>CM056718.1:99331763-109331763 GCA_029844215.1 Przewalskia tangutica
ATATGTGTGAACTATGTAAGTACGGTAGACGTACATGTGTTAACTGTGTTTGATTGTTCTTAACACATAAAGTGTTATAACGGCTTTATGGGAAGTTGGTTATAACAACTTTATGTAGGTAAGAAAATACTTTGTGGTTTTAAAAAAGGTAACTGATGAGAATTACAACTGGCTTGTTATAATAAAGAACTTGATGTATTTCAAAAAGATTTATAAGTCGTTTTGAAGGGAGAGTAACACTTGGTTTTAAAAGGTTTTAAAAAGAGTTATACTAAGCTTTATGGGGAGTTAGGTATAATGTCTTAAGAGAGGTAAAGAAAATGGTTTACTGATGTTAGAAGTTAAGAGACTTGATCTTATAAGATAAGAGACTTAACTTATTTGTTCTAATATGAATGTTTGTGTGAAACCTCATTCGTGAGTAATGAGTACTTGGTGTTATTTAAAGAGATAATGTTTTATCGATTTCGGAAATCGTAATGTGTATCGACAGCACCACCGCGTTAATAAAGGAAAATGTATGAATAATGATGTATCGTATTAAAACCAAGAGAAACCTCCATCCGCATAGAAACTAAGATGAGACAAAATGATATTACATTTTCTAGATCATGGTCGTAATAAGAATGATGTAAACAAGAATAACCTACTCACGTGAGACATATATTACTCAATTGTTCTAAAAGGAATCAAGTGATTAAGTTTGGGAACTATGAAACCATTTGAAAATGAGAAGCTTGAGTAATCAAACTAGGCAACCGAACTTAGGAAAAGAATGTTGTTACTTGATTTTGAAAAGGAATGTGGGTTGGTCATTCTAATACTACGTATCGGGTGACTTTTATAAAAGTAATGGATCTCTTTAAAAGAACTTAACGATGTAGTACTTGGGGTTACAAACCCGCACTTTGGCATAAAATGAAAGTACTTTGAGTCATGTGAGACTTGCTATGCTTGTTGTGAAACTTGCCTATGCTTGTTGTTGTGAAACTTGCCTATGCTTGTGATGATAGCCTGGTTGTGCAAGTGTGGTATTTCGTATTACCGCTCTCTGCAGGCCGTTGACTTGTCGAGAACTTACTTGGACGTCGGGCGGTGATGGAGAATTCCACGGGTATGTTTCCATTTTGATTATCGCCTTGTTGTTGATGTCACATGGACATGTCTACACCGGCGCGATTCCGGCACGCGCCACGCGCCGGGTTGATTACCCGATATATGGTTATTATCGCAACATGGACGTGTCTACACCGATGCAGATTCCGGGGCATGTGCCACGCGCGGGGTTGACCACCAAGATATCATATCGAGGTTACACGGGCATGTCTACACCGGCGCAAGATTCCGGTACGCGGCCACGCGCCTTGTTATTATTGTTGCATCATGGACATGTCTACACCGGCGCAAGATTCGGGCATGTGGCCATGATGCGAACATGATGGATGTGGTGGCGTGAGACCCATAGTTATATTTGAGTGGTGACTTTGAGGCGTGAGTCCTCGACTTGATCGCTTATGTCATGCATCGTATTTTGGTTATCATACATGTCTCCCGCTTTATATAGATCGTTATGATTTAATCGCAGATTTACGCTTCACATACTTGGTACTTGACCTCGACTTCGGGCTGCGTTCATGCCGCAGTAGAGGTACATCGGCCGTGGATCCCCGCCTAGATCTCACTTCAGCGTGTCTGAAAGCTCCGTTACTTCTGAGGCTTATCTTTGGTATGTTTCCCTGAGTTGTAGGTTCTTGTACATTCAGGGGTATGGCGGGGCCCTGTCCCGTCATAGTTGTTGTATATCTTAGAGGTCTGTAGTACTGTTGTGGGCAGGGTTGTAAAAGGATTAAACTGATCATGTTTTATGTATATACCGAAGGCAACTGCTTTGGTCTGCTTATTTACTATATCTCTTGTTTAGTGACTCATGTTTTATGTTCCGCTGATTTTCTCTGATGTATGTATCACTAGGGTGCCCGGGGTAAGGCACCAGTGACGGGCCCGGGTTTCGGGGCGTTACAAAGTGGTATCGTGAGCGCTTAGTCCTCTGAAAGTGTCTACGCATCGTGTCAGTAGAGTCTTGATTATCGGTGTCAGGCACCACATCTATAATCGTGAGGCTATAGGACATTTAGGATTGGTTTCCATTCTTCTCATTCCGAGATCGTGCCTTAGAGCCGTGTTGTAAGTTGGACCCTCCGACGTGTTTCGCTTTTACCGCTTATGCCTGCGAAAGGCAACCAGGCCCGAAGCGGCAAGGCGCCGAGGAGCTGCTAGTGTGATTCGTAGGAGTACGAGGGCGCAGCCCGGCCAAGACTGAGACAAGGCCCGACGGCGGGTTTCGCGACGCCGCCAAAGACCAAAGAAGAGTTTAGAGCCGCAGCAGTCGCCGAGACTACAAGACTGAGCCTCCACCCCACTGCAGGGCGTAAGAGTTGGGTTACGCGAGATGGCCCGCCATCGCCGTGGTCGTGGCCGATATGAGATAGGCCGATGCAGCAGTTCAGCCCAGAGCACCCGTAGTTCACCCCCGAGCGCATAGTTTGAGGCTACAGGACTTTCGAGACGTAGCCCGCCAGAGTTCTACGGTCGAGGCCACGAGGATGATCCGCAGGAGTTCATCCGACGCCACAGCGATCACGAGAGTGATCAAGGCTTCGAGACCGAGTCGATGGTCCTAGGTTCGCATCGGCCGCGTGATACCGCACCGATCGTTTGATTCGCGAGCTGTCCCGGGAGAGAATGCACTTCCACCGTTTGGGACGAAGTTTTCGGGCCTTCGGCACATTTCTTGCCTCCACGCATTTGAGAGGGCTCGGGCCGGCAGATTTTTGATGTTGAGGCGCACCCGCGCATTCCGGGAGTACAATGGAGTTCGACTCATCGCCCGGTATGTTCTCGCATTAGTAGCTAGTATGGAGGATCGAGTGCACCGATATGTTACAGTGGCTCGATGATTACCTAGCGTAGAGTTGTTCGTGTTTCTCTTGATCGGGCATGGACATTGCCCGCACGCAGCTCATGCACTTGGCGGCGAGCGCAGATCGACGGTGGACCGCTTTCACAGGAAGGCCAAGACGGCCGGATATTTTGGCGACTTTCGAGGCGGACCGCCAGAAGAGACTAGTTATGTACTCCGCCATTGCAGAGTGGTCCTCCGCAGCCTTCGACCCTTGGGATATTCGAGAGCGGTCGTGGCTCCTGTGTTTCGATGTTCGGGGAGTAGGTTTTGGCGGACGCACCACCCCTACCTCGGTGTGGTCGATGTGGTAGACCGCGTTTCGGAGAGTGTCGTAGTACGAGGAGCTTGTTATTCTTGCGCCAACAGGCCATATGACGAGAGTCCGTCCGACTGTGGTAGCACCGTAGGATAGCACACTACTAGAGCGCCATGGCCACGAGAGGTCGCGTGGAAGTTCCAGCTTTAGCGGTCCTTGAACCGCCTAGTTTCAGGTATATCCTTAACCCTCTAGAGTTTTGTGTGTATTGATGTTGTTGATGTGTTTAATGATATGTTTGGATAGCTTTGTGCTAAAATGTGATTTAGAAACCTGGTTAGTGAAAAGGGTAAGTCCCTGGGTAGTGTGAAATGGAAGTGGTAGCTTTCATGACCTGTAGAGGTAAGATTGTTCGGATCAAGAAACTAGAGAGTTGGCGCTACAGTGGGTCGGGTTGGGGCCATGTTGCGGGCCAACCCGTCCCGCTTTGAGGGCGGTCAGCTCGTGGTCCCGCAGTGGCGTGGTCACGAGGGTGCTAGGCCCAAGTTTAGATGACCATCGTATGAGTTCGTGGATACGTTCGACCAGAATCAGTTCGTGAAGGCCGGGAATGGCCTTAGGGGAAATCGAGGTTAGTGAGATGACCAAGTTTGGAGGTAGTGACTCCAAGGGTTGGGAACAGAAGCGTTGACGGAAGTGTGGTACGGACACTAGAACGAGTTCGAGTGTTCGTGACGAGTACTGCGAGAAAGGGGAGAAGTGAGCGTGTGTTTTTGTGACCAGGTGTGGCATGATTGTTTTCGTACGTATAGCAGTGAAGACTATACTGACGCCTGTTGTTTTGAGACCTTGAAGGAACATTCGACGAATGTTTCTAAGGGGAAGAATGTTATACCGTATTTCCAGTATGCGTGTGGGACGACGCGTTTAATTTTGAGCCTTAAGTTAGGCATGTTTCGAAATTTTGGGCACAAGTGCCGATTAGAGTCGTTTTCTGACGGAACGTTTCCACAGCTTTCGTAGAGAAAATTCCGGCTATGTCATTTATAATTTTTGCGGATTTTTCCGAGAGACGAAACATTTTGGACCAACGGGAGGGTGACATGTGTCACCCCCACATTGGTAGCAAGTGGAGGGGACTTGGACGATCAAGGCCCAAGAGGATCGGTTGGCCTCGCCGATTGGTCCCTTGAATCAGGCCTTGTTTTGGCCTTGTTTTGTGGAGTGTTTTGTGGAGTGTTTTGTGGAGTAGGGTTAGGGTGCACTTGGCTTGATCTTGGCCTTACACTTGCCTTGCACATGGCTTGATCTTGGCCATTGGTTGGCTTTTGGTTTTGCTATAAATACCCCCCTAAGTGTGAAGACTTCATCCATTCCAAAAACTTCCAAGTCTTGAAACCCTCTCCTCCCTTCTTGTTGTGCTAGCCGAGAGCTTCCTCCTCCCCTTTTCGTGAGGCCTTGTGGCCGAGAGCACACCCTCCCCTTTGTGGTACTGGCCGTGGGGTACCCCTAGCCTAGTTGTCTTCGTATAATACCCCGTGTTGTGGGATAGAAATACTCTCCTAATATTGTTATAATGTCCAAATACCTTCGCCCAAATACCTTGTAGTATTCCCAAGGTTACACTTATACAAAGCCCGTAAAATACGATTATACTTCCTTTAGCCGCAAAAACGAAACCCTAAGGAAATCTTCACCCGTTGAAGTTGTAAGTAGAAGTTGGTTAGAACTTCTAAGGGTTGTTGGAGCGCCGAGTAGAGCTAAGCGCTCGTGATCGACTTTATACTTGGATAATTTTGGGCTTATCGAGGTAAACACTATCGTTCTTCTATTGTAATTGGAAATTACATGTTTGAATATATAGTCAAGTATACTATATATAGAACTATACTTAGTAATCGTGGCAATGTCTTTTGACTTAAGCTCAAGAATTAAGAATCGAATCGAATCAGTAATTACATAGGATCAGACATGAGACTTGTGTAGTATTACTGTAGTAGATTTGTACACGCCCGTTAGGCGTGTAAAACCCCCTTGTTGGCTCGTAGCCTCGATAGAGGCGAGATTTGCGTGGCGTGGGGAGGCGCCAATTTTCTCGTAGATTATGGAACGTTGAGATCTAGATGTTAATAAGCGCCGTGGCCTTATAGGTCAAGTACTACGCATGGAGTGATCCACTTGGCTTAAGGAGTAGCCGGCGTTTGAGGTACTTGGAGCGTTTTGCTATTAGTCGACAATCGTCGCGAGGTATGTGAACCTCTTCCTATCTCTTCTAGCATGATATGTGTGAACTATGTAAGTACGGTAGACGTACATGTGTTAATTGTGTTTGATTGTTCTTAAAACATAAAGTGTTATAACGGCTTTATGGGAAGTTGGTTATAACAGCTTTATGTAGGTAAGAAAATACTTTGTGGTTTTAAAAAGGTAATCATGAGAATTACAATCGCTTGTTATAATAAAGAACTTGATGTATTTCAAAAAGATTTATAAGTCGTTTTGAAGGGAGAGTAACACTTGGTTTTAAAAAGGTTTTAAAAAAAAAGTTATACTAAGCTTTATGGGGAGTTAGGTATAATGTCTTAAGAGAGGTAAAGAAAATGGTTTACTGATGTTAGAAGTTAAGAGACTTGATCTTATAAGATAAGAGACTTAACTTATTTGTTCTAATATGAATGTTTGTGTGAAACCTCATTCGTGAGTAATGAGTACTTGGTGTTATTTAAAGGATAATGTTTTACCGATTTCGAAATCGTAATGTGTATCGACGCACCACGCAGCGTTAATAAAGGAAAATGTACCGAATAATGATGTATCGTATTAAAACCAAGAGAAACCTCCATCCGCATAGAAACTAAGATGAGACAAAATGATATTACATTTTCTAGATCATGGTCACGTAATAAGAATGATGTAAACAAGAATAACCTACTCTCACGTGAGACATATATTACTCAATTGTTCTAAAAAGGAATCAAGTGATTAAGTTTGGGAACTATGAAACCATTTGAAAATGAGAAGCTTGAGTAATCAAACTAGGCAAACCGAACTTAGGAAAAGAATGTTGTTACTTGATTTTGAAAAGGAATGTGGGTTGGTCATTCTAATACTACGTATCGGGTGACTTTTATAAAAGTAATGGATCTCTTTTAAAAGAACTTAACGTATGTAGTACTTGGGGTTACAAACCCGCACTTTGGCATAAAATGAAAGTACTTTGAGTTGTGTGAGACTTGCCTATGCTTGTTGTTGTGAAACTTGCCTATGCTTGTTGTTGTGAAACTTGCCTATGCTTGTGATGATAGCCTCGTTGTGCAAGTGTGGTATTTCGTGTTACCGCCTCTGGCAGAGCGGTTGACTTGTCGAGAACTTACTGGACGTCTTTGGCGGTGATGGAGAATTCCACGTATGTTTCCATTTTGATTATCGTCTTGTTGTTGATGTCACATGGACATGTCTACACCGACGCAAAGATTCCGGGGCACGCGGCCACGCGCCGTTGATTACCCGATATATGGTTATTACCGCAACATGGACGGTCTACACCGACGCAGATTCCGGGCACGTGGGCCACGCGCAGGTTGACCACCGTGATATTGTTATTGAGGTTACATGGGCATGTCTACACCGATGCAAGATTCCGGCACGCGCCACGCGACCTTGTTATTATTGCATCATGGACATGTCTACACCGATGCAAGATTCCGGCATGTGGCCATGATGCGAACATGATGGATGTGGTGGGCGTGAGACCCATAGTTATATTTGAGTGGTGACTTTGAGGCGTGAGTCCTCGACTTGATCGCTTATGTCACAGATCGTATTTTGGTTATCATACATGTCTCCCGCTTTATATGATCGTTATGATTTAATCGCAGATTTACGCCACATACTGTACCTGCATCGACTCCTTCGGGGCTGCGTTCATGCCGCAGTAGAGGTACATCGGCCGTGGATCCCCGCCTTAGGATCTCACTTCAGCGTGAAAGCTCCGCTCCTTCTGAGGCTTATCTTTGGTATGTTTCCCGAGTTGTAGGTTCTGTACATTCGTGGTATGGCGGCCCGTCCGTCATAGTTGTTGTATATCTTAGAGGTCTGTAGTACCGCTGTGGCGGTGGTTGTAAAAGGATTAAACTGCTCGTGTTTTATGTATATACCAAGGCAACTGCTTTGTTGGCCTGCTTATTTACTATATCTCTTGTTTAGTGACTCATGTTTTATGTTCCGCTGATTTTCTCTGATGTATGTATCACTAGGGTGCCCGGGGTAAGGCACCAAAGGACGCCCGGTTTTCGGCGCACACCTCCCCGCAACAGCAGAAATCTCTCCTTTATCGAGGCCGCTACCAAGCCAACCAGGAGGGGGTTTGCACGCCTAACCGACGCGGTACGATTCTACTACACAAAGAAAGCTACACAAGTCTCATCAGAATACACCCTATGTAAAACAAGATTTCTTCTTTCAAAAGGTTTCTTATTATTCAGGCTTAAGTCAAAGACATTGCCGATAACTACGTTCAGTTCTATATATAGTATACTTCAACTATATAGCCTAACAATCATGTAATTTCCAATTACAATAGAGGGACAAGATAATACCTCGATAAGCCCATAATTATCCGAGTTTAAATGTCGATCCTGAGCAAGGTTTAGCTCCTACTCCGTGCGCCCGACTCCGCCTCCAAACAACCCTTAGAAGTTCTAACCAACTTCTACTTATAACTTCAACTACGGGTGAAGATTTACTTAGGGTTTCGGTTTTGTGACTGACGGAAAGTATAATAGTATTTCTGGGCTTTTTGTATAAGTATAACCTTAGAATACTACAAGGTATATTGTTATACCCCGTATTTTCCAGAGTATGTACGTAAGGGAATACGTACGAAAGTCTTGCCTTAAAGATAAGCCTTGGACGTTTTATTTTGTACACAACTCACTAAAAGAATCGTTTTCCGACGAAACGCTTCCACACTTTTAGAGTAAATTCCGCTATGCCATTTCTTATTTTTATGGATTTTTCCGAGAGACGAAACATTTTGGACCAACGAGGGTGATATGTGTCACCCTCACATTGGAAGCAAGTGGTGGCTTTGGACGATCAAGGCCCAAAGAGGGTGTTGGCCTCGCCGATTGGGTCCTTGTTTAGGCCTTGTTTTGTGGAGTGTTTTGTGGAGTGTTTTGTGGAGTGTTTTGTGGAGTAGGAGTTAGGTGCACTTGGCTTGATCTTGGCCTTACACTTGCCTTGCACTTGTCTTCATCTTGGCCATTGGTTGGCAAGGCTTGAGCTATAAATACCCCTTAGAGATGAAGAGTTATTCATCCACAAAGTTATCTTCCAAGTCTAAAAATCCTCTCCTCTCCCTTAAGCTTTTCGTCCAAACACCTCTTCCTCCCCTTGTGTTGTATGGCCGAGAGCCTACCCCTAGCCTAGCCGAAATCTACCCTCCCTTGGTAGAAAAGTTACCTTCAGATCGTTATAATGCCCAAAATACCCTAGCCCAAATACCTTAGTACTTAGTAGAAGTTGTGAAGAACTTCTAGGTTCTTGAGCATACAACTTAGAGCAAAACCTTGCTCAAAGCGCGACTTTTCTAGGATATTATCGCTTACCGAGGTAACTAATCCTAACCCTCTTTGAATTAGAATATATATACTGTTGTAGTATAAGAATAAGTATAAATACTTAGAAGTATATCACGTAATAGAATTGAAGTATTAATCACTTAGAAGGGTTTAAAAGAAGAATAATCAAATCAGATTTACATAGGACTGCTTTCACAAGAGACTTATATAGCTCACCGGTAGGAGGTGCTGCCCGACTTACCGTAGAATTATGAACCCCTGCTTAGAATGACCTTCGAGTAGTCTTTGATAGATATCTGTGACTATTATAGGTCGACTCTCTTGCGACATATTCAACTTCGGGTGGTTTTCACGGTAGGTATGTGATTCTTCCTAAAGCATGATATTTTACAACATATATATAGTACTAGACGATACGTGTTAATCAATAATAACTACGGCAATGTCTTTGACTTAAGCCCAATAATACTTACTTAATGCTTCACGCTTAAGCTCAATAATAAAGAATCAAAACATTTCAAAAGACTATCAATCATATTATCGTAAGAGAACTAATTGGTTTTTAAATGTGCTTAAGAGTTATACTAGCTTTATGGGAAGTAAGTATAACCACTTAAGATTTATAAAAGAAACAAGTTTGCTATGTGTTTATAATGACTTGTATTGTGAAAAGAATAATAAAGATGGTTTGATAAATAGACGATATGATGCTACGTGTGTTAGTATCTTGTAACGCTTGTATAAAGCAGTATCCTTGTCAGGCTTATGTTGTTTAAAGATAAGTTGTTATGTTAGTATACTATCACTCACCTCTTGAGATGATACCGGGGTTAAGCCGCCTCCACGCGGTAGACTCAAAGCGGGGACCATGATTCGAGAATACCTCACGCGGTCCGGGGGCCTATGCGAGCTACGGAGTTCCAGTTAGTATGCGGGTTATGCCTCACGCGGTCTGCGCGCCATGCGACAATGAGTCCAGATTTACGCCGAGGAGTAGCTACCGATGCGGGTTATACCTCACGCGCCCACGTGAGTGGCCTATGCGGACTCGAGTTCAGATTAGGCTTGCGAGAATGATGATGGGGCGAGTGGCCCTGCTTTCGATCATTCGCAGCCTAGACAAGACCTATTACGCTTACCTATTGCTGTTTCTTGTGAGGATGCCACTACGCATGGTTTCCTCGTTGTTTCACACATATTTGTAAACTGGTTTTTAAGTGATATGTTTTTCATTTAAGTATTTTACGCTGCATACTTAGTACTGTTGAGATCGACCTCCTTCGGGCCGCGCTCATGCCGCAGTAAGGGCAAGCAGTGCTAGATCCACATCCTTAGGATCTTTGCGTTGGTGTCGTGAGCTCCATCTTCTCCGAGGCTCTACTTTGGGTATGATCTCCCGTATTGTAGATAGTTTTGTGCGATCAGGTATGGCGGGCCCCGTCCCGCCATAGTTGTTTACTTCCTTAGAGGTCTGTAGTACTATTGTACACTGGGATGAATCGCAAAACTTGAGTTATTTATATTATGCCGAAAGGCAAGCTTTTCTTCGTATAAACCGTGTCTTATTTTATAAATCGCTTCGCCTTGTTTTATATTCCGCCGTTACTCGATGTATGACTACTGGGTGCCCTGCAGGCACCAATACGCCCCTAACGGGTCGTGACAAAAGTGGTATCGCAGCGCTAATCTCTGAAAGTGTCTACTGCATCGATCTAGTAGTCTTGATTATCGCGTGTTGTGCACCACACCAATAATCGTGAGGCTATAGGATATTTAGGATTGGTTTCCATTCTTCTCATTCCGAGATCGTGCTTTAGAGTCGTGTTATAGGTTCGACCTCTAACGTATTCCTTTCCGTATGCTATGCCTCCACGTAAGGCAACCCGCCCGGCGGCAAGGCAATGAGGAGTCGCTAGCAGACACCCAGAGTCACGAGGGCTCGTGCCCGCCTATACCAGACGGCGAGTTCTATGACGCCGCCATCAAAGAGAGACCACAGTACCCACACCTCCCGCCCCACACCGGCTGAGGAGTTAGGGTACAAGGAGATGGCCCACTTTTGGCTAAAGTCAGGCCCGACACGGAGAGAGATTGATGCGGCCCAGCCTCCAGCTCGGGCCGCACTCCGTGGTACACCCGAGGCGAATAGTTTGAGGCTACGAGATTTCTTGAGTCAGAGCCACGGAGTTTTATGGGTCGAGGCCGAGGATGATCCGCAGGAGTTCATCCGCCGCCTTCAGAGGATTTTGAGAGTGATCGTATGCCGAGACCGAGTCCGTGATCTTTGGTTCACATAGGTCGCGTGATACCGCAATGATTGGTTTGATTCACGGAGTTATCCCGGAGAGCACGCGTCCCCGCCATACGGACGAGTTCTCGCAGGCTTTCTCACTCACTTCTTGCCTCCACAGATGGCGAGGGCGCGGCCGATAGATTTTTACCGAGGCGAGGCAGAGGACGACCGCCGTGAGTACAATGTCGAGTTTGATTCTTTGGCTCGATATGTCCCAAAGATTGCAGCAGAGCATGAGGATAGGTGCACCGCTATGTCACCGCTAGACGACTATATGGCCGAAGTCATGTGCGGGGTTTCTCCAAATGTATGGACATTACCCGCACGCAGCTCACGCCTCGACGCGGCGAGCGCAGGTCGACGGTGGACAGACATCGCCAGGAAGGCCAGGACGGGAGGGTTTTCTAGTGGTTATCGTGGTGGGCGGCCTCAGCAGCAGTCTAGATTCGCACCACAGCCAGCTCAGAGCACTCCTGCATCGTCCTCAGCACAGCCAGAGTTTTCGAGGGCGCACTGTGGCCCTGTGGCTTCGCACGCCCGTAGTAGCAGAGTATCGCCGACGGACCACCCCAGGTGTGGCCGACGCAGATCCCATTACGAAGTGTGGTACTACTTATGGATCTTGTTACGCCAGGGCCAGCAGGTCACTTTGCGAGGATCGTCCGACCGGGGCACGGTGGTAGGCCCACCTTCGTTCTGGGCCGCTTCATCATCTCCTACAGCTTACTCGCCCGAGGCGTGGTGCTCACGGTCGCAGGTCGCGCAGGTCGTGGCTCGTCCGCCTAGCGGTCCTCGAACCGCATATATGCTTTGTCCACCGACAGATCGTGAGGCCTCACCGATGTCGCCACAGTACCTTATCGCCTGGGTTTGATGTGTATGCTTTGATAGATCCGGTTCTACTCGCCCCATATATCTCCCTTGTTGCTAGTAGGATGTGGATAGAGCCCGAGTCCATAGACCCTTTCGAGGTAGCTACGCCAGCTGGGTGATTCGGTGGTAGCTCGGCGGTATATGAGCTTGTCCCGTGACTATTTACGATCGTCGGACCTCAGCCGACTTGATAGAGTGGAGATGATTGACTTCGACGTGATTATGGGACGGATTGGCTAGCTTCTTGCTATGCCAATGTAGACCGCAGAGAGAGAGTAGTACGGTTCCAGCTTCCTGAGGAAGCTTGTTGAGTGGGAGGAGCACCAGATCGCCGGCGGTAGGTTTATTTCCTACCTCAAGGCTAGGAAGATGGTGCGTAGGGGTATATCTACCATCTAGTTCGGTGTTTGATACCGAGGTCGCGGTACAGATTTTCGCCGCCTCGTAGTCGAAGTTCCCGCACGTGTTCCTGCATTTACCTCCTGTATCCTCCCGAGAGGGAGATTGAGTTTTGTATTGACATATTGCGATACTCGCCTATTTCCATTCCGCCATACGTAATGGCACCGCCGAAGTTGAGAGAGTCAAGGATCACCTTAGGGATTTGCTAGAGAAGGGTTTCATTAGGCCCAGTGTTTCTCCCCGGGGCGCCAGATTGTTCGTGAAGAAGAAGGACGACGCCGCGCATGTGTTGATTACGGTGAACAAGGTGACCATTAAGAATGATACCCTCCCCGGGATTGATGATTTGTTCGACCACGCAGGTGCGAGATGTTTCTCCAAGATTGACCGCGATCGCTATCATCAGTGCGAGTCGAGAGGTGGATGTCCCTAGATCGCATTCCTGACCCAGACGCATTATGAGTTCGTGGTCATGTCTTTTGGGTTGACCAATGCTCCGCAGATTCATGGATTTGATGAACCGAGTGTTCAAACCATTTTGGACACGCTTGTGATAGTGTTCATTGATGATATCTTGGTTTATTCTCGCCAGAGCGAGCACGCGAGCATTTGGCGATCGTGGCCGACGCTTCTCCAGACCAGCCAGACGCCAAGTTTTCCAAATGCGAGTTTTGGTGACTTCAGTGGCGTTTCGGGCATATTGTCTGGCCGATGGCATTCGAGTTGATACGCCAAGATCGAGGCGCGAGACTTGGCCGAGACCTACTACCCGGCTGAGGTTCGCAGCTCGGGCCTGCAGTTATTATCGGCGGTTCGTGGAGAAGTTTGCTTTATCTACGCACCATTGACTAGGTCGACTCGTAAGGCAGCAAGTTTCATGGATCGATGCTTGGAGCGTGGTTTCCGATTCTTTGAAAGAGAGATCGACGACCGCCCGCTTCTTACTCTTCCGCAGGTCCAGATGGTTATGTCGCGGTATCGTGATGCGCCGGGCATCGTTGGGATGTATTGACGCAAAGCATGGCAGGTTATAGCATATGCATCCCGACACCAAGAAACACGAGAGGAACTACCCCACCCATGATTTGGAGTCGCACCGTGATTCACGCTTTGAAGATCCGAGGCACTATTTGTATGGGGTTCACGTGGATATTTATACGCACCACAAGAGCCTCCAAAGATATCTTCACCAGAGGAGCCGAACTTACGACGAGACGGTGGTTAGAGTTGCTTAAGGATTACGATGTTGATATCCTATACCACCCGGGAAGGCCAATGTTGTGGCGTATGCTCTAGTCGTAGGTCGATGGGAGCCTATCGACGATGTGCAGAGAGGAGGGACATGGTTCGTGATTTGCATCGCCAGCGAGCCTGGTGTCCGCTTGATTGATTCCGATAGCAGCTGGGTTAGAGTTCGCGAGGTTGCCGAGTCTTCCATCGCCGGCGAGGCAAGAGGCAACAGCCGAGGATCCGGCTTTGATTCGATATCGTGATACACCTCTTCGTGAGGCGCGGTCCGTTGAGGTAGCACCGATGGGTGCTAAGGTTTGAGGCGCATCAGGTGTTCCGGATGTTTCAGACTTCGCAGCAGTTCTTGGGAAGCACACAAGCGTTACTCTATCCATCCGGTCGACCAAGATGTACCACGACCTTAGATCCGTATGGTGGGATGGCTTCAAGAGGACGCTGCAGTTCGTAGCTCGCCCGTGTTGTCGCAGTAAGGTAGAGCACCGCAGGCCCGTGGTTTGTTACGCATTGAGATCCCGACCTTGAAGTTGGAGTTAATCAACATGGACTTCATCACAGGATTACCTCGCACTCAGAGGAGACATGATTCTATATGGGTTATCGTCGACAGGCTGACGAAATCAGCCAAATTTCTTCCAGTAAGGACGACTTTTCTACCGAGGATTATGCCGCACTTTACATCCGAGAGATCGCCGATCGCATGGAGTCCCTACTTCGATCATATCGCATGCGAGCCCGGTTTACGCTAACTTCCTGAGGTCCTTCCGCAGGGGTTTAGGGACGCAGTGAGCCCGAGTAATCGCATTTCATCCACGCATGCACGGACAGCAGAGCGCACTATCCGCACTCGAGGATATGCTGAGAGCCTGTGTTCTTGACTTTAGTTGTAGTTGGGAGGTTCATTTGCCTCTATTTGAGTTCGCATATAATAATAGCTACCACTCCAAGATTCGATGGCGCCTTATGAGGCCTTGTATGGGAGGAAGTGCGATCGCCTATAGGTTGGTTCGATGTGGCGGCGGGCTAGTGGGACCAGATTTGGTACAGCAGCAGTGGATAAGGTGAAGCTTATCCGAGAGCGGCTATCGACACCGTAGTCGATGTGTCGTGATGCAGATCATCGCCGTCGCATCTTGAGTTCGAGGTTCATGATTGGGTTTTCCTAAAGGTGTCACCCATGGGCGGTGTGATGAGATTCGGAAGAAGCGGGCTCAAATTCAGGTACATCGGGCCGCTTCGATTGTCCGCAGGTAGGCAAGGTTGCTCATGAGTTGGATCTGCCGTCCGATCTGAGGCAAGCATCCGCTTTTTCACGTATCTATGCCGGCGAGATGTATCGGATCCATCTAGGTACACCCGATTGACGATGTCCAGTGATCGAGGGTTATCGTGAGGAGATTCCCATAGCGATAGTCGATCGTCGTTAGGCGTCTGCGACGAAGGACGTGGCTTCCACAAAGTCTTGTGGCGAACGAGCTCGTGAGGAGATGACATGGAAGCCGAGAGGACATGAGGCGGAAGTATCCTCACCTATTCCCACACCTCCGTGTAATTCACTTTCCTACTTGTAAATTTTCGCTATCGCTATGTGTTGCTTCTGTGGCCGTGTGTGGCATTTACAATCGCTTAAGCTTCTTCGCTAACTGCTTGGGAAGGAACATTCGACGAATGTTTCTAGGAGGAGAATGTTATACCCCGTATTTTCCAGTAGTATGTACGTAAGGGAATACGACAAAGTCTTGCCTTAAAGATAAGCTCGACGCTTTATTTTGTACACAACTCACTAAAAGAATCGCTTCCGACTAAACGCTTCCACACTTTCAGAGTAAATTCCGCTATGCCATTTCTTATTTTTGCGGATTTTTCCGAGAGACGAACATTTTGGACCAACGGGAGGGTGATACGTGTCACCTCACATCGAAGCAAATGGGTGGCTTGGACGATCAAGGCCCAAAGAGGGTGTTGGCCTCGCCGATTGGGTCCTTGTTTAGGCCTTGTTTTGTGGAGTGTTTTGTGGAGTGTTTTGTGGAGTAGGAGTTAGGGTGCACTTGGCTTGATCTTGGCCTTACACTTGCCTTGCACTTGTCTTCATCTTGGCCATTGGTTGGCCAAGGCTTGAGCTATAAATACCCCCTTAGAGATGAAGAGTTATTCATCCACAAAGTTATCTTCCAAGTCTAAAAATCCTCTCCTCTCCCTTAAGCTTTTCGTCCAAACACCTCTTCCTCCCCTCAGGTTGTATGGCCGAGAGCCTACCCCCCTAGCCTAGCCGAAATCTACCCCCCCTCCCTTGGTAGAAAAGTTACCTTCTTGTATCGTTATAATGCCCAAAATACCCTAGCCCAAATACCTTAGTACTTAGTAGAAGTTGTGAAGAACTTCTGGTTCTTGAGCATACAACTTAGGAGCAAAACCTTGCTCAGGCGCGACTTTTTCTAGGATATTATTGGGCTTACCGAGGTAACTAATCCTAACCCTCTTTTGAATTAGAATATATATACTGTTGTAGTATAAGAATAAGTATAAATACTTAGAAGTATATCACAGAATAGAATTGAAGTATTAATCACTTAGAAGGGTTTAAAAGAAGAATAATCAAACTGTACTTACATAGGACTGTTTTCACATGAGACTTATATAGCTCACCTGTAGTGAGGTGCTGCCCGACTTATCAGTAGAATTATGAACCCCTGCTTAGAATGACCTTCGAGTAGTCTTTGATAGATATCTGACTATTATAGGTCGACTCTCACGCGACATATTCAACTTGGCGTGTGGTTTTCATTGGTAAGGTATGTGATTCTTCCTAAAGCATGATATTTTACAACATATATATAGTACGGTAGACGCATACGTGTTAATCGAATAATAACTACGCAATGTCTTTGACTTAAGCTCGAATAATACTTACGAATGCCTCACGCTTAAGCCCGAATAATAAAGAATCAAAACATTTCAAAAGACTATCAATCATATTATCGTAAGAGAACTAATTGGTTTTTAAATGAAGCTTAAGAGTTATACTAGCTTTATGGGAAGTAAGTATAACCACTTAAGATTTATAAAAGAAACAAGTTTGCCTATGTGTTTATAACGGACTTGTATCAGGAAAAGAATAATAAAGATGGTTTGATAAATAGACATGATATGATGCTATGTGTGTTAGTATCTTGTAACGCTTGTATAGGTGAGTATCCTTGTTGTGCTTATGTTGTTTAAAGATAAGTTGTTATGTTAGTATACTATCACCACCTCTTGAGATGATACCGGGGTTAAGCCGCTCCGACGCGGTAGACTCAAAGTGATGCAGGACCATGATTCGAGAATACCTCACGCGGTCCAGGGGCCTATGCGAGCTACGGAGTTCCAGTGTTAGTATGCGGGTTATGCCTCACGCGTCATGCGCCATGCGACAATGAGTCCAGATTTACGCCGAGGAGTAGCTACCCTCGATGCGGGTTATACCTCACGCGCCCACGTGAGTGGCCTATGCGACTCGAGTTCAGATTAGGCTTGCGAGAATGATGATGGGCGAGTGGCCCTGCTTTCGATCATTCGCAGCCTAGACAAGACCTATTACGATTACCTATTGTTGCTCTTGTTTGTGATGTGGCACTACGCGGTTTCTCGTTGTTTCACACATATTTGTAAACCGGTTTTTAAGTGATATGTTTTTCATTTAAGTATTTTACGCCGCATACTTAGTACCGTTGTCTCGACCTCCTTCTGGGCCGCTCATGCCGCAGGTAAGGCAAGCAGTGCTAGATCCACATCCTTAGGATCTTTGCGTTGGTGTCGTGAGCTCCATCTTCTCCGGAGGCTCTACTTTTGGGTATGATCTCCTGTATTGTAGATAGTTTTGTGATCGGGGTATGGCGGGCCCCGTCCCGCCATAGTTGTTTACTTCCTGAGGTCAGTAGTACTATTGTACTGGGATGAATCGCAAAACTGAGTTATTTATATTATGCCGAAAGGCAAGCTTTTCTTCAGATAAACTGAGTATTATTTTATAAACTGTTTCCTGTCTTGTTTTATATTCCTGGTTACTCGATGTATGACTACTGGGTGCCCCAGAGGCACTCACCACGGCCCTTAACGTCGTGACATATATGGCTAAGGTAATTTGGGCATTATAACAATACTTTTGAGAGTATTTCTACCAAAAGGTGGGGTATTATACGAAACAACTAGGCTAGGGGAGTACCCCTACCACCACACTACTGTGAGGGGAAGGGCTCTCGCCAAGGGGAGGGGAGGTTGGGCCGAACTCTACACTAAGGGGATGGAGGAGGATTTAACACTTAGAAGATTTGTGGAAAGGATGAAGAATTCATCAAAGGGAGAGGGGTATTTATAGAACAAGCCAAGCCAAACCAATGGCCAAGATCTAGCCAAGTGCATAGCAAGTGTAGGCCAAGATTCACCCACGCGCCCCAACTAACTAACACACAAAATATCCTACCAACTCCCTCTTCAATTCGCCCAAACCGACCCTTACGCCCGCTAATGGGAGGGTGCCAAGTGGCGCCTCTCGCTGGTCCAAAATGTTTCGCCTCTCGGAAAAATCCGCAAAAATTAAAAATGACATAGCCGAATTTTCCCTACGAAAGTCGTGGAAAACGTTACTAAAAACGACTCTAACCGGGTGTTGTGAACAAAAATAATTCGGCCAAGCCTATTTGAAGTTCGAAATTTCTACGTACGTCCCTACGTACATACTCTGGAAATACGGGGTATAACAGGTCCATTCGACCAAGACCATCCAAGGGGGGGTGACACGTGTCACCCTCCCATTCGTCGCAATATTTCGTTTCCCGACATTTCCATAATTCCGATAAATTTTTACTAGTCTCAAATATTAACATTTTTGAGTTCTTACGTACGTTTTTATAAACATGTCCTGTAATTACGGGGTGTAACATTTTTCCCCCATTAGAAACATTCGTCCTCGAATGTTCTTTCGGAGTCAATCTTATAGATAGCGACATAGTCTCCTTTTCCAACCCCTAGATACCAAATATGCCACATCTGGCCACATAATCAACACTTAAACAAATACTTAGATTAAAACTGACAAGTAAGGGGAAAAGGATTACCTGGAGGTGTAGGGAAAAAGTGAGGATACTTCTCCATCATGTCCTCTTCTGCTTCCCAAGTCATCTCATCTCTATTATCATTCCGCCACAAGACTTTGACGGAAGCCACATCATTGGTCCGCAGTCGCCTGACCTGGCGATAGAGTATCGCTATGGGAATCTCTTCATACGATAATCCCTCTATCACCTGGACCTCACTAACTGGGAAAAATCTCGATGGATCTCCGATACACTTCCGCAACATAGAAACATGGAAGACCGGATGTACTGCCTCCAAGTCGGACGACAGTTCCAACTCATAGGCAACCTTGCCTACCCTACGGGTGATCTGATAAGGCCCAATGTACCTTGGGCTAAGTTTCCCCTTCTTTCCGAACCTCATCACACCCTTCATGGGTGATACCTTCAAAAAGACCCAATCATCTACCTGAAACTCCAAATGTCGACGCCGATTATCTGCATAAGACTTCTGCCGACTCTAAGCTGCTAACAGTATCTCATGGATAAGCTTCACCTTATCCACAGCCTGCTGAATCAAGTCTGGGCCAACCAACTGAACCTCACCCACGTTGAACCAACCGATCGACGACCTACACTTCCGCCCATACAAAGCCTCATATGGCGCCATCTGAATGCTAGAATGGTAGCTGTTGTTATAAGCAAACTCCACAAGAGGCAAATGATCCTCCCAGCTACCCCTGAAATCAATAACACAGGCCCGCAGCATATCCTCGTTGTCCGGATAAGACGCTCCGCCGCCCGTCGGCCCGAGGATGAAACGCGATCGAGACTCACCTGTGTCCCTAACCCCTTCTGGAAAGACCTCCAGAAGTTAGCCGTAATCTGGGCTCCTCTGTCTGATATAATAGATATAGGAACTACGTGCAGTCTCACAATCTCCCTGATATACAATCTAGCATAATCCTCAGCCGAATACGTAGTCCTGACTGGAAGAAAGTGGGCTGATTTCGTCAGCCTATCTACAATAACCCAGATGGAATCACACTTCCTCTGAGTACGAGGTAACCCTGTAACAAAATCCATGTTGATCACCTCCCACTTCCATGTCGGAATATCAATCGCCTGCAATAGCCCCCCGGGCTTTTAATGCTCAACATTGACCTGCTGACAATTCAGACACTGAGCAACTAACTCTTCTACGTCCCTCTTCAGGCCATCCCACCAATACATACATCTGAGGTCATGGTACATCTTAGTCGACCCCGGATCAATAGAGTAACGAGCACTGTGTGTCTCCCCCAGAATCTGCTGATGAAGTCCTGCAACATCGGGAACACACAATCTGCCCTCGAATATTAGCACCCCATCAGGCGCTACCTCAAATAAACTTTTCTCCTCTCGAAGAGCCGTATCTCGATACCGTATCATAACTGGGTCCTCATACTGTCGCCTTTTCACCTCCCCAACGATGGAAGACTCAGCAATCTCACGAACCCGTACCTCACTATCATCGGTATCGACCAACCGAACCCCAAGGCTCACTAGCTGATGGGTCTGACGGACCATGTCCCGCCTATCCGTCAACCTCCGACGCACTCCCATCGACCTACGACTCAAAGCATCTGCAACTACGTTGTCTTTTCCCGGATGGTATAGGATATCAACATCATAATCTTTCAACAACTCTAACCACCGTCTCTGCCGCAAGTTCACTCTCGCCAAGATGTACCGGGGCTCTTGTGGTCTAGATAAATATCCATATGAACCCCGTATAAATAATGTCTCCAAATCTTCAAGGCATGAATAATCGCGCCAACTCTAAGTCGTGAGTAGGTAATTCCTCTCATGCTTCAGAGCCGGGAAGCATAGGCTATAACCTTGCCGTGCTGCATCAATACGCACCCTAGCCCGATACCCGAGGCATCACAATAAATCACGTAGCCCTTTAACCCCTCGGGAAGAGTAAGAACTGGAGTCGTCGTCAACTTTTCCTTCAGTAACTGGAAGCCCTTCTCACAAGCTTCGCCCACCGAACTTAGCCGCCGAGTCAGCCTAGTCGCAGTGCCGATATCGGCTTAATCGCTTCCACAAACCTACGATAATAACCTGCAAGCCCCAAGAAGCTGCGCACCTCCATCGGAGTAGTAGGTCTCGGCCAAGTCTTGACAATCTCAATATTTGCCGTATCAACCTAAACACCGTCAGCCCCAATAATGTTCCCCAAGAATGCCACTGAGGCCAACAAAAACTCACACTTGGAGAACTTGGCGAACAATCGCCGCCCGAGGACCAAGTACCGCCTCACCGATTCGCATGCTCATGCTCTGTGCGCGAATAGACCAGGATGTCATCAATGAATACTATAACAAACGTATCCAAAAATGGCTTGAACACCCGGTTCATCAAATCCATAAATACCGCTGGAGCGTTGGTCAAACCGAAAGACATCACCCTGAACTCATAGTGCCCATATCGGGTCCTGAATACAGTCTTTGGGATATCTGCCTCTCTAACTCTCACCTGATGATAACCAGACCGCAGTTCTATCTTGGAGAAACACCTCGCACCCTGCAACTGGTCAAACAAATCATCAATCCTGGGGAGGGGGTATCTATTCTTGATGGTTACCTTATTCAGCTGCATGTAGTCAACACACATACGCAGCGTCCCATCCTTATTCTTTGCAAATAAAACCGGCGCTCCCCAGGGAGAAATACTAGGCCTAATAAAGCCTTTTTCCAGCAAATCTTTCAGCTGGTCCTTCAACTCCCTCAACTCAGCAGGTGTCATTCTGTATGGCGGAATAGATATAGGTCGAGTGTCTGGCAACGTATCAATACATAACTCTATCTCCCTCTCAGGAGGAATACCTGGGAGATCATCTGGGAATACATCCGGAAACTCTCTAACCACCGAATCGATCAAGAATCGACACCTCACTCAGACGAATACTTGAACCAGATGATAGATGTACCCTTTCTGCACCATCTTCCTAGCCTTGAGGTAAGAAATAAACCTACCCCTCGGCGACGCTGTATTGCCCTTCCACTCGATAACTGGCTCATCAGGAAACTGGAATCGGACCAACCTGTCTCTACAGTCAACGTTGGCATAACAAGAGGTCAACCAGTCCATACCCATAATGACGTCAAAATCTGTCATCTCCAAATCTATCAAGTCTGATAGGGTCTGACGTCTGTATATAAACACCGAGAAATCTTTGTACACCCGCTCAACTAACACTGAATCACCCACTGGCGTAGCTACCTCAAAAGGCTCTATCGACACCGGCTCTATCCCTATTCTATCAGTAATAAGAGTGGACACATAGGACAAGGTAGAACCTAGATCTATCAAAGCATAAACGTCACAGCATGAAATCAATAATGTACATGTGACGACATCCGGGGAAGCCTTCTGATATTACCGGCTGGCTAAGGAATATATGCGGTTATGTGGACCGCTAGAACTAGGACCTCCACCACGACCTCTGCCGCGACCTGCCGGTCCGTGAACACCATGCCCTCTGGGCGCATAACCACAGAAGAAGAAGACCCAGCAACTGACCTTGTCGGCTGAACCATACTACCCATGCCGCCTCTGGTCGGACAATCCCTCTTCATATGGCCCTGCTGGCCACAAGAGAAACAAGTTCCCGAAGAAGTACGGTACTCGCCCGGGTGAGATCTACCGCATCGAACACACTGAGATAGGGGCGGTCTCGATCGGTTACGGTCTCTGCCTCCCTGAAACCCCGAAGTCCTGGAGCCATGTATTGCTCTTGAATAACTCGGATGATCAAACCTCCTGCCAGAAAACCGAGAAGGAACACTCTGTGCCGGATGAAATATGGACCTAGCCTGCTGCTGAGGTTGTCCGCCTCGAAAATCCTGAAACCTCGTTGTCACCGCCTCGGGCCGCCTGGTCCGCCGATCCTCTCTCTCTGTCCTCTATCCCCTGTGCATAAGCCTGCATCCTGGCAATATCCATACCTGGCTGAAGGGCCACTCCCAGGCATGCAATAATCATATAATGGTCTAGCCCCATCACATAGCGATGAACTTTGTCCGCCATGTCAGCCACAATGGTGAGCGCATACCTGGCCAATGAGTCAAACTCCAGTTTGTACTCTCTAATAGTCCTTCCATTCTGTCTCAATGTCAAGAACCTATCCACGCAGGCTCTCCTCATCTCAGGAGGCAAAAAGTGATCCAGGAAGGCCTCTGTGAACTCATCCCAAACAGCTGGAAGAGCACCCACACCTCTAGACAGCTCCCATGACTCAAACCAGTTCAACGCAATATCGAGTAACCGGTAAGAAGCTAACACAACGGACTCTGTCTCCGAGGACCTAAGCACCTGCATAGTTTGTTGTACCTGCCGAATGAACTCCTGATGACCCTCCTCAGATCTCAAACCATAGAACTCGGGTGGGTTACAACCCAGAAAATCCCGATTCCTCAAACTGTCGGCTCTAGGGTTAGCTACCTGCTCCTATCGGCGATGTGTCACGACCCGATCCCGGGCCCGTGACTGGTGCCTTACCCCGGGCACCCTAGTGATACAACATCAGAGAAAATCAGCGGAAATAAAAACTTAAACATGAAACAAGAGATATGATAATAAACAAAGCAACCAAACTGCTACTTTCTTGTATATATAACTAAAAACTTGAATAGCTACATTCTTACAAACCCCGCCCACAACAAGATTTCATGCACTCTAAGAGTTTTTATACAACATGACGACAGTGGCCCCGCCATACCTCAATGTACAAGTACCTACAGATAGGGACTATACCAAAAGATAAGCCTCCAGAGAAACGGAGCTTCCTAATACGCTGAATCGTGATCCTATGAGCGAGGATCAACAATCGTGTACCTTACCTGCGGATGAACGCAGCCCGGGCGAGGTCAAGACAACAGTACCAAGTATGTGAAATCGAAATATCAGAAATGAAATCATAGTAGTCTATATAAAGCAGGAGACATGTATGATAACCAAACTACAGTCCACAATAAATAAGCAGTCACGTAAGTCAGGGACCCACGCCCTCAAAGTCATCACTCAAATATAACTATGGGTCTCACGCCCTCAACATCAATCATGCCCGTGGAATACCTTCCCCACTGCCGGCAGTCTATGATATAATAACACCAAGGAGTACATATAAACACCAGGTCCCACCTGAGTCATAAAACCGAACGGGGCAAGTACGAAGGCTAACTACCAGATACCAAAGTCGCATCATCAACTAACCGGGGCAAGTACGAAAGCCAACTACCAGATACCAAAGCCGTACCAACAATACTATACAACCAAACCACGGGCGTCACGGCAAGTACGAAGTCAACTACCGGATACCAAAGCCGTGTCAATGAGTCGACCGGGGCAAGTACGAGGGCTAACTACCGGATACCAAGGTCAGATCACGAGACTTCACCACGGCGACACGGCAAGTACGAAAGCCAACTACCAGATACCAAAGCCGTGTCACGTAGCTGACCGGGGCAAGTACGAGGGCTAACTACCAGATACCAAGGCCGTATCACGAGACTTCGCCACTAAACTGAAATGGGCAAGTACGAAGGCTAACTACCAGATACCAAAGCCGAATCAGCCACGACTTCGGGACAAGTACGAGAGCCAATTACCAGATACCAAAGTCGAATCAGCCAAACCTCATGGAGAGCTAGTCCATGGAATAACACTATCAACGTGTTGCACTGCGGAATCCTCCACACCGCTAAGACGTCCAAGTAAGATCATAACAAATCAGCCGACCCTCCATTGAAAGACGCGGTGGTATAGAAATACAATACTAGCACGACAAGGCTATCACACGCAAACATAGGCAAGTTACACAAAACTCAAGGTACTTTCATTTTATGCCAAAGTCCAGGTTTTAACCCCAAAGTACTACGTACGTTAACTTCTTCTTAAAAGATCCATTTCTTTTACAAAGGTCACCCGATGCTCGTATTATAAAAATAGAGTGACTTACACTTTAAGTAGACCAAAAAACTTCCATACTTTCCTTTTTTAAATCAAGTAACAACATTCTTTTCCAAAGTTCAAGTTTGCCTAATTTCAAATATTCACGTCTCTTATTTTCGAAAGATTTCATAGTTCATAGTCTTAATCACTTATTAACGTAATTCTCTTTTTAAAACAATTTGAGTAACATATGCCTTATGTGTGAGTAGGTTATTCTTGTTTATAACAATCTTATTAAAGCAGCCATGATCTAGGAAATGTAATACAATTGTGTCTTATCTTAGCTTCTATGCAGATGGAGGTTTCTACTGGTTTTAATATAATTACTTAATTATCAACACATTTTCCTTTACTAACGCTGCAGTGGTTCGTTCGATACTTATTCTCATTTTCGAAATCAGTAAAACATTTATTCTTTTAAAGACCAAATACTCATTACTCACGAATGAGGTTTCACACTTTTTAATAAAATTCATATCAATTCAATTAAGTCAAGTCTCTTATCTTTTGAGATCAAGTCTCTTAACTTCTAAAATCAATAAACCATTCTTTTTATCTCTCTTAAGTCGTTATACCTAACTTCCCATAAAGCTTAGTATAACTCTTAAACTTTTAAAACCAAGTATTACTCTTCTTTCAAAAACGATTCTTAATTCTTTGAAATACTTCAAGATTCTTTATTATTTAAAACTCAAGTCAACAGACATCGAAGTAAAACCACGTTCAGTTAACACACGTACGTCTACCGTACTATATATGTTCTTTTAAAATATCGTGCTCAAGAGGATAGGAAGAATCACATACCTCGCGACGATTATCGACTATTAGCAAATAGCTCCAAAGTACGGTAATCCTGCTAGCCTTTTCCACCCTTCGAGTAGAATATGCTACTCGCAGTACTTCAACCTATAACGGTCATACAAGTCTATCAACGTCTAGACTACTCTGTAGAATAATTCTAGATACAGATTCCTTATTCTACGGAAAATTGGGCAGCACTTCCCTACCCGTCAAACTACACAAGTCTCCTGTAAATACAGTCCTATGTAAGTACAGTTCAGTCTTCTTCTTTAATATTTTTCTGATGTGATTTCAATTCAATTCTCTTCTCTTATACCATTCTTCTATATATCTTATACTCATTTCTATACTACTATAGTATGTAATTTCCAATTACAATAGAAGGACAAAAGTATTTACCTCGATAAGCCCACTATTATCCAAGTTAAAAAGTCGATCCTGAGCAAGGTTTAACTCCTAATCTGAACGCTCCAATTCGCTCCAAGAAACCCTTAGAAGTTCTACACAACTTCTACTTAACACTTCAACCGATTATGAAGATTTTCCTTAGGGTTTCGTTTTTGTGACTGAAGGGAATTATAATAGTATTTCTGGGCTTTTAGTATAGGGGTAACCTTGGAATACTACAAGGTATTAGGGCCAAGGTATTTTGGAATAGTAACAATACTTGGAGAATACTTTTCTACCAAGGGGGGGAGGGGTATTTCACGAGAACAACTTAGGATGGGGGGGGGGGTTTCGGCCGAGGGCCTTCCAAAGGGGGAGGGGAGCTTGGACGAAAACTACACTAAGGGGGGAGAGGGATTGTTATACCCAGTATTTCCAGAGTATGTACGTAAGGGAATACATACAAAAGTCTAGCCTTAAAGTTTAGGCACAAAACGTTTTTCTTGGGCACAACTCACAAAACGAATAGTTTTCCGACGAAACGTTTCCACAGCTTTCGTAGGGTAAAATCCGGCTATGCCATTTCTAATTTTTGCGGATTTTTCCGAGAGACGAAACATTTTGGACCAACGGGAGGGCGACACTTGGCACCCTCCAATTGGTGGACTTGAAATCGTCCATGGGACGAATTGGACAATGAAGTGCACGTTTTTTGTGCCTTTGCACAAGTCAAGGATTAGGTAGGATATTTTGTGTGCAAGTTGGCCAAGGACACTTGCCCTAATCTTGACCTTACACTTGCCTAGCACTTGGCTAAATCTTGGCCCTTGGTTGGCCATGTCTTGACCTATAAATACCCCCTTAAGATGAAGAGTTCTTCATCCACAAATTCCTTTCCAAGTCTTGAAAATCCTCTCCTTTCCCTTGTAGCCTTTTTCGTCCAACACCCCCCCTTTTTTTAGTGAGCTTGGCCGAGGCAACCCCTCCCCCTAGCCTAGCCGAAATCTACCCCCCCTCCCTTGGTAGAAAAGTTGCCTTCTAGTATTGTTATAATGCCCAAAATACCCTAGCCCAAATCCCTTAGTCCTTAGTAGAAGTTGTGAAGAACTTCTAAGGTTTCTTGAGCTCTGGACGTACAACTTAGGAGCTAAACCTTGCTCAGGCGCGACTTTATCTAGGATATTATTGGGCTTACCGAGGTAACTAATCCTAACCCTCTTTTGAATTAGAGAATACATACTGTAGTAGTATAAGAATGAGTATAAATACTTAGAAGAATATTGCAGAATAGAATTGAACTGTTATCACAGTAGAAGGGTTTAAAAGAATAATCAAGCGTACTTACATGGAATTTGTTTTCTGATGAGACTTATATAGCTCACCGGGTAGGGAAGTGCTGGCCGACTTTCCATAGAATTGTGAACCCTCTGTTTAGAATGACATTCAGAGTAGTCTAGACTTTGATAGATGTCTGTGACTATTATAGGCTGATTCTCTGCGCGCGACATATTCAACTTGGCAGGTGGTTTTCGCTGAGAAGGTATGTGATTCTTCCTAAAGCATGATATTTTACAATATATATGTAGTACGGTAGACGTACATGTGTTAACTGAATAATAACCACGGCAATGTCTTTGACTTAAGCCTGAATAATACTTACGGCAATGCCTCACGGCTTAAGCCTGAATAATACTTACGGCAATGCCTCACGGCTTAAGCCTGAATAATAAAGATCTGAAAGCATTTCAAAAAATCTTGAATCATTTTTATGAAGAGAACTAATTGGTTTTTAAAACAAAAGCTTAAGAGTTATACTAGCTTTATGGGAAGTTAGGTATAACCACTTAAGCATGATAAAAGAAACAGTTTGCCTATGTATTTATAACAGACTTATATTGACTTGTGAAAAGAATAATAAGATGGTTTGATAAAGTAGACATGATATGATGCTATGTGTGTTAGTGTCTTGTAACGTTTGTATAAGAGAGTATTCTTGTTGTGCTTATGTTGTTTAACGATAAGCTGTTATGTTAGTATAATATCACTCACCTCTTGACATATTACAGGGGTTGTCGCCTCCGTGCGGGGTAGACTCGGTGATGCAGGACCATGATTCGAGAATACCTCATGCGGGTCAAGGACCTATGCGAGCTACGGAGTTCCGTGTTAGTGATGCGGGGTTATACCTCACGCGGTCTATGTGGCCATGCGGACTACGAGTCGGGGCGATGCAGGAGTAGCTACCCTCGATGCGGGGTTATGTACCTATGCGGGCCTATGTGAGTGGCCTATGCGGACTACGGAGTCCGAGATTAGGCTTGCATGGTGATACTACGAGCATTGGCCTGCGATCATTCGCGCCTAGAAAAGACACATTACAGTTTACATTGTTGCTCTTGTTTATGATGTGGCACTATGCGCGGTCCCCTTGGTTGTTTCATACATACTTGCAAAACTGATTTTAACATGATATGTTTTCATTTAAGTATTTCTGATTTCATATACTTAGTACTGTTATCGACCTCCTTGACTGCGTGCGTTCATGCGCGGTAAAGGCAGCAGTGCTAGATCCACATTCTTAGGATCTCTACGTTGGTGTCGGGAGCTCCATCTTTTCCGAGGCTCTACTTTTGGGTATGATCTCACTGTTGTAGATAGTTTTTGTGATCGAGTATGGCGGGCCCTGTCCCGCCATAGTTGTATATTTCCTTAGAGGTATGTAGTCATGTTATGCGATGTCGGATGTATCGCTAAACCATGTTTATATATATATCGAAAAGCGATGTTTTCTCACATAAAGCGTGTCTTATTTTATAAACTGTTTCATGTCTTGTTTTATATTTCCACGATTACTCGATGTATGACTACTTGGGTGCCGGTAAGACACGATCCACGGGCCGGAATGGGTCGTGACAAAAGTGGTATCGAAGCGATTAATCCTCGGAAAGTGTCTACAGGCCGTATCTAGTAAGTCTTGATTATCGGTGTGTTGTGCACCACATAATCGTGAGGCTATAGGATATTTAGGATTGGTTTCCATTCTTCTCACTCTGAGATCGTGCTTTAGAGCCGTGTTAAAGTTGGACCCTCTAACGTATTCCTTTTACATGCAGATTATGCCTCACGTAAGGCAACCGGGCCCGAAGGGCAAAGCGTAGGAGGCGCGATGAGACACCTAGAGTCACGAGGGCTCGGGCCCGATCTATACGAGGCGGCGAGTTCTCTGACGCCGCCCGGCCCCAGCGAGACCACAGTACCCACCTCGTCCCAAAGCACTGGGCGGAGGTTAGGTACAAGGAGATGGCCCGCTTGGCGGGATCGTGGCGAACATGAGGGCAGTGGATCGTGATTCGATCCAGCCCGATCGTACCGTGGTTCACGAGGCGAGAGTTTGAGGCTACGAGACTTCTGAGTTGTAGCCGCCCGAGTTTTACTGGTCGAGTCGGAGGATGATCCGCGAGTTCATCGTCGGCTCTGAAGGATTCTGAGAGTGATCAGGGCGTCGGAGACCGAGTCCGTGATCTTTGGTTCACAGAGGTTGCGTGATACCGCAGTCGATTGGTTTGATTCATGGGAGTTATCACGGGGAGAGCACGCGTCCCGGCTACTTGGGATGAGTTTTGAGGCTTTCCTCACTCACTTCTTGCCTCACGGATGAGGAGGCGCGGGTGATAGATTTTCTTCTTTGAGGCGAGAGGACGCCGTCGGGAGTACAATGTCGAGTTTGATTCATTGGCTCGATATGTCCCGGCGTTAGTAGCGATATGGAGGATAGGGTGCACCGCTACGTCACGGGCTAGATGACTATATGGCCGAAGTCATGTGCGGGTGTTTCTCTTCAGGTATGGACATTACCGCATGCGAGCTCATGCTCTTGGATGTGAGGCGTAGAGACCGACGAGTTGTGACAGCGGCGAGAAGAAGACGGGGCGGCGGGTCTTTTGGTGGCTATCGTGGTGGGCGGCCTCGGCGATCTAGATTTGCACCACGGCCCGGCTCGAGCACTCTGCACCGTCCTCGGCCACCGGAGACATTCGGTGGGCAGAGCCCGGGACTTGAGGCGTCGGATCGCCGGAAGTCGGCGATCGGGACCACCCCCCCTCAGTGTGGCCGATGCGGTAGATACCACTTCGGGAGTTGTGGTGCGATGGGAGCTTGTTTCAGTTGTGGCGGCCAGGTCACTATGCGGCTGTCAGACCGAGGCGATCTTGATGGTAGAGTCGACTACGAGTTCTTTTCGCCGGTCTTCTTCATCCCCGACAGTTACTCGCCCTGGAGGTCAAGGTACTCATGGACCGGCAGGTCGCGGCAGAGGTCGTGGCGCGGGTCCCAGTTCTAGCGGTCCTCAGAACCGCATTTATGCTTTGTCTAGCCGACAGGATCAGGAGGCCTCACCTGATGTCGTCACAGGTACCTTATCAGTTTCTGGGTTTGATGTGTATGCTTTGATAGATCCGGGTTCTACTCTGTCCTATATATCTCCCCTTGTTGCTAGTAGGATAGGGATAGAGCCTGAGTCCATAGACCCTTTCGAGGTAGCTACGCCAGTGGATGATTCGGTGGTAGCTCGGCGGGTATATAGAGCTTGTCCTGTGACCGTTCTGATCGTCGGACCCTGCCGACTTGATAGAGTTGGAGATGATTGACTACGACGTGATCATGGGGATGGATTGGCTAGCTTGCTACGCCAATGTAGACTGAGAGAGAGAGTAATGCAGTTCAGTTTCTGAGGCCGGTTGTTGAGTGGGAGAGCACGGTATCGCCGGTGGTAGGTTTATTTCCTACCTAAAGGCTAGGAAGATGGTGCGAAGGGTATATCTACCATCTCGTTCGGGTGTTTGATCTTTGAAGGCTGCGGTACCAGATTTTCCGTGAGTTCCAGTGGTCAGAGAGTTACCAGACGTGTTTCCAGACGACCTCCAGGGTATCCCTCCTGAGATGGAGATTGAGTTTTGTATTGAAATATTGCGGACACTCGGCTATTTCCATTCCGCCATACAGAATGGCACCGCCGAGTTGAGAGAGTTGAAGGATCGGCTTAGAGATTTCTTTGGAGAAGGGCTTCATCGAGGCCTAGTGTTTCTCCATAGGGCGCGGTATTGTTCGTGAAGAAGAAGGGCGGGACGCTGCGCATGTGTGTTGATTACGGTGAACAAGGTGACCATTAAGAACGAATACCCTTCCCGGGATTGATGATTTGTTCGACGATTGCGAGTGCGAGATGCTTCTCCAAGATTGATCTGATCGGGCTATCATCAGTGCGAGTCGAGAGAGGTGGATGTCCCTAGATCGCATTCGGGACCCGTGCGGGCATTATGAGTTCGTGGTCATTTCTTTTGGGTTGACCAATGCTCGTGGTATTCATGGATTTGATGAACCGAGTGTTCAAACCATTTTGGACACGTTTGTGATAGTGTTCATTGATGATATCTTGGTTTATTCGCTCGCCAGCGAGGAGCATGCGGAGCATTTGAGGGGCTGTCTTGTGATTCTCGAGACCAGCGATTTATGCGCCAAGTTTTCCAAATGTGAGTTTTGGTTGACTTGATGGCGTTTCTTGGGCATATTGTGGTGATGGCATTCAGTGGATCTGGCGAATCGGCGATCGAGGACTTGGCCTAGACCTCTACTCCGGCAGAGGTTCGCGATTTTAGGCCTTGCAGGATATTATCGGTTCGTGGAGAAGTTTGCTTCTATCTCTGCACCATTGACTAGGTGACTCGGAAAGCGGCCAAGTTTGATGGTGATGCTTGTGGCGGGGTTTCGATTCTTGAAAGAGAAGGCGACGGCCGCCCGTTCTTACTCTTCCGGAGGGTCCACATGGTTATGTCGTGTATTGTGATCGTCGGGCATCGGGTTGGGATGTGTGTTGATGCGGCATGGCGGGGTTATAGCATATGCATCCGACGGTGAAGAAACACGAGGAACTACCCCCATGATTTGGAGTTAGCGGTGTGATTCACGCTTTGAAGATTTGGAGGCACTATTTGTATGGGGTTCACGTGGATATTTTTACGGACCACAAGAGCCTCCGGTATATCTTCACCGGAGGAGCTGAACTTCTGGCGAGGCGGTGGTTAGAGTTGCTTAAGGATTACGATGTTGATATCTGTACCACGGGAAGGCAATGTTGTGGCGGATGCTCTTAGTCGTAGGTCGATGGGAGCCTATCGGATGTGCAGCTAGAGAGAAGGGACATGGTTCGTGATTTGCATCGATTAGCGAGCCTTGGTGTCCGCTTGATTGATTACGATAGCGATGGGGTTAGAGTTCGTGAGGTTGCCGAGTCTTCCATCGTCGAGAGGTGAAGAGCAGCGATTCGAGGATCGGCTTTGATTCGATATCGTGATCTGACTCTTCGTGAGGCAAGGGTCCTTTTGAGGTAGCACCGATGGGGTGCTAAGGTTTGAAGCGAGTTGTGTGTTCCGGATGTTTGAGGACTTGGCGAGTTCTTGGGGAAGCACACAACGCGGCGTTACTCTATCCGTCGGTCGACCAAGATGTACCACGACCTTAGATCGTGTATTGGTGGGATGGCTTGAAGAGGGCGTTGCGAGTTCGTAGCTCGGTGCGTGTTGTCGGCAGTGAAGGTAGAGCACGGAGGCACGGTGGTTTGTTCTGAACGATTGAGATCCCGACCTCGAAGTGGGAGGTAATCAACATGGACTTCATCACAGGATTACCTCGCACTCAGAGGAGACATGATTCTATATGGGTTATCGTCGACAGGCTGACGAAATCAACCCACTTTCTGTTATACCCCGTAGTTCCAGGGTATATAGGTGAGGATGTACGTGCGAGATTACGACAGAAATTTTGGAAAGAAAGAAAGATGTGATTTTTCGACGGAAAAGTTTCCGGTTTTTGTGAAGAAAAAGGTTCGTTAATGGGAATTGGATTCCCAGATTTGGTATTCGGACTTCTTAGAATATTTGAGAATTATGGAATTTTATTTAGGAAATGGTCACGTGGGGCCACGGGTGAAATTTACTGGTTTTGTGCCCGCTTAGTTTTTGAGATTTTGGCCATTATGGATATTTTCGAGATGAAATATTTTGGGACGAGTAGGAGGCGACACGTGTCACCCCACAGGTGGCCCTTGGCGAAATTAGCTAGACAAGTGGCGACAAGTGGCAAGTATTGCAAGATATTTTGTGTGGACAAGTGGCTTGTGGGTCACACCCACACTTGTCCCCAATCTCAACCACACACTTGCATTCATCCTATCCCTTGGTTGTCCTATATATGCATCCTTTGTTGATGAAATCTTGCACACTTAGACATTTGTAGACTTGAAAAACCCTCCTTCTCCCTTGACCTAGAGCTCTCGGTTTGCCCCATTTCTTGAGCAAAATTTGTCCAACAATTCTTAAACTCTCAAGTGTTCTTCCCTAAGGTGTTAGGAAGATTGTGTACCAAGAGTTGGAAAAGATTTCACACCCACAGCCTTGAAGGGATGCCTTGGCGAAAGTTGTCATCTTGAAACCCTAAGTGTTCTTCACTTTTTGGAGTTGAATCTTGAAGAGAAGTTGGTTAGGAGCTTCTATGGGTTGCTTGTAGCGATTGGAACGTAAAGATTTGGAGCTAAGACTTGCTTGGGCGACTTTAAGAACTTGGATATTTTTGGGCTATTTGAGGTAGTGGAACTTAAACCTCTTTGTGAATTGGTTGTTATACATATATTATAAGTATATTATGGATTATATAATATATGGAGTAAGTTTGGAAGAGTTGGATCTTGTTAACTTGTTAAAAGAAAAGGATTGGCGTTTGCCATTAAAATGGTAAAAACGTATCTTACTTGCTAAGAAGCTAATAACAAAGTAACTATAACTTATATTAAGAATGGAAATATAAGTTGGATGACTAATGAGTAAATTGGATAAGTAAAATGGACAAAGTTGGCCAAGGACCCCAACTTAAGGATCAGTATTTACTTTGATCGTATTTACTTTGGTATGTTACATTGACCGTATTTACATTTACATTGGGGAAGATTTTTCAATCGCGTTAGTTTGGGCGTGTGATCCCTTTTAATTATTGTATTGTTATGAAGGCGTGATAGTAAACCGCGTTCTGGTTGGCGCGTAATCCCCTTCTTTTACTTATTGTTGTTATGGGCGTGATAGTAAACCGTTACCGTTTGGGCGTGTAATCCCTTCTTTATGTTGTTTAATTATTACGCCTTATATATATATATGGTATATATATTACGTTATTCGCCTTGGTAAAAGATGGAAAAGTGAGTATAAGCGGGAAGTCTTTGCCAAATTTCCGTAGATTTTGAGGGCTTTTTTATTGGTATAAGTCTTCAATGATAAGAAAGGTTTGATAGGAGTACCATGACCATTTTAGGAGTGGAGTACTACGTGTGGCGTGATCTACTTGGCTTAAGGAGTAGCCGACGGGTTGAAGTACTTGGAGCGTTTTGCTTATTGTCGATAAATCGTCGCGAGGTATGTGAACCTCTTCCTATCTTTTCTAGCATGATTGTTGTGAACTATGTAGTACGGTAGACGTACATGTGCTAAGTGATTTGGTTGGTTTAAAACATAGGGTGTTATAATAGCTTTATGGGAAGTTAGTTATAACGACCTTATGTAGGTGAAAATGGTTTACTGATGTTAGAAGTTAAGAGACTTAACTTATTTGTTTTAATGTGGATGTTGTGTGAAACCTCATTCGTGAGTAATGAGTACTTGGTTTTTAAAGGGATAATGTTTTACTGATTTCGGAAATCAGAATGTGTATCGACAGACCACTGCAGCGTTAATAAAAGAAAATGTATTGAATAATGATGTGTTGTATTAAAACCAGTAGAAACCTCCATCTGCATAGAAGCTAAGATGAGACAAAATGATATTACATTTTCTAGATCATGGTCACTTTGTAATAAGATCGTTATAAACAAGAATAAACTACTCACATATATGACATATGTTACTCAATTGTTCTAAAAGGAATCAAGTGATTAAGTTTGGGAACTATGAAATCATCCGAAAATGAGAAGCTTGAGTAATTGAAACTAGGCAACCGGAACTTAGGAAAAGAATGTTGTTACATGATTTGGAAAAGGAATCTGGGTTGGTCATTCTAATACTCCGCGTATCGGGTGACTTTTATAAAAGTAATGGATCTCTTTTAAAAGAACTTAATGTATGTAGTACTTTGGGATTAAAAACCCGGACTTTGGCATAAAATGAAAGTACTTTGAGTTGTGTGAAACTTGCCTATGCTTGTTGGTGTGAAACTTGCCTATGCTTGTTGTTGTGAAACTTGCCTATGCTTGTTGTTGTGAAACTTGCCTATGCTTGTGATGATAGCCTTTGTTGTGCAAGTGTGGTATTTACGTATTCTGGCGTCTCGATAGAGGCGGTCGACTTGTTGAGAACTTACTTGGGCGTCTTTGGCGGTGATGGAGAATTCCACGGGTATGTTTCCATTTTGATTCTTGTCTTGTTGTTGATGTCACATGGGCGTGTCTACACGTCTGATGTTAGGGGCATGCGGCCGTGCGGTCGGGTTGATTACCCGATATATTGTTATTGTGGTTACATGGACATGTCTACAGAGGTAGAATTCGGGCATGTGGCCGTGCGGCGGTTGATCACCCAAGATATTATTGTTGATGTCACATGGGCGTGTCTGCGAGGTAGAATTCCGGCACGTGGCCGTGGGGCATTGGTATTATTGTTGCATCATGGACATGTCTGCGTCTGCAGTCGGCACGCGGCCGTGATGCGAACATGATTGATGTTGTGGGCGTGAGACCCATAGTTATATTTGAGTGATGACTTGAGGCGTGAGTCCCATCGACATGATCGCTTTATGTTGTGAATCGTAGTTTGGTTATCATACATGTCTCTGCTTTATATAGACTAGTATGATTTCATTCTGATATTTTCTGATTTCACATACTTGGTACTGTTGTCTTGACCTCGCCCGGCTGCGTTCATGCCGCAGAGTAGAGTACATCGGCCGTGGATCCTCGCTCTTAGGATCTCGGTTCACGTTTTGGGAAGCTCCGTTTCTCCGAGGCTTATCTTTTGGTATGTGTTCCACTGAGTTGTAGGTTCTTGTACATTCGGGGTATGGCGAGAGCCTGTCGTCATAGTTGTTGTAAATCTTAGAAGTGCAGAAATCGTTGTGGCGGGGTTTGTAAAGGGATTCAACTTCGTTTTGAAAGAGTTGTATTTATTATGTTATTGGAAGGTAACCGTTGGGTTGCTTTGTTTATGTTCATATATCATTTCTTGTTTAAGTTTTATTTTCCTGGTTTTCTCGATGATTGTATCACTAGGGTGCGGGATAAGGCACGATGCGGGCCGGGCGGTCGTTACACTTTCTTCCGTCGGGACGACTTTTTCGGTGAGGATTATGCGGACTTTACATCAGAGGTCGTCGATCGCATGGAGTCCCTATTTCGATCATATCGATGCAGAGAGCCGGTTCTGGCTAACTTCGGAGGTCTTTCGAGAGAGGTTTAGGGGCAGTGAGCCTAAATCGCATTCCATCCACGAGCAGACGGACGGTAGCGCGCCTATCCGGACTTCGAGGATATCTTTGCGAGCTGTGTTATCGACTTGTGGTAGCTGGGAGGATCATTTGCCTCTAGTTGAGTTCGCGTACAATAATAGCTACCACTCGGATTCGATGGCGCCTTATGAGGCCTTGTATGGGAGAAGTGCGGATCGCCTATAGGTTGGTTCGATGTGGGCGAGTGCGGCTAGTGGGACGGTTGGTGCGTGACGATGGATAAGGTGAAGCTTATCGAGGCGGCTATTAATGACTCGAGTCGGCAAGTCGTATGCAGATCATCGTCGTCGGCATCCGAGTTCGCGATTGATGATTGGGTTTTCTGAAGGTGTCACCCATGAAGGTGTGATGAGATTCGGGAAGAAGGAAACTTCGGCCAGTACATTGGGCCATTCATTGTCCGCAGGTAGGCAAGGTTGCCTATGAGTTGAATCTGCCGTCCGTCTGGAAGCGGTGCATCGGTTTTCACGTATCTATCTTTGAGAGATGTATCGGGGATCCATCTAGGGTGCACCGATTGACGATGTCCGTGTGACAGAGGGGTTATCGTATGAGGAGGTTCCCATAGCGATAATCGATCGTCAGGTTAGGCGTCTGCGGACGAAGGACGTGGCTTCCGTCAAAGTCTTGTGGCGGAACGAGCTCAGGGAGGAGATGACTTGGGAAGCCGAGGAAGACATGAGGCAGAAGTATCCTCACCTATTCCCCACACCTCCAGGTAATTCACTTTCCTACTTGTAAATCTTCATTATCGTTTATGCCTAAGTGTTGTTCTGTGGCCGTGTGTGGCATTTGCAAACTGTTTAAGTTATGAAGGACCTTATCGTTAACTGTCTTGGGAAGGAACATTCGGGACGAATGTTTCTAAGGAGGGGAGAATGTTATACCCCGTATTTCCAGAGTATGTACGTAAGGGAATACATACAAAAGTCTAGCCTTAAAGTTTAGGCACAAAACGTTTTTCTTGGGCACAACTCACAAAACGAATAGTTTTCCGACGAAACGTTTCCACAGCTTTCGTAGGGTAAAATCCGGCTATGCCATTTCTAATTTTTGCGGATTTTTTCGAGAGATGAAACATTTTGGACCAACGGGAGGGCGACACTTGGCACCCTCCAATTGGTGGACTTGAAATCGTCCATGGGATGAATTGGACAATGAAGTGCACGTTTTTTGTGCCTTTGCACAAGTCAAGGATTAGGTAGGATATTTTGTGTGCAAGTTGGCCAAGGACACTTGCCCTAATCTTGACCTTACACTTGCCTAGCACTTGGCTAAATCTTGGCCCTTGGTTGGCCATGTCTTGACCTATAAATACCCCCTTAAGATGAAGAGTTCTTCATCCACAAATTCCTTTCCAAGTCTTGAAAATCCTCTCCTTTCCCTTGTAGCCTTTTTCGTCCAACACCCCCCCTTTTTTTAGTGAGCTTGGCCGAGGCAACCCCTCCCCCTAGCCTAGCCGAAATCTACCCCCCCTCCCTTGGTAGAAAAGTTGCCTTCTAGTATTGTTATAATGCCCAAAATACCCTAGCCCAAATCCCTTAGTCCTTAGTAGAAGTTGTGAAGAACTTCTAAGGTTTCTTGGAGCTACCGGAGCGTACAACTTAGGAGCTAAACCTTGCTCAGGCGCGACTTTATCTAGGATATTATTGGGCTTACCGAGGTAACTAATCCTAACCTCTTTTGAATTAGAGAATACATCGTAGTAGTATAAGAATGAGTATAAATACTTAGAAGAATATTGCAGAATAGAATTGGAATTATCACATAGAAGGGTTTAAAGAAGAATAATCAAATCAGATTTACATAGAATTTGTTTTCACGATGAACTTATATAGCTCACCGGGTAGGAAGTGCTGCCCGACTTTCCATAGAATTGTGAACCCTCTGTTTAGAATGACCTTCAGAGTAGTCTAGACTTTGATAGATGTCTGTGACTATTATAGGCTGATTCTCTGCGCGACATATTCAACTTGGCAGGTGGTTTTATTTGAGAAGGTATGTGATTCTTCCTAAAGCATGATATTTTACAATATAAATGTAGTACGGTGACGTACATGTGTTAATCGAATAATAACCACGGCAATGTCTTTGACTTAAGCTCGAATAATACTTACGGCAATGCCTCACGCTTAAGCTCGAATAATACTTACGCGATGCCTGGCTTAAGCTCGAATAATAAAGATCGAAAGCATTTCAAAAGAGTCTTGAATAATTTTTATGTAAGAGAACTAATTGGTTTTAAAACAAAAGCTTAAGAGTTATACTAGCTTTATGGGAAGTTAGGTATAACCACTTAAGCATGATAAAAGAAAGCAGTTTGCCTATGTATTTATAACGCACTTATATTGACTTGTGAAAAGAATAATAAGATGGTTTGATAAAGTAGACATGATATGATGCTATGTGTGTTAGTGTCTTGTAACGCTTGTATAAGAGAGTATTCTTGTTGTGCTTATGTTGTTTAACGATAAGCTGTTATGTTAGTATAATATCACTCACCTCTTGACATATTCGGGGTTAAGGCGCCTCCGATGCGGGGTAGACTCGTGATGCAGGACCATGATTCGAGAATACCTCATGCGGGTCAAGGGACCTATGCGGAGCTACGGAGTTCCGTGTTAGTGATGCGGGGTTATACCTCACGCGGTCTATGTGGCCATGCGGACTACGAGTCGGGGCGATGCCGAGGAGTAGCTACCCTCGACGCGGGATTATGTACCTATGCGGGCCTATGTGAGTGGCCTATGCGGACTACGGAGTCCGTGATTAGGCTTGCATGGTGATACTACGCAATTGGCCTTCGATCATTCGCGGCCTAGAAAAGACTCATTCTGATTTACATTGTTGCTCTTGTTTATGATGTGGCACTATGCGGTCCTTGGTTGTTTCATACATACTTGCAAAACTGATTTTAACATGATATGTTTTCATTTAAGTATTTCTGATTTCATATACTTAGTACTGTTTCTTGACCTCGCCCGAGTGCGTTCATGCTGCAGTAAGGGCGGCAGTGCTAGATCCACATTCTTAGGATCTACGTTGGTGTCGGAGCTCCATCTTTTCCGAGGCTCTACTTTTGGGTATGATCTCCTGTTGTAGATAGTTTTATCTGATCCAGGTATGGCGGGGCCCCTGTCGCCATAGTTGTATATTTCCTTAAGTGCTGTAGTCATGTTGTACAGTATCGGATGTAACTGCTAAACCATGTTTATATATATATGCCGAAAGACGATGTTTTCTCACATAAACTGTGTCTTATTTTATAAACTGTTTCATGTCTTGTTTTATATTTCCGCTGATTACTCTGATGTATGACTACTTGGGTGCCCCGGTAAGGCACCAGTCACGGGCCCCGGAATGGGTCGTGACAGGGATTTTGCCTTGAAATTTCACAAGTGTGGATGAAGAATAAGTCTTGCATTTGAGGGGTATTTATAGGGAAACCAATGGCCAAGATCAAAGCAAGTGGATGTATGAGATTTGGACAAGTGTTGTGTGAGTCCCACCTTATCTATCTACCACACAAATATCACAAAATATCCTACCTAATCCTTGACCAAAAATAAAGGCCAAAAACGTGCAAGGAATTCCCCTCCATTGCCGTCCACTTGAGGGACAAGTGTCGCCCTCTCGTTGGTCCAAAATATTTCATCTCTCGGAAAAATCCGCAAAAAATATAAATGTTGCAACCGTAATTTTCCCTTCGCAAAGTCCGGAAAACGTTTCGTCGGAAAACAATTCTTTTTGCTAGTTGTGAACAAATTTCGTCCCTTTGCCTACTTAAGGCTTAAACTTTTGTACGTACGCCCTCATGTACATACTCTAGAAATACGGGGTATAACATTTTCCCCTCCTTAGAAACATTCGTCCCGAATGTTCCTTCTCAAGACAGATAACGAGAAAGTTCCTCTTAACTTAAACAAGTTGCCAATGCCACACCTGGCCACAAAATAACACACGCGCAAATACGTAACCCAAGTCAACGAGGAATCACCTCTAGCATTACAAAAGCTTCCACCCACGGTCTAAAAGATATTCCCTACGCACCTTTACTTCACAAAAGTAATGATCATTTCTATTTTCTCAGCACATGTTCACTTCTTTCCTTACTCGTCGTACTCTTCTCGAACACTTGAACTCTTTCTAGTGTACGTAACATACTTCAGCCAACACTACAGTTTCCAAAACTTTGGAGTCACTACCTCCAAACTTGGTCACCTTACTGGCCTCAATCTCCTTTAAGGCCATTCCCGGCCTTCACGATCTGATTCTGGTCGAACATATCCACGAACTCATACGATGGTTACCTAAACTTGGGCCTAGCACCCTCGTGACCCTACCACCCGGCGGGACCACCTCGAACTGACCCCACCCCAAACCGGGCTGCGGGTCGACCCGCGAATGGTCCTCAACCCGACCCATAATCGCGCCAAACTCTTGTTCCCCGATCCGGAACAATCTTACCTATTCAAGTCCAGAAAGCTACCACTTTCATCTTACACAACCCATGGAATTATCCCACAATACATTTATACGCATACCAAGTATTTTGACAAAGACTAACCGTAAAATCTTTTATTCAAGCCGGCCTTACATCTAAGGTCTCAACGTGTAATATTCTAAGGTTCATACCTTCCCTGTCCCCATACTTATCCTTTCAACTAACCATGTCTCTAAACCACAATATACACAACGCTATCTGTACATAGTACTCAACATATAATCATCGTATCACGCATGCTAATCTCTAGAGGGTTAAGGATATACCTGAAAAAATAGGCGGTTCAAAGGACCGCTAAAACTGGGAACTTCCACCGCGACCTCTGTCGTGGCCTGCCGGTGTATGAACATCCTGCCTAGCTATGGAAGGTGAAGAACCCGCAAATGACCTCGTAGTCTGTGCTATCCCACCAGTGCTACCTCTGGTCGGACAGTCTCTCGCCAAATGGCCCTGTTGGCCGCAAGCATAACAATCTCCCAAATTAGTACGACACTCTCCCTTATGAATTTTTCCACAACGGCCACACTGAGACAAGGGTGGCCTCATCCGGCGAGCACTCCTACTCCCCTGAAAATCTGAAACCTGGGGGCCCTGACCTGCTCCTGAATATCCCGAATGTCCCGAAGACTGTGGAGGACCACTCTGTACTGGCGGAGGTACATAACTAGCCTGCTGCTGAGGCGGTCCGCCTTGAAAGTCGCCAAAAGACCCTGCTGTTCTGGCCCTCTTCTGCTGATCTCGGTCATTCCGTCGACCTCTCCGCTCCTCACACCCAAGTGCATAAGCCTGCATGCGGGCAATGTCCATGCCCGGCTGAAGAGCTACACCCGAACAAGCCTCTTCCAAGTAGTCATCGAGCCCGGTGACGTAGCGGTGCACTCTGTCCCCCATGTCGGCTACTAGCGGGGGCGTCTGAGCTAGTGAGCCAAACTCCACATTGTACTCCCGAACCGTACGCCCGTCCTGCCTCAATATCAAAAATCTGTCGGCCCGAGCACTCCTCATCTGTTGAGGCAAGAAATGTGCAAGAAATGCCTCTGAGAACTCGTCCCAAATAGCTGGAGGCGCATGCTCCCCCCGGGACAGCTCCCACGAATCAAACGATCATTGCGGTATCACGCGGCCGATGTGAACCTAAGACCACCGACTCGGTCTCCAAGCCTCGATCACTCTCATGATCGGCAGAATCGCTTGGATGAACTCCTGCGGATCATCCTCGTGCCTCGATCCATAAAACAACGGCGGGCGACTCGGTAAAGTCCGCGATCTCAAACTATCCGCTCTGGGTGAACTACGGTACTACGTCAGGAATCAGCGTCGATTTATCCTCGTGCCTTGCCACTATCCTAGCCAATAACTGGGCCATCTCTTTGTACCCCAACTCCTCTGCTCCGGTGTGGGGTGGAGGCTCAGTCTTGTGGTCTCGGCGACCACCGCTGCGGCTCTAAACTTCTTTGGGCCGGGCGGCGTCGCAAAACTCGTCTTCTGAAGCGCTATCTCAGGTAATGACCGGGCCTGCGCCCTTGTACTCCTCTGTATCCTACTAGCAGCTCCCTCGGCTGCCTTGCCCATCTGGGCCCGGGTTGCCTTGCGCGGAGGTATAACTGCTAAAAACGAAATGCGTCAGAGGGGTCCAACTTATAACACAGCTCTAAGGAACGATCTCAGAATGAGAAGAATGGAAACCAATCCTAAATATCCTGCAGCCTCCTGAGTATAGATGTGGTGCACAACACATCGATAATCAAGACTCTACTAGACACGGACTGTAGACACTTTCCGAGGATTAACTGCTCTGATACCACTTTTGTCACGACCCGATCCCGGGCCCGTCATTGGTGCCTTACCCCGGGCACCCTAGTGATACAACATCAGAGAAAATCAGCGAAAATAAAAACTTAAACATGAAACAAGAGATATGATAATAAAACAGGCCAACCAAACGGTTACCTTCTTGTATATATAACTAAAAACTTGAACAGTTACATCCTTACAAACCACACTTGCAAGATTTACGGACCTCTAAGAGTTTTTATACAACATGTGGGACGGGGCCCACGCCATACCACGAATGTACAAGTACCTACGATGAGGGACTATACCAAAGATAAGCCTCGGAGAAAGCGGAGCTTCCCAATCTGTTGACTGTGATCCTATGGCGAGGATCAACAATCGTGTACCTCTGGCGACATGAGCGGCCCGAAGGAGGTCGATCTGACAGTACAGTATGTGGCGAAAATCGTAAATGAAATCATAGTAGTCTATATAAAGCGAGACATGTATGATAACCAAACTACGATCCACAATAAATAGCGATCCACGTAAGTCGTGACCCACGCCTCAAAGTCATCACCCAAATATAACTATGGGTCTCACGCCTCAACATCAATCATGCGTGGAATACCTTCCCCGCTGGCGATGCATGATATAATAACACCAGGAGTACACATAAATACCGAGTCCCACCTAAGTCATAAAACCGTGCGGGGCAATGCAGGCTAACTACCGGATACCAAAGCCGCGTCATCAATCGACCGGCAAGTACGAAGCCAACTACGGATACCAAAGCCGTACCAACAATACTATACAACCAAACCACGAAGGCGTCACGGCAAGTACGAAGCCAACTACCGGATACCAAAGCCGTGTCACGTAGCGACCGGGGCAAATCGAGGGCTAACTACCGGATACCAAGGCGTATCGAGACTTCGCCACGGCGATCGAGGCAAGTCAGCCAACTACGGATACCAAAGCCGTATCACGTGGCGGGGAAAGTATGAGGGCTAACTACCGGATACCAAGGTCGTATCACGAGACTTCGCCACTAAACCGAAGCGGCAAGTAAGGCTAACTACGGATACCAAAGCGAATCGCCACGACTTCGAGGCAAGTACGAGAGCCAACTACCAGATACCAAAGCCGAATCAGCCAAACCTCATGGAGAGCTAGTCCATGGAATAACACTATCAGCGGCGTGCGTGGAATCCTGCATCGCTGTAGATGCGTCCAAGTAAGATCATAACAAATCAGCCGCCCTCGGTTGAGAGGCGGTGGTATAGAAATACAATACTAGCACGACAAGGCTATCACACGCAAACATAGGCAAGTTACACACAACTCAAGGTACTTTCATTTTATGCCAAAGTCCAGGTTTTAACCCCAAAGTACTACGTACGTTAACTTCTTCTTAAAAGATCCATTTCTTTTACAAAGGTCACCCGATGCTCGTATTATAAAAATAGAGTGACTAACACTTTAAGTAGACAAAAACAACTTCCATACTTTCCTTTTTAAAATCAAGTAACAACATTCTTTTCCAAAGTTCAAGTTTGCCTAATTTCAAATATTCACGTCTCTTATTTTCGAAAGATTTCATAGTTCATAGTCCATAGTCTTAATCACTTATTAACGTAATTCTCTTTTTAAAACAATTTGAGTAACATATGTCTTATGTGTGAGTAGGTTATTCTTGTTTATAACAATCTTATTAAAGCAGCCATGATCTAGGAAATGTAATACAATTTTGTCTTATCTTAGCTTCTATGCAGATGGAGGTTTCTACTGGTTTTAATATAATTACATAATTGTCAACACATTTTCCTTTACTAACGCTGCAGTGGTTCGTTCGATACTTATTCTCATTTCCGAAATCAGTAAAACATTTATTCTTTTAAAGTCCAAATACTCATTACTCACGAATGAGGTTTCACACTTTTTAATAAAATTCATATCAATTCAATTAAGTCAAGTCTCTTATCTTTTGAGATCAAGTCTCTTAACTTCTAAAATCAATAAACCATTCTTTTTATCTCTCTTAAGTCGTTATACCTAACTTCCCATAAATCTTAGTATAACTCTTAAACTTTTAAAACCAAGTATTACTCTTCTTTCAAAAACGATTCTTAATTCATTGAAATACTTCAAGATTCTTTATTATTTAAAACTCAAGTCAACATACATCGAAGTAAAACCACGTTCAGTTAACACACGTACGTCTACCGTACTATATATGTTCTTTTAAAATATCATGCTCAAGAGGATAGGAAGAATCACATACCTCGCGACGATTATCGACTATTAGCAAATAGCTCCAAAGTACGGTAATCCTGCTAGACTTTTCCACCGCCGAGTAGAATACGCTACTCGCGATTTCAACCTATAACGGTCATACAAGTCTATCAACGTCTAGACTACTCAGTAGAATAATTCTAGATCTGATTCCTTATTCTACGGAAAATTGGGCAGACTTCCCTACCGTCAAACTACAAGTCTCAGAATACATTCTATGTAAGTACATTTCAGTCTTCTTCTTTAATATTCTTCTGATATGATTTCAATTCAATTCTCTTCTCTTATACCATTCTTCTATATATCTTATACTAATTTCTATACTACTATAGTATGTAATTTCCAATTACAATAGAAGGACAAGAGTATTTACCTCGATAAGCCCACTATTATCCAAGTTAAAAAGTAGATCCTGAGCAAGGTTTAGCTCCTAATCTGAACGCTCCAATTCGCTCCAAGAAACCCTTAGAAGTTCTACACAACTTCTACTTAACACTTCAACCGACTATGAAGATTTTCCTTAGGGTTTCGTTTTTGTATCAAGGAAGTATAATAGTATTTCGGGCTTTTAGTATAGGGTAACCTTTGAATACTACAAGGTATTAGGGCGAGGTATTTTGGAATAGTAATAATACTTGGAGAATACTTTTCTACCATGAGGGGTATTTCACGAGAACAACTTAGGATGGGGGTTTGCCGAGGGCCTTCCAAAGGGGGAGGGGAGCTTGGACGAAAACTACACTAAGGGGGGAGAGGGATTTTGCCTTGAAATTTCACAAGTGTGGATGAAGAATAAGTCTTGCATTTGAGGGGTATTTATAGGGAAACCAATGGCCAAGATCAAAGCAAGTGGATGGATGAGATTTGGACAAGTGTTGTGTGGGTCCCACCTTATCTATCTACCACACAAATATCACAAAATATCCTACCTAATCCTTGACCAAAAATAAAGGCCAAAAACGTGCAAGGAATTCCCCTCCATTGCCGTCCACTTGAGGGACAAGTGTCGCCCTCTCGTTGGTCTAAAATATTTCATCTCTCGGAAAAATCCGCAAAAAATATAAATGTTGCAACCGTAATTTTCCCTTCGCAAAGTCCGGAAAACGTTTCGTCGGAAAACAATTCTTTTTGCTAGTTGTGAACAAATTTCGTCCCTTTGCCTACTTAAGGCTTAAACTTTTGTACGTACGCCCTCATGAACATACTCTAGAAATACGGGGTATAACACGCTGCCCTGCCACTATGCTAGCCAATAACTTGATCTGCTCTCCATAATCTCTATACTCTGCCCCTGGCTGCGGAACTGGGGGCTCAGGTATCGGAACCTCTAGAGCTACGGCCGTTCTCAGCTCCTCTAATACTGCCGGCGTGGTGAACTCACGACCGCCACAACCTCGTGCATAGTCCGGGCTCGAGTCCTAGTAACCTCTGCGTGCACTCACTAGCATCTCTCTTTGCCTTGCCCTTCTGGGCCCTGGTCGTCTTCCATGGAGGCATAACTGATACATAAGAATAGGTCAGAGAGGATTCAACCTAATAAGACAGCTCTACTGCACGATCTCAGAAAGAGAATAATGGAAACCAATCCTAAATGTCATGTAGCCTCTTGATTATAGATGTGGTGCACAACACACCGATAATCAAGACTCTACTAGACACGGTCTGTAGACACTTTCCGAGGACTAACTGCTCTGATACCACTTTAATCATGACCGACCCCGGGCCCGCGACTGGTGCGCTACCTGGGCACCCCTTACAAGTATATATCAGAGAATAGCAGCAGAACATACAAAAACTCATAAAATACTAGACAGTCACCTTCCGTGAAATATACATAACCAAAAATAACAGTTACATCTTTGTTCTTACAACCCAATCCACAAGATATGACTACAGACCTCTAAGAATAACAACTGTGACGGGACAGGGCCCCACCATACCCCTGAATGTACATAAATCTATAACATCAGGAAAATCATACCAAAAGTCAAGCCTCCGAATAAATGGAGCTTCTGACAACTGATCACTGATCCTAAGAATGAGGATCCACCACCTGCTTACCCCTACTTGCGGCATGAACGCAGCCCCCGAGGAAAAGGGGGTCAGTACACAATATGTACCAAGTATGCAAAACTGGAAAATACTTCAATTTACATCATAAGTCTAAAATAAAGCTGGAGACATGTATGATAATCAAATTAACAGTATACTATGCCTTACTAACAATGAGAGTAACAAAATATACATTTCCAGTTTTTTTAAAAATAGGAAGCCTGTGATTAACCTAGGACCATCCGCCCGTAGTATTATCACGCAATCCTACTCCTGGGACTATTTCACCCGCATAGGCCGTATGGACCCGCATGAGGTAATTTCCTCGCATAGGACTGGTCCTCCCCTCATAGGACTATTTCACCCGCATGAGCCCTACGGACTCGCATGAGGTATTTCTCGCATCGTGGGTAGCAAATCCACGGAATATGCAAATGCCACAAGCCCGGGGAATGACCTCGTAATGAACAATATATCACAAGCATAACCGACTACTATAAATAACATAAACAAGTTAAGAAACCCCTTAACTTCTCATTTGACTTAATTAGCATACACTCTCATTTCTTTTAACTTAAGGCACTATCGTATCATGAAAGATCCGGGAAGAGTAAGAACTGGAGCCGTCGTCAACTTTTCCTTCAGTAACTGGAAGCCCTTCTCACAAGCTTCTGTACACTGGAACTTAGCTGCTTTCTGAGTCAGCCTAGTCAGTGGTGTTGATATCGAAGCGAACTGCTCCACAAACCTACGATAATAACCTGCAAGCCCCAAGCTGCACACCTCCGTCGGAGTAGTAGGTCTCGACCAAGTCTTGACCGCCTCAATCTTTGTCGTATCAACTTGAACACCGTCAGCCCCAATAATGTTCCCCAAGAATGCCACTGAGGCCAACCAAAACTCACACTTGGAGAACTTGGCGAACAACTGCCTGCTCTGGAGGACCCCAAGTACCGTCCTCAATTGATCTGCATGCTCCTGCTCTGTGCGCGAATAGACCAGGATGTCATCAATGAATATTATAACAAACGTATCTAAAAATGGCTTGAACACCCGGTTCATCAAATCCATAAATACCGCTGGAGCGTTGGTCAAACCGAAAGACATCACCCTGAACTCATAGTGCCCATACCGGGTCCTGAATACAGTCTTTGGGATATCTGCCTCTTTAACTCTCACCTGATGATAACCAGACCGCAGGTCTATCTTGGAGAAACACCTCGCACCCTGCAACTGGTAAAACAAATCATCATTCCTGGGGAGGGGGTATCTATTCTTGATGGTTACCTTATTCAGCTGCCTGTAGTCAACACACATACGCAGCGTCCCATCCTTCTTCTTTGCAAACAAAACCGGCGCTCCCCAGGGAGAAATACTAGGCCTAATAAAGCCTTTTTCCAGCAAATCTTTCAGCTGGTCCTTCAACTCCCTCAACTCAGCAGGTGCCATTCTGTATGGCGGAATAGATATAGGTCGAGTGTCTGGCAACGTATCAATACATAACTCTATCTCCCTCTCGGGAGGAATACCTGCGAGATCATCTGGGAATACATCCGGAAACTCTCTAACCACCGAAACTGACTGAAGAACTGGCACCTATCGAATACCTGAACCAGATGATAGATGTACCCTTTCTGCACCATCTTTCTAGCCTTGATGTAAGAAATAAACCTACCCCTCGGCGACACTGTATTGCCCTTCCACTCGATAACTGGCTCATCAGGAAACTAGAATCGGACCAACCTGTCTCTACAGTCAACGTTGGCATAACAAGAAGCCAACCAGTCCATACCCATAATGACGTCAAAATCTGTCATCTCCAACTCTATCAAGTCTGATAGGGTCTGACATCTGTATATAAACACCGAGAAATCTTTGTACACCCGCTCAACTAACACTGAATCACCCACTGGCGTAGCTACCTCAAAAGGCTCTATCGACACCGGCTTTATCCCTATTCTACCAGCAATAAGAGTGGACACATAGTACAAGGTAGAACCTAGATCTATCAAAGCATAAACGTCACAGCATGAAATCAATAATGTACCTATGACGACATCCGGGGAAGCCTTCTGATCTTGCCGGCTGGCTAAGGAATATATGCGGTTCTGTGGATCGCTAGAACTGTTATACCCCGTATTTCCAGAGTATGTACGTGAGCGCGTACGTATTATAATTTGAGCCTTAAAGTTGGCTAGTTTCGAAATTTGTACACAACACCCGATTAGAGTCGTTTTTCGACGAAACGTTTCCACAGCTTTCGTAGGGAAAATTCCGGCTATGTCATTTATAATTTTTGCGGATTTTTCCGAGAGACGAAACATTTTGGACCAACGAGAGGGCGACACTTGTCACCCTCTAATTGGAAGGAGTGGACGGACGAAAGTGGGAAGGTTGGCACGTTTTTTGTGCATTATTTTTGGTCAAGGAGTTGGTAGGATATTTTGGGTAGATGGATAAGGTTGCACATGGCTTAATCTTGACCTTACACTTGCCTAACACTTGGATGGATCTTGGCCATTGGTTGGCCTTCACTTGACCTATAAATACCCCTCTAGTTGAAGACTTTCTTCATCCAAACTTGAGCAATCTAACTAAGTCTCAAAATACTCCCTCTCCCTTGAGCTTTCGTCCACCACACCCCCTCCCCCTTTGAGAGCCCTTGGCCGAGAGCCACCTCCCTCCCTGAGGTGTTTTCTTGGGTACCCCTAGCCTAGTTGTCTCGTATAAATACCCTTTTGTGGTATAGAAATACTCTCCAAGTATTGTTATAATGCCCAAATACCTTGGCCCAAATACCTTGTAGTATTCCCAAGGTTACACTTTTACAAAAGCCCAGAAAATACTATTATACTTCCCTCAGTCACAAAAACGAAACCCTAAGTAAATCTTCACCCGTAGTTGAAGTCATAAGTAGAAGTTGGTTAGAACTTCTAAGGGTTGGTTGGAACGGATTGGAGCGCCCGGAGTAGGAGCTAAACGTTGTTCAGGATCGACATATAAACTCGGATAATTTTGGGCTTATCGAGGTAAACATTCTTGACCTTCTGTTGTAATTGGAAATTACATGTTGTAGGAGTATATAGTTAAGTATACTATATATAGAACTGAACATAGTTGTGCGGCAATGTCTTTTGACTTAAGCCTGAATAATACTTACAGCAATGTCTTGCGACTTAAGCTGAATTTAAAGAAGAATCGACGTAATTACATAGGGTGTATTCAGACATGAGACTTGTGTAACATTATTGTGTAGTAGAATTGTACACGTCAGGTTAGGCGTGTTAACCCCCTGGTTGGCTTGGTAGCGGCCTCGATAGAGAGGAGATTTACGCTGTTTGTTGCGGGGAAGTCTTTGCGAATTTTTACGTAGAATAGTCTACGTCGGGATCTAAAGATATTAATAGGCACTTTGTGGCCTCTATAGGTTGTAGTACTACGTGTGGAGTGATCTGCTTGGTGAGAGTGTAGCCGAGCGGTTTGAGGTACTTGGGCGTTTTGCTATTAGTCGATAATCGTCGCGAGGTATGTGAACCTCTTCCTATTTGTTCTAGCATGATATGTGTATAACTATGTAGTACGGTGACGTGACATATGTTTAATGTATTTGATTGGTTTGAAACATAAAGTGTTATAACGGCTTTATGGGAAGTTGGTTATAACGACTTTATGTAGGTAAGAAAGTACTTGTGGTTTTAAGAGGTAATCGATTTGAACTATAATCGGTGGCTATGTGATAATAAAGAACTTGAAGTATTTCAAAAGATTTTTGAATCATTTTGAGAGAAGAAGTAATACTTGGTTTTGGAAACTTAAGAGTTATACTAGCTTTATGGGAAGTTAGGTATAACGGCTTAAAATGTTTCTTGATTTGAAATCAGAATGTGTATCGACAAACCATCTGCAGGCGTTAATAAAGGAAATGTTTTGGACAGATTTAGTATTATTAAAACCAAGAGAAACTTCCATCTGCATAGAAGCTAAGATGAGACAAAATGACATTTCCTAGATCATGGTCGCTTAATAAGATTGATTATAAACAAGAATAACCTACTCACTTATAAGACATAGGTTTCTCAAAACGTTTAAAGGAGAATTATGTTTTAAAGGATTTAAAACTATGAACTACTGAAACCTTTTTCTAAAATGAGAAACTTGAGCATTCGAAATTAGGCAAACTTGAACGTTTGGAAAATAAGGTTGTTACTTGATTTTACAAAGGAAAGCATTTTGGTTTACTTAACAATGTTAGTCACTCAAATTTTATACTACGTATCGGGTGACCTTTGTAAAAGAAATGGATCTTAAAGGGAATTTAACGGACGTAGTACTTTAAGGTTAAAATCAGGACTTTGACATAAAATGAAAGTACCTTGAGTCGTGTGTAACTTGCTTATGCTTGTTGTTATGAAACTTGACCATGTTACGTGTGATAGCCTTGTTGTGCAAGTCGTGTTCTACTCGACTACGGTCATCCGAATGTATTTCACTTGATTACCGTCATCCGAATGTATTTCACTTGATTACGGGTCATCCGAATGTATTTCACTTGATTACGGTCATCCGAATGTATTTCACTTGATTCTGGGTCATCCGAATGTATTTCACTTGATTACGGTTCATCCGGAATGTATATCACTTGACTACGGTTCATCCGGAATGTATTTCATCGACTACCGGTTCATCGGAATGTATTCCACACGTTTCTATATTGGGTCCATAAGATGGGCGAGACCGTTATACGTATCACATGATTTGTACCTAGATCGCTGGCGGTGAGGAAGAAGTTCCACGGGCATGAGGATGACTTTGAGGCGTGAGTCCCGACTTGACATGATCGCTTCTATGTTGTGATCGTAGTTTGGTTATCATACATGTCTCTGCTTTATATAGACTATTATGATTTCATTTCTGATATTTCTGATTTCACATACTTGGTACTGTTATCGACCTCCTTCGAAGTGCGTTCATCCGCAGTAAAAGGTACATCGGTGTCGATCCACTTTAGGATCACCTTTCACAGATTGGGAAGCTCCGTTCCTTCTGAGGCTTATCTTTTGGTATGTTACCTCAGTGCAGTAGATTCTTATACATTCTGGGTATGGCGGGGCCACTGTCCGTCATAGTTGTAAAAAAATCTTAGAGGTGCAGCCTTTGTTGTGGCGTGGTTTGTAAAAAGGATAATTGTTCTGTATTTATGTATATATGATGAAGGCAAATCGCTTTGGTTGGCCTGCTTATTTATCTTTTCTCTTAATTCATGTTCATGTTTTTATTTCACGATTTTCTCGATGTTGTATCACTAGGGTGCGGTAAGGCACGATCCACGGGCCGGTTGGTCGTGACAAAAGTGGTATCGAGCGATTAGTCCTCGGAAAGTGTCTGAGACGTGTCTAGTAGAGTCTTGATTATCGGTGTGTTGTGCACCACATCTATAATCGTGAGGCCGCAGACATTTAGGATTGGTTTCTATTCTTCTCATTCCGAGATCGTGCCTTAGAGGTGTGATAAATTAGACCCTCGACGTATTCCTTTCCTTTACCATTATGCCTCGCGTAGGCAACCTGAGCCCGGATGGGCAAGGCGATCGAGGAGTGTTAGTGAGATACTGAGGAGCAATGCGAGCGCGAGCGGTCGATGCACGAGACAAGATTCGACGGCGAGTTTCGCGACGCCGCCAAAGACCAGCGAGTTTAGAGCAGCGGTGGGCTGCCGAGACTACTGATGCACGAGCCTCCATCCCACATCCTGGAGCCGATGAGATGGGTACAAGGAGATGGCCCGCCATCGGCGGTCGTGGCGAGATATGAGATAAATTTGGATCAGCGATTCCGGCCAGAAGACCGTAGTTCACCCCGGCGACGATTTGAGGCTACGGACTTCCGAGTTGTAGCCCTCCGGTGTTCTATGGATCGAGAGCCGAGGACGACCCTCGTGAGTTTATCCGACTCTGACGGATCATGAGTGATCGAGCCTCGCAGGCGAGTCGGTGGTATTGGGTTCGCATCACCGCGTGATCTGCGATTGGTAGTTTGATTCGTGGAGTCTGTCGGGAAGAGCATGCACTTCCAGCAGCTTTGGGACGAGTTCTCGAGGGCATTTCTTGCACATTTCTTGCCTCCACAGATGAGAGGGCTCGGGCGACAGATTTTTGACATTGAGGCGGGGCGGGCGGGCGGTTAGAGAGTACAATGTGGAGTTCGACTCATTAGCTCGGTATGTTCCGTAGTAGCGGATATGGAGGACAGAGTACACCGCTACGCCACGGGCGGACGATTACTTGGAAGAGGCTTGTGCGGGTGTAGCTCTTGTAGGGCATGGACATTGCCGCATACAAGCTCATGCACTAGGATGTGAGGCACGGAGAGGTCGGCGTAATGGCCAGAGATCGTGAAGAGGCGAGCAATGAGGTCCTTTGGTAACTTCGAGGCGGACCGCCTCGGCGATCTAGTTATGTACCTCGCCAAGACAGAGTGGTCCTCCGCGATCTTGGTCGTTCGGTATTCGAGCTGGTCGAGCTCGTGGCTTCGTTCCACGAGTTTACGTGAGTGCTAGCGGCCAGGATTCATGTCCCTCAGGTGTGCGCGATGTGGCAAACATCATCCCGAAATGTCGCTTTTTATCGGTGCTTGCTTCACTGCGGCCGTCGAGCCATGTGACGAGAGGCGTGCTTATAGGAGAGTACCGCAGCTTGGCGCGACTCTGGATCGATGGCGTGTTCATCGCCCTACGATTATGCGCCTGCAGGCGGACTTATGATTATAGTGAGCGGTAGCTTCTGTATATCCTTAACCATCTAGAGGCTTGTATGTTTTGATGTTATGTTAATGTGTTAAGTGTTATGTTCGGATAGCTTTGTGCTAAAATGTGATTTAGGAACCCGTTTGGGGAAAGGGGTAAGCTCAGGGTGAGAAAATGATGAACCTTAGAATATTACGGTTGAGACCTTAGATGTAAGGCCGTCTTGAGTACAAGATTTTGCGAGTGATCCTTGTCGAGTGCATTTTATGCCTAGAATATATTGTGTGATAAGTCTCTGGTTGGGTAAATGAAAGTGGTATCTTTCATGATGTGATTAGCAAGGTTGTTCGGATCGAAACGAGAGAGTCGGCGTGTGAGGCTCGGGTTGAGGACGTGTTGCGTGTCAACCCGTGAGCGAATGAGGTGGGGTCAGCTACGGGTGGTCCGCCAGCGGTAGGGTCACGAGGGTGCTAGGCCCAAGTTTAGATGACCATCGTATGAGTTCGTGGATATGTTCGACTGAGCGGATCGTGAAGGCGGAAGTGGCCTTAAGGAAGATTGAGGCTAGTAAGATAACCAAGTTGGAGGTGGTGACTCGAGGTTTGGAGAATCGAAGTGATGGCGGAAGTGTGGTGCATTATCTTGGAAGAGTTCAAGAGTTCGAGAAGAGTACGACGAGTAAGGGTAGGCGAGCATGTATTGCGAGCATAGATATGATCATTTCTTGTAAAGGAGAAGGTCGAAGGATGTATATTTTAGACCTCGTGAATCGCATGCGATCAGGCACCATTTGTTGGGTCGCCGAGTGACACTAGAACCTCGCGCAAAGTGACAAAAGTTTGTGATGTTAGAGGAGTTTCCTCGTGGACTTGGATATAAGTATTTGCGTGCATGTGTTGTTTGTGGCGGTTGTGGCGTTGGCAACTTATTAGAAGAACTTTATCGTTATCCGCTTGAGAAGGAACATTCGACGAATGTTTCTAAGGAGGGAGAATGTTATACCGTATTTCAGTATATGCGTGGCGTGCGTATTATAATTTGAGCCTTAAAGTTGGCTAGTTTGAAATTTGTACACAACACCGATTAGAGTCGTTTTTTCGAAAGCGTTTCCACGCTTCGTAGGAAAATTCCGCTATGTCATTTATAATTTTTGCGGATTTTTAGAGACGAAACATTTTGGACCAACGAGAGGCGACACTTGTCACCTCTAATTGGAAGAGTGGACGGACGAAAGTGGGAAGGTTGGCACGTTTTTTGTGCATTATTTTTGGTCAAGGAGTTGGTAGGATATTTTGGGTAGATGGATAAGGTTGCACATGGCTTAATCTTGACCTTACACTTGCCTAACACTTGGATGGATCTTGGCCATTGGTTGGCCTTCACTTGACCTATAAATACCCCTCTAGTTGAAGACTTTCTTCATCCAAAAACTTGAGCAATCTAACTAAGTCTCAAAATACTCCTCTCCCTGAGCTTTCGCCCACCACACCCTCCCCTTGAGAGCCCTTGGCCGAGAGCCACCTCCCTCCCATTTGAGGTGTTTTGCCGTGGGGTACCCCCCCTAGCCTAGTTGTCTCGTATAAATACCCCCTTTTGTGGTATAGAAATACTCTCCAAGTATTGTTATAATGCCCAAATACCTTGGCCCAAATACCTTGTAGTATTCCCAAGGTTACACTTTTACAAAAGCCTGAAAATACTATTATACTTCCTCACCACAAAAACGAAACCTAAGTAAATCTTCACCCGTAGTTGAAGTCATAAGTAGAAGTTGGTTAGAACTTCTAAGGGTTGGTTGGAACGGATTGGAGCGCCCGGAGTAGGAGCTAAACGTTGTTCAGGATCGACATATAAACTCGGATAATTTTGGGCTTATCGAGGTAAACATTCTTGACCTTCTGTTGTAATTGGAAATTACATGTTGTAGGAGTATATAGTTAAGTATACTATATATAGAACTGAACATAGTTGTGCGGCAATGTCTTTTGACTTAAGCCTGAATAATACTTACGGCAATGTCTTGCGACTTAAGCCTGAATTTAAAGAAGAATCGAATCAGAATTACATAGGACTGTATTACAGTAGACTTGTGTAACATTACTGTGTAGTAGAATTGTACACGTCCGGTTAGACGTGTTAATGTAATACCCCGTAGTTCCAGGGTATATAGGTGAGGATGTACGTGCGAGATTACGACAGAAATTTTGGAAAGAAAGAAAGATGTGATTTTTCGACGGAAAAGTTTCCGGTTTTTGTGAAGAAAAAGGTTCGTTAATGGGAATTGGATTCCCAGATTTGGTATTCGGACTTCTTAGAATATTTGAGAATTATGGAATTTTATTTCCGAAATGGTCACGTGGGCCCACGGTGAAATTTACTGGTTTTGTGGGCCGCTTAGTTTTTGAGATTTTGGCCATTATGGATATTTTCGAGATGAAATATTTTGGGCAGTAGGAGGCGACACGTGTCACCCCTAGGTGGCCCTTGGCGAAATTAGCTAGACAGTGGCAAGCAGTGGCAAGTCTTGCTAGATATTTTGTGTGGACAAGTGGCTTGTGGGTCCCACCCACACTTGTCCCCAATCTCAACCACACACTTGCCTTCATCCTATCCCTTGGTTGTCCTATATATGCACCCTTAGTTGATGAAATCTTCCACACTTAGACATTTGAAGACTTGAAAAACCCTCCTTCTCCTTGACCTAGAGCTCTCGGTTTTGCCCCATTTCTTGAGCAAAATTTGTCCAACAATTCTTAAACTCTCAAGTGTTCTTCCCTAAGGTGTTAGGAAGATTGTGTACCAAGAGTTGGAAAAGATTTCACACCCAGCCTTGAAGGGATGCCTTGGCCGAAAGTTGTCATCTTGAAACCCTAAGTGTTCTTCACTTTTTGGAGTTGAATCTTGAAGAGAAGTTGGTTAGGAGCTTCATGGGTTGCTTGTAGCGGATTGGGCGTAAAGATTTGGAGCTAAGACTTGCTTGGAGCGACTTTAAGAACTTGGATATTTTTGGGCTATTTGAGGTAGTGGAACTTAAACCTCTTTGTGAATTGGTTGTTATACATATATTATAAGTATATTATAGATTATATAATATATGTAGTAAGTTTGGAAGAGTTGGATCTTGTTAACTTGTTAAAAGAAAGGATTGGCCGCTTGCCATTAAAATGGTAAAACGTATCTTACTTGCTAAGAAGCTAATAACAAAGTAACTATAACTTATATTAAGAATGGAAATATAAGTTGGATGACTAATGAGTAAATTGGATAAGTAAAATGGACAAAGTTGGCCAAGGACCCCAACTTAAGGACTGTATTTACTTTGGACTGTATTTACATTGGACTGTATTTACATTTCTGTTAAGGGGAAGATTTTTCAATCGCGTTCCATTTGGGCGTGTGATCCCCTTTTTAATTATTGTATTGTTATGAAGGCGTGATAGTAAACCGTTACAAGTTGGCGCGTAATCCCCTTCTTTTACTTATTGTTGTTATGGGCGTGATAGTAAACCGCGTTACCGTTTGGGCGTGTAATCCCCTTCTTTATGTTGTTTAATTATTACGCCTTATATATATATATATGGTATATATATTACGGTTATTCGGGCCTTGGTAAAAGATGGAAAAGTGAGTATAAACGGGGGAAGTGCTGCCGAAATTTCCGTAGATTTTGAGGGCTTTTTATTGGTATAAGTCTTCAATGATAAGAAGGTTTGATAGGAGTACTATGACCATTTTAGGAGTGGAGTACTACGTGTGGCGTGATCTACTTGGCTTAAGGAGTAGCCGACGGGTTGAAGTACTTGGAGCGTTTTGCTTATTGTCGATAAATCGTCGCGAGGTATGTGAACCTCTTCCTATCTTTTCTAGCATGATTGTTGTGAACTATGTAGTACGGTAGACGTACATGTGCTAAGTGATTTGGTTGGTTTAAAACATAGGGTGTTATAATAGCTTTATGGGAAGTTAGTTATAACGACCTTATGTAGGTGAAAATGGTTTACTGATGTTAGAAGTTAAGAGACTTGATCTTATAAGATAAGAGACTTAACTTATTTGTTTTAATGTGGATGTTTGTGTGAAACCTCATTCGTGAGTAATGAGTACTTGGTTTTTAAAGGGATAATGTTTTACTGATTTCGGGAATCAGAATGTGTATCGACAGACCATTGCAGCGTTAATAAAGGAAAATGTATTGAATAATGATGTGTTGTATTAAAACCGGTAGAAACCTCCATCTGCATAGAAGCTAAGATGAGACAAAATGATATTACATTTTCTAGATCATGGTCTTTGTAATAAGATCGTTATAAACAAAGAATAAACTACTCACATATATGACATATGTTACTCAATTGTTTTAAAAGAGATTAAGACTATGAGTTATGAAACCTTTCTAAAATAAGTGACTTGAGCATTTGAAAATGAGAAGTTTGAGTAATTGAAACTAGGCAAACCGAACTTAGGAAAAGAATGTTGTTACTTGATTTTGAAAAGGAATGTGGGTTGGTCATTCTAATACTATGGGTATAGGTGACTTTTATAAAAGTAATGGATCTCTTTAAAAGAACTTAACGATGTAGTACTTTGGTGTTAAAAACCCGGACTTTGGCATAAAATGAAAATACTTTGAGTTGTGTGAAACTTGTCTATGCTTGTTGTTGTGAAACTTGCCTATGCTTGTTGTTGTGAAACTTGCCTATGCTTGTGATGATAGCCTTTGTTGTGCAAGTGTGGTATTTCGGTTACCGCTGCTCTCGAGGCCGGTCGACTTGTTGAGAACTTACTTGACGCGTCTGGCGGTGATGGAGAATTCCACCGTATGTTTCCATTTTGATTCTCGCCTTGTTGTTGATGTCACATGGACATGTCTACACCGACGCAGATTCTCGGCACGCGCCACGCGCCGGTTGATTACCCGATATATTGTTATTGTGGTTACATGGACATGTCTACACCGAGGTAGAATTCGGGGCATGTGGCTACGCGCAGGTTGATCACCCAAAGATATTATTGTTGATGTCACATGGACGTGTCTACACCGAGGTAGAATTCCGGCATGTGGCCGTGGGCATTGGTATTATTGTTGCATCATGGACATGTCTACACCGGCGCAATTCCGGCACGCGCATGATGCGAACATGATTGATGTTGTGGGCGTAAGACCCATAGTTATATTTGAGTGATGACTGAGGCGTGAGTCCTCGATCGACATGACTGCTTTTATGTTGTGAACTGTAGTTTGGTTATCATACATGTCTCCTGCTTTATATAGACTAGTATGATTTCATTACAGTATTTTTACAGTTTCACATACTTGGTACTGTTATCGACTCTCTTCGGGGCCGTTCATGCCGCAGTAGAGGTACATCCGTCGTGGATCCTCGCTCTTAGGATCTCGCCAAGTTTTGGGAAGCTCCGTTTCTCCGAGGCTTATCTTTTGTATGTGTTCCCGAGTTGTAGGTTCTTGTACATTCGTGGTATGGCGGCCCCGTCCCGTCATAGTTGTTGTAAATCTTAGAGGTCCGTAGTAATCGCTGTGGCGGTGGTTTGTAAAAAGGGATTAAACTGCTCGTTTTGAAAGAGTTGTATTTATTATGTTATTGGAAGGTAACCGCTGGGTTGGCCTGTTTTATGTTCATATATCTGCTTCTTGTTTAAGTTTTATTTTCCATTGGTTTTCTCGATGATTGTATCACTAGGGTGCCCGGATAAGGCACCGAATCGCCCCGAACAGTCGTTACAAAAGTGGTATCGAGCGATTAATCCTCGGAAAGTGTCTACGCATCGTGTCTAGTAGAGTCTTGATTATCGATGTGTTGTGCACCACATCTATAATCGTGAGGTCGCAGGACATTTAGGATTGGTTTCATTCTTCTCATTCCGAGATCGTGCCTTAGAGCCGTGTTGTAAGTTGGACCCTCCGACGTATCTCGTTTTACCGATTATGCCTCCGCAAGGCGACTGAGCCCGGGCGGCAAGACACCGAGGGAACCGCTAGTGAGATACTGAGGAGTACGAGCGCGCAGCCCGCATACACTGAGGTTGTGCTCAGACGGCGGGTTTTGGACGCCGCCAAATTTCAAAGAGGTTAGAGCCGCAGCAATGGCTGCTGAGACCGCAGTACCTGAGCCTCCAGTCCCACAGTCTGGGGCAGAGGAGATGGGTTATAAGGAGATGGCCCAATTGCCGCCGTGGTCGTGGGCCGATATGAGATAGGCCGGATCAGCGCCTCAGTTCGAAGAGCACTAGTGGTTCACCCCGAGCAGATAGTTTGAGGCTACGGGACTTTCTCGAGTTGTAGCCCGCCGAGTTTTATGGGTCGAGGCTCGAGGATGATCCGCAGGAGTTCATCCGCGCTTCTGGATCACGCGGTGATCAAGGCTTCAGAGACCGAGTCTGTGACCTTTGTTCGCGATCGGCTGCGTGATACCGCAATGATTGGTTTGATTCATGGGAGCTTTCCGGGAGAGCATGCACTCCAGCAGATGGGATGAGTTTTCGGGCGCTCACGCACTTCTTGCCTCCGCAGATGAGAGGCACGGGCCGATGATTTTGATGCTTAGACAGAGCGCGCGTTCGGGAGTACAATGTGGAGTTCGACTCATCGTTGGCGACGTCCCAGCGTTGGTAGCTAGTATGGAGGATCGAGTGCACCGATATGTTACAGGGCTCGATGATTACATGTCAGAGGCATGTTCAGGAGTAGCTCTTCAGCCGGGCATGGACATTGCCCGCATGCAGGCTCATGCACTGGGATGTGAGGCACGGAGAGGTCGGCGGAATGACCAAGATCAGCGAAGAGGCCGAACAACAGGTCCTTTGTGACTTTCGAGGCGGACCGCCAAGAAGATACTCGTTTTGTACCTCCGCCAGTGCAGAGTGGTCCTCCACAACCTTCAGAGTATTCGGGAGCAGGTCAGGGCTCCAAGGGTTCAGGTTTCCAGGGAAGTAAGGGTGTTGGCCAGATACGGTCACCCCTACCTCGGTGTGGTCGATGTGGTAGACCGCATTTCGGGGAGTGTCGTGGTGCCAGGGGAGCTTGTTATTTTTGCGGCCAGCAGGGCCATTTTGCGAGGAACTGTCCGACCAAGGGTAGCACGGATGTTACGACTCAGCCTACCGGATCAGTGGCTGGTTCATCGCCTTCTATAGCATGCCTGCAGGCGTGCCTATGATTAGAGTGGGCGGTAGCTTCGTGTATATCCTTAACCTCTAGAGTTTGGTTTGCGCGATATGATGATCTTATTATCGTGCTATGTACGGATAGCGTTGTGTTGTTTGTAAGTTAGAAAACATGGTTAGTTGGAAGGATAAGTGTGGGGGCATGGAAAGTGTGAACCTTAGAGTTTTATACGTGGAGACCTTAGAGGCGAGGCCGTCTTGAGTGGGTGATTTTACGGTTGGTCTTTGCCATGTACTTGGTATGCGGGAAATATTGTGGGATAATTACATGGGTAGTGTGAGATGGAAGTGGTAGCTTTCATGGCGTGAATTAGTAAGATTGTTCGGATCGGGAACAAGAGTCGGGCGCGTTAGGGTCGGGTTGAGGGCCATTTGCGGGTCAACCCGCAGCCCATATTGAGGTGGGGTCAGTTCGAGGTGGTCCCGCCAGGTGGTAGGGTCACGAGGGTGCTAGGCCCAAGTTTAGGTAACCATCGTACGAGTTCGTGGATGCGTTCAACCAGAATCGAATCGTGAAGGCCGGGAATGGCCTTAGAGTAAATTGAAGCTAGTGGGAGCTGTTGTAAGATTAGAAATGATTCCTCGTTGGCTTAGATTTGAGTTTTGCGCACATGTTATATTCTGACCATTGGTGGCATGATCGGTTTTGTAAGTATAGTAGTGAAGACTATACCGACACAAGTACGTTTGGAGACTTAGAATGAACATTCGGGACGAATGTTTCTAAGAGGAAGAATGTAATACCGTAGTTCCGTGGTATATAGGTGAGGATGTGCGTGCGAGATTACGATGAAATTTTGGAAAGAAAGAAAGATGTGATTTTTCACGGAAAAGTTTCCGGTTTTGTGAAGAAAAAGGTTCGTTAATGGGAATTGGATTCCCAGTTTGGTATTCGGACTTCTTAGAATATTTGAGAATTATGGAATTTTATTTCCTGAATGGTCACGTGGGCCCACGGTGAAATTTACTGTTTTGTGGGGCCCGCTTAGTTTTTGAGATTTTGGCCATTATGGATATTTTCGGAGATGAAATATTTTGACGAGTAGGAGGCGACACGTGTCACCCTAGGTGGCCCTGGCCGAAATTAGCTAGATGTGGCAAGACAAGTGCCAAGTCTTGCTAGATATTTTGTGTGGACAAGTGGCTTGTGGGTCCCACCCACACTTGTCCCCAATCTCAACCACACACTTGCCTTCATCCTATCCCTTGGTTGTCCTATATATGCACCCTTAGTTGATGAAATCTTCCACACTTAGACATTTGAAGACTTGAAAAACCCTCCCTTCTCCCTTGACCTAGAGCTCTCGGTTTTGCCCCCATTTCTTGAGCAAAATTTGTCCAACAATTCTTAAACTCTCAAGTGTTCTTCCCTAAGGTGTTAGGAAGATTGTGTACCAAGAGTTGGAAAAGATTTCACACCCCTAGCCTTGAAGGGATGCCTTGGCCGAAAGTTGTCATCTTGAAACCCTAAGTGTTCTTCACTTTGGAGTTGAATCTTGAAGAGAAGTTGGTTAGGAGCTTCTATGGGTTGCTTGTAGCGGATTGGAACGTAAATATTTGGAGCTAAGACTTGCTTGGAGCGACTTTAAGAACTTGGATATTTTTGGGCTATTTGAGGTAGTGGAACTTAAACCTCTTTGTGAATTGGTTGTTATACATATATTATAAGTATATTATGGATTATATAATATATGGAGTAAGTTTGGAAGAGTTGGATCTTGTTAACTTGTTAAAAGAAAGGATTGGCCGTTTGCCATTAAAATGGTAAAACGTATCTTACTTGCTAAGAAGCTAATAACAAAGTAACTATAACTTATATTAAGAATGGAAATATAAGTTGGATGACTAATGAGTAAATTGGATAAGTAAAATGGACAAAGTTGGCCAAGGACCCCAACTTAAGGATCAGATTTACTTTGACCGTATTTACATTGGATCGTATTTACATTTCGTTAAGGGAAGATTTTTCAATCGCGTTCGCTTGGGCGTGTGATCCCTTTTTAATTATTGTATTGTTACATGGCGTGATAGTAAACCGCTACACGGCCGCGTAATCCCCTTCTTTTACTTATTGTTGTTATGGAGGCGTGATAGTAAACCGTTACCGTTTGGGCGTGTAATCCCTTCTTTATGTTGTTTAATTATTACGCCTTATATATATATATGGTATATATATTACGTTATTCGGGCCTTGGTAAAAGATGGAAAAGTGAGTATAAACGGGGGAAGTGCTGCCGAATATTCCGTAGATTTTGAGGGCTTTTTATTGGTATAAGTCTTCAATGATAAGAAGGTTTGATAGGAGTACTATGACCATTTTAGGAGTGGAGTACTACGTGTGGCGTGATCTACTTGGCTTAGGAGTAACCGACGGTTGAAGTACTTGGAGCGTTTTGCTTATTGTCGATAAATCGTCGCGAGGTATGTGAACCTCTTCCTATCTTTTCTAGCATGATTGTTGTGAACTATGTAGTACGGTGACGCGTACGTGCTAAGTGATTTGGTTGGTTTAAAACATAGGGTGTTATAATAGCTTTATGGGAAGTTAGTTATAACGACCTTATGTAGTGAAAATGGTTTCTTGATGTTAGAAGTTAAGAGACTTGATCTTATAAGATAAGAGACTTAACTTATTTGTTTTAATGTGGATGTTTGTGTGAAACCTCATTCGTGAGTAATGAGTACTTGGTTTTAAAGGGATAATGTTTTACCGATTTCGAATCGTAATGTGTATCGACAGCACCATTGCAGCGTTAATAAAGGAAAATGTATTGAATAATGATGTGTTGTATTAAAACCAAGAGAAACCTCCATCTGCATAGAAGCTAAGATGAGACAAAATGATATTACATTTTCTAGATCATGGTCACGTAATAAGATCGTTATAAACAAAGAATAAACTACTCACATATATGACATATGTTACTCAATTGTTTTAAAAGAGATTAAGACTATGAGTTATGAAACCTTTCTAAAATAAGTGACTTGAGCATTTGAAAATGAGAAGTTTGAGTAATTGAAACTAGGCAAACCGGAACTTAGGAAAAGAATGTTGTTACTTGATTTTGAAAAGGAATGTGGGTTGGTCATTCTAATACTATGGGTATAGGGTGACTTTTATAAAAGTAATGGATCTCTTTAAAGAACTTAACGTATGTAGTACTTTGGGGTTAAAACCGGACTTTGGCATAAAATGAAAGTACTTTGAGTTGTGTGAAACTTGCCTATGCTTGTTGTTGTGAAACTTGCCTATGCTTGTTGTTGTGAAACTTGCCTATGCTTGTGATGATAGCCTTTGTTGTGCAAGTGTGGTATTTACGTTACCGCGTCTCGATAGAGGCGGTCGACTTGTTGAGAACTTACTTGGGCGTCTTTGGCGTGATGGAGAATTCCACGGGTATGTTTCCATTTTGATTATCGTCTTGTTGTTGATGTCACATGGACATGTCTACACCGACGCAGATTCCGGCACGCGCCACGCGTCGGGTTGATTACCCGATATATTATTGTGGTTACATGGACATGTCTACACCGAGGTAGAATTCAGGGCATGTGGCCGTGCGCGGGGTTGATCACCCAAGATATTATTGTTGATGTCACATGGGCGTGTCTACACCGAGGTAGAATTCCGGCATGTGGCCATGGGCATTGGTATTATTGTTGCATCATGGACATGTCTACACCGATGCGCAATTTCGGGGCACGCGCCGTGATGCGAACATGATTGATGTTGTGGGCGTAAGACCCATAGTTATATTTGAGTGATGACTGAGGCGTGAGTCCCCGATCGACATGATCGCTTTTATGTTGTGAATCGTAGTTTGGTTATCATACATGTCTCCCGCTTTATATAGACTAGTATGATTTCATTCTGATTTTTACGATTTCACATACTTGGTACTGTTATCGACCTCCTTCCGGGGGCTGCGTTCATGCCGCAGGTAGAGGTACATCCGTCGTGGATCCTCGCTCTCAGGATCTCGATTCAGCGTTTTGGGAAGCTCCGTTTCTCCGGAGGCTTATCTTTTGGTATGTGTTCCCTGAGTTGTAGGTTCTTGTACATTCAGGGGTATGGCGGGGCCCTGTCCCGTCATAGTTATTGTAAATCTTAGAGGTCTGTAGTACTGTTGTGGGCAGGGTTTGTAAAAAGGGATTAAACTGTTCGTTTTGAAAGAGTTGTATTTATTATGTTATTGGAAGGTAACCGTTGGGTTGGCCTGTTTTATGTTCATATATCTGTTTCTTGTTTAAGTTTTATTTTCCGCTGGTTTTCTCTGATGATTGTATCACTAGGGTGCCCGGGATAAGGCACCAGTAACGGGCCCCGGAACGGGTCGTTCTGATTAACCCCCGTTGGCTTGGTAGCCTCGATAGAGGAGGAGATTTACGCCGTTTGGGGGAGGTCTTTGCGAATTTTTCTCAGTAGAATATTCTACTTGGGATCTAAAGATATTAATAGGCGCTTTGTGGCCTCTATAGGTTGTAGTACTACGTGGAGTGATCTGCTGACCGAGAGTGTAGCCGACGGTTTGAGGTACTTGGGCGTTTTGCTATTAGTCGATAATCGTCGCGAGGTATGTGAACCTCTTCCTATTTGTTCTAGCATGATATGTGTATAACTATGTAGTACGGTAGACGCATATATGTTTAATGTATTTGATTGGTTTGAAACATAAAGTGTTATAACGGCTTTATGGGAAGTTGGTTATAACGACTTTATGTAGGTAAGAAAGTACTTGTGGTTTTAAGAGGTAAATCGATTTGAACTATAACTGGGCTATGTGATAATAAAGAACTTGAAGTATTTCAAAAGATTTTTGAATCATTTTGAGAGAAGAAGTAATACTTGGTTTTGAAACTTAAGAGTTATACTAGCTTTATGGGAAGTTAGGTATAACGGCTTAAAATGTTTTCTTGATTTGAAATCGAATGTGTATCGACAAACCACCGCAATGTTAATAAAAGGAAATGTTTTGGACAGATTTAGTATTATTAAAACCAGAGAAACTTCCATCCGCATAGAAGCTAAGATGAGACAAAATGACATTTCCTAGATCATGGTGCTTAATAAGATTGATTATAAACAAGAATAACCTACTCACTTATAAGACATAGGTTTCTCAAAACGTTTAAAGGAGAATTATGTTTTAAAGGATTTAAAACTATGAACTACGAAACCTTTTTCTAAAATGAGAAACTTGAGCATTCGAAATTAGGCAAACTTGAACGTTTGGAAAATAAGGTTGTTACTTGATTTTACAAAGGAAAGCATTTTGGTTTACTTAACAATGTTAGTCACTCAAATTTTATACTACGGGTATCGGGTGACCTTTGTAAAAGAAATGGATCTTAAAGGGAATTTAACGGACGTAGTACTTTAAGGTTAAAATCCGGACTTTGACATAAAATGAAAGTACCTTGAGTCGTGTGTAACTTACTTATGCTTGTTGTTATGAAACTTGACCATGTTACGTGTGATAGCCTTGTTGTGCAAGTATTGTGTTCTACTCGACTACCGGGTCATCCGGGAATGTATTTCACTTGATTACCGGGTCATCCGGGAATGTATTTCACTTGATTACCGGGTCTCATCCGGGAATGTATTTCACTTGATTACCGGGTCATCCGGGAATGTATTTCACTTGATTACCGGGTCATCCGGGAATGTATTTCACTTGATTACCGGTTCATCCGGGAATGTATATCACTTGACTACCGGTTCATCCGGGAATGTATTTCACTGACTACCGGTTCATCCGGGAATGTATTCCACACGTTTCTATATTGGGTCCATGAGATGGGCCGAGACCTGTTATACGTATCACATGATTTGTACCTAGATCGCAGCTGGCGAGGAAGAAGTTCCACGGGCGGAGGATGACTTTGAGGCGTGAGTCCACGACTTGACATGATCGCTTCTATGTCAGGAATCGTAGTTTGGTTATCATACATGTCTCCCGCTTTATATAGACTATTATGATTTCATTTACGATTTTACGATTTCACATACTTGGTACTGTTAGATCGACCTCTTCGGGGCCGTTCATGCCGCAGTAAAAGGTACATCGGTGTCGATCCCCGCTTAGGATCACCTTTCAGCGTATTGGGAAGCTCCGTTCCTTCGAGGCTTATCTTTGGTATGTTACCCGAGTCTGTAGATTCTTATACATTCGGGGTATGGCGTCCCGCCCCATCATATTGTTGTAAAAAAATCTTAGAGGTGCAGAGCTTGTTGTAAGCGTGGTTTGTAAAAAGGATAACTGTCGGTATTTATGTATATATGATGAAGGCAACCGTTTTGGCCTGTTTATTTATCTTTTCTCTTAATTCATGTTCATGTTTTTTATTTCCGCTGATTTTCTCTGATGTTGTATCACTAGGGTGCCCGGGGTAAGGCACCAGTCACGGGCCCGGGTTCGGGTCGTGACAAGAACTAGGACCTCCACCACGACCTCTGCCGTGACCTGCCGGTCCGTGAACACCATGCCCTTTGGGGCGCATAACCACAGAAGAAGAAGACCCAACAACTGACCCTGTAGGCTGAACCATACCACCCATGCCGCCTCTGGTCGGACAATCCCTCTTCATATGGCCCTGCTGGCCACAAGAGAAACAAGTTCCCGAAGAAGTACGACACTCGCCCGGGTGAGATCTACCGCATCGAACACACCGAGATAGGGGCGGTCTCGATCGGTTACAGTCTCTGCCTCCCTGAAACCCCGAAGTCCTGGAGCCATGTCCTGCTCTTGAATAACCCGGCTGATCAAACCTCCTGCCAGAAAACCGAGAAGGAGCACTCTGTGCCGGCTGAAATATGGACCTGGCCTGCTGCTGAGTTGTCCGCCTCGAAAATCCTAAATCCCTGCTGTCCTGGCCCTCTTGGGCTGGCCTGGGTGTGGCTGATCCTCTCTCTCTCTGTCCTCTATCGCCTGTGCATAAACATGCATCCTGGCAATATCCATACCTGGCTGAAGGGCCACTCCCAGGCATACAGTAATCATATAACGGTCTATCCCCATCACATAGCGATGAACTCTGTCCGCCATGTCAGCCACAATGGTGAGCACAAGTGTTTGTTTTTATTGTGGCCGTCCGGGCCATATTCTGAGAGTATGTCCTTTTAGAAAGAGCATCGCGAGGTGGTGGCTCGACCTATGAGGCCAGTAGTTGGTTCCTTTCTCCACACCGTATGCGTTCCTGCAGGTGTTCAGATGTTAGCCAGCCGTGGTAGAGGTCAGGGTGGAGTTTATAGTTCTGGCGGTCCTTCGAACCACAGAGATGACGTGACTACGGGGCAGGATCGGGAGGCGACATCGCACGGGGTTACAGGTATATTTCGATTCCTTTGAATTATACGTGCGTTGATAGATTCAGATTTTACCCTAGCGTATATGTTTTCCCTTTATTGCTAGAGTTGTAAAGTGATAGTACCCCAGAGGTAGGGATACCTTGATTAGTAAGTGAGAAGTTAAGAATGTTGACAAGAATGGTAAGTGAACTGAGACTATAGTTGTGTAGAGCTCACAAGTAGTAATTGCCCCATAACAGTGTAAGACCGATAGGGAAGAATGTGCAGTGGGAATACTTTGGCTTATGTGACAAACCTCTAGTGTATAGGGGATAGGGTGAGAAGTACCTTGATATAAGAGAGAGATTTATTTCAGACTAAGGATGAGAAGTTAAGTGTGACGATGAGTCGGGTTATGGACTAATTCCGGGTCAGCCGATAGTATGGAATGGGGTGATGTCAGTTGGTAGTGGTCCCGCTATGTGGAAGGATCCCGGGGATGCAAGGCCCAAGTCTAGTTGATCGTTGTACGAGTTCGTGGATGCGTTCCACTGGAACTAGGTCGTAAGGACCGAGAAGAGCCTTATCGGGAAAGTAAGTAACAATATGGCCAAGTTTGGTTAGTAACTCCAAGGATTAGAGAACAAGAAACAATATTTGAGATTTTGTACATGTACTAGATAAGTTTGAAAGTACGAGAAAGTATGACAAGTAAGTAAATAAAGGACCCTCTAAGGATCCCGTGTTTTAGAAGACTGTAACCTTCGAGTTTTGTGAGAAGGGGTCGCGGACGAAAGGTCCATTGATATGTTTACGGATGTTAGGTGGTGGCCATGTGTGGCATCGTTAGTCTTGTGGAATATTGATTGATAGGCATAGTAAAGAGATTGTGCCAGAGTTTGTATAGCCTGACAACCGACTAAGAACATTCGGGGACGAATGTTTCTAAGGAGGGAAGAATGTTACACCCCGTAAGTCCAGGACATGTAAAAGAGAATGTACTTAAGGAAACAATACTTGGAAATTAGTACGAAAGGAGGAATTGTTTTTCCGACGGAAAATCTTCCGAACGCAAGAAAGGAAAAATGTTCGTTGTTGAGAATTGGATTCTCAAAATGCATTATTTGAAGAGTATGGAACTCTTAACTTTTTGGAAATTTATTTTTACGGATTTGGTCATGTGGGGCCCACCCGAGGATTTTTACATTTTTGTGGGGCCCACGAGGGTTACGGAATTTTATGGACGAATGAGAGGGCGACACGTGGCACCCCCACAAGGTCTTGGTCGAATTAGTAAAGGGGTAAAACGGTCATTGACCATCTTGGAAGATTAGTCTTGCTAGCATGACATTGTTGACTTGTCAACTTGTCCACATGGGCTTGATCCTAGTGAAACCCATCCAAGCCTCATATTTGTTGTAATCTAAGCCCTCCAATGTGTTTTAAATACTACACTTGTAGCAAGACTTGGCATTTTCAACACTTAGAAAAATTAGACAACATTCTTGTTGCTATAGTTGCTCTCGGCTTTAGTGCAATTCCAACAAGAAAAATTTGTAGTTTTGATCCATTAGCCACAAGACTTAAACCAAATGTCCCTAAGGGTATTGTAAGGATATCTCAATAGAAAGATTTCGGAAAAAACGCATTTTTACGTTAGTCGCAAGGCGGAAACTTAAGGAGTTCTTCAACTTTGAAGTTGGAACTTGAAGATGGGTTCTTCATAGGCCTCTAAGGAGTGCTTGGAGCGGATTGGAACCTAAGGAAAGGAGCTAAGAATTGCTAAGGCGCGACTTTGAATCTTGGAATTTTAAGGGCTTGGAAAGGTATAAATTTTGTCGTTTTAGTAGTTAAGACTTACTTGTTGTTGTAGCTATGGTTATTAGCAAGCATGAGTTATATATTATGAGGTTTGATAAGTGTTTTGTGCTATTGGAACCCTAATTCGAAAACTAGCATGTTTAGCCTTAAGATTGGAATTCAAGTTGATTATTAGTTTAAGTCGTCGCATGTTGTATAAGAAAGAAATTATAGTTGTTGAAGTTGTTTATGACTATATAACATGTTAGACCTTAGAACTTGGAATTTGAAAAGGATTGGAAAAGACTTTGAATTGTGGTTATGTTGTTAGCCGAGAATGGCTTGATTATGGACTAAGTTGGTATTAATTGTGGGGCGGAATTTTACACGTATTGTAAGGCGTGTAATCCCCTTTGTTTGGTTGTTATTTGAGCCTTAAATGTGGCGTGTTGGTTATAGTATTCGGCCTTGAAAAAGGTGGCAAAGTGAGTAGAAACAAAGGAAGTGCTGCCCGATTTTCCGTAGAATTAGAGACCGTATACTTAGTATTATTCTGCGTTAGAGACTAGAAGTTGATAGTCTTGTTATGACCATTATAGGTTGACACTTCTACGTACGGCGTATTCGTCTTAGCTTGTGGATATTAGCCGAAAAGGTATGTGAACTATCTCCTCTTCTAGCATGATTCCTTAAGATAAAGAAAGTATGTCCTACTCCTTAAATGATCCATTCCTTGGTTGTATTTGGATTGCCTAAAATAGAATTCGTTCTATGTACTCCCTTGATTGTACTTTGATGTTTAAATTGTAAGTTGTATAATCCATTTCCTTAGTGAAGTTTGGATTCTTAAAAGTGGAAGTATTTTACTTAAAGTACATGGAGTCTTGAAAAGGAAGTGGTTTCCAAACCTTTTGGCTAGTGCCTTAGTTCCAAAACCTAAGGGTTGTTGTAATGACTTTAGGGGAGTTAAAGGAGTGATTTACTTAATTGTTTTAAGAGAGGAGAAATGACATGATTTAAGAGAAGAAACTTGTTTTCTAAATATTAAGAGACTTGAAGTATTTTGAAAGTTAAGAACTTGATTTGTAAGTATGTGATACTTGGTTTTAAAAGTATAAGTCTCTTGGTTATAAAAGGAATGAAATTGTCTAAAAACCATAAAGGGTTATAACGGCTTTATGGGAAGTTGGATATAACGGCTTTATGGAAGGTTTAGAAAGTTGTCTATTTTGATTAATGGGCATAAGTTGCCTTGATTGTGAAAATTTGAAGTTACTTGATTTCAAGCTTTGAAATGAGTTTTCTAAGAGTGTAGTAACTTACTTTGAAAAAATAGACACACATTGATACTACGGGTGTTAGTATCTTGGGGTATTACATAAAAATGAGTCTTTTGAAAAGAATGTACGCGCGTAGTACTTTGGCTTGATTAATTAAGAATTATTCTAAAGTGTGCCTTGATAAGTACTTTGGCTTGATTAATTAAGAATTATTCTAAAGTGTGCCTTGATAAGTACTTTGGCTTGATTAATTGAGAATTATTCTAAAGTGTGCCTTGATAAGTAGTTTGGCTTGATTAATTAAGAATTATTCTAAAGTGTGCCTTGATAAGTACTTTGGCTTGATTAATTAAGAGTTATTCTAAAGTGTGCCTTGATAAGTACTTTGGCTTGATTAATTGAGAATTATTCTAAAGTGTGCCTTGATAAGTACTTTGGCTTGATTAATTGAGAATTATTCTAAGTGTGCCTTGATAAGTACTTTGGCTTGATTAATTGAGAATTATTCTAAGTGTGCCTTGATAAGTACTTTGGCTTGTTTAATTAAGAATTGCCTATATGTGCTGGTGATAGCCTTTGAGTGTCGCGACTCTCGGTTGGAGGGCCGGCGGTCTTTTTGTAAGTTACTTGGACGTACCGAAAGTGATGTGGGATTCCATGGGTATGCTTCCGTCATTGTAGTACTTGGGTTAAATTCCTGGATTTTTTTTATAGAAGACAGGGCAGTACTTACGTTTTGTTTGACGGTCGGTTGAGATAGGGTAAGAGTATAAGTGAGGGGTAAACCCCCAAGACGCTATACCACCTTCTCCAGGGTAAGAGTATAAATGAGGGGTAAACCCCCAAGACATTATACCCCCTGCTTGTTTTGTTTGATGGTCGGTTGAGATAGGGTAAGAGTATAAGTGAGGGGTAAACCCCGAAGACGCTATACCACCTTCTCCAGGGTAAGAGTATAAATGAGGGGTAAACCCCCAAGACATTATACCCCCTGCTTTACCACCTTCTCCAGGGTAAGAGTATAAGTGAGGGGTAAACCCCCAAGACGCTATACCACCGGTGGGACTTGGTGTTATACCCCGTATTTCCAGGGTATGTACGTGAGGACGTACGTATAAAAGTTTAGGCCTTAAGTTAGGCTAGGAACGAAAATATTTGTGCACAACTACCAAAAAGAATTGTTTTCCGACGAAACGTTTTCCAAACCTTGCGTAGGGAAAATTACGGCTATGTCATTTATAATTTTTGCGGATTTTTCCGAGAGACGAAATATTTTGGACCAACGGGAGGGTGACATGTGTCACCCTCAAAGTGGACGGCAAAAGGGCTAGAGTTGGCACGTTTTTTGCCTTGTGTTTTGTCAAGGATTAGGTAGGATATTTGTGTGGTAGATTGATAAGGTGGGACCCACACACACATGCCCAAATCCCCACCCTACACTTGCCTACCACTTGTCTTAATCTTGGCCATTGGTTGGCCTATAAATACCCCTCTAATGCAAGACATTTCTTCATCCACACTTGTGAAAATCCAAGGCAAAAATCCCTCTCCCTCCCTCTTAAACCTCTCGTCCAAATCACCCCTCCCCCTTGAGAGGCCCTTGGCCGAGAAGTACCCCCCCTACCTTGAAGCTCTCGTAAAATACCCCCCCTTGGTAGAAAAATACTCCCCAAGTATTGTTATTATTCCAAAATACCTTGGCCCATATACCTTATAGTATTCCAAGGTTACACCTATACTAAAAGTCCAGAAATACTATTATACTTCCCTTCAGTCACAAAAACGAAACCCTAAGGAAAATCTTCACAGTTGGTTGAAGTATTAAGAAGAAGTTGCGTAGAACTTCTAAGGGTTGTTTGGAGCGGGTTGGAGCGTTCAGAATAGGAGCTAAACGTTGCTCAGGATCGACATATAAACTTGGATAATTTTAGGCTTATCGAGGTAAATACTCTTGACCTTCTATTGTAATTGGAAATTACATACTGTAGTAGTATAGAAATGAATATAAGATTCATAGAAGGATATTACAGAAGAGAATTGAACTGTAATAGAAGAATATTAAAGAAGACCGAATCAGATTTACATAGGATCAGTATTTACTGAGACTTGTGTAGTTTGACTGTAGGAAGTCTTTGCCAATTTTCCGTAGAATTAGGAATCAGATCTAGAATTATTCTACAGAGTAGTCTAGACGTTGATAGACTTGTATGACCGTTATAGGTTGAAGATCGCAAGTAGCGTATTCTACTCGGCGGTGGAAAGGGCTAGCCGGATTCTGATTTCGAGCGTTTTGCTAATAGTCGATAATCGTCGCGAGGTATGTGATTCTTCCTATCCTCTTGGGCATGATAATTTAAAGTATATATAGTACGGTAGACGTACGCGTGTTAACTGAACATGGTTTTACTTGACGTCTTCTGACTTGAGTTTTAAATAATAAGAATCTTGAAGTATTTCAAAAAGAATTAAGAATCGTTTTGAAAGAAGAGTACTACTTGGTTTTGAAAGTTTAAGAGTTATACTAGCTTTATGGGAAGTTAGGTATAACGACTTAAGAGTAATAAAAAGAATGGGTTATTGATTTTAGAAGTTAAGAGACTTGATCTCAAAAGATAAGAGGCTTGACTTAATTGAATTGATATGAATTTTGTTAAAAAGTGTGAAACCTCATTCGTGAGTAATGAGTACTTGGTTTTTAAAAGAATAATGTTTTACTGATTCGGAAATGAGAATAAGTATCGAACGAACCACTGCAACGTTAATAAAGGAAAATGTATTGACAAATAAGTAATTATATTAAAACCAGTAGAAACCTCCATCTGCATAGAAGCTAAGATAAGACAAAATTGTATTACATTTCCTAGATCATGGCTGCTCTAATAAGATTGTTATAAACAAGAATAACCTACTCACACATAAGGCATATATTACTCAACTGTTTTCAAAAAGAGAATTATGTTATTAAATGATTAAGACTATGAACTATGAAACCTTTCGAAAATAAGAAACGTGAATATTTGAAATTAGGCAAACTGGAACTTTTGGAAAAGAATGTTGTTACTTGACTTTAAGAAGGAAAGTGTGTTGGTTTAAAAAGGAGGGCATAATATTGCCTTAGTTGATTTAAAAGGAAAACATGGTATTATCTTAATCTATCTTAAAAGAGCGTTTAGATGTTAGGGCCACACGACACCGCGTTCATGGGATGAACCGGGAATGTATTTCACCCGATTCGATACCGAGTCCATGAGATGGACCGGGAATGTATTTCATGCGACACCGCATTCATGGGATGAACCGGGAATGTATTCTATGCGATTTCTATCGAGTCCCATGAGATGGGCCGAGACATCTGCGATTTCTATCGAGTCCCATGAGATGGGCCGAGACATGTGCGATTTCTATCGAGTCCCATGAGATGGGCCGAGACATGTGCGATTTCTATCGAGTCCCATGAGATGGGCCGAGACATGTGCGATTTCTATCGAGTCCCATGAGATGGGCCGAGACATGTGCGATTTCTATCGAGTCCCATGAGATGGGCCGAGACATGTATTCCATACGATTCCTATCGAGTCCCATGAGATGGGCCGAGACATGTATTCCACACGATTCCACCTCGAGTCCATGAGATGGGCCGAGACATGTGACACGTATCACCTAACTTATACCTAGACTGCCGGCAGTGAGGAAGGAGTTCCACGGGCATGAGGGATGACTTTGAGGGCGTGAGTCCCTGACTTGACATGACTGCTTTTATGAACTATAGTTTTGTTATCATATATGTCTTCTGTTTTATATAGACTATTATGATTTCATTTTCAGTATTTTTCAGTTTCACATACTTGGTACCTGTTATCGACCTCCTTCGGGCCGTTCATGCCGCAGATAGAGGTACACCGTTGTTGATCCTCGCCATGGTCACGCTCAACAGATTGGGAAGCTCCGTTTCTCCGAGGCTTATCTTTTGGTATGTTTCCTGAGTTGTAGGTTCTGTACATCTGTGGTATATGCGGCCCCGTCCGTCATAGGTGTTGTTACATTCCTAGAGGTCTGTAGTACTGTTGTGGGCAGGGTTTGTAAAAGGGATGTAACTGTTCAAGATTTATTATATACATGCCGAAAGGTGATATTTTCATGGATAAACTGTTTTAATTTTATAATTGTTTCATGTCTTATTTTATATTCCGCTGATTACTCTGATGTATGACTACTTGGGTGCCCGGGTAAGGCACCAGTCACGGGCCCCGGAACGGGTCGTGACACTTGGTGTTCATGTATGCCTATTGGTGTTGTACTATATCACGGACTGCCGGCAGTGAGGAAGGATTTCCACGGGCATGATTGATATTATGGGCGTGAGACCCATGGTTATATTTTAGTAATGACTTGAGGGCATGCGTCCCTGACTTGATATGACTGCTTATGTGTTGTGTACTGTAGGTTGGCTATCATACATGTCTCCTGTTTTGTTAGATCATATGATTTCATTACGTATTTATCGCTTCACATACTTGGTACATTCTTCGCATCGACCTCCTTGAGGCTGCGTTCATGCCGCAGGTTTAGGTACGCAGTTTGGTGATTGGCAGGTGTAGGACCCTGCTCAGAGTTTTTGGATAGCTCCCTCTGTTCAGGAGTTTATCTTTTTGGTATAGTTCCTTCAGTACAGGCTTTTGTACGGTTATGGGTACGGCGGAGCCTTGTCCCGTCATATTTCAGTAAAACTCTTAGAGGTCTGTATTCATATGTGGGATTGGACTCATGTACGGTGTAGTGTCTTTTGTTATGTATATTATATGGCAGCCTGGTCGTCTTTGCCCTTGCATGTAGGATTGGTTTTAAAAAAAAAAGAGGTGTTATTTAATTTCCGCAGTTTACTTAGTTGTTAAGGTAGAAGGGTGCCCAGGTAGGGCACCAGTCACGGGCCCGGGGTTCGGGGCGTGACAAATATAACTTATTAGTTAAAAACCAAGTACTCATTACTCACGAATGAGGTTTCACAACTTTTTAATAAAATTCATATCAAGCCAATTAAGTCAAGTCTCTTATTTTCTTAAAATCAACAACCCATTTCTTACCTACATAAAGTTGTTATAACAAACTTCCCATAAAGCCGTTATAACACTTTATGTTTTAAACCAACCCAAGTCATTTAGCACACGTACGTCTACCGTACTACATAGTTTACAAACATCATGCTAGAAAGGATAGGAAGAGGTTCACATACCTCGCGACGATTATCGACAAATAGCAAAACGCTCCACCGTAATATAACCCTGCTAGCCTTGTCCACCCTTCAAGTAGAACACGCTACTCGCAGAACTTCAACCTATAATGGCCATATACGTCTATCAACGTCTAGACTACTCTGTAGAATATTCTAAGCAGAAGGTTCTCTATTCTATGGAAATTTGGGCAACATTTCCTTACCCGTCAACTACACAAGTCTACTGTAAATACAGCCCTATGTAAGTACAGTTCAATTCTCTTCTTATATACCATCCTTCTATATATCTTATACTTAATTCTGAACTACAACAACATTTAATCTCCAATTACAATAGAATGATACAAATATTTACCTCGATAAGCCCAAAATTATCCAAGATTTAATGTCGATCCTGAGCAACGTTTAGCTCCTACTCCGCGCGTTCCAACCCGCTCCAAGCAACCCTTATACGCTCCTAACCAACTCCTCTTTAAGAACCAACCTAAACAAGTGAAGAACACTAAGGTTCTTGTCCTCACAACTCTCGGCCAAGGTGAGGCTTTAGGGGCTAGGGTGTGAAATCTTTTCTAACCTTTTGGTTAATAATCTTCCTAATACACTAAGGAAGAACACTTAAGAGTTTAGGAATTTTTGGACAAAGTTTATTTAAGGGAGAGGGGTGTGGGACGAGAACTATCAAGAGGGAGTTTCAAGCAGAGCTACTAGGAAGGGGGTGTTTGGACGAGAGCTTCTCAAAGGGGGAGAGGGATTTTGAGACTTGGAAATTATTTTGTGGATGAAGAAGTCTTGCACAAGAGGGGGGTAATTATAGAACCACCAAGGGCCAAGATTAAAACAAATGGAGGGTGAAGATTTGGATCCATGTGAAGAATGAGGTCTTCCAACCAAGTGTCCACCACAACCTTGGGACATATGTCCACCACAACATTGGGACATATGTCCCCCACAACAAAGAGCCATGTGGCCTTCCACTAGGCACAATAAAACGCCCAAGGCAAGACCCCACTTGCCCACAAAAATCGTCCCTACCTACCCCCACTAACCCAAAGAATTAACTTATAAGACTTGACCATTTGACTTGTCCACTAGCCCAACATTTTCGTCCAACCCATGCCAACTACGGGTGACACATGTCGCCCTGCTATTGGTCCAAAATATTTCATCTTTCGGAAAAATTCGTAATCGGTTAAAATATTAAAAACGTAGAATTTCCATCAGAAGGTTCGGAATCTTTTCCGTCGAAAGTTCACAATTTCATCCCTAACCTAATTAGGGCTTGAATATTCATACGTACGTCCTCGCATACATACTCTGGAAATACGGGGTATAACATTCTCCCCTCTTTAGAAACATTCGTCCCGAATGTTCCTTCTCAAGACAGATAACGATAAAGTTCCTCATAGTTTAACCAGTTTGCAAATGCCACACATGGCCACAGAATAACACACGCGCAAATACTTACATCCAAGTCCACGAGGAATCACCTCTAACATCACAAAAAGCTCCCACCTAAAGTCTAAAAGATACTCCTTCGACCTTTATCGTCACGACCAACCTGCCCGTGATCGTGCCTACCCCGGCACCCAAGTAGACATACATCGAGTAATCAGTGAACATAAAGACAATACATGAAACCAGTGTAATAAGACAGTTGAAATAAGACAAAGCTAACCAAAAACTTACCTTCAGATATATATAAATAGCAACTTTTTCAATATGAGCTTTAATCCTTTTACAAACCCCGCCACAACAAAGATTACTGCACCTCTAAGAATGATACGACAACAATGGGCGACAGGCCGCCAAACCCCGAATGTAAACACTTACGACGACGGGGACTATACCACCGATAAGCCTCCGAGAAACGGAGCTTCCCAAACGCTGAACCGTGACTCGAGAGCTAGGATCAACGATCGGTGTACCTCAACTGCGGCATGAACGCACCGGGCGAGGTCGATAACAAAAATTTAGTATGTGAAATCAAAATACATATCGTAAATGAAATCATAGCAACATATAAAGCGAGAGACATGTATGATAACCAAACTACGATTACAACAAAGTAGTCATGTCGTTAGGGACTCACGCCTCAAGTCATCACTCAAGTACAACAATGGGTCTCGTGCCCACAACATCAATCATGCCTGGAATACCTTCCTCACCGCCGCGCCATGATATAAAAGCACCAAGGAACACACATGAACACCGTGTCCCACTGTGTCATAATAAAACTGCGGGGTAAGTACGAAGGCATAACCGACTACTAAAAACCCACGCACTAACAAGGTCATGAATCAGTATCATAAGATCTGTCTAGACCGTCACATGATCAAAGCCGCCGCTGCCCGCAGATCGATGTACGCGTTTAACCTCGAACTCCCGCAGCCCGCATAGGCCAATCTCATCGCCCGCATGAGGTATTCCCGCATCGAGGGTAGCTACTCCCAGATCGCCCCGACTTCGCACCGCACGGCCACATGGACCGCATGCCCATAAAGGACGTACACTAACACGGAACTCTCGAGCTCGCGATAGGCCCCGGACTGCGTGAGGTATTCTCGAATCATAGGTCCATCGACCGCTGAGTCTACCCCGACGGAGGCGCTTAACCCTAATCATCTCAAGAGATGAATGCCACAATACTATCATAACGACCGATAGTTAATAAGCACAATCAAGGGAAACCCTTCACACAAACATCACAAGATACTAACACACGTAGATCCCAACACGTTTACTTATCAACGCAATCAAGAAAGTATTACAAGGCTATCACAAACCAATACAATCAAGTTGTTCACAAGGTACCTTCTACTATATGATTAACAAAATCGGTTTTTATCCCCAAAGTACTTCATACATCAACTCTTTAAAAGATACGTTACTTTCACAATGTCACACAATACCCGTAGTAAAAATAGAGTGACTATCCTTTTAAAGTAAATCAATTACTTCTCTTTGTAAAATCAAGTAGCAACATTCTTTTCCAATGATCAAGTTTGCCTAATTTCCAATGTTCAAGTTTCTCATTTTAGAAAGGTTTCGTAGTTCATAGTCTTATTCATTTGAGAATATAATTCTCCTTAAAACTATCGAGAAACATAAGTCTTATATGTGAGTAGGATATTCTTGTTTATAACAATCTTATTACAAAGCCATGATCTAGAAATATCATTTTGTCTCATCTTAGCTTCTATGCAGATGGAAGTTTCTACTGGTTTTAATAATACTTAATTAGTCAAAACATTTCCTTTTATCAACGCCGCAGTTGGTTTGTCGATACACATTTCGATTTCCAAATCAAGAAACATTCTTAAGCCGTTATACCTAACTTCCCATAAAGCTAGTATAACTCTTAAGTTTTTCAAAACCAAGTATTACTTCTTCTTTCAAAATGATTCAAAAATCTTTTGAAATACTTCAAGTTCTTTATTAACACATAACAAGCCGCTTATAGTTCAAATCAAGACTTTTAAAAACCACATGTATTTTCTTACCAACATAAAGTCATATAACCTACTTCCCATAAAGTCGTTATAACACTTTATGTTTTAAACCAATCACATACATTTAGCACACGTACGCTCACCGCACTACATAGTTCACACATATCATGCTAGAAGAGATAGGAAGAGGTTCACATACCTCGCGACGATTATCGACTAATAGCAAAACGCCCAAGTACCTCAAACCGCGGCTACTCCCTAAGCCAAGTAGATCGCGCTACTCATAGTACTTCCACCTATAAGGCCACAAGGCGCTTATTAACATAAGGTCTCTTCAGAGAACATTCTACGTAAAATTGCAAAGACTCTCCCGCAACAACAGAAATCTCCTCCTCTATCGAGGCCGCCACCAAGCCAACCAGGGGTTATACATCTAACCCTAACTGTACAATTCTACTCCACTGTACTACTTCACAAGTCTCATGTAATACACCCTAAGTAATTACTCAAGAATCTTCTTTAAATTCGGGCTTAAGTCGCAAGACATTGCTGTAAGTATTATTCAAAGCTTAAGTCAAAAGACATTGCCAATAACTACGTTCAGTTCTATATATAGTATACTTCAACTATATATTCTAACAATATGTAATTTCCAATTACAATAGAGGACAAGATATTTACCTCAATAAGCCCATAATTATCCAAGTATAAAGTCGATCCCGGCAATCGTTTAGCTCAACTCCGAAGGCTCAACCCGCTCTAAACCACCCTTAGAAGTTCTAACCAACTTCTACACAATACTCCAACGGACTATGGAGATTTTCCTGTGGTTTCGGTTTTGGATACGGAAGTATAATAGTATTTTCTGGCTTTTCGAATAGGGATCCTTAGAATACTACAAGGTATATGGCTAAGGAAATTTGGGCATTACCACAATACTTTTGAGAGTATTTCTACCAAGAGGGGGGGTATATATACGAGACAACACCACAAGGGGGGGGGTGTATACCTCTACTACCCTCGCAGTGGGGTACTCTCGCCAAGGGTGGGGAAGGGAACTCTCGCTAAGCCTCACAAGGGGAGAGGACGAGAACAACATGAAGGGGGAGGGTTTCTAAGACTTAGAACATTTTAGGATGAATAAGTCTTCCAGCGGGTATTTATAGGTCAGTGAAGGCCAACCAATGGCCAAGATCTTGCCAAGTGCTATGCAAGTGTAGGCCAAGATCTTGCCAAGTGCACACTAGCCAACTAACACAAAAATATCCTACCAACCCTTGACCACAATGGCCAACTTTCGCCACTACATTATCACTCAAGGTGTCCAATGAGAGGGTGACAAGTGTCGCCTCTTGTTGGTCCAAAATGTTTCGCCTCTCGGAAAAATCCGCAAAAATAAGAAATGACATAGCCGAAATTCCCTACGAAAGTCGTGGAAAACGTTTACTAAAAACGACTCTAACCGGGTGTTATGCACAAATAAAATTCGGCCAAGCACTTTAAGGCACAAACTTTTCTACGTACGTCCCCGCGTACATACTCTGGAAATACGGGGTATAACATTCTCCCCTCCTTAGAAACATTCGTCCCGAATGTTCCTTCTAAGTCTCAAACAAACGCCACAAGATAGTCTTCACTACTATACTTACGAGAACAATCCCGCCACACCGCCACGAAACACCCGCACATACTTCTATCTAAGCCCACGAGGAAAACACCTCTAATCATCACCACAAAACACTTCTCACCGGGGTCTAAAATATACTTCCTTCGCACCTTCTCTTTACAAAAAAAAGAAATGATCACCTCTATGCTCGCCATACATGCTCGCTTCTCTCTTTACTCGTCGTAGATACCACTTTGTCACTTTGTCGCGAGCCTTGCTCCGACGACCCAACAAATGGTACCACTTTTGTCACTTTGTCGTGAGCCTTGCTCCGACGACCCAACAAATGGTACCGGGCTGCATGCGATCCCTGAGGATGTCGATACTCGAACTCTTTCCACATTTCGATATCGCTTCGCTTTCCAAAACTCGGTTACTATCTCTAACGTGGTCATCATTAACTGGGAACACTCTGGATGGATCTTCGATATTTCCCCGAACATCACAATACGAAAGACCGGACGCACTGCCTCCTACGTCGGACGGCAAATGCTAACATATAGGCAACCTGGCCTATCCTTCACATGAACTCACAAAGGCCCAAAGTAACTCGGGCTAAGTTCCCTCTGTTTTCCAAAACTCATCGCACCCAAACCCGGTGGTACTTTCAAGAAGACCGACCACAACTCAACTCTAAGCCGCCGCCGATTATCCGCACGATTCCTCTGAGCTGCCAGAACCTCTTCTAGACAAGCTTCTCACTATCCACAGTCTGCTGGAACAAGCCTGAACCAACTGTCTGAACCTTGCCAACATCGAACCAATCGACCGACAACTTACACTTCCGCCCTTACAAGGCTTCATAAGGCGATATCCGAACACTGAAATGGTAGATCAAACACTACCTCCACAGGAGACAACAATCCCCACAACTATCCCTGAAATCCAAACACTGGCCCGAGGGCGAATGCGATTCTGAGACTCACCTGAGTTCCTAACCCTGCCTGGTAAACTTTTAGAAAACGAAAATAGCCACAACCTGGGCTTCACTGCCTGACATAAGGTGAAGGTAGGCACCCCGTGCAGCCTTTCAACCCTTCAGATAACTCAACACAGCCGAGTAAACGGTCCCGAACGAAGAACACGATGGGCTGCCCCCATCGCCCCGACCACTGGTCGAACGCATCCACGAACTCGTACGCTGGTTAACTAAACTTGGGCCTAACACCCTCGTGACACTACCACAAGGCGGGACCACCACAACCAGACCCCACCACCAAACATGCCGCGGGTTGACCCGCAACGTGGCCTCAACCCGACCCGGCAAGGCGCAAAATACTATCTCCCCGAAGGAACAATCTCACTAAACATGTTACGAAAACCTAGCGGTCTTCTTAGCTCAGCTACCCTCTTTCATTCCACACTACTAGGGACCTATCCCAAACATAGCTCACGTGCACTAGGCATGTTATACCCCGTATTTCCAGAGTATGTACGTAAGGGATTACGTACAAAAAGTTTAGCCTTAAAGTTTAGGCTTGGACGATTTTTTTTTGGGCACAACTCACAAAACGAATAGTTTTCCGACGAAACGTTTCCACAGCTTTCGTAGGGTAAATTCCGGCTATGCCATTTCTAATTTTTGCGGATTTTTCCGAGAGACGAAACATTTTGGACCAACGGGAGGGCGACACTTGGCACCCTCCAATTGGTGGACTTGAATCGTCCATGGGACGAATTGGAATGGGATTGGCACGTTTTTGGTGCCTTTCTCAAAGTCAAGGAGTTGGTAGGATATTTGTGTATAGTTAATCCTCACCCTACACTTGCCTTGCACTTGTCTAAATCTTGGCCATTGGTTGGCCACTTCTTGACCTATAAATACCCCCCTTAAGATGAAGAGTTCTTCATCCACAAAGCTTTCCAAGTCTTGAAAATCCTCTCCTCTCCCTTTGTCGCTCTTTCGTCCAACACTCCTCCCCTCCTTGTGAAGGCCTCACGAATACCCCTAGCCTAGCCAAACATCTACCCCCCTCCCTTGGGAGACCAGGTACCTTCGTGTATCGGTATACTGCCCAACATACCCTCGCCCAAATACCATAGTCCTTAGTAGAACTAGTGAAGAACGTCGAAGGTTCTGAGCATACAACTTAGAGCAAAACCTTGCTCAGCGACTTTTCTAGGATATTATTGGGCTTAACGAGTTAATAATCCTAACCCTCTTTTTAATTAGAGAATACTTACTGTTATATTATAAGAATAAGTATAAATACTTAGAAGTATATCACATAATAGAATTGAAGTGTTAATCACTTAGAAGGGTTTAAAAGAAGAATAATCAAATCAGATTTACATAGGACTGTTTTCACAAAGAGACTTATATAGCTCACCGTAGGGAAGTGCTGCCCGACTTACCGTATAATTATGAACCCCCTGTTTAGTATGACCTTCAGAGTATTCTTTAATAGATATCTGTGAATATTATAGGCTGACTCTCTGCACGCGACATATTCAACTTCAAGGTGGTTTTCACGAGAAGGTATGTGATTCTTCCTAAAGCATGATATTTTACAATATAACTACGGCAATGTCTTTGACTTAAGCTCGAATAATACTTACGAATGCCTCACGCTTAAGCCCGAATAATACTTACGAATGCCTCACGGCTTAAGCTGAATAATAAAGAACCAAAACATTTCAAAAGACTATCAATCATATTAATGTAAGAGAACTAATTGGTTTTTAAAATGTAAGCTTAAGAGTTATACTAGCTTTATGGGAAGTAAGTATAACCACTTAAGATTTATAAAAGAAACAAGTTTGCCTATGTGTTTATAAATGCACTTGTATTGTGAAAAGAATAATAAAGATGGTTTGATAAATGGACATGATATGATGCTATGTGTTAGTATCTTGTAACGCTTGTATAGGTGAGTATCCTTGTTGTGCTTATGTTGTTTAAAGATAAGTTGTTATGTTAGTATACTATCACTCACCTCTTGAGATGATACCGGGTTAAGTCGCCTCCGACGCGGGTAGACTCAGCGATGCAGGACCATGATTCGAGAATACCTCATGCGGGTCCAGGGGCCTATGCGAGCTACGAGTTCCGTGTTAGTATGCGGGTTATACCTCATGCGGTCTGTGGCCATGCGACAATGAGTCCAGACGATGCCGAGGAGTAGCTACCCTCGACGCGGGTTATACCTCACGCGGGCCCACGCGAGTGGCCTACGCGACTCGGAGTCGAGGATTAGGCTTGCGATGACGATGGGGCGAGTGGCCCTGCTTTCGATCATTCGCACTCAGACAAGACTCATTACGCTTACCTATTGTTGCTCTTGTTTGTGATGTGGCACTATGCGCGCTTTCCTGGTTGTTTCATACATATTTGTAAACCGTTTTAAAAAGATATGTTGCATTTAAGTACTTTACGCTTTCGCATACTTAGTACTGTTGATCGACCTCCTTCGGGCCGCGCTCATGCCGCAGGCGGGCAAGCAGTGCTAGATCCGCATTCTTAGGATCTCTACGTTGGTGCCTGAGCTCCATCTCTTCCGAGGCTCTACTTTTGGTATGATCTCCTGTTGTAGATAGTTTTGTACAGTGGTATGGCGGCCCCGTCCCGCCATAGTTGTATATTTCAGAGGTCTGTAGTCATGTTGCATGATGTCGGATGTAATCACAACTATGATTATATATATATGCCGAAAGGCGGTTTTCTCACATAAACCGTGGTCTTATTTTATAAACTGTTTCATGTCTTGTTTTATATTTCCGCTGATTTCTCGGGATGTATGACTACTGGGTGCCCTAGGCACTACCACGGCCCCGAACGGGTCGTGACAAAAGTGGTATCGTGAGCGCTTAATCCTGGAAAGTGTCTACGCATCGTATCTAGTAGTCTTGATTATCGGTGTCGTGCACCACACCAATAATCGTGAGGCTATAGGATATTTAGGATTGGTTTCATTCTTCTCATTCCGAGATCGTGCTTTAGAGTCGTGTTATAGGTTGGACCCTCTAACGTATTCCTTTCCGAATAACGCTTATGCCTCCACGTAAGGCAACCCGCCCGTGGCGGCAAGGCAATGAGGAGCCGCTAGCAGACACCCAGAGTCACGAGGGCTCGTGCCCGCCTATACCAGACGGCGAAGTTCTATGACGCCGCCAAATTTCAAAGACCACACGCACCCACACCTCCCGCCCCACACCGGGCGGAGGAGTTAGGGTACAAGGAGACGGCCCGCCTTTGGCTAAAGTCAGGCCCGACACGGAGAGGCCGATGCGGATGCAGCCCAGCTCCACCCAATGCATCTGTTCACCCGAGGCGCAGAGTTTGAGGCTACGAGACTTCGAGTCAGAGCCCGCCGAGTTTTATGGGTCGAGGCCGAGGATGATCCGCAGGAGTTCATCCGCCGATTCAGAGGATTTTGAGAGTGATCGTACGCCGAGACCGAGTCCGTGATCTTTGGTTCACATAGGTCGCGTGATACCGCAATGATTGGTTTGATTCACGGAGTTATCCCGTGGAGAGCACGCGCCCCAGCCTACTGGGATGAGTTCTCGCAGGCTTTCTCACTCACTTCTTGCCTCCACAGATGGGAGGGCGCGGTCGATAGATTTTTACCGCCGAGGCAGAGGACGACCGCCGTGAGTACAATGTCGAGTTTGATTCATTGGCTCGATATGTCCCAAAGATTGGTAGCAGATACGAGGATAGGGTACACCGCTATGTCACCGCTAGACGACTATATGGCCGAGTCATGTGCGGGGTTTCTCCACCGGTATGGACATTACCCGCACGCAGCTCACGCCTCGACGCGGCGAGCGCAGAGGTCGCATTTGTGGACGACAAGAGCAGGTTAAGGCCAGACGAGGGTCTTCCGTGGTTATCGTGGGCGGCCTCGCAGCAGCCTAGATTCGCACCACGCCACCTCAGAGCACTCCGCACCGCCCTCAAGCACACCAGAGTTTTCGAGGGCGCACTGTGGCCCTGTGGCTTCGACGCCCGTAGTAGCGAGGTATCGGCCGACGGACCACCCCCAGGTGTGGCCGATGCGGTAGATCCCATTACGGAAGTGTGGTACTACTTATGGATCTTGTTACGCTTGGGCCAGCAGGTCACTTTGCGGCGGATCGTCCGACCGGGGCACACGTGGTAGGGCATGCCGAGTTTCGTGGGCCGCCATCATCTCCTACGCTTACTCGCCCGAGGCGTGGTGCTCATGGGTCGCCAGGTCGCGGCAGGTCGTGGCTCGTGTCCCAGCCTAGCGGTCCTCGTAATCGCATTTATGCTTTGTCCACCGACAGATCGTGAGGCCTCACCGATGTCGCCACGTACCTTATCGGGCTTCGGGTTTGATGTTTATGCCTTGATAGATCCGGTTCTACTGGCCCCATATATCTCCCTTGTTGCTAGTAGGATAGGGATAGAGCCCGAGTCCATAGACCCTTTCGAGGTAGCTACGCCAAATGGGTGATTCGGTAGCTCGGCGGGTATATAGGGCTTGTCCTGTGACCATTTACGCCGTCGACCTCAGCCGACTTGATAGAGTTGGAGATGATTGACTTCGACGTGATTATGGGGATGGATTGGCTAGCCTTTTGCTATGCCAATGTAGACTGCAGAGAGAGAGAGTAGTACGGTTCCAGTTTCCGAGAGCCGGTTGTTGAGCGGAGGAGCACGGACGCCGGCGGTAGGTTTATTTGCTACCTCAAGGCTAGGAAGATGGTGCGAAGGGTATATCTACCATCTAGTTCGGTTGTTTGATATCGAGGTCGCGTACCAGATTTTCGCCGCCGTAGTCACAGTTCCCGCACGTGTTTCCTGCATGACCTCCCGCATCCTCCCGAGAGGAGATTGAGTTTTGTATTGACATATTGCGCATACTCGCCATTTCCATTCCGCCATACGTAATGGCACCGCCGAAGTTGAGAGTCAAGGATCACCTTAGGGATTTGCTAGAGAAGCGGCTTCATTAGGCCCAGTGTTTCTCCCGGGGCGCCAGATTGTTCGCGAAGAAGAAGGACGACGCCGCGCATGTGTGTTGATTACGTGCACCAACAAGGTGACCATTAAGAATGTATACCCTCCTGTGATTGATGATTTGTTCGACTACGGGTGGTGCGAGATGTTTCTCCAAGATTGATCCGCGATCGCTATCATCAAAGTGCGAGTCGAGAGGTGGATGTCCCTAGATCGCATTCCGACCCAGACGCATTATGAGTTCGTGGTCATGTCTTTGGTTGACCAATGCTCCGCGGATTCATGGATTTGATGAACCGAGTGTTCAAACCATTTTTGGACACGCTTGTGATAGTGTTCATTGATGATATCTTGGTTTATTCTCGCCAAAGCAGAGCATGCGGAGCATTTGGCGATCAGGCCGACGCTTCTCCAGACTAAAGCTTGTACGCCAAGTTTTCCAAATGTGAGTTTTGCTGACTTCATGGCGCTTTCGGGCATATTGTCGGGCTGATGGCATTCGAGTTGATACGCCAAGATCGAGGCGCCGACTTGGCCGAGACCTACTACTCCGGCTGCAGGTTCGCAGCTCGGGCCTCGCAGTTATTATCGGCGGTTCGTGGAGAAGTTTGCTTCTATCTCGCACCATTGACTAGGCCGACTCGTAAGCGCACCAAGTTTCGCGGATCGATGCTTGTGAGCGTGGTTTCCGCTTCCGAAAGAGACCGACGACCGCCCCGCTTCTTACTTCTTCCGCAGGTCCAGATGGTTATGTCGTATTGTGACGCGCCGCATCGGGTTGGGATGTATTGATGCAGCATGGCAGGTTATAGCATATGCATCCCGACACCAAGAAACACGAGAGGAACTACCCCACCCATGATTTGGAGTCGCACCGTGATTCACGCCAAGATCCTGAGGCACTATTTGTACGGGTTCACGTGGATATTTATACGCACCACAAGAGCCTCCAAAGATATCTTCACCGCAGGAGCCGAACTTACGGCGAGACGGTGGTTAGAGTTGCTTAAGGATTACGATGTTGATATCCTATACCACCCGGGAAGGCCAATGTGTGGCGTATGCCCGAGTCGTAGGTCGACGGGAGCCTATCGATGTGCAACAGAGAGGAGGACATGGTTCGTGATTTGCATCGCTTAGCGAGCCTCGTGTCCGCTGATTGATTCTCGTTAGCAAGGGTTAGAGTTCGCAGGTTGCCGAGTCTTCCATCGCCGGCGAGGTGAAGAGGCAACAGCTCGAGGATCCACTTTGATTCGATATCGCGATACGCCTCTTCGTGAGGCGCGGTCCTTGAGGTAGCACCACGGGTGCTAAGGTTTGAGGGCGATCGTGTGTTCCGGATGTTTCGTGACTTCGCAAGAGGTTCTGGGGAAGCACACAAATACAAGCATTATCCATCCGGTCGACCAAGATGTACCACGACCTTAGATCCGTGTATCGCGGATGGCTCAAGAGGACGCTGCAGAGTTCGTAGCTCGCCCGTGTTGTCGCAGTGAAGGCAGAGCACCGTAGGCCCGTGGTTTGTTACGCATTTATCGAGATCCCGACCGAAGTGGGAGGTAATCAACATGGACTTCATCACGTGATTACCTCGCACTCGAGGAGACATGATTCTATATGGGTTATCGCCGACAGTCGACTAAATCAGCCCACTTTCTTCCCGTCAGACGACTTTTTCTACCGAGGATTATGCCGCACTTTACATCCGAGATCGCCGACCGCATGGAGTCCCTACTTCGATCATATCGCATGCAGGAGCCCGCCATTTACTAACTTCCTGAGGTCCTTCCGCAGGGGTTTAGGACGCAGTGAGCCCGAGCACGCATTTCATCCACGCATGCATCTGACAGCAGAGCGCACTATCCGCACTCGAGGATATGTCGCGAGCCCGTTATTGACTTTAGTGGTAGTTGGGAGGATCATTTGCCTCTAGTTGAGTTTGCATATAATAATAGTTACCACTCCAAAGATTCGATGGCGCCATGAGGCCTTGTATGGAGGAAGTGCAGATCGCCTATAGGTTGGTTCGATGTGGGCGAGGCGCTAGTGGGACCAGATTTGGTACAAGCAGCAGCTGGATAAGGTGAGGCTTATCCGAGAGAGGCTATCGACACCGTAGTCGCATGTAAGTCATACGCAGATCATCGCCGCCGTGATCTTGAGTTCGAGGTTCATGATTGGGTTTTCCTAGCGTGTCACCCATGGCGGTGTGATGAGATTCGAAGAAGGGGAAACTCACCCAGTACATCGGGCCGCTTCGCATTGTCCGCAGGTGGGCAAGGTTGCCTATGAGTTGGATCCGCCGTCCGATCCGAGGCGGCATCCGGTTTTTCACGATCTATGCCGAGAGATGTATCGGATCCATCTAGGTATACCCGATTGACGATGTCCAGTGACCGAGGTTATCGTGATGAGGAGATTCCCATAGCGATAGTCGATCGTCGTTAGGCGCTCGCGACCAAGGACGTGGCTTCCACAAAGTTTTGTGGCGAACGAGCTCAGTGAGGATGACGCGGAGGCCGGCGAGGACATGAGGCGTAAGTATCTCACCTATTCCCACACCTCCGTAATTCACTTTCCTACTTGTAAATTTTCATTATCATTTATGCCTAAGTGTTGTTTTGTGGCCGCGTGGCATTTGCAAACTGCTTAAGTTATGAAGAATCTTATCGTTAATCGTTTGGGAAGGAACATTCGACGAATGTTTCTAAGCGAGGAGAATGTTATACCTCAGATTTCAGTATGTACGTAAGTGATTACGTATAAAAAGTTTAGCCTTAAAGTTTAGGCTTGGACGATTTTTTTGGGCACAACTCACAAAACGAATAGTTTTCCGACTAAACGCTTCCACATTTTCGTAGGGTAAATTCCGCTATGCCATTTCTAATTTTTGCGGATTTTTCCGAGAGACGAACATTTTGGACCAACGGAGGGCGACACTTGGCACCTCCAATGGTGGATTTGAATCGCCCATGGGACGAATTGAACGGGATTGGCACGCTTTTGGTGCCTTTCTCAAAGTCAAGGAGTTGGTAGGATATTTGTGTATAGTTAATCCTCACCCTACACTTGCCTTGCACTTGTCTAAATCTTGGCCATTGGTTGGCCACTTGACCTATAAATACCCTTAAGATGAAGAGTTCTTCATCCACAAAGCTTTCCAAGTCTTGAAAATCCTCCTCTCCCTTTGTAGCTCTTTCGTCCAACACTCCTCCTCCTCCCTTGTGAAGGCCTCCGAATACCCCCTAGCCTAGCCAAAATCTACCCTCCCTTGGTAGAAAAGTTACCTTCTTGTATCGTTATAATGCCCAAAATACCCTAGCCCAAATACCTTAGTACTTAGTAGAAGTCGTGAAGAACTTCTAAGGTTCTGAGCATACAACTTAGAGCAAAACCTGCTCAGCGCGACTTTTCTAGGATATTATCAGCTTACCGAGGTAATAATCCTAACCTCTTTGAATTAGAGAATACTTAATGCTATAGTATAAGAATAAGTATAAATACTTAGAAGTATATCACGTATCAGAATTGAAGTGTTAATCACTTGAAGGGTTTAAAAGAAGAATAATCAAATCAGATTACATAGACTGCTTTCACAAAGAGACTTATATAGCTCACCGGTAGGGAAGTGCTGCCCGACTTATCAGAGAATTATGAACCCCGCTTAGAATGACCTTCAGAGTAGTCTTTAATAGATATCTGTGACTATTATAGGTCGACTCTCAAGGCGACATATTCAACTCGGTGGTTTTCACGGTATGTATGTGATTCTTCCTAAAGCATGATATTTTACAATATAACTACGGCAATGTCTTTGACTTAAGCTCGATAATACTTACGGAATGCCTCACGCTTAAGCCCGAATAATACTTACTAAGAATGCCTCACGCTTAAGCCCAATAATAAAGAATCAAAACATTTCAAAAGACTACCAATCATATTAATGTAAGAGAACTAATTGGTTTTTAAAACTGTAGCTTAAGAGTTATACTAGCTTTATGGGAAGTAAGTATATCCACTTAAGTTTTATAAAAGAAACAATTTTGCCTATGTGTTTATAATGCATTTGTATCAGGAAAAGAATAATAAAGATGGTTTGATAAATGGACATGATATGATGCTACGGTGTTAGTATCTTGTAACGCTTGTATAAAGTGAGTATCCTTGTCAGGCTTATGTTGTTTAAAGATAAGTTGTTATGTTAGTATACTATCACTCACCTCTTGAGATGATACCGGGTTAAGCCGCCTCCGACGCTGGTAGACTCAGCGGTCCGGGACCATGATTCGAGAATACCTCACGCGGTCCAGGGGCCTATGCGAGCTACGAGAGTTCCGTGTTAGTATGCGGGTTATACCTCACGCGGTCTGTGTGGCCATGCGACAATGAGTCCAGATTTACGCCGAGGAGTACCCTCGACGCGGGTTATACCTCACGCGCCCACGTGAGTGGCCTATGCGGACTCGAGTCCAGATTAGGCTTGCGAACGATGATGGGGCGAGTGGCCCTGCTTTCGATCATTCGCAGCCTCAGACAAGACTCATTACGCTTACCTATTGTTGCTTGTTTGTGATGTGGCACTATGCGCGTTTCTCGTTGTTTCATACATATTTGTAAACCGGTTTTAAAAAGATATGTTGCATTTAAGTACTTTACGCCGCATACTTAGTACCGTTGTAATCGACTCTTCGGGCCGCGCTCATGCCGCAGGCGGGCAAGCAGTGCTAGATCCGCATTCTTAGGATCTCTACGTTGGTGCCTGAGCTCCATCTCTTCCGAGGCTCTACTTTTGGTATGATCTCCTCAGTAGATAGTTTTGTACAGGTATGGCGGGCCCCGTCCCGCCATAGTTGTATATTTCCTTAGAGGTCAGAGTCATGTTGTCGATGTAATCATGAACTATGATTATATATATATGCCGAAGGCGGTGTTTTCACATAAACTGTGTCTTATTTTATAAACTGTTTCATGTCTTGTTTTATATTTCCGCTGATTTCTCTGATGTATGACTACTTGGGTGCCCCGGTAAGGCACCAGTCACGGGCCCCGGAACGGGTCGTGACAAGGCACCCCGATAAGGATCAACATAACCATACGTCTTTTACCCTAGATGACCTTACCACAAGGTCTCTACGTAACAAGACTCTAAGGTTTACACCTTCTCTATCCCCCCAATTCTTACTTGGTTAACTAACCAGGATTTCTAATCACAACTAACACAAAGCACTTAAGGTATACTCACCTTATCACATAAACAAAACTCTAGAGGGTTAAAGATATATCTATATCTACTGCTTCACTCCTTAGTCGTCTAATCAAACCCGCCTGCAGGCGATATGGAGGAGATGACAAACTACCCACCGATCCCAAGGCTAAGTCCTCCTACAAGGACACTCTTCGATACTGCACTCGACGGCCATAGGTACAACAAGTACCAACCTAAAAGATGACATTCCCCGATGACATCCGTCACACCGCGGAACACCGAAAAACTGAATCCGGATGGTCAAACCTACGCCAGAGCGGAACCTAAGCTCGAGCTCGACCAACTCCCGCATACCCCGAACGCCCCGAAATTCGGAGGACTCACAGACCGTGGATGTGCATAATCTATTCGCCGCGAGGCGACTCCAAAAGTTACTAAAGGACCTCGCCGCCGCCTCTTCTCGTGTCCTTCGTTAACTCGCCGATCTCTACATCGCCTCGCCGCATAAGCCCGCATACATACGTGCCATGCTCGCTTAATCAAGAATTACTTTGCACAACCTCTTTAGTTAGTCCTCAAGACTCGCAGACATCGGTATACTCTCCGTAGCCAAATCTATAGCTAGTAACAGGTCGCTTTGCAATCTAAATTCTGCTCCTGGCCGCGAACCGGTTCATATATCATGGCCGCAGAGGATCGCCACGCTGCGTTAAACTCTCTGGGGCTAGTGACGCGCAGAAATCCCCGAACGAAGCACTACCCTAGGTAAAGATTGGGCTCAGGCCCTCGCAACCCTCCGAACTCTACTCGCAGCCTCCTCGCTTTGCCCTCCCGGGCCCGGCTGCCACGCGAGGCATAATTCGGTGGAAAGAAATACGCCGTAGGGTCTAACTTACAACACGCCTAAGGCACGATCTCAGAGTGAGAAGAATAGAAACCAATCCTAAATACCCTATAGCCTCCTCGACATCGTGGTGCACAACACACCGATAATCAAGACTTCATCGATACGGTTCAGAGACACTTTCCGAGGATTAATCGCTTCGATACCACTTTTGTCACGACCCAACCTGCCCGTGATCGTGCCTTACCCCGGCACCCAAGTAGACATACATCGAGTAATCAGGAACATAAAGACAATACATGAAACCAGGTAATAAGACAAGAAATAAGAAGACAAAGCAACTAAAAACTGCTACCTTCAAAGATATATATAAATAGCAACTTTTTCAATATGAACAGCTTTAATCCTTTTTACAAACCCCGCCACAACAAGATTCATGCACTCTAAGAATGATACGACAACAATGGCGGACAGGCCCCGCCAAACCCCGAATGTAAACACTTACGACGCATGGGACTATACCACCGATAAGCCTCCGAGAAACGGAGCTTCCCAAACGCTGAAACGCGGACTCGAGAGCTAGGATCAACGATCGTGTACCTCAACTCGCAGATGAACGCAGCCTCAAGCGAGGTCGCATAACAGTACCGAGTATGTGAAACTCAAAATACATAATCAGAAATGAAATCATAGCAACATATAAAGCAGAGACACGATGATAACCAAACTACGCTTACAACAAAGTAGTCATGTCAAGTTGTGACTCACGCCTCAAGTCATCACTCAAGTACAACAACGGGTCTCGTGCCCACAACATCAATCATGCCCGTGGAATACCTTCCTCACCGCCAGCCTATGATATAAAAGCACCAAGGAACACACATGAACACCGTGTCCCACCGTGTCATAATAAAACTGCACGGTAAGTACGAAGGCATAACCGATTACTAAAAACCCACGCATCAACAAGGTCATGAATCAGATTATAAGATCTGTCTAGACCGCCACATGATCAAAGCCGCCGCTTGCCCGCAGATCAATGTACGCGCTAACCTCGAACTCCCGCACCCGCATAGGCCAATCTCATCGCCCGCATGAGGTATTCCCGCATCGAGGGTAGCTACTTCCTAAGATCGCCCCGACTTCGCACCGCATGGCCACATGGACCGCATGCCCATAAAGGACGACACTAACTCGAACTCAGAGCCCAAGATAGGCCCCCGGACTCGCATGAGGTATTCTCGAATCATAGTCCATCGACCCGCCCGAGTCTACCCCGCACGGAGGCGCTTAACTCCCTAATCATCTCAAGAGATGAATGCCACAATACTATCATAACGACCGAGAAGTTAATAAGCACAATCGCGGAAACCCTTCACACAAACATCACAAGATACTAACACACGTAGCATCCCAACACGCTTACTTATCAACGCAATCAAGAAAGTATTACAAGGCTATCACAAACCAATACAATCAAGTTGTTCACACAAGGTACCTTCTACTATATGATTAACAAAATCGGGTTTTTATCCCCAAAGTACTTCATACATCAACTCTTTAAAAGATACGCTACTTTGACAATGTCACACAATACCCGTAGTAAAAATAGAGTGACTATCCTTTAAAGTAAATCAATTACTTCTCTTGTAAAATCAAGTAGCAACATTCTTTTCCAATGATCAAGTTTGCCTAATTTCCAATGTTCAAGTTTCTCATTTTAGAAAGGTTTCGTAGTTCATAGTCTTATTCATTTGAGAATATAATTCTCCTTAAAACTATCCGAGAAACATAAGTCTTATATGTGAGTAGGATATTCTTGTTTATAACAATCTTATTACAAAGCCTATGATCTAGAAATATCATTTTGTCTCATCTTAGCTTCTATGCAGATGGAAGTTTCTACCGGTTTTAATAATACTTAATTAGTCAAAACATTTCCTTTTATCAACACCGCAGTTGGTTTGTCGATACACATTCTGATTTCAAATCAAGAAACATTCTTAAGCCGTTATACCTAACTTCCCATAAAGCTAGTATAACTCTTAAGTTTTTCAAAACCAAGTATTACTTCTTCTTTCAAAATGATTCAAAATCTTTTGAAATACTTCAAGTTCTTTATTAACACATAACAAGCCGCTTATAGTTCAAATCAGCACTTTTAAAACCACATGTATTTTCTTACCAACATAAAGTCGTTATAACCTACTTCCCATAAAGTCGTTATAACACTTTATGCTTTAAACCAATCACATACATTTAGCACATGTACGCTCACCGCACTACATAGTTCACACATATCATGCTAGAAGAGATAGGAAGAGGTTCACATACCTCGCGACGACATCGACTAATAGCAAACGCCCAAGTACCTCAAACCGCCGCTACTCCTGCCAAGTAGATCGCGCTACTCATAGTACTTCCACCTATAAGGCCACAAGGCGCTATTAACATAAGGTCTCTTCAGAGAACATTCTACGTAAAATTCGGCAAAGACTCTCCCGCAACAACAGAAATCTCCTCCTCTATCGAGGCCGCCACCAAGCCAACCAGTGGGTTATACATCTAACCCTAACGGTACAATTCTACTCCACTGCACTACTTCACAAGTCTATCAGAATACAAATTCTAAGTAATTACATCAAGAATCTTCTTTAAATTCAGCTTAAGTCGCAAGACATTGCAGTAAGTATTATTCAGGCTTAAGTCAAAAGACATTGCCAATAACTACGCTCAGTTCTATATATAGTATACTTCAACTATATATTCTAACAATATGTAATTTCCAATTACAATAGAGGGACAAGATATTTACCTCAATAAGCCCATAATTATCCAAGTATAAAGTCGATCCCGGCAATCGCTTAGCTCCAACTCCGAGCGCTCCAACCCGCTCTAAACCACCCTTAGAAGTTCTAACCAACTTCTACACAATACTCCAACGGACTATGGAGATTTTCCTAGGGTTTCGGTTTTGTGACTGACGGAAGTATAATAGTATTTTCTGGGCTATTCGTATAGGTAGCCTTAGAATACTACAAGGTATATGGCTAAGGTAATTGGGGCATTACACCAATACTTTTGAGAGTATTTCTACCAAGAGGGGGGGTATATATACGAGACAACACCACAAGTGGTGTATACCTCTACTACCCCGCTAGTGGGGTACTCTGCCAAGGGTGGGGAAGGGAACTCTCGGCTAAGCCTCACAAGGGGAGAGGACGAGAACAACATACGGAGGAGGAGGGTTTCTAAGACTTAGAACATTTTAGGATGAATAAGTCTTCCAAACGTGGGTATTTATAGTCAAGTGAAGGCCAACCAATGGCCAAGATCTTGCTACATGCAAGTGTAGGCCAAGATCTTGCCAAGTGCACACTAGCCAACTAACACAAAAATATCCTACCAACCCTGACCACAATGGCCAACTTTCGCCACTACATTATCACCAAGGTGTCCCAATGAGAGGTGACAAGTGTCGCCTCTGTTGGTCCAAATGTTTCGCCTCTGAAAAATCCGCAAAATAAGAAATGACATAGCCGAAATTCCCTACGAAAGTCGTGGAAAACGCTTTCACTAAAAACGACTCTAACCGGGTGTTATGCACAAATAAAATTCGGCCAAGCACTTTAAGGCACAAACTTTTCTACGTACGTCCCCGCGTACATACTCTGGAAATACGGGGTATAACATTTACTTCCCATAAGAAATGATCACTTCTATTCTCTTAACCCATGCTCGCTTCTTCCCTTTCTCGCCGCATCTTCTCGCACTCCAAACTCCATATAGCATGTATCATATTTCACATCGCCATAGTGGCTATCCTCATACGATAACCCCGCCACCCGGCCACTAATAACTGGAACACTCGATGGACCTCCGATACTCTTCCAAACATAGCAACATGGAAGACCGGACGATCGCTTTCTACGCCGACGACAATGCTAACTTCAGGCAACCCGCCTATTCTTCATCGACCAAAAGCCCAAAGTATCTCGTGCTAAGTTTCCGCTTCAAATCTCGCCACGCCTTCCGGTGGTACTTCAGAAGACCCATCGCCAACTCAACTCCAAGTGTCGACGCCGACTATCCGCACGATCGCCGCTGACTCGAGCTACTAATAACCTCTTCTCGATAAGCTACACCTTATCCACATCCCGCCGGATCAAGTATGGACTAACTATCCGAACCTTGCCAACATCGAACCAATCGACCGAACCTACACTTCCGCCTACAAGGCTTCATAAGGCGACATCCGAATCAAATGGTAGCTATAGTGATACTCACTCAACAAGAGGCACATAATCCTCGCCGCTACCCGAAATCAAAACACCGCCCGAGGTGAATGCACATCGAGGCTCACCCGAAGTTCCTAACCTCGCCTCGTAAAACCTCCGTAAAAGAAATAGCCATAATCGCCTCACGACTGCTATAAGGTAAAAAGTAGGAACCCTGCAGCCTTACAACCTTCCCCGATATATAACATCTCGCATAACCTCCGCCGAGTAAACAATCCCGATCGAAGAAAAGATGGGCTGATCTCATCGGCCCGCTATTGGTCGAACGCATCCACGAACTCGCATAACTGGCCATCTAAACTTGAACTAGCGCTCGTGACCTACCACCGGGCGACCACCTCGAATCGACCCTACAACATTACAGCCGCTGGTTGACCCGCGACGTCCTCAACCCGACCCGATATCGCACCAAACTCTTGCTCCCGATCCGAACAATCTCACTAATCAAGTCACGAAACCTAGTGGTCTCCTTAGCTAAACTACCCTCTTTCATTTCATACCACTCAGAACTTATCACACAAATATATCCCACGATACTATGCACTCCGATAAAGGTCAACATAAAAATAAATCTTTTACTCAAGACGGCCTCGCATCTAAGGTCTCTCTACGTATAATATTCTAAGGCTCACCATTTCTGTCCCAATCTTACCCTTCTAACTAACCATGTTTTCTAAACACGCTTTAACATAATGCTATCTCAACATAATACTTAGCACTTCATCATATCATCAACGATACTAGTCTCTGTAGGGTAAGAATATACTTGTATCATCCGCTTCATTTTCCTTCGCCGCTTTAATCATAATCTCGCCGCAGGCGCATAACTATGTAAGGCGATGAACTCGCCATCGACCGAGGCCGAAATATTCTCGCCGCATCCTTCCTATTAGGACAAGCCATCACATGGCTCCCGACGGCCGCAGTAAAACAAGCACCGTAAAAGACGACATTCCCGATGACGCCGCCACATCGTACACCGAGGAAACATGAACCCGATCGCTAGAACCCATGTATACCGTGGAACTAAGCCCCGAGCTCGACCAGCCCCGAATACCCCGAACGCCCCAAGAATGCGAGGACCACTGCATCGGGCGGAGGTGCATAACTAACTCGCCGGCGAGGTTCGCCGAAAGTTACCAAAGGACCCTATTGTTCGCCTCTTCGCTGATCTCGGCCATTCCGCCGACCCTCCGCCTCCTCACATCCAAGTGCATAAGCTCGCATGCGGAAATGTCCATGCCTACCAGCGGCTACACCCAACAAGCTCGCGCAAGTAGTCATCGAGCCCGTGACGTAGCGTGTACTGGCCCCGCATATCGCCTACTAACGCGGACATACCGAGCAAATGAGTCGAACTCCACGTTGTACTCCCAACCGCACGCCTCTCTCTCAAAGATCGTAAATCTATCGCCCATGCCTCTCATCCGCGGAGGCAAGAAGTGGTCAGAAATGCCTCCGAGAACTCATCCCAAATAGCCGAGGCGCATGCTCCCCGACAGCTCCCACGAATCAAACCAGATCGCAGATCACGCACCGACGCGAACCTAAGACCACCGACTCGGTCTCCAAGCTCGATCACTCACGATCCAGAATCGCTTGATGAACTCGCGATCATCCTCGTGCCTCGATCCATAAAACGCCGGCGGTCGCAACTCGTAAAGTCCCGCAGCCTCAAACTATCCGCCTCGGTGAACTACGGTACTACGGCATCTAATTGCCGTGATCCAAATTTATCCTCGTGCCTTTCCACTATCCCGCCAATAATCGCCATCTCCTTGTAACCCATCTCCTCTCGCTCCAGCCGCGAGATCGAGGCTCGTGCATCGTGGTCTCGTAGAGACCGCCGCTACTCTACTCGCAGCCTCCTCGCCGCTGCCCTTCTAGCCCCGATTGCCTCACGCGAGGCATAATTGGCATAAAAGAATACATTAGAGGTCCAACTTATAACACATCTCTAAGGCACGATCTCGTAATGAGAAGAATGGAAACTAACCCTAAATATCCTATAGCCTCGATAATTGCGTGGTGCACAACACACCGATAATCAAGACTTACTAGATACTTTTATAGACACTTTCCGAGGATTAACTGCTCGATACCACTTTTGTCACGACTCCGATCCGGCCCGTGATCGTGCCTTACCTCGCACCCTAGTGATACAACATCGTAGAAAAAAAACCAATGAAATAAAAACATACAGATATGAAACAAGATAAAGAAAACAAAGCAACCAAAACGGTTGCCTTTTGCATATATACGTAAATTTGAACAGCTATATCCTTTACAACCCCGCCCACAACAAAGGCTGCACTTCTAAGATTTTTACAACAACTATGACGGGACAGGGCCCCGCCATACCCCTGAATGTACAAGAACATACAAACTCGGGGAGACATACCAAAGATAAGCCTCCGAAGAAAACGGAGCTTCCCAATACGAATCGTGATCCTAAGAGTGAGGATCAACAACCGATGTACTCTACCGCAGATGAACGCAGCCTCGGGCGAGGTCAAGACAACATGTACCAAGTATGTGAAATCGAAATACCAGAACGAAATCATAATACTAAAATAAAACAGAGACATGTATGATAACAAACTACGCTCACAACATAAAAGCAGTCATGTCAAGTCAGGGACTCACGCCCTCAAGTCATCCCTCATGCCCGTGGAACTCCTTCCTCACTGCCGACAGTCTGGATATAAACCGTATAACATGTCTCGTCCCATCCCATAGGAATCGAGGTGGAATCGTGTGGTATACATGTCCCGGCCCATCCCATGAGACTCGGTGTGAAAGCGTGTGGAATACATATCCCGGCCCATCCCATGGGACTCGGTGAAGAATCGTATGGAATACATGTCCCGGCCCATCCCATGGGACTCGGTGAAGAATCGTATGGAATACATGTCCCGGCCCATCCTATGGGACTCGGTGAAGAATCGTATGGAATACATGTCCCGGCCCATCCTATGGGACTCGGTGAAGAATCGTATGGAATATATGTCCCTACCATCCTACGAGACTCGGTGAAGAATCGCCCATAACATTTAAACCCTCTTTAAGACAAAGATAAGATAATACCATGTCTTCATTTTAAACCAACACATTTTCCCTTTTTAAGGTCAAGTAACAACATTCTTTTCCAAAAGTTCAAGTTGCATATTTTTAAATACTTAAGTCTCTTATTTTCGAAAGATTTCATAGTTCATAGTCCTAATCACTTAACAACGTAATTTCTTCTTTTAACAAAATTGAGTAACATATATCTTATGTGTGAGTAGTTTATTCTTGTTTATAACAATCTTATTAAAGCAGCCATGATCTAGGAAATGTAATACAATTTTGTCTTATCTTAGCTTCTATGCAGATGGAGGTTTCATCGGTTTTAATATAATTAATTATTTGTCAATACATTTTCCTTTATTAACGCTGCAGTGGGTTGTGCGATACTTACTCTCAGTTCCGAAATCAAGATACCTTATTAGTTAAACACCAAGTCCACAGTACTCACGAATGAGGTTTCACAACTTTTTAGTAAAATTCATATCAAGACAATTAAGTCAAGTCTCTTATTTTCTTAAAATCAACAACCCATTTCTTACCTACATAAAGTTGTTATAACAAACTTCCCATAAAGCCGTTATAACACTTTATGTTTTAAACCAACCCAAGTCATTTAGCACACGTACGTCTACCGTACTACATAGTTTACAAGCATCATGCTAGAAAGGATAGGAAGAGGTTCACATACCTCGCGACGATTATCGACAAATAGCAAAACGCTCCACCGTACTATAACCCTGCTAGCCTTGTCCACCCTTCAAGTAGAACACGCTACTCGCAGAACTTCAACCTATAATGGCCATATACGTCTATCAACGTCTAGACTACTCTGTAGAATATTCTAAGCAGAAGGTTCTCTCTTCTATGGAAATTTGGGCAGCATTTCCTACCCACAACTACACAAGTCTCATCAGAATACACCATGTAAGTACAGTTCAATTCTCTTCTTATATACCTTCCTTCAATATATCTTATACTTAATTCTGAACTACAACAACATGTAATCTCCAATTACAATAGAAGGATACAGATATTTACCTCGATAAGCCCAAAATTATCCAAGATTTAATGTCGATCCTGAGCAACGTTTAGCTCCTACTCCGCGCGCTCCAACCCGATCCAAGCAACCCTTATACGCTCTTAACCAACTCCTCTTTAAGAACCAACCTAAACAAGTGAAGTGTCACACCCCGAATTCGGGCCCGTGACTGGTGCCTTACCTCGGGCACCCTAGTGATACAACATCAGAGAAAACCAGCGGAAAATAAAACATGAGTCATGAAACAAGAGATATAATAAATAAACAGGCCAACCAAAGCAGTTGCCTTCAGTATATACATAAAACCCGAAGCTTTAATCTTTTACAACCCTCGCCACAACAAGATTACATGCACTTAAGATTTACAATGACTATGACGGACAGGCCCCGCCATACCTCGAATGTACAAGAACCTACAACTCAGTGAACACATACCAAAAGATAAGCCTCCGAGAAACTGAGCTTCCCAATACGCCAATCAGGATCCTAAGAGCGGATCTACGACCGATCATGTACCTCTACTGCAGATGAACGCAGCCCGGGCGAGGTCAAGATAACAGTACCAAGTATGTGAAATCAGAAATATCAGAAATGAAATCATAATACTATATAAAAACAGAGACATGTATGATAACAAAACTACAGCTCACAACATAATAGCAAGCCATGTCAAGTCGTGACTCACGCCTCCGCCATCACTCAAATATAACTACGGGTCTCACGCCCACAACATCAATCGTGTTCGCATCATGGCCGCATGCCCCCGGAATTTTGCATCGGTGTAGACATGCCCATGATGCAACAATAATAACAATGCCCCATGGCCACATGCCCCGACCAGACGGCGTAGACACGCCCAAGTGACATTATCAACAATAATATCGGGTGATTAACCCCGCCGCACGCCACACGCCCGACTCAGATCGGTAGACATGTCCATGTAACCACAATAACAATATATCGTAATCAACCCCGCCGCACGGCCACATGCCCCGACCAGATCGGTGTAGACATGTCCACGTGACATCAACAACAATATACCACACAACCAGGCTATCACAAACAAGCTCAAGCAAATTACCATACTTCTAGACTTTTATAAAAAGATCCACTCCTTCCCAAGAAGTCACCTGATATCAACACTTGCACAACAAAGGCTATCACAACAAGTATAAGCAAGTTACACACAACAAGCATAGGCAATTTGTACACAACTCAAGGTACTTCCATTTTGTATCAAAGTCTGGGTTTTAACCCTAAAGTACTACGTACATTAACTCTTTTTAAAGGATCCTTTCTTTCACAAAAGTCACATAATACCCGTAGTATAGAGTGACTATCTTTTAAGTAAACCAAAATACTTCCCTTTGTAAAATCAAGTAACAACATTATTTTCCAAACGTTCAAGTTTGCCTAATTTCAAATGCTCAAGTTTCTCATTTTAGAAGGGTTTCATAACTTATAGTCTTAATCTCTTTTAAAACAATTGAGTAACATATGTCTTGTACGTGAGCCGTTTATTCTTGTTTACAACAATCTTGTTACAGCAGCCATGATCTAGGAAATGTAATACAATTTTGTCTTATCTTAGCTTCTATGCAGATGGAGATTTCTACTGGTTTTAATAATAATTAGTTAATTGTCAATACACCTTCCTTTATTAGCGCTGCTGTGGTTTGCTCGACACTTATTCTCATTTCCGAAATCAGTAATACATTATTATTTTTTAAAACCAAATACTCATTACTCGAGAATGAGATTTCACGACACATTTAACAAAATGTTAATAACCAAGTAAAACAAGTTAAGTCTCTTATCTTTCAAGATCAAGTCTCTTAACTTCTACAATCAATAAACCACTCTTTTACCTACATAGAGTCGTTATAACGAACTTCCCATAAAGCTATTATAACACCCTATGTTTTAAACCAACCAACTAATTTAGCATACGACGCCTACCGCATACATAATTTACAAAGCATCATGCTAGAAGGATAGGAAGAGGTTCACATACCGCGACGATTATCGATAAGCAAAACGCCCACAAGATCAGAACCTGATAGCCGCTCCACTCTTCGTAGAATGCGCTACTCGCAGCACTCCACCTATAAGGCCACAAACGCCTATTAACTTCTAACCGCATTTGCCCATATTCTACGTAAAATTCGGCAAGATTTTCCCCGCAACAACGTAAATATCCTCCTCTATCGAGGCCGGCTACCAAGCCAACCAGGGGGGGGGGGTTTACACGTTTAACCGAACGCGCACAATTTTACTACACAACAATGCTACACAAGTCTACTGTAATACAGTCCTATGTAGTTACAGTTCAGTTCTTTTCTTTAAATTCAGGCTTAAGTCAAAAGACATTGCCGCAAGATTAAGCTTAGTTCTATATATAGTATACTTCAACTATATAATACAACAACATGTAATTTCGACATAAAAGGGGGACAAGATTATTTACCTCGATAAGCCCAAAATTATCCGAGATAAAAGTCGATCCCGAGCAAGGTTTAGCTCCTACTCCGCGCCCAACAACCCTTAGAAGTTCTAACCAACTTCTACTTAAATACTTCAACCAACTATGAAGATTTCCTTGTGGTTTCATTTGAGACTAAAGGACAAAAGGTAGTATTTCCTGCTCTACGATAGAGGTAACTTTGGAATACTACAAGGTATAAGGCTAAGGTATTTTGGGCATTATAACAATACTGAGAGTATTTCAATACCACAGCGGGGTACTCACTAAAACACTCCAAGATAGGGGTTCTCGCCAAAGGGCCTTGACAAGGGAGGGGAACTCTCTACCAAGGCCTCACAGTGGTGGAGTTGGACGAGAGCCAACAAGAGGAGGAGAGGGTTTCAAGACTTAGACAAGTGAAGAGTGGATGAAGAAGTTCATCTCTAAGGGGGGGTATTTATAGGAAAGCCAAAAGCCAACCAATGGCCAAGATCAAGCCATGTGCAAGGCAAGTGTAAGGCCTTGATCAAGCCAAGTGCACCCTATCCCCTACTCCACAAAACATGGCTCAAAACAATGCACAAAACAAGGCCAATACAAGGCACAAAACAAGGCACCAATAAGGCACAAGACGTGAGCCAATCGGCCACCAATCCGTCCACCATGAGGGTGACAAGTGTCACCCTCCCGTTGGTCCAAAATGTTTCGTCTCTCGGAAAAATACGCAAAAATATTAAATGACATAGCCGGAATTTTCCCTATGTAAGCTGTGGAAACGTTTCGTCGAAAAATGACTCTAACCGGGTGTTGTGCACAAAAGAATTCGGCCAAGCCAATTTGAAATTCGAATTTCTCTGCGTACGTCCTTACGTACATACTCTGGAAATACGGGGTATAACATGAAGAACACTAAGGTTCTTGTCCTCACAACTCTCGTCCAAGGTGAGGCTTTAGGGGCTAGGGTGTGAAATCTTTTCAAACCTTTTGGTTAATAATCTTCCTAATACACTACGGAAGAACACTTAAGAGTTTAGGAATTTTTGGACAAATTTTATTTAAGGGAAAGGGGTGTGGGACGAGAACTATCAAGAGGAGTTTCAAGAGAGCTACTAGGAAGGGGTGTTTGGACGAGAGCTTCTCAAAGGGGGAGAGGGATTTTGAGACTTGGAAATTGTTTTGTGGATGAAGAAGTCTTGCACAAGAGGGGGGTATTTATAGAACCACCAAGGGCCAAGATTAAAACAAATGGAGGGTGAAGATTTGGATCCATGTGAAGAATGAGGTCTTCCAACCAAGTGTCCACCACAACCTTGGGACATATGTCCACCACAACATCGGGACATATGTCCCCCACAACAAAGAGCCATGTGGCCTCCCACTAGGCACAAAAAAACGCCCAAGGCAAGCCCCCACTTGCCCACAAAAATCGTCCCTACCTACCCCCACTAACCCAAAGAATTAACTTGCAAGACTTGACCATTTGACTTGTCCACTAGCCCAACATATTCGTCCAACCCATGCCAACTAAGGGTGACAGATGTCGCCCTCCTATTGGTCCAAAATATTTCATCTTTCGAAAAAATCCGTAATCGGTTAAAATATTAAAAACGTAGAATTTCCATCACAAGGTTCAGAATCTTTTCCGTCGAAAGTTCACAATTTCATCCCTAACCTAATTACGGCTTGAATATTCGTACGTACGTCCTCGCATACATACTCTGGAAATATGGGGTATAACATTCTCCCCTCCTTAGAAACATTCGTCCCGAATGTTCCTTCTCAAGACAGATAACGATAAAGTTCCTCATAGTTTAACTAGTTTGCAAATGCCACACATGGCCACATAATAACACACGCGCAAATACTTACATCCAAGTCCACGATGAATCACCTCTAACATCACAAAAAGCTCCCACCCAAAGTCTAAAAGATACTCCCTTCGCACCTTTACTTCCCAAAAGAAATGATCACTTCTATTCTCTTAACCCATGCTCGCTTCTTCCCTTTCTCGTCGTACCCTTCTCGTACCCAAACTCCCTATAGTGCATGTATCATATTTCCGTCATCGCTATAGGGCTATCCTCATACGATAACCCCGCCACCCTGGCCACTAATAATCGGAACACTCGATGGACCTCCGATACTCTTCCGAAACATAGCAACATGGAAGACCGGACGTACTGCCTTCTACGTCAGACGACAATGCTAACTTGTAGGCAACCCAACCTATTCTTCATCGATCTGAAAAGGCCCAAAGTATCTCGGGCTAAGTTTCCCCTGCTTTCCAAATCTCGTCACGCCCTTCCGGGGTGGTACCTTCAAGAAGACCCACCGTCAACCTGAACTCCAAGTGTCGACGCCGACTATCCGCACGACTGCTGTTGACTCTGAGCTACCAATAACCTCTTCTGGATAAGCTCCACCTTATCCACATCCTGCTGGATCAAGTATGGACCAACTATCTGAACCTTGCCAACATCGAACCAATCGACCGACAACCTACACTTCCGCCCATACAAGGCTTCATAAGGCGACATCCGAATACTGAAATGGTAGCTATAGTGATACTCACTCAACAAGAGGCACATAATCCTCGCTGCTACCCCTGAAATCAAAAACACTGGCCCGAGGGTGAATGCAATACTGAGACTCACCTGAGTTCCTAACCCCGCCTGGTAAAACCTCCAGAAAAAGAAATAGCCATAACTGGGCCCCGCTGCCCGTCATAAGGTAAAAAGTAGGAACCCCGTGCAGCCTTACAACCTTCCTAATATATAACATCTCGCATAACCCTCCGCCGAGTAAACAGTTCGGACTGAAAGACAAGATGGGCTGATCTCATCGGCCCGGCTATTGGTCGAACGCATCCACGAACTCGTACAACGGTCATCTAAACTTGGGCCTAGCGCCCGTGATCTACCACCGTGGGACCACCTCGAACCGACTCACCACATTACAGCCGCTGGTTGACCCGCGACGTCCTCAACCCGACCCGCTATCGCGCCAAACTCTTGTTCCCCCGATCCGGAAGAATCTCACTAATCAAGTCACGAAACCTAGTGGTATCCTTAGCTCAACTACCCTCTTTATTTCATACCACTCGTGACTTATCACACAAATATATCCCACGATACTATGCACTCCGATAGAGGTCAACATAAAAATAAATCTTTTACTCAAGATGGCCTAGCATCTACGGTGTCTAATTATAAGATTCTAAGGCTCAAAATTTCCCTGTGGCGATTCTTACCCTTCTAACTAGCCATGTTTTCTAAACACGCTTTAACATAATGCTATCCGAACATAATACTTAGCACTTCATCATATCATCAACGCATACTAGTCTCTCTAGAGGGTAAGAATATACCAGATCATCCGCTTCATTTTCCTTCGCCGCTTTAATCATAATCACGCCGCAGGCGATAGCTATGGCGATGAACTCGCCATCGACCGAGGTCGAGTCATTCTGCCGCATCCTTCCTATTAGGACGCTTCATCACATGGCCTCGACGGCCGCAGCAAAACAAGCACCGCAAAAAGACGACATTCCCGATGACGCCGCCACATCGTGCAATAACCGAGGGAAACATGAACCCGATCGCTGTAACCCATGTATACCGCGGAACTAAGCCCCGAGCTCGACCACCCTCGAATACCCCGAACGTCATGAAGATCGCGGAGGACCACTGCAGACTAGCAGAGGTGCATAACTAACTCCGCTGCAGAGGTTCGCCGAAGTTACCAAAGGACCATGTTGTTCGCCCTTCGCCGATCTCGGCCATTCCGCCGACCCTCCGCCTCACATCCAAGTGCATAAGCTCGCATGCGGCAATGTCCATGCCGGCCAAGGGCTACACCAACAAGCCTCGCCAAGTAGTCATCGAGCCGGTGATGTAGCGGTGTACTGGCCCTCCATATCGCCTACTAACGCGGACATACCGAGCCAATGAGTCGAACTCCCGAACCGTGACGCCTCTCTCGCCTCAAAGATCGTAAATCTGTCGCCCATGCCCTCTCATCCGCGCGGAGGCAAGAAGTGGCTGAGAAATGCCTCCGAACTCGTCCCAAAGCTGAGGCGCATGCTCCCGACGCCTCCCACGAATCAAACCAGCCGATCGCAGATCACGCGACGCGAACCTAAGACCACCGACTCGGTCTCCAAGCTTGATCACTCTCACGATCCAGAATCGCTGGATGAACTCCTGCGGATCATCCTCGTGCCTCGATCCATAAAACGGCTGGTCGCAACTCGTAAAGTCCCGCACTCAAACTATCCGCTCTCGGGTGAACTACCGGTACTACCGATACCGAAATTGCTGAATCCAGCTTATCCTCGTGCCTTGCCACTATCCTGGCCAATAACTGGGACATCTCCTTGTAACCCATCTCCTCTCGCTTCCAGCCGTGAGATCGAGGCTCGTATTGTGGTCTCGTGAGACCGTCGCTACTCTACTCGCAGCCTCCTCTCACGCTTGCCTTCGGGCCCCGACACTCGCGTGAGGCATAATCGCATAAAAGAATACGTTAGAGGGGTCCAACTTATAACACAACTCTAAGGCACGATCTTAGAATGAGAAGAATGCAAACCAATCCTAAATATCCTATAGCCTCCTGATTATTGGTGTGGTGCACAACACACCGATAATCAAGACTCTACTAGATACGGTCTGTAGACACTTTCCGAAGATTAACTGCTCTGATACCACTTTTGTCACGATCCGATCCCGGGCCCGTTACTGGTGCCTTACCCTGGGCACCCTAGTGATACAACATCAGAGAGAAAAAAACCAGCGGAAATAAAAAAACATACAGATATGAAACAAGATAAAGAAAACAGGCTAACCAAAACGGTTGCCTTTTTGCATATATACAGAAATTTGAACAGTTACATCTTTTACAACTCGCCCATAATCAAGCATGCACTTAAGATTTTTACAACAACTATGACGGGACAGGGCCCCGCCATACCCCTAAATGTACAAGAACTTACAAACTCGGGGAGACATACCAAAGATAAGCCTCCGGAGAAAACGGAGCTTCCCAATACGCTGAACTGTGATCCTAAGAGTGAGGATCAACAACCGATGTACCTCTACCGCAGATCAACGCAGCTTCGGGGAGGTCGCATAACAAGTACCAAGTATGTGAAATCGAAATATCAGAACGAAATCATAACAGCTTAAAATAAAACAGAGACATGTATGATATCAAACTACGCTCACAACATAAAAGCGCCATGTCAAGTCGTGACTCACGCCTCAAGTCATCCTCACGCCCGTGGAACTCCTTCCTCATCGCCGATGCGGATATAAACCGTATAACATGTCTCGGCCCATCCCATGGGAATCGAGGTGGAATCGTGTGGTATACATGTCCCGGCCCATCCCATGAGACTCGGTGTGAAAGCGTGTGGAATACATGTCCCGGCCCATCCCATGGGACTCGGTGAAGAATTGTATGGAATACATGTCCCGGCCCATCCCATGGGACTCGGTGAAGAATCATATGGAATACATGTCCCGGCCCATCCTATGGGATTCGGTGAAGAATCGTATGGAATACATGTCCCGGCCCATCCTATGGGACTCGGTGAAGAATCGTATGGAATACATGTCCCGGCCCATCCCATGAGACTCGGTGAAGAATCGTCCATAACATTTAAACCCTCTTTTAAGACAGTATTAAGATAATACCATGTCTTCATTTTAAACCAACACATTTTCCCTTTTTAAGGTCAAGTAACAACATTCTTTTCCAAAAGTTCAAGTTGCATATTTTTAAATACTTAAGTCTCTTATTTTCGAAAGATTTCATAGTTCATAGTCCTTATCACTTAACAACGTAATTTCTTCTTTTAACAAAATTGAGTAACATATATCTTATGTGTGAGTAGTTTATTCTTGTTTATAACAATCTTATTAAAGCAGCCATGATCTAGGAAATGTAATACAATTTTGTCTTATCTTAGCTTCTATGCAGATGGAGGTTTCTACTGGTTTTAATATAATTAATTATTTGTCAATACATTTTCCTTTATTAACGCTGCAGTGGTTTTGTTATACCCCGTATTCTCAGGGTATGTATGCGAGGACGTACGTACGAGAGCACGACAGAAAAATTGGAAAGGAAGAAAGAGGTGATTCTTCCACGGAAAAAGTTTCCGGTTTTTGTAAGGAAAAATATTCGTTGAAGGGAATTGGGTTCCCAGATTTGGAATTTGGGCTTCTTAGATTATATTAGAATTATGGAATTTTATTTTCGGAAATGGTCACGTGGGCCCACGGAGAAATTTACTGGCTCGCCCACTTTGTGTTTTCTAGATTTTGGCCATTGTGGATTTTTTCTAAGACGCTTTATGAAGGCCAATAGGAGGGCACGTGTCACCCCCGCCAGTGGCTTCGCCGATTGACATTTGTGCACAACACCCTGCTAGAGTCGTTGGACTAAACGCTTTACATAACTTGCAGAGGAAAATTCGCTATGTCTTTTCTTATTTTTATGGATTTTTCCGAGAGACGAAACATTTTGGACCAACGGAGGGTGACACTTGTCACCTCATTGGACGGTAAGAAGGCCACTACAGAGGGTTTTGAGGCCCTTTTCATGGGTCTTTGTTTTGTGAGGGATTTGAGGAGTAGGTTAGGGTGCACTTGTGCCAATCTTGGCCATCCACTTGCCCCCCCTTGTGTGGCCTTGTGGCCGAGAGCCTCCCCCTCCCCCCTTTATGGTGCTATGCTAGGTACCCCTAGCCTAGTTGTTTTCGTATAATACCCTCCTCAGGGTATTGAAATACTTCTCCTAGTATTGTTATAATGCCCAAAATACCTTAGCCTTGTACCTTGTAGTATTCCAAAGTTACCTCTTTACGTAGAGCCCGGAAATAATACCTTTTGTCCTTTTAGTCTCAAACTGAAACCATAAGGAAATCTTCATAGTTGGTTGAAGTATTTGAGTAGAAGTTGGTTAAGAACTTCTGGCGGTTGTTTGGAGCGGATTGAGCGCACTGAGTAGAGCTAAACCTTGCTCAGATCGACATTATAACTTGGATAATTTTGGGCTTGTCGAGGTAAATATTCTTGTCCCCTTATTGTAATTGGAGATTACATATGGTAGGAATATATAGTTGAGGTATACTATATATAGAATCAACATTATTGGCAATGTCTTTTGACTTAAGCTCAAGAATAAAGAATCGAATCAGATTTACATAGGATCAGATTGCAAGAGACTTGTGTAGTATTGTGTAGAATTGTACACGTCCGTTAGATGTAAACCCCTCCCGGTTGGCTTGGTAGCCTCGATAGAGAGAGATTTACGCCTGTGTGTGGGGAGGCCACGAATTTTCTGTAGAAAGATAGAAACTTGTGTTTTGGGGTTAATAGACGTTTGGGACCTTTATAGGTGAAAGTACTAAGAGTAGCGTATTCTACTCGAGGAGTGGAAAGGGCTAGTGCGTTGTAGTACTTGGAGCATTTGCTTATTGTCGATAAATCGTCGCGAGGTATGTGAACCTCTTCCTATCTCTTCTAGCATGATATGTGTGAACTATGTAGTACGGTAGACGTACGTGTTAATCGTGTTTGATTGTTCTTAAACATAAAGTGTTATAACGGCTTTGGGAAGTCGGTTATAATAACTTTTATGTAGGTAAGAAAATACTTTGTGGTTTTAAATCGATGTGAATTATAATCGCTAAGTTATAATAAAGAACTTGATGTATTTCAAAAGATTTATAAATCGTTTTGAAGGAGAGTAACACTTGGTTTTAAAGGTTTTAAAAAAAGAGTTATACTAGCTTTATGGGAGTTAGGTATAATGTCTTAAGAGAGGTAAAGAAAATGGTTTATCAATGTTAGGAGTTAAGAGACTTGATCTTATAAGATAAGAGACTTAACTTATTTGTTTTAATGTGAATGTTTGTGTGAAACCTCATTCGTGAGTAATGAGTACTTGGTTTTATTTAAAGGGATAATGTTTCATCGATTTGAAATCGTAATGTGTATCGACAGCACTCACCGCAAATGCTAATAAAGGAAAATGTATTGAATAATGATGTATCGTATTAAAACCAGTAGAAACCTCCATCTGCATAGAAACTAAGATGAGACAAAATGATATTACATTTTCTAGATCATGGCTGCTGTAATAAGAATGTTGTAAACAAGAATAACCTACTCTCACGTGAGACATATATTACTCAATTGTTCTAAAAAGGAATCAAGTGATTAAGTTTGGGAACTATGAAACCATTTGAAAATGAGAAGCTTGAGTAATTGAAACTAGGCAAACCGAACTTAGGAAAAGAATGTTGTTACTTGATTTTGAAAAGGAATGTGGTTGGTCATTCTAATACTACGTATCGGGTGACTTTTATAAAAGTAATGGATCTCTTTAAAAGAACTTAACGATGTAGTACTGGGGTTAAAAACCCGGACTTTGGCATAAAATGAAAGTACTTTGAGTTGTGTGAAACTTGCCTATGCTTGTTGTTGTGAAACTTGCCTATGCTTGTTGTTGTGAAACTTGCCTACGCTTGTTGTTGTGAAACTTGCCTATGCTTGTGATGATAGCCTTTGTTGTGCAAGTGTGATATTTCTGTGTTACCGCGTCTCTCGATAGAGGGCCGGTTGACTTGTTGAGAACTTACTTGACGCGTCCGCGATGATGGAGAATTCCACGTATGTTTCCATTTTGATTATCGCCTTGTTGTTGATGTCACATGGACATGCCTACACCGACGCAGATTCGGCACGCGTCGGGTTGATTACCCGATATGGTTATTATCAGAATAATGGACGGTTCTACACCGAGGCAAGATTCCGGGGCACGTGTGGCTACGCGCGTGGTTGACCACCCAGATATTGTTATTGAGGTTACATGGGCATGTCTACACCGGCGCGATTCCGGCACGCGCCACGCGCCTGTTATTATTGTTGCATCACGGACATGTCTACACCGATGCAAGATTCCGGTACGCGCCATGATGCGAACGTGATGGATGTTGTGGGCGTGAGACCCATTGTTATATTTGAGTGGCGACTTTGAGGGCGTGAGTCCCTGACTTGACTGCTTTTATGTTGCGTACTGTATTTTGGTTATCATACATGTCTCCTGCTTTATATAGACTGGTATGATTTAACTGCAGTATTTACAGTTTCACATACTGTACTGTTGATCGACTTCCTTCGGGCCGTTCATGCCGCAGTAGAGGTACATCGGCCGTGGATCCTCGCCTTAGGATCTCGTCAGCGTTTGGGAAGCTCCGTTTCTCGGAGGCTTATCTTTTGGTATGTGTTTCCCCGAGTTGTAGGTTCTTGTACATTCGTGGTATGGCGGCCCCGTCCCGTCATAGTTGTTGTGATATCTTAGGTCCGTAGTAATCTTGTGGGCGGTGGTTGTAAAAGGATTAAACTGCTCAAGTTTTATGTATACACCGGGCAATCGCTTGCTGGCCTGCTTATTTATCATGTCTCTCATTTCATGTTTAAAGTTTTTATTTCCGGTTTTCTCTCGATGTTGTATCGCTAGGTGCCCGGTAAGGCACGATCACGCCCGACCGTGTGACAAAGTGGTATCGAGCGATTAGTCCTCTGAAAGTGTCTACGCACCGTGTCTAGTAGAGTCTTGATTATCGGTGTCAGGCACCACATCTATAATCGTGAGGTCGCAGGACATTTAGGATTGGTTTCCATTCTTCTCATTCCGAGATCGTGCCTTAGAGCCGTGTTGTAAGTTGGACCCTCCGACGATCTCGTTTTACCGCTTATGCCTCCGCGCAAGGCAACCAGAGCCCGGCGGCAAGGCAGCCGAGGAGCCGCTAGTGAAATACTGAGGAGTACGAGGCGCAGCCCGCATAGCACTGAGGTTGTGCTTCGTGACGGCGGGTTTTGTGACGCCGCCAGCACCAGCAGAGGTTAGAGCCGCAGAATGGCCGCCGAGACCGCAGCACTGAGCCTCCACCCCACACCGGGCAGGAGATGGGTTACGGAGATGGCCCGATTCTTTGGCCGTGGTCGTGGCCGATATGAGGATAGGCCGACGCAGCAGCTCGAGCCTGAAGAGCACCCGGTTCACCCCGAGCAGATAGTTTGAGGCTACGGACTTTCGAGTTGTAGCCCGCCAGAGTTTTATGGGTCGAGGCACGAGGATGATCCGCAGGAGTTCATCCGATTCTGGCCATACGATCACGCGGTGATCAAGGCTTCGAGACCGAGTCCGTGACCTTTGGTTCAGATCGCGCGTGATACCGCAGCTTGATTGGTTTGATTCATGAGCTTTCGGGAGAGCATGCACTCCAGCAGATGGGATAAGTTTTGAGGTTTCCTCACGCACTTCTTGCCTCCGCAGATGAGGAGGGCACGGGCCGACAGATTTTTGATGCTTAGACAGAGCGGGCGTACGGTTCGGGAGTACAATGTGGAGTTCGACTCATTGGCCCGGTACGTCCCAGCGTTGGTAGCTAGTATGGAGGATCGAGTGCACCGATATGTCACCGGGCTAGATGATTACTTGACAGAGGCTTGTTCGGGTGTAGCTCTTCAGCCGGGCATGGACATTGCCCGCATGCAGGCTCATGCACAAGGATGTGAGGTACGGAGAGGTCGACGGAATGACCTGGATCAGCAGAAGAGGGCCAGGACATCAGGGTCTTTTGGCAACGTTCGAGGCGGACCGCCTCAGCAGCAGACTAGTTTTGCACCCCCGCCAGTACAGAGTGGTCCTCCACCGTCTTCAGGAGCAGGTCAGGGCTCCAAGGGTTCAGGTTTCCAGGGAAGTAGGGGTGTTGGCCAGATGCAGTCACCCCTACCTCGGTGTGGTCGATGTGGTAGACCGCATTTCGGGGAGTGTCGTAGTACCAAGGGAGCTTGTTATTCTTGCGGCCAACAGGGCCATATGACGAGACCGTCCCGACTGTGGTAGCGCTGGTAGGATAGCACAGACTACTAGGCGATTGCGGGCCATGCCAGAGGTCGCGGTGGAAGTTCCGCTTAGCGGTCCTTGAACCGCCTAGTTTCAGGTATATCCTTAACCCTGTAGATACTTGTATGTGTTGATGTTAATGATGTGTTAAGTGTTATGTTCGGATAGCTTTGTGCTATAGTGTGATTTAAAAATCTGGTTAGTGTGAGATGGAAGTAGTAGCTTTCATGATGTGATTTAGCAGGATTGTTCCGTGTCAGGGAACAAGGGCTTGACGCGATTGTGGGTCGGGTTGAGGACGTCATACGGGTCAACCCGTAGCCCGGATTAAGGTGGGGTCAGTTCTGGGTGGTCCCGCCAGGTGGTAGGGTCACGAGGATGCTAGGCCCAAGTTTGTATGATCATCGTATGAGTTCGTGGACGCGTTCGACCAAAAGCGGTTCGTAAAGGCCGGGAGTGACCTTAAAGAAGTTTGAGGTTAGTAAGATGACCAAGTTTGGAGGTAGTGACTCCAGAGATTTTGGGAACTAAGTAATGATCAAGTATGGTACGTCTTTGGAGAGTTCAAGTGTTCGAGAGGCACGACGAGTAAGAAAAGAAGAGGACGTGTGTTATTTCGCGGCCAAGGCGTTGGCAACTTGTTGTAGGAACTTCATCGATATCCGTCTTGAGAAGGAACATTCGGACGAATGTTTCTTAGGAGGAGAATGTTATACCCCGTATTCTCGTGGTATGTATGCGAGGACGCACGTCACGAGCAGCACGTAAAAATTGGAAAGGAAGAAAGAGTGATTCTTCCACTAAAAGTTTCCGGTTTTGTAAGGAAAAATGTTCGTTGAAGGGAATTGGGTTCCCGATTTGGAATTTGGGCTTCTTAGATTATATTAGAATTATGGAATTTTATTTTCTGGAAATGGTCACGCTGGGCCCACTGAGAAATTTACGGTTTTGTAGGCCCACTTTGTTTTCGAGATTTTGGCCATTGTGGATATTTTTTCTAAGACGTTTTATGAGGGCCAATAGGAGGGTGACACGTGTCACCCCGCCAGTGGCTCGCCGATTGACATTTGTGCACAACACCCTTAGAGTCGTTTTTGACGAAACGTTTTACATAACTTGCAGGGAAAATTCCGGCTATGTCTTTTCTTATTTTTATGGATTTTTCCGAGAGAGAAACATTTTGGACCAACGGAGGGTGACACTTGTCACCCTCATCGACGATAAAGAGGCCACGCCAGGAGGGTTTTGAGGCCCTTTTCATGGGTCTTTGTTTTGTGAGGATTTGAGAGTAGGTTAGGGTGCACTTGTGCCAATCTTGGCCATCCACTTGCCCCCCACATGGCTTGATCTTGTCCGTTGGTGCCCCTATAAATACCCCCTTGCTTGAAGGTTTTTCTTCATCCCTCAATTCATTCTAAGTCTTGAAAACTCTTCCCCCCCTTTGTGTTGTTCTCGTCCTAGCCTCTCCCCCTCCCCCCCCCTTGTGTGGCCTTGTGGCCGAGAGCCTCCCCCTCCCCCCTTTGTGGTGCTAGCCGTGGGGTACCCCCCCCCTAGCCTAGTTGTTTTCGTATAATACCCCTCCCTTGTGGTATTGAAATACTTCTCCTAGTATTGTTATAATGCCCAAAATACCTTAGCCTTGTACCTTGTAGTATTCCAAAGTTACCTCTTTACGTAGAGCCCGGAAATAATACCTTTTGTCCTTTTAGTCTCAAACCGAAACCCTAAGGAAATCTTCATAGTTGGTTGAAGTATTTGAGTAGAAGTTGGTTAAGAACTTCTAAGGGTTGTTTGGAGCGGATTGGAGCGCACGGAGTAGGAGCTAAACCTTGCTCAGGATCGACATTATAACTTGGATAATTTTGGGCTTGTCGAGGTAAATATTCTTGTCCCCTTATTGTAATTGGAGATTACATGTGGTAGGAATATATAGTTGAGGTATACTATATATAGAACTGAACATTATTGTGGCAATGTCTTTTGACTTAAGCTCAAGAATAAAAGAATCGAATCAGATTTACATAGGATCAGATTGCAAGAGACTTGTGTAGTATTGCTGTGTAGAATTGTACCCGTCCGGTTAGACGTGTAACCCCCCCCCCCCCGGGTTGGCTGGGTAGCCGACCTCGATAGGGGAGGAGATTTACGCTGTTGCGGTGTGAGGCTTCAATTTTCTGGAGAAAGATAGAAACTTGTGTTTTGGGGTTAATAGACGTTTGTGACCTTTATAGGTGAAAGTACTAAGAGTAGCGTATTCTACTCGAGGAGTGGAAAGGGCTAGCGTTGTAGTACTTGGAGCATTTGCTATTGTCGATAAATCGTCGCGAGGTATGTGAACCTCTTCCTATCTCTTCTAGCATGATATGTGTGAACTATGTAGTACGGTGACGCGTACGTGTTAATCGTGTTTGATTGTTCTTAAACATAAAGTGTTATAACGGCTTTATGGGAAGTCGGTTATAACAGCTTTATGTAGGTAAGAAAATACTTTGTGGTTTTAAACTGATGTGAATTATAACTGGCTAAGTTATAATAAAGAACTTGATGTATTTCAAAAGATTTATAAATCGTTTTGAAGGGAGAGTAACACTTGTTTTTAAAGGTTTTAAAAAAAAAAAGAGTTATACTAGCTTTATGGGGAGTTAGGTATAATGTCTTAAGAGAGGTAAAGAAAATGGTTTACTGATGTTAGGAGTTAAGAGACTTGATCTTATAAGATAAGAGACTTAACTTATTTGTTTTAATGTGAATGTTTGTGTGAAACCTCATTCGTGAGTAATGAGTACTTGGTTTTATTTAAAGGGATAATGTTTTACTGATTTCGGAAATCAGAATGTGTATCGACAGACCACTGCAGCGTTAATAAAGGAAAATGTATTGAATAATGATGTATCGTATTAAAACCAGTAGAAACCTCCATCTGCATAGAAACTAAGATGAGACAAAATGATATTACATTTTCTAGATCATGGCTGCTGTAATAAGAATGTTGTAAACAAGAATAACCTACTCTCACGTGAGACATATATTACTCAATTGTTCTAAAAAGGAATCAAGTGATTAAGTTTGGGAACTATGAAACCATTTGAAAACGAAGCTTGAGTAATGAAACTAGGCAAACCGGAACTTAGGAAAAGAATGTTGTTACTTGATTTTGAAAAGGAATGTGGGTTGGTCATTCTAATACTACGTATCGGTGACTTTTATAAAAGTAATGGATCTCTTTAAAAGAACTTAACGATGTAGTACTTGGGGTTAAAAACCCGACTTTGGCATAAAATGAAAGTACTTTGAGTTGTGTGAAAAACTTATGCTTGTTGTTGTTGTGAAACTTGCCTATGCTTGTTGTTGTGAAACTTGCCTACGCTTGTTGTTGTGAAACTTGCCTATGCTTGTGATGATAGCCTTGTTGTGCAAGTGTGATATTTCGTGTTACCGCCTCTCGATAGAGGCGGTTGACTTGTTGAGAACTTACTGACGTCCGGGCGGTGATGGAGAATTCCACGTATGTTTCCATTTTGATTATCGCTTGTTGTTGATGTCACATGGACATGTCTACACCGATGCAGTATTCCGGGGGCATGCGGCCGGGATGATAACCGGGTCTATGGTTATTATCAGAATATGGACGCGTTCACACCGAGGCAAGATTCCGGGGCATGTGGCCACGCGCAGGTTGACCACCCAAGATATTGTTATTGAGGTTACATGGGCATGTCTACACCGAGGCGATTCCGGTACGGCCACGCGCCTTGTTATTATTGTTGCATCATGGACATGTCTACACCGATGCAGTATTCCGGGGGCATGCGACCATGATGCGAACGTGATGGATGTTGTGGGCGTGAGACCCATTGTTATATTTGAGTGGCGACTTTGAGGGCGTGAGTCCCTGACTTGACTGCTTTTATGTTGCGTACTGTATTTTGGTTATCATACATGTCTCCTGCTTTATATAGACTGGTATGATTTAATCGTTATCTGATTTACGCCACATACTTGGTACTGTTAGATCGACCTCCTTCGGCCGCGTCATGCCGCAGTAGAGGTACATCGGCCGTGGATCCTCGCCTAGGATCTCGCCAGCGTTTGGGAAGCTCCGTTTCTCCGAGGCTTATCTTTTGCATGTGTTTCCCCGAGTTGTAGGTTCTTGTACATTCGTGGTATGGCGGGCCCCGTCCCGTCATAGTTGTCAGATATCTTAGGTCCGTAGTAATCGTTGTGGCAGGGTTGTAAAAGGATTAAATTGTTCAAGTTTTATGTATACACTGAAGGCAACTGTTTTGGTTGGCCTGTTTATTTATCATGTCTCTCATTTCATGTTTAAAGTTTTTATTTCCGCTGGTTTTCTCTGATGTTGTATCGCTAGGGTGCCCGGGGTAAGGCACCAGTCACGGGCCCGAATTCGGGGTGTGACAGGTTTGTTCGATACTTATTCTCATTTCCGAAATCAATATAACTTATTAGTTAAAAACCAAGTACTCATTACTCACGAATGAGGTTTCACAACTTTTTAATAAAATTCATATCAAGCCAATTAAGTCAAGTCTCTTATTTTCTTAAAATCAACAACCCATTTCTTACCTACATAAAGTTGTTATAACAAACTTCCCATAAAGCCGTTATAACACTTTATGTTTTAAACCAACCCAAGTCATTTAGCACACGTACGTCTACCGTACTACATAGTTTACAAACATCATGCTAGAAAGGATAGGAAGAGGTTCACATACCTCGCGACGATTATCGACAAATAGCAAAACGCTCCACCGTACTATAACCCTGCTAGCCTTGTCCACCCTTCAAGTAGAATACGCTACTCGCAGAACTTCAACCTATAATGGCCATATACGTCTATCAACGTCTAGACTACTCTGTAGAATATTCTAAGCAGAAGGTTCTCTATTCTATGGAAATTTGGGCAGCATTTCCCTACCCGTCAACTACACAAGTCTCATCAGTAAATACAAATTTCATGTAAGTACAGTTCAATTATCTTCTTATATACCTTCCTTCTATATATCTTATACTTAATTCTGAACTACAACAACATGTAATCTCCAATTACAATAGAAGGATACAGATATTTACCTCGATAAGCCTAAAATTATCCAAGATTTAATGTCGATCCTGAGCAACGTTTAGCTCCTACTCCGCGCGCTCCAACCCGCTCCAAGCAACCCTTATACGCTCCTAACCAACTTCTCTTTAAGAACCAACCTAAACAAGTGAAGAACACTATGGTTCTTGTCCTCACAACTCTCGGCCAAGGTGAGGCTTTAGGGGCTAGGGTGTGAAATCTTTTCTAACCTTTTGGTTAATAATCTTCCTAATACACTAAGGAAGAACACTTAAGAGTTTAGGAATTTTTGGACAAAGTTTATTTAAGGGAGAGGGGTGTGGGACGAGAACTATCAAGAGGGGGGAGTTTCGGCGAGAGCTACTAGGAAGGGGGGGGGGTGTTTGGACGAGAGCTTCTCAAAGGGGGAGAGGGATTTTGAGACTTGGAAATTGTTTTGTGGATGGAGAATTCTTGCACAAGAGGGGGTATTTATAGAACCACCAAGGGCCAAGATTAAAACAAATGGAGGGTGAAGATTTGGATCCATGTGAAGAATGAGGTCTTCCAACCAAGTGTCCACCACAACCTTGGGACATATGTCCACCACAACATTGGGACATATGTCCCCCACAACAAAGAGCCATGTGGTCTTCCACTAGGCACAAAAAAACGCCCAAGGAAAGTCCCCACTTGCCCACAAAAATCGTCCCTACCTACCCCCACTAACCCAAAGAATTAACTTGCAAGACTTGACCATTTGACTTGTCCACTAGCCCAACATTTTCGTCCAACCCATGCCAACTAAGGGTGACACATGTCGCCCTCCTATTGGTCCAAAATATTTCATCTTTCGGAAAAATCTGTAATCGGTTAAAATATTAAAAACGTAGAATTTCCCTCACAAGGTTCGGAATCTTTTCCGTCGAAAGTTCACAGTTTCATCCCTAACCTAATTAGGGCTTGAATATTCGTACGTACGTCCTCGCATACATACTCTGGAAATACGGGGTATAACACAATCCTAGCCATCCATTTGTTTTGATCTCACCCCTTGGTCTCTTTATATATTACTACTACTAGTGCAAGACTAGACAAAATCCAACACTTAGAAAAATTTCATTTTCTTGTTCTTGAAGAAGTTTCTCTCGGCTAAGGGTCCTTATCCACACCAAAATTTTGCAATCTTGCTTCTTAATTCACAATACTTAAACCCAAGGTTCCTAGAGGTATTATAAGGATATCTCAATACGAAAATCCCGGAAAAACTACGTTTTTACGTTAGTCGCAAGATGAAAACCTAAGGTGTTCTTCAACTTTGAAGTTGGAACTTGAAGAGGAGTTCTTCACAAGCTTCTAAGGGTTGCTTGGATTGGATTGGAATGTCAAGAAGAGGAGCTAAAGTTGCTAAGGATCGACTTTAAATCTTGGATTGGATTTGGGCTTATTGAGGTATAAATCTTCGTCTTACTATTGTGATTGATGATTCCATGTTATGATAAGTTAGAAGTGATCATGTGATATATATTATGAATATTGATAAGTGTTATGGAATTATGGAAGACAAAATCCAAAACTAGCATGTTTAGCGATAAGATTGTAATTCAATTTAATTGTTAGTTTTAGTCGTCGCATGTTATGTAAAGAAGTGATTATAGTTGTTAAGATTGGTTGCGACTATATAACATGTTTTAATAACAACTTGGATTGAAAAGGAATTGGAAAAGGAAATGGGAAATGACTACTTGTTGTTATATTATAAAATTGCCGAAATGGTCTAGAATTTTGGAATATTTTGGCGCAGTTTTGTGGCATTTTTACGGGCTGTTTTAGACTAGTATATATGCAGAAATTGGGTGGTTATATATATGATTAATGTGGTAGAATTGGCTAGTGAAAGTCCTAAGGTATAAAGGTGAAAAAGGGTTCAAAGAGGCTACATATCTTATCCTAAATATTGATGAAATTATGGACTGTTTTGTATACATGGTGGGGCAGAATTTTACACGTCCTGTTAAGGCGTGTAATTCCCTTTGGTTAGCTGAATTGTTGAGCCTTAAATGTGGCATTTGGTTATTGATTTTCGGGCCTTGAAAAAGGTAGAAAAGTATGTAGAAACAAAGGAAGTGTGTTATACCCCGTAGTTGCAGGGTATGTATGTGAGGACGTACGTACGAGAGTACGGCAGAAATTTTGAAAAGAAAGAAAGATGTGAGTTTTCGACGGAAAAGTTTCCGGTTATTTGTGAAGAAAAAGGTTCGTTAATGGGAATTGGATTCCCAGATTTGGTATTTGGACTTCATAGATTATATTAGAATTTTGAGATTTTATTTTCGAAATGGTCACGTGGGGCCACGGAGAAATTTACTGTTTTGTGGCCCGCTTTGTTTTTGAGATTTCCGGTATTTTGGATATTTTCGGAAGACGAAATATTCTGGGCGAATCGGGGGGCGACACGTGTCACCCCATGTGGCACCCTTGGCCGAAATATTTATTGTGCACAACACCCGATTAGAGTCGTTTTTCGACGAAACGTTTTACATAACTTGCGAGGGGAAAATTCCGGCTATGTCGTTTTGTATTTTTTGCGGATTTTTCCGAGCGTTTAACATTTTGGGCCAACGAGAGGTGACACTTGTCACCCTCAGTGACGGTTTGGGTAAGCGAGGGCGTCTTCCTTCCTTATTTTGTGCCTTGTTTTGGCCTTGTTTGGTGCATTGTTTTGTGGCATGTTTTGTGGAGTAGGGGTTAGGGTGCACTTGGCTTGATCGTGGCCCTACACTTGCCTTGCACTTGGCATGATCTTGGCCATTGATTGGCGCCAGCTTGTGCTATAAATACCCCAGTGATGAACTTATTCATCCACCTCACTTTGTCTTAGCCTTGAAAACTCTCCCTCCCCTCTTGAGTGTTCTCGTCCTAAGCCTTCCCCTCCCCTTGAGTGGCCTTGTGGCGAGAGCCTCCCCTCATGGGTGCTAGCCAGTGGGGTACCCCTAGCCTAGTTGTTTTCGTATAATACCCCTTTTGTGGTATAGAAATACTCTCCTGTATTGTTATAATGCCCAAAATACCTTAGCCTTTACCTAGTAGTATTTCAAAAGTTACCTCTATCGTAGAGCAGGAAATACTACCTTTTGTCCTTTTAGTCTCAAATCGAAACCCTAAGGAAATCTTCGTAGTTGGTTGAAGTATTTGAGTAGAAGTTGGTTAGAACTTCTAAGGGTTGTTTGGAGTGGTTTGGAGCACACGGAGTTGGAGCTAAACCTTGCTCGGGATCGACATTATAACTTGGATAATTTTGGGCTTGTCGAGGTAAATATTCTTGTCCCTTATTGTAATTGGAGATTACATGTTGTAGGATTATATAGTTGAAGTATACTATATATAGAACGAACATAGCTTGCGCAATGTCTTTTGACTTAAGCTGAATTTAAAGAGAAAGAATCAGAATTACATAGGGTGTATTCAGATGAGACTTGTGTAGCATTCTTGTGTAGTAGAATTGTACACGTCCGTTAGACGTGTAAACCCCCTGGTCGGCTTGGTAGCCGGCCTCGATAGAGGAGGAGATTTACGCTGTGGCGGGGGGAGGTGCTGCCGAATTTTCTGTAGAAAGATGGAAACTTGTGTTTAAGATTTAATAGACGTTTGTGGCCTTATAGGTGGAAGTACTACGAGTAGCGTATTCTACTTGAAGAGTGGAAAAGGCTAGCCATTCTGATCTTGTGGAGCGTTTTGCTTCTTGTCGATAATCGTCGCGAGGTATGTGAACCTCTTCCTATCCCTCGAGCATGATGTTTTGTAAACTATGTAGTACGGTAGACGTACATGTGCTAAATGAGTTTGGTTGGTTCCAAACATAGGGTGTTATAATAGCTTTATGGGAAGTTAGTTATAACGACTCTATGTAGGTAAAAGATTGGTTCATTGATTGTAGAAGTTAAGAGACTTAACTTGTTTTACTTGGTAATTAACATTTTGTTAAAAGTATTGTGAAACCTCATTCGTGAGTAATGAGTACTTGGTTTTAAAGAATAATGTTTTACTGATTTCGGAAATGAGAATAAGTGTCGAACAAACCACAGCAGCGCTAATAAATGAAAGTGTATTGACAAATAACTAATTGATATTAAAACCAGTAGAAGCCTCCATCTGCATAGAAGCTAAGATAAGACAAAATTGTATTACATTTCCTAGATCATGGCTGCTGTAACAAGATGGTTATAAACAAGAATAAAATGCTCACACATAAGACATATGTTACTCAATTGTTTTAAAAGGGGATTAAGACTATGAGTTATGAATCCTTTCTAAAAAGAGACTGGAGTAATTGAAATTAGGAAAACTGGAACTCTAGGGAAAAGGAAGACATTGTTTGTCTTAAAATGGTTTAAAACATAAAGTGTTATAACAGCTTTATGGGAAGTTTAGTTATAACGACATTATGAAAAAGGGTTTATCATTGATTTTAATGTGGTAACTTGACTTTAAAAGAAAAGTGTTTTGGTTTACCAAAAAAATGTAAGTCACTCTATTTTTATACTACGGGTATCGGGTAACTTTTATAAAAGAAATGGATCTCTTTTAAAAGGTATTTAAAGTACGTGGTACCTTAGGGTTAAAACCCGGACCTTGACATAAAATGAAAGTACTTTGAGTTGTTGTAAAACTTGCCTATGCTTGTCGTGATAGCCTTTGTGGTGCAAGAATTGTGTTTCTATACTACCGCGCCTCTCAATAGAGGGTCGGTTGACTTGTTGAGAACTTACTTGGACATGCCGGCAGTGATGGAGAAATTCCAGATGCGTTCGCGTTGATTGTGTTACTTTTGCTAATCGCTTTGGACATACCGACACGATCGTGGCGCGCGGGTATGCTTCCATGTTGATACTGCCTTATTATTTCCCTTTGGGCATACTGACACGATGCGTAGCGCACGGGTATGATTCCATTTGGAATCTTTGTCTTATTGTTTCCTTTTGGACATACCGACACGATCGTGGCGCACGGGTATGCTTCCATTTTGATTGCTGTCTTGTGGTTCCCTTTTGGACATACTGACACGATGCGTAGCGCACGGGTATGCTTCCATTTGAATTGTTAATACAGCTTTGGCATCAGGTAGGACTTGGTGTGCTGGTGTACTTCTTGGTGTTATCATATCATAGACTGCCGGCAGTGAGGAAGGCATTCCACGGGCATGATTGATGTGGAGGGCGTGAGACCCTGACTTGTTATAACTGATATATGTGTGTACTGTAGTTTGGTTATCATTCATGTCTCCTGCTTTATATAATCGCTATGATTTCATTTACTGATATTTCTGATTTCACATACTTGGTACTGTTATCTTGACCTCGGCCGCGTTCATGCCGCAGTAGAGGTACATCGATCGTGGATCCTCGCCTTAGGATCACGATTCGTATTGGGAAGCTCCGTTTCTCGGAGGCTTATCTTTTGGTATGTGTTCCACTGAGTTGTAGGTTCTTGTACATTCGGGGTATGGCGGCCCTGTCCGTCATAGTTGTTGTAAATCTTAAGTGCATGCTTGTTGTGGCGGTGGTTTGTAAAAAGGATAAGCTCGGTTTTATGTATATATATCAAGGCATTGTTAGGTTGCTTTGTTTATTTATTATGTCTCTCATTTCATGTGTAAAGTTTTTATTTCCGGTTTTCTCGATGTTGTATCACTAGGGTGCCCAGGTAAGGCACGATCCACGGGCCGGTTCGGGCGTTACAAGTGGTATCGAGCGCTTAATCCTCGGAAAGTGTCTGACCGTGTCTAGTAGAGTCTTGATTATCGGTGTGTTGTGCACCACATCTATAATCGAGGCTATAGGACATTTAGGATTGGTTTCCATTCTTCTCATTCCGAGATCGTGCCTTAGAGTCGTGTTGTAAGTTGGACCCTCGACGTATCTCGTTTTTACCGCTATGCCTCCGCAGGCAAACCGAGCCCGAAGGGCAAGGCAAGGAGGCGCTAGTGAGATCTGAGAGAGTACGAGGCGCAGCCGCCTGCACTGAGATTGTTCTTGTTATACCCCGTATTTCCAGAGTATGTACGTAAGGGAATACGTACAAAAGTTTAGCCTTAAAGATTAGGCCAAGTTCGAAATTGTGCACAACTCGCTTAAAGAATCGTTTCCGAAAACGTTTCCACGACTTTCGTAGAGTAAATTCCGGCTATGCCAATTCTAATTTTTGCGGATTTTTCCGAGAGACGAAACATTTTGGACCAACGGGAGGGCGACACTTGGCACCCTCCAATTGGTGGACTTCAAATCGTCCATTTGGACGAATTGGCTAAGCAATGGCACGTTTTTTGTGCCTTGTGCACAAGTCGAGAGTTGGTAGGATATTTGTGTATAGTTAATCCTCACCCTACACTTGCCTTGCACTTGTCTAAATCTTGGCCATTGGTTGGCCAACTTGACCTATAAATACCCCAAGATGAAGAGTTCTTCATCCACAAAGCTTTCCAAGTCTTGAAAATCGTCTCCTCTCCCTTTGTAGATCTTTTCGTCCACCACTCCTCCCTCCCCTTGTGAAGGCCCTTGGCCGAATACCCCCCCTAGCCTAGCCAAAAATATACCCTCCCTTGGTAGAAAAGTTGCCTTCTTGTATTGTTATAATGCCCAAAATACCTAGCCCAAATACCTTAGTACTTAGTAGAAGTTGTGAAGAACTTCTAAGGTTTCCTTGGAGCATACAACTTAGGAGCAAAACCTTGCTCAGGCGCGACTTTTTCTAGGATATTATTGGGCTTACCGAGGTAACTAATCCTAACCCTCTTTTGAATTAGAGAATATATATATTGTTGTAGTATAAGAATTAGTATAAATACTTAGAAGAATATCACAGAATAGAATCTGTTACCACATGAAGGGTTTAAAGAAGAATAATCAAACTATACTTACATAGAATTTGTTTTCACAGTGAGACTTATATAGCTCACCGGGTAGGAAGTGCTGTAACTTTCCATAGAATTGTGAACCCTCTGCTTAGAATGACCTTGAGTAGTCTTTGATAGATATCCGTGACTATTATAGGGTGACTCTCTGCGACATATTCGACTTGGCGGTGGTTTTATTTGAGAAGGTATGTGATTCTTCCTAAAGCATGATATTTTACAATATATATATAGTACGGTAGACGTACATGTGTTAACTGAATAATAACTACGGCAATGTCTTTGACTTAAGCCTGAATAATACTTACGGCAATGCCTGTGGCTTAAGCCCGAATAACACTTACTGCAATGCCTCGCTTAAGCTGAATAATAAAGATCCAAAGCATTTCAAAAGAATATTGAACCATTTTTATGTAAGAGAACTAATGGTTTTAAAGCGAAGCTTAAGAGTTATACTAGCTTTATGGGAAGTTGAGTATAACCACTTAAGATTGATAAAAGAAACAAGTTTGACTATGTGTGTATAATGCACTTAAATTGAATTGTGAAAGAATAATAAAATGGTTTGATAAGTAGACATGATATGATGCTATGTGTGTTAGTGTCTTGTAACGCTTGTGAAAAAGTATTCTTGTTGTGCTTATGTTGTTTAAAGATGTATTACGTTAGTGTACCATCACTCACCTCTTGAGATGATCTGGGGTTAAGTTGCCTCCGTCTGGTAGACTCGGTGATGCAGGACCATGATTCGAGAATACCTCATGCGGGTCCAGGGGCCTATGCGGAGCTACGAGAGTTCGAGTTAGTATGCGGGGTTATGCCTCATGCGGTCTATGTGGCCGTGCGGACAACGAGTCGGGATGATGCCGAGGAGTAGCTACCCTCGATGCGGGGTTATACCTCATGCGGGCCCGTGTGGTGGCTATGCGGACTCGGAGTCGAGATTAGGCTTGCAGAGTGATAATACTGGCGAGTGGCCTGCTTGAATCATTCGCGGCCTAGAAAAGACCTATTCTGATTTTCCTATTGTTGCTCTTGTTTGTGATGTGGCACTATGCGGGTTCTTGGTTGTTTCATACATACTTGCAAAACTGTTTTTTAAAATGATATGTTTCATTTAAGTATTTCTGATTTCATATACTTAGTACTGTTGTCTTGACCTCCTTGGGCTGCGTTCATGCCGCGGTAAGGGCAGCAGTGCTAGATCCACATTCTTAGGATCTCTACGTTGGTGTCGAGCTCCATCTTTTCCGAGGCTCTACTTTTGGGTATGATCTCCTGTTGTAGATAGTTTTTATCTGATCGGGGTATGGCGGGGCCCCGTCCCGCCATAGTTGTATATTTCCTTAGGTGCATAGTCATGTTGTATGCGATTGTCGGATGTAATCGCTAAACCATGTATATATATATATCCGAAAGGCGATGTTTCTCACATAAAGCGTGTCTTATTTTATAAACTGTTTCATGTCTTGTTTTATATTTCGATTACTCGATGTATGACTACTTGGGTGCCGGTAAGGCACGATCCACGAACCGGGCAGTCGTGACAAAAGTGGTATCGAGCGATTAATCCTCGGAAAGTGTCTGACCGTATCTAGTGAGTCTTGATTATCGGTGTGTTGTGCACCACACCAATAATCGGAGGCTATAGGATATTTAGGATTGGTTTCCATTCTTCTCATTACGAGATCGTGCTTTAGAAAGCTGTTATAGGTTGGACCCTCTAACGTATTCCTTTCTATGTGATTATGCCTCACGCAGGCAACCCGGGCGAGAAGGGCAAAGCGGCGGAGGCGCTAGCGAGACACCCAGTCACGAGGGCTCGTGCCCGGTCTATACCGAGGCAGCGAGTTCTATGACGCCCGCCCAGCCTGAGACCACAGTACACACCTCCCGTCCCACGGCACAGGCGGAGAGTTAGGGTACAAGAGATGCCCGACTTTTAGCTAAAGTTGTGGCCCGATACGAGAGAGGCTGGACGCGGCAGTTCGATTCAGCTCGGCGCCCGATCGCGCGTGGTACACCCGGCGAGATAGTTTGAGGCTACGAGATTTCTTGAGTTGTAGCCCGCGAGTTTTACTGGTCGAGGCGGAGGATGATCCGCAGGAGTTCATCCGTCGGCAGAGGATCGTGAGGTGATCAAGGCCTCGAGATGCAGTCCGTGACGCCGGTTCGCACGGTGCGTGATACCGCAATCGATTGGTTTGATTCATGGGAGTTATCCCGAGAAACCACGCGTCCCGCCTACTTGGGATGAGTTCTCGGCAGGCTTTCCTCACTCACTTCTTGCCTCCACGGATGAGGAGGCGCGGGCGGATAGATTTTTACTCATCGAGGCGAGAGGGCGCCGTCGGAGTACAATGTCGAGTTTGATTCATTGGCTCGATATGTCCCGGATTGTAGCAGATATGGAGGATAGGTACACCGCTATGTCACGGGCTAGACGACTATATGGCCAGTCATGTGCGGAGGTTTCTCTCCCGGGTATGGACATTACCCGCGTGCGAGCTCACGCCCTTGGATGCGAGGCGCAGAGGTCGACGAGTGGGCGACGGCGGCGAGAAGAAGGCGGGGCGGGAGGGTCTTCGGTGGTTATCGTGGTGGCGGCCTCAGCAGCGATCTGATTCGCACCACGGCCAGCTCGAGCACTCGCACCGTCCTTAGCGCCCGAGTTTTCGAGGCGGGCCGGGGCCCGTGGCTTCGGCGTCGAGTAGCAGAGTGCGGCGATCGGGACCACCCCCGGTGTGGCCGATGCGGTAGATCCCATTACGGAAGTGTGGTACTACTTTTGGAGCTTGTTACGCTTGTGGCGGCAGGTCACTTTGCGAGGATCCGTCCGGCGGCAAGCGTGGTGGTAGGGCTCGGCCGAGTTCGTTGCCGCCATCATCTCCTGATTACTCGCCGGGCGAGGTGCTCGTGGGTCAGCCGGTCGCGGCGCAGGTCGTGGCTCGGGTCGATTCTAGCGGTCCTCGAACCGCATTTATGCTTTGTCCACCGACAGATCGTGAGGCCTCACCGATGTCGTCACAGTACCTTATCGGTTCGGGTTTGATGTGTATGCTTTGATAGATCCGGTTCTACTCTGCCCCATATATCTCCCTTGTTGCTAGTAGGATAGGGATAGAGCACGAGTCCATAGACCCTTTCGAGGTAGCTACGCCAGATGGTGATTCGGTGGTAGCTCGGCGGTATATAGAGCTTGTCCTGTGACCATTTACGATCGTCGGACCTAGCCGACTTGATAGAGTTGGAGATGATTGACTTCGGCGTGATTATGGGGATGGATTGGCTAGCTTGCTACGCCAATGTAGACCAGAGAGAGAGTAGTACGGTTCGCTTTCTGAGGGCCGGTTGTTGAGTGGGAGGAGCACGGTATCGTAGGTAGGTTTATTTCCTACCTCAAGGCTAGGAAGATGGTGCGTAAGAGGTATATCTACCATCTCGTTCGTGTTTGATCACGAAGGCTGCGGTACCAGATTTTGATCGATTCGAGTCACGAGTTCCCGGGCGTGTTTCAGAGGACCTCCGGGTATCCTCCCGAGAGGAGATTGAGTTTTGTATTGACATATTGCGGACACTCGGCTATTTCCATTCCGCCATACGTAATGGCGCTGCCGAGTTGAGAGAGTTGAAGGATCGCCTTAGAGATTTCTTTGGAGAAGGGCTTCATCGGGCCTAGTGTTTCTCCCAGGGGCGCGGTATTGTTCGTGAAGAAGAAGGGCGGGGCCAGCTGCGCATGTGTGTTGATTCTGACGGTGAACAAGGTGACCATTAAACAGATACCCCTTCCCGAGTTGATGATTTGTTCGACCCGGTTCTGCGAGTGCGAGATGTTTCTCCAAGATTGATCTGCGATCGGGCTATCATCAGTAGTCGAGAGAGGTGGATGTCCCTAGATCGCATTCGGACGTCACGGGCATTATGAGTTGGTCATGTCTTTTGGGTTGACCAATGCTCGCGGTATTCATGGATTTGATGAACCGAGTGTTCAAACCATTTTTGGACACGCTTGTGATAGTGTTCATTGATGATATCTTGGTTTATTCTCGCCAGAGCGGGAGCATGCGGAGCATTTGAGGCTGTCTTGTGATTCTCCAGACCGATTTATGCGCCAAGTTTTCCAAATGTGAGTTTTGGTTGACTTGATGGCGTTTCTTGGGCATATTATCGGGGCTGATGGCATTCAGTGGATACGCCAAAATCGGCGATCGAGACTTGGCGAGACTACTACTCCGACGGAGGTTCGCGATTTTCGGGCCTTGCAGTTATTATCGGTTCGTGGAGAAGTTTGCTTCTATCTCGCACCATTGACTAGGTGACTCGTAGCGGCCAAGTTCGATGGACTGATGCTTGTGGCGTGGTTTCCGATTCTTTGAAAGAGATTGACGATCGCCCGTTCTTACTCTTCCGCAGGTCCAGACGGTTATATGCGTGTATTGTGATCGTCGAGCATCGGGTTGGGATGTGTTGATGCAGCATGGCAGAGTTATAGCATATGCATCCCGACAGTGAAGAAACACGGAGGAACTACCCCACCCATGATTTGGAGTTCGCGGTGTGATTCACTTTGAAGATCTGGAGGCACTATTTGTATGGGGTTCACGTGGATATTTATACGGACCACAAGAGCCTCCAGGTATATCTTCACTGCAGGAGCCGAACTTACGGCAGAGCGGTGGTTAGAGTTGCTTAAGGATTACGATGTTGATATCCTGTACCACGGGAAGGCAATGTTGTGGCGGATGCTATTAGTCGTAGGTCGATGGGAGCCTATCGGATGTGCAGCTAGAGAGGAGGACATGGTTCGTGATTTGCATCGATTAGCGAGCCTTGGTGTCCGCTTGATTGATTACGATAGCAGTGGGGTTAGAGTTCGTGAGGTTGCGAGTCTTCCATCGTCGAGGAGGTGAAGAGCGGCGATTCGAGGATCGGCTTTGATTCGATATCGTGATACAACTCTTCGTGAGGCAAGGGTCCTTTTGAGGTAGCACGATGGGGTGCTAAGGTTCGGAGGCGCATCGTGTGTTCTAGATGTTTCGTGACTTCGCGAATGTTCTTGGGGAAGCACACAACGCGTTACTCTATCCATCCGGTCGACCAAGATGTACCACGACCTTAGATCCGTGTATTGGTGGGATGGCTTGAAGAGGACGTTGCAGAGTTCGTAGCGCGATGCGTGTTGTCGGCCAGTGAAGGTAGAGCACGAGGCCCGGTGGTTTTATTCAGACGATTGAGATCACGACACGGAAGTGGGAGGTAATCAACCGACTTCATCACAGGTTACCTCGCACTCGGAGACATGATTCTATATGGGTTATCGTCGACAGTGTGAAAATCAGCCCACTTTCTTCCGTCGGGACGACCTTTCGGTGAGGATTATGCGGACTTTACATCAGAGATCGTCGATGCATGAGTCCCTACTTCGATCATATCGCAGACGAGAGCCCGATTTACGGCTAATTTGGAGGTCCTTCCGCAGGGTTTAGGGGCAGTGAGCACAGTAACGGCATTTCATCCAGCAGACAGACGACAGCGAGCGCACTATCCGCACTCGAGGATATCTGCGAGCCGTGTTATTGACTTTTGGTAGTTGGGAGGATCATTTGCCTCTAGTGGAGTTCGCGTATAATAATAGCTACCACTCCAAAGATTCGGATGGCGCCTTATGAGGCCTTGTATGGGAGGAAGTGCAGATCGCCTATAGGTTGGTTCGATATGGGCGAGAGTGCGGCTAGTGGGACCAGATTTGGTACGAGCGATGGATAAGGTGAAGCTTATCCGAGGCGGCTATCGACACTCGAGTCGCATGCAGTCGATGCAGATCATCGTCGTCGGCATCTTGAGTTCGAGGTTCATGATTGGGTTTTCCTAAAGGTGTCACCCATGAAGGGTGTGATGAGATTCGGGAAGAAGGAAACTCACCTAGGTACATTGGGCCGTTTGATTGTCCGCGAGGTAGGCAAGGTTACTATGAGTTGGATCTGCCGCTCGATCTGGAGCGGTGCATCGGTTTTCACGTATCTATGCTGAGGAGATGTATCGGGGATCCATCTAGGGTACACCCGATTGACGATGTCCAGGTGACCGAGGGGTTATCGTATGAGGAGATTCCCATAGCGATAGTCGATCGTCAGGTTAGGCGTCTGCGGACGAAGGACGTGGCTTCCGTCAAAGTATTGTGGCGGAACGAGCTCAGAGAGGAGATGACGTGGGAAGCCGATGAGGACATGAGGCAGAAGTATCCTCACCTATTCCCCACACCTCCAGGTAATTCACTTTCCTACTTGTAAATTTTCGTTATCGTTTATGCCTAAGTGTTGTTTTGTGGCCGCGTGTGGCATTTGCAAACTGCTTAAGTTTTGAAGAATCTTATCGTTAACTGTCTTGGGAAGGAACATTCGGGACGAATGTTTCTAAGTGGGGGAGAATGTTATACCCCGTATTTCCAGAGTATGTATGTAAGGGAATACGTACAAAAGTTTAGCCTTAAAGATTAGGCCAAGTTCGAAATTGTGCACAACTCGCTTAAAGAATCGTTTTCCGACGAAACGTTTCCACAGCTTTCGTAGGGTAAATTCCGGCTATGCCATTTCTAATTTTTGCGGATTTTTCCGAGAGACGAAACATTTTGGACCAACGGGAGGGCGACACTTGGCACCCTCCAATTGGTGGACTTCAAATCGTCCATTTGGACGAATTGGCTAAGCAATGGCACGTTTTTTGTGCCTTGTGCACAAGTCGGTAGGATATTTGTGTATAGTTAATCCTCACCCTACACTTGCCTTGCACTTGTCTAAATCTTGGCCATTGGTTGGCCACTTCTTGACCTATAAATACCCCCCTTAAGATGAAGAGTTCTTCATCCACAAAGCTTTCCAAGTCTTGAAAATCCTCTCTCTCCCTTTGTAGATCTTTTCGTCCAACACTCTCCTCCCTTGTGAAGGCCCTGACGAATACACCCCTAGCCTAGCCAAAATCTACCCCCCCTCCCTTGGTAGAAAAGTTGCATTCTAGTATTGTTATAATGCACAATATACCCTAGCACAAATACGTTAGTACTTAGTAGAAGGTGAGAAGAACTTCTAATGCTTCCTGGGAGCTTACTTCTTAGGAGCACAACCTTGCTCAGCGCGACTTTTCTAGGGACTTTTCAAGAGACTTATATAGCTCACCGGGTAGGAAGTCTTGCCAACTTTCCATAGAATTGTGAACCTCTGTTTAGAATGACCTTCTGAGTAGTCTTTGATAGATATCTCGACTATTATAGTCGACTCTGCGCGACATATTCGACTTGGCGGTGGTTTTCACTGAGAAGGTATGTGATTCTTCCTAAAGCATGATATTTTACAATATATATATAGTGCGGTGACGTCATGTGTTAATCGAATAATAACTACGGCAATGTCTTTGACTTAAGCTGAATAATACTTACGGCAATGCCTGTGGCTTAAGCTGAATAACACTTACGAATGCCTCACTACTTAAGCTCAATAATAAAGATCTGAAAGCATTTCAAAAGAATCTTGAACCATTTTTAGAAGAGAACTAAGCGGTTTTAAAGCGAAGCTTAAGAGTTATACTAGCTTTATGGGAAGTTGAGTATAACCACTTAAGATTGATAAAAGAAACAAGTTTGACTATGTGTGTATAATGGACTTAAATTGAATTGTGAAAAGAATAATAAAATGGTTTGATAAGTAGACATGATATGATGCTATGTGTGTTAGTGTCTTGTAACGTTTGTGAAAAGAGTATTCTTGTTGTGCTTATGTTGTTTAAAGATAAGTTTTACGTTAGTGTACCATCACTCACCTCTTGAGATGATACGGGGTTAGGCGCCTCCGACGCGGTAGACTCAGTGATGCAGGACCATGATTCGAGAATACCTCATGCGGGTCCGAGGGCCTATGCGGAGCTACGAGTTCGTGTTAGTATGCGGGGTTATGCCTCACGCGGTCATGTGGCCGTCGCGGAAACGAGTCGGGGCGATGCCGAGGAGTAGCTACCCTCGATGCGGGGTTATACCTCATGCGGGCCCATGAGTGGCCTATGCGGACTCGGAGTCGTGATTAGGCTTGCAGAGTGATAATACTGGGCGAGTGGCCTGCTTGAATCATTCGCGACCTAGAAAAGACTATTCAGTTTACCTATTGTTGCTCTTGTTTGTGATGTGGCATGTGCGGGTTCCTTGGTTGTTTCATACATACTTGCAAAACTGTTTTTTAAAATGATATGTTTCATTTAAGTATTTCTGATTTCATATACTTAGTACTGTTGTCTTGACCTCGCCCGAGGCTGCGTTCATCCGCATGGTAAGGCAGCAGTGCTAGATCCACATTCTTAGGATCTCTACGTTGGTGTCCGAGCTCCATCTTTTCCGAGGCTCTACTTTTGGGTATGATCTCCTGTTGTAGATAGTTTTGTACAGATCGGTATGGCGGGGCCTGTCTGCCATAGTTGTATATTTCCTTAAGTGCGTAGTCATGTGTATGCGATTGTCGGATGTAGCTGCTAAGCCATGTATATATATATATGCGAAAAGCGATGTTTTCTCACATAAAGCGTATGTCTTATTTTATAAACTGTTTCATGTCTTGTTTTATATTTCCGATTACTCGATGTATGACTACTTGGTGCCCGGTAAGGCACGATCCACGGGCCGAACAGGTCGTGGCGATTCTTGACGGCGAGTTTTGCGGCCGCCCGGCAAAGAGTTTAGAGCGCAGCGGTGCCGCTGAGACCACGATACTGAGCCTCGGTCTGCGGCTGGAAGCGAGATGAGATAAGTACAAGAGATGGCGATTCTTGGCGGTCGTGGCGAGCATGAGATAGGCTGAATCAGCCGATTCCGATTCTATGCACCGATGGTTCACCCCCGAGCAGATAGTTTGAGGCTACGGGACTTTCTGAGTTGTAGCCCGCCAGAGTTTTATGGGTCGAGGCTTGAGGATGATCCGCAGGAGTTCATCCGGCAGTTACAGCGGATCATGAGAGTGATCAAGGCTTCGGAGACCGAGTCGGTGGTCTTAGGTTCGCATCGGCTGCGTGATACCGCAGTCGACTGGTTTGATTCGTGGGAGTTGTCCCGGGGAGAGCATGCGCTTCCAGCAGTATGGGACGAGTTCTCAGAGGCATTCCTCACTCACTTCTTGCCTCCGCAGATGAGGAGCACGGTCAGATTTATGATCTTTGGCGAGCAGGCGTCTGATTGGAGTACAACGTGGAGTTTGACTCGTTGGCTCGGTATGTCCCGCTTTAGTGGCAACCATGGAGGATAGATCGCACCGCTACGCCACCGCTAGATGATTACTTGCAGGCTTGTTGGTGTAGCTCTTCACCGCATGGACATTGCCGCATGCAGGCTCATGCACTGGGATGTGAGGCACGGAGAGATCGACGGAATGACCAGGGTCAGCAAAAGAGGGCCAGAACAGCAGGGTCCTTTGGTGACTTTCGAGGCAGACCGCCTCAGCAGCAGACTAGTTATGCGCCTCCGCCAGTGCATAGTGGTCCTCCACAATCTTCAAGGCATCAGTATTCGGAAGCGGTCGTGGCTCCAGGTTCAGATTTTGGGAGAGCAGGTGTTAGCCAAGCCACCCCTACCTCGTTGTGGCCGTGGTAGACTCACAGTGGGAGTGTCGTGCTAGTCAGGAGTTTGTTTTACATGCGGCCAGCAGGCCATTTTGGGAGAAACTGTCCGACCGAGGTAGCTGGTAGGATAGCACAACTCTGAGATCGATTGGGTTCTTCACCTTCCACAGCTAGGCCGCATGTTCATACACCGGCGGCCACTGTAGAGGTCGCGGTGGAAGTTCCGATCTTAAGCGGTCCTTTGAACCGCCTATTTTCAGGTATATCTTTAACCCTCTAGGGACTTGTATGCATTGATGTTAAGATAATGTGTTAAGTGTTATGTTCGGATAGCTTTGTGCTAATATGTGATTGAGAAACCTGGTGAGTGTAGAAGGGTAAGCCTGGGGGGCATGGAAGTGTGAACCTTAGACTATTTCACGATTGAGACCTTAGAGGTAGGGTCGTCATGAGTAAAAGATTTATTTTATGTTTGACCTTTATCAGAGTGCGTAGTATACGTGGGATTTATTTGTGTGATAAGTCCATGGGTAGTGCGAGATGGAAGTGTTAGCTTTCATGACGTGTGTTGGTTAGATTGTTCCGTATCGGGGAACAAGAATGTGGCGCGGTTGTGGGGTCGGGTTGAGGACCATTTGAGGGTCAACCCGCGGCCCGGTTTGTGGTGGGGTCAGTTCGAGGTGGTTCCGCCAGGTGGTAGGGTCACGAGGATGCTAGGCCCCAGTTTAGGTGACCATCGTATGAGTTCGTGGATACGTTCTACCAGAATCGGTTCGTGAAGGCCGGGAATGGCCTTAAGGGAGATCGAAGTTAGTAAGATGACCAAGTTTGGAGGTAGTAACTCCAAAGGTTGGAAACAGAAGCATTGACGGAAGTGTGGTACGGATACTAGAAAGAGTTCGAGTGTTCGAGAAGGGTACAACGAGTTAGGGGAGAAGAGAACGTGTGTTAGTTCGTGGCCAAGCTGTGGCGTCGGCAACTTGTTAGAGGAACTTTATCGTTATCCGACTTGAGAAGGAACATTCGGGACGAATGTTTCTAAGGAGGGGAGAATGTTATACCCCGTAGTTGCAGGGTATGTATGTGAGGACGTACGTACGAGAGTACGACAGAAATTTTGAAAAGAAAGAAAGATGTGAGTTTTCGACGGAAAAGTTTCCGGTAATTTGTGAAGAAAAAGGTTCGTTAATGAGAATTGGGTTCCCAGATTTGGTATATGGGCTTCTTAAATTATATTAGAATTTTGAGATTTTATTTTCGGAAATGGTCACGTGGGCCCAGGAGAAATTCTGATTTTGTGGGGCCCGCTTTGTTTTGAGATTTCCGGTATTTTGGATATTTTCGAAGATGAAATATTCTGGCGAATCTGGGCAACACGTGTCACCCCATGGCACCTTGGCGAAATATTTATTGTGCACAACACGACAGTCGTCGTTTTTAAATGAAACGTTTTGCATAACTTGCGAGGAAAATTCCGACTATGTCGCTTTGTATTTTGCGGATTTTTCCGAGCGACGAAACATTTTGGGCCAACGAGAGGTGACACTTGTCACCTCAGTGACGGTTTGGGTAAGCGAGGGACGTCTTCCTCCTTATTTTGTGCCTTGTTTGGCCTTGTTTGGTGCATTGTTTTGTGGCATGTTTTGTGGAGTAGGGGTTAGGGTGCACTTGGCTTAATCTTGGCCTACACTTGCCTTGCACTTGGCATGATCTTGGCCATTGGTTGGCCTTGGCTTGTGCTATAAATACCCCTTAGTGATGAACTTATTCATCCTCCTCACTTTGTCTAAGCCTTGAAAACTCTCCTCCCCTCTTGAGTGTTCTCGCCCTAAGCCTTCCCCTCCCCCTTTGAGTGGCCTTGTGGCGAGAGCCTCCTCCCCTCGAGGTGCTAGCCGTGGGTACCCCACTAGCCTAGTTGTTTCGTATAATACCCTTTTTGTGGTATAGAAATACTCTCCTAGTATTGTTATAATGCCCAAAATACCTTAGCCTTTAACTAGTATTATTTCAAAAGTTACCTCTATACGTAGAGCCCGTAAATACTACCTTTTGTCCTTTTAGTCTCAAACCGAAACCCTAAGGAAATCTTCATAGTTGGTTGAAGTATTTGAGTAGAAGTTGGTTAGAACTTCTAAGGGTTGTTTGGAGTGGTTTGGAGCGCACGGAGTTGGAGCTAAACCTTGCTCAGGATCGACATTATAACTTGGATAATTTTGGGCTTGTCGAGGTAAATATTCTTGTCCCCTTATTGTAATTGGAGATTACATGTTGTAGGATTATATAGTTGAAGTATACTATATATAGAACTGAACATAGCTTGCGGCAATGTCTTTTGACTTAAGCCTGAATTTAAAGAAGAATCGAATCAGTAATTACATAGATTCAGACATGAGACTTGTGTAGCATTACTGTGTAGTAGAATTGTACACGTCCGGTTAGACGTGTAAACCCCCCCCCCCTGGTTGGCTTGGTAGCCGGCCTCGATAGAGGAGGAGATTTACGCTGTGGCGGGGGGGGAGGTGCTGCCGAATTTTCTGTAGAAAGATGGAAACTTGTGTTTAAGATTTAATAGACGTTTGTGGCCTTATAGGTGGAAGTACTACGAGTAGCGTATTCTACTTGAAGAGTGGAAAAGGCTAGCCGGGTTACAGTACTGTGGAGCGTTTTGCTTCTTGTCGATAATCGTCGCGAGGTATGTGAACCTCTTCCTATCCCTCGAGCATGATGTTTTGTAAACTATGTAGTACGGTAGACGTACATGTGCTAAATGAGTTTGGTTGGTTCCAAACATAGGGTGTTATAATAGCTTTATGGGAAGTTAGTTATAACGACTCTATGTAGGTAAAAGATTGGTTCATTGATTGTAGAAGTTAAGAGACTTAACTTGTTTTACTTGGTAATTAACATTTTGTTAAAAGTATTGTGAAACCTCATTCGTGAGTAATGAGTACTTGGTTTTAAAGAATAATGTTTCTTGATTTCGAAATGAGAATAAGTGTCGAACAAACCACAAAGCGCTTAATAAAGGAAAGTGTATTGACAAATAACTAATTGATATTAAAACCAGTAGGCCTCCATCTGCATAGAAGCTAAGATAAGACAAAATTGTATTACATTTCCTAGATCATGGCTGCTGTAACAAGATGGTTATAAACAAGAATAAAATGCTCACACATAAGACATATGTTACTCAATTGTTTTAAAAGGGGATTAAGACTATGAGTTATGAATCCTTTCTAAAAAGAGACTGGAGTAATTGAAATTAGGCAAACTGGAACTCTAGGGAAAAGGAAGGCATTGTTTGTCTTAAAATGGTTTAAAACATAAAGTGTTATAACAACTTTATGGGAAGTTTAGTTATAACGACTTTATGAAAAAGGGTTTATCATTGATTTTAATGTGGTAACTTGACTTTAAAAGAAAAGTGTTTTGGTTTACCAAAAAAATGTAAGTCACTCTATTTTTATACTACTGTATCGTAACTTTTATAAAAGAAATGGATCTCTTTTAAAAGGTATTTAAAGTACGTGGTACCTTAGGGTTAAAACCCGGACCTTGACATAAAATGAAAGTACTTTGAGTTGTTGTAAAACTTGCCTATGCTTGTTGTTGTAAAACTTGCCTATGCTTGTCGTGATAGCCTTTGTGGTGCAAGAATTGTGTTTCTATACTACCGCCTCTCAATAGAGGTCGGTTGACTTGTTGAGAACTTACTTGGACATGCCTAAGGTGATGGAGAAATTCCGCAGTGCGTTCGCTGATTGTGTTACTTTGCTAATCGCTTTGGACATCGACACGATCGTAGCGCGCGGGTATGCTTCCATGTTGATATCGCTTTATTGTTTCCCTTTGGGCATCGACACGCGATCGTAGCGCACGTATGTTTCCATTTGGAATCTTTGTCTTATTGTTTCCTTTTGGACATACCGACACGATCGTAAGCGCGCGGGTATGCTTCCATTTTGATTCTGTCTTGTGGTTCCCTTTTGGACATCGACACGATGCGTAGCGCGGGTATGCTTCCATTTGAATTGTTAATACGCTTTGGCATCGTAGGACTTGGTGTGCAGTGTACTTCTTGGTGTTATCATATCATGATCGCCGTGATGAGAAGGCATTCCACGGGCATGATTGATGTGGAGGCGTGAGACCACGACTTGTTATAATCGATATATGTGTATCGTAGTTTGGTTATCATTCATGTCTCCGCTTTATATAGCGCTATGATTTCATTTACGATATTTACGATTTCACATACTTGGTACTGTTATCGACCTCGCCCGGGTGCGTTCATGCCGCAGTGAGGTACATCGGCCGTGGATCCTCGCCTTAGGATCACGATTCAGATTAGGAAGCTCCGCTTCTCCGGAGGCTTATCTTTTGGTATGTGTTCCCTGAGTTGTAGGTTCTTGTACATTCAGGTGTATGGCGGGGCCCTGTCCCGTCATAGTCGTTGTAAATCTTAGAGTGCATCACTTTGTTGTCAGGCGTGGTTTGTAAAAGGATAACTGTCGGGTTTTATGTATATATATATACCAAGGCAACTGTTGGGTTGGCCTGTTTATTTATTATGTCTCTCATTTCATGTGTAAAGTTTTTATTTCCGCTGGTTTTCTCTGATGTTGTATCACTAGGGTGCCCGGGGTAAGGCACCAGTCACGGGCCCGGGTTCGGGGCGTTACAAAGTGCTGCCCGATTTTTCGTAGAATAAGAGACCTTACACTTAGTATGATTCTACGTTAAAAAGCTAGGAGTTGATAGACATGTTATGATTAATATAGGTTGAAGTACTACGAGTAGCGTATTCTACATGAAGGGTGGAAAAGCTAGCAAGGTTAAAGTACTTGGGAGCATTTTGCTACTTGTCGATAATCGTCGCGAGGTATGTGAACCTCTTCCTTCTTTTGGCATGATTCTACGTATGAAATAGCCATGTGATATTATTTCATGATTCCTTCTACTCTTAGAAGTTAAGAAGTATTCACGTTGTTGATTCTAAGTTAAAAGTATGTTTAAATTGTCCTAAGTCCTTACCAAGTCTTATGGGAGATGTTGGTAAGAATGGTTAGGAAGTTATGAGATTTGATTTAAAGCTACGTGTCTTGATTTATTTAAAGTAAGTAAGTTGATTTTATGTTTGAAAATGACTTGAATTTATATGTGAAAAGGAGATTGATTTTAAAAAGTGGAAGTTATATGATTTTAAAGAGAATAAGTTACTTGGTTTTGGAGGTGTATGAAACTTTATTTTTTTTTCAAGTTATGGAACTTGATTTCTAAAGTATAGACGACATGATTTTATATGTATAAGCGACATGATTTTAAAGAGTATATGATACGAGGTTTTAAGACTATAAGCCTTGATTTTATAAGTGGAAATGACTTGATTTAAAAGGTATTGCTTCTTGATCTATTTCAAAAGTTAAGAAGATTGATTTCAAAAAGAGTATGTAACTTGAGTTTTAAAAAGAAGAATTTATTGATTTAAAAGAGAGGGTGTGGCATGATTCTTTTATAAGTATGTATGTACGTAGTACTTTTGGGTTTAGTTTCCCTAATGTAATAAGAAATAAAAGTGCCTTAAGTTCTCTAAAATGAAAGGTTGTTGTCACGACCCGAATCCGGGCCCGTGACTGGTGCCTTACCCCGGGCACCCTAGTGATACAACATCAGAGAAAACCAGCGGAAATAAAAACTTTACACATGAAATGAGAGACATAATAAATAAACAGAGCCAACCCAGTTGCCTTCAGATATATACATAAAACCGACGCTTATCCTTTACAAACCCCGCCACACAAAGGTTGCACTCTCTAAGATTTACAACAACTATGACGGACAGGGCCGCCATACCCCTGAATGTACAAGAACCTACAACTCGGGAACACATACCAAAGATAAGCCTCGAAGGAACGGAGCTTCCAATACGCAAAGGTGATCCTAAAGCGGATCGATACCAACGATGTACTTACACTGCGGCATGAACGTAGCCCCGAAGGAGGTCGAGACAACAGTACCAAGTATGTGAATCAGAAAAATCAGAAATGAAATCATAGCGATCTATATAAAGCGAGACATGTATGATAACCAAACTACAAGATACAACATATAAACAAATATATTAGGTCGTGACTCACGCTCCAAATCATCACTGTGCGTGGAATTCCTTCTCACCGCGATCTATGATATGATATCAACAAGACAATCCAAATGGGAGCATACGTGCGCTACGCATCGTGTCGGTATGTCCAAAGGGAAACAATAAGACAACTTTCCAAATGGAAACATACCCGCGCGCCACGCATCGTGTCGTGATGCCCAAAGGAAACAATAAAGCGGATTCCAAATGGAAACATACCGTGCGCTACGATCGTGTCGAGATGCCCAAAGGAAACAATAAAGCGAGATCAAAATGGAAGATACCCGCGCCACGATCGTGTCGGTATGTCCAAAGCGATTAGCAAAAGTAACACAATCAACGCGAACGCATGCGTGGAATTTCTTCACACCGCCGCACGCCCAAGTAAGTTCTCAACAAGTCAACCGACCACTCCATCGAGGCGCGGTAGTATAGAAACACAATTCTTGCACAACAAAGGCTATCACGACAAGCATAGGCAAGTTTCACAACAACAAGCATGGCGGGTTTCACAACAACTCAAAGTACTTTCATTTTATGCCAAGGTCCGGTTTTAACCTAAAGTACTACGTACGTTAAATTCCTTTTAAGAGATTCATTCTTTTTATAAAAGTCACCCGATACCCGTAGTATAAAATAGAGTGACTTACATCTTTTAAGTAAACCAAAACAACTTCCATACTTTCCTTTTTAAAAATCAAATTAAGGCAACACTATGCCTTATTTTTAGACCAAAACACTTTTCCTTTTAAAGTCAAGTTACCACATTAAAACCAATGATAAAAACCCTTCTTTTGTTTTCATAAAGTCGTTATAACCAACTTCCCATAAAGCTGTTATAACACTTTATGTTTTAAACCATTTTAAGACAACACAATGCCTTTCTTTTCCCTAAAGTTCCAGTTTGCCTAATTTCAATTACACAAGTCTCTTTTTTTGGGAAAGTTTCATAGTTCAATGTCTTAATCTCTTTTAAAACAATTGAGTAACATATGCCATAGGCGAGTAGGTTATTCTTGTTCATAATCAACCTTATTGAGCAGCCATGATCTAGAAAATGTAATATCATTTTGTCTCATCTTAGCTTCTATGCAGATGGAGGTTTCTACTGGTTTTAATAATACTTAATTATTCAATACATTTTCCTTTATTAACGCTGCAGTGGTTTGTCGATACACATTCGATTTCCAAATCAAGAAACATTATTCCTTTCAAAAACCAAGTACTCATTACTCACGAATGAGGTTTCACACATCTTACAACATTCAAATCAATTTAATTAAGTTGAGTCTCTTGTCTTATAAGATCAAGTCTCTTAACTCCTAAGATTAAATAGCCATTCTTTTTTATCTCTTTTAGACGTTATACCTAACTTCCCATAAAGCTAGTATAACTCTTAAGTTCTCAAAACCAAGTATTGCTACACATCAAATCCGTTTTATAAGTCAAATCGCTACCACTTTGAAACCACAAAGCATTTTCTTACCTACATAAAGTCGTTATAACCAACTTCCCATAAAGCCGTTATAACACTTTATGTTTCAAACCAATCAAATACATTAAACACGTATGCGCCTACCGTACTACATAGTTACACACATATCATGCTAGAAGAGATAGGAAGAGGTTCACATACCGCGACGAGTATCGACTAATAGCAAAATGCTCCAAGTACTTCAAACCGTCGGCTACTCCTAAGCCACGTAGATCGCACTACGTAGTACTTCAACCTATAAGGCCACAAGGCGCTTATTAACATCTAGATCTCATTGCTCCATATTCTACAGAAAATTCGAAGACCTCCCCGCATGCAGCGTTAATCTCTCTCTCTACCGAGGCCGCTACCAAGCCAACCAGGGTTTGCACGCCTAACCGGCGTGTATAATTCTACTCACAAGAATACTACACAAGTCTCATGTCTGATCCCATGTAATTACTGATTCGATTCTCTTATTTATCCTTCTATGTGTTTCTTCGCTCAATTCTTATTCAGCTTAAGTCAAAAGACATTGCTTGACGAACTACGTTCGATTCTATTCAATATTCATTCTATATATAGTATACTTCAACTATATATTCTATCAATCATGTAATTTCCAATTACAATAGGGGGACAAGATATTTACCTCGATAAGCCCAAAGTTATCCGAGTTAAATGTCGCTCCTGAACAAGGTTTAGCTCCTACTCCATGTGCTCCAAAACGCTCCAAGAAACCCTTAGAAGTGTCTACACAACTTCTACTTAATACTTCAACTACGGGTGAATATTTCCTTTAGGGTTTCGTTTAGTGGCTAAAGGAGGTATAATCGTATTTTCCGGGTTTTTCGTATAAAGGGTACTTTGGAAAGTACTATAAGGTATAAGGGCTAGAGTATTTTGGGCATTATAACAATACTAGGAGAGTATTTCTCTCTCAGAAAGGTGGGTAGTTATACGAGACCACTAGGCTAGGGGTACCCTCGGCAAGGCTTCAGGGGAGGGTGTGGTGGCTCTCGCCAAGCTCAACTAGGAGGAGAGGACGAAAAGCTCAAGCTAAGAGGAAGTAGTTTGAGACTTAGATAGATTGCTCAATTTTTGGATGAAGAAAGTTCATCAACTAAGGGGTATTTATAGGTCAAGTGAAGGCCAACCATGGCCAAGATGGTGCCAAGTGCAAGGCAAGTGTAAGGCCAAGATTAAGCCATGTGCAACCTTATCCATCTACACAAAATATCCTACCTAACCCTTGACCACAAATTCAACACCAAAAAGCGTGCAAGCTTAGCCCATTTGCCGTCAACCTCTTCCAATGTGAGGTGACACGTCACCCTCCCGTTGGTCCAAAATGTTACGTCTCGGAAAAATCCGCAAAATTATAAATGACATAGCGAATTTTCCCTACGAAAGTCGTGGAAACGTTTAGTCGAAAACGACTCTAACCGGGTGTTGTGTACAAATTTTGAATCTTGCCTATCTTAAGGCTCAAATTTTATACGTCGCCCCACGCATACTCTGGAAATACGGTATAACATTCTCCCTCTTAGAAACATTCGTCCCGAATGTTCCTTCTCAAGACGGATAACGATAGAGTTCTTCTAATAAGTTGCCAATGCCACAATTGGCCACGAAACACCCGCATAAATACTTACATCCAAGTCCATGAGGAAACACCTCTAACATCACAAACTTTGTCACTTTGCCGCGAGGTTCTAGTGTCACTCCGCGACCCAACAAATGGTACCGGATCGCATGCGATTCCCGAGGTCTAAAATATACATCCTTGACCTTCTCCCTTCACAAGAAATGATCATATCTATGCTCGCAATACATGCCGCCTCTACCCTTACTCGTCGTACTCTTCTCGAACACTTGAACTCTTCTAGTATACGTGCCACACTTTAGTCAACGCTTCGCTTCCAACCCTTGGAGTCACTATCGCCACGACCGATTCAGACGTGGATCGTGCCTTACCCTGTGCACCCTAGTGATACAACATCGAGTAATCAATGGAACATAAACGATACAAGACATATTATGAAATATGAAACAATAATCGATAAAGACTTGCCTTTCGGCATATATGTAAATAACAACTTTTTTCAACATGAACAGTTTAATCCTTTTTACAAACCCTGCCCACAACAGTACTACAAACCTCTAAGAATGATATGACAACAATGGCGGAACAGGGCCCCGCCAAACCCCTGAATGTAAACACTTACTACGACAGGGGACTATACACTGATAAGCCTCCGGAGAACCGGAGCTTCCCAACGTCAAACTGTGACCACGAGAGCTAGGATCAACGATCGGGTGTACCTCAACTGCGGCATGAACGCAGCCCGAAGGAGGTCGATCTAACAGTGCCGAGTATGTGAAACTAAAAATCGTAAATGAAATCATAATAGTCTATAAAGCGTGAGACATGTATGATAAGCAAACTACGCTCACAACAAATAAGCAATCGTGTCAAGTCGTGACTCACGCCTCAAAGTCATCACAATAAAACCGTGCACGGGCAAGTACGAAGGCATAGCCGACTACTAAGACCCACGCATCAAAAATACCACAAACCGTATCCCGAGGTCTTTCTAGACCGCACCATGATCGGGCCGCCACTCGCCCGCAATATCAATGTCGCGTCTATCCTCGAACTCTCGCACTCGCATAGGTCACACACGGACCGCATGAGGTATTCCTCGAATCACGGTCCTGCATCACCGAGGTATACCCGCGTCGGGCGGCCTAACCCTCGGTATCCGCTAGGCTCCGCAACCCGCATAGTCTCAAAAGACCGCATAGTCTCAACAGACCGCATAGGAATCCCCGCATCGGGCTAAACACCCGAATGATCAATCCTGAGCTACCGCGCTCGCATAGTCACGAGGACCGCATAGCCGTAAAGACCGCGTCAAGGGTGGCAAGCCCTCGGTATAATAAGTCAAAGCGGTATGTGATACAATAATAGTACAACGGGCTTAACGCTTAACAACGTAAGCACAAGAATGACCCCCTTACATCACGATCACACAAGATACTAACACACGTAGCATCCTAACATTTTCACTTATCACATCAACAAGAAAGTATTTACAAGGCTATCTCAAACCAACACAATCAAGTTATTCACACAAGGTACTTTAAGCTAACAAGTTCTGTATCTACCCCAAAGTACTTCATACATTAAATCTTTTAAAAGATCCGTTGCTTTCACATAAGTCACACAATACGTAGTATAAAATAGAGTGACTGTCTTTTAAATAAACTAAACCACGTACCTTTGTAAAATCAAGTAACAACATTCTTTTCCAAACGTCCAAGTTTGCCTAATTTCAAATATTCACGTTTATTATTTTAGAAAGGTTTCGTAGTTCATAGTCTGATTCATTTAAGAATATAATTCTCTTTTAAACAATCTGAGACACATAGGTATTATATGTGAGTAGGATATTCTTGTTTATAACAATCTTATTACAAAGTAGTGATCTAGGAAATATCATTTTGTCTCATCTTAGCTTCTATGCAGATGGAAGTTTCTCTTGGTTTTAATAATACTTAATCTGTCAAAACATTTCCTTTTATTAACGCTGCGTTGGTTTGTCGATACATTACGATTTCAAATCAAGAAACATTCTTAAGCCGTTATACCTAACTTCCCATAAAGCTAGTATAACTCTTAAGTTTTCAAAACCAAGTATTACTTCTTCTTTCAAAATGATTCAAAAATCTTTTGAAATACTTCAAGTTCTTTATTAACACATAACAAGCGCTTATAGTTCAAACCGATTTACCTTTTAAAAACCACAAGTATCTTCTTACCAACATAAAGTCATTATAACCAACTTCCCATAAAGCGTTATAACACTTTATGTTTTAAACCAATCAAATACATTTAGCACGTATGCGTCACCGCACTACATAGTTCACACATATCATGCTAGAAGAGATAGGAAGAGGTTCACATACCTCGCGACGAGTATCGACTAATAGCAAAACGCTCAAGTACTTCAAACCGTCGGCTACTCCTTAGCCATGATCGCGCCACACGTAGTACTTCAACCTATAAGGCCACAAGGCGCTTATTAACATTTAGATCCCTTCAGAGAACATTCTACGTAAAATTCGCAAATTTCCCGCCACAACAGAAATCTCCTCCTTTATCGAGGCCGCTACCAAGCCAACCGGGGGTTATACATCTAACCCGAACGTACAATTCTACTCCACGTAAAAGCTACACAAGTCTCTTTGTCTGAATCCTATGTAAATCTGATTCGATTTCTTCTTTGAAAGGTTTCTTATTATTCAGCTTAAGTCCAAAGACATTGCCGACAACAACGTTCGATTATATATATAGTATACTTCAACTATATAGTCTAACAATCATGTAATTTCCAATTACAATAGAGGACAAGATATTTACCTCGATAAGCCCATAATTATCCGAGTTTAAATGTCGATCCCGAGCAAGGTTTAGCTCTACTCAGTGTGCTCCAACCCGCTCCAACCAACCCTTAGAAGTTCTAACCAACTTCTACTTAATACTCCAACTAATCGTGGAGATTTTCCTTAGGGTTTCGGTTTTTGTGGAAGGGAAGTATAATAGTATTTCGGGCTTTTCAGATAAGTATAACCTTAGAATACTACAAGGTATACGGCTACTAATTTGGGCATTATAACAATACTTTCGAGTATTTCTACCAAGAGAGGGGGTATTATACGAAAGCAACTAGGCAGTGGGTACCCACGGCTAGCACCCGAGGAGTGGGTGGCTACCCGCCGGCCTACCCCACTGGGGACTCTCGCCAAGGGAAGAGGGCTCTCGGCAAGGCACTACACTAAGGGGAGGAAGAAGCTTTCAAGACTTAGGCAATTTGTGGATGAATTAGTCTTCAAAGGGGGTATTTATAGGTCTAGCAAAGGCCAACCATGGCCAAGATCTTGCCAAGTGCAAGGCAAGTGTAGGGCAAGATCTTGCCAAGTGCACCTTAACCAACTACACACAAAATATCCTACCAACTACTTGACAAAATAGTCACCATTTCGTCCACTCTACCGCCAATGAGAGGGTGCCAAGTGGCGCCTCTTGTTGGTCCAAAATGTTTCGTCTCTCGGAAAAATCCGCAAAAATTAAAAATGACATAGCCGGAAATTCCCCTACGAAAGCTGTGAAAACGTTTCGTCGAAAAACGACTCTAATCGGGTGTTGTGCACAAATAAATTTCGGCCAAGCTACTTTCTCAAGTTCAAATTTTCTACGCACGCCCCACGCATACTGCGAAATACGGTATAACATTCTCCCCTCCTTAGAAACATTCGTCCCGAATGTTCCTTCTAAGTCTCAAAACAAACGTGCGCCAGTATAGTCTTCACTACCATACTTACGAAACAATCCTGCCACAATGGCCACAGAAACAACTGCGCAAAATACTTACATCCAAGTCCACGAGGAAAAACACCTCTAATCATCACCACAAAACACTTCTCACCGGGGTCTAAAATATACTTCCTTCGCACTTTCTCCACACAAAAGAAATGATCACATCTACGCTCGCCATACACGCCGCTTCTTCCCTTACGTGTCGTACCGCTTCTCGTACACTCGACCATACCACATGATACCACTTTTGTCACTTTGCCCGAGGCATAAACCTTCTCAAGCGACTCCAACAAATGGTACCGATCAGTATCAGATCATCGCGGTGTCAGACACCCAAACTCTTGATAGTGCTTGATTCAGCTTCGGGTTACTATCTCTAACGTGGTCATCATTAACGGGAACACTCGATGGACCTCGATACTTTCCGATCATAACAATACGAAGATCGGACATACCGCCTCCTAAGTCGGACGGCAAAGCTAACATATAGGCAACTGGCCTATTCTTCACATGGACTCAACTACCAAAGTAACTCGCTAAGTTCCTCTGCCTTCCAAAACTCGCCACACCCACCCCGGGTGGTGCTTTCAAGAAGATCGACCGTCAACCTAAACTCTGGCGTCGTCGCCGATTATCCGCACGATTTCTCCGAGTGCGTAACCTCTTCTAGACAAGCTTTACTCTATCCACACCGCTAGAACAAGCTCAACCAACTATCTCAATCACGCCAACATCGAACCAATCGGGCGACTCACACATCCGCCCTACAAGGCTTCATAAGGCGACATCCGAACACCGAAATGGTAGCTTAAACACTCCTTCAACCGAGACAACAATTCTCGCAACTATCCTCGAAATCAAACACCGGCGAGGCGAATGTGGTCGAGACTTACTCGAGTTCCTAACCTTGCTCGGTAAAACCTCCAGAAAAGCAGTATGACACTGGCTCCACTGCGACATAAGGTGAAGGTAGGCACCCTGCGACCTTACAACTTTTACGATATATCATCTCGCATAACCTCTGCCGAGTACGGTCTTTGCTAGAAGACAACCACGGTGACCTCCCGGCCCAACTCGGTCGAACGTCCACGAACTCGTGCACGGTCAACTAAACTTGGGCCTAACACCCTCACAACCCTAACACAGGCGGGACCACCACAACGACCCCACCACCAAACCTACCGCGGGTTGACCCGCAACGTGGCCTCAACCCGACCCGCAACGCCGCACAATACTAGCTCCGATCCGAACAATCTCACTAATCACGTTTCAAAACCTAGCGGTCTTCTTAGCTCAACTACCCCTTCGCTCCACATTACTAGGGACTATCCCAACATAACTCACGTGCACTATGCACTGGATAGTCAAACATAACATTACACCTTTTCTCGAGATGGCCTCACCTCTAAGGTCTTTACGTAGAAGCTCTAAGGCTCACACCTTCTCTATCCCCAAAATCTTACTCGGTTAAACAACCATGATCTAATCACGACTAACACGGCCATCGTAACATAGCACTTAAGGTATACTCACCTTATCACACATACTGATCTCTGAGGGTTAAAGATATATCTATATCTACTTCGCTTCACCCCTTAGTCGTTCTAATCAAACTGCCCGTGAGGCGATAGCTAAGGAAGGTGACGAACTACCCACCGGTACTGAAGGCAAGGTCCTCCTACTAGGTCACCTATTCGACACATGGCCCTGACGGCCGCAGGTACAACAAGTACCAACTAAAAGACGACATTCCCCGGGATGACGTCTGCCAAAATGTGAACCGGAAGCACTGGAGTTCTAACCAACTCCTGCATACCGAACGCCCCGAAATCCGTGGAAGACCACTCCGCATTGTGGATGTGCATAATCAAATCTTTGGTGAGGTGACTCGCCTCCAAAGTTACCAAAGGACCTTCGCTCACGCCCTCTTCGCTGCCCCGTTAACCCGTCGATCTCTACGTTTCTCGGCTCGTGTGTATAAGCTCGCATCTTGTGCCATGCTCGCCTAATCAAGAACTACTCTTGCACAACCCTCCGTTGATATTCATCAAGACTCGCGTACATCGGTATACTCTCGGTAGTTAAATCCATAGCTAATGTGGTCGCCTCTTTTGCAATCCATATTCTCTCTGATCGTGGAAGCGAAGGTTCAAATATCATGGCGCGAGGAACTGCCGCGCCGTGCTAAACTTTCTTGGGGCTAGTGATGTCGCAAAATCCCGAATGAAGCACCTAACTCGTGTGATGATTGGGCTGTGCCCTCGTAACCCTCTGAACTCTACTCGCGCCTCCGCCGCTTTGCGCCTCACGGGCGGGTTTGCCTACGCGAGGCATAATGATAAGGGAAATAATTTCGTCGGAGGGTCCAACTTACAACACGGCTCTAAGGCACGATCTCGAGTGAGAAGAATAGAAACCAATCCTAAATACCTATAGCCTCCCGATTATTGATGTGGTGCACAACACACCGATAATCAAGACTCTACTGGATACTGATGCGTAGACACTTTCCGAGGATTAATCGCTCGATACCACTTTTGTCACGACCCGATTCGGGCGTGATCGTGCCTTACCGGGCACCCTAGTGATACAACATCGCAGTAATCAGTGAACATAAACGATACAAGACATATTATGAAATATGAAACAATAACTGAGAAAGACTTGCCTTTCGTCATATATGTAAATAACAACTTTTTTCAACATGAACAGTTTAATCCTTTTTACAAACCCTGCCCACAACAGTACTCCAGACCTCTAAGAATGATATGACAATAATGGCGGAACAGGGCCCCGCCACGAATGTAAACACTTACTATGACGGGGACTATACCACTAATAAGCCTCCGAGAAACGGAGCTTCCCAAATGGCGTGACCACGAGCTAGGATCAACGACGGTGTACCTCAACTGCGGCATGAACGCGGCCGAAGGAGTCGATCTAACAGTGCAGTATGTGAAACTAAAAATCAGTAAATGAAATCATAATAGTCTATAAAGCGGGAGACATGTATGATAAGCAAACTACGATTCACAACAAATAAGCAAATATGTCAAGTCGTGACTCGCCGCTCAAAGTCATCACAATAAAACCGTGCGGGGCAAGTACGAAGGCATAGCCGACTACTAAGACCCACGCACCAAAAATACCACAAATCGTATCCGAGGTCTTTCTGCATCGCGCCACATGATCGGCCGCCACTCGCCCGCAATATCAATGTCGCGTCTATCCCTCGAACTCTCGCAGCTCGCATAGGTCACACGGACCGCATGAGGTATTCCTCGAATCATGGTCCTGCATCACCGAGGTATACCCCGCATCGGGCGGCTAACCTCGGTATCCGCTAGTCTCCGCAACCCGCATAGTCTCAAAAGACCGCATAGTCTCAACAGACCGCATAGGAATCCCCGCGTCGGGCTAAACACCGGAATGATCAATCCCGAGCTACCGCGCTCGCATAGTCACGAGGACCGCATAGCCGTAAAGACCCGCATCGGGTGGCAAGCCCTCGGTATAATAAGTCAAAGGGTATGTGATACAATAATAGTACAACGGGCTTAACGCTTAACAACGTAAGCACAACAAGAATGACCCCTTTACATCACGATCACACAAGATACTAACACACGTAGCATCCTAACATTTTCACTTATCACATCAACAAGAAAGTATTTACAAGGCTATCTCAAACCAACACAATCAAGTTATTCACACAAGGTACTTTAAGCTAACAAGTTCGTATCTACCCCTAAAGTACTTCATACATTAAATCTTTTAAAAGATCCGTTGCTTTCATAAGTCACACAATACCCGTAGTATAAAATAGAGTATTTGTCTTTTAAATAAACCAAAACACTTACCTTTGTAAAATCAAGTAACAACATTATTTTCCAAACGCCCAAGTTTGCCTAATTTCAAATATTCACGTTTCTTATTTTAGAAAGGTTTCGTAGTTCATAGTCTTATTCATTTAAGAATATAATTCTCTTTTAAACAATCGAGAAACATAAGTCTTATATGTGAGTAGGATATTCTTGTTTATAACAATCTTATTACGTATAGTGATCTAGGAAATATCATTTTGTCTCATCTTAGCTTCTATGCAGATGGAAGTTTCTCTGGTTTTAATAATACTTAATCACAAAACATTTCCTTTTATTAACGCTGCGTTGGTTTGTCGATACACATTCTGATTTCAAATCAAGAAACATTCTTAAGCCGTTATACCTAACTTCCCATAAAGCTAGTATAACTCTTAAGTTTTCAAAAACCAAGTATTACTTCTTCTTTCAAAATGATTCAAAATCTTTTGAAATACTTCAAGTTCTTTATTAACACATAACAAGCGCTTATAGTTCAAACCAATTACCTTTTAAAACCACAAGTATCTTACCAACATAAAGTCATTATAACTAACTTCCCATAAAGCCGTTATAACACTTTATGTTTTAAACCAATCAAATACATTTAGCACACGACGCGTCACCGCATTACATAGTTCACACATATCATGCTAGAAGAGATAGGAAGAGGTTCACATACCTCGCGACGAGTATCGACTAATAGCAAAACGCCCAAGTACTTCAACCGGCTACTCCTTAGCCGATGGATCGCGCCACACGTAGTACTTCAACCTATAAGGCCACAAGGCGCTTTATTAACATTTAGATCCCTTCAGAGAACATTCTACGTAAAATTCGAAGACCTCCCCGCACAGCGTAAATCTCTCCTTTATCGGTAGGCTACAAGCCAACCGGGGGTTATACATCTAACCCGAACGGGTACAATTCTACTCCACGTAAAAGCTACACAAGTCTCGTATGTCTGACCCCATGTAAATACAATTCGACTTCTTCTTTCAAAAGGTTTCTTATTATTCAGCTTAAGTCCAAAGACATTGCCGACAACAACGCTCAGTTCTATATATATAGTATACTTCAACTATATAGTCTAACAATCATGTAATTTCCAATTACAATAGAGGACAAGATATTTACCTCGATAAGCCCATAATTATCCGAGTTTAAATGTCGATCCGAGCAAGGTTTAGCTCTACTCCGTGTGCTCCAACCCGCTCAACTAACCCTTAGAAGTTCTAACCAACTTCTACTTAATACTCAACTAACTGTGGAGATTTTCCTTAGGGTTTCGGTTTTTGTGACTAAGGAAGTATAATAGTATTTCGGGCTTTTCAGATAAGTATAACCTTAGAATACTACAAGGTATACTGGCTCTGGTAATTTGGGCATTATAACAATACTTTCGAGAGTATTTCTACCAAGAGAGGGGGTATTATACGAAGCAACTAGGCTAGGGGTACCCACTACTAGCACCCTGGAGGGGGTGGCTACCCTCTACCTACCCACTGTGGGGAACTCTCGACGGGGGAAGAGGGCTCTCGCCAAGGCACTACACTAAGGGGAGGAAGAAGCTTTCAAGACTGAGGCAATTTGGGGATCAATTAGTCTTCAAAAGGGGTTCTATTTATAGGTCTAGCAAAGGCCAACCAATGGCCAAGATCTTGCCAAGTGCAAGGCAAGTGTAGGGCCAAGATCTTGCCAAGTGCACCTTAACCAACTACACACAAAATATCCTACCAACTACTTGACAAAATAGTCACCATTTCGTCCACTCTACCACACTAATGAGAGGGTGCCAAGTGGCGCCCTCTTGTTGGTCCAAAATGTTTCGTCTCTCGGAAAAATCCAAAAATTAAAAATGACATAGCCGAAATTCCCTACGAAAGGTGAAAACGTTTCGTCGAAAAACGACTCTAATCGGGTGTTGTGCACAAATAAATTTCGGCCAAGCTACTTTCTCAAGTTCAAATTTTCTACGTACGTCCTTACGTACATACTCTGGAAATACGGGGTATAACAACTACCTCCAAACTTGGTCATCTTACTAGCCTCAATCTTCCTTAAGGCCATCCCCGGCCTTCACGATCTGCTTCTGGTCGAACACACCCACGAACTCATACGATGGTCAACTAAACTTGGGCCTAGCACCCTCGTGACCCTACCACCTGGCGGGACCACCCAGAGCTGACCCTACCTCATTCCGGCCACGGTTGATACGCAACACGCCCTCAACCCGAGACCATCACGCCGACCCTCTCGTTTCTCGATCCGGAACAATCTTACCTCTACAGGTCATGAAAGCCACCACTTCCATTTCACACTACCCAGGGACTTATCACACAATACATTCTAGGCATAAAAATGCACTCCGACAAGGATCACTTGCAAAAACTTGTACTCAAGACGGCCTTACATCTAAGGTCTCAACTGTAATATTCTAGGGTTCATCATGTTCTCACCTCAAGCTTACCCTTCTCACTAACCGTGTTCTACATCACATTTTAGCACAAAGCTATCCGAACATAACACTAATCACAACATCAATACATACAAAACTCTGAGGTTAAGGATATACCGAAAGTAGGTGGTTCGGAGGACCTTAAAATCGGGAACTTCCACCGCGACCTCTACCGTGGCCCGCCGGTGTATGAACATCTGCTGGCTATGGAAGGTGAAGAACCCACAACCGATCTCAGATTCTGGCTATCCTACAGTCTACCCACAGTGGACAGCTCCCAAAATGGCCTGCTGGCCGCATGTAAAACAAACTCCCTGACTAGCACGACACTCCCACGTGGAGTCTACCACGTCACAACGAGGTAGGGGTGGCTTGGTGGCTAACACCCGCTCTCCGGAAATCTGAACCCTTCGAGCCCCGACCGCTCCCCGAATACTCGATGCTCAAGATTGTGGAGGACCACTCAGACTTGGCGGAGGCGCATAACTAGTCTGCTGGAGGCGGTCCGCCTCGAAAGTCACCAAGGACCTGCTGCTCGCCTCTTCACGACCTTGGTCATTTTGTCGATTCCTCCGCTCCTCACTTCCAAGTGCATAAGCCTGCATGTGGGCAATATCCATGCCCGGCTGAAGAGCTACACCCGAACAACTCTCTGCTAGGTAATCATCGAGCCCTGTAACATATCGGTGCACTCGATCCTCCATACTAGCTACCAACGCGGACGTCTCGCCAATGAGTCGAACTTCACATTATACTCCCGAACCGTACGCCCATTCTGCCGCAACACCAAAAATCTGTCTGCCCGAGCCCTCCTCATCTGTGGAGGTAAGAAATGTGCAAGAAAGGCCTCTGAGAACTCGCCCCATAAAGCTGGAAGTGCATGCTCTCCCCGGGACAGCTCCCACGAATCAAACCAGTCGACTGCGGTATCACGCAGCCGATGCGAACCTAGGACCACCGACTCGGTCTCCGATGCCTTGATCACTCTCACGATCGTCAGAATCGCCGGATGAACTCCTGCGGATCATCCTCGTGCCTCGACCCATAAAACTCGGAGGTTACACCTCGTAAAATCCCGTAGTCTCAAATGCGCTCGGGGTGAACTACGGTGCTATTGGAATTGGGCTGCTGCGTCCGATCTATCACGTTCGCCACGATCTCGGCGATGGCGGGCCATCTCTCAGAACCCATCTCCTCTGCTCCGGTGTGGGATCGAGGCTCAGTCTTGTGGTCTCTGTAGAGGCCGCTGCTCTACTCACGCCTCCTCTGCGCCTTGCCCAGGCGGGTTGCCTTACGCGGAGGCATAACTGGTAAAGGAAAGGAATACGTCAGAGGGGTCCAACTTATCACACAGCTCTAAGGCACGATCTCAGAATGAGAAGAATGGAAACCAATCCTAAATGTCCTATAGCCTCCTGATTATAGATGTGGTGCACAACACCGATAATCAAGACTCTACTAGACACGGATCAGACACTTTCCGAGGACTAACTGCTCTGATACCACTTTTGTCACGACCCGAATCCGGGCCCGTGACTGGTGCCTTACCCCGGGCACCCTAGTGATACAACATCAGAGAAAACCAGCGGAAATAAAAACTTTACACATGAAATGAGAGACATAATAAATAAACAGGCCAACCCAATGCTTGCCTTCAAGATATATACATAAAACCCGACGCTTATCCTTTTACAAACCCCGCCCAACAAGCTACTGCACTTAAGATTTACAACAACTATGACGGACAGGCCCGCCATACCACCGAATGTACAAGAACCTACAACTCGTGGAACACATACAAAAGATAAGCCTCAAGGAACGGAGCTTCAATACGCTGAAAGGTGATCCTAAAAGCGGATCGACAACGATGTACTTACTGCGGCATGAACGCAGCCCCAAGGAGGTCGATAACAGTACCAAGTATGTGAAATCAGAAATATCAGAAATGAAATCATAGCATCTATATAAAGCGGGAGACATGTATGATAACCAAACTACAAGATACAACATATAAACAAATATATTAGGTCGTGACTCGCCTCCAAATTATCACTCGTGCGTGGAATTCCTTCTCACGTGATTTATGATATGATATCAACAAGACAGAATCCAAATGGGAGCATACGTGCGCTACGATCGTGTCGGTATGTCCAAAGGAAACAATAAGACAACTTTCCAAATGGAAACATACCGGCGCCACGATCGTGTCGAGATGCCAAAAGGGAAACAATAAAGCAAAGATTCCAAATGGAAACATACCCGTGCGCTACGCATCGTGTTAGTATGCCCAAAGGGACACAATAAAGCAGTATCAAAATGTAAGCATACCCGATCGCTACGCATCTGGTCAGTATCTCCAAAGCGATTAGCAAAAGTAACACAATCAGCGAACGCATGCGTGGAATTTCTTCACACCGCCGCACGCCCAAGTAAGTTCTCAACAAGTAAACCGAACCTCCCTCGAGTGTCTCGGTAGTATATAAACTCAATTCTTGCACAACAAAGGCTATCACGACAAGCATAGGCAAGTTTCACAACAACAAGCATAGACAGGTTTCACAACAACTCAAAGTACTTTCATTTTATGCCAAGGTCCGGGTTTTAACCCTAAAGTACTACGTACGTTAAATTCCTTTTAAGAGATTCATTCTTTTTATAAAAGTCACCCGATACCCGTAGTATAAAATAGAGTGACTTACATCTTTTAAGTAAACCAAAACAACTTCCATACTTTCCTTTTTAAAACTCAAATTAAGGCAACACTATGCCTTATTTTTAGACCAAAACACTTTTCCTTTTAAAGTCAAGTTACCACATTAAAACCAATGATAAAAACCCTTCTTTTGTTTTCATAAAGTCGTTATAACCAACTTCCCATAAAGCTGTTATAACACTTTATGTTTTAAACCATTTAAAGACAACACAATGCCTTTCTTTTCCCTAAAGTTCCAGTTTGCCTAATTTCAATTACACAAGTCTCTTTTTTTTGGGAAAGTTTCATAGTTCAATGTCTTAATCTCTTTTAAAACAATTGAGTAACATATGCCATAGGCGAGTAGGTTATTCTTGTTCATAATCAACCTTATTGAGCAGCCATGATCTAGAAAATTTAATATCATTTTGTCTCATCTTAGCTTCTATGCAGATGGAGGTTTCTACTGGTTTTAATAATACTTAATTATTCAATACATTTTCCTTTATTAACGCCGCGATGGTTTGTCGATACATTCGATTTCAAATCAAGAAACATTATTCCTTTCAAAACCAAGTACTCATTACTCACGAATGAGGTTTCACACATCTTACAACATTCAAATCAATTTAATTAAGTTGAGTCTTTTCTTATAAGATCAAGTCTCTTAACTCCTAAGATTAAATAGCCATTCTTTTTATCTCTTTTAGACGTTATACCTAACTTCCCATAAAGCTAGTATAACTCTTAAGTTCTCAAAACCAAGTATTGCTACACATCAAATCCGCTTTATAAGTCAAATCATTACCCTTTGAAACCACAAAGCATTTTCTTACCTACATAAAGTCGTTATAACCAACTTCCCATAAAGCCGTTATAACACTTTATGTTTCAAACCAATCAAATACATTAAACACGTATGCGTCACCGTACTACATAGTTACAAACATATCATGCTAGAAGAGATAGGAAGAGGTTCACATACCTCGCGACGAGTATCGACTAATAGCAAAATGCTCAAGTACTTCAAACCGTCGGCTACTCCTTAAGCCACGTAGATCGCACCACACGTAGTACTTCAACCTATAAGGCCACAAGGCGCTTATTAACATCTAGATCTCATTGCTCCATATTCTACGTAAAATTCGGCGGACCTCCCGCAACAGCGTTAATCTCTCTACCGAGGCTACTGCCCAACTGACGGGGTTTGCACGCCTAACCCGGCGTGTATAATTCTACTCACAGAATACTACACAAGTCTCATGTCTAATACCCTATGTAATTACAATTCGATTCTCTTATTTATCCTTCTATGTGTTTCTCGCTCAATTCTTATTCAGCTTAAGTCAAAAGACATTGAGACGAACTACGTTCATTCTATTCAATATTCATTCTATATATAGTATACTTCAACTATATATTCTAACAATCATGTAATTTCCAATTACAATAGGGACAAGATATTTACCTCGATAAGCCCAAAGTTATCCGAGTTAAATGTCGCTCCCGAACAAGGTTTAGCTCTACTCATGTGCTCCAAAACGCTCCAAGAAACCCTTGAAGTGTCTACACAACTTCTACTTAATACTTCAACTACGGGTGAATATTTCCTTTAGGGTTTCGTTTAGTGGCTAAAGGAGGTATAATCGTATTTTCCGGTTTTTCAGATAAAGGGTACTTTGGAAAGTACTATAAGGTATAAGGGCTAGAGTATTTTGGGCATTATAACAATACTAGAAGAGTATTTCTATATCACAAAGGGGGGTATTTATACGAGACAACTAGGCTAGGGGTACCTCTGGCCAAGGCTTTCAAGGGGAGGGTGTGGTGGCTCTCGCCAAGCTCAACTAGGAGGGGGGGAGAGGGACGAAAAGCTCAAGCTAAGACGGAGGAGTTTGAGACTTAGATAGATTGCTACATTTTTGGAAGAAGAAAGTTCATCAACTAAGGGGGTATTTATAGGTCAAGTGAAGGCCAACCAATGGCCAAGATGGTGCCAAGTGCAAGGCAAGTGTAAGGCCAAGATTAAGCCATGTGCAACCTTATCCATCTACACAAAATATCCTACCTAACCCTTGACCACAAATTCAACACCAAAAACGTGCAAGCTTAGCCCATTTGCCGTCCAACCTCTTCCAATGTGAGGGTGACACACGCCTCCCGTTGGTCCAAAATGTTACGTCTCTCGGAAAAATCCGCAAAAATTATAAATGACATAGCCGGAATTTTCCCTACGAAAGCTGTGGAAACGTTTCGTCGAAAAACGACTCTAACCGGGTGTTGTGTACAAATTTCGAATCTTGCCTATCTTAAGGCTCAAATTTTATACGTACGTCCTTACGTACATACTATGGAAATACGGGGTATAACAGTTGTTATAATAGCTTTATGGGAAGTTGTTATAACGACTTAAGAAGAAATGAAAAGATGGTTTAAAAATATTATGTAAGAAAAATTACACCGTGTGTACAAATAGGCCGGATTATGTTATGAGATACACCAAGCCTACAAATAGGCCGGATTATGTTATGAGATACACCGAGCCTACAAATAGGCCGGATTATATTATGAGATACACCGAGCCTACAAATAGGCCGGATTACGCCATATGCACCGAGCCTACACATAGGCCGGATTACGTTATCTTACATCGAGCCCCACAGGCGGGCCGGATTATGCTACATGATTCCACAAGACAAGCCCCAGCGGGCGGATTATGCTACATGATTCCACAGTACACCGAGCCCCACAGGAGGGCCGGATTATGCTACATGATTCCACAGTACACCGAGCCCCACAGACGGGCCGGATTATGCCACATGACTCATCAATACACCGTGTCGCGAATGTGCGGACACGTTATCACGTATGAATAATCAAAGTAAGCTCCCAAATAAGAAATCCCTCCATAAAGGGTCGGATTATGTTATGTAAGATATGTAAGTTATGTGGAAAAACTTGATTGAATTCTTAAGTATGTATGTAAGAATATGATGTTAATTCTTATTGAAAGAAGGAAAAGAACGGTTAATGTACGATTGGTTTCAGGAGTTAAAATGGCACGGTAGGATCCGTATTTCATTTTATACTTGCCCCGTCATTCTTTTATACGCTTATGATGTGGTTATCGTACCTTATTTATGTTCCATACTAAATTTTTGTTATGACCCGCCGAAGTGCGTTCATGCCCGCATGTGTTAGGTACACAGGTTGGTGATCCTTGCTCTTAGGATCTCTGTTCAGTTTTTGGGAAGAAGCTCCATTCACTCCGGAGGCTTATATTTTTGGGTACGGTTTCCCTGATGTTGTAGATTTATGTACATTCAGGGGTAGGGCGGGGCCCTGTCCCGCCACAGTTGTAATTCTTAGAGGTATGTAGTCATATCTTGTGGGTCGGTTTGAAAAAGAAGAAGTATGTAACTGTGTTTGGTTAAGTATATGTATATGTGTCCAGGGAGGTAGCCTTATCGGCTAACCTATTGTTTATTTCTTGTTGATTTATTTTATAAGTTTCATGTATGATCCGCTGATTATCTCTGATGTATACCTGTAAGTGCCCTGTAGGGCACGATCGCGAGCAGTCGGGTTGTGACAGTACTTTTCCACCTTTTTCAAGGCCCGAATTCAATAGCCAAACATGCCACATTTAAGGCTCAACAATGTAGCTTACAAAAGGGGATTACACGCCTAATAGGACGTGTAAAATTCTGCCCCACAATTGATATCAAACTAGTCCAAAAGACAATGTCATTCTCGGCAATTTAAGGTACAACAACACAAAGTCTTTTCCAATTCTTTTTCAATCCAAGTTGTTTAGTCTAACATGTTATATAGCCGCAATCGATTACAACAACTACAATCTTCAATTAGATAACATGCGACGATTCTAACTATCGACCAAATTGTATTTCAATTTCAAATGGCTAACAATGTCATTTCGGATTTAGGCTTCCAATATCCATAGCACTTATAAATATCCAATACATATATCTCATGCTTGTTAAAATATATAACTACAACAATATGTAATCTTATAACACTAAGAGAACAAGATTGTTACCTTGACAAGACTTAATCCAACTTCAAGATCCGAAGTCGCTCCTTAGCAACTTAGCTCATTTCCTTGACACTCCAATCCACCACTTGAAGCCCTTAGAAGTTCACAAACAACTTTCCTTCAATTTCCAATCCAAACCTATGAAAGCGACTTAGGTTTTCACCTTGCGACTAATGCAAAAATGACACTTTTCCGGGATCTTTCTATTGAGATACCCTTACAATACCCTTAGGAACCTTGGTTTAAAGTATTGTGAATTGTGGACAACAAACGAAAAAATTTCTCCTTCAAAGTGACCCTAACCCGAGAGCTCTTCAACAAGAACAAGATTTTCTCTAAATTTTACTAAGTGTGGGAAGCTTGTCTTGCTCTAGTGTGATTATATAACAACATGGAGGGTCGAGATTAGAACAATTGTGTGGCTTGGATGCATTTCATTTAAAAGATCTAGTCAAGTGGCTCTTTTGACTTAGTTAAATAAATCAAGCTCTAGCTTGCAAGACTTGTTCATCTTTGCTTTGGTCAAATGACCTTTCTACCCTTGGTCCATTCGACCAAGACCATCCAGGGGGGTGACACGTGTCACCCTCCCATTCGTCGCAATATTTCGTTTTCCGATATTTCCATAATTTCGATAAATTTTTACTAGTCTCAAATCTTAACGTTTTTTAATTCTTACGTACGTTCTTATAAACATGTCCTTGAATTACGGGGTGTAACAGATACATGTAGTACTTGGGATTTCCTAAAATGGAAATTTAGTTCATAAAGTGAATGTACGGCTCACGTATTTGTCGTAATGGACTTTAATCATTAGTAATGCAAGGTGTGTTAGTGCCTTGATAGTACTTTGACTTGCTTAAATGATAGTTATTCTATTTTGTGCCTTGATAGTACTTCGGCTCGCCTAAATGGTATTGTCTTGATTTGTTGAAAAAGAAGGCATGGAAATTGTCTTGGTTTGTTAAAATGACGGTTTATTCATTTTATGATGTTGACAGTCAAAGATTATCTTAACTTGCATATGTTGTTCATGATAGCCATTGGTTCTAGTGTTATGAGTATAAATGCGGGGTAAACCTCCAAGACGTTATATACCTCATGAGTATAAATGCGGGGTAAACCCCCAAGACGTTATACACCTCCTGAGTATAAATGCGGGGTAAACCCCCAAGACGTTATACACCTCCTGAGTATAAATGCGGGGTAAACCCCCAAGACGTTATACACCTTCTGAGTATAATTGCGGGGTAAACCCCTAAGATATTATACATCTCCATGGATTTTCTACCCATGATGTGAGCATGACGTATATGCTCATTGCGGGTCCGTAGGGCCTAAGCGGGTGAAATAGTCCTGTGCGGGTGAAATAGTCCTATGCGGGGCAAATTGTCCTATGCGGGTCCACAAGACCCTTGCGGGTGAAACAGTCCCAGGAGTAGGTTTGCATAATTATACTACGGGCGGGATGGCCCTAGATTGATCATAAGCTTCCTATTTTAAAGCATGTAAAGTTTACTCTCATTGTTAAAAAGGTACAGTGTGCGGGTAGTTGTATGTTATACTTGTTACATGCTGACATTGATGTTGTATTCCACGAGCATGCTTCTGTGATATTATATTTAGGGGTAGGTATATTCAGGGGTACGGCGGGGCCTTGTCCTGTCATAGTATTTGTCCAAACTCTTAGAGGTCTGTATTCATATGCGGACTGGACTGGCTAGAGTTGTATTTACATTATTGAAAAGTGTAGACCCTTTTGGGTGATTTATATTATGGCAGCCTTATCGGCTTTGCCTTTGTTTTAAAAAAAAGAGTATTATTTATCTTCTACGGTTTATTGTGTTGTATGAATAGAAGGGTGCCCAGGTAGGGCACCAGTCGCGGGCCCGGGGTACGGGGCATGACAGAGTGGTATCAAAGCAGTTAGTCCTCGGAATATCTACAGACCGTGTATAGTAGAGTCTTGTTTATCGGTGTGTTGTGCACCACATCTATAAACAAGAGGATATAGTACATTTAGGATTGGTTTCCCTTATTCTCACTCTGAGATCGTGCGATAGAGCTATTTTTTTAGGGTAGTCTCTCCCTAACGTATTATTGTGATTGCAGCTTTGAGAAAGGCAACAGTGACCCAGAAAGGATTATATGGATTGCGTATCCAGGTTGGTAAAATTATCGTATAGATGGTATTATGATGATGTATACATATACGAGCGTGTTTATTTGGGGCTATGTGTGTTTCCTAGAATGATTATAAATTTCCATGAATTGGTTAAGCCTTAGTAAATTCTTGGAAGGGGTGGAACATTTATTGAATCCACACCTAGGCTTTATATATGTACTGATTTGGAATATCAGGAGGTGATGAACTGTCTAAGATTGTGTTAGACTCTTAAAAGAGGTCATATTTGATTAGTTTGATAGCATACCCATGTCGTTAAATTAAGTCGTGTTGTACGCTTAAGTGATTGTGTGAATAATAACGGTGTGGAGTAATTAGAGTTGTTGTGAGTAAGACAACATGTTTGTGAGATATTGAGAAGCTACATTTCCCGTATGTGGTGTTACACCACGTATTTCCATGACATGTGTTTACAAGAATAGACATGAGAGCACAAGACTTATAAATTTGAACGAAGGAAATATTTGTTATTCTTAAGGAAAAGTTTTCCGAACCTCGGGAATGAGAATGTTCGTTAATGAGAATTGGGTTCCCGAATTTGATATTTGAGACTTATAAAATTTATTGGAATTTCGGAAGATGAAATATTTTAGACCAACCGGAGGGCGACACGTGTCACCCTTCATGGGCCCATATGGGGCGGAAAAATGGACACATAAAGAAAGCCACTTGGCTTGATATTGTTGACCACATCTCATCCACACAAGTGTTTTAATCTAGGTCCTTGGTTGTAGTATATATCCTATACTAGTGCAATACATTCTACACTTAGAAAAAATTTCAAGACTTTGTCTTGCTCAAGAGAGAGCTCTCGGCATCATGCCATTTTGCACACAAAAGATTTTCATTTGTTGATCATAATTCCCAATATTCAAACCCAAGGTTCCTAAAGGTATTCTAAGGTTATCTCAATAGAAAGATCCCGGAAAAACTACGTTTTCACCTTAGTCGCAAGATGAAAACCTAAGGTGTTCTTCAACCTTGAAGTTGGAAATTGAAGAGAAGTTGGTTATGAGCTTCTAAGGAGTGTTTGGAGCGGATTGAACGTAAGAAGAAGAGCTAAAAGTTGCTAAGGATCGACTTTTACGCTTGGACATTATTAGGGCTTATTGAGGTAAAATCTTCATCTTCTTAATGTGATTAAAGATTACATGTTTTAGTAGTTGATAAGTGAGCATGTGATATATAGATTGAAGTTTGAAAAGATTTGGATCATGTCGACATGTTAAAAACCGAAAATGACAAGTTATCCATATATGGTGTAATCAATTTGGTCGTTAGTTACAATCGTCTCATGTTAAGAAAGAAAGGATTTATAGTTGTTATAATTGTTATTATGTATATACATGTTGGAATAACAACTTGGATTAAAAAGGAATTGAACGGAAATTGACATTGTTGTTGATATTGATAGTTGCCGAGAATGTGCCTTAAGGATATGGACAATTTTATATTGATTGTGGGTCAGAATTTTACACGTCCGGCTAGGCGTGTAATCCCTTTGGAATTTCTGAATTGTTGAGCCTTAAATGTGGCATTTGGTTATTGATTTCCGGGCCTTGAAAAAGGTGGAAAAGTACGTAGAAACAAAGGAAGTGCTGCCCGATTTTCCGTAGAATAAGAGTCCTTAAACTTAGAAATATTCTACGTTGAAAGCTAGAGGTTGATAGGCGTATTATGGTTATTATAGTTTGGCATTCTACGTGCGGCAAATTCAAGTTAGCAAGTGGATTAAGCCGAAGAGGTATGTGGAAACTTTTCTTATCTCTTTAGCATGAATCTTGTAAAAATGTATAATACGGTAGACATACGTAAATTAAGAGAATTCGGTTCCATTTTAGTATCCTTGCCTTGATTCTTGAAAGTGTAGTAACTTGAGTTTTAAAAAGTATAGGTTACTTGATCTTATGTATATAGACATCTTGACGTGTGAAGTATTGGTTACTTGAACTATGTTAAAGATAAGAAACTTGATATTCAAAGTTAAGAAACTTGATATTCAAAGTTAAGAAACTTGATATTCAAAGTTAAGAAACTTGAATTCTAAAGTTTAGAGACTTGAAGTATTTTGAAAGTTATGTAACTTGATTTGAAAGTATAAGTCTCTTGGTTATAAAAAGGATGAATTTGTCTAAGACATAAAGAGTTATAACGACTTTATGGGAAGTTAGTTATAATGGCTTTATGAAAGGTTAAAGATGTCTTAGTTTCTAAAGCATAAAGTTAGTATAACGACTTTATGGGAAGTTGGTTATAATAACTTTATGGAAGGTTAAAGGAATGGTTTTCTCAAGTAATGTAAACAAAGATAAATGACTTGATATAGAGAAGGGCAATTTGATTTAAAGGTATCAATTGCTTAAGGTTTTAAAGTAAGGGTCACTTGATTTAGAAGCCTAAAGATGTATTTCTAAAAGTGTAGTGACATGTTTGAAATGTAGACAAGCCTTGATACTACGGGTGTTAGTATCTTGGGGTTTTATATAAAAATGAGTCTTTTGAAACGAATGGAATTACGTAGTACTTTGGGTTAAATTCCCGGATTTTTATGTGATATGAAAGTGCCTTGAGTTAATAAAATGAAATTCATTTTTGTATGATAATGAAAGTCTAAAGATTTTATGAACTTGCCTATGCTTGCTTGTGATAGCCTTTGAGTGCAAGTATTATATTTTTACGCTGCCGTGACTCTCAGTTGGAGGGTCGGCTGTCTTGTTGTGAATTTACTTGGACGTACCGACAATGATGGAGGATTCCACGGGTATGCTTCCATTGTGATTGATCCTTGGACATGCTTATACGATGAGGGATTCCGGGGCATGCGACCGTGACGCGTTAAATTCTGATGCTATTATTACTCCATGGCCATGCTTATACGATGAAGGATTTTGGGGCATGTGACCGTGTTATATATTATTAATCCATGGACTAGCTCCCATGAAGACATGTACCCGAGATGAGGGATTCCACGGACATGTTATATACGATTATTACCCCATGGATTAGCTCTCCATGAAGACATGTACCCAAGATGAGGGATTCCACGGGCATGATAACCGCCGAGACCTTAGGTATATAAGGCCTACTCAGGCAATAAGATTTAATTCCGACTAAGGGTAAGAGTTAAGTACGACGGTGGGTCGGGTTGAGGACCTATTACGGGTTGCCCCATTGTTATACCCCGTATTTCCAGAGTATGTACGTAAGGACGTACGTAGAGAAGTTTGAGCCTTAAAGTAGGCAAAGTGGCGAATTTGTACACAAGTGCCGAAAAGAATCGTTTTTCGACGAAACGTTTTACTAAACTTGCGAAGGAAAAATTCCGGCTATGTCAATTATTATTTTTGCGGATTTTTCCGAGAGACGAAACATTTTGGACCAACGGGAGGGTGACATGTGTCACCCTCACATTGGAAGCTTAGGGACGGCAAAGTGGACGATTTGGGCTACTTTAGTTGGTAGGATATTTTGTGCAAGTTGGTGTGGTAGATGGATAAGGTGCACTTGGCTTAAATCTAGCCCTACACTTGCATGGCACTTGGCTTGATCTTGGCCATTGGTTGGCCATTGCTTGACCTATAAATACCCCTCTAAGTTGAAGACTTTCTTCATCCAAACTTGAGCAATCTTTCTAAGTCTCAAAATACCCCCTCCCTCTTGAGCTTTCGTCCGCCACACCCCCCTCCCCCTTTTGAGAGGCCCTCGGCCAAGTACTCCCTGCCTAGTGGTTCTAGCCGAGCCTACCCCCTAGCCTAGTTGTGCTAGCCGAAAATACACCCCCCCTTTGGTTGAGAAATACTTCTCCAAGTATTGTTATAATGCCCTAAATACCTTAGCCCTTATACCTTGTAGTATTCCAAGGTTATACCTATACTAAAAGCCCAGAAATACTATTATACTTCCTTTAGCCACTAAACGAAACCCTAAGGAAATCTTCATTGATAGTTGAAGTAATTGAGTAGAAGTTGGTTAGAACTTCTAAGGGTTGTTTGGAACGGGTTGGAGCGCACGGAGTAGGAGCTTAACGTTGCTCAGGATCGACTTTAAACTTGGATAATTTTTGGGCTTATCGAGGTAAATACTACTGTCCTTCTAGTGTAATTGGGAATTACATACTGTAGTTGTATAGAAATGAATATAAGATTCATAGAAGAGAATTGAACTGTAATAGAAGGATATTACAGTAAAGACTGAATCAAATCACATCGTAAGAATATTAGAGTAGAAGATTAAATCAGATTACATAGACTGTATTTACTGAGTCCGATAACCTTATTGTCAATGTTCTCGCGAGTAGCATGAACTACTTGGAAGGTGGACAAGGCTAGCCGGTTATAGCCGTGGAGCATTTTGCTTATAGTCGATAATCGCCGCAAGGTATGTGATTCTTCCTATACTTCGAGCATGAAATATTTTAAAAAGAATACATATAGTACGGTAGACGTACGTGTGGCAATGTCTTTTGACTTAAGCCTGAATAAAATGTATATATAATATGGTAGACGTACGTGTGCTAACTGAATATAGTTGTACGACAATGTCTTTTGACTTAAGCCTGAATAAGAAGAATCTTGAAGTATTTCAAAAGAAATAAGAAACCTTTTTGAAAGAAGAGTAATACTTGGTTTTGAAAACATAAGAGTTATACTAGCTTTATGGGAAGTTAGGTATAACGTCTTAAGAGACTTAATCTTAAAGATAAGAGACTTGACTTAATTGTATTGATATGAAGTTTGTTAAAAGTGTGAAACCTCATTCGTGAGTAATGAGTACTTGGTTTTAAAAGGAATAATGTTTTACTGATTTCGGAAATCAGAATGAGTATCGACAAACCACTGCAGCGTTAATAAAGGAAAATGTATTGAATAATGAAGTATTGTATTAAAACCAGTAGAAACCTCCATCTGCATAGAAGCTAAGATGAGACAAAATGATATTACATTTTCTAGATCATGGCTGCTTTAATAAATGATTATAAACAAGAATAAACTGCTCACGCCTATGGCATATGTTACTCAATTGTTCTAAAGGAGATTAAGACATCGAACTATGAAACTTTTCTAAAATAAAGAGACTTGAGTAATTGAAATTAGGCAAACTAGAACTCTAGGGAAAAGAAAGGCATTGTTTTGTCTTAAATTGGTTTAAAACATAAAGTGTTATAACAGCTTTATGGGAAGTTAGTTATAATGACTTTATGAGAACAAAAGAAGGGTTTTATCATTAGTTTTAATGTGGTAACTTGACTTTAAAAAGAGAAGTGTTTTGGTCCAAACAGAAGGCATGGTATTGCCTTAATTTGGTTTTAAAAAGGAAAGTATGGAAGTTGTTTTGGTTTACTTAAAAGATGTAAGTCACTCTATTTTTATACTACGGGTATCGGGTGACTTTTATAAAAGGAATGGATCTCTTAAAAGGAATTTAACGTACATAGTACTTTAGGGTTAAAACCCGGACTTTGGCATAAAATTAAAGTACCTTGAGTTATGTATAACTTGCCTATGCTTATTGCTGTGAAACTTCCCTATGCTTGTTGTGCAAAAATTGTGTTTCTATACTATCGCGTGTCTCGATGGAGGGCCGATTGACTTGTTGAGAACTTACTCGGACGTGCCGGCAGTGACGGAGAATTCCACGGGTACGCTCCTGTTGATAGTGTTATTTTTGCTAATCACTTTGGACATATCGACACGACGCGCGCGCGCACGTATGGTTCCATCGATTGCCGTCTTGTTGTTTCCTTCCGACATACCGACACGCGTGGCGCACGTATGGTTCCATTGAGATTGTTATTCCATGGACTAGCTCTCCACGAGGTTTTACCGCTCGCCTTGGTATCCGTAGTCGGCCGTACTTGCCCCGCGGTCGCCTTCGTGGTTTGGTTGTATTGTATTGTTAGTACGGCTTTGGCATCGTGTAGGACTTGGTATTCGTGTACTTCGTGTTATCATAACATAGATCGCCAAGTGGCGAAGGTATTCCACTGCATGATTGATGTTATGGGAGTGAGACCCATCGTTATATTTGAGTAATGACTGAGGCGTAAGTCCCCGACTTGATATAAATGTTATATGTGTATCGTAGTTTGGTTATCATACATGTCTCCCGCTTTATATAGACTATTATGATTTCATTTACGATTTACGCTTCACATACTTGGTACATGTTAGATCGACCTCCTTCAGTGGCTGCGTTCATGCCGCAGTAGAGGTACATCTACCGTCGATCCCCGCGTTAGGATCACTTTTCAACAGATTGGGAAGCTCCGTTCCTGAGGCTTATCTTTTGGTATGTTACCCCGAGTCCAGAGGTTCTTGTACATTCGTGGTATGGCGGGCCCCGTCTCGTCATAGTTGTTGTATAAATCTTAGAGGTCCAGTAGCACTATTGCAAGGCGGGGTTGTAAGGATCAGAATCGCTCAAATGTCTATATTTATATATGTTGAAAGGCAACCGCTTTGGTTGGCCTATTTTCTTTATCTTGATCCATGTCTAGTTGAATGTTTAAGTTTTTATTTCGCTGGTTTTTCTCTCGATGTTGTATCACCAGGGTGCCCGGTAAGGCACCATCACGCTCCGAACGGTCGTGACAAAAGTGGTATCGAGCGCTTAGTCCTCGGAAAGTGTCTACGCATCGTGTTCAGTAGTCTTGATTATCGATGTTGTGCACCACATCTATAATCAGGAGGCTGCAGGACGTTTAGGATGGGTTTCTATTCTTCTTATTCTGAGATCGTGCCTTAGAACCAGGTGATAAGTCGACCCTCCGACGCATTTCGTTTTCACCGCTATGCCTCCGCAAGGCAACCCGCCCGTGGCAAGGCAAGCAGGCGGAGTCGCGAGTAGAGCAATGGCCTCTCTACAGAGACCACGCACTGAGCCTCCACCCCGCAACCGAGCAATGAGATGGGTTACAAGGAGTGGGCCCGATTAATGGCCGTGGTTGTGGCGGATTGAGGATAGGCCGACGCAGCAGCCAAAGAGCACCAGTGGTTCACCCTAGTTCAGATAGTTTAAGGCTACGAGATTTTCTGAGATGTAGCCCGCCAGAGTTTTATGGGTCGAGGCCTGAGGATGATCCGCAGGAGTTCATCCGAAGCGATTCTGGATCATGAGAGTGATCAAGGCATCGGAGACCGAGTCGGTGGTCCTAGGTTCGCGATCGGCCGCGTGATACCGCAATGATCGTTTGATTCGTGGGAGCTGTCCCGGGGAGAGAACGCACTTCCAGCTATATGGGACGAGTTCTCAAAGGCATTTCTTGCACACTTCTTGCCTCCACAGATGAGGAGGGCTCGGGCCGACATATTTTTGGTGGTGCGGCAGAACGGACGTACGGTTCGGGAGTACAATGTGGAGTTCGACTCATTGGCCCGGTACGTCCCCGTGTTAGTGGCTAGTATGGAGGATCGAGTGCACCGATATGTTACAGGGCTCGATGATTTCCTAGCAGAGAGTTGTTCGGGTGTAGCTCTTCAGCCGGGCATGGACATTGCCCGCATGCGGGCTTATGCACTTGGATGTGAGGAGCGGAGAAATCGACTGAAAGACCAAGATCAGCAGAAGAGGGCCAGAACAGCAGGGTCCTTTGGTGACTTTCGAGGCGGACCGCCTCAGCAGCAGACTAGTTATGCGCCTCCGCCAGTACAGAGTGGTCCTCCACAGTCTTCAGGGCTTCCAGGATATTCAGGAGCAGGTCAGGGCTCCAAGGGTTCAGGTTTTCGAGAGCGGTGTTAGCGGCAAGCCACCCTACCTCGTTGTGGCTACGTGGTAGACTCCATAGTGGGAGTGTCGTGCTAGTTCGGGAGTTTGTTTTACATGCGGCCAGGCCATTTTGCGAAACCGTCTGACCGAGGTAGCAGTGGGCAAAGACATCACGGGATCTATGGCTGGGTCATCACCTTCTACAGCTATGCGCCCTGCAGGGTAGGACTGTGATTAGAGTAAAACGGTAGATACAGGTATATCCTTACCCCTCTAAAGACTAGTATGTATTGATGTTATGATAATGTGTTAAGTGTTATGTTCGGATAACTTTGTGCTAATATATGATTTCAAAACCTGGTTAGTGAGAAAGGGTAAGCCTGGGGGTGAGATAATGATGAACCTTAGAATATTACAGTTGAGACCTTAGATGTAAGGCCGTCTTGAGTACAAGACTTCATGGTGATCTTTGTCGAATATATAAGTATACGTGGAGTAATTGTGGGAAAATTCCTTGGGTAGTGTAAAATGGAAGTGGTCGCTTTAATGACCCGAATAGTTAAGATTGTTCCGAAACGGGGAACAAGAGCTTGATGCGTTAAGTGGGTCGGGTTGGGGCCATGTTGCGGGCCAACCCGCGGCCTGTTTTGAGGTGGGGTCAGCTCTGGGTGGTCCCGCCAGGTGGTAGGGTCACGAGGGTGCTAGGCCCAAGTTTAGATGACCATCGTATGAGTTCATGGATATGTTCGACCAGAAGCGGATCGTGAAGGCCGGGAATGGCCTTAAGGGAGATTGAGGCTAGTAAGATGACCAAGTTTGGAGGTGGTGACTCCAAAGTCTTGGGAACAGAAGCGTTGACTGAAGTGTGGTACGTATACTAGAAGAGTTCAAGTGTTCGGGAAGGGCACGACGAGTAAGGAAGGAAGAGAACGTGTGTTATTTCGTGGTCAGGTGTGGCATTGGCAACTTGTTAGAGGAACTTTATCGTTATCCGTCTTGAGAAGGAACATTCGGGACGAATGTTTCTAAGGAGGGGAGAATGTTATACCCCGTATTTCCAGAGTATGTACGTAAGGACGTACGTAGAGAAGTTTGAGCCTTAAAGTAGGCAAAGTGGCGAATTTGTACACAAGTGCCGAAAAGAATCGTTTTTCGACGAAACGTTTTACTAAACTTGCGAAGGAAAAATTCCGGCTATGTCAATCATTATTTTTGCGGATTTTTCCGAGAGACGAAACATTTTGGACCAACGGGAGGGTGAAATGTGTCACCCTCACATTGGAAGCTTAGGGACGGCAAAGTGGACGATTTGGGCTACTTTAGTTGGTAGGATATTTTGTGCAAGTTGGTGTGGTAGATGGATAAGGTGCACTTGGCTTAAATCTAGCCCTACACTTGCATGGCACTTGGCTTGATCTTGGCCATTGGTTGGCCATTACTTGACCTATAAATACCCCTCTAAGTTGAAGACTTTCTTCATCCAAACTTGAGCAATCTTTCTAAGTCTCAAAATACCCTCCTCTTGAGCTTTCATCCGCCACACCCTCCCCTTTGAGAGGCCCTCGCCAAATACCCCTGCCTAGTGGTTCTAGCCGAGCCTACCCCCAGCCTAGTTGTGCTAGCCAAAATACACCCCCTTTGGTTGAGAAATACTTCCAAGTATTGTTATAATGCCCTAAATACCTTAGCCCTTATACCTTGTAGTATTCCAAGGTTATACCTATACTAAAAGCCCAGAAATACTATTATACTTCCTTTAGCCACTAAACGAAACCCTAAGGAAATCTTCATTGATAGTTGAAGTAATTGAGTAGAAGTTGGTTAGAACTTCTAAGGGTTGTTTGGAACGGGTTGGAGCGCACGGAGTAGGAGCTTAACGTTGCTCAGGATCGACTTTAAACTTGGATAATTTTTGGGCTTATCGAGGTAAATACTACTGTCCTTCTAGTGTAATTGGGAATTACATACTGTAGTTGTATAGAAATGAATATAAGATTCATAGAAGAGAATTGAACTGTAATAGAAGGATATTACAGTAAAGACTTGAACTGAAATCACATCAGAAGAATATTAGAGTAGAAGATTAAACTGTACTTACATAGGACTGTATTTACAGTAGTCTGATAACCTTATTGGTTGAATGTTCTGCGAGTAGCATGAACTACTTGGAAGGTGGACAAGGCTAGCCGGGTTATAGCCGTGGAGCATTTTGCTTATAGTCGATAATCGTCGCAAGGTATGTGATTCTTCCTATACTCTTGAGCATGAAATATTTTAAAAAGAATACATATAGTACGGTAGACGTACGTGTGGCAATGTCTTTTGACTTAAGCCTGAATAAAATGTATATATAATATGGTAGACGTACGTGTGCTAACTGAATATAGTTGTACAGCAATGTCTTTTGACTTAAGCCTGAATAAGAAGAATCTTGAAGTATTTCAAAAGAAATTAGAAACCTTTTTGAAAGAAGAGTAATACTTGGTTTTGAAAACATAAGAGTTATACTAGCTTTATGGGAAGTTAGGTATAACGTCTTAAGAGACTTAATCTTAAAGATAAGAGACTTGACTTAATTGTATTGATATGAAGTTTGTTAAAAGTGTGAAACCTCATTCGTGAGTAATGAGTACTTGGTTTTAAAAGGAATAATGTTTTCTCGATTTCGAAATCGAATGAGTATCGACAAACCACCGCAGTTAATAAAGGAAAATGTATTGAATAATGAAGTATTGTATTAAAACCAGTAGAAACCTCCATCTGCATAGAAGCTAAGATGAGACAAAATGATATTACATTTTCTAGATCATGGCTGCTTTAATAAATGATTATAAACAAGAATAAACTGCTCACGCCTATGGCATATGTTACTCAATTGTTCTAAAGGAGATTAAGACATCGAACTATGAAATTTTTCTAAAATAAAGAGACTTGAGTAATTGAAATTAGGCAAACTGGAACTCTAGGGAAAAGAAAGGCATTGTTTTGTCTTAAATTGGTTTAAAACATAAAGTGTTACAACAGCTTTATGGGAAGTTAGTTATAATGACTTTATGAGAACAAAAGAAGGGTTTTATCATTAGTTTTAATGTGGTAACTTGACTTTAAAAAGAGAAGTGTTTTGTCCAAATGAAGGCATGGTATTGCCTTAATTTGGTTTTAAAAAGGAAAGTATGGAAGTTGTTTTGGTTTACTTAAAAGATGTAATTCACTCTATTTTTATACTACGGGTATCGGGTGACTTTTATAAAAGGAATGGATCTCTTAAAAGGAATTTAACGTACGTAGTACTTTAGGGTTAAAACCCGGACTTTGGCATAAAATGAAAGTACCTTGAGTTATGTATAACTTGCCTATGCTTGTTGCTGTGAAACTTGCCTATGCTTGTTGTGATAGCCTTTGTTGTGCAAAAATTGTGTTTCTATACTATCGCGTCTCTCGATGGAGGGCCGGTTGACTTGTTGAGAACTTACTCGGACGTGCCGGCAGTGACGGAGAATTCCACGGGTACGCTCCTGTTGATAGTGTTATTTTTGCTAATCGCTTTGGACATACTGACACGATGCGTGGCGCACGGGTATGGTTCCATTTCTATTGTTGCCTAGTTGTTTCCTTTGGACATACTGACACGATGCGTGGCGCACGGGTATGATTCCATTGGGATTGCTGTCTTGTTGTTTCCTTCTGGACATACTGACACGATGCGTGGCGCACGGGTATGGTTCCATTGAGATTGTTATTCCATGGACTAGCTCTCCATGAGGTTTTACTGTTCGGCCTTGGTATCTGGTAGTCGGCTTTCGTACTTGCCCCGTGTCAGCTTCGTGGTTTGGTTGTATTGTATTGTTAGTACGGCTTTGGCATCAGGTAGGACTTGGTATTCAGGTGTACTTCTTGGTGTTATCATAACATAGACTGCCGGCAGTGAGGAAGGTATTCCATGGGCATGATTGATGTTATGGGAGTGAGACCCATCGTTATATTTGAGTAATGACTTGGAGGGCGTAAGTCTCTGACTTGATATAACTGTTATATGTGTGTACTGTAGTTTGGTTATCATACATGTCTCCTGCTTTATATAGACTATTATGATTTCATTTCTGATTTCTGATTTCACATACTTGGTACTGTTGTCTTGACCTCGCCCGGCTGCGTTCATCTGCAGAGGTACATCTACCGCCGATCCCGCGTTTAGGATCACTTTTCAGCGTATTGGGAAGCTCCGTTCCTTCGGAGGCTTATCTATTGGTATGTTACCCTGAGTCTGTAGGTTCTTGTACATTCAGGGGTATGGCGGGGCCCTGTCCCGTCATAGTTGTTGTATAAATCTTAGAGTCGTGCTTGTTGTGGCGGGGTTGTAAGGATTAGAATCGCTCAAATGTCTATATTTATATATGTTGAAAGGCAACCGTTTTGGTTGGCCTATTTTCTTTTATGTTGATCCATGTCTAGTTGAATGTTTAAGTTTTTATTTCCGCTGGTTTTTCTCTGATGTTGTATCACTAGGGTGCCCGGGGTAAGGCACCAGTCACGGGCCCCGGAACGGGTCGTGACACCCATAGCCTGAAATGATATGGGATAAGTTGGTAGCAGTCCCGCTACGTGACATGGTCACGAGGGTGCAAGGCCCAAGTATAGTTAATTGTTTTACGGGTTCGTGGACGCGTTCCATCGGAACAGGGTCGTAAGAGCCGGAAATGGCCTTATATTGTTCGATATAGTAACTCCAAAGATTGGAGGCCAGAATATGTATGGAGGTTATGTACGTATGCTGGAATAAGTTCGGAATCTGGAAGAAATGCGACCGATAAGAAAGAGAGCAACCAAATGTAGAGGAATAGAGCCTGAATCCATAAGTACCTTTCGAGGTAGCTACACCAGTGGGTGTTTGGGTGGTAGCTGAGCGGGTATATGAAATTTTCCCGGTGATGATGTAGTCGTCAGGCCCTAGCAGATCTAGTAGAGCTGGATATTACAGACTTTGAGGTCATTATGGGTATGGACTAGTTGGCTTCGTGTATGCCAAGGTCGACTGTAGAGAGAGGTTGGTTAGATTCTAGTTTCCCCGGTGAGCCGGTTATCGATGGGGAAGGAATAGAAGTGTTAGTAATATGTAAGTTATTCCTTCCATCTTTGACATGATAAGTGGTGGAGTCTATGTGACTTGTTTTATTGAAATCAATGATTTGAATTTGAAAGTTAAGAGACGGAGATAAGAACATACGATTATTGAAGGATTTTATGTTAAGTGCCCTTAGAGGTACTTGGAGTTGCTTTAGTGTGGTGGTCAGGGCAACGACTTTCCAAATAATTTCACGAAAAATGCGCAAAGCAATAATAAGATAAGTACGAGTGCTGCCGCGGGAAACAGAAAATATCGTTGGTAGGTTTTGAAAATCTATACGATTATAAAGTGGCACTTGATGATCAAGTTTATGAAAGGGAGATAAGCTCTCTCCCCCACGTAAAAAGATAGTTTTACGTACTATGGGGTTATGTGTACCCATGTTATTAGGCGGTGGATGTGAGACTGGTAAGATCTTCAGTGTCGTCATGCCATAGGTTATAGTTTTAGATAACCGTGGGAAAAGTATTGTGTTGAGGCAATTTAGGATTATGCGAGATTATATATCAGGAAAATTATGAGACTGCACGGGGTTCCTACATTTATTGATGACAAACAGATGAGCCCAATTTACGGCTAGCTTCTGGAGGTTTTTCCAGAAGGGATTAGGGACACATGTGAGTCTCGGTGTTACATTTCACCCTCAGACCGACGGACATGCACGGCATGTTATCCAGACACTTGAGGATAGGTTGCGGGCCTGTATTATTGATTTCAGGGGTATCTGGGAGGATCTTTTGCCTCTCGTTGAGTTGCGTATAATACCCGTTAACATTCAAGTATTCAGATGGCCCTGTATGATGTCTTTGTCACGACCCGAACCGGGGCCCGTGACTGGTGCCTTACCCCGGGCACCCTAGTGATACAACATCAGAGAAAATCAGCGGAACATAAAGCATAATTATGAAACAAGAGACATGATAAATAAAAGCAAATAGGCCAACCAAAACGGTTGCCTTCCAACATATATATATAAACATTTGAACAGTTACAATCCTTACACCCTGCCCACAACAGTGCTACAGACCTCTAAGATTTATACAACAACTATGACGGGACAGGGCCCCGCCATACCCCTGAACATACAAGAACTTACAGACTCAGGGTAACATACCAAAGATAAGCCTCCGACGAAACGGAGCTTCCCAAAACACTGAAATGAGATCCTAAACGCGGGGATCGACAACCGATGTACTTCTACCTGCGGCATGAACGCAGCCCCGGGCGAGGTCAAGATAACAGTACCAAGTATGTGAAATCAGAAATGAAATCATAATAGTCTATAAGCGAGAGACAGTATGATAACCAAACTACGATACACACGCATGCTTATATCAATTCGGTCTCACGCTCTGACATCAATCCTGCGTGGAGTACCTTCCTCACTGGCGATCTATGATATGATAACAACAAGACAAAGAATCCAAATGGGAGCATACGTGCGCTACGCATCGTGTCGGTATGTCGAAGGGAACAAATAAGACAACATTCCAAATGGAAGCATACCCGTGCGCTATGATCGTGTCGATGAGTCCAAGGAAACAATAAGACAAAGATTCCAAATGGAAGCATACCCGTGCGCTACGCATCGTGTCGATATGTCCAAAGGGAAACAATAAGACAACAAGCGGTAATCAAAGTGGAAGCATACCCGCAGCGCTACGATCGTGTCGATATGTCCAAAGCGATTAACAAAAGTAACACTATCAGCGAGAACGTGCGGAATTTATCCGTCGCTGCCACGCGTCAAGTAAGTTCTCAACAAGTCAACCGACCCTCCATCGAGAGACGCGGTGGTATAGAAACACAATTCTTGCACAACAAAGGCTATCACAACAACAAGCATAGGCAAGTTTCACAACAACAAGCATAGGCAAGTTTCACAACAACAAGCATAGGCAAGTTTATACACAACTCGAAGTACTTTCATTTTATGCCCAAGTCCGGGTTTTAACCGTAAGTATTACGTACGTTAAATTCCTTTTAAAGAGATCTATTCCTTTTATAAAAGTCACCCGATACCCGTAGTATAAAAATAGAGTGACTTATATCTTTTAAGTAAACCAAAACAACTTCCAAACTTTTCCTTTTTAAAACCAAATTAAGGCAATGCCATGCCTTCTTTGTTGGACCAAAATACTTCTCTTTTTAAAGTCAATTTACCACATTAAAACCAATGATAAAAACCATTCTTTTGTTCTCATAAAGTCGTTATAACTAACTTCCCATAAAGCCGTTATAACACTTTATGTTTTAAACCAATTTAAGACAAACAATGCCTTTCTTTTCCCTAGAGTTCCAGTTTGCCTAATTTCAATTTCTCAAGTCTCTTTACTTTAGAAAAGTTTCATAGTTCGATGTCTTAATTCCCTTTAAAACAATTGAGTAACATATGCCATAGGCGAGTAGGTTATTCTTGTTCATAAATCTTATTAAGCAGCCATGATCTAGGAATTGTAATATCATTTTGTCTCATCTTAGCTTCTATGCAGATGGAGGTTTCTACTGGTTTTAATAATACTTAATTATTCAATACATTTTCCTTTATTAACGCTGCAGTGGTTTGTCGATACACATTCGATTTCGAATCAAGAAACATTATTCCTTTCAAAAACCAAGTACTCATTACTCACGAATGAGGTTTCACACAAACATCCATATTAAGTCAAGTCTCTTATCTTTTAAGAATAAGTCTCTTAACTTCTAAACCATTAAACCATTCTTTTTATCTCTCTTAAGACGTTACACCTAACTTCTCATAGAGCTGGTATAACTCTTATGTTTTCAAACCAAGTATACACTTCTTTCAAAAAGGTTTCTTAATCTTTTAGAATACTTCAAGGTTCTTTATTATCACACATCAAGTCGGTTATAAGTCAAATCAGTTATCTTTTAAAAAAAACCACAAAGCATTTCTCACTTACATAGAGCTGTTATAACCAACTTCCCATAAAGTCGTTATAACACTTTATGTTTAAAAACAATCAAATACATTTAACATATGTACGTCTACCGTACTACATAGTTATACACATATCATGCTAGAACAGATAAGAAGAGGTTCACATACCTCGCGACGATTACCGACTAATAGCAAAGCGCTCCAGTACCTCAAACCGTCGGCTACACCTTAAGCCAAGCGCACCACGCCACACGTAGTATTTCAACCTATAGAGGCCACAAGGCGCTATTAATATCTTTAGATCCCGACGTAGAATATTCTACAAAAATTCGGCAAGACCTCCCCGCAGCGTAATTCTCCTCTCTATCGAGGCGGCTACAAGCCAACCAGGGGTTTACACGCTTAACCGGACGTGTACAACTCTACTTCACAAGAATGCTATACAAGTCTCATGTCTGATCCTAAGTAATTCTGATTCGGTTCATCTTAAAGTTCAGCTTAAGTCGCGGACATTGCGTAAGTATTATTCAGGCTTAAGTCAAAAGACATTGCCGCACAACTATGTTCAATTCTATATATAGTATACCTTAACTATATATTCCAACAATATGTAATTTCCAATTACAACAGAAGGTTAAGAGTGTTTACCTCGATAAGCCCAAAATTATCCGAGTTTATATGTCGATCCTGAGCAAGGTTTAGCTCCTACTCCGTGCGCTCAGGCCGCTCCACCAACCCTTAGAAGTTCTAACCAACTTCTACTTATAACTTCAACTACGGGTGAAGATTTACTTAGGGTTTCGTTTGTGATTGAGGGAAGTATAATAGTATTTTCTGGGCTTTTGTATAAGTGTAACCTTGGGAAAACTACAAGGTATTTGGGCATTATAACAATACTTGGAGAGTATTTCTATATCACAAAAAAGGGGGGTATTTATACGAGACACCTAGGCTAGGGGTACCCTGTTAGGAGCACCACAAAGGGGAGGAGGCTCGGCCAAGGGCCTATCTCAAAGGGGGGGGAGGGGGCTTTGGACGATAGCAAAACAAGAGGGAGGGAGTATTTGAGACTTAGGTAGATTGCTCAAGTTTTGGATGAAGAAAGTCTTCAACAAGGGGAGTATTTATAGGCTAACCAAAGGCCAACCAATGGCCAAGATGAAGACAAGTGTGGTGCAAGTGTAGGGCTAGATTTTAACCATGTGGACCTTATCCATCTACCACACAACTTGCACAAAAATATCCTACCTACTCCCTTGACCCCAAATCGTCCAAACCGCCCACTAGCCACGGCCAATGTGAGGGTGACACTTGTCACCCTCCCGTTGGTCCAAAATGTTTCGTCTCTCGGAAAAATCCGCAAAAATTATTATTGACATAGCCGGAATTTTCCCTACGAAAGCTGTGGAAACGTTTCGTCGAAAAACGACTCTTTTTGGCACTTGTGTACAAATTTCGAAACTTGTCAATTCTTAAGGCAAAAATTTAATACGTACGCCCGCACGTACATACTCTGGAAATACGGGGTATAACATTCTCCCCTCCTTAGAAACATTCGTCCCGAATGTTCCTTCTCAAGGTGGATTACGAAGAAGATCTTCTAACAAGTTGCCAACGCCACGCCTGGCCACGAACTAACACACGTTCTCTTCCTTTCTTACTCGTCGTGCCCTCCTCGAACACTTGAACTCTTCTAGTATACGCACCATACTTGATCATTGCTTGATTTCAATACTTTGGAGTCACAACCTCAAACTTGGTCATCTTACTAGCTTTATTTTCCTCTAAGGCCATTCCCGGCCTTCACGAACCGATTCTGGTCGAACATATCCACAAACCCATATGATGGTCATCTAAACTTGGGCCTAGCACCCTCGTGACCCTACCACCTGGCGGGACCACCCGTGACCCAGCGCCGAAGCAGCCGGGTTGGCCTCAACATGGCCCCAACCCGACCCACTTAACGCATCACGCTCTTGTTCCCGATCCGAACAATCTTACCTCTACAGTCATGAAAGCTACCACTTCCATTGCACACTACCGGGGACTTTATCACACAAAACGTTCTAGGCATAAAAATGCACTCCGACAAGGATCACTTGCAAAATCTGGTACTCAAGACGGCCTTACATCTAAGGTCTCAACTGTAATATTCTAAGGTTCATCATTTTCTCACCCTCAAGCTTACCCTTCTCACAACCAGGTTCTACATCACGTTTTAGCACAACGCTATCCGAACATAACACTAAACACATCATCACATCATCAATACATACAAAACTCTAGAGGGTTAAGGATATACCTGAAAAATAGGCGATTCAGAGGACCGCTAAAACTGGGAACTTCCACCGCGACCTCTACCGTGGCCCGCCGGTGTATGAACATCCTGCCTGACTATGGAAGGTGAAGAACCCGCAACTGATCCCGTAGTCTGTGCTATCCTACCAGCGCTACCCCACAGTGACAGTTTCTCCCAAAATGGCCTGTGCATGTAAAACAAACTCCCGGACTAGCACGACACTCCCCACTGTGGAGTCTACCACAGCGGTCACAACGAGGTATGGGTGGCTTCACCGTTAACACCCCGCTCTCGAAATCTGAACCTCGAGCCCCGACCGCTCCCGAAAACTCGGACGCTCAAGATTGTAGAGGACCACTCAGATTGGCGGAGGCGCATAACTAGTCTGCTGGCGAGGCGGCGCCTCGAAAATCACCAAAGGACCTGCAGCTTCGCCTCTTCGCGACTTTGGTCATTCCGCCGATTTCTCCGCTCCTCACCTCCAAGTGCATAAGCTGCGCATGCGGGCAATGTCCATGCGGTGAAGAGCTACACCGAACAACTCTGCTAGGTAATCATCGAGCCTGTAACATATCGGTGCACTCGATCTTCCATACTAGCTACTAATGCGGGACGTCTGGCCAATGAGTCGAACTCACATTGTACTCCGAACCGTCGCGGATCGCCGCAACACCAAAAATCTGTCTACCCGAGCCCCTCATCCGTGGAGGCAAGAAATGTGCAAGAAATGCCTTTGAGAACTCGTCCCGTAAGCGGAAGTGCATTCTCTCCGGGACAGCTCCACGAATCAAACCAATCGATCGCGGTATCACGCGGCCGATGCGAACCGAGACCACCGACTCGGTCTCCGAGGCCTTGATCACTCTCATGATCCGCTGTAACTGCCGGATGAACTCCTGCGGATCATCCTCAGGCCTCGACCCATAAAACTCTGGCGGATTACACCTCAGAAAATCCCGTAGTCTCAAATGCGCTCGGGGTTGAACTACGGTGCTCTTGGGCCCAGGCTGCGTCGGCTTATCCTCAAGTCGGCCTGACCACGGCCGTAATCGGGCCATCTCCTTGTAACCCATCTCCTCTGCCCCAGCCTGTAGGACTGGAGGCTCAGGTACTGTGGTCTCTGTAGAGACTGCCGCTGCTCTACTCGTATCTCCCTCTGCTGCCTTGCCCTTCTGGGCCCGGGTTGCCTTGCGCGGAGGCATAACTGGTAAAAACGAGATACGTCAGAGGGGTCCAACTCATCACACAGCTCTAAGGCACGATCTCAGAATGAGAAGAATGGAAACCAATCCTAAATGTCCTATAGCCTCCTGATTATAGATGTGGTGCACAACACACCGATAATCAAGACTCTACTAGACACGGTCTGTAGACACTTTCCGAGGATTAACTGCTCTGATACCACTTTTGTCACGACCCGAACCGGGGCCCGTGACTGGTGCCTTACCCCGGGCACCCTAGTGATACAACATCAGAGAAAATCAGCGGAACATAAAGCATAATTATGAAACAAGAGACATGATAAATAAAAGCAAATAGGCCAACCAAAACGGTTGCCTTCCAACATATATATATAAACATTTGAACAGTTACAATCCTTACACCCTGCCCACAACAGTGCTACAGACCTCTAAGATTTATACAACAACTATGACGGGACAGGGCCCCGCCATACCCACGAGCGTAAGAACTTACGGACTCGGGTAACATACCAAAGATAAGCCTCCGACGACGGAGCTTCCCAAACGCTGAAATGAGATCCTAAACGCGGATCGGCGGTAGATGTACTTCTACCTGCGGCATGAACGCAGCCCCCCGAAGGAGGTCAGTACAACAGGTACCAAGTATGTGAAACTGTAAAATGAAATCATAATAGTCTATAAAAGCAGGAGACAGGTATGATAACCAAACTACAGTACACACACATAACAGTTATATCAATTCAGGGTCTCACGCCCACAACATCAATCCTGCCCGTGGAGTACCTTCCTCACTGCCGGCAGTCTATGATATGATAACAACAAGACAGCAATCCAAATGGGAGCATACCCGTGCGCTACGCATCGTGTCAGTATGTCCAAAGGGAACAAATAAGACAACATTCCAAATGGAAGCATACCCGTGCGCTACGCATCGTGTCAGTAGGTCCAAAGGGAAACAATAAGACAGCATTCCAAATGGAAGCATACCCGTGCGCTACGCATCGTGTCAGTATGTCCAAAGGGAAACAATAAGACAACAAGGCGGTAATCAAAGTGGAAGCATACCCGTGCGCTACGCATCGTGTCAGTATGTCCAAAGCGATTAACAAAAGTAACACTATCAGCGAACGTGCGTGGAATTTATCCGTCCGCCGATCACGTCCAAGTAAGTTCTCAACAAGTCAACCGACCCTCCATCGAGAGACGCGGTAGTATAGAAACACAATTCTTGCACAACAAAGGCTATCACAACAACAAGCATAGGCAAGTTTCACAACAACAAGCATAGGCAAGTTTCACAACAACAAGCATAGGCAAGTTTATACACAACTCGAAGTACTTTCATTTTATGCCCAAGTCCGGGTTTTAACCCTAAGTATTACGTACGTTAAATTCCTTTTAAAGAGATCTATTCCTTTTATAAAAGTCACCCGATACCCGTAGTATAAAAATAGAGTGACTTATATCTTTTAAGTAAACCAAAACAACTTCCATACTTTTCCTTTTTAAAACCAAATTAAGGCAATGCCATGCCTTCTTTGTTGGACCAAAATACTTCTCTTTTTAAAGTCAATTTACCACATTAAAACCAATGATAAAAACCATTCTTTTGTTCTCATAAAGTCGTTATAACTAACTTCCCATAAAGCCGTTATAACACTTTATGTTTTAAACCAATTTAAGACAAACAATGCCTTTCTTTTCCCTAGAGTTCCAGTTTGCCTAATTTCAATTTCTCAAGTCTCTTTACTTTAGAAAAGTTTCATAGTTCGATGTCTTAATTCCCTTTAAAACAATTGAGTAACATATGCCATAGGCGAGTAGGTTATTCTTGTTCATAAATCTTATTAAGCAGCCATGATCTAGGAATTGTAATATCATTTTGTCTCATCTTAGCTTCTATGCAGATGGAGGTTTCTACTGGTTTTAATAATACTTAATTATTCAATACATTTTCCTTTATTAACGCTGCAGTGGTTTGTCGATACACATTCTGATTTCCGAATCAGTAAAACATTATTCCTTTCAAAAACCAAGTACTCATTACTCACGAATGAGGTTTCACACAAACATCCATATTAAGTCAAGTCTCTTATCTTTTAAGAATAAGTCTCTTAACTTCTAAACCATTAAACCATTCTTTTTATCTCTCTTAAGACGTTACACCTAACTTCTCATAGAGCTGGTATAACTCTTATGTTTTCAAACCAAGTATACACTTCTTTCAAAAAGGTTTCTTAATCTTTTAGAATACTTCAAGGTTCTTTATTATCACACATCAAGTCGGTTATAAGTCAAATCAGTTATCTTTTTAAAAAAAAACCACAAAGCATTTCTCACTTACATAGAGCTGTTATAACCAACTTCCCATAAAGTCGTTATAACACTTTATGTTTAAAAACAATCAAATACATTTAACACATGTACGTCTACTACATAGTTATACACATATCATGCTAGAACAGATAAGAAGAGGTTCACATACCTCGCGACGATTCGACTAATAGCAAAGCGCTCAAGTACCTCAAACCGTCGGCCACACCTTGCAAGCAGACCACGCCACACGTAGTATTTCAACCTATAGAGGCCACTGGCGCCTATTAATATCTTTAGATCGGCGTAGAATATTCTACAAAAATTGGCAGCACCTCCCCATGCGGCGTAATTCTCTCCTCTATCGAGGCCGCTACCAAGCCAACCGAGGGTTTACACGCTTAACCGCGTGTACAACTCTACTTCACGAGAATGCTATACAAGTCTCATGTCTGATCCTAAGTAATTACGATTCGGTTCTCATCTTAAAGTTCAGGCTTAAGTCGCCAGACATTGCCGTAAGTATTATTCAGGCTTAAGTCAAAAGACATTGCCGCACAACTATGTTCAATTCTATATATAGTATACCTTAACTATATATTCCAACAACATGTAATTTCCAATTACAACAGAAGGTTAAGAGTGTTTACCTCGATAAGCCCAAAATTATCCGAGTTTATATGTCGATCCCGAGCAAGGTTTAGCTCCTACTCAGTGCGCTCAGGCCTCCAACCAACCCTTAGAAGTTCTAACCAAATTTTTCTTATAAGTTCAACTACTGTTTAAGATTTACTTAGGGTTTCGTTTGTGATTGAGGGAAGTATAATAGTATTTTCTGGGCTTTTGTATAAGTGTAACCTTGGGAAAACTACAAGGTATTTGGGCATTATAACAATACTTGGAGAGTATTTCTATATCACAAAAAAGGGGGGTATTTATACGAGACAACTAGGCTAGGGGGGGGGTACCCCTCGGTTAGGGCACCACAAAGGGGGAGGGGGAGGCTCTCGGCCAAGGGCCTATCTCAAAGGGGGGGAGGGGGCTTTGGACGATAGCAAAACAAGAGGGAGGGAGTATTTGAGACTTAGGTAGATTGCTCAAGTTTTGGATGAAGAAAGTCTTCAACAAGGGGAGTATTTATAGGCTAACCAAAGGCCAACCAATGGCCAAGATGAAGACAAGTGTGGTGCAAGTGTAGGGCTAGATTTTAACCATGTGGACCTTATCCATCTACCACACAACTTGCACAAAAATATCCTACCTACTCCCTTGACCCCAAATCGTCCAAACCGCCCACTAGCCACGGCCAATGTGAGGGTGACACTTGTCACCCTCCCGTTGGTCCAAAATGTTTCGTCTCTCGGAAAAATCCGCAAAAATTATTATTGACATAGCCGGAATTTTCCCTACGAAGTCGTGGAAAGCGTCTAAAAACGACTCTTTTTGGCACTTGTGTACAAATTTCGAAACTTGTCAATTCTTAAGGCAAAAATTTAATACGTACGCCCGCACGTACATACTCTGGAAATACGGGGTATAACAGTCTTGTTTGAAAGAGAGTGTAGAATCGCCGATTGGTTGGTTCAATGTAGGCGAGGTTCAGATAATTAGCCCAGACTAGATTCAGCGGGCTGTGGATAAGGCGAAGCTTATCCAGGAAAGATTATTAGTAAGCTCAGTCGCGATAAGCTTTATGCAGATAACCGACGTCGACACTTGGAGTTCAGGTTGACATTTTATTATAAGTATTGTTATGTGGCCATGGTTGGCATATTTTGTATGAAGGGTGTAGTAAAAGGAGACTATGTCGCTATCTATTAGATTGACTCCGAAAGAACATTCGGGGACGAATGTTTCAAAGGGGGGAAGAATGTTACACCCCATAGTTCCAGGACATGTGTTTACGAGAATAGATGTGAGAGCACGAGACTTATAAATTTGAACGAAGGAAAGATTTGTTATTCTTAAGGAAAAGTTTTTCGAACCTCGGGAAGGAGAATGTTCGTTAATGAGAATTGGGTTCCCGAATTTGATATTTGAGACTTATAGAATTTATCGGAATTTTGGGAGATGATATAATTTAGACCAACCGGAGGGCGACACATGTCACCCTCCATGGGCACATATGGGGCGGAAAAATGGACACATAAAGAAAGCCACTTGGCTTGATATTGTTGACCACATCTCATCCACACAAGTGTTTTAATCTAGGCCCTTGGTTGTAGTATATATCCTATACTAGTGCAAGACATTCTACACTTAGAAAAAAATTCAAGACTTTGTCTTGATCAAGAGAGAGCTCTCGGCATCATGCCATTGTGCACACAAAAGATTTTCATTTGTTGATCATAATTCCCAATATTCAAACCCAAGGTTCCTAAAGGCATTCTAAGGTTATCTCAATAGAAAGATCCCGAAAAAACTACGTTTTCACGTTAGTCGCAAGATGAAAACCTAAGGTGTTCTTCAACTTTGAAGTTGGAAATTGAAGAGAAGTTGGTTATGAGCTTCTAAGGAGTGCTTGGAGTGGATTGGGACGTAAGAAGAGAAGCTAAAAGTTGCTAAGGATCGACTTTTATGCTTGGACATTATTAGGGCTTATTGAGGTAAAATATTAATCTTCTTAATGTGATTAAAGATTACATGTTTTAGTAGTTGATAAATGAGCATGTGATATATAGATTGAAGTTTGAAAAGATTTGGATCTTGTCGACATGTTAAAAACCGAAAATGGACAAGTTAGCCATTTATGTTGTAATCAATTTGGTCGATAGTTACAATCGTCGCATGTTAAGAAAGAAAGGATTTATAGTTGTTATAATTGTTATTATGTATATAACATGTTGGAATAATAACTTGGATTAAAAAGAAATTGAACGGAAATTGACATTGTTGTTGATATTGATAGTTGCCGAGAATGTGCCTTAAGGATGTGGACAGTTTTATATTGATTATGGGGAAGAATTTTACACGTCCAGCTAGGCGTGTAATCCCCTTGGAATTTCTGAATTGTTGAGCCTTAAATGTGGCATTTGGTTATTGATTTTCGGGCATTGAAAAAGGTGGAAAAGTACGTAGAAACAAAGGAAGTGCTGCCCGATTTTCCGTAGAATAAGAGTCCTTATACTTAGAACTATTCTACGTTGAAAGCTAGAAGTTGATAGGCGTATTATGGTTATTATAGGTTGGCATTCTACGTGCGGCAAATTCAAGTTAGCAAGTGGATTAAGCTGAAGAGGTATGTGGAAACTTTTCTTATCTCTTGAGCATGAATCTTGTAAAAATGTATAGTACGGTAGACGTACGTAAATTAAGAGAATTCGGTTCCATTTTAGTATCCTTTCCTTGATTCTTGAAAGTGTAGTAACTTGACTTTTAAAAAGTATAGGTTACTTGATCTTATGTATAAAGACATCTTGACGTGTGAAGTATTGATTACTTGAACTATGTTAAAGTTAAGAAACTTGATATTCAAAGTTAAGAAACTTGATATTCAAAGTTAAGAAACTTGATATTCAAAGTTAAGAAACTTGAATTCTAAAGTTAAGAGACTTGAAGTATTTTGAAAGTTATGTAACTTGATTTGAAAGTATAAGTCCTTTGGTTATAAAAATGATGAATTTGTCTAAGACATAAAGTTATAACGTCTTTAAGGGAAGTTAGTTATAACGGATTTGTTATACCCCGTAGTTCCAGGGTATATAGGTGAGGATGTACGTGCGAGAATACGACAGAAATTTTGGAAAGAAAGAAAGATGTGATTTTTCGACGGAAAAGTTTCTGGGTTTTGTAAAGGAAAAAGGTTCGTTGATGGGAATTGGATTCCCAGATTTGGTATTTGGACTTCTTGAATTATATTAGAATTATGGAATTTTATTTCCGGAATTGGTCACGTGGGGCCACGGAGAAATTCTGATTTTGTGGGCCCACTTTGTTTTGAGATTTTTGCCTTTATAGATATTTTGGAAGATGAAATATTTTGGGCCAGTAGGAGGCGACACGTGTCACCCCAGGTGGCCTCATGGCCGAAATTTGCTAACAAGTGGCAACAGTGGCCTTGTCTTGCTAGATATTTTATTATTGGACAAGTGGCCAAGTCTTGCTAGATATTTTGTGTGGACAAGTGGCTTGTGGGACCCACACACTTGTCCCCAATCTCAACCACACACTTGCCTTCATCCTAGCCCTTGGTTGTCCTATATATGCACCCTTAGTTAATGAAAACTTCCACACTTAACCATTTCAAGACAAGAAATTCCCTCCCTTCTCCCTAGACCTTGCTCTCGTTTGTGAGCCCATTTCTTGACCTAAATTTGTCCAAAAATTCTTAAAATCTCAAGTGTTCTTCCCTAAGGTGTTAGGAAGATTGTGTACCAAGAGTTGGAAAAGATTTCACACCCTAACCTATTGTTCATGCCTTGACGAAACTTACTAGTTGGAAACCTAAGTGTTCTTCACTTTTTGGAGTTAGTTCTTGAAGAGAAGTTGGTTAGGAGCTTCTATGGGTTGCTTGTAGCGGATTGGAACGGAAAGATTTGGAGCTAAGACTTGCTTGGAGCGACATTAAGTTCTTGGATAATTTTGGGCTATTTGAGGTAGTAAACCTTAACCTCTTTGTGAATTGGTCATTATACATATATTATAAGTATATTATGGAGTATATAAAATATGGAGTAAAGTTTGGAAAAGTTGGATCTTGTTAACTTGTTAAAAGAAAGGATTGGCCGTTTGCCATTAAAATGGTAAAAACGTATCTTACTTGTGAAGAAGTAATTAACAAAGTAACTATAACTTATATTAAGATGGAATATAAGTTGGATGACTAATGAAGTAATTGGATAAGTAAAATGGACATAGTTGGCCAAGGACCCCAACTTAAGGACTGTATTTACTTTGGACTGTATTTACTTTGGACTGTATTTACTTTGGACTGTATATACATTTATGTTAAGGGGAAGATTGTTCAATCGCGTTCCGTTTGGGCGTGTGATCCCCTTTTTAATTATTGTATTGTTATGAAGGCGTGATAGTAAACCGCGTTACCGTTTGGGCGCGTAATCCCCTTCTTTTACTTGTTGTTATTATGGAGGCGTGATAGTAAACCGCGTTACCGTTTGGGCGTGTAATCCCCTTCTTTATGTTGTTTAATTATTACGCCTTATATATATATATGGTATATATATTAAGGTTATTCGTGACTTGGAGGAAGATGGAAAAGTGAGTAAAAGCGGGAAGTCTTTGAATTTTCCGTAGAATTAGGGCTTTTATTGGTATAAGTCTTCAATGGTAAGAAAGGTTTGATAGAAGTACTATGACCATTTTAGGAGTGGAGTACTACGTGTGACGTGATCTACTTGGCTTAAGGAGTAGCCGACGGGTTGAAGTACTTGGAGCGTTTTGCTATTTGTCGATAATCGTCGCGAGGTATGTGAACCTCTTCCTATCTTTTCTAGCATGATTGTTGTGAACTATGTAGTACGGTAGACTTACATGTGCTAAGTGATTTGGTTGGTTTAAAACATAGGGTGTTATAATAGCTTTATGGGAAGTTAGTTATAACGACTTTATGTAGGTAAAAGAATGGTTTATTGATTGTAGAAAGATAAGAGACTTGACTTATACACGACTTGATTTTGAAAGTTAACAGACTTGATCTTGAAAGATAAGAGACTTGTCTTATACACGACTTGATTTTGAAAGTTAAGAGACTTGATCTTGAAAGATAAGAGACTTGACTTAGTTTGACTTGTTATGAATTTTGTTAAAATGTTGTAAAACCTCATTCATGAGTAATGAGTAGTTGGTTTTAAAGAATAATGTTTCTTGATTTGGAAATGAGATTAAGTATCGAACAAACCATTGCAGCATTAATAAAGGAAATGTATTGACTAATTGTTATTAAAACCGAGAGAAACCTCCATCTGCATGAAGCTAAGATGAGACAAAATGATATTACATTTCCTAGATCATGGTCGCTTTTATAAGATTGTAAGAGACAAGAACAACCTACTCACACATAAGGCATATGTTTCTCAAATTTGTTTTAAAGGAGAATTATATTCTTAAGTGATTAAAACTTCGAACTACTGAAACCTTTGAAAATGAGAAACTTGAGCATTTGAAATTAGGCAAACTTGAACGTTTGGAAAATAATGTGTTACTTGATTTTACAAGGGAAGTGTTTTGGTTTACTTAAAAGATAGTCACTCTATTTTATACTACGAACATTGTGTGACTTTTGTGAAAGAAACGTATCTTTTAAAATAGTTAATGTATGTAATACTTTAGGTCGAACTGGATTTTGGCATAAAATGATAGTACCTTAAGTTGTGTGTAACTTGCCTATGTTTGCGTGTGATAGCCTTGTTGTGCAAGTACGTATTTTACTCGACTCGGTTCATAGGATGAACCAGAATGTATTTCACTCGACTACGCGTTCATGGGATGAACCGAATGTATTTCACTCGACTACCGTGTTCATGGATGAACCGGAAATGTATTTCACTCGACTACGCGTCCATGGATGGGCCGAATGTATTCCATCCGACTACCGAAGTTCATGAGATGAACCGGAATGTATTCCACACGTTTCTATCGGGTCCATGAGATGGCGAGACATGTTATACGTATCACATGGTTTGTACCTAGGCTTCAGCGGTGAGGAAGGAGTTCCACGGGCATGAGGGATGACTTTGAGGGCGTGAGTCCCTGACTTGACATGACTGCTTTTATGTTATGAGCTATAGTTTGGTTATCATACATGTCTCGATTTTATATAGTATTATGATTTCATTCTGATATTTTCATTTCACATACTTGGTACTGTTATCGACCTCCTTGAAGTGCGTTCATCCGCAGTAAGTACATCGGTTGTGGATCCTCGCTCATAGGATCACAGATTCAGCGTATTAGGAAGCCCGTTTCTCGGAGGCTTATCTTTTGGTATGTTACCACAGTCCAGAGGTTCTTGTACATTCGAGGTATGGCGGGGCCCTGTCCGTCATAGTTATTGTCACTTCTTAGAGTGCATGAATCTTGTTGTAGGCGAGTTTGTAAAAAGGATAACTGTTGGGTTTTATGAATATATCTGACAAGCTGTTTTGGTTGCTTTGTTTATTTATCATGTCTCTTGTTTCATGTTTATGTTTTTATTTCGCTGATTCTCTCGATGTTGTATCACGAGGGTGCCGAGTAAGGCACTATCCACGGGCCGGTTGGTCGTGACAAAAGTGGTATCGAGCGATTAGTCCTCGGAAACTGTCTACAGACCGTGTCTAGTAGAGTCTTGATTATCGGTGTGTTGTGCACCACATCTATAATCAGGTGGCTGCAGGACATTTAGGATTGGTTTCTATTCTTCTTACTCTGAGATCGTGCCTGAGAGTTGTGTTATAAGTTGGACTCCTCGACGTATTCTTATGTGCGATTATGCCTCCGCATGAGGCAATCGGGGCCCGAAGAGCAAGGCGGCCGAGGAGCCGTGAGTAAGCACGGAGGTTACAGAGGCGAAGGCCCGATCGTTACCGAGATAGTGCTTCCGACGACGAAGTTTTGCGCCGCCGCCGGCGAGTTTAGATCGCAGCGATGGCTGCCGAGACTACTGATACTGAGCCTCAGGTCCACGGCTGGAGCGGATGAGATAAGTACAAGGAGATGGCGATTCTTGGCGTGGTCGTGGCGATATGAGAGAAGGCGTATCGGCAGTTCGATCCAGTAGCACCGTAGTTCACCCCGGCGAGCGCATTTGAGACTACGGACTTTCGAGTTGTAGCCGCGTTACATGGATCGAGAGGCGAGGATGACCTCGTGAGTTTATCCGAAGCGGCACTGGATCATGAGAGTGATCGAGTTTCGAGCGTAGTCGGTGGTATTGGGTTCGCATCGATTGCGTGATCTGCCGATCGTGGTTTGATTCATGGGAAGCCCCGAGGAACATGCGCTCCCGGTTTGGGGCGAGTTCTCAGGCATTTCTTGCACATTTCTTGCCTCCACATATGAGAGGGCTCGCCTCTGATTTTTGACGTTAAGCGGCCGGGCGTGCGGTTAGGGAGTAAAACGTGGAGTTTGACTCGTTGGCTCGGTATGTCCCGCCTTAGTGACCGATATGGAGGGCGAGTGCACCGCCACGTCCGAGCTCGATGATTACTTGGCGAAGCTTGTTGGTGTAGATCTTCACCGGGCATGGACATTGCCCGCATGCGAGCTCATGCGCTTGGATGTGAGGCACGAGAGGTCGACGGAATGGCCAGGATCAGCGAAGAAGGCGTAACAGCAGGTCCTTTGGTAACTTGCGAGGCGGACCACCTCGGCGCGAGCTAGTTATGCACCTTCGCCAAGATGCAGTGGTCCTCCGCGCCTTCGGGGCGCTCGGTATTCGGAGCTGGTCAAGGCTCCAGGGCTTTTGGTTCACAGATATACGTGATTTCTAGCCGCCAGATTCACGTCCCCTCGGTGTGCGATGTGGCGGCGCCATCGGGAATGTCGTCTTTTTGCGGTGCTTGTTTCACTGCGGCCGTCGAGGGCCATGTGACGAAGAATGTGCTTATATGAAGTACCGCAACGACGCAGCCTACCGGATCAGTGGCAGGTTCATCGCCTTCTACAGCTATGCGCCCTGCAGGGCAGGCCTATGATTAGAGTGAAGCGGTAGATACAGGTATATCCTTAACCCTCTAGAGTTTTGTTTGCGCGATATGATGATCTTATTATTGTGTGCTATGTACAGATAGCATTGTGTTAAGTATAACTTAGAGAACATGACTAGTTGAAGAGGTAAGTTTGGGGTCATGGAAGGTGTGAACCTTAGAATATTATAAGTGGAGACCTTAGATGCGAGGCCGTCTTGAGTAAAAGATTTGTTTACGATTGACCTTTGTCGGAGTGCATAGTATACGAGGGGTAAAAAAAATTGTGTGATAAGTCCCCGAGTGGTGTGAATTATATAAGGATAGTTATGATAAGAAGACCACTAGGTTTGCGTAACTTGATTAGTGAGATTGTTCGGATCGGGAACAAGAGTTTGGCGCGCAAATGGGTCGGGTTGAGGCAAGGTTGCGTGTCAACCGCGCCGGTTTGGGGTGGGGTCGATTCGAGGTGGTCCCGCGGTGGTAGGTCACGAGGTGCTAGGCCCGTGTTGAGGTAACCATCGTACGGGGTCGTGGATGCGTTCGACCAGAATCGGTTCGTGAAGGCCGGGAATGGCGTTAGAGTAACTTGAAGCTCGTGGGAGCCGTTGTGAGATTAGAAATGATTCCTCGTTGGCTTGGATTTGAGTTTTGCGCACATGTTATATTCTGGCCATTGGTGGCATGATCGGTTTGTAAGTATAGTAGTGAAGACTATACCGACGCAAGTACGTTTGGAGACTTAGAAGGAACATTCGGGACGAATGTTTCTAAGGAGGGAAGAATGTTATACCCCATAGTTCCAGGGTATATATGTGAGGATGTACGTGCGAGAATACGACATAAATTTTGGAAAGAAAGAAAGATGTTATTTTTCGACGGAAAAGTTTCCGGTTTTTGTGAAGAAAAAGGTTAAGTAAATGGGAATTGGATTCCCAGTTTGGTATTTGGACTTCTTGAATTATATTAGAATTATGGAATTTTATTTCCGAATTGGTCACGTGGGGCCCACTGGAGAAATTTACTGATTTTGTGGGGCCCACTTTGTTTTGAGATTTTTGCCTTTATGGATATTTTCTAAGATGAAATATTTTGGGCGAGTAGGAGGCGACACGTGTCACCCCTAGGTGGCCTCATGGCCGAAATTTGCTAACAAGTGGCAAGACAAGTGGCCTTGTCTTGCTAGATATTTTGTGTGGACAAGTGGCCAAGTCTTGCTAGATATTTTGTGTGGACAAGTGGCTTGTGGGACCCACACACACTTGTCCCCAATCTCAACCACACACTTTCCTTCATCCTAGCTCTTGGTTGTCCTATATATGCACCCTTAGTTGATGAAAACTTCCACACTTAACCATTTCAAGACAAGAAATTCCCTCCCTTCTCCCTTGACCTTGCTCTCGTTTTTGAGCCCATTTCTTGACCTAAATTTGTCCAAAAATTCTTAAACTCTCAAGTGTTCTTCCCTAAGGTGTTAGGAAGATTGTGTACCAAGAGTTGGAAAAGATTTCACACCCCTAACCTATTGTTCATGCCTTGGACGAAACTTACTAGTTGGAAACCCTAAGTGTTCTTCACTTTTTGGAGTTGGTTCTTGAAGAGAAGTTGGTTAGGAGCTTCTATGGGTTGCTTGTAGCGGATTGGAACGGAAAGATTTGGAGCTAAGACTTGCTTGGAGCGACATTAAGTTCTTGGATAATTTTGGGCTATTTGAGGTAGTAAACCTTAACCTCTTTGTGAATTGGTCATTATACATATATTATAAGTATATTATGGAGTATATAAAATATGGAGTAAAGTTTGGAAAAGTTGGATCTTGTTAACTTGTTAAAAGAAAGGATTGGCCGTTTGCCATTAAAATGGTAAAAACGTATCTTACTTGTGAAGAAGTAATTAACAAAGTAACTATAACTTATATTAAGATGGAATATAAGTTGGATGACTAATGAAGTAATTGGATAAGTAAAATGGACATAGTTGGCCAAGGACCCCAACTTAAGGACTGTATTTACTTTGGACTGTATTTACATTTCTGTTAAGGGGAAGATTGTTCAATCGCGTTCCGTTTGGGCGTGTGATCCCCTTTTTAATTATTGTATTGTTATGAAGGCGTGATAGTAAACCGCGTTACCGTTTGGGCGCGTAATCCCCTTCTTTTACTTGTTGTTATTATGAAGGCGTGATAGTAAACCGCGTTACCGTTTGGGCGTGTAATCCCCTTCTTTATGTTATTTAATTATTACGCCTTATATATATATATATATGGTATATATATTACGTTATTCGCCTTGGAGAAAGATGGAAAAGTGAGTAAAAGCGGGGAAGTCTTCTTGAATTTCCGTAGAATTAGAGGGCTTTTTATTGGTATAAGTCTTCAATGGTAAGAAAGGTTTGATAGAAGTACTATGACCATTTTAGGAGTGGAGTACTACGTGTGACGTGATCTACTTGGCTTAAGGAGTAGCCGACGGGTTGAAGTACTTGGAGCGTTTTGCTATTTGTCGATAATCGTCGCGAGGTATGTGAACCTCTTCCTATCTTTTCTAGCATGATTGTTGTGAACTATGTAGTACGGTAGACGTACATGTGCTAAGTGATTTGGTTGGTTTAAAACATAGGGTGTTATAATAGCTTTATGGGAAGTTAGTTATAACGACTTTATCTAGGTAAAAGAATGGTTTATTGATTGTAGAAAGATAAGAGACTTGACTTATACACGACTTGATTTTGAAAGTTAAGAGACTTGATCTTGAAAGATAAGAGACTTGTCTTATACACGACTTGATTTTGAAAGTTAAGAGACTTGATCTTGAAAGATAAGAGACTTGACTTAGTTTGACTTGTTATGAATTTTGTTAAAATGTTGTAAAAACCTCATTCGCGAGTAATGAGTAGTTGGTTTTAAAAGAATAATGTTTCTTGATTTCGAAATGAGATTAAGTATCGAACAAACCATTGCAGCGTTAATAAAGGAAATGTATTGACTAATTGTTATTAAAACCAAGAGAAACCTCCATGCATGAAGCTAAGATGAGACAAAATGATATTACATTTCCTAGATCATGGTCGCTTATAAGATTGTAATAGACAAGAACAACCTACTCACACATAAGGCATATGTTTCTCAAATTTGTTTTAAAGGAGAATTATATTCTTAAGTGATTAAAACTATGAACTACGAAACCTTTCAAAATGAGAAACTTGAGCATTTGAAATTAGGCAAACTTGAACGCTTGGAAAATAATGTGTTACTTGATTTTACAAGGGAAGTGTTTTGGTTTACTTAAAAGATAGTCACTCTATTTTATACTACGAACATTGTGTGACTTTTGTGAAAGAAACGTATCTTTTAAAAGAGTTAATTTATGTAATACTTTAGGTCGTAACCGATTTTGGCATAAAATGATAGTACCTTAAGTTGTGTGTAACTTGCCTATGTTTGCGTGTGATAGCCTTGTTGTGCAAAGTCGTGTATTTTACTCGACTACGGTTCACGGGATGAACCGAATGTATTTCACTCGACTACGCGTTCATGGATGAACCGAATGTATTTCACTCGACTAGCGTTCATGGATGAACCGGAAATGTATTTCACTCATTCTGCGTCCGTGGATGGACCGAATGTATTCCATCCGACTCACCGAGTTCACGAGATGAACCCGAATGTATTCCACACATTTCTATCTGGGTCCATGAGATGGGCCGAGACATGTTATACGTATCACATGGTTTGTACCTAGGCCATCGGCGGTGAGGAAGGAGTTCCACGGGCATGAGGATGACTTTGAGCGTGAGTCCCGACTTGACATGACCGCTTTTATGTTATGAAATGTAGTTTGGTTATCATACATGTCTCGATTTTATATAGATTATGATTTCATTTCTGATTTTTGATTTCACATACTTGGTACTGTTATCGACCTCCTTGAGGCCGCGTTCATGCCGCAGTGTAGGTACATCGGTTGTGGATCCTCGCCATAGGATCACAGTTGACGTATTGGGAAGCCCGCTTCTCCGAGGCTTATCTTTTGGTATGTTACCACGAGTCAGTAGGTTCTTGTACATTCGGGGTATGGCGGGGCCTGTCCGTCATAGTTATTGTCACTTCTTAGAAGTGCATGTAATCTTGTTGTGGGCAGAGTTTGTAAAAAGGATAACTGTTCGGGTTTTATGAATATATACAGAAGGCAACTGTTTTGGTTGGCCTGTTTATTTATCATGTCTCTTGTTTCATATTTATGTTTTTATTTCCGCTGATTCTCTCTGATGTTGTATCACGAGGGTGCCCGGGGTAAGGCACCAGTCACGGTCCCCGGTTCGGGTCGTGACAGGATTTATGAAAGGTTAAAGATGTCTTAGTTTCTAAAGCATAAAGTTAGTATAACGGCTTTATGGGAAGTTGGTTATAATAACTTTATGGAAGGTTAAAGGAATGGTTTTCTCAAGTAATGTAAACAAAGATAAATGACTTGATATAGAGAAGGGCAATTTGATTTAAAGGTATCAATTGCTTAAGGTTTTAAAGTAAGGGTCACTTGATTTAGAAGCCTAAAGATGTATTTCTAAAAGTGTAGTGACATGTTTGAAATGTAAACAAGCCTTGATACTACGGGTGTTAGTATCTTGGGGTTTTATATAAAAATGAGTCTTTTGAAACGAATGGAATTACGTAGTACTTTGGGTTAAATTCCCGGATTTTTATGTGATATGAAAGTGCCTTGAGTTAATAAAATGAAATTCATTTTTGTATGATAATGAAAGTCTAAAGATTTTATGAACTTGCCTATGCTTGCTTGTGATAGCCTTTGAGTGCAAGTATTATATTTTTACGCTGCCGTGACTCTAAGTTGGAGGGCCGGCTGTCTTGTTGTGAATTTACTTGGACGTACCGACAATAATTGTTACACCCCGTAATTGCAGGACATGTTTTAAGAACGTAAGTAAGAACTCACAAATGTTAAGGATTTGAGACTTGTAAAAATTTATCGGAAATTATGAAATTGTCGGAAAAACATTGTGTGGTGTCGAATGGGAGGGCGACACGTGTCACCCCCCTTAGCTATGCCTTGGACGAAATGGCATGGCCAATATGGTCATTTACCATAAGTCTTCTAAGGCTAAGACTTGCAACTTGTGGCATGAGTTTATTGACTAAAGTCAAAGGTCCCACCTTGGTCTTGATATTTAGCAAGACTACATCTAAACCACCCATGTGTTATTATCATAACCTCCGCGTGCTATATATTACTACTAGTAGTGCTAGAGAGAGCCAACACTTAGAAAAATTGCACAAATTGAAGAACATAGGCTATGTGCTCTCGTTTCATCAAAAAAAAAGAGAAAATCTTTGTTTGTGATCCATTTAGCTCCCACTTTAAACCAAGGTTCTTATGTGTATTGTAAGCAAGTCTCAATAGAAACATCTTGGAAAAGATAGTTTTCTGTTAGTCATGGCTAAAACCTAATGGTCTTTCTAGGTTTTGTTTGGAGATTTGAAGAATAATTGTTGGTGTTGTTCTAAGGGTCTCAACAAGTGGATTGAAGTGTCTTGGAGAGGTTCTAAACTACTAAGGAGCGACTTCGGATTGGAGTTGATTTCATATTCGTGAAGGTATAATCTTGTCTTTTAAAGGTGTTACAAGATTACATATTTATATGGTTGTTGTTAGCTTTGTATGTTGCGAGCATGAAGTTGTTATATTGAAGTTATAAGGATTATGGATTGATTATAGCCTTGGAAATCCGAAATGTAATGTAAGCCATGACTAAGTTGAATTACAATTTAATCGTTGTTAGAATCGTCGCATGTTACTTACTTAAAGATTATGGTTATTATAATCAAATGCGACTTGATATCATTTTATGCTACCAATATGGTTTGAAATGGAAATTGGATAGAATTGGTATTGTTGAACTCAAGGTGGCCGAATTTGGACTTGTAGTTTGTATTGTTTGGTTATTCATTTGCATTGGACTACCTTCTATATAATTGTGAGCCAATTGGGGCTGTTTAGTTAGTCATTTGCATTGGACTACCTTCTATATAATTGTGAGCCAATTGGGGCTGTTTAGTTAGTCATTTGCATTGGACTACCTTCTATATAATTGTGAGCCAATTGGGGCTGTTTGGTTATTGTATTTTCGGCCTTGAAAAAGGTGGCAAAGTGAGTAAATACAAAGGAGGTCTTTGTCCGATTTTCCGTAGAAATTAGAGACTTAACACTTATAATATTCTACGTTTGAAGTAAGGCTTTAATAGACGTGTGAATATTATAGGTTGACATAGTGCAGGCGGGACTTTGTACTTGGCAAGTGGTTTGACGACAAGGTATGTAGAACTTTTCCTATCTTTGAGCATGACTAGTTTCACGATATAGTACGGTGAGACGTCAAGACTTTGAAATTCTTTACTTGTTTTATGAAATGCCAAGTCGGGTGAGTTAGAGATTAACTCACTTCTTTGAGAATATTAAAGATGTCTTAAGTCTTGTTAAAGATAAGGGACTTGAAGAATTTTAAAGTATGTAATACTTGGGTCGCTTTTAAAACGTATAAGTCCCTTGGATAGGAAATTGTACATGACTAAGGTATAAAGTGAATATAAAGACTTTATGTGAGTTGTTTATATTGACTTTATGGAAAGATAAATGACTTGATTTAATGGAAGGCAATTCGATTTTAAGGCATCAATTGCCTAAGGTTTTATAAGACACGAGTCACTTGATTTAGAAGCCATATTTTATTTCTAAAAGTATTGTGACTTGTCTTGAAAAGAAATTGTCACTTGATACTACGGCTAGTAGTATCTTGGATGTTTTATAATGAAATGAGTCATTTTAAAAGAATAGAAGTACGTAGTACTTTGGGTTAAATTCCCGGATTTTCATAAAGACATTTTAGTGCCTTAAGTAAACTAAAATGAGAGTGTATATGAACAAGAATAGTAAGAAGTTAGGGGATTTCTTAACTTGCTTATATATTGTATGATAAGCCGATAGAGCTTATGTTATGTGTGATAGCCGGATTTGGGCTAGGGATATATTATTCGTTGCGGGGTCATTCCCCGGGATTGTGGCATTGTATATTTCCGTGGATTTGCTAACCACGATGCGAGGAATACCTCATGCGAGTCCGTAAGGGCTTATGCGGGTGAAATAGTCCCATGCGGACGGGTCCACCTATGCGAGGAATACCTCACGCGAGTCCGTAAGGGCTTATGCGGGTGAAATAGTCCCATGCGAGGAATACCTCACGCAGTCCACCGGACTATCACGGGTGAAATAGTCCCAGGAGTAGGATTCCAATCCTATTTTTCGTTGTAAGTATACACCTATTTATACTCTCATTATTAGTAAGGCACTGAGTACTGTGATTTTGTTAGCATACATGTCTCCGGCTTTCTTTTAAACTTATGTTGTAATTACGATTTTCGGTTGCATACTTAGTACATATCATTGTGTGACCCCTTCCTCGGTGCGTTCATCTGCCAGAAAGGAGTAAGCGAGTTGCGGATCCACATTCTTAGGATCACTTATCGGACGTCTGAAGCTCCATCCTCGGAGGCTTGTCTTTCTTTTACGATCTTGTCCCCGATGTTGTAGATTATGTACATTCGGGTATGGCGGGCCCCGCCATACGCTTGTTATTCCTGAGGTGCTGTATTCACCTATGTGGTTGGGCTATAAGAACCGTGTTGTAAAGTTGTACTTTAACCTTGTTTATATTATGGAAAGCGGCACTTATCGGCTAGCTGTGTTGTTATATTATTTACACATGTGTTTATGTTGTGTATGTTCCGCCGCTATTCTCGACGTATACAGGCGGGGTGCGTGTAGGGCACGATCGCGGCCTGGTCGGGTCGTGACAAAAGTGGTATCGAGCGATTAGTCCTCGGAAAGTGTCTGACCGTGTCTAGTAGAGTCTTGATTATCGGTGTGTTGTCCACCACATCTATAATCGTGAGGCTACGAGACATTTAGGATTGGTTTCCATTCTTCTCTCTCGAGATCGTGCGGTAAGTGTCTTATTAGGTTGAATCCTCTCGACCTCTTATTATGAAACAATATGCCTCACGGAAGCTACCAGGCCCGAAGGGCAAAGCGGCAGCGGAGGCTGCTAGCGGTACTCGAGAGTTACGGGCTCGTGCACGACTATGCCCGAGGTAGTAAGCGGTCGGCGAGTTCAGCACGCTGCGATTTTAGAAGCCGAGAGCGGCGGTAGCTCGAAGGTTCGGCACGAGCCTCGATTCCATAGCACCGCGAGTATAGAGACTACGAGAACATTCGATTGTTGGACGATATAGTAGTCGAGCGGCCGAAGCGAGCAGCGACCCTGTGAGCGATTTGCGGATTAGGGATTTTCCGGGATGTCACCCACGAGTTTTATGGTTCGAGTCCGATGAGGATCCAGGAGTTCGTTCGACACTACAGCGGACCTGCAGTCCTTAGGGCTTCAGAGAGTAGTGCTACACTAGCCTCTTCCGGGTTGCGCGATATTGCGTTGAACTGGTTTGAGTCGTGGTTGTTTTGAGAGGTGATGATGCTCTTACACTGTTTGGGAGGAGTTTACAGAGGCCTTTATGGATCACTTTACCTCCGAGATGAGAGAGCCCGGTAGACAGTTTTTGACCTTGTGGCGAGCGGGAGGGCGTTAGGGAGTACACTGGAGTTTGACTCGGCGTGCATGCTCACACTATTGTAGCTAGCATGGCGGATAGAGTTCATCGTTATGTGATGGGGCTAGACTGTCATATGATTCTGAGATGTTTGGGGTGGCTCTTCACCCGGTATGGACATTGCTAGGATGCAGCCTATGCTCGTGGATAGAGGATAGAAAGCGAGGACCAGATTGACGCAGCCACCCAAGAGGCGTGACATAAGGGTCTCAGGCGATTATCGGCGGGCGGCCTCAGCTGAACTAGGTCCACTTTCCGGCCCGGACAGAGTGCTCCGTCATGGTTTTCTGGCAAGAGGTCCGATCAGCGGTCGATTAGGAGCGGTCGGGCTCCAGTCTTGAGGTTTCGAGGCGAGATCCTCGCCGTCGAGACCACCACGGCTTCGGTGTGCTCGATGCGGTAGATCTCACCCAAGCGAGTGTCGTGTTCCTACAAGAGGTTGTTACTCTTGTGGCCAGCTGGGCCATTTGAAGAGAGATTGTCCGTCTAGAGGCAGCATGGGTGGTACAGCACCGGGATCGATTCTTTGGGTCTTCTCATACGTGGTTATGCGCCCGGGCGTGGTACTCACTGACGAGCGGGCCGCGGTAGAGGCGTGGTGGTGGTTCGATTCTAGCGGTCCCGTAAACGCATATATTCTCTAGCCACCGCCAGATCGTGAGGCTTCACGCCGTCGTCGGTACATTCGCGATTTCAGGTGTGATGTTTATGCATTGATAGATCCGTGTTCTACCTTGTCCTACGTGTCCTCTTATGCGGGTAGAATCGGGATAGCCGGTGTCGATAGAGCCGTTTGAGGTAGCTACGCGATGGGTGATTCGGTGTTAGCTGAGCGGGTGTATAGAGGTTGTCCGGTATTTATTTACAGTCGTCAGACCCTTGCAGACTTGATAGAGCTGGAGATGACAGATTTTGATGTCATTATGGGTATGGACTGGTTGGCTTCTTGTTATGCCAACGTTGACCGTAGGACAGTTGGTTGGTTCGATTTCTGGCGAGCGATTATCGAGTGGAGGCAAGCAACACGGCGTCGCGGGTAGGTTTATTTCTTACCTCAAGGCTAGGAAGATGGTGCGAAGAAGTACATCTATCATCCGTCCGGTATTCGATACTGGTGAGTGCGATTCTTGATCGATGCCGATGGTTAGGGAGTTTCCAGATGTGTTCCTAGATGATCTTCCGGGTATCCCTCCTGAGAGGGAGATCGAGTTTTGTATTGACACGTTGCCAGACACTCGACCTATTTTCATTCCGCCTTACAGGATGGCACCTGCGGAGTTGAGGGAGCTGAAGGACCAGCTGAAAGATTTGCTGGAGAAAGGCTTTATCAGGCCTAGTGTATCTCCCTGGGGAGAGCCGGTGTTGTTTGTGAAAAAGAAGGATGGGACGCTGCGTATGTGTGTTGACTACAGGCAGCTGAATAAGGTAACCATTAAGAATAGGTACCCCCTCCCCAGGATTGATGATTTGTTTGACCAGTTGCAGGGTGCGAGGTGTTTCTCAAAGATAGACTGCGGTGCAGTTATCATCGAGTTCGAGTTCGAGCGAGATATCCCAAAGATCGCATTCGGGACCGGTATGGGCACTATGAGTTGAGTTATGTCTTTCGGTTTGACCAACGCTCCAGCGGTATTTATGGATTTGATGAACCGGGTGTTCAAGTCATTCTTGGATACATTTGTGATTGTATTCATTGATGACATCCTGGTTTATTCGCGGACAGAGCAGGAGCATGCAGATCACTTGAGGACGGTACTTGGGATTCTCCGGAGCCGGCAGTTATTCGCCAAGTTCTCCAAGTGTGAGTTTTGGTTGGCCTCAGTGGCATTCCTGGGGCATATTATTGGGGCTGATGGTGTTCGCGTGGATACGGCAAAGGTGAGGCGATCAAGTCTTGGCGAGACTCTACTCGACCGAGGTGCGCGATTTCTTAGGGTGGCGAGTTATTATCGCGAGTTTGTGGAGCGGTTGCCGATTTGGACCGCTGACTAGGGTGACTCGTAAGCGGCCAAGTTCCGATGGGCGAGGCTTGCGAGAAGGGTTTCCGATTGTTGAAGGAAAGATTGACTACACTCAGTTCTTACTCTTTCGGAGGGTTAGATGGTACGTGATCTATTGTGATGCCTCTGTATCGGGCTAGGGTGTGTTTTGATGCGACGGCAAGGTTATAGCCTATGCTTCCGGCGATTCTGAGCATGAGAGGAATTACCTACCCATGACTTAGAGTTGGCGCGATTATTCATGCCTTGAAGATTTTGAGACATTATTTGTACGGAGTTCATGTGGATATTTATACAGACCACAAGAGCCTCGGTATATCTTCGAAGAGGAGTGAACTTGGCGCAGGCGGTGGTTAGAGTTCTTGAAAGATTATGATGTTGATATTCTATACCATCGGGAAGGCCAACGTAGTTCTTGATGCCTTGAGTCGTAGATCTACGGGAGCCTATCGAGTACGGCCGGAGAGGCGGGACACGGTCCGTCGAGATCCATCGATTAGCGAGCCTGGGGTTCGATTGATCGATACCGACGATAGTGGGTGCGGGTTCGTGAGGTTGCGAGTCTTCCATCGTTGATGAGGTGAAGAGGCGGCGTTCGAGGACCCGATATTGATGCGATGCAGTGATGCGGCTCTTCGGGAGGAGAAGAGTCTATTCGAGTAGCGCTGATGGTCTTGAGATTTGAGGCGGTTGTGTGTTCCGATGTATCGAGACTTCGTCGGCCAGTGCAGGAGGCACAGGCGCTCGATATTCTATTCATCCGGTCGACCAAGATGTACCATGACCTCGGATGTTTGTATTGGTGGGATGGCACGAAGAGGGCGTGGCGAGTTTTGTTGCCTGATGTCCTAATTGCCGCGAGTCAAGGTCGAGCACGAGGCCCAGTGGATTATTGCGATCTATCGAGATTCGACTTGGAAGTGGGAGATGATCAACATGGACTTTATTCTGAGGTTACCTCGCACTCGGAGGAAATGCGACTCCATTTGGGTTATTGTTGTGGTGTGAAATCCGCCCATTTCCTTCCGGTCGGGGCAGCGTTTTGGTGAGACTATGCGGGTGTACATCCGAGAGATAGTGAGGCCGCGGTGTCGGTGTCGATTATTTCGATAGAGCCCGATTTACGGCTAACCGGAGATCTTTCGGAAGGGTCTTGGGACACTGGTGAGTCTCGGACAACATTTCATCCTCGGTCGACGGGCGGCGAGCGCACTATCGCACAACTGAGGATATCTGCGAGCTGCGTGATAGATTTCGATGGTAGCTGGGAGGATCATTTTCCTCTTGTGGAGTTTGCTTATAACAACAGCTACCATTCCAGTCTACAGATGGCGCCATACGAGGCTTTATATGGGCGGAAATGTAGATCGCCGATTGGTTGGTTCGGCGTGGCGAGTGCGATTAGTTGGCCCGGACTTGGTACAGCGAGTGTGTATAAGGTGAAGCTTATCCGAGAGAAGGCGTGCGGCTCGAGTCGGCAGAAGTCATATGCGGATAATCGGCGTCGGCATTTGGAGTTTCAGGTAGACGATTGGGTCTTCTTGAAGGTGTCACCCATGAAGGGTGTGATGAGATTCGGTAAGAAGGGGAAACTCAACCCAAGGTACATTGGGCCCTACCAGATCGTCCGTAGAGTGGGACAGGTTTCTTATGAGTTGGATCTCGCCGTGAGTTCGAGGCGGTACATCCGGTCTTCCATGTTTCTATGTTGCGGAAGTGTATCGGAGATCCAGCGAGAGTTTTTCCTACTAGTGAGGTCCAGGTTACAGAGGGGTTATCGTATGAGGAGAGTCCCATAGCGATACTCGATCGCCAGGTCAGGCGACTGCGGACCAAGGATGTAGCTTCCGTCAAAGTCCTGTGGAGAAATGATAACCAGTAGGAGTTGACTTGGGAAGCGGAGGAGGACATGTTGAGGAGGTATCCTCACTTATTTCCTATACCTTGGTATTTCATTTTGCCACTTACTTGTCGAGTTTTAATTGAAGTGTTTCTTTTGCTTAAATGCTTTTATGTGGCCATGAGTGGCATTTTTGGTATGTCGGGGCTGTGAAAGGAAACTATGTCGCTAATTGTAAGTGTGACTCCGAAAGAACATTCGGGGACGAATGTTTCTAAGGGGGGAAGAATGTTACACCCCGTAATTGCAGGACATGTTTTAAGAATGTAAGTAAGAACTCACAAATGTTAAGGATTTGAGACTTGTAAAAATTTATCGGAAATTATGAAATTGTCGGAAAAACATTGTGTGGTGTCGAATGGGAGGGCGACACGTGTCACCCCCCCTGGCTATGCCTTGGACGAAATAGCATGGCCAATATGGTCATTTACCATAAGTCTTCTAAGGCTAAGACTTGCAACTTGTGGCATGAGTTTATTGACTAAAGTCAAAGGTCCCACCTTGGTCTTGATATTTAGCAAGACTACATCTAAACCACCCATGTGTTATTATCATAACCCTCCAAGGTGCTATATATTACTACTAGTAGTGCTAGAGAGAGCCAACACTTAGAAAAAATTGCACAAATTGAAGAACATAGGCTATGTGCTCTCGGGTTTCATAAAAAAAAAAGAGAAAATCTTTGTTTGTGATCCATTTAGCTCCCCACTTTAAACCAAGGTTCTTATGTGTATTGTAAGCAAGTCTCAATAGAAACATCTTGGAAAAAGATAGTTTTCGGGTTAGTCATGGCGAAAACCTAATGGTCTTTCTAGGTTTTGTTTGGAGATTTGAAGAATAATTGTTGGTGTTGTTCTAAGGGTCTCAACAAGCGGATTGAAGTGTCTTGGAGAGGTTCTAAACTACTAAGGAGCGACTTCGGATTGGAGTTGATTTCATATTCGTGAAGGTATAATCTTGTCTTTTAAAGGTGTTACAAGATTACATATTTATATGGTTGTTGTTAGCTTTGTATGTTGCGAGCATGAAGTTGTTATATTGAAGTTATAAGGATTATGGATTGATTATAGCCTTGGAAATCCGAAATGTAATGTAAGCCATGACTAAGTTGAATTACAATTTAATCGTTGTTAGAATCGTCGCATGTTACTTACTTAAAGATTATGGTTATTATAATCAAATGCGACTTGATATCATGTTATGCTACCAATATGGTTTGAAATGGAAATTGGATAGAATTGGTATTGTTGAACTCAAGGTGGCCGAATTTGGACTTGTAGTTTGTATTGTTTGGTTATTCATTTGCATTAGACTACCTTCTATATAATTGTGAGCCAATTGGGGCTGTTTAGTTAGTCATTTGCATTGGACTACCTTCTATATAATTGTGAGCCAATTGGGGCTGTTTAGTTAGTCATTTGCATTGGACTACCTTCTATATAATTGTGAGCCAATTGGGGCTGTTTGGTTATTGTATTTCCGTCCTTGAAAAGGTGGCAAAGTGAGTAAATACAAAGGAGGCGCTGTCCGATTTTCCGTAGAAATTAGAGACTTAACACTTATAATATTCTACGTTTGAAGTAAGGCTTTAATAGACGTATTGTGAATATTATAGGTTGACATAGTACGGGCGGGACTTTGTACTTGGCAAGTGGTTTGACCGACAAGGTATGTAGAACTTTTCCTATCTTTGAGCATGACTAGTTTCACGTATATAGTACGGTGAGCGTCAAGACTTTGACATTCTTTACTTGTTTTATGAAATGCCAAGTCGGGTGAGTTAGGAGATTAACTCACTTCTTTGAGAATATTAAAGATGTCTTAAGTCTTGTTAAAGATAAGGGACTTGAAGAATTTTAAAGTATGTAATACTTGGGTCGTTTTAAAAACGTATAAGTCCCTTGGATAGGAAATTGTACATGACTAAGGTATAAAGTGAATATAACGACTTTATGGGGAGTTGGTTATATTGACTTTATGGAAAGATAAATGACTTGATTTAATGGAAGACAATTCGATTTTAAGGCATCAATTGCCTAAGGTTTTATAAGACACGAGTCACTTGATTTAGAAGCCATATTTTATTTCTAAAAGTATTGTGACTTGTTTTGAAAAGAAATTGTCACTTGATACTACGGCTAGTAGTATCTTGGAAGTTTTATAATGAAATGAGTCATTTTAAAAGAATAGAAGTACGTAGTACTTTGGGTTAAATTCCCGGATTTTCATAAAGACATTTTAGTGCCTTAAGTAAACTAAAATGAGAGTGTATATGAACAAGAATAGTAAGAAGTTAGGGGATTTCTTAACTTGCTTATATATTGTATGATAAGTCGATAGAGCTTATGTTATGCGTGATAGCCGGTTTTGGGCTAGGGATATATTATTCGTTCATGGTCATTCCGGGATTGTGGCATTGTATATTTCCGTGGATTTGCTAACCACGATCGAGGAATACCTCATGCGAGTCGTAATGGCTTATGCGGGTGAAATAGTCCCACGCGGTAGTCCGACCTATGCGAGGAATACCTCATGCGAGTCCGTAAGGGCTTATGCGGGTGAAATAGTCCCATGCGAGGAATACCTCACGCAGTCCACTGGACCTATCGCGGTGAAATAGTCGTGAGTAGGATTCAATCCTATTTTTCGTTGTAAGTATACACCTATTTATACTCTCATTATTAGTAAGGCCTTTAGTCGTGTGATTTTGTTAGCATACATGTCTCCGCTTTCTTTTAAACTTATGTTGTAATTACAAGATTTTTCGATTTGCATACTTAGTACATATTGTGTCGACCCCTTCCTCGAAGTGCGATCATGTCGCAGAAAGTAATGCGATTGCGGATCCACATTCTTAGATCACTTATCGGACGTCGAAGCTCCGTCCTCGGAGGCTTGTCTTTCTTTTGGTACAGTCTTGTCCCTGATGTTGTAGATTATGTACATTCAGGGTATGGCGGGGCCCTGTCCCGCCACAGTTGTTATTCCTAGAGGTCTGTATTCACCTATGTGGTTGGGCTATAAGAACTATGTTGTAAAGTTGTACTTTTAACCTTGGATATATTATGGAAGGCGGCCTTATCGGCTAGCCTGTGTTGTTATATTATTTACACATGTGTTTATGTTGTGTATGTTCATTGCTATTCTCGACGTATACGGCGGGGTGCGGGTAGGGCACGATCGCGGCGGTCGGATCGTGACAATAATGGAGGATTCCACGGGTATGCTTCCATTGTGATTGATCCTTGGACATGCTTATACGATGAGGGATTTCGGGGCATGCGACCAGGATGCGGGTTAAATTCCCGGATGCTATTATTACTCCATGGCCATGCTTATACGATGAAGGATTCTGGGGCATGCGACCGTGTTATATATTATTAATCCATGGACTAGCTCCCATGAAGACATGTACCCGAGATGAGGGATTCCACAGACATGTTATATACGATTATTACCCCATAGATTAGCTCTCCATGAAGTCATGTACCCAAGATGAGGGATTCCACGGGCATGATAACCGCCGAGACCTTAGCTATATAAGGCCTTCTCGGGCAATAAGATTTAATTCCGACTAAGGGTAAGAGTTAAGTACGACGGTGGGTCGAGTTGAGGACCTATTACGGGTCGCCCCATAGCCTGAAATGATGTGGGATCCGTTGGTAGCAGTCCCGCTACGTGACAGGGTCACGAGGGTGCAAGGCCCAAGTCTAGTTAATTGTTTTATGGGTTCGTGGACGCGTTCCATCGGAACAGGGTCGTGAGAGCCGAAAATGGCCTTATATTGTTCGATATAGTAACTCCAGAGATTGGAGGCCAGAATATGTATGGAGGTTATGTCGTATCTTTGGAATAAGTTGAAATACGGAAGAAATGCGACCGAAGAAAGAGAGCAACCAAATGTAGAGGAATAGAGCCTGAATCCATAAGTACCTTTCGAGGTAGCTACACCAATGGGTGTTTGGGTGGTAGCTGAGCGGGTATATGAGATTTTCCCGGTGATGATGCAGTCGTCAGGCCCTAGCAGATCTAGTAGAGCTGGATATTACAGACTTTGAGGTCATTATGGGTATGGACTAGTTGGCTTCGTGTATGCCAAGGTCGACTGTAGAGAGAGGTTGGTTAGATTCTAGTTTCCCCGGTGAGCCGGTTATCGATGGGGAAGGAATGGAAGTGTTAGTAATATGTAAGTTATTCCTTCCTTCTTTGACATGATAAGTGGTGGAGTCTATGTGACTTGTTTTATTGAAATGATTGATTTGAATTTGAAAGTTAAGAGACGGAGATAAGAACATATGATTATTGAAGGATTTTATGTTAAGTGCCCTTAGAGGTACTTGGAGTTGCTTTAGTGTGGTGGTCAGGGCAACGACTTTCCAAATAATTTCACGAAAAATGCGCAAAGCAATAATAAGATAAGTACGAGTGCTGCCGCGGGAAACAGAAAATATCGTTGGTAGATTTTGAAAATCTATACGATTATAAAGTGGCACTTGATGATCAAGTTTATGAAAGGGAGATAAGCTCTCTCCCCCACGTAAAAGGATAGTTTTACGTACTATGGGGTTATGTGTACCCATGTTATTAGGCGGTGGATGTGAGACTGGTAAGATCTTCAATGTCGTCATGCCATAGGTTATAGTTTTAGATAACCGTGGGAAAAGTATTGTGTTGAGGCAATTTAGGATTATGCGAGATTATATATCAGGAAGATTATGAGACTGCACGGGGTTCCTACATTTATTGATGACAGACAGATGAGCGGTTCTGACTAGCTTCGGAGGTTTTCGAAGGATTAGGGACACATGTGAGTCTCGGTGTTATATTTCACCCTCAGACCGACGGACATGCAGGGCATGTTATCCAGACACTTGAGGATAGGTTGCGGGCCTATATTATTGATTTCAGGGGTAGCTGGGAGGATCTTTTTGTTATACCCCGTACTTCCAGAGTATGTACGTTGGGCGTACGTATTTAAATTTTTGCCTTAAGAATTGACAAGTTTCGAAAATTTGTGCATAACTACCAAAAAGAGTCGTTTTTCGACGAAACGTTTCCACAGCTTTCGTAGGGAAAATTCCGGCTATGTCAATAATAATTTTTGCGGATTTTTCCGAGAGATGTAACATTTTGGACCAACGGGAGGGTGACAAGTGTCACCCTCACATTGGATGGAGTGGGACGGCAATTGGACGAGAAAGGTGGCATGTAGTAGGTAGGATATTTTGTGCAAGTTGTGTGGTAGATGGATAAGGTACACATGGTTGAAATCTAGCCCTACACTTGCCTTACACTTGGAGTGATCTTGGCCATTGGTTGGCCATGGCTTGACCTATAAATACCCCTCTAAGTTGATGAACTTCTTCATCCTAAATTGTTCTAAGTCTTGAAAAATCCTCCTCTCCCTTGAGCTTTTGGTCAACACCCTCTCCCCCTCTAGCCTAAGTGGTTCGGCCGAGGCCCCTCCTAGCCTGCCGAAAGTATCCCCCTCCTCGAGGTGCTAGCATGGGGTACCCACTAGCCTAGTTGTTTTCGTATAATACCCTTGTTGTGGTATGGAAATACTCTCTAGTATTGTTATAATGCCCAAATACCTTGTAGTATTCCCAAGGTTACACTTATACAAAAGCCAGAAAATACTATTATACTTCCTCGATCCAAAAACGAAACCCTAAGTAAATCTTCACCGTAGTTAAAGTTATAAGTAGAAGTTGGTTAGAACTTCTAAGGGTTAGTTGGAGCAGTTGGGCGCGGAGTAGGAGCTAAACGTTGTTCGGGATCGACATATAACTTGGATAATTTTGGGCTTATCGAGGTAAACACTCATGACCTTACATTGTAATTGGAAATTACATGTTGTAGGAGTATATAGTTAAGTATACTATATATAGAACTGAACTTAGTTGTGCGGCAATGTCTTTTGACTTAAGCTGAATAATACTTACGGCAATGTCTTGCGACTTAAGCTGAATTTTAAGAAGAAGCGATCGTAATTACATAGGTGTATTCAGATGGACTTGTGTAGCATTCTTGTGTAGTAGAATTGTACACGTCGGTTAGGCGTGTTAACCCCGGTTGGCTTGGTAGCGGCCTCGATAGAGAGGAGATTTACGCTGTTGCGGGGAGTCTTTGCGAATTTTACGTAGAATATTCTACGTCGGGATCTAAAGATATTAATAGGCGCTTTGTGGCCTCTATAGGTTGTAGTACTACGTGTGGAGTGATCCGCTTGGAGAGTGTAGCGGACGGTTTGAGGTACTTGGGCGTTTTGCTATTAGTCGATAATCGTCGCGAGGTATGTGAACCTCTTCCTATCTGTTCTAGCATGATATGTGTATAACTATGTAGTGCGGTGAGCGTCATGTGTTAAATGTATTTGATTGTTTTTAAACATAAAGTGTTATAACGGCTTTACGGGAAGCTGGTTATAACACCTCTATGTAAATGAGAAATGCTTTGTGGTTTTTAAAAGATAACTGATTTGACTTATAACCGACTTGATGTGTGATAATAAAGAACCTTGAAGTATTCTAAAAGATTAAGAAACCTTTTTGAAAGAAGTGTATACTTGGTTTGAAAACATAAAAGTTATACCAGCTTTATGAGAAGTTAGGTGTAACATCTTAAGAGAGATAAAAAGAATGGTTTAATGGTTTAGAAGTTAAGAGACTTATTCTTAAAAGATAAGAGACTTGACTTAATATGGATGTTTGTGTGAAACCTCATTCGTGAGTAATGAGTACTTGGTTTTGGAAGGAATAATGTTTCTTGATTTGGAAATCGAATGTGTATCGACAAACCACTTCAGCGTTAATAATGGAAAATTTATTTAATAATTAAGTATAATTAAAACCAGTACAAACCTCCATCTGCATAGAAGCTAAGATTAGACAAAATGATATTACATTTTCTATATCATGGCTCCTAATAAGATTGATAATGAACAAGAATAACTGCTACTTTATGGCATATGTTACTTAATTGTTTTAAAAGAGATTAAGACATTGAACTATGAAACTTTTCAAAAACAGAGACTTGTGTAATTGAAATTAGGCAAACTGGAACTTTAGGGAAAAGAAAGGCATTGTGTTGTCTTAAAATGGTTTAAAACATAAGGTGTTATAACAGCTTTATGGGAAGTTGGTTATAACGACCTTATGAAAACAAAAGAAAGGTTTTATCATTGGTTTTAATGTGGTAACTTGACTTTAAAAAGAGAAGTGTTTTGGTCAAAAAAGAAGGCATGGTGTTGCCTTAATTTGGTTTTAAAAAGGAAAGTATGGAAGTTGTTTTGGTTTACTTAAAAGATATAAGTCACTCTATTTTTATACTACGGGTATCGGGTGACTTTTAGATCTCTTTAAAAGGAATTTAACGTACATAGTACTTTAGGGTTAAGACCCGGACTTGGGCATGAAAGTACTTCGAGTTGTGTATAAACTTGTCTATGCTTGTTGTTGTGAAACTTGCCTATGCTTGTTGTGATAGCCTTTGTTGTGCAAGAATTGTGTTTCTATACTACCGCGTCTCTCGATGGAGGGTCGGTTGACTTGTTGAGAACTTACTTGGGCGTGACCGGCAGTGACGGATAAATTCCGCAGATGCGTTCTGTTGATAGTGTTACTTTTGTTAATCGCTTTGGACATCTTGACACGATCGTGGCGCGGGTATGCTTCCACTTTGATTATCGCCTTGTTGTCTTATTGTTTCCCTTTGGACATCTTGACGATCGTGGCGCGCGGGTATGCTTTCATTTGGAATCTTTGTCTTATTGTTTCCCTTTGGACTCTCGACACGATCGTGGCGCTGCGGGTATGCTTCCATTTGGAATGTTGTCTTATTTGTTCCCTTTGGACATACCGACACGATCGTAGCGCGCGGGTATGCTCCCATTTGGATTGCTATCTTGTTGTTATCATATCGTGATCGCCAGTGATGAGGAAGGTACTCATGGCGGGATTGATGTTGTGGCGTGAGACCACGAATTGATATAAGCTGTATGTGTGTATCTTGTAGTTTGGTTATCATACCGTCTCCTGCTTTTATAGACTATTATGATTTCATTTACTGATATTTTCTGATTTCACATACTTGGTACTGTTATCGACCTCTCGCCCGGGCTGCGTTCATCTGCATGGTAGAAATCATCGCCGATCCGCGTTTAGGATTTCATTTCAGCGTTTTGGGAAGCTCCGTTCCGTCGGAGGCCTATCTTTGGTATGTTTCCCTGAGTCTGTAAGTTCTTGTACGTTCAGGGGTATGGCGGGGCCCTGTCCCGTCATAGTTGTTGTATAAATCTTAGAGGTTTGTAGCACTGTTGTGGGCAGGGTGTAAGGATTGTAACTGTTCAAATGTATATATATATATATGTTGGAAGGCAACCGTTTTGGTTGGCCTATTTGCTTTTATTTATCATGTCTCTTGTTTCATATTATGCTTTATGTTCCGCTGATTTTCTCTGATGTTGTATCACTAGGGTGCCCGGGGTAAGGCACCAGTCACGGGCCCCGGTTCGGGTCGTGACACTTTTGCCTCTCGTTGAGTTGCGTATAATACCCGTTACCATTCAAGTATTCAGATGGCCCTGTGTGAGGCCTTGTATGAAAGAGAGTGTAGAATCGCCGATTGGTTGGTTCAATGTAGGCGAGGTTCAGATAATTAGCCCAGACTAGATTCAGCGGGCTGTGGATAAGGCGAAGCTTATCCAGGAAAGATTATTAGTAAGCTCAGAGTCAGCAGAAGCTTTATGTTACACCCCGTATTTACAGGACATGTTTTAAGAACGTATGTGAGAATTCCTAATGTTAAGAATAGAGACTTGTCGGAAAACGAATATTGTGACGAATGGGAGGGCAACACGTGTCACCCCCCCCCCCCCCTTATGGTTGCATTGGATGAAATGGGACATGGCCAAAATGGTCATTGACCATAGTCTTAAGATGACAAGTCTTGCAAGTAGTGAGCTTGAGAGAATTGACTTAGTCAAAGGGTCCACAAGTCTTGATATTTAAATTGAAACTCATCCAAGCCTCACATTTGTGCACATTTTGACCCTCCATTGTGCTATATAGTGGTACTAGTAGCAAGACTAAGTTCAACACTGAGAAAAAATTTCAAGAATTTCAAGAACTCCTTTGAGTTTCTCTCGGGTTCACTAGGCTTGGAAAAGAAAAAAAATTGTTTGTTGTCCATTTAGCTCCACACTTTAAACCAAGGTTCATGAGTGTATTGTGAGTGTATCTCAATTGAAAAATCCCGGAAAAAGATAGTTTTCGTATTAGTCGCAAGGTGAAAACCTAGTTGCTTTTCTAGGTTTTGTTTGGAAGTTTGAAGGAAATTTGTTGGTGTTGTTCTAAGGGTCTCAAGTAGCGGATTGAAGTGTCTTGAAGAGGCTCTAAGTTGCTAAGGAGCGACTTCGGATTTGGAATTGGACTAAGAATCGTTGATGTAATAATCTTGTCTCTTAAGTGTTACAATATATATATTGTTGTTAGCTTTACATGTTTGCTAAGCATGAAGTATATGTGTTGAAGTTTCTTAAGTATTATGGATTGATTGTAGCCTTAAATCAGAAATGTCATTTAAGCCTTGTGAAGTTGGATTACAATTTGGTCGTTTATTAGAATCGTCGCATGTTACTTACTTGAAGATTATAGTGGTTATAATCGATTGCGACTTAATATCATGTTATGCTAACAACTTGGATTGAAATGGAAATTTGATAAGAATTGGTGTTATTGTACTCAATGTGGCCGAATTGGACTAGTAGTTTGTATTAGTTTGATATCTTTTGTGGGGCGGAATTTTACACGTCTAGTAGGCGTGTAATCCCCTATTGTTAATTGCATTGATTGGGCCTTAAATTTGGCGTGTTTGGTTATTGAATTCGGCCTTGAAAAAGGTGGCAAAGTAAGTAGAAACAAAGGAGGTGCTGTCCGATTTTCCGTAGAATTTAGAGACTTTACACTTATAATATTCTACGTTTGAAGTAAGGCGTTAATATACGTATTGTGGATATTATAGGTTGACATACTACGGGCGGGATATTGTACTTAGCAAGTGGATTGACCCGAAGAGGTATGTAGAACTTTCCTATCTTTTGAGCATGACTAGTTGCACGTATATAGTACGGTAGACCTACAAGACCTTGATATCCTTTACTAGTTTTATGAATAGCCAAGTCGGGTGAGTTAGGAGAGTAACTCACTTCTTTGAAAGTATTAAGGATGTCTTAAGTTTTATTATAAGGGACTTGAAGAGTTTTAAAGTATGTGATACTTGTTTTGTTTTAAACGTATAAGTCTCTTGGATAGGAAATTGCATTTGACTAAGGTATAAAGTGAATATAACGACTTTATGGGAAGTTGGTTATATTAGCTTTATGGAAAGATAAATGAGGATAAATGACTTGATTTAATGAAGGACAATTTGATTTTAAGGCATCAATTGCCTAAGGTTTTATAAGAAAAGAGTCACTTGTTTTAGAAAACTAAATTTATTTCTAAAGGTATCGTGACTTGTATTGAAAAGTAATTTTGACTTGATACTACGGTTAATAGTATCTTGGAAGTTTTATACGAAAAAGAGTCATTTTTTTTAAAGAGTGGAAGTATGTAGTACTTGGGTTAAATCCCCGGATTTTTATAAAAGACATGTTAGTGCCTTAAGTAAACTAAAATGAGAGTGTATATGAATAAGGATAATAAGAAGTTAGGGGAATTTCTTAACTTGCTTATTTATTGTATAATAAGCCGGTAGTGCTTATGTTATGTATGATGGCCAGTTGAGATAGGGTAAGAGTATAAATGAGGGGTAAACCCCCAAGACGTTATACCACCTTCTCCAGGGTAATAGTATAAATGAGGGGTAAACCCCCAAGACGTTATACCACCTTCTTCAGGGTAAGAGTATAAATGAGGGGTAAATCCCCAAGACGTTATACCACCTGCTTCAGGGTAAGAGTATAAATGAGGGGTGAACCCCCAAGACGTTATACCACCTGTTTCCGTGGATTTGCTACCCATGATGCGAGGAATACCTCATGCGAGTCCTTATGGGCTTATGCGGGTGAAATAGTCCCATGCGGTAGTCTGACTATCACGAGGAATACCTCATGCGGGTCCACACGACTATCACGGGTGAAATAGTCCCGAGTAGGATTGCTTAATGATCTTGTGGGCGGATGGTCTGCTTTGATCGTGAGCTTCCTATTTTTATGTTGTCATTATACTATTAGTTACTCATTGTTAGTAAGACAACGAGTCTTGTAATTTTGTTATCATACATGTCTCGCTTTGTTTTAAACTTATGATGTAATTACGTATTTTCGATTTACATACTTAATACATATTGTGTCTTGACCCCCTTCCTGGGGCTGCGTTCGTCCGCGGTAGGGGTAGCGGTGGTGGATCCTCATTCTTAGGATCACTTATCAGACGTCAGAAGCTCCATTTCTGCTGAGGCTTGTCTTTTTAGTACAGTCTTTCCCTGATGTTGTAGATTTATGTACATTCGTGGTATGGCGAGCCACTGTCCACGCTTGTTATTCTAAGTGCAGTAGTCACATGTGTGGTTTGAAATTGTAAGCAAGGTTATCTGATTTTGCTTTTGATTATGCATACTTTATGGAAGGCGGCCTTATCGGCTAGCATGTGATGTTATTGTATAAATATGTTGTATGTTGTGTATGTTCCGCTGCTATTCTCTGATGTATACCCGAACGGGGTGCCCAGGTAGGGCACCAGTTGCGGCCCCAGGGTCGGGTCGTGACAAAAGTGGTATCAGAGCAGTTAGTCCTCGGAAAGTGTCTACAGACCGTGTCTAGTAGAGTCTTGATTATCGGTGTGTTGTGCACCACATCTATAATCAGGAGGCTGCAGGACATTTAGGATTGGTTTCCATTCTTCTCTCTCTGAGTTCGTGCAGTAGAGCTGTCTTGTTAGGTTGAATCCTCTCTGACCTATTCTTATGAAACAGTTATGCCTCCACGGAAGGCAACTACGGCCCAGAAGGGCAAGGCGGCGGCGAGGCTGCTAGCGGTACTGAAGGTTACTCGGACTCGAGCACGCACTATGCACGAGGTAGTAAGCGGGTCGGCGAGTTCAGCCACGCCAGCGATATTAGAAGAGATCGAGGCGGTAGCTCGGAGGTTCCGGTGCGAGCCTCGATCCACGGCGAGGCGAGTATAGAACTACGAGGCGGTCCGGTTATTGACCCGATATAGTAGCGAGCGTGCACGGAAGCGAGCGGCTAACCCAGTAAGCGAGTTTGCGGATTCGGATTTTCTAGGTTGTCATCCACGAGTTTTATGGTTCGAGGTCCGAGAAGGATCGCGGGGAGTTCATTCGGCTCTGACGGACTATGCAGGTTCTTAGGGCTTCGGAGACAGAGTCTGTTATGCTAGTCTCTAACTGGTTACGTGATATTGCATTGAACTGGTTTGAGTCATGAGAGTTGTCGAGAGGTGAGGATGCTCTTCCAGCTGTTTGGGAGGAGTTTACAGAGGCCTTCATAGATCACTTTTTGCCTCCTGAGATGAGGAGAGCCCGTGTAGATAGATTCTTGACCTTGAGGCAGAATGGGAGGACTATCGGGAGTCTGACACAGGTTTGACTCTTTGGCCAGGCATGCGCACACCATTGTAGCTGACATGGCAGATAGAGTTCATCTTTATGTGATGGGACTAGACCGTCATATGATTACTGCATGCTTGGGAGTGGCTCTTCAGCCCGGTATGGACATTTCCAAGATGCAGGCGTATGCGCAGGGGATAGAGGATAGAGAGAGGGAGGATCAGATTAACTCAGGCCCGGCCCGAGGCGGGGCAGCAGGTCTCGTGGAAGTTTTAGGTGGGCGGCCTCGCAGCGAGCAAGGTCCATATTTCGGCCCGGCCTGAGTGCTCCTTCACGGTTTACGGCGGGAGGTCCGATCAGCGGTCATTCGGGAAGCGGTCGTGGCTCGGGACTTGAGGTTTCGCGAGGCGAGGAGCGTCGCGTCGAGACCACCCACATCTCAGTGGTCTCGATGCGGTAGGTCTCACCAGGGCGAGTGTCGCATGGCTCCGGGAGCTTGTTACTCTTGTGGCCAGCAGGGCCATTTGAGGAGAGATTTTCCGTCTAGAGGTGACATGGGTGGTCCGGTGCAGCCGACAGGATCAGTTGTTGGGTCTTCCTCTTCTTCGGTGGTTATGCGCCGAGGCGTGGTACTCGCGGGCCGGCGAGCGCAGTTCGTGGTGGTGGTTCCAGTTCTAGCGGTCCACAGAACCGCATTTATTCCTTAGCCAGCCGCCAGGATCAGGAGGCTTCCCCTGACGTCGTCACAAGTACATTATTGATTTCATGCTGTGACGTTTATGCTTTGATAGATCCAGGTTCTACCTTGTCCTATGTGTCCCCTCTTATTGTGGGTAGAATCGGGATAGAGCCGGTGTCGATAGAGCCTTTTGAGGTAGCTACGCCAGTGGGTGATTCGGTGTTAGCTGAGCGGGTGTATAGAGGTTGTCCGGTGTTTATTTACAATCGTCAGACCCTTGCAGACTTGATAGAGTTGGAGATGACAGATTTTGATGTCATTATGGGTATGGACTAGTTGGCTTCTTGTTATGCCAACGTTGACTATAGAGACATGTTGGTTCGGTTCCAGTTTCCTGGCGAGCCGGTTATCGAGTGGAAGGGCAACACAGCGTCACCGAGGGGTAGGTTTATTTCTTACCTCAAGGCTAGGAAGATGGTGCAGAAAGGGTACATCTATCATCCGTTGGGTATTTGATACGCAGGTGAGGTGCGATTCTTGATCGATGCCAATGGTTAGGGAGTTTCCAGATGTGTTCCCAGACGATCTTCCGGGTATCCCTCCTGAGAGGGAGATTGAGTTTTGTATTGATACGTTGCGGACACTCGACCTATTTCCATTCCGCCATCTGAGGATGGCACTCTTGAGTTGAGGAGTTGAAGGACCAGGTGAAAGATTTCTTTGGAAAAAGGCTTTATCGGGCCTAGTGTTTCTCCCAGGGCGCCGGTTTTATTTGTGAAGAAGAAGGATGGGGCCAGCTGTATGTGTGTTGATTCTGAGCGGTGAATAAGGTAACCATCAAGAATAGGTACCTCCCGTGATTGACGATTTGTTTGACGATTCTGCGAGTGCGAGGTGTTTATCAAGATAGACTGCGATGCAGTTATCATCAGTGCGAGTTCGAGAGGAAGATATCCCAAAGACTGCATTGAGGACACGTTATGGGCACTATGAGTTCGGGGTTATGTCTTCGGTTTGACAACGCTCAATGTATTTATGGATTTGATGAACCGGTGTTCAAGCCATTTTGGATACATTTGTGATAGTATTCATTGATGACATCTGGTTTATTCGCGGACGAGCGAGAGCACGCAGATCGGCGAGGCGGTGCCAGGATCCTCGAGGCGGCGATTATTTTCCAAGTTCTCCAGTGTGAGTTTTGGTTGGCCTCGGTGGCATTCTGGGGCATATTATTGGGGTGATGGTGTTGGTGGATACGGCAAAGATTGAGGCGATCAAGTCTTGGCGAGACCTACTACTCCGACCAAGTGCGCATTTCTTAGTTGGCGAGTTATTATCGTAGGTTTTTGGAGCGGTTGCTTGATTTCAGATTGACTAGGTGACTCGAGCGGCCAAGTTCCGATGGGCGAGGCTTGCGAGAAGGGTTTCCGATTCTTTGAAGGAAAGGTTGACTACGACTCGGTTCTTACTCTTCACGAGGGTTAGGCAGTGCGTAATCTATTGTGATGCCTCGCATCGGGCTAGGGTGTGTTTTGATGCGACGGTAAGGTTATAGCCTATGCTTCCGGCGATTCTGGAAGCATGAGAGGAATTACCCTACCCACGACTTAGAGTTGGCCGCAGTTATTCATGTCTTGAAGATTTGAAGACATTATTTGTATGGGGTTAATGTGGACATTTATACAGACCACAAGAGCCTCCAGTATATCTTCAGGCAGAGGGAGTTGAACTTGCGACAGAGACGGTGGTTAGAGTTGTTGAAAGATTATGATGTTGATATTCTATACCATCCGGGGAAATCCAACGTAGTTGCTGATTCCTTGAGCCGTAGATCGATGGGGAGTCTGCCGAGGTGCGACGAGAGCGGGACATGGTCCGTCAGATCCACCAGCTAGCGAGCCTTGGGGTTCGTTTGATCGATACCGACAATAGTAGGGTACGGGTTCGTGAGTTTTCCGAGTCTTCCATCGTTGATGAGGTGAAGAGGCGACAGTTTGAGGACCCAGTGTTGGTACGGTATCGAGATGCAGCTCTTCGGGAGGAGAAGAGTCTATTCGAGGTAGCGCCTGATGGGGTGCAAAGATTTGAGGGGCCGGTTGTGTGTTCCCTATGTGACAGGACTTCGTCAGCAGATTTTGGGGGAGGCACACAGTGCTCGTTATTCTATTCATACAGGGTCAACCAAGATATACCATGACCTCAGATGTTTGTATTGGTGGGATGGCACGAGAGGCGTGGCGAGTTTTGTTGCACGATGTCCTAATTGCGGCCGAGTCAAGGTCGAGCACGAGGCCCAACGGATTATTGCGAGCTATTGAGATTCCGACTTGGAAGTGGGAGGTGATCAACATGGACTTTGTTCTGAGGTTACCTCGCACTCGGAGAAATACGACTCCATTTGGGTTATTGTTGATGGTGAAATCAGCCCATTTCCTTCGATCGGGATGACGTTTTGGTGAGATTATGCCGTTGTACATCGAGAGATTGTGAGGCCGCGGTGTCGGTGTCTATTATATCGATAGGGAGCCCGGTTCTGGCTAACTTCCGAGTTATTTCGAAGGATTAGGGACACAGTGAGTCTCGGACAACATTTCATCCTCGGTATCGGGCGGCGAACGTACTATCCGCACAACGAGGATATGCTGCGAGCATGCGTGATTGATTTCAGGGGTAGCTAGGAGGATCATTTGCCTCTTGTGGAGTTTGCTTATAACAACAGCTACCATTCCAGTATACAGATGTCGCCATATGAGCGGAAATGTAGATCGCCCATTGGTTGGTTCGACGTGGGTGAGGTGCAGTTAGTTGGCCCAGACTTGGTTCAGCAGGATGTGGATAAGGTGAAACTTATCCAGGAGAGACTGTTAGCAGCTCAGAGTCGGCATAAGTCATATGCGGATAATCGGCGTCGACATTTGGAGTTTCAGGTAGACGATTGGGTCTTCTTGAAGGTGTCACCCATGAAGGGTGTGATGAGATTCAGTAAAAAGGGGAAACTCAGCCCAAGGTACATTGGGCCCTACCAGATCGTCAGTCGAGTAGGCAAGGTTTCCTATGAGTTGGATCTGCCATCAGAGTTAGAGGCGGTACATCCGGTCTTCCATGTTTCTATGTTGCGAAAGTGTATCGGAGATCCAGCGAGAGTTTTCCCTGCTAGTGAGGTCCAGGTGATAGAGGGGTTATCGTATGAGGAGAGTCCCATAGCGATACTCGATCGCGGTCGACGGCTAACGGACCAAGCATGTGGCTTCCGTCAAAGTCTTGTGGAGGAATGATAACCGAGAGGAGATGACTTGGGAAGCGGAGGAGTACATGTTGAGGAAGTATCCTCACTTATTCCCTACACCTTCAGGTAATTCATTTCCCTTACTTGTCAAGTTTTAATTGAAGTATTTCTTTTGCTTAAATGCTATTATGTGGCCATGTGTGGCATTATTAGTATGTCGGGGTTGTGAAAGGAAACTATGTCGCTAATTATAAGTTTGACTCCGAAAGAACATTCGGGGACGAATGTTTCTAAGGGGGGAAGAATGTTACACCCCGTATTTACAGGACATGTCTTAAGAACGTACGTGAGAATTCCCAATATTAAGAATAGAGACTTGTAAAAATTTATCGGAATTATGAAGTTGTCAGAAAATGAATATTGTGACGAATGGGAGGGTGACACGTGTCACCCCCCCCCCTTATGGTTGCCTTGGATGAAATGGGACATGGACAAAATGGTCATTGACCATAGTCTTAAGATGATAAGTCTTGCAAGTAGTGAGCTTGAGAGAATTGACTTAGTCAAAGGGTCCACAAGTCTTGATATTTAAATTGAAACTCATCCAAGCCTCACATTTGTGCACATCTTGACCCTCCATTGTGCTATATAGTGGTACTAGTAGCAAGACTAAGTTCAACACTGAGAAAAAAATTCAAGAATTTCAAGAACTCCTTTGAGTTGCTCTCGGGTTCACTAGGCTTGGAAAAGAAAAAAATTTGTTTGTTGTCCATTTAGCTCCACACTTTAAACCAAGGTTCATGAGTGTATTGTGAGTGTATCTCAATAGAAAAATCCCGGAAAAAGATAGTTTTCGTATTAGTCGCAAGGTGAAAACCTAGTTGCTTTTCTAGGTTTTGTTTGGAAGTTTGAAGGAAATTTGTTGGTGTTGTTCTAAGGGTCTCAAGTAGCGGATTGAAGTGTCTTTGAGAGGCTCTAAGTTGCTAAGGAGCGACTTCGGATTTGGAATTGGACTAAGAATCGTTGAGGTAATAATCTTGTCTCTTAAGTGTTACAAGATTATATATTGTTGTTAGCTTTACATGTTTGCTAAGCATGAAGTATATGTGTTGAAGTTTCTTAAGTATTATGGATTGATTGTAGCCTTAAATCCGAAATGTCATTTAAGCCTTGTGAAGTTGGATTACAATTTGGTCGTTTATTAGAATCGTCGCATGTTACTTACTAGAAGATTATAGTGGTTATAATCAATTGCGACTTAATATCATGTTATGCTAACAACTTGGATTGAAATGGAAATTTGATAAGAATTGGTGTTATTGTACTCAATGTGGCCGAATTGGACTAGTAGTTTGTATTAGTTTGATATCTTTTGTGGGGCGGAATTTTACACGTCTAGTAGGCGTGTAATCCCCTATTGTTAATTGCATTGATTGGGCCTTAAATGTGGTGTGTTTGGTTATTGAATTTGGCCTTGAAAAAGGTGGCAAAGTAAGTAGAAACAAAGGAGGTGCTGTCCGATTTTCCGTAGAATTTAGAGACTTTACACTTATAATATTCTACGTTTGAAGTAAGGCGTTAATAGACGTATTGTGGATATTATAGGTTGACATACTACGGGCGGGATATTGTACTTAGCAAGTGGATTGACCCGAAGAGGTATGTAGAACTTTCCTATCTTTTGAGCATGACTAGTTGCACGTATATAGTACGGTAGACGTACAAGACCTTGATATCCTTTACTAGTTTTATGAATAGCCAAGTCGGGTGAGTTAGGAGAGTAACTCACTTCTTTGAAAGTATTAAGGATGTCTTAAGTTTTATTAAAGTTTAAGGGACTTGAAGAGTTTTAAAGTATGTGATACTTGTTTCGTTTTAAACGTATAAGTCCCTTGGATAGGAAATTGCATTTGACTAAGGTATAAAGTGAATATAACGACTTTATGGGAAGTTGGTTATATTAGCTTTATGGAAAGATAAATGAGGATAAATGACTTGATTTAATGAAAGGCAATTTGATTTTGAGGCATCAATTGCCTAAGGTTTTATAAGAAAAGAGTCACTTGTTTTTGAAACCTAACTTTATTTCTAAAGGTATTGTGACTTGTCTTGAAAAGTAATTTTGACTTGATACTACGGTTAATAGTATCTTGGATGTTTTATACGAAAAAGAGTCATTTTCTTAAAGAGTGGAAGTATGTAGTACTTGGGTTAAATCCCCGGATTTTTATAAAAGACATGTTAGTGCCTTAAGTAAACTAAAATGAGAGTGTATATGAATAAGGCTAATAAGAAGTTAGGGGCATTTCTTAACTTTCTTATTTATTGTATAATAAGCCGGTAGTGCTTATGTTATGTATGATGGCCGGTTGAGATAGGGTAAGAGTATAAATGAGGGGTAAACCCCCAAGACGTTATACCACCTTCTCCAGGGTAAGAGTATAAATGAGGGGTAAACCCCCAAGACGTTATACAACCTTCTCCAGGGTAAGAGTATAAATGAGGGGTAAATCCCCAAGACGTTATACCACCTGCTTCAGTGTAAGAGTATAAATGAGAGGTGAACCCCCAAGACGTTATACCACCTGTTTCCGTGGATTTTCTACCCATGATGCGAGGAATACCTCATGCGAGTCCTTATGGGCTTATGCGGGTGAAATAGTCCCATGCGGTAGTCTGACTATCACGAGAATACCTCATGCGGGTCCACACGACCTATGCAGGTAAAATAGTCCCAGGAGTAGGATTGCTTAATGATACTGTGGGCGGATGGTCCTGCTTTGATTGTGAGCTTCCTATTTTTATGTTGTACGTATACTATTAGTTACTCTCATTGTTAGTAAGGCACTGAGTACTGTAATTTTGTTATCATACATGTCTCCGGCTTTGTTTTAAACTTATGATGTAATTACAGTATTTTCTAGTTTTACATACTTAGTACATATTGTGTACTGACCCCCTTCCTCGGGGGCTGCGTTCATGTCGCAGGTAGGGGTAAACAGGTGGTGGATCCTCATTCTTAGGATCACTTATCAGACGTCAGAAGCTCCATTTCTCCGGAGGCTTGTCTTTTAGGTACAGTCTTTCCCTGATGTTGTAGATTTATGTACATTCAGGGGTATGGCGGGGCCCTGTCCCACCACAGTTGTTATTCCTAGAGGTTTGTAGTCACATGTTGTGGTTTGGGCTGTAAGAACCGAGTTGTACATTTTTGCTTTTGATTATGCATACTTTATAGAAGGCGGCCTTATCGGCTAGCCTGTGATGTTATTGTCTAAATATGTTGTATGTTGTGTATGTTCCGCTGCTATTCTCTAATGTATACCCGAACGGGGTGCCCAGGTAGGGCACCAGTCGCGGCCCTGGGGTCGGGTCGTGACACTTTATGCAGATAACCGACGTCGACACTTGGAGTTCAGGTTGACATTTTATTATAAGTATTGTTATGTGGCCATGGTTGACATATTTTGTATGAAGGGTGTAGTAAAAGGAGACTATGTCGCTATCTATTAGATTGACTCCGAAAGAACATTCGGGGACGAATGTTTCAAAGGGGAAAGAATGTTACACCCCGTATTTCCAGGACATGTGTTTACGAGAATAGACGTGAGAGCACGAGACTTATAAATTTGAACGAATGAAAGATTTGTTATTCTTAAGGAAAAGTTTTCCGAACCTCAGGAAGGAGAATGTTCGTTAATGAGAATTGGGTTCCTGAATTTGATATTTGAGACTTATAGAATTTATCGGAATTTCGGGAGATGATATATTTTAGACCAACCGGAGGGCGACACGTGTCACCCTCCATGGGCCCATATGGGGCGGGAAAATGGACACATAAAGAAAGCCACTTGGCTTGATATTGTTGACCACATCTCCTCCACACAAGTGTTTTAATCTAGGCCCTTGGTTGTAGTATATATCTTATACTAGTGCAAGACATTCTACACTTAGAAAAAATTTCAATACTTTGTCTTGCTCAAGAGAGAGCTCTCGGCATCATGCCATTGTGCACACAAAAGATTTTCATTTGTTGATCATAATTCCTAATATTCAAACCCAAGATTCCTAAAGGTATTCTAAGGTTATCTCAATAGAAATATCCCGAAAAAACTACGTTTTCACGTTAGTCGCAAGATGAAAACCTAAGGTGTTCTTCAACTTTGAAGTTGAAAATTGAAGAGAAGTTGGTTATGAGCTTCTAAGGAGTGCTTGGAGTGGATTGGAACGTAAGAAGAGAAGCTAAAAGTTGCTAAGGATCGACTTTTATGCTTGGACATTATTAGGGCTTATTGAGGTAAAATATTAATCTTCTTAATGTGATTAAAGATTACATGTTTTAGTAGTTGATAAATGAGCATGTGATATATAGATTGAATTTTGAAAAGATTTGGATCTTGTCGACATTTTAAAAACCGAAAATGGACAAGTTAGCCATTTATGTTGTAATCAATTTGGTCGATAGTTACAATCGTCGCATGTTAAGAAAGAAAGGATTTATAGTTGTTATAATTGTTATTATGTATATAACATGTTGGATTAATAACATGGATTAAAAAGGAATTGAACGGAAATTGACATTGTTGTTGATATTGATAGTTGCCGAGAACGTGCCTTAAGGATATGGACAGTTTTATATTGATTATGGGGCAGAATGTTACACGTCCCGCTAGGCGTGTAATCCCCTTGGAATTTCTGAATTGTTGAGCCTTAAATGTGGCATTTGGTTATTGATTTTCGGGCCTTGAAAAAGGTGGAAAAGTACGTAGAAACAAAGGAAGTGCTGCCCGATTTTCCGTAGAATAAGAGTCCGTATACTTAGAACTAGCGTATTATGGTTATTATAGGTTGGCATTCTACGTGCGGCAAATTCAAGTTAGCAAGTGGATTAAGCCGAAGAGGTATGTGTTATACCCCGTATTTCCAAAGTATGTACGTAAGGGACGTACGTAGAAATTTGAAACTTTTAAAAGTGGCTTGGCCGAAATTATTTGTTCACAACACCCGATTAGAGTCGTTTTTTGAAAGCGTTTCCACGACTTTCGTAGGGTAAAATACGGCTATGTCATTTCTATTTTTGCGGATTTTTCCGAGAGGCGGAATATTTTGGACCAACGAGAGGCGACACTTGTCACCTCAAGTTGGCGGTTTCTTGGCGAAAGTGGGACGTTTTGGCTAGCTTTCTTGGCCTTGTTTTGTGCCTTGTTTTGTGCCTTGTTTGTGCCTTGTTTTGTGCCTTGTTTTGTGCCTTGTTTTGTGCCTTGTTTTGTGCCATGTTTTGTGGAGTAGGGATAGGGTGCACTTGGCTTGATCTTGGCCTTACACTTGCCTAACACATGGCTTGATCTTGTCCATTGGTTGGCCAGCTTCCCTATAAATACCCTCCCTTTGTTGAAGACTTCATCATCCAAATGTGTTCTAAGTCTTGAAATCCTTCCCCTCTCCTCTTGTTTGACTCTCGTCCAAGAGGCCCCCTCCCGAGTCAAGGCCCTTGGCCGAGAAACCCTCCCTTTGAGTGGCCTTTGTGGCGAGCCTCACTCCCCTTGGGAGTGCTAGCCGTGGGTACCCCCACTAGCCTAGTTGCTTTAGATAATACCCACTCTTGGTAGAAATACTTCTCCAAGTATTGTTATAATGCCCAAAATACCTTAGCCTTTACCTTGTTGTATTCCAAAAGTTACCCCTATACGAAAAGCCCAGAAATACTATTATACTTCCCGTCAGTCACAAAACCGAAACCCTAGGAAAATCTCCATGGTTAGTTGGAGTAGTAAGTAGAAGTTGGTTAGAACTTCTAAGGGTTGTTTGGAGCGGGTCGGAGCGCACGGAGTAGGAGCTAAACCTTGCTCAGGATCGACATTTAAACTAGGATAATTATGGGCTTATCGAGGTAATTATCTTGCCCCCTATTGTTATTGGAAATTACATGTTAGATTATAGTTGAAGTATACTATATATAGAACTGAACGTAGTTATCGGCAATGTCTTTTGACTTAAGCCTGAATAATACTTACGGCAATGTCTTGCGACTTAAGCCTGAATTTAAAGAAGAGTTCTGAACTGTAATTACATGAAATTGTATTCTGATGAACTTGTGTAGTAGTACCGTGGAGTAGAATTGTACCCGTCAGGGTTAGATGTATAACCCCCCCTGGTTGGCTTGGTAGCCGGCCTCGATAGAGGAGGAGATTTACGCGGTTGCGGGGGGGGGGGAGGTGCTGCCGAATTTTCTGTAGAATGTTCTACGATTAGATCTAGATGTTAATAAGCGCCTTGTGGCCTTATAGGTTGAAGTACTACGTGTGGCGCAATCTACTTGGCTTAAGGAGTAGCCGACAGTTGGAAGTACTTGGAGCGTTTTGCTATTAGTCGATACTCGTCGCGAGGTATGTGAACCTCTTCCTATCTCTTCTAGCATGATATGTGTGAACTATGTAGTACGGTAGACGTACATGTGCTAAATGTATTTGATTGGTTTAGAACATAAAGTGTTATAACGGCTTTATGGGAAGTTGGTTATAACAGCTTTATGTTGGTAAGAAAATACATGTGGTTTTAAAAAAGATGGCGATTTGAACTATAAGCGCTCGTTATGTGTTAATAAAGAACTTGAAGTATTTCAAAAGATTTTTGAATCATTTTGAAAGAAGAAGTAATACTTGGTCTTTTGAAAACTTAAGAGTTATACTAGCTTTATGGGAAGTTAGGTATAACGGCTTAAGAATGTTTTACTGATTTCGGAAATCAGAATGTGTATCGACAAACCACTGCAGCGTTAAAAAAAAAAGGGAAATGTTTTGACTAATTAAGTACTAATAAAACCAGTAGAAACCTCCATCTGCATAGAAGCTAAGATGAGACAAAATGATATCTCCTAGATCATGGCTGCTGCAATAAGATTGTTATAAACAAGAATATCCTACTCACCTATAAGGCTTAGGTTTCTCAGATTGTTTAAAGGAGAATTATATTCTTAAATGAATAAGACTATGAACTACAAACCTTTCTAAAATGAGAAACTTGAACATTGGAAATTAGGCAAACTTGAACATTGGAAAAGAATGTTGCTACTTGATTTTACAAAGAGAAGTAATTGATTTACTTTAAAAAGATAGTCACTTTATTTTTATACTACGGGTATTGTGTGACATTGTGAAAGTAACGTATCTTTTAAAGAGTTAATGTATGAAGTACTTTGGGGATAAAACCCCGAACTTGTTAGCATATAGTAGAAAGTACCTTGTGTGTATAACTTGATTGTGTTGGTTTGTGATAGCCTTGTGATACTTTCTTGTTGATTGATAAGTAAACATGCTAGGATGCTACGTGTGTTAGTATCTTGTGATGTTTGTGTAAAGGGGTTTTTCCTTTGTTGTGCTTATGTTGTTTAACGATAAGTTGTTATGTTAGTATTTTACATCACTCATCTCTTGAGATGATTTGGGATTAGCGCCTCCGATGCGGGGTAGACTTCAGCGGGTCGATGGACCTATGATTCGAGAATACCTCATGCAGTCCCGAGGGCTATGCGGGCTACGAGAGTTCGAGTTAGTGTCGTCCTTTATGGGCATGCGTCCATGTGGCCATGCGGATGCGAAGTCGGGGCGATGCGGGAGTAGCTACCCTCGATGCGGGAATACCTCATGCGGGCGATGAGATTGGCCTATGCGGGCTGCGGGAAGTTCGAGGCTAGACGCGCGCATTAGATCTGCGGGCAAGTGGCGGCTTTGATCATGTGATGGTCTAGACGGATCTTATAATCTGATTCATGACCTTGTTGGTACTGTAGGTGTTAGTAGTCGGCTATGCCTTCGTACTTACCGTCACGGTGTTATTATGGCACAGGTGGGACCTGGTGTTCATGTGTGTTCCTTGGTGCTTTTATATCATAAACTGCCGGCAGTGAGGAAGGTATTCCACGGGCATGATTGATGTTGTGGGCGTGAGACCCATGGTTATATTTGAGTGATGACTTGGAGGGCGTGAGTCCCTGACTTGATATGACTGCTTGTTTATTGTGAACTGTAGTTTGGTTGTCATACATGTCTCCTGCTTTATATAGACTACTATGATTTCATTTCTGATTTATTTTTGATTTCACATACTAAATTTTTGTTATGCGACCTCCTTGAAGTGCGTTCATGCCGCAGGTAAAGGTACACCAGTCATTGATCCTCGCTCTTAAGGTCACAGTTCAGCGTGTGGGAAGCTCCGTTCCTCCGGAGGCTTATCTTGGTATAGTCCCCTGTTGTTGTAGGTGCTTACATTCAGGGGTATGACGGGGCCCTGTCCCGTCGTTGTGGTCGTGTCATTCTTAGAGTGCATGTAATCTTGTTGTAGGCGGGGTTTGTAAAAAGTTAAAGCTGTTCATGTTGAAAAAGTTGTTGTTTATATTTATGCGAAAGACAAGTTTTCTCAGTTATTGTTTCATATTTCATAATATGTCTTGTATCGTTTATGTTCGTGATTACTCGATGTTGTATCACTAGGGTGCGGGGTAAGGCACGATCCGGGCGAATCGGGTCGTGACAAAAGTGGTATCGAGCGATTAATCCTCGGAAAGTGTCTCTGAGCGTATCGATGAAGTCTTGATTATCGGTGTGTTGTGCACCACAATGTCGAGGAGGCTATAGGGTATTTAGGATTGGTTTCTATTCTTCTCTCACTGAGATCGTGCCTTAGAGGTGTGTTGTAAGTTGGACCCTCGACGAAATTATTTCCACTACCGCTATGCCTCGCGTGAGCACCGGGCCGGGAGGGCAAAGCGGCGAGGAGGCTGCGAGTAGAGTTGGAGGGTGGCGAGGGCACGAGCCCAATCATTACCTAGGGTAGTGCTTCATTCGGGGAGTTCTGCGGCGTCACTAGCCCGTGAGTTTTAGCGGCGGCGATTCCTACTGCGGCGAGATGTTTGGACCTTGATCCGCGGCCAGAAACGAGAGAGTATAGAGTATCTGCGATGTACGCGAGTCTTGATGAATATCAACGAAGGTTGTGCGAGTAATTCTTGATTGAAGCGAGCATGGCACGTATGCGGGCTTATGCGCCGCGAGCCAAGAAAGCGTAGAGATCAGCGGGTTGAAGGGCGGCGAAGAGGGCGAGCGGCAAGGTCCTTTGGTAACTTTCGAGGCGAGTCACCTCGCGGCCAGATTGAATATGCGCATCCACGGTCTGAGTGGTCCTCGCGGGGTTCGGGGCGTTCGGGGTATGCGAGAGTTGGTCGAACTCGAGCTTCCGTTCCGCGGCTACACGTAGGTTCCGGCCCGGCCAGTTGATTTTCCTCGGTGTTCACGGTGTGGCGACGTCATCGGGAATGTCGTCTTTTAGTTGGTACTTGTTGTACTGCGGCCGTCGAGGGCCATGTGTCGAGAGAGTGTCCTTGTAGGAGGACTTAGCCTTGAGGATCGGTGGGTAGTTCGTCATCTTCAGCTATCGCCCTACGAGGCGGGGTTGATTAGAACGACTAAGGGAGTGAAGCGGTAGATATAGATATATCCTTAACCCTCAGAGATGCGTATGTGTGATAAGGTGAGTATACCTTAAGTGCTATGTTACGATAGCGGTATGTTAGTTGTGATTAGAAATCATGGTGGGTTAGCAGGAGTAAGATTTTGGGGATAGAGAATGTGGGAGCACGAGAGTGTTATACGTAGAGACCTTAGAGGTAAGGCCGTCGAGTATAGGTGTAGTGTTATGTTTGATCCTTATCGGAGTGCATGGTGCACGTGAGCTATGTTGTGGGATAAGTCACAGTAGCGTGATTTGAAGAGGGTAGTCGAGCTAGGAAGACCACTGGGTTTTAAATGCGTGATTTGTGAAATTGTTCGGATCGGGAGCTAGTGTTTTCTTGCGATCGGGTAGGGTTGAGGCCATGTTGTGGGTCAACCGCGGCCTGTTAGTAGTGGGGTCGGTTGTGGTGGTCCGCCTTGTGGTAAGTCACGAGGTGTTAGGCCGAGTTTAATTAACAGTCTGCATTCGTGGATCGTTCGACCGATGGTCGGGCCGGAGGTCGGCCGTCTTGTCTTCTAGCAAAGGCAAGTGCTCAGCGGTGTTGTTATTTGAGAAAGGTTGTAAAGGCTGCAGGGTGCCTACCTTCACCTTATGGCGACAGTGGAGCCAGTGCGGCTGTTTTGTTTGAAAGTTTTACGAGCGAGTTAAGAACTTCGGTGAGTCTCGAGAATCGCGTTCGCCACCGGGCGATGTTTGGATTTGAGGTAGTTGTGGGGATTGTTGTCTCTGTGGAGGAGTGTTTAAGCTACCATTTCGGTGTTCGGATGTCGCCTTATAAAGCCTTGTAGGCGGGTGTGTAAGTTCTTGCGGTCGAGTGGTTCGATGTTGGCAAGGTTGAACGATTAGTTCGAGCTTGTTCCGGTATGTGGATAGTGAAGCTTGTCTAGAAGAAGTTACAGCGGCTCGGAGGAAATCGTGCGGATAATCGACGGCGGCTTAGAGTTGAGGTTGTGATCGGTCTTGAAAGTACCACCGGTTTGGGTGTGACGAACTTTGGAAAAAGCGAGAAACTTAGCGAGTTGTTTTGGGCCTTTTTAAGTTCATGTGAAGAATAGGCGGGTTGCCTATATGTTAGCTTTGGCCGTCCGACTTAGGAGGCGATGCGTCCGGTCTTCGTATTGTTATGTTCGGAAAGTATCGGAGATCCATCAGTGTTCCCGATTAATGATGACCACGTTAGAGATAGTAACCCGAGTTTTGGAAAGCGAAGCGATGCTCAAATGTGGTAAAAGTTCGAGTGTCACGACCTCGAGGATTGCAAGCGGCCGGTACCATTTGTTGGGTCTCGGAGTGAGACTCGCGGCAAAGTGACAAAAGTGGTATCACGGCGAGAAGGGAGAAGCGAGCATGTATGGCGAGCATAGATATGATCATTTCTTTTGTAAGGAGAAGCTGCGAAGGAAGTATATTTTAGACCCCGGAGAGAGGTGTTTGTGGTTATGTTAGAGGTGTTCCTCGTGGACTTGGATGGAGGTGTTTTGCATAGGGTGTTTCTGTAGCCATGCGTGGCAGGATTGTTTTCGTAAGTATAGCAGTGAAGACTATACTGGCGCGCGTTTGTTTGAGACTTAGAAGGAACATTGGGACGAATGTTTCTAAGAGAGGAGAATGTTATACCGTATTTCCAAAGTATATGCGTAAGGGGCGTGCGTAGAAATTTGAAACTTTTAAAAGTGGCTTGGCGAAATTATTTGTTCACAACACCCGATTAGAGTCGTTTTTCGACGAAAGCGTTTCCGACTTTCGTAGGGTAAAATACGGCTATGTCATTTCTATTTTTGCGGATTTTTCCGAGAGGCGGAATATTTTGGACCAACGAGAGGCGACACTTGTCACCCTCGAGTTGGCGGTTTGCTGGCGAAAGTGGGACGTTTTGGCTAGCTTTCTTGGCCTTGTTTGTGCCTTGTTTTGTGCCTTGTTTGTGCCTTGTTTTGTGCCATGTTTTGTGGAGTAGGGATAGGGTGCACTTGGCTTGATCTTGGCCTTACACTTGCCTAACACATGGCTTGATCTTGTCCATTGGTTGGCCAGCTTCCCTATAAATACCACTCCCTTTGTTGAAGACTTCATCATCAAATGTGTTCTAAGTCTTGAAATCCTTCCCTCTCCTCTTGTTTGACTCTCGTCAGAGCCCTCCTAGTAAGGCCTTGGCGAAAACCCTCCCTTTGAGTGGCCTTTGTGGCCGAGCCTCACTCCCCCTTTGGGGTGCTAGCCGTGGTACCCCCCACTGCTAGTTGCTTTCGTATAATACCCACTCTTGGTAGAAATACTTCTCAGTATTGTTATAATGCCCAAAATACCTTAGCCTTTACCTTGTTGTATTCCAAAAGTTACCACTATCTGAAAAGCCGGAAATACTATTATACTTCCAATCAGTCCAAAACCGAAACCACTAGGAAAATCTCCATGGTTAGTTGGAGTAGTAAGTAGAAGTTGGTTAGAACTTCTAAGGGTTGTTTGGAGGCGAGTCGGGCCTTGCGGAGTAGGAGCTAAACCTTGCTCAGGATCGACATTTAAACTAGGATAATTATGGGCTTATCGAGGTAATTATCTTGCCCCCTATTGTTATTGGAAATTACATGTTGTTAGATTATAGTTGAAGTATACTATATATAGAATGAGCGTAGTTATCGGCAATGTCTTTTGACTTAAGCACTGAATAATACTTACGCAATGTCTTTGCGACTTAAGCTGAATTTAAGAAGAGTTACGGCGTAATTACATGAAATTTGTATTCTGATGAACTTGTGTAGTAAGTGCAGTGGAGTAGAATTGTGCACCGTTAGGGTTAGATGTATAACCCCTGGTTGGCTTGGTAGCGGCCTCGATAGAGGAGGAGATTTCTGTGATTTGCGGGGAGGTCTTTGCCGAATTTTTTGTAGAATGTTCTACGATTAGATCTAGATGTTAATAAGCGCCTTGTGGCCTTATAGGTTGAAGTACTACGTGTGGCGCAATCTACTTGGCTTAGGAGTAGCGAAGCGGTTGGAAGTACTTGGGCGTTTTGCTATTAGTCGATACTCGTCGCGAGGTATGTGAACCTCTTCCTATCTCTTCTAGCATGATATGTGTGAACTATGTAGTACGGTGAAGCGTCATGTGCTAAATGTATTTGATTGGTTTAGAACATAAAGTGTTATAACGGCTTTATGGGAAGTTGGTTATAACATTATGTTGGTAAGAAAATACATGTGGTTTTTAAAAAAGGTAACTGATTTGAACTATAACTGGCTCGTTATGTGTTAATAAAGAACTTGAAGTATTTCAAAAGATTTTTGAATCATTTTGAAAGAAGAAGTAATACTTGGTCTTTTGAAAACTTAAGAGTTATACTAGCTTTATGGGAAGTTAGGTATAACGGCTTAAGAATGTTTCTTGATTTGGAAATCGAATGTGTATCGACAAACCAACTGCAGCGTTAAAAAAAAGGAAATGTTTTGACTAATTAAGTACTAATAAAACGGTAGAAACCTCCATCGCATAGAAGCTAAGATGAGACAAAATGATATCTCTAGATCATGCTGTATGATAAGATTGTTATAAACAAGAATATCCTACTCACCTATAAGGCTTAGGTTTCTCAGATTGTTTAAAGGAGAATTATATTCTTAAATGAATAAGACTATGAACTACAAACCTTTCTAAAATGAGAAACTTGAACATTGGAAATAAGGCAAACTTGAACATTGGAAAGAATGTTGCTACTTGATTTTACAAAGAAGTAATTGATTTACTTTAAAAAGATAGTCACTCTATTTTTATACTACTGTATTGTGTGACATTGTGAAAGTAACGTATCTTTTAAAGAGTTAATGTATGAAGTACTTTGGGGATAAAACCCCGAACTTGTTAGCATATAGTAGAAAGTACCTTGTGTGTATAACTTGATTGTGTTGGTTTGTGATAGCCTTGTGATACTTTCTTGTTGATTGATAAGTAAACATGCTAGGATGCTACGTGTGTTAGTATCTTGTGATGTTTGTGTAAAGGGGTTTTCCTTTGTTGTGCTTATGTTGTTTAACGATAAATTTGTTATGTTAGTATTTTACATCACTCATCTCTTGAGATGATTAGAGGTTAAGCCTCCGTCGCGAGGTAGACTTCGGCGGGTCGATGGACCTATGATTCGAGAATACCTCATGCAGTTCGAGGGCCTATGCGAGCTACGAGAGTTCGAGTTAGTGTCGTCCTTTATGGGCATGCGGTCCGTATGGCCATGCGGACTGCGAAGTCGGGGCGATGCGGGAGTAGCTACCCTCGATGCGAGAATACCTCAGCGGGCGATGAGATTGGCCTATGCGGGCTGCGGGAAGTTCGAGGCTAGACGCGCATTAGATCTGCGGGCAAGTGGCGGCTTTGATCATGTAATGATGCAAGCAGATCTTATAATCTGATTCATGACCTTGTTGGTGCGTAGGTGTTAGTCGGCTATGCCTTCGTACTTACCGTGCGGTGTTATTATGGCAGGTGGGACACTGGTGTTCATGTGTGTTCCTTGGTGCTTTTATATCATAAGCTGGCGGTGAGGAAGGTATTCCACGGGCATGATTGATGTTGTGGGCGTGAGACCCATGGTTATATTTGAGTGATGACTTGGAGGGCGTGAGTCCCTGACTTGATATGACTGCTTGTTTATTGTGAACTGTAGTTTGGTTTTCATACATGTCTCCTGCTTTATATAGACTACTATGATTTCATTTCTGATTTATTTTTGATTTCACATACTAAATTTTGTTATGCGACCTCCTTGAAGTGCGTTCATCTGCGAGTAAAAGGTACACCAGTCATTGATCCTCGCTCTTAAGGTCACAGTTCAACGTGTGGGAAGCTCCGTTCCTCCGGAGGCTTATCTTGGTATAGTCCCCTGTTGTTGTAGGTGCTTACATTCAGGGGTATGGCGAAGACCCGTCCGTCGTTGTGTCGTGTCATTCTTAGAAGTGCAGTAATCGTTGTAGGCGGGAGTTTGTAAAAAGTTAAAGCGTTCATGTTGAAAAAGTTGTTGTTTATATTTATGCCGAAAGGCAAGTTTTTCTCAGATTATTGTTTCATATTTCATAATATGTCTTGTATCGTTTTATGTTCCGCTGATTACTCTGATGTTGTATCACTAGGGTGCCCAGGGTAAGGCACCAGTCACGGGCCCGGAATCGGGTCGTGACAGTATGTGGAAACTTTTCTTATCTCTTGAGCATGAATCTTGTAAAAATGTATAGTACGGTAGACGTACGTAAATTAAGAGAATTCGGTTCCATTTTAGTATCCTTGCCTTGATTCTTGAAAGTGTAGTAACTTGACTTTTAAAAAGTATAGGTTACTTGATCTTATGTATAAAGACATCTTGACGTGTGAAGTATTGATTACTTGAACTATGTTAAAGTTAAGAAACTTGATATTCAAAGTTAAGAAACTTGATATTCAAAGTTAAGAAACTTGATATTCAAAGTTAAGAAACTTGAATTCTAAAGTTAAGAGACTTGAAGTATTTTAAAAGTTATGTAACTTGATTTGAAAGTATAAGTCTCTTGGTTATAAAAAGGATGAATTTGTCTAAGACATAAAGTTATAACGACTTTATGGGAAGTTAGTTATAACGACTTTATGAAAGGTTAAAGATGTCTTAGTTTCTAAAGCATAAAGTTAGTATAACGGCTTTATGGGAAGTTGGTTATAATAACTTTATGGAAGGTTAAAGGAATGGTTTTCTCAAGTAATGTAAACAAAGATAAATGACTTGATATATAGAAGGGCAATTTGATTTAAAGGTATCAATTGCTTAAGGTTTTAAAGTAAGGGTCACTTGATTTAGAAGCCTAAAGATGTATTTCTAAAAGTGTAGTGACTTTTTTGAAATGTAGACAAGCCTTGATACTACGGGTGTTAGTATCTTGGGGTTTTATATAAAAAAGAGTCTTTTGAAAAGAATGGAAGTACGTAGTACTTTGGGTTAAATTTCCGGATTTTTATGTAATATGAAAGTGCCTTGAGTTAATACAATGAAATTCATTTTTGTATGATAATGAAAGTCTAAAGATTTTATGAACTTGCATATGCTTACTTGTGATAGCCTTTGAGTGCAAGTATTATAATTTTATGCTGCCGTGACTCTCAGTTGGAGGGCCGGCTGTCTTGTTGTGAATTTATTTGGACGTACCGTCAGTGATGGAGGATTCCACGGGTATGCTTCCATTGTGATTGATCCTTGGACATGCTTATACGATGGGGGATTCCAGGGCATGTGACCAGGATGCGGGTTAAATTCCCGGATGCTATTATTACCCCATGGACATTCTTATACGATGAAGGATTCCGGGGCATGCGACTGTGTTATATACTATTACTCCATGGACTAGCTCCCCATGAAGACATATACCCGAGATGAGGGATTCCACGGACATGTTATATACGATTATTACCCCATGGATTAGCTCTCCATGAAGTCATGTACCCGAGATGAGGGATTCCACGGGCATGAGATATATATATATATATATATTTCATATGTGCACGCCGACAGTGAGGTGGGATTCCACGGGCATGTTACATGGATATAATTCACACTTACGGCTGTCGGCAGTGATGGAGGATTCCACGGACACGCTTTGATGTTTTGCGGGCTTGAGACCCTTACTGGATTTTGTGATGGTTTTGAGGGCATGTGTCCCTAGCTATGGTGTGACTATTGTTCATGTGTTGAAATACTCTTTAAAAGGTAAAACTGACTTTCATTACTTTCAGTTCGGCAAGGCACGGTTGTACTTGTTACTGTTATACCCCGTATTTCCAGAGTATGTACGTAAGGGCGTACGTATAACAATTTAAGCCTTAAGATTTGGCAAGTTTCGAAATTTGTACACAAGTGCCGAAAGGAGTCGTTTTTCGACGAAACGTTTTACTAAACTTGCGAAGGGAAAAATACGGCTATGACATTTATAATTTTTGCGGATTTCTCTGAGAGACGAAACATTTTGGACCAACGGGAGGGTGACAAGTGTCACCCTCACATTGGACGTAAGGGTTGGGCGGTAATGGACGATTTGGACACTTTAGTTGGTAGGATGTTTTGTGCAAGTTGGTGTGGTAGATGGATAAGGTACACATGGTTAAATCCTAGCCCTACACTTGCATGGCACTTGGCTTGATCTTGGCCATTGGTTGGCCATTGCTTGACCTATAAATACCCCTCTAAGCTGATGAACTTCTTCATCCAAAAATGTTTTCTAAGTGTTAAAATCCCGCCCCCTTTGAGAGTTGTGTTTCGTCCAAGCTCCCCCACTGGAGAAGTCTTGGCGAGAGCCTCCCCTCCCCTTTGTGGTGCCACTAGCCAGAGGTACCACTAGCCTAGTTGTTTTCGTATAATACCCCCTTTTGTGGTATATAAATACTCTCCAAGTATTGTTATAATGCCCAAATACTTTAGCCCTTATACCTTGTAGTACTTTCCAAAGTTACCTCTATACGTAGAGTCCGGAAATACTATTATACTTTCCCTCAGTCACAAAAACGAAACCCTAAGGAAAACCTTCATATTCGGTTGAAGTGTTAAGTAGAAGTTGCGTAGAACTTCTAAGGGTTGTTTGGAGCGGGTTGGAGCGCACGGAGTAGGAGCTTAACGTTGCTCAGGAGCGACATTAAACTTGGATAATTTTGGGCTCATCGAGGTAAATACTACTGTCCTTCTTTTGTAATTGGAAATTACATACTGTAGTAGTATAGAAATGATTATAAGATTCATAGAAGAGAATTGAGTTGTAATAGAAGGATATTACAGAATAGACTTGAACTGAAATCACATCAGAAGAATATAAGTAGAAGATTTCAACTGTATTTACATAGAATTTGTATTCTGATGGTGATAACCTTTATTGGTTGAATGTTCTGCAAGTAGCATGTGCTACTTAGAAGGTGGACAAGGCTAGCCGGGATATAGCAGTGGAGCGTTTTGCTTATAGTCGATAATCGTCGCGAGGTATGTGATTCTTCCTATACTCTTGAGCATGAAGTATTTTTAAAAGAATACATATAGTACGGTAGACGTACGTGTGGCAATGTCTTTTGACTTAAGCCTGAATAATATGTATATATAATATGGTAGACGTACGTGTGTTAACTGAATATAGTTGTATGGCAATGTCTTTTGACTTAAGCCTGAATAATAAGAACCTTGAAATATTTTAAAAGGAATATATATAGTACGGTGAGCGTCGTGTGTTAAGCGAATGTAGTGTTCTGCAATGCCTTTTGACTTAAGCCTGAATAAGAAGAATCTTGAAGTATTTCAAAGGAAATAAGAAACCTTTTTGAAAGAAGAGTAATACTTGGTTTTGAAAACATAAGAGTTATACTAGCTTTATGGGAGGTTAGGTATAACATCTTAAGAGAGATAAAAAGAATGGTTTACTGATTTTTAGAAGTTAAGAGACTTAATCTTAAAAGATAAGAGACTTGACTTAATTGATATGAAATTTGTTAAAAGTGTGAAACCTCATTCGTGAGTAATGAGTACTTGGTTTTAAAAGGAATAATGTTTTACTGATTTCGGAAATCAGAATGAATATCGACAAACCATTGCAGCGTTAATAAAGGAAAATGTATTGAATAATGAAGTATTAAAATCAGTAGAAACCTCCATCTGCATAGAAGCTAAGATGAGACAAAATGATATTACATTTTTCTAGATCATGGCTGCTTTAATAAATGATTATAAACAAGAATAAACTGCTCACGCCTATGGCATATGTTACTCAATTGCTTTAAAGGAGATTAAGACATCGAACTATGAAACTTTTCTAAAATAAAGAGACTTGAGTAATTGAAATTAGGCAAACTGGAACTCTAGGGAAAAGAAAGACATTGTTTTGTCTTAAATTGGTTTTGAAAACAAAGTGTTATAACAGCTTCATGGGAAGTTAGTTATAAACGACTTTATGAAAACAAAAGAAGGGTTTCATCATTGGTTTTAATGTGGTAACTTGACTTTAAAAAGAGAAGTATTTTGGTCTAAAAAAAAGGCATGGTATTGCCTTAATTTGGTCTAAAAAAAAGGAAAGTATGGAAGTTGTTTTGGTTTACTCAAAAGATGTAAGTCACTCTATTTTTATACTACGGGTATCGGGTGACTTTTTATAAAAGGAATGGATCTCTTAAAAGGAATTTAACGTACGTAGTACTTTAGGGTTAAAACCCGGACTTTGTCATAAAATGAAAGTACTTTAAGTTGTGTGTAACTTGCCTATGTTTGCGTGTGATAGACCTGATGTGCAAATCGTATTTCACTCGACTCTGGGTTCATAGGATGAGCAGGAATGTATTTCACTCGACTACGCGTTCATGGATGAGCAGGAATGTATTTTACTCGACTATCGCGTTCACGGGATGAATCGGGAATGTATTTCACTCGACTACGCGTTCGTAGGATGAGCCGAATGTATCCCACCGACTACGCGTTCATAGGATGAGCAGGAATGTATTTCACTCGACTACGCGTCCACGGGATGGGCCGAATGTATTCCATCGGACTACCGAGTTCATGAGATGAGCAGGAATGTATTCCACGTTTCTATCACGGGTCCATGAGATGGGCGAGACATGTTATACGTATCACATGATTTGTACCTAGGCGCGTTTGTGAGGAAGGAGTTCCACGGGCATGAGGGATGACTTGGGGGCGTGAGACCCTGACTTGACATGACTGCTTTTTTGTTATGAACTGTAGTTTGGTTATCAAACATGTCTCCTGCTTTATATAGACTGTTATGATTTCATTCTGATATTTCTGATTTCACATATTTGGTACTGTTATGCTTGACCTCCTTGGGCTGCGTTCATCCGCGGTAGAGAGTACATCGATTGTCGATCCGCTTGTAGGATCACATTTCAGCGTCTTGGGAAGCTCCGTTCCTTGAGGCTTATCTTTGGTATGTTACCACAGTGCAGAGGTTCTTGTACATTCGGGGTATGGCGGGGCCACTGTCAGGTCATAGTTGTTGTATAAATCTTAGAAGTGCATGTACTTTGTTGTGGCGGGGTTGTAAGGATTGTAACTGTTCAAAATGTCTATATATATGTTGAAAGGCAACCGTTTTTGGTTGGCCTATTTTCTTTTATCTTGATCCATGTCTATTTGAATGTTTAACGTTTTTATTTCCGCTGGTTTTTTCTCTGATGTTGTATCACTAGGGTGCGGGGTAAGGCACGATCACGGGCAGGTTGGTCGTGACAAAAGTGGTATCGAGCGATTAATCCTCGGAAAGTGTCTGAACCGTGTCTAGTAGAGTCTTGATTATCGGTGTGTTGTGCACACATCTATTATCGAGGAGGCTATAGGACATTTAGGATTGGTTTCCATTCTTCTCATTCCGAGATCGTGCCTTAGAGTCGTGTGATAAGTTGGACCCTCGACGTATTCCTTTCCTTTACCATTATGCCTGCGCCAGGCAACCACAGCCTGGCGGGCAAGGCCGAGGAGGCTGCTAGTGGGATCTGAGAGAGAATGCGAGCGCGAGCGATCGATACGAGCAGTGCTTAAGCAGCGAGTTTCGCCGCCGCCAAAGGCCAGCGAGTTTAAGCGCGGCGATGCTGCTGAGACTCTGATACACGAGCCTCGATCCACAACTGGGGCGAGAGAGATGGGTTACAAGGAGATGGCCCGATTCTTGGCGGTCGTGGCGAATATGAGATAAATTTGGATCTGTGATTCGATCCAGTAGCACCGTAGTTCACCCGGCGAGCGATTTGAGACTACGGGATTTTACGAGATGTAACCGCGAGTTTTATGGGTCGAGGCACGAGGATGATCGCGAGGAGTTCATCCGGCGATTCTGAGTGATGAGTGATCAAGGCATCGGAGACCGAGTCGGTGGTCCTAGTTCGCGTCGGTGCGTGATACCGCCGATCGGGTTTGATCGTGGGAGGCTGTCCCGGGAGAGGATGCACTTCCGGCTATATGGGGACGAGTTCTCAAAGGCATTTCTTGCACACTTCTTGCCTCGCGGATGAGAGGGCTCGGTAAACAATTTCGGCGTTGAGGCGGGGCAGGCGGGCGGTTAGAAAGTACAATGTGGAGTTCGACTCATTAGCTCGGTATGTCCCAGAGTAATGGCGATATGGAGGGCCGAGTACACCGCTACGTCAGGGCTAGATGATTACTTGGCGAGCTTATGCAGGTGTAGCTCTTCACCGGAATGGACATTGCCGCGTGCAAGCTCATGCACTAGGATGTGAGGCACGGAGAGGTCGGCGAACGCCAGAGATCGCGAGAAGGGCGGAGACAGCAGGGTCCTTTGGTAACTTTCGACGCGGACCGCCTCAGCAAGAGCTAGTTATGTACCTCCGCCCGATCTGAGTGGTCCTCCGATCTTGGGGCGTTCGGGGTATTGGGGCTGGTCGAACTCGGGGCTTACGGTTCGCGGTATACGTGAGTTCTAGCGGCGGGATTCATGTCCCGCCGGTGTGCGATGTGGCGGACGTCATCGGGAATGTCGTCTTTTTGCGGTGCTTGTTTTACTGCGGCGTCGAGAGCCATGTGACGAGGCGTGCTTATAGGAGGCAAGCGGCAGTGCGACTACGGATCGATGGCGGGTTTATCGCGCCTGCGGTATGCGCAGCCAGGCGAGCCTATGATTAGAGTGCAGCGGTAGATACAAGTATATCCTTAACCCTTGTTATACCCCGTAGTTGCAGGGTATGTATGTGAGGACGTACGTACGAGAGTACGACAGAAATTTTGAAAAGAAAGAAAGATGTGAGTTTTCGACGGAAAAGTTTCCGGTTATTTGTGAAGAAAAAGGTTCGTTAATGGGAATTGGATTCCCAGATTTGGTATTTGGACTTCATAGATTATATTAGAATTTTGAGATTTTATTTTCGGAAATGGTCACGTGGGGCCCACGGGAGAAATTCTGTTTTGTAGAGCCACTTTGTTTTCGAGATTTTGGCCATTGTGGATATTTTTCAAAAGACGTTTTATGAGGGCCAATAGGAGGGTGACACGTGTCACCCCCGCCTAGGTGGCTTGGCCGAAGTTACCTTTGTGCACAACACCCGGTTAGAGTCGTTTTTCGACGAAACGTTTTGCGTAACTTGCGAAGGGAAAATTACGGCGATGTAGGTTTGTATTGTTGAGGATTTTTACCCGCGGCGGAAAATTTTGGGCCAACAAGAGGGTGACACTTGTCACCCTCAGTGGGCATTAAGTCGGTTTGGCCTTGGCGATTGGTGCCTTGTTGTGGCATTGTTTTGTGCAATGTTTTGTGCAATGTTTTGTGGCATGTTTTGTGGAGTAGGGGTTAGGGTGCACTTGGCTTAATCTTGCCCTTACACTTGCTATACACTTGGAAGGATCTTGGCCCTTGGTTGGCCTTTGGTTTTGCTATAAATACCACCCCTAAGTGTGAAGACTTCATCCATTCAAAACTTCCAAGTCTTGAAACCCTCTCCTCCCCCTTTGTGAGCTCTTGGCCGAGCCTCCCCCTCCACCGTGTGGCCTTTGGCGGGGTTCTCCTCCTCCCTTTGTGGTGCCTTGGCGTGGGGTACCCACTGCCTAGTTGTTTCGTATAATACCCTCCTTGTGGTATTGAAATACTTCTCTAGTATTGTTATAATTCCCAAAATACCTTAGCCTTTACCTTGTTGTATTCCAAAAGTTACCTCTATCGTAGAGCAGGAAATACTACCTTTTGTCCTTTTAGTCTCAAACCGAAACCTAAGGAAATCTTCATAGTTGGTTGAAGTATTTTGAGTAGAAGTTAGTTAGAACTTCTAAGGGTTGTTTGGAGGCGGATTGGAGCGCACAAGTAGGAGCTAAACCTTGCTCGGGATCGACATTATAACTTGGATAATTTTGGGCTTATCGAGGTAAATATTCTTGTCCCTTATTGTAATTGGAGATTACATGTTGTAGGAATATATAGTTGAAGTATACTATATGTAGAATTATACTTAGTATTCGTGATGTCTTTTGACTTAAGCTGAAGAATCGAGGCCCATGTATTTACATAGGGTGTATTGCGGTAGACTTGTGTAGTATTCTTGAGTAGAATTGTACGTCAGGTTAGGCGTGTAAACCCACTGGTTGGCTTGGTGGCCAGGCCTCGATAGAGGAGGAGATTTCTGTTGTTGCGGGGAAAGGTCTTTGCGAATTTTACGTAGAAAGATAGAAACTTGTGTTTTGGGGTTAATAGACGTTTGTGACCTTTATAGGTGAAAGTACTAAGAGTAGCGTATTCTACTCGAGGAGTGGAAAGGGCTAGCAAGGTTGTAGTACTTGGAGCATTTTGCTTATTGTCGATAAATCGCGAGGTATGTGAACCTCTTCCTATCTTTTCTAGCATGATTGTTGTGAACTATGTAGTGCGGTGACGTACGTGTGCTAAGTGATTTGGTTGGTTTAAAACATAGGGTGTTATAATAGCTTTATGGGAAGTTAGTTATAACGACCTTATGTAGTGAAAATGGTTTCTTGATGTTAGAAGTTAAGAGACTTGATCTTATAAGATAAGAGACTTAACTTATTTGTTTTAATGTGGATGTTGTGTGAAACCTCATTCGTGAGTAATGAGTACTTGGTTTTAAAGGGATAATGTTTCTTGATTTGGAAATCGAGGATGTGTATCGACAGGACCACTGCGGCGTTAATAAAGGAAAATGTATTGAATAATGATGTGTTGTATTAAAACCGGTAGAAACCTCCATCTGCATAGAAGCTAAGATGAGACAAAATGATATTACATTTTCTAGATCATGGTGCTTTGTAATAAGATCGTTATAAACAAGAATAAACTACTCACATATATGACATATGTTACTCAATTGTTCTAAAAGGAATCAAGTGATTAAGTTTGGGAACTATGAAACCATTTGAAAATGAGAAGCTTGAGTAATTGAAACTAGGCAAAAGCGGAACTTAGGAAAGAATGTTGTTACTTGATTTTGAAAAGGAAGGTGGGTTGGTCATTCTAATACTACGGGTATCGGGTGACTTTTATAAAAGTAATGGATCTCTTTTAAGCGAACTTAACGTATGTAGTACCTTGGGGTTAAAAACCGGACTTTGGCGTAAAATGAAAGTACTTTGAGTTGTTGTGAAACTTGCCTATGCTTGTTGTTGTGAAACTTGCCTATGCTTGTTGTTGTGAAACTTGCCTATGCTTGTTGTTGTGAAACTTGCCTATGCTTGTGATGATAGCCTTTCTTTGTGCAAGTGTGGTATTTACGTATTCTGGCGTCTCTCGATAGAGGCGGTCGACTTATTGAAAACTTGGGCGTCTTTGGCGGTGATGGATAATTCCACGGGTATGTTTCCATTTTGATTCTTGTCTTGTTGATGATGTCACATGGACATGTCTACAGAGGTAGAATTAGGGGCATGCGGCCGTGCGGTCGGGTTGATTACGATATATTGTTATTGTGGTTACATGGACATGTCTACAGGGTAGAATTAGGGGCATGTGGCCATGCGGCGGGGTTGATCACCCAGTATATTATTGTTGATGTCACATGGGCGTGTCTGCGAGGTAGAATTCGGGGCATGTGGCCATGGGGCATTGGTATTATTGTTGCATCATGGACATGTCTACCGTCACGAATTCGGGGGCATGCGTGTGGCGAACATGATTGATGTTGTGGGCGTGAGACCCATAGTTATATTTGAGTGATGACTTGAGGCGTGAGTCACATTGGACATATTGCTTTTATGTTGTGGCGTAGTTTGGTTATCATACATGTCTCTGCTTTATATAGACTAGTATGATTTCATTCTGATATTTTCTGATTTCACATACTTGGTACTGTTATCTTGACCTCGCCCGAGGCTGCGTTCATCTGCAGTAGAGGTACATCGGCCGTGGATCCTCGCTCTTAGGATCTCGATTCAGCGTTTTGGGAAGCTCCGTTTCTCGGAGGCTTATCTTTTGGTATGTGTTCCACTGAGTTGTAGGTTCTTGTACATTCGGGGTATGGCGGGACCTGTCCGTCATAGTTGTTGTAAATCTTAGAGTGCATGTAATCTTGTTGTGGGCGGGGTTTGTAAAAAGGATTTAAAGCATTCGTTTTGAAAGAGTTGTATTTATATATGTTATTGGAAGGTAACCGTTGGGTTGGCTTTGTTTATGATCATATATCTTGTTTCTTGTTTAAAGTTTTATTTTCCATTTGGTTTTCTCGATGTTGTGTCACTAGGGTGCAGGATAAGGCACGATGCAGGCCGGGGCGAGTCGTTACAAAAGTGGTATCGAGCGATTAATCCTCGGAAAGTGTCTGAACCGTGTCTAGTAAGTCTTGATTATCGGTGTGTTGTGCACCACATCTATGTCGAGAGGCTATAGGACATTTAGGATTGGTTTCCATTCTTCTCATTACGAGATCGTGCCTTAGAGTGTGTTGTAAGTTGGACCCTCGGCGTATCTCGTTTTTACGATTATGCCTCCGCAAGGCAACGAGCCCGTATGGGCAAGGCGGCGAGTGTTGCTAGTGAGATCTGAGAGATGCAGCGCGAGCGAGCGATACACGGTTGTGCTTGACGGCGGGTTTTGTAGCGCCGCCGGCCCAGCGAGAGGTTAGAGTCGCGGCAATGGCTGCTGAGACCGCGATACACGAGCCTCGATCCACGATGCAGAGGCGGAGAGATATGGCCCGATTGCTGGCGAGTCGTGGCAGATATGAGATAAATTTGAATCTGTGATTCGATTCGATGCACGATGGTTCACCCCGGCGAATAGTTTGAGGCTACGGGACTTTACGAGTTGTAGCCGCGAGTTTTATGGGTCGAGGCACGAGGATGATCGCGAGGAGTTCATCCGGCGATTCTGACCGGATCATCACGGGTGATCAAGGCTTGAGACCGATGCGTGACCTTTGGTTCGCATCGGCCGCGTGATACCGCGATCGATTGGTTTGATTCATAGGAGCTTTCGGGAGAGCATGCACCTTGCGGTATGGGATGAGTTTTGGGGCTTTCCTCGCGCACTTCTTGCCTCGCGGATGAGGAGAACGCGGGCAGATTTTGATGCTTAAACGAGGCGGGCGTGCGGTTCGGAGTACAATGTGAGTTCGACTCATTGGCGATGCGTCCGGCGTTAAGCTAGTATGGAGGATCGAGTGCACCGATATGTTCTGAGGGCTCGATGATTACATGTCGAGGCATGTTCGGGAGTAACTCTTGGTAGGGCATGGACATTGCCGCGCATGCGAGCTCATGCGGCTGGGATGTGAGGCACGGAGAGGTCGGCGGAATGACGAATCGGCGAGAAGGGCGAACAACGAGGTCCTGGTGACTTTGGCGGACGCCTCGGCATACTAGTTTTGTACCTCCGCCCGGTCGCAGTGGTCCTCCACAACCTTGAGTATTCGGGAAGCGGTCGGGGCTCGAGGTTGAGTTTCGAGAAGTAAAGGTGTTGGCGGATCGGTCACCCTACCTCGGTGTGGTCGATGTGGTAGACCGCATTTCGGAAGTGTCGTGGTGCGGGGAGCTTGTTATTTTTGCGGCCAGCGGGGCCATTTGCGAGCTGTCCGACCAAGGGTGGCACGGATGTTACGACTCGACCTCTGGATCGATGGTGGTTCATCGCCTCTACGATTATGCACCTGCGGTGAGGCCTAGGATTAGAGTGGAGCGGTAGCCAGTATATCCTTAACCCTCTAGAGTTTTGGTATGCTTGTTATGATGGTCTCATTATTATGTGCTATGTGCGAATAGCGTTGTGTTAATTGTGAGTTAGAAAACATGCTTAGTTGGGAGGATACGTATGGGGGCATGGTAAGTGTGAACCTTAGACTATGTCACGGCCCGAGACCTTAGGGTAAGGTCGTCTTGAGTTAAAGATTTATTTTATGTTTGACCACTTATCGAGTAGTGGTATCGTGGGATTTATTTGTGTGATAAGTCCGTGGGTAGTTTGAGATGGAAGTGGTAGCTTTCGTGATGTGAATTAGTAAGATTGTTCGGATCGGGAACAAGAGTTTAGCGGTTGGGGTCGGGTTGAGGACCATTTGCGGGTCAACCCGTAACCCGGTTTGGGGTGGGGTCAGTTCTGGGTGGTCGCCGGTGGTAGGGTCACGAGGATGCTAGGCCCAGTTTGTGTGACCATCGTATGAGTTCGTGGGCGCGTTCGACGAAGCGGTTCGTAAAGGCGGGAATGGCCTTAAGGAAGTTTGAGGTTAGTAAGATGACCAAGTTTGGAGGTAGTGACTCGGAGATTTTCGAGAGCGGGTAATGGTGAAGTATGGTACGTCTTTGGGAGAGTTCAAGTGTTCGAGAAGGGCACGACGAGTAAGGAAAGAAGGGGCGTGTGTTATTTCGTGGCGGTGTGGCGTTGGCAACTTGTTAGAGGAACTTTATCGTTGTCAGGCTTGAGAAGGAACATTCGGGACGAATGTTTCTAAGGAGGGAGAATGTTATACCCGTAGTTGCGGGGTATGTATGTGAGGACGTGCGTGCGAGAGTGCACGTGTAAATTTTGAAAAGAAAGAAAGATGTGAGTTTTTCGGAAAAGTTTAGGTTATTTGTGAAGAAAAGGTTCGTTAATGGGAATTGGATTCCCAGTTTGGTATTTGGACTTCATAGATTATATTAGAATTTTGAGATTTTATTTTGGAAATGGTCACGTGGGGCCCACGGGAGAAATTCTGGTTTGTGGGCCCACTTTGTTTTGAGATTTTGGCCATTGTGGATATTTTTCAAAAGGCGTTTTATGAGGGCGATAGGAGGGTGACACGTGTCACCCGCCTAATGGCTTAGCCGAAGTTACCTTTGTGCACTTTGCGGTTAGAGTCGTTTTTCGACGAAGCGTTTTTGCGTAACTGCGAAGGAAAATTCCGGCTATGTCGTTTTGTATTTTTGCGGATTTTTCGGCGGCGGAACATTTTGGGCCAACAAGAGGTGACACTTGTCACCCCAGTGGACGCCTTAGTCGGTTTGGCCTTGGCGGGATTGGTGCCTTGTTGTGGCATTGTTTTGTGCAATGTTTTGTGCAATGTTTTGCGGCATGTTTTGTGGAGTAGGGGTTAGGGTGCACTTGGCTTGATCTTGGCCTTACACTTGCCTTACACTTGGAAGGATCTTGGCCCTTGGTTGGCCTTTGGTTTGCTATAAATACCCCACAAGTGTGAAGACTTCATCCGTTCAAAAACTTCCAAGTCTTGAAACCCTCTCCTCCTCTTTGTGAGCTCTTGGCAGAGCCTCCCCTCCCCCGTGTGGCCTTTGGCGAGGGTTCTCCTCCTCCCCTTTGTGGTGCCTTGGCGTGGGGTACCCACTGCTAGTTGTTTTCGTATAATACCCCTCCCTTGTGGTATTGAAATACTTCTCCTAGTATTGTTTTAATGCCCAAAATACCTTAGCCTTTACCTTGTTGTATTCCAAAAGTTACCTCTATCGTAGAGCAGGAAATACTACCTTTTGTCCTTTTAGTCTCAGCCAGAAACCACTAAGGAAATCTTCAGTTGGTTGAAGTATTTTGAGTAGAAGTTAGTTAGAACTTCTAAGGGTTGTTTGGAGCGGATTGGAGCGCCACGGAGTAGGAGCTAAACCTTGCTCGGGATCGACATTATAACTTGGATAATTTTGGGCTTATCGAGGTAAATATTCTTGTCCCTTATTGTAATTGGAGATTACATGTTGTAGGAATATATAGTTGAAGTATACTATATGTAGAATTATACTTAGTATTCGATGTCTTTTGACTTAAGCTGAAGAAGCCCAGGCTGATGTATTTACATAGGGTGTATTGCGATGAACTTGTGTAGTATTCGAGTAGAATTGTACACGTCCGGTTAGGCGTGTAAACCCACTGGTTGGCTTGGTAGCCGGCCTCGATAGAGGAGGAGATTTACTGTTGTTGCGGGGAAGGTCTTCTTGAATTTTACGTAGAAAGATAGAAACTTGTGTTTTGGGGTTAATAGACGTTTGTGACCTTTATAGGTGAAAGTACTAAGAGTAGCGTATTCTACTCGAGGAGTGGAAAGGGCTAGCAAGGTTGTAGTACTTGGAGCATTTTGCTTATTGTCGATAAATCGTCGCGGTATGTGAACCTCTTCCTATCTTTTCTAGCATGATTGTTGTGAACTATGTAGTGCGGTGAGCGTACATGTGCTAAGTGATTTGGTTGGTTTAAAACATAGGGTGTTATAATAGCTTTATGGGAAGTTAGTTATAACGACCTTATGTAGTGAAAATGGTTTCTTGATGTTAGAAGTTAAGAGACTTGATCTTATAAGATAAGAGACTTAACTTATTTGTTTTAATGTGGATGTTGTGTGAAACCTCATTCGTGAGTAATGAGTACTTGGTTTTAAAGGGATAATGTTTCTTGATTTGGAAATCGGGATGTGTATCGACAGGACCAACTGCGGCGTTAATAAAGGAAAATGTATTGAATAATGATGTGTTGTATTAAAACCGGTGAAACCTCCATCTGCATAGAAGCTAAGATGAGACAAAATGATATTACATTTTCTAGATCATGGTCTTTGTAATAAGATCGTTATAAACAAGAATAAACTACTCACATATATGACATATGTTACTCAATTGTTCTAAAAGGAATCAGTGATTAAGTTTGGGAACTATGAAACCATTTGAAAATGAGAAGCTTGAGTAATTGAAACTAGGCAAACTGGAACTTAGGAAAAGAATGTTGTTACTTGATTTTGAAAAGGAAGGTGGGTTGGTCATTCTAATACTACGGGTATCGGGTGACTTTTATAAAAGTAATGGATCTCTTTTAAACGAACTTAACGTATGTAGTACCTTGGGGTTAAAAACCCGGACTTTGGCATAAAATGAAAGTACTTTGAGTTGTTGTGAAACTTGCCTATGCTTGTTGTTGTGAAACTTGCCTATGCTTGTTGTTGTGAAACTTGCCTATGCTTGTTGTTGTGAAACTTGCCTATGCTTGTGATGATAGCCTTTGCTGTGCAAGTGTGGTATTTACGTATTCTGGCGTCTCGATAGAGGCGGTCGACTTGTTGAAAACTTACTTGGGCGTCTTTGGCGGTGATGGATAATTCCACGGGTATGTTTCCATTTTGATTCTTGTCTTGTTGATGATGTCACATGGACGTATCTGCCGAGGTAGAATTCGGGCATGCGGCCATGCGGTCGGGTTGATTACGATATATTGTTATTGTGGTTACATGGACATGTCTACACCGGTAGAATTCGGGGCATGTGGCCATGCGGCGGGGTTGATCACCCAGATATTATTGTTGATGTCACATGGGCGTGTCTGCAGAGGTAGAATTCCGGCATGTGGCCGTGGGGCATTGGTATTATTGTTGCATCATGGACATGTCTGCCGTCTGAAATTAGGGGCATGCGGCCGTGGCGAACATGATTGATGTTGTGGGCGTGAGACCCATAGTTATATTTGAGTGATGACTTGAGGCGTGAGTCACATTGGACATATCGCTTTTATGTTGTGAGCGTAGTTTGGTTATCATACATGTCTCGCTTTATATAGACTAGTATGATTTCATTCTGATATTTCTGATTTCACATACTTGGTACTGTTGTCTTGACCTCGCCTTGAGGCTGCGTTCATCTGCAGTAAGTACATCGATCGTGGATCCTCGCTCTTAGGATCTCGGTTCAGCGTTTTGGGAAGCTCCGTTTCTCGGAGGCTTATCTTTTGGTATGTGTTCCTGAGTTGTAGGTTCTTGTACATTCGGGGTATGGCGAGACCTGTCCGTCATAGTTGTTGTAAATCTTAGAGTGCAGTAATCTTGTTGTGGCGGGGTTTGTAAAAGGATTTAAAGCATTCGTTTTGAAAGAGTTGTATTTATATATGTTATTGGAAGGTAACAGTTGGGTTGGCTTTGTTTATGATCATATATCTTGTTTCTTGTTTAAAGTTTTATTTTCCATTGGTTTTCTCGATGTTGTGTCACTAGGGTGCAGGATAAGGCACGATGCTTGAACCGGGGCGAAGTCGTTACAACCTACAGAGTTTTGCATGCTTGATATGATGATCTGTTTGTTGTGTGCTATGAGCGGATAGCGTTATGTTAGTTATGAGTCGGAAAAAATGGTTAGTTGAAAGGATAAGTCCATGGGTAGTGTGAGAGGGAAGTGGTAGCTTTCATGACGTGATTTGGTAAGATTGTTCCGGATCGGGAAACAAGAGCTTGATGCGTTAAGTGGGTCGGGTTTGGGCCATGTTGCGGGCCAACCCGCGACCTGTTTCGATGTGGGGTCAGCTGCAGGTGGTCGCCGGTGGTAGGGCCACGAGTGCTAGGCCCAAGTTTAGATGACCATCGTATGAGTTCGTGGATATGTTCGACCGAGCGGATCGTGAAGGCGGGAATGGCCTTAAGGAGATTGAGGCTAGTAAGATGACCAAGTTTGGAGGTGGTGACTCCAAAGTTTTGGAAAGCCAGCGGGGCGAAGTGTGAATGCGTATACTAGAAGAGTTCAAGTGTTCGAGAAGGGCACGACGAGTAAGGAAGGAAGAGAACGTGTGTTATTTTGTGGCCAGGTGTGGCATTGGCAACTTGTTAAGAAGAACTTTATCGTTATCCGTCTTGAGAAGGAACATTCGGGGCGAATGTTTCTAAGGAGGGGAGAATGTTATACCCCGTATTTCCAGAGTATGTACGTAAGGGCGTACGTATAACAATTTAAGCCTTAAGATTTGGCAAGTTTCGAAATTTGTACACAAGTGCGAGAAAGTCGTTTTTAAATGACGTTTTACTAAACTTGCGAAGGGAAAAATACGGCTATGACATTTATAATTTTTGCGGATTTCTCTGAGAGACGAAACATTTTGGACCAACGGGAGGGTGACAAGTGTCACCCTCACATTGGACGTAAGGGTTGGGCGGTAATGGACGATTTGGACACTTTAGTTGGTAGGATATTTTGTGCAAGTTGGTGTGGTAGATGGATAAGGTACACATGGTTAAATCCTAGCCCTACACTTGCATGGCACTTGGCTTGATCTTGGCCATTGCTTGACCTATAAATACCCCTCTAAGTTGATGAACTTCTTCATCCAAAAATGTTTTCTAAGTGTTAAAATCCCTCCCCCTTTGAGAGTTGTGTTTCGTCCAAGCTCCCCCCTGGAGAAGTCTTGGCGAGCCTCCCTCCCCTTTGTGGTGCCACTAGCCAGAAGGTACCCCCCCCTAGCCTAGTTGTTTTCGTATAATACCCCCTTTTGTGGTATAGAAATACTCTCCAAGTATTGTTATAATGCCCAAATACTTTAGCCCTTATACCTTGTAGTACTTTCCAAAGTTACCTCTATACGTAGAGTCCGGAAATACTATTATACTTTCCCTCAGTCACAAAAACGAAACCCTAAGGAAAACCTTCATAGTCGGTTGAAGTGTTAAGTAGAAGTTGCGTAGAACTTCTAAGGGTTGTTTGGAGCGGGTTGGAGCGCACGGAGTAGGAGCTTAACGTTGCTCAGGAGCGACATTAAACTTGGATAATTTTGGGCTCATCGAGGTAAATACTCTCATCCTTCTTTTGTAATTGGAAATTACATACTGTAGTAGTATATAAATGATTATAAGATTCATAGAAGAGAATTGAACTGTAATAGAAGGATATTACAGAATAGACTTGAACTGAAATCACATCAGAAGAATATAAGTAGAAGATTTCAACTGTATGTACATAGGACTGTATTTATAGTAGACTGATAACCTTCATTGGTTGAATGTTCTGCAAGTAGCATGTGCTACTTAGAAGGTGGACAAGGCTAGCCGGGTTATAGCCGTGGAGCGTTTTGCTTATAGTCGATAATCGTCGCGAGGTATGTGATTCTTCTATCTTCTTGAGCATGAAGTATTTTTAAAAGAATACATATAGTACGGTAGGCGTCGTGTGGCAATGTCTTTTGACTTAAGCTGAATAATATGTATATATAATATGGTAGGCGTCGTGTGCTAGCGAATATAGTTGTATGGCAATGTCTTTTGACTTAAGCACGAATAATAAGAACCTTGAAATATTTTAAAAGGAATATATATAGTACGGTGAGCGTCGTGTGTTAGCGAATGTAGTGTTACGTGATGCCTTTTGACTTAAGCACGAATAAGAAGAATCTGGAAGTATTTCAAAGGAAATAAGAAACCTTTTTGAAAGAAGAGTAATACTTGGTTTTGAAAACATAAGAGTTATACTAGCTTTATGGGAGGTTAGTTATAACGTCTTAAGAGAGATAAAAAGAATGGTTTACTGATTTTTAGAAGTTAAGAGACTTAATCTTAAAAGATAAGAGACTTGACTTAATTGATATGAAGTTTGTTAAAAGTGTCAAACCTCATTCGTGAGTAATGAGTACTTGGTTTTAAAAGGAATAATGTTTTACTGATTTCGGAAATCAGAATGAATATCGACAAACCATTGCAGCGTTAATAAAGGAAAATGTATTGAATAATGAAGTATTAAAACCAGTAGAAACCTCCATCTGCATAGAAGCTAAGATGAGACAAAATGATATTACATTTTTCTAGATCATGACTGCTTTAATAAATGATTATAAACAAGAATAAACTGATCACGCCTATGGCATATGTTACTCAATTGCTTTAAAGGAGATTAAGACATCGAACTATGAAACTTTTCTAAAATAAAGAGACTTGAGTAATTGAAATTAGGCAAACTGGAACTCTAGGGAAAAGAAAGGCATTGTTTTGTCTTAAATTGGTTTTGAAAACAAAGTGTTATAACAGCTTCATGGGAAGTTAGTTATAAACGACTTTATGAAAACAAAAGAAGGGTTTCATCATTGGTTTTAATGTGGTAACTTGACTTTAAAAAGAGAAGTATTTTGGTCTAAAAAGAAGGCATAGTATTGCCTTAATTTGGTCTAAAAAAAAGGAAAGTATGGAAGTTGTTTTGGTTTACTCAAAAGATGTAAGTCACTCTATTTTTATACTACGGGTATTGTAACGCCCCGAACCCGGGCCCGTTACTGGTGCCTTACCCCGGGCACCCTAGTGATACAACATCAGAGAAAACCAGCGGAAAATAAAACATGAATCATGAAACAAGAGATATAATAAAGAAACAGGCCAACCAAAACAGTTGCCTTCAGTATATACATAAAACCCGAACAGTTTAATCCTTTTACAACCACCTTGCAACAGTTCTCTGACCTCTAAGATTTACAACAACTATGGCGGGACGGGGCCCGCCATACCTGAATGTACAAGAACCTACAACTCGGGAACACATGCAAAAGATGAGCCTCGGAGAAGCGGAGCTTCCCAACCGAATGTGATCCTATAAGCGGGGATCGGCGATCGATGTACCTTTACTGCGGCATGAGCGGCCCGAAGAAGTCGATCAACAGTACCAAGTATGTGAAGCGTAAAACAACGTAAATGAAATCATAATAGTCTATTTAAAGCGGGAGACATGTATGATAACCAAACTACGATTCACAACATAAAGCGATCATGTCAAGTCGAGGACTCACGCCTCAAAGTCATCCTCCGTACGTGGAACTCCTTCCTCACCGGCAATCTAGGTATAAGTCATGTGATACGTATAACGTGTCTCGGCCCATCTTATGGACCCAATATAGAAAGCGTGTGGAATACATTCCGGATGAACGGTAGTCAGTGAAATACATTCCGGATGAGCCGGTACTCGTGAGATACATTCGGATGAGCCGGTACTCAGTGAAATACATTCCGGATGAACCGGTACTCGGTGAGATACATTCCGGATGAAGCCGTACTCAAGTGAGATACATTCCGGATGAACCGGTACTCAGTGAAATACATTCCGGATGAACGGTACTCAGTGAACACCGTACTTGCACAACAAGGCTATCACACGTAACATGGTCAAGTTTCATAACAACAAGCATAAGCAAGTTACACACAACTCAAAGGTACTTCCATTTTATGTCAAAGTCCGGGTTTTAACCTAAAGTACTACATCGTTAAGTCCTTTTAAAGAGATACATTCCTTTTATAAAAGTCACCCGATACAGTAGTATAAAACTAGAGTGATTCACATTATTAAGTAAACCGAACACTTTCTTTCTAAACTCTAGTGCCAACATTCTTTTCCTAAAGTTCGGTTTGCCTAATTATAAATGCTCAAGTTTCTCATTTTTAGAAAAGGTTTAGTAGTTCGTAGTTTTAATCCTTTAAAACATAATTCTCCTTTAAGCGTTTTGAGAAACATATGTCTTATATGTGAGTAGGTTATTCTTGTTTATAATCAATCTTATTAAGACCATGATCTAGGAAATGTAATATCATTTTGTCTCATCTTAGCTTATGCGGATGGAGGTTTCTACTTGGTTTTAATACTTCTTTAGTCAATACATTTTCCTTTTATTAACGCTGCGATGGTTTGTCGATCTGCATTCGATTTCGAAATCGGTAAAACATTCTTAAGCCGTTATACCTAACTTCCCATAAAGCTAGTATAACTCTTAAGCTTTCAAAACCAAGTAATACTCATTCTTTCAAAAGCGATTCATAAATCTCTTGAAATACTTCAAGTTCTTTATTAACACCTATCAAGCCGATTATTATTTAAATCGATTTACCTTTTAAAACCACAAAGTATTTGCTTATCCACATAAAGCTATTATAACCGACTTCCCATAAAGCCGTTATAACACTTTATGTTTTACACCAATCAAATACATTTAGCACGTATGCGTCTGCAGTACTACATAGTTCACACATATCATGCTAGAAGAGATAGGAAGAGGTTCACATACCTCGCGACGATTATCGACGATAAGCAAAAAGCTCCAAGTACTACAACGCACTAGCCCTTTCCACTCGCCGAGTAGAATACGCTACTCTTAGTACTTTCACCTATAAAGGTCACAAACGTCTATTAACCCCAAAACACAAGTTTCTATCTTTCTACGAGAAAATTCGTGACACCTCACCCATGGCGTAAATCTCCTCCGCTATCGAGGCTGCTACCAAGCCAACCGGGGTTTACGTCTAACCGGGCGTGTACAATTCTACAAGTCTCTTTACTGTCTGATCTATGTAAATCTGATTGATTCGATTCTTTATTCTTGAGCTTAAGTCAAAAGACATTGCGAATACTAAGTAGTTCCATATATAGTATACTTCAACTATATACTCTAACAAACATGTAATTTCCAATTACAATAGAGGACAAGATAATTACCTCGATAAGCCCAAAATTATCGAGTTTAATGTCGCTCACGAGCAAGGTTTAGCTCACTCCGCGCTCAAACCACCCCAAACAACCCTTAGAAGTTCTAACCAACTTCTACTCCCATACTTCAACCAACGAAGAAGATTTCCTTAGGGTTTCGGTTTGAGACTAAAAGGACAAAAGGTAGTATTTCCGGACTCTACGTAAAGAGGTATCTTTGGAATACTACAAGGTACAAGGCTAAGGTATTTTGGGCATTATAACAATACTAGGGGAGTATTTCAATACCACAAGGGGGGGGTACCTCACGAAAACACTCCAAGATGGGGGGGGGGTTCTCGGCCAAAGGGCCTTGACAAGGGAGGGGGAACTCTCGGCCACTAGGCCACTCAAGGGGAGAGTCTTGGGGCGAGCAACAAGAGGAGAGGGGAAGGTTTGCAAGACTTAGAACACATTTGGATGATGAAGTCTTCAACAAAGGGAGGGGTATTTATAGGGAAGCCAAGGGCCAACCAATGGACAAGATCAAGCCATGTGCAAGGCAAGTGTAAGGCCTTGATCAAGCCAAGTGCACCCTAACCCCTACTCCACAAAACATGGCACAAAACAATGCACAAAACAAGGCCAAAACAAGGCACAAAACAAGGCACCAATAAGGCACAAAAACGTGAGCCAATCGGCCACCAATCCGTCCACCATGAGGGTGACAAGTGTCACCCTCCCGTTGGTCCAAAATGTTTCGTCTCTCGGAAAAATCCGCAAAAATAGTAAATGACATAGCCGTAATTTTCCAAACGTAAAGCTATGAAGCGTTTAGTCGAAATCGACTCAAATCGGCACTTGTGCCCAAAATTGATCTAGCCAATTCTTAAGGCAAAAATTTATCGTGCGCCCTCGTACATACTGGAAATACGGTATAACATTCTCCCCTCGAGAAACATTCGTCCGAATGTTCCTTCTCAAGCGGATAAAGATGAAGTTCTTCTAACAAGTTTCCACCGCCACATGGCCACAAACATAACACGTTCTCTTCCTTCCTTACTCGTCGTGCCTCGCCGATCACTTGAACTCTTCTAGTATACTCACCATACTCGATCATCGCTTTAGTTTCCAAAACTTTGGAGTCACCACCTCCAAACTTGGTCATCTACTAGCCTCAATCTTCCTTAAGGCCATTCCCGGCCTTCACGATCTGCTTCTGGTCGAACATAACCACGAACTCATACGATGGTTACCAAAACTTGGGCCTAGCTCCCTCGTGACCCTACCACCTGGCGGGACCACCCAGAACTGACCCCACCCCAAACGGTTCGGGTTGACCGCAAATGATCCTCAACCCGACCCGACGCGCCAAACTCTTGTTCCCTGATCCGGAACAATCTTACTAATTCACATCATGAAAGCTACCACTTTCATTTACCCAACCCAGGGACTTATCACGCAATACTTTCTAGGCATAAGATGCACTCTGTCAAGGATCACTCGCAAAAATCTTGTACTCAAGACGGCCTTACATCTAAGGTCTCAACTGTAATATTCTAAGGTTCATCATTCCCTACTTTGAGCTTACCCTTTTTCCCCAGGCAGTTCTAAATCACATTTTAGCACAAAGCTATCCGAACATAACACCTAACACATTAACATAACATCAAAACATACAAGCCTCTAGAGGTTTAAGGATATACCTGAAGCTACCGCTCCACTCTAATCGTAAATACGCCTGCAGTAGCATGCTATAGAAAGCGATGAACGCCATCGATCCGGTGGCTGCGCCAGTGCAGTACCTCTCTATAAGCCACAGATCTCTCGTCACATGGCCAGCGGCGCGGTGAAGCAAGCACCGATAAAAACGACATTCCGGGATGATGTTTGCCATCGTGCTGTGAGAGGGCGTGAATCTGTTGGCTAGAACCCGTATATACCGTGAACGAAGCCACGGAGCTCGACCGGCTCCGAATACCACGAACGTCCCGGCGGCGCGGGGACCACTCCGTCTTGGCGGAGGTACATAACTAACTTTCTTCTTGGCGGTCGCCTTGAAAGTTACCAAGGACCTGCCGTCACGGCCTCTTCTGCGATCTCGGTCATTCCGTCGATCTCTCGTGCCTCACATCTGGTGCATGAGCTGCGTGCGGGCAATGTCCATGCGGTGAAGGGCTACACCGAACAAGCCTCGCGAGTACTCATCGGCCCGGTGGCGTGGCGGTGTACTCTGTCCTCCATATCGGCTACTCTGGCGGGGACATACCGAGCTAATGAGTCGAACTCCACATTGTACTCTCTAACCGCGAGTCACTGCCTCAGCGTCAAAAATCTGCGGCCGAGCCCTCGCAAATGCGTGGGGGCAAGAAATGTGCAAGAAAAGCCCTTGAGAACTTCGTCCCATACGGTGGAAGTGCATGCTCTTCGGGACAACTCGCGAATCAAACGATCAGCTGCCGTATCACGCGGTGATGCGAACCAATACCCGACTACGCCTGCGAGACTCGATCACTCTCATGATCGTGTAGTCGGATAAACTCACGAGTCGTCCTCGGCTCTCGATCCATAGAACAACGGCGGGCTCTGACTCGAGAAAGTCACGTAGCCTCAGCCCATGCGCTCGGGGTGAACTACGGGTGCTCTTGGGTGGAGCTGCGTATCCGGCCTATCCTCATATCGGCCCACGACCACGGCGATGGCGGGCCATCTCCTTGTACCCCGTCTCATCGGCTCGGTGTGGGGTGGGGGCTCAGTCTTGTAGTCTCGGCGACCGCTGCTGCGGCTCTAAACTCTCTTTGGTCTTGTGGCGTCGCGAAACCCGCCGTCGGAAGCTTGTCTCAGTCTTGGCCAGGGCTGCGCCCTCGTACTCCTCGTATCTCGCTATGACTCCTCATTGCCTTGCCCATCGGGCTGGGTTGCCTTCTGCGAGGCATAAGCGGTAAAGGAAAGGAATCGTCGGAGGGTCGATTTATCACTGCGGCTACAGGCACGATCTCGGAATGAGAAGAATGAAACAAATCCTAAATGTCCTATAGCCTCACGATTATAGATGTGGTGCACAACACACCGATAATCAAGACTCTACTAGACACGGTGCAGTAGACACTTTCCGAGGACTAAGCGCTCGATACCACTTTGTAACGCCCGAACGGGCGATTCTTGTGCCTTACCGGGCACCTAGTGATACAACATCGAGAGAAAACCAATGGAAAATAAAACATGAATCATGAAACAAGAGATATAATAAAGAAAGCAGGCCAACCAAAGCGGTTGCCTTCGGTATATCATAAAACGACAGTTTAATCCTTTTACAACCACACTTGCGATTCTACTGCACTTAAGATTTACAACAACTATGGCGGGACGGGGCCGCCATACCACAGAATGTACAAGAACCTACAACTCGAGAACACATACAAAAGATGAGCCTCGGGAGAAAGCGGAGCTTCCCAACGCGAATGTGATCCTATGGCGGGGATCGGCGATCGATGTACCTTTACTGCGGCGTGAACGCGGCCCGAAGTCGATGCAACAGTACCAGTATGTGGCGTAAAACACTGTAAATGAAATCATAATAGTCTATTTAAAGCAGGAGACATGTATGATAACCAAACTACAGTTCACAACATAAAAGCAGTCATGTCAAGTCAGGGACTCACGCCCTCAAAGTCATCCCTCATGCCCGTGGAACTCCTTCCTCACTGCCGGCAATCTAGGTATAAGTCATGTGATACGTATAACAGGTCTCGGCCCATCTTATGGACCCAATATAGAAACGTGTGGAATACATTCCCGGATGAACCGGTAGTCAAGTGAAATACATTCCCGGATGAGCCGTACTCGATGAGATACATTCCGGATGAGCCGTACTCAAGTGAAATACATTCCGGATGAACCGGTACTCGGTGAGATACATTCGGATGAGCCGTACTCAGTGAGATACATTCCGGATGAACCGTACTAAGTGAAATACATTCCGGATGAACCGGTACTCAGTGAACACCGTACTTGCAACAAGGCTATCACACGTAACATGGTCAAGTTTCATAACAACAAGCATAAGCAAGTTACACACAACTCAAGGTACTTCCATTTTATGTCAAAGTCGGGTTTTAACCTAAAGTACTACATACGTTAAGTCCTTTTAAAAGAGATACATTCCTTTTATAAAAGTCACCCGATACCGTAGTATAAAACTAGAGTGATTCACATTATTAAGTAAAGCGAACACTTTCTTTCTAAACTCTAGTGCAACATTCTTTTCCTAAAGTTCGGTTTGCCTAATTATAAATGCTCAAGTTTCTCATTTTAGAAAAGGTTTAGTAGTTCGTAGTTTTAATCCTTTAAAACATAATTCTCCTTTAAAGCGTTTTGAGAAACATATGTCTTATATGTGAGTAGGTTATTCTTGTTTATAATCAATCTTATTAAGCGACCATGATCTAGGAAATGTAATATCATTTTGTCTCATCTTAGCTTCTATGCGGATGGAGGTTTCTCGGTTTTAATACTTCTTTAGTCAATACATTTTCCTTTTATTAGCTGCGATGGTTTGTCGTCACGCATTCTGATTTCCGAAATCAGTAAAACATTCTTAAGCCGTTATACCTAACTTCCCATAAAGCTAGTATAACTCTTAAGCTTTCAAAACCCAAGTAATACTCATTCTTTCAAAACGATTCATAAATCTCTTGAAATACTTCAAGTTCTTTATTAACACCTATCAAGCCAGTTATTATTTAAATCAGTTACCTTTTAAAAACCACAAAGTATTTGCTTATCCACATAAAGCTATTATAACCGACTTCCCATAAAGCCGTTATAACACTTTATGTTTTACACCAATCAAATACATTTAGCACATGTACGTCTACCGTACTACATAGTTCACACATATCATGCTAGAAGAGATAGGAAGAGGTTCACATACCTCGCGACGATTATCGACAATAAGCAAAAAGCTCCAAGTACTACAACCTAGCCACTTTCCACTCGCCGAGTATAATAAGCTACTCTTAGTACTTTCACCTATATACGTCACAAACGTCTATTAACCCCATAAAACAATTTTCTATCTTTCTACAGAAAATTCGTGACTCCCCCCATAACAGCGTAAATCTCCTCCATTATCGAGCCGCTACCAAGCCAACCGTGGGGTTTACACGTCTAACGGACGTGTACAATTCTACAAGTCTCTTGCAATACGATCCTATGTAAATCTGATTCGATTCGATTCTTTATTCTTGAGCTTAAGTCAAAAGACATTGCGAATACTAAGTAGTTCCATATATAGTATACTTCAACTATATACTCTAACAAACATGTAATTTCCAATTACAATAGAGACAAGATAATTACCTCGATAAGCCCAAAATTATCCGAGTTTAATGTCGCTCTGAGCAAGGTTTAGCTCACTCAGCGCTCCAAACCACCCCAAACAACCCTTAGAAGTTCTAACCAACTTCTACTCCCATACTTCAACCAAAGAAGATTTCCTTAGGGTTTCGGTTTGAGACTAAAAGGACAAAAGGTAGTATTTCGGACTCTACGTAAAGAGGTATCTTTGGAATACTACAAGGTACAAGGCTAAGGTATTTTGGGCATTATAACAATACTAGGGAGTATTTCAATACCACAAGTGGGGTACCTCACAAAACACTCCAAGATGGGGTTCTCGGCCAAAGGGCCTTGACAAGGGAGAGGAACTCTCGGCCACTAGGCCACTCAAAGGGGAGGAGTCTTGGGGCGAGAGCAACAAGAGGAGAGGGAAGGTTTGCAAGACTTAGAACACATTTGGATGATGAAGTCTTCAACAAAGGAGAGGGTATTTATAGGAAGCCGAGGGCCACCAATGGACAAGATCAAGCCATGTGCAAGGCAAGTGTAAGGCCTTGATCAAGCCAAGTGCACCCTAACCCCTACTCCACAAAACATGGCACAAAACAATGCACAAAACAAGGCCAAAACAAGGCACAAAACAAGGCACCAATAAGGCACAAAAGCGTGAGCCAATCGGCCACGCAATCCGTCACCATGAGGGTGACAAGTGTCACCTCCGTTGTCCAAAATGTTTCGTCTCTCGGAAAAATCCGCAAAAATAGTAAATGACATAGCCGGAATTTTCCCAACGTAAGCTGCGAAGCGTTTAGTCGAAATCGACTCAAATCGGCACTTGTGCCCAAAATTCGATCTAGCCAATTCTTAAGGCAAAAATTTATCGTGCGCCCTCACGTACATACTGCGGAAATACGGGTATAACGGTGTCGGGTGACTTTTATAAAAGGAATGGATCTCTTAAAAGGAATTTAACGTCGTAGTACTTTGAGTTAAAACCGGACTTTGTCATAAAATGAAAGTACTTTAAGTTGTGTGTAACTTGCCTATGTTTGCGTGTGATAGACACGATGTGCAAATCTTGTATTTCACTCGACCTAGGTTCATGGGATGAGCAGAATGTCTTTCACTCGACTACCGCGTTCATGGGATGAGCCGAATGTATTTCACTCGATTCTGGCGTTCATGGGATGAACCGAATGTATTTCACTCGACTACGCGTTCATGGGATGAGCAGGAATGTATCCACCCGACTACGCGTTCGTAGGATGAGCAGGAATGTATTTTACTCGACTACTGGCGTCACGGGATGGGCCGAATGTATTCCATCCACTACCGAGTTCATGAGATGAGCAGAATGTATTCCACGTTTCTATCTGGGTCCATGAGATGGGCGAGACATGTATTATCGTATCACATGATTTGTACCTAGGCTGGCCGGTGTGAGGAAGGAGTTCCACGGGCATGAGGATGACTTGGGGCGTGAGACCACGACTTGACATGATCGCTTTTATGTTATGAATCGTAGTTTGGGTATCAAACATGTCTCTGCTTTATATAAGTGTTATGATTTCATTTCTGATATTTCTGATTTCACATACTTGGTACTGTTATCTTGACCTCCTTGAGGCTGCGTTCATGCCGCAGTAGAGGTACATCGACCGTCGATCCGCTTGTAGGATCACATTTCAGCGTCTTGGGAAGCTCCGTTCCTTGAGGCTAATCTTTGGTATGTTACCACGAGTGCAGTAGGTTCTTGTACATTCGGGGTATGGCGGAACCTGTCCGTCATAGTTGTTAATATAAATCTTAAGTGCATGTTTGTTATACCGTATTTCCGCAGTATGTACGAGGGCGTGCGTAGGAAATTCGAACTTCAAGTAGGCTTGGCGATTTAATTTTGTGCACAACACCCGATTAGAGTCGTTTTTAGTGAAACGTTTTCCACGACTTTCGTAGGGAATTTCGGCTATGCCATTTTTATTTTGCGGATTTTTCCGAGAGGCGAAACATTTTGGACCAACAAGAGGCGACACTTGTCACCTCTCATTGGGACACCTTAGCGATAATGTAGTGGCGAAAGTTGGCCATTGTGGTCAAGGGTTGGTAGGATATTTTTTGTGTTAGTTGGCTAGTGTGCACTTGGCAAGATCTTGGCCCTACACTTGCATAGCACTTGGCAAGATCTTGGCCATTGGTTGGCCTTCACTTGACCTATAAATACCCCCCCTTAGTGAAGACTTCTTCATCCAAATATTTGCCTAAGTCTTGAAAGCTCTCCTTCTCCCTCCCCTTGTGTTGAGTTCGTCCTAAGCCTCCCCCACCCTTGGCCGAGAGCCCTCCCCCCCTCCTTTGAGGTGCTAGCCGTGGGGTACCCCCCCTAGCCTTGTTGCTTTCGTATAATACCCCCCTTTGTGGTGTAGAAATACTCTCAAAAGTATTGTTATAATGCCCAAATTACCTTAGCCGTATACCTTGTAGTATTCTAAGGTTATACCTTTACGAAAAGCCCAGAAATACTATTATACTTCCCGTCAGTCACAAAACCGAAACCCTAGGAAAATCTCCATAGTCCGTTGGAGTATTGTGTAGAAGTTGGTTAGAACTTCTAAGGGTGGTTTAGAGCGGGTTGGAGCGCTCGGAGTTGGAGCTAAACCTTGCTAAGGATCGACATTAAACTCGGATAATTATGGGCTTATCGAGGTAATTATCTTGTCCCTCTATTGTAATTGGAAATTACATAATGTTAGAATATATAGTTGAAGTATACTATATATAGTACTGAACTTAATGTTGTGGCAATGTCCTTGGACTTAAGCCTGAAGAACTGAACTGAACTGTAATTACTTAGGGTGTATTCAGTGAGACTTGTGTAGTTGTGGTAGGGAAGAAGTGCCCAATTTTCCGTAGGATCTTGCATCTAGATTTATTCTACCGAGTAGTCTAGACTTTGATAGACTTGTGTAACTGTATAGGTTGAATGTTCTGCGATGGCATGTGCTCTTGAGAAGGTGGACCGAGCTAGCGGGTTATAGCGATGGAGCGATTTGCTAATAGTCGATAATCGTCGCGAGGTATGTGAACCTCTTCCTATCTCTTCTAGCATGATGTGTGTATAACTATGTAGTACGGTGAGCGTCGTATGTTATTTGAACGTAGTTGTGCGGCAATGTCTTTTGACTTAAGCCCGAATAATAATAATCTTGAAGTAGTTCAAGAGAATTAAAACTGTTTTTAAAGAAGAGTGTACTTGGTTTTAAAAGCTTAAGAGTTATACTAGCTTTATGGGAAGTTAGGTATAACGGCTTAAGAAAGACAAAACGAATGATTTTAATTATTATAGAAGTTAAGAGACTTGATCTTGTAAGATAAGAGACTTAACTTAAATAAATTATATGAATTTGTGTGAAACCTCATTCGTGAGTAATGAGTATTTGATTTTAAAAGGGATAATGTTTTCTTGATTTGAAATCAAATGTGTATCGACAAACCATGCGGCGTTAATAAAGGAAAATGTATTGAATAATTAAGTATTATTAAAACCATTAGAAACTTCCATCCGCATAGAAACTAAGATGAGACAAAATGATATTTCTAGATCATGGTCTTTGTAATAAGATTGTTATAAACAAGAATATCCTACTCACATATAAGGCTTATGTTTTCTCAGATTGTTTAAAAGAGAATTATATTCTTAAATGAATAAGACCTTGAACTACGAAACCTTTCTAAAATAAGAAAGCGTGAACATTTGAAATTAGGCAAACTTGGGCGTTTGGAAAATAATGTTGTTACTTGATTTTACAAAGGTAAGTGTTTTAGTTTACTTAAAAAACGATCCTCTATTTTATACTACGGGTATTGTGTGACTTATGTGAAAGAACAGATCTTTTAAAGATTTAATGTGTGAAGTACTTTGGGGTTAGATACCCGAACTTGTTAGCATAAAGTACCTTGTGTGAATAACTTGATTGTGTTGGTTTGTGATAGCCTTGTAATACTTTCTTGTTGATTTGATAAGTAAGCATGTTAGGATGCTACGTGTGTTAGTATCTTGTGATGTTGTGTAAAGGGTCATTCTTGTTGTGCTTACGTTGTTAAGCGTTAAGCCCGTGTACTATTATTGTATCACATACCCCTTTGACTTATTATACAGGGCTTGCCACCGATGCGCGGTCTCTACGGCCTATGCGGTCCTTGTGACTATGCAGAGTGCGGTAGCTCCAGGATTGATCATTCCGGGTGTTTAGCCTGATGCGGGGGATTCCCTATGAGGTCTGTTGAGACTATGCGGTCTTTTGAGACTATGCGGGATGCGGGAGCCTGGCGGATCTGGGGTTAAGCCGCCGATGCGGGGTATACCTCGGGCGATGCAGGACCATGATTCGAGGAATACCTCATGCGGGTCCGTGTGTGACCTATGCGGGCTGCGAGAGTTCGAGAATAGGCAGCGCGGTGATCTGCGGGCGGTGGCGGCCGATCATGTAGTGCGGTCTAGAAAGACCTCGTGATACGATTTATGGCATTTGTGGTACCGGGGTCTTAGTAGTCGGTTATGCCTTCGCACTTACCGTGCGGTTTTATTGTGATGACTTTGAGGCGTGAGTCACGACTTGACATTATCGCTTATTGTGAGCGTAGTTTGGTTATCATGTCTCTGCTTTATAGACTACTATGATTTCATTTACGATTTATTTTGATTTCACATACTCGCACTGTTATCGACCTCGCCGAAGTGCGTTCATCGCAGTAAAGGTACACGATCGTTGATCCTCGCTCTTAGGGTCACGATTCGGCGTTTGGGAAAGCTCCGTTTCTCTGGAGGCTTATCTTGGTATAGTCCCCTGTTGTTGTAGGTGCTTACATTCAGGGGTATGACGGGGCCCTGGCCCGTCATTGTTGTCGTATCATTTCTTAGAGGTCATGTAATCTTGTTGTAGGCGGGGTTTGTAAAAAGATTAAAGCTGTTCATTTGTAAGAGTTGTTATTTATATATATGCCTCGTGCAAGTTTTCCTCGACATCGTTTTGTACTTCACTTGTTTCATGTATGTGTTTTATGTTCACTGATTACTCGATGTTGTATCACTAGGGTGCCCGGTAAGGCACGATCACGCCTGAGTTCGGTCGTGATGTAATTTGTGTGGGCGAGTTGTAAGGATTATGCTTGTTCAAAATGTCTATATATATGTTGAAAGGCAACCGTTTTTGGTTGGCCTATTTTCTTTTATCTTGATCCATGTCTATTTGAATGTTTAACGTTTTTATTTCCGCTGGTTTTTTCTCTGATGTTGTATCACTAGGGTGCCCGGGGTAAGGCACCAGTCACGGGCCCGGGTTCGGGTCGTGACAGTTACACCCCGAATATACATGACATGTTTTAAGAACGTACGTGAGAATCCCAAATGTTAAGATTAGAGACTTGTAAAAATTTATCGAAATTATGGAATTTTCGGAATACATAATATTGTGACGAATGGGAGGGCGACATGTGTCACCCCCCCTTAAGTAGCCTTGGACGAAAATAGCATGGCCAAAAGGGTCATTTGACCATTGTTTAGAAGACCAAGTCTTGCAAGTAGTAAAGCTTGATATATTTGACTTAGTCAATGGGACCACTAGCTTGATATTTAGAAGAGCTTCATCCAAACCACACATTTGTGCTAATCTCAACCCTCCATGTTACTATATAAGTATACTAGTAGCAAGACAAGCTTTCTATACTTAGAAAAATTTCAAGAAATTGGATGAACACATCAAGGTGCTCTCGGGTTCCACACTTTCAAGAAAGAATTTTTTTTGTTTGTTGTCCAATAATCTCCCCACTTTAAACCAAGGTTCCTAAGTGTATTTTAAGGGTATCTCAATAGAAAGATCCCGGAAAATTAGCGTTTTCGTATTAGTCGCAAGGTGAAAACCTAGTTGCTTTTCTAGGTTTTGATTGGAAGATTTAAGGGAAGTGGTTTGTGATATTCTAAGGGTCTAAAGTGGTGGATTGAAGTGTCAAGAAGAGTCTCTAAGTGCTAAGGAGTGACTTTGGATTTGAAGTTGGACTAAGAATCATTGAGGTAATAATCTTGTCTCTTAAGTGTTACAAGATTTTATATTGTTGTTAGCCTTACATTTTACTAGCATGAAGTATATGTGTTGAAGTTTTATAAGTGTTATGGATTGTTGTAGCCTAAAATCCGAAATTACATATTAGCCATTTGAAGTTGGATTACAATTTGGTCGTATTTAGAATCGTCGCATGTTGCTTACTTGAAGATTATAGTAGTTATAATCGATTGCGACTTGATATCATGTCATGCTAACAACTTGGATTGAAAAGGAAATTGGATAAGAATTGGTATTGTTGTATTCCAAGTTGCCGGAATTACACTTGTAGTTGTATTAGTTTGATATCAATTGTGGGGCGGAATTTTACACGTCTAAGTATGCGTGTAATCCCCTATTGTTAATTGCATTGTTGGGCCTTAATTGTGGCGTGTTTGGTTATTGAATTCGGCCTTGAAAAAGGTTGGCAAAGTATGTAGAAACAAAGGAGGTGTTGTCCGATTTTCCGTAGAATTTAGTGACTTAGCACTTAGAATATTCTACGTTTGAAGTAAGAGGTTAATGGACGTATTATGGCCATTATAGGTGGAAGTACTTTGGAGTATTTTTCTACTTGTCGATAATCGTCGCGAGGTATGTGAACCTCTTCCTTCTTTTGGCATGATTCTATGTATGGAATATACATGTAGTAATATTTCATGTTCCCTTCTACTCTTAGAAGTTAAGAGGTATGTAAGTGATTTTGTTACACCCCGTATTTACAGGACATGTTTTAAGAACGTACGTAAGAACTCACAAGTGTTAAGATTTGAGACTAGTAAAAATTTATTGGAATTATGGAATTGTCGGAAAACGTAATATTGTGACGAATGGGAGGGCGACACGTGTCACCCCCCTTATTGTTGCCTTGGACGAAAATGTCATGGCCAAAATGGTCATTGACCATAGTCTTGGATGACTAAGTCTTGCAAGTAGTAGCTTGATATTCTTGACTAAGTCAAAGGACCCACAAGGATTGATATTTGATAAGAGCTCATCCAAACCACCCATTTGGTTGCATCTTGACCCTCCATGTTACTATATAATACTAGTAGTAGTATGACAAGCTTAACACTTAGTAAAATTTTCAAGAAAATGAAGAACAAGAGCTACTTGCTCTCGGGTTCACTAAGGGAAAGAAAGAAAAAAATTCGTTTCTTGTTCTTTAAGCTCCACACTTTAAACCAAGGTTCATGAGTGTATTGTAAGTGTATCTCAATAGAAAAATCCCGGAAAAAAAGAGTTTTCGTATTAGTCGCAAAGTGAAAACCTAGTTGCTTTCTAGGTTTTGGATTGGAAGTTTGAAGGAAAGTTGTTGGTATTGTTCTAAGGGTCTCAAGTAGCGGATTGAAGTGTCTTGAAGAGGCTCTAAGTTGCTAAGGAGCAACTTCGAATTTGGAGTTGGATTAAGATTCGTTAAGGTATAATCTTGACCCTTAAAAATGTTACAAGATTATTTATATTTGTTACACCCCGTAAATTCTAGAAGTCAAGATAAGTTGACAACATGAGTTGGACGGATTTTGAGTCTACTTTGGAGTGTTGTACCCCCAGTTGTTAAGAATTGATAGGTGTTTAAAAATCCTAGTGTGTAGTCCGTTAAATCTAGTTCCCAACGCAACAAACTGTTCGTCGATAGGACATCGGAGTCAAAAGTTATGGAAGTTTCAAGTTTGGTGCGCAGTCAGGAAAAGCAGTGATTTCGGTTCAGGGGTACAGCGCCGCGGCGCCGGAATGCAGGGCCGCGGCGCCGGTGGTACTGGGAGTTCGCTGGGGTTACAGCGCCGCGGCGCCGGACTGCAGGGCCGCGGCGCCGGAATGCAGGATATTTTCCCGGAAGTGGACGCGCCGCGGCGCCAAGGCGGGATTTTCTGCGGTAAAAGGCTGAAATCAGGGGATATTTTCGAAAAGGGCCAATGAGAGGGGGACAAGTGTCCCTCCCATCCTTTTGACCAGAATAGGGTCCTATTTTAGGGCCAAGTCTTGGAAGACTTGGCCATTTCATTTCAAAACCCTCCCAAGAAAACTCCTCCCCCTTCTCTCCAGATTTGAAGAAACCCTTGCCTAAGGAGAAATTGTTGGAGCGGCGGCAAGAAGGAAAAGTGCGGGTAAACTTGTGGGAAGAACTGGTGAGTGAGTTTGACGGAAAAGAAGTGGAAGAAAAGGGCGTTTGTGGGCTTTTCCAAAAGGTAAAAGTTTCCCTTCTCTTGGATTTGAGTTAATACTTGTGATAGTAGTTTAGAAATGAGCCCGAGGCTATTATATTTAAGTTTGAACAGATTTGTGAGCCTGAGGCTGTTATATTTAAGTTGGCATAGATTCGGAAATTTGTAGTTGTTGAAGATTGTCTAGGGCTAGATATCATGTCATACTAAATAACTTGGATTGAGAAGATAATTGGAAAAGATTTAGGATTGGTTATATTGTTGGCCAAGAATGGCATGGAAAGTATTGGTTAGTTTATATTATTGTGGGGCGGAATTTTACGCGTCCTGTGAAGGCGTGTAATCCCCTTTGGGGTTAGCTGAATTGTGTGCCTTAAATGTGGCGTTGGTAATTGAATTCGGCCTTAAGAAATGAGGAAAGTTAGTAGAAACAAAGGAAGTTCTGTCCAAATTTCTGTAGAATTTAGGGACTTTACACTTAGTTTATTCTACGTTCGAAGCTAAGGTTGATAGTCTTGTTGTGACCATTATAGGTTGACACTTCTACGTACGGCGTATTCGGCTTAGCTTGTGGATTTTAGCCGAAAAGGTATGTGAACTATCTCCTCTTCTAGCATGATTCCTTAAGAGAAAGAAAGTACGTCCTACTCCTTAAATGATCCATTCCTTGGTTGTATTTGGATTGCCTAAAGTAGAAATTGTTCTATGTACTTCCTTTGATTGTACTTTGATGTTTAAATTGCAAGTTGTATAATCCATTGCCTTAGTGAAGTTGGATTCTTAAAAGTGAAAGTATTTTACTTAAAGTACATAGAGTTTTGAAAAGGAAGTGGTTTCCAAATCTTTTGGGCTAGTACCTTAGTCTCAAAATCCTAAAGGTCATTATAATGACTTTAGGGGAGTCAAAGGAGTGATTTACTTAATTGTTTTAAAAGAGGAGAAATGACATGATTTAAGAGAAGTAACGTGTTTTAAAGGAGTGAGTTACTTGAGGTTTAAAAGTGGAAGAAACTTGTTTTCTATATATTAAGAGACTTGAAGTGTTTTGAAAGTTAAGAACTTGATTTGTAAGTATGTGATACTTGGTTTTATTAGTATAAGTCTCTTGGTTATAAAAGGAATGGATATGTCTAAAACCATAAAGGGTTATAACGGCTTTATGGGAAGTTGGTTATAACGGCTTTATGGAAGGTTTAGAAAGTTGTCTATTTTGAGTATTAGGCATAAGTTGCCTAGATTGTGAAAATTTGGAGTTACTTGATTTCAAGCTTTGAAATGAGTTTTCTAAAAGTGTAGTAACTTACTTTGAAAAATAGACACGCCTTGATACTACGGGTGTTAGTATCGTGGGGCTTTACATAGAAGGGAGTCTTTTATAAAAGAATGTAGGTACGAAGTACTTTGACTTGATTAATTGAGAATTAGTCTATGTGTGCCTTGATAAGTACTTTGACTTGATTAATTGAGAATTAGTCTAAGTGTGCCTTGATAAGTACTTTGGCTTGTTAATTGAGAATTATTCTATGTGATGCCTTGATAAGTACTTTGGCTTGTTAATTGAGAATTATTCTATGTGATGCCTTGATAAGTACTTTGGCTTGTTAATTGAGAATTATTCTATTTGTGCCTTGATAAGTACTTTGGCTTGATTAATTGAGAATTAGTCTAAGTGTGCCTTGATAAGTATTTTGGCTTGATTAATTGAGAATTATTCTATGTGATGCCTTGATAAGTACTTTGGCTTGTTAAATGAGAATTATTCTAGGTGTGCCTTGATAAGTACTTTGGCTTGTTAATTGAGAATTATTCTATGTGATGCCTTGATAAGTACTTTGGCTTGTTAATTGAGAATTATTCTATTTGTGCCTTGATAAGTACTTTGGCTTGATTAATTGAGAATTAGTCTAAGTGTGCCTTGATAAGTACTTTGGCTTGTTAATTGAGAATTATTCCATGTGATGCCTTGATAAGTACTTTGGCTTGTTAAATGAGAATTATTCTAGGTGTGCCTTGATAAGTACCTTGGCTTGTTTAGTTGAGAATTGCCTATGTGTGCTGGAAATAGCCGGTTGTGTGCTATTGTTATATCAGTCGTTTCGGGGTCATTCCCCGGGTTTGTGGCATTTGGATATTTCATGGAATTGCTACCCACGATGCGAGGAATACCTCATGCGGGTCCGTAAGGACTTATGTGGGTGAAATAGTCCCATGCGGGCGGGTCCAGCCTATGCGAGGAATACCTCATGCGAGTCCGTAAGGGCTTATGCGGGTGAAATAGTCCCATGCGAGGAATACCTCACGCGGGTCCACGCGGCCTATGCGGGTGAAATAGTCCCAGGAGTAGGGTGGCTAAAAGATACTGCGGGCGGATGGTCCTGTTTTGATCATGAGCTTCCCATTTTATATTGTAAGGATACTACTGTTTACTCTCATTGTTAGTAAGGCACAATGTGTCGTAATTTGATTATCATATATGTCCCCGGATTTGTTTGTGTTACCCTATGGTCATGCTTTTACGATGTGGAATTCCGGGGCATGAGACCACGTGGTATTTAGGACACAGGTGGGACTTGGTGTTCATGTATCCTTATTGGTGTTATTACATCATGGACTGCCGGTATTGAGGAAGGATTCCACGGGCATGATTGATATTATGGGCGTGAGACCCATAGCTATATTTGAGTAGTGACTTTGAGGTCCGCGTCCACGACTTGATATGATCGCTTATGTATTGTGTATCGTAGGTTGGCCATCATACATGTTTCTGCTTTGTTTAGACTGTTATGATTTTATTACGGCACTTCATCGCATACTTGGTACATTCTTCGCATCGACCTCCCGAAGTGCGTTCACGCCGCAGTTTAGGTCTGTGATTTGGTGATCGGCCGGTGTAGGGCCCTGCTCAGAGTTTTTGGATAGCTCCCTCTGTTCAGGAGTTTATCATTATGGTATAGTTCCTTCGACATGCTTTATGCGATTATGGGTACGGGGCCTTGTCGTCATATTTCATAAAACTCTTAAGTGCGTATTCATATGTGGGATTGGACTCATGTACAGTGTAGTGTCTTTTATTAGGTATATTATATGGCAGCCTTGTCGGTTTTGCCTTGCACGTACGTTGGTTTTTTTTTAAAAAAATGAGGTGTTATTTAATTTCTGCAGTTTACTTAGTTGTTAAGGTAGAAGGGTGCGTGTAGGGCACCGATCCACGCCGGGTTGAAGTGTGACAATATTGTTGTTAGCTTTACATGTTGCTAGCATGAAGTATATGTGTTGAAGTTTATAAGTATTATGGATTGCTTGTAGCCTTAAAATCCGAAATGTAATGTAAGTCTTGTGAAGTTGGATTACAATTTAGTCGTTTATTAGAATCGTCACATGTTACATACTTGAAGATTATAGTAGTATAATCGATTGCGACTTGATACCATGTTATACTAACAACTTGGATTGAAATCGAAATTGGATAAGAATTGGTGTTATGGTACTCTATATGGCCGAAATTGTACTAGTAGTTGTATTAGTTTGATATCTATTGTGGGGCAGAATTTTACACGTCTAGTAGGCGTGTAATCCCCTATTGTTGATTGCATTGATTGGGCCTTAAATGTGGCGTGTTTGGTTATTGTATTCGGCCTTGAAAAAGGTGGCAAAGTTGTTATACCCCGTATTTCCAGAGTATGTATGTGAGGACGTACGTACATTTGTACAAACCCTAATTAGATTAAGGATGGAATTGTGAACTTTCAACGGAAAATATTCCGAACCTTGTGAAGGAAATTCTACGTTTTTAATATTTTAACCGATTACGGATTTTTCCGAGAGACGAAATATTTTGGACCAATAGGAGGGCGACATGTGTCACCCTTAGTTGGCATGGGTTGGACGAAAATGTTGGCCAAGTGGACATGGTCAAGTGGTCAAAGTCTTGGAAGATATTTTCTTTGGGTGAGTGGGAGTAGGTAGGGGCGTTTTTTTGGGCAAGTGGGAGGCTTGCCTTGGACGATTTTTGTGTGCTAGTGGAAGGCCACATGGCTCATTGTTGTGGGGGACATATGTCCCAATGTTGTGGTGGACATATGTCCCAAGGTTGTGGTGGACACTTGGTGGAATACTCCACTCACACAAGCTATCCAATCTTCACCCTCCACTTGCTTTGATCTTGGTCATTGATTGACCTATAAATACCCCTCAAGTGCAAGACTAAATCTTCATCCCTTTAACATTTTCCAAGTCTCAAAATCCCTCTCCCCCTCTTGAAAGCTCTCGTCCAAACTCCCCCTCCCCCTTTGTGAAGCCCTCGGTCGAAACACCCCCCCCTTCCTAGTTGTTCTTGTCGAAATACCGCCCCACCCCCCCCTTGGTAGAAAAATACTCTCCAAGTATTGTTGTTATTCCAAAATACCTTAGTCCAAATACCTTGTAGTATTCCAAAGTTACCTCTATACTAAAAGCCCAGAAATACTACTTTACATCCATTAGTCACAAAACGAAACCCTAGGGAAAATCTTCATTGTTGGTTGGTTTAAAACATAAGGTGTTATAATAGCTTTATGGGAAGTTAGTTATAACGACTTTATGTAGGTAAAAGAATGGTTTATTGATTTTAGAAGTTAAGACACTTGATCTTAAAAGATAAGAGACTTAACTTATAAATGACGTTTTATGAAATGTTAAGGGCTATGAATTTTGTTAAAAAGTTGTGAAACCTCATTCGTGAGTAATGAGTACTTGGCTTTTAAAGAATAATGTTTCTTGATTTGAAATGAGAATAAGTATCGAACAAACCACTGCAGCGTTAATAAAGGAAAATGTATTGACTAATTAACTATATTAAAACCAGTAGAAACCTCCATCTGCATAGAAGCTAAGATAAGACAAAATTGTATTACATTTTCTAGATCATGGCTGCGTTAATAAGATTGTTATAAACAAGAATAACTACTCACACATGAGGCATATGTTACTCAATTCTTTTAAAAAGAGATTACGTTATTTGATTAAGACCATGAACTATGAAATCTTTCGAAAATAAAAGACTTGAGTATTTGAAATTAGGCAACTTGAACTTTTGGAAAAGAATGTTGTTACTTGATTTTAAAAAGGACAGTGTTTGTGATTTAAAAGAAAAGTATGGTATTATCTTAATCTGTCTTAAAAGAGAGTTTAAATGTTATGGCCATTTGATACCGAGTCCATGGGATGGACCGGGAATGTATTCCACCCGATTTGATACCGAGTCCATGGGATGGACCGGGAATGTATTCCACCCGATTTGATACCGAGTCCATGGGATGGACCGGGAATGTATTCCACCCGATTTGATACCGAGTCCATGAGATGGACCGGGAATGTATTCCACCCGATTTGATACCGAGTCCATGAGATGGACCGGGAATGTATTCCATACGATCCGGCACCGAGTCCATGAGATGGACCGGGAATGTGACCATGCGATTCCACCTCGAGTCCCATGGGATGGGCCGAGACATGCTATACGTATCACACGATTTATACCTAGACTGCCGGCAGTGAGGAAGGAGTTCCACGGGCATGAGGGATGACTTGAGGGCGTGAGTCCCTGACTTGACATGACTGCTTTTATGTTGTGAACTGTAGTTTGTTATCATACATGTCTCCTGTTTTATTTTAGACTGTTATGATTTCGTTTACAGTATTTCCAGTTTCACATACTTGGTACCTGTTGTACTGACCTCCTTCGGGGGGCTGCGTTCATGCCGCAGGTAGAGGTACATCGGTTGATCCTCACTCTTAGGATCACAGTTCAGCGTATTGGGAAGCTCCGTTTTCTCCGGAGGCTTATCTTTTGGTATGTTTTCCCCGAGTTTGTAAGTTCTTGTACATTCAGGGGTATGGCGGGGCCCTGTCCCGTCATAGTTGTTGTAAAAATCTTAGAGGTCTGTAGTACTGTTGTGGGCAGAGTTGTAAAAGGGATGTAACTGTTCGGGTTCAAGTTTTATGTATATATACATGCCGAAAGGCAATCTTCTCTCGATAAACTGTTCTCATTCTATAATTATTTCATGTCTTGTTTTTATATTCCGCTGATTACTCTGATGTATGTCTACTTGGGTGCCCGGGTAAGGCACCAGTCACGGGCCCGGGATCGGGTCGTGACAAAAGTTAGTAGAAACAAAAGAGGTGCTGTCCGATTTTCCGTAGAATTTAGTGACTTAGCACTTGGAATATTCTACGTTTGAAGTAAGAGGTTAATAGACGTATTGTGACCATTATAGGTTGAAGTACTAAGTATATTGTATCCTACTTGAAGAATGGAATAGCTCAAGGTTGAAGTACTTTGGAGCATTTTGCTACTTGTCGATAATCGTCGCGAGGTATGTGAACCTCTTCCTTCCTTTGGCATGATTCTATGTATGGAATATACCGGTGGCATCATTTCATGTTTCCTTCTACAAGCACCAGTAAAAAGACAAGCACCAGTAAAAAGACGACATTCCCCGGGATGACGCCTGCCACATCGTGCACACTGAGGGAAACATGAACCCGACTGGCTAGAACCCATGTATACCTGTGAACCAGAAGCCCTGGAGCTCTGACCAGCTCCCGAATACCCCGAACTTCATGAAGGCGCGGAGGACCACTGCATCGGGCGGAGGTGCATAACTAACCTGCTGCTGAGGAGGTTCGCCTCGAAAGTTACCAAAGGACCCTGCTGTTCTGGCCCTCTTCTGCTGATCTCGGTCATTCCGCCGACCCCTCCGCTCCTCACATCCAAGTGCATAAGCCTGCTGTTATACCCCGTATTTCCAGAGTATGTACGTGAGGGCGTACGTATAAAAATTTAAGCCTTAAGGTTGGCAAGGTTCAAAATTTGGGCACAAGTGCCGAAAGGAATCGTTTTTCGACGAAACGTTTTACAAGACTTGCGAAGGGAAAAATACGGCTATGTCATTTTTAATTTTTGCGGATTTTTCCGAGAGATGAAACATTTTGGACCAACGGGAGGGTGACATGTGTCACCCTCACATTGGAAGAGGTTGGGGCGGCAAGATGGACGAAATAGGTGGCATTGGTTAGGTAGGATATTTTGTGCAAGTTGGTGTGGTAGATGAATAAGGTACACATGGTTAAATCTTGACCCTACACTTGCATGGCACTTGGCTTGATCTTGGCCATTGGTTGGCCATTGCTTGACCTATAAATACCCCTCTAAGTTGAAGACTTTCTTCATCCAAACTTGAGCAATCTTTCTAAGTCTTGAAATCCTCCCTCCCCTCTTGAGTAGTTCGTCCAAAGAGTCTCCCCACTTTTGTGAGCCATGGCGAGAGCCTCCCCCTTTGTAGTGTCTAGCCAGGGTACCCAGCCTTGTTGTTTAGAAATACCCCCTTGGTAGAGAAATACTCTCAAGTATTGTTATAATGCCCTAAATACCTTAGCCCAAATACCTTGTAGTACTTTCCATAGTTACCTCTATCGTAGAGCAGGAAATACTATTATACTTCCTTTAGCCACTAAACGAAACCCTAAGGAAATCTTCATGATGGTTGAAGTATTTGAGTAGAAGTTGGTTAGAACTTCTAAGGGTTGTTTGGAGCGGGTTGAGCGCACTGATTAGGAGCTAAACGTTGCTCGGGATCGACTTTAAACTTGGATAATTTTGGGCTTACGAGGTAAATTGTCACGACCGATTCGGGCCGTGGTCGTGCCTTACCCCGCACCATAGTGATACAACATCAGAGTAATCAGCGGAACATAAAACGATACAAGACATATTATGAAATATGAAACAATAATCTGAGAAAAACTTGCCTTTCGGCATATATATAAACAACAGCTTTTTCAACATGAACAGTTTAATCCTTTACAAACCACACTTGCAAGATTACTCTGCACCTCTACGAATGATATGATAACAACGACGGGACGGGGCCGTCATACCACAGATATAGCACTACAACAACGGGGACTATACGAATAAGCCTCCGAGAAAGCGGAGCTTTCCCAACGTTGAATCGTGACCCTAAGAGCGAGGATCAACGGCGGTGTACCTTTACTGCGGCATGAACGCAGCCCCGAGGTCGATAACAGTGCCGGTATGTGAATCGAAAATAAATCAGTAAATGAAATCATAGTAGTCTATACAAAGCAGGAGACATGTATGATAACCAAACTACAGTTTACAATAAATAAGCAGTCATGTCAAGTTAGGGACTCACGCCCTCAAGTCATCACAATAAAACCGTACGGGGTAAGTACGAAGGCATAGCCGACTACTAAGACCCTCAGTACCACAAATGCCATAAACTGTATCACGAGGTCTTTCTAGACCGCACCACATGATCGGCGGCCATTTGCCCGCGATATCAATGTGCGTGTCTATCCTCGAACTCTCGCGACTCGCATAGGTCACATGCAGACCGCATAAGGTATTCCTCGAATCATGGTCCTGACCGCTGAGGTACACCCGCATCGGCGGCTTAACCTTCGGTATCCGCTAGGCTCCATGACCGCATAGTCTCAAAAGACCGCATAGTCTCAACAGACCGCATAGGGAATCCCCCGCATCAGGCTAAACACCCGGAATGATCAATCCTGGAGCTCTCGCACTCCGCATAGTCACAAGGACCGCATAGGCCGTATAGACCCGCATCAAGGGTGGCAAGCCCTCGGTATAATAAGTCAAGGGGGTAGGTGATATAATAATAGTACAATGGACTTACCGTTTAGCAACGTAAGCACAGCAAGAATGACTCCCCTTACATAACTACTACAAGATACTAACACACGTAGCATCCTAACATGTTTACTTATCAAATCAACAAGAAAGTATTACAAGACTATCACAAACCAATACAATCAAGTTATTCACACAAGGTACTTTCTACTAACAAGTTTGGGTATCTATCCCCAAAGTACTTCACACATTAAATCTTTAAAAGATCCGCTTCTTTCCCATAAGTCACGCAATACCCGTAGTATAAAATAGAGTGACTGTCTTTTTTTAAGTAAACCAAAACACTTACCTTTGTAAAATCAAGTAACAACATTATTTTCCAAACGTTCAAGTTTTCCTAATTTCAAATGTTCACGTTTCTTATTTTAGAAAGGTTTCGTCGTTCATAGTCTTATTCATTTAAGAATATAATTCTCTTTTAAACCATCTAAGAAACATAAGCCTTATGTGTGAGTAGGATATTCTTGTTTATAACAATCTTATTACAGCAGCCATGATCTAGGAAATATCATTTTGTCTCATCTTAGCTTCTATGCAGATGGAAGTTTCTACTGGTTTTATTAATACTTCATTAATCAAAACATTTCCCTTTAACGCCGCGATGGTTTGTCGATACACATTCGATTTCAAATCGGAAACATTATCCTTTTAAAAATCAAGTACTCATTACTCACGAATGAGGTTTCACACAAAATTCATTGATTAAGTTAAGTCTCTTATCTTACAAGATCAAGTCTCTTAACTTCTAAAATAAATCATTCGCTTTATCTCTCTTAAGCCGTTATACCTAACTTCCCATAAAGCTAGTATAACTCTTAAGTTTTAAAACCAAGTATTACTCTTCTTCTTTTAAAAGCAGTTCTTAATTCTCTTGAACTATTTCAAGATTATTATTATTCGGCTTAAGTCAAAAGACATTCCGTACAACTACGTTCAATTAACACACGCGTCGTCTACCGTACTACATAGTTATACACATATAATGATAGAAGAGATAGGAAGAGGTTCACATACCTCGCGACGATTATCGACTATTAGCAAATCGCTCACGGCTATAACCCTTGCTTTGGTCCACTTCTCAAGTAGCACATGCTAATCACAGAACATTCAACCTATACAGTTATACAAGTCTATCAAAGTCTAGACTACTCGGTAGAATAAATCTAGATACAAGATCCTACGGAAATTGGGCCACTTCCATACGTCAAACTACACAAGTCTCATCTGATACAAGCTGCGTAATTACTGATTCGATTCTCTTCTTTAAATTGAGCTTAAGTCCAAAGACATTGCCACAAGCTATGTTCAGTTATATATATAGTATACCTCAACTATATATTCCTACAACATGTAATATCCAATTACAATAGGGGGACAAGATAATTACCTCGATAAGCCCATAATTATCCAAGTAGAAATGTCGATCCTGGGCAACGTTTAGCTCCAACTCCGAGCGCTCCAACCCGCTCTAAACCACCCTTAGAAGTTCTAACCAACTTCTACACAATACTCCAACTGACTATGGAGATTTCCCTAGGGTTTCAGTTTGAGACAAAAAGGACATATGGTAGTATTTCCGGGCTCTACGTATAGAGGTTTCTTTGGAATACTACAAGGTATACGGCTAAGGTAATTTGGGTATAGTAACAATTCTTTTGAGAGTATTTCTACCAAGAGGAGGGTATTTATACGAGACAACACCACAAGGGGGGGTGTATACCCCTCGGCCTACCCCACTAGGGGGGGGTACTCTCGACGAGGGGAGGACTCTCGGCTAAGGCCTCACAAGGGGGAGGGGGACGAGAACTCTAGAGGGAGGGGGAAGAGATTTCAAGACTTAGCACAATTTTGGATGAAGAAGTTCATCAAAGGGGAGGGGTATTTATAGGTCAAGCCAAGGCCAACCAATGGCCAAGATTATGCCAAGTGCATAGCAAGTGTAGGGCCAAGATTGGGACAAGTGTGTGTGGGTCCCACTTTATCAATCAACACACAAAATATCCTACCAACTACACTCTCCAATTTCGTCCAATGTCCGCCCCTCACGTCCGCCAATGGGAGGGTGCCAAGTGGCGCCCTCTCGTTGGTCCAAAATGTTTCGTCTCTCGGAAAAATCCGCAAAAATTAAAAATGACATAGCCGGAATTTTCCCTACGAAAGCTGTGAAAACGTTTCGTCGAAAAACGACTCTAACCGGGTGTTGTGCACAAAAATTAATTCGGCCAAGCCTTATTAAAAAGTTCAAATTTTCTACGTACGTCCTTACGTACATACTCTGGAAATACGGGGTATAACATTCTCCCCTCCTTAGAAACATTCGTCCCGAATGTTCCTTCTAAGTCTCAACACAAACGTGCGCCAGTATAGTCTTCACTGCTATGCTTGCGAGAACAATCCTGCCACACATGGCCACAGAAACAACTAGCGCAGAATGCTTACATCCACGTCCACGAGGAAACACTTCTAACATCACCAAAACACCCTCTCGGGTCTAGAATATACTTCCTTCGCACTTCCCTTTAAAAAGAAATGATCACATCTATGCTCGCCATACATGTTCTCTTCTTCCGATACCACTTTTGTCACTTTGCGCGAGGCATTAACCTTCTCAGCGACCCAACAAATGGTACCGGCTGCATACGATCCTCGAGGTCATACACTTCTTGTACACTCGAACTCTTTCTCATAACCTACCACATTTCGAGCGTCGCTTGGTTTCCAAAACTCGGTTACTATCTCCACACGGTCATCATAATCGGAACACTGATGGATCTCGATTTCCTTCTCGAGCATGACACGAAGATCGGCCTTGGCCTCCTAATTCGGACGGCAAATGCTAACATATAGGCAACCTGGCCTATCCCTCACATGAACTCATAAGGCCCAAAGTAACTCGGGCTAAGTTCCCTCTGTTTTCCAAAACTCGTCACACCCTATCTGGGGTGGTACCTTAAAGAAGACCGACCGTCAACCTGAACTCTAAGCATCGTCGCCTATTATCCGCACGATTTCTCTGAGCTGCCAGAACCTCTTCTAGACAAGCTTTACCCTATCCACAGTCTGCTGGAATAAGCCTGAACCCACTATCTGAATCTTGCCAACATCGAACCAATCGACCGGCAACTTATACTTTCTCCCCTACAAGGCTTCATAAGGCGACATCCGAACCGAAAGGTAGCTAAAAACACTTCTCTCTGAGAGACAACAATCCCACAACTACCCTCAAATCCAAACACCGGCCCGAGGCGAATGCGGTCGAGACTCACCAGTCCTTAACCCGCTGGTAAAACTTCTAGAAATAAAAACAGCCGCACTGGCTCCCACTGCATCATAAGGTGAAGGTAGGCACCGTGCAGCCTTACAACCTTTGGATAACTCAACACAGAGTAAATGGTCGACGAAAAACACGATGGGCTGCCCCATCGGCGACCATCCGGTCGAACGCATCCACGAACTCGTCTGTTGGTTAACTAAACTTGGGCCTAACACCGCGTGACCCTACCACAAGGCGGGACCACCACAACCGCACCCACCAAACATGCGCGGTTTGACGCAACGTGGCCTCAACCCGACTCGGCAAGGCGCAAAATACTATCTCCCCGTAGGAAAAATCTCACTAAACACGTTACGAAAACCTAGCGGTCTTCTTAGCTCAACTACCCTCTTCCATTTCATACTACTTAGGGACCTATCCCAAACATAGCTCACGTGCACTATGCACTCCGATAAGGATCAAACATAAACACTACACCTTTACTCGAGATGGCCTTACCTCTAAGGTCTCCACGTATAAAACTCTAAGGCTCACACCTTCTCTATCCCCCAAAATCTTACTCGGTTAACCCACCATGATTTCTAATCACAACTAACACACTGTTATCAGAACATAGCACTTAAGGTATACTCACCTTATCACACATACTGATCTCTAGAGGGTTAAAGATATGCCTGAATCTACTGCTTCACTCCCCTAGTCGTTCTAATCAAACCTGCCCCGTAGGGCGCATAGCTAAGGAAGGTGACGAACTACCCACCGATCCTGAAGGCTAAGTCCTCCTACAAGGACACTCTTTCGACATCAGACCCTGACGGTCATAGGTACAACAAGTACCAACTAAAAGACGACATTCCTCGGGATGACGTCTGCCACACTGTGAACCGGAAGCCCTGGAGTTCTGACCAACTCCTGCATACCCCGAACGTCCTGAACCCCGTGGAGGACCTCTCTGCACTGGTGGATGTGCATAATCTAATCCGCTGGTGAGGTGACTCGCCTCGAAAGTTACCAAAGGACCTTGCTGCTCTGGCCCTCTTCTGTTGTCCTTCGTTAATCCATCGATCTCTACGTTTCTTGGCCTGCTGCGCATAAGCCCGTACACAGGCCATGCTCAAGCCCAACTGAAGAATTACTCTTGCACGATCCTCTCTTAGATAGCCATCAAGACTCGCGGTAAATCGGTATACTCTCTGGTAGCCAAATCCATAGCTAGTAACAGGGTCGCCTCTTTGCAATCCATATTCTCTGTTCCTGGTCGTGGAACTGAAGGTTCAAATATCATGGCCGCAGTAGGAACTGCCGCCGCCGTGCTAAACTCTGCTGGGGCTAGTGACGTCGCAGAACTCCCCAAATGAAGCACCACCCCAGGTGATGATTGGGCCTGTGCCCTCGTAACCCTCTGAATTCTACTCGCAGCTCCCTCGGCTGCCTTGCCCTCCTGGGACCGGGTTTCCCTACGCGGAGGCATAACGATAAGGGAAAGAATTTCGTTAGAGGGTCCAACTTACAATCTGACTCTAAGGCACGATCTCAGAGTGAGAAGAATAGCAACCACTCCTAAAGATCCTATAGCCTCCTGATTATTGATGTGGTGCACAACCCACCAATAATCAAGACTCTCTTCGATACGATGCGTAGACACTTTCCGAGGATTAATCGCTCGATACCACTTTTGTCACGACCGATTCGGGCGTGGATCGTGCCTACCGGGCACCCTAGTGATACAACATCGAGTAATCACGAACATAAAGCGATACAAGACATATTATGAAATATGAAACAATAATCGAGAAAAACTTGCCTTTCGGCATATATATAAACAAACTTTTCAACATGAACAGTTTAATCCTTTTACAAACCACCCGCAACAAGATACTACGCACCTCTACGAATGATATGACAACAATGACGGACAAGGCCGTCATACCGAATGTAAGCACCTACAACAGGGGACTATACGAATAAGCCTCGAGAAACGGAGCTTTCCCAATAATGGCTGTGACCCTAGAGCGAGGATCAACGGCGGTGTACCTTTACTGCGGCATGAACGCGGCCCGAAGAGGTCGATAACAGTGCAAGTATGTGGCGAAAATAAATCGTAAATGAAATCATAGTAGTCTATACAAAGCGGGAGACATGTATGATAACAAACTACAATTTACAATAAATAGCGATCGTGTCAAGTTAGGGACTCACGCCTCAAGTCATCACAATAAACCGTGCGGAGTAAATGCGAAGGCATAGCCGACTACTAAGACCCTCGATTACCACAAATGCCATAAAGCGTATCACGAGGTCTTTCTAGACCGCACTACATGATCGGCGGCCATTTGCCCGATATCAATGTGCGTGTCTATCTGGAACTCTCGCGACTCGCATAGGTCACACGGACCCGCATAAGGTATTCCTCGAATCATGGTCCTAGACCGCTGAGGTACACCCGCGTCGGCGGCAATTTAACGCCTTCGGTATCCGCTAGGCTCCGCAACCGCATAGTCTCAAAGACCGCATAGTCTCAGCAGACCGCATAGGAATCCCCGCGTCGGGCTAAACACCGGAATGATCAATCCCGAGCTCGCACTCCGCGTAGTCACAAGGACCGCATAGGCCGTATAGACCGCATCAAGGGTGGCAAGCCCTCGGTATAATAAGTCGAGGGTAGGTGATATAATAATAGTACAATGGACTTACCGTTTAGCAACGTAAGCCAAAGAAGAATGACTCCCCTTACATAACAACCACAAGATACTAACACACGTAGCATCCTAACATGTTTACTTATCAAATCAACAAGAAAGTATTACAAGACTATCACAAACCAATACAATCAAGTTATTCACACAAGGTACTTTCTACTAACAAGTTTGGGTATCTATCCCCAAAGTACTTCACACATTAAATCTTTAAAAGATCCGCTTCTTTCCCATAAGTCACGCAATACCGTAGTATAAAATAGAGTGACTGTCTTTTTTAAGTAAACCAAAACACTTACCTTTGTAAAATCAAGTAACAACATTATTTTCCAAACGTTCAAGTTTGCCTAATTTCAAATGTTCACGTTTCTTATTTTAGAAAGGTTTAAATTGCTCATAGTCTTATTCATTTAAGAATATAATTCTCTTTTAAACCATCTAAGAAACATAAGCCTTATGTGTGAGTAGGATATTCTTGTTTATAACAATCTTATTACGACCATGATCTAGGAAATATCATTTTTCTCATCTTAGCTTCTATGCGGATGGAAGTTTCTCTGGTTTTATTAATACTTCATTAATCAAAACATTTCCCTTTATTAACGCTGCGATGGTTTGTCGATACACATTCGATTTCAAATCGAAAACATTATCCCTTTTAAAAATCAAGTACTCATTACTCACGAATGAGGTTTCACACAAAATTCATTGATTAAGTTAAGTCTCTTATCTTACAAGATCAAGTCTCTTAACTTCTAAAATAAATCATTCATTTTATCTCTCTTAAGCCGTTATACCTAACTTCCCATAAAGCTAGTATAACTCTTAAGCTTTTAAAACCAAGTATTACTCTTCTTTTAAAAACAGTTCTTAATTCTCTTGAACTACTTCAAGATTATTATTATCGGGCTTAAGTCAAAAGACATTGCCGTACAACTACGTTCAATTAACACACGTACGTCTACCGTACTACATAGTTATACACATATCATGCTAGAAGAGATAGGAAGAGGTTCACATACCTCGCGACGATTATCGACTATTAGCAAATCGCTCACGGCTATAACCAGCTAGCACGGTCCACCTTCTCAAGTAGCACATGCTACTCACGTAACATTCAACCTATACAGTTATACAAGTCTATCAAAGTCTAGACTACTCGGTAGAATAAATCTAGATACAAGATCCTACGGAAATTGGGCAGCCCTTCCACTGCAGTCAAACTACACAAGTCTCTGTCTGATCCCACGTAATTCTGATTCGATTCTCTTCTTTAAATTGGGCTTAAGTCCAAAGACATTGCCACAAGCTATGTTCAGTTATATATATAGTATACCTCAACTATATATTCCTACAACATGTAATATCCAATTACAATAGGGGGACAAGATAATTACCTCGATAAGCCCATAATTATCCAAGTAGAAATGTCGATCCTGGGCAACGTTTAGCTCCAACTCCGAGCGCTCCAACCCGCTCTAAACCACCCTTAGAAGTTCTAACCAACTTCTACACAATACTCCAACTGACTATGGAGATTTCCCTAGGGTTTCGGTTTGAGACAAAAAGGACATACGGTAGTATTTCCGGGCTCTACGTATAGAGGTTTCTTTGGAATACTACAAGGTATACGACTAAGGTAATTTGGGTATAGTAACAATACTTTTGAGAGTATTTCTACCAAGAGGAGGGTATTTATACGAGACAACACCACAAGGGGGGGTGTATACCCCTCGGCCTACCCCACTAGGGGGGGTACTCTCGGCCAAGGGGGGGGGAGGGACTCTCGGCTAAGGCCTCACAAGAGGGAGGGGGACGAGAACTCTAGAGGGAGGGGGAAGAGATTTCAAGACTTAGCACAATTTTGGATGAAGAAGTTCATCAAAGGGGAGGGGTATTTATAGGTCACGCCAAGGCCAACCAATGGCCAAGATTATGCCAAGTGCATAGCAAGTGTAGGGCCAAGATTGGGACAAGTGTGTGTGGGTCCCACTTTATCAATCAACACACAAAATATCCTACCAACTACACTCTCCAATTTCGTCCAATGTCCGCCCCTCACGTCCGCCAATGGGAGGGTGCCAAGTGGCGCCCTCTCGTTGGTCCAAAATGTTTCGTCTCTCGGAAAAATCCGCAAAAATTTAAAATGACATAGCCGGAATTTTTCCTACGAAAGCTGTGAAAACGTTTCGTCGAAAAACGACTCTAACCGGGTGTTGTGCACAAAAATTAATTCGGCCAAGCCTTATTAAAAAGTTCAAATTTTCTACGTACGTCCTTACGTACATACTCTGGAAATACGGGGTATAACATAAATAATCCTATCCTTCTAGTGTAATTGGAAATTACATACTGTAGTTGTTTAGAAATGAATATAAGATTCATAGAAGATAATTGAACTGTAATAGAAGGATATTACAGAAAAGACTTGAACTGAAATCACATCAGAATAATATTAAGTAGAAGATTCAACTGTACTTACATAGGTCTGTATTTACAGTAGACTGATAACCTTTATTGGTTGAATGTTCTGCGAGTAGCATGTACTACTTGGAAGGTGGACAAGGCTAGCCAGGTTATAGCCGTGGAGCGTTTTGCTTATAGTCGATAATCGTCGCGAGGTATGTGATTATTCCTATACTCTTGAGCATGAAGTATTTTAAAAGAATATATATATAGTACGGTAGACGTACGTGTGGCAATGTCTTTTGACTTAAGCCTGAATAATATATATATATAGTACGGTAGACGTACGTGTGTTAACTGAATGTAGTGTTACGGCAATGTCTTTTGACTTAAGCCTGAATAATAAGAACCTTGAAATATTTTAAAGGAATATATATATAGTACGGTAGACGTACGTGTGTTAACTGAATGTAGTGTTACGGCAATGTCTTTTGACTTAAGTTTGAATAATATATATATATAGTACGGTAGACGTACGTGTGTTAACTGAATGTAGTGTTACGGCAATGTCTTTTGACTTAAGCCTGAATAATAAAGAATCTTGAAGTATTTCAAAAGATTAAGAAACCTTTTTGAAAGAAGAGTAATACTTGGTTTTGAAAACATAAGAGTTATACTAGCTTTATGGGAAGATAGGTATAACATCTTAAGAGAGAGATAAAGAGAATGGTTTACTGATTTTTAGAAGTTAAGAGACTTGATCTTAAAAGATAAGAGACTTGACTTAAAAGAATTAATATGAATTTTGTGTGAAACCTCATTCGTGAGTAATGAGTACTTGGTTTTTAAAAGGAATAATGTTTTACTGATTTCGGAAATCAGAATGAGTTTCGACAAACCACTGCAGCGTTAATAAAGGGAAATGTAATGACTAATGAAGTATTATTAAAACCAGTAGAAACCTCCATCTGCATAGAAGCTAAGATGAGACAAAATGATATTACATTTTCTAGATCATGGCTGCTTTAATAAGATGGTTATAAACAAGAATAAAACTGCTCACACATATGGCATATGTCACTCAATTGTTTTAAAAGAGATTAAGACATTGAACTATGAAACTTTTCTAAAATAAAGAGACTTGAGTAATTGAAATTAGGCAAACTGGAACTTTAGGGAAAATAAAGGCATTGTTTTGTCTTAAATTGGTTTAAAACAAAAAGTGTTATAACAGCTTTATGGGAAGTTAGTTATAACGACTTTATGAGAACAAAAGAAGGGTTTTATCATTGGTTTTAATGTGGTAACTTGACTTTAAAAAGAGAAGTTGTTTTGGTTTACTTAAAAAGATGTAAGTCACTCTATTTTTATACTAAGGGTATTGGGTGACTTTTATAAAAGGAATGGATCTTTTAAAAAGGAATTTAACGTACGTAGTACTTTAGGGTTAAAACCCGGACTTTGACATAAAATGAAAGTACCTTGAGTTGTGTATAACTTGCCTATGTTTGTTGTTGTGAAACTTGCCTATGCTTGTTGTGATAGTGTTATACCCCGTATTTCCAGAGTATGTACGAAAGGACGTACGTAGAAAAGTTTGGGCTTTAAAGTTAGGCATAGGTTCGATTTTTGTGCACAACACCCGGTTAGAGTCGTTTTTCGACGAAACATTTTACACAACTTGCGAAGGGAAAATTCCGGCTATGACATTTAGTATTTTTGCGGATTTTTCCGAGAGACGAAATATTTTGGACCAACAAGAGGGCGACACTTGGCACCCTCTAATTGGTGGACTATGGGGCGGCATTTGGACGAAATGGTGAGTGGGAGTAGGTAGGATATTTTGTGATATTTGTGTGGTAGATGGATAAGGTGTACTTGGGTGAATCTTGACCCTACACTTGCCTTGCACTTGGAATGATCTTGGCCATTGGTTGGCCATGGCTTGACCTATAAATACCCCTCCCCTTTGAAGACTTCTTCATCCTAAAAATCTCTAAGTCTTGAAAATCCCTCCCCCCATCTCTTGTAGTGTTTCGTCCAACACTCCCCCTCCCCCATGGAGAAGGCCTCTTGGCCGAGAGGTGCCCCACCCCCTCCTAGTGGTGCTAGCCGAGGGGTACCCCCCCCTACCTTGAGTTGTTTTCATAAAATACACCCCCCCTCTTGGTAGAAATACTCTCCAAGTATTGTTACTATACCGAAATACCTTGGCCCAAATACCTTGTAGTATTCCAAGGTTACACTTATACTAAAAGCCCAGAAATACTATTATACTTTCCTTGATCCACAAACGAAACCCTAAAGAAAATCTCCATAGTTGGTTGGAGTATTAAGAAGAAGTTGCGTAAAACTTCTAAGGGTTGTTTAGAGCGGGTTGGAGCCTTGCGGAGTAGAGCTAAACCTTGCTCAGGATCGACATTTAAACTTGGATAATTTTGGGCTTATCGAGGTAAATACTACTGTCCTTCTTTTGTAATTGGAAATTACATGTTGTAGGAATATATAGTTGAAGTATACTATATATAGAATTGAACATAGTTTTTCGGCAATGTCTTTTGACTTAAGCCTGAATTTAAAGAAGAGAACTGAACTGTAATTACATAGGACTGTATTACAGTAGACTTGTGTAGCATTACTGTGAAGTAGAATTGTGCACGTCCGGATTAGACGTACAACCCCCCCTCGGGAGTTGTCGGCCTGTTAGCAGGCCTCGATAGAGGAGGAGATTTCTGCGATTTGCGGGAGGAGAGTCTTTGCTTACGTAGAATATTCTACGTTGAGATCTAGATGTTAATAGGCGCCTTGTGGCCTCTATAGGTTGAAGTACTACGTGTGGCGTGAGCTGCTTGGCTTAAGGTGTAGCCGACGGTTTGAGGTACTTGGAGCGTTTTGCTATTAGTCGATAATCGTCGCGAGGTATGTGAACCTCTTCCTATCTTTTCTAGCATGATATGTGTATAACTATGTAGTACGGTAGACGTACATGTGTTAAAAGTATTTGATTGGTTTAAAACATAAAGTGTTATAACGGCTTTATGGGAAGTTGGTTATAACAGCTTTATGTAAGTAAGAAATGCTTTGTGGTTTTTAAAAGATAACTGATTTGATTTATAACTGACTGGATGTGTGATATTAAGAAACCTGTTATACCCCGTATTTCCAGAGTATGTACGTAAGGACGTACGTAGAAAAGTTTGAAGCTTAAAGTAGGCTTGGCCGAATTATTTTGTGCACAACACCCGGTTAGAGTCGTTTTCGACGAAACGTTTTACGTAACTTGCGAAGGGAAAATTCCGGCTATGTCATTTTTAATTTTTGTGGATTTTTCCGAGAGACGAAGCATGTTGGACCAACGAGAGGGCGCCACTTGGCACCCTCTCATTGGCGAAAGTTGTGGGCGGTCAAGTGGACGATTTCAAGATAAGGTTTGGCAAGATATTTGTGAGGGTTTTAAGGAGTAGGGACTAGGGGGCACTTGGGCACATCTTGGCCCTACATTTGCATAACACTTGGCTAGATCTTGGCCATTGCTTGGCCTTTGCTTGGCCTATAAATACCCTCCCCCTTTGATGACTTCTTCATCCAAAATAATTTCCTAAGTCTAAAAGCCTCCCCCCCCCCTCTCTTGTAGTGTTCTCGGCCCTCCCCCCCTTGGTGAGGCCCTTGGCGAGAACCCTCCCACTGGCCGAGTACCCCTCCTAGTGGGGTTGGCGAGGTATACACCCCCTGTGGTGTTGTCTCGTATAAATACCCCTCTCTTGGTAGAAATACTCTCCAAAGTATTGTTACTATACCCAAAATACCTTAGTTGTATACCTTGTAGTATTCCAAAGATACCTCTATACGTAGAGCCCGAAAATACTACCTTATGTCCTTTTTGTCTCAAACTGAAACCCTAAGGAAAAATCTCCATAGTTGGTTGGAGTATTAAGAAGAAGTTGCGTAGAACTTCTAGGGGTTGTTTGGAGCGGGTTGGAGCACCCGGAGTGGGAGCTAAACGTTGCTCAGGATCGACTTTATACTTGGATAATTTTGGGCTTATCAAGGTAAATATTCTTGTCCCCTTGTTGTAATTGGAAATTACATGTTGTATGATTATATAGTTGAAGTATACTATATATAGATCTGAACATAGCTTTGCGGCAATGTCTTTTGACTTAAGCCTGAATAAAGAAAAGAACTGAACTGTAATTACATAGGACTGTATTACAGTAGACTTGTGTGGTATTACTGCGTAGTAGAATTGTATACGTCCGGTTAGACGTATAAACCCCCCCCCCTGGTTGGCTTGGTAGCCGGCCTCGATTGAGGAGGAGATTTACGCTGTTGCGAGGAGAGTCTTTGCCGAATTTTCTGTAGAATATGGAACCGAGTGTTTAGAAGTTAATAGACGGTTGTGGCCTATATAGGTGGAAGTACTACGAGTAGCGCATTCTACTTGATGAGTGGAAAAGGCTAGCAGGGGTACAGTACTGTGGAGCGTATTGCTAATTGTCGATAATCGTCGCGAGGTATGTGAACCTCTTCCTATCCTTTCTAGCATGATGTTTTGTAAACTATGTAGTGCGGTGAGCGTCATGTGCTAAATGTGTTTAGTTGGTTCAAAACATAGGGTTTTATAATAACTTTTTGGGATTTTAGTTATAACGACTCTATGTAAGTAACAGAATGGTTTATTTATTATAGAAGTTAAGAGACTTGATCTTGAAAGATAAGAGACTTAACCTAATTGACTTGATATGTAACATTTTGCTAAAAATGTTGTAAAACCTCATTCGCGAGTAATGAGTACTTGATTTTAAAAGAATAATGTTTCTTGATTTGGAAATGAGAATAAGTATCGAACAAACCACAGTCGCTAATAAAGGGAAATGTATTGACTAATCGGTATTATTAAAACCAAGTAGAAACCTCCATCTGCATAGAAGCTAAGATGAGACAAAATGATATTACATTTCCTAGATCATGGTCTTTGTTATAAGATTGTTATAAACAAGAATAACCTACTCACATATAAGGTATATGTTTCTCAAATTGTTTTAAAGGAGATTTATATTATTAAGTGATTAATACTATGAACTACAAAACCTTTCGAAAATGAGAAACTTGAGTAATTGAAATTAGGCAAACTTGAACGTTTGGAAAAGAAGGTTGTTACTTGATTTTACAAAGAGTAGTGTTTTGAATTACTTAAAAAGTTAGTCACTCTATTTTTATACTACGGGTATTGTGTGACTTTTGTGAAAGGGACGGATCTTTAAAGATTTAATGTATGAATTACTTTGGGGATAAAAACCCGAACTTGTTAACATAAAGAAGAAAGTACCTTGTGTGAATAACTTGATTGTATTGGTTTGTGATAGCCTTGTAATACCTTCTCGTTGATTTGATAAGTAAACATATTAGGATGCTACGTGTGTTAGTATTTTGTTATGTTTGTGTAAAGGGGTTTCCCTTGTTGTGCTTATGTTGTTTAACGGTAAGCCGTTGTGCTAGTATTACATCACTCACCTCTTGACATGTTTAGGGGTTGTCGCCCTCCGTCTGGGGTAGACTCGGTGATGCAGGACCATGATTCGAGAATACCTCATGCGGGTCCTGGGGCCCATGCGAGCTACGAGTTCGGGTTAGTGTGCGGCCTTTATGGTCATGCGGTCATGTGGCCATGCGGATCGCGAGTCGGGGCGTTGCCGGGGAGTAGCTACCCTCGATGCGGGGGATACCTCATGCGGGCCATTGGAGTGGCCTATGCGGAGCTGCGGGAAGTTCCAGGGCTAGACGCGCACATTTGATACTGCGTGTTATACCCCGTATTTCCAGAGTATGTACGTGAGCGCGTACGTATTATAATTTGAGCCTTAAAGTTGGCTAGTTTCGAAATTTGTACACAACACCCGATTAGAGTCGTTTTTAGACGAAACGTTTCCACAGCTTTCGTAGGGAAAATTCCGGCTATGTCATTTATAATTTTTGCGGATTTTTCCGAGAGACGAAACATTTTGGACCAACGAGAGGGCGACACTTGTCACCCTCTAATTGGAAGGAGTGGACGGCAAAAGCTTGCCATTTGCACGTTTTTGGTGTTGTTTTTTTGGTCAAGGGTTAGGTAGGATATTTTGTGTAGATGGATAAGGTTGCACATGGCTTAATCTTGACCTTACACTTGCCTAACACTTGGATGGATCTTGGCCATTGGTTGGCCTTCACTTGACCTATAAATACCCCTCTAGTTGAAGACTTTCTTCATCCAAAAACTTGAGCAATCTAACTAAGTCTCAAAATACTCCTCTCCTCGAGCTTTCGCCACACTACCCCCTTGAGAAGCCTTGGCCGAGAGGTCTACCCCCCCCTAGCCTAGTTGTTTTCGTATAATACCCCCTTTTGTGGTATAGAAATACTCTCCAAGTATTGTTATAATGCCCAAAATACTTTAGCCAAATACCTTGTAGTACTTTCCAAAGTACCCTTTTTACAAAGCCCAGAAAATACTATTATACTTCCCTCACCACAAAAACGAAACCTAAGTAAATCTTCACCCGTAGTTGAAGTCATAAGTAGAAGTTGGTTAGAACTTCTAAGGGTTGGTTGGAGCAGTTGGGCGCCGGAGTAGGAGCTAAACGTTGTTCAGATCGACATATAAACTCGGATAATTTTGGGCTTATCGAGGTAAACATTCTTGACCATACGTTGTAATTGGAAATTACATGTTGTAGGAGTATATAGTTAAGTATACTATATATAGAACTGAACATAGTTGTGCGGCAATGTCATTGACTTAAGCTGAATAATACTTACAGCAATGTCTTGCGACTTAAGCACGAATTTAAAGAGAAGCTGACGTAATTACATAGGATTGTATTACGATGGACTTGTGTAACTTTCTTGTGTAGTAGAATTGTACACGTCCAGGTTAGGCGTGTTAACCCACTGGTTGGCTTGGTAGCCGGCCTCGATAGAGGAGGAGATTTCTGTTTGTTGCGGGGAGAGTCTTTGCCAATTTTACGTAGAATATTCTACGTCGGGATCTAAAGATATTAATAGGCGCTTTGTGGCTTCTATAGGTTGTAGTACTACGTGTGGAGTGATCTGCTTGACTGAGAGTGTAGCCGACGGTTTGAGGTACTTGGAGCGTTTTGCTATTAGTCGATAATCATCGCGAGGTATGTGAACCTCTTCCTATCTCTTCTAGCATGATATGTGTGAACTATGTAGTACGGTGAGCGTCATGTGCTAAATGTATTTGATTGATTTAAAACATAAAGCCGTTATAACACTTTATGGGAAGTTGGTTATAATAGCTTTATGTGGATAAGCACATACTTTGTGGTTTTTAAAAGGTAACTGATTTGAATAATAACTGGCTTGATATGTGTTAATAAAGAACTTGAAGCATTTCAAAAGATTTATGAATCGTTTTGAAAGAATGAGTATTACTTGGGTTTTGAAAGCTTAAGAGTTATACTAGCTTTATGGGAAGTTAGGTATAACGGCTTAAGAATGTTTCTTGATTTGGAAATCGGAATGTGTATCGACAAACCAACTGCGGCGTTAATAAAAGGAAAATGTATTGACTAAGATGTATTATTAAAACCAGTAGAAACCTCCATCTGCATAGAAGCTAAGATGAGACAAAATGATATTACATTTCCTAGATCATGGCTGCTTAATAAGATTGATTATAAACAAGAATAACCTACTCACTTATAAGACATAGGTTTCTCAAAACGTTTAAAGGAGAATTATGTTTTAAAGGATTTAAAACTATGAACTACTGAAACCTTTTTCTAAAATGAGAAACTTGAGCATTCGAAATTAGGCAAACTTGAACGTTTGGAAAATAAGGTTGTCACTTGATCTTACAAAGGAAAGCATTTTGGTTTACTTAACAATGTTAGTCACTCAAATTTTATACTACGGGTATCGGGTGACCTTTGTAAAAGAAATGGATCTTAAAAGGAATTTAACGGACGTAGTACTTTAAGGTTAAAATCCGGACTTTGTTATAAAATGAAAGTACCTTGAGTCGTGTGTAACTTGCTTATACTTGTTGTTATGAAACTTGACCATGTTACGTGTGATAGCCTTGTTGTGTAAATCTTGTGTCTACTCGACTCTGGTTCATCCGGGAATGTATATCACTTGACTACCGGGTCATCCGGGAATGTATTTCACTCGACTACCGGTTCATCCGGGAATGTATTTCACTTGATTACCGGTTCATCCGGGAATGTATTTCACTTGACTACCGGGTCATCCGGGAATGTATTTCACTCGACTACCGGTTCATCCGGGAATGTGTTTCACTTGATTACCGGTTCATCCGGGAATGTATTTCACTTGATTACCGGTTCATCCGGGAATGTATTTCACTTGAGGACCGGTTCATCCGGGAATGTATTTCACTTGAGACCGTTCATCCGGAATGTATTTCACTTGACTACCGTTCATCCGGAATGTATTCCACTTTTCTATATTGGGTCCATAAGATGGGCGAGACCATTATACGTATCACATGATTTATACCTAGAGCTGGCGGTGAGGAAGGAGTTCCACGGGCATGAGGATGACTTTTAGGCGTGAGTCCACGACTTGACATGATCGCTCTTATGTTGTGAGCAGTAGTTTGGTTATCATATATGTCTCTGCTTTATAGACTATTATGATTTCATTTCTGATATTTTCTGATTTCACATACTTGGTACCTATTATCGACCTCCTTGAAGTGCGTTCATCTGCATGAGTAAAAGGTACATCTACTGTCGATCCCATTTTAGGATCACCTTTCAGCGTATTGAGAAGCTCCGTTCCTTGAGGCTTATCTTTTGGTATGTTACCACAGTGCAGTAGATTCTTATACATTCGGGGTATGGCGGAGCCACTGTCGTCATAGCCATTGTAAAATCTTAGAGTGCAGCCTTTGTTGTGGCGGGGTTTGTAAAAGGATAAGCTGCTCGTATTTATGTATATATGATGAAGGCAACTGTTTTGGTTGGCTTTGTTTATTTATCTTTTCTCTTAATTCATGTTCATTTTTTTATTTCCGCTGATTTTCTCTGATGTTGTATCACTAGGCTGCCCGGTAAGGCACGATCCGCCCGGTTCGGTCGTGACAAAAGTGGTATCGAGCGATTAATCCTCGGAAAGTGTCTCTGCATCGTGTCTAGTAGAGTCTTGATTATCGGTGTGTTGTGCACCACATCTATAATCAGGAGGCTATAGGACATTTAGGATTGGTTTCCATTCTTCTCATTCTGAGATCGTGCCCTAGAGCTGTGTGATAAGTTGGGCCCCTCTGACATATTCCTTTCCTTTACGATTATGCCTCGCGTAAGGCAACCTGCACCCAGATGGGCAAGCGGTTGAGGAGGCTGTTAGTAAGATCTGAGGAGTGCGAGGCACAGCCGTCGATACACGAGACGATGCCAAGACGGCGGGTTTCGCGACGCCGCCCGACCAGCGAGTTTATAAGCGCGGCGGTGGCTGCCGAGACTCTGATACTGAGCCTCGATCCACACCGAGCCGATGAGATGGGGTACAAGGAGATGGCCCGATTCTTGGCGAGTCGTGGCCGATATGAGGATAGGTGGATCTGCGATTCCGGCCCAGTAGCACCGTAGTACACCCGGCGAGCGATTTGAGGCTACGTGACTTTCGAGTTGTAGCCCTTGATGTTCCATGGATCGAGAGCCGAGGCGACCCTCGGGAGTTTATCAAGCGACTACAATGGATTATGAGGTGATCGAGCCTCGAGGCGAAGTCGGTGGTATTGGGTTCACATCGATTGCGTGATCTGCGATTGGTAGTTTGATTCGTAGGAGCTGTCGGGAAGAGCATGCACTTCCAGCATTTGGGACGAGTTCTCGAGGCATTTCTTGCACATTTCTTGCCCCACGGATGAGAGGCTCGGGCAGATTTTTGACGTTGAGGCAGGCGGGCGGGCGGTTAGAGAGTACAATGTGAGTTCGACTCATTAGCTCGGTATGTTCCGTGTGGTAGCCGATATGGAGGATGAGTACACCGCACGCCACGGGCTGGGCGATTACTTGGCGAGCTTGCAGGTGTAGCTCTTCAACGGGCATGGACATTGCCCGCATGCAAGCTCATGCACTAGGATGTGAGGCACGGAGAGGTCGACGGAATGGCCGAGATCGCGAGAAGAGGCGAACAGCGAGGTCCTTTGGTAACTTTCGAGGCGGACCGCCTCGTGATCTAGTTATGTACCTCCACCATGCAGAGTGGTCCCCTCGATCGGGGCGTTGAGGTATTCGGGGCTGGTGAGCTCGGGGCTTCAGTTCCACGGTATACGTGAGTGCTAGCGGCGGGATTCATGTCCCCTCGGTGTGCGATGTGGCAAACATCATCGGGAATGTCGTCTTTTTGGTGCTTGTTTCACTGCGGCCGTCGAGGGCCATGTGACGAGAGCGTGCTTATAGGAAGTACCGCGGCTTAGCGCGACCTAGGATCGATGGCGAGTTCATCGCCCCTACGATTATGCGCCTGCGGCGGACTTATGATTAGAGTGGGCGGTAGCCGTGTATCTCCTTAACCCTCTAGAGGCTTGTATGTTTTGATGTTATGTTAATGTGTTAAGTGTTATGTTCGGATAGCTTTGTGCTAAAATGTGATTTAGGAACCAGTTGGGAAAAAGGGTAAGCACAGGGTGAGAAATGATGAACCTTAGAATATTACAGTTGAGACCTTAGATGTAAGGCCGTCTTGAGTACAATATTTTGCAGTGATCCTTGTCGAGTGCATTTTATGCCTAGAATGTGTTGTGTGATTAGTCCAGGTTGGGTAAATGAAAGTGGTATCTTTCCTGATGTGATTTAGCAAGATTGTTCCATGTCGAGGAGCAAGAGTTGGGCGGCGATGGGTCGGGTTGGGGCCGTGTTGCGGGCCAACCCGCACTGTTCGAGTGGGGTCAGCTCAGGTGGTCGCCCGGTGGTAGGGTCACGAGGGTGCTAGTCCCAAGTTTAGATGACCGTCGTATGAGTTCGTGGTTATGTTCGACCGAGCGGATCATGAAGGCGGGAATGGCCTTAAGGAGATTGCGGTTAGTAAGATGACCAAGTTGGAGGTAGTGACTCCAAAGTTTTGAAGACACAGGCGATGGTCAAGTGTGAGTGCATTATCTTGGAAGAGTTCAAGATGTTAGAAGAGTACGACAGTGAGGGTAGAGGCGAGCATGTATTTCGAGCATAGATATGATCATTTCTTGTAAAGGGAGAAGGTCACGAAGGATGTATATTTTAGACCTCGTGAATCGCATGCGATCAGGTACCATTGGTTGGGTCGCCGGAGTGACACTAGAACCTCGCGGCAAGGTGACAAAAGTTTGTGATGTTAGAGGTGTTTCCTCGTGGACTTGGATGTAAGTATTTGCGTGCATGTGCTGTTTCGTGGCCAGTTGTGGCGTTGGCAACTTATTAGAAGAACTTTATCGTTATCCGTCTTGAGAAGGAACATTCGGGACGAATGTTTCTAAGTAGGGGAGAATGTTATACCCGTATTTCCAGTATGTGCGTGGTAGCGTGCGTATTATAATTTGAGCCTTAAAGTTGGCTAGTTTCGAAATTTGTACACAACACCCGATTAGAGTCGTTTTTGAAAGCGTTTCCACGACTTTCGTAGGAAAATTCGCTATGTCATTTATAATTTTTGCGGATTTTTCCGAGAGGCGAAACATTTTGGACCAACGAGAGGCGACACTTGTCACCTCTAATTGGAAGAGTGGACGGCAAAAGCTTGCCATTTGCACGTTTTGGTGTTGTTTTTGGTCAAGGGTTAGGTAGGATATTTTGTGTAGATGGATAAGGTTGCACATGGCTTAATCTTGACCTTACACTTGCCTAACACTTGGATGGATCTTGGCCATTGGTTGGCCTTCACTTGACCTATAAATACCCTACAGTTGAAGACTTTCTTCATCCAAAACTTGAGCAATCTAACTAAGTCTCAAAATACTCCCTCTCCCTCGAGCTTTAATCAGCCACTACCCCCCCAGAAGCCTTGGCGAGAGGTCTACCCCACTAGCCTAGTTGTTTTCGTATAATACCCCTTTTGTGGTATAGAAATACTCTCAAGTATTGTTATAATGCCCAAAATACTTTAGCCAAATACCTTGTAGTACTTTCCAAAGTACCCTTTTACAAAGCCGTAAAATACTATTATACTTCCTCGACCACAAAAACGAAACCCTAAGTAAATCTTCACCCGTAGTTGAAGTCATAAGTAGAAGTTGGTTAGAACTTCTAAGGGTTGGTTGGAGCAGTTGGGCGCCGGAGTAGGAGCTAAACGTTGTTCAGATCGGCATATAAACTCGGATAATTTTGGGCTTATCGAGGTAAACATTCTTGACCTTCATTTGTAATTGGAAATTACATGTTGTAGGAGTATATAGTTAAGTATACTATATATAGAATCAACATAGTTGTGCGGCAATGTCTGTTGACTTAAGCTGAATAATACTTACGGCAATGTCTTGCGACTTAAGCTGAATTTAAAGAAGAAGAATCGTAATTACATAGGATTGTATTACAATGGAACTTGTGTAACTTTCTTGTGTAGTAGAATTGTACACGTCCGGTTAGGCGTGTTAACCCCAGTTGGCTTGGTAGCGGCCTCGATAGAGGAGGAGATTTCTGTTGTTGCGGGGAGGTCTTGCCGAATTTTACGTAGAATATTCTACGTCGGGATCTAAAGATATTAATAGGCGCTTTGTGGCTTCTATAGGTTGTAGTACTACGTGTGGGTGATCTGCTTGGCGAGAGTGTAGCCAAGCGGTTTGAGGTACTTGGGCGTTTTGCTATTAGTCGATAATCATCGCGAGGTATGTGAACCTCTTCCTATCTCTTCTAGCATGATATGTGTGAACTATGTAGTGCGGTGAGCGTCATGTGCTAAATGTATTTGATTGATTTAAAACATAAAGTGTTATAACGGCTTTATGGGAAGTTGGTTATAATAGCTTTATGTGGATAAGCACATACTTTGTGGTTTTTAAAGGTAATCGATTTGAATAATAAGCGGCTTGATATGTGTTAATAAAGAACTTGAAGCATTTCAAAAGATTTATGAATCGTTTTGAAAGAATGAGTATTACTTGGTTTTGAAAGCTTAAGAGTTATACTAGCTTTATGGGAAGTTAGGTATAACGGCTTAAGAATGTTTCTTGATTTGGAAATCGGAATGTGTATCGACAAACCAACTGCAGCGTTAATAAAAGGAAAATGTATTGACTAAAGAAGTATTATTAAAACCGGTAGAAACCTCATCTGCATGAAGCTAAGATGAGACAAAATGATATTACATTTCCTAGATCATGGTTGCTTAATAAGATTGATTATAAACAAGAATAACCTACTCACTTATAAGACATAGGTTTCTCAAAAGCGTTTAAAGGAGAATTATGTTTTAAAGGATTTAAAACTATGAACTCTGAAACCTTTTTCTAAAATGAGAAACTTGAGCATTGAAATTAGGCAAACTTGAGCGTTTGGAAAATAAGGTTGTCACTTGATCTTACAAAGGAAAGCATTTTGGTTTACTTAACAATGTTAGTCACTCAAATTTTATACTACGTATCGGGTGACCTTTGTAAAAGAAATGGATCTTAAAAGGAATTTAACGGACGTAGTACTTTAAGATTAAAATCGGACTTTGTTATAAAATGAAAGTACCTTGAGTCGTGTGTAACTTGCTTATACTTGTTGTTATGAAACTTGACCATGTTACGTGTGATAGCCTTGTTGTGTAAATCTGTGTCCTACTCGACTCTGGTTCATCAGGAATGTATATCACTTGACTACCGGGTCATCAGGAATGTATTTCACTCGACTCTGGTTCATCGGAATGTATTTCACTTGATTAGGTTCATCCGAATGTATTTCACTTGACTCTGGGTCATCCGAATGTATTTCACTCGACTACGGTTCATCAGAATGTGTTTCACTTGATTACGGTTCATCAGGAATGTATTTCACTTGATTCTAGGTTCATCCAGAATGTATTTCACTTGAGGACCGGTTCATCGGAATGTATTTCACTTGAGGCCGGTTCATCAGAATGTATTTCACTTGACTCTGGTTCATCAGAATGTATTCCACCCTTTTCTATATTGGGTCCATAAGATGGGCGAGACACATTATACGTATCACATGATTTATACCTAGGCTGGCGGTGAGGAAGGAGTTCCACGGGCGTGAGGATGACTTTTAGGCGTGAGTCACGACTTGACATGGCTTGCTCTTATGTTGTGAGCGTAGTTTGGTTATCATATATGTCTCTGCTTTATAGACTATTATGATTTCATTTCTGATATTTTTCTGATTTCACATACTTGGTACTGTTATCTTGACCTCCTTGAAGTGCGTTCATCTGCAGTAAAAGGTACATCGGTATCGATCCATTTTAGGATCACCTTTCAGCGTATTGAGAAGCTCCGTTCCTTCGGAGGCTTATCTTTATGTATGTTACACTGAGTCTGTAGATTCTTATACATTCAGGGGTATGGAGGGGCCCTGTCCCGTCATAGCTGTTGTTAAATCTTAAGTGCATGCTTTGTTGTGGCGGGGTTTGTAAAAGGATAAGCTGCTCGGTATTTATGTTTATATGATGAAGGCAACTGTTTTGTTTGTCCTGTTTTTTTATCTTTTCTCTTAATTGATGTTCATGTTTTTATTTCCGCTGATTTTCTCTGATGTTGTATCACTAGGGTGCGGGGTAAGGCACGATCACGGGCGGTTCGGTCGTGACAACTGCGGTCAGTGACCGCTTTGATCATGTGACGATGCAGACAGATCTCGTGATACGATTTATGACCTTGTTGTACTGTGGGTTTTAGTAGTCGGCTATGCCTTCGTACTTACCCCGTACGGTTTTATGATGACCCAGGTGGGACCTGGTGTTCATGTGTATTCCTTGGTGCTTTTATATCATAGACTGCCGGCAGTGAGGAAGGTATTCCGCGGGCATGATTGATTTGGTGGGCGTGAGACCCATGTTTATATTTGAGTGATGACTTTGAGGCGTGAGTCCGGACTTGACATATTTGCTTATTTATTGGGAAGCTGTAGTTTGGTTATCATACATGTCTCACGCTTTATATAGACTACTATGATTTCAATTCTGATATCTTGATTTCACATACTTGGTACTGTTATCGACCTCGCCCGAGTGCGTTAATCTGCAGTTGAGGTACACCAGTCGTTGATCCTAGCTCTCAGGGTCATAGTTCAGCATTTGGGAAGCTCCGTTTGTCCGGAGGCTTATCAGTGGTATAGTCCCCTGTCGTAGTAGGTGCTTACATTCAGGGGTATGGCGGGGCCCTGTCCCGCCATTGTTGTCATGTCACTCTTAGAGGTCTGTAGTACTGTTGTGGGCAGAGTTGTAATGGGATGTAACTGTTCGGATTTAAATTGATTTATATATGTGCCGAAAGATAAGTTTTCTCAGATTATTGTTTCTTACTTCATAATATTTTCATGTCTTGCTTTATGTTCCGCTGATTACTCTGATGTTGTATCACTAGGGTGCCAGGGGAAAGGCACCCGTCACGGGCCCGGGTTCGGGTCGTGACAAAACCTTTTTAGCTTAAGAGTTATACTAGCTTTATGGGAAGTTAGGTATAACGGCTTAAGAGAGATAAAAAGAATGATTTATTGATTTAAGAAGTTAAGAGACTTGACTTAATTTTATTAATGTGAATTTTGTTAAACATGTGAAACCTCATTCGTGAGTAATGAGTATTTTGGTTTTCAAAAAGGAATGATGTTTTACTGATTTCGGAAATCAGAATGAATGTCGAACAAACCACAGCAGCGCTAATAAAGGGAAATGTATTAACTAATAAAGAATTATTAATAACCAGTAGAAGCCTCCATCTGCATAGAAGCTAAGATGAGACAAAATGATATTACATTTCCTAGATCATGGCTGCTTAAATAAGATTATTATGAACAAGAATAAACTACTCACACATAAGGTATATGTTTCTCAAATTGTTTTAAAGGATTAAAATTATGAACTACGAAACCTTTCGAAAAATGAGAAACCTGAACATTTGAAATTAGGCAAACTTGAACGTTTGGAAAATAATGTTGTTACTCGATTTTACAAAGAGAAGTGTTTTGGTTTACTTCAAAAGATAGTCACTCTATTTTTACATACTACGAGTATTGTGTGACTATTCGTGAAAGAACAGATCTCTTAAAGAGTTAATGTATGAAGTACTTTGGGGATAAAAACCCGATCTTGTAAATCTTATAGTAGAAAGTACCTTGTGTGAATAACTTGATTGTGTTGGTTTGTGATAGCCTTGTAATACTTTCTTGTTGATTTGATAAGTAAACATGTTAGGAAGCTACGTGTGTTATTATCTTGTGATGTTTGTGTAAAGGGGTTTTCCCTCGATTGCGCTTAAGTTGTTTAACTATCAGCCGTTATGTTGGTATTATACCACTCACCTTGACATCATCCCGTAGGTTAAGCTGCCCTCCGATGCGGGGTAGACTCAGGCAGGTCTGTGTGACCTATGATTAGAGAATACCTCATGTGGGTCCCGGGGGCCTATGCGGAGCTGCGAGAGCTCCAGGTTAGTGTGCGGCCTTTATGGTCATGCGGTCTATGTGGCCATGCGGACTGCGAGTCCAGGCGGATGCCGGGGAGTAGCTACCCTCGATGCGGGGAATACCTCATGCGGGCCATTGGAGTGGCCTATGCGGAGCTGCGGGAAGTTCCACGGCTAGACGCGCACATTAGATACTGCGGGCGAGTGGCCAGCTTTGATCATGTGGCGATGCAGACAGATCTCATGATACGATTTATGACCTTGTTTATCGTGGGTTTTAGTAGTCGGCTATGCCTTCGTACTTACCCCGTACGGTTTTATGATGACACAGGTGGGACCTGGTGTTCATGTGTATTCCTTGGTGCTTTTATATCATAGACTACCGGCAGTGAGGAAGGTATTCCACGGGCATGATTGATGTTGTGGGCGTGAGACCCATTGTTATATTTGAGTGATGACTTTGAGGGCGTGAGTCCCTAACTTGACACGCCTTATTTATTGTGATCGTAGTTTGGTTATCATACACGTCTCCGCTTTATATAGACTACTATGATTTCATTTCTGATATTTTGATTTCACATACTTGGTACTGTTATCTTGACCTCCTTCGGGGCCGCGTTCATCCGCAGTTGAGGTACACGATCGTTGATCCTAGCTCTCGAGTCACGATTCAGCGTTTGGGAAGCTCCGTTTCTCGGAGGCTTATCGATGGTATAGTCCCTGTCATAGTAGGTGCTTACATTCGTGGTATGGCGGGGCCCCGTCGCCATCGTTGTCATGTCACTCTTAGAGTGCAGTAATCTTGTTGTGGGCGATTGTAAAAGGATGTAATCGTTCTAGTTGATATTTATATATGCAAGGCAACTTTCTCAGATAACTATTTTCACTTCACTATATTCATGTCTTGTTTATATTCCGCTAATTTCTCTGATGCATGGCTACTTGGGTGCCCGGGGTAAGGCACCAGTCACGGGCCCGGGTTCGGGTCGTGACAAAAGTGGTATTAAGCGATTAATCCTCGGAAAGTGTCTGAGACCGTATCAGATGGAAGTCTTGATTATCGGTGTGTTGTGCACGGACAATCAGGAGGCTATAGGATATTTAGGATTGGTTTCTATTCTTCTCACTCAGAGATCGTGCCTTAGAGCTGTGTTATAAGTTGGACCCCTCTAACGTATTTCTCTCCCTTACCGTTATGCCTCCGCGTAAGGCAACCCGGGCCCAGGAGGGCAAGCGTGAGGAGCTACGAGTGAAACATGAGAGGGTTACTAGGGCACAGGCCCAATCATCACCTGGGGTGGTGCTTCATTTGGGGAGTTCTGCGACGTCACCAGCCCCAGCAGAGTTTAGCACGGCGGCAGCAGTGCCTACTGCGATCTTGATATATGAACCTTCAGTTCCACGACCGGGAACAGAGAATATAGATTGCAAAGCGACCACATTACTAGTATGGATTTGGCTACGGAGAGTATACCGAGGTACCGCGAGTCTTGATGAATATCTAAGAGAGGTTGTGCAAGAGTAACTCTTGATTGAAGCGAGCATGGCACGTATGCGGGCTTATGCCGCAGCGGTAGAAACGTAGAGATCGGCGGGTTAACCAGGCGAGAAGAGGCGAACAACAAGGTCCTTTGGTAACTTTCAAGGCGAACCACCTCAGCAGCAGATTAGATATGCACATCCACCAGTGCAGAGTGGTCCTCCACAGGGTTCAGGACGATCGGGGTATGCAGGAGTTGGTCAGAACTCCAGAGCTTCCGGTTCACAGCTACACGTAGGTTCCAGCCAGCCGGATTCAGTTTTTTTCCCCAGTGTTCACATTATGACAGACGTCATCCCGGGGAATGTCGTCTTTTAGTTGGTACTTGTTTTACCTGCGGCCGTCAGGGCCATGTGTCGAAAGGATGTCCTAGTAGGAGGACTCAGCCTTCAGGATCGGTGGGTAGTTCGTCATCTTCCCTAGCTATGCGCCCTACGGGGCAGGTTTGATTAGAACGACTAAGGGGAGTGAAGCAGTAGATACAGGTATATCCTTAACCCTCTAGAGATTAGTACGTGTAAGATGAGTATATCTTAAGTGTTATGTTCAGATAACATAAGTGAAAAATTGTGGTTAGAAACCATGGTTGGATAGAAAGGGTAAGATTGGGGTTAAGGGAAAGTGTGAGCCTTAGAATGTTATACGTAGGGACCTTGAGGCAAGGCCATCTCGAGAGAAAGATTTATTTCATGTTTGACCCTTATCGGAGTGCATAGTGCACGTGAGCTATGTTTTGGGGATAAGTCCCTGAGTAGTGTGGAATGAAAGAGGGTAGTTGAGCTAAGAAGACCGCTAGGTTTTCGTAACGTGATTAGTGAGATTGTTCCGGATCGGGGAGCAAGTGTTTTACGCGAGAGTGGGTCGGGTTGAGGCCATGCCGCGGGTCAACCCGCGACCTGTTTTATGGTGGGGTCAGTTTGTGGTGGTCCCTCCAGGTGGTAGGGTCACGAGGGTGTTAGGCCCAAGTTTAGTTAACCGTCGTACGAGTTCGTGGATGCGTTCAACCAGTAGTCGGGCCAATGAGGTCAGCCCGTATTATCTTTCAGTCAGGATCGTTTACTCGGCAGAGGGTTATGCGAGATGTTATATCAGGAAGGTGGTAAGGCTGCACGAGGTGCCTACATTCACCTTATGGCAGAAAGTGAAGCCCAGGTTCGGCTGTTTCCTTTTTCAGGAGGTTTTACCAGGCAGGGTTAGGAACTCAGGTGAGTCTCAGTAGCGCATTTGCCCTCGGGCCTTTGTTTGGATTTCATGGGTAGCTATGAGGATTGTTGCCTCCTGTTGAGGGAGTGCTTTTATAACTACCATTTCAGTATTCGGATATCGCCTTACGAAGCCTTGTAGGGGCGGAAGCGTAAATTTCCGGTCGACTGGTTCGATGTGGGCAAGGTTCAGATAGTTGGTTCATACTAGTTCAGCAGGATGTGGATAGGGTGAAGCTTATCCAAAAGAGGTTATTGGCAGCTCAGAGTCAACAGAAGTTGTGCGGTTATCGGCGACGACGCTTGGAGTTCAGGATGACGGTGGGTTTTCTTGAAGGTACCACCCCGGAAGGGTGTGACGAGATTCGGAAAACAGAGGAAACTTAGCCCGAGTTACTTTGGGCCTTTTCAGGTCATGAGAAGAGTAGGCCAGATTGCCTATATGTTAGCTTTTGCCGTCCGACTTAGGAGGCAGTATGTCCGATCTTTCATATTGCTATGTTCGGAAGAGTATCGGAGATCCATCCAGAGTATTCTCAGTTAATGATGACCAAGTGGAGGTAGTAACCCAGAGTTTTGGAAACTGAAGCAGTAACAGGAATGTGGTAAGTCATGAGAAAGAGTTCGAGTGTACGAGAAGGGTACGACGCGTAAGGGAAGAAGCGAGCATGTATTGCGAGCATAGATGTGATCATTTCTTTTGTAAGGAGAAGGTGCGAAGGAAGTATATTTTAGACCTCGGATAAGGGTTTTTGTGATGTTAGAGGTGTTTCCTTGTGGACTTGGATGTAAGTATTTGCGCAAGTGTTTCTGTGGCCAGGTATGGCAGGATTGTTCTCGTAAGTATAGTAGTAAAGATTATACTGGTGCATGTTTGTTTTGAGACTTAGAAGGAACATTCGGGACGAATGTTTCTAAGGAGGGGAGAATGTTATACCCCGTATTTCCAGAGTATGTACGAAAGGACGTACGTAGAAAAGTTTGGGCTTTAAAGTTAGGCATAGGTTCGATTTTTGTGCACAACACCCGGTTAGAGTCGTTTTTCGACGAAACGTTTTACACAACTTGCGAAGGGAAAATTCCGGCTATGACATTTAGTATTTTTGCGGATTTTTCCGAGAGACGAAATATTTTGGTCCAACAAGAGGGCGACACTTGGCACCCTCTAATTGGTGGACTATGGGGCGGCATTTGGACGAAATGGTGAGTGGGAGTAGGTAGGATATTTTGTGATATTTGTGTGGTAGAAGGATAAGGTGTACTTGGGTGAATCTTGACCCTACACTTGCCTTGCACTTGGCATAATCTTGGCCATTGGTTGGCCATGGCTTGACCTATAAATACCCCTCCCCTTTGAAGACTTCTTCATCCTAAAAATCTCTAAGTCTTGAAAATCCCTCCCCCCCTCTCTTGTAGTGTTTCGTCCAACACTCCTCCCCTTTGAGAAGGCCTTTTGGCCGAGAGGTGCCCACCCTCCTAGTGGTGCTAGCCAGGGTACCCCTACCTTGAGTTGTTTTCATAAAATACACCCCTCTTGGTAGAAATACTCTCCAAGTATTTTTACTATACCGAAATACCTTAGCCCCAAATACCTTGTAGTATTCCAAGGTTACACTTATACTAAAAGCCCGAAATACTATTATACTTTCCTTCACTACAAACGAAACCAAAGAAAATCTCCATAGTTGGTTGGAGTATTAAGAAGAAGTTGCGTAAAACTTCTAAGGGTTGTTTAGAGCGGGTTGGGCGCGGAGTAGGAGCTAAACCTTGCTCGGGATCGACATTTAAACTTGGATAATTTTGGGCTTATCGAGGTAAATACTCTCGTCTTCTTTTGTAATTGGAAATTACATGTTGTAGGAATATATAGTTGAAGTATACTATATATAGAATTGAACATAGTTTTTCGGCAATGTCTTTTGACTTAAGCTGAATTTAAAGAAGAGAATCGAATCAGAATTACATAGGTGTATTCTGATGAGACTTGTGTAGCATTCTTTGTGAAGTAGAATTGTACACGTCCGGATTAGGCGTACAACCCCTCTGGGAGTTGTTGGCACTGTTAGCGCACCTCGATAGAGGAGGAGATTTCTGTGATTTGCGGGGAGGTCTTTGCGAATTTTTACGTAGAATATTCTACGTTGAGATCTAGATGTTAATAGGCGCCTTGTGGCCTCTATAGGTTGAAGTACTACGTGTGGCGTGAGCTGCTTGGCTTAAGGTGTAGCCGAAGGTTTGAGGTACTTGGAGCGTTTTACTATTAGTCGATAATCGTCGCGAGGTATGTGAACCTCTTCCTATCTTTTCTAGCATGATATGTGTATAACTATGTAGTGCGGTGAGCGTACGTGTGTTAAAAGTGTTTGATTGGTTTAAAACATAAAGTGTTATAACGGCTTTATGGGAAGTTGGTTATAACAGCTTTATGTAAGTAAGAAATGCTTTGTGGTTTTTAAAAGATAACTGATTTGATTTATAACTGACTGGATGTGTGATATTAAGAAACCTTTTTAGCTTAAGAGTTATACTAGCTTTATGGGAAGTTAGGTATAACGGCTTAAGAGAGATAAAAAGAATGATTTATTGATTTAAGAAGTTAAGAGACTTGACTTAATTTTATTAATGTGAATTTTGTTAAAACGTGTGAAACCTCATTCGTGAGTAATGAGTATTTTGGTTTTCAAAAAGGAATGATGTTTTACTGATTTTGGAAATCAGAATGAATGTCGAACAAACCACAACAGCGCTAATAAAGGGAAATGTATTAACTAATAAAGAATTATTAATAACCATGAAGCCTTCATCTGCATAGAAGCTAAGATGAGACAAAATGATATTACATTTCCTAGATCATGGCTGCTTAAATAAGATTGTTATGAACAAGAATAAACTACTCACACATAAGGTATATGTTTCTCAAATTGTTTTAAAGGATTAAAACTATGAACTACGAAACCTTTCGAAAAATGAGAAACCTGAACATTTGAAATTAGGCAAACTTGAACGTTTGGAAAATAATGTTGTTACTCGATTTTACAAAGAGAAGTGTTTTGGTTTACTTCAAAAGATAGTCACTCTATTTTTACATACTACGAGTATTGTGTGACTATTCGTGAAAGAAAAGATCTCTTAAAGAGTTAATGTATGAAGTACTTTGGGGATAAAAACCCGATCTTGTAAATCATATAGTAGAAAGTACCTTGTGTGAATAACTTGATTGTGTTGGTTTGTGATAGCCTTGTAATATTTTCTTGTTGATTTGATAAGTAAACATGTTAGGAAGCTACGTGTGTTATTATCTTGTGATGTTTGTGTAAAGGGGTTTTCCCTCGATTGCTCTTAAGTTGTTTAACTATCAGCCGTTATGTTGGTATTATACCACTCATCTTGACATCATCCCGGAGGTTAAGCTGCCCTCCGATGCGGGGTAGACTTCGGAGTCTGTGTGACCTATGATTCGAGAATACCTCATGCGGGTCCCGGGGGCCTATGCGGAGCTGCGAGAGCTCCAGGTTAGTGTGCGGCCTTTATGGTCATGCGGTCTATGTGGCCATGCGGACTGCGAGTCCAGGCGGATGTCGGGGAGTAGCTACCCTCGATGCGAGGAATACCTCATGCGGGCCATTGGAGTGGCCTATGCGGAGCTGCGGGAAGTTCCAGGGCTAGACGCGCACATTAGATCTTTGCGCGCGAGTGGCGGCTTTGATCATGTGACGGTGCAGACAGATCTCATGATCTGATTTATGACCTTGTTTATCGTGGGTTTTAGTAGTCGGCTATGCCTTCGCACTTACCGTGCGGTTTTATGATGACAGGTGGGACACGGTGTTCATGTATTCCTTGGTGCTTTTATATCATAGACTACGGGTCAGTGAGGAAGGTATTCCACGGGCATGATTGTTGTTGTGGGCGTGAGACCCATTGTTATATTTGAGTGATGACTTTGAGGGCGTGAGTCCCTAACTTGACACGATCGCTATTTATTGTGATCGTAGTTTGGTTATCATACACGTCTCACCTTTATATAGACTACTATGATTTCATTTCTGATATTTTGATTTCACATACTTGGTACTGTTATCGACCTCGCCGAAGTGCGTTCATCTGCGAGTTGAGGTACACCGATCGTTGATCCTAGCTCGAGTCACGATTCGGCGTTTGGGAAGCTCCGTTTCTCGGAGGCTTATCGATGGTATAGTCCCTGTCATAGTAGGTGCTTACATTCGGGGTATGGCGGGGCCACCCGCCATCGTTATCATGTCTCTCTTATAGTGCAGTAATCTTGTTGTGGGAAGAATTGTAAAGGATGTAATCGTCTAGTTGATATTTATGTATGCCGCAAGGCAACTTTCTCAGATAACTGTTTTCACTTCACTATATTCATGTCTTGTTTATATTCCGCTGATTTCTCTGATGCATGGCTACTTGGGTGCCCGGGGTAAGGCACCAGTCACGGGCCCGGGTTCGGGTCGTGACAGATAGCCTTTGTTGTGCAAGAATTGTTTTTCTATACTACCGCGTCTCTCGATGGAGGGCCGGTTGACTTGCTGAGAACTTACTTGGGCGTCGCAAGCGGTGGACGGAGAATTCCGCAGATGCGCTCGCTGATAGTGTTATTCCATGGACTAGCTCTCGGAGGTTTCTTCGTTCGGCCTTGGTACCGGTGGTGGCTTCAGACTTGCCGCCTCATGGCTGATTCGGCCTTGGTACCTGGTAGTTAGCCCTCGCACTTGCCCCGTTCAGTGTAGTGACGAAGTCTCGTGATACGGCCTTGGTACCTGGTAGTTAGCCCTCGTACTTGCCCCGGTCAGCTACGTGGTCGGCCTTGGTATCTGGTAGTCGGCTTTCGTACTTGCCCCGTGTCAGCTTCGTGGTTTGGTTGTATTGTATTGTTAATACGGCTTTGGCATCAGGTAGGACTTGGTGTTCAGGTGTACTTCTTGGTGTTATCATATCATATACTGCCGGCAGTGAGGAAGGTATTCCACGGGCATGATTGATGTTGTGGGCGTGAGACCCAATATTTATATTTGAGTAATGACTTGGAGGGCGTGAGTCCCTGACTTGATATAACTGTTATATGTGTGTACTGTAGTTTGGTTATCATACATGTCTCCTGCTTTATATAGACTATTATGATTTCATTTCTGATTTCTGATTTCACATACTTAGTACTGTTATCGACCTCGCCCGGCTGCGTTCATGCCGCGGTAGAGGTACATCTACCGCCGATCCGCGTTTAGGATCACTTTTCGTATTGGGAAGCTCGTTCCTTGGAGGCTTATCTTTTGGTATGTTACCACACAGTATGTAGGTTCTTGTACATTCGAGGGTATGGCGGGCCTGTCTGTCATAGTTGTTGTATAAATCTTAGAAGTGCATGCTTTGTTGTGGGCAGAGTTGTAAGGATTAAACTGTTCAACTTTGGTAATTATATATATATATGCCGTAAGGCGATTTTCTCTCAGGTAAAATGTGTCTCATTTCACATTTTGTTTCATGTATTGTTTTTATGTTCCGCTGATTACTCTGATGTATGACTACTTGGGTGCTCGGGTAAGGCACCAGTCACGGGCCCCGGAACGGGTCGTGACACCTGCATGCGGGCAATGTCCATGCCCAGCTAAAGGGCTACACCCGAACAAGCCTCTGCCAAGTAGTCATCGAGCCCGGTGACGTAGCGGTGTACTCTGTCCTCCATATCAGCTACTAACGCGGGGACATACCGAGCCAATGAGTCGAACTCCACGTTGTACTCCCGAACCGTACGCCCTCTCTGTCTCAAAGATCGTAAATCTGCCGGCGTGCCCTCCTCATCTGCGGAGGCAAGAAGTGAGCGAGAAATGCCTCGAGAACTCGTCCCAAATAGCTGGAGGCACATGCTCCCGGGCGGCTCGCGAATCAAACGGTCATTGCGGTATCACGCGGCCGATGCGAACCTAAGACCGACTCGGTCTCGAAGCCTTGATCACTCTCGCGATCCGGTGAATCGCCGGATGAACTCCTGCGGATCATCCTCGTGCCTCGATCCATAAAACGCCGGCGGGTGCAACTCGAAAGTCGCGATCTCAAACTATCCGCTCTCGGGTGAACTACGGGTACTACCGGTACCGGAATTGCTGCATCCAGCTTATCCTCGTGCCTTGCCACTATCCTGGCCAATAACTGGGACATCTCCTTGTAACCCATCTCCTCTGCTGCAGGCTGTGAGTGTCACGACCCGAACCCGGGCCCGTGACTGGTGCCTTACCCCGGGCACCCTAGTGATACAACATCAGAGAAAATCAGCGGAAATAAAACATAAACATGTAACAAGAGATTTGATAAATAAACAGGCTAACAAAAACAGTTGCCTTCTGTATATATACATAAAAACCCGAACAGTTATCCTTTTTACAAACTCTGCCCACAACAGTACTACAGACCTCTAAGAAAGTGACAACAACTATGACGGGACAGGGCCCCGCCATACCCCTGAATGTACAAGAACCTACAGACTCAGGGTAACATACCAAAAGATAAGCCTCCGAAGAAACGGGGCTTCCCAACACGCTGAACTGTGATCCTATGAGCGAGGATCCACAACCGATGTACCTCTACCTGCGGCATGAACGCAGCCCCCCGAAGGAGGTCAGTACAACAGGTACCAAGTATGTGAAACTGTAAAATACTGTAAATGAAATCATAATAGTCTATATAAAGCAGGAGACATGTATGATAACCAAACTACAGTTCACAACATAAAAGCAGTCATGTCAAGTCAGGGACTCACGCCCTCAAGTCATCCCTCATGCCCGTGGAACTCCTTCCTCACTGCCGGCAGTCTAGGTACAAATCGTGTGGAATACGTGTCCCGGCCCATCCCATGGGACTCGGTAAAGAATCATGTAGAATACGTGTCCCGGCCCATCCCATGGGACTCGGTAAAGAATCATGTGGAATACGTGTCCCGGCCCATCCCATGGGACTCGGTGAAGAATCAGATGAAATACGTGTCCCGGCCCATCTCGTGGGACTCGATGAAGAATCAGATGAAATCGTGTCGGCCCATCTCATGGGACTCGGTGAAGAATCAGATGGAATACGTGTCCCGGCCCATCTCATGGGACTCGGTAGCATAGAAATACAACACTTGCACAACAAAGGCTATCACCACAAGCATAGGCAAGTTACACACAACTCAAGGTTATTTTATGCCAAAGTCGAGTTACGACCCCAAAGTATTACGTACGTTAAATTCTTTTTAAAAGATCCATTTCTTTTATAAAGGTCACCCGATACCCGTAGTATTAACATAGAGTGACTCACATTTTTAGGTAAACCAAAACACTTTCCTTTTCAACATCAAGTAACAACATTCTTTTCCATAAGTTCAAGTTTGCCTAATTTTAAGTACTTAAGCCTCTTATTTTAGAAAGGTTTCGTAGTTCATAGTCTTAATCACTTAAGAATATAATTCTCTTTTAAACAATTTGAGAAACATATGCCTTATATGTGAGTAGATTATTCTTGTTAAAAATCAATCTTATTAAAGCAGCCATGATCTAGGAAATGTAATATCATTTTGTCTCATCTTAGCTTCTATGCAGATGGAGGTTTCTACTGGTTTTAATGATACTTAATTAGTCAAAACATTTCCCTTTATTAACGCTGCAGTGGTTTGTCGATACTCATTCTGATTTCCGAAATCAGTAAAACATTATTCCTTTTAAAAACCAAGTACTCATTACTCACGAATGAGGTTTCACACAAAATTCATATTAATTCATTTAAGTCAAGTCTCTTCTCTTTTAAGATCAAGTCTCTTAACTTCAAAAATTAATAAACCATTCTTTTTATCTCTCTTAAGTCGTTATACCTAACTTCCCATAAAGCTAGTATAACTCTTAAGCTTTTAAAACCAAGCATTACTCTTCTTTCAAACAGGTTTCTTAATTCTTTGGAATACTTCAAGATTCTTATTATTCAGGCTTAAGTCAAAAGACATTGCCGTAAAACTATATTCAGTTAACACACGTACGTCTACCGTACTATATATATGTTCTTTTAAAATACTTCAAGATTCTTATTATTCAGGCTTAAGTAAAAAGACATTGCCGTAACACTACATTCAGTTAACACACGTACGTCTACCGTACTATATATATATATTCTTTTAAAATACTTCATGCTCAAGAGGATAGGAAGAATCACATACCTCGCGACGATTATCGACTATTAGCAAAACGCTCCACGGCTATAACCCGGCTAGCCTTGTCCACCTTTTAAGTAGCACATGCTACTCGCAGAACATTCAACCTATAAAGGTTATACCAGTCTATCAAAGTCTAGACTACTCTGTAGAATATTCTAAGCAGTAGGTTCTCTATTCTACGGAAAATCGGGCACTTCCCTACGTTAAGCTACACAAGTCTCAGAATTACAGTCCTATGTAAATCTGATTCAATCTTCTTCTTTAATATTCTTCTGACGTGATTCAGTTCAATTCTTTTCTGTAATATCCTTTTATTACAGTTCAATTCTCTTCTATGAATCTTATATTCATTTCTATATAACTACAGTATGTAATTTCCAATTACAATAGAAGGATAGGATTATTTATGTTATACCCCGTATTTCCCGTGAATGTACGTGAGGACGTACGTAGAAAGTTTGAACTTTAAAGTTGGCTTGGACGATTTATTTTGTGCACAACACCCGATTAGAGTCGTTTTTCGACAAAACGTTTTACACAACTCGCGTAGGGTTAATTACGGCTATGTCATTTTTAATTTTTGCGAATTTTTCCGAGAGACGAAACATTTTGGACCAACGAGAGGGCGACATTTGTCACCCTCTCATTGGGGACGTTGGGCGGTAATGAATGGGACGATTTGGAGCCTATTTTGTCAAGGAGTTGGTAGGATATTTTTTTGTGTAGTAGATAGAATGGACACTTGCCTAAATCCTCACCCTACACTTGCCTTGCACTTGGCATCATCTTGGCCATTGGTTGGCCAATGCTTGACCTATAAATACCCCTCTTTGTTGATGAACTTGTTCATCCAAATATTTTCTAAGTGTTAAAAATCCCTCCCCTCTCTTGTTGTGTTTTCGTCCAACACCCCCCTCCCCCCTCTAGCCTTAGTGGCTTGGCCGAGAGCCCCCCCCTCTAAAGCAAGCCCTGGCGAAACACCACCCCCTCCCTTGGTAGAAATGTTGTCTTCCAAGTATTGTTATAATGCCCAAAATACCCTAGCCCAAATCCCTTATAGTATTTAAGTAGTAGTGGTGTAGAACTTCTAAGGGTTCTTGGGGCTATCGGAGCGTGCATTTAGGAGCTAAACCTCGCTCAGGATCGACGTTTATACTTGGAAAATATTGGGCTTATCGAGGTAAATAACCTTATCCTCCTTTTGTAATTAGAATTTACATACTGTAGAAGTATAGGAATAAGTATTAAATACTTAGAAGGATATTACAGAATAGAATTAACTGTTATCACAGTAGAAGGGTATAAAAGAAGAATAATTGAACTGTACTCACTTAGGACTGTATTTACAGTAGACTGTATAGTTTACCGGGTAGGGAAGTGCTGCCCAAATTTCCATAGAATAGAGAACCCTCTGCTTAGAGCTTTATCTGATCTGATCTAGACGTTGATAGGCGTGTTGGTATTATAGGTCGATTCTCTGTAGCGACATATTCGACTTGGCAGGTGGATTTCGCCGAGAAGGTATGTGATTCTTCCTATACTCTTGAGCATGAATATATATATATAGTACGGTAGACGTACGTGTGGCAATGTCTTTTGACTTAAGCCTGAATAATAAGAATCTTGAAGTATTTTAAAAGTATATATATATATAGTACGGTAGACGTACGTGTGTTAACTGAACGTAGATATACGGCAATGTCTTTTGACTTAAGCCTGAATAATAAGAGTCTTGAAGTATTTCAAAAGAATTAAGAAACCTTTTTGAAAGAAGAGTAATGCTTGGTTTTAAGAAAACTTAAGAGTTATACTAGCTTTATGGGAAGCTAGGTGTAGCAACTTAAGAGATAAAAAGAATGGTTTATTAATTCTTAAAAGATAAGAGACTTGACTTAATTAAATTAATATGAATTTTGTGTGAAACCTCATTCGTGAGTAATGAGCACTTGGTTTTTTAAAAAGGAATAATGTTTCTTGATTTGAAATCGTAATGAGTATCGACAAACCACAAAGTTAATAAAGGAAAAAGTATTGACTAATAAAATTATTATTAAAACCAGTAGAAACCTCCATCTGCATAGAAGCTAAAATGAGACAAAATGATATTTCCTAGATCATGGCTGCTTTAATAAGATTATTATAAACAAGAATAACCTACTCGCATATAAGGCACATGTTTCTCAAATCTTTTTAAAAGAGAATTATATCATTAAGTGATTAAGACTATGAACTACGGAACCTTTCGAAAATGAGAAACTTGAGCATCTAAAATTAGGCAAACCTGAACGTTTAGAAAAGAATGTTGTTACTTGATTTATAAAAAGGAAAGTATTCTGGTTTACTCAAAAATGTTAGTCATTCTATTACTACCGGTATCGGGTGACCTTTATAAATGAAATGGACCTCTTAAAGAATTAATGTATGTAGTACTTTGGAGATAGAACTTGGTTTTGTTAATATAATCATTTAAGTACCTTGTGTGGTTAGCTTGTCTATGTTTTGCTGGTATTAGCCTTGTGACACCTTTCTGCTGGTTTGATAAGTACCCATGTTATGATACTACGTGTGTTAGTGTCTTGTGATGTTATTCTTGTTGTGCTTACGTTGTTAGACGTTAAGCGGATTATCTTGTTATTATATCACATACCCCCTTGACTTATTATACCGAGGGCTTGCCACCTTTGATGCGGGTCTCTACGGCCTATGCGGTCTGCGTGACTATGCGGAGCAGCGGTATGCTCCAGGATTGATCATTCCGGGTGTATTAGCCTGATGCGGGGGATGCCCTATGCGGTCTGTGTGACTATGCGGTCTTTTGAGGCTATGCGGGCTGCGGAAGTCCAGGCGGGTACCGGGGTTGTCTACCCCCGATGCGAGGAATACCTCATGCGGGTCTATGTGTGACCTATGCGGACTGCGGGAGTCCAGGGTTAGGCATGCATAATGATACTATGGGCGATTGGCCTTGCTTGATCATTCGCGGCCTAGGAAAGACACATTCTGATTTACCTATTATTGCTCTTGTTTGTGATATGGTACTATGTGCAAATTGAACTAATTGTATTGCAAATGTTTTAAATACTTTGATTTCATTTAAAGTACTTTACAGTTTCACATACTTGATACCTGTTGTACTGACCTCCTTCGGGGGGCTGCGTTCATGCCGCAGTAGAGTACTCCTACCGTTGATCCGTTCTTAGGATCACCGTTTCAGCGTTGGAAAGGCTCCGTTTCTCGGAGGCTTAGCATTTAGTATGGTCCCACTGTCGTTGTAGATATTTGCATTCGAGGTATGGCGGGCACTGTCCCTCCATTGTTGTTTTAAACTCTTAGAGGTCTGTAGACCTGTTGTAAGGTTGGGATGTAACTGTTCATTTTGGGGTATTTATATATATATATGCCGAAAGGCAACTTTTCCCCAGAAACTGTGTCTTATTTATACTGTTTCATATCTTGGTTGTTTTATATTCCGCTGATTTCTCGATGTATGACAACTTGGGTGCGGGTAAGGCACGATCCGGGCCAGGCGGGTCGTGACAAAAGTGGTATCGAGCGATTAATCCTCGGAAAGTGTCTCTGACCAAGTATCTAGTAAAGTCTTGATTATCGGTGTGTTGTGCACCACACCAATAATCAGGAGGCTATAGGATATTTAGGATTGGTTTCCATTCTTCTCACTCTGAGATCGTGCTTTAGAGTTGTGTTATCGATTGGAGCCTCTAACGTATTCCTTTCCTTTACGATTATGCCTCACGCCGGACAACTCGGGCCCGAGAAGAAGGCGGCGAGGAGGCTGCAAATAAGTCTGAGAGAGTTAGAAGGGCAGGCCCAATCATCACTGAGGTGATGCTTCATGCGGGAATTTCGAGGCGTCGCCAAGTGGCAGAGTTTGTACAGGCGGCAATTCCTCTGCGGCCATGACATCCGGACCTTGATTCCACGACTAGGGCGAGAAAATATGGATTGGAAGGAGGCGGCCACATTGCTATGAGGATTTGGCAACGCAGTATTTTATGTACCGATATACCAAGGATGTTGATGATTATCTAAAGAAGGGTTGTGAAGAAGTAGCTCTTGATCGAGAATGAGTTGGGCTTGCGCTCGGGCTTATGTGCGTGGTGAGAGATGTAGATCGGCAGTTAACCAAGAACAGCAGAAGAGGCCCGATTGGCGGGATCATTTGGTAACTCTCGAGGCGAACCGCCTCGGCCGAGTTAGACATGCGCCACGCGGTCTGAGTGTCCTCCACGAGCTCGATTTTCCTCAGTGTTCACGATGTGGCAGGCGTCATCCCGGGGAATGTCGTCTTTTTACTGGTGCTTGTTTTACTTGCGGCCGTCAGGGCCATGTGGCGAAAGAATGTGCAAGAAGGAGGACTCAGCCTACGGATCGATTCGCGGATTCAGTGGTTCGGAGGGAAAGGGGTGTTAGCCAGAGGAGGCCACCCCCACCTCGGTGTGGCCGTTGTGGTCGATGTCATTTTGGGGAGTGTCGTGCTTCTTCGACAACTTGTTTTGTTTGCGGCCAGCAGGGCCATTTTGCGAGAAACTGTCCAACCAGAGGTGGCGGGGATGTAGAGACTCAGCCTTCAGGATCAGTGGATAGTTCATCACCTTCCCCAGCTATGCGCCCATCAGGGCGGGAGTGATTAGAACGACCTAGGGGAAGTGCAACGTAGATACAGGTATATCCTTAACCCTCTAGAGATTTGTATGTATAATAAGATGCGAATATCTTAAGTATTATTTTCGGTTAGCATTGTGTTAATTGTGATTAGAAATTATGGTTAGTTAACCGGGAAAGATTGGGGGATAGAAAAAGTGTGAGCCTTAGAATATTATACGTAGAGACCTTAGAGGCGAGGCCATCTTTGGTAAAAGAATTATTTCATGTTTTACCCTTATCGAAGTGAATAGTGCACGTGAGATATATTTGTGGGATAAGTCCCTGAGTAGTAGGAAATGAAAGAGGGTAGTTGAGCTAAGAAGACCGCTAGGTTTTCGTAACGTGATTAGTGAGATTGTTCCGGATCGGGGAGCTAGTGTTTTGCGCGTTGCCGGGTCGGGTTGAGGCCATGTTGCGGGTCGACCCGCGGCCTGTTTGGTGATAGGTCGGTTGTGGTGGTCGCTTTGTGATAGGATCACGAGTGTTAGGCCCAGTTTAGTTAACCATTATGCGAGTTCGTGGATGTGTTCGACCGATGATCGGGCCGATGAGTCGACCGTCTTATCTTTTAATCAAACCGTGTTCTCGGTAGTAAGTTGCGAGATGATTATTTCAGGAAGGTTGTAAGGCTGCACGAGGTGCCTACCTTCACCTTATGGCAGACAGTGGAGCCCCAAGTTACGGCTGTTTCTTTTCTGGAGGTTTTACGTGCAAGGTTAGGAACTCAAGTGAGTCTCGGTGTCGCATTCACCTCGGGCGGTGTTTGGATTTCGGGGGTAGCTGTAAGGAATATTCGCCCCTTGTTGAGTATGTATTATTATATCTACTGTTTCAGTATTCGGATGTCGCCGTATGAAGCCTTGTAGGGGCGGAAGTGTAAGTTGCCGGTCGATTGGTTCGATGTTGGCAAGGTACAGATAGTTGGTTCATACCGGTTTCAGCAGAATGTGGTTAGGGTGTGACGAGTTTTGGAAAGCGAGAAACTTAGCCCGAGTTACTTTGGGCCTTTACAGATCATATGAAGGATAGGCCAGGTTGCCTATAGTTGGCATTGCCGTCCAACGTGGGAGGCAGTGCGTCCAGTCTTTCATGTCGTTATGTTCGGGAAAGTATTGGAGATCCATCCAGAGTGTTCTCAGTTAATGATGACCAAGTTGGAGATAGTAACCTAGAGATTTCGGAAACGGGAAGCAGTAACAGGAATAGGGTAAGTTATGAGAAAGAGTTCGAGTGTACGAGAAGGGTACGACGCGTAAGGGAAGAAGCGAGCATAGATGTGATCATTTCGTTTGTAAAGAGTAGGTGCGAAGGGACTATCTTTTAGGCCTCGGGTAAAGGCTTTTGTGATGTTAGAGGTGTTTCCTCGTAGACTTGGATGTAAGTATTTGCGCAGGTGTTTCTGTGGCCAGGTGTGGCAGGATTGTTCTCGTAAGTATAGTAGTGAAGACTACACTGGCGCATGTTTGTTTTGAGACTTAGAAGGAACATTCGGGACGAATGTTTCTAAGGAGGGGAGAATGTTATACCCCGTATTTCCCGAGTATGTACGTGAGGACGTACGTAGAAAGTTTGAACTTTAAAGTTGGCTTGGACGATTTATTTTGTGCACAACACCCGGTTAGAGTCATTTTTCGACAAAACGTTTTACACAACTCGCGTAGGGTTAATTACGGCTATGTCATTTCTAATTTTTGCGGATTTTTCTGAGAGACGAAACATTTTGGACCAACGAGAGGGCGACACTTGTCACCCTCTCATTGGGGACGTTGGGCGGTAATGAATGGGACGATTTGGAGCCTATTTTGTCAAGGAGTTGGTAGGATATTTTTGTGTAGTAGATAGAATGGACACTTGCCTAAATCCTCACCCTACACTTGCCTTGCACTTGGCATCATCTTGGCCATTGGTTGGCCAATGCTTGACCTATAAATACCCCTCTTTGTTGATGAACTTGTTCATCCAAATATTTTCTAAGTGTTAAAAATCCCTCCCCTCTCTTGTTGTGTTTTCGTCCAACACCCCCCCTCCCCCTCTAGCCTTAGTGGCTTGGCCGAGAGCCCCCCCCTCTAAAGCAAGCCCTAGCCGAAACACCACCCCCCCTCCCTTGGTAGAAATGTTGTCTTCCAAGTATTGTTATAATGCCCAAAATACCCTAGCCCAAATCCCTTATAGTATTTAAGTAGTAGTGGTGTAGAACTTCTAAGGGTTCTTGGGGCTATCGGAGCGTGCATTTAGGAGCTAAACCTCGCTCAGGATCGACGTTTATACTTGGAAAATATTGGGCTTATCGAGGTAAATAACCTTATCCTCCTTTTGTAATTAGAATTTACATACTGTAGAAGTATAGGAATAAGTATTAAATACTTAGAAGGATATTACAGAATAGAATTAACTGTTATCACAGTAGAAGGGTATAAAAGAAGAATAATTGAACTGTACTCACTTAGGACTGTATTTACAGTAGACTGTATAGTTTACCGGGTAGGGAAGTGCTGCCCAAATTTCCATAGAATAGAGAACCCTCTACTTAGAGCTTTATACAGTACAGTCTAGACGTTGATAGACGTATTTGACTGTTATAGGTCGATTCTCTGCGCGCGCGACATATTCGACTTGGCAGGTGGATTTCGCCGAGAAGGTATGTGATTCTTCCTATACTCTTGAGCATGAATATATATATAGTACGGTAGACGTACGTGTGGCAATGTCTTTTGACTTAAGCCTGAATAATAAGAATCTTGAAGTATTTTAAAAGTATATATATATATAGTACGGTAGACGTACGTGTGTTAACTGAACGTAGATATACGGCAATGTCTTTTGACTTAAGCCTGAATAATAAGAGTCTTGAAGTATTTCAAAAGAATTAAGAAACCTTTTTGAAAGAAGAGTAATGCTTGGTTTTAAGAAAACTTAAGAGTTATACTAGCTTTATGGGAAGCTAGGTGTAACGGCTTAAGAGAGATAAAAAGAATGGTTTATTAATTCTTAAAAGATAAGAGACTTGACTTAATTAAATTAATATGAATTTTGTGTGAAACCTCATTCGTGAGTAATGAGCACTTGGTTTTTAAAAAGGAATAATGTTTTACCGATTTCGGAAATCAGAATGAGTATCGACAAACCACAGCAGCGTTAATAAAGGAAAAAGTATTGACTAATAAAATTATTATTAAAACCAGTAGAAACCTCCATCTGCATAGAAGCTAAAATGAGACAAAATTATATTTCCTAGATCATGGCTGCTTTAATAAGATTGTTATAAACAAGAATAACCTACTCGCATATAAGGCACATGTTTCTCAAATCTTTTTAAAAGAGAATTATATCATTAAGTGATTAAGACTATGAACTACGGAACCTTTCGAAAATGAGAAACTTGAGCATCTAAAATTAGGCAAACCTGAACGTTTAGAAAAGAATGTTGTTACTTGATTTATAAAAAGGAAAGTATTCTGGTTTACTCAAAAATGTTAGTCACTCTATTACTACCGGTATCGGGTGACCTTTATAAAAGAAATGGACCTCTTAAAGAATTAATGTATGTAGTACTTTGGAGATAGAACTTGGTTTTGTTAACATAATCATTTAAGTACCTTGTGTGGTTAGCTTGTCTATGTTTTGCTGGTATTAGCCTTGTGACACCTTTCTGCTGGTTTGATAAGTACCCATGTTATGATACTACGTGTGTTAGTGTCTTGTGATGTTATTCTTGTTGTGCTTACGTTGTTAGACGTTAAGCCCGTTGTACTGTTATTATATCACATACCCCCTTGACTTATTATACCGAGGGCTTGCCACCCTTGATGCGGGTCTCTACGGCCTATGCGGTCTGCGTGACTATGCGGAGCAGCGGTATGCTCCAGGATTGATCATTCCGGGTGTATTAGCCTGATCACGGGGATGCCTATGCGATGCGTGTGACTATGCGGTCTTTTGAGGCTATGCGGGCTGCGGAAGTCCAGGCGGGTACCGGGGTTGGCTACCCCCGATGCGAGGAATACCTCATGCGGGTCTATGTGTGACCTATGCGGACTGCGGGAGTCCAGGGTTAGGCATGCATAATGATACTATGGGCGATTGGCCTTGCTTCGATCATTCGCGGCCTAGGAAAGACCTGTTACAGTTTACCTATTATTGCTCTTGTTTGTGATATGGTACTATGTGCAAATTGAACTAATTGTATTGCAAATGTTTTAAATACTTTGATTTCATTTAAAGTACTTTACAGTTTCACATATTTGGTACCTGTTGTACTGACCTCCTTCGGGGGGCTGCGTTCATGCCGCAGGTAGAGGTACTCCTAATGTTGATCCCCGTTCTTAGGATCACCGTTTCAGCGTTGGAAAGGCTCCGTTTCTCCGGAGGCTTAGCATATTGGTATGGTCCCCTGTCGTTGTAGATATTTGCATTCAGGGTTATGGCGGGGCCCTGTCCCGCCATTGTTGTTTTAAACTCTTAGAGGTCTGTAGACCTGTTGTAAGGTTGGGATGTAACTGTTCATTTTGGGGTATTTATATATATATATGCCGAAAGGCAACTTTTCCCGTAAAGCGTGTCTTATTTATACTGTTTCATATCTTGGTTGTTTTATATTCCGCTGATTTCTCTGATGTATGACTACTTGGGTGCCCGGGTAAGGCACCAGTCATGGGCCCCGGAACGGGTCGTGACAATTTACCTCGGTAAGCCCAAAATTATCCAAGTTTAATGTTGATCCTGAGCAAGGTTTAGCTCCTACTCCGGGTGCTCCAACCTGCTCCAAACAACCCTTAGAAGTTCTACCCAACTTCTACTTAATACTTCAACTACTTATGAAGATTTTTCCAAAGGGTTTCGTTTTTGGCTAAAGGAAAGTAAAGTAGTATTTTCCGAGCTTTTCGTATAGAGGGTACTTGGAAATACTACAAAGGTTTTGGGCTAGAGTATTTTGGCATTACAACAATACTTGGAGAAGTATTTCTCAACCAAGGGGGGGGTGTTTCTCGGCGAGGCCTTGAGGGGAGGGGTTTGGCTAGCACAACTAGGAAGGGGAGAAGGGTGCTCTCGGCAGAGCTCTCAAAATGGGGAAGGGATTTCAAGACTTGGAGAGTGATTTGTGGATGAAGAAAACCTTCAAGTTCGGGGGGTATTTATAGGTCAAGCAATGGCCAACCAATGGCCAAGATGAAGCCAAGTGCAAGGCAAGTGTAGGGGGAGGATTTACCCAAGTGTCCTTATCCATCTACTACACAAAAATATCCTACCTAACCTTGACTAAAGAAAGGCCAAGAAATCGTCCAACCAAGGCCATGTTTGTCGTCCACTTGAGGGTGACAAGTGTCACCCTCTCGTTGGTCCAAAATGTTTCATCTCTCGGAAAAATCCGCAAAAAAATATAAATGACATAGCCGTATTTTTTCCGCAAAATCCGGAAAAGCGTTTAGTCGACGACTCTTTTCGGTACTTGTGAACAAAATTTTCGGCCCTTGCCTACTTTAAGGCTCAAACTTTTCTACGTACGTCCTTACGTACATACTCTGGAAATACGGGGTATAACATTTTCCCCTCCTTAGAAACATTCGTCCCGAATGTTCCTTCTCAAGACGGAAAATGATAAAGTTTCTCTTAACAAGTTGCCAATGCCACACCTGGCCACAAAATAACACATGTTTGTTCCTTCCCTTGCTTGTCGTACCCTCCTCGTATACTCGAATTCTTCCTAATAACCTTACCACATTTCTGTTATTGCTTCAGTTTCCAAAATCTCATCACGCCCTTCCGGGGTGATACCTTCAAGAAGACCCACCGTCAACCTGAACTCCAAGTGTCGACGCCGATCATCCGCATGACTTCTGTTGACTCTGAGCTGCTAAAAACCTCATCTGGATAAGCCTCACCTTATCCACATTCTGTGGGATCAAGTACGGACCAACTATCTGAACCTTGCCAACATCGAACCAATCGACCGACAACCTACACTACCGCCCCTACAAGGCATTCATAAGGCGACATCTGAATACTGAAATGGTAGCCATAAAACATTTCCTCAACAGGAGACAACAATCCTCACAGCTACCCCTGAACTCCAAACACTGGCCCGAGGGCGAATGCGGTACTGAGACTCACCTGAGTTCCTAACCCTGCCTGGTAAAACTTCCAGAAAAAAAAGAAATAGCCGCAACCTGGGCTCCACTGCCTGTCATAAGGTGAAAGTAGGAACCTCGTGCAGCCTTACAACCTTCCTGATATAATATCTCGCATAACCCTCTGCCGAGTACACGGTCCTGACTGAAAGACAAGAGGGGTTGACCTCATCGGCCCGACTACTGGTCGAAAGCATCCACGAATTCGTACGATGGTTAACTAAACTTGGGCCTAACACCCTCGTGACCCTACCACCTGGCGGGACCACCTCGAACTGACCCCACCACAAAACAGGCCGCGGGTTGACCCGCGATCGGTCCGCAACCCGACCCGCTATCACGCAAAAACTCTTGTTCCCTGATCCGGAACAATCTCATTAATTGAGTTACTCTCATTGTTAGTAAGGCACTGTGTACTGTTAATTGAGTTATCATACCTGTCTCCAGTTTTATTATAGACTTATGATTTCATTCTGATGCTGATTTCACATATTTGGTACATGTTATCGACCTCCTTGAATTTGCGTTAAATGCCGGTAGAGTCTGAGTTCTTGATCCTCGCTCTTAGGATCATTGTTCAGCTGTTGAGAAGCTCTTTTATTCCGGAGAATTATCCCTGGTATTGTCGGTAGTTGTACATTCAGGGGTATGGCGGGGCCTGTCCCTTGAGTTGTTATTCTTAGAAGTGCAGTAGTCACATTGTGGTTTGGGTTGTAAAGAAAAAAATGTACCGTTTATTTGTATAGTTTACGGAAGGTGGCCTTATCGGCCAGCTTTGTTGTTATTTTATGTTTCAGCATTTTTATCGGTTGTGTATGTTCATTGCTATTCTCGATGTATCTGAAAAGTGCGGGTAGGGCACGATCCGAGCGAGGTCGTGTCGTGGCCGATGTCGTCGATCTCCTTCATGGCGGAAACCACGCTCGAAGCATCGATCCATCAAACTTAGCGCCACGAGTCGGTAAGTCGATGGTGCGAAGATAGAAGCAAACTTCTCCACGAACGCCGATAGTAACTGCAAGGCCCGAAGGCTGCGCCTCTGTCGGAGTAGTAGGTCTAGGCCAAGTCTGATCGCCTCGATCTTGGCCGTATCCACCCGAATACCATCGTCCCCGACAATATGCCCAAGAAAAGCCACCGAAGCTAACCAAAACTCACATTTGGAAAACTTGGCGTATAACTGCTGGTCCTGGAGAACTGTCAGCACAGTCCTCAAATACTCCGCATGCTCCTGCTCTGAGCGAGAATAAACCAAGATATCATCGATGAACACTATCACAAACGTGTCCAAAAATAGTTTGAACACTCGATTCATCAAATCCATGAATCTGCGCGGGCATTGGTCAACCAAAGACATGACCACGAACTCATAATGCGTCGGGTCGGAATGCGATCTAGGGACATCCACCTCTCTCGACTCGTGCACTGATGATAGCGATCGCGGATCAATCTTGGAGAAACATCTCGCACCCTGCGGTGGTCGAACAAATCATCAATCACAGGAAGGGTATCATTCTTAATGGTCACCTTGTTCACCGCTGTAATCAACACATGCGCGTCCGTCCTTCTTCTTCACTAACAATACGGCGCTCCCGGGGAGAAACATTAGGTCGATGAAGCCTCCTCCGGCAAATCTCGCGGTGGTCCTTGACTCTCTCGGCTTCGGCGGTGTCGTTACGTATGGCGAAATGGAAATAGGCCGAGTGTGCAGCGAGACATCGATACAAAACTCTATCTCCCTCTCGGGAGGATACAGGAGGTCGTGCGGAAACACGTCGGGAACTCTCGACTCACGGGCGGTGAAAATCGCGCGCTGCGGCCTCGGTATCAAACACGAGCGAGATGGTAGATGTACCGCCTGCGCGTCTTCCAGCCTTGAGGTAGGAAATAAACCTACCCGCCGGCGTCTGATGTTCCCCTCCACTCGACAATGGCTCGCCGAAGCTGGAACCGTACTACTCTCTCCTGCGGTCTACATGGGCGTAGCAGAAGCTAGCCAATCCATACCCGTGATCACATCAAATCGGTCATATCCAACTCTATCAAGTCGGCTGAGTCGACGGCGTATATGGTCCTTTGGACAAGCCCTATATACCCGCCGAGCTACCACGAATCACCAGGCGTAGCTACCTCGAAAGGGTCTATGGACTCGAGTTCTATCCTATCCTACTAGCGATAAGGGAGATATATGGGGCGAGTAGAACCGGATCTATCAAGGCATACGCCGAATCGAGCGATAAGGTACACAGCGACATCGGTGAGGCCTCACGATCTGCCGGTGGACAAGGCATAAATGCGATTACGAGGACCGCTAGAATCGACTCGCGCCACGACCTGCTGCGCGACCTGCTGGTCCATGAGTACCACGCCCTCGGGGCGAAAGTGGCGAAGGGGATGAGACGGCAGCAGACCACGAAGGTGACCCCTACCCTCTGCGCGCCTGCAGTGGACGGACTCGCATAATGACCTGCGGCCCAAGTATAGCAAGCTCCACGAAGTAGTACTCTGACTCCACGAATGGAATCTACCACAACGGACACACTGAGCAGACCTCGATCGGTTAGCACCCTTGCTACCCTGGAAGTCCGAAGTCATGGGGCCCTGACCTGCCCCCGAATGCTCTGGCTGTACCGAAAACGATGTGGGAGTGCTCTGAGCTGGCTGTGGCGCAAATCTAGATGTCTGCTGAGGCCGTCCACCCCGAGAACTACCAAAAAATCCGGTCGTCTTGGCCTTCGATCTTGATATCACATCGACGGCGGTCTCTACGCTCGCCGCATCCCGGTCGTGAGCTGCGTGCGGGTAATATCCATGCCTGGCTGAAGAGCCACACCCGCACAAGACTCGGCCATATAATCATCTAGCCCGGTGACGTAGCGATGCACCCGGTCCTCCATATCTGCTACCAATGCAGGGACATATCGAGCCAACAAATCAAACTCAACGTTGTACTCCCTAACTGTGCGTCCTCTTTGTCTCAGCAACAAAAACTTGTCGGCCCGTGCCCTCCTCATCTGTGGAGGCAAGAAGTGAGTAAGAAAGGCCTCCGAGAACTCATCCCAAGTAGCTGGGGACGCGTGCTCTCCCCGGGATAACTCCCACGAATCAAACCAATCGACTGCGGTATCACGCAGCCGATGTGAACCGAAGATCACGGACTCGGTCTCTGAAGCTTTGACCACTCGCATGATCCTCTGCAACTGACGGATGAACTCCTGCGGATTATCCTCAGGTCTCGACCCGTAGAACTCTGGCGGGCTACAGCTCAGAAAATCTCGTAGCCATGGCCCTATGCGATCTCGGGTGAACTACAGTCTTCTTTGGGCTGGATCGCGGCGTCCGGCTATCCTCGTATCGCCCACGATCACGGCGATGGCGGGCCATCTCTCTCGGTAACCCATCTCATCCGCTCCGGTGTGGGGTGGAGAGTGCAGTCTTGTGGCCTCTGCTTTGGGGCGGCGGCGTCATGGAACTCGCCGTCGGGTATAGGCGGGCACGAGCCCTCGTAACTCTCGGTGTCTACTAGCGGCTCCGCCGGTGCCTTGCCGCCACGGGCGGGTTGCCTGCGTGGAGGCATAAGCATTACGAGAAAGGAATACGTTAGAGGGTCCAACTTATAACACGGCTCTAAGGCACGATCTCGAGTGAGAAGAATGGAAACCAATCCTAAATATCCTATAGCCTCACGATTATTGGTGTGGTGCACAACCATCGATAATCAAGACTACTAGATACGATGCAGACACTTTCCGAGGATTAAGCGCTCACGATACCACTTTTGTCACGACCCGTTAGGGGCGTGGAGTGCCTTACGGGCACCCAGTAGTCATACATCGAGTAATCGGAATATAAAAACAAGACATGAGCAGTTGTAAATGAGACCCGGTTTATGTGAGAAAATGTCGTCTTTGGCATATATATATAAACATAGTTTTGCGATTTACATCCCAACTATACAATAGGACTACGGACCTCTAAGAAGATAAACAACTATGGCGGGACGGGGGCCATACCACTGAATGTACAAAACTATATACAACAACGGGGAGATCATACCCAAACGTCGAGCCTCGGAGAAGATGGAGCTCACGACACGAAGCAAAAGATCCTAAGGATGTGGATCTAGCACACCTTGCCCTTACTGCGGCATGAGCGCACCCTCGAAGGAGGTCGATTACAACAGTACTAAGTATGCGGCGAAAAGTACTTTAAATGAAATCAAAGTATTTAAAACCATTTGCAAATACAATCAGTTCAATTGCACATAGTGCCATATCACAAACAAGAACAATAATAGGTAAATGCGAGTCTTTTCTAGGCGCGAATGATCGAAAGCAAGGCCAATCGCCCATAGTATCATCATGCGTGCCTAATCCTGGACTCCGCGATCCGCATAGGTCGCGCTGAGACCGCGTGAGGTATTCCTCGTCGGGGTAGCTAACCCGGTACCCTCACGGACTCCGCGATCCGCATAGTCTCATGGACCGTATAGTCACACAGCATCGCATGGGCATCCCCGCGTCGGGATAAAACACCGGAATGATCAATCACGGAACTCCGCGACTCCGCATAGTCACATGGCGCATGCGTATAGACGCGTCAAGGGTGGCAAGCCCTCGGTATAACAAGTCGAGGGTAGGTGATATAATAACGATACAATGACTTACCGTTTAGCAACGTAAGCACAACAAGAATGACCCGCTTTCACAACATCACAAGACACTAACACACGTAGCATCATAATATGTCTATTTATCAAACAATCTTACTACACCTTACGTGAATCAATACAAGGTTTTTATAAACAAATAAGTAAATCCACTTTTATCTTTCTTAAGTTGTTATACCTAACTTCCCATAAAGCTAGTATAACTCTTAAGCTTTTGTTTAAAAACCAAATATTTCTCTTCTGTTAAAAATGATTCAGTATTCTTTTGAAATGCTTCAAGATCTTTATTATTCAGGCTTAAGTCAAAAGACATTGCCGTAATTACTATTCAGGCTTAAGTCAAAAGACATTGCCGTAATTATTATTCAGTTAACACACGTACGTCTACCGTACTATATATATATTTAAAATATCATGCTCAAGAGTATAGGAAGAATCACATACCTTCTCGGCGAAATCCACCTGCCAAGTCGAATATGTCGCGCGCAGAGAATCAGCCTATAATAGTCAAATACGTCTATCAACGTCTAGACTATTTTATAAATAGTTCTAAGTAGAGGGTTCTCTATTCTACGGAAAAATTGGGCAGCACTTCCCTACACACTTCCTTATCCATCTACTACACAAAAATATCCTACCAACTCCTTGACAAAACAAGCCACAAAATCGTCCAAATGGACGCCTCAAATCCGCCAACTAGAGGGTGACAAGTGTCGCCCTATCGTTGGTCCAAAATGTTTCGTCTCTCGGAAAAATCCGCAAAAATTAGAAATGACATAGCCGTAATTTACCCTAGGCGAGTTTTGTAAAACGTTTCGTCGGAAAACCATTCGTTTTGTGTGTTGTGCCCAATTTTCGCCCTTAATGCCTACTTAAGGCTAAACCTTTGTACGTACGCCCTCACGTACATACTCTGGAAAAATACGGGGTATAACAATTAACTGCTCTGATACCACTTTTGTCATGACCCGATCCCGGGCCCGTGACTGGTGCCTTACCCTGGGCACCCTAGTGATACAACATCAGAGAAAAAAAACCAGCGGAAATAAAAAAACATACAGATATGAAACAAGATAAAGAAAACAGGCTAACCAAAACGGTTGCCTTTTTGCATATATACAGAAATTTGAACAGTTACATCCTTTACACACTTGCCAACAGTCTCTGCACCTCTAAGATTTTACAACAACTATGACGGACGGGGCCCGCAATACCCGAATGTACAAGAACTTACAAACTCGGGAGACATACCAAAGATAAGCCTCGGAGAAAGCGGAGCTTCCAATCTGAATTGTGATCCTAAGAGTGAGGATCAACAACCGATGTACCTCTACTGCGGCATGACGCGGCCCCGAAGGAGGTCAATACAATTACAGTATGTGGCGGAAATCAGATGCGAAATCATAACGATCTAAAATAAAGCAGAGACATGTATGATAACAAACTACGATTCACAACATAAAGCGATCATGTCAAGTCAGGGACTCACGCCCTCAAGTCATCCCTCATGCCCGTGGAACTCCTTCCTCACTGCCGACAGTCTGGATATAAACCGTATAACATGTCTCGGCCCATCCCATGGGAATCGAGGTGGAATCGTGTGGTATACATGTCCCGGCCCATCCCATGGGACTAGGTGTAAAAGCGTGTGGAATACATGTCCCGGCCCATCCCATGGGACTCGGTGAAGAATCGTATGGAATACATGTCCCGGCCCATCCCATGGGACTCGATGAAGAATCGTATGGAATACATGTCCCGGCCCATCCTATGGGACTCGGTGAAGAATCGTATGGAATACATGTCCCGGCCCATCCTATGTGACTCGGTGAAGAATTGTATGGAATACATGTCCCGACCCATCCCATGGGACTCGGTGAAGAATCGCCCATAACATTTAAACCCTTTTTTAAGACAATATTAAGATAATACCATGTCTTCATTTTAAACCAACACATTTTCCCTTTTTAAGGTCAAGTAACAACATTCTTTTCCAAAAGTTCAAGTTGCATATTTTTAAATACTTAAGTCTCTTATTTTCGAAAGATTTCATAGTTCATAGTCCTAATCACTTAACAACGTAATTTATTCTTTTAACAAAATTGAGTAACATATATCTTATGTGTGAGTAGTTTATTCTTGTTTATAACTATCTTATTAAAGCAGCCATGATCTAGGAAATGTAATACAATTTTGTCTTATCTTAGCTTCTATGCAGATGGAGGTTTCTACTGGTTTTAATATAATTAATTATTTGTCAATACATTTTCCTTTATTAACGCTGCAGTGGTTTGTTCGATACTTATTCTCATTTCCGAAATCAATATAACTTATTAGTTAAAAACCAAGTACTCATTACTCACGAATGAGGTTTCACAACTTTTTAATAAAATTCATATTAAGTCAATTAAGTCAAGTCTCTTATTTTCTTAAAATCAACAACCCATTTCTTACCTACATAAAGTTGTTATAACAAACTTCCCATAAAGCCGTTATAACACTTTATGTTTTAAACCAACCCAGGTCATTTAGCACACGTACGTCTACCGTACTACATAGTTTACAAACATCATGCTAGAAAGGATAGGAAGAGGTTCACATACCTCGCGACGATTATCGACAAATAGCAAAACGCTCCACCGTACTATAACCCTGCTAGCCTTGTCCACCCTTCAAGTAGAACACGCTACTCGCAGAACTTCAACCTATAATGGCCATATATGTCTATCAACGTCTAGACTACTCTGTAGAATATTCTAAGCAGAAGGTTCTCTATTCTATGGAAATTTGGACAGCATTTCCCTACCCGTCAACTACACAAGTCTACTGTAAATACAGCCCTATGTAAGTACAGTTCAATTCTCTTCTTATATACCTTCCTTCTTTATATCTTATACTTAATTCTGAACTACAACAACATGTAATCTCCAATTACAATAGAAGGATACAAATATTTACCTCGATAAGCCTAAAATTATCCAAGATTTAATGTCGATCCTGAGCAACGTTTAGCTCCTACTCCGCGCGCTCCAACCCGCTCCAAGCAACCCTTATATGCTCCTAACCAACTCCTCTTTAAGAACCAACCTAAACAAGTGAAGAACACTAAGGTTCTTGTCCTCACAACTCTCGGCCAAGGTGAGGCTTTAGGGGCTAGGGTGTGAAATATTTTCTAACCTTTTGGTTAATAATCTTCCTAATACACTAAGGAAGAACACTTAAGAGTTTAGGAATTTTTGGACAAAGTTTATTTAAGGGAGAGGGGTGTGGGACGAGAACTATCAAGAGGGGGGAGTTTCGGCGAGAGCTACTAGGAGGGGGGGGGGGGTGTTTGGACGAGAGCTTCTCAAAGGGGGAGAGGGATTTTGAGACTTGGAAATTGTTTTGTGGATGAAGAAGTCTTGCACAAGAGGGGGGTATTTTGTTATACCCCGTATTTCCAGAGTATATACGTAAGGACGTACGTACGACAAATTGAGACTTAAGTTTGGCTAGTTTCGAAATTTTGTGCACAACACCCGATTAGAGTCGTTTTTCGACGAAACGTTTTACAGAACTTGCGAAGGGAAAATTCCGGCTATGTCGTTTTGTATTTTTGCGGATTTTTCCGAGCGACGGAACATTTTTGGGCCAACGAGAGGGTGACACTTGTCACCCTCAAGTGGACGTTGGGTTGGCCATTTGGGTCACGTCTCCTTGGCCGATTGGCCCCTTATTTTGTGCCTTGTTTTGGCCTTGTTTTGTGCCTTGTTTTGTGCCATGTTTTGTGGAGTAGGGGTTAGGGTGCACTTGGCTTGATCAAGGCCTTACACTTGCCTTGTACATGGCTTGATCTTATCCATTGGTTGGCCCTTGGCTTCCCTATAAATACCCCTCCCTTTGTTGAAGACTTCATCATCCAAATGTGTTCTAAGTCTTGCAATCCTTCCCCTCTCCTCTTGTTGTTCTCGTCCTAAGCCTTCCCCCCCTCCCCCTTTGAGTGGCCTTGTGGCCGAGAGGTTCCCCTCCCCCTCCTAGTGGTGTGGCCGAGAGGTACCCCAGCGGTAGAAAGTTGTCTTCCAAGTATTGTTATAATGCCCAAAATACCTTAGCCTTTACCTTGTTGTATTCCAAAAGTTACCTCTATACGTAGAGCCCGGAAATACTACCTTTTGTCCTTTTAGTCTCAAACCGAAACCCTAAGTAAAATCTTCATAGTGAGTTGGAGTATTTAAGTAGAAGTTGGTTAGAACTTATAAGGGTTGTTTGGAGCGGATTGGAGCGCACGGAGTAGGAGCTAAACCTTGCTCAGGATCGACATTATAACTTGGATAATTTTGGGCTTGTCGAGGTAAATATTCTTGTCCCCTTATTGTAATTGGAGATTACATGTTGTAGGAACATATAGTTGAAGTATACTATATATAGAACTGAACATTATTGTGCGGCAATGTCTTTTGACTTAAGCTTGAATTTAAAGAAGAGAACTGAACTGTAATTACATAGTACTGTATTCTGATGAACTTGTGTAGCATTCTTTGTGTTGTAGAATTGTACACGTCCGGTTAGACATGCAAACCCCCCCCCCCCCGGGTTGGCTTGGTAGCTGGCCTCGATAGAGGAGGAGATTTCTGTTGTTGCGGGGAGGTCTCTTGCGAATTTTACGTAGAATATTCTACATTGAGATCTACGATGTTAATAGGCGCCTTGTGGCCTCTATAGGTTGAAGTACTACGTATGGCGTGATCTACTTGGCTTAAGGAGTAGCCGACGGTTTGAGGTACTTGGAGCGTTTTGCTTATTGTCGATAATCGTCGCGAGGTATGTGAACCTCTTCCTATCTGTTCTAGCATGATATGTGTATAACTATGTAGTACGGTAGACGTACATGTGTTTAATGTATTTGATTGGTTTGAAACATAAAGTGTTATAACGGCTTTATGGGAAGTTGGTTATAACAGCTTTATGTAGGTAAGAAAATGCTTTGTGGTTTCAAAGGGTAACTGATTTGACTTATAACGGATTTGATGGGTAGTAATAAAGAACTTGAAGTGTTTCAAAAAGACCTTTTTGAAAGAAGAGTAATACTTGGCTTTGAAAACATAAGAGTTGTACTAGCTTTATGGGAAGTTAGGTATAACGTCTTAAGAGTGATAAAAAGAATGGTTTACTGATTTTTAGAAGATAAGAGACTTGACTTAATGGTATTGATATGAATTTTGTTAAAAGTGTGAAACCTCATTCGTGAGTAATGAGTACTTGGTTTTAAAAGGAATAATGTTTTACTGATTTCGGAAATCAGAATGAGTATCGACAAACCACTGCAGCGTTAATAAAGGAAAATGTATTGAATAATGAAGTATGGTATTAAAACCAGTAGAACCCTGCATAGAAGCTAAGATGAGACAAAATGATATTACATTTCCTAGATCATGGTTGCTTAATAAGATTGATTATAAACAAGAATAACCTACTCACATATAAGACATATGTTTCTCAAAACGCTCAAAGGAGAATTATGTTTTAAAGGATTAAAACTATGAACTACGAAACCTTTTCTAAAATGAGAAACTTGAGCATTGAAATTAGGCAAACTTGAACGTTTGGAAAATAAGGTTGTTACTTGATTTTACAAAGGAAAGCATTTTGGTTTACTTAACAATGTTAGTCACTCTATTTTTATACTACGGTATCGGGTGACCTTTGTAAAAGAAATGGATCTTTAAAAGGAATTTAACGTCGTAGTACTTTAGGAGTTAAAACCGGACTTTGGCATAAAATGAAAGTACTTTGAGTTGTGTATAACTTGCCTATGCTTGTTGTTGTGAAGCTTGCCTATGCTTGTTGTTGTGAGACTTGCCTATGCTTGTTGTGATAGCCTTTGTTGTATTTACTGCCGCGTCTCGATGGAGGCGGTTGATTTGTTATGAGCGATTCTACACCGAGTCCCATGAGATGGGCGAGGACACGTATTTCATTCGATTCTACACCGAGTCCCACGAGATGGCGGGGACACGTATTTCATTTGATTATACACGAGTCGCGAGATGGCGAGGACACGTATTCCATTTGATTATACACCGAGTCACGAGATGGCGAGGACACGTATTCCATCGATTATTCACCGAGTCCCGGGATGGCGGGACACGTATTTCATCGGTTATCATACATGTCTCCGCTTTATATAGACTATTATGATTTCATTCTGATCTTTTCTGATTTCACATACTTGGTACTGTTATCGACCTCCTTCGGGCTGCGTTCATCGCAGTGGAAATACATCGGTTGTGGATCTCGCTCATAGGATCACGATTCGGTAGCGTCGGGAAGCCCCATTTCTTCGGAGGCTTATCTTTTGGTATGTTACCACAGTGCAGAGATTTTTATACATTCGGGGTATGGCGGGCCCTGTCCGTCATAAACATTGTAAAAATCTTAAGTGCAATAACCTTTATTGTGGCGGGGTTTGTAAAAAGGATAAGCTGTTCGGGTATTTATGTATATATGATGAAGGCAAGCTTTTGGTTGGCTTTGTTTATTTATCTTGTCTCTTAATTCATGTTCATGTTTTTATTTTATTTGATTTTCTCGATGTTGTATCACTAGGGTTCCCGGTAAGACACGATCACGGGCGGGTTCGGTCGTGACAAAAGTGGTATCGAGCGATTAGTCCTCGGAAAGTGTCTACGACCGTGTCTAGTAGAGTCTTGATTATCGGTGTGTTGTGCACCACATCTATAATCGTGAGGCTATAGGACATTTAGGATTGGTTTCCATTCTTCTCATTACGAGATCGTGCCACAGAAATTTGTGATAAGTTGGACCCTCGACGTATTCCTTTCCTTTACGATTATGCCTCGCGTAAGGCAACCTGAGCCCGGATAGGCAAAGCGATCGAGAGGCTGTTAGTGAGATCTGAGAGGAGTGCGAGCGCGAGCCGGTCGATTACTGAGCAGTGCTTAAGCCGGCGAGTTTAGCGCCGCCCGGCCAGCGAGTTTAGAGCGCGGCGATGGGCTGCCGAGACTCTGATACTGAGCCTCCGTCCACGGCTGGAAGCGAGATGAGATGGGGTACAAGGAGATGGCGATTGCTGGCGAGTCGTGGCAGTGCGAGATAATTTGAATCTGCGATTCGATTCGATAGCACCGTAGTTCACCCGGCGAGCGGTTTGAGGCTACGGGACTTTACGAGTTGTAGCCGCCCGATGTTCTATGGATCGAGAGCGAGGATGACCCTCGGGAGTTTATCCAAGCAGCTCTGATGGATCATGAGTGATCGAGTCTCGCAGCGAGTCGGTGGTATTGGGTTCGCATCATTGCGTGATCTGCAGATTGGTAGTTTGATTCGTGGGAGTTGTCGGGAAGAGCATGCACTTCCGGCCGCTTGGGACGAGTTCTCAAGGGCTTTTCTTGCACATTTCTTGCCCCACAAATGAGGAGGGCTCGGGCGACAGATTTTTGACGTTGAGGCGGGGCGGGCGGGCGGTTAGAAGTACAATGTGGAGTTCGACTCATTAGCTCGGTATATTCCCATTGTGGTAGGCGATATGGAGGGCAGTACACCGCTACGTCACGGGCTGGATGATTACTTGGCGAGAGGCTTATGCGGGTGTAGCTCTTGGTAGGGCATGGACATTTCCGCGCAAGCTCATGCACTAGGATGTGAGGCACGAAGAGGTCGACGGAATGGCCAGAGATTAGCGAGAAGAGGCGAGAACAACAGGTCCTTTGGTAACTTTGAGGCGGACCGCCTCGTGATCTGGTTATGTACCTCCACGATGCAGTGGTCCCCACGTTAAATCGGGGCGTTGGTATTCGGGGCTGAGTGAGCTCGTGGCCAGTTCCGCAGATATACATGGGTTAGCGATCGAGTTCGAGTTTTCCCGGTGTGCGCGATCGGCGGCGTCGTCGGGAATGTCGTCTTTCGGTGCTTGTTTTGCTGCGGCCGTCGGGAGCCATATGGCGAAATCATCCTAGTAGGAAGGATGCAAGCAGAATGGCTCGACCTCTGGGTCGATGGCGGGTTCATCGCGCCTACGGTATGCGCCTGCGGGCTTATGATTAGAGTGGAGCGGTAGATTCAGGTATATCCTTAACCCTCTAGAGTTTTGTATGCTTGTTGATGATGTGTTTAGTGTTATGTTCGGATAGCTTCGTGCTAAAATGTGATTCAGAAACGTGGTTAGTTGGAAGGATAAGTATGGGGGCATGGTAAGTGTGAACCTTAGACTATGTCACGATTGAGACCTTAGAGGTAAGGTCGTCTTGAGTAAAAGATTTATTTCATGTTTGACCCTTATCAGAGTAAGTAGTACGTGGGAATTATTTGTGTGATAAGTCCATGGGTAGTGTGAGATGGAAGTGGTAGCTTTCCTGACTTGATTAGGTAAGATTGTTCCGTTTCGAGGAGCAAGTGTCGGCGCGATTGTGGGTCGGGTTGATGGCGCTCGCGGTCGACCCGCAGCCGGTTTTAGGTAAGTCGGTTAGGTAGTCGCCGGTGGTAGGGTCACGAGGTGCTAGGCCCGAGTTTAGACGACCATCGTATGAGTTCGTGGATGTGTTCGACCAGAATCGTTCGTGAAGGCCGGAGATGGCCTTAGGGGATATTACGGCTAGTAAGATGACCAAGTTTGGAGGTAGTGACTCCACAGTTTTGAGAAATGAAGCAATGACTGAAGTATGGCACGTCCTGAGAGACACTAGAACCTCAGGGACCGCATGCAGTTCGGTACCATTTGTTGGGTCGCCGGAGTGACACTAGAACCTCGCGGCAAAGTGACAAAAGTGGTATCGCACGACGAGTAAGGAAGGAAGAGAACGTGTGTTATTTCGTGGCCAAGCTGTGGCGTTGGCAACTTGTTAGAGGAACTTTATCGTTATCCGACTTGAGAAGGAACATTCGGGACGAATGTTTCTAAGGAGGGGAGAATGTTATACCCCGTATTTCCAGAGTATATACGTGGGGCGTCGTACGACAAATTGAGACTTAAGTTTGGCTAGTTTCGAAATTTTGTGCACAACACCCGATTAGAGTCGTTTTTCGACGAAACGTTTTACAGAACTTGCGAAGGGAAAATTCCGGCTATGTCGTTTTGTATTTTTGCGGATTTTTCCGAGCGACGGAACATTTTTGGGCCAACGAGAGGGTGACACTTGTCACCCTCAAGTGGACGTTGGGTTGGCCATTTGGGTCACGTCTCCTTGGCCGATTGGCCCCTTATTTTGTGCCTTGTTTTGGCCTTGTTTGTGCCTTGTTTTGTGCCATGTTTTGTGGAGTAGGGGTTAGGGTGCACTTGGCTTGATCAAGGCCTTACACTTGCCTTGCACATGGCTTGATCTTGTCCATTGGTTGGCCATGGCTTCCCTATAAATACCCCTCCCTTTGTTGAAGACTTCATCATCCAAATGTGTTCTAAGTCTTGCAATCCTTCCCCTCTCCTCTTGTTGTTCTCGTCCTCAGCCTTCCCCCCCTCCCCCTTGGAGTGGCCTTGTGGCCGAGGCTCCCCTCCTCCTAGTGGTGTGGCGAGAGGTACCCCCTTGGTAGAAAGTTGTCTTCCAAGTATTGTTATAATGTGTCACACCCCGAAATTCGGGCCCGTGACTGGTGCCTTACCCCGGGCACCCTAGTGATACAACATCAGAGAAAAACCAGCGGAAATAAAAACTTAGACATGCAACAATAGTTATAATAATAAACAGGCCAACCAAAACAGTTGCCTTCAGTATATACATAAAACCTGAACAGTTTAATCCTTTTACAACCCGCCACACTGTGATTACTACGCACCTCTAAGATTTACAACGACTATGACGGACGGGGCCGCCATACCACGAATGTACAAGAACCTACAACTCGAGAAACACATACCAAAAGATAAGCCTCGGAAAGCGGAGCTTCCCAATCTGTTGGCGTGATCCTATGGCGAGGATCCACGGCCGATGTACCTCTACTGCGGCGTGAGCGGCCCGAAAGGAGGTCGATCTGAACAGTACCAAGTATGTGAAACTGTAAATACTGCAGTTAAATCATAACAGTCTATATAAAGCAGGAGACATGTATGATAACCAAAGTCTGATGCAACATAAGCGATCAAGTCGAGGACTCGCCCTCAAAGTCACCACTCAAATATAACTATGGGTCTCGCGCCGCGCACATCCATCATGTTCGCATCATGGCGCGTGCCCGGAATCGCATCGGTGTAGACATGTCCATGATGCAACAATAATAACAAGGCGCGTGGCCACATGCCGAATCTGCGCCGGTGTAGACATGCCCATGTAACCTCAATAACAATATCTTTGGGTGGTCTACCACGCGCGTGGCCACGTGCCGGAATCTTGCGTCGGTGTAGACACGTCCATGTTCTGATGGTAACCATATATCGGGTAATCAACCCGCGCGTGGCCACATGCCCCGGAATCTGCGTCGGTGTAGAACGCGTCCATGTTACGATGGTAACCATATATCGGGTAATCAACGGCCGTGTAGCCACATGCCGGAATCTTGCGTGGTGTAGACACGTCCATGTAACATCAACAACAAGTCAACCGGCCCTCCATCGAGAGACGCGGTAGTATAGGAACACAACACTTGCACAACAAAGGTTATCACCACAAGCATAGGCAAGTTCAACAATGACAAGCATAGGTAAGTTACACATAACTCTAGGTACTTTCATTTTCGTCAAAGCGGGTGTTAACCCCAAGGTACTACATACTTAAGTCCTTGTAAAGAGATACATTCCTTTTATAAAGTCACCCGATACGTAGTATAAAACTAGAGTGATTCACATTATTAAGTAAACCAAAGATACCTTCTTTTTAAAATTAAGTAACAACGTTCTTTTCCTAAAGTTCCGGTTGCCTAGTTTCAATTACTCAAGCTTCTCATTTTCAAATGGTTTCATAGTTCATAAACTAAATCACTTGATTCCTTTTTTGAACAATCGAGTAATATATGTCTTACGTGAGAGTAGGTTATTCTTGTTTACAACATTCTTATTACAATGACCATGATCTAGAAAATGTAATATCATTTTGTCTTATCTTAGCTTCTATGCGGATGGAAGTTTCTCTGGTTTTAATAATATTTAAATAGTCAAAACATTTCCTTTTTATTAACGCTGCGGATGGTTTGTCGATACACATCCGATTTTCGAAACGATAAAACATTCTTAAGCGTTATACCTAACTTCCCATAAAGCTAGTATAACTCTTAAGTTTTCAAAACCAAGTACTCTTGTTTCTTTCAAAGCGATTCACAAATCTTTTGAAATACTTCAACTTCTTCATTAACACATAACAAGCGATTATAATCAAATCAATTACCTTTCAAAACCACAACCCATTTTCTTACCTACATAAAGTATTATAACCAACTTCCCATAAAGCGTTATAACACTTTATGTTTAAATAAACAAATACACTTAGCACGTATGCGTCTACCGTACTACATAGTTCACACATATCATGCTAGAAAGGATAGGAAGAGGTTCACATACCTCGCGACGATTTATCGACAATAAGCAAAATGCTCCAAGTACTACAACGCACTAGCCCTTTCCACTCCTCGAGTAGAATACGCTACTCTTAGTACTTTCACCTATAAAGGTCACAAACGTCTATTAACCCCAAAACACAAGTTTCTATCTTTCTACTGAAAATTCGTGACACCTCACATGACAGCGTAAATCTCTCCTCTATCGAGGCGCTACCAAGCCAACCGAGGGGGTTTACGTCTAACCTGGCGTGTACCATCCTACTCGATAACACTACACAAGTCTCTTGCGCAATACATCCTATGTAAATCTGATTCGATTCTTTTCTTTATTCTTGGGCTTAAGTCAAAAGACATTGCGAATACTAAGTATAGTTCCATATATAGTATACTTCAACTATATATTCTAACAAACATGTAATTTCCAATTACGATAAAGGACAAGATAATTACCTCGATAAGCCCATAATTATCCAAGTTAAATGTCGATCCTTAGCAACGTTTAGCTCGACTCCGGTGCTCCATCCGCTCCAAACAACCCTTAGAAGTTCTATCCAACTTCTACTTAAATCCTTCAACTAACAATGAAGATTCCTTAGGGTTTCGGTTTGAGACTAAAAGGACAAAGGTAGTATTTAGGGCTTTACGTATAGAGTATCTTTGGAATACTACAAGGTACAAGGCTAAGGTATTTTGGGCATTATAACAATACTTGGAGGAGTATTTCAACACCACAAGGGGGTATCACGAGAACAACACTCTAAAAGAGGGGTGTTCTCGGCTTTAGGCTCACAAAGGGGAGGTTTGGCCCAAGGCCTTCACAAGGGGAGAGGGGGCTCTTGGGCGAAAAGAGGAGGAGAGGACTCAAGACTTGGAAGGTTTTGGATGAAGAAGTCTTCAAAGAGGGGTATTTATAGCAAAACCAAAGGCCAACCAATGGCCAAGATCTAGCCAAGTGCAAGGCAAGTGTAAGGCCAAGATCACGCCAAGTGCACCCTAACCCCTACTCCACCAAACACTCCACAAAACATGGCACAAAACTAGGCCAAAGAGAGCCAATCGGCGAGGCCAACGATGCCTCTTGGGCGCCCAAATCGTCCAAGCACCCACTTGCTTCCAATGTGAGGTGACACGTATCACCCTCCGTTGGTCCAAAATGTTTCGTCACTCGGAAAAATCCATAAAAAATAAAAATGTCATGGCGGAATTTTCCCTACGAAGCTGTGGAAAGCGTTTAGTCGGAAAGCGACTTTACTCGGCACTTGTGCCCAAATTTCGAATCAATGCCTAACTTAAGGCTCAAATTTAAATGCGTGCGTCCATACGTGCATACTCTGGAAATCTGGTATAACATTCTTCCCTTAGAAACATTCGTCCGAATGTTCCTTCTAGGTCTCAAAACAAGCGGTGCGGTATAGTCTTCATGCTATACTTACAGCGATCATGCCACGCTTTGCCACAACACACGTTCTCTTCTCCCTTTTCTCGTAGTACTCATCTCGAACACTCGAACTCGTTCTAGTATCCGTATCACACTCCTGTCAACGCTTCTGTTTCCAACCCTTGGAATCATCACCTCCCAACTTGGTCATCTCACTAACCTCGATTTCCTAGGCCATTCCGGCCTTCACGAATCGATTCTGGTCGAACGTATCCACGAACTCATACGATGGTCATCTAAACTTGGGCCTAGCACCCTCGTGACCCTGCCACCTGGCGGGACCACCCAGAACTGACCCTACCTCGAAACGGGACGCGGGTTGGCCCGCAACATGGCCCCAACCCGACCCACTGTAGCGCCAACTCCCGCTCCTCGAAACGGAACACATCATGGAAGCTACCACTTCCATCTCACACTAACCAGATTTTTAAATCACACTATAGCACAAGGCTATCCGAACATAACACTTAACACATCATTAACATCAATACATACAAGTATCTCTGAGGTTAAGGATATACCAAACTAGGAGGTTCAAGGACCGCTAAAGCGGGAACTTCCACGCGACCTCTGTGGCCCATTTGGTGTATGAACATCTGCCTAGCTATGGAAGGTGAAGAATCTGCAGCTGCTCACAGTAGTCTGTGCTATCCTACGGCGCTACCCACAGTGGACGGTCTCTCGTCATATGGCCTGTTGGCCGCAAGAATAACAAGCTCCTTGGTACTACGACACTCCCGAAATGCGGTCTACCACATCGACCACAGGGTAGGGGTGGCTGCATCTCGCCAACACCCTACTCACGAACATCCCGAAACACAGGAGCCACGACCGCTCACGAATATCCCAAAGGTCCCGAAGGCTGCGAAGGACCACTCTGCAATGGCGGAGGTACATAACTAGTCTGCTGCTGAGGCGGTCCGCCTCGAAAGTCGCCAAAAAAAAAATCCGGCCGTCTTGGCCTTCTGTGGCGGTCCGCTGCGTCGATCTGCGCTCGCCGCACCCAAGTGCATGAGCACGAATGCGAGCAATGTCCATACGGCTTAAGAAACACCCGCACAAGACTCGGCCATATAATCATCTAGCGGTGGCGTGGCGATGCACCCTATCTTCCATATCTGCAACTAGCGCAGGGACATATCGAGCCAAAGAATCGAACTCGACATTGTACTCCCTGACAGTGCGCCCTCTCTGTCTCAGTAACAAAAATCTGTCGGCCCGTGCCCTCCTCATCTGCGGAGGCAAGAAGTGCGTGAGGAAAGCCCCCGAAAACTCATTCCATACTGCTGGAGGTGCATGCTCTCCGGGAAAGCTCGCGAATCAAACCAATCGATTGCGGTATCACGCGGCCGTCGCGAACCGGGGTCCTGGACTCGGTCTCTGAAGCCTTGATCACCCGCATGATCCTCTGTAACTGACGGATGAACTCCTGCGGATCATCCTCAGGCCTCGACCCGTAGAACTCTGGCGGGCTACAACTCAGAAAATCTCGTAGCCTCAAACTATCTGCTCTCGGGTGCACCACGGTCTTCTTTGGAGCTGAACTGCGCATCCGGCTGTCCTCATGTATCGGCCTGACCACGGCGATAAGCGGGCCATCTCGCATGACCCGTCTCCCTGCTCCGGTGTGGGGCTGGAGGCTCGAGTCTTGTAGTCTCATCGACCACGGTGCGGCTCTAAACCTCTTTGGTCTTTGTGGCGTCGCGAAACTTCGCCGTCGGAAGCTTGTCTCAGTCTTGACCGGGCCTGCGCCCTCGGACTCCTCTGTATCTCACTAGCAGCTCCCTCGGCTGCCTTGCCCACCTGGGCCCGGGTTGCCTTGCGCGGAGGCATAACTGGTAAAAACGAGACACGTCAGAGGGGTCCAACTTATAACACAGCTCTAAGGCACGATCTCAGAATGAGAAGAATAGAAACCAATCCTAAATGTCCTATAGCCTCCTGATTATAGATGTGGTGCACAACACATCGATAATCAAGACTCTACTAGACACGGTCTGTAGACACTTTCCGAGGACTAACTGCTCTGATACCACTATGTCACACCCCGAAATTCGGGCCCGTGACTGGTGCCTTACCCCGGGCACCCTAGTGATACAACATCAGAGAAAAACCAGCGGAAATAAAAACTTAGACATGCAACAATAGTTATAATAATAAACAGGCCAACCAAAACAGTTGCCTTCAGTATATACATAAAACCTGAACAGTTTAATCCTTTTACAACCCTGCCTTGCGGTACTACGGACCTCTAAGATTTACAACGACTATGACGGGACAGGGCCCGCCATACCACAGATGTACAAGAACCTACAACTCGTGGAAACACATACCAAAAGATAAGCCTCGGAGAAAGCGGAGCTTTCCAATCTGTTGACTGTGATCCTATGGCGAGGATCCACGGCCGATGTGCCTCTACTGCGGCGTGACGCGGCCACGAGGAGGTCGATGCAACAGTACCAAGTATGTGGCGTAAATCTGCGTTAAATCATAACGATCTATATAAAGCGGAGACATGTATGATAACCAAAGTACGATGCAACATAAAAGCAGTCAAGTCAGGGACTCACGCCCTCAAAGTCACCACTCAAATATAACTATGGGTCTCACGCCCACCACATCCATCATGTTCGCATCATGGCCGCATGCCCCCGGAATACTGCATCGGTGTAGACATGTCCATGATGCAACAATAATAACAAGGCCGCGCGTGGCCACATGCCCCGAATCGCGCCGGTGTAGACATGCCCATGTAACCTCAATAACAATATACTGGGTGGTCTACCCTGCCGCATGGCCACATGCCCCCGGAATACTGCATCGGTGTAGACACGTCCATGTTACAGTAGTAACCATATATCGGGTAATCAACCCGGCCGCATGGCCACATGCCCCCGGAATACTGCATCGGTGTAGACACGTCCATGTTACAGTAGTAACCATATATCGGGTAATCAACCCGGCCGCATGGCCACATGCCCCCGGAATACTGCATCGGTGTAGACACGTCCATGTAACATCAACAACAAGTCAACCGGCCCTCCATCGAGAGACGCGGTAGTATAGGAACACAACACTTGCACAACAAAGGTTATCACCACAAGCATAGGCAAGTTCAACAACGACAAGCATAGGTAAGTTACACATAACTCTAGGTACTTTCATTTTACGTCAAAGCCCGGGGTGTTAACCCCAAGGTACTACATACTTAAGTCCTTGTAAAAGAGATACATTCCTTTTATAAAAGTCACCCGATACCCGTAGTATAAAACTAGAGTGATTCACATTATTAAGTAAACCAGCACACCTTCTTTTTAAAATTAAGTAACAACATTCTTTTCCTAAAGTTCCAGTTTGCCTAGTTTCAATTACTCAAGCTTCTCATTTTCAAATGGTTTCATAGTTCATAAACTAAATCACTTGATTCCTTTTTTTGAACAATCGAGTAATATATGTCTTACGTGAGAGTAGGTTATTCTTGTTTACAACATTCTTATTACAGCAGCCATGATCTAGAAAATGTAATATCATTTTGTCTTATCTTAGCTTCTATGCAGATGGAAGTTTCTACTGGTTTTAATAATATTTAAATAGTCAAAACATTTCCTTTTTTATTAACGCAATGGTTTGTCGATACATCCCGATTTAGAAACCGATAAAACATTCTTAAGCCGTTATACCTAACTTCCCATAAAGCTAGTATAACTCTTAAGTTTTCAAAAACCAAGTACTACTCTTTCTTTCAAAACGATTCACAAATCTTTTGAAATACTTCAACTTCTTCATTAACACATAACAAGCCAGTTATAATCAAATCAATTACCTTTCGAAAACCACAACCCATTTTCTTACCTACATAAAGCTGTTATAACCAACTTCCCATAAAGCCGTTATAACACTTTATGTTTAAGCCAAACAAATACACTTAGCACATGTACGTCTACCGTACTACATAGTTCACACATATCATGCTAGAAAGGATAGGAAGAGGTTCACATACCTCGCGACGATTTATCGACAATAAGCAAAATGCTCCAAGTACTACAACCTTGCTAGCCCTTTCCACTCCTCGAGTAGAATACGCTACTCTTAGTACTTTCACCTATAAAGGTCACAAACGTCTATTAACCCCCAAAACACAAGTTTCTATCTTTCTACGTAAAATTCGCGACACCTCCCCACATGGCGTAAATCTCCTCTCTCTATCGAGGCTACCAAGCCAACCGGGGGTTTACACGCCTAACCGGACGTGTACCATCCTACTCGAGAACACTACACAAGTCTCATCGCAATACGATCTATGTAAATACTGATTCGATTCTTTTCTTTATTCTTGTGCTTAAGTCAAAAGACATTGCCGAATACTAAGTATAGTTCCATATATAGTATACTTCAACTATATATTCTAACAAACATGTAATTTCCAATTACGATAAAGGGATAAGATAATTACCTCGATAAGCCCATAATTATCCAAGTTAAATGTCGATCCTTAGCAACGTTTAGCTCCAACTCCGGGTGCTCCATCCCGCTCCAAACAACCCTTAGAAGTTCTATCCAACTTCTACTTAAATCCTTCAACTAACAATGAAGATTCCTTAGGGTTTCGGTTTGAGACTAAAAAGGACAAAGGTAGTATTTCCTGCTCTACGTATAGAGGTATCTTTGGAATACTACAAGGTACAAGGCTAAGGTATTTTGGGCATTATAACAATACTTGGAGGAGTATTTCAACACCACAAAAAGGGGGGGTATCACACGAGAACAACACTCTAAAAGAGGGGGGGTGTTCTCGGCTTTAGGCTCACAAAGGGGGAGGGTTTCGGCCCAAGGCCTTCACAAGGGGAAAGGGGGGGGCTCTTGGACGAAAAGAGGGAGGGAGAGGGACTCAAGACTTGGAAGGTTTTGGATGAAGAAGTCTTCAAAGAGGGGGGGTATTTATAGCAAAACCAAAGGCCAACCAATGGCCAAGATCTAGCCAAGTGCAAGGCAAGTGTAAGGCCAAGATCAAGCCAAGTGCACCCTAACCCCTACTCCACAAAACACTCCACAAAACATGGCACAAAACTAGGCCAAAAGAGGGAGCCAATCGGCCAAGGCCAACCAATGCCTCTTGGACGCCCAAATCGTCCAAGCACCCCACTTGCTTCCAATGTGAGGTGACACGTATCACCCTCCGTTGGTCCAAAATGTTTCGTCACTCGGAAAAATCCGCAAAAAATAAAAATGTCATAGCCGGAATTTTCCCTACGAAAGCTGTGGAAACGTTTCGTCGGAAAACGACTTTACTCGGCACTTGTGCCCAAATTTCGAATCCAATGCCTAACTTAAGGCTCAAATTTCGTACGTACGTCCATACGTACATACTCTGGAAATACGGGGTATAACATAATGCGCAAAATACCTTAGCCTTTACCTTGTTGTATTCCAAAAGTTACCTCTATACGTAGAGCCCGGAAATACTACCTTTTGTCCTTTTAGTCTCAAACCGAAACCCTAAGTAAAATCTTCATAGCGAGTTGGAGTATTTAAGTAGAAGTTGGTTAGAACTTCTAAGGGTTGTTTGGAGCGGATTGGAGCGCACGGAGTAGGAGCTAAACCTTGCTCAGGATCGACATTATAACTTGGATAATTTTGGGCTTGTCGAGGTAAATATTCTTGTCCCCTTATTGTAATTGGAGATTACATGTTGTAGGAACATATAGTTGAAGTATACTATATATAGAACTGAACATTATTGTGCGGCAATGTCTTTTGACTTAAGCCTGAATTTAAAGAAGAGAATTGAACTGTAATTACATAGGACTGTATTACAGTAGACTTGTGTAGCATTGCTGTGTTGTAGAATTGTACACGTCCGGTTAGACGTGCAAACCCCCCCCCTGGTTGGCTTGGTAGCCGGCCTCGATAGAGGAGGAGATTTACGTTGTTGCGGGGGGGGGGTGCTGCCGAATTTTCTGTAGAATATTTTACATTGAGATCTAGGATGTTAATAGGCGCCTTGTGGCCTCTATAGGTTGAAGTACTACGTATGGCGTGATCTACTTGGCTTAAGGAGTAGCCGACGGTTTGCGGTACTTGGAGCGTTTTGCTTATTGTCGATAATCGTCGCGAGGTATGTGAACCTCTTCCTATCTGTTCTAGCATGATATGTGTATAACTATGTAGTACGGTAGACGTACATGTGTTTAATGTATTTGATTGGTTTGAAACATAAAGTGTTATAACGACTTTATGGGAAGTTGGTTATAACAACTTTATGTAGGTAAGAAAATGCTTTGTGGTTTCAAAGGGTAACTGATTTGACTTATAACGGATTTGATGGGTAGTAATAAAGAATTTGAAGTGTTTCAAAAAGACCTTTTTGAAAGAAGAGTAATACTTGGCTTTGAAAACATAAGAGTTGTACTAGCTTTATGGGAAGTTAGGTATAACGTCTTAAGAGTGATAAAAAGAATGGTTTACTGATTTTTAGAAGATAAGAGACTTGACTTAATGGTATTGATATGAATTTTGTTAAAAGTGTGAAACCTCATTCGTGAGTAATGAGTACTTGGTTTTAAAAGGAATAATGTTTTACTGATTTCGGAAATCAGAATGAGTATCGAGAAACCACTGCAGCGTTAATAAAGGAAAATGTATTGAATAATGAAGTATGGTATTAAAACCAGTAGAACCCTCCATCTGCATAGAAGCTAAGATGAGACAAAATGATATTACATTTCCTAGATCATGGCTGCTTAATAAGATTGATTATAAACAAGAATAACCTACTCACATATAAGACATATGTTTCTCAAAACGCTCAAAGGAGAATTATGTTTTAAAGGATTAAAACTATGAACTACGAAACCTTTTCTAAAATGAGAAACTTGAGCATTGAAATTAGGCAAACTTGAACGTTTGGAAAATAAGGTTGTTACTTGATTTTACAAAGGAAAGCATTTTGGTTTACTTAACAATGTTAGTCACTCTATTTTTTTATACTACGGGTATCGGGTGACCTTTGTAAAAGAAATGGATCTTTAAAAGGAATTTAACGTACGTAGTACTTTAGGGTTAAAACCCGGACTTTGGCATAAAATGAAAGTACTTTGAGTTGTGTATAACTTGCCTATGCTTGTTGTTGTGAAGCTTGCCTATGCTTGTTGTTGTGAGACTTGCCTATGCTTGTTGTGATAGCCTTTGTTGTATTTCTGTACCCCCGCGTCTCTCGATGGAGGGCCGGTTGATTTGTTATGAACGATTCTACACCGAGTCCCACGAGATGGGCAGGGACACGTATTTCATTCGATTCTACACCGAGTCCCACGAGATGGCGAGACACGTATTTCATTTGATTATACACCGAGTCCCACGAGATGGCGAGGACACGTATTCCATTTGATTATACACCGAGTCCCACGAGATGGCGGGGACACGTATTCCATCGATTATTCACCGAGTCCGGGATGGGTCGGGACACGTATTTCATCCGTTATCATACATGTCTCGCTTTATATAGACTATTATGATTTCATTCTGATCTTTTCTGATTTCACATACTTGGTACTGTTATCGACCTCCTTCGGGGGTTGCGTTCATCGCGGTGGAAGTACATCGGTTGTGGATCTCGCCATAGGATCACGATTCGTGCGTCAGAAGCCCATTTCTTGGAGGCTTATCTTTTGGTATGTTACCACAGTGCATAGATTTTTATACATTCGAGGTATGGCGGGCCCTGTCCGTCATAGCATTGTAAAAATCTTAGAGTGCAATAAAGCTGTTGTGGCGGGGTTTGTAAAAGGATAAGCTGTTCGGGTATTTATGTATATATGATGAAGGCAATCGTTTTGGTTGCTTTGTTTATTTATCTTGTCTCTTAATTCATGTTCATGTTTTTATTTCCGCTGATTTTCTCGATGTTGTATCACTAGGGTGCCCGGTAAGGCACGATCCACGGCAGGTTGGTCGTGACACGAGGCGAATTAAAACAAATGGAGGGTGAAGATTTGGATCCATGTGAAGAATGAGGTCTTCCAACCAAGTGTCCACCACAACCTTGGGACATATGTCCACCACAACATTGGGACATATGTCCCCCACAATAAAGAGCCATGTGGCCTTCCACTAGGCACAAAAAAACGCCCAAGGCAAGCCCCCACTTGCCCACAAAAATCGTCCTTACCTACCCCCACTAACCCAAAGAATTAACTTGCAAGACTTGACCATTTGACTTGTCCACTAGCCCAACATTTTCGTCCAACCCATGCCAACTAAGGGTGACACATGTCGCCCTCCTATTGGTCCAAAATATTTCATCTTTCGGAAAAATCCGTAATCGGTTAAAATATTAAAAACGTAGAATTTCCCTCACAAGGTTCGGAATCTTTTCCGTCGAAAGTTCACAATTTCATCCCTAACCTAATTAGGGCTTGAATATTCGTACGTACGTCCTCGCATACATACTCTGGAAATACGGGGTATAACACAATCCTAGCCATCCATTTGTTTTGATCTCACCCCTTGGTCTCTTTATATATTACTACTACTAGTGCAAGACTAGACAAAATCCAACACTTAGAAAAATTTCATTTTCTTGTTCTTGAAGAAGTTTCTCTCGGCTAAGGGTCCTTATCCACACCAAAATTTTGAAATCTTGCTTCTTAATTCACAATACTTAAACCCAAGGTTCCTAGAGGTATTATAAGGATATCTCAATACGAAAATCCCGGAAAAACTACGTTTTTACGTTAGTCGCAAGATGAAAACCTAAGGTGTTCTTCAACTTTGAAGTTGGAACTTGAAGAGGAGTTCTTCACAAGCTTCTAAGGGTTGCTTGGATTGGATTGGAACGTCAATAAGAGGAGCTAAACTTGCTAAGGATCGACTTTAAATCTTGGATTGGATTTGGGCTTATTGAGGTATAAATCTCTGTCTTACTATTGTGATTGAAGATTCCATGTTATGATAAGTTAGAAGTGATCATGTGATATATATTATGAATATTGATAAGTTTTATGGAATTATGGAGGCCAAAATCCAAAACTAGCATGTTTAGCGATAAGATTGTAATTCAATTTAATTGTTAGTTTTAGTCGTCGCATTTTATGTAAAGAAGTGATTATAGTTGTTAAGATTGGTTGCGACTATATAACATGTTTGAATAACAACTTGGATTGAAAAGGAATTGGAAAAGGAAATGGGAAATGACTACTTGTTGTTATATTGTAAAATTGCCGAAATGGTCTAGAATTTTGGAATATTTTGGCGCAGTTTTGTGGCATTTTTACGGGCTGTTTTAGACTAGTATATATGCAGAAATTGGGTGGTTATATATATGATTAATGTGGTAGAATTGGCTAGTGAAAGTCCTAAGGTATAAAGGTGAAAAAGGGTGCAAAGAGGCTACATATCTTATCCTAAATATTGATGAAATTATGGACTGTTTAGTATACATGGTGGGGCAGAATTTTACACGTCCTGTTAAGGCGTGTAATTCCCTTTGGTTAGCTGAATTGTTGAGCCTTAAATGTGGCGTTTGGTTATTGATTTTCGGGCCTTGAAAAAGGTGGAAAAGTATGTAGAAACAAAGGAAGTGATGCCCGATTTTTCGTAGAATAAGAGACCTTACACTTAGTATGATTCTACGTTAAAAAGCTAGGAGTTGATAGACATGTTATGATTAATATAGGTTGAAGTACTACGAGTAGCGTATTCTACTTGAAGGGTGGAAAAGCTAGCAAGGTTAAAGTACTTGGGAGCATTTTGCTACTTGTCGATAATCGTCGCGAGGTATGTGAACCTCTTCCTTCTTTTGGCATGATTCTACGTATGAAATAGCCATGTGATATTATTTCATGATTCCTTCTACTCTTAGAAGTTAAGAAGTATTCACGTTGTTGATTCTAAGTTAAAAGTATGTTTAAATTGTCCTAAGTCCTTACCAAGTCTTATGGGAGATGTTGGTAAGAATGGTTAGGAAGTTATGAGATTTGATTTAAAGCTACGTGTCTTGATTTATTTAAAGTAAGTAAGTTGATTTTATGTTTGAAAATGACTTGAATTTATATGTGAAAAGGAGATTGATTTTAAAAAGTGGAAGTTTTATGATTTTAAAGATAATAAGTTACTTGGTTTTGGAGGTGTATGAAACTTTATTTTTTTTTCAAGTTATGGAACTTGATTTCTAAAGTATAGACGACATGATTTTATATGTATAAGCGACATGATTTTAAAGAGTATATGATACGAGGTTTTAAGACTATAAGCCTTGATTTTATAAGTGGAAATGACTTGATTTAAAAGGTATTGCTTCTTGATCTATTTCAAAAGTTAAGAAGATTGATTTCAAAAAGAGTATGTAACTTGAGTTTTAAAAAGAAGAATTTATTGATTTAAAAGAGAGGGCGTGGCATGATTCTTTTATAAGTATGTATGTACGTAGTACTTTTGGGTTTAGTTTCCCTAATGTAATAAGAAATAAAAGTGCCTTAAGTTCTCTAAAATGAAAGGTTGTTATAATAGCTTTATGGGAAGTTGTTATAACGACTTAAGAAGAAGTGAAAAGATGGTTTAAAAATATTATGTAAGAAAAATTACACCGAGTGTACAAATAGGCCGGATTACGTTATGAGATACACCAAGCCTACAAATAGGCCGGATTATGTTATGAGATACACCGAGCCTACAAATAGGCCGGATTATATTATGAGATACACCGAGCCTACAAATAGGCCGGATTACGCCATATGCACCGAGCCTACACATAGGCCGGATTACGTCATCTTACACCGAGCCCCACAGGCGGGCCGGATTATGCTACATGATTCCACTGTACACCGAGCCCCACAGGCGGGCCGGATTATGCTACATGATTCCACAATGCAGAGCCCCGCCCACAGAGGCGGATTATGCTACATGATTCCACAGTACACCGAGCCCCACAGACGGGCCGGATTATGCCACATGACTCATCAATACACCGTGTCCCGCAAATGTGCCGGATTACGTTATCACGTATGAATAATCAAAGTAAGCTCCCAAATAAGAAATCCCTCCATAAAGGGTCGGATTATGTTATGTAAGATATGTGGAAAAACTTGATTGAATTCTTAAGTATGTATGTAAGAATATGATGTTAATTCTTATTGAAAGAAGGAAAAGAACGGTTAATGTACGATTGGTTTCAGGAGTTAAAATGGCACGGTAGGATCTGGTATTTCATTTTTATACTTGCCCCTGTCATTCTTTTATCTGATTATGATGTAGTTATCGTACCTTATTTATGTTCCATACTGCACTGTTGTTATCGACCCCGCCGCTGCGTTCATGCCCGCATGTGTTAGGTACACAGGTTGGTGATCCTTGCTCTTAGGATCTCTGTTCAGTTTTTGGGAAGAAGCTCCATTCACTCCGGAGGCTTATATTTTTTGGTACGGTTTCCCTGATGTTGTAGATTTATGTACATTCAGGGGTAGGGCGGGGCCCTGTCCCGTCACAGTTGTAATTCTTAGAGGTATGTAGTCATATCTTGTGGGTCGGTTTGAAAAAGAAGAAGTATGTAACTGTGTTTGGTTAAGTATATGTATATGTGTTCAGGGAGGTAGCCTTATCGGCTAACCTATTGTTTATTTCTTGTTGATTTATTTTATAAGTTTCATGTATGATCCGCTGATTATCTCTGATGTATACCTGTAAGGGTGCCCAGGTAGGGCACCAGTCGCGGGCCCGGGGTCGGGTTGTGACAGTACTTTTCCACCTTTTTCAAGGCCCGAATTCAATAGCCAAACATGCCACATTTAAGGCTTAACAATGTAGCTAACAAAAGGGGATTACACGCCTAACAAGACGTGTAAAATTTTGCCCCACAATTGATATCAAACTAGTCCAAAAGACAATGTCATTCTCGGCAATTTAAGGTACAACAACACAAAGTCTTTTCCAATTCTTTTTCAATCCAAGTTGTTTAGTCTAACATGTTATATAGCCGCAATCGATTACAACAACTACAATCTTCAATTAGATAACATGCGACGATTCTAACTATCGACCAAATTGTATTTCAATTTCAAATGGCTAACAATGTCATTTCGGATTTAGGCTTCCAATATCCATAGCACTTATAAATATCCAATACATATATCTCATGCTTGTTAAAATATATAACTACAACAATATGTAATCTTATAACACTAAGAGAACAAGATTGTTACCTTGACAAGCCTTAATCCAACTTCAAGATCCGAAGTCGCTCCTTAGCAACTTAGCTCATTTCCTTGACACTCCAATCCACCACTTGAAGCCCTTAGAAGTTCACAAACAACTTTCCTTCAATTTCCAATCCAAACCTATGAAAGCGACTTAGGTTTTCACCTTGCGACTAATGCAAAAATGACACTTTTCCGGGATCTTTCTATTGAGATACCCTTACAATACCCTTAGGAACCTTGGTTTAAAGTATTGTGAATTGTGGACAACAAACGAAAAAATTTTTCCTTCAAAGTGACCCACAACGAGAGCTCTTCAACAAGAACAAGATTTTCTCTAAATTTTACTAAGTGTGGGAAGCTTGTCTTGCTCTAGTGTGATTATATAACAACATGGAGGGTCGAGATTAGAACAATTGTGTGGCTTGGATGCATTTCATTTAAAAGATCTAGTCAAGTGGCTCTTTTGACTTAGTTAAATAAATCAAGCTCTAGCTTGCAAGACTTGTTCATCTTTGCTTTGGTAAAATGACCTTTCTACCTTTGGTCCATTCGACCAAGACCATCCAGGGGGTGACACGTGTCACCCTCCCATTCGTCGCAATATTTCGTTTTCCGATATTTCCATAATTCCGATAAATTTTACTAGTCTCAAATCTTAACGTTTTTTAATTCTTACGTACGTTCTTATAAACATGTCCTGGAATTACGGGGTGTAACAGATACATGTAGTACTTGGGATTTCCTAAAATGGAAATTTAGTTCATAAAGTGAATGTACGGCTCACGTATTTGTCGTAATGGACTTTAATCATTAGTAATGCAAGGTGTGTTAGTGCCTTGATAGTACTTTGACTTGCTTAAATGATAGTTATTCTATTTTGTGCCTTGATAGTACTTCGGCTCGCCTAAATGGTATTGTCTTGATTTGTTGAAAAAGAAGGCATGGAAATTGTCTTGGTTTGTTAAAATGACGGTTTATTCATTTTATGATGTTGACAGTCAAAGATTATCTTAACTTGCATATGTTGTTCATGATAGCCATTGGTTATAGTGTTATGAGTATAAATGCGGGGTAAACCCCCAAGACGTTATACACCTCATGAGTATAAATGTGGGGTAAACCCCCAAGACGTTATACACCTCCTGAGTATAAATGCGGGGTAAACCCCCAAGACGTTATACACCTCCTGAGTATAAATGCGGGGTAAACCCCTAAGACGTTATACACCTTCTGAGTATAATTGCGGGGTAAACCCCTAAGATATTATACATCTCCATGGATTTTCTACCCATGATGTGAGCATGGAATATATGCTCATTGCGGGTCCGTAGGGCCTAAGCGGGTGAAATAGTCCTGTGCGGGTGAAATAGTCCTATGCGGGGAAAATTGTCCTATGCGGGTCCACAAGACCCTTGCGGGTGAAACAGTCCCAGGAGTAGGTTTGCATAATGATACTACGGGCGGGGTGGCCCTGGATTGATCATAAGCTTCATATTTTAAAGCATGTAAAGTTTACTCTCATTGTTAAAAAGGTACAGTGTGCGGGTAGTTGTATGTTATACTTGTTACATGCTGACATTGATGTTGTATTCCACGAGCATGCTTCTGTGATATTATATTTAGGGGTAGGTATATTCAGGGGTACGACGGGGCCTTGTCATGTCATAGTATTTGTCCAAACTCTTAGAGGTCTGTATTCATATGCGGGCTGGACTGGCTAGAGTTGTATTTACATTATTGAAAAGTGTAGACCCTTTTGGGTGATTTATATTATGGCAGCCTTATCGGCTTTGCCTTTGTTTTAAAAAAAAGAGTGTTATTTATCTTCTACGGTTTATTGTGTTGTATGAATAGAAGGGTTCCCAGGTAGGGCACGATCGCGAATGGCAGTGCATGACGTAATGAGTGGTATCAAAGCAGTTAGTCCTCGGAATATCTACAGACCGTGTATAGTAGAGTCTTGTTTATCGGTGTGTTGTGCACCACATCTATAAATAAGAGGATATAGTACATTTAGGATTGGTTTCCCTTATTCTCACTCTGAGATCGTGCGATAGAGCTATTTTGTTAGGGTAGTCTCTCCCTAACGTATTATTGTGATTGCAGCTTTGAGAAAGGCAACAGTGACCCAGAAAGGATTATATGGATTGCGTATCCAGGTTGGTAAAATTATCGTATAGATGGTATTATGATGATGTATACATATACGAGCGTGTTTATTTGGGGCTATGTGTGTTTCCTAGAATGATTATAAATTTCCATGAATTGGTTAAGCCTTAGTAAATTCTTGGAAGGGGTGGAACATTTATTGAATCCACACCTAGGCTTTATATATGTACTGATTTGGAATATCAGGAGGTGATGAACTGTCTAAGATTGTGTTAGACTCTTAAAAGAGGTCATATTTGATTAGTTTGATAGCATACCCATGTCGTTAAATTAAGCCATGTTGTACGCTTAAGTGATTGTGTGAATAATAACGGTGTGGAGTAATTAGAGTTGTTGTGAGTAAGACAACATGTTTGTGAGATATTGAGAAGCTACATTTCCCGTATGTGGTGTTACACCACATAGTTCCATGACATGTGTTTACGAGAATAGACGTGAGAGCACAAGACTTATAAATTTGAACGAAGGAAAGATTTGTTATTCTTAAGGAAAAGTTTTCCGAACCTCGGGAAGGAGAATGTTCGTTAATGAGAATTGGGTTCCCGAATTTGATATTTGAGACTTATAGAATTTATTGGAATTTCGGGAGATGAAATATTTTAGACCAACCGGAGGGCGACACGTGTCACCCTCCATGGGCCCATATGGGGCGGAAAAATGGACACATAAAGAAAGCCACTTGGCTTGATATTGTTGACCACATCTCATCCACACAAGTGTTTTAATCTAGGTCCTTGGTTGTAGTATATATCCTATACTAGTGCAAGACATTCTACACTTAGAAAAAATTTCAAGACTTTGTCTTGCTCAAGAGAGAGCTCTCGGCATCATGCCATTTTGCACACAAAAGATTTTCATTTGTTGATCATAATTCCCAATATTCAAACCCAAGGTTCCTAAAGGTATTCTAAGGTTATCTCAATAGAAAGATCCCGGAAAAACTACGTTTTCACGTTAGTCGCAAGATGAAAACCTAAGGTGTTCTTCAACCTTGAAGTTGGAAATTGAAGAGAAGTTGGTTATGAGCTTCTAAGGAGTGTTTGGAGCGGATTGAACGTAAGAAGAAGAGCTAAAAGTTGCTAAGGATGGACTTTTACGCTTGGACATTATTAGGGCTTATTGAGGTAAAATCTTCATCTTCTTAATGTGATTAAAGATTACATGTTTTAGTAGTTGATAAATGAGCATGTGATATATAGATTGAAGTTTGAAAAGATTTGGATCATGTCGACATGTTAAAAACCGAAAATGACAAGTTAGCCATATATGTTGTAATCAATTTGGTCGTTAGTTACAATCGTCTCATGTTAAGAAAGAAAGGATTTATAGTTGTTATTGTCACGACCCGAACCCGGGCCCGTGACTGGTGCCTTACCCCGGGCACCCTAGTGATACAACATCAGAGAAAACCAGCGGAAATAAAAACTTAAACATATAAAACAGTGAAATAAGAAAGCAGGCTAACCCAACGGTTACCTTTTTGTACATAAAATTAAAACTTGAGCTATATCTTACATCCCTGAGCACACTTGGTGCACTGAGACCTCTAAGAATTTTGAAACCATAATGACGGGACAGGGCCCCGCCATGCCCCTGAATAAACAAAAGTCTACTACTTCAGGGAACCGTACCACAGGACAAGCTTCCGGAGATATGGAGCTTTCCGAGAACCGAACGGCGATCCTAAGAGAGTGGATCAGCAAGCTATGTACCTCAACTGCGGCATGAACGCAGCCCCGAAGGAGGTCGATAACAACAGTACCAAGTATGTGAATCGTAAAATCAGTAAATGAAATCATAATAGTCTATATAAAGCGGGAGACATGTATGATAACCAAACTACAAGACAACACATATGATCCACGTCAAATCGTGGACTCACGCGTAAAGTCATCACTCAAATACAACCCGAGTTTAACGCGCTGATGGCGCGTACTGCCAAAGATCTCACCTCGGAATAAGCATGGCCATGGAACCATCCTAGTGGGCCCATACCCGTGGACCATCCAACGTGTCAGTATGCCCAGAGGAAATAACAAGATTATACTCACAGTGGAAGCATACCCGTGGGCTACCCAACGTGTCAGTATGTCCAAACAACTAACCAGATAACACTTAATGGAAGCATACGTGGGCTACCCACCGTGTCAGCATTTCCAATAGGATCGATACAGTGGAAGCATACCCGTGGGCTACCCAACGCGTCAGTATGTCCATCAATCAACCAGATAGCCGGCCCTCCATCGAGAGACTCGGTAGCACACAACCAAACACGACAACAAAGGCTACCACAACAAGCATAGGCTAGTACACACAACTCAAGGTACTATAAATACTTCTTAACACAACATCAAGTATACCATTTAAAACCCAAGTACTTAACCCCTTTAGGATCAAGGTACTCTACCTTTTATAAACAAGTCACTTATGTTTTTCCATCTCAAGGAGTTCAATATTTGAAAACGAGTTACTCCCCTTTTTCCAAAATCAAGTTACCATTCTAAAATCCAATAATGAGTCCATTTCTTTATTTTCCATAAAGTCGTTATAACTAACTTCCCAATAAGCTATTACAACACTTCATGATTAATAAAACAAGTCAAGACAAAATCATGCCTTTCTTTTTAAACCCAAAATACTTCAAATTCTTAAGTCTCTTTTCTATTAGAAAACGAGTTCCTTACTTTGAAACTTTTAGGAAAATCAGAACTTGATTTCAATAATTCTCATTAAATGACCATGATCTAGGAAATGTAATGCCATTTTGTCTTATCTTAGCTTCTATGCAGATGGAGGTTTCTACTGGTTTTAATATGATTAATGTCATTACTTCTTTCCTTTATCGACGCTGCATTGGCTTGTTCGATCCTTATTCCCATTTCCGAAATTGTAACGTTATTCTTTTAAAAACCAAGTATTCATTTCTCACGAATTAGGTTTTATACCTTTCAACACCATTTAGGTTAATTAAACGTCCGTCTCTTATCTTTTGAAATCGACAAACCATTCTTTTAACTACATAAAGTGTTTATAACAAACTTCCCATAAAGCCGTTATAACACTTTATGTTTTAAACCAACCAATCACCACTATAAACATTTATGGGACCAATAGGGCTCATTCTTTAACCACCGAGTACCCGCTACCAACGGATAAGACTTTACTACTATTTTCACACAATGAAGCCCTTAACACTTCATATCAAGTCAAGGCACAAAAGGGAAATCAAATTCCTTTAACACTCGAGGCGTCTGCACTATATATTTTACAAATAGTCATGCTGAAGAGGATAGGAAGAATCACATACCTCGCGACGATTGTCGACAATAAGCAAAATGCTCCACCGTATTATCGCCCTTAAGTAGAATATGCTACCGTAGTACTTCAATCCTATAAGTGTTACACCCCGTAAATTCTAGAGGATAGATAAGTTGGCAAACATGTGTTGGAAGGATTTTGAGTTTACCTTTGAGTATTGGACCCCAGTTGTTAAGGATTGTAAGGTGTTTAAAAGGCCTAGTGTGTAGTCCGTTGAATCTAGGTCCCAACGCAACCAACCGTTCGTCGATTGGACATCGGAGTCAAAAGTTATGGAAGTTTCAAGTTTGGCGCGCAGTCAAGTAAAGCAGTGACTTCAGTTCAGGGGTTCAGCGCCGCGGAGAAAGCGCGGCGCCGATTATCTTGGTCTGCGGGTGTTGGCGCCGCGGCCGGAATCTGAGGGCAGCGCGTGCAGCGTGCAATTATTTTACGAAGTGTTAGCGCGTGGCCGCGGCCGAGGCGGGATTTCTGCGGGTAAAGGAGAAAAATCAGGGATATTTTTATAAGGAGCCTATGGGAGGGTGACAAGTGTCCCTCCCATCCTTTGACCAGCGATAGAAGCCTATTTTAGGGCCAAGTCTTGGAAGACTTGGCCATTTCATTTCAAACCCTCCCAAGAGAAAACCCCTCTCCCTTCTCTCTAGGTTTTTGAGAAACCTGGCCTTAGGGAACCGCTGGAGCGCGGCAAGAAGGAAAAAGTGTTGGTGAACTTGTGGGAAGCGCCGTGGTTGAGTTGTGGAAGAAGTGGTAGGAAAGGGCTTTTGTGGGCTTTTCTAAAAGGTAAGAGTTTCCCTTCTCTGGGTTTTGAGTTAGTACTTGTGATAGTAGTATAGATCTGTGAGCCTGAGGCTGTTATATTTAGAGTTTGAATAGATTTGTGAGCCCGAGGTCATTATAGTTAAGTTTGTATAGATTTGTGAGCCCGAGGTTGTTATAGTTAAGTTGGCTTAGATTTGGATCTTGTAGCCTTGTTGATTTCGGCCTTGTGAAGGTGGCAAGTTAATAGAAACAAAGGAAGTTACGTCCATTTCCGTAGAATGTAGGGGCCTTGTACTTAGTTTACTCTACGTTCAAACTAGAGTTTGATAGACGTTTTATGGCCCTTATAGGATTGAAGTACTACGTGTAACATATTCTTCTTAAGGAGATAGTCGTGGAGCATTTTGCTTAGTGTCGACAATCGTCGCGAGGTATGTGATTCTTCCTATCCTCTTCAAAGATGACTATTTGTGAAATATATAGTGCGGTTGACCTTGCGTGTGTTAAAGGAAATTGATTTTCCAAATTGTGTCTTGACTTGTTATGAAGTGTAAAGCGGCTTCATTAGGTGTAAGAGTAGTAAGTCTTATCCGTTAGTAATGGGCACTCGGTGCTTAAAGAATGAGCCCTCTTGGTCTCATAAATGTTTATGTGGTAATTGGTTGGTTTAAAACATAAAGGGGTTATAACGGCTTTATGGGAAGTCGCTTATAACAACTTTATGTGAGTAAAAGAACGGTTGTTGATTGGTAGAAGTTAAGAGACTTGATCTTGTAAGATAAGAGACTTAACTTAGAATTGTGAAAGTTGTGTAATGTATTCAAAAGTTGTAAAACCTCATTCGTGAGTAATGAGTGATACTTGGTTTTGAAAACTTAAGAGTTATACTAGCTTTATGGGAAGTTAGGTATAACGGCATAAGAATGTGAAATGGATTTGAAAGTGGGAACAAGTATCGAACACACCATCATAGCGCTAATAAAGGAAATGGTTTCACTAATTGATTATATTAAAACCGGTAGAAACCTCCATCCGCATAGAAACTAAGATAAGACAAAATGATATTACATTTCCTAGATCATGGTGCTTAAATGAGAATCATTGATAACAAGTTCGACTTTTCTTAAAATTCCAAAGAATGAACTTAATGGATTGCAAAGGATAATGTCTTGGATTTTGGAAAAGAGAAGTAACTTGAGTTTGAAAGTATAAATCACTTGTTTTCAAATATCGAACTTTTCTTAAGGGAAAAGTAAATGACTTAGTTTTAAAAGGTAGGAATACTTGACCTTAAAGGAGTTAATTACTTGGACTTTTAAAAGGTATACTTGACGTTATGTTAATTGTGTTTGAAGCACGTGTTTTAAACATGAATGTGTGTGATACTACGTGTGATAGTATCGTATGGTTTCTACGTAAAGAGAGGTCTTTGAAGGTAGGAAAGAATGTAGTATTTTGGGGTTGGAACCCGTTTGTCGACTTAAACGAAGGTACTTTGAGTTGTGTGTAACTTGCACTGTGCTTGTGGTGATAGTTTTGTTGTTGTGCAAGTGTTTGACTTTGTGCTCACGAGTCTCTCGACGGAGGCGGATATCGGGTGGTATGATGGACATATCGACACGTTGGGTAGCCACGGGTATGCTTCCACTATATTGATCCTTTGGGACATATCGACACGCTGGGTAGCCCACGGGTATGCTTATTAGGAGTGTTATCTTGTAAACTGGTTTGGACATACCGACACGTTGGGTAGCCCACAGTATCGTCCGGTGAGTATTATCCGGTATTTGTTTGGACATACCGACACGTTGGGTAGCCCAGTATGCGTCCACATGAGTATTATCTGGGTATTTGTTTGGACATACCGACACGTTGGGTAGCCCGCAGTATCGTCCACGATGAGTATTATCTGGGTATTTGTTTGGACATCCGACACGTTGGGTAGCCAGCAGTATCGTCCACGATGAGTATTATCCGGGTATTTGTTTGGACATCTTGACCGTTGGGTAGCCACGAGTATGCGTCCACGGTGAGTATTATCTTGTTATTGGTTGGGACATACCGACACGTTGGGTAGCCGAGTATCGTCACCGTGAGTACTATCTTGTTATTGGGTTGGACATACCGACACGTTGGGTAGCCCACGAGTATGCGCCCACTTTGAGTAATGATCTTTCGGGCGTGAGTCCACGACTTGATGTGATTTGATTTGGTAATCAGTATACGTGGTGTCTTGTAGTTTGGTTATCATACATCTCCTGCTTTCCTTATAGACTATTATGATTTCATTTCTGATATTTTTTTGCTTCGCATACTCGGCACTTTGTTATCGACCCTTCGGGCTGCGTTCATGCCGCAGTTGAGATACATCGCTTGTTGATCCGCACTTTGGATCGCTGTTCGGTTCTCGTAAAGCTCCATTCCTTCGAGACTTTGTCACTTGGTACGGTTCCTCGAAGTTGTAGAACTTTTTGTACATTCGGGGTATGGCGGGAGCCACTGTCGTCGGAGATGTTATAAAAATTCTTAGAGGTGCAGTAATGCGATGTGGCGAGGATTGTAATCGCTCAGTGTTAGTTATTTTTCGTAAAAGGTAACCGCTTGGTTAGCTTTGTTTTCTCTTTTCATTGGTTATCATGTATGAGTTTTAATTTCCGCTGATTTTCTCGATGTTGTTTGACTACTTGGGTGCGGGTAAGGCACGATCGCGAGCCGGTTTGGTCGTGGCGAAGTGGTATCGTGAGCGATTAGTCCTCGGAAAGTGTCTCTGACCGTGTCTAAGTAGAGTCTTGATTATCGATGTGTTGTGCACCATCTATAATCGAGAGGCTGAGACATTTAGGATTGGTTTCTATTCTTCTCATTACGAGATCGTGCCTTAGAGTCATGTTGTAAGTTGGACCCTCGACGTGTTTCGTTTTACGATTATGCCTGCGAAAGGCAACCAGGGGCGAAGGGCAAAGCGAAGGAGGCTGCGAGTAGAGCGGCGGCAGTCTCTGAGACCACGATGCACGAGCCTCCATCCACGGCCGGGAGCGAGAGAGATGGGTTACAAGAGTTGGCCCGATTATTGGCGGGGTTGTGGCGGACACGAGATAGGTGGGCCGGCCAGTTCGATAGCACCGATGGTTCACCCGAGATCGGATAGTTTGGTGCGGGACTTTCGAGTTGTGGCCCGCGAGTTCTACGGTCGAGGCACGAGGATGATCCGCAGGAGTTCATCAGCGATTCTGACCGGATCGTGAGTGATCAAGGCATCGGAGACCGAGTCAGTGGTCCTAGGTTCGCATCGGCTGCGTGATACCGCAGTCGACTGGTTTGATTCGTGGGAGCTGTCCCGGGGAGGGCATGCACTTCCAGCGAGATGGGACGAGTTCTCGGAGGCATTTCTTGCACATTTCTTGCCTCCACAGATGAGGAGGACTCGGGTCGACAGATTTTTGATGTTGGCGAGCAGGCGTGCGGTTCGGGAAGTACAACGTGGAGTTTAACTCACTAGCTCGACGCGTCCGCGTTAGTAGCCGAGCATGGAGGACAGAGTGCACCGCTATGTCACGAGGCTTGATGACTATTTGGCGAGAGTTGCTCGAGTAGCTCTTCAGGGCATGGACATTGCCGCACGCAGCTCATGCACTTGGATGTGAGGCACGTAAGTCGACGGAATGACCAAGATCGTGAGTAGGGCCAAGCGGCGGGGTCCTTTGGTGACCTTCGGCGGCGACCTCGGAAGAGTTAGTTATGCGCCTCCGCCAGTACGGAGTGCTCCACCTCAGTCGTCAGGACGTTCGAAAAATTCAGGAGCGGTCGTGGCTCCAAGGTTTGAGTTTTGGGGATCGGGGATGTTAGTCGGATGGGACCACCCTTACCTCGTTGTGACCATTGTGGTAGGCTCCACGATGGGAGTGTCGTGCTAATAGGGAATCTTTTACATGCGGCACCGCCATTTTGCAAGGAATTGTCCCACCAGAGATAGCGCGGAGGTTGAGATTCAGCCCGGGATCGATGGACGATTCACCTCCTCCTTTTGCGTCGTCTTGGAAAGAACATGAGTAGAACGACAAGAAGGAAGTGAAGCAATAGTTCTGGTATGTTCTTAACCTACAGAGTATTGTATGCTTTGATGTTGTGGTGATGTGTTGAGTGCTATGTTCGTAGCTTTGTGTATATAATGTGATTTGGAAGCATGGTTAATAAAGAGGGTAAGTTGGGGATGAGAAAAATTTTGAACCTTAGAATTTATAACAGTTGAGACCTTAGATGTAAGGCCGTCTTGGGTAGAAGCCTTCTTCGTTAATCCTTGTCGGAGTGTATGGTATACATGGAGTTTTGTGTGATGATTCCATGGGTAGTTTGCGATGGAAGTGGTAGCTTCCATGACGTGGATTAGTAAGATGGACGAGTTGGAGGTAGTGACTCAGGTGGTAGAAAGCAGGCGATGGTGAATTGTGGAGCGTGTACTAGATATGGGTGTGAGTGTACAAGGAAGGTACGCCGAGTAAGGAGAGTATCCTTTAGACCAAGGGAGGAGAAAATAGTGATGTTTGCACGTTAGAGGTGATTTCCCCGTTAGCTGGAATTTGGAGATGCGTGATTTCTATATTATGGCCATGAGAGGCATAAATGAGTTTTGGTAGGTATAGTAGTGAAGACTATACCGCGCACGTGTTCAAGACTTAGAAGGAACATTCGGAACGAATGTTTTACGAGAGGAAGAATGTTACACCACGTAAATTCTAGAGGATAGATAAGTTGGCAAACATGTGTTGGAAGGATTTTGAGTTTACCTTTGAGTATTGGACCCCAGTTGTTAAGGATTGTAAGGTGTTTAAAAGGCCTAGTGTGTAGTCCGTTGAATCTAGGTCCCAACGCAACCAACCGTTAAATCGATTGGACATCAGTCAAAAGTTATGGAAGTTTCAAGTTTGGCGCGCGATCAGTAAAGCGTTGACTTGATTCGGGGAGTTCAGCGCGGCACGGAGAGCGAGGCAGCGCGCCGATTATCTTGAGTCTGCGGGTGTTGGCGCCGCGGCCGAATGCGAGGCGCGGCCGCAGCGTGCAATTATTTTACGAAGTGTTAGCGCTGGCCCAAGTGGCAGCGGCCGGCGGGATTTTCTGCGGGTAAGGAGAAAAATCGGGGATATTTTTATAAGGAGCCTATGGGAGGGTGACAAGTGTCCTCCCATCCTTTGACCAAGCGATAGAAGCCTATTTTAGGGCCAAGTCTTGGAAGACTTGGCCATTTCATTCAAACCCTCCCGAGAAAACCCTCTCCCTTCTCTCTAGGTTTTGAGAAACTGGCCTTAGGGAAGCTGTTGGAGCGGCAGAAGGAAAAAGTGTTGGTGAACTTGTGGAAGCGGTGGTTGAGTTGTGGAAGAAGTGGTAGGAAAGGGCTTTTGTGGGCTTTTCTAAAAGGTAAGAGTTTCCCTTCTGCAGGTTTTGAGTTAGTACTTGTGATAGTAGTATAGATCTGTGAGCCCGAGGTCATTATATTTAGAGTTTGAATAGATTTGTGAGCCCGAGGTCATTATAGTTAAGTTTGTATAGATTTGTGAGCACGAGGTCGTTATAGTTAAGTTGGCTTAGATTTGGATCTTGTAGCCTTGTTGATTTCGGCCTTGTGAAGGTGGCAAGTTAATAGAAACAAAGGAAGTTCTGTCGATTTCCGTAGAATGTAGGGGCCTTGTACTTAGTTTACTCTACGTTGAAACTAGAGTTTGATAGACGTTTATGGCCCTTATAGGATTGAAGTACTACGTGTAACATATTCTTCTTAAGGAGATAGTCTTGTGGAGCATTTTGCTTAGTGTCGACAATCGTCGCGAGGTATGTGATTCTTCCTATCCTCTTGAGATGACTATTTGTGAAATATATAGTGCGGTTGGCCACGTGTGTTAAAGGAAATTGATTTTCCAAATTGTGTCTTGACTTGTTATGAAGTGTAAAGGGCTTCATTAGGTGTAAGAGTAGTAAGTCTTATCCGTTAGTAATGGGCACTCGGTGCTTAAAGAATGAGCCCTCTTGGTCTCATAAATGTTTATGTGGTAATTGGTTGGTTTAAAACATAAAGGGGTTATAACTGCTTTATGGGAAGTCGATTATAACAACTTTATGTGAGTAAAAGAAACGGTTGTTGATTGGTAGAAGTTAAGAGACTTGATCTTGTAAGATAAGAGACTTAACTTAGAATTGTGAAAGTTGTGTAATGTATTCAAAAGTTGTAAAACCTCATTCGTGAGTAATGAGTGATACTTGGTTTTGAAAACTTAAGAGTTATACTAGCTTTATGGGAAGTTAGGTATAACGGCATAAGAATGTGAAATGGATTTGAAAGTGGGAACAAGTATCGAACACACCATCACTGCGCTAATAAAGGAAATGGTTTCGACTAATTGATTATATTAAAACCAGTAGAAACCTCCATCTGCATAGAAACTAAGATAAGACAAAATGATATTACATTTCCTAGATCATGGCTGCTTAAATGAGAATCATTGATAACAAGTTCGACTTTTCTTAAAATTCCAAAGAATGAACTTAATGGATTGCAAGGATAATGTCTTGGATTTTGGAAAGAGAAGTAACTTGAGTTTGAAAGTATAAATCACTTGTTTTCAAATATCGAACTTTTCTTAAGGAAAAGTAAATGACTTGGTTTTAAAAGGTAGGAATACTTGACCTTAAAGGAGTTAATGACTTGGACTTTTAAAAGGTATACTTGACGTTATGTTAATTGTGTTTGAAGTGCGTGTTTTAAACATGAATGTGTGTGATACTACGTGTGATAGTATCGTATGGTTTCTACGTAAAGAGAGGTCTTTGAAGGTAGGAAAGAATGTAGTATTTTGGGGTTGGAACCGGTTTGTCGACTTAAACGAAGGTACTTTGAGTTGTGTGTAACTTGCTGTGCTTGTGGTGATAGTTTTGTTGTTGTGCAAGTGTTTGACTTTGTGCTCTGGAGTCTCGACGAGGGCCTGATATCGGGTGGTATGATGGACATATCGACACGTTGGGTAGCCACGGGTATGCTTCCACTATATTGATCCTTTGGGACATATCGACACGTTGGGTAGCCACGTATGCTTCTATTAGGAGTGTTATCTTGTAAACTGGTTTGGACATACCGACACGTTGGGTAGCCACGAGTATCGTCCACGCGATGAGTATTATCTGGGTATTTGTTTGGACATACCGACACGTTGGGTAGCCCACGAGTATCGTCCACGATGAGTATTATCACGGGTATTTTTTTTGACATACTTACACGTTTTGTAGCACACGAGTATGCGTCGTAAGTGAGTATTATCGGGTATTTGTTTGGACATACTGACTCGTTGGGTAGCCCACGAGTATGCGTCCACATTGAGTATTATCTGGGTATTTGTTTGGACATACCGACCGTTGGGTAGCCACGAGTATGCGTCCACGGTGAGTATTATCTTGTTATTGGTTGGGACATACCGACACGTTGGGTAGCCCACGAGTATCGTCCCGTGAGTACTATCTTGTTATTGGGTTGGACATACCGACACGTTGGGTAGCCCAGTATGCGCCCACTTTGAGTAATGATCTTTCGGGTGAGTCCACGACTTGATGTGATTTGATTTGGTGAATCAGATATACGTGGTGTCTTGTAGTTTGGTTATCATACATCTCTGTTTTCCTTATAGACTATTATGATTTCATTTCTGATATTTTTTCGCTTCGCATACTCGGTACTGTTGTCGACCCGCCTGAGGCTGCGTTCATCTGCGCAGTTGAGATACATCGCTTGTTGATCCGCACCCTTTGGATCATTGTTCGGTTCTCGTAAAGCTCCATTCCTTCGGAGACTTTGTCACTTGGTACGGTTCCTCGAAGTTGTAGAACTTTTGTACATTCGTGGTATGGCGGGCCCTGTCCGTCGGAGATGTTATAAAAATTCTTAGAAGTGCAGTAATCGATGTGGCGAGGATTATGGCTGTTCAGTGTTAGTTATTTTTGAGAAAAGGTAACGCTTAGTTGCTTTGTTTTCTCTTTTCATTGGTTATCATGTATGAGTTTTAATTTCCGCTGATTTTCTCTGATGTTGTTTGACTACTTGGGTGCCCGGGTAAGGCACCAGTCGCGGGCCCGGTTTCGGGTCGTGACAATAAGGGTCATAAAACGTCTATCAATCTCTAGCTTCGAACGTAGAATAAACTAAGTGCAAAGTCCCTAAATCCTACGACAATTTGGACGGCACTTCCTTTGTTTCTACTAACTTGCCACCTCTTTCAAGGTCGAATTCAATACAAACGCCCCACAATAATACAAAATAACCCAATACTTTCCATGCCATACTTGGCCAACCATAAACCAATTCTTAATCCCTTTCAATTCTTTCCAATCCAAGTTCTTAGTCCTAACATGATATCTAGCCCTAGACATCTTTAACAATTACAATCTCCCTTTACAACATGCGACGTCCCAATTAGAAACCCAATTGAAGTTACAATCTTAAGGCTAACATGCCCATTTCAGTTTTTAACAAGACAACAAGATCCAAATCTATACAATATAAAAAAGCCTCAGGCTCAATTCTATACTACTACAATAAAACAGCCTTAGGCTCATAACCAAGAGAAAGGGGAAACTCTTACCTTAAGGAATAGCCCACAAAAGCCCCTTTTTCTTCCACCTCTTTCCGTCAAAATCGCCCACCAGCGTTACCCACAAGTTTACCCACACTTTTTCTTCTTGCCGCCGCTCCAACAATCTCCTCTAAAGCTAGGTTTTCTTCCAAAAACTAGAGAGAAGGGAGAGGGTTTTTCTTAGGAGGGTTTGGAAATGAAATGAAATGGAATGGCCAAGTCTTCCAAGACTTGGCCCTAAAATAGGACCACTTACTGATAAAAAGGATGGGAGGGACACTTGTCACCCTCCCATAGGTTATAAACGAAATATCCCCTGTTTTTCGTCACTTACTGCGCAAAATTCCCGCCTCGGCGCCGCGGCGCTTCCACTTCCAAAAATAAATCTTCCGCATGTCGGCGCCGCGGCCCTGCATTCCGGCGCCGCGGCGCTGCAACCCCTGCGACCCCCCAGAACAACCGGCGCCGCGGCCCTGCATTCCGGCGCCGCGGCGCTGTACCCCTGAACCGAGAACTGCAGCAGCCTGACTGCGCACCAAACTTGTAACTTCCATAACTTTTGACTCCGATGTCCAAACGACGAACGGTTTGTTGCGTTGGGATCTAGATTTAACGGACTACACATTAGGCCTTTTAAACACCTCGAAATTCTTAACAACTGGGGTACAACACTCCAAGGTAAACTCAAAATCCGTCCAACACATGTTGTCAACTTATCTAACTCCTTGAATTTACGGGGTGTAACATTCTCCCCCCCTTAGAAACATTCGTCCCGAATGTTCCTTCTAAGTCTCCAAAACGCAGACGCCGGTATAGTCTTCACTACTCCACTCATGAAAGAATCAGTTATGCCACTCATGGACTTATCACTAGAAAAATACTCCCCACATACTATGTACTTCCGACAAGGATCACTGTAAAATCTTTTACTCTAGCCGGTCTCACCTCTAAAGTTTCGATTGTTATAAATTCTAAGGTTCAAAGTTTTTCTCATCCCCAGACTTACCCTCTTCACTAATCAGGCTTCTAAATCACATTTTTAACACAGAGTTATCCGAACATAACACATAACACATCACCCTAACATCGATGCATACAAGTCTCTAGAGGTTTAAGAATATACACCAGAATTCATCGCTTTACTTTCCCTTTTTGTCGTTCTACTCATGTTCCTTCCCTGCACGGCGCACAAAAGGAGGAGATGAATCAGCCACTGATCCCGAAGGCTGAGTCTCTACATCCGTGCTATCTCTGGTTGGACAATTCCTCGCAAAATGGCCCTGCTGGCCGCATGCAAAACAAACCCCCATTCCAACACGACACTCCCCACCATGGAGCCTACCACAACGGCCACAACGAGGTAGGGGTGGTCTATCGACTAACGTCCTGCTCCCCCAAACACGAAACTCGTGCCCCGACCGCTCCCGAATTTCTGAACGTCCCAAGGCGTGATGGAGCACTCAGAATGGCCGAGGTAAATAACTAGCTCTTTGAAATTTGCTGCCTCGAAGGTCACGGAGGACTCTTGTCACTGGCCTCTTCTGCGATCTTGGTTATTCGCCGACCTCTACGTTCCTCACTGCTGCGCATAGCTGGATGCGGGCAATGTCCATGCGGTGAAGAGCTACGGTGTGCATCCTCCGCTAAATAATCATCGAGTCGGTGACATAACGATGCACTCTATCCTCCATATTGGCCACCAAAGCGGGGACATACCGCCAATGAGTCAAACTCTACATTGTACTCCCGAGCGTGCGCCTCTTTGTCTTAGCATCAAAAATCTGTCGGCGTGCCTCCTCATCCGTGGAGGCAAGAAATGGCCAAGAAAGCCTCGGAGAACTCACCCCAACCAGGTGGAGTGCATGTTCCCCGGGGCTCACGAATCAAACGATCGATCGCAGATCACGCGGCCGATGTGAACAAAACCACCGACTCGGTCTCGAAGCCTTGATCACTCGCGATCGTCAGAATCGCTTCGGATGAACTCCTGCGGATCATCCTCAGGCCTCGACCCGTAGAACTCAGGTGGGCTACAACTCAGAAAATCCCGTAGCCTCAAACTATCTGACCTCGGGTGAACTATGGGTGCTCTGGGCTGCTGCGTCGATCTATCCTCGTACTGCCACGATCACGGCCAATAATCGGGCCATCTCCGTAACCCATCTCTCCTGCCCGGTGCGGATCGAGGCTCGGTGCCGTAGTCTCGGGAGAGACCGCCGCTCTACTCGCGACTCCTCGCTGCTTGCCCTTCTGGGCTCTGGTTGCCTTGCGTGGAGGCATCACTGGTATACAAAGAACACGTCAGAGGGAGTCCAACTTATAACACCGCTCTAAGGCACGATCTCAGAGTGAGAAGAATGGAAACCAATCCTAAATATCCTATAGCCTCCTGATTATAGATGTGGTGCACAACACACCGATAATCAAGACTCTGCGATACTGCGTAGACACTTCTCCGAGGATTAACTGCTCTGATACCACTTTTGTCACTTTGTCGCGAGCCTAGCTCCGACGACCCAACAAATGGTACCGGGCTGCTTGCGATCCCTGAGGCATGCCCTCACGGCCATCTTCTCGGGACGTGCCATACGGAGAGCCACGGTTCGGGTCTGTTCCCGTGGTAGAGGCTCTGGCCTCTTTATACGCTCAGCCCCCCGAAGGAGGTCAGTACAACAGGTACCAAGTATGTGAAACTGTAAAATACTGTAAATGAAATCATACTAGTCTATATAAAGCAGGAGACATGTATGATAACCAAACTACGATACCTGACACATATGATCCACGTCAAATCGTGACTCACGCCAGTAAAGTCATCACTCAAATACAACCCGAGTTTAACCCGCAAGATGGCGCGTACGCCAAGATCTCACCTCGGTATAAGCATGGCCATGGAACCATCCTAGTGGGCCCATACCCGTGGACCATCCAACGTGTCAGTATGCCCAGAGGAAATAACAAGATTATACTCACAGTGGAAGCATACCCGTGGGCTACCCAACGTGTCAGTATGTCCAAACAACTAACCAGATAACACTCCTAATGGAAGCATACCCGTGGGCTACCCAACGTGTCAGCATGTCCAAGAGGATCGATACAGTGGAAGCATACCCGTGGGCTACCCAACGCGTCAGTATGTCCATCAATCAACCAGATAGTCGGCCCTCCATCGAGAGACTCGGTAGCACACAACCAAACACGACAACAAAGGCTACCACAACAAGCATAGGCTAGTACACACAACTCAAGGTACTATAAATACTTCTTAACACAACATCAAGTATACCATTTAAAACCCAAGTACTTAACCCCTTTAGGATCAAGGTACTCCTACCTTTTATAAACAAGTCACTTATGTTTTTCCATCACGAGGAGTTCAATATTTGATAACGAGTTACTCCCCTTTTTCCAAAATCAAGTTACCATTCTAAAATCCAATAATGAGTCCATTTCTTTATTTTCCATAAAGTCGTTATAACTAACTTCCCAATAAGCTATTACAACACTTCATGATTAATAAAACAAGTCAAGACAAAATCATGCCTTTCTTTTTAAACCCAAAATACTTCAAATTCTTAAGTCTCTTTTCTATTAGAAAACGAGTTCCTTACTTTGAAACTTTTAGGAAAATCAGAACTTGATTTCAATAATTCTCATTAGAGCAGCCATGATCTAGGAAATGTAATGCCATTTTGTCTTATCTTAGCTTCTATGCAGATGGAGGTTTCTACTGGTTTTAATATGATTAATGTCATTACTTCTTTCCTTTATCGACGCTGCATTGGCTTGTTCGATCCTTATTCCCATTTCCGAAATTGTAACGTTATTCTTTTAAAAACCAAGTATTCATTTCTCACGAATTAGGTTTTATACCTTTCAACACCATTTAGGTTAATTACACGTTCGTCTCTTATCTTTTGAAATCGACAAACCATTCTTTTAACTACATAAAGTGGTTATAACAAACTTCCCATAAAGCCGTTATAACACTTTATGTTTTAAACCAACCAATCACCACTATAAACATTTATGGGACCAATAGGGCTCATTCTTTAACCACCGAGTACCCGCTACCAACGGATAAGACTTTACTACTATTTTCACACAATGAAGCCCTTAACACTTCATATCAAGTCAAGGCACAAAAGGGAAATCAAATTCCTTTAACACTCGTGCGTCTACCGCACTATATATTTTACAAATAGTCATGCTGAAGAGGATAGGAAGAATCACATACCTCGCGACGATTGTCGACAATAAGCAAAATGCTCCACCGTATTATCGCCCTTAAGTAGAATATGCTACCGTAGTACTTCAATCCTATAAGGGTCATAAAACGTCTATCAATCTCTAGCTTCGAACGTAGAATAAACTAAGTGCAAAGTCCCTAAATCCTACGACAATTTGGACGGCACTTCCTTTGTTTCTACTAACTTGCCACCTCTTTCAAGGTCGAATTCAATACAAACGCCCCACAATAATACAAAATAACCCAATACTTTCCATGCCATACTTGGCCAACCATAAACCAATTCTTAATCCCTTTCAATTCTTTCCAATCCAAGTTCTTAGTCCTAACATGATATCTAGCCCTAGACATCTTTAACAATTACAATCTCCCTTTACAACATGCGACGTCCCAATTAGAAACCCAATTGAAGTTACAATCTTAAGGCTAACATGCCCATTTCAGTTTTTAACAAGACAACAAGATCCAAATCTATACAATATAAAACAGCCTCAGGCTCAATTCTATACTACTACAATAAAACAGCCTTAGGCTCATAACCAAGAGAAAGGGGAAACTCTTACCTTAAGGAATAGCCCACCAAAGCCCCTTTTTCTTCCACCTCTTTCCGTCAAAATAGCCCACCAGCGTTACCCACAAGTTTACCCACACTTTTTCTTCTTGCCGCCGCTCCAACAATCTCCTCTAAAGCTAGGTTTTCTTCCAAAAACTAGAGAGAAGGGAGAGGGTTTTTCTTAGGAGGGTTTGGAAATGAAATGAAATGGAATGGCCAAGTCTTCCAAGACTTGGCCCTAAAATAGGACCACTTACTGATAAAAAGGATGGGAGGGACACTTGTCACCCTCCCATAGGTTATAAACGAAATATCCCCTGTTTTTCGTCACTTACTGCGCAAAATTCCCGCCTCGGCCCCGCCGCCGGCGCCGCGGCGCTTCCACTTCCAAAAATAAATCTTCCGTGTATGCCGCGCTGCATTCGGCGCGCGGCTGCAACCCTGCGACCCCAGAACAACGGCGCCGCGACCTGCGATCCGGCGCGCGCGCTGTACCCTGCAGAGAAGCTGCGGCACTGCGCACCAAACTTGTAACTTCCATAACTTTTGACTCCGATGTCCAAACGACGAACGGTTTGTTGCGTTGGGATCTAGATTTAACGGACTACACATTAGGCCTTTTAAACACCTCGAAATTCTTAACAACTGGGGTACAACACTCCAAGGTAAACTCAAAATCCGTCCAACACATGTTGTCAACTTATCTAACTCCTTGAATTTACGGGGTGTAACAGTTATAATTGTTATTATGTATATAACATGTTGGAATAACAACTTGGATTAAAAAGGAATTGAACGGAAATTGACATTGTTGTTGATATTGATAGTTGTCGAGAATGTGCCTTAAGGATATGGACAATTTTATATTGATTGTGGGTCAGAATTTTACACGTCCGGCTAGGCGTGTAATCCCTTTGGAATTTCTGAATTGTTGAGCCTTAAATGTGGCATTTGGTTATTGATTTTCGGGCCTTGAAAAAGGTGGAAAAGTACGTAGAAACAAAGGAAGTGCTGCCCGATTTTCCGTAGAATAAGAGTCCTTAAACTTAGAAATATTCTACGTTGAAAGCTAGAGGTTGATAGGCGTATTATGGTTATTATAGTTTGGCATTCTACGTGCGGCAAATTCAAGTTAGCAAGTGGATTAAGCCGAAGAGGTATGTGGAAACCTTTCTTATCTCTTTAGCATGAATCTTGTAAAAATGTATAATACGGTAGACATACGTAAATTAAGAGAATTCGGTTCCATTTTAGTATCCTTGCCTTGATTCTTGAAAGTGTAGTAACTTGACTTTTAAAAAGTATAGGTTACTTGATCTTATGTATATAGACATCTTGACGTGTGAAGTATTGGTTACTTGAACTATGTTAAAGTTAAGAAACTTGATATTCAAAGTTAAGAAACTTGATATTCAAAGTTAAGAAACTTGATATTCAAAGTTAAGAAACTTGATATTCAAAGTTAAGAAACTTGATATTCAAAGTTAAGAAATTTGATATTCAAAGTTAAGAAACTTGATATTCAAAGTTAAGAAACTTGAATTCTAAAGTTAAGAGACTTGAAGTATTTTGAAAGTTATGTAACTTGATTTGAAAGTATAAGTCTCTTGGTTATAAAAAGGATGAATTTGTCTAAGACATAAAGAGTTATAACGACTTTATGGGAAGTTAGTTATAACGGCTTTATGAAAGGTTAAAGATGTCTTAGTTTCTAAAGCATAAAGTTAGTATAACGGCTTTATGGGAAGTTGGTTATAATAACTTTATGGAAGGTTAAAGGAATGGTTTTCTCAAGTAATGTAAACAAAGATAAATGACTTGATATAGAGAAGGGCAATTTGATTTAAAGGTATCAATTGCTTAAGATTTTAAAGTAAGGGTCACTTGATTTAGAAGCCTAAAGATGTATTTCTAAAAGTGTAGTGACATGTTTGAAATGTAGACAAGCCTTGATACTACGGGTGTTAGTATCTTGGGGTTTTATATAAAAATGAGTCTTTTGAAACGAATGGAATTACGTAGTACTTTGGGTTAAATTCCCGGATTTTTATGTGATATGAAAGTGCCTTGAGTTAATAAAATGAAATTCATTTTTGTATGATAATAAAAGTCTAAAGATTTTATGAACTTTCCTATGCTTTCTTGTGATAGCCTTTGAGTGCAAATATTATATTTTTACGCTGCCGTGACTCTCAGTTGGAGGGCCGGCTGTCTTGTTGTGAATTTACTTGGACGTACCGACAATGATGGAGGATTCCACGGGTATGCTTCCATTGTGATTGATCCTTGGACATGCTTATACGATGAGGGATTCCGGGGCATGCGACCAGGATGCGGGTTAAATTCCCGGATGCTATTATTACTCCATGGCCATGCTTATACGATGAAGGATTTTGGGGCATGTGACCGTGTTATATATTATTAATCCATGGACTAGCTCCCATGAAGACATGTACCCGAGATGAGGGATTCCACGGGCATGTTATATACGATTATTACCCCATGGATTAGCTCTCCATGAAGTCATGTACCCAAGATGAGGGATTCCACGGGCATGATAACCGCCGAGACCTTAGGTATATAAGGCCTTCTCGGGCAATAAGATTTAATTCCGACTAAGGGTAAGAGTTAAGTACGACGGTGGGTCGGGTTGAGGACCTATTACGGGTTGCCCCATAGACTGAAATGATGTGGGATCAGTTGGTAGCAGTCCCGCTACGTGACAGGGTCACGAGGGTGCAAGGCCCAAATATAGTTAATTGTTTTACGGGTTCGTGGACGCGTTCCATCGGAATAGGGTCGTGAGAGCCGGAAATGGCCTTATATTGTTTGATATAGTAACTCCAAAGATTGGAGGCCAGAATATGTATGTAGGTTATGCATTATCTTTGGAATAAGTTGAATACGGAAGAAATGTACGACCGAAGAAAGAGAGCAACCAAATGTAGAGGAATAGAGCCTGAATAAATAAGTACCTTTCGAGGTAGCTACACCAGTGGGTGTTTGGGTGGTAGCTGAGCGGGTATATGAGATTTTTCCGGTGATGATGTAGTCGTCAGGCCCTAGCAGATCTAGTAGAGCTGGATATTACAGACTTTGAGGTCATTTTGGGTATGGACTAGTTGGCTTCGTGTATGCCAAGGTCGACTGTAGAGAGAGGTTGGTTAGATTCTAGTTTCCCCGGTGAGCCGGTTATCGATGGGGAAGGAATGGAAGTGTTAGTAATATGTAAGTTATTCCTTCCTTCTTTGACATGATAAGTGGTGGAGTCTATGTGACTTGTTTTATTGAAATGATTGATTTGAATTTGAAAGTTAAGAGACGGAGATAAGAACATACGATTATTGAAGGATTTTATGTTAAGTGCCCTTAGAGGTACTTGGATTTGCTTTAGTGTGGTGGTCAGGGCAACGACTTTCCAAAATATTTCACGAAAAATGCGCAAAGCAATAATAAGATAAGTACGAGTGCTGCCGCGGGAAACAGAAAATATCGTTGGTAGGTTTTGAAAATCTGTACGATTATAAGGTGGCGCTTGATGATCAAGATTAAAAAGGGGAGATAAGCTTCCTCCCCCACGTAAAAGGATGGTTTTACGTATTATGGGGTTATGTGTACTCATGTTATTAGGCGAGAGATGTGAGACTGGTAAGATCTTCAGTGTCGTCATGCCATAGGTTACAATTTTAGATAACCGTGGGAAACGTATTGTGTTGAGGCAATCGAGGATTATGCGAGATTATATATTAGGAAGATTATGAGACTGCACGGGGTTCCTACATTTATTGATGACAGACAGATGAGCCCAGTTTACGGCTAGCTTCTGGAGGTTTTCCAGAAGAGATTGGTGACAGAGGTGAGTCTCGGTGTTACATTTCACCCTCAGACCGACGGACAGGCAGGGCATGTTATCCAGACACTTGAGGATAGGTTGCGGGCCTGTGTTATTGATTTCAGGGGTAGCTGGGAGGATCTTTTGCCTCTCGTTGAGTTGCGTATAATACCCGTTACCATTCAAGTATTCAGATGGCCCTGTATGATGCCTTGTATGAAAGAGAGTGTAGAATCGCCGATTGGTTGGTTCAATGTAGGCGAGGTTCAGATAATTAGCCCAGACTAGATTCAGCGGGCTGTGGATAAGGCGAAGCTTATCCAGGAAAGATTATTAGTAAGCTCAGAGTCAGCATAAGCTTTATGCAGATAACCGACGTCGACACTTGGAGTTCAGGTTGACATTTTATTATAAGTATTGTTATGTGGCCATGGTTGGCATATTTTGTATGAAGGGTGTAGTAAAATGAGACTATGTCGCTATCTATTAGATTGACTCCGAAAGAACATTCGGGGACGAATGTTTCAAAGGGGGAAAGAATGTTACACCCCGTATTTCCAGGACATGTGTTTACGAGAATAGACGTGAGAGCACGAGACTTATAAATTTGAACGAATGAAAGATTTGTTATTCTTAAGGAAAAGTTTTCCGAACCTCAGGAAGGAGAATGTTCGTTAATGAGAATTGGGTTCCCGAATTTGATATTTGAGACTTATAGAATTTATCGGAATTTCGGGAGATGATATATTTTAGACCAACCGGAGGGCGACACGTGTCACCCTCCATGGGCCCATATGGGGCGGAAAAATGGACACATAAAGAAAGCCAATTGGCTTGATATTGTTGACCACATCTCCTCCACACAAGTGTTTTAATCTAGGCCCTTCGTTGTAGTATATATCTTATACTAGTGCAAGACATTCTACACTTAGAAAAAATTTCAAGACTTTGTCTTGCTCAAGAGAGAGCTCTCGGCATCATGCCATTGTGCACACAAAAGATTTTCATTTGTTGATCATAATTCCTAATATTCAAACCCAAGATTCCTAAAGGTATTCTAAGGTTATCTCAATAGAAAGATCCCGAAAAAACTACGTTTTCACGTTAGTCGCAAGATGAAAACCTAAGGTGTTCTTCAACTTTGAAGTTGGAAATTGAAGAGAAGTTGGTTATGAGCTTCTAAGGAGTGCTTGGAGTGGATTGGAACGTAAGAAGAGAAGCTAAAAGTTGCTAAGGATCGACTTTTATGCTTGGACATTATTAGGGCTTTTTGAGGTAAAATATTAATCTTCTTAATGTGATTAAAGATTACATGTTTTAGTAGTTGATAAATGAGCATGTGATATATAGATTGAAGTTTGAAAAGATTTGGATCTTGTCGACATTTTAAAAACCGAAAATGGACAAGTTAGCCATTTATGTTGTAATCAATTTGGTCGATAGTTACAATCGTCGCATGTTAAGAAAGAAAGGATTTATAGTTGTTATAATTGTTATTATGTATATAAAATGTTGGAATAATAACTTGGATTAAAAAGAAATTGAACGGAAATTGACATTGTTGTTGATATTGATAGTTGCCGAGAATGTGCCTTAAGGATGTGGACAGTTTTATATTGATTATGGGGCAGAATTTTACACGTCCGGCTAGGCGTGTAATCCCCTTGGAATTTCTGAATTGTTGAGCCTTAAATGTGGCATTTGGTTATTGATTTTCGGGCTTTGAAAAAGGTGGAAAAGTACGTAGAAACAAAGGAAGTGCTGCCCGATTTTTCGTAGAATAAGAGTCCTTATACTTAGAACTATTCTACGTTGAAAGCTAGAAGTTGATAGGAGTATTATGGTTATTATAGGTTGGCATTCTACGTGCGGCAAATTCAAGTTAGCAAGTGGATTAAGCCGAAGAGGTATGTGGAAACTTTTCTTATCTCTTGAGCATGAATCTTGTAAAAATGTATAGTACGGTAGACGTACGTAAATTAAGAGAATTCGGTTCCATTTTAGTATCCTTGCCTTGATTCTTGAAAGTGTAGTAACTTGACTTTTAAAAAGTATAGGTTACTTGATCTTATGTATAAAGACATCTTGACGTGTGAAGTATTGATTACTTGTGTCACGACCCGTTCCGGGGCCCGTGACTGGTGCCTTACCCGGGCACCCAAGTAGTCATACATCAGAGAAATCAGCGGAATATAAAACATAAAAACCCGAACAGTTATCCTTTTTACAAACTCTGCCCACAACAGTACTACAGACCTCTAAGAGTTTTATACAACATGACGGGACAGGGCCCCGCCATACCCCTGAATGTACAAGTACCTACGGTGAAAGGGGACTATACCAAAAGATAAGCTTCCGGAGAAACGGAGCTTCCCAATACGCTGAACGGTGATCCTATGAGTGAGGATCAACAACTGGTGTACCTCTACCTGCGGCATGACGCGGCCCGAGGAGGTCGATAACAATTACCAGTATGTGGCGAAAAATCGTAAATGAAATCATAGTAGTCTATATAAAGCGTAAGACATGTATGATAACAAAACTACGATTCATAATATAAAAGCGATCATGTCAAGTCGAGGACTCACGCCTCAAAGTCATCCTCACGCCGTGGAACTCTTTCCTCACCGCGATCTAGGTATTAGTTACGTGATACTTGTACCATGTCTCGGCCCATCTCATGGAATCGTGGAGAAAGCGTATGGAATACATTCCCGGTCCATCTCATGGACTCGGTATCAAATCAGGTGGTATACATTCCCGGTTCATCCATGAGCGGTGTCGCATGAAATACATTCTGGTCCATCATGGGCCAGCGGTAGTCAGTGAAATACATTCGGTTCATCTCATGAACGCGGTAGTCAGTGAAATACATTCGGTTCATCCGTGACGCGGTAGTCGAGTGAAATACATTCGGTTCATCGTGAACGCGGTAGTCAGTGAAATACATTCCGGTTCATCTCATGAAACGCGGTAGTCGAGTGAAATACATTCGGTTCATCCGTGAGCGGTAGTCAGTGAAATACATTCGGTTCATCCCGTGAGCGGTGGTCAGTGAAATACATTCTGGTTCATCCACGTGAGCGGTAGTCGAGTGAAATACATTCGGTTCATCCCGTGAGCGCGGTAGTCGGATAGTCATAACATTTAAACGCTCTTTTAAGACAGATTAAGGTAATACCATATTTTCCTTTTAAAACAACTAAGGTAACATTATGCCCTCCTTTTTAAACCAAAACACTTTCCTTTTTAAAGTCAAGTAACAACCTTCTTTTCCAAAAGTTCAAGTTTGCCTAATTTCAAATATTCACATTTCTTATTTTTGAAAGGTTTCATAGTTCATAGTCTTAATCTTTTAATAACATAATTCTCCTTTTAAAACAGTTGAGTAATATATGCCTTATGTGTGAGTAGGTTATTCTTGTTTATAACAATCTTATTAAAGCGACCATGATCTAGGAAATGTAATATCATTTTGTCTCATCTTAGCTTCATGCGGATGGAGGTTTCTCTGGTTTTAATAATACTTTATTAGTCAATACATTTCCCTTTATTAACGCTGGTGTGGTTTGTTCGATACTTATTCTCATTTTCGAAATCAGTAAAACATTATTCCTTTTACAAACCAAGTACTCATTGCTCACGAATGAGGTTTCACACTTTTTAACAAAATTCATATCAATTCAATTAAGTCAAGTCTCTTATCTTTTGAGATCAAGTCTCTTAACTTTTAAAATCAATAACCCATTCTTTTTATCTTTCTTAAGTCGCTATACCTAACTTCCCATAAAGCTAGTATAACTCTTAAGCTTTTAAAACCAAGTGTTACTCTCCTTTCAAAAAGGTTTCTTATTATTCAGACTTAAGTCAAAAGACATTGCCGTAAAGCTACGTTCAGTTAACACACGTCTCTAGTACTATATATATATATACTTTTAAAATATCATGCTCAAGAGTATAGGAAGAATCACATACCTTGCGACGATTATCGACTATTAGCAAATAGCTCCAAGTACTGTAATCCTGCTAGCCTTTTCACTTCTTCGAGTAGAATACGCTACTCGCAGTACTTCAACCTATCACGGTCATATAAGTCTATCAAGCGTCTAGACTATTACGCAAAACATTTCTAGATACGATTCCTTTATTCTATGGAAAAAATTGGGCAACTTCCACTACAGCCAAACTACACAAGTCTCATAAATACGGTCTATGTAAATCTGATTCGGTCTTCTTCTTTAATATTCTTCTGATGTGATTTCAGTTAAATTCTTTTCTGTAATATCCTTCTATTACAGTTCAATTCTCTTCTGTAATATCCTTCTATGAATCTTATATTCATTTCTATACTACTACAGTATGTAATTTCCAATTACAATAGAAGGTCAAGAGTATTTACCTCGATAAGCCCAAAATTATCCAAGTTTTAATGTCGATCCTGAGCAACGTTTAGCTCATATTCTGAACGCTCCAATTCGCTCCCAGAAACCCTTAGAAGTTCTAACCAACTTCTACTCAACACTTCAACCGACTATGAAGATTTTCCTTAGGGTTTCATTTTGTGACTGAAAGGAAGTATAATAGTATTTCTAGGCTTTTAGTATAGGTGTAACCTTGGAATACTACAAGGTATTTGGGCCAAGGTATTTGAGAATAGTAACAATACTTGGAGAATACTTTTCTACCAAGGGGGGGGGGGTGTATTATACGAAAACAACTAGGCAAGGGGAGGGGTACTCTGGGCCAAGGCTCACAAGGGGGATGGGGGAGGCTTTGGACGAAAGCTACAAAGAGGGAGGGAGGGATTTTTCCTTGGAATTTCACAAGTGTGGATGAAGAATAAGTCTTCAACTAAGGGGGGGTATTTATAGGACTTTCAATGGCCAAGATCAAGCCAAGTGGGGGGCAAGTGGAGGGTCAAGATTTGGGCAAGTGTGTGTGGGTCCCACTTGCTCATCTACTACACAAAATATCTACAAAATATCCTACCTAATCCTTGACCAAGGAAAAGGCACAAAAAACGTGTAAAGAATGCCCACTTTGCCGTCCATTGAGGGTGACACTTGTCACCCTCCCGTTGGTCCAAAATATTTCATCTCTCGGAAAAATCCGCAAAAATAATAAATGACATAGCCGTATTTTCCCTTCCATGAAAGTCCGGAAAACGTTTCGTCGGAAAACGACTCTTTTCGCTAGTTGTGCATAAATTTTCGGTCCTTGCCTAACTTAAGGCTTAAACTTTTATACGTACGCCCTCACGTACATACTCTGGAAATACGGGGTATAACAACTTGAACTATGTTAAAGTTAAGAAACTTGATATTCAAAGTTAAGAAACTTGATATTCAAAGTTAAGAAACTTGATATTCAAAGTTAAGAAACTTGAATTCTAAAGTTAAGAGACTTGAAGTATTTTAAAAGTTATGTAACTTGATTTGAAAGTATAAGTCTCTTGGTTATAAAAAGGATGAATTTGTCTAAGACATAAAGTTATAACGACTTTATGGGAAGTTAGTTATAACGGCTTTATGAAAGGTTAAAGATGTCTTAGTTTCTAAAGCATAAAGTTAGTATAACGGCTTTATGGGAAGTTGGTTATAACAGCTTTATGTAAGTAAGAAAATGCTTTATGGTTTTAAAAGGTAACTGATTTGACTTATAACTGACTTGATGTGTAATAATAAAGAATCTTGAAATACTTCAAAAGAATGCTGAATCATTTTTAACAGAAGAATAATACTTGGTTTTGAAAACATAAGAGTTATACTAGCTTTATGGGAAGTTAGGTATAACGTCTTAAGAATGGTAAAATGAATGGTTTATTGATCTTAAAAGATAAGAGACTTAACTTGTTTTACTTAGTAATTAACATTTTGTTAAAAAATGTTGTAAAACCTCATTCGCGAGTAATGAGTACTTGATTTTAAAAGAAATAATGTTTCTTGATTTGAAATCGAATAAGTATCGAACAAACCACAGCGCGCTAATAAAGAAATGTTTTGACTAATAATGTATTAGTAAAACCAGTAGAAACTTCCATCTGCATAGAAACTAAGATGAGACAAAATGATGTTACATTTCCTAGATCATGGCTGCTTAAATAAGATTGTTATAAACAAGAATAACCTACTCACGTATCAGACATATGTTTCTCAAATTGCTTTTAAAGGAGAATTATATCATTAAGTGATTAAAATTATGAACTACGAAACCTTTCAAACGAAACTTGAGTAATTGAAATTAGGCAAACTTGAAACATTTGAAAAGAATGTTGTTACTTGATTTTACGAAGAAGTGTTTTGATTTACTTCAAAGGATAATCACTCTATTTTCATATACTACGTATTGTGTGACTTTTGTAAGCGTAACGTATCTTTTAAAAGATAATGTATGAAGTACTTTGGGAATAGATACTCGATCTTGTTAATCATATAATAGAATGTACCTTGTGTGTTTAACTTGATTGGGTTGGGTTGTGATAGCCCTGTAATACTTTCTTGTTGATTTGATAAGTAGACGTGATATGATGCTATGTGTGTTAGTGTCTTGTAACGTTTGTGAAAGAGAGTATTCTTGTTGTGCTTATGTTGTGTAACGATAAGCTGTTATGTTAGTATAATATCACTCACCTCTTGACATATTTCCGGAGGTTAAGCTGCCCTCCGATGCGGGGTAGACTCAGGCGGTCTGGGACCATGATTCGAGAATACCTCATGCGGGTCCAAGGGATCCATGCGGAACTACGGGAGTTCCAGGTTAGTTTGCGGCCCTTGTGGTCATGCGGTCTTTGTGGCCATGCGGACTGCGGGTCCAGGACGATGCCGAGGAGTAGCTACCCTCGATGCGGGGTTACATACCCTATGTGGGCCTATATGAGTGGCCTATGCGGACTACGGGAGTCCAGGATTAGGCTTGCATGGTGATACTACGGGCAATTGGCCCTGCTTCGATCATTCGCAGCCTAGAAAAGACACATTCTGATTTACCTACTGTTGCTCTTGTTTATGATGTGGCACTATGTGCGGTTACCTTGGTTGTTTCATACATACTTGCAAAACTGATTTTAAAATGATATGTTTTCATTTAAGTACTTTACAGTTTCACATACTTGGTACCTGTTGTACTGACCTCCTTCGGGGGGCTGCGTTCATGCCGCAGGTTGAGGTACACCAGTCGTTGATCCTAGTTCTCGGGGTCACAGTTCAGCGTATGGGAAGCTCCGTTTCTCCGGAGGCTTATCAGTGGTATAGTCCCCTGTCGTTGTAGGTATTTATATTCAGGGGTATGGCGGGGCCCTGTCCCGCCATTGTTGTCATATCTTTCTTAGAGGTCTGTAGTACTGTTGTGGGCAGAGTTGTAATGGGATGTAACTGTTCGGTTTTAAATTGATCTATATATATATGCCGTAAGGCAAGTTTTCTCCGATTACTGTTTCTTACTTCATAATATTTTCATGTCTTGTTTTATGTTCCGCTGATTACTCTGATGTTGTATCACTAGGGTGCCCGGGGTAAGGCACCAGTCACGGGCCCGGGTTCGGGTCGTAACAATGTTCCCTTCTACTCTTAGAAGTTAAGAGGTATGTATTTACAGGACATGTTTTAAGAACGTACGTAAGAACTCACAAGTGTTAAGATTTGAGACTAGTAAAAATTTATTGGAATTATGGAATTATCGGAAAACGTAATATTGTGACGAATGGGAGGGCGACACGTGTCACCCCTTATTGTTGCCTTGGACGAAAATGTCATGGCCAAAATGGTCATTGACCATAGTCTTGGATGACTAAGTCTTGCAAGTAGTAGCTTGATATTCTTGACTAAGTCAAAGGACCCACAAGGCTTGATATTTGATAAGAGCTCATCCAAACCACCCATTTGGTTGCATCTTGACCCTCCATGTTACTAAATAATACTATTAGTAGTATGACAAGCTTAACACTTAGTAAAATTTTCAAGAAAATGAAGAACAAGAGCTACTAGCTCTCGGGTTCACTAAGGGAAAGAAAGAAAAAATTTCGTTTCTTGTTCTTTAAGCTCCACACTTTAAACCAAGGTTCATGAGTGTATTGTAAGTGTATCTCAATAGAAAAATCCCGGAAAAAAAGAGTTTCCGTATTAGTCGCAAAGTGAAAACCTAGTTGCTTTCTAGGTTTTGGATTGGAAGTTTGAAGGAAAGTTGTTGGTATTGTTCTAAGGGTCTCAAGTAGCGGATTGAAGTGTCTTGAAGAGGCTCTAAGTTGCTAAGGAGCAACTTCGGATTTGGAGTTGGATTAAGATTCGTTAAGGTATAAACTTGACCCTTAAAAATGTTACAAGATTATTTATATTGTTGTTAGCTTTACATGTTGCTAGCATGAAGTATATGTGTTGAAGTTTATAAGTATTATGGATTGCTTGTAGCCTTAAAATCCGAAATGTAATGTAAGCCTTGTGAAGTTGGATTACAATTTAGTCGTTTATTAGAATCGTCACATGTTACATACTTGAAGATTATAGTAGTATAATCGATTGCGACTTGATACCATGTTATACTAACAACTTGGATTGAAATGGAAATTGGATAAGAATTGGTGTTATGGTACTCTATATGACCGAAATTGGACTAGTAGTTGTATTAGTTTGATATCTATTGTGGGGCGGAATTTTACACGTCTAGTAGGCGTGTAATCCCCTATTGTTGATTGCATTGATTGGGCCTTAAATGTGGCGTGTTTGGTTATTGTATTCGGCCTTGAAAAAGGTGGCAAAGTTGTTATACCCCGTATTTCCAGAGTATGTATGTGAGGACGTACGTACATTTGTACAAACCCTAATTAGGTTAATGATGGAATTGTGAACTTTCAACGGAAAATATTCCGAACCTTGTGAAGGAAATTCTACGTTTTTAATATTTTAACCGATTACAGATTTTTCCGAGAGACGAAATATTTTGGACCAATAGGAGGGCGACATGTGTCACCCTTAGTTGGCATGGGTTGGAAGAAAATGTTGGCCAAGTGGACATGGTCAAGTGGTCAAAGTCTTGGAAGATATTTTCTTTGGGTGAGTGGGAGTAGGTAGGGGCATTTTTTTGGGCAAGTGGGAGGCTTGCCTTGGACGATTTTTGTGTGCTAGTGGAAGGCCACATGGCTCATTGTTGTGGGGGACATATGTCCCAATGTTGTGGTGGACATATGTCACGACCCGATCCCGGGCCCGTGACTGGTGTCTTACCCCGGGCACCCTAGTGATACAACATCAGAGAAAATCAGCGGAAATAAAAACTTAGACATGAAACAAGAGATAAAGTATGAAACAGGCTAACCAAAACGGTCACCTTCCTGAATATATACATATATATATCAACCTGAACAGTTAAATCCTTTTACAAACCACCCACAACAAGATTACTACGGACCTCTAAGAATGTAACCATAACTATGGCGGGACGGGGCCGCCATACCACGAATGTACAAGTAACTACACGGCGAGGACTATACCAAAGATAAGCCTCGGAGAAGCGGATCTTCCCAAAATCTTTGACGTGATCCTATGGCGAGGATCCACAACCGATGTACCTCACGCGGCATGAGCGGCCCCGAAGGAGGTCGATAACAGTACCAAGTATGTGAAAGCAGAAATACTATAAATGAAATCGTAATAGTCTATATAAAGCGGGAGACATGTATGATAGCAAACTACGATCCAATATATAAACAATCATGTCAAGTCGGGGACTCGCGCTCAAAGTCATTACTCAAGTATAACAATGGGTCTCATGCCCACAACATCAATCATTCCCGATACCTTCCGCCATGGCGTGATCATGATATAATCACACCAAGAAGTACACATGAACACGAGTCCCACTGAGTCATAAAAACCGTGCACGGCAAATGCGAAGGCTAACTACCAGATACCAAGCCGCATCATCAACTGACCGGGGCAAGTACGAAAGCCAACTACCAGATATCAAAGTCGTACCAACAAATCTATATAACCAAACCACGAAGCTGACCCAGGGCAAGTACGAAAGCCAACTACTACGGATACCAAGCTGCGCCTGCGTAGCGGAGCAATCACGAAGACTAACTACCGGATACTGGCCGGAATCACGAGACCGTCACAAAACTGAGCGGGGCAAGTCGAAGGCCAACTACGGATACCAAGCCGAAATAGCCACGACTTGGGCAAATGCGAGCCAACTACGGATACCAAGCCGAATCAGTAAAACCTCATGGAGAGCTAGTCCATGGAACAATAATCCTAATGGAACCATACCCGTGGGCCACCCAACGTGTCAGTAAGTCCAAGGATATAACAAGATAACCGGCCCTCCATCGAGAGACGCGGTGGTATAGAAATGCAATACTAGCACGACAAGGCTATCACACCCAAACGTAGGCAAGTTACACACAACTCAAGGTACTTTCATTTTATGCTAAAGTCCAGGTTTTGACCCCAAAGTACTACGTACGTTAAATTCTTTTTAAAAGATCCATTTCTTTTACAAAGGTCACCCGATACCCGTAGTATCAAAATAAAGTGACTAATATTTTAATTAAACCAAAACAACTTCCAGACATTCCTTTTTAAACCAAATTAAGACAATACCATGCCTTCTTTTTAGACCAAAACACTTCTCCTTTTAAAGTCAAGTAACCATTTTAAAACCAATGATAAAACCACCCCTTTGTTTTGATAAAGTTGTTATAACTAACTTCCCATAAAGCTGTTATAACACTTTATGTTCTAAACCAAAAACTCTTCAATTCCACAAGTCTCTTTTCTTTTAAAACAACAACAAGTATTCTTTTAAAACCCAAATAACTTACTCTTTTTAAAACAAGTAACCTATACTTAAAATCAAGTTACTTCTCTTTTTCCGAAAACAAGTCGTTATAAGTCAAGTCTCTTATCTTTCAAGATCAAGTCTCTTATCTTTCAAAATCAAGTCGTTTATGAGTCAAGTCTCTTATCTTTCAAAATCAAGTCTCTTATCTTTCAAAAGCCAATAAACCATTCTTCTACCTACATAAAGTCGTTATAACTAACTTCCCATAAAGCTATTATAACACCCTATGTTTTAAACCATCCAATTCACTTAGCACATGTACGTCTACCGTACTACATAGTTCACAAAAATCATGCTAGAAAAGATAGGAAGAGGTTCACATACCTCGCGACGATTATCGACAATTAGCAAAACGCTCGCGATCGTAACCTGCTAGCCTTTTCCACTCTTGAGTAGAATACGCTACTCGTGATCGCAACCTATAAAGGCCACAAACGCCTATCAACTCCTAAATCTCTTCGTAGAATATTCTAAGCGCAAGATTCTTTATTCTACGAAAATTCGCGCACCTCCCGCATGACCACATAAATCTCCTCCTATACTCAGGCCCGCTACCAGGCCAACAACTCCCAGGGGAGAGGGTTACACGTCTAACCGGACGTGTACCATTCTACTTCACAATAACACTACACAAGTCTACTGTAAATACAATCCAATGTAAATACAGTTCAATCCTTTATAATCATCATTCCAATATATCTTATACTCAAATCTAAATTACTATAATATGTAATATCCAATTACAATATGGGGACATAGATTATTACCTCGATAAGCTCAAAATTATCCAAGATTATATGTCGAACCTGAGCAACGTTTAGCTCCAAATACTTATGCTCCAACCCGCTCCAAGAAACCCTTAGAAGTTTCTAAATAACTTCTCTTAACACTTCAACCAAGCTTATGAAGATTTTCTAGGGTTTCATTTTGCGACTATTGGAATAAAGTAGCATTTCCGGGCTCCTAGTATTAAAACAACTTTAGAATACTACTAGGGATACTAGGCCAAGGTATTTGGGACTATACAATAATACTCAAAGTATTTTCTTACACAAGAGGGGGGGAGGGACGAAAACAAGACTTAAAGGGAGGGAGTAATTTTGCTTGGAAAGGCTTAAGTGTGGAATGAATTTAGTCATCAACTAAGGGGGTATATATAGAGGATTCAAGGGCCAAGATCTAAGCAAGGTGTGTGGTCAAGATTGGGCCATGTGTGTGTGGGTCCCACCACACCACATGGCCAACGAAATGGGCTACCAAGTGTCAAGGCCATTCGGCGAGGACAGTGGCTGGCCACTTGTCCCTCGATTTCGCCAGGTGCCACATGGGGGTGACACGTGTCGCCCCCCGATTCGTCCAAAATATTTCGTCTTCCGAAAATATCTAAAATACCGAAAATCTCAAAAACAAAGTGGGCCCCACAAAACCGTAAATTTCTCCCGTGGGCCCCACGTGACCATTTCCGAAAATAAAATCCCATAATTCTAATATAATCCAAGAAGCCCAAATACCAAATCTGGGAATCCAATTCCCATTAACGAACCTTTTTCTTCACAAAAACCGGAAACTTTTCCGTCGAAAATCACATCTTCCTTTCTTTCCAAAATTTCTGTCGTATTCTCGTATGTACATTCTCACATACATACCCTGGAACTACGGGGTATAACATTCTTCCCCCCTTAGAAACATTCGTCCCGAATGTTCCTTCTAAGTCTCCAAACATACATGCTCCGGTATAGTCTTCACTACTATACTTACAAAACCAATCACGCCATCAATGGCCATAGTATATCAAACAAATCCAAGCCAATGAGGAATCACTTCTAACATCACAAAAGCTCACACCCATGGTCTAAAGGATACTCCCTTCGCATCTTCACTTTACAAAAGAAATGATCACTTCCGTTCTCATAACACATTGTTCGCTTCTCTTCTTACTCGTCGTACCTTTCTCGTACCCCCGAACTCTTTCTAGTACACATACCACACTTCAGTCATTGCTTCAGTTTCCAAAACCTCGGGGTCACTATCTCAATCTTGGTCATCATACTAGCCTCAAATTCCCTTAAGGCCATTCCCGGCCTTCACGATCCGATTCTGGTCGAACATATCCACGAACTCGTACGATGGTTACCTAAACCTGGGCTTAGCACCCTCGTGACCCTACCACCTGGCGGGACCACCTCGAACTGACCCCACCCCAAACCGGGCTGCGGGTTGACCCGCGAATGGTCCTCAACCCGACCCATAATCGCACCAGACTCTTGTTCCCCGATCCGGAACAATCTTACCTATACAAGTCCTGAAAGCTACCACTTTCATCCTACACAACCCAAGGAATTATCCCTCAATACATTTCACGCATACCAAGTGTTTCGACAAAGACTAACCGTAAAATCTTTTTCTCAGGACGGCCTTACATCTAAGGTCTCAACGTGTAATATTCTAAGGTTCACACCTTCCATACCCCCATACTTACCTTTCAACTAACCATGTTTTCTAACTCACAAATAACACAACGCTATCCGCACATAGCACACAATAATAAGATTATTATATCAAGCATACTAAGCTCTAGAGGGTTAAGGATATACCTGTATCTACCGCTTCACTATAATCATAGGCCTGCCCTGCAGGGCGCATAACTGTAGAAGGTGATGAACCAGCCATAGATCCTGAAGGCCGAGTCTCTACATCCGCGCTACCTCTAGTCGGACAATTTTTCGCAAAATGGCCCTGCTGGCCGCATGTAAAACAACCTCCCGAACCAGCATGACACTCCCCCTTATGGATTCTACCGCAACGGCCACACTGAGGTAAGGGTGGCCTCATCTGGTCAACACTACCACTCCCCCGAAAACCTGAACCCTTGGAGCCCTGACCTGCTCCTGAATACTCTGTATGCCCTGAAGACTGTGGAGGGCCGCTCTGTACTGGCGGAGGCGCATAACTAGTCTGCTGCTGAGGCGGTCCGCCTCGAAAGTCGCCAAAAGACCCTATTGTTCTGGCCCTCTTCTGCTGATCCTGGTCATTCCGTCGACCTCTCCGCTCCTCACACCCAAGTGCATAAGCCTGCATGCGGGCAATGTTCATGCCCGGCTGAAGAGCTACACCCGAGCAAGCCTCTGCCAAGTAGTCATCGAGCCCCGTGACATAGCGGTGCACTCTGTCCTCCATATTTGCCACTAACGCCGGGACATATCGGGCCAACGAGTCGAACTCCACGTTGTACTCCCAAACCGTACGCCCGTCCTGCCTCAATATCAAAAATTTGTCGGCCCGAGCCCTCATAAATGCGTGAGGCAAGAAATGTGCAAAAATGCTCGAGAACTCGTCCCATACAGTGAGCGCATGCTCCCCGGGCGGTTCCGTGAATCAAACGATCATTGCGGTATCACGCGGCCGATGCGAACCCAATACCACCGACTACGCCTGCGAGGCCTTGATCACTCTTATGATCGGCTATGGCTTCGGATAAACTCACGAGGTCATCCTCGGCTCGATCCATAGAACACGGTGGTATGACTTAAGAAGTCGGTATCCAACTATCGGCCCGGTGCACTCTGGTACCCCGGCTCCGTCGTCCTCAGTCTCGCCATAAACCTAACTAGTAATCGGGCCATCTCCTTGCAACCCATATCCTCTGTTCGTGGTGGCCGGAGGCTCGTCTTGTGGTCTCAGCGACCACTGCGGTTCGCTCTGCTGAAATTTTGGCGTCGTAGAATCCGCCGTCGTAGCACCACCTCGGGTAAAACGGGCCTCTGCAGCTGGTAACCCTCCGTGCTCTACTCGCGGCTCCTCGCTGCCTTGCCGCCACGGGCTCTGGTGGCCTTGCGTGGAGGCAGAACTGGTACAAGAGAATGCGTCAGAGGGAGTCCAACTTACAACACAGCTCTAAGGCACGATCTCGAGTGAGAAGAATGGAAACCCGTCCTAAATGTCCTGCGACCTCACGATTATAGATGTGGTGCAACACACCGATAATCAAGACTACTAGACACGCGATGCGTAGACACTTTCGAGGACTAACTTCTGATACCACTTTTGTCACGACCGATCCGGGCGTGGTGGTGCCTACCGGGCACCCTGGTGATACAACATCGAGAGAAAATCGGAAATAAAAAATTAGACATGAAACAAGAGATAAAGTATGAAACAAAGCTAACCAAAAGCGGTCACCTTCACGAATATATACATATATATATCAACGAGCAGTTAAATCCTTTTACAAACCACACTTGCCCGGATTACTACGGACCTTTAAGAATGTAACCATAACTATGGCGGGACAGGGCCGCCATACCACGAATGTACAAGTAACTACAGCGGGGACTATACGAAAGATAAGCCTCGAGAAAGCGGAGCTTCCCAAAATCTTTGAATGTGATCCTATGGCGAGGATCCTGGCCGATGTACCTACACTGCGGCGTGAGCGGCCCGAGGAAGTCGATCTGGTACCAAGTATGTGAAACTGTAAAATACTATAAATGAAATCGTAATAGTCTATATAAAGCAGGAGACATGTATGATAACCAAACTACGATCCTGATATATAACGATGCATGTCAAGTCAGGGACTCACGCCCTCAAAGTCATTACTCAAGTATAACAATGGGTCTCACGCCCACAACATCAATCATGCCCGTGGGATACCTTCCTCACTGCAGTCTATGATATAATCACACCAAGAAGTACACATGAACACCAGGTCCACGAGTCAAAAAAACCGTGCGGGGCAAGTCTGAAGGCTAACTACGGATACCAAGCGCGTCATCAAGCGGCCGGCAAATGCAGCCAACTACCGGATACCAAAGCCGTACCAACAAATCTATATAACCAAACCACGAAGGCCGAGGCAAGTCGAAAGCCAACTACCGGATACGAGCTGCGCCCGCGGTGGCGGGGCAATCGAGACTAACTACGGATACGGCGGAATCACGAGACTTCGTCACAAACTGAGCAGGGCAAGTACGAAGGCCAACTACGGATACTGGCCGAAAGCGACCACGACTTGGGGTAAGTGCGAGCCAACTACGGATACCAAGCCGAATCAGTAAAACCTCATGGAGAGCTAGTCCATGGAACAATAATCCTAATGGAACCATACCCGTGGGCCACCCAACGTGTCAGTAGGTCCAAGGATATAACAAGATAACCGGCCCTCCATCGAGAGACGCGGTGGTATAGAAATGCAATACTAGCACGACAAGGCTATCACACGCAAACGTAGGCAAGTTACACACAACTCAAGGTACTTTCATTTTATGCTAAAGTCCAGGTTTTGACCCCAAAGTACTACGTACGTTAAATTCTTTTTAAAAGATCCATTTCTTTTACAAAGGTCACCCGATACCCGTAGTATCAAAATAAAGTGAATAATATTTTAATTAAACCAAAACAACTTCCAGACTTTCCTTTTTAAACCAAATTAAGACAATATCATGCCTTCTTTTTAGACCAAAACACTTCTCCTTTTAAAGTCAAGTTACCATTTTAAAACCAATGATAAAACCTGTTATACCCCGTATTTCCAGAGTATGTACGTGAGGGCGTACGTATAAAAATTTAAGCCTTAAGGTTTGGCAAGGTTCGAAAATTTGAGCACAAGTGCCGAAAAGAATCGTTTTTCGACGAAACGTTTTACTAAACTTGCGAAGGGAAAAATACGGCTATGTCATTTTTAATTTTTGCGGAGTTTTCCGAGAGACGAAACATTTTGGACCAACGGGAGGGTGACATGTGTCACCCTCACATTGGAAGGAAGTGGGGCGGCAAATGGACGAAAAGGTGGCATTGGTTAGGTAGGATATTTGTGCAAGTTGGTGTGGTAGATGGATAAGGTGCACATGGCTTAATCCTAGCCTTACACTTGCCTAACACTTGGATGGATCTTGGCCATTGGTTGGCCATTCCTTGACCTATAAATACCCCTCTAAGTTGATGAACTTCTTCATCCTAAAATCATTTTCCAAGTCTTGAAATCCCTCCCCCTTTTGTGAGTTGAGTTCGTCAAACCCCCTTTTGAGAAGCCTTGGCGAGCCTTCTCCCCCATGAGTGAGGCTTGGCGAGAGGTACCCCCATTTGCCTAGTTGTATCGTATAAATACCCCCTTTTTGTGGTATAGAAATACTCTCCAAGTATTGTTATATGCCCAAATACTTTAGCCCATATACCTTGTAGTACTTTCCAAAGTTACCTCTATACGTAGAGACCGAATATACTATTATACTTCCTTTAGCCACTAAACGAAACCCTAAGGAAAATCTCCATAATTGGTTGGAGTACTAAGTAGAAGTTGTTTAGAACTTCTAAGGGTTTCTTGGAGCGAATTGGAGCGCACGGAGTAGGAGCTAAACGTTGCTCAGGATCGACATTAACCTTGGATAATTTTGGGCTCATCGAGGTAAATACTACTGTCCTTCTATTGTAATTGGGAATTACATACTGTAGTAGTATATAAATGAATAAAAGATTCATAGAAGAGAATTGAACTATAATAGAAGGATATTACAGAATAGACTTGAACTGAAATCACATCAGAAGAATATTAGAGTAGAAGATTTAAACTGTATTTCTGATGGTGATAACCTTTATTGGTTGAATGTTACGCAAGTATCATGTGCTACTTAGAAGGTGGAAAAGGCTAGCGGGTTATAGCGAGTGGGCGTTTTGCTTATAGTCGATAAATCGTCGCGGTATGTGATTCTTCCTATACTCTTGAGCATGAAGTATTTTAAAAGAATATATATAGTGCGGTGAGCGTCGTGTGGCAATGTCTTTTGACTTAAGCACGAATAATATGTATATATAATATGGTAGACGTACGTGTGCTAACTGAATATAGTTGTACGGCAATGTCTTTTGACTTAAGCCTGAATAATAAGAACCTTGAAATATTTTAAAAGGAATATATATATAGTACGGTAGACGTACGTGTGTTAACTAAATGTAGTGTTACGACAATGTCTTTTGACTTAAGCCTGAATAATAAAGAATCTTGAAGTTTTTCAAAAGATTAATAAACCGTTTTGAAAGAAGAGTAATACTTGGTTTTGAAAACATAAGAGTTATACTAGCTTTATGGAAAGTTAGGTATAACGTCTTAAGAATGGTAAAGAGAAATGGTCTACTGATTTTTAGAAGTTAAGAGACTTGATCTTAAAAGATAAGAGACTCGACTTGAATGAATTAATATGAATTTTGTGTGAAACCTCATTCGTGAGTAATGAGTACTTGGTTTTTAAAAGGAGAAATGTTTTACTGATTTCGGAAATCAGAATGAGTATCGACAAACCACTGCAGCGTTAATAAAGGAAAATGTATTGAATAATGAAGTATTATTAAAACCAGTAGAAACCTCCATCTGCATAGAAACTTAGATGAGACAAAATGATATTTCATTTCCTAGATCATGGCTGCTTAATAAGATTGTTTATAAACAAGAATAAACTGCTCACACCTATGGCATATGTTACTCAATTGTTTTAAAAGAGATTAAGACATTGAACTATGAAACTTTTCTAAAATAAAGAGACTTGAGTAATTGAAATTAGGCAAACTGGAACCTTAGGGAAAAGAATGTGGTTGAAAAGGGAAGTGTTTTGGTTTACCTAAAAATGTGAGTCACTCTATTTTATACTACGGGTATCGGGTGACTTTTATAAAAGGAATGGATCTCTTTAAAAGGAATTTAACGTACATAGTACTTTAGGGTTAAAACCCGGACCTTGACATAAAATGAAAGTACCTTGAGTTATGTATAACTTGCCTATGTTTGTTGTTGTGTAACTTACCTATGTTTGGTGTTGTGTAACTTGCCTATGCTTATGGTTATAGTCTTTGTTGTGCAAAAATTGTGTTTCTATACTACCGCGTCTCTCGATGGAGGGCCGATTGACTTGTTGAGAACTTACTTGGGCGTCTGGCGGTGTGGGAGATTCCGCGGTATCTTCGGTAGCATTGTTATATGGGCATGTCTACACCATTGATGGATTCTGTGGACATGTGACCATTTTGGTTATGGCGAAGTATCGTGACTTACGGTTGTGATCGGGTGCCTGGCCGGTTCACTTGCCCCCGTCAGCTACGTGACGCAGGTGGATCTGGTGGAGGCTAGTGTACTTGCCCGCGTGTCGACCGCGAGTCGGTGTTGGGATGGAGCCGTGACTTACGGTTGTGATCGGGTGCTGGCGATTCACTTGCCCCGTCGGCTACGTGGCGAGTGGATCTGGTGGAGGCTAGTGCACTTGCCGCGTGTCGACCGTGAAATGGTTATGCGATATTATTGATGCGGTCGGATCGGTAGTTATACTTGCCCGTGCGGTTTTATTGACACTGGTGGGACACGGTGTTCACATATACTCTGCGCCCGAACCGGGCAGTTCGGTGCCTTACCCCGGGCACCCTAGTGATACAACATCAGAGAGAACCAGCGGAAAATAAAACATGAATCATGAAACAAGAGATATAATAAAGCAGGCCAACCAAAGCGATTGCCTTGGTATATACATAAAACCCGAGCAGTTTAATCCTTTTACAACCACACTTGCGATTCTCTGAGACCTCTAAGATTTACAACAACTATGACGGGACGGGGCCACGCCATACCACAGATGTACAGAACCTACAACTCGAGAACACATGCAAAAGATGAGCCTCGGAGAAGCGGAGCTTTGACCCAACAGCGAATGTGATCCTATAAGCGGGGATCGGCGATCGATGTACCTTTACTGCGGCATGAGCGCGGCCCCGAAGAAGTCGATGCAACAGTACCAAGTATGTGAAAGCGTAAAACAACGTAAATGAAATCATAATAGTCTATTTAAAGCGGGAGACATGTATGATAACCAAACTACGATTCGCAACATAAAGCGATCATGTCAAGTCGGGGACTCGCGCCCTCAAAGTCATCCCTCGTACGTGGAACTCCTTCCACTGCCGGCAATCTAGGTATAAGTCATGTGATCGTATAACGGTCTCGGCCCATCTTATGGACCCGATATAGAAAGCGTGTGGAATACATTCCGGATGAACCGGTAGTCAGTGAAATACATTCCGGATGAGCCGGTACTCGGTGAGATACATTCGGATGAGCCGGTACTCAAGTGAAATACATTCCGGATGAGCCGGTACTCGTGAGATACATTCCGGATGAACCGGTACTCAAGTGAGATACATTCGGATGAGCCGTACTCAAGTGAAATACATTCGGATGAGCGGTACTCAAGTGAACACCGTACTTGCAACAAGGCTATCACACGTAACATGGTCAAGTTTCATAACAACAAGCATAAGCAAGTTACACACAACTCAAGGTACTTCCATTTTATGTCAAAGTCGGGTTTTAACCTAAAGTACTACATCGTTAAGTCCTTTTAAAAGAGATACATTCCTTTTATAAAGTCACGATACGTAGTATAAAACTAGAGTGATTCACGTTATTAAGTAAACGAACACTTTCTTTCTAAACTCTAGTGCAGCATTCTTTTCCTAAAGTTCGGTTTGCCTAATTATAAATGCTCAAGTTTCTCATTTTTAGAAAAGGTTTAGTAGTTCGTAGTTTTAATCCTTTAAAACATAATTCTCCTTTAAGCGTTTTGAGAAACATATGTCTTATATGTGAGTAGGTTATTCTTGTTTATAATCAATCTTATTAAGCGACCATGATCTAGGAAATGTAATATCATTTTGTCTCATCTTAGCTTATGCGGATGGAGGTTTCTTGGTTTTAATACTTCTTTAGTCAATACATTTTCCTTTTATTAGCATTTGCGGTGGTTTGTCGATCGCGTTACGATTTCCGAAATCGATAAAACATTCTTAAGCGTTATACCTAACTTCCCGTAAAGCTAGTATAACTCTTAGCTTTCAAAACCAAGTAATACTCATTCTTTCAAAGCGATTCATAAATCTCTTGAAATACTTCAAGTTCTTTATTAACACCTATCAAAGCGATTATTATTTAAATCGATTTACCTTTTAAAAACCACAAAGTATTTGCTTATCCACATAAAGCTATTATAGCGACTTCCCATAAAGCGTTATAACACTTTATGTTTTACACCAATCAAATACATTTAGCACGTATGCGTCTACCGTACTACATAGTTCACACATATCATGCTAGAAGAGATAGGAAGAGGTTCACATACCTCGCGGCGATTATCGACAATAAGCAAAAGCTCCAGTACTACAACGCACTGGCCGCTTTCCACTCGCCGAGTAGAATACGCTACTCTTAGTACTTTCACCTATAAAGGTCACTGGCGTCTATTAACCCCAAAACACAAGTTTCTATCTTTCTCTGAGAAAATTAGCGGCCTCCCCACATGCAGCGTAAATCTCCTCATTATCGAGGCGGCTACCAAGCCAACGAGGGTTTACACGTCTAACCGGGCGTGTACAATTCTACACAAGTCTCTTTGTCTGATCCTATGTAAATCTGATTCGATTCGATTCTTTATTCTTGAGGCTTAAGTCAAAAGACATTGCGAATACTAAGTAGTTCCATATATAGTATACTTGACTATATACTCTAACAAACATGTAATTTCCAATTCTGATAGAGGAACAGATAATTACCTCGATAAGCCCAAAATTATCCGAGTTTAATGTCGCTCTGAGCAAGGTTTAGCTCACTCCATGCGCTCGACCACCCCAAACAACCCTTAGAAGTTCTAACCAACTTCTACTCCCATCTTGACCAACGAAGAAGATTTCCTTAGGGTTTGGTTTGAGACTAAAAGGACAAAGGTAGTATTTCAGGACTCTACGTAAAGAGGTATCTTTGGAATACTACAAGGTACAAGGCTAAGATATTTTGGGCATTATAACAATACTAGGGAGTATTTCAATACCACGAGGGGTACCTCGAAAACACTCCGAGATGGGGGGTTCTCGGCCAAGGGCCTTGACAAGGGAGAGGAACTCTCGGCCACTAGGCACTCGAAGGGGAGGAGTCTTGGGGCGAGAGCAACAAGAGGAGAGGGAAGGTTTGCAAGACTTAGAACACATTTGGATGATGAAGTCTTGACAAAGGGAGGTATTTATAGGAAGCGAGGGCGACGATGGACAAGATCAAGCCATGTGCAAGGCAAGTGTAAGGCCTTGATCAAGCCAAGTGCACCTAACCCTACTCCAAAACATGGCACAAAACAATGCACAAAACAAGGCCAAAACAAGGCACAAAACAAGGCACCAATAAGGCACAAAAGCGTGAGCCAATCGGCCATCCGTCCACCGTAGGGTGACAAGTGTCACCCTCCGTTGATCCAAAATGTTTTCGTCTCTCGGAAAAATCCATAAAAATAGTAAATGACATAGCCGAATTTTCCCAACGTAAACTGCGGAAGCGTTTAGGTCAATCGACTCAAATCGGCACTTGTGCCCAAAATTGATCCTAGCCAATTCTTAAGGCAAAAATTTATCGTGCGCCTCGTACATACTGCGGAAATACGAGGTATAACATTCTCCTCCTTAGAAACATTCGTCCGAATGTTCCTTCTGCGGATAAAGATGAAGTTCTTCTAACAAGTTTCCACCGCCACACGCGTAGCCCTGAACATAACACACGTTCTCTTCCTTCCTTACTCGTCGTGCCTCGCCGATCACTTGAACTCTTCTAGTATACTCACCATACTCGGTCATCGCTTTAGTTTCCAAAACTTTGGAGTCACCACCTCGAACTTGGTCATCTACTAGCCTCGATCTTCCTTAAGGCCATTCCGGCCTTCACGATCTATACGGTCGAACATAACCACGAACTCATCGATGGTTACCAAAACTTGGGCCTAGCTCCTCGTGACCCTACCACTGGCGGGACCACCAGGCCCCACCCCAAGCGGGTTCTGGGTTGACCATAAATGATCCTCAACCCGACCGACGCGCGCCAAACACTTGTTCCACGATCCGGAACAATCTTACTAATTCACATCATGAAGCTACCACTTTCATTTACCCAACCGAGGACTTATCACGCAATACTTTCTAGGCATAAGATGCACTCTGTCGAGGATCACTCAAAAATCTTGTACTCAAGCGGCGCACATCTAAGGTCTCAAGCGTAATATTCTAAGGTTCATCATTCCCTCACTTGAGCTTACCCTTTTTCCCAAACCAGTTCCTAAATCACATTTTAGCACAAAGCTATCCGAACATAACACCTAACACATTAACATAACATCAAAACATACAAGCCTCTAGAGGTTTAAGGATATACACAAGCTACCGCTCACTCTGTCGTAAATGCGCCTGCAGTATGCATGCTATGAAAGCGATGAACACGCATCGATCCGGTGAGGCTGCGCCAGCTGCCGTACCTCTCCTATAAGCCAGTCTCTCGTCACATGGCCCGGCGGCGGTGAAACAAGCACCCGATAAAAAGCGACATTCCGGGATGATGTTTGCCACATCGTGCCTTTGAGGGCGTGAATCTGTTGGCTAGAACCCGTATATACACATGAACGAAGCCACGGAGCTCGGACCGGCTCGAATACTGAGCGTCGGCGGCGTGGGGACCACTCCGTCTTGGCGGAGGTACATAACTAACTTTCTTCTTTGGCGGTCGCCTTGAAAGTTACCAAAGGACCTGCCGTCTGGCCCTCTTCTGGCGATCTCGGTCATTCGTCGATCTCTCGTGCCTCGCATCTGGTGCATGAGCTGCGTGCGGGCAATGTCCATGCGGTGAAGGGCTACACGAACAAGCCTCTGCGAGTACTCATCCGGCCGGTGGCGTAGCGGTGTACTCATCCTCCATGCTCGGCTACTCTGGCGGGGACATACCGAGCTAATGAGTCGAACTCCACATTGTACTCTCTAACAGTCGCGATCTGCCTCAGCGTCAAAAATCATCGGCCCGAGCCCTCTCATCTGTGGGGGCAAGAAATGTGCAAGAAAAGCCCTTGAGAACTTCGTCCCATCTGGTGGAAGTGCATGCTCTTCCGGGACAACTCCGCGAATCAAACGATCAAGCTGCCGTATCACGCGGTGATGCGAACCAATACCACCGACTGCGCCTGCGAGACTCGATCACTCTCATGATCGGCCGTAGGTCGGATAAACTCACGAGTCGTCCTCGGCTCGATCCATAGAACAACGGCGGGCTCTGACTCGAGAAAGTCACGTAGCCTCAGCCCATGCGCTCGGGGGTGAACTACGGGTGCTCACGGCTGGAAGCTGCGTATCCGACCTATCCTCATATCTGGCCACGACCACGGCGATGGCGAACCATCTCCTTGTACCCCGTCTCATCGGCTCAGTGTGGGGCGGGGGCTCAGTCTTGTAGTCTCGGCGACCAATGCTGCGACTCTAAACTCTCTTTGGTCTTTGGCGTCGCGAAACCGCCGTCGGAAGCTTGTCTCAGTCTTGGCCAGGGCTGCGCCCTCGTACTCCTCGTATCTCGCTAACGACTCCTCATTGCCTTGCCCGTCGGGCACAGGTTGCCTGCAGCGGAGGCATAAGCGGTAAAGGAAGGAATACGTCGGAGGGTCGATTTATCCTGCGACTCAGGCACGATCTCGAATGAGAAGAATGAAACAAATCCTAAATGTCCTATAGCCTCACGATTATAGATGTGGTGCACAACACAGATAATCAAGACTCTACTAGACACGATGCAGAGCACTTTCAGAGGACTAAGCGCTCTGATACCACTTTGCGCCGAACGGGCAGATTCTGGTGCCTTACCGGGCACCTAGTGATACAACATCGAGAAAACCAGCGGAAAATAAAACATGAATCATGAAACAAGAGATATAATAAAGAAAGCAGGCCAACCAAAGCGATTTGCCTTGGTATATCATAAAACCCGACGAGTTTAATCCTTTTACAACCACACTTGCGTGATTCTACGGACCTGCAAGATTTACAACAACTATGGCCAGGACAGGCCGCCATACCACAGAATGTACAAGAACCTACAACTCGGGGAACACATGCAAAAGATGAGCCTCGGAGAAAGCGGAGCTTCCCAACGCGAATGTGATCCTATAAGCGGGGATCGGCGATCGATGTACCTTTACTGCGGCGTGACGCGGCCGAAGAAGTCGATGCAACAGTACCAAGTATGTGAAGCGTAAAACAACGTAAATGAAATCATAATAGTCTATTTAAAGCGGGAGACATGTATGATAACCAAACTACGATTCGCAACATAAAGCGATCATGTCAAGTCGGGGACTCGCGCCTCAAAGTCATCCCTCGTGCAGTGGAACTCCTTCCCGCTGCCGGCAATCTAGGTATAAGTCATGTGATCGTATAACGGTCTCGGCCCGTCTTATGGACCCGATAGAAAGCGTGTGGAATACATTCCGGATGAACCGGTAGTCAGTGAAATACATTCCGGATGAGCCGGTACTCGATGAGATACATTCGGATGAGCCGTACTCAAGTGAAATACATTCGGATGAGCCGGTACTCGGTGAGATACATTCGGATGAGCCGGTACTCAAGTGAGATACATTCGGATGAGCCGGTACTCAAGTGAAATACATTCGGATGAGCCGGTACTCAGTGAACACCGTACTTGCAACAAGGCTATCACACGTAACATGGTCAAGTTTCATAACAACAAGCATAAGCAAGTTACACACAACTCAAAGGTACTTCCATTTTATGTCAAAGTCAGGGTTTTAACCTAAAGTACTACATACGTTAAGTCCTTTTAAAGAGATACATTCCTTTTATAAAAGTCACCCGATACAGTAGTATAAAACTAGAGTGATTCACATTATTAAGTAAAGCGAACACTTTCTTTCTAAACTCTAGTGCAGCGTTCTTTTCCTAAAGTTAGGTTTGCCTAATTATAAATGCTCAAGTTTCTCATTTTTAGAAAAGGTTTAGTAGTTCGTAGTTTTAATCCTTTAAAACATAATTCTCCTTTAAGCGTTTTGAGAAACATATGTCTTATATGTGAGTAGGTTATTCTTGTTTATAATCAATCTTATTAAGCGACCATGATCTAGGAAATGTAATATCATTTTGTCATCTTAGCTTATGCGGATGGAGGTTTCTCTTGGTTTTAATACTTCTTTAGTCAATACATTTTCCTTTTATTAGCGCTGCGATGGTTTGTCGTCTGGCATTCGATTTCGAAATCGATAAAACATTCTTAAGCGTTATACCTAACTTCCCGTAAAGCTAGTATAACTCTTAAGCTTTCAAAACCAAGTAATACTCATTCTTTCAAAGCGATTCATAAATCTCTTGAAATACTTCAAGTTCTTTATTAACACCTATCAAGCCAGTTATTATTTAAATCAGTTACCTTTTAAAAACCACAAAGTATTTGCTTATCCACGTAAAGCTATTATAACGACTTCCCATAAAGCGTTATAACACTTTATGTTTACATAATCAAATACATTTAGCGTATGCGTCTGCCGTACTACATAGTTCACATATCATGCTAGAAGAGATAGGAAGAGGTTCACATACCTCGCGACGATTATCGACAATAAGCAAAAAGCTCCAAGTACTACAACGCTGGCCACTTTCCCGCTCGAGTAGAATACGCTACTCTTAGTACTTTCACCTATAAAGGTCACAAACGTCTATTAACCCCAAAACACAAGTTTCTATCTTTCTGAGAAAATTCGGCACCTCCCACATGACAGCGTAAATCTCCTCCATTATCGAGGCGGCTACAGCCAACCGGGGGTTTACGTCTAACAGGGCGTGTACAATTCTACACAAGTCTCTTTGTCTGATCCTATGTAAATCTGATTCGATTCGATTCTTTATTCTTGAGCTTAAGTCAAAAGACATTGCGAATACTAAGTAGTTCCATATATAGTATACTTGACTATATACTCTAACAAACATGTAATTTCCAATTACAATAGAGGGAACAAGATAATTACCTCGATAAGCCCAAAATTATCCGAGTTTAATGTCGCTCTGAGCAAGGTTTAGCTCACTCCACGCTCCAAACCACCCCAAACAACCCTTAGAAGTTCTAACCAACTTCTGCTCCCATACTTCAACCAACGAAGAAGATTTCCTTAGGGTTTCGGTTTGAGACTAAAAAGGACAAAGGTAGTATTTCGGACTCTACGTAAAGAGGTATCTTTGGAATACTACAAGGTACAAGGATAAGGTATTTTGGGCATTATAACAATACTAGGGAGTATTTCAATACCACAGGGGTACCTCGAAAACACTCCAAGATGGGGTTCTCGGCGAGGGCCTTGACAAGGGAGGAACTCTCGGCCACTAGGCCACTCGAAGGGGAGGAGTCTTGGGGCGAGAGCAACAAGAGGAGAGGGAAGGTTTGCAAGACTTAGAACACATTTGGATGATGAAGTCTTGACAAAGGGAGGTATTTATAGGAAGCCGAGGGCCAACGATGGACAAGATCAAGCCATGTGCAAGGCAAGTGTAAGGCCTTGATCAAGCCAAGTGCACCCTAACCCTACTCCACAAAACATGGCACAAAACAATGCACAAAACAAGGCCAAAACAAGGCACAAAACAAGGCACCAATAAGGCACAAAAGCGTGAGCCAATCGGCGCAATCAGTCCACCATGAGGGTGACAAGTGTCACCCTCCGTTGATCCAAAATGTTTAGTCTCTCGGAAAAATCCATAAAAATAGTAAATGACATAGCGAATTTTCCCAACGTAGCTATGAAGCGTTTAGTCGAAATCGACTCAAATCGGCACTTGTGCCCAAAATTCGATCTAGCCAATTCTTAAGGCAAAAATTTAATCGTGCGCCCTCGCGTACATACTGCGGAAATACGGGTATAACATACTCCTTGGTGTTGTTATATCATAGGCTATGGCGGTGAGGAAGGAAGTCCACGGGCACGAGTGATGATTTGGAGGGCGTGAGTCCCTGACTTGATATGATGGTTTATATGTTGTGTACTGTCGTTTGGTTATCATACAGGTCTCCTGCTTTATATAGCGCTATGATTTCATTTATAGTATTTCTGATTTCACATACTTGGTACTGTTATCTTGACCTCCTTGGGGCTGCGTTCATCTGCATGAGTAGAGTTACATCGGTTGTCGATCCGCTTATAGGATCACCTTTGACATATTGGGAAGCTCAGTTCCTTGAGGCTTATCTTTGGTATGTTACCACAGTGCATAGGTTCTTGTACATTCAGGGGTATGGCGGGGCCCTGTCCCGTCATAGTTGTTGTATAAATCTTAGAGGTCTGTAGCACTGTTGTGGGCAGGGTTGTAAGGATTGTAACTGTTCAAATGTCTATACATATATATATGTTGAAAGGCAACCGTTTTGGTTGGCCTATTTTCTTTATCTTGATCCATGTCTATTTAAATGTTTAAGTTTTTATTTCCGTTGGTTTTCTCGATGTTGTATCACTAGGGTGCGGGGTAAGGCATCGATCCACGGGCCGGGCAGGTCGTGACAAAAGTGGTATCAGAGCAGTTAGTCCTCGGAAAGTGTCTACAGACCGTGTCTAGTAGAGTCTTGATTATCGATGTGTTGTGCACCACATCTATAATCAGGAGGCTGCAGGACATTTAGGATTGGTTTCCGTTCTTCTCATTCTGAGATCGTGCCTTAGAGTTGTGTGATAAGTTGGACCCTGCAGCGTGCCGTTTTTACGATTATGCCTCGCGCAGAAGCGGCCGGGCGAAGGGCAAGCGGCGAGAGGAGGCTGCGAGTAAAGCGTGGCGATCTCTGAGACCACGATGCACGAGCCTCGATCCGCGATGCGGAAGCGAAGAGATGAGTTACAAGTGGGCGATTAATGGCGAGGTTGTGGCGAACTTGAGGATAAGTGGGCCGGCGGTTCGATAACACGATGGATCACTAGCTCGAGATAGTTTGAGGCTACGGGATTTTACGAGTTGTAGGCGCCCGAGTTTTATGGGTGAGGCACGAGGATGATCCGGGAGTTCATCAAGCGATTCTGGATCGTAGAGTGATCAAGGCATCGGAGACGAGTCGGTGGTCTAAGTTCGCATCGGTGCGTGATACGCGATCGGGTTTGATTCGTGAGGCTGTCGGGGAGAGAATGCACTTCCGGCTATATGGGGCGAGTTCTCGGGAGCATTTCTTGCACATTTCTTGCCTCGCGGATGAGAGGGCTCGGTAAACAATTTTTGGTGTTGCGGCGAGCAGGCGTGCGGTTGGAGTACAATGTGAAGTTCGACTCATTGGCTCGATAAGTCCCGCGTTAGTAGCTAGTATGGAGGATAGAGTGCGGATATGTTCTGAGGCTCGATGATTACCTAGCGAAAGTTGTTGGTGTAGCTCTTGGTAGGGCATGGACATTGCCGCGTGCGAGCTTATGCACTTGGATGTGAGGCGGAGAAATCGGCGGAATGACGAATCGGCGAAGAAGGGCGAGCAGCGAGGTCCTTTGGTGACTTCGAGGCGGACCGCCTCGGCCGAACTAGTTATGTACCTCGCCCGGATCTGAGTGGTCCTCGCGACGCCGGGACGCCGGGATATTCAGGAGCAGGTCAGGGCTCCCAAGTTTCAGATTTTCAGGGGAGTAGGAGTGCTCGCCGGATGAGGCCACCCGTATCTCAGTGTGACCATTGTGGTAAAGCCCATAGGGGGGAATGTCGTACTGGTTTGGGAGATTGCTATACTTGCGGCCGACAGGGCCATTTGACGAAGGCTGTCCAGGCCGAGGTAGCGGTGGGATAGCACTGAACTACTAGGCGATTGCGGGTTCTTCACCTTCCATAGCTAGGCGGGATGTTCATACAGCGGGCCCACGGTAGAGTCGCGGTGGAAGTTCCCGATTTTAGCGGTCCTCACAGGCCTATTTTCAGGTATATCCTTAACCCTCTAGAGTTTTGTATGTGTTGATAATGTGTTAAGTGTTATGTTCGGATAGCTTTGTGCTAAAATGTGATTTAGAAGCCTGGTTAGTGAAAAGGGTAAGCCTGGGGGTGAGAAAATGATGAACCTTAGAATAATACAGTTGAGACCTTAGAGGTAAGGCCGTCTTGAGTACAAGACTTTGCGGGTGATCTTTGTCAGAATGTATAAGTATACGTGGAGTAATTGTGGGAAAATTCCTTGGGTAGTGTAAAATGGAAGTGGTAGCTTTCATGACCTGTATAGGTAAGATTGTTCCGGATCAGGAAGCAAGAGCTTGATGCGTTAAGTGGGTCGGGTTGGGGCCATGTTGCGGGCCAACCGCGGCTGTTCGAGATGAATTCGGCTGCAGGTGGTCGCCCGGTGGTAGGGTCACGAGGGTGCTAGGCCCAAGTTTAGATGACCATCGTATGAGTTCGTGGATATGTTCGACCAGAAGCGGATCGTGAAGGCCGGGAATAGCCTTAAGGGAGATTGAGGCTAGTAAGAGGGCCAAGTTTGGAGGTGGTGACTCCAAAGTTTTGGAAACTAAAGCGATGACTAAAGTGTGATGCATTATACTAAAAGAGTTCAAGTGTTAGAAAGTGCGACGAGTAAGGAAGGAAGAGAACGTGTGTTATTTTGTGGCCAGGTGTGGCATTGGCAACTTGTTAAGAAGAACTTCATCGTTGTCCGTCTTGAGAAGGAACATTCGGGACGAATGTTTCTAAGGAGGGGAGAATGTTATACCCCGTATTTTCAGAGTATGTACGTGAGTGCGTACGTATAAAAATTTAAGCCTTAAGGTTTGGCAAGGTTCAAAAATTTGGGCACAAGTGCCGAAAAGAATAGTTTTTCGACGAAACGTTTTACTAAACTTGCGAAGGGAAAAATACGGCTATGTCATTTTTAATTTTTGCGGATTTTTCCGAGAGACGAAACATTTTGGACCAACGGGAGGGTGACATGTGTCACCCTCATATTGGAAGGAAGTGGGGCGGCAAATGGACGAAAAGGTGGCATTGGTTAGGTAGGATATTTGTGCAAGTTGGTGTGGTAGATGGATAAGGTGCACATGGCTTAATCCTAGCCTTACACTTGCCTAACACTTGGATGGATCTTGGCCATTGGTTGGCCATTCCTTGACCTATAAATACCCCTCTAAGTTGATGAACTTCTTCATCCTAAAATCATTTTCCAAGTCTTGAAATCCTCCCCTTTTGTGAGTTGAGTTCGTCAAACCCCACACTTTTGAGAAGCCTTGGCGAGAGCCTTCCCTTGAGTGAGGCTTGGCGAGAGGTACCCCTTTGCCTAGTTGTCTCGTATAAATACCCCCTTTTTGTGGTATAGAAATACTCTCAGTATTGTTATAATGCCCAAATACTTTAGCCCATATACCTTGTAGTACTTTCCAAAGTTACCTCTATCGTAGAGCCGGAAAATACTATTATACTTCCTTTAGCCACTAAAGCGAAACCCTAAGGAAAATCTCCATAATTGGTTGGAGTACTAAGTAGAAGTTGTGTAGAACTTCTAAGGGTTTCTTGGAGGCGGTGGAGCGCCTGAGTAGGAGCTAAGCGTTGCTCGGGATCGGCATTAACCTTGGATAATTTTGGGCTCATCGAGGTAAATACTCTTGTCCTTCTATTGTAATTGGGAATTACATCTTTGTAGTAGTATATAAATGAATATAAGATTCATAGAAGAGAATTGAAGCGTAATAGAAGGATATTCTGAGAATAGACTTGAAGCGAAATCACATCGGAAGAATATTAGAGTAGAAGATTTAAAGCGTATTTCTGATTATCTTGATAACCTTTATTGGTTGAATGTTCTGCAAGTAGCATGTGCTACTTAGAAGGTGGACAAGGTTAGCCGGGTTATAGCCGTGGAGCGTTTTGCTTATAGTCGATAAATCGTCGCGAGGTATGCGATTCTTCCTATACTCTTGAGCATGAAGTATTTTAAAAGAATATATATAGTACGGTAGACGTACGTGTGGCAATGTATTTTGACTTAAGCCTGAATAATAAGAACCTTGAAATATTTTAAAAGGAATATATATATAGTACGGTAGACGTACGTGTGTTAACTGAATGTAGTGTTACGGAAATGTCTTTTGACTTAAGCCTGAATAATAAAGAATTTTGAAGTTTTTCAAAAGATTAATAAACCGTTTTGAAAGAAGAGTAATACTTGGTTTTGAAAACATAAGAGTTATACTAGCTTTATGGGAAGTTAGGTATAACGTCTTAAGAATGGTAAAGAGAAATGGTCTACTGATTTTTAGAAGTTAAGAGACTTGATCTTAAAAGATAAGAGACTCGACTTGAATGAATTAATATGAATTTTGTGTGTAACCTCATTCGTGAGTAATGAGTACTTGGTTTTTAAAAGGAGAAATGTTTCTTGATTTACGAAATCGGAATGAGTATCGACAAACCAACTGCAGCGTTAATAAAGGAAAATGTATTGAATAATGAAGTATTATTAAAACCAGTAGAAACCTCCATCTGCATAGAAACTAAGATGAGACAAAATGATATTTCATTTCCTAGATCATGGCTGCTTAATAAGATTGTTTATAAACAAGAATAAACTTCTCACACTTATGGCATATGTTACTCAATTGTTTTAAAAGAGATTAAGACATTGAACTATGAAACTTTTCTAAAATAAAGAGACTTGAGTAATTGAAATTAGGCAAACTGGAACCTTAGGGAAAAGAATGTGGTTGAAAAGGGAAGTGTTTTGGTTTACCTAAAAATGTGAGTCACTCTATTTTATACTACGGGTATCGGGTGACTTTTATAAAAGGAATGGATCTCTTTAAAAGGAATTTAACGTACGTAGTACTTTAGGGTTAAAACCCGGACCTTGACATAAAATGAAAGTACCTTGAGTTATGTATAACTTGCCTATGCTTGTTGTTGTGTAACTTACCTATGTTTGGTGTTGTGTAACTTGCCTATGCTTATGGTGATAGTCTTTGTTGTGCAAAAATTGTGTTTCTATACTACCACGTCTCTCGATGGAGGGCCGATTGACTTGTTGAAAACTTACTTGGACGTACCGGCAGTGACGGGAGATTCCACGGGTATGCTTCCAGTAGCATTGTTACATGGGCATGTCTACACCATTGATGGATTCTGTGGACATGTGACCATTTTGGTTATGGCGAAGTATCGTGACTTACGGTTGTGATCGGTGCGTAGCTGTTTACTTACCCGTCGGCTCGTGGCGAGTGGATCTGAGTACGAGTTATTGCGCACCGCGTGTCGGCTTGGCGAAATATCGTGACTTACGGTTGTGATCGGGTGCTGGCGGTTCACTTGCCCCGTCGGCTACGTGGCGCGGTGGATCTGGTGGAGGCTAGTGTACTTGCCGCGTGTCGACCGAGTCGGTGTTGGGATGAAGCCGTGACTTACGGTTGTGATCGGGTGCTGGCGATTCACTTGCCGTCGGTATGTGGAGCGGTGGATCTGGTGGAGGCTGGTGCACTTGCCGCGTGTCGACCGTGAAATGGTTATGCGATATTACTGGTATGGTCGGATCTGGTAGTTATACTTGCCCCGTACGGCTTTATTGACACAGGTGGGACCTGGTGTTCACATATACTCCTTGGTGTTGTTATATCATAGACTGCCGGCAGTGAGGAAGGAATTCCACGGGCAGTGATGATTTGGAGCGTGAGTCCACGACTTGATATATTTGTTTATATGTGGTGTCTTGTAGTTTGGTTATCATACATGTCTCTGCTTTATATAGGCGCTATGATTTCATTCTGATATTTCTGATTTCACATACTTGGTACTGTTATGCTTGACCTCCTTGAGGCTGCGTTCATCTGCAGTAGAGTTACATCGGTTGTCGATCCGCTTATAGGATCACCTTTCACATATTGGGAAGCTCAGTTCCTTGGAGGCTTATCTTTGGTATGTTACCACACAGTGCAGTAGGTTTTTGTACATTGGGGTATGGCGGGGCCTGTCCGTCATAGTTGTTGTAAAAATCTTAGAAGTGCATGCTTTGTTGTGGCGGGGTTGTAAGGATTGTAACTGTTCAAATGTCTATACATATATATATGTTGAAAGGCAACCGTTTTGGTTGGCCTATTTTCTTTATCTTGATCCATGTCTATTTAAATGTTTAAATTTTTATTTCCGCTGGTTTTTCTCTGATGTTGTATCACTAGGGTGCCCGGGGTAAGGCACCAGTCACGGGCCCCGGAACGGGTCGTGACAAAACCACTCCTTTGTTTTCATAAAGTTGTTATAACTAACTTCCCATAAAGCTGTTATAACACTTTATGTTCTAAACCAAAAACTCTTCAATTCCACAAGTCTCTTTTCTTTTAAAACAACAACAAGTATTCTTTTAAAACCCAAATAACTTACTCTTTTCAAAACAAGTAAACTATACTTAAAATCAAGTTACTTCTCTTTTTCCGAAAACAAGTCGTTATAAGTCAAGTCTCTTATCTTTCAAGATCAAGTCTCTTATCTTTCAAAATCAAGTCGTTTATGAGTCAAGTCTCTTATCTTTCAAAATCAAGTCTCTTATCTTTCAAAAGCCAATAAACCATTCTTACTACGTAAAGTCGTTATAACTAACTTCCCGTAAAGCTATTATAACACCACATGTTTTAAACCAACCAATTCACTTAGCACGTATGCGTCTCTGCGTACTACATAGTTCACAACAATCATGCTAGAAAAGATAGGAAGAGGTTCACATACCTCGCGGCGATTATCGACAATTAGCAAAATGCTCCACGATCAGTAACCTGCTAGCCTTTTCCACTCTTGGTAGAATACGCTACTCGTGGTACTGCAACCTATAAAGGCCACAAAACGCCTATCAACTCCTAAATCTCTTCGTAGAATAATCTACCTGCAAGATTCCTTATTCTCTGAAAATTCGGACACCTCCCCGCATGACCACGTAAATCTCCTCCTATACTCAGGCCCGCTACCAGGCCAACAACTCCCAGGGGAGAGGGTTACACGTCTAACCGGACGTGTACCATTCTACTTCACAATAACACTACACAAGTCTACTGTAAATACAATCCAATGTAAATACAGTTCAATCCTTTATAATCATCCTTCCAATATATCTTATACTCGAATCTAAATTACTCTGATATGTAATATCGATTCTGATATGGGGACATAGATTATTACCTCGATAAGCCCAAAATTATCCAAGATTATATGTCGATCTGAGCAGCGTTTAGCTCCAAATCCTTACGCTCCAACCCGCTCCAAGCAACCCAGAAGTTTCTAAACAACTTCTCTTATCACTGACCAAGCATGAAGATTTTCTAGGGTTTCATTTTGCGACTATTGGAATAAAGTAGCATTTTCGGGCTCCTAGTATTAAAACAACTTTAGAATACTACTAGGGATACTAGGCCAAGGTATTTGGGACTATACAATAATACTCAAAGTATTTTCTTACACAAGAGGGGGGGAGGGACGAAAACAAGACTTAAAGGGAGGGAGTATTTTTGCTTGGAAAGGCTTAAGTGTGGAATGAATTTAGTCATCAACTAAGGGGGTATATATAGAGGATTCAAGGGCCAAGATCTAAGCAAGGTGTGTGGTCAAGATTGGGCCATGTGTGTGTGGGTCCCACCACACCACATGGCCAACGAAATGGGCTACCAAGTGTCAAGGCCATTCGGCCAAGGGGACAAGTGGCTAGCCACTTGTCCCTCCAATTTCGGCCAAGGTGCCACATGGGGGTGACACGTGTCGCCCCGATTAAATCAAAATATTTCGTCTTGAAAATATCCAAAATACCGAAAATCTCAAAAATAAAGTGGGCCCACAAAAGCCAGTAATTTCTCAGTGGGCCCAGTGACCATTTCAAAATAAAATCCCATAATTCTAATATAATCCAAGAAGCCCAAATACCAAATATGGGAATCCAATTCCCATTAACGAACCTTTTTCTTCACAAAAACCGGAAACTTTTCCGTCGAAAAATCACATCTTCCTTTCTTTCCAAAATTTTTGTCGTATTCTCGTATGTACATTCTCACATACATACCTTGGAACTACGGGGTATAACAACATATGTCCCAAGGTTGTGGTGGACACTTGGTGGAATACTCCACTCACACAAGCTATCCAATCTTCACCCTCCACTTGCTTTGATCTTGGCCATTGATTGGCCTATAAATACCCCTCAAGTGCAAGACTAAATCTTCATCCCTTAAACATTTTCCAAGTCTCAAAATCCCTCTCCCCCTCTTGAAAGCTCTCGTCCAAACTCCCCCTTCCCCTTTGTGAAGCCTCTGTAGAAACACCCCCCCCTTCCTAGTTGTTCTTGTCGAAATACTCCCCATGGTAGAAAAATACTCTCCAAGTATTGTTGTTATTCCAAAATACCTTAGCCCAAATACCTTGTAGTATTCCAAAGTTACCTCTATAGTAAAAGCCCAGAAATACTACTTTACATCCATTAGTCACAAAACGAAACCCTAGGGAAAATCTTCATAGTTGGTTGGTTTAAAACATAAGGTGTTATAATAGCTTTATGGGAAGTTATTTATAACGACTTTATGTAGGTAAAAGAATGGTTTATTGATTTTAGAAGTTAAGAGACTTGATCTTAAAAGATAAGAGACTTAACTTATAAATGACGTTTTATGAAATGTTAAGGGCTATGAATTTTGTTAAAAAGTTGTGAAACCTCATTCGTGAGTAATGAGTACTTGGCTTTTAAAGAATAATGTTTCACTGATTTCGGAAATGAGAATAAGTATCGAACAAACCACTGCAGCGTTAATAAAGGAAAATGTATTGACTAATTAACTATATTAAAACCAGTAGAAACCTCCATCTGCATAGAAGCTAAGATAAGACAAAATTGTATTACATTTTCTAGATCATGGCTGCGTTAATAAGATTGTTATAAACAAGAATAACTACTCACACATAAGGCATATGTTACTCGATTGTTTTAAAAAGAATCGTTATTTGATTAAGACCATGAACTATGAAATCTTTCGAAAATAAAAGACTTGAGTATTTGAAATTAGGCAACTTGAACTTTTGGAAAATAATGTTGTTACTTGATTTTAAAAAGGACAGTGTTTGTGATTTAAAAGAAAAGTATGGTATTATATTAATCTGTCTTAAAAGAGAGTTTAAATGTTATGGCCATTTGATCTGAGTCCATGGGATGGGCCAGGGAATGTATTCCACCGATTTGATCCGAGTCCATAGGATGGGCCAGGAATGTATTCCACCGATTTGATCTGAGTCCATGGGATGGGCCGGAATGTATTCCACCGATTTGATACAGAGTCCATGAGATGGGCCGGAATGTATTCCACCGATTTGATCTGAGTCCATGAGATGGGCGGGAATGTATTCCATACGATCCGGCAGGAGTCCGTGAGATGGGCCGGGAATGTGACCATGCGATTCCACCTCGAGTCCCGTAGGATGGGCGAGACATGCTATCGTATCACGATTTATACCTAGGCTGCCGTGATGAGGAAGGAGTTCCACGGGCGTGAGGATGACTTGAGCGTGAGTCCACGACTTGACATGGCTTTTATGTTGTGAGCGTAGTTTGTTATCATACATGTCTCTGTTTTATTTTAGGCGTTATGATTTCGTTTCTGATATTTCGATTTCACATACTTGGTACTGTTATCTTGACCTCGCCGGGGCTGCGTTCATGTCGCGGTAGAAGTACATCGGTTGATCCTCGCTCTTAGGATCACGATTCGTATTAGGAAGCTCCGTTTTCTCCGGAGGCTTATCTTTTGGTATGTTTTCCCCGAGTTTGTAAGTTCTTGTACATTCAGGGGTATGGCGGGGCCCTGTCCCGTCATAGTTGTTGTAAAAATCTTAGAGGTCTATAGTACTGTTGTGGGCAGAGTTGTAAGAGGGATGTAACTGTTCGGGTTCAAGTTTTATGTATATATACATGCCGAAAGGCAATCTTCTCTCGATAAACTGTTCTCATTCTATAATTATTTCATGTCTTGTTTTTATATTCCGTTGATTACTCTGATGTATGTCTACTTGGGTGCCCGGGTAAGGCACCAGTCACGGGCCCGGGATCGGGTCGTGACAAAAGTTAGTAGAAACAAATGAGGTGCTGTCCGATTTTCCGTAGAATTTAGTGACTTAGCACTTGGAATATTCTACGTTTGAAGTAAGATGTTAATGGACGTATTGTGACCATTATAGGTTGAAGTACTAAGTATAGCGTATCCTACTTGAAGAATGGAATAGCTCAAGGTTGAAGTACTTTGGAGCATTTTGCTACTTGTCGATAATCGTCGCGAGGTATGTGAACCTCTTCCTTCCTTTGGCATGATTCTATGTATGGAATATACCGGTGGCATCATTTCATGTTTCCTTCTACTCTTAGAAGTTAAGAGGTAGTTGTGTGATTTACTCTATGTAGAACTTTTCCTATCTTTTGAGCATGACTAGTTGCACGTATATAGTACGGTAGACGTATAAGACCTTTATATCCTTTACTAGTTTTATGAATAGCCAAGTCGGGTGAGTTAGGAGAATAACTCACTTCTTTGAAAGTATTAAGGATGTCTAATGTTTTATTAAGTTAAGGGACTTGAAGAGTTTTAAAGTATGTGATACTTGTTCCATTTTAAACGTATGAGTCCCTTGGATAGGAAATTGTATTTGGCTAAGGTATAAAGTGAATATAATGGCTTTATGGGAAGTTGGTTATATTTTCTTTATGGAAAGATAAATGACTTGTTTTTTTTTTAATGAATAGGCAACTTGATTTTTAGGCATCAATTGCCTAATGTTTTATAATAAAAGGAGTCACTTGATTTCTAAAGGTTAAGAGACTAATTGTACTTTGAAAGTTAAGAGAATTGATTCGAAAATATATAATACTTGGTTTTAAAAAAAGTATAAGTCTCTTGGTTATAAAAGGAATGGGTTTGTCTAAAACCATAAAGGGTTATAACGGCTTTATGGGAAGTTGGTTATAACGGCTTTATGGAAGGTTAAGAGAATGGTTTTCTCTAATAAAGTGATCAAAGAATAACTTGAATTAAGGAAGGGCAATTTGATTTAAGTGTATCACTTGCTTAAAGCTTTAAGGTAAGGGTCACTTGATTTAGAAGCTGAGAAATGTATTTCTAAAGTATAGTGACTTATGTGAAATGTACACAAGCCTTGATACTACGGGTGTTAGTATCTTGGGGTTTTATATGAAAAGGAATCTTTTGAAAAGAATGTAAGCACGTAGTACTTGGGGTTAAATTCCCGGATTTTTATGTGTGAAACGAAAGTGCCATGAGTTTATAAAAAATGGAAGTCTAAAGGTTTAATGAACTTGCCTAGGTTTGCTTGTGATAGCTTTGAGTGCAAGTATTATATGTCTACGTTGTCGTGTCTCTCAGTTGGAGGGTCGGTTGGCTGGTTGTAAGTTTACTTGGACGTACCGACAGTGATGCGGGATTCCACGGGTATGCTTCCATTATGATTGATCCTTGGACATGCTTATACGATGTGGGATTACGGGCGTGTGACCGGGATGCGGGTTAGATGCCGGACATTTTATTGGGCGTCTGGAAGTAGCGGGGATTCCACGGGTATGCTTCCATTGTGATTGATCTTAGCCATGCTTATCGATGAGGATGCCGGCATGCGGCGAGATGCGGGTTAGATGCGCTTGTTTTATTACTCCATGGCCATGCTTATACGATGTGGGATTAGGGCATGCGACCGTGTTAAATTATTACTCCGTGGGCTAGCTCCCATAAAGACTGCGCTTTACGATGAGGGATGTCGAGGGCACGTTATGGCCATGCTTATACGATGTGGGATTCCGGGGCATGCGGCCGCGTTATATATATATGTTGTGTATGTGTACGCCGACAGTGAGGTGGGATGCCACGGGCGCGTCACATGGTTATATGTTACACCTACGGCTGCCGACAGTGATGTGGGATTCCACGGGCAGGAGATATATATATATGTGTTGTGTATGTGTACGCCGACAGTGAGGTGGGATGCCACGGGCGCGTCACATGGTTATATGTTACACCTACGGCTGCCGGCAGTGATGTGGGATTCCACGGGCAGGAGATATATATATATATATATGTTGTGTATGTGTACGCCGACAGTGAGGTGGGATGCCACGGGCGCGTCACATGGTTATATTTTACACTTATAGTTGTCGGCAGTGATGGGGGATTCCACGGGCACGCTTTGATATTTGTGTGACTTGATCGCGTCCCAGATTGGGCCGGGTAGTATATGCGTCCCTCCATAAGGGGCCGGATTATGTTATGAAAGATAAGTAAGTTATATGGTAATGAACTTAATGATTTTTCCTAATCATGTGCATAAGAATGTGACTATAACTTTTATTGAAAATGGGAAAAGATAATAAGGTACGATTAAGTTCATAAGTGGTAATGACACGGCAGGATCTGGTATGTATTTTTATACTTGTCCCTGTCATTCTTTTGTCTGATTATGATCATTTCTTTGTCGTTATTTACATTCCATATTCGATACTGTTATCGACCCCGCCGGAAGCTGCGTTAAATGCCCGCAGGTTTTAGGTACCCAGGTTGGTGATCCTTGCTCTTAGGATCTCGGTTCAGTTTTTGGGAAAAAGCTCCATTTGCTCCGGAGGCTTATCTCTTGGTACGGTTTTCCCTGAGGTTGTAGATTCATGTATATTCAGGGGTATGGCGGGGCCTTGTACCGCCACAGTTGTTATGTTAAAACTCTTAGAGGTCTGTAGTCACACATTGTGGGTCAGTTTGTAAAGGAAAGGAGGCAACTGCTTCGGTTGTATATATATATGTCCAGGAAGGTAGCCCTATCGGCTAACCTGTTGTTTTACTTCTGTTGTTTTATTTTATAAGTTTCATGTATGTTCCGCTGATTATCTCTGATGTATACCTGTAAGGGTGCCCAGGTAGGGCACCAGTCGCGGGCCCGGGGTCGGGTCGTGACAAAAGTGGTATCAGAGCAGTTAGTCCTCGGAAAGTGTCTACAGACCGTGTCTAGTAGAGTCTTGATTATCGGTGTGTTGTGCACCACATCTATAATGTCGGAGGCTGCGAGACATTTAGGATTAGTTTCCATTTTCTCTCTTTGAGATCGTGCGATGGGAGTTGTCCTAGTAGGTTGAATCCTCTCGACCCCCTTCTTATGTGATTATGTCTCACGGAGGCGACCGGGGCCCGAAGGGCAAAGCGGCGGGAGGCGCTAGTGGTCTGTGAGAGGATTACGGGACTCGGCCACGACTATGCACGAGGTAGTAGGCGGATTGGCGAGCTTCGGCCACGGCGGTATTAGAGAGCCAAGAGCGCGGTAGCTCGGGGATTCGTGCAGAGCCTCGATCCGCGGCGAGCGAGTTTAGAGATTATAGAAGCGGTCGGGCTATTGACTAGCATAGTGGTAGGCGGCGCCAACGGGAAGCGAGTAGCTAACCTGGCCGACGGTTTGAGGATTGGGATTTTACGGGTTGTAGTCCACCCGAGTTTTATAGTTCGAGATCGAGGATGATCCTCGAGTTCGTTCGGCGACTCTGACGGACTATGCAGTGCTTAGGGCCTCGGAGACAGAGTCAGTTGTGTTAGCTTCTTACCGGTTACGCGATATTGCGTTGAACTGGTTTGAGTCTTGGGAGTTGTCGAGAGGTGTGAGTGCTCGTCCGGCAGTTTGGGATGAGTTCACGGAGGCCTTTCTTGATCACTTTTTGCCTCCTGAAATGAGGAGAGCCCGTATTGATAGGTTCTTGTCATTGAGGCAGAATGGGAGGACCGTCGAGAATACAACACAGGTTTGACTCATTGGCGGTATCGCGCTATTGTGGGCGATATGGCGGGCGAGTTCAGATTATGTGATGGGGCAAGACCATTATATGATTCTTGCATGCACAGGAGTGGCCCTTCCGCCGGTATGGATATTGCCGGAGATGCAAGCTTATGCGCGAGGATAGAGGACACGAGAGAGAGTCGGCTAGACTCGAGCCCGGCCCGAGGGCCAGGACAACAGGGTTCTAGGGTAACTTTCGAGGCGGACAACCTCAACAGCAGACTAGGTCTACATCTCAGCCGGCACAGAGTGCTCCTTCCCGGTCTTCTGGCCGGAGGTATGGTCGCCGGGGATATTCGAGAGCAGGTCAGGGCTCCAAGGCTACAGGTTCACAGATGTCCGAGAATAGTAGCCAGGGGAAGCCACCTTTGCCCCGGTGTGGTCACTGTAGTAGATTCCATTTTGGGGAGTGTCGTACTACTTCGACAACTTGTTATGCTTGCGGCGGCGAGGCCATTTCATGAGAAGCTGTCAGGCAGTGGCCTTTGGTGGGATAGCGCAGTCTACTCGATCAGTTGCGGGTTCTTCGCCTTCCATAGCTAGGCAGGATGTTTATGCACCGGCAGGCCGTGACAGGGGCCATGGTGGGAGTTCCCTGTTTTAGCGGTCCTTTGAACCGCCTATATGATTTCAGGTATGTCTTTGGCCCTTTAGAAACTTGTATGCATGATAAAGTTGTGGTATGTTTAAGTGTCATGAACAGATTATATTGAGACTATGTATAAGTTAGAAGGAGTTGGAAGTACGAAAAGATAATCCCTTTTGGGCTTATGATGGACAGATATGCGTGTGCGAGGTATTAGGGTCATGTGTGGCATTGTTGGTATGTAGGGGTTGTGAAAGGAAACTATGTCGCTAATTATAAGTTTGACTCTGAAAGAACATTCAGGGAAGAATTTTTCTAAGGGGGGAAGAATGATACACCCCGTATTTACAGGACATGTTTTAAGAACGTACGTAAGAACTCACAAGTGTTAAGATTTGAGACTAGTAAAAATTTATCGGAATTATGGAATTGTCGGAAAAGGTAATATTGTGACGAATGGGAGGGCGACACGTGTCATCCCCCCTTATTGTTTCCTTGGACGAAAATGTCATGGCCAAAATGGTCATTGACCATAGTCTTGGATGACTAAGTCTTGCAAGTAGTAGCTTGATATTCTTGACTAACTCAAAGGACCCACAAGGCTTGATATTTGATAAGAGCTCATCCAAACCACCCATTTGGTTGCATCTTGACCCTTCATGCTACTATATAATACTAGTAGTAGTATGCCAAGCTTAACACTTAGTAAAATTTTCAAGAAAATGAAGAACAAGAGCTACTAGCTCTCGGGTTCACTAAGGGAAAGAAAGAAATTTTTTTGTTTCTTGTTCTTTAAGCTCCACACTTTAAACCAAGGTTCATGAGTGTATTGTAAGTTTATCTCAATAGAAAAATCCCGGAAAAAGAGAGTTTTCGTATTAGTCGCAAAGTGAAAACCTAGTTGCTTTCTAGGTTTTGGATTGGAAGTTTGAAGGAAAGTTGTTGGTATTGTTCTAAGGGTCTCAAGTAGCGGATTGAAGTGTCTTGAAGAGGCTCTAAGTTGCTAAGGAGCAACTTCGGATTTGGAGTTGGATTAAGATTCGTTAAGGTATAATCTTGACCCTTAAAAGTGTTACAAGATTATTTATAATGTTGTTAGCTTTACATGTTGCTAGCATGAAGTATATGTGTTGAAGTTTATAAGTATTATGGATTTCTTGTAGCCTTAAAATCCGAAATGTAATGTAAGCCTTGTGAAGTTGGATTACAATTTAGTCGTTAATTAGAATCGTCACATGTTACATACTTGAATATTATAGTAGTATAATCGATTGCGACTTGATACCATGTTATACTAACAACTTGGATTGAAATGGAAATTGTATAAGAATTGGTGTTATGGTACTCTATATGGTCGAAATTGGACTAGTAGTTGTATTAGTTTGATATCTATTGTGGGGCGGAATTTTACACGTCTAGTAGGCGTGTAATCCCCTATTGTTGATTGCATTGATTGGGCCTTAAATGTGGCGTGTTTGGTTATTGTATTCGGCCTTGAAAAAGGTGGCAAAGTTAGTAGAAACAAAAGAGGTGATGTCCGATTTTCCGTAGAATTTAGTGACTTAGCACTTGGAATATTCTACGTTTGAAGTAAGAGGTTAATGGACGTATTGTGACCATTATAGGTTGAATTACTAAGTATAGCGTATCCTACTTGAAGAATGGAATAGCTCAAGGTTGAAGTACTTTGGAGCATTTTGCTACTTGTCGATAATCGTCGCGAGGTATGTGAACATCTTCCTTCCTTTGGCATGATTCTATGTATGGAATATACTGGTGGCATCATTTCATGTTTCCTTCTACTCTTAGAAGTTAAGAGGTAGTTGTGTGATTTACTCTATGTAGAACTTTTCCTATCTTTTTAGCATGACTAGTTGCACGTATATAGTACGGTAGACGTACAAGACCTTGATATCCTTTACTAGTTTTATGAATAGCCAAGTCGCGTGAGTTAGGAGAATAACTCACTTCTTTGAAAGTATTAAGGATGTCTAATGTTTTATTAAGTTAAGGGACTTGAAGAGTTTTAAAGTATGTGATACTTGTTCCGTTTTAAACGTATGAGTCCCTTGGATAGGAAATTGTATTTGGCTAAGGTATAAAGTGAATATAACGGCTTTATGGGAAGTTGGTTATATTTGCTTTATGGAAAGATAAATGACTTGTTTTTTTTAATGAATAGGCAACTTGATTTTTAGGCATCAATTGCCTAAGGTTTTATAATAAAAGGAGTCACTTGATTTCTAAAGGTTAAGAGACTAATTGTACTTTGAAAGTTAAGAGAATTGATTCGAAAATATATAATACTTGGTTTTAAAAAAGTATAAGTCTCTTGGTTATAAAAGGAATGGGTTTGTCTAAAACCATAAAGGGTTATAACGGCTTTATGGGAAGTTGGTTATAACGGCTTTATGGAAGGTTAAGAGAATGGTTTTCTCTAATAAAGTGATCAAAGAATAACTTGAATTAAGGAAGGGCAATTTGATTTAAGTGTATCACTTGCTTAAAGCTTTAAGGTAAGGGTCACTTGATTTAGAAGCCGAGAAATGTATTTCTAAAGTATAGTGACTTATGTGAAATGTACCTGACCTTGATACTACGGGTGTTAGTATCTTGGGGTTTTATATGAAAAGGAATCTTTTGAAAATAATGTAAGCACGTAGTACTTGGGGTTAAATTCCCGGATTTTTATGTGTGAAACGAAAGTGCCATGAGTTTATAAAAAAATGGAAGTCTAAAGGTTTAATGAACTTGCCTAGGTTTGCTTGTGATAGCTTTGAGTGCAAGTATTATATGTCTACGTTGTCGTGTCTCTCAGTTGGAGGGCCGGCTGGCTGGTTGTAAGTTTACTTGGACGTACCGACAGTGATGTGGGTGTCACGACCCGATCTCGGGCCCGCGACTGGTGCCTTACCCCGGGCACCCTAGTGATACAACATCATAGAAAATCAGCGGAAAATAAAACTTAAGCATGTAACAAGACATAAAGTAAGAAACAGGCCAACCAAAACCGGTCACCTTCCCATATATATATATATAAAAACGAACAGTTAAAATCCTTTACAACCCTGCCCACAACAGTACTACAGACCTCTAAGAATGTAACAACAACTATGACGGGACAGGGCCCCGCCATACCCCTGAATGTACAAGTATCTACAATGACAGAGGACTATACCAAAAAGATAAGCCTCCGGAGAAACGGAGCTTCCCAACGCTGAACTGCGATCCTATGAGCGAGGATCAACAACTGGTGTACCTCTACCTGCGGCATGAACGCAGCCCCCCGAAGGAGGTCAGTACAACAGGTACCAAGTATGTGAAACTGAAAATAATGTAATGAAATCACATTTCATCATTTTATAAAACCATTTCGCAATTAGTAAACAGTTAGGTCAAGTAAGGGGACACATATCCCCAGAATAATCACTCACACATAACTATGGGTCTCACGCCCATAATATCAATCATGCCCGTGGAACTCATTCCTCACTGCCGGCAGTACATGATGTAAAACCACACCCATATGTGAACCTGAACACTAGATCATGCCTGCGTCATCAAACCGATCGGGCCAAGTAGAATAGCCAACTACCAGTCCGAAGGCTAGTCATATCCCTTTACGGGCAAGGTACGGAAGCCAACTACCAGTCAAAAAGCTAGCCACGCAACTGGCCGAAGCAAATATCTTAAGCTAACGTACAATAGCCTACCGTCTCACGAGATATGACCGTGGCAAGTATCTTAAGCTATCTACCAGAGCCTGCCGATACACGAGAAATGACCAGGACAAGTATCTAAAGTGTGCCTGAACCACATGTACAAATCAAGCCTGTGATCGCTCGTCACCGCGGCAAGCTTCATGGATTAGCGGTCCATGGACAAATAACATAATCCTCACAATGACCGCATGCCCCGGCATCTTACCTCGGAAAGCATGGCCATGAAATCATCCTACTGGACGCATACCCGTGGACCATCCATCGTGTCAGTATGTCCAAAGGAAATAACAAGATAATACTCAAAGTGGACGCATACTCGTGGACCATCCAACGTGTCAGTATGTCCAAAAGAAATAACCAGATAATACTCAAAGTGGACGCATACTCGTGGACCATCCAACGTGTCAGTATGTCCAAGCAATCAATCAGATAGCCGGCCCTCCCAGAGAGTCACGGTAGCACAGAAACAAAACACTTGCCCATCAAAGGCTATCACAACAAGCATAGGCAAGTTCAACGTACTTTCATTTTATATCGACAATCCGGGTTTCAACCCCAAAATACTACATACTTTCATTCTTTCAAAAAGACCTCTTTTTATGTAAAATCCACACGATACTAATACTCGTAGTATTAAAACACGTTTTCTTTTCAACCCAAATTACTTCACTTTCGTAAAAATCTTTACAAGACTTTTAAAAACAAGTACTCTATACTTTTTAAACCAAATGCTTTTCTTGTAAAACAACATCAAGTATACTCTTTAGAACTCAAAAACTTACTCTTTTCAAAACAAGTAACCTATACTTAAATCAAGTTAATTCTCCTTTTTCCGAAATCAAGTCGTTTATAAGTCAAGTCTCTTATCTTTCAAGATCAAGTCTCTTAACTTTCAAAATCAAGTTGTTTATCTTTCAAAATCAAATCTTTCTTTTATCTTCATAAAGTCGTTATAACTAACTTCCCATAAAGCCATTATAACACTTTATGTTTTAAACAAAATTCATTTCATACACGTACGTCTACCGTACTATATAGTTCACAACAATCATGCTCAAGAGTATAGGAAGAATCACATACCTTTTTAGCTTAAAGCACAAGCCAAGTCAAGTATGCCGCGCGTAGAAGCTCCACCTATAATAATCACAATATATCTATCAATCTCTAGTTCCGCCGTAGCATATTCAAGTAAGCCTTTATTCTACGGAAAATTAGCACGCTACCAAGCCAACAACTCGAGGATTACACGCCTAACCTGACGTGTTCAATTCGCTTCACAATAATACTACACAAGTCTCATCAGAATACGGTCAATGTAAATACAGTTCAATCCTTTATAATCATCCTTCCAATATATCTTATACTCAATTCTAAACTACCACAATATGTAATATCCAATTACAATAGGGGGACATAGATCATTACCTCGATAAACCCAAAATTATCCAAGATTATAAGTCGATCCTGAGCAACGTTTAGCTCCAAATCCTTACGCTCCAACCCGCTCCAAGCAACCATTAGAAGCTCCTAACCAACTTCTCTTCAAGATCCAACTCCAAAAAGTGAAGAACACTTAGGCTCAACTATGGCAAGTTTCGGCCAAGGTGTATTTCTTAGGCTAGGGGTGTGAAATCTTTTCCAACTCTTGGTACACAATCTTCCTAACACCCTAAGGAAGAACACTTATAAGTTTAAGAATTTTTGGACAACTTTTTCTCCTAAAAACAGCCCAAGGCCGAGAGCACTATGTCACGACCCGATCCCGGGCCCATGACTGGTGCCTTACCCCGGGCACCCTAGTGATACTACATCAGAGAAAACCAGCGGAAATAAAAACTTAAACATGAACATGAGACAAGATAATAAAACAGGCCAACCAAACGGTTACCTTCCAATAAAATATATATAAACAACTCTTTCAAAACGAACAGTTTAATCCTTTTTACAAAACCACCTTGCCCATTACTCTGCACTTCTAAGATTTACAACAACTATGACGGGACAGGGCCCCGCCATACCCCTGAATGTACAAGAACCTACAACTCAGGGAACACATACCAAAAGATAAGCCTCCGAAGGAACGGAGCTTCCCAATGCGCTGAAAGGTGATCCTAAGAGCGGGGATCGACAGCCAATGTACTTACTGCGGCGTGAACGGCCCGAAGGAGGTCGATAACAGTACCAAGTATGTGAATCAGAAAATCGTAAATGAAATCATAATAGCCTATATAAAGCGGAGACATGTATGATGACCAAGCTACGATATAACATATAACTAGTTACATCAAGTCGTGACTCACGCTCCAAATTATCACTCGTGCGTGGAATTTCTTCCTCACGGCAGCTTATGATATGACAATACCAAGGAGTATACATGAACACGTGTCCCACGTGTCATAAAAACCGTATAGGACAAGTATAACTACCAGATCCGACCGTACCAATAACATAATGCAACCAAAACACGGCCGATCGGGGCAAGTGCGGCCGACTCTAGGATACCAAGGCGGTCACGTAGTGACCGGCAAGTACGAGGTGACCACCGGGGACGGTCGTATCACGAGACCGTCACTACTGGCCGAACGGGCAAGTCAGGGTGACTCACGGGTACAAGGCCGAATCGATCATGAGGCGGGGCAAGTACGAGCCGACCACCGGGGACAAGGCGAACAAGAAGAAACCTCATGGAGAGCTAGTCCATAAAATAACAATTCTTGCACAACAAAGGCTATCATCACAAGCATAAGCAAGTTACGCAACAACAAGCATAGGCAAGTTACACAACACAAGCATAGGCAAGTTACCCAACAACCAGGATAGGCAAGTTACACAACACGAGCATAGGCAAGTTACACAACAACCAGTATAGGCAAGTTACACAACACAAGCTACTTTCATTTTATGCCAAAGTCGGGTTTTAACCTAAGGTACTACGTGCGTTAAATTCCTTTTAAAGAGATCCATTCCTTTATAAAGTCACCCGATGTCCGTAGTATAAAAATAGAGTGACGACATTGTTAAGTAAACAAAAATGCTTTCCTTTGTAAAAATCAAGTAACAACCTTATTTTCCAAACGCTCAAGTTTGCCTAATTTCAAATGCTCAAGTTTCTCATTTTTAGAAAAGGTCTCTTAGTTCATAGTTTTAATCCTTTAAAACATAATTCTCCTTTAATGATTTGAGAAACATATGCCTTATATGTGAGTAGGTTATTCTTGTTTATAATCGATCTTATTAAGCGACCATGATCTAGGATATGTAATATCATTTTGTCTCATCTTAGCTTATGCGGATGGAAGTTTCTCTGGTTTTAATACGATACATCATTATTCAATACATTTTCCTTTATTACGCACGGTGGTCCTGTCGATACACATTCTGATTTCAAATCGGAAACATTATCCCTTTAAATAAAACCAAGTACTCATTACTCACGAATGAGGTTTCACACAAACATTCACATTAAACAAATAAGTTAAGTCTCTTATCTTATAAGATCAAGTCTCTTAACTTCTAACATCAGTAAACTATTTTCTTTACCTCTCTTAAGACATTATACCTAACTCCCCATAAAGCTAGTATAACTCTTTTTAAAACCTTTAAAACCAAGTGTTACTCTCCCTTCAAAACGATTTATAATCTTTTGAAATACATCAAGTTCTTTATTATAACTAGCCGCTATAATTCACATCGATTACCTTTTAAAACCACAAAGTATTTTCTTACCTACATAAAGTCGTTATAACAACTTCCCATAAAGTCGTTATAACACTTTATGTTTTAAAAACAATCAAACACGGTTAACACGTATGCGTCACGTACTACATAGTTCACACATATCATGCTATAAGAGATAGGAAGAGGTTCACATACCTCGCGACGAGTGCCGACTAATAGCAAAACGCTCCAAGTACTTCAAACCGCTTGGCTACTCCTTAAGCCACGTAGATCGCACCACACGTAGTACTTCAACCTATAAGGCCACAAGGCGCTATTAACATCGTTCCATATTCTACGTAAAATTCGAAGACCTCCCCCAATGGCGTTAATCTCCTCCTTTACGAGGCCGCTACCAAGCCAACCAGTGGGGTTTGCACGCCTAACCGGACGTGTACAATTTACTCACGAGAATACTACACAAGTCTCTTTATGTCTGATCCTATGTAATTACTGATTCGATTCTCTTATTTAAATTCAGCTTAAGTCGCAAGACATTGCCGTAAGTATTATTCAAAGCTTAAGTCAAAAGACATTGCCGCATACTATGTTCAGTTCTATATATAGTATACTTCAACTATATATTCCTACAACAGGTAATTTCCAATTACAACAGAAGGTCAAGAATGTTTACCTCGATAAGCCCAAAATTATCCGAGTTTAAATGTCGATCCTGAGCAAGGTTTAGCTCCTACTCCGAGTGCTCCGACCCGCTCCAAACAACCCTTAGAAGTTCTAACCAACTTCTACTTATAACTTCAACTACGGGTGAAGATTTACTTAGGGTTTCGTTTTAGCGATCGAGGAAAGTATAATGGTATTTTTAGGGCTAGTATAAGTGTAACCTTGGGAATACTACAAGGTATTTGGGCCAATGTATTTGGACATTATAACAATACTAGGAGAGTATTTCTATACCACTACAAGGGGTATTTATACGAGACAACTAGGCTAGGGGTACCCACTGCTAACCACTACAAAGGGGAGGAAACTCTCGGCCAAAGGCCACTAGGAGGAGGAGGAGAGGCTTTGGGCGAGAACTACAAGAGGAGGGAGTATTTTGAGACTTAGGTAGATTGCTCAATTTTGGATGAAGAAAGTTCATCAACTAAGGGGTATTTATAGGTCAAGTGAAGGCCAACCAATGGCCAAGATGGTGCCAAGTGCAAGGCAAGTGTAAGGCCAAGATTAAGCCGTGTGCAACCTTATCCATCTACACAAAAATATCCTACCTAACCCTTGACCAAAATTGGGCAACAAAAGCGTGCCAAGAATGGCCAATTGTCATCAACCTCTTCCAATGTGAGGTGACACATGTCACCCTCCCGTTGGTCCAAAATGTTACGTCTCTCGGAAAAATCCGCAAAATTATAAATGACATAGCCGGAATTTTCCCTACGAAGTCGTGGAAAGCGTTTCGTCGAAAACGACTCTAACCGGTGTTGTGTACAAATTTCGAATCTATGCCTACTTTAAGGCTCAAATTGTATCGTGCGCCTCACGTACATACTCTGGAAATACGGTATAACATTCTCCCTCCTTAGAAACATTCGTCCCGAATGTTCCTTCTCGAGACGTATAACGATAGAGTTCTTCTAAAAAGTTGCCAACGCCACAACCGCCACGAAACACCCGCGTAAATACTTACATCCAAGTCCACGAGGAAACACCTCTAACATCACAAACTTTTGTCACCTTGCGCGAGGTTCTAGTGTCACCCGGCGACCCAACAAATGGTACCGGATCGCATGCGATTCACGAGGTCTAAAATATACATCCTTCGCACTTCTCCGTCACAAGAAATGATCATATCTATGCTCGCAATACATGCTCGCCTTTACCCTTACTCGTCGTACTCTTCTCGAACACTTGAACTCTTCTAGTATACGTGCCACACTTTAGTCAACGCTTCGTTTCCAACCCGAGCCACTACCTCCAAACTTGGTCATCTTACTAGCTTCACTCTTTACTAAGGCCATTCCCGGCCTTCACGAACCGATTCCGCCGAACATACCCACGAACTCATACGATGGTCATCTAAACACGGGCCTAGCACCTCGTGACCTACCACCGCGGGACCACCCGGCTGACCCCACTTTGAAACCGGCGCGGGTTGGCCTCAACATGGCCCCAACCCTATCCACTAACGCATCACGCTCTTGTTCCCCGACCCGGAACAATCTTACCTCAACAGGTCATGGAAGCTACCACTTCCATTTAACACTACTCAAGGAAATTATCACACAACACATTGTAGGCATAAAATGTATTCCGACAAGGATCACTTGCAAAATCTGGTACTCAAGACGACCTTACATCTAAGGTCTCAACATGAAATATTCTAAAGTTCACACTTTCCATGCCCCCAGGCTTACCCTTTACCAACGTGTTTCTAAATCACATTTTAGCACAAGGCTATCCGAACATAACACTAAACACATCATCATAACATCAATACATACAAAACTCTAGAGGGTTAGGATATACTGAAAATAGGCGGTTCAAAGGACCGCTTAAGCTGGAACTTCCACCGCGACCTCTAGGGCTGTAGGTGTGCGAACATCTGCTGGCTATGGAAGGTGAAGAACCGCAATCGCTCTAGTAGTCCATGCTATCTGCCGGTGCTACCCACGGTGGACGGCCTCTTGCCGGATAGCCTGCTGGCGCAAAAATAACAATCCCCGAGTTAGTACGACACTCTCTTTATGAAGCTTTCCACAACGCCACACCGAGACAAGGGCAACCTCATCCGTGAGCATTCTGCTCCTCGAAAATCTGAAACACAGGAGCCCCGACTGCTCTGAATATCTCGAAGGTCCCGGCGTGGAGGACCACTCAGATCTTGGTGGGCGCATAATCGGCTCTTCTTTGGCGGTCCGCCTCGAAAGTCACCAGGACCTCTGTTGCGGCCCTCTTCGCGACCACGTCATTCCGCCGATTTATCCTCTCCTCACATCCCGGTCATAAGCTGCATGCGGGCAATGTCCATGCCGGTGAAGAGCTACACCGAACAACTCGGCTAGGTGATCATCGAGCCTGTAACAAATCGGTGCACTCGATCCTCCATACTAGCTACCAACGCGGGGGCGTCGCCAATGAGTCGAACTCCACATTGTACTCCCGAATGCGCCGATTCTCGCAACACCAAAAATTTGTTGTCGGCCCGAGCCTCTCATCCGTGGAGGCAAGAAATGTGCAAGAAAGGCCTCGAGAACTCGTCCCATAAAGCTGGAAGTGCATGCTCTCCCGACAGCTCCACGAATCAAACCGATCATTGCGGTATCACGCGGCCGTGCGAACCTAGGACCACCGACTCGGTCTCCGATGCCTTGATCACTCACGATCCAGAATCGCGTCGGATGAACTCCTGCGGATCATCCTCGTGCCTCGACCCATAAAACTCGCGGCTCTGACTCGAGAAAATCCGTAGCCTCGAACTATCGATCTAGGGTGAACCATCGTGCTCTTCGGGCTGCTGCGTCCGGCCTATCCTCAAGTCGCCTGACCACGGCCATTAATCGCCCACTCCTTGTAACTCATCTCCTCTGCTCCAAACTGCGGAGCTGGAGGCTCAGGTACTGTGGTCTCTTCCGCTGCTCTACTCGCAGCTCCCTCTGCTGCCTTGCCGCCACGGGCGGGTTGTCTTACGCGGAGGCATAATCGTAAAAGCGAAGTATGTCGGAGGGTCCAATCTTATTACCACGGCTCTAAGGCACGATCTCGGAATGAGAAGAATGGAAACCAACCTAAATGTCGTGCGACCTCACGATTATAGATGTGGTGCCTGACACCGATAATCAAGACTCTACTAGACACGGTGCGTAGACACTTTCCGAGGACTAATCGCTCACGATACCACTTTTGTCACGACCGATCCGGGCGTGGTCGTGCCTTACCCCGGGCACCCTAGTGATACTACATCAGAGAAAACCAGCGGAAATAAAAACTTAAACATGAACATGAGACAAGATAATAAAACAGGCCAACCAAACGGTTACCTTCCAATAAAATATATATAAACAACTCTTTCAAAACGAACAGTTTAATCCTTTTTACAAAACCACCTTGCGACACTCTGAGACCTCTAAGATTTACAACAACTATGACGGACGGGGCCCGCCATACCCCGAATGTACAAGAACCTCTGACTCGGGGAACACATACAAAAGATAAGCCTCCAAGGAACGGAGCTTCCCAATGCGCTGAAAGGTGATCTAAGAGCGGGGATCGGCGACGATGTACTTACTGCGGCATGAACGCGGCCCGGGAGGTCGATAACAGGTACCAAGTATGTGAAACTGTAAATACTGTAAATGAAATCATAATAGCCTATATAAAGCAGGAGACATGTATGATGACCAAGCTACAGTACATAACATATAACTAGTTACATCAAGTCAGGGACTCACGCCCTCCAAATTATCACTCGTGCCCGTGGAATTTCTTCCTCACTGCCGGCAGTTTATGATATGACAATACCAAGGAGTATACATGAACACCAGGTCCCACCTGTGTCATAAAAACCGTATAGGACAAGTATAACTACCAGATCCGACCGTACCAATAACATAATGCAACCAAAACACGAAGCCGATACGGGGCAAGTGCGAGAGCCGACTACCGGATACCAAGGCCGGTCACGTAGCTGACCGGGGCAAGTACGAGGGCTGACCACCAGGGACCAAGGCCGTATCACGAGACCGTCACTGAGCAGGAGCAAGTCACGGTGACTCACGGGTACCAAGGCGAATCGATCGTGAGGCAGGGGCAAGTCTGAGCCGACCACCGGGGACCAAGGCGAACGAAGAAACCTCATGGAGAGCTAGTCCATAAAAATAACAATTCTTGCACAACCAAGGCTATCATCACAAGCATAAGCAAGTTACGCAACAACAAGCATAGGCAAGTTACACAACACAAGCATAGGCAAGTTACCCAACAACCAGTATAGGCAAGTTACACAACACGAGCATAGGCAAGTTACACAACAACGAGATAGGCAAGTTACACAACACAAGCTACTTTCATTTTATGCCAAAGTCCGGTTTTTAACCTGGGTACTACGTGACGTTAAATTCCTTTTAAAGAGATCCATTCGCTTTTATAAAGTCACCCGATGTCCGTAGTATAAAAATAGAGTGACGAACATTGTTAAGTAAACAAAAATGCTTTCCTTTGTAAAAATCAAGTAACAACATTATTTTCCAAACGTCAAGTTTGCCTAATTTCAAATGCTCAAGTTTCTCATTTTTAGAAAAGGTCTCTTAGTTCATAGTTTTAATCCTTTAAAACATAATTCTCCTTTAATGATTTGAGAAACATATGCCTTATATGTGAGTAGGTTATTCTTGTTTATAATCGTTCTTATTAAGCCGCCATGATCTAGGATATGTAATCTCATTTTGTCTCATCTGAGCTTCTATGCAGATGGAAGTTTCTCCTGGTTTTAATACGATACATCATTATTCAATACATTTTCCTTTATTACGCCGCGGTGGTGCATCGATACACATTCGATTTCCAAATCGGAAACATTATCCCTTTAAATAAAACCAAGTACTCATTACTCACGAATGAGGTTTCACACAAACATTCACATTAAACAAATAAGTTAAGTCTCTTATCTTATAAGATCAAGTCTCTTAACTTCTAACATCGATAAACCATTTTCTTTACCTCTCTTAAGACATTATACCTAACTCCCCATAAAGCTAGTATAACTCTTTTTAACACTTTTAAAACCAAGTGTTACTCTCCCTTCAAAACGATTTATAATCTTTTGAAATACATCAAGTTCTTTATTATAACTAGCGGTTATAATTCACATCGATTACCTTTTAAAACCACAAAGTATTTTCTTACCTACATAAAGTCATTATAACTAACTTCCCATAAAGTCGTTATAACACTTTATGTTTAAAACAATCAAACACGGTTAACACGTATGCGTCTACCGTACTACATAGTTCACACATATCATGCTATAAGAGATAGGAAGAGGTTCACATACCTCGCGACGAGTGCCGACTAATAGCAAAAGCGCTCCAAGTACTTCAAACCGCTTCGGCTACTCCTTAAGCCACGTGATCGCACCACACGTAGTACTTCAACCTATAAGGCCACAAGCGCTTATTAACATCGTTCCATATTCTACGTAAAATTGGCACCTCCCCGCAACGGCGTTAATCTCCTCCTTTACGAGGCCGCTACCAAGCCAACCGGGGGTTTGCACGCCTAACCGGACGTGTACAATTTACTCACGAATACTACACAAGTCTCCATGTCTGATCCTATGTAATTACGATTCGATTCTCTTATTTAAATTCGGGCTTAAGTCGCAAGACATTGCCGTAAGTATTATTCGAGCTTAAGTCAAAGACATTGCCGCATGTATGTTCAATTCTATATATAGTATACTTTAACTATATACTCCTGACATGTAATTTCCAATTACAATGAAGGTCAAGAATGTTTACCTCGATAAGCCCAAAATTATCAGAGTTTATATGTCGATCTGAGCAAGGTTTAGCTCTACTCCGAGTGCTCGATCCGCTCCAAACAACCCTTAGAAGTTCTAACCAACTTCTACTTATAACTTCAACTACGGGTGAAGATTTACTTAGGGTTTCGTTTTAGCATCGAGGAAAGTATAATGGTATTTTCCGGCTAGTATAAGTGTAACCTTGGGAATACTACAAGGTATTTGGGCCAGGTATTTGGACAATATAACAATACTAGGAGAGTATTTCTATACCACTACAAGGGGTATTTATACGAGACAACTAGGCTAGGGGTACCCACGCTAACCACTACAAAGGGGAGGAAACTCTCGGCCAAAGGCCACTAGGAGGAGGAGAGAGGCTTTGGACGAGAACTACAAGAGGGAGGGAGTATTTTGAGACTTAGGTAGATTGCTCAATTTTTGGATGAAGAAAGTTCATCAACTAAGGGGGTATTTATAGGTCAAGTGAAGGCCAACCAATGGCCAAGATGGTGCCAAGTGCAAGGCAAGTGTAAGGCCAAGATTAAGCCATGTGCAACCTTATCCATCTACACAAAAATATCCTACCTAACCCTTGACCAAAATTGGGCAACAAAAACGTGCCAAGAATGGCCAATTGCCGTCAACCTCTTCCGATGTGAGGTGACACATGTCACCCTCCCGTTGGTCCAAAATGTTACGTCTCTCGGAAAAATCCGCAAAAATTATAAATGACATAGCCGGAATTTTCCCTACGAAAGCTGTGGAAACGTTTCGTCGAAAAACGACTCTAACCGGGTGTTGTGTACAAATTTCGAATCTATGCCTACTTTAAGGCTCAAATTGTATACGTACGCCCTCACGTACATACTCTGGAAATACGGGGTATAACACACTACAACAAGGGAGGGAGAATTTTTGCCTTGGAAATTATCTCAAGTGTGGATGAAGAAGTCTTGCTATCTGTCACGACCCGAACCCGGGCCCGTGACTGGTGCCTTACCCCGGGCACCCTAGTGATACAACATCATAGTAATCAGCGGAATATAAAACACAACATGAAACAATGTAAAAGAGACACAGTTTATCTGAAGAAAAGTTGCCTTTCGGCATATATATATAAAAACTTAAATCCGAACAGTTACATCCTTTTTTACAATCTCTGCCCACAACAGTACTACAGACCTCTAAGAATGATATGACAACAATGGCGGGACAGGGCCCCGCCATACCCCTGAATGTAAGTACCTACAATGACAGGGGACTATACCCAAGATAAGCCTCCGGAGAAACGGAGTGTCACACCCCGAACCCCGGGCCCGTGACTGGTGCCCTACCTGGGCACCCTTCTACCTTAACAACTAAGTACATTGCGGAAATTAGTAACAACTCATTTTTTTTTTCTTTAAAATAAACGTACGTGCAAGGGCAAAGCCGACAAGGCTGCCATATATACATAAACAACAGACACAACATCGTATACGAGTCCAATCCACATATGAATACGGACCTCAAGAGTTATCTTGAACTATGACGGACAAGGCCCCGCGTACCCAAAATCTGTACAAAGCATCTTGAAGGATATATACCAAAAAGATAAACTCCTGAACAGAGGGAGCTATCCAAAAACCCTGAGCAGGATCCTACGCCTGCCGATCACCGAACAGCGTACCTAAACCTGCGGCATGAACGCAGCCCCCCGAAGGAGGTCAGTACGAAGAATGTACCAAGTATGTGAGCGAGAAATGCGTAATAAAATCATAACAATCTAAACAAAGCGGGAGACATGTATGATAGCCAACCTACGATACATAATACATAAGCGATACATCAAGTCGTGGGGCAGCCACTGAGTCATTACTCAAATATAACCATGGGTCTCACGCCCATAACATCAATCATGCCCGTGGAATCTTTCCTCACTGTCGGCAGTCCATGATATAGTACAACACCAATAGGCATACATGAACACCAAGTCCCACCGGTGGTATAGCATCTTGGGGGTTTACCCCTCACTTATACTCTTACCCTGGAGAAGGTGGTAAAGCAGGTGGTATATCATCTTGGGGGTTTACCCCTCACATATACTCTACCCTGGAGAAGGTGGTAAAACAGGTGGTATAGCATCTTGGGGGTTTACCCCTCACATATACTCTACCCTGGAGAAGGTGGTAAAACAGGTGGTATAGCATCTTGGGGGTTTACCCCTCACATATACTCTGTCACGACCCGAACCCGGGCCCGTGACTGGTGCCTTACCCCGGGCACCCTAGTGATACAACATCAGAGAAAATCAGCGGAAATAAAAAACATGAACATGAATTAAGAGAAAAGATAAATAAACAGGCCAACCAAAACAGTTGCCTTCATCATATATACATAAATACGACAGTTATCCTTTTACAAACCACGCCACAATACTACATGCACTCTAAGATTTTTTACAATGCTATGACGGACGTGGGCCCGCCATACCACGAATGTATAAGAATCTACTGCACTGTGGTAACATACCAAAAGATAAGCCTCGAAGGAACGGAGCTTCCAATACGAAAGGTGATCCTAAAAGCGGGGATCGGCGGCCGATGTACCTTTTACTGCGGCGTGAGCGGCCCGAAGGAGGTCGATAACAGTACCAAGTATGTGAAATCAGAAATATCAGAATGAAATCATAATAGTTTATATAAAGCGAGAGACATGTATGATAACCAAACTACGATTCACAACATAGAAGCGATCGTGTCAAGTCGTGACTCACGCCTCAAAGTCATCCTCATGCCCGTGGAACTTCTTCCTCACCGCCGTGATCTAGGTACAAATCATGTGATACGATAACGTGTCTCGGCCCATCTTATGGACCCAATATAGAAAGCGTGTGGAATACATTCCGGATGAACCGGTAGTCGGTGAAATACATTCGGATGAACCGGTAGTCAAGTGATATACATTCCGAATGAGCCGGTAATCAAGTGAAATACATTCGGATGACCCGTAATCAAGTGAAATACATTCGGATGACCGGTAATCAAGTGAAATACATTCGGATGACCCGTGTAATCAAGTGAAATACATTCGGATGACCCAGAATCAAGTGAAATACATTCGGATGACCCGGTGAGTCGAGTAGAACACGATTTGCACAACAAGGCTATCACGTAACATGGTCAAGTTTCATAACAACAAGCATAAGCAAGTTACACGACTCAAGGTACTTTCATTTTATGTCAAAGTCCGATTTTAACCTTAAAGTACTACGTCCGTTAAATTCCCTTTAAGATCCATTTCTTTTACAAAGGTCACCCGATACCGTAGTATAAAATTTGAGTGACTAACATTGTTAAGCAAACCAAAATGCTTTCCTTTGTAAAATCAAGTAACAACCTTATTTTCCAAACGCTCAAGTTTGCCTAATTTTGAATGCTCAAGTTTCTCATTTTAGAAAAAGGTTTCAGAGTTCATAGTTTTAAATCCTTTAAAACATAATTCTCCTTTAAACGTTTTGAGAAACCTATGTCTTATAAGTGAGTAGGTTATTCTTGTTTATAATCAATCTTATTAAGCACCATGATCTAGGAAATGTCATTTTGTCTCATCTTAGCTTCTATGGATGGAAGTTTCTACTGGTTTTAATAATACTAAATTTGTCCAAAACATTTCCTTTTATTAACGCCGCAGTTGGTTTGTCGATACACATTCGATTCAAATCAAGAAACATTTTAAGCCGTTATACCTAACTTCCCATAAAGCTAGTATAACTCTTAAGTTTCCAAAACCAAGTATTACTTCTTCTCTCAAAATGATTCAAAAATCTTTTGAAATACTTCAAGTTCTTTATTATCACATAGCCACCGGTTATAGTTCAAATCGGTTACCTCTTAAAACCACAAGTACTTTCTTACCTACATAAAGTCATATAACCAACTTCCCATAAAGCCGTTATAACACTTTATGTTTCAAACCAATCAAATACATTAAACATATGTACGTCTCACCGTATACATAGTTATACACATATCATGCTAGAACAAATAGGAAGAGGTTCACATACCTCGCGACGATTATCGACTAATAGCAAAACGCTCCAAGTACCTCAAACCGCTTGCTACACTCTCACCAAGCAGATCACTCCACACGTAGTACTACAACCTATAGAGGCCACAAAGCGCCTATTAATATCTTTAGATCCCGACGTAGAATATTCTACGTAAAAATTCGCAGACTCTCCCCGCAACAACGTAAATCTCCTCCTCTATCGAGGCCGCTACCAAGCCAACGGGGTTAACACGTCTAACCGGACGTGTACAATTCTACTACACAAGAATGTTACACAAGTCCATCGTAATACACCCTATGTAATTACTGATTCTCTTCTTTAAATTCAGCTTAAGTCGCAAGACATTGCCGTAAGTATTATTCGAGCTTAAGTCAAAAGACATTGCCGCACAACTATGTTCAGTTCTATATATAGTATACTTAACTATATACTCCTACAACATGTAATTTCCAATTACAAATGTAAGGTCAAGAATGTTTACCTCGATAAGCCTAAAATTATCCGAGTTTATATGTCGATCCCGAACAACGTTTAGCTCCTACTCCGGCGCCCAACCGCTCCAACCAACCCTTAGAAGTTCTAACCAACTTCTACTTATGACTTCAACTACGGGTGAAGATTTACTTAGGGTTTCGTTTTTGTGGATCGAGGAAGTATAATAGTATTTTCTGGCTTTTGTAAAAGTGTAACCTTGGGAATACTACAAGGTATTTGGGCCAAGGTATTTGGGCATTATAACAATACTTGGAGAGTATTTCTATACCACAAAAGGGGTATTTATACGAGACAACTAGGCTAGGGGGTACCCACGCAAAACACCTCAAAGGGAGGAGGTGGCTCTCGCCAAGGGCTCTCAAAGGGAGGGGTGGTGGGCCAGCTCAAGGGAGAGGGAGTATTTTGAGACTTAGTTAGATTGCTCAAGTTTTGGATGAAGAAAGTCTTCAACTAGAGGGTATTTATAGGTCAAGTGAAGGCCAACAAATGGCCAAGATCCATCCAAGTGTTAGGCAAGTGTAAGGTCAAGATTAAGCCATGTGCAACCTTATCCATCTACCCAAAATATCCTACCAACTCCTTGACCAAAAATAATGCACAAAAACGTGCCAACCTTCCCACTTTCGTCCGTCCACTCCTTCCATTAGAGGGTGACAAGTGTCGCCTCTCGTTGGTCCAAAATGTTTCGCCTCTCGGAAAAATCCGCAAAATTATAAATGACATAGCCGGAATTTTCCTACGAAAGTCGTGGAAACGTTTCATTAAAAACGACTCTAATCGGGTGTTGTGTACAAATTTCAAACTAGCCAACTTTAAGGCTCAAATTATAATACGACGCGCCACGCATATACTGGAAATACGGGTATAACATTCTCCTCCTTAGAAACATTCGTCGAATGTTCCTTCTCAAGACGGATAACGATAAAGTTCTTCTAATAAGTTGCCAACGCCACAACTGGCCACGAAACAACGCATGCACGCAAATACTTATATCCAAGTCCACGAGGAAACTCCTCTAACATCACAAACTTTTGTCACTTTGCCGCGAGGTTCTAGTGTCACTCCGGCGACCCAACAAATGGTACCGGATCGCATGCGATTCACGAGGTCTAAAATATACATCCTTCGCACCTTCTCCCTTTACAAGAAATGATCATATCTATGCTCGCAATACATGCTCGCCTCTACCCTTACTCGTCGTACTCTTCTCGAACTCTTGAACTCTTCCAGTATACGTACCACACTTCAGTCATCACTTTAGTTCTCCAAACCTTGGAGTCACCACCTCCAACTTGGTTATCTTACTAGCCTCAATCTTCCTTAAGGCCACTTCCGGCCTTCACGATCCGCTTCAGGTCGAACATATCCACGAACTCATACGATGGTCATCTAAACTTGGGCCTAGCACCCTCGTGACCCTACCGCCTGGCGGGACCACCCAGAGCTGACCCCACCTCATTCCGGGCTACGGGTTGACACGCAACACGTCCTCAACTCGAGCTCACACGCCGACTCTCTGCTTCGATCCGAACAACCTTGCTAATCACATCATGAAAGATACCACTTTCATTTACCCAACCCAGAGACTTATCACACAATATATTCTAGGCATAAAATGCACTCTGACAAGGATCACTCGCAAAATCTTGTACTCAAGACGGCCTTACATCTAAGGTCTCAACTGTAATATTCTAAGGTTCATCATTTTCTCACCCTGTGCTTACCCCTTTTCCCCTGACGGGTTCCTAAATCACATTTTAGCACAAAGCTATCCGAACATAACACTTAACACATTAACATAACATCAAAACATACAAGCCTCTAGATGGTTAAGGATATACTGCTACCGCTCCACTCTAATCATAAGTCCGCTCGCAGGCGCATAATCGAAGGCGATGAACCCGCCATCGATCCGTAGGCCGCGCTAAGCCGCTGCATTCTCCTATAAGCACGATCTCTCGTCACATGGCTCGACGGCCGCAGTGAAGCAAGCACCGAAAGACGACATTTCGGGATGATGTTTGCCACATCGCGCACACCGAGGGGGACATGAATCCTGGCCGCTAGCACTCACGTAAACTCGCGGAACGAAGCCACGGAGCTCGACCAGCTCCGAATACCGAACGACCAAGATCGCGGAGGACCACTGCATCGGGCGGAGGTACATAACTAGATCTGCCGAGGCGGTCCGCCTCGAAAGTTACCAAAGGACCTCGCTGCTCGCCTCTTCTCACGATCTCGGTCATTCCGTCGACCTCTCCGTGCCTCACATCCTAGTGCATGAGCTTGTATGCGGGCAATGTCCATGCCGGTGAAGAGCTACACCCGCATAAGCCTCGCCAAGTAATCGCCCACCGTGGCGTAGCGGTGTACTCGTCCTCCATATCCGCTACTACAGCGGGAACATACCGAGCTAATGAGTCGAACTACACATTGTACTCTATAACCGCCCGCCCGCCCCGCCTCGATGTCAAAAATCTGCTGCCCGAGCCCTCCTCATCTGCGAGGCAAGAAATGTGCAAGAAATGCCTCGAGAACTCGTCCCAAATGCTGGAAGTGCATGCTCTTCCCGGGACAGCTCCACGAATCAAACTACCAATCGCAGATCACGCGGTGATGCGAACTCAATACCACCGACTGCCTCGAGGCTCGATCACTCATGATCCGGTAGGCTGTCGGATAAACTCCCGAGGGTCGCCTCGCTCTCGATCGATAGAACACTTGAGGTCTACAACTCATGAAGTCACGTAGCCTCAAACCGTCGCTCGGGGTGAACTACGGTGCCGCTGGGCCGCTGCATCCAGCCTATCTCATATCTCGCCACGACCGCCGAATCGCCATCTCCTTGTACCCATCTCATCGGCTCAGCCGTGGGACTGGAGGCTCGTGTATCAGAGTCTCGGCAGCCATCGCTGCGCTCTAAACTCTTTGGTCTTTGCGGCGCGCAAACCCGCCGTCGGCATCTTGTCTCAGTCTTGGCCGGGCTCGCGCTCGTACTCCTCTCAGATCTCACTAATGACTCCTCGATCGCTTGCCCATCCGGGCTGGGTTTTACGCGAGGCATAATCGTAAATGAAAGGAATACGCGGAGGGTCCAATTTATCACACTCTAAGGCACGATCTCGTAATGAGAAGAATAGAAACCAATCCTAAATGTCCTGCAGCCTCGATTATAGATGTGGTGCACAACACACCGATAATCAAGACTCTACTAGACGATGCAGTAGACACTTTCCGAGGACTAAGCGCTCGATACCACTTTTGTCACGACCGAACCTGCCTGGATCGTGCCTACCGGGCACCCTAGTGATACAACATCGAGAAAATCAGCGGAAATAAAAACATGAACATGAATTAAGAGAAAAGATAAATAAACAAAGCAACCAAAAGCTTGCCTTCATCATATATACATAAATACCCGAACGCTTATCCTTTTTACAAACCCCGCCACAACAAAGGCTGCACTCTAAGATTTTTTACAAATTTATGACGGACAGGCTCCGCCATACCCACAATGTATAAGAATCTGCACTGTGGTAACATACCAAAAGATAAGCCTCCAAGGAACGAGCTTCCCAATACGCGAAAGGTGATCCTAAAGCGGGGATCGACACCGATGTACCTTTTACTGCGCGCAGATGAACGCACTTCGGGCGAGGTCGATAACAGTACCAAGTATGTGAAATCAGAAATATCAGAAATGAAATCATAATAGTCTATATAAAGCAGAGACATGTATGATAACCAAACTACGATCACAACATAGAAGCGGCCATGTCAAGTCGTGACTCACGCTCTCAAAGTCATCCCTCATGCCCGTGGAACTTCTTCCTCACTGCCGGCAGTCTAGGTACAAATCATGTGATACGTATAACAGGTCTCGGCCCATCTTATGGACCCAATATAGAAACGTGTGGAATACATTCCCGGATGAACCTAGAGTCGGTGAAATACATTCCCGGATGAACCGGTAGTCAAGTGATATACATTCCCGAATGAACCGGTAATCAAGTGAAATACATTCCCGGATGACCCGGTAATCAAGTGAAATACATTCCCGGATGACCCGGTAATCAAGTGAAATACATTCCCGGATGACCCGGTAATCAAGTGAAATACATTCCCGGATGACCCGGTAATCAAGTGAAATACATTCCCGGATGACCCGGTAGTCGAGTAGAACACAGTACTTGCACAACAAGGCTATCACACGTAACATGGTCAAGTTTCATAACAACAAGCATAAGCAAGTTACACACGACTCAAGGTACTTTCATTTTATGTCAAAGTCCGGATTTTAACCTTAAAGTACTACGTCCGTTAAATTCCCTTTAAGATCCATTTCTTTTACAAAGGTCACCCGATACCCGTAGTATAAAATTTGAGTGACTAACATTGTTAAGCAAACCAAAATGCTTTCCTTTGTAAAATCAAGTAACAACCTTATTTTCCAAACGTTCAAGTTTGCCTAATTTCGAATGCTCAAGTTTCTCATTTTAGAAAAAGGTTTCGTAGTTCATAGTTTTAAATCCTTTAAAACATAATTCTCCTTTAAACGTTTTGAGAAACCTATGTCTTATAAGTGAGTAGGTTATTCTTGTTTATAATCAATCTTATTAAGCCCATGATCTAGAAATGTCATTTTGTCTCATCTTAGCTTCTATGCGGATGGAAGTTTCTCTGGTTTTAATAATACTAAATCTGTCCAAAACATTTCCTTTATTAACGCTGCAGTTGGTTTGTCGATACACATTCTGATTTCCAAATCGAAGAAACATTTTTAAGCCGTTATACCTAACTTCCCATAAAGCTAGTATAACTCTTAAGTTTCCAAAACCAAGTATTACTTCTTCTCTCAAAATGATTCAAAAATCTTTTGAAATACTTCAAGTTCTTTATTATCACATAGCCACCGCTTATAGTTCAAATCGTTACCTCTTAAAAACCACAAGTACTTTCTTACCTACATAAAGTCGTTATAACCAACTTCCCATAAAGCCGTTATAACACTTTATGTTTCAAACCAATCAAATACATTAAACATATGTACGCTCACCGTACTACATAGTTATACACATATCATGCTAGAACAAATAGGAAGAGGTTCACATACCTCGCGACGATTATCGACTAATAGCAAAACGCTCCAAGTACCTCAAACCGCTCGGCTACACTCTCCAAGCGTATCACTCCACACGTAGTACTACAACCTATAGAGGCCACAAAGCGCCTATTAATATCTTTAGATCCCGACGAATATTCTACGTAAAAATTCGGCAAAGACTCTCCCCGCAACAGCAGAAATCTCCTCCTCTATCGAGGCCGCTACCAAGCCAACCAGGGGGTTAACACGCCTAACCGGACGTGTACAATTCTACTACACAAGAATGTTACACAAGTCTCATCTAATACACCCTATGTAATTACAGATTCTTTCTTTAAATTCAGCTTAAGTCGCAAGACATCGCTGTAAGTATTATTCGAGCTTAAGTCAAAAGACATTGCCGCACAACTATGTTCAGTTCTATATATAGTATACTTAACTATATACTCCTACAACATGTAATTTCCAATTACAATGTAAGGTCAAGAATGTTTACCTCGATAAGCCTAAAATTATCCGAGTTTATATGTCGATCCTGAACAACGTTTAGCTCCTACTCCGGCGCCCAACTGCTCCAACCAACCCTTAGAAGTTCTAACCAACTTCTACTTATGACTTCAACTACGGGTGAAGATTTACTTAGGGTTTCGTTTTTGTGGTGAGGAAGTATAATAGTATTTTCGGGCTTTTGTAAAAGTGTAACCTTGGGAATACTACAAGGTATTTGGGCGAGGTATTTGGGCATTATAACAATACTTGGAGAGTATTTCTATACCACAAAAGGGGTATTTATACGAGACAACTAGGCTAGTGGGTACCCCACGCAAACACCTCAAAGGAGGGAGGTGGCTCTCGCCAAGGGCTCTCAAAGGGGGAGGGTGTGGTGGGCAAAGCTCGAGGGAGAGGAGTATTTTGAGACTTAGTTAGATTGCTCAAGTTTTTGGATGAAGAAAGTCTTCAACTAGAGGGGTATTTATAGGTCAAGTGAAGGCCAACCAATGGCCAAGATCCATCCAAGTGTTAGGCAAGTGTAAGGTCAAGATTAAGCCATGTGCAACCTTATCCATCTACCCAAAATATCCTACCAACTCCTTGACCAAAAATAATGCACAAAAAACGTGCCAACCTTCCCACTTTCGTCCGTCCACTCCTTCCAATTAGAGGTGACAAGTGTCGCCCTCTGGTTGGTCCAAATTGTTTCGTCTCTCGGAAAAATCCGCAAAAATTATAAATGACATAGCCGTAATTTTCCCTACTAAAGCTGTGTAAACTTTTCGTCGAAAAACGACTCTAATCGGGTGTTGTGTACAAATTTCGAAACTAGCCAACTTTAAGGCTCAAATTATAATACGTACGCGCTCACGTACATACTCTGGAAATACGGTATAACATACTCTACCTCGAGAAGGTGGTAAACAGTGGTATAGCATCTTGGGGTTTACCCTCACATATACTCTACCCTCGAGAAGGTGGTAAAGCAGTGGTATAGCATCTTGGGGTTTACCCTCACATATACTCTTACCCTATCTCGACCGATCACAAACAAGACATAAGCACTACCATGTCTTTTATAAAAGAATCTGAATTTAACCCAAGTACTACCAATAACGGAAGCATACCCGTGGAATCCCACATCACCGCTTGCAGACGTCCCAAGAACTTACAACTGCAGACCAATTCTCCACCCGAGAGTCGCGACAACGTAATAAAACATAGTACTTGCACTCAAAGGCTATCACCGCACACATAGGCAATTCGATTAATCAAGCCAAAGTACTAATCAAGGCACACATGGAATAATTCTCAATTATCAAGCCAAAGTACTTATCAAGGCACACTTAGAACAATTCTCAATTAACAACCAAAGTACTAATCAAGGCACCAATAGGATTATTCTCATTTAACAAGCCAAAGTACTAATCAAGACACACTTAGACTAATTCTCAATTAATCAAGCCAAAGTACTAATCAAGGCACACTTAGACAAATTCTCAATTTATCAAGCCAAAGTACTAATCAAGGCACACTTAGACAAATTCTCAATTTATCAAGCCAAAGTACTAATCTTTTCAAGAGACTCCTTTTTGTGAAAAATCCCAAGATACTAACACCCGTAGTATCAAGGCGTGTCTATTTTTCAAAGTAAGTTACTACATTTTTTTGAAAGCTTATTTCAACACTTGAAATCAAGTAACTCAAATTTTCTTTTACAATCTAGGCAACTTATGTCGATTAATCAAAATAGACAACTTTCTAAACTTTCCATAAAGCCGTTATAACCGACTTCCCATAAAGCCGTTATAACCCTTTATGGTTTTAGACATATCCATTCCTTTTATAACCAAGAGACTTATACTTATTAAAATCCAAGTATTAAATACTTTCAAATCGATTTTCTTAACTTTTAAAATACACTTAGTCTCTTAACCTTTAGAAACCAAGTAACTTATTTTATTACTAAACTTTAGGCAATTGATGCCTTAAAATCAAGTTGCCTTTTCATTAAAATCGAGTCATTTATCTTTCCATAAAGCAAATATAACCAACTTCCCATAAAGTCGTTATATTCACTTTATACCTTCGCCAAATACAATTTCCTATCCGAGGGACTTATACGTTTAAAACTGGACAAGTATCAAGTATTTTAAAACTCTTTAAGTCCCTTAACTTTCAAAACACTTCAAGTCTCTTAATATATAGAAAACAAGTTTCTTCTCTTAAATCATGTCATTTATCCTCTTTTAAACAATTAAGTAAATCACTCCTTGACTTCTAAAGTCATTTTAATGACCTTTAGGTTTTGGAACTAAGGCACTAGCCAAAAGGTTTAGAAACCACTTCCTTTTCAAGACTCTATGTACTTTAAGTAAAATACTTTCACTTTTAAGAATCCAAACTTCACTAAGGAAATGGATTATACGACTTACAATTTAAACATCAAAGTACAATCAAGGAAGCACATAGAACAAATTCTACTTTAGGCAATCCAAATACAACCAAGGAATGGATCATTTGGGAGTAGAACATACTTTCTTTATCTTAAGGAATCATGCTAGAAGAGGAGATAGTTCACATACCTTTTCGCTAATTCCACAAGCTGCCGAATACGCCGATGTGGAAGTGTCAACCTATAATGGTCACAACAAGACTATCAACTTCTAGTCTCTACGTGAAAATACTAAGTATTTGGTCTCTAATTCTACGGAAAATCGGCAAAGACTTCCTTTGTTTCTACTCACTTTGCCACCTTTTTCAAGGTCGAATACAATAACCAACACGCCACATTTAAGGCCCCAAACAACAATCAAACAAAGGGGATTACACGCCTTACACTACGTGTAAAATTCCGCCCCACAATTATATACAAAGTAGTTCAAACTTCACTAGCCATTCTCGGCCAACATACTAACAATTCAAAGTCTTTTCCAATCCTTATCCAATTTCAAGTTCTAAGGTCTAACATGTTATATAGTTATAACCAACTTCAATAACTACAATTTCCTTCTTTATACAACATGCGACGCTTAAACGAATAATCAACTTGAATTGTAGTCTTAAGGCTAACATGCTTGTTTTCGGATTAGGGTTCCAATAGCCAATATACTTGTCCAACTACATAACATATACTTCATGCTTGCTACTATCTATAGCTACAACAAGTAGTAACTCTTAACTACTAAAACGTCAAGATTATACCTTTATAAGCCCTTATAATCCCAAGATTCAAAGTCGCGCCTTAGCAAATTCTTAGCTCCTTTCCTTAGGTTCCAATCCGCTCCAAGCACTCCTTAGAGGCCTATGAAGAACCCATCTTCAAGTTCCAACTTCAAAGTTGAAGAACTCCCATAGTTTCCGCCTTGCGACTAACGTGAAAATGCGTTTTTCCCGAAATCTTTCTATTGAGATAACCTTAAAATACCCTTATGAACCTTGGGTTTAAGTCTTGAGGCTAATGGACAACATTTGCAAAAAAAATTGTGTGGGCAAGGCACCTAAGCCGAGAGCAAGCTTTTGTGGACAAGAAAATGTGTGAAATTTTTCTAAGTGTTAGAAGAGCAAGTCTTGCACTAGTAGTGAGCTTATATAAAACATTGGAGGGCTTAGGTTACAACAAATGTGTGGCTTGGATGTGTTTCACTTGGATCAAGCTTATGTGGACTAGTTGACTTGTCAACAATGTCATGCTTGAAGACTTATCTTTCAAGATGGTCAATGACCATTTTACCCCTCCTCCAATTCGTTCAAGACCACATGTGGGAGTGCCACGTGTCGCCTCTCATTCGTCCATAAAATTCCATGAACCTCGTGGGTCCCACAAAATGTAAAATTCCTGTGGCCCCACGTGACCAAATCCGTAACAATAAATTTCCATAATATTACTAAGTCTCAAACTCTTCAAATAATGTATTTTGAGAATCCAATTCTCAACAACGAACATTTTTCCTTTCCGACGTTTCGAACATTTTCCGTCGGAAAAACAATTCTTCCCGCCATACCAATTTCCAAGTCTTGTTTCCTTTCGCATTCTCTTCTACATGTCACGGACTTACGGGGTGTAACATTCTTCCTTAGAAACATTCGTCCCGAATGTTCTTAGTCGGTTGTCACTCTATACAAACTCGGCATAATCTCTATACTATGCCTAACAATCAAAAGCGCCAAGACCAACGATGCCACATATGGCCATCACCTAACATACGTAAACATAATAATGGACCTTCCGTCCGACCCTTCTCACAAAACTCGAAGGTTACATCTTCCCAAAACACGGATCCTTAGAGGTTCCTTTCTTTCCTTACTTATCATACTTTCTCGCACTTCCAAACTCATATAGTACACGTCAAAATCTCAAATTTTGTTTCTATTCTCCAATCTCGAGTTACTATCCAAACTTGGCCATTTTGTTACTTACACTCCGTTATGTAACGCCCAACCCGGCCCACATCGTGCCTTACCCCGGCACCCTAGTGATACAACATCGAGAAAACCAATGGAAAATAAAACATGAATCATGAAGCAAGAGATATAATAAATAAACAGCCAACCAAAACAGCTTGCCTTCAAGATATACATAAAACCCGAAGTTTAATCCTTTTACAACCCCGCCACAACAGCATGCACTTAAGATTTACAACAACTATGACGGACAGGCCCCGCCATACCTGAATGTACAAGAACTGCAACTCGTGGAACACATACCAAAAGATAAGCCTCCGAGAAACGGAGCTTTCCCAACACGCCGAATGTGATCCTATAAGCGGGGATCGACGATCGATGTACCTTTACTCATGCGGCATGAACGCAGCCCCAAGGAGGTCGATAACAGTACCAAGTATGTGAAATCAGAAATATCAGAATGAAATCATAATAGTCTACATAAAGCAGAGACATGTATGATAACCAAACTACGATTCACAACATAAAAGCAAGTATGTCAAGTCGTGACTCACGCCTCAAAGTCATCCTCATGCCCGTGGAACTCCTTCCTCACCGCCAGCTGCCTAGGTATAAATCATGTGATACGTATAACGTGTCTCGCCCATCTTATGGACCCAATATAGAAACGTGGAATACATTCCGGATGAACCAGAGTCAAGTGAAATACATTCCGGATGAGCCGGTAGTCAAGTGAGATACATTCCCGTGAACCGTAATCAAGTGAGATACATTCCGGATGAACCGGTAATCAAGTGAGATACATTCCGGATGAACCGTAATCAAGTGAGATACATTCGGATGAACCTAATCAAGTGAGATACATTCCGGATGAACCGGTAGTCAAGTGAACACGATTTGCACAACAAGGCTATCACACGTAACATGGTCAAGTTTCATAACAACAAGCATAAGCAAGTTACACACAACTCAAGGTACTTTCATTTTATGTCAAAGTCCGGGTTTTAACCCTAAAGTACTACATACGTTAAGTCCTTTTTTTTTTAAAAGAGATACATTCCTTTTATAAAAGTCACCCGATACCCGTAGTATAAAACTAGAGTGATTCCCATTATTAAGTAAACCATAACACTTTCTTTTTAAACTCAAGTACCAACATTCTTTTCCTAAAGTTCCGGTTTGCTTAATTACAAATGCTCAAGTTTCTCATTTTAGAAAAGGTTTCGTAGTTCATAGTTTTAATCCTTTAAAACATAATTCTCCTTTAAACGTTTTGAGAAACATATGTCGTATATGTGAGTAGGTTATTCTTGTTTATAATCAATCTTATTAAGCAGCCATGATCTAGGAAATGTAATATCATTTTGTCTCATCTTAGCTTCTATGCAGATGGAGGTTTCTACTGGTTTTAATACTTCTTTAGTCAATACATTTTCCTTTTATTAACGCTGCAGTGGTTTGTCGATACACATTCTGACTTCCGAAATCAGTAAAACATTCTTAAGCCGTTATACCTAACTTCCCATAAAGCTAGTATAACTCTTAAGCTTTCAAAACCCAAGTAATACTCATTCTTTCAAAACGATTCATAAATCTTTTGAAATACTTCAAGTTCTTTATTAACACATATCAAGCCAGTTATTATTCAAATCAGTTACCTTTTTAAAAACCACAAAGTATTTGCTTATCCACATAAAGCTATTATAACCGACTTCCCATAAAGCCGTTATAACACTTTATGTTTTAAACCAATCAAATACATTTAGCACATGTACGTCTACCGTACTACATAGTTCACACATATCATGCTAGAAGAGATAGGAAGAGGTTCACATACCTCGCGACGATTATCGACTAAATAGCAAAATGCTCCGAGTACCTCAAACCGTCGGCTACTCCTTAAGCCCAGTAGATCACGCCATACGTAGTACTTCAACCTATAGAGGCCACAAGGCGCCTATTAACATCTAGATCTCAATGTAGAATATTCTACGGAAAATTCGGCGACTCTCCCCGCAACAAATGTTAATCTCCTCCTCTATCGAGGCCGCTACCAAGCCAACCGTGGGGGTTTGCACGCCTAACCTGACGTGTACAATTCTACCCACAGAATGCTACACAAGTCTCATGTCTAATACACCCTATGTAATTACGCTCATTCTCTTATTTAAATTCAGCTTAAGTCGCAAGACATTGCCGATTTAACTACGTTCGCTTCTTTATATAGTATACTTAACTATATACTCCTACAACATGAAATTTCCGATACTGTAAGGTCAAGAATGTTTACCTCGATAAGCCCAAAATTATCCGAGTTTATATGTCGATCCCGAGCAAGGTTTAGCTCCTACTCCGAGCGCTCCATCCGCCTCCAAGAAACCCTTAGAAGTTCTACGCAACTTCTACTTATAACTTCAACTACGGGTGAAGATTTCCTTAGGGTTTCGTTTTTGTGGCTAAAGGGAAGTATAATAGTATTTTCCGAGATTTTCGTAAAAAGGGTACTTTGGAAAGTACTACAAGGTATAGGCTAAAGTATTTTGGGCATTATAACAATACTTGTAGAATACATTTCTACCAAGGGGTAGTATTTCGACTAGCACAACTAGGCTGTGGGGTTTATTCTCGGCTAGGAGCCAAAAAGGGGAGAGGGGTGGTGTTTGGGCGAGAACAAGGTTGAGAGGGAGAGGAGGGATGTTTAACACTTAGAGAAATTGGATGAAGAAGTTCATCAACTTAGAGGGGTATTTATAGGTCAAGCCATGGCCAACCAATGGCCAAGATGAAGACAAGTGTGGTGCAAGTGTAGGGTTAGATTTCCACCATGTGTACCTTATCCATCTACCACACAACTTGCACAAAATATCCTACCAACTAAAGCCCTTTTTCATTCACCATTGCCGCCCATTTGTTCCAATGTGAGGGTGACACATGTCACCCTCCCGTTGGTCCACAATGTTTCGTCTCTAAAAATCCGCAAAAATATAAATGACATAGCCGGAATTTTTCCTACGAAAGCTGTGGAAACGTTTCGTCAGAAAACGACTCTATTCGGCACTTGTGCACAATTTTCGAACCTAGCCAAGTCTTAAGGCAAAAAAATTTAATACGTACGCCTCACGCATATACTCAAAATACGGTATAACATTCTCCTCCTTAGAAACATTCGTCGAATGTTCCTTCTCAAGCGGATAAAGATGAAGTTCTTCTAACAATTTTCCACCGCCACACATGGCCACAAACATAACACACGCTCTTCTTCTTCCTTACTCGTCGTTCCCTCCTCGATCACTTGAACTCTTCTAGTATACGCACCATACTCCAGTCATCGCTTTAGTTTCCAAAACTTTGGAGTCACCACCTCCAAACTTGGTCATCTACTAGCCTCAATCTTCCTTAAGGCCATTCCCGGCCTTCACGACCGCTCGGTTGAACACATCCACGAACTCATACGACGGTTACCAAAACTTGGGCCTAGCACCCTCGTGACCCTCCCACCTGGCGGGACCACCCAGAGCTGACCCCACCTCGAAACGGGCTGCGGGTTGGCCCGCAACATGGCCCCAACCCGACCCACTGTCGCGCCAACTCTTGCTCCTCGACACGGAACAATCTTGCTAATTCACATCATGAAAGATACCACTTTCATTTTCCCAACCCAGGGACTTATCACACAATACTTTCTAGGCATAAAATGCACTCTGACAAGGATCACTCGCAAAATCTTGTACCCAAGACGGCCTTACATCTAAGGTCTCAACTGTAATATTCTAAGGTTCATCATTCCCTCACCCCCAGGCTTACCCTTTTTCCCCAACCAGGTTCCTAAATCACATTTTAGCACAAAGCTATCCGAGCATAACACCTAACACATTAACATAACATCAAAACATACAAGCCTCTAGAGGTTAAGGATATACCTGAAGCTACCACTCCACTCTAATCGTAAGTCCGCAGGCGCATAATCGTAGGCGCGGCTGAACTCGCCATCGATCCTAGAGTCGCGCCAAGTCGCTTGCATTCTCCTATAAGCACGATCTCGTCACACGGCTCGACGCAGAAGCAAGCACCAGTAAAAAGACAATATTCCCCGGGATGATGTTTGCCACATCGTGCACACTGAGGGGGACGTGAATCCTGTTGGCTAGAACCCATGTATATCTGTGAACCAGAAGCCCTGGAGCTCTGACCAGCTCCCGAATACCCTGAACGTCCTGACGATCGCGGGGACCACTCATCTTGGTGGAGGTACATAACTAGATCGCCGAGGCGGTCCGCCGAAAGTTACCAAAGGACCCTGCTGCTCGCCTCTTCTCGCGATCTCGTCATTCCGCCGACCTCTCCGTGCCTCACATCCTAGTGCATGAGCTGCATGCGGGCAATGTCCATGCCCTGAAGAGCTACACCCGCACAAGCCTCGCCAAGTAATCGCCCACCGGTGGCGTAGCGGTGTACTCGCCCTCCATATCGCCTACCACAATGGAACATACCGAGCTAATGAGTCGAACTCCACATTGTACTCTCTAACCGTCCCGCCCGCCCCGCTCAACGTCAAAAATTTGTCCCGAGCCCTCTCATCCGCGAGGCAAGAAATGTGCAAGAAATGCCTCGAGAACTCATCCCAAATCTGGAAGTGCATGCTCTTCCCGACAGCCCCACGAATCAAAACTACCAATCGCAGATCACGCGGTGATGCGAACTCAATACCACCGACTCGCCTCGAGACTCGATCACTCATGATCCGTAGAGTCGGATAAACTCCCGAGGTCGCCTCGCCTCTCGATCCATAGAACACCGGGCGCTACAACTCGTAAAGTCACGTAGCCTCAAACCGCTCGCCGGGTGAACTACGGTGCTATCGGGCCGAATCGCGTCCACCTATCTCATATCTGCCCACGACCGCCAAGAATCGCCATCTCCTTGTACCCATCTCATCGCTTCCAGCCGTGGACCGAGGCTCGTGTATCAGAGTCTCGGCAGCCACCGCCGCGCTCTAAACTCACAGCCGGGCGGCGTCGCGAAACCCCGGCTAAGCACTGCTCGTGTATCGACCGCTCGCGCTCGCACTTCTCTCAGATTCGCTAACAGCCTCGATCGCTTTGCCCAATCGGGCTCAAGGTTGCCTTACGCGAGGCATAATCGTAAAGGAAAGGAATACGCCGAGGGTCCAATTTATCACACAAACTAAGGCACGATCTCGTAATGAGAAGAATGGAAACCAATCCTAAATGTCCTATAGCCTCTCGATTATAGATGTGGTGCACAACACACCGATAACCAAGACTCTACTAGACACGGTGCAGAGACACTTTCCGAGGACTAATCGCTTCGATACCACTTTGTAACGCCCGAACCTGCCCGCATCGTGCCTTACCCCGCACCCTAGTGATACAACATCGAGAAAACCAGCGGAAAATAAAACATGAATCATGAAGCAAGAGATATAATAAATAAACAAAGCAACCAAAATAGCTTGCCTTCAGATATACATAAAACCCGAACAGTTTAATCCTTTTACAACCCCGCCACAACAATGCATGCACTCTAAGATTTACAACAACTATGACGGACAGGCCCCGCCATACCCCGAATGTACAAGAACCTACAACTCGTGGAACACATACCAAAAGATAAGCCTCCGAGAAACGGAGCTTCCCAACACGCGAATGTGATCCTATAAGCGGGATCGACATCGATGTACCTTTACTGCGGCATGAACGCACCTCGGGCGAGGTCGATAACAGTACCAAGTATGTGAAATCAGTAATATCAGAAATGAAATCATAATAGTCTACATAAAGCAGAGACATGTATGATAACCAAACTACGCTCACAACATAAAAGCGATTATGTCAAGTCGTGACTCACGCCTCAAAGTCATCCTCATGCCCGTGGAACTCTTCCTCACCGCCAGCCTAGGTATAAATCATGTGATACGTATAATGTGTCTCGCCCATCTTATGGACCCAATATAGAAACGTGTGGAATACATTCCGGATGAACCTAGTCAAGTGAAATACATTCGGATGAGCCGTAGTCAAGTGAGATACATTCCGGTGAACCAGAATCAAGTGAGATACATTCCGGATGAACCTAATCAAGTGAGATATCAGAACGACTGCCCGGCCCGCATCGTGCCTTACCACTGCACCCTAGTGATACATACATCGTAGAAAATCAGCGGAACACAAAACAAGAGTCAATTAACAAGAGATAAATGAATAAACAAAGCAACCAAAATTGCTTGTTCGATATACATAAAACACGAGCAGTTTAATCTTTACAACCCCGCCCACAACAAGATTACTGCACTTAAGATATGCACGACTATGACGGACAGGGCCCGCCATACCCACGAATGTACAAGAACCTACAACTCGAGGAACACCTATCAAAAGATAAGCCTCCGAGAAACGGAGCTTAAATGCTGAATCGTGATCCTATGGCGAGGATCCACGATCGATGTACCTCTACTGCGGCATGAACGCAGCCCCGAAGGAGGTCGATAACAGTACCAAGTATGTGAAATCTGCATAATATCAGAATGAAATCATACTAGTCTATATAAAGCGAGACATGTATGATAACCAAACTACGATTCACAACATAAAAGCGATCACTCCAATATAACTATGGGTCTCACGCCCACCACATCAATCGAGTTCAGACATGGCCGCGTGCCCCGAATCTCGTGACGGTGTAGACATGTCCATGATGCAACAATAATACCAATGTCCCATGGCCACATGCCCCCGGAATTCTGCATCGGTGTAGACATGTCCATGTGACCTCAACAACAAGACAGCAATCCAAATGGAAGCATACCCGTGCGCTACGCATCGTGTCAGTATGTCCAAAGGGAAACAATAAGACAACTTTCCAAATGGGCGCATACCCGTGCGCTACGCATCGTGTCAGTATGTCCAAAGGGAAATCCTGGCGATAATCGAAATGGAAACATACCCGCGCTACGATCGTGTCGATATGTCCAAAGCGATTAACCACAAGACCTTAACCAAAATGGAAGCATACCCGCAGCGCCACGATCGTGTCGGTATGTCCAAAGCGATTAACAACAATAATACTATCAGCGAGAACGCACTGCGGAATTTCTCCGTCACCGCTGCACGTCCAAGTAAGTTCTCAACTACCAACCGACTTATCGAGAGACGCGGAACCACGAAACACAATGCTTGTACAATAAAGGCTATCATCACAAGCATAGGCAAGTTTCACAACAACAAGCATAGGCAAGTTTCACAACAACAAGCATAGGCAAGTTTCACACAACTCAAAGTACTTTCATTTTATGCCAAAGTCCGGGTTTTTAACCCCAAAGTACTACATACGTTAAGTTCTTTTAAAAGAGATCCATTTCTTTTATAAGAGTCACCCGATACCCGTAGTATTAGAATGACCAACCCACCTTCCTTTTCAAAACCAAGTAACAACATTCTTTTCCTAAGTTCCAGTTTGCCTAGTTTCAATTACTCAAGCTTCTCATTTTTCAAATGGTTTCATAGTTCCCAAACTTAATCACTTGATTCCTTTTTAGAACAATTGAGTAACATATGACATATACGTGAGTAGTTTATTCTTGTTTATAACGATCTTATTACAGCAGCCATGATCTAGAAAATGTAATATCATTTTGTCTCATCTTAGCTTCTATGCAGATGGAGGTTTCTACTGGTTTTAATACAACACATCATTATTCAATACATTTTCCTTTATTAACGCCGCGTTGGTGCTGTCGATACACATTCTCGATTCCCAAATCAAGAAACATTATCCCTTTAAAACCAAGTACTCATTACTCACGAATGAGGTTTCACACAAACATCCTCATTAAAACAAATAAGTTAAGTCTCTTATCTTATAAGATCAAGTCTCTTAACTTCTAACATCAAGAAACCATTTTTCTTACCTACATAAAGTCGTTATAACCAACTTCCCATAAAGCCGTTATAACACTTTATGTTTTAAAACAATCAAACACGATAACACACGTGCGTCTACCGTACTACATAGTTCACACATATCATGCTAGAAGAGATAGGAAGAGGTTCACATACCGCGACGATTATCGACAATAAGCAAAATGCTCCAAGTACTACAACCTTGCTTTCCACTCCTCGAGTAGAATACGCTACTCTTAGTACTTTCACCTATAAAGGTCACAAACGTCTATTAACCCCAAAACACAAGTTTCTATCTTTCTATAGAAAATTCGCAGACTCTCCCCGCAACAACAGAATCTCCTCCTCTATCGAGGCCGGCTACCATGCCAACCAGGGGGGGGGGGGTTTTAAACGTCTAACCTGACGTGTACAATTCTACACAAGTCTACTGCAATACAGTCCTATGTAAATACAGTTCAGTTCAGTTCTTTATTCTTCAAGCTTAAGTCAAAAGACATTGCCGAATACTAAGTAGTTCCATATATAGTATACTTCAACTATATACTCTAACAAACATGTAATTTCCAATTACAATAGAGGGACAAGATAATTACCTCGATAAGCCCAAAAATTATCCAAGTTATAATGTCGATCCTGAGCAAAGTTTAGCTCACTCCGTGCGCCCAAACCACTCCAAACAACCCTTAGAAGTTCTAACCCACTTCTACTCAAATCATTCAACCAACGATGAAGATTTCCTTTGGTTTTCGGTTTGAAACTAAAATGACAAAAGGTAGTATTTCTGGACTCTACGTAAAGCGGTATCTTTGGAATACTACAAGGTACAAGGCTAAGGTATTTTGGGCATTATAACAATACTGGAAGACAACTTTCTACCAAGGGGGTAGGCTCGGCTAGCACAACTAGGCTAGGGAGGGGTGTTCTCGGCAAGGGCCTCTTTCTAAGGAGAAGGGAGTTGGACGAGAGCAACAACAAGGAGAGGAGGATTTCAAGACTTAGACAAAGTGAGGAGTGAATGAATAAGTCTTCACAAGAGGAGGGTATTTATAGCAAAGCCAAAGGCCAACCAATGGCCAAGATCTAGCCAAGTGCTACACAAGTGTAAGGCCAAGATCAAGCCAAGTGCACCCTAACCCTACTCCACAAATCCTCACAAATATCTACACAAATATCTACCACAACTTGCCCGTCCATTCGCCCAGCCGCTTCAGTCCACCAACGAGAGGGTGCCAAGTGTTGCCCTCTCGTTGGTCCAAAACGTTCCGCCTCTCGAAAAATTCGCAAAAATACTAAATGACATAGCCGGAATTTTCCTTCGTAGCTTAGTAAAGCGTTTAAAAACGACTCTAATCGGGTGTTGTGCACAATAAATATTTCGCCAAGGGTGCCACATGGGGTGACACGTGTCGCCCCAATTCGCCTGAATATTCCGTCTTCCAAAATATCCAAAATACCGGAATCTCAAAACAAAGCGGGCCCAAAATCAGTAAATTTCTCCCGTGGGCCCCACGTGACCATTTCCAAAATAAAATCTCAAAATTCTAATATAATCTATGAAGTCCAAATACCAAATGGGAATCCAATTCCCATTAACGAACCTTTTTCTTCACAAATAACAGGAAACTTTTCCGTGAAAACTCAGCATCTTTCTTTCTTTTCAAAATTTCTCACAGACTCGTGCGTCGTCCTCACATACATACCACGCAACTACGGGTATAACATACTCCCCTCCTTAGAAACATTCGTCCAGAATGTTCCTTCTCAAGTCGAATAACGATAAAGGTCCTCTAACACGTTGCCAATGCCATACCAGCCGCGAAATAACATACGTCCTCTTCTTTCCTTACTCGGCGTGCCCTTCTCGAGCGCTTGAACTCTCCCAAGACGTACCATACTTCATCATTACTTGCTCCGAAAATCTGCGGAGTCACTACCTCCAAACTTGGTCATCTTACTAACCTCAAACTTCCTTAAGGCCATTCCCGCCTTTACGAACCGCTTCGTCGAGCGCGTCCACGAACTCATCGATGATCATACAAACTTGGGCCTAGCATCCTCGTGACCATACCACCGCGGGACCACCAGAACCGACCCACCCCAAACCGGGTTACGGGTTGACCCGCAAATGGTCCTCAACCCGACCCCCAACCGCGCCAAACTCTTGTTCCCCGATCCGGAACAATCTTACTAATTCACATCATGAAAGCTACCACTTCCATCTCACACTACCCACGGACTTATCACACAAATAAATCCCACGTATACTACTACTCTGATAAGGGTCAAAAATAAATCTTTAACTCAAGACGACCTTACCCCTAAGGTCTCAGTCGTGACATAGTCTAAGGTTCACACTTACCATGCCCCCATACGTATCCTCCCAACTAAGCATGTTTCTAACTCACACATATCACAATGCTATCCGTACATAGCACACAATAATGAGATCATCATAACAAGCATACCAAAACTCTAGAGGGTTAAGGATATACCTGAAGCTACCGCTCCACTCTAATCATAGGCCTGCCCTGCAGGGCGCATAGCTGTAGAAGGTGATGAACCAGCCACAGATCCTGAAGGCTGAGTCGTAACATCCGCGCTTCCCTTGGTAGGACAGTTCCTCGCAAAATGGCCCTGCTGGCCGCATGCAAAACAAACTCCCAATCTAGCACGACACTCTCCAAAATGGAGTCTACCACAATGGTCACAACGAGGTAGGGGTGGCTTCAGCTGGTTAACACCCCTGCTCTGCCGAAAATCTGAACCTCGAGCCCCGACCGCTCTCAAGACGGTGGAGGACCACTGCACCGGGGGTATATAACTAGCTTCTCGAGGCGGTCCGCCTCGAAAGCCACCAGGACCTGCCGTCACGGCCCTCTTCTGGCGATCCAGTCATTCCGTCGACCTCCGTGCCTCACATCCTGGTGCATGAGCTGCGTGCGGGCAATGTCCATGCCGGTGAAGACAAACACCCGCCCAAGATTCGCCATATAATCATCAAGCGGTGGCGTGGCGATGCACCCTATCCTCCATATTCGCAACTAGCGCAGGACATATCGAGCCAAAGAATCGAACTCGACATTGTACTCCCGGCGGTCGCCTCTGTCTCGGTAACAAAAATCGCCGGCCGTGCCCTCATCTGCGGAGGCAAGAAGTGCGTGAGAAAGCCCCAAAACTCATCCCATACCTGGAGGTGCATGCTCTCCCGAAAGCTCCCATGAATCAAACCAATCGATCACGGTATCACGCAGCCGAAGCGAACCCACGGTCACAGACTCGGATTCTGAAGCATTGATCACCCGCGTGATCCGTCAGAATCGCCGGATGAACTCCCGGATCATCCTCGAGCCTCGACCAGAAAACTCGCGCTACAACTCGAAAGTCCCGTAGCCTCAAACTATCTCGCCGGGGTGAACCATCAGCATTCGAACCGAATCGCCAGATCCACTGCCTCATATCTCGCCACAACCACGGCCAAAATCGCCATCTCTGTGACCCATCTCCCGCTCCGCATCGGGACCGAGGCTCGTGTATCAGTAGTCTCACGCCCACGGCTGCGCTCTAAACCCGCTGGTCTTTGGCGGCGTCACGAAACGCGCCGTCGGGCACTGCCTCGTGATCGACCGCTGCGCCTCGTACTCCTCTCAGATCTCACTAGCGACCTCGCCGCCTTGCCCTTCGGCTCGCTGGTTGCCTAGCGAGGCATAATCGTAAAAACGAGATACGTCGGAGGGTACAACTTACAACACTGACTCTAAGGCACGATCTCGTAATGAGAAGAATGAAACCAATCCTAAATGTCTCAGACCTCACGATTATAGATGTGGTGCACAACACATCGATAATCAAGACTCTACTAGACACGGTGCAGAGACACTTTCCGAGGATTAATCGCTCACGATACCACTTTTGTAACGACCCGCCCGGGCCGCATCGTGCCTTACAGGCACCCTGGTGATACATACATCGAGAAAATCAGCGGAACACAAAACAAGAGTCAATTAACAAGAGATAAATGAATAAGCAAAGCAACCAAAACAGTTGCCTTCAAGATATACATAAAACACGAGCTTTAATCCTTTTACAACCCCGCCCACAACAAGATTACTGCACTTAAGATATGCACGACTATGACGGACAGGCTCCGCCATACCACAATGTACAAGAACCTACAACTCGTGGAACACCTATCAAAAGATAAGCCTCGGAGAAACGGAGCTTCAAATGCGCTGAATCGTGATCCTATGGCGAGGATCCACGATGTACCTCTACTCGGCAGATGAACGCACTTCGGGCGAGGTCAAGACAACAGTACCAAGTATGTGAAATCAGCATAATATCAGAATGAAATCATACTAGTCTATATAAAGCGGAGACATGTATGATAACCAAACTACGCTCACAACATAAAACGATCATCACTCCGATATAACTATGGGTCTCACGCCCACCACATCAATCGAGTTCGCGTTATGGCCGCATGCCCCGAATATCGTGACGGTGTAGACATGTCCATGATGCAACAATAACACCAATGTCCCATGGCCACATGCCCCCGGAATTCTCCATCGGTGTAGACATGTCCATGTGACCTCAACAACAAGACAAAGAATCCAAATGGAAGCATACCCGCAGCGCTTACGATCGTGTCGGTATGTCCAAAGGGAAACAATAAGACAACTTTCCAAATGGACGATACCCGCGCGCTACGATCGTGTCGAGATGTCCAAAAAGGAAATCCTGGCGATAATCGAAATGGAAACATACCCGCAGCGCTACGATCGTCGTGTCGATGTCCAAAGCGATTAACCACAAGACCTTAACCAAAATGGAAGCATACCCGCAGCGCTACGATCGTGTCGGTATGTCCAAAGCGATTAACAACAATAATACTATCAGCGAACGCATTGCGGAATTTCTCCACACCGCAAGACATCCAAGTAAGTTCTCAACTACCAACCGACCTCTATCGAGAGACGGTAACACGAAACACAACGCTTGTACAATAAAGGCTATCATCACAAGCATAGGCAAGTTTCACAACAACAAGCATAGGCAAGTTTCACAACAACAAGCATAGGCAAGTTTCACACAACTCAAAGTACTTTCATTTTATGCCAAAGTCCGGTTTTTAACCCCAAAGTACTACATACGTTAAGTTCTTTAAAAGAGATCCATTTCTTTTATAAGAGTCACCGATACCGTAGTATTAGAATGACCAACCCACCTTCCTTTTCAAAACCAAGTAACAACATTCTTTTCCTAAGTTCGGTTTGCCTAGTTTGATTACTCAAGCTTCTCATTTTTCAAATGGTTTCATAGTTCCCAAACTTAATCACTTGATTCCTTTTAGAACAATTGAGTAACATATGACATATACGTGAGTAGTTTATTCTTGTTTATAACGATCTTATTACAATGATCATGATCTAGAAAATGTAATATCATTTTGTCTCATCTTAAGCTTACATGCGGATGGAGGTTTCTCTTGGTTTTTAATACAACACATCATTATTCAATACATTTTCCTTTATTAACGCTGCAGATGGTGCAGTCGATACACATTCGATTCGAAATCGGTAAAACATTATCCCTTTAAAACCAAGTACTCATTACTCACGAATGAGGTTTCACACAAACATCCTCATTAAAACAAATAAGTTAAGTCTCTTATCTTATAAGATCAAGTCTCTTAACTTCTAACATCGATAAAACCATTTTCTTACCTACATAAAGTGTTATAACCAACTTCCCATAAAGCCGTTATAACACTTTATGTTTTAAAACAATCAAACACGGTTAACACGTATGCGTCTACCGTACTACATAGTTCACACATATCATGCTAGAAGAGATAGGAAGAGGTTCACATACCTCGCGACGATTATCGACAATAAGCAAAATGCTCCAAGTACTACAACGCACTAGCCCTTTCCACTCCTCGAGTAGAATACGCTACTCTTAGTACTTTCACCTATAAAGGTCACAAACGTCTATTAACCCCAAAACACAAGTTTCTATCTTTCTATAGAAAATTCGGCACCTCCCACACATGCAGCGTAAATCTCTCTCTATCGAGGCGGGCTACCAAGCCAACTGGGGGGTTTTACGCCTAACTGGCGTGTACAATTCTACAAGCCTCACGCAATCTGATCCTATGTAAATACTGATTCGATTCGATTCTTTATTCTTGAGCTTAAGTCAAAAGACATTTCCGAATACTAAGTAGTTCCATATATAGTATACTTCAACTATATACTCGAAAAAACATGTAATTTCCAATTACAATAGAGACAAGATAATTACCTCGATAAGCCCAAAATTATCCAAGTTATAATGTCGATCTGAGCAAGGTTTAGCTCACTCGTGCGCTCAAACCACTCCAACAACCCTTAGAAGTTCTAACCAACTTCTACTCAAATACTTCAACCAACTATGAAGATTTCCTTAGGGTTTCGGTTTGAGACTAAAGGACAAAAGGTAGTATTTAGGACTCTACGTAAAGAGGTATCTTTGGAATACTACAAGGTACAAGGCTAAGGTATTTTGGGCATTATAACAATACTTGGAAGACAACTTTCTACCAAGGGGGTAGGCTCGGCTAGCACAACTAGGCTAGGGGAGGGTGTTCTCGGCCAAGGCCTCTTTCTAAGGGAGAAGGGAGTTGGACGAGAGCAACAACAAAGGAGAGGAGGGATTTCAAGACTTAGACAAAGTGAGAGTGAATGAATAAGTCTTCACAAGGAGGGTATTTATAGCAAAGCCAAAGGCCAACCAATGGCCAAGATCTAGCCAAGTGCTACACAAGTGTAAGGCAAGATCAAGCCAAGTGCACCCTAACCCTACTCCACAAATCCCTCACAAATATCTCTACAAATATCTACCACAACTTGCCCGTCCATTCGCCCTGGCGCCTTTCAAGTCCACCAACGAGAGGGTGCCAAGTGTTGCCTCTCGTTGGTCCAAATCGTTCCGTCTCTCGGAAACATTCGCAAAAATACTAAATGATATAGCCGAATTTTCCGCCCGTAAGCTTAGTAAAGCGTTTCGGCGAGAAAACGACTCTGTCGGGTGTTGTGCCTGATAAATATTTCGGCCAAGGGTGCCACATGGGGGTGACACGTGTCGCCCCCCAATTCGCCCAGAATATTCCGTCTTCCGAAAATATCCAAAATACCGGGAATCTCAAAAACAAAGCGGGCCCACTCAGTAAATTTCTCCGTGGGCCCACGTGACCATTTCCGAAAATAAAATCTCAAAATTCTAATATAATCTATGAAGTCCAAATACCAAATCTGGGAATCCAATTCCCATTAACGAACCTTTTTCTTCACAAATAACCGGAAACTTTTCCGTCGAAAACTCACATCTTTCTTTCTTTTCAAAATTTCTGCCGTACTCTCGTACGTACGTCCTCACATACATACCCTGCAACTACGGGGTATAACAGATACATTCCCGGATGAACCGGTAATCAAGTGAGATACATTCCCGGATGAACCGGTAATCAAGTGAGATACATTCCCGGATGAACCGGTAGTCAAGTGAACACAGTACTTGCACAACAAGGCTATCACACGTAACATGGTCAAGTTTCATAACAACAAGCATAAGCAAGTTACACACAACTCAAGGTACTTTCATTTTATGTCAAAGTCCGGGTTTTAACCCTAAAGTACTACATACGTTAAGTCCTTTTTTTTTTAAAAGAGATACATTCCTTTTATAAAAGTCACCCGATACCCGTAGTATAAAACTAGAGTGATTCCCATTATTAAGTAAACCATAACACTTTCTTTTTAAACTCAAGTACCAACATTCTATTCCTAAAGTTAGGTTTGCTTAATTACAAATGCTCAAGTTTCTCATTTTAGAAAAGGTTTAAGTAGTTCATAGTTTTAATCCTTTAAAACATAATTCTCCTTTAAACGTTTTGAGAAACATATGTCGATATGTGAGTAGGTTATTCTTGTTTATAATCAATCTTATTAAGCGACCATGATCTAGGAAATGTAATATCATTTTGTCTCATCTTAGCTTCTATGCGGATGGAGGTTTCTACTGGTTTTAATACTTTAGTCAATACATTTTCCTTTTATTAACGCTGCAGTGGTTTGTCGATACACATTCTGACTTCCGAAATCAGTACAACATTCTTAAGCCGTTATACATAACTTCCCATAAAGCTAGTATAACTCTTAAGCTTTCAAAACCCAAGTAATACTCATTCTTTCAAAACGATTCATAAATCTTTTGAAATACTTCAAGTTCTTTATTAACACATATCAAGCCAGTTATTATTCAAATCAGTTACCTTTTAAAAACCACAAAGTATTTGCTTATCCACATAAAGCTATTATAACCGACTTCCCATAAAGCCGTTATAACCCTTTATGTTTTAAACCAATCAAATACATTTAGCACATGTACGTCTACCGTACTACATAGTTCACACATATCATGCTAGAAGAGATAGGAAGAGGTTCACATACCTCGCGACGATTATCGACTAAATAGCAAAATGCTCCGAGTACCTCAAACCGTCGGCTACTCCTTAAGCCCAGTAGATCACGCCATACGTAGTACTTCAACCTATAGAGGCCACAAGGCGCCTATTAACATCTAGATCTCAATGTAGAATATTCTACGGAAAATTCGGCAGCACCTCCCCCCCCCGCAACAGCGTTAATCTCCTCCTCTATCGAGGCCGGCTACCAAGCCAACCAGGGGGGGGGGGTTTGCACGTCTAACCGGACGTGTACAATTCTACCCACAGTAATGCTACACAAGTCTATGTCTGATACACCCTATGTAATTACTGATTCGCTTCTTATTTAAATTCAGGCTTAAGTCAAAAGACATTGCCGACGAACTACGTTCAGTTCTTTATATAGTATACTTAACTATATACTCCTACAACATGAAATTTCCAATTACAACAGAAGGTCAAGAATGTTTACCTCGATAAGCCCAAAATTATCCGAGTTTATATGTCGATCCTGAGCAAGGTTTAGCTCCTACTCCGAGCGCTCCAATCCGCTCCAAGAAACCCTTAGAAGTTCTACGCAACTTCTACTTATAACTTCAACTACGGGTGAAGATTTCCTTAGGGTTTCGTTTTTGTGACTGAGGGAAGTATAATAGTATTTTCCGAGATTTTCGTAAAAAGGGTACTTTGGAAAGTACTACAAGGTATAGGCTAAAGTATTTTGGGCATTATAACAATACTTGTAGAATACATTTCTACCAAGAGGGTAGTATTTCACTAGCACAACTAGGCTAGGGGTTTATTCTCGCTAGGGCGCCAAAAAGGGGGGAGAGGGGTGGTGTTTGGACGAGAACAAGGTTGAGGGAGAGGGAGGGATTTTTAACACTTAGAGAAATTTTGGATGAAGAAGTTCATCAACTTAGAGGGGTATTTATAGGTCAAGCCATGGCCAACCAATGGCCAAGATGAAGACAAGTGTGGTGCAAGTGTAGGGTTAGATTTCCACCATGTGTACCTTATCCATCTACCACACAACTTGCACAAAATATCCTACCAACTAAAGCCCTCTTTTTCGTCCACCATTGCCGCCCCATTTGTTCCAATGTGAGGGTGACACATGTCACCCTCCCGTTGGTCCACAATGTTTCGTCTCTCGGAAAAATCCGCAAAAAATATAAATGACATAGCCGGAATTTTTCCTACGAAAGCTGTGGAAACGTTTCGTCAGAAAACGACTCTATTCGGCACTTGTGCACAATTTTCGAACCTAGCCAAGTCTTAAGGCAAAAAAAAATTTAATACGTACGCCCTCACGTACATACTCTGAAAATACGGGGTATAACATTAAGGCTCTTCTCGGTCCTTACGACCTAGTTCCGGTGGAACGCATCCACGAACTCGTATAACGATTAACTCAACTTGGGCCTGGCATCCTCGGGACCCTATCACATAATCTGACCATTTCTATCCGACATTCACCCGATTCCATACTATCGGTTGACGAAATGAGTCTATAACCCGACTCATCGTCACACTTAACTTCTTGTTCTTAGCCCGAAATAAATCTCTCTTATCTCAAGGTACTTCTTACCCTATCCCCTAATTACTAGAGGTTCGTCACATAGGTCAAGTATTTCTACCGCATAATCTTCCCTATTGGTCTTACACCGCCGTGGGCAATTACTACGTGTGAACTCTACACAACTATAGTCTCGGCCACTTACCATTCTTGTCAACATTCTTAACTCCACACCTTAGTAATCAAAGTATTCCTACCTGGGGAACTATCACTTATAATCTAGCAACACAAGGAAAACATATATGCTAGGGCAAAATCAATCTATCAAAGCACGTATGATTCAAAAGAGTCGAAATATACCGTATTCCACGCGATGTCGCCTCACGATCCTCGCCCATGAGTCACGTCATCTATGCGGTTCAAGGACCGCCAGAACTATAAACTCCCCCCTGACCTCTACCACGATCGGTGACATCCAACACCCGCTCGGGGACGACACCGCGGAGGAAGGGGAACCAACTACCGGCCTCAAAGGCTGAGCCACCCTACCGGCGCTCCTTCTAACCGGGCATTCCCACTTCTTGTGGCCCGGACGGCCACAATAGTAACAACCATCTGTGTCATAACGGCATTTCCCCGAATGATGCTTACCACATCTGATACACTGAGGAATAGGTGGCCTCGACCGAGAAGGTCCTCTGCTCCTCTGAGAACCTCGACCCCGGGAGCTTGGACCGGCTCCTAAATACCTTGTGAGGTCAAATCTCCCACCTGTGAGCTGCGGGGGTATGTACTGGGTAGGCCGACGATACTTCACTTCGCCGAGGCGCTCGTCCAAAAACTCACCGGATAACCAACCGTCTAGCCCTCTTACGCTGATCTCCGCGCTGGCCCTCTTCCCTCTGTACACCTGTCTGTACTGGCCGAACAACTCCCTGCTGTGGAAACTGTAGCACTGCTAACTTGGTCAATAACATAACTGCTTCCCTCATGACCCTAAAGTCTTCTCCTAACTGAGAAATCAGAGGCTCGTCTTTGGGTCTCAAAACTCAGCGCAGAAGAACTTGCCGATCGTGGAACAACATCCAGGTATACCACAGGCACGAGCCCTATCAACTCTCTCGAGTCGACTAGTAGCTCTCGCTACTCCTTTGCCCTTCTCGGGCTGTTGCCTCCTCGAGGCATACAGAACACAAAAATACGTCGAGAGGAATCATCTTACTAACACGGCTACGGCACGATCTCGAATGAGAAGAATAGAAACTAACTCCTAAATGTCCTGTAGCCTCGTTTATGGGTGTGGCGCGCAACACACCGATAAGCAAGACTCTACTAGACACGGTCTCAGACATTCCGAGGACCGATCGCTCGATACCACTCACACCCCGAACCCAAGCTCGTGATCGTGCCCTACCAGGCACCCTTCTACCTTAACAACTAAGTACATCATGGAAATTAGTAATTTTTTTTTTTTCTTTAAAATAAGCGTGCGTGCAAGTGGCAAAGCCGATAAGGTGTCGTATATACATAAACAATGATACAACATTGTACATGAGTCCAATCCACATATGAATACTGCACTTAAGAGTTATATCAACTATGACGGACAAGGCCCCGCCAGCACCCAAAACTGCATAAAGCTCAGCTTGAAGGATATATACCAAAAGATAAACTCCCGAGCAGAGGAGCTATCCAAAACCACGGCGAGGATCTCACGCCGCCGATCACCGAACAGCGTACTAAACTCATGCGGATGAACGCAGCCCGAAGGAGGTCGATGAAGAATGTACCAAGTATGTGAGCGAAAATGCGTAATAAAATCATAACAGTCTAAACAAAGCAGAGACATGTATGATAGCCAACCTACGATATAATACATAGCGATACATCAAGTCGTGGACGCAGCCGCCGAGTCATTACTCAAATATAACCATGGGTCTCACGCCCATAACAACAATCATGCCCGTGGAATCTTTCCTCACTGCCGACAGTCCATGATATAGTACAACACCAATAGGAATACATGAACACCAAGTCCCACCGGTGGTATAGCATCTTGGGGGTTTACCCCTCACTTATACTCTAACCCTGGCGAAGGTGGTAAGCGGTGGTATAGCATCTTGGGGGTTTACCCCTCACATATACTCTACCCTGGAGAAGGTGGTAAAACAGGTGGTATAACATCTTGGGGGTTTACCCCTCACATATACTCTACCCTGGAGAATGTGGTAAAACAGGTGGTATAGCATCTTGGGGGTTTACCCCTCACATATACTCTACCTGGAGAAGGTGGTAAAGCAGGTGGTATAGCGTCTTGGGGTTTACCCTCACATATACTCTACGGAGAAGGTGGTAAAGCGGTGGTATAGCGTCTTGGGGTTTACCCTCACATATACTCTTACCCTATCTCGACCGATCACAAACAAGACATAAGCACTACCATGTCTTTTATAAAAGAATCAGAATTTAACCCAAGTACTACCAATAACGGAAGCATACCCGTGGAATCCCACATCACCGCTTCAGACGCCCCAAGAATCTTACAACTGCATAGACCACTCCACCCGAGAGTCGCGACAACGTAATAAAACATAGTACTTGCACTCAAAGGCTATCACCGACACACATAGGCAATTCGATTAATCAAGCCAAAGTACTAATCAAGGCACATGGAATAATTCTCGATTATCAAGCCAAAGTACTTATCAAGGCACACTTAGAACAATTCTCGATTAACAACCAAAGTACTAATCAAGGCACCAATAGGATTATTCTCATTTAACAAGCCAAAGTACTAATCAAGACACACTTAGACTAATTCTCAATTAATCGAGCCAAAGTACTAATCAAGGCACTTAGACAAATTCTCAATTTATCAAGCCAAAGTACTAATCAAGGCACACTTAGACAAATTCTCAATTTATCAAGCCAAAGTACTAATCTTTTCAAGAGACTCCTTTTGTGAAAAATCCCAAGATACTAACACCGTAGTATCAGCGTGTCTATTTTTCAAAGTAAGTTACTACATTTTTTTGAAAGCTTATTTCAACACTTGAAATCAAGTAACTCAAATTTTCTTTTACAATCTAGGCAACTTATGTCGATTAATCAAAATAGACAACTTTCTAAACTTTCCATAAAGCCGTTATAACCGACTTCCCATAAAGCCGTTATAACCCTTGTAGTTTTAGACATATCCATTCCTTTTATAACCAAGAGACTTATACTTATTAAAATCCAAGTATTAAATACTTTCAAATCGATTTTCTTAACTTTTAAAATACACTTAGTCTCTTAACCTTTAGAAACCAAGTAACTTATTTTATTACTAAACTTTAGGCAATTGATGCCTTAAAATCAAGTTGCCTTTTCATTAAAATCGAGTCATTTATCTTTCCATAAAGCAAATATAACCAACTTCCCATAAAGTCGTTATATTCACTTTATACCTTCGCCAAATACAATTTCCTATCCGAGGGACTTATACGTTTAAAACGGGACAAGTATCACGTATTTTAAAACTCTTTAAGTCCCTTAACTTTCAAAACACTTCAAGTCTCTTAATATATAGAAAACAAGTTTCTTCTCTTAAATCATGTCATTTCTCCTCTTTTAAACAATTAAGTAAATCACTCCTTGACTCACTAAAGTCATTTTAATGACCTTTAGGTTTTGGAACTAAGGCACTAGCCAAAAGGTTTAGAAACCACTTCCTTTTCAAGACTACATGTACTTTAAGTAAAATACTTTCACTTTTAAGAATCCAAACTTCACTAAGGAAATGGATTATCGACTTACAATTTAAACATCAAAGTACAATCAAGGAAGCACATAGAACAAATTCTACTTTAGGCAATCCAAATACAACGAGGAATGGCTCATTTAGGGAGTAGAACATACTTTCTTTATCTTAAGGAATCATGCTAGAAGAGGAGATAGTTCACATACCTTTTCGCTAATTCCACAAGCTAAGCCGAATACGCCGTATGTGGAAGTGTCAACCTATAATGGTCACAACAAGACTATCAACTTCTAGTCTCTACGTGAAAAATACTAAGTATTTGGTCTCTAATTCTACGGAAAATCGCAAGACTTCCTTTGTTTCTACTCACTTTGCCACCTTTTTCAAGGTCGAATACAATAACCAACACGCCACATTTAAGGCCCCAAACAACAATCAAACAAAGGGGATTACACGCCTTACACTACGTGTAAAATTCCGCCCCACAATTATATACAAAGTAGTTCAAACTTCACTAGCCATTCTCTGAGAACATACTAACAATTCAAAGTCTTTTCCAATCCTTATCCAATTTCAAGTTCTAAGGTCTAACATGTTATATAGTTATAAACAACTTCAATAACTACAATTTCCTTCTTTATACAACATGCGACGCTTAAACGAATAATCAACTTGAATTGTAGTCTTAAGGCTAACATGCTAGTTTTGGATTAGGGTTCAATAGCCAATATACTTGTCCAACTACATAACATATACTTCATGCTTGCTACTATCTATAGCTCTGACAAGTAGTAACTCTTAACTACTAAAACGACAAGATTATACCTTTATAAGCCCTTATAATCCCAAGATTCAAAGTCGCGCCTTAGCAAATTCTTAGCTCCTTTCCTTAGGTTCCAATCCGCTCCAAGCACTCCTTAGAGGCCTATGAAGAACCCATCTTCAAGTTCCAACTTCAAAGTTGAAGAACTCCCATAGTTTCCGCCTTGCGACTAACGTGAAAATCGTTTTCGAAATCTTTCTATTGAGATAACCTTAAAATACCCTTATGAGCCTTGGGTTTAAGTCTTGAGGCTAATGGACAACATTTGCAAAATTTTTGTGTGGGCAAGGCACCTAAGCCGAGAGCAAGCTTTTGTGGACAAGAAAATGTGTGAAATTTTTCTAAGTGTTAGAAGAGCAAGTCTTGCACTAGTAGTGAGCTTATATAAAACATTGGAGGGCTTAGGTTCTGACAAATGTGTGGCTTGGATGTGTTTCACTTGGATCAAGCTTATGTGGACTAGTTGACTTGTCAACAATGTCATGCTTGAAGACTTATCTTTCAAGATGGTCAATGACCATTTTACCCCTCCTCCAATTCGTTCAAGACCACATGTGGGAGTGCCACGTGTCGCCCTCTCATTCGTCCATAAAAATTCCGCAACCCTCGTGGGTCCCACAAAAAGTAAAATTCCTCGGGTGGGCCCCACGTGACCAAATCCGTAACAATAAATTTCCATAATATTACTAAGTCTCAAACTCTTCAAATAATGTATTTTGAGAATCCAATTCTCAACAACGAACATTTTTCCTTTCCGACGTTCGGAACATTTTCCGTCGGAAAAACAATTCTTCCTGCCATACCAATTTCCAAGTCTTGTTTCCTTTCGTACATTCTCTTCTACATGTCCTGGACTTACGGGGTGTAACATTCTTCCCCCCTTAGAAACATTCGTCCCCGAATGTTCTTAGTCGGTTTTCAAGCTATACAAACTCCGGCATAAACTCTATACTTACGGGGTGTAACACGGAGTTTCTCAAACGCTGAACTGTGACCCTATGAGCGAGGATCAACACTGGTGTACCTCTACCTGCGGCATGAACGCAGCCCCCCGAAGGAGGTCGATAACGGTACCAAGTATGTGGCGAAAATCTGTAAATGAAATCATAGTAGTCTATATAAAGCAGGAGACATGTATGATAACCAAACTACAATTCACAATAAATAAGCAGTCATGTCAAGTCAGGGACTCACACCCTCAAAGTCATCACTCAAATACAACTATGGGTCTCACGCCCACAACATCAATCATGCCCGTGGAATACCTTCCTCACTGCCGGCAGTCTATGATATAAAAGAACCAAGGAATACACATGAACACGGGTCCCACGTGTCATAATAAAACCGTCTGGGGTAAGTCTGAAGGCATAGTGACTACTAAAACCCACAGTACCAATAAGGTCATAAAGCGTATCATGAGATCTGTCTGAACCGCCACATGATCGATCTTTGGCCACTCGCCACGACCGAACCGGGCGTGGTCGTGCCTACCGGGCACTAGTGATACAACATCAGAGAAAAACCAGCGGAAATAAAAATTTAAACATTTAAATAGACATGGGTCAAGATAAAGAAAATAGGCCAACCAAAATGGTTGCCTTTCAATATATATATATAGACATTTGAACAGTTACAATCCTTACAACCCTGCCCACAACAATGCTACAGACCTCTAAGATTTATACAACAACTATGATGGGACAGGGCCCCGCCATACCCCTGAATGCACAAGAACCTCTGACTCGAGGGTAACATGCAAAGATAAGCATCAGAAGGAGCGGAGCTTCCCAATCTGTGAAATGAGATCCTAAGCGGGGATCGGCGGTAGATGTACTTACTGCGGCATGAGCGGCCCCGAAGGAGTCGATCTGGCAGTACCAAGTATGTGAAACTGTAAAATACTGTAAATGAAATCATAGAAGTCTATATAAAGCAGGAGACATGTATGATAACCAAACTACAGTACACAACATATAAACAGTCATATCAAGTCAGGGACTCACGCCCTCCAAATCATCACTCATGCCCGTGGAATTCCGTCCTCACCGCGTGATCTATGATATGATAGCGTGAGACATCAATCGAATGGGAGCATACGCAGGCTACGCGTCGTGTCGGTATGTCCAAGGAAACACTAAGACAACATTCCAAATAAAAGCATACGTGCGCTACGCATCGTGTCGGTATGTCAAAGGGAAACAATAAGACAACCTTCCAAATGGAAGCATACGTCGCTACGCGTCGTGTCGATATGTCGAAAAGGAAAGAAACAAGCGCAATCAAAATGGAAGCATACCCTTGCGCTACGCATCGTGTCAGTATGTCCAAAGCGTTTAGCAAAAGTAGCACTATCAACAGGAACGTACCCGTGGAATTTCTCCGTCACTGTCGGCACGTCCAAGTAAGTTCTCAACAAGTCAACCGACCCTCCATCGAGAGACGCGGTAGTATAGAAACACAATTCTTGCACAACAAAGGCTATCACAACAAGCATAGGCAAGTTTCACAACAACAAGCTGTTATACCCCGTAGTTCCAGGGTATGTATGCGAGGACGTACGTACGAGAATACGACAGAAAGATTGGAAAGGAAGAAAGAGGTGATTTTTCCACGGAAAAGTTTCCGGTTTTTGTGAAGGAAAAAGGTTCGTTAATGGGAATTGGATTCCCATATTTGGTATTCAGACTTCTTAGATTATATTAGAATTATGGAATTTTTTTTTTTTTTTGGAAATGGTCACGTGGGGCCCACGGGAGAAATTCTGGTTTTGTAGGGCCCGCTTTGATTTTGAGATTTTGGCGTTATGGATATTTTGGAAGACGAAATATTTTGGGCGAATCGGGGCGACACGTGTCACCCCATGTGGCACCCAGGCGAAATATGTTTGTCACAACACCCGGTTAGAGTCGTTTTTCGGCGAAGCGTTCTACCTAACTACGAAGGGTAAATTACGGCTATGTCATTTAGTATTTTTGCGGATTTTTCCGAGGCGAAGCGTTTTGGACCAACGAGAGGCAACACTTGGCACCTCTCGTTGGTGGACTGAAAGGCGTTAGGGCCGATTGGATGGGCGAGGTTGCTAGATATTTTGGTAGATATTTGTGAGGTTTTAAGGAGTAGGGTCTAGGGGCACTTGGGCATATCTTGGCCTCCACTTGCCCCACATGGCTAGATCTTGGCCCTTGGTTGGCCTTTGCTTGGCCTATAAATACACTCCCCCTTTGAAGACTTCTTCATCCATTCCATAAATTCAAGTCTTGAAAACCTCCTCCTCCTTGTTGGTTTCGTCCCTCCTCTTCCTTTGTGAGGCCTTGGCAGAGGTGCACCCTCCTGAGGCCTTGGCCGAGGTACACCACTCCTAGTAGTGTGGACGTGGGGTACCCCCCCTTGCCTAGTTACTTTCGTATAATACCCCCCCCCTTTGTGGTGTAGAAATACTCTCTAAAGTATTGTTATAATGCCCAAATTACCTTAGCCTTATACCTTGTTGTATTCTAAGGTTATACCTATCTGAAAAGCCGAAATACTATTATACTTCCGTCGATCCTGGCAAAACCGAACTAGGAAAATCTCCATAGTCAGTTGGAGTATTGTGTAGAAGTTGGTTAGAACTTCTAAGGGTGGTTTAAGCGGGTTGGAGCGCTCGGAGTTGGAGCTAAACGATTGCCCAGGATCGACTTTATACTTGGATAATTATGGGCTTATCGAGGTAAATATCTTGTCCCTCTATTTGTAATTGGAATTTACATGTCGTTAGATTATATAGTTGAAGTATACTATATATAGAACTAAGCTTAATCTTTGGCAATGTCTTTTGACTTAAGCTGAAGAATCTGATCAGTAATTACATAGGTGTATTCTGATGAACTTGTGTAGTAGTATTGTGGAGTAGAATTGTACCGTTCGGGTTAGATGTATAACCCACACGGTTGGCTTGGTAGCGGCCAGTTAGAGGAGGAGATTTGCTGTTGCGGGGAGAGTCTTTGCCAATTTTACGTAGAATGTTCTGATGAGATCTAAATGTTAATAAGCGCCTTGTGGCCTTATAGGTTGAAGTACTACGTGTGGCGCGATCTACTTGGCTTAAGGAGTAAGCGGTTGGGAGTACTTGGGCGTTTTGCTATTAGTCGATACTCGTCGCGAGGTATGTGAACCTCTTCCTATCTCTTCTAGCATGATATGTGTGAACTATGTAGTACGGTGAGCGTCGTGTACTAAATATATTTGATTGGTGTAAAACATAAAGTGTTATAACGGCTTTATGGGAAGTTGGTTATAACGGCTTTATGTTGGTAAGAAAATACATGTGGTTTTTTTAAAAAGGTAACTGATTTGAACTATAACTGGCTTGTTATGTGTTAATAAAGAACTTGAAGTATTTCAAAAGAGTTTTGAATCATTTTGAGAGAAGAAGTAATACTTGATTTGTTTTGAAAACTTAAGAGTTATACTAGCTTTATGGAAAGTTAGGTATAACGTCTTAAGAATGTTTCTTGATTTTGGAAATCGAATGTGTATCGACAAACCAACTGCGGCGTTAATAAAAGGAAATGTTTTGTGATTAAGTATTATTAAAACCAGTAGAAACTTCCATCTGCATAGAAGCTAAGATAAGACAAAATGATATTTCCTAGATCATGGCTGCTGTAATAAGATTGTTGTAAACAAGAATATCCTACTCACATAGAAGACTTATGTTTCTCAGATAGTTTAAAAGAGAATTATATTCTTAAATGAATAAGACTATGAACTACGAAACCTTTCTAAATAAGAAACATGAACATTTGAAATTAGGCAAACTTGGACGTTTGGAAAATAATGTTGTTACTTGAGTTTTACAAAGAGAAGTGTTTTGATTTACTTCAAAAGATAATCACTATATTTTCATATACTACGTATTGTGTGACTTTTGTGAAAGTAACGCATCTTTTAAAAAGTTAATGTATGAAGTACTTTGGGGATAAAACCCCGAACTTGTTAGCATATAGTAGAAAGTACCTTGTGTGTATAACTTGATTGTGTTGGTTTGTGATAGCCTTGTAATACTTTCTTGTTGATTTGATAAGTAAACATGCTAGGATCTACGTGTGTTAGTATCTTGTGATGTTTGTGTAAAGGGGTTTTCCTTCGTTGTGCTTATGTTGTTTAACGATAAGTCGTTATGATAGTATTATACATCACTCATCTCTTGAGATGATTCCGGGATTGCGCCTCCGATCACGGGGTAGACTTCGGGTGGGTCGATGGACCTATGATTCGAGACTACCTCATGCGGGTCGAGGGCTTTATCGCGAGCTGCGGGAGTTCGAGTTAGGATCGCGGCCGCTTGTGGTCATGCGGTCCTTGTGGCCGTGCGGACGGCGAGTCGGGGCGGCTGCCGGAGTAGCTACCCTCGATGCGGGGTTATACCTCATGCGGGCCGATCTGATTGGCCTATGCGGAGCTGCGGAAAGTTCCAGGGCTAGACGCGCACATTAGATACTGCGGGCAAGTGGTCAGCTTTGATCATGTGGCCAGTGCAGAGCAGATCTTATAATCTGATTCATGACCTTGTTGATGCGTAGGTGTTAGTAGTCGGCTATGCCTTCGTACTTACCACATGCGTGTTATTATGCGCAGTGGGACACTGGTGTTCATGTGTGTTCCTTGGTGCTTTTATATCATAAAGCTGCCGCGGTGAGGAAGGTATTCCACGGGCATGATTGATGTTGTGGGCGTGAGACCCATTGTTATATTTGAGTGATGACTTGAGGCGTGAGTCACGACTTGACATATTTGCTTATTATTGTGGAACGTAGTTTGGTTATCATACATGTCTCTGCTTTATAGACTATTATGATTTCATTTCTGATATTTTTAGTTTCACATACTCGACTGTTATGCTTGACCTCGCCGAGGCTGCGTTAAATCTGCGCGGTAAAGGTACACCGATCATTGATCCTCGCTCTTAGGGTCACGATTCAGCGTTTGGTAAAGCTCGTTGCTCGGAGGCTTATCGATGGTATAGTTCCCTGTTGTTGTAGGTGTTTACATTCGGGGTATGGCGGGGCCACTGTCCGCCATTGTTGTCGTATAATTTCTTAGAAGTGCATGTAATCTTGTTGTGGCGGGGTTTGTAAAAAGGATTAAAGCTGTTCATGTTGGAAAAAGTCGTTATTTATATTTATCGAAAGGCAAGTTTTCTCAGTTATTGTTTCATATTTCATAATATGTCTTGTATTGTTTATGTTCGTGATTACTCGATGTTGTATCACTAGGGTGCGGGGTAAGGCACGATCACGGGCCGGAATCGGTCGTGACAAAAGTGGTATCGAGCGATTAATCCTCGGAAAGTGTCTCTGACCGTATCGATGAAGTCTTGATTATCGGTGTGTTGTGCACCACACCAATAATCAGGAGGCTATAGGGTATTTAGGATTGGTTTCTATTCTTATCACTCTGAGATCGTGCCTTAGAGCTGTGTTGTAAGTTGGACCCTCTGACGAAATTCATTCCCTTATCATTATGCCTCCGCGTAGGGCAACCCGGGCCCAGGAGGGCAAGGCAGCCGAGGGAGCTGCGAGTTGAGTTCAGAGGGTTGCGAGGGCACGGGCCCAATCATCACCTTGGATGGTGCTTCATTCGGGGATTTCTGCGACGTCACTAGCCCCAGTAAAGTTTAGCACGGCGGCGGCAGTTCCTACTGCGGCCATGATATTTGAACCTTCAGTTCCACGACCGGGAACAGTGAATATAGATTGCAAAGAGGCGACCCTGTTACTAGCTATGGATTTGGCTACCAGAGATTATACCGATGTACCACGAGCCTTGATGACTACCTAAGAGAGGGTTGTGTAAGAGTAATTCTTGATTGGGCTTGAGCATGGCACGTATGCGGGCTTATATCTGACGAAAAGCGTAGAGATCGGCGGGTTAACGAGGACGAGAAGAGGGCGGGCGGCAGGTCCTTCGGTAACTTTCAAGGTGAGTATACCTTGAGTGCTATGTTTTGTTAGTAGTGTGTTAGTTGTGATTAGAAATCATGGTGGGTTAACCAAGTAAGGTTTTGGGGGATAAAGAAAGTGTGAGCCTTAGAGCTTTATACGCAAAGACCTTAGAGGTAAGGCCATCTCGGGTAGAGACGTATGTTTATGTTTGACCCTTATAGGAGTGCATAGTGCACGTGAGCTGTGTTTGGGATAGGTCCCTAAGTAGTGTGAAATGAAGAGGGTAGTTGAGCTAAGAAGACCGCTAGGTTTTAAAGCGTGTTTAGTGAGATTGTTCCTTCGGGAGATAGTATTTTGCGCCTTGGGTCGGGTTGAGGCCACGTTGCGGGTCAACCGCGGCATGTTTGGTGGTGAAGTGCGATTGTGGTGGTCGCCTTGTGTTAGGAGTCACGAGGTGTTAGGCCCAAGTTTAGTTGACCATCGTGCGAGTTCGTGGATGCGTTCGACCGATGGTCGGTCGATGGGAGCAGCCCGTCGTGTTCTTGATCGGGGCCGTTCACTCGGCGATGTTGATTTAGCGAGAAAGGTTGTAAAGGCTGCACGAGGTGCCTACCTTCACCTTATGGCGACAGTGGAGCCAGTTACGGCTGTTTTGTTTACGGAAGTTTTACGAGCGGGGTTAAGGACTGGTGAGTCTCGGAATCGCGTCGCCCTCGGGCGGTGTGTGGATTTCGGGGGTAGTTGTGAGGATTGTTGTCTCGTGGAGGAGGCGTTTAAGCTACCATTTCGGTGTTCGGATGTCGCCTTACGAAGCCTTGTAGAGGCGGAAGTGTAAGTTCTTGTCGATTGGTTCGATGTTGGCAAGGTTGACGATTGGTTGAGTTTGTTCCAGTAATTGTGGTTAGGGTGTGACGAGTTTTGGAAAGCGAAGGAACTTAGCGAGTTACTTTGGGCCTTTTGAGTTCATGTGAAGAATAGGCGGGTTGCCTATATGTTAGCAATTGCCGTCCGACTTAGGAGGCGATGCGTCCGGTCTTTTCGTATTGTTATGTTGGTGGCGTATAAAGAGGCGAGCCTCTATCACGAACAGACCGAACCGTGGCTCTCCGTGTATGGCACGTCACGAGAAGGGCCTTAGGGCGTGCCTCGAGGATCATGGCGACCGGTACCATTTGTTGGGTCGTCGGGCAAGGCTCGCGACAAAGTGACAAAAGTGACTAAAGAAGTATATTTCTAACCCCGGGAAGAGGTATTTGTGGTGATGTTAGAGGTGTTTCCTCGTAGACTTGGATATAAGTATGTTGCGCAGGTATTTCTGTGGCCAGGTATGGCAGGATTGTTTCGTAAGTATAGTAGTGAAGACTATACTGGCGCACGTTGTTTTCGGACTTAGAAGGAACATTCGGGACGAATGTTTCTAAGGGGAAGAATGTTATACCCGTAGTTCGAGGTATGTATGCGAGGGCGTGCGTGCGAGAATCTGACGAAAGATTGGAAAGGAAGAAAGAGGTGATTTTTCCACGGAAAAGTTTCGATTTTGTGAAGGAAAAAGGTTCGTTAATGGGAATTGGATTCCCATTTGGTATTCAGACTTCTTAGATTATATTAGAATTATGGAATTTTTTTTTGGAAATGGTCACGTGGGGCCACGGAGAAATTCTGGTTTTGTGGGGCAGCTTTGATTTTGAGATTTTGGCGTTATGGATATTTTGGAAGACGAAATATTTTGGGCCGAATCGGGGCGACACGTGTCACCCCATGTGGCACCCGGGCGAAATATGTTTGTGCACAACACGGTTAGAGTCGTTTTTAAAGCGTTCTACCTAACTACGAAGGGTAAATTACGGCTATGTCATTTAGTATTTTTGCGGATTTTTAGAGGCGAAGCGTTTTGGACCAGCGAGAGGCAACACTTGGCACCTCTCGTTGGTGGACTGAAGAGCGTTAGGGCGATTGGATGGGCAAGGGTTGCTAGATATTTTTGGTAGATATTTGTGAGGTTTTAAGGAGTAGGGTCTAGGGGCACTTGGGCATATCTTGGCCTCCACTTGCCCCACATGGCTAGATCTTGGCCAGGTTGGCCTTTTGGCTATAAATACCCTCCCTGAAGACTTCTTCATCCATTCCATAAATTCCAAGTCTTGAAAACCTCCTCTCCCTCATTGGTTTCGTCCCTCCTCTTCCTTTGTGAGGCCTTGGCCAGAGGTGCACCACTCCTAGAGGCCTTGGCCGAGGTACACCACTCACAGTAGTGTGGCCGTGGGTACCCCACACACTGCTAGTTGCTTTCGTATAATACCCACTTTGTGGTGTAGAAATACTCTCTAAAGTATTGTTATAATGCCCAAATTACCTTAGCCTTATACCTTGTTGTATTCTAAGGTTATACTATCTGAAAAGCCGAAATACTATTATACTTCCGTCGATCCAAAACGAAACCACAGGAAAATCTCCATAGTCAGTTGGAGTATTGTGTAGAAGTTGGTTAGAACTTCTAAGGGTGGTTTAGAGCGGGTTGGGCGCTCGGAGTTGGAGCTAAGCGATTGCCGGGATCGACTTTATACTTGGATAATTATGGGCTTATCGAGGTAAATATCTTGTCCTCTATTTGTAATTGGAATTTACATGTCGTTAGATTATATAGTTGAAGTATACTATATATAGAACTAAGCTTAATCTTGCGCAATGTCTTTTGACTTAAGCAAGAAGAATCAATCTGTAATTACATAGGATTGTATTCTGATGAACTTGTGTAGTAGTATTGTGGAGTAGAATTGTACCGTTCGGGTTAGATGTATAACCCCCACGGTTGGCTTGGTAGCGGCCAGTTAGAGGAGGAGATTTGCATTTGCGGGGAGAGTCTTTGTCGAATTTTACGTAGAATGTTCTCGATGAGATCTAAATGTTAATAGCGCCTTGTGGCCTTATAGGTTGAAGTACTACGTGTGGCGCGATCTACTTGGCTTAAGGAGTAGCCGAAGCGGGAGTACTTGGGCGTTTTGCTATTAGTCGATACTGTCGCGAGGTATGTGAACCTCTTCCTATCTCTTCTAGCATGATATGTGTGAACTATGTAGTACGGTGAGCGTGCATGTACTAAATGTATTTGATTGGTGTAAAACATAAAGTGTTATAACGGCTTTATGGGAAGTTGGTTATAACGGCTTTATGTTGGTAAGAAAATACATGTGGTTTTTAAAAGGTAATCGATTTGAACTATAAGCGGCTTGTTATGTGTTAATAAAGAACTTGAAGTATTTCAAAAGAGTTTTGAATCATTTTGAGAGAAGAAGTAATACTTGATTTGTTTTGAAAACTTAAGAGTTATACTAGCTTTATGGAAAGTTAGGTATAACGTCTTAAGAATGTTTTACTGATTTTGGAAATCAGAATGTGTATCGACAAACCAACTGCAGCGTTAATAAAAGGAAATGTTTTGTGATTAAGTATTATTAAAACCAGTGAAACTTCCATCTGCATAGAAGCTAAGATAAGACAAAATGATATTTCTAGATCATGGCTTTGTAATAAGATTGTTGTAAACAAGAATATCCTACTCACATAGAAGACTTATGTTTCTCGGATAGTTTAAAGAGAATTATATTCTTAAATGAATAAGACTATGAACTACAAACCTTTCTAAATAAGAAACATGAACATTTGAAATTAGGCAAACTTGGACGTTTGGAAAATAATGTTGTTACTTGAGTTTTACAAAGAGAAGTGTTTTGATTTACTTCAAAAGATAATCACTATATTTTCATATACTACGGGTATTGTGTGACTTTTGTGAAAGTAACGCATCTTTTAAAAAGTTAATGTATGAAGTACTTTGGGGATAAAACCCCGAACTTGTTAGCATATAGTAGAAAGTACCTTGTGTGTATAACTTGATTGTGTTGGTTTGTGATAGCCTTGTAATACTTTCTTGTTGATTTGATAAGTAAACATGCTAGGATGCTACGTGTGTTAGTATCTTGTGATGTTTGTGTAAAGGGGTTTTTCCTTCGTTGTGCTTATGTTGTTTAACGATAAGCTGTTATGATAGTATTATACATCACTCATCTCTTGAGATGATTCCGGGGGTTAAGCTGCCCTCCGATGCGGGGTAGACTCAGGCGGGTCGATGGACCTATGATTCGAGACTACCTCATGCGGGTCCAGGGGGCCTATGCGGAACTGCGGGAGTTCGAGTTGAGATCACGGCCCTTGTGGTCATGCGGTCCTTGTGGCCATGCGGACGGCGAGTCGGGGCGGCTGCCGGGAAGCTACCCTCGATGCGGGGTTATACCTCATGCGGGCGATCTGATTGGCCTATGCGGGCTGCGGAAAGTTCGGGGCTAGACGCGCACATTAGATCTGCGGGCAAGTGGTCGGCTTTGATCATGTGACGGTGCAGACAGATCTTATGATCTGATTCATGACCTTGTTAGTGCGTAGGTGTTAGTAGTCGGCTATGCCTTCGTACTTACCATGCGTGTTATTATGGCACAGTGGGACACAGTGTTCATGTGTGTCCTTGGTGCTTTTATATCATAAACTGCCGGCAGTGAGGAAGGTATTCCACTGGCATGATTGATGTTGTGGGCGTGAGACCCATTGTTATATTTGAGAGATGACTTGAGGGCGTGAGTCCCTGACTTGACATGGCCTTATTATTGTATCGTAGTTTGGTTATCATACATGTCTCATGCTTAATAGACTATTATGATTTCATTTCTGATATTTTTAGTTTCACATACTAAATTACTGTTATCGACCTCCTTCGGGGGGCTGCGTTCATGCCGCAGGTAAAGGTACACCAGTCATTGATCCTCGCTCTTAGGGTCACAGTTCAGCGTTTGGTAAAGCTCCGTTGCTCCGGAGGCTTATCAGTGGTATAGTTCCCTGTTGTTGTAGGTGTTTACATTCAGGGGTATGGCGGGGCCCTGTCCCGCCATTGTTGTCGTATAATTTCTTAGAGGTCTGTAGTACTGTTGTGGGCAGGGTTTGTAAAAAGGATTAAAACTGTTCATGTTGGAAAAAGTCGTTATTTATATTTATGCCGAAAGGCAAGTTTTTCTCAGATTATTGTTTCATATTTCATAATATGTCTTGTATTGTTTTATGTTCCGCTGATTACTCTGATGTTGTATCACTAGGGTGCCCGGGGTAAGGCACCAGTCACGGGCCCGGAATCGGGTCGTGACACAAGCATAGGCAAGTTTCACAACAATAAGCATAGGCAAGTTTCACACAACTCAAAGTACTTTCATTTTATGCCAAAGTCCGGGTTTTAACCCTAAAGTACTACGTACGTTAAATTCCTTTTAAAGAGATCCTATTCCTTTTATAAAAGTCACCCGATACCCGTAGTATAAAAATAGAGTGACTTACATCTTTTAAGTAAACCAAAACAACTTCCATACTTTCCTTTTTAAAACCCATTTAAGGCAATACCATGCCTTCTTTTTAGACCAAAACACTTCTCTTTTTAAAGTCCAGTTACCACATTAGAACCAATGATAAAACCCTTCTTTTGTTTTCATAAAGTCGTTATAACCAACTTCCCATAAAGCTTGTTATAACACTTTATGTTTTAAACCATTTTAAGACAACACAATGCCCTTCTTTTCCGTAAAGTTTCAGTTTGCCTAATTTCAATTACGCAAGTCTCTTTTTAGAAAAGTTTCCTAGTTCAATGTCTTAATCTCTTTAAAACAATTGAGTAACATATGCCATAGGCGAGTAGGTTATTCTTGTTCATAATCAATCTTATTAAGCAGTCATGATCTAGAAAATGTAATATCATTTTGTCTCATCTTAGCTTCTATGCAGATGGAGGTTTCTACTGGTTTTAATAATACTTCATTATTCAATACATTTTCCTTTATTAACGCTGCAGTGGTTTGTCGATACACATTCTGATTTTCGAAATCAGTAAAACATTATTCCTTTTAAAAACCACGTACTCATTACTCACGAATGAGGTTTCACATTGTTAACAAACTTCATATCAAAACAATTAAGTCAAGTCTCTTATCTTTTCAGATTAAGTCTCTTAACTTCTAAAAATCAGTAAACCATTCTTTTTATCTCTCTTAAGACGTTATACCTAACCTCCCATAAAGCTAGTATAACTCTTTATGTTTCAAAACCAAGTATTACCCTTCTTTCAAAAAGGTTCCTTAATTATTTTGAAATACTTTAAGACTCTTTATTATTCAGGCTTAAGTCAAAAGACATTGCCGTAACGCTACATTCAGTTAATACACGTACGTCTACCGTACCATATCTATATTCCTTTTAAAATATTTCAAGGTTCTTATTATTCAGGCTTAAGTCAAAAGACATTGCCGTACAACTATATTCAGTTAGCACACGTACATCTACCATATAATATATACATATTATTCAGGCTTAAGTCAAAAGACATTGCCGTAACGCTACATTCAGTTAATACACGTACGTCTACCGTACCATATCTATATTCCTTTTAAAATATTTCAAGGTTCTTATTATTCAGGCTTAAGTCAAAAGACATTGTCGTACAACTATATTCAGTTAGCACACGTACATCTACCATATAATATATACATATTATTCAGGCTTAAGTCAAAAGACATTGCCACACGTACGTCTACCGTACTATATGTATTCTTTTAAAATACTTCATGCTCAAGAGTATAGGAAGAATCACATATCTCGCGACGATTATCGACTATAAGAAAAACGCTCCACGGCTATAACCCGGCTAGCCTTGTCCACCTTCTAAGTAGCACATGCTACTTGCAAAACATTCAACCAATAAAGGTTATCGATCATCAGAGATACGATCCTATGTAAATGCGATTTAACTTCTACTTATATTCTTCTGAAGTGATTTCAGTTCAATCCTTTTCTGTAATACCCTTCTATTACAGTTCAAATCTCTTCTTATGAATCTTATATTCATTTATATACTACTACAGTATGTAATTTCCAATTACAATAGAAGGACAGTAGTATTTACCTCGATGAGCCCAAAATTATCCAAGTATAAAGTCACTCCTGAGCAACGTTAAGCTCCTACTCCGAGTGCTCCAATCCGCTCCAATCAACCCTTAGAAGTTCTACGCAACTTCTACTTAACACTTCAACCGACTATGAAGGTTTTCCTTAGGGTTTCGTTTAGTGGCTAAAGAAAGTATATAGTATTTTCTGGGCTTTTGTATAAGTGTAACCTTGGGAATACTACAAGGTATTTGGGCATTACAACAATACTAGGAGAGTATTTCTATACCACAAAAAGGGGTATTATACGAAAACAATTTAGGCTAGGGGGGTGTTTCGGCTAGGCTACCACAAAGGGGGGAGGGGTTCGAGGGCTCTGAGGGGAGAGGGTGGTGTTTGGTGTAGACAAGCAAGAGGGAGAGGGAGTATTTGAGACTTGGAAAAGATTTTAGGATGAAGAAGTTCATCACTTAGGGGGGGTATTTATAGGTCAAGAAATGGCCAACCAATGGCCAAGATTCATCCAAGTGTAAGGCAAGTGTAGGGCTAGATTTAAGCCAAGTGCACCTTATCCATCTACCACAACAACTTGCACAAATATCCTACCAACTCCCTTGACCCCTTTTTCGTCCACCATTGCGCCCACTTGTTCCAATGTGAGGTGACACATGTCACCCTCCGTTGGTCCAAAATGTTCGTCTCTCGGAAAAATCCCAAAATTAAAAATGACATAGCCGTATTTTTCCCTTCGTAAGTTTAGTAAAACATTTCGTCGAAAAACGACTCCTTTCGTCACTTGTGCCCAAATTTCAAACCTAGCCAAACTTTAAGGCTCAAATTATAAACGTACGCCCTCACGTACATACTCCGGAAATACGGGGTATAACATTCTCCCCTCCTTAGAAACATTCGTCCCGAATGTTCCTTCTCAAGACGGATAACGATGAAGATCTTCTAACAAGTTGCCAACGCCACGCCTGGCCACGAAATAACACCCGTTCTCTTCCTTCCTTCGTTGTGCCGCTTCTCGAACACTTGAACTCTTCTAGTATCGTACCACACCGATCATCGCTTTAGTCCCCAAAACTTTGGAGTCACCACCTCCGAACTTGGTCATCTACAAGCCTCAACCTCCTTAAGACCATTCCGGCCTTCACGATCCGGCAGTCGAACATATCCACGAACTCATACGATGGTCGTCTAAACTTGGGCCTAGCACCTCGTGACCCTACCACGGAGGACCACCCGAGCTGACCCAGCGCCGAAGCAGCCGCGGGTTGGCCCTCAACATGGCCAACCCGACCCACTTAACGCATCACGCTCTTGTTCCCGATCCGAACAATCTTACCTATCTGGTCATGTGACTACCACTTCCACTTCACACTACCCAAGGAAATTTTTCCCACAATTACTCCACGTATACCTATACGTTCTGACAAGGATCACTCGCAAAAACTTGTACTCAAGACGGCCTTACATCTAAGGTCTCAACTGTAATATTCTAAGGTTCATCATTTTCTCACCCCCAGGCTTACCCTTTTTCACTAACCAGGTTTCTAAATCACATCTTAGCACAAAGCTATCCGAACATAACACTTAACACATTATCATATCATCAATACATACAAGTCTCTAGAGGGTTAAGGATATACCTGAAAGTAGGCGGTTCAAAGGACCGCTAAAACTGGGAACTTCCACCGCGACCTCTACCGTGGCCTGCCGGTGTATGAACATCCTGCCTAGCTGTGGAAGGTGAAGAACCCATGGCGATCTCGTAGTCTGTGCTATCCTACCAGTGCTACCCCTGGTCGGACAGTTTCTCCCAAAATGGCCCTGCTGGCCGCATGTAAAACAAACTCCCGGACTAGCACGACACTCCCCACTGTGGAGTCTACCACAGCGGTCACAACGAGGTAGGGGTGGCTTCAGCTGGCTAACACCCCTGCTCTCCCGAAAATCTGAACCCTTGGAGCCCTGACCTGCTCCTGAATACTCTGGATGCCTTGAAGATTGTGGAGGACCACTCTGTACTGGTGGAGGCGCATAACTAGTCTGCTGCTGTTCTGGCCCTCTTCTGCTGACCTTGGTCATTCCGTCGATTTCTCCGCTCCTCACCTCCAAGTGCATAAGCCTGCATGCGGGCAATGTCCATGCCCGGCTGAAGAGCTACACTCGAACAACTCTCTGCTAGGTAATCATCGAGCCCTGTAACATATCGGTGCACCCGATCCTCCATACTAGCCACTAATGTGGGGACGTACCGGGCCAATGAGTCGAACTCCACGTTGTACTCCCGAACCGTACGCCGGATTACGCATGACACCAAAAATCATCGGCGAGCCCTCGCCGTTTGGGAGGCAAGAAATGTGCAAGAAATGCCTCCGAGAACTCGTCTCATATGGAAGTGCATTCTCCCGGGACAGCTCCCACGAATCAAACGATCATTGCGGTATCACGCGGCCGATGCGAACCTAGGACCACCGACTCGGTCTCCGATGCCTTGATCACTCTCGCGATCCGGCAGAATGGCTTCGGATGAACTCATGCGGATCATCCTCGTGCCTCGACCAGTAAAACTCGCGGCTTACAACTCGAGAAAATCCGTAGCCTCGAACTATCGATGCAGGGTGAACCATCGGTGCTCTGGGCTGCTGCGTCTAGCCTATCCTCAAGTCGCCTGACCACGGCCATTAATCGTGCCACTCCTTGTAACTCATCTCTCCTGCTCCAATGCGGGCCGGAGGCTCAGTGCGTGGTCTGCCACGCTCTACTCGCGACTCCTCTGCGCGCCTTGCCATACGGGCGGGTTGCCTTACGCGGAGGCATAACTGGTAAAAACGAAGTACGTCAGAGGGGTCCAACTTATCACACAGCTCTAAGGCACGATCTCAGAATGAGAAGAATAGAAACCAATCCTAAACGTCCTGCAGCCTCCTGATTATAGATGTGGTGCACAACACATCGATAATCAAGACTCTACTAGACACGGTCTGTAGACACTTTCCGAGGACTAACTGCTCTGATACCACTTTTGTCACGACCGAACCGGGCGTGGTAGTGCCTACCGGGCACCCTAGTGATACAACATCAGAGAAAAACCAGCGGAAATAAAAATTTAAACATTTAAATAGACCTGGGTCAAGATAAAGAAAATAGGCCAACCAAAATGGTTGCCTTTCAACATATATATATAGACATTTGAATAGTTACAATCCTTACAACCCTGCCCACAACAATGTTACAGACCTCTAAGATTTATACAACAACTATGACGGGACAGGGCCCCGCCATACCCCTGAATGCACAAGAACCTACATGTTATACCCGTATTTCGGTATATGCGTGGGGCGTACGTAGAAAAGTTTGGGCTTTAAAGTGGCTTGGCCGAAAATTATTTGTTCACAACACCCGATTAGAGTCGTTTTTTGACGAAACGTTTTACATAACTTGCGAAGGGAAAATTCCGGCTATGTCATTTCTAATTTTTGCGGATTTTTCCGAGAGACGAAACGTGTTGGACCAACAAGAGGGCGCCACTTGGCACCCTCTCATTGGTGGAGTGTGGGCGGTAAAGGTGGCCGAAAGTGTGGCCATTTTTGTCAAGGGTTATGTAGGATATTTGTGTGTTAGTTGGTTAAGGACTCATGGGTGAATCTTGGCCTACACTTGCTATGCACTTGGCATGATCTTGGCCATTGGTTGACCTTGGCTTGTCCTATAAATACCCCACTTTGGAAGACTTGTTAATCCATTCCTAAACTTTCCTAAAGTCTTGAGCTTCCCCGCTGGAGTGGTTGTCTCGTCCTCCCTTGTGAGGCCCCAGCGAGAGCCCTTCCCCAGCCGAGTACCCCCACAGTGGGGTAGGCCGAGGTATACACCCCTTGTGGTGTTGTCTCGTATATATACCACTCTTGGTAGAAATACTCTAAAAAGTATTGTTATAATGCCCAAATTACCTTAGCCGTATACCTTGTAGTATTCTACGGTTATACTTATACGAAAAGCCTAGAAATACTATTATACTTCCCTTCAGTCACAAAACCGAAACCCTAAGGAAAATCTCCAGAGTTGGAGTATTAAGTAGAAGTTGGTTAGAACTTCTAAGGGTTGTGTGGAGCGGGTCGGAGCGCACGGAGTAGGAGCTAAACCTTGCTCAGGATCGACATTTAAACTCGGATAATTTTGGGCTTATCGAGGTAAACACTCTTGACCTTCTATTGTAATTGGAAATTACATGTTGTAGGAATGTATAGTTGAAGTATACTATATATAAAACTGTACATAATTGTGCGGCAATGTCTTTTGACTTAAGCCTGAATTTAAAGAAGAGAATCTGTAATTACATAGGGTGTATTCAGATGGAGACTTGTTGTAATGCGCCCGAACGGGCAGATTCATGGTGCCTTACCGGGCACCCTAGTGATACAACATCGAGAAAACCAATGGAAAATAAAACATGAATCATGAAACAAGAGATATAATAAATAGACAGCCAACCAAAGCGAGTTGCCTTCGATATATCATAAAACCCGACAGTTTAATCCTTTTACAACCACACTTGCCCAGTTCTGAGACCTCTAAGATTTACAACGACTATGACGGGACGGGGCCGCCATACCCCGAATGTACAAGAACCTACAACTCGTGGAACACATACAAAAGATAAGCCTCGGAGGAACGGAGCTTCCCAAAGCTGGCGAGATCACGAGGCGAGGATCTACGACCGATGTACCTCTACTGCGGCATGAACGCAGCCCGAAGGAGGTCGATCTGCAGTACCAAGTATGTGAAGCATCAAATCAGTAAATGAAATCATAATAGCTTAACAAGCGGGAGACATGTATGATAACCAAAATACGATGCAACATAAAAGCGATCAGTCGGGGACTCACGCCTCAAAGTCACCACTCAAATATAACTATGGGTCTCACGCCCATAACATCCATCATGTTCGCATCATGGCGCGTGCCCCGGAATCGCCTCGGTGTAGACATGTCCATGATGTAACAATAATAACAAGGCGCGTGGCCACATGCCCCGGAATCTTGCGCCGGTGTAGACATGCCCGTAACCTCAATAAGAATATCTTTGGTCAACCTGCGCGTGGCCACGTACCCGGAATCTGCGTCGGTGTAGACACGTCCATGTTGCGAGAATAACCTTATATCGGGTAATCAACCCGCCCGCATGGCCGCATGCCCCCGGAATACTGCATCGGTGTAGACATGTCCATGTGACATCAACACAAGACAATAATCAAAATGGAAACATACCCGTGGAATTCTCCATCACTGCCAGCACGTCCAAGTAAGTTCTCAACAAGTCAACCGGCCCTCTATCGAGAGAGCGGTAACCTGAAATACCACACTTGCACGTGAGGCTATCATCACAAGCATAGGCAAGTTTCACAACAACAAGCACAGGCAAGTTTCACAACAACAAGCATAGACAAGTTTCACAACAACTCAAAGTACTTTCATTTTATGCCAAAGTCGGGTTTTAACCCCAAAGTACTACATACGTTAAGTTCTTTTAAAAGAGATCCATTACTTATAAAAGTCACCCGATACGTAGTATTAGAATGACCAACCCATTCCTTTTCAAAATCAAGTAACAACATTCTTTTCCTAAGTTCCGGTTGCCTAGTTTCAATTACTCAAGCTTCTCATTTTCAAATGGTTTCTGATTCATAAACTTAATCACTTGATTTATTTTTAGAACAATTGAGTAATATATGTCTCACGTGAGTAGGTTATTCTTGTTTACAACATTCTTATTACAATGACCATGATCTAGAAAATGTATATCATTTTGTCATCTTAGTTTCTATGCGGATGGAGGTTTCTCTTGGTTTTAATACAATTCATCATTTTTCAATACATTTTCCTTTATTAACGCTGCGGTGGTGCAGTCGATACACATTCGATTTCGAAATCGGTAAATCATTATCCCTTTAAATAAAACCAAGTACTCATTACTCACGAATGAGGTTTCACAAACATTCACATTAAAACAAATAAGTTAAGTCTCTTATCTTATAAGATCAAGTCTCTTAACTTCTAACATCGATAAACCATTTTCTTTACCTCTCTTAAGACATTATACCTACTCCCATAAAGCTAGTATAACTCTTTTTAAAACCTTTTAAAACCAAGTGTTACTCTCCCTTCCAAAAGCGATTTATAAATCTTTTGAAATACATCAAGTTCTTTATTATAACTAGCGATTATAATTCACATCGATTACCTTTTAAAACCACAAAGTATTTTCTTACCTACCTAAAGTTTATATAACAACTTCCCATAAAGTTTATAACACTTTATGTTTAAGAACAATCAAACACAGTTAACACGTATGCGTCTACCGTACTACATAGTTCACACGTATCATGCTAGAAGAGATAGGAAGAGGTTCACATACCTCGCGACGATTTATCGACAATAAGCAAAATGCTCCAAGTACTACAACGCACTAGCCCTTTCCACTCCTCGAGTAGAATACGCTACTCTTAGTACTTTCACTATAAAGGTCACAAACGTCTATTAACCCCAAAACACAAGTTCTATCTTTCTCTGAGAAAATTCGCGACCTCCCCCATGCAGCGTAAATCTCCTCTCTATCGGTAGGCTACAAGCCAACCAGGGGTTCACACGTCTAACGGACGTGTACCATCCTACTCGATAATACTACACAAGTCTCTGCAATCTGATCCTATGTAAATACTGATTCGATTCGATTCTTTATTCTTGAGCTTAAGTCAAAAGACATTGCCACAATACTAAGTTCATTCTATATATAGTATACTTGACTATATATTCAAACACGTAATTTCCAATTACAATAGAAGAACGATGAGTGTTTACCTCGATAAGCCCAAAATTATCCAAGTATAAAGTCGATCTGAGCAACGCTTAGCTCTACTCCGAGCGCTCCAAACAACCCTTAGAAGTTCTAACCAACTTCTACTTACAACTTCAACAACGGGTGAAGATTTCCTTGGGGTTTCGTTTTTGTGGCTAAAGGAAGTATAATCGTATTTTACGGGCTTTTGTATAAGTGTAACCTTGGGAATACTACAAGGTATTTGGGCAAGGTATTTGGACATTATAACAATATTAGGAGAGTATTTCTATACCACAACAAGGGTATTATCTGAAAACAACTAGGTTAGGGGTACCCACGGCCAAGGCACCACAAAGGGGAGGGTGGCCTCTCGGCCAAAGCCAAACTTTAAGGGGAGAGGGCTCTTGGGCGAGTCAACAAGAGGAGGAGGGTTTCCAAGACTTGGAAGATTTTGGATGAATGAAGTCTTCAAAGAGAGGTATTTATAGCAAAACCAAAAGCCAACCAATGGCAAGATCCTTCCAAGTGTATAGCAAGTGTAAGGCCAAGATCAAGCCAAGTGCACCTAACCCTACTCCACAAAACATGGCACAAAACAAGCCACAAAACAAGGCACAAAACCATGAACCAATCGGCGAGGCCAAGCTCCTCTTTGCCGTCGATGAGGGTGACAAGTGTCACCTCCCGTTGATCCCAAAAATGTTCGTCGCTCGGAAAAATCCGCAAAAATACTAAATGACATAGCGAATTTTTCCAACGTAGTCGTGGAAACGTTTCGTCGACGACTCTATTCGGCACTTGTGCCCAAATTTGAACCAAAGCCAATTCTTAAGGCAAAAAAATTTATCGTGCGCCTCACGTACATACTCTGGAACTACGGGGTAGAACATGCTTCCCCCCTTCGACACATTCGTCCCGAAGGTTCCTTCAAGGTCTCAAAACAACCGGCGGCAGTATAGTCTTCACTGCTATACGTCGAAAACAATCATGCCACGCTGACCCGAAAACACACGTTCACTTCTCCCCACTCGTAGTACTCGTCACGAACACTCGAACTCGTTCTAGTGTCCGTACCACATTCATCAACGCCTGTTTCCAACCCTTGAGTCACTACCTCGAACTTGGTCATCTCACTAACCTCAATTTCCCTAAGGCCATTCCGGCCTCACGACTGATTACGATCGAGCGTATCCACGAACTCATCGATGGTCATCTAAACTTGGGCTAGCACTCGTGACCACGCCACTGGCGGGACCACCCAGAGCTGACCGCCTCAAAGCGGGGGCGGGTTGGCCGCAACATGCCCCAACCCGACCAGCTGTAGCGCCAACTCTCTAGTTTATTGATCAGAACAATCTTACCTTTACAGTCATGAAAGCTACCACTTCCATTTCACACTACCGAGGACTTACCATTTTCACTAACGTGTTTCTAAATCATATTTTAGCACAAAGCTATCCAAACATATCATTAAACACATCAACAACATCAATACACACAAAACTCTAGAGGTTAAGGATATACGAAACTAGGCGGTTCGAGGACCGCTAAAGCTGAACTTCCACGCGACCTCTCCGTGGCCCATGGCTGCTCTAGTAGTCTGTGCTATCCTACCGATGCTACCACAGTGGACGATCTCTCGTCATATGGCCTGTTGGCCGCAAGAATAACAAGCTCCTCGCACTACGACACTCTCCAAATGCGGTCTACCACATCGACCACACGAGGTAGGGGTGGCTGCATCAGCCAACACCTACTCCACGAACATCTGAAACACAGGAGCGGACTTGCTCTGAATATCCCAGGTCCGAAGGCTGCGGAGGCCACTCTGTAATGGCGAGGTACATAACTAGTCTGCTGGCGGTCCGCCTCGAAAGTCGCCAAAATATCGGCCGTCTTGGCGCCTTCCTGTGGCGGTCCGCTGCGTCGATCTCTGCGCTCGCACCCAGTGCATGAGCACGAATGCGGGCAATGTCCATGCGGTGAAGAGAAACACCGAACAACTCTTCGCTAGGTAATCATCGAGCCTGTAACATATCGGTGCACTCGATCCTCCATACTAGCTACTAATGCGGGAACATACCGACGATGAGTCGAACTCCACATTGTACTCGGCTATGCGCGGCTACGCCTCAACATCAAAAATCTGCCGGCCGAGCCCTCGCCATTTGTGGGCAAGAAATGTGCGGAAGGCCCCGAAAACTTCGTCCCAAGCGGTGGAAGTGCATGCTCTCCCGGAAAGCTCACGAGTCAAACCAATCGGCTGCGGTATCACGCGGCCGATGCGAACAAATATCACGACTCGATCTCACGAAGCCTTGATCACGCGTGATCCTCTGCAGCTGACGGATGAACTCCTGCGGATCATCCTACGGCCTCGACCCGTAAAACTCGAGCGGGCTACAACTAAGAAATCCAGTAGCCTCAAACATGCGCCTCGGGTGCACTACAGTCTTCTTTGGGCTGAGGCTGCTGCGTCCGGCCTATCTCATATCGGCCTGACCACGGCCAATGGCGGGCCATCTCGCGTGACCCGTCTCCCGCTCGGTGTGGGGTGGAGGCTCGAGTCTTGTAGTCTCGGCGCCACTGCTGCGGCTCTAAACTCTCTTTGGTCTTTGGCGACGTCGCAAAACTCGCCGTCTGAAGCACTACCTCAGTCTTGGCCACTGCGCCTCGTACTCCTGAATCCACTAGCGGCTCCTCGGCTGCCTTGCCGCTCGGGCCACTGGTTGCCTTCGCGAGGCATAGCGGTAAAAGCGAAACACGTCGGAGGGTCCAACTTATAACACAGCTCTAAGGCACGATCTCAGAATGAGAAGAATGGAAACCAATCCTAAATGTCCTGCAGCCTCCTGATTATAGATGTGGTGCACAACACACCGATAATCAAGACTCTACTAGACACGGTGCAGTAGACACTTTCAGAGACTAATCGCTCGATACCACTTTGTAACGCCCGAACCGGGCAGTTCATGGTGCCTTACCCCGGGCACCCTAGTGATACAACATCAGAGAAAACCAGCGGAAAATAAAACATGAATCATGAAACAAGAGATATAATAAATAGACAGGCCAACCAAAGCGATTGCCTTGGTATATACATAAAACCCGAACAGTTTAATCCTTTTACAACCACACTTGGGATTCTGCACTTAAGATTTACAACGACTATGACCGGGACGGGCCGCCATACCCACAGATACAAGAACCTCTGACTCGGGAACACATACAAAGATAAGCCTCGGAGGAACGGAGCTTCCCAAGCGCTGGCGAGATCACGAGAGCGAGGATCTACGGCCGATGTACCTCTACTGCGGCGTGAACGCGGCCGAAGGAGGTCGATACAAGTACCAAGTATGTGAACTGTCAAATCCTGTAAATGAAATCATAATAGCTTAAAAAGCAGGAGACATGTATGATAACCAAAATACAGTACGCAACATAAAAACAGTCAAGTCAGGGACTCACGCCCTCAAAGTCACCACTCAAATATAACTATGGGTCTCACGCCCATAACATCCATCATGTTCGCATCATGGCCGCATGCCCCCGGAATACTGCCTCGGTGTAGACATGTCCATGATGTAACAATAATAACAAGGCCGCATGGCCACATGCCCCCGGAATACTGCATCGGTGTAGACATGCCCGTAACCTCAATAAGAATATCTTGGTCAACCTGCGCGCAGCCGTACCGGAATCTGCGTCGGTGTAGACACGTCCATGTTGCAGGAATAACCATATATCGGGTAATCAACCCGCCCGCGTGGCGCGTGCCGGAATCTTGCGTCGGTGTAGACATGTCCATGTGACATCAACACAAGACAATAATCAAAATGGAAACATACGTGGAATTCTCCATCACGCGGCCGCGTCCAAGTAAGTTCTCGACAAGTCAACGGCCCTCTGTCGAGAGCGGTAACACGAAATACCACACTTGCACGAAAGGCTATCATCACAAGCATAGGCAACTTTCACAACAACAAGCAGGCAAGTTTCACAACAACAAGCATAGACAAGTTTCACAACAACTCAAAGTACTTTCATTTTATGCCAAAGTCGGGTTTTAACCCCAAAGTACTACATCGTTAAGTTCTTTTAAAGAGATCCATTACTTCTATAAAAGTCACCGATACGTAGTATTAGAATGACCAACCCATTCCTTTTCAAAATCAAGTAACAACATTCTTTTCCTAAGTTCGGTTTGCCTAGTTTGATTACTCAAGCTTCTCATTTTCAAATGGTTTCACGATTCATAAACTTAATCACTTGATTTATTTTTAGAACAATTGAGTAATATATGTCTCACGTGAGAGTAGGTTATTCTTGTTTACAACATTCTTATTACAATGACCATGATCTAGAAAATGTATATCATTTTGTCTCATCTTAGTTTCTATGCGGATGGAGGTTTCTACTGGTTTTAATACAATTCATCATTTTTCAATACATTTTCCTTTATTAACGCGGTGGTGCAGTCGATACACATTACGATTTCCAAATCGGTAAATCATTATCCCTTTAAATAAAACCAAGTACTCATTACTCACGAATGAGGTTTCACAAACATTCACATTAAAACAAATAAGTTAAGTCTCTTATCTTATAAGATCAAGTCTCTTAACTTCTAACATCGATAAACCATTTTCTTTACCTCTCTTAAGACATTATACCTACTCCCATAAAGCTAGTATAACTCTTTTTAAAACCTTTTAAAACCAAGTGTTACTCTCCTTCCAAAACGATTTATAAATCTTTTGAAATACATCAAGTTCTTTATTATAACTAGCGCTTATAATTCACATCGATTACCTTTTAAAACCACAAAGTATTTTCTTACCTACCTAAAAGTCGTTATAACTAACTTCCCATAAAGTGTTATAACACTTTATGTTTAAGAACAATCAAACACGATTAACACGTATGCGTCTACCGTACTACAGAGTTCACACGTATCATGCTAGAAGAGATAGGAAGAGGTTCACATACCTCGCGACGATTTATCGACAATAAGCAAAATGCTCCAAGTACTACAACCTTGCTAGCCCTTTCCACTCCTCGAGTAGAATACGCTACTCTTAATACTTTCACCTATAAAGGTCACAAACGTCTATTAACCCCAAACACAAGTTCTATCTTTCTCTGAGAAAATTCGGCACCTCACGCACATGGCGTAAATCTCTCTCTATCGAGGCGGCTACCAAGCCAACCAGGGGTTCACACGTCTAACGGACGTGTACCATCCTACTCGATAATACTACACAAGTCTCTTGCAATCTGATCACTATGTAAATCTGATTCGATTCGATTCTTTATTCTTGAGCTTAAGTCAAAAGACATTGCCACAATACTAAGTTCATTCTATATAGTATACTTCAACTATATATTCAAACACGTAATTTCCAATTACAATAGAAGGACGATAGTGTTTACCTCGATAAGCCCAAAATTATCCAAGTATAAAGTCGATCCTGAGCAACGCTTAGCTCTACTCGGCGCTCAAACAACCCTTAGAAGTTCTAACCAACTTCTACTTACAACTTCAACAACGGGTGAAGATTTCCTTAGGGTTTCGTTTTTGTGGCTAAAGGAAGTATAATCGTATTTTACGGGCTTTTGTATAAGTGTAACCTTGGGAATACTACAAGGTATTTGGGCGAGGTATTTGGACATTATAACAATATTAGGAGAGTATTTCTATACCACAAAGGGTATTATACGAAAACAACTAGGTTAGGGGTACCCACGGCCAAGGCACCACAAAGGGGAGGGTGGCCTCTCGGCCAAAGCCAAACTTTAAGGGGAGAGGGCTCTTGGGCGAGAGTCAACAAGAGGAGGAGGGTTTCCAAGACTTGGAAGATTTTTGGATGAATGAAGTCTTCAAAGAGTGGGGGGTATTTATAGCAAAACCAAAAGCCAACCAATGGCCAAGATCCTTCCAAGTGTATAGCAAGTGTAAGGCCAAGATCAAGCCACGTGCACCTAACCCTACTCCACAAAACATGGCACAAAACAAGCCACAAAACAAGGCACAAAACCATGAACCAATCGGCCAGGCCAAGCTCCTCTTTGCCGTCGATGAGGGTGACAAGTGTCACCCTCCGTTGGTCCAAAAATGTTCGTCGCTCGGAAAAATCCGCAAAATACTAAATGACATAGCGGAATTTTTCCAACGTAAGCGTGAAAGCGTTTCGTCGAACGACTCTATTCGGCACTTGTGCCCAAATTTCGAACCAAAGCCAATTCTTAAGGCAAAAAAAAAAATTTATACGTACGCCCTCACGTATATACTCTGGAAATACGGGGTATAACACTTGTGTAGCATTACTGTGAAGTAGAATTGTACACGTCCGGTTAGATGTATAAACCCCCCCTGGTTGGCTTGATAGCCGGCCTCGATAGAGGATGGGATTTACGCGGTTGCGGGGAGGTCTTTGCGAATTTTCTGTAGAATGTTCTACGATTAGACCTAGATGTTAATAAGCGCCTTGTGGCCTTATAGGTTGAAGTACCACGCGTGGCGCGATCTACTTGGCTTAAGGAGTAGCCGACGGTTTGAGGTACTTGGAGCGTTTTGCTATTAGTCGATAATCGTCGCGAGGTATGTGAACCTCTTCCTATCTCTTCTAGCATGATATGCGTGTAACTATGTAGTACGATAGACGTACATGTGTTAAATGTATTTGATTGGTCTAAAACATAAAGTGTTATAACGGCTTTATGGGAAGTTGGTTATAACAGCTTTATGTATGTAAGAAAATACTTATGGTTTTAAAGGTAATCGATTTGAACTATAAGCTGGTGGTTATGTGATAATAAAGAACTTGAAGTATTTCAAAAGATTTTTGAATCATTTTGAAAGAAGAGTAATACTTAGTTTTTGAAAACTTAAGAGTTATACTAGCTTTATGGGAAGTTAGGTATAACGGCTTAAGAATGTTTTACTGAGTTCGAAAATCAGAATGTGTATCGACAAACCACTGCAGCGTTAATAAAAGGAAATGTTTTGACAGGTTAAGTATTATTAAAACCAGTAGAAACTTCCATCTGCATAGAAACTAAGATGAGACAAAATGACGTTACATTTCCTAGATCATGGCTGCTTAAATAAGATTGTTATAAACAAGAATAACCTACTCACGTATCAGACATATGTTTCTCAAATTGCTTTTAAGGGAGAATTATATCATTAAGTGATTAAAATTATGAACTACGAAACCTTTCGAAAATGAGAAACTTGAGTAATTGAAATTAGGCAAACTTGAAACATTTGGAAAAGAATGTTGTTACTTGATTTTACGAAGAAAAGTGTTTTGATTTACTTCAAAAGATAATCACTCTATTTTTATATACTATGGGTATTGTGTGACTTTTGTAAACGTAACGTATCTTTTAAAAGATAATGTATGAAGTACTTTGGGAATAGATACCCGATCTTGTTAATCATATATTATAATGTACCTTGTGTGTATAACTTGATTGTGTTGGTTTGTGATAGCCTTGTAATATTTTCTTGTTGATTTGATAAGTAAACATGCTAGGATGCTACGTGTGTTAGTATCTTGTGATGTTTTGTGTAAAGGGGGTTTTCCCTCGACTGCGCTTAAAGTTGTTTGACTCTCAGCCGTTATGTTGGTATTGTACCACTCACCTTGACTTATTTCCGGAGGTTAAGCGCCTCCGACGGGGTAGACTCGGCGATGCAGGACCATGATTCGAGAATACCTCATGCGGGTCCAGGGGATCCATGCGGAACTACGGGAGTTCCAGGTTAGTTTGCGGCCCTTGTGGTCATGCGGTCTTTGTGGCCATGCGGACTGTGAGTCCAGGACGATGCCGGGGAGTAACTACCCTCGATGCGAGGAATACCTCATGCGGGCCTATGAGGTTGGCCTATGCGGAGCTACGGAGAGTTCCAGGGCTAGACGCGCACATTTGATACTGCGGGCGAGTGACCAACTTTGATCATGTGGCCTGCAGACAGATATCATGATACAGTTTATGACCCTGTTAGTACTGTGGGTGTTAGTAGTCGGTTATGCCTTCGTACTTACCCTGTACTGTTTTATTAGGACACAGGTGGGACCTGGTGTTCATGTGTATTGCTTGGTGCTTTTATATCATAAACTGCCGGCAGTGAGGAAGGTATTCCATGGGCATGATTGATGTTATGGGCGTGAGACCCATAGTTACATTTGAGTGATGACTTTGAGGGCGTGAGTCACGACTTGACATATTTGCCATTTATTGTATCGTAGTTTGGTTATCATACATGTCTCTGCTTTATAGACTATTATGATTTCATTTCTGATATTTTGATTTCACATACTTGGTACTGTTATCTTGACCTCGCCCGAAGTGCGTTAAATCTGCAGTTGAGTACACGATCGTTGATCCTAGTTCTCGGTCACGATTCGTATGGGAAGCTCCGTTTCTCGGAGGCTTATCGATGGTATAGTCCCGTCGTTGTAGGTATTTACATTCGGTATGGCGGGCCCCGCCCGCCATTGTTGTCGTATCATTCTTAGAAGTGCATGTAATCTGTTGTAGGCGAGTTGTAATGGGATGTAGCTGTTCGGTTTTAAAATTGATTTATATATATGCCGTAAGGCAAGTTTTCTCCGTTCATCGTTTCTTACTTCATAATATTTTCATGTCTTGTTTTATGTTGCGCTGATTACTCTGATGTTGTATCACTAGGGTGCGCGGGGTAAGGAACCAGTCACGGGCCCGGGTTCGGGTCGTGACAAAAGTGGTATCGAGCGATTAATCCTCGGAAAGTGTCTGCACCGTATCTAGTAGAGTCTTGATTATCGGTGTGTTGTGCACCACCAATAATCGTGAGGCTATAGGATATTTAGGATTGGTTTCTATTCTTCTCACTCGAGATCGTGCCTTAGAGTGTGTTGTAAGTTGGACCGTCTAACGTATTTCTTTCCACTTACCGCTATGCCTCGCGTGGGCAACCGCCCCTGGAGGGCAAAGCGGCCGAGGCTGCGAGTAAGTCTGAGAGGGTTACGAGGCACGTGCCCAACCATCACCGAGTTAGGTCTTTGCATTCGGGAGTTATGCTCGTCACCACCCAGCAGAGTTTAGCACGCGGCGGCGATTCCTCTGCGGCCATGATATATGAACCTTGATTCCACGGCCAGAGCAGAGAATAGAGATTTCAAAGAAGCGACCACATTACTAGCTATGGATTTGGTGCCCGAGTGTATACCGATGTCTGCGAGTCTTGATGACTATCTAAGAGAGGTTGTACAAGAGTAATTCTTGATTAGGCTTGAGCATGGCACGTATGCGGGCTTATGCGCGTGAGCGAAAGCGTAGAGATCGACGGGTTAACGAAGGACAGCAGAAGAGGGCCCGAGCAGCAAGGTCCTGTGGTAACTTTCGAGGCGAGACACCTCACCAGCAGAGTAGATTATGCACATCCACGGTGAAGAAAGGTCCTCGCGGGGTTCGGGGCGTTCGGTATGCAGGAGTTGGTCGAGCTCGAGCTTCCGTTCACGGCTACATCGTAGGTTCCGGCCAATAGATTCAGTGTTCCCTCGGTATTCACAGTGTGACAGACGTCATCCCGGGGAATGTCGTCTTTTAGTTGGTACTTGTTTTACCTGCGGCCGTCAGGGCCATGTGTCGAAAGGATGTCCTAGTAGGAGGACTTAGCCTTCAGGATCGGTGGGTAGTTCGTCATCCTCCCTTAGCTATGCGCCCTACGGGGCAGGTTTGATTAGAACGACTAAGGGGAGTGAAGCAGTAGATATAGATATATCCTTAACCCTCTAGAGATCTGTATGTGTGATAAGATGGGTATATCATAAGTGCTATGTAATTGTAATTAGAAATCTTGGTTAGTTAACCAAGTAAGATTTGGGGGATAGAGAAGGTGTGAGCCTTAGAGCTTTATACGTAGAGACCTTAGAGGAAAGGCCATCTCGAGTAAAGAAGTATTTTATGTTTGACCCTTGTCGGAGTGCATAGTGCACGTAAGCTATGTTTGTGGGATAAGTCCCTGAGTAGTGTGGAATGAAAGAGGGTAGTTGAGCTAAGAAGACCGCTAGGTTTTAAACGTGATTAGTGAGAGTTTTTAGGTTCGGGAGCTAATGTCTTGCGCGTTGCGGGTCGGGTTGAGGCCGTTGCAGTCAACCCGCGGCTGTATGGTGGTGGGGTCGGTTGTGGTGGTCGCTTTGTGTTAGGGTTATGAGGGTGTTAGGCCCAAGTTTAGTTAACCAAATGCGAGTTCGTGGATGCGTTGATCGATGGTCGGGCGATGAGTCGGCCGTCTTATCTTTTAGTCCAAACCGTGTACTCGGTGGTATGTTGCGGCGTTATATCGGAAAGGTTGTAAGGCTGCAGGGTGCCTACCTTTACCTTATGATGACAGTGGAGCCAGTTACTGGTGTTTCTTTTGGAAGTTTTACCAGCGAGGATTAGGAACTCGGTGAGTCTCAGATCGTATTCGCCTCGGGCCAGTGTGTGGATTTCAGGGGTAGCTGTAAGGATTGTTGTCTACTATTGAGGGAGTGTTTTAGTAGCTACCATTTCAGTGTTCGGATGTCGCTTTATGACGCCTTGCAGGGCGGAAGTGTAAGTTGACGGTCGATTGGTTTGATGTTGGCAAGGTTCAGATAGTTGGTTCAGGCTTGTTCCAACAGACTGTGGATAGGGTGAGGCTTATCTTGAAGAGGTTTTTGGCAGCTCAGAGAAATTGTGCGGATAATCGGCGACGACGCTTAGAGTTTAGGTTGACGGTCGGTCTTCTTGAAAGTACCACCCCGGGTTGGGTGTGACGAGTTTTGGAAACAGAGGGAACTTAGCCCGAGTTACTTTGGGCCTTTTGAGTTCATGTGAGGGATAGGCCAGGTTGCCTATATGTTAGCATTTGCCGTCCGACTTAGGAAGCGGTCGTCGATCTTCGTGTTATGTTCGAGAAGGAAATCGAAGATCCATCCAGAGTGTTCCCAGTTAATGATGACCAAGTTGAAGATAACCCCGAGATTTGGAAACTAAAGCAGTGACAGAAGTGTGGTAAGAGTTCAAGTGTACGAGAAGTGTACGACATCCTCAGGGATCGCATGCAGCCCGGTACCATTTGTTAGGTCGCCGGAGTGACACTAGAACCTCGCGGCAAAGTGACAAAAGTGGTATCACGACGAGTAAAGGGAGAAGCGAGCATGTATGGCGAGCATAGATGTGACCATTTCTTTTGTAAGGAGAAGGTCTGAAGCGGTATATTTTAGACCGGAGAGGGTATTTGTGGTGATGTTAGAGGTGATTCCTCGTGGACTTGGATGTAAGAATTTGCGCAGATGTTTACGTGGCGGTGTGGCGGGATCGTTCGTAAGTATAGTAGTGAAGACTATCTTGGCGCGTTTGTTTCGAGACTTAGAAAGAACATTCGGACGAATGTTTCTAAGGAGGAGAATGTTATACCCGTATTTCGGAGTATATGCGTGGGGCGTGCGTAGAAAAGTTTGGGATTTAAAGTGGCTTGGCCGAAAATTATTTGTTCACAACACCCGATTAGAGTCGTTTTTCGACGAAACGTTTTACATAACTTGCGAAGGGAAAATTCCGGCTATGTCATTTCTAATTTTTGCGGATTTTTCCGAGAGACGAAATGTGTTGGACCAACAAGAGGGCGCCACTTGGCACCCTCTCATTAGTGGAGTGTGGGCGGTAAAGGTGGCCGAAAGTGTGGCCATTTTTGTCAAGGGTTAGGTAGGATATTTGTGTGTTAGTTGGTTAAGGACACATGGGTGAATCTTGGCCCTACACTTGCTATGCACTTGGCATGATCTTGGCCATTGGTTGGCCTTGGCATCTATAAATACCCCACGCTGGAAGACTTGTTCATCCATTCCTAAACTTTCCTAAAGTCTTGAGAGCTTCCACTTGGAGTGGTTGTCTCGTCCTCCCATGTGAGGCCCCTTGGCCGAGAGCCCTTCCCCCTTGGCCGAGAGTACCCCCCTAGTGGGGTGGTAGAAAGTATACACCCTTATGGTGTTGTCTCGTATATATACCCCCCCTCTTGGTAGAAATACTCTAAAAAGTATTGTTATAATGCCCAAATTACCTTAGCCGTATACCTTGTAGTATTCTACGGTTATACTTATACGAAAAGCCTAGAAATACTATTATACTTCCCTTCAGTCACAAAACCGAAACCCTAAGGAAAATCTCCATAGTTGGTTGGAGTATTAAGTAGAAGTTGGTTAGAACTTCTAAGGGTTGTGTGGAGCGGGTCGGAGCGCACGGAGTAGGAGCTAAACCTTGCTCAGGATCGACATTTAAACTCGGATAATTTTGGGCTTATCGAGGTAAACACTCTTGACCTTCTATTGTAATTGGAAATTACATGTTGTAGGAATGTATAGTTGAAGTATACTATATATAGAACTGTACATAATTGTGCGGCAATGTCTTTTGACTTAAGCCTGAATTTAAAGAAGAAGCTCAGTAATTACATAGGATCAGTATCACGGTAGACTTGTGTAGCATTCTTGTGAAGTAGAATTACACGTCGGTTAGATGTATAAACCCCTGGTTGGCTTGATGGCGGCCTCGATAGAGGAGGAGATTTCTGTGATTTGCGGGGAGGTCTTTGCGAATTTTACGTAGAATGTTCTACGATTAGACCTAGATGTTAATAAGCGACTTGTGGCCGTATAGGTTGAAGTACCATGCGTGGCGCGATGTACTTGGCTTAAGGAGTAGCGACGGTTTGAGGTACTTGGGCGTTTTGCTATTAGTCGATAATCGTCGCGGTATGTGAACCTCTTCCTATCTCTTCTAGCATGATATGTGTGTAACTATGTAATACGGTAGACGTACATGTGTTAAATGTATTCGATTGGTCTAAAACATAAAGTGTTATAACGGCTTTATGGGAAGTTGGTTATAACAGCTTTATGTATGTAAGGAAATAATTGTGGTTTTAAAAAGGTAACTGATTCGAACTATAACTGGCTGGTTATGTGATAATAAAGAACTTGAAGTATTTCAAAAGATTTTTGAATCATTTTGAAAGAAGAGTAATACTTAGTTTTGAAAACTTAAGAGTTATACTAGCTTTATGGGAAGTTAGGTATAACGGCTTAAGATTGTTTTACTGAGTTCGGAAATCAGAATGTGTATCGACAAACCACTGCGGCGTTAATAAAGGAAATGTTTTGTGAGTTAAGTATTATTAAAACCAGTAGAAACTTCCATCTGCATAGAAACTAAGATGAGACAAAATGACGTTACATTTCCTAGATCATGGCTGCTTAAATAAGATTGTTATAAACAAGAATAACCTACTCACGTATCAGACATATGTTTCTCAAATTGCTTTTAAGGGAGAATCATATCATTAAGTGATTAAAATTATGAACTCTGAAACCTTTCGAAAATGAGAAACTTGAGTAATTGAAATTAGGCAAACTTGAAACATTTGGAAAAGAATGTTGTTACTTGATTTTCTGAAGAGAAGTGTTTTGATTTACTTCAAAAGATAATCACTCTATTTTTATATACTACGTATTGTGTGACTTTTGTAAACGTAACGTATCTTTTAAAAGATAATGTATGAAGTACTTTGGGAATAGATGCGATCTTGTTAATCATATATTAGAATGTACCTTGTGTGTATAACTTGATTGTGTTGGTTTGTGATAGCCTTGTAATATTTTCTTGTTGATTTGATAAGTAAACATGCTAGGATGCTACGTGTGTTAGTATCTTGTGATGTTTTGTGTAAAGGGGGTTTTCCCTCGACTGCGCTTAAAGTTGTTTGACTCTCAGCCGTTATGTTGGTATTGTACCACTCACCTTGACTTATTTCCGGAGGTTAAGCTGCCCTCCGATGCGGGGTAGACTCAGGCGGTCTGGGACCATGATTCGAGAATACCTCATGCGGGTCCAGGGGATCCATGCGGAACTACGGAGTTCGGAGTTAGTTTGCGGCCCTTGTGGTCATGCGGTCTTTGTGGCCATGCGGACTGCGAGTCCAGGACGATGCCGGGGAGTAGCTACCCTCGATGCGAGGAATACCTCATGCGGGCCTATGAGGTTGGCCTATGCGGAGCTACGGAGAGTTCCAGGGCTAGACGCGCACATTTGATACTGCGGGCGAGTGACGGCTTTGATCATGTGACGGTGCAGACAGATATCATGATCTGATTTATGACCACTGTTAGTACGTAGGTGTTAGTAGTCGGTTATGCCTTCGTACTTACCTGTCATTGTTTTATTAGGACACAGTGGGACACGGTGTTCATGTGTATTGCTTGGTGCTTTTATATCATAAGCTAGGCGGTGAGGAAGGTATTCCACGGGCATGATTGATGTTATGGGCGTGAGACCCATTGTTACATTTGAGTGATGACTTTGAGGGCGTGAGTCACGACTTGACATATTTGCTATTTATTGTGAATCGTAGTTTGGTTATCATACATGTCTCTGCTTTATAGACTATTATGATTTCATTTCTGATATTTTGATTTCACATACTTGGTACTGTTATCGACCTCCCCGGGGCCGCGTTCATGCCGCAGTTGAGGTACACGATCGTTGATCCTAGTTCTCGGTCACGATTCAGCGTATGGGAAGCTCCGTTTCTCGGAGGCTTATCGGTGGTATAGTCCCTGTCGTTGTAGGTATTTACATTCGGGGTATGGCGGGGCCACTGTCGCCATTGTTGTCGTATCATTCTTAAGTGCAGTAATCGTTGTAGGCAGAATTGTAATGGGATGTAACTGTTCGGTTTAAAATTGATTTATATATACGCGTAAAGGCAAGTTTTCTCCGACATCGTTTCTTACTTCATAATATTTTCATGTCTTGTTTTATGTTCCACGATTACTCGATGTTGTATCACTAGGGTGCGGGTAAGGCACGATCCACGGGCCCGGTTCGGTCGTGACACTCTGCACTCAGGTAACATACCAAAGATAAGCCTCGAAGGAACGGAGCTTCCAATCTGCTGAAATGAGATCCTAAACGCGGATCGGCGGTAGATGTACTTACTGCGGCATGAACGCAGCCCCGAAGGTCGATAACAGTACCAAGTATGTGAATCGTAAAATCAGTAAATGAAATCATAGCAGTCTATATAAAGCAGGAGACATGTATGATAACCAAACTACAGTACACAACATATAAACAGTCATATCAAGTCAGGGACTCACGCCCTCCAAATCATCACTCGTGCCCGTGGAATTCCTTCCTCACCGCCGGCAGTCTATGATATGATAGCAGCAAGACATCAATCCAAATGGGAGCATACCCGTGCGCTACGCATCGTGTCAGTATGTCCAAAGGGAAACACTAAGACAACATTCCAAATGAAAGCATACCCGTGCGCTACGCATCGTGTCAGTATGTCCAAAGGGAAACAATAAGACAACCTTCCAAATGGAAGCATACCCGTGCGCTACGCATCGTGTCAGTATGTCCAAAAAGGAAACAACAAGGCGGCAATCAAAATGGAAGCATACCCTTGCGCTACGCATCGTGTCAGTATGTCCAAAGCGTTTAGCAAAAGTAGCACTATCAACAGGAACGTACCCGTGGAATTTCTCCGTCACTGCCGGCACGTCCAAGTAAGTTCTCAACAAGTCAACCGACCCTCCATCGAGAGACGCGGTAGTATAGAAACACAATTCTTGCACAACAAAGGCTATCACAACAAGCATAGGCAAGTTTCACAACAACAAGCATAGGCAAGTTTCACAACAATAAGCATAGGCAAGTTTCACACAACTCAAAGTACTTTCATTTTATGCCAAAGTCCGGGTTTTAACCCTAAAGTACTACGTACGTTAAATTCCTTTTAAAGAGATCCTGTTCCTTTTATAAAAGTCACCCGATACCCGTAGTATAAAAATAGAGTGACTTACATCTTTTAAGTAAACCAAAACAACTTCCATACTTTCCTTTTTAAAACCCATTTAAGGCAATACCATGCCTTCTTTTTAGACCAAAACACTTCTCTTTTTAAAGTCCAGTTACCACATTAGAACCAATGATAAAACCCTTCTTTTGTTTTCATAAAGTCGTTATAACCAACTTCCCATAAAGCTTGTTATAACACTTTATGTTTTAAACCATTTTAAGACAACACAATGCCCTTCTTTTAGTAAAGTTTGGTTTGCCTAATTTCAATTACGCAAGTCTCTTTTTAGAAAAGTTTCCTAGTTCAATGTCTTAATCTCTTTAAAACAATTGAGTAACATATGCCATAGGCGAGTAGGTTATTCTTGTTCATAATCAATCTTATTAAGCAGCCATGATCTAGAAAATGTAATATCATTTTGTCTCATCTTAGCTTCTATGCAGATGGAGGTTTCTACTGGTTTTAATAATACTTCATTATTCAATACATTTTCCTTTATTAACGCTGCAGTGGTTTGTCGATACACATTCTGATTTTCGAAATCAGTAAAACATTATTCCTTTTAAAAACCACGTACTCATTACTCACGAATGAGGTTTCACATTGTTAACAAACTTCATATCAAAACAATTAAGTCAAGTCTCTTATCTTTTCAGATTATGTCTCTTATCTTCTAAAAATCAGTAAACCATTCTTTTTATCTCTCTTAAGACGTTATACCTAACCTACCATAAAGCTAGTATAACTCTTTATGTTTCAAAACCAAGTATTACCCTTCTTTCAAAAAGGTTCCTTAATTCTTTTGAAATACTTTAAGACTCTTTATTATTCAGGCTTAAGTCAAAAGACATTGCCGTAACGCTACATTCAGTTAATACATGTACGTCTACCGTACCATATCTATATTCCTTTTAAAATATTTCAAGGTTCTTATTATTCAGGCTTAAGTCAAAAGACATTGCCGTACAACTATATTCAGTTAGCACACGTACATCTACCATATAATATATACATATTATTCAGGCTTAAGTCAAAAGACATTGCCGTAACGCTACATTCAGTTAATACACGTACGTCTACCGTACCATATCTATATTCCTTTTAAAATATTTCAAGGTTCTTATTATTCAGGCTTAAGTCAAAAGACATTGCCGTACAACTATATTCAGTTAGCACGTACATCTACCATATAATATATACATATTATTCAAAGCTTAAGTCAAAAGACATTGCCACACGCGTCGTCTGCGTACTATATGTATTCTTTTAAAATACTTCATGCTCAAGAGTATAGGAAGAATCACATACCTCGCGACGATTATCGACTATAAGCAAAACGCTCCACGGCTATAACCCGGCTAGCCTTGTCCACCTTCTAAGTAGCACATGCTACTTGCAAAACATTCAACCAATAAAGGTTATCAGTCTACTGTAGATACAGTCCTATGTAAGTACAGTTTAACTTCTACTTATATTCTTCTGAAGTGATTTCAGTTCAATCCTTTTCTGTAATACCCTTCTATTACAGTTCAAATCTCTTCTTATGAATCTTATATTCATTTATATACTACTACAGTATGTAATTTCCAATTACAATAGAAGGACAGTAGTATTTACCTCGATGAGCCCAAAATTATCCAAGTATAAAGTCGCTCCTGAGCAACGTTAAGCTCCTACTCCGAGTGCTCCAATCCGCTCCAATCAACCCTTAGAAGTTCTACGCAACTTCTACTTAACACTTCAACCGACTATGAAGGTTTTCCTTAGGGTTTCGTTTAGTGGCTAAAGAAAGTATATAGTATTTTCTGGGCTTTTGTATAAGTGTAACCTTGGGAATACTACAAGGTATTTGGGCATTACAACAATACTAGGAGAGTATTTCTATACCACAAAAAGGGGTATTATACGAAAACAATTTAGGCTAGGGGATGTTTGGCTAGGCTACCACAAGGGAGGGATTCGGCCGAGGGCCTACTGAGGGGAGAGGGGTGGTGTTTGGGACGAGACAAGCAAGAGGAGAGGGAGTATTTGAGACTTGGAAAAGATTTTAGGATGAAGAAGTTCATCACTTAGGGGGGGTATTTATAGGTCAAGAAATGGCCAACCAATGGCCAAGATTCATCCAAGTGTAAGGCAAGTGTAGGGCTAGATTTAAGCCAAGTGCACCTTATCCATCTACCACAACAACTTGCACAAATATCCTACCAACTCCCTTGATCCCTTTTTCGTCCACCATTGCCGCCCCACTTGTTCCAATGTGAGGGTGACACATGTCACCCTCCCGTTGGTCCAAAATGTTTCGTCTCTCGGAAAAATCCGCAAAAATTAAAAATGACATAGCCGTATTTTTCCCTTCGTAAGTTTAGTAAAACATTTCGTCGAAAAATGACTCCTTTCGGCACTTGTGCCCAAATTTCGAACCTAGCCAAACTTTAAGGCTCAAATTATAAACGTACGCCCTCACGTACATACTCCGGAAATACGGGGTATAACAACTCGCCCGCAGTATCTAATGTGCGCGTCTAGTCCTGGAACTTCCGCGACTCGCGTAGGCCACTCGATGGCCCGCGTGAGGTATTCCCGCATCGGTAGCTACTCCCGGCGTCACGGACTCGCGATCCGTATGGCCACATGAACCGCGTGACCATAAAGGCCGCACACTAACACGGAACTCTCGTAGCTCCGCGTAGGTCCCTAGGACCGCGTGAGGTATTCTCGAATCATGGTCCTGCATCACTGAGTCTACCGCATCGGAGGCGACTTAACCCCGGTATCATGTCAAGAGGTGAGTGATATAATACTAACATAACAGCTTATCGTTAAACAACATAAGCACAACAAGGGAAACCCCTTTACACAAACATCACAAGATACTAACACACGTAGCATCCTTACATGTTTACTTATAAAATCAACAAGAAAGTATTACAAGGCTATCACAAACTAACACAATCAAGTTATTCACACAAGGTACTTTCTACTTTATTTTAACAAGTTCGGGTTTTTATCCCCAAAGTACTTCATACATTAACTCTTTAAAAGATCCGCTTCTTTCACAAAAGTCACATAATACCCGTAGTATAAAAAATAGAGTGACTATCTTTTTAAGTAAACCAAAACACTTCTCTTTGTAAAATCAAGTAGCAACATTCTTTTCCAAACGTTCAAGTTTGCCTAATTTCAAATGCTCAAGTTTCTCATTTTCGAAAGGTTTCGTAGTTCATAGTCTTAGTCACTTAATAATATAATTCTCCTTTAAAACAATTTGAGAAACATATTCCTTATGTATGAGTAGGGTATTCTTGTGTATAACAATCTTATTAGAGCAGCCATGATCTAAGAAATGTAATATCATTTTGTCTCATCTTAGCTTCTATGCAGATGGAGGTTTCTACTGGTTTTAATAATACTTAATTAGTCAATATATTTCCCTTTATTAACGCTGCAGTGGTTTGTTCGGTACTTATTCGATTTAGAAATCAAGAAACGTTATTCCTTTTAAAAACCAAATACTCATTACTCACGAATGAGGTTTCACACTTTTTAACAAAATTCATATTAATATAATTAAGTCAAGTCTCTTATCTTTTAAGATCAAGTCTCTTAACTTCTAAAATCAGTAAACCATTCTTTTTACCTCTCTTAAGTCGTTATACCTAACTTCCCATAAAGCTAGTATAACTCTTAAGTTTTTAAAACCAAGTATTACTCTTCTTTCAAAAATGATTCTTAATTCTTTTGAAATACTTCAAGATTCTTATTATTAGACTCAAGTCAAAAGACATCGCAGTAAAACCACGTTCAGTTAACACACGTACGTCTACCGTACTATATATATTCTTTTAAAATATCATGCTCAAGAGGATAGGAAGAATCACATACCTCGCGACGATTATCGACTATTAGCAAATAGCTCCAAAGTACTGTAATCCTGCTAGCCTTTTCCACCCTTCGAGTAGAATACGCTACTCGCAGTACTCCAACCTATAACGGTTATACAAGTCTATCAATGTCTAGACTACTCGGTAGAATAAATCTAGATACAAGATTCTACGGAAAATTGGGCAGTACTTCCCTACCCGTCAAACTTCACAAGTCTACTGTAAATACAGTCCTATTTAAGTACAGTTCAATCTTCTACTTCAATATTCTTCTGATGTGATTTCAGTTCGAGTCTTATCTGTAATATCCTTCTATTACAGTTCAATTCTCTTCTATGAATCTTATATTCATTTTTATACTACTACAGTATGTAATTTCCAATTACAATATAAGGACAGGAGTATTTACCTTGATAAGCCCAAAATTATCCAAGATTTAATGTCGATCCTGAGCAACATTTAGCTCCTACTCCGGGTGCTCCAACCCGCTCCAAACAACCCTTAGAAGTTCTACGCAACTTCTTCTTAATACTTCAACCAACTGTGAAGATTTTCCTTAGGGTTTCGTTTTGTGACTGAAGGGAAGTATAGTAGTATTTCTGGGCTTTTAGTATAGGGGTAACCTTGGAATACTACAAGGTATTTGGGCCAAGGTATTTTGGAATAGTAACAATACTTGGAGAATACTTTTCTACCAAGGGGGTGGGGTGTATTTACGAGACAACACTCAAGGTAGGGGGGGTACTCTCGGCCAAAAGGCCTCACAAAGGGGGAGAGGGGGAGCTCTTTGGACGAGAGCTTCACTACAAGGGAGGGAGGATTTTCAAGACTTGGAAATGTTTTTAGGATGAAGAAGTCTTCAACAAAGGGGGGGTATTTATAGGCCAACCAATGGCCAAGATCAAGACAAGTGGTGGGCAAGTGGAGGGTCAAGATTTGGACAAGTGTTTGTGGGTCCCACTTGCTCATCAACTACACAAAAATATCTACAAATATCATACCAACTCCTTGACCAAAGTCTCAACACAAAAAACGTGCCAAGACCTCCCCTAGCTTTTCCGTCCACTTGAGGGCCAAGTGTCGCCCTCTCGTTGGTCCAAAATATTTCATCTCTCTGAAAAATCCGCAAAAATAATAAATGACATAGCCGTAATTTTCCCTTCGCAAAGTTTGGAAAACGTTTCGTCGGAAAACAAATCTTTTTGGTAGTTGTGCACAAAATTTCGTCTCTAGCCTAACTTAAGGCTTAAACTTTTATACGTACGCCCTCACGTACATACTCTGGAAATACGGGGTATAACATTCTCCCCTTCTTAGAAACATTCGTCCCGAATGTTCCTTCTAAGTCTCAAAACAAACATGCGCCAGTATAGTCTTCACTGCTATACTTACGAAAACAATCATGCCACACCTGGCCACAATACAACACGCGCAAATACTTACATCCAAGTCCACGAGGAATCACCTCCATCACTACAAAAGCTCCCACTCGAGGTCTAAAATATACTCCCTTCGCACCTTCACTTTACAAAAGAAATGATCACATCTATGCTCGTAACACATGCTCGCTTCTTCCCTTACTCGTCATTTCCTCGTACATTTGGACTCTTTCTCATAACTTACCACATTTCTGTTACTGCTTCTGTTTCCAAAATCTCTGGGTTACTACCTCCAACTTGATCATCATTAACTGGGAATACTCTGGATGGATATCCGATACTTTTCCGAACATAACAACATGATAGACCGGACATACTGCCTCCTAAGTCGGACGACAAATGCTAACATATAGGCAACCTGGCCTATTCTTCACATGATCTAAAAAGGCCCAAAGTAACTCGGGCTAAGTTTCCTCTGTTTTCCAAAACTCGTCACACCCTTTTCCGGGGTGGTACCTTCAAGAAGACCTACCGTCAACCTGAACTCCAAGCGTCGTCGCCGATTATACGCATGACTTCTGTTGACTCTGAGCTTCCAATAACCTCTTCTGGATAAGCTTCACCCTATCCACATCCTGCCGAAACAAGTATGAACCAACTATCTGAACCTTGCCAACATCGAACCAATCGACTGGCAACTTACACTTCCACCCTACCAGGCGTCATAAGGTGATATCCGAATACTGATATGGTAGCTTATTATAATACCCACTCAACCAAAAGGCGAATAATCCTTACAGCTACCTCTGAAATCAAAAACACCGGCCCGAGGGTGAATGCGATACTGAGACTCACCTGAGTCCCTAACCCTGCCTGGTAAAACTTCCAGAAAAAGAAATAGTCGTACCCTGGGCTCCACTGCCGGTCATAAGGTGAAAGTAGGCACTTCGTGCAGCCTTACAACCTTCCTGATATAACATCTCGCATAACCCTCTGTCGAGTAAACGGTTTTGACTAAAAGACAAGAGGGGCTGACCTCATCGACCCGACTACTGGTCGAACGCATCCACGAACTCGTACGCTGGTTAACTAAACTTGGGCCTAACACCCTCATTGTCACGACCCGAACCCGGGACCGTGACTGGTGCCTTACCCCGGGCACCCAAGTAGACATACATCAGAGTAATCAGCGGAATATAAGACAAGACATGAAATAACATGAAGTGTGAAACAGTTATCTGAGAAAAGTTGCCTTTCGGCATATATATATAAAAACTTAAATCTGAACAGTTACATCCCTTTTACAAACTCTGCCCACAAAAGTACTACAGACCTCTAAGAAAGATATAACAACAATGGCGGGACAGGGCCCCGCCATACCCCTGAATGTAAGTACCTACAACGACAGGGGACTATACCCAAGATAAGCCTCCGGAGAAACGGAGCTTCCCAAACGCTGAACTGTGACCCTATGAGCGAGGATCAACACTGGTGTACCTCTACCTGCGGCATGAACGCAGCCCCGTAGGAGTCGATTACAACAGTACCAAGTATGTGGCCCGAAAATCGTAAATGAAATCATAGTAGTCTATATAAAGCAGGAGACATATATGATAACCAAACTACAGTTCACAATAAATAAGCAGTCATGTCAAGTCAGGGACTCACGCCCTCAAAGTCATCACTCAAATATAACTATGGGTCTCACGCCCACAACATCAATCATGCCCGTGGAATACCTTCCTCACCGCCATCTATGATATAAAAGCACCAAGGAATACACATGAACACGTGTCCCACGGTGTCATAATAAAACCGTCTGCGGGGTAAGTGCGAAGGCATAACCGACTACTAAAACCCACGCATCGGCAAGGTCATAAATCGTATCATGAGATCTGTCTAGACCGCCACATGATCGAAGCCGCCACTCGCCGCGATGATCTAATGTCGCGTCTAGTCCTGGAACTCCGCGACTCCGCATAGGCCACTCACATAGGCCCGCATGAGGTATTCCCGCATCGAGGGTAGCTACTCCGGCATCGCCCCGACTCGCGATCGCGTAGCCACATGGACCGCGTGACCATATAGGCCGCACACTAACACCGGAACTCTCGTAGCTCGCATAGGTCCCTGGACCGCGTGAGGTATTCTCGAATCATGGTCCTGCATCGCTGAGTCTACCGCGTCGGAGGCACTTAACCCGGATCAAGTCAAGGTGAGTGATATAATACTAACATGCAACTTATCGTTAAACAACATAAGCACAATCAAGGGAAACCCCCTTACACAACATTACAAGACACTAACACACGTAGCATCCTAACATGTTTATTTATCAAACCAACAAGAAAGTATTACAAGGCTATCACAAACCAACATAGTCAAGTTATTCACACAAGGTACTTTCTATTCTATGTCAATAAGTTCGGGCTTTCAAACCCCCAAGTACTACGTACGTTAATTCTTTAAAAGATCCGTTTCTTTCACAAAAGTCACACAATACCCGTAGTATAACAAAATGAGTGACTATCTTTTTAAGTAAACCAAAACACTTCCCTTTGTAAAATCAAGTAACAACATTATTTTCCAAACGTTCAAGTTTGCCTAATTTCAAATGCTCAAGTTTCTCATTTTCGAAAGGGGGGTTCTCTATTCTACGGAAAATCGGGCAGCACTTCCCTACCCGTTAAGCTACACAAGTGTCACGACCCGATTCCGGGCCCGTGACTGGTGCCTTACCCCGGGCACCCTAGTGATACAACATCAGAGTAATCAGCGGAACATAAAACGATACAAGACATATTATGAAATATGAAACAATAATCTGAGAAAAACTTGCCTTTCGGCATAAATATTAACAACAACTTTTTCAACATGAACAGTTTAATCCTTTTTACAAACCCTGCCCACAACAGTACTACAGACCTCTAAGAATGACACGACCACAACGACGGACGGGGCCGCCATACCCCGAATGTAAGACCTACAACAAGGGGACTATACCAAGATAAGCCTCCGAGGAACGGAGCTTCCCACGCTGGCGTGACCTTAGAGCGAGGATCAATGGCGGTGTACCTTTACTGCGGCATGAGCGGCCCAGGAGGTCGATCTGACAGTGCAGAGTATGTGAAATCAAAATAAATCAGTAAATGAAATCATAGTAGTCTATATAAAGCGGGAGACATGTATGACAACCAAACTACGATTCCTGATAAACAAGCAACATATCAAGTCGTGACTCACGCCTCAAGTCATCACTCAAATATAACCATGGGTCTCACGCCACAACATCAATCATGCGTGGAATACCTTCGCCATCGCCGGCGCTTATGATATAAAAGCACCAAGGAACACACATGAACACCAGTCCCACCTGCCATAATAACACCGTGCGGGGTAAGTGCGAAGGCATAGCCGACTACTAACACCTACAGTACCAACAAGGTCATGAATCAGATCATAAGATCTGTCTGGCCGTCGCATGATCAAAGCCGCCACTTGCCCGCGATATCTAATGTGCGCGTCTAGCCACGAACTTCCGACTCGCGCGTAGGCCAATCTCATCGCCCGCATGAGGTATTCCCGCATCGAGGGTAGCTACTCCGGCATCGCCCCGACTTCGCGATCGCATGGCCACATGGACGCATGCCCATAAAGGACGACACTAACTCGAACTCTCGTAGCTCCGCATAGGCCCTCGGGACTGCGTAGGTATTCTCGAATCATAGGTCCATCGACCACTGAGTCTACCCGCATCGGAGGCGGCTTAACCGGAATCATCTCAAGAGATGAGTGATGTAAAATACTAACATAACAGCTTATCGTTAAACAACATAAGCACAACAAAGGAAAAACCCCTTTACACAAACATCACAAGATACTAACACACGTAGCATCCTAGCATGTTTACTTATCAATCAACAAGAAAGTATCACAAGGCTATCACAAACCAACACAATCAAGTTATACACACAAGGTACTTTCTACTATATGCTAACAAGTTCTGGTTTTATCCCCAAAGTACTTCATACATTAACTCTTTAAAAGATACGTTACTTTCACAATGTCACACAATACCCGTAGTATAAAAATAGAGTGACTATCTTTTTAAAGTAAATCAATTACTTCTCTTTGTAAAATCAAGTAGCAACATTCTTTTCCAATGTTCAAGTTTGCCTAATTTCCAATGTTCAAGTTTCTCATTTTAGAAAGGTTTGTAGTTCATAGTCTTATTCATTTAAGAATATAATTCTCCTTTAAACAATCTGAGAAACCTAAGCCTTATATGTGAGTAGGATATTCTTGTTTATAACAATCTTATTGCAGCAGCCATGATCTAGGAGATATCATTTTGTCTCATCTTAGCTTCTATGCAGATGGAGGTTTCTACTGGTTTTATTAGTACTTAATTAGTCAAAACATTTCCCTTTTTTTTTTAACGCTGCAGTGGTTTGTCGATACACATTCTGATTTCCGAAATCAGTAAAACATTCTTAAGCCGTTATACCTAACTTCCCATAAAGCTAGTATAACTCTTAAGTTTTCAAAAGACCAAGTATTACTTCTTCTTTCAAAATGATTCAAAAATCTTTTGAAATACTTCAAGTTCTTTATTAACACATAACGAGCCAGTTATAGTTCAAATCAGTTACCTTTTTTAAAAACCACATGTATTTTCTTACCAACATAAAGCTGTTATAACCAACTTCCCATAAAGCCGTTATAACACTTTATGTTCTAAACCAATCAAATACATTTAGCACATGTACGTCTACCGTACTACATAGTTCACACATATCATGCTAGAAGAGATAGGAAGAGGTTCACATACCTCGCGACGAGTATCGACTAATAGCAAAACGCTCCAAGTACTTCCAACTGTCGGCTACTCCTTAAGCCAAGTAGATTGCGCCACACGTAGTACTTCAACCTATAAGGCCACAAGGCGCTTATTAACATCTAGATCTAATCGTAGAACATTCTACAAAAAATTCGTGACACCTCCCAACATGGCGTAAATCTCCTCTCTATCGGTAGGCTGCAAGCCAACCGGGGGTTATACATCTAACCTAACGGGTACAATTCTACTCCATGCTACTACACAAGTCTCATGTCTGACAACTATGTAATTACAGTTCAGTACTCTTCTTTAAATTCAGGCTTAAGTCGCAAGACATTGCCGTAAGTATTATTCAGTTTTATATATAGTATACTTCAACTATAATCTAACAACTTGTAATTTCCAATTACAATAGGGGGCAAGATAATTACCTCGATAAGCCCATAATTATCCTAGTTTAAATGTCGATCCTGAGCAAGGTTTAGCTCCTACTCCGTGCGCTCAGGCCGCTCAAACAACCCTTAGAAGTTCTAACCAACTTCTACTTACTACTCCAACTAACCATGGAGATTTTCCTAGGGTTTCGGTTTTGTGACTGACGGGAAGTATAATAGTATTTCTGGGCTTTTCGTATAGGGGTAACTTTTGGAATACAACAAGGTAAAGGCTAAGGTATTTTGGGCATTATAACAATACTTGGAGAAGTATTTCTACCAAGAGGGGGGGGGTATTATACGAAAGCAACTAGGCTGGGGTACCCAGCTAGCACCCCAGGGGAGGGAGGCTCGCCACAAAGGCCACTCAAGGGGAGGGTTTCTCGGCCAGGGCCTTTACTAGGGAGGGCTCTTGGCCGAGAGTCAAACAAGAGGAGAGGGGAAGGATTTCAAGACTTAGACCACATTTGGATGATGAAGTCTTCAACAAAGGGAGGGGTATTTATAGGGAAGCCAAGGGCCAACTAATGGACAAGATCAAGCCATGCGTTAGGCAAGTGTAAGGCCAAGATCAAGCCAAGTGCACCCTATCCCTACTCCACAAAACATGGCACAAAACAAGGCACAAAACAAGGCACAAAACAAGGCCAAGAAAGCTAGCCAAAACGTCCACTTTCGGCCAAGCAAACGCCACTTGACAGGGTGACAAGTGTGCCTCTCGTTGGTCCAAAATATTCCGTCTCTCGGAAAAATCATAAAAATTAGAAATGACATAGCCGTATTTTACCCTACGAAGTCGTGGAAACGTTTCGTCAACGACTCTAATCGGGTGTTGTGAACAAATAATTTCGGCCAAGCCACTTTTAAAAGTTTCAAATTTCTACGTACGTCCCTTACGTACATACTCTGGAAATACGGGGTATAACATTCTCCCCTCCTTAGAAACATTCGTCCCGAATGTTCCTTCTAAGTCTCAAAAACAAACGCGCGCCAGTATAGTCTTCACTGCTATACTTACGAAAACAATCCTGCCACGCATGGCTACAGAAACACCCTATGCAAAATACCTCCATCCAAGTCCACGAGGAACACCTCTAACATAACCACAAACACCCCTCTCCGGGGTCTAAAATATACTTCCTTCGCACCTTCTCCTTACAAAAGAAATGATCATATCTATGCTCGCCATACATGCTCGCTTCTCCCTTTTCTCGTCGTGATACCACTTTTGTCACTTTGCCGCGAGTCTCACTCCGGAGACCCAACAAATGGTACCGGGCTGCTTGCAATCCCTGAGGCTGTCGTACACTCGAACTTTTTACCACATTTCTGATACTGCTTCAGTTTCCAAAACTCGGGGTTACTATCTCTAACGTGGTCATCATTAACTGGGAACACTCTGGATGGATCTCCGATACTTTCCGAACATAACAATACGAAAGACCGGACGTACTGCCTCCTAAGTCGGACGGCAAAAGCTAACATATAGGCAACCTGGCCTATTCTTCACATGAACTTAAAAAGGCCCAAAACAACTCGGGCTAAGTTTCCTCTGTTTTTCCAAAGTTCGTCACACCCAAACCGGGGTGGTACTTTCAAGAAGACCGACCGTCAACCTGAACTCTAAGCGTCATCGTCGATTATCCGCACGATTTCCTCTGAGCTGCCAGAACTTCTTCTAGACAAGCTTCTCACTATCCACGATCTGTGGAACAAGCTCAACCAATGCGAACCTTGCCAACATCGAACCACTCGGCCGTGACTTACACACCCGCCCTACAAGGATTTATAAGGCGACATCCGAACACCGAAATGGTAGCTTAAACACTCCTCCACAGAGACAACAATCCCCAACTACCCGCGAAATCCAAACACCGGCCGAGGCGAATGCGGTCTGAGACTCACTGAGTTCTTAACCTGCTGGTAAAACTTTCGAAACAAAACAGCCGTACTGCGGCTCCACTGCGCCATAAGGTGAAGGTAGGCACCGTGCAGCCTTACAACCTTTACAAATAACAACATCTGAGCACTTCGGTCTTTGCTAGAAGACAAGGCGGTGACCTCGCCGGCGACTCTGGTCGAATCGTCCACGAATTCGTCTGTTGGTTAACTAAACTGCGCTAACACCCTCGTGACCCTACCACAAGGCGGGACCACCACAAACTGACCCCACTACCAAACAGGTCGCGGGTTGACCCGCAACAGGGCCTCCACCCGACCCGCCATCGCGCACCACACTAGCTCCCCGATCCGGAACACTTTCACACATCACGTTACGCACCCCTAGCGGTCGTCCTAGCGCGACTACCTCTTTCAAATCACGCTACTCGGGGACTTATCCCACAAACATAGCTCACGTGCACCATGCACTCCGATAAGGATCAAACATAACACTACACCTATACTCGAGATGGCCTTACCTCTAAGGTCTCACGTATAACACTCTAAGGCTCCCATTCTATCCCCAAAATCTTACTCGGTTAACCCACCATGATTTCTAATCACAACTAACATCTTCTATCAGAACATAGCACTTAAGGTATACTCACCTTATCACACATCTGAGATCTCTGAGGGTTAAGGATATATCTATATCTACCGCTTCACTCCTTAGTCGTTCTAATCAACCTCGCCCGTGGCGATAGCTAAGGAAGATGACGAACTACCACCGATCTGAAGGCTAAGTCCTCCTGAGGACACTCTCTCGACACATGGCCTCGACGGCGCAGTACAATAAGTACCAACTAAAAGACGACATTCCGGGATGACGTGCATCGCGGAACACCGGGAAAAGCGAATCCGGGCCGGAACCTACGATGTAGCGTGAACCGAAGCTCGAGTTCGACCAACTCCTGCATACCGAACGTCCCGAACCAGCGGAGGACCACTGCATCGGTGGATGCGCATATTCAATCTGGTGAGGTGAATCTCCTCGAAAGTTACCAAAGGACCTTTGCTCTGGCCTCTTCTGCGTCGCCGTTAACGCTGATCTACGTTTCTTGGCACATTGCGCATAAGCGTACGTGCCATGCTCAAGCCTAATCAAGAATTACTCGCACAACCTTCGTTGATATTCATCAAGACTCGCGATACATCGGTATACTCTATACTCTGCTCGGTCGCGGGTGAAGGTCAAACATCCTGGCCGCAGTAGGAACTGCCGCCGCCGTGCTAAAACTCTGTTGGGGCTAGTGACGTCGCAGAACTCCCCGAATGAAGCACTACCCTAGGTAATGATTGGGCCTGTGCCCTCGCCACCCTCTGAACTCTACTCGCAGCTCCCTCGGCCGCTTTCCTCACAGGCGGGTTGCCTACTGGAGGCATAACGGTAAGGAAATAATTTCGTCGGAGGTCCAACTTACAACACGGCTCTAAGGCACGATCTCGAGTGAGAAGAATAGAAACCAATCCTAAATACCCTATAGCCTCACGATTATTGGTGTGGTGCACAACACACCGATAATCAAGACTTCTTGGATCTGATGCAGTAGACACTTTCAGGATTAATCGCTCGATACCACTTTTGTCACGACCGATTCGGGCGTGATCGTGCCTTACCGGGCACCCTAGTGATACAACATCGAGTAATCACGAACATAAACGATACAAGACATATTATGAAATATGAAACAATAATCTGAGAAAAACTTGCCTTTCGGCATAAATATAAACAACAACTTTTTCAACATGAACAGTTTAATCCTTTTTACAAACCCTGCCCACAACAGTACTACAGACCTCTAAGAATGACACGACCACAACGACGGGACAGGGCCCCGTCATACCACGAATGTAGCACCTACAACAACAGGACTATACCAAGATAAGCCTCCGAGGAACGGAGCTTCCCACACGCCGAATCAGGACCTAAGAGCGAGGATCAATGATCGTGTACCTTTACTGCGGCATGAACGCAGCCCCAAGGAGGTCGATAACAAAAATTTAGTATGTGAAACTGAAAATAAATACTGTAAATGAAATCATAGTAGTCTATATAAAGCAGGAGACATGTATGACAACCAAACTACAGTTCACAATAAACAAGCAGTCATATCAAGTCAGGGACTCACGCCCTCCAAGTCATCACTCAAATATAACCATGGGTCTCACGCCCACAACATCAATCATGCCCGTGGAATACCTTCCTCACTGCCGGCAGTTTATGATATAAAAGCACCAAGGAACACACATGAACACGTGTCCCACCTGTGCCATAATGAAACCGTACAGGGTAAGTACGAAGGCATAGCCGACTACTAACACCCACAGTACCATCAAGGTCATGAACTGTATCATAAGATCTGTCCAGACCGTCACATGATCAAAGCTGGCCACTTGCCCGCAGTATCTAATGTGCGCGTCTAGCCCTGGAACTTTCCGCAGCTCCGCATAGGCCAATCTCATCGGCCCGCATGAGGTATTCCCCGCATCGAGGGTAGCTACTCCCCGGCATCGCCCCGACTTCGCGATCGCATGGCCACATGGACCGCATGCCCATAAAGGACGCACACTAACCTGGAACTCTCGTAGCTCCGCATAGGCCCCTGGGACCTGCATGAGGTATTCTCGAATCATAGGTCCATCGACCCGCCTGAGTCTACCCCGCATCGGAGGGCAGCTTAACCCCCGGAATCATCTCAAGAGATGAGTGATGTAAAATACTAACATAACAGCTTATCGTTAAACAACATAAGCACAACAAAGGAAAAACCCCTTTACACAAACATCACAAGATACTAACACACGTAGCATCCTAGCATGTTTACTTATCAATCAACAAGAAAGTATCACAAGGCTATCACAAACCAACACAATCAAGTTATACACACAAGGTACTTTCTACTATATGCTAACAAGTTCGGGGTTTTATCCCCAAAGTACTTCATACATTAACTCTTTAAAAGATACGTTACTTTCACTGTTATACCCCGTATTTCCAGAGTATGTACGTAAGGGAATACGTACAAAAGTCTAGCCTTAAAGATTAGGCCAAGTTCGAAATTGTGCACAACTCGCTTAAAGAATCGTTTTCCGACGAAACGTTTCCACAGCTTTCGTAGGGAAAATTCCGGCTATGCCATTACTATTTTTTGCGGATTTTTCCGAGAGACGAAACATTTTGGACCAACGGGAGGGCGACACTTGGCACCCTCCCATTGATGGACTTGAATCGTCCATTGGACGAAAATGGAGAGGTTGGGCACGTTTTTTGTGCCTTGCACAAAGTCAAGGAGTTGGTAGGATATTTGTGTTTAGTTAATCCTCACCCTACACTTGCCTTGCACTTGTCTTCATCTTGGCCATTGGTTGGCCAAGGCTTGAGCTATAAATACCCCCCTTTAGATGAAGAATTCTTCATCCACAAAGTTGTCTTCCAAGTCTAAAAATCCTCTCCTCTCCCTTAGCCTTTCGTCCAACACCTCCCCCCCCCCTTGAGTGAGTTGGCCGAGGGCCTACCCACTAGCCTAGAAATCTACCCCTCCCTTGGTAGAAAAGTGGTCTTCTAGTATTGTTATAATGCCCAAAATACCTAGCCCAAATCCCTTAGTCCTTTGTAGGAGTTGTAAAGAACTTCTAAGGTTTCTTGGAGCTCTGAGCGCACAACTTAGGAGCTAAACCTTGCTCAGCGCGACTTTATCTAGGATACTATTGGGCTTACCGAGGTAACTAATCCTAACCTCTTTTGAATTAGAGAATACTTCTGTAGTAGTATTAGAATAAGTATTAAATACTTAGAAGAATATCACGTATAGAATTGAACTGTTACCACAGTAGAAGGGTTTAAAGAAGAATAATCAAAATCGTACTCACATAGACTGTTTTCACAAGAACTTATATAGCTCACGGGTAGGGAAGTCTTTGCCCGACTTTCCGTAGAATTGTGAACCCTCTGTTTAGAATGACCTTGAGTAGTCTTTGATAGATGTCCGTGACTATTATAGGTGACTCTCTGCGCGACATATTCAACTTGGCGGTGGTTTTATTGAGAAGGTATGTGATTCTTCCTAAAGCATGATATTTTACAATATATAGTACGGTGACGTCGTATGTTAATCGAATAATAACTACGGCAATGTCTTTGACTTAAGCTGAATAATACTTATGGCAATGCCTCACGCTTAAGCTGAATAATACTTACAGAATGCCTCACGGCTTAAGCTCAATAACAAAGAACCAAAACATTTCAAAAGAATATCGAATCATTTTTAACGTAAGATAAATATTTGGTTTTTAAAACAAAAGCTTAAGAGTTATACTAGCTTTATGGGAAGTTAGGTATAACAACTTAAGAAGATAAAAGGAATTTACTTATTTGTTTATAAAAGCCTTGTATTGATTTACATTAAGTGTAGTAAGATTTATGTGATAAGTAGACATATTATGATGCTACAGGTTAGTGTCTTGAAATGCTTTGTGTAAAGGGGTCATTCTTGCCGTGCTTACGTTGCTAACGGTAAGTCCGTTGTCTTGTTATTGTATCACCTACCCCCTGATCGTTATACCAGGGCTTGCCCTCGATCTTGGTCTATACGGCTATGCGGTCTGTGAGACTATGCGGGCAGCGGTATGCTCGAGATTGATCATTCGGGTGTTTAGCGATGCGGGGATTCCTATCACGGTCTGCTGAGACTACGCGGTCTTTGAGGCTATGCGGGATGCGGGAGCCTAGGCGGATCTGCGGGGTTGGCTGCCCCGTCGAGGGATACCTCACGCGGTGCAGTGTGACTATGCGAGCTGCGAAGTCGAGACTAGGCACGAATGATACTATAGGCGATTAGCCTTGCTTCGATCATTCGCGGCCTAGAATAGACTATTCTGATTTTCCTATTACTGTTGTTGTTTGTGATGTGGCACTATGTGCAATTGAACTGATTGTATTTGTGAAAAGGTTTTAAATACTTTGATTTCATTTCAGTTCTTTATAGTTTCACATACTTGGTACTGTTGTCTTGACCTCGCCCGGGCTGCGTTATCTGCGCAGTAAAGGCAAGCAGGTGCTAGATCCGCATCCTTAGGATCTTTTGTGTGGGTGTCAGGAGCTCCATCTTCTCCGGAGGCTCTACTTTTGGGTATGATCTCCCTGTATTGTAAATAGTTTTGTATGATCGAGGTATGGCGGGCCACTGTCCGCCATAGTTGTCTACTTCCTTAGAGGTGCAGAGTACTATTATGCAGTTGGGATGTATCGCAAAACTTGATTATTTATATATGCCGAAAGCGACGTTTTCTTACATAAGTCGTGTCTTATTTTATAAATCTGTTTCTGTCTTGGTTTATATTTCACGGTTACTCTGATGTATGACTACTTGGGTGCCCCGGTAAGGCACTAGTCACGGGCCCCGGAACGGGTCGTGACAAAAGTGGTATCAGAGCAGTTAATCCTCGGAAAGTGTCTACAGACCGTATCTAGTTGAGTCTTGATTATCGGTGTGTTGTGAACCACACCAATAATCAGGAGGCTATAGGATATTTAGGATTGGTTTCCATTCTTCTCATTCTGAGATCGTGCTTTAGAGCTATGTTATAGGTTGGACCCCTCTAACGTATTCCTTTCATGCAGATTATGCCTCACGTAAAGGCACCGGGCCCTGAAGGGCAAAGCGTAGGAGGCGCTAGCGAGACACCCGAGTCACGAGGGCTCGTGCCCGGTCTATACGAGACGGCGAGTTCTATGACGCCGCCCGGCCCAGCGAGACCACAGTACCCACACCTCATCCCGCGGCACAGGGCGGAGGAGTTAGGGCAAGGAGAGATAACTATTGGCTAAAGTTGTGGCGATACAAGGAGAGGCTGGATCGCGACAGTTCAGCTCGGCTCGGCCGCACCGTAGTACACCGAGGCGAGATAGTTTGAGGCTACGAGATTTCTTGAGTTGTAGCCCGAGTTTTACTGGTCGGCGGAGGATGATCCGCAGGAGTTCATCCGTCACCGCAGAGGATTATCGCGGTGATCGTGGCTTCGTAGACCGAGGCTGTGACATTCGGTTCGCATCGGCCGCGTGATACCGCATGATCGATTGGTTTGATTCATGGGAGCTTTCGGGAGAGCATGCACCTCAAAGCATGGGATGAGTTTTGAGGCTTTCTCACACTTCTTGCCTCCGCAGATGAGGAGGGCACGAGTGATAGATTCTTGTTCTTGAGACAGGGAGGGCGCCGCGTGAGGAGTACAATGTCGAGTTTGATTCTTTGGCTCGATATGTCCACTGCCGTAGCGAGAGATGGAGGGCAGTGCATCGCTATGTCACCGGGCTAGATGATTACATGGCCGAGTCTTGTGCGGGTGTGTCCCTTCACCGAGCATGGACATAACGTATGCAGCTCATGCCGGGATGTGAGGCGTAGAGACGCGGGTAAGCGATATCAGCAGAAGAAGGCGAGGCCGGTTCTTTTGGTGGTTCGGGGTGGCGGCATCGTGAAGTCGGTGCACCACGGCCAGCGCAGAGCGCTCCTACCTCATTTTCGATGCAGCGGAGCGGTCGGGCGATCGGGGCCCCAGACTTGATTTCGAGTAGCGAGGGTGCTAACCGTTCGAGGTCCGCTCAGTGTGCGTTGTGGCGTATACCATTACGAGTCGTACTCGGGACCTGCTATACTTGTGGCCAGCAGGTCATTTCGCGAGTTTGTCGGCCGGAGCGGCGGTAGTAGGGCGATCTACGGTGCATTGCGCTTCTTCATCCCAAGCGATTACTCGCCTCGGAGGGCAAGGTACTCATGGACCAGCGGGTCGCGGCGAGGTCGTGGCGGGTCCCGATTCTAGCGGTCCTCGAGAACCACATTTATGCTTTGTCCGGTAAGCGGGATCGTGAGGCCTCACCGATGTCGCCACAGTACCTTATCGGTTCAGGTTTGATGTGTATGCTTTGATAGATCCGGGTTCTACTCATCTATATATCTCCCTTGTTGCTAGTAGGATAGGGATAGAGCCCGAGTCCATAGACCACTTCGAGGTAGCTACGCGATGGGTGATTCGGTGGTAGCTCGGCGGGTATATAGAGCTTGTCTGTGACCATTCTGATCGTCGGACCCTGCCGACTTGATAGAGTTGGAGATGATTGACTTCGACGTGATTATGGGGATGGATTGGCTAGCTTCTTGCTACGCCAATGTAGACCGCAGAGAAAGTAGTACGGTTCGATTTCACGAGGCCGGTTGTTGAGTGGGAGAGCACGGTATCGCCGAGGTAGGTTTATTTCCTACCTCAAGGCTAGGAAGATGGTGCGAAGGGTATATCTACCATCTCGTTCGGGTGTTTGATCTTTGAAGGCTGCGGTACCAGATTTTGATCGATTCGATGGTCGAGTTCCCGGACGTGTTTCGGATGACCTCGGGTATCCCTCCGAGAGGAGATTGAGTTTTGTATTGACATATTGCGGACACTCGGCCTATTTCCATTCCGCCATACGTAATGGCACCGCCGAGTTAAGAGAGTTGAAGGATCGGCTTGGAGATTTCTTTGGAGAAGGGCTTCATCGTGCCTAGTGTTTCTCCCCGGGAGCGCGGTATTGTTCGTGAAGAAGAAGAAGGGCGGGACGCTGCGCATGTGTTGATTGACGGTGAACAAGGTGACCATTAAGAACGAATACCCCGCTTCCGTGATTGATGATTTGTTCGACCAGTTGCGAGTGCGAGATGTTTCTCAAGATTGATCTGCGATCGGGCTATCATCAGTGCGAGTCGAGAGAGATGGATGTCCCAGATCGCATTCGTGACGTGCGGGCATTATGAGTTCGAGTCATGTCTTTTGGGTTGACAATGCTCGCGGTATTCATGGATTTGATGAACCGAGTGTTCAAACCATTTTGGACACGTTTGTGATAGTGTTCATTGATGATATCTTGGTTTATTCGCTCGGAGCGGGAGCATGCGGAGCATTTGAAATTTGTCTTGTGATTCTCGGGACCCAGATTATGCGCCAAGTTTTCCAAATGTGAGTTTTGGTTGACTTGATGGCGTTTCTTGGGCATATTGCCGGGTGATGGCATTCGAGTGGATACGCCAAGATCGGCGATCGGGACTTGGCCTGACCTCTTACTCGGCGAGGTTCGCGATTTTACGGGCCTTGCAGATATTATCGGCGGTTCGTAGAAGTTTGCTTCTATCTCGCACCATTGACTAGGTGACTCGTGTATGCGGCCAAGTTTGATGGGTGATGCTTGTGGCGGGGTTTCGATTCTTGAAAGAGGCGGACGACCGCCCGTTCTTACTCTTCCGTAGGTCGGATGGTTATGTCGTGTATTGTGATGCGTCGGGCATCGGGTTGGGATGTGTGTTGATGCAGCATGGCGGGGTTATAGCATATGCATCCCGACGGTGAAGAAACACGAGGAACTACCCACCCATGATTTGGAATTGGCAGCAGTGATTCACGCTTTGAAGATCTGGAGGCACTATTTGTATGGGGTTCACGTGGATATCTATACAGACCACAAGAGCCTCCGGTATATCTTCAGACAGAGGGAGCTGAACTTACGACAGAGACGGTGGTTAGAGTTGCTTAAGGATTACGATGTTGATATCTGTACCACGGGAAGGCAATGTTGTGGCGTATGCCTTAGTCGTAGGTCGATGGGAGCCTATCGGATGTGCGGCTAGAGAGGAGGGACATGGTTCGTGATTTGCATCGATTAGCGAGCCTTGGTGTCGCTTGATTGATTACGATAGCGATGGGGTTAGAGTTCGTGAGGTTGCGAGTCTTCCATCGTCGAGGAGGTGAAGAGGCAACGATTCGAGGATCGGCTTTGATTCGATATCGTGATCTGACTCTTCGTGAGAAAGGGTCCTTTTGAGGTAGCACGATGGGGTGCTAAGGTTTGAGGCGGTATGTGTTCGGATGTTTCAGACTTGGCGAGTTCTTGGGAAGCACGGTAGCGCGTTACTCTATCCATCCGGTCGACCAAGATGTACCACGACCTTAGATCTGTGTATTGGTGGGATGCCTTGAAGAGGGCGTTGCGAGTTCGTAGCTCGGTGCGTGTTGTCGGCAGCGAAGGTAGAGCACGAGGCCCGTGGTTTGTTCAGACGATTGAGATCCCGACCGGAAGTGGGAGGTAATCAACATGGACTTCATCACGGGATTACCTCGCACTCGGAGGAGACATGATTCTATATGGGTTATAAATCGCCGGTGTGAAATCAGCCCACTTTCTTCCGTCGGGACGACTTTTTCGGTGAGGATTATGCGCACTTTACATCAGAGATCGCCGATCGCATGAGTCCCTACGATCATATCGCACAGGAGCCCGATTTCGCTAACTTGGAGGTCCTTCCAGAGGGGTTTAGGGGCGGTGAGCACAAATCGCATTTCATCCACGCAGAGCGACGGGCGAGAGCGCACTATCCGCACTCTTGAGGATATCTGCGAGCTGTGTTATTGACCAGTGGTAGTTGGGAGGATCATTAGCCTCTAGTTGAGTTCGCGTATAATAATAGCTACCACTCCAGAATACAGATGACGCCTTATGAGGCCTTGTATGGGAGGAAGTGCAGATCGCCTATAGGTTGGTTCGATGTGGGCGAGGTGCAGCTAGTGGGACCAGATTTGGTACAGCAGGCAGTGGATAAGGTGAAGCTTATCCGAGAGCGGCTATTGACAGCTCAGAGTCGACAGAAGTCGTATGCAGATCATCGTCGTCGGCATCTTGAGTTCGAGGTTCATGATTGGGTTTTCCTAAAGGTGTCACCCATGAAGGGTGTGATGAGATTCGGGAAGAAGGGGAAACTCAGCCCAAGGTACATTGGGCCGTTTCAGATTGTCCGCAGGGTAGGCAAGGTTGCCTACGAGTTGGATCTGCCGTCCGATCTGGAGGCAGTGCATCCGGTGTTTCATGTTTCTATGCTGAGGAGATGTATCGGGGATCCATCTAGGGTACACCCGATTGACGATGTCCAGGTGACCGAGGGGTTATCGTATGAGGAGATTCCCATAGCGATAGTCGATCGTCAGGTTAGGCGTCTGCGGACGAAGGACGTGGCTTCCGTCAAAGTCTTGTGGCGGAACGAGCTCAGGGAGGAGATGACGTGGGAAGCCGAGGAGGACATGAGGCAGAAGTATCCTCACCTATTTCCCACACCTCCAGGTAATTCACTTTCCTACTTGTAAAATTTTCATTATCATTTATGCCTAAGTGTTGTTCTGTGGCCGTGTGTGGCTTTTGCAACTGTTTAAGTTGAAGAATCTTATCGTTAACTGTCTTGGGAAGGAACATTCGGGACGAATGTTTCTAAGTGGGGGAGAATGTTATACCCCGTATTTCCAGAGTATGTACGTAAGGGAATACGTACAAAAGTCTAGCCTTAAAGATTAGGCCAAGTTCGAAATTGTGCACAACTCGCTTAAAGAATCGCGTTTCGACGAAAGCGTTTCCACGACTTTCGTAGGAAAATTCGGCTATGCCATTACTATTTTTGCGGATTGTTCCGAGAGACGAAACATTTTGGACCAACGGGAGGGCGACACTTGGCACCCGCCCATTGATGGACTTGAATCGTCCATTGGACGAAAATGGAGAGGTTGGGCACGTTTTTTGTGCCTTGCACAAAGTCAAGGAGTTGGTAGGATATTTGTGTTTAGTTAATCCTCACCCTACACTTGCCTTGCACTTGTCTTCATCTTGGCCATTGGTTGGCAAGGCTTGAGCTATAAATACCCCTTTAGATGAAGAATTCTTCATCCACAAAGTTGTCTTCCAAGTCTAAAAATCCTCTCCTCTCTCCCTTAGCCTTTCGTCCAACACCTCCCCTTGAGTGAGTTGGCGAGGGCCTACCCCTAGCCTAGCCGAAATCTACCCCCTCCTTGGTAGAAAAGTTGTCTTCTAGTATTGTTATAATGCCCAAAATACCTAGCCCAAATCCTTAGTCCTTTGTAGGAGTTGTAAAGAACTTCTAAGGTTTCTTGGAGCTCTGGGAGCGTACAACTTAGGAGCTAAACCTTGCTCAGCGCGACTTTATCTAGGATACTATTGGGAACTGAGGTAACTAATCCTAACCCTCTTTTGAATTAGAGAATACTTCATGTAGTAGTATTAGAATAAGTATTAAATACTTAGAAGAATATCACAGAATAGAATTGAACTGCTACCACGAGAAGGGTTTAAAAGAAGAATAATCAAAACTGTACTCACATAGGACTGTTTTCACAGTAGACTTATATAGCTCACCGGGTAGGGAAGTGCTGCCCGACTTTCCGTAGAATTGTGAACCCTCTGTTTAGAATGACCTTCAGAATATTCAATTTGGCAGGTGGTTTTCGCTGAGAAGGTATGTGATTCTTCCTAAAGCATGATATTTTACAATATATAGTACGGTAGACGTACATATGTTAACTGAATAATAACTACGGCAATGTCTTTGACTTAAGCCTGAATAATACTTATGGCAATGCCTCACGGCTTAAGCCTGAATAATACTTACGGCAATGCCTCAATAGCTTTGAATAACAAAGAAGCGAAAACATTTCAAAAGAATACTGAATCATTTTTAACAGAAGATAAATATTTGGTTTTTAAAACAAAAGCTTAAGAGTTATACTAGCTTTATGGGAAGTTAGGTATAACAACTTAAGAAGATAAAAAGGAACTGTTTACTTATTTGTTTATAAAAGCCTTGTATTGATTTCTGTTAAGTGTAGTAAGATTTGTGTGATAAGTAGACATATTATGATGCTACAGGTTAGTGTCTTGAAATCTTTGTGTAAAGGGTCATTCTTGCATTGTGCTTACGTTGCTAACCCGGTAAGTCCGTTTATCGTTATTGTATCACCTACCCCGATCGTTATCACAGGGCTTGCCCGATGCGGTCTATACGGCTATGCGATGCTGTGAGACTATGCGAGCAGCGGTATGCTCGAGATTGATCATTCCGGTGTTTAGCCTGATGCGGGGATTCCTATGCGGTCTGCTGAGACTACGCGGTCCTTTGAGGCTATGCGGCTGCGGGAGCCTAGGCGGATCTGGGGTTAGCTGCCCCGATGCGAGGATACCTCGTGCGGTGCGTGTGACCTATGCGGGCTGCGAAAGTCGAGACTAGGCACGCAGAATGATACTATGGGCGATTGGCCTTGCTCGATCATTCGCGCCTAGAATAGACACATTCTGATTTTCCTATTACTGTTGTTGTTTGTGATGTGGCACTATGTGCAATTGAACTGATTGTATTTGTGAAAAGGTTTTAAATACTTTGATTTCATTTCAGTTCTTTATAGTTTCACATACTTGGTACTGTTATCGACCTCGCCCGGCTGCGTTCATGCCGCAGGTAAAGGCAAGCAGGTGCTAGATCCGCATCCTTAGGATCTTTTGCGTGGGTGTCAGGAGCTCCATCTTCTCCGGAGGCTCTACTTTTGGGTATGATCTCCCTGTATTGTAGATAGTTTTGTACAGTCAGGGTATGGCGGGGCCCTGTCCCGCCATAGTTGTCTACTTCCTTAGAGGTCTGTAGTACTATTGTACAGTTGGGATGTAACTGCAAAAACTTGATTATTTATATATGCCGAAAGGCGACGTTTTCTTACATAAGCTGTGTCTTATTTTATAAACTGTTTCCTGTCTTGGTTTATATTTCCGCTGGTTACTCTGATGTATGGCTACTTGGGTGCCCCGGTAAGGCACCAGTCACGGGCCCCGGAATGGGTCGTGACATTCACAATGTCACACAATACCCGTAGTATAAAAATAGAGTGACTATCTTTTTAAAGTAAATCAATTACTTCTCTTTGTAAAATCAAGTAGCAACATTCTTTTCCAATGTTCAAGTTTGCCTAATTTCCAATGTTCAAGTTTCTCATTTTAGAAAGGTTTGTAGTTCATAGTCTTATTCATTTAAGAATATAATTCTCCTTTAAACAATCTGAGAAACCTAAGCCTTATATGTGAGTAGGATATTCTTGTTTATAACAATCTTATTGCAGCAGCCATGATCTAGGAGATATCATTTTGTCTCATCTTAGCTTCTATGCAGATGGAGGTTTCTACTGGTTTTATTAGTACTTAATTAGTCAAAACATTTCCACTTTTTTTAACGCTGCGGTGGTTTGTCGATACACATTCTGATTTCCGAAATCAGTAAAACATTCTTAAGCCGTTATACCTAACTTCCCATAAAGCTAGTATAACTCTTAAGTTTTCAAAAGACCAAGTATTACTTCTTCTTTCAAAATGATTCAAAAATCTTTTGAAATACTTCAAGTTCTTTATTAACACATAACGAGCCAGTTATAGTTCAAATCAGTTACCTTTTTTAAAAACCACATGTATTTTCTTACCAACATAAAGCTGTTATAACCAACTTTCCATAAAGCCGTTATAACACTTTATGTTCTAAACCAATCAAATACATTTAGCACATGTACGTCTACCATACTACATAGTTCACACATATCATGCTAGAAGAGATAGGAAGAGGTTCACATACCTCGCGACGCAGTATCGACTAATAGCAAAAGCGCTCCAAGTACTTCCAACCGGCTTCCTTAAGCCAAGTAGATTGCGCCACACGTAGTACTTCAACCTATAAGGCCACAGCGCTTATTAACATCTAGATCTAATCGTAGAACATTACGAGAAAATTCGCAGATCCTCCCGCAACCGCGTAAATCTCCTCTATCGAGGCCGCTAAGCCAACCGGGGGTTATACATCTAACCTAACGGTACAATTCTACTCCACGGTACTACTACACAAGTCTCGTATGTCTGACTATGTAATTCTGATTCGATTACTCTTCTTTAAATTCAGGCTTAAGTCGCAAGACATTGCCGTAAGTATTATTCAGTTCTATATATAGTATACTTCAACTATAATCTAACAACATGTAATTTCCAATTACAATAGGGGGCAAGATAATTACCTCGATAAGCCCATAATTATCCTAGTTTAAATGTCGATCCTGAGCAAGGTTTAGCTCTACTCGTGCGCTCAGGCCTCAAACAACCCTTAGAAGTTCTAACCAACTTCTACTTACTACTCCAACTAACCATGAAGATTTTCCTAGGGTTTCGGTTTTGTGACTGACGGTAATTATAATTGTATTTCTGGGATTTTCTTATAGTGTTAACTTTTGGAATACAACATGGTAAAGTCTAAGGTATTTTGGGAATTATAACAATACTGGGAGAAGTTTTTCTACCAAGAGGGGGTATTATACGAAGCAACTAGGCTGGGGTACCAGGCTAGCACCGAAGTGGGGAGGGAGGCTCTCGGCCACAAAGGCCACTCAAAGGGGAGGGTTTCTCGGCCAGGGCCTTTACTAGGGAGGGCTCTTGGGCGAGAGTCAAACAAGAGGAGAGGGAAGGATTTCAAGACTTAGAACACATTTGGATGATGAAGTCTTCAACAAAGGAGTGGTATTTATAGGAAGCCAAGGGCAACCAATGGACAAGATCAAGCCATGCGTTAGGCAAGTGTAAGGCCAAGATCAAGCCAAGTGCACCTATCCCTACTCCACAAAACATGGCACAAAACAAGGCACAAAACAAGGCACAAAACAAGGCCAAGAAAGCTAGCCAAAACGTCCCACTTTCGGCCAAGCAAACCGCCACTTGAGGTGACAAGTGTCGCCTCTCGTTGGTCCAAAATATTCCGTCTCTCGGAAAAATCCATAAAAATTAGAAATGACATAGCCGTATTTTACCCTACGAAGTCGTGGAAACGTTTAGTCAAAACGACTCTAATCGGGTGTTGTGAACAAATAATTTCGCCAACTTTTAAAAGTTTCAAATTTCTACGACGTCCTTACGTACATACTGCGAAATACGAGGTATAACAACAAGTCTCAGTAAATCTGATCTATGTAAGTCTGATTTAATTCTTCTTCTGTAATATCCTTCTATGTATCTTATATACATTTCTATACTACTACAGTATGTAATTTCCAATTACAATATAAGGACAAGAGTATTTACCTCGGTAAGCCCAAAATTATCCAAGTTTAAATGTCGATCCTGAGCAACGTTTAGCTCCTACTCTGGGCGCTCCAACCCGCTCCAAACAACTCTTAGAAGTTCCCAAACAACTTCTACTTAGCACTTCAACCAACTATGAAGATTTACCTTAGGGTTTTGTTTTTGTGACTGAAGGGAAGTATAATAGTATTTCTGGGCTTTTAGTATAGGGGTAACCTTGGAATACTACAAGGTATTTGGGCAGTATTTTGGAATAGTAACAATACTTGGAGAATACTTTTCTACCAAGGGGTATTTTGGACGAAAGCTTTAAGGAAGGGGTATTTTTGCCACGGCTTCTAAAAGGGGTAGGGGTGGCTTGGACGAGAACTATACTACAAGGGAGGGAGGGATTTTTAAGACTTAGAAGTCATTTGAGGGATGAAGAAATCCTTCAACTAAGGGGGGTATTTATAGGCCAACCAATGGCCAAGATTGAGACAAGTGGTAGGCAAGTGTAGGGTGAAGATATGGACAAGTGTTGTGTGGGTCCCACTTTCTCATCTACCACACAAATATCCTACCAACCATTGACCAAATGTTTAAGGCCACAAAAATGCCAAAAACGTGCAAGACAAGGCCCTTCAATTCGTCCACTTTGAGGGTGACACATGTCACCCTCCCATTGGTCCAAAATATTTCATCTCTCGGAAAAATTCGCAAAAATTATAAATGACATAGCCGTAATTTTCCCTTCGCAAAGTTTGGAAAACGTTTCGTCGGAAAACAATTCTTTTTGGTAGTTGTGCACAAATATTTTCGTCCCTTGCCTAATCTTAAGGCTTAAACTTTCGTACGTACGTCCTCCCGTACATACTCTGGAAATACGGGGTATAACACTCATGACCCTATCACAAAGTGGGACCACCACAAACTGACCCCACCACAATACAGGCCACGGGTTGACCCGCGATTGGTCCTCAACCCGACCCGCTATCGCGCAAAAACTCTTGTTCCCCGATCCGGAACAATCTCACTAATCAAGTCACGAAAAACCTAGTGTCTTCCTAGCTCAACTACCTCTTTCATTTCATACCACTCAGGGACTTATCATACAAACATCTCACATGTACTATGTACTCTGATAAAGGTTAACATAACAAAAATCTTTTACTCAAGATGGCCTCGCCTCTAAGGTCTCCACGTATAAAACTCTAAGGCTCACACTTTCCCTAACCCCAATATTACCCTTTTAACTAACCATGATTTCTAATCACAATTAACACTTAAGTTATCTGAACATAACACTTAAGATATACTCATCTTATCACACATACTAATCTTTAGAGGGTTAAGGATCTACCTGTATCTACAGCTTCACTCCCCTTTGTCGTTCTAATCAAATCTGCCCTATTGGGCGCATAGCTAAGGAAGGTGACGAACTAGCCACTGATCCTGAAGGCTGAGTCTCTACATCCGCGCCACCTGCAGTCGGACAATTTCTCGTAAAATGGCCTGCCCGCAAGCAAAACAAGTTGTCGAAGAAAGTGACACTTCCCACAATGACATCTACCACAACAGGCTCCGGTGGGGTGGCCTCTCTCAGCTAGCACCCCTTCCTTCCCGAACCACAGAATCCGGCTGGATGGAACCGACGTGTATCTGTGAATCAGAAGCCCTGGAGCTCTGGCCAAATCTTGCATACCCCGAACGTCCTAAACCCTGTGGAGGACCATTCTGCACAAGCGGGCGCGTATCGATCTGCTTCGGACGATTCGCCTCGAAAGTTACCAAAGGACCTGTCACGGCCTCTTTTCTGATTTTGGTTAACGCCGATCTACGTTTCGGCTTTGTTGTGCATAAGCGTCTGTGAGCCATGCTCATGCCTGACTGAAGAGCTATTCTTTCACAACCCTCTCTTAGATAGTCATCAAGACTCGTGATAAAACAAGATATCATATCTATCACGACGATTCCGGGCGTGGATCGTGCCTTACCCTGCACCTAGTGATACAACATCGAGAGAAAAACGTGGAAATAAAACTTAAACATTTAAATAGACATGGATCAAGATAAAGAAAATAGGCCAACCAAAATGGTTGCCTTTCATGAATATATATATATATAGACATTTGAGCGATTACAATCCTTACAACCCCGCCAACAAAGGTACTCTGCACCTCTAAGATTTTTACAACAACTATGACGGACAGGGCCCATACCCACGAAAGTACAAGAACCTGCTGCACTCGTGGTAACATACCAAGATAAGCCTCAAGGAACGAGCTTCCAATACGCTGAAAGTTGATCCTAAGCGAGGAACGACGGTAGATGTACCTCTACTGCGGCGTGAACGCACCGAAGGAGGTCAAGATAACAGTACCAAGTTTGTGAAATCGAAAATCAGAATGAAATCATAGCGATCTATATAAAGCGGGAGACATGTATGATAACCAACTACAAGATGCACATATAAACAACCATATCAAGTCGTGGACTCGCCTCAAATGATCACTCGTGCGTGGAATTCCTTCCTCACCGCGCGATCTATGATATAACAACACCAAGGAGTATATATGAACACGTGTCCTACCTGTGTCAATAAAACCGTCGGGCAAGTATAACTACCGATCCGACCGCACTAATAATATCGCATAACCATATCACGGTCGACACGTGGCAAGTCTGATAGCCTCCACCGCTTCCACCGCGCCACGTGGCGGACGGGGCAAGTGAATCGCTACGCACTGCATCACAACCGTAAGTCACGGCTCCATCCAAATCTTGACTCGCTGGTGACACGTGCAAGTACACTAGCCTCCACCGAGATCCACCCGTGTCACGTGGCGACGCAAGTGAATCACCGGGCACCGATCACAACCGTAAGTCACGATACCGCGCGAAGGCGACACGTGGCAAGTGCAATAACCTCTACAGATCCACTGCGTCGAGCCGACGGCAAGTAAACAAAGCACTGATCGACAACCGTAAGTCACGATACTTCGCCATAACCATAATGGTCACATGTCCACAAAATCCTTCAACGGTGTGGACATGCCTGTTATACCCCGTAGTTCCAGGGTATATAGGTGAGGATGTACGTGCGAGATTACGACAGAAATTTTGGAAAGAAAGAAAGATGTGATTTTTCGACGGAAAAGTTTCCGTTTTGTGAAGAAAAGGTTCGTTAATGGGAATTGGATTCCCAGTTTGGTATTCGGACTTCTTAGAATATTTGAGAATTATGGAATTTTATTTCCGAAATGGTCACGTGGGGCCGGGTGAAATTTACGGTTTTGTGGGCCCGCTTAGTTTTGAGATTTTGGCCATTATGGATATTTTCGAGATGAAATATTTTGGACGAGTAGGAGGCGACACGTGTCACCCCAGGTGGCCCTTGGCCGAAATTAGCTAGACAAGTGGCAAGACAAGTGGCAAGTCTTGCTAGATATTTTGTGTGGACAAGTGGCTTGTGGGTCCCACCCACACTTGTCCCCAATCTCAACCACACACTTGCCTTCATCCTATCCCTTGGTTGTCTATATATGCACCCTTAGTTGATGAAATCTTCCACACTTAGACATTTGAAGACTTGAAAAACCCTCCTTCTCCCTTGACCTAGAGCTCTCGGTTTTGCCCCATTTCTTGAGCAAAATTTGTCCAACAATTCTTAAACTCTCAAGTGTTCTTCCCTAAGGTGTTAGGAAGATTGTGTACCAAGAGTTGGAAAAGATTTCACACCCTAGCCTTGAAGGGATGCCTTGGCGAAAGTTGTCATCTTGAAACCTAAGTGTTCTTCACTTTTTGGAGTTGAATCTTGAAGAGAAGTTGGTTAGGAGCTTACATGGGTTGCTTGTAGCGGATTGGAACGTAAAGATTTGGAGCTAAGACTTGCTTGGAGCGACTTTAAGAACTTGGATATTTTTGGGCTATTTGAGGTAGTGGAACTTAAACCTCTTTGTGAATTGGTTGTTATACATATATTATAAGTATATTATGGATTATATAATATATGGAGTAAGTTTGGAAGAGTTGGATCTTGTTAACTTGTTAAAAGAAAGGATTGGCCGCTTGCCATTAAAATGGTAAAACGTATCTTACTTGCTAAGAAGCTAATAACAAAGTAACTATAACTTATATTAAGAATGGAAATATAAGTTGGATGACTAATGAGTAAATTGGATAAGTAAAATGGACAAAGTTGGCCAAGGACCCCAACTTAAGGATCGTATTTACTTTGGGATGTATTTACTTTGGACCGTATTTACTTTGGGTATTTACATTGGATGTATTTACATTTCATTAAGGAAGATTTTTCAATCGCGTTCGCTTGGGCGTGTGATCCTTTTTAATTATTATATTGTTATGAAGGCGTGATAGTAAACGCGTTACGGTTGGCCGCGTAATCCCCTTCTTTTACTTATTGTTGTTATGGGCGTGATAGTAAACCGTTACCGTTTGGGCGTGTAATCCCTTCTTTATGTTGTTTAATTATTACGCCTTATATATATATATATATTGTATATAAATTACGGTTATACCTGCCTTGGTAAAAGATGGAAAAGTGAGTATAAACGGAAGTCTTTAGAAATTTCGTAGATTTTGAGGGCTTTTTATTGGTATAAGTCTTCAATGATAAGAAAGGTTTGATAGGAGTACTATGACCATTTTAGGAGTGGAGTACTACGTGTGGCGTGATCTACTTGGCTTAAGGAGTAGCGGGTTGAAGTACTTGGGCGTTTTGCTTATTGTCGATAAATCGTCGCGAGGTATGTGAACCTCTTCCTATCTTTTCTAGCATGATTGTTGTGAACTATGTAGTACGGTGACGTACATGTGCTAAGTGATTTGGTTGGTTTAAAACATAGGGTGTTATAATAGCTTTATGGGAAGTTAGTTATAACGACCTTATGTAGTGAAAATGGTTTCTTGATGTTAGAAGTTAAGAGACTTGATCTTATAAGATAAGAGACTTAACTTATTTGTTTTAATGTGGATGTTTGTGTGAAACCTCATTCGTGAGTAATGAGTACTTGGTTTTTAAAGGGATAATGTTTCTTGATTTGGGAATCGAATGTGTATCGACAGACCATTGCGGCGTTAATAAAGGAAAATGTATTGAATAATGATGTGTTGTATTAAAACCAGTAGAAACCTCCATCCGCATAGAAGCTAAGATGAGACAAAATGATATTACATTTTCTAGATCATGTCACGTAATAAGATCGTTATAAACAAAGAATAAACTACTCACATATATGACATATGTTACTCAATTGTTTTAAAAGAGATTAAGACTATGAGTTATGAAACCTTTCTAAAATAAGTGACTTGAGCATTTGAAAATGAGAAGTTTGAGTAATTGAAACTAGGCAAACGGGAACTTAGGAAAGAATGTTGTTACTTGATTTTGAAAAGGAATGTGGGTTGGTCATTCTAATACTATGGGTATAGGGTGACTTTTATAAAAGTAATGGATCTCTTTTAAAAGAACTTAACGTATGTAGTACTTTGGGGTTAAAAACCCGGACTTTGGCATAAAATGAAAGTACTTTGAGTTGTGTGAAACTTGCCTATGCTTGTTGTTGTGAAACTTGCCTATGCTTGTTGTTGTGAAACTTGCCTATGCTTGTGATGATAGCCTTTGTTGTGCAAGTGTGGTATTTACGTATTCTGGCGTCTCTCGATGTAGGTCGACTTGTCGAGAACTTACTTGGACGTCTTTGGCGGTGATGGAGAATTCCACGGTTATGTTTCCATTTTGATTACTGTCTTGTTGTTGATGTCACATGGACATGTCTACACCGAGGTAGAATTCCGGGGGCATGTGGCCATGCGGCAGGGTTGATCACCCAGTATATTATTGTTGATGTCACATGGACGTGTCTACACCGAGGTAGAATTCCGGCATGTGGCCGGGCATTGGTATTATTGTTGCATCATGGACATGTCTACACCCGTCTGCAGTCGGGGCATGCGCCGCGATAACATGATTGATGTTGTGGGCGTAAGACCCATAGTTATATTTGAGTGATGACTTGAGGCGTGAGTCCACGATCGACATGATCGCTTTTATGTGGTGAATCAGAGTTTGGTTATCATACATGTCTCTGCTTTATATAGACTAGTATGATTTCATTCTGATATTTTCTGATTTCACATACTTGGTACTGTTATCTTGACCTCCCCGGGCTGCGTTCATGCCGCAGGTAGAGGTACATCGGCCGTGGATCCTCGCTCTTAGGATCTCAGTTCAGCGTTTTGGGAAGCTCCGTTTCTCCGGAGGCTTATCTTTTGGTATGTGTTCCCTGAGTTGTAGGTTCTTGTACATTCGTGGTATGGCGAGCCCTGTCCGTCATAGTTGTTGTAAATCTTAGAAGTGCAGTAATCTTGTTGTGGCGGGGTTTGTAAAAGGATTAAAGCTCGTTTTGAAAGAGTTGTATTTATTATGTTATTGGAAGGTAACCGCTGGGTTGGCTTTGTTTATGTTCATATATCTGCTTCTTGTTTAAGTTTTATTTTCCGCTGGTTTTCTCGATGATTGTATCACTAGGGTGCGGGATAAGGCACGATGCGCCCCGGGCAGTCGTTACAAAAGTGGTATCGAGCGATTAATCCTCGGAAAGTGTCTACACCGTGTCTAGTAGAGTCTTGATTATCGATGTGTTGTGCACCACATCTATAATCGAGGAGGCAGGACATTTAGGATTGGTTTCCATTCTTCTCATTCGAGATCGTGCCTTAGAGCCGTGTTGTAAGTTGGACCCTCCGACGTATCTCGTTTTTACGATTATGCCTCCGCGTAAAAGGCAACCGTGAGCCACGAAGGGCAAGACAGTAGGAACCGCTAGTGAGATACTGAGAGAGTGCAGCGCGAGCCCGCATACACGAGGTTGTGCTTGACGGCGGGTTTTGTAGACGCCCGGCCCAGCGAGGTTAGAAGCGCGGCAATGGCTGCCGAGACCGCAGCACTGAGCCTCGGTCCACGATGCAGGCGGAGGAGATGGGTTATAAGAGATGGCCCGATTGCTGGCGGTCGTGGCGAATATGAGGATAGGCCGAATCAGGCGATTCCAGATTCGAGCACCATGGTTCACCCCGGCGAGATAGTTTGAGGCTACGGACTTTCGAGTTGTAGCGCGAGTTTTATGGGTCGAGGCACGAGGATGATCGCAGGAGTTCATCGGCGATTCTGACCGGATCATGCGGGTGATCAAGGCTTGAGACCGAGTCTGTGACCTTTGGTTCGCATCGCCGCGTGATACCGCAATCGATTGGTTTGATTCATGGAGCTTTCGGGAGAGCATGCACTCCAGCAGTATGGGATGAGTTTTGGGCGTTCTCACGCACTTTGCCTCCGCAGATGAGGAGGGCACGCCGACAATTTTTGATGCTTAGACAGCGGGCGTGCGGTTCGGGAGTACAATGTGGAGTTCGACTCATTGGCGATGCGTCCCAAGCGTTGGTAGCTAGTATGGAGGATCGAGTGCACCGATATGTTACAGTGGCTCGATGATTACATGTCGAGGCATGTTCAGAGTAGCTCTTCACCGCATGGACATTGCCCGCACGCAGCTCATGCCGGGATGTGAGGCACGGAGAGGTCGACGGAATGACCAAGATCAGCGAAGAGGCGAACAACGAGGTCCTTTGGTGACTTTCGAGGCGGACCGCCTCGGAAGATACTAGTTTTGTACCTCCGCCCGGTGCAGTGGTCCTCCACAACCTTCAGAGTATTCGGAGCGGTCGTGGCTCGAGGTTGTGTTTCCGGAAGTAAGGGTGTTGGCGGATGCGGTCACCCTACCTCGGTGTGGTCGATGTGGTAGACCGCATTTCGGAGTGTCGTGGTGCGGGAGCTTGTTATTTTTGCGGCCAGCGGGGCCATTTGCGGCTGTCCGACCAAGGGTAGCACGGATGTTACGACTCAGCCTACCGGATCAGTGGCTGGTTCATCGCCTTCTACAGTTATGCGCCCTGCAGGGCAGGCCTATGATTAGAGTGGAGCGGTAGCTTCAGGTATATCCTTAACCCTCTAGAGTTTGGTTTGCGCGATATGATGATCTTATTATTGTGTGCTATGTACGGATAGCGTTGTGTTGTTTGTAAGTTAGAAAACATGGTTAGTTGGAAGGATAAGTGTGGGGGCATAGAAAGTGTGAACCTTAGAGTTTTATACGTGGAGACCTTAGAGGCGAGGCCGTCTTGAGTGGGTGATTTTACGGTTGGTCTTTGCCGATGTACTTGGTATGCGGGGAAATATTGTGGGATAATTACATGGGTAGTGTGAGATGGAAGTGGTAGCTTTCATGACGTGAATTAGTAAGATTGTTCCGGATCGGGAACAAGAGTTGGCGCGTTTAGGGGTCGGGTTGAGGGCCATTTGCGGGTCAAACCGCAGCCCATTTTGAGGTGGGGTCAGTTCGAGGTGGTCCCGCCAGGTGGTAGGGTCACGAGGGTGCTAGGCCCAAGTTTAGGTAACCATCGTACGAGTTCGTGGATGCGTTCAACCAGAATCGGATCGTGAAGGCCGGGAATGGCCTTAGAGTAAATTGAAGCTAGTGGGAGCTGTTGTAAGATTAGAAATGATTCCTCGTTGGCTTGGATTTGAGTTTTGCGCACATGTTATATTCTGGCCATTGGTGGCATGATCGGTTTTGTAAGTATAGTAGTGAAGACTATACCGACACACAAATGCGTTTGGAGACTTAGAATGAACATTCGGGACGAATGTTTCTAAGGGGGGAAGAATGTTATACCCCGTAGTTCCAGGGTATATAGGTGAGGATGTACGTGCGAGATTACGACAGAAATTTTGGAAAGAAAGAAAGATGTGATTTTTCGACGGAAAAGTTTCCGGTTTTTTGTGAAGAAAAAGGTTCGTTAATGGGAATTGGATTCCCAGATTTGGTATTCGGACTTCTTAGAATATTTGAGAATTATGGAATTTTATTTCCGGAAATGGTCACGTGGGGCCCACGGGTGAAATTTACGGTTTTGTGGCCCGCTTAGTTTTTGAGATTTTGGCCATTATGGATATTTTCGAGATGAAATATTTTGGGCGAGTAGGAGGCGACACGTGTCACCCCCAGGTGGCCCTTGGCCGAAATTAGCTAGACAGTGGCAAGACAGTGGCAAGTCTTGCTAGATATTTTGTGTGGACAAGTGGCTTGTGGGTCCCACCCACACTTGTCCCCAATCTCAACCACACACTTGCCTTCATCCTATCCCTTGGTTGTCTATATATGCACCCTTAGTTGATGAAATCTTCCACACTTAGACATTTGAAGACTTGAAAAACCCTCCTTCTCCCTTGACCTAGAGCTCTGCTTTGCCCCATTTCTTGAGCAAAATTTGTCCAACAATTCTTAAACTCTCAAGTGTTCTTCCCTAAGGTGTTAGGAAGATTGTGTACCAAGAGTTGGAAAAGATTTCACACCCTAGCCTTGAAGGGATGCCTTGGCGAAAGTTGTCATCTTGAAACCCTAAGTGTTCTTCACTTTTGGAGTTGAATCTTGAAGAGAAGTTGGTTAGGAGCTTCTATGGGTTGCTTGTAGCGGATTGGAACGTAAAGATTTGGAGCTAAGACTTGCTTGGAGCGACTTTAAGAACTTGGATATTTTGGGCTATTTGAGGGAGTGGAACTTAAACCTCTTTGTGAATTGGTTGTTATACATATATTATAAGTATATTATGGATTATATAATATATGGAGTAAGTTTGGAAGAGTTGGATCTTGTTAACTTGTTAAAAGAAAGGATTGGCCGCTTGCCATTAAAATAGTAAAAACGTATCTTACTTGCTAAGAAGCTAATAACAAAGTAACTATAACTTATATTAAGAATGGAAATATAAGTTGGATGACTAATGAGTAAATTGGATAAGTAAAATGGACAAAGTTGGCAAGGACCCCAACTTAAGGATCATTTACTTTGACCGTATTTACTTTGGACCGTATTTACTTTGGATCGTATTTACATTGGGTGTATTTACATTTACATTGGGGAAGATTTTTCAATCGCGTTCGTTTGGGCGTGTGATCCTTTTTAATTATTATATTGTTATGAAGGCGTGATAGTAAACCGTTCACGGTTGGCGCGTAATCCCTTCTTTTACTTATTGTTGTTATGGGCGTGATAGTAAACGCGTTACCGTTTGGGCGTGTAATCCCTTCTTTATTTTGTTTAATTATTACGCCTTATATATATATATATATGGTATATATATTACTGTTATTCGTGACTTGGTAAAAGATGGAAAAGTGAGTATAAACGGGAAGTCTTTAAATTTCGTAGATTTTGAGGGCTTTTATTGGTATAAGTCTTCAATGATAAGAAAGGTTTGATAGAAGTACTATGACCATTTTAGGAGTGGAGTACTACGTGTGGCGTGATCTACTTGGCTTAGGAGTAGCGGGTTGAAGTACTTGGAGCGTTTTGCTTATTGTCGATAAATCGTCGCGAGGTATGTGAACCTCTTCCTATCTTTTCTAGCATGATTGTTGTGAACTATGTAGTATGCGGTAGGCGTACATGTGCTAAGTGATTTGGTTGGTTTAAAACATAGGGTGTTATAATAGCTTTATGGGAAGTTAGTTATAACGACCTTATGTAGGTGAAAATGGTTTACTGATGTTAGAAGTTAAGAGACTTGATCTTATAAGATAAGAGACTTAACTTATTTGTTTTAATGTGGATGTTTGTGTGAAACCTCATTCGTGAGTAATGAGTACTTGGTTTTAAAGGGATAATGTTTCTTGATTTGGGAATCGTAATGTGTATCGGCAGACCATTGCAGCGTTAATAAAGGAAAATGTATTGAATAATGATGTGTTGTATTAAAACCAGTAGAAACCTCCATCTGCATAGAAGCTAAGATGAGACAAAATGATATTACATTTTCTAGATCATGGTTGCTGTAATAAGATCGTTATAAACAAAGAATAAACTACTCACATATATGACATATGTTACTCAATTGTTTTAAAAGAGATTAAGACTATGAGTTATGAAACCTTTCTAAAATAAGTGACTTGAGCAGTTGAAAATGAGAAGTTTGAGTAATTGAAACTAGGCAAACCGAACTTAGGAAAAGAATGTTGTTACTTGATTTTGAAAAGGAATGTGGGTTGGTCATTCTAATACTATGGGTATAGGGTGACTTTTATAAAAGTAATGGATCTCTTTTAAAAGAACTTAACGATGTAGTACTTTGGGGTTAAAAACCTGACTTTGGCATAAAATGAAAGTACTTTGAGTTGTGTGAAACTTGCCTATGCTTGTTGTTGTGAAACTTGCCTATGCTTGTTGTTGTGAAACTTGCCTATGCTTGTGATGATAGCCTTTGTTGTGCAAGTGTGGTATTTACGTATTCTGCGTCTCTCGATGAGGCGGTCGACTTGTTGAGAACTTACTTGGACGTGCTGGGCAGTGATGGAGAATTCCACGGGTATGTTTCCATTTTGATTACTGTCTTGTTGTTGATGTCACATGGACATGTCTACACCGAGGTAGAATTCCGGGGGCATGTGGCCATGCGGCAGGGTTGATCACCCAGTATATTATTGTTGATGTCACATGGACTTGTCTACACCGAGGTAGAATTCCGGGGGCATGTGGCCATGGGGCATTGGTATTATTGTTGCATCATGGACATGTCTACACCGATGCAGAATTCCGGGGGCATGCGGCCATGATGCGAACATGATTGATGTTGTGGGCGTAAGACCCATAGTTATATTTGAGTGATGACTTGAGGGCGTGAGTCCCGATCGACATATTCGCTTTATGTGGTGAGCGTAGTTTGGTTATCATACATGTCTCCGCTTTATATAGACTAGTATGATTTCATTACGATTTTTCTGATTTCACATACTTGGTACTGTTATCTTGACCTCGCCCGGGGCTGCGTTCATGCCGCAGTAGAGGTACATCGGCCGTGGATCCTCGCTCTTAGGATCTCGATTCAGCGTTTTGGGAAGCTCCGTTTCTCCGAGGCTTATCTTTTGGTATGTGTTCCTCGAGTTGTAGGTTCTTGTACATTCGGGGTATGGCGAAGCCTGTCCGTCATAGTTGTTGTAAATCTTAAGTGCAGTAATCTGTGGCGGGGTTTGTAAAAAGGGATTAAACTGTTCGTTTTGAAAGAGTTGTATTTATTATGTTATTGGAAGGTAACCGTTGGGTTGGCCTGTTTTATGTTCATATATCTGTTTCTTGTTTAAGTTTTATTTTCCGCTGGTTTTCTCTGATGATTGTATCACTAGGGTGCCCGGGATAAGGCACCAGTAACGGGCCCCGGAACGGGTCGTTACAATGCCCATGTAGCAATGCTAATGGAAACATACCCGTGGAATCTCTCGTCACTGCCGGTACGTCCAAGTAAGTTCTCAACAAGTCAATCGGCCCTCCATCGAGAGACGCGGTAGTATAGAAACACAATTCTTGCACAACAAAGACTATCACCGTAAGCATAGGCAAGTTACACAACACCAAACATAGGCAAGTTACACAACAACAAGCATAGGCAAGTTATACATAACTCAAGGTACTTTCGTTTTATGTCAAAGTCGGGTTTAACCTAAATTACTACGTCACGTTAAATTCCTTTTAAAGAGATCCATTCCTTTTATAAAAGTCACCCGATACGTAGTATAAAATAGAGTGACTCACATTTTTAGGTAAACCAAAACACCTTCCTTTTCAACCATTCTTTTCCCTAAGGTTCGGTTTTCCTAATTTCAATTACTCAAGTCTCTTATTTTAGAAAAGTTTCATAATTCAATGTCTTAATCTCTTTTAAAACAATTGAGTAACATATGTCATATGTGTGAGCAGTTTATTATTGTTTATAACCATCTTATTAAAGCGATCATGATCTAGAAAATGTAATATCATTTTGTCTCATCTTAGCTTCTATGCAGATGGAGGTTTCTACTGGTTTTAATAATACTTCATTAGTCATTACATTTTCCTTTATTAACGCTGCAGTGGTTTGCTCGATACTCATTCTGATTTCCGAAATCAGTAAAACATTATTCCTTTAAAACCCAAGTACTCATTACTCATGAATGAGGTTTCACACAAAATTCATATTAAGCCAAGTCTCTTATCTTTTAAGATCAATAAACCATTCATTTTACCTCCCTTAAGACGTTATACCTAACTTCCCATAAAGCTAGTATAACTCTTATGTTTTCAAAACCAAGTATTACTCTTCTTTCAAAAAGGGTTCTTAATTCTTCAAGTTCTTTATGATCACACATCAAGTCAGTTATAAGTCAAATCAGTTACCTTTTAAAAACCACAAAACATTTTCTTACCTACATAAAGCTGTTATAACCAACTTCCCATAAAGCCGTTATAACACTTTATGTTTTAAACCAATCAAATACATTTAACACATGTACGTCTACCGTACTACATAGTTATACACATATCATGCTAGAAAAGATAGGAAGAGGTTCACATACCTCGCGACGATTATCGACTAATAGCAAAATGCTCCAAGTACCTCAAACTGTCGGCTACACCTTAAGCCAAGTAGATCACGCCACACGTAGTACTTCAACCTATAGAGGCCACAAGGCGCCTATTAACATCTAGATCTCAACGTAGAATATTCTACAGAAAATTCGGACACCTCCCCACATGGCAGCGTAAATCTCCTCTCTATCGAGGCGGCTACCAAGCCAACCAAGGGGGTTTACACGCCTAACCTGACGTGTACAATTCTACTTCACAAGAATGCTACACAAGTCTCATGTCTGATCCTATGTAATTACGATTCGATTATCTTCTTTAAAATTCAGCTTAAGTCAAAAGACATTGCCGCAATTATGTTCATTACATATATAGTATAATTCAACTACATATTCCTACAACATGTAATTCCCAATTACAATAGAAGGTCAAGAGTGTTTACCTCGATAAGCCCGATTATCCAAGTTTAAAGTCGATCCCGAGCAAGGTTTAGCTCTACTCGCGCTCCAACCCGCTCCAAACAACCCTTAGAAGTTCTAACCAACTTCTACTCAATTACTTCAACTATCAATGAAGATTTCCTTAGGGTTTCGTTTTTGTGACTGAGGGAAAGTATAATAGTATTTCCGGACTCTACGTATAGAGGTAACTTTGGAAAGTACTACAAGGTATATGGGCTAAAGTATTTGGGCATTATAACAATACTTGGAGAGTATTTCTATACCACAAAGGGGGGTAGTATTTCGACTAGCACAACTAGGCTAGGGGGAGGGGGTTCTCGGCTAGAACCACAAGGCAAGGGGGGTTCGGCCGAGGGCTTTCAAGAGGGGGGGGAGAGGGGTGGTGTTTGGACGAGAACAAGCAAGAGGGAGAGGGAGTATTTGAGACTTGGAAATGATTTTAGGATGAAGAAGTTCATCACTTAGGGGGGGTATTTATAGGTCAAGAAATGGCCAACCAATGGCCAAGATTCATCCAAGTGTAAGGCAAGTGTAGGGCTAGGATTAAGCCATGTCCACCTTATCCATCTACCACACCAACTGTTATACCCCGTAGTTCCAGGGTATGTATGCGAGGACGTACGTACGAGAATACGACAGAAAGATTGGAAAGGAAGAAAGAGGTGATTTTTTCCACGGAAAAGTTTCCGGTTTTTGTGAAGGAAAAAGGTTCGTTAATGGGAATTGAATTCCCAGATTTGGTTTTTGGACTTCTTAGATTATATTAGAATTATGGAATTTTATTTTCGGAAATGGTCACGTGGGGCCCACGGGAGAAATTTACGGTTTTGTGGGGCCCGCTTTGATTTTGAGATTTTGGCCGTTATGGATATTTTCTAAGACGAAATATTTTGGGCGAATCGGGGCGACACGTGTCACCCCATGTGGCACCCTGGGCGAAATATGTTTGTGCAACACGGTTAGAGTCGTTTTTCGACGAAACGTTCTACCTAACTACGAAGGGTAAATTACGGCTATGTCATTTAGTATTTTTGCGGATTTTTCCGAGAGACGAAACGCTTTGGACCAACGAGAGGCAACACTTGGCACCCTCTCGTTGGTGGACTTGAAGAGGCGTTAGGGCGATTGGACGGGCAAGGGTTGCTAGATATTTGTGTAGATATTTGTGAGGTTTTAAGGAGTAGGGTCTAGGGGCACTTGGGCATATCTTGGCCCTCCACTTGCCCCCACTTGGCTAGATCTTGGCCATTGGTTGGCCTTTGCTTGCCTATAAATACCCTCCTTTGAAGACTTCTTCATCCATTCCATAATTTCCAAGTCTTGAAAACCTCCCTCCTCCTTGTTGGTTTCGTCCTCCTCTTCCTTTGTGAGGCCTTGGCCGAGGTGCACCCCTCCTGAGGCCTTGGCCGAGGGTACACCCTCCTGGTGGTGTCGTGAGGTACCCCACTCTTGGTAGGAAATACTCTCCAAGTATTGTTGTAATGCCCAAATTACCTTAGCCGTATACCTTGTAGTATTCCAAAGAAACCTCTATCTGAAGAGCAGGAAATACTACCGTATGTCCTTTTGTCTCAAACCGAAACCCTAAGGAAATCTTCATGAGTGATTGAAGTAATTAAGTAGAAGTTGGTTAGAACTTCTAAGGGTTGTTGGAGCGGGTTGGAGCACCCGGAGTAGAAGCTAAGCGTTGCTAAGGATCGACATTTATACTTGGATAATTATGGGCTTATCGAGGTAATTATCTTGTCCCTCTATTTGTAATTGGAAATTACATGTTGTTAGATTATATAGTTGAAGTATACTATATATAGAACTAAGCTTAGTACTGCGGCAATGTCTTTTGACTTAAGCTCAAGAATCGAGGCTGTAATTACATAGGACCGTATTCTGAGACTTGTGTAGTAGTACTGTGGAGTAGAATTGTACCCGTTCGGGTTAGATGTATAACCCCCCCCCCTGGTTGGCTTGGTAGCCGGCCCCGTTAGAGGAGGAGATTTACGCTGTTGCGGGGGGGGGGAGGTGCTGCCGAATTTTCTGTAGAATGTTCTACGATAAGATCTTGATGTTAATAAGCGCCTTGTGGCCTTATAGGTTGAAGTACTACGTGTGGCGCGTTCTACTTGGCTTAAGGAGTAGCCGACAGTTGGAAGTACTTGGAGCGTTTTGCTATTAGTCGATACTCGTCGCGAGGTATGTGAACCTCTTCCTATCTCTTCTAGCATGATATGTGTGAACTATGTAGTACGGTAGACGTACATGTACTAAATGTATTTGATTGGTGTAGAACATAAAGTGTTATAACGGCTTTATGGGAAGTTGGTTATAACGGCTTTATGTTGGTAAGAAAATACATGTGGTTTTTAAAAGGTAATTGAATTGAACTATAACTGGCTTGTTATGTGTTAATAAAGAACTTGAAGTATTTCAAAAGAGTTTTGAATCATTTTGAAAGAAGAAGTAATACTTGGTTTTTGAAAACTTAAGAGTTATACTAGCTTTATGGGAAGTTAGGTATAACGGCTTAAGAATGTTTCTTGATTTGGAAATCGAATGTGTATCGACAAACCACAACAATGTTAATAAAGGAAATGTTTTGATTAATTAAGTATTAATAAAACCGTAGCAACTTCCATCTACATGAAGCTAAGATGAGACAAAATGATATTTCCTAGATCATGGTTCATTGTAATAAGATTGTTATAAACAAGAATATCCTACTCACATATAAGGCTTATGTTTCTCAGTTGTTTAAAAGAAAATTATATTCTTAAATGAATAAGGCTATGAACCACTTAAACCTTTCTAAAATAAGAAACGTGAACATTTGAAATTAGGCAAACTTGGACGTTTGGGAAATAATGTTGTTACTTGATTTTACAAAGGTAAGAGTTTTGGTTTTCTTAAAAGGACGGTCACTCTATTTTATACTACGGGTATTGTGTGACTTATGTGAAAGAAACAGATCTTTTAAAGATTTAATGTGTGAAGTACTTTGGGGTTAGATACCCGAACTTGTTAGTAGAAAGCACCTTGTGTGAATAACTTGATTGTATCGGTTTGTGATAGCCTTATAATACTTTCTTGTTGATTTGAGAAGTAAACATGTTAGGATGCTACGTGTGTTAGTATCTTGTGATGTTAGTGTAAAGGGGTTTTCCCCTCGACTGCGCTTAAAGTTGTTTGACTATCAGCCGTTATGTTGGTATTGTACCACTCACCTTGACTTGTGTCCGGAGGTTAAGCTGCCCTCCGATGCGGGGTAGACTCAGGCGGTCTGGGACCATGATTCGAGGATACCTCATGCGGGTCCAGGGGATCCATGCGGAACTACGGAGTTCGTGTTAGTTTACGGCCGCTTGTGGTCACGCGGTCTTTGTGGCTACGCGGATCGCGAGTCCGTGATTTACGCGGAGTAGCTACCCTCGATGCGGGGTTATACCTCATGCGGGCCTATGAGGTTGGCCTATGCGGAGCTGCGGAGAGTTCCAGGGCTAGACGCGCACATTTGATACTGCGGGCGAGTGACCAGCTTTTATCATGTGACGGTCTAGACAGATATCATGACACATTTTATGACCTTGTTGGTACTGTGGGTGTTAGTAGTCGGCTATGCCTTCGCATTTACTCGCATCGCTTTATTAGGACACGTGGGACTCGTGTTCATGTGTATTCCTTGGTGTTTGTGTATCATAAGCTGGCGATGAGGAAGGTATTCCACGCACGATTGATGTTGTGGGCGTGAGACCCATTGGTAAAATTGAGTGATGACTTGAGGCGTGAGTCCCCGACTTGACATACGCACTTATGGTGAATCGTAGTTTGGTTATCATACATGTCTCCGCTTTGTATAGACTACTATGATTTCATTTCTGATTTATTTTCGTTCACATACTTGGTACTGTTATCGACCTCCTTGGGCTGCGTTCATGCCGCAGTAAAGGTACACCGATCATTGATCCTCGCCTTAGGGTCACAATTCACGTGTGGAAAGCTCCGCTTCTCCGAGGCTTATCGATGGTATAGTCCTGTTGTTGTAGGTGTTTACATTCGTGGTATGGCGGGCCCCGTCCGCCATTGTTGTCGTATCATTTCTTAGAGGTCTGTAGTACAGTTGTGGGCAGGGTTTGTAAAAGGGATTAAAATTGTTCATGTTGGAAAAAGTTGTTATTTATATATATGCCGAAAGGCAAGTTTTTCTCAGATTATTGTTTCATATTTCATAATATGTCTCGTATTGTTTTATGTTCGATTACTCGATGTTGTATCACTAGGGTGCCCGGTAAGGCACTACCACGGGCGGAATCGGTCGTGACAAAAGTGGTATCGAGCGATTAATCCTCGGAAAGTGTCTACGCAGTATCGGATCCAGTATAGTCTTGATGACCGTTGTGTTGTGCACCACGACAATTATCAGGAGTCTATAGGATATTTAGGATTGTTTTCTATTCTTCTCACTCTGAGTTCGTGACTTAGAGCTTAGTTGTAAGTTGGACCCTATGTTGAAATTCTTTCCCTTATCGTTATGCCTCGCGTAGGCAACCCGCCCGTGAGGCGCAAAGCGGCCGAGGAGCGGCGAGTAGAGTTCGTGAGGGTTGCGAGGGCACAGCCCAATCATTACCTAGGGTAGTGCTTCATTCGGGATTTCGCGACGCCACTAGCCCCAAAGAAGTTTAGCATGATGTGGCGGTTCCTCTGCGTCCATGATATTTGAACCTTCGCCCACGGCCAGAACAGTGAATATAGATTGCAAAGAGGCGACCACTGTTACTAGCTATGGATTTGGCTACCGTGAGATTATACCGATGTACCACGAGTCTTGATGACTACCTAAGAGGTTGTGCAAGAGTAATTCTTCATTGGGCTTGAGCATGGCACGTATGCGGGCTTATGTACAGCCGAGAAACGTAGAGATCGACGTTAACCAAGGACAGCGAGAGGGCGGAAGCGGCAAGGTCCTTCGGTAACTTTCAAAGTGAGTATACCTTAAGTGCTATGTTCGATAGCGGTGTGTTAGTTGTGATTAGAAATCATGGTGGGTTAACCGAGTAAGATTTTGGGGATAGAGAAGGTGTGAGCCTTAGAGTGTTATACGTGGAGACCTTAGAGGTAAGGCCATCTCAAGAAAAGGTGTAGTGTTATGTTTGATCCTTATCGAGTGCATAGTGCACGTGAGCTATGTTTGGGGATAGGTCCTAAGTAGTGTGGAATGAAAGTGGGTCGAGTTGAGGCCACGCCGCGTCAACCGCGGCGGGTTTGGTGGTGGGGTCGGTTGTGGTGGTCCCTTGTGTTAGGGTTGTGAGGGTGTTAGGCCCAAGTTTAGTTAACCAATGCGAGTTCGTGGATGCGTTCGACCGTGGTCGGGCGATGGGGCAGCCCATCGTATTTTCGATCGGGGCCGTTTACTCGGTGTGTTGAGTTATCTAAAAGGTTGTAAGGCTGCACGGGTGCCTACCTTCACCTTATGACAAACAGTGGAGCCAGTGGTACGCTGTTTTTGTTTCGAAGTTTTACCAGCAGGTTAAGAACTCAGTGAGTCTCGAACCGCATTCGCCTCGGGCGGTGTGTGGATTTGGGGTAGTCGGGGATTGTTGTCTCTGTAGAGAGAAGTGCTTCTAGCTACCTTTTGTTGTTCGGATGTCGCTTTATGAAGCCTTGTAAGAGGCGGAAGTGTAAGTTCTTGGTCGATTGGTTCGATGTTGGCAAGGTTCGCATTAGTTCAGCTTGTTCCAGCAGACTGTGGATAGGGTAAAGCTCGTCTAGAAGAAGTTCTGGCAGCTCAGAGGAATCGTGCGGATAATCGGCGACGACGCTTAGAGTTCAGTTGTGATCGGTCTTCTTGAAAGTACCACCCCGGACGAGTGTGACGAGTTTTGAAAGCGAAGGAACTTAGCGAGTTACTTTGGGCTTTTGAGTTCATGTGAAGAATAGGCGGGTTGCCTATATGTTAGCAATTGCCGTCCGACTTAGGAAGCGACGTCCGGTCTTCGTATTGTTATGTTCGGGTGAGCGTATAAAGAGGCGAGCCTCTACCACGAAACAGACCGAACCGTGGCTCTCCGTATGGCACATCCCGAGAAGAGCCGTAGGCGCCTCGTGGATCGCAGCGGCCCGGCACCATTTGTTGGGTCGTCGAGCAAGGCTCGCGCAAAGTGACAAAAGTGGTATCGATCGAGAAGTATATTTTGACCCCGGAAGAGGTATTTGTGGTGATATAGAGTGTTTCCTCGTGGGCTTGGATGTAAGTCTTTGCGCAGTGTTTCCATGGCCAGTGTGGCGTGATTGTTCTCATAAGTATAGTAGTAGAGACTATATCGACGCTTGTATGTTTGGGGACTTAGAAGGAACATTCGGACGAATGTTTCTAAGGGGAAGAATGTTATACCGTAGTTCCGTGGTATGTATGCGAGGACGTGCGTGCGAGAATCTGACAGAAAGATTGGAAAGGAAGAAGAGGTGATTTTTCCACGGAAAAGTTTCCGTTTTGTGAAGGAAAAAGGTTCGTTAATGGGAATTGGATTCCCATTTGGTTTTGGACTTCTTAGATTATATTAGAATTATGGAATTTTATTTTCTGAAATGGTCACGTGGGGCCCACGGAGAAATTTACTGGTTTTGTGCCCGCTTTGATTTTGAGATTTTGGCGTTATGGATATTTTCTAAGACGAAATATTTTGGGACGAATCGGGGCGACACGTGTCACCCCGTGGCACCCTTGGGCGAAATATGTTTGTGCACAACACCGGTTAGAGTCGTTTTTCGACGAAACGCTCTACCTAACTACGAAGGGTAAATTACGGCTATGTCATTTAGTATTTTTGCGGATTTTTCCGAGAGACGAAACGCTTTGGACCAACGAGAGGGCAACACTTGGCACCTCGTTGGTGGACTTGAAGGGCGTTAGGGCCGATTGGACGGGCAAGGGTTGCTAGATATTTGTGTAGATATTTGTGAGGTTTTAAGGAGTAGGGTCTAGGGGCACTTGGGCATATCTTGGCCTCCAGCGCCCCACTTGGCTAGATCTTGGCCATTGGTTGGCCTTTGGTTGGCCTATAAATACCCTCCCCCTTTGAAGACTTCTTCATCCATTCCATAATTTCCAAGTCTTGAAAACCTCCCTCCCTCCTTGTTGGTTTCGTCCCTCCTCTTCCTGTGAGGCCTTGGCCGAGGGTGCACCCTCCAGAGGCCTTGGCCGAGGTACACCCTCTCCTAGTGGTGTCGTGAGGTACCCCCCCCTCTTGGGAGGAAATCCTCTCCAAGTAGTGTTGTCACGCCCAAATTACCTTAGCCGTATACCGTGGAGTATTCCAAAGAAACCTCTATCCGAAGCGCCCGGAACTACTACCGGATGTCCTTTTTGTCTCAAACCGAAACCCTAAGGAAATCTTCCTTGAGTGATTGAAGGAATTAAGTAGACGTTGGGTAGAACTTCTAAGGGTTGTGTGGAGCGGGTTGGAGCACCCGGAGTAGGAGCTAAGCGTTGCTAAGGATCGACATTTATACTTGGATAATTATGGGCTTATCGAGGTAATTATCTTGTCCCTCTATTTGTAATTGGAAATTACATGTTGTTAGATTATATAGTTGAAGTATACTATATATAGAACTAAGCTTAATCTTTGCAATGTCTTTTGACTTAAGCAAGAATCGAATCGAATCGTAATTACATAGACCGTATTACATGAGACTTGTGTAGTAATCGTGGAGTAGAATTGTACCGCTCGTTAGATGTATAACCCCCCCTGGTTGGCTTGGTAGCCGGCCCCGTTAGAGGAGGAGATTTACGATGTTGCGGGGGGGGGGAGGTGCTGCCGAATTTTCTGTAGAATGTTCTACGATAAGATCTTGATGTTAATAAGCGCCTTGTGGCCTTATAGGTTGAAGTACTACGTGTGGCGCGTTCTACTTGGCTTAGGAGTAGCGACGTTGGAAGTACTTGGAGCGTTTTGCTATTAGTCGATACTCGCGAGGTATGTGAACCTCTTCCTATCTCTTCTAGCATGATATGTGTGAACTATGTAGTACGGTAGACGTACATGTACTAAATGTATTTGATTGGTGTAGAACATAAAGTGTTATAACGGCTTTATGGGAAGTTGGTTATAACGGCTTTATGTTGGTAAGAAAATACATGTGGTTTTAAAAGGTAATCGAATTGAACTATAATCGGCTTGTTATGTGTTAATAAAGAACTTGAAGTATTTCAAAAGAGTTTTGAATCATTTTGAAAGAAGAAGTAATACTTGGTTTTGAAAACTTAAGAGTTATACTAGCTTTATGGGAAGTTAGGTATAACGGCTTAAGAATGTTTCTTGATTTCGAAATCGAATGTGTATCGACAAACCACAACAAGCGTTAATAAAGGGAAATGTTTTGATTAATTAAGTATTAATAAAACCAAGTAGCAACTTCCATCCGCATGAAGCTAAGATGAGACAAAATGATATTTCCTAGATCATGGTTCATTGTAATAAGATTGTTATAAACAAGAATATCCTACTCACATATAAGGCTTATGTTTCTCAGTTGTTTAAAAGAAAATTATATTCTTAAATGAATAAGGCTATGAACCACAAAACCTTTCTAAAATAAGAAACGTGAACATTTGAAATTAGGCAAACTTGGACGTTTGGGAAATAATGTTGTTACTTGATTTTACAAAGGTAAGAGTTTTGGTTTTCTTAAAAGGACGGCCACTCTATTTTATACTACGTATTGTGTGACTTATGTGAAAGAAACAGATCTTTTAAAGATTTAATGTGTGAAGTACTTTGGGGTTAGATAATTCGAACTTGTTAGTAGAAAGCACCTTGTGTGAATAACTTGATTGTATCGGTTTGTGATAGCCTTATAATACTTTCTTGTTGATTTGAGAAGTAAACATGTTAGGATGCTACGTGTGTTAGTATCTTGTGATGTTTGTGTAAAGGGGTTTCCCTCGATCGCGCTTAAAGTTGTTTGACTATCAGCCGTTATGTTGGTATTGTACCACTCACCTTGACTTGTGTCCGGAGGTTAAGCTGCCCTCCGATGCGGGGTAGACTCAGGCGGTCTGGGACCATGATTCGAGGATACCTCACGCGGTCCAGGGATCCATGCGGAACTACGGGAGTTCGTGTTAGTTTACGGCCGCCTTGTGGTCACGCGGTCTTCGTGGCTACGCGGATCGCGAGTCCAGGCGATTTACGCGGGAGTAGCTACCCTCGACGCGGGTTATACCACATGCGGGCCTATGAGGTTGGCCTATGCGGGCTGCGGAGAGTTCGTGGCTAGACGCGCACATTTGATACTGCGCGCGAGTGACCGGCTTTTATCATGTGGCCTGCAGACAGATATCATGACACATTTTATGACCTTGTTGATCGTGGGTGTTAGTAGTCGGCTATGCCTTCGCATTTACCTGCATCGCTTTATTAGGACACAGTGGGACCCGTGTTCATGTGTATTCCTTGGTGTTTGTGTATCATAAAGCTGGCGGTGAGAAGGTATTCCACGCACGATTGATGTTGTGGGCGTGAGACCCATTGGTAAAATTGAGTGATGACTTGAGGCGTGAGTCCTCGACTTGACATATTTGCACTTATGGTGATCAGTAGTTTGGTTATCATACATGTCTCGCTTTGTATAGACTACTATGATTTCATTTACTGATTTATTTTCGCCACATACTTGGTACTGTTATCGACCTCGCCCGGGCTGCGTTCATGCCGCAGTAAAGGTACACCATCATCGATCCTCGCCTTAGGGTCACAGTACGTGTGGGAAAGCTCCGCTTCTCCGAGGCTTATCGATGGTATAGTCCTGTTGTTGTAGGTGTTTACATTCGTGGTATGGCGGGCCCCGTCCCGCCATTGTTGTCGATCATTTCTTAGGTGCAGAAATGCAGTTGTGGCGTGGTTTGTAAAGGGATTAAAACTGTTCATGTTGGAAAAAGTTGTTATTTATATATATGCCGAAAGGCAAGTTTTTCTCAGATTATTGTTTCATAATTCATAATATGTCTCGTATTGTTTTATGTTCCGCTGATTACTCTGATGTTGTATCACTAGGGTTCCCGGGGTAAGGCACCAGTCACGGGCCCGGAATCGGGTCGTGACACCAACTTGCACAAATATCCTACCTAACCAATGCCACCTTTCGTCCAACTTGCCGCCCCAAGCCCTTCCAATGTGAGGGTGACACATGTCACCCTCCCGTTGGTCCAAAATGTTTCATCTCTCGGAAAAATCCGCAAAAATTATAAATGACATAGCCGGAATTTTCCCTTCGCGAGTTTAGTAAAACGTTTCGTCGAAAAATGACTCTTTTTGGTACTTGTGCCCAAATTTCGAACTTAGCCTAACTTTAAGGCTTAAATTATAATACGTACGCCCTCACGTACATACTCTGGAAATACGGGGTATAACATTCTCCCCTCCTTAGAAACATTCGTCCCGATAACACACGTTCTCTTCCTTCCTTACTCGTCGTGCCCTTCTCGAACACTTGAACTCTTCCAGTACGTACCACACTTCAGTCACCGCTTCAGTTTCCAAAACTTTGGAGTCACCACCTCCAAACTTGGTCATCTAAACTTGGGCCTAGCACCCTCGTGACCCTACCGATCAAGTGACCACCCGCTGACCACTCGAAACAGGCCGCGGGTTGGCCCGCAACGTGGCCCCAACCCGACCTACTTAACGCATCAAGCTCTTGTTCCCCGATCCGGAACAATCTTACCTATACAGGTCTTGAAAGCTACCACTTCCATTTTACATAACCCAAGGAATTTTCCCACAATTTCTCCACGCATACTTACACATTCCGACAAAGATCACTTGCAAAGTCTTGTACTCAAGACGTCCTTACATCTAAGGTCTCAACTGTAATATTCTAATGTTCATCATTTTCTCACCCCCAGGCTTACCCTTTTACTAACCAGGCTTCTAAATCACATTTTAGCACAAAGCTATCCGAACATAACACTAAACACATCATCAATACATACAAAACTCTAGAGAGTTAAGGATATACCTGAAAATAGGCGGTTCAAAGGACCGCTAAAACTGGGAACTTCCACCGCGACCTCTACCGTGGCCTGCCGGTGTGTGTACATCTTGCCTAGCTATGGAAGGTGAAGAACCCAAGAATCGTCTAGTAGTCAGGCTATCCCACCGATCTTACCCCGAGTCGGACAGTCTCCCGTCAAATGGCCCTGTCGGCCGCAAGTATAGCAATCTCCCAAACCAGTACGACATTCCCCTCTATGGGCTTTACCACAATGGTCACACTGAGATACGGGTGGCCTCATCCGGCGAACACTTCTACTCCCCTGAAGATCTGAAACCTGGGAGCCCTGACCTGCTCCTGAATATCCCGAAGGTCCCGAAGGCTGCGGAGGACCACTCTGTACTGGCAGAGGTACATAACTAGTCTGCTGCTGAGGCGGTCCGCCTCGAAAGTCACCAAAGGACCCTGCTGTTCTGGCCCTCTTCTGCTGATCTTGGTCATTCCGTCGATTTCTCCGCTCCTCACTTCCCAGTGCATAAGCCTGCATGCGGGCAATGTCCATGCCCGGCTGAAGAGGTACACCCGAACAACTTTTTGCTAGGTAATCATCGAGCCCTGTAACATATCGGTGCACTCGATCCTCCATACTAGCTACTAACGCGGGGACGTACCGGGCCAATGAGTCGAACTCTACATTGTACTCCCGAACCGTACGCCTGCTCGCCGCAACACCAAAAATCATGCACCGAGCCCTCCTCATCCGCGAGGCAAGAAGTGTGCAAGAAATGCCTCGAGAACTCGCCCCATAAAGCGGAAGTGCATTCTCTCCCGTGACAGCTCCATGAATCAAACCGGTCGACTAAGGTATCACGCAAACGATCGAACCTAGATCACCGACTCGGTCTCCGATGCCTTGATCACTCAAGATCCGTAGAATCGCCGGATGAACTCCTGCGGATCATCCTCGTGCCTCGACCCATAAAGCTCGCGGCCTACAACTCGTAAAATCCGTAGCCTCAAACTATCGATCTAGGGTGAACCACTCGTGCATCTTTGAACCGCGTCCAGCCTATCCTCAAGTCCGCCACAACCACGCCATTAATCGGGCCCACTCCTTGTAACCATCTCTTCTCGCTCCGCATCGCGGATCGAGGCTCAGTGCGTGGTCTGAAGAGATCGCCACGCTCTACTCGCAGCTCCCTCTGCTGCCTTGCCCTTCTGGGCCCGGGTTGCCTTACACGGAGGCATAACTGGTAAAAACGAAGTATGTCAGAGGGGTCCAATCTTATCACACAGCTCTAAGGCACGATCTCAGAATGAGGAGAATGGAAACCAATCCTAAATGTCCTATAGCCTCCTGATTATAGATGTGGTGCACAACACACCGATAATCAAGAATCTACTAGACACGATCTGTAGACACTTTCCGAGGACTAACTGCTCTGATACCACTTTTGTCATGACCCGTTCCGGGGCCCGTGACTGGTGCCTTACCCTGGGCACCCTAGTGATACAACATCAGAGAAAAACCAGCGGAAATAAAACTTAAACATTTAAATAGATATGGATCAAGATAAAGAAAATAGGCCAACCAAAATGGTTGCCTTTCAACAGATATATATATATAGACATTTGAGCCATAATCCTTACAACCCCGCCACAACAAGGACACTCTAAGATTTTTACAACAACTATGACGGGACAGGGCCCCGCCATACCCCTGAATGTACAAGAACCTACAGACTCAGGGTAACATACCGAAGATAAGCCTCCGAAGGAACGGAGCTTCCCAATACGCTGAAAGGTGATCCTAAAAGCGGGGATCGACAGTCGATGTACCTCTACATGAACGCAGCCCCCCGAAGGAGGTCAGTACAACAGGTACCAAGTATGTGAAACTGTAAAATACTGTAAATGAAATCATAGCAGTCTATATAAAGCAGGAGACATGTATGATAACCAACTACAGTACACCACATATAAACAGCCATATCAAGTCAGAGACTCACGCCCTACAAATCATCACTCGTGTCCGTGGAATTCCTTCCTCACTGCCGGCAGTCTATGATATAACAACACCAAGGAGTATATATGAACACCAGGTCCTACCTGTGTCAATAAAACCGTACGGGGCAAGTATAACTACCAGATCCGACCATACCAATAATACTGTACAACCATATCATGAAGCTGACACGTGGCAAGTGCAATAGCCTCCACCAGCTCCACCGCGCCACGTGAATGACGGGGCAAGTGAATCGCCACGCACCAGATCACAACCGTAAGTCACGGCTCCATCCAAATACCGACTCGCGGTCGACACGTGCAAGTACACTAGCCTCCACCAGATCCACTGCGCCACGTGGCCGCGGGGCAAGTGAATCGCCGGGCACCGATCACAACCGTAAGTCATGATACTTCGCCGCGGGCGACACGCAAGTGCAATAACCGCTACCAGATCCACCTGCGTCACGTAGCTGACGGGGGCAAGTAAACAGGCTACGCACCCGATCACAACCGTAAGTCACGATACTTCGCCATAACCATAATGGTCACATGTCCACAGAATCCATCAACGGTGTGGACATGCCCATGTAACAATGCTAATGGAAACATACCCGTGGAATCTCCCGTCACTGCCGGTACGTCCAAGTAAGTTCTCAACAAGTCAATCGGCCCTCCATCGAGAGACGCGGTAGTATAGAAACACAATTCTTGCACAACAAAGACTATCACCGTAAGCATAGGCAAGTTACACAACACCAAACATAGGCAAGTTACACAACAACAAGCATAGGCAAGTTATACATAACTCAAGGTACTTTCATTTTATGTCAAAGTCCGGGTTTTAACCCTAAAGTACTACGTACGTTAAATTCCTTTTTAAAGAGATCCATTCCTTTTATAAAAGTCACCCGATACCCGTAGTATAAAATAGAGTGACTCACATTTTTAGGTAAACCAAAACACCTTCCTTTTCAACCACATTCTTTTCCCTAAGGTTCCAGTTTGCCTAATTTCAATTACTCAAGTCTCTTATTTTAGAAACGTTTCATAATTCAATGTCTTAATCTCTTTTAAAACAATTGAGTAACATATGTCATATGTGTGAGCATTTTATTCTTGTTTATAACCATCTTATTAAAGCAGCCATGATCTAGAAAATGTAATATCATTTTGTCTCATCTTAGCTTCTATGCAGATGGAGGTTTCTACTGGTTTTAATAATACTTCATTAGTCATTACATTTTCCTTTATTAACGCTGCAGTGGTTTGCTCGATACTCATTCTGATTTCCGAAATCAGTAAAACATTATTCCTTTAAAACCCAAGTACTCATTACTCATGAATGAGGTTTCACACAAAATTCATATTAAGCCAAGTCTCTTATCTTTTAAGATCAATAAACCATTCATTTTACCTCCCTTAAGACGTTATACCTAACTTCCCATAAAGCTAGTATAACTCTTATGTTTTCAAAACCAAGTATTACTCTTCTTTCAAAAAGGGTTCTTAATTCTTCAAGTTCTTTATGATCACACATCAAGTCAGTTATAAGTCAAATCAGTTACCTTTTAAAAACCACAAAACATTTTCTTACCTACATAAAGCTGTTATAACCAACTTCCCATAAAGCCGTTATAACACTTTATGTTTTAAACCAATCAAATACATTTAACACGTATGCGTCACCGCATTTTACATAGTTATACACATATCATGCTAGAAAAGATAGGAAGAGGTTCACATACCTCGCGACGATTATCGACTAATAGCAAAATGCTCCAAGTACCTCAAACTGTCGGCTATACCTTAAGCCAAGTAGATCACGCCACACGTAGTACTTCAACCTATAAAGGCCACAAGGCGCCTATTAACATCTAGATCTCAACGTAGAATATTCTACAGAAAATTCGGCACTCTCCCCATGGCAGCGTAAATCTCCTCCTCTATCGAGGCCGGCTACCAAGCCAACCAGGGGGGGTTTATACGTCTAACCGGACGTGTACAATTCTACTACACAGTCTACTGTAAATACAGTCTTATGTAAGTACAGTTCAATTCCTTTTTACATTCTTCTGTATAGTGCAATTACAGTCCAATTCTCTACTTTATATTCAGGCTTAAGTCAAAAGACATTGCCGCAAAACTATGTTCAGTTCTATATATAGTATACTTCAACTATATATTACAGCAACAAGTAATTTCCAATTACAATAGGGGACAAGATTATTTACCTCGATAAGCCCAAAATTATCCAAGTTTAATGTCGATCCTGAGCAACGCTTAGCTCCAACTCCGGGTGCTCCAACCCGCTCCAAACAACCCTTAGAAGTTCTACGCAACTTCTTCTTAACACTTCAACCAACTATGAAGGTTTTCCTTAGGGTTTCGGTTTGAGATAAAAAGGACACAAGGTAGTATTTCCGGGCTCTACGTATAGAGGTATCTTTGGAATACTACAAGGTATACGGCTAAGGTATTTTGGGTATAGTAACAATACTTGGAGAGTATTTCTACCAAGAGAGGGGTGTATTTATACGAGACAACACCACAAAAGGGGGGGTGTACCCTCGCCAACCCCACTAGGAGGGGTACTCTTAGCCAAGGGAGGGCTCGGCGAGGGCCTTCTCAAAGGGGGAGGGGGAGGCTAGGACGAGACACTACTCAAAGGGGGGAAGAGCTCTCAAGACTTAGGAAAGTTTAGGAATGGATGAAGAAGTCTTCAAAGGGGGGGGGGGGTATTTATAGGAAGACCAAGGGTCAAGATCTAGCCAAGTGGGGGGCAAGTGGAGGGCCAAGATATGCCCAAGTGCCCCCTAGACCCTACTCCTTAAAACCCTCACAAATATCCTACCAACTACTTGACAAAAAGCCAACCAATTCGTCCACCCTTTACCGCCCAACGTCCATCAATGAGAGGGTGACAAGTGTCGCCCTCTCGTTGGTCCAAAATGTTTCGTCTCTCGGAAAAATCCGCAAAAATTAGAAATGACATAGCCGTAATTTACCCTACGCGATTTGTGTAAAACGTTTCGTCGAAAAACGACTCTAATCGGGTGTTGTGCACAAAATATTTCGTCCAAGCCAACTTTAAAGTTCAAACTTTTCTACGTACGTCCCCACGTACATACTCTGGAAATACGGGGTATAACAAACAAAGTCATAAACTGTATCATGAGATCTGTCTAGACCGCCACATGATCGAAGCTGGCCACTCGCCCGCAGTATCTAATGTGCGCGTCTAGTCCTGGAACTTCCCGCAGCTCCGCATAGGCCACTCCAATGGCCCGCATGAGGTATTCCCCGCATCGAGGGTAGCTACTCCCCGGCAATGTCCTGGACTCGCAGACCGCATGGCCTCATAGACCGCATGACCATAAAGGCCGCACACTAACCTGGAACTCTCGTAGCTCCGCATAGGTCCCCAGGACCCGCATGAGGTATTCTCGAATCATGGTCCTGCCGGACCGCTGAGTCTACCCGTCGGAGGCGACTTAACCCTCGGTATCATGTCAAGAGGTGAGTGATATAATACTAACATAACAGCTTATCGTTAAATAACATAAGCACAACAAGGGAAACCCCTTTACACAAACATCACAAGATACTAACACACGTAGCATCCTAACATGTTTACTTATCAAATCAACAAGAAAGTATTACAAGGCTATCACAAACTAACACAATCAAGTTATTCACACAAGGTACTTTCTACTTTATTTTAACAAGTTCGGGTTTTTATCCCCAAAGTACTTCATACATTAACTCTTTAAAAGATCCGCTTCTTTCACAAAAGTCACATAATACCCGTAGTATAAAAAATAGAGTGACTATCTTTTTAAGTAAACCAAAACACTTCTCTTTGTAAAATCAAGTAGCAACATTCTTTTCCAAACGTTCAAGTTTGCCTAATTTCAAATGCTCAAGTTTCTCATTTTCGAAAGGTTTCGTAGTTCATAGTCTTAGTCACTTAATAATATAATTCTCCTTTAAAACAATTTGAGAAACATATGCCTTATGTATGAGTAGGTTATTCTTGTTTATAACAATCTTATTAGAGCAGCCATGATCTAGGAAATGTAATATCATTTTGTCTCATCTTAGCTTCTATGCAGATGGAGGTTTCTACTGGTTTTAATAATACTTAATTAGTCAATACATTTCCCTTTATTAACGCCGCAGTTGGTTTGTTCGATACTTATTCGATTTCAAATCAAGAAACGTTATTCCTTTTAAAAACCAAATACTCATTACTCACGAATGAGGTTTCACACTTTTTAACAAAATTCATATTAATATAATTAAGTCAAGTCTCTTATCTTTTAAGATCAAGTCTCTTAACTTCTAAAATCAGTAAACCATTCTTTTTACCTCTCTTAAGTCGTTATACCTAACTTCCCATAAAGCTAGTATAACTCTTAAGCTTTTAAAACCAAGTATTACTCTTCTTTCAAAAATGATTCTTAATTCTTTTGAAATATTTCAAGATTCTTATTATTAGACTCAAGTCAAAAGACATCGCAAAGAAACCACATTCGCTAACACACGCGTCACCGTACTATATATATTCTTTTAAAATATCATGCTCAAGAGGATAGGAAGAATCACATATGTCACGACCCGAAACTGGGCCCGTGACTGGTGCCTTACCCCGGGCACCCTAGTGACACAACATCAGAGTAATCAGCGGAACATAAAACATATACATGAAACAAGTGAAGTACAAAACAGTAATCTGAGGAAAACTTGCCTTTTGGCATATATAAATAACAACTTTTACAAATGAACAGTTTAATCCTTTTCACAAACCACGCTTGCGTGATTACTACGCACTTCTAAGAAATGATACGACAACAATGGCGGGACAGGGCCCGCCATACCCAATGTAAACACCTACAACAACAGGACTATACCACCGATAAGCCTCCGAGAAACGGAGCTTTCAATGCCGAATCTTGTGACCCTAAGAGCGAGGATCAATGACTGGTGTACCTTTACCTGCGGCATGAACGCAGCCCTTCAAGATAACAGTACCGAGTATGTGAAATCAAAATAAATCAGAAATGAAATCATAGTAGTCTATATAAAGCAGGAGACATGTATGATAACCAAACTACAGTTCACACCATAGAAGCAGTCATGTCAAGTCAGGGACTCACGCCCTAAAAGTCATCCTCATGCGTGGAACTCATTCTCACCGCGGTCTAGGTACAAATCATGTGATACGTATAATGTGTCTCGGCGTCTTATGGACCCAATATAGAAAATGGTGGAATACATTCTGCTCATCCTACGAACCGTAGTCGAAATGGAATACATTCCGGATGAACCGGTAGTCAAGTGAAATACATTCCGGATGAACCGGTCCTCAAGTGAAATACATTCCGGATGAACGGCCCTCAAGTGAAATACATTCTGATGAACCGGTCCTCAAGTGAAATACATTCCGGATGAACCGGTCCTCAAGTGAAATACATTCCGGATGAACCGGTCCTCGTGAAATACATTCGGATGAACCGGTCCTCAAGTGAAATACATTCCGGATGAACCGGTCCTCAAGTGAAATACATTCCGGATGAACCGGTCCTCAAGTGAAATACATTCCGGATGAACCGGTCCTCAAGTGAAATACATTCTGGATGAACCGTGTCGAGTGAAATACATTCCGGATGAACCGTAATCAAGTGATATACATTCCGGATGAACCGTAATCAAGTGATATACATTCCCGGATGAACCAGTAGTCGAGTAGAACACGGATTTACACAACAAGGCTATCACACGTAACATGGTCAAGTTTCATAACAACAAGTATAAGCAAGTTACACACGACTCAAGGTACTTTCATTTTATATCAAAGTCCGATTTTAACCTTAAAGTACTACGTCCGTTAAATTCCTTTTAAGATTCATTCCTTTTACAAAGGTCACCCGATACCGTAGTATAAGATTTGAGTGACTAACATTGTTAAGTAAACCAAAATGCTTTCCTTTGTAAAATCAAGTGACAACCTTATTTTCCAAACGCGTTGAGTTGCCTAATTTCAATGCTCAAGTTTCTCATTTTAGAAAAAGGTTTCGTAGTTCATAGTTTTAAATCCTTTAAAGCATAATTCTCCTTTAAACGTTTTGAGAAACCTATGTCTTATAAGTGAGTAGGTATTCTTGTTTATAATCAATCTTATTAAGCGACCATGATCTAGGAAATGTAATATCATTTTGTCTCATCTTAGCTTCTATGCGGATGGAGGTTTCTCTTGGTTTTAATAATACTTCTTTAGTCAAAACATTTTCCTTTTATTAACGCCGCAGGTGGTTTGTCGATACACATTCGATTTCCAAATCAAGAAACATTCTTAAGCCGTTATACCTAACTTCCCATAAAGCTAGTATAACTCTTAAGCTTTCAAAACCAAGTAATACTCATTCTTTCAAAACGATTCATAGATCTTTTGAAATGCTTCAAGTTCTTTATTAACACATATCACGCCGCTATTATTCAAATCGATTACCTTTTTAAAACCCACAAAGTATGTGCTTATCCACATAAAGCTATTATAACCAACTTCCCATAAAGCCGTTATAACACTTTATGTTTTAAATCAATCAAATACATTTAGCACATGTGCGTCACCGCATTTTACATAGTTCACACATATCATGCTAGAAGAGATAGGAAGAGGTCCACATACCTCGCGACGAGTATCGACTAATAGCAAAACGCCCAAGTACTTCCAAACGTCGGCTACTCCTTAAGCCAAGTAGATCGCGCCACACGTAGTACTTCAACCTATAAGGCCACAAGGCGCTTATTAACATCTAGATCTTATCGTAGATCATTCTACGTAAAATTCGCACTCTCCCCGCCACAACGTAAATCTCCTCTCTATCGAGGCCGCCATCAAGCCAACTGAGGGGTTCTACACGCCTAACCTGACGTGTACAATTCTACTCCACACTACCACACAAGTCTCAGAATACAGTCTATGTAATTACATTCGATTTAGTTCTTTATTCTTCAGCTTAAGTCAAAAGACATTGCCAACTAACTACGTTGATCTATATATAGTATACTTCAACTATATATTCTAACAACATGTAATATCCAATTACAATAGGGGACAAGATAATTACCTCGATAAGCCCATAATTATCCGAGTTAAAAGTCGATCCTTAGCAATGTTTCGCTCTACTCAAGGTGCTCCAACCCCGCTCCAAATAACCCTTAGAAGTTCTACTCAACTTCTTAATAATACTCCAACCAACAATGGAGATTTTCCTTAGGGTTTCGTTTAGTAGTGAAGGAAGGTATAATAGTATTTCTGGCTTTTAGATAGGTATAAACTTAGAATACTACAAGGTATAAGGCTAAGGTATTAGGGCATTATAACAATACTTTGGAGAGTATTTCTATACCACAAAGGGGGGTATTATACGAAAACAACTAGGCTAGGGGGGGGGTGTATACCCCTCGGCCTACCCCACTAGGGGGGGGTACTCTCGGCCAATGGGGGAGGGTACACTCGGCTAGCACCCACAGAGGGGTGCTCTCGGCGAACTCACACAAAGGGGAGGGAGAAGGCTCTCAAGACTTAGGCATTTTGGATGAAGAAGTCTTCAACCTTAAGGGGTATTTATAGGTCAAGGGATGGCCAACCAAAGGCCAAGATCAATCCATGTGTTAGGCAAGTGTAGGGCTAGGATTTACCAAACACAAATATCCTACCAACCCTTGACTTTTCAAAGGCACAAAAAACGTGCTCCACCCTTGTCCATTTCGTCCTAAGGACGTTTCAAGTCCACCAATGAGAGGGTGCCAAGTGGCGCCCTCTTGTTGGTCCAAAATGTTTCGTCTCTCGGAAAAATCCGCAAAAATTAAAAATGACATAGCCGGAATTTCCCCTACGAAAGCTGTTAAAACGTTTCGTCTAAAAACGACTCCAAACGGGTGTTGTGAACAAACATTAATTCGGCCAAGCCTTACTTGAAGTTCGAAATTTCCTACGCACGCCCTCGCGTGCATACTGGAAATACGGGGTATAACATTCTCCCCTCCTTAGAAACATTCGTCCGAATGTTCCTTCTAAGTCTCACAACAACCGCGCGCCAGTATAGTCTTCACTACTATACTTACGAGAACAAACCTGCCACACATGGCCACGTAAACAATCATGCACAATACTTACATCTAAGTCCACGAGGAAACACCTCTAACATCACCACAAATAATACTACTTTGTCACTTTGTCTGAGATACCACACTTTTGTCACTTTGTCGCGAGCCTTGCTCCGACGACCCAACAAATGGTACCGGGCTGCGATCATCAAGGCGCCAGACACTCGAATTATTACCACATTTCCGATCGCTTTAGTATCCAAAACTCGGGTTACTATCTCTAACGTGGTCATCATTAATCGGGAACATTCGGATGGATCTTCGATACTTTCCGAACATAACAATACGAAGACCGGACGCCCTTCCTCCTAAGTCGGACGGCAAATGCTAACATATAGGCAACTCCGCCTATTCTTCACATGAACTCACAAAGGCCCGAGTAACTCGCTAAGTTCCTCGCTTTTCCACAACTCGTCACACCCTAACCGGGGTGGTACCTTCAAGAGGACCGACCGTCAACCTGAACTCTAAGCGTCGTCGCCGATTATCCGCACGATATCTCTGAGCTGCCAGAACCTCTTCTAGACAAGCTTCACTACCCACAATTTCTTTGGAACAAGCTCAACCAACTATTTGAACCTTGCCAACATCGAACCAATCGACCGACAACTTACACTTCTGCCCCTACAAGGTTTCAAAAGGCGACATCCGAACACTGAACTGGTAGCTTAAACACTCCCTCCACAGGAGACAACAATCCCTACAACTACCCCTGAAATCCAACATCGCCCGGAGGCGAATGCGATCTGAGACTCACCTGAGTTCTTAATCTTGCCTGGTAAAACTTCCAGAAACAAAAACAGTGTAACCTGGGCTCCACTGTCCGTCATAAGGTGAAGGTAGGCACCCCGTGCAGCCTTACAACCTTTCTGATAAATCAACACTGCCGAGTGAACGGTCCTGACCGAAGAACACGATGGGCTGCCCCCATCGGCCCGACCACTGGTCGAACGCATCCACGAACTCGTACGCTGGTTAACTAAACTTGGGCCTAACACCCTCACAACCCTAACACAAGGCGGGACCACCACAACCTGACCCCACCACCAAACCTACCGCGGGTTGACCCGCAACGGGGCCTCAACCCGACCGGGCAACGCGCACTATACTAGCTCCCCGAAGGAACAATCTCACTAAACACGTTACGAAAACCTAGCGGTCTTCTTAGCTCAACTACCCTCTTTCATCCCACACTACTCAGGGACTTATCTCACAACCATCGTTCACGTGCACTAGGCACCCCGATAAGGATCAACATACCCATACGTCTTTTACTCTAGATGACCTTACCTCTAAGGTCTCTACGTAACAAAACTCTAAGGTTCACACCTTCTCTATTCCCCCGAATCTTACTTGGTTAACTAACCAACACACTGCTATCAGAACATAGCACTTAAGGTATACTCACCTTATCACATAAACAAAACTCTAGAGGGTTAAAGATATATCTATATCTCTTTCACTCCTTAGTCGTTCTAAACAAACACGCCAGTGAGCGCATAGCTAAGGAAGATGACAAACTACCCACCGATCCTGAAGGCTAAGTCCTCCTACAAGGACACTCTTCGACACCAGACCCTGACGGTCATAGGTACAACAAGTACCAACTAAAAGACGACATTCCCCGGGATGACGTCTGTCACATTGTGAACCGGAAGCCCTGGAGTTCTGACCAACTCCTTCATAACCCGAACGTCCTGAACCCCGTGGAAGACCACTCTGCACTGGTGGATGTGCATAACCTAATCTGCACCACAGGCGACTCGCCTCGAAAGTTACCAAAGGACCTTGCTGCTCTGTCCCTCTTCTGTTGTCCTTCGTTAACCCGTCAATCTCTACGTTCCTCGGCCTGCTGCGCATAAGCCCGTACACAGGCCATGCTCAAGCCTAACTGAAGGATTACTCTTGCACAATCTTCTCTTAGGTAGTCATCAAGACTTGCGGTACAACGGTATACTCTCTGGTAGCCAAATCCATAGCTAGTAACAGGGTTGCCTCTTTGCAATCCATACTCTCTGTTCCTGGTCGTGGAACTGAAGGTTCAAATATCATGGCCGCAGTAGGAACTGCCGTCGCCGTGCTTAAACTCTGCTGGGGCTAGTGACGTCGCAGAAATCCCCGAATGAAGCATTACCCTAGGTAATGATTGGCCTGTGCCCACGTAACCCTCTGAACTCTACTCGCAGCTCCCTCGGCTGCCTTGCCCTCCTGGGCCCGGGTTGCCCTACGCGGAGGCATAATGATAAGGGAAAGAATTTCATCAGAGGGTCCAACTTACAACTCAGCTCTAAGGCACGATCTCAGAGTGAGAAGAATAGAAACCAATCCTAAATATCCTATAGCCTCCTGATTATTGGCGTGGTGCACAACACACCGATAATCAAGACTTCTGGATACGGTGCGTAGACACTTTCCGAGGATTAATCGCTCACGATACCACTTTTGTCACGACCATCGGGCGTGGCGGTGCATTAACCCGGGCACCCTAGTGACACAACATCAGAGTAATCAGCTGAACATAAAACATATACATGAAACAAGTGAAGTACAAAACAGTAATCTGAGGAAAACTTGCCTTTTGGCATATATAAATAACAACTTTTACAAATGAACAGTTTAATCCTTTTCACAAACCACCTTGCGATACTACGCACTTAAGAAATGATACGACAACAATGGCGGGACAGGGCCCCGCCATACCCCTGAATGTAAACACCTACAACAACAGGGGACTATACCACTGATAAGCCTCCGGAGAAACGGAGCTTTCCCAAATGCTGAACTGTGACCCTAAGAGCGAGGATCAATGACTGGTGTACCTTTACCTGCGGCATGAACGCAGCCCCCCGAAGGAGGTCGATAACAAATGCGAGTATGTGAAATCAAAATAAATCAGAAATGAAATCATAGTAGTCTATATAAAGCAGAGACATGTATGATAACCAAACTACGATTCACAACATAGAAGCGATCATGTCAAGTCGTGACTCACGCCAAAGTCATCCTCATGCCCGTGGAACTCCTTCCTCACCGCCGCGATCTAGGTACAAATCATGTGATACGTATAATGTGTCTCGGCCCGTCTTATGGACCCAATATAGAAAATGGTGGAATACATTCTGCTCATCCCATGAACCGGTAGTCGAGTGGAATACATTCCCGGATGAACCGGTAGTCAAGTGAAATACATTCCCGGATGAACCGGTCCTCAAGTGAAATACATTCCCGGATGAACCGGTCCTCAAGTGAAATACATTCCCGGATGAACCGGTCCTCAAGTGAAATACATTCCCGGATGAACCGGTCCTCAAGTGAAATACATTCCCGGATGAACCGGTCCTCAAGTGAAATACATTCCGGATGAACCGGTCCTCAAGTGAAATACATTCCGGATGAACCGGTCCTCAAGTGAAATACATTCCGGATGAACCGGTCCTCAAGTGAAATACATTCCGGATGAACCGTGTCGAGTGAAATACATTCCGGATGAACCGTGTCAAGTGATATACATTCGGATGAACCGTAATCAAGTGATATACATTCGGATGAACCGGTAGTCGAGAGTAGAACACGACTTACACAACAAGGCTATCACACGTAACATGGTCAAGTTTCATAACAACAAGTATAAGCAAGTTACACACGACTCAAGGTACTTTCATTTTATATCAAAGTCCGGATTTTAACCTTAAAGTACTACGTCCGTTAAATTCCTTTTAAGATTCATTCCTTTTACAAAGGTCACCCGATACCCGTAGTATAAGATTTGAGTGACTAACATTGTTAAGTAAACCAAAATGCTTTCCTTTGTAAAATCAAGTGACAACCTTATTTTCCAAACGTTCAAGTTGCCTAATTTCGAATGCTCAAGTTTCTCATTTTAGAAAAAGGTTTCGTAGTTCATAGTTTTAAATCCTTTAAAGCATAATTCTCCTTTAAACGTTTTGAGAAACCTATGTCTTATAAGTGAGTAGGTATTCTTGTTTATAATCAATCTTATTAAGCAGCCATGATCTAGGAAATGTAATATCATTTTGTCTCATCTTAGCTTCTATGCGGATGGAGGTTTCTTGGTTTTAATAATACTTCTTTAGTCAAAACATTTTCCTTTTATTAACGCCGCAGTTGGTTTGTCGATACACATTCGATTTCCAAATCAAGAAACATTCTTAAGCCGTTATACCTAACTTCCCATAAAGCTAGTATAACTCTTAAGCTTTCAAAACCAAGTAATACTCATTCTTTCAAAACGATTCATAGATCTTTTGAAATGCTTCAAGTTCTTTATTAACACATATCACGCCGTTATTATTCAAATCGATTACCTTTTTAAAACCCACAAAGTATGTGCTTATCCACATAAAGCTATTATAACCAACTTCCCATAAAGCCGTTATAACACTTTATGTTTTAAATCAATCAAATACATTTAGCACATGTACGTCTACCGTACTACATAGTTCACACATATCATGCTAGAAGAGATAGGAAGAGGTCCACATACCTCGCGGCAGTATCGACTAATAGAAAAACGCTCCAAGTACTTCCAAACGTCGGCTACTCCTTAAGCCAAGTAGATCGCGCCACACGTAGTACTTCAACCTATAAGGCCACAAGGCGCTTATTAACATCTAGATCTTATCGTAGATCATTCTACAGAAAATTCGGCAGCACCTCCCCCCCCCCGCCACAACGTAAATCTCCTCCTCTATCGAGGCCGCCATCAAGCCAACCGGGGGTTCTACGCCTAACCGGGCGTGTACAATTCTACTCCACGGTACCACTACACAAGTCTCTTAATACAATCTATGTAATTACAATTGCTTTAGTTCTTTATTCTTCAGCTTAAGTCAAAAGACATTGCCAACTAACTACGTTGATTCTATATATAGTATACTTCAACTATATATTCTAACAACATGTAATATCCAATTACAATAGGGGACAAGATAATTACCTCGATAAGCCCATAATTATCCGAGTTAAAAGTCGATCCTAGCAATGTTTCGCTCTACTCCGGTGCTCCAACCGCTCCAAATAACCCTTAGAAGTTCTACTCAACTTCTTAATAATACTCAACCAACAATGGAGATTTTCCTTAGGGTTTCGTTTAGTAGTGAAGGAAGGTATAATAGTATTTCGGGCTTTTCAGATAGGTATAACCTTAGAATACTACAAGGTATAAGGCTAAGGTATTAGGGCATTATAACAATACTTTGGAGAGTATTTCTATACCTCAAAGGGGGGTATTATACGAAAACAACTAGGCTAGGGGGTGTATACCCTCGGCCTACCCACTGTGGGGGTACTCTCGGCCAGGGGAGGGTACACTCTCGGCTAGCACCCCTAGAGGGGTGCTCTCGCCGAACTCACACAAAGGGAGGAGGAGAAGGCTCTCAAGACTTAGGCATTTTGGATGAAGAAGTCTTCAACCTTAAGGGGGTATTTATAGGTCAAGGGATGGCCAACCAAAGGCCAAGATCAATCCATGTGTTAGGCAAGTGTAGGGCTAGGATTTACCAAACACAAATATCCTACCAACCCTTGACTTTTCAAAGGCACAAAAAACGTGCTCCACCCTTGTCCATTTCGTCCTAAGGACGTTTCAAGTCCACCAATGAGAGGGTGCCAAGTGGCGCCCTCTTGTTGGTCCAAAATGTTTCGTCTCTCGGAAAAATCCGCAAAAATTAAAAATGACATAGCCGGAAATTCCCTACGAAGTCGTGGAAAACGTTTAGTCAAACGACTCCAAACGGGTGTTGTGAACAAACATTAATTCGGCCAAGCCTTACTTGAAGTTCGAAATTTCCTACGTACGTCCTCGCGTACATACTCTGGAAATACGGGGTATAACAACATACCTCACGACGATTATCGACTATTAGCAAATAGCTCCAAAGTACTGTAATCCTGCTAGCCTTTTCCACCCTTCGAGTAGAATACGCTACTCGCAGTACTCCAACCTATAACGGTTATACAAGTCTATCAATGTCTAGACTACTCGGTAGAATAAATCTAGATACAAGATTCTACGGAAAATTGGGCAGCACTTCCCTACCCGTCAAACTTCACAAGTCTACTGTAAATACAGTCCTATGTAAGTACAGTTCAATCTTCTACTTCAATATTCTTCTGATGTGATTTCAGTTCGAGTCTTATCTGTAATATCCTTCTATTACAGTTCAATTCTCTTCTATGAATCTTATATTCATTTCTATACTACTACAGTATGTAATTTCCAATTACAATATAAGGACAAGAGTATTTACCTTGATAAGCCCAAAATTATCCAAGATTTAATGTCGATCCTGAGCAACGTTTAGCTCCTACTCCGGGTGCTCCAACCCGCTCCAAACAACCCTTAGAAGTTCTACGCAACTTATTCTTAATACTTCAACCAACTGTGAAGATTTTCCTTAGGGTTTCGTTTTGTGACCGAAGGGAAGTATAGTAGTATTTCTGGGCTTTTAGTATAGGGGTAACCTTGGAATACTACAAGGTATTTGGGCCAAGGTATTTTGGAATAGTAACAATACTTGGAGAATACTTTTCTACCAAGGGGGGGGGTGTATCTACGAGACAACACTCAATGTGGGGGTACTCTCGGCCAAACGGCCTCACAACGGGGGAGAAGGGGAGCTCTTTGGACGAGAGCTTCACTACAAGGGAGGGAGGATTTTCAAGACTTGGAAATGTTTTTAGGATGAAGAAGTCTTCAACAAAGGGGGGGTATTTATAGGCCAACAAATGGCCAAGATCAAGACAAGTGGTGGGCAAGTGGAGGGTCAAGATTTGGACAAGTGTTTGTGGGTCCCACTTGCTCATCAACTACACAAAAATATCTACAAATATCCTACCAACTCCTTGACCAAAGTCTCAACACAAAAAACGTGCCAAGACCTCCCCTAGCTTTTCCGTCCACTTGAGGGCCAAGTGTCGCGCTCTCGTTGGTCCAAAATATTTCATCTCTCGGAAAAATCCGCAAAAATAATAAATGACATAGCCGTAATTTTCCCTTCGCAAAGTTTGAAAAAAGTTTCGTCGGAAAACAAATCTTTTTGGTAGTTGTGCACAAAATTTCGTCTCTAGCCTAACTTAAGGCTTAAACTTTTATACGTACGCCCTCACGTACATACTCTGGAAATACGGGGTATAACACTATCAAGGGGGGTATTTATAGAGAAATCAAGGGCCAAGATCAAGGAAAGTGTGTGGTGAGATTGGGGTACAAGTGTGTGTGGGTCCCACCCTCCAAATGGCTACACAAAACACAAGACAAGTGGCTTGCCACTTGTAAGGCCATTTCGGCCACAAGACACATGGCACCACATTTCGGCTACAAGCCACCTAGGGGGGTGACACGTGTCGCCCTCATACTCGTCCAAAATATTTCATCTTCCGAAATTATCCAAAATACCGAAAATCTCAAAAACAAAGTGGGCCCCACAAAACCGTAAATTTCTCCCGTGGACCCCACGTGACCATTTCCGAAAATAAAATCTCATAATTCTAATATAATCCAAGAAGCCCAAATACCAAATCTAGGAATCCAATTCCCATTAACGAACCTTTTTCCTTCACAAAATCCGGAAACTTTTCCGTCGAAAAATCACATCTTTCTTCCTTTCCAATATTACTGTCGTATTCTCGTACGTACGTCCTCACATACATACCCTGGAACTACGGGGTGTAACATTCTTCCCCCCTTAGAAACATTCGTCCCGAATGTTCCTTCTAAGTCTCCAAACATACATGCGCCGGTATAGTCTTCACTACTATACTTACGAAATCAATCATGCCATCAATGGCCATAGTATAACATATGCGCAAAACTCTAATCCAAGCCATCGAGGAATCACCTCTAATATAAAAGGTTCCCACCCAAGGTCTAAAGGATACTCCCCTCGCATCTTCACTTTACAAAAGAAATGGTCACTTTCGATCTCTTAACACATGTTCTCTTCCATTCTTACTCGTCGTACCCTTCTCGTACGCCTGAACTCTCTATAGTACACGTACCATACTCCAGTTATCGCTTCAGTTTCCAAAACTTTGGAGTCACTACCTCCAAACTTGGTCATCTCCGTAGCTTCAATTTCCTCTAAGGCCATTCCCGGCCTTCACGATCCGATTCTGGTCGAACGCATCCACGAACCCGTACGATGGTTACCTAAACCTGGGCCTAGCACCCTCGTGACCCCACCACCTAGCGGGATAACCTCGATCTGACCCCACCTTATTCCGGGCGACGGGTTGACCCGCGACCTTACCTCAACCCGACCCATCTCGCACCAAACTCTCTCGTTCCCCAATCCGGAACAATCTCACTAATCAAGTCACGAAAACCTAGTGGTCTTCTTAGCTTAACTACTCTCTTATAATTCACACCACTCAGGGACTTATCACACAATTATACCCCTCGTATACTATGCACTCTGACAAGGGTCAATCGTAAACAAAATCTTTTACTCAAGACGGCCTCGCATCTAAGGTCTCCACGTATAATATTCTAAGGTTCACACCTTCCATGACCCCAAACTTACCTCTTCAACTAATCATGTTCGCTAAATCACACTTAACACAATGCTATCCGTATAGCACTTCACACGTATCCACCATAACAACATAACCAAGTCTCTTAAGGGCTAAAGGTATCTCTGTAACTACTGCCTTACTTCCTCTTTGTCGCTCTAACCATAACCCTGCCCTGCAGGGCGCCTAGCTATAGAAGGTGATGAACCAGCCACTGATCTCGAAGGCTGAGTCTCTACATCCGTGCTACCTCTGGTCGGACAACTCTCACCAAATGGCCCTGCTGGCCGTAAGCATAACGATCTCCCAAACTAGCACGACACCCTGAGGATCATCCTCAGCTCTCTATCCATAGAACTCTGGCGAATCACTCAAGAAATCCCAAGTCTCGGATCATCGGATCTAGGGTGAATCAGTACCGCCGGAACCACGGCTCCGTCGCTCCTCATTCTACCACCAGCCTCACTAGTAACTGGGCCTTCTCCTGAACTCATATCCTCGGCTCCTAGTCGTGGAACTGGAGGCTCAGGTATCGTGGCCTCCGTAGGAACTGCTGCCGCTGTGCTAAACTCTGCTGGAGCTAGCGGCGTCATAAAACTCGTCGTCTCAAGTACTATCTCAGGTAATGACCAGGCTTGTGCCCTCGCAACCCTCTGTGTTCAACTCGTCTCTCCCTCTGCTGCCTTGCCCATCTGGGCCATGGTTGCCTTTCGCAGAGGCAAAACTGGTACATACGAATACGTCCGAGGGAGTCCAACTTATAACACAACTCTAAGGCACGATCTCAGAGTGAGAAGAATAGAAACCAATCCTAAATATCCCATAGCCTCCTGATTATAGGTGTGGTTCACAACACGCCGATAATCAAGACTCTACTAGATACGGTCTGTAGACACTTTCCGAGGATTAACTGCTCTGATACCACTTTTGTCACGACCCGATCTCGGGCCCGCGACTGGTGCCTTACCCCGGGCACCCTAGTGATACAACATCAGAGAAAATCAGCGGAAAATAAAACTTAAGCATGTAACAAGATATAAAGTAAAAAACAGGCCAACCAAAACCGGTCACCTTCCCGTATATATATATAAAAAAACGAACAGTTAAAATCTTTTACAACCCTGCCCACAACAGTACTACAGACCTCTAAGAATGTAACAACAACTATGACGGGACAGGGCCCCGCCATACCCCTGAATGTACAAGTATCTACAATGACAGGGGACTATACCAAAAAGATAATCCTCCGGAGAAACGGAGCTTCCCAACGCTGAACTGCGATCCTATGAGCGAGGATCAACAACTGGTGTACCTCTACCTGCGGCATGAACGCAGCCCCCCCGAAGGAGGTCAGTACAACAGGTACCAAGTATGTGAAACTGAAAATACTATAATGAAATCACATTTCATCATTTTATAAAACCATTTCGCAATAAGTAAACAGTTAGGTCAAGTAAGGGCGATATCCCCGAATAATCACTCACACATAACTATGGGTCTCATGCCCATAATATCAATCATGCGTGGAACTCATTCTCATCCGGCATACATGATGTAAAACCACACCCATATGTGAACTCGAACACTAGATCTTGCTGCGTCATCAAACCGACGGGCCAAGTAGAATAGCCAACTACCAGAAGGCTAGTCATATCCCTTCACGCAAGGTACTAAGTCAACTACCGATCAAAAAGCTAGCCACGCAATCGTGGCGGCAAGTATCTTAAGCTAACGTCAATAGCCTACCGTCTCACGAGATATGACCATGGCAAGTATCTTAAGCTATCTACGAGCCCGCTATACACGAAATGACCAGACAAGTATCTAAAGTGTGCACGAACCACATGTACAAATCAAGCCCGTGATCGCTCGTCACCGCGGCAAGCTTCATGGATTAACGGTCCATGGACAAATAACATAATCCTCACAATGACCGCATGCCCCGGCATCTTACCTCGGAAAGCATGGCCATGAAACCATCCTACTGGACGCATACCCGTGGACCATCCATCGTGTCAGTATGTCCAAAGGAAATAACAAGATAATACTCAAAGTGGACGCATACTCGTGGACCATCCAACGTGTCAGTATGTCCAAAAGAAATAACCAGATAATACTCAAAGTGGACGCATACTCGTGGACCATCCAACGTGTCAGTATGTCCAAGCAATCAATCAGATAGCCGGCCCTCCCAGAGAGTCACGGTAGCACAGAAACAAAACACTTGCCCATCAAAGGCTATCACAACAAGCATAGGCAAGTTCAACGTACTTTCATTTTATATCGACAATCCGGGTTTTAACCCCAAAATACTACATACTTTCATTCTTTCAAAAAGACCTTTTTTTTTGTAAAATCCACACGATACTAATACTCGTAGTATTAAAACACGTTTTCTTTTCAACCCAAATTACTTCACTTTCGTAAAAATCTTTACAAGACTTTTAAAAACAAGTACTCTATACTTTTTAAACCAAATGCTTTTCTTGTAAAACAACATCAAGTATACTCTTTAGAACTCAAAAACTTACTCTTTTCAAAACAAGTAACATATACTTAAATCAAGTTAATTCTCATTTTTCCGAAATCAAGTCGTTTATAAGTCAAGTCTCTTATCTTTCAAGATCAAGTCTCTTAACTTTCAAAATCAAGTCGTTTATCTTTCAAAATCAAATCTTTCTTTTAGCTTCATAAAGTCGTTATAACTAACTTCCCATAAAGCCATTATAACACTTTATGTTTTAAACAAAATTCATTTCATACACGTACGTCTACCGTACTATATAGTTCACAACAATCATGCTCAAGAGTATAGGAAGAATCACATACCTTTTTAGCTTAAACCACAATCCAAGTCAAGTATGCCGCGCGTAGAAGATCCACCTATAATAATCACAATATATCTATCAATCTCTAGTTCCCTTCGTAGCATATTCAAGTAAGCGGTTCCTTATTCTACTACGGAAAATTCGCAAGACCTCCCCTCCCCGCAAACACATAAATAACCTCCTCTAACAAGGCTCGCTACCAAGCCAACAACTCGAGGATTACACGTCTAACCGGACGTGTTCAATTCTGCTTCACAATAATACTACACAAGTCTACTGTAAATACAGTCCAATGTAAATACAGTTCAATCCTTTATAATCATCCTTCCAATATATCTTATACTCAATTCTAAACTACCACAATATGTAATATCCAATTACAATAGGGGGACATAGATCATTACCTCGATAAGCCCAAAATTATCCAAGATTATAAGTCGATCCTGAGCAACGTTTAGCTCCAAATCCTTACGCTCCAACCCACTCCAAGCAACCCTTAGAAGCTCCTAACCAACTTCTCTTCAAGATCCAACTCCAAAAAGTGAAGAACACTTAGGCTCAACTATGGCAAGTTTCGGCCAAGGTGTATTTCTTAGGCTAGGGGTGTGAAATCTTTTCCAACTCTTGGTACACAATCTTCCTAACACCCTAAGGAAGAACACTTATAAGTTTAACAATTTTTGGACAACTTTTGCTCCTAAAAACAGCCCAAGGCTGAGAGCACTACAACAAGGGAGGGAGAATTTTTGCCTTGGAAATTATCTCAAGTGTGGATGAAGAAGTCTTGCTATCAAGGGGGGTATTTATAGAGAAATCAAGGGCCAAGATCGGCTACAAGCCACCTAGGGGGTGACACGTGTCGCCCTCCTACTCGTCCAAAATATTTCATCTTCCGAAATTATCCAAAATACCGAAAATCTCAAAAACAAAGTGGGCCCCACAAAACCGTAAATTTCTCCCTTGGGCCCCACGTGACCATTTCCGAAAATAAAATCTCATAATTCTAATATAATCCAAGAAGCCCAAATACCAAATCTGGGAATCCAATTCCCATTAACGAACCTTTTTCCTTCACAAAATCCGGAAACTTTTCCGTCGAAAAATCACATCTTTCTTCCTTTCCAATATTACTGTCGTATTCTCGTACGTACGTCCTCACATACATACCATGGAACTACGGTGTGTAACAGTGGGATTCCACGGGTATGCTTCCATTATGATTGATCCTTGGACATGTTTATACGATGTGGGATTCCGGGGCATGTGACCAGGATGCGGGTTAGATGCCCGGATATTTTATCGACGTCTGGCGGTGACGGGGGATTCCACGGGTATGCTTCCATTGTGATTGATCTTGGCCATGCTTATACGATGAGGGATGCCGGGGCATGCAGCCAGGATGCGGGTTAGATGCCCGCGTGTTTTATTACTCCATGGCCATGCTTATACGATGTGGGATTCCGGGGCATGCGACCATGTTATATTATTACTCCATGGGCTAGCTCCCCATGAAGACCTGCACCTACGATGAGGGATGCCGAGGGCACGTTATGGCCATGCTTATACGATGTGGGATTCCGGGGCATGCGGCCGCGTTATATATATATATATATATATATGTTGTGTATGTGTACGCCGACAGTGAGGTGGGATGCCACGGGCGCGTCACATGGTTATATGTTACACCTACGGCTGCCGGCAGTGATGTGGGATTCCACGGGCAGGAGATATATATATATGTGTTGTGTATGTACGCAGCAGCGGTGAGGTGGGATGCCACGGGCGCGTCACATGGTTATATGTTACACCTACGGCTGCCGACAGTGATGTGGGATTCCACGGGCAGGAGATATATATATATATGTGTTGTGTATGTGTACGCCGTTAGTGAAGTGGGATGCCACGGGCGCGTCACATGGTTATATTTTACACTTATAGCTGTCGGCAGTGATGGGGGATTCCACGGGCACGCTTTGATATTTGTGTGACTTGATCGCGTCCCAGATTGGGCCGGGTAGTATATGCGTCCCTCCATAAGGGGCCGGATTATGTTATGAAAGATAAGTAAGTTATATGGTAATGAACTTAATGATTTTTCCTAATCATGTGCATAAGAATGTGACTATAACTTTTATTGAAAATGGGAAAAGATAATAAGGTACGATTAAGTTCATAAGTGGTAATGACACGGCAGGATCTGGTATGTATTTTTATACTTGTCCCTGTCATTCTTTTGTACAGTTATGATCTGTTTACTGTACGTTATTTCTGTTCCATATTCGGTACCTGTTGTACTGACCCCCTTCGGGGGGCTGCGTTCATGCCCGCAGGTTTTAGGTACCCAGGTTGGTGATCCTTGCTCTTAGGATCTCGGTTCAGTTTTTGGGAAAAAGCTCCATTTGCTCCGGAGGCTTATCTCTTGGTACGGTTTTCCCTGAGGTTGTGGATTCATGTATATTCAGGGGTATGGCGGGGCCCTGTCCCGCCACAGTTGTTATGTTAAAAATCTTAGAGGTCTGTAGTCACACATTATGGGTCAGTTTGTAAAGGAAATGAGGCAACTGCTTCGGTTGTATATATATATGTCCAGGAAGGTAGCCCTATCGGCTAATCTGTTGTTTTACTTCTATTGTTCTATTTTATAAGTTTCATGTATGTTCCGCTGATTATCTCTGATGTATAGCTGTAAGGGTGCCCAGGTAGGGCACCAGTCGCGGGCCCGGGGTCGGGTCGTGACAAATTTATTCTATGTAAAGGTTATGTCCAGGTTATCCTAAGTTCTTACCAAGTCTTTTGGGGGATGTTGGTAAGAATCGTTAGGAGGTATTTGGAGCCAAGTTGACTTGGCTAATTTTATGGCACAAATGAGAATAAGTATCGAGCAAGCCATTGCAGCGTTAATAAAGGAAAATGTAATGACAATTGATTATATTAAAATGAGTAGAATTCTCCATCTGCATAGAAACTAAGATAAGACAAAATTGTATTACATTTTCTAGATCATGGCTACTTGAATAAGATCGTTATAAATAAGTATAACTTATTCACACGCACCAAAGTATATGTTACTTAATTTAAATATGAAGTTTTTAAGACTAAGAACCTTGAATTCTTAAAAGGTTAAGAAACTTTATTTCTAAAGTTAAGAGACTTGGAGTATTTTAAAAAGTTGTGTAACTCGATTTGAAAGTATAAGTCTCTTGGTTATAAAAGGAATGAATTTGTCTAAGACATAAAGAGTTATAACGGTTTTATGGGAAGTTGGTTATAACAACTTTATGGAAGATTAAAAGAATGGTTTTCTTCAGTATTATAAACAAAGAACGACTTGGAATAAAGAAGGGAAAATTGTTTCAAAGGTACCAATTGCTTAAGATTTTTAAGAAAGAAGTCACTTGATTTAGAAGCCGGTAAATGTATTTCTAAAAGGTATTGTGACTGGTCTTGAAAAGTAGATATGACTTGATACTACGGTTGTTAGTATCTTGGAAGTTTTATTCGAAAATGAGTCATTCGAAAGGAGCAGAGGTACGTAGTACGTTGGGTTAAATTCCCGGATTTTATATGACTTTACCGCATCCCAGGAATGGGCCGGGCAGTATACCTTTATGGGCAGACTACATGACCTTACCGCGTCCCAGGAATGGGCCGGGCAGTATACCTTTATGGGCAGACTATGTGACCTTACCGCGTCCCAGGAATGGGCCGGGCAGTATACCTTTATGGGCAGACTACATGACTTTACCGCGTCCCAGATTGGGCCGGGCAGTATACCTTTATGGGCAGACTATGTGACCTTACCACGTCCCAGGAATGGGCCGGGCAGTATACCTTTATGGGCAGACTATGTGACCTTATCGCGTCCCAGGAATGGGCCGGGCAGTATACCTTTATGGGCAGACTATGTGACCTTACCGCATCCCAGATTGGGTCGGGCAGTATACCTTTATGGGCAGACTATGTGACCTTACCGCGTCCCAGATTGGGCCGGGCAATATACCTTTATGGGCAGACTATGTGACTTTACCGCGTCCCAGATTAGGTCGGGCAGTATAGGCGTCCCTCCATAAAGGGTCGGTTTATGTTATGCAAGGTAAGTAAGTTATATGGTAATGAACTTGATGATTTTCCCTAAGTATGCACGTAAGAAAGTGACTATAACTTTTATTGAAAAATTGGAAAAGATAATAAGGTACGATTAAGTTCACGAGATGGTAATGACATGGTAGGTTCAGGTATTTACCCTTTTTTTTATACTTACCCCTGTCATGCTTTTATACAGATATGTTTTGTTTGCTGTACCTTATTTCCGTTCCATATTAAATTTTTGTTATCGACCCATCGGGGCTGCGTTCATGCCCGCAGGTATTAGGTGCACAGGTTGGTGATCCTTGCTCTTAGGATCTCGGTTCAGTTTTTGGGAAAAATCTCCATTTGCTCCGGAGGCTTATCTCTTGGTACGGTTTCCCCTGAGGTTGTAGATTCATGTATATTCAGGGGTATGGCGGGGCCCTGTCCCGCCACTGTTGTTATGTTAAAACTCTTAGAGGTCTGTAGTCACATATTGTGGGTCAGTTTGTAACAGAAAGGAGGCAACTGTTTCGGTTATATATGTATGTACAGTAAGGTAGCCCTATCGGCTAACCTGTTGTTTTATTTCTGTTGTTTTATTTTATAAGTTTCATGTATGTTCCGCTGATTATCTCTGATGTATACCTGTAAGGGTGCCCAGGTAGGGCACCAGTCGCGGGCCCGGGGTCGGGTCGTGACAGTACTGTTAAATTGATTATCATACTTGTCTCCAGCTTTTTATATCTAGACTTTATGATTTAAATTACATTACTTTCGGTTTTACATACTTGGTACATATTTTGTACTGACCTCCTTCGGGGGCTGTGTTGATGCCGCAAGTTGAGGTACATAGCTTGCTGATCCTCATTCTTAGGATCACTGTTCAGTTCTTGGAAAGCTCCCTTTCTCTGGAGGCTTTGTCTGTTGGTACAGTTCCCTGAGGTTGTAGTTTTATGTACATTCAGGGGTATGACGGGGCCCTGTCCCGTCACAATTGTTATGTTAAAACTCTTAGAGGTCTGTAGTCATAACTTGTGGGTCGGTTTGTAAAAAACAATGAGGTAACTGCTTTTGGTTTTACGTATGTATATATCCAAGGAGGTAGCCTTATCGGCTAACTTGTTATTTATTTCTTGTTGAGTTTATGTATGTTCCGCTGATTATCTCTGATGTATACCTGTAAGGGTGCCTGTAGGGCACCGATGCGAGCCCGGGTCGTCATGACAAAAGTGGTATCGAGGCGATTAGTCCTCGGAAAGTGTCTGAGCACTGTCTAGTAGAGTCTTAGTTATCGGTGTGTTGTGCACCATATCTATAATCAGGAGGCTGCAGGACATTTAGGATTGGTTTCCATTCTTCTCACTCTGAGATCGTGCGATAGAGTTTTGTTGTTATGGTCGTATCTCCCTAACGAATTATGTTTATTATAGCTACGAGAAAGGCAGCAGTGACCCAGGAAGGATTATGTGGATTGCGTATCCAGGTTGGTAATATTTGTTGTATAGTTGGTATATTGACATACAGCTATACGGATTTATATATGAGGGACAGACGCGTGTTGCCTAGAATGATTTTAGATTACCAAGAATTGTTAAGGACTAATTAGATACCGGAAAGGTATGAAACAGTTTAATGATTTCTCATCAAGGTTTTATGTGCTAATTTGAAATAATTAGGAAATGATGAGCCGTCTGAAAGGGTAATGAACCATTAAGAAGTCATGTTAAGGGACTTAATGGAAGACTATGTTGATAGATTAAGCTACGTGGTATGCTTAAGAGAATTATATAAATGAGATATGTATGGAGTAAGTAATGGTTGTTGTGATCAAGACAACACAATTACGGTATTATAAGAAGTTATTTTACCCGTTTACGGGGGGACTGATAAGGTAGGCTTGGAGCATGGGAATTGCGAGCCTAAGAATAGTGATAACCACTGAGACCTTAGGTATATAAGGCCTTCTCGGGCAATAAGATTTAATTCCGACTACGGGTAAGAGTTAAGTACGACGGTGGGTCGGGTTGAGGACCTATTACGGGTCGCCTCATAGCCTGAAATGAAGTGGGATCAGTTGGTAGCAGTCCCGCTATGTGATAGGGTCACGAGGGTGCAAGGCCCAAGTCTAGTTAATTGTTTTACGGGATCGTGGACGCGTTCCATCGGAACAGGGTCGTGAGAGCCGGAAATGGTCTTATATTGTTTGATATAGTAACTCCAAAGATTGGAGGCCAGAATATGTATGGAGGTTATGTACGTATGCTGGAATAAGTTCAGAAGTACGGAAAGAGTACGACCAGTAAGAAAGAGAGCAACCAAATGTAGAGGAATAGAGCCTGAATCCATAAGTACCTTTCGAGGTAGCTACACCAGTGGGTGTTTGGGTGGTAGCTGAGCGGGTATATGAGATTTTCCCGGTGATGATGAAGTCGTCAGGCCCTAGCAGATCTAGTAGAGGTGGATATTACAGACTTTGAGGTCATTATGGGTATGGACTAGTTGGCTTCGTGTATGCCAAGGTCGACTGTAGAGAGAGGTTGGTTAGATCCCAGTTTCCCCGGTGAGCCGGTTATCGATGGGGAAGGAATGGAAGTGTTAGTAATATGTAAGTTATTCCTTCCTTCTTTGACATGATAAGTGGTGGAGTCTATGTGACTTGTTTTATTGAAATGATTGATTTGAATTTGAAAGTTAAGAGACGGAGATAAGAACATACGATTATTGAAGGATTTTATGTTAAGTGCCCTTGGAGGTACTTGGAGTTGCTTTAGTGTGGTGGTCAGGGCAACGACTTTCCAAATAATTTAAGGAAAATGCGCAAAGCAATAATAAGATAAGTATGAGTGTTGCCGCGGGAAACAGAAGATATCGTTGGTAGGTTTTGAAAATCTATACGATTATAAAGTGGCGCTTGATGATCAAGTTTATGAAATGGAGATAAGCTCTTTCCCCCACGTAAAATGATAGTTTTACGTACTATGGGGTTATGTGTACCCATGTTATTAGGCGGTGGATGCGAGACTGGTAAGATCTTCAGTGTCGTCATGCCATAGGTTATAGTTTTAGATAACCGTGGGAAAAATATTGTGTTGAGGCAATTTATGATTATGCGAGATTATATATCAGGAAGATTATGAGACTGCACGGGGTTCCTACATTTATTGATGACAGATAGATGAGCCCAGTTTACGGCTAGCTTCTGGAGATTTTTCTAGAAGCGATTAGGGACACTGGTGAGTCTCGGTGTTACATTTCACCCTCAGACCAAAGGACATGCAGGGCATGTTATCCAGACACTTGAGGATAGGTTGCGGGCCTGTATTATTAATTTCAGGGGTAGTTGGGAGGATCTTTTTCCTCTCGTTGAGTTGCGTATAATACCCGTTACCATTCAAGTATTCAGATGGCCCTGTATGAGGCCTTGTATGAAACAGAGTGTAGATCGCCGATTGGTTGGTTCAATGTAGGCGAGGTTCAGATAATTAGCCCAGACTAGATTCAGCGGGATGTGGATAAGGCGAAGCTTATCCAGGAAAGATTATTAGTAAGCTCAGAGTCAGCAGAAACTTTATGCAGATAACCGACGTCGACACTCGGAGTTCAGGTTGACGTTTTAGTATAAGTATTGTTATGTGGCCATGGGTGGCATATTTTGTATGAAGGGTGTAGTAAAAGGAGACTATGTCGCTATCTATTAGATTGACTCCGACAGAACATTCGGGGATGAATGTTTCAAAGGGGGGAAGAATGTTACACCCCGTAGTTCCAGGACATGTGTTTACGAGAATAGACGTGAGAGCACGAGACTTATAAATTTGAACGAAGGAAAGATTTGTTATTCTTAAGGAAAAGTTTTCCGAACCTCGGGAAGGAGAATGTTCGTTAATGAGAATTGGGTTCCCGAATTTGATATTTGAGACTTATAAAATTTATCGGAATTTCGGGAGATGAAATATTTTAGACCAACCGGATGACGACACGTGTCACCCTCCATGGGCCCATATGTGTCACGCCCCGAACCCCGGGCCCGTGATTGGTGCCCTACCTGGGCACCCTTCTACCTAACAGACACAAGTAAACTGCGGAATATAAATAACACCTCATTTTTTTTAAACTAACGTACGTGCAAGGGCAAAGCCGACAAGGCTGCCATATAATATACATAAACAAAAGACACTACACCGTACATGAGTCCAATCCCACATATGAATACAGACCTCTAAGAGTTATACTGAACTATGACGGGACAAGGCCCCGCCATCCATAATCAGACAAAAGCATGTCTTGAAAGAACTTATACCAAAAAGATAAACTCCCGACGAAGGAGCTATCCAAAACTCGAGCGGTCCTACACTGCAGATCACCAAACAACAGACCTAAACTGCGGTATGAACGCAGCCCCAAGGAGGTCGATCTGAAAAATGTACCAAGTATGTGAAGCGATGAAATCGTAATGAAATCATGATCTAAACAAAATGTAAGACATGTATGATAGCTAACCTACGATACAATACATAATCATCATATCAAGTCGTGACGCATGCCCTCAAAGTCATTACTAAAATATAACCATGGGTCTCACGCCCATAATATCAATCATGCCCGTGGAATCTTTTCTCACTGCCGGCAGTCCATGATATAACAATATCCCTCGTGGTCGCATGCCCCGGAATCCCACATCGTATAAGCATGACCATGGGGTAATACAAACAAATCCGGGAATCTAACCCGCCTCACAGTCACACGTGCCTAATCCCACATCGTATAAGCATGTCCAAGGAATATCCTCGTGGTCGCGTGCCGGAATCCCACATCGTATAAGCATGACCGTGGGGTAATACAAACAATCGAATCTAACCCGCTCGCGGTCACACGCCGGAATCCCACATCGTATAAGCATGTCCAAGGAGTATCCCTCGTGGTCGCATGCCCCGGAATCCCACATCGTATAAGCATGACCATGGGGTAATACAAACAAATCCGGGAATCTAACCCGCCTCCTGGTCACATGCCCCGAAATCCCACATCGTATAAGCATGTCCAAGGAGTATTGTCACGACCGATCCGGGCTCATCGGTGCCCTACACAGGCACCCGCTGTATACATCAGAGAAAAGCAGCGGAACATACACAACTTATAAAATGCTAAAACACAAAACAATAACAGGCTAGCCGATAAGGCCACCTTCCGTACAATATACACATAAAACGGTACATTTTTTTTTCTTTACAACCCAAACCACAATGTGACTACAGACCTCTAAGAATAACAACTCAAGCGGGACAGGGCCCCGCCATACCCCTGAATGTACAACAACCGACAATACCAGGGATAAGCCTCCGGAATAAAGGAGCTTCTCAACGGTGAACGTTGATCCTAAGAGCGAGGATCGGCAACATGTACTCTACTGCGGCGTGAACGCGGCCCCAAAGGAGGTCGATAACATGTACCAAATATGTGAAATCAAAATGAGAATGAAATCATAAGTCTATAATAAAACTGGAGACAGGTATGATAACTCAATTAACAGTACACAGTGCCTTACTAACAATGAGAGTAATCAAAAGTATAGGTAGCAAATCCACGGAAACAGGTGGTATAACGATCTTTGGGGATTTACCCCTCATTTATACTCTTACCCTGAAGCAGGTGGTATAACTATCTTGGGGATCTACCCCTCAGATATACTCTTACCCTGAAGAAGGTGGTAAAGCAGGTGGTATAACTATCTTGGGGAGCTACCCTTCATATATACTCTTACCCTGGAGCATGTGGTATAACTATCTTGGGGATTTACCCCTCAGATATACTCTTACTCTGGATAAGGTGGTATAACTATCTTGGGGATTTACCCCTCAGATATACTCTTACCCTACCTCAACTGGCCATCATACATAACATAAGAACTACCGGCTTATCACACAATAAGTAAGCAAGTTAAGAAATCCCCCTAACTTCTTATTAGTCTTATTCATATACACTCTCATTTTGGTTTACTTAGGTCACTAACATGACATTATAAATCCGGGAGTTCAACCCAAAGTACTACGTACTTCTATTCTTTTAAAATGACTCATTTTCAAATAAAACTTCCAAGATACTAATAACCATAGTATCAAGTCATAACTACGTTTTAAGACAAGTCACAATACCTTTTTAGAAAATACATTTTCGGGCTTCTAAATCAAGTGACTTCTTTCTTTTAAAACCCTAAGCAATCGATGCCTTTAAATCTAATTGTCTTTCGTTATTTCAAGTCATTTAACATACTTAAATTACTTAGATTAAACCACTCTTTTTAACCTTCCATAAAGCTATTATAACCAACTTCCCATAAAGTCGTTATACTAGCTTTATACATTAGCAACTTACATACTTCTTTATAACCAAGAGACTTAAACTTTCCAACAAAACAAGTATCAATAATACTTTCAACATACTTAAAGTCTCTTAACTTTTGAAAACCAAGACTCAACCAACTTGGACATTCTTAAAATACGCCAAGGATATCAAATGGACTAGATTGTCAAACTCTTGTACGTCTACCGTACTATACATTTACAACTTATTCATGCTCAAGAGATAAGAAAGTTCCAGATACCTCTTCGGTTTAATCCACTTGCTAAGTCCAATTCGCCGTACGTAGTATGTCAACCTATAATGACCATAGTACGTCTATTAACATCTTACTTCAAACGTAGAATATTATAAGTGTAAAGTCTCTAAATTCTACGGAAAATCGGACAACACCTCCTTTGTTTCTACTCAATTTGCCACCTTTTTCAAGGCCGAATTCAATAACCAAACACGCCACATTTAAGGCCCAATCAATGCAATTAACAATAGGGGATTACACGCCTACTAGACGTGTAAAATTCCGCCCCACAAACGATATCAAACTAATACAACTACTAGTCCAATTCAGCCACATTGAGATGCAACAATACAAAATTCTTATCCAATTTCTTTTCAATCCAAGTTGTTTAGTATAACATGTTATAAGGCCGCAATTGATTATAATAACTATAATCTTCAAGTAGATAACATGCGACGATTCTAGTTAATGACCAAATTGTAATTCAATTTCAAATGACTCAACATGTCATTTTCGGATTCGAGATTCCAAATTTCCATAACACTTATCAAACTGCCATAATACATATCACATGATCATTTCTAACTTATAATAACATGGAATCTTCAATTACAAAAGTAAAATGAAGGTTATACCTCAATTAGCCCAAATATGATCCAAGATCACAAGTCGTTCCTTAGCAACTTTAGTGTCACGACCCGATCCCGGGCCCGTGACTGGTGCCTTACCCCGGGCACCCTAGTGATATAACATCAGAGAAAATCAGCGGAAATAAAAACTAAAACATGAGACAAGTCATAAAGCATGAACTAGGCTAACCAAAACGGTCACCTTCCTGAATATATACATATATCAAACTGAACAGTTAAATCCTTTTAAAAAAACCCTGCCCACAACAGTACTACAGACCTCTAAGAATGTAACCATAACTATGACGGGACAGGGCCTCACCATACCCCTGAATGTACAAGTAACTACACTGACAGGGGACTATACCAAAGATAAGCCTCCGGAGAAACGGAGCTTCCCAACAAGCTGAACTGTGATCCTAATAGCGCGGATCCACAACCGATGTACCTCTACCTGCGGCATGAACGCAGCCCCCCGAAGGAGGTCAGTACAACAGGTACCAAGTATGTGAAACTGTAAAATACTGTAAATGAAATCATAATAGTCTATATAAAGCAGGAGACATGTATGATAACCAAACTACAGTCCATAATATATAAACAGTCATGTCAAGTCAGGGACTCACGCCCTCAAAGTCATTACTCAAGTATAACAATGGGTCTCACGCCCACAACATCAATCATGCCCGTGGAATACCTTCCTCAATGCGGCGATCTATGATATAATCACACTAAGAAGTACACGTGAGCAGAGGTCCCACTCAGTATCATAACAACCGCACTAACAATACTATACAACCAAACCACGGAAGGCGACACGGCAAGTACGAAGCCGACTACCAGTACCAAGGCCGTGTCACGAGCTGACCGGCAAGTACGAAGGCTAACTACCTGTAACAAGGCGTGTCACGAGACTTCGCTACTAAACCGAACGGCAAGTCACGAAGGCTAACTACCGGTACCAGGGACGAATCAGCCACGAAACGGCAAGTAAAGCCAACCACCGGATACCAAGGCCGAATCAAGAACCCTCATGGAGAGCTAGTCCATGGAATAACACTATCAACAGGGAAACGAACCCTCATCATGGCCGCATACCCGTGGACCATCCATCGAGTCAGTATGCCCATGGACTATCATAGTGGAAGCATACCCGTGGGCCGCCCATCGTGTCAGTATGTCCAAAATGATCAAGAATAACACGACCGACCCTCCATTGAGAGATGCGGTAACATAAAAATACAACACTTGCACAACAAGGCTATCACACGCAAACATAGGCACGTTACACATAACTCAAGGTACTTTCATTTTATGACAAGTCCAGGTTTTAAATCCCCAAAGTACTACGTATGTTAAATTCTTTTTAGAAGATCCATTTCTTTTACAAAAGTCACCCGATACCCGTAGTATCAAAATAAAGTGACTAACATTTTAATTAAACCAAAACAACTTCCAGACTTTCCTTTTTAAACCAAATTAAGACAATACCATGCCTTCTTTTTAGACCAAAACCCTTTTCCTTTTAAAGTCAAGTTACCATTTTAAAACCAATGATAAAAACCATTCCTTTGTTTTCATAAAGTCGTTATAACTAACTTCCCATAAAGCTGTTATAACACTTTATGTTCTAAACCAAAAACTCTTTAATTCCACAAGTCTCTTTACTTTTAAAACAACAACAAGTATTCTTTTAAAACCCAAATAACTTACTCTTTTCAAAACACGTAACCTATACTTAAAATCAAGTTACTCCTCTTTTTCCGAAAACAAGTCGTTATAAGTCAAGTCTCTTATCTTTCAAGATCAAGTCTTTTAACTTTCAAAATCAAGTCGTTTATAAGTCAAGTCTCTTATCTTTTAAGATCAAGTCTCTTAACTTCTACAATCAATAAACCATTCTTTTACCTACATAAAGTCGTTATAACTAACTTCCCATAAAGCTATTATAACACCCTATGTTTTAAACCAACCAAATCACTTAGCACGTATGACGTCACCGTACTACATAGTTCACAACAATCATGCTAGAAAAGATAGGAAGAGGTTCACATACCTCGCGACGATTATCGACAAGAAGCAAAAAGCTCCAAAGTACTGTAACCCTGCTAGCCTTTTCCACCCTTCAAGCAGAATACGCTAGTCGTAGTACTTCAACCTAAAATGGCCATAAAACGTCTATCAACTTTTAGATCACCTCGTAGAATATTCTCTACGAAAATTCGGCACCTCCCCACCCCCGCCATCACATAAATCTCTCCTATCCGGGCCCGCTACTGTGCCAACAACTCCGAGGATTACACGCCTAACCGGACGTGTAAAATTCTACTCCACAATAATACAACGATCAGAATACAAATTTCTATGTAAATACAGTTCAATTCTTTTCAATACTCATTCTATATATAGTATACTCAACTATATATTACTACAACATGTAATTTCCAATTACAATAGGGGGACAAGATTATTTACCTCGATAAGCCCAAAATTATCCAAGATTAAAGTCGATCCTGAGCAACGTTTAGCTCCAATTCCTTACGCTCCAACCCGCTCCAAGCAACCCTTAGAAGTTTCTAAACAACTTCTCTTAACACTTCAACCAAGCTTATGAAGATTTTTCTAGGGTTTCATTTTGCGACTTTTGGAAAAAGTAGTATTTCCGGGCTCCTAGTATTAAAACAACTTTGGAATACTACTAGGGATACTAGGCCAAGGTACTTGGGATAATACTACAATACTCAAAGTATTTCTACTCAAGAGGGGAGGACGAAACTCAAGCTCAAAGGGAGGGAGTATTTGCCTTGAAAGCTCTTAAGTGGAATGAATTTTAGTCATCAACTAAGGGGGTATATATAGGGGATTCAAGGGTCAAGATCTATGCAAGGTGTGTGGTGAGATCTTGGGACAATTGTGTGTGGGTCCCACCCTCCAAATGGCTTCACAAGACTTGGGACAAATGGCTTGCCACTTGTCCCTACCATTTCGGCCAAGCCAAGTGTCACACAAGAAACGGCCAACCATGGCCACATGGGGGTGACACGTGTCGCCCCCCGATTGGTCCAAAATATTTCGTCTCCCGAAAATATCCAAAATACCGAAAATCTTAAAAACAAAGCGGGCCCCACAAAACCGTAAATTTCTCCCGTGGGCCCCACGTGACCATTTCCGAAAATAAAATCTCAAAATTCTAATATAATCCAAGAAGTCCAAATACCAAATTTGGGAATCCAATTCCCATTAACGAACCTTTTTCTTCACAAAACCTAAGCTTTTTCCGTCGAAAAATCACACCTTTCCTTCTTTCCAAAATTTCTGTCGTATTCTCGTACGTACATCCTCACATATATACCCTGGAACTACGGGGTATAACATTCTTCCCCCCTTAGAAACATTCGTCCCGAATGTTCCTTCTAAGTCTCCAAACACACATGCGCCGGTATAGTCTTCACTACTATACTTACGAAACCAATCATGCCATCAATGGCCATAGTATATCATACAAATCCAAGCCAACGAGGAATCACCTTTAACATCACAAAAATCTCACACCCATGGTCTAAAGGGTACTCCCTTCGCATCTTCACTTCACAAAAGAAATGATCACTTCCGTTCTCATAACACATTGTTCGCTTCTCTTCTTACTCGTCGTACCTTTCTCGTATACCTGAACTCTTTCTATTACACGTACCACACTTCAGTCATTGCTTCAGTTTCCAAAACCTTGGAGTCACTACCTCCAACTTGGTCATCTACAAGCCTCTCATTCCCTCAAGGCCATTCCCGGCCTTCACGATCCGATTCTGGTCGAACGCATTCACGAACTCATACGATGGCTACCTAAACTTGGGCCTAGCACCCTCGTGACCCTATCACAAAGCGAGATCACCACAAATTCACCACATCTTCTTTCGGGCTGCGGGTTGACCCGCGAACGTTCCTCAACCCGACCCATAATCGCACCAAACTCTTGTTCCCCGATCCGGAACAATCTTACCTATCCAAGTCATGAAAGCTACGACTTTCATCTTACACAACCCAAGGAAAAATCCCTCAATACATTTCATGAATACCAAGTGTTTCGACAAAGACTAACCGAAGATTCTTTTTCTCAAGACGGCCTTACATCTAAGGTCTCAACGTGTATTATTCTAAGGTTCACACCTTCCATGTCCCCATACTTATCCTTTCAACTAACCATGTTTTCTAACACATCAATAACACAACGCTATCCGATCATAACACTTAACACATCATCAATATATACTAGTCTCTAGAGGGTTAAGAATATACCTGTAAATAGGCGGTTCAAAGGACCGCTAAAACTGGGAACTTCCACCGCGACCTCTACCGTGGCCTGCCGGTGCATGAACATCCTGCCTAGCTATCGAAGGCCGAGTCTCAACATCCGTGCTACCTCTGGTTGGACAGTCTCTCGCCAAATGGTCCTGTTGGCCGCAAGCATAACAATCTCCCAAATTAGTACGACACTCTCCCTTATGAAGTTTTCCACAACGGACACACTGAGACAAGGGTGACCTCATCCGGTGAGCACTCCTACTCCCCTGAAAATCAAACACAGGAGCCCGACTGCTCCCGAATACTTTGATGCCCACGAAGACTATGGAGGACCGCTCAGATCGGGCGGAGGCGCATAACTAGTCTGCTGCTGAGGCGGTCCGCCTCGAAAGTCGCCAAAAGACCCTGCTGTTCTGGCCCTCTTCTGCTGATCCCGGTCATTTCGTCGACCTCTCCGCTCCTCACACCTAAGTGCATAAGCCTGCATGCGGGCAATGTCCATGCCCGGCTGAAGAGCTACACCCGAGCAAGCCTCTGCCAAGTTGTCATCGAGCCCCGTGACGTAGCGGTGCACTCTGTCCTCCATATTTTCCACTAACGCCGGGACATATCGGGCCAACGAGTCGAAATCCACGTTGTACTCCCGAACCGTACGCCCGTCCTGTCTCAACATCAAAAATCTGTCGGCCCGAGCCCTCCTCATCTATGGGGGCAAGATATGTGCAAGAAAAGCCCCTGAGAACTCGTCCTATACAGCTGGAAGCGCATGCTCCCCCCGGGACAGTTCCCATGAATCAAACCGATCATCGCGAGATCACGCAGCCGATGCGAACCCAATATCACTGACTCTGCCTCTGAGGCCTTGATCACTCTCATGATCCAGAATCGCCGGATAAACTCACGAGGGTCATCCTCGCCTCGATCCATAGAACACCGTGGATCGCAACTTAAGTCGAAGTCTCCGGTATCGGCCACAGGGTGCACTCTCGTACCCGGCTCCCGCTCGCCCTCAAGTCTCGCCATAAACCTAACTAGTAACTGGCCCATCTTCTTGAAACCCATATCCTCTGTTCCTGGCCGTGGGACTGGAGGCTCAGGTACTGTGGTCTCAGCAGCCACTGCTGCGGCTCTAAACTCTGCTGGGGCTGGCGGTATCGTAGAATCCATGCTCAGCACCACCTGTAAATCGGGCCTCTGCCCTGGTAACCCTTCGTGCTCTACTCGCAGCTCCCTCTGTTGCCTTGCCCTTCTGGGCTCTGGTCGCCTTGCGTGGAGGCATAACTGAGTTAAAAGAATACGTCAGAGGGAGTCCAACATACAACACAACTCTAAGGCACGATCTCAGAGTGAGAAAAATGGAAACCAATCCTAAATGTCCTGCAGCCTCCTGATTATAGATGTGGTGCACAACACACCGATAATCAAGACTCTACTAGACACGATCTGTAGACACTTTCCGAGGACTAACTGCTCTGATACCACTTTTGTCACGACCCGATCCGGGCCCGAATCGTGCCTTACCGGGTACAATTCTAGTGATACAACATCAGAGAAAATCAACGGAAATAAAAACTAAAACATGAGACAAGTCATAAAGCATGAACTAGGCTAACCAAAACGGTCACCTTCCTGAATATATACATATATCAAACTGAACAGTTAAATCCTTTTACAAAACCCTGCCCACAATAGTACTACAGACCTCTAAGAATGTAACCATAACTATGACGGGACAGGGCCCCGCCATACCCCTGAATGTATAAGTAACTACACTGACAGGGGACTATACCAAAGATAAGCCTCCGGAGAAACGGAGCTTCCCAACAAGCTGAACTGTGATCCTAATAGCGCGGATCCACAACCGATGTACCTCTACCTGCGGCATGAACGCAGCCCCCCGAAGGAGGTCAGTACAACAGGTACCAAGTATGTAAAACTGTAAAATACTGTAAATGAAATCATAATAGTCTATATAAAGCAGGAGACATGTATGATAACCAAACTACAGTCCATAATATATAAACAGTCATGTCAAGTCAGGGACTCACGCCCTCAAAGTCATTACTCAAGTATAACAATGGTGTTATACCCCGTAAATTCTAGAAGTTAAGATAAGGACATACCAAGGATTATAAGGTTGAAAGTTGAAAGATAAGTTGGCAAACATGTGTTGGACGGATTTGAGTTTACCTTGGAGTGTTGTACCCCAGTTGTTAAGAGTTTCGAGGTGTTTAAAAGCCTAATGTGTGGTCCGTTAAATCTAGATCCCAACGCAACAAACCGTTCGTCGATAGGACATCGGAGTCAAAAGTTATGGAAGTTTCAAGTTTGGTGCGCAGTCGCAAAGCGATTTTGGTTGAAGTGCAGCGCGGCCGGAATCGAGGCGCGGCGCGGTTGTACTGGGGTCCGCGGTTTCAGCGCGCCGGAATGCGAGGCCGCGGAATGCTGGAACATTTTCTCGGAAGTGGAAGCGCCGCGGCGCCAAGGCGGGATTTTTCGCGATAAAAGGCTGAAATCAGGAGATATTTTGTTAAAAACCTATGGGAGGGTGACAAGTGTCCCTCCCATCCTTTTTGACCAGATTAGGGCCTAGTTTAGGGCCAAGTCTTGGAAGACTTGGCCATTTCATTCAAAACCCTTCCATGGAAAACCCTCTCTCTTCTCTCTAGTTTTTGGAAGAAAACCTAGCTTTAGAGGAGTTTGTTGGATCTGCGGCAAGTAGAAAATGTTTGGGTATACTTGTGGGTATCGGTGGTGGTGGATTTTGTAGAAAAGAGGTGGAAGAAAAAGGGGCTTTTGTGGGCTATTCCTTAAGGTAAAAGTTTCCCCTTTCTCTTGGTTATGAGCCTAAGGCTGTTTTATTTTAGTAGTATAGATGTGAGCCTGAGGCTGTTTTATTTTAGTAGTTTAGAGTTGAGCCTAAAGGTCATTTATATTGTAGTAGTATAGAGTTGAGCCAGGTCGCTTTATATTGTATAGATTTGGATCTTGTTGTCTTGTTAAAATCAAATGGGCATGTTAGCCTTAAGATTGTAACTTCAATTGGTTTTCTAATTGGGACGTCGCATGTTGTAAGGGAGATTGTAATTGTTAAAGATGTCTAGGGCTAGATATCATGTTAGGCCTAAGAACTTGGATTGGAAAGAATTGAAAGGGATTAAGAATTGGTTTATGGTTGGCCAAGTATGGCATGGAAAGTATTGGGTTATTTTGTATTATTGTGGGGCGTTTGTTATTGAATTCGACCTTAACAAAGGTGGCAAGTTAGTAGAAACAAAGGAAGTGCCGTCCAAATTGTCGTAGAATTTAGGGACTTTGCACTTAGTTACTCTACGTTCGAAGCTAGAGTTTGATAGACGTTTTATGACCCTTATAGGATTGAAGTACTACGTGTAGCATATTCCTCTTAAGGGAGATAGTACTGTGGAGCATTTTGCTTATTGTCGACAGTCGTCGCGAGGTATGTGATTCTTCCTATCCTCTTCAGCATGACTATTTGTGAAATATATAGTGCGGTAGACACACGTATGTTAAAGGAATTAAATTTCCCTTTTTGTGCCTTGACTTGATATGAAGTGTAAGGGTCTTGATTGTTTGAAGAAAAGAGTAGGAAAATCTTATTCGTTAGTAATAAGTGCTTGGTTGTTAAAGAATAAGCCCTCTTGATCTCATAAGGGCTTATAGTTGTAATTGGTTGGGTTAAAACATAAAAGTGTTATAACGGCTTTATGGGAAGTTGGTTATAACCACTTTATGTAAGTAAAAGAATGTTTTGTTGATTTCAAAGGACAAGTGATTTGACTTAAATGGCGTTGAAAAGTATAAAACCTAATTCGTGAGAAATGAATACTTGGTTTTTAAAAGAATAACGTTACAAATTTCGGAAATGGGAATAAGGATCGAACAAGCCAATGCAGCGACGATAAAGGAAAGAAGTAATGACAATTAATCATATTAAAACCAGTAGAAACCTCCATCTGCATAGAAGCTAAGATAAGACAAAATGGCATTACATTTCCTAGATCATGGCTGCTCTAATGAGAATTATTGAAATCAAGTTCTGATTTTCCTAAAAGTTTCAAAGTAAGGAACTAGTTTTCTAATAGAAAAGAGACTTTATGGAAAATAAAGAAATGGACTCATTATTGGATTTTAGAATGGTAACTTGATTTTGGAAAAAGGGAAGTAACTCGTTTTCAAATATTGAACTCCTTGTGATGGAAAAACATAAGTGACTTGTTTATAAAAGGTAGGAGTACCTTGATCCTAAAGGGGTTAAGTACTTGGGTTTTAAATAGTATACTTGATGTTGTGTTAAGAAGTATTTATAGTACCTTGAGTTGTGTGTACTAGCCTATGCTTGTTGTGGTAGCCTTTGTTGTGCAAGTGTTTGGTTGTGTGCTCACGAGTCTCTCGATGGAGGTAGGCTATCCGTTGATTGATGGACATACTGACGCGTTGGGTAGCCCACGGGTATGCTTCCACTGTATCGATCCTCTTGGACATGCTGACACGTTGGGTAGCCCACGGGTATGCTTCCATTAGGAGTGTTATCTGTTAGTTGTTTGGACATACTGACACGTTGGGTAGCCCACGGGTATGCTTCCACAGTGAGAATCATCTTGTTATTTCCTTTGGGCATACCGACACGTTGGATGGTCCACGGGTATGGGCCCAGGATGGTTCCATGGCCATGCTTATACGAGGTGAGATCTTGGGGCATGCGGCCATTGTGCGGGTTAAACTCGGGTTGTATTTGAGTGATGATTTCACGCATGAGTCCCGACTTGACATGGTCGCTTATATGTTGTGTCTTGTAGTTTGGTTATCATACATGTCTCCGCTTTATATAGACTATTATGATTTCATTTACTGATTTTCTGATTTCACATACTTGGTACTGTTGTCGACCTCCTTGAGGCTGCGTTCATGCCGCAGGTTGAGGTACATAGCTTGCTGATCCACTCTCTTAGGATCGTTGTTCGGTTCTCGGAAAGCTCCATATCTCCTAAGCTTGTCCGTGGTGATTCCACAGTAGTAGACTTTTGTATATTCAGGGCATGGCGGGCCCTGTCCGTCATTATGGTTTCAAATTCTTAAGTGCAGCTTTGTTGTGGGCAGGTTTGTAAGGGATGTAACTGTTCAAGTTTTAATTTATGTACAAAAAGGTAACCGTTGGGTTAGCCTGCTTTCTTATTTCAATGTTTTATATGTTTAAGTTTTTTTATTTCCGCTGGTTTTTCTCTGATGTTGTATCACTAGGGTGCGCGGGGTAAGGCACCAGTCATGGGCCCGGGTTCGGGTCGTGACAAATGGGTCTCACGCCCACAACATCAATCATGCCCGTGGAATACCTTCCTCACTGTCGGCAGTCTATGATATAATCACACTAAGAAGTACACATGAACACTAGGTCCCACCTGTGTCATAACAACCGTACTAACAATACTATACAACCAAACCACGGGCGACACGGCAAGTCTGAAGCCGACTACCGGTACCAAGGCGTGTCACGTGGTGACCGGGAGTAATCTGGCTAACTACCGGTACCCAAGTGTCACGAGACTTCGCCACTAAACCGGGGCAAGTGCGAAGGCTAACTACCAGGTACCAAGGCCGAATCAGCCACGAGACGGGGCAAGTACGAAAGCCAACCACCAGATACCAAGGCCGAATCAGTAAAACCTCATGGAGAGCTAGTCCATGGAATAACACTATCAACAGGGAAACGAACCCTCATCATGGCCGCATACCCGTGGACCATCCATCGAGTCAGTATGCCCATGGACTATCATAGTGGAAGCATACCCGTGGGCCGCCCATCGTGTCAGTATGTCCAAAATGATCAAGAATAACACGACCGACCCTCCATTGAGAGATGCGGTAACATAAGAATACAACACTTGCACAACAAGGCTATCACACGCAAACATAGGCACGTTACACACAACTCAAGGTACTTTCATTTTATGACAAGTCCAGGTTTTAAATCCCCAAAGTACTACGTATGTTAAATTCTTTTTAGAAGATCCATTTCTTTTACAAAAGTCACCCGATACCCGTAGTATCAAAATAAAGTGACTAACATTTTAATTAAACCAAAACAACTTCCAGACTTTCCTTTTTAAACCAAATTAAGACAATACCATGCCTTCTTTTTAGACCAAAACCCTTTTCCTTTTAAAGTCAAGTTACCATTTTAAAACCAATGATAAAAACCATTCCTTTGTTTTCATAAAGTCGTTATAACTAACTTCCCATAAAGCTGTTATAACACTTTATGTTCTAAACCAAAAACTCTTTAATTCCACAAGTCTCTTTACTTTTAAAACAACAACAAGTATTCTTTTAAAACCCAAATAACTTACTCTTTTCAAAACACGTAACCTATACTTAAAATCAAGTTACTCCTCTTTTTCCGAAAACAAGTCGTTATAAGTCAAGTCTCTTATCTTTCAAGATCAAGTCTCTTAACTTTCAAAATCAAGTCGTTTATAAGTCAAGTCTCTTATCTTTTAAGATCAAGTCTCTTAACTTCTACAATCAATAAACCATTCTTTTACCTACATAAAGTCGTTATAACTAACTTTCCATAAAGCTATTATAACACCCTATGTTTTAATCCAACCAAATCACTTAGCACATGTACGTCTACCGTACTACATAGTTCACAACAATCATGCTAGAAATGATAGGAAGAGGTTCACATACCTCGCGACGATTATCGACAAGAAGCAAAATGCTCCAAAGTACTGTAACCCTGCTACCTTTTCCACCCTTCAAGAAGAATACGCTAGTCGTAGTACTTCAACCTAAAATGGCCATAAAACGTCTATCAACTTTTAGATCACCTCGTAGAATATTCTAAATAAAATTCGGCAGCACCTCCCCCCCCCCCCCCCGCCATCACATAAATCTCCTCCCCTATCCAGGCCCGCTACCAGGCCAACAACTCCCTGGGGATTACACGTCTAACCGGACGTGTACAATTCTACTCCACAATAATACAACAGTCTACTGTAAATACAATCTTATGTAAATACAGTTCAATTCTTTTCAATACTCATTCTATATATAGTATACTCAACTATATATTATTACAACATGTAATTTCCAATTACAATAGGGGGACAAGATTATTTACCTCGACAAGCCCAAAATTATCCAAGATTAAAGTCGATCCTGAGCAACGTTTAGCTCCAATTCCTTACGCTCCAACCCGCTCCAAGCAACCCTTAGAAGTTTCTAAACAACTTCTCTTAACACTTCAACCATGCTTATGAAGATTTTTCTAGGGTTTCATTTTGCGACTTTTGGAAAAAGTAGTATTTCCGGGCTCCTAGTATTAAAACAACTTTGGTATACTACTAGGGATACTAGGCCAAGGTACTTGGGATAATACTACAATACTCAAAGTATTTCTACTCAAGAGGGGGAGGGGGACGAAAACTCAAGCTCAAAGGGAGGGAGTATTTGCCTTGAAAGCTCTTAAGTGGAATGAATTTTAGTCATCAACTAAGGGGGTATATATAGGGGATTCAAGGGTCAAGATCTATGCAAGGTGTGTGGTGAGATCTTGGGACAAGTGTGTGTGGGTCCCACCCTCCAAATGGATTCACAAGACTTGGGACAAGTGGCTTGCCACTTGTCCCTACCATTTCGGCCAAGCCAAGTGTCACACAAGAAACGGCCAACCATGGCCACATGGGGGTGACACGTGTCGCCCCCCGATTGGTCCAAAATATTTCGTCTCCCGAAAATATCCAAAATACCGAAAATCTTAAAAACAAAGCGGGCCCCACAAAACAAGAATTTCTCCGTGGCCCCACGTGACCATTTCCGAAAATAAAATCTCAAAATTCTAATATAATCCAAGAAGTCCAAATACCAAATTTGGGAATCCAATTCCCATTAACGAACCTTTTTCTTCACAAAAATCGGAAGCTTTTCCGTCGAAAAATCACACCTTTCCTTCTTTCCAAAATTTATGTCGTATTCTCGTACGTACAACCTCACATATATACCCTGGAACTACGGGGTATAACATTTAGCTCCTCCTTTCGACGTTCCAATCCACTCCAAGCAACCCTTAGAAGCTTATGAATAACTCATCTTCAAGTTCCCACTTCAAAGTTGAATAACTCCTTAGGTTTTTGCCTTGCGACTAATACGAAAACACCATTTTTCCGGGATCTTTCTATTGAGATACACTTACAATACACTCATGAACCTTGGTTTAAAGTGGAGAGATTATTGGACAACAAATTGAAAATTTTTATCTTGGTATTTTGCCCAAACCCGAGAGCAATACCATAAGAACAAGAGTTCTTCCAATTTCTTTCTAAGTGTTAAGCCTTGTCTTGCACAATGGATGCATATATAACCAATTGGAGGGTTAGGATTAGAACACTTGTGAGGTTTGGATGAGATTCATTTAAATATCAAGCTATGTGGGGTCATTGACTTGGTCAATGTTGTCAAGCTCTAAGCCTTGCAAGACTTTCATCATAAATTATGGTCAAATGGCCATTTCACCCTTGCACATTTCGTCCATGTCCAAAAGGGGGGGGGTGACACGTGTCGCCCTCCCGCTCGTCGCAATATTTCGTTTTCCGACAATTCCATAATTCCGATAAATTTTTACTCGTCTCAAATCTTAACATTTTTGAATTCTTACGTACGTTCTTATAAACATATCCTGAAATTCCGGGGTGTAACATTCTTCCCCCCTTAGAAACATTCGTCCCCGAATGTTCCTTTGGGAGTCACACTTAAAGATAACGACATAGTCTTCTTTTACAACCCCTACATACCAATAATACCACACAAGGCCACACAATAATACTCATACTAAAATGTTAAGCTGAACCCCATGTGTCAACGTCGGTTATCTTCATAAAGCTTCTGCTGACTCTAAGCTTACTAATAATCTTTCCCGGATAAGCTTCGCCTTATCCACAGCCCGCTGAATTATGTCTGGACCAAATAACTGAACCTCGCCTATGTCGAACCATCCAACCGGCGATCTACACTTTCTTACATACAAGGCCTCATACAGGGCCATCTGAATACTGGAAGGGTATCTGTTATCGGACGTAACACAACAAGAGGCAATTAACCCTCCCGGATAGTTCTGAAATCAAGAATACAGGCCCGCAACCTATCCTCAAGTGCCTGGATAGTGCGCTATGTCTGTCCGTCGGTCTGAGGGTGTAATGCAACACTGAGACTCACCTGTGTCCCTAAAACCCTTCTGAAAAACCTCCAGAAGTTATCTGTAATCGAGCTCATCTGTCTGACATCATAAACGTAGGAACCCCGTGCAGTCTCACAATCTCTCTGCTATACAAGCTAGCATAATCCTCAGCCGAGTAAGTGGTCCTAACCGGAAGGACTCGACTGGTTTCGCCAGCCCATTTACCATGACCCCCAGGGAGTCGCACTTCCTCCGAGTACGATGCCACCCTGTAACAAGATCCATATTAAATACCTCTCATATCTAGGTTGGGATTTCAATCGCCTGCAATAGCCCACTGGCTTCTGGTGCTCGACCATGACCTGCTACTAACTTGGACACTAAGCAGTAAACTCCGCTATGTCCCTTTTCCGGTCATCTTACCCATACATACATCTGAGGTCACGACACAACTTAGTCGACCCCGAACAATTAGAACAATAAGCACTGTATGCCTCTCCTAAAACCTGCTGACTAGTCCTGCAGTACCGGGTACACGCAATCTATCCTCATCTCACAACACCCCATCCGGTGTTACTCAAACAGGCTAGACTCTTCTCGGAGAGCCGTATCTCGATACCGTATCATCACTAGATCCTCATACTGTCGCCTCTTTACTTCCTCAATGAAGAAAGATTCGGCAACCTCTCGGATCTAAACTTCATTAACCTTGGAAACAAATGATCGAATCCCCCGGCTCGGTAGCTGATGAATCTCACGGACCACGTCCTATCTATATGGCTGCCCATCTGGCAGACTACCCTTAGATCCACGACAAATAGTATCTTTAACTATCTTGGCTTTCCCTGGGTGGTATAGGATATCGATATCACAATCCTTGAATAACTCTAACCACCGTCGCTGTCGCAACTTCTACTGCCTCAGTCTGCAGATATACCGGAGGCTTTTGTGGTCTGCACAAATATCCACATGAAGTCTGTATATACGTCATGCCCCCAAATCTTCAAGGCATGATTTAAACTGCCGCCAGCTCTAAATCGGGAGTGGCGCAATTTCCTTTCCTGCTTCTCTAACTACTGGGAAAACATAGGCTTTATCCTCATCGGGTTGCGTCAGCACACAACCTAGCCCAACACCCAACGTGTTATCATAATAACCTAACCCTCTAGTCTTTCAGGAGGAGTTAGAACTATATTCGAGTCAACTTATCTTCCAATAATTGGAAACTTTTCTCATTCTTGCGAAATATTCGGGTATCCTTAACCTCTATCATGGTTCCTGTTTCCCTTTCTCTGTTGCAACCGAACTTGGTCACTAAACTTAGATTTGATTCCTTTGCTTGCCCCATGGCTAAGACTTCCTGTCAATCACAATTTAGGGGGGGGGGGGTTTCCCTGATCTCTTAAAGTAGTAACCCGATTTTCCTTTCCCAGTTTGTAGAGCCTATAGCTAGGTGTTACCACATTTCCTCGAAATGTTCTTACTTCCCATTATTTACTAATGGTCTTTACACTAGTCTGGGGTAGTCATATCTCGTGCAACATACATAACCATAGTCGTATTCTTCTTTATCATTCTGGCCATATCCTTACCTTAGGCTTATTATTAGCCAAAGTATTTCTATCTTGATTCATAATCGTGCAGTTTCATATATGCGTACTACCTGCATTTTTGTCCTCACGACACTTCCTCGACTACTTGGGACGTCGTTCTTAATTACCTCAACACAATACTTTTCCCACGGTTATCGAAACTATAACCTATGGAATGACGATACTGAAGACCTTACCAGCCTCCTATCATTCGTCTAACAACATGGGTACACATAACCGCATAAAACGCAAAACTGTCCTTTTACGTGGGGGAGAGAACTTATCTCCCTTTCTTAAACTTTCCTTGGAGTCACAACCCTAATCACAGGGTCCTCTTGCGGTCCAGTAATCTCTGATCATCACGCACCGCCTTTAAGTTCGTGTAGATTTTCCAATCTACCAAAGATGCCCTCAGCTTTCAACCGGAAGCACTCGTACTTATTTTATTCTTGCCTTGTTCATTTTCCTGAAATTATCCGGAAGGTCGTGGCCTTGACCGCCACACCAAACCAACCCCAAGTACCTCCAAGGGCACTTAACATAAATTCCTTCAAAGTCAATTATTACTTACTTTCTGCGTCAATTTTCCTCAAGTGAACAAGTCACACAGACTTAAAAGAAAAACATGATGCCAAAGAAGGAAGGATAATTCACTGGTTACTACCACTTCTCTTCCTTTACACTGGATAATCAGCTTACCAGAAAACTGGAATCGAGCGAATATCTCTCTGCAGTCAACGTTGGCATAACAAGAGGCCAACTAGCCCGTACTCATAATATCCTCAAAGTCTGTCATAACAGCTCTGTTAGGTCTGCTAGGGTCCAACGACTGTATCGTTACCGGCAATTATTATCTAACCGCTCAGCTACCACCCAACACTCACGGGTGTAGTCACCTCGAAAGGTTTTCATAGATTCCGGCTTTATTTCTTTACACTTGGTTGCTCTCTTTCTTACTGGTCGTACCCCTCCCGCACTTCCAAACTTATTCTAGCGTACGTACATAGCCTTCATACTGATTCGGGCCTCCAATCTTTGGAGTTACAATTCTAAACAACTTAAGGCCATTTCCGGCTCTCTCAACCTGGTTCCGGTGGAACGCGTCCACGAACCCGTAAAATGATTAACTAAACTTGGGCCCTGCACCCTCGTGACCCTGTCACGTAGCGGGACTACTACCAACTGATCCCATTTCATTTCAAGCTATGGGGCGACCCTTAATAGATCCCCAACCCGACTCGGCGTCGTATTTAACTCTTTTCCTTGGTCTGTCTTAACTCTTTACTACCCGAGAAGGCCTTATATATCTAAGGTCTCGGTGGTTATCACATTCTCAGGCTCGCAATTTCCATGCTCCATGCCTACCTTATCAGTCCCCCCGTAAACGGGTACAAAACTTATCGTAATACCATGATCGTGTTGTCTTGACCACAACAACCATACTTACTCCATACGGATCTCACCCGTACCATTCTCGAAATCCTACTACGTAGCTTAATCTATTAACACAGTCTTCCATTAATTCCCTTAATAATAACTTCTTAAGGGTCCATTTCCTTCTCAGACAGCTCATCATTTCCTAATTATCTCTAATTAGTACGTAAAACCTTGATGAGAATTCATTAAACTGTTTCATACCTCCCCGGTATTTATTTAGTCCTTACCAAATCCTGGTAATCTAAAATCATCCTAGGAAACACATATGTGACCCCCATACATAAATCTGTATAGTTGTATGCCCCAATACCAACTATACTACAAACATTACCAACCTGGATACGCAACCCACATAATCTTTCCTGGGTCACTGCTGCCTTTCTCGTAGCTGCAAACAACATAACTTGTTAGGGAGAGACGACCCTAACCATACAACTCTATCGCACGATCTTAGAGTGAGAAGAATGGAAACCAATCTTAAATGTCCTACAGCCTCTTGATTATAGATGTGGTGCACAACACACCGATAATCAAGACTCTACTAGACACGGTCTGTAGACACTTTCCGAGGACTAACTGCTCTGATACCACTTTTGTCACGACCCGGCCATGATCGTGCCCTACACAGGCACCCCTTTCGGTATACATCAGAGAAAAGCAGCGGAACATACACAACTTATAAAATGCTAAAACACAAAACAATAACAGGCTAGCCGATAAGGCCACCTTCCGTACAATATACACATAAAACAGTACATTTTTTTTTCTTTACAACCCAAACCACAATGTGACTACTGCACTTAAGAATAACAACTCAAGTGATAGGCCCCGCTTACCCCTGAATGTACAACAACCGACAATACCAGGGATAAGCCTCCGGAATAAAGGAGCTTCTCAACAGCTGAACAGTGATCCTAAGAGCGAGGATCAACAACATGTACTTCACTGCAGGCGTAACGCACTTCAAGGAGGTCGATAACAGGTACCAAGTATGTGAAACTGAAAGTACTGTAATGAAATCATAAGTCTATAATAAAACTGGAGACATGTATGATAACTCAATTAACAGTACACAGTGCCTTACTAACAATGAGAGTAATCAAAAGTATAGGTAGCAAATCCACGGAAACAGGTGGTATAACGATCTTTGGGGATTTACCCCTCATTTATACTCTTACCCTGAAGCAGGTGGTATAACTATCTTGTGGATCTACCCCTCAGATATACTCTTACCCTGAAGAAGGTGGTAAAACAGGTGGTATAACTATCTTGGGGAGCTACCCCTCATATATACTCTTACCCTGGAACAGGTGGTATAACTATCTTGGGGATTTACCCCTCAGATATACTCTTACCCTGGAGAAGGTGGTATAACTATCTTGGGGATTTACCCCTCAGATATACTCTTACCCTACCTCCACTGACCATCATACATAACATAAGCACTACCGACTTATCACACAATAAGTAAGCAAGTTAAGAAATCCCCCTAACTTCTTATTAGTCTTATTCATATACACTCTCATTTTGGTTTACTTAGGGCACTAACATGACATTATAAATCCGGGAGTTCAACCCAAAGTACTACGTACTTCTATTCTTTTAAAATGACTCATTTTCAAATAAAACTTCCAAGATACTAATAACCATAGTATCAAGTCATAACTACGTTTTAAGACAAGTCACAATACCTTTTTAGAAAATACATTTTCGGGCTTCTAAATCAAGTGACTTCTTTCTTTTAAAACCCTAAGCAATCGATGCCTTTAAATCAAATTGTCTTTCGTTATTTCAAGTCATTTAAGATACTTAAATTACTTAGAGTAAACCACTCTTTTTAACCTTCCATAAAGCTATTATAACCAACTTCCCATAAAGTCGTTATACTAGCTTTATACATTAGCAACTTACATACTTCTTTATAACCAAGAGACTTAAACTTTCCAACAAAATAAGTATCAATAATACTTTCAACATACTTAAAGTCTCTTAACTTTTGAAAACCAAGATATCCTTAATATTTAACAAGTGAGTTAACTCCCTAACTCAACCAACTTGGACATTCTTAAAATACGCCAAGGATATCAAATGGACTAGATTGTCAAACTCTTGTACGTCTACCGTACTATACATTTACAACTTATTCATGCTCAAGAGATAAGAAAGTTCCACATACCTCTTTGGTTTAATCCACTTGCTAAGTCCAATTCGCCGTACGTAGTTGTTATATCCCGTATTTCCGGAGTATGTACGTGAGGGCGTACGTACAAGTTTGGCCTTAAAGTTTAGGCCTTGGACGTTTTTTTTTGGGCACAACTCACAAAACGAATAGTTTTCCGACGAAACGTTTCCACAGCTTTCGTAGGGTAAATTCCGGCTATGTCATTTCTAATTTTTGCGGATTTTTCCGAGAGACGAAACATTTTGGACCAACGGGAGGGCGACACTTGTCACCCTCCAATTGATGGATGTGGGGCGGCATTAGGCCGAATTGGATGGCCATTTTTGTCTTGGAGTTGGTAGGATATTTTGTGTGCAAGTTGGCTAAGGACACTTGCCAAAATCTTGACCTTACACTTGCCTTGCACTTGGCACCATCTTGGCCCTTGGTTGGCCATCCCTTGACCTATAAATACCCCTCTTGAGATGAAGAGTTCTTCATCCACAAAAACTTTCCAAGTCTAAAATCCTCTCCTCTCCCTTAAGCCTTTTCGTCCAACACACACCCCCCCCCCCCCTTGAGAAGCTTAGCCGAGGCTAATCCCCCCCTAGCCTAGCCGAAATCTACCCCCCCTCCCTTGGTAGAAAAGTTGCCTTCTAGTATTGTTATAATGCCCAAAATACCCTAGCCCAAATCCCTTAGTCCTTAGTAGAAGTTGTGAAGAACTTCTAAGGTTTTCTTGGAGCTACCGGAGCGTACAACTTAGGAGCTAAACCTTGCTCAGGCGCGACTTTTATCTAGGATATTATTGGGCTTACCGAGGTAAATAAACTTGTCCTTCTTTTGTAATTAGAGAATACATACTGTAGAAGTATAGAAATAAGTATAAATACTTAGAAGGATATTAAAGAATAGAATTGAACTGTTATCACAGTAGAAGGGTTTAAAAGAAGAATAATCAAATTGTACTTACTTAGGACTGTTTTCACAGTAGACTTGAGTAGCTCACCGGGTAGGGAAGTGCTGCCCAATTTTCCGTAGGATAGAGAACCTCTCGCTTAGAATCGTTTTCGAGTAGTGCAACGTTGATAGGCGTGTCGACTATTATAGGTTGATTCTTCCGCGACATATTCAACTTGGCGGTGTGTTATACCGTATTTCCAGTATATGCGTAAGGGCGACGTGAAAATTTGAACTTGAGAATTAGGCTTGGCCGAAATTTATTTGTTCACAACACCCGATTAGAGTCGTTTTTAGACGAAACGTTTTCACAGCTTTCGTAGGGAAAATTCCGGCTATGTCATTTTTATTTTTTGCGGATTTTTCCGAGAGACGAAACATTTTGGACCAACAAGAGGGCGCCACTTGGCACCCTCTCATTGGTGGCGGTAGAGTGGACGAAATGGTGACTATTTTGTCAAGTAGTTGGTAGGATATTTTGTGTGTAGTTGGTTAAGGTGCACTTGGCAAGATCTTGGCCCTACACTTGCCTTGCACTTGGCAAGATCTTGGCCATTGGTTGGCCTTTGCTAGACCTATAAATACCCCCCCCCCTTTGAAGACTAATTCATCCACAAATTGCCTAAGTCTTGAAAGCTTCTTCCTCCCCCCTTAGTGTAGTGTCTTGGCCGAGAGCCCCTCTCCCCCCCCTTGGCCGAGAGTTCCCCCCCCTAGTGGGGTAGGCCGAGGGGTAGCCACCCCCCCTCCTTGGGGTGCTAGCCGTGGGGTACCCCCCCTAGCCTAGTTGTTTTCGTATAATACCCCCCCTCTTGGTAGAAATACTCTCAAAAGTATTGTTATAATGCCCAAATTACCTTAGCCGTATACCTTGTAGTATTCTAAGGTTATACCTATCTAAAAGCCCGTAAATACTATTATTCTTCCCCTCATTCACAAAACCTAAACCCTAGGAAAATCTCCATAGTCCGTTTGAGTATTGTGTAGAAGTTGGTTAGAACTTCTAAGGGTGGTTTAGAGCGGGTTGGAGCGCTCGGAGTTGGAGCTAAACGATTGCCCAGGATCGACTTTATACTTGGATAATTATGGGCTTATCGAGGTAAATATCTTGTCCCTCTATTGTAATTGGAAATTACATGATTGTTAGACTATATAGTTGAAGTATACTATATATAGAACTGAACGTTGTTGTCGGCAATGTCTTTGGACTTAAGCCTGAATAATTAGAAACCTTTTCGAAAGAAGAGTACTGAACTGTTTTTACATAGGACTGTATTACAGTAGACCTTGTGTAGCTTTTCTGTGAGGTAGAATTGTGCACGTCCGGTTAGATGTATGAACCCCCCCTGGTTGGCTTGATAGCCACCCGATGAAGAGAGAGATTTACGCTGTGTGGGGAGGTGCCGAATTTTCTGTAGAATGTTCTACGAAGGGATCAAAATTTTAATAACCGCCTTGTGGCCTTATAGGTTGAAGCATCGCGTGGCGCGATCTACTGGCTAAGGAGTAGCCGACGGTTTGAAGTACTTGGAGCGTTTTGCTATTAGTCGATACTCGTCGCGAGGTATGTGAACCTCTTCCTATCTCTTCTAGCATGATATGTGTATAACTATGTAGTACGGTAGACGTACATGTGTTAAAAGTATTTGATTGGTTTAAAATATAAAGTGTTATAACGGCTTTATGGGAAGTTGGTTATAACAGCTTTATGTAGGTAAGAAAATACTTTGTGGTTTTTAAAAGGTAACTGATTTGAACTATAATCGGCTTGTTATGTGATAATAAAGAACTTGAAGTATTTCAAAAGATTTTTGAAAGCTTAAGAGTTATACTAGCTTTATGGAAAGTTAGGTATAACGGCTTAAGAATGTTTTCTTGATTTCGAAATCGTGTGTATCGACAAACCATCGCGGCGTTAATAAAAGGAAATGTTTTGACTAATTAAGTATTAATAAAAACAGTAGAAACTTCCATCTGCATAGAAGCTAAGATAAGACAAAATGATATTACATTTCCTAGATCATGGCTGCTTTAATAAGATTGATTATGGACAAGAATAACCTACTCACATATAAGGCCTATGTTTCTCAGATTGTTTTAAAAGAGAATTATAATATTAAGTAGTTAATAATATGAATTACGAAACCTTTCGAAAATGGGAAACTTGAACGTTTGAAATTAGGCAAACTTGAACGTTTGGAAAATAATGTTGTTACTCGACTTTACAAAGTAAGTGTTTTGGTTTACTTTAAAAGATAGTCACTCTATTTTATACTACGGGTATTGTGTGACTTCGTGAACTAAGCGGATCTTTTAAAAGAGTTAACGATGAAGTACTTTGGGGATAAAACCCGATCTTGTTAATCATATAGTAGAAAGTGCCTTGTGTGTATAACTTGATTATGTTGGGTTGTGATAGCCTTGTAATATCGTCTTGTTGATTTGTTAAGTAAGCATGCTAGGATGCTACGTGTTAGTATCTTGTGATGTTTTGTGTAAAGGGTGTTCGCTTGCGCTTAAAGTTGTTTAACTATCAGCCGATGTATTGGTATTGTACCACTCACCTTGACTTGTTTCCGGAGGTTAAGCTGCCCTCCGATGCGGGGTAGACTCAGGCGGGTCGATGGACCTATGATTCGAGAATACCTCATGCAGGTCCCAGGGGCCTATGCGGAGCTACGAGAGTTCCAGGTTAGTGTGCGTCCTTTATGGGCATGCGGTCCATGTGGCCATGCGATCGCGAAGTCGGGGCGATGCCGGAGTAGCTACCGATGCGGGGAATACCTCATGCGGGCCGATGAGATTGGCCTATGCGGAGCTGCGGGAAGTTCCAGGGCTTGACGCGCACATTAGATACTGCGGGCAAGTGGCCAGCTTTGATCATGTGACGGTCTAGACAGATCTTATGATACAGTTCATGACCTTGTTGGTACTGTGGGTGTTAGTAGTCGGCTATGCCTTCGTACTTACCCCGTACGGTGTTATTAGGGCACAGGTGGGACCTGGTGTTCATGTGTGTTTCCTTGGTGCTTTTATATCATAAACTGCCGGCAGTGAGGAAGGTATTCCACGGGCATGATTGATGTTGTGGGCGTGAGACCCATTATTATATTTGAGTAATGACTTTGAGGGCGTGAGTCCCTGACTTGATATGACTGCTTGTTTATTGTGAACTGTAGTTTTGTTATCATACATGTCTCCTGCTTTATATAGACTACTATGATTCCATTTACAGTATTTTCAGTTTCACATACTTGGTACCTGTTATGCTCGACCTCCTTGCCGGGCCGTTCATACCGCAGTTGAGGTACACCAGTCGTTGATCCTAGCTTTCGTGGTCACGATCGTATGGGAAGCCCCGTTTCTCCGAGGCTTATCAGGTATATTCCCGTCGTAATAGGTGTTTACATTCGTGGTTTGGGGCCCCGTCCCGCCATTGTTGTCATATCATTTCTTAGGTCCAGAGTAATCTTGTTGTGGTTTGTAAAAAGGATTTAACTGTTCATTTGTAAAAGTTGTTATTTATATATATGCTGAAAGGCAAGTTTTCCTCGACATCGCTTTTGTACTTCATTTGTTTCATTTATATGTTTTTTGTTCCGTGACACTCGATGTTGTATCACTAGGGTGCCCGGTAAGGCACCACCACGCCCAGTTCGGTCGTGACAAAAGTGGTATCGAGCGATTAATCCTCGGAAAAGTCTACTGCATCGATTCAGTAGAGTCTTGATTATCGATGTGTTGTGCACCACATCAATAATCAGGAGGCTATAGGGTATTTAGGATTGGTTTCTATTCTTCTCACTCTGAGATCGTGCCTTAGAGCTGTGTTGTAAGTTGGACCCTCTGACGAAATTATTTCCCTTATCGTTATGCCTCCGCGTAGGGCAAACCCGGGCCCAGGAGGGCAAGGCAGCCGAGGGAGCTGCGAGTAGAGTTCAGAGGGTTACGAGGGCACATGCCCAATCATCACCTGAGTTAGGTGCTTCATTCGGGGATTTCTGCGACATCACTAGCCCCAGTAAAGTTTAGCACGGCGGCGGCAGTTCCTACTGCGGCCATGATATTTGAACCTTCGCCCACGACTGTGAGCAGAGAATATAGATTGCGAAAGACAACCTCACATTAGCTATGGATTTGGCTACCAGAGAGTATACCGATGTACCGCGAGCCTTGATGAATATCAACGAGAAGGTTGTGCGAAAGTAATTCTTCAAGTCGGGCTTGAGCATGGCCTGTGTACGGGCTTATGCGCAGCAGGCCGAGAAAACGTAGAGATCGACGGGTTAACGAAGGACAGCAGAAGAGGGCCAGAGCAGCAAGGTCCTTTAGTAACTTTTGAGGCGAGTCGCCTCACCAGCGGATTAGATTATGCACATCCACCAGTGCAGCGAGGTCCTCCACGAATTTCGTGGCGTTCGTATGCGGGAGTTGGTCGAGCTCGAGCTTCCGGTTCACAGCTACACGTAGGTTCCAGCCATCCGGATTCAGTTTTTCTCAGTGTTCACAATGTGGCAGGCGTCATCCCAGGGAATGTCGTCTTTTAGTTGGTACGTGTTGTACCTATGACCGTCAGGGTCTGTTGTCGAAAGAGTGTCCTTGCGGGAGGACTTAGCCTTCAGGATCGGTGGGTAGTTTGTCATCTTCCTTAGCTATGCGCCCTACGGGGCAGGTTTGATTGGAACGATTAAGGGGAGTGAAGCAGTAGATACAGATAGATCTTTAACCCTCTAGGGTTTAGTATGTGTGATAAGGTGAGTATACCTTAAGGGTTATATTCTGATAGCATTGTGTAAATGGTGATTAGAAATCTTGGTTAGTTAACCAAGTAAGATTTGGGGGATAGAGAAAGTGTGAGCCTTAGAGTTTTATACGTAGAGACCTTAGAGGTAAGGCCATCTCGAGTAAAAGACGTATGTTTATGTTTGACCCTTATAGGAGTGCATAGTGCACGTGAGCTATGTTACGGGATAAGTCCCTGAGTAGTGTGGCATGAAAGAGGGTAGTTGAGCTAAGAAGACCGCTAGGTTTTCGTAACGTGATTAGTGAGAGTTTTCCTTCGTGAGCTAGCGTTCGCGCGTTGCTGTCGGGTTGAGGGCCACGCTGCGGGTCAACCCGGCATGTTTGGTGGTGGGTCGGTTGTGGTGGTCCCGCCTTGTGATAGGGTCACGAGGGTGTTAGGCCCGAGTTTAGTTAACCAACGTACGATTTCATGAATGCATTCGACCAGTAGTTGGGCCGAGGAGGTCAGCCGTGTTGTCTTCTAGCAAAGACCGTGTACTCGGCAGAGGGTTATGCGAGATGATATATCAGAAAAGTTGTAAGGCTGCACGGGGTGCCTACCTTCACCTTATGTCAGACAGTGGAGCCCAGGTTGCGCTTTTTCTCGGAGGTTTTACCGTGCAAGGTTAGGAACTCGAGTAAGTCTCGACCACATTCGCCTCGGCCGGTGTTTGATTTCAGATGATAGTTGCGAGAATTGTTGTCTCTGTTGAAGGAGTGTTTAAGCTACCATTTCGTGTTCGGATGTCGCCTTATGAAGCCTTGTAGGGCGGATGTGAGTCGCCGGTCGATTGGTTCGATGTTGGCAGGATTCAGATAGTTGGTTCAGGCTTGTTCCAGCAGACTGTGGATAGAGTAAAGCTTGTCTAGAAGAGGTTCTGGCAGCTCAGAGAAATCGTGCGGATAATCGGCGACGACGCTTAGAGTTCAGGTTGACGGTCGGTCTTCTTGAAAGTACCACCCCGGGGTGGGTGTGACGAGTTTTGGAAGACAGAGGGAACTTAGCCCGAGTTACTTTGGGCCTTTGAGTCCATGTGAAGAATAGGCCAGGTTGCCTATATGTTAGCTTTTGCCGTCCGACTTAGGAGGCAGTATGTCCGGTCTTTCGTATTGTTATGATCGGGAAAGTATCGGAGATCCATCCAGAGTGTTCCCAGTTAATGATGACCACGTTAGAGATAGTAACCCCGAGTTTCGGAAACTGAAGCAGTATCAAGAGTTTGGGTGTACGACAGCCGCAGTGATCGCATGCAGTCCGGTACCATTTGTTGGGTCGCCTGAGAAGGTTTATGCCTCGGGCAAAGTGACAAAAGTGGTATCATGTGGTAAGAATTCGAGTGTACGAGAAGGGTACGACACGTAAGGGAAGAAGCGAGCGTGTATGGCGAGCGTAGATGTGATCATTTCTTTTGTGTGGAGAAAGTGCGAAGAAATTATATTTTAGACCCTTGGATGGGAGCGTTTGTGATGTTAGAGGTGTGTCCTCGTGGACTTGAAGGTAAGTACTTTGCGCAAGTTGGTTCCGTGGCCATGCGTGGCAGGATTGTTTTCGTAAGTATAGCAGTGAGGACTATACCGGCGCGCGTTTGTTTTGAGACTTAGAAGGAACATTCGGGACGAATGTTTCTAAGGAGGGGAGAATGTTATACCCCGTATTTCCAGAGTATGTACGTAAGGACGTACGTAGAAAATTTGAACTTGAGAATTAGGCTTGGCCGAAATTTATTTGTTCACAACACCCGATTAGAGTCGTTTTTCGACGAAACGTTTTCACAGCTTTCGTAGGGAAAATTCCGGCTATGTCATTTTTATTTTTTGCGGATTTTTCCGAGAGACGAAACATTTTGGACCAACAAGAGGGCGCCACTTGGCACCCTCTCATTGGTGGCGGTAGAGTGGACGAAATGGTGACTATTTTGTCAAGTAGTTGGTAGGATATTTTGTGTGTAGTTGGTTAAGGTGCACTTGGCAAGATCTTGGCCCTACACTTGCCTTGCACTTGGCAAGATCTTGGCCATTGGTTGGCCTTTGCTAGACCTATAAATACCCCCCCCCCCTTTGAAGACTAATTCATCCACAAATTGCCTAAGTCTTGAAAGCTTCTTCCTCCCCCCTTAGTGTAGTGTCTTGGCCGAGAGCCCCTCTCCCCCCCCTTGGCCGAGTTCCCCAGTGGGGCAGCCGAGGGTAGCCACCCCCTCTGGGTGCTAGCCGTGGGTACCCCTAGCCTAGTTGTTTTCGTATAATACCCCCCTCTTGGTAGAAATACTCTCAAAAGTATTGTTATAATGCCCAAATTACCTTAGCCGTATACCTTGTAGTATTCTAAGGTTATACCTATACGAAAGCCCGTAAATACTATTACACTTCCTCTGTCACAAAACCGAAACCCTAGGAAAATCTCCATAGTCCGTTGAGTATTGTGTAGAAGTTGGTTAGAACTTCTAAGGGTGGTTTAGAGCGGGTTGAGCGCCGAGTTGGAGCTAAACGATTGCCCAGATCGACTTTATACTTGGATAATTATGGGCTTATCGTGGTAAATATCTTGTCCCTCTATTGTCCTTGGAAATTACATGATTGTTAGACTATATAGTTGAAGTATACTATATATAGAACTGAACGTTGGTGTCGGCAATGTCTTTGGACTTAAGCCCAATAATTAGAAACCTTTTCGAAAAGAGTATCGAATCGTTTTTACATAGGGTGTATCAGACATGAGACCTTGTGTAGCTTTTCTGTGAGGTAGAATTGTGCACGTCCGGTTAGATGTATGAACCCCCCCTGGTTGGCTTGATAGCCGGCCCCGATAGAGGAGGAGATTTACGCTGTTGCGGGGGGGGAGGTGCTGCCGAATTTTCTGTAGAATGTTCTACGAAGGGATCTAAATGTTAATAAGCGCCTTGTGGCCTTATAGGTTGAAGTACTACGTGGCGCGATCTACTGGCTAAGGAGTAGCCGACGGTTTGAAGTACTTGGAGCGTTTTGCTATTAGTCGATACTCGTCGCGAGGTATGTGAACCTCTTCCTATCTCTTCTAGCATGATATGTGTATAACTATGTAGTACGGTAGACGTACATGTGTTAAAAGTATTTGATTGGTTTAAAATATAAAGTGTTATAACGGCTTTATGGGAAGTTGGTTATAACAGCTTTATGTAGGTAAGAAAATACTTTGTGGTTTTTAAAAGGTAACTGATTTGAACTATAATCGGCTTGTTATGTGATAATAAAGAACTTGAAGTATTTCAAAAGATTTTTGAAAGCTTAAGAGTTATACTAGCTTTATGGGAAGTTAGGTATAACGGCTTAAGAATGTTTTACTGATTTCGGAAATCAGGATGTGTATCGACAAACCATCGCAAATACATTAAAAGGAAATGTTTTGACTAATTAAGTATTAATAAAACAGAGAAACTTCCATCTGCATAGAAGCTAAGATAAGACAAAATGATATTACATTTCCTAGATCATGGCTGCTTTAATAAGATTGATTATGGACAAGAATAACCTACTCACATATAAGGCCTATGTTTCTCAGATTGTTTTAAAAGAGAATTATAATATTAAGTAGTTAATAATATGAATTACGAAACCTTTCGAAAATGAGAAACTTGAACGTTTGAAATTAGGCAAACTTGAACGTTTGGAAAATAATGTTGTTACTCGACTTTACAAAGTAAGTGTTTTGGTTTACTTTAAAAAGATAGTCACTCTATTTTATACTACGGGTATTGTGTGACTTCTGTGAACGAAACGGATCTTTTAAAAGAGTTAACGATGAAGTACTTTGGGGATAAAACCCGATCTTGTTAATCATATAGTAGAAAGTGCCTTGTGTGTATAACTTGATTATGTTGGGTTGTGATAGCCTTGTAATATCGCCTTGTTGATTTGTTAAGTAAGCATGCTAGGATGCTACGTGTGTTAGTATCTTGTGATGTTTTGTGTAAAGGGTGTTCTTCGCGCTTAAAGTTGTTTAACTATCACCGATGTATTGGTATTGTACCACTCACCTTGACTTGTTTCCGAGGTTGTCGCCTCCGACGCGGGTAGACTCAGCGGTCGATGGACCTATGATTCGAGAATACCTCATGCAGTCCTGGGGCCTATGCGAGCTACGAGAGTTCCGTGTTAGTGTGGCGCCTTATGGGCACGCGTCCATGTGGCCATGCGGATCGCGAAGTCCGTGACGATGCCGGAGTAGCTACCCTCGATGCGGGAATACCTCATGCGGCCGATGAGATTGGCCTATGCGGAGCTGCGGGAAGTTCCAGGGCTTGACGCGCACATTAGATACTGCGGGCAAGTGGCCAGATTTGATCATGTGACGGTCTAGACAGATCTTATGATACAGTTCATGACCTTGTTGGTGCTGTGGGTGTTAGTAGTCGGCTATGCCTTCGTACTTACCCCGTACGGTGTTATTAGGGCACAGTGGGACACGTGTTCATGTGTGTTTCCTTGGTGCTTTTATATCATAAACTGCCGGCAGTGAGGAAGGTATTCCACGGGCATGATTGATGTTGTGGGCGTGAGACCCATTATTATATTTGAGTAATGACTTTGAGGGCGTGAGTCCCTGACTTGATATGACTGCTTGTTTATTGTGAACTGTAGTTCTGATACCACTTTGTCACACCCCGAATTCGGGCCCGTGACTGGTGCCTTACCCCGGGCACCCTAGTGATACATATATCAGAGAAAATCAGCGGAACATAACACATGAGTCAAGAAACAAGAGATATAATAATAAACAGGCCAACCAAAACGGTTGCCTTCAGTATATACATAAAACCTGAACAGTTTAATCCTTTTACAACCCTGCCCACAACAGTTCTATGCACTTAAGATTTACAACACTATGACGGGACAGGGCCCCGCCATACCCCTGAATGTTCAAGAACCTACAACTCAGGGAACACATACCAAAAGATAAGCCTCCGGAGAAACGGAGCTTCCCAATATGCTGAACTGTGATCCTAAGAGCGAGGATCCACGACCGATGTACCTCTACCTGCGGCATGAACGCAGCTCAAGGAGGTCAAGATAACAGTACCAAGTATGTGAAATCAGAAATATCAGAAATGAAATCATACTAGTCTATATAAAGCGGGAGACATGTATGATAACCAAACTACGATTCACAACATAAAAGCAACATGTCGATCGAGGACTCACGCCCTCAAGTCATCACTCAAATATAACTATGGGTCTCACGCCCACAACATCAATCATGTTCGCATCATGGCCGCATGCCCCCGGAATTCTACCTCGGTGTAGACATGTCCATGATGCAACAATAATACCAATGCCCCATGGCCACATGCCCCCGGAATTCTACCTCGGTGTAGACACGTCCATGTGACATCATCAACAATATACTGGGTGATCAACCCTGCCGCATGGCCACATGCCCCCGGAATTCTACCTCGGTGTAGACATGTCTATGTAACATCGACAACAAGACAATAATTAAAATGGAAACATACCCGTGGAATTCTCCACCGCCAAAGACGCCCAAGTAAGTTCTCAACAAGTCAACCGCCTCTATCGAGAGACGCAGAATACGTAAATACAACACTTGTACAACAAAGGCTATCATCACAAGCATAGGCAAGTTTCACACAACTCAAAGTACTTTCACATAAGTCACACCACCCGTAGTATAAAAATCGTGACTATATTTTTAAGTAAACAAGACACTAACCCTATTGTAAAATCAAGTAACAACATTTTTTACAAACGATAAAGTTTGCCTAATATCAAATGCTCAAGTCACTTATTTTAGAAAGGTTTCATAATTCATAGTCTTAATCTCTTTTAAAACAATTGAGTAACATATGTCATATATGTGAGTAGTTTATTCTGCTTATAACGATCTTATTACAAAGCCATGATCTAGAAAATGTAATATCATTTTGTCTCATCTTAGCTTCTATGCGGATGGAGGTTTCTACCGGTTTTAATACAACACATCATTATTCAATACATTTTCCTTTATTAACGCCGCAGCTGGTCTGTCGATACACATTCCGATTCCCAAATCAAGAAACATTATCCCTTTAAAACCAAGTACTCATTACTCACGAATGAGGTTTCACACAAACATCCACATTAAAACAAATAAGTTAAGTCTCTTATCTTATAAGATCAAGTCTCTTAACTTCTAACATCAAGAAACCATTTTCACTACATAAGGTCGTTATAACTAACTTCCCATAAAGCTATTATAACACCCTATGTTTTAAACCAACCAAATCACTTAGCACACGTACGCTCACCGTACTACATAGTTCACAACAATCATGCTAGGAAAGATAGGAAGAGGTTCACATACCTCGCGCGAGTATCGACAATAAGCAAAATGCTCCAAGTACTACAACCTTGCTAGCCCTTTCCACTCCTCAAGTAGAATACGCTACTCTTAGTACTTTCACCTAAAAGGTCACAAACGTCTATTAACTTCAAAACACAAGGTTCCATTTCTCTACGTAAAATTCGCAAGACCTCCCCGCAACAACAGAAATCTCCTCCTCTATCGAGGCCGCTACCAAGCCAACCAGTGGGGTTTACACGTCTAACCTGACGTGTACCATTCTACTACACAACAATGCTACACAAGTCTATCAGTAATACACCCTATGTAATTACAGTCAGATTCTCTTCTTTAAATTCGTGCTTAAGTCAAAAGACATTGCGCGACAAATAATGTTCAGTTCTATATATAGTATACCTCAACTATATATTCCTACTACATGTAATCTCCAATTACAATAAGGGAACAAGAATATTTACCTCGACAAGCCCAAAATTATCCAAGTTATAATGTCGATCCTGAGCAAGGTTTAGCTCCTACTCCGTGCGCTCCAATCCGCTCCAAACAACCCTTAGAAGTTCTAACCAACTTCTACTCAAATACTTCAACCAACTATGAAGATTTCCTTAGGGTTTCGGTTTGAGACTAAAAGGACAAAAGGTAGTATTTCCGGCGCTACGTATAGAGGTAACTTTGGAAGACAACAAGGTAAAGGCTAAGGGATTTTGGGCATTATAACAACACTCGGAGAGTATGTCTACCACGAGGGGGGGTGTAGTATACGAAACAACGAGGCTAGGGGGGGGTACCCCACGGCTAGCACCACAAAGGGGAGGGAGGCTCTCGCCACAAGGCCACTCAAGGGGAGGAGGGAAGGCTTAGGACGAGAACACACTCAAAGGGAGGGAGAGGACTCAAGACTTGGAAGATTTTGATGAAGAAGTCTTCAAGCTTGGGGTATTTATAGCAAAACCAAAGGCCAACCAATGGCCAAGATCAAGCCATGTGAAAGGCAAGTGTAAGGCCAAGATCAAGCCAAGTGCACCCTAGTCCCTACTCCACAAAACAAGCCACAAAACATTGCACAAAACATTGCACAAAACAATGCCACAACAAGGCACCAATCGGCCATGCCAAACCGCCTTGCTGCCCACTGAGGTGACAAGTGTCACCCTCTTGTTGGCCCAAAATGTTCCGCCGCCGAAAAATCCGCAAAATACAAAACGACATAGCCGAATTTTCCTTCGCAGTTACGCGAAAACGCTTCGTCAAAACGACTTAACCGTGTCAGGCACAAAGGTAACTTCGCCAAGCCACCTAGGCGGGGTGACACGTGTCACCCACCTAATGGCCCTCATAAAACGCCTTCCAAAAATATCCACAATGGCCAAAATCTCAAAACAAAGTGGGCTACGAAATCAGAATTTCTCCCGTGGGCCCCACGTGACCATTTCCAAAATAAAATCTCAAAATTCTAATATAATTTAAGAAGCCCATATTCCAAACTGGGAACCCAATTCCCATCAACGAACATTTTCTTTACAAAACCGAAACTTTTTCCGTGGAAAAAATCACCTCTTTCTTCCTTTCCAATTTTTCTCCGTGCTCTCGCACGCACGCCCTCGCATACATACCCCGAGAATACGGTATAACATTCTCCTCCTTAGAAACATTCGTCCCGAATGTTCCTTCTCAAGACGGATATCGATGAAGTTCCTCTAACAAGTTGCCAACGCCACGCCGCCACGAAATAACACACGCCCTCTTCTTTCCTTACTCGTCGTGCCCTTCTCGAACACTTGAACTCTCCCAAGACGCACCATACTTCACCATTACTTCCGCTCTCAAAATCTCCGAGTCACTACCTCCAAACTTGGTCATCTTGCTAACCTCAACTTCCTTAAGGCCATTCCGGCTTTACGAACCGCTCGTCGAACGCGCCCACGAACTCATACGATGATCATACTAACTTGGGCCTAGCATCCTCGTGACCCTACCACCCGGCGGACCACCCGAACTGACCCCACCTTAATCCGGCCACGGTTGACCCGTATGACGTCCTCAACCCGACCCACAATCGCGTCAAGCCCTCGCTCCCGACACCTAATAATCCTGCTAAATCACATCATGAAAGCTACCACTTCCATCTCACACTACCCATGGACTTATCACACAAATAAAACCCACGTATACTACGCACTCTGATAAAGGTCAAACATAAAACAAATCTTTTACTCAAGACGACCTTACCTCTAAGGTCTCAATCGTGACAGTCTAGGGTTCACACTTACCATGCCCCCATACTTACCCTTCTACAATAACCAGGTGTCTAAATCACATTTAGCACAAAGCTATCCGAACATAACACTAAAACACATCAGTATACAAAACTCTAGAGGGTTAAGGGATATACCTGTCTCTACCGCTTTCTAATCACACCCCGCTCGCAGGCGCATACCAGCGGAAGGTGATGAACCAGCCACTGATCCTGAAGGCTGAGTCGTAACATCCGTGCTACCCTTGGTCGGACAGTTCCTCGCAAAATGGCCCCGCTGGCCGCAAAAATAGCAAGCTCCCTTGGCACTACGACACTCCCCGAAATGCGGTCTACCACATCGACCACACCGAGGTAGGGATGACAAAGATCCGCCAACACCCTTACTTCCTCGGAAACTGAACCTCGAGCTCGACCGCTCCCGAATACTGGATGCTCAAGGTTGTGGAGGACCACTCTGACCGGGCGGAGGTACAAAACTAGTATCTTTCTGAGGCGGTCCGCTCGAAAGTCACCAAAGGACCTCGTTGTTCGCCCTCTTCGCTGATCTTGGTCATTCCGTCGACCTCTCCGTGCCTCACATCCCAGCATGAGCTCGCATGCGGGCAATGTCCATGCCCTACCAAGAGCTACACTCGAACAAGCCTCGTCAAGCAATCATCTAATCCGGTGACGTAGCGTTGCACTCTATCCTCCATGGTTGACACTAAAAAGGGGACATACCGAGCCAAAGATTCAAACTCCACGTTGTACTCCGAACCAGACGCCTCTGCCTCAAAGATCACAAATCGTTTACCGCGGCCCTCTCCTCATCTGCGGAGGCAAGAAGTGAGTGAGGAATGCCTCTGAGAACTCGTCCCATACTGCTGGGAGAGCATTGTTATACCCCGTATTTCCAGAGTATGTACGTAAGGACGTACGTAGAAAATTTGAAACTTGTACTAAGGCTTGGCCGAATTAATTTTGTTCACAACACCCGTTTAGAGTCGTTTTTCGACTAAAAGTGTTCACAGCTTTAGTAGGGTAATTTCAAGCTATGTCATTTCTAATTTTTGCGGATTTTTCCGAGAGACGAAACATTTTGGACCAACGGGAGGGCGACACTTGGCACCCTCCAATTGGTGGACTTGAACGTCCATTTGGACGATTTGGGACAAAGTGGAGCACGTTTTTGGTGCCTTGGAAAAGTCAAGGAGTTGGTAGGATATTTGTGTTGGTAAATCCTAGCCCTACACTTGCCTAACACATGGATTGATCTTGGCCTTTGGTTGGCCATCCTTGACCTATAAATACCCCTTAAGGTTGAAGACTTCTTCATCCAAAAATGCCTAAGTCTTGTGAGCTCTTCCTCCTCCCTTCACCTTGTTCTCGCCCTTTCCCCTCGCCGAGAGCCCTCCCTCGAGTTGGCCTTGTGGCGAGACTTCACCCCTCCTTGTGGTGTTGTTCTCGTATTATGTACCCCCCCTTTGTGGTGTAGAAATACTCTCAAAAGTATTGTTATAATGCCCAAATTACCTTAGCCATATACCTTGTTGTATTCTAAGGTTATACCTATACGAAAAGCCCAGAAAATACTATTATACTTCCCGTCACCACAAAACCAAACCCTAGGAAAATCTCCATAGTCCGTTGGAGTATTGTGTAGTTGGTTAGAACTTCTAAGGGTGGTTTAGAGCGGGTTGAGCGCTCGAGTCGAGCTAAACGATTGCCCAGGATCGACTTTAAGCTAGGATAATTATGGGCTTATCGAGGTAATTATCTTGTCCCTCTATTGTAATTGGAAATTACATGATTGCTTGAATATATAGTTGAAGTATACTATATAATAGAACTGAACGTAGTTATCGGCAATGTCTTTTGACTTAAGCCCGACAATACTTACGGCAATGTCTTGCGACTTAAGCCCGAATTTAAAGAAGAGTACCGAATCAGTAATTACATAGGTTGTATTACAGAGACTTGTAGTAATACCGTGGAGTAGAATTGTACCCGTAAGGGTTAGATGTATAACCCCCGGTTGGCTTGGTAGCCTACCGATTGAGAGGAGATTTACGCCATGTGGGGAGGTGCTTGAATTTTCTAGAATGTTCTACGATGAGATCTATATGTTAATAAGCTCAGGCCTTATAGGTTGAAGTACTATGCGTGGCGCGATCTACTTGGCTTAGGAGTAGCGGTTTGAGGTACTGAGCGTTTTGCTATTTAGTCGATAATCGTCGCGAGGTATGTGAACCTCTTCCTATCTCTTCTAGCATGATATGTGTGAACTATGTAGTACTGAGACGCATACGTGCTAAATGTATGTGATTGGGTTAAAACATAAAAGGTTATAACGACTTTATGGGAAGTTGGTTATAACGACTTTATGTTGGTAAGAAAATACACGTGGTTTTTAAAAGGTACCGATTTGAACTATAATCGCTTGTTATGTGTTAATAAAGAACTTGAAGTATTTCAAAGATTTTTGAATCATTTTGAAAGAAGAAGTAATACTTGGTTTTTGAAAACTTAAGAGTTATACTAGCTTTATGGGAAGTTAGGTATAACGGCTTAAGAATGTTTTACCGATTTCGAAATCGAATGTATCGACAAACCATCGCAAATGCTAATAAAAGGGAATGTTTTGACTAATTAAGTATTATTAAAACCAAGAGAAACTTCCATCCGCATGAAGCTAAGATGAGACAAAATGATATTTCCTAGATCATGGTCATTGTAATAAGATTGTTATAAACAAGAATATCCTACTCACATATAAGACTTATGTTTCTCGGATAGTTTTAAGGAGAATTATATTCTCAAATGAATAAGACTATGAACTACGAAAACTTTCTAAAATGAGAAACTTGAACATTGGAAATTAGGCAAACTTGATCATTGGAAAAGAATGTTGCTACTTGATTTTACAAAGAGAAGTAATTGATTTACTTTAAAAAGGATAGTCACTCTATTTTATACTACGTATTGTGTGACACGTGAAAGTAACGATCTTTTAAAGAATTGATGTATGAAGTACTTTGGGGATAAAAACCCGATTTTGTTAATCATATAGTAGAAGGTACCTTGTGTGAACAACTTGATTGTATTGGTTTGTGATAGCCTTGTAATACTTTCTTGATTGTGTTGATAAGTAAACGTGTTGGGATGCTACGTGTGTTAGTATCTCGTGATGTTTGTGTGAAGGGTTCCTTGATTGTGCTTATTAACTATCGTCGTTATGATAGTATTGTGGCATTCATCTCGAGATGATTCCGGGTTAAGCCGTCCACGCGGGTAGACTCAGCGGTCGATGGACCTATGATTCGAGAATACCTCACGCAGTCCCGGCCTATGCGGAACTACGAGTTCCGTGTTAGTGTCGCCCTTACGGGCATGCGGTCCTCAGGCTACGCGGATCGCGAAGTCCGTGACGATGCCGGAGTAGCTACCGATGCGGGAATGCCTCACGCGGGCCGATGAGATTGGCCTACGCGGAGTCGCGGAGTTCCGTGGTTAGACGCAGACATCGATATCGCGCAAGTGGCCGCCTTTGATCATGTGACGCCCAGACAGTTCTTATGATACGCTTCATGACCTTGTTGGTACCGTGGGTTTTTAGTAGTCGCTATGCCTTCGCATTTACCCCGCAGACAGCTTTATCATGACACAGTGGACCTCGTGTTCATGTGTGTTCTCGTGCTTTTATATCATAGATCACGGCGGTGGGAAGGTATTCCACGGGCATGATTGATGTTGTGGGCCCGAGACCCATTGTTATACTTGAGTGATGACTGAGGGCGTGAGTCCTCGACTTGACATGATCGCTTTGTAAATCGTAGTTTGTTATCATACATGTCTCCCGCTTTATATGATCGCTATGATTTCATTTACAGATGTATTTTCGCCACATACTGCACTACAGTTATCGACCTCCTCGGGCCGCGTTCATGCCGCAGTCGAGGTACACCCGCCGTTGATCCTCGCCTTAGGGTCACGTCATTTGGGAAGCTCCGCTTCTCCGAGGCTTATCACGTATAGTCCCCGTCAGAGTAAGTGTTTACATTCGTGGTTTGGCGGCCCCGTCCCGCCATAGTTGTCGATCATTTCTTAGGTCCGTAGTAATCGCTGCAAGCGTGGTTTGTAAAAAGGATTGCCGTTCATTTGTAAAAGAGTTGATGGTTATATATATGCCGAAAGGCAAGTTTTCACAGATTATTGTTTTATATTTCTGTTATCTCATGTTGTTGTTTTATGTTCCGCCGACACTGATGTTGTGTCACTAGGGTGCCCGGTAAGGCACCGCCACGCCCGCCGGTCGTGACAAAAGTGGTATCAGAGCGCTTAATCCTGAAAGTGTCTACGCATCGTATCCAGAAGTCTTGATTATCGTGTGTTGTGCACCACACCAATAATCGTGAGGCTATAGGATATTTAGGATTGGTTTCTATTCTTCTCACTCGAGATCGTGCCTTAGAGCCGTGTTGTAAGTTGGACCTCCGACGAAATTCTTTCCCTATCGCTATGCCTCCGCGTAGGCAACCCGCCCAGAGGGCAAGGCAGCGGCGGAGCCGCGAGTAGAATTCGTGAGGGTTACGTGGCACAGCCCAATCATTACCTAGGTAATGCTTCATTCGGGATTTCGCGACGCCACTAGCCCCAAGAAAGTTTAGCACGGCGCGCGCCTCATCGCGCCATGACATTTGAACCTTCGCCCACGACCGAACAGTGAAATTAGATTGCGAAAGCGACCGCATTAGCTATGGATTTGGCTACCGAGGGTATACCGATGTATCGCGAGTCTTGATGACTACCTAAGAGAAGCGGTGCAAGAGTAATCCTTCGCTTAGGCTTCGAGCATGGCTCGTATCGCTTATGCGCAGCAGCCGAGAAACATAGAGATCGACGTTAACCAAGGACGCAGAAGAGGCCAGAGCAAGAAGGTCCTTTGGTAACTTTCGAGGCGAGTCGCCACCAAGAGATTAGATTATGCACCTCCGCCAAAGGCAGAGTGGTCTTCCACGGATTTCGTGACGCTCGAGTACGCAGGAGTTGGTCGAACTCCGTGGCTTCCGGCTCACAGATGCGCACGCCATCCCGGAATGTCATCTTTAGTTGGTACTTGTTGTACTGCGCCGCCGTGGCCATGTGTCGAGAGAGTGGCCTAGTAGGAGGACTTTGCCTTCGCATCGCGGGTAGTTCGTCACCTTCCTGTTACGCGCTGCACGGGCGTTTGATTAGAACGACTAAGGGGAATGAAACAGTAGTTACAGATAGATCTTTAACCCTCTAGAGTTCAGTATGTGTGATAAGATGGGTATATCATAAGTGCTATGTTTTGATAGCAGAGTGTTTATGTTGTGATTAGAAATCTTGGTTAGCTAACCAAGTAAGATTTGGGGGATAGAAAAGTGTGAACCTTAGAGTTTTATACGTAGAGATCTTAGAGGTGCGCCATCTCGATGTAAAGGTGTAGTGTTGTGTTTGATCCTTATCGAGTGCATAGTGCACGTGAGCTACGCTTGGGATAGGTCCCAAGTAGTGTGAAATGAAAGGGGTAGTTGAGCTAAGAAGACCGCTAGGTTTTCGTAACGTGTTTAGCGAGATTGTTCCGATCGGGAGCTAGTATTTTGCGTATTGCACGTCGGGTTGGCCCCGCCGCGGTCAACCCGCGTAGGTTTGGTGGTGGGGTCATGGTGGTCCCGCCTTGTGTTAGGTTACGAGGGTGTTAGGCCCAAGTTTAGTTAACCAAACAGACGAAGTTCGTGGACGCGTTCGACCAGCTGGTCGGGCCGACGGGGGCAGCCCATCGTGTTCTTCGGCCGACCGCTCACTCGGCAGTTGTTGATTTATCGTAAGAGGTTGTAAGGTTGCACGGTGCCTACCTTTACCTTATGGCGCGCATGTGGAGCCCGTGTTACGGCTGTTTTTGTTTCGAAGTTTTACCGAGCATGTGCTAAGAACTCAGTGAGTCTCGATCGCATTCGCCCCGCCGCGCGGACTTCGTGGTAGTTGGGACCGTTGTCTCGTAGAGAGGAGCGCTTAAGCTACCATTTCGTGTTCGATGTCGCCTATGAAGCCTTGTAAGGGCGGAAGTGTAAGTCACGGCCGATTGGTTCGATGTTGGCAAGGTTCGCATACAGCGCAGCTTGTTCCAGCAGACCGTGGATAGTGAGAAGCTTGGCTAGAGAGGTTCCGCAGCCGTAGATATCGTATGGATAAGCGGCGACGACGCCAGAGTTCGTGCCGACGGCCGGTCTTCAAGGTACCACCCCTGATTGGGTGTGACGAGTTTTGGGAAACAGAGGAACTTAGCCCGAAAGTTACTTTGGGCCTTTGTGAGTTCATGTGAAGAATAGGCCAGTTGCCTATATGTTAGCATTTGTCGTCCGACTTAGAGGCGTGACGTCCGGTCTTTCGCTTTGTTATATTCGAAAGTATCGAAGATCCATCCAGAGTGTTCCCGCTAATGATGACCACGTTAGAGATAGTAACCCCGAAGTTTTGATAATCAAGCAAGATCGTAAATATGGTAAGAGTTCGAGTGTACGACACCTCGTGGATCGCAGCAGCCCGGCATACCATTGTTGGGTCGCCGAGCAAGGCTCGCGACAAAGTGACAAAGTGGTGTCATTTGGTGATGTTAGAGGTGTTTCCTCGTGGACTCGATGTAAGTTTTATGTGCGCGGTGTTTCGTGGCCGACGTGGCGTGATTGTGCTCGTAAGTATAGTAGTGATCGGCGCGCTTGTTTTGAGATTTAGAAGGAACATTCGGGACGAATGTTTCTAAGGAGGGGAGAATGTTATACCCCGTCTTTCAAGAGTATGTACGTCAGGACGTACGTAGAAAATTTGAATCTTGTACTAAGGCTTGGCCGTCTTAATGTTGGTCACTACACCCGGTGAGAGTCGCTTTCGACTAAACGCTTTCACAGCCTTCGTAGGGAATTTCCGCCATGTCATTTCTAATTTTTGGATTTTTCCGAGAGACGAAACATTTTGGACCAACGGAGGGCGACACTTGGCACCTCCAATTGGTGGACTTGAACGCCCATTTGGACGATTTGGGACAAAGTGGAGCACGCTTGGTGCCTTGGAAAAGTCAAGGAGTTGGTCGGATATTTGTGTTGGTAAATCCTAGCCCTACACTTGCCGAACACATGGATTGATCTTGGCCTTTGGTTGGCCATCCCTTGACCTATAAATACCCCTTAAGGTTGAAGACTTCTTCATCCAAAATGCCTAAGTCTTGTGAGCTCTTCCTCCTCCCTTCACCTTGTTCTCGCCCTTTCCCTCGCCGAGAGCCCTCCCTCGAGTTGGCCTTGGGCCGAGACTTCACCCCTCCTTGTGGTGTTGTTCTCGTATTATGTACCCCCTCAGGGTGTAGAAATACTCTCAAAAGTATTGTTATAATGCCCAAATTACCTTAGCCATATACCTTGTTGTATTCTAAGGTTATACCTATACGAAAAGCCCGTAAAATACTATTATACTTCCCACACTACCACAAAACCGAAACCCTAGGAAAATCTCCATAGTCCGTTGAGTATTGTGTGAAGTTGGTTAGAACTTCTGGGTGGTTTAGAGCGGGTTGAGCGCCTGAGTCGAGCTAAACGATTGCCCAGATCGACTTTAAGCTAGGATAATTATGGGCTTATCGAGGTAATTATCTTGTCCTCTATTGTAATTGGAAATTACATGATTGCTTGAATATATAGTTGAAGTATACTATATAATAGAACTGAACGTAGTTATCGCAATGTCTTTTGACTTAAGCCCGAATAATACTTACGGAATGTCTTCGCGACTTAAGCCCGAATTTAAAGAAGAGTACCGAATCGTAATTACATAGGTTGTATTACAAGAGACTTGTGTAGTAATACCGTGGAGTAGAATTGTACCGTAGGTTAGATGTATAACCCCTCGGTTGGCTTGTAGCCTCGATTGAGGAGAGATTTACGCTCATGGGGAGGTGCCGAATTTTCTAGAATGTTCTACGATGAGATCTATATGTTAATAAGCGCCTTGTGGCCTTATAGGTCAAGTACTATGCGTGGCGCGATCTACTTGGCTTAGGAGTAGCCATGCTTGAGGTACTGGAGCGCTTTGCTATTTAGTCGATAATCGCCGCGAGGTATGCGAACCTCTTCCTATCTCTTCTAGCATGATATGTGTGAACTATGTAGTACTAGAGACGCATACGTGCTAAATGTATGTGATTGGGTTAAAACATAAAGTGTTATAACGACTTTATGGGAAGTTGGTTATAACAGCTTTATGTTGGTAAGAAAATACATGTGGTTTTTAAAAGGTACTGATTTGAACTATAACTGGCTTGTTATGTGTTAATAAAGAACTTGAAGTATTTCGAAAGATTTTTGAATCATTTTGAAAGAAGAAGTAATACTTGGTTTTTGAAAAACTTAAGAGTTATACTAGCTTTATGGGAAGTTAGGTATAACGGCTTAAGAATGTTTTACTTGATTTCGAAATCGAACGTGTATCGACAAACCATCGCAGCGTTAATAAAAGGGAATGTTTTGACTAATTAAGTATTATTAAAACCAGAGAAACTTCCATCCGCATGTAAGCTAAGATGAGACAAAATGATATTTCCTAGATCATGGCTGCTGTAATAAGATTGTTATAAACAAGAATATCCTACTCACATATAAGACTTATGTTTCTCAGATAGTTTTAAGGAGAATTATATTCTCAAATGAATAAGACTATGAACTACGAAAACTTTCTAAAATGAGAAACTTGAACATTGGAAATTAGGCAAACTTGATCATTGGAAAAGAATGTTGCTACTTGATTTTACAAAGAGAAGTAATTGATTTACTTTAAAAGGATAGTCACTCTATTTTTATACTACGTATTGTGTGACATGGTGAAAGTAACGATCTTTTAAAGAATTGATGTATGAAGTACTTTGGGGATAAAAACCCGATTTTGTTAATCATATAGTAGAAGGTACCTTGTGTGAACAACTTGATTGTATTGGTTTGTGATAGCCTTGTAATACTTTCTTGATTGTGTTGATAAGTAAACGTGTTGGGATGCTACGTGTGTTAGTATCTTGTGATGTTTGTTTGAAGTGGTTCCTTGATTGTGCTTATTAACTATCATCGTTATGATAGTATTGTGGCATTCATCTCGAGATGATTCCGGTTAAGCCTCCACGCGCGGGTAGACTCAGCGGTCGATGGACCTATGATTCGAGAATACCTCACGCAGTCCCGGCCTATGCGCGAACTACGAGTTCCGTGTTAGTGTACGCCCTTACGGGCACGCGTCCTGTGGCTACGCGATCGCGGTCCGTGACGACGCCGGGAGTAGCTACCCTCGATGCGGGAATGCCTACGCGGCCGATGAGATTGGCCTATGCGGAGTCTGCGGAGTTCGTGGTTAGACGCGACATTGATATCGCGGGCAAGTGGCCGCTTTGATCATGTGACGGCCTAGACAGCTTCTTATGATACGCTTCATGACCTTGTTGGTACCGGGTTTTTAGTAGCCGGCTATGCCTTCGCACTTACCCCGCATAGCTTTATCATGACACGTGGACCCGTGTTCATGTGTGTTCTCGTGCTTTTATATCATAGATCACGGCAGAGGAAGGTATTCCACGCATGATTGATGTTGTGGGCCCGAGACCCATTGTTATACTGAGTGATGACTGAGGCGAGTCCACGACTTGACATGATCGCTGGTCAGAATCGTAGTTTGGTTATCATACATGTCTCCTCGCTTTATATGATCGCTATGATTTCATTTACGTGATGTATTTTCGCCACATACTCGGTACTGTTATCGACCTCCTTCGGGCCGCGTTCATGCCGCAGTCGAGGTACACCGCCGTTGATCCTCGCCTAGGGTCACGTCAGCGTTTGGGAAGCTCCGCTTCTCCGAGGCTTATCATGTATAGTCCCCGTCGTAGTAAGTGTTTACATTCGTGGTTTGGCGGGCCCCGCCCCGCCATAGTTGTCGTATCATTTCTTAGAGGTCCGTAGTACTGCAGGCGTGGTTTGTAAAAAGGATTAAGCTGTTCATTAGTAAAAGAGTTGATGGTTATATATATGCCGAAAGGCAAGTTTTCACCGATTATTGGTTTATATTTCTGTTATCTCATGTTGTTGTTTTATGTTCCGCCGATTACTGATGTTGTGTCACTAGGGTGCCCGGGGTAAGGCACCAACACGGCCCGCTGGTCGTGACAAGCATGCTCTCCCGATAACTCCCACGATCAAACTACCGATCGCGTATCACGCACCGATGCGAACCTAAGACCACCGACTCGGTCTCCAAGCCTTGATCACTCTACGACCAGAATCGCTGGATGAACTCCTGCAGATCATCCTCGTGCCTCGACCCATAAAACTCGCGGGCTACAACTCGTAAAGTCCCGTAGCCTCAAACTATCTCGCCGGGGCGAACCATCAAAAGTATTGAACTGAATCCGCCAGATCCAAATTTATCCTCATATTCGCCACGACTCGCCAAAGAATCGCCATCTCCTTGTAACCCATCTCCTCTCGCCTGCACTATGGGACCGAGGCTCGTATCATGTCTCGCAGCCTATTGCCGCGCTCTAACCTCGCTGGGCCGGGCGGCGCCACAAAACCCGCCGTCTCAAGCACAACTCGTATGCGGGCTCGCGCTCGCACTCTCTCAGATCTCACTAGCAAGACTCGGCCGCCTTGCCCTTCTGGCTCGCTGCCTTGCGCGAGGCATAATCGTAAAAACGAGATACGCCGAGGGTCCAACTTACAACACAGTTCTAAGGCACGATCTCAGAATGAGAAGAATGGAAACCAATCCTAAATGTCCTATAGCCTCCTGATTATAGATATGATGCACAACACACCGATAATCAAGACTCTACTAGACACGGCTCAGACACTTTCCGAGGACTAACTGCTCTGATACCACTTTGTCACACCCCGAATTCGGGCCCGTGACTGGTGCCTTACCCCGGGCACCCTAGTGATACATATATCAGAGAAAATCAGCGGAACATAACACATGAGTCAAGAAACAAGAGATATAATAATAAACAAAGCAACCAAAACGGTTGCCTTCAGATATACATAAAACTCCGAATGCTTTAATCCTTTTACAACCCCGCCCGCCACAACAGTTCTCTGCACTTAAGATTTACAACACTATGACGGACAGGCCCCGCCATACCCTCAATGTTCAAGAACCAACAACTCGTGGAACACATACTAAAAGATAAGCCTCCGAGAAACGGAGCTTCCCAATATGTCAATCAGTGATCCTAAGAGCGAGGATCCACGACCGATGTACCTCTACTCGCAGATGAACGCAGCCCCAAGGAGGTCAAGATAACAGTACCAAGTATGTGAAATCAGAAATATCAGAAATGAAATCATACTAGTCTATATAAAGCGAGAGACATGTATGATAACCAAACTACGCTCACAACATAAAAGCAATCATGTTCAAATGTGGACTCACGCCTCAAGTCATCATTCAAATATAACTATGGGTCTCACGCCCACAACATCAATCATGTTCGCATCATGGCCGCATGCCCCGAATTCGCTTCTGTAGACATGTCCATGATGCAACAATAATACCAATGCCCCATGGCCACATGCCCCGAATTCTACCTCGGTAGACACGCCCACGTGACATCATCAACAATATATCGGGTGATCAACCCCGCCGCATGGCCACATGCCCCGAATTCTACTCCTGTAGACATGTCTATGTAACATCGACAACAAGACAAGAATTAAAATGGAAACATACCCGTGGAATTCTCCGTCACCGCCAAAGACGCCCAAGTAAGTTCTCAACAAGTCAACCTACTTCATCGAGAGAGACGCCAGAATACGTAAATACAACACTTGTACAACAAAGGCTATCATCACAAGCATAGGCAAGTTTCACACAACTCAAAGTACTTTCACATAAGTCACACCACCCGTAGTATAAAAATCGTGACTATCTTTTTAAGTAAACAAGACACTTCCCCTTTTGTAAAATCAAGTAACAACATTTTTTCCAAACGTTCAAGTTTGCCTAATTTCAAATGCTCAAGTCACTTATTTTAGAAAGGTTTCATAATTCATAGTCTTAATCTCTTTTAAAACAATTGAGTAACATATGTCATATATGTGAGTAGTTTATTCCTGTTTATAACGATCTTATTACAAAGAACGTGATCTAGAAAATGTAATATCATTTTGTCTCATCTTAGCTTCTATGCAGATGGAGGTTTCTACCGGTTTTAATACAACACATCATTATTCAATACATTTTCCTTTATTAACGCTGCAGGGTCCTGTCGATACACATTCCGATTCCCAAATCAAGAAACATTATCCCTTTAAAACCAAGTACTCATTACTCACGAATGAGGTTTCACACAAACATCCACATTAAAACAAATAAGTTAAGTCTCTTATCTTATAAGATCAAGTCTCTTAACTTCTAACATCAAGAAACCATTTTCACTACATAAGGTCGTTATAACTAACTTCCCATAAAGCTATTATAACACCCTATGTTTTAAACCAACCAAATCACTTAGCACATGTGACGCCTACCGTACTACATAGTTCACAACAATCATGCTAGGAAAGATAGGAAGAGGTTCACATACCTCGCGAGTATCGACAATAAGCAAAATGCTCCAAGTACTACAACCTTGCTAGCCCTTTCCACTCCTCAAGTAGAATACGCTACTCTTAGTACTTTCACCTAAAAAGGTCACAAACGCTTATTAACTTCAAAACACAAGGTTCCATTTCTCTACGTAAAATTCGGCAAGACTCTCCCCGCAACAACAGAATCTCCTCCTCTATCGAGGCCGGCCACCAAGCCAACCGTGGGTTTACACGTCTAACCGGACGTGTACCATTCTACTACACAACAATGCTACACAAGTCTATCTGAATACACCCCATGTAATTACAAATTCCACTTCTTTAAATTCAGCTTAAGTCAAAAGACATTGCCGCACAAATAATGTTCATTCTATATATAGTATACCTCAACTATATATTCCTACTACATGTAATCTCCAATTACAATAAGGGACAAGAATATTTACCTCGACAAGCCCAAAATTATCCAAGTTATAATGTCGATCCCGAGCAAGGTTTAGCTCCTACTCCGTGCGCTCCAATCCGCTCCAAACAACCCTTAGAAGTTCTAACCAACTTCTACTCAAATACTTCAACCAACTATGAAGATTTCCTTAGGGTTTCGGTTTGAGACTAAAAGGACAAAAGGTAGTATTTCCGGGCGCTACGTATAGAGGTAACTTTTGGAATACAACAAGGTAAAGGCTAAGGTATTTTGGGCATTATAACAATACTTTTGAGAGTATTTCTACCAAGAGGGGGGTGTATTATACGAAACAACTAGGCTAGGGGGGGGTACCCCACGGCTAGCACCACAAAGGGGGGAGGGGGAGGCTCTCGGCCACAAGGCCACTCAAGGGGGGGAGGGGGAAGGCTTAGGACGAGAACACACTCAAAGGGAGGGAGAGGGACTCAAGACTTGGAAGTTTTTTTTGGATGAAGAAGTCTTCAAGCTTAGGGGGGTATTTATAGCAAAACCAAAGGCCAACCAATGGCCAAGATCAAGCCATGTGCAAGGCAAGTGTAAGGCCAAGATCAAGCCAAGTGCACCCTAGTCCCTACTCCACAAAACAAGCCACAAAACATTGCACAAAACATTGCACAAAACAATGCCACAACAAGGCACCAATCGGCCAAGGCCAAACCGCCCCTAAGGCGTCCACTGAGGTGACAAGTGTCACCTCTTGTTGGCCCAAAATGTTCCGCCGCCTAAAAATCCGCAAAATACAAAACGACATAGCCGAATTTTCCTTCGCAGTTACGCAAACGCTTCGTCGAAACGACTCTAACCAAGTGTCAGACAAAGGTAACTTCGGCCAAGCCACCTAGGCGGGGGTGACACGTGTCACCCACCTAATGGCCCTCATAAAACGTCTTCCGAAAAATATCCACAATGGCCAAAATCTCGAAAACAAAGTGGGCCCCACGAAATCGTAAATTTCTCCCGTGGGCCCCACGTGACCATTTCCGAAAATAAAATCTCAAAATTCTAATATAATTTAAGAAGCCCATATTCCAAATCTGGGAACCCAATTCCCATCAACGAACATTTTTCTTTACAAAAACCGGAAACTTTTTCCGTGGAAAAAAAATCACCTCTTTCTTCCTTTCCAATTTTTCTGTCGTGCTCTCGTACGTACGTCCTCGCATACATACCCTGAGAATACGGGGTATAACATCATACATGTCTCCTGCTTTATATAGACTACTATGATTCCATTTACGTGATTTTCGCCACATACTTGGTACCGTTGTAATCGACTCCTTCGGGCCGCGTTCACGCCGCAGTCGAGGTACACCGTTGATCCTAGCTTTCGTGGTCACAACAGCGTATGGGAAGCTCCGTTTCCGAGGCTTATCGGTGGTATATTCCGCCGTAATAGGTGTTTACATTCGTGGTTTGGCCCCGCCCCGCCATTGTTGTCATATCATTTCTTAGAGGTCTGTAGTACTGTTGTGGGTAGGGTTTGTAAAAAGGATTTAACTGTTCATTTGTAAAAGTTGTTATTTATATATATGCCGAAAGGCAAGTTTTCCTCAGATTACTGTTTTGTACTACATTTGTTTCATGTATATGTTTTATGTTTCGCTGATTACTCTGATGTTGTATCACTAGGGTGCCCGGGGTAAGGCACCAGTCACGGGCCCAGGTTCGGGTCGTGACAAGGTGGTTTTCACTGAGAAGGTATGTGATTCTTCCTAAAGCATGATATTTTAAAATATATATGTAGTACGGTAGACGTACATGTGTTAACTGAATAATAACTACGGCAATGTCTTTTGACTTAAGCCTGAATAATACTTACAGCAATGTCTTGCGACTTAAGCCTGAATAATAAGGATCTTAAAGCATTTCAAAATAATATTGAATCATTTTCTTATAGAAGAGAACTAATTAGTTTTTAAAACAGAAGCTTAAGAGTTATACTAGCTTTATGGGAAGTTAGGTATAACCACTTAAGAATAATAAAAGGAACAGTTTACCTATGTGTTTATAACAGACTTATATTGAATTGTGAAAAGAATAATAAGATGGTTTGATAAGTAGACATGATATGATGCTATGTGTGTTAGTGTCTTGTAACATTTGTATAAGAGAGTATTCTTGTTGTGCTTATGTTGTTTAACGATAAGCTGTTATGTTAGTGTAATATCACTCACCTCTTGACATGTTACCGGGGGTTAAGTCGCCTCCACGCGGGTAGACTCAGCGGTGCAGGACCATGATTCGAGAATACCTCATGCGGGTCCAGGGACCTATGCGGAGCTACGGAGTTCCGTGTTAGTGTGCGGGTTATACCTCATGCGGCCTATGTGGCCACGCGGACTACGAGTCCGGGGCGATGCCGATGAGTAGCTACCCTCGATGCGGGTTATATACCCTACGCGGGCCTACGTGAGTGGCCTATGCGGACTACGGAGTCCGTGATTAGGCTTGTATGGTGATACTACGCAATTGGCCCGCTCGATCATTCGCACCTAGAAAAGACATGTTACGCTTTACCTATTGTTGCTCTTGTTTATGATGCGCACTATGCGGTTACCTTGGTTGTTTCATACATATATGTAAACTGATTTTAAAATGATATGTTTTCATTTAAGTACTTTACAGTTTCACATACTTAGTACCTGTTGTACTGACCTCCTTCGGGGGGCTGCGTTCATGCCGCAGGTAAGGGCAAGCAGGTGCTAGATCCACATCCTTAGGATCTCTTTGCATTGGTGCCAGGAGCTCCATCTTCTCCGGAGGCTCTACTTTTTGGTATGATCTCCCTGTATTGTAGATAGTTTATACATTCAGGGTATGGCGGGGCCCTGTCCCGCCATAGTTGTTTACTTCCTTAGAGGTCTGTAGTCCTATTGTACAGTTGGGATGTAACTGCAAAACTATGTTATATATATATGCCGAAAGGCAAGCTTTTCATCAGATAAACCGTGTCTCATTTTACAACTGTTTCATGTCTTGTTTTATATTTCCGCTGATTTTCTCTGATGTATGATCGCTGGGTGCACGTAAGGCACGACCACGCCCCGAACAGTCGTGACAAAAGTGGTATCGGAGCGCTAATCCTGAAAGTGTCTACAGACCGTATCTAGTAGAGTCTTGATTATCGGTGTGTTGTGCACCACACCAATAATCAGGAGGCTATAGGATATTTAGGATTGGTTTCCATTCTTCTCATTCTGAGATCGTGCCTTAGAGCTGTGTTATAAGTTGGACCCCTCTAACGTATTCCTTTTCTCAGAACGCTTATGCCTCCACGTAAGGCAACCCGGCCCGTAAGGCAAGGCAACGAGGAGCTGCTAGTGGGACACCTAGAGTCACGAGGGCTCGCCCGGCCTATACCGTAGACGGCGAGTTCTACGACGCCGACCCGTGAGGGTTTAGGGCAGCGCAGCGCCATGAGACCACAAGACTACACCTCCAGCCCCACACCGGAGCAGATGAGACGGGTTACAGAGATGGCCCGCCATCGCCAGATCGTGGGCCGCATACGAGGACAGCCGATGCGGCAGTCAGCCCCAGCCCAGCCGTACCGTGGTTCACCCGAGGCGTAGAGTTTGAGGCTACGAGACTTCCCGAGTCAGAGCCCGCCGTAGTTTTACGTCGAGGCCGAGGATGATCCGCAGAGTTCATCCGCCGCCACAGAGGATTTTGAGAGTGATCGTATGCCGAGACCGAGTCCGTGATCTTTGTTCACATAGGCCGCGTGATACCGCAATGATTGGTTTGATTCGCGAGTTGTCCCGGAGAGCACGCGTCCCCGGCTACTGGGATGAGTTCTCAGAGGCTTTCCTCACTCACTTCTTGCCTCCACAGATGAGGAGGGCGCGGGCTGATAGATTTTTACTGCTGAGACAGAGGGGACGCACAGTCAGGGAGTACAATGTCGAGTTCGATTCTTTGGCTCGATATGTCCCAGCATTGGTAGCAGATATGGAGGATAGGGTGAACCGCTACGTCACCGGGCTAGATGACTATATGGCCGAGTCTTGTGCGGGTGTTTCTCTTCAGCCGGGTATGGACATTACCCGCATGAAGGCTCATGCTCTTGGATGCGAGGAGCGTAGAGACCGACGGGTTGACAGGCAGCAGCAGAAGAAGACCAAGACAGCAGGGTCTTTTGGTGGCTATCGTGGTGGGCGGCCTCGAGCTAGCCTAGATTTGCACCACACCACCAGAGCACTCCGACCGCCCTCAAGACACCAGATATTCGAGGCGCATCAGGCCTGTGGCTTCAGACGCCCAGAGCAAAGAGAGGTATCGCCGACGGACCACCTCGGTGTGGCCGATGCAGATCCCACTTCGAGTTGTGGTGCCGCTACAGGAGCTTGTTTCGCCAGGATTGTGGTCACTATGCGAGGAACCGTCCGACCAAAGGCAAGGCCGATGGTAGGGTCACCACGAGTTCTTTCGCACGGTCTTCTTCATCCCCGACACTACTCGCCCCGAGGGCAAGGTACTCATGGACCAGCAGGTCGCGGCAGGTCGTGGGCGCGGTCCCAGCTTCGCGGTCCTCGAACCGCATTTATGCCTTGTCCACCGGGCAGATCGTGAGGCCTCACCGATGTCGCCACAGTACCTTATCGGTTCGGGTTTGATGTTTATGCCTTGATAGATCCGGTTCTACTGGTCCCATATATCTCCCTTGTTGCTAGTAGGATAGGATAGAGCACGAGTCCATAGACCTTTCGAGGTAGCTACGCCGGGTGATTCGGTGGTAGCTCGGCGGTATATAGGGCTTGTCCTGTGACCATTTATCGTCGGACTCAGCCGACTTGATAGAGTTGGAGATGATTGACTTCGACGTGATCATGGGGATGGATTGGCTAGCTTGCTACGCCAATGTAGATCGCAGAGAGAGTAGTACGGCCCAGTTCGTGAGGAGCCTTGTTGAATTGGAGGAGCACGGTATCGCCGGCGGGTAGGTTTATTTCCTACCTCAAGGCTAGGAAGATGGTGCGAAGCGGTATATCTACCATCTCGTTCGTGTTTGATATCAAGTCTGCGGTACCAGATTTTCCGCCGATTCCGGTGGTCGAGAGTTCCCGACGTGTTTCCGCACGACCTCCCGTATCCTCCCGAGAGGAGATTGAGTTTTGTATAGACAAATTGCCAGACACTCGGCCTATTTCCATTCCTCCATACGTAATGGCACCGCCGAGTTGAGAGAGTCAAGGATCACTTAGGGATTTCCGGAGAAGCGGCTTCATCGTGCCTAGTATTTCTCCCCGGGAGCGCCAGATTGTTCGTGAAGAAGAAGGGCGGACGCCGCGCATGTGTGTTGATTACGTGCAGTGAACAAGGTGACCATTAAGAACAGATACCCTTCCCGTGATTGATGATTTGTTCGACCAGTTGCAGGGTGCGAGATGTTTCTCCAAGATTGATCTACGGTCGGGCTATCATCAGGTGCGAGTCAGAGAGTCGGACATCCCTAGGACTGCATTCCGGACCCGGTACGGGCACTACGAGTTTAGGGTTATGTCGTTTGGTTTGACCGATGCTCCGGCGGTATTCATGGATTTGATGAACCGAGTGTTCAAACCATTTTTGGACACGTTTGTGATAGTGTTCATTGATGATATCTTGGTTTATTCTCGCTCAGAGCAGGAGCATGCGGAGCATTTGGCGATCAGGCCGACAGTTCTCCGACTAGCAGCTTGTACGCCAAGTTTTCCAAATGTGAGTTTTGTTGACTTCGTGGCTTTTCTTGGGCATATTGTCGGGCCGATGGCATTCGAGTAGATACGCCAAGATCGAGGCCAGACTTGGCCTAGACCTACTACTCCGGCTGAGGTTCGCAGCTTTCGGCCTTGCAGTTATTATCGGCGGTTCGTAGAAGTTTGCTTCTATCTCTCGCACCATTAACTAGGTGACCTGAAAGGCGCTAAGTTTCAGTGGTGATGCTTGTGAGCGTGGTTTCGATTCTTTGAAGGAGAGATCGACGACCGCCTCGTTCTTACTCTTCCGGAGGGTCCAGACGGTTATGTTGTGTATTGTGATGTGTCGTGCATCGGGTTGGGATGTGTTGATGCAGGATGGCAAGGTTATAGCGTATGCATCCCGACACCAAGAAACACGAGAGGAACTACCCCACCCATGATTTGAGTCGCGGCGGTGATTCACGCCAAGATCCGAGGCACTACTTGTATGGGGTTCATGTGGATATTTATACGCACCACAAGAGCCTCCAAGATATCTTCACCAGAGGAGCCGAACTTACGGCGAGACGGTGGTTAGAGTTGCTTAAGGATTGCGATGTTGATATCCTGTACCACCCGGAAGGCCAATGTTGTGGCGTATGCCTTAGTCGTAGGTCGATGGGGAGCCTATCGATGTGCAGAGAGAAGGACATGGTTCGTGATTTGCATCGATTAGCGAGCCTTGGTGTCCGCTTGATTGATTCCGATAGCGGTGGGGTTCGAGTTCGCGAGGTTGCCGAGTCTTCCATCGCCGGCGAGGTGAAGAGGCAACATCGAGGATCCGCTTTGACACGTTATCGTGATACGGCTCTTCGTGAGGAAGGGTCCTTGAGGTAACACGATGGGGTGCTAAGGTTTGAGGGCGTTGTGTGTTCCGATGTTTCGTGACTTCGGCAGTTCTTGGGAAGCACACACCGCGTTACTATATCCATCCGTGGTCGACCAAGATGTACCACGACCTTAGATCCGTGTATTGGTGGGATGGCTTGAAGAGGACGTTGCGAGTTCGTAGCTCGCCCGTGTTGTCGCAGTGAAGGTAGAGCACCGAGGCCCGTGGTTTGTTGCGGACGATTGAGATCCCGACCTGGAAGTGGGAGGTAATCAACATGGATTTTATCACAGGATTACCTCGCACTCAGAGGAGACATGATTCTATATGGGTTATCGTCGACAGGCTGACGAAATCAGCCCACTTTCTTCCCGTCAGGACGACCTTTTCACCGGTGAGGATTATGCGGACTTTACATCCGAGAGATCGTCGATCGCATGAGTCCCTATTTCGATCATATCGCATGCAGGAGCCCGGTTACGCTAACTTCCGGAGGTCTTTCGAGAGGTTTAGGACGCAGTGAGCTCGAGCATCGCATTTCATCCACAGACAGACGGACAGGCCGAGCGCACTATCCAGACTCTTGAGGATATGCTGCGATCCTGTGTTATCGACTTCAGGGGTAGCTGGGAGGATCATTTGCCTCTAGTTGAGTTTGCGTACAATAATAACTACCACTCCAGTATTCAGATGGCGCCTTATGAGGCCTTGTATGGGAGGAAGTGCAGATCGCCTATAGGTTGGTTCGATGTGGGCGAGGTGCGAGTGGGACCAGATTTGGTGCGGCGATGGATAAGGTGAAGCTTATCCAGGAGAGGTTGCTGACAACTCAGAGTCGACAGAAGTCATATGCAGATCATCGTCGTCGGCATCTGGAGTTCGAGGTTCATGATTGGGTTTTCCTAAAGGTGTCACCCATGGCGGTGTGATGAGATTCGGAAGAAGGGAAACTCACCAAGGTACATCGGGCCGTCGATTGTCCGCAGGTAGGCAAGGTTGCCTATGAGTTGGATCTGTCGTCCGATCCGAGGCGATGCATCCGGTGTTTCATGTTTCTATCTTGAGGAGATGTATCGGATCCATCTAGTGGTGCATCCGATTGACGATGTCCAGTGTGATCGGTGGGTTATCGTATGAGGAGGTTCCCATAGCGATAATCGATCGTCGGAGTTAGGCGTCTGACCAAGGACGTGGCTTCCGTCAAAGTCTTGTGGCGGAACGAGCTTAGGGAGGAGATGACGTGGGAAGCTGAGGAGGACATGAGGCGGAAGTATCCTCACCTATTCCCCACACCTCCAGGTAATTCACTTTCCTACTTGTAAATTTTCGTTATCATTTATGCCTAAGTGTTGTTCTGTGGCCGTGTGTGGCATTTGCAACTGTTTAAGTAATGAAGAACCTTATCGTTAACTGTCTTGGGAAGGAACATTCGGGACGAATGTTTCTAAGGATGGGAGAATGTTATATCCCGTATTTCCGGAGTATGTACGTGAGGGCGTACGTACAAGTTTGGCCTTAAAGTTCAGGCCTTGGACGTTTTTTTTTTGGCACAACTCACAAAACGAATAGTTTTCCGACGAAACGTTTCCACAGCTTTCGTAGGGTAAATTCCGGCTATGTCATTTCTAATTTTTGCGGATTTTTCCGAGAGATGAAACATTTAGGACCAACGGGAGGGCGACACTTGTCACCCTCCAATTGATGGATGTGGGGCGGCATTAGGCCAAATTGGATGGCCATTTTTGTCTTGGAGTTGGTAGGATATTTTGTGTGCAAGTTGGCTAAGGACACTTGCCCAAATCTTAACCTTACACTTGCCTTGCACTTGGCACCATCTTGGCCCTTGGTTGGCCATCCCTTGACCTATAAATACCCCTCTTGAGATGAAGAGTTCTTCATCCACAAAAACTTTCCAAGTCTAAAATCCTCTGCTCTCCCTTAAGCCTTTTCGTCCAACACACACCCCCCCCCCCCTTGAGAAGCTTAGCCGAGGCTAATCCCCCCTAGCCTAGCCGAAATCTACCCCCCCTCCCTTGGTAGAAAAGTTGCCTTCTAGTATTGTTATAATGCCCAAAATACCCTAGCCCAAATCCCTTAGTCCTTAGTAGAAGTTGTGAAGAACTTCTAAGGTTTTCTTGGAGCTACCGGAGCGTACAACTTAGGAGCTAAACCTTGCTCAGGCGCGACTTTTATCTAGGATATTATTGGGCTTACCGAGGTAAATAAACTTGTCCTTCTTTTGTAATTAGAGAATACATATTGTAGAAATATAGAAATAAGTATAAATACTTAGAAGGATATTAAAGAATAGAATTGAACTGTTATCACAGTAGAAGGGTTTAAAAGAAGAATAATGAAACTGTACTTACTTAGGATTGTTTTCACAGTAGACTTGAGTAGCTCACCGGGTAGGGAAGTGCTGCCCAATTTTTCGTAGGATAGAGAACCCTCTGCTTAGAACTTTTGCAGTAGTCCAACGTTGATAGACGTGTCTGACTATTATAGGTTGATTCTCTGCGCGCGACATATTCAACTTGGCAGGTGGTTTTCGCTGAGAAGGTATGTGATTCTTCCTAAAGCATGATATTTTAAAATATATATGTAGTACGGTAGACGTACATGTGTTAACTGAATAATAACTACGGCAATGTCTTTTAACTTAAGCCTGAATAATACTTACGGCAATGTCTTGCGACTTAAGCCTGAATAATAAGGATCTTAAAGCATTTCAAAAGAATATTGAATCATTTTCTTACAGAAGAGAACTAATTAGTTTTTAAAACAGAAGCTTAAGAGTTATACTAGCTTTATGGGAAGTTAGGTATAACCACTTAAGAATAATAAAAGGAACAGTTTACCTATGTGTTTATAACAGACTTATATTGATTTGTGAAAAGAATAATAAGATAGTTTGATAAGTAGACATGATATGATGCTATGTGTGTTAGTGTCTTGTAACGTTTGTATAAGAGAGTATTCTTGTTGTGCTTATGTTGTTTAACGATAAGCTATTATGTTAGTGTAATATCACTCACCTCTTGACATGTTACCGGGGGTTAAGCTGCCCTCCGATGCGGGGTAGACTCAGGCGGTCTGGGACCATGATTCGAGAATACCTCATGCGGGTCCAGGGGACCTATGCGGAGCTACGGAGTTCCGTGTTAGTGTGCGGGTTATACCTCACGCGGCCTATGTGGGCTACGCGACTACGAGTCAAGGTCGATGCGGAGGAGTAGCTACCCTCGATGCGGGGTTATATACCCTATGCGGGCCTACGTGAGTGGCCTATGCGGACTACGGGAGTCCAGGATTAGGCTTGTATGGTGATACTACGGGCAATTGGCCCTGCTTCGATCATTCGCAGCCTAGAAAAGACCTGTTACAGTTTACCTATTGTTGCTCTTGTTTATGATATGGCACTATGTGCGGTTACCTTGGTTGTTTCATACATATATGTAAACTGATTTTTAAATGATATGTTTTCATTTAAGTACTTTACGATTTCACATACTTAGTACTGTTGTATCGACTCCTTCTGGGCCGTTCATGCCGCAGTAAGGGCAAAGGTGTGCTAGATCCACATCCTTAGGATCTCTTTGCATTGGTGTCGAGCTCCATCTTCTCCTAAGCTCTACTTTTGGTATGATCTCCTGTATTGTAGATAGTTTGTACATTCAGGTATGGCGGGCCCCGTCCCGCCATAGTTGTTTACTTCCTTAGAGGTGCAGAGTCCTATTATGCGATTGGGATGTAACTGCAAAACTATGTTATATATATATGCCGAAAGGCAAGCTTTTCATCAGATAAACCGTGTCTCATTTTACAACTGTTTCATGTCTTGTTTTATATTTCCGCTGATTTTCTCTGATGTATGACTGCTTGGGTGCCCGGGTAAGGCACCAGTCACGGTCCCCGGAACGGGTCGTGACAGTAGTATGTCAACCTATAATGACCATAGTACGTCTATTAACATCTTACTTCAAACGTAGAATATTATAAGTGTAAAGTCTCTAAATTCTACGGAAAATCGGACAGCACCTCCTTTGTTTCTACTCACTTTGCCACCTTTTTCAAGGCCGAATTCAATAACCAAACACGCCACATTTAAGGCCCAATCAATGCAATTAACAATAGGGGATTACTCGTCTACTAGACGTGTAAAATTCCGCCCCACAAACGATATCAAACTAATACAACTACTAGTCCAATTCGGCCACATTGAGATACAACAATACCAATTCTTATCCAATTTCTTTTCAATCCAAGTTGTTTAGTATAACATGTTATAAGGCCGCAATTGATTAAAACAACTATAATCTTCAAGTAGATAACATGCGACGATTCTAGTTAATGACCAAATTGTAATTCAATTTCAAATGACTCAACATGTCATTTTCGGATTCGAGATTCCAAATTTCCATAACACTTATCAAACTTCATAATACATATCACATGATCATTTCTAACTTATAATAACATGGAATCTTCAATTACAAAAGTAAAATGAAGGTTATACCTCAATTAGCCCAAATATGATCCAAGATCACAAGTCGCTCCTTAGCAACTTTAGCTCCTCCTTTCGACGTTCCAATCCACTCCAAGCAACCCTTAGAAACTTATGAATAACTCATCTTCAAGTTCCCACTTCAAAGTTGAATAACTCCTTAGGTTTTCGCCTTGCGACTAATACGAAAACACCATTTTTCCGGGATATTTCTATTGAGATAAACTTACAATACACTCATGAACCTTGGTTTAAAGTGGAGAGATTATTGGACAACAATTGAAAATTTTTGTCTTGGTATTTTGCCCAAACCCGAGAGCAATACCACAAGAACAAGAGTTCTTCCAATTTTTTTCTAAGTGTTAAGCCTTGTCTTGCACAATGGATGCATATATAACCAATTGAAGGGTTAGGATTAGAACACTTGTGAGGTTTGGATGAGATTCATTTAAATATCAAGCTATGTGGGGTCATTGACTTGGTCAATGTTGTCAAGCTCTAAGCCTTGCAAGACTTTCATCATAAATTATGGTCAAATGGCCATTTCACCCTTGCACATTTCGTCCATGTCCAAAAATGGGGGGGGGGGGGGTGACACGTGTCGCCCTCCCGTTCGTCGCAATATTTCGTTTTCCGACAATTCCATAATTCCGATAAATTTTTACTCGTCTCAAATCTTAACATTTTTTAATTCTTACGTACGTTCTTATAAACATATCCTGAAATTTCGGGGTGTAACAAGTATCCCTCGTGGTCGCATGCCCCGGAATCCCACATCGTATAAGCATGACCATCGGGTAATACAAACAAATCCGGGAATCTAACCCGCCTCCTGGTCATATGCCCCGGAATCCCACATCGTATAAGCATGTCCAAGGAGTATCCCTCGTGGTCGCATGCCCCGAAATCCCACATCGTATAAGCATGACCAAGGGGTAATACAAATAATGGAAGCATACCCGTGGAATCCCACATCACCGTCGGTACGTCCAAGTAAACTTACAACAAGACAGCCGACCCTCCAACCGAGAGTCGCGGCAGCGTACAAATATAATACTTGCACTCAAAGGCTATATCACCAGCACACATAGGCAAGTTCATAAAATCTTTAGACTTTCATTTTATAAACTCAAGGAACTTATAGAATACTCCTCAACTAAAACAAGCCAAAGTACTTATCAAGGCACACATAGAATAATTCTCAATTAAACAAGCCAAAGTACTTATCAAGGTACACATAGAATAATTCTCAATTAAACAAGCCAAAGTACTTATCAAGGCACACATAGAATAATTCTCAATTAAACAAGCCAAAGTACTTATCAAGGCACACATAGAATAATTCTCAATTAAACAAGCCAAAGTACTACGTACGTACATTCTTTTCAAAATACTCCTTTCTATGTAAAACCCCAAGATACTAACACCCGTAGTATCAAGGTGTGTCTATTTTTCAATGTAGGTTACTACACTTTTAGAAAACTCATTTCAAAGCTTGAAATCAAGTAACTTCAAATTTTTACAATCTAGGCAACTTATGCCCATTAATCAAAATAGACAACTTTCTTAACCTTCCATAAAACCGTTATAACCAACTTCCCATAAAGCCGTTATAACCCTTTATGGTTTTGGACATATTCATTCCTTTTATAACCAAGAGACTTATACTTTTAAAACTAAGTATCACATACTTACAAATCAAGTTCTTAACTTTCAAAATACTTCAAGTCTCTTAATATTTAGAAATCAAGTTTCTTCTCTTAAATCATGTCATTTCTCCTCTTTTAAAACAATTAAGTAAATCACTCCTTTGACTCCCCTAAAGTCATTATGACAACCCTTAGGTTTTGGAACTAAGGCACTAGCCAAAAGATTTGGAAACCCCTTCCTTTTCAAGACTCTATGTACTTTAAGAAAAATACTTTCACTCTTAAGAATCCAAACTCCACTAAGGAAATGGATTATACAACTTACAATTTAAACATCAAAGTACAATCAAGGAAGTACATAGAACAAATTCTATTTTAGGCAATCCAAATATAACCAAGGAATGGATCATTTAAGGAGTAGGACATACTTTCTTTATCTTAAGGAATCATGCTAGAAGATGAGGTAGTTCACATACCTTTTCGGCTAAAATCCACAAGCTAAGCCGAATACGCCGTACGTAGAATTGTCAACCTATAATGGTCACAACATGACTATCAATTTCTAGTTTCTAACGTAGAATAATACTAAGTACACGGTCTCTTATTCTACGGAAAATCGGGCAGCACTTCCTTTGTTTCTACATACTTTGCCACCTTTTTCAAGGCCGAATACAATAACCAAACATGCCACATTTAAGGCTCAAAACAACAACCAACCAAAGGGGATTACACGCCCTACAATACGTGTAAAATTCCGCCCCACAATTCATACCAAGTAGTTTAAAATCCAAGCCATTCTCGGCCAACAACATAACCAACAATTCAAAGTCTTTTCCAATCCTTTTCCAATTCCAAGTTCTAAGGTCTAACATGTTATATAGTCATAAACAACTTCAACAACTACAATTTGCTTCTTTATACAACATGCGACGACTTAAACTAATAATCAACTTGAATTGTAATCTTAAGGCTAAACATGCTAGTTTTCGGATTAGGGTTCCAATAGACAATAAACTTATCAAACCTCATACTAAATAACTCATGCTTGCTAATATCCATAGCTACAACAATAAGTAAACTTAAATTGCTAAAACGACAAGATTTATACCTTTACACGCTCTTAAAATTTCCAAGATTCAAAGTCGATCCTTAGCAATTCTTAGCTCCTTTCCTTATGTTCCAATCCGCTCCAAGCACTTCTTATAAGCCTATGAAGAACCCATCTTCAAGTTCCAACTTCAAAGTTGAAGAACTCCTTAAGTTTCCGCCTTGCGACTAATACAAAAACGTCGTTTTTCCGAAATCTTTCTATTGAGATATCCTTACAAAACCCTTAGGGACCTTGGGTTAAAGTCTTGTGAATAATGGATCAAAACTACAAATTTTTCTTGTGAGCAAAGGGGTGAACCCGAGAGCCTCTAAAGGGACAAGAAATGTTGTGAAATTTTTTAAGTGTTGAAGACCTTGTATTGCACTAGTAGTATGCTTATATAACACAATGGAAGGCCTAGATTATAACAATTGTGTGGCTTGGATGAAGAACACATGGATAATAGCCAAGTGGACAAGTTGACTTGGTTAACAATCTCGAGCTTGAAGACTTATCTTCCTTGATGGTCAATGACCCTTTTACCCTTACTCCAATTCGTCCAAGACCAAATGTGGGGGTGGTGCCACGTGTCACCCTCCCATTCGTCCATAAAATTTCGTAACCCTCGTGGGCCCCACAAAAATATAAAATTCCTAGGGTGGGCCCCACATGACCAAATCCGTAAAAATAAATTTCCATAATGTTAGAAGTTCCATAATCCTCAAATAATACATTTTGAGAATCCAATTCTCATCAACGAACATTTTTCCTTTCCGACGTTCGGAAGATTTTCGGTCGGAAAAACAATTCTTCCTTTCGTACTAATTTCCAAGTCTTGATTCCTTACATACATTCTCTTATACATGTCCTGGACTTACGGGGTGTAACATTCTTCCCCCCTTAGAAACATTCGTCCCCGAATGTTCTTAGTCGGTTTTTCAAGCTATACACACTCCGACACAATCTCTATACTATGCCTATCAATCAATACTCCACAAGACTAACGATGCCACACATGGCCACCACCTAACATACGTAAACATATCAATGGACCTTCCGTCCGCGACCCCTTCTCACAAAACTCGAAGGTTACAACCTTCTCAAACACGGGATCCTTAGAGGTTCCTTTCTTCTCTTACTTGTCATACTTTCTCGTACTTCCAAACTTATTTAGTACACGTACAAAATCAACTAGACTTGGGCCTTGCATCCTCGTGACCCTATCACATAGCGGGACCATTACCAACTAACATCACCCGATTCCATACTATCGGTTGACCCGAAATGAGTCCATAACCCGACCCATCGTCACACTTAACTTCTCATTCTTAATCTGAAATAAATCTTTCTCTTATCTCAAGGTACTTCTCACCCTATCCCCCTATTCACTAGAGGTTTGTCACATAGGTCGAAGTATTTCTACCGTACACTTTTCCCTATTGGTCTTACACTTATTATGGGGTAACTACAACTTGTGAACTCTACACAACTATAGTCTAAGTTCACTTACCATTCTTGTCAACGTTCTTATCTTTTCACTTTACTAATCAAAGTATTCCTACCTCTGGGGTACTATCACTTACAACTGCTAGCAACAACGGGAAAACATATATGCTAGGGCGAAATCTGAATCTATCAATGCACGTATGATTCAAAAGAATCGAAATATACCTGTAACCCCATGCGATGTCGCCTCCTGATCCTATCCAGTAGTCACGTCATCTATGCAGTTCGAAGGACCGCCAGAACTATAAACTCCACCCTGACCTCTACCACGACTGGCTGATATCTGAACACCCTGCCCTGGGGGACGCACAGCTGCGGAGGAAAGGGAACCAACCATCGGCCTCATAGGCTGAGCCACCTTACCGGTGCTCTTTAACAGGACATACCCTCAGAATATGGCCCGGACGGCCACAATAAAAATAAACACATGTGCCATAACGGCATTTACCCGAATGACGCTTACCACATCTGAAACACTGAGGAATAGGTGGCCTCGACCGAGAAAGTCCTCTGCTCCTCTGAGAACCTCGACCCCTGGAGCTTAGACCGACTCCTAAATACCTCGTGGGGTCAAATCTCCCACCCGTGAGCTGCGGGGGTATGTACTGGGTAGGCTGGGACGAATATCTCACTTCGGCCGAGGCCGCTCGTCCAAAACTCACCGATAACTAACCGTCTAGCCTCTTACGCCGATCTCCGCTGGGCCTCTACCGTCTGTACACCATGCAGATCGCCGAATAACCTCCGCTGATGAAATCAGAGCACCGCTTATCTTGGTCAATAACATAATCGCTTCCTCACGACTCCTATAGTCTTCTCCTAATCGAAACCGGAGGCTCGTGCTGGGGCCTCAAAACTGGCGCAGAGAAGAACTCGCCATGCGGAACAACATCCAGTATACCACAGGCATAAGCCCTATCAACTCTCTGAGTCGACTAGTAGCTCTCACGCTTTTGCCCTTCGGGCGATCGTTGCCCTCCTCGAGGCATAATCATACCAAAAATACGTCGAGAGGAATTATCTTACTAACACAGCTCATGGCACGATCTTAGAGTGAGAAGAATAGAAACCAACTCCTAAATGTCCTGTAGCCTCCTGTTTATGGGTGTGGCGCGCACACACCGATAATCAAGACTCTACTAGACACGATCAGTAAACATTTCGGGATCGCTCACGATACCACTCTGTCACGCCCCGAACCCCGGGCCCGTGACTGGTGCCCTACCTGGGCACCCTTCTACCTAACAGACACAAGTAAACTGCGGAATTTAAATAACACCTTATTTTTTTTTTAAACTAACGAACATGCAAGGGCAAAGCCGACAAGGCTGCCATATAATATACATAAACAAAAGACACTACACAGTACATGAGTCCAATCCCACATATGAATACAGACCTCTAAGTTATACTGAACTATGACGGGACAAGGCCCCGCCGTACCCATAACTGTACAAAAGCCTGTATTGAAAGAACTTATACCAAAAAGATAAACTCCCGAACAGAAGGAGCTATCCAAAAACTCTGAGCAGGGTCCTACACCTGCAGATCACCAAACAGCGTACCTAAACCTGCGGCATGAACGCAACCCCCCGAAGGAGGTCAGTACGAAGAATGTACCAAGTATGTGAAACTGAAATCAGAATGAAATCATGACAGTCTAAACAAAACAGAAGACATGTATGATAGCTAACCTACAGTACACAATACATAATCAGTCATATCAAGTCAGGGACGCATGCCCTCAAAGTCATTACTAAAATATAACCATGGGTCTCACACCCATAATATCAATCATGCCCGTGGAATCTTTTCTCACTGCCGGCAGTCCATGATATAACAATATCCCTCGTGGTCGCATGCCCCGGAATCCCACATCGTATAAGCATGACCATGGGGTAATACAATCAAATCCGGGAATCTAACCCGCCTCCTGGTCACATGCCCCGGAATCCCACATCGTATAAGCATGTCCAAGGATTATCCCTCGTGGTCGCATGTGTTATACCCCGTATTTTCAGAGTAGGTACGTAAGGACGTACGTAGAAAAGTTTGAACTTATGGTAGACTTGGCCGAAAATATTTTTGTGCACAACACCCGATTAGAGTCGTTTTTCGACGAAACGTTTTACAGAACTTGCGAAGGGAAAATTCCGGCTATGTCATTTTTAATTTTTGGACCAACGGGAGGGTGACACTTGTCACCCTCATTGGACGGTAAAGAGGGCCACGGCTAGGAGGGTTTTGAGGCCCTTTTCATGGGTCTTTGTTTTGTGAGGGATTTGAGGAGTAGGTTAGGGTGAACTTGTGCCAATCTTGGCCATCCACTTGCCCCCCACATGGCTTGATCTTGTCCGTTGGTGTCCCTATAAATACCCCCCCTTAGTGATGAACTTATTCATCCACTCCTCACTTTGTCTAAGTCTTGAAAACTCTTCCCCCCTTTGTGTTGTTCTCGCCCCAGCCTCTCCCTCCCCCTTTGAGAGGCCTTGTGGCGAGAGGGTATCCCCTCCTTGTAGTGCTAAGTAGAGGTACCCCTAGCCTAGTTGTTTCGTATAATACCCTCTTGTTAGAAATACTCTCAAGTATTGTTATAATGCCCAAATACTCTAGCCCTTATACCTTGTAGTATTCCAAAAGTTACCTCTATCGTAGAGCCCTAAATACTACCTTTTGTCCTTTTAGTCTCAAACCGAAACCCTGAGGAAATCTTCATAGTTGGTTGAAGTATTTAAGTAGAAGTTGGTTAGAACTTCTAAGGGTTGTTTGGAGCGGATTGGAGCGCACGGAGTAGGAGCTAAACCTTGCTCAGGATCGACTTTTATCTCGGATAATTTTGGGCTTATCGAGGTAAATATTCTTGTCCCCTTGTTGTAATTGGAAATTACATGTTGTAGGATTATATAGTAGAAGTATACTATATATAGATCTGAACATAGCTTTGCGGCAATGTCTTTTGACTTAAGCCTGAATAAAGAAGAGAACTCAACTGTAGTTACATAGGACTGTATTACAGTAGGCTTGTGTGGTATTACTGTGTAGTAGAATTGTACACGTCCGGTTAGACGTATAACCCCCCCTGGTTGGCTTGGTAGCCGGCCTCGATAGAGGAGGAGATTTACGCTGTTGCAGGGGGGGGAGGTGCTGCCGAATTTTCTGTAGAATGTGGAACCGTGCGTTTAGAAGTTAATAGATGTTTGTGGCCTTTATAGGTGGAAGTACTACGAGTAGCGTATTCTACTTGAAGAGTGGAAAAGGCTAGACGGGTTACAGTACTGTGGAGCATTTTTGCTTATTGTCGATAATCATCGCGAGGTATGTGAACCTCTTCCTATCCTTTCGAGCATGATGTTTTGTAAACTATAGTGCGGTGAGCGTACTTGTGCTAATTGTGTTTGGTTGGTTCAAGACATAGGGTGTTATAATAGCTTTATGGGAAGTTAGTTATAACGACTCTATGTGGGTAAAAGAATGGTTTATTGATTGTAGAAGTTAAGAGACTTGATCTTGAAAGATAAGAGACTTAACTTATAAATGACGTTTTATGAATTTTGTTAAAAAGTTGTGAAACCTCATTCGTGAGTAATGAGTACTTGGCTTTTACAAGAATAATGTTTTACTGATTTCGGAAATGAGAATAAGTATCGAACAAACCATTGCAGCGTTAATAAAGGAAATGTATTGACTAATTGTTATTAAAACCAGTAGAAATCTCCATCTGCATAGAAGCTAAGATAAGACAAAATTGTATTACATTCCCTAGATCATGGCTGCTGTAACAAGATTGTTATAAACAAGAATAAACGGCTCACACATAAGACTTATGTTACTCAATTGTTTTAAAAGAGATTAAGACTATGAGTTATGAAACCTTTCTAAAATGAGAAACTTGAGCATTTGAAATTAGGCAAACTTGAACGTTTGGAAAATAATGTTGCTACTTGATTTTACAAAGGGAAGTATGTTGGTTTACTTGAAAAGATAGTCACTCTATTTTTATATACTGCGGGTATTGTGTGACTTTTGTGAAAGAAACGGATTCTTTAATAAGAATTAATGTATGTAGCACCTTGGGGTTAAAACCCGGATTTGTTGTAATAAAATATAAGGCTATGATTTTGTCGAACTTGCCTATGCTTGTTGAGATAGCCTTTGTTGTGCAAGTGTTGTATTTACGTATTCTGGCGTCTCGTTGGAGGGTCGGTTATCTGGTTGATTGATGGACATACTGACACGATGGGTGGCCCACGAGTATGCTTCCACTAATCGTTCCTTTTGGACATACTGACACGATGGGTGGCCCACGGGTATGCTTTCATTAGGAGAGTTATCTTGTTATCGGCTTGGACATACTGACACGATGGGTGGCCCACGAGTATGCTTCCATTCTGATGGTTATCTTGTTATTTCCTTTTGGACATACTGACACGATGGGTGGCCCACGGGTATGCTTCCATTAGGAGTGTTATCTTGTTATTTGCTCGGGACATACTGACACGATGGGTGGCCCACGAGTATGCTTCCATTTCGATTGCTATCTGGATATTTCCTTTGGACATACTGACACGATGGGTGGCCCACGGGTATGCTTCCATTGGGATGGTTCCATGGCATTGCTTTTATCGAGGTGAGATGCCGGGGCATGCGGCCATTGTGCGGGTTAAATTCCCGGGTTATATTTGAGTGATGACTTGAGGGCGTGAGTCCCTGACTTGACGTGACTGCTATTATGTTGTAAACTGTAGTTTTGTTATCATATATGTCTCCTGTTTTTATATAGTTATGATTTCATTTCTGATGTTTTTTTAGTTTCACATACTTGGTACCTGTTGTACTGACCTCCTTCGGGGGGCTGCGTTCATGCCGCAGGTAGAGGTACACCAGTGTTGGTCCTCGCTCATAGGATCACAGTTCAGCGTTGGGAAGCTCCGTTCTCCGGAGGCTTATCTTTTGGTATGTTACCCTGAGTTGTAGGTTCTTGTACATTCAGGGGTATGGCGGGGCCCTGTCCCGTCCTGTTGTATAAAACTCTTAAGTGCAGTAATCGTTGTAGGCGAGTTTGTAAAAGGATAAGCTGTTCGGGTATTTATGTATATATCAAGGCAAGCTGTTTTGGTTGGCTTTGTTTATTTATCATGTCTCTTGATTCATGTTTAAGTTTTTATTTCGCTGATTTTCTCGATGTTGTATCACTAGGGTGCGGGGTAAGGCACGATCCACGGGCGGTTCGGTCGTGACATGCCGGAATCCCACATCGTATAAGCATGACCATGGGGTAATACAAACAAATCCGAATCTAACCCGCCTCCGGTCACATGCCGGAATCCCACATCGTATAAGCATGTCCAGAGTATCCTCGTGGTCGCATGCCCCGAATCCACATCGTATAAACATGACCATGGGGTAATACAAACAAATCCGAATCTAACGCCTCGCAGTCACGTGCCGGAATCCCACATCGTATAAGCATGTCCAAGGAGTATCCCTCGTGGTCGCATGCCCCGGAATCCCATATCGTATAAGCATGACCATGGGGTAATACAAACAAATACGGGAATCTAACCCGCCTCTTGGTCACATGCCCCGGAATCCGACATCGTATAAGTATGTCCAAGGAGTATCCCTCGTGGTCGCATGCCCCAGAATCCCACATCGTATAAGCATGACCATGGGGTAATACAAATAATGGAAGCATACCCGTGGAATCCCACATCACCGTCGGTACGTCCAAGTAAACTTACAACAAGACAGCCGGCCCTCCAACCGAGAGTCGCGACAGCGTACAAATATAATACTTGCACTCAAAGGCAATCACCAGCACACATAGGCAAGTTCATAAAATCTTTAGACTTTCATTTTATAAACTCAAGGCACTTATAGAATACTCCTCAACTAAAACAAGCCAAAGTACTTATCAAGGCACACATAGAATAATTCTCAATTAAACAAGCCAAAGTACTTATCAAGGTACACATAGAATAATTCTCAATTAAACAAGCCAAAGTACTTATCAAGGCACACATAGAATAATTCTCAATTAAACAAGCCAAAGTACTTATCAAGGCACACATAGAATAATTCTCAATTAAACAAGCCAAAGTACTACGTACGTACATTCTTTTCAAAATACTCCTTTCTATGTAAAACCCCAAGATACTAACACCCGTAGTAACAAGGTGTGTCTATTTTTCAATGTAGGTTAATACACTTTTAGAAAACTCATTTCAAAGCTTGAAATCAAGTAACTTCAAATTTTTACAATCTAGGAAACTTATGCCCATTAATCAAAATAGACAACTTTCTTAACCTTCCATAAAACCGTTATAACCAACTTCCCATAAAGCCGTTATAACCCTTTATGGTTTTGGACATATTCATTCCTTTTATAACCAAGAGACTTATACTTTTAAAACTAAGTATCACATACTTACAAATCAAGTTCTTAACTTTCAAAATACTTCAAGTCTCTTAATATTTAGAAAACAAGTTTCTTCTCTTAAATCATGTCATTTCTCCTCTTTTAAAACAATTAAGTAAATCACTCCTTTGACTCCCCTAAAGTCATTATGACAACCCTTAGGTTTTGGAAATAAGGCACTAGCCAAAAGATTTGGAAACCCCTTCATTTTCAAGACTCTATGTACTTTAAGAAAAATACTTTCACTCTTAAGAATCCAAACTCCACTAAGGCAATGGATTATACAACTTACAATTTAAACATCAAAGTACAATCAAGGAAGTACATAGAACAAATTCTATTTTAGGCAATCCAAATATAACCAAGGAATGGATCATTTAAGGAGTAGGACATACTTTCTTTATCTTAAGGAATCATGCTAGAAGATGAGGTAGTTCACATACCTTTTCGGCTAAAATCCACAAGCTAAGCCGAATATGCCGTACGTAGAATTGTCAACCTATAATGGTCACAAAATGACTATCAATTTCTAGTTTCTAACGTAGAATAATACTAAGTACACGGTCTCTTATTCTACGGAAAATCGGGCAGCACTTCCTTTGTTTCTACATACTTTGCCACCTTTTTCAAGGCCGAATACAATAACCAAACATGCCACATTTAAGGCTCAAAACAACAACCAACCAAAGGGGATTACACGCCCTACAATGTGTAAAATTCCGCCCCACAATTCATACCAAGTAGTTTAAAATCCAAGCCATTCTCGGCCAACAATATAACCAACAATTCAAAGTCTTTTCCAATCCTTTTCCAATTCCAAACATGCTAGTTTTCGGATTAGGGTTCCAATAGACAATAAACTTATCAAACCTCATACTATATAACTCATGCTTGCTAATATCCATAGCTACAATAATAAGTAAACTTAAATTGCTAAAACGACAAGATTTATACCTTTACAAGCCCTTAAAATTTCCAAGATTCAAAGTCGCTCCTTAGCAATTCTTAGCTCCTTTCCTTATGTTCCAATCCGCTCCAAGCACTCCTTAGAAGTCTATGAAGAACCCATCTTCAAGTTTCAACTTCAAAGTTGAAGAACTCCTTAAGTTTTCGTCTTGCGACTAATACGAAAACGTCGTTTTTCCGAAATATTTCTATTGAGATATCCTTACAAAACCCTTAGGGACCTTGGATTAAAGTCTTGTGAATAATGGATCAAAACTACAAATTTTTCTTGTGAGCAAAGGGGTGAACCCGAGAGCCTCTAAAGGGACAAGAAATGTTGTGAAAATTTCTAAGTGTTGAAGACTTTGTCTTGCACTAGTAGTATGCTTATATAACACAATGGAAGGCCTATATTATAACAATTGTGTGGCTTGGATGAAGAACACATGGATAATAGCCAAGTGGACAAGTTGACTTGGTCAACAATCTCGAGCTTGAAGACTTATTGTTACACCCCGTAAGTCCAGGACATGTATAAGAGAATGCACGTAAGGAAACAAGACTTGGAAATTGATACGAAAGGAAGAATGGTTTTTCCGACGGAAAATGTTCCGAACGTCGGAAAGGAAAAATGTTCGTTATTGAGAATTGGATTCTCAAAATGCATTATTTGAAGAGTATGGAACTTATTAATATTATGGAAATTTATTTTTACGGATTTGGTCACGTGGGGCCCACCCGAGGAATTTTACGTTTTGTGGGGCCCACGAGGGTTACGGAATTTTATAGACGAATGAGAGGGCGACACGTGGCACCCCCATAAGTGGTCTTGGTCGAATTAGAGGAGGGGTAGTTTGGTCATTGAACCTCTTGGAAGATAAGTCTTCAAAGCTTGACATAATTGACTAGTCAACTTTCCACTTAGGCTTGATCCATGTGATTTTAATCCTAGCCTCACATTTGTTTAAGTCTAAACCCTCCAATATGTGTTATATACTAACTAGTAGCAAGACTTGGCATTTTCTACACTTAGAAAAAATTAGAACCCTTAGAGAGAGGAGAAGAGCTCTCGGGTTTGGCTAAGCTCTCACATGAAAAATTTGTAGTTTTGGTCCATTAGCCACACGACTTTAACCCAATGTCCCTTAGGATATTGTGAGGATATCTCAATAGAAAGATTTCGGAGAAAACGTATTTTTACGTTAGTTGCAAGGCGGAAACTAAGGGAGTTCTTCAACTTTGAAGTTGGAACTTGAAGATGGGTTCTTCATAGGCCTCTAAGGAGTGCTTGGAGAGGATTGGAACCTAAGGAAAGGAGCTAAGAATTGCTAAGGCGCGACTTTGGAATCTTGGAAATTTTAAGGGCTTTAAAGGTATATTCTTGTTGTTGTAGCAATTAAGGTTTACTTATCATTGTAGCTATGGTTTTAGCAAGCATGAGTTATATAGTATGAAGTTTGATATGTTTATTGGCTATTGGAACCCTAATCCGAAATCTAGCATGTTTAACTTTAAGATTTCAATTCTAGTCGATTATTAGTCTAAGCGTCGCATGTTGTTTAAAGAAGGAAATTGTAGTTGTTGAAGTTGTTTAGACTATATAACATGTTAGACCTTAGAACTTGGAATTGTAAAAAGGATTGGAAAGGACTTAGTGTTGCTATGTAAGTTGGCCGAGAATTGGCTAGTGTGCATTAGACTACTTCGTATGAATTGTGGGGCGGAATTTTACACGTATTGTAAGGCGTGTAATCCCCTTTGTTTGGTTGTTGTTTGGAGCCTTAAATGTGGCTTGTTGGTTATTGTATTCGGCCTTGAAAAAGGTGGCAAAGTAAGTAGAAACAAAGGAGGTGCTGCCCGATTTTCCGTAGAATTAGAGACCGTATACTTAGTATTATTCTACGTAGAGACTAGAAGTTGATAGTCTTGTTGTGACCTTTATAGGTTGACACTTCTACGTACGGCGTATTCGGCTTAGCTTGTGGATTTAGCCGAAAAGGTATGTGAACTATCTCCTCTTCTAGCATGATTCCTTAGAATAAAGAAAGTAAGTTCTACTCCTTGAATGATCCATTCCTTGCTTGTATTTGGATTGCCTAAAATAGAATTTGTTCTATGTACTTCCTTGAGTGTACTTTGATGTTTAAATTGTAAGTAGTATAATCCATTTCCTTAGGGAAGTTTGGATTCTTAAAAGTGAAGGTATTTTTCTTAAAGTACATAGAGACTTGAAAAGGAAGTGGTTTCCAAATCTTTTGGCTAGTGCCTTAGTTCTAAAACCTAAAGGTCATTATAATGACTTTAGGGGAGTCAAAGGAGTGATTTACTTATTTGATTTAAAAGAGGAGAAATGACATGATTTAAGAGAAGTAACTTGCGTTAAGGGTGAAGTTACTTGAGGTTTAAAAAAGAAGAAAACTTGTTTTCTAACTATTAAGAGACTTGAAGTATTTTGAAAGTTAAGAACTTGATTTGTAAGTATGTGATACTTGGTTTTAATAGTATAAGTCTCTTGGTTATTAAAGGAATGGATACGTCTAAAACCATAAAGGGTTATAACGGCTTTATGGGAAGTTGGTTATAACGGCTTTATGGAAGGTTTATAAAGTTGTCTATTTTGATTAAATCGGCATAAGTTGCCTAGATTGTGAAAATTTGGAGTTACTTGATTTCAAGCTTTGAAATGAGTTTTCTAAAAAGTGTAGTAACTTACTTTGAAAAATAGACACGCCTTGATACTACGGGTGTTAGTATCTTGGGGCTTTACATAGAAAGGAGTCTTTTATAAAGGAATGTACGTACGTAGTACTTTGGCTTGATAAATTGAGAATTTGTCTAAGTGTGCCTTGATAAGTACTTTGACTTGTTAAAGAGAATTATTCTATGCGCCTTGATTAGTACTTTGGCTTGATAAATTGAGAATTTGTCTAAGTGTGCCTTGATATGTACTTTGACTTGTAATAAGAGAATTATTCTATGTACGCCTTGATTAGTACTTTGGCTTGATAAATTGAGAATTTGTCTAAGTGTGCCTTGATAAGTACTTTGACTTGTTAAAAGAGAATTATTCTATGTACGCCTTGATTAGTACTTTGGCTTGATAAATTGAGAATTTGTCTAAGTGTGCCTTGATAAGTACTTTGACTTGTTAAAAGAGAATTATTCTATATGCGCCTTGATTAGTACTTTGGCTTGATAAATTGAGAATTTTTCTAAGTGTGCCTTGATAAGTACTTTGACTTGTTAAAAGAGAATTATTCTATGCGCCTTGATTAGTACTTTGGCTTGATAAATTGAGAATTTGTCTAAGTGTGCCTTGATAAGTACTTTGACTTGTTAAAAGAGAATTATTCTATGTACGCCTTGATTAGTACTTTGGCTTGATAAATTGAGAATTTGTCTAAGTGGGCCTTGATAAGTACTTTGACTTGTTAAAAGAGAATTATTCTATGTACGCCTTGATTAGTACTTTGGCTTGATAAATTGAGAATTTGTCTAAGTGTGCCTTGATAAGTACTTTGGCTTGTTAAAAGAGAATTATTCTATGTATGCCTTGGTAAGGACTTTGGCTTGTTAATTGAGGATTTGCCTATGTGTGCTGGAAATAGCCGGTTGTGTGCTATTGGTATATCAGTCGTTTCGGGGTCATTCCCCGGGTTTGTGGCATTTGCATAATTCTGTGGATTTGCTACCCACGATGCGAGGAATACCTCATGCGAGTCCGTAGGGCTTATGCGGGTGAAATAGTCCCATGCGGGCGGGTCCAGCCTATGCGAGGAATACCTCATGCGGGTCCGTAAGGACTTATGCGGGTGAAATAGTCCCATGCAAGGAATATCTCATGCGGGTCCGTAAGGGCTTATGCGGCTGAAATAGTCCCATGCGAGGAACATCTCATGCGGGTCCACGTGACTTATGCGGGTGAAATAGTCCCAGGAGTAGGATTGCTTATTGATACTGCGGGCGGTGGTCCTGCTTTGATCGTGAGCTTCCTATTTTATATTGACAGTATACTACTATTTGCTCTCATGATTGTAAGGTTCAGTGTTCTTACTGATGTTGTAGTATATCATGGATCGCGGTGAGGAAGGATTCCACGGGCATGATTGATGTTATGGGCGTGAGACCCATAGTTATATCCGAGTAGTGACTTTGAGGGCCTGCGTCCCTGACTTGATATGACTGCTTATGTGTTATGTACTGTAGGTTGGCTATCATACATGTCTCCTGATTGTCTAGACCGTTATGATTTTATTACAAGATTTCATCGCTCACATACTTGGTACATTCTTCGTCTTGACCTCGCCCGGGGCCGCGTTATGCCGCAGTTTAGTCACGATTCGGTGATCGGCAGGTGTAGGATCCTGCTCAGGGTTTTGGATAAGCTCCTTCTATTCCGGAGTTTATCTTTGGTATATGTTCCTTCAGTACATGCTTTTGTACAGTTATGGGTACGGCGGGGCCTTGTCCCGTCATATTTCAGTAAAACTCTTAGAGGTCTGTATTCATATGTGGGATTGGACTCGTATGCGATGTTGTGTCTTTGGTCTATGTATATTATATGGCGGCTAGTCGGATTGGCCTTTATGCGTCGTTGGTTTAAAAAAAAAGAGCTGTTATTAATTTCCGCAATGTACTTAGTTGTAAGGTAGAAGGGTGCCTGTGTAGGGCACCGATCCACGCCCGGGTTCGGGCGTGCAGTGGTATCGAGCGATCATTCCTGAATGTTTCTGACCGTGTCTAGTAGAGTCTTGATTATCGGTGTGTTGCGCGCCACACCCATAAACAGGAGGCTACAAGACATTTAGGAGTTGGTTTCTATTCTTCTCACTCTAAGATCGTGCCCTAGAGCTGTGTTAGTAAGATAATTCCTCTCTGACGTATTGTTGTGTTCTGATTATGCCTCGAGGAGGCGGCCGCCCGGGAGGGCAAAGGAGTAGCAGGAGCTACTAGTCGGACTCGAGAGTTGATAGGGCTTATGCCTGAGTGCGGATGTTGTTCGCGATCGGCGAGTTCTTCTGCGCCAGGTTTTGAGGCCCCAGCACCAGAGCCTCCAGTTTCTCGGTTAGGAGGAGACTATAGGGTCATGAGGGAAGCAGTTATGTTATTGACCAAGATAGCGGTGCTAACAGTTGTAAGTGATAGTACCCCAGAGGTAGGGATACTTTGATTAGTAAAGTGAGAAGTAAGAATGTTGACAAGAATGATAGGTGAACTGAGACTATAGTTGTATAAAGTTCACAAGTTGTAATTACCCCGTATAAGTGTAAGACCGATAGGGAAGATTGTACAGTAGAAATACTTTGGCCTATGTGGCGAACCTCTAGTGAATGGGAGGATAGGGTAAGAAGTACCTTGAGATAAGAGAAAGATTTATTTCAGACTAAGAATGACAAGTTAAGTGTGACGATGAGTCGGGTTATGGACTCATTTCGGGTCAGCCGATGGTATGGAATGGGGTGATGTCAGTTAGAAATGGTCCCGCTATGTGATAGGGTCACGAGGGTGCTAGGCCCAGGTCTAGTTGATCGTTGTACGAGTTCGTGGATGCGTTCCACCGGAACTAGGTCGTAAGGACCGAGAAGAGCCTTAACGGGAATGTAAGTAACTATATGGTCAAGTTTGGATAGTAACTCCAAGGATTGGAGAAGAGAAACAAAATTTGAGATTTTGTACGTGTACTAGATGAGTTTGAAAGTACGAGAAAGTATGACAAGTAAGGAAAGAAAGGAACCTCTAGGGATCCCGTGTTCTAGAAGGCTGTAACCTTCGAGTTTTGTGAGAAGGGGTCGCGGACGGAAGGTCCATTGATATGTTTACGTATGTTATGTGGTGGTCATGTGTGACATCGTTGATCTTGTGCAGTTTTGATTGAGAGGCATAGTATAGAGTTTATGCCGGAGTTTGTATAGCTTGAAAACCGACTAAGAACATTCGGGGACGAATGTTTCTAAGGGGGGAAGAATGTTACACCCCGTAAGTCCAGGACATGTATAAGAGAATGTACGTAAGGAAACAAGACTTGGAAATTGATACGAAAGGAAGAATGGTTTTTCCGACGAAATGTTCAACGCCTAAAGGAAAAATGTTCGTTATTGAGAATTGGATTCTCAAAATGCATTATTTGAAGAGTATGGAACTTATTAATATTATGGAAATTTATTTTTACGGATTTGGTCACGTGGGGCCCACCCGAGGAATTTTACGTTTTGTGGGGCCCACGAGGGTTACGGAATTTTATGGACGAATGAGAGGGCGACACGTGGCACCCCCATAAGTGGTCTTGGTCGAATTAGAGGAGGGGTAGTTTGGTCATTGAACCTCTTGGAAGATAAGTCTTCAAAGCTTGACATAATTGACTAGTCAACTTGCCACTTAGGCTTGATCCATGTGATTTTAATCCTAGCCTCACATTTGTTTAAGTCTAAACCCTCCAATATGTGTTATATACTAACTAGTAGCAAGACTTGGCATTTTCTACACTTAGAAAAAATTAGAACCCTTAGAGAGAGGAGAAGAGCTCCTGCTGGCTAAGCTCTCACATGAAAAATTTGTAGTTTTGGTCCATTAGCCACAAGACTTTAACCCAATGTCCCTTAGGATATTTTGAGGATATCTCAATAGAAAGATTTCGGATAAAACGTATTTTTACGTTAGTCGCAAGGCGGAAACTAAGGGAGTTCTTCAACTTTGAAGTTGGAACTTGAAGATGGGTTCTTCATAGGCCTCTAAGGAGTGCTTGGAGCGGATTGGAACCTAAGGAAAGGAGCTAAGAATTGCTAAGACGCGACTTTGGAATCTTGGAAATTTTAAGGGCTTTAAAGGTATATTCTTGTCGTTGTAGCAATTAAGGTTTACTTATCATTGTAGCTATGGTTTTAGCAAGCATGAGTTATATAGTATGATGTTTGATATGTTTATTGGCTATTGGAACCCTAATCCGAAATCTAGCATGTTTAACTTTAAGATTTCAATTCTAGTCGATTATTAGTCTAAGCGTCGCATGTTGTTTAAAGAAGGAAATTGTAGTTGTTGAAGTTGTTTAGACTATATAACATGTTAGACCTTAGAACTTGGAATTGTAAAAAGGATTGGAAAGGACTTAGTGTTGCTATGTAAGTTGGCCGAGAATTGGCTAGTGTTCATTAGACTACTTCATATGAATTGTGGGGCGGAATTTTACACGTATTGTAAAGCGTGTAATCCCCTTTGTTTGGTTGTTGTTTGGAGCCTTAAATGTGGCTTGTTGGTTATTGTATTCGGCGTTGAAAAAGGTGGCAAAGTAAGTAGAAACAAAGGAGGTGCTGCCCGATTTTCCGTAGAATTAGAGACCGTATACTTAGTATTATTCTACGTAGAGACTAGAAGTTGATAGTCTTGTTGTGAACTTTATAGGTTGACACTTCTACGTACGGCGTATTCGGCTTAGCTTGTGGATTTAGCCGAAAAGGTATGTGAACTATCTCCTCTTCTAGCATGATTCCTTAGATTAAAGAAAGTAAGTTCTACTCCTTGAATGATCTATTCCTTGCTTGTATTTGGATTGCCTAAAATAGAATTTGTTCTATGTACTTCCTTGAGTGTACTTTGATGTTTAAATTGTAAGTAGTATAATCCATTTCCTTAGGGAAGTTTGGATTCTTAAAAGTGAAGGTATTTTTCTTAAAGTACATAGAGACTTGAAAAGGAAGTGGTTTCCAAATCTTTTGGCTAGTGCCTTAGTTCTAAAACCTAAAGGTCATTATAATGACTTTAGGGGAGTCAAAGGAGTGATTTACTTATTTGATTTAAAAGAGGAGAAATGACATGATTTAAGATAAGTAACTTGCGTTAAGGGTGAAGTTACTTGAGGTTTAAAAAGTAGAAGAAAACTTGTTTTCTAACTATTAAGAGACTTGAAGTATTTTGAAAGTTAAGAACTTGATTTGTAAGTATGTGATACTTGGTTTTAATAGTATAAGTGTTATACCCCGTGTTTCCAGAGTATGTACGTGGAGACGTACGTACAATAAATTGAGACTTAAAGTTTGGCATAGGTTCGAAATTTGTGCACAACACCCGATTAGAGTCGTTTTTCGACGAAACGTTTTACAGAGCTTGCGTAGGGAAAATTCCGGCTATGTCGTTTTGTATTTTTTGCGGATTTTTCCGAGCGACGAAACATTTTTGGGCCAACGAGAGGGTGACACTTGTCACCCTCAAGTGGACGCCTTAGGGGCGGTTTGGCCTTGGCCGATTGGTGCCTTGTTGTGGCCTTGTTTTGTGCAATGTTTTGTGCAATGTTTTGTGGCATGTTTTGGAGTAGGGTTAGGTGCACTTGGCTTGATCAAGGCCTTACACTTGCCTTGCACATGGCTTGATCTTGTCCATTGGTTGGCCTTGGCTCCTATAAATACCCCTCCCTTTGTCAAGACTTCATCATCCAAATGTGTTCTAAGTCTTGCAATCCTTCCCCTCTCCTCTTGTTGTTCTCGTCCTAAGCCTTCCCCTCCCCTTTGAGTGGTCTTGTGGCCGAGAGGTTCCCCTCCCCCTCCTAGTGGTGTGGCCGAGAGGTACCCCCCCCTTGGTAGAAAGTTGTCTTCCAAGTATTTTTATAATGCCCAAAATACCTTAGCCTTTACCTTGTTGTATTCCAAAAGTTACCTCTATACGTAGAGTCCGGAAATACTACCTTTTGTCCTTTTAGTCTCAAACCGAAACCCTAAGGAAATCTTCATAGCGAGTTGGAGTATTTAAGTAGAAGTTGGTTAGAACTTCTAAGGGTTGTTTGGAGCGGATTGGAGCGCACGGAGTAGGAGCTAAACCTTGCTCAGGATCGACATTATAACTTGGATAATTTTGGGCTTGTCGAGGTAAATATTCTTGTCCCCTTATTGTAATTGGAGATTACATATTGTAGGATTATTATAGTTGAAGTATACTATATATAGAACTGAACATAGCTTGCGGCAATGTCTTTTGACTTAAGCCTGAATTTAAAGAAGAGAATCGAATCAGAATTACATAGATCTGACATGAGACTTGAGTAGCATTGATGTGTTGTAGAATTGTACACGGCCGGTTAGCCGTGCAACCCCCCCCCCCCCTAGTGGGCTTGGTAGCCGGCCTCGATAGAGGAGGAGATTTACGCCATGGGAGGTGGCCGAATTTTCTGTAGAATATGGAACCGTGCGGTTAGAAGTTAATAGACGTTTGTGGCCTTATAGGTGGAAGTACTACGAGTAGCGTATTCTACTTGAGGAGTGGAAAAGGCTAGCCAGGTTACAGTACTGTGGAGCGTTTTGCTTATTGTCGATAATCGTCGCGAGGTATGTGAACCTCTTCCTATCCTTCTAGCATGATGCTTGTAAACTATGTAGTAGTAGACGCATACGTGTTAAATGAGTTGGTTGGTTTAAAACATAGGGTGTTATAATAGCTTTATGGGAAGTTAGTTATAACGACTCTATGTAGGTAAAAGATTGGTTTGTTGATTGTAGAAGTTAAGAGACTTGATCTTGAAAGATAAGAGACTTAACTTGTTTTACTTGGTTATTAACATTTTGTTAAATGTGTTGTGAAACCTCATTCGCGAGTAATGAGTACTTGGTTTTAAAAAGAATAATGTTTTACTGGTTTCGGAAATGAGAATAAGTGTCGAGCAAACCACATCAGCGCTAATAAAGGAAGGTGTATTGACAATTAACTAATTGTTATTAAAACCAGTAGAAACCTCCATCTGCATAGAAGCTAAGATAAGACAAAATTGTATTATATTTCCTAGATCATGACTGCTGTAACAAGATTGTTGTAAACAAGAATAAACGGCTCACGTACAAGACATATGTTACTCAATTGTTTTAAAAGAGATTAAGACTATGAGTTATGAAACCCTTCTAAAAATGAGAAACTTGAGCATTTGAAATTAGGCAAACTTGAACGTTTGGAAAACAATGTTGTTACTTGATTTTACAAAAGGGAAGTATTTTGGTTTACCAAAAAAAAAATGTGAGTCACTCTATTTTTTATACTACGGGTATCGGGTGACCTTTAATAAAGGAATGGATCTCTTAAAAAGGAATTTAACGTACGTAGTACTTTAGGGTTAAAACCCAGACTTTGATACGAAATGGAAGTACCTTGAGTTGTGTGTAACTCGCCTATGCTTGTTGTGATAGCCTTTGTTGTGCAAGTGTTGATATCAGGTGACTTCTTGGGAAGGAGTGGATCTTTTTATAAAAGTCTAGAAGTATGGTAATTTGCTTGAGCTTGTTTGTGATAGCCTGGTTGTGCGGTATATTGTTGTTAATGTCACATGGACATGTCTACACCGATGCAGAATTCCGGGGGCATGTGGCCATGCGGCAGGGTTGATTACCTGATATATTGTTATTGTGGTTACATGGACATGTCTACACCGATGCAGAATTCCGGGGGCGTGTGGCCATGCGGCGGGGTTAATCACCCAGTATTATTGTTGATAATGTCACTTGGACGTGTCTACACCGATGCAGAATTCCGGGGACATGTGGCCATGGGGCATTGTTATTATTGTTGCATCATGGGCATGTCTACACCGATGCGCAATCCGGCACGCGCCATGATGCGAACACGATTGATGTTGTGGGCGTGAGACCCATAGTTATATTTGAGTGATGACTTGAGGGCGTGAGTCCCTGACTTGACATGACTGCTTTTATGTTGTGAACTGTAGTTTTGTTATCATACATGTCTCCTGTTTTTATATAGACTGTTATGATTTCATTTACAGTATTTTTACAGTTTCACATACTTGGTACCTGTTGTACTGACCTCCTTCGGGGGGCTGCGTTCATGCCGCAGGTAGGAGTACATCGGTAGTGGATCCCCGCTCATAGGATCACAGCCAACAGATTGGAAGCTCCGCTTCTCCGAGGCTTATCTTTTGGTATGTTACCCTGAGTTGTAGGTTCTTGTACATTCAGGGGTATGACGGGGCCCTGTCCCGTCATGTTGTATAAAAACTCTTAGAGGTCTGTAGTATCGTGCAAGCGGGGTTTGTAAAAAGGATTAAACTGTTCGTTTTGAAAGAGTGGTTTTATATATTTTTATTGGAAGGTAACCGTTTGGTTGGCCTGTTTTATGATCATATATCTTGTTTCTTGTTTAAGTTTTATATTCCGCTGGTTTTCTCGATGTTGTATCACTAGGGTGCCCGGTAGGCACGATCACGCCCGGATCGGTCGTGACAAAAGTGGTATCAGAGCGATTAATCTCTGAAAGTGTCTACATGCATCCGGTCTAGTAGTCTTGATTATCGATGTGTTGTGCACCACATCTATAATCGTGAGGTCGCAGGACATTTAGGATTAGTTTCCATTCTTCTCATTCCGAGATCGTGCCTTAGAGTCAGTTGTAAGTCGACCCTCCGACGTATCTCGTTTTACCGCTATGCCTCCGCAGCAAGGCAACCAGAGCCCGGGCAAGGCAAAGCGGAGCTGCTAGTGAGATACAGAGGAGTACGAGGCGCAGCCCTGACAAGACTGAGGTCAGGCTTCAGACGGCGAGGTTTGACGCCGCCATTTCAAAGAGAGTTTAGAACCGCAGCGATGGGCCGCCGAGACCACAAGACTGAGCCTCCACCCCACACCGGAGCAGATGAGATGGGTACAAGGAGATGGCTCGATTATTGGCGTGGTCGTGGGCCGATATGAGATAGCCGGATGCAGCAGCCTGGCCCAGAGCACCAGCCGTTCACCCCGAGCGATAGTTTGAGGCTACGGACTTTCTCGAGTCAGAGCCCGCCAGAGTTTTATGGGTCGAGGCACGAGGATGATCCGCAGGAGTTCATCCGCAGCTACACGGTCATGAGAGTGATCAAGGCTTCGAGACCGAGTCGGTGGTCTTAGGTTCGCATCGGCCGCGTGATACCGCAATGATCGGTTTGATTCGCGAGTTGTCCCGGAGAGCATGCGCTCCAGCAGATGGGACGAAGTTCTCGAGGCATTCCTCACTCACTTCTTGCCTCGCAGATGGCGAGGGCACCGCCGGCAGATTTATGATCTTTGAGACAGAGGCGTGCCTCGGGAGGACAACCTGGAGTCTGACTCGTTGGCTCGGTATGTCCCCGCTTTAGTCGCAACCATGGAGGATAGAGTGCACCGCCACGCCACCGGCTAGATGATTACTTGACAGAGGCTTGTTCGAGTGTAGCTCTTCACCGGCATGGACATTGCCCGCACGCAGCTCATGCACTAGGATGTGAGGCACGAGAGGTCGACGGAATGACCAAGATCGCGAGAAGAGGGCCGAACAACAGGTCCTTTGGTGACTTTCGAGGCGGACCGCCTCAGAAGATGCTAGTTTTGTACCTCCGCTGCAGAGTGGTCCTCCACAACCTTCGAACATCCAGAGTATTCGGAGCAGTCGTGGCTCCAAGGGTTCAGTTTCCGGAAGTAGCGGTGTTGGCGGATGCGTCACCCCTCCCTCGGTGTGGTCGATGTGGTAGACACCATTTCGGGGAGTGTTGTGGTGCCAAGGAGCTTGTTATTTTGCGGCAGCAGGCCATTTTGCGAGGAACTGTCCGACCAAGGGAAGCACGGATGTTACGACTCAGCCTTCAGGATCAGTGGCTGGTTCATCACCTTCACTACTGCAGACTGCAGGTCGTGATTAGAAAGCGGTAGAGATGTATATCCTTAACCCTCTAGAGTTTTGTATGCTGATGTGTTTAGTGTTATGTTCGGTTAGCTTTGTGCTAAAATGTGATTTAGGAACCTGGTTAGTGTAGAAGAGTAAGCCTGGGGGCGTGGTAAGTGTGAACCTTAGACTATTTCACGATTGAGACCTTAGAGGTAAGGTCGTCTGGTGTAAAAGATTTATTTTATGTTTGACCTTTATCAGTGTACGTAGTATACGTGGGAATTATTTGTGTGATAAGTCCATGGGTAGTGTGAGATGGAAGTGATAGCTTTCATGACTTGATTAGGTAAGATTGTTCCGTTTCGAGGAGCAAGTATCGCGCGATTGTGGTCGGGTTGATTGCCGCTCGTCGCATTCGACCCGGCCAGCGGGTCGATTCGGGTGGTCCCGCCAGGTGATAGGGTCACGAGGATGCTAGGCCCCAGTTTAGTTGACCATCGTATGAGTTCGTGGTTATGTTCGACCAGAAGCGGTTCGTGAAGGCCGGGAATGGCCTTAAAGAAGATTGAGGTTAGTAAGATGACCATGTTTGGAGGTAGTGACTCACGCTTTGAGAACTGGCGATGATCGGTATGGCACGTCCTGAGTGACACTAGAATCTCAGGGATCGCATGCAGTTCGGTACCATTTGTTGGGTCGCCGGAGTGACACTAGAACCTCGCGGCAAAGTGACAAAAGTGGTATCGCACGACGAGTAAGGAAGGAAGGGAACGTATGTTATTTTCGTGGCCAAGCGGTGGCGTTGGCAACTTGTTAGAGGAACTTCATCGATATCCGTCTTGAGAAGGAACATTCGGGACGAATGTTTCTAAGGAGGGGAGAATGTTATACCCCGTGTTTCCAGAGTATGTATGTGGAGACGTACGTACGAAAAATTAAGACTTAAAGTTTGGCATAGGTTCGAAATTTGTGCACAACACCCGATTAGAGTCGTTTTTCGACGAAACGTTTTACAGAGCTTGCGTAGGGAAAATTCCGGCTATGTCGTTTTGTATTTTTTGCGGATTTTTCCGAGCGATTTAAACATTTTGGTTAACGAGAGGGTGACACTTGTCACCCTCAAGTGGACGCCTTAGGGGCGGTTTGGCCTTGGCCGATTGGTGCCTTGTTGTGGCCTTGTTTTGTGCAATGTTTTGTGGCATGTTTTGTGGAGTAGGGGTTAGGGTGCACTTGGCTTGATCAAGGCCTTACACTTGCCTTGCACATGGCTTGATCTTGTCCATTGGTTGGCCCTCGCTCCCTATAAATACCCTCCCTTTGTTGAAGACTTCATCATCCAAATGTGTTCTAAGTCTTGCAATCCTTCCCCTCTCCTCTTGTTGTTCTCGTCCTAAGCCTTCCCCCCTCCCCCTTTGAGTGGCCTTGTGGCCGTGTGGGTCCCCGCCCCCTCCTAGTGGTGGGGCCGAGAGGTACCCCCCCCCCCCCCCTTGGTAGAAAGTTGTCTTCCAAGTATTGTTATAATGCCCAAAATACCTTAGACTTTACCTTGTTGTATTCCAAAAGTTACCTCTATACGTAGAGTCCTAAATACTACCTTTGTCCTTTTAGTCTCAAACCGAAACCCTACGGAAATCTTCATAGCGAGTTGGAGTATTTAAGTAGAAGTTGGTTAGAACTTCTAAGGGTTGTTTGGAGCGGATTGGGAGCGCACTGAGTAGAGCTAAACCTTGCTCAGGATCGACATTATAACTTGGATAATTTTGGGCTTGTCGAGGTAAATATTCTTGTCCCCTTATTGTAATTAGAGATTACATGTTGTAGGATTATTATAGTTGAAGTATACTATATATAGAACTAAACATAGCTTGCGGCAATGTCTTTTGACTTAAGCCTGAATTTAAAGGAGAGAATCGAATAATTACATAGGATCAGACATGAGACTTGAGTAGCATCTTTGTGTTGTAGAATTGTACACGTCCGGTTAGACGTGCAAACCCCGGTTGGCTTGGTAGCCTCGATAGAGAGGAGATTTACGCTGTTTGTGGGAGTCTTCTGAATGTTCTGTAGAATATGGAACCGTGCGGTTAGAAGTTAATAGACATTTGTGGCCTTATAGGTGGAAGTACTACGAGTAGCGTATTCTACTTGAGGAGTGGAAAAGGCTAGCCAAGTTACAGTACTGTGGAGCGTTTTGCTTATTGTCGATAATCGTCGCGAGGTATGTGAACCTCTTCCTATCCTTCTAGCATGATGCTTGTAAACTATGTAGTACGGTGACGCGTACGTGTTAAATGAGTTTGTTGGTTTAAAACATAGGGTGTTATAATAGCTTTATGGGAAGTTAGTTATAACGACTCTATGTAGGTAAAAGATTGGTTTGTTGATTGTAGAAGTTAAGAGACTTGATCTTGAAAGATAAGAGACTTAACTTGTTTTACTTGGTTATTAACATTTTGTTAAATGTGTTGTGAAACCTCATTCGCGAGTAATGAGTACTTGGTTTTAAAAAGAATAATGTTTTACTTGTTTCGGAAATGAGAATAAGTGTCGAGCAAACCACAGCAGCGCTAATAAAGGAAGGTGTATTGACAATTAACTAATTGTTATTAAAACCAGTAGAAACCTCCATCTGCATGTAAGCTAAGATAAGACAAAATTGTATTACATTTCCTAGATCATGGTCTGTAACAAGATTGTTGTAAACAAGAATAAACTACTCACGTCTGAGACATATGTTACTCAATTGTTTTAAAAGAGATTAAGACTATGAGTTATGAAACCCTTCTAAAAATGAGAAACTTGAGCATTTGAAATTAGGCAAACTTGAACGTTTGGAAAACAATGTTGTTACTTGATTTTACAAAAGGGAAGTATTTTGGTTTACCAAAAAAAAAAATTTGAGTCACTCTATTTTTTATACTACGGGTATCGGGTGACCTTTAATAAAGGAATGGATCTCTTAAAAAGGAATTTAACGTACGTAGTACTTTAGGGTTAAAACCCAGACTTTGATACGAAATGGAAGTAACTTGAGTTGTGTGTAACTCGCCTATGCTTGTTGTGATAGCCTTTGTTGTGCAAGTGTTGATATCAGGTGACTTCTTGGGAAGGAGTGGATCTTTTTATAAAAGTCTAGAAGTATGGTAATTTGCTTGAGCTTGTTTGTGATAGCCTGGTTGTGCGGTATATTGTTGTTAATGTCACATGGACATGTCTACACCGATGCAGACTCGGGGCATGTACGCGCGGCAGGTTGACACCGATATATTGTTATTGTGGTTACATGGACATGTCTACACCGGCGTAATTCCGGGGCGTGTGGCTGCGGCGGGGTTAATCACCCAAGATTGTTGATAATGTCACTGACGCGTGTCTACACCGGCGCAATTCCGGGGGCATGTGGCCATGGGGCATTGTTATTATTGTTGCATCATGGGCATGTCTACACCGATGCAGAATTCCGGGGGCATGCGGCCATGATGCGAACACGATTGATGTTGTGGGCGTGAGACCCATAGTTATATTTGAGTGATGACTTGAGGGCGTGAGTCCCTGACTTGACATGACTGCTTTTATGTTGTGAACTGTAGTTTTGTTATCATACATGTCTCCTGTTTTTATATAGACTGTTATGATTTCATTTACAGTATTTTTTACAGTTTCACATACTTGGTACCTGTTGTACTGACCTCCTTCGGGGGGCTGCGTTCATGCCGCAGGTAGGAGTACATCGGTAGTGGATCCCCGCTCATAGGATCACAGTTCAGCGTATTGGGAAGCTCCGTTCTCCGGAGGCTTATCTTTTGGTATGTTACCCTGAGTTGTAGGTTCTTGTACATTCAGGGGTATGACGGGGCCCTGTCCCGTCATGTTGTATAAAAACTCTTAGAGGTCTGTAGTACTGTTGTGGGCAGGGTTTGTAAAAAGGATTAAACTGTTCGTTTTGAAAGAGTGGTTTTATATATTTTTATTGGAAGGTAACCGTTTGGTTGGCCTGTTTTATGATCATATATCTTGTTTCTTGTTTAAGTTTTATATTCTGCTGGTTTTCTCTGATGTTGTATCACTAGGGTGCCCGGGGTAAGGCACCAGTCACGGGCCCGGGATCGGGTCGTGACAATAAGTCTCTTGGTTATTAAAGGAATGGATACGTCTAAAACCATAAAGGGTTATAACGGCTTTATGGGAAGTTGGTTATAACGGCTTTATGGAAGGTTTATAAAGTTGTCTATTTTGATTAAATCGGCATAAGTTTCCTAGATTGAGAAAATCTGGAGTTACTTGATTTCAAGCTTTGAAATGAGTTTTCTAAAAAGTGTAGTAACTTACTTTGAAAAATAGACACGCCTTGATACTACGGGTGTTAGTATCTTGGGGCTTTACATAGAAAGGAGTCTTTTATAAAGGAATGTACGTACGTAGTACTTTGGCTTGATAAATTGAGAATTTGTCTAAGTGTGCCTTGATAAGTACTTTGACTTGTTAAAAGAGAATTATTCTATGTACGCCTTGATTAGTACTTTGGCTTGATAAATTGAGAATTTGTCTAAGTGTGCCTTGATAAGTACTTTGACTTGTTAAAAGAGAATTATTCTATGTACGCCTTGATTAGTACTTTGGCTTAATAAATTGAGAATTTGTCTAAGTGTGCCTTGATAAGTACTTTGACTTGTTAAAAGAGAATTATTCTATGTACGCCTTGATTAGTACTTTGACTTGATAAATTGAGAATTTGTCTAAGTGTGCCTTGATAAGTACTTTGACTTGTTAAAAGAGAATTATTCTATGTACGCCTTGATTAGTACTTTGGCTTGATAAATTGAGAATTTGTCTAAGTGTGCCTTGATAAGTACTTTGACTTGTTAAAAGAGAATTATTCTATATATGCGCCTTGATTAGTACTTTGGCTTGATAAATTGAGAATTTGTCTAAGTGTGCCTTGATAAGTACTTTGACTTGTTAAAAGAGAATTATTCTATGCGCCTGATTAGTACTTTGGCTTGATAAATTGAGAATTTGTCTAAGTGGGCCTTGATAAGTACTTTGACTTGTTAAAAGAGAATTATTCTATGTACGCCTTGATTAGTACTTTGGCTTGATAAATTGAGAATTTGTCTAAGTGTGCCTTGATAAGTACTTTGGCTTGTTAAAAGAGAATTATTCTATCTATGCCTTGGTAAGGACTTTGGCTTGTTAATTGAGGATTTGCCTATGTGTGCTGGAAATAGCCGGTTGTGTGCTATTGGTATATCAGTCATTTCGGGGTCATTCCCCGGGTTTGTGGCATTTGCATAATTCAGTGGATTTGCTACCCACGATACGAGGAATACCTCATGCGAGTCCGTAGGGCTTATGCGGGTGAAATAGTCCCATGCGGGCGTCCAAATTTATGCGAGAATACCTCATGCGGGTCCGTAAGGACTTATGCGGGTGAAATAGTCCTATGCGAGGAATATCTCATGCGGGTCCGTAAGGGCTTATGCGGGTGAAATAGTCCCATGCGAGGAACATCTCATGCGGGTCCACGTGACTTATGCGGGTGAAATAGTCCCAGGAGTAGGATTGCTTATTGATACTGCGGGCGGTGGTCCTTCTTTGATCGTGAGCTTCCTATTTTATATTGACAGTATACTACTATTTGCTCTCATGATTGTAAGGTTCAGTGCTATCGATGTTGTAGTATATCATGGATCGCTTCGGTGAGGAAGGATTCCACGCATGATTGATGTTATGGGCGTGAGACCCATAGTTATATCCGAGTAGTGACTTTGGCGGCTCACGCCCCCGACTTGATATGACCGCTATGTGTTATGTACTGTAGTTTGGCTATCATACATTTCTCATTATTTTCTACACAGTTATGATTATATTACGCATTTCATCGCTCACATACTTGGTACATTCTTCGCATCGACTCTCCTTCGGCCGCGTTAAATCGCCGCAGTTTAGGTAATGATTCGGTGATCGGCAGGTGTAGGATCCTGCTCAGGGTTTTGGATAAGCTCCTTCTATTCCGGAGTTTATCTTTGGTATATGTTCCTTCAGTACAGGTTTTTGTACAGTTATGGGTACGGCGGGGCCTTGTCCCGTCATATTTCAGTAAAACTCTTAGAAGTCTGTATTCATATGTGGGATTGGACTCATGTACGATGTTGTGTCTTTGGTCTATGTATATTATATGGCAGCCTAGTCGGCTTGGCCTTGTACGTACGTTGGTTTAAAAAAAAATGAGCTGTTATTAATTTCCGCAATGTACTTAGTTGTTAAGGTAGGCGGTGCCTGTGTAGGCACCACCACGCCCGGTTCGGGCGTGACACTTATCTTCCTTGATGGTCAATGACCCTTTTACCCTTACTCCAATTCGTCCAAGACCAAATGTGGGGGGGTGTTCCACGTGTCGCCCTCCCATTCGTCCATAAAATTTCGTAACCCTCGCGGGCCCCACAAAAATATAAAATTCCTCGTGTGGGCCCCACATGACCAAATCCGTAAAAAAAAAATTCCATAATGTTAGAAGTTCCATAATCCTCAAATAATACATTTTGAGAATCCAATTCTCATCAATGAACATTTTTCCTTTCCGACGTTCGGAAGATTTTCCGTCGGAAAAACAATTCTTCCTTTCGTACTAATTTCCAAGTCTTGATTCCTTACATACATTCTCTTATACATGTCCTGTACTTACGGGGTGTAACAATATGGGGCGGAAAAATGGACACATAAAGAAAGCCACTTGGCTTGATATTATTGACCACATCTCATCCACACAAGTGTTTTAATCTAGGCCCTTGGTTGTAGTATATATCCTATACTAGTGCAAGACATTCTACACTTAGAAAAAATTTCAAGACTTTGTCTTGCTCAAGAGAGAGCTCTCGGCATCATTCCATTTTGTACACAAAAGATTTTCATTTGTTGATCATAATTCCTAATATTCAAACCCAAGGTTCCTAAAGGTATTCTAAGGTTATCTCAATAGAAAGATTCCGGAAAAACTACGTTTTCACGTTAGTCGCAAGATGAAAACCAAAGGTGTTCTTCAACTTTGAAGTTGGAATTTGAAGAGAAGTTGGTTATGAGCTTCTAAGGAGTGCTTGGAGCGGATTGGAACGTAAGAAGAGGAGCTAAAAGTTGCTAAGGATCGACTTTTACGCTTGAACATTATTAGGGCTTATTGAGGTAAAATCTTCATCTTCTTAATGTGATTAAAGATTACATGTTTTAGTAGTTGATAAATGAGCATGTGATATATAGATTGAAGTTTGAAAAGATTTGGATCATGTCGACATGTTAAAAACCGAAAATGGACAAGTTAGCCATTTATGTTGTAATCAATTTGGTCGATAGTTACAATCGTCGCATGTTAAGAAAGAAAGGATTTATAGTTGTTATAATTGTTATTATGTATATAACATGTTGGAATAACAACTTGGATTAAAAAGGAATTGAACGGATTGACATTGTTGTTGATATTGATAGTTGCCGAGAATGTGCCTTAAGGATATGAACAGTTTTATATTGATTATGGGGCAGAATTTTACACGTCCGGCTAGGCGTGTAATCCCCTTGGAATTTCTGAATTGTTGAGCCTTAAATGTGGCATTTGGTTATTGATTTTTCAGGCCTTGAAAAATGTGGAAAAGTACGTAGAAACAAAGGAAGTGCTGCCCGATTTTCCGTAGAATAAGAGTCCTTATACTTAGAAATATTCTACGTTGAAAGCTAGAAGTTGATAGGCGTATTATGGTTATTATAGGTTGGCATTCTACGTGCGACAAATTCAAGTTAGCAAGTGGATTAAGCCGAAGAGGTATGTGGAAACTTTTCTTATCTCTTGAGCATGAATGTTGTTAAAATGTATAGTACGGTAGACGTACTTAAATTAAGAGAACTCGGTTCCATTTTAGTATCCTTGCCTTGATTCTTAAAAGTGTAGTAACTTGACTTTTAAAAAGTATAGGTTACTTGATCTTATGTATAAAGACATCTTGACGTGTGAAGTATTGATTACTTGAACTATGTTAAAGTTAAGAAACTTGATATTCAAAGTTAAGAAACTTGAATTCTAAAGTTAAGAGACTTGAAGTATTTTGAAAGTTATGTAACTTGATTTGAAAGTATAAGTCGCTTGTTTATAAAAAGGATGAATTTGTCTAAGACATAAAGAGTTATAACGACTTTATGGAAAGTTAGTTATAACGGCTTTATGAATGGTTGAAGATGTCTTAGTTTCTAAAGCATAAAGTTAGTATAACGTCTTTATGGGAAGTTGGTTATATTAACTTTATGGAAGGTTAAAGGAATGGTTTTCTCAAGTAATGTAAACAAAGATAAATGACTTGATATAAAGAAGGGCAATTTGATTTAAAGGTATCAATTGCTTAAGGTTTTAAAGTAAGGATCACTTGATTTAGAAGCCTAAAGATGTATTTCTAAAAGTGTAGTGACTTGTTTGAAATGTAGACAAGCCTTGATACTATGGGTGTTAGTATCTTGGGGTTTTATATAAAAATGAGTCTTTTGAAACGAATGGAAGTACGTAGTACTTTGGGTTAAATTTCAGGATTTTTATGTGATATGAAAGTGCCTTGAGTTAATAAAATGAAATTCATTTTTGTATGATAATGAAAGTCTAAAGATTTTATGAACTTGCCTATGCTTGCTTGTGATAGCCTTTGAGTGCAAGTATTATATTTTTACGCTGCCGTGACTCTCAGTTGGAGGGCCGGCTGTCTTGTTGTGAATTTACTTGGACGTACCGACAATGATGGAGGATTCCACAGGTATGATTTCATTGTGATTGATCCTTGGACATGCTTATACGATGAGGGATTCCGGGGCATGCGACCAGGATGCGGGTTAAATTCCTGGATGCTATTATTACTCCATGGCCATGCTTATACGATGAAGGATTCCGGGGCATGCGACCGTGTTATATACTATTAATCGATGGACTAGCTCCCATGAAGACATGTACCCGAGATGAGGGATTCCACAGACATGTTATATACGATTATTACCCCATGGATTAGCTCTCCATGAAGTCATGTACCCGAGATGAGGGATTCCACAGGCATGAGATATATATATATATTGCATATGTGCACGCCGGCAGTCAGGTGGGATGCCACGGGCATGTTACATGGATATAATTCACACTTACGGCTGTCGTCAGTGATGGAGGATTCCACGGACACGCTTTGATGTTTTGCGGGCTTGAGACCCTTACTGGAGTGTGTGATGGTTTTGAGGGCATGTGTCCCTAGCTATGGTGTGACTATTGTTCATGTGTTGAAATAGTCTTTAAAAGGTAAAACTGACTTTCATTACTTTCAGTTCGGCAAGGCATGGTTGTACTATTAAATTTATTATCATACTTGTCTCCAGTTTTTTATATCTAGACTTTATGATTTAAATTACAGTACTTTCGGTTTTACATACTTGGTACATATTTTGTACTGACCTCCTTCGGGGGGCTGCGTTCATGCCGCAGGTTGAGGTACATAGCTTGCTGATCCTCGCTCTTAGGATCACTGCTCAGTTCTTGGAAAGCTCCATTTCTCCGGAGGCTTTGTCTGTTGGTACAGTTCCCTGAGGTTGTAGTTTTATGTACATTCAGGGGTATGGCGGGGCCCTGTCCCGTCACAGTTGTTATGTTAAAACTCTTAGAGGTCTGTAGTCATATCTTGTGGGTCGGTTTGTAAAAGAAAAGGAGGTAACTGCTTTTGGTTTTACGTATGTATATATCCAGGGAGGTAGCCTTATCGGCTAACCTGTTATTTATTTCTTGTTGAGTTTATGTATGTTCCGCTGATTATCTCTGATGTATACCTGTAAGGGTGCCCAGGTAGGGCACCAGTCGCGGGCCCGGTGTTGGGTCGTGACATGTGGGGATTGATAATGTAAGCTTGGGACATAGAAAAATTGTGAACCTTGGAATATTGATGACCGTTGAGACCTTAGATGTACAGGGCCTTCTCGGGTAGAAAGATTTATTACAGACCAAGAATGAGAATTACGTGCGACCATGGTACAGATGAAGGACCAATTACGGGTCAACCCGTGGCATTAAATTGAGTGGGGCCGGTTTGAGGTGGTCCCGCTATGTGATAGGGTCACGAGGGTGTAAGGCCCAAGTCTAGTTAATCGTTGTACGAGTTCGTGGACGTATTCCGCCAGAACTGGGCCGTGAGGGCCGAGAAGGGCCTTAACGAAAATTGAATCTGAGTATAATGAACAAGTTTGAATGTAGTAACTCCAAAGGATTGGAAACAGAAGCAATATGCGAGATTACATATGTATACTAGAATAAAGGTTGGAAGTACGAGAAGAGTACGACAAGTAAGAAAAGGAACGAACAAGTGTTAAAGGAATTGAAGTGTTTATAGTTATGACTAATGAAAGTGCGAAAGGAGAATCATTTTAGGCCATGAGGTGGAGTAAATAGTGATAATGCACACTTGGGATTTGATTCCTCGGTTGGCTTATGATGGGTAAATATGCATGTGCGATGTATTAGGGCCATATTTGGCATAATTGGTTTCATCAAGTATAGTGAGGAGACTATACCGAGAAATGTTTAGATCGAACTCCGAAAGAACATTCGGTGACGAATGTTTCTAAGGGGGGTATTATGTTACACCCCGTAATTCCATAGCTACTAAGTGAGAACATGATTATAGAAATAAGATTTGAATGTCGGAAGGAAAGGATGTTTACATTTCCTTATACGAATTTTTTTTGAGTTTAATGTGATGACAAGAATTAATTCTAGTAATGGAATTATTTTTCATTAGAATTATGGACTTAGTGGATTTATTATGTCTTGGTATACTATGTTACATGCCCATCGAAATGGGATGAAAAATAACTAAGTGTGGATGAAAATTTTTTTGTGAAGAAATATTTGGCCAATAGGAGGTTAGCAAGTGCCCTCCCCACCTGTTTTGTGAAGACTCCACACACCTTTATATAGATAAGTCTTGAAGACTTAGAACAAAAGATATTCATCCATACAAACCCTCATCTCTCCAAAAACCTAGCGCAATTCGAAATCCCCATATCCAAAGACAAGATCAAGATTAAAGTATTTTTCTTTCCAAGATTAAGCACCTAGACTAAGTTCTAAGCCAAGTTTAACACACCAAAGTGTGGATCACGGTTTGGCCAAGAACAAGGCCTTGAAACCCTTAACTTGTTATGAACCTTTTGGAAGAACAACAAGAAGATAAGATGATTACAAACTCGTAGAAGTTACATGTGTGTGATTGTAACGTGAAGAAGTGGTGCAAAACTGTGTAGTGTGTGCCGTGACTTTGGGACTGTTTTGGCTAAGATTTGTGGTAAGTTTCCTTCTTCCTCTTGAAGTAATTATATATTACATGTTGTGGTAGTTAGGGGAAGAACTTGTAACAAGAAAAATGGAGTATAAGAAACCTATGTGACATGTTTAGTGTTTACCGATTTTCTGGACAGTTTTGGTCAATATCGAATTCGTTGGTTATTATTGTTGTTTAACGTCACTAATCTCATGTTAAAATGAAGGGAATATGGTTGTTATAAGTTTATGTTGTTTGTATATAAATTTTGAAATATGAATTGGATCATAAGGAGTTATAAAGAGGACTTTGGTTGTAGTAGTTGGCCGGAAAAAACTGCATGAAACTGTGAGGCGTTGTTGTGCAGTTTTAGGGACTGTTTTAGACGTGTTGTATGCTGGAAAAACAGCCCCTATATTTCATGTTTAATGTAGTAGATTGCTAATGAAAACCCCGAAGGATTAATGTCACGCCCCGAACCCCGGGCCCGTGACTGGTGCCCTATCTGGGCACCCTTCTACCTTAACAACACAAGTAAACTGCGGAATTTATAACACTCTTCTTTTTTTTTTTTTAAAAACCAACGTACGTGCAAGGGCAAAGCCGACAAGGCTGCCATATAATATACATAATAAAAGACACTACACTGTACATGAGTCCAATCCCACATATGAATACAGACCTCTAAGAGTTTTACTGAAATATGACGGGACAAGGCCCCGCCGTACCCATAATCGCATAAAAGCCTGCATCAAGGAACTATACCAAAAGATAAACTCCCAACGAAGGAGCTATCCAAAACTCGAGGCGGTCCTACACTGCCGATCACCAAACAGCACCTAAACTCATGCGGATGAACGCACTCAAGGAGGTCGATGCGAAGAATGTACCAAGTATGTGAGCGATGAAATACGTAATAAAATCATAACACTAAACAAAACAGAGACATGTCGATAGCCAACCTACGACATAACACATAAGCAGTCATATCAAGTCAGGGACGCAGGCCCTCAAAGTCACTACTCAAATATAACTATGGGTCTCACGCCCATAATATCAATCATGCCCGTGGAATCCTTCCTCACTGCCGGCAGTCTATGATGTAATAACACCAATAAGGATACATGAACACCAAGTCCCACCTGTGTCCTAAATGCCTCGTGGTCTCATGCCTAATCCCACATCGAAAAGCATGACCATAGGGTAACACAACCAACCGGGACATATATGATAATCAAATTACAACACATTGTTCCTTACTAACAATGAGAGTAAACAGTAGTATATTTACAATATAAAATAGGAAGCTCATGATCAAAACAGGACCATCCGCCCGCAGTATCATTTAACCATCCTTCTCCTGGGACTATTTCACCCGCATAGGCCGCGTGGACCCGCGTGAGGTATTCCTCGCATGGGACTATTTCACCCGCGTAAGCCCCATCGACTCGCATGAGGTATTCCTCGCATAGGCTGGACCCGCCCGCATGGGACTATTTCACCCGCATAAGTCCTTACGGACCCGCATGAGGTATTCCTCGCATCGTGGGTAGCAATTCCACGGAATCAAATGCCACAAACCCGGAATGACCCCGAAACGACTGATATACCAATAGCACACAACCGGCTATTTCCAGCACCCATAGGCAGTTCTCAACTAAACAAGCCAAAGTACTTATCAAGGCACACATAGAATAATTCTCAATTAATCAAGCCAAAGTACTTATCAAGGCACACTTAGACTAATTCTCAATTAACCAGGCCAAGGTACTTATCAAGGCACAAATAGAATAATTCTCAATTAACAAGCCAAAGTACTTATCAAGGCACACTTAGACAAATTCTCAATTTATCAAGTCAAAGTACTTATCAAGGCACAAGTAGAATAATTCTCAATTAACAAGCCAAAGTACTTATCAAGGCACACTTAGACAAATTCTCAATTTATCAAGCCAAAGTACTTATCAAGGCACAAGTAGAATAATTCTCGATTAACAAGCCAAAGTACTTATCAAGGCACACTTAGACAAATTCTCAATTTATCAAGCCAAAGTACTACATACGTACATTCTTTTCAAAAGACTCTTTTTTATGTAAAATCCCAAGATACTAACACCCGTAGTATCAAGGCGTGTCTATTCTTCAAAGTAAGTTACTATACTTTTTGAAACTCATTTCGAAGCTTGAAACCAAATAACTTCAAATTTTCACAAACTAGGCAACTTATGCCGATTAATCAAAATAGACAACTTTCTAAACCTTCCATAAAGTTGTTATAACCAACTTCCCATAAAGCCGTTATAACCCTTTATGGTTTTAGACATATCCATTCCTTTTATAACCAAGAGACTTATACTATTAAAACCAAGTATCACATACTTACAAATCAACTTCTTAACTTTCAAAACACTTCAAGTCTCTTAATATATAGAAAACAAGTTTCTTCTACTTTTAAACCTCAAGTAACTCACTCCTTTAAAACAAGTTACTTCTCTTAAATCATGTCATTTCTCCTCTTTTAAAACAATTAAGTAAATCACTCCTTTGACTCCCCTAAAGTCATTATAATGACCTTTAGGATTTTGGGACTAAGGCACTAGCCCAAAAGATTTGGAAACCACTTCCTTTTCAAGACTCTATGTACTTTAAGTAAAATACTTTCACTTTTAAGAATCCAACTTCGCTAAGGCAATGGATTATACAACTTACAATTTAAACATCAAAGTACAATCAAAGGAAGTACATAGAACAAATTCTACTTTAGGCAATCCAAATACAACCAAGGAATGGATCATTTAAGGAGTAGGACGTACTTTCTTTATCTTAAGGAATTATGCTAGAAGAGGAGATAGTTCACATACCTTTTCGGCTAAATCCACAAGCTAAGCCGAATACGCCGTACATAGAAGTGTCAACCTATAATGGTCACAACAAGACTATCAACTTCTAGTCTCTAACGTAGAATAATAATAAGTATACGGTCTCTAATTCTACGGAAAATTGGGAGCACTTCCTTTGTTTCTACTCACTTTGCCACCTTTTTCAAGGCCGAATACAATAACCAACAAGCCACATTTAAGGCTCAAAATAACAACCAAACAAAGGGGATTACACGCCTTACAATACGTGTAAAATTCCGCCCCACAATTCATACCAAATAGTTTAATACTTCACTAGCCATTCTCGGCCAACATATAACCAACAACACTACGTCTTTTCCAATCCTTTTCCAATTCCAAGTTCTTAGGTCAACATGTTATTTAGTGTTACACCCCGTAAGTCCAGAACATGTATAAGAGAATGTACGAAAGGAAACAAGACTTGGAAATTAGTACGAAAGGAAGAATTGTTTTTCCGACGGAAAATCTTCCGAACGTCGGAAAGGAAAAATGTTCGTTGTTGAGAATTGGTTTCTCAAAATACATTATTTAAAGAGTATGGGACTTATTAACATTATGGAATTTTACTTGTACGGATTTGGTCATGTGGGGCCCACCCGAGGAATTTTACATTTTTGTGGGGCCCACGAGGGTTACGGAATTTTATGGACGAATGGGAGGGCAACACGTGGCACCTCCCCCACTTGATGTTGGACGAAATTTGCAAGGTTAGGATGGTCATTTGACCTATGTAGATGATAAGTCTTCTAAGCTTGATATTGTTGACAAGTCAACTTGCCACATGGGCTTGATCCTAGTGAAATTCATCCTAACCTCACATTTGTTTAAGTCTAAGCCCTCCAATATGTTTTATATACCCAACTAGTGCAAGACAAGCTCTTAAACACTTAGAAAAATATTAGAGAAGCCTTGTTCTTCATGTGAAGCTCTCGGGTTTGCCCACTTTACCCACACAAAATTTTGTAGTTTTGATCCTTTGTTCACAAGACTTTAACCCAATGTCCCTAAGGGTATTGTAAGGATATCTCAATAGAAAGATTTCGGAAAAAACGTATTTTTACGTTAGTCGCAAGGCGGAAACTAAGTGAGTTCTTCAACTTTGAAGATGGAACTTGAAGATGGGTTCTTCATAGGCCTCTAAGGAGTGCTTGGAGCGGATTGGAACTTAAGGAAAGGAGCTAAGAATTGCTAAGGTGCGACTTTGAATCTTGGAAATTTTTAAGGGCTTTGAAAGGTATAATCTTGTCGTTTTAGTAATTAAGTTTACTTATCATTGTAGCTATGGATATTAGCAAGCATGAGTTATATATTATGTAGTTGGACTAGTGTATTGGCTATTGGAACCCTAATCCAAAAAACTAACATGTTAGCCTTAAGACTACAATTCATGTTGATTATTCGTTTAAGTCGTCGCATGTTGTGTATGAAGGAAATTATAGTTGTTGATGTTGTTTATATCTATATAACATGTTAGACCTTAGAACTTGGAATTTGGAAAAGGATTGGAAAAGATTTTGAATTGTTGGTTGTAGTTGGCCGAGAATGGCTTGGAGTTTTAAACTACTTGGTATGAATTGTGGGGCAGAATTTTACACGTATTGTAAGGCGTGTAATCCCCTTTGGTTGGTTGTTGTTTGGAGCCTTAAATGTGGCATGTTTGGTTATTGTATTCGGCCTTGAAAAAGGTGGCAAAGTGAGTAGAAACAAAGGAAGTGCTGCCCGATTTTCCGTAGAATTAGAGACCGTATACTTAGTATTATTCTACGTTAGAGGCTAGAAGTTGATAGTCTTGTTGTGACCATTATAGGTTGACACTTCTACGTACGGCGTATTCGGCTTAGCTTGTGGATATTAGCCGAAAAGGTATGTGAACTATCTCCTCTTCTAGCATGATTCCTTAAGATTAAGAAAGTATGTTCTACTCCTTAAATGATCCATTCCTTGGGTGTATTTGGATTGCCTAGAATAGAATTTGTTCTATGTACTTCCTTGATTGTACTTTGATGTTTAAATTGTAAGTTGTAAAATCCATTTTCTTAGTGAAGTTTGGATTATTAAAAGTGAAAGTATTTTACTTAAAGTACATAGAGTCTTGAAAAGGAAGTGGTTTCCAAATCTTTTGGGCTAGTGCCTTAGTCCCAAAATCCTAAAGGTCATTATAATGACTTTAGGGGAGTCAAAGGAGTGATTTACTTAATTGTTTTAAAAGAGGAGAAATGACATGATTTAAGAGAAGTAACTTGTTTTAAAGGAGTGAGTTACTTGAGGTTTAAAAGTAGAAGAAACTTGTTTTCTATATATTAAGAGACTTGAAGTGTTTTGAAAGTTAAGAAGTTGATTTGTAAGTATGTGATACTTGGTTTTAATAGTATAAGTCTCTTGGTTATAAAAGGAATGGATATGTCTAAAACCATAAAGGGTTATAACGGCTTTATGGGAAGTTGGTTATAACGGCTTTATGGAAGGTTTAGAAAGTTGTCTATTTTGATTAAAGGGCATAAGTTGCCTAGATTGTAAAAATTTGAAGTTACTTGATTTCAAGCCTTGAAATGAGTTTTCTAAACGTGTAGTAACTTACTTTGAAAAATAGACATGCCTTGATACTACGGGTGTTAGTATCTTGGGATTTTTACACAAAAAGGAGTCTTTTGAAAAGAATGTACGTACGTAGTACTTTGACCTGTTTAATTGAGAATAATTCTATGTGATGCCTTGATTAGTACTTTGGCTTGATTAATTGAGAATTAGTCTAAGGGTGCCTTGATAAGTACTTTGGCTTGCTAATGAGAATTATTCTATTTGTGCCCTGATAAGTGTCACACCCCGAACCCCGGGCCCGTGACTGGTGCCCTACCTGGGCACCCTTCTACCTTAACAACTAAGTAAACTACGGAAATTAAATAACACCTCATTTTTTTTTAAAACCAACGTACGTGCAAGGCAAAGCCGACAAGGCTGCCATATAATATACATAATAAAAGACACTACACTGTACATGAGTCTAATCCCACATATGAATACAGACCTCTAAGAGTTTTACTGAAATATGACGGGACAAGGCCCCGCCGTACCCATAACTGTACAAAAGCCTGTATGAAGGAACTATACCATAATGATACACTCCTGAACAGAGGGAGCTATCCAAAACTTCCGAAAGGTGGCCCTACACCGGCCGATCACCAAATCATTACCTAAACTGCGGATGAACGCACCGGCCGAGGTCGAGACGAAGAATGTACCAAGTATGTGAACAGTAAGTACTGTAATAAAATCATAACAGTCTAAACAAAGCAGGAGACATGTATGATGGCCAACCTACAGTACACAATACATAAGCAGTCATATCAAGTCAGGGACGCAGGCCCTCAAAGTCACTACTCAAATATAGCTATGGGTCTCACGCCCATAATATCAATCATGCCCGTGGAATCCTTCCTCACTGTTGGCAGTCCATGATGTAATAACACCAATAAGGATACATGAACACCAAGTCCCACCTGTGTCCTAAATACCACGTGGTCTCATGCCCCGGAATCCCACATCCTAAAAGCATGACCATAGGGTAACACAAACAAATCCGGAGACATATATGATAATCAAATTACAACACATTGTGCCTTACTAACAATGAGAGTAAACAGTAGTATCCTTACAATATAAAATGGGAAGCTCATGATCAAAACAGGACCATCCGCCCGCAGTATCTTTTAGCCACCCTACTCCTGGGACTATTTCACCCGCATAGGCCGCGTGGACCCGCGTGAGGTATTCCTCGCATGGGACTATTTCACCCGCATAAGCCCTTACTGACTCGCATGAGGTATTCCTCGCATAGGCTGGACCCGCCCGCATGGGACTATTTCACCCGCATAATCCCTTACGGACTCGCCTGAGGTATTCCTCGCATAGGCTGGACCCGCCCGCATGGGACTATTTCACCCGCATAAGTCCTTACGGACCCGCATGAGGTATTCCTCGCATCGTGGGTAGCAATTCCACGGAATATCCAAATGCCACAAATCCGGGGAATGACCCCGAAACGACTGATATAACAATAGCACACAACCGGCTATTTCCAGCACACATAGGCAATTCTCAACTAAACAAGCCAAGGTACTTATCAAGGCACACCTAGAATAATTCTCATTTAACAAGCCAAAGTACTTATCAAGGCATCACATGGAATAATTCTCAATTAATCAAGCCAAAGTACTTATCAAGGCACACTTAGACTAATTCTCAATTAATCAAGCCAAAGTACTTATCAAGGCACAAATAGAATAATTCTCAATTAACAAGCCAAAGTACTTATCAAGGCATCACATAGAATAATTCTCATTTAACAAGCCAAAGTACTTACCAAGGCATCACATGGAATAATTCTCAATTAATCAAGCCAAAGTACTTATCAAGGCACAAATAGAATAATTCTCAATTAACAAGCCAAAGTACTTATCAAGGCATCACATAGAATAATTCTCATTTAACAAGCCAAAGTACTTACCAAGGCATCACATGGAATAATTCTCAATTAATCAAGCCAAAGTACTTCGTACGTACATTCTTTTATAAAAGACTCCCTTCTATGTAAAGCCCCACGATACTAACACCCGTAGTATCAAGGCGTGTCTATTTTTCAAAGTAAGTTACTACACTTTTAGAAAACTCATTTCAAAGCTTGAAATCAAGTAACTCCAAATTTTCACAATCTAGGCAACTTATGCCTAATACTCAAAATAGACAACTTTCTAAACCTTCCATAAAGCCGTTATAACCAACTTCCCATAAAGCCGTTATAACCCTTTATGGTTTTAGACATATCCATTCCTTTTATAACCAAGAGACTTATACTAATAAAACCAAGTATCACATACTTACAAATCAAGTTCTTAACTTTCAAAACACTTCAAGTCTCTTAATATATAGAAAACAAGTTTCTTCCACTTTTAAACCTCAAGTAACTCACTCCTTTAAAACAAGTTACTTCTCTTAAATCATGTCATTTCTCCTCTTTTAAAACAATTAAGTAAATCACTCCTTTGACTCCCCTAAAGTCATTATAATGACCTTTAGGATTGTGAGACTAAGGTACTAGCCCAAAAGATTTGGAAACCACTTCCTTTTCAAAACTCTATGTACTTTAAGTAAAATACTTTCACTTTTAAGAATCCAACTTCACTAAGGCAATGGATTATACAACTTGCAATTTAAACATCAAAGTACAATCAAAGGAAGTACATAGAACAATTTCTACTTTAGGCAATCCAAATACAACCTAGAAATGGATCATTTAAGGAGTAGGACGTACTTTCTTTCTCTTAAGGAATCATGCTAGAATAGGAGATAGTTCACATACCTTTTCGGCTAAAATCCACAAGCTAAGCCGAATACGCCGTACGTAGAAGTGTCAACCTATAATGGTCACAACAAGACTATCAACCTTAGCTTCGAACGTAGAATAAACTAAGTGTAAAGTCCCTAAATTCTAGAGAAATTTGGACAGAACTTCCTTTGTTTCTACTAACTTGCCACCTTTCTTAAGGCCGAATTCAATAACCAACGCCACATTTAAGGCACATAATTCAGCTAACCACAAAGGGGATTACACGCCTTTACAGGACGCGTAAAATTCCGCCCCACAATAATATAAACAAACCAATACTTTCCATGCCATTCTTGGCCAACAATATAACCAATCCTAAATCTTTTCCAATTATCTTCTCAATCCAAGTTATTTAGTATGACATGATATCTAGCCCTAGACATCTTCAACAACTACAAATTTCAGAATCTATGCCAACTTAAATATAACAGCCTCAGGCTCACAAATCTGTTCAAACTTAAATATAACAGCCTCGGGCTCATTTCTAAACTACTATCACAAGTATTAACTCAAATCCAAGAGAAGAGAAACTTTTACCTTTTGGAAAAGCCCACAAACGCCCTTTTCTTCCACTTCTTTTCCGTCAAACTCATCCACCAGTGCTTCCCACAAGTTTACCCGCACTTTTCCTTCTTGCCGCCGCTCCAACAATTTCTCCTTAGGCAAGGGTTTCTTCAAATCTGGAGAGACGGGGGAGGAGTTTTCTTGGGAGGGTTTTGAAATGAAATGGCCAAGTCTTCCAAGACTTGGCCCTAAAATAGGACCCTATTCTGGTCAAAAGGATGGGAGGGACACTTGTCCCCCTCTCAATGGCCCTTTTCGAAAATATCCCTTGATTTCAGCCTTTTACCGCAGAAAATCCCGCCTTGGCGCGCGCCCGCCGGCTGCCGCGGCGCCCACTTCCGGAAAATATCTCGCATTCCGGCGCGCCTCGCATCAGCGCGGCCAGAATTCCCAGCGAGCTCCCAGTACCACCGGCGCCATGCCCTCGCATTCGGCCGCGCTGCACTTCAACCGAAATCACTGCTTTCGATCAAGCACCAAACTTGAAACTTCCATAACTTTTGACTCCGATGTCCTATCGACGAACAGTTTGTTGCGTTGGGAACTAGATTTAACGGACTACACACTAGGCTTTTTAAACACCTATCAATTCTTAACAACTGGGGGTACAACACTCCAAAGTAGACTCAAAATCCGTCCAACTCATGTTGTCAACTTATCTTGACTTCTAGAATTTACGGGGTGTAACAATAAGTACTTTGGCTTGTTAAATGAGAATTATTCTATTTGTGCCCTGATAAGTACTTTGGCTTGTTAAATGAGAATTATTCTATTTGTGCCCTGATAAGTACTTTGGCTTGTTAAATGAGAATTATTCTATTTGTGCCCTGATAAGTACTTTGGCTTGTTAAATGAGAATTATTCTATTTGTGCCCTGATAAGTACTTTGGCTTGTTAAATGAGAATTATTCTATTTGTGCCCTGATAAGTACTTTGGCCTGTTAAATGAGAATTATTCTATTTGTGCCCTGATAAGTACGTTGGCCTGTTAAATGAGAATTATTCTATTTGTGCCTTGATATGTAATTTGGCCTGATAAATTGAGAATTTGTCTAAGTGTGCCTTGATAAGTACTTTGGCTTGTTTAGTTGAGAATTGCCTATGTGTGCTGGAAATAGCCGGTTGTGTGCTATTGGTATATCAGTCGTTTCGGGGTCATTCCCCGGGTTTGTGGCATTTGCAGATTCCGTGGAATTGCTACCCACGATGCGAGGAATACCTCATGCGGGTCCGTAAGGACTTATGCGGGTGAAATAGTCCCATGCGGGCGGGTCCAGCCTATGGGAGGAATACCTCATGCGAGTCCGTAAGGGCTTATGCGGGTGAAATAGTCCCATGAGAGGAATACCTCACGCGGGTCCACGCGGCCTATGCGGGTGAAATAGGCCAAGGAGTAGGATGGCTAAATGATACTGCGGGCGGATGGTCCTGTTTTGATCATGAGCTTCCTATTTTATATTGTAAGGATACTACTGTTTACTATCATTGTTAGTAAGGCACAATGTGTTGTAATTTGATTATCATATATGTCCCCAGATTTGGTTGTGTTACCCTATGGTCATGCTTTTACGATGTGGGATTCCGGGGCATGAGACCATGAGGCATTTAGAACACAGGTGGGACTTGGTGTTCATGTATCCTTATTGGTGTTATTACATCATGGACTGCCGGCAGTAAGGAAGGATTCCACGGGCATGATTGATATTATGGGCGTGAGACCCATAGTTATATTTGAGTAGTGACCTTGAGGGCCTGCGTCCCTGACTTGATATGACTGCTTATGTGTTATGTACTGTAGGTTGGCTATCAGACATGTCTCCTGTTTTGTTTAGACTGTTATGATTTCATTACGATTTCATCGCTCACATACTTGGTACATTCTTCGCATCGACCTCCTTCGGGCCGCGTTCATGCCGCAGTTTAGGTACGCTGTTTGGTGATCGCAGTGTAGGACCGCCAGAGTTTTGGATAGCTCCTTCTGTTCGGGAGTTATCTTTTTGGTATAAGTTCTTTCAGTACATGCTTTTGTACAGTTATGGGTACGGCGGGGCCTTGTCCCGTCATATTTCAATAAAACTCTTAGAGGTCTGTATTCATATGTGGGATTTGACTCATGTACAGTGTAGTGTCTTTTTTATGTATATTATATGGCAGCCTTGTCGGCTTCGCCCTTGCACGTACGATCGGTTAAAGAAAAAAAAAAGAGTTATTTAATTTCCGCAGTTTACTTGTTGTTATGTAGAAAGGTGCCAGTAGGGCACCGATCCACGTCCGGATCGGTGTGACAGAGTGGTATCAGAGCAGTCAGTCCTCGGAATATCTACAAACCGTGTCTAGTAGAGTCTTGATTATCGGTGTGTTGCGCGCCACACCCATAAACAGGAGGCTACAGGACATTTAGGAGTTGGTTTCTATTCTTCTCACTCTGAGATCGTGCCCTAGAGCTGTGTTAGTAAGATAATTCCTCTCTGATGTATTACATTACGCTTATGCCTCCAAGGGCAACACGCCTGAGGCAAAGGAGTAGCAGGAGCTACTAGTCAGACTCATAGAGTTGATAGGGCTTATGCCCAGGGCATACCTGATGTGGTTCCACAGTGGGCGAGTTCTTCTTCGCCAGGTTTTGAGGCCCCAGCACCAGAGTGTTATACCCCGTATTTTCCAGAGTATGTACGTGAGGGCGTACGTATAATAATTTGAGCCTTAAGTTAGGCAAGTTTCGAAATTTGTACACAACACCCGATAGGAGTCGTTTTTCGACGAAACGTTTCCACGACTTCGTAGGAAAATTCCGGCTATGGCATTTTTAATTTTTGCGGATTTTTCCAAGAGACAAAACATTTTGGACCAACGGGAGGGTGACATGTGTCACCCTCACATTGGAAGGACTTGGACGGCAAAGTGAGGCCCTTGGCACGTTTTTTGTGTTGGAATTTTAGTCAAGGGTTAGGTAGGATATTTTGTGTAGATGGATAAGGTAGCACATGGCTTAATCTTGGCCTTACACTTGCCTTGCACTTGGCTTCATCTTGGCCCTTGGTTGGCCTTTGCTTGACCTATAAATACCCCTCTAAGTTGATGAACTTCTTCATCCAAAATTTCTCTAAGTGTTAAAAATCCCTCCCTCTCCCTCAACCTTGTTCTCGTCCAAACACCACCCCTCTCCCCCCTCTTGAAGGCCCTCGGCCGAGCAACCCCTTGCCTAGTGGTTCTAGCCGAGAACCCTCCCCTAGCCTAGTTGTGCTAGTCGAAATACTACCCCCTTGGTAGAAATGTATTCTACAAGTATTGTTATAATGCCCAAAATACTTTAGCCAAATACCTTGTAGTACTTTCCAAAGTACCTTTATACGAAAAACCCTAAAAATACTATTATACTTTCCCTCAGTCACAAAACGAAACCCTAAGGAAAACCTTCATAGTCGGTTGAAGTGTTAAGTAGAAGTTGGTTAGAACTTCTAAGGGTAGTTTGGAGCGGGTTGGAGCGCACGGAGTAGAGCTAAACCTTGCTCAGATCGACATATAAACTCGGATAATTTTGGGCTTATCGAGGTAAACATTCTTGACCTTCATTGTAATTGGAAATTACATGTTGTAGGAGTATATAGTTAAGTATACTATATAGAACTGAACATATTTGTGCGGCAATGTCTTGCGACTTAAGCTCGAATAATACTTACGCAATGTCTTGCGACTTAAGCTGAATTTTAAGAAGTGAATCAACTGTAATTACATAGGATCAGTATTACATGAGACTTGTAGTATTATCGTGAGTAGAATTGTACACGTCCGGTTAGACGCAAACCCCCGGTTGGCTTAGCCGCCTCGATAGAGAGGACATTTACTGTTGTGGGAAGGAAGTCTTGCCAATTTTACGTAAGATATTCTACATTGAGATCTAAGATGTTAATAGGCGCCTTGTGGCCTCTATAGGTTGAAATACTACGTGTGGCGTGGTCTACTTGGCTTAAGGTGTAGCGGTTTGAGGTACTGAGCGCTTTGCTATTAATCGGAATCGTCGCGAGGTATGTGAACCTCTTCCTATCTGTTTCTAGCATGATATGTGTATAACTATGTAGTACGGCAGACGCATACGTGTTTAATGTATTTGATTGGTTTGAAACATAAAGTGTTATAACGCTTTATGGGAAGTTGGTTATAATGACTTTATGTAGGTAAGAAAATGCTTTGTGGTTTCAAAGTAAATCGATTTGACTTATAACGGATTTGATGTGTAGTAATAAAGAACTTGAAGTGTTTCAAAAAGACCTTTTTGAAAGAAGAGTAAGACTTGACTTAATGGTATTGATATGAATTTTGTTAAAAGTGTGAAACCTCATTCGTGAGTAATGAGTACTTGGTTTTAAAAGGAATAATGTTTCTTGATTTGAAATCGAATGAGTATCGACAAACCATCGCAGTTAATAAAGGAAAATGTATTGAATAATGAAGTATGGTATTAAAACCAGTAGAAACCTCCATCTGCATAGAAGCTAAGATGAGACAAAATGATATTACATTTTCTAGATCATGGCTGCTTAATAAGATTGATTATAAACAAGAATAACCTACTCACGTATAAGACATATGTTTCTCAAAACGTTTAAATGAGAATTATGTTTTAGATTAAAACTATGAACTACGAAACCTTTTCTAAAAAGAGAAACTTCAGCATTTGAAATTAGGCAAACTTGAAAGTTTGGAAAATAAGGTTGTTACTTGATTTTACAAAGGAAAGCATTTTGGTTTACTTAACAATGTTAGTCACTCTATTTTTATACTACGGGTATCGGGTGACCTTTGTAAAAGAAATGGATCTTTAAAAGGAATTTAACGTACGTAGTACTTTAGGGTTAAAACCCGGACTTTGGCATAAAATGAAAGTACTTTGAGTTGTGTATAACTTGCCTATGCTTGTTGTTGTGAAGCTTGCCTATGCTTGTTGTTGTAAAGCTTGCCTATGCTTGTTGTTGTGAAACTTGTCTATGCTTGTTGTGATAGCCTTTGTTGTATTTCTGTACCCCCCGCGTCTCTCGATGGAGGGCCGGTTGATTTGTTATGAACGATTCTACATCAAGTCCCACGAGATGGGCAGGGACACGTATTCCATTTGATTATACACCGAGTCCCACGAGATGGGCAGGGACACGTATTCCATCTGATTATACACCGAGTCCCACGAGATGGGCAGGGACACGTATTTCATCTAATTTTTACACCGAGTCCCACGAGATGGGCAGGGACACGTATTTCATCTGATTTTTACACCGAGTCCCACGAGATGGGCGGTGACACGATTTCATCCGATTTTTACACCGAGTCCCACGAGATGGGCGAGGACACGATTTCATCCGATTTTTACACCGAGTCCCACGAGACGGGCGAGGACACGTATTTCATCCGATTCTACACCGAGTCCCACGATGGGCGAGGACACGATTTCATCCGGTTATCATACATGTCTCCCGCTTTATATAGACTATTATGATTTCATTTACGCCTTTTACGCTTCACATACTTGGTACCGTTATCTCGACCTCCTGGGGCCGTTCATGCCGCAGGTGGAAGTACATCGGTTGTGGATCCTCGCTCATAGGATCACAGTTCAGCGTGTCGGGAAGCCCCATTTCTTCGGAGGCTTATCTTTTGGTATTGTTATACCCCGTATTTCCAGAGTATGTACGTAAGGACGTACGTAGAAAATTTGAACTTTTACATAGGCTTGGCCGAATTAACTTTGTTCACAACACCCGTTTAGAGTCGTTTTTCGACGAAACGTTTCCACAGCTTTCGTAGGGTAAATTACGGCTATGTCATTTTTATTTTTTGCGGATTTTTCCGAGAGACGAAACATTTTGGACCAACAAGAGGGTGACACTTGTCACCCTCTCATTGGAACACCCTAGTGATACAACATCAGAGTAATCACTTGCCTTGGCTATTTTTGTGGTCAAGGGTTGGTAGGATATTTTTGTGTTAGTTGGCTAGTGTGCACTTGGCAAGATCTTGGCCCTACACTTGCCTTGCACTTGGCAAGATCTTGGCCATTGGTTGGCCTTGGCTTGTCCTATAAATACCCTCTCCCTTTGAAGACTTCTTCATCCATAAATTTGCCTAAGTCTTGAAAGCTCTCTTTCTCCCCTTGTGAGGCCTTAGCCGAGAGCCCTCTCCCCTTGGCCGAGAGTCCCCAGTGGGGTAGGCCGAGGGTAGACACCCCCTCCTTGGGTGCTAGCCGTGGTACCCCTAGCCTAGTAGTTTTCGTATAAATACCCCTCTTGTTAGAAATACTCAAAAGTATTGTTATAATGCCCAAATTACCTTAGCCATATACCTTGTAGTACTCTAAGGTTATACCTTTACAAAAGCCCGCTTATACTATTATACTTCCCGTCACTACAAAACCAACCCTAAGTAAATCTTCACCCGTAGTTGAAGTTATAAGTAGAAGTTGGTTAGAACTTCTAAGGGTTGTTGGAGCGGCCTGAGCGCGAGTAGGAGCTAAACCTTGCTCAGATCGACATTTAAACTCGGATAATTATGGGCTTATCGAGGTAATTATCTTGCCTATTGTAATTGGAAATTACATGTTGTTAGATTATATAGTTGAAGTATACTATATATAGATCAACGTTGTTATCGGCAATGTCTTTTGACTTAAGCTGAATAATAAGAAACCTTTCGAAAGAAGAGTACCGAATCAGAATTACATGGATCAGACATGAGACTTGTGTAGCTTTTCTACGTAGGTTAGAATTGTGCACGTCCGGATTAGACGTATAACCCCTCGGTTGGCTTGGTAGCGGCCCCAATAGAGAGGAGATTTACGATGTCATGCGGGAGGTGTCGCGAATTTTCTCGTAGAATGTTCTACGATTAGACCTAAATGTTAATAAGCGCCTTGTGGCCTTATAGGTTGAAGTACTACGTATGGCACGATCTACTTGGCTTAAGGAGTAGCCGGTTGGAGGTACTTGAGCGTTTTGCTATTAGTCGATACTGCCGCGAGGTATGTGAACCTCTTCCTATCTCTTCTAGCATGATATGTGTGAACTATGTAGTACGGTGACGACATGTGCTAAATGTATTTGATTGGTTTAAAACATAAAGTGTTATAACGGCTTTATGGGAAGTTGGTTATAACACTTTATGTTGGTAAGAAAATACTTGTGGTTTTTAAAAGGTAATCGATTTGAACTATAAGCGGCTTGTTATGTGTTAATAAAGAACTTGAAGTATTTCAAAAGATTTTGAATCATTTTGAAAGAAGAGGTAATACTTGATTTTTAGAAAACTTAAGAGTTATACTAGCTTTATGGAAAGTTAGGTATAACGACTTAAGAATGTTTTATCGATTTTGGAAATCGAATGTGTATCGACAAACCATCATAGCGTTAATAAAGGAAATGTTTTTAATAATTAAGTATTATTAAAACCAGAGAAACTTCCATCTGCATAGAAGCTAAGATGAGACAAAATGATATTTCCTAGATCATGGTCAGTAATAAGATTGTTATAAACAAGAATATCCTACTCACATATAAGGCTTATGTTTCTCATTGTTTAAAGGAGAATTATATTCTTAAATGAATAAGACTATGAACTACTAAACCTTTCTAAAATGAGAAACTTGAACATTGGAAATTAGGCAAACTTGAACATTGGAAAAGAATGTTGCTACTTGATTTTACAAAGAGAAGTAATTGATTTACTTTAAAAGATAATCACTCTATTGTTATATACTACGTATTGTGTGACTTTTGTGAAAGTAACATATCTTTAAAGAGTTATTGTATAAAGTACTTTGGGGATAAAACCCGATCTCGTTAATCATATAGTAGAAAGTACCTTATGTGTGAATAACTTGATTGTATTGGTTTGTGATAGCCTTGTAATACCTTCGTGTTGATTTGATAAGTAATCATATTAGGATGCTACGGTGTTAGTATTCTCGTGATGTTTGTGTAAAGGGTTTTCCTTGATTGTGCTTATGTTGTTTAAACGATAAACCGTTATGTTGGTATTATACCACTCACCGTGTTTCCGGGTTAAGTCGCCTCCGACGCGGGTAGACTCAAAGCGATGCAGGACCATGATTCGAGAATACCTCACGCGGTCCCGGCCTATGCGAGCTACGAGTTCCGTGTTAGTGTGCGCCTTTATGGTCATGCGGTCTATGTGGCCATGCGGATCGCGAGTCCGGGGCGATGCCGGAGTAGCTACCCTCGATGCGGGTTATACCTCACGCGCCTATGAGATTGGCCTATGCGAGTCTGCGGAGTTCCGGCTAGACGCGCACATTTGATATTGCGGGCGACCAGCTTTGATCATGTGACGGTCTAGACAGATATCATGATACGCTTTATGACCTTGTTAGCATCAAGGGTGTTAGTAGTCGGCTATGCCTTCGCATTTACCCTCATCGCTTTATTTGGACACAGTGGGACTGCTGTTCATGTGTATTTCTTGGTGCTTTTCTATCATCGATCAGCGGTGAGGAAGGTATTCCACGGGCATGATTGGTGTTGTGGGCGTGAGACCCATTGTTATATCGAGTGATGACTTTGAGGCGTGAGTCCCCGACTAGACATGATCGCTTATTTATCAGGAATCGTAGTTTGGTTATCATACATGTCTCCCGCCAGATAGACTATTATGATTTCATTTACGATTTTCGGGCCACATACTTGGTACTTGTATCGACCTCCTTCGGGGCCGCGTTCATGCCGCAGTCGAGGTACACCGATTGTTGATCCTCGCCTTAGGGTCACGATTCAGTTTGGGAGAGCTCCGCTTCCGAGGCTTATTCGTATAGTCCCCGTTGTAGGTGCTTACATTCGTGGTATGACGGCCCCGCCCCGCCGTTGTTGTCATATCATTCGTAGGTCTCAGAGTAATCGCTGTAAGCGTGGTTTGTAAAAGGATTAAACTGCTCATTTGGAAAGAGTTGTTATTTATATATACCGACGTAATCGTTTTTGGTTAGTCTGTCTTTCTTACATTGATTTCATGTATGTGTTTTATGTTCCCGATTACTGATGTTGTATCACTAGGGTGCCCGGTAAGACACGACCACGCCCGGTTCGGTCGTGACAAAAGTGGTATCGAGCGATTAATCCTCTGAAAGTGTCTACGCATCGTATCCAAGAAGTCTTGATTATCGGTGTGTTGTGCACCACACCAATAATCGTGAGGCTATATGATATTTAGGATTGGTTTCTATTTCTTCTCACTCGAGATCGTGCCTTAGAGCCGTGTTGTAAGTGGACCTCTAACGTATTTCTTTCCCTTACCGCTATGCCTCCGCGTAGGCAACCCGCCCAGAGGGCAAGGCAATGGCGAGCCGCGAGCAGAGCAGAGGGTTACGCGGGCACAGCCCAATTATCACCTGGGTGGTGCTTCATTCGGGAGTTCTGCGACGCCACTAGCCCCATCGAGTTTAGCACGGCGCAGCAGCTTCCTCGCGGCCATGATATTTGAACCTTCGCCCACGACCGAACAGAGAATATAGATTTCGAGGCAACCCTGTTACTAGCCATGGATTTGGCTACCAGAGAGTATACCGATGTACCGCGAGTCTTAATGAATATCAACGAGAAGGTTGTGCAAGAGTAAGTTCTTCAGTTAGGCTTGAGCATGGCCTGTGTACGGGCTTATGCGCAGCAGGCCGAGAAACGTAGAGATCGACGGGTTAACGGCGGCGAAGAGGGCGAGTAGCAAGGTCCTTTGGTAACTGCGAGGCGAGTCGCCTCACCAAAGATTAGATTATGCGCATCCACCAAGGCGAAAGGTCCTCCATGTGGTTCGGGGACGCTCGGGTATGCAGGAGTTGGTCGAGCTCGAGCTTCCGCTCACAACACACGGTTCGTTCCATCCGATTCGATTTTTCTCGGTGTTCACAGCGATGGCGGCGCCATCTCGTGGAATGTCGCTTTTAGTTGGTACTTGTTGTACCTATGACCGCCGTGGTCCGATGTCGAAAGAGTGTCCTCGGGAGGACTTAGCCTTCGGATCGGTGGGTAGTTCGTCATCTTCCTTAGCTGCGCCTACGGGCAGGTTTGATTAGAACGACTAAGGGGAGTGAAGCAGTAGATACAGATAGATCTTTAACCCTCTAGGGTTTAGTATGTGTGATAAGGTGAGTATACCTTAAGTGTTATATTCTGATAGCATTGTGTAAATGGTGATTAGAAATCTTGGTTAGTTAACCAAGTAAGATTTGGGGGATAGAGAAAGTGTGAGCCTTAGAGTTTTATACGTAGAGACCTTAGAGGTAAGACCATCTCGAGTAAAAGACGTATGTTTATGTTTGACCCTTATAGGAGTGCATAGTGCACGTGAGCTATGTTTACGGGATAAGTCCCTGAGTAGTGTGGCATGAAAGAGGGTAGTTGAGCTAAGAAGACCGCTAGGTTTTCGTAACGTGATTAGTGAGAGTTTTCCTTCGGAGAGCTAGCGTTTAGCGCGTTGCCGGGTCGGGTTGAGGCCACGTTGCGGGTCAACCCGCGGCATGTTTGGTGGTGGGGTCAGTTTGTGGTGGTCCCGCCTTGTGGTAGGGTCACGAGGGTGTTAGGCCCGAGTTTAGTTAACCAACGTATGAATTCGTGGATGCATTCGACCAGTAGTCGGGCCGAGGAGGTCAGCCGTCTTGTCTTCTAGCAAAGACCGTTTACTCGGCAGAGGGTTATGCGAGATGATATATCAGAAAGGTTGTAAGGCTGCACGAGGTGCCTACCTTCACCTTATGGCAGACAGTGGAGCCCAGGGTACGACTGTTTTTGGTTTCTGGAAGTTTTTACCAAGCAGGGTTAAGAACTCAGGTGAGTCTCGGAATCGCATTCGCCCTCGGGCGGTCGCGTGGATTTCGAGGTAGTTGTGGGGATTGTTGTCTCCTGTGGAGGGAGTATTTAAGCTACCATTTCAGTGTTCGGATGTCGCCTTATAATGCCTTGTAGGGGCGGATGTGTAAGTCGCCGGTCGATTGGTTCGATGTTGGCAAGATTCAAATAGTTGGTTCAGGCTTGTTCCAGCAGACTGTGGATAGAGTAAATCTTGTCTAGAAGAGGTTCTGGCAGCTCAGAGAAATCGTGCGGATAATCGGCGACGACGCTTAGAGTTCAGGTTGACGGTCGGTCTTCGAAGGTACCACCCTTTGGGTGTGACGAGTTTTGGAAAACAGAGGGAACTTAGCCCGAGTTACTTTGGGCCCTTTGAGTTCATGTGAAGAATAAGCCAGGTTGCCTATATGTTAGCATTTGCCGTCCGACTTAGGAGGCAGTACGTCCGGTCTTTCGTATTGTTATGATCGGGAAAGTATCGGAGATCCATCCAGAGTGTTCCCAGTTAATTATGACCACGTTAGAGATAGTAACCCAGAGTTTTGGAAACTGAAGCAGTATCAGAAATGTGGTAAGAGTTCGAGTGTACGATAGCCTCAGGGATCGCATACTGCCCGATACCATCTGTTGAGTCGCCGGAGTGACACTAGAACCTCGCGGCAAAGTGACAAAAGTGGTATCACGACGAGTAAAGGGAAAAGCGAGCATGTATTGCGAGCAGAGATGTGACCATTTCTTTTGTTTGGAAAAAGTGTGGAGGAAGTATATTTTAGACCCCGGAGAGAGGTGTTTGTGGTGATGTTAGAGGTGATTCCTCGTGGACTTGGATGTAAGTATTTTGCGCAGTTGTTTCTGTGGCCATTTGTGGCAGGATTGTTCTCGTAAGCATAGTAGTGAAGACTATACCGGCGCGCGTTTGTTTTGAGACTTAGAAGGAACATTCGGGACGAATGTTTCTAAGGAGGGGAGAATGTTATACCCCGTATTTCCAGAGTATGTACGTAAGGACGTACGTAGAAAATTTGAACTTTTACATAGGCTTGGCCGAATTAACTTTGTTCACAACACCCGTTTAGAGTCGTTTTTCGACGAAACGTTTCCACAGCTTTCGTAGGGTAAATTACGGCTATGTCATTTTTATTTTTTGCGGATTTTTCCGAGAGACGAAACATTTTGGACCAACAAGAGGGCGACACTTGTCACCCTCTCATTGGAACACCTTGGGCGGTAATAGTGGCCAAAGTGTGGCCTTTGTGGTCAAGGGTTGGTAGGATATTTTTGTGTTAGTTGGCTAGTGTGCACTTGGCAAGATCTTGGCCCTACACTTGCCTTGCACTTGGCAAGATCTTGGCCATTGGTTGGCCTTGGCTTGTCCTATAAATACCCTCTCCCTTTGAAGACTTCTTCATCCATAAATTTGCCTAAGTCTTGAAAGCTCTCTTTCTCCCCCCTTGTGAGGCCTTAGCCGAGAGCCCCTCCCCTCGTCGAGAGTCCCCTGGGGTAGGCCGAGGGGTAGACACCCCCCCTCCTTGGGGTGCTAGCCGTGGGGTACCCCCCCTAGCCTAGTAGTTTTCGTATAAATACCCCCCTCTTGTTAGAAATACTCTCAAAAGTATTGTTATAATGCCCAAATTACCTTAGCCATATACCTTGTAGTACTCTAAGGTTATACCTTTACAAAAAGCCCAGTTATACTATTATACTTCCCGTCAGTCACAAAACCGAACCCTAAGTAAATCTTCACCCGTAGTTGAAGTTATAAGTAGAAGTTGGTTAGAACTTCTAAGGGTTGTTTGGAGCGGGTCGGAGCGCACGGAGTAGGAGCTAAACCTTGCTCAGGATCGACATTTAAACTCGGATAATTATGGGCTTATCGAGGTAATTATCTTGCCCCCCTATTGTAATTGGAAATTACATGTTGTTAGATTATATAGTTGAAGTATACTATATATAGTACTGAACGTTGTTATCGGCAATGTCTTTTGACTTAAGCCCAATAATAAGAAACCTTTTCAAAGAAGAGTACCGAATCAGTAATTACATAGATCAGACATGAGACTTGTGTAGCTTTTCTGTGGGGTAGAATTGTGCACGTCCGGATTAGACGTATAACCCCCCCCCCCTGGTTGGCTTGGTAGCCCGCCCCCATAGAGGAGGAGATTTACGCTGCTATGTGGGGAGGTGCTGCCGAATTTTCTGTAGAATGTTCTACGATTAGACCTAAATGTTAATAAGCGCCTTGTGGCCTTATAGGTTGAAGTACTACGTATGGCGCGATCTACTTGGCTTAAGGAGTAGCCGACGGTTTGAGGTACTTGGAGGTTTTGCTATTAGTCGATACTGCCGAGAGGTATGTGAACCTCTTCCTATCTCTTCTAGCATGATATGTGTGAACTATGTAGTACGAGACGCATACGTGCTAAATGTATTTGATTGGTTTAAAACATAAAGTGTTATAACTTTATGGGAAGTTGGTTATAACTTTATGTTGGTAAGAAAATACTTGTGGTTTTTAAAAGGTAATCGATTTGAACTATAATCGGCTTGTTATGTGTTAATAAAGAACTTGAAGTATTTCAAAAGATTTTTGAATCATTTTGAAAGAAGAGGTAATACTTGATTTTTTAGAAAACTTAAGAGTTATACTAGCATTATGGAAAGTTAGGTATAACGGCTTAAGAATGTTTTCTCGATTTTGGAAATCAGAATGTGTATCGACAAACCATTGCAGCGTTAATAAAAGGAAATGTTTTTAATAATTAAGTATTATTAAAACCAGTAGAAACTTCCATCTGCATAGAAGCTAAGATGAGACAAAATGACATTTCCTAGATCATGGTCATTGTAATAAGATTGTTATAAACAAGAATATCCTACTCACATCTACGGCTTATGTTTCTCCGATTGTTTAAAGGAGAATTATATTCTTAAATGAATAAGACTATGAACTACGAAACCTTTCTAAAATGAGAAACTTGAACATTGGAAATTAGGCAAACTTGAACATTGGAAAAGAATGTTGCTACTTGATTTTACAAAGAGAAGTAATTGATTTACTTTAAAAGATAATCACTCTATTGTTATATACTACGTATTGTGTGACTTTTGTGAAAGTAACATATCTTTAAAGAGTTATTGTATAAAGTACTTTGGGGATAAAACCCGATCTCGTTAATCATATAGTAGAAAGTACCTTATGTGTGAATAACTTGATTGTATTGGTTTGTGATAGCCTTGTAATACCTTCGTGTTGATTTGATAAGTAATCATATTAGGATGCTACGCGTGTGTTAGTATTCGTGATGTTTGTGTAAAGGATTTTCCCTTGATTGTGCTCATGATGTTTAAACGATAAACTGTTATGTTGGTATTATACCACTCACCGTATTTCCGGGGGTTAAGCTGCCCTCCGATGCGGGGTAGACTCAGGCGGTCTGGGACCATGATTCGAGAATACCTCATGCGGTCCCGGGGCCTATGCGAGCTACGAGAGTTCCGTGTTAGTGCGGCCTTTATGGTCATGCGGTGCATGTGGCCATGCGATCGCGAGTCCGTGGCGATGCCGGAGTAGCTACCCTCGATGCGGGTTATACCTCACGCGCCTATGAGATTGGCCTATGCGGAGTCGCGGAGTTCAGGCTAGACGCACATTTGATATTGCGGCGGCGACCGGCTTTGATCATGTGACGGTCTAGATAGATATCATGATACGCTTTATGACCTTGTTAGTATCGCGGTGTTAGTAGTCGGCTATGCCTTCGCATTTACCCGCATCGCTTTATTTGGACACAGTGGGACTCTTTGCTCATGTGTATTTCTTGGTGCTTTTCTATCATCGATCAGGCATGGCGGAAGGTATTCCACGCATGATTGGTGTTGTGGGCGTGAGACCCATTGTTATATTCGAGTGATGACTTTGAGGCGTGAGTCCCCGACTAGACATGATCGCTTATTTATCAGGAATCGTAGTTTGGTTATCATACATGTCTCCCGTCAGTATAGACTATTATGATTTCATTTACGATTTTCGCCACATACTTGGTACCATTGTATCGACCTCCTTCGGGCCGCGTCATGCCGCAGGTTGAGGTACACCAGTTGTTGATCCTCGCTCTTAGGGTCACAGTTCAGCGTTTGGGAGAGCTCCGCTTCTCCGGAGGCTTATATTGGTATAGTCCCCTGTTGTTGTAGGTGCTTACATTCAGGGGTATGACGGGGCCCTGTCCCGTCGTTGTTGTCATATCATTCGTAGAGTGCAGTAATCTTTTGTAAGCGTGGTTTGTAAAAGGATTAAACTGTTCATTTGGAAAGAGTTGTTATTTATATATACTGACGGTAATCGTTTTTGGTTAGTCTGTCTTCTTACATTGATTTCATGTATGTGTTTTATGTTCCGCTGATTACTCTGATGTTGTATCACTAGGGTGCCCGGGGTAAGGCACGACCACGCCCGTTCGGTCGTGATGTATGTTACTCGAGTCATAGATTCTTATACATTCGTGGTATGGCGGCCCCCCCGTCATACCGTTGTAAAAATCTTAGAGGTCCAGAGTAATCGTTGTGGCGGTGGTTTGTAAAAAGGATAATTGTTCGTATTTATGTATATATGATGAAGGCAAATCGCTTTGGTTGGCCTGTTTATTTATCTTGTCTCTTAATTCATGTTCATGTTTTTATTTCCGCTGATTTTCTCTGATGTTGTATCACTAGGGTGCCCGGTAAGACACTATCCACGGCCCGGTTCGGTCGTGATAAAAGTGGTATCGAGCGATTAGTCCTCGGAAAGTGCCTACTGCATCGCGTGTCTAGTAGAGTCTTGATTATCGGTGTGTTGTGCACCACATCTATAATCAGGAGGCTATAGGACATTTAGGATTGGTTTCCATTCTTCTCATTCTGAGATCGTGCCCTAGAGCCGTGTGATAAGTTGGACCCCTCTGACGTATTCCTTTCTTTTACCAGTTATGCCTCCGCGTAAGGCAACCTGAGCCCGTATGGGCAAGGCAATCGAGGAGCTGTTAGTGAGATACGTAGGAGTACGAGGGCGCAGCCCTGGCCGAGATGAGGCTTCCGACGACGAAGTTTCGTGACGCCGCCAAAGACCAAAGAGAGTTTAGAGTCGCAGCAGTGGCTTCTTAGACTACACAACCTGAGCCTCCGGTCCCACAGCCTGGAGCAGAGGAGAAGGTGTACAAGGAGATGGCCCGCCATCGCCGTGGTCGTGGCCGATATGAGGATAGGTTGATGCAGCAGCTTCCACCCGAGCACCCGTAGTTCACCCCGAGCGCATTGAGGCTACGATACTTTCGAGTCAGAGCCCGCCATGTTCTATGGATTGAGAGCCGAGGATGACCTCAGAGTTTATCCGACAGCCTACATGGATCGCGAGAGAGTGATCGAGTTTCGCAGGCGAGTCGGTGGTATTGGTTCGCATCACCGCGTGATAATCGCAGCCGATCGTTTGATTCGTGGGAGTTGTCCCGGGAAGAGCATGCACTTCCAGCCGTATGGGACGAGTTCTCAAGGGCTTTTCTTGCACATTTCTTGCCCCCACAAATGAGGAGGGCTCGGGCCGACAGATTTTTGACGTTGAGGCAGGACGGGCGGACGGTTAGAGAGTACAATGTGGAGTTCGACTCATTAGCTCGGTATGTTCCCGCTGTGGTAGCTGATATGGAGGACAGAGTACACCGCTACGTCACCGGGCTGGATGATTACTTGGCAGAGGCTTGTACGGGTGTAGCTCTTCAGCCGGGCATGGACATTGCCCGCATGCAAGCTCATGCATTAGGATGTGAGGCACGGATAGGTCGACGGAATGACCGAGATCGCAGTAAGAGGCCGAACAGCAGGTCCTTTGGTAACTTTCGAGGCGACCGCCAGAAGAAATCTAGTTATGTACCTCCACCAAGACAGTGGTCCCCGCGATCGTCGGGACGCTCTGGTATTCGGGAGCCGGTCGAGCTCCGTGGCTTCGTTCACAGATATACATAGTTCTAGCCATCGGGTTCGTTTTCTCGGTGCACGATGTGGCACGCCATCCCGGAATGTCGTCTTTTATCGTGCTTGTTTTTCCCGCGCCGTCGAGGCCATATGACGAAACCGCCCTAGTAGGAAGGATGCAAAGAATGACTCATCCTACCGGATCGATGGCGGAGTTTATCGCTTTCTACAATGCGCCTGCAGGCGTGCTTATGATTGCAGTAGAGCGGTAGCTTAATGTATATCCTTAACCCTCTAGAGGCTTGTATGTTTTGATGTTATGTTAATGTGTTAAGTGTTATGTTCGGATAGCTTTGTGCTAAAATTTGATTTAGGAACCTGGTTGGTGAAAATGTGTAAGCACAAAGTGAGAAAATGATGAACCTTAGAATATTACATTGAGACCTTAGATGTAAGCGCCGTCTTGAGTACAAGATTTCGCGAGTGATCCTTGTCGAGTGCATTTTATGCCTAGAATGTATTGTGTGATAAGTCCTGGTTGGGTAAATGAAAGTGGTATCTTTCATGATGTGATTTAGCAAGATTGTTCCGTGTCGGCGAGCAAGAGTCGCGCGACAGTGGGTCGGGTTGGGGCCCGTTGCGGGCGCCAACCCGCGCCTGTTTCGGTGGGTCAGATCTGGGTGGTCCCGCCAGTGGCAGGTCACGAGGGTGCTAGGCCCAAGTTTAGATGACCATCGATGAGTTCGTGGATACGTTCGACCGAATCGTGAAGGCCGAGAATGGCCTTAGGAAATCGAGGTTAGTAAGATGACCAAGTTTGAGGTAGTAACTCCAAGGGTTGGAAACGTAAACGTTGACGGAAGTGTGGTACGGATACTAGAAAGAGTTCGAGTGTTCGAAGGGTACAACGAGATGGGGAGAAGTGAACGTGTGATCGCTTTCTTTTGAGAAACGAAGGCGCGGCGGATTATATTTTTAGACCTTGGTGGGAACTTTTGTGAAACAGAGGTGATTCCTTGTTGGCTTGGATTTGGGTTTTCTCCCGCATGTTATTTTTGTGGCCAGGTGTGGCATGTTTGGTTTCGTAAGTATAGTAGTGAAGGCTATACCGGCACGTGTTGTTTTGAGACTAAGAAGGAACATTCGGGACGAATGTTTCTAAGGGGGGAAGAATTTTATACCCCGTATTTTCCAGAGTATGTACGTGAGGGCGTACGTATAATAATTTGAGCCTTAAGTTAGGCAAGTTTCGAAATTTGTACACAACACCCGATAGGAGTCGTTTTTCGACGAAACGTTTCCACAACTTTCGTAGGGAAAATTTCGACTATGGCATTTTTAATTTTTGCGGATTTTTCCGAGAGACGAAACATTTTGGACCAACGGGAGGGTGACATGTGTCACCCTCACATTGGAAGGACTTGGACGGCAAAGTGAGGCCCTTGGCACGTTTTTTGTGTTGGAATTTTAGTCAAGGGTTAGGTAGGATATTTTGTGTAGATGGATAAGGTAGCACATGGCTTAATCTTGGCCTTACACTTGCCTTGCACTTGGCTTCATCTTGGCCCTTGGTTGGCCTTTGCTTGACCTATAAATACCCCTCTAAGTTGATGAACTTCTTCATCCAAAATTTCTCTAAGTGTTAAAAATCCTCCTCTCCTCAACCTTGTTCTCGCCCAAACACCCCCCCACTCCTCTCAAGGCCTCACGAGCAACCCCTTGCCTGAGGTTCTAGCCGAGAACCCTCCCCTAGCCTACTTGTGCTAGTAGAAAAACAACCCCCGTGGTAGAAAAGTACTCTACAAGTATTGTTATAAAGACCAAAAAAATTTAGCCAAATACCGTGTATTACATTCCAAAGTACTTTATACGAAAAACCCTAAAAATACGATTATACTTTCCTTTAGCCACAAAACGAAACCCTAAGGAAAACCTTCATAGTCGGTTGAAGTGTTAAGTAGAAGTTTTAGAACTTCTAAGGGTTGTTTGGAGCGGGTTGAGCGCACGAGTAGGAGCTAAACCTTGCTCAGATCGACATATAAACTCGGATAATTTTGGGCTTATCGAGGTAAACATTCTTGACCTTCATTGTAATTGGAAATTACATGTTGTAGGAGTATATAGTTAAGTATACTATATATAGAATCAACATAGTTGTGCGGCAATGTCTTGCGACTTAAGCTCGAATAAAACTTAATGCAAAGACTTGCGACTTAAGCATGAATTTTAAGAAGTGAATCAATCAGTAATTACATAGGATCAGACATGAGACTTGTGTAGTATTACTGTGAGTAGAATTGTACACGTCCGGTTAGACGTGCAAACCCCCCCCCCCTGGTTGGCTTGGTAGCCGGCCTCGATAGAGGAGGAGATTTACGCTGTTGCGGGGGGGGGAGGTGCTGCCGAATTTTCTGTAAGATATTCTACATTGAGATCTAAGATGTTAATAGGCGCCTTGTGGCCTCTATAGGTTGAAATACTACGTGTGGCGTGGTCTACTTGGCTTAAGGTGTAGCCGACGGTTTGAGGTACTTGGAGCGCTTTGCTATTAATCGGTAATCGTCGCGAGGTATGTGAACCTCTTCCTATCTGTTCTAGCATGATATGTGTATAACTATGTAGTACGGTGACGCATACGTGTTTAATGTATTTGATTGGTTTGAAACATAAAGTGTTATAACGGTTTTATGGGAAGTTGGTTATAACAGCTTTATGTAGGTAAGAAAATGCTTTGTGGTTTCAAAGGGTAACTGATTTGACTTATAACGGATTTGATGTGTAGTAATAAAGAACTTGAAGTGTTTCAAAAAGACCTTTTTGAAAGAAGAGTAAGACTTGACTTAATGGTATTGATATGAATTTTGTTAAAAGTGTGAAACCTCATTCGTGAGTAATGATTACTTGGTTTTAAAAAGGAATAATGTTTTACTGATTTCGGAAATCAGAATGAGTATCGACAAACCACTGCAGCGTTAATAAAGGAAAATGTATTGAATAATGAAGTATGGTATTAAAACCAGTAGAAACCTCCATCTGCATAGAAGCTAAGATGAGACAAAATGATATTACATTTCCTAGATCATGGCTGCTTAATAAGATTGATTATAAACAAGAATAACCTACTCACGTATAAGACATATGTTTCTCAAAACGTTTAAAGGAGAATTATGTTTTAGATTAAAACTATGAACTACGAAACCTTTTCTAAAAAGAGAAACTTCAGCATTTGAAATTAGGCAAACTTGAACGTTTGGAAAATAAGGTTGTTACTTGATTTTACAAAGGAAAGCATTTTGGTTTACTTAACAATGTTAGTCACTCTATTTTTATACTACGGGTATCGGGTGACCTTTGTAAAAGAAATGGATCTTTAAAAGGAATTTAACGTACGTAGTACTTTAGGGTTAAAACCCGGACTTTGGCATAAAATGAAAGTACTTTGAGTTGTGTATAACTTGCCTATGCTTGTTGTTGTGAAGCTTGCCTATGCTTGTTGTTGTAAAGCTTGCCTATGCTTGTTGTTGTGAAATTTGCCTATGCTTGTTGTGATAGCCTTTGTTGTATTTCTGTACCCCCCGCGTCTCTCGATGGAGGGCCGGTTGATTTGTTATGAACGATTCTACACCGAGTCCCACGAGATGGGCAGGGACACGTATTCCATTTGATTATACACCGAGTCCCACGAGACGGGCGGTGGACACGTAGTCCATCTGATTATACACCGAGTCCCACGAGATGGGCAGGGACACGTATTTCATCTGATTTTTACACCGAGTCCCACGAGATGGGCAGGGACACGTATTTCATCTGATTTTTACACCGAGTCCCACGAGATGGGCAGGGACACGTATTTCATCTGATTTTTACACCGAGTCCCACGAGATGGGCGAGACACGATTTCATCCGATTTTTACACCGAGTCCCACGAGATGGGCGTGGACACGATTTCATCCGATTCTACACCGAGTCCCACGAGATGGGCGAGGACACGTATTTCATCCGTTATCATACATGTCTCCCGCTTTATATAGACTATTATGATTTCATTTACGCCTTTTACGATTTCACATACTTGGTACTGTTAGATCGACCTCCTTCGGGGCCGTTCATGCCGCAGTGGAAGTACATCGGTTGTGGATCCTCGCTCATAGGATCACGATTCAGCCGTCGAAGCCCCATTTCTTCTGAGGCTTATCTTTTGGTATGTTACCCGAGTGCAGTAGATTCTTATACATTCGTGGTATGGCGGGCCTCCGTCATAGCCATTGTAAAAATCTTAGAGGTCTCAGAGTAATCGTTGTAAGCGTGGTTTGTAAAAAAGGATAACTGTCGTATTTATGTATATATGATGAAGGCAAGCTGCTTGGTTGGCCTGTTTATTTATCTTGTCTCTTAATTCATGTTCATGTTTTTATTTTCGCTGATTTTCTCTGATGTTGTATCACTAGGGTGCCCGGGGTAAGGCACCAGTCACGGGCCCGGGTTCGGGTCGTGACACAGAGCCTCCAGTTTCTCAGTTAAGGGAAGACTTTAGGGTCATGAAGGAAGCCATTATGTTATTGACCAAGATAGCGGTGCTGCAGTTTTGTCAGCAGGAGGTTATTCGGCCAGTACAGACAGGTGTACAGAGGGTAGAGGGCCAGCGCGGAGATCTGCGTAAGAGGGCTAGACCGGTTGGTTATTCCGGTGAGTTTTTGGACGAGATGCCTCAGCAGCGAGTGAGATATTCATCCCAGCCTACCCAGTACATACCCCCGCAGCTCACAGGTGGGAGATTTGACCCCACAAGGTATTTAGTAGCCGGTCCAAGCTCCAGGAATCGATGTTCTCAGAGGAGCAGAGGATTTTCTCAGTCGAGGCCACTTATTCCTCAGTGTTCCAGATGTGGTAAGCGTCATTCGGGGAAATGCCGTTATGGCACAGGTGTTTGTTTTTATTGTGGCCGTCCGGGCCATATTCTGAGGGTATGTCATTTTAGAAGGAGCACCGGTAAGGTGGCTCAGCCTATGAGGCCGGTAGTTGGTTCCCTTTCTTCCACAGTTGTGCGTCCCCCAGGACAGGGTGTTCAGATGTCAGCCAGTCGTGGTAGAAGTCAGGGTGGAGTTTATAGTTCTGGCGGTCCTTCGAACCGCATAGATGACGTGAATACTGGACAGGATCAGGAGGCAACATCTCATGGGGTTACAGGTATATTTCGATTCTTTTGAATCATGCGTACATTGTTAGATTCAGATTTTACTCTAGCGTATATGTTTTCCCTTTATTGCTAGAGTTGTAAAGTGATAGTACCCCAAAGGTAAGGATACTTTGATTAGTAAAGTGAGAAGTTAAGAGTATTGACAGGAGTAGTAAGTGAACTGAGACTATAGTTGTGTAGAGTTCACACGTAGTAATTACCCCGTAACAGTGTTAGACCAATAGGGAAGATTGTATAGTAGAAATACTTCGGCTTATGTGACAAACCTCTAGTGAATAGGGGATAGGGTAAGAAGTACCTTGAGATAAGAGAGAGATTTATTTCAAACTAAGAACGAGAAGTTAAGTGTGACGATGAGTCGGGTTGTAGACTCATTTCGGGTCAACCGATTGTATGGAATCGGGTGATGTCAGTTAGAAATGGTCCCGTTATGTGGTAGGGTCCCGAGGATGCAAGGCCCAAGTCTAGTTGATCGTGGTACGAGTTCATGGATGCGTTCCACCGGAATCGGGTCGTAAGGACCGAGATGAGCCTTAGCAGAAATTCAAGTAGCATAATGGCCAAGTTTGGTTAGTGACTCCAAGGATTGGAGAACAGAAACAAAATTTGAGATTTTGTACGTGTACTAGATGAGTTTAGAAGTACGAGAAAGAATGACAAGTAAGGAAAGAAAGGAACCTCTAAGGATCCCGTGTTTGGGAAGATAGTAACCTTCGAGTTTTGTGAGAAGTGACCACGGACGGAAGGTCCATTATTATGTTCACGTATGTTGCGGTGGCCATGTGTGGCATCGTTGGTCTTGTGCATGTTTTGATTGATAGGCATAGTATAGAGTTTATGCCGGAGTTTGTATAGCGTGACAACCGACTAAGAACATTCGGGGACGAATGTTTCTAAGGGGGGAAGAATGTTACACCCCGTAAGTCCAGAACATGTATAAGAGAATGTACGAAAGGAAACAAGACTTGGAAATTAGTACGAAAGGAAGAATTGTTTTTCCGACGGAAAATCTTCCGGACGTCGGTAAGGGAAAAATGTTCGTTGTTGAGAATTGGTTTCTCAAAATACATTATTTAAAGAGTATGGGACTTATTAACATTATGGAATTTTACTTGTACGGATTTGGTCATGTGGGGCCCACCCGAGGAATTTTACATTTTTGTGGGGCCCACGAGGGTTACGGAATTTTATGGACGAATGGGAGGGCAACACGTGGCACCTCCCCCACTTGATGTTGGACGAAATTTGCAAGGTTAGGATGGTCATTTGACCTATGTAGATGATAAGTCTTCTAAGCTTGATATTGTTGACAAGTCAACTTGCCACATGGGCTTGATCCTAGTGAAATTCATCCTAACCTCACATTTGTTTAAGTCTAAGCCCTCCAATATGTTTTATATACCCAACTAGTGCAAGACAAGCTCTTAAACACTTAGAAAAATATTAGAGAAGCCTTGTTCTTCATGTGAAGCTCTCGGGTTTGCCCACTTTACCCACACAAAATTTTGTAGTTTTGATCCTTTGTTCACAAGACTTTAACCCAATGTCCCTAAGGGTATTGTAAGGATATCTCAATAGAAAGATTTCGGAAAAAACGTATTTTTACGTTAGTCGCAAGGCGGAAACTAAGTGAGTTCTTCAACTTTGAAGATGGAACTTGAAGATGGGTTCTTCATAGGCCTCTAAGGAGTGCTTGGAGCGGATTGGAACTTAAGGAAAGGAGCTAAGAATTGCTAAGGCACGACTTTGAATCTTGGAAATTTTTAAGGGCTTTGAAAGGTATAATCTTGTCGTTTTAGTAATTAAGTTTACTTATCATTGTAGCTATGGATATTAGCAAGCATGAGTTATATATTATGTAGTTGGACTAGTGTATTGGCTATTGGAACCCTAATCCGAAAAACTAACATGTTAGCCTTAAGACTACAATTCAAGTTGATTATTCGTTTAAGTTGTCGCATGTTGTGTATGAAGGAAATTGTAGTTGTTGATGTTGTTTATATCTATATAACATGTTAGACCTTAGAACTTGGAATTTGGAAAAGGATTGGAAAAGATTTTGAATTGTTGGTTGTAGTTGGCCGAGAATGGCTTGGAGTTTTAAACTACTTGGTATGAATTGTGGGGCGGAATTTTACACGTATTGTAAGGCGTGTAATCCCCTTTGGTTGGTTGTTGTTTGGAGCCTTAAATGTGGCATGTTTGGTTATTGTATTCGGCCTTGAAAAAGGTGGCAAAGTGAGTAGAAACAAAGGAAGTGCTGCCCGATTTTCCGTAGAATTAGAGACCGTATACTTAGTATTATTCTACGTTAGAGGCTAGAAGTTGATAGTCTTGTTGTGACCATTATAGGTTGACACTTCTACGTACGGCGTATTCGGCTTAGCTTGTGGATATTAGCCGAAAAGGTATGTGAACTATCTCCTCTTCTAGCATGATTCCTTAAGATTAAGAAAGTATGTTCTACTCCTTAAATGATCCATTCCTTGGTTGTATTTGGATTGCCTAGAATAGAATTTGTTCTATGTACTTCCTTGATTGTACTTTGATGTTTAAATTGTAAGTTGTAAAATCCATTTTCTTAGTGAAGTTTGGATTCTTAAAAGTGAAAGTATTTTACTTAAAGTACATAGAGTCTTGAAAAGGAAGTGGTTTCCAAATCTTTTGGGCTAGTGCCTTAGTCCCAAAATCCTAAAGGTCATTATAATGACTTTAGGGGAGTCAAAGGAGTGATTTACTTAATTGTTTTAAAAGAGGAGAAATGACATGATTTAAGAGAAGTAACTTGTTTTAAAGGAGTGAGTTACTTGAGGTTTAAAAGTAGAAGAAACTTGTTTTCTATATATTAAGAGACTTGAAGTGTTTTGAAAGTTAAGAACTTGATTTGTAAGTATGTGATACTTGGTTTTAATAGTATAAGTCTCTTGGTTATAAAAGGAATGGATATGTCTAAAACCATAAAGGGTTATAACGGCTTTATGGGAAGTTGGTTATAACGGCTTTATGGAAGGTTTAGAAAGTTGTCTATTTTGATTAAAGGGCATAAGTTGCCTAAATTGTAAAAAATTGAAGTTACTTGATTTCAAGCCTTGAAATGAGTTTTCTAAACGTGTAGTAACTTACTTTGAAAAATAGACATGCCTTGATACTACGGGAGTTAGTATCTTGGGATTTTTACACAAAAAAGAGTCTTTTGAAAAGAATGTACGTACGTAGTACTTTGACCTGTTTAATTGAGAATAATTCTATGTGATGCCTTGATTAGTACTTTGGCTTGATTAATTGAGAATTAGTCTAAGGGTGCCTTGATAAGTACTTTGGCTTGCTAATGAGAATTATTCTATTTGTGCCCTGATAAGTACTTTGGCTTGTTAAATGAGAATTATTCTATTTGTGCCCTGATAAGTACTTTGTCTTGTTAAATGAGAATTATTCTATTTGTGCCCTGATAAGTACTTTGGCTTGTTAAATGAGAATTATTCTATTTGTGCCCTGATAAGTACTTTGGCCTGTTAAATGAGAATTATTCTATTTGTGCCTTGATAAGTACTTTGGCCTGATAAATTGAGAATTTGTCTAAGTGTGCCTTGATAAGTACTTTGGACTGATTAATTGAGAATAATTCTATGTGTGCCTTGATAAGTACTTTGGCTTGTTTAGTTGAGAATTGCCTATGTGTGCTGGAAATAGCCGGTTGTGTGCTATTGGTATATCGCGTTTGGTCATTCCCGTTTGTGGCATTTGCGATTCCGTGGAATTGCTACCCACGATGCGGCGAATACCTCACGCGGTCCGTAAGGACTTACGCGGTGAAATAGTCCCACGCGGGCGTCCAAATTTACGCGAGGAATACCTCACGCGAGTCCGTAAGGGCTTACGCGGTGAAATAGTCCCATGCGAGGAATACCTCACGCGGGTCCACGCGCCTACGCGTGAAATAGGCCCGCGAGTAGGATCGCTAAATGATACCGCGCGGATGGTCCTGCTTTGATCATGAGCTTCCTATTTTATATTGTAAGGATACTATCGCTTACTCTCATTGTTAGTAAGGCACAATGTGTTGTAATTTGATTATCATATATGTCCCCGTTTGGTTGTGTTACCCTATGGTCATGCTTTTACGATGTGGATTCCGGCATGAGACCACGAGGCATTTAGAACACAGTGGGACTTGGTGTTCATGTATCCTTATTGGTGTTATTACATCATGGATCGACAAGCGGTGAGGAAGGATTCCACGCATGATTGATATTACGGGCGTGAGACCCATAGTTATATTTGAGTAGTGACTCGGCGGCTGCGTCCCGACTTGATATGACCGCTATGTGTTATGTATCGTAGGTTGGCTATCGACATGTCTCTGCTTTGTTTAGACTATTATGATTTCATTACGCATTTCATCGCTCACATACTTGGTACATTCTTCGCATCGACCTCCTTCGGGCCGCGTTCATGCCGCAGTTTAGGTATCTGCTTGGTGATCGGCAGTGTAGGACCGCCGTAGTTTTGGATAGCTCCTTCGTCGGAGTTATCTTTTGGTATAAGTTCTTTCAAGATGTGCTTTGTACAGTTATGGGTACGGCGGGGCCTTGTCCCGTCATATTTCAGTAAAACTCTTAGAGGTCTGTATTCATATGTGGGATTGGACTCATGTACAGTGTAGTGTCTTTTTTTATGTATATTATATGGCAGCCTTGTCGGCTTCGCCCTTGCACGTACGATCGGTTAAAGAAAAAAAAAAGAGCTATTTAATTTCCGCAGTTTACTTGTGTTGTTAAGGTAGAAGGGTGCCCAGGTAGGGCACCAGTCACGGGCCCGGGGATCGGGGTGTGACATTTAGTCATAAACAACTTCAACAACTACAATTTCCTTCTTTATACAACATGTGACGACTTAACTAATAATCGACTTGAATTGTAATCTTAAGGCTAACATGCTAGTTTTCGGATTAGGGTTCCAATAGTCAATATAATTATCCAAGTACATAATATATATCTCATGCTTGCTAATATCCATAGCTACAATCAATAAGTAAACTTAATTGCTAAAACGACAAAATTTATACCTTTCAAAGCCCTTAAAATTTCCAAGATTCAAAGTCGCGCCTTAGCAATTCTTAGCTCATTTCCTCAGGTTCCAATCCGCTCCAAGCACTCCTTAGAGGCCTATGAAGAACCCATCTTCAAGTTCCAACTTCAAAGTTGAAGAACTCCCTTAGTTTCCGCCTTGCGACTAACGTAAAAATGCGTTTTTTCCGAAATCTTTCTATTGAGATAACCTTACAATACCCTTGGGGACATTGGGTTAAAGTCTTGTGGCTAATGGATCAAAACTACAAAATTTCTTGTGAGCAACATAGCCAAACCCGAGAGCCTCTTTCTTGGCACAAATGATCTCTAATTTTTCTAAGTGTAAATGAGCTAGTCTTGCACTAGTAGTAACCTTATAAAACACAATGGAGGGCTTAGACTTAAACAAATGTGAGGTTAGGATGAGTTTCACTTGGATCAAGCCTAGGTGGACAAGTTGACTTGTCAACAATATCAAGCTTTGGAAGACTTATCTTCTACCATGGTCAATGACCATTTTGCCCTTACACAATTTCGACCAAGCCATGTGGAAGGAGTTCCATGTGTCGCCCTCTCATTCGTCCATAAAATTCAGAACCTCATGGGCCCCACAAAATGTAAAATTTCTCGGGTGGGCCCCACGTGACCAAATCAGAAAAATAAATTTCCATAGTGTTAATAAGTTCCATACTTTACAAATATTGTCTTTTGAGAATCCAATTCTCAACAACGAGCATTTTTCCTTTCCGTCGTCCGGAAGATTTTCCGTCGGAAAAACAATTCTTCCTTTCGTACTAATTTCCAAGTCTTGTTTCCTTTCGTACATTCTCTTATACATGTCCTGGACTTACTGGGTGTAACAATTAAGGGTGTGGAAAGGCGTTGAAAGGCCTCACATTCCACCCTCGTTATAGTTAATTGTGGACTGTTTTAGGGGCTGTTTTGGTATGGTTATGGGGCAGAATTTTACACGTCCTGTTAGGCGTGTAATCCCCTTTGATTAGCTGAGTTGGTTGTGCCTTAAATGTGGCATTTTAGTTGATGAATACGGGCCTTGGAAAAGGTGGAAAAGTACGTAGAAACAAAGGAAGTTCTGCCCGAATTTCGGTAGAATTAGAGGGCATTATTTGTTATAAGTCTTATACTAAGTAACTATGATATTGATAGAAGTGCTATCGTCATTATAGGTTGAAGTACTACGTGTAGAATAGTCTACTTGGCTTAAGGAATAGCCGATGCGGTTGCAGTACTTCGGAGCATTTTGCTACTTGTCGTATGGGTTAGTCGTCACGATGTATGTGAACTTCTTCCTTCTATCGACATGACTATCCTTGAAGTATACTTGCCTTGTCATTTGGAGTATACTTGTGTCACGAACTGAACCCGGGCCCGTGACTGGTGCCTTACCCGGGCACCCAAGTAGACATACATCAGAGTAATCAGCGGAATATAAAACAAGACATGAAATAATATGAAGTGAGAAACAGTTTATCTGAGAAAAATTGCCCTTCGGCATATATATAAAAACATGAATCCGAACAGTTACATCCCTTTTACAAACTCTGCCCACAACAAGATTTCATGCACTTAAGAATGTTATAACAACAATGGCGGGACAGGGCCCCGCCATACCCCTGAATGTAAGTACCTACAACGACAGGGGACTATACCACTGATAAGCCTCCGGAGAAACGGAGCTTCCCAAAACGCTGAACTGTGATCCTAAGAGCGAGGATCGATGACTGGTGTACCTCTACCTGCGGCATGAACGCAGCCCCCCGAAGGAGGTCAGTACAACAGGTACCAAGTATGTGAAACTGAAAATACTGTAAATGAAATCATAGTAGTCTATATAAAGCAAGAGACATGTATGATAACCAAACTACAGTTCATAATAAATAAGCAGTCATGTCAAGTCAGGAACTCACGCCCTCAAAGTCATCACTCAAATATAACTATGGGTCTCACGCCCACAACATCAATCATGCCCGTGGAATACATTCATCATCGCCTATGATATAAAAGCACCAAGGAATACACATGAACACCGTGTCCCACCGTGTCATAATAAAACCGCACGGTAAGTACGAAGGCATAGCCGACTACTAAAACCCACGCACCAACAATGTCATAAAATCGTATCACGAGGTCTTTCTGCATCGCGCCATATGATCGGCGCCACTCGCCTCAAGATCAATGCGCGTCAAATCTCGAACTTCCGCACTCCGCATAGGCCACACATAGGCCCGCATGAGGTATTCCGCATCGAGGGTAGCTACTCCCGACATCGCCCCGACTCGCAGTCCGCATGGCCACATAGACCGCATGGCCATATAGACCGCACACTAACCTGGAACTCTCGTAGCTCCGCATAGGACACCTGGACCCGCATGAGGTATTCTCGAATCATAGTCCCAGACTGCCTGAGCTATACCCCGCATCGGAGGGCAGCTTAACCCCCGGTATCATGTCAAGAGGTGAGTGGTACAATACTATCATAACGGCTTATCGTTAAACAACATAAGCACAATCAAGGGAAACCCCTTTACACAAACATCACAAGATACTAACACACGTAGCATCCTAAACATGTTTACTTATCAAATCAACAAGAAAGTATTACAAGGCTATCACAAACCAACACAATCAAGTTATTCATACAAGGTACTTTCTACTTTATGTCAACAATTTCGGGTTTTTATCCCCAAAGTACTTCCTACGTTAACTCTTTAAAAGATCCGTTTCTTTCACAAAAGTCACACAATACCCGTAGTATAAAAATAGAGTGACTATCTTTTTAAGTAAACCAAAACACTTCTTTTTGTAAAATCAAGTAACAACATTCTTTTCCAAACGTTCAAGTTTGCCTAATTTCAAATGCTCAAGTTTCTCATTTTCGAAAGGTTTCGTAGTTCATAGTCTTAATCACTTAATAGTATAATTCTCTTTTAAAACAATTTGAGAAACATATGCCTTATGTGTGAGTAGGTTATTCTTGTTCATAACAATCTTATTAAAGCAACCATGATCTAGGAAATGTAATATCATTTTGTCTCATCTTAGCTTCTATGAAGATGGAGGTTTCTACTGGTTTTCATAATACTTAATTAGTCAATACATTTCCCTTTATTAGCGCTGCAGTGGTTTGTTCGATACTTATTCTCATTTCCGAAATCCATACAAGGCTTTCATAAAACAGTTAAGTAAACCGTTCCTTTTATCACTCTTAAGTCGTTATACCTAACTTCCCATAAAGCTAGTATAACTCTTAAGCTTTTAAAACCAAGTATTACTCTTCTTTCAAAAACGATTCTTAATTCTTTTGAAATACTTCAGATTCTTATTATTTAGACTCAAGTCAAAAGACATTGAAGTAAAACCACATTCAGTTAACACACGTACGTCTATCGTACTATATATATTCTTTTCAAAATATCATGCTCAAGAGGATAGGAAGAATCACATACCTCGCGACGATTATCGACAATTAGCAAAACGCTCCACGGCTATAACCCGGCTAGCCTTATCCACCTTCCAAGTAGAACATGCTACTCGCAGAACTTTCAACCTATAAAGGCCATATACGTCTATCAAAGTCTAGACTACTCAGAGAATATTCTAAGCGAGGGTTCACTATTCTACGGAAAATCGGGCAAGACTTCCTACCCGTTAAACTACACAAGTTCATCAGAATACAAATTCCATGTAAGTACAGTTCATCTTCTTCTTTAATATTCTTCTGATGTGATTTCAATTCAATTCTCTTCTCTTATACCATCCTTCTATATATCTTATACTCATTTTTATACTACTACAGTATGTAATTTCCAATCACAATAGAAGGACAAGAGTATTTACCTCGATAAGCCCAAAATTATCCAAGTTTAAATGTCGATCCTGAGCAACGTTTAGCTCCTACTCTGGGTGCTCCAACCCGCTCCAAACAACCCTTAGAAGTTTCTAAACAACTTCTACTTAGTACTTCAACCAACTATGAAGATTTTCCTTGGGGTTTCGTTTTGAGACTAAAAGGACATAAGGTAGTATTTCCGGGCTCTACGTATAGAGGTAACTTTGGAATACTACAAGGTATAAGGCTAAGGTATTTGGAATAGCAACAATACTTGGAGAATACTTTTCTACCAAGGGGGGGGGGATTTTACGAGAACAACACTCAAGAGGGGGGGTAATTTCGGCTAGCACCACTAGAGAAGGGGGGGTATTTCTCGGCCAAAAGCCTCACAAGGGGGAGGGGGAGGCTTGGACGAAAACCTTACAAAGGGGGAGAGGGATTTCAAGACTTAGAAAGTGTCGAGTGGATGAAGAAGTCTTCAACAAAGGGGGGGTATTTATAGGACTTTCAATGGCCAAGATCAAGACAAGTGGTGGGCAAGTGGAGGGTGAAGATTTTCCCAAGTGCACCCTAGCCATCTACTCCACAAAACCCTCCAAACATTGACCCAAGTTTTAGGCCACAAAACATGCCACAAATCGTGCAACACTTTCGGCCATGGTTCCGCCCACTTGAGGGTGACAAGTGTCGCCCTCTCGTTGGTCCAAAATATTTCATCTCTCGGAAAAATCCGCAAAAATTATTAAAGTCGCAACCGTAATTTTCCCCTCGCAAAGTTTGGAAAACGTTTCGTCGGAAAACAATTCTTTTCGGGGGTTGTGCACAAATTTCGACCCTTGCCTATCTTAAGGCTTAAAATTTCGTACGTACGTCCTCACGTATATACTCTGGAAATACGGGGTATAACATTCTCCCCTCTTTAGAAACATTCGTCCCGAATGTTCCTTCTCGATACAGATAACGATAAGTTCCTCTTAACATAACAAGTTGCCAATGCCACACCTGGCCACAAAATAACACACGCGCAATTACTAAATCCAAGTCCACAAGGAATCACCTCTTAGCATAACAAAAGCTCCCACCCAAGGTCTAAAAGATATTCCCTTCGCACCTTCACTTTACAAAAGAAATGATCACTTCTATTCTCTTACCACATGCTCGCTTCTTCCCTTACTGGTCGTACCCTCCTCGTACACTCGAACTCTTTCTCACAACTTACCACATTTCTGTTATTGCTTCAGTTTCCAAAATCTCTGGATGGATCTCCGATATTTTCCGATCATAGCAACACGAAAGACCGGACGTACTGCCTCCTAAGTCGGACGGCAAATGCTAACATATAGGCAACCTGGCCTATTCTTCACATGATCTCGGTGCGGCCCAAAGTACCTCGGGCTAAGTTTCCCCTGCTTTCCAAAACTCGTCACACCCTTTCCGGGGTGGTACCTTCAAGAATACCGACCGTCAACCTGAACTCTAAGCGTCGTCGCCGATTATCCGCACGACTTCTGTTGACTCTGAGCTGCCAATAACCTCTTCTGGATAAGCTTCACCCTATCCACATCCTGCTGAAACAAGTATGAACCAACTATCTGAACCTTGCCAACATCGAACCAATCGACCGGCAACTTACACTTCCGCCCATACAAGGCGTCATCAGGCGATATCCGAATACTGAAATGGTAGCTATAAAACACTCCCTCAACAGGAGGCAACAATCCTCGCAGCTACCCCTGAAATCCAAACACTGGCCCGAGGGCGAATGCGAGCATCGAGACTCACCGAGTTCCTAACCCCGCTCGTAAAACTTCCAAAAGAAATAGTCAGAACTGGCTCCATCGTCATAAGGTTAAAGTAGGCACCCCGTGCAGCCTTACAACCTTCCTGATATATATAACATCTCGCATAACCCTCTGCCGAGTAAACAGTCCTGACTGAAAGACAATATGGGCTGACCTCATCGGCCCGACTAATGGTCGAACGCATCCACGAACTCGTACGATGGTTAACAAAACTTGGGCCTAACACCCTCGTGATCCCACCACCTGGCGGGACCACCCCGAACTGACCCCACCACATTACAAGCTGCGGGTTGACCCGCGATCGGTCCTCAACCCGACCCGCTATCGCGCAAAACTCTTGTTCCCCGATCCGGAACAATCTCACCATCGAGTCACGAAAACCTAGTGGTCTTCTTAGCTAAACTACCCTCTTTCATATCATACCACTCAGGGACATATCACACAACATATCTCACGTATACTATGCACTTCGATAAGGGTCAAACATAAAAATAATCTTTTACTCAAGATGGCCTCGCCTCTAAGGTCTCTACGTATAACATTCTAAGGCTCACACCTTCCCTTATCCCCAAACCTTACCCTCTTAACTGACCATAATTTCTAATCACAATTAACACAATGCTATCTGAACATAACACTTAAGATATACTCATCTTATCACACATACAAATCTCTAGAGGGTTAAGTATATACCTGTATCTACTACTTCACTACCCTTTTGTCATTCTAATCAATCCTGCCCTGCTGGGCGCATAGCTAGGAAAGGTGATGAACTAGTCGATCCTCGGGCGTCGAAGTCTCTACATCCGCGCCACTGGCCTGACAATTTCTCGCAAAATGGCCCTGCTGGCCGCAAGCATAACAAGTTGTCGAAGAAGTACGACACTCCCCACAATGACACTTACCACAACGGCCACACCGAGGTGCGGGTGGCCTCCTCTGGCTAACACCCCTTCCTCTCCGAACTACTGAATCTGCAACTGATCTGGTAGGCTGAGTCCTCCTACTTGCATCCCTCCTACAAGGACACCCTTTCTACACATGACCCTGATGGCCGCAGGTAAAACAAGCACCAACAACAAGACGACATTCCCCGGGATGACGCCTGCCATACTGTGAATATTGAGGGAAAACTGAATCAGACTGGCTGGAACCTACGTGTATATGTGAACCAACAGCCCTGGAGCTCTGACCAACTCCTGCATACCCCGAACGTCCTGAACCCTGTGGAGGACCACTCTGCACTGGCGGAGGCGCATAACCGATCACTGGCGAGAAGGTCCGCCTCGATAGTTACCAAAGGACCCGCCGACCGCCTCTTCGCTGATCTTGGTTAACCCGCCGATCCTACGCTTTCGGCCACGCGCATAAGCTCGCACGCAGCCATGCTCAAGCTCGATCAAGAGCTACTCTTGCACAACCCTCTCTTAGATACTCATCAAGACCCGTGATAAATCGGTACATAATATACTTTCTGGTTGCTAAATCCATAACTAGTAACAGGGTCGTCTCTTTGCGTCCATACTTTCGCATCGTCGGGAATCAAGGTCCAAATATCATGGCCGCAGAGGAATCGCCGCCGGGCTAAACTCTGGGCCGTGACATAGCGTAACCCCGAATGAAGCACCACCTCGTGTGATGGTTGGGCTCAGGCCCTCGTAACCTCTCGTGTTTACTCAGCGGCTCCTACCGCTTTGCCCTTCTGGGCCCGGGTTGCCTTACACGGAGGCATAACTGGTAGGGGAAAGAAATACGTTAGAGGGGTCCAACTTATAACACAGCTCTAAGGCACGATCTCAGAGTGAGAAGAATGGAAACCAATCCTAAATATCCTATAGCCTCCTGATTATTAGTGTGGTGCACAACACACCGATAATCAAGACTCTACTAGATACGGTCTGTAGACACTTTCCGAGGATTAACTGCTCTGATACCACTTTTGTCACGACCCGAACCCGGGCCCGTGACTGGTGTCTTACCCGGGCACCCAAGTAGACATACATCAGAGTAATCAGCAGAATATAAAACAAGACATGAAATAATATGAAGTGAGAAACAGTTTATCTGAGAAAAATTGCCCTTCGGCATATATATAAAAACATGAATCCAATTTACATCCTTTACAAACTCGCCACAACAAAGATTACTGCACTTCTAAGAATGTTATAACAACAATGGCGGGACAGGGCCCCGCCATACCGCTGAATGTAAGTACCTACAACGATAGGGGACTATACCACTGATAAGCCTCCGGAGAAACGGAGCTTCCCAAAACGCTGAACTGTGATCCTAAGAGCGAGGATCGACGACTGGTGTACCTCTACCGCGCAGATGAACGCAGCCAAGGAGGTCGATAACAGTACCAAGTATGTGAAATCAAAATACCGTAAATGAAATCATAGTAGTCTATATAAAGCAGAGACATGTATGATAACCAAACTACGCTCACAATAAATAAGCGATATGTCAAGTCGTGACTCACGCCCTCAAAGTCATCACTCAAATATAACTATGGGTCTCACGCCCACAACATCAATCATGCCCGTGGAATACCTTCCTCACTGCCGGCAGTCTATGATATAAAAGCACCAAGGAATACACATGAACACCAGGTCCCACCTGTGTCATAATAAAACCGTACGGGGTAAGTACGAAGGCATAGCCGACTACTAAAACCCACAGTACCAACAATGCCATAAAACTGTATCACGAGGTCTTTCTAGATCGCGCCATATGATCGGCCGCCACTCGCCTCGGTATCAGTATCAATGTGCGCGTCAAATCCTGGAACTTCCCGCAGCTCCGCATAGGCCACACACATAGGCCCGCATGAGGTATTCCCCGCATCGAGGGTAGCTACTCCCCGGCATCGTCCTGGACTCGCAGTCCGCATGGCCACATAGACCGCATGGCCATATAGACCGCACACTAACCTGGAACTCTCGTAGCTCCGCATAGGCCACCTGGACCCGCATGAGGTATTCTCGAATCATAGTCCCAGACTGCCTGAGGTATACCCCGCATCGGAGGGCAGCTTAACCCCCGGTATCATGTCAAGAGGTGAGTGGTACAATACTATCATAACGGCTTATCGTTAAACAACATAAGCACAATCAAGGGAAACCCCTTTACACAAACATCACAAGATACTAACACACGTAGCATCCTAAACATGTTTACTTATCAAATCAACAAGAAAGTATTACAAGGCTATCACAAACCAACACAATCAAGTTATTCATACAAGGTACTTTCTACTTTATGTCAACAAGTTCGGGTTTTTATCCCCAGAGTACTTCTTACGTTAACTCTTTAAAAGATCCGTTTCTTTCACAAAAGTCACACAATACCCGTAGTATAAAAATAGAGTGACTATCTTTTTAAGTAAACCAAAACACTTCTTTTTGTAAAATCAAGTAACAACATTCTTTTCCAAACGTTCAAGTTTGCCTAATTTAAAATGCTCAAGTTTCTCATTTTCGAAAGGTTTCGTAGTTCATAGTCTTAATCACTTAATAGTATAATTCTCTTTTAAAACAATTTGAGAAACATATGCCTTATGTGTGAGTAGGTTATTCTTGTTCATAACAATCTTATTAAAGCAACCATGATCTAGGAAATGTAATATCATTTTGTCTCATCTTAGCTTCTATGCAGATGGAGGTTTCTACTGGTTTTCATAATACTTAATTAGTCAATACATTTCCCTTTATTAGCGCTGCAGTGGTTTGTTCGATACTTATTCTCATTTCCGAAATCCATACAAGGCTTTCATAAAAGAATTAAGTAAACCGTTCCTTTTATCACTCTTAAGTCGTTATACCTAACTTCCCATAAAGCTAGTATAACTCTTAAGCTTTTAAAACCAAGTATTACTCTTCTTTCAAAAACGATTCTTAATTCTTTTGAAATACTTCAGATTCTTATTATTTAGACTCAAGTCAAAAGACATCGAAGTAAAACCACATTCAGTTAACACACGTACGTCTATCGTACTATATATATTCTTTTCAAAATATCATGCTCAAGAGGATAGGAAGAATCACATACCTCGCGACGATTATCGACAATTAGCAAAACGCTCCACGGCTATAACCCGGCTAGCCTTATCCACCTTCCAAGTAGAACATGCTACTCGCAGAACTTTCAACCTATAAAGGCCATATACGTCTATCAAAGTCTAGACTACTCTGTAGAATATTCTAAGCAGAGGGTTCACTATTCTACGGAAAATCGGGCAGCACTTCCCTACCCGTTAAACTACACAAGTTCATCAGAAATACATCCCATGTAAGTACGCCATCTTGTTCTTTAATATTCTTCTGATGTGATTTCAATTCAATTCTCTTATCTTATACCATCCTTCTATATATCTTATACTCATTTCTATACTACTACAGTATGTAATTTCCAATCACAATAGAAGGACAAGAGTATTTACCTCGATAAGCCCAAAATTATCCAAGTTTAAATGTCGATCCTGAGCAACGTTTAGCTCCTACTCTGGGTGCTCCAACCCGCTCCAAACAACCCTTAGTAGTTTCTAAACAACTTCTACTTAGCACTTCAACCAACTATGAAGATTTTCCTTAGGGTTTCGTTTTGAGACTAAAAGGACATAAGGTAGTATTTCCGGGCTCTACGTATAGAGGTAACTTTGGAATACTACAAGGTATAAGGCTAAGGTATTTGGAATAGCAACAATACTTGGAGAATACTTTTCTACCAAGCGGGGGGGGGGGGTATTTTACGAGAACAACACTCAAGAGGGGGGGTACTTTCGGCTAGCACCACTAGAGAAGGGGGGGTATTTCTCGGCCAAAGGCCTCACAAGGGGGAGCGGGAGGCTTGCACGAAAACCTTACAAAGGGGGAGAGGGATTTCAAGACTTAGAAAGTGTGGAGTGGATGAAGAAGTCTTCAACAAAGGGGGGTATTTATAGGACTTTCAATGGCCAAGATCAAGACAAGTGGAGGGTGAAGATTTGCCCAAGTGCACCCTAGCCATCTACTCCACAAAACCCTCCAAACATTGACCCAAGTTTTAGGCCACAAAACATGCAAAAAATCGTGCAACACTTTCGGCCATAGTTCCGCCCACTTGAGGGTGACAAGTGTCGCCCTCTCGTTGGTCCAAAATATTTCATCTCTCGGAAAAATCTGCAAAAATTATTAAAATCGCAACCGTAATTTTCCCCTCGCAAAGTTTGGAAAACGTTTCATCGGAAAACAATTCTTTTCGGGGGTTGTGCACAAATTTCGACCCTTGCCTATCTTAAGGCTTAAAATTTCGTACGTACGTCCTTACGTACATACTCTGGAAATACGGGGTATAACAACTTCACTTGTTTTTTTAAGTATACTTGCCTTGTTATTTGGAGTATACTTGACTTGTTTTCTTGAAGTATACTTGCCTTGTTATTGGGGTATACATGACTTATTCTTGAAGTATACTTGCCTTGTTATTTGGAGTATACTTGACTTGTTTCTTGAAGTATACTTGCCTTGTTATTTGGAGTATACTTGACTTATTTTCTTGAAGTATACTTGCCTTGTTATTGGGGTATACATGACTTATTCTTGAAGTATACTTGCCTTGTTATTTGGAGTATACTTGACTTGTTTCTTGAAGTATACTTGCCTTGTTATTTGGAGTATACTTGACTTATTTTCTTGAAGTATACTTGCCTTGTTATTGGGGTATATATGACTTATTCTTGAAGTATACTTGCCTTGTTATAGGAAATATTCATGTTATTAATTTTATGCTAAAGGCATGTCTAGAATATTCCTAAGTTCTTACTAAGTCTTATGGGGGATGTTGGTAATAGTCGTTAGGAAGTATTAGAGTCGATTTGACCTTGGTAAATTACTATACTAATGAGAATAGGTATCAAACAAGCCATTGCAGCGTTAATGAAAATGTATCAATCAATTATATTGAAATGAGTAGAATTCTCCATCTGCATAGAAACTAAGATAAGACAAAATTGTATTACATTTTCTAGATCATGACTGATTTAACAAGATCGTTATAAATGAGAATAACCTATTCACGGCTCATAAAAGTATTAATTTTGTAAGTACATGAGGCTTGATTTTCGAAAGTACTTGGGACTTGAATTTCGAAAATGTGTAGTAACTCGATTTGAAAAGTATAAGTTACTTGGTCTTAAAAGTATAAGTTACTTGAGTTTAAAAAAGTAAGTAACTTGGTTTTAATAGTGAAAGTACTTTTGGGTCCAACGCCCTAATATTTCATGAAACGATTCTTTTATAAAGAATAGATGTACAAAGTACATTGGGTTCAATTCCCTTACGTGGCATGATCTTGGTTTTTTTATAAAAAGAAAAGAGGTAATGGTGCGTTAGTTGTCTAAAAATGAAGTGGTTATAACGACTTTATGGGAAGTTTGTTATAACAAGTTTTAGTGGAAAGTCAAGGGATGGTTTAAAATGTTTTAAGGAAATAGTGTGAGAATGTCCATGATTAAGTCCTTAATATAATACATGATATGTGGCACTTTGATGTTCAAGATGTTTTAAAGTATCACGTGAGGTCTAGTGCCTTGATTTGCCAAAACCATGTCTTAGAAGGATACTTGGTACGATAAGTGTCTCGATTTTCTAAATGATGGTTTCAAAATGATACATGTATTGGATCCTACTTCCTAGCGATACATGTAGTACTTGGGCTTTCCAAAATGGAAATTTAGTTCATAAAGTGAATGTACGGCTCACGTACATTGTCGTAATGGACTTTAATCCTTATTAATGCAAGGTGTGTTAGTGCCTTGATAGTACTTTGGCTTTCTTAAATGATAGTTATTCAATTTTGTGCCTTGATAGTACTTCGGCTCGCCTAAATGGTATTATCTTGATTTGTTGAAAAAGAAGGCATGAAAATTGTCTTGGTTTGTTAAAATGATGGTTTATTCATTTTATGATGTTGAGAGTCAAAGATTATCTTAACTTGCATATGTTGTTCATGATAGCCATTGGTGCTAGTGTTATGAGTATAAATGCGGGGTAAACCCCCAAGACGTTATACACTTCCTGAGTATAAATGCGGGGTAAACCCCCAAGACATTATACACCTCCTGAGTATAAATGCGGGGTAAACCCCCAAGACGTTATACACCTCCTGAGTATAAATGCGGGGTAAACCCCCAAGATGTTATACACCTTCTGAGTATAATTTCGGGGTAAACACCCAAGACAATATACATCTCCATGGATTTGCTACCCATGATGCAAGCATGGCGCATATGCTCATTGCGGGCCCGTAGGACCTAAGCGGGTGAAATAGTCCTGTGCGGGTGAAATAGTCCTATGCGGGGAAAATTGTCCTATGCGGGTCCACAATGTAACGACTGCCCGGGCCCAAGCATCGTGCCTTACCCGCACCCTAGTGACACAACATCGGAGAAAACCAATGGAAAATAAAACTTTAAACAAGAAACAAGATATATGATCATAAACAAAGGCCAACCCAACGGTTACCTTCCAATAACATATATAAATACAACTCTTTCAAAACGAATAGTTTAATCCTTTTACAAACCCCGCCACAACAAAGATTACATGCACTTAAGATTTACAACAACTATGACTGGACAGGCTCGCCATACCCCGAATGTACAAGAACCTACAACTCGTGGAACACATACTAAAAGATAAGCCTCCGAGAAACGGAGCTTCCCAAAACGCAATCGAGATCCTAAGAGCGAGGATCCACGACCGATGTACTCTACCATGCGGATGAACGCAGCCTCGGGCGAGGTCGATAACAGTACCAAGTATGTGAAATCAGAAAATATCAGAATGAAATCATAAGTCTATATAAGAACAGAGACATGTATGATAACAAAACTACGATTCACAACATAAAAGCGATATGTCAAGTCGTGGACTCACGCCTCAAGTCATCACTCAAATATAACTATGGGTCTCACGCCCACAACATCAATCGTGTTCGCATCACGGCCGCATGCCCCTAATTCTCAGATCGGTGTAGACATGCCCATGATGCAACAATAATAACAATGCCCCATGGCCACATGCCCCGAATTCTACCTCTGTAGACACGCCCACGTGACATCAACAACAATATATGGGTGATCAACCCGCCGCATGGCCACATGCCCCGAATTCTACCTCTGTAGACATGTCCACGTGACATCAACAATAAGACAAGAATCAAAAAGGAAACATACCCGTGGAATTCTCCACATCACAAGACGCTCCAAGTAAGTTCTCAATAAGTCAACCTACTCTATCGAGAGACGCCAGAATACGTAAATACAACACTTGTACAACAAAGGCTATCATCACACGCATAGGCAAGTTTCACACAACTCAAAATACTTTCACATAAGTCACACAATACCCGTAGTATAAAACTCGTGACTATCTTTTTAAGTAAACAAGACACTTCCCTTTGTAAAATCAAGTAACAACATTATTTTCCAAACGCTCAAATTTGCCTAATTTCAAATGCTCAAGTCACTTATTTTAGAAAGGTTTCATAACTCATAGTCTTAATCTCTTTAAAACAATTGAGTAACATATGTCATATATGTGAGTAGTTTATTCTTGTTTATAACAATCTTATTACAGCAGCCATGATCTAGAAAATGTAATATCATTTTGTCTCATCTTAGCTTCTATGCAGATGGAGGTTTCTACTGGTTTTAATACAACACATCATTATTCAATACATTTTCCTTTATTAACGCTGCGGTGGTCTGTCGATACCCATTCGATTTCCAAATCAAGAAACATTATCCTTTAAAACCAAGTACTCATTACTCACGAATGAGGTTTCACACAAACATCCACATTAAAACAAATAAGTTAAGTCTCTTATCTCATAAGATCAAGTCTCTTAACTTCTAACATCAGTAAACCATTTTCTTACCTACATAAAGCTGTTATAACCAACTTCCCATAAAGCCGTTATAACAATTTATGTTTAAACCAAACAAATACACTTAGCAACCAGACGCCCACCGCATTACATAGTTACACACATATCATGCTAGAACAGATAGGAAGAGGTTCACATACCGCGACGAGTATCGACAATAAGCAAAGTGCTCCAAGTACTACAACCTTGCTAGCCCTTTCCACTCCTCAAGTAGAATACGCCACTCTTAGTACTTCCACCTATAAGGCCACAAACGCCTATTAACTTCTAACCGCACGGTTCCATATTCTACCGAAAATTGGCAAAGACTCTCCCCAAGCAACAGAAATCTCCTCCTTCATCGAGGCCACTACCAAGCCGACTGGGGTTTTACACGCCTTACCTGACGTGTACAATTCTACTCAAGAATACTACACAAGTTCATCGCAATACAAATTCCTATGTAAATACAGTTCAGTTCTTTTCTTTAAATTCAGGCTTAAGTCAAAAGACATTGTCGCACAATAATGTTCAGTTCTACATATAGTATACTTCAACTATATATTCCTACAACATGTAATCTCCAATTACAATAAGGGGACAAGAATATTTACCTCGACAAGCCCAAAATTATCCAAGTTATAATGTCGATCCTGAGCAAGGTTTAGCTCCTACTCCGTGCGCTCCAATCCGCTCCAAACAACCCTTAGAAGTTCTAACTAACTTCTACTCAAATACTTCAACCAACTATGAAGATTTCCTTAGGGGTTCGGTTTGAGACGAAATGGACATTAGGTAGCATTTCCGGGGTATACGGATAGCGGTAACGTTTGGAATACACCCAGGTAAAGGCTCAGGTATTTTGGGCAGTATAACAATACTTTGAGAAGTATTTCAATACCACAGGAGGGTATTATACGAAACAACTAGGCAGTGGGGAGGGTACCCCACTGGCTAGCACCACAAAGGGGAAGGGAAGCCTCTACCAAAGCCCACACGAAAAGGGGGAGGGGGAAGGCTCTCGGCTAGAGCTCACAAAGGGGGAGGAGAGGGTTTCATGACTTGGAAGTTTTTGGATGAATGAAGTCTTCAAGCTTAGGGGGGTATTTATAGCAAAACCAAAACCCAACCAATGGCCAAGATCAAGCCATGTGCAAGGCAAGTGTAAGGCCTTGATCAAGCCAAGTGCACCCTAGCCCTACTCCACCAAACATGGCACAAAACAAGCCACAAAACAAGCCACAAAACAAGGCCAAGAATAAGGGACCAATCGGCCAAGGCCAACCACCTCGACCGCCCTAAATCGTCCAACGAGGGTGACAAGTGTCACCCTCCCGTTGGTCCAAAAATGTTTCGCCTCTCGGAAAATACGCAAAAAAATATAAATGACATAGCCGAATTTTCCTACGAAAGTCGTGGAAACGCTTCGTCAAAAACGACTTGTCTCCAGACTGTGCTCAGCGTAATTCGCCAAGCCACCTAGGGGTGACACGTGTCGCCCTCCTACTTGTCCAAAATAATTCATCTTCCGAAAATATCCAAAATGGCCAAAATCTCAAAATCAAAGCGGGCCCCACAAAACCGTAAATTTCCCCCGTGGGCCCCACGTGACCATTTCTGAAAATAAAATCTCAAAATTCTAATATAATCTAAGAAGCCCAAATTCCAAATCTGGGAACCCAATTCCCTTCAACGAACATTTTTCCTTACAAAAACCGGAAACTTTTTCCGTGGAAGAATCACCTCTTTCTTCCTTTCCAATTTTTCAGTCGTGCCCTCGTACGTACGTCCTCGCATACATACCCTGAGAATACGGGGTATAACACACAAGACCCTTGCGGGTGAAACAGTCCCAGGAGTAGGTTTGCATAATGATACTACGGGCGGGTGGCCCTAGATTGATCATAAGCTTCCTATTTTAAAGCATGTAAAGTTTACTCTCATTGTTAAAAAGGCACATTGTGCGGGTAGTTGTATGTTATACTTGTTACATGCTGACAGTGATGTTGTATTCCACGAGCATGCTTCTGTGATATTATATGCTGAGGGCAGGTATCCCGGATTTTGATATGGCTTTTATATTTGAAAGTGGTGCGGTGTTACAGTAGTACAATGATACAAGGTACAATTGGCTCTGATTTTTATATGACACGGTAGGATCTGGTATTTGATTTTCATACTTGCCCCTGTCATTCCTTGTATAGTTATGATCTTAATTGATGTACTTTATTTTTGTTACATACTTAGTACTTGTTGTACTGTGTCACGACCCGTTCCCGAGCCCGTGACTGGTGCCTTACCCGGGCACCCAAGTAGACATACATCAGAGTAACCAGCGGAATATAAACTTGCAAACATGAAACAGTGTAAAATAAGAACAAATATCCAAAGAAAAGGTTGCCTTTTTGCATGTATATAAATACCAAAAGTGAACAGTTACATCCCAACTTTACAACAGGACTACAGACCTCTAAGAAGGTGTAAACACTATGACGGGACAGGGCCCCGTCATACCCCTGAATGTACAAAACATCTACAACACCAGGGAGAACCGTACCAAAAGTCGAGCCTCCGGAGAAATGGAGCTCCTGACACCTGAGTAAAGATCCTAAGAATGATGATCCACCACCTGTTTTCCCTTACCTGCGGCATTTAACGCACTTCAAGGAGGTCGATAACAGTACCAAGTATGTGAAAGCGTAAGGTACCGATATATATAATTATAACATTTTAAAACCAATTCACAAATATGCGAAACAACCAAGTTAACTGCATATAGTGCCACATCATAAACAAGAGCAAAAATAGATATAATGTAATCGGTCTTTTCTAGGCCGCTAATGATCGGGCAAGGCCAATCGCCCATAGTATCATTATGCGAGCCTAATCTCGAACTTTCGCACCGCATAGCCCCTAGGCCCGCATGAGGTATTCTCGTGACGGTAGCTAACCCGGCATCGCCCCGACTCCCGCACCGCACGCCACATAGACCGCGTGAGGTATTCTCGACGCATAACACACCCGGAGTGATCATCCTGGAACTCCCGCAGCTCCGCATAGGTCCCATGGATATGGACCCGCATGAGGTATTCCTCGCATCGGGGGCGGCTAACCCACGGCATCGTAACAAGTCAGGAGGGTGAGTGATGTAATACTAACACAACGGCTTATCGTTAAACAACATAAGCACAACAAGAATAACCTCCTTACACAAGCGTCACAAGATACTAACACACGTAGCATCATAACATGTTTATCAAACCAACTTACCATACCTTCGAACATCATTTCAAGCATTTGATAACCAAATAATTAAACCGTTTTTCTTATCTTTATTAAGTCGTTATAGCTAGTTTCCCATAAAGCTAGTATGTCAAGACCCGTTCCGGGGCCCGTGACTGGTGCCTTACCCGGGCACCCAAGTAGTCATACATCAGAGTAATCAGCGGAATATATAAAAAAAACAAGACATGAAACAATTGTAAATGAGACATATTTTATCTGAGAAGAGGGCGCCTTTCGGCATATATATATATAAACCAAAATCTGGCAGTTTACATCCCAACTGTACAATAGGACTACAGACCTCTAAGGAAGTAAACAACTATGGCGGGACAGGGCCCCGCCATACCCTGAATGTACAAAACTATCTACACAACAGGGAGATCATACCCAAAAGTCGAGCCTCCAGAGAAGGTGGAGCTCCTGACACCAAAGCAAAAGATCCTAAGGATGCGGATCTAGCACGTGCTTTCCCTTACCTGCGGCATGAACGCATCCCCCCGAAGGAGGTCAGTACAACAGGTACTAAGTATGTGAAACTGTAAAGTACTTAAATGAAATCATATCATTTTAAAACCAATTTTACAAATACGCATTTAAACAACTAATGTAACCGCACATAGTACACATCATAAACAAGAGCAACAATAGGTAAATCAGATAGGTCTTTTCTAGGTCGCGAATGATCAAGCAGGCCAATCGCCCATAGTATCATTATGCATGCCTAATCTTGACTCAGTAGTCCGCATAAAGCCACCTAGGCCCGCATGAGGTATTCCTCGCATCGAGGGTAGCTACTCCCGCATCGCCCCGACTCGTAGTCCGCATGGCCACATGCATCGCATGAGGTATAACCCCGCACACTAACTGGAACTCTCGTAGCTCGCACGGGTCCTGGACCCGCATGAGGTATTCTCGAATCATGGTCCTGCATCACCGAGTCTACCCCGTGACGGAGGCGCTTAACCCCCAGATCATGTCAAGAGTGAGTGATATAACACTACCGTTAAACAACATAAGCACAAATAAGAATAACCTCTTTACACAAATGTTACAAGATACTAACACACATAGCATCACAATATGTCTACTCAACAAACCATCTTACTGTATTTCTCTGTAAATCAATACAAGTCTTTTATAAACACACAAGTAAACTGTTCCTTTTATCTTCCTTAAGTCGTTATTCATAACTTCCCATAAAGCTAGTATAACTCTTTAAGCTTTTTGTTATAAAAACAAATATTCTTCTTCTTTTAAAAATGATTTATAATTCTTTTGAAAGACTTCAAGATTCTTATTATTCAGGCTTAAGTCAAAAGACATTGCAGTAAAACTACGTTCAGTTAACACACGTACGTCTACCGTACTATATATATATTTTAAAATATCATGCTCAAGAGTATAGGAAGAATCACATACCTTCTCGGCGAAATCCACCTGCCAAGTCGAATATGTCGCGCGCAGAGTATCGACCTATAATAGTCAAATACGTCTATCAACGTCTAGACTACTCTGTAGAAAGTTCTAAGCAGATGGTTCTTAATTCTACGGAAAATCGGGCAGCACTTCCCTACCCTGTAAGCTATACAAGTTCATCAGAAATACAAATTCCCATGTAAGTACTGATTCAATCTTCTTTAAATCTTACGATGTGATTATAGTTCAATTACATTCTTTAATATCCTTCTATGTATTTTATACTTATTTCTATACAACTACGATGTATTCTCCAATTACAATAGAAGGATAAGATTATTTACCTCGATAAGCCCACTATTATCCAAGATATAAGTCGATCCTGAGCGAGGTTTAGCTCCTAATCGGTACGCTCCAATACGCTCCAAGAAGCCCTTAGAAGTTTCTACACAACTTCTACTTTCTACTTCAACCAACTATGAAGTTTCTCTTAGGTTTCGTTTAGTGACTATAGGAATACAAGGTAGTATTTCCTGACTCTACGATAGAGATAACTTTGGAAATACTAAAGGCTAGACGGCTAGGGTATTTGAGGATAATAACAATACTGGGAGAGTATTTCTACCAAGAGGGGGGTACTTTGGCCGAGACTACAAGGAAAAGGGGGAGGGGTGCTCTACTTAGCTCTTCCAGAGGGGAAAGGGAGGCTTGGACGAAAGCTCTCAGAGGGGAAGGAGATTTCAAGACTTGGAAGAATGATTTGTGGATGAAGAACTCTTCATCAAGGGGGGGGGGGGTATTTATAGGGCTTTCAAGGTCTAGGATGAAGGCAAGTGGAGGGCAAGTGGAGGGTGGTGATTCACCCAAGTGTCCTTATCCATCTACTACACAAAAAATATCCTACCTAACCTTGACTTTGTGCAAGGCCACAAACGCCCCCATGGTCGTCCAAATCCCGCCACTTGAGGGTGACAAGTGTCACCCTCTCGTTGGTCCAAAATATTTCGTCTCTCGGAAAAATCCGCAAAAATTAGAAATGACATAGCCGTAATTTTCCCTTCGCAAGTTTTGTTAAACGTTTCGTCGGAAAACGATTCTTTTAGTGAGTTGTGCACAAATTCGTCCTAGCCTTAACTTTAAGGTTGAACTTTTGTACGTACGCCCCCACGTACATACTCTGGAAATACGGGGTATAACATTCTCCCCTCCTTAGAAACATTCGTCCCGAATGTTCCTTCCCAAAACAGATAACGATAAAGTTCCTCATAACTTAAACAGTTTGCAAATGTCACATACGGCCACAAAACAACACTTAGGCATATATGACAATGAAAATTTACAAGTAGGAAAGTGAGTTACCTGGAGGTGGGGAATAGGTGAGGATACTTCGCCTCATGTCCTCCTCGCTTCCCATGTCATCTCTCCTCGAGCTCGTTCCGCCACAAGACTTTGACGGAAGCCACGCCCTCGTCCGCAGACGCTTAACTCGACGATCGATTATCGCCGGGAATCCTCATACGATAACCCTCGGTCACTGGACATCGTCAATCGGTGTACCCTAGATGGATCCCGATACATCTCCTCAAAGATAGAAAAGTGAAAACCGGATGAACCGCCTCCGACGGACGGCAGATCCAACTCGTAGGCAACCTGCGCACCCCGCATAACTGATAGGGCCCAATGTACCTTGGGCTGTGTTTCCCCTTCTTCCCGAACCTCATCACACCCTTCATGGGTGACACCTTCAGGAAAACCCAATCATCAACCTCAAACTCTAGATGCCGACGACGATGATCTGCGTATGACTTCTGCCGACTAACCGCCAAGAACCGCTTCCCGGATAAGCTTCACCTTATCCATCGCCGCACTGCAAATCTGGTCCCACTAATCGCACCTCGCCACATCAAACCAACCTATCGGCGATCTGCACTTCCTCCCATACAAGGCCTCATGGCGCCATCCGAATCCGGAGTGGTAGCTATTATTATACGCAAACTCAACTAGAGGCAAATGATCTTCCCCTACCACGGTCAATAACACGGGCTCGCAAACATATCCTCAAGAGTCCGAATAGTGCGCCACCGTCCTGTCGCTCGTGGATGGAATGTAGTACTCGTGCTCACTGCTGCCCCTAAACCCTTCTCGAAAGACCTCCAGTTAGCCGTAAATTGGGCTCCTGCATGCGATATGATCGAAATAGGACTCCATGCACCGACGATCTCTGATGTAAAGTCGGCATAATCCTCAGAAAAGTCGCCCCGACGGAAGAAAGTGGGCTGATTTCACACCGTCGACGATAACCCGGATAGAATCATGCTTCATCCGAGTGCGAGGTAATCCGTGATAAAGTCCATGTTGATCACCTCCCACTTCCGTGTCGGGATCTCTATCGTCGCAACAAACCACCGGGCCTCTCGTGCTCTACCTTCACTGCCGACAACACGCACCGAGCCACAAACTCGCAACGTCCTCTTCAAGCCATCCCACCAATACACGATCTGAGGTCGTGGTACATCTTGGTCGACCGATGGATAGAGTAACGCGCGCGGTGCTTCCCTAGAACTCGCCAAGTCCTGCAATATCCGAACACACAACTCGCCTCGAACCTTAGTACCCCATCAGTGCTACTCAAAAGGACCGCTTCCTCACGAAGAGCCAGATCACGGCATCGTCAAAACCGATCCTCAAATCCGCCTCTTCACCTCCTCGACGATGGAAGACTCGCAACCTCTCGAACTCGAACCCCATCGCTATCGTAATCAATCAAACGGACACCAAGGCTCGCTAATCGATGCAAATCGCGAACCATGCCCTCATCTCTGGCCGCACATCCGATAGGCTACCCATCGACCTACGACTGGCGGCATCTACCACAACATTGGCCTTCCCGGTGGTACAGATATCGACATCATAATCCTTAAGCAACTCTAACCACCGCCTCTCGCCGTAAGTTCACTCCTCTGGCCAAGATATACCGAGGCTCTTGTGGTCAGTATAAATATACACATGAACCCCATACAAATATTGCCTCCAGATCTTCAAGGCGTGAATAACCGCTGCCAACTCCAAATCATGGGGGTAGTTCCTCATGCTTCTTAAGTCGTCGGGATGCGTGACGCTATAACCTTGCCCCGCTGCATCAACACACATCCCAACCCGATGCCCGACGATCACAATACACGACATAGCCGTCCGACCTCCGAAGAGTAAGAACGGGGCGGTCGCCTCTCCTTCAAGAATCGAAACCCCGCCACACGCATCAGTCCATCAAACTTAGCCGCCTTACGAGTCACCTAGTCAATGGTGCGCAGATAGAAGCAAACTTCTACGAACCGATAATAACTCGCAAGGCCCGAAAATCGCGAACCTCTCGTTTGAGTAAGAGGTCTAGGCCAACTCACCGATCGCCGATCTTGGTCGATCCACACAATACCATCGGCCCCGACTATATGCCCAAGAAAAGCCACCGAAGTCAACCAGAACTCACACTTCGAAAACTTGGCGTATAACTACTGGTCCTGGAGAACTCTCAGCACAGTCCTCAAATGCTCCGCATGCTCCTGCTCTGGGCGAGAATAAACCAAGATGTCATCAATGAACACTATCACAAACGTGTCCAAAAATGGCTTGAACACTCGGTTCATCAAATCCATAAATACCGCCGGAGCATTGGTCAACCCAAAAGACATGACCCTGAACTCATAATGCCCGTACCGGGTCCGGAATGCAGTCCTAGGGACATCCGCCACTCTGACTCGTACCTAATGATAGCCCGATCGCATATCAATCTTGGAGAAACATCTCGCACCCTGCAACTGGTCGAACAAATCATCAATCCTGGGAAAGGGGTATCTGTTCTTAATGGTCACCTTGTTCACCGTCAGAATCAACACACATGCGCAGCGTCCCGTCCTTCTTCTTCACGAACAATACCGGCGCTCCCCAGGGAGAAACACTAGGCCTGATGAAGCCCTTCTCCAGCAAATCTCTCAGCTGGTCCTTCAACTCTCTCAACTCGGCAGGTGCCATTCTGTATGGCGGAATGGAAATAGGTCGAGTGTCTGGCAGCACATCGATACAAAACTCTATCTCCCTCTCAGGAGGGATACCCGGGAGGTCGTCTGGAAACACGTCTGGGAACTCTCTGACTACTGGAACGGACTGAAAATCTGGTACCGCAGCCTCAGTATCAAACACCCGAATGAGATGGTAAATATACCCCTTCTGCACCATCTTCCTAGCCTTGAGGTAGGAAATAAACCTACCCCTCGGCGATACAGTGTTCCCCTCCCACTCAACAACCGGCTCTTCAGAAATCGAACCGTACCACTCTCTCCCTGCAGTCTACATTGGCGTAGCAAGAAGCTAGCCAATCCATACCCATGATCACATCGAAATCAGTCATATCCAACTCTATCAAGTCGGCTAGGGTCTGACGACTGCATATGGTCACTGGACAAGCCCTATATACCCGCCGAGCTACCACCGAATCACCCACTGGCGTAGCTACCTCGAAAGGGTCTATGGACTCAGGCTCTATCCCTATCCTACTAGCAATAAGGGGAGATATATAGGACAGAGTAGAACCCGGATCAATCAAGGCATACACGTCACAACAGGAAACTGATAAAGTACCTGTGACGACATCAGGTGAGGCCTCCTGGTCCTGCCGGCTGGACAAGGCATAAATGCGGTTCTGAGGACCGCTAGAACTGGGACTCGCGCCACGACTCGCCGCGACTCCTGGCCTATGAGTACCTTTCTCCGGGCGAGTAAATCAGAGGAGACGAAAAATACCCGGCGAAAGAACCTGTAGGCTGACCCCTACCACCCGCGCTACTCCTAGTCGGACAGTCTCTCGCAAAGTGGCCCTGCTGGCCATAAGTGTAGCAACCTCTGAAGTAGGACCACAACTCCCGAGATGGGATCTACCGCATCGGCCACACTGAGGGGGGTGGTCTCGATCGGTTAGCACCTCTGCTACCCTGGAAGTCCGAAGTCCTGGGGCCCTGACCTGCCCCCGAATACTCTGGCTGTGCTGAAGACGGAGCAGGAGTGCTCTGAGCCGCCGTGGTGCAAATCTAGATCGCCACGAGCCGCCCACCCCGAGAAGCTACCAAAAGACCCGGCCGCCCCGGCCTTCGCCGCTGCTCACAACCCGTCTGCCTTACGCCTCGCATCCAAGCGCGAGCTGCGATGCGGTAATGTCCATGCTCGTCAAGAGCCACACCGCACAAGACTCGCCATATAATCATCTAGCCCGTGACGTAGCGATGCACCCGCCCTCCATATCGCTACCAACGCAGGGACATATCGAGCCAACAAATCGAACTCAACGTTGTACTCAATCGCAAGGCCCTCTCTATCTCAGCAACAAAAATCTGTCGGCCCATGCCCTCCTCATCTGTGGAGGCAAGAAGTGAGTGAGAAAGGCCTCCGAGAACTCATCCCAAGTAGGTGGGGACGCGTGCTCTCCCCGGGATAACTCCCACGAATCGAACCAATCGACTGCGGTATCACGCAGCCTATGTGAACCGAAGATCACGGACTCGGTCTCTGAAGCCTTGATCACTCGCATGATCATTCAGAATCGACGGATGAACTCCTCGCGATCATCCTCGTGCCTCGACCAGAACTCGGGCGGCTACAACTCGTAAAATCCCGTAGCCGCAAATCGCTCGATCTCGTGAACCGCAGTATCGCTGAGCTGGAATCGCCGTGATCCAGCCTATCTCATGTTCGCCACGATCCCGCCAGAATCGCCATCTCTCTCAGAATTCCATCTCATCTCGCTTCCAGCCGTGGAACCGAGGTGCAGTATCGGGTCTCATCACCATCGCCGCGCCTAAACCTCGCTGGGCCGGCGGCTGGAACTCGCCGCCTCGTATAGATCGGGCTCGAGTCCTCGTGACTCCTGTCCTACTAGCGCCTCCTGCCGCTTTGCCCTTCTGGGCCCGGTTGCCTTACGTGGAGGCATAATCACATGTAAAAGGAATACGTTAGAGGGTCCAACTTATAACACAGCTCTAAGGCATGATCTCAGAGTGAGAAGAATGGAAACCAATCCTAAATATCCTATAGCCTCCTGATTATTGGTGTGGTGCACAACACACCGATAATCAAAACTCTACTAGATACGGTCTGTAGACACCTTCCGAGGATTAACTGCTCTGATACCACTTTTGTCAAGACCCGTTCCGGGGCCCGTGACTGGTGTCTTACCCGGGCACCCAAGTAGTCATACATTAGAGTAATCAGCGAAATATATAAAAAAAAACAAGACCTGAAACAATTGTAAATGAGACACATTTTATCTGAGAAGAGGGCGCCTTTCGGCATATATATATATAAACCAAAATCTGGCAGTTTACATCCCAACTGTACAATAGGACTACAGACCTCTAAGGAAGTAAACAACTATGGCGGGACAGGGCCCCGCCATACCCTGAATGTACAAAACTATCTACACAACAGGGAGATCATACCCAAAAGTCGAGCCTCCGGAGAAGGTGGAGCTCCTGACACCAAAGCAAAAGATCCTAAGGATGCGGATCTAGCACCTGCTTTCCCTTACTCGCAGATGAACGCAGCTCGAAGGAGGTCGACAACAGTACTAAGTATGTGAAATCAGAAAGTACTTAAATGAAATCATATCATTTTAAAAGCAATTTTACAAATACGCATTTAAACAACCAATGTAACGCACATAGTGCCACATCATAAACAAGAGCAACAATAGGTAAACTGTAATGTGTCTTTTCTAGGCCGCGAATGATCGGGCAGGCCAATCTCCCATAGTATCATTATGCATGCCTAATCTCGACTCAGTAGTCCGTATAAAGCCACCTAGGACCGCATGAGGTATTCCTCGCATCGAGGGTAGCTACTCCCCGGCATCGTCCTGGACTCGTAGTCCGCATGGCCACATAGACCGCATGAGGTATAACCCCGCACACTAACTCGAACTCTCAGAGCTCCGCACGGTCCCCGACCCGCATGAGGTATTCTCGAATCATGGTCCCAGACCGCCTGAGTCTACCCCGCATCGGAGGGCAGCTTAACCCCCGGTATCATGTCAAGAGGTGAGTGATATAACAGCTTACCGTTAAACAACATAAGCACAAATAAGAATAACCTCTTTACACAAATGTTACAAGATACTAACACACATAGCATCACAATATGTCTACTCAACAAACCATCTTACTGTACTTTCCAGAAATCAATACAAGTCTTTTATAAACACACAAGTAAACTGTTCCTTTTATCTTCCTTAAGTCGTTATTCCTAACTTCCCATAAAGCTAGTATAACTCTTTAAGCTTTTTGTTTTAAAAACAAATATTCTTCTTCTTTTAAAAATGATTTATAATTCTTTTGAAAGACTTCAAGATTCTTATTATTCAGGCTTAAGTCAAAAGACATTGCAAGAAACTACGTCTGTTAACACACGTACGTCTACCGTACTAAATATATATTTTAAAATATCATGCTCAAGAGTATAGGAAGAATCACATACCTTCTCGGCGAAATCCACCTGCCAAGTCGAATATGTCGCGCGCAGAGTATCGACCTTGTTATACCCCGTATTTCCAGAGTATGTACGTGGGGGACGTACTGTTATACCCCGTATTTCCAGAGTATGTACGTAAGGACGTACGTAGAAAATTTGAACTTGTGATTTAGGCTTGGCCGAAATTTATTTGTTCACAATACCCGAATAGAGTCGTTTTTCGACGAAACGTTTTCACAGCTTTCGTAGGGGAATTTCCGACTATGCCATTTTTTAATTTTTGCGGATTTTTCCGAGAGACGTAACATTTTGGACCAACAAGAGGGCGCCACTTGGCACCCTCTCATTGGAACACCTTGGGCGGTTTGCTTGGCCGAAAGTGGGACGTTTTGGCTAGCTTTCTTGGCCTTGTTTTGTGCCTTGTTTTGTGCCTTGTTTTGTGCCATGTTTTGTGGAGTAGGGATAGGGTGCACTTGGCTTGATCCTAGCCCTACACTTGCCTAACACATGGATTGATCTTGGCCATTGGTTGGCCAAGGCTTGTGCTATAAATACCCATCCCTTTGATGAACTTCTTCATCCATTCCAAAAATAATTCTAAGTGTTAAATCCTCCTCCTCCTCAGGTTGAGTTCGGCCAGGGCCTCCCTAGTGGCCGAGAGCACCCTCTGGGGTGCTAGCCGAGAGTAGTGCCCCCTCTCCTAGTAGTGTGGCCGGGTACCCCTAGCCTAGTCGTTTCGTGATAAATACCCTCCTCTTGATGTAAATACTCTCAAAAGTATTGTTATAATGCCCAAATTACCTTAGCCAGTATACCTTGTGTATTCTAAGGTTATACCTATACGAAAACCCGTAAATACTATTATACTTCCCGTCACCACAAAACCAAACCCTAGGAAAATCTCCATAGTCCGCTTGGAGTCGTGTAGAAGTTGGTTAGAACTTCTAAGGGTGGTTTAGAGCGGGTCGAGCGCCTGAGTCGAGCTAAACGATTGCCCGTGATCGACTTTAAGCTAGGATAATTATGGGCTTATCGAGGTAAATATCTTGTCTCTATTGTAATTGGAAATTACATGTTGTTAGATATTATAGTCAAGTATACTATATATAGTATCAACGTAGTTATCGGCAATGTCTTGCATGACTTAAGCCCAATTTAAAGAAGAATCGAATCAGAATTACATAGGGGTCAGACATGAGACTTGTGTAGTAGTACCGTGGAGTAGAATTGTACCCGATAGGTTAGATGTATAACCCCGGTTGGCTTCGTAGCCTACCGATAGAGAGAGATTTACGCTGTCATGGGGAGGTGCCAATTTTCTCGTAATGTTCTACGATAAGATCTAGATGTTAATGTCGCTTGTGGCCTTATAGGTCAAGTACTACGCAGGCGCGATCTACTTGGCTTAAGGAGTAGCCGACGTTTGGAAGTACTGAGCGCTTGCTATTAGTCGATACTGCCGCGAGGTATGTGAACCTCTTCCTATCTCTTCTAGCATGATATGTGTGAACTATGTAGTACGGTAGACGCATACGTGCTAAATGTATTTGATTGTTTAAAACATAAAGTGTTATAACGGCTTTATGGGAAGTGGTTATAACACTTTATGTTGTTAAGAAAATACTTGTGGTTTTTAAAAGGTAATCGATTTGAACTATAATCGCTTGTTATATGTTAATAAAGAACTTGAAGTATTTCAAAAGATTTTGAATCATTTTGAAAGAAGTAGCAATATTTGGTTTTTGAAAACTTAAGAGTTATACTAGCTTTATGGGAAGTTAGGTATAACGGCTTAAGAATGTTTTACTGATTTCGGAAATCAGAATGTATCGACAAACCACCGCAGCTAATAAAAGGAAATGTTTTGAGTAATTAAGTATTATTAAAACCAGAGAAACTTCCATCCGCATAGAAGCTAAGATGAGACAAAATGATATTTCCTAGATCATGGTCAGTAATAAGATTGTTATAAAGAAGATATCCTACTCACATATAAGGCTTATGTTTCTCGGATAGTTTAAAGGAGAATTATATTCTTAAATGAATAAGACTATGAACTACTTAATCCTTTCTAAAAAAATGAGAAACTTGAACATTGGAAATTAGGCAAACTTAAACATTGGAAAGGAATGTTGCTACTTGATTTTACAAAGAGAAGTAATTGATTTACTTTAAAAAGATGATCACTCTATTTTTATACTACTGTATTATGTGACATTGTGAAAGTAACGCATCTTTTAAAAGAGTTAATGTATGAAGTACTTTGGGGATAAAACCCGAACTTATTGACATATAGTAGAAAGTACCTTGTGTGAACAACTTGATTGTATTGGTTTGTGATAGCCTTGTAATACTTTCTTGTTGCTTTGATAAGTAAACGTGTTAGAATGCTACGTGTGTTAGTATCTTGTGATGTTTGTGTAAAGGGGTTTCTTGATTGTGCTTATTAACTATCCGTCGTTATGATAGTATTGTGGCATTCATCTCGTGATGATTCCGGTTGTCGCCTCCGACGCGGTAGACTCAGTGGTCGATGGACCTATGATTCGAGATACCTCATGCAGTCCCGGCGCGCGAATCGCGAGTTCCGTGTTGTGACGCGCTTGTGGTCACGCGTCCTTCGCGCTACGCGACGCGAGTCCGTGACGACGCCGGAGTAGCTACCTCGATGCGGGAATACCTCATGCAGCCGATGAGATTGGCCTACGCGAGTCGCGGAAGTTCCGTGACTAGACGCGCACATTAGATATCATCGCGCAAGTGGCCAGCTTTGATCATGTGACGGTCTAGACAGATCTCATGATACAGTTCATGACCTTGTTGGTACTGTGGGTGTTAGTAGTCGGCTATGCCTTCGTACTTACCCCGTACGGTGTTATTATGGCACAGGTGGGACCTGGTGTTCATATGTGTTCCTTGGTGCTTTTATATCCTAAACTGCCGGCAGTGAGGAATGTGTCCCACGGGCACGATTGATGTTGTGGGCGTGAGACCCACTGTTATGTTCTTTTGTGATGACTTGAGGGCGTGAGTCCCTGACTTGATATGACTGCTTAGTTATGGTAAAACTGTAGTTTGGTTATCATACATGTCTCCTGCTTTGTATAGACTACTATGATTTCATTTACAGTATTTATATTTTAGTTTCACATACTCTGCACTGCAGATCGACCTCCTTCGGGCCGCGCTCATGCCGCAGTTGAGGTACACCGCCGATCCTAGCTCTCGTGGTCACAAGCTTGGGAAGCTCCGCTTCCGAGGCTTATCACGTATAGTCCCCGTCAGTAAGTGTTTACATTCGTGGTTTGGCGGCCCCGCCCCGCCATTGTTGTCGTATCATTCTGTGAGGTCCGTAGTAATCGCTGTAAGTGTGGTTTGTAAAAAGGATTAAACTGTTCATGTTTAAAGTTGTCATTTATATATATATGCCGAAAGGCAAGTTCTTCTCATATTATTGTTTCATATTTCATAATATGTCTTGTATCGTTTTATGTTCCGACACTGGATGTTGTGTCACTAGGGTGCCCGGTAAGGCACCACCACGCCCGCCGGTCGTGACAAAAGTGGTATCAGAGCGCTTAATCCTGAAAGTGTCTACGCATCAGATTCCAGAGAGTCTTGATTATCTGTGTTGTGCACCACATCAATAATCGTGAGGCTATAGGATATTTAGGAGTGGTTTCTATTCTTCTCACTCGAGATCGTGCCTTAGAGCCGTGTTGTAAGTCGACCCTCGCGTATTTCTTCCTTACCGCTATGCCCGCGTAGGCAACCCGCCCAGAGGGCAAGGCAAACAGGAGCCGCGAGTAGAGTTCGTGAGGGTGGCGCGGCTCAGCCCAACCATTACCTAGGGTAGTGCTTCATTCGGGAGTTCTCGCGACGCCACTAGCCCCAAAGAGAGTTTAGCACGGCGCGGCAGCTCCTATCGCGCCATGATATTTGAACCTTTCGCCCGCGACCGAACAATGAGTATAGAGTATACCGATGTATCGCGAGTCTTGATGACTATCTAAGAGAGGTTGTGCAAGAGTAATTCTTCGCTTAGGCTCGAGCATGGCCTCGTGGTCGCTTATGCGCAGCAGCCGAGAAACGAGAAATCGACGCGTTAACAAAGCGACAAGAGGAGGCCAGAGCAGAAGGTCCTTTAGTAACTTTCAAGGCGAGTCGCCTCACCGCCAGATTAGATATGCACCTCCGCCAAGCAGAGTGGTCTTCCACGGATATCGTGACGCTCGAGTACGCAGGAGTCGGGTCGAACTCCGTGGCTTCCGCTCACAGCGATGCACGCCATCCCGAATGTCGCTCTTAGTCGGGTACTTGTTGTACCTACGACCGCCGTGGTCCGATGTCGATAGAGTGTCCTCAGGAGGACTTAGCCTTCAGATCGTGGGTAGTTCGTCATCTTCCTAGCTATGCGCTCTACGGGCGTGTTTGATTAGAACGACTAAGAGGAAGAAAGAGATATAGATATATCTTTAACCTCTGTAGATCAAGATGTGATAAGGTGAGTATACCTTAAGTGCTATGTTCTGATAGCGGTGTGTTAGTTGTGTTTAGAAATCATGGTGGGTTAACCGAGTAAGATTTTGGGGGATAGATAAGGTGTGAGCCTTAGAATGTTTTTCGAAAGACCTTAGAGGTAAGGCCATCTCGAGTAAAGGTGTAGTGTTATGTTTGATCCTTATCGGAAGTGCATAGTGGCCGTGAGTTATGTTTGGGATAGGTCCCTAGTAAGTATGGAATGAAAGAGGTAGTTGAGCTAAGAAGACCGCTAGGTTTTCGTAACGTGTTTAGAGAGATTGTTCCTTCGGGAGCTAGTATTTTGCACCTGCCGTCAGTTGAGGCCACGCCGCTGGTCAACCCGCGCATGTTTGGTGGTGGGTCAGTTTGTGGTGGTCCCGCCTGTGGTAGGGTCACGAGGGTGTTAGGCCCATGTTTAGTTAACCAACAGACGAGTTCGTGGACGCGTCGACCGCTGGTCGCCGACGGGGCAGCCCATCGTGTTCTTCGGTCAGACCGCTTACTCTACCGTGTTGAGTTATCCGAAGGTTGTAAGGCTGCACGGTGCCTACCTTCACCTTATGACAGTGGAGCCTGTGTTACGCTGTTTTTGTTTCGGAAGTTTTACCAAGCATGTTAAGAACTCGTGAGTCTCGACCGCATTCGCCTCCGCCGTTGTTCGATTTCGCGGATAGTTGTGATTGTTGTCTCCTGTAGAGGAGTGTTTAAGCTACCATCTCAATGTTCGGATGTCGCCTTTGAAACCTCAGGCGGAAGTGTAAGTCACGGCCGATTGGTTCAATGTTGGCAAGGTTCGCATACTGGTTCAGCTTGTTCCAGCAGATCGTGGATAGTGAAGCTTGTCTAGAAGAAGTTCCGCACCGCAGGTATCGTGCGGATAATCGGCGACGACGCCAGGGTTCTGTGCCGACGGTCGGTCTTCTTGAAGGTACCACCCTGCTAGGTGGGACGAGTTTTGGAAAACCGAGGAAACGAGTCTTGTTATTTTGGGCCTTTTTGAGTTCATGTGAGGAATAGGCCAGGTTGCCTATATATTAGCATTTGCCGTCCGACTTAGGAGGCAGTACGTCCGGTCTTACGTATTGTTAGGATCGGAAAGTATCGAAGATCCATCCAGAGTGTTCCCAGTTAATGATGACCACGTTAGAGATAGTAACCCCGAGTTGTGGATACCGGGCGACGTAAATATGGTAAGAGTTCGAGTGTACGACCTCGTGGATCGATGCGCCCGCACCATTTGTCGGGTCGCCGAGCAAGGCTCGCGACAACGGGACACAGGGGTATCAGGTTGGTGAGGAGTAGAGGCGTTTCCTCGTGGACTTGGATGTAAGTTTTATGTGCGCAGTGTTTCGCGGGCCGACGTGGCAGACGCTCGTAAGTATAGTAGTGAAGACTATACGGCGCACGCTTGTTTAGAGATTAGAAGGAACATTCGACGAATGTTTCTGGCGAGGAGAATGTTATACCCGTATTTCCAGTATGTACGTAAGGACGACGTAGAAAATTTGAACTTGTGATTTAGGTCACGAAATTTATTTGTTCACAATACCCGAATAGAGTCGTGTTTCGACGAAACGTTTTCACAGCTTTCGTAGGGGAATTTCCGACGATGCCATTTTTAATTTTTATGATTTTTCCGAGAGACGAACATTTTGGACCAACAAGAGGGCGCCACTTGGCACCCTCTCATTGGAACACCTGGCGGTTTGCTTGGCCGAAAGTGGACGCTTGGCTAGCTTTCTGGCCTTGTTTTGTGCCTTGTTTGTGCCTTGTTTGTGCCTTGTTTTGTGCCATGTTTTGTGGAGTAGGGATAAGTGCACTTGGCTTGATCCTAGCCCTACACTTGCCTAACACATGGATTGATCTTCGCCATCGTTGGCCAAGGCTTGTGCTATAAATACCCATCCCTTTGATGAACTTCTTCATCCATTCCAAAATAATTCTAAGTGTTAAATCCTCCTCCCTCCTCAGGTTGAGTTCGCCAAGGGCCTCCCTAGTGGCCGAGAGCACCCCCTGTGGGTGCTAGCCGAGAGTAGTGCCCCCTCTCCTAGTAGTGTGGCCGTGGGTACCCCCTAGCCTAGTCGCTGTATAAATACCCTCCTCTTGATAGAAATACTCTCAAAAGTATCATATAATGCCCAAATTACCTTAGTCAGATACCTTGTGTATTCTAAGGTTATACCTATACGAAAACCCGTAAATACTATTATACTTCCCACACCACAAAACCGAAACTCTAGGAAAATCTCCATAGTCCGCCGAGTCTTGTGTGGTTGGTTAGAACTTCTAAGGGTGGTTTAGAGCGGGTCGAGCGCCGAGTCGAGCTAAACGATTGCCCAGATCGACTTTAAGCTAGGATAATTATGGGCTTATCGAGGTAAATATCTTGTCCCTATTGTAATTGGAAATTACATGTTGTTAGATATTATAGTTGAAGTATACTATATATAGTATCAACGTAGTTATCGCAATGTCTTGCGACTTAAGCCCAATTTAAAGAAGAATACCGAATCGTAATTACATAGGGTCAGACATTAGAGACTTGTGTAGTAGTACCGTGGAGTAGAATTGTACCCGATAGGGTTAGATGTATAACCCCCGGTTGGCTTGCAGCCTCGATAGAGAGGAGATTTACGCCGTCATGGGGAGGCCGCCAATTTTCTGTGAATGTTCTACGATAAGATCTAGATGTTAATAAGTCACTTGTGGCCTTATAGGTCAAGTACTACGTGGCGCGATCTACTTGGCTTAAGGAGTAGCCGACGCTCAGTACTTGAGCGCTTTTGCTATTAGTCGATACTGCCGCGAGGTATGTGAACCTCTTCCTATCTCTTCTAGCATGATATGTGTGAACTATGTAGTACGGTAGACGATACGTGCTAAATGTATTTGATTATTTAAAACATAAAGTGTTATAACGCTTTATGGGAAGTCGTTATAAATTTTTATGTTGTTAAGAAAATACTTGTGGTTTTTAAAAGGTAATCGATTTGAACTATAATCGCTTGTTATATGTTAATAAAGAACTTGAAGTATTTCAAAAGATTTTTGAATCATTTTGAAAGAAGTAGCAATATTTGGTTTTTGAAAACTTAAGAGTTATACTAGCTTTATGGGAAGTTAGGTATAACGCTTAAGAATGTTTTACCGATTTCTAAATCGTAACGTATCGACAAACCATCAGCTGCTAATAAAAGGAAATGTTTTGAGTAATTAAGTATTATTAAAACCAGAGAAACTTCCATCCGCATAGAAGCTAAGATGAGACAAAATGATATTTCCTAGATCATGGTCAGTAATAAGATTGTTATAAAGAAGATATCCTACTCACATATAAGGCTTATGTTTCTCGATAGTTTAAAGGAGAATTATATTCTTAAACGAATAAGACTATGAACTACTTAATCCTTTCTAAAAAAATGAGAAACTTGAACATTGGAAATTAGGCAAACTTAAACATTGGAAAGGAATGTTGCTACTTGATTTTACAAAGAGAAGTAATTGATTTACTTTAAAAAGATGATCACTCTATTTTTATACTACTGTATTATGTGACATTGTGAAAGTAACGCACCTTTTAAAAGAGTTAATGTATGAAGTACTTGGGGATAAAACCCGAACTTATCGACATATAGTAGAAAGTACCTTGTGTGAACAACTTGATTGTATTGGTTTGTGATAGCCTTGTAATACTTTCTTGTTGCTTTGATAAGTAAACGTGTTAGAATGCTACGCTGTTAGTATCTTGTGATGTTTGTGTAAAGGGGTTTCCTTGATTGCGCTTATTAACTATCCGTCGTTATGATAGTATTGTGGCATTCATCTCGCGATGATTCCGGTTAAGCTGCCTCCGACGCGGGTAGACTCAGCGGTCGATGGACCTATGATTCGAGATACCTCACGCAGTCCCGGCCTGCGCGAATCGCGAGTTCCGTGCCAGATGCGGCCTTGTGGTCACGCGGTCTCGCGCTACGCGACGCGAGTCCGTGACGACGCCGGAGTAGCTACCGATGCGGGAATACCTCATGCAGCCGATGAGATTGGCCTACGCGAGTCGCGGAAGTTCCAGGACTAGACGCGCGACATTAGATATCGCGCAAGTGGCCGCTTTGATCATGCGACGGCTTCAGACAGATCTCATGATACGCTTCATGACCTTGTTGGTACGCTGTGGTGTTAGTAGTCGGCTATGCCTTCGCATTTACCCCAGACGGTGTTATTATGGCACGTGGGACCCGTGTTCATATGTGTTCCTTGGTGCTTTATATCCTAAACCGCCAGCTGAGGAAACGTGTCCCACGCACGATTGATGTTGTGGGCGTGAGACCCATCAAGCATGTTCTTTTGTGATGACTTGAGGCGTGAGTCCCCGACTTGATATGACCGCTAGTTATGGTAAAACCGTAGTTTGGTTATCATACATGTCTCCCGCTTTGTATAGACTACTATGATTTCATTTACGTGATTTATATTTTAGTTTCACATACTCTGCACTGCCAGATCGACTCCTTCGGGCCGCTCATGCCGCAGTCGAGGTACACCGCCGCCGATCCTAGCCTCGTGGTCACAGCTGCTTGGGAAGCTCCGCTTCTCCGAGGCTTATCACGTATAGTCCCCGTCGTAGTAAGTGTTTACATTCGTGGTCATGGGCCCCGTCCCGCCATCATGTCGATCATTCTGAGGTCCGTAGTAATCGCAGCAAGGTGGTTTGTAAAAAGGATTAAACTGCTCATGTTTAAAGTTGTCATTTATATATATGCCGAAGGCAAGTTCTTCTCATATTATTGTTTCATATTTCATAATATGTCTTGTATCGCTTTATGTTCCACGACACTGATGTTGTGTCACTAGGGTGCCCGGTAAGGCACCACCACGCCCGGGCTGGTCGTGACACGTACGTAGAAATTTTCGAACTTCTTTAGGCTTGGCCGAATTCTTTTGTGCACAACACCCTGCTAGAGTCGCTTTTCGACTAAACGCTTTCACGCCTTTCGTAGGGAATTTCCGCCATGTCATTTATAATTTTTATGATTTTTCCGAGAGACGAATATTTTGGACCAACAAGAGGGCGACACTTGTCACCCTCTAATCGTGAAGGTCGGACTAAATGGGCGGATTGGCACGCTTTTTGTGTTGAATTGTGGTCAAGGGTTAGGTAGGATATTTTGTGTAGATGGATAAGGTTGCACATGGCTTAATCTTGGCCTTACACTTGCTATGCACTTGTCTTCATCTTCGCCATTGGTTGGCCTTCACTTGACCTATAAATACCCCTTAGTTGATGAACTTTCTTCATCCAAAACTTGAGCAATCTACCTAAGTCTCAAAATACTCCCTCCTCTTACTTACTGTCCGCCACACTACCCCCTCGGAAGCCTCGCCGAGAGGTCTACCCCCTAGCCTAGTTGTTTTCGTATAATACCCTTTGTCAGGTATAGAAATACTCTCCAAGTATTGTTATTATGCCCAAATACTCGCCCAAATACCTTGTAGTACTTTCCAAAGTACCCTTTACAAAAGCCCGTAAAATACTATTATACTTTCCTCACTACTAAAACGAAACCCTAAGTAAATCTTCACCCGTAGTTGAAGTTATAGTAGAAGTTGGTTAGAACTTCTAAGGGTTGTTTGAGCGGCCTGAGCGCCTGAGTAGAGCTAAACCTTGCTCAGATCGACATTTAAACTCGGATAATTTTGGGCTTATCGAGGTAAACACTCTTGACCTTCTATTGTAATTGGAAATTACATGTTGTAGGAATATATAGTGAAGTATACTATATATAGAACCGAACATTATAATTGTGCGGCAATGTCTTTTGACTTAAGCTCGATAATACTTACGCAATGTCTTGCGACTTAAGCTCAATTTAAATAAGAGAACCGAATCAGAATTACATAGATCAGACATGAGACTTTTGTAGCATTGCAGTAGTAGAATTGTACACGCCCGTCAGACGTGTTAACCCTCTCGGTTGGCTTGGTAGCCTACCGATAGAGGAGATTTACGCTGCATGGGGAGGTGCCGCCAATTTTCTCAGAGAATATTCTACGCCGATCTAAAGGCCTCTATAGGTTGTAGTACTACGCGAGTGACCGCTTGATCGAGAGTGTAGCCGGCGCTGAGGTACTGAGCGCTGCTATTAGTCGATAATCGTCGCGAGGTATGTGAACCTCTTCCTATCTCTTCTAGCATGATATGTGTGAACTATGTAGTACGGTAGACGCACATGCTAAATGTATTTGATTGTTTAAAACATAAAGTGTTATAACGCTTTATGGGAAGTCGGTTATAACGACTTTATGTGGATAAGCAAATACTTTGTGGTTTCAAAAGGTAATCGATTTGAATAATAACCGGCTTGATATGTGTTAATAAAGAACTTGAAGTATTTCAAAAGATTTATGAATCGCTTTGAAAGAATGAGTAGTACTTGGTTTTGAAAGCTTAAGAGTTATACTAGCTTTATGGGAAGTTAGGTATAACGGCTTAAGAATGTTTTATCGATTTCGAAATCGTAATGTGTATCGACAAACCGCCGCAAATACTAATAAAAGGAAAATGTATTGACTAATGAAGTATTATTAAAACCAAGAGAAACCTCCATCCGCATGTAAGCTAAGACGAGACAAAATGATATTACATTTCCTAGATCATGGTCGCTTAACGAGATTGATTATAAACAAGAATAACCTACTCACATATAAGACATATGTTTCTCAAAACGCTTAAAGGAGAATTATGTTTTAAAGGACTAAAACTATGAACTACTAAACCTTTTCTAAAATGAGAAACTTGAGCATTCAAATTAGGCAAACTTGAACGCTTGGAAAATAAGGTTGTTACTTGATTTTACAAAGGAAAGCATTTTGGTTTACTTAACAATGTTAGTCACTCAAATTTTATACTACGTATCGGTGACCCTTGTAAAAGAAATGGATCTTAAAAGGAATTTAACGGACGTAGTACTTTAAGGTTAAAATCCGACTTTGACATAAAATGAAAGTACTGAGTCGTGTGTAACTTGCTTATGCTTGTTGTTATGAAACTTGACCATGTTACGTGTAATAGCCTTGTTGTGCAAGAATCGTGTTCTACTCGACACGTCATCCGAATGTATTTCACTTGATTACCGGGTCATCCGAATGTATTTCACTTGATTACCGGTCATCCGAATGTATCTCATCGATTACCGTCATCCGAATGTATCTCACCGATTACCGGTCATCCGAATGTATCTCACTTGACACGTCATCCGAATGTGTTCTACTCGACACGGGTCATCCGAATGTATTTCACTTGATTACCGGGTCATCCGAATGTATTTCACTCGACTACCGGTTCATCCGAATGTATATCATCGACTACCGGCTCATCCGAATGTATTTCACCGACTACCGTTCATCCGGAATGTATTCCACACGCTTCTATATCGGGTCCATAAGATGGGCCGAGACCGTTATACGTATCACATAATTTGTACCTAGATCGCCAAGCAGAGGAAGAAGTTCCACGCACGGAGGATGACTTTGAGGCGTGAGTCCCCGACTTGACATGATCGCTTCTATGTTGGAATCGTAGTTTGGTTATCATACATGTCTCCCGCTTTATATAGACTATTATGATTTCATTTACTGATTTTACGCTTCACATACTTGGTACCGTTGCATCGACTCTCCTTCTGGCCGCTCATGCCGCAGTAAAAGGTACATCGGCCGATCCCCGCTTTTAGGATCACCTTTCAACAGATTGGAAGCTCCGTTCCTTCGAGGCTTATCTGTTGTATGTTACCCCGAGTCCGTAGGTTCTTGTACATTCGAGGTATGGCGGCCCTGTCCCGTCATAGTTGTTGTATAAATTTAGAGGTCTCAGAGTAATCGCAAGGTGGTTTGTAAAAAGGATAACTGTCGGTATTTACGTATATATATGATGGCAATCGCTTTGGTTGGCCTGCTTATTCATTTTGTCTCTAAATTCATGTTCATGTTTTATTTCCGCTGATTTTTCTCTCGATGTTGTATCACCAGGTGCCCGGTAGGCACCACCACGGCCCGGTTCGCCGTGACAAAAGTGGTATCGTGAGCGCTTAGTCTCTGAAAGTGTCTACGCATCGTGTTCAGTAGAGTCTTGATTATCGGTGTCAGGCACCACATCTATAATCGTGAGGTTGCAGGACATTTAGGATTGGTTTCATTCTTCTCATTCCGAGATCGTGCCTGTAGCCGTGATAAATCGACCTCCGACGTATTCCTTTCCTTTGCCGCTATGCCTCCGCGCAAGGCAACCTGTGCCCGATGGGCAAGGCAATGAGGAGCATGCAGTGAGATACGAGGAGTACGAGGCGCAGCCCGGCCAAGACTGAGACAAGATTTCCGACGGCGGGTTTCGCGACGCCAAAGACCAAATAGAAGTTTAGAGTCGCAGCAGTGGTCCGAGACTACAAGACTGAGCCTCCATCCCACACCGAGCCGATGAGACGGGTACAAGGAATGGTCGCCATCGCCGTGGTCGTACGATATGAGATAGGCCGACGCAGCAGCCCAAATTTCAAAGAAGACCGTAGTTCACCCCCGAGCGCATACTGAGGCTACGGACTTCCCGAGTCAGAGCCTCCGGTGTTCTATGGATCGAGAGCCGAGGACGACCCTCGTGAGTTTATCCGACAGCTACACGGATCATGAGAGTGATCGAGCCTCGCAGGCGTAGTCGGTGGTATTGGTTCGCATCACCGCGTGATACCGCAGCTGATCGTTTGATTCGCGGAGCCGCCCCGGAAGAGCATGCACTTCCAGCAGTGGGACGAAGTTCTCGAGGCATTTCATGCACATTTCTTGCCTCCACGCATTTGGCGAGGGCTCGGCCGGCAGATTTTTGACGCTGAGGCGTGACGCGACGGTTAGAGAGTACAATGTGGAGTTCGACTCATTAGCTCGGTATGTTCCCACCAGAGTAGCCGATATGGAGGACAGAGTACACCGCCACGCCACCGCTAGACGATTACTTGGCGCAGGCTTGTACGGTGTAGCTTTTCACCGGCATGGACATTGCCCGCACGCAAGCTCACGCACTAGGATGCGAGGCACGAGAGGTCGACGGAATGACCGAGATCGCCAGAAGAGGCCGTAATGCAGGTCCTTTGGTAACTTTCGAGGCGACCGCCAAGAAGCCTAGTTATGTACCTCCGCCAAGATGCAGTGGTCCTCCACGCCTTCGTGTCGTTCGGTATTCGAGCTGGTCGAGCTCCGTGGCTTCCGTTCACGTGTTTACGTGAGTGCAGCCACAGGATTCATGCCCTCGCGGCACGATGTGGCAAACATCATCCCGAAATGTCGTTTTTATCGGTGCTTGCTTCACCTGCGCCGTCAGGCCATGTGACGAGACATCAGCTTATAGAGAGGTACGCAGCTGGCGCAGCCTACCGGATCGATGGCGGTGTTCATCGCTTTCTACATGCATACCGCAGGCGTACTTTATGATTAGAGGAGCGGTTTTCAGTATATCTAACCATCTAGAGGCTTGTATGTTTTGATGTTATGTTAATGTGTTAAGTGTTATGTTCGATAGCTTTGTGCTAAAATGTGATTTAGGAACCGTTGGGGGAAAAAGGGTAAGCTCGGGGTGAGAAAATGATGAACCTTAGAATATTACGCTTGAGACCTTAGATGTGCCGCCTTGAGTACAAGATTTTGCGAGTGATCCTTGTCGAGTGCATTTTATGCCTAGAAAATATTGTGTGATAAGTCTCTGGTTGGGTAAATGAAAGTGGTATCTTTCATGATGTGATTTAGCAAGGTTGTTCCGGATCGAGAAACGAGAGTCGGCGGATGAGGCTCGTTGAGGACGTGTTGCGGTCAACCCGTGAGCCGGAATGAGGTGGGTCACTCGGGTGGTCCCACCAGCGTAGGGTCACGAGGGTGCTAGGCCCAAGTTTAGATGACCATCGATGAGTTCGTGGATATGTTCGACCGGCGGATCGTGAAGGCCGGGGCCTTGGGAAGATCGAGGCTAGTAAGATAACCAAGTCGAGGTGGTGACTCCAAGGTTTGGAGAATCAAGTGATGATCAAGTGTGGTACGATATCGAAGAGTTCAAGAGTTCGAGAAGAGTACGACGAGTAAGGGTAGAGGCGAGCATGTATTGCGAGCATAGATTTGATCATTTCTTGTAAAGGAGAAGGTGCGAAGATGTATATTTTAGACCTCGTGAGTCGACGCATCCGGCATCATTTGTTGGTCACGAGTGACACTAGAACCTCGCGCAAAGTGACAAAAGTTTGTGATGTTAGAGGTGTTTCTCGTGGACTTGGATATAAGTATTTGCGTGCATGTGTTGTTTCGTACGCTTGTGGCGCTGGCAACTTATTGAAGAACTTTATCGTTATCCGTCTTGAGAAGGAACATTCGGACGAATGTTTCTACGAGGGGAGAATGTTATACCGTATTTCCGAGTATGCGCGGGACGACGTAGAAATTTTCGAACTTCTTTAGGCTTGGCGAATTCTTTTGTGCACAACACCCTGTTAGAGTCGCTTTTGACGAAACGCTTTCCATACTTTCGTAGGGAATTTCCGCTATGTCATTTATAATTTTTATGGATTTTTCCGAGAGACGTAACATTTGGACCAACAAGAGGGCGACACTTGTCACCCTCTAATCGTGAAGGTCATGACGAAATGGGCAAGGATTGGCACGTTTTTTGTGTTGACTTGTGGTCAAGGGTTAGGTAGGATATTTTGTGTAGATGGATAAGGTTGCACATGGCTTAATCTTGGCCTTACACTTGCTATGCACTTGTCTTCATCTTCGCCATTGGTTGGCCTTCACTTGACCTATAAATACCCCTTAGTTGATGAACTTTCTTCATCCAAAACTTGAGCAATCTACCTAAGTCTCAAAATACTCCCTCCCTCTTACTTACTTTCGTCCGCCACACTACCCCCTTGAGAAGCCTTGGCCGAGAGGTCTACCCCCCCCTAGCCTAGTTGTTTTCGTATAATACCCCTTGTTGTGGTATAGAAATACTCTCCAAGTATTGTTATTATGCCCAAATACCTTGGCCCAAATACCTTGTAGTACTTTCCAAAGTACCCTTTTTACAAAAGCCCAGAAAATACTATTATACTTTCCCTCAGTCACTAAAACGAAACCCTAAGTAAATCTTCACCCGTAGTTGAAGTTATAGAAGTTGGTTAGAACTTCTAAGGGTTGTTTGGAGCGGCCTGAGCGCCTGAGTGAGCTAAACGTTGCTCAGGATCGACATTTAAACTCGGATAATTTTGGGCTTATCGAGGTAAACACTCTTGACCTTCTATTGTAATTGGAAATTACATGTTGTAGGAATATATAGTTGAAGTATACTATATATAGAACTGAACATTATAATTGTGCAAAGAATGTCTTTTGACTTAAGCTCGAATAATACTTACGGCAATGTCTTGCGACTTAAGCCTCAATTTAAATAAGAGAATCGAATCAGAATTACATAGATCAGACATGAGACTTGTGTAGTAGCATTGTAGTAGAATTGTACACGCCCGGCCGACGTTAACCCCTCGGTTGGCTTGGTAGCCGCCGATAGAGGAGAGATTTACGCTGTCATGTGGGAGGTGTCAATTTTCTCAGAATATTCTACGCCGATCTAAAGATATTAATAGGCGCTTTGTGGCCTCTATAGGTCAGAGTACTACGTGGAGTGACTCGCTTGATCGAGAGTGTAGCCGACGCTGAGGTACTTGGAGCGTTTTGCTATTAGTCGATAATCGCCGCGAGGTATGTGAACCTCTTCCTATCTCTTCTAAAGCATGATATGTGTGAACTATGTAGTACGGTAGACGCATACGTGCTAAATGTATTTGATTGGTTTAAAACATAAAGTGTTATAACCGCTTTATGGGAAGCTCATATAACACTTTATGTGGATAAGCAAATACTTTGTGGTTTCAAAAAGGTAATCGATTTGAATAATAACCGCTTGATATGTGTTAATAAAGAACTTGAAGTATTTCAAAAGATTTATGAATCGTTTTGAAAGAATGAGTAGTACTTGGTTTTGAAAGCTTAAGAGTTATACTAGCTTTATGGGAAGTTAGGTATAACGGCTTAAGAATGTTTTACCGATTTCGAAATCGAATGTGTATCGACAAACCGCAAAGCGTTAATAAAAGGAAAATGTATTGACTAATGAAGTATTATTAAAACCAGAGAAACCTCCATCCGCATAGAAGCTAAGATGAGACAAAATGATATTACATTTCCTAGATCATGGTCACTTAATGAGATTGATTATAAACAAGAATAACCTACTCACATATAAGACATATGTTTCTCAAAACGTTTAAAGGAGAATTATGTTTTAAAGGACTAAAACTATGAACTACGAAACCTTTTTCTAAAATGAGAAACTTGAGCATTCGAAATTAGGCAAACTTGAACGTTTGGAAAATAAGGTTGTTACTTGATTTTACAAAGGAAAGCATTTTGGTTTACTTAACAATGTTAGTCACTCAAATTTTATACTACGGGTATCGGGTGACCCTTGTAAAAGAAATGGATCTTAAAAGGAATTTAACGGACGTAGTACTTTAAGGTTAAAATCCGGACTTTGACATAAAATGAAAGTACCTTGAGTCGTGTGTAACTTGCTTATGCTTGTTGTTATGAAACTTGACCATGTTACGTGTAATAGCCTTGTTGTGCAAGAACTGTGTTCTACTCGATTACGTGTAAGACGTTATACCTAACTTCCCATAAAGCTAGTACAACTCTTATGTTTTCAAAGCCAAGTATTACTCTTCTTTCAAAAAGGTCTTTTTGAAACACTTCAAGTTCTTTATTACTACACATCAAATCCGTTATAAGTCAAATCAGTTACCCTTTGAAACCACAAAGCATTTTCTTACCTACATAAAGTTGTTATAACCAACTACCCATAAAGCCGTTATAACACTTTATGTTTCAAACCAATCAAATACATTAAACACATGTACGTCTACCGTACTACATAGTTATACACATATCATGATAGAACAGATAGGAAGAGGTTCACATACCGCGACGATTATCGACTAATAGCAAAACGCCCAAGTACCTCAAACCGCTCGGCTACTCCTAAGCCAAGTAGATCACGCCATACGTAGTACTTCAACCTATAGAGGCCACAAGGCACCTATTAACATTTAGATCTCAATGGAGAATATCCTACGTAAAATTCGCAAAGACTTCCTCCCCGCAACAACAGAAATCTCCTCCTCTAGCGAGGCCGGCTACCAAGCCAACCAGGGGGGGGTTAACACGTCAAACCGGACGTGGACAATTCTACTACACAGGAATGTTACACAAGTCTACTGTAATACACCCATGTAATTACAGCCGATTCTTTCTTTAAATTCAGCTTAAGTCGCAAGACATCGCTGTAAGTATTATTCGAGCTTAAGTCAAAAGACATTGCCGCACAACTATGTTCAGTTCTATATATAGTATACTTAATTATATACTCCTACAACATGTAATTTCCAATTACAACAGAAGGTTAAGAATGTTTACCTCGATAAGCCCAAAAATTATCCGAGTTTATATGTCGATCCCGAGCAAGGTTTAGCTCCTCCTCGTGCGCTCACCGCCTCCAACCAACCCTAAGAAGTTCTAACCAACTTCTACTTATAACTTCAACTACGGGTGAAGATTTACTTAGGGTTTCGTTTTTGTGACTGAGGGAAGTATAATAGTATTTTCTGGGCTTGTAAAAGTGTAACCTTGGGAAAACTACAAGGTATTTGGGCCAAGGTATTTGGGAATTATAACAATACTTGAGAGTATTTCTATACCACAAAAGGGGTATTTATACGAGACAACAAGGCTAGGGGTGTAGACCTCTCGCCAAGGCTTCTCGGTGTGTGGCGGCCGAAACGAAGCAAGAGGGAGGCCCAAAGATTTTTCAAGACTTAGGCAATTTTGGATGAAGAAGTTCATCAACATGGAGGGGTATTTATAGGTCAAGCAAAGGCCAACCAATGGCCAAGATCCATCCAAGTGTTAGGCAAGTGTAAGGCTAAGATTAAGCCAAGTACACCTTATCCATCTACCACCAAAATATCCTACCCAACCCTTGACTAAAAGCCAAGGCCAAATCGCCCAAGAGGACGCCTCAAGTGCTCCAATTAGAGGTGACAAGTGTCGCCTCTCGTTGGTCCAAAATGTTTCGCCTCTAAAAATCCGCAAAAATTAAAAATGACATAGCCGAATTTTCCCTACGAAAGTCGTGGAAACGCTTTCTAAAAAACGACTCTAATCGGTGTTGTGTACAAATTTCAAACTAGCCAACTTTAAGGCTCAAATTATAATACGACGCTACCACGCATATACTGAAATACGGTATAACATTCTCCTCCTTAGAAACATTCGTCCCGAATGTTCCTTCTCAAGACGGATAACGATAAAGTTCTTCTAACAAGTTGTCAACGCCACACCGCCACGTAAACACCCGCCAAATACTTACATCCAAGTCCACGAGGAAACACCTCTAACATCACAAACTTTTGTCACTTTGCCGCGAGGTTCTAGTGTCACCCCGCGACCAACAAATGGTACCGGATCGCACGCGATCCCCGAGGTCTAAAATATACATCCTTCGCACCTTCTCCCTTCACAAGAAATGATCACACACGCTCACTTCTCCCTATCTCGTTGTACCCTTCTAACACTCGAACTTTTTCTAGTATCCGCACTCACACTTCCATCAACGCTTCGCTTTCCACCCTGGAGTCACCACCTCCAACTTAGTTATCTTACTAGCCTCAATCTTCCTTAAGGCCACTTCCGCCTTCACGATCCGCCTGTGTCGAACATATCCACGAACTCATACGATGGTCATCTAAACTGGGCCTAGCACCCTCGTGACTTACCGCTCAAGGGACCACCCAGAGTCGACCCCACCTCATTCCGGCCACGGTTGACACGCAACACGCCCTCAACCCGAGCCTCTGTCACGCCGACTCTCTCATTTCTCGATCCGAACAACCTTGCTAAATCACATCGTGAAAGATACCACTTTCATTTACCCAACCTGGACTTATCACACAATACATTTATACGCAAACCAAGTATTTCAACAAGGACTAACCGTAAAATCTTTTATTCAAGATGACCTTACATCTAAGGTCTCAACATGAAATATTTTAAAGTTCACACTTTCCATGCCCCATACATATCCTTTCAACTAGCCAAGCTTTCTAACTCATAACCAACATAACGCTATCCGAACGTAGCACACAATAATAAGGTCATCAATCATGCATACAAATCTCTGTAGAGGGTTAAGGATATACCGAAGCTACCGCTCACTCTAATCATAAGTCCGCCTGCAGGCGCATAATCGTAGGCGCGGCGAACTCGCCATCGATCCGCAGTCGCGCCAAGCCGCCGGCACTCTCCTATAAGCACGCGTCACATGGCTCGACGGCCGCAGTGAAACAAGCACCGATAAAGACGACATTCCCGATGATGTTTGCCACATCGCACACCGAGGGACATGAATCCTGCCGCTAGCACTCACGTATACCTGCGGAACTGAAGCCCGAGCTCGACCAGCTCCCGAATACCCAACGCCCCAAGACCGGGGGGACCACTGCATCGTGGAGGTACATAACTAGATCGCCACGAGGCGGTCCGCCTCAAAGTTACCAAAGGACCTCGCTGCTCGCCTCTTCACGATCTCGGTCATTCCGCCGACCTCTCCGTGCCTCACATCCTAGTGCATGAAGCCAGACGCGGCAATGTCCATGCCCGGCCAAGAGCTACTCCCGCAAGCCTCGCCAAGTAATCATCCAGCCCGTGACGTGGCGGTACTCGCCCTCCATATCGCTATTACAAGGAACATACCGAGCTAATGAGTCGAACTCCACATTGTACTTCTAACCGCCCGCCCGCCCCGCCTCAACGTCAAAAATCTGTTTACCCGAGCCCTCTCATCTGTGGGGCAAGAAATGTGCAAGAAAAGCCTTGAGAACTCGTCCCATACACTGAGTGCATGCTCTTCCCGGGACAACTCCCACGAATCAAACCAGTCAACTGCAGTATCACGCAGCTGATGCGAACCCAATACCACCGACTCTGCCTCTGAGACTCTGATCACTCTCATGATCCGCTGTAGCTGTCGGATAAACTCCTGAGGGTCATCCTCAGCTCTCGATCCATAGAACACTGGCGGGCTACAACTCAGAAAGTCCCGTAGCCTCAAACTGTCTGCTCGGGGGTGAACTACGGGTGCTACTGGGGCTGGAATCACGTGCATCCACTTATCCTCATATCTGCCACGACTCGCCAAGAATCGCCATCTCTTGTACCCATCTCATCTTCTCCGTGATGTGGGACGAGGCTCAGTATCAGAGTCTCGCAGCCCATCGCCGCGCTCAACTCTGCTGGGCCGGGCGTCGCTAAACCCGCCGGAAGCACTGCTCGTGTATCGACCGCTCGCGCTCGCATTTCTCAGATCTCACTAACGCCTCATTGCTTTGCCCATCTGGGCTCAAGGTTGCCTTACGCGGAGGCATAATCGTAAAGGAAAGGAATACGCCGGAGGGTCCAATTTATCACACAACTCTAAGGCACGATCTCGTAATGAGAAGAATGGAAACTAATCCTAAATGCCCTGCACCTCCTCGATTATAGATGTGGTGCACAACACACCGATAATCAAGACTTACTAGACACGGTCTCAGACACTTTCCGAGGACTAACCGCTTCGATACCACTTTTGTCAAGACCAACCTGCCCGTGGATCGTGCCTTACCCCGCACCCTAGTGATACAACATCGAGAAAATCAAAATAAAAACATGAACATGAATTAAGAGAAAAGATAAATAAACAAAGCAACCAAAACAGCTTGCCTTCATCATATATACATAAATACCCAACAGCTTATCCTTTTTACAAACCCCGCCACAACAAAGCATGCACTTAAGATTTTTACAATGTATGACGGACAGGCCCCGCCATACCCCGAATGTATAAGAATCTGCAGCACTGTGGTAACATACCAAAAGATAAGCCTCCAAGGAACGGAGCTTCCCAACACGCTGAAATGTGATCCTATAAGCGGGATCGACAATCGATGTACCTTTTACTCGGCAGATGAACGCACTCAAGGAGGTCAATACAACAGTACCAAGTATGTGAAATCAGAAAATATCAGAATGAAATCATAATAGTCTATATAAAGCAGAGACATGTATGATAACCAAACTACGCTCACAACATAAAAGCGCCATGTCAAGTCGTGACTCACGCCTCAAAGTCATCCTCATGCCGTGGAACTTCTTCCTCACCGCCAGCCTAGGTACAAATCATGTGATACGATAATGTGTCTCGCCCATCTTATGGACCCAATATAGAAATCAGGAATACATTCTGCTCATCCTATGAACCAGAGTCGAGTGAAATACATTCCTGATGAACCAGAGTCGAGTGAAATACATTCCTGATGAACCGTGAGTCAAGTGAAATACATTCTGATGAACCTAGAGTCAAGTGAAATACATTCTGATGAACCGTAGTCAAGTGAAATACATTCCCGGATGAACCGAGTCAAGTGAAATACATTCCTGATGAACCCAGAGTCAAGTGAAATACATTCGGATGAACCTAGAGTCGAGTGGAACACAATACTTGCACAACAAGGCTATCACACGTAACATGGTCAAGTTTCATAACAAAAGCATAGGCAAGTTATACACAAATCAAGGTACTTTCATTTTATGTCAAAGTCCTGATTTTAACCCTAAAGTATTACGTACGTTAAATTCTTTTTAAAGATCCATTTCTTTTACGAAGGTCACCCGATACCCGTAGTATAAAAATAGAGTGACTAACATTGTTAAGTAAACCAAAATGCTTTCCTTTGTAAAATCAAGTAACAACCTTATTTTCCAAACGTTCAAGTTTGCCTAATTTCAAAAGCTCAAGTTTCTCATTTTAGAAAAGGTTTCGTAGTTCATAGTTTAAATCTTTAAAACATAATTCTCCTTTAAACGCTTGAGAAACATATGTCTTATATGTGAGTAGGTTATTCTTGTTTATAATTAATCTTATTAAGCATCCATGATCTAGGAAATGTAATATCATTTTGTCTTATCTTAGCTTCTATACAGATGGAGGTTTCTACTGGTTTTAATACCATACTTCATTATTCAATACATTTTCCTTTATTAACGCCGCAGGTGGTTTGTCGATACTCATTCGATTCAAATCAAGAAACATTATTCCTCTTAAAACCAAGTACTCATTACTCACGAATGAGTTTTCACACTTTTAACAAAATTCATATTAATACCATTAAGTCAAGTCTCTTATCTTCTAAAAATCAGTAAACCATTCTATTTATCACTCTTAAGACGTTATACCTAACTTCCCATAAAGCTAGTACAACTCTTATGTTTTCAAAGCCAAGTATTACTCTTCTTTCAAAAAGGTCTTTTTGAAACACTTCAAGTTCTTTATTACTACACATCAAATCCGTTATAAGTCAAATCGCCACTTTGAAACCACACAGCATTTGCTTACCTACAGACAGCTGTTAGCACCACCTGCCCCTAAAGCCGGTATAACACTTTATGTTTCAAACCAATCAAATACATTAAACACAGGTATGTCTACCGCATTACATAGTTATACACATATCATGCTAGAACAGATAGGAAGAGGTTCACATACCTCGCGACGATTATCGACTAATAGCAAAACGCCCAAGTACCTCAAACCGCCGGCTACTCCTTAAGCCAAGTAGATCACGCCATACGTAGTACTTCAACCTATAGAGGCCACAAGGCGCCTATTAACATTTAGATCTCAATGGAGAATATCCTACGTAAAATTCGAAAGACTCTCCCCGCAACAACAGAAATCTCCTCCTCTATCGGCGCCGCTACCAAGCCAACCGTGGGGGGTTAACACGCCTAACCTGACGTGTACAATTCTACTACACAAGAATGTTACACAAGCTCATCAGAATACAGTCCATGTAATTACTCGCTTCTCTTTAAATTCAGCTTAAGTCGCAAGACATTGCTGTAAGTATTATTCAGCTTAAGTCAAAAGACATTGCCGCACAACTATGTTCAGTTCTATATAGTATACTTAATTATATACTCCTACAACATGTAATTTCCAATTACAAATGTAAGGTTAAGAATGTTTACCTCGATAAGCCCAAAATTATCCGAGTTTATATGCCGATCCCGAGCAAGGTTTAGCTCCTACTCCGCGCGCTCGACCCGCTCCAACCAACCCTTAGAAGTTCTAACCAACTTCTACTTATAACTTCAACTACGGGTGAAGATTTACTTAGGGTTTCGTTTTTGTGACTGAGGGAAGTATAATAGTATTTTCTGGGCTTGTAAAAGTGTAACCTTGGGAAAACTACAAGGTATTTGGGCCAAGGTATTTGGGCATTATAACAATACTTGGAGAGTATTTCTATACCACAAAATTGGGGTATTTATACGAGACAACAAGGCTAGGGGTGTAGACTCTGCCAAGGCTTCTCAAGGGGGGGGGGGGGTAGTGTGGCGGACGAAAGTAAGCAAGAGGGAGGGGGAAAGATTTTTCAAGACTTAGGCAATTTTGGATGAAGAAGTTCATCAACATGGAGGGGTATTTATAGGTCAAGCAAAGGCCAACCAATGGCCAAGATCCATCCAAGTGTTAGGCAAGTGTAAGGCTAAGATTAAGCCAAGTACACCTTATCCATCTACCACCAAAATATCCTACCTAACCCTTGACTAAAAGCCAAGGCCAAATCGTCCAAGAGGATGCCTCAAGTGCTCCAATTAGAGGGTGACAAGTGTCGCCCTCTCGTTGGTCCAAAATGTTTCGTCTCTCGGAAAAATCCGCAAAAATTAAAAATGACATAGCCGGAATTTTCCCTACGAAAGCTGTGGAAACGCTTTCATTTAAAAACGACTCTAATCGGGTGTTGTGTACAAATTTCAAACTAGCCAACTTTAAGGCTCAAATTATAATACGACGCGCCACGCATATACTGGAAATACGGGGTATAACATTCTCCCCTCCTTAGACATTCGTCCCGAATGTTCCTTCTCAAGACGGATAACGATAAAGTTCTTCTAACAAGTTGTCAACGCCACACCTGGCCACAGAAACACCCGCGCAAATACTTACATCCAAGTCCACAGGAAACACCTCTAACATCACACACTTTTGTCACTTTGCCGCGAGGTTCTAGTGTCACTCCGGCGACCCAACAAATGGTACCGGACTGCATGCGATCCCTGAGGTCTAAAATATACATCCTTCGCACCTTCTCCCTTCACAAGAAATGATCACACACGTTCACTTCTCCCCTATCTCGTTGTACCCTTCTCGAACACTCGAACTTTTTCTAGTATCCGTACTCACACTTCCATCAACGCTTCGCTTTTCCACCCTTGAGTCACCACTCCAACTTGGTTATCTTACTAGCCTCAATCTTCCTTAAGGCCACTTCCGCCTTCACGATCCGCCAGTCGAACATATCCACGAACTCATACGATGGTCATCTAAACTGGGCCTAGCACCCTCGTGACTCTACCGCTGTGGGACCACCCAGAGTCGACCCCACCTCATTCCGGCCACGGTTGACACGCAACACGCCCTCAACCCGAGCCTCACACGCCGACTCTCTCGTTTTCGATCCGAACAACCTTGCTAAATCACATCAGAAAGATACCACTTTCATTTACCCAACCTGGGACTTATCACACAATACATTTATACGCAAACCAAGTATTTCAACAAGGACTAACCGTAAAATCTTTTATTCAAGATGACCTTACATCTAAGGTCTCAACATGAAATATTTTAAAGTTCACACTTTCCATGCCCCATACATATCCTTTCAACTAGCCAAGCTTTCTAACTCATAACCAACATAACGCTATCCGAACGTAGCACACAATAATAAGGTCATCAATCATGCATACAAATCACACGACCAACTCGGCCCGTGGATCGTGCCTTACCCGCACCCTAGTGATACAACATCGTGAGTAATCACGAACATAATACACATACATGAAACAAATGAAGTACAAAACAAGAATCTGAGGAAAACTTGCCTTTCGCATATATAAATAACAACTCTTACAAATGAACAGCTTTAATCTTTTTACAAACCCCGCCACAACAAGATTTCATGCACTTCTAAGAAAATGATACGACAACAATGGCGGACAGGCCCGCCATACCCCGAATGTAAATACCTACAACGACAGGACTATACCAAGATAAGCCTCCGAGAAACGGAGCTTTCCCAAACGCCGAATCGGACCCTAAGAGCGAGGATCAACGATCGTGTACCTTTACTGCGGATGAACGCAGCCCCAAGGAGGTCGATAACAGTACTAAGTATGTGAAACATGAAGATATCAGAAATGAAATCATAGTAGTCTATGAAAGCGTGAGACATGTATGATAACCAAACTACAGTTCACAATAAATAAGCGAATATGTCTAGTCGTGACTCACGCCCTCCAAGTCATCACTCCAATATAACAATGGGTCTCACGCCCACAACATCAATCATGCCCGTGGAATACCTTCCTCACTGCCGGCAGTCAATTTTAGAAAAGCACCAAGGAATACATGAACAAAGCAGTCCCACTGTGTCCAAATAAAACGAGACAGGGCACGGCGAAGGCATAGCCGACTACTAACACCCACAGGACTAACAAGGTCAGCAAAGGTATCATGATATCTGTCTAGACCGTCACATGATCAAAGCCGGTCGCCGCCTCGCAATATCAAATGCGCGCTTAGCCTCGAACTCCCCGCAGCCCCGCGATAGGCCGCCTCATAGGCCCGCATGAGGTATAACCCCGCATCGAGGGTAGCTACTCCCCGGCATCGTCCTGGACTCGCAGTCCGCATGGCCACATAGACCGCATGACCATAAAGGCCGCACACTAACCTGGAACTCTCGTAGCTCCGCATAGGCCCCCAAGGACCCGCATGAGGTATTCTCGAATCATGGTCCCAGACCGCCTGAGTCTACCCCGCATCGGAGGGCAGCTTAACCCCCGGAAACACGGTGAGTGGTATAATACCAACATAACAGTTTATCGTTTAAACAACCTAAGCACAATCAATGGAAAACCCTTTACACAAACATCACGTATCACTAACACACGTAGCATCCTAATATGATTACTTACCAAATCAACACGAAGGTATTACAAGGCTATCACAAACCAACACGATCCAGTTATACACACAAGGTACATTCTATTATATGATTAACAAGATCGAGTATCTATTCTCAAAGTACTTCATACATTATCTTTTAAAAGATACGTTACGTTTACAAAAGTCACACAATACCCGTAGTATATGAAAACTAGAGTGATTATCTTTTGAAGTAAAGCAAAACACTTCTCTTTGTAAAATCAAGTAACAACATTATTTCTCAAACGTCCAAGTTTGCCTAATTTCAAATGTTCACGTTTCTTACTTTAGAAAGGTTTCGTAGTTCATAGTCTTATTCATTTAAGAATATAATTCTCTTTTAAACTATCTGAGAAACATAAGCCTTATATGTGAGTAGGATATTCTTGTTTATAACAATCTTATTACAGCAGCCATGATCTAGGAAATATCATTTTGTCTCATCTTAGCTTCTATGCAGATGGAAGTTTCTCTGGTTTTAATAATACTTAATCACAAAACATTTCCTTTTATTAACGTTGCGGTGGTTTGTCGATACACATTCTCGATTTCAAATCAAGAAACATTCTTAAGCGTTATTACCTAGCTTCCCATAAAGCTAGTATAACTCTTAAGTTTTCAAAACCAAGTATTACTTCTTCTTTCAAATGATTCAAAAATCTTTTGAAATACTTCAAGTTCTTTATTAACACATAATAAGCCGCTTATAGTTCAAATCGTTACCTTTTAAAACCACAAGTATTTTCTTACCAACATAAGGTTGTTATAACCAACTTCCCATAAAGCCGTTATAACACTTTATGTTTTAAACCAATCAAATACATTTAGCACACGTACGCTCACCGCATCGCATAGTTCACACATATCATGCTAGAAGAGATAGGAAGAGGTTCACATACCTCGCGAAGTATCGACTAATAGCAAAACGCCCAAGTACTTCCAACCGTCGCTACTCCTTAAGCCAAGTAGATCGCGCCACGCCGTAGTACTCAACCTATAAGGCCACGCGCGCTTATTAATATTTACATCCCTTCAGAGAACATTCTACGTAAAATTCGAGACTCTCCCGCAACAGCGTAAATCTCCTCCTATAACGGGGCCGACTACCAAGCCAACCAGGGGGGGGGGTTATACGTCTAAACCGGACGTGCACAATTCTACCTCACGGAAAGGCTACACAAGTCTATTGTAATACAGTCCTATGTAAATACAACAAGATTTCTTTCGAAAAGGTTTCTTATTATTCAGGCTTAAGTCAAAAGACATTGCCGATAACTACGTTCAGTTCTATCAACTATATAATCATACAACATGTAATTTCCAATTACAATAGAGGGACAAGATATTTACCTCGATAAGCCCATAATTATCCGAGTTTAAAAGTCGATCCTGAGCAAGGTTTAGCTCCTACTCGTGGCCCGACCCGCCTCCAAACAACCCTTAGAAGTTCTAACCAACTTCTACTTATTACTCCAACTAACCATGGAGATTTTCCTTAGGGTTTCGGTTTTGTGACTAAGGAAGTATAATAGTATTTCTGGCTTTTCAGATAAGTATAACCTTAGAATACTTCAAGGTATACGGCTAAGGTAATTTGGGCATTATAACAATACTTTTGAGAGTATTTCTACCAAGAGGGGTATTATACGAAACAACTAGGCTAGTGGGGTACCCACGGCTAAGACCCCAGGGGAAGGGCTCTCGCCATGGGAGGGAGGCTCTGGCCGAACTCTACACTAAGGGGAGAGAGGAGGATTTAACACTTAGAAATATTTTAGGAATGGATGAAGAAGTCATCAAAGAGGGGGGTATTTATAGGTCTAGCAAAGGCCAACCAATGGCCAAGATCTTGCCAAGTGCAAGGCAAGTGTAGGGCCAAGATCTTGCCAAGTGCACCTTATCCATCTACCACAAAAATATCCTACCAACCCCTTGACCAAACAAGGCCAATTCGCCCACCCCTTTACCGCCTAACGTTCCAATGAGAGGGTGACAAGTGTCGCCTCTCGCTGGCCAAAAAGGTTTCACTCTCGGAAAAATCCGCAAAAATTAAAATGACATAGCCGAATTTTCCTACGAAAGTCGTGGAAAACGCTTTCGCCAAAACGACTCTAACCGTGTTGTGCACAAATAAATTTCGGCCAAGCCTATTTCTCAAGTTCAAATGTGCTACGTACGGCCCCCACGGACATACTCTGGAAAATACGGGGTATAACAGTCTCCCCTCCTTAGAAACATTCGTCCCGAATGTTCCTTCTAAGTCTCAAACAAACGCGGCGCCAAAGATAGTCTTCACTACCATACTTACGAAACAATCCTGCCACAATGGCCACAGAAACAACTGCGCAAAAATACTTACATCCAAGTCCACGAGGAAACACCTCTCTCTGGGGTCTAAAATATACTTCCTTCGCACCTTCTCCTTACAAAAGAAATGATCACATCTATGCTCGCCATACATGCTCGCTTCTTCCCGATACCACTTTTGTCACTTTGCCGCGAGGTTCTAGTGTCACTCCGGCGACCCAACAAATGGTACCGGACTACATGCGATCTCGAGGCCGTGACACTCGAACTCTTACCACATTTGATATCGCTTCAGCTAACAAGATACTGCACTCTAAGAATGATACGACAACAATGGCGGGACAGGCCCCGCCATACCTGAATGTAAATACCTACAACGACAGGGACTATACCACCGATAAGCCTCCGAGAAACGAGCTTCCCATACGCCGAATCGTGACCCGAGAACTAGGATCAACGATCGCGTACCTCAACTGCGGCAGATGAACGCACCGGGCGAGGTCGATAACAGTACCAAGTATGTGAAATCAGAAATATCAGTAAATGAAATCATAATAGTCTATATAAAGCAGAGACATGTATGATAACCAAACTACTCACAACATAAAAGCGAGCCATGTCAAGTCGTGACTCACGCCTCAAAGTCATCCTCATGCCCGTGGAACTTCTTCCTCACCGCCAAGCCTAGGTACAAATCATGTGATATGTATATGTGTCTCGGCCCATCTTATGGACCCAATATAGAAACTTGTGGAATACATTCCGGTTCATCCTACGAACCTAGTCGAGTGAAATACATTCCTGGATGAACCGTGAGTCGAGTGAAATACATTCCGGATGAACCCAGAGTCAATTGAAATACATTCCGTGATGAACCGGTAGTCAAGTGAAATACATTCCCGGATGAACCGGTAGTCAAGTGAAATACATTCCCGGATGAACCGGTAGTCAAGTGAAATACATTCCCGGATGAACCGGTAGTCAAGTGAAATACATTCCCGGATGAACCGGTAGTTGAGTGGAACACAATACTTGCACAACAAGGCTATCACACGTAACATGGTCAAGTTTCATAACAAAAGCATAGGCAAGTTATACACAAATCAAGGTACTTTCATTTTATGTCAAAGTCCGGATTTTAACCCTAAAGTATTACGTACGTTAAATTCCTTTTAAAGATCCATTTCTTTTACGAAGGTCACCCGATACCAGTAGTATAAAAATAGAGTGACTAACATTGTTAAGTAAACCAAAATGCTTTCCTTTGTAAAATCAAGTAACAACCTTATTTTCCAAACGTTCAAGTTTGCCTAATTTCAAAAGCTCAAGTTTCTCATTTTAGAAAAGGTTTCGTAGTTCATAGTTTAAATCCTTTAAAACATAATTCTCCTTTAAACGTTTTGAAAAACATATGTCTTATATGTGAGTAGGTTATTCTTGTTTATAATTAATCTTATTAAGCAGCCATGATCTAGGAAATGTAATATCATTTTGTCTTATCTTAGCTTCTATGCAGATGGAGGTTTCTACTGGTTTTAATACCATACTTCATTATTCAATACATTTTCCTTTATTAACGCCGCAGTTGGTTTGTCGATACTCATTCTGATTTCCGAAATCAGTAAACATTATTCCTCTTAAAACCAAGTACTCATTACTCACGAATGAGTTTTCACACTTTTAACAAAATTCATATTAATACCATTAAGTCAAGTCTCTTATCTTCTAAAAATCAGTAAACCATTCTTTTTATCACTCTTAAGACGTTATACCTAACTTCCCATAAAGCTAGTACAACTCTTATGTTTTCAAAGCCAAGTATTACTCTTCTTTCAAAAAGGTCTTTTTGAAACACTTCAAGTTCTTTATTACTACACATCAAATCCGTTATAAGTCAAATCAGTTACCCTTTGAAACCACAAAGCATTTTCTTACCTACATAAAGCTGTTATAACCAACTACCCATAAAGCCGTTATAACACTTTATGTTTCAAACCAATCAAATTCATTAAACACACGTATCGTCTACCGTACATAGTTATACACATATCATGCTAGAACAGATAGGAAGAGGTTCACATACCGCGACGATTATCGACTAATAGCAAAACGCCCAAGTACCTCAAACCGCTTGGCCACTCCTTAAGCCAAGATCACGCCATACGTAGTACTTGACCTATAGAGGCCACTATGCGCCTATTAACATTTTGATCTCAAGGTAGAATATCCTACCTAAAATTCAAAGAACTCCCCCGCAATGGCAGCGTAAATCTCCTCCTCTATCGAGGCCGCCACCAAGCCAACCGGGGTTAACACGCCTAACCTGACGTGTACAATTCTACTACACAAGAATGTTACACAAGTCATCCGTAATACCCATGTAATTACAGTCGCTTTCTTTAAATTCAGCTTAAGTCGCAAGACATTGCCGTAAGTATTATTCGAGCTTAAGTCAAAAGACATTGCCGCACAACTATGTTCGATTCTATATATAGTATACTTAACTATATACTCCTACAACATGTAATTTCCAATTACAACAGAAGGTTAAGAATGTTTACCTCGATAAGCCCAAAATTATCCGAGTTTAAATGTCGATCCTGAGCAAGGTTTAGTGTCACGACCCGTTCCGGGGCCCGTGACTGGTGCCTTACCGGGGCACCCAAGTAGTCATACATCAGAGTAATCAGCGGAAACATAAAGCAAGACATGAAACAGTTTATAAAACAAGACATACGACATGTGAGAAAACATCGCCTTCTAAGATATATATATAACCATGTTTTAGCAAGCATCCGACAATCGCATAACATGACTACTGCACTTCTAAGGAAATATACAACTATGGCGGGACAGACCCGCCATACCCTCGATCAGAAAAACTATCTACAACAGGAGATCATACCAAAAGTAGAGCCTCCGAAGAGATGGAGCTCACGACACCAACGTAGAGATCCTAAGGATGCGGATCTAGCACCGCTGCCCTTACCGCGGCATGAACGCAGCCCCGGCGAGGTCGATAACAGTACTAAGTATGCGAAATCAGAAAGTACTTAAATGAAAACATATCATTTTTAAAACCAGTTTACAAATATGTGTGAAACAACCATGGAAACCGCACATAGTGCCACATCACAAACAAGAGCAACAATAGGTAACTGTAATACGTCTTGTCTAGGCTGCGAATGATCGAAACAGGGCCACTCGCCACATCCTCATTCCCGCAAGCCTAATCTCGACTCCCGAGTCCGCATAGGCCACTCGCGTGGGCCCGCATGAGGTATAACCCCGCATCGAGGGTAGCTACTCCCGCATCGCCCCGACTCGCCGTCCGCATGGCCACATAGACCGCATGAGGCATAACCCCGCATACTAACCTCGAACTCGTAGCTCGCATAGGCCCCCGACCCGCATGAGGTATTCTCGAATCATGGTCCTGCATCACTCGAGTCTACCCCAGACGGAGGGCAGCTTAACCTCCGGTATCATCTCAAGAGGTGAGTGATAGTACACTAACATAACGACTTATCTTTAAACAACATAAGTACAACAAGGATACTCACTTATACAAACGTTACAAGGTACTAACACAGATAGCAACATGTCATGTCTACTTATCAAACCATCTTATTATTCTTTTCACAATTTCATATAAGTCTGTTAGAAATACATAGGCAACTTGTTTCTTTTATCAATCTTAAGTGGTTATATTTAACTTCCCATAAAGCTAGTATAACTCTTAAGCTTCTGTTTGAGAAACCAATTAATTCTCTTCTGTAAAAAAATGGTTCAGTAGTCCTTTGAAATGTTTTCGATTCTTTATTATTCGAGCTTAAGCCAGGCATCACAGACGTATTATTCGTGCTTAAGCCGTGAGGCATTGCCGTAAGTATTATTCGATTAACACATGTACGCTCACCGTACTATATACATATTGTAAAATATCATGCTTTAGGAAGAATCACATACCTTCTCGGCGAAATCCACCTGCCAAGTCGAGTATGTCGCGCGCAGAGAATCAGCCTATAATAGTCACAGATATCTATCAAAGTCTAGACTATTTTGTAGGTCATTCTAAACAGAGGGTCCTCAATTCTACGGAAAGTCGGGCAGCACAACCCTACCCGGTGAGCTATATAAGTTCATCAGAAAACAAATTCATGTAAGTACAGTCAGATATTCTTCTTTATACCCTTCTAAGGTGTTACACCAATTCTATTCCTTAATAACCTTCTAAGTATTTATACTTATTCTTATTCTACAACAAGAAGTATTCTCTAATTCAAAAGAGGGTTAGGATTAGTTACCCTGTAAGCCCAATAATATCCTAGAAAAGTCGCTACTGAGCAAGGTTTTGCTCCTAAGTTGTATGCTCCAGGAAACCTTAGAAGTTCTTCACAACTTCTACAAGTACTAAGGTATTTGGGCTAGGTATTTTGGGCATTATAACAATACAAGAAGGCAACTTTTCTACCAAGGGAGGGGGTAGGTTTCGCTAGGCTAGGGGTGGGTAGCCTCGCCAAGCTTCTCGGGAGGGTGTGTTGGACGAATTGCTTACAAAGGGAGAGGAAGGATTTTTAGACTTGAAAGCTTTTGTGGATGAAGAACTCTTCATCTCAAGAGGGGTATTTATAGGTCAAGACATGGCCAACCAATGGCCAAGACTGAGCCAAGTGCTAGGCAAGTGTAAGGTCAAGATTAGGGCAAGTGTACCTAGCCAACTTGCACACAAAATATCTAACCAACTTTATGACAAGGATGGTCATCCATTCGGCCCTATTGCCGTGACAAGTCCACCAATGAGAGGGTGGCAGATGTCGCCCTCTCGTTGGTCCAAAGTGTTACGTCTCTCGGAAAAATCCGCAAAAATTAGAAATGACATAGCCGGAATTTATCCTACGAACGCTGTGGAAACGCTTCGGAAAAATCGTTTCGCTTTGTGAGTTGTGCCTAAAAATCGTCCAAGGCCTAACTTTAAGACCAAACTTTTTGTACGTATTCCTTTACGTACATACTCTGGAAATACGGGGTATAACATTTAGCTCCTACTCCGTGCGCTCCGACCCGCTCCAACCAACCCTTAGAAGTTCTAACCAACTTCTACTTATAACTTCAACTACGGGTGAAGATTTACTTAGGGTTCGGTTTTGTGGATCGAGGAAGTATAATAGTATTTTCTGGGCTTGTAAAAGTGTAACCTTGGGAAAACTACAAGGTATTTGGGCCAAGGTATTTGGGCATTATAACAATACTTGGAGTGTATTTCTATACCACAAAAGGGGGGTATTTATACGAGACAACAAGGCTAGGGGGGGTGTAGACCTCTCGGCCAAGGCTTCTCAAGGGGGGGGGGGTAGTGTGGCGGAACAAAGGAAGCAAGAGGGAGGGGGAAAGATTTTTAAAGAAATAGGCAATTTTGGATGAAGAAGTTCATCAACATGGAGGGGTATTTATAGGTCAAGCAAAGGCCAACCAATGGCCAAGATCCATCCAAGTGTTAGGCAAGTGTAAGGCTAAGATTAAGCCAAGTACACCTTATCCATCTACCACCAAAATATCCTACCTAACCCTTGACTAAAAGCCAAGGCCAAATCGTCCAAGAGGACGCCTCAAGTGCTCCAATTAGAGGGTGACAAGTGTCGCCCTCTCGTTGGTCCAAAATGTTTCGCCTCTGAAAAATCCGCAAAATTAAAAATGACATAGCCGAATTTTCCCTACGAAAGTCGTGGAAACGTTTAGAAAAACGACTTAATCGGGTGTTGTGTACAAATTTCAAACTAGCCAACTTTAAGGCTCAAATTATAATACGACGCGCCACGCATATACCGAAATACGGTATAATGTATTTATAGGGCTTTCAAGGGCTAGGATGAAGGCAAATGGAGGGCAAGTGGAGGGGGGGGGGGGATTCACCCAAGTGTCCTTATCCATCTACTACACAAAAAATATCCTACCTAACCTTGACTTTGTGCAAAGCCACAAACGCCCCCATGGTCGTCCAAATCCCGCCACTTGAGGGTGACAAGTGTCACCCTCTCGTTGGTCCAAAATATTTCGTCTCTCGGAAAAATCCGCAAAAATTAGAAATGACATAGCCGTAATTTTCCCTTCGCAAGTTTTGTTAAACGTTTCGTCGGAAAACGATTCTTTTAGTGAGTTGTGCACAAATTTGTCCTAAGCCTTAACTTTAAGGTTGAACTTTTGTACGTACGCCCCCACGTACATACTCTGGAAATACGGGGTATAACATAGTATAACACTTAAACTTTTTATGAAAACCAAGTATTACTTTTCTTCCAAAATAATTCATAACTCTTTTTGAAATATTCAAGATTCTTATTAATTAGAACTCAAGTCCAAAGACATCAAAGTAAAGCCAAATTTAGTTAAACACACGTACGTCTACCGTACTATTTATATTTCACAAATATCATGCTCAAAGGGATAGAAAGAATCACATACCTCCTCGGCTAAATCCACTTGCCAAGTCGGATATGTCGCGCGCAGAGTGAACTTATAATAGTCAAAACACGCCTATCAACTTCTAGTTTTACGTGGGATTCTTCTAAGTAAGATTTCTCTTAGTCTACGAAAAATTGGGCAGCACCTCCCCCGTTTCTACTCAATTCTCCACCTTTTTCAAGGCCCGATAACAGTAACCAACATGCCATAAATAAGGCGCAATAATTCCGAAATTTAAAGAAGGGGATCACACGCCCAAATGAAACGCGATTAACAATATTCCCCTTAACAACAACAATAATTAAAGAAGGGGATCACACGCCCAAATGGAACGCGATAAACAATCTTCCCTTTAACAACAACAATAATTAAAGAAGGGGATCACACGCCCAAACGGAACGCGATTAACAATCTTCCCCTTAACAACAACAATAATTAAAGAAGGGGATCACACGCCCAAACGGAACGCGATTAACAATCTTCCCCTTAACAACAATGTAAATACAGTCCAAAGTAAATACAGTCCAAAGTAAATACAGTCCAAAGTAAATACGGTCCAAAGTAAATACTGTCCAAAGTAAATACGGTCCAAAGTAAATACAGTCCTTAAGTTGGGGTCCTTGGCCAACTTTTACAATTTTACTTATCCAATTACTTCATTAGTCTTCCAACTTATATTCCAATCTTTATATAAGTTATAGTTTCTTTGTTGTTAACTTCTTAGTAAGTAATGGATACATTTTTACCATTTTAATGGCTAATATGCCAATTCTCCTTTTAACATCTTAACATGATCCAAATCTTTCCTTATGTCTCATACTTCATAATATACTTCCAATATATGTATAATATCCAATATACATAATAATCAACTAAAAGAGGTTAAGGTTTATTACCTCAAAATAGACCAAAAATATCCAAGAACTTAAAGTCGTTCCTAAGAAAGTTTTAGCTCCAAATCTGCTATACCCCGTATTTCCAGAGTATGTACGTAAGGACGTACGTAGAAAATTTGAACTTTTTAAATAAAGCTTGGCCGAATTATTTTGTGCACAACACCCGGTTAGAGTCGTTTTTCGACGAAACGTTTCCACAACTTTCGTAGGGAAAATTCCGGCTATGTCATTTTTATTTTTTGCGGATTTTTTCGAGAGACGAAAAATTTTGGACCAACAAGAGGGCGACACTTGTCACCCTCTCATTGGAAGGACTTGGGCGGTCAAGGGTGGACGAATTGCTTGGCTTTTTGTCAAGTAGTAGGTAGGATATTTTTGTGGTAGATGGATAAGGTGCACTTGGCATGATCATGGCCCTACACTTGCCTTGCACTTGGCATGATCTTGGCCATTGGTTGGCCTTTGCTAGACCTATAAATACCCCCCCCCCCCCTTTGAAGACTTCTTCATCCATTCTACAAATTCCAAGTCTTGAAATCTTCCCTCCCCCCTTGTTGGTTTCGCCCCACCTCCCCTTGTGAGGCCTCAGGCCGAGAGCTCTCCCCTTGGCCGAGAGTACCCCCAGTGGGGTAGGCCGAGGGTATACACCCTCCTTGTGGTGTTGTCTCGTATAAATACCCCTCTTGGTAGAAATACTCTCAAAAGTATTGTTATAATGCCCAAATTACCTTAGTCAGATACCTTGTAGTATTCTAAGGTTATACCTATACGAAAGCCCCGTTATACTATTATACTTCCGTCACCACCAAACCGAAACCCTAAGAAAAATCTCCATGGTTAGTGGAGTAGTATGTAGAAGTTGGTTAGAACTTCTAAGGGTAGTTTGGAGCGGTTGAGCGCACGAGTCGAGCTAAACGCTGCCCAGATCGACTTTTTACTTGGATAATTATGGGCTTATCGAGGTAAATATCTTGTCCTCTATTGTAATTGGAAATTACATGATTGTTAGACTATATAGTTGAAGTATACTATATATAATCGAACGTTGTTATCGCAATGTCTTTGGACTTAAGCCCTAATAATAAGAAACCTTTTCGAAAGAAGAGTCCGAATCAGAATTACATAGATCAGACATGAGACTTGTGTAGCTTTTCGTGAGGTAGAATTGTGCACATCCGGATTAGACGTATAACCCCGGTTGGCTTCGCAGCTACCCGATAGAGAGGAGATTTACGCTGTCATGTGGGGAGGTCTCACGAATTTTCGTAGAATGTTCTACGAAGAGATCTAAATATTAATAAGCGCCTGTGGCCTTATAGGTTGAAGTATCGTGTGGCGCGATCTACTTGGCTTAAGGAGTAGCCGACGGTTGGAAGTACTGAAGCGTTTTGCTATTAGTCGATACTGTCGCGAGGTATGTGAACCTCTCCTATCTCTTCTAGCATGATACGTGTAACTATGTAGTACGATAGACGCATATGTGTTAAATGTATTTGATTGGTCTAAAACATAAAGTGTTATAACGGCTTTATGGGAAGTTGGTTATAACAAACTTTATGTAGGTAAGAAAATACTTGTAGTTTTTAAAAGGGTAATCGATTTGAACTATAATCGGTGGTTATGTAATAATAAAGAACTTGAAGTATTTCAAAAGATTTTGAATCATTTTGAAAGAAGAAGTAATACTGGTTTTTGAAAACTTAAGAGTTATACTAGCTTTATGGGAAGTTAGGTATAACGGCTTAAGAATGTTTTCTCGATTTCGAAATCGTAATGTGTATCGACAAACCACCGCAGTTAATAAAAGGAAATATTTTGACAGATTAAGTATTATTAAAACCAAGAGAAACTTCCATCCGCATAGAAGCTAAGATGAGACAAAATGATATTTCCTAGATCATGGTCGTAATAAGATTGTTATAAACAAGAATATCCTACTCACATATAAGGCTTATGTTTTCTCAGATGGTTTAAAAGAGAATTATATTCTTAAATGAATAAGACTATGAACTACGAAACCTTTCTAAAATAAGAACCGTGAACATTTGAAATTAGACAAACTTGGACGTTTGGAAAATAATGTTGTTACTTTATTTTACAAAGGTAAGTGTTTTGATTTACTTCAAAAGATAATCACTCTATTTTCATATACTACGGGTATTGTGTGACTTTTGTAAACGTAACGTATCTTTTAAAAGATAATGTATGAAGTACTTTGGGAATAGATACCCGATCTTGTTAATCATATATTAGAATGTACCTTGTGTGTATAACATGATTGTGTTGGTTTGTGATAGCCTTGTAATACTTTCTTGTTGATTTGATAAGTAAACATGCTAGGATGCTACGTGTGTTAGTATCTTGTGATGTTTTGTGTAAGGGGGGTTTTCCCTCGACTGCGCTTAAAGTTGTTTGACTCTCAGCCGTTATGTTGGTATTGTACCACTCACCTTGACTTGTCTCCGGAGGTTAAGTCGCCTCCGACGCGGGTAGACTCAGCGTCCGGGGACCATGATTCGAGAATACCTACGCGGGTCCGGGGATCCATGCGAACTACGGAGTTCCGTGTTAGTTTGCGCCCTTGTGGTCACGCGTCTTTGTGGCTACGCGGATCGCGAGTCCGTGACGACGCCGGGAGTAGCTACCCTCGATGCGAGGAATACCTCATGCGGGCCTATGAGGTTGGCCTATGCGGAGCTACGGAGAGTTCCAGGGCTAGACGCGCACATTTGATACTGCGGGCGAGTGACCAGCTTTGATCATATGAAAGTCTAGACAGATATCATGATACAGTTTATGACCATGTTAGTACTGTTGGTGTTAGTAGTCGGTTATGCCTTCGTACTTACCGCATCGCTTTATTAGGACACGTGGGACCCGTGTTCATGTGTATTTCTTGGTGCTTTTATATCATAAATCGCCAAGAATGGAAAGGTATTCCACGCATGATTGATGTTATGGGCGTGAGACCCATAGTTACATTTGAGTGATGACTTTGAGGCGTGAGTCCCCGACTTAACATGATCGCTTATTTATTGTGAATCGTAGTTTGGTTATCATACATGTCTCCCGCTTTATAGACTATTATGATTTCATTTACGATTTTTCGGCCACATACTTGGTACCGCCAGATCGACCTCGGGCCGCGCTCATGCCGCAGTTGAGGTACACCCGCCGTTGATCCTCGCCTTAGGGTCACAGTCAAAGATTTGGGAAAGCTCCGCTTCTCCGAGGCTTATCTTGTATAGTCCCCTCGTTGTAGGTGCTACATTCAGGTATGACGGCCCCGCCTCCGCCGTTGTTGTCATATCATTCGTAGAGGTCCGTAGTACCGCCAGGCGTAGTTGTAATGGGATGTAATCGTTCGGTTTTAAATTGATTTATATATATGCCGTAAGGCAAGTTTTCTCGCACTATTGTTTCATACTTCTTGTTATTTCATGTTATCGCCTTATGTTCCGCTGATTACTGATGTTGTATCACTAGGTGCCCGGTAAGGCACCGGCCCGCCCGGTTCGTGACAAAAGTGGTATCGTGAGCGCTAATCCTCTGAAAGTGTCTGCATCAGATCCAGAAGTCTTGATTATCGGTGTGTTGTGCACCACACCAATAATCGTGAGGCTATAGGATATTTAGGATTGGTTTCTATTCTTCTCACTCGAGATCGTGCCTTAGAGCCGTGTTGTAAGTGGACCCTCTCACGTATTTCTTTCCCTTACCGCTATGCCTCCGCAGAGGCAACCCGCCTGTGAGGGCAAGGCACCGAGGGAGCCGCGAGCAGAGTACGAGGGTTACGAGGGCACAGCCCAACCATCACCCGAGTTAGGTGCTTGATCGGAGTTATGCTACGTCACCACCCAAAGAGAGTTTAGCACGCGGCAGCAGCTCCATCGCGCCATGATATATGAACCTTCACCCCACGACCGGAACAGAGAATATAGATTACAAAGAGACAACCTCACATTAGCTATGGATTTGGCTACCAGAGTATACCGATGTACCGCGAGTCTTGATGAATATCTTAGAAAGGGTCAGGCGAGTAATTCTTCGATTAGGCTTCGAGCATGGCTCGTACGGGCTTGGCGCGGCAGCCAAGAAACGTAGAGATCGACGTTAACGGCGACGAGAAGAGGCCGTGACGAAGGTCCTTTGGTAACTTTCGAGTCGAGTCACCTCACCAGCAGATTAGATTATGCACATCCACCAGTGCAGAGTGGTCTTCCACGGATTTTAGGACGTTCGGGGTATACAGGAGTTGGTTAGAACTCCAGGCTTCCTGCTCACAGGGATGCACGCCATCCCGGGAATGTCGCCTTTTAGTTGGTACTTATCAGACTACGACCGCCGTGGTCCGATGTCGGGCGAGTGTCCTTGTAGGAGGACTTAGCCTTCAGATCGGTGGGTAGTTCGTCATCTTCCTAGCTATGCGCTCACGGGGCGTTTGACTAGAACGACTAAGGGAGTGAAGCAAGAGATATAGATATATCCTTAACCTCTGTGGGTTAGTATGTGAGATAAGGTGAGTACACCTTAAGTGTTATTCGATTGCATTGTGTAAATTGTGATTAGAAATCTGGTTAGTTAACCAAGTAATATTTGGGGATAGAGAAGGTGTGAGCCTTAGAGTTTTTTTACGTAGAGACCTTAGAGGTAAGGCCATCTCGAGTAAAGGTGTAGTGTTATGTTTGATCCTTATCGGAGTGCATAGTGCACGTAAGCTATGTTTGTGGGATAATTCCCTGAGTAGTGTGGAATGAAAGAAGGTAGTTGAGCTAAGAAGACCGCTAGGTTTTCGTAACGTGATTAGTGAGAGTTTTTCCTTCGGGGAGCTAGCGTTTTGCGGCGCGGGTCGGGTTGAGGCCACGCCGCGGGTCATCCCGCCGCATATATGGTGGTCGGTCAGTTTGTGGTGGTCCCGCCTGTGGTAGGGTCACGAGGGTGTTAGGCCCAAGTTTAGTTAACCAACAGACTCGCGGACGATTCGACCGCAGGTCGGGCCGAGGAGGTCACCGCCTTGTCTTCTAGCAAAGACCGCTTACTCGGCAGTGGATTTATCGTAAAGGTTGTAAGGTCGCACAGGTGCCTACCTTCACCTTATGACAGCATATGAGCCCGTGGTACTACTGCTTTTTCTCGGGTTTTACCAGCAAGGTTAGGAACTCAAAGTAGTCTCGTAATCACATTCTCCTCGCCGTTGTTTGGATTTCGTGGATAGTTGCGAATTGTTGTCTCCTCGTCAGGAGTGTTTAAGCGACCATTTCGGTGTTCGGATGTCGCCTTATGAAGCCTTGTAGGGCCAGAAGTGTAAGTTGCCGGACGATTGGTTCGATGTTGGCAAGATTCAGATAATTGGTTCAGGCTTGTTCCAGCAGATCGTGGATAGGTAAAGCTTGTCTAGAAGAGGTTCGGCACCGCAGAAATCGTATGGATAATCGGCGACGACGCTTAGAGTTCGTTGACGGTCGGTCTTCTTGAAAGTACCACCCGTGGTCAGTGTGACGAGCTTTGGAAAACAGAGGAACTTAGCCCGAGTTACTTGGGCCCTTTGAGTTCATGTGAAGAATAGGCCAAGTTGCCTATATGTTAGCATTTGTCGTCCGACTTAGGAGGCAAGACGTCCGATCTTTCGTATTGTTATGATCGGAAAGTATCTGAGATCCATCCAGAGTGTTCCCGCTAATGATGACCACGTTAGAGATAGTAGCCCCGAGTTTTGGAAATCAAGCGACGTAAATGTGGTAAGAGTTCGAGTGTACGACCTCGTGGATCGCATGCAGCCCGGCACCATTTGTTGGGTCGCGGAGTGACACTAGAACCTCGCGCAAAGTGACAAAAGTGGTATCACGACGAGTAAAGGAGAAGCGAGCATGTATGGCGAGCATAGATGTGATCATTTCTTTTGTAAGGAGAAGGTGCGAAGGAAGTATATTTTAGACCCCGAGAGAGGTGTTTGTGGTAATGTTAGAGGTGTTTCCTCGGACTTGGATGGAGGTATTTGCTGGTGTTTCGTGGACATGTGTGGCAGTATTGTTCTCGTAAGTATATTAGTGAAGACTATACTGGCGCTCTTGAGTTTTGAGACTTAGAAGGAACATTCGGGACGAATGTTTCTAAGGAGGGGAGAATGTTATACCCCGTATTTCCAGAGTATGTACGTAAGGACGTACGTAGAAAATTTGAACTTTTTAAATAAGGCTTGGCCGAATTATTTTGTGCACAACACCCGGTTAGAGTCGTTTTTCGACGAAACGTTTCCACAGCTTTCGTAGGGAAAATTCTGGCTATGTCATTTTTATTTTTTGCGGATTTTTCCGAGAGACGAAACATTTTAGACCAACAAGAGGGCGACACTTGTCACCCTCTCATTGGAAGGACTTGGGCGGTCAAGGGTGGACGAATTGCTTGGCTTTTTGTCAAGTAGTAGGTAGGATATTTTTGTGGTAGATGGATAAGGTGCACTTGGCATGATCATGGCCCTACACTTGCCTTGCACTTGGCATGATCTTGGCCATTGGTTGGCCTTTGCTAGACCTATAAATACCCCCCCCCCCCCTTTGAAGACTTCTTCATCCATTCTACAAATTCCAAGTCTTGAAATCTTCCTCCCCTTGTTGGTTTCTGTCCCACCCTCCCCTGTGATGCCTTGTGGCCGAGAACTCTCCCCCCCCCCTTGGCCGAGAGTACCCCCCCTAGTGGGGTAGGCCGAGGGGTATACACCCCCCCCTTGTGGTGTTGTCTCGTATAAATACCCCCCCTCTTGGTAGAAATACTCTCAAAAGTATTGTTATAATGCCCAAATTACCTTAGCCATATACCTTGTAGTATTCTAAGGTTATACCTATACGAAAAGCCCCGTTATACTATTATACTTCCCGTCAGTCACCAAACCGAAACCCTAAGAAAAATCTCCATGGTTAGTTAGAGTAGTATGTAGAAGTTGGTTAGAACTTCTAAGGGTAGTTTGGAGCGGGTTGAGCGCACGAGTCGAGCTAAACGCTGCCAGATCGACTTTATACTTGGATAATTATGGGCTTATCGAGGTAAATATCTTGTCCCTCTATTGTAATTGGAAATTACATGATTGTTAGACTATATAGTTGAAGTATACTATATATAGAACTGAACGTTGTTATCGGCAATGTCTTTGGACTTAAGCCCAATAATAAGAAACCTTTTCAAAGAAGAGTCCGAATCAGAATTACATAGATCAGACAAGAGACTTGTGTAGCTTTTCGTGAGGTAGAATTGTGCACGTCCGATTAGACGTATAACCCCGTTGGCTTGGTAGCCACCCCGATAGAGAGGAGATTTACGCTCATGTGGGAGGTGCCGAATTTTCTCAGAATGTTCTACGAAGAGATCTAAATATTAATAAGCGCTTGTGGCCTTATAGGTTAAGTATCGCGTGGCGCGATCTACTTGGCTTAAGGAGTAGCCGACTTGGAAGTACTTGAGCGCTTTTGCTATTAGTCGATACTCGTCGCGAGGTATGTGAACCTCTCCTATCTCTTCTAGCATGATATGTGTGTAACTATGTAGCACGATAGACGCATACGTGTTAAATGTATTTGATTGGTCTAAAACATAAAGTGTTATAACGGCTTTATGGGAAGTTGGTTATAATGACTTTATGTAGGTAAGAAAATACTTGTGGTTTTTAAAAGTGGTAATCGATTTGAACTATAACCGGTCAAGTTATGTAATAATAAAGAACTTGAAGTATTTCAAAAGATTTTTGAATCATTTTGAAAGAAGAAGTAATACTGGGTTTTTGAAAACTTAAGAGTTATACTAGCTTTATGGGAAGTTAGGTATAACGGCTTAAGAATGTTTTACTGATTTCGGAAATCAGAATGTGTATCGACAAACCACTGCAGCGTTAATAAAAGGAAATATTTTGACAGATTAAGTATTATTAAAACCAGTAGAAACTTCCATCCGCATGAAGCTAAGATGAGACAAAATGATATTTCCTAGATCATGGTCAGTAATAAGATTGTTATAAACAAGAATATCCTACTCACATATAAGGCTTATGTTTTCTCAGATGGTTTAAAAGAGAATTATATTCTTAAATGAATAAGACTATGAACTACGAAACCTTTCTAAAATAAGAACCGTGAACATTTGAAATTAGGCAAACTTGGACGTCTGGAAAATAATGTTGTTACTTGATTTTACAAAGGTAAGTGTTTTGATTTACTTCAAAAGATAATCACTCTATTTTCATATACTACGGGTATTGTGTGACTTTTGTAAACGTAACGTATCTTTTAAAAGATAATGTATGAAGTACTTTGGGAATAGATACCCGATCTTGTTAATCATATATTAGAATGTACCTTGTGTGTATAACATGATTGTGTTGGTTTGTGATAGCCTTGTAATACTTTCTTGTTGATTTGATAAGTAAACATGCTAGGATGCTACGTGTGTTAGTATCTTGTGATGTTTTGTGTAAGGGGTTTTCCTCGATCGCGCTTTAAAGTTGTTTGACTCTCAACCGTTATGTTGGTATTGTACCACTCACCTTGACTTGTCTCCGAGGTTGCCGCCTCCGATGCGGGTAGACTCAGCGATCCGGGACTATGATTCGAGAATACCTCATGCGGGTCCGGGGATCCATGCGGAACTACGGAGTTCCAGTTAGTTTCGACCCTTGTGGTCATGCGGTCTTGGCTACGCGACCGAGAGTCCGTGGCGATGCCGGAGTAGCTACCGACGCGAGGAATACCTCACGCGCCTATGAGGTTGGCCTATGCGGAGCTACGAGAGTTCGTGGCTAGACGCGCACATTTGATATCGCGCGAGTGACCACTTTGATCATGCGTGATGCAGACAGATATTATGATACAGCTTTATGACCATGTTAGTACCGTGGGTGTTAGTAGTCGGTTATGCCTTCAGACTTACCTGCATCGTTTTATTAGGACACAGTGGACCCGTGTTCATGTGTATTTCTTGGTGCTTTTATATCATAAATCGACGCGGTGAGGAAGGTATTCCACGCATGATTGATGTTATGGGCGTGAGACCCATAGTTACATTTGAGTGATGACTTTGAGGCGTGAGTCCCCGACTTAACATGATCGCCATTTATCAGGAATCGTAGTTTGGTTATCATACATGTCTCCCGCTTTATAGACTATTATGATTTCATTTACGCATTTTTCGGCCACATACTTGGTACTGTTATCTTGACCTCCTTCTGGGCCGCGTTCATGCCGCATGTTGAGGTACACCGCCGTTGATCCTCGCCTTAGGGTCACGATTGTTTGGGAAAGCTCCGCTTTCTCCGAGGCTTATCTTCGTATAGTCCTCGTTGTTGTAGGTGCTTACATTCAGGGGTATGACGGGGCCCTGTCCCGTCGTTGTTGTCATATCATTCGTAGAGGTCTGTAGTACTGTTGTGGGCAGAGTTGTAATGGGATGTAACTGTTCGGTTTTAAATTGATTTATATATATATGTCGTAAGGCAAGTTTTCTCAGACTATTGTTTCATACTTCTTGTTATTTCATGTTATCGTCTTATGTTCCGCTGATTACTCTGATGTTGTATCACTAGGGTGCCCGGGGTAAGGCACCAGTCGCGGGCCCGGGTTCGGGTCGTGACAAAATCTTTGTGTTCCAAACCACCACAAGTCACCTTTAGAAGTTCCTAACCAACTTTTATTCAAGAATTAACTCCAAAAAGTGAAGAACACTAAGGCTCCATTTTTGGCATGCTCTCGGCCAAGGGGGGTTTTTAGAGGCTAGGGTGTGAAATCTTGTCTAACTCTTGGTTACTAATCTTCCTAATACATTAAGGAAGAACACTTAGAAGTTTAAGAATTATTGGACAACAATTGCTCAAAAATTTGGGGCTTTGGACGAGAACACTAGGAAAGGGAGAGAAAATATTTTCAAGTCTTGAAATGTTCTAAGTGTGGAAGATTTTCATCAACTAGAGGGGTTTATATAGGACAACCAAGGGCTAGGATTGAAACATGTGTATGGTATAGATTGAGGACATGTGTTTGTGTGGGTCCCTTTGTCCACCACCTCACAAATACCATGCAAGACTTTTGGCCACTTGTCTTTCCCACTAACATGCAAAAAACCGTCCAATATGCCATGCAAATGCCATGCAAGACTTTGGCCACTTGTCTTGCCCACTAGTCTTGAAAAACGTCCACCCATGTCCACTTGGGGTGACACATGTCGCCCTCCTATTGGTCCAAAATATCTATCTCTCGGAAAAAAATTCATAATTGGAAAAAACAAATATTGATAACGTAAAATTTCCTTCACAAGGTTCGGAATATTTTCCGTCGGAAAACAATTCTTTCATTCTTACCCTAAATAGGGTTTATACATTCGTACGTACGTCCTTACATACATACTCCGGAGCTACGGGGTATAACATTCTCCTCCCCTTAGAAACATTTGTCCCGAATGTTTCTTCAAGATTCAATTAAATCAGATAACGACATAGTCCCTCATAACTTGAACAATTTGCAAATGCCACATATGGCCACAATAGAACACTTCGGTACATATGACAATTAAGTTTTAACAAGTAGAAAAGTGAGTTACCTGGAGGTGTGGGGAATAAGTGAGGATACTTCTGCCTCATGTCCTCCTCTGCTTCCCACGTCATCTCCTATATGTTCTCGTTCCGCCATAAGACTTTGACGGAAGTCACATCCTTTGTCCGCAGTCGCCTAACCTGACGATCGAGTATCGCTATGGGAATCTCCTCATATGATAATCCCTCTGTCACCTGGACATCATCAATCGGGTGCACTCTATATGGATCTCTGATACATCTCCTCAGCATAGAAACATGAAAAACCAGATGTATTGCCTCCAGATCGGACGGCAGATCCAACTCATAGGCAACCTTGCCTACCCTACGGACAATCTGATAAGGCCCAGTACCTTGGGCTGAGCTTCCTTTTCTTCCCAAACCTCATCACACCCTTCATGGGTGACACCTTTAGGAAAACCCAATCAGCAACCTCAAACTCCAAATGTCGACGCCGATGATCTGCATACGACTTATGTCGACTCGAGTCATTAATAACCGCCTCCCGGATAAGCTTCACCTTATCCACCGCTCACGAACCAAGTCCGCCCGACTAAGCATTCTCACCCACATCAAACCAGCCTATCGGTGACCTGCACTTCCTCCCATATAAGGCCACATAAGGCGCCATCTGGATACTGGAGTGGTAGTTGTTGTTATACGCAAACTCTACTAGCGGCAAATGATCTGTTATACCCCGTATTTCCAGAGTATGTACGTGAGGGCGTACGTATTATAATTTGAGCCTTAAAGTTGGCTAGTTTCGAAATTTGGGCACAAGTGCCAAAAAGAATCGTTTTTCGACGAAACGTTGTACCTAACTTGCGAAGGGAAAATTCCGGCTATGTCATTTATAATTTTTGCGGATTTTTCCGAGAGACGAAACATTTTGGACCAACGGGAGGGTGACATGTGTCACCCTCACATTGGGAGCAAGTGGACGGCAAGGGCAAGTCAAGGGCACGTTTTTTGTGCCTTTGATTAGGTAGGATATTTGTGCAAGTTGGTGTGGTAGATGGATAAGGTCCACATGGTTGAAATCTAGCCCTACACTTGCACCACACTTGTCTTCATCTTGGCCATTGGTTGGCCTTTACTTGACCTATAAATACCCCTCTAAGTTGAAGACTTTCTTCATCCAAACTTGAGCAATATTTCTAAGTCTCACACTACTCCCTCCCTCTTGTTTGCTTCGTCCAAAGCCCCTCCCCCCTCCCTTGTGAAGCTTTGGCCGAGAGGGCCTCCCCCTCCCCATTTGTAGAGGCTTGGCCGTGGGGTACACCCCCCCTAGCCTAGTTGTTTTCGTATAATACCCCCTTTTTTTGTGGTATAGAAATACTCTCCTAGTATTGTTATAATACCCAAATACCTTGGCCCAAATACCTTGTAGTATTCCCAAGGTTACACTTATACAAAAGCCCAGAAAATACCATTATACTTCCTTTTAGCCTCTAAACGAAACCCTAAGGAAATCTTCATTGTTAGTTGAAGTATTTAGGTAGAAGTTGGTTAGAACTTCTAAGGGTTGTTTGGAGCGGGTTGGAGCGCCCGGTGTAGGAGCTAAACCTTGCTCAGGATCGACATTTAAACTCGGATAATTTTGGGCTTATCGAGGTAAACACTTTTGACCTTCTATTGTAATTGGAAATTACATGTTGTTGGAATATATAGTTGAAGTATACTATATATAGAATTGAATAATACTTACGGCAATGTCTTTTGACTTAAGCCTGAATAATACTTACGGCAATGTCTTTTGACTTAAGCCTGAATAATACTTACGGCAATGTCTTGCGACTTAAGCCTGGATTTTAAGAATAGAACTAAACTGTAATTACTTAGGACTGTATTACAATAGACTTGTATAGCATTACTGTGAAGTAGAATTGTCTTGCGACAAACCCTGGTTGGCTTGGTAGCCGGCCTCGATAGAGGAGGAGAATTACGCTGTTGCGGGGGGGGGGGAGGTGCTGCCGAATTTTCTGTAGAATATTCTACGTCGGGATCTAAAGATATTAATAGGCGCCTTGTGGCCTCTATAGGTTGTAGAACTACGTGTGGAGTGATCTGCTTGGCTTAAAGTGTAGCCGACGGTTTGAGGTACTTGGAGCGTTTTGCTATTAGTCGATAATCGTCGCGAGGTATGTGAACCTCTTCCTATCTATTCTAGCATGATATGTGTATAACTATGTAGTACGGTAGACGTACATGTGTTAAATGTATTTGATTGTTTTTAAACATAAAGTGTTATAACGGCTTTATGGGAAGTTGGTTATAACAGCTCTATGTAAATGAGAAATGCTTTGTGGTTTTTAAAAGATAACTGATTTGACTTATAACCGACTTGATGTGTGATAATAAAGAACCTTGAAGTATTCTAAAAGATTAAGAAACCTTTTTGAAAGAAGTGTATACTTGGTTTGAAAACATAAGAGTTATACGACTTTATGAGAAGTTAGGTGTAACGTCTTAAGAGAGATAAAAGAATGGTTTAATGGTTTAGAAGTTAAGAGACTTATTCTTAAAAGATAAGAGACTTGACTTAATATGGATGTTTGTGTGAAACCTCATTCGTGAGTAATGAGTACTTGGTTTTAAAAGGAATAATGTTTCTTGATTTGAAATCGAATGAGTATCGACAAACCACCGCAGCGTTAATAAAGGAAATGTATTGAATAAAGAAGTATTATTAAAACCAAGAGAAACCTCCATCCGCATAAAAGCTAAGATGAGACAAAATGATATTACATTTCCTAGATCATGGTCTGAAATAAGATTTATGAACAAGAATAACCTACTACCTATGGCATATGTTACTCAATTGTTTTAAAGGAAATTAAGACATCGAACTATGAAACTTTTCTAAAGTAATGAGACTTGAGTAATTGAAATTAGGCAACCGGAACTCTAGGGAAAAGAAAGGCATTGTTTTGTCTTAAATTGGTTTAAAACATAAAGTGTTATAACAGCTTTATGGGAAGTTAGTTATAACGACTTTATGAGAACAAAAGAAGGGTTTTTATCATTGGTTTTAATGTGGTAAATTGACTTTAAAAAGAGAAGTATTTTGGTCCAACAAAGAAGGCATGGCATTGCCTTAATTTTGGTTTTAAAAAGGAAAAGTATGGAAGTTGTATTGGTTTACTTAAAAGATGTAAGTCACTCTATTTTTATACTACGTAACGGGTGACTTTTATAAAAGGAATAGATCTCTTAAAAAGGAATTTAACGTACGTAGTACTTTAGGGTTAAAACCCGGACTTTGGCATAAAATGAAAGTACCTTGAGTTGTTGTGAAGCTTGCCTATGCTTGTTGTTGTGAAGCTTGCCTATGCTTGTTGTTGTGAAACTTGCCTACGCTTGTTGTGATAGCCTTTGTTGTGCAAAAATTGTGTTTCTATACTACCGCGTCTCTCGATGGAGGGTCGGTTGACTTGTTGAGAACTTACTTGGACGCGTCAGCGACGGAGAAATTCCACCGCACGCTCTCGCTGATAGTGTTACTTTTGCTAATCGCTTGGACATACCGACACGATGCGTAGCGCATCGCATGCTTCCATTTTGATTGCCGCTTTGTTGTTTCCTTTTGGACATACAGACACGATGCGTAGCGCACGTGTATGCTTCAATTTGGAATGTTGTCTTATTGTTTCCCTTTGGACATACTGACACGATGCGTAGCGCATCGTATGCTTCCATTTGGAATGTTGACTTAGTGTTTCCTTTTGGACATCGACACGATGCGTAGCGCACGGGTATGCTCCTTTTGGATTCTTTGTCTTATTGTTATCATATCATGATCACGGCGGTGAGAAGGAACTCACGCACGAGTGATGATTTGGAGGGCGTGGTTCCCTGACTTGATATGACTATTTATACGTTGTGTACTGTAGTTTGGTTATCATACATGTCTCCTGCTTTATATAGACTGTTATGATTTCATTTCTGATTTTACGCTTCACATACTTGGTACTGTTAGATCGACCTCCTTGGGGCCGTTCATGCCGCAGTAGAGGTACATCGGCTGTCGATCCCCGCTTAGGATCACCTTTCAACAGATTGGAAGCTCCGTTCTTCGGAGGCTTATCTTTGGTATGTTACCCCGAGTCCAGAGGTCCTTGTACATCTGTGGTATGGCGGCCCCGTCCGTCATAGTTGTTGTATAAACCTTAGAGGTCTCAGAACATCACTTGTGTTGGCGGGTTTGTAAAAAGGATAACTGTCGTATTTATGTATATATGATGTAGGCAAATCGCTTTGGTTGGCCTGTTTATTTATTTTGTCTCTTAATTCATGTTCATGTTTTTATTTCCGCTGATTTTCTCTGATGTTGTATCACTAGGGTGCCCGGTAGGCACCATCACGCCCGGTTCGGTCGTGACAAAAGTGGTATCGTGAGCGATTAATCTCGGAAAGTGTCTACGCACCGTGTCTAGTAGAGTCTTGATTATCGGTGTGTTGTGCACCACATCTATAATCGTGAGGCTATAGGACATTTAGGATTGGTTTCCATTCTTCTCATTCCGAGATCGTGCCTAGAGGCGTGTGATGAGTTGAACCCCTCTGACGTATTCCTTTCCTTTACCAGTTATGCCTCCGCGTAAGGCAACCCAGGCCCAGGCGGGCAAGGCAGCTGAGGGAGCTGCTAGTGGGATACAGAGGAGTACGAGGCGCAGCCCGCCAAGACTGAGATAGTACTTGACGACGAGTTTTGCGACACCGCCAGACCAAATAGAGTTTATAGCCGCAGCGATGTCGCCGAGACTACAATACTGAGCCTCCATCCCACACCGGAGCGTATGAGATGGGGTACAAGGAGATGGCCCGCCATCGCCGTGGTCGCCGATATGAGGATAGGCCGGACGCAGCAGCCCAAAGAGCACCAGCGGTTCACCCTAGATCGGATAGTTTGAGGCTACAGACTTCGAGATGTAGCCCGCCGAGTTCTACGGTCGAGTCCACGAGGATGATCCGCAGGAGTTCATCGGACGATTCTGCCGGATCATGAGAGCGATCAAGGCTTCGGAGACCGAGTCAGTGGTCCTAGGTTCGCATCGGCTGCGTGATACCGCAGTCGACTGGTTTGATTCGTGGGAGCTGTCCCGGGGAGAGAATGCACTTCCAGCTATTTGGGACGAGTTCGCAAGGGCATTTCTTGCACATTTCTTGCCTCCACAGATGAGGAGGGCTCGGGCCGACAGATTTTTGGTGTTGCGTAATCCGCGCGACGGTTCGGGAGTACAATGTGGAGTTCGACTCATTGGCCCGGTACGTCCCCGCATTAGTGGCTAGTATGGAGGATCGAGTGCACCGATATGTTACAGGGCTCGATGATTACCTAGCAGAGAGTTGTTCGGGTGTAGCTCTTCAGCCGGGCATGGACATTGCCCGCATGCAGGCTTATGCACTAGGGGGTGAGGAGCGGAGGAATCGACGGAATGACCAAGGTCAGCAGAAGAGGGCCAAAACAGCAGGGTCCTTTGGTGACTTTCGAGGCGGACCGCCTCAGCAGCAGACTAGTTATGCGCCTCCGCCAGTGCAGAGTGGTCCTCCACAATCTTCAAGGCATCCAGAGTATTCAGGAGCAGGTCAGGGCTCCAAGGGTTCAGATTTTCGGGAGAGCAGGGGTGTTAGCCAGCTGAAGCCACCCCTACCTCGTTGTGACCGCTGTGGTAGACTCCACAGTGGGGAGTGTCGTGCTAGTCCGGGAGTTTGTTTTACATGCGGCCAGCAGGGCCATTTTGGGAGAAACTGTCCGACCAGGGGTAGCGCTGGTAGGATAGCACAGACTACGGGGTCAGTTGCGGGTTCTTCACCTTCCATAGCCAGGCAGGATGTTCATGCACAGGCGGGCCAAGGTAGAGGTCGCGGTAGAAGTTCCCAGTTTTAGCGTTCCTTTGAACCGCCTATTTTCAGGTATATCCTTAACCATCTAGAGTTTTGTATGTTATGATAATGTGTTAAGTGTTATGTTCGGATAGATTTGTGCTAAAATGTGACTTAGAAACATGCTTAGTGAAAAAGGGTAAGCCTGGGGGTGAGAAAATGATGAACCTTAGAATATTACAGTTGAGACGTTAGATGTAAGGCCGTCTTGAGTACAAGTTTTTGCAAGTGATCCTTGTCGGAGTGCATTTTATGCCTAGAATGTATTGTGTGATAAGTCCCTGGGTAGTGTGAAATGGAAGTGGTAGCCTTCATGACCTGTAGAGGTAAGATTGTTCCGGATCGGGGATCAAGAGCGTAATGCGTTAAGTGGGTCGGGTTGGGGCCATGTTGAGGGCCAACCCGCGGCCTGTTTCGAGGTGGGGTCAGCTCTGGGTGGTCCCGCCAGGTGGTAGGGTCACGAGGGTGCTAGGCCCAAGTTTAGTTGACCATCGTATGAGTTCGTGGGTGTGTTCGACCAGAAGCAGATCGTGAAGGCCGGGAATGGCCTTAAGGAAGATTGAGGCTAGTAAGATAACCAAGTTGGACGTGGTGACTCCAAGGTTTGGAGAACTGAAGCGATGACTGAAGTGTGGTACGTATACTAGAAGAGTTCAAGTGTTCGAGAAGGGCACGACGAGTAAGGAGGGAAGAGAACGTGTGTTATTACGTGGCCAGGTGTGGCGTTGACAACTTGTTAGAAGGAACTTCTTCGTTATCTGTTTCGAGAAGGAACATTCGGGACGAATGTTTCTAAGGAGGGGAGAATGTTATACCCCGTATTTCCAGAGTATGTACGTGAGGGCGTACGTATTATAATTTGAGCCTTAAAGTTGGCTAGTTTCGAAATTTGGGCACAAGTGCCAAAAAGAATCGTTTTTCGACGAAACGTTTTACCTAACTTGCGAAGGGAAAATTCCGGCTATGTCATTTATAATTTTTGCGGATTTTTCCGAGAGACGAAACATTTTGGACCAACGGGAGGGTGACATGTGTCACCCTCACATTGGGAGCAAGTGGACGGCAAGGGCAAGTCAAGGGCACGTTTTTTGTGCCTTTGGTTAGGTAGGATATTTGTGCAAGTTGGTGTGGTAGATGGATAAGGTCCACATGGTTGAAATCTAGCCCTACACTTGCACCACACTTGTCTTCATCTTGGCCATTGGTTGGCCTTTACTTGACCTATAAATACCCCTCTAAGTTGAAGACTTTCTTCATCCAAACTTGAGCAATATTTCTAAGTCTCACACTACTCCCTCCTCTTGTTTGCTTCGTCCAAAGCCCTCCCCTCCCTTGTGAAGCTTTGGCCGAGAGGGCCTCCCTCCCCTTTGTAGAGGCTGCGTGGGTACACCCCTAGCCTAGTTGTTTCGTATAATACCCCTTTTTGTGGTATAGAAATACTCTCCTAGTATTGTTATAATACCCAAATACCTTGCCCAAATACCTTGTAGTATTCCCAAGGTTACACTTATACAAAAGCCCGTAAAATACCATTATACTTTCTTTTAGCCTCTAAACGAAACCCTAAGGAAATCTTCATTGTTAGTTGAAGTATTTAGGTAGAAGTTGGTTAGAACTTCTAAGGGTTGTTTGAGCGGGTTGGAGCGCCTGTAGAGAGCTAAACCTTGCTCAGATCGACATTTAAACTCGGATAATTTTGGGCTTATCGAGGTAAACACTTGACCTTCTATTGTAATTGGAAATTACATGTTGTTGGAATATATAGTTGAAGTATACTATATATAGAATTGAATAATACTTACGGCAATGTCTTTTGACTTAAGCTCGAATAATACTTACGCAATGTCTTTTGACTTAAGCCCGAATAATACTTACGCAATGTCTTGCGACTTAAGCTGGATTTTAAGAAGAGAATCGAATCAGAATTACTTAGAATCAGACATACAGAGACTTGTATAGCATTACCGTGAAGTAGAATTGTACACGCCCGTTAAGCGTAAACCCCCGGTTGGCTTGGTAGCCGCCTCGATAGAGAGGAGAATTACGCCGCCATGCGGGGAGGTGTCGCCAATTTTCGTAGAATATTCTACGCCGATCTAAAGATATTAATAGGCGCCTTGTGGCCTCTATAGGTTGTAGAACTACATGTGGAGTGATCTGCTTGGCTTAAAGTGTAGCCGACGGTTTGAGGTACTTGGAGCGTTTTGCTATTAGTCGATAATCGTCGCGAGGTATGTGAACCTCTTCCTATCTGTTCTAGCATGATATGTGTATAACAATGTAGTACGGTAGACGCATACGTGTTAAATGTATTTGATTGTTTTTAAACATAAAGTGTTATAACGGCTTTATGGGAAGTTGGTTATAATAAAATTTCATGTAAATGAGAAATGCTTTGTGGTTTTTAAAAGATAATCGATTTGACTTATAACCGACTTGATGTGTGATAATAAAGAACCTTGAAGTATTCTAAAAGATTAAGAAACCTTTTGAAAGAAGTGTATACTTGGTTTGAAAACATAAGAGTTATACCAGCTTTATGAGAAGTTAGGTGTAACGTCTTAAGAGAGATAAAAAGAATGGTTTAATGGTTTAGAAGTTAAGAGACTTATTCTTAAAAGATAAGAGACTTGACTTAATATGGATGTTTGTGTGAAACCTCATTCGTGAGTAATGAGTGCTTGGTTTTAAAAGGAATAATGTTTTCTTGATTTGAAATCGAATGAGTATCGACAAACCACTGCGGCGTTAAAGGAAATGTATTGAATAAAGAAGTATTATTAAAACCAAGAGAAACCTCCATCCGCATAGAAGCTAAGATGAGACAAAATGATATTACATTTCCTAGATCATGGTCTTTGAAATAAGATTTATGAACAAGAATAACCTACTCGCCTATGGCATATGTTACTCAATTGTTTTAAAGGAAATTAAAACATCGAACTATGAAACTTTTCTAAAGTAATGAAACTTGAGTAATTGAAATTAGGCAAACTGGAACTCTAGGGAAAAGAAAGGCATTGTTTTGTCTTAAATTGGTTTAAAACATAAAGTGTTATAACAGCTTTATGGGAAGTTAGTTATAACGACTTTATGAGAACAAAAGAAGGGTTTTTATCATTGGTTTTAATGTGGTAAATTGACTTTAAAAAGAGAAGTATTTTGGTCCAACAAAGAAGGCATGGCATTGCCTTAATTTTGGTTTTAAAAAGGAAAAGTATGGAAGTTGTATTGGTTTACTTAAAAGATGTAAGTCACTCTATTTTTATACTACGGGTAACGGGTGACTTTTATAAAAGGAATAGATCTCTTAAAAAGGAATTTAACGTACGTAGTACTTTAGGGTTAAAACCCGGACTTTGGCATAAAATGAAAGTACCTTGAGTTGTTGTGAAGCTTGCCTATGCTTGTTGTTGTGAAGCTTGCCTATGCTTGTTGTTGTGAAGCTTGCCTATGCTTGTTGTTGTGAAACTTGCCTACGCTTGTTGTGATAGCCTTTGTTGTGCAAAAATTGTGTTTCTATACTACCGCGTCTCTCGATGGAGGGTCGGTTGACTTGTTGAGAACTTACTTGGACGTGCCGGCAGTGACGGAGAAATTCCACGGGTATGTTCCTGTTGATAGTGTTACTTTTGCTAATCGCTTTGGACATACTGACACGATGCGTAGCGCACGGGTATGCTTCCATTTTGATTGCCGCTTTGTTGTTTCCTTTTGGACATACTTGTTATACCCCGTATTTCCAGAGTATGTATGCGAGGACGTACGTACGAGAATACGGCAGAAAGATTGGAAAGGAAGAAAGAGGTGATTTTTTCCACGGAAAAGTTTCCGGTTTTTGTGAAGGAAAAAGGTTCGTTAATGGGAATTGGATTCCCAGATTTGGTATTCGGACTTCCTGGAATATTAGAGAATTATGGAATTTTATTTTCGGAAATGGTCACGTGGGGCCCACGGGAGAAATTTACTGGTTTGTAGCCCACTTTGTTTTCGAGATTTTGGCCATTGTGGATTTTTTCTAAGATGTTTTATTTTGGGCCAATAGGAGGGTGACACGTGTCACCCCGCCTAGTGGCTCGCCGAAATGACATTTGTGCACACACCTGCTAGAGTCGTTTTTGACGAAACGTTTGCGTAACTGCGAAGGAAAATTCCGGCTATGTCATTTAGTATTTTTGCGGATTTTTCCGAGAGACGAAATGTTTTGGACCAACGAGAGGGCAACACTTGGCACCCTCTCATTGGTGGACTTGAGGGCGGAATTAGGGCCGAATGGATGGGCAAGTTGTGGTAGATATTTGTGTAGATATTTGTGAGGGTGTTGTGGAGTAGGGTTAGGGTGCACTTGGCTTGATCTTGGCCTTACACTTGCCTTGCACATGGCTTGATCTTGGCCATTGGTTGGCTTTTGGTGTTGCTCTCAATACCCCCTTGGCTCAAGACTTCATTCATCCAAAAATGTTCCAAGTCTTGCTATCCTTCCCTCTCCTCTTGTTTGACTCTCGCCCAAGAGCCCTCCCTAGTAAAGGCCCTTGGCCGAGAAACCCTCCCCTTTGAGTGGCCTTGTGGCGAGAGGTTCCTCTCCTCCTAGTGGTGTAGCCGAGCCTACCCCCTTTTGGTAGAAAGTTGTCTTCCAAGTATTGTTGTAATGCCCAAAAATACCTTAGCCTTGTACCTTGTAGTATTCCAAAGATACCTCTATACGTAGAGCCCGAAGATACTACCTTTTAGTCTCAAACCGAAACCCTAAGGAAATCGTCATAGTTGGTCAAGTATTTGAGTGGAAGTTGGTTAGAACTTAAGGGTTGTTTGGAGCGGATTGAGCGCAGAGTGGAGCTAAACCTTGCTCGGGATCGACATTATAACTTGGATAATTTTGGGCTTGTCGAGGTAAATATTCTTGTTCCCTTATTGTAATTGGAGATTACATATTGTAGGAATATATAGTTGAGGTATACTATATATAGAACTGAACTGTAATTACATAGGACTGTATTACAGTAGACTTGTGTAGCATTGTTGTGAAGTAGTATTGTACACGTCCCAGGTTAGACGTAAAACCCCCGGTTGGCTTGGTAGGCCTCGATAGAGAGAGATTTACGCCGTCATGGGAGGTCTTGTCGAATTTTTCAGAGAGAAATGGAACTTTGTGTTTTGAAGTTAATAGACGTTTGTGACCTTTTAGGTGAAAGTACTAAGAGTAGCGTATTCTACTTGAGGAGTGGAAAGGGCTAGCAAGGTTGTAGTTACTGGAGCATTTTGCTTATTGTCGATACTGCCGCGAGGTATGTGAACCTCTTCCTATCCTTCGAGCATGATGTTTTGTAAACTATGTAGTACGGTGACGCATACGTGCTAAATGAGTTGGTTGGTTTAAAACATAGGGTGTTATAATAGCTTTATGGGAAGTTAGTTATAACGACCTTATGTAGGTGAAAATGGTTTACTGATATTAGAAGTTAAGAGACTTGATCTTATAAGATAAGAGACTTAACTTATTTGTTTTAATGTGGATGTTTGTGTGAAACCTCATTCGTGAGTAATGAGTACTTGGTTTTTAAAGGGATAATGTTTACCGATTTCGAATCGTAATGTGTATCGACAGCACCATCTGGCGTTAATAAAGGAAAATGTATTGAATAATGATGTGTTGTATTAAAACCTAGAAACCTCCATCCGCATGAAGCTAAGATAAGACAAAATGATATTACATTTTCTAGATCATGGCTGCTGTAATAAGATCGTTATAAACAAGAATAACCTACTTACATATATGGCATATGTTACTCAATTGTTTTTAAAAGAGATTAAGACTATGAGTTATGAAACCTTTCTAAAATAAGTAACTTGAGCATTTGAAATTAGGCAAACTTGAACGTTTGGAAAATAATGTTGTTACTTGGCAAAAAGGGGGAAGTGTTTTGTTTACTTAGAAAGATAGTCACTATTTTTTATACTTGCGTGACTTATGGGAAAGAAACGGATCTTTTAATAAGGGTTTGACGTACGTAGTACTTTAGGGTTAAAAACCCGGATTTTTGTCATAAAATGAAAGTACTTTGAGTTGTGTATAACTTGCCTATGCTTGTTGTTGTGAAACTTGCCTATGCTTGTTATGATAGCCTTTGTTGTGCAAGAATTGTGTTTCTATACTACCGCGTCTCTCGATGGAGGGTCGGTTGACTTGTTGAGAACTTACTTGGACATGCCGGCAGTGACGGAGAAATTCCACGCACGCCTCGCTGTGATGTTACTTTTAATCACTTTGGAGATACTGACACGATGCGTAGCGCACGGGTATGCTTCCATTTTGGTTGATGTCTTGTGGTTAATCGCTTTGGATATACTGACACGATGCGTAGCGCACGGGTATGTTTCCATTTTGATTATCGCCTTGTTGTTTCCTTTTGGACATACTGACACGATGCGTAGCGCACGGTATCGCCCATTTGGAATCTTTGTCCTATTGTTTCCTTTCGACATACCGACACGATGCGTAGCGCACGTATGCTTCCATTTGGATTGCTGTCTTGTTGTTATCATATCATAGATCGCCGGCAGCTGGCGAAGGTATTCCACGCATGATTGATGTTGGGCGTGAAACCCCGACTTGGTATAATCATATATGTCAGGTATCGTAGTTTGGCTATCATACATGTCTCGCTTTGTATAGATCGTTATGATTTCATTTACTGATTGCATGGCCACATACTTGGTACCGTTGCATCGACCTCCCCGGGCCGCGTTCATGCCGCAGTAGAGGTACATCGGCCGTGGATCCTCGCCATGTGATCACGATTCAACAGACGTGAAGCTCCGCTTTCTCGAGGCTTATCTTTTGTATGTGTTCCCGAGTTGTAGGTTCTTGTACATCTGTGGTATGGCGGCCTGTCCGTCATAGTCATCAGATATCTTAGGTGCATAGTAATCTTGTGGCGGTGGTTGTAAAAGGATTAAACTGCTCGTGTTTTATGTATATACTAAGGCAATCTGCTTGGCCTATTCATTTATTATATCTCTTGTTAAATGACTCATGTTTTATGTTCCGCTGATTTTCTCTGATGTATGTATCACTAGGGTGCCCGGGGTAAGGCACCAGTCACGGGCCCGATTTTCGGGGTGTGACATAGTGGTATCAGAGCAGTTAGTCCTCGGAAAGTGTCTACAGACCGTGTCTAGTAGAGTCTTGATTATCGGTGTGTTGTGCACCACATCTATAATCAGGAGGCTGCAGGACATTTAGGATTGGTTTCCATTCTTCTCATTCTGAGATCGTGCCTTAGAGCTGTGTTGTAAGTTGGACCCCTCTGACGTATCTCGTTTTTACCAGTTATGCCTCCGCGCAAGGCAACCAGAGCCCAGAAGGGCAAGGCAGCCGAGGGTGCTGCTAGTGAGATACAGAGGAGTACGAGGGCGCAGGCCCAGACAGTACCTGAGGTTGTGCTTCAGACGGCGGGTTTTGTGACGCCGCCAGCCCCAGCAGAGTTTAGAGCCGCAGCAGTGGCTGCTGAGACCACACACCGAGCCTCCACCCCACACCGCGAGGAGATGGGTTACAAGGAGATGGCCCAGTTGCTGGCCAGGGTCGTGGCCAGATATGAGGATAGGCTGGATGCAGCAGTTCCAGTTCCAGTAGCACCAGTGGTTCACCCCCGAGCAGATAGTTTGAGGCTACGGGACTTTCTGAGTTGTAGCCCGCCAGAGTTTTACGGGTCGAGGCCTGAGGATGATCCGCAGGAGTTCATCCGGCAGTTACAGCGGATCATGCGGGTGATCAAGGCTTCAGAGACCGAGTCTGTGACTCTTGGTTCGTGACGGCCGCGTGATACCGCCGTCGATTGGTTTGATTCGTGGGAGCTTTCCCGGGGAGAGCATGCACCTCCAGCAGTATGGGATGAGTTTTCGGGGCTTTCTCACGCACTTCTTGCCTCCGCAGATGCGAGGGCACGCCGGCGATTCTTGTTAATGAGACAGAGAGGCGCACCGTCGTGAGTACAATGTCGAGTTCGATTCTTTGGCTCGATATGTCCCCGCGCTAGTTGCGATATGGAGGATAGGTGCATCGCTACGCCACCGCTAGATGATTATATGGTCGAGTCTTGTGCGGTGTTTCTCTTCACCGCATGGACATTGCCCGCACGCAGCTCACGCACCAGGATGTGAGGCACGGAGGGTCGACGAATGACCGGATCAACGAAGAGGCCGTGACGGCAGGTCCTTTGGTGACTTTCGAGGCGGACCGCTCAAGAAGAAAGAAGTTATATACCCCCACCAAGATGCAGTGGTCCTCCACCGCCTTCGTGAGCGGTCGTGGCTCCAAGGGTTCAGATTTTCGGCAGAGCAGGGGTGTTAACCAGCTGAAGCCACCTCTACCTCGTTGTGACCGTTGTGGTAGACTCCATTCCGGAGAGTGTCGTGCTAAATTGGGAGTTTGTTTTGCATGCGACAGCAGGCCATTTTTCGAGGAACTGTCCACCAAGGGAAGCGCGATGTTACGACTCACCTTCAGATCTGCGGCCTGGTTCATCACCTTCTATACTATGCACTGCAGGCGTGCCTATGATTAGAGCGAGTCGTAGCTTGTGCATATCCTTACCCCTCTAGAGTTTTGGTATGCTGTTATGATGATCACATTATTATGTGCTATGTACGAATAGCGTTGTGTTAATTTTGAGTTAGAAACATGGTTAGTTAGGAGGATAAGTATGGGGCATGGTAAGTGTGAACCCTAGACTATGTCACGATTAATACCTTAGAGGTAAGGTCGTCTTGTGTAAAAGATTCGTTTTATATTTGACCTTTATCGAGTCGTAGTATACGTGGGATTTTATTTGTGTGATAAGTCCATGGGTAGTGTGAGATGGAAGTGGTAGCTTTCATGATTTGAATGGGTAAGATTGTTCCGTGTCGGGAACAAGTGTTGGGCGATTGTGGGTCGGGTTGATGGCCGCTGGTCGACCCGTGAGTCTTGCCAGGTGGGTCAGTTCCGGGTGGTCCCGCCAGTGGTAGGGTCACGAGGGTGCTAGGCCCGAGTTTAGACGACCATCGTATGAGTTTGTGGACGTGTTCGACCGAATCGTTCGTGAAGGCGTGAATGGCCTTGGGGATATTACGCTAGTAAGACGACCAAGTTTGGAGGTGGTGACTCCAAAGTTTTGGAAACGGAAGCGATGACTAAAGTGTGGTACGTATACTAGAAGAGTTCATGTGTTCGAGAAGGGCACGACGAGTAAGGAAGGAGGAGAACGTGTGTTATTTCGCGCTGCCGTGGCGTTGGCAATTTGTTAGAAGAGCTTCATCGATATCCGCTTCAGGAAGGAACATTCGGGACGAATGTTTCTTAGGCGGGGAGAATGTTATACCCCGTATTTCCAGAGTATGTATGCGAGGACGTACGTACGAGAATACGGCAGAAAGATTGGAAAGGAAGAAAGAGGTGATTTTTTCCACGGAAAAGTTTCCGGTTTTTGTGAAGGAAAAAGGTTCGTTAATGGGAATTGATTCCCATTTGGTATTCGGACTTCCTGGAATATTAGAGAATTATGAAATTTTATTTTCGGAAATGGTCACGTGGGGCACACGGGAGAAATTTACGGTTTTGATGGGCCCACTTTGTTTTCGAGATTTTGGCCATTGTGGATTTTTTAGGAAGATGTTTTATTTTGGGCAAATAGGAGGGTGACACGTGTCACCCCGCCTGTGGCTCGCCGAAATGACATTTGTGCACAACACCCGGTTAGAGTCGTGTTTTGACGAAACGTTTTTGGTAGCTTGCGAAGGGAAAAATACGGCGATGTGATTTAGTATTTTTTCGGATTTTTGCGAGAGACGAAATGTTTTGGACCAACCAGAGGGCAACACTCGCACCCTCTCATTGGTGGACTTGAGGGCGGAATTAGGGCCGAATGGATGGGCAAGTTGTGGTAGATATTTGTGTAGATATTTGTGAGGGTGTTGTGGAGTAGGGTTAGGGTGCACTTGGCTTGATCTTGGCCTTACACTTGCCTTGCACATGGCTTGATCTTGGCCATTGGTTGGCTTTTGGTTTTGCTATAAATACCCCCTTGGCTTGAAGACTTCATTCATCCAAAAATGTTCCAAGTCTTGCTATCCTTCCCCTCTCCTCTTGTTTGACTCTCGTCCAAGAGCCCCCCCCCCTCCCTAGTAAAGGCCCTTGGCCGAGAAACCCCTCCCCCTTTGAGTGGCCTTGTGGCCGAGAGGTTCCCCTCCCCCCTCCTAGTGGTGTAGCCGAGCCTACCCCCCCCCCCCCCCTTGGTAGAAAGTTGTCTTCCAAGTATTGTTGTAATGCCCAAAAATACCTTAGCCTTGTACCTTGTAGTATTCCAAAGATACCTCTATACGTAGAGCCCGAAAAGCCGACCTTTGGTCCATTGAGTCTCAAACCGAAACCCTAAGGAAATCTTCATAGTTGGTTGAAGTATTTGAGTGGAAGTTGGTTAGAACTTCTGGGTTGTTTGGAGCGGATTGGAGCGCACTTGAGCGGAGCTAAACCTTGCTCAGATCGACATTATAACTTGGATAATTTTGGGCTTGTCGAGGTAAATATTCTTGTTCCCTTATTGTAATTGGAGATTACATATTGTAGGAATATATAGTTGAGGTATACTATATATAGAATCAATCGTAATTACATGGGATCAGACATGAGACTTGTGTAGCATTGTTGTGAAGTAGTATTGTACACGCCCGTTAGACGTAAACCCCTGGTTGGCTTGGTAGCCGCCTCGATAGAGAGGAGATTTACGCTGCCATGGGGGAGGTCGTCGAATTTTCTCAGAAATGGAACTTTGTGTTTTGAAGTTAATAGACGTTTGTGACCTTTTAGGTGAAAGTACTAAGAGTAGCGATTCTACTTGAGGAGTGGAAAGGGCTAGCAAGGTTGTAGTTACTTGGAGCATTTTGCTTATTGTCGATACTGCCGCGAGGTATGTGAACCTCTTCCTATCCTTCGAGCATGATGTTTTGTAAACTATGTAGTACGGTAGACGATATGTGCTAAATGAGTTGGTTGGTTTAAAACATGTGGTGTTATAATAGCTTTATGGGAAGTTAGTTATAACGACCTTATGTAGTGAAAATGGTTTACTCGATATTAGAAGTTAAGAGACTTGATCTTATAAGATAAGAGACTTAACTTACTTGTTTTAATGTGGATGTTTGTGTGAAACCTCATTCGTGAGTACTGAGTACGTGGTTTTTAAAGGGATAATATTTTACTGATTTCGAATCGAATGTGTATCGGCAGCACCACCGCTGCGTTAATAAAGGAAAATGTATTGAATAATGATGTTGTATTAAAACCTAGAAACCTCCATCTGCATGAAGCTAAGATAAGACAAAATGATATTACATTTTCTAGATCACGGTCATTGTAATAAGATCGTTATAAACAAGAATAACCTACTTACATATATGGCATATGTTACTCAATTGTTTTTAAAAGAGATTAAGACTATGAGTTATGAAACCTTTCTAAAATAAGTAACTTGAGCATTTGAAATTAGGCAAACTTGAACGTTTGGAAAATAATGTTGTTACTTGGCAAAAAGGGGGAAGTGTTTTGTTTACTTAGAAAGATAGTCACTATTTTTATACTACGGTTATTGCGTGACTTATGGGAAAGAAACGGATCTTTTAATAAGGGTTTGACGTACGTAGTACTTTAGGGTTAAAAACCCGGATTTTTGTCATAAAATGAAAGTACTTTGAGTTGTGTATAACTTGCCTATGCTTGTTGTTGTGAAACTTGCCTATGCTTGTTATGATAGCCTTTGTTGTGCAAGAATTGTGTTTCTATACTACCGCGTCTCTCGATGGAGGGTCGGTTGACTTGTTGAGAACTTACTTGGACATGCCGGCAGTGACGGAGAAATTCCACGGGTACGTTCCTGTTGACAGTGTTACTTTTAATCACTTTGGATATACTGACACGATGCGTAGCGCACGGGTATGCTTCCATTTTGGTTGATGTCTTGTGGTTAATCGCTTTGGATATACTGACACGATGCGTAGCGCACGGGTATGTTTCCATTTTGATTATCGCCTTGTTGTTTACTTTTGGACATATCGACACGACGCGTAGCGCACGCATCGCCCATTTGGAATCCGTCTATTGTTTCCCTTTGGACATACTGACACGATGCGTAGCGCACGGGTATGCTTCCATTTGGATTGCTGTCTTGTTGTTATCATATCATAGACTGCCGGCAGTGAGGAAGGTATTCCACGGGCATGATTGATGTTGTGGGCGTGAGACCCTGACTTGGTATAACTGTTATATGTTGTGTACTGTAGTTTGGCTATCATACATGCTCTCGCTTTGTATAGATCGTTATGATTTCATTTACGTGATTGCGATTTCATACTTGGTACTGCCAGATCGACCTCTTCGGGCCGTTCATGCCGCAGTGAGGTACATCGGTCGTGGATCCTCGCCATGATCACGCCAACAGATTGAAGCTCCGTTTCTCCGAGGCTTATCTTTTGCATGTGTTCTCGAGTTGTAGGTTCTTGTACATTCGTGGTATGGCGGGGCCCCGTCCCGTCATAGTCATCAGATATCTTAGGTCCGTAGTAATCGTTGTAAGCGTGGTTGTAAAAGGATTAAACTGCTCGTGTTTTATGTATATACTAAGGCAACTGTTTTGGTTGGCCTATTCATTTATTATATCTCTTGTTAAATGACTCATGTTTTATGTTCCGCTGATTTTCTCTGATGTATGTATCACTAGGGTGCCCGGGGTAAGGCACCAGTCACGGGCCCGATTTTCGGGGTGTGACAATACTGACACGATGCGTAGCGCATGGGTATGCTTCTATTTGGAATGCTGTCTTATTGTTTCCCTTTGGACATACTGACACGATGCGTAGCGCACGGGTATGCTTCCATTTGGAATGTTGACTTAGTGTTTCCTTTGACATATCGACACGATGCGTAGCGCACGTATGCTCCTTTGATTGTTGTCTTATTGTTATCATATCATAGATCGCCATGGTGAGGAAGGAACTCCACCGCACGAGTGATGATTTGGGCGTGGTTCCACGACTTGATATGACTATTTATACGCCAGGTATCGTAGTTTGGTTATCATACATGTCTCCCGCTTTATATAGATCGCTATGATTTCATTTACGTGATTTTACGCCACATACTTGGTACCAGATCGACCTCCTTCGGGCTGCGTTCATGCCGCAGTAGGTACATCGGCCGTCGATCCCCGCTTTAGGATCACCTTTCCAGATTGGGAAGCTCCGTTCCTTCTGAGGCTTATCTTTGGTATGTTACCCCGAGTCCGTAGGTCCTTGTACATCTGTGGTATGGGGGCCCCGTCCCGTCATAGTTGTTGTATAAACCTTAGAGGTCAGAATAATCACAAGTGTGGCAGGGTTTGTAAAAAGGATAACTGTTCGGGTATTTATGTATTTATGATGAAGGCAACTGCTTTGGTTGGCCTGTTTATTTATTTTGTCTCTTAATTCATGTTCATGTTTTTATTTCCGCTGATTTTCTCTGATGTGGTATCACTAGGGTGCCCGGGGTAAGGCACGATCCACGCCCGGTTCGGTCGTGACATGATCCTCCCACTACCCCGAAATCAATAACACAGCTCGCAAGATATCCTCGTTGTCGGATGGTACGCTCTGCCTGTCCGTCGGGCTGAGGATGGAATGCAGTACTGAGGCTCACTTGCGTCCCTAATCCCTTCTGGAAAGACCTCCAGAATTTAGCCGTAAACTGGGCTCCTCTGTCCGATATGATAGATATAGGGACCCCATGTAGTCTCACGATCTCTCGGATGTAAAGTCTAGCGTAATCCTCGGCCGAAAAAGTCATCCTGACGGGAAGAAAGTGGGTTGATTTTGTCAGCCTGTCGACGATAACCCAGATAGAATCATGCTTCCTCTGAGTGCGAGGTAACCCTGTAATAAAGTCCATATTGATCACCTCCCACTTCCACGTCGGAATCTCTATCATCTGCAACAACCCACCAGGCCTCTGATGCTCCACTTTTACCTGCTGACAACTCGGGCACTGAGCAACAAACTCTGCAACGTCCCTCTTTAGGCCATCCCACCAATACACAGATCTGAGGTCGTGGTACATCTTTGTCGACCCCGGATGGATAGAGTAACGAGCGCTGTGTGCTTCCCCTAGAACTCGTCGAAGTCTGCAATATCCGGAACACACAACTCGCCAAACCTTAGCACCCCATCGTGCTACTCAAATGGACCCTTCCTCACGAAGAGTCGACACGATACCGCGTCATAATCGGATCCTCATATCGCCGCCTCTTCACCTCCTCGACGATGGAAGACTCGCAACCTTTCAACCCGAACCCCACTACTATCGTAATCAATCAATCGGACTCCAAGGCTCGCTAGCTGATGTAACTCGCGGACCATGCCCTCCTCTCCGCCGCACATCCGATAGACTACCCATCGACTACGACTAAGGGCATCCGCCACTACATCGCCTTCCCGGTGGTATAGGATATCGACATCATAATCCTTGAGTAGCTCTAACCACCGCCTCGCCGCAAGTTCGCCTCCTCTGTGAAGATATATTGGAGGCTCTTGTGGTCTGTGTAAATATCCACATGAACTCCATACAAATAATGTCTCCAGATCTTCAAGGCGTGAATCACTGCTTCCAACTCTAAGTCATGTATGGGGTAGTTCTTCTCATGCTTCTTGAGCTGTCGAGATGCGTAAGCTATAACCTTGCCCTGCTGCATCAACACACATCCAAGCCCGATGCTCGACGCATCACAATAAACCACATAGCCGTCTGGACCCTCTGGAAGAGTAAGAATGTCACGACCCTTTCCGGGGCCCGTGACTGGTGCCTTACCGGGGCACCCAAGTAGACATACATCAGAGTAATCAGCGGAATATAAAAACAAGACATGAAACAAATGTAAATTGAGACACAATTTATCTGAGAAAAGTCATCTTTCGGCATATATATATATAAAGAGTGAATAAAGCATCCCAACTTTACAAGATGACTCATGCACCTCTAGGAATGTAAATAACTATGGCGGGACAGGCCCCGCCATACCCTGAATGTACATATATCTACAACATCGTGAGAACCATACCAAAAGTCGAGCCTCCGAGAAGATGGAGCTCTCGACACCAAAGCAAAGATCCTAAGGATGCGGATCTAGCACTGCTTGCCCTTACCGCGGCATGAACGCAGATTTCAAAGGAGGTCGCATAATAGGTACCAAGTATGTGAAATCAGTAGCATCAAGTAAAATCAAAGTATTTAAAACCATTTGCAAATACAACCAGTTCAATCGCACATAGTGCCACAACATAAACAAGAGAAAATAGAAATAATGTAATCGGTCTTATCTAGGCCGCGAATGATCGGGCAAGGCCAATCGCCCATAGTATCATTATGCGTGCCTAATCTCGACTTCCCGCAGTCCGCATAGGTCACACATGCACCGCATGAGGTATTCCTCGATCGGTAGCTAACCCTGCACTTCCTCGACTCCCGCACCGCATAGTCTCATAGACCGCATAGTCACACGCATCGCATAGGCATCCCCGTGATCGCTAAAACACCAAATGATCAATCTCGAACTCCCGCACTCGCATAGTCACACAGCATCAGATAGCCGTATAGACCCACATCAAGGTGGCAAGCCCTGTGATAACAAGTCAAGCGGGTAGGTGATATAATAACAAGATAACGGACTTACCGCTTAACAACGTAAGCACAACAAGAATAACAATATCACAAGACACTAACACACGTAGCATCCTAACATGTTACTTATCAAACCATCTTACTACACTTTGCAGAAATCAATACAGGATTTTCATAAACAAATAAGTAAAACCGTTCCTTTTATCTTCCTTAAGTCGTTATACCTAACTTCCCATAACGCTAGTATAACTCTTAAGCTTTCTGTTTAAAAATCAAGTATTACTCTTCTTTCAAAAATGATTATAATTCTTTTGAAATACTTCCAGGTTTTTATTATTTAGACTCAAGTCAAGTAAAACCATGTTCGCTAACACACGACGCTCACCGTACTATATATATACTTTAAAATATCATGCTCAAGAGGATAGGAAGAATCACATACCTTCTCGGCGAAAACCACCTGCCAAGTCGAATATGTCGCGCGCATAGTATCGACCTATAATAGTCAAATACGTCTATCAACGTCTAGACTATACTGTATAAAGTTCTAAGCAGAGGGTTCTCTATTCTACGGAAAATTGGGCAACACTTCCCTACCCGTCAAGATACCCAAGTTCATCAGAATACACCCCATGTAAGTACGCTTAATTCTTCTTCATATACCCTTCATCGTGATTTCAGTTCAATTCTCTTCTGTAATATCCTTCAGTGTAATTACAGTTCAATTCTATTCTTTAATATCTTTTTAAGTATCTTATACTCAAGTCTTAACTATTCTTATATGTAATATCTAATTACAATAGAAGGACAAGAGTATTTACCTCGATAAGCCCAAAATTATCCAAGTTAGATGTCGATCCTGAACAAGGTTTAGCTCCTAAGTTGCACGCCCGATAGCTCCAGAAGCCCTTAGAAGTTTCTAAACAACTTCTACTTAATACTATAAGTGATTTGGGCTAGGTATTTGGAATAGTAACTATACTTGGAAGACAACTTTCTACCAAGGGGGGGGGGTTTCAGCTAGAGCTACTAGGCTAGAGGGGGAAGATGTTTCGGCCAAGGGCCTTCACAAGGGGGAGGGGGAGTGTTGGACGAAACACTACAAGAGAGGGGGAAGGATTTTCAAGACTTGGAGAAATGATTTGTGGATGAAGAAAACATTCAAGTTGTGGGTATTTATAGCCAACCAATGGCCAAGATGATGGCAAGTGGAGGGCAAGTGGAGGGTGGGGATTCACCCAAGTGTCCTTATCCATCTACTACACAAAAATATCCTACCTAACCTTGACTAATGCAAGGCCACAAAAATCGTCCAACTTGCCCAAGTTGCCGTCCATATGAGGGTGACAAGTGCCACCCTCCCGTTGGTCCAAAATATTTCATCTCTCGGAAAAATCCGCAAAAATTATAAATGACATAGCCGTAATTTTCCCTACGCAAGTTTTGTAAAACGTTTAGTCGGAAAACGATTCTTTTAGTGGGTTGTGCACAAATTTCGTCCTATGCCTAACTTTAAGGCTCAAACTTTTGTACGTACGCCCTTACGTACATACTCTGGAAATACGGGGTATAACAAAGAACTGGGGCGGTCGTCAACCTCTCCTTCAGTAACTGGAAGCCCTCCTCACAAGCATCCGTCCACTAAAACTTAGTTGCCTTCTGAGTCAGCTTGGTCAAAGGTGCTGAAATAGAAGCAAACTTCTCCACAAACCTCCGGTAGTAACCCGCAAGGCCCAAAAAGTTGCGCACTGCTGGGTAAGAGGTCTAGGCCAACTCGATCGCCTCGATCTTTGCCGTATCCACCCGAATACCATCGGCCCCGATAATGTGCCCCAGAAACGCCACCGAAGCCAACCAAAACTCACACTTCGAAAACTTGGCATACAACCGCTGGTCCCGGAGAACTCTCAGCACCGTCCTCAAATGCTCTGCATGCTCCCGCCCGGCGAGAATAAATCAAGATGTCATCAATGAATACTATCACAACGTATCCAAAATGGCTTGAACACTGCTCATCAAATCCATAAATACTGCCGGAGCATTGGTCAAGCCGAAAGACATGACCCTGAACTCATAGTGCCCGTACCGGGTCCGAAATGCAGTCCTAGGGACATCCGTCTCCCTAACTCGCACCTGATGGTAACCAGATCGTAGGTCTATCTTGGAGAAACACCTCGCACCCTGCAACTGGTCGAACAAGTCATCAATCCTGGGAAGGGGGTATCTGTTCTTAATAGTCACCTTGTTCACCGCTCAGAATCGACACACATGCATGGCCCCATCCTTCTTCTTCACAAACAATACCGGCGCTCCCCAGGGAGAAACACTAGGCCTGATAAAGCCCTTCTCCAGCAAATCTCTCAGCTGGTCCTTCAACTCTCTCAACTCGGCAGGTGTCATTCTGTATGGCGGAATGGATATAGGTCGAGTATCAGGCAGAATATCAATGCAAAACTCTATCTCCCTCTCAGGAGGGATACCCGGGAGGTCGTCTGGGAACACATCTGGAAACTCTCTGACTACTGGAACTGACTGAAGGTCTGGTGTCACCGCCTCAGTATCAAATACCCGAATGAGATGGTAGATATACCCCTTCTGAACCATCTTCCTGGCCTTGAGGTAAGAAATAAACTTACCCCTCGGCGACACAGTGTTCCCCTCCCACTCGATAACCGGCCTCAGAAATCGAACCGCACTAACCGCTTCATACTACATTGGCGTAGCAAGAAGCTAACCAATCCATACCCATGATCACATCAAAATCGGTCATATCCAACTCTATCAAGTCGGCTAGGGTCTGACGACTGCATATAGTCACTGGGCAAGCCCTATATACCCGCTCAGCTACCACCGAATCCCCCACTGGCGTAGCTACCTCAAAAGGGTCTATGGACTCAGGCTCTATCCCTATCCTACTAGCAATATGGGGAGATATATAGGACAAGGTAGAACCTGGATCTATCAAGGCATATACGTCACAACAAGAAACTGATAAAGTACATGTGATGACATCCGGTGACGCCTCCTGGTCCTGGCGGCTGGACATGGCATAAATGCGGTTCTGAGGACCGCTGGAACTAGTACCCTTGCCACGACCTCTGCCGCGACCTGCTGGCCCATGAGCACCCTGCCCTCCGGGGCGAGTAACTGTAGGAGATGAAGACCCGGCGAAAGACCCTGTAGGCTGAACCCTACCATCTCGCGCTTTGGCCTGGACAAGCCGCAAAGTGACCTGCCGCCGCAAGTGTAACAAGCTCCCGCAGTAGTACCACAACTCCCGTAATGGGATCTACCACATCGAACACACTGAGAGGAAGGTGGTCTCGATCGGTTAGCACCTCTCGCTACTCGAAGTCCAAGTCCCGGGCCTTGACGCCCCGAATACCTCGCCGCTCAAGACGGTAGAGTGCTCTGAGCTTGTTGCGGTGCAAATCTAGTCTGCTGCTGAGGCCGTCCACCCCGAGAGCTACCAAAGACCTCGCTATCCCGGCCTTCTTCGCTGATATCACGCAACCCGCCGCCTCTACGCCTCACACCTGGCGTACGAGCTGCATGCGGAAATGTCCATGCCGGTGAAGAGCTACACCAGCAAGACTACGCCAAGTAGTCATCAAGCTCGTGATGTAGCGGTGCACTCTATCCTCCGTGACCGCCACTAACGCGGGACATACCGAGCCAACGAGTCGAACTCACATTGTACTCCGAATCAGGCGCCTGCTTCGCCAAGATCAAAATATGTCGGCTCGTTTCCTCATCTGCGGAGGCAAGAAGTGAGTGAGAAATGCCTCTGAGAACTCGTCCCAAACAGCTGGAGGCGCATGCTCCCCCCAGGACAGCTCCCATGAATCAAACCAGTCGACTGCAGTATCACACATCCGATGTGAACCTAAGACCACTGACTCGGTCTCCGAAGCCTTGATCACTCATGATCCACAGAATTCATCGGATGAACTCCTGCGGATCATCCTCGTGCCTCGACCCATAGAACTCTGGCGGCTGCAACTCGTAAAGTCCCAAGTCTCAAACTATCCGACTCGGGTGAATCACGGCATTACTAGAATCGAACTCGATGATCCATTTATCTCAGCCTCGCCACGACCAAGCTAATAATCGCCATCTACTTGTAACCCATCTCTCTCGCTCCGGTGCCGGGACGAGGCTCAGTGCCGTGGCCTCGTGAGCCACCGCCGCGCTCTAAACCTCGCTGGGCCGCGGCGTCGTGGAACTCGCCGTCGGGTATCACCGAGTAAAGGCCGGGCTCGCCTCGTGACCTCTCGTGTCCTACTGAAGCTCTCACGCTTTGCGCTTCGGGCCCGGTTGCTCATGCGTGGAGGCATAATCGTAAACAGAAGAAATTCGTCAGAGGGGTCCAACTTATAACACAACTCTAAGGCACGATCTCAGAATGAGAAGAATGGAAACCAATCCTAAATATCCTGCAGCCTCCTGATTATTGGTGTGGTGCACAACACACCGATAATTAAGACTCTACTAGATACGGTCTGTAGACACTTTCCGAGGATTTAACTGCTCTGATACCACTTTTGTCACGACCCGCTTCGCCCGGATCGTGCCTTACCCGCACCCAAGTAGACATACATCGAGTAACGGCGGAATATAAACTTGCAAACATGAAACAGTGTAAAATAAGAACAGTCTATCCAAAGAAAAGTTGCCTTTCGGCATGTATATAAATACCAAAAGTGAACAGTTACATCTCAACTTTACAACAGGACTACAGACCTCTAAGAAGGTGTAAACACTATGACGGGACAGGGCCCCGTCATACCCCTGAATGTACAAAACATCTACAACATCGGGGAGAACCGTACCAAAAGTCGAGCCTCCGGAGAAATGGAGCTCCTGACACCTGAGTAAAGATCCTAAGAATGAGGATCCACCACCTGCTTTCCCTTACCTGCGGCATGAACGCAGCCCCCCGAAGGAGGTCAGTACAATAGGTACCAAGTATGTGAAACTGTAAAGTACTGATATATATAATTATAACATTTTAAAACCAATTCACAAATATGTACGAAACAACCAAGTTAACCGCATATAGTGCCATATCATAAACAAGAGCAAAAATAGATATAATGTAACTGGTCTTTTCTAGGCTGCTAATGATCGAAGCAAGGCCAATCGCCCATAGTATCATTATGCGAGCCTAATCCTGGAACTTCCGCAGTCCGCATAGGCCCCATAGGCCCGCATGAGGTATTCCTCGCATCGGGGGTAGCTAACCCGCAGATCGCCCCGACTCCGCACCGCATGGCCACATAGACCGCATGAGGTATTCCTTGCATCGGCGTAACACACCCGGAGTGATCATCCTGGAACTCCCGCAGCTCCGCATAGGTCCCATGGATATGGACCCGCATGAGGTATTCCTCGCATCGGGGGCGGCTAACCCACGGCATCGTAACAAGTCAGGAGGGTGAGTGATGTAATACTAACACAACGGCTTATCGTTAAACAACATAAGCACAACAAGAATAACCTCCTTACACAAGCGTCACAAGATACTAACACACGTAGCATCATAACATGTTTATAAAACCAACTTACCATACCTTCAAACATCATTTCAAGCATTTGATAACCAAATAATTAAACCGTTTTTCTTATCTTTCTTAAGTCGTTATAGCTAGCTTCCCATAAAGCTAGTATAACACTTAAACTTTTTATGAAAACCAAGTATTACTTTTCTTCCAAAATGATTCATAACTCTTTTTGAAATATTCAAGATTCTTATTAATTAGAACTCAAGTCCAAAGACATCAAAGTAAAGCCAAATTTAGTTAAACACACGTACGTCTACCGTACTATATATATTTCACAAATATCATGCTCAAAGGGATAAGAAGAATCACATACCTCCTCGGCTAAATCCACTTGCCAAGTCGGATATGTCGCGCGCAGAGTGTCAACCTATAATAGTCAAAACACGCCTATCAACTTCTAGTTTTACGTGGGATTCTTCTAAGTAAGATTTCTCTTAGTCTACGAAAAATTGGGCAGCACCTCCCCCGTTTCTACTCAATTCTCCACCTTTTTCAAGGCCCGATAATAGTAACCAACATGCCATAAATAAGGCGCAATAATTCCGAAATTTAAAGAAGGGGATCACACGCCCAAACGGAACGCGATTAACAATCTTCCCCTTAACAACAACAATAATTAAAGAAGGGGATCACACGCCCAAACGGAACGCGATTAACAATCTTCCCCTTAACAACAACAATAATTAAAGAAGGGGATCACACGCCCAAACGGAACGCGATTAACAATCTTCCCCTTAACAACAACAATAATTAAAGAAGGGGATCACACGCCCAAATGGAACGCGATTAACAATCTTCCCCTTAACAACAATGTAAATACAGTCCAAAGTAAATACAGTCCTTAAGTTGGGGTCCTTGGCCAACTTTTACAATTTTACTTATCCAATTACTTCATTAGTCATCCAACTTATATTCCAATCTTAATATAAGTTATAGTTTCTTTGTTGTTAACTTCTTAGCAAGTAATGGATACATTTTTACCATTTTAATGGCTAATATGCCAATTCTCCTTTTACCAAGTTAACAAGATCCAAATCTTTCCTTATATATCATACTCCATAATATACTTCCAATATATGTATAATATCCAATATAAATAATAATCAACTTCACAAAGAGGTTAAGGTTCATTACCTCAAAATAGCCCAAAAATATCCAAGAACTTAAAGTCGTTCCTAAGCAAGTTTTACCTCCAAATATTTGTGTTCCAAACCACCACAAGTCATCTTTAGAAGTTCCTAACCAACTTCTATTCAAGAATTAACTCCAAAATGTGAAGAACACTAAGGCTCCATTTTTTGCATGCTCTTGGCCAAGGGGGGTTTTTAGAGGCTAGGGTGTGAAATCTTGTCTAACTCTTGGTTACTAATCTTCCTAATACATTAAGGAAGAACACTTAGAAGTTTAAGAATTATTGGACAACAATTTCTCAAAAATTTGGGGCTTTGGACGAGAACACTAGGAAAGGGAGAGAAAATATTTTCAAATCTTGAAATGTTCTAAGTGTGGAAGATTTTCATCAACTAGAGGGGTTTATATAGGACAACCAAGGGCTAGGATTGAAACATGTGTATGGTATAGATTGAGGACATGTGTTTGTGTGGGTCCCTTTGTCCACCACCTCACAAATACCATGCAAGACTTTTGGCCACTTGTCTTGCCCACTAACTTGCAAAAAACCGTCCACTATGCCATGCAAATGCCATGCAAGACTTTGGCCACTTGTCTTGCCCACTAGTCTTGTAAAACGTCCACCCATGTCCACTTCGGGTGACACATGTCGCCCTCCTATTGGTCCAAAATATCTATCTCTCAGAAAAAAATTCATAATTGGAAAAAAAAATATTGAAAACGTAAAATTTCCTTCACAAGGTTCGGAATACATTCGTACGTACGTCCTTACATACATACTCCGGAGCTACGAGGTATAACATACTGACCCCCTTCGGGGGGCTGCATTTATGTCCGCAGGTCTAGTTACACAGTTGTGGATCCGCGAGCTTAGGATCCTGGTTCAGCATTTTGAGATAGCTCCAATGTTTCGGAGCTTGTCATTATGGCTAGGTATATTCAGGGGTACGGCGGGGCCTTGTCCCGTCATAGTATTTGTCCAAACTCTTAGAGGTCTGTATTCATATGTGGGCTGGACTGGCTAGAGTTGTATTTACAATATTGAACAGTGTAGACCCTTTTGGGTGATTTATATTATGGCAGCCTTATCGGATTTGCCTTTGTTTTAAAAAAAATGAGTGTTATTTATCTTCCGCGGTTTATTGTGTTGTATGAATAGAAGGGTGCCCATGTAGGGCACCAGTCGCGGGCCCGGGGTACGGGGCATGATAGTATATATCTCATGATCATCTATCACTTTCATAACATGGAATCTTCAATTACAATAGTAAGACGAAGATTATTACCTCAATAAGCCCAAATCTAATCCAAGATTCAAAGTCGATCCTTAGCAACTTTAGTTCCTCTTCTTGACATTCCAATCCACTCCAAGCAACCTTTGGAATCTTATGAAGAACTCTTCTTTAAGTTCTAACTCAATCTATGAAAAACCTATTAGGTTTTCATGTTGCGACTAACGTAAAAACGTAGTTTTTCCGGGATTTTTGTATTGAGATATCCTTATAATACCTCTAGGAACCTTGTGTTTAAGTATTGGGATTTATCATCAACAAACGAAATGTTTTCTTGTTCTTCCTAGCTCATTGCCGAGAGCTCCTAAGTGTGCAACAATAGTTCTTGATTTTTTTCTAAGTCTTGAAGACTAGTCTTGCACTAGTAGTTAGTATATATAATTAAATCAAGGGCTAGGATCAACACAAATGTGTGGTCAAGATGTGGTCAATTATATCAAGCTCAACTTTCCTATTTGACTTAGTCAATTATTCTTCATCCAACAAGCCCATGTGGAGGGTGACACATGTCGCCCTCCCATTGGTCTAAAATATTTCGTTTCTCGAAATTTCCAAAATTGGTCAAAAATATCGAGAACCTCGTGGGCCCCACAAAACGTAAAATTTCCCGGGTGTGCCCCACGTATCAAATTCTGAAAATAAAATTCCATAATTCCGGTAAATTCTAAAAGTCTCAACTAAAAAATTTGAGAACTCAATTCTCATTAACGAACAATTTTCCTTCCCGAGGTTCAGAAGATTTTTCCTTTGGAAAACAATTCTTTCTTTCGTTCCAATCTTTAAGTCTTGTGTTCTCCCGTCTATTATCCTATATATGTCCTGGATTTTCGGGGTGTAACAAAAAGTGTAAGTAACTTGATTTTAAAAGTGAAAGTGACTTGATGCTACAAGTGCTTGTGTCTTGGTGTTTATAAATGAAAGGATGTACGGCGGACGTACATGGTGCTATTGGGTTCAAGTCCTTAATATTACATGATATGATTCTTTTTATAAAAAGGATGTACGGCGGACGTACATGGTTCTATTGGGTTCAAGTCCCTAATATTGCATGACATGGTAATGCCATGGTTTTTTCTAAAATGATAGTTCATTCTATTTGTTCTAATGAGAGTAAAAAATTATTTAACTTGCATATGGTTGCTCATGATAGCTATTCGTGAAAGTGTTATATTTCCACATCACCGCGTCCCTCACTAGAGGGCCGACAACTTTATATATATGTTACATGGACATGCTTCCATGATGCGAGTATCGAGTATAGATAGTCATTGCGGGTCTAAAAGATCCATGCGGGTTCGAGTCCCATGCGGGTGAAACATTCCCATGAATATTCCATGGACTAGCTCTCCATAATGCGGGTATATATATTTATTGTGGGTCTACAAGATCCATGCGGATGAAATAGTCTCATGAATAGGATATGCATAATGATCCTGAGGGCAGGCGTCCCTGATTTTGACATGACTTTCATATTTTGAAATGGTACGGTTGATTTCATATTTTGAAATGGTACAGTTGATTTCAAATTTTGAAATGGTACGGTTGATTTCATATTTTGAACTGGTACGATTGCCTCTCTATTTGTTATAAGACATAGTGGACTCCCTATCCATTACAAGGTACAATTGGCTCTTATTTTATATGGCATGGTTGGATCTGGTATTTGATTTTCATACTTGTCCCTGTCATCTTTTGGCCATTAATGACCTTATTTTATTGTGCTTTATATTTACATACATAGTACATTGTTGTACTGACCCCCTTCTCCGGGGGGCTGCGTTCATGCCCGCAGGTATTAGGTACTCAGTTGGGTGATCCGCGAGCTTAGGATCTCCACTCAGCTTTGATTGAGATAGCTCCTGTCACGACCCGATTCCGGGCCCGTGACTGGTGCCTTACCCCGGGCACCCTAGTGATACAACATCAGAGTAATCAGCGGAACATAAAACGATACAAGACATATTATGAAATATGAAACAATAATCTGAGAAAAACTTGCCTTTCGGCAGATATAAAAATGACAACTTTTTCAACATGAACAGTTTAATCCTTTTTACAAACCCTGCCCACAACAAGATTCTGCACTTACGAATGATATGACAACCATGGCGGGACAGGGCCCCGCCAAACCCCAGACTGTAAACACTTACTACGACAGGGGACTATACCACTGATAAGCCTCCGGAGAACCGGAGCTTCCAACGCCAAATCGTGACCGAGAGCTAGGATCAACGATCGTGTACCTCAACTCGCGGATGAACGCAGCTTCGGGCGAGGTTAGTACAACAAAAATTTAGTATGTGAAATCAAAATACATATCAGAAATGAAATCATAGCGATCATATAAAGCAGAGACATGTATGATAACCAAACTACGCTTTACAACAAAGCGAATATGTCAAGTCAGGGACTCACGCCCTCAAGTCATCACTCAAGTATAACAATGGGTCTCAGGCCCACAACATCAATCATGCCCGTGGAATACCTTCCTCACTGCCGGCAGTCTATGATATAAAAGCACCAAGGAACACACATGAACACCAGGTCCCACCTGTGTCATAATAAAACTGTACGGGGTAAGTACGAAGGCATAGCCGACTACTAAAAACCCACAGTACCAACAAGGTCATGAATTGTATCATAAGATCTGTCTAAACCGTCACAGGATCAAAGCTGGCCACTTGCCCGCAGTATCAATGTACGCGTCTAACCCTGGAACTCCCGCAGCTCCGCATAGGCCAATCTCATCGGCCCGCATGAGGTATTCCCCGCATCGAGGGTAGCTACTCCCAAGATCGCCCCGACTTCGCAAATCCGCACGCCACATGGACCGCATGCCCATAAAGGACGACACTAACTCGAACTCTCGTAGCCCGCATAGGCCCTCGGGACTCGCATGAGGTATTCTCGAATCATAGGTCCATCGACCCGCCCGAAGTCTACCCCGCGTCGGAGGCGCTTAACCCTAATCATCTCAAGAGATGAGTGATGTAAAATACTAACACAACAACTTATCGTTAAGCAACATAAGCACAACAAAGGAAACCCTTTACACCACATCACAAGATACTAACACACGTAGCATCCTAGCATGTTTACTTATCAATCAACAAGAAAGTATTACCAGGCTATCACAAACCAACACAATCAAGTTATACACACAAGGTACTTTCTACTATATGCCAACAAGTTCGGGGTTTTATCCCCAAAGTACTTCATACATTAACTCTTTAAAAGATACGTTACTTTCACAATGTCACACAATATCCGTAGTATAAAATAGAGTGACTATCCTTTTAAAGTAAATCAATTACTTCTCTTTGTAAAGTCAAGTAGCAACATTCTTTTCCAATGATCAAGTTTGCCTAATTTCCAATGTTCAAGTTTCTCATTTTAGAAAGGTTTCGTAGTTCATAGTCTTATTCATTTAAGAATATAATTCTCCTTTAAACTATCTGAGAAACATAAGTCTTATATGTGAGTAGGATATTCTTGTTTATAACAATCTTATTACAGCAGCCATGATCTAGGAAATATCATTTTGTCTCATCTTAGCTTCTATGCAGATGGAAGTTTTCACCGGTTTTAATAATACTTAATTATTAAAAACATTTCCTCTTATAAACGCCGCAGTTGGTTTGTCGATACACATTCGATTTCCAAAATCAAGAAACATTCTTAAGACGTTATACCTAACTTTCCATAAAGCTAGCATAACTCTTAAGTTTTCAAAACAAATCAAGTATTACTTCTTCTTTCAAATGATTCAAAATCTTTTGAAATACTTCAAGTTCTTTATTAACACATAACACGCCGCTTATAGTTCAAATCATACCTTTTAAAACCACAAGTATTTTCTTACCAACATAAAGTCGTTATAACCAACTTCCCATAAAGTCGTTATAACACTTTATGTTTTAAACCAATCAAATACATTTAGCACATGACGCTACCGCACTACATAGTTCACACATATCATGCTAGAAGAGATAGGAAGAGGTTCACATACCTCGCGACGAGTATCGACTAATAGCAAAACGCCCAAGTACTTCCAACCGCTTGGCCACTCCTTAAGCCAAGTAGATCGCGCCACACGTAGTACTTCAACCTATAAGGCCACAAGGCGCTTATTAACATTTAGATCCCTCGTAGAACATCCTACGTAAAATTCGCAAAGACTCTCCCCGCAACATGCAGAAATCTCCTCCTCTATCTGGCCTGCCATCAAGCCAACCAGGGGTTCATACATCTAACCCGAACGGGTACAATTCTACTCCACAAGATTACTACACAAGTCTCATCTGAATACACCCCATGTAATTACAATCACCAAGATTCTTCTTTAAATTCAGCTTAAGTCGCAAGACATTGCCGTAAGTATTATTCAGCTTAAGTCAAAAGACATTGCCGATAACTACGTTCAAGACTATATATAGTATACTTCAACTATATATTCTAACAATATGTAATTTCCAATTACAATAGAGGACAAGATAATTACCTCGATAAGCCCATAATTATCCTAGTTAAAGTCGATCCCGCAATCGCTTAGCTCCAACTCCGCGCCCAACCCGCCTCCAAACTACCCTTAGAAGTTCTAACCAACTTCTACATACTACTCCAACAAACCATGGAGATTTTCCTTAGGTGGTTTTGGTGACAGACGGAAGTATGATAGTATTTCTGGCTTTTCAGATAGTATAACCTTAGAATACTACAAGGTATACGGCTAAGGTATTTGGGCATTATAACAATACTGGGAGTATTTCTATACCACAAAAGTGGGGTATTATACGAAAGCAACTAGGCTAGTGGGTACCCCACTGCTAGCACCACTAGGAGGGGAGTGTACCTCTCGCCAAGGCCTCTAGAGAGGAGGCCTCTGGCCGAACTCAACACAAAGGGGAGGGAGAAGGAGAGCTTTCAAGACTTAGGCAAATTTGTGGATGAATTTGTCTTCCAAAGCGTGGTATTTATAGGTCAAGTGAAGGCCAACCAATGGCCAAGATCATGCCAAGTGCAAGGCAAGTGTAGGCCAAGATTTAGACAAGTGTGCTGGGTCCCACTTATCAATCAACACACAAAAATATCCTACCAACTAATGCACACCTTTCGCCAAGCTACCGCTCATCACTCCACCAACTTGAGGTGACAAGTGTCGCCTCTCGTTGGTCCAAAATGTTTCGCCTCTCGGAAAAATCCGCAAAAATTAAAAATGACATAGGAAATTCCCTACGAAGCCGTGGAAAACGCTTCGCCGAAAAACGACTCTAAACGTGTCAGAACAAAATTAATTCGCCAAGCCTTAGTATAAGTTTCAAATTTTCTACGCACGCCCCACGCATATACCAAAATACGGGTATAACATTCTCCTCCTTAGAAACATTCGTCCCGAATGTTCCTTCTAAGTCTCAAACAAACGCGGCGCCAAGATAGTCTTCACTACTATACTTACGAGAACAATCCCGCCACCGCCACGTACACCTGCGTAAATACTTACATCAAAGTTCACGAGGAAACACCTCTAATCATCACCACAAAACACTCCTCACCGGGGTCTAAAATATACTTCCTTCGCACCTTCTCTTTACAAAAGAAATGATCACATCAATGCCCGCCATACATGCTCGCTTCTCTCTTTACTCGTCGTAGATACCACTTTGTCACTTTGCCTGAGGCATTAACCTTCTCAGGCGACCCAACAAATGGTACCACTTTTGTCACTTTGTCGCGAGCCTTGCTCCGACGACCCAACAAATGGTACCGGGCCGTATGCGATCCCTGAGGCTGTCGTACACTCGAACTCTTACCACATTCTCGACACGGCTTCGCCTTCAAAACTCGGTTACTATTTCTAACGTGGTCATCATTAAAAGGGAACACTGATGGATCTCCGATACTTTCCGATCATAACAATACGAAGATCGACATACCGCCTCCTAAGTCGGACTAAAGCTAACAGATAGGCAACCTGGCCTATCCGTCACATGAACACAAAAGGGCCCAAAGTCACACGGGCTAAGTTCCTTCTGTATTCCAAAACTCGCCACACCCACCCCGGGGTGGTACTTTCAAGAAGACCGACCACAACTCAACTCTAAGCGCGCCGCCGATTATCCGCACAATTTCTCCGAATGCCGTAACCTCTTCTAGACAAGCTTTACTCTATCCACATCGCCGGAACAAGCCTGAACCAACTATCTGAATCTTGCCAACATCGAACCATTCGACCGGCGACTTACACATCCGCCCCTACAAGGCCTCAAAAGGCGACATCCGAACACCGAAATGGTAGCTTAAACACTACCTCCACAGGAGACAACAATCCCCACAACTATCCCTGAAATCCAAACACTGGCCCGAGGGCGAATGCGATTCTGAGTCTCACTTGAGTTCTTAACACATGCTTGGCAAAACTTCCAGAAACAACAACAGCTGCAACCTGGGCTCCACTGTCTGCCATAAGGTGAAGGTAGGCACCTCGTGCAGCCTTACAACCTTTCTGATGTACCAACACTGCCGAGTGAATGGTCCCGACCGAAGAACACGATGGGCTGCCCCCATCGACCCGACCACCGGTCGAACGCATCCACGAACGCGTACGCTGGTTAACTAAACTTGGGCCTAACACCCTCACAACCCTAACACAAGGCGGGACCACCACAACCTGACCCCACCACCAAACATGCCGCGGGTTGACCCGCAACGTGGCCTCAACCCTACCCGGCAACGCGCACAATACTAGCTCCCCGATTCGGAACAATCTCACAAATCATGTTTCGAAAACCTAGCGGTCTTCTTAGCTCAACTACCCCCTTTCATTCCACACTACTAGGGACCTATCCCAAACATAACTCTCGTGCACTATGCACTTCCGATAAGGGTCAAACATAACACTACACCTTTTCTCGAGATGGCCTCACCTCTAAGGTCTCTACGCAAAGCTCTAAGGCTCACACCTTCTCTATCCCCAAAATCTTACTCTGCTAAACAACCATGATCTAATCACGACTAATCACGACTAACACACTGTTATCGTAACATAGCACTTAAGGTATACTCACCTTATCACACATACCGATCTCTGAGGTTAAAGATATATCTATATCTACCGCTTCACTCCTTAGTCGCTCAAATCAAACCTTCCCCGTAGGCGCATAGCTAAGGAAGATGACGAACTACCCACCAATCTCAAGGCTAAGTCCTCCTACAAGGACACTCTTCGACACATGGCCCTCGACGGCCGCAGTACAACAAGTACCAACTAAAAGACGACATTCCCGATGACGTCTCACACATCGGAACCGAAGCCCCGAGTTCGACCAACTCGCATACTCCGAACGCCCCGATATCCGTGGAAGACCACTCTGACCGGGCGGAGGTGCATATCCAATCCACGCGAGGCGACTTGCTCGAAAGTTACCAGCGACCTTGCCGCTCGCCCTCCTCGCCGTCCTTCGCTAACCCGCCGATCTCTACGCTCGCCGCCGCGCATAAGCCCGCATACGTGCCATGCTCAAGCCCAATCAAGGATTACTCTTGCACAACCTTCTCTTAGGTAGTCATCAAGACTCGCGATACATCGGTATACTCTCGTAGTCAAATCCATACTAGTAAATGTGGTCGCCTTTGCAATCTAAATTCTGCTCCTGGCCGTGGAACCGGCGTTCAATGTCATGGCCGCAGAGGAACCGCCGCCAGACTAAACTCTCTGGGCTAGCGACGCCGAAAAACTCCCCGAATGAAGCACCACCCTGTGTGATGATTGAGCTCGTGCTCACGTAACCCTCTCAGACTTTACTCAGCCTCCTGGCCGCTTTGCCCTCCCGGCCCGGTTGCCCTACACGGAGGCATAACCATAAGGAAATAATTTCGCCGAGGGTCCAACTTACAACACACTCTAAGGCACGATCTCGAGTGAGAAGAATAGAAACCAATCCTAAATACCCTATAGCTTCCTCGATTATTGGTGCACAACACACCGATAATCAAGACTTCATCGATACGGTCAGAGACACTTTCCGAGGATTAATCGCTCGATACCACTTTTGTCACGACCGATTCCGCCCGTGGATCGTGCCTTACCCCGCACCCTAGTGATACAACATCGAGTAATCACGGAACATAAACGATACAAGACATATTATGAAATATGAAACAATAACTGAGAAAACTTGCTTTTCTACAGATATAAAAATGACAACTTTTTCAACATGAACAATTTAATCTTTTTACAAACCCCGCCCACAACAAGATTACTGCACTTACGAATGATATGACAACCACGGGCGGACATTCCGCCAAACCCCGAATGTAAACACTTACTACGACAGGGACTATACCACCGATAAGCCTCCGAGAAACGGAGCTTCCCAACGCCAAATCGTGACTCGAGAGCTAGGATCAACGATCGGTGTACCTCAACTCGCGGCATGAACGCAGCCCCGGGCGAGGTCACTACAACAAAAATTTAGTATGTGAAATCAAAATACATACCGTAAATGAAATCATAGCGATCATATAAAGCAGAGACATGTATGATAACCAAACTACGCTTTACAACAAAGCGCTATGTCAAGTCGTGACTCACGCCTCAAGTCATCACTCAAGTATAACAATGGGTCTCGTGCCCACAACATCAATCATGCCCGTGGAATACCTTCCTCACCGCGCAGCCTATGATATAAAAGCACCAAGGAACACACATGAACACCGTGTCCCACTGTGTCATAATAAAATCAGACGGTAAGTACGAAGGCATAGCCGACTACTAAAAATCCACGCACCAACAAGGTCATGAATCAGATCATAAGATCTGCTCTAGACCGTCACATGATCAAAGCCGCCACTTGCCCGCAGATCAATGTACGCTGCCTAACCTCGAACTCCCGCACTCGCATAGGCCAATCTCATCGCCCGCATGAGGTATTCCTCGCATCGAGGGTAGCTACTCCCGGCATCGCCCCGACTTCGCAGTCCGCATGGCCACACGGACCGCATGCCCATAAAGGACGACACTAACTCGAACTCGTAGCTCGCATAGGCCCTCGGGACTCGCATGAGGTATTCTCGAATCATAGGTCCATCGACCCGCCTGAGTCTACCCCAGACGGAGGCGCCAACCCCTAATCATCTCAAGAGATGAGTGATGTAAAATACTAACACAACAGCTTATCGTTAAGCAACATAAGCACAACAAAGGAAACCCCTTTACACCACATCACAAGATACTAACACACGTAGCATCCTAGCATGTTTACTTATCAATCAACAAGAAAGTATTACCAGGCTATCACAAACCAACACAATCAAGTTATACACACAAGGTACTTTCTACTATATGCCAACAAGTTCGGGGTTTTATCCCCAAAGTACTTCATACATTAACTCTTTAAAAGATACGTTACTTTCACAATGTCACACAATATCCGTAGTATAAAATAGAGTGACTATCCTTTTAAAGTAAATCAATTACTTCTCTTTGTAAAGTCAAGTAGCAACATTCTTTTCCAATGATCAAGTTTGCCTAATTTCCAATGTTCAAGTTTCTCATTTTAGAAAGGTTTCGTAGTTCATAGTCTTATTCATTTAAGAATATAATTCTCCTTTAAACTATCTGAGAAACATAAGTCTTATATGTGAGTAGGATATTCTTGTTTATAACAATCTTATTACAAAGAAACCATGATCTAGGAAATATCATTTTGTCTCATCTTAGCTTCTACGCAGATGGAAGTTTCTACCGGTTTTAATAATACTTAATTATTAAAACATTTCCTCTTATAAACGCTGCAGTGGTTTGTCGATACACATTCTGATTTCCAAAATCAGTAAAACATTCTTAAGACGTTATACCTAACTTTCCATAAAGCTAGCATAACTCTTAAGTTTTCAAAACAAATCAAGTATTACTTCTTCTTTCGAAATGATTCAAAAATCTTTTGAAATACTTCAAGTTCTTTATTAACACATAACACGCCGCTATAGTTCAAATCATACCTTTTAAAAACCACAAGTATTTTCTTACCAACATAAAGTTGTTATAACCAACTTCCCATAAAGTCATATAACACTTTATGTTTTAAACCAATCAAATACATTTAGCACACGTATCGCCTACCGCACTACATAGTTCAAACATTTCATGATAGAAGAGATTGGAAGAGGTTCACATACCTCGAGACGAGTATCGAATAATAGCAAAACGCTCCAATTACTTCCAACCGTCGGATACTCCTTAAGCCAATTAGATCGCGCCACACGTAGTACTTCAACCTATAAGGCCACAAGCGCGCTTATTAACATTTAGATCCCCTCAGAACATCCTACGTAAAATTCGGCAAGACCTCCCCGCAACAAACAGTAAATCTCCTCCTCTATCTGGCCGCTATCAAGCCAACCGTGGGTTCATACATCTAACCCGAACGGTACAATTCTACTCCACAAGACTACTACACAAGTCTCATCAGAATACACCCTATGTAATTACATTCGCAAGATTCTTCTTTAAATTCAGCTTAAGTCGCAAGACATTGCCGTAAGTATTATTCAGCTTAAGTCAAAAGACATCACGATAACTACGCTCGCACTATATATAGTATACTTCAACTATATATTCTAACAATATGTAATTTCCAATTACAATAGGACAAGATAATTACCTCGATAAGCCCATAATTATCCTAGTTAAAGTCGATCCTGGCAATCGCTTAGCTCAACTCCGCGCGCCCAACCCGCCTCCTAACTACCCTTAGAAGTTCTAACCAACTTCTACATACTACTCCAACAAACCATGGAGATTTTCCTTAGGGTTTCGTTTGGTGACAGACGGAAGTATGATAGTATTTCGGGCTTTTCAGATAGGTATAACCTTAGAATACTACAAGGTATACTGGCTAAGTTATTTGGGCATTATAACAATACTGGGAGTATTTCTATACCACAAAAGGGGTATTATACGAAAGCAACTAGGCTGTGGGTACCCTACGCCTAGCACCACTAGGAGTGGAGTGTACCCTCTGGCCAAGGCCTCTGTGAGAGGGAGGCCTCGCCGAACTCAACACAAAGGGAGGGAGAAGGAGAGCTTTCAAGACTTAGGCAAATTTGTGGATGAATTTGTCTTCCAAAGGGTGGTATTTATAGGTCAAGTGAAGGCCAACCAATGGCCAAGATCATGCCAAGTGCAAGGCAAGTGTAGGCCAAGATTTAGACAAGTGTGTGGGTCCCACTTATCAATCAACACACAAAAATATCCTACCAACTAATGCACACCTTTCGCCAAGCTACCGCCATCACTCCACCAACTCGAGGTGACAAGTGTCGCCTCTCGTTGGTCCAAAATGTTTCGCCTCGGAAAAATCCGCAAAATTAAAAATGACATAGCCGGAAATTCCCTACGAAAGTCGTGGAAAACGCTTTCGTAAAAACGACTCTAAACGGGTGTTGTGAACAAAATTAATTCGGCCAAGCCTTAGTACAAGTTTCAAATTTTCTACGTACGTCCTTACGTACATACTCTGAAAATACGGGGTATAACAACTCCATTATTCCGGAGTCTAGTCATTTTGGTACAGGTTTTCCATTATGGCATATGTATATTCAGGGGTACTGTCACGCCTCGAACCCCGGGCCCGTGACTGGTGCCCTACCTGGGCACCCTTCTAACTAAACAACTAAGCAAACTGCGGAATTTAAATAACACCCCATTTTTTTTTAAAACCAACGTACGTGCAAGGGCAAAGCCGACAAGGCTGCCATATAATATACATAATAAAAAGACACTACACCGCACATGAGTCCAATCCCACATATGAATACGCTGCACTTAAGAGTTATATCAACTATGATGGGACAAGGCCTCACAGTACCCATAATCAGATAAAAGTCAGATCGAAAGAACTTATACCAAAAAGATAAACTCCCAACGTATGAGCTATCCAAAACTCGAGTGGTCCTACACCGCCGATCACCAAACAACGTACTAAACTCATGCAGATGAACGCACTCAAGGAGGTCAAGACGAAAAATGTACCAAGTATGTGAAATGTTAGCATCAGAATGAAATCATAACAGCCTAAACAAAACAGAGACATGTATGATAGCCAACCTACAAGACACAATACATAAGGCCATATCAAGTCGTGGACGATGCCTCAAAGTCACTACTCAAATAACAAGACACGTTGTCTTACTAACAACGAGAGTAATCAAAAGTATAGGTAGCAAATCCACTAAACACGTGGTATAACGATCTTGGGGATTTACCCTCATTTATACTCTTACCGGAGAAGGTGGTAAAGCGGTGGTATAACGATCTTTGGGATACACCCTCATTTATACTCTTACCTCTAGGTGATAAAGCGGTGGTATAACAATCTTTGGGGATACACCTCATTTATACTCTTACCAAGAAGGTGATAAAGCGGTGGTATAACGATCTTTGGGATACACCCTCATTTATACTCTTACCTGAAGAAGGTGATAAAGCAGGTGGTATAACGATCTTTGGGGATACACCCCTCATTTATACTCTTACCCTGAAGAAGGTGATAAAGCAGGTGGTATAACGATCTTTGGGGATACACCCGTCATTTATACTCTTACCCTACCTCAACTGGCCATTATACATAGCATAAGCACTACCGGCTTATCACACAATAAGTAAGCAAGTTAAGAAATCCCCCTACCTTCTTATTAGTCTTATTCATATACACTCTCATTTTGGTTTACTTAAGACACTAATAGAATAATTCTCAATTAAACAAGCCAAAGTACTACGTACGTACATTCTTTTCAAAAGACTCATTTTTATGTAAAACCCCAAGATACTAACACCCGTAGTATCAAGGTGTGTCTATTTTTCAAAGTAAGTTACTACACTTTTAGAAAACTCATTTCAAAGCTTGAAATCAAGTAACTTCAAATTTTCACAATCTAGGCAACTTATGCCTAATAATCAAAATAGACAACTTTCTTAACCTTCCATAAAGCCGTTATAACCAACTTCCCATAAAGCCGTTATAACCCTTTATGGTTTTAGACATATGCATTCCTTTTTATAACCAAGAGACTTATACTTAAAACCAAGTATCACATACTTACAAATCAAGTTTCTTAACTTTCAAAATACTTCAAGTCTCTTAATATTTAGAAAACAAGTTTCTTCTACTTTTAAACCTCAAGTAACTCACACCTTTAAAACAAGTTACTTCTTTTAAATCATGTCATTTCTCCTCTCTTAAAACAATTAAGTAAATCACTCCTTTAACTCCCCTAAAGTCATTACAACAACCCTTAGGTTTTGGAACTAAGGCACTAGCCAAAAGGTTTGGAAACCACTTCCTTTTCAAGACTCTATGTACTTTAAGTAAAATACTTTCACTTTTAAGAATCCAAACTTCACTAAGGAAATGGATTATACAACTTACAATTTAAACATCTAAGTACAATCAAGGGAGTACATAGAACGAATTCTATTTTAGGCAATCCAAAAACAACCAAGGAATGGATCATTTAAGGAGTAGGACATACTTTCTTTATCTTAAGGAATCATGCTAGAAGAGGATATAGTTCACATACCTTTTCGGCTAAATCCACAAGCTAAGCCGAATACGCCGTACGTAGAAGTGTCAACCTATAATGGTCACAACAAGACTATCAACTTCTAGTCTCAAACGTAGAATATGTTATACCCCGTATTTCCAGAGTATGTACGTAAGGGAATACGTACAAAAGGTTAGCCTTAAAAGTTAGGCTTGGACGAAAATTATTGGGCACAACTCACAAAACGATTGGTTTTCCGACGAAACGTTTCCACAGCTTTCATAGGATAAATTCCGGCTATGTCATTTCTTATTTTTGCGGATTTTTCCGAGAGACGTAACACTTTGGACCAATGAGAGGGCGACACTTTCCACCCTCTCATTGGTGGACTTGTCACGGCAATAGGGCCGATTGGATGACAATCCTTGTCATAAAGTTGGATAGATATTTTGTGTGCAAGTTGGCTAGGTACACTTGCCCTAATCTTGACCTTACACTTGCCTAGCACTTGGCTAAATCTTGGCCATTGGTTGGCCATGTCTTGACCTATAAATACCTCTTGAGATGAAGAGTTCTTCATCCACTAAAGCTTTCAAGTCTTGAAAATCCTCCTCTCCTCAGGAGCAATTCGGCCCAAACACCCTCCCCTTTGAGTGAAGTTTTGGCCGAGGCCCTTCCTCTAGCCTAGCCGAAACCTACCCCCTCCCTGGTAGGATAGTTGCCTTCTAGTATTGTTATAATGCTCAATTTAACCTAGCCCAAATTCCTTAGTACTTAGTAGAAGTTGTGGGAAACTTCTAAGGATTCTTGAGCTGAGTTTTGGATTAGGAGCTAAACTCGCTCAGGATCGACTTTTTCTTGGATATTATTGGGCTTATCGAGGTATTTAATCCTAACCTCTTTGTAATTAGAGAATGCATAATCAGAAGTATTGAAATAAGTATAAATACTTAGAGGTTATTAAGAATAGAATTGAACAGTAACACCTTAGAAGGGTATAAAAGAAGATTATACGAACTGCATTTTACATAGACTGTTTTCACGAGACTTATATAGCTCACCGTAGGGTTGTGCCGCTCGACTTTCCGTAGAATCGAGGACCCTGCTTAGAACGACCTACGTAATAGTCTAGACTTTGATAGATGTCTGCGTGACTATTATAGTCGATTCTCTCATACGACATACCGACTTGGCGGTGGATTTCACGGTAGGTATGTGATTCTTCCTATACTCTTGAGCATGATAATTTAAGTATATATAGTACCAGACGACATATGATAATCGGCAATGTCTTTTGACTTAAGCCCAATAATAAGAACCTTGAAGTATGTCAAAAGAATAATGAATCATTTTTAACGTAAGAGTAATATTTGGTTCTAAAACAAAAGCTTAAGAGTTATACTAGCTTTATGGGAAGTTAGGTATAACAACTTAAGAATGATAAAAGGAACTGCTTACTTGTTTGTTTATAAAAGCCTTGTATTGATTTGCTAAGTGTAGTAAGATTGGTTGATAGTAGACATACCATGATACCGCATGTGTTAATTGGCTTGTAATGTTGTGAAAGGGGTCATTCTCAGTGCTTACGCTGTTAACCTAAGTCCGCTGATCGTTATTGTATCACCTACCCTCGACTTGTTATACCGAGGGCTTGCCACCCTTGATGCGGTCTATACGGCCTATGCGGTCTATGAGACTACGCGAGTCGCGGCATGCTCCGTGATTGATCATTCCGGTGATTAGCCCGACGCGGATGCCTATGCGGTCCATGGGACTACGCGGTCTGAGGCTACGCGATCGCGAAGTCCGCGAGGGTACCGGTTAGCTACCCTCGACGCGGGAATACCTCACGCGGTCTCAGCGTGACGATGGATCGCGAAGTCCGTGACTAGGCACGCAGAATGATACTACGGGCGGTCGCCTTGCTTCGATCATTCGCGCCTAGACTAGACTCCGCTACGCTTTTCCTATTACCGTTATTATTGTGATGTGGCACTATGTGCAATTGAACCAATGTATTTGTGAAAAGGTTTTAAATACTTTGATTTCATTTAAAGTACTTTATAGTTTCACATACTTGGTACCGTTGTATCGACCTCCTTCGGGGCCGCGCTCATGCCGCAGTTCTAGAGGAAAGGTGTGCTAGATCCACATCCTTAGGATCTCTACGTTGGGAGCTCCACTCTCTCCGAGGCTCTACTGGGTACGATCTCCTCACAGATAGTTTTGTACAGACAGGTATGGCGGGCCCCGTCCCGCCATAGTTGTTATTTCCTTAGAGGTCCAGTCCCAGGCGCTTGGGATGTAATCGCAAAACTTGGTTTATGTATATACGCCAAAGGCAACCTTTTCATCGATAAAATGTTCTAGTTATATCATGTTTCATGTCTTGTTTTATATTCCGCGATTGTTCTCGATGTATGACTACTTGGGTGCCCTGTAGGCACTATCCACGCCCCGAACGGGTCGTGACAAAAGTTGTATCGAGCGCTAATCCTCTGGAAAGTGTCTACGCATCGTATCTAGTAGTTCGATTATCGCGTTGTGCACCACACCAATAATCGTGAGGCTATAGGATATTTAGATTGGTTTCATTCTTCTCACTCGAGATCGTGCTTTAGAGTCGTGTTATAGGTTGGACCTCTAACGCATTCCTTTCCTCAGAATGTATATGCCTCCACGTAAGGCAACCCGCCAGAGCGGCAAGGCGCAATGAGGAGTCGCTAGTGTGACACCCGTAGTCACGAGGGCTCGTGTCCAGCTATACCGAGACGGCGAAGTTCTATGACACCGCCGCCCCAAAGCGGGACCGCAGCACTCACACTTCCCGCCCTCACCCGGGGCAGAGGAGTTAGGGTACAAGAGATGGCCCGCCACTAGCCAAGGTCGTGGGCCGACATGGCGAGAGGTTGAGGCAGCCTTCCGCCCAGCCCAGAAGCACCCGCTGCTCACCGAGGCGATAGTTTGAGGCTACGGACTTCCTTAGTTGTAGCCCGCCGTAGTTTTACGGGTCAAGGCCGAGGATGATCCGCAGGAGTTCATCCGCCGATGCAGAGGATTACGCGTGGTCAAGGCTTCAGACCGAGTCCGTGACATTCGGTTCGCATCGGCCGCGTGATACCGCAATGATTGGTTCGATTCATGGAGCTTTCCCGGGAGAGCATGCACTTCCAAAGCAGATGGGATGAGTTTTCGAGGCTTTTCACACACTTTGCCTCCGCAGATGAGAGGGCACAACTGACAGATTTTTGTTATCGAGGCGGTGAGGACGCACGCCAGAGAGTACAATGTCGAGTTTGATTCATCGCTCGATATGTTCCTCGTGACCGTAGCGATATGGAGGACCGGTGCATCGCTACGCCACCGCTAGACGACTATATGGCCGAAGTTCAGCGCGTGTGTCCTTCACCGCATGGACATTACCCGTGATGCAGCTCACGACGGGATGCGGCGAGCGTAGAGACCGCCGGGTAGACCGATATCGCCAGCAGGTAAGGCCAGACGGCCGTTCTTTTGGTGGTTCTCGTGGTGGGCAGCATCGCCAGAAGTCCGATTTGCACCACGGGCCGCCAGAGCACTCCTACATCATTTTCAAGATGCCCGAGCGCCGGCAGGTCGTGGCCCCGTGACTTCTGATTTCGTGGTAACAGGGGCTAACCGCTCGAGGTCCTGCTCAGGCCCGCTGTGGTAGATTCCATTCGAGCTGCATGCTACTACGGAACTTGCCATACTTCAGGCCGCAGGTCACTTCGCGAGAGTTTGCCCGACCGGGCAGCGGTGGGGTAGGCCCACTGTGGTCTGCTGCCGCTTCTTCATCCCCGACAGCCACTCGCCCCGAGGCGTGGTACTCGTGAGATCGCAGTCGCGCAGAGGTCGTGGCGCAGTCCAGCTTCTAGCGGTCCTCGAACCGCATTTATGCTTTGTCCACCGACAGATCGTGAGGCCTCACCGATGTCGCCACGTACCTTATCGCTCGGGTTTGATGTATATGCTTTGATAGATCCAGGTTCTACTCTGTCCTATATATCTCCCCTTGTTGCTAGTAGGATAGGGATAGAGCCTGAGTCCATAGACCCTTTCGAGGTAGCTACGCCGCTGGTGATTCGTTGGTAGCTCAGCGTATATGAGCTTGTCCTGTGACCATTCTACGTCCGACTTTGCCGACTTGATAGAGTTGGAGATGATTGACTTCGACGTGATCATGGGGATGGATTGGCTAGCTTCTTGCTACGCCAATGTAGACTGCAGAGAGAGAGTAGTACGGTTCCAGCTTCCGGCGAGCCATTGTTGAGTGGGAAGGAGCACCAGACGCTGAAAGGTAGGTTTATTTCACCTCAAGGCTAGGAAGATGGTGCGTAAGGTATATCTACCATCTCGCTCGTGTTTGATACCGAGGCGGTACCAGATTTTCATACCCAGAGTCCGAGAGTTCTCGACGTGTTTCCGCACGACCTCTGCATCCCTCCGAGAGGAGATCGAGTTTTGTATAGATGTCGCCGCACACTTACCTATTTCCATTCCGCCATACAGATGGCACCCGCCGAGTTGAGGAGTCAAGGAGCAAACGAGTGATTTGTTGGAGAAAGGTTTCATCGACCTAGTGTTTCTCCCCGGGGCGCCAGATTGTTCGTGAAGAAGAAAGACGGACGCCGCGCATGTGTGTTGACTACAGCAAACCAACAAGGTGACCATTAAGAACAGATACCCTTCCCGTGATTGATGATTTGTTCGATCAATGCAGGCGCGAGATGCTTTTTCCAAGATTGATCTACGATCGCTATCATCGTTCGAGTTAGAGAGGATGTCCCTAGATCGCATTCCGACCCGCACGCATTATGAGTTCAGTGGTCATGTCTTTGGTTGACCAATGCTCGCAGTATTCATGGAGTTGATGAACCGAGTGTTCAAACCATTTTTGGACACATTTGTGATAGTGTTCATCGATGATATCTTGGTTTATTCTCGCCAGAGCAGAGCACGCGAGCATTTGGCGATCAGGCCGATAGCTTCTCCGATCAAGAAATCAGATGCGAAGTTTTCCAAATGTGAGTTTTGTTGACCTCGTGGCTTTTCTGGGCACATTGTCGGGCCGATGGCATTCGAGTGGATACGCCAAGATCGGCGTCAGACTTGGCCTGCACCTACCACTCCGGCTGCAGGTTCGCAGTCGGGCCTCGCAGATATTATCGGCGTTCGTGGAGAAGTTTGCTTCTATCTTCGCACCATTGACTAGGCTGACTCGTAGCGCCAAGTTTCATGATCGATGCTTGTGAGCGGGGTTTCCGGATTCAAAGAGAAACCGACGACCGCCTCGTTCTTACTCTTCCGCAGGTCCAGATGGTTACGTGGTGTATTGTGATGCGCCGCATCGGGTTGGGATGTGTGTTGATGCAGCAGGCAGAGTTATAGCATACGCATCCCGGCTGCCTTAAGATACACGAGGAACTACCCCACCCATGATTTGAGTCGCGGTGATTCACGCTTTAAAGATCCTGAGGCACTATTTGTATGGGGTTCACGTGGATATTTATACAGACTCACAAGAGCCTTCCAAGATATCTTCAACCAGAGGAGCCGAACTTACGGCGAGACGGTGGTTAGAGTTGCTTAAGGATTATGACGCCGATATCCTCGTACCACCCGGGAAGGCCAATGTTGTGGCGTATGCCTTACCGTAGGTCGACGGGGAGTCTATCGAGGTGCAATGCAGAGGAGGGCATGGTTCGTGATTTGCATCGCCAGCGAGCCTTGGTGTCCGCTTGATTGATTCTCGATAGCAGCTGGGTTAGAGTTCGCGAGGTTGCCGAGTCTTCCATCGCCGGCGAGGCGAAGAGGCAACGATTCGAGGATCCGGTTTTGGCACGTTATCGCGATACAGCCTCCGTGGCGCGGTCCTTTGAGGTAGCACCGATGGGCGCTAAGGTTTGAGGGCGGTTGTGTGTTCCAGATGTTTCAGACTTCGCAGCAGTTCTCGGGAAGCACACAGCCGCGTTACTCTATCCATCCGTGGTCGATCAAGATGTACCACGACCTTAGATCTGTATTGGTGGGATGGTTTGAAGAGGACGCTGCGAGTTCGTAGCTCGCCCGTGTTGTCGCAGTGAAGGTAGAGCACCGTGAGGCCCGTGGTTTGTTACTGACGATAGAGATCCCGACCGGAAGCCGAGGTGATCAACATGGACTTCATCACAGGATTGCCTCGCACTCAGAGGAGACATGATTCTATATGGGTTATCGTCGACAGGCTGACGAAAGCAGCCCACTTTCTTCCCGTCAGGACGACTTTCTCGGCTGAGGATTATGCCAGAATTTACATCCGAGAGGTCGTCAGACTGCATGGAGTCCCTATTTCGATCATATCAGACAGAGTCTTTTCCAATCCTTTTCCGCCCCACAATTAATACGAAGTAGTTCCATATTCAAGCCATTCTCGGCCAACAACATAACCAACAATTCAAAGTCTTTTCCAATCCTTTTCCAATTCCAAGTTCTAAGGTCTAACATGTTATATAGTCATAACCAACTTCAACAACTACAATTTCCTTCTTATACAACATGCGACGGCTTAAACCAATAATCAACTTGAAATGTAATCTTAAGGCTAAACATGCTAGTTTTCGGATTAGGGTTCCAATAGCCAATATAATTATCAAACTTCATACTATACATCTCATGCTTGCTAATATCCATAGCTACAACAATATGTAAACCTTAATTACTAAAACGACAAGATTATACCTTTATAAGCCCTTAAAATTTTATGGGAGATGTATCGGATCCATCTAGTGTTGGACGGCTTCCACAAAGTCTCGAACGAGCTCAGTGATGACCCGAGGAGGACATGAGGCGTATATCTCACCTATTCCCCACACCTCCGTAATTCACTTTCCTACTTGTAAATTTCCATTATCATTTATGCCTTGTTGCTTTGTGGTCACGCGTGGCATTTGCATCGGTTATGAAGAACCTTATCGTTAATCGTTTCGCGAAACATTCGACGTAATGTTTGCGAGGGGAGAATGTTATACCGTGAGTTCTGTGGTATGACGTAAGTGGAATACGCATAAAAGTTTAGCCTTAAAGTTTAGGCCGACATTTTTTGGGCACAACTCACAAACGAATAGTTTTCCGACAAACATTTACCACTGTAGGATAAATTCCGCTATGCCATTTCTAATTTTTTATGGATTTTTCCGAGAGACAAACATTTTGGACCAACGAGCACACTTGTCACCCTCATTAATGGGTGCCCATTTGACGAATCTGGCCGTTGTTCCATTGGTCAAGCAAGAGTTGGTAGATATTTGTGTATAGTTAATCCTCACCCTACACTTGCCTTGCATAATCTTGGCCATTGGTTGGCCACTGTCTGACCTATAAATACCCTTAAGATGAAGAGTTCTTCATCCACAATTGAGCTTTCTAAGTCTTGAAAATCCTCTCCTCTCCTGTAGCGTCCAACACCTATGAACACACCCCTCTCAGCCTAGTAGCTTTGCCGAGGCCCCCAGCCTAGCCAAAAATCTACCTCCCTTGGTAGAAAAGTCGCCTCTAGTATTGTTATAATGCCCAAAATACTAGCCCAAATACCTTAGTACTTAGTAGGTTGCAGAAACTTCTAAGGTTTCTGAGCACGCAACTTAGAGCAAAACTGCTCAGGATCGACTTTTTCTAGGATATTATTGCTTACCGAGGTAAATAATCCTAACCTCTTTGAATTAAGATATATACCGTAGAGTATTGAATAAGTATAAATACTTAAGAATATTGCGTAGAATTGAACTGCTACACAAGAGAAGCGGTTTAAAAGAAGAATAATCAAACAGATTTACATAGGATCGCTTACAGAGACTTATATAGCTCACCGTAGGAACACGCTGCCCGACTTTCCGTAATATGAACCTCGCTTAGAATGACCTTCGTGAGTCTTTGATAGATTCACTATTATAGTCGATTCTCGCACATATTCAACTCGCGTGGTTTTCAAGGTATATGTGATTCTTCCTAAAGCATGATATTTTACAATATATATAGTACTAGACGCATGTGTTAACTAAAATATAACTACTAGAATGTCTGACTTAAGCTAATACTTTACGCAATGTCACGATTAAGCCCGAATAACATTACTAAGAACGCCTCAAAATAGTCAAAGCATTTCAAAATGAATCATTTTAATGTAAGAGAACTAATTTGGTTTTAAAGTTAAGAGTTATACTAGCTTACGGGAAGTTAGGTATAACCACTTAAGAATGATAAAAGAAAGCTTGTCATGTGTTTATATATTTATTGATTGTGAAAAGATAATAAGATGAGCAGTAGACATGATATGATGCTACGTGTTAATTGTCTCATAACGCTTGGAGTATTCTGTCAGGCTTACGTTGCTAACGATAAGTCTTCATTAGTATAGCATCACTCACCTCTCGACATATTACCTTAAGCCTCCCGATGCTCTCAGCACCGGGACCATGATTCTAGAATACTACGCTGGTCCAAGCGAGCTTAAGTTCCGTGTTCGCGCGGTTATACTCACGCTCCATGCGGGCTATGCGACGAAGTCCAGATTTACGACGAGGAGTACTGACGCGGTTACGTACCCTACGCGCCTACGTGGATTACCTACGCGACTACGGAGTCCGTGATTAGGCTGCAGACGCAGGATACTACGCAATCGCCGCTTCATCATTCGCGCCTAGAAAAGACCCGCGCTTTCCTATCACGCTTCTTGTTGATGTGGCACTATGTGCAATTCTCTTGTTTATACATACTGCAAAACTGCTTTTAAAATGATATGTTTCATTTAAAGTATTTTAGTTTCACATACTTAGTACTGGTTGATCGACTTCCTTCTGGGCCGCTCATACGCAGTAGAGGGCAAGCAGTGCTAGATCCACATTCTTAGGATCTCTACGCTGTCCGTGAGCTCCATCTTCTCCGAGGCTCTACTGGGTATGATCTCCTCAGATAGTTTGCATAGCCAGGTAATGTATGGCCCCGTCCCGCCATAGTTGTTATTTTCTGTAGGTCTGTAGTCATGTTGTACGGCTGATGTAAATCGCAAAACTATGTTTATATATATGCCGAAAGGCAACCTTTTCACATAAATCGTGTCTTGTTTATTATAAACTGCTTTCATGTCTGCTTTATATTTCACGACACTGATATGACTACTGGGTGCCCTAATATCACACCAAGCCCCTAACGGGTCGTGACACACACCCATAATATCATCACATTAGGAGTTGGTTTCTATTCTTCTCATAAGATCGACATGAGTCGTGTTAGTAAGATAATTCCTGACGCATTGTCAGGTTACGCTTATGCTCTCCAAGGAGTAAATAGAGCTACTAGTCATACTCGAGTTATACTTATGCCTGTGGTATAGGATGTTGTTCCAAAAGCTAGTTCTTCACCTGTGTTTCGAGGTCAAAGACTGGATAGCTTCGCTTAAGAGACTTAGTCACGGCGCCATTATGTTATCTACCAAGATAATGCTCTACGCTTATCAATAGGTTATTCGACCAGACGCATGTGTTGCAATTTGTACCATGAGATCAGAAGAGGGCTCACCTTGGTTATCAAGATGACGTTCTCAGAACAGTGAGATATCGCCCAAATTACAAGACATACCCCGCAGCAATGTGGGATATGGACCCCACAAGGTATTTAGGAGACTTCCCAAGCTCCGTGGTCGAGGCCGTGAGGCAGAGGATTTTCTCGCCGAGGCCACTTTTTCTCTGAGACATACAGAGTAATATAAACCATGGCACAGTCGTTTTTATCAGGCCGTCCGCCATATATACCAGGGTATGTCCTTTTGTAAGAGGCACTGAGGTGCTCAACAAGGCGATTCCCCTTTCCCCACATGGCCTGATGTGTGTCTACAATCACCAACAGTACGTGGTATAGTTCGGCCCTTCAACCGCAGTGGTGACGTGATCATCAGGATCGTGAGCTTACATCGCACGGTTAGATATTTAGATTCTTTTCAATCATACGCGCTGATAGATTCGATTTTACCCTGACATGCTTTCCCTTTATGCTGAGTTGTAAAGTGATGTGAAATCAGGTATACTTTGATTAGTAAAAAGTTAAGAAATATAAAACCATTTGCAAATGAGACTGAGTCGTAGTTCACACGCAAATTGCATACAACATCAATAAAGATTAAAGATAATACTTTGGCTTATCTAACCCGCTGAATAGGATAGTGGTAAGAAGTACCTCGAGATAAGAGAAAGATTTATTCCGCACTAAGAAAGAAGTGACACATGCGTTATACACTCATTTTCAACCGATAGTATGGAACGGGTGACGCTAGAAAGGTCCGCGCATGGATAGTGGTCCCGAGGACGCTGCCTAAGCTTTAGTTAATCGCTCAGACGAATTTGCCTTTTTCTAATCCAGGTCGTAAGGACCTAGACGAGCGCAGGAAATTCAGACATAATGGCTAAGTTTGATAGTAACCCAAGGATTGAGAACAAAACAAAAGTACTTGAGATTTCAATAGATATTTAGCTCAGTACGAAAATATGACAGTAAGAAATAGTGTAACGACTCGCCCGGCTCGCATCGGGTGCCTTACCCGGGCACCCTAGTGATACATACATCGAGAAAATCAATTAACATAAAACATGAGTCATTTAACAAGGGATATAATAAATAAACAAAGCAACCAAAATAGCTGCCTTCTAGATATACATAAAACCCGAATGCTTTAACTTTTACAACCCCGCCACAACAAGATTCATGCACTCTAAGATATACACGACTATGACGACAGTGCCCCGCCATACCTCGAATGTACAAGAACCTACAACTCAGGAACACCTACTAAAAGATAAGCCTCCGAGAAACGGAGCTTCAAATGCGCTGAATCGTGATCCATGAGCGAGGATCCACGATCGATGCATTTACCGCGGTGATTTAACGCAGCCTCGGCGAGGTCAAGATAACAGTACCAAGTATGTGAAACTGCATAATATCAGAAATGAAATCATACTAGTCTATATAAAGCAGAGACATGATGATAACCAAACTACGCTCACAACATAAAATGCCATCACTCCAATATAATCTACGGGTCTCACGCCACAACATCAATCAGTTCGTTACGGCCGCATGCCCCTAATATCAGACGGTTGACACGCCCATGATGCAACAATAATACCAATGTCACACGGCCACATGCCCCTGGACAGACGGTGATACGTCCATGTGACTCAATAACAAGACAAAGAATCCAAATGGAAGATACCCGCAGCGCCACGATCGTGGTCGGTGATGTCCAAAGGGAAACAATAAGACAACATTCCAAATGGACGATACCCGCGCGCTTACGATCGTGTCGTGATGTCCAAAGGGAAACAATAAGACAACATTCCAAATGGACGATACCCGCGCGCACGATCGCATCGATGTCCAAAGTGGAAATCACAAGGCGATAATCAAATGGAAACATACCCGCGCGCCACGATCGTGGTCGATATCCAAAGCGATTAACTACAAGACCTTAACTAAAATGGAAGCATACCCGCGCTTACGATCGTGTCGTGATGTCCAAAGCGACAACAACAATAATACTATCAACAGAACGCACTGGAATTTCTCCACACCGCCGCACGCCCAAGTAAGTTCTCAACTACCAACCGACTTTATCGAGACGCCAGAATACGTAAACACAACGCTTGTACAATAAAGACTATCATCACAAGCATAGGCAAGTTTCACAACAACAAGCATAGGCAAGTTTCACACAACTCAAAGTACTTTCATTTTATGCCAAAGTCCGGTTTTTAACCCCAAAGTACTACATACGTTAAGTTCTTTTAAAAGAGATCCATTACTTTTATAAAAGTCACCCGATAATTCGTAGTATTAGAATGACCAACCCATCTTCCTTTTCAAAATCAAGTAACAACATTCCTTTCCTAAGTTCCAGCTTGCCTAGTTTCAATTACTCAAGCTTCTTATTTTCAAATGGTTTCATAGTTCCCAAACTTAATCACTTGATTCCTTTTAGAACAATCGAGTAACATATGTCATATATGTGAGTAGTTTATTCTTGTTTATAACGATCTTATTACAAAGAATCATGATCTAGAAAATGTAATATCATTTTGTCTCATCTTAGCTTCTACGCAGATGGAGGTTTCTACCGGTTTTAATACAACACATCATTATTCAATACATTTTCCTTTATTAACGCCGCAGTTGGTCCTGTCGATACACATTCCGATTTCCAAATCAAGAAACATTATTCCTTTAAAACCAAGTACTCATTACTCACGAATGAGGTTTCACACAACATTCACATTAAAACAAATAAGTTAAGTCTCTTATCTTATAAGATCAAGTCTCTTAACTTCTAACATCAAGAAACCATTTTCACTACATAAGGTCGTTATAACTAACTTCCCATAAAGCTATTATAACACCCTATGTTTTAAACCAACCAAATCACTTAGCACATGTACGCTCACCGTACTACATAGTTCACACATATCATGCTAGAAGAGATAGGAAGAGGTTCACATACCTCGCGACGATTTATCGACAATAAGCAAAATGCTCCAAGTACTACAACCTTGCTAGCCCTTTCCACTCTCGAGTAGAATACGCTACTCTTAGTACTTTCACCTATAAAGGTCACAAACGCCTATTAACCCCAAAACACAAGTTTTCTATCTTTCTATAGAAAATTCTAAAGACTCTCCCGCAACAACAGAAATCTCCTCCTCTATCGAGGCCGGCGACCAAGCCAACCAAGTGGGTTTACACGCCTACCCGGACGTACAATTCTACTCAAGAATACTACACAAGTCTACCGCACACACCCTATGTAAATACGCCTGGGCTTCAGCTTTATTCTTCAGGCTTAAGTCAAAAGACATTGCCGAATACTAAGTATAGTTCCATATATAGTATACTTCAACTATATACTCTAACAAACATGTAATTTCCAATTACAATAGAGGGACAAGATAATTACCTCGATAAGCCCAAAATTATCCGAGTTTAATGTCGCTCCTGAGCAAGGTTTAGCTCCACTCCACGCGCCCAAACCACTCCAAACAACCCTTAGAAGTTCTAACCAACTTCTACTCACATACTTCAACCAACTATGAAGATTTCCTTGTGGTTTCTGGTTTGAGACTAAAAGGACAAAAGGTAGTATTTCCTGACTCTACGAAAGAGGTATCTTGGAATACTACAAGGTACAAGGCTAAGGTATTTGGGCATTATAACAATACTGGAAGACAACTTTCTACCATGGGGTAGGCCTGGCTAGCACAACTAGGCTGTGAGGGGGGTGTTCTCGGCCAAGTGGCCTCTTTCTGGGGAGAAGTGGAGTTGGACGAGAGCAACAACAAGGGAGAGTGAGGGATTTCAAGACTTAGACAGCGAGGAGTTGAATGAATAAGTCTTCACAGGAGGGTATTTATAGCAAAGCCAAAGGCCAACCAACGGCCAAGATCTAGCCAAGTGCTACACAAGTGTAAGGCCAAGATCAAGCCAAGTGCACCCTAACCCTACTCCACAAATCCTCACAAATATCTACACAAATATCTACCACAACTTGCCCATCAATTCGCCCTACCGCCTTTTCAGTCCACCAACGAGGGTGCCAAGTGTTGCCTCTCGTTGGTCCAAAACGCTCCGCCTCTCGGAAAAATTCGCAAAAATACTAAATGACATAGCCGGAATTTTCCTTCGTAGTTTAGTAAAACGCTTCATTAAAAACGACTTAACCAAAGGCCAGGTACAATAAATATTTCTGCCATGGTGCCATACGGGTGACACGTGTCGCTCGATTCGCCGCATAATATTTCGCCTTCAAAATATCCAAAATACCGGAAATCTCAAAAACAAAGCTTTCCACAAAATCAGAATTTCTCCCGTGGCCCCACGTGACCATTTCCAAAATAAAATCTCAAAATTCTAATATAATCTATGAAGTCCAAATACCAACCGAATCCAATTCCCATTAACGAACCTTTTTCTTCACAAATAACCTAAACTTTTCCGCAAAAACTCACATCTTTCTTTCTTTTCAAAATTTCTCGCTGCACTCTCGCACGCACGCCCTCACATACATACCCCGCAACTACGGGTATAACATTCTCCCTTCCTTAGAAACATTCATTCCGAATGTTCCTTCTCAAGACTGATATCGATGAAGTTCCTCTAACAAGTTGTCAACGCCACACCGCCACGAAATAACACACGCTATCTTCCTCCTTACTCGTCAGACTCTTCTCGAACACTAGAACTCTCCCAAGACGCACCATACTTCACCATTACTGCCTCAAAATCTCTCGAGTCACTACTCCAAACTTGGTCATCTTACTAACCTCAAACTTCCTTAAGGCCATTCCCGCCTTTACGAACCGCTCGTCGAACGCGCCCACGAACTCATACGATGATCATACAAACTCGCCTAGCATCCTCGTGACTTCTACCACCAAGTGACCACCTAATCGACCCCACCCCAAACCGGGTTACGGTTGACCCGCAAATGGTCCTCAACCCGACCCCCAACCGCGCCAAACTCTTGTTCCCGATCCAAACAATCTTACTAATTCACATCGTGAAAGCTACCACTTCCATCTCACACTACCCGTGACTTATCACACAAATAAATCCCACGCATACTACTACTCGATAAGGGTCAAAAATAAATCTTAACTCAAGACGACCTTACCCCTAAGGTCTCGGGCCGTGACATAGTCTAAGGTTCACACTTACCATGCCCCCATACGTATCCTCCCAACTAACCATACATTCTAACTCACACATATCACAATGCTATCCGCATAGCACACAATAATGAGACCATCATAACCAAAGATACCAAAACTCTAGAGAGTTAAGGATATACCCAAGCTACCGCCCACTCTAATCATAGCCCTCGCAGGCGCATAGTCAGTAGAAGGTGATGAACCACCACGATCCTCGGGCGTCGAGTCGTAACATCCGCGCTTCCCTTGGCCTGACAGCCTCGCAAAATGGCCCTCGCTGGCCGCATGTAAAACAAACTCCCAATCTAGCACGACACTCTCCAAATGGAGTCTACCACAATGGTCACAACGAGGTGGTGGCTTCACCGTTAACACCCCGCTCGCCGAAAATCAACCTCGAGCCCCGACCGCCTCAAGACGCGGAGGACTACTCAGACCGCTGGGGTATATAACTAGCTCGCCGAGGCGGTCCGCCGAAACCACCAAAGGACCCCGCCCCCGCCTCTTCTCGCTGATCCAGTCATTCCGTCGACCCTCCGTGCCTCACATCCTAGTGCACGAGCTCGCATGCGGCAATGCCCATGCCCTACAAGAGAAACACCCGCACAAGATTCGCCATATAATCATCAAGCCCGTGACGTAGCGATGCACCCTATCCTCCATATCTGCAACTAGCGCAGGACATATCGAGCCAAAGAATCGAACTCGACATTGTACTCCCCGATGGCGCTCTCTCGCCTTAGTAACAAAATCTGCCGCCCGCGTCTCTCTCATCCGCGAGGCAAGAAGTGCGAGGAAAGCCCTCAAAACTCATCCCATACCGCTGGAGTGCATGCTCTCCCGAAAGCTCCTATGAATCAAACCAATCGACGGCGTATCACGCACTGATGCGAACCAAAGGTCACGCACTGCTTCAAGCCTCGATCACCCGTGACGATCCGTCAGAATCGCCGGATGAACTCCTCGCGATCATCCTCGTGCCTCACCCATAAAACTCGCGGGCTAACTCGTAAAGTCCCGTAGCCTCAAACTATCTCGCCGGGTGAACCATCAGGCATCGAACCGAATCGCCAGATCCACTGCTCTCATATCTCGCCACAACCTCGCCAATAATCGGGCCATCTCTCGCGACCCATCTCCCGCCTGCATCGGACCGAGGCTCGTGCATCAGAGTCTCACGCCCACCGCTGCGCTTAAACTCGGCTGGCCGGGCGCGCGAAACCCGCCGTCAAGCACAACTCGTGTATCGCCTGGCTCGCGCTCGCTGCATTCTCAGATCTCACTAGCAAGCACTACGCTTTGCCCTTCCGGCTCGTTGCCTTGGCGCGAGGCATAATCGTAAAACGAGATACGCTGAGGGGTACAACTTACAACATGCCTCTAAGGCACGATCTCTGAATGAGAAGAATGGAAACTAATCCTAAATGTCTCAGCCTCTCGATTATAGATGTGGTGCACAACACATCGATAATCAAGACTCTACTAGACACGGTTCAGACACTTTCCGAGGATTAATCGCTCGATACCACTTTTGTAACGACTGCCCGGCCCGCATCGTGCCTTACCCCGGCACCCTAGTGATACATACATCGAGAAAATCAGCGAACATAAAACATGAGTCATTTAACAAGGGATATAATAAATAAACAAAGCAACCAAAAATAGCTTGCCTTCAAGATATACATAAAACTCCGAATAGCTTTAATCTTTTACAACCCCGCCACAACAAAGATTATGCACTTAAGATATACACGACTATGACGGACAGGCCTCGCCATACCCTCGAATGTACAAGAACCTACAACTCGTGGAACACCTACTAAAAGATAAGCCTCCGAGAAACGGAGCTTCAAATGCGCTGAATCGTGATCCTATGAGCGAGGATCCACGATCGATGTACTCTACCGCAGATGAACGCACTTCAAGGAGGTCAAGATAACAGTACCAAGTATGTGAAATCAGATAATATCAGAATGAAATCATACTAGTCTATATAAAGCAGAGACATGTATGATAACCAAACTACGCTCACAACATAAAATGCCATCACTCCAATATAACTACGGGTCTCACGCCCACAACATCAATCGTTCGTGACATGGCCGCATGCCCCTAATATCAGACGGTGCAGACATGTCCATGATGCAACAATAATACCAATGTCATACGGCCACATGCCCCGGACATCGTGACGTGTAGACATGTCCACGTGACCTCAACAACAAGACAAAGAATCCAAATGGAAGCATACCCGCAGCGCTACGATCGTGGTCGCATGTCCAAAGGGAAACAATAAGACAACATTCCAAATGGACGATACCCGCAGCGCTACGATCGTGTCAAGATGTCCAAAGGGAAACAATAGACAAGATTCCAAATGGACGATACCCGCAGCTACGATCGTGTCGTGATGTCCAAAGGGAAACAATAAGACAACATTCCAAATGGACGATACCCGCGCGCTACGATCGTGGTCGATGTCCAAAGGGAAATCAAGGCGATAATCAAATGGAAACATACCCGCAGCGCTACGATCGCGGTCGAGATATCCAAAGCGATTAACCACAAGACCTTAACTAAAATCAAGCATACCCGCGCGCCACGATCGCGGTCGATGTCCAAAGCGATTAACAACAATAATACTATCAACAGAACGCACTGCGGAATTTCTCCGCCACCGCAAGACGCCCAAGTAAGTTCTCAACTACCAACCGACTCTATCGAGACGCCAGAATACGTAAACACAACGCTTGTACAATAAAGACTATCATCACAAGCATAGGCAAGTTTCACAACAACAAGCATAGGCAAGTTTCACACAACTCAAAGTACTTTCATTTTATGCCAAAGTCCGGTTTTTAACCCCAAAGTACTACATACGTTAAGTTCTTTTAAAAGAGATCCATTACTTTTATAAAAGTCACCCGATACCCGTAGTATTAGAATGACCAACCCATCTTCCTTTTCAAAATCAAGTAACAACATTCCTTTCCTAAGTTCCAGCTTTGCCTAGTTTCAATTACTCAAGCTTCTTATTTTCAAATGGTTTCATAGTTCCCAAACTTAATCACTTGATTCCTTTTAGAACAATCGAGTAACATATGTCATATATGTGAGTAGTTTATTCTGTTTATAACGATCTTATTACAAAGAAATCATGATCTAGAAAATGTAATATCATTTTGTCTCATCTTAGCTTCTATGCAGATTGAGGTTTCTACCGGTTTTAATACAACACATCATTATTCAATACATTTTCCTTTATTAACGCCGCAGTTGGTCCTGCCGATACACATTCCGATTTCCAAATCAAGAAACATTATTCCTTTAAAAACCAAGTACTCATTACTCACGAACGAGGTTTCACACAACATTCACATTAAAACAAATAAGTTAAGTCTCTTATCTTATAAGATCAAGTCTCTTAACTTCTAACATCAAGAAACCATTTTCACTACATAAGGTCGTTATAACTAACTTCCCATAAAGCTATTATAACACCCTATGTTTTAAACCAACCAAATCACTTAGCACATGACGCTCACCGTATTACATAGTTCACACATATCATGCTGTAAGAGATAGGAAGAGGTTCACATACCTCGCGACGATTTATCGACAATAAGCAAAATGCTCCAAGTACTACAACCTTGCTAGCCCTTTCCACTCCTCGAGTAGAATACGCTACTCTTAGTACTTTCACCTATAAAGGTCACAAACGCCTATTAACCCCAAAACACAAGTTTTCTATCTTTCTATAGAAAATTCAAGAAGACTCTCCCCGCAACAACAGAAATCTCCTCCTCTATCGAGGCCGCTACCAAGCCAACCAAGGGGGTTTACACGCCTACCCGACGTGTACAATTCTACTCAAGAATACTACACAAGTCTACCGCAATACACCCTATGTAAATACAATAGCCTGGGCTTTATTCTTCAGCTTAAGTCAAAAGACATTGCCGAATACTAAGTATAGTTCCATATATAGTATACTTCAACTATATACTCTAACAAACATGTAATTTCCAATTACAATAGAGGACAAGATAATTACCTCGATAAGCCCAAAATTATCCGAGTTTAATGTCGCTCCCGAGCAAGGTTTAGCTCCACTCCACGCGCTCCAAACCACTCCAAACAACCCTTAGAAGTTCTAACCAACTTCTACTCACATACTTCAACCAACTATGAAGATTTCCTTAGGGTTTCTTGAGACTAAAGGACAAAAGGTAGTATTTCCTGACTCTACGTAAAGAGGTATCTTGGAATACTACAAGGTACAAGGCTAAGGTATTTTGGGCATTATAACAATACTGGAAGACAACTTTCTACCAAGGGGGTAGCTCGGCTAGCACAACTAGGCTAGTGAGAGGGTGTTCTCGCCAAGGGCCTCTTTCTAAGGGGAGAAGGAGTTGGACGAGAGCAACAACAAGTGGAGAGGAGGATTTCAAGACTTAGACAGTGAGGAGTGAATGAATAAGTCTTCACAAGGAGGGTATTTATAGCAAAGCCAAAGGCCAACCAATGGCCAAGATCTAGCCAAGTGCTACACAAGTGTAAGGCCAAGATCAAGCCAAGTGCACCCTAACCCTACTCCACAAATCCTCACAAATATCTACACAAATATCTACCACAACTTGCCCATCAATTCGCCCTAGCCCTTCAAGTCCACCAACGGCAGGTGCCAAGTGTTGCCCTCTCGTTGGTCCAAAACGCCCGCCTCTCTAAAAATTCGCAAAAATACTAAATGACATAGCCGAATTTTCCCTTCGTAAGCTTAGTAAAACGCTTCGCCGAAAACGACTTAATCCAAAGCACAGACAATAAATATTTCGCCAGTGCCACATGGGGTGACACGTGTCGCCCCGATTCGCCTGCAATATTTCGTCTTCCAAAATATCCAAAATACCGGAATCTCAAAAACAAAGCTGCTCCACAAAATCAGAATTTCTCCCGTGGGCCCCACGTGACCATTTCCGAAAATAAAATCTCAAAATTCTAATATAATCTATGAAGTCCAAATACCAAATCTGGGAATCCAATTCCCATTAACGAACCTTTTTCTTCACAAATAACCGGAAACTTTTCCGTCGAAAACTCACATCTTTCTTTCTTTTCAAAATTTCTGCCGTACTCTCGTACGTACGTCCTCACATACATACCCTGCAACTACGAGGTATAACAACATGGCTTAATCCTAGCCCTACACTTAACTTACACTTGGATGGATCTTTGCCATTGGTTGGCCATTTCTTGACCTATAAATACCCCCCCTAAGTGATGAACTTCTTCATCCTAAAATCATTTCCAAGTCTCAAATACTCCTCCCCTCATGGTAGTTCGTCCGCCACCACCCTCCCCTTGAGAGGCCCTCACGAGCCTACCCCTAGCCTAGTTGTTTTCAGATAATACCGCCACGACCGACCCTCGATCGCGATCGTGCCCTACCCGGGCACCTCATGTAAACATCGAGATAATCAATGAACATACATGAAACTTATAAATAAAACAACGGAAGTAAAACAACAAAGTTAGCCGATAGTGGCTACCTTCCGACGACATACATAAACGGCAGCTTGCCTCCTTTCTTTACAAAATGCACTCCACAATATGTGACTACGCACTTAAGAATTACAATCGTATGACAGGCCCCGCCATACCCCGGATATACATAGCCATGACAACTCCTAACATCGAGCCATCTAAAAATGCCAACCAGATCCTAAGCTCATGATCCACATCAGGTACCTAAACTCGCGACATTTAACGCACTTCTCGGGTCGCATAACAAAAATTTAATATGGAATGTAAATAACGCAAGAATCAAATCATAATCGCATAAAAGAATGCCATTTTTAACTCCTCAAATCAATCATATATTAATCGTTACTTTCCTTCTTTCAATAAGATTTAACAACATATTCTTACATACATACTTAAGAGTTTAATCCAGCTTTTTCCACATAACTTACATATCTTTCATAACATAATTCGCCCATTTATGACACGGTGTCATCGATGAATCATGTGACATAATCCGCCCGCTGCGGGTTCGCATCGTGGAATCATATAACATAATCCGCCCGCCGCGGCCTTGCATCGTGGAATCATATAACATAATCCGCCCGCCCGCGGCCTTGCATCGTGGAATCATATAACATAATCCGCCCGCCGCGGCTCGGTTATCGCGGAATCATATAACATAATCCGCCCGCCGCGCTCGTGCATCGTGGGAATCATATAACATAACCGCCCGCCGCGGCTCTGCATCGTTGAATCATATAACATAATCCGCCCGCCGGGGCCTTGCATCGCGGAATCATATAACATAATCCGCCCGCCGCGGCCTTGTAAGATGACGTAACCCGCCATGTGTAGGCTCGGGTAATATGGCGAATCCGCCTATTTGTAGGCTCCTGTATTTCATAACGTAATCCGCCTATGTGTAGGCTCGTGTGATTTTCCTTACATAACATTTTTAAACCATCTTATTACTTCTTCTTAAGTCGCCATAACAACTTCCCATAAAGTCGTTATAACAACCTTTCATTTAGAGAACTTAAGACACTTTTATTCTTACAACATTAGGGAAACTAGACTAAAATACTACGTACATACGCATTAAAAGAATCATAAACTTCTTTCTTTTAAAACTCAAGTCACATACTTTAAAATCATGTCATCAATTACTTTTAGAAATCAAGTCCACAACTTGAAAAAATAAAGTTTCATAATCCTTAGAAGACAACCAAAGTTCATAGTCATAAAACCTTATAACGCATATCTTTACAAATTCACTTACTTATACTTATAAACAAATATACAAAGTTCCATACACTTCCAAAACCAAGTAACTTATTCTCTTAAAACCATATAACATCCACTTTTAAAATCGATCCCCTTTTCACATATAAATTCAAGTCATTTTTGAACGTAAAATCCATTTACTTACTTTAAATAAATCAAGACACATAGCTTTAAATCAAATCTCATATTTTCCTAACCATTCTTACCAACATCTCCCATAAGACTTGGTAAGGACTTAGGACAATTTAACATACTTTTAGCTTAGGATAACTTAGACATAACCCTTACGTAGAGTAAATCAACATACATATTTCTTAACTTCTAAGAGTAGAAGGAATCATGAAATAATACCACATGTATATTCCATACATAGAACCATGTCTAAAGAAGGAAGAGGTTCACATACCTCGCGACGATTATCGATAATTAGCAAAACGCCCAAAGTACTTCAACCTAAATGGCCACAATACGCCCATAGCCTTGAAATCAATTTTTTGGAGGTCTCACGGTCTCATGGCGGCTACCGCCACGCGAGCTCAAGGCGCATCAATGGAGGATTCCAAAATACCGAGAATTGAGGCTCGATTGGTTGCAAAACGTAGCTAAGATCAATACGAACACAACGGTATACGCCTTAGCCCTCAATCGTACTGTAATCGATCGAATCTTCCAACTTCCGATCAAGAAAATGTTTTGGTTGTCCCGACGATCCGTTGAATTGGAGGTCGGGTGGTGCCAAAATGTCGCCTTTCCACCGAATATTTCTACACTAGCCACGCATCACGACTCTACCGTGGTCGGAAATGCACGCCGACGACCTAGGGTTTCACGAAAATCGATCCGTCGACGCGAAGCCTGAGCAAGAATCGAGGGTCCCGCTTACATGGAAATGACGGCAAGGAGATGGTGGTTCTGATGGTATACCCACTCCCGCCGATTGCACCTCGCTGGTCGGAAAATCGTAAAATCGAACGGAAGATGGATGAACAGCGACCAAACTTCGACTGAATCGCCGCGATTCCGGAGAATCGACGGTGGCGGTTGGTATGGACGGATTTGACGCTCGACGAGACGGCTTTTGGTATATGTCTCGCCGCGGATTCCTCGTTTGGCCAGAATGGCGCTTTTTCCGAACATCGCTCATCGAACAACACCGTTCATGGACGGGTTTTCACTGCTCATACTGCTTTGGTATTTTTTTTGTTCTCAAGGCCTTCCCAAACTCCCCAACATAAACAAAATTTCTCGGTGGTCCCATCGTGACCAAATTTCGAAATTAAATTCCAAAATTCGATAAATTTAAAAGTCCCAAATACCGAATTCGAGAATTAAATTCAACTAATAAACCTTTTTCCTTTACAAGGTTCGAGAAGTTTTCAATCTTTCATTCCTTCTAAAATTCAATTCCCAAATTCTACGCACGCTCTTATCTCAATCACGGAAATACGGGGTGTAACATCCTTCCTCCCTTAGAAACATTCGCCCTCGAATGTTCTTTCTGAGTCCCATCTAATTAGATAGCGACATAGTCTCCTTTACTACACCCTTCTTACAACATATGCCACCCATGGCCACATAACAATACTTATACTACAATGTCAACCTCGCACTCACGGCCAACTAGCCCATACTCATAATGACCACAAAGCCCGTCAGAACCATCTCTACTAGGTCTACTAGGTCCGACGATCAGATCATCACCGGCAATCTCATATACCCGCCATACCACCCCAAACACTCCTGTGTAGTTACTCAAATGTTCTTATAGATTCGTGCTCTATTCCTTTACACTTGGTTGCTATCTTCATCGACTGCATTTCTTCCGCATTTCCAACTCTTACTAGCATACATACATAACTTCCATACCGACTCGCCTCTAATCTTGGAGTCACTCTATAAAACAATATACGACCATTTTCGCTTTCACGGCCTGGTTCGGTGGAACGTGTCCACGAACCCAGAAACAATTAACTAGACTTGGCCTTGCACCGCGGACCCGCCACGTAGCGGAACTACTACCAACTGATCCCACTCTATTCCAGCCGGGGAGACCTGCATGTGTCCTCAACCCGACTCACACACTTAACTCTTATCCTCGTCCGACTTAAAATCTTATCACAGAGAAAGCCTTATATACCTAAGGTCTCAAGAATCAATATTCTTAGGCTCGCAATTTCCATGCTCCAAGCCTACCTTACCACTCCCCAAGAACGGGTACAAAACTTCTCATAAAACTAAAACCATGTCATGTCTCGATCACAACAACCATTACTTACTCTATACCGGACCTCATCCGCATAATTCTCTTAAGCCTACTATGCAGCCTTAATCTATTAACATGACATTCCGCTAAGTTCCTTAACATGGCTTCTGGGTTCACTACCCTATCGATGTACCTCATCCTTTCCCAATTATTTCAAATAAAACACAAAACCTCGCGAAATTCATTAACTATTCCATACCTTCCCAGATCTAGTTAGTCTTTACCAATTCTCGTAATCTAAAATCATTCTAGGCAACACGCTGCCCGACTGTGACATAACTCCGTATAGATGTATATCACAATACCAACTATACCGCAATCATTACCAACCCGATACGCAATCCACATAGTCTTTCGTCATCGCCGCTTTCTCGTAATGCAATCAACATAACTCGTTAGGAGGGACGACTTAACAATACAAATCTATCGCACGATCTCGTGAGTGAGAAGAATGGAAACCAATCCTAAATGTCCCGCAGCCTCCTCGATTATAGATGTGGTGCACAACACACCGATAATCAAGACTCTACTAGACACGGTTCAGACACTTTCCGAGGACTAATCGCTCGATACCACTTTTGTCACGACCACCCTCGATCGCGATCGTGCCCTACCCGCACCCTACGTAAACATCGTGAGATAATCAGCGAACATACATGAAACTTATAAATAAAACAACTAAGTAAAACAACAAAGTTAGCCGACAGGCTACCTTCCGACGCATATACATAAACGAAGTTAGCTTGCCTTTTCAGAACGATCTGCTCGCCCCGCATCGTGCCTTACCCCGCACCCTAGTGATACAACATCGAGAAAACCAGCGGAAAATAAAACATGAGTCATGAAACAAGAGATATAATTATAAACAAAGCAACCAAAACGGTTGCCTTCAAGATATACATAAAACTCAATAGCTTTAATCTTTACAACCCCGCCCACAACAAGCATTACATGCACTCTAAGATTTACAACGACTATGACGGACAGGGCGCTATGATCCTCGAGGCATGCCCTACGCCCTTCTCAGATGTGCCATACGGAGAGCCACGGTTCGGTCTGTTTCGTGGTAGGCTCGCCTTTATACGCCACTCCGGCGAGGTCAAGATAACAGTACCAAGTATGTGAAATCAGAAATATCAGAATGAAATCATACTAGTCTATATAAAGCAGAGACATGTATGATAACCAAACTACAGCCACAACATAAAAGCAAATATATCCAAATGTGACTCACGCCTCAAGTCATCACTCAAATATAACTACGGGTCTCACGCCCACAACATCAATCATGTTCGCATCACGGCCGCATGCCCCTAATTCTCAGATCGGTAGACATGTCCATGATGCAACAATAATACCAATGCCCCATGGCCACACGCCCGAATTCTACCTGCAGACACGCCCATGTGACATCAACAATAATATACCGGGTGATCAACTCGCCGCACGGCCACATGCCCCGGAATTCTACCTCGTAGACATGTCCATGTAACCACAATAACAATATATCGTAATCAACCCGACCGCATGGCCGCGATGCCCCTGGACATCAGACGGCAGATACGCCCACGTGACATCAACAACAAGACAAGAATCAAAATGGAAACATACCCGTGGAATTCTCCATCACCGCCAAAGACGCTCCAAGTAAGTTCTCAATAAGTCGACCTACTTCATCGAGAGACGCCAGAATACGTAAATACCACACTTGCACAACAAAGGCTATCATCACAAGCATAGGCAAGTTTCACAACAACAAGCATAGGCAAGTTTCACAACAACAAGCATAGGCAAGTTTCACACCAACAAGCATAGGCAAGTTTCACACAACTCAAAGTACTTTCATCTTATGCCAAAGTCCGGTTTTTAATCCCAAAGTACTACATACATTAAGTTCTTTTAAAAGAGATCCATTACTTTTATAAAAGTCACCCGATACCGTAGTATTAGAATGACCAACCCACATTCCTTTTCAAAATCAAGTAACAACATTCTTTTCCTAAGTTCCAGGTTTGCCTAGTTTCAATTACTCAAGCTTCTCATTTTCAAATGCTCAAGTCACTTATTTTAGAAAGGTTTCATAACTCATAGTCTTAATCTCTTTTAAAAACAATTGAGTAACATATGTCATATATATGAGTAGTTTATTCTTGTTTATAACGATCTTATTACAGCAGTCATGATCTAGAAAATGTAATATCATTTTGTCTCATCTTAGCTTCTATGCATGGAGGTTTCTACCGGTTTTAATACATCATTATTCAATACATTTTCCTTTATTAACGCTGCAATGGTCTGCCGATACACATTCGATTCCCAAATCAAGAAACATTATCCCTTTAAAACCAAGTACTCATTACTCACGAATGAGGTTTCACACAAACATCCACATTAAAACAAATAAGTTAAGTCTCTTATCTTATAAGATCAAGTCTCTTAACTTCTAACATCAAGAAACCATTTTCACTTACATAAGGTCGTTATAACTAACTTCCCATAAAGCTATTATAACACCCTATGTTTTAAACCAACCAAATCACTTAGCACATGACGCTCACCGCATCACATAGTTCACAACAATCATGCTAGAAAAGATAGGAAGAGGTTCACATACCTCACTACGATTTATCGACAATAAGCAAAATGCTCCAAGTACTACAACCTTGCTAGCCCTTTCCACTCCTCGAGTAGAATACGCTACTCTAGCACTTTCACCTATAAAGGTCACAAACGCCTATTAACCCCAAAACACAAGTTCCCATTTTTCTACGTAAAATTCGAAGACCTCCTCGCCACAACAGAAATCTCCTCCTCTATCGAGGCCGCTACTAAGCCAACCAGTGGGGTTTACACGCCTAACCGGACGTGTACAATTCTACACAAGAATACTACACAAGTCTACCGCAATACACCCATGTAAATACATCAGCTTTTATTCTTCAGCTTAAGTCAAAAGACATTGCCACAATAATGTTCTTCTATATATAGTATACTTCAACTATATAATCCTACAACATGTAATCTCCAATTACAATAGAGGGACAAGATAATTACCTCGATAAGCCCAAAATTATCCAAGTTATAATGTCGATCCTGAGCAAGGTTTAGCTCCTACTCCGTGCGCTCCAATCCGCTCCAAACACCCCTTAGAAGTTCTAACCAACGTCTACTCAAATACTTCAACCAACCAGGAAGATTTCCTTAGGGTTTCGGTTTGAGACTAAAAGGACAAAAGGTAGTATTTCCTGCTCTACGATGAGGTATCTTGGAATACTACAAGGTACAAGGCTAAGGTATTTGGGCATTATAACAATACTAGAGAAGTATTTCAATACCACAAGGAGGGGTATTATACGAAACAACTAGGCTAGTGGTACCCCACTGCTAGCACCACAAAAGTGAGGGAACCCTCGCCAAAGGCCACACGGAGGGGGAAGGCTCTCGCTAAGAGCTCACAGCGGGAGGAGAGTTTTCAAGGCTTAGACAAGTGAAGAGTGGATGAAGAAGTTCATCCCTGGCTGGGTATTTATAGGAAACCAAAAGCCAACCAATGGCCAAGATCAAGCCATGTGCAAGGCAAGTGTATGGCCTTGATCAAGCCAAGTGCACCCTAACCCCTACTCCACAAAACAAGGCACAAAACATGGCACCAAACAAGCCACAAAACAAGGCCAAAACAAGGAGCCAATAGGCCTCCAACCCGTGACCAACCGGCCAACCCACATCGCTCAAATGAGGGTGACAAATGTCACCCTCCCGTTGGTCCAAAACATTTCGTTGCTCGGAAAAATCCGTAAAAATACTAAATGACATAGCCGGAATTTTCCCAACGTAAGCCGTGGAAACGTTTCGTCGAAAAACGACTCCAATCGGCACTTGTGCCCAAAATTCGGTCCTTTGCCTAACTTAAGGCTCAAATTTCTACGCACGCCCCACGCATATACTCCGAAATGCGGTATAACATTCTCCCTTCCTTAGAAACATTCGCCCGAATGTTCCTTCTCAAGTCTCAACACAAACACGCGCTTAGTATAGCCTTCATCGCTATACGCACGAAACAATCATGCCACACCGCCATAAAAATAACAAACGCACTCAATACTTAAACCCAAGTCAATGAGGAAACACCTCTAATCATCACAAAACCCCTTACCCGAGGTCTAAAATATACTCCCGTCACACCTTCCTTTCCCAAAAGAAACGATCACACACGCTCACTTTTCCCTAACTTGTTGTACCTTCTAACACTCAAACTCTTTCTAGTATTTGTACCATACTTCCGTCAACGCTCGTTTCCAACTCTTGAGTCACTACCTCCAAACTTGGTCATCTTACTAACCTCGATCTTCTCTAAGGCCGCTCCGCCTCCACGATCCGCTTTTGGTCGAACATATCCACCAACTCATACGATGGTCATACAAACTGGGCCTAGCATCCTCGTGACTCTACCACCGCGGGACCACCCAGAATCGACCCCACCCCAAACCGGGTTACGGTTGACCCGCAAATGGTCCTCAATCCGACCCCAACCGCGCTAAACTCTTGTTCCCGATCCGAACAATCTTTCTAATTCACATCATGAAAGCTACCACTTCCATCTCACACTACCCACTGACTTATCACACAAATAAATCCCACGTATACTACTACTCGATAAGGGTCAAAAATAAATCTTCAACTCAAGACGACCTTACCCTAAGGTCTCACGTGACATAGTCTAAGGTTCACACTTACCATGCCCCCATACGTATCCTCACAACTAAGCATGTTTTCTAACTCACAATTAACACAACGCTATTCGTGACATAGCACATAATAATGAGACCATTATAACAAGCATACCAAAACTCTGAGGGTTAAGGATATACCCGGCTACCGCCCACTCTAATCATAGGCCACCGCAGGCGCATAATCGTAGGCGCGAACCAGCCATCGATCCGGAGGTCGAGTCGTAACATCCGCGGCTACCTTGGCCTGACAGCTTCGCAAATGGCCCCGCTGGCCGCAAAATAACAAGCTCCCGCACCACGACACTCCCGAAATGCGGTCTACCACATCGACCACACCGAGGTAGGGTGACCGTGATCCGCCAACACCCTTACTTCCTCGAAACTCAACCTCGAGCCCTCGACCGCCTCCCAATACTCAAGGTTGTGGAGGACCACTCAGACCGGGCGGAGGTACAAAACTAGTATGCCTTGAGGCGGTCCGCCTCGAAAGTCACCAAAGGACCTCGTTGTTCTCGCCTCTTCTCACGATTCGTCATTCCGTCGACCTCTCGTGCCTCACATCCCAGTCAGATGAGCTCGCACGGGCAATGTCCATGCCCTACCGAGAGCTACTCCGAACATGCCTCGACATGTAATCATCTAATCCGCGACGTAGCGGTGCACTCTATCCTCCATGGTTGCCACTAAAGCGGGGACATACCGAGCCAACGAAGTCAAACTCCACGTTGTACTCGAATCAGACGCCTCTGCCTCAAAGATCATAAACTGCCGCCCGCGCCTCCTCATCCGCGAGGCAAGTGAGTGAGGAATGCCTTCGAGAACTCGCCCCATATCTGGAAGCCGCATGCTCTCCCGACAACTCCCACGATCAAACCGGCCGATCATTGGATCCCGCACCGATGCGCACCTAAGACCACCGACTCGTCTCCAAGCCTTGATCACTCTACGATCCGTCAGAATCGCCGGATGAACTCCTGCGCGATCATCCTCGTGCCTCACCCATAAAACTCGCGGCTACAACTCGTAAAGTCCCGTAGCCTCAAACTATTCGCTCGGGGTGAACCATCGTGCATCGAATCGAATCGAATCGCCAGATTCAAATTTATCTCATATTCGCCACGACTTCGACCAGCAATTGGGCCATCTCTTGTAACCCATCTCTCTCGCCTGCATCGTGGACCGAGGCTCGTGTATCGGGTCTCAGCAGCCACCGCCGCGCTTCTAAATCGCTGGGCCGGGCGGCCACAAAACCCGCCGTCAAGCACAACCTCATCTTGTCCGGCTCGCGCTGCACTCTCTCAGATCTCACTAGCAGCACCTACGCTTTTCCTCCTCGGGCTCGCCTTGCGCGAGGCATAATCGTAAAAACGAGATATGCTGGAGGGTCCAACTTACAACACGCTCTAAGGCACGATCTCGTAATGAGAAGAATGGAAACCAATCCTAAATGTCCTATAGCCTCCTCGATTATAGATGTGGTGCACAACACACCGATAATCAAGACTCTACTAGACACGGTTCAGAGACACTTTCCGAGGATTAATCGCTTCGATACCACTTTTGTAACGATTCGCCCGCCCCGCATCGTGCCTTACCCCGCACCCTAGTGATACAACATCGAGAAAACCAGGAAAATAAAACATGAGTCATGAAACAAGAGATATAATTATAAACAAAGCAACCAAAACGGTTGCCTTCAGATATACATAAAACCCGAACAGCTTTAATCCTTTACAACCCCGCCCACAACAAGATTACTGCACTCTAAGATTTACAACGACTATGACGGACAGGGCGCTATGATCCTCGAGGCATGCCCTACGGCCCTTCTCAGATGTGCCATACGGAGAGCCACTGCCGGTCTGTTTCGCAGGTAGGCTCGCCTCTTTATACGCCACCCGGGCGAGGTCAAGACAACAGTACCAAGTATGTGAATCAGAAAATATCAGAATGAAATCATACTAGTCTATATAAAGCAGAGACATGTATGATAACCAAACTACGCTCACAACATAAAAGCAATATATCCACGGTGACTCACGCCTCAAGTCATCACTCAAATATAACTATGGGTCTCACGCCCACAACATCAATCATGTTCGCGATCACGGCCGCATGCCCCTAATTCAGACGGCAGACATGTCCATGATGCAACAATAATACCAATGCCCCATGGCCACATGCCCCGAATTCTACCTCTGTAGACACGCCCATGTGACATCAACAATAATATATCGGGTGATCAACCCCGCCGCACGCCACATGCCCCTAATTCTACCTGTGTAGACATGTCCATGTAACCACAATAACAATATATCGGTAATCAACCCGACCGCATGGTCGCATGCCCCCGAATCTGACGTGTAGACATGTCCATGTGACATCAACAACAAGACAAGAATCAAAATGGAAACATACCCGTGGAATTCTCCATCACCGCCAAAGACGCTCCAAGTAAGTTCTCAATAAGTCGACCGCCTCTATCGAGAGACGCCAGAATACGTAAATACCACACTTGCACAACAAAGGCTATCATCACAAGCATAGGCAAGTTTCACAACAACAAGCATAGGCAAGTTTCACAACAACAAGCATAGGCAAGTTTCACACCAACAAGCATAGGCAAGTTTCACACAACTCAAAGTACTTTCATTTTATGCCAAAGTCCGGGTTTTTAATCCCAAAGTACTACATACATTAAGTTCTTTTAAAAGAGATCCATTACTTTTATAAAAGTCACCCGATACCCGTAGTATTAGAATGACCAACCCACATTCCTTTTCAAAATCAAGTAACAACATTCTTTTCCTAAGTTCCAGTTTGCCTAGTTTCAATTACTCAAGCTTCTCATTTTCAAATGCTCAAGTCACTTATTTTAGAAAGGTTTCATAACTCATAGTCTTAATCTCTTTTAAAACAATTGAGTAACATATGTCATATATATGAGTAGTTTATTCTTGTTTATAACGATCTTATTACAGCAGCCATGATCTAGAAAATGTAATATCATTTTGTCTCATCTTAGCTTCTATGCAGATGGAGGTTTCTACTGGTTTTAATACATCATTATTCAATACATTTTCCTTTATTAACGCTGCAATGGTCTGTCGATACACATTCTGATTCCCGAAATCAGTAAAACATTATCCCTTTAAAACCAAGTACTCATTACTCACGAATGAGGTTTCACACAAACATCCACATTAAAACAAATAAGTTAAGTCTCTTATCTTATAAGATCAAGTCTCTTAACTTCTAACATCAGTAAACCATGGGCACTTACCTAAGGTCGTTATAACTAACTTCCCATAAAGCTATTATAACACCCTATGTTTTAAACCAACCAAATCACTTAGCACATGCACGTCACCGCACTCCATAGGTCACAACAATCATGCTAGAAAAGATAGGAAGAGGTTCACATACCTCGCGGCGATTTATCGACAATAAGCAAAATGCTCCAAGTACTACAACCTTGCTAGCCCTTTCCACTCCTCGAGTAGAATACGCTACTCTTAGCACTTTCACCTATAAAGGTCACAAACGTCTATTAACCCCAAAACACAAGTTCCCATTTTTCTACGTAATTCTAAGAAGACTCCCCTCCCGCCACAACAGAAATCTCCTCCTCTATCGAGGCCGCTACCAAGCCAACCAGTGGGGGTTTACACGCCTAACCTGACGTGTACAATTCTACACAAGAATACTACACAAGTCTCATCGCAATACATCTATGTAAATACATTCGCTTTATTCTTCAGCTTAAGTCAAAAGACATTGCCACAATAATGTTCATTCTATATATAGTATACTTCAAATATATAATCCTACAACATGTAATCTCCAATTACAATAGAGGACAAGATAATTACCTCGATAAGCCCAAAATTATCCAAGTTATAATGTCGATCCCGAGCAAGGTTTAGCTCCTACCCGTGCGCTCCAATCCGCCTCCAAACAACCCTTAGAAGTTCTAACCAACTTCTACTCAAATACTTCAACCAACCATGAAGATTTCCTTAGGGTTTCGGTTTGAGACTAAAAGGATAAAAGGTAGTATTTCCGGGCTCTACGTATAGAGGTATCTTTGGAATACTACAAGGTACAAGGCTAAGGTATTTTGGGCATTATAACAATACTAGGAGAAGTATTTCAATACCACAGGAGGGTATTATACGAAAACAACTAGGCTAGTGGGTACCCACGGCTAGCACCACAAAAGGGAGGGAACCCCGCCAAAGGCCACACGGTGGGAGGGGGAAGGCTCTGCTAAGAGCTCACAAAGGGGAGGAGAGTTTTCAAGGCTTAGACAAGTGAAGAGTGGATGAAGAAGTTCATCCCTGAGGGTATTTATAGGAAACCAAAAGCCAACCAATGGCCAAGATCAAGCCATGTGCAAGGCAAGTGTATGGCCTTGATCAAGCCAAGTGCACCCTAACCCCTACTCCACAAAACAAGGCACAAAACAAGCCACAAAACAAGGCCAAAACAAGGAGCCAATAGGCCTCCAACCCGTGACCAACCGGCCAACCCATTTCGCCAATATGAGGTTGACTAATTTCACCCTCCAGTTGGTCCAAAACTTTTCGTTGCTCGGAAAATCCGCAAAAATACTAAATGACATAGCCGGAATTTTCCCAACGTAAGTCGTGGAAACGTTTCGCCAAAAACGACTCCAATCGGCACTGTGCCAAAAATTCGATCTTTGCCTAACTTAAGGCTCAAATTTCACGCACGCCCTACGCATACTACCGGAAATGCGGGTATAACATTTTCTTTACAAATGCACTCCACAATGTGACTACTGCACTCTAAGAATTACAATCGTATGACAGGCCCCGCCATACCCTGGATATACATAGCCATGACAACTCCGAACATCGAGCCATCTAAAAATGCCAACCAGATCCTAAGCTCGCGGATCCACATCAGTACCTAAACTCGCGACATGAACGCAGCTTCGGCGGGCCGCATAACAAATTTAATATGGAATGTAAATAACGCGTAAGAATCAAATCATAATCGCATAAAAGAATGCCATTTTTAACTCCCCGAAATCAATCATATATTAATCGTTCTTTCCTTCTTTCAATAAGATTTAACAACATATTCTTACATACATACTTAAGAGTTTAATCCAGCTTTTTCACATAACTTACATATCTTTCATAACATAATCCGCCCATTTATGGACACGGTGTCTTGATGAATCATGTGACATAATCCGCCCGCCGTGGGGTTGATTGTCTTGTGGAATCATATAACATAATTCGCCCTTTGGGCCTCGGTGTCTTGTGGAATCATATAACATAATCCGCCCGCCGTGGGGCTCGCATCGTGGAATCATATAACATAATACGCCCGCCGCTCGGCTCGGTGCATCGTGGAATCATATAACATAATCCGCCCGCCGGGGCTCGCATCGTGGAATCATATAACATAATTCGCCCGCCGCGGCCTTGCATCGTGGAATCATATAACATAATTCGCCCGCCTGGGCCTCGTGCATCGTGGAATCATATAACATAATCCGCCCGCTGTGGGCTCGGTGTAAGATGACGTAACCCGCCTATGTAGGCTCGGGGTAATATGGCGTAATCCGCCTATTTGTAGGCTCGGTGTATTTCATAACGTAATCCGCCTATGTGTAGGCTCTGTGATTTTCCTTACATAACATTTTTAAACCATCTTATTACTTCTTCTTAAGTCGTCATAACAACTTCCCATAAAGTCGTTATAACAACCTTTCATTTAGAACTTAAGACACTTTTATTCTTACAACATTAGGAAACTAGACCTAAAATACCACGCATATAATGCATTTTAAAAGAATCATAAACTTCTTTCTTTTAAAACTCAAGTCACATACTCTTTAAAATCATGTCATCAATTACTTATAGAAATCAAGTCCACAACTTGAAAAAAATAAAGTTTCATAATCCTTAGAAGACAACCAAAGTTCATAGTCTTAAAACCTTATAACGTACATTTTTTACAGTCCACTTACTTATACTTATAAACAAATATACAAAGTTCCATACACTTCCAAAACCAAGTAACTTATTCTCTTAAAACCATCTAACATCCACTTTTAAAATCGATCCTTTTCACATATAAATTCAAGTCATTTTTGAACGTAAAATCCACTTACTTACTTTAAATAAATCAAGACACATAGCTTTAAATCAAATCTCATATTTTCCTAACCATTCTTACCAACATCTCCCATAAGACTTGGTAAGGACTTAGGACAATTTAACATACTTTTAACTTAGGATAACTTAGACATAACCCTTACGTAGAGTAAATCAACATACATATTTCTTAACTTCTAAGAGTAGAAGGAATCATGAAATAATACCACATGTATATTCCATACATAGAACCATGTCTAAAGAAGGAAGAGGTTCACATACCTCGCGACGATTATTGACAATTAGCAAAACGCTCCAAGTACTTCAACCTAAAATGGCCACAATACGTCCATAGCCTTGAAAATCAATTTTTTTGGAGGTCACGGTGGTCTCATGGCGACCGCACGGCGAGCTCAAGGCGCATCAATGGCGGATTCCAAAATACTGAGAATTGAGGCTCGGGATTGGTTGCAAAACGTAGCTAAGATCAATACGAACACAACGGTATACGCCTTAGCCCTCAACTGTACCAGAATCGATCGGAATCTTCCAACTTCCGATCGAAGAAAATGTTTTGGTTGTCCCGACGATCTGGGTTGAATTGGAGGTCGTGGGTGGTGCCAAAATGTCGGCCTTTCCACCCTGAATATTTCTACACTAGCCACGACCGTCGACTCTACCTGTGGTGGCCGGAAAATGCTCGTCGACGACCTAGGGTTTCGACGAAAATCGATCTGGTCGACGGCGAGTTTGAGCAAGAATCGAGGGTCCTGGTTTACATGGAAATGACGGCAAGGAGATGGTGGTTCTGATGGTATACTCCACTCCCGTCGATTGCACCTCAGTTGGTCGGAAAATCAGAAAAACCGAACGGGGAAGATGGATGAACAGTGACCGAAACTTCGATCTAAAACTGCCGGCGATTCCCGGAGAATCGATGGTGTCGGTTGGTATGGACGTGACGGGCTCGACGAGACGAAGCTTTTGGTATATGTCTCGCTTCCGGATTCCTGGTTTGGCCGGAAATGGCGTTTTTCCGAACACTGTTCATCGAACAACACTGTTCATGGACGGGTTTTCACTGTTCATACTCGTTTTGGTTTTTTTTTTTGTTCTGCGTTGCCTTCCCAAACTCCCCAACATAAACAAAATTTCTCGGGTGGTCCCACGTGACCAAATTTCGAAATTAAATTCCAAAATTCCGATAAATTCTAAAAGTCCCAAATACCGAATTCGAGAATTAAATTCAACTAATAAACCTTTTTCCTTTACAAGGTTCGGAGAAGTTTTCAGAATCTTTCATTTCTTCTAAAATTCAATTCCCAAATTCTTACGTACGTTCTTATCTCAACTGCCGAAAATACGGGGTGTAACAAATACCCCCTTTTGTGGTATAGAAATACTCTCCTAGTATTGTTATAATGCCCAAATACCTTGGCCCAAATACCTTGTAGTATTCCCAAGGTTACCTTATATGAAAAGCCCGGAAAATACTATTATACTTCCTTTAGCCACAAAATGAAACCCTAAGGAAAACCTTCATAGTCGGTTGAAGTGTTAAATAGAAGTTGCGTAGAACTTCTAAGGGTTGTTTGGAGCGGATTGGAGCACTCGGAGTAGGAGCTTAACGTTGCTCAGGAGCGACATTAAACTTGGATAATTTTTGGGCTCATCGAGGTAAATAATCCTATCCTTCTAGTGTAATTGGGAATTACATACTGTAGTTGTATAGAAATGAATATAAGATTCATAGAAGAGAATTGAACTTTAATAGAAGGATATTACAGTAAAGACTTGAACTGAAATCACATCAGAAGAATATTAGAGTAGAAGATTAAACTGTACTTACATAGGACTGTATTTACAGTAGTCTGATAACCTTTATTGGTTGAATGTTCTGCGAGTAGCATGAACTACTTGGAAGGTGGACAAGGCTAGCCGGGTTATAGCCGTGGAGCGTTTTGCTTATAGTCGATAATCGTCGCGAGGTATGTGATTCTTCCTATACTCTTGAGCATGAAGTATTTTAAAGGAATATATATATAGTACGGTAGACGTACGTGTGTTAACTGAATGTAGTGTTACGGCAATGTCTTTTGACTTAAGCCTGAATAATAAAGAATCTTGAAGTATTTCAAAAGATTAAGAAACCTTTTTGAAAGAAGAGTAATACTTGGTTTGAAAACATAAGAATTATACTAGCTTTATGGGAAGTTAGGTATAACGTCTTAAGAGAGATAAAAAGAATGGTTTACTGATTTAGAAGTTAAGAGACTTAATCTTAAAAGATAAGAGACTTGACTTAATATGGATGTTTGTGTGAAACCTCATTCGTGAGTAATGAGTACTTGGTTTTTGAAAGTAATAATGTTTCTTGATTTCTAAATCGTAATAAGTATCGAATAAACCACTGCAGTGTTAATAAAGGAAATGTAATGAATAATGAAGTATTATTAAAACCAGTAGAAACCTCCATCCGCATAGAAGCTAAGATGAGACAAAATGATATTACATTTTCTAGATCATGGCTGCTTTAATAAATGGTTATAAACAAGAATAAACTGCTCACGCCTATGGCATGTGTTACTCAATTGTTTTAAAGGAGATTAAGACATCGAACTATGAAACTTTTCTAAAATAAAGAGACTGAGTAATTGAAATTAGGCAAACTGGAACTCTAGGGAAAAGAAAGGCATTGTTTTGTCTTAAATTGGTTTAAAACATAAAGTGTTATAACAGCTTTATGGGAAGTTAGTTATAACGACTTTATGAGAACAAAAGAAGGGTTTTATCATTGGTTTTAATGTGGTAACTTGACTTTAAAAAGAGAAGTGTTTTGGTCCAAAAAGAAGGCATGGTATTGCCTGAATTTGGTTTTAAAAAGGAAAGTATGGAAGTTGTTTTGGTTTACTTAAAAGATGTAAGTCACTCTATTTTTATACTACGGGTATCGGGTGACTTTTATAAAAGGAATGGATCTCTTAAAAGGAATTTAACGTACGTAGTACTTTAGGGTTAAAACCCGGACTTTGGCATAAAATGAAAGTACCTTGAGTTATGTATAACTTGCCTATGCTTGTTGCTGTGAAACTTGCCTATGCTTGTTGTGATAGCCTTTGTTGTGCAAGAATTGTGTTTCTATACTATCGCGTCTCTCGATGGAGGGCCGGTTGACTTGTTGAGAACTTACTCGGACGTGCCGGCAGTGACGGAGAATTCCACGGGTACGCTCCTGTTGATAGTGTTATTTTTGCTAATCGCTTTGGACATACTGACACGATGCGTGGCGCACGGGTATGGTTCCATTTTGATTGCTGTCTAGTTATTTCCTTTTGGACATACTGACACGATGCGTGGCGCACGGGTATGGTTCCATTGGGATTGCTGTCTTGTTGTTTCCTTCTGGACATACTGACATGATGTGTGGCGCACGGGTATGGTTCCATTGGGATTGTTATTCCATGGACTAGCTCTCCATGAGGTTTTACCGCTCGCCTTGGTATCCGTAGTCGGCCAGACTTGCCCCGTGTCGCCTTCGTGGTTTGGTTGTATTGTATTGTTAGTACGGCCCGCATCGTAGGACTTGGTGTTCGGTGTACTTCTTGGTGTTATCATCGCCAGCCGGCGGAAGGTATTCCACGGGCATGATTGATATTGTGGGCGTGAGACCCATCGTTATATTTGAGTAATGACTCGGAGGGCGTGAGTCCCTGACTTGATATAACTGTTATATGTGTGTATTGTAGTTTGGTTATCATACATGTCTCCTGCCTTATATAGACTATTATGATTTCATTTACGTGATTTTACGCTTCACATACTTGGTACCGTGTATCGACTCTCCTTCGGGCCGCGTTCACGCCGCAGTAAGTACATCTACCGTCGATCCCCGCTTAGGATCACATTTCAGCAGATTGGGAAGCTCCGTTCTTTCTGAGGCTTATCTTTCTGCAGTTACCCCGAGTCCGAGGTTCTTGTACATTCTGTGGTATGGAGGGCCCCGTCCGCCATAGTTGTTGTAAAAATCTTTGAGGTCCGTGAGTAATCGTGGGCGGGGTTGTAAGGATCAGAATCGCTCAAATGTCTATATTTATATATGTTGAAAGGCAACCGTTTTGGTTGACCTATTTTCTTTTATCTTGATCCATATCTATTATTATGTTTAAGTTTTTATTTCCGCTGGTTTTGCTCTGATGTTGTATCACTAGGGTGCCCGGGGTAAGGCACCAGTCACGGGCCCGGGTTCGGGTCGTGACAACACAGACCCGCATGAGGTATCCCTCGTGACGGTAGCTAACCCCTGCATTCTCCTGGACTCCCGCAGTCCGCATAGTCTCATAGACCGCATAGTCACACAGACCGCATAGGGCATCCCCCGCATCGGGCTAAAACACCCGGAATGATCAATCCTGGAACTCCCGCAGCTCCGCATAGTCACACAGATTGCATAGGCCGTATAGACCCGCATCAAGGGTGGCAAGCCCTCGGTATAACAAGTCAAGGGGGTAGGTGACATAATAACAATACAACGGACTTACCGTTTAACAACGTAAGCACAACAAGAATAACAATATCACAAGACACTAACACGCGTAGCATCCTAACATGTTACTTATCAAACCATCTTACTACACTTTGCAGAAATCAATACAGGATTTTCATAAACAAATAAGTAAAACCGTTCCTTTTATCTTCCTTAAGTCGTTATACCTAACTTCCCATAAAGCTAGTATAACTCTTAAGCTTTCTGTTTAAAAATCAAGTATTACTCTTCTTTCAAAAATGATTATAATTCTTTTGAAATACTTCCAGCTTTTTATTATTTAGACTCAAGTCAAGTAAAACCATGTTCAGTTAACACACGTACGTCTACCATATTATATATATACTTTAAAATATCACGCTTAAGAGGATAGGAAGAATCACATACCTTCTCGGCGAAAACCACCTGCCAAGTCGAATATGTCGCGCGCAGAGTATCGACCTATAATACCAACACGCCTATCAACGCCTAGACTATAATCGTATAAAGTTCTAAGCAGAGGGTTCTCTATTCTACGGAAAATTGGGCAGCACTTCCCTACCCACAAGCTACCCAAGTTCATCAGAATACAAATTCTATGTAAGTACGATTTAATTCTTCTTATGTTATACCCTTCATCGTGATTTCATTCAATTCTCTCTCAGAATATCCTTGAGTGTAATTACAGTTCAATTCTATTCTTTAATATCCTTTTAAGTATCTTATACTCAAGTCTTAACTATTCTTATATGTAATATCTAATTACAATAGAAGGACAAGAGTATTTACCTCGATAAGCCCAAAATTATACAAGTTAGATGTCGATCCCAACAAGGTTTAGCTATTAAGTTGCATGTCTGATAGCTCCAAGCAGCCCTTAGAAGGTTCTAAACAACTTCTACTTAATACTATAAGGGATTTGGGCTAGGGTATTTGGCATAGGAACACTACTTGGAAGACAACTTTCTACAAGGGGGTTTCGCCTAGAGCTACTAGGCTAGAGGGGGAAGATGTTTCGGCCAAGGGCCTTCACAAGGGGGAGGGGGAGTGTTGGACGAAACACTACAAGAGAGGGGGAAGGATTTTCAAGACTTGGAGAAATGATTTGTGGATGAAGAAAACCTTCAAGTTAGGGGGGTATTTATAGGCCAACCAATGGCCAAGATGATGGCAAGTGGAGGGCAAGTGGAGGGTGGGGATTCACCCAAGTGTCCTTATCCATCTACTACACAAAAATATCCTACCTAACCTTGACTACTGCAAGGCCACAAAAATCGTCCAACTTGCCCATGTTGCTCATATGAGGGTGACAAGTGTCACCCTCCCGTTGGTCCAAAATATTTCGTCTCTCGGAAAAATCCGCAAAAATTATAAATGACATAGCCGTAATTTTCCCTACGCAAGTTTTGTAAAACGTTTCGTCGGAAAACGATTCTTTTAGTGGGTTGTGCACAAATTTCGTCCTATGCCTAACTTTAAGGCTCAAACTTTTGTACGTACGCCCTTACGTACATACTCTGGAAATACGGGGTATAAAATTCTCTCCTCCTTAGAAACATTCGTCCCGAATGTTCCATCCAAAGACAGATAATGATAAAGTTCCTCATAACTTAAACAGTTTGCAAATGCCTCACATGGCCACAAAACAACATTTAGGCATATATGACAATGAAAATTTACAAGTAGGAAAGTGAGTTACCTGGATGTCACGACCCGAACCGGGGCCCGTGACTGGTGCCTTACCCGGGCACCCCAGTAGTCATACATCAGAGAAATCAGCGGAATATAAAGACAATACATGAAACCAATGTAATAAGACAGTGAAATAAGAAGACAAAGCAACCAAAACGGTTACCTTCAATGTATATATGAATAACAATTTGAGCGATACATCCCTTTACAACTCTGCCCACAACAAGATTTCATGCACTTCTAAGAGTAACATGACAACCATGGCGGGACAGGCCCCGCCATACCACGAATGTAAGCACCTACTACGACAGTGGACTATACCATCGATAAGCCTCCGAGAAACGGAGCTTCAAACACCGAATCGTGACTCGAGAGCTAGGATCAACGATCGTGTACCTCAACTGCGGCATGAACGCAGCCCCAAGGAGGTCGATAACAGTACCAAGTATGTGAAATTGAAAATACGTAAATGAAATCATAGTAGTCTATATAAAGCGGGAGACATGTATGATAACCAAACTACGATTCAATAAATAAGCAAATATGTCAAGTCGTGACTCACGCCTCAAAGTCATCACTCAAATATAACAATGGGTCTCACGCCCACAACATCAATCATGCCCGTGGAATACCTTCCTCACCGCGGCTATGATATAAAAGCACCAAGGAATACATACATGAACACCGTGTCCCACTGTGTCATCATAAAACCGTCACGGTAAGTACGAAGGCATAGCCGACTACTAGAACCTACGATACAACAAGGTCATAAATCGTATCATGAGATCTGTCTGCATCACATGATCAAAGCCGCCACTCGCCGCAGATCTAATGTGCGCGTCTAGCCCCGAACTTCCCGCACTCGCGATAGGCCACCCAATGGCCCGCATGAGGTATTCCCGCATCGAGGGTAGCTACTCCCGGCATCGCCCCGACTCGCATCCGCACGGCCACATGCACCGCATGACCATAAAGGCCGCATACTAACTCGAACTCGTAGCTCCGCATAGGCCCCCAGGACCCGCATGAGGTATTCTCGAATCATGGTCCCAGACCGCCTGAGTCTACCCCGCATCGGAGGGCAGCTTAACCCCCGGAATCAAGGTGAGTGGTATAATACCAACATAACAGTTTATCGTTTAAACAACCTAAGCACAATCAAGGGAAACCCCTTTACACAAACATCACAAGATACTAACACACGTAGCATCCTAACATGTTTATTTATCAAATCAACAAGAAAGTATTTACAAGGCTATCACAAACCAACACAATCAAATTATTCACACAAGGTACTTTCTACTATATGATTAACAAGATCGGGTTTTTATCCCCAAAGTACTTCATACATTAACTCTTTAAGAGATATGTTCTTTCACAAATAGTCACACAATACTCGTAGTATATGAAAATAGATTGATTATCTTTTGAAGTAAATCAAAACACTTCTCTTTGTAAAATCAAGTAACAACATTCTTTTCCAAACGTTCAAGTTTGCCTAATTTCAATTACTCAAGTTTCTCATTTTCGAAAGGTTTCGTAGTTCATAGTTTTAATCCCTTAAAACAATTTGAGAAACATATACCTTATGTGTGAGTAGGTTATTCTCGTTCATAACAATCTTATTACAGCAGCCATGATCTAGGAAATGTAATATCATTTTGTCTCATCTTAGCTTCTATGCAGATGGAAGTTTCTACTGGTTTTAATAATACTTTATTAGTCAAAACATTTCCCTTTATTAGCGCTGCTGTGGTTTGTTCGATACTTATTCTGATTTCCGAAATCAGTAAAACATTATTCCTTTTGAAAACCAAGTACTCATTACTCACGAATGAGGTTTCACACTTTTTAACAAAATTCAATTAAGTCAAGTCTCTTATCTTTTAAGATCAAGTCTCTTAACTTTTTAAAATCAATAAATCATTCATTTTATCTCTCTTAAGCCGTTATACCTAACTTCCCATAAAGCTATTATAACTCTTAAGTTTTTAAAACCACAAAGCATTTTCTTACCTACATAAAGCTGTTATAACCAACTTTCCATAAAGCCGTTATAACACTTTTATGTCTTAAACCAATCAAATACATTTAACACATGTACGTCTACCGTACTACATAGTTATACACATGTCATGCTAGAAAAGATAGGAAGAGGTTCACATACCTCGCGACGATTATCGACTAATAGCAAAACGCTCCAAGTACCTCAAACCGCTTCGCTACTCCTAAGCCAAGTAGATCGCGCCACACATAGTACTTCAACCTATAAGGCCACAAGGCGCTTATTAACATCTAGATCTTATCGTAGAACTTTCTACGTAAAATTCGCAAAGATTTTCTCTCCGCGCAACCGCGTAAATCTCCTCCTCTATCGAGGCCGGCTATCAAGCCAACCAGGGGGGGGTTTATACATCTAACCGGACGTATACAATTCTACTTCACAGAAAAGCTACACAAGTCTACTGTAATACAGTCCTATGTAATTACAGTTCAGTTCTCTTTCTTTAAATTCAGGCTTAAGTCAAAAGACATTGCCGCAAAGCTATGTTCAGTTCTATATATAGTATACTTCAACTATATATTCCTATAACATGTAATTTCCAATTACAATAGGGGGACAAGATTATTTACCTCGATAAGCCCAAAATTATCCGAGATAAAAGTCGATCCTGAGCAAGGTTTAGCTCCAACTCCGTGCGCTCCAATTCGCTCCAAACAACCCTTAGAAGTTCTAACCAACTTCTACTTAATACTCCAACTAACTATGGAGATTTTCCTTAGGGTTTCGTTTTTGTGACTGACGGAAAGTATAATAGTATTTCTGGGCTTTTCGTATAGGTATAACCTTGGAATTCTACAAGGTATTAGGGCCAAGGTAATTTGGGTATAGTAACAATACTATGGAGAGTATTTCTACCGAGAGGGGGGGGTATATTTATACGAGACAACACCACAAGGGGGGGGGTGTATACCCCTCGGCCTACCCCACTGTGAGGGGGTACTCGCGAGGGCCTTCTGCAGGGGAGAGGGGGTGTTGGACGAAACACAACACAAAGGGAGGGAGGAATTTTAGACTTAGGAAAGTTTAGGAATGGATGAAGAAGTCTTCCAAGGGGGGGTATTTATAGGTCAAGTAAAGGCCAACCAATGGCCAAGATCATGCCAAGTGCAAGGCAAGTGTAGGGCCAAGATCATGCCAAGTGCACCTTATCCATCTACCACAAAAATATCCTACCAACCCCTTGACCAAAACAAGGCCATTTCGTCCCACTTGTTGCCGCCCAACGTCCCCAATGAGAGGGTGACAAGTGTCACCCTCTCGTTGGTCCAAAATGTTTCGTCTCTCGGAAAAATCCGCAAAAATTAAAAATGACATAGCCGGAATTTTCCCTTCGCAAGTTATGTAAAACGTTTCGTCGAAAAACGACTCTAACCGGGTGTTGTGCACAAAATAAATCGTCCAAGCCACTTTAAAGTTCAAATTTTTCTACGTACGTCCTTACGTACATACTCTGGAAATACGGGGTATAACATTCTCCCCTCCTTAGAAACATTCGTCCCGAATGTTCGTTCAAAGTCTCCAAACAAACGCGCACCAGTATAGTCTTCACTACTATACTTACGAGAACAATCCTGCCACACCTGGCCACAGAAACACCTGCACAAATACTTACATCCAAGTCCACGAGGAAACACCTCTAACATCACAAAAGCCCTTACCCGAGGTCAAAAATATACTTCCTTCGCACCTCTCCTTACAAAAGAAATGATCACATCTATGCTCGCCATACATGCTCGCTTCTTCCCTTACGCTGCCGCACTTTCTCGCACACTCGAACTCTTTCTTACCATATCTCTCATTCGATTCGCCTTCCAAATCCTCGTGACTATCTCTAACTTGGTCATCATTAACTGGGAACACCCTGCATGGATCTCCGATACTTTCCCAAACATAACAACACGAAAGACTGGACATACTGCCTCCTAAGTCGGACGACAAAAGCTAACATATAGGCAATCTGGCCTACTCTTCACATGACCTGAAAAAGGCCCAAAGTAACTCGGGCTAAGTTTCCTCTGATTTTCCAAAACTCGTTACACCCCTCCGAGGTGGTACCTTCAAGAAGATCCTCCGTCAACCTGTACTCCAAACGTCGTCGCCGATTATCCGCACAACTTCTGTTGACTCTGGGCTGCCAATAACCTCTTCTAGACAAGCTCCACCCTACCCCCAGTCTGTTGGAACAAACCTGAACCAACTATCTGAACCTTGCCAACATCGAACCAATCGAACGACAACTTACATTTCCGCCCCTACAAGGCGTCATAAAGCGACATTCGAATACTGAAATGGTGGTTATAAAAACGCTCCCTCATCAGGAGACAACAATCCTTACAGCTACCCCTGAAATCCACACATTGCCCGGCGCGAATGCGAGCATCGAGACTCACCTGAGTTCCTCAACCCTGCCTGGTAAAACTTCCGGAAAACGAAATAGCCACAACCTGGGCTACACTGTCTGTCATAAGGTGAAAGCAGGCACCTCGTGCAACCTTTCTGAAATAATCATCCCGCAACTTACTACCGAGTACACGGTCTTTATTAGAAGACAAGACGGGCTGACCTCCTCGGCCCGACTCATCGGTCGAATCGTCCACGACTCAGACAATGGTTAACCAAACATGGGCCTAACACCCTCATGACCCTATCACAAGGCGGAACCACCACAAACTGACCCCATCACCATACAGGCCGCGGGTTGACCCGCAACGTGGCCTCAACCCGTGCCGGCAATGCGCAAAACACTAGCTCCCCGATCCGGAAAACTCTCACTAATCACGTTATGAAAACCTAGCGGTCTTCTTAGCTCAACTAACCTCTTTCATTCCACATTACTCAGGGACTTATCCCACAAACATAGCTCACGTGCACTATGCACTACGATAAGGGTTAAACACAAATGTAATCTTTTACTCAAGATTACCCTGCCTATAAGGTCTCCACGTATAAAGCTCTAAGGCTTACACTTTTCCTATCCCTCAATCTTTCCCGGTTACTAACCATGATCTCTAATCACAATTAACACACTGCTATCAGAACATAGCACTTTAAGATATACTTATCTTATCACACTAATCTCTAGAGGGTTAAAGATATGTCTGAATCTACTGCTTCACTCCCCTTTGTCGTTCTAATCAAACTCGCCTGTAGGCGCATACCAGGGAAGGTAACGAACTACCCACCGATCCTGAAGGCTGAGTCCTCCCACTTGCATCCTTCCTACTAGGACATCCTTTCGACACATGGCCCTGTCGGCCGTAGGTAAAACAAGTACCAACTAAAAGACGACATTCCCCGGGATGACGCCTGACACATTGTGAACACTGGGAAAATCAATCCGCCGGCCGGAACCTAAGTGTAGCGTGAACCTAAGCTTGAGCTCGACCAACTCTCGCATACCGAACGCCCCGAACCTCGCGGAGGACCACTGCACCGTGGATGTGCATATCTAATCACTGGTGAGGCGATTCGCCTCGAAAGTTACCAAAGGACCTCATTGCTCGACCTCTTCGCCGCCTTGGTTAACCCGTCGATCTCTACGCTTTGGCTCACGCGCATAAACCCGCATACGTGCCATGCTCAAGCCCAATCAAGAATTTCTCTTGCACAACCCTCTTAGATAGTCATCAAGACTTGCGTACATCGGTATACTCTGTAGCCAAATCCATAGTTAGTAATGTGGTCGCTTTGCAATCTATATTCTCTCGCCCTGGCCGTGGAACCGGGCGTTCAAATGTCATGGCCGCAGAGGAATCGCCGCCGCTGCTAAACTCATTGGGCTGGCGATGTCGCAGAACTCCCCAAATGAAGCACCACCGGTGATGATTGGGCCTGCGCTCGCAGAACCTTCTCAGATTTACCGCAGCCTCCACGCTTTGCCCTCTGGGCCCGGGTTTCCCTACGCGGAGACATAACGGTAAGGGAAAGAAATACGTTAGAGGGTCCAACTTACAACACAACTCTAAGGCACGATCTCAGTGAGAAGAATAGAAACCAATCCTAAATATCCTATAGCCTCACGATTATTGGTGGTGCACAACACACCGATAATCAAGACTCTATCGGATACGATCTCAGACACTTTCCGAGGATTAATCGCTTCGATACCACTTTTGTCACGACCGAACCGGGCGTGGATCGTGCCTTACCCGCACCCCAAAGAGTCATACATCGTGAGAAATCGGAATATAAAGACAATACATGAAACCAATGTAATAAGACGGTGAAATAAGAAGACAAAGCTAACCAAAAACTTACCTTCAAACAGATATATGAATAACAATTTGAACAGCACATCCCTTTACAACTCGCCCACAACAAGATTTCTGCACTTCTAAGAGTAACATGACAACCATGGCGGACAGGCCCCGCCATACCCTGAATGTAAGCACCTACTACGACAGGACTATACCACCGATAAGCCTCCGAGAAACGGAGCTTCCCAAACACCGAATCGTGACTCGAGAGCTAGGATCAACGATCGCGTGTTTCAACTCATGCAGATGAACGCAGCCCCAAGGAGGTCGATCTAACAGTACCAAGTATGTGAATCAAAAATACCGTAAATGAAATCATAGTAGTCTATATAAAGCGGGAGACATGTATGATAACCAAACTACGATTCCTGATAAATAAGGCGATATGTCAAGTCGTGACTCACGCCTCAAAGTCATCATCGAAATATAACAATGGGTCTCACGCCACAACATCAATCATGCCCGTGGAATACCTTCCTCACCGCCAGCCTATGATATAAAAGCACCAAGGAATACACATGAACACGTGTCCCACCTGTGTCATCATAAAACCGCACGGGTAAGTACGAAGGCATAGCCGACTACTAGAACCACGCATAACAAGGTCATAAATCAGATCATGAGATCTGTCTGCATCGTCACATGATCAAAGCCGCCACTCGCCGCAGATATCTAATGTCGCGCGTCTAGCCCCGAACTTCCCGCAGCTCGCATAGGCCACTCCAATGGCCCGCATGAGGTATTCCCCGCATCGAGGGTAGCTACTCCCCGGCATCGTCCTGGACTCGCAGTCCGCATGGCCACATAGACCGCATGACCATAAAGGCCGCATACTAACCTGGAACTCTCGTAGCTCCGCATAGGCCCCCAGGACCCGCATGAGGTATTCTCGAATCATGGTCCTGCATCACCGAAGTCTACCCCGCGTCGGAGGCGCTTAACCCCGAATCAAGGTGAGTGGTATAATACCAACATAACGATTTATCGCTTAAAACAACCTAAGCACAATCAAGGGAAACCCCTTTACACAAACATCACAAGATACTAACACACGTAGCATCCTAACATGTTTATTTATCAAATCAACAAGAAAGTATTTACAAGGCTATCACAAACCAACACAATCAAATTATTCACACAAGGTACTTTCTACTATATGATTAACAAGATCGGGTTTTTATCCCCAAAGTACTTCATACATTAACTCTTTAAGAGATATGTTCTTTCACAAATAGTCACACAATACTCGTAGTATATGAAAATAGATTGATTATCTTTTGAAGTAAATCAAAACACTTCTCTTTGTAAAATCAAGTAACAACATTCTTTTCCAAACGCTCAAGTTTGCCTAATTTCAATTACTCAAGTTTCTCATTTTCGAAAGGTTTCGTAGTTCATAGTTTTAATCCCTTTAAAACAATTTGAGAAACATATACCTTATGTGTGAGTAGGTTATTCTCGCTCATAACAATCTTATTACAAAGACCATGATCTAGGAAATGTAATATCATTTTGTCTCATCTTAGCTTCTATGCAGATGGAAGTTTCTACTGATTTTAATAATACTTTATTAGTCAAAACATTTCCCTTTATTAGCGCTGCTGTGGTTTGTTCGATACTTATTCTGATTTCCGAAATCAGTAAAACATTATTCCTTTTGAAAACCAAGTACTCATTACTCACGAATGAGGTTTCACACTTTTTAACAAAATTCAATTAAGTCAAGTCTCTTATCTTTTAAGATCAAGTCTCTTAACTTTTTAAAATCAATAAATCATTCATTTTATCTCTCTTAAGCCGTTATACCTAACTTCCCATAAAGCTATTATAACTCTTAAGTTTTTAAAACCACAAAGCATTTTCTTACCTACATAAAGCTGTTATAACCAACTTTCCATAAAGCCGTTATAACACTTTTATGTCTTAAACCAATCAAATACATTTAACACATGTACGCTCACCGCATACATAGTTATACACATGTCATGCTAGAAAAGATAGGAAGAGGTTCACATACCTCGCGACGATTATCGACTAATAGCAAAACGCCCAAGTACCTCAAACCGCTTACTCCTAAGCCAAGTAGATCGCGCCACACATAGTACTTCAACATATAAGGCCACAAGGCGCTTTTTAACATCTCCATCTTATGGTTGAACTTTCTCGAAAATTCGCAAAGACTCTCCTCTCAAGAATCACAGAATCTCCTCCTCCATCGAGGCCGGATATCAAGCCAACCAGTGTGATACATCTAACCGGACGTATACAATTATACTTCATAGAAAAGCTACACAAGTCTCTTATCTGATACACCCATGTAATTACAATTCGATTCTCTTTCTTTAAATTCAGGCTTAAGTCAAAAGACATTGCCGCAAAGCTATGTTCAGTTCTATATATAGTATACTTCAACTATATATTCCTATAACATGTAATTTCCAATTACAACAGGGGGATAAGATTATTTACCTCGATAAGCCCAAAATTATCCGAGATAAAAGTCGATCCTGAGCAAGGTTTAGCTCCAACTCCGTGCGCTCCAATTCGCTCCAAACAACCCTTAGAAGTTCTAACCAACTTCTACCTAATACTCCAACTAACTATGGAGATTTTCCTTAGGGTTTCGTTTTTGTGACTGACGGAAAGTATAATAGTATTTCTGGGCTTTTCGTATAGGTATAACCTTGGAATTCTACAAGGTATTAGGGCCAAGGTAATTTGGGTATAGTAACAATACTATGGAGAGTATTTCTCAGGAGGGGGTATATTTATACGAGACAACACCACAAGGGGGTGTATACCTCGGCCTACCCCATCAGGAGTGGTACTCTCACCAAGGGGCCTTCTAAGGGAGAGGGGTGTTGGACGAAACACAACACAAAGGGAGGGAGGAATTTTAGACTTAGGAAAGTTTAGGAATGGATGAAGAAGTCTTCCAAGGGGGGGTATTTATAGGTCAAGTAAAGGCCAACCAATGGCCAAGATCATGCCAAGTGCAAGGCAAGTGTAGGGCCAAGATCATGCCAAGTGCACCTTATCCATCTACCACAAAAATATCCTACCAACCCCTTGACCAAAACAAGGCCATTTCGTCCCACTTGTTGCCGCCCAACGTCCCCAATGAGAGGGTGACAAGTGTCACCCTCTCGTTGGTCCAAAATGTTTCGTCTCTCGGAAAAATCCGCAAAAATTAAAAATGACATAGCCGGAATTTTCCCTTCGCAAGTTATGTAAAACGTTTCGTCGAAAAACGACTCTAACCGGGTGTTGTGCACAAAATAAATCGTCCAAGCCACTTTAAAGTTCAAATTTTTCTACGTACGTCCTTACGTACATACTCTGGAAATACGGGGTATAACACTGGAGGTGTGGGGAATAAGTGAGGATACTTCTGCCTCATGTCCTCCTCAGCTTCCCATGTCATCTCCTCCCTGAGCTCGTTCCGCCACAAGACTTTGACGGAAGCCACGTCCTTGGTCCGCAGACGCCTAACCTGACGATCGATTATCGCTATGGGAATCTCCTCATACGATAACCCCTCGGTCACCTGGACATCGTCAATCGGGTGTACCCTAGATGAATCCCCGATACATCTCCTCAGCATAGAAACGTGAAAAACCGGATGCACTGCCTCCAGATCGGACGGCAGATCCAACTCGTAGGCAACCTTTCCTACCCTGCGGACAATCTGATAGGGCCCAATGTACCTTGGGCTGAGTTTCCCCTTCTTTCCGAACCACATTACACCCTTCATGGGTGACACCTTAAGAAAAACCCAATCATCAACCTCAAACTCTAGATGCCGACGACGATGATCTGCATATGACTTATGTCGACTCGAGTCACAAGAATCGCTCTTGGATAAGCTTCACCTTATCCATCGCTCACGCACCAAATCTGGTCCCACTAACTGCACCTTGCCCACATCAAACCAACCTATCGGCGATCTGCACTTCCTCCCATACAAGGCCTCATAAGGCGTCATCTGAATACTGGAGTGGTAGCTATTATTATATGCAAACTCAACTAGAGGCAAATGATCCTCCCAGCTACCCCTGAAGTCAATAACACAGGCTCGCAGCATATCCTCAAGAGTCTGGATAGTGCGTTCAGCCTGTCCGTCTGTCTGTGGATGGAATGCAGTACTCAGGCTCACCTGCGTCCCTAGGCCCTTCTGGAAAGACCTCCAGTTAGTCAGAACCTGGCTCTCGGCCGATATGATAGAAATAGGGACTCCATGCGATCGGCGATCTCTGATGTAAAGTCCGCATAATCCTCACCGAAAAAGTCGTCCTGACTGGAAGAAAGTGGGCTGATTTCATCAGCCTATCGACGATAACCCAGATAGAATCATGCTTCCTCTGAGTGCGAGGTAATCCTGTGATAAAGTCCATGTTGATCACCTCCCACTTCCAGGTCGGGATCTCTATCGTCTGCAACAAACCACCAGGCCTCTGGTGCTCTACCTTCACCTGCTGACAACACGGGCACTGAGCCACAAACTCTGCAACGTCCCTCTTCAAGCCATCCCACCAATACACAGATCTGAGGTCGTGGTACATCTTGGTCGACCCCGGATGGATAGAGTAACGCGCGCTGTGTGCTTCCCCTAGAACTCACGCCAAGTCCTGCAATATCCGAACACACAACTCGCCTCGAACCTTAGCACCCCATCAAAGTACTCAAAAGGACCCTTCCTCACGAAGAGCCGTATCACGGCATCACAAAATCGATCCTCAAATCCGTTGCCTCTTCACCTCCTCGACGATGGAAGACTCGACAACCTCTCGAACTCGAACCCCACTGCTATCAGAATCAATCAAACGGACACCAAGGCTCGCTAACTGATGCAAATCGCGAACCATGCCCCTCCTCTCCGGCTGCACATCTGATAGGCTACCCATCGACCTACGACTAAGGGCATCTGCCACAACATTGGCCTTCCCCGGGTGGTACAGGATATCGACATCATAATCGTTAAGCAACTCTAACCACCGTCTTTGTCATAAGTTCAGCTCCATCTGGCTGAAGATATACTAGAGGCTCTTGTGGTCTGTATAAATATCCACATGAACCCCATACAAATAGTGCCTCCAAATCTTCAAGGCGTGAATCACCGCTTCCAACTCCAAATCATGGGTGGGGTAGTTCCTCTCATGCTTCTTAAGCTGTCGGGATGCGTACGCTATAACCTTGCCCTGCTGCATCAACACACATCCCAACCCGATGCCTGACGCATCACAATACACGACATAGCCGTCTGGACCCTCTGGAAGAGTAAGAACGAGCGCCATCGCCTCCTTCGCATTGGAAACCCCGCCACACGCATCACCATCAAACTTAGCCGCCTCGAGTCACCCTAGTCAATGGTGCGTAGATAGAAGCAAACTTCTACGAACCACCGATAATAACTCGCAAGGCCCGAAATCGCGAACCTCACGGAGTAGTAGGTTCAGGAAAACTCCCGATCGCTTCGATCTTGGCCGTATCCACTGAATACCATCGCCCCGACTATATGCCCAAGAAAAGCCACCAAGTCAACCGAACTCACATTTCAAAACTTGGCGTATAATCACTGGTCTGGAGAACTCTCAAAGATCCTCAAATGCTCCGCATGCTCCTTCTCTGAGCGAGAATAAACCAAGATATCATCAATGAACACTATCACAAACGTGTCCAAAAATGGCTTGAACACTCGGTTCATCAAATCCATGAATACCGCCGGAGCATTGGTCAACCCGAAAGACATGACCCTGAACTCATAATGCTCGTACCGGGTCCGGAATACATTACTAGGGACATCCGCCTCTCTGACACGTACCTGATGATAGCCCGATCGCAGATCAATCTTGGAGAAACATCTCGCACCCTGCAGCTGGTCGAACAAATCATCAATCCTGGGAAGGGGGTATCTGTTCTTAATAGTCACCTTGTTCACCGCTCGTAATCAACACACATGCGCAGCGGCCCCATCCTTCTTCTTCACGAACAATACCGCGCGCTCCCTGGGAGAAACACTAGGCCTGATGAAGCCCTTCTCCAGCAAATCTCTCAGCTGGTCCTTCAACTCTCTCAACTCGGCAGGTGTCATTCTGTATGGCGGAATGGAAATAGGCCGAGTGTCTGGAAGCACATCGATACAAAACTCTATCTCCCTCTCAGGAGGGATACCCGGGAGGTCGTCTGGAAACACGTCTGGGAACTCTCTGACTACGGAATCGATCAAAATCGCATCGCACCTCGTGATCAAACACCGAGCGAGATGGTAGATGTACCGCTTCTCGCACCATCTTCCTAGCCTTGAGGTAGGAAATAAACCTACCCTCGGCGATACGGTGTTCCTCCCACTCAATAACCGGCCTCGTGAAACCGAACCGCACTCACTTTCTCTCGCAGCTACATTGGCGTAGCAAGAAGCTAACCAATCCATGCCCATGATTACATCGAAATCAGTCATGTCCAACTCTATCAAGTCGGCTAGGGTCTGACGACTGCATAAAGTCACTGGGCAAACCCTATATACCCGCCGAGCTACCACTGAATCGCCCACTGGCGTAGCTACCTCAAAATGGTCTATGGATACAGGCTCTATCCCTATCTTACTAGCAATAAGGGGAGATATATAGATGAGTAGAACCGGATCTATCAAGGCATACACATCATAACCGAACCGATAAGGTACTGCGACGACGCCAGCGACGCCCCGTCCCGCCGCCGGACAAGGCATAAATGCGATTACGAGGACCGCTAGAACCGACCCGCGCCACTACCTGCCGCGACCTGCTGGTCCATGAGTACCGCCTCCGGCGAGTAATCGGGCGGATGAAGACCGCAATGCACCTGCAGCCGACCTACCATCGCCACGCTCGCTCGGACAGACTCGCATAATGACCTGCCGCCACAATGTAGCAAGCTCGCGTAGTACCACAACCTCCTGAATGGAATCTACCACATCGGACACACTGAGCGGACCTCGATCGGTTAGCACCCTTGCTACCCTGGAAATCCGAAGTCCTGGGGCCCTGACCTGCCCCCGAATACTCTGGCTGTACCGAAAACGATGTAGGAGTGCTCTGAGCTGGCTGTGGTGCAAATCTAGACGTCTGTTGAGGCCGTCCACCCCGAGAGCTACCAAAAGATCCGGCCGTCTTGGCCTTCTTCTGCTGCTGATATCTGTCGACCCGTCGGTCTCTACGCTCCTCGCATCCAAGTGCATGAGCCTGCATGCGGGTAATGTCCATACCCGGCTGAAGAGCAACACCCGCACAAGACTCTGCCATATAATCATCTAGCTCGGTGACGTAGCGGTGCACCCTGTCCTCCATATCTGCTACCAACGCAGGGACATATCGAGCCAACGAATCGAACTCAATGTTGTACTCTCTAACTGTGCGCCCTCTCTGTCTCAGCAACAAAAACTTGTCGGCCCGTGCCCTCCTCATCTGCGGAGGCAAGAAGTAAGTGAGGAAAGCCTCCGAGAACTCGTCCCATACTGCTGGAGGCGCATGTTCTCCCCGGGAAAGCTCCCACGAATCAAACCAATCGACTGCGGTATCACGCAGCCGATGCGAACCGAAGATCACGGACTCGGTCTCTGAAGCCTTGATCACCCGCATGATCCTCTGTAACTGACGGATGAACTCCTGCGGATCATCCTCAGGCCTCGACCCGTAGAACTCTGGCGGGCTACAACTCAGAAAATCCCGTAGCCTCAAATTGTCTGATCTCGGGTGAACCACAGGCACTATCGAATCTGGAATCGCTGCATCCATTTATCCTCATGTTCGCCACAATCCCGCCAATAATCGGGCCATCTCCTTGTACCTAACTCCTCGCCCAGCCGTGGGACGGGAGGTGCGGCATCGTGGTCTCTGGCTGTCGGCGGCGTCATGGAACTCGCCGTCTCGGTATAGATCGGGCTCGAGCCTCGTGACTCTCGGTGTCCTACTAGCGGCTCCTCGATCGCTTTACCTTCCGGGCCGGGTTGCCTTACGCGAGGCATAATTCTGGTAAAAGGAATACGTTAGAGGGTCCAACTTATAACACGCCTCTAAGGCACGATCTCGGAATGAGAAGAATGGAAACCAATCCTAAATATCCTATAGCCTCGATTATTGGTGTGGTGCACAACACACCGATAATCAAGACTCTACTAGATACGGTCTGTAGACACTTTCCGGATTAATCGCTTCGATACCACTTTTGTCACGACCTGCCCAGTTCGTGGATCGTGCCTTACCGGCACCTAAGTAGACATACATCGAGTAATCAATGAATATAAAAACAAGACATGAAACAAATGTAAATTGAGACACAATTTATCTGAGAAAAGTCGCCTTTCGGCATATATATATAAAGAGTGAATAGTTACATCCCAACTTTACAACATGACTACAGCACTCTAGAATGTAAACAACTATGGCGGACAGGCTCGCCATACCCTGAATGTACATATATCTACAACATCAGGGAGAACCATACCAAAAGTCGAGCCTCCGGAGAAGATGGAGCTCCTGACACCAAAGCAAAGATCCTAAGGATGCGGATCTAGCACCTGCTTGCCCTTACCTGCGGCATGAACGCAGCCCAAGGAGGTCGATAACAGTACCAAGTATGTGAAATCGTAGCATCAAGTAAAATCAAAGTATTTAAAACCATTTGCAAATACAACCAGTTCAACTGCACATAGTGCCACAACATAAACAAGAGCAAAATAGAAATAATGTAACTGGTCTTATCTAGGCCGCGAATGATCGAAGCAAGGCCAATCGCCCATAGTATCATTATGCGTGCCTAATCCTGGACTTCCCGCATCGCATAGTCACACACGCACCCGCGTGAGGTATTCTCGCGTGACGGTAGCTAACCCCTGCACTCTCGGACTCGCAGACGCATAGTCTCATAGACCGCGTAGTCACACTGCACCGCATAGGCATCCCCGTGACGGCTAAAACACCCGAATGATCAATCACGGAACTCCCGCACTCGCATAGTCACACAGACTGCATAGGCCGTATAGACCCGCATCAAGGGTGGCAAGCCCTCGGTATAACAAGTCAAGGGGGTAGGTGACATAATAATAGTACAACGGACTTACCGTTTAACAACGTAAGAACAACAAGAATAACAATATCACAAGACACTAACACGCGTAGCATCCTAACATGTTACTTATCAAACCATCTTACTACACTTTGCAGAAATCAATACAGGATTTTCATAAACAAATAAGTAAAACCGTTCCTTTTATCTTCCTTAAGTCGTTATACCTAACTTCCCATAAAGCTAGTATAACTCTTAAGCTTTCTGTTTAAAAATCAAGTATTACTCTTCTTTAAAAAATGATTATAATTCTTTTGAAATACTTCCAGGTTTTTATTATTTAGACTCAAGTCAAGTAAAACCATGTTCAGTTAACACACATACGTCTACCGTACTATATATATACTTTAAAATATCATGCTCAAGAGGATAGGAAGAATCACATACCTTCTCGGCGAAAACCACCTGCCAAGTCGAATATGTCGCGCGCAGAGTATCGACCTATAACAGTCAAATACGTCTATCAACGTCTAGACTATACTGTATAAAGTTCTAAGCAGAGGGTTCTCTATTCTACGGAAAATTGGGCAGCACTTCCCTACCACAAGCTACCCAAGTCTCATCAGAATACAATCCTATGTAAGTACGCTTTAATTCTTCTTCGTTATACCCTTCACCGTGATTTGATTCAATTCTCTCTGTAATATCCTTGATTGTAATTACGGTTCAATTCTATTCTTTAATACCCTTTTTAGTATCTTATACTCAAGTCTTAACTATTCTTATATGTAATATCTAATTACAATAGAAGGACAAGAGTATTTACCTCGATAAGCCCAAAATTATCCAAGTTAGATGTCGATCCTGAACAAGGTTTAGCTCCTAAGTTGCACGCTCCGATAGCTCCAAGAAGCCCTTAGAAGTTTCTAAACAACTTCTACTTAATACTATAAGTGATTTGGGCTAGGGTATTTGGAATAGTAACAATACTTGGAAGGAAACTTTCTACCTAGGGGGTTTCCAGAGCTACTAGGCTAGAGGGAAGATGTTTCGGCCAAGGGCCTTCACAAGGGGGAGGGGGAGTGTTGGACGAAACACTACAAGAGAGGGGGAAGGATTTTCAAGACTTGGAGAAATGATTTGTGGATGAAGAAAACCTTCAAGTTAGGGGGGTATTTATAGGCCAACCAATGGCCAAGATGATGGCAAGTGGAGGGCAAGTGGAGGGTGGGGATTCACCCAAGTGTCCTTATCCATCTACTACACAAAAATATCCTACCTAACCTTGACTAATGCAAGGCCACAAAAATCGTCCAACTTGCCCAAGTTGTTGCTCATGTGAGGTGACAAGTGTCACCCTCCCGTTGGTCCAAAATATTTCGTCTCTCAAAAATCCGCAAAAATTATAAATGACATAGCCGTAATTTTCCTACGCAGTTTTGTAAAACGTTTCGGAAAAACGATTCTTTTAGTGGGTTGTGCACAAATTTCGTCCTATGCCTAACTTTAAGGCTCAAACTTTGCAGACGCACGCCTACGTACATAACTGGAAATACGGGTATAACAAAGATGGCCATGAAACCATCCCATCGACGCATGCCCGTGGAACATCCATCGCGTCAGCATGTCCAAAGGAATAACAAGATAATACTCAAAGTGGACGCATACTCGTGGAAAATCCAACGCGTCAGTATGTCCAAAAGAAATAACCAGATAATACTCAATAGTGGACGCATACTCGTGGAAAATCCAACGCGTCAGTATGTCCAACAATCAATCAGATAAACGGTCCTCCCCGAGAGACACGGTAGCACTGAATCACAACATTTGCACAACAAGGCTATCACAACAAGCATAGGCAAGTTTAATGTACTTTCATTTTATATCAACAATCCGAAATACTACATACTTTCATTCTTTGAAAAAGACCTCTTGTTACGTAAAAGCCACACGATACTAATACTCGTAGTATATAACGAAAACACATTTTACTTTTAAAACCAAATTACTTCACCTTCGTAAAAATCTTTACAAGGCTTTTAAAATCAAGTACTCTATACTTTTTAAACCAAGTGTTTTTCTTTTAGAACAACATCAAGTATACTCTTTTAAAACCCAACTAACTTACTCTTTTAAGTAACCTATACTTAAATCAAGTTACTTCTCCTTTTCCGAAAACAAGTCGTTATAAGTCAAGTCTCTTATCTTTCAAGATCAAGTCTCTTAACTTTCAAAATCAAGTCGTTTCTTTATCACAAACCAAATCTTTCTTTTATCTTCATAAAGTCGTTATAACTAACTTCCCATAAAGCCATTATAACACTTTATGTTTTAAACAAACAAAATTCATTTCACACACGTACGTCTACCGTACTATATAGTTCACAACAATCATGCTCAAGAGTGTAGGAAGAATCACATACCTTTTTAGCTTAAACCACAAGCCAAGTCAAGTATGCCGCGCGTAGAAGATCCACCTATAATAACCACAATACATCTATCAACTTCTAGCTCTCTTCGTAGAATATTCTAAATACAAGATTCCTTATTCTACATAAAATTCGCAGACCTCCCCGCTATCTCATAAATCTCCTCCCCTATCAAGGCCCGTTACCAGGCCAACAACTCCCAGGGGACTACACGTCTAACCGGACGTGTTCAATTCTGCTTCACAATAATACTACACAAGTCTACTGTAAGTACAGTCCAATGTAAATACAGTTCAATCCTTTATAATCATCCTTCCAATATAATATACTCAAGTATAAATACTACAACATGTAATATCCAATTACAATAGGGGGGCATAGATCATTACCTTGATAAGCCCAAAATTATCCAAGTTTATAAGTCGATCCTGAGCAACGTTTAGCTCCAACTCCTTACGCTCCAACCCGCTCCAAGCGACCCTTAGAAGTTTCTAAACAACTTCTCTTAAAACTTCAACCAAGCTAGGAAGATTTTTCTAGGGTTTCGTTTTGCGATTATTGGAATAAAGTAGTATTTCCGGGCTCCTAGTATTGAAATAACTTTGGAATACTACTAGGGATACTAGGCCAAGGTATTTGGGATTATATAACAATACACCAAGTATTTTCTACACAAGAGGGGGGGAGGGACGAAACTCACTAAAGAGAGAGAGTATTTTTGGCTTTGGAAAGTCTTCAAGTGTGGATGAAATACTCTTCAACCTAAGGGGGTATTTATAGAAGAAACAAGGGCCAAGATCAATGTAAGTGTATGGTCAAGATTGGGCCATGTGTGTGTGGGTCCCACCACACCACATGGCCAACGAAAATACAAGACAAGTGGCTTGCCACTTGTTAGGCCATTTCGGCCAAGGGACAAGTGTCTAGCCACTTGTCCCACCTTTTCGGCCAAGGTGCCACATGAGGGTGAAACATGTCGCCCCCCGACTCGTCCAAAATATTTCGTCTTCCGAAAATATCCAAAATATCGAAAATCTCAAAAACAAAGCGGGCCCCACAAAACCGTAAATTTCTCCCGTGGTTCCCACGTGACCATTTCCGAAAATAAAATCTCATAATTCTAAAATAATCCAAGAAGTCCAAATACCAAATCTGGGAATCCAATTCCCATTAACGAACCTTTTTCTTCACAAAAACCGAAAACTTTTCCGTCGAAAAAAAATCACATCTTCCTTTCTTTCCAAAATTTCTGTCGTATTCTCGTACGTACATTCTCACATATATACCCTGAAACTACGGGGTATAACATTCTTCCCCCCTTAGAAACATTCGTCCCGAATGTTCCTTCTAAGTCTCCAAACATACAAGCGCCGATATAGTCTCCACTGCTATACTTACGAAACCAAACCTGCCACCAATGGCAATAGTATAACATACGCGCAAAACTCAATTCAAGCCAACGAGGAATCACCTCTAACGTGCATAACAACACAAAACTTCCACCCATGATCCAAAGGATACTTTCTTCCCCTCTTTACTTATAAAAAGGACACTTCCATCATCTTAACACATCTTAGCCTCTTTTCTTACTCGTCGAATCTTCCTCGTACACTCGAAATCTTCCTACAATACGTACCACATTTCTGTCATTGCTTCAGTTTCCAAAACTTTGGAGTCGCCACCTCCAAACTTGGTCATCTTACTTGCCTCAAATTCTTTCAAGGCCAATCTCGGCCTTCACGATCCGATTCTAGTCGAACACATCCACGAACTCATACGATGGCTACCTAAACCTGGGCTTAGAACCCTCGTGACCCTACCACCTGGCGGGACCACCTCGAACTGACCCCACCCCAAACCGGGCTGCGGGTTGACCCGCGAATGGTCCTCAACCCGACCCATAATCGCACCAGACTCTTGTTCCCCGATCCGGAACAACCTTACCTATAAGAGTCCTGAAAGCTACCACTTTCATTCTACACAACCTAAGGAATTATCCCTCAATACATTTCACGCATACCAAGTGTTTCGACAAAGACTAACCGTAAAATCTTTTTCTCAAGACGGCCTTACATCTAAGGTCTCAACGTGTACTATTCTAAGGTTCACACCTTCCATGTCCCCACACTTATCCTTTCAACTAACCATGTTTTCTAACACATCAATAACACAACGCTATCCGTACATAGCACACAATAAGGAGATCATCATATCAAACATACTAATCTCTAGAGGGTTAAGGATATACCTGAAATCAAATAGGCGATTCCAAGGACCGCTAGAACTGGGAACTTCCACCACGACCCCTGCCCTGGCCTGCCGGTGTATGAACACCCTGCCTAGCTATCGAAGGCGAAGAACCCGCAATGATCCCGGCGCCGAAGTCTCAACATCCGCGCTACCCCTGGTCGGACAATTCTTCGCTAAATGGCCCTGCTGGCCGCATGTAAAACAAACCCTATGAATACTGCGACATTCCCCCGCATGGGTTTTACCACACTGGCTACACTTAGGTCGGGGTGGCTTCATCCGCCAAAGACTCCCAACTCCCCAAAATCAACCTCGAGCCCGACCGCTTCCTCAATACTCGAGGCCTCAAGATCGTAGAGGACCACTGCACTGGGCGGCGTATAACTAGTTCACACTGAGCGGTCCGCTTGAAAGTTACCAAAGGACCTGCCCCCGACCTTCTTCGCCGGTATCGTCAATCCGTCGGTCTCTCGTGCCTCACACCCAGCGCATGAGCTCAGATGCGGGCAATGTCCATGCCCTGAAGCGATACACCAACAAGACTCGCCAAGTAGTCATCAAGCCCTGTGACGTGGCGGTGCACTCGCCCTCCATATTAGCTACTAACGCAGGACATATCGAGCCAACGAGTCGAACTTCTACGTTGTACTCCCAATGCGTCCTCCCCGCCTCAAGATCGTAAACTCAGAGCCCGCGTGCCTCCTCATCTGCGGAGGCAAGAAATGGCCGAGAAATGCCTCCAGAACTCGTCCCAAATACCGAGGCGCATGCTCCCGACAGCTCCCACGACCAAAACCACGATCATTGCGGTATCACGCAGCCGATGCGAACCAAGATCACGACTTCGGTCTCAAGCCTTGATCACTCGCGTGATCCTCTCAGAATCGACGGATGAACTCCTCGGATCATCCTCGCTGTCACGACTGCCCGGCTCGTGATCGTGCCTTACCCGGCACCCTAGTGATACGACATCGAGAAAATCGTGAAATAAAACTTAAACATGAAACAAGAGATAAGATCATAAAACAGGCCAACCAAACGATTACCTTCCAATAAAAATATATGTATACAAATCTTTCAAACCGAACAGTTTAATCCTTTTTACAAACCCTGCCCACAACAATACTATAGACCTCTAAGAGTTTTTATACAACATGACGGGACAGGGCCCCGCCATACCCCTGAATGCACAAGAACCTACAACTCAGGGTAACATACCAAAGATAAGCCTCCGGAGAAACGGAGCTTCCCAACGCTGAACTGTGATCCTAAGAGCGAGGATCAGCAACCGAAATACCTCTACCTGCGACATGAACGCACTTCGGCGAGGTCGATAACAGTACCAAGTATATGAATCGAAATATCAGAATGAAATCATAGCAGTCTATATAAAGCAGGAGACATGTATGATAATCAAACTACAGTTAACAATAAATAAGCAGTCATGTAAGTCAGGGACTCACGCCCTCAGAGTCATCACTCAAATATAATTATGGGTCTCACGCCCGCAACATCAATCATGCCCGTGGAATACCTTCCTCACTGCCGGCAGTCTATGATATAATAACACCATGGAGAACACATGAACACCAAGTCTGTACTAACAATACTATATAACCAAACCACGGCGTCTACAAGTAAGTACGAAGCCGACTACCGGATACCGCGCCGTGTCATGAGTCGATCGGGCAAGTACGAGGCTAACTACTGTACTGCGTCAGATCACGAGACTTCGTCACTAAACCGAACGGCAAGTTCGAGGGCTAACTACTGTGTACCAAGGCCGAATCACCACGACGGCAAGTACGAAGCCACCACCGATACCAAGGATCGAATTAGTATAACCTCACGGAGAGCTAGTCCATGGAATAACCCTATCAACAGGAAACGAACCTCATCATGGCCGTGATACCCGGACCATCCATCGAGTCAAGATGCCATGGACTATCATAGTGGAAGCATACCCGTGGGCCACCCATCGTGTCAGTATGTCCAAAATGATAAAGAGTAACACGACCGGCCCTCCACCGAGAGACGCGGTAACATAAGAATACAACACTTGCACAACAAGCCTATCACACGCAAACATAGGCATTTTACACACAACTCAAGGTACTTTCATTTTTATGCCAAAGTCCAGGTTTTACCCCAAAGTACTACGTATGTTAAACTCTTTTTAAAGGATCCATTTCTTTTACAAAGGTCACCCGATACCCGCAGTATAGAGTGGCTAACATCTTTTAAGTAAACCAAAACAACTTCCATACTTTCCTTTTAAAACCAAATTAAGGCAATACCATGCCTTCTTTTTAGACCAAAACACTTCTCCTTTTAAAGTCAAGTTACCGCTTTAAAACCAATGATAAAACCATTCTTTCGTTTTCATAAAGTCGTTATAACTAACTTCCCATAAAGCTGTTATAACACTTTTATGTTCTAAACCAAAAACTCTTCAATACCACAAGTCTCTTTTCTTTTAAAACGACAACAAGTATTCTTTTAGAATCCAAATAACTTACTCTTTTCAAAACAAGTAACCTATACTTAAAATCAAGTTACTTCTCTTTTTCCGAAAACAAGTCGTTATAAGTCAAGTCTCTTTTAGAAATCAAGTTCCTTACTTATTCTCATTTCCGAAATCAGTAAAACGTTATTCCTTTTAAAAACCAAGTACTCATTACTCATGAATGAGGTTTCACACTTTTTAACAAACTTCATGTCAATTCAATTAAGTCAAGTCTCTTATCTTATAAGATTAAGTCTCTTAACTTCTAAAATCAATATCCATTCTTTTATCTTATTAAGTCGTTATACCTAACTTCTCATAAAGCTAGTATAACTTTTTAGCTTTCAAAACCAAGTATTACTCCTCTTTCAAAAACGGTTCTTAAATCCTTTGAAATACTTCAAGATTCTTATTATTCAGGCTTAAGTCAAAAGACATCATTGCATAACTACGTTCAGTTAACACACGTACGTCCACCGTACTATATATATATTCTTTTTAAAAAAATATCATGCTCAAGAGTATAGGAAGAATCACATACCTCGCGACGATTATCGACAGTTAGCAATACGCTTCACAGTACTGTAACCCTGCTAGCCTTTTCCACTCTTCAAGTAGAATACGCTACTCGTAGTACTTCCACCTAATATAGGCCACAAACGACTATTAACTTCAAAACACACGGTTCCATATTCTACAGAAAATTCGACAAAGATTCTCCCCTCCCCAGAATCACAGAAATCTCCTCCTCTATCGAGGCCGGCTACCAAGCCAACCGGGGGGGGGGGGGGTTTACACGTCTAACCGGACGTGTACAATTCTACTCCACAATAATACAACAGTCTACTGTAAATACAGTTCAATTCTCTTCTGATATACCTTCCTTGTATATAACTTATACTTAAATCTTATACTTCAACAATATGTAAACTCTAATACAAAAGAAGGTCAAGCGTATTTACCTCGATAAGCCCAAAATTATCCAAGTTAAAAGTCGATCCTGAGCAAGGTTTATCTCCTACTCCGTGCGCTCCAATTCGCTCCAAGAAACCCTTAGAAGTTCTACACACTTCTACTAAGTACTCCAACCAATTATGGAGATTTTTCCATAGGGTTTCGTTTAGTGGCTAAAGGAAAGTATAGTAGTATTTTCCGGGCTTTTCGTAAAGAGGGTACTTGGAAATTCTACAAAGGTTTTGGGCTAGAGTATTTTGGCATTAAAACAATACTTGGAGAAGTATTTCTCAACCAAGGGGGGTGGTATTTTACGAGAACAACTAGGCAAAGGGGGGGGGATACTTCTCGCCAAGGCCTCTCAGGGGAGGGGACCTCGACGAAAACTACACTAAGGGGGGGAGAAGGGGGCTCTCGGCTAGAGCTCTCAAGAGGGGGGGAAAGGGATTTCAAGACTTAGAAATCATTTGAGGGATGAAGAAACCTTCAAGTTAGGGGAGTATTTATAGGCCAACCAATGGCCAACCAATGGCCAAGATGAAGCCAAGTTCTAGGCAAGTGTAAGGCCAAGATTTGGGCAAGTGTACCTTATCCATCTCCCACCAAAATATCCTACCAACTCCTTGACCACAAACAAGGCAAAAAACGTGCCAATGTTCTCGCCCAAACCGTCCACTTGAGGGTGACAAGTGTCACCCTCTCGTTGGTCCAAAATATTTCATCTCTCGGAAAAATCCGCAAAAATAATAAATGACATAGCCGTAATTTTCCCTTCGTAAAGTTTGGAAAACGTTTCGTCGGAAAACGATTCTTTTCGTGGGTTGTGCACAAATTTCGACCTATGCCTAACTTTAAGGCTAAAACTTTTATACGTACGCCCTCACGTACATACTCTGGAAATACGGGGTATAACATTCTCCCCTCCTTAGAAACATTCATCCCGAATGTTCCTTCTCAAGTCAGGTAACGATAAAGTTCCTCTTAACTTAAACAAGTTGCCAATGCCACACATGGCCACGAAATAGCACACGCGTAAATACTTAAATACAAGTCCACGAGGAATCACCTCGATCATTACAAAACTCCCACCCAAGGTCTAAAAGATATTCCCCTCGCATCTTCACTTCATAACAAAATGATCTCTTTTATTCTGCTAACACACGTTCACTTCTTTCCTTACTCGTCGTACTCTTCTTGAACACTTGAACTCTCCTAGTATACGTACCATACTTCAGTCATTACTTCAGTTCCCAAAATTTCTGGAGCCACTACCTCCCAACTTGGTCATCTTACTAGCCTCGATCTTCTTTAAGGCCATTCCCGGCATTCACGAACCGCTTCTGGTCGAACATATCCACGAACTCATACGATGGTCATCTAAACTTGGGCCTAGCACCCTCGTGACCCTACTACCCGGCGGGACCACCCGAATCGACCACCTAAATCCGGACTCTGGTTGACCCGCACACGCCCTCAACCCGACCCTCCGTCGCGCCAACTCTTGCTCCTCGATACGGAACAATCTTACTAATTCGCATCAGGAAAGCTACCACTTTCATTTTACACAACTCACGGAATTATCCCACAATACATTATACGCAAACCAAGTATTTCGACAAAGACTAACCGTAAATCTTTTATTCAAGCCGGCCTTACATCTAAGGTCTCAACGTGTAATATTCTAAGGTTCATACCTTCCCTGCCCCCCATACTTATTCTTTCAACTATCCATGTCTCTAAACCACAATACACACAAGGCTATCTGTACATAGCACTCAACATACAATCATCGTATCACGCATGCAAAACTCTAGAGGGTTAAGGATATACCTGAAAAGATAGGCGGTTCAAAGGACCGCTAAAACTGGGAACTTCCACCGCGACCTCTGTGGGCTGTACGGTATGAACATCCCGCCTAGCTATGGAAGGTGAAGAACCCGCAATCGATCTCAGACCGTGCTATCCTACCAGCTACCACCGGTCGGACAGCTCTCGCCATGGCCCCGCTTGGCCGCAAGAATAACAATCTCCCAAGTTAGTACGACACTCTCCTTATGAAGTTTTCCACAACGCCACACCGAGACAAGTGGCGACCTCATCCGGCGAGCACTTACTCCTCAAAATCTGAAACACAGGAGCCCCGACCGCTTCCCGAATATCCCGGGCGTCCTGAAGGCTGCGGAGGACCACTGCATCGTGGAGGTACATAACTAGTTCGCCGAGGCGGTCCGCCTCGAAAGTTATCAAAGGACCTCGCTGCTACGCCTCTTCGCTGATCTTGGTCATTCCGCCGACCTCTCCGCCTCACATCAGTGCATAAGCTGCATGCGGCAATGTCCATGCCCGATCAAGAGCTACACCAACAAGCCTCGCCAAGTCGTCATCGAGCCCGTGACGTGGCGGTGCACTCGCCTTTATGTCGCTACTAATGCGGGACGCATCGAGCTAATGAGTCGAACTCACATTGTACTCCCGAACCAGACGCCCGCTCGCCTCAACACCAAAAATCTGTCGGCCGAGCCCTCTCATCCGTGAGGCAAGAAATGTGCAAGAAATGCCTCAAAACTCGCCCCATACGGTGGAAGTGCATACTCCCGGGACAGCTCACGAATCAAACCCGATCATGCGGATCACGCAGCCGATGCGAACCTAAGACCACCGACTCGGTCTCCAAGCCTTGATCACTCATGATCCTCTCAGAATCGCCGAATGAACTCGCGGATCATCCTCGTGCCTTGACCAGAAACTCGCGCTACAACTCAGAAAGTCCCGTAGCCTCAAACTATCCGATCTCGGGTGAACCACGGGTGCTACTGGAATTGCTGCGTCCAACCTATCCTCATGTCTGGCCACGATCTGGCGATGAATCGCCATCTCTTTGTAACCCATCTCCTCTCGCTTCCAGCCGTGGACCGAGGCTCGGTATTGTTGTCTCAAGAACACCGCCGCGCTCTAAACTCGCTGGGCCGGTGGCGTCGCAAAACTCGCCGTCTCAAGCACAATCTCGTGTCTTGACGGGCTCAGGCCCTCGCACTCCTCAGATCTCACTAGCGCCTCGGCCGCCTTTCCCACTGGGCCCGGTTGCTGCGCGGAGGCATAATCGTAAAAACGAGATACGTCGAGGGTCCAACTTACAACACGCCTCTAAGGCACGATCTCGCATCGGTAGAAGAAGGGAAACCAATCCTAAATGTCCTATAGCCTCCTGATTATAGATGTGGTGCACAACACACCGATAATCAAGACTCTACTAGACACGGTCTGTAGACACTTTCCGAGGATTAACTGCTCTGATACCACTTTTGTCACGACCCGTTCCGGGGCCCGTGACTGGTGCCTTACCCCGGGCACCCTAGTGATACGACATCAGAGAAAATCAGCGGAAATAAAACTTAAACATGAAACAAGAGATAAGATCATAAAACAGGCCAACCAAACGGTTACCTTCCAATAAAAATATATGTATACAAATCATTCAAAATGAACAGTTTAATCCTTTTTACAAACCCTGCCCACAACAAGATTTCATGCACTCCTAAGAGTTTTTATACAACATGACGGGACAGGGCCCCGCCATACCCCTGAATGCACAAGAACCTACAACTCAGGGTAACATACCAAAGATAAGCCTCCGGAGAAACGGAGCTTCCGAACGCTGAACTGTGATCCTAAGAGCGAGGATCAGCAACCGATGCACCTCTACCTGCGGCATGAACGCACTTCCGGGCGAGGTCGACAACAGTACCAAGTATATGAAATCAAAATATCAGAAATGAAATCATAGCAGTCTATATAAAGAAGGAGACATGTATGATAACCAAACTACAGTTCACAATAAATAAGCAGTCATGTAAGTCAGGGACTCACGCCCTCAAAGTCATCACTCAAATATAATTATGGGTCTCACGCCCGTAACATCAATCATGCCCGTGGAATACCTTCCTCACTGCCGGCAGTCTATGATATAATAACACCACGGAGAACACATGAACACCAAGTCTGTACTAACAATACTATATAACCAAACCACGGGCGAGCACGGCAAGTACGAAGCCGACTACGGATACCAAGGTCGTGGTCACGAGTCGGCCGGCAAGTACGAGGGCTAACTACTGTGTACCAAGGTCAGACACGAGACTTCGCCACTAAACCGAACGAGGCAAGTGCGAGGGCTAACTACTGTACTAAGGCCGAATCACCACGAGACGGGCAAGTACGAAAGCCGACCACCGATACCAAGGCCGATCGGTATAACCTCACGGAGAGCTAGTCCATGGAATAACACTATCAACGTGGAACGAACCCTCATCATGGCCGCATACCCGTGGACCATCCATCGAGTCAGTATGCCCATGGACTATCATAGTGGAAGCATACCCGTGGGCCACCCATCGTGTCAGTATGTCCAAAATGATAAAGAGTAACACTACCGGCCCTCCACCGAGAGACGCGATAACATAAGAATATAACACTTGCACAACAAGGCTATCACACGCAAACATAGGCACTTTACACACAACTCAAGGTACTTTCATTTTTATGCCAAAGTCCAGGTTTTACCCCAAAGTACTACGTATGTTAAACTCTTTTTAAAGGATCCATTTCTTTTACAAAGGTCACCCGATACCCGCAGTATAGAGTGGCTAACATCTTTTAAGTAAACCAAAACAACTTCCATACTTTCCTTTTAAAACCAAATTAAGGCAATACCATGCCTTCTTTTTAGACCAAAACACTTCTCCTTTTAAAGTCAAGTTACCGCTTTAAAACCAATGATAAAACCATTCTTTCGTTTTCATAAAGTCGTTATAACTAACTTCCCATAAAGTTGTTATAACACTTTTATGTTCTAAACCAAAAACTCTTCAATACCACAAGTCTCTTTTCTTTTAAAACGACAACAAGTATTCTTTTAGAACCCAAATAACTTACTATTTTCAAAACAAGTAACTTATACTTAAAATCAAGTTACTTCTCTTTTTCCGAAAACAAGTCGTTATAAGTCAAGTCTCTTTTAGAAATCAAGTTCCTTACTTATTCTCATTTCCGAAATCAGTAAAACGTTATTCCTTTTAAAAACCAAGTACTCATTACTCATGAATGAGGTTTCACACTTTTTAACAAACTTCATGTCAATTCAATTAAGTCAAGTCTCTTATCTTATAAGATTAAGTCTCTTAACTTCTAAAATCAATATCCATTCTTTTATCTTATTAAGTCGTTATACCTAACTTCTCATAAAGCTAGTATAACTTTTTAGCTTTCAAAACCAAGTATTACTCCTCTTTCAAAAACGGTTCTTAAATCCTTTGAAATACTTCAAGATTCTTATTATTCAGGCTTAAGTCAAAAGACATTGCCGTACAACTACGTTCAGTTAACACACGTACGTCCACCGTACTATATATATATTCTTTTTAAAAAAATATCATGCTCAAGAGTATAGGAAGAATCACATACCTCGCGACGATTATCGACAGTTAGCAATACGCTCCACAGTACTGTAACCCTGCTAGCCTTTTCCACTCTTCAAGTAGAATACGCTACTCGTAGTACTTCCACCTAATATAGGCCACAAACGACTATTAACTTCAAAACACACGGTTCCATATTCTACAGAAAATTCGACAGCACCTCCCCCCTCCCCCCCCGTAACCGCGTAAATCTCCTCCTCTATCGAGGCCGGCTACCAAGCCAACCAGGGGGGGGGGGTTTACACGTCTAACCGGACGTGTACAATTCTACTCCACAATAATACAACAGCCATCAGAATACATTTCTATGTAAATACAAGTTCAATTCTCTCTGATATACCTTCCTCAGATATAACTTATACTTAAATCTTATACTTCAACAGTATGTAAACTCTAATACAAAAGAAGGTCAAGCGTATTTACCTCGATAAGCCTAAAATTATCCAAGTTAAAATTCGATCCTGAGCAAGGTTTAGCTCCTACTCCGTGCGCTCCAATTCGCTCCAAGAAACACTTAGAAGTTCTACACACTTCTACTAAGTACTCCAACCAATTATGGAGATTTTTCCATAGGGTTTCGTTTAGTGGCTTAAGGTATGTATAGTAGTATTTTCCTGCTTTTCAGAAAGAGGTACTTGGAAATTCTACAAAGGTTTTGGGCTAGAGTATTTTGGCATTAAAAATACTTGGAGAAGTATTTCTCAACCAAGGGTGGTATTTTACGAGAACAACTAGGCAAAGGGGATACTTCGCCAAGGCCTCTCAAAGGGGAGGGACCTTGGACGAAACTACACTAAGTGGGAGAGAGAAGGGGCTCTCGCCAGAGCTCTCAAGAGGGGGGGAAAGGGATTTCAAGACTTAGAAATCATTTGAGGGATGAAGAAACCTTCAAGTTAGGGGAGTATTTATAGGCCAACCAATGGCCAAGATGAAGCCAAGTGCTAGGCAAGTGTAAGGCCAAGATTTGGGCAAGTGTACCTTATCCATCTACCACCAAAATATCCTACCAACTCCTTGACCACAAACAAGGCAAAAAACGTGCCAATGTTCTCGCTCAAACCGTCCACTTGAGGGTGACAAGTGTCACCCTCTCGTTGGTCCAAAATATTTCATCTCTCGGAAAAATCCGCAAAAATAATAAATGACATAGCCGTAATTTTCCCTTCGTAAAGTTTGAAAAACGTTTCGTCGGAAAACGATTCTTTTCGTGGGTTGTGCATAAATTTCGACATATGCCTAACTTTAAGGCTAAAACTTTTATACGTACGCCCTCACGCATATACTGGAAATACGGTATAACACTCGTGCCTCGACCGTAGAACTCGCGCTACAACTCGTAAAATCACGTAGCCTCAAACTATCCGACCGGGGTGAACTACGGGGCCACTGAACTGAATCGCCGATCTAGCCTATCCTCGTGTTCGCCACGATCCCGCCAAGAATCGGGCCATCTCCTTGTAACCCATCTCCTCTCGCCTGTGGGACCGAGGCTCGTACCGTGGTCTCTGTAGCCACCGCCGCGCTCTACACTCTGGGCCGGGCGGCGCTACAAAACTCGCCGTCAAGAACTATCTCGTAATGACCGCTCGCGCTCGTACTCCTCTCAGATCTACTAGAAGCTCTCGCCGCTTTGCCCTTCGCCCGGGTTTGCGCGGAGGCATAACTGGCAGAAAAGAATACGTCAGAAGGAGTCCAACTCACAACACCGCTCTAAGGCACGATCTCAGAGTGAGAAGAATGGAAACCAATCCTAAATTTCCTGCAGCCTCCTGATTATAGATATGGTGCACAACACACCGATAATCAAGACTCTACTAGACACGGTCTGTAGACACTTTCCGAGGATTAACTGCTCTGATACCACTTTTGTCACGACCCGATCCCGGGCCCATGACTGGTGCCTTACCCCGGGCACCCTAGTGATACAACATCAGAGAAAATCAGCGGAAATAAAAACTTAAACATGAAACAAGAGATATGATAATAAACAAAGCAACCAAACCGGTCACCTTCCCGAATATACATAAAATCAACAGCATAATCCTTTACAAACTCGCCACAACAAGATTTACATGCACTTATGAATATAGCAACAACTATGACGGGACAGGGCCCCGCCATACCCCTGAATGTACAAGTATCTACAATGACAGGGGCTATACCAAAAAGATAAGCCTCCGGAGAAACGGAGCTTCCCAAACGTTGAACTGCGATCCTATGAGCGAGGATCAACAATGTGTGTACTCTACTGCGGCATGGACGCAGCCTCAAGGAGGTCAAGACACGTACCAAGTATGTGAAATCGAAAATATCAGAATGAAATCACATTTCATCATTTTATAAAACCATTTCGAAATAAGTAAACAGTTATGTCAAGTAAGGGGACGCATATCCCCAGAATAATCACTCACACATAACTATGGGTCTCACGCCCATAATATCACTCATGCCCGTGGAACTCATTCCTCACTGCCGGCAGTACATGATGTAAAACAACACCCATATGTGAACCTGAACACTAGATCCTGCCTGCGTCATTAAACCGATCGGGCCAAGTAGAATCGCCCTATACAGTTCCAAAAGCTAGTCATAAAACTTCACGGGCAAGGTACGGAAGCTAATTACCAGATCCAAAAGCTAGCCACGCAACTGGTCGAGGCAAGTACCAAAGCTAACGTACCCTAGCCAATTGTCTCACGAGATATGACCGAGGCAAGTATCTCAAGCTATCTTACCAAAGCCGATACACGAGAAATGACCAGACAAGTATCTAAAGTGTGCAGAACCACATGTACAAATCAAGCCCGTGATTGTTCGTCACCACGGCAAGCTTCATGGATTAGCGGTCCATGGACAAATAACAAAACCTCACAACGACCGCGTGCCCAAGATCTTACTCGAAAGCATGGCCATGAAACCATCCCATCGGACGCGTGCCTGGAACATCCATCGCGTCAAGATGTCCAAAGGAATAACAAGATAATACTCAAAGTGGACGATACTCGTGGAAAATCCAACGCACAAGATGTCCAAAAGAAATAACCAGATAATACTCAATAGTGGACGCATACTCGTGGAAAATCCAACGCGTCAGTATGTCCAACAATCAATCAGATAACCGGTTGTCACGACCCGACCTCGGGCCCGCGACTGGTGCCTTACCCCGGGCACCCTAGTGATACAACATCAGAGAAAATCAGCGGAAATAAAAACTTAAACAGGAAACAAGATACAACATAAGAAAACAAAGCAACCAAACGGTTGCCTTCGCATATATACAGAAAATTTGAACAGCCATCCTTTACAAACTCGCCACAACAAAGATTACTGCACCTCTAAGACTGTAACAACAACTATGACGGGACAGGGCCCACCCATATCCCGAAATGTACAGGAACCTACAACTCGTGGAAACAAACCAAAATATAAACCTCCGAGAAACGGAGCTTCCTAATACTGGAATCGTGATCCATGAGCGAGGATCAACAACCAAGACTTACTCATGCAAGATGAACGCAGCCCAAGGAGGTCAAGATAACAGTACCAAGTATGTGAAATCAAAATATCAGAATGAAATCATAGTAGTCTTTATAAAATAGGAGACATATATGATAACCAAACTACAGTACATAACATAAAAGCAGTCATGTCAAAGCAGGGACTCACGCCCTCAAAGTCATCACTCAAATATAACCAAGGGTCTCACGCCCACAATATCAATCATGCCCGCATCATGGCCACATGCCCCTGGAATTCTCCATCGGTGTAGACATGTCCAGGATGCAATAACGATACCTGTAATCAACCCGCGTAGCCACACGGCCCCTAATTCTTCATCTGCAGCATGTCCATGTAACAACAATAACAATATATCGTGTAATCAACCCCGCGTACACATGCCGGAGTTTCGTGACGGCAGAGCATGTCCATGTAACAACAATAACAATATATCGGGTAATCAACCTCGCCGCACGCCACATGCCCCGAGTCAGACGGCGGCGTATATGTACATGTAACAACAATAACAATATATCGGGTGATTAACCCGCCGCACGGCCGCATGCCCGAATTCAGACGGCAGACATGTCCATGTAACAACAATAACAATATACTGGTGATTAACCCGCGTGGCCGCATGCCCCGAATTGCAGACGGCGTATACGTCCATGTAACAATAACAATATACCGGCCCTCCATCGAGAGACGCGGTAGCATAGGAATACAACTTTTACACAACAAGGCTATCACAAGCAAGCACAAGCAAATTACCATACTTCAATTCTCTTACAAATATCTGTTCTTTCACAAGAAGTCACCTGATACCAACACTCGTAGTATCCAAAACAGAGTAATTATTATTGTAAGTAAACCAAAATAATTTCCCTTTTTTAAAGACAAGTAACAACCTTTTTTTCCAAAAGTTCAAGTTTGCCTAACTTCAAATACTCAAGTCTCTTATTTTCGAAAGATTTCGTAGTTCATAGTCTTAATCACTTAATAACATAATTCTCTTTTAAAACAATTTGAGTAACATATGCCTTATGTGTGAGTAGGTTATTCTTGTTTATAACAATCTTATTAAAGCAGCCATGATCTAGAAAATGTAATACAATTTTGTCTTATCTTAGCTTCTATGCAGATGGAGGTTTCTACTGGTTTTAATGATAATTAATTAGTCAATACATTTTCCTTTATTAACGCTGCAGTGGTTTGTTCGATACTTGTCCTCATTTCCGAAATCAATATAACATTATTCCTTTTAAAACCCAATTACCCATTTCTCATTAAAGCGGTTTCACAACTTTTTAACACAACCCAAGTCCTTATTATTTCACATCAAGTCTTTTATCTTTTAAAAACCACAAACTATTTCTTTGCCCACATAAATTTGTTATAACAAACTTCTCATAAAGCCGTTATAACACTTTATGTTTTAAACCAACCAAATTCATTTAACACATGTACGTCTACCGTACTACATAGTTCACAACATATCATGCTAGAAAAGATAGGAAGAGGTTCACATACCGCGACGATTATCGACAATTAGCAAAACGCCCAAAGCATCAGAATCTCGCTAGCCCTTTCCACCTCCAAGTAGAATATGCTACTCGTAGTACTTCCACCTATAATGGCCATAAAACGCCTATTAACTTCTAGTTCTCTTCAGAGAACATTTCTAAATACAAGGTTCCATATTCTACGGAAAATTCGCAAAGACCTCCCCGCAACCACAAAAATCTCCTCTCTAACAAGGCCCGCTACTAAGCCAACAACTCAAAAAGGAGGGTTACATCGCCTAACCTGGACGTACAACATCGCCCCACAATAATACTACAAGTCTCATCAGAATACACCCAATGTATATACAGCTCAATTCTTTATAAACATCCTTCCAATATATCTTATACTCAATTATAAATTACTACAATATGTAATATCCAATTCTGATAGAGGACATAGATCATTACCTCGATAAGCCCAAAATTATCCAAGATTATAAGTCGATCCTGAACAAAGCTTAGCTCCAATTCCTTATGCTCCAACCTGCTCCGAGCAACCCTTAGAAGTTTCTAAACAACTTCTTCAAGATCCAACTCCAAAAGTGAAGAACACTTAGGCTAAAACTATGGCAAGTTTCGGCCAAGGTAAGGTTTCTAGGCTAGGGGTGTGAAATATTTCCAACTCTTGGTACACAATCTTCCTAACACTCTAAGGAAGAACACTTAAAACTTTAAGAATTTTTGGACAACTTTAGCTCACAATTTCAGCCCATGGCCGAGAGCTCACAAGGAAAGGGGAGGGAATTTTTCAAGACTTGGAAACTCTCTAAGTGTGGATGAAGTCTTGCATTAAGGGGGGTATTTATAGAGAAATCAATGGCCAAGATCTAGGCAAGTGTATGGTGAAGATTGGGTCCAAGTGTGTGGGTAATTTGCCTACCAAATGTCCACCACAAAAATGGGACAAGTGGCTTGCCACTTGTCCCCCAAAAAAAACGTCCAAGTGTCCATGTGGTCCCCCTAATTTTTCGGCCAATGAGCCACATGGGGGTGCCATGTGTCGCCCCCCTACTCGTCCAAAATATTTCATCTTCCGAAAATATCCGTAATGCCAAAAATCCGAAAATAAAGTGGGCCCCACAAACCGTAAATTCCTCCCGTGGGCCCCACGACCAATTCCGGAAATAAAATTCCATAATTCTCAAAAATTCCAAAAAGTCCGAATACCAAATCTGGGAATCCAATTCCCTTTAACGAACATTTTTCCTTCACAAAATCCGGAATCTTTTCCGTCGAAAAATCACATTTTTCTTCCTTTCCAATTTTTGTGTCGTATTCTCGTACGTACGTCCTCACATACATACCCTGAAACTACGGGGTGTAACACCGGTCCTCCCCGAGAGACACAGTAGCACAGAATCACAACACTTGCACAACAAGGCTATCACAACAAGCATAGGCAAGTTTAATGTACTTTCATTTTATATCAACAATCCGAAATACTACATATTTTCATTCTTTCAAAAAGACCTCTTGTTACGTAAAAGCCACACGATACTAATACTTGTAGTATATAACGAAAACACATTTTACTTTTAAAACCAAATTACTTCACCTTCGTAAAAATCTTTACAAGGCTTTTAAAATCAAGTACTCTATACTTTTTAAACCAAGTGCTTTTCTTTTAGAACAACATCAAGTATACTCTTTTAAAACCCAACTAACTTACTCTTTTAAGTAACCTATACTTAAATCAAGTTACTTCTCCTTTTCCGAAAACAAGTCGTTATAAGTCAAGTCTCTTATCTTTCAAGATCAAGTCTCTTAACTTTCAAAATCAAGTCGTTTTACTGTCAAAACCAAATCTTTCTTTTATCTTCATAAAGTCATTATAACTAACTTCCCATAAAGCCATTATAACACTTTATGTTTTAAACAAACAAAATTCATTTCACACACGTACGTCTACCGTACTATATAGTTCACAACAATCATGCTCAAGAGTATAGGAAGAATCACATACCTTTTTAGCTTAAACCACAAGCCAAGTCAAGTATGCCACGCGTAGAAGATCCACCTATAATAACCACAATACATCTATCAATTTCTAGCTCTCTTCGTAGAATATTCTAATTACAAGATTCCTTATTCTACAGAAAATTCGGCAGCACCTCCCCCCCCCCCTCCCCGCTATTTCATAAATCTCCTCCCCTATCAAGGCCCGTTACCAGGCCAACAACTCCCAGGGGACTACACGTCTAACCGGACGTGTTCAATTCTGCTTCACAATAATACTACACAAGTCTACTGTAAGTACAATCCAATGTAAATACAGTTCAATCCTTTATAATCATCCTTCCAATATAATATACTCAAGTATAACTACTACAACATGTAATATCCAATTACAATAGGGGGGCATAGATCATTACCTCGATAAGCCCAAAATTATCCAAGTTTATAAGTCGATCCTGAGCAACGTTTAGCTCCAACTCCTTACGCTCCAACCCGCTCCAAGCGACCCTTAGAAGTTTCTAAACAACTTCTATTAAAACTTCAACCAAGCTAGGAAGATTTTTCTAGGGTTTCGTTTTGCGATTATTGGAATAAAGTAGTATTTTCGGGCTCCTAGTATTGAAATAACTTTGGAATACTACTAGGGATACTAGGCCAAGGTATTTGGGATTATACAACAATACACCAAGTATTTTCTACACAAAAGGGGGGGAGGGACGAAAACTCACTAAAGGGAGGGAGTATTTTTGGCTTTGGAAAGTCTTCAAGTGTGGATGAAATACTCTTCAACCTAAGGGGGTATTTATAGAAGAAACAAGGGCCAAGATCAATGTAAGTGTATGGTCAAGATTGGGCCATATGTGTGTGGGTCCCACCACACCACATGGCCAACGAAAATACAAGACAAGTGGCTTGCCACTTGTTAGGCCATTTCAGCCAAGGGACAAGTGTCTAGCCACTTGTCCCACCTTTTCGGACAAGGTGCCACATGGGGGTGACACGTGTTTCCCCCCGACTCGTCCAAAATATTTCGTCTTCCGAAAATATCCAAAATATCGAAAAGCTCAAAAACAAAGCGGGCCCCACAAAACCGTAAATTTCTCCCGTGGGTCCCACGTGTCCATTTCCGAAAATAAAATCTCATAATTCTAAAATAATCCAAGAAGTCCAAATACCAAATCTGGGAATCCAATTCCCATTAACGAACCTTTTTCTTCACAAAAACCGGAAACTTTTCCGTCGAAAAAAAATCACATCTTCCTTTCTTTCCAAAATTTATGTCGTATTCTCGTACGTACATTCTCACATATATACCCTGAAACTACGGGGTATAACAGAAACCTTAAGCTTGTTTATGAACCATATGGAAGGAAAACATGGAAGCAAAATGGTTACAAGCTTGTAGAGGATACGTGTGTGTGATTGTAACGTGTAGAAGTGGTGCAAAAAGTGAAGAGGGTCGAGATTTAGTGGATTGTTTTGGGCTAAAAATAAGGTAAGACTTATTCTTCCTCTTAACGTGTTTGGAAGTTTCATGATGTTATAGTTAAGAGATGAACTTGTGTTAAGTAAAATGGAGAATAAGAAGTGCATGTGACATTTGGCATGTTAGTCGATTTAATGGAATGTTTTGGTTATATTGGATTCGTTGTTATTGTTATTATCGTCCCTAAGTACATGTTAGATTGAAGGAAATATTGTTATTGAAAGTTGAAATGGTTTATATTAAAGTGTTGAAACTTGAATTGGATTACAAGGAAGTATGGAAAGGGTTTTGGATTGTTATTGTTGGCCGAAATTATCTTAAAACTGTTGGATATTGTGGTGCTATTTTAGGGGCTGTTTTGTGGTGTTATAAATCTGGAAATTCAGTCACCATTATGCATGTTTAAATGTGGTAATTGCTAATGTAAGTCCTAAAGGAATAAGGGTGTAGAAAGGTGTAGGAAGGCTTCACATTCTACCCTCGTTGTTGTTGGAATATGGACTATTTTCGTGGACTGTTTTAGTAAGAATTAAGGGGCTATTTTACGTGAAAAATAGGTGTGTGAATCACCTTGGTTAACTGTTTAGTTGTGCCCTTAATTGGTGCTCGGTTATTGGTGTATTTGGCCTTATTTGTAAGTTCTGGATGAGAGCATTTATAGGGGAAGTGCTGCCCAAATATTTATATGAAAAGAGAACCCTTACTTGGTATATGTCTTATACTAGTAAGCATGAAGTTGATAGACGTATTATTGTTGTTATAGGTTGAAGTACATTGAGACGTATTCTACTCATCATGTTGGTTAGTCGTTAATAAGGTATGTGAACCTCTTCTTTCTTTCTTTGGCATGTTCTACGTATGAACCATAACTGTGGTATTGTTTCAAAAGTTATTCTACTCTTAAAGGTTAAGGAGTATTCATGTTATTGATTTTGTGTTGAAAGCATGTCTAAACTATTCCTAAGTCCTTATCAAGTCTTATGGGAGATGTTGGTAAGAGTTTTTAGTAAGCATTGGTGTCGAGTTGACCTTGCTAAGTTACAACACTAATAAGTATTAAGTGTTGAGACTGATTTTGGTAAACGTTATAAACAAGACATTGCAGCGTTAAATGAAAAAGGTATCGAAAATCAATTATATTGAAATGATTAGACTTCCATCTGCATAGAAACTAAGATATAACCAAATTGTTTTACATTTTCTAGTTCACAACTGATTAGATAAAATCTCATGATATAATTACTCATGGCTCATATAAGGATTAATTAGGCAAATTCGGATCCGTTATCGCTAATCAAATACAGGGTTAATGGAAATATTCGAGGTATGTGAAACTATCCTTTCTTCTTTTGGCATGATTTATGTCACGACCCGACCTCAGGCCCGCGACTAGTGCCCTACCTGGGCACCCTTCTATTCATACAATACAAAATAACCGTGGAAGATAAGTAACACATTTTTTTTAAAACAAAGGCAAAGCCGATAAGGCTGCATAATATAAATCACCCAAAAGGGCCTACACTATTCAATAATGTAATTACAACTCTAGCCAGTCCAACCCACATATGAATACAGACCTCTAAGATTTTGGACAAATACTATGACGGGACAAGGCCCCGTCGTACCCCTGAATATACATAGCCATTATGAAAAGCTCTGGAACATTGGAGCCATCTCAAAATGCTGAACTAGGATCCTAAGCCCGCGGATCCATAACTGTGTACCTAAACCTGCGGACATGAACGCAACCCCCCGAAGGGGGTCAGTACACAGGTAACGAATATGGAACGGAAATAAGGTATAGTAAACATATCATAATTGTACAAAAGAATGACAGGGGCAAGTATAAAAAGTAAATATCAGATCCTACCATGCCATTACAACTCATGAACTTAATCGCACATTATTATCTTTTCCCATTTTTTTTTTCAATAAGAGTTATAGTCAAATTCTTACGTACATACTTAGGAAAAATCATCAAGTTCATAACCATATAACTTACTTATCTTGCATAACATAATCCGGCCCTTTATGGAGGGACACCTTATTTTGGAGTTCACTTTGATAATCCATACGTAGCAACGTAACCCGGCCCATTTGCGGGACACGGCGAAGTCATACAAAAGCCTTCCCACGGAGGTATACTTCCCGGCCCATTCTGGGACGCGGTAAAGCCACATAAGTCTGCCCATAAAGGTATACTGCCCGGCCCAATCTGGGATGCGATAAAGTCACATAAGTCTGCCCATAAAGGTATACTGCATAAAAATAGGAAGCTTGTGATCAACTTAGGGCCACCTGCCCATAGTATTATTTGGAAATCCTACTCCTGGGACTATTTCACCTGCATAGGCCGTATGGACCCGCATGAGGTAATTTCCTCGCATAGACTGTATCCGCCCGCATAGGTCGTATGGACCCGCATGAGGTAATCTCCTCGCATAGGACTGGTCCGCCCCGCATAGGACTATTTCACCCGCATAAACCCTACGGACTCGCATGAGGTATTCCTCGCATCATGGGGAGAAAATCCACGGAATATGCAAATGCAACAAGCCCGGGGAATGACCCCGTAATGAAACAATACATCACTAGCACAACCGGCTATCATACATAACATAAGCACCACCGGCTTATCATACATAACATAAGCACCACCGGCTTGTCATACATAACATATGCACCACCGGCTTATTATAAATATCATAAGCAAGTTAAGAAATCCCTTAACTTCTTATTAGCCTTAATTATTAAGCACTTCTCATTTTATTCAAACTTAAGGCACTAACATGTCACTAAAAATCCGGGAATTTAACCCAAGGTACTATGTACTTCCATTCTTTTCAAAAGACTCATTTTCATATAAAACACCAAGATACTAACACCCGTAGTATCAAGACATATCTACATTTCAAACAAGTCACTACATTTTTAGAAATACATTTCTAGGCTTCTAAATCAAGTGACCCTTACTTTAAAACTTTAAGCAATTGATACATTTAAATCCTTCTTTATTTCAAGTCATATCTTTGTTTACATCACTAGAGAAAACCATTCTTTTAACCTTCCGTAAAGTTGTTATAACCAACTTCCCATAAAGTCGTTATACTAACTTTATGCTTTAGAAACTAAGACATCTTTAACCTTTCATAAAGCCGTCATAACTAACTTCCCATAAAGTCGCTATAACTCTTTATGTCTTTGACAAATTCATTCTTTTTATAACCAAGAGACTTATACTTTCAAATCAAGTTACATAGCTTTCAAAATACTTCAAGTTTCTTAACTTAGAATATCATGTCTCTTTAACTTAAAATATCAAGTCTCTTTAACTTAGAATATCAAGTCTCTTTAACTTAAAGAAAAATAAAGTCTCTTAACCTTTTAAGAATTCAAGGTTCATAGTCTTAAAACTTCATAACGTAAACTCTTTAAATTAAGTAACATATACTTTTATGCGTTGTGAATAGGTTATACTCGTTTATAACGATCTTATTAAATCATCCATGATCTAGAAAATATAATACAATTTTGTCTTATCTTAGTTTTTATGCAGATGGAGAATTCTACTCATTTTAATATAATTGATTGTCGATACATTTTCTTTTACTAACGCTGCAATGGCTTGTTCGATACTTATTCTCATTCGTGCAGTAAATTAGAAAAGTCCACTCGACTACAAATATTTTCTAACGACTCTTACCAACATCCCCCATAAGACTTGGTAAGAACTTAGGATAACTTAGACATAACTTTTACATAGAGTAAATCAACATACATACCTCTTAACTTCTAAGAGTAGGAGTAATCATGAAATAATAGCACATGTATATTTCATACATAGAATCATGCCCAAAGAAGGAAGAGGTTCACATACCTCGCGACGATTATCGACAAGTAGCAAAATGCTCCAAAGTACTTCAACCTTGATAGTTATTCCATCTTTTAAGTAGAATACACTACTCGCAGTACTTCAACCTATATTAATCATAACATGTCTGTCAACTCCTATCTTTTTAACGTAGAATCATACTAAGTGTAAGGTCTCTTATTCTACAGAAAATCGGGCAGCGCTTCCTTTGTTTCTACGTACTTTTCCACCTTTTTCAAGGACCGAAAATCAATAACCAAATGCCACATTTAAGGCGCAACAATTCAGCAATACAAAGGGGATTACACGCCTAATAGGACGTGTAAAATTCTGCCCCACAATCAATATAAAACTGTACATTCCTTAAGGCACATTCTCGGCAATAACAAATATCCATAACAATGTCAATTTCCGTTCAATTTCTTTTTAATCCAAGTTATTATTCCAACATGTTATATACTGTAACGCCCCGAACCCGGGCCCGTTACTGGTGCCTTACCCCGGGCACCCTAGTGATACAACATCAGAGAAAACCAGCGGAAAATAAAACATGAATCATGAAACAAGAGATATAATAAATAAACAGGCCAACCAAAACATTGCCTTGATATACATAATACCGAACAGTTTAATCCTTTTACAACCCCGCCACAACAAGCATTCATGCACTTAAGATTTATACAACAATTATGACGGGACAGGGCCCCGCCATACCCCTGAACGTACAAGAACTTACAGACTCAGGGTAACATACCAAAGATAAGCCTCCGACGGAACGGAGCTTCCCAAAACGCTGAAATGAGATCCTAAACGCGGAGATCGACAGCCGATGTACCTCTACCTGCGGCATGAACGCAGCCAAGGCGAGGTCGATAACAGTACCAAGTATGTGAAATCAGAATATCAGAATGAAATCATAATAGTCTATAAAGCAGAGACATGTATGATGACCAAACTACGATATATAACATATAACCGATATCAAGACAGTGGACTCACGCCTCCAAATTATCACTGTGCGTGGAATTTCTTCCTCATCGCCGGCTTTATGATATAACAATACCAAGGATTATACATGAACACCATGTCCCACCTGTGTTATAAAACCGTGCAGACAAGTATAACTACCAGATCCGACCGTACCAATAATACAATGCAACCAAAACACGGCCGTCACGGGCAAGTGCGAGCCGACTACAGGATACCAAGGCCGGCCACGCGGTGACCGGGCAAGTACGAGGGTGACCACCAGGACCAAGGTCAGACACGAAACTTCGTCACTATAATCGAACGGCAAGTGCGAGGGTGACTACCGATACCAAGGCCGAATCACCACGAGACGGGCAAGTACGAGCCACCACCGATACCCAGCCGAACAAGAAGAAACCTCAACTACCAACCTACTCTATCGAGAGACGCCAGAACACGTAAACACCACACTTGCACAACAAAGGCTATCATCACAAGCATAGGCAAGTTTCACAACAACAAGCATAGGCGAGTTTCACAACAACAAGCATAGGCAAGTTTCACACAACTCAAAGTACCTTCATTTTATGCCAAAGTCCGGTTTCAACCTAAAGTACTACGACGTTAAGTTCTTTTTAAAAGAGATCCATTACTTATTAAAGTCACCCGATACGTAGTATTAGAATGACCAACCCACATTCCTTTTCAAAATCAAGTAACAACATTCTTTTCCTAAGTTCCGGTTGCCTAGTTTCAATTACTCAAGCTTCTCATTTTCAAATGGTTTCATAGTTCATAAACTTAATCACTTGATTCCGTTTTAGAACAATTGAGTAATATAAGTCTCACGTGAGAGTAGGTTATTCTTGTTTACAACATTCTTATTACAAAGAACCATGATCTAGAAAATGTAATATCATTTTGTCTCATCTTAGTTTCTATGCGGATGGAGGTTTCTACCGGTTTTAATACAATTCATCATTATTCAATACATTTTCCTTTATTAACGCCGCAGCGGTCTGTCGATACACATTACGATTTCCAAATCAAGAAACATTATCCTTTAAATAAAACCAAGTACTCATTACTCACGAATGAGGTTTCACATAAACATCCACATTAAAACAAATAAGTTAAGTCTCTTATCTTATAAGATCAAGTCTCTTAACTTCTAACATCAAGAAACCATTTTCTTTACCTCTTAAGACATTATACCTAACTCCCCATCAAGCTAGTATAACTCTTTTTAAAACCTTTAAAACCAAGTGTTACTCTCCCTTCAAAACGATTTAGAAATCTTTTGAAATACATCAAGTTCTTTATTATAACTAGCCAGTTATAATTCACATCAGTTACCTTTTAAAACCACAAAGTATTTTCTTACCTACATAAAGTCGTTATAACCAACTTCCCATAAAGCCGTTATAACACTTTATGTTTTAAGAACAATCAAACACGATTAACACGTATGCGTCTACCGCACTACATAGTTCACACATATCATGCTAGAAGAGATAGGAAGAGGTTCACATACCTCGCGACGATTTATCGACAATAAGCAAAATGCTCCAAGTACTACAACCTTGCTAGCCCTTTCCACTCCTCGAGTAGAATACGCTACTCTTAGTACTTTTACCTATAAAGGTCACAAACGTCTATTAAAATCTTTAAACACACGTTCCCATCTTTCTACGTAAAATTCGGCAGACTCTCCCCGCAACAAACGTAAATCTCCTCTCTTCATCGAGGCCTGGCTACCAAGCCAACCGGGGGTTAACACGCCTAACCTGACGCGTACAATTCTACAACACAAGAATGCTACATAAGTCTCATCAGAATACAACCATAGGTAATTACAGTCGATTCTTCTTTATTAACCTTCTATGATTACTGCTCAATTCTTCATTCTTCAAAGCTTAAGTCAAAAGACATTGCCATAATACTAAGTATAGTTCCATATATAGTATACTTCAACTATATATCCTAACAAACATGTAATTTCCAATTACAATAGAGGACAAGATAATTACCTCGATAAGCCCAAAATTATCCAAGTTATAATGTCGATCCTGAGCAAGGTTTAGCTCCACTCGAGCGCTCAAACCACTCCAAACAACCCTTAGAAGTTCTAACCAACTTCTACTCACATACTTCAACCAACTATGAAGATTTCCTTAGGGTTTCTGGTTTGAGACTAAAAGGACAAAAGGTAGTATTTCCGACTCTACGCAAAGAGGTATCTTTGGAATACTACAAGGTACAAGGCTAAGGTATTTTGGGCATAATAACAATGCGAGGGGAGTATATCTATACGACAACACGGGGTATTATACGGAAACAACTAGGCTAGTGGTACCCTACCTGGCCAGACCTCACGAGGAGGAAGACCTCACGGCCAAAGGCCACTTTCAAGGGGGGAGAGGAGCTCTTGGACGAGAGTCAACAAGAGGAGGAGGGATTAAATACTTGCAAACATTTCTGGATGAATGAAGTCTTAACAAAGGGGGGGGTATTTATAGCAAACCCAAATGCCAACCAATGGCCAAGATCAAGCCACGCAAGGCAAGTGTAAGGCCTTGATCAAGCCAAGTGCACCCTAACCCCTACTCCACAAAACATTGCACCAAACAAGCCACAAAACAAGGCCAAAACAAGGCACAAAACAAGGAACCAATAGGCACAAAACGTGAGCCAAAAAGATCAAGCCAAAAACGTGAACCATTCGTTCACTTGGACGCCCACTTGCTTCCAATGTGAGGGTGACACATGTCACCCTCCCGTTGGTCCAACATGTTTCGTCTCTCGGAAAAATCCGCAAAAATACAAAACGACATAGCCGGAATTTTCCCTACGAAAGCTGTGGAAACGTTTCGTCGGAAAACGACTCTAGCAACTGCGCCCAAATGTAACTTGGCCAAGCCACGCAGGCGGGGTGACACGTGTCACCCTCCCATCGCCCTCAAAAACGTCTTCAAAAAAAATAACCACAATGGCCAAAATCTCAAAACAAAGTGGGCCCACAAAATCAGAATTTCTCCCGTGGGCCCCACGTGACCATTTCCGAAAATAAAATCTCAAAATTCTAATATAATCTATGAAGTCCAAATACCAAATCTGGGAATCCAATTCCCATTAACGAACCTTTTTCTTCACAAATAACCGGAAACTTTTCCGTCGAAAACTCACATCTTTCTTTCCTTTCAAAATTTCTGCACACTCGCATGCGCACGTCCTCACATACATACCCTGCAACTACGGGGTATAACATTCTCCCCTCCTTAGAAACATTCGTCCCGAATGTTCCTTCTCAAGACGGATATCGATGAAGTTCCTCTAACAAGTTGTCAACGCCACAGCTTGGCCACGAAATAACACACGTTATCTTCCTTCCTTACTCGTCGTGCCCTTCTCGAACACTTGAACTCTCCCAGTATGTACCATACTTCACCATTACTCGCTCCCGAAAATCTCGGAGTCACTACCTCCAAACTTGGTCATCTTACTAACCTCAAACTTCCTTAAGGCCATTCCCGCCTTTACGAACCGCTCGTCGAACGCGTCCACGAACTCATACGATGATCATACAAACTTGGGCCTAGCGTCCTCGTGACTTCACCACCTGGCGGGACCACCTAACTGGCCCCACCCCAAACCGGTTACGGTTTGACCCAAAATGGTCCTAAACCCGACCCCAACCGCGCAACTCTTGTTCCCGATCCGAACAATCTTACTATTTCACATCATGAAAGCTACCACTTCCATCTCACACTACCTGTGACTTACCCTTTTCACTAACTGTGTTTCTAAATCACAATTTAGCACAAAGCTAACCAAACATAACATTAAACACATCAACAACATAAACAAAACTCTAGAGGGTTAAGGATATACCTTAAACTAGGCGGTTCAAGGACCTCTAAAACTAGGAACTCCCAATGCGACCTCTACCGGTCCATTCCGGAGTACAAACATCATGCCTGGCTACGTAAGGTGAAGAACCCTCAACTGCTCTAGTAGTCCATGCTATCCTACCAGCTACCCGGTCGGACGCTTCTGCCGATGGCCCTGCTGGGCCGCAAAATAACAATCTCCCGAGTTAGTACGACACCTCCCTTATGAAGCTTTCCACAACGCCACACCGAGACAAGGGCAACCTCATCCGCGAGCACTCTCGCTCTCCCGAAATCTGAAACACAGGAGCCCCGACTCGCCTCGAATATCCCGAAGGTCCCGAAAGCCGCGAGGACCACTGCATCGACGGAGGTACATAACTAGTTCACTGAGGCGGTCCGCCAAAATCACCAAAGGACCTCGCTGCTCGCCCTCTCACGACTTTGGTCATTCCGTCGATTTATCCGCCTCACATCCAAGTGTATACGCTGCGACGCGGCAATGTCCATGCCCTACAAGAGCTACACCGAACAACTCTGCAAGGCAATCATCGAGCCCTCAGAACATATCGGTGCACTCGATCCTCCATACTAGCTACTAACGCGGACGTCTCGCCAATGAGTCGAACTCCACATTGTACTCCAACCGCACGCCTGCTCGCCAGAACACCAAAAATCGCTTACCGAGCCCTCCTCATCCGGGAGGCAAGAAATGTGCAAGAAAGGCCTCGAGAACTCGTTCCATACCGCTGGAAGTGCATGCTCTCCCGACAGCTCCCAAGAATCAAACGATCGATCGCGGTATCACGCAGCTGATGTGAACCTGTGGCCACCGACTGATCTCCGATGCCTTGATCACTCTACGATCCGTCAGAATCGCCGAATGAACTCCTGCGGATCATCCTCGTGCCTCGACCCATAAAACTCGCGGCCTACAACTCGTAAAATCCCGTAGCCTCGAACTATCCGATCTAGGTGAACCATCGGTGCTCGGAATCGCCGCTGGCCCACTTATCCTCAAGTCTGCCACAACCTCGCCATTAATCGCCCACTTTGTAACTCATCTCTCCGCCTGCATCGCGGATCGAGGCTCGTGCATCGTGGTCTCGCCGCCGCTTACTCGCAGATCCTTCGCCGCTTTGCCCTTCGGGCCCGGGTTGCCTTCGCAGAGGCATAATCGTAAAAACGGTATGTCGGAGGGTCCAATCTTATCACACGCCTCTAAGGCACGATCTCGTAATGAGAAGAATGGAAACCAATCCTAAATGTCCTATAGCCTCTCGATTATAGATGTGGTGCACAACACATCGATAATCAAGACTTACTAGACACGGTGCAGAGACACTTTCCGAGGATTAATCGCCTGATACCACTTTGTAACGCCCAACCGGGCCCGCATCGTGCCTTACCCGGCACCCTAGTGATACAACATCGAGAAAACCGGAAAATAAAACATGAATCATGAAACAAGAGATATAATAAATAAACAAAGCAACCAAAACAGCTTGCCTTTCGATATACATAATACCGAGCAGTTTAATCCTTTTACAACCCCGCCACAACAGATTACATGCACTCTAAGATTTATAACAATTATGACGACAGGGGCCCCGCCATACCTCGAACGCATAAGAACTTACGGACTGTGGTAACATACCAAAGATAAGCCTCCGACGGAACTGAGCTTCCCAAAACGCTGAAATGAGATCCTAAACGCGGATCGGCGGTGATGACCTTACTGCGGCATGAACGCAGCCGGGCGAGGTCGATAACAGTACTAAGTATGTGAAATCAGAATATCAGAATGAAATCATAATAGTCTATAAAGCAGAGACATGTATGATGACCAAACTACAAGATATAACATATAACCGATTCATCAAGACAGGACTCACGCCTCCAAATTATCACTCGTGCGTGGAATTTCTTCCTCACCGCGGCTTATGATATAACAATACCAAGGATTATACATGAACACCATGTCCCACCGTGTTATAAAACCGTGCAGACAAGTATAACTACCGATCCGACCGTACCAATAATACAATGCAACCAAAACACGGCCGTCACGGCAAGTGCGAGCCGACTCATCGGATACCAAGGCCGGCCACGCACCGACCGGCAAGTACGAGGGTCGACCACGGGGACCAAGGTCAGATCACGAAACCGTCACTATAATCGAGCAGGGCAAGTCGAGGGTGACTACCGATACCAAGGCCGAATCACCACGAGGCGGGGCAAGTACGAGAGCCGACCACCGATACCCAGCCGAACGGAAGAAACCTCAACGACCAACCGCCTCTATCGAGACGCGGTAACACAGAAACACCACACTTGCACAACAAAGGCTATCATCACAAGCATAGGCAAGTTTCACAACAACAAGCATAGGCAAGTTTCACAACAACAAGCATAGGCAAGTTTCACACAACTCAAAGTACCTTCATTTTATGCCAAAGTCCGGTTTCAACTCCTAAAGTACTACGTACGTTAAGTTCTTTTTAAAAGAGATCCATTACTTATTAAAGTCACCCGATACCCGTAGTATTAGAATGACCAACCCACATTCCTTTTCAAAATCAAGTAACAACATTCTTTTCCTAAGTTCCAGTTTGCCTAGTTTCAATTACTCAAGCTTCTCATTTTCAAATGGTTTCATAGTTCATAAACTTAATCACTTGATTCCGTTTTAGAACAATTGAGTAATATAAGTCTCACGCGAGAGTAGGTTATTCTTGTTTACAACATTCTTATTACAAAGACCATGATCTAGAAAATGTAATATCATTTTGTATCATTTTAGTTTCTATGCATATGGAGTTTTCTAATTGTTTTTATAATATTAATAATTATTCAATACTTTTTCCTTTATTAACGCCGCAGTTGGTGCTGTCGATACACATTCGATTTCAAATCAAGAAACATTATCCTTTAAATAAAACCAAGTACTCATTACTCACGAATGAGGTTTCACATAAACATCCACATTAAAACAAATAAGTTAAGTCTCTTATCTTATAAGATCAAGTCTCTTAACTTCTAACATCAGTAAACCATTTTCTTTACCTCTTAAGACATTATACCTAACTCCCATCAAGCTAGTATAACTCTTTTAAAACCTTTAAAACCAAGTGTTACTCTCCTTCAAAACGATTTAGAAATCTTTTGAAATACATCAAGTTCTTTATTATAACTAGCCGCTTATAATTCACATCGATTACCTTTTAAAACCACAAAGTATTTTCTTACCTACATAAAGTCGTTATAACCAACTTCCCATAAAGCCGTTATAACACTTTATGTTTTAAGAACAATCAAACACGATTAACACATGTACGCTCACCGCACTACATAGTTCACACATATCATGCTAGAAGAGATAGGAAGAGGTTCACATACCTCGCGACGATTTATCGACAATAAGCAAAATGCTCCAAGTACTACAACCTTGCTAGCCCTTTCCACTCCTCGAGTAGAATACGCTACTCTTAGTACTTTTACCTATAAAGGTCACAAACGTCTATTAAAATCTTAAACACATGTTCCCATCTTTCTACGTAAAATTCAGCGACTCTCCCGCAACACAGAAATCTCCTCTTCTATCGAGGCCTGGCTACCAAGCCAACCAGTGGGGTTAACACGCCTAACCTGACGCGTACAATTCTACAACACAAGAATGCTACATAAGTCTCTCAGAATACAACCATAGGTAATTACGATCGCTTCTTCTCTTTATTAACCTTCTATGTGATTACTGTTCAATTCTTCATTCTTCAGGCTTAAGTCAAAAGACATTGCCATAATACTAAGTATAGTTCCATATATAGTATACTTCAACTATATATCCTAACAAACATGTAATTTCCAATTACAATAGAGGACACGATAATTACCTCGATCAGCCCAAAAATTATCCAAGGTCTAACGTCGATCCTGTGCAAGGTGTAGCTCCACTCCGAGCGCTCCAAACCACTCCAAACAACCCTTAGAAGTTCTAACCAACTTCTACTCACATACTTCAACCAACTATGAAGATTTCCTTAGGGTTTCGGTTTGAGACTAAAAGGACAAAAGGTAGTATTTCCGGACTCTACGCAAAGAGGGATCTTTGGACTACTACAAGGTACAAGGCTAAGGTATTGTGGGCATTATAACAATACTAGGGGAGTATTTCTATACCACAACAAGGGGTATTATACGAAAACAACTAGGCTAGGGGGGGGGGTACCCCACGGCTAGACCTCACAAGGGGGAGGGGGAGACCTCACGGCCAAAGGCCACTTTCAAGGGGGGGAGAGGAGCTCTTGGACGAGAGTCAACAAGAGGGAGGGGAGGGATTCAAGACTTGGAAACATTTGTGGATGAATGAAGTCTTCACAAAGGGGGGGGTATTTATAGCAAACCCAAATGCCAACCAATGGCCAAGATCAAGCCATGTGCAAGGCAAGTGTAAGGCCTTGATCAAGCCAAGTGCACCCTAACCCCTACTCCACAAAACATTGCACCAAACAAGCCACAAAACAAGGCCAAAACAAGGCACAAAACAAGGAACCAATAGGCACAAAACGTGAGCCAAAAAGATCAAGCCAAAAACGTGAACCATTCGTTCACTTGGACGCCCACTTGCTTCCAATGTGAGGGTGACACATGTCACCCTCCCGTTGGTCCAACATGTTTCGTCTCTCGGAAAAATCCGCAAAAATACAAAACGACATAGCCGGAATTTTCCCTACGAAAGCTGTGGAAACGTTTCGTCGGAAAACGACTCTAGTCGGCACTTGTGCCCAAATGTAACTTTGGCCAAGCCACCTAGGCGGGGGTGACACGTGTCACCCTCCTATTGGCCCTCAAAAACGTCTTTCGAAAAAATAACCACAATGGCCAAAATCTCGAAAACAAAGTGGGCCCACAAAATCAGAACTTTCTCCCGTGGGCCCCACGTGACCATTTCCGAAAATAAAATCTCAAAATTCTAATATAATCTATGAAGTCCAAATACCAAATCTGGGAATCCAATTCCCATTAACGAACCTTTTTCTTCACAAATAACCGGAAACTTTTCCGTCAAAAACTCACATCTTTCTTTCCTTTCAAAATTTCTGCCGTACACTCGTACGTACGTCCTCACATACATACCCTGCAACTACGGGGTATAACATATACATAATAACAACTATAACAACTATAAATCCTTTCTTCCTTAACATGCGACGATTGTAACTATCGACCAAATTGATTACAACATTAATGGCTAACTTGTCCATTTTCGGTTTTAACACGTCGACATGATCCAAATCTTTTCAAACTTCAATATATATACCACATGCTCATTTCTTAACTAGTATAACATGTAATCTTCAATTACATTAAGAAGATGAAGATTTTACCTCAATAAGCCCTAATAACGTCCAAGCGTAAAAATTGATCCTTAGCAACTTTTAGCTCCTATTCTTATGTTCCAATCCGCTCCAAGAACTCCTTAAAAGCTCATGAAGAACTCCTCTTCAAGTTCCATTTTCAAAGTTGAAGAACACCTTAGGTTTTCGCCTTGCGACTAACGTAAAAACGTCGTTTTTCCGGGATCTTTCTATTGAGATATACTTACAACACCTCTAGGAACCTTGGTTTAAAGTATTGGGATTATTGAACCACAAATGAAAATTTTTTGTGTGGAAAAAGACTTAAAGCCGATAGCTCTCATGAGCAAGACACAAGTCTTGAATTTTTTCTAAGTGTTGGGATCATCAAGTCTTGCACTACTAGTATGGATATATACTACAATGAAGGGTCTAGATCAAGGCAAATGTGTGGCTAGGATGAGGTCAACTATGTCAAGACAAATTGACCCTTTGACTTGGTCCATTTTATCAAGACAACATGGCTATTTCTTTTCATCTTTTTCGCCCAAGATGACCGTGTGGAGGGTGACACGTGTCGTCCTCCCATTGGTCCATAACATTTAGTTTCCCGAAATTTTCATAATTGGTCAAAATATCGGAAACCTCGTGGGCCCCACATAAACGTAAAATTTCTCGGATGGGCCCCACATATCCAACTCTGTAAATAAACTTCCATAATCCCGATAAATCCTACAAGTCTCAAATATCAAATTCGGGAAGTCAATTCCCATTAACGAACCATTTTCCTTCCCGAGGCTCGAAATCATTTTCGGTAGGAAAAAGCAATCCTTCTTTCATTTCAAACTTAAAGTCGTATCTTCTCACGTACATTCTCTTAAACACATGTCCTGGAACTACGGGGTGTAACAATTTATATGAAGTAAGTGTACGGCGGACATACATAGTTCTATTGGATCTTAATCCTTAATGATATGATAGTACTTTGGTTTTCCTAAAATGAAAGTTGAATTTTATATTAAATGGGTGTACGGCGGACGTATGTAATTCCATTAAGTCCTGATTTTAAATGATACATGATATGATAAGTGTCTTGAGTTTCCAAAGGATGTTTTAAATGATACATGATATGATAAGTGCCTTGAGTTTCCAAAGGATGTTTTAAATGATACATGATATGATATTGCCTTGGTTTGGTTTTTCTAAAATGGAAGTTCATTTTAAAGATTCAGAGTCAAAAGATGATTTAAAAAGACATTGAGTCCCACAAATGGGTCGGGATACGTTATGTGATACACCGAGTCCCACAAATGGGCCGGAATACGTTATGTGATACACCGAGTCCCACAAATGGGCCGGGATACGTTATGTGATACACCGAGTCCCACAAATGGGCTGGAATACGTTATGTGATACACCGAGTCCCATAAATGGGTCGGGATACGTTATGTGATACACTGAGTCCCACAAATGGGTCGGGATACGTTATGTGATACACCGAGTCCCACAATGGACCGGGATACGTTATGTGTAAAAGAATACCGAGTCCCACAATGGGCCGGGATACGTTATGTGTAAAAAGACACTGAGTCCCAGAATGGACCGGGATACGTTATGTGTAAAAAGTTATATGGTCAGGCAGCTATGATTTTGATATGACTCTCTCACTTTTAAAAGGTACAGTTAGCTCTATTTTATATGGCACGGTTGGATCTGGTATTTGATTTTCATATTTGTCCCTATCATCTTTGGCCAGTTATGATCTTATTTACTGTACATTATGTTTACATACTTAGTACATGTTGTACTGACCCCCCTTCTCCGGGGGGCTGCGTTCATGCCCGCAGGTATAGGTACTCAGTTGGGTGATCCGCGAGCTTAGGATCCTTGCTCAGCTTTTTTGGGATAGCTCCATTGTTCCTGGGCTAGTCATTTTGCTACAGGTCTTCCATTATGGCTTATGTATATTCAGGGGTACGGCGGGGCCTTGTCCCGTCATAGTTATTGTGATACTCTTAGAGGTATGTAGTCATGTGTGGGTTGGACATGTACATTTGTAGCTCGTATTGATTTTTTTTTGTATATAATAGCAGCCTTGCCGGCTTATCTGTTTATTTATATGAGTTTTCTTAAGCTTCCGCTGATATTATGTGATATATGGGTAGAAGGGTGCCCAGGTAGGGCACCACTCGTGACACAAACATGGGCTGACAAGGCCTCTAACGGAAATTACCTAAACAAGACACGATTACCTGCACGCATAAAAGTTCCAACATATATATATATATATATATATATATATATATATACAATAAAACCTCGATAAATGAATATTCGATAAATTAAAAATCTCGATTAAATAATAATTTTCATCGGTCCCGACTTGGGCCAATGGGATAAAATAATAACCTCGATAAATGCATAAGATAATAAAAATATTCCTTGAGGCCCACTGAAAATATAAAATAATAATTCATTAAATACGTATAAAAATTACATATATAATTCATAAAATAAAGCACTTCCTAAACAATTTTTATTTCAAATTTTATGCTTTCTTAAAATATGTATCTATATGGCAACCTTTCCCAATAGTGCACTACTCTTGAATTCCCCCAAGAATGCAACTAATGCACCTACTAAGCGTGCAGGGAGTTTAATTCAACGTAGGAAACTTAGGCAGGAATCTTTACAAGTCCTCGTCTAGTATCAAAAGGACTTAAATCTATTATGATCTTATCCCCTCTTGTAATGGCACCTTTGAGTGACCACTGCTCCCCTCCCCCATTTCTTGTTTGCATTACGTTGAGGATTGAGAACCCTCAATGACTGATTGTAGCCATCTTTATTTCCGTTATTAGTAATAATATTTGCATTTACCTAAAAACAAAATATGTATCTATAGTCAATTGGTTCTTCTTTTCATGCGAACTGAACTAAATTTCATCTTTAACTTTTTGGAGGACATAAACTACATTCGGCGCATTCTTCTCATTTTGAAGCAAGTAATTTTTTCAATGTCTCTACGGCAAGAAAAGCTTCTTTTAGAGAAACATGTGGTATAACATTACTATCATCTGAATCTTGATTGTCATCATCATCCATATCCATTACTCATTGAATAATTTCTTCGTCCGTAGACAATTCTATTAAAACTTCATTTTCACTAGGATAATTCAAAGATTAATAAACTTAGATACAATGCACCATCATTAATTAATTGTTTATTTATTTTCTTTTCTTAGTTACCGAAAACAAATTAATTATTTAATTTGAGAAATATAATGTACAAAATAAAAATTATTCTATAATTAATAAATATTAATTTATCGATAAATTAATAAAATATTTATTTATCGATAAATTAATAAAATATTTATTTATCGATAAATTAATAACCCCGTCTAAGATAATAAGTTTCCATGTCCCAAAGATATTCATTTGTTGAGGTTTTACGGTATATATATATATATATATATATATATATATACACACACACACACACACAACATGGCCGACAATGCCTCACAGGATCACTGCATACAAAACGACTATCTACAAGCCTCTAGAGAGTATATCAATAATATCTGGTCGGGATAGGGCCCCGCTTTACCCATATATGCAACTATCATACCTATCATCTCATTAGATAGCTCTGGAATTAAAAAGCGTGACAATTTTCAGCTGAGTCGAGTCACCTACTGCAAGGTATTTTCTGAATCTATATTTGTACCTATAGGCATGAGATGCACTGCCATAGAAAGGGACATTAGTATGAAAGGTGTAGTGAATATGTAAGGTTGAAACTATAAACAAGTACAACATTATAAATGAAGCATAAGCTTAAGTTATAACTGAAATGCATAACTATAAGATAGAGCAATAGAAAAACAACATGTACTCTGAGTGCATCGGTGGGCCAGAATATGCATAAATGAAATATAATCGTGTATATAATATCGTAGGCCTATATGGGCTATATCATCATTCTCATAAGCTTATGAGGATTACGTAGTACCTTTCCTTCTCATGTGAACCAATAAGAACAATGTTACGTACATTTGAATCAACTTTAAAGAATACAACATGAAGCTTTGTTATATCAAGTTAAGTATGACTCGATAGGATACAGATAGTAGACTCAATCAAGAGCAGCTAAAAACATAACCAAGTGATGTAATAAGTCATAAGTACATTCTTGGTGATTAGGAATGAGCAAATATATTGGAAAGCAACTCGCAAGTGTCATTTTATATGTCGATCATGCCAAAAGAGAGAAAGATAAGCCTTACATAATTTTTTAGCACGGAAACACTACTCCTATGGAATCTCGCTCATCATATAAGTGTCAACCTACACAATTAAGAAAATCCATGTCAGTATCCAACCAATAGTTTCATGATTTTGTCGTTGTGATATTTTGTCGAACACTTAGCGTGTATACTCTATTCCATCTTGTTTTCATGGTACTTGAGTTATTCTTACCTCCTCTATAACAACACAATATCATAATACTACAACAATTATACTCCATGAAATCTAGCCAAATTTACTCTTAGAATCGCATTAAAACCATCAATAATTTACACAGCAACCACCATGATCAACCGTAAAGTTTGTCCCAATTTCTCCATGGATTTAGTTACCAAAATATCATTCTAAGCTAGGATAACATGAGAATACTAGTAACAACAAGAATCATACATTAAACTTCTGTTATACCCCGTATTTCCAGAGTATGTACGTGAGGACGTACGTACAAAAGTTTAGGCCTTAAGTTAGGCTAGGAACGAAAATATTTGTGCACAACTACCAAAAAGAATTGTTTTCCGACGAAACGTTTTCCAAACTTTGCGAAGGGAAAATTACGGTTGTAACGTTGATTATTTTTGCGGATTTTTCCGAGAGATGAAATATTTTGGACCAACGGGAGGGTGACATGTGTCACCCTCAAAGTGGACGGCATTGTGGGCTCTTGTTGGACGATTTCTAGTCAAGGGGTTGGTAGGATATTTTGTGATATTTTGGTGGTAGATGGATAAGGTACACTTGCCCAAAACCTCACCCTACACTTGCCCACCACTTGTCTTAATCTTGGCCATTGATTGGACTATAAATACCCCCCCTTTGTTGAAGACTTCTTCATCCACAACACAACTTTCTAAGTCTTGAAAAATCCTTCCCCCTCTTGTAGAAGCTCTCGTCCAAAGAGCAACCCCCTCCCCCTTGAGAAGGCCTTGGCCGAAACAACCCCCCCCCTTGCCTAGTTGTTCTCGTAAAATACCCCCCCCCCTGGTAGAAAAATACTCTCCAAGTATTGTTACTATTCCAAAATACCTTGGCCCAAATACCTTGTAGTATTCCAAGGTTACCCCTATACGAAAAGCCCAGAAATACTATTATACTTCCCTTCAGTCACAAAACGAAACCCTAAGGAAAATCTTCATAGCCGGTTGGAGTATTAAGAAGAAGTTGCATAGAACTTCTAAGGGTTGTTTGGAGCGGGTTGGAGCGCCCAGAGTATGAGCTAAACGTTGCTCAGGATCGACATTTAAACTTGGATAATTTTGGGCTTATCGAGGTAAATACTCTTGCCCTTATATTGTAATTGGAAATTACATAATGTAGTAGTATAGAAATGAATATAAGATTTATAGAAGGATATTACAGAAGAGAATTGAAATGTAATAGAAGGATATTACAGAAAAGAATTGAACTGAAATCACATCGGAAGAATATTAAAGAAGAAGATTAAACTGTACTTACATAGGGTTGTATTACAGTAGACTTGTGTAGCTTAACGGGTAGGGAAGTGCTGCCCGATTTTCCGTAGAATAGAGAACCCTCTGCTTAGAATATTCTATAGAGTAGTCTAGACGTTGATAGACGTATATGCCTTTATAGGTTGAAAGTTCTGCAAGTAGCATGTTATACTTGAAAGGTGGACAAGGCTAGTCGGGTTATAGCAGTGGAGCATTTTGCTATTAGTCGATAATCGTCGCGAGGTATGTGATTCTTCCTATCCTCTTGAGCATGATATTTTAAAAAGAATATATATATAGTACGGTAGACGTACGTGTGTTAACTGAACGTGGTTTTACTGCGATGTCTTTTGACTTGAGTCTAATTAATAAGAATCTGAAGTATTTCAAAAGAGTTAAGAAACCTTTTTGAAAGAAGAGTAATACTTGGTTTTAAAAGCTTAAGAGTTATACTAGCTTTATGGGAAGTTAGGTATAACGACTTAAGAGAGATAAAAAGAATGGTTTATTGATTTTAGAAGTTAAGAGAATTGATCTTAAAAGATAAGAGACTTGACTTAATTGAATTAATATGAATTTTGTTAAAAAGTGTGAAACCTCATTCGTGAGTAATGAGTACTTGGTTTTTAAAAGGAATAATGTTTCTTGATTAGGAAATCAGAATAAGTATCGAACGAACCACTGCAGCGTTAATAAAGGGAAATGTATTGACTAATTAAGTATTAAAACCAGTAGAAACCTCCATCTGCATATAAGCTAAGATGAGACAAAATGATATTACATTTCCTAGATCATGGCTGCTTTAATAAGATTGTTATGAACAAGAATAACCTACTCACACATAAGGCATGTGTTTCTCAAATGGTTTTAAAAGAGAATTATATTATTAAGTGATTAAGACTATGAACTACGAAACCTTTCGAAAATGAGAAACTTGAGTATTTGAAATTAGGCAAACTTGAACGTTTGGAAAAGAATGTTGTTACTTGATTTTACAAAGGGAAGTGTTTTGGTTTACTTAAAAAGATAGTCACTCTATTTTAATACTACGGGTATTGTGTGACTCTTGTGAAAGAAACAAAATATTTTTTTAAGAGATAATGTATGAAGTACCTTGTGTGAATAACTTGACTATGTTGGTTTGTAATAACCTTGTAATACTTTCTTGTTGATTTGATAAGTAAACATGTTAGGATGCTACGTGTGTTAGTGTCTTGTGATGGTTGTGTAAAGGGCTTTCCCTGTTAGTGCTTATTTTGTTTAACGGTGGCCGTTATGTTAGTATTACATCACTCACTCTTGACATGATATGGGGTTAAGCGCCCTCCGACGCGGGGTATACTCGAGCGATGCGTGTGACTATGATTCGATAATACCTCATGCGGGTCGAGGAACCTATGCGGAGCTACGAGTTCGTGTTAGTGTGCGGCCTTTGTGGTCATGCGGTCTATGTGGCCATGCGGACTGCGAGTCAAGGACGTTGCCGGGGAGTAGCTACCCTCGATGCGAGGAATACCACAAGCGGCCCTATGTGAGTGGCCTATGCGAGTCGCGGAAGTTCCGTGAATAGACGCGCACATTTGATCTGCGGCGAGTGGCGGCTTCGATCATGTGGTGGTCTAGACAGATCTCGTGATACGATTTATGACCTTGTTGGTGCGTAGGTGTTAGTAGTCGGCTATGCCTTCGTACTTACCCGTGCGGCTTTATTATGACACAGGTGGGACTGGTGTTCATGTGTATTCCTTAGTGCTTTTATATCATAGATCGCCGTGATGGTAAGGTATTCCACGAATGATTGATGTTGTGGGCGTGAGACCCATAGTTATATTTGAGTGATGACTTTGAGGCGTGAGTCACGACTTGACATGACCGCTATTTATTGTGAATCGTAGTTTGGTTATCATACATGTCTCCGCTTTATATAGACTACTATGATTTGATTCTGATATTTTGATTTCACATACTTGGTACTGTTATCGACCTCCTTGGTGGATGCGTTCATGCGCAGTAGAGGTACACCGATCGTCGATCCTTGCTCTTAGGATCACGATTCGTTTTGGGAAGCTCCGTTTCTCCGGAGGCTTATCTTGGGTATAGTCCCCTGTCTTTGTAGGTACTTACCTTCAGGGGTATGGCGGGGCCCTGTCACGCCATTGTTGTTATATCATTCTTAAGTGCAGTAAATCTTGTTGTGCGTAGTTTGTAAAGGATGCTCGTTGGATTTAAGTTTTATATATATATCTTAGAAAGGCAACTTTTCGCAGAAAAAGCTTTACACTTCCTATTATTTCATGTCTTGTTTTATGTTCCGCTGATTACTCTGATGTATGTCTACTTGGGTGCCCGGGGTAAGGCACCAGTCACGGGCCCGGGTTTGGGTCGTAACAAAAGTGGTATCAGAGCAGTTAATCCTCGGAAAGTGTCTACAGACCGTATCTAGTAGAGTCTTGATTATCGGTGTGTTGTGCACCACACCAATAATCAGGAGGCTATAGGATATTTAGGATTGGTTTCCATTCTTCTCACTCTGAGATCGTGCCTTAGAGCTGTGTTATAAGTTGGACCCCTCTAGCGTATTTCTTTCCCTTACCAGTTATGCCTCCGCGTAACGCAACCCGGCCGAGAGGCGCAAGCGGAGGCTGCGAGTAGAGCACGAGAGGGTTACGAGGGCACAGCCCAATCATCACCGGGTGGCGCGTTCGGGAGTTACGCTCGTCACGGCCCAGCAGAGTTTATCCCGGCGGCGATTCCTCTGCGGCCATGATAGTTGAACCTTCATTCGCGACCCGATGGCGAAGTATAGATTGCAAAGAGACGACCCTGTTACTAGCTAAGGATGTATCTACCAGAGAGTATATGATGTATCGATTTATCACGGGTCATGATGACTATCTAAGAGAGGGTTGTGCAAGAGTAGCTCTTCAGTCAGGCTTGAGCATGGCCTGCGTACGGGCTTATGCACAACAGGCCGAGAAACGTAGGGATCGACGGGTTAACCAAGATCAGCAGAAGAGGGCCAGATCGGTAGGGTCCTTTGGTAACTTTTGAGGCGAACTGCCTCAGCAGCAGATTAGATATGCACCTCCACCGGTCTGAGTGGTCCTCGCGAGGTTCGGGACGTTTGGGGTATCTGGAGTTGGTCGAGCTCGTGGCTTAGTTCACTGATGTGACAGCGTCATCCCGCGGAATGTCATCTTTTTGTTGGTACTTGTCTTACCTGTGGCCGTCAGGGCCATGTGCCGAAAGGATGTCCTAGTAGGAGGGATGTAAGTAGGAGGACTCATCCTATCAGATCAGTTGCGGATTCAGTGGCTCGGAGAGGAAGGGGTGTTAGTCAGAGAAGGCCACCCCCACCTCGGTGTGGCCGTTGTGGTAAGTGTCATTGTGGGGAGTGTCGTACTTCTTCGGCAGCTAGTTATGCTTGCGGCCAGCAGGGCCATTTTGCGAGAAATTGTCCGACCAGAGGTGGCGCGGATATAGAGACTCAGCCTTCAGGATCAGTGACCAATTCATCACCATCCCTAGCTATGCGCCCAACAGGGCAGGATTGATTAGAACAACAAAGGGGAAGTGAAGCAGTAGATACAGTCATATCTTTAACCCTCTAGAGATTAGTATGTGTGATAAGATGAGCATATCTTAAGTGTTATGTTCAGATAACATAAGTGTTAATTGTGATTAGAAATCATGGTTAGTTAAAAGGGTAAGATTGGGGATAGGGAAAGTGTGAGCCTTAGAGTTTTATACGTAGAGACCTTAGAGGCGAGGCCATCTCGAGTAAAAGATTTATTTTTATATTGACCCTTAACGGAGTGCATAGTATACGTGAGATATATTAGTGTGATAAGTCCCTGAGTAGTGTGTAATGAAAGAGGGTAGTTGAGCTAAGAATGACCACTAGGTTTTCGTAACTTGATTAGTGAGATTGTTCCGGATCGGGGAACAAGTGTTTTGCGCAATAGCGGGTCGGGTTGAGGACCGATCGCGGGTCAACCCGCGGCCTGTATTGTGGTGGGGTCAGTTTGTGGTGGTCCCGCTTTGTGATAGGGTCATGAGGGTGTTAGGCCCAAGTTTAGTTAACCATTGTACGAGTTCGTGGATGCGTTCGACCAGTAGTCGGGCCGATGGGGTCAGCCCATCTTGTCTTTCAGTCAGGACCGTGTACTCGGCAGAGGGTTATGCGAGATGTTATATCAGAAAGGTTGTAAGGCTGCACGAGGTGCCTACTTTCACCTTATGATGACAGATGGAGCCAGTTACGACTATTTCTTTTTCGGAAGTTTTACGAGCAGGTTAGGAACTCGGGTGAGTCTCGATGCTCGCATTCGCCACCGGGCGGTTGTTGGATTTCAGGGGTAGCTGTGAGGATGGTTGCCTCCTGTTGAGGGAGTGTTTTATAGCTACCATTTTAGTATTCGGATGTCGTTTTATGACGCCTTGTAGGGGCAGAAGTGTAACTTGCCGGTCGATTGGTTCGATGTTGGCAAGGTTCAGATAGTTGGTTCATACTTGTTTCGGCAGAATGTGGATAGGGTGAAGCTTATCCAGAAGAGGTTATTGTGGCTCGTAGTCAGCGAAGTCGTCGCGTGTCGGCGACGCCAGAGTTCAGGTTGACGGTGGGTCTTCTTGAAGGTACCACCCCGGAGAGGGTGTGACGAGTTTTGGAAAGCAGGGGGAAACTTAACCCAAAGTACTTTTGGGCATCTTCAGATTGTTTGTAGAATAGGCCAGGTTGCCTAAAAGTTAGCATTGCCGTCCGACGTAGGAGGCAGTACGTCCGGTCTTTCGTGTTGCTAGGTTCGGAAAAGTATCGGAGATCCATCCAGATTGTTCCCAGTAATGATGACCTAGTTGGAGGTAGTAACCCAGAGATTTTGGAAACTGAAGCAATACCAGAAATGTGGTAAGTTATGAGAAAGAGTTCGAGTGTACGAGGAGGGTACGACGAGTAAGGGAAGAAGTGAGCATGTGTTAAGAGAATAGAAGGGATCATTTCTTTTGTAAGTGAAGGTGCGAAGTGTCACGACCCGTTCCGGGGCCCGTGACTGGTGCCTTACCCGGGCACCCAAGTAGTCATACATCATAGAAATCAGCGGAATATAAAACATACAGATATGAAACAAGAGATAAGATAATAAAACAGGCCAACCAAAACGGTTGTCTTCTTGCATATATACAAAAAAAAAATTAACAGTTACATCCCTTTTACAAACCCTGCCCACAACAGTACTACATACCTCTAAGAATGTAACAACACCTATGACGGGACAGGGCCCCGCCATACCCCTGAATGTACAGAATCTACAACTCAGGGAAACATACCAAAAGATAAGCCTCCGGAGAAACGGAGCTTCCCAATACGCTGAACTGTGATCCTATGAGCGAGGATCAACAACCGGTGTACCTCTACCTGCGGCATGAACGCAGCCCCCCGAAGGAGGTCAGTACAACAGGTACCAAGTATGTGAAACTGAAAATACTGAAAATGAAATCATAATAGTCTATATAAAACAGAAGACATATATTGTTATACCCCGTATTTCCGGAGTATGTACGTAAGGGCGTACGTACGAAAGTTTGGCCTTAAAAGTTTAAGCCTTGGACGTTTTTATTTGTGCTCAACTCACTAAAAGAATCGTTTTCCGACGAAACGTTTCCACAGCTTTCGTAGGGAAAATTCCGGCTATGTCATTTAGTATTTTTGCGGATTTTTCCGAGAGACGAAACATTTTGGACCAACGGGAGGGCGACACTGGGCACCCTCCAATTGGTGGACTTGAAATCGTCCATTGGACGAAATGGACTAGGAGTTGCACGTTTTTTGTGCCTTTGCACAAGTCAAGGATTAGGTAGGATATTTTGTGTGCAAGTTGGCCAAGGACACTTGCCCTAATCTTGACCTTACACTTACCTAGCACTTGGCTAAATCTTGGCCATTGGTTGGCCATGTCTTGACCTATAAATACCCCCCTTTAGATGAAGAGTTCTTCATCCACAAATCAATTTCCAAGTCTTGAAAAATCCCTCCCCTCTCTCTAAAGGTTTTCGTCCAAAGCCTCCTACCCCCTCCTTTTGAAGTTTGGCGAGGCCCCCTAGCCTAGCGAAATCTACCCCCTCCTGGTAGAAAAGTTGCCTTGTATTGTTATAATTCCCAAAATACCTAGCCCAAATCCCTTAGTACTTAGTAGAAGTTGTGAAGAACTTCTAAGGTTTCCTTGGAGCATACAACTTAGGAGCAAAACCTTGCTCAGGCGCGACTTTATCTAGGATATTATTGGGCTTACCGAGGTAACTAATCCTAACCCTCTTTTGAATTAGAGAATACTTCTGTAGTAGTATAAGAATAAGTATAAAATACTTAGAAGAATATTGCGAATAGAATTGAATTGTTATCACGAGAAGGGTTTAAAGAAGAATAATCAAACTGCACTTACATTGACCGCTTTCACGATGAACTTGAGTAGCTCACCGTAGGGAAGTGCGCCAATTTTCCGTAGGATATAGAACCCTCTGCTTAGAATCGTTTACAAAGTAGTCCGAACGTTGATAGGCGTGTCGACTATTATAGGTCGATTCTCTCGCGACATATTCAACTTGGCGGTGGTTTTTTGAGAAGGTATGTGATTCTTCCTAAAGCATGATATTTTACAATATATATGTAGCGGTAGACGTCATGTGTTAACGAATAATAACTACGGCAATGTCTTTGACTTAAGCTGAATAATACTTACGGAATGCCTCACGGCTTAAGCTGAATAACACTTACTGAATGCCTCACGCTTAAGCTGAATAATAAAGAACCGAAAGCATTTCAAAAGAATATCGAATCATTTTTAATGTAAGAGAACTAATTGGTTTTAAAGCGAAGCTTAAGAGTTATACTAGCTTTATGGGAAGTTAAGTATAACCACTTAAGAATGATAAAAGAAAGCAGTTTGCCTATGTGTTTATAACAAACTTATATTGAATTGTGAAAAGAATAATAAGATGGTTTGATAAGTAGACATGATATGATGTTATGTGTGTTAGTGTCTTGTAACGTTTGTATAAGAGAGTATTCTTGTTGTGCTTATGTTATTTAAAGATAAGCAGTTATGTTAGTGTACTATCACTCACCTCTTGACATATTACCGTGGGTTAAGCTGCCCTCCGATGCGGGGTAGACTCAGGATGTATTGGACCATGATACGAGAATACCTCAAGCGGGTCCAAGGGACCTATGCGGAGCTACGGAGTTCGGGTTAGTGATGCGGGTTATACCTCATGCGGTCTATGTGGCCATGCGGACTACGAGTCGGGCGATGCGAGAGTAGCTACCCTCGATGCGGGGTTATGTACCTATGCGGGCCTATGTGAGTGGCTATGCGGACTACGAGTCGAGATTAGGCTTGCATGGTGATACTACGAAATTGGCCTGCTTGATCATTCGCAACCTAGAAAAGACACATTGCAGTTTACCTATTGTTGCTCTTGTTTATGATGTGGCACTATGCGGTCCCTCGTTGTTTCATACATACTTGCAAAACTGATTTTAAAATGATATGTTTTCATTTAAGTATTTTACAGTTTCATATACTTAGTACATATTGTACTGACCTCCTTCGGGGGGCTGCGTTCATGCCGCAGGGAAGGGCACGCAGGTGTTAGATCCATATTCTTAGGATCTCTACGTTGGTGTCGGAGCTCCATCTTTTCCGAGGCTCTACTTTTGGGTATGATCTCCTGTTGTAGATAGTTTTGTCTGATCGTGGTATGGCGGGGCCCTGTCGCCATAGTTGTATATTTCCTTAAGTGCGTAGTCATGTTATGCAAGATTTCGGATGTAATCGCTAAACCATGTTTATATATATATGCCGAAAGCGATGTTTTCTCACATAAAGCGTATGTCTTATTTTATAAAGCTGTTTCATGTCTTGTTTCATATTTCCGATTACTCGATGTATGACTACTTGGGTGCCGGAGCACGATCCACGAACCGGAATGGGTCGTGACAAAAGTGGTATCGAGCGATTAATCCTCGGAAAGTGTCTGACCGTATCTAGTAGAGTCTTGATTATCGGTGTGTTGTGCACCACACCAATAATCGAGGCTATAGGATATTTAGGATTGGTTTCCATTCTTCTCACTCTGAGATCGTGCTTTAGAGTTGTGTTAAAGTTGGACCCCTAACGTATTCCTTTTACATGTGATTATGCCTCCACGTAGGCAACCCGGGCGAGAAGGCAAGGCGTAGGAGGCGCTAGTGGGACACCTAGAGTCACGAGGCTCGGGCCCGATCTATACCAGACGGCGAGTTCTGACGCCCTTGATTCAGCGAGACTACAGATGCCGCACCTCCCGTCCCACGGCTGGGCGGAGAGATAGTACAAGGAGATGGCCCGGCTATTGGCTAGGATTGTGGCGAACACGAGGACAGTGGATCGCAGTTCGATCCAGCCCGATCGTACCGTGGTTCACCCGAGGCGAAGTTTGAGGCTACGAGACTTCCGAGTTGTAGCGCGCAGTTTTACTGGTCGAGGCGGAGGATGATCCGCAGGAGTACATCCGCTACCTGAGAGGATTCGAGAGTGATCGGGCGTCGGAGACCGAGTCGTGATCTTTGGTTCGCATAGGTGCGTGATACGCGATCGATTGGTTTGATTCATGGGAGTTATCCGGGAGAGCACGCGTCCCGGTACTTGGGATGAGTTCTCGAGGCTTTCCTCACTCACTTGCCTCCACGGATGAGGAGCGCGGGGTGATAGATTTTCTTGCTGAGGCGAGAGGACGACCGTCGGGAGTACAATGTCGATTTGATTCATTGGCTCGATATGTCCCAGCGTTGGTAGCAAATATAGAGGATAGGTGCACCGCCACGCCACCGCTAGATGACTATATGGCGAGTCATGTGCGGGTGTTTCTCTTCACCGGTATGGACATTACCCGCATGCAGCTCATGCTCTTGGATGTGAGGCGTAGAGGCCGAAGCGGGTTGTGACGGCGGCAGAAGACCGGGGCGGCGGTCTTTTGGTGGCTATCGTGGTGGCGGCCTCGCAGCGATCTAGATTTGCACCACGGCCCGGCTGAGCACTCCTGCGTCCTCGGCCTGGCGAGATATTCGAGGCGCACCGGGGCCCGGGACCTCGAACATCCGCAGCGGCGAGAGGTTACGGCGATCGGGACCACCCGCCGGTGTGGCCGTCGCGCGGATCCCACGGGAGTTGTGGTGCTACGGAGCTTGTTTGATTGTAGCGGCCAGGTCACTATCACGGCCCATCAGGCGAGGCGATCTTGATGGTAGGGTCGACTACGAGTTCTTTCGCCGGTCTTCTTCATCCCAGCGATTACTCGCCACGGAGGGCAAGGTACTCATGGACCCGGGTCGCGGAAGAGGTCGTGGCGCGGGTCCGATTCTAGCGGTCCTCGAACGCATTTATGCTGTCGGTAACCGGGATCGTGAGGCCTCACCGATGTCGCACGTGTACCTTATCGGTTTACGGGTTTGATGTTTATGCCTTGATAGATCCGGTTCTACTCTGTCCTATATATCTCCCTTGTTGCTAGTAGGATAGGGATAGAGCACGAGTCCATAGACCCTTTCGAGGTAGCTACGCCGATGGGTGATTCGGTGGTAGCTCGGCGGGTATATAGAGCTTGTCTGTAACCATTTACGATCGTCGGACCCTAGCGACTTGATAGAGTTGGAGATGATTGACTTGACGTGATAATGGGGATGGATTGGCTAGCTTCTTGCTACGCCAATGTAGCTATGAGAGAAAGTAATGCAGTTCCGGTTCTGGCCGAGGTTGTTGAGTGGGAGAGCACGGTATCGCCGGGTAGGTTTATTTCCTACCTCAAGGCTAGGAAGATGGTGCGAGAAGGGTATATCTACCATCTCGTTCGGGTGTTTGATCTGAAGGCTGCGGTACCAGATTTTCCGTCGATTCGATGGTCGAGAGTTCCCAGCGTGTTTCAGACGACCTCCGGGTATCCCTCCGAGAGGAGATTGAGTTTGTATAGACATATTGCGGACACTCGGCTATTTCCATTCCGCCATACGTAATGGCACTGCCGAGTTGAGAGAGTTGAAGGATCGGCTTAGGGATTTCTTTGGAGAAGGGCTTCATCGTGCCTAGTGTTTCTCCCGGAGAGCGTCGGTATTGTTCGTAAAGAAGAAGGGCGGGGCCAGCTGCGCGTGTGTTGATTACTGAGCGGTGAACAAGGTGACCATTAAGAACGAATACCCCTTCCTGTGATTGATGATTTGTTCGACCGATTGCGGTGCGAGATGTTTCTCCAAGATTGATCTGCGATCGGGCTATCATCAGTGCGAGTCGAGAGGTGGATGTCCCTAGATCGCATTCGGACGTGCGGGCATTATGAGTTCGGTCATGTCTTTTGGGTTGACCAATGCTCGTGGTATTCATGGATTTGATGAACCGAGTGCTCAAACCATTTTTGGACACATTTGTGATAGTGTTCATTGATGATATCTTGGTTTATTCGCTCGAAGCGGGAGCATGCGGAGCATTTGAGGCTGTCTTGTGATTCTCCAGACCAGCGATTATGCGCCAAGTTTTCTAAATGTGAGTTTTGGTTGACTTGATGGCGTTTCTTGGGCATATTGTGGGTGATGGCATTCGAGTGGATACGGCGAGATCGAAGCGATCGGGACTTGGCCTAGACCTACTTACTCGCCAGGTTCGCGATTTTAGGGCCTTGCGAGGATATTATCGGCGGTTCGTGGAGAAGTTTGCTTCTATCTCGCACCATTGACTAGGTGACTCGAGGCGACCAAGTTTGATGGGTGATGCTTGTGGCGAGGTTTCGATTCTTGAAAAGAGGCGACGACCGCCCCGTTCTTACTCTTCCGGAGGTCGGATGGTTATGTCGTGTATTGTGATCGTCGGGCATCGGGTTGGGATGTGTGTTGATGCGGCATGGCGGGGTTATAGCATATGCATCCGACGGTGAAGAAACACGAGGAACTACCCACCCATGATTTGGAGTTGGTGTGATTCACGCTTTAAAGATCTGGAGGCACTATTTGTATGGGGTTCACGTGGATATTTTTACGCACTACAAGAGCCTCGGTATATCTTCACCAGGAGGAGCCGAACTTACGGCGAGACGATGGTTAGAGTTGCTTAAGGATTACGATGTTGATATCTGTACCACCGGAAGGCCAATGTTGTGGCGTATGCTCTTAGTCGTAGGTCGATGGGAGCCTATCGGATGTGCGGCTAGAGAGGAGGACATGGTTCGTGATTTGCATCGATTAGCGAGCCTTGGTGTCCGCTTGATTAATTCCGATAGCGATGGGGTTAGAGTTCGTGAGGTTGCCGAGTCTTCCATCGTCGAGGTGAAGAGGCAACGATTCGAGGATCGGCTTTGATTCAATATCGTGATCTGACTCTTCGTAAGCGCAAGGTCCTTTGAGGTAGCACGATGGGGTGCTAAGGTTTGAGGCGAGTTGTGTGTTCCGGATGTTTGAGGACTTGGCGTGAGTTCTTGGGGAAGCACACAAAGACGCTGCGTTACTCTATCCATCCGGTCGACCAAGATGTACCACGACCTTAGATTTGTGTATTGGTGGGATGGCTTGAAGAGGGCGTTGCGAGTTCGTAGCTCGGTGCGTGTTGTCGGCAGTGAAGGTAGAGCACGCAGGCCCGTGGTTTGTTCTGACGATTTATCGAGATCCGACACGGAAGTGGGAGGTAATCAACATGGACTTTATCACGAGATTACCTCGCACTCGGAGAGACATGATTCTATATGGGTTATCGTTGTGGTGTGACGAAATCAGCCCACTTTCTTCCGTCGACGACTTTTTAGTGAGGATTATGCGAACTTTACATCAGAGATCGTCGATCGCATGGAGTCCTTATTTCGATCATATCGCATGAGGAGCCCGCCATTTGGCTAACTCGAGGTCTTTTCAGAGAGGTTTAGGGGCAGTGAGCACAGTCGCATTCCATCCACGCAGAGCAGACGGACAGCCGGCGCACTATCCGCACTCTTGAGGATATCTGCGAGCTTTGTGTTATCGACCGTGGGTAGTGGGAGGATCATTTGCCTCTAGTTGAGTTCGCGTACAATAATAGCTACCACTCCAAGATTCGGATGGCGCCTTATGAGGCCTTGTATGGGAGGAAGTGCGGATCGCCTATAGGTTGGTTCGATGTGGGCGAGTGCGGCTAGTGGGACCAGATTTGGTGCAGTGGCGATGGATAAGGTGAAGTTTATCCGAGGCGGCTATTGTACTCGAGTCGGCCAAGTCTTATGCGGATCATCGTCGTCGGCATCTGGAGTTCGCAGTTGATGATTGGGTTTTCCTGAAGGTGTCACCCATGAAGGGTGTGATGAGATTCGGGAAGAAGGGAAACTTCGGCCAGTACATTGGGCGTTTCGCATTGTCGCAGGTAGGCAAGGTTGCCTATGAGTTGAATCTGCCGTCCGATCTGGAGGCGAGACATCCGGTTTTCACGTATCTATCTTTGAGGAGATGTATCGGGGATCCATCTAGGTGCACCCGATTGACGATGTCGGTGTGGGGATTATCGTATGAGGAGGTTCCCATAGCGATAATCGATCGTCAGGTTAGACGTCTGCGGACCAAGGACGTGGCTTCCGTCAAAGTCTTGTGGCGGAACGAGCTCAGGGAGGAAATAACTTGGGAAGACGAGGAAGACATGAGGCAGAAGTATCCTCACCTATTCCCCACACCTCCAGGTAATTCACTTTCCTACTTGTAAATCTTCATTATCGTTTATGCCTAAGTGTTGTTCTGTGGCCGTGTGTGGCATTTGCAACTGTTTAAGTTATGAAGAATCTTATCGTTAATCGTCTTGGGAAGGAACATTCGGGACGAATGTTTCTAAGAGGAGAATGTTATACCCGTATTTAGGAGTATGTACGTAGGCGTGCGTCTGAAAGTTTGCCTTAAAAGTTTAAGCCTTGGACGTTTTTATTTGTGCTCAACTCACTAAAAGAATCGTTTTCCGAAAACGTTTCCACGGCTTTCGTAGGAAAATTCCGGCTATGTCATTTAGTATTTTTGCGGATTTTTCCGAGAGACGAAACATTTTGGACCAACGGGAGGCGACCGGGTACCTCCAATTGGTGGACTTGAAATCGCCCATTCGACGAAATGGACTAGAGTTGCACGCTTTTTGTGCCTTTGCACAAGTCAAGGATTAGGTAGGATATTTTGTGTGCAAGTTGGCCAAGGACACTTGCCCTAATCTTGACCTTACACTTGCCTAGCACTTGGCTAAATCTTGGCCATTGGTTGGCCATGTCTTGACCTATAAATACCCCCCTTTAGATGAAGAGTTCTTCATCCACAAATCAATTTCCAAGTCTTGAAAAATCCCTCCCTCTCTCTCTAAAGCTTTTCGTCCAAAGCCTCCTACCCCCTCCTTTTGAAGTTTGGCGAGGCCCCTAGCCTAGCCGAAATCTACCCCCCCTCCCGTGGTAGAAAAGTTGCCTTCTTGTATTGTTATAATGCCCCAAAAAACCTAGCCCAAATACCTGGGTAATGAGTAGAAGTTGGGAAGAACTTCTAAGGTTTCTGGAGCATACAACTTAGGAGCAAAACCTTGCTCAGGCGCGACTTTATCTAGGATATTATTGGGCTTACCGAGGTAACTAATCCTAACCCTCTTTTGAATTAGAGAATACTTACTGTAGTAGTATAAGAATAAGTATAAAATACTTAGAAGAATATTGCAGAATAGAATTGAACTGTTATCACAGTAGAAGGGTTTAAAAGAAGAATAATCAAACTGTACTTACATAGGACTGTTTTCACAGTAGACTTGAGTAGCTCACCGGGTAGGGAAGATCGCCCAATTTTCCGTAGGATATAGAACCCTCTGTTTAGAATCATACAAAGTAGTCTGAACGTTGATAGACGTGTCTGACTATTATAGGCTGATTCTCTGCGCGCGACATATTCAACTTGGCAGGTGGTTTTCGCTGAGAAGGTATGTGATTCTTCCTAAAGCATGATATTTTACAATATATATGTAGTACGGTAGACGTACATGTGTTAACTGAATAATAACTATGGCAATGTCTTTGACTTAAGCCTGAATAATACTTACGGCAATGCCTCACTTAAGCTCGAATAACACTTACTGCAGAATGCCTCACGGCTTAAGCCTGAATAATAAAGAACTGAAAGCATTTCAAAAGAATACTGAATCATTTTTAACAGAAGAGAACTAATTGGTTTTTAAAACAGAAGCTTAAGAGTTATACTAGCTTTATGGGAAGTTAAGTATAACCACTTAAGAATGATAAAAGAAATAGTTTGCCTATGTGTTTATAACAGACTTATATTGAATTGTGAAAAGAATAATAAGATGGTTTGATAAGTAGACATGATATGATGCTATGTGTGTTAGTGTCTTGTAACGTTTGTATAAGAGAGTATTCTTGTTGTGCTTATGTTGTTTAAAGATAAGTTGTTATGTTAGTGTACTATCACTCACCTCTTGACATATTACCGGGGGTTAAGCTGCCCTCCGATGCGGGGTAGACTCAGGAGGTCTTGGACCATGATTCGAGAATACCTCATGCGGGTCCAAGGGACCTATGCGAGCTACGGAGTTCGTGTTAGTGATGCGGGGTTATACCTCACGCGGTCTATGTGGCCATGCGGACTACGAGTCGGGGCGATGCGAGAGTAGCTACCCTCGATGCGGGGTTATGTACCCTATGCGGGCCTATATGAGTGGCCTATGCGGACTACGAGTCGTGATTAGGCTTGCATGGTGATACTACGGCAATTGGCCTGCTTGATCATTCGCGACCTAGAAAAGACCATTGCGATTTACCTATTGTTGCTCTTGTTTATGATGTGGCACTATGTGCGGTCCCTTCGTTGTTTCATACATACTTGCAAAACTGATTTTAAAATGATATGTTTTCATTTAAGTATTTTACGATTTCATATACTTAGTACTGTTGTCGACCTCCTTCGAGGCTGCGTTCATCATGCGCGGTAAGGGCGGCAGTGTTAGATCCACATTCTTAGGATCTACGTTGGTGTCGGGAGCTCCATCTTTTAGGAGGCTCTACTTTTAGGTATGATCTCCTGTTGTAGATAGTTTTGTGCAGTCGAGGTATGGCGGGCCCTGTCCGCCATAGTTGTATATTTCCTTAGAGTGCAGTAGTCATGTTGTATGCAAGATCGGATGTAATCTAAACCATGTTTATATATATATATGCCGAAAGGCGATGTTTTTTCACATAAACTGTGTCTTATTTTATAAACTGTTTCATGTCTTGTTTCATATTTCCGCTGATTACTCTGATGTATGACTACTTAGGTGCCCCGGTAAGGCACCAGTCACGGGCCCCGGAATGGGTCGTGACATATATGATAACAAAACTACAGTTCACAGCATAAAAGTAGTCATGTCAAGTCAGGGACTCACGCCAGTCGTCATCCTCACGTGGAACTCCTTCCTCACTGCCGACAGTCTAGGTATAAGTCATGTGATATGTGTAACATGTCTCGGACCATCTCATGAACTCGAGGTGAAATCGTATGAAATACATTCCCGGTCCATCTCATGGACTCGGTATCAAATCGGGTGGTATACATTCCCGGTTCATCCCATGAACGCGATGTCGCATGAAATACATTCCCGGTCCATCTCATGAACTCGGTATCGTGTGAAATACATTCTCGGTTCATCCCATGAACGCGGTGTCGAGTGAAATACATTCCCGATTCATCCCATGAACGCGGTGTCGAGTGAAATACATTCCCGGTTCATCCCATGAACGCGGTGTCGAGTGAAATACATTCCTGGTTCATCCCATGAACGCGGTGTCGAGTGAAATACATTCCCGGTCCATCTCATGGACGCGGTATCGAGTGAAATACATTCCCGGTTCATCCCATGAACGCGGTGTCGAGTGAAATACATTCCCGGTCCATCTCATGGACGCGGTATCGAGTGAAATACATTCCCGGTTCATCCCATGAATGCGGTGTCGAGTGAAATACATTCCCGGTTCATCCCATGAACGCGGTGTCGTGTGAAATACATTCCCGGTTCATCCCATGAACGCGGTGTCGGGTGGTCATAACATTTAAACGCTCTTTAAGACAGATTAAGATAAAACCATATTTTCCTTTTAAAACAACTAAGGTAATATTATGCCCTTCTTTTTAAACCAAAACACTTTCCTTCTTAAAGTCAAGTAACAACATTCTTTTCCAAAAGTTCATGTTTGCCTAATTTCAAATATTCACATCTCTTATTTTCGAAAGGTTTCATAGTTCATAGTCTTAATCATTTAATAACATAATTCTCTTTTAAAAACAGTTGAGTAATATATGCCTTATGTGTGAGTAGGTTATTCTTGTTTATAACAATCTTATTAAAGCAGCCATGATCTAGGAAATGTAATACAATTTTGTCTTATCTTAGCTTCTATGCAGATGGAGGTTTCTACTGGTTTTAATATAATTACTTATTTGTCAATACATTTTCCATTATTAACGCTGCAGTGGTTCGTTCGACACTTATTCTCATTTCCGAATCAGTAAAACATTATTCTTTTAAAAACCAAGTACTCATTACTCACGAATGAGTTTTCACACTTTTTAACAAAATTCATATCAATTCAATTAAGTCAAGCCTCTTATCTTTTGAGATCAAGTCTCTTAACTTCTAAAATCAATAAACCATTCTTTTTATCTCTCTTAAGACGTTATACCTAACTTCCCATAAAGCTAGTATAACTCTTACGTTTTCAAAACCAAGTATTACTCTTCTTTCAAAAATGATTCTTAATTCTTTTGAAATACTTCAAGGTTCTTATTATTTAAAACTCAAAGTCAAAATACATCGAAGTAAAACCATGTTCAGTTAACACACGTACGTCTACCGTACTATATATATTCTTCTTTTAAAATATCATGCTCAAGAGGATAGGAAGAATCACATACCTCGCGACGATTATCGACAATTAGCAAAACGCTCCACGGCTATAACCCGGCTAGCCTTGTTCACCTTTTCAAGTAGGACACGCTACTTGCAGTACTTCAACCTATAACGGTCATACGAGTCTATCAACGTCCAGACTACTCTGCAGAATAATTCTAGATACAGATTCCTTATTCTACGGAAAATTGGGCAGCACTTCCCTACCCGCCAAACTACACAAGTCATCAGAATACACCACATGTAAAATCTGATTCGATCTTATTCTTTAATATTCTTCTGATGTGATTTCAATTCAATTCTCTTCTGTAATATCCTTCTATTACAGTTCAATTCTCTTCTGAAATATCCTTCTATGTATCTTATATTCATTTTTATACTACTACAGTATGTAATTTCCAATTACAATAGAAGGACAAGAGTATTTACCTCGGTAAGCCCAAAATTATCCAAGTTTAAATGTCGATCCTGAGCAACGTTTAGCTCCTACTCTGGGTGCTCCAACCCGCTCCAAATAACCCTTAGAAGTTCTACGCAACTTCTTCTTAATACTTCAACCGGCTATGAAGATTTTCCTTAGGGTTTCATTTTTGGTGACTGAAGGGAAGTATAGTAGTAATTCTGGGCTTTTAGTATAGGTGAAACCTTGGAATACTACAAGGTATTTGGGACAAGGTATTTTGGAATAGTAACAATACTTGGAGAGTATTTTCTACCAAAAAAGGGGGGGTATTTTACGAGAGCTTCAAGGTAGGGGGGGTACTTCTCGGCCAAGGGCCTCTCAAGGGGGATGGGTGGTTTGGACGAGAGGTTTAAGAGGGAGGGAGAGCGATTTTTGCCTTGGATTTTCACAAGTGTGGATGAAGAAATGTCTTGCATTAGAGGGGTATTTATAGGCCAACCAATGGCCAAGATTAAGACAAGTGGTAGGCAAGTGTAGGGTGGGGATTTGGACATGTGTGTGTGGGTCCCACCTTATCAATCTACCACACAAATATCCTACCTAATCCTTGACAAAACACAAGGCAAAAAACGTGCCAACTCTAGCCCTTTTGCCGTTCACTTTGAGGGTGACACATGTCACCCTCCCGTTGGTCCAAAATATTTCGTCTCTCGGAAAAATCCGTAAAAATTATAAATGTTGCAACCGTATTTTTCCCTTCGCAAAGTCCGGAAAACGTTTCGTCGGAAAACGACTCTTTTTGCTAGTTGTGCACAAATTTCGACACTTATGCCTACTTAAGGCTAAAACTTTTGTACGTACGCCCTCACGTACATACTCTGAAAATACGGGGTATAACATTCTCCCCTCCTTAGAAACATTCGTCCCGAATGTTCCTTCTCAAGACGGATAACGATAAAGTTCTTCTTAACTTAAAAAAGTTGCCAATGCCACGCCTGGCCACAAAATAACACACGCGAAAATACTTAACCCATGTCCACGAGAAAATCATTCCTACATCACAAAAGCTTTCACCCTGGTCTAAAAGATATTCCCTTCGCACCTTCACTTCACAACAAAATGATCTCCTTTATTCTGCTAACACACGTTCACTTCTTTCCTCACTCGTCGTACTATTCTCGAACACTTGAACTCTTTCTAGTATACGTACCATACTTCAGTCATCGCTTCAGTTTCCACAATCTCTGGAGTCATTACCTCCAAACTTGGTCATCTTACTAGCCTCAATCTCCTTTAAGGCAATTCTCGGCCTTCACGATCCGATTCTGGTCGAACATATCCACGAACTCATGCAACGGTTACCTAAACTTGGGCTCTGCACCCTCGTGATCCTACCACCTGGCGGGACCACCCAGAACTGACCCCACCTTAATCCGGGCTACGGGTTGACCCGCAATACGTCCTCAACCCGACCCTCCGTCGTGCTGAACTCTCTTGCTTCTCGATCGGGAACAATCTCACAAATCAAGTCACGAAAACCTAGTGGTCTTCTTAGCTCGACTACCCTCTCATTTTATACCACTCAGGGACTTATCACGCAAATATATCCCACGTATACAATGCACCCCGACAAAGGTCAACATAAACATAGATCTTTTACTCAAGATGGCCTCGCATCTAAGGTCTCTACGTATAAAACTCTAAGGCTTACACTTTCCATGTCCCCAAACTTACCCTTAAACATGTTTTCTAAACACAATTTGTAACATAATGCTATCTGAACATAATACTTAGCACTTCATCATATCATCTACGCATACTAGTCTCTAGAGGGGTAAGAATATACCTGTACCATCTGCTCCACTCTAATCATAGGCACACTGCAGGCGTATAGTCGAAGGCGATGAACTGCCATCGACCGGTAGGCTGCGTCATTCTGCTGCGCACCTTCCTATAAGCACGCTCTCGTCACATGGCCACGGCCGCAGTGAAACAAGCACCCGATGAAGACGACATTCCCGGGATGACGCACGCACATCGTGCACACCGAGGGACATGAATCCTGCGGCTAGAACGTGTATATCGTAAACGGAAGCCCGAGCTCGACCGGCTCGAATACCGAACGTCCCGAATCGTGGAGGACCACTGTCTTGGCGGAGTACATAACTAGCTTTCTTTGTTGGCGGTCGCCTCGAAAGTTACCAAGGACCCTGTTGTCACGGCCTCTTCTCGCGATCTCGGTCATTCCGCCGACCTCTCCGCTCTCACATCCAAGTGCATAAGCTGCATGCGGGCAATGTCCATGCCCGGTGAAGAGCTACACCAACAAGCCTCGCTAAGTAGTCATCAAGCCGGTGGCGTGGCGGTGCACTCGCCCTCCATGTCGGCTACCAATGCGGGAGCGTCTGAGCTAATGAGTCAAACTCCACATTGTACTCCGAACCGTGCGCCGGTCCGCCTCAACGTCAAAAATCTGCCGGCCGAGCCCTTCTCATCCGTGGAGGCAAGAAATGTGCAAGAAATGCCCACGAGAAGTCGCTCCATACGGTGGAAGTGCATACTCTCCCGAAAGCTCACGAATCAAACGATCATCGCGGATCACGCAGCCGATGCGAACCTAAGACCACCGACTCGGTCTCGAAGCCTTGATCACTCTCATGATCCAGAATCGCCGAATGAACTCCTGCGGATCATCCTCAGGCCTCGACCCGTAGAACTCTGGCGGGCTACAACTCAGAAAATCCCGTAGCCTCAAACTATCCGATCTCGGGTGAACCATGGGTACTACTGGAACTGGAACTGCTGCATCCAGCCTATCCTCGTGTCTTGCCACTATCCTGGCCAATAACTGGGCCATCTCTTTGTACCCCAACTCCTCTGCTCCAGGCTGTGGGACCGGAGGCTCAGTGCGTGGTCTCGGCGGCATCGCTGCGGCCTAAACTTCTTTGATTTGGCGGCGTCGCAAAACTCGCCGTCTGAAGCACTATCTCAGGTAAAGACTGGGCCTGCGCCCCCGTACTCCTCTGTATCCTACTAGCAGCTTCCTCGGCTGCCTTGCCCATCTGGGCCCGGGTTGCCTTGCGCGGAGGCATAACTGGTAAAAATGAAATGCGTCAGAGGGGTCCAACTTACAACACAGCTCTAAGGCACGATCTCAGAATGAGAAGAATGGAAACCAATCCTAAATGTCCTGCAGCCTCCTGATTATTGATGTGGTGCACAACACATCGATAATCAAGACTCTACTAGACACGCGATGCAGACACTTTCCGAGGATTAATCGCTCGATACCACTTTTGTCACGACGTTCGGGGCGTGGTAGTGCCTTACCCGGGCACCCAAGTAGTCATACATCAGAGAAATCAGCGGAATATAAAACATACAAATATGAAACAAGAGATAAGATAATAAAACAGGCCAACCAAAACGGTTGCCTTCTTGCATATATACAAAAAAAAAATTAATAGTTACATCCCTTTTACAAACCACCGCCAAATACTACTGCACCTCTAAGAATGTAACAACACCTATGACGGGACAGGGCCCCGCCATACCCCTGAATGTACATAATCTACAACTCAGGGAAACTGTTATACCCCGTATTTCCAGAGTATGTACGTGAGGACGTACGTACAAAAGTTTAAGCCTTAAGTTAGGCAAGGGACGAAAATATTTGTGCACAACTACCAAAAAGAATTATTTTCCGATGAAACGTTTTCCAAACTTTGCGAAGGGAAAATTACGACTGCAACATTAATTATTTTTGCGTATTTTTCCGAGAGATGAAATATTTTGGACCAACGAGAGGGCGACACTTGTCACCCTCAAGTTGGCGGATTTGTGGGCATCATTTGGACGATTTCAAAGTCTTGGAGTAGGTAGGATATTTGTGATATTTTGTGTAGTAGCTGGATGAGGTACACATGGGTAAATCCTCACCCTCCACTTGTCCACCACTTGTCTTGATCTTGGCCCTTGGTTGTCCTATAAATACCCCCCCCCCCCCTTGGTTGAAGACTTCTTCATCCACAAAATGTTTTCTAAGTCTTGAAATCCTCCCCCCCCCCCCCTTCTTGTGTAGTTCTCATCCAAGTCTTCCCCCTCCCCCTTTGTGAGACCTTTTGGCCGAGAGTACCCCCCCTACCTTGAGAGTTGTTCTCGTAAATACACCCCCCCCCCTTTGGTAGAAAGTATTCTCCAAAGTATTGTTACTATTCCAAAATACTTTGGCCCAAATACCTTGTAGTATTCCAAGGTTACCCCTATACTAAAAGCCCAGAAATACTATTATACTTCCCTTCAGTCACAAAAACGAAACCCTAAGGAAAATCTTCAAAGCCGGTTGAAGTATTAAGAAGAAGTTGCGTAGAACTTCTAAGGGTTATTTGGAGCGGGTTAGAGCACCCAGAGTAGGAGCTAAACGTTGCTCAGGATCGACATTAGAACTTGGATAATTTTGGGCTTATCGAGGTAAATACTCTTGTCCTTATATTGCAATTGGAAATTACATACTGTAGTAGTATAGAAATGAATATAAGATTCATAGAAGAGAATTGAACTGTAATAGAAGGATATTACAGAAAAGACTTGAACTGAAATCACATCAGAAGAATATTAAAGGAGAAGTATTTCAAAAGAATTAAGAACCGTTTTTGAAAGAAGAGTAATACTTGGTTTTAAAAGCTTAAGAGTTATACTAGCCTTATGGGAAGTTAGGTATAACGACTTAAGAGTGATAAAAGGAACGGTTTACTTAATTGGTTATAAACGCCTTGTATTGATTTCGGAAATGAGAATAAGTATCGAACAAACCACTGCAGCGCTAATAAAGGGAAATGTATCGACTAATTAAGTATTATTAAAACCAGTAGAAACCTACATCTGCATAGAAGCTAAGATGAGACAAAATGATATTACATTTCCTAGATCATGGCTGCTTTAACAAGATTGTTATAAACAAGAATAACCTACTCACACATAAGGCATATGTTTCTCAAATTGTTTTAAAAGGGGAATTATATTATTAAGTGATTAAAACTATGAACTACGAAACCTTTCGAAAATGAGAAACTTGAGCATTTGAAATTAGGCAAACTTGAACGTTTGGAAAATAATGTTGTTACTTAGGGAAGTGTTTTGGTTTACTTAAAAAGATAGTCACTCTATTTTTATACTACGGGTATTGTGTGACTTTTGTGAAAGGAACGGATCTTTTAAAGAGTTAATGTATGAAGTACTTTGGGGATAAAAACCCGAACTTGTTAACATAAAGTAGAAAGTACCTTGTGTGAATAACTTGATTGTGTTGGTTTTTGATAGCCTTGTAATACTTTCTTATAGATTTTATAAGTAAACATGTTAGGATGCTACGTTTGTTAGTATCTTGTGATGTTGTGTAAGGGGGTTATTTTTGTTGTGCTTACGTTGTTAAACGTTAAGCCCGTTGTACTGTTATTATATCACATACCCCTTTGACTTGTTATACCGAGGGCTTGCCACCCTTGATGCGGGTCTATACGGCCTATGCGGTCTGTGTGACTATGCGGAGCAGCGGTATGCTCCAGGATTGATCATTCCGGGTGTATTATCCGTCACGAGGAGTGCCTTATGCGATGCAATATGACTATGCGGTCTATGTGACTATGCGGACTACGGGAGTCCATGAGGGTACCACGGGCTAGCTACCCCCGATGCGAGGAATACCTCATGCGGGCCTATGTGTGGCCTATGCGGAGCAGCGGTATGCTCCAGGATTAGACGCGCACATTGATACGAGGCGAGTGGCGGCCGATCATGTAGTGCGGTCTAGAAAGACCTCGTGATACCGCTTATGGCATTTTTGGTGCGTGGGTCTTAGTAGTCGGCTATGCCTTTACTTACCCGTCACGGTTTTATTATGACACAGGTGGGACCTGGTGTTCATGTGTATTCCTTGGTGCTTGTTATATCATGGACTGCCGGCAGTGAGGAAGGAATTCCACGGGCATGATTGATATTGTGGGCATGAGACCCATGGTTATATTTGAGTAATGACTTTAAGGGCGTGAGTCCCTGACTTGACATGACTGCTTACATATTGTGTATCGTAAATTGTTTATCATATATGTCTTGTGTTTTATATAGACTATTATGATTTCATTTACGATTTTCGCCACATACTTGGTACTGATCGACCTCCTTCGGGGCCGTTCATGCCGCAGTAGAAGTACACCGCCGATCCTCGCTCTTAGGATCACAGTCAGCGTTTTGGGAAGCTCCGTTTCTCGAGGCTTATCAGGTATAGTCCCATCGTTGTAGGTACTTACATTCAGGGTATGGCGGGCCCCGTCCGCCATTGTTGTTTTATCATTCTTAGAGGTCCGTAGTAATGCTAGGCGAGTTTGTAAAAGGGATGTAATCGTTTCGGATTTAAGTTATATATATATATATATATATGCCGAAAGGCTACTTTTCTAAAAAAGCTTTCACTTCATTTATGTCATGTCTTGTTTTATATTCCGCCGATTACTCGATGTATGTCTCTGGGTGCCCGGTAAGACATCACCACGCCCGGTTCGGTCGTGACAAAAGTGGTATCAGAGCGATTAATCCTCGGAAAGTGTCTACGCACCGTATCTAGTAAGTCTTGATTATCGGTGTGTGCACCACACCAATAATCGTGAGGCTATAGGATATTTAGGATTGGTTTCCATTCTTCTCACTCGAGATCGTGCCTTAGAGCCGTGTTATAAGTTGGACCCTCTAACGTATTTCTTTCCTTACCGATTATGCCTCCGCGTAGGCAACCCGCCCGTATGGCAAGGCAATGTGAGCCGCGTAGAGCAGCAGATGGTTACGAGGCACAGCCCAATCATCACCTAGGGTGGTGCTTCATTCGGGAGTTCTGCGACATCGCCTTCAAAGCAGAAGTTTAGCACGTGGCAGCAGCTCCTCGCGCCATGATATATGAGCCTTCGCCCACGGGAACAGAGAATATGGATTACAAAGGAATGGACTCACATTAGCTAGGATTTTAGCAATCAGAGAATATAGAGTGCACCGATATATCACGGGTCTATACGATTATTTAGTAAAGGGTTGTACAAGAGTAGCCCTTCGAGCATGGATATTGCCCGTGCAGACAGCTCACGCGCACACGGAGAACGTAGACATCGACGGATTAACCAAGTTCAGCAGAAGAGGCGGTCGGCAGGTCCTTTGGTAACTTTCGAGGCGACCGCCTCGAGCAGATCGATATGCGCCTCGCCCGATCAGAATGGTCCTCCGCTGCGGTCGACGTTCGGTATGCAGGAGTTGGTCGAGCTCGTGGCTTCGATTCACGATACACGCGTCCTTCCCACCGATTGATGGTTCGGAGAGGAATGAGTGGTAGCCAGAGGAGGCCACCCCCACCTCGGTGTGACTGTTGTGGTAGATGTCATTGTGGGGTGTGTCGTGCTTCTTCGACAGCTTGTTATGCTTGCGGCCAGCAGGGCCATTTTGCGAGAAATTGTCCGACCAGAGGTGGCGCGGATGTAGAGACTCAGCCTTCGGGATCAGTGGCTAGTTCATCATCTTCCCTAGCTATGCGCCCAACCGGGCAGGATTGATTAGAACGACAGAGGGGAGTGAAGCAGTAGATACAGGTATATCCTTAACCCTCTAGAGATTAGTATGTGTGATACGATAAGTATATCTTAAGTGTTACGTTCAGATAACATTGTGTAAATTGTGATTAGAAATCATGGTTAGTTAAAAGGGTAAGATTGGGGATAGGGAAAGTGTGAGCCTTAGAGTTTTATACGTGGAGACCTTAGAGGCGAGGCCATCTTGAGTAAAAGATTATTTTTATGTTTGACCCTTATCGGAGTGCATAGTATACGTGAGATATGTTTGTGTGATAAATCCCTGAGTGGTATGAAATGAAAGAGGGTAGTTGAGCTAAGAAGACCACTAGGTTTTCGTAACTTGATTAGTGAGATTGTTCCGGATCGGGGAACAAGAGTTTTGCGCGATAGCGGGTCGGGTCATGGACCATCAGTCAACCCGCGGCCTGTATTTTGGTGGGGTCAGTTCGAGGTGGTCCCGCCAGGTGGTGGGGTCACGAGGGTGTTAGGCCCAAGTTTAGTTAACCAGCGTATGAGTTCGTGGATGCGTTCGACCAGTAGGCGGGCCGATGAGGTCAGCCCATCTTGTCTTTCTGTAAGGACCGTTTACTCGGCAAAGGGTTATGCGAGAATTTATATCAGGAAGGTTGTAAGGCTGCACGAGGTGCCTACTTTCACCTTATGACAGGCAGTGGAGCCCGCCATTACTGCTTTTCTGGAGGTTTTACCAGGCATGGTTAGGAACTCAGGTGAGTCTCAGTATCGCATTCGCCCTCGGGCCAGTGTTTGGATTTCAGGGGTAGCTATGAGGATTGTTGTCTCCTGTTGAGGAAGTGTTTTATAGCTACCATATCAGTATTCGGATATCGCCTTATGACGCCTTGTAAGGGCGGAAGTGTAAGTTGCCGGTCGATTGGTTCGATGTTGGCAAGATTCAGATAGCTGGTTCATTCTTGTTCCAGCAGGATGTGGATAGGGTAAATCTTATCCAGGAGAGGTTATCGGCAGCTCGGAGTCAACAGAAGTCGTGCGGATAATCGGCGACGACGCTTGGAGTTCAGGTTGATGGTGGGTCTTCTTGAAGGTACCACCCCGGAAAGGGTGTGACGAGTTTTGGGAAACAGAGGAAACTTAGCCGAGGTACTTTGAGCGCTTTCAGATCATTTGGAAAGTAGGCCAGGTTGCTTATAGTTAGAATTGTCGTCCGACGTAGGAGGCAGTATGTCCGGTCTTTCATGTTGCTATGTTCGGAAAGTATCGGAGATCCATCCAGAGTGTTCCCAGTTAATGATGACCAAGTTGGAGGTAGTAACCCAGAGATTTGGAAGCTGAAGCAGTAATAGAAATGTGGTAAGTTATGAGAAAGAGTTCGAGTGTACGAGAAGGGTACGACGAGTAAGGGAAGAAGCGAGCATGTGTTAAGAGCATATGAGTGATCATTTCGTTTGTAAATAAAAGATGTGAATGGAGTATCTTTTAGACCTTGGGTGGGAGCTTTTGTGATGTTAGAGGTGATTCCTCGTGGACTTGGATGTAAGTATTTGCGCGGGTGTTTTCTGTGGCCATGTGTGGCATTTGCAAACTGGTTAAGCTATGAGGAACTTTATTGTTATCCGTCTTGAGAAGGAACATTCGGGACGAATGTTTCTAAGGAGGGGAGAATGTTATACCCCGTATTTCCAGAGTATGTACGTGAGGACGTACGTACAAAAGTTTAAGCCTTAAGTTAGGCAAGGGACGAAAATATTTGTGCACAGCTACCAAAAAGAATTGTTTTTCGACGAAATGTTTTCCAAACTTTGCGAAGGGAAAATTACGACTGCAACATTAATTATTTTTGCGGATTTTTCCGAGAGATGAAATATTTTGGACCAACGAGAGGGCGACACTTGTCACCCTCAAGTTGGCGGATTTGTGGGCATCATTTGGACGATTTCAAAGTCTTGGAGTAGGTAGGATATTTGTGATATTTTGTGTAGTAGTTGGATAAGGTACACATGGGTAAATCCTCACCCTCCACTTGTCCACCACTTGTCTTGATCTTGGCCCTTGGTTGTCCTATAAATACCCCCCCTTGGTTGAAGACTTCTTCATCCACAAAATGTTTTCTAAGTCTTGAAGTCCTCCCCCCCTTCTTGTGTAGTTCTCGTCCAAGTCTTCCCCCTCCCCCTTTGTGAGGCCTTTTGGCCGAGAGTACCCCCCCTACCTTGAGAGTTGTTCTCGTAAATACACCCCCCCTTTGGTAGAAAGTATTCTCCAAAGTATTGTTACTATTCCAAAATACCTTGGCCCAAATACCTTGTAGTATTCCAAGGTTACCCCTATACTAAAAGCCCAGAAATACTATTATACTTCCCTTCAGTCACAAAAACGAAACCCTAAGGAAAATCTTCATAGCCGGTTGAAGTATTAAGAAGAAGTTGCGTAGAACTTCTAAGGGTTGTTTGGAGCGGGTTAGAGCACCCAGAGTAGGAGCTAAACGTTGCTCAGGATCGACATTAGAACTTGGATAATTTTGGGCTTATCGAGGTAAATACTCTTATCCTTATATTGTAATTGGAAATTACATATTGTAGTAGTATAGAAATGAATATAAGATTCATAGAAGAGAATTAAACTGTAATAGAAGGATATTACAGAAAAGACTTGAACTGAAATCACATCAGAAGAATATTAAAGGAGAAGATTAAACTGTACTTACATAGGACTGTATTTACAGTAGACTTGTGTAGCTTAACGGGTAGGGAAGTGCTGCCCGATTTTCCGTAGAATAGAGAACCTACTGCTTAGAATATTCTATAGAGTAGTCTAGAAGTTGATAGACTTATATAACCGTTATAGGTTGAAGTACTGCGAGTAGCGTGTTCTACTTGAAAGGTGGATAAGGCTAGCCGGGTTATAGCGGTGGAGCGTTTTGCTAATAGTCGATAATCGTCGCGAGGCATGTGATTCTTCCTATCCTCTTGAGCATGATATTTTTTAAAAGAATATATATAGTACGGTAGACGTACGTGTGTTAAATGAACGTGGTTTTACTGCGATGTCTTCTGACTTGAGTCTAATAATAAAGAATCTTGAAGTATTTCAAAAGAATTAAGAACCGTTTTTGAAAGAAGAGTAATACTTGGTTTTAAAAGCTTAAGAGTTATACTAGCCTTATGGGAAGTTAGGTATAACGACTTAAGAGTGATAAAAGGAACGGTTTACTTAATTGGTTATAAACGCCTTGTATTGATTTCGGAAATGAGAATAAGTATCGAACAAACCACTGCAGCGCTAATAAAGGGAAATGTATCGACTAATTAAGTATTATTAAAACCAGTAGAAACCTCCATATGCATAGAAGCTAAGATGAGACAAAATGATATTACATTTCCTAGATCATGGCTGCTTTAACAAGATTGTTATAAACAAGAATAACCTACTCACACATAAGGCATATGTTTCTCAAATTGTTTTAAAAGGAGAATTATATTATTAAGTGATTAAAACTATGAACTACGAAACCTTTCGAAAATGAGAAACTTGAGCATTTGAAATTAGGCAAACTTGAACGTTTGGAAAATAATGTTGTTACTTAGGGAAGTGTTTTGGTTTACTTAAAAAGATAGTCACTCTATTTTTATACTACGGGTATTGTGTGACTTTTGTGAAAGGAACAGATCTTTTAAAGAGTTAATGTATGAAGTACTTTGGGGATAAAAACCCGAACTTGTTAACATAAAGTAGAAAGTACCTTGTGTGAATAACTTGATTGTGTTGGTTTGTGATAGCCTTGTAATACTTTCTTGTTGATTTGATAAGTAAACATGTTAGGATGCTACGTGTGTTAGTATCTTGTGATGTTGTGTAAGGGGGTTATTCTTGTTGTGCTTACGTTGTTAAACGTTAAGCCCGTTGTACTGTTATTATATCACATACCCCCTTGACTTGTTATACCGAGGGCTTGCCACCCTTGATGCGGGTCTATACGGCCTATGCGGTCTGTGTGACTATGCGGAGCAGCGGTATGCTCCAGGATTGATCATTCCGGGTGTATTATCCCGATGCGAGGAGTGCCTTATGCGGTCTGTGTGACTATGCGGTCTATGTGACTATGCGGACTGCGGGAGTCCAGGAGGGTACCGCGGGCTAGCTACCCCCGATGCGAGGAATACCTCATGCGGGCCTATGTGTGGCCTATGCGGAGCAGCGGTATGCTCCAGGATTAGACGCGCACATTGATACTGAGGGCGAGTGGCCAGCTTCGATCATGTGGTGCGGTCTAGAAAGACCTCGTGATACCGTTTATGGCATTGTTGGTACTGTGGGTCTTAGTAGTCGGCTATGCCTTCGTACTTACCCCGTACGATTTTATGATGACACAGGTGGGACACGTGTTCATGTGTATTCCTTGGTGCTTGTTATATCATGGACTGCCGGCAGTGAGGAAGGAATTCCACGGGCATGATTGATATTGTGGGCATGAGACCCATGGTTATATTTGAGTAATGACTTTAAGGGCGTGAGTCCCTGACTTGACATGACTGCTTACATATTGTGTATCGTAAATTGTTTATCATATATGTCTTTTGTTTTATATAGACTATTATGATTTCATTTACAGTATTTTCAGTTTCACATACTTGGTACCTGTTGTACTGACCTCCTTCGGGGGGCTGCGTTCATGCCGCAGGTAGAAGTACACCAGTCGTCGATCCTCGCTCTTAGGATCACAGTTCAGCGTTTTGGGAAGCTCCGTTTCTCCGGAGGCTTATCAGTGGTATAGTCCCCTGTCGTTGTAGGTACTTACATTCAGGGGTATGGCGGGGCCCTGTCCCGCCATTGTTGTTTTATCATTCTTAGAGGTCTGTAGTACTGTTGTGGGCAGAGTTTGTAAAAAGGGATTTAACTGTTCGGATTTAAGTTATATATATATATATATGCCGAAAGGCTACTTTTCTCGGAAAAACTATTTCGCACTTCATTTATGTCATGTATTGTTTTATATTCCGCTGATTACTCTGATGTATGTCTCGGGTGCCCGGTAAGGCACCGCCACGGCCCGGTTCAGTCGTGATGAAACATACCAAAAGATAAGCCTCCGAGAAACGGAGCTTCCTAATACGCCGAATCGTGATCCTATGGCGAGGATCAACAACCGGTGTACCTCTGTCACGACCCGATCCCGGGCCCGTGACTGGTGCCTTACCCCGGGCACCCTAGTGATACAACATTAGAGAAAAACCAGCGGAAATAAAAACTCATGAAAGAAAGCAGTGAAATAAGAAAACAGGCTAACCCAAACGGTTACCTTTTTGTACATAAATGAAAACTTGAACAGTTACATCCCTTACAAACATGCCCACAACAGTGCTACATACCTCTAAGAAGTTTGAAACCATAATGACGGGACAGGGCCCCGCCATATCCCTGAATGTACAGAATCTACAACTCAGGGAAACATACCAAAAGATAAGCCTCCGGAGAAACGAAGCTTCCCAATACGCTGAACTGTGATCCTATGAGCGAGGATCAACAACCGGTGTACCTCTACCTGCGGCATGAACGCAGCCCCCCGAAGGAGGTCAGTACAACAGGTACCAAGTATGTGAAATCGAAATATCAGAAATGAAATCATAATAGTCTATATAAAGCAGGAGACATGTATGATAACCAAACTACAGTACACAACATATAAGCAGTCATGTCAAATCAGGGACTCATGCCCGTGAAATCATCACTCAAATACAACCCGGGAATTTAACCTGCACAATGGCCGCATGCCCCGGCATCTCACCTCGGTAAGCATGGCCCTGGAACCGTCCTAGTGGGCCCATACCCGTGGACCATCCAACGTGTCGGTATTGTTACACCCCGTAAGTCCAGGACATGTATAAGAGAATGTACGTAAGGAAACAAGACTTGGAAATTAGTACGAAAGGAAGAATTGTTTTTCCGACGGAAAATCTTCCGAAGGTCGGAAAGGAAAAATGTTCGTTGTTGAGAATTGGATTCTCAAAATTCATTATTTGAAAAGTATGGAACTTGTTAATATTATGGAAATTTATCTTTACGGATTTGGTCATGTGGGGCCCACCCGAGGAATTTTACGCTTTTGTACCCACGAGGGTTACGGAATTTTATGGACGAATGAGAGGGCGACATGTGGCACCCCCATAAGTGGTCTTGGTCGAATTAGAGGAGGGGTATTATGGTCATTGAACATCTTGGAAGATAAGTCTTCAAAGCTTGACATACTTGACTAGTCAACTTGCCACATAAGCTTGATCCATGTGATTTTAATCCTAGCCTCACATTTGTTTAATTCTAAGCCTCCATGTGTGTTATAAGGTTAATACTAGTGCAAGACTAGCTCATTTACACTTAGAAAATTTTAGAGAACCATTGTTCTAGCAACATTGCTCTCCTTTGCTCATACTATACCCACACAAAAATTTGTGATTTTGATCCTTTGTTCACAAGACTTAAAACCAAGGTTCCTAAGAGTGTTGTAAGGTTATCTCAATAGAAAGATTTCGGAAAAAACGTATTTTTACGTTAGTCGCAAGGCGGAAACTAAGGGAGTTCTTCAACTTTGAAGTTAGAACTTGAAGATGGGTTCTTCATAGGCCTCTAAGGAGTGCTTGGAGCGGATTGGAACCTAAGGTTAGGAGCTAAGAATTGCTAAGGCGCGACTTTGGAATCTTGGAAATTTTAAGGGCTTTAAAGGTATATTCTTGTCGTTGTAGTAATTAAGGTTTACTTATCATTGTAGCTATGTTTTTAGCAAGCATGAGTTATATAGTATGAAGTTTGATATGTTTATTGGCTATTGGAACACTAATCCGAAATCTAGCATGTTTAACTTTAAGATTTCAATTCTAGTCGATTATTAGTCTAAGCGTCGCATGTTGTATAAAGAAGGAAATTGTAGTTGTTGAAGTTGTTTAGACTATATAACATGTTATACCTTATAACTTGGAATTTTAAGAAGGATTGAAAAAGACTTAGTGTTGTTCTAGAGGTTGGCCGAGAATGGCTTTTGGCATATTCACTATTTCGTATGAATTGTGGGGCAGAATTTTACACGTATTGTAAAGCGTGTAATCCCCTTTGTTTGGTTGTTGTTTGGAGCCTTAAATGTGGCTTGTTGGTTATTGTATTCGGCCTTGAAAAAGGTGGGAAAGTGAGTAGAAACAAAGGAAGTGCTGCCCGATTTTCCGTAGAATTAGAGACTAAATACTTAGTATTATTCTACATAGAGACTAGAAGTTGATAGCCTTGTTGTGACCATTATAGGTTGACACTTCTACGTACGGCGTATTCGGCTTAGCTTGTGGATATTAGCCGAAAAGGTATGTGAACTATCTCCTCTTCTAGCATGATTCCTTAAGATAAAGAAAGTAGGTTCTACTCCTTAAATGATCCATTCCTTGGTTATATTTGGATTGCTAAAATAGAATTTGTTCTATGTACTTCCTTGATTGTACTTTGATGTTTAGATTTTAAGTTATAGAATCCACTTTCTTGATGAAGTTTGGATTCTTAAAAGTGAAGGTATTTTTACTTAAAGTACATGTAGTCTTAAAAAGGAAGTGGTTTCCAAATCTTTTGGCTAGTGCCTTAGTTCTAAAACCTAAAGGTCATTATAATGACTTTAGGAGTCAAAGGTGATTTACTTATTTGATTTAAAAGAGGAGAAATGACATGATTTAAGAGAAGTAACTTGTGTTAAGGGTGAAGTTACTTGAGGTTTAAAAAGTAGAAGAAAACTTGTTTTCTAACTATTAAGAGACTTGAAGTATTTTGAAAGTTGAGAACTTGATTTGTAAGTATGTGATACTTGGTTTTAATAGTATAAGTCTCTTGGTTATTGAAGGAATGGATACGTCTAAAACCATAAAGGGTTATAACGGCTTTATGGGAAGTTGGTTATAACGGCTTTATGGAAGGTTTAGAAAGTTGTCTATCTTATTAATCGGCATAAGTTGCCTAGATTATGAAAATTTGGAGTTACTTGATTTCAATCTTTGAAATGAGTTTTCTAAAAATGTAGTAACTTACTTTGAAAAATAGACACGCCTTGATACTACGGGCGTTAGTATCTTGGGGCTTTACATAGAAAGGAGTCTTTTATAAAAGAATGTACGTACGTAGTACTTTGGCTTGATAAATTGAGGATTTGTCTAAGTGTGCCTTGATAAGTACTTTGGCTTGTTAAAAGAGAATTATTCTATGTATAACTTGATTAGTACTTTGGCTTGATAAATTGAGGATTTGTCTAAGTGTGCCTTGATAAGTACTTTGGCTTGTTAAAAGAGAATTATTCTATGTATAACTTGATTAGTACTTTGGCTTGATAAATTGAGGATTTGTCTAAGTGTGCCTTGATAAGTACTTTGGCTTGTTAAAAGAGAATTTTTCTATGTATGCCTTGATTAGTACTTTGGCTTGATAAATTGAGAATTTGTCTAAGTATGCCGTGATAAGTACTTGGGCTTGTTAATTGAGAATTGCCTATGTGTGCTGGAAATAGCCGGTTGTGTGCTATTGGTATATCGATCGTTCGGGTCATTCCGGGTTTGTGGCATTTGCATAATTCCGTGGATTTGCTACCCACGATGCGAGGAATACCTCGTGCGAGTCCGTAGGGCTTATGCGGGTGAAATAGTCCCGTGCGGCGGGTCCGACCTATCGAGGAATACCTCACGCGAGTCCGTAAGGGCTTATGCGGTGAAATAGTCCTATGCGAGGAATACCTCATGCGGGTCGAAAGGGCTTATGCGGGTGAAATAGTCCCGTGCGGGCGGGTCCGACCTATGCGAGGAATACCTGCGTGGGTCCACGCGACCTATGCGGTGAAATAGTCCCAGAATAGGATTGCTAAATGATCTTTGCGGGCGGATGGTCCTGCTTGATCATGAGCTTCCTAGTTTATATTGTAAGGATACTACTGTTTACTCTCATTGTTAGTAAGGCACAATGTGTTGTATTTTGATTATCATATATGTCCCCGGATTCATTTGTGTTACCCTATGGTCATGCTTTTACGAGGTGGGACTTGGTGTTCATGTATCCTTATTGGTGTTATTACATCATGGACTGCCGGCAGTGAGGAAGGATTCCACGGGCATGATTGATATTATGGGCGTGAGACCCATGGTTATATTGAGTAATGACTTTGAGGGCCTGCGTCCCTGACTTGATATGACTGCTTATGTGTTATGTATTGTGGGTTGGCTATCATACATGTCTCCTGTTTTGTTTAGACTGTTATGATTTCATTACAGTACTTATTGTTCACATACTTGGTACATTCTTCGTACTGACCTCCTTGAAGTGCGTTACATGCCGCAGTTTAGTCTGTGATTCGTCGGCAGTGTAGGATCTGCTCGAGTTTTGGATAAGCTCCTTATTAGGAGTTTATCTTTGGTATATGTCCTTCAAGATGTGCTTTGTATAGTTTTGGGCACGGGGCCTTGTCCGTCATAGTTGATTTAACTCCTAAGTGCAGTATTCATATGTAGGATTGGACTCGTATGCGGTGTAGTGTCTTTTGTTTATGTATATATGGCAGCCTTGTCGGCTTTGCCCTTGCCGCACGCTTGTTTTAGAGGAAAAAAATGAGGTGTTATTTCGGATTCATGGCTACTTGTTTTGTTAAGGTAGTAGGGTGCCCGTGTAGGGCACCGATCACGGGCGAGGTTCGGGCGTGGAGTGGTATCGAGCGATCGGTCCTCGGAATGTCTGAGACCGTGTCTAGTAGAGTCTTGATTATCGGTGTGTTGCGCGCCACACCCATAAACAGGAGGCTACAGGACATTTAGGAGTTGGTTTCTATTCTTTTCACTCTAAGATCGTGCCATAGAGCTGTGTTAGTGTTATACCCCGTATTTCCTGAGTATGTACGCGGGGACGTACGTAGAAAAGTTTGTGCCTTAAAGTGCTTGGCCGAATTTTATTTGTGCATAACACCCGGTTAGAGTCGTTTTTAGTGAAAGCGTTTTCCTGACTTTCGTAGGGAATTTCCGCTATGTCATTTTTAATTTTTGCGGATTTTTCCGAGAGGCGAAACATTTTTGGCCAGCGAGGCGACACTTGTCACCCTCCCATTGGAGCACGTTGGGCGGTAAAAGAGGTGGACGAATTGGCCATTGTGGGTCAAGGGGTTGGTAGGATATTTTGTGGTAGATGGATAAGGTGCACTTGGCAAGATCTTGGCCCTACACTTGCCTTGCACTTGGCAAGATCTTGGCCATTGGTTGGCCTTTGCTAGCCTATAAATACCAGCCTTTGGAAGACTTATTCATCCTAAAATGTTCTAAGTCTTAGAAATCCTCCCTCCTCTTGTTTGACTCTCGTCCAAGAGCCCACTCCCTAGATAGGCCCTTGTGGCGAAGCCTCCCCTCCCACTTTGTGGTGTGGCAGTGGGGTACCCCAGCCTAGTTGTTTTAGTATAATACCCCTCTTGATAGAAATACCTCAAAAGTATTGTTATAATGCCCAAATTACCTTAGCCATATACCTTGTTGTATTCTAAGGTTATACTATCTGAAAAGCCGTAAATACTATTATACTTCCCTTAGTCACAAAAACCGAAACCACAGGAAAAATCTCCATAGTCAGTTGGAGTATTGTGTAGAAGTTGGTTAGAACTTCTAAGGGTGGTTTAGATGGGTTGGGCGCTCGGAGTTGGAGCTAAACGATTGCCCGGGATCGACTTTATACTTGGATAATTATGGGCTTATTGAGGTAAATATCTTGTCCTCTATTGTAATTGGAAATTACATATTGTTAGAATATATAGTTGAAGTATACTATATATAGAATCAACGTAGTTATTGGCAATGTCTTTTGACTTAAGCTGAATAATACTTACGGCAATGTCTTGCGACTTAAGCTGTATTTAAAGAAGATTCTTGATCAGTAATTACTTAGGGTGTATTCTGAGAGACTTGTGAAGTAGTACCGTGGAGTAGAATTGTACAGTTAGGGTTAGATGTATAACCCCGGTTGGCTTGGTAGCCGGCCTCGATAGAGGAGGAGATTTCTGTTGTTGCGGGAGGTCTTTGAATTTTACGTAGAATGTTCTCTGAAGAGACCTTATGTTAATAAGCGCCTTGTGGCCTTATAGGTGGAAGTACTATGCGTGGCGCGATCTACTTGGCTTAGGGAGTAGCCGGCGGTTTGAGGTACTTGGAGCGTTTTGCTATTAGTCGATAATCGTCGCGAGGTATGTGAACCTCTTCCTATCTCTTCTAGCATGATATGTGTGAACTATGTAGTACGGTAGACGTACATGTGCTAAATGTATGTGATTGGTTTAAAACATAAAGTGTTATAACGACTTTATGGGAAGTTGGTTATAACAGCTTTATGTTGGTAAGAAAATACATGTGGTTTTTAAAAGGTACTGATTTGAACTATAACTGGCTTGTTATGTGTTAATAAAGAACTTGAAGTATTTCAAAAGATTTTTGAATCATTTTGAAAGAAGAAGTAATACTTGGTTTTTTGAAAAACTTAAGAGTTATACTAGCTTTATGGGAAGTTAGGTATAACGGCTTAAGAATGTTTTACTGATTTCGGAAATCAGAATGCGTATCGACAAACCACTGCAGCGTTAATAAAAGGAAATGTTTTGACTAATTAAGTATTATTAAAACCAGTAGAAACTTCCATCTGCATAGAAGCTAAGATGAGACAAAATGATATTTCCTAGATCATGGCTGATGTAATAAGATTGTTATAAACAAGAATATCCTACTCACATATAAGACTTATGTTTCTCAGATAGTTTTAAGGAGAATTATATTCTCAAATGAATAAGACTATGAACTACGAAACCTTTCTAAAATGAGAAACTTGAACATTGGAAATTAGGCAAACTTGATCATTGGAAAAGAATGTTGCTACTTGATTTTACAAAGAGAAGTAATTGATTTACTTTAAAAGGATAGTCACTCTATTTTATACTACGGGTATTGTGTGACATTGTGAAAGTAACGTATCTTTTAAAGAGTTAATGTATGAAGTACTTTGGGGATAAAAACCCGATTTTGTTAATCATATAGTAGAAGGTACCTTGTGTGAAGAACTTGATTGTATTGGTTTGTGATAGCCTTGTAATACTTTCTTGATTGCGTTGATAAGTAAACGTGTTGGGATGCTACGTGTGTTAGTATCTTGTGATGTTTGTGTGAAGGGGTTTCCCTTGATTGTGCTTATTAACTATCAGTCGTTATGATAGTATTGTGGCATTCATCTCTTGAGATGATTAGGGGTTAAGCGCCCTCCGTCGGGGGTAGACTTCAGTGGTCGATGGACCTATGATTCGAGAATACCTCACGCAGTCCCGGGCTATGCGAGCTACGAGTTCGTGTTAGTGTCGTCCTTTACGGGCACGCGGTCCATGTGGCCATGCGGATGCGAAGTCGGGGCGATCTTAGGGAGTAGCTACCCTCGATGCGGGAATACCTCATGCGGGCGATGAGATTGGCCTACGCGGGCTGCGGGAGTTCGAGGGTTAGACGCGTGCATTGATCTGCGGGCAAGTGGCGGCTTTGATCATGTGACGGTCTAGACAGATCTTATGATACGATTCATGACCTTGTTGGTGCGTAGGTTTTTAGTAGTCGGCTATGCCTTCGTACTTACCGTCTGATTTTATTATGACACAGTGGGACCGGTGTTCATGTGTGTTCCTTGGTGCTTTTATATCATGATCACGGCGGTGAGGAAGGTATTCCACGCATGATTGATGTTGTGGGCACGAGACCCATTGTTATACTTGAGTGATGACTTGAGGCGTGAGTCCACAACTTGACATGATCGCTTTGTTGTAAGCGTAGTTTGGTTATCATACATGTCTCTGCTTTATATGTCGCTATGATTTCATTTACGATATGTATTTTCATTTCACATACTCGGTTGTTATCGACCTCGCCCGGGCTGCGTTCATGCCGCGAGTTGAGGTACACGATCGTTGATCCTAGCTCTCGTGGTCACGCTTTATTTGGGAAGCTCCGTTTCTCGGAGGCTTATCGGTGGTATAGTCCGCTGCCGTCGTAAGTGTTTACATTCGGGGGTTTGGCGGGGCCTGTCCGCCATTGTTGTCGTATCATTCTTAAGTGCAGAAATCTTGTTGTGGCGGGGTTTGTAAAAAGGATTAAACTGTTCATGTTGAAAAAGTTGCTATTTATATATATCTTGAAGGTAACCGTCTTTGGTTAGCTTTGTCTTCTTATTTCACCGTCTTATTACCTTTGGTTTCATGTATTGTCTTTATGTTCGTGATTACTCGATGTATGTCTACTTGGGTGCGGGTAAGGCACGATCACGGGCCGGTTCGGTCGTGACAAAAGTGGTATCGAGCGATTAATCCTCGGAAAGTGTCTGACCGTATCGATGAAGTCTTGATTATCGGTGTTTTGTGCACCACAGCAATAATCAGGAGGCTATAGGATATTTTAGGATTGTTTTCTATTCTTCTCACTCTGAGATCGTGCCTTAGAGTTGTGTTGTAAGTTGGACCCTCTAACGTATTTCTTTCCCTTATCGGTATGCCTCGCGTAGGCAACCGGGCGGGAGGGCAAAGCGGCCGAGGCTGCGAGTAGAGTTCGGAAGGGTTGCGAGGCACAGCCCAATCTTTACCTAGGGTAGTGCTTCATTCGGGATTTCTGCGACGCCACTAGCCCCAGTGAGTTTACGCAGCGTGGCGATCCTACTGCGGCCATGATATATGAACCTTGATTCGCGGCCACGAGCAGAAAATTTAGATTGCAAGAGCGACCACATTACTAGCTATAGATTTGGCTACCGCAGTATACCGATGTACCGCGAGTCTTGAGGACTATCTATAAGAGGTTGTGCAAGAGTAATTCTTGATTGGGCTTGAGCATGGCACGTATGCGGGCTTATCGCGGCAGCGAGGCGTGTAGAGATCGACGAGTTAACGAAGGACACGAGAAGGGCGAGCGGCAAGGTCCTTTAGTAACTTTTGAGGCGAGTCGCCTCGCGGCCAATAGATTATGCACATCCACGGTCTGGCGAGGTCCTCCACGAATTTCGGGGCGTTAGGTATGCGGGAGTTGGTCGAGCTCGAGCTTAGGTTCCGGCTCTGGCGTAGGTTCCGGCCATCCGGATTGATTTTCTCGGTGTTCACAATGTGGCGGCGTCATCGAGGAATGTCGTCTTTTAGTTGTACGTGTTGTACTATGACCGTCGAGTGCTGTTGTCGAAAGAGTGTCCTTGCGGGAGGACTTAGCGCCGAGATCGGTGGGTAGTTCGTCATCTCCCATGGCTATCGCCTGCAGGCGAGTTTGATTAGAACGACTAAGGAGTGAAGCGATGAACATAGATCTATCCTTAACCTCAGAGTTTTGTATAGGTGATAAGGTGAGTATACCTTAGGTGCTATGTTACGATAGCGGTGTGTTAGTTGTGATTTGAAATCATGGTTGTTTAACCGAGTAAGATTTTGGGGATAGAAAGTGTGAGCCTTAGAGCTTTATACGTAGAGACCTTAGAGGTGAGGCCATCTCGAGAAAAGGTGTAGTGTTATGTTTGACCCTTATCGGAGTGCATAGTGCGTGAGTTATGTTGGGACAGTCCCTAGTAGTGTGGAATGAAAGAGGGTAGTTGAGCTAAGAAGGCCAGGTTTTCGTAACGTGATTAGTGAGATTGTTCGGTTGGGAGCTAGTATGATGCGGCGTTGCGGGTCGGGTTGAGCCGCGTTGCGGGTCAACCCGCGGCGAGTTTGGTGGTGGGGTCGGTTGTGGTGGTCCGCCTTGTGGTAAGTCACGAGGTGTTAGGCCCGTATTCGATTAACGTCTGAGTTCGTGGATCGTTCGACCGGTGGTCGGTCGATGGGGGCAGCCCATCGTGTTCTTCGTTCGACCGTTTACTGGTGTGTTGAGTTATCGAAGGGTTGAAAGGCTGCGCGGGGTGCTACCTTCACCTTATGTCGAACGGTGAAGCCCGGTTGTGGCTATTTTTCGCTTCTAAAAGTTTACGAGCAGGTTAAGAACTCAGGTGAGTCTCAGAATCGCATTCGCCCTCGGGCCAGTGCGTGGATTTCAGAGGTAGTCGTGGGGGATTGTTGTCTCCTGGGGAGGAAGTGTTTAAGCTACCATTTCAGTGTTCGGATATCGCTTTGTGAAGCCTTGTAGGGGCGGAAGTGTAAATTGCCGGTCGATTGGTTCGATGTTGGCAAGGTTCAGTTAGTTGGTTCAGGCTTGTTCCAGCAGACTGTGGATAGTGCGAAGCTTGTCTAGAAGAAGTTCTGGCAGCTCAGAGGAATTGTGCGGATAATCGGCGACGACGCTTAGAGTTGAGTTGGCGTTCGGTCTTCTTGAAGGTACCACCGGGTTGGGTGTGACGAGTTTGGAATCTGAGAGGAACTTAGCGAGTTACTTTGGGCCGCACGATTTCATGTGAAGAATAGGCGGGTTGCCTATATGTTAGCTTTTCTTGCGTCCGACTTAGGAGGTCATGCGTCCGGTCTTTCGTATTGTTATGATCGGAAAAGTATCGAGATCCATCGAGTGTTCCCACTTAATGATGACCACGTTAGAGATAGTAGCCGAGTTTTGGAACGAAGCGATGTCGAAATGTGGAAAGAGTTCGAGTATCGACATCCTCGGGGATCGCGTGCGATCGGTACCATTTGTTGGGTCGTCGGAGCAAGGCTCGCGACAAAGTGACAAAAGTGGTACCATTTGTTGGGTCGCCTGAGAAGGTTAATGCCTCAGGCAAAGTGACAAAGTGGTATCTACGACGAGTAAAGAGAGAAGCGAGCATGTATGGCGAGCATAGATGTGATCATTTCTTTTGTTTGGAAAAGTGTGGAAGAAGTATATTTTAGACCCCGGTGAGGAGTGTTTTGTGGTGATGATTAGAGGTGTTTCCTCGTGGACTTTGACGTAAGTATTTACGCAGGTGCAGCTGTGGCAGGATTGTTCTCGTAAGAATAGTAGTGAAGACTATATTGGCGCGCGTTTGTTTTGAGACTTATAAGGAACATTCGGGACGAATGTTTCTAAGGAGGGGAGAATGTTATACCCCGTATTTCCTGAGTATGTACGCGGGGACGTACGTAGAAAAGTTTGTGCCTTAAAGTGCTTGGCGAATTTTATTTGTGCATAACACGGTTAGAGTCGTTTTTAGTGAAAGCGTTTTCCACGACTTTCGTAGGGAATTTCGGCTATGTCATTTTTAATTTTTGCGGATTTTTCCAGAGGCGAAACATTTTTGGCCAACGAGAGGCGACACTTGTCACCTCCCATTGGAGCACGTTGGGCGGTAAAAGAGGTGGGCGAATTGGCCATTGTTGGTCAAGGGTTGGTAGGATATTTTGTGGTAGATGGATAAGGTGCACTTGGCAAGATCTTGGCCCTACACTTGCCTTGCACTTGGCAAGATCTTGGCCATTGGTTGGCCTTTGCTAGGCCTATAAATACCCACCCCTTTGGAAGACTTATTCATCCTAAAATGTTCTAAGTCTTAGAAATCCTCCCCCTCCCCTCTTGTTTGACTCTCGTCCAAGAGCCCCCCCTCCCTAGATAGGCCCTTGTGGCCGAGAGCCTCCACTCCCCTGTGGTGTGGCGTGGGGTACCCACTAGCCTAGTTGTTTTCGTATAATACCCCCCCTCTTGATAGAAATACCCTCAAAAGTATTGTTATAATGCCCAAATTACCTTAGCCATATACCTTGTTGTATTCTAAGGTTATACATCTGAAAAGCCCGTAAATACTATTATACTTCCCTTAGTCACAAAACCGAAACCACAGGAAAAATCTCCATAGTCCGTTGGAGTATTGTGTAGAAGTTGGTTAGAACTTCTAAGGGTGGTTTAGAGCGGGTTGGGCGCTCGGAGTTGGAGCTAAACGATTGCCAAGGATCGACTTTATAGTTGGATACTTATGGGCTTATTGAGGTAAATATCTTGTCACTCTATTGTAATTGCAAATTACATATTGTTAGAATATATAGTTGAAGTATACTATATATATAACTGAACGTAGTTATTGGCAATGTCTTTTTACTTAAGCATGTATAATACTTACTGCAATTTCTTTAGACTTAAGCCTGTATTTATAGAAGATTTCTGAAATGTATTTACTTAGGGTTTTATTACTGTAGTCTTGTGAAGTAGTACGAGTGGAGTAGAATTGTACTGTTAGGGTTAGATGTATAACCCACTGGTTGGCTTGGTAGCCGGCCTCGATAGAGGAGGAGATTCTGTTGTTGCGGGGAGGTCTTCTTGCGAATTTTACGTAGAATGTTCTCTGAAGAGACCTTATGTTAATAAAGCGCCTTGTGGCCTTATAGGTGGAAGTACTATGCGTGGCGCGATCTACTTGGCTTAGGGAGTAGCCGCGGTTTGAGGTACTTGGGCGTTTTGCTATTAGTCGATAATCGTCGCGGTATGTGAACCTCTTCCTATCTCTTCTAGCATGATATGTGTGAACTATGTAGTACGGTAGACGTACCTGTGCTAAATGTATGTGATTGGTTTAAAACATAAAGTGTTATAACGACTTTATGAGAAGTTGGTTATAACAGCTTTATGTTGGTAAGAAAATACATGTGGTTTTAAAAGGTACCGATTTGAACTATAAGCGGCTTGTTATGTGTTAATAAAGAACTTGAAGTATTTCAAAAGATTTTTGAATCATTTTGAAAGAAGAAGTAGTACTTGGTTTTTTTGAAAAACTTAAGAGTTATACTAGCTTTATGGGAAGTTAGGTATAACGGCTTAAGAATGTTTCTTGATTTGGAAATCGAATGCGTGTCGACAAACCAACTGCGGCGTTAATAAAGGAAATGTTTTGACTAATTAAGTATTATTAAAACCAGTAGAAACTTCCATCTGCATAGAAGCTAAGATGAGACAAAATGATATTTCTAGATCATGGTGATGTAATAAGATTGTTATAAACAAGAATATCCTACTCATATAAGACTTATGTTTCTCGGATAGTTTTAAGGAGAATTATATTCTCAAATGAATAAGACTATGAACTACGAAACCTTTCTAAAATGAGAAACTTGAACATTGGAAATTAGGCAAACTTGATCATTGGAAAAGAATGTTGCTACTTGATTTTACAAAGAGAAGTAATTGATTTACTTTAAAAGGATAGTCACTCTATTTTATACTACGGGTATTGTGTGACATTGTGAAAGTAACGTATCTTTTAAAGAGTTAATGTATGAAGTACTTTGGGGATAAAAACCGATTTTGTTAATCATATAGTAGAAGGTACCTTGTGTGAAGAACTTGATTGGATTGGTTTGTGATCGCCGTGTAATACTTTCTTGATTGCGTTGATAAGTAAGCGTGTTGGGATGCTACGTGTGTTAGTATCTTGTGATGTTTGTGTGAAGGGTTTCCCTTGATTGTGCTTATTAACTATCGATCGTTATGATAGTATTGTGGCATTCATCTCTTGAGATGATTAGGGGTTAAGCCCTCCGTCGCGGGTAGACTCAGCGGGTCGATGGACCTATGATTCGAGAATACCTCATGCAGTCGGGGGCTATCGCGGGCTACGAGAGTTCGGTGTTAGTGTACGTCCTTTATGGGCATGCGGTCCATGTGGCCATGCGGACTGCGAAGTCCAGGACGATGCCGGGGAGTAGCTACCCTCGATGCGGGGAATACCTCATGCGGGCCGATGAGATTGGCCTATGCGGAGCTGCGGAGTTCGAGGTTAGGCAGCGTACATTGATCTGCGGGCAAGTGGCGGCTTTGATCATGTGGCCGGTCTAGACAGATCTTATAATCTGATTCGCGACCTTGTTGATGCGTAGGTTTTTAGTAGTCGGCTATGCCTTCGTACTTACCGTCTGATTTTATTATGACACAGGTGGGACCTGGTGTTCATGTGTGTTCCTTGGTGCTTTTATATCATAGACTGCCGACAGTGAGGAAGGTATTCCACGGGCATGATTGATGTTGTGGGCCTGAGACCCATTGTTATACTTGAGTGATGACTTGAGGGCGTGAGTCCACAACTGACATATGCTTTGTTGTAAAGCGTAGTTTGGTTATCATACATGTCTCTGCTTTATATAGTGCTATGATTTCATTTCTGATATGTATTTTGATTTCACATACTCGTTTTTGTTATGCGACCTCGCCCTTGAAGTGCGTTCATGCGCGAGTTGAGGTACACGATCGTTGATCCTAGCTCTCGAGTCACGATTTGGCGTTTGGGAATGTAACGACCGTTAGGGCGTTGCGGTGCCTTACCGGGCACCCTAGTGATACAACATCGAGAAAACCAGCGGAAAAATAAAACATGAATCATGAAACAAGAGATATAATAAATAAACAGGCCACCAAAGCGATTGCCTTGGTATATACATAAAACACGAGCAGTTTAATCCTTTTACAACCACACTTGCGATTACTGCACCTCTAAGATTTACAACAACTATGGCCAGACGGGGCCGCCATACCCTGAGCGTCAAGAACTTACGGACTCGGGTAACATGCAAAGATAAGCCTCACGGAGCGGAGCTTCCCAAACGCTGAAATGAGATCCTAACGCGGGGATCGGCGGTAGATGTACCTCTACTGCGGCGTGACGCGGCCCGAAGAGGTCGATCTACAATTGCAGTATGTGAAAGCATGCAATCGTAAATGAAATCATACTAGTCTATATAAAGCGGGAGACATGTATGATAACCAAACTACGATTCCTGACATAAGCGATCATCACTCCAATATAACTATGGGTCTCACGCCCACAACATCAATCGAGTTCGCATTATGGCGCGTACCGGAATCTTGCGCCGGTGTAGACATGTCCATAATGCAACAACAATACCAATGTCCCATGGCCACATGCCCGGAGTCTGCGCCGGTGTAGACATGTCCATGTGACCTCAACAACAGCGGCAATCCAAATGGAGGCATACGTGCGCTACGCGTCGTGTCGATATGTCGAAGGAAACAATAAGACAACTTTCCAAATGGAAGCATACGTGCGCTACGCATCGTGTCGGTATGTCCAAAAGAAATCACTGGCGACAATCGAAATGGAAACATACGCGTGCGCTACGCATCGTGTCAGTATATCCAAAGCGATTAACCACAAGACCTTAACCAAAATGGAAGCATACGTGCGCTACGCGTCGTGTCGGTATGTCCAAAGCGATTAACAACAATAATACTATCAGCGAGGCGTGCGGTGGAATTTCTCGTCGCTGTAAACACGTCAAGTAAGTTCTCAATCAGTCAACCGACCTCTATCGAGACGCGGTAACACGAAACACAACGCTTGTACAATAAAGGCTATCATCACAAGCATAGGCAAGTTTCACAACAACAAGCATAGAGTTTCACACAACTCAAAGTACTTTCATTTTATGCCAAAGTCCGGTTGTTTAACCCCAAAGTACTACATACGTTAAGTTCTTTTAAAGGAGATCCATTTCTTTTATAAGAGTCACCCGATACGTAGTATTAGAATGACCAACCCACCTTCCTTTTCAAAACCAAGTAACAACATTCTTTTCCTAAGTTCCGGTTTGCCTAGTTTGATTACTCAAGCTTCTCGTTTTCAAATGGTTTCATAGTTCCCAAACTTAATCACTTGATTCCTTTTTAGAACAATTAAGTAACATATGTCATATATGTGAGTAGTTTATTCTTGTTTATAACGATCTTATTACTGTGACCATGATCTAGAAAATGTAATATCATTTTGTCTCATCTTAGCTTCTATGCGGATGGAGGTTCTCTTGGTTTTAATACAACACATCATTATTCAATACATTTTCCTTTTATTAACGCTGCGATGGTGCAGTCGATACATTACGATTCGAAATCGATAAAACATTATCCCTTTAAAAACCAAGTACTCATTACTCACGAATGAGGTTTCACACAAACATCCACATTAAAACAAATAAGTTAAGTCTCTTATCTTATAAGATCAAGTCTCTTAACTTCTAACATCAGTAAACCATTTTCACTTACATAAGGTCGTTATAACTAACTTCCCATAAAGCTCTTATAACACCCTATGTTTTAAACCAACCACATCACTTAGCATATGCGTCTCGTACTACATAGTTCACAACAACATGCTAGAAAAGATAGGAAGAGGTTCACATACCTCGCGACGATTTATCGACAATAAGCAAAATGCTCCAAGTACTACAACCTTGCTAGCCCTTTCCACTCCTCGAGTAGAATACGCTACTCTTAGTACTTTCACCTATAAAGGTCACAAACGTCTATTAACCCCGAAACACAAGTTTCTATCTTTTTAAAGAAAATTCGGCAGCACCTCCCCCCCCCCCGCAACAGCGTAAATCTCCTCCTATATCGAGGCCGGCTACCAAGCCAACCAGGGGGGGGGGGGTTTACACGTCTAACCGGACGTGTACAATTCTACACAAGTCTCTTGCAATCTGATCCTATGTAAATACTGATTCGATTCGATTCTTTATTCTTCAGGCTTAAGTCAAAAGACATTGCCGAATACTAAGTAGTTCCATATATAGTATACTTCAACTATATACTCTAACAACCATGTAATTTCCAATTACAATAGAGGGACAAGATAATTACCTCGATAAGCCCAAAATTATCCAAGTTATAATGTCGATCCTGAGCAAGGTTTAGCTCCACCCCGTGCGCTCCAAACCACTCCAAACAACCCTTAGAAGTTCTAACCAACTTCTACTCACATACTTCAACCAACTATGAAGATTTCCTTAGGGTTTCGGTTTGAGACTAAAAGGACAAAAGGTAGTATTTCCGGACTCTACGTAAAGAGGTATCTTTGGAATACTACAAGGTACAAGGCTAAGGTATTTTGGGCATTATAACAATACTTGGAAGACAACTTTCTACCAAGGGGGGGGGGTAGGCTCGGCTAGCACAACTAGGCTAGGGGAGGGTGTTCTCGGCCAGGGCCTCTTTCGAGGAGAGGAGCTCTTGGGCGAGTCAACAAGAGGAGGAGGATTCAAGACTTGGAAACATTTGTGGATGAATGAAGTCTTCACAAAGGGGTATTTATAGCAAACCCAAATGCCAACCAATGGCCAAGATCAAGCCATGTGCAAGGCAAGTGTAAGGCCTTGATCAAGCCAAGTGCACCTAACCCTACTCCACAAAACATGGCACAAGACAAGCCACAAAACAAGGCCAAAACAAGGCACAAAACAAGGAACGATAGGGCCAAAAGCGTGAGCCACAAAGACAATCCAATTCGTGAACCACCTCTTCCACTTGGACGCCCACTTGCTTCCAATTTGAGGGTGACACATGTCACCCTCCCGTAGGTCCAAAATGTTTCGTCTCTCGGAAAAATCCGCAAAAATTAAAAAGGACATAGCCGGAATTTTCCCTACGAAAGTGGAAACGTTTCGTCGAAAACGACTACAGTCGGCAACTTGTGCCCAAATGTAACTTTGGCCAAGCCACTGGCGGGGTGACACGTGTCACCCTCCTAACCCTCAAAAACGTCTTTCAAAAATATCCACAATGGCCAAAATCTCGAAAACAAAGTGGGCCCAAAGCCAGTAAATTTCTCGTGGGCCCACGTGACCATTTCCGAAAATAAAATCTCAAAATTCTAATATAATCCATGAAGTCCAAATACCAAATCGGGAATCCAATTCCCATTAACGAACCTTTTTCTTCACAAATAACAGGAAACTTTTAAAGTGAAAACTCACATCTTTCTTTCTTTTCAAAATTTACAAATGCGGCTCGCGTCGTCCTCACATACATACCACCGCAACTACGGGTATAACATTCTCCCCTCGCGAAACATTCGTCCGAATGTTCCTTCTCAAGCGGATATCGATGAAGTTCCTCTAACAAGTTGCGATGCGCGGCAGCGCGAAATAACATCGTCCTCTTCTTTCCTTACTCGTCGTGCCCTTCTCGAACACTTGAACTCTCGATGCGTACCATACTTGATTATTACTTAGTTCGAAAATCTGCAGTCACTACCTCAAACTTGGTCATCTTACTAACCTCCAAATTCCTTAATGCCATTACCGGCCTTAACGAAACGATTCTGGTCGAACTCGTACACGAACTCATACGATTATCATCTAAACTCGGGCCTAGCACCCTCGTGACCCTACCACTGGCGGGACCACGAACTGGCCCACCCCATACCCGGTCACGGGTTGACCAGAAAATGGTCCTAAACCCGACCCACAACCTTGACAAACTCTTGTTACCCGATGATGAACAATCTTAATTATTCACATCATGAAAGCTACCTCTTCAATCTCACACTACCCATTGACTTATCACACAAATAAATCCACGTACTACTACTCGATAAGGGTCAAAAATAAATCTTTAACTCAGACGACCTTACCCTAAGGTCTCGATCGTGACATAGTCTAAGGTTCCCACTTACCATGCCCCCATCGTATCCTTCCAACTAACCATGCATTTTAACTCACATATCACAATGCTATCCGTACATAGCACACAATAATGAGATCATCATAACAAGCATACCAAAACTCTAGAGGTTAAGGATATACAAGCTACCGCTCACTCTAATCATAGGCACGCCTGCAGTGCATGGCTATGAAGGTGATGAACCAGCCACAGATCCTGAAGGTGAGTCGTAACATCCGCTTCCCTTGGTAGGGCAGTTCCTCGCAAAATGGCCTGCTGGTCATGCAAAACAAACTCCCAATCTAGCACGACATTCTCCAAAATGGAGTCTACCACAATGGTCACAACGAGGTAGGGGTGGCTTGGTGGTTAACACCCCGCTCTGTAGAAAATCTGAACCCTTGGAGCCACGACCTACTCACGAAGGCGGTGGAGGACCACTGCATGCCGGTGGGGGTATATAACTAGCTTTCTTCTTTGAGGCGGTCCGCCTCGAAAGCCACGAAGGACCCTGCCGTCACGGCCTCTTCGCGATCCAGTCATTCCGTCGACCCTCCGTGCCTCGCATCCTGGTGCATGAGCTGCGTGCGGGCAATGTCCATGCCGGTGAAGAAAACACCGCACAAGATTCGGCCATATAATCATCAAGCCGGTGGCGTGGCGATGCACCCTATCCTCCATATCTGCAACTAGCGGCGGGACATATCGAGCCAAAGAATCGAACTCGACATTGTACTCACGACGGTCGCCTCTCTCTCGATAACAAAAATCACCGGCCGTGCCCTCATGCGGAGGCAAGAAGTGCGTGAGAAAGCCCACGAAAACTCATCCCATCTGCTGGAGGTGCATGCTTTCCCGGAAAGCTCCGTGAATCAAACCAATCATTGCGGTATCACGCGGCCGATGCGAACCAAAGGTCACGGACTCGGTTTACGAGCCTTGATCACCGCGTGATCGGCTCGCTGCGGATGAACTCCTGCGGATCATCCTCGAGCCTCGACCCATAAAACTCGGCGGGCTACAACTCGAGAAAGTCCGTAGCCTCAAACTATCTGCTCGGGGTGAACCATCGGTGCTCTTTGGGCAGGCTACTGCGTCGGCTGTCATCATATCGGCCTGACCACGGCCAATAATCGGGCCATCTCGCGTGACCCATCTCCCTGCATCGGTGTGGGGTGGAGGCTCAGTCTTGTAGTCTCATCTGCCACTGCTGCGGCTCTAAACTCTGCTTTGGTCTTTGGCGGCGTCGCGAAACCGCCGTCTGAGCACAACCTCAGTGCCGTGCGGGCTGCGCCCTCGTACTCTCTGTATCTCACTAGCGACACCCTCGGCTGCCTTGCCGCTCAGGCTCTGGTTGCCTTGCGGAGGCATAAGCGGTAAAAGCGAGATACGTCGGAGGGTCCAACTTACAACACGGCTCTAAGGCACGATCTCAGGATGAGAAGAATGGAAACCAATCCTAAATGTCCTGCGACCTCACGATTATAGATGTGGTGCACAACACATCGATAATCAAGACTACTGAACACGGTGCATAGACACTTTCCGGATTAATCGCTCGATACCACTTTTGTAACGACCGTTCGGGGCGTTCTTCGTGCCTTACCGGGCACCCTGGTGATACAACATCGAGAAAACCGGCGGAAAAATAAAACATGAATCATGAAACAAGAGATATAATAAATAAGCAGGCCAACCAAAGCGGTTGCCTTGGTATATCATAAAACGAGCAGTTTAATCCTTTTACAACCACGCCACAACGATTACTCTGCACCTCTAAGATTTACAACAACTATGACGGGACGGGGCCGCCATACCACGAGCGTCAAGAACTTACGGACTGTGGTAACATGCAAAGATAAGCCTCGACGGAACGGAGCTTCCCAACGCTGAAATGAGATCTAAACGCGGGGATCGACGGTAGATGTACCTACTGCGGCATGAACGCGGCCCGAAGGAGTCGATAACAGTACCAAGTATGTGAAATCAGCAATCAGTAAATGAAATCATACTAGTCTATATAAAGCGGGAGACATGTATGATAACCAAACTACGATTCACAACATAAGGCGATCATCACTCCAATATAACTATGGGTCTCACGCCCACAACATCAATCGAGTTCGCATTATGGCGCGTGCCGAATCTGCATCGGTGTAGACATGTCCATAATGCAACAACAATACCAATGTCCAGCCACATGCCGGAATCTGCATCGGTGTAGACATGTCCATGTGACCTCAATAACAAGACAGCAATCCAAATGGAGGCATACCCGTGCGCTACGCATCGTGTCGATATGTCGAAGGAAACAATAAGACAACTTTCCAAATGGAAGCATACGATGCGCTACGCATCGTCGTGTCGGTATGTCCAAAAGGAAATCACTGGCGATAATCGAAATGGAAACATACCCGTGCGCTACGCGTCGTGTCGATATATCCAAAGCGATTAACCACAAGACCTTAACCAAAATGGAAGCATACGTGCGCTACGCATCGTGTCGGTATGTCAGCGATTAACAACAATAATACTATCAGCGAGGAGCGTGCGTGGAATTTCTCGTCACTGCGGCACATCAAGTAAGTTCTCAATCGGTCAACCGACTCTATCGAGAGCGGTAACACAGAAACACAACGCTTGTACAATAAAGGCTATCATCACAAGCATAGGCAAGTTTCACAACAACAAGCATAGGCAAGTTTCACACAACTCAAAGTACTTTCATTTTATGCCAAAGTCCGGGTTGTTTAACCCAAAGTACTACATACGTTAAGTTCTTTTAAAGGAGATCCATTTCTTTTATAAGAGTCACCCGATACGTAGTATTAGAATGACCAACCCACCTTCCTTTTCAAAACCAAGTATGACATTCTTTTCCTAAGTTCGAGTTTGCCTAGTCTCAATTACTCAAGCTTCTCATTTTCAAATGGTTTCATAGTTCCCAAACTTAATCACTTGATTCCTTTTTAGAACAATTAAGTAACATATGTCATATATGTGAGTAGTTTATTCTTGTTTATAACGATCTTATTACAATGACCGTGATCTAGAAAATGTAATATCATTTTGTCTCATCTTAGCTTCTATGCGGATGGAGGTTTCTCTTGGTTTTAATACAACACATCATTATTCAATACATTTTCCTTTTATTAACGCATTTGCGATGGTGCAGTCGATACACATTCTGATTCCCGAAATCAGTAAAACATTATCCCTTTAAAAACCAAGTACTCATTACTCACGAATGAGGTTTCACACAAACATCCACATTAAAACAAATAAGTTAAGTCTCTTATCTTATAAGATCAAGTCTCTTAACTTCTAACATGATAAACCATTTTCACTTACATAAGGTCGTTATAACTAACTTCCCATAAAGCTATTATAACACCCTATGTTTTAAACCAACCACATCACTTAGCACATGTACGTCTACCGTACTACATAGTTCACAACAACATGCTAGAAAAGATAGGAAGAGGTTCACATACCTCGCGACGATTTATCGACAATAAGCAAAATGCTCCAAGTACTACAACCTTGCTAGCCCTTTCCACTCCTCGAGTAGAATACGCTACTCTTAGTACTTTCACCTATAAAGGTCACAAACGTCTATTAACCCCGAAACACAAGTTTCTATCTTTTTAAAGAAAATTCGGCACTCCCCCATGCAGCGTAAATCTCCTCTATATCGAGGCCGCTACCAAGCCAACCGAGGGTTTACGCCTAACCGGGCGTGTACAATTCTACACAAGTCTCTTGCAATACGATCTATGTAAATACGATTCGATTCGATTCTTTATTCTTCAGGCTTAAGTCAAAAGACATTGCGAATACTAAGTAGTTCCATATATAGTATACTTGACTATATACTCTAACAACCATGTAATTTCCAATTACAATAGAGGACAAGATAATTACCTCGATAAGCCCAAAATTATCAAGTTATAATGTCGATCTGAGCAAGGTTTAGCTCCACCCGTGCGCTCCAAACCACTCCAAACAACCCTTAGAAGTTCTAACCAACTTCTACTCACATACTTGACCAACTATGAAGATTTCCTTAGGGTTTCGGTTTGAGACTAAAAGGACAAAAGGTAGTATTTCGGACTCTACGTAAAGAGGTATCTTTGGAATACTACAAGGTACAAGGCTAAGGTATTTTGGGCATTATAACAATACTTGGAAGACAACTTTCTACCAAGGGGGGGGGGGTAGGCTCGGCTAGCACAACTAGGCTAGGGGGAGGGGGTGTTCTCGGCCAAGGGCCTCTTTCAAGGGGGAGAGGAGCTCTTGGACGAGAGTCAACAAGAGGGAGGGGAGGGATTCAAGACTTGGAAACATTTGTGGATGAATGAAGTCTTCACAAGGGGTATTTATAGCAAACCCAAATGCCAACGATGGCCAAGATCAAGCCATGTGCGAGGCAAGTGTAAGGCCTTGATCAAGCCAAGTGCACCCTAACCCCTACTCCACAAAACATGGCACAAGACAAGCCACAAAACAAGGCCAAAACAAGGCACAAAACAAGGAACCAATAGGGCCAAAAACGTGAGCCACAAAGACAATCCAATTCGTGAACCATCTTCCACTTGGGCCCACTTGCTTCCAATGTGAGGTGACACATGTCACCCTCCCGTAGGTCCAAAATGTTTCGTCTCTCGGAAAAATCCGCAAAAATTAAAAAGGACATAGCGGAATTTTCCCTCGAAAGTGGAAAGCGTTTCGTCGGAAGCGACTCTGACGTACTTGCCCAAATGTAACTTTGGCCAAGCCACTGGCGGGGTGACACGTGTCACCCTCCTAATGGCCCTCAAAAAACGTCTTTCGAAAAATATCCACAAGGGCCACAAGCTAGAAACCAAAGTGGGCCCCAAAAAGTAAATTTCTCCGTGGGCCCACGTGACAATTTAAGAAAATAAAATCTCAAAATTCTAATATAATCCATGAAGTCCAAATACCAAATCTGGGAATCCAATTTCCATTAACGAACCTTTTTCTTCACAAATAGCAGGAAACTTTTAGTGAAAACTCACATCTTTCTTTCTTTTCAAAATTTACGTGCGCTGCGTGCGTCCTCACATACATACCACTGCAACTACGGGTATAACGGGGAAAGCTCCGTTTCTCGGAGGCTTATCGATGGTATAGTCCCGTCGTCGTAAGTGTTTACATTCGGGGGTTTGGCGGGGCCGTCCGCCATTGTTGTCGTATCATTCTTAAGTGCATGTAATCTTGTTGTGGCGGGGTTTGTAAAAAGGATTAAAGCTGTTCATGTTGAAAAAGTTGCTATTTATATATATCTTGAAAGGTAACCGTCTTTGGTTGCTTTGTCTTCTTATTTCACCGTCTTATTACCTTTGGTTTCGTGTATTGTCTTTATGTTCCGTGATTACTCGATGTATGTCTACTTGGGTGCCGGTAGGCACGATCCACGGTTGGTCGTGTGATTAAGTAAGAAAATTCCTCTCGACGTATTGTTGTGTTACAGTATGCCTCGAGAGAGCGGCAGCCCTTGAAGAAGGGCAAAGGAGTAGCGAGGAGATACTAGTCGGACTCGGAGAGTTGATAGGGCTTATGCCCGAGTACACCGGATGTTGTTCGCGATCGGCGAGTTCTTCTGCGCGAGTTTTGAGGCCCCGCACTGAGCCTCCGGTTTCTCGGTTAGGAGAAGACTATAAGTCGTGAGGAAAGTCGTTGTGTTATTGACCAAGATAAGCGGTGCTAGCGGTTGTAAGTGATAGTACCCAGGTAGGGATACTTTGATGAGTAAGTGAGAAGTAAGAATGTTGACAAGAATGATAGGTGAACCGAGACTATAGTTGTATAAAGTTCACAAGTTGTAATTGCCCATGACATTTGTAAGACCAATAGGGAAGATTATGCAGTAGAAATACTTTGGCTTATGTGGCGAACCTCTAGTGAATAGGGGATAGGGTAAGAAGTACCTTGAGATAAGAGAGATTTATTCGGACTAAGAGCGAGAAGTTAAGTGTGACGATGAGTCGGGTTATAGACTCATTTCGGGTCAACCGATAGTATGGAATCGGGTGATGTCGATTAGAAATAGTCCGTTAAGTGATAGGGTCACGGGGATGCAGGCCAAGTTTAGTTAATCGTTATGCGAGTTTGTGGGCGCGTTCCACGAACTAGGTCGTAAGGACGAGAAGAGCCTTAGCGGAAATTCAAGTAGCTTAATGGCGAGTTTGATTAGTAACTCCAAGGAGTGGAGAAGCGAAGCGATATTGAGATTTTGTGCGTGTACTAGATAAGTTTGAAAATGCAGAAAGTATGACTAGTAAGGAAAGAAAGGAACCTCTAAGGATCCGTGTTTTGGGAAAAGCGTAACCTTTGAGTTTTGTGAGAAGGGGTGTGGACGGAAGGTCCATTGTTATGTTTACGTATGTTGTGGTGGCCATGTGTGGCATCGTTGGTCTTGTGCGGTTTTGATCGATAGGCATAGTATAGAGATTGTCTTGGAGTGTGTATAAGCTTGGCAATCGACTAAGAACATTCGGGGCGAATGTTTCTAAGGAAGAATGTTACACCCAGTAAGTCGGGACATGTATAAGAGAATGTACGTAAGGAAACAAGACTTGGAAATTAGTACGAAAGGAAGAATTGTTTTTCCGACGGAAAATCTTCCGAAGGTCGGAAAGGAAAAATGTTCGTTGTTGAGAATTGGATTCTCGAAATTCATTATTTGAAAAGTATGGAACTTGTTAATATTATGGAAATTTATCTTCTGGTTGGTCATGTGGGGCCCACAGGAATTTTCGTTTTGTGGGGCCCACGAGGGTTACGGAATTTTATGGACGAATGAGAGGGCGACATGTGGCACCCCCATAAGTGGTCTTGGTCGAATTAGAGGAGGGGTATTATGGTCATTGAACATCTTGGAAGATAAGTCTTCAAAACTTGACATACTTGACTAGTCAACTTGCCACATAAGCTTGATCCATGTGATTTTAATCCTAGCCTCACATTTGTTTAATTCTAAGCCCTCCATTGTGTGTTATAAGGTTAATACTAGTGCAATACTAGCTCATTTACACTTAGAAAATTTTAGAGAACCATTGTTCTAGCAACATTGCTCTCGGGTTTGCATACTATACCCACACAAAAATTTGTGATTTTGATCCTTTGTTCACAAGACTTAAAACCAAGGTTCCTAAGAGTGTTGTAAGGTTATCTCAATAGAAATATTTCGGAAAAAACGTAAGTTTACGTTAGTCGCAAGGCGGAAACTAAGGGAGTTCTTCAACTTTGAAGTTAGAACTTGAAGATGGGTTCTTCATAGGCCTCTAAGGAGTGCTTGGAGCGGATTGGAACCTAAGGTTAGGAGCTAAGAATTGCTAAGGCGCGACTTTGGAATCTTGGAAATTTTAAGGGCTTTAAAGGTATATTCTTGTCGTTGTAGCAATTAAGGTTTACTTATCATTGTAGCTATGGTTTTAGCAAGCATGAGTTATATAATATGAAGTTTGATATGTTTATTGGCTATTGGAACCCTAATCCGAAATCTAGCATGTTTAACTTTAAGATTTCAATTCTAGTCGATTATTAGTCTAAGCGTCGCATGTTGTATAAAGAAGGAAATTGTAGTTGTTGAAGTTGTTTAGACTATATAACATGTTAGACCTTAGAACTTGGAATTTTAAGAAGGATTGAAAAAGACTTAGTGTTGTTCTAGAGGTTGGTCGAGAATGGCTTTTGGCATATTCACTATTTCATTATGAATTGTGGGCGGAATTTTACACGTATTGTAGGCGTGTAATCCCCTGTTTGGTTGTTGTTTGGAGCCTTAAATGTGGCTTGTTGGTTATTGTATTCGGCCTTGAAAAGGTGGCAAAGTGAGTAGAAACAAAGGAAGTCTTTGCCCGATTTTCCGTAGAATTAGAGACTAAATACTTAGTATTATTCTACATAGAGACTAGAAGTTGATAGCCTTGTTGTGACCATTATAGGTTGACACTTCTACGTACGGGGTAATCGGCTTAGCTTGTGGATATTAGCCGAAAAGGTATGTGAACTATCTCCTCTTCTAGCATGATTCCTAAAGATAAAGAAAGTAGGTTCTACTCCTTAAATGATTCATTCCTTGGTTATATTTGGATTGCTAAAATAGAATTTGTTCTATGTACTTCCTTGATTGTACTTTGATGTTTAGATTGTAAGTTATAGAATCCACTTTCTTGATGAAGTTTGGATTCTTAAAAGTGAAGGTATTTTTACTTAAAGTACATGTAGTCTTAAAAAGGAAGTGATTTCCAAATCTTTTGGCTAGTGCCTTAGTTCTAAAACCTAAAGGTCATTATAATGAATTTAGGGGAGTCAAAGGAGTGATTTACTTATTTGATTTAAAAGAGGAGAAATGACATGATTTAAGAGAAGTAACTTGTGTTAAGGGTGAAGTTACTTGAGGTTTAAAAAGTAGAAGAAAACTTGTTTTCTAACTATTAAGAGACTTGAAGTATTTTGAAAGTTGAGAACTTGATTTGTAAGTATGTGATACTTGGTTTTAATAGTATAAGTCTCTTGGTTATTGAAGGAATGGATACGTCTAAAACCATAAAGGGTTATAATGGCTTTATGGGAAGTTGGTTATAACGGCTTTATGGAAGGTTTAGAAAGTTGTCTATTTTATTAATCGGCATAAGTTGCCTAGATTGTGAAAATTTGGAGTTACTTGATTTCAATATTTGAAATGAGTTTTCTAAAAATGTAGTAACTTACTTTGAAAAATAGACACGCCTTGATACTACGGGCGTTAGTATCTTGGGGCTTTACATAGAAAGGAGTCTTTTATAAAAGAATGTACGTACGTAGTACTTTGGCTTGATAAATTGAGGATTTGTCTAAGTGTGCCTTGATAAGTACTTTTGCTTGTTAAAAGAGAATTATTCTAAGTGTGCCTTGATAAGTACTTTGGCTTGTTAAAAGAGAATTATTCTAAGTGTGCCTTGATGAGTACTTTGGCTTGTTAAAAGAGAATTATTCTATGTATGCCTCGATTAGTACTTTGGCTTGATAAATTGAGGATTTGTCTAAGTGTGCCTTGATAAGTACTTTGGCTTGTTAAAAGAGAATTATTCTATGTATAACTTGATTAGTACTTTGGCTTGATAAATTGAGGATTTGTCTAAGTGTGCCTTGATAAGTACTTTGGCTTGTTAAAAGAGAATTATTCTATGTATGCCTCGATTAGTACTTTGGCTTGATAAATTGAGGATTTGTCTAAGTGTGCCTTGATAAGTACTTTGGCTTGTTAAAAGAGAATTATTCTATGTATAACTTGATTAGTACTTTGGCTTGATAAATTGAGGATTTGTCTAAGTGTGCCTTGATAAGTACTTTGGCTTGTTAAAGAGAATTATTCTATGTATGCCTTGATTAGTACTTTGGCTTGATAAATTGAGGATTTGTCTAAGTGTGCCTTGATAAGTACTTTGGCTTGTTAAAAGAGAATTATTCTATGTATAACTTGATTAGTACTTTGGCTTGATAAATTGAGGATTTGTCTAAGTGTGCCTTGATAAGTACTTTGGCTTGTTAAAAGAGAATTATTCTATGTATGCCTTGATTAGTACTTTGGCTTGATAAATTGAGAATTTGTCTAAGTATGCCATGATAAGTACTTGGGCTTGTTAATTGAGAATTGCCTATGTGTCTGGAAATAGCCGGTTGTGTGCTATTGGTATATCAGTCGTTTCGGGGTCATTCCCCGGGTTTGTGGCATTTGCATAATTCCGTGGATTTGCTACCCACGATGCGAGGAATACCTCATGCGAGTCCGTAGGGCTTATGCGGGTGAAATAGTCCCATGCGGGCGGGTCCAGCCTATGCGAGGAATACCTCATGCGAGTCCTAAAGGGCTTATGCGGGTGAAATAGTCCTATGCGAGGAATACCTCATGCGGGTCCGAAAGGGCTTATGCGGGTGAAATAGTCCCATGCGGGCGGGTCCAGCCTATGCGAGGAATACCTCACGCGGGTCCACGCGACCTATGCGGGTGAAATAGTCCCAGGAATAGGATTGCTAAATGATACTGCGGGCGGATGGTCCTGCTTGATCATGAGCTTCCTAGTTTATATTGTAAGGATACTCGCTTACTCATTGTTAGTAAGGCACAATGTGTTGTATTTTGATTATCATATATGTCCCCGGATTTGTTTGTGTTACCCTATGGTCATGCTTTTACGAGGTGGGACTTGGTGTTCATGTATCCTTATTGGTGTTATTACATCATGGACTGCCGGCAGTGAGGAAGGATTCCACGGGCATGATTGATATTATGGGCGTGAGACCCATGGTTATATTGAGTAATGACTTTGAGGTCCTGCGTCCCTGACTTGATATGACTGTTTATGTGTTATGTACTGTGGGTTGGCTATCATACATGTCTCCTGTTTTGTTTAGACTGTTATGATTTCATTACAGTACTTATTGTTCACATACTTGGTACATTCTTCGTCTTGACCTCGCCGAAGCTGCGTTCATGCCACGAGTTTAGGTCTGTGATTCGTCGGCAGTGTAGGATCCGCTCGGGGTTTTGGATAAGCTCCTTATTAGGAGTTTATCTTTGGTATATGTCCTTGATGCACAGCTTTGTATAGTTTTGGATGCGGGGCCTTGTCCGTCATAGTTCGATTTAACTCCTGAAGTGCGTATTCATATGTGGGATTGGACTCATGTACGGTGTAGTGTCTATTGTTTATGTATATATGGCAGCCTTGTCGGCTTTGCCCTTGCACGTACGTTTGTTTTAGAGGAAAAAAAAAATGAGGTGTTATTTCAGTTCCCAGCTTACTTGTTTTGTTAAGGTAGAAGGGTGCGGGTAGGGCACCGATCCGGCTTGGGGTTCGGGCGTGATGGTATGCCCAAAGGAGATAACAAGATAACAATCCTGTGGAAGCATGCAGTGGGCTACCCAACGTGTCGGTATGTCCAAACAACTAACAAGAGAATACTCACCGTGGAAGCATACGTGGGCTACCCAACGTGTCGGTATGTCCAATCGGATAACAATAATAACACACCACAATGGAAGCATACGTGGGCCTCCCAACGTGTCGGTATGTCCATCAAGAATCGATATAGTGGAAGAATACCGTGGGCTACCCAACGTGTCGGTATGTCCATCAATCAACGGATAGCGGCCCTCCGGCGAGACGCGGTAGCGAAATACAACACTTGCACAACAAAAGCTATCACAATAAGCATAGGCCAGTTCAACGTACTTTCATTTCACGTCAACAATTCCGGGTTTCAACCCCAAAATACTACATACTTTCATTCCTTCAAAACAAAGACCTATTTCTACGTAAAAGCCACACGATACTAACACCCGTAGTATCGAACTCATTCAGGTTTAAATCAAGTACTTTAAACACTTCTTAACACAACGTCAATTATACATTTCAAATCCAAGTAACCAACCCTTTTAATACCAAGGTACCCCTACCTTTTAAAACCAGGCCAATTATATTTTTCCATCACAAAGAGTTCAACATTTGAAAACAAGTTACTTCTCTTTTCCCAAAATCAAGTTACCATTCTAAATCCAATAATGAGTCCATTTCTTTATTTTCCATAAAGTCGTTATAACTAACTTCCCATAAAGCTATTATAACACTTTATGTTTTAATAAAACAAGTCAAGACAAAATCATGCCTTTCTTTTAAACCAAAACACTTCAAATTCTTAAGTCTCTTTTCTTTTAGAAATCGAGTTCCTTACCTTGGAATTTATAAGAAAATCAAACTTCATTTCAATAATTCTTATTAGAGCAGCCATGATCTAGGAAATGTAATACAATTTTGTCTTATCTTAGCTTCTATGCAGATGGAGGTTTCTACTGGTTTTAATATGATTAATTGTCATTACTTCTTTCCTTTATCAACGCTGCATTGGCTTGTTCGATCCTTATTCCCATTTCCGAAATTTATGTAACATTATTCTTTTAAAAACCAAGTACTCATTTCTCACGAATGAGGTTTCACACTTTTCCACACCATTTAGGTCAATTACAAGTCAAGTCTCTTATCTTTTGAAATCAACAAACCATTCTTTTACCTACATAAAGTGGTTATAACAAACTTCCCATAAAGCCGTTATAACACTTTATGTTTTAAACCAACCAATTTCAACTATAAGCCCTTATGAGACCAAGAGGGCTTATTCTTTAACCACCGAGTACTTATTACTAACGAATAAGATTTTCCTACTTTTTCAACCAATCAAGACCTTTACACTTCCATCAAGTCAAGGCACAACAAGGGAAATCAAATTCCTTTAACACACGTGCATCTACTGCACTAAATATATTTCACAAATAATCATGCTGAAGAGGATAGGAAGAATCACATACCTCGCGGCGATTGTCGATAATAAGCAAAATGCTCCACAGTACTATCTCCCTTAAGAAGAATATGCTACACGTAGTACTTCAATCATATAAGAGTCATAAAACGTCTATCAAACTCTAGCTTCGAACGTAGAATAAACTAAGTGCAAGGTCCCTACATTCTACGGAAATTTGGACATCACTCCCTTTATTTCTACTTACTATGCCACCTTTTTCAAGGCCGAATTCAATAACCAACGCCACATTTAAGGCTCAATTAATCCCGTAATAACAAGGGGATTACACGCCTAACAATACGTGTAAAATTCCGCCCCACAACAATACAAAAATAACCCAATACTTTCCATGCCATTCTTAGCCAACAATAAACCAATCCTAAACCCCTTTCCAATTCTTTCCAATCCAAGTTCTTCGGTCTAACATGGTATCTAGCCCTAGACATCTTCAACAACTACAATCCCCCTTTACAACATGTGATGTCTAAATTAGTAACCAAATTGAAGTTAAAATCTTAAGGCTAACATGCCCATTTTCGGATTCAACAAGACAACAAGATCCAAATCTATTCAAATATAACAGCCTCAGGCTCAATTCTAAACTACTAAAATATAACAGCCTCAGGCTCATTTCTAAACTACTAAAATATAACAGCCTCAGGCTCATTTCTAAACTACTAAAATAAGTATAACTCATATCCAAGAGAAAGGGAAACTTTTACCTTTGGAGAAACCCACAAAAGCCCCTTTCTTCCACTTTTTTTCCGTCAAACTCGTCTACCAGCGCTTCCCACAAGTTTACCCACACTTTTCCTTCTTGCCGCCGCTCCAACAATTTCCTCTTAAGCTAGGTTTTCTTCAAAAATCTAGAGAGAAGGGAGAGGATTTCCTTGGGAGGGTTTGGAGATGAAATAGCCAAGTCTTCCAAGACTTGGCCCTAAAATAGGCCCCTTATCTGGTCAAAAGGATGGGAGGGAAACTTGTCACCCTCCCATAGGCTTTTAACAAAAAATCCCCTGATTTTCGTCTTTTCCTGCAGAAAATTCCCGCCTCGGCGCGCGCCTTCCGAAAAGTTCCGGCATTCGGCGCGCGGCATGCGTGCGGCGCGCGGCTGCAACCCCATGGACTCGGTACAACGGCGCGCGACCCGCGTCCGGCGCGCTATACCCTGAATCAAAAGCTGCGCTTGCATTTGCGCACCTAACTTGTAACGCAACTTTTGACTCTGATGTCCTATCGACGAATGGTTTGTTGCGTTGGGAACTAGATTTAACGGACTACACACTAGGCCTTTAAACACCTTGAAATTCTTAACAACTGGGGTACAACACTCCAAGGTAGACTCAAAATCCGTCCAACACATGTTTGTCAACTTATCTTTCAACTTTCAAATCTTATATTCCTTGGTATGTTCTTATCTTATCTTCTTGAATTTACGGGGTGTAACATTCTTCCCCCCTTAGAAACATTCGTCCCGAATGTTCCTTCTAAGTCTCCAAAACACAGACGCCGGTATAGTCTTCACCACTGCACTTACAAAGGAATCAGTTATGCCACTCATGGCCATAACATACAAATTACACAAAACTCTAAATTCCAGCCAATGAGGGATCATCTCTAATATCACAAAAACTCCCACCACTCATGGACTTATTACCCGAGTATACTCCCCGTACTATGTACTCCGACAAGGATACTGAAAAATCCTTCACTCTAGCCGGCCTTACCTTTAAGGTCTCGATTGTTATAAATTCTAAAGTTCAAAATTTCTCATCCCCAGACTTTCCTTTTTTCACTAGCCAAGCTTCTAAATCACATTTTTAACACAAAGCTATCCGAACATAACACATCACCATAACATCAATGCATACTAGACTCTAGAGGGTTAAGAATATACCTGTAACTATTACTTCACTTTCCCTTTTTGTCGTTCTACTCATGTTCCTTCCCTGCACGGCGCACAAAAGGAGGAGATGAATCGACCACGATCCGGCGAAGTCTCTACATCCGCGCTACCTCTGGTTGGACAATTTCTCGCAAAATGGCCCTGCTGGCCGCATGCAAAACAAACTCCCACTCCAGCACGACATTCCCCATCATGGAGCCTACCACAACGGCCACAACGAGGTAGGGGTGGTCCCATCTGACTAACGTCCCTGCTCCCCCAAAAACCTGAAACCTTGGAGCCCTGACCTGCTCCGGAATCTCCCGAACACCCTGAAGACTGTGGCGGAGTACTCCGTACTGGCGGAGGCGCATAACTAGTCTGTGCGAAATTTGCTGCCTCGGCGGTCACGAAGGACCTGCTGTCCTGGCCCTCTTCTGCTGATCTTGGTTAATTCGTCGACCTCTACGCTCCTCACACCCAAGTGCATAAGCCTGCATGTGAGCAATATCCATGCCCGGATGAAGAGCTACTCCCGTGCAACTCTCTGCTAAGTAGTCATCGAGTCCTGTGACATAACGGTGCACTCTATCCTCCATATCTGCCACCAGAGCGGGGACATACCGAGCCAATGAGTCAAACTCTACATTGTACTCCCGAACTGTGCGCCCTCTTTGTCTAAGCATCAAAAATCTATCGGCGTGCCCTCGCCGTGCGTGGAGGCAAGAAATGGCCAAGGAAAGCCTCGAGAACTCACCAACAAGGAGTGCATGCTCCCCGGGACAGCTCGCGAATCAAACGATCATTGCGGTATCACGCGGCCGATGTGAACAAACCACCGACTCGGTCTCGAAGCCTTGATCACTCTCATGATCCGTAGCGTTGGATGAACTCCTGCGGATCATCCTCGTGCCTCGACGTAGAACTCGGGTGAAGCTGCAACTCGAAAATCCGTAGTCTCAAACTATCTCGACCTCGGGTGAACTATAGGTGCTCTGGGCTGCGTCCGGCTATCCTCGTATGCGGCCCACGATCACGGCTAGTAATCGGGCCGTCTCCTCGTAACCCATCTCCTGCGGTGTGGGGCTGGAGGCTCGGTGCCGTGGTCTCGGATGAGACCGCCGCTTTGCTACTCGCGACTCCTCTGGCGCCTTGCCTTCGGGCTCTGGTTGCCTTGCGTGGAGGCATTCTTGGTATACAAAGAATACGTCGGAGGGTCCCACTTATAACACGGCTCTAAGGCACGATCTCGAGTGAGAAGAATGGAAACCAATCCTAAATATCCTATAGCCTCACGATTATAGATGTGGTGCACAACACACCGATAATCAAGACTCTCTTGGATCTGATGCGTAGACACTTTCCGAGGATTAATCGCTCGATACCACTTTTGTCACGACCGATCCGGGCCGTGGTGGTGCCTTACCGGGCACCCTAGTGATACAACATCGAGAGAAAAACCACGGAAATAAAAACTCATGAAAAGCGGTGAAATAAAGCAAAGCAACCCAAACGGTTACCTTTTTGTACATAAATGAAAACTTGAGCGATTACATCCGCACAAACACTTGCAGTCTCTACAGACCTAGAATTTTGAAACCATAATGACGGGACAGGGCCGCCATGCCCTGAATGTACAAAAGTCTACTACTTGAGAGGCCGTACCACGGGACAAGCTTAGGAGATATGGAGCTTTCGAGAACCGAACAGCGATCCTAAGAGTGCGGATCGACAAGCTATGTACCTCAACTGCGGCATGAACGGCCGAAGGAGGTCGATCTAACAGTACCAAGTATGTGAAACTAAAAAATACTGTAAATGAAATCATAATAGTCTATATAAAGCAGGAGACATGTATGATAACCAAACTATAGTACATAACATATAAGCAGTCATGTCAAATCAGGGACTCATGCCCGTGAAATCATCACTCAAATACAACCCGGGAATTTAACTCCGCAATGGCGCGTGCCGGCGTCTCACCTCGATAAGCATGGCCGAACCGGTCTAGTGGGCCCATACGTGGACCATCCAACGTGTCGGTATGCCCAAAGGAGATAACAAGATAACAATCCTGTGGAAGCATACGTGGGCTACCCAACGTGTCGGTATGTCCAAACAACTAACAAGAGAATACTCACCGTGGAAGCATACCCGTGGGCTACCCAACGTGTCAGTATGTCCAATCAAATAACAATAATAACACCCCTAATGGAAGCATACCCGTGGGCTACCCAACGTGTCGGTATGTCCAAACAACTAACAAGAGAATACTCACCGTGGAAGCATACCCGTGGGCTACCCAACGTGTCAGTATGTCCATCAATCAACCAGATAGCCGGCCCTCCAACGAGAGACGCGGTAGCACAGAAATACAACACTTGCACAACAAAAGCTATCACAACAAGCATAGGCCAGTTCAACGTACTTTCATTTCACGTCAACAATTCCGGGTTTCAACCCCAAAATACTACATACTTTCATTCCTTCAAAACAAAGACTTCTTTCTACGTAAAAGCCACACGATACTAACACCCGTAGTATCGAACACATTCAGGTTTAAATCAAGTACTTTAAACACTTCTTAACACAACGTCAATTATACATTTCAAATCCAAGTAACCAACCCTTTTAATACCAAGGTACCCCTACCTTTTAAAACCAGGCCACTTATATTTTTCCATCACAAAGAGTTCAACATTTGAAAACAAGTTACTTCTCTTTTCCCAAAATCAAGTTACCATTCTAAATCCAATAATGAGTCTATTTCTTTATTTTCCATAAAGTCGTTATAACTAACTTCCCATAAAGCTATTATAACACTTTATGTCTTAATAAAACAAGTCAAGACAAAATCATGCCTTTCTTTTAAACCAAAACACTTCAAATTCTTAAGTCTCTTTTCATTTAGAAATCGAGTTCCTTACCTTGGAATTTATAAGAAAATCAAACTTGATTTCAATAATTCTTATTAGAGCAGCCATGATCTAGGAAATGTAATACAATTTTGTCTTATCTTAGCTTCTATGCAGATGGAGGTTTCTACTGGTTTTAATATGATTAATTGTCATTACTTCTTTCATTTATCAACGCTGCATTGGCTTGTTCGATCCTTATTCCCATTTCCGAAATTTATGTAACATTATTCTTTTAAAAACCAAGTACTCATTTCTCACGAATGAGGTTTCACACTTTTCCACACCATTTAGGTCAATTACAAGTCAAGTCTCTTATCTTTTGAAATCAACAAACCATTCTTTTACCTACATAAAGTGGCTATAACAAACTTCCCATAAAGCCGTTATAACACTTTATGTTTTAAACCAACCAATTTCAACTATAAGCCCTTATGAGACCAAGAGGGCTTATTCTTTAACCACCGAGTACTTATTACTAACGAATAAGATTTTCCTACTTTTTCAAACAATCAAGACCTTTACACTTCCATCAAGTCAAGGCACAACAAGGGAAATCAAATTCCTTTAACACACGTGCATCTACTGCACTAAATATATTTCACAAATAATCATGCTGAAGAGGATAGGAAGAATCACATACCTCGCGGCGATTGTCGACAATAAGCAAAATGCTCCACAGTACTATCTCCCTTAAGAAGAATATGCTACACATAGTACTTCAATCCAATAAGAGTCATAAAACGTCTATCAAACTCTAGCTTCGAACGTAGAATAAACTAAGTGCAAGGTCCCTACATTCTACGGAAATTTGGACAACACTCCCTTTGTTTCTACTTACTATGCCACCTTTTTCAAGGCCGAATTCAATAACCAACGCCACATTTAAGGCTCAATTAATCCCGTAAAAACAAGGGGATTACACGCCTAACAATACGTGTAAAATTCCGCCCCACAACAATACAAAAATAACCCAATACTTTCCATGCCATTCTTAGCCAACAATAAACCAATCCTAAACCCCTTTCCAATTCTTTCCAATCCAAGTTCTTCGGTCTAACATGGTATCTAGCCCTAGACATCTTCAACAACTACAATCCCCCTTTACAACATGTGATGTCTAAATTAGTAACCAAATTGAAGTTAAAATCTTAAGGCTAACATGCCCATTTTCGATTTCAACAAGACAACAAGATCCAAATCTATTCAAATATAACAGTCTCAGGCTCAATTCTAAACTACTAAAATATAACAGCCTCAGGCTCATTTCTAAACTACTAAAATATAACAGCCTCAGGCTCATTTCTAAACTACTAAAATAAGTATAACTCATATCCAAGAGAAGGGGAAACTTTTACCTTTGGAGAAACCCACAAAAGCCCCTTTCTTCCACTTCTTTTCCGTCAAACTCGTCTACGTAGCTTCCCACAAGTTTACCCACACTTTTCCTTCTTGCCGCCGCTCCAACAATTTCCTCTTAAGCTAGGTTTTCTTCAAAAATCTAGAGAGAAGGGAGAGGATTTCCTTGGGAGGGTTTGGAGATGAAATGGCCAAGTCTTCCAAGACTTGGCCCTAAAATAGGCCCCTTATCTGGTCAAAAGGATGGGAGGGACACTTGTCACCCTCCCATAGGCTTTTAACAAAAAATCCCCTGATTTTCGTCTTTTCCCGCAGAAAATTCCCGCCTCGGCGCCACGGCGCTTCCACTTCCGAAAAGTTCCAGCATTCGGCGCGCGGCTACTGCCATGGACTCGGTCTGGCGGCGTCGCGACCACTGCGTCCGGTCTTGCGCGCACCCTGACAAAAGCTGCTGCTTGCACATTGCGCACCTAACTTGTAACTTCCATAACTTTTGACTCTGATGTCCTATCGACGAACGGTTTGTTGCGTTGGGAACTAGATTTAACGGACTACACACTAGGCCTTTAAACACCTTGAAATTCTTAACAACTGGGGTACAACACTCCAAGTTAGACTCAAAATCCGTCCAACACATGTTTGTCAACTTATCTTTCAACTTTCAAATCTTATATTCCTTGGTATGTTCTTATCTTATCTTCTTGAATTTACGGGGTGTAACAACCTCTACCTGCGGCATGAACGCAGCCCCCCGAAGGAGGTCAGTACAACAGGTACCAAGTATGTGAAACTGAAAATACTGAAAATGAAATCATAATAGTCTATATAAAACAGAAGACATATATGATAACAAAACTACAGTTCACAGCATAAAAGTAGTCATGTCAAGTCAGGGACTCACGCCCTCAAGGTCATCCCTCATGCCCGTGGAACTCCTTCCTCACTGCCGGCAGTCTAGGTATAAGTCATGTGATATGTGTAACATGTCTCGGCCCATCTCATGGACTCGAGGTGAAATCGTATGGAATACATTCCCGGTCCATCTCATGGACTCGGTATCAAATCGGGTGGTATACATTCCTGGTTCATCCCATGAACGCGGTGTCGCATGAAATACATTCCCAGTCCATCTCATGAACTCGGTATCGTGTGAAATACATTCCTGGTTCATCCCATGAACGCGGTGTCGAGTGAAATACATTCCAGGTTCATCCCATGAACGCGGTATCGAGTGAAATACATTCCTGGTTCATCCCATGAACGCGGTGTCGAGTGAAATACATTCCCGGTTCATCCCATGAACGGGGTGTCCAGTGAAATACATTCCCGGTCCATCTCATGGATGCGGTATCGAGTGAAATACATTCCCGGTTCATCCCATGAATGCGGTGTCGAGTGAAATACATTCCCGGTCCATCTCATGGACGCGGTATCGAGTGAAATACATTCCCGGTTCATCCCATGAACGCGGTGTCGAGTGAAATACATTCCCGGTTCATCCCATGAACGCGGTGTCGTGTGAAATACATTCCCGGTTCATCCCATGAACGCGGTGTCGGGTGGTCATAACATTTAAACGCTCTTTAAGACAGATTAAGATAATACCATATTTTCCTTTTAAAACAACTAAGGTAATATTATGCCCTTCTTTTTAAACCAAAACACTTTCCTTCTTAAAGTCAAGTAACAACATTCTTTTCCAAAAGTTCAAGTTTGCCTAATTTCAAATATTCACATCTCTTATTTTCGAAAGGTTTCATAGTTCATAGTCTTAATCATTTAATAACATAATTCTCTTTTAAAAACAGTTGAGTAATATATGCCTTATGTGTGAGTAGGTTATTCTTGTTTATAACAATCTTATTAAAGCAGCCATGATCTAGGAAATGTAATACAATTTTGTCTTATCTTAGCTTCTATGCAGATGGAGGTTTCTACTGGTTTTAATATAATTACTTATTTGTCAATACATTTTCCTTTATTAACGCCGCGATGGTTAGTTCGACACTTATTCTCATTTTCAATCAAGAAACATTATTCTTTTAAAAACCAAGTACTCATTACTCACGAATGAGGTTTCACACTTTTTAACAAAATTCATATCAATTCAATTAAGTCAAGCCTCTTATCTTTTGAGATCAAGTCTCTTAACTTCTAAAATCAATAAACCATTCTTTTTATCTCTCTTAAGACGTTATACCTAACTTCCCATAAAGCTAGTATAACTCTTACGTTTTCAAAACCAAGTATTACTCTTCTTTCAAAAATGATTCTTAATTCTTTTGAAATACTTCAAGGTTCTTATTATTTAAAACTCAAGTCAAAATACATCGAAGTAAAACCATGTTCAGTTAACACACGTACGTCTACCGTACTATATATATTCTTCTTTTAAAATATCATGCTCAAGAGGATAGGAAGAATCACATACCTCGCGACGATTATCGACAATTAGCAAAACGCTCCACGGCTATAACCCGACTAGCCTTGTTCACCTTTTCAAGTAGGACACGCTACTTGCAGTACTTCAACCTATAACGGTCATACGAGTCTATCAACGTCCAGACTACTCTGCAGAATAATTCTAGATACAGATTCCTTATTCTACGGAAAATTGGGCAGCACTTCCCTACCCGCCAAACAACACAAGTCTACTGTAAATACAGTCCTATGTAAATCTGATTCGATCTTATTCTTTAATATTCTTCTGATGTGATTTCAATTCAATTCTCTTCTGTAATATCCTTCTATTACAGTTCAATTCTCTTCTGAAATATCCTTCTATGTATCTTATATTTATTTCTATACTACTACAGTATGTAATTTCCAATTACAATAGAAGGACAAGAGTATTTACCTCGGTATGCCCAAAATTATCCAAGTTTAAATGTCGATCCTGAGCAACGTTTAGCTCCTACTCTGGGTGCTCCAACCCGCTCCAAACAACCCTTAGAAGTTCTACGCAACTTCTTCTTAATACTTCAACCAGCTATGAAGATTTTCCTTAGGGTTTCGTTTTTGGTGACTGAAGGGAAGTATAATAGTAATTCTGGGATTTTAGTATAGGTGAAACCTTGGAATACTACAAGGTATTTGGGCCAAGGTATTTTGGAATAGTAACAATACTTGGAGAGTATTTTCTACCAAAAAAAGGGGGTATTTTACGAGAGCTTCAAGGTAGGGGGGGTACTTCTCGGCCAAGGGCCTCTCAAGGGGGAGGGGTGGTTTGGACGAGAGGTTTAAGAGGGAGGGAGAGGGATTTTTGCCTTGGATTTTCACAAGTGTGGATGAAGAAATGTCTTGCATTAGATGAGTATTTATAGGCCAACCAATGGCCAAGATTAAGACAAGTGGTAGGCAAGTGTAGGGTGGAGATTTGGACATGTGTGTGTGGGTCCCACCTTATCAATCTACCACACAAATATCCTACCTAATCCTTGACAAAACACAAGGCAAAAAACGTGCCAACTCTAGCCCTTTTGCCGTCCACTTTGAGGGTGACACATGTCACCCTCCCGTTGGTCCAAAATATTTCGTCTCTCGGAAAAATCCGCAAAAATTATAAATGTTGCAACAGTATTTTTCCCTTCGCAAAGTCCGAAAAACGTTTCGTCGGAAAATGACTCTTTTTGCTAGTTGTGCACAAATTTCGACAGTTATGCGTACTTAAGGCTAAAACTTTTGTACGTACGCCCTCACGTACATACTCTGGAAATACGGGGTATAACACGAAGGGAGTATATTTTAGACCTTGGGTGGAAGATTTTGTGATGCTAGAAGTGATTCCTCGTAGACTTGGATTACGTATTGGCGCGTGTGTTGTTTTGTGGCCAGATGTGGCATTGGCAACTTGTTTATGTTAAGAGGAACGTTATCGTTATCTGTCTTGAGAAGGAACATTCGGGACGAATGTTTCTAAGGAGGGGAGAATGTTATACCCCGTATTTCCAGAGTATGTACGTGAGGACGTACGTACAAAAGTTTAGGCCTTAAGTTAGGCTAGGAACGAAAATATTTGTGCACAACTACCAAAAAGAATTGTTTTCCGACGAAACATTTTCCAAACTTTGCGAAGGGAAAATTACGGTTGTAACGTTGATTATTTTTGCAGATTTTTCCGAGAGATGAAATATTTTGGACCAACGGGAGGGTGACATGTGTCACCCTCAAAGTGGACGGCATTGTGGGCTCTTATTGGACGATTTCTAGTCAAGGGGTTGGTAGGATATTTTGTGATATTTTGGTGGTAGATGGATAAGGTACACTTTCCCAAATCCTCACCCTACACTTACCCACCACTTGTCTTAATCTTGGCCATTGATTGGCCTATAAATACCCCCCATTTGTTGAAGACTTCTTCATCCACAACACAACTTTCTAAGTCTTGAAAAATCCTTCCTCTTGTAGGTTCTCGTCAAAGCAACCCCTCCCTTGAGAAGGCCTTGGCCGAAACAACCCCCCCCCTTGCCTAGTTGTTCTCGTAAAATACCCCCCCCCCCCTTGGTAGAAAAATACTCTCCAAGTTTTGTTGGTATTCCAAAATACCTTGGCCCAAATCCCTTGGAGTATTCCAAGGTTACCCTATCTGAAAAGCCCAGAAATACTATTATACTTCCCTTCAGTCACAAAACGAAACCCTAAGGAAAATCTTCATAGCCGGTTGGAGTATTAAGAAGAAGTTGCGTAGAACTTCTAAGGGTTGTTTGGAGCGGGTTGGAGCGCCCAGAGTAGGAGCTAAACGTTGCTCAGGATCGACATTTAAACTTGGATAATTTTGGGCTTATCGAGGTAAATACTTTTGTCCTTATATTGTAATTGGAAATTACATACTGTAGTAGTATAGAAATGAATATAAGATGCATAGAAGGATATTACAGAAGAGAATTGAACTGTAATAGAAGGATATTACAGAAAAGAATTGAACTGAAATCACATCGGAAGAATATTAAAGAAGAAGATTAAACTGTACTTACATAGGGTTGTATTACAGTAGACTTATGTAGCTTAACGGGTAGGGAAGTGCTATCCGATTTTCTGTAGAATAGAGAACCCTCTGCTTAGAATATTCTACAGAGTATTCTAGACGTTGATAGACGTATATGCCTTTATAGGTTGAAAGTTCTGCAAGTAGCATGTTATACTTGAAAGGTGGACAAGGCTAGCCGGGTTATAGCGGTGGAGCATTTTGCTATTAGTCGATAATCGTCGCGAGGTATGTGATTCTTCCTATCCTCTTGAGCATGATATTTTAAAAAGAATATATATCTAGTACGGTAGACGTACGTGTGTTAACTGAACGTGATTTTACTGCGATGTCTTTTGACTTGAGTCTAATTAATAAGAATCTGAAGTATTTCAAAAGAGTTAAGAAACCTTTTTGAAAGAAGAGTAATACTTGGTTTTAAAAGCTTAAGAGTTATACTAGCTTTATGAAAAGTTAGGTATAACGACTTAAGAGAGAAAAAAAGAATGGTTTATTGATTTTAGAAGTTAAGAGACTTGATCTTAAAAGATAAGAGACTTGACTTAATTGAATTAATATGAATTTTGTTAAAAAGTGTGAAACCTCATTCGTGAGTAATGAGTACTTGGTTTTTAAAAGGAATAATGTTTTACTGATTCCGAAAATCAGAATAAGTATCGAACGAACCACTGCAGCGTTAATAAAGGAAAATGTATTGACTAATTAAGTATTAAAACCAGTAGAAACCTCCATCTGCATAGAAGCTAAGATGAGACAAAATGATATTACATTTCCTAGATCATGGCTGCTTTAATAAGATTGTTATGAACAAGAATAACCTACTCACACATAAGGCATGTGTTTCTCAAATGGTTTTAAAAGAGAATTATATTATTAAGTGATTAAGACTATGAACTACGAAACCTTTCGAAAATGAGAAACTTGAGTATTTGAAATTAGGAAAACTTGAACGTTTGGAAAAGAATGTTGTTACTTGATTTTACAAAGGGAAGTGTTTTGGTTTACTTAAAAATATAGTCACTCTATTTTAATACTACGGGTATTGTGTGACTCTTGTGAAAGAAACATAATATTTTTTTAAGAGATAATGTATGAAGTACCTTGTGTGAATAACTTGACTATGTTGGTTTGTAATAACCTTGTAATACTTTCTTGTTGATTTGATAAGTAAACATGTTAGGATGCTACGTGTGTTAGTGTCTTGTGATGGTTGTGTAAAGGGGTTTTCCTTGTTGTGCTTATGTTGTTTAACGGTAAGTCGTTATGTTAGTATTACATCACTCACCTCTTGACATGATACCGGGGGTTAAGCTGCCCTCCGATGCGGGGTATACTCGAGCGATGCGTGTGACTATGATTCGAGAATACCTCATGCGGGTCCGAGGACCTATGCGAGCTCTGAGTTCCAGGTTAGTGTGCGGCCTTTGTGGTCATGCGGTCTATGTGGCCATGCGGACTGCGAGTCCAGGATGATACCGGGGAGTAGCTACCCTCGATGCGAGGAATACCTCATGCGGGCCTATGTGAGTGGCCTATGCGGAGCTGCGGGAAGTTCCAGTATTAGACGCGCACATTTGATACTGCGGGCGAGTGGCGGCCGATCATGGCGGTCTAGACAGATCTCGTGATACGATTTATGACCTTGTTGATGCGTAGGTGTTAGTAGTCGGCTATGCCTTCGTACTTACCCCGTACGGCTTTATTATGACACAGGTGGGACCTGGTGTTCATGTGTATTCCTTGGTGCTTTTATATCATAGACTGTCGGCAGTGAGGAATGTATTCCACGGGCATGATTGATGTTGTGGGCGTGAGACCCATAGTTATATTTGAGTGATGACTTTGAGGGCGTGAGTCCCTGACTTGACATATTTGCTTATTTATGTGAGCGTAGTTTGGTTATCATACATGTCTCTGCTTTATATAGACTACTATGATTTCATTCTGATATTTTCGTTTCACATACTTGGTACTGTTGTCTTGACCTCTTCGGGGCTGCGTTCATGCCGCAGGTAGAGGTACACCAGTCGTCGATCCTTGCTCTTAGGATCACAGTTCAGCGTTTTGGGAAGCTCCGTTTCTCCGGAGGCTTATCTTGGGTATAGTCCCCTGTCGTTGTAGGTACTTACATTCAGGGGTATGGCGGGGCCCTGTCCCGCCATTGTTGTTATATCATTCTTAGAAGTTTGTAGTACTGTTGTGGGCAGAGTTTGTAAAAAGGGATGTAACTGTTCGGATTTAAGTTTTTATATATATATGCCGAAAGGCAACTTTTCGCAGAAAAACTGTTTTACACTTCCTATTATTTCATGTCTTGTTTTATGTTCCGCTGATTACTCTGATGTATGTCTACTTGGGTGCCCGGGGTAAGGCACCAGTCACGGGCCCGGGTTCGGGTCGTGACAACTTCCAAGAGATCCTCCACTTAAAAGCTACTTTCGATTATTCAAAAGCCCGGAGTTGTTTGTGATAATCTAAGAGAGATTTCATGGTGATCCAAGCTTCTTAAGGGAGAATTCATATCTTAATCTTGTTTAATAGCTCTTCAACGATGTATATGCCTTGGTAGAGGGTTTGAGAGCATCTAGGTTCAATTTGGGGCAAAATGGAAATATTTTGGGTGAAGGGGCGACTTTGGCCTATATAAAGGTTGCCCACCTCCTCACATATGTGGCTGAATATGCATGTGGCTGAACATTCCACCATATATGGTAGTATTGAGGTGGTGAAATAGTGTCTTTGATCTGTGGTGGCATCTACAAGGAAGAATGGGTTCCGTATGGTGAAAAGTTTAGTGTATCATCCTATCTTCGTCAAACTTTATTGAGATGTGATTCCTTAAATCGCAATGAATTATAACCATACATATACCTTATTAAGATCAATTTATGTCATATATAACTATCAGATTGGAGCCCGAGTGTTACACCCCGGAATTTCAGGATATGTTTCTAAAAACGTGCGTAAGAACTCAAAAATGTTAAGGTTTGAGACGAGTAAAAATTTATCGGAATTATGTAATTGTCGGAAAACAAAATATTGCGACGAACGGGAGGGCGACACGTGTCACACCCCCCCCTTTATGGACATGGACGAAATGTGCATGGGTGGAATGGTCATTTGACCATAATTTATGATGAAAGTCTTGCAAGGCTTAGAGCTTGACAACATTGACCAAGTCAATGACCCCACTTAGCTTGATATTTAAATGAATCTCATCCAAAACTCACAAGTGTTCTAATCCTAACCCTCCAATTGGTTATATATGCATCCATTGTGCAAGACAAGGCTATTTTTACACTTAGAAAATTTCAAGAAGCTTGTGCCCCATTTTTTTTGCTCTCGGGTTTTGAAGGCTAGGGAAGACAACAATTTTCAATTGTTGTCCATTAAGCTTCATACTTTAAACCAAGGTACCTAAGGGTATTGTAAGTGTATCTCTATAGAAAGATTCCGGAAAAATGGCGTTTTCGTATTAGTCGCAAGGCGAAAACCTAAGGGGTTATTCAAATTTGAAGTTGGAACTTGAAGATGAGTTATTCATAAGCTTCTAAGGGTTGCTTGGAGTGGATTGGAACGTCGAAAGGATGAGCTAAAGTTGCTAAGGATCGACTTGTGATCTTGGATCATATTTGGGCTAATTGAGGTATAACCTTCATTTTACTTTTGTAATTGAAGATTTCATGTTATGATAAGTTATAAGTGATCATGTGATATGTGTTATGAAGTTTGATAAGTGTTATAAAACTTCAACACATATACTTCATGCTAGCAACATGTAAAGCTAACAACAATATAAAATCTTGTAACACTTAAGAGACAAGATTATTACCTCAACGAATCTTAATCCAACTCCAAATCTGAAGTCGCTCCCTAGCAACTTAGAGCCCCTTCAAGACACTTCAATACGCTACTTGAGACCTTTAGAACAATACCAACAACTTTCCTACAAACTTCCAATCCAAAACCTAGAAAACAACTAGGTTTTCACCTTGCGACTAACCCGAAAACTATCTTTTTCTGAGATTTTTCTATTGAGATACACTTAAAATACACTCATGAACCTTGGTTTAAAGTGTGGAGCTTAATGGACAAGAAACATTTTTTTTTCCTTTTGAAAGGTATGGAACCCGAGAGCTAAGCCTTAGTGTTCTTGGAATTCTTGAAAAAATTTCTAAGTGTAGAACTTAGTCTTGCTACTAGTATTACTATATAGTGTAATTGAGGGTCAAGATGTGCACAAATGGGTGGCTTGGATGAACTTCAATTAAATATCAAGACTTGTGGGACCTTTGACTTAGTCAATTTTCTCAAGCTCACACTTGCAAGACTTTGTCATCTTAAGACTATGGTCAATGACCATTTTGGCCATGCCTATTTCGTCCAAGGCATCACAAGGGGGGGTGACACGTGTCGCCCTCCCATTCGTCACCATATTACGTTTTCCGACAATTCCATAATTCCGATAAATTTTTACTAGTCTCAAATCTTAACATTCGGAATTCTTACGTACGTTCTTAACACATGTCCTGAAAATACGGGGTGTAACATTCTTCCCCCCTTAGAAACATTCGTCCGCGAATGTTCTTTCGGAGTCAAACTTATAATTAGCAACATAGTTTCCTTTTACCACCCCGACATACCAATAATGCCACATATGGCCCTAATACCTCGCACACACATATCTGTCCATCATAAGCCCAAAAAGGGATTATCTTTTCGTACTTCCAACTCCTTCTAAATTATACACAGTCTCAATATAATCTGTTTATGACACTTAAACATACAACAACTTTATCATGTCTACAAGTTTCTAAAGGGTCAAAGACATACCTGAAATCATATAGGCGGCTCAAAGGACCGCTAAAACTGGGAACATCCACCAAGACCTCTGTCACGGCCTGCCGGTGCAAAAACATCCTGCCTAGCTATGGAAGGCGAAGAACCTGCAACTAATCCGATGATCGCGCTATCCACCGCCACCTGCAGTCGGACGGTCTCACGAAATGGCCCTGCTGGACGCAAGCATAACAAGCTGTCGAGGTAGTACGACACTCCCCAAAATGAAATCTACTACAGTGACCACACCGGGGCAAAGATGGCTTCCCCTGGCTACTATTCTCGGACATCTGTGAACCTGTAGCTGATCGGTGTATTTTATATACACCTTTTGAGTCAGTTTTAGTTAGTCTTTTATCCCGTTTTGTACATATAAGTGTTATATTAGGATAGTTTTCCTTTCTTTTGAGTCAAAGTGGTTAAAATGGTCAAATGGCGGAAAAGGAGCTAAAAGAGGGCAAAAGAGGAGATGCCAGAGTTGAAAACAGAGAAAGTGGCGAACGAGGGTGAAATCGGACAGCCGCAGCGCCTCCTGCGATCAGCGGGGCGCGCCACTATTCGAGGCTGCGAAGACTCGGCGCGGCGCCTCGAGCAACAAATGCGGGGCGCGGCGCTAAACATCCGAAGCTAAGGAGTTCCAGTAGCGCGCTCTCGAGCAGCGATATCGGGGCGTGGCGCCAAAACACCGACGGATTGCAGAACTTCGGCGCGCGGCGCATCTGCGAGGCGGCGCCGTCGCGGAAAAATTAGGTTTTGGATGAAATTGCAGGCGAACTGAAGGAAAGAGGAGGCGGTTTCGACTATAAGGAGAACCCTAGGCAGTTTTTAAGGGTTCCCCTTCTTGCACAACACAAGACTTTTGCTTGGAGATTGGATACCATTAGTTTAGTAATTTCTTTTCCCTTTTCTTTACTTTATTTCAGTTTTTGTATGATGAACTTTGAATTAGTTCTTGTCATATTTATGGCTAGGAACTAATTCTCTTATAGGGCTTTCCATGTTGAATTGCTAGAAACCTATGTTATAAATTAATGCATGCTTATGGTTATTTTTCTTATTGTGAGATCTATCCAATAATTGAGTTGAACTCTTGGTAATTAATTGACAACTAATTATCACTATATGATTTCTAATCAGATTCCGAAAGGGGGGGATTGTGAATATGCTGTAAGTTGGGTAGAAATTCTTGGATTGGCGATGAAAATACCTCAATTATTTATGTAGCGTTGATGAGAGGCTTAACAACCCTAATTTTGCGCATTGTGCGTGACGGTCAACTAGGTTTTTGTTCTTAATCCTCCTATAGAGTTATCCTTATCACCGAAAGGTAGGTAAGGTGCGATCTTTGAGGTTGAGTGTTTATATAACCCTAACGGGAGTATAAAAGCGATTTAAATAAACCTGCTTTCTCCAAAAGAAGAATACCATAAGTTAATGCATTAGTAAGTAGCATAAGCGGATAGTAAGGATACATGGAAGCCCTATTCTCATCACCACTGAATTAAATCTTTATATTTAAATAGCTTGCATAATTCTTAGTTATAAACAACAAATCAATTATCAATTCACCAAATAGATACTAGAAAATAGATAGTTGGTAATTGAACCCTAATCCTTGTGGACGATATTCGGTCTTATCTAGACTATACTACTTGTCACGATAACGTGCACTTGCGTTTAAAGTGTGTGCATCTTACCGCGCATCAAGTTTTTGGCGCCGTTGCCGGGGATTAGGCATAGTTCAATATCAAATTTGTCTATTTTTAATTTCTAATTTGGTTTTTTTTAATTTTAATGTTTAATTTTTACGTTTTTTTTTTTGAAAATTCGAGGTGCCGTGATTTGTTGTCTATTTTTGATCTATTTCAGGAAGTCAGTTTATGCGAAGGAGAAGAGGAGCAGACACTCTTGTTCCCTTCAATCCAGAAATTGAGAAAACCTGCAACCAGAACAGAAAGAATCAGCGGATTGCAACCTTGTTACAGATGAACGGCGTTCAGAACAACAACGGGATGGGAGAAGGGTTAGGAGAGAATCAGCCCCATCCAGGAATACCTAGGCAAGCGCCAATAGACGTGGAAGAGAGAGTCCAAGTCTAGCCAGAAAGAAGTTTGGGAGACTATGTGCTGCCAAGAGTAAATGGAGCACAGACATGCATTAGGCTCCCTGCAATAGGAGCTAACAACTTCGAGATAAAACCGGCAATTCTGAGCATGGTACAGCACACAGTGCAATTCGGAGGACTGCCGTCGGAGGATCCACATATGCACATAGCTAATTTCTTGGAGCTATGTGCAACGTTGAATATCTTGGCGTTCGATGATCTTGCGTCAGTTAAGGCTCTTTCCGCTTCACTTAGGGATAGAGCAAAAGTATGGTTGAATTCCCTGCCGGCCGATTCGATTTTTACATGGCAAGAGCTGGCACAGAAATTCCTAGCCAAGTTCTTTCCCCCGTGTAAAGCAGCAAAACTGAGAGGGGAGTTGAACAACTTTTACCAAGCAGATGGAGAGTCCTTATATGAAGCTTGGGAAAGGTTCAAAGATCTACAGAGAAAGTGCCCACACCATTGCATTGAGTTGTGGAACTTGGTCCACATCTTCTACAACGGTGGCGAGACAACGGAACCATCATAGATGCAGCAGCAGGTGGAGCATTCATGAGGAAAACAGCCCACGACGCTCATGAGTTATTAGAAGATATGGCCACTAACAACCATGTCACGGAAGAGAGGTCGACAAATGGGAGAAGAACAGTGGGAGTCCACGAAATAGATGCTATTGCTGCCTTGAATGCCCAGTAGCCGCCTAGCGAAAGCGATTTGCAGAACATACAGGTCGATGAATGCGATGCAGATGCCTAAAAGGCATGAGATATGTGGTGGCCCACATACATTTGATAGGTGTCCTTCAGCGGATCCCAACAATATACCAATGGAGCAGGCAGAGTGTCAGGCCATAGGTAATTATCAGAGGCAACAAAACAACCCCTACTCTAACACTTATAATCCAGGATGGAAGAATCACCCAAATTTCTCATGGAAAGCAGACCGAGCGGCGAATCGATACCAAGGCGTGAGAATCGCATCGCGGCGTGAATCGATACCAAGGCGGCGAAATCGATACCGTGGGCGTGAACGATGTCGAAGCGCAGAATCGATATAGGGGCGATGCAGAACCGTGAGAACGAATCAGCGACCGCTTCATTCAAGCCCCACAAAGTCAGCGATTCAATTGCCGGTTGTGAAAAGCGAGCAGTGGCGATTGGCGGCACTTGCCAATGCCCAGACCCAGTTCATGACAGAAGCTAGATCCTCATTCAGGAACTTGGAGACACAGGTGGGTCAGCTAGCAAAACAGGAAAACATCAGGCCACAGGGGACATTGCCAAGCAATACAGAGGTAAATCCGAAAGAAGCGATGTCGGCGATGCGGTTGAGAAGTGGAAGACGATTGGAAGCGCGATCACCTCGGCCCGATGGTTGAGAAGAAAGCAGAGTTAGAAAAAGAGAATGTGATTGAGCCTAGCCCAACAGTAGAGAAAACTCCAGAGAAGGAGTATACAGAGAAGATCCCTTTCCCCCAGAGACTACAGCGAAAGGCGGTTGATAAACAATTCTCCAAATTTTTGGAGACATTCAGAAAGCTGCATATCAACATACCTTTCATAGAAGCATTAGAGCAGATGCCCTCCTATTTCAAGTTTATGAAGGAGATTTTGGGGAAAAAGAAGAAGCTGGCAGAATACGAAATAGTAGCACTGACAGAAGAGTGTAGTGCTATCTTGCAGAAAAAGTTTCCACCAAAGCTAAAAGATCCAGGGAGCTTTACACTACCTTGCACAGTGGGCAGGGTAACTTGCAACAGAGCTCTATGTGATTTAGGGGCAAGTATAAATCTAATGCCCCTATCAGTATTTAAAAGATTGGAGTTGGGTGAGGCCAAACCAACCACAGTAAGTCTGCAACTGGCCGACAGGACAGTGGTTCATCCAAGAGGCAAGATCGAGGACGTGATTGTAAAAGTAGGAAAATTCTTCTTTCCTGCAGACTTCCTCATCCTCGATATGGAAGAAGACGCGGAAATCCCTATCATATTGGGGAGGCCATTCCTAGCAACGGGGAGAGCTTTGATTGATGTTGAAAGAGGAGAATTAACACTAAGGGTGGAGTCTGAAGAAATGGTGTTTAAAGTTTTTAAACACGTCATTGAGCCACCAACAATGAGTGGGTGCTTTGCAATCAACACCATCAAACCCCCATGCGAGCCAATACAAGTCAACCAAAGAGCGATGAGCCCAAGAAAGCAGGCATGGTTTGCTGAAATACCACTAAAGGAGGTAAGTATTCCTGAGCTCCCCCTTACTGATAATGCTAAGAAGAAAAGAAGAAAAAGAAAACGCCAAATGTGGAGGAAATGGATTGGTTGGGGGCTTAATCCACCCCAGGGTTATTAAAGCTAAGGAACTTGCGTCCGGCTAAAAGACGTTAAAGACATCGCTACTTGGGAGGCAACCCAATATTTTCAATTATGTTATTTTACTTTCTGTCTTTAGTTTATTTTATTTTGTCTAAGAACAGTCTCACGGTCTTGGGGTCTTGTGTTTGTCTTTGTGATTGGCAGTGCAGAAATAAAGCGAAGAAAAGCCAATTTCGTAAAGCGGGTAGCGCGCGCCTGAGAGCAGGGACGGCGCCAAAAGAATCGAACAGCGCTGAAGTTTAGCGCGCGGCACCTGGAAGCGGCGCGGCGGTAGAATTTCGTAAAGTTGCCGTTTAGCGCGCGCGCCAGGGAAGCGAAGGCGCGCGAAAGTCGAAGGCCTTGAAGTTTGGCGCCGCGGCTAAAGCGAACGCCGAAGCGGGAATCCAGAACTTAAAACGCCCAGAATCAGATTTTCCCCAAATCCAATTTCAAAAACCTAACCCTTCCTCTCCAAAAACCCACGAAATTCCAAAACTTTGCCCACAAATCCTCCACAAATTAAACCCAACCACAACCAAAACTCTTAAATTCCTAAAAACCCTTAGCCATCTCAACCAACAAAGCTCCATTCCATAGCCTCAAACCACCAATTGAAACAAGAACAAGCTTGAATCTCCTCATAAAAAGGTAATCATTTTCTGTTCTTGAGTCCTTTACTGAAGTCACGGGAGGTAGTAGTTTGAAGGAGTATTGTAGTTGAAGTAGTTTGGGTACTGAAAAAGTTGATTGTGAAGTTTGGAGAAAAGAGTAGAAACAGGAGTGTGGGTATTGGGTAGAAAAGTTGAAGTTTGGGGGTGTTGTGTTCGCTGCTAGTTGTTAATTGTGTAGGAAACATTTGTGCCACTAAATTGTAAGCTCCAGAAACTGTTTTAACCATGGCCACCAGAAAAAGAAGAGGCTCCACATCCACCCCAACCCCACAATACGATGAAAATAGGTTTGTGAGCTACCAAGCCTACCAAAGATACAAAAAGCTTGATACCAGACCCTTAATACCAGAAAGGGGAATGGACTACCAGAGGGAGTCATATGGGGGAGAAGATGTTTATGAGCCCATTCGGGCGATGATTGAGTTAAGGGAGTGGAGGAAATTTGTGAACCCGGAGAAGATAGCACCAGTAAACACAACAATGGTGCGGGAATTTTATGCCAATTTTCCGGAGAAGGTGGAAAGGGGATGCTTTGTAAGGGGACATTATGTGCCTGTGACAGCAGAGGATATAAATATACAATTGAAAACAGTTGATGTTGAAGAAAGAAGTGATTGGAATCACTTTAGAACATGGTCTAGAAGCATTGACCACGTATTTGGAATCTTTATTGCAGACACCGTGAGCTACCATGGGGCTGTTTTTGATATTGGAAGAAATGGGTCAAGAGCACTGAACAGGTGCCAATTCAACAAAGTAGCCAAAGGTTGGCTATATTTCGTCAGCGCCCGCATGATTCCATCCACGCACTTCACCAGAGTGCCAGAGGATAGGATTAAACTGATATATGGAATTATGAGGGGGTTGACGATTGATGTGGGGAAAGAAATAGTGCAGAGCATTGAGGAAATCAACAGGTTGGTAACAACAGGCGGATTGGGACATGGCTCAGTTATCACCAAGCTATGTCACATGAGTGCGGTTTCACAACTACCCACTGACACTCATGAAAGAAACCAACTGCCTGTGTCCTATGGGATAGTGCACTCTTTCCCAGACCCAAGCCCACCAGCAGCCAGACGGAGAGTACAACCAGCAGCAGCAGCAGTAGCAGTAGAGGCCGCCATGGACGAAGATGAGCCTGAAATAGGGGCTCAATATGAGGCAGGACCTAGCCACCGGCCAACTACAGAAGCAGAACCTCCAACGCCCACAATGGAGCAATGGTATCAAAATCAGATGAGGATGATGCAGACCTTGGACACAGTAGTACAAGGACAGCAAGAAACAAGGCAACAAATCAACGAGTTGAGTTCCTTGTTCAACCAATGGTCGATGCATTATCCACCACCACCACCACCATTTTAGCCAAAGTCTGTAAGTCCTATTTCTTTTAATTTTTTGAGTCTTGCACACATTGGGGACAATGTGTGATTTAAGTTTGGGGGTGTTCTATTTGTGTCATGTTATGTTTTATTTTAGTCTTTTTGATTGTTTTTATGTTTATTTTTGAGTCACCAAATTTTTTTCTTTTTGAGTCATAATTGTCTGTCAAAGATCATAAATGATGTAGTTTCTAGAAACACCTAGTGAAGTAATGTGGAATAATGTAACGGAATTGAAGCAACTATCTCAACACCTAAGTTAGATATGCCAAAAACTCACAGAATCTGTCTATTTGGAGTTTCTTGCTTGAGTTATGCATGCTAAATGATAAATACTTATGTGTTATGATTGCTTGCTATTTGAGGCGAAATAGTTAGGATATGCATGTTAGGGAGATGACTCAGGCATTTCTTTGATAGTCAATTCTTACCATTATTTTCTATCCTGTACTTTAAAAAATATCCCTAGTCAGCCCCATTGAGCCTAAATTTGAAACCTCTTCTTTGACACCCTATATTCCCACAAATTGTACTATAAGTGAAAATATGAAATAGTGGAATACATTGTGTTAAAAAAGAGACAAAAAGAGTGAATAAGTCTGTTGCACCCCAATACAAAAGTAATAAGAAATAGGCAAAAGCCTAAGTTTGGGGGTGCTTGTCATTATTATATACTTCACTCTCCCCAAAAAAACCAGGTGAAAGATAGAATCGAAATGAAGAAAAGAACAAAAGAAAAAGGAAACAGAAAAATCAAGAGCTTATGGTACGAAATGAGCCTAAATTGCCTATTTTTACCTCACTATACCTAAGCCTACATTACAACCCTTAAAGTCTGAAGATCTCTTTTATGCATATCCGAGATTAGTGGAGAATAGCAAGTAAGCATGCCATAGGATTTTGAATTTATATGCATGATTTAGTATATTGACTTCCATTAAAGCATGATGAATATGAGTTTGCGAAATATCTAGCTTAATGTCTTTGAAATGTCATGTTATATGTTCTGCGTATTATTTTGCTAACCTTCATGTTTTCTAGTTTACACTAATGCGACAAAAGTGATCAATGTCGATGAGTCTTGTATTTTTCGTTTCTTTGAGTCTTTTATTTTATTTCTTTCTATCTTTGCTCGAGGGCGAGCAAAGGTTAAGTTTGGGGGTATTTGATCGGTGTATTTTATATACACCTTTTGAGTCAGTTTTAGTTAGTCTTTTGTCCGTCTTGTACATATAAGTGTCGTATTAGGATAGTTTTCCTTTCTTTTGAGTCAAAGTGGTTAAAATGGCCAAATGGCGGAAAAGGAGCTAAAGAGGGCAAAGAGGAGATGTCGAGTAGCAGAGAAAGTGGCGAGCGAGGGTGAAATCGGACCGGCGCGCGCGCCTCCTGCGATCAGCGAGGCGCGGCGCCACTATTCGAGAGGCTGCGAAGACTCGGCGCGCGCTCTCGAAGCAAATGCAGGCGCGGCGCTAAACATCGAAGCTACAGAGTTCTAGCGCGGCTACTCGAACAGCGAATATCGGCGCGGCGCCAAAACACCGACGGATTGCGAGAACTCGGCGCGGCTATCTGCGCAGGGCCGCGGCGCCGACGCGGAAAAATTAGGTTTTTGGACGAAATTCTGGGCCAGGCCTGAAGGAAAAGAGGGAGGCGGTTTTCAGCCTATAAAAGGAGAACCCTAGGCAGTTTTTAAGGGTTCCCCTTCTTGCACAACACAAGACTTTTGCTTGGAGATTGGATACCATTAGTTTAGTAATTTCTTTTCCCTTTTCTTTACTTTATTTCAGTTTTTGTATGATGAACTTTAAATTAGTTCTTGTCATATTCATGGCTAGGAACTAATTCTCTTATAGGGATTTCCATGTTGAATTGCTAGAAACCTATGTTATAAATTAATGCATTCTTATGGTTATTTTTCTTATTGTGAGATCTACCCAATAATTGAGTTGAACTCTTGGTAATTAATTGACAACTAATTATCACTATATGATTTCTAATCAGATTCCGAAAGGGGGGATTGTGAATATGTTGTAAGTTGGGTAGACATTCTTGGATTGGGGATGAAAATACCTCAATTATTTATGTAGCGTTGATGAGAGGCTTAACAACCCTAATTTTGCGCATTGTGCGTGACGGTCAACTAGGTTTTTGTTCTTAATCCTCCTATAGAGTTATCATTATCACCGAAAGGTAGGTAAGGTGCGATACTGGGGTTGAGTGTTTATATAACCCTAACGGGAGTATAAAATGATTTCGTAAACCTGCTTTCTCCAAAAGAAGAATACCATAAGTTAATGCATTAGTAAGTAGCATAAGCGGATAGTAAGGATACATGGAAGCCCTATTCTCATCACCACTGAATTAAATCTTTATATTTAAATAGCTTGCATAATTCTTAGTTATAAACAACAAATCAATTATCAATTCACCAAATAGATACTAGAAAATAGATAGTTGGTAATTGAACCCTAATCCTTGTGGACGATATTCGGTCTTATCTAGACTATACTACTTGTCACGATAACGTGCACTTGCGTTTAAAGTGTATGCATCTTACCGCGCATCAGTAGCCCTGGAGCCCTGACCTACTCCCGAATATCCCCGGCGACCAAACCTCCGGCCAGAAGACCGGGAAGGAGCACTCTGTGCCGGCTGAGATGTAGACCTAGTCTGCTGTTGAGGTTGTCCGCCTCGAAAGTTACCCTGGAACCCTGCCGTCCTGGCCCTCTTGGGCTGGCCTGAGTCTAGCTGACCCTCTCTCTCTCTGTCCTCTATCCCCTGCGCATAAGCTTGCATCCTGGCAATATCCATACCAGGCTGAAGGGCCACTCCCAGGCATGCAGTAATCATATAATGGTCTAGCCCCATCACATAACGGTGAACTCTGTCCGCCATATCAGCCACAATAGTGTGCGCATACCTAGACAATGAGTCAAACTCCAGGTTGTATTCCCTGATGGTCCTCCCATTCTGCCTCAATGACAAGAACCTATCAACACGGGCTCTCCTCATTTCAGGAGGTAAAAAGTGATCAAGAAAGGCCTCCGTGAACTCATCTCAAAGCTGGACGAGCACCCACCTCTCGACAAAGACTCAAGACTCAAACCAGTTCAACGCAATATCGCGTAACCGGTAGAGGCTAGCGTAACGAACTCTGTCTCAGTAGCCCTAAGAACTGCATGGTCATTGTAGGCTGCCGAGCGAACTCTTGAGGATCATCCTCGGATCTCGAACCATAAAACTCGGGTGGACTACAAACCGTAAAATCCTGAATCCTCAGCCGGCTCTAGGGTTAGCTACTGCTCGTATGTCGCTGCCTACCACTATGCTAGTCAATAGCCCGACCGCTCTCCATAATCTCTAAACTCGCCCACAGGCTGGGATCGAGGCTAGAGTGCGGAACCTCTGGAGCTCTGCGCTCTTGGCTCTCCTCTGTCTGGCCGGCGTGGTGAGCTCGCTAATCCGCCTTACCTCGTGCATAGCTCGTGCGAGTCTGGTAACCCTCTGCGCGCCACTAGCGGCACTGCTTTGCCTTGCCGGGGCCAGTCGCTTCCGTGGAGGCATAATCATTACATAAGAAGGGGTCGAGAGGATTCAACCTACTAGGGCGGCTCTGCACGATCTCAAAGAGAGAAGAATGAAACAAATCCTAAATGTCCTGCGGCCTCACGATTATAGATGTGGTGCACAATGCATCGATAATCAAGACTCTACTAGACACGATGCAGTAGGCACTTTCCGAGGACTAATCGCTCGATACCACTTTTGTCACGACCGACCGGGCGATCGTGCCCTACACAGGAACCCTTACGGTATACATCGAGAGATAATCAATGAACATACATGAAACTTATAAATAAATCAACAAAAGTAAAACAACAGGATAGCCGATAGGGCTACCTTCCTGGACATGCATATATATAACCGAAGCAGTTACCTTCTTTCCTTTACAAACTGACCCACAATATGTGACTACAGACCTCTAAGAGTTTTAACATAACAACTGTGGCGGGACAGGGCCCCGCCATACCCTTGAATATACATGAATCTACTACCTCAGGGAAAACCGTACTAAGAGATAAGCCTCCGGAGCAAATGGAGCTTTTTCCCAAAAACTGAACCGAGATCCTAAGAGCAAGGATCACCAACCTGGGTACCTAAAACCTACGGGCATGAACGCAGCGGCCCGGAAGTCGATTAACAGTGCAGAATATGGAACAGAAATAACGTACAGTAAACATATCATAACTGTACAAAAGAATGACAGGGACAAGTATAAAAATACATACCAGATCCTGCCGTGTCATTACCACTTATGAACTTAATCGCACCTTTTTATCTTTTCCCATTTTCAATAAAAGTTATAGTCACATTCTTTTGTACATGATTAGGAAAAATCATTAAGCTCATTACTGTATAACTTACTTATCTTTCATAAGTATAATCCGGCCCTTTAAGTAGGGGCACCTATACTACCCGTGGCATCCCACCTCACTGTCGGCGTACACCTACACAATATATATATATATCTATATATATATATATATATATATATATATATATATATATATAACGCGGCCGCATGCCCCGGAATCCCACATCGTATAAGCATGGCCATAACGTGCCCTCGGCATCCCTCATCGTAGGTGCAGGTCTTCATGGGGAGCTAGCCCATGGAGTAATAATATAACATGCCCCCGGAATCCCTCATCGTGGGTACATGTCTTCATGGGGAGCTAGCCCATGGAGTAAGATATAACATGGTCGCATGCCCCGGAATCCCACATCGTATAAGCATGGCCATGGAGTAATAACACGCGCGTGCATCTAACCCGCATCCTGGCTGCATGCCCCGGCATCCCTCATCGTATAAGCATGGCCAAGATCAATCACAATGGAAGCATACCCGTGGAATCCCCCGTCACTGCCGGTATGTCCAATAAAATGTCCGGGCATCTAACCCGCATCCTGGTCACATGCCCCGGAATCCCACATCGTATAAGCATGTCCAAGGATCAATCATGATGGAAGCATACCCGTGGAATCCCACATCACTGTCGGTACGTCCAAGTACTTATAACAAGACAGCCGACCCTCCAACTGAGAGACACGACAACGTAGACATGTAATACTTGCACTCAAAGCTATCACAAGCAAACTTAGACAAGTTCATTAAACCCTTAGACCTCCATTTTTATAAACTCAATGCACTTTCGTTTTACACATCAAAATCCGGGAATTTAACCCCAAGATACTAACACCCGTAGTATCCAGGCTTGTGTACATTTCACATAAGTCACGATACTTTTAGAAATACATGTCTCGGCTTCTAAATCAAGTGACCCTTACTTAAAGCTTTTAAGCAAGTGATACCTTTAAATCACATTGCCCTTCCTTAATTCAAGTTATTCCTTTGATTACTTTATTAGAGAAAACCATTCTCTTAACCTTCCATAAAGCCGTTATAACCAACTTCCCATAAAGCCGTTATAACCCTTTATGGTTTTAGACAAACTCATTCCTTTTATAACCAAGAGACTTCTAATTTTTATAAACCAAGTATTGTATACTTTCAAATCGATTCTCTTAACTTCAAAAATACAATTAGTCTCTTAACCTTTAGAAATCAAGTGACTCCTTTTATTATAAAACCTTAGGCAATTGATGCCTTAAAATCAAGTCATTATCCTTCCATAAAGCAAATATAACCAACTCCCCATAAAGTCGTTATATTCACTTTATACCTTAGCCAAAATATAATTTCCTATCCAAGGGACTTATACGTTTAAAACGGAACAAGTATCACATACTTTAAAACTCTTCAAGTCCCTTAACTTAATAAAACTTAAGACATCCTTTATTCTTTCAAAGAAATGAGTTAATCTCCTAACTCACCTGACTTGGCTATTTATAAAACTAGTAAAGGATATCAAGGTGTTGTACGTCTACCGTACTACATACGTGCAACTAGTTATGCTCAAAAGATAGGAAAAGTTCTACATAGAACAAATCACACAACTACCTCTTAACTTCTAAGAGTATAAGGAAACATGAAATGATACCACAGGTATATTCCATACATAGAATCATGCCAAAGGAAGGAAGAGGTTCACATACCTCGCGACGATTATCGACAAGTAGCAAAATGCTCCAAAGTACTTCAACCTTGATAGCTATTCCACCCTCCAAGTAGGATACGCTATACTTAGTACTTCAACCTATAATGGTCACAATATGTCCATTAACCTCTTACTTCAAACGTAGAATATTCTAAGTGCTAAGTCACTAAATTCTACGGAAAATCGGACAGCACCTCCTTTGTTTTTACTTACTTTGCCACCTTTTTCAAGGCCGAATACAATAACCAAACACGCCACATTTAAGGCCCAATCAATGCAATCAACAATAGGGGATTACATGCCTACTAGACGTGTAAAATTCCGCCCCACAAACGATATCAAATTAATACAACTTACTAGGCCAATTCGGCTAACTTGAAGTACTACAATATCAATTCTTATCCAATTTCCATTTCAATCCAAGTTATTAGCCTAACATGATATCAAGTCACAAACGATTATAACTATTATAATCTTCAAGTAAGTAACATGCGACGATTCTAAATACGACCAAATTGTAATCCAACTTCAAATGGCTAATATGTCATTTCGGTTTTTAGGCTACCACAATCCATAACACTTATAAAACTTCAACACATATACTTCATGCTATCAACATGTAAAGCTAACAACAATATAAAATCTTGTAACACTTAAGAGACAAGATTATTACCTCAACGAATCTTAATCCAACTCCAAATCCGAAGTCGCTCCCTAGCAACTTAGAGCCCCTTCAAGACACTTCAATACGCTACTTGAGACCCTTAGAACAATACCAACAACTTTCCTACAAACTTCCAATCCAAAACCTAGAAAGCAACTAGGTTTTCACCTTGCGACTAACCCGAAAACTATCTTTTTCCGAGATTTTTCTATTGAGATACACTTACAATACACTCATGAACCTTGGTTTAAAGTGTGGAGCTTAATGGACAAGAAACAATTTTTTTTCCTTTTGAAAGGTATGGAACCCGAGAGCTAAGCCTTAGTGTTCTTGGAATTCTTGAAAAAATTTCTAAGTGTAGAACTTAGTCTTGCTACTAGTATTACTATATAGTGTAATGGAGGGTCAAGATGTGCACAAATGGGTGGCTTGGATGAACTTCAATTAAATATCAAGACTTGTGGGACCTTTGACTTAGTCAATTTTCTCAAGCTCTGTCACGACCCGAACCGGGGCCCGTGACTGGTGCCTTACCCCGGGCACCCTAGTGATACAACATCAGAGAAAATCAGCGGAACATAAAGCATAAATATGAAACGAGAGACATGATAAATAAAAGCAAATAGGCCAACCAAAACAGTTGCCTTCCAACATATATATATAAACATTTGAACAGTTACAATCCTTACACCCTGCCCCTGTGGCGATTACTCTGGACCTCTAAGATTTATACAACAACTATGGCGGACGGGGCCCGCCATACCACGAACGTCTAAGAACTTACAGACTCAGGGTAACATACCAAAGATAAGCCTCCGACGAAACAGAGCTTCCCAAAACGCTGAAATGAGATCCTAAACGCGGGGATCGACAGCCGATGTACTTCTACCTGCGGCATGACGCGGCCCGAAGGAGGTCGATAACAGTACCAAGTATGTGGCGTAAAATCACGTAAATGAAATCATAATAGTCTATAAAAGCAGGAGACAGGTATGATAACCAAACTACAGTACACACACATAACAGTTATATCAATTCAGGGTCTCGCGCCCACAACATCAATCCTGCCCGTGGAGTACCTTCCTCACTGCCGGCAATCTATGATATGATAACAACAAGACAATCCAAATGGGAGCATACCCGCACTACGCATCGTGTCGGTATGTCCAAAGGGAACAAATAAGACAACATTCCAAATGGAAGCATGCGCGCGCTACGCGTCGTGTCGATGAGTCGAAGGAAATAATAAGACAGATTCCAAATGGAAGCATACGTGCGCTACGCATCGTGTCGATGGAGTCCAAGGAAATAATAAGTCAGCATTCCAAATGGAAGCATGCGATGCGCTACGCGTCGTGTCGATGAGTCGAAGGAAATAATAAGACAGATTCCAAATGGAAGCATGCGTGCGCTACGCGTCGTGTCGATGAGTCGAAGGAAATAATAAGTCGGCATTCCAAATGGAAGCATGCGATGCGCTACGCATCGTGTCGAGATGTCCAAAGGGAAACAATAAGACAACAAGCGGTAATCAAAGTGGAAGCATGCGATGCGCTACGCGTCGTGTCGATATGTCGGCGATTACAAAGTAACACTATCAGCGAACGTGCGTGGAATTTATCCGTCACCGCGGTCACGTCCAAGTAAGTTCTCAACAAGTCAACCGACCCTCCATCGAGAGACGCGGTAGTATAGAAACACAATTCTTGCACAACAAAGGCTATCACAACAAGCATAGGCAAGTTTTCACAACAACAAGCATAGGCAAGTTTCACAACAACAAGCATAGGCAAGTTTCTACACAACTCGAAGTACTTTCATTTTATGCCCAAGTCCGGGTTTTAACCCTAAAGTACTACGTACGTTAAATTCCTTTTAAAGAGATCTATTCCTTTTATAAAAGTCACCCGATACCCGTAGTATAAAATAGAGTGACTTATATCTTTTAAGTAAACCAAAACAACTTCCATTCTTTCTTTTTTGACCAAAACACTTCTCTTTTTAAAGTCAAGTTACCACATTAACCGATGATAAAACCTTTCTTTTGTTTTCATAAGGTCGTTATAACCAACTTCCCATAAAGCTGTTATAACACCTTATGTTTTAAACCATTTTAAGACAACACAATGCCTTACTTTTCCCTAAAGTTCCAGTTTGCCTAATTTCAATTACACAAGTCTCTTTTTGAAAAGTTTTATAGTTCAATGTCTTAATCTCTTTTAAAACAATTGAGTAACATATGCCATAGGCGAATAGGTTATTCTTATTCATAATCAATCTTATTAAGCAGCCATGATCTAGAAAACGTAATATCATTTTGTCTCATCTTAGCTTATGCGGATGGAGGTTTCTCTTGGTTTTAATAATACTTAATTATTCAATACATTTTCCTTTATTAACGCTGCAGTGGTTTGTCGATACACATTCTGATTTCCGAAATCGGTAAAACATCATTCTTTTCAAAAACCAAGTACTCATTACTCACGAATGAGGTTTCACACAAACATCCATATTAAGTCAAGTCTCTTATCTTTTAAGAATAAGTCTCTTAACTTCTAAACCATTAAACCATTCTTTTTATCTCTCTTAAGACGTTACACCTAACTTTTCATAAAGCTGGTATAACTCTTATGTTTTCAAACCAAGTATACACTTCTTCCAAAAAGGTTTCTTAATCTTTTAGAATACTTCGAGGTTCTTTATTATCACACATCAAGTCGGTTATAAGTCAAATCAGTTATCTTTTAAAAAAAGAAACCACAAAGCATTTCTCATTTACATAGAGCTGTTATAACACTTTATGTTTAAAAACAATCAAATACATTTAACACATGTACGTCTCTGCATACTACATAGTTATACACATATCATGCTAGAACAGATAAGAAGAGGTTCACATACCTCGCGACGATTCTGACTAAAAGCAAAGCGCTCCAAGTACCTTAAACCGTCGGCTACACCTTAAGCCAAGCAGACCACGCCACACGTAGTATTTCAACCTATAGAGGCCACAAGGCGCCTATTAACATCTTAGATCTCAATGTAGAATATCTTACAGAAAATTGGCGGCACCTCACACATGGCGGCGTAAATCTCTCTCCTCTATCGGTGCCGCCACGCCAACCAGGGGTTTGCACGCCTAACCGACGTGTACAATTCTACTCACGATAATACTACACAAGCCTCTTGTCTGATACGCTATGTAATTACTGATTCGGTTCACTTCTTAAAATTGGGCTTAAGTCGCAAGACATTGCGTAAGTATTATTCGAGCTTAAGTCAAAAGACATTGCGCACAATTATAAAGTTCAGTTCTATATATAGTATACTTCAACTATATATTCCTACAACATGTAATTTCCAATTACAATAGAAGGTCAAGAGTGTTTACCTCGATAAGCCCAAAATTATCCGAGTTTATATGTCGATCTGAGCAAGGTTTAGCTCTACTCAGTGCGCTCAACCAGCTCCAACCAACCCAGAAGTTCTAACCAACTTCTACTTAAATACTTCAACTAACAATGAAGATTTCCTTAGGGTTTCGTTTAGAGGCTAAGAGGAAGTATAATAATATTTTACGGGCTTTTGTATAAAAAAGTACTTTGGAAAGTACTACAAGGTATATGGGCTAAAGTATTTGGGAATTAGAACAATACTAGGAGAGTATTTCTATACCACAAAAATGGGTATTATCTGAAAACAACTAGGCTAGGGGTGTACCCAGAAGCCTCTACAAAGGAGGGGAGACCTGCCGGCCAAAGCTTCTCAAGGGAGGGGAGGGCTTTGGGACGAAGCAAACAAGTGGGAGGAGTATTTTGAGACTTAGATAGATTGCTCAAGTTTTGGATGAAGAATGTCTTCAACTAGAGAGGTATTTATAGGTCAAGTGAAGGCCAACCAATGGCCAAGATGAAGACAAGTGCATAGCAAGTGTAAGGCGAGATTTAGCCTTGTGCTACCTTATCCATCTACACAAAATATCCTACCTAACCCTTGACCAAAATTTCAACACCAAAAAGCGTGCGATGGTCAAGCTTGCCGTCCACTTGCTTCCAATGGGAGGGTGACACTTGTCCCCCTCCCGTTGGTCCAAAATGTTTCATCTCTCGGAAAAATCCGCAAAAATTATTAATGACATAGCCGGAATTTTCCCTACGAAAATGGAAGCGTTTAGTCAACGACTCTTTTGGCACTTGTGTACAAATTTCGAAACTTGTCAATTCTTAAGGCAAAATTTAATCGTGCGCCTCACGTACATACTCTGGAAATACGGTATAACATTCTCCTCGCCAGAAACATTCGTCGAATGTTCCTTCTCAGTGGATTACGAAGAAGATCTTCTAACAAGTTGCCAACGCCATGCACGGCCACGAACTAACACGTTCTCTTCCTTTCTTACTCGTCGTGCCTCGCCGAACACTTGAACTCTTCTAGTATCGCACCATACTTGATCATTGCTTGATTTCCAATACTTTGGAGTCACAACCTCAAACTTGGTCATCTTACTAGCTTTATTTCCTCTAAGGCCATTCCGGCCTTCACGAACCGATTCTGGTCGAACATATCCACAAACTCATCGATGGTCATCTAAACTTGGGCCTAGCACCCTCGTGACCCTACCACTGGCGGGACCACCCAGGTGACCCAGCGCCGAAGCGGTAGCGGGTTGGCCCTCAACATAGCTGACCCGACCCACTTAACGCATCACGCTCTTGTTCCCCGATCCGGAACAATCTTACCTCTACAGGTCATGAAAGCTACAACTTCCATTGCACACTACCCAGGGACTTTATCACACAAAACGTTCTAGGCATAAAAATGCACTCCGACAAGGATCACTTGCAAAATCTGGTACTCAAGACGGCGCACATCTAAGGTCTCACTGTAATATTCTAAGGTTCATCATTTTCTCACCCTCAAGCTTACCCTTCTCACAACGGGTTCTACATCACGTTTTAGCACAAAGCTATCCGAACATAACACTAAACACATCATCACATCATCAATACATACAAAACTCTAGAGGTTAAGGATATACACGAAAATAGGCGATTCGGAGGACCGCTAAAGCGGGAACTTCCACCGCGACCTCTAAAGTGGCCGCGGTGTATGAACATCTGCTGACTATGGAAGGTGAAGAACCCGCAGATCCGTAGTGCATGCTATCCTACCAGCGCTACCCACAGTGGACAGTTTCTCCCAAAATGGCCTGCGTGGCATGTAAAACAAACTCCCGGACTAGCACGACACTCCCACCGTGGAGTCTACCACAGTGATCCGAGGTATGGGTGGCTTGGTGGTTAACACCCACCTTTCTCCCGAAAATCTGAACCCTTGGAGCCACGACACGCTCCGAAAACTCTGGGCTCTGAAGATTGTATAGGACCACTCATCTGGCGGAGGCGCATAACTAGTCTGATGCTGAGGCGGTCTGCCTCGAAAATCACCAAAGGACCCTGTAGTTCTGGCCCTCTTCTGCTGACTTTGGTCATTCCGTCGATTTCTCCGCTCCTCACCTCCAAGTGCATAAGCCTGCATGCGGGCAATGTCCATGCCCGGCTGAAGAGCTACACCCGAAAAACTCTGCTAGGTAATCATCGAGCCTGTAACATATCGGTGGACTCGATCCTCCATACTAGCTACTAACGCGAGGGCGTCGCCAATGAGTCGAACTCCACATTGTACTCCGAACCGTGCGCGGATTACGCAACACCAAAAATCTGTCGGCCCGAGCCCTCATCTGTGGAGGCAAGAAATGTGCAAGAAATGCCCTTGCGAACTCGTCCCAAATAGCTGGAAGTGCATTCTCTCCCCGGGACAGCTCGCGAATCAAACGATCGGCTGCGGTATCACGCGCGGCCGATGCGAACCTAGGACCACTGACTCGGTCTCCGAAGCCTTGATCACTCTCATGATCCGCTGCAACTGTCGGATGAACTCCTGCGGATCATCCTCAGGCCTCGACCCATAGAACTCTGGCGGGCTACATCTCAGGAAGTCCTGTAGCCTCAAACTATCCGATCTAGGGTGAACCACGCGGTGCTTCTGGGCTGCTGCGTCCGGCTATCCTCATATCGGCCACGACCACGGCGATGGCGCCATCTCCTTGTACCCCATCTAAATACGCTCCGGTAGTGGGGCCGGAGGCTCAGTGCTTGTAGTCTCGGCGACCACTGCTGCGACTCTAAACTCTCTTTGGTCTTTGGCGGCGTCGCGAAACTTCGCCGTCGGAAGCCATCTCAGTCTTGGCCAGGGCTGCGCCCTCGTACTCCTCTGTATCCCACTATGACTCCTTGCCTTGCCCGTCCCGGGCACAGGTTGCACTGCGGAGGCATAGCGGTAAAGGAAAGGAATACGTCGGAGGGTCCAACTTATCACACGGCTACAGGGCACGATCTCGGAATGAGAAGAATGGAAACCAATCCTAAATGTCCTATAGCCTCACGATTATAGATGTGGTGCACAACACACCGATAATCAAGACTCTACTAGACACGCGATGCGTAGACACTTTCCGAGGACTAAGCGCTCACGATACCACTTTTGTCACGACCGAACCGGGGCGTGGTAGTGCCTTACCGGGCACCCTAGTGATACAACATCGGAGAAAATCAGCGGAACATAAAGCATAAATATGAAGCGAGACATGATAAATAAAAGCAAATAGGCAACCAAAGCGATTTGCCTTCCAACATATATATATAAACATTTGAGCAGATTACAATACTTACACACCACAACTTGGTGCTCTGGACCTCTAAGATTTATACAACAACTATGACGGGATAGGGCCGCCATACCACGAGCGTCAAGAACTTACGGACTCGGGTAACATGCAAAGATAAGCCTCCGAAGCGGAGCTTCCCAACGCTGAAATGAGATCCTAAACGCGGGGATCGGCGGTAGATGTACTTACTGCGGCGTGAGCGGCCCCGAAGAGTCGATCTGACAAGTACCAAGTATGTGAAACTGTAAAATCGTAAATGAAATCATAATAGTCTATAAAAGCGAGAGCGGTATGATAACCAAACTACGATGCACATAATGATTATATCAATTCAGGGTCTCACGCCCACAACATCAATCTGCCCGTGGAGTACCTTCCTCACTGCCGGCAGTCTATGATATGATAACAACAAGACAACAATCCAAATGGGAGCATACCCGTGCGCTACGCATCGTGTCAGTATGTCCAAAGGGAACAAATAAGACAACATTCCAAATGGAAGCATACGTGCGCTACGCGTCGTGTCGATGAGTCGAAGGAAATAATAAAACAAGATTCCAAATGGAAGCATACGTGCGCTACGCATCGTGTCGATGAGTCGAAGGGAAATAATAAGTCAGCATTCCAAATGGAAGCATGCGTGCGCTACGCATCGTGTCGATGAGTCGAAGGAAATAATAAGACAGCATTCCAAATGGAAGCATGCGTGCGCTACGCGTCGTGTCGATGAGTCGAAGAAATAATAAGTCGAGATTCCAAATGGAAGCATGCGTGCGCTATGCATCGTGTCGGTATGTCCAAAGGAAACAATAAGACAACAAGCGGTAATCAAAGTGGAAGCATACGTGCGCTACGCGTCGTGTCGATATGTCAGCGATTACAAAAGTAACACTATCAACCGGAGCGTGCGTGGAATTTATCCGTCACGCCGGTCACGTCAAGTAAGTTCTCAACAAGTCAACCGACCTCCATCGAGAGACGCGGTAGTATAGAAACACAATTCTTGCACAACAAAGGCTATCACAACAAGCATAGGCAAGTTTTCACAACAACAAGCATAGGCAAGTTTCACAACAACAAGCATAGGCAAGTTTCTACACAACTCGAAGTACTTTCATTTTATGCCCAAGTCCGGGTTTTAACCCTAAAGTACTACGTACGTTAAATTCCTTTTAAAGAGATCTATTCCTTTTATAAAAGTCACCCGATACCCGTAGTATAAAATAGAGTGACTTATATCTTTTAAGTAAACCAAAACAACTTCCATTCTTTCTTTTTTGACCAAAACACTTCTCTTTTTAAAGTCAAGTTACCACATTAACCGATGATAAAACCTTTCTTTTGTTTTCATAAGGTCGTTATAACCAACTTCCCATAAAGCTGTTATAACACCTTATGTTTTAAACCATTTTAAGACAACACAATGCCTTACTTTTCCCTAAAGTTCCAGTTTGCCTAATTTCAATTACACAAGTCTCTTTTTGAAAAGTTTCATAGTTCAATGTCTTAATCTCTTTTAAAACAATTGAGTAACATATGCCATAGGCGAATAGGTTATTCTTATTCATAATCAATCTTATTAAGCAGCCATGATCTAGAAAACGTAATATCATTTTGTCTCATCTTAGCTTCTATGCAGATGGAGGTTTCTACTGGTTTTAATAATACTTAATTATTCAATACATTTTCCTTTATTAACGCTGCAGTGGTTTGTCGATACACATTCTGATTTCCGAAATCGGTAAAGCATCATTCTTTTCAAAAACCAAGTACTCATTACTCACGAATGAGGTTTCACACAAACATCCATATTAAGTCAAGTCTCTTATCTTTTAAGAATAAGTCTATTAACTTCTAAACCATTAAACCATTCTTTTTATCTCTCTTAAGACGTTACACCTAACTTTTCATAAAGCTGGTATAACTCTTATGTTTTCAAACCAAGTATACACTTCTTCCAAAAAGGTTTCTTAATCTTTTAGAATACTTCGAGGTTCTTTATTATCACACATCAAGTCGGTTATAAGTCAAATCAGTTATCTTTTAAAAAAGAAACCCAAAGCATTTCTCATTTACATGAAATTTATAACACTTTATGTTTAAAAACAATCAAATACATTTAACACGTATGCGTCTACCGTACTACATAGTTATACACATATCATGCTAGAACAGATAAGAAGAGGTTCACATACCTCGCGACGATTCTGACTAAAAGCAAAGCGCTCCAAGTACCTTAAACCGTCGGCTACACCTTAAGCCGAAGACCACGCCACACGTAGTATTTCAACCTATAGAGGCCCGCAGGCGCCTATTAACATCTTAGATCTCAATGTAGAATATCTTACGAAAATTCGGCACCGCCATGACAGCGTAAATCTCCTCTCTATCGGCGGCCACCAAGCCAACCAGGGGTTTGCACGTCTAACCGGGCGTGTACAATTCTACTCACGATAATACTACACAAGCCTCTTTGTCTGATCCTATGTAATTACGATTCACTTCTTAAAATTGGGCTTAAGTCGCAAGACATTGCGTAAGTATTATTGAGCTTAAGTCAAAAGACATTGCCGCACAATTATAAAGTTCAGTTCTATATATAGTATACTTCAACTATATATTCCTCAACATGTAATTTCCAATTACAATAGAAGGTCAAGAGTGTTTACCTCGATAAGCCCAAAATTATCCGAGTTTATATATGTCGATCTGAGCAAGGTTTAGCTCTACTCAAAGTGCGCTCCAACTCGACCAACCCTTAGAAGTTCTAACCAACTTCTACTTAAATACTTCAACTAACAATGAAGATTTCCTTAGGGTTTCGTTTAGAGGCTAAGAGGAAGTATAATAATATTTTACGGGCTTTTGTATAAAAAGTACTTTGGAAAGTACTACAAGGTATATGGGCTAAAGTATTTGGGCATTATAACAATACTAGGAGAGTATTTCTATACCACAAAAATGGGTATTATCTGAAAACAACTAGGCTATGGGGTGTACCCCAGCCAAGCCTCTACAAAGGGGGAGGAGGCCTCTCGGCCAAAGCTTCTCAAGGGAGGAGGAGGGCTTTGGGCCAGCAAACAAGTGGGAGGAGTATTTTGAGACTTAGATAGATTGCTCAAGTTTTGGATGAAGAATGTCTTCAACTAGAGAGGTATTTATAGGTCAAGTGAAGGCAACCAATGGCAAGATGAAGACAAGTGCATAGCAAGTGTAAGGCAAGATTTAGCCATGTGCTACCTTATCCATCTACACAAAATATCCTACCTAACCCTTGACCAAAATTTCAACACCAAAAACGTGCCAATGGTCAAGCTTGCCGTCCACTTGCTTCCAATGGGAGGGTGACACTTGTCCTCCCGTTGGTCAAAATGTTTTCTCTCGGAAAAATCCATAAAATTATTAATGACATAGCGAATTTTCCCTACGAAAGCTAATGAAAGCGTTTAAAAACGACTCTTTTTGGCACTTGTGTACAAATTTCGAAACTTTTCAATTCTTAAGGCAAAAATTTAATACGTACGCCCTCACGTACATACTCTGGAAATACGGGGTATAACAAGCTCACACTTGCAAGACTTTGTCATCTTAAGACTATGGTCAATGACCATTTTGGCCATGCCTATTTCGTCCAAGGCATCACAAGGGGGGGGGGGTGACACGTGTCGCCCTCCCATTCGTCACCATATTATGTTTTCCGACAATTCCATAATTCCGATAAATTTTTACTAGTCTCAAATCTTAACATTCGGAATTCTTACATACGTTCTTAACACATGTCCTGAAAATACGGGGTGTAACTGTTGTACCCGTATTTCCAGAGTATGTACGTAAGGGCGTACGTACAAAAGTTTGAGCCTTAAAGTAGGCATAAGGACGAAAATTTGTGCACAACCCACTAAACGAATTGTTTTCCAACGAAACGTTTTCCAAAACTTGCGTAGGGAAAATTACGGCTATGTCATTTATAATTTTTGCGGATTTTTCCGAGAGATGATATACCACGGTTGGCATGATTTTAAGGCCTAAACCATGGGTCAATGTTTGTGAGTGATTTGTGGAGTAGGGTTAGGGTGCACTTGTGCAAATCCCCACCCACCACTTGGCCTCCACTTGCCCTCATCTTGACCCTTGACAGCCCTATAAATACCCCCATTGAGTTGAAGACTTCTTCATCCACAAATCATCTTCCAAGTCTCCAAACTTTCCCCCCTTTGAGAGAAGCTCTCGTCCAAGCCTCCTCCCCCCCCCCCCCCCCTCTTGAGAAAGAGCTTAGCCGAAACACCCATCTCCCTTCCTAGTGGTCTCGGCAAAGCCCCCTTGGTAGAAAATACTCTCTAGTATTGTTACTATCCCCAAAATACCCTAATAGTATATCTAGTAGTATTCCAAAGTCACCTCTATACCTAGAGCCCGGAAAATACTACTATACTTCCTTTAGTCACTAAACGAAACCCTAAGAGAAACTTCATAGTAGGTTGAAGTAGAAAGTAGAAGTTGTGTAGAAACTTCTAAGGGTTTCTTGGAGCGGATTGGAGCGTACAGATTAGGAGCTAAACCTTGCTCAGGATCGACTTATATCTTGGATAATTTTGGGCTTATCGAGGTAAATAATAATCTTATCCTTCTATTATAATTGGAGAATACATACTGTAGAAGTATAGAAATAAGTATAAAATACATAGAAGGGTATTACAGAAGAGAATTGAACTATAATCACATCAGAAGATTAAAGAAGATCGAACTGTACTTACATAGGACTGTATTTACAATAGACTTGTATAGTTTACCGGGTAGGGAAGTGCTGCCCGATTTTCCGTAGAATAGAGAACCCTCTGCTTAGATTATCCTACAGAGTAGTCTAGACGTTGATAGACGTATTTGACTATTATAAGTTGATACTCTGCGCGCGACATATTCGACTTGGCAGGTGGATTTCGCCGAGAAGGTATGTGATTCTTCCTATCCTCTTGAGCATGATATTTTAAAGTATATATATAGTACGGTGACGTACGTGTGTTAACTGAACATGGTTTTACTTGACGTCTTTTGACTTGAGTCTAAATAACAAGAATCTTGAAGTATTTCAAAAGAATTATGAATCATTTTTTAAAGAAGAGTAATACTTGGTTTTTAAACAAAAGCTTAAGAGTTATACTAGCTTTATGGGAAGTTAGGTATAACGACTTAAGAAAGATAAAAGGAACGGTTTACTTATGTGTTTTTAAAAGACTTGTATTGATTTTTGGAAAGTACAGTGAGATGGTTTGTTGAGTAGACATATTGTGATGCTATGTGTGTTAGTATCTTGTAAACGTTTGTGTAAAGAGGTTATTCTTATCTGTGCTTATGTTGTTGAACGATAAGCCGTTATGTTAGTATTACATCACTCACCTCTTGACATGATATACCGGGGGTTAAGCTGCCCTCCGATGCGGGGTATACCTCGAGCGATGCAGGACTATGATTCGAGAATACCTCATGCGGGTCCAGGGGACCTATGCGGAGCTACGAGAGTTCCAGGTTAGTGTGCGGTCCATGTGGCCATGCGGTCTATGTGGTCATGCGGACTACGAGTCCAGGATGATGCCGAGGAGTAGCTACCCTCGATGCGGGGAATACCTCATGCGGGCCTAGGTGGCCTATGCGGACTACGGGAGTCCAAGATTAGGCATGCATAATGATACTATGGGCGATTGGCCTTGCCCGATCATTCGCGACCTAGAAAAGACATGTTCTGATTTACCTATTGTTGCTCTTGTTTATGATATGGCACTATGTGCGATTTACATTGGTTGTTTTACATATTTGTAAAATTGGTTTTAAAATGATATGATTTCATTTAAGTACTTTCTGATTTCACATACTTGGTACTGTTGTCTTGACCTCCTTGGGCCGCGTTAAATGCGCAGGTAAGGGAAAGCAGGTACTAGATCCGCATCCTTAGGATCTTTTGCTTTGGTGTCAGGAGCTCTATCTTCTACGAAGGCTCGACTTTTGGTATGGTTCTCCCTGATGTTGTAGATATATGTACATTCAGGGTATGGCGGGGCCCTGTCCCGCCATAGTTGTTTACTTCCTTAGAGGTTTGTAGTCCTATTGTACAGTTGGGATGTAACTGCCAGATTTTGGTTTATATATATATGCCGAGAGGCGACTTTTCTCAGATAAATTGTGTCTCAATTTACATTGGTTCATATCTTGTTTTTATGTTCCGCTGATTTTCTCTGATGTATGACTACTTGGGTGCCCGGGTAAGGCACCAATCACTGGCCCCGGAACGGGTCGTGACAAAAGTGGTATCAGAGCAGTTAATCCTCGTAAAGTGTCTGGGCCAGTATCGATGAAGTCTTGATTATCGGTGTGTTGTGCACCACCAATAATCGTGAGGCTATAGGATATTTAGGATTGGTTTCCATTCTTCTCACTCTGAGATCGTGCCTTAGAGGCATGTTATAAGTCGGACCCTCTAACGTATTTCCTTTCTTTACGATTATGCCTCACGTAAGGCAACCGGGCCCGAGGCAAGCGGCCGAGGAGGCTGCTAGTAGGACACCGAGTCACAGGCTCGAGCCGATCTATACAGACGGCGAGTTCCACGCGCCGCCCGGCCCAGCGAGTTTAGGGCGCGGCGATGGTGATGAGACCACGATACTGCGCCTCGATCCCACATCACGGAAGCGGATGAGATGGGTTCTGAGAGATGGCCCGATTCTTGGCGGGATCGTGGCCCGACATGAGATAATTTGGATCTGGATTCGATTCAGCATGATACATGGTTCACCCAAGATCGGATAGTTTGAGGCTAAGAGATTTTACGAGTTGTAGCGCGAGTTACGGGTCGAGGCACGAGGATGATCGCGAGGAGTTCATCCGTCGATTCTGAGAGATCATGCGAGTGATCAATGCTTGAGACCGAGTCGTGATCATCGGTTCACATAGGTTGCGTGATACCGCGATCGATTGGTTTGATTCGTGGGAGTTATCCGGGAAAACGCGTCCCACTACTTGGGATAAGTTCTCGAGGCTTTCTCACTCACTTCTTGTCTCGCGGATGAGGAGGCACGGGCCGACATATTTTTGTTCTTTGAGACGAGAGAGGCGCCGCGATTAGGGAGTACAATGTTGAGTTCGATTCGTTGGCTCGATATGTCCCTGCGTTGGTAGCGAATATGGAGGGCGGTACACCGCTATGTCACGGGCTAGATGATTATATGGCGAAGTCTTGTGCGGGTGTGGCTCTTCAGCGAGCATGGACATTACCGTATGCGAGCTCGTATGCACTTGGATGCGAGGCGTAAGTCGGCGGGTTGTGACGGCGGCGAGAAGAAGGCGGGGCGAGGTCTTTTAGTAGCTATCGGGGTGGGCGGCCTCGGCAGCGATCTAGATTTGCGCCACGCGAGCTCGAGAGAACTCTACCGTCCTCGGGGCGGCCGGGGTATTCGAGGCGGACGGGGCCCCGGGACTTCGGCGTCGGGGTAGCGAGGTGCTAACCGATCGGGACCACCCCGCCGGTGTGGCCGTCACGGTAGATCCGATTACGGGAATTATGGTGCGCTCGGAGTTTGTTTGATTGCGGCCAGCCGGGTCACTTTACGAGCTGTCAGGCCAAGAGGCGTGCGAGAGGGTGGTCGACTACGGGTTCTTTCGCGGGTCGACACGACCCGACCTCGGATCCGTGGTGGTGCCTTACCGGGCACCGCTGTGATACAACATCGAGAAAACCAGTGAAATAAACTCACAAACAAGAACCGTATAATAATATAAAGCAGGCTAACCCAAGTGGCTACCTCTAAATATAATAAAGCGACGATTACATCCTTACACCCCAATTCATGGCGGGACTACAAGCCTCTGAAGGTATAACACTATGGACGGGACGGGGCCGCCATACCCTGAATGTACAAAGTCTACAACCTCGAGAATCGTGCAAAAGCGAGGCCTCGGAGAAATGGAGCCTTAGAAGCCAGAACCGTGATCCTAAGAGTGCGGATCGGCAAGCTATGAACCTCAACTTGCGGCATGAGCGCGGCCCGAAGGAGTCGATTACAACATGTACCAAATATGCGGCGGAAAATACTATAATAATATCATAAGTCAAAATATAATTTGGAGTTATAGGCGAAAATCAGTTTACTTTGCTGTGCCTTACTAACAATGAGTAACAAATGTATATATATATCTGCGTAAAAATAGGAAGCTCATGATCAAAGCGGTACCTGCGCGTAGTATCATTAAGCAATCCTACTCCAGGACTATTTCACCCGCATAGGTCTGTGGACCCGCGTGAGTCATCCGCCTCGTCGTGGGACTATTTCACCACGTGGGACTATTTCACCGCATGGATCCTGTGGACCGCGTGAGTACCATCGCCGTACTCGCGTGGGACTATTTCACCGCATGGATCCACGTGGACCGGATCGCGTGAGTACAAGCGCGCTCGCGTCATGGGTAGCAAATCCATGGCATAAGTAGTAAACCATCCTATTGGAGCATACGTGGGCCACCCATCGTGTCGGTATGTCCAAGGAAATAACAAGAATAACCCGGGGTTTACGTAATAATATATATATAACATAGTTCATCAGGCTATCATACATAACATAAGCACTAGGCCTATCATATCATAACATAAGCACTACCTGGCTATCATATCATAACATAAGCCTTACCAGGCCTATCATATCATAACATAAGCACTACAGAACATCATATCATAACATAAGCACTCAGGCCTATCATATCATAACATAAGCAAGTTAAGAAATCCCACAACTTCTTATTAACATTATTAATATGTCCTCTCATTTTAGTATACCTAAGGCACCAACATGTCTTTTAATAGAAAATCAGGAATTTAACCCAAGTACCATGTACTTCTAACCTTTTAAGAAATAACTCTTTTTTATACAAAAATTCCAAGATACTAATCACCATAGTATCAAGTTACAATTTCTTTTCAAAACAAGTCACATTTCCTTTTAGAAATATAATAAGCTTCTAAATCAAGTGACTTCATTTCCTTTAAAACCTTAGGCAACCAATGCCTAAAAATCAATTCACCTTTCTTAGTTTCAAATCCTTTTAACTGTACTTGTTTTAATTAGAGTAAACCTTTCTTTGTGAACCTCTCAAAAACTAATATAACCAACTTCCCATAAAGTCATTATATTAGCGTTATTCCTTTGTCAATTAAATTTTCCCTAAATCCGAGGACTTATACTTTTAAAATGAAACAAGTACCAATATCTTTAAAACAAGTGAAAGATATCGAATCTTGTCGTCTACCGTACTACATAGATACAACTACTCATGCTCAAAAGATAGGAAAGTTCCACATACCTCTTGGTTAATCCACACTAAGTCAGAAATACATGCGTAATATGTCAACCTATAATGACCATAATCGTTTATTAACCTAATTTCAATGTAGAAATTCCAAATTCAAGTTACTAATTCCTAAGGAAAATTGGGCAGCATTTCCTTTGTTTCTACATACTTTGCCACCTTTTTCAAGGCGAAATCAATAACCAAGCGCCACATTTAAGGCCCAACAATCCAATATTTCAAAGGGATTACCTGACCAATCTTAGGTGTGTAAATTTCTGCCCCATTAGGTAAAACAATATACTTAACAATTCTAAAGTGGTTTGTAGGCTACAACATGCTCATAATATCTCTTTAACCAATCCTTCATATCGAACCATTTTTCTTACATGCAATGATTCTAAGAGCATTCTTTACCACTACAAATTCCTTATTCTTCACATGCAACACCAATAACTAGCTCTGAGAAGAAATGTTACCTTTGGAGCTTTAGCCAAAATTATTCCAACAATTTGCTAGCCTCCTTTTCAAGAATACCACTTCTGACAACCTCATGACTTGCAATTAACTTTCCTTCTTAACACCCTTTTGATTTTCTTAAGCTTGGAGTTTCTCTTGATTTTCTAGAGAGAAGGAGAGCTTTTAGCTTAGAGAGAGAGAGAGAGATGAAAGATGAAAAGATGACCAAGTCTTCAAGACTTGGTCAATATAAGGCATCTGACATTTCGGATGGGGACACTTGTCACCCACCCATGACCTCTTTAAAACAAAGCGGTCTGAAATTTCCACTAACTCTCGCAGATCCCGCCTCGGCGCCGCGGCCCTGCAGTCGGCGCCGCGGCGCCGCAACTCCTGCGGACTCTCGGAACTTTAGGCGCGCGGCCACGATTTTAGCGCGCGGCCCGCCTCGGCGGCCGTGGCTGAGGCCCTGGCCGAAGTTTTCGATTTGAGTCCTAACTCCTTCGCGTGGCCCATACGCGCGGCACGAACCACGGGTATAACATTCTCCCCCAGAAATATTCGTCGAATGTTCCTTCTAAACTTACTCAAATCACAATATCGACATAGACTCGAATAAAGCGCTCGCGCGCGACAAAACTCAAGCACAATTGCTAACCAAAACTAACAAGCGGGGAAAGTAGGTTACACGGAGGGTAGGGAATAAGTGAGGATACTTCTTCATCATGTCATCCTCTGCTTCCCGTTATTTCCTCCTGTTCTCGTTCGCCATAAGACGCCCGGAAGCCACGCCGCCGTCGAAGTCGCCTAACTTGTCGATCGAGTATCGCTATGGGACTCTCCGTCACGATAGCTCCTCTGTTACTTGGACATCATGAACCGGGTGCACTCTAGATGGATCTCGATACATTTCCATAACATGGACACATGGAAAAGCTGGATGTACCGCCTTGAATCGGACGGCGGATCTAACTCATAGGCAACCACCTGCCTACGGACAATCGATGCGGCCCAATGTACCTTGGGCTAAGCTTCCCTTCTTTCCCAATCTCATCACGCCGCCCGTAGGCGATACCTTTAGAAAAACCCAATCATCTATCTCAAATTCCAAGTGTCGGCGCCGATGATGCACCGCGACTTACATCGACTCGGTGACAATAACCGCTCTGGATAAGCTTCACCTTATCCACTACTGCTGTACCAAGTCGGCCCGACTAAGCGAACTTCTCCCACCTCAAACCAACCTATTGGTGACTACACTTCCTCGTATAAGGCCTCAGCGCCGTCTGGATACTAGAATGGTATTTGTTGTTATAAGCATACTTCCTGAGGTAAATGATCCTCCGGTACCACGAAATCAATAACACAAGCCCGCGGCATATCCTCAGTGTCCGGATAGTGCGCTCGGCTTTGTCCGTCGATCACGAGGATGAAGCGCCGTCTTGAGACTCACTGTGTCCTAATCCGCCACGAAAATACCTCCCGAAGTTAGTCGAGAACTGGGCTCCTCTATCTGATATAATCGACACCGGGACTCCGTGCAGTCTCACAATCTCTCTAATATATAATCTGGCATAGTCCTCAGCTTTGAACGTCGTTCTGACCGGAAGAAAATGGGCTGATTTCGTCGACAATCACACAATTGGAATCATGCTTCCTCTGAGTGGTAGGTAGCCCTGTAATAAAATCCATATTTACCACCTCCCACTTCCAAGTCGGAATATCAATAGCCTGTAACAGCCCATCGGGCTTCTGATGGTCAACCTTAACCTGCTGACAAATAGGACACGGTGCAACAAAACCTGCCACGTCCCTCTTCAGGACGTCCCACCAATACACACATCTGAGGTCATGGTACATCTTAGTCGACCCCGGATGAATAGAATAATGCACGCTGTGTGCCTCCCCCAGAATCTGCTGACGAAGTCCTGTCACCTCGGGAACACACAATCGGCCCTCAAATATTAGCACCCGTCATGCTACCCTAATAGACTCTTCTCTTTACGGCGGCATCTCGATCGTACCTAATCGGATCCTCATCTGTCGCCTCTTTACCTCTCGGCGATGGAAGACTCGGCAACCCTCGAACCGAATTCCATCACTATCGAGAATCAACCAATCGAACCCCAGGCTCGCTAGGCGATGTAACTCGCGGACCGTATCGCCTTCCACTGCACTTGCGACGGACTACCCGTCGATCTGCGACTAAGGCGCATCTGCAACTACGTTGGCCTTGCTGGGTGGTATAGGATATCAATATCACAATCCTTGAGTAACCCTAACCACCGTCTGCATGCAAATTCAGTTGCCTCGATGCGAAGATATCAGGAGTTTCTTGTGGTCTCGCAAATATCCACATGAAATCTATCTAAGAAATTGCCTCCAAATCTTGAGTGCGATTAAGCTGCTGAGACTCTAAATCGTGAGTAACGTAATTCCTTTCTTGCTTCCTAACCGTCGGAAACATAAGCTCTAACCTTATCGTGTTGCGTCGGCCTAGCCTAATGACATGACGTGTTACAATAATACCCTAACCTCTAGTCTCTCGAGAGGTTAGAAGCTATGTCGTGGTCAACTTCTCTTCCAATAGCGGAAGCCTTTCTTGTACTTGCGAAATATTGGGCATCCTTAATCTCGATTATGGTTCTGTTTCCCTTTCCTGTTGCAACCAAACTTGGTTACTATACTTGGATCTGATTCCTTTGCTTGTCGCGTGGCTAAGACTTCTGCGATCACAATTTGGGGAAGACTTCCTTGATCTTGTCAAGTAGTAATCCTATTATCCTCTCATTTCGTAGAGCTTATAGTCGATGTTCAACCTCAATTCACGGTATTACATAATCCAATGACTTGTCAAGATTTCTTATCGTTCAGTGTCTACTCGTCTTTCCTTTATAAGTTATTTCAAGTTGTCACGGGGTCCCTTACCTCTCCGTATTCTCTTACTATCTTTCTCGTCGATCTGGATGCTACTACCTTTCCTCGAGGTGTTCCTCGCCCATTACCTACTAATGGTCTTACACTAGTCCGGAGTAAGCGTATCTCGTGCAACTTACATAACCATAGTTGTATTCTCTTTTATCCATACGGTCATAACCTACCTTATGCTTATTAATAGTAAAGTGTTTCTAATTTGATCCATAATCGTCTGATTTCAAATATCGTACTACTGCATTTTCTTACGACACTTCACGACCGTTTCGTAACGTCGTTCTTAATTACCCAACATAATACTTTTCCACGGTTATCTAAAGCGTAACTTATGGCATGGCGATCACGAAGACCTACCGGTCTCCCGTCCTTCGTCTAACTACATGGATACACATAACCCATGTCGTAAGTCTATCCTTTTATGTAGGGAGAGAACTTATCTCCTTCAATAAAATTTCCTTGATGTCACACCCTAATCACGGGTCCTCGTGGTCTGTAAATATCTAATCATTACGCACCGCCTTAAAATCGTGTAGATTTTCAAAACCTACCAAAGATGCCCTCAGCTTTCTGCCGGCAGCGCCCGTACTTATTTTATTCTTGCCTTGCACATTTCCTTGAAATTATCCGGAAGGTCGTGGCCCTGACCGCCACGAACCAACTCAAGTACCTCGAGGAACTTAACATAAATTCCTTCAAATTCAAGTATTACTTACTTTCTGCGTCAATTTTTTCCCAATGAACAAGTCACACAGACTTATTAAAAACAATGATGCCAAAGAAGGAAGGATAATTCACTGGTTACTACCACTTCCCTTCCTCTCCACTCGATAACCGGCTTACCGGGAAACTGGTACCGAATCAATCTCTTCTGTAGTCCACGTTGGCATAACATGAGGCCACTAGCCGTACTCATAATGACCTCAGCGTCTGTCATACGACTCTGCTAGGTCCGGCAGTATCGTTACCGCAATTATTATCTGCCCACTCGGCTACCACCCAACACTCGCGGGTGTGGTTACCTCGTAAAGGTTCTCATGGATTACGGCCATTTCTTTCACACTTGGTTGCTCACTTCCTTACCGGTCGTACTCTTTTCCGTACTTCCAAACTTATTCTAGCTTACGTACATAACTTCCATAATAAAGCTGGCCTTCGATCTTGGAGTTACTAAGTTAAACAATATAAGGTCATTTAAGCGCTCACAACCTGTTCCGGTGGAATACGTCTGCGAACTCGTAAAATGATTAATTAGACTCGGGCTTGTACCTCGTGACCTGTCGTGGCGGGACTACTATTAAGCGATCCAACCCCATAGCGGGTATACTAACTTCTCATAATACCATAGTCGTGTGCGTCTTGGTCACAACAACCATTACTTACTCCACACGGATCTCATCCGTACTATCCTCTTAAGCGTACCACGTGGCTTAATTTACAAACATAGTCTCCCATTGGGCCCAATTAAGCTTCTTAAGGTTCCATTACTTTTTAGACAACTCATCGTCTCTAATTTTCTCAAACTAGCACGTAAAACCTCGATGAGAGTTCATGCTTATTCATACCTTCCGGTATCTATTTAGTCCTTACCAAATCACGGTAATCTAAAATCATTCTAAGCGACATATGTGACCTCATATAGAAATCAGTATGTTTGTATGTCACAATACCAACTATACTACAAGTATTACCAACGGATCACATGATCCACATAATCTTCACTGGTCATTTGCTTCCGCCGTGGCTGCAAACACCATAACTTTGTTAGGGAGAGCGACCCTAACCACACGGCTATCGCGCGATCTTAGAGTGAGAAGAAATGAAACCAATCCTAAATATCCTGCGACCTCACGATTATAGATGTGGTGCACAACACGCGATAATCAAGACTACTGCTAGATACGGCTGTAGACCGCTTTCCGAGGATTAAGCGCTCACGATACCACTTTTGTCACGACCCGACCTCGGATCGTGGTGGTGCCTACAGGCACCGCTTGTGATACAACATCGAGAAAACCGTGAAATAAACTCAAACAAGAACCATATAAGAATATAAAGCAGGCTAACCCAAGTGGCTACCTCTAAATATAATAAAGCGAGCGATTACATCCTTACACCCCGATTCATGACGGGACTACAAGCCTACAGAAGGTATAACACTATGGCCGGGACGGGGCCGCCATACCACTGAATGTACAAAGTCTACAACCTCGGGGAATCGTGCCAAAAGCGAGGCCTACGGAGAAATGGAGCCTTAGAGAACCGAACCGTGATCCTAAGAGTGCGGATCGACCAAGCTATGAACCTCGACTGCGGCATGAGCGCGGCCCCGAAGAGGTCGATAACATGTACCAAATATGCGGCGGAAAATACTATAATAATATCATAAGTCAAAATATAAAATTTGGAGTTATAGGCGAAAATCGATTTACTTTGCGTGCCTTACTAACAATGAGAGTAACAAATGTATATATATCTTTGCGTAAAAATAGGAAGCTCATGATCAAAGCAGGTACCTCGCTCGTAGTATCATTAAGCAATCCTACTCGCAGGACTATTTCACCCGCGTAGGTCTGTGGACCCGCGTAGGTCATCTGCCTCGTCGTGGGACTATTTCACCCGCGTGGGACTATTTCACCGCATGGATCCTGTGGACCGCGTGAGTACCATCGCCGTACTCGCGTGGGACTATTTCACCCGCGTGGATCACGTGGACGGATCCGCGTGAGTACAAGCGCGCACTCGCGTCATAGGTAGCAAATCCATGGCATAAGTAGTAAACCATCCTATTGGAGCATACGTGGGTCACCCATCGATGTCGGTATGTCGAAGGAAATAACAAGAATAACCGGGTTTACGTAATAATATATATATAACATAGCTCATCAGGCTATCATACATAACATAAGCACTCTGGGCCTATCATATCATAACATAAGCACTCTGCCTATCATATCATAACATAAGCATTAGGCCTATCATATCATAACATAAGCACTACCGAACATCATATCATAACATAAGCACTACCGGCCTATCATATCATAACATAAGCAAGTTAAGAAATCCCCTAACTTCTTATTAACATTATTAATATGTCCTCTCATTTTAGTATACCTAAGGCACCAACATGTCTTTTAATAGAAAATCCGGGAATTTAACCCAAGTACCTTGTACTTCTAACCTTTTAAGAAATAACTCCTTTTTATACAAAAATTTCAAGATACTAATCACCATAGTATCAAGTTGCAATTTCTTTTCAAAACAAGTCACATTTCCTTTTAGAAATATAATAAGCTTCTAAATCAAGTGACTTCATTTCCTTTAAAACCTTAGGCAACCAATGCCTAAAAATCAATTCACCTTTCTTAGTTTCAAATCCTTTACCCGTACTTGTTTTAATTAGAGTAAACCTTTCTTTGTGAACCTCTAAAAAACTAATATAACCAACTTCCCATAAAGTCATTATATTAGCGTTATTCCTTTGTCAAATACATTTTCCCTAAATCCAAGGGACTTATACTTTTAAAATGAAACAAGTACCAATATACTTTAAAACAAGTGAAAGATATCGAATCTTGTCGTGCACGTCTACTACATAGATACAACTACTCATGCTCAAAAGATAGGAAAGTTCCACATACCTCTTGGTTAATCCACTTGCTAAGTCCGAAATACATGCGTAATATGTCAACCTATAATGACCATAATCGTTTATTAACCTAATTTCAATGTAGAAATTCCAAATTCAAGTTACTAATTCCTAAGGAAAATTGGGCAGCATTTCCTTTGTTTCTACATACTTTGCCACCTTTTTCAAGGCCGAAATCAATAACCAAACGCCACATTTAAGGCCCAACAATCCAATATTTCAAAGGGGATTACACAACCAATCTTAGGTGTGTAAATTTCTGCCCCATTAGGTAAAACAATATACTTAACAATTCTAAAGTGGTTTGTAGGCTACAACATGCTCATAATATCTCTTTAACCAATCCTTCATATCCAAACCATTTTTCTTACATGCAATGATTCTAAGAGCATTCTTTACCACTACAAATTCCTTATTCTTCACATGCAACACCAATAACTAGCTCTGAGAAGAAATGTTACCTTTGGAGCTTTAGCCAAAATTATTCCAACAATTTGCTAGCCTCCTTTTCAAGAATACCACTACAACAACCTCCATGACTTGCAATTAACTTTCCTTCTTAACACCCTTTTCAGATTTTTCTTAAGCTTGGAGTTTCTCTTGATTTTCTAGAGAGAAGGGAGAGCTTTTTAGCTTAGAGAGAGAGAGAGAGAGAGATGAAAGATGAAAAGATGACCAAGTCTTGAGACTTGGTCAATATAAGGCATCTGACATTTCAGATGGGGACACTTGTCACCCCATGACCTCTTTAAAACAAAGCGGTCGCGAAATTTCCACTAACTCTCGCAGATCCCGCCTCGGCGCCGCGGCCCTGTAGTCGGCGCCGCGACGCCGCAACTCCTGTGGACTCTCGGAACTTTAGCGCGCGGCCGATTCGGTGCGCGGACCATGAATTCCAGCCTTGGCGCGTGGCTGAGGCCACGACCGAAGTTTTACGATTTGAGTCTAACTCCTTCGCGTGGCCCATCGCCGCGGCACGAACCACGGGGTATAACAGGTCTTCTTCATCTCCTGATTACTCGCCGGGCGAGTACTCATGGGCGGCCAGTCGCGGCAGGTCGTGGCGCGGTCCCGATTCTAGCGGTCCTCGAACGCATTTATGTCTTGTCGGTAGCGGGACGGGAGGCCTCACGATGTAAATCACGGTACTTTATCAGTTTCATGTTGTGACGTGTATGCCTTGATAGATCCGGGTTCTACTCTGTCCTATATATTTCCCCATATTGCTAGTAGGATAGGGATAGAGCCTGAGTCCATAGACCCTTTCGAGGTGGCGGGTATATAGGGCTTGTCCAGTGACCATATGCAGTCGTCAGACCCTTGCCGACTTGGTAGAGTTGGACATGACTGATTTCGATGTGATCATGGGTATGGATTGGCTAGCTTCTTGCTACGCCAATGTAGACTGCAGGGAGAGAGTGGTACGGTTCCAATTTCTTGAGGAGCCGGTTGTTAAGTGGGAGGGGAACACTGTATCGCCGAGGGGTAGGTTTATTTCCTACCTCAAGGCTAGGAAGATGGTGCAGAAGGGGTATATCTACCATCTCATTCGGGTGTTTGATACTGAGGCTGCGGTACCAGATTTTTAGTCGATTCGAGTCGAGAGTTCCCGGATGTGTTTCGGATGACCTCCGGGTATCCTCACGAGAGGAGATAGAGTTTTGTATCGATGTCTTTGCCAAACACTCGGCTTTATTTCCATTCGCCATACAGAATGGCACTGCCGAGTTGGGAGAGTTGAAGGACCAGTGAGAGATTTCTTTGGAGAAAGGGCTTCATCGAGGCCTAGTGTTTCTCCACAGGAGGCGCGGTATTCGTGAAGAAGAAGGGCGGGGCAGCTGCGCATGTGTGTCGATTCTGACGGTGAACAAGGTGACCATTAAAACGAATACCCTTCCCGGGATTGATGATTTGTTCGACCGGTTGCGAGTGCGAGATGTTTCTCAAGATTGATCTGCGATCGGGCTATCATCAGTGCGTGTTAGAGGCGGATGTCCCTAGATCGCATTCGGACCGATGCGGGCATTATGAGTTCGTGGTCATGTCTTTCGGGTTGACGATGCTCGGCGGTATTCATGGATTTGATGAGCGAGTGTTCAAGCCATTTTGGACACGTTTGTGATAGTGTTCATTGATGACATCTTGGTTTATTCTCGCCAGAGCAGAGCATCTGAGCATTTGAGGCTGTCTTGAGAGTTCTCGAGACCAGCGATTATCTGCGAAGTTTTCCAAATGTGAGTTTTGGTTGGCCGGTGGCTTTTCTTGGGCATATTGTCGGGCCGATGGTATTCGGGTGGATATGACCAAAATCGAAGCGATCGGGAGTTGGCCTGAACCTCTGACTCAGCAGTGCGCAACTTTACGGGCCTTGCGAGTTACTGCTCGGTTCGTGGAGAAGTTTGCTTCTATCTACGCACCATTGACTAGGCTGACTCGGAAGCGGCTAAGTTTTAGTGGATTGATGCTTGTGGCGGGTTTCCGATTCTTGAAGGAGGCCCGGCGGCCGCCCGTTCTTACTCTTCGGAGGTCGGACGGTTATGTAGTGTATTGTGATGCGACAGGTGTCGGGCTCGGATGTGTATTGATGCAGCTGGGTAAGGTTATAGCGTACGCATCCCGACAGCTTAAGAAGCATGAGAGGAACTACCCCACCCATGATTTGGAGTTGGCAGCGGTGATTCACGCCTTGAAGATCTGGAGGCACTATTTGTATGGGGTTCATGTGGATATTTATACAGACCACAAGAGCCTCCAGTATATCTTCAGCCAAAGGGAGCTGAACTTACGACATAGACGGTGGTTAGAGTTACTCAAGGATTATGATGTTGATATCCTGTACCACCCGAGGAAGGCCAATGTTGTGGCAGATGCTCTTAGCCGTAGGTCGATGGGGAGTCTATCAGATGTGTAGCCAGAGAAAATCTGAACCATAAGAGCCTCGGTATATCTTTGACCAAAGGGAGTGAACTTACGGCGAGGCGGTGGTTAGAGTTACTCGAGGATTATGATGTTGATATCTGTACCACGGGAAGGCCAATGTTGTGGCGTATGCTCTTGGCGTAGGTCGATGGGAGTCTATCGGATGTGTAGCCGCAGAAGAGAGGGCATGGTCGCGAGTTACATCATCTAGCGAGCCTTGAGTCGATTGATTGATTACGATAGCGGTGGGGTTCGAGTTCGAGAGGTTGCGAGTCTTCCATCGTCGGCGAGGTGAAGAGCAACGATTTGAGATCGGTTTTGGCGGTATCGTGTCTGACTCTTCGTGAGGAAGGGTCCTTTTGAGTAGCTTTTGATGGGGTGCTAAGGTTTGAGCGGTTGTGTGTTCGGATATTGCGGGACTTGGCGTGAGTTCTAGGGAAGCACACGCGCAGCGTTACTCTATCCATCAGGGTCGACCAAGATGTACCACGACCTCGAATCTGTGTATTGGTGGGATGGCTTGAAGAGGGCGTTGCGAGTTTGTAGCTCGGTGCGTGTTGTCGGCGGTGAAGGTAGAGCACCGGAGGCACGGTGGTTTGTTGCGAGCGATAGAGATCGACACGGAAGTGGGAGGTGATCAACATGGACTTTATCACGGATTACCTCCCACTCGGAGGAAACATGATTCTATTTGAGTTATAAATCGGCCGGTGTGAAATCAGCCCACTTTCTTCCGTCGGGATGACTTTTAGTGAGGATTATGCGGACTTTACATCAGAGATCGTCAGACGCATGGAGTCCCTATTTCTATCATATCGGACAGAGGAGCCCAGTTTATGGCTAAATGCAGGTCTTTCGAGAAGGTCTAGGGGCGGTGAGCAAGTGCGCATTCCATCCTCAGACAGACGGACAGGTGGAGCGCACTATCCAGACTCTTGAGGATATCTTTGCGAGCTGTGTTATTGACTTGAGGTAGTAGCTGGAGGATCATTTGCCTCTAGTTGAGTTTGCGTATAATAATAGCTACCACTCCGGTATTCGGATGGCGCCTTATGAGGCCTTGTATGAGAGGAAGTGCGGTCGCCGATAAGGCTGGTTTGATGTAAGCGAGTGCGATTAGTGGGACCGGACACTGCGAGCGATGGATAAGGTGAAGCTTATCCGGAGCGGCTATTAACGACTCGAGTCGGCGAAGTCATATGCGGATCATCGTCGTCGGCATCTAGAGTTCGAGGTTGATGATTGGGTTTTCTGAAGGTGTCACCCATGAAGGTGTGATGAGATTCGGGAAGAAAGGAAACTTCGGCCAAGTACATTGGGCGTGTCAGTTGTCGCGAGGTAGGCAAGGTTGCCTATGAGTTGGATCTGCCGTCCGATCTTGAGGCAGTGCATCCGGTTTTTCATGTTTCTATGCTGAGGAGATGTATCGGGGATCCATCTAGGGTGCACCCGATTGACGATGTCCAGGAGATCGAGGGGTTATCATATGAGGATATTCCCATAGCGATAATCGATCGTCAGGTTAGGCGTCTGCGGACCAAGGACGTGGATTCCGTCAAAGGCTTGTGGCGGAACGAGCTCAGGGAGGAGATGACGTGGGAAGCTGAGGAGGACATGAGGCAGAAGTATCCTCACCTATTCCCCACACCTCCAGGTAACTCACTTTCCTACTTGTAAATTTTCATTGTCATATTTTCTTAAGTGTTGTATTGTGGCCATGTGTGGCATTTGCAAACTGTTTAAATTATGAGGAACCTTATCGTTATCTGTCTTGGGAAGGAACATTCGGAACGAATGTTTCTAAGGAGGGGAGAATGTTATACCCCGTATTTCCAGAGTATGTACGTAAGGGCGTACGTACAAAAGTTTGAGCCTTAAAGTAGGCATAAGGACGAAAATTTGTGCACATCCCACTAAACGAATTGTTTTCCGACGAAACGTTTTCCAAAACTTGCGTAGGGAAAATTACGGCTATGTCATTTATAATTTTTGCGGAATTTTCCGAGAGATGAAATATTTTGGACCAACGAGAGGGTGACACTTGTCACCCTCAAATGGACGGCAAAGAGGGCCACGGTTGGCATGATTTTAAGGCCTAAACCATGGGTCAATGTTTGTGAGTGATTTGTGGAGTAGGGTTAGGGTGCACTTGTGCAAATCCCCACCCACCACTTGGCCTCCACTTGCCCTCATCTTGACCAGCGACTCTATAAATACCCCATTGAGTTGAAGACTTCTTCATCCACAAATCATCTTCCAAGTCTCCAAACTTTCCCCCTTTGAGAGAAGCTCGTCCAAGCCTCCTCCCACTCTTGAGAAGAGCTTAGCGAAACACCCATCTCACCCCTTCCTAGTGGTCTCGGCAAAAGCCCCCTTGGTAGAAAATACTCTCTAGTATTGTTACTATCCCCAAAATACCCTAGCCGTATATCTAGTAGTATTCCAAAGTCACCTCTATACCTAGAGCCCGGAAAATACTACTATACTTCCTTTAGTCACTAAACGAAACCCTAAGAGAAACTTCATAGTAGGTTGAAGTAGAAAGTAGAAGTTGTGTAGAAACTTCTAAGGGTTTCTTGGAGCGGATTGGAGCGTACAGATTAGGAGCTAAACCTTGCTCAGGATCGACTTATATCTTGGATAATTTTGGGCTTATCGAGGTAAATAATAATCTTATCCTTCTATTATAATTGGAGAATACATACTGTAGAAGTATAGAAATAAGTATAAAATACATAGAAGGGTATTACAGAAGAGAATTGAACTGTAATCACATCAGAAGATTAAAGAAGATTGAACTGTACTTACATAGGACTGTATTTACAATAGACTTGTATAGTTTACCGGGTAGGGAAGTGCTGTCCGATTTTTCGTAGAATAGAGAACCCTCTGCTTAGATTATCCTACAGAGTAGTCTAGACGTTGATAGACGTATTTGACTATTATAGGTTGATACTCTGCGCGCGACATATTCGACTTGGCGGTGGATTTAGAGAAGGTATGTGATTCTTCCTATCCTCTTGAGAATGATATTTTAAAGTATATATATAGTACGGTAGACGTACGTATGTTAACTGAACATGGTTTTACTTGACGTCTTTTGACTTGAGTCTAAATAACAAGAATCTTCAAGTATTTCAAAAGAATTATGAATCATTTTTGAAAGAAGAGTAATACTTGGTTTTTAAACAAAAGCTTAAGAGTTATACTAGCTTTATGGGAAGTTAGGTATAACGACTTAAGAAAGATAAAAGGAACGGTTTGCTTATGTGTTTTTAAAAGACTTGTATTGATTTAGAGAAATGCGGTGAGATGGTTTGTTGAGTAGACATATTGTGATGCTATGTGTGTTAGTATCTTGTAAACGTTTGTGTAAAGAGGTTATTCTTGTCACGACCCGTTCCGGGGCCCGTGACTGGTGCCTTACCGGGGCACCCAAGTAGTCATACATCAGAGTAACCAGCGGAAATATAAAGCAAGACAGGAAACATAGTAAGCGAAGCAGTTTATCGATGAAAAGCTTGCCTTACGGCATAATATAAATAACTCAAGTTTTGCGATTCATCCCAGTGTACAATAGTACTACTGCACCTCTGAAGTAAACAACTATGGCGGGAATGGGGCCCCGCCATACCTGTATACAAAACTATCTACAATCTGAGGAGATCATACCCAAAGTAGAGCCTCGGAGAAGATGGAGCTCCTGACACCAACGCAAAGATCCTAAGGATGTGGATCTAGCACCTGTTTGCCCTTACCTGCGGCATGAACGCAGCCCCCCGAAGGAGGTTAGTACAACATGTACCAAGTATGTGAAACTATAAAGAACTGAAACGAAATCAAAGTATTTAAAACCTTTTCACAAATACAATCAGTTCAATTGCACATAGTGCCACATCACAAACAACGATAATAGGAAAAGCATGCAGTCTATTCTAGGCGCGAATGATCGAAGCAAGGCCAATCGCCCATAGTATCATTCTGCGTGCCTAGTCTGGATTTCCGCGATCGCATAGGTCACACATAGACCCGCGTGAGGTATTCCTCGCGGGGCAGCCAACCCGGCATCCGCCTAGGCTCCCGCGACGCATAGCCTCAAAAGACCGCGTAGTCTCAGCGGACGCGTAGAAATCCCGCGTCGGGCTAAACACCGGAATGATCAATCACGGAGCATACTGCTCGCGTAGTCTCACGGAACCGCATAGGCCGTATAGACCCGCGTCGAGGCAAGCCCTCGGTATAACGATCGAGGGTAGGTGATACAATAACGATACAACGGACTTACCAGGTTAGCAACGTAAGCCGCAAGAATGACCACTTTACGGCGTTTCAAGATACTAACACGGTAGAATCATAATATGTCTACTTATCAAACAAATCTTACTACATAACAGAAATTAATACAAGGCTTTTATAAACAAACAAGTAAGCAGTTCCTTTTTATCTTTCTTAAGTTGTTATACCTAACTTCCCATAAAGCTAGTATAACTCTTAAGCTTTTGTTTTAAAACCAAATATTTATCTTCTGTTAAAAAATGATTCGATATTCCTTGAAATGCTTTCGGTTCTTTATTATTGAGCTTAAGCGAGTGAGGCATTCTGTCGATTATTCGAGCTTAAGCGTGAGGCATTGCCGTAAGTATTATTCGAGCTTAAGTCAAAGACATTGCCGTAGTTATTATTCGATTAACACGTATGCGTCTCCGTACTATATATTGTAAAATATCATGCTTTAGGAAGAATCACATACCTTACCGTGAAAACCACGCGAGTTGAATATGTCGCGCAGAGTCACCTATAATAGTCACAGACATCTATCAAAGACTACTCAAGGTCATTCTAAGCAGAGGGTTCACAATTCTACAGATAGTCGGGCAGCACTTCCTGCCGGTGAGCTATATAAGTCTCTGCTGCGGAAGCAGTCTATGTAAGTGCAGTTTGATTATTCTTCTTTTAAACCGCCTACTGTGATATGATTCAATTCTATACGTGATATTCTTCTAAGTATTTATACTTATTCTTATACTACTACAGTAAGTATTCTCTAATTCAAAAGAGGGTTAGGATTAGTTACCTCGGTAAGCCCAATAATATCCTAGATAAAGTCGCGCCTGAGCAAGGTTTAGCTCCTAAGTTGTATGCGCTCAGTGGCTCAGAAACCTTAGAAGTTCTTCACAACTTCTACAAAGGACTAAGGGATTTGGGCTAGCGTATTTTGCGCATAATAACAATACTAGAAGACAACTTTACTAACAAGGGAGGGGGTTAGATTTCTGCTAGGCTAGGGGGGTAGGCCCTCGGCCAAACTCACTCGGGGGGAGGTGTTGGACGAAGGCGAAGGGAGAGGAGAGGATTTTTTCAAGACTTGGAAGATAACTTTGTGGATGAAGAACTCTTCATCTTTAAGGGTATTTATAGGTCAAGAAGTGGCCAACCAATGGCCAAGATTAGGACAAGTGCAAGGCAAGTGTAGGGTGAAGATTTACTCCACACAAATATCCTACCAACTCCTTGACTTGTGCACAAGGCACAAAAAACGTGCACTTCCTCTCCAATTTCGTCCAATGGACGATTCAATCCATCGATGGGAGGGTGCCAAGTGTCGCCCTCCGTTGGTCCAAAATTTTTCGTCTCTCGTAAAAATCCGCAAAAATTAGTAATGGCATGGCGGAATTTTCCTACGAAGGTGGAAAGCGTTTCGTCGGAAAGCGATTCTTTTAGTGAGTTGTGTACAAATAAAAGCGTCGAGGCTAACTTTAAGGCCAAACTTTTTATGCGTATTCCCTTACGTACATACTCTGGAAATACGGTATAACATTCTCCTCCTCGTAGAAATATTCGTCGAATGTTCCTTCCCAAACGGATAACGATAAGGTTCTTCATAACTTAAGCGGTTTGCAAAAGCCACGCGGCCACAAACAACACTTAGGCAAAAACGATAATGAAAATTTACAAGTAGGAAAGTGAATTACACAGCGGTGTGGGAATAGGTGAGGTACCTCTGCCTCATGTCCTCCTCGGCTTCCCACGTCATCTCCTCCTAAGCTCGTTCGCCACAAGACTTTGGCGGAAGCCACGTCCTTGGTCGCGACGCCTAACTCGACGATCGATTATCGCTATGGGAATCTCCTCATCGATAACCCCCGGTCACCGACATCGCCGTCAATCGGGTGTACCCTAGATGGATCCCGATACATCTCCTCGGCATAGATACGTGAAAAAGCCGGATGCCTTTGCCTCCGGATCGGACGGCGGATCCAACTCATAGGCAACCTTGCCTACCTGCGGACAATGCGAAGCGGCCCGATGTACCTTGGCCGAGTTTCCCCCTTCCCAAATCTCATCACACCGCCATGGGTGACACGCTAGGAAAACCCAATCATGAACCTCGAACTCAAGATCACGGCGATGATCTGCATCGACTTACATCGACTACGGTATCGATAGCGCTCTCGGATAAGCTTCACCTTATCCGGCTGCTGCACCAAATCTGGTCCCACTAGCCGCACCTCGCCCACATCGAACCAACCTATAGGCGATCTGCACTTCCCATACAAGGCCTCATAAGGCGCCATCCCGAATCTTTGGAGTGGTAGCTATTATTATCTGCGAACTCAACTAGAGGCAAATGATCCTCCCAACTACCACTGAAGTCAATAACACGGGCTCGCGACATATCCTCGAGAGTGCGGATAGTGCGCTCTGCTGTCGTGCATGCGTGGATGAAATGCGATTACTCGGGCTCACTGCGTCCCTAAACCCCTGCGGAAGGACCTCGAAGTTAGCGTGGCGGGCTCCTGCATGCGATATGATCAGTAGGGACTCCATGCGATCGGCGATCTCTCGGATGTAAAGTCGGCATAATCCTCGGTAGAAAAAGTCGTCTGACGGGAAGAAAGTGGGCTGATTTCGTCGACTGTCGGCGATAACCCATATAGAATCATGTCTCCTCGAGTGCGAGGTAATCTGTGATGAAGTCCATGTTGATTACCTCCCACTTCCGGTCGGGATCTCAATCGTCGCAACAAACCACCGGGCCTCGGTGCTCTGCACCGCTCGATAACATGGGCGAGCTACGAACTCTTCAACGTCCTCTTCAAGACATCCCGCAATACACGGATCTAAGGTCGTGGTACATCTTGGTCGACCCGGATGGATGGTAAATGCAGCGCTGTGTGCTTCCCCGAACTCTGCCAAGTCACGAAACATCTGGAACACACGATGCGCCTCGAACCTTAGCACCCGTCAGTGCTACCTCAAGGACCCTTTCCCTCACGAAGAGCTGTATCACGATATCGAATCAAAGCGGGATCCTCGAACTGTTGCCTCTTCACCTCCTCAACGATGGAAGACTCGGCAACCTCACGAACTCTAACCCCACTGCTATCAGAATCAATCAAACGGACACAAGGCTCGCTAAGCGATGTAAATCACGAACCATGTCCCTCTCTCTGCACACGTCGATAGGCTCCCCGTCGACTACGACTAGAGCATACGCCTGACATTGGCCTTCCCGGGTGGTACGGGATATCAACATCGTAATCCTTAAGCAACTCTAACCACCGTCTCCGTAAGTTCGGCTCCTCTGGTGAAGATATCTTTGGAGGCTCTTGTGTGCGTAAAAATATCCACGTGAACCCCATACAAATAGTGCCTCGGATCTTGGCGTGAATCACGGCCGACTCCAAATCATGGGTGGGGTAGTTCCTCGTGTTTCTTGGTGTCGGGATGCATATGCTATAACCTGCCATGCTGCGTCAACACATCCAACCCGATGCACGACGCGTCACAATACGACATAACCATCTGGACCTGCGGAAGTGTAGAACGGGCGGTCGTCGGTCTCTCTTTCAAGAATGGAAACCACGCTCCAAGCATCGATCTCGAAACTTTGCCTTCGAGTCGGCCTAGTCAATGGTGCGAAGATAGAAGCAAACTTCTCTACGAACGCCGATAATATCCTGCAAGGCCCGAAAGCTGCGAACCTCTGCCGGAGTAGTAGGTCTAGGCAAGTCCCGATCGCCTCGATCTTGGCGTATCCACTCGAATGCCATCGGCCCGACAATATGCCCGAAAGCGCCGAAGTCACCAAAACTCACATTTGGAAAACTTGGCGTCTAATCGCTGGTCTGGAGAAGCGCCGGCCTGATCGCCAAATGCTCGCGTGCTCTGCTCTGGCGAGAATAAACCAAGATATCATCGATGAACACTATCACAAGCGTGTCCAAAAATGGTTTGAACACTCGGTTCATCAAATCCATGAATACCGCGGAGCATTGGTCAACCCAAAAGACATGACCACGAACTCATAATGCGTCTGGTCCGAATGCGATCTAGGGACATCCGCTCTCGACTCGCACTTTGATGATAGCGACCGTAGATCAATCTTGGAGAAACATCTCGCACCACTGCAGTCGAACAAATCATCAATCACAGGAAGGGTATCTGTTCTTAATGGTCACCTTGTTGGTGCACTGTAATCAACACGTCGCGGCGTCCGTCCTTCTTCACGAACAATCTGGCGCTCCCGAGGAGAAACACTAGGCTGATGAAGCCGCTTCTCCGGCCAAATCCTAAGGTGATCCTTGACTCTCTCAACTCGGCGGGTGCCGTTACGTATGGCGGAATAGAAATAGGCGAGTGTGCGGTAATATGTCAATACAAACTCAATCTCCTCTCGGGAGGATGCGGAGGTCATGGAAACACGTGCGGGAACTCGTGACTCTCGAACCGGTGAAAATCTGGTACCGCGACTTGATATCAAACACGAACGAGATGGTAGATATACCCCTGCACCATCTTCCTAGCCTTGAGGTAGGAAATAAACCTACCCACCGGCGTCTGTGCTCCTCCCACTCAACAACGGCTCCTCCGAGCTGGAACCGTACCACTCTCTCTCTGCGGTCCACATTGGCGTAGTAAGCTAGCCAATCCGTCCCATGATCACGTCGAAGTCAATCATCTCGACTCTATCAAGTCGGCTGGTCCGACGATCGTAAATAGTCACAGACAAGCTCATATACCGTGAGCTACCACCGAATCACCCACTGGCGTAGCTACCTCGAAAGAATCTATGGACTCGGGCTCTATCCTATCCTACTAGCAACAAGGGAGATATATGGGGCCAGTAGAACCGGATCTATCAAAGCATACACATCAAACCGAAGCGATAAGGTACATGGCGACATCGGTGAGGCCTCACGATCTGTCGGTGGACAAAGCATAAATGCGGTTACGAGGACCGCTAGAAGCTGGACCGCGCCACGACCTGCCGCGACGCTGGTCCATGAGTACCTTGCCCTCGGGGCGAGTAGCGTCGGGGATGAAGAAGCGGCAACAAACCACATGGCCAGGCCTACTACAGCGCCGCCCCGGTCGGACAAACTCGCGAAATGACCTGCGGCCACAAGTATAGCGAGCTCGGTCTGACTCGAATGGTATCTACCACAACGGGCACTGGCGGACCTCGAGCGGTTAGCACCCTGCTACCGCAAATCCGAAGTCACAGGGCCCGACACGCCCCGGCCCGCTCTGTGTACCGAAAATGAGGTAGGGCGCTCTGCGGGTGTAGTGCAAATCTGGACTTGGCGATGCCGCCCACCACGAGGACCACCGAAAGAACCGGCCGTCTTGGCGCCTTAACCTGCTTCGATATCGCTCTACCCGCGGTCTCTGCTCCTCGCATCTAGTGCATGAGCTGCATACGGGTTATGTCCATTACGGTGAAGGACACACCCGCAAGACTTCGGCCATGTAATCATCTAGCCCAGTGACATAGCGATGCACCCGGTCCTCCAGCTCTGCTACGGTCACGAGGACATGCTCGAGCCAAAGAATCAAACTCGACATTGTACTCCTGTAATGCGTCCTCCTGTCTCGGCAACAAGAATCTATCGGCTCGTGCCCTCATAAATCTGCGGAGGCAAGAAGTGTGTGAGAAAAGCCTCGGAAAACTCATCCCATCTGCTGAGTGCATGCTCTCCCGGAAAGCTCCATGAATCAAACCAATCGATTGCGGTATCACGCGGCCGTCTGACCGAAGATCCACAGACTCTGTCTCTGAGGCCTTGATCACCCGCATGATCCTCTGTAGCTGACGGATGAACTCCTGTGGATCATCCTCCGGCCTCGACCCGTAAAACTCTGGCGGGCTACAACTCAAGAAATCTCGTAGCCTCAAACTATTCGCCTCGGGTGCGCAGGTCTGCTGGGTGGAGGCTGGGCTGCCGCATCCGGCCTCTCTCGTGTCGGGCCACAACTCTAGCCAATAGTGGGCCGTCTCCTTGTACCCTAACTCCTCCGCCCGATGTGGGGCGGAGGTGTAGGTCTTGTGGTCTCTTTGGGGCGCGGCGTCATAGAACTCGCCGTCTACGGTATAGGCGGGCACGAGCCCTCGTGACTCTGGGTGTCACGCTAGCGACTCCTCGCCTTGCCCTTGCCAGGCGGGTTGCCTTACGTGGAGGCATAAGCATTCTGAGGAAAGGAATACGTTAGAGGGTCCAACCTATAACACGACTCTAAAGCACGATCTCGGAATGAAGAATGGAAACCAATCCTAAATATCCTATAGCCTCACGATTATTGGTGTGGTGCACAACACACCGATAATCAAGACTTACTAGATACGATGCGTAGACACTTTCCGAGGATTAATCGCTCACGATACCACTTTTGTCACGACCCGTTCGGGGCGTGGTAGTGCCTTAGGGGCACCCAAGTAGTCATACATCGAGTAACCGGAAATATAAAGCAAGGCGAGGAAACATAGTAAAAAGCGAAGCAGTTTATCGATGAAAAGCTTGCCTTACGGCATAATATAAATAACTCAAGTTTTGCGATTACATCCCAGTGCACAATAGTACTCTGCACCTCTAGGAAGTAAACAACTATGGCGGGACGGGGCCGCCATACCTCGACTGAAACTATCTGAATCTGAGGAGATCATACCCAAGTAGAGCCTCGGAGAAGATGGAGCTCACGACACCAACGCAAAGATCCTAAGGATGTGGATCTAGCACACCTTTCCGCCTGCGGCATGAACGCAGCCCCCCGAAGGAGGTTAGTACAACAGGTACCAAGTATGTGAAACTATAAAGAACTGAAACGAAATCAAAGTATTTAAAACCTTTTCTCAAATACAATCAGTTCAATTGCACATAGTGCCACATCACAAACAACAACGATAATAGGAAAAGCGTAGCAGTCTATTCTAGGCGCGAATGATCGAAGCAAGGCCAATCGCCCATAGTATCATTCTGCGTGCCTAGTCACGGATTTCCGCGATCGCATAGGTCACGCATAGACCGCGTGAGGTATTCCTCGCGCCGGGGCAGCCAACCCCGGCGTCCGCCTAGGCTCCGCGGCCGCATAGCCTCAAAAGACCGCGTAGTCTCAGCGGACCGCATAGAAATCCCCGCGTCGGGCTAAACACCGGAATGATCAATCCTGGAGCATACGCTGCTCGCATAGTCTCACGAACCGCATAGGCCGTATAGACCGCGTCAAAGGGCAAGCCCTCGGTATAACGATGAGGGTAGGTGATACAATAACGATTACAACGGACTTACCGGTTAGCAACGTAAGCCAACAAGAATGACCACTTTACACGGCGTTTCAAGATACTAACACGGGTAGAATCATAATATGTCTACTTATCAAACAAATCTTACTACACTTAGAAATTAATACAAGGCTTTTATAAACAAACAAGTAAACATTCCTTTTTATCTTTCTTAAGTTGTTATACCTAACTTCCCATAAAGCTAGTATAACTCTTAGCTTTTGTTTTAAAAACCAAATATTTATCTTCTGTTAAAAATGATCGATATTCCCTTGAAATGCTTTGATTCTTTATTATTGAGGCTTAAGCGTGAGGCATTCCGTCGGTATTATTGAGCTTAAGCGTGAGGCATTCGTAAGTATTATTCGAGCTTAAGTCAAAGACATTGCGTAGTTATTATTCAGTTAACACGTATCGTCTCCGTACTATATATTGTAAAATATCATGCTTTAGGAAGAATCACATACCTTCCAGTGAAAACCACACCGAGTTGAATATGTCGCGCAGAGTCGACTATAATAGTCACAGACATCTATCAAAGACTACTCTGAAGGTCATTCTAAGCGGAGGTTCACAATTCTGAGATAGTCGGGCAGCACTTCCCTGCGGTGAGCTATATAAGTCTGCGAAAGCATCCTATGTAAGTGCAGTTTGATTATTCTTCTTTTAAACCCTTCCTGCGTGATAATGATTCAATTCTATTCGTGATATTCTTCTAAGTATTTATACTTATTCTTATACTACTACATTAAGTATTCTCTAATTCAAAGAGGGTTAGGATTAGTTACCTCGGTAAGCCCAATAATATCCTAGATAAAGTCGCGCTGAGCAAGGTTTAGCTCTAAGTTATGCGCTCAGGTAGCTCGAAACCTTAGAATTTCTTCACAACTTCTACAAAGGACTATGGTATTTGGGGTTGGGTATTTTGGGAATTTTAACAATAGTAGACGACAACTTTTCTACCAGGGGTGGGGGGGTAGATTTCGGCTAGGCTAGGGGGTAGGCCCTCGGCCAAACTCACTCGAGGGGAGGTGTTGGACGAAAGGCTAAGGGAGAGGAGAGGATTTTTTTCAAGACTTGGAAGATAACTTTGTGGATGAAGAACTCTTCATCTTTAAGGGGGTATTTATAGGTCAAGAAGTGGCCAACCAATGGCCAAGATTAGGACAAGTGCAAGGCAAGTGTAGGGTGAAGATTTACTCCACACAAATATCCTACCAACTCCTTGACTTGTGCACAAGGCACAAAAAACGTGCACTTCCTCCAATTTCGTCAATGGACGATTCAAGTCCATCAATGGGAGGGTGCCAAGTGTCGCCCTCCGTTGGTCCAAAATGTTTCCTCTCTCGGAAAAATCCATAAAAATTAGTAATGGCATGGCGGAATTTTCCTACGAAGTGTGGAAACGTTTCGTCGGAAAATGATTCTTTTAGTGAGTTGTGTACAAATAAAAACGTCCAAGGCTAACTTTAAGGCCAAACTTTTTGTACGTATTCCCTTACGTACATACTCTGGAAATACGGGGTATAACAATTCTTATTTGTGCTTATGTTGTTGAACGATAAGCCGTTATGTTAGTATTACATCACTCACCTCTTGACATGATATACCGAGGTTAAGGCGCCTCCGATGCGGGGTATACCTCGGGCGATGCAGGACTATGATTCGAGAATACCTCATGCGGGTCGGGGACCTATGCGAGCTCTGAGAGTTCGGGTTAGTGTGCGGTCCATGTGGCCGTGCGGTCTATGTGGCCATGCGGACTACGAGTCGGGGCGATGCCGAGTAGCTACCCTCGATGCGGGAATACCTCATGCGGGCCTGGTGGCTATACGGACTCTGAAGTCGAGATTAGGCATGCATAATGATACTATGGGCGATTGGCCTTGCCCGATCATTCGCGACCTAGAAAAGACACATTACTGATTTACCTATTGTTGCTCTTGTTTATGATATGGCACTATGTGCGGTTACATTAGTTGTTTACGTACATATTTGTAAAATTGGTTTTAAAATGATATGATTTCATTTAAGTACTTTCTGATTTCACATACTTGGTACATGTTATCGACCTCGCCGGAAGTGCGTTAAATCTGCGCGAGTAAGGAAGCGGTGTTAGATCCGCATCCTTAGGATCTTTTGCTTTGGTGTCGGAGCTCCATCTTCTCGAAGGCTCGACTTTTGGTATGGTTCTCACGATGTTGTAGATATATGTACATTCGGTATGGCGGGGCCTGTCGCCATAGTTGTTACTTCCTTAAGTGCAGTAGTCCTATTATGCAGTTGGGATGTAGCGCCAAATTTTAGTTTATATATATATGCCGAGCGACTTTTCTCGAATAAAGCGTGTCTCAATTTACATTGTTTCATATCTTGTTTTTATGTTCCGTGATTTTCTCGATGTATGACTACTTGGGTGCGGGTAAGGCACGATCCACGACTCCGGGCAGTCGTGTGATAACACCTTTCGGATTCGGTGGCCATGTATGAGGCCTTGTGGGGAAGAAAGTGTAGATCGCCGGTTGGATGGTTCGACATAGGCGAGGTTCGATTATTTGGTCGGACTTGATTCAATGGTGTGGATAAGGTGAAGCTTATCGGGAAAGATTATTAGTAAGCTTAGAGTCGTGAAGCTTTATGCAGATAACCGCGTTGACACGTGGTGTTGACGACATTTTAGTATGAGTATTGTTATGTGGCCTCCTGTGGTATTATTGGTATGTAGGGGTTGTAAAAGAAGACTATGTCGCTATCTTTAAGTTTGACTCCCGAAAGAACATTCGGGGACGAATGTTTCTAAGGGGGGAAGAATGTTACACCCCGAAATTTCAGGATATGTTTCTAAAAACGTGTGTAAGAACTCAAAAATGTTAAGGTTTGAGACGAGTAAAAATTTATCGGAATTATGTAATTGTCGGAAAACTAAATATTGCGACGAACGGGAAGGCGACACGTGTCACCCCCCCCCTTTATGGACATAGACGAAATGTGCATGGGTGGAATGGTCATTTGACCATAATTTATGATGAAAGTCTTGCAAGGCTTAGAGCTTGACAACATTGACCAAGTCAATGACCCCACTTAGCTTGATATTTAAATGAATCTCATCCAAAACTCACAAGTGTTATAATCCTAACCCTCCAATTGGTTATATATGCATCCATTGTGCAAGACAAGTCTATTTATACACTTAGAAAATTTCAAGAAGCTTGTGCCCCATTTTTTTTGCTCTCGGGTTTTGAAGGCTAGGGAAGACAACAATTTTCAATTGTTGTCCATTAAGCTCCATACTTTAAACCAAGGTACCTAAGGGTATTGTAAGTGTATCTCTATAGAAAGATTCCGGAAAAATGGCGTTTTCGTATTAGTCGCAAGGCGAAAACCTAAGGGGTTATTCAACTTTGAAGTTGGAAATTGAAGATGAGTTATTCATAAGTTTCTAAGGGTTGCTTGGAGTGGATTGGAATGTCGAAAGGAGGAGCTAAAGTTGCTAAGGATCGACTTGTGATCTTGGATCATATTTGGGCTAATTGAGGTATAACCTTCATTTTACTTTTGTAATTGAAGATTTCATGTTATGATAAGTTATAAGTGATCATGTGATATGTGTTATGAAGTTTGATAAGTGTTATGAAAATTTGGAAGCTCAAAATCCGAAAATGACATGTTGAGTCATTTGAAATTGAATTACAATTTGGTAGTTTATTAGAATCGTCCAATGTTACTTACTTGAAGATTATTGTAGTTATAATCGATTGCGACTTGATATCATGTTATGCTAACAACTTGGATTGAAATGGAAATTGGATAAGAATTGGTATTGTTGCCCAAATTGCCGAATTGACATTGTAGTTTAGACTAGTTTGTTATATATTGTGGGGCGGAATTTTACATGTCTTGTTTAAGCGTGTAATCCCCTATTGTTAGCTACTTTGTTGGGCCTTAAATGTGGCGTGTTTGGTTATTGAATTCGGCCTTGAAAAGGGTGGCAAAGTATGTAGAAACAAAGGAAGTGTTGTCCGATTTTTCGTAGAATTTAGGGACTTTGCACTTGGAATATTCTATGTTTGAAACTAGAAGTTAATAGACGTACTATGGTCATTATAGGTTGACATACTACGTACGGCGAATTGGACTTAGCAAGTGGATTAAATCGAAGAGGTATGTGGAACTTTCTTATCTCTTGAGCATGAATAAGTTGTAAATGTATAGTACGGTAGACGTACAAGATTTTGAAAATCTAGGCCTATTTGATATCCTTGGCTTATTTTAAGAATGTCCAAGTTGATTGAGTTAGGGAATTAACTCACTTATTTAAATATTAAGGATATCTTGGTTTTCAAAAGTTAAGAGACTTTAAGTATGTTGAAAGTATTATTGATACTTGTTTTGTTGGAAATTTTAAGTCTCTTGGTTATAAAGAAGTATGTAAGTTGCTAATGTATAAAGCTAGTATAACGGCTTTATGGGAAGTTGGTTATAATAGCTTTATGGAACGTTAAAAAGAGTGGTTTACTCTAAGTAATTTAAGTATACTCTAAGTAATTTAAGTATGTTAAATGACTTGAAATAACGAAAAGCAAATTGATTTAAAGGCATCAATTGCTTAAGGTTTTAAAAGAAAGAAGTCACTTGATTTAGAAGCCCGAAAATGTATTTTCTAAAAAGGTATTGTGACTTGTCTTAAATTGTAGTTATGACTTGATACTACGGTTATTAGTATCTTGGAAGTTTTATATGAAAATGAGTCATTTTAAAAGAATAGAAGTACGTAGTACTTTGGGTTAAACTCGGTTATAATGACATGTTAGTGCCTTAAGTAAACTAAAATGAGAGTGTATATGAATAAGACTAATAAGAAGTTAGGGGGATTTCTTAACTTGCTTATTTATTGTACGATAAGCCGGTAGTGCTTATGTTATGTATGATAAGCCGGTAGGGCTTATGTTATGTATGATAAGCCGGTAGGGCTTATGTTATGTATGATGGTCAGTTGAGATAGGGTAAGAGTATATCTGAGGGGTAGATCCCCAAGATAGTTATACCACCTTCTCCAGGGTAAGAGTATATCGAGGTAGCTCCCAAGATAGTTATACCACTGCTTTACCACCTTCTCCCGGTAAGAGTATATATCCGAGGTAGCTCCCAAGATAGTTATACCACCTTTACCACCTTCTCCGGGGTAAGAGTATATCGAGGTAGCTCCCAAGATAGTTATACCACACCTTTACCACCGCTTGGGGTAAGAGTATAAATGAGGTAAATCCCCAAGATCGTTAAACCACTGTTTAGTGGATTTGCTACCTATACTTTTGATTACTCATTGTTAGTAAGGCAACTTTGTATCGTTAATTGAGTTATCATACACATCTCGATTTATTATAGACTTATGATTTCATTCTGATGCTGATTTCACATATTTGGTACATGTTGTATGCGGACCTCCTTGGGGTTGCGTTCATCTGCGGTAGAGTACATGTTGCTGATCCTCGCTCTTAGGATCACTGTTCAGCTGTTGAGAAGCTCCTTTATTCCGGAGGCTTATCCCTGGTATTGTCGGTCGTTGTACATTCAGGGGTATGGCGGGGCCCTGTCCCGCAAGAGTTGTTATTCTTAGAGATCTATAGTCACATTTGTGGTTTGGGTTGTAAAGAAAAAAAAATGTACTATTTTATTGCGTATATTGTACGGAAGGTGGCCTTATCGGCTAGCCTGTTGTTATTTTATGTTTCAGCATTTTATCAGTTCTGTATGTTCCGCTGCTATTCTCTGATGTATACCGAAAGGGTGCCCGTGTAGGGCACGATCGCGAGCAGGTCGGTCGTGACAAAGTCATCGGAACTTAAGTCAGTTAATTGGGTTCTCAAACGTGCGTTAAATGACGAGTATAACTCAGAAATTGTTGGATATGCTTCCAACTTGTGCCCAAGGCCTTCTGTCACGCCCCGAATCCCGGGCCCGTGACTGGTGCCTTACCCCGGGCACCCTAGTGATACAACATCAGAGAAAACCAGCGGAAAATAAAACACGAGTCATGAAACAAGAGATATAATAAATAAGCGAGCCAGCAAGCGATTTGCCTTGGTATATACATAAAAAGCAGCTTAACCTTTTTACAAACCACGCCCACAATTACTCTGACCTCTAAGATTTACAACAACTATGGCGGGACGAGGCCGCCATACCCTGAATGTACAAGAACCTACAACTCAGGAAACATACCAAAGATAAGCCTCAGGAACGGAGCTTCCCAGCCGAAATGAGATCCTAGGCGGGGATCGGCGGTGATGTACCTTTTACTGCGGCATGACGCGGCCCCGGAGGTCGATCTAACAGTACCAAGTATGTGAAACGATCAAATCGTAAATGAAATCATAATAGCTTAAAAGCGGGAGACATGTATGATAACCAAAATACGATGCAACATAAAGCGATCAGTCGAGGACTCGCGCCTCAAAGTCACCACTCAAATATAACTATGGGTCTCACGCCCACAACATCCATCATGTTCGCATCATGGCGCGTACCCCGGAATCTGCGCCGGTGTAGACATGTCCATGATGCAACAATAATAACAAGGCGCGTGGCCACATACCCCGGAATCTGCGCCGGTGTAGACATGCCCATGTAACCTCAATAACAACCTCTTTGGGTGGTCAACCATGCCGCGTGGCCACATGCCGGAATCTTGCATCGGTGTAGAACCGTCCATGTTGCAACAATAATAACAAGTCCGCATGGCCACATGCCGGAATCTTTGCGCCGGTGTAGACATGCCCGTATAACATCAGCAACAAGACGATAATCAAAATGGAAACATACGTGGAATTCTCCATCGCCGCCGACGTCAAGTAAGTTCTCGACAAGTCAACCGCCTCTATCGAGAACACGGTAACGTAAATATCACCTTTGGCACAACAAAGGCTATCATCACAAGCATAGGCAAGTTTCACAACAACAAGCATAGGCAAGTTTCACAACAACAAGCATAGGCAAGTTTCACAACAACAAGCATAGGCAAGCTTCACAACTCAAAGTACTTTCATATTATGCCAAAGTCCGGGTTTTTAACCCCAAAGTACTACATACGTTAAGTTCTTTTAAAGAGATCCATTACTTTTATAAAAGTCACGATACAGTAGTATAAGAATGACCAACCACATTCCTTTTCAAAATCAATTAAGAAAATTCTTTTCCTAAGTTCGAGTTTTCCTAGTTTCAATTACTCAAGCTTCTTATTTTCAAATGGTTTCATAGTTCCCCAAACTTAATCACTTGATTCCTTTTTAGAACAATTGAGTAACATATGTCATATACATGAGTAGTTTATTCTTGTTTATAACGATCTTATTACAGCAGCCATGATCTAGAAAATGTAATATCATTTTGTCTCATCTTAGTTTCTATGCGGATGGAGGTTTCTCTGGTTTTAATACGATACATCATTATTCAATACATTTTCCTTTATTAGCAGCTGCGGTGGTGCAGTCGATACACATTCTGATTTCCGAAATCAGTATAACATTATCCCTTTAAATAAAACCAAGTACTCATTACTCACGAATGAGGTTTCACACAAACATTCACATTAAAACAATATAAGTTAAGTCTCTTATCTCATAAGATCAAGTCTCTTAACTTCTAACATCAGTAAACCATTTTCTTTACCTCTCTTAAGACTTTATACTTAACTCCCCATGAAGCTAGTATAACTCTTTTTAAAACCTTTAAAACCAAGTGTTACTCTCCCTTCAAAACGATTTATAAATCTTTTGAAATACATCAAGTTCTTTATTATAACTAGCCAGTTATAATTCACATCAGTTACCCTTTTAAAACCACAAAGTATTTTCTTACCTACATAAAGCTGTTATAACCAACTTCCCATAAAGCCGTTATAACACTTTATGTTTTAAACAATCAAACACGGTTAACACGTATGCGTCTACCGTACTACATAGTTCACACATATCATGCTAGAAGAGATAGGAAAAGGTTCACATACCTCGCGACGATTGTCGACTAATAGCAAAGCGCTCCAGTACCTCAAACCGGCTACTCCTTAAGCCAAGTGGATTACTCCACGTAGTACTTGACCTATAAGGCCACAAGTGACATTAACATCTAGATCTCAACGTTCCATAATCTACGAGAAAATTCGGCGGCACCTCCACGCGCAAATCTCCTTCTCTATCGGTAGGCTACCAAGCCAACCATGGGGTTTTACGCCTAACCGGGCGTGTACAATTCTACTACAGTAATACTACACAAGTCTATTGTAATGTCTGATCTATGTAATTCTGATTCGAATCGATTCTTTATTATCCTTCTAAGTGATTCTTTGTTCAATTCCTCATTCTTGAGCTTAAGTCAAAAGACATTGCCACAATACTAAGTTGATTCTATATATAGTATACAACAACTATATATTCAACACTTATGTAATTTCCAATTACAATAGGGGACAAGATATTTACCTCGATAAGCCCAAAATTATCCGAGTTTAATGTCGCTCACGAGCAAGGTTTAGCTCCTATTCCGAGTGCTCGATCCGCTCCAAACAACCCTTAGAAGTTCTAACCAACTTCTCTTAAGTACTTCAAACAACAATGAAGATTTCCTTAGGGTTTGGTTTGAGACAAAAAGGACAAAGGTAGTATTTAGGGTTCTACGTATAGAGGTATCTTTGGAATACTACAAGGTACAAGGCTAAGGTATTTTGGGCATTATAACAATACTAGGAGAGTATTTCTATACCACAACAAGGGTATTATATGAAAACAACTAGGCTAGGGGTACCATGGCTAGCACCACTAGAGGGGAGGAGGCTCTCGGCTGGCTCATGAGAGGGGAGAGGAGCTCTTGGGCGAGAGTCTACAAGAGGGAGGAAGGGATTTATCACTTAGAACAATTTGTGGATGAATAAAGTCTTCACAAAGGGAGCTATTTATAGGCCAAGCAAAGGCCAACCAATGGCCAAGATCCATCCATGTGTTAGGCAAGTGTAAGGCCAATCAAGCCAAGTGCACCCACAAAACACTCCACAAAACACTCCACAAAACAAGCCACAAAACAAGGCACAAAGGAGGGACCAATCGGCCAAGGCCAAGCCTCCTCTTTGCCGTCAATGAGGTGACAAGTGTCACCCTCCGTTGATCCAAAAATGTTAGTCGCTCGGAAAAATCATAAAAATACTAAATGACATAGCCGGAATTTTCCCAACGTAAGCTGTGGAAACGTTTCGTCAGAAAACGACTCTATTCGGCACTTGTGCCCAAATTTCGAACCAAAGCCAATTCTTAAGGCAAAAAAAAAATTTTATACGTACGCCCTCACGTACATACTCTGGAAATACGGGGTATAACATTCATCCCCCCTTAGAAACATTCGTCCCGAATGTTCCTTCTCAAGTCTCAACACAAACATGCGCCAGTATAGTCTTCAACGCTATCGTCTGAAAACAATCATGCCACACCTGGCCATGAAATAACAAATGCACAAAATACGAAATCCCAAGTCCACGAGGAATCACCTCTGTTATCACAAAAGTTCCCACCAAGGTCTAACATATACTCCCTCTGCACCTTCATTTCACAAAAGAAACGATCACACTCGTTCACTTCTCCCCTACCTCGTCGTACCCTGTTCGAACACTCGAACTCTTCCCAGTACACGCACCACACTTCAGTCAACGCTTCTGTTTCCAACCCTTGGAGTCACTACCTCCAAACTTGGTCATCTTACTAACCTCGATTTCCTCTAAGGCCATTCTCGGCCTTCACGAACTGATTCTGGTCGAACGTATCCACGAACTCATACGATGGTCATCTAAACTTGGGCCTAGCACCCTCGTGACCCTGCCACCTGGCGGGACCACCCAGAGCTGACCCCACCTCGAAACAGGCCGCGGGTTGGCCCGCAACATGGCCCCAACCCGACCCACTATCGCGCCAACTCTTGCTCCTCGACACGGAACAATCTTGCTAAAACACATCATGAAAGCTACCACTTTCATTTACCCAACCCAGGGACTTATCACACAATACATTCTAGGCATAAAATGCACTCTGACAAGGATCACTCGCAAAATCTTGTACTCAAGACGGCCTTACATCTAAGGTCTCAACTGTAATATTCTAAGGTTCATCATTTTCTCACCCCCAGGCTTACCCTTTCACTAAGCATGTTTCTAAATCACATTTTAGCACCAAGCTATCCGAACATAACACATAACACATTATCATAACATACAAAACTCTAGATGGTGAAGGATATTGTTATACCCCGTATTTCCAGAGTATGTACGCGAGGACGTACGTAGGAAATTTTGAACTTCAAATAGGCTTGGCCGATTTAATTTTGTGCACAACACCCGGTTAGAGTCGTTTTTAGTGAAACGTTTTCCACGACTTTCGTAGGGAATTTCCGGCTATGTCCTTTCTAATTTTTGCGGATTTTTCCGAGAGGCGAAGCGTGTTGGACCAACAAGAGGCGCCACTTGGCACCTCTCATTGGTGGACTTCAATCGTCCATTTGGACGAAATGGATGAGCAAAGCGCGTTTTGTTGCCTTGACAAAGTCAAGGGTAGGTAGGATATTTGTGTTTGCTAAATCCTAGCCCTACACTTGCCTAACACATGGATTGATCTTGGCCATTGGTTGGCTTTCATTTGGCCTATAAATACCCACCCCTTTGATGAACTTATTCATCCACAAATTTGCCTAAGTCTTGAAAGCTCTCCTTCTCCCTCCCTTTGTGTTGAGTTCGGCCAAGAGGCCTCCCTCTCTAGAGGCCTTGGCGAGGTACACCCCTCTAGTTGTGTGGCGTGGGGTACCACTCACTGCCTAGTTGCTTTCGTATAATACCCTCTTTTGGTAGAATACTCTCAAAGTATTGTTATAATGCCCAATTACCTTAGCCTATACCTTGTAGTATTCTAAGGTTATACTTGTACAAAAAGCCTGAAATACTATTATACTTCCCGTCGGTCTGAACCGAAACCCTAGGAAATCTCCATAGTCCGTTGGAGTATTGTGTAGAAGTTGGTTAGAACTTCTAAGGGTGGTTTAGAGCGGGTTGGGCGCTCGGAGTTGGAGCTAAACGATTGCCGGGATCGACTTTAATTTGGGATAATTATGGGCTTATCGAGGTAATTATCTTGTCCTCTATTGTAATTGGAAATTACATAATTGTGAATATATAGTTGAAGTATACTATATAATGGGTGAGCGTAGTTATCGGCAATGTCTTTTGACTTAAGCTTTGAATAATACTTACGGCAATGTCTTGCGACTTAAGCTGAATTTAAAGAAAATCTTGTTGTAATTACATAGGGTTGTATTCTGATGAACTTGTGTAGTAGTATGCAGTGGAGTAGAATTGTACCGTTTGGGTTAGTTATATAACCCACTGGTTGGCTTGGTAGCGGCCTCGATAGAGGAGGAGATTTCTGTTGTTGCGGGAGAGTCTTTGCCGAATTTTTACGTAGAATGTTCTCTGAAGAGACCTAATGTTAATAAGCGCCTTGTGGCCTTATAGGTTGAAGTACTACGTGTGGTGCGATCGTGGCTTAAGGAGTAGCCGGTTGGAAGTACTTGGGCGTTTTGCTATTAGTCGATACTCGTCGCGAGGTATGTGAACCTCTTCCTATCTCTTCTAGCATGATATGTGTGAACTATGTAGTGCGGTGAGCGTACATGTGCTAAATGTATTTGATTGGTGTAAACATAAAGTGTTATAACGGCTTTATGGGAAGTTGGTTATAACGACTTTATGTTGGTTAGAAAATACAGTGGTTTTAAAAGGTAAGCGACTTGAACTATAAGCGGCTTGTTATGTGTTAATAAAGAACTTGAAGTATTTCAAAAGATTTTGAATCATTTTGAAAGAAGAAGTAATATTTGGTTTTGAAAAACTTAAGAGTTATACTAGCTTTATGGGAAGTTAGGTATAACGGCTTAAGAATGTTTTACTGATTTCGGAAATCAGAATGTGTATCGACAAACCACTGCAGCGTTAATATAAGGAAATGTTTTGACTAATTAAGCATTATTAAAACCAGTAGAAACTTCCATCTGCATAGAAACTAAGATGAGACAAAATGATATTTCCTAGATCATGGTCTTTGTAATAAGATTGTTATTAACAAGAATATCCTACTCATATAAGGCTTAGGTTTCTCAGATTGTTTAAAGGAGAATTATATTCTTAAATGAATAAGACTATGAACTACGAAACCTTTCTAAAATTAGGCAAACTTGAACATTGGAAAAGAATGTTGCTACTTGATTTTACAAAGAGAAGTAATCGATTTACTTTAAAAAGATAATCACTCTATGTTCATATACTACGGGTATTGTGTGGTTTTTTTGGGAAGTAACGTATCTTTTAAAGATTTAATGTATGAAGTACTTTGGGGATAGGTACCCGAACTTGTTAGTAGAAAGTACCTTGTGTGAATAACTTGATTGTATTGGTTTGTGATAGCCTTGTAATACTTTCTTGTTGACTTGATAAGTAAGCATGTTAGGATGCTACGTGTGTTAGTATCTTGTGATTATTATGTGAGGGGGTCACTCCTGTTGTGCTTACGTTGTTAAACGTTAAGCCCGTTGTACTATTATTGTATCACATACCCCGACTTATTATACAGGGCTTGCCACCGCTTGATCACGGGTCTTTCACGGCTATGCGGTCCTCGTGACTATGCGGTCGCGGTAGCTCGAGATTTGATCATTCGGGTGTTTAGCTGATGCGGGGATTCCTATGCGGTCTGCTGAGACTATGCGGTCTTTTGAGACTATGCGGGTTGCGGGAGCCTAAGCGGATACCGAGGTTGTTTGCGCCGATGCGGGTATACCTCGGTGATGCAGGACCATGATTCGAGAATACCTCATGCGGGTCCGTGTGTGACCTATGCGGGCTGCGAGAGTTCGAGAATAGACCGCACATTGATATTGCGGGCGGTGGCGGCCGATCATGTAGTGCGGTCTAGAAAGACCTCGGGATACGGTTGTGGTATTTTTGGTGCGTGGGTCTTAGTAGTCGGCTATGCCTTCGTACTTGCCGTCACGGGTTTATTGTGATAACTTTGAGGCGTGAGTCACGACTTGACATATTTGCTTATTTGTTGTGGGTAGTTTGCTTATCATACATGTCTCTGCTTTATAGACTATTATGATTTCATTTCTGATATTTTTAGTTTCACATACTCGGTGTTGTCTTGACCTCCTTGAAGTGCGTTCATGCTGCGAGTTGAGGTACACGATCGTTGATCCTAGCTCTCGAGTCCTGATTCGGCGTATGGAAACTCCGTTTCTCGGAGGCTTATCGGTGGTAAAGTCCTGTCGTATAGGTGTTTACATTCGGGGTTTGGCGGGGGCCTGTCCGCCATTGTTGTCGTATCATTCTTAGAAGTGCATGAAATCTTGTTGTGGCGGGGTTTGTAAAAAGTTAAAGCTGTTCATTTGTAATGTTGTTATTTATATATCTTGAAAGCGAGTTTTCCTCAGTTCTTGTTTTGTATACGTCATTTCATGTATGCGTTTATGTTCGTGATTACTCGATGTTGTGTCACTAGGGTGCGGGTAAGGCACGATCCACGGGCCGATTTGGTCGTGACAAAAGTGGTATCGAGCAGGTTATCCTCGGAAAGTGTCTGAGGCCGTATCGATGAGTCTTGATTATCGGTGTGTTGTGCACCACGATAATCGAGGAGGCTATAGGATATTTAGGATTGGTTTCTATTCTTCTCACTCTGAGATCGTGCCTTAGAAATTTGTCTTTGTAAGTTGGACCCTCTGACGAAATTCTTTCCTTATCGTTATGCCTCCGCATGTGCAACCGGGCCGGGAGGGCAAAGCGGCGAGGAGCTGCGAGTAGTAAGTCTGAGAGGTTACGTGGGCACGAGCCCAATTATCACCTTGGGTGGTGCTTCATTCGGGAGTTCTGCGGCGTCGCTAGCCCAGTGAGTTTAGCAGCGGCAGCGATTCCTCTGCGGCCATGATATTTGAACCTTGATTCCACGGCCAGGAGCAGAGAATATAGATTTCAAGGAGGCGACCATTACTAGCTATAGATTTGGCTACCGAGAGTATACCGATATCTGCGAGTCTTGAGGACTATCTAAAAGAGGTTGTGCAAAAGTAATTCTTGATTGGACTTGAGCATGGCACGTATGCGGGCTTATGCGCGTGCAGAAGCGTAGAGATCGGCGGGTTAACGAAGGACAACGAAGAGGGCGAGCGGCAAGGTCCTTTAGTAACTTTGGCGAGTCGCCTCGCCAATGATTGATATGCCTCGCCGGTCGCAGTGGTCTTCCACGGGGTTGGGGCGTTCGGAGTATGCGAGGAGTTGGTCGAACTCGGGGCTTCGGTTCACGGTGTGTGAGCGTCATCGGGAATGTCGTCTTTTAGTTGGTACTTGTTGTACCTCGACCGTCGAGTCGATGTCGATAGAGTGTCCTTGTAGGAGGACTTAGCCTTCAGGATCGGTGGGTAGTTCGTCATCTTCCCTAGCTATGCGCCCTACGGGGCAGGTTTGATTAGAACGACTTAAGGGAGTGAAGCAGTGGATATAGTGTAACGCCCCGAACCCGGGCCCGTTACTGGTGCCTTACCCCGGGCACCCTAGTGATACAACATCAGAGAAAACCAGCGGAAAATAAAACATAAATCATGAAACAAGAGATATAATAAATAAACAGGCCAACCAAAGCGATTTGCCTTGGTATATACATAAAACCCGACAGTTTAATCCTTTTACAACCACACTTGTGATTCTACGGACCTCTAAGATTTACAACGACTATGGCGGGGCGGGGCCCGCCATACCACAGATGTACAAGAACCTACTGACTCGGGAACACATGCAAAAGATAAGCCTCGGGAGAAAGCGGAGCTTCCCAAAGCTGGCGAGATCACGAGGCGAGGATCCACGGCCGATGTACCTCTACTGCGGCATGAGCAGCCCTCGAAGGAGGTCGATGCAACAGTACCAGTATGTGGCGTCAAATCGTAAATGAAATCATAATAGCTTAACAAGCGGGAGACATGTATGATAACCAAAATCTGATGCGCAACATAAAAGCGATCAAGTCGAGGACTCACGCCCTCAAAGTCACCACTCAAATATAACTATGGGTCTCACGCCCATAACATCCATCATGTTCGCATCATGGCGCGTGCCGGAATCGCCTCGGTGTAGACATGTCCATGATGCAACAATAATAACAAGGCGCGTGGCCACGTACCCCGGAATCTGCGCCGGTGTAGACATGCCCGTAACCTCAATAAGAATATCTTGGTCAACCTGCGCGTGGCGTGCCCGGAATCTTGCGTCGGTGTAGACACGTCCATGTTGCAACAATAATAACAAGGCGCGTGGCGCGTACCCCGGAATCTGCGCCGGTGTAGACATGTCCATGTTACCTCAATAACAATATCTTGGGTGGTCGACCTGCCGCGCGTAGCCACATGCCGGAATCTTGCGTCGGTGTAGACATGTCCGTGTGACATCAACAACAAGGCGATAATCAAAATGGAAACATACGTGGAATTCTCCGTCATCGCGCCCGACGCGTCGAGTAAGTTCTCGACAAGTCAAGCCTCATCGAGAACGCGGTAACACGAAATACCACTGTTGCACAACAAGGCTATCATCACAAGCATAGGCAAGTTTCACAACAACAAGCATAGGCAAGTTTCACAACAACAAGCATAGGCAAGCCGCACAACTCAAAGTACTTTCATATTATGCCAAAGTCGGGTTTTAACCCCAAAGTACTACATCGTTAAGTTCTTTTAAAAGAGATCCATTACTTTTATAAAAGTCACCCGATACAGTAGTATAAGAATGACCAACCCACGTCCCTTTTCAAAATCAAGTAACAACATTCTTTTCCTAAGTTCGGTTGCCTAGTTTGATTACTCAAGCTTCTCATTTCAAATGGTTTCATAGTTCATAAACTTAATCACTTGATTTCTTTTTAGAACAATTGAGTAATATAAGTCTCGCGTGAGAGTAGGTTATTCTTGTTTACAACATTCTTATTACAGCAGCCATGATCTAGAAAATGTAATATCATTTTGTCTCATCTTAGTTTCTATGCTGATGGAGGTTTCTCTTGGTTTTAATACGATACATCATTATTCAATACATTTTCCTTTATTAACGCCGGTGGTGCAGCCGATACACATTCTGATTTCCGAAATCAGTAAAACATTATCCCTTTAAATAAAACCAAGTACTCATTACTCACGAATGAGGTTTCACACAAACATCCTCATTAAAACAAATAAGTTAAGTCTCTTATCTTATAAGATCAAGTCTCTTAACTTCTAACATCAGTAAACCATTTTCTTTACCTCTCTTAAGACATTATACCTAACTCCCCATAAAGCTAGTATAACTCTTTTTAAAACCTTTTAAAACCAAGTGTTACTCTCCCTTCCAAAACGATTTATAAATCTTTTGAAATATATCAAGTTCTTTATTATAACTAGCCAGTTATAATTCACATCAGTTACCTTTTAAAACCACAAAGTATTTTCTTACCTACATAAAGCTGTTATAACCAACTTCCCATAAAGCTGTTATAACACTTTATGTTTAAGAACAATCAAACACAGTTAACACATGTACGTCTACCATACTACATAGTTCACACGTATCATGCTAGAAGAGATAGGAAGAGGTTCACATACCTCGCGACGATTTATCGACAATAAGCAAAATGCTCCAAGTACTACAACCTTGCTAGCCCTTTCCACTCCTCGAGTAGAATACACTACTCTTAGTACTTTCACCTATAAAGGTCACAAACGTCTATTAACCCCAAAACACAAGTTCTATCTTTCTACAGAAAATTCGGCCGCACCCATGACAGCGTAAATCTCCTCTCTATCGGTGGCTACCAAGCCAACCGAGGGGTTCACACGTCTAACCGGGCGTGTACCATCTACTCGATAATACTACACGATCTCGCAATACGATCTAGGTAATTCTGATTACATTCTTCTCTTTATTAACGCTTCTATGTGATTCTTTGTTCAATTCTTCATTCTTGAGCTTAAGTCAAAAGACATTGCCACAATACCAAGTTCAGTTCTATATATAGTATACAACAACTATATATTCAACACGTATGTAATTTCCAATTACAATAGGGACAAGATATTTACCTCGATAAGCCCAAAATTATCCGAGTTTAATGTCGCTCTGAGCAAGGTTTAGCTCTACTCAGAGTGCTCGATCCGCTCCAAACAACCCTTAGAAGTTCTAACCAACTTCTCTTAAGTACTTCAAACAACAATGAAGATTTCCTTAGGGTTTTGGTTTGAGACTAAAAAGGACAAAAGGTAGTATTTCCGGGCTCTACGTATAGAGGTATCTTTGGAATACTACAAGGTACAAGGCTAAGGTATTTTGGGCATTATAACAATACTAGGGAGTATTTCTATACCACAAAGGGGTATTATCACGAAAACAACTAGGCTAGGGGTACCCATGGCCAAGGCACCACAAAGGGGAGGGGTGGCCTGCGGCCAAAGCCAATTTTAAGGGGAGAGGGCTCTTGGGCGAGAGTCAACAAGAGGAGGAGGGTTTCCAAGACTTGGAAGATTTTTGGATGAATGAAGTCTTCAAAGAGAGGGTATTTATAGCAAAACCAAAAGCCAACCAATGGCCAAGATCCTTCCAAGTGTATAGCAAGTGTAAGGCCAAGATCAAGCCAAGTGCACCTAACTACTCCACAAAACATGGCACAAAACAAGCCACAAAACAAGGCACAAAACCATGAACCAATCGGCGAGGCCAAGCTCCTCTTTCTGCAGTCAATGAGGGTGACAAGTGTCACCCTCCGTTAATCCAAAATGTTCCGTTGCTCGGAAAAATCCGCAAAATACTAAATGACATAGCGGAATTTTCCCAGCGTAAGGCAATGAAAGCGTTTAGTCGAAACGACTCTATTCGGCACTTGTGCCCAAATTTCGAACCAAAGCCAATTCTTAAGGCAAAAAATTTAATACGTACGCCCTCACGTACATACTCTGGAAATACGGGGTATAACATTCTTCCCCCTTAGAAACATTCGTCCGAATGTTCCTTCAAGTCTCAAAACAAGCGGCGTCGTATAGTCTTCACCGCTATCGTCACGAAAACAATCATGCCACGCTGACCACAAAACACCGCGTTCACTTCTCCCCTTTCGTAGTACTCGTCACGAACACTCGAACTCGTTCTAGTGTCCGTACCACACATCAACGCTTCGTTTCCAACCCTTGAGTCACTACCTCAAACTTGGTCATCTCACTAACCTCAATTTCCCTAAGGCCATTCCGGCCTTCACGAACTGATTCGATCGAGCGTATCCACGAACTCATCGATGGTCATCTAAACTTGGGCCTAGCACTCTCGTGACCACGCCACTGGCGGGACCACCCGAGTGACCCTTCCTCAAAGCGGGGCGGGTTGGCCCGCATAGCCCGACCCGACCAGCTGTAGCGCCAACTCTCTGGTTTCTAGATCCGAACAATCTTACCTCTACAGTCATAGCTACCACTTCCATTTCACACTACCGGGACTTACCGCTTTTCACTAACGGTTTCTAAATCACATTTTAGCACAAAGCTATCCAAACATATCATTAAACACATCGACAACATCAATACACACAAAACTCTAGAGGGTTAAGGATATACCTGAAACTAGGCGGTTCAAGGACCGCTAAAACTGGGAACTTCCACCGCGACCTCTCCGTGGCCATGGCTCTAGTAGTCTGTGCTATCCTACGGTGCTACCCACAGTGGACGGTCTCGTCATATGGCCTGTTGGCGCGAGAATAACAAGCTCCCTTGGTACTACGACACTCCCCGAAATGCGGTCTACCACATCGGCCACACCGAGTAGGGATGATTGCATCAGCCAACACCCTACTCACGATCATCGAAACACAGGAGCCACGACTGCTCCTGAATATCCCAAGGGTCCCGAAGGCTGCGGAGGACTACTCTGCAATGGCGGAGGTACATAACTAGTCTGCTGCTGAGGCGGTCCGCCTCGAAAGTCGCCAAAATATCCGACCGTCCTGGCCTTAACCTGTGGCGGTCCGCTGCGTCGATCTGCGCTCGCCGCGCAAGTGCATGAGCACGAATGCGGGCAATGTCCATGCCGGTGAAGAAAACACCGAACAACTCTGCGCTGGGTAATCATCGAGCCACCTGTAAGATATCGGTGCACTCGATCCTCCATACTAGCTACTAATGCGGGAACATCACAAGACGATGAGTCGAACTCACATTGTACTCCCAGGCTATGCGCGTTACGCCTCAACATCAAAAATCATCGGCGAGCCCTCCTCATTTGTGGAGGCAAGAAATGTGTCAGGAAGGCCCCGGCTTCGTCCCAAGCGGTGAAGTGCATGCTCTCCCGAAAGCTCCCACGAGTCAAACCAATCGACTGCGGTATCACGCAGCCGATGCGAACCAAATGTCACCGACTCAGTCTCTGAAGCCTTGATCACCCGCATGATCCTCTGCAACTGACGGATGAACTCCTGCGGATCATCCTCCGGCCTCGACCCGTAAAACTCAGGCGGGCTACAACTAAGGAAATCCCGTAGCCTCAGCTATGCGCCTCGGGTGCACTACAGTCTTCTTTGGGCCCAGGCTAGCTGCATCCAGCCTATCCTCATATCTGGCCACAACCCTGGCCAATAACTGGGCCATCTCCTTGTGATCCATCTCTCCGCTCGGTGTGGGGTGGAGGCTCAGTCTTGTAGTCTCGGCCCGACCAGCTGCGGCTCTAAACTCTCTTTGGTCTTTGGCGGCGTCGCAAAACTCGCCGTCAAGCACTACCTCAGTCTTGGCCGGGCTGCGCCTCGTACTCCTCTGAATCCCACTAGCGGCTCCTCGGCTGCCTTGCCCTTCCAGGCCACTGGTTGCCTTCGCGAGGCATAGCGGTAAAAGCGAAACACGTCGGAGGGTCAAACTTACAACACGGCTCTAAGGCACGATCTCGGAATGAGAAGAATAGAAACCAATCCTAAATGTCCTATAGCCTCCGATTATAGATGTGGTGCAACACACGATAATCAAGACTACTCTAGACACGATGCAGACACTTTCCGAGGACTAAGCGCTCACGATACCACTTTGTAACGCCCGAACCGGGCGGTTCTTGGTGCCTTACCCCGGGCACCCTAGTGATACAACATCAGAGAAAACCAGCGGAAAATAAAACATAAATCATGAAACAAGAGATATAATAAATAGGCAGGCCAACCAGCGATTTGCCTTGGTATATACATAAAACCGAGCAGTTTAATCCTTTTACAACCACCGCCTGTGATTCTACAGACCTCTAAGATTTACAACGACTATGGCGGACAGGGCCGCCATACCCCAGAATGTACAAGAACCTACAACTCGGGGAACACATACAAAAGATAAGCCTCGGAGAAGCGGAGCTTCCCAAACGCTGGCGAGATCACGAGGCGAGGATCCACGACCGATGTACCTCTACTGCGGCATGAGCGGCCCAGAAGGAGGTCGATCAACAGTACCAAGTATGTGGCGTCAAATCACGTAAATGAAATCATAATAGCTTAACAAGCAGGAGACATGTATGATAACCAAAATACAGTACGCAACATAAAAACAGTCAAGTCAGGGACTCACGCCCTCAAAGTCACCACTCAAATATAACTATGGGTCTCACGCCCATAACATCCATCATGTTCGCATCATGGCCGCATGCCCCCGGAATACTGCCTCGGTGTAGACATGTCCATGATGCAACAATAATAACAAGGCGCGTGGCCACGTACCGAATCGCATCGGTGTAGACATGCCCGTGTAACCTCAATAAGAATATCTTTGGTCAACCACGCGCGTGGCCACGTACCGGAATACTGCATCGGTGTAGACACGTCCATGTTGCAACAATAATAACAAGGCCGCATGGCCACATGCCCCCGGAATACTGCATCGGTGTAGACATGTCCATGTTACCTCAATAACAATATACTGGGTGGTCAACCACGCGCGTAGCCACGTGCCGGAATCTGCGTCGGTGTAGACATGTCCATGTGACATCAACAACAAGATAATCAAAATGGAAACATACCGTGGAATTCTCCATCACCGGCCGACGTCCAAGTAAGTTCTCAACAAGTCAACCGGCCCTCTATCGAGAGACACGGTAACACAGAAATACCACACTGGCACAACAAAGGCTATCATCACAAGCATAGGCAAGTTTCACAACAACAAGCATAGGCAAGTTTCACAACAACAAGCATAGGCAAGCTTCACACAACTCAAAGTACTTTCATATTATGCCAAAGTCCGGGTTTTTAACCCCAAAGTACTACATACGTTAAGTTCTTTTAAAAGAGATCCATTACTTTTATAAAAGTCACCCGATACCCGTAGTATAAGAATGACCAACCCACATCCCTTTTCAAAATCAAGTAACAACATTCTTTTCCTAAGTTCCAGTTTGCCTAGTTTCAATTACTCAAGCTTCTCATTTCAAATGGTTTCATAGTTCATAAACTTAATCACTTGATTTCTTTTTAGAACAATTGAGTAATATAAGTCTCGCGTGAGTAGGTTATTCTTGTTTACAACATTCTTATTACTGACCGTGATCTAGAAAATGTAATATCATTTTGTCTCATCTTAGTTTCTATGCGGATGGAGGTTTCTCTTGGTTTAATACGATACATCATTATTCAATACATTTTCCTTTATTAACCTGCGGTGGTGCATCGATACACATTCTGATTTCCGAAATCAGTAAAACATTATCCCTTTAAATAAAACCAAGTACTCATTACTCACGAATGAGGTTTCACACAAACATCCTCATTAAAACAAATAAGTTAAGTCTCTTATCTTATAAGATCAAGTCTCTTAACTTCTAACATCAGTAAACCATTTTCTTTACCTCTCTTAAGACATTATACCTAACTCCCCATAAAGCTAGTATAACTCTTTTTAAAACCTTTTAAAACCAAGTGTTACTCTCCCTTCCAAAACGATTTATAAATCTTTTGAAATACATCAAGTTCTTTATTATAACTAGCCAGTTATAATTCACATCAGTTACCTTTTAAAACCACAAAGTATTTTCTTACCTACATAAAGCTGTTATAACCAACTTCCCATAAAGTATTATAACACTTTATGTTTAAGAACAATCAAACACAGTTAACACATGTACGTCTACCGTACTACATAGTTCACACGTATCATGCTAGAAGAGATAGGAAGAGGTTCACATACCTCGCGACGATTTATCGACAATAAGCAAAATGCTCCAAGTACTACAACCTTGCTAGCCCTTTCCACTCCTCGAGTAGAATACACTACTCTTAGTACTTTCACCTATAAAGGTCACAAACGTCTATTAACCCCAAAACACAAGTTCTATCTTTCTACAGAAAATTCGGCAGCACCTCCCCCCCCCGCAACAGCGTAAATCTCCTCCTCTATCGAGGCCGGCTACCAAGCCAACCAGGGGGGGGGGTTCACACGTCTAACCGGACGTGTACCATCCTACTCAGTAATACTACACCAGTCTACTGCAATACAGTCCTAGGTAATTACAGTTCTGTTCTTCTCTTTATTAACCTTCTATGTGATTACTGTTCAATTCTTCATTCTTCAGGCTTAAGTCAAAAGACATTGCCACAATACCAAGTTCAGTTCTATATATAGTATACAACAACTATATATTCAACACATATGTAATTTCCAATTACAATAGGGGGACAAGATATTTACCTCGATAAGCCCAAAAATTATCCGAGTTTAATGTCGCTCCTGAGCAAGGTTTAGCTCCTACTCCGAGTGCTCCAATCCGCTCCAAACAACCCTTAGAAGTTCTAACCAACTTCTCTTAAGTACTTCAAACAACAATGAAGATTTCCTTAGGGTTTCGGTTTGAGACTAAAAAGGACAAAAGGTAGTATTTCCGGGCTCTACGTATAGAGGTATCTTTGGAATACTACAAGGTACAAGGCTAAGGTATTTTGGGCATTATAACAATACTAGGGGAGTATTTCTATACCACAACAAGGGTATTATCTGAAAACAACTAGGCTAGGGGTACCCAGCCAAGGCACCACAAAGGGGGGAGGGGTGGCCTCTCGGCCAAAGCCAATTTTTAAGGGGGAGAGGGGCTCTTGGACGAGAGTCAACAAGAGGGAGGGGAGGGGTTTCCAAGACTTGGAAGATTTTTGGATGAATGAAGTCTTCAAAGAGAGGGGGGTATTTATAGCAAAACCAAAAGCCAACCAATGGCCAAGATCCTTCCAAGTGTATAGCAAGTGTAAGGCCAAGATCAAGCCAAGTGCACCCTAACCCCTACTCCACAAAACATGGCACAAAACAAGCCACAAAACAAGGCACAAAACCATGAACCAATCGGCCAAGGCCAAGCTCCTCTTTACCGTCCAATGAGGGTGACAAGTGTCACCCTCCCGTTGGTCCAAAAATGTTCCGTTGCTCGGAAAAATCCGCAAAAATACTAAATGACATCGCCGGATTTTTCCCAACGTAAGCTGTGGAAAGGTTTCGTCACAAAACGACTCTATTCGGCACTTGTGCCCAAATTTCGAACCAAAGCCAATTCTTAAGGCAAAAAAAATTTAATACGTACGCCCTCACGTATATACTCTGGAAATACGGGGTATAACATATAGATATATCCTTAACCCTCTAGAGATCTGTATGTGTGATAAGGTGAGTATACCTTAAGTGCTATGTTCTGATAGCAGTGTGTTAGTTGTGATTAGAAATCTTGGTTGTTTAACCAAGTAGGATTTTGGGGGATAGTGAAGGTGTGAGCCTTAGAGTTTTATACGTAGAGACCTTAGAGGTAAGGCCATCTCGAGTAAAGGTGTAGTGTTATGTTTGATCCTTATAGGAGTGCATAGTGCACGTGAGCTATGTTTGTGGGATAAGTCCCTGAGTAGTGTGGAATGAAAGGGGGTAGTTGAGCTAAGAAGACCGCTAGGTTTTCGTAACGTGATTAGTGAGAGTTTTCCTTCGGGGAGCTAGTATTGTGCGCTTTGCCGGGGTCGGGTTGAGGCCACGTTGCGGGTCAACCCGCGGTAGGTTTGGTGGTGGGGTCAGGGTGTGGTGGTCCCGCCTTGTGTTAGGGTCACGAGGGTGTTAGGCCCGAGTTTAGTTAGCTGTCTGGAATTCATGGATGCATTCGACCAGTAGTCGGGCCGAGGAGGTCAGCCGTCTTGTTTTCTAGCAAAGACCGTTTACTCGGCAGTGTTGTTTTATCAGAAAGGTTGTAAGGCTGCACGGGGTGCCTACCTTCACCTTATGGCAGACAGTGGAGCCCAGGGTAGGGCTGTTGTTGTTTCTGGAAGTTTTGCCAAGCATGTGTTAAGAACTCAGGTGAGTCTCAGAATCGCATTCGCCCTCGGGCCAGGGTGTGGATTTCAGGGGTAGTTGTGGAGATTGTTGTCTCCTGTGGAGGGAGTGTTTAAGCTACCATTTCAGTGTTCGGACGTCACCTTTTGAAGCCTTGTAGGGGCGGAAGTGTAAGTCGCCGGTCGATTGGTTCGATGTTGGCAAGATTCAGATAGTTGGTTCAGGCTTGTTCCGCAGATCGTGGATAGTCTGGCTTGTCTAGAAGAAGTTCGCGGCTCGGAGGAATTGTGCGGATAATCGGCGACGCTTAGAGTTCAGTTGAGATCGGTCTTCTTGAAAGTACCACCCCGGGGTGGGTGTGACGAGTTTTGGAATACAGAGGGAACTTAGCCCGAGTTACTTTGGGCCCTTTTGAGTTCATGTGAAGAATAGGTCAGGTTGCCTATATGTTAGCATTTGCCGTCCGACCTAGGAGGCGACGTCCGATCTTTCGTATTGTTATGATCGGGAAAGTATCGGAGAATCCATCAGTATTCGATTAATGATGACCAAGTTGAAGATGATAACCGAGTTTTGGAGGCGACGATGTAAATGTGGTAAGAGTTCGAGTGTCACGACACCTCGGGGATCGCATGTAGTCGGTACCATTTGTTGGGTGCGGAGTGACACTAGAACCTCGCGGCAAGGTGACAAAAGTGGTGTCGGGAAGAAGCGAGCATGTATGGCGAGCATAGATGTGACCATTTCTTTTGTTTGGAAAAAGTGTGGAGGGAGTATATTCTAGACCCCGGAGAGGGGTGTTTGTGGTGATGTTAGAGGTGATTCCTCGTGGACTTGGATGTAAGTATTTTGCGATTGTTTACGTGGCCATTGTGGCAGGATTGTTTCGTAAGTGTAGTAGTAAAGACTATACTGGCGCGCGGTTGTTTTGAGACTTGAAGGAACATTCGGGACGAATGTTTCTAAGGAGGGGAGAATGTTATACCCCGTATTTCCAGTATGTACGCGAGGGCGTGCGTAGGAAATTTTGAACTTCAAATAGGCTTGGCGATTTAATTTTATTACCTGACACGGTTAGAGTCGTTTTTAGTGAAACGTTTTCCACGACTTTCGTAGGGAATTTCGGCTATGTCCTTTCTAATTTTTTGCGGATTTTTAGAGAGGCAAGCGTGTTGGACAACAAGAGGCGCCACTTGGCACCTCTCATTGGTGGACTTCAATCGTCCATTTGGACGAAATGGATAGGCAAAGGCACGTTTTGTTGCCTTGACAAAGTCAAGGGTAGGTAGGATATTTGTGTTTGGTAAATCCTAGCCTACACTGCCTAACACATGGATTGATCTTGGCCATTGGTTGGCTTTCATTTGGCCTATAAATACCCACCCCTTTGATGAACTTATTCATCCACAAATTTGCCTAAGTCTTGAAAGCTCTCCTTCTCCCTCCCTTTGTGTTGAGTTCGGCCAAGAGGCCTCCCTCCTCTAGAGGCCTTGGCAGAGGTACACCCCTCCTAGTTGTGTGGCGTGGGGTACCCACTCACTGCTAGTTGCTTTCGTATAATACCCCCTCTTTTGGTAGAATACTCTCAAAAGTATTGTTATAATGCCCAATTACCTTAGCCTATACCTTGTAGTATTCTAAGGTTATACTTGTACAAAAGCCCGAAATACTATTATACTTCCGTCGATCCTGGCCAAACCCTAGGAAATCTCCATAGTCCGTTGGAGTATTGTGTAGAAGTTGGTTAGAACTTCTAAGGGTGGTTTAGAGCGGGTTGGGCGCTCGGAGTTGAGCTAAACGATTGCCCGGGATCGACTTTAAGTGGGATAATTATGGGCTTATCGAGGTAATTATCTTGTCCTCTATTGTAATTGGAAATTACATAATTGCTTGAATATATAGTTGAAGTATACTATATAATGGAATGAACGTAGTTATCGGCAATGTCTTTTGACTTAAGCTGAATAATACTTACGGCAATGTCTTGCGACTTAAGCTGAATTTAAAGAAAATCTTGACTGTAATTACATAGGGTTGTATTCTGATGAGACTTGTGTAGTAGTACCGTGGAGTAGAATTGTACCCGTTTGGGTTAGATATATAACCCCCCCTGGTTGGCTTGGTAGCCGGCCTCGATAGAGGAGGAGATTTACGCTGTTGCGGGGGGGGGGAGGTGCTGCCGAATTTTCTGTAGAATGTTCTACGAAGAGACCTAATGTTAATAAGCGCCTTGTGGCCTTATAGGTTGAAGTACTACGTGTGGTGCGATCTACGTGGCTTAAGGAGTAGCGGTTGGAAGTACTTGGAGCGTTTTGCTATTAGTCGATACTCGTCGCGAGGTATGTGAACCTCTTCCTATCTCTTCTAGCATGATATGTGTGAACTATGTAGTACGGTAGACGTACATGTGCTAAATGTATTTGATTGGTGTAAACATAAAGTGTTATAACGGCTTTATGGGAAGTTGGTTATAACGACTTTATGTTGGTTAGAAAATACAATTGGTTTTAAAAGGTAATCGACTTGAACTATAAGCGGCTTGTTATGTGTTAATAAAGAACTTGAAGTATTTCAAAAGATTTTGAATCATTTTGAAAGAAGAAGTAATATTTGGTTTTGAAAAACTTAAGAGTTATACTAGCTTTATGGGAAGTTAGGTATAACGGCTTAAGAATGTTTTCTTGATTTGAATCGAATGTGTATCGACAAACCATCGCGTTAATATAAGGAAATGTTTTGACTAATTAAGCATTATTAAAACCGAGAGAAACTTCCATCTGCATAGAAACTAAGATGAGACAAAATGATATTTCCTAGATCATGTCTTTGTAATAAGATTGTTATTAACAAGAATATCCTACTCACATATAAGGCTTAGGTTTCTCAGATTGTTTAAAGGAGAATTATATTCTTAAATGAATAAGACTATGAACTACGAAACCTTTCTAAAATTAGGCAAACTTGAACATTGGAAAAGAATGTTGCTACTTGATTTTACAAAGAGAAATGTCGATTTACTTTAAAAAGATAATCACTCTATGTTCATATACTACGTATCAATGTCTTTTTTTGGGAAGTAACGTATCTTTTAAAGATTTAATGTATGAAGTACTTTGGGGATAGGTACCCGAACTTGTTAGTAGAAAGTACCTTGTGTGAATAACTTGATTGTATTGGTTTGTGATAGCCTTGTAATACTTTCTTGTTGACTTGATAAGTAAGCATGTTAGGATGCTACGTGTGTTAGTATCTTGTGATTATTATGTGAGGGGGTCACTCCTGTTGTGCTTACGTTGTTAAACGTTAAGCCCGTTGTACTATTATTGTATCACATACCCCCTTGACTTATTATACCGAGGGCTTGCCACCCTTGATGCGGGTCTTTACGGCCTATGCGGTCCTCGTGACTATGCGGAGTGCGGTAGCTCCAGGATTTGATCATTCCGGGTGTTTAGCCTGATGCGGGGGATTCCCTATGCGGTCTGTTGAGACTATGCGGTCTTTTGAGACTATGCGGGTTGCGGGAGCCTAGGCAGATACCGAGGGTTGGCTGCCTTCGATGCGGGGTATACCTCATGCGGGTCCGTGTGTGACCTATGCGGAGCTGCGAGAGTTCCAGGAATAGACGCGCACATTGATATTGCGGGCAGGTGGCCAGCTTCGATCATGTGGTGCGGTCTAGAAAGACCTCGGGATACAGTTTGTGGTATTTTTGGTACTGTGGGTCTTAGTAGTCGGCTATGCCTTCGTACTTGCCCCGTACGGGTTTATTGTGATAACTTTGAGGGCGTGAGTCCCTGACTTGACATATTCGCTTATTTGTTGTGGACTGTAGTTTGCTTATCATACAGGTCTCCTTCTTTATAGACTATTATGATTCCATTTACATTATTTTTAGTTTCACATACTCGTTGTTGTCTTGACCTCGCCCGAGGCTGCGTTAACGCCGCAGTTGAGGTACACCATCGTTGATCCTAGCTCTCGAGTCACGATTCAGCGTATGGAAACTCCGTTTCTCGGAGGCTTATCGATGGTAAAGTCCACATCGTATAGGTGTTTACATTCGGGGTTTGGCGGGGCCACTGTCCGCCATTGTTGTCGTATCATTCTTAGAAGTGCAGTAATCTTGTTGTGGCGGGGTTTGTAAAAAGGATTAAACTGCTCATTTGTAATGTTGTTATTTATATATCGAAAGCGAAGTTTTCCTCAGATCTTGTTTTGTATACAGCTATTTCATGTATGCGTTTATGTTCCGTGATTACTCGATGTTGTGTCACTAGGGTGCCGGTAAGGCACCGATCACGCCCGATTTGGTCGTGTGAGATATACTGAAAATAAGCGGTTCAGGACCGCTAAATCGAACTTCCACCGCGACCTCTCCGTGGCCCGCAATCTAGTAGTCTGTGCTATCCTACCAGCGCTACCCGGTGGACGGATCTCGTCGTATGGCCTGTTGGCGCCAAGAATAACAAGCTCCCTTGGTACGACACTCTCGAAATGCGGTCTACCACATCGACCACGCGGTAGGGGTATTGCATCCGCCAACACCCTACTCCTCGAACATCAGAGCACAGGAGCGGACACTACTCACGAATATCCCGAGGTCCCGAAGGCTGCGGAGGACCACTCTGCAATGGCGGAGTACATAACTAGTCTGCCTTGAGGCGGTCCGCCTCGAAAGTCGCCAAAATAACCGGCCGTCTTGCCGCCTTCTGCTGGCGGTCCACCTGTCGATCTCTGCGCCTCGCACGCCAAGTGCATGAGCACGAATGCGGGCAATGTCCATGCGGTGAAGAAACACCAACAACTCTGCTAGGTAATCATCGAGCCACCGTAACATATCGGTGCACTCGATCCTCCATACTAGCTACTAATGCGGGAACATACCGCCAATGAGTCGAACTCCACATTGTACTCCGAATGCGCGGCTTACGCCTCAACATCAAAAATCGCCGGCCCGAGCCCTCGCCATTTGTGGAGGCAAGAAATGTGCCGGGAAGGCCCAGAAAACTTCGTCCCAAGCGGTGAAGTGCATGCTCTCGAAAGCTCCACGAGTCAAACCGATCGGCTGCGGTATCACGCGGCCGATGCGAACAAATGTCACGCGACTCGATCTCTGCGAAGCCTTGATCACCCGCGCGATCTCTGCAGTCGACGGATGAACTCCTGCGGATCATCCTCCGCCTCGACCAGTAAAACTTCGGGCGGGCTACAACTAAGGAAATCCGTAGCCTCAGTATGCGCCTCGGGTGCCTACAGTCTTCTTTGGGCCCAGGCTGCTGCGTCGGCCTATCCTCATATCCGCCTGACCACGGCGATAATCGCCATCTCGCGTGACCCGTCTCCCCGCTCGGTGTGGGGTGGAGGTTCGTCTTGTAGTCTCGGCCCGGCTGCTGCGGCTCTAAGTCTTGGTCTTTGGCGGCGTTGCAAAACTTCGCCGTCAAGCACTACTCAGTCTTGGCCGGGCGTGCGCCCTCGTACTCCTCTGAATCCCACTAGCGACTCCTCGGTGCCTTGCGCCTCGGGCCACTGGTTGCCTTCGCGAGGCATAGCGGTAAAAGCGAAACACGTCGGAGGGTCCAACTTACAACATGGCTCTAAAGCACGATCTCGTAATGAGAAGAATGAAACCAATCCTAAATGTCCTATAGTCTCTCGATTATAGATGTGGTGCACAACACCGATAATCAAGACTCTACTAGACACGGTGCGTAGACACTTTCCGAGGACTAATCGCTCTGATACCACTTTGTCACGCCCGAATCCGGGCGTGGTCGTGCCTTACCGGGCACCTAGTGATACAACATCGAGAAAACCGGAAAATAAAACACGAGTCATGAAACAAGAGATATAATAAATAAGCAGGCCAACCAAAGCGATTGCCTTGGTATATACATAAAAACCCGAACAGTTAACCTTTTTACAAACCACACTTACAAGCGATTACTCAGACTCTAAGATTTACAACAACTATGACGGACGGGGCCACGCCATACCACAGATGTACAAGAACCTACAACTCGAGAAACATACCAAAGATAAGCCTCAGGAAACGGAGCTTCCAACACGCTGAAATGAGATCCTAGAGCGGGGATCGGCGGTAGATGTACCTTTTACTGCGGCATGACGCGGCCCCGAAGAGTCGATGCAAGTACCAGTATGTGAAGCAGTCAAATCGTAAATGAAATCATAATAGCTTAAAAAGCGGGAGACATGTATGATAACCAAAATACAAGACGCAACATAAAGCGATCAGTCGGGGACTCACGCCTCAAAGTCACCACTCAAATATAACTATGGGTCTCACGCCCACAACATCCATCATGTTCGCATCATGGCGCGTGCCCCGAATCTGCGCCGGTGTAGGCATGTCCATGATGCAACAATAATAACAAGGCGCGTGGCCACATGCCCGAATCTGCATCGGTGTAGACATGCCCATGTAACCTCAAAAACAACCTCTTTGGGTGGTCAACCATGCCGCGTGGCCACATGCCCGGAATCTTGCATCGGTGTAGAACGCGTCCATGTTGCGACAATAATAACAAGTCCGCGTGGCCACATGCCGGAATCTGCGACGGTGTAGACATGCCCATGTAACATCAACAACAAGACGATAATCAAAATGGAAACATACGTGGAATTCTCCATCACCGCCGACGTCGAGTAAGTTCTCAACAAGTCAACCGCCTCTATCGAGAGACACGGTAATACGTAAATACCACACTGCACAACAAAGGCTATCATCACAAGCATAGGCAAGTTTCACAACAACAAGCATAGGCGAGTTTCACAACAACAAGCATAGGCAAGTTTCACAACAACAAGCATAGGCAAGCTTCGCACAACTCAAGTACTTTCATATTATGCCAAAGTCCGGTTTTAACCCCAAAGTACTACATACGTTAAGTTCTTTTAAAGAGATCCATTACTTTTATAAAAGTCACCCGATACGTAGTATAAGAATGACCAACCCACATTCCTTTTCAAAATCAAGTAACAACATTCTTTTCCTAAGTTCCAGTTTGCCTAGTTTCAATTACTCAAGCTTCTTATTTTCAAATGGTTTCATAGTTCCCCAAACTTAATCACTTGATTCCTTTTTAGAACAATTGAGTAACATATGTCATATACATGAGTAGTTTATTCTTGTTTATAACGATCTTATTACAGCAGCCATGATCTAGAAAATGTAATATCATTTTGTCTCATCTTAGTTTCTATGCAGATGGAGGTTTCTACTGGTTTTAATACGATACATCATTATTCAATACATTTTCCTTTATTAACGCTGCAGTGGTCTGTCGATACACATTCTGATTTCCGAAATCAGTATAACATTATCCCTTTAAATAAAACCAAGTACTCATTACTCACGAATGAGGTTTCACACAAACATTCACATTAAAACAATATAAGTTAAGTCTCTTATCTCATAAGATCAAGTCTCTTAACTTCTAACATCAGTAAACCATTTTCTTTACCTCTCTTAAGACTTTATACTTAACTCCCCATGAAGCTAGTATAACTCTTTTTAAAACCTTTAAAACCAAGTGTTACTCTCCCTTCAAAACGATTTATAAATCTTTTGAAATACATCAAGTTCTTTATTATAACTAGCCAGTTATAATTCACATCGATTACCACTTTTAAAACCACAAAGTATTTTCTTACCTACATAAAATTTGTATAACCAACTTCCCATAAAGCCGTTATAACACTTTATGTTTTAAGAACAATCAAACACAGTTAACACATGTACGTCTACCGTACTACATAGTTCACACATATCATGCTAGAAGAGATAGGAAAAGGTTCACATACCTCGCGACGATTGTCGACTAATAGCAAAACGCTCCAAGTACCTCAAACCCGGCTACTCCTGCCAGTGGATTACTCCACACGTAGTACTTCAACCTATAAGGCCACAAGGCGCTTATTAACATCTAGATCTCAACGTTCCATAATCTACAGAAAATTCGGGCGCCTCCCGCCACAAAGCAAATCTCCTTCTATCGAGGCGGCTACCAAGCCAACGAGGGGTTTTACACGCCTAACGGACGTGTACAATTCTACTACACAGTAATACTACACAAGTCTATTGTAATACAGTCCTATGTAATTACAGTTCAGATCAGTTCTTTATTATCCTTCTAAGTGATTACTGTTCAATTCCTCATTCTTCAGGCTTAAGTCAAAAGACATTGCCACAATACTAAGTTCAGTTCTATATATAGTATACAACAACTATATATTCAACACTTATGTAATTTCCAATTACAATAGGGGGACAAGATATTTACCTCGATAAGCCCAAAAATTATCCGAGTTTAATGTCGCTCTGAGCAAGGTTTAGCTCTATTCAAGTGCTCGATCCGCTCCAAACAACCCTTAGAAGTTCTAACCAACTTCTCTTAAGTACTTCAAACAACAATGAAGATTTCCTTAGGGTTTCGGTTTGAGACAAAAAAAGGACAAAAGGTAGTATTTCCGGGTTCTACGTATAGAGGTATCTTTGGAATACTACAAGGTACAAGGCTAAGGTATTTTGGGCATTATAACAATACTAGGAGAGTATTTCTATACCACAACAAGGGGTATTATATGAAAACAACTAGGCTAGTGGGTACCCGGCTAGCACCACTAGAGGGGAGGAGGCTCTCGGCTAGCTCACAAGAGAGGAGAGGAGCTCTTGGGCGAGAGTCTACAAGAGGAGGAAGGGATTTATCACTTAGAACAATTTGTCGATGAATACAGTCTTAACAAACGGGAGCTATTTATAGGCCAAGCAAAGGCCAACCAATGGCCAAGATCCATCCATGTGTTAGGCAAGTGTAAGGCCAAGATCAAGCCAAGTGCACCCACAAAACACTCCACAAAACACTCCACAAAACAAGCCACAAAACAAGGCACAAAAGGGGGAGCCAATCGGCCAAGGCCAAGCCTTCTCTTTGCCGTCAATGAGAGGTGACAAGTGTCACCCTCCCGTTAATCCAAAAATGTTCCGTCGCTCGGAAAAATCCGAAAAAATACTAAATGACATAGCGGAATTTTCCCAACGTAAGTCGTGGAAAGCGTTTAAATCGACGACTCTATTCGGCACTTGTGCCCAAATTTCGAACCAAAGCCAATTCTTAAGGCAAAAAAAAAAATTTTATACGTACGCCCTCACGTACATACTCTGGAAATACGGGGTATAACACCTTCCTTGTCCTTTTTATGAACATTATACTTTTCTCATCTTGCATCGTCTTAACACTATGCACTCAACATAAGGATTTCAAGAACGAAGGACATAACGACTCTTTAAACTCTTATGATTCCTTCGGTTTCAACTCGACCATTCCGTAATCTTCCCAATAGAACCTTCTTCCTTTTCGTAGGATTCTTAACTTAAGGTATATTCTATATGAGAATTTATGGAGTGTAACAAAATCCCTACATATATGTGAATGATCCAATTCAACAAACTAGAGCTCGTTTGGATGGTCTTATGCCTTTTGACATATAAGCCAAAATCCATAAGCTTGGAACAATGCCATTAAGCTTCCCTGGTCCCGACATGACTGACTGGGCGAGGAAGAACAACGGAGATAACCTCCACTTGGATCAACTAGGAATTATAGCTTATGACTTTTGACTTATTTTTTGTTAAAACAAGTGGTTAAAACACTTTTCATTTTAGCTAAATACTTTAAAAGTGCTTAAATGTTATTTTGGCTTAAAATCACCTAAAATAAATCAATCCAAACAGGCTCCTAGTTTACTTCTCTGACGAAGCACACCAAAAACCCTGGCTTTTAATTGCTTGAGAAGTATTTGTCTTGGAAATCCTATGTTTGTGTTTAAAAATCATGCATTTACTACTAGTATTGATTAAGAATTATAGGAATGATCTTACCTTGATGTGGGATGTTGAGAGGAGAGCAAAGTCATCCTAGGGTTGTGAGGAAGTGAAAATAACTTGAAAATTTCAGAGCTCACGTATTTAAAGAAAAAGGACATGCTCATTATGTGGACTATTTAGCGGGCTGCACTTCCATTTTGTGGACGACACTTCGGTCGTAGAATGTGAGAGTGACATATCGTTTAAATAAAAAGGACACGCTCGTTCTACGGACAATTTAGCGGGTTGCACTTCCATTTTGCGGACTGCACTTCCATTTTGCGGACTGCACTTTGGCGGTAGAATGTGAGAGTGACTTACCGTTCTGAGGCCCATTATGTAGATGACCCTACGGACCGCATAGCCATTTTGTGCGATGCATAACCATTCGGTGGACCGCACTTTGGTAACAGAATGTGACAGTGTACTTGGGATGTCTAGTTGTTTTTAGACTTGATTTGTAGTCGCATATGCGGACCACAATTCTATTCTGCAGTCGAACATTTATCTGTATCTCGGCCATTTAGGCTTCAAAGATTTGGAAAAAAATATCTCTTCTCTTTCCTCATCCATGCAAACCCTAACCCTAGTGTAGTTGTTAATGGTTGCTCTAATCCCTGATCAGCTGTCGACTGCGGCTGGCCAACCTTTGGATCGCACCCTTCAATATCAATTCCCACCATTTCCTACCATGAAAACTCCCGCATCTTCTTCTTCTCTACCGTTTGGTCCGGTTAACCCTACCTCAAACTATGTCAAAACTATTTTAAACATGACAGGGTCTATTCCATGATTGCATGTGATCAAATCCATGTGAAGAAGGTTACCTACATTGAAGGTATTCCTTACGTGAAGTGGACGTCGACCGAAGTGTCAGGAATGGAGGTGATTGAAAATCTACAATACGCCATTGTAGGTAAGTTTTCATATGGTTGGCCTGATCTTGAAGAACTGAGAACAATTATACCTCAACAATGTGGTGTGAAGGGTAGATGTCAAGTAGGGTTTTTCAGAAGCATACATGTTTTATTAGATGCACATTAATAGAAGATTTCATTAATATATCTTCTCAAAGTGCATTTTGGTTGAAGTCGAAGTGTCACGACCCGAACCCCGGGCCCGCGACTGGTACCCTACCTGGGCACACATCTACCCGTACATCACATATAACCAGCGAAAGCTAAAAGAAAACTCATTATCATCATTTTTTAAAACAGGCAAAGCCGACAAGGCCGCCATTATATATTTATAACAACAAAAGAAACTACAACTTTACACCAGTCCATCCCACATATGAATACAGACCTCTAAGAGTTTGACAACAACTATGACGGTACAAGGCCCCGCCGTACCCATAAATGTACATAAGAGTATAATACAAACTTCGTATCAAAATGACAAGCTCCGGAATAGTGGAACTATCTCACTAAAAGTTAAGTGGAGATCCTAAGCTCGCGAATCACTCGACTGAGTACCTAATACCGCGGGCATGAACGCAGCCCCCCTGAGAAGGGGGTCAGTAAAACAATGTACTAAGTATGTAAACATAAAGTACAGTAAATAAGATCAAATTGGACAAAAGATGACATGGACAAGTATGAAAATCAAATATCAGATCCAACTGTGTCATATAAGAATAAGAGCTAACTGTACTTTTTCAATCGTATAAAATCAACTGTATCTTTTAAATATAAGGAGTCCACTATGCCTTATAAAAATAGAGTAATGAGAGTCAACTGTACCTTTTCAAAATATGCAAGTCATGTCAAAATCAGGGACACCTGCCCTCCGAATATAACATCACGGGACTCGAACCCGCATATGTATATATAGTATTATGGGACTCGAACCCACATCATGGAGAGCTAGTCCATGGAATAATATAATGTCATGGGACTCGAACCCATATACATATATAAATGGTAACATGAGATAATATAATGTCATGGGACTCGAACCCACGTACATATATAAATGGTAACATGAGATAATATAATGTCACGGGACTCGAACCAACATACATATATAATGTTGTCGGCCCTCTAGTGAGGGACGCGGTGATGTGGAAATATAACACTTGCACGAATGGCTATCATGAGCAAACATATGCAAGTTAAATCATCTTTCACTCTCATTAGAAAAAATAGAATGATCTATCATTTTATAAAACTCAAGGCATTTTTATATCATGTAATATTAGGGACTTGAACCCAAAAGTATTATGTACAACTCTTTTATAAAAAGAATCATCTCATGTAATATGTTATACCCCGTAATTCCAGGGTATATATGTGAGGACGTACGTACGAGAATACGACAGTAATTTTGGAAAGAAAGAAAGACGTGATTTTTTTCGACGGAAAAGTTTCCGGATTTTGTGAAGGAAAAAGGTTCGCTAATGGGAATTGGATTCCCATATTTGGTACTCGGACTTTTTGGATTAATTAAGAATTATGGAATTATTTATCCGGAATTGGTCACGTGGGGCCCACGGGAGGAATTTACGGTTTGTGGGGCCCACTTTATTTTTTTTACGGATATTTTCGGAAGGTGAAATATTTTGGACCAATAGGAGGGCGACATGTGTCACCCTAGGTTACACTTGGTTGGACGAAAATGATGGGTTTGGTTGGCACGTTTTTTACATGTAAAAGGCCAAAAACATTTGGTCAAAGTCTTGAAGATATTTTGTGTAGTAGATGGATAAGTGGGACACACACACATGGCTCAATCTAGACCACACACTTGCTTTAATCCTAGCCCTTGAATGTCCTATAAATACCCCCTTAAGTTGCAAGACTTCTTCATCCACACTTGAGAAATTCCAAGGCAAAAATACTCCCTCCCTTTGATGAAGTTCTCGTCCCACACCCCTCTCCCTTAACCAAACTTTGTCCAAAAATTCTTAAAGTCTTAAGTGTTCTTCCTTAGTGTATTAGGAAGACTAGTAACCAAAGGTTAGAAAAGATTTCACACCCTTAGCCTAAATACACCCTCTTGGCCGAGAGTTGCCACAAGTTTAGTGTTATACCCCGTATTTTCCAGAGTATGTACGTGAGGACGTACGTACAAAAGTTTAGGCCTTAAGTTAGGCTAGGAACGAAAATATTTGTGCACAACTAACAAAAAGAATTGTTTTCCGACGAAACGTTTTCCAAACTTTGCGAAGGGAAAATTACGGTTGTAACGTTGATTATTTTTGCGGATTTTTCCGAGAGATGAAATATTTTGAACCAACGGGAGGGTGACATGTGTCACCCTCAAAGTGGACGGCATTGTGGGCTCTTGTTGGACGATTTCTAGTCAAGGGGTTGGTAGGATATTTTTGTGATATTTTGCTGGTAGATGGATAAGGTACACTTGCCCAAATCCTCACCCTACTGCCACCCACTTGTCTTAATCTTGGCCATTGATTGGCCTATAAATACCCCCCCTTTGTTGAAGACTTCTTCATCCACAACACAACTTTCTAAGTCTTGAAAAGTCCTTCCCCCTCTTGTAGAAGCTCTCGTCGAAAGAGCTCCCCCCCTCCCCCTTGAGAAGGCCTTGGCCGAAACACACCCCCTCCTAGTGGTGTTGGCGAGACAATACCCCCTTGCCTAGTTGTTCTCGTAAAATACCCCCCCCCCTCTTGGTAGAAAATACTCTCCAAGTATTGTTACTATTCCAAAATACCTTAGCCTTATACCTTGTAGTATTCCAAAGTTATCTCTATACGTAGAGCTCGGAAATACTACCTTTTGTCCTTTTTGTCTCAAAACGAAACCCTTAGGAAAATCTTCATAGCCGGTTGAAGGATTAAGAAGAAGTTGCGTAGAACTTCTAAAGGGTAGTTTGGAGCGGGTTGGAGCGCCCAGAGTAGGAGCTAAACGTTGCTCAGGATCGACATTTATACTTGGATAATTATGGGCTTACCGAGGTAAATATCTTGTCTCCCTATTGTAAATGAGTTTGCATGCTATTGAAGTATAAGAATAAGTATAAGTTGTATACAAGGAAGGTATATAAGAAGGGTAATGAACTGTACTTACATAGGACTGTATTTACAGTAGACTTGTGAAGTTTGACGGGTAGGGAAGTGCTGCCCAATTTTCCGTAGAATCTTGTATCTAGATTTATTCTACCGAGTAGTCTAGTCGTTGATAGACTTGTATAACCTTTATAGGTTGAAAGTTCTGCAAGTAGCATGTTCTACTTGAAGGGTGGACAAGGCTAGCCGGGTTATAGCCGTGGAGCGTTTTGCTTATAGTCGATAATCGTCGCGAGGTATGTGATTCTTCCTATCCTCTTGAGCATGATATTTTAAAAGAATATATATAGTACGGTAGACGTACGTGTGTTAACTGAACGTGGTTTTACTCCGATGTCTTTTGACTTGAGTTTAAATAATAAGAATCTTGAAGTATTTCAAAAGAATTAAGAAACTTTTTTAAAAGAAGAGTAATACTTGGTTTTAAAAGCCTAAGAGTTATACTAGCTTTATGGGAAGTTAGGTATAACGACTTAAGAGAGATAAAAAGAATGGTTTACTGATTTTAGAAGTTAAGAGACTTGATCTTAAAAGATAAGAGACTTGACTTAATTAAATTAATATGAATTTTGTTAAAAAGTGTGAAACCTCATTCGTGAGTAATGAGTACTTGGTTTTTAAAACAAATAATGTTTTACTGATTTCGGAAATCAGAATAAGTATCGAACAAACCACTACAGCGCTAATAAAGGGAAATGTATTGACTAATTAAGTATTATTAAAACCAGTAGAAACCTCCATCTGCATAGAAGCTAAGATGAGACAAAATGATATTACATTTCCTAGATCATTGCTGCTTTAATAAGATTTTTATAAACAAGAATAACCTACTCACACATAAGGCATATGTTTCTCAAATTGTTTTAAAGGAGAATTATATTTATCAAGTGATTAAAGCATCACGACCGAACGGGCGTGGTCGTGCCTACCGGGCACCCAAGTAGACATACATCAGAGTAATCAGCGGAATATAAAACACAACATGAAACAATGTAAAGGAGACACGGTTTATCTGAAGAGAAGTTGCCTTTCGGCATATATATATAAAAACTTAAATCGAGCAGTTATATCCCATTTACAACTCGCCCAAAGATTTACAAACCTCTAAGAATGATAACAACAATGGCGGGGACGGGGCCGCCATACCCTGAATGTAAGTACCTGACGACAGGACTATACCCAAGATAAGCCTCGGAAAAAGCGGAGCTTCCCAAACGCCGACTGTGACCACTATGAGCGAGGATCAACAATCGTGTACCTCTACTGCGGCATGAGCAGCCCCGAAGGAGGTCGATTACAACAGTACCAAGTATGTGGCCCGAAAATCGTAAATGAAATCATAATAGTCTATATAAAACAAAAGACATATATGATAAACAATTTACGATACACAATATGTAAGCAGTCATGTCAAGTCAGGGACTCACGCCCTTAAAGTCATCACTCAAATATAACCATGGGTCTCATGCCCACAATATCAATCATGCCCGTGGAATTCCTTCTTCACTGCCGGCAGTCCATGATATAACAAGCACTAAGGAATACACATGAACACCATGTTATACCCCATATTTCCAGAGTATGTACGTGAGGGCGTACGTACGGAAGATTAGCCTTAAAAGTTTAGGCATGGGACGTTTTTTTGGGCACAACTCCCACAAAGAATCGTTTTCCGACGAAACGTTTAACAAGACTCGCGTAGGATAAATTCCGGCTATGTCATTTCTAATTTTTGCGGATTTTTCCGAGAGACGAAACATTTTGGACCAACGAGAGGGCGACACTTGTCACCCTCTCATTGATGGATGTGGGACGGCAATAGGGCCGATTGGAAGAGCTTATTTTGTCATGGAGTTGGTAGGATATTTTGTGTAGTAGATAGAATGGACACTTGCCTAAATCCTCACCCTACACTTGCCTTGCACTTGGCATCATCTTGGCCATTGGTTGGCCTTTGCTTGACCTATAAATACCCCCCTTAAGATGAAGAGTTCTTCATCCACAAATTACTTTCCAAGTCTTGAAAATCCTCCCCTCTCCCTTGTGAGCCTTTTTCGTCCAAGCCTTCTCCCCCCCCCCCCCCTTGAGTAAAGCTTGGCCGAGGCAACCCCCCTAGCCTAGGCGAAACCTACCCCCCTCCCTTGGTAAAAAAAAGTTGCCTTCTAGTATTGTTATAATGCCCAAAATACCCTAGCCCAAATCCCTTAGTACTTAGTAGAAGTTGTGAAAAACTTCTAAGGGTTCTTGGAGCTATCGGAGCGTTCAGACTAGGAGCTAAACCTCGCTCAGGATCGACTTATATCTAGGATATTATTGGGCTTACCGAGGTAAATAAACGTATCCTTCCTTTGTAATTAGAGAATACATACTGTAGTAGTATATGAGTTAGTATAAAATACTTAGAAGGATATTAAAGAATAGAATTGAACTGTTATCACAGTAGAAGGGTTTAAAAGAAGAATAATCGAATCAGACTTACATGGATCGTGTTCTCATGATGAAGGTAGCTCACGGGTAGGAAGTGCTGCCCAATTTTCCGTAGGATAGAGAACCTCTGCTTAGAATCATTTACGAGTAGTGCGGACGTTGATAGACGTGTCTGACTATTATAGGTTGATTCTCTGCGCGCGACATATTCAACTTGGCAGGTGGATTTCGCCGAGAAGGTATGCGATTCATCCTAAGCATGATATTTTAAAATATATATATATAGTACGGTAGACGTACATGTGTTAACTGAATAATAATTACGGCAATGTCTTTTGAATTAAGCCTGAATAATAAGAATCTTGATGCTTTTCAAAAAGAATACTGAATCACTATTAACAGAAGAGAACTAATTGATTTTTTTAAAACAGAAAGCTTAAGAGTTATACTAGATTTATGGGAAGTTAGGTATAACAACTTAAGAATGATAAAAGGAACAGTTTACTTATGTGTTTATAACAGACTTACATTGATTTATGGAAAGAATAATAAAATGGGTTGATAAGTAGACACGATATGATGCTATGTGTGTTAGTGTCTTGTAACGTTTGTATAAGAGGGTATTCTTGTTGTGCTTATGTTGTTTAACGATAAGCTGTTATGTTAGTATTATATCACTCACCTCTTGACATATCACAGGGGTTAAAGTGCCTCCGTCACGGGGTATACCTCGAGCGATGCGTGTGACTATGATGCGAGGATACCTCGTGCGGGTCGGGGACCTATGCGGAGCTACGAGTTCGTGTTAGTGTGCGGGGTTATACCTCATGCGGTCTATGTGGCCATGCGGACTACGAGTCGGGGCGATGCCGAGGTAGCTACCCTCGATGCGGGGTTATACCTATCGGGCTATGTGAGTGGCCTATGCGGACTACTTGAGTCGAGATTAGGCTTGCATAATGAAACTATGGGCAATTGGCCTGCCGATCATTCGCAGCCTAGAAAAGACTTATTCTGATTTACCTATTGTTGCTCTTGTTTATGATGTGGCACTATGTGCGCTACATTAGTTGTTTCGTGCGTATTTGTAAATTGGTTTTAAAATGATATGATTTCATTTAAGTACTTTTCATTTCACATACTTAGTACTGTTGTCGACCTCCTTGGGGTGCGTTAAATCCGCAGTAAGGGCAAGCAGTGCTAGATCCACATCCTTAGGATCTCTACGTTGGTGTCGGGAGCTCCATCTTCTCCGAGGCTCTACTTTTGGGTATGATCTCCTGTTGTAGTTATTTTTATGCAGTCGGGGTATGGCGGGCCCCGTCGCCATAGTTGTTTACTTTCTTAGAGGTGCAGTAGTCTGTTGTATGCAGTTGGGATGTATCGCAAAAACTATGTTTATGTATATATCTTAGAAAAGCGACATTTTCTCACATAAAGCGTGTCTCTTTTACAATCGTTTCATGTCTTGTTTTTATATTCGTGATTACTCGATGTATGACTACTTGGGTGCGGGTAAGGCACGATCCACGAACCGGGCAGTCGTGACAAAAGTGGTATCGAGCGATTAATCCTCGGAAAGTGTCTACGCACCGTATCTAGTAAGTCTTGATTATCGGTGTGTTGTGCACCAACAATAATCGTGAGGCTATAGGATATTTAGGATTGGTTTCCATTCTTCTCATTCTAAGATCGTGCTTTAGAGTGTGTTATAAGTTGGACCCTCTAACGTATTCCTTTCTATGCAGATTATGCCTCACGTAAGGCAACCGGGCCCGGAAGGGCAAGGCAGTAGGAGGCTGCTAGTGGGACACCTAGAGTCACGAGGCTCGGGCCCGATCCATACCCGAGGCGAGTTCCACGACGCCGCCCGCCCCAAAGAGACCACGATGCCGTACCTCGTCCCACGGCTGAGGCGGAGGTTAGGGTACAAGGAGATGGCCCGGCTATTGGCTAGATTGTGGCGAACATGAGGATAGGCTAGGACGGCGATTCGATTCGGCCCGATCGTACCGTGGTTCACCCAGGCGAGAGAGTTTGAGGCTACGAGATTTCTGAGTTGTAGCCGCGAGTTTTACTCGAGGCGGGAGGATGATCCGCGAGGAGTTCATCCGTCATTCTGAAGGATTATGAGAGTGATCGGGCGTCGGAGACCGAGTCCGTGATCTTGATTCGCGTCACGCGTGATACCGCGATCGATTGGTTTGATTCGTGGGAGTTATCCCGGGAGAGCAGCGTCCCGGCTACTTGGGATGAGTTCTCGGAGGCTTTCCTCACTCACTTTGCCTCGCGGATGAGGAGGCGCGGTAAGCATTTTTATTCTTTGAGCGAGAGGGCGCACGGTTAGAGAGTACAATGTCGAGTTCGATTCTTTGGCTCGATATGTCCCTGCATTGGTAGCAGATATGGAGGACAGGGTGCATCGCTACGTCACCGGGCTAGATGATTACATGGCCGAGTCTTGTGCGGGTGTGTCTCTTGACCGAGCATGGACATTACCGTATGCGAGCTCATGCTGGGGATGCGAGGCGTCGAGGCGGCGGGTTGTGGACAGCAGCGAAGAGGACGGGGCGGCGGTCCTTTGGTAGTTATCGAGGTGGGCGGCCTCGGCGGTCTGATTCGCACCACGGCTCGAGCACTCCGCGCACCATCCTCGGCCTGAGTATTCGGGCGGTCGGGGCCCGGACTTGACTTTCGGGGTGGCGAGTGTTGGCGGTCGGGACCACCCCTCGGTGTGGCCGTCACGGTAGATCCCATTTCGGGAATTGTGGTACTCCTCCGAGGTTTGTTCTGATTGCGGCGGGCGGGTCATATTGCGAGCTTGTCCGTCGAGCGGCGCGGTGGTAGGGCTCGACCTACGGTCGATTCTTGGGTTCATCATCTCCTACGATTACTCGCCGGGCGTGGTACTCATGGGCCAGTGTCGCGGAGGTCGTGCACGGGTCCCGATTCTAGCGGTCCTCGAGCGCATTTATGCCTTGTCGGTAGCGGGATCGGAGGCCTCACCTGATGTCGCCACGGTACCTTATCGGTTCGGGTTTGATGTGTATGCTTTGATAGATCCGGTTCTACTCTGTCCTATATATCTCCCTTATTTCTAGTAGGATAGGGATATAGCACGAGTCCATAGACCGCTTTCGAGGTAGCTACGCCGATGGGTGATTCGGTGGTAGCTCGGCGGGTATATAGGGCTTGTCCGGTGACCATTCTGATCGTCGGACCACTGGCCGACTTGATAGAGTTGGATATGACCGATTTCGGCGTGATCATGGGTATGGATTGGCTAGCTTCTTGCTACGCCAATGTGATGCGAGGAGAGAGTAGTGCGATTCGGTTTCCAGAGGCCGGTTGTTGAGTGGGAGAGAACCTGTATCGCCAGGGTAGGTTTATTTCCTACCTCAAGGCTAGGAAGATGTACGAAGGATACATCTACCATCTCGTTCGGGTGTTTGATCACGATTTGCGGTGCAGATTTTGATCGATTCCGGTGGTCGAAGAGTTCCCAAAGCGTGTTTCAGACGACCTCGTATCCCTCCCGAGAGGAGATTGAGTTTTGTATAGGCGTGTTGCGGACACTCGGCTATTTCCATTCGCCATACGAATGGCACTGCCGAGTTGAGAGAGTTGAAGGACCGGTGAGAGATTTCTTTGGAGAAGGGCTTCATCGAGCCTAGTGTTTCTCGCAGGGGCCGTATTGTTCGTGAAGAAGAAGGGCGGGGCGTTGCGCATGTGTTGATTACGAGCGGTGAACAAGGTGACCATTAAGAACGGATACCCACTTCCGGGATTGATGATTTGTTCGACCGATTCTGCGGCGCGAGATGTTTCTCAAGATCGATCTGCGATCGGGCTATCATCAGTCGCGAAGTCGAGAGGTGGATGTCCACAGTCGCATTCGGACGAGACGGGCATTATGAGTTGGTCATGTCTTTTGGGTTGACCAATGCTCGTGATATTCATGGATTTGATGAACGAGTGTTCAAACCATTTTGGACACGTTTGTGATAATGTTCGTGATGATATCTTGGTTTATTCGCTCGAGCGAGCGTGCGGGCATTTGAGGCTGTCTTGTGATTCTCGGGACCAGCGATTATCGCCAAGTTTTCCAAATGTGAGTTTTGGTTGACTTGGTGGCTTTTCTTGGGCATATTGTCGGGGTGATGGCATTCGAAGTGGATCTGACGAGATCGAAGCGATCGAGACTTGGCCTGAACTCTTACTCAAACCAGTTCGCGATTTTACGGGCCTTGCGAGGATATTATCGGTGGTTCGTGGAAGTTTGCTTCTATCTTTGCACCATTGACTAGGGTGACTCGGAAGGCGCCAAGTTTCGATGGTGATGCTTGTGGCGGGGTTTCGATTCTTGAAGAAGAGACTGGCGATCGCCCGTTCTTACTCTTCCGGAGGTCCAGACGGTTATGTCGTGTATTGTGATCGTCGGGCATCGGGTTGGGATGTGTGTTGATGCAGCGAGGCAAGGTTATAGCGTATGCATCGACGGTGAAGAAACACGAGAGGAACTACCCCACCCATGATTTGGAGTTAGCGCGGTGATTCACGCCTTGAAGATCTGAGGCACTATTTGTATGGGGTTCATGTGGATATTTATACGCACCACAAGAGCCTCAGGTATATCTTCACCAGAGAAGTGAACTTACGGCGAGAGCGGTGGTTAGAGCTGCTCAAGGATTATGATGTTGATATCTGTACCACCGGAAGGCCAATGTTGTGGCGTATGCCCAGTCGTAGGTCCGTGGGTAGCCTATCGGATGTGCGTGGAGAAGAAGGGCATGGTTCGTGATTTGCATCGATTAGCGAGCCTTGGTGTCCGTTTGATTGATTACGATAGCGATGGAGTTCGAGTTCGTGAGGTTGCGAGTCTTCCATCGTCGAGGAGGTGAAGAGGCAACGATTCGAGGATCGATTTTGACACGTTATCGTGATACGGCTCTTCGTGAGGAAGGTCCTTTTGAGGTAGCACCGATGGGGTGCTAAGGTTTGAGCGAGTTGTGTGTTCGGATGTTTGAGGACTTGGCGGAGTTCTTGGGGAAGCACCACGGTACGCGTTACTCTATCCATCGTGGTCGACCAAGATGTACCACGACCTTAGATCCGTGTATTGGTGGGATGACTTGAAGAGGGGCGTTGCGAGTTCGTAGTTCGGTGCGTGTTGTCGCGGTGAAGGTAGAGCACGAGGCACGGTGGTTTGTTGCGCACGATAGAGATCCCGACACGGAAGTGGGAGGTAATCAACATGGACTTTATCACGGGATTACCTCGCTCGGAGGAGACATGATTCTATATGGGTTATCGTCGACGGTGAAATCAGCCCACTTTCTTCCGTCGGGGCGACTTTTTGGTGAGATTATGCGGACTTTACATCAGAGAGATCGTCGGTGCATGGAGTCCCTATTTCGATCATATCGCATGAGAAGCCCGGTTCGGCTAACTTACGGAGTCTTTCGAGAAGGGTTTGGGGGCCTTGGTGAGCACGATGCGCATTCCATCCACGAGCAGACGGACAGCAGAGCGCACTATCGGACTCTTGAGGATATCTTTGCGAGCCTTTGTGTTATCGACCGAGGTAGTGGGAGGATCATTTGCCTCTAGTTGAGTTTGCGTACAATTATATCTACCACTCCAGTATTCAGATGGCGCCTTATGAGGCCTTGTATGGGAGGAAGTGCAGATCGCCTATAGGCTGGTTCGATGTGGGCGAGTGCGATTAGTGGGACCAGGTTGGTGCGGCGAGCGATGGATAAGGTGAAGCTTATCCAGAGAGGTTCTTGGCGGCTCGAGTCGACAAAAGTCATATGCGGATCATCGTCGTCGGCATCCAGGTTCGAGGTTCATGATTGGGTTTTCCTAAAGGTGTCACCCATGAAGGGTGTGATGAGATTCGGGAAGAAGAAACTTCGGCCCAAGGTACATTGGGCCTATCAGTTGTCGCGAGGTAGGCAAGGTTGCCTACGAGTTGAATCTGCCGTCCGATCCGGAGGCGGTGCATCCGTGTTCCACGTTTCTATCTTTGAGGAGATGTATCGAGGATCCATCTAGAGTGCATCCGATTGGCGATGTCCGGTGGCCAGGGGTTATCGTATGAGGAGGTTCCCATAGCGATAATCGATCGTCAGGTTAGGCGTCTGCGGACCAAGGACGTAGCTTCCGTCAAAGTCTTGTGGCGGAACGAGCTCAAGGAGGAGATTACGTGGGAAGCTGAGGAGGACATGAGGCAGAAGTATCCTCACCTATTCCCCACACCTCCAGGTAATTCACTTTCCTACTTGTAAATTTTCATTATCGTTTTTGCCTAAGTGTTGTTTTGTGGCCGTGTGTGGCATTTTGCAAACTGTTTAAGATTATAAGGAACCTTATCGTTAACGGTCTTGGAAAGGAACATTCGGGACGAATGTTTCTAAGGAGGGGAGAATGTTATACCCCGTATTTCCAGTATGTGCGTGAGGCGTGCGTCACGAAAGTTTAGCCTAAAAGTTTAGGCATGGGGCGTTTTTGGGCACAACTCCCACAAAGAATCGTTTCAGGCGAAGCGTTTAACAAGACTCGCGTAGGATAAATTCCGCTATGTCATTTCTAATTTTTGCGGATTTTTCCGAGAGGCGAAACATTTTGGACCAACGAGAGGCGACACTTGTCACCCTCTCATTGATGGATGTGGGACGGCAATAGGGCCGATTGGAAGAGCTTATTTTGTCATGGAGTTGGTAGGATATTTTGTGTAGTAGATAGAATGGACACTTGCCTAAATCCTCACCCTACACTTGCCTTGCACTTGGCATCATCTTGGCCATTGATTGGCCTTTGCTTGACCTATAAATACCCTCCTTAAGATGAAGAGTTCTTCATCCACAAATTACTTTCCAAGTCTTGAAAATCCTCCCTCTCCTTGTGAGCCTTTTCGTCAAGCCTTCTCCCCACTCGAGTAAAGCTTGGCAGAAACCCCCCTAGCCTAGCGAAACCTACCCCTCCTTGGTAAAAAAGTTGCCTTCTAGTATTGTTATAATGCCCAAAATACCCTAGCCCAAATCCCTTAGTACTTAGTAGAAGTTGTGAAGAACTTCTAAGGGTTCTTGGAGCTATCGGAGCGTTCAGACTAGGAGTTAAACCTCGCTCAGGATCGACTTATATCTAGGATATTATTGGGCTTACCGTGGTAAATAAACTTATCCTTCCTTTGTAATTAGAGAATACATACTGTAGTAGTATATGGGTTAGTATAAAATACATAGAAGGATATTAAAGAATAGAATTGAACTGTTATCACAGTAGAAGGGTTTAAAAGAAGAATAATCGAACTGTACTTACATAGGACTGTTCTCACAGTAGACTTGAGTAGCTCACCGGGTAGGAAGTCTGCCCAATTTTCCGTAGGATAGAGAACCCTACGCTTAGAAGCTGTTTCTGAGTAGTCTGGACGTTGATAGACGTGTCTGACTATTATAGGTTGATTCTCTGCGCGCGACATATTCAACTTGGCAGGTGGATTTCGCCGAGAAGGTATGTGATTCTTTCTAAGCATGATATTTTAAAATATATATATATAAATGCGGTGAGCGTACATGTGTTAACTGAATAATAATTACGGCAATGTCTTTTGAATTAAGCCTGAATAATAATTACGGCAATGTCTTTTGACTTAAGCCTGAATAATAAGAATCTTGATGCTTTTCAAAAAGAATACTGAATCACTATTAACAGAAGAGAACTAATTGATTTTTTAAACAGAAAGCTTAAGAGTTATACTAGCTTTATGGGAAGTTAGGTATAACAACTTAAGAATGATAAAAGGAACAGTTTACTTATGTGTTTATAACAGACTTACATTGATTTATGGAAAGAATAATAAAATGGGTTGATAAGTAGACACGATATGATGCTATGTGTGTTAGTGTCTTGTAACGTTTGTATAAGAGGGTATTCTTGTTGTGCTTATGTTGTTTAACGATAATTTGTTACGTTAGTATTATATAACTCACCTCTAGACATAAAACAGGGGTTAAGGCGCCTCCGTCGGGGTATACCTCGGCGATGCAGGTGACTATGATGCGAGGATACCTCATGCGGGTCGGGGACCTATGCGGAGCTACGAGTTCGAGTTAGTGTGCGGGGTTATACCTCATGCGGTCTATGTGGCCATGCGGACTACGAGTCGGGGCGATGCCGAGGAGTAGCTACCTCGATGCGGGGTTATACCTATGCGGGCCTATGTGAGTGGCCTATGCGGACTCTGAGTCGATTAGGCTTGCATAATGAAACTATGGGCAATTGGCCTGCCGATCATTCGCGGCCTAGAAAAGACTTATTCTGATTTACCTATTGTTGCTCTTGTTTATGATGTGGCCTTGTATGCGGCTTACATTAGTTGTTTCGTGCGTATTTGTAAAATTGGTTTTAAAATGATATGATTTCATTTAAGTACTTTCTGATTTCACATACTTAGTACTGTTATCGACCTCCTTGAAGTGCGTTCATCCGCAGTAAGGGCAGCAGTGCTAGATCCACATCCTTAGGATCTCTACGTTGGTGTCGGGAGCTCCATCTTCTCCGAGGCTCTACTTTTGGGTATGATCTCCTGTTGTAGTTAGTTTTATGCAGATCGGGGTATGGCGGAGCCTGTCATCGCCATAGTTGTTTACTTTCTTAGAAGTGCAGTAGTCTGTTATGCAGTTGGGATATGTACGCAAAAACTATGTTTATGTATATATGCCGAAAGACGACATTTTCTCACATAAAACTGTGTCTCTTTTTACAACTGTTTCATGTCTTGTTTTTATATTCCGCTGATTACTCTGATGTATGACTACTTGGGTGCCCGGGTAAGGCACCAGTCACGGGCCCCGGAACGGGTCGTGACACACCAGGTCCCACCTGTGTCATAATAAAACCGTACGGGGTAAGTACGAAGGCATAACCGACTACTAAGACCCACAGTACCAATAATGCCATAAACTGTATCACGAGGTCTTTCTAGACCGCACCACATGATCGAAGTTGGCCACTCGCCCTCAGTATCAATGTGTGCGTCTAATCCTGGAGCATACCGCTGCTCCGCATAGGCCACACATAGGCCCGCATGAGGTATTCCTCGCATCGGGGGTAGCTAGCCCGCGGTACCTCGCAGACTCCGCGATCCGCATAGTCACATAGGCATAGTCACGCGAGCCGCGTAAGGCACTCGCCGCGTCGGGATAATACACCCGAATGATCAATCACGAGCATACCGCTGCTCGCATAGTCACACGCATCGCGTAGGCGTATAGACCGCATCAGGGTGGCAAGCCCTCGGTATAACAAGTCAAAGGGTATGTAATATAATAACAAGATAACGGGCTTAACGTTTAACAACGTAAGCACAACAAGAATAACCCTCTTACACAACATCACAAGATACTAACACACGTAGCATCCTAACATGTTTACTTACCAAATCAACAAGAAAGTATTACAAGGCTATCACAAACCAACACAATCAAGTTATTCACACAAGGTACTTTCTACTTTATGTTAACAAGTTCGGGTTTTTATCCCCAAAGTATTTCATACATTAACTCTTTAAAAGATCCGTTTCTTTCACAAAAGTCACACAATACCCGTAGTATAAAAATAGAGTGACTATCTTTTTAAGTAAACCAAAACACTTCCCTAAGTAACAACATTATTTTCCAAACGTTCAAGTTTGCCTAATTTCAAATGCTCAAGCTTCTCATTTTCGAAAGGTTTCGTAGTTCATAGTTTTAATCACTTAATAATATAATTCTCCTTTTAAAACAATTTGAGAAACATATGCCTTATGTGTGAGTAGGTTGTTCTTGTTTATAACAATCTTGTTAAAGCAGCCATGATCTATGAAATGTAATATCATTTTGTCTCATCTTAGCTTCTATGCAGATGGAGGTTTCTACTGGTTTTAATAATACTTAATTAGTCGATACATTTCCCCTTATTAGCGCTGCAGTGGTTTGTTCGATACTTATTCTCATTTCCGAAATCAATACAAGGCATTTATAAACAATTAAGTAAACCGTTCCTTTTATCTCTCTTAAGTCGTTATACCTAACTTCCCATAAGGCTAGTATAACTCTTAAGCTTTTAAAACCAAGTATTACTCTTCTTTAAAAAACGGTTATTAATTCTTTTGAAATACTTCAAGATTCTTTATTATTAGACTCAAGTCAGAAGACATCGCAGTAAAACCACGTTCAGTTAACACACATACGTCTACCGTACTATATATATTCTTTTAAAAATATCATGCTCAAGAGGATAGGAAGAATCACATACCTCGCGACGATTATCGACAATTAGCAAAACGCTCCACGCCTATAACCCGGCTAGCCTTGTCCACCTTTCAAGTAGAACATGCTACTCGCAGAACCTTCAACCTATAAAGGCCATACACGTCTATCAACGTCTAGACTACTCTGTAGAACATTCTAAGCAGAGGCTTCTCTATTCTACGGAAAATCGGGCGACTTCCTGCGGTTAAACTACACAAGTCTACTGCAAATACAGTCCTATGTAAGTACAGTTTAATCTTCTTCATTAATATTCTTCTATTACAGCTCAATTCTCTTCTGTAATATCCTTCTATGCATCTTATATTCATTTTGATACTACTACAGTATGTAATTTCCAATTACAATAGAAGGACAAGAGTATTTACCTCGATAAGCCCAAAATTATCCAAGTTTAAATGTCGATCCTGAGCAACGTTTAGCTCCTACTCTGGGCGCTCCAACCCGCTCCAAACAACCCTTAGAAGTTTCCAAACAACTTCTACTAGCACTTCAACCAACTATGAAGATTTTTCCTTAGGGTTTCGTTTGAGACAAAAAGGACATAAGGTAGTATTTTCGGGCTCTACGTATAGAGGTATCTTTGGAATAATAACAATACTTGGAGAGTACTTTTCTACCAAGGGGGGGGGGGGTATTTATACGAGACAACACTCAAGAGGGGGGGGTACTCTCGGCCGAAAGGCCTCACAAAGGGGGAGGGGGAGGACTTGGACGAGAACCTCTCCAAAGGGGGGAAGGGTTTTCAAGACTTAGAAATTTTTGTGGATAAAGAAGTCTTCAACTAAGGAGGGGTATTTATAGGCCAACCAATGGCCAAGATCAAGACAAGTGGGGGGCAAGTGGAGGGTCAAGATTTGGACAAGTGTTTGTGGGTCCCACTTGCTCATCTACTACACAAAATATCTACAAAATATCCTACCAACTCCTTGACCAAAAATCAACACAAAAAACGTGCCAAGAACTCCCATGGCTTGCCGTCCACTTGAGGGACAAGTGTCGCCCTCTCGTTGGTCCAAAATATTTCATCTCTCGGAAAAAATCCGCAAAAATTATAAATGACATAGCCGTAATTTTCCCTTCGCAAAGTCCGGAAAACGTTTCGTCGGAAAACAATTCTTTTCGGGGGTTGTGAACAAAATTTTCGACCCTTGCCTAATTTAAGGCTCAAACTTTTCTACGTACGCCCTCACGTACATACTCTGGAAATACGGGGTATAACAAAAACTATGAACTACGAAACCTTTCGAAAATGAGAAACTTGAGCATTTAAAATTAGGCAAGACTTGAACGTTTGGAAAATAATGTTGTTACTTGATTTTACAAAGGGAAGTGTCTTGGTTTACTTAAAAAGATAGTCACTCTATTTTAATCCTACGGGTATCGTGTGACTCTTGTGAAGGAAACAGAATATTTTTAAAAAGAGATAATGTATGAAGTACCTGGTGTGAATAACTTGACTATGTTGGTTTGTGATAACCTTGTAATACTTTCTTGTTGATTTGATAAGTAAACATGTTAGGATGCTACGTGTGTTAGTATCTTGTGATGTTTGTGTAAAGGGGTTTCCCTTGTTGTGTTTATGTTGTTTAACGATAAGCTGTTATGTTAGTATTATATCACTCACCTCTTGACATGATACCGGGGGTTAAGCTGCCCTCCGATGCGGGGTATACCTCGGGCAGTCTGTGTGACTATGATTCGAGAATACCTCATGCGGGTCCAGGGGACCTATGCGGAGCTACGAGTTCGAGTTAGTGTGCGGCCTTTGTGGTCATGCGGTCTACATGTGGCGTGCGGATGCGAGTCGGGACGTTGCGGGAGTAGCTACCCTCGATGCGAGGAATACCTCATGCGGGCCTATGTGAGTGGCCTATGCGAGTCGGGAAGTTCCGAGATTAGACGCGTACATTTGATCTGCGGCGAGTGGCGGCCGATCATGTGGCGGTCTAGAGCACTCGTGATACGATTTATGACCACTGTTGATGCGTAGGTTTTAGTAGTTGGCTATGCCTTCGCACTTACCCCAGTCGGTTTTATTATGACACAGTGGGACCGGTGTTCATGTGTATTACTTGGTGCTTTTATATCATAGATCGCCGGTGAGGAAGGTATTCCACGGGCATGATTGATGTTGTGGGCGTGAGACCCATAGTTATATTTGAGTGATGACTTTGAGGCGTGAGTCACGACTTGACATGTTGTTTTTATTGTGATCGTAGTTTGGTTATCATATATGTCTCACGATTTATATAGACTACTATGATTTAATTTCTGATATTTTGATTTCACATACTTGGTACTGTTGTGCTTGACCTCGCCCGAGGCTGCGTTAATGCGCAGTAGAGTACACCATGTTGATCCTCGCTCATGTGGTCACAGATTCGGCGTTTGGGAAGCTCCGTTTATCAGGAGGCTTATCGATGGTATAGTCCCTGTTGTTGTAGGTACTTACATTCGAGGGTATGGCGGAACCTGTCCCGCCATTGTTGTTATATCATTCTTAAGTGCAGTAATGCTGTTGTGGCGAATTTGAAAAAAAGGGATGTAACTGTTCGGATTTAAGTTCTTGTATATATATGCCGAAAGGCAACTTTTCTTCAGATAAACTGTGTCTCTTTTACATTGTTTCATGTTGTGTTTTTATATTCCGCTGATTACTCTGATGTATGTCTACTTGGGTGCCCGGGTAAGGCACGATCCACGCCCGGTTGGTCGTGACAAAAGTGGTATCGAGCGATTAATCCTCGGAAAGTGTCTACAGACCGTATCTAGTAAAGTCTTGATTATCGGTGTGTTGTGCACCACACCAATAATCAGGAGGCTATAAGATATTTAGGATTGGTTTCCATTCTTCTCACTCTGAGATCGTGCCTTAGAGTTGTGTTATAAGTTGGACCCCTCTAACGTATTTCTTTCCCTTACCAGTTATGCCTCCGCGTAAGGCAACTCGGGCCCAGAAGGGCAAGGCAGCCGAGGGAGCTGCGAGTAAATCTGAGAGGTTACGAGGCACAGCCCAATCATCACCGGGTGGTGCTTCATTCGGGGAGTTCTGCGGCGTCGCCGCCCAATGAGTTTAGCACACGGCGACGATTCCTACTGCGGCCATGATATATGAGCCTTCAGTTCCACGACCGGGAACAAAGAATATGGATTACCAAGGAATGGACCTGTTACTAGCTAGGATTTTAGCAACCAGAGAATGTAGAGTGCACCGATATATCATGGGTCTTGATGACTATCTAAAGAAAGGTTGTGCAAGAGTAGCTCTTCAGTCAGGCATGAGCATGGCCTGCGTACAGGCTAATGTACAGCAGGCGGAGAAACATAGGGATCGACGGGTTAACCAAGATCGGCAAAAAAGGGCCAGAACAGTAGGGTCCTTTGGTAACTTTCGAGGCGGACCTTCTCGGCGTGAGCCGGTTATGCGCCTCGCCACGGTCTGAGTGGTCTCGCGCACCGGGACGTTCGGTATGTAGGAGTTGGTGAGCTCGGGGCTGCTCGTTCGCGGAACACGTAGGTTCCGGCCCGGATTGATTTTCCTCGTTGTTCACAGGCAAACGCCATCGAGAATGTCGTCTTTCTGTTGGTACTTGTTTTACCTGCGGCCGTCAGGGCCATGTGTCGAAAAGATGTCCTAGTAGGAGGGATGCGAGTAGGAGGACTCGACCTACCGTCAGTGCGGTCGGTGGTTCGGAGAGGAAGGGGTGCTAGCCAGAGGAGGCCACCCCCACCTCGGGGTGGCCGTTGTGGTAAGTGTCATTATGGGGAGTGTCGTACTTCTTCGACAGCTTGTTATGCTTGCGGACAACAGGGCCATTTTGCGAGAAATTGTCTGACCAGAGGTGGCGCAAATGTAGAGACTCAGCCTTCAGGATCAGTGGCTAGTTCATCACCTTCCCTAGCTATGCGCCCAACAGGGTAGGATTGATTAGAACGACAAAGATGAGTGAAGCAGTAGATACAGGTATATCCTTAACCCTCTAGAGATTAGTATGTGTGATAAGATGAGTATATCTTAAGTGTTATGTTCAAATAGCATTGTGTTAATTATGATTAGAAATCATGGTTAGTTAAAAGGGTAAGATTGGGGTTAGGGAAAGTGTGAGCCTTAGAATATTATACGTGGAGACCTTAGAGGCAAGGCCATCTTGAGTAAAAGATTTATTTTTATGTTTAACCCTTATCGGAGTGCATAGTATACGTGAGATATATTAGTGTGATAAGTCCCTGGGTAGTGTGAAATGAAAGAGGGTAGTTGAGCTAAGAAGACCACTAGGTTTTCGTGAATTGATTAGTGAGATTGTTCCGGATCGAGAACAAGAGTTTTTGGTGTGATAGCAGGTCGGGTTGAGGACCAATCGCGGGTCAACCCGCGGCCTGTAATATGGTGGGGTCAGTTCGAGGTGGTCCCGCCAGGTAGTGGGGTCACCAGGGTGTTAGGCCCAAGTTTAGTTAACCAGCGTACGAGTTCGTGGATGCGTTCGACCAGTAGTCGGGCCGATGAGGTCAACCCATCTTGTCTTTTAGTCAAGACCGTTTACTCGGCAGAGGGTTATGCGAGATGTTATATCGGGAAGGTTGTAAGGCTGCACGAGGTGCCTAATTTCACCTTATGTCAGGCAGTGGAGCCCAGGTTATGACTATTTTCTTTTTCTGGAAGTTTTACCAGCGAGGATAAGGCAGCGTCACGAGTCTCGATTGCATTCACCCTCGGGCCAACGTTTGGATTTCAGGGGTAGCTGTGAGGATTGTTGTCTCCTGTTGAGGAAGTGTTTTATAGCTACCATTTCAGTATTCGGATGTCGCCTTATGAAGCCTTGTAGGGGCGGAAGTGTAAGTCTTGCGGCCGATTGGTTCGATGTTGGCAAGGTTCGATAGTTGGTTCATACTTGTTTTGACAGATGTGGATAAAGTGAAGCTTATCGTGAGAAGTTATTGACTCGAGTCAACGAAGTCGTGCAGGTGTCGGCGTCGACACTTGGAGTTCAGGTTGACGGTAGGATTTCTTGAAGGTACCACCCCGGAAAGGGTGTGACAAGTTTTGGAAAACAGAGGAAACTTAGCCTGAGGTACTTGGAGCGTTTTCAGATCCTTTGGAGGATAGGCCAGGTTGCCTATAAGTTGGCATTGCCATCCGACGTAGGGAGCTGTACGTCCGATCTTTCATGTTGTTATGGTCGGAAAAGTATCAGAGATCCATCCAGAGTGTTTCCCGTTAATGATGACCTAGTTGGAGGTAGTAACCCAGAGATTTTGGAAACTGAAGCAACACCATAAATGTGGTAAGTTATGAGAAAGAGTTCGAGTGTACGAGGAGGGTACGACGAGTAAGGGAAGAAGTGAGCATGTGTTAAGATAATAGAAGGGATCATTTCTTTTGTAAGTGAAGGTGCGAAGGGAGTATATTTTAGACCTTGGGTGGAAGCTTTTGTGATGCTAGAGGTGATTCCTCGTAGAATTGGATTAAGTATTGGCGTGTGTGTTGTTTTGTGGCCAGATGTGGCATTTGGCAACTTGTTTATGTTAAGAGAAACGTTATCGTTATCTGTCTTGAGAAGGAACATTCGGGACGAATGTTTCTAAGGAGGGGAGAATGTTATACCCCGTATTTTCCAGAGTATGTACGTGAGGACGTACGTACAAAAGTTTAGGCCTTAAGTTAGGCTAGGAACGAAAATATTTGTGCACAACTACCAAAAAGAATTGTTTTCCGACGAAACGTTTTCCAAACTTTGCGAAGGGAAAATTACGGTTGTAACGTTGATTATTTTTGCGGATTTTTCCGAGAGATGAAATATTTTGAACCAACGGGAGGGTGACATGTGTCACCCTCAAAGTGGACGGCATTGTGGGCTCTTGTTGGACGATTTCTAGTCAAGGGGTTGGTAGGATATTTTTGTGATATTTTGGTGGTAGATGGATAAGGTACACTTGCCCAAATCCTCACCCTACACTTGCCCACCACTTGTCTTAATCTTGGCCATTGATTGGCCTATAAATACCCTGTTATACCCTGTATTTCCAGAGTATGTATGTGAAGACGTACGTACGAAAGTTTAAGCCTTAAGGTAGGCAAGGTTCGAAATTTGTGCACAACCCCCGAAAAGAGTCGTTTTCCGACGAAACGTTTTACAAACTTTGCGAAGGGAAAATTTCGGCTATGTCATTTATTATTTTTGCGGATTTTTCCGAGAGACGAAATATTTTGGACCAACGGGAGGGTGACATGTGTCACCCTCAAAAAGTGGACGGCAAGGGCATTCTTTGGCACGTTTTTTGTGCTCTTTCTTGGTCAAGGGTTAGGTAGGATATTTTGTGTGGTAGATGGATAAGGACACATGGATGAATCCTCCCCCTACACTTGCCTTGCACTTGGCCTTCATCTTGGCCATTGGTTGGCCATTTCTTGACCTATAAATACCCTCCCCCCTTAGTTGATGAACTTCTTCATCCACAAAATGTTTTCTAGGTGTTAAAATCCTCCCCCCTGTTAGAAAGAGCTCTCGTCCAAGCCCTCTCCCCCTCCCCCTTAGAGAGGCCCTCGGCCGAGAACCCCTCCCCTTGCCTAGTTGGTTTCGAGAAATACACCCCCCCTTTGTGGTATAGAAATACTTCTCCAAGTATTGTTTTAATACCAAAATACTCTAGCCCAAAACCTTTGTAGTATTTCCAAGTACCCTCTATACGAAAAGCCCGGAAAATACTACTATACTTCCTTTAGCCACTAAACGAAACCCTAAGGAAAATCTCCATAATTGGTTGGAGTACTAAGTAGAAGTTGTGTAGAACTTCTAAGGGTTTCTTGGAGCGAATTGGAGCGTTCAGAATCGGAGCTAAACGTTGATCAGGATCGACATTAAACTTGGATAATTGAGGGCTCATCGAGGTAAATACTACTGTCCTTCTATTGTAATTGGGAATTACATACTGTAGTAGTATAAAAATGAATATAAGATTCATAGAAGAGAATTGAACTGTAATAGAGGGATATTACAGAAAAGACTTGAACTGAAATCACATCAGAAGAGTATTAAAGTAGAAGTTTAAACTGTACTTACATAGGACTGTATTTACAGTAGACTTATAACCTTTATTGGTTGAATGTTCTGCAAGTAGCATGTACTACTTGGAAGGTGGACAAGGCTAGCCGGATTATAGCCGTGGAGCGTTTTGCTTATAGTCGATAATCGTCGCGAGGTATGTGATTCTTCCTATACTCTTGAGCATGATATTTTAAAGGAATATATACGGTAGACGTACGTATGGCAATGTCTTTTGACTTAAGCCTGAATAATAAGAATCTGAAAGTATTTTAAAAGAATATATATATAGTACGGTAGACGTACGTGTGTTAACTGAACGTAGTTGTACGGCAATGTCTTTTGACTTAAGCCTGAATAATAAGAATCTGGAAGTATTTTAAAAGAATATATATATATAGTACGGTAGACGTACGTGTGTTAACTGAATGTAGTTTTACGGCAATGTCTTTTGACTTAAGCCTGAATAATAAGAATCTTGAAGTATTTCAAAAGAATTAAGAATCCTTTTTGAAAGAAGAATAATACTTGGTTTGAAAGCTTAAGAGTTATACTAGCTTTATGGGAAGTTAGGTATAACGACTTAAGAGAGATAAAAAGAATGGTTAATTGATTTTAAGAAGTTATGAGACTTGATCTTAAAAGAGAAGAGACTTGACTTAAATGAATTAATATGAATTCTGTGTGAAACCTCATTCGTGAGTAATGAGTATTTGGTTTTAAAAAAAGGAATAATGTTTCTTGATTTGAAATCGAATAAGTATCGAACAAACCACGCAATACTAATAAAGGAAATGTATTGACTAATAAAGTATTATTAAAACCAGTAGAAACCTCCATCTGCATAGAAGATAAGATGAGACAAAATGATATTACATTTCCTAGATCATGGCTGCTTTAATAAGATTGTTATGAACAAAAAATAACCTACTGACACATAAGGCATATGTTTCTCAAATTGTTTTAAAGGATTAAAACTATGAACTACGAAACCTTTTCGAAAATGAGAAACTTGAGCATTTGAAATTAGGCAAACTTGAACGTTTGGAAAATAATGTTGTTACTTGATTTTACAAAGGGAAGTGTTTTGGTTTACTTAACAATGTTAGTCACTCTATTTTTATACTACGAGCATCGGGTGACCTTTGTAAAAGAAATGGATCTTTAAAAAGGAATTTAACGTACGTAGTACTTTAGGGTTAAAACCCGGACTTTGACATAAAATGAAAGTACCTTGAGTTGTGTATAACTTGCCTATGCTTGTTGTTGTGAAACTTGTCTATGCTTATTGTGATAGCCTTTGTTGTGCAAGAATTGTGTTTCTATACTCTGGCGTCTCGATGGAGGGCGGTTGACTTGTCGAGAACTTACTTGGGCGTCTTGGCGATGTGGAGAATTCCGCAGATGCGCTCCCGTTGATAGTGTTATTCCATGGACTAGCTCTCCATGAGGTTTTAACTGTTCGGCCTTGGTATCCGGTGGTGGCTTTACGTCTTGCCCGCCTCGTGGTGATTCGGCCTTGGTACAGTAGTTAGCCCTCGCACTTGCCCGCTCATTTGTTATACCCGTATTTCCGCAGTATGTACGTGGGACGCACGTAGAATTTGAGCCTTAAGTTAGGCAAGAACCGAATTTTGGGCACAAGTGCCGATTGAGTCATTTTTCGACGAAACGTTTCCCACGACTACGTTGGGAAAATTCCGCTATGTCATTTATATTTTTTGCGGATTTTTCCGAGAGACGAAACATTTTGGATCAACGGAGGGTGACATGTGTCACCCTCACATTGGAAGCTAGGGCGCAACCTCGACGAATTAGTCACGTTTTCAAGGCCAATTGGCTCCTTGTTTTGGCCTTGTTTGTGGCTTGTTTGGTGCCATGTTTTGTGCCTTGTTTTGTGGTGTAGGGTTAGGGTGCACTTGGCTTGATCAAGGCCTTACACTTGCCTTGCACTTGGCTTGATCAAGGCCATTGGTTTCCTATAAATACCCCTCCTTGTGAAGACTTATTCATTCACTCCTCACTTTGTCTAAGTCTTGAAATCCCTCCTCTCCTTGTTGTTGCTCTCGTCCAACTCCTCTCCCCTTAGAAAGGCCCTGGCGAGAACACCCCTCCCAGCCTAGTTGTGCTAGCCGAGCCTACCCCCTTGGTAGAAAGTTGTCTTCCAAGTATTGTTATAATGCCCAAAATACCTTATCCTTGTACCTTGTAGTATTCCAAAGATACCTCTATACGTAGAGCCCGGAAATACTACATTTTGTCCCTTTAGTCTCAACCGAAACCCTAAGGAAATCTTCATTGATTGATTGAAGTATTTAAGTAGAAGTTGGTTAGAACTTCTAAGGGTTGTTTGGAGCGGGATGGAGCACCCGGAGTTGGAGCTAAACGTTGCTAAGGATCGACATTTAACTTGGATAATTATGGGCTTATCGAGGTAATTATCTTGTCCCTCTAGTTGTAATTGGAGATTACATGTTGTAGGAATATATAGTTGAAGTATACTATATATAGTACTGAACATTATTGTGCGGCAATGTCTTTTGACTTAAGCCTGAATTTAAAGAAAAGAACTGAACTGTATTTACATAGGACTGTATTGCAGTAGACTTGTGTAGTATTACTGAGTAGAATTGTACACGTCCGGTTAGACGTGTAAAACCCCCCCTGGTCGGCTTGGTAGTCGGCCTCGATAGAGGAGGAGATTTACGCTGTTGCGGGGGGGGGGGGAGGTGCTGCCGAATTTTCGGTAGAATATGGAACCGTGCGGTTAGAAGTTAATAGGCGTTTGTGGCCTTATAGGTGGAAGTACTAAGAGTGGCGTATTCTACTTGAGGAGTGGAAAGGGCTAGCAAGGTGGTAGTACTTGGAGCATTTTGCTTATTGTCGATACTCGTCGCGAGGTATGTGAACCTCTTCCTATCTGTTCTAGCATGATATGTGTGTAACTATGTAGTACGGTGGACGTACAGGTGCTAAGTGTATTTGTTTGGTTTAAACATAAAGTGTTATAACGGCTTTATGGGAAGTTGGTTATAACAGCTTTATGTAGGTAAGAAAATGGTTTACTGATGTTAGAAGTTAAGAGACTTAACTTATTTGTTTTAATGTGGATGTTTGTGTAAAACCTCATTCGTGAGTAATGAGTACTTGGTTTTAAAGGGATAATGTTTTACTGATTTCGGAAATCAGAATGTGTATCGACAGACCACTGCAGCGTTAATAAAGGAAAATGTATTGAATAATGATGTGTTGTATTAAAACCAGTAGAAACCTCCATCTGCATAGAAGCTAAGATGAGACAAAATGATATTACATTTTCTAGATCATGGCTGCTGTAATAAGATCGTTATAAACAAGAATAAACGCTCACACATAAGAAATATGTTACTCAATTGTTTTAAAAGGGATTAAGACTATGAGTTATAAAACCTTTCTAAAATGAGAAACTTGAGCATTTGAAATTAGGCCAACTTGAATGTTTGGAAATAATGTGGTTACTTGATTTTTGCAAAGGGAAGTATTTTGGTTTACTTAAAAAGATAGTCACTCTATTTTTATATACTCACGGTATTGTGTGACTTATGGGAAAGTACTTTGAGTTGTGTGAAACTTGCCTATGCTTATGATGATAACCTTTGTTGTACAAGTGTTGTATTTACGTGTTCTGGCGTCTCGATAGAGGCGGTTGACTTGTCGAGAACTTACTTGGACGTCTTTGGCGATGTGGAGAATTCCACGGGTATGTTTCCATTTTGATTCTCGTCTTATTGTTGATGTCACATGGACATGTCTACACCGGTAGAATTCCGGCATGTGGCCACGCGGAAGGGTTGATTACCGATATATTGTTATTGTGGTTACATGGACATGTCTACACCGAGGTAGAATTCGGGGCATGTGGCCGTGCGCGCAGGTTGATCACCCAAAGATATTATTGTTGATGTCACATGGACGTGTCTACACGATCACGTAATTCGGCACGTGGCCATGGGGCATTGGTATTATTGTTGCATCATGGACATGTCTACACCGTCGCAGAATTCGGGGCACGCGCCGTGATGCGAACATGATTGATGTTGTGGGCGTGAGACCCATAGTTATATTTGAGTGATGACTTGAGGCGTGAGTCCCCGATCGACATGGCTTTTATGTTGTGAATCGTAGTTTGGTTATCATACATGTCTCTGCTTTATATAGACTAGTATGATGTCATTTACTGATTTTCTGATTTCACATACTTGGTACTGTTATCGACCTCCTTCGGCTGCGTTCATGCCGCAGTAGAGTACATCGGCCGTGGATCCTCGCCTTAGGATCTCGGTTCAGCGTTTTGGGAAGCTCCGTTTCTCCGAGGCTTATCTTTTGGTATGTGTTCCTTGAGTTGTAGGTTCTTGTACATTCTGGGTATGGCGGGGCCTGTCCGCCATAGTTGTTGTAAATCTTAAGTGCAGTAATCGTTGTGGGCAGGGTTTGTAAAAGGATTAAACTGTTCGTTTTGAAAGAGTTGTATTTATATATGTTATTGGAAGGTAACCGTTGGGTTGGCCTGTTTTATGATCATATATCTTGTTTCTTGTTTAAAGTTTTATTTTCCTGGTTTTCTCGATGTTGTGTCACTAGGGTGCCGGATAAGGCACGATGCTTGGGCCGGGCAGTCGTTACAAAAGTGGTATCGAGCGCTTAATCCTCTGAAAGTGTCTACGCACCGTGTCTAGTAAGTCTTGATTATCGATGTGTTGTGCACCACATCTATAATCGAGAGGGCAGGATATTTAGGATTGGTTTCCATTCTTCTCATTATGAGATCGTGCCTTAGAAGTGTGTTGTAAGTTGGACCCTCCGACGTATCTCGTTTTTACGCTTATGCCTCGCGCAAGCAACCGTGAGCCACGAAGCGGCAAGGCGGAGGAACCGCTAGTGAGATACTGAGAGTACGAGCGCGAGCCCGCATAGCACGAGGTTGTGCTTGACGGCGGGTTTTGTGACGCCGCCAATGCAGAGGTTAGAAGCGCGATAATGGCTGCCGAGACGCGATACTGAGCCTCGGTCCACGATGCAGGCGAGAGGAGATGGGTTACAAGAGATGGCCCGATTCTTGGCGGTCGTGGCGAGATATGAGATAAATTTGGATCGCAGCAGCCTCGATTCAGAGCACCATGGTTCACCCCGAGCGAATAGTTTGAGGCTACGGACTTTCTCGAGTTGTAGCCGCTAGAGTTTTATGGGTCGAGGCACGAGGATGATCCGCAGGAGTTCATCCGGCGATTCTGACGGATCGTCACGGGTGATCAAGGCTTGAGACCGAGTCTGTGACCTTTGGTTCGCATCGGTGCGTGATACCGCAATCGATTGGTTTGATTCATGGAGCTTTCGGGAGAGCATGCACCTCCGTATGGGGTGAGTTTTCGGGCTTTCTCACGCACTTCTTGCCTCGCAGATGAGGAGGCACGGTAAACGATTTTTGATGCTTAGACGAGCGCGCGTGCGGTTGGAGTACAATGTGGAGTTCGACTCATTGGCAGACGCGTCGGCGTTGGTAGCTAGTATGGAGGATCGAGTGCACCGATATGTTACAGGCTCGATGATTACATGTCGAGGCATGTTCGGGAGTAGCTCTTCACCGCATGGACATTGCCGCACGCAGCTCATCTGACGGGATGTGAGGCACGCGGAGGTCGACGGAATGACCAAGATCGTAAGAGGGCGAACAACAGGTCCTTTGGTGACTTTCGAGGCGGACCGCCTCGGAAAGATACTAGTTTTGTACCTCCGCCCGGTCAGAGTGGTCCTCCACAACCTTCGTGAGCATCCAGAGTATTCGGGAGCGGTCGTGGCTCCAGGTTGAGTTTCAGGAAGTAAGTGTTGGCGGATGCGGTCACCCCTACCTCGGTGTGGTCGATGTGGTAGACCGCATTTGAAGTGTCGTGGTGCGGGGAGCTTGTTATTTTTGCGGGCGGGGCCATTTTGCGAACTGTCCGACCAAGGGTAGCACGGATGTTACGACTCGACCTCTGGATCGATGGGCTGGTTCATCGCTTTCATACGGTTATGCGCCTGCCAGTGTGCCTATGATTAGAGTGGAGCGGTAGCCGGTATATCCTTAACCCTCTAGAGTTTTGGTATGCTTGTTATGATGGTCTCATTATTATGTGCTATGCGAATAGCGTTGTGTTAATTGTGAGTTAGAAAACATGCTTAGTTGGGAGGATAAGTATGGGGCATGGTAAGTGTGAACCCTAGATCACGATTGAGACCTTAGAGGTAAGGTCGCCTTGAGTAAAAGATTCGTTTCATGTTTGACCTTTATCGAGTGCGTAGTATACGTGGGTTTTATGTGAGTGATCACCCATGGGTAATGTGAGATGGAATTGGTAGCTTTCATGACGTGATTTAGCAGGATTGTTCGTGTCGGGGAACAAGGGCGTGACGCGATTGTGGGTCGGGTTGAGGACGTGATCTGGTCAACCGTAACCGGATTAAGGTGGGTCGTTAGGTGGTCGCGGTGGTAGTCACGAGGATGCTAGGCCCAAGTTTGTATGACCATCGTATGAGTTGGTGGATATGTTCGACGTGCGGATCGTGGAGGCCGAACGGCCTTAGAGAAGATCGAGGTTAGCAAGATGACCAAGTTTGGAGGTAGTGACTCGAGGGTTGGTATGAGCGTTGACGGAAGTGTGGTACGGATACTAGAAAAAGTTTGAGTGTTCGAGAAGGGTACAACAAGATGGGGGAAAGTGAACGTGTGTGATCGTTTCTTTTGTGAAATGAAGGTGTGAAGGGGGTATATTTTAGACCTCTGGTAAGGGGTTTTTGTGATGATTAGAGGTGTTTCCTCGTTGACTTGGGTTTAAGTATTGGTGCGTTTGTTATTTTATGGCCAGGTGTGGCATGATTGTTTTCGTGCGTATAGCAGTGAAGGCTATACTAGCGCATGTTTGTGTTGAGACTTGAGAAGGAACATTCGGGACGAATGTTTCTAAGGAGGGGAGAATGTTATACCCCGTATTTCCTGATGATTAGGCTATACTAGCGCATGTTTCGGGACGAATGTTTACATACTGTAGTAGTATAAAAATGAATATAAGATTCATAGAAGAGAATTGAACTGTAATAGAGGGATATTACAGAAAAGAATTGAACTGAAATCACATCAGAAGAGTATTAAAGTAGAAGTTTAAACTGTACTTACATAGGACTGTATTTACAGTAGACTTATAACCTTTATTGGTTGAATGTTCTGCAAGTAGCATGTAATACTTGGAAGGTGGACAAGGCTAGCCGGATTATAGCCGTGGAGCGTTTTGCTTATAGTCGATAATCGTCGCGAGGTATGTGATTCTTCCTATACTCTTGAGCATGATATTTTAAAGGAATATATACGGTAGACGTACGTGTGGCAATGTCTTTTGACTTAAGCCTGAATAATAAGAATCTGAAAGTATTTTAAAAGAATATATATATAGTACGGTAGACGTACGTGTGTTAACTGAACGTAGTTGTACGACAATGTCTTTTGACTTAAGCCTGAATAATAAGAATCTGGAAGTATTTTAAAAGAATATATATATAGTACGGTAGACGTACGTGTGTTAATCGAATGTAGTTTCTGGCAATGTCTTTTGACTTAAGCCTGAATAATAAGAATCTTGAAGTATTTCAAAAGAATTAAGAATCCTTTTTGAAAGAAGAATAATACTTGGTTTGAAAGCTTAAGAGTTATACTAGCTTTATGGGAAGTTAGGTATAACGACTTAAGAGAGATAAAAAGAATGGTTAATTGATTTTAAGAAGTTATGAGACTTGATCTTAAAAGAGAAGAGACTTGACTTAAATGTATTAATATGAATTACATGTGAAACCTCATTCGTGAGTAATGAGTATTTGGTTTTAAAAAAGGAATAATGTTTCTCGATTTGAAATCGAATAAGTATCGAACAAACCACAATAGTCGCTAATAAAGGAAATGTATTGACTAATAAAGTATTATTAAAACCAAGAGAAACCTCCATCCGCATAGAAGATAAGATGAGACAAAATGATATTACATTTCCTAGATCATGGTGCTTTAATAAGATTGTTATGAACAAAAATAACCTCTTGACACAGAAGGCATATGTTTCACAAATTGTATTAAAGGATTAAAACTATGAACTACGAAACCTTTTCGAAAATGAGAAACTTGAGCATTTGAAATTAGGCAAACTTGAACGTTTGGAAAATAATGTTGTTACTTGATTTTACAAAGGGAAGTGTTTTGGTTTACTTAACAATGTTAGTCACTCTATTTTTATACTACGAGTATCGGGTGACCTTTGTAAAAGAAATGGATCTTTAAAAAGGAATTTAACGTACGTAGTACTTTAGGGTTAAAACCCGGACTTTGACATAAAATGAAAGTACCTTGAGTTGTGTATAACTTGCCTATGCTTGTTGTTGTGAAACTTGTCTATGCTTATTGTGATAGCCTTTGTTGTGCAAGAATTGTGTTTCTATACTACCGCGTCTCTCGATGGAGGGCCGGTTGACTTGTTGAGAACTTACTTGGACGTCTGCGGCGGTGTGGAGAATTCCGCAGTGCGCTCGCTGATAGTGTTATTCCATGGACTAGCTCTCCATGAGGTTTTAACTGTTCGGCCTTGGTATCTGGTGGTCGGCTTTCGTACTTGCCCCGTCTCGTGGCTGATTCGGCCTTGGTACCTGGTAGTTAGCCCTCGCACTTGCCCCGTTCAGTGTAGTGATGAAGTCTCGTGATACGGCCTTGGTACCTGGTAGTTAGCCCTCGTACTTGCCCCGGTCAGCTACGTGACCGGCCTTGGTATCCGTAGTCGGCCGTACTTGCCCGTGTCGCCGTGGTTTGGTTGTATAGTATTGTTAGTACGGCTTTGGCATCGTAGGACTTGGTGTTCGGTGTACTTCGGGTTATCATATCATAGATCGGCGATGGGAAGGTATTCCACGCATGATTGATGTTGTGGGCGTGAGACCCATAATTATATTTGAGTAATGACTTGGAGGCGTGAGTCACGACTTGATATAATCATTATATGTGTATCGTAGTTTGGTTATCATACATGTCTCCGCTTTATATAGACTATTATGATTTCATTTACGATTTTCGGCCACATACTTGGTACTGTTGTCTTGACCTCCTTCGAAGCTGCGTTCATGCCGCGGTAGAATACATCGGCCATCGATCCGCTTAGGATCACATTTCAGCGTATTGGGAAGCTCCGTTCCTTCGGAGGCTTATCTTTGGTATGTTACCCTGAGTCTGTAGGTTCTTGTACATTCAGGGGTATGGCGGGGCCCTTGTCACGACCCGAACCCGGGCCCGTGACTGGTGCCTTACCCCGGGCACCCTAGTGATACAACATCAGAGAAAACCAGCGGAAATAAAAACTTAAACATGCAAATAGACATGGATCAAGATGAAAGAAAAATAGGCCAACCAAAACGGTTGCCTTTCAGCATATATATATAAACTTTTGAACATTTACAATCCTTACAACCCTGCCCACAACAGTGCTACAGACCTCTAAGATTTATACAGCAACTATGACGGGACAGGGCCCCGCCATACCCCTGAATGTACAAGAACCTCTGCACTCGTGGTAACATACCAAAGATAAGCCTCCAAGGAACGGAGCTTCCCGAGCTGAAATGAGATCCTAAACGCGGGGATCGGCGGTGATGTACCTCTACTGCGGCATGAACGCAGCCCCGAAGGAGGTCAAGATAACAGTACCAAGTATGTGAAGCGCAAAAATCAGAAATGAAATCATAGCGATCTATATAAAGCGGAGACATGTAAGATAACCAAACTATAGTACACAACATATAAACAAATATATCAAGTCGTGACTCGCCTCCAAATCATCACTGCGTGCGTGGAATTTCTTCCTCACCGTGATCCTATGATATAACAACACCAAGGAGTACACCTGAACACCAAGTCCTACCTGATGCCAAAGCCGTACCACGAGACTTCGTCACTATACTGACTCGCGAAGCTGACACGTGGCAAGTGCAATAACCTATACCCGATCCACCTGCGCACGTAGGCGGCGGGGCAAGTAACGGCTACGCACCCGATCCAACCGTAAGTCACGATACTTCGCCGCGAAGCTGACACGTGGTAAGTGCAATAACCTGTACCAGATCCACCTGCGCCACGTAGGTGACGGGGGCAAGTAAACAGGTTACGCACCCAATCACAACCGTAAGTCACGATACTTCGCCATAACCAAAAATGGTCACATGTCCGCAGAATCCATCAACGGTGTAGACATGCCCATGTAACAATGCTAATGGAAGCATACCCGTGGAATTTCCCGTCACTGCCGGTACGTCTAAGTAAGTTCTCAACAAGTCAATCGGCCCTCCATCGAGAGACGCGGTAGAATAGAAACACAATTCTTGCATAACAAGGACTATTTTCAATAAGCATAGGCAAGTTACACAACAACAAGCATAGGCAAGTTACACAACAACAAGCATAGGCAAGTTATACATAACTCAAAGTACTTTCATTCCATGTCAAAGTCCGGGTTTTAACCCTAAAGTACTACGTACGTTAAATTCCTTTTAAGAGATCCATTCCTTTTATGAAAATCACCCGATACCCGTAGTATAAAATAGAGTGACTTACATCTTTTAAGCAAACCAAAACAACTTCTCTTTTTAAAGTCAAGTTTCCACATTAAAACCAATGATAAAAACCCTTCTTTTGTTTTCATAAGGTCGTTATAACCAACTTCCCATAAAGTTGTTATAACACTTTAAGTTTTAAACCATTTTAAGACAACACAATGCCTTTCTTTTCCCTAAAGTTCCAGTTTGCCTAATTTCAATTACTCAAGTTTCTTTTTTAGAAAAGTTCCATAGTTCAATGTCTTAATCTCTTTTTAAAATAACTGAGTAACATATGCCATAGGCGAGTAGGTTATTCTTGTTCATAAATCTTATTAAGCAGCCATGATCTAGGAATTGTAATATCATTTTGTCTCATCTTAGCTTCTATGCAGATGGAGGTTTCTACTGATTTTAATAATACTTTATTCAATACATTTTCCTTTATTAACGCTGCAGTGGTTTGTCGTTACATATTCTGATTTCCGAAATCAGTAACACATTATTCCTTTTAAAAAGCACGTACTCATTACTCGCGAATGAGGTTTCACACAAAACTCATTTTAATTCATTTAAGTTAAGTCTCTTAACTTCTAAAATCAGTAAACCATTTTCTTTACCTCTCTTAAGACGTCATACCTAACTCCCCATAAAGCTAGTATAACTCTTTTTAAAACCTTTAAAACCAAGTGTTACTCTTCTTTCAAAAATGGTTTCTTAACTCTTGTGACATACTTCAAGTTTCTTATTATTCGTGCTTAAGTCAAAAGACATTGCCGCATAACTACGTTCAATTAGCACACGACGCCTACCGTACTATATATTATTCGTGCTTAAGTCAAAAGACATTGCCGCATCTATATATATCTTCCTTTAAAATATCATGCTCAAGAGTATAGGAAGAATCACATACCTCGCGACGATTATCGACTATAAGCAAAACGCTCACGGCTATAACCGCTAGCCTTGTCCACCTTCTAAGTAGCACATGCTACTTGCAAAACATTCAACCAATAAAGGTTATCGACTCTTTATGTCTGATCTATGTAAGTACAGTTTAACTTCTACTTATATTCTTCTGAAATGATTTCAGTTCAATCCTTTTCTGTAATATCCTTCTATTACAGTTCAAATCACTTCTATGAATCTTATATTCATTTCTACACTACTACAGTATGTAATTTCCAATTACAATAGAAGGACAGTAGTATTTACCTCGATGAGCCCAAAAATTATCCAAGTATAATGTCGCTCCTGAGCAACGTTAAGCTCCTACTCCGAGTGCTCCAATCCGCTCCAAACAACCCTTAGAAGTTCTAACCAACTTCTACTTAAATACTTCAACTACCAATGAAGATTTTCCTTAGGGTTTCGTTTAGTGGCTAAAGAAAGTATAATAGTATTTTCCGGGCTTATCGTATAGAGGGTACTTTGGAAATACTACAAGGTATTTGGGCTAAAGTATTTTGGGCATTATAACAATACTTGGAGAGTATTTCTATACCACAAAAGGGGTATTATACGAGAACCATACAAGGCAAGGGGGGGTACCCCTCGGCTTAGCACCCCTATGAAGGGGGGGTGGGCACCCTCTCGGCCACAAGGCCCAACTAAGGGGGAGGGGGAAGGCTAGGACGAGAATCTCACAAAGGGGGAGCGAGGAGGATTTCAAGACTTAGAAAAAATTAGGTTGAAGTAGTCTTCCACAAGGGAGGGGTATTTATAGGTCAAGAAATGGCCAACCAATGGCCAAGATCTATCCAAGTGTAAGGCAAGTGTAAGGTCAAGATGAAGCCATGTGTTTGTGGGTCCCACTTGCTCATCAACTACACAAAATATCCTACCTAACCCTTGACCACAATTTTTGCACAAAAAACGTGCCAACTATTCCCCTTTGGCCGTCCACTTCCTTCCAATGTGAGGGTGACACATGTCACCCTCCCGTTGGTCCAAAATGTTTCGTCTCTCGGAAAAGTCCACAAAAATTAAATATGACATAGCCATAATTTTCCCTACGAAAGCTGTGGAAACGTTTCGTCGAAAAACGACTCTAATCGGGTGTTGTGTACAAATTTCAAAACTTGCCTAATTTAAGGCTCAAATTTCCACGTACGTCCTCACGTACATACTCTGGAAAATACGGGGTATAACATTCTCCCCTCCTTAGAAACATTCGTCCCGAATGTTCCTTCTAGGTCTCAAAACAAACATGCGCCAGTATAGTCTTCACTACTATACTTACGAAACCATACGTGCCACACCTGGCCACAATAACACGCGCGCAAAACCCAAATCCAAGCCAACGAGGAACCACCTCTGTTATCACAAAAGTTCCCACCAAGGTCTAAAATATACTCCATTCGCACCTTCATTTCACAAAAGAAACGATCACACACGTTCACTTCTCCCCTATCTCGTCGTACCCTTCTCGAACACTCGAACTCTTCCTAGTACACGTACCACACTTCAGTCAACGCCTTTGTTTCCAAAACTTTGGAGTCACTACCTCCAAACTTGGCCATCTTACTAGCTTCTCTTTCCTCTAAGGCCATTCCCGGCCTTCACGAACCGATTCTAGTCGAACGCATCCATGAATTCATACGATGGTTACCCAAACCTGGGCCTAGCATCCTCGTGACCCTACCACCTGGAGGGACCACCTCGGACTGACCTCACCACATTCCGGGCTACGGGTTGACCCGCGAATGGTCCTCAACCCGACCCGAAATCGTGCCAACTTTTTCGTTCCTCGCTCCGCAACATTCTTACTAATTCGCGTCATGAAAGCTACCACTTTCATCTTACACAACCCAAGGAAATTCCCCACAATTACCCGAACATAACACTTAACACACCATTATGAACATCAACACATACAAGTCTCTAGAGGGTTAAGGATATACCTGAAAGATTCAAAAATAAGTGATTCCAAGGACCGCTAAAACTGGGAACTTCTACCGCGACCTCTGCCGTGGCCTATCTGTCACGACCCGTTCCGGGGCCCGTGACTGGTGCCTTACCCGGGCACCCAAGTAGTCATACATCAGAGAAATCAGCTGAAAATAAAACAACCACAATATGAAACAGTATAAATAAGACACAGTTTCTGGGAAAAAGTTCGGCATATATGTATATAAGTACCCCAAAATGAACAGTTACATCCCAACCTTACAACAGGTCTACAGACCTCTAAGAGTTTAAAACAACAATGGCGGGACAGGGCCCCGCCATACCCCTGAATACAAATATCTACAACGACAGGGGACCATACCCAAAATGCTAAGCTTCCGGAGAAACGGAGCTTTCCCAACGCTGAAACGGTGATCCTAAGAACGGGGATCAACAGTAGGAGTACCTTTACCTGCGGCATGAACGCAGCCCCCCGAAGGAGGTCAGTACAACAGGTACCAAGTATGTGAAACTGAAAATACTGTAAATGAAATCATAGTAGTCTATATAAAGCAGGAGACATGTATGATAACCAAAACTACAATTCACAATAAATAAACGATGTCAAGTCGTGACTCACGCCTCAAAGTCATCATAAACCGTGCGGGGTAAGTACGAGGGCATAGCCGACTACTAAAACCTACAAGATAACAAGGTCATAAATCAGATTATGAGATCTGTCTGCGTCACATGATCAAAGCCGCCACTCGCGCAAAGATCTAATGTGCGCGTCAGCCCCGAACTTCCCGTAGCTCGCGTGGGCCACCCAATGGCCCGCATGAGGTATTCCCGCATCGAGGGTAGCTACTCCCCGGCGTCTGGACTCGCCGTCCGCATGGCCACAAAGACCGCATGACCACAAGGGCCGATACTAACTCGAACTCCCATAGCTCCGCATAGGCCATACTGCACTGCATAAGGTATTCTCGAATCATAGGTCACTAGACCCGCTGAGTCTACCCCGTGAGGCGACTTAACCCCGGAATCATGAGTGATATAATATCAACATGACAGCTTTATCGTTAAACAACCTAAGCACAATAAGGAAAACCCTCTACACAAACATCACAAGATACTAACTCACGTGAGCATCCTAACATCTTTACTTATAAAGTAAACAATAAAGAATAACAAGACTATCACAAAACAAAAAAATCAAGTTATTCACACAAGGTACTTTCAACATTATGCAAACAAGTTCGGGTTTAGCCCCAAAGTACTTTATGTATTACTTTTAAAAGATCTGCTTCTTTCACAAAAGTCACACAATACGTAGTATAAAAATAAAGTGATTATCTTTTGAAGTAAATCAAAACATTTCTCTTTGTAAAATCAAGTAACAACATTCTTTTCCCAACGCTTAAGTTTGCCTAATTTCAATTACTCAAGTTTCTCATTTTCGAAAGGTTTCGTAGTTCATAGCTTTAATCCTTTAAAACAATTTGAGAAACATATACCCTAAGTGTGAGTAGGTTATTATTATTCGTAACAATCTTATTACAGCAGTCATGATCTAGTAAATGTAATATCATTTTGTCTCATCTTAGCTCCTATGCAGATGGAAGTTTCTACTGGTTTTAATAATACTTTATTAGTCAAAATATTTCCCTTTATTAAGCTACTGTGGTTTGTTCGACATTTATTACGACGGTAAAACATCATTCCTTTTGAAAACCAAAAATACTATTTACTCACGAATGAGGTTTCACACTTTTTAACAAAATTCATATTAGTATAATAAGTCAAGTCTCTTATTTCCTTTAAATCAATAAATCGTTCTTTTTATCACTCTTAAGCCGTTATACCTAACTTCCCATAAAGCTAGTATAACTCTTAAGCTTTTAAAACCAAGTGTTACTCTTCTTTCAAAAAAGGTTTCTTAATTCTTTTGAACTACTTGATTCTTTTTATTCGTGCTTAAGTCGTAAGACATTGCCGTAATTATTATTCGTGCTTAAGTCCAAGACATTGCCGTAATTATTATTCGTGCTTAAGTCCAAGACATTGCCGTAATTATTATTCAGTTAACACACGTACGTCTACCGTACTATATACATATTCTTTAAAACATCATGCTCACGAGGATAGGAAGAATCACATACCTTCTCGGCGAAATCCACCTGCCAAGTTGAATATGTCGAGCGCAGAATCGACTATAATACCAACACGCCTATCAACGCCTGGATCAGATCTGCATAAAGCTCTAGCGGAGGGTTCGTTATTCTATGGACATTTGGGCGACTTCCTACCCGGTGAGCTACTCAAGTCTCATGAAAACAAATCTATGTAAATCAGTTCTATTATTCATCTTTTAAACCCTTCTACGTGATATCGCTCAATTCTATTCTTTAATATCCTTCTAAGTATTTATACTTATTCCTATACTTCTACAAGATGTATATTCTAATTACAAAAGGAGGATAAGGTTATTTACCTCGGTAAGCCCAATAATATCCTAGATAAAAGTCGCGCTGAGCAAGGTTTAGCTCTAAGTTGTGCGCTCCAGCTCGAAAACCTTAGAAGTTCTTCACAACTTCTACTAAGGACTAAGGGATTTGGGCTAGGTATTTTGGGCATTATAACAATACTAAGGAAACTTTTCAACCAAGGGATGGGGGTAGGTTTCGCTAGGCTAGGGGTTGCTCTCGGCTAGAGCTTCTCAAAGGGAGGGGTGTGTTTGGACGAAAACAAGAGCGAGAGGGAGGGATTTGAGACTTAGAAAGATTGCTCAATTTAGGATGAAATAACTCTTCAACAAGGGGGGGTATTTATAGGTCAAGGGATGGCCAACCAAGGGCCAAGATGGTGCCAAGTGCAAGGCAAGTGTAGGGTGAGGATTTAGGCAAGTGTCCTTGGCCAACTTGCACACAAAATATCCTACCAACTACATGACAAGAATGGCCATCCATTCAGCCCTAATGCCGTGACAAGTCCACCAATGAGAGGGTGACAAGTGTCGCCCTCTCGTTGGTCCAACGTGTTGCGTCTCTCGGAAAAATCCGCAAAAATTAGAAATGACATAGCCGGAATTTATCCTACGCGAGTTTAGTAAAACGTTTCGTCGAAAAACGACTCTAATCGGGTGTTGTGCACAAAGTGAAATTCGGCCAAGCCACCTAGGGGGGGTGACACGTGTCGCCCTCCTACTCGTCCAAAATATTTCATCTTCCGAAAATATCCTCAATGGCCAAAATCTCGAAAACAAAGTGGGCCCCACAAAACCGTAGATTTTCTCCCGTGGGCCCCACGTGACCATTTCCGAAAATAAAATTCCATAATTCTCTAATATTCCAAGAAGTCCGAATACCAAATCTGGGAATCCAATTCCCATTAACGAACCTTTTTCCTTCACAAAAACCGGAAACTTTTCCGTGGAAAAATCACCTCGTTTTTCCTTTCCAATTTCAATGTCGTATTCTCGTACGTACGTCCTCGCATACATACCCTGAAACTACGGGGTATAACACTGTCGGTGCCTGAACATCCTGCCTAGCTATGGACGGTGAAGAACCCGCAACAAACCCCGTAGTCTGAGCTATCCCACCACCGCTAGTCGGGCGATCTGCCGTCAAATGGCCTGCCGCAAGTATAGCAATCTCCCAAACCCGATCGACATTCCCCTCATGGGCTTTACCACAATGATCACACCGAGATACGGTGGCCTCATCCGTGAGTACTCCTACTCCCGAAAATCAAACACAGGAGCCCCAGGCACGCTCCCGAATATCCCGGCGTCACGAAGGCCGCGAGGACCACTCATCTTGGCGGAGGTACATAACTAGTCTGCTGCTGAGGCGGTCCGCCTCGAAAGTCATCAAAGGACCTCGCTGCTCGCCTCTTCTGCTGATCTCGGTCATTCCGTCGATTTCTCCGCTCCTCACATCCAAGTGCATAAGCCTGCATGCGGGCAATGTCCATGCCCGGCTGAAGAGCTACACCTGAACAACTCTCTGCTAGGTAATCATCGAGCCCTGTAACATATCGGTGCACTCGATCCTCCATACTAGCTACTAACGCGGGGACGTACCGAGCCAATGAGTCCAACTCCACATTGTACTCCCGAATCGCACGCCCATTCTATCTCAATACCAAAAATCTATCGGCCCGAGCCCTCCTCATCTGGGGAGGCAAGAAATGTGCAAGAAATGCCGCTGAGAACTCGTCCCACACAGCTGGACGTGCATGCCCTCCCCGGGATAGCTCCCACGAATCAAACCAGTCGAGTGCGGTATCACGCAGCCGATGCGAACCTAGGACCACAGACTCGGTCTCCGATGCCTTGATCACCCTCATGATCCGCTGTAACTGCCGGATGAACTCCTGCGGATCATCCTCAGGCCTCGACCCGTAAAACTCTGGCGGGTCACAACTCAGAAAATCCCGTAGCCTCAAACTGTCTACACGGGGGTGAACTACGGGTGCTACTGGAACTGGAACTGCTGTATCCAACCTATCCTCATATCTGGCCACAACCTTGGCCAATAACTGGGCCAACTCTTTGTAACCCATCTCCTCTGCTCCAGACTGTGGGACTGGAGGCTCAGGTACTGTGGTCTCTGTAGAGACTGCCGCTGCTCTACTCGCAGCTCCCTCTGCTGCCTTGCCCTTCTGGGCCCGGGTTGCCTTACGCGGAGGCATAACTGGTAAAAACGAAGTACGTCAGAGGGGTCCAACTTACAATACAGCTCTAAGGCACGATCTCAGAATGAGAAGAATGGAAACCAATCCTAAATGTCCTATAGCCTCCTGATTATAGATGTGGTGCACAACACATCGATAATCAAGACTCTACTAGACACGGTCTGTAGACACTTTCCGAGGACTAACTGCTCTGATACCACTTTTGTCACGACCCGAACCCGGGCCCGTGGTCGTGCCTACCCGGCACCCTAGTGATACAACATCAGAGAAAACCAGCGGAAATAAAAACTTAAACATGCAAATAGACATGGATCAAGATGAAAGAAAAATAGGCCAACCAAAACGGTTGCCTTTCAGCATATATATATAAACTTTTGAACATTTACAATCCTTACAACCCTGCCCACAACAGTGCTACAGACCTCTAAGATTTATACAGCAACTATGACGGGACAGGGCCCCGCCATACCCCTGAATGTACAAGAACCTACAGACTCAGGGTAACATACCAAAGATAAGCCTCCGAAGGAACGGAGCTTCCCAAGACGCTGAAATGAGATCCTAAACGCGGGGATCGACAGCTGATGTACCTCTACCTGCGGCATGAACGCAGCCCCCCGAAGGAGGTCAGTACAACAGGTACCAAGTATGTGAAACTGTAAAATACTGTAAATGAAATCATAGCAGTCTATATAAAGCAGGAGACATGTAAGATAACTGTTATACCCCGTATTTCCAGAGTATGTACGTGAGGGCGTACGTATAAGAATTTGAGCCTTAAGATTAGGCAAGGTTCGAAATTGGGCACAAGTGCCGAAAAGAGTCGTTTTCCGACGAAACGTTTCCACAGCTTACGTAGGGAAAATTCCGGCTATGTCATTAATAATTTTTGCGGATTTTTTCGAGAGACGAAATATTTTGGACCAACGGGAGGGGGACAAGTGTCACCCTCCCATTGGAAGCAAGTGGACGGCAAAGCTAGACCTTTTGCACGTTTTTGGTGTTGAAATTTTGGTCAAGGGTTAGGTAGGATATTTTGTGTAGATGGATAAGGTAGCACATGGCTAAATCTTGGCCTTACACCTGCTATGCACTTGTCTTCATCTTGGCCATTGGTTGGCCTTCACTTGACCTATAAATACCCCTCTAAGTTGAAGACTTTCTTCATCCAAAACTTGAGCAATCTATCTAAGTCTCAAAATACTCCTTCCCTCTTGTTCTCTCGTCCACCACACCCCCCTCCCCCTTTGAGAAGGCCCTTTGGCCGAGAGCTTCCCTCCTTTGTAGTGGTTAGCTAGGGTACCCCACAGCCTAGTTGTTTTCGTATAATACCCCTTGTTGTGGTATAGAAATACTCTCCTAGTATTGTTGTAATGTCCAAATACCTTGGCCCAAATACCTTGTAGTTTTCCCAAGGTTACACTTATACAAAAGCCCAGAAAATACTATTATACTTCCTTTAGCCACTAAACGAAACCCTAAGGAAATCTTCATTGATAGTTGAAGTATTTGAGTAGAAGTTGGTTAGAACTTCTAAGGGTTGTTTGGAGCGGGTTGGAGCGCCCGGAGTAGGAGCTAAACCTTGCTCAGGATCGACATATAAACTCGGATAATTTTGGGCTTATCGAGGTAAACACTCTTGACCTTCTATTGTAATTGGAAATTACATGTTGTAGGAATATATAGTTGAAGTATACTATATATAGAACTGAACATTATAATTGTGCGGCAATGTCTTTTGACTTAAGCCTGAATAATACTTACGGCAATGTCTTGCGACTTAAGCTGAATTTAAAGAAAGAACGAATCGTAATTACATGGGTGTATTACAGATGAACTTGTGTAGCATTCTGTGTAGTAGAATTGTACGTCCGGTTAGGCGTGCAAACCCCGGTTGGCTTTGGTAGCGGCCTCGATAGAGAAGGAGATTTACTGTTGTTGCGGGGAAGGAGAGTCTTTGCAATTTTCTAGAATATTCTACATTGAGATCTAAGATGTTAATAGCGCCTTGTGGCCTCTATAGGTTGAAATCTGCGTGTGGCGTGGTACTTGGCTTAAGGTGTGGCCGACGGTTTGAGGTACTTGGGCGTTTTGCTATTAGTCGATAATCGTCGCGAGGTATGTGAACCTCTCCTATCTTTTCTAGCATGATATGTGTGTAACTATGTAGTACGGTGACGACATGTGCTAAATGTATTTGATTGGTTTAAAACATAAAGTGTTATGACACTTTATGGCAAGTTGGTTATAACGACTTTATGTAGGTAAGGAAATGCTTTGTGGTTTTAAAAGGTAAGATTTGACTTATAACCGACTTGTTGTGTAATAGTAAAGAATCTTGAAGTATTTCAAAAGAATCTTTGAATCATCTTTATGTAAGAGTAATACTTGGTTTTGAAAACATAAGAGTTATACTAGCTTTATGGGAAGTTAGGTATAACGTCTTAAGAGAATGGTTTCTTGATTTCTAGAAGTTAAGAGACTTAATCTTAAAAGATAAGAGACTTGACTTGATATGGATGTTAGTGTGAAACCTCATTCGTGAGTAATGAGTACACAGTTGTAAAAGGAATAATGTTTTACTGATTCGGAAATCAGAATAAGTATCGAACAAACCACTGCAGCGCTAATAAAGGAAAATGTAATGACTAATGAAGTATTATTAAAACCAGTAGAAACCTCCATCTGCATAGAAGCTAAGATGAGACAAAATGAGATTACATTTTCTAGATCATGGCTGCTTAATAAGATTGATTATTAACAAGAATAACTGCTACTTTAGGGCATATATTTACTCAATTGTTTTAAAAAGAGATTAAGACATTGAACTATGAAACTTTTCTATACAGAGACTGGCGTAATTGAAATTAGGCAAACTGGAACTTTAGGGTAAAGAAAGGCATTGTGTTGTCTTAAAATGGTTTAAAACATAAAGTGTTATAACAGCCTTATGGGAAGTTGGTTATAACGACTTTATGAAAACAAAAGAAGGGTTTTATCAAGGGTTTTAATGTGGTAACTTGACTTTAAAAAGAGAAGTGTTTTGGTCTAAAAAGAAGGCATGGTATTGCCTTAATTTGGTTTTAAAAAGGATAGTATGGAAGTTGTTTTGGTTTACTTAAAAGATATAAGTCACTCTATTTTATGTTACTGTATCGGGTGACTTTTATAAAAGGAATGGATCTTTAAAAGGAATTTAACGTCGTAGTACTTTAGGATTTAAACCCGACTTTGACATAAAATGAAAGTACAGAGTTGTGGATAACTTGCCTATGCTTGTTGTTGTGTAACTTGCCTATGCTTGTTGTTGTGTAACTTGCCTATGCTTGTTGTGATGACCTTTGTTATGCAAGAATTGTGTTCTATATTACGCGTCTCTCAATGGAGGCGGTTGACTCGTTGAGGACTTACTTGGGCGTCTGCAGCGTGTGGAAAATTCCACAGGTATGCTCACGATGATAGTGTTATTCCATGGACTAGCTCTCCACGAGGTTTCTTCTTGTTCGGCCTTGGTACGGTGGTGGATTTCGTACTTGCCCGTCTCGTGGTGATTCGGCCTTGGTACAGTAGTTAGCCCTCGCACTTGCCGTTCGATGTAGTGGCGAAGTCTCGTGATCTGACCTTGGTACCGGTGGTCGACCCTCGTACTTGCCGGTCGACTACGTGACCGGCCTTGGTATCTGGTAGTCGGCTCTCGCACTTGCCCCGTGTCAGCTTCGTGGTTTGGTTGTATTGTATTGTTATTACGGCTTTGGCATCAGGTAGGACTTGGTGTTCAAGTGTACTTCTTGATGTTATCATATCATAGACTGCCGGCAGTGAGGAAGGTATTCCACGGGCATGACTGATGTTGTGGCGTGAGACCCATAATTATATTTGAGTAAATGACCCGGAGGGCGTGAGACCCTGACTTGATATAACTGTTATATGTGTGTACTGTAGTTTGGTTTCATACATGTCTCCTGCTTTATATAGACTATTATGATTTCATTCTGATGTTCTGATTTCACATACTTGGTACTGTTGTCTTGACCTCGCCCGAAGTGCGTTCATCTGCATGGTAGAAGTACATCATTGTCGATCCCATTTTAGGATCACTTTTCAGCGTATTGGGAAGCTCCGTTCATTCGGAGGCTTATCTTTGGTATGTTACACTGATGTCTGTAGGTTCTTGTACATTAAGGGGTATGGCGGGGCCCTGTCCCGTCATAGTTGTTGTAAAAATCTTAGAAGTGCATGCTATGTTGTGGCGGGGTTGTAAGGATTATAGCTGATGACGTTTATATATATATGTTGAAAGGCAAGCTGTTTTGGTTGCTTTGTTTATTTATAATATCTCTCATTTCATGTTCATGTTTTATTTCTGTGATTTTTCTCTCGATGTTGTATCACTAGGGTGCGGGGTAAGGCACGATCCGCGGGCAGTTCGGTCGTGACAAAGTGGTATCGAGCGATTAGTCCTCGGAAAGTGTCTCTGATCGTGTCTAGTAGAGTCTTGATTATCGGTGTGTTGTGCACCACATCTATAATCGTCGAGGCTGCGAGACATTTAGGGTTGGTTTCCATTCTTCTCATTACGAGATCGTGCCTTAGAGTATGTAATAAGATTGGACCCTCCAGCGTACTTCGTTTTTACGATTATGCCTCGCGTAAAACCGGGCCCGAGAAGGCAAAGCGGCGAGGAGGCTGCGAGTAAACGTGGCGAACCACGATACACGAGCCTCGATCCGCGATGCAGGCGAGAGAGATGAGTCACTGAGTAGGCGATTAATGGCGGGGTTGTGGCGGACTTGAGGATAAGCTGGGCCAGCAGCGGTTCGATGCACGATGGTTCACCCTAGATCGAGATAGTTCGAGGCTACGAGATTTTACGAGTTGTAGCCGCGAGTTTTATGGGTCGAGGCACGAGGATGATCGCGAGGAGTTCATCAAGCGATTCTGAATCGTAAGTGATCAAGGCATCGGAGACCGAGTCGGTGGTCTGAGTTACGTCGGCCGCGTGATACCGCATCGGTGGTTTGATCGTGGGAGGCTGTCGGGAGAGCATGCACTTCCGGCTTTATGGGACGAGTTCTCGAGGCCTTTCTTGCACATTTCTTGCCTCGCGGATGAGGAGGGCTCGGGCGATAGATTTTTGGTGTTGCGGCGAGCGCGTGCGGTTCGGGAGTACAATGTGAGTTCGACTCATTGGCGATGCGTCCCGCGTTGGTAGCTAGTATGGAGGATCGAGTGCACCAATATGTTCTGAGGCTCGATGATCACCTAGCCGAGAGTTGTTGGTGTAGCTCTTGGTACCGCATGGACATTGCCGCATGCGGCGTATGCACTTGGATGTGAGGCGGATAAATCGGCCGGAATGACCGGTCGTGAGAAGAGTCGAGCAGCGAGGTCCTTTGGTGACTTCGAGGCGGACCGCCAAAGAGCCAGCGATTATGCGCCTCACGCGATTGAGTGGTCTCCGCGGCCCGGGACCTTTGGGATATTCGAGGCGAGTCGGGGCTCCCGTGTTTCAGATTTTGAGGAGTAAGTGCTCGCGGATGAGGTTGCCACTTGTCTCGGTGTGGCGTTGTGGAAAACTTCATAAGGGAGAGTGTCGTCTCGACTTGGGAGGTTGTTATTCTTGCGGCCAACAGGCCATCTGGCGAGCTGTCCGAGGAGTAGCGCGGTAGGATAGCCAGACTACTAGAGCGATTCGGGTTCTACACCTTCCATAGCTTGAGCGGGATGTTCGTACCGCGAGCCCGTAGAGGTCGCGGTGGGAGTTCCCAGTTTTAGCGGTCCTTTGAACCGCCTATTTTCAGGTATATCCTTAACCCTCTAGAGTTTTGTATGTATTGATGTTATGATGATGTGTTTAGTGTTATGTTCGGATAGCCTTGTGCTAAAATGTGATTTAGAAACACAGTTTGGTAAAAGGGTAAGCTGAGGGTGAAATTGATGAACCTTAGAATATTACAGTTGAGACCTTAGATGTAAGGCCATCTTGAGTACAAGATTTTTGCGGGGGATCTTTGTCAGAATGTGTAAGTATGCGTGGTGTAATTGTGGAAAAATTTCCTTGGGTGGTATAAATGGAAGTGGTAGCTTTCATGACCTGTATAGGTAAGATTGTTCCGTGTCGAAAGCGAGAAGTCGGCGTGACAGAGGCTCGGGTTGAGGACGTGTTGCGTGTCAACCCGTAGCCCGGAATGAGGTGGGGTCAGATCGAGGTGGTCCCGCCAGGTGGTAGGGTCACGAGGGTGCTAGGCCCAAGTTTAGATGACCGTCGTATGAGTTCGTGGTTATGTTCGACCAGAAGCGGATCGTGAAGGCCGGGAATGGCCTTAGAGAGGAGTGAAGCTAGTAAGATGACCAAGTTTGGAGGTGGTGACTCCAAAGTTTTGGGAACTGTAGCGATGACTGAAGTATGGTACGTATACTAGAAGAGTTCAGATGTTCGAGAAGGGCACGACGAGTAAGGAAGGAAGAGAACGTGTGTTATTTTCGTGGCCAGGTGTGGCGTTGGCAACCTGTTAGAAGAACTTCATCGTTATCCGTCTTGAGAAGGAACATTCGGGACGAATGTTTCTAAGGAGGGGAGAATGTTATACCCCGTATTTCCAGAGTATGTACGTGAGGGCGTACGTATAAGAATTTGAGCCTTAAGATTAGGCAAGGTTCGAAATTGGGCACAAGTGCCGAAAAGAGTCGTTTTCCGACGAAACGTTTCCACAGCTTACGTAGGGAAAATTCCGGCTATGTCATTAATAATTTTTGCGGATTTTTCCGAGAGACGAAACATTTTGGACCAACGGGAGGGGGACAAGTGTCACCCTCCCATTGGAAGCAAGTGGACGGCAAAGCTAGACCTTTTGCACGTTTTTGGTGTTGAAATTTTGGTCAAGGGTTAGGTAGGATATTTTGTGTAGATGGATAAGGTAGCACATGGCTAAATCTTGGCCTTACACTTGCTATGCACTTGTCTTCATCTTGGCCATTGGTTGGCCTTCACTTGACCTATAAATACCCCTCTAAGTTGAAGACTTTCTTCATCCAAAACTTGAGCAATCTATCTAAGTCTCAAAATACTCCCTCCCTCTTGTTCTCTCGTCCACCACACCCCCCTCCCCCTTTGAGAAGGCCCTTTGGCCGAGAGCTTCCCCCTCCCCCTTTGTAGTGGTTAGCCGTGGGGTACCCACTGCCTAGTTGTTTTCGTATAATACCCCTTGTTGTGGTATAGAAATACTCTTCTAGTATTGTTGTAATGTCCAAATACCTTGGCCCAAATACCTTGTAGTTTTCCCGAGGTTACACTTATACAAAAGCCCAGAAAATACTATTATACTTCCTTTAGCCACTAAACGAAACCCTAAGGAAATCTTCATTGATAGTTGAAGTATTTGAGTAGAAGTTGGTTAGAACTTCTAAGGGTTGTTTGGAGCGGGTTGGAGCGCACGGAGTAGGAGCTAAACCTTGCTCAGGATCGACATATAAACTCGGATAATTTTGGGCTTATCGAGGTAAACACTCTTGACCTTCTATTGTAATTGGAAATTACATGTTGTAGGAATATATAGTTGAAGTATACTATATATAGAACTGAACATTATAATTGTGCGGCAATGTCTTTTGACTTAAGCCTGAATAATACTTACGGCAATGTCTTGCGACTTAAGCCTGAATTTAAAGAAAGCGAATCAGTAATTACATAGGACTGTATTACAGTAGACTTGTGTAGCATTGCTGTGTAGTAGAATTGTACACGTCCGGTTAGACGTGCAAACCCCCCCCCCCCTGGTTGGCTTGGTAGCCGGCCTCGATAGAGGAGGAGATTTACGCTGTTGCGGGGGGGGGGGGGAGGTGCTGCCGAATTTTCTGTAGAATATTCTACATTGAGATCTAAGATGTTAATAGGCGCCTTGTGGCCTCTATAGGTTGAAATACTGCGTGTGGCGTGGTCTACTTGGCTTAAGGTGTAGCCGACGGTTTGAGGTACTTGGAGCGTTTTGCTATTAGTCGATAATCGTCGCGAGGTATGTGAACCTCTCCCTATCTTTTCTAGCATGATATGTGTGTAACTATGTAGTACGGTAGACGTACATGTGCTAAATGTATTTGATTGGTTTAAAACATAAAGTGTTATGACAGCTTTATGGCAAGTTGGTTATAACAGCTTTATGTAGGTAAGGAAATGCTTTGTGGTTTTAAAAAGGTAAGCGGTTGACTTATAAGCGACTTGTTGTGTAATAGTAAAGAATCTTGAAGTATTTCAAAGAATCTTTGAATCATCTTTATGAAGAGTAATACTTGGTTTTGAAAACATAAGAGTTATACTAGCTTTATGGGAAGTTAGGTATAACGTCTTAAGAGAGAATGGTTTTACTGATTTCTAGAAGTTAAGAGACTTAATCTTAAAAGATAAGAGACTTGACTTGATATGGATGTTAGTGTGAAACCTCATTCGTGAGTAATGAGTACCTGGTTGTAAAAGGAATAATGTTTCTTGATTCGAAATCGAGAATAAGTATCGAACAAACCCTTCTAGCGCTAATAAAGGAAAATGTAATGACTAATGAAGTATTATTAAAACCAAGAGAAACCTCCATCTGCATAGAAGCTAAGATGAGACAAAATGAGATTACATTTTCTAGATCATGGCCGCTAATAAGATTGATTATGAACAAGAATAACTACTGCTACTTTAGGGCATATGTTACTCAATTGTTTTAAAAGAGATTAAGACATTGAACTATGAAACTTTTCTAAAAAGAAGTAGCGTAATTGAAATTAGGCAAACTGGAACTTTAGGGTAAAGAAAGGCATTGTGTTGTCTTAAAATGGTTTAAAACATAAAGTGTTATAACGACCTTATGGGAAGTTGGTTATAACGACTTTATGAAAACAAAAGAAGGGTTTTATCACTGGTTTTAATGTGGTAACTTGACTTTAAAGAGAAGTGTTTTGGTCTAAAAGAAGGCATGGTATTGCCTTAATTTGGTTTAAAAGGATAGTATGGAAGTTGTTTTGGTTTAGTTAAAAGATATAAGTCACTCTATTTTATGCTACGTATCGGTGACTCTTATAAAAGGAATGGATCTTTAAAAGGAATTTAACGTCGTAGTACTTTAGGATTTAAACCCGACTTTGACATAAAATGAAAGTACACAGGTTGTGGATAACTTGCCTATGCTTGTTGTTGTGTAACATGCCTATGCTTGTTGTTGTGTAACTTGCCTATGCTTGTTGTGACAGCCTTTGTTATGCAAGAATTGTGTTCTATATTACCGCGTCTCTCAATGGAGGGCCGGTTGACTCGTTGAGGACTTACTTGGGCGTCTGGCGATGTGGAAAATTCCACCGTATGCTCACGATGATAGTGTTATTCCATGGACTAGCTCTCCATGAGGTTTCTTCTCGGCCTTGGTACCGGTGGTGGCTTCGTGCTTGCCGTCTCGTGGCTGATTCGGCCTTAGTACAGTAGTTAGCCCTCGCACTTGCCTGTTCAATGTAGTGGCGAAGTCTCGTGATCTGACGCGGTACGGTGGTCGACCTCGTACTTGCTCCGGTCGACACGTGGCCGGCCTTGGTAGTCGGCTCGCACTTGCCCGTGTCGCCCGTGGTTTGGTTGTAATGTATTGTTATTACGGCTTTGGCATCGGTAGGACTTGGTGTTCAGTGTACTTCTTGATGTTATCATATCATAGACTCTGGCGGTGAGGAAGGTATTCCACGGGCATGACGATGTTGTGGCGTGAGACCCATAATTATATTTGAGTAAATGACCGGAGGCGTGAGACCACGACTTGATATAAGCGTTATATGTGTATGCTTGTAGTTTGGTTTCATACATGTCTCCGCTTTATATAGACTATTATGATTTCATTTACTGATTTCTGATTTCACATACTTGGTACTGTTGTCTTGACCTCCTTGAGGCTGCGTTCATCTGCAGTAGAAAGTACATCATTTGTCGATCCCATTTTAGGATCACCTTCAGCGTATTGGGAAGCTCCGTTCCTTGGAGGCTTATCTTTGGTATGTTACCACGATGTCAGAGGTTTGTACATTCGTGGTATGGCGGGCCTGTCCGTCATAGTTGTTGTAAAAATCTTAGAGTGCATGCCTGTTGTGGCGGGGTTGTAAGGATTATGTATTCGACGTTTATATATATATGTTGAAAGGCATTTACCTGTTTTGGTTGCTTTGTTTATTTATAATATCTCTCATTTCATGTTCATGTTTTATTTCCACGATTTTTCTCGATGTTGTATCACTAGGGTGCGGGGTAAGGCACGATCCAGGCGGATTCGGTCGTGGACAATAACCAAACTACGATACACAACATATAAGCGATATATCAAGTCGGACTCACGCCTCAAATCATCACTGCGTGCGTGGAATTTCTTCCTCACTGCCGTGATCATGATATAACAACACCGCGAGTACACACGAACACCAAGTCCTACGATGCCAAAGCGGTACCACGAGACCGTCACTATCTTGACTCGCAGTGGCGACAAGTGCAATAACCTATACCCGATCCACCGCCACGTAGGCGGCGGGCAAGTACGCGCACCCGATCCAACCGTAAGTCACGATACTTCGCGAAGGCGACACGTGGTAAGTGCAATAACTGCAGATCCACTGCGCCACGGCGGCGGGGCAAGTAAATAGGCAACGCAATCCTGGCAACCGTAAGTCACGATACTTCGCCATAACCAAAAATGGTCACATGTCCGCAGAATCCATCAACGGTGTAGACATGCCCATGTAACAATGCTAATGGAAGCATACCCGAGGAATTTCCCGTCACTGCCGGTACGTCTAAGTAAGTTCTCAACAAGTCAATCGGCCCTCCATCGAGAGACGCGGTAGAATAGAAACACAATTCTTGCATAACAAGGACTATTTTCAATAAGCATAGGCAAGTTACACAACAACAAGCATAGGCAAGTTACACAACAACAAGCATAGGCAAGTTACACAACAACAAGCATAGGCAAGTTATACATAACTCAAAGTACTTTCATTCCATGTCAAAGTCTGGGTTTTAACCCTAAAGTACTACGTACGTTAAATTCCTTTTAAGAGATCCATTCCTTTTATGAAAATCACCCGATACCCGTAGTATAAAATAGAGTGACTTACATCTTTTAAGCAAACCAAAACAACTTCTCTTTTTAAAGTCAAGTTTCCACATTAAAACCAATGATAAAAACCCTTCTTTTGTTTTCATAAGGTCGTTATAACCAACTTCCCATAAAGATGTTATAACACTTTAAGTTTTAAACCATTTTAAGACAACACAATGCCTTTCTTTTCCCTAAAGTTCAAGTTTGCCTAATTTCAATTACTCAAGTTTCTTTTTAGAAAAGTTCCATAGTTCAATGTCTTAATCTCTTTTTAAAATAACTGAGTAACATATGCCATAGGCGAGTAGGTTATTCTTGTTCATAAATCTTATTAAGCAGCCATGATCTAGGAATTGTAATATCATTTTGTCTCATCTTAGCTTCTATGCAGATGGAGGTTTCTACTGGTTTTAATAATACTTTATTCAATACATTTTCCTTTATTAACGCTGCAGTGGTTTGTCGTTACACATTCTGATTTCCGAAATCAGTAACACATTATTCCTTTTAAAAAGCACGTACTCATTACTCGCGAATGAGGTTTCACACAAAACTCATTTTAATTCATTTAAGTTAAGTCTCTTAACTTCTAAAATCAGTAAACCATTTTCTTTACCTCTCTTAAGACGTCATACCTAACTCCCCATAAAGCTAGTATAACTCTTTTTAAAACCTTTAAAACCAAGTGTTACTCTTCTTTCAAAAATGGTTTCTTAACTCTTGTGACATACTTCAAGTTTCTTATTATTCAGGCTTAAGTCAAAAGACATTGCCGTACAACTACGTTCAATTAGCACACGTCTGCGTACTATATATTATTCAGGCTTAAGTCAAAAGACATTGCCGTACAATTACGTTCAATTAGCACACGTACGTCTACCGTACTATATATTATTCAGGCTTAAGTCAAAAGACATTGCCGTACAACTACGTTCAATTAGCACACGTACGTCTACCATACTATATATTATTCAAAGCTTAAGTCAAAAGACATTTGCGTACTATATATATCTTCCTTTAAAATATCATGCTCAAGAGTATAGGAAGAATCACATACCGCGACGATTATCGACTATAAGCAAAAGCGCTCCACGGCTATAACGGCTAGCCTTGTCCACCTTCTAAGTAGCACATGCTACTTGCAAAACATTCAACCAATAAAGGTTATCGACTATTGTATCTGATCTATGTAAAGTAGTTTAACTTCTACTTATATTCTTACGAAATGATTTGATTCAATCCTTTTCGTAATATCCTTCTACAGTTCAAATCACTTCTATGAATTTTATATTCATTTCTACACTACTACGCATGTAATTTCCAATTACAATAGAAGGATGATAGTATTTACCTCGATGAGCCCAAAATTATCCAAGTATAATGTCGCTCCTGAGCAACGTTAAGCTCCTACTCCGAGTGCTACAATCCGCTCCAAACAACCCTTAGAAGTTCTAACCAACTTCTACTTAAATACTTCAACTATCAATGAAGATTTTCCTTAGGGTTTCGTTTAGTGGCTAAAGAAAGTATAATAGTATTTTCCGGGCTTATCGTATAGAGGGTACTTTGGAAATACTACAAGGTATTTGGGCTAAAGTATTTTGGGTATTATAACAATACTTGGAGAGTATTTCTATACCACAAAAGGGGTATTATACGAGAACCATACAAGGCGAGGGGTACCTCATAGCACCCCTAGGAAGGGGGGGTGGGCACCCTCTCGGCCACAAGGCCCAACTAAGGGGGAGGGGGAAGGCTAGGACGAGAAGCTCACAAAGGGGGGGAGAGGAGGATTTCAAGACTTAGAAAAATTTAGGATGAAGAAGTCTTCCACAAGGGAGAGGTATTTATAGGTCAAGAAATGGCCAACCAATGGCCAAGATCTATCCAAGTGTAAGGCAAGTGTAAGGTCAAGATGAAGCCATGTGTTTGTGGGTCCCACTTGCTCATCAACTACACAAAATATCCTACCTAACCCTTGACCACAATTTTTGCACAAAAAACGTGCCAACTATTCCCCTTTGGTCGTCCACTTCCTTCCAATGTGAGGGTGACACATGTCACCCTCCCGTTGGTCCAAAATGTTTCGTCTCTCGGAAAAATCCGCAAAAATTAAATATGACATAGCCGTAATTTTCCCTACGAAAGCTGTGGAAACGTTTCGTCGAAAAACGACTCTAATCGGGTGTTGTGTACAAATTTCGAAACTTGCCTAACTTAAGGCTCAAATTTCCACGTACGTCCTCACGTACATACTCTGGAAAATACGGGGTATAACAACCCTGTCCCGTCATAGTTGTTGTAAAAATCTTAGAGGTCCAGAGCAATCGTTGTGGCGGGGTTGTAAGGATTATGCGTTCAAAGGTCGATATATATATACTTGCAAAAAGGCAACCGTTTTGGTTGGCCTATTTTCTTTTATCTTGATCCATGTCTAATTGTATGTTTACGTTCTTATTTCCGCTGGTTTTTCTCTGATGTTGTATCACTAGGGTGCCCGGGGTAAGGCACCAGTCACGGGCCCGGGTTCGGGTCGTGACAAAAGTGGTCTCAGAGCAGTTAGTCCTCGGAAAGTGTCTACAGACCGTGTCTAGTAGTGTCTTGATTATCGATGTGTTGTGCACCACATCTATAATCAGGAGGCTGCAGGACATTTAGGATTGGTTTTCATTCTTCTCATTCTGAGATCGTGCCTTAGAGCTGTGTGATAAGTTGGACCCCTCTGACGTATTTCGTTTTTACCAGTTATGCCTCCGCGCAAGGCAACCCGGGCGAGAAGGCAAGGCGAGGAGGCTGAGTAGAGTAGGCGGTCTCTACAGAGACCACGATACGAGCCTCCGGTCCGATGCGGAGCGAGAGGAGTTACTGAGAGTTGGCGATTATTGGCGAGTTGTGGCGAACTTGAGGATAAGTGGGCCTTGGCGATTCGATGCACCGATGGTTCACCTAGATCGGATAGTTTGAGGCTACGGGACTTGCTGAGTTGTAGCCCGCCCGAGTTCTGGTCGAGGCACGAGGATGATCGCAGGAGTTCATCCGAAGCGATTCTGACGGATCGTAGAGTGATCGAGGCATCGGAGACCGTCGGTGGTCTAGGTTCGCATCGGTGCGTGATACGCGATCGGCGGTTTGATTCGTGGGAGCTGTCGGGAGAGAATGCACTTCGGCTATATGGGCGAGTTCTCGGGCGCATTTCTTGCACATTTCTTGCCTCCGCGGATGAGGAGGGCTCGGTAAACATTTTTGGTGTTGCGGCGAACGCGTGCGTCGGAGTACAATGTGGAGTTCGACTCATTGGCCCGGTACGTCCCCGCGTTAGTAGCTAGTTGTTATACCCCGTATTTCTAGAGTATGTACGTAGGGACGTACGTAGAAAATTTGAACTTGTAAAAAAGTGGCTTGGCCGAAATTTATTTGTTCACAACACCCGATTAGAGTCGTTTTTAAACGAAGCGTTTTCCGACTTTCGTAGGAAAATTCCGGCTATGTCATTTTTAATTTTTGCGGATTTTTCCGAGAGGCGAAATATTTTGGACCAACCGAGGCGCCACTTGGCACCCTCTCATTGGAGCTGCGTTGTGGGCGGTTCAGTGGGCCAATTGGCCTTGTTTGGTCAAGGGTTGGTAGGATATTTTTGTGGTAGATGGATAAGGTGCACTTGGCAAGATCTTGGCCCTACACTTGCTATGCACTTGGCATGATCTTGGCCATTGGTTGGCCTTTGCTAGACCTATAAATACCCCCCTTTGGAAGACTTCTTCATCCATTCCTAAAATATTTCTAAGTGTTAAATCCTCCTCCCTCCCTTTGTGTTGAGTTCGGCCACGAGCCTCCCCTCCCGGCGAGAGCCCTCCCACTCGCAGGGTGCTGGCGTGGGTACCCCACTAGCCTAGTTGTTTTCGTATAATACCCCCCCTCTTGGTAGAAATACTCTCAAAAGTATTGTTATAATGCCCAAATTACCTTAGCCGTATACCTTGTAGTATTCTAAGGTTATACTTATCTGAAAGCCAGAAATACTATTATACTTCCCTTAGTCACAAAACCGAAACCAAGGAAAATCTCCATAGTTGGTTGGAATTTTATGTAGAAGTTGGTTAGAACTTCTAAGGGTTGTTTGGAGCGGGTCGGAGCGCACGGAGTAGGAGCTAAACCTTGCTCAGGATCGACATTTAAACTCGGATAATTATGGGCTTATCGAGGTAATTATCTTGTCCCTCTATGGTAATTGGAAATTACATGATTGTTTGTGTATATAGTTGAAGTATACTATATATAGTACTGAACGTAGTTATCGGCAATGTCTTTTGACTTAAGCTGAATAATAAGAAACCTTTTCGAAGAAGAGTCTTGACGTATTTACATAGGGTGTATTACGATGGACTTGAGTAGCTTTTACGTGAGGTAGAATCGCACACGTCCGGTTAGGCGTGCAAACCCCACTGGTTGGCTTGGTAGCGGCCTCGATAAAGGAGGAGATTTCTGCTGTTGGGGAGAGTCTTTGCGAATTTTACGTAGAATGTTCTACGATTAGACCTAAATATTAATAAAGCGCGCGTGGCCTTATAGGTTGAGTACTACGCGTGGCGCGATCTACTTAGCAAGGAGTAGCCGACGGTTTGAGGTACTTGGGCGTTTTGCTATTAGTCGATAATCGTCGCGAGGTATGTGAACCTCTTCCTATCTCTTCTAGCATGATATGTGTGAACTATGTAGTACGGTAGACGGACATGTGCTAAATGTATTTTATTGGTGTAAAACATAAAGTGTTATACCGGCTTTATGGGAAGGTGGTTATATGACTTTATGTTGGTAAGAAATACTTGTGGTTTTTAAAATGTAACTGATTTGAACTATAATTGACTTGTTATGTGTTAATAAAGAACTTGAAGTATTTCAAAAGATTTTTGAATCATTTTGAAAGAAGGAGTAATACTTGGTTTTGAAAACTTAAGAGTTATACTAGCTTTATGGAAAGTTAGGTATAACGGCTTAAGAATGTTTCTTGATTTGAATCGAATGTGTATCGACAAACCACTGCAGCGTTAATAAAAGGAAATGTTTTGACAGATTTAGTATTATTAAAATCAGTAGAAACTTCCATCTGCATAGAAGCTAAGATGAGACAAAATGATGTTTCTAGATCATGGTCATTGTAATAAGATTGTTATAAACAAGAATATCCTACTCACATAAGGCTTATGTTTCTCGGATAGTTTAAAAGAGAATTATATTCTTAAATGAATAAGACTATGAAATCTGAAACCTTTCTAAAATAAGAACCGTGAACATTTGAAATTAGGCAAACTTGGACGTTTGGAAAATAATGTTGTTACTTGATTTTACAAAGGTAAGTGTTTTGATTTACTTCAAAAGATAATCACTCTATTTTCATATACTACGGGTATTGTGTGGTTTTGTGAAGTAACATATCTTTAAGGAGTTATTGTATAAAGTACTTTGGGGATAAAAAACCCGATATCGTTAATCATATAGTAGAAGGTACCTTATGTGTGAATAACTTGATTGTATTGGTTTGTGATAGCCTTGTAATACCTTCGTGTTGATTTGATAAGTAATCATATTAGGATGCTACGTGTGTTAGTGATACGTGATGTTTGTGTAAAGGGATTTTCCCTTGATTGTGCTTATCTTTGTTTAAACGATAAAGCCGTTATGTTGGTATTTATACCACTCACCGTGTGTTCGGGTTAAGGCCCTCCGTCTGGGGTAGACTCGAGTGATGCAGGACCGTGATTCGAGAATACCTCATGCGGGTCCGGGGCCTATGCGGGCTACGAGTTCGTGTTAGTGTGCGGCCTTTATGGTCATGCGATGCATGTGGCCGTGCGGTGCGAGTCGGGGCGATGCCGGAGTAGCTACCCTCGATGCGGGGTTATACCTCATGCGGGCCTATGAGATTGGCCTATGCGGGCTGCGGGAGTTCGAGGCTAGACGCGCACATTTGATATTGCGAGCGGCGACCGGCTTTGATCATGTGACGGTCTAGACAGATATCATGATACGATTTATGACCTTGTTAATCGTAGGTGTTAGTAGTCGGCTATGCCTTCTTACCACTGCATCGCTTTATTTGGACACAGTGGGACTGCTGTACATGTGTATTTCTTGGTGCTTTTCTATCATTGGCTGGCGGTGAGGAAGGTATTCCACGGGCATGATTGATGTTGTGGGCGTGAGACCCATTGTTATATTGGAGTGATGACTTTGAGGCGTGAGTCACGACAACATATTCGCTTATTTATTAATCGTAGTTTGGTTATCATACATGTCTCCCCTTTCTATAGACTACTATGATTTCATTTCTGAGATCTTCATGTTTCACATACTTGGTACTGTTATCGACCTCGCCCGGGTGCGTTCATCTGCGCAGGTAAAGGTACACCAGTCGTTGATCCTCGCTCTTAGGGTCACAGTTCAGCGTTTGGGAAGCTCCGTTCCTCCGGAGGCTTATCTTGGTATAGTCCCCTGTTGATAGCACAGACTACGAGATCAGTTGCGGGTTCTTCACCTTCCATAGCTAGGCAGGATGTTCATACACCGGCAGGCCACGGCAGAGGTCGCGGTGGAAGTTCCCAGTTTTAGCGGTCCTTTGAACCGCCTATCTTTTCAGGTATATCCTTAACCCTCTAGAGTTTTGCATGCGTGATACAATGATTTTATGTTGAGTGCTATGTACAAATAGCTTTGTGTGTATTGTGGTTTAGAGACATGGATAGTTGAAAGAATAAGTGGGGGGTCAGGGAAGGTATGAACCTTAGAATATTACACGTTAAGACCTTAGATGTAAGGCCGTCTTGAGTACAAGATTTTGCGGGTGATCTTTGTCTGAATATATAAGTATACGTGGAGTAATTGTGGGAAAATTTCCTTGGGTGGTGTAAAATGGAAGTGGTAGCTTTCATGACGTAAATTAGTAAGATTGTTCCGGATCGGGAAACAAGAGCTTGATGCGTTAAGTGGGTCGGGTTGGGGCCATGTTGCGGGTCAACCCGTAGCTCGGTTTGGGGTTGGGTAAGTTCGAGGTGGTCCCGCCAGGTGGTAGGGTCACGAGGGCGCCAGGCCCAAGTTTAGATGACCATCGTATGAATTCGTGGATGCGTTCGACCTGAATCGGTTCGTGAAGGCCGGGAATGGCCTTAGAAGAAAGTGAAGCTAGTAAGATGACCAAGTTTGGAGGTAGTGACTCCAAAGTTTTGGCAACAGAAGCATTGACTGAAGTGTGGTACGTGTACTCGGAAGAGTTCGAGTGTTCGGAAGTGCACGAGAAAGAAAGAAGTGAACTTGTCTTTGAAAGATGGAAGTAATCATTTTTGTGAAATGAATGTGCGAAGGGAGTATCCTTTGGATCAGAAGCGAGAGTTGGTACTGTTTTGCATCGTCGAGGTGATTCCTCGTTGGCTTGGATTTAAGTATTTGCGCGCGTGTTATTCTGTGACCATGTGCGGCATTGGCAAACTGGTTAAGCTATGAGGAACTTGATCGTTATTTGAGAAGGAACATTTGGGACGAATGTTTCTAAGGAGGGGAGAATGTTATACCCTGTATTTCCAGAGTATGTATGTGAAGACGTACGTACGAAAGTTTAAGCCTTAAGGTAGGCAAGGTTCGAAATTTGTGCACAATCCCCGAAAAGAGTCGTTTTTCAGGCGAAACGCTTTACAAACTTTGCGAAGGAAAATTCGGCTATGTCATTTATTATTTTTGCGGATTTTTCCGAGAGACGAAATATTTTGGACCAACGGGAGGGTGACATGTGTCACCCTCAAAAAGTGGACGGCAAGGGCATTCTTTGGCACGTTTTTTGTGCTCTTTCTTGGTCAAGGGTTAGGTAGGATATTTTGTGTGGTAGATGGATAAGGACACATGGATGAATCCTCCCCCTACACTTGCCTTGCACTTGGCTTCATCTTGGCCATTGGTTGGCCATTGCTTGACCTATAAATACCCCCCTTAGTTGATGAACTTCTTCATCCACAAAATGTTTTCTAAGTGTTATAATCCCCTCTTAGAAAGAGCTCTCGTCAAGCCCTCTCCTCCCCTTAGAGGCCCTCGAGAACCCCTCCCCTTGCCTAGTTGGTTTCGAGAAATACACCCCCCCTTTGTGGTATAGAAATACTTCTCCAAGTATTGTTTTAATACCAAAATACTCTAGCCCAAAACCTTTGTAGTATTTCCAAGTACCCTCTATCTGGCAAGAAAATACTACTATACTTCCTTTAGCCACTAAACGAAACCCTAAGGAAAATCTCCATAATTGGTTGGAGTACTAAGTAGAAGTTGTGTAGAACTTCTAAGGGTTTCTTGGAGCGAATTGGGCGTCGTAATCGAGCTAAACGTTGCTCGGGATCGACATTAAACTTGGATAATTGTGGGCTCATCGAGGTAAATACTCGCCCTTCTATTGTAATTTGGAATTACATCGTAGTAGTATAAAAATGAATATAAGATTCATAGAAGAGAATTGAACCGTAATAGAGGATATTACGTAAAAGACTTGAATCGAAATCACATCGTAAGAGTATTAAAGTAGAAGTTTAAACTGCATTTACATAGACCGTATTTACATGAGACTTATAACGTTTATTGGTTTAATGTTCGCAAGTAGCATGTACTACTTGGAAGGTGGACAAGGCTAGCGGATTATAGCCGTGGGCGTTTTGCTTATAGTCGATAATCGTCGCGGTATGTGATTCTTCCTATACTCTTGAGCATGATATTTTAAAGGAATATATATAGTACGGTGACGTGCGTGTGGCAATGTCTTTTGACTTAAGCCCAATAATAAGAATGGAAGTATTTTAAAAGAATATATATATATAGTACGGTAGACGTACGTGTGTTAACTGAACGTAGTTGTACGACAATGTCTTTTGACTTAAGCCTGAATAATAAGAATCTGGAAGTATTTTAAAAGAATATATATATAGTACGGTAGACGTACGTGTGTTAACTGAATGTAGTTTTACGGCAATGTCTTTTGACTTAAGCCTGAATAATAAGAATCTTGAAGTATTTCAAAAGAATTAAGAATCCCTTTTGAAAGAAGAATAATACTTGGTTTGAAAGCTTAAGAGTTATACTAGCTTTATGGGAAGTTAGGTATAACGACTTAAGAGAGATAAAAAGAATGGTTAATTGATTTTAAGAAGTTATGAGACTTGATCTTAAAAGAGAAGAGACTTGACTTAAATGAATTAATATGAATTCTGTGTGAAACCTCATTCGTGAGTAATGAGTATTTGGTTTTAAAAAAAGGAATAATGTTTTACTGATTTCGGAAATCAGAATAAGTATCGAACAAACCACAACAGCGCTAATAAAGGGAAATGTATTGACTAATAAAGTATTATTAAAACCAGTAGAAACCTCCATCTGCATAGAAGCTAAGATGAGACAAAATGATATTACATTTCCTAGATCATGGTTGCTTTAATAAGATTGTTATGAACAAAGAATAACCTACTGACACATAAGGCATATGTTTCTCAAATTGTTTTAAAGGATTAAAACTATGAACTATGAAACCTTTTCGAAAATGAGAAACTTGAGCATTTGAAATTAGGCAAACTTGAACGTTTGGAAAATAATGTTGTTACTTGATTTTACAAAGGGAAGTGTTTTGGTTTACTTAACAATGTTAGTCACTCTATTTTTATACTACGAGCATCGGGTGACCTTTGTAAAAGAAATGGATCTTTAAAAAGGAATTTAACGTACGTAGTACTTTAGGGTTAAAACCCGAACTTTGACATAAAATGAAAGTACCTTGAGTTGTGTATAACTTGCCTATGCTTGTTGTTGTGAAACTTGTCTATGCTTATTGTGATAGCCTTTGTTGTGCAAGAATTGTGTTTCTATACTACCGCGTCTCTCGATGGAGGGCCGGTTGACTTGTTGAGAACTTACTTAGACGTGCCGGCAGTGACGGAGAATTCCACAGGTACGCTCCTGTTGATAGTGTTATTCCATGGACTAGCTCTCCATGAGGTTTTAACTGTTCGGCCTTGGTATCTGGTGGTCGGCTTTCGTACTTGCCCCGTCTCGTGGCTGATTCGGCCTTGGTACCTGGTAGTTAGCCCTCGCACTTGCCCCGTTCAGTGTAGTGACGAAGTCTCGTGATACGGCCTTGGTACCTGGTAGTTAGCCCTCGTACTTGCCCCGGTCAGCTACGTGACCGGCCTTGGTATCTGGTAGTCGGCTTCCGTACTTGCCCCGTGTCAGCTTCGTGGTTTGGTTGTATAGTATTGTTAGTACGGCTTTGGCATCAGGTAGGACTTGGTGTTCATGTGTACTTCTTGGGGTTATCATATCATAGACTGCCGGCAGTGAGGAAGGTATTCCACGGGCATGATTGATGTTGTGGGCGTGAGACCCATAATTATATTTGAGTAATGACTTGGAGGGCGTGAGTCCCTGACTTGATATAACTGTTATATGTGTGTACTGTAGTTTGGTTATCATACATGTCTCCTGCTTTATATAGACTATTATGATTTCATTTCTGATATTTTGATTCACATACTTGGTACTGTTGTCTTGACCTCGCCCGAGTGCGTTCATCTGCGGTAGAGGTACATCGGATGTCGATCCCCGCTTATAGGATCACATTTCAGCGTATTGGGAAGCTTCGTTCCTTCGGAGGCTTATCTTTTGGTATGTTACCCTGAGTCTGTAGGTTCTTGTACATTCAGGGGTATGGCGGGGCCCTGTCCCGTCACAATTGTTGTAAATATCTTAGAAGTGCATGCTAATTTGTGGCGGGGTTGTAAGGATTATGAATCGCTCAAAGGTCGATATATATACTTGCAAAAAGGCCGTTTTGGTTGGCCTATTTTCTTTTATCTTGATCCATGTCTAATTGTATGTTTACGTTCTTATTTCCGCTGGTTTTTCTCTGATGTTGTATCACTAGGGTGCCCGGGGTAAGGCACCAGTCACGGGCCCGGGTTCGGGTCGTGACATACCCCCCTTTGTTGAATACTTCTTCATCCACAACACAACTTTCTAAGTCTTGAAAAGTCCTTCCCCCTCTTGTAGAAGCTCTCGTCCAAAGAGCTCCCCCCTCCCCCTTGAGAAGGCCTTGGCCGAAACACCCCCCCCTCCTAGTGGTGTTGGCCGAGATAATACCCCCCCTTGCCTAGTTGTTCTCGTAAAATACCCCCCCCCCCCTCTTGGTAGAAAATACTCTCCAAGTATTGTTACTATTCCAAAATACCTTAGCCTTATACCTTGTAGTATTCCAAAGTTACCTCTATACGTAGAGCCCGGAAATACTATCTTATGTCCTTTTAGTCTCAAAACAAAACCCTAAGGAAAATCTTCATAGTTGGTTGAAGTGCTAAGTAGAAGTTGTTTGGGAACTTCTAAGGGTTGTTGGAGCGGGTTGGAGCGCCCAGAGTAGGAGCTAAACGTTGCTCAGGATCGACATTTAAACTTGGATAATTTTGGGCTTATCGAGGTAAATACTCTTGACCTTCTATTGTAATTAGAGTTTGCATACTGTCGAAGTATAAGAATTAAGTATAAGTTATATACAAGGAAGGTATATAAGAAGGGAATCGAATCAGACTTACATAGGATTTGTATTCTGATGACTTGTGAAGTTTGTGGGTAGGAAGTCTTGCCCAATTTTCCGTAGAATCTTGTATCTAGATTTATTCTACATAGTAGTCTAGACGTTGATAGACGTATATGGCCTTTATAGGTTGAAAGTTCTGCGAGTAGCGTATTCTACTCGAAGGGTGGAAAAAGGCTAGCCGGGTTATAGCGGTGGAGCATTTTGCTAATAGTCGATAATCGTCGCGAGGTATGTGATTCTTCCTATCCTCTTGAGCATGATATTTTAAAAGAATATATATAGTACGGTAGACGTACGTGTGTTAACTGAACGTGGTTTTACTCCGATGTCTTTTGACTTGAGTTTAAATAATAAGAATCTTGAAGTATTTCAAAAGAATTAAGAAACCTTTTTGAAAGAAGAGTAATACTTGGTTTTAAAAGCCTAAGAGTTATACTAGCTTTATGGGAAGTTAGGTATAACGACTTAAGAGAGATAAAAAGAATGGTTTACTGATTTTAGAAGTTAAGAGACTTGATCTTAAAAGATAAGAGACTTGACTTAATTAAATTAATATGAATTTTGTTAAAAAGTGTGAAACCTCATTCGTGAGTAATGAGTACTTGGTTTTTAAAAGGAATAATGTTTCTTGATTTGAAATCGAATAAGTATCGAACAAACCACTGCAGCGCTAATAAAGGGAAATGTATTGACTAATTAAGTATTATTAAAACCAGTAGAAACCTCCATCTGCATAGAAGCTAAGATGAGACAAAATGATATTACATTTCCTAGATCATGGATGCTTTAATAAGATTGTTATAAACAAGAATAACCTACTCACACATAAGGCATATGTTTCTCAAATTGTTTTAAAGGAGAATTATATTTATCAAGTGATTAAAACTATGAACTACGAAACCTTTCGAAAATGAGAAACTTGAGCATTTAAAATTAGGCAAGACTTGAATGTTTGGAAAATAATGTTGTTACTTGATTTTACAAAGGGAAGTGTCTTGGTTTACTTAAAAAGATAGTCACTCTATTTTAATCCTACGGGTATCGTGTGACTCTTGTGAAGGAAACAGAATATTTTTAAAAAGAGATAATGTATGAAGTATCTGGTGTGAATAACTTGACTATGTTGGTTTGTGATAACCTTGTAATACTTTCTTGTTGATTTGATAAGTAAACATGTTAGGATGCTACGTGTGTTAGTATCTTATGATGTTTGTGTAAAGGGGTTTCCCTTGTTGTGCTTATGTTGTTTAACGATAAGCTGTTATGTTAGTATTATATCACTCACCTCTTGACATGATACCGGGGGTTAAGCGCCTCCGACGGGGTATACCTCGTGCGATGTGTGACTTTGATTCGAGAATACCTCATGCGGGTCCAAGGGACCTATGCGGAGCTACGAGAGTTCCTGGTTAGTGTGCGGCCTTTGTGGTCATGCGGTCTATGTGGCCATGCGGACTGCGAGTCCAGGATGTTGCCGGGGAGTAGCTACCCTCGATGCGAGGAATACCTCATGCGGGCCTATGTGAGTGGCCTATGCGGAGCTGCGGGAAGTTCGAGATTAGACGCGCGCATTTGATCTGCGGGCGATGGCGGCGCCGATCATGGCGGTCTAGACGGACCTCGTGATCTGATTTATGACCTGTTGGTACGTGGGTTTTAGTAGTCGGCTATGCCTTCGTACTTACCGTGCGGTTTTATTATGACACAGTGGGACACGGTGTTCATGTGTATTCCTTGGTGCTTTTATATCATAGACTTCCCAGCGGTGAGGAAGGTATTCCACGCATGATTGATGTTGTGGGCGTGAGACCCATAGTTATATTTGAGTGATGACTTTGAGGGCGTGAGTCCCTGACTTGACATGACTGTTTTTTATTGTGAACTGTAGTTTGGTTATCATATATGTCTCCTGCTTTATATAGACTACTATGATTTAATTTCTGATATTTTGATTTCACATACTTGGTACTGTATCTTGACCTCGCCCGAGTGCGTTCATGCCGCAGGTAGAGGTACACCAGTGTTGATCCTCGCTCATAGGGTCACAGTTCAGCGTTTGGGAAGCTCCGTTTATCCGGAGGCTTATCAGTGGTATAGTCCCCTGTCGTTGTAGGTACTTACATTCAGGGGTATGGCGGGGCCCTGTCCCGCCATTGTTGTTATATCATTCTTAGAGGTGCATGTAATGCTTGTTGTGGCGAATTTGAAAAAAAGGGATGTAACTGTTCGGATTTAAGTTCTTATATATATATATGCCGAAAGGCAACTTTTCTTCAGATAAACTGTGTCTCTTTTACATTGTTTCATGTTGTGTTTTTATATTCCGCTGATTACTCTGATGTATGTCTACTTGGGTGCCCGGGTAAGGCACCAGTCACGGGCCCGGGTTCGGGTCGTGACATTTAGCCTAAGTGTACTTCACTTTTTGGAGTTGAAGTGTTTAAGAGAAGTTATTAGAAACTTCTAAGGGTTGCTTGGAGCGGTTTGGAGCGTACAGATTAGGAGCTAAACGTTGCTCAGGATCGACATATAATCTTGGATAATTTTGGGCTTATCGAGGTAATGATCTTTATCCCCCTATTGTAATTGGAAATTACATGTTGTAGTAATGTATAGTTGAGTATACTATATATAGAATGGATATTAAAGAAGAGAGTTGAACTGTAATTACATCGTAAAGAAGGATATTAAAAAAGAGAATTGAATCGTAATTACATAGAATTTGTATTCTGATGAGACTTGTAGTATTCTGTGAAGTAGAATTGAACACGTCCGGTTAGGCGTGTAATCCTCGGGAGTTGTTGGCACAGTAGCGGGCCTTGATAGGGAGATTTATGTGATAGCGGGGAGGTCTTTGCGAATTTTCTGTAGAAATATTCTACGAAGAGAACTAGAAGTTAATAGGCGTTTTTGGCCATTATAGGTGGAAGTACTACGAGTAGCGTATTCTACTTGAAGGGTGGAAAAGGCTAGCAAGGTTGTAGTACTTGGAGCATTTTGCTAATTGTCGATAATCGTCGCGAGGTATGTGAACCTCTTCCTATCTTTTCTAGCATGATATGTTGTGAACTATGTAGTACGGTAGACGTACATGTGTTAAATGAATTTGGTTGGTTTAAAACATAAAGTGTTATAACGGCTTTATGGGAAGTTTGTTATAACAACTTTATATGGGCAAAGAAATGGTTTGTGGTTTTTAAAAGATAAAAGACTTAATGTGAAATAATAAGGACTTGGGTTGTGTTAAAAAGTTGTGAAACCGCTTTAATGAGAAATGGGTAATTGGGTTTTAAAAGGAATAATGTTATATTGATTTCGGAAATGAGAACAAGTATCGAACAAACCCTTTGCGGCGTTAATAAAGAAAAATGTATTGACTAATTAATTATTATTAAAACCAGTAGAAACCTCCATCTGCATAGAAGCTAAGATAAGACAAAATTGTATTACATTTTCTAGATTATGGCTGCTTTAATAAGATTGTTATAAACAAGAATAACCTACTCACACATAAGGCATATGTTACTCAAATTGTTTTAAAATAGAATTATTTTATTATGTTATTAATAATATTAACTACGAAACCTTTCAAAATAAGAGACTTGAGTATTTGAAATTAGGCAAACTTGAACTTTTGGAAAAGAAGGTTGTTACTTGTCTTTAAAAGGGAAATTATTTTGGTTTACTTAAAATAATAGTTACTTGCTTTGGATACTACGAGTGTTGGTATCAGTGACTTCGTGAAAAAATGGATATTTGTAAGAGAATTGAAGTATGGTAATTTGCTTGTGCTTGCTTGTGATAGCCTTGTTGTGTAAAAGTTGTATTCTATGCTCTGCGTCTCTCGATGGAGGCGTATATTGTTATTGTTGTTACATGGACATGTCCGCACCGATGAAGAATTCTGCGTGCGGCCATCTGGCGGGTTAATCACGGTATATTGTTATTGTTACATGGACATGTCGCACGATGAAGAATTCCGGCATGCGCGTACGGCGGGTTAATCACCGTATATTGTTATTGTTGTTACATGGACATATACGCACGATGAAGAATTAGGGGCATGTGGCGTCTGGCGGGTTGATTACCCGATATATTGTTATTGTTGTTACATGGACATATCGCATCGATGAAGAATTCGGGCATATGGCCGTGCGGCGAGGTTGATTACCCAGATATCATTGTGCATCCTGGACATGTCTACACCGATGGAGAATTCCGGCATGTGGCCATGATGCGGGCATGATTGATATTGTGGGCGTGAGACCGCGGTTATATTTGAGTGATGACTTTGAGGCGTGAGTCCTGCTTTGACATGATTGCTTTTATGTCGTGATCGTAGTTTGGTTATCATACATGTCTCTATTTTATTTAGATTATGATTTCGTTCTGATATTTCGATTTCACATACTTGGTACTGTTGTCTTGACCTCCTTGGCTGCGTTCATCCGCAGTAGAGGTACATCGGTTGTTGATCCTCGCCATGGATCACATTTCACAGATTGGGAAGCTCCGCTTCTCCGAGGCTTATCTTTTGGGTATGTTTCCCGAGTTTGTAGGTTCTTGTACATTCAGGGTATGGCGGGACCTGTCCGTCATAGTTGTTGTTACATTTTAGAGTGCATGTAATCTTGTTGTGGCGAGTTTGTAAAGGATGTAATCGCTCAAATTCTGTATATATATCAGCAAGGCAACCGCTTTGCTAGCTTTGTTTTCTTATGTTGTATCTTGTTCCTGTTTAAGTTTTTATTTCCGCTGATTTTCTCTGATGTTGTATCACTAGGGTGCCCGGGGTAAGGCACCAGTCGCGGGCCCGAGGTCGGGTCGTGACAAAAGTGGTATCAGAGCAGTTAGTCCTCGGAAAGTGTCTACAGACCGTGTCTAGTAGAGTCTTGATTATCGGTGTGTTGTGCACCACATCTATAATCGGGGAGGCTGCAGGACATTTAGGATTGGTTTCCATTCTTCCCACTCTAAGATCGTGCCTTAGATCTGTGTTATAAGTTGGACCCCTCTGACGTATTTCGTTTTTACCAGTTATGCCTCCACGCAAGGCAATCAGGGCCCAGAAGGGCAAGGCAGCAGAGAGAGCTGCGAGTAGAGCAGCAGTGGCTACTGAGACCACGGTACCTGAGCCTCCAGTCCCACAACCTGGAGCAGAGGAGATGGGTTACAAGGAGATGGCCCAGTTATTGGCGTGATGTGGCAAACATGAGGATAGGGCCGGCCGCATTCGAAGCACCGTGGTTCACCCGAGATCGGATAGTTTGAGGCTACGGGACTTTCTGATTTGTAGCCCGCCAGAGTTCTAAGGGTCGCGGCGTGAGGATGCTCCGCAGGAGTTCATCAAGCGATTCTGACGGATCATGAGAGTGATCAGGGCTTCGGAGACCGAGTCAGTGGTCTTAGGTTCACATCGGCTGCGTGATACTGCAGTCGACTGGTTTGATTCGTGGGAGCTGTCCCGGGGAGAGTATGCACTTCCAGCCGTATGGGACGAGTTCTCAGGGGCGTTTCTTACACATTTCTTATCTCCACAGATGAGGAGGGCTCGGGCCGACAGATTTTTGACGTTAAGCGGGCCGGGCGTAGGGTTGGAGTACAATGTGAGTTTGACTCATTGGCTCGGTATGTCCCGCGTTAGTAGGCGATATGGAGGGCAGAGTACACCGCCACGTCACCGGCTCGATGACTATTTGGCGAGGCTTGTTCGTGTAGCTCTTCACGAGCATGGACATTGCCCGCACGCAGCTTATGCACTTGGATGTGAGGCGGAGAGGTCGGCGGAATGGCCGAGATCGCGAAGCAGGCGTAGCAGCAGGTCCTTTGGTGACTTTCGAGGCGGACCGCCTCGCCGAAGGCTAGTTATGCACCTTCACGATGCAGTGGTCCTCCACGCCCGTGGCGTCCAGGTATTCGGGAAGCGGTCGAGCTCGAGGTTGTGTTTCGCGAGTAGGGTGTTGGCGGACGGCCACCCTACCTCGGTGTGGTCGATGTGGTAGACCGCATTTTGGGAGTGTCATGGTGCGATGGAGCTTGTTATTTTTGCGGCAGGCCATTTGCGAACCGTCCGAGGCGAGTGCTACGGATGTTACGACTCGACCTTCAGATCGGTGGTTGGTTCATCACGCCCACTAGTATCGCCTGCGGCGTGGCGTGATTTGAGTAAAGCGGTAGTTACTGGTATATCCTTAACCCTCTAGAGATTTGTATGCGTGATATGATGATTTTATGTTGAGTGTTATGTTTGGATAGCATTGTGTAAAATTGTGATCTAGAGAACATGGTTAGTTGAAAAGGTAAGCTTAGGGATAGGGAAATTATAAGCCGTAGAATATTATAACAAGTTGAGACCTTAGATGTAAGGCCGTCTTAAGTAAAAGATTTTACGGTTGGTGTTTGTTGAAGTACGTGGTATGCGTGATATATATTGTGGGATGATTCCTTGGGTTGTGTAAGATGAAAGTGGTAGCTTTCAGGACTTGAATAGGTAAGATTGTTCCAGATCGGGGAACAAGAGTGCAGTGCGACATGGGTCGGGTTGAGTACCATTCGCGGGTCAACCCGTAGCCCGGAATAAGGTGGGGTCAGTTCGAGGTGGTCCCGCCAGGTGGTAGGATCACGAGGGTGCAAGGCCCAAGTTTAGGTAACCACTGTATGAGTTCGTGGACGTGTTCGACGAATCGGATCGTGAAGGCGCGGAATGGCCTTGAAGAAATTCGAGGCTAGTAAGATGACCAAGTTTGGAGGTAGTGACTCCAAAGATTTTGAAACGAAGTGATGGCGAAGTATGGTACGTGTACTAGAAAGAGTTCGAGTGTTCGAGAAGAGTACGACAGTAAGGAAAGAAGTGAACATGTCTTTGAGAGATAGAAGTGATCATTTTTGTGAAGTGAATGTGCGGCGCGAGTATCCTTTGGACCAGAGCGAGTTGGTGTTGTGTTACACCTTCGAGGTGATTCCTCGTTGGCTTGGATTTGGGTTTCGCGTATGATTTTATTATGGCAATATGGGGCATAGTTGGTTTCGTAAGTATAGTAGTGAAGACTATCTGCAAGGCGTATGCGTTTGGAGACTTAGAAGGAACATTCGACGAATGTTTCTAAGGAAGAATGTTATACCCGTAATTCCGTGGTATGTATGTGAGGGCGTTAAATGCGAGAATACGACAGTAATTTTGGAAAGAAAGAAAGACGTGATTTTTCGACGGAAAAGTTTCCGGATTTTGTGAAGGAAAAAGGTTCGCTAATGGGAATTGGATTCCCAGATTTGGTACTCGGACTTTTTGGATTAATTAAGAATTATGGAATTATTTATCCGGAATTGGTCACGTGGGGCCCACGGGAGGAATTTACGGTTTGTGGGGCCCACTTTATTTTTTTTACGGATATTTTCGGAAGGTGAAATATTTTGGACCAATAGGAGGGCGACATGTGTCACCCTAGGTGACACTTGGTTGGACGAAAATGATGGGTTTGGTTGGCACGTTTTTTACATGTAAAAGGCCAAAAACATTTGGTCAAAGTCTTGAAGATATTTTGTGTAGTAGATGGATAAGTGGGACCCACACACACATGGCTCAATCTAGACCACACACTTGCTTTAATCCTAGCCCTTGAATGTCCTATAAATACCCCCTTAAGTTGCAAGACTTCTTCATCCACACTTGAGAAATTCCAAGGCAAAAATACTCCCTCCCTTTGATGAAGTTCTCGTCCCACACCCCTCTCCCTTAACCAAACTTTGTCCAAAAATTCTTAAAGTCTTAAGTGTTCTTCCTTAGTGTATTAGGAAGACTAGTAACCAAAGGTTAGAAAAGATTTCACACCCTTAGCCTAAATACACCCTCTTGGCCGAGAGTTGCCACAAGTTTAGCCTAAGTGTACTTCACTTTTTGGAGTTGAAGTGTTTAAGAGAAGTTATTAGAAACTTCTAAGGGTTGCTTGGAGCGGTTTGGAGCGTACAGATTAGGAGCTAAACGTTGCTCAGGATCGACATATAATCTTGGATAATTTTGGGCTTACCGAGGTAATGATCTTTATCCCCCTATTGTAATTGGAAATTACAAGTTGTAGTAATGTATAGTTGAGTATACTATATATAGAATGGATATTAAAGAAGAGAGTTGAACTGTAATTACATCGTAAAGAAGGATATTAAAAAAGAGAATTGAACTGTAATTACATAGACCGTATTTACGATGAGCGTGTAGTATTCTGTGAAGTAGAATTGAACACGTCCAGGTTAGGCGTGTAATCCCACAGGAGTTGTTGGCCAGTAGCGGGCCTTGATAGGAGGAGATTTATGTGATAGCGGGGAGGTCTTTGCGAATTTTCCGTAGAAATATTCTACGAAGAGAACTAGAAGTTAATAGGTGTTTTGGCCATTATAGGTGGAAGTACTACGAGTAGCGTATTCTACTTGAAGGGTGGAAAAGGCTAGCAAGGTTGTAGTACTTGGAGCATTTTGCTAATTGTCGATAATCGTCGCGAGGTATGTGAACCTCTTCCTATCTTTTCTAGCATGATATGTTGTGAACTATGTAGTACGGTAGACGTACATGTGTTAAATGAATTTGGTTGGTTTAAAACATAAAGTGTTATAACGGCTTTATGGGAAGTTTGTTATAACAACTTTATGTGGGCAAAGAAATGGTTTGTGGTTTTTAAAAGATAAAAGACTTAATGTGAAATAATAAGGACTTGGGTTGTGTTAAAAAGTTGTGAAACCGCTTTAATGAGAAATGGGTAATTGGGTTTTAAAAGGAATAATGTTATATTGGTTTCGGAAATGAGAACAAGTATCGAACAAACCACTGCAGCGTTAATAAAGGAAAATGTATTGACTAATTAATTATTATTAAAACCAGTAGAAACCTCCATCTGCATAGAAGCTAAGATAAGACAAAATTGTATTACATTTTCTAGATTATGGCTGCTTTAATAAGATTGTTATAAACAAGAATAACCTACTCACACATAAGGCATATGTTACTCAAATTGTTTTAAAAGAGAATTATGTTATTAAGTGATTAAGACTATGAACTACGAAACCTTTCGAAAATAAGAGACTTGAGTATTTGAAATTAGGCAAACTTGAACTTTTGGAAAAGAAGGTTGTTACTTGTCTTTAAAAGGAAATTATTTTGGTTTACTTAAAATAATAGTTACTCTGTTTTGGATACTACGAGTGTTGGTATCGGTGACTTCTTGTGAAAAATGGATATTTGTAAGAGAATTCAAGTATGGTAATTTGCTTGTGCTTGCTTGTGATAGCCTTGTTGTGTAAAAGTTGTATTCCTATGCTCTGGCGTCTCTCGATGGAGGCGGTATATTGTTATTGTTGTTACATGGACATGTCCGCAGATGAAGAATTAAAGGCATGCGGCGTCTGGCGGGTTAATCACGGTATATTGTTATTGTTGTTACATGGACGTCTGCAGATGAAGAATTCTGGGGGCATGCGGCCATGCGGCGGGTTAATCACCCGGTATATTGTTATTGTTGTTACATGGACATGTCTGCACCGATGAAGAATTCCGGGGGCATGCGGCCATGCGGTGGGTTAATCACGCGATATATTGTTATTGTTGTTACATGGACATGTCTGCACCGATGAAGAATTCCGGGGGCATGTGGCCATGCGGCAGGGTTGATTACCCGATATATTGTTATTGTTGTTACATGGACATGTGCGCAGATGAAAAATTTCGGCATGTGGCGTCTGGCGTGGTTGATTACCCAGATATCGTTGTGCATCCTGGACATGTCTACACCGATGGAGAATTTCGGGGGCATGTGGCCATGATGCGGGCATGATTGATATTGTGGGCGTGAGACCCTTGGTTATATTTGAGTGATGACTTTGAGGGCGTGAGTCCCTGCTTTGACATATTTGTTTTATGTCGTGGCGTAGTTTGGTTATCATACATGTCTCTATTTTATTTAGATCGTTATGATTTCGTTCTGATATTTTGATTTCACATACTTGGTACCTGTTGTACTGACCTCCTTCGGGGGGCTGCGTTCATGCCGCAGGTAGAGGTGCATCGGTTGTTGATCCTCGCTCATAGGATCACAGTTCCGCGTATTGGGAAGCTCCGTTTCTCCGGAGGCTTATCTTTTGGGTATGTTTCCCTGAGTTTGTAGGTTCTTGTACATTCAGGGGTATGGCGGGGCCCGGTCCCATCATAGTTGTTGTTACATTTTTAGAGGTCTGTAGTACTGTTGTGGGCAGGGTTTGTAAAGGATGTAACTGTTCAAATTTCTGTATATATGCAAGAAGGCAACCGTTTCGGGTAGCCTGTTTTCTTATGTTGTATCTTGTTTCCTGTTTAAGTTTTTGTTTCCGCTGATTTTCTCTGATGTTGTATCACTAGGGTGCCCGGGGTAAGGCACCAGTCGCGGGCCCGAGGTCGGGTCGTGACATAATATTAGGGACTTGAACCCACAAGTACTATGTACATTCACCGTACATATCATGTAATATTAGGGAATTAAACCCAATAGCACAATGTACGTCCGCCGTACATTCTTTCATTTATATAACCCCAAGGCACTAGCCTTGCAACATCAAGTTACTTTCACTTTTAAATCAAGTTACTCACATTTTTTACAATCAAGGCACTTTCACTTATAAATCAAGTTACTCACACTTTTTACAATCAAGACACTTTCAATTATAAAATCAAGACACTTTCACTTTCAAAATTCAAGGCACTTACACCTTTAAAATCGAGTAACTTACACTTTTAAAATCAAGTCACTTATTCTTTTAAAATCAAGTAACTTACACTTTTCAAATCAAGACACTTATTCTTTTCAAATCAAGTAACTTACACTTTTCAAATCAAGTCACTTATTCTTTTCAAATCAAGTGACTTACACTTTTCAAATCAAGGCACTACCACCTTATGTACCACAAGAAATCCGAATCCATTTTAAAACACGTACGTCCACCGTACACTCATTTTTTTAAAACCATGCCAATATACTATCAATGAAATAGAATAACTTTCATTTATAAAAACTCAAGGTACTATCACATATTTCCTATTTGCAAAACCAAGGGACTGCCGCCTCTTTCATTTTAACAAAAAACTGAGGCACTACCACCTCTTTCATTTTAGCAAAACCGAGGCACTACCACTTCTTTCATTTTAGCAAACCCAAAGTACTATCAAGTGAATACATAGAAATTCAGTTCTTATGGGGAGGGAAACCACCAAGAGTTGCTTGGGATATCATTTGCTTGCCTCAAACTGAAGGTGGCTTGGGTCTAATGAACATCAAGGAATGGAATCATGCCTTGCTATCCAGGACTATTTGGCAAACTCACACGGATGTTGATTCTCTATGGGTCCAATGGATCAATAGCCACTATTTGAGAGGTATTACAATTTGGGACTATGAGGTACGTCCTAGGGACTCCCCCTTATTCAAAAGGATTTGTGGGATTCACGACAAATTTGTTTCTATCTTTGGTAGCCATGGTGATGCTATTGACGGCTTTACAAAGTGTTGTGCCAACGGTAAATTTGATTCAAGCCTCGTGTATAATATCTTGCGCACTCCGCAAGTTAAAAAGCCTTGGATGTCACAAATTTGGAAAGGCTTCATTCCTCCCAAATTCTCTTTTACTGTGTGGCTAAATTGCAGAAAGCGGTTAGCTACAAAGGATACTCTATCATATCTCAACTTGGAGGATAAATCTTGCGGGTTCTGCAAGCAAGCTAATGAAACAAGGGAACACCTCTTCTTTACTTGCCCCTACACACACATGATTTGGAAGAGCATAAAAGATTGGTTGGGTATTAGAAGAGAGATGACAACTGTTGAAAGCTCCCTTAAGTGGATTAAGAAAGATCACCGCGGGACAAGCATCCGAGCCAAAGCTATTTTGCTTACTTTTTGCATAGTGGTCTATGAGATTTGGAGGGCAAGAAACACATTGCTCTTTGAAGGCACAAGCTTTCCGGCAGAAGAGGTCATTGCAAGAATCAAAACAACATCTTATAGAGTTCTCTATGATTTTATCCCCTCTTGTAATGGCACCATTTGAGTGACCACCCCTCCCCTGCCTCTCTTATTGTTTACATTACGTTGAGGCTTGAGATACCTCAACGACTGATTGTAGCCATTTTCTTTTCGTTATTAGTAATAATATTTGCATTTACCTAAAAAAAAAAGTGAATACATAGAACAACTTCCATTTTAGAAAACCAAAGTACTATCAAGGGAATACATAGAACAACTTCCATTTTAGAAAACCCAAAGTACTATCAATGGAATACATATCACTAAGGATTAAAATCCACTCACCTTATAAAGTCAAATCATGCCAAAGAAGAAAGGATAGTTCACATACCTTATTGACGAACTAACTAACTCGACAATCTAGAATACGTCTCAATGTACTTCAACCTATAACAACAATAACACGTATATCGACACGTGCTTACTAATGTAGGTTATATACCAAGTAAGGGCTCTCTTATCCTATAAAAATTTGGGCAGCGCTTCCCCTATTTATACGTACTTTTCCACCTTTCAAGAAGGTCAATATCAACAACAACAACCAAACCACAATTATGGGCACAACCAAACAGCAACCAAAGGGGATTACACGCCTTACGTGTAAAATTCAGCCCCTTAATCCATATAAAAAAAGCCCACAAAAACAATCTGAGTTCTACAACAATGTTAAAATGTGAAGCCTTTCAACACCTTTCTACACCCTTAATCCCTTAGGAATTTCATTAGCAATACTACCTTTAAACATGCATATTGGTAGCTGATTTTCCAGAATTTTAATACCTCAAAACAGTCCCTAAAAACTTCATAACAATATCCAATAGTTTTATAGTATATACGACCAACAACCCCAATACGATAACCCTTTCCATAATCCTTTATAATCCAATTCAAGTTCCAATACTTTTATACAAGTGTTACACCCCGTAAATTCAAGAAGATAAGATAAGAACATACCAAGGAATTTAAGATTTGAAAGTGGAAAGATAAGTGGACAAACATGTGTTGGACGGATTTTGAGTCTACCTTGGAGTGTTGTACCCCAGTTGTTAAGAATTTCGAGGTGTTTAAAAAGCCTAGTGTGTAGTCCGTTAAATCTAGTTCCCAACGCAACAAACCGTTCGTCGATAGGATATCGGAGTCAAAAGTTATGGAAGTTTCAAGTTTGGTGCGCAGTCAAAGCGATGGTTTCGGTTCGAAGTGCAGTGCGGCTGAAATGCGGGCATGGCGCCGGTTGTAATGGAGGTTCGCTGAGGTTGCAGCGCCGCTGTCACGACCCGAACCCGGGCCCGTGACTGGTGCCTTACCCCGGGCACCCAAGTAGCCATACATCAGAGTAATCAGCGGAATATAAAACAAGACATGAATAAAGTGAAGTGAAAAACAGTTATCTGAGAAAAACTTGCCTTGCGGCATATATATATATCAACTAGAACAGTTATATCCCTTTTTACAATTCTGCCCACAACAGTACTACAGACCTCTAAGAATGATACGACAACAATGGCGGGACAGGGCCCCGCCATACCCCTGAATGTAAGTACCTACTACGACAGGGGACTATACCACTGATAAGCCTCCGGAGGAACGGAGCTTTCCCAAGCGCTGAAACGGTGATCCTAAGAACGGGGATCAACAGTAGGAGTACCTCTACCTGCGGCATGAACGCAGCCCCCCGAAGGAGGTCAGTACAACAGGTACCAAGTATGTGAAACTGAAAATACTGTAAATGAAATCATAGTAGTCTATATAACGCAGGAGACATGTATGATAACCAAACTACAGTTCACAATAAATAAGCAGTCATGTCAAGTCAGGGACTCACGCCCTCAAAGTCATCACTCAATTATAACTATGGGTCTCACGCCCACAACATAAACGAGAGTGAAATAGATATACTGTAACTGGTCTTTTCTAGGCCGCTAATGATCGAAGCAAGGCCAATCGCCCATAGTATCAGTATGCGTGCCTAATCCTGGACTTCCCGCAGCCCGCATAGGTCACACATAGACCTGCATAGGTCGTATCGACCCGCATCGGGGGTAGCTAACCCCGGTACCCTCCTGGACTCCCGCAATCTGCATAGTCTCAATAGACCGCATAGTCACATTGCATCGTAGGCGCATCCCCGCATCGGGATAAAACACCCGGAATGATCAATCCTGGAGCATACCGCTGCTCCGCATAGTCACATAGACCGCATAGGCCGTATAGACCCGCATCAAGGGTGGCAAGCCCTCGGTATAACAAGTCAAGGGGGTAGGTGATATAATAACATAACAGCTTATCGTTAAACAACATAAGCACAACAAGGGAAACCCCTTTACACAAACATCACCAGATACTAACACACGTAGCATCCTAACATGTTTACTTATCAAATCAACAAGAAAGTATTACAAGGCTAACACAAACCAACACAATCAAGTTATTCACACAAGGTACTTTCTACTTTATGTTAACCATTTCGGGTTTTTATCCCCAAAGTACTTCATACATTAACTCTTTAAAAGATCCGTTTCTTTCACAAAAGTCACACAATACCCGTAGTATTAAAATAGAGTGACTATCTTTTTAAACCAAAACGCTTCCTTTTGTAAAATCAAGTGACAACATTACTTTCCAAACGTTCAAGTTTGCCTAATTTCAAATGCTCAAGTTTCTCCTTTTTTGAAAGGTTTCGTAGTTCGTAGTCTTAATCACTTAATAATATAATTCTCTTTTAAAACCATTTGAGAAACATATGCCTTATGTGTGAGTAGGTTATTCTTGTTTATAACAATATTATTAATGCAGCCATGATCTAGGAAATGTAATATCATTTTGTCTCATCTTAGCTTCTATGCAGATGGAGGTTTCTACTGGTTTTAATAATACTTTATTAGTCAATACATTTCCCTTTATTAACGCTGCAGTGGTGTGTTCGATACTTATTCTGATTTCCGAAATCAGTAAAACATTATTCCTTTTTAAAAACCAAGTACTCATTACTCACGAATGAGGTTTCACACAAAATTCATTTAAGTAAAGTCTCTTATCTTTTAAGATCAAGTCTCTTAACTTCTAAAATTTATAAACCATTCTTTTTATCTCTCTTAAGCCGTTATACCTAACTTCCCATAAAGCTAGTATAACTCTTAAGCTTTTAAAACCAAGCATTACTCTTCTGAAAAAAAATGATTCAGTATTCTTTTGAAATGCTTCAAGATCCTTAGTATTCAGGCTTAAGTCACAAGACATTGCCGTAAGTATTATTCAGGCTTAAGTCAAAAGACATTGCCGTAAGTATTATTCAGGCTTAAGTCAAAAGACATTGCCATAATTATTATTCAGGCTTAAGTCAAAAGACAATGCCGTAATTATTATTCAGTTCACACACGTACGTCTACCGTACTATATATATATTTAAAATATCATGCTCAAGAGTATAGGAAGAATCACATACCACGCGACGATTATCGACTATTAGCAAAATGCTCCACGGCTATAACCCGGCTAGCCTTGTCCACCTTCCAAGTAGAACATGCTACTCGCAGATCATTCAACCTATAAAGGTTATACAAGTCTATCAAAGCCTAGACTACTCTTGTAGAATATTCTTCTGATGTGATTCCAGTTCAAGTCTATTCTGTAATATCCTTCTATTACAGTTCAATTCTCTTCTATGAATCTTATATTCATTTCTATACAACTACAGTATGTAATTTCCAACCACAAATAGAAGGATAGGATTATTTACCTCGGTAAGCCCAAAATTATCCAAGTTTAATGTCGATCCTGAGCAACGTCTAGCTCCTACTCCGGGTGCTCCAACCCGCTCCAAACAACCCTTAGAAGTTCTACAAAACTTCTTCCTAATACTTCAACCAACTGTGAAGATTTTCCTTAGGGCTTCGTTTAGTGACTGAAGGGACGTATAATAGTATTTCTGGGCTTTTAGTATAAGTGTAACCTTGGAATACTACAAGGTATTTGGGCCAAGGTATTTTGGAATAGTAACTATACATGGAGAGTATTTTCTACAGAGGGGGGGGGGTAGTATTTACGAGACCACTCAAGGTAGGGGGTGTGCTACTGCTAGCATCACTAGAGAGGGGTACCCTACCCACTACCTCTCAAAGGGGTGCTCTCGGCTAAAGCCTCACAAGGGGGGAGGACGAAAACTATAGAGAGGGGGGGAGAGGGATTTCAAGACTTAGAACAATTTTAGGATGAAGAAGTCTTCAAAGGGGGGGGGGGGGGTATTTATAGGTCAAGCAATGGCCAACCAATGGCCAAGATCATGCCAAGTAGTAGGCAAGTGTAGGGTGAGGATTCATCCATGTGCACCTTATCCATCTACCACACAAATATCACAAAATATCCTACCTACTCCCACTCTCCATTTCGTCCAACTTGCCGCCCATAAGTCCACCAATTAGAGGGTGCCAAGTGTCGCCCTCTTGTTGGTCCAAAATATTTCGTCTCTCGGAAAAATCCGCAAAAATACTAAATGACATAGCCGGAATTTTCCCTTCGCAAGTTGTGTAAAACGTCTCGTCGAAAAACGATTCTAATCGGGGGTTGTGAACAAAATTCGAACCTTGCCTAACTTTAAGGCTTAAATTTTCCTACGTACGTCCTTACGTATATACTCTGGAAATACGGGGTATAACAGCCGCGGCACCGGAATGCAGGGCTGCAGCGCCGGAATGCGGGTAATTATTCTCTGAAGTGGAAGCGCCGCGGCGCCGGCGGCGGGGCCGCGGCGCCAAGGCGTGATTTTTCTGCGGTAAAGGGCGAAAATCAGGGGATATTTTGTTAAAAGCCTATGGGAGGGTGACAAGTGTCCCTCCCATCCTTTTGACCAGAATAGGGTCCTATTTTAGGGCCAAGTCTTGGAAGACTTGGCCATTTCATCTCAAAATCCTCCCAAGGAAATCCTCTCCCTTTCTCTCTAGTTTTTTTTGAAGAAAACCTAGCCTAAGGAAATTTTTGGAGCGGCGGCAAGAAGGAAAAGTGTGGGTGAACTTGTGGAGGCGCGGGGGGACGAATTTGACGAAAAAGAAGTGGGAGAAAGGGGCTTTTGTGGGCTATTCCAAAAGGTAAAAGTTTCCCCTTCTCTTGGATTTGAGTTAATACTTGTTATAGTAGTTTAGAAGTGAGCCTGAGGCTGTTATATTTGAATAGATTTGGATCTTGTTATCTTGTTGAAAACCGAAATGGGCATGTTAGCCTTAAGATTATAACTTCAATTGAGTTACTAATTTAGTCGTCACATGTTGTAAAGGGGGGGGGGGTATTGTAATGGTTGAAGATGTCTAGGGCTAGATATCATGTTAGACCTAAGAACTTGGATTGGAAAAGAGTTGAAAGGGGTTAGGATTGGTTATATTGTTGGCCAAGAATGGCATGGGAATTATTGGGTTATTTTGTGTTATTGTGGGGCGGAATTTTACACGTATTGTTAGGCGTGTAATCCCCTTGCATGTGTTGTATTAATTGAGCCTTAAATGTGGCGTTGGTTATTGAATTTCGGCCTTGAAAAAGGTGGCTTAGTAAGTAGAAACAAAGGAAGTGCCGTCCAAATTTCCGTAGAATGTAGGGACCTTGCACTTAGTTATTCTACGTTCGAAGCTAGAGATTGATAGACGTTTTATGACCCTTATAGGATTGAAGTACTACGAGTAGCATGTTCTACTTAAGGGAGATAGTATTGTGGAGCATTTTGCTAACCGTCGATAATTGTCGCTAGGTATGTGATTCTTCCTATCCTCTTCAGCATGATTATTTGTGAAATATATAGTGCAGTAGATGCACGTGTGTTAAAGGAATTTGATTTCCCTTGTTGTGTCATGACTTGATATGAAGTGTAAAGGTATTGATTGTTTGAAAAGTAGGAAAATCTTATTCGTTAGTAATGGGTACTCGGTGGTTAAACAATAAGCCCTCTTGGTCTCATAAGGGCTTATAGTTGTAATTGGTTGGTTTAAAACATAAAGTGTTATAACGGCTTTATGGGAAGTTTGTTATAACCACTTTATGTAGGTAAAAGAATGGTTTGTTGATTTCAAAAGAAAAGAGACTTAAGAATTTGAAGTGTTTTGGTTTAAAGAAAGGCATGGTTTTGTCTTGACTTGTTTTAAAACATAAAGTGTTATAATAGCTTTATGGGAAGTTAGTTATAACGACTTTATGGAAAATAAAGAAATGGATTCATTATTGGATTTAAAATGGTAACTTGATTTTGGGAAAAGAGAAGTAACTGTTTTCAAATATCGAACTCTTTGTAATGGAAAAACATAAGTGGTTTGGTTATAAAAGGTAGGAGTACCTTGATCTTAAAGGGGTTAGATACTTGGGGTTTAATGGTATACTTGACGTGTGCTAAGAAGTGTTTAAAGTACCTTGAGTTGTGTGTAACTTGCCTATGCTTGTTGTGATAGCCTTTGTTGTGCAAGTGTTTGATTGTGTGCTACCGAGCCTCTCGATGAAGGGCCGGCTATCTGGTTGATTGATGGACATACTGACACGTTGGGTAGCCCACGGGTATGCTTCCACTATATCGATCCTCTTGGACATACTGACACGTTGGGTAGCCCACGGGTATGCTTCCATTAGGAGTGTTATCTTGTTATTTGTTTGGACATACTGACACGTTGGGTAGCCCACGGGTATGCGTCCACAGTGGGTATTATCTTGTTATTTGTCTGGACATACTGACACGTTGGGTAGCCCACGGGTATGCTTCCACAGGGATTGTTATCTTGTTATCTCCTTTGGGCATACCGACACGTTGGATGGTCCACGGGTATGGGCCCACTAGGACGGTTCCAGGGCCATGCTTATACCGAGGTGAGATGCCGGGGCATGCGGCCATTATGCGGGTTAAATTCCCGGGTTGTATTTGAGTGATGATTTCACGGGCATGAGTCCCTGACTTGACATGACTGCTTATATGTGGTGTACTGTAGTTTGGTTATCATACATGTCTCCTGCTTTATATAGACTATTATGATTTCATTTACAGTATTTTTCAGTTTCACATACTTGGTACCTGTTGTACTGACCTCCTTCGGGGGGCTGCGTTCATGCCGCAGGTTGAGGTACATAGCTTGCTGATCCGCACTCTTAGGATCGCTGTTCAGTTCTCGGAAAGCTCCATATCTCCGGAAGCTTGTCCTGTGGTACGGTTCCCTGAAGTTGTAGACTTTTGTATATTCAGGGGCATGGCAGGGCCCTGTCCCGTCATTATGGTTTTAAAATTCTTAGAAGTGCAGAACCTTTGTTGTGGCAGAGTTTGTAAGGGATGTAACTGTTCAAGTTTTCATTTATGTACAAAAAGGTAACCGTTTGGGTTAGCCTGTTTTCTTATTTTACTGTTTTCTTTCATGAGTTTTTATTTCCGCTGGTTTTTCTCTGATGTTGTATCACTAGGGTGCCCGGGGTAAGGCACCAGCCACGGGCCCGAGGTCGGGTCGTGACAACAAGTCATAACAACTTATAAACAACAATATTACTTCATTATAACACGCAATAGATGAAGATAATAACAACAATAACCAACGAAACCCGAAGTCCCAAAAAACTGTCACTCTCGACCCAACTTCACCAAAATTGTCGAAACACTTTTTATTCTTCATTCTTCTTAATACAAGTTCATCTATTAACTACAACAATATGTAATATCCAATTACCTCATGAGAAGGAAGAATTTTACCTTTTATTAGTCCAAAAAAACGTCCACAGTCCGCTCAACTTTGGCCCACAGTTTTCGTTTTGCTCCACTTCTTCAAGTTCCAACCACACACATGTATCCTCTACAAGCTTATAACCAACTTCCCTTCTTGTCTTACCTCCAAAAAGTTGATAATCAAGCCTAGGGTTTCAACCCATAACTCACGACCCAAATGGAATTTGGAGGAGCTTGGAGAGTTAACTTAACTTAAGACTTGATTAGTGTTCTTAATCTCGGATAATAATCAACTCTTGTTCTTGAAATTGTTCTTGGGATTTTACAAATTTAAGGCAAGAGAAGAGAGAACTTTGGAGAATGAAATATTGTGAAATGTGGCTAAGTTTTCCATCTCTATCTCTATATAGATATTTCCTTTTGCAAGACACGTGGATGAGGACACATGTCACCTCCCCATTGGCCCAATTTCCTTCTTAAAAAAATATCTAAATATTTGTCCAAAATATCTTAAAATCGAAGGGCCCCACAAAATTGTGAAATTTTCTGCGAGCACCATATTATCAATTCCAATACTTCATAATCCAATACTAATTCCATAAATTCAATTAGAACAATTAAACTCCAAGTAAATAATTTTTCCGTCGTCACATTTTTTTCAAAATTTTCCATAGGAAAATGTAAATGTACTTTCCTCCCAACATTCAAATCTCAATTCCTTAGTCACGTTCTCATATCAATGCAATGGAATTACGGGGTATAACAACATTCCCCCCTTAGAAACATTCGTCCCGAATGCTCATAATAAGTTTCAAGCTAAACAAATTTCAGCACAGTCTCCATTAACTATACTTGCCAACCTATACTCCACAAAACCAACGATGCCTCACACGGCCACAACATAACACATGTATATACACCAATCAAAAGCCAAACGAGGAATCAAAACTAGAGAGTGTATATAATCACAATTAACTCTCATCCATGGTCTAAAAGGATTCTCTTTTCGTACTTTCATTACTCATAACTATAAACACTTCAATTCTTTTCACACTTGTTCACTCCTTTTCTTACTTGTCGTACTTTTCTCATACTTCCAAAATTATTCTGGTATATATTTGTAATCTAAAATATGGTTCATGTTTCCACTCTTTGGCGTTACTATATCAAAACTTGGTCATTATACTTAGATTTAATTTCCTTCACTTGCCTCATGGCCAAGACTTTCCGTCTTACCATTATTAGGTCTCTCATTGACCGAGTGCCCATTCGTCTTACCTTTTTCACTCTCATTTCAAGTTACCATGAGGGTCTCTTATCTCAAAGTATCTCTCATACTATTGTTATCAAAAGGTATGTAGAATTGTAACATGACGCACAACGTAGCCGAAGCCGAGGACCTTCCCAGTCCAATATCTATAGCATACCTTAGCTTACTAACCTTGATACAAGTAACTCTTAATAATACACAATATCACCCTTTATGCGAGGAAAATGGCTTATCTCCCTTTCATAATCTTTCTTCCTAGCATTGTTCCTTGTTTCTCTCTTACCACCGCTTTTTGCCTCACTATATAACTGGTTGTCCTTAGCACATTGCACTTCAGTTGTAATCACAACCACATTCATAGGGTCCTGTTGCGGTTTCCTTTATAATTCTAATCATCAAGCGTCACCTTAAAACATGTAGATCTTCATAACCTACAAAATCTTCAAATGATGTCTTCTATTTTCTTTTTCATTAGTATCACTTATACTCATCTTATCCTGCGTATCAACTTGGGATACTTCGAAACATTGTGGCCATAGTTGCCACACCAAACTAACCTCCTATACTTTTTGTACACCATCTATCAATATAGTAATACAGGGGATCATCTAAACAATTTTTCTCTAGTTTCTTCATAGCATCTATAAGGACCTTTAAGTTCAACTACAAGTGTGAATTTTTGCAACCCTCCAACATAAATTCCTTCAATGGACTTGTTTCCAATTTCAATATTATCTCCTACATTAAAAACATAAGTGGTTATTACTCAAACCAAGGAATCATCACAACTAATATACTTCACATATACCATGTACTTTAACCAAGATCAACCGTAAAATCCTTTACTCAAGAAGGCCTTGTATCTAAGGTCTCAACGGTTATCTAATATTCTAAGGTTCTCAATTATTCTATGTCCCAAGCTTACATTATCTCTCCCCGCATACGGGTAAGATAGCTTCTCATAATCTCAAAAATAGGTTGTCTCAACCACAACAACCCTATTTACTCCATACCAATATTACTCGTACATATCACTTAATCATACAACATAGCTTAATCTAACAACATGGTATGCCATTAAATCAATTTAACATGATCTCGTAAGAGTTTATCCCACTCTCAAACAGCCCATCACCTCCTAAATATTCCAAATTAGCACATATAATATGCCTTGGTGTGGATTCACTAAACTGTTTCACACCTTTCAAGTAATTATTAAAGCTTAACCAACTCATGGTAACCCATAATTACTTCAGACAACATACACATGGACCCAAATAAACACGTTCGTATAGATGTACATCATCATAATACCAACTATACAACAAGCTTACCAACCTGTATATAAGGTCCATATATTCCCTTACGGGCCACTGTTGCCTTCTTCGGAGGCATAGCTGCAACACCACAATACGTAAGAGAGGATTATCCTAATACATAACTCTATTGCACGATCTTTAGAGTAAGAAGAATAGAAAGCAATCCTAAATATCATGTAGCCTCCTGTGTATAAACATGGTGCACACATACCCATACCCAAGAGTCTACTAGACACGGTCTGTAGATATTCCGAGGACTAACTGCTCTGATACCACTTTTATCACGGCTCGAAACTCGGGCCCGCGACTGGTACCCTACCTTGGCACCCATCTACCCGTACATCACATATAACCAGCGGAAGCTAAAAGAAAACTCATCATCATCAATTTTTTTAAAGCAGGCAAAGCCGACAAGACCGTCATTATATATTTATAACAACAAAAGAAACTACAACTTTACACCAGTCCATCCCACATATGAATATATACCTCTAAGAGCTTGACAATAACTATGACGGGACAAGGCCCCGCCGTACACATAAATGTACATAAGAGTATAATACAAACTACGTACCAAAATGACAAGCTCCGGAATAGTGGAACTATCTCACTAAAAGCTGAGTGGAGATCCTAAGCTCGCGGATCACCCGACTGAGTATCTAATACATGCGGGCATGAACGCAGCCCCCCGGAGAAGGGCGTCAGTACAACAATGTACTAAGTATGTAAACATAAAGATGACAGGGACAAGTATGAAAATCAAATACCAGATCCAACCATGTCATATAAGAATAAGAGCTAACTGTACTTTTTCAATCGTATAAAATCAACTGTATCTTTTAAATATAAGGAGTCCAATGTGCCTTATAAAAATAGAGTAATGAGAGTCAACTGTACCTTTTCAAAATATGCAAGTTATGTCAAAATCAGGGACACCTGCCCTCCGAATATAACATCACGGGACTCGAACCCGCATATGTATATATAGTATTATGGGACTCGAACCCACATCATGGAGAGCTAGTCCATGGAATGATATAATGTTATGGGACTCGAACCCATATACATATATAAATGGTAACATGAGATAATATAATGTCATGGGACTCGAACCCACATACATATATAAATGGTAACATGAGATAATATAATGTCATGGGACTCGAGCCTACATACATATATAATGTTGTCGGCCCTCTAGTGAGGGACGCGGTGATGTAGAAATATAACACTTGCATGAATGGCTATCATGAGCAAACATATGCAATATAAATCATCTTTGACTCTCATTAGAACAAATAGAATTATCTATCATATTATAAAACTCAAGGCATTTTCATATCATTTAATATTAGGGACTTGAAACCAAAAGTACTATGTACAACTCTTTTATAAAAAGAATCATCTCAGGTAATATTAGGGACTTGTACCCACAAGTACTATGTACATTCACCGTACATATCATATAATATTAGGGAATTGAACCCAATAGCACAATGTACGTCCGCCGTACATTCTTTCATTTATAAAATCCCAAGGCACTAGCCTTGCAACATCAAGGTACTTTCTGTTATACCCCGTATTTCCAGAGTATGTACGTAAGGGCGTACGTACAAAAGTTTGAGCCTTAAAGTTAGGCATAGGACGAAATTTGTGCACAACCCACTAAAAGAATCGTTTTCCGACGAAACGTTTTACAAAACTTGCGAAGGGAAAATTACGGCTATGTCATTTATTATTTTTGCGGATTTTTCCGAGAGATGAAATATTTTGGACCAACGAGAGGGTGACACTTGTCACCCTCAAGTGGACGACAACATGGGCAAGTTTGGACGATTTTGTGGCCTTGCCTTAGTCAAGGTTAGGTAGGATATTTTGTGTAGTAGATGGATAAGGACACTTGGGTGAATCCCCACCCTCCACTTGCCCTCCACTTGCCTTCATCTTGGCCATTGGTTGGCCTATAAATACCCCCCTAACTTGAAGGTTTTATTCATCCACAAACACAATTCTCTAAGTCTCAAAATCCTCCCTCTCACTTGTAGTGTTTTCGTCCCAACCCTCTTCCCCCTCTAGCCTAGTGGCTTCGGCCGAGAATACCCCATCTCTCTTTGTAGAAAGTTGCCTTCTAGTGTAGTTACTATTCCAAAATACCCTAGCCCAAATCACTTATAGTATTAAGTAGAAGTTGTTTAGAAACTTCTAAGGGTTTCTTGGAGCGGACTGGAGCTTTCAGATTAGGAGCTAAACCTTGCTCAGGATCGACATTTAACTTGGATAATTTTGGGCTTATCGAGGTAAATAATCTTATCCTTCTATAGTATTGGAGATCACATACTGTAGTAGTATAGAAATAGTACAAAGTTATATAGAAGGATATTAAAAGAATAGAATTGAACTGAAATCACATCAGAAGAATAATAAAGAAGATTGAACTGTACTTACATAGGACTGTATTTACAGTAGACTTGTGTAGCTTGGAGGGTAGGGAAGTGCTGCCCAATTTTTCGTAGAATAGAGAACCCTCTGCTTAGAATAGTCTACAGAGTCGTCTAGACATTGATAGACGTATCTGACTATTATAGGTTGATTCTCTGCGCGCGACATATTCGACTTGGCAGGTGGATTTCGCCGATGAGGTATGTGATTCTTCCTATCCTCTTGAGCATGATATTTTAAGTATATATATAGTACGGTAGACGTATGTGTGTTAAACTGAACATGGTTTTACTTGACTTGAGTCTAAATAATAAACCTGGAAGTATTTCAAAAGAATTATAAATCATTTTTGAAAGAAGAGTAATACTTGATTTTTAAACAGAAAGCTTAAGAGTTATACTAGCTTTATGGGAAGTTAGGTATAACGACTTAAGAAAGATAAAAGGAACGGTTTTACTTATTTTGTTTATGAAAATCCTGTATTGATTTCTACAAAGTGTAGTAAGATGGTTTGATAAGTAACATGTTAGGATGCTACGTGTGTTAGTGTCTTGTGATATTTTCATTCTTGTTATGCTTACGTTGTTAAACGTTAAGACCGTTGTACTGTTATTATATCACATACCCCCTTGACTTGTTATACCGAGGGCTTGCCACCCTTGATGCGGGTCTATACGGCCTATGCGTGGTGACTATGCGGAGTCAGCGGAGTTCCAGGATTGATCATTCCGGTGTTTTATCCCGACGGGGATGCCTTACGCGGTCAGGTGACTATGCGGTCTATGAGACTATGGGATCGCGGAGTCCGTGAGGGTACCGGGTTAGCTACCCCGACGCGAGGAATACCTCATGCGGTCTGTGTGACCTATGCGGATCGCGGAAGTCCAGGATTAGGCACGCATAATGATACTATGGGCGATTGGCCTTGCTTTGATCATTCGCGGCCTAGAAAAGACCAGTTACATTATATCTATTTTGCTCTTGTTTATGTTGTGGTACTATGTGCAGTTGAACAGGTTGTATTTGCAAATGGTTTTAAATACTTTGATTTTACTTCAGTACTTTACAGTTTCACATACTTGGTACCTGTTGTACTGACCTCCTTCGGGGGGCTGCGTTCATGCCGCAGGTAAGGGCAAGCAGGTGCTAGATCCGCATCCTTAGGATCTTTGCTTTGGTGTCAGGAGCTCCATCTTCTCCGGAGGCTCGACTTTTGGTATGGTTCTCCCTGATGTTGTAGATATATGTACATTCAGGGTATGGCGGGGCCCTGTCCCGCCATAGTTGTTTACATTCCTAGAGGTCTGTAGTCATGTTGTAAAGTTGGGATGTAACTGTTCACTCTTTATATATATATGCCGAAAGGCGACTTTTCTCAAATAAACTGTGTATCAATTTACATTTGTTTCATGTCTTGTTTTTATATTCCGTTGATTACTCTGATGTATGTCTACTTGGGTGCCCCGGTAAGGCACTACCACGCCCCTAACGGGTCGTGACAAAAGTGGTATCGAGCGCTTAATCTCTGAAAGTGTCTACAGACCGTATCTAGTAGAGTCTTGATTATAGGTTTGTTGTGCACCACACCAATAATCAGGAGGCTATAGGATATTTAACATTGGTTTCCATTCTTCTCACTCTGAGATCGTGCCTTAGAGCTGTGTTATAAGTTGGACCCCTCTAACGTATTTCCTTTCTTTAACAGTTATGCCTCCACGTAAGGCAACCCGCCCGTGGGCAAGGCACGAGGAGCTGCTAGTAGGACACCGAGAGTCACGAGGGCTCAGGCCCAGTCTATACCCGAGATGGCGAGTTCCACGACGCCGCCAGCCCCAATAGGGTTTAGAGCCGCAGAAGTGGTTGATGAGACCACAGTACCTGCGCCTCGAGTCCCACAGCCTGGAGCAGAGGAGATGGGTTACAGAGAGATGGCGCCATCGCCGATCGTGGCGACACGAGGATAGGCCGACGCAGCAGCCCAGCCGGCACTGTGGTTCACCCGAGATCGGACAGTTTGAGGCTACGGGATTTTCTGAGTTGTAGCCCGCCAGAGTTCTACGGGTCGAGGCCTGAGGATGATCCGCAGGATTTAGTCCGTCAGTTACAGAGGATCAAGGTTTCAGAGACCGAGTCCGTGATCTTCGATTCGCATCGGCTGCGTGATACCGCAGTCGACTGGTTTGACTCGTGGGAGCTTTCCCGGGGAGAGCATGCGCCTCCAGCAGTATGGGACGAGTTTTCGGAGGCTTTTATCACTCACTTCTTGCCTCCACAGATGAGGAGGGCACGGGCCGACAAGTTTTTGTTGCTGAGACAGAGAGGGCGCACAGTTAGGGAGTACAACGTCGAGTTCGATTCTTTGGCTCGATATGTCCCTGCGCTAGTAGCAGATATGGAGGCCGGGTGCACCGTTACGTCACCGGGCTAGATGATTATATGGCAGAGTCGTGCGCTGGTGTAGCTCTTCAGTCGGGCATGGATATTGCCCGCATGCAGGCTCATGCACTTGGATGCGAGGAACGTAGAGACCGACGGGTCGGCGATATCGCCAGCAGGTTAAGGCCAAGACGGCCGGATCTTTTGGTAGTTTCGGGTGGACGGCCTCAAGAAGCCTAGATTTGCACCCCACCACTCGAGCACTCCTACATCGCTTTGCACCAGAGTATTCGGGGCGGTGGCCCCAGGACTTCGGATTTCCAGGGTAGCAATGGTGCTAACCGATCGAGGTCCGCTCAGTGTGTCCGATGTGGTAGATTCCATTAGGGGGGTTGTGGTACTACTTCGGGAGCTTGCTACACTTGCGCCGCCAGGTCACTACGCGAGAGCCTGTCCGAGCAGGCAGCGCAGATGGTAGGGTCACCACAGGTCCGCTGCCGGTCTTCATCCCCTTCGCCACTCGCCCGAGGCGTGGTACTCATGGACCAGCAGGTCGCGGCAGGTCGTGGCGCGGTCCAGCTTCTAGCGGTCCTCGAATCGCATTTATGCCTTGTCCACCGGGCAGACGTGAGGCGCCGCTCGACGCCGTCAGTACTTTATCGCTTCGTCACGATGTATGCCTTGATAGATCCGGTTCTACTGGCCCTATATATCTCCCTTATCGCTAGTAGGATAGGGATGAGCCCGAGTCCATAGACCCTTTGAGGTAGCTACGCCAGTGGTGATTCGGTGGTAGCTCGGCAGTATATAGGGCTTGTCCGGGACTATACGCAATCGTCGCACCTAGCCAACTTGATAAAGTTGGACATGACCGATTTCGATGTGATCGGGCATGGATTAGTTAGCTTCGCTACGCCCAGTAGACCGCAGGAGAGAGTGGTACGGTTCCAGCTTTCTGGGAGCCGGTTATTGAGTGGGAGGAACACCGTGTCGCCGAGGGTAGGTTTATTTCCTACCTCAAGGCTAGGAAGATGGTGCGCAGGGGTATATCTACCATCTCATTCGGTGTTTGATATCGAGGTCGGTACCAAATTTTCATCGGCCCAATAGTCGAGAGTTCCCGATGTGTTTCAGACGACCTCCCTGTATCCTCCCGAGAGGAGATAGAGTTTTGTATCGATGTGCTGCGGACACTCGCCTATTTCCATTCCGCCATACGTAATGGCACCGCCGAAGTTGAGAGAGTTGAAGGACCACCGAGATTTGTTGGAGAAGGGCTTCATCGTGCCTAGTGTTTCTCCCCGGGAGCGCCAGATTGTTCGTGAAAGAAGGACGCGACGCGCACGTGTGTTGATTACGAGTGAACAAGGTGACCATTAAGAATGATACCCCTTCCCGTGATTGATGATTTGTTCGACCACATTCAGGCGCGAGATGTTTCTCCAAGATTGATCCGCGATCGGGCTATCATCAAGTGCGTGTCGAGAGGCGGATGTCCCTAGATCGCATTCCGGACCGCAGACGCACTATGAGTTCGTGGTTATGTCTTTCGGGTTGACCAATGCTCGCAAGATTCATGGATTTGATGAACCGAGTGTTCAAGCCATTTTGGACACGCTTGTGATAGTGTTCGCTTATTCCCGCCAGAGCGAGCATGCGAGCATTTAAGGGCGATCAGGCCGAGATTTCTCCGACCAACAGTTATACGCCAAGTTTTCGAAGTGTGAGTTCTGGTTGACTTCGGTGGCTTTTCTTGGGCATATTGTCGGGGCTGATGGTATTCGGGTGGATACGGCCAAGATCGAGGCAGTCAGGAGTTGGCCTCGACCTACTACTCCGACAGAGGTGCGCGCTTTTCCGCCTCGCAGTTATTATCGGTTCGTAGAAGTTTGCTTTATCTCGCCCATTGACTAGGCTGACTCATAAGGCGCTAAGTTTCAATGGATCGATGCTTGTGAGGGTTTCCGCCATCGAAGGAGATCGACGACGCCTCGCTCTTACTCTTCCGCAGGTCCAGACGGCTATGTCGTATTGTGATGCGTCAGGCATCGGGCTGAGATGTGTGTTGATGCAGCAGGGCAAGGTTATAGCGTACGCATCCCGACAACTTAAGAAGCATGAGAGGAACTACCCCACCCATGATTTGGAGTTGGCAGCGGTGATTCACGCCTTGAAGATCAGGTCACGACCGCTCGGCCCGTGGATCGTGCTCACGGGCACCCAAGTAGTCATACATCGAGTAATCGGAAATATAAAGCAAGACATGAAACGCTTATAAAATAAGACGCTTTATGTGAGAAAACATCGCTTTTCGCATATATATATAAACATGGTTTAGCGCTACATCCGACATCGCATAACATACGACTACAGCACTCTAAGGAAATATACAACTATGGCGGGACAGGGCCCGCCATACCTCGATCGCATAAAACTATCTACAACAGGAGATCATACCCAAAAGTAGAGCCTCCTAAAAGATGGAGCTCCCGACACCAACGTAGAGATCCTAAGAATGTGGATCTAGCACTCGCTGCTCTTACCGGCAGATGAACGCAGCCCCCCGAAGGAGGTCAGTACAACAGGTACTAAGTATATGAAACTGTAAAATACTTAAATGAAACATATCATTTTAAAAATAGTTTTGCAAGTATGTATGAAACAACCAAGGAAACCGCACATAGTGCCACATCACAAACAAGAGCAGCAATAGGTAAACTGTAACAGGTCTTTTCTAGGCTGCGAATGATCGAAGCAGGGCCAATTGCCCGTAGTATCACCATGCAAGCCTAATCTCGACTCAGAGTCCGCATAGGCCAATCACATAGGCCCGCATAGGTATATAACCCCGCATCGAGGGTAGCTACCTCGGCATCGCCCCGACTCGCCGTCCGCACGGCCACATAGACCGCATGAGGTATAACCCCGCACACTAACTCGAACTCCCGTAGCTCGCATAGGTCCCTTGGACCCGCATGAGGTATTCTCGAATCACGGTCCTGCATCACCGCCGAGTCTACCCCGCATCGGAGGGCAGCTTAACCCCCGGTAATATGTCAAGAGGTGAGTGATATTACACTAACCTAACAGCTTATCGTTAAACAACATAAGCACAACAAGAATACTCTTTTCACAAACGTTACAAGACACTAACACACATAGCATCATATCATGTCTACTTATCAAACCATCTTATTATTCTTTCACAATTCAATATAAGTCTGTTATAAACACATAGGCAAACTGCTTTCTTTTATCAATCTTAAGTGGTTATACTTAACTTCCCATAAGGCTAGTATAACTCTTAAGCTTCGCTTAAAAACCAATTAGTTCTCTTCTCGTTAAAAATGATTCAAGATTCTTTGAAATGCTTTCGATCTTTATTATTCAAAGCTTGCCGTGAGGCATTGCCGTAAGTGTTATTCGTGCTTAAGCCGTGAGGCATTGCCGTAAGTATTATTCAGCTTAAGTCAAAGACATTGCCGTAGTTATATTTTAGTTAACACACGTACGCCTACCGCACTATATATATTGTAAAATATCATGCTTTAGGAAGAATCACATACCTTCTCAAATAAACCACCGCCAAGTCAATATGTCACGCAGAGAGTCACCTATAATAGTCACAGATATCTATCAAAGACTACTCAAGGTCATTCTAAACAGAGGGTTCACAATTCTATGGAAAGTCACAAAGACTTCCTACCCTGAGCTATATAAGTTCATCAGAAAACAAATTATGTAAGTACAGCTTGATTATTCTTCTTTAAACCCTTCACTGGGTAACAGTTCAATTCTATTCTGTGATATTCTTCTAAGTATTTAATACTTATTCTAATACTACTAAGAAGTATTCTCTAATTCAAAAGAGGGTTAGGATTAGTTACCTCGGAAGCCCAATAATATCCTAGAAAAGTCGCTACCGAGCAAGGTTTTGCTCCTAAGTTGTATGCTCCAGGAAACCTTAGAAGTTCTTCACAACTTCTACTAAGTACTAAGGTATTTGGGCTAGGGTATTTTGGGCATTATAACAATACAAGAAGGCAACTTTTCTACCAAGGGAGGAGGGTAGGTTTTGGCTAGGCTGTGGGGCCTCGCCAAACTTCTTAGGCTAGAGGGGTATTCGGCCAAGGGCCTTCACAAGGAGGGGAGGTGTTGGACTAAAAGGCTACAAAGGGAGAGGAGAGGATTTTCAAGACTTGAAAGCTTTGTGGATGAAGAACTCTTCATCTTAAGGGGGGTAATTATAGGTCAAGAAGTGCCCAACCAATGGCCAAGATTAAGACAAGTGCAAGGCAATTGTAGGGTGAGGATTAACTATACACAAATATCCTACCAACACCATGACTTGTGCACAAGGCACAAAAACGCGCTATCATTGCTAGTCCATTTCGTCCAAATGGACGATTTGAAGTCCACCAATTGGAGGTGCCAAGTGTCGCCTCCCGTTGGTCCAAAATGTTTCGCCTCTCGGAAAAATCCGCAAAATTAGAAATGGCATAGCCGGAATTTACCCTACGAAAGTCGTGGAAACGCTTCGGCCTGAAAACTATTCGCTTTGTGAGTTGTGCCCAAAAAAATCGCCCAAGCCTAAACTTTAAGGCTTTTTAGACGTATTCCTTACGTCATACTACGGAAAATACGGGTATAACATTCTCCTCCTTAGAAACATTCGTCCCGAATGTTCCTTCCCAAGACGCTTAACGATAAGATTCTTCATAACTTAAACAATTGTAAATGCCACACACGCCACAGAGCAACACTTAGGCGTAAACGATAACGAAAATTTACAAGTAGGAAAGTGAATTTACCGGAGGTGGGGAATAGGTGAGGATACTTCCGCCTCATGTCCTCCTGGCTTCCCACGCCATCTCCTCCCCGAGCTCGTTCGCCACAAGACTTTGACGAAGCCACGCCCCGTCCGCAGACGCCTAACCCGACGATCGACTATCGCTATGGAATCTCCTCATACGATAACCCCGTCACTGGACATCGTCAATCGGTGTACCCTAGATGGATCCCCGATACATCTCCTCAAAGATAGATACGTGAAAACCGGATGCACCGCCTCCGGATCGGACGGCAGATCCAACTCGTAGCAACCTTGCCTACCCTACGACAATCAAACGCCCAATGTACCTAGGGCCGAGTTTCCTTCTTCCCGAATCTCATCACACCCTTCATGGGTGACACCTTTAGGAAAACCCAATCATGAACCTCGAACTCAAGATGCCGACGACGATGATCTCGTGATACGACTTGGCCGACTCGAGTCATCAATAGCCGCCTCGGATAAGCTTCACCTTATCCATCGCCGTACCAAATCTGGTCCCACTAGCCGCACTCGCCCACATCGAACCAACCTATAGGCGATCTGCACTTCCTCCCATACAAGGCCTCATAAGGCGCCATCCGAATACCGGAGTGGTAGCTATTATTATACGCGAACTCAACTAGAGGCAAATGATCCTCCCAACTACCATCAAGTCAATAACACAAAGCTCGCAGATATCCTCAAGAGTCCGGATAGTGCGCTCTGCTGTCCGTCTGCTCAGGATGAAATGCAAGACTTCGACTCACTGCGCCCCTAAACCTCCTCCGGAAGGACTCCAGTTAGCCGTAAACGGACTCCTCGCTCGATATGATCGAGTAGGGACTCCATGCACCGACGATCTCTGATGTAAAGTCCGCATAATCCTCACCGAAAAGTCATCCCGACGGAAGAAAGTGGGCTGATTTCGGCCACCGTCGACGATAACCCATATAGAATCATGTCTCCTCCGAGTGCGAGGTAATCCCGCGATGAAGTCCATGTTGATTACCTCCCACTTCCGTGTCGGGATCTCAATCGCTCAGAATAAACCACCGTGCCTCTCGTGCTCTACCTTCACCGCCGACAACACGGGCACCGAGCTACGAACTCGCAACGTCCTCTTCAAGCCATCCCACCAATACACGATCTAAGGTCGTGGTACATCTTAGTCGACCCGATGGATAGAGTAACGCGCTACCGTGTGCTTCCCCAAGAACTCGCCAAGTCCTCAAACATCCGAACACACACCGCCTCAAACCTTAGCACCCCATCAAAGCTACTCAAAAGGACCCTTGCCTCACGTAAGAGTCGTATCACGATATCGAATCAAAGCCGGATCTCGAATCGCCTCTTCACCTCCTCAACGATGGAAGACTCGGCAACCTCACGAACTCTAACCCCACCGCTATCGAGTCAATCAAACGGACACCAAGGCTCGCTAATCGTGCAAATCACGAACCATGTCCTCCTCTCTAGCCGCACATCCGATAGGCTCCCATCGACCTACGACTAAGAGCATCCGCCACAACATTGGTCTTCCCGGTGGTACAGATATCAACATCGTAATCCTTAAGCAACTCTAACCACCGCTCTCGCCGTAAGTTCACTCCTCTGGTGAAGATATACCGAGGCTCTTGTGGTCCGTAAAAATATCCACGTGAACCCCTTACAAATAGTGCCTCCAGATCTTCAAAGCGTGAATCACACCGCCAACTCCAAATCACGGTGGGTAGTTCCTCGTGTTTCTTCACCGTCGGGATGCATATGCTATAACCCCGCCATGCTGCATCAACACACATCCCAACCCGATGCCCGACGATCACAATACACGACATAACCATCCGACCTCTCCGAAGAGTAAGAACGGGCGGTCGCTACTTCTTTCAAAGAATCGAAACCCCGCCACAAGCATCACCATCAAACTTGGCTGCCTTCTCGAGTCACTAGTCAATGGTGCAGATAGAAGCAAACTTCTCCACGAACCGCCGATAATATCCTGCAAGGCCCGTAAAATCGCGAACCTCGCCGGAGTAGTAGGTTCAGGCCAAGTCCTCGATCGCCTCGATCTTGGCCGTATCCACTCAATGCCATCACCCGGCAATATGCCCAAGAAACGCCATCAAGTCAACCAAAACTCACATTTGGAAAACTTGGCGCATAATCGCCTGGTCTCGAGAATCACAAGATAGCCTCAAATGCCCGCATGCTCCCGCTCGAGCGAGAATAAACCAAGATATCATCAATGAACACTATCACAAACGTGTCCAAAATGGTTTGAACACTCGGTTCATCAAATCCATGAATACCGCCGAGCATTGGTCAACCCAAAAGACATGACCGAACTCATAATGCCCGCACGCCCCGAATGCAATCCTAGGGACATCCACCTCTCGACTCGCACTGATGATAGCCCGATCGCAGATCAATCTTGAGAAACATCTCGCACTCTCGCAACCGTCAAACAAATCATCAATCCCGGGAAGCGGGTATTCGTTTAATGGTCACCTTGTTCACCGTCAGATCAACACACATGCGCAGCGTCCCGCCCTTCTTCTTCACGAACAATACCGCTCCTGTGGAGAAACACTAGGCCTCGATGAAGCCCTTCTCCAAAGAAATCTCTAAGCCGATCCTTCAACTCTCTCAACTCGGCAGTGCCATTCAGATGGCGGAATGGAAATAGGCCGAGTGTCCGCAATATGTCAATACAAAACTCAATCTCCTCTCGTGAGGGATACCCGAGGTCATCCGAAACACGCCTGGGAACTCACGACCATCGAATCGATCGAAAATCTGCACCGCAGCCTTCAGATCAAACACCCGAACGAGATGGTAGATATACCCTTCGCACCATCTTCCTAGCCTTGAGGTAGGAAATAAACCTACCCTCGCGATACCGTGCTCCTCCCACTCAACAACCGGCCCTCAGAAACTGAACCGCATTACTCTCTCTGCAGCCTACATTGGCGTAGCAAGAAGCTAGCCAATCCATCCCCATGATCACGCCGGTCAATCATCTCTAACTCTATCAAGTCGGCTAGGTCCGACGATCAGAATGGTCACAGACAAGCTCTATAGCCCCGCCGAGCTACCACTGAATCACCCACTGGCGTAGCTACCTCGAAAGGATCTATGGACTCAGGCTCTATCCCTATCCTACTAGCAACAAGGGGAGATATATAAGACAGAGTAGAACCCGGATCTATCAAGGCATAAACATCAAACCAGAACCGATAAGGTACCGTGGACGACATCAGTGAGGCCTCCCGATCCCGCTTACCGACAAAGCATAAATGCGTTCTCGAGGACCGCTAGAATCGACCCGCCACGACTCGCCGCAACTCCGCCGTCCACGAGTACCTTGCCCTCCGTGGCAGTAATCGTCGGGGATGAAGAAGACCCGCGAAAGAACTCGTAGGTGACCTACCATCAAGATCGCCTGGTCTGACAGCCGCATAGTGACCTCGCCGCTACAATCAAACAAACTCCCGTACCACAACTCCCGGCGGATCTACCGTGACGCCACACCGGCGGGTGGTCTCGATCGCCGCACTTCCGCCGCCTCGACGCTCAAGTCCTGGGCCCCGTCCGCCTCGAATATCTCCGCTCGGCCGAGGATGGCGCAGAGTGCTCTGGCCGGCCGTGGTGCAAATCTAGATCGCTCGAGGCCGCCACCACGATAGCCACCAAAAGACCTCGCCGCCCCGGTCTTCTTCTCGCTGCCGTCACAACCCGGCGGTCTCTACGCCTCACATCCAAGAGCATGAGCTCGCATGCGGGTAATGTCCATACCCGGAGAGAAACACCCGCATACGACTCGCCATATAGTCGTCTTCAGCCTGACATAGCGGTGCACCCTATCCTCCATATTCGCTACTAATGCCGGGACATATCGAGCCAATGAATCAAACTCGACATTGTACTCCCGACGGCGCCCTCTCGCCTCGAGTAAAAATCTATCACCGCGCCTCCTCATCCGTGGAGGCAAGAAGTGAGTGAGGAAAGCCTCGAGAACTCATCCCAAGTAGCCGGGACGCGTGCTCTCCCGATAACTCCCATGAATCAAACCAATCGATCGCGTATCACGCACTGATGCGAACCGGCGTCACAGACTGCCTCTCGAGGCCTTGATCACCTCATGATCCTTCAAGCCGACGGATGAACTCCTCGCGATCATCCTCCGCCTCGACCGAAAAACTCGCGCTACAACTCAAGAAATCTCAGCCTCAAACTATTCGCCTCGTGTACCACGGTGCGACTGGCGCTGAGCTGAATCGAATCGCCGATCCAAATTTCTCTCAGACGGCCACAACTTTAGCCAATAGTCGGGCCATCTCCTTGTACCTAACTCTCCGCCTGTGCCGCGGGATGAGGTGTGGGTACTATGGTCTCGCTGGGCCGGGCGGCGTCATAGAACTCGCGCCGCTCGTATAGACTGGCTCGACTCGTGACTCGGGTGTCTCGCTAGCGCCTCCTCGGCCGCCTTGCTTCTGGGCCCGGTTGCTTACGTGGAGGCATAATCACAGGAATGGAATACGTTAGAGGGTCCAACCTATAACACAATTTCTAAAGCACGATCTCGTAATGAGAAGAATGGAAACCAATCCTAAATATCCTATAGCCTCCTCGATTATTGGTGTGGTGCACAACACACCGATAATCAAGACTTACTAGATACGGTCTGTAGACACTTTCCGAGGATTAATCGCTTCGATACCACTTTTGTCACGACTGCCCGGCCCGTGATCGTGCCTTACCGGCACCTAAGTAGTCATACATCGAGTAATCGGAAATATAAAGCAAGACATGAAACAGCTTTATAAAATAAGACACGCTTTATGTGAGAAAACATCGCTTTCTAATATATATATAAACATGGTTTAGCGCTACATCCGACAATCGCATAAATACGACTACGCACTTCTAAGGAAATATACAACTATGGCGACAGGCCCCGCCATACCGATCTGCATAAAACTATCTACAACAGGAGATCATACCAAAAGTAGAGCCTCCTAAAAGATGGAGCTCCGACACCAACGTAGAGATCCTAAGAATGTGGATCTAGCACTGGCTCTCTTACCGCAGATGAACGCAGCTCAAGGAGGTCAAGACAACAGTACTAAGTATATGAAATCAGAAATACTTAAATGAAACATATCATTTTAAAAATAGTTTTGCAAGTATGTATGAAACAACCAAGGAAACCGCACATAGTGCCACATCACAAACAAGAGCAGAATAGGTAAATCAGAATGTGTCTTTTCTAGGCCGCGAATGATCGGGCAGGCCAATTGCCCGTAGTATCACCATGCAAGCCTAATCTCGACTCAGTAGTCCGCATAGGCCAATCACATAGGCCCGCATAGTATATAACCCCGCATCGGCGGTAGCTACTCCTAAGATCGCCCCGACTCGTCGTCCGCATGGCCACATAGATCGCATGAGGTATAACCCCGCACACTAACCTCGAACTCCCAGAGCTCCGCATAGGTCCCTTTGGACCCGCATGAGGTATTCTCGAATCATGGTCCTGCATCACCGAGTCTACCCCGCACGGAGGCAGCTTAACCCCTGAATATGTCAAGAGGTGAGTGATGTTACACTAACCTAACATTATCGTTAAACAACATAAGCACAACAAGAATACTTTTTCACAAACGTTACAAGACACTAACACACATAGCATCATATCATGTCTACTTATCAAACCATCTTATTATTCTTTTCACAATTCAATATAAGTCGTTATAAACACATAGGCAAACTGCTTCTTTTATCAATCTTAAGTGGTTATACTTAACTTCCCATAAGGCTAGTATAACTCTTAAGCTTCGCTTTAAAAACCAATTAGTTCTCTTCATAAAAATGATTCAAGATTCTTTGAAATGCTTTCAGATCTTTATTATTCAGCTTAAGCCGTGAGGCATTGTCGTAAGTGTTATTCGTGCTTAAGCCGAGGCATTGCCGTAAGTATTATTCAGCTTAAGTCAAAGACATTGCCGTAGTTATATTTTAGTTAACACATGTACGCTTCACCGCATTATATATATTGTAAAATATCATGCTTTAGGAAGAATCACATACCTTCTCAAATAAAACCACCGCCAAGTCAATATGTCGCAAGCAGAGTCACCATAATAGTCACAGATATCTATCAAAGACTACTCAAGGTCATTCTAAACAGAGGGTTCACAATTCTATGGAAAGTTGGGCAAGACTTCCTACCGTGAGCTATATAAGTTCATCGTGAAAACAAATCTATGTAAGTACAGCTTGATTATTCTTCTTTAAACCCTTCACTGGGTAATACCAATTCTATTCTGATATTCTTCTAAGTATTTAATACTTATTCTAATACTACTACAGAAGTATTCTCTAATTCAAAAGAGGGTTAGGATTAGTTACCCTGTAAGCCCAATAATATCCTAGAAAAGTCGTACTGAGCAAGGTTTTGCTCCTAAGTTGTATGCTCCAAGGAAACCTTAGAAGTTCTTCACAACTTCTACTAAGTACTAAGGTATTTGGGCTAGGTATTTTGGGCATTATAACAATACAAGAAGGCAACTTTTCTACCAAGGGAGGGGGTAGGTTTTGGCTAGGCTAGGGGCCTCGCCAAACTTCTTAGGCTAGAGGGGGTATTCGCCAAGGGCCTTCACAAGGAGGGGAGGTGTTGGACTAAAAGGCTACAAAGGAGAGGAGAGGATTTTCAAGACTTGAAAGCTTTGTGGATGAAGAACTCTTCATCTTAAGGGGTATTTATAGGTCGTGCTGGCCAACCAATGGCCAAGATTAAGACAAGTGCAAGGCAAGTGTAGGGTGAGGATTAACTATACACAAATATCCTACCAACTCCTTGACTTGTGCACAAGGCACAAAAAACGTGCCATTGCTAGTCCATTTCGTCCAAATGGACGATTTGAAGTCCACCAATTGGAGGGTGCCAAGTGTCGCCCTCCCGTTGGTCCAAAATGTTTCGTCTCTCGGAAAAATCCGCAAAAATTAGAAATGGCATAGCCGGAATTTACCCTACGAAAGTTGTGGAAACGTTTCGTCGGAAAACTATTCGTTTTGTGAGTTGTGCCCAAAAAAAATCGTCCAAGCCTAAACTTTAAGGCTAAGCTTTTTGTACGTATTCCCTTACGTACATACTCTGGAAAATACGGGGTATAAAAATCTGGAGGCACTATTTGTATGGGGTTCATGTGGATATTTATACAGACCACAAGAGCCTTCAGTATATCTTCAGTTAGAGGGAGTTGAACTTACGACAGAGACGGTGGTTAGAGTTACTCAAGGATTACGATGTCGATATCCTGTACCACCCGGGGAAGGCCAATGTTGTGGCAGATGCCCTTAGTCGTAGGTCGATGGGGAGTCTATCAGATGTACAGCCAGAGAGGAGGGGCATGGTTCACGATTTACATCAGTTAGCGAGCCTTGGAGTCCGATTGTTTGATTATGATAGTAGTGGGGTTCGAGTTCGGGAGGTTGCCGAGTCTTCCATCGCCGGGAGCAAGAGGCAACAGCTGAGGATCCGGTTTGACGCTGCACCGCGATACGGCTCTTCGTGAGGGAAGGGTCCTGAGGTAGCACCGATGGGGTGCTAAGGTTCGAGGCGTTGTGTGTTCCGGATATTGCAGACTTCGCAGCAGGTTCTGGGGAAGCACACAACAAGACGTTACTCTATCCATCCGGTCGACCAAGATGTACCACGACCTCGTGATCCGTATTGGTGGGATGGCTTGAAGAGGACGCTGCAGTTTGTGGCTCGCGCCCGTGTTGTCGCGCAGTGAAGGTAGAGCACCGCAGGCCCGGTGGTTTGTTGCGCACGATAGAGATCCCGACCGGAAGTGAGAGGTGATCAACACGGACTTCATCACGTGATTACCTCGCACTCGCAGGAAGCATGATTCTATCCGGGTTATCGCCGACAGTCGACTAAATCAGCCCACTTTCTTCCCGTCAGACGACTTTTTCTACCGAGGATTATGCCGACTTTACATCCGAGAGATCGCCGATCGCATGGGTCCCTATTTCTATCATATCGCATGCAGGAGCCCGCTTACGCTAACTTCGGAGGTCTTTCCGAAGAGTTTAGGACGCAGTGAGCTCGAGTATCGCATTCCATCCTCGCATGCACGGACAGCAGAGCGCACTATCCGCACTCTCGAGGATATGTCGCGAGCCCTGTTTTTGACTTTAGGGGTAGCCGAGAATCATTTGCCTCTAGTTGAGTTTGCATATAATAATAGCTACCACCCAAAGATTCGATGGAGCCTTAAGAGGCCTTGTATGGGAGGAAGTGCAGATCGCCGATAGTCTGGTTCGAAGTGGGCGAGGTTCAGTTAGTGGGACTAGACTGCATGCAGCAAAGGATAAGGCGAAGCTTATCCAGAGCGCTATCGACATCTCGATTCGACAGAAGTCGATGCAGATCATCGCCGCCGCATCCGGAGTTCGAGGTTGATGATTGGGTTTTCTCAAGGTGTCACCCATGGCGGTGTGATGAGATTCGGGAAGAAAGGAAAACTCACCCAAGGTACATCGGGCCTTATCGATTGTCCGCAGGTAGGCAAGGTTTACGAGTTGGATCTCGCCATCCGATCCGGAGGCGCGCATCCGGTTTTTCATGTTTCTATGTCGGCGAGATGTATCGGATCCATCTAGAGTGCACCGATTGGCGATGTCCGTGTGACCGGCGGTTATCGTATGAGGAGATTCCCATAGCGATAATCGATCGTCGTGTTAGGCATCCGCGACCAAGGACGGGCTTCCACAAAGTCTTGTGGCGGAACGAGCTCGGGAGGAGATGACGTGGGAAGCTGAGGAGGACATGAGGCAGAAGTATCCTCACCTATTCCCCACACCTTCAGGTAACTCACTTTCCTACTTGTAAATTTTCATTGACATATTTGCTTAAGTGTTGTATTGTGGCCATGTGAGGCATTTGCAAACCTGCTTAAGCATGAGGAACTTTATCATTATCTGCCTTGGGAAGGAATATTCGACGAATGTTTCTAAGCGAGGAGAATGTTATACCTCAGATTTCGCAGTATGTACGTAAGGGCGCACGACAAAAGTTTGAGCCTTAAAGTTAGGCATAGGACGAAATTTGTGCACAACCCACTAAAAGAATCGCTTTCCGACGAAACGCTTTACAAAACTTGGAAGGAAAATTACGCTATGTCATTTATATTTTTTATGGATTTTTCCGAGAGATGAAATATTTTGTACCAACGAGGGTGACACTTTTCACCTCAAGTGGACGCAACATGGGCAAGTTTGGACGATTTTGTGGCCTTGCCTTAGTCAAGGTTAGGTAGGATATTTTGTAGTAGATGGATAAGGACACTTGGGTGAATCCCCACCCTCCACTTGCCCTCCACTTGCCTTCATCTCGCCATTGGTTGGCCTATAAATACCCCTAACTTCAAGGTTTTCTTCATCCACAAACACAATTCTCTAAGTCTCAAAATCCTCCTCTCACTTGTAGTGTTTTCGCCCCAACCCTCTTCCCCTCTAGCCTAGTGGCTTCTACGAGAATACCCCCCCCTCTCTTTGTAGAAAGTTGTCTTCTAGTGTAGTTACTATTCCAAAATACCCTAGCCCAAATCACTTATAGTATTAAGTAGAAGTTGTTTTGAAACTTCTAAGGGTTTCTTGGAGCGGACTGGAGCTTTCAGACAGAGCTAAACCTTGCTCAGATCGACATTTAACTTGGATAATTTTGGGCTTATCGAGGTAAATAATCTTATCCTTCTATAGTATTGGAGATCACATACTGTAGTAGTATAGAAATAGTACAAAGTTATATAGAAGGATATTAAAAGAATAGAATTGAACTGAAATCACATCAGAAGAATAATAAAGAAGATTGAACTGTACTTACATAGGACTGTATTTACAGTAGACTTGTGTAGCTTGGCGGGTAGGGAAGTGCTGCCCAATTTTTCGTAGAATAGAGAACCCTCTGCTTAGAATAGTCTACAGAGTAGTCTAGACATTGATAGACGTATCTGACTATTATAGGTTGATTCTCTGCGCGCGACATATTCGACTTGGCAGGTGGATTTCATATGAGGTATGTGATTCTTCCTATCCTCTTGAGCATGATATTTTAAGTATATATATAGTACGGTAGACGTACGTGTGTTAAACTGAACATGGTTTTACTTGACTTGAGTCTAAATAATAAACCTGGAAGTATTTCAAAAGAATTATAAATCATTTTTGAAAGAAGAGTAATACTTGATTTTTAAACAGAAAGCTTAAGAGTTATACTAGCTTTATGGGAAGTTAGGTATAACGACTTAAGAAAGATAAAAGGAACGGTTTTACTTATTTTGTTTATGAAAATCCTGTATTGATTTCTGCAAAGTGTAGTAAGATGGTTTGATAAGTAACATGTTAGGATGCTACGTGTGTTAGTGTCTTGTGATATTGCCATTCTTGTTGTGCTTACGTTGTTAAAACGTTAAGACCGTTGTACTGTTATTATATCACATACCCCCTTGACTTGTTATACCGAGGGCTTGCCACCTTGATGCGGTCTATACGCCTATGCAGCGTGTGACTATGCGAGTCGCGGAGTTCCGTGATTGATCATTCCGGTGTTTTATCCCGACGCGGATGCCCTATGCGGTCTGCGTGACTACGCGGTCTATGAGACTACGCGGATCGCGAGTCCGTGAGAGGTACCGGTTAGCTACTCCCGACGCGAGGAATACCTCACGCGGTCATGTGTGACCTATGCGGATCGCGGAAGTCCGTGATTAGCACGCATAATGATACTATGGGTGATTGGCCTTGCTTCGATCATTCGCGCCTAGAAAAGACCGTTACATTATATCTATTTTGCTCTTGTTTATGTTGTGGCACTATGTGCGCTTGAACCGTTGTATTTGCAAATGGTTTTAAATACTTTGATTTTACTTCGCATTTTACGCTTCACATACTTGGTACCGTTGTATCGACCTTTCGGGGCCGCGTTCATGCCGCAGTAAGTGGCAAGAGTGCTAGATCCGCATCCTTAGGATCTTTGCTTTGTGTCGTGAGCTCCATCTTCTCCGAGGCTCGACTTTTGGTATGGTTCTCCCCGATGTTGTAGATATATGTACATTCAGGTATGGCGGGCCCCGTCCCGCCATAGTTGTTTACATTCCTGAGGTCCAGTAGTCATGTTGTAAAGTTGAGATGTAATCGCTCACTCTTTATATATATATGCCGAAGGCGACTTTTCTCGTATAAACCGTATCAATTTACATTTGTTTCATGTCTTGTTTTTATATTCCACGATTACTGATGTATGTCTACTGGGTGCCCCTTGAGGCACCACCACTGCCGGAACGGGTCGTGACACTTTCACTTTTAAATCAAGTTACTCACATTTTTTACAATCAAGGCACTTTCACTTATAAATCAAGTTACTCACACTTTTTACAATCAAGACACTTTCACTTATAAAATCAAGACACTTTCACTTTTAAAATTCAAGGCACTTACACCTTTAAAATCGAGTAACTTACACTTTTAAAATCAAGTCACTTATTCTTTTAAAATCAAGTAACTTACCCTTTTAAATCACGTCACTTATTCTTTTCAAATCAAGTAACTCACACTTTTCAAATCAAGTCACTTATTCTTTTCAAATCAAGTCACTTTCACTTTTCAAATCAAGGCACTACCACCTTATGTACCACAAGGAATCCGAATCCATTTTAAAACACGTACGTCCACCGTACACTCATTTTATAAAAACCATGCCAAGGTACTATCAATGGGATAGAATAACTTTCATTTATAAAAACTCAAGGTACTATCACATCTTTCCTTTTAGCAAAACCAAGGCACTACCGCCTCTTTCATTTTAGCAAAACCGAGGCACTACCACCTCTTTCATTTAGCAAAATCGAGACACTACCACCTCTTTCATCTTAGCAAACCCAAAGTACTATCAAGGGAATACATAGAACAACTTCCATTTTAGAAAACCTAAAGTACTATCAAGGGAATACGTAGAACAACATCCATTTTAGAAAACCCAAAGTACTATCAAGGGAATACATATAACAACTTTCATTTTAGAAAACCCAAAGTACTATCAAGGGAATACATATCACTAAGGATTAGAATCCACTCACTTTATAAAGTCAAATCATGCCAAAGAAGAAAGGATAGTTCACATACCTTATTGACGAACTAACCAACTCGACAATCTAGAATACGTCTCAATGTACTTCAACCTATAACAACAATAACATGCATATCAACGTGTGCTTACTGATGTAGGTTATATACTAAGTAAGGGCTCTCTTATCCTATAAAAATTTGGGCAACACTTTTCTATTTATACGTACTTTTCCACCTTTTAAGAAGGCCAATTTCAACAACAACCAAGCCACAATTAAGGACACAACCAAACAGCAACCAAAGGGGATTACACGCCTACCTTACGTGTAAAATTCAGCCCCTTAATCCATATAAAAAAACCCACAAAAATAGTCCGTGTTCCACAACAACAAGGTTAAATGTGAAGTCTTTCAACACCTTTCTACACCCTTAATCCCTTAGGAATTTCATTAGAAATTACTACCTTTAAACATGCATATTGGTGGCTGATTTTCCAGCATTTTAATACCTCAAAACAGTTCCTAAAAACTGCATAACAATATCCAACAGTTTTATAGTATATACGGCCAACAACCCCAATACGATAACCCTTTCCATAATCATTTATAATCCAATTCAAGTTCCAATACTTTTATACAAGTCATAACAACTTATCAACAACTATATTACTTCATTATAACATGCAATAGATGAAGATAATAACAATAATAACCAACGAAACCCGAAGTCCCGAAAAAATGTCACTCTCGGCCCAACTTCACCAAAATTGTCGAAACACTTTTTATTCTTCATTCTTCTTAATACAGGTTCATCTATTAACTACAACAATATATAATATCCAATTACCTCAAGAGAAGGAAGAATTTTACCTTTTATTCCAAAATTGTCGAAACACAGTTTTCGTTTTACTCCACTTCTTCAAGTTCCAACCACACACATGTATCCTCTACAAGTTTATAACCAACTTCCCTTCTTGTCTTACCTCCAAAAAGTTGATAATCAAGACTAGGGCTTCAACCCACAACTCACGGCCCAAATGGAATTTGGAGGATCTTGGAGAGTTAACTTGACTTAAGACTTGATTAGTGTTCTTAATCTCGGATAATAATCAACTATTGTTCTTGAAATTGTTCTTGGGATTTTCGAAATTTAAGGTAAGAGAAGAGAGAACTTTGGAGAATGAAATATTGTGAAATGTGGCTAAGTCTTCCATCTCTATCTCTATATAGATATTTCCCTTTGCAAGACAAGTGGATGAGGACACATGTCACCTCCTCATTGGCCCAATTTCCTTCTTAAAAAAATATCTAAATATTTGTTCAAAATATCTTAAAATTGAAGAGCCCCGCAAAATTGTGAAATTTTCGGCGGGCCCCATATTATCAATTCCAATACTTCATAATCCAATACTAATTCCATAAATTCAATTAGAAGAATTAAACTCCAAGTAAATAATTTTCCCGTCGTCACATTTTTTTCAAATTTTCCATAAGAAAATGTAAATGTACTTTCCTTCCAACATTCAAATCTCCATTCCTTAGTCATGTTCTCATATCAATGGAATTACGGGGTGTAACATCATTCCCCCCTTAGAAACATTCATCCTGAATGTTCATAATAAGTTTCAAGCTAAACAAATTTCAGCATAGTCTTCATTAACTATACTTGTCAACCTATACTCCACAAAACCAACGATGCCTCACACGGCCACAACATAACACATGAATATACACCAATCAAAAGCCAAACAAGGAATCAAAACTAGAGTGTGTGTATCATCACAATTAACTCTTATCCATGGTCTAAAATGATTCTCTTTTCGTACCTTCATTACTCATAACTATAAACACTTCAATTCTTTTCACACTTGTTCACCCCTTTTTTTACTTGTCGTACTTTTCTCATACTTCCAAAATTATTTTGGTATATATATGTAATCTCAAATATAGTTCCTGTTTCCACTCTTTGGCGTTACTTTATCCAAACTTGGTCATTATACTTAGATTTAATTTCCTTCACTTGCCTCATGGCCAAGACTTTCCGTCTTACCATTATTAGGTCTCTCATTGACCGAGTGCCAATTCGTCTTACCTTTTTCACTCCCATTTCAAATTACCATGAGGGTCTCTTATCTCAAAGTATCTCTCATAATATTGTTATCAAAAGGTATGTAGAATTGTAACATGACGCACAACGTAGCCGAAGCCGAGGACCTTCCCAATCCAATATCTATAGCATACCTTAGCTTACTAACCTTGATACAAGTAACTCTTAATAATACACAATATCGCCCTTTATGCGAAGAAAAGGGCTTATCTCTCTTTCATAATCTTTCTTCCTAGCATTGTTCTCTGTTTCTCACTTACCACCGCTCCTTGCCTTACTATATAACTAGTTGTCCTTAGCACATTGCACTTCCTTTGTAATCACAACCACATTCATAGGGTCATGTTGCGGTTTCCTTTATAATTATAATCATCAAGCGTCACCTTAAAACATGTAGATCTTCATAACCTACAAAATCTTCCAATGATGTCTTCTATTTTCTTTTTCATTAGTATCACTTATACTCATCTTATCCTGCGTATCTACTTGGGATACTTCGAAATATTTTGGCCATAGTTGCCACACCAAACTAACCTCCTATACTTTTTGTACACCATCTATCAATGTAGTAATACAGGGGATCATCTAAACAATCTCCCCAGTTTCTTCATAGCATCTATATGGACCTTTAAGATCAACTACAAGTGTGAATTTTTGCAACCCTCTAACATAAATTCCTTCAAGGGTCTTATTTCCAATTTCTCCTACATTAACAACATAAGTGGTTATTACTCAAACCAAGGAATCATCACAACTAATATACTTCACATATACCATGTACTTTAACCAAGATCAACCGTAAAATGTTTTACTCAAGAAGGCCTTGTATCTAAGGTCTCAACGGTTATCTAATATTCTAAGGTTCTCAATTATTTCATGTCCCAAGCTTACATTATCTCTCCCCGCATACGGGTAAGATAGTTTCTCATAATCTCAAAAACAGGTTGTCTCAACCACAACAACTCTATTTACTCCATACCAATATTACTCGTACATATCACGTAAGCATACAACATAGCTTAATCTAACTACATGGTATGCCATTAAGTCAATTTAACATGATCTCCTAAGAATTCATCCCACTCTCAAACAACCCATCACCTCATAAATATTCCAAATTAGCACATATAATATGTCTTGGTGTGGATTCACTAAACTGTTTCACACCTTTCAAGTAATTATTAAAGCTTAACCAATCCTAAATGTCCTGTAGCATCCTGTGTATAAACATGGTGCACACATACCCATACCCAAGACTCTACTAGACACGGTCTGTAGATATTCCGAGGACTAACTGCTCTGATACCACTTTTGTCATGACCCGAACCCCGGGCCCGCGACTGGTACCCTACCTGGGCACCCATCTACCCGTACATCACATATAACCAGCGAAAGCTAAAAGAAAACTCATAAGCATCATTTTTTTAAAGCAGGAAAAGCCAACAAGGCCGTCATTATATATTTATAACAACAAAAGAAACTACAACTTTACACCAGTCCATCCCACATATGAATATAGACCTCTAAGATTTTGACAACAACTATGACGGGACAAGGCCCCGCCGTACACATAAATGTACATAAGAGTATAATACAAACTACGTACCAAAATGACAAGCTCCGGAATAGTGGAACTATCTCACTAAAAGCTTAGTGGAGATCCTAAGCTCGCGGATCACCCGACTGAGTACCTAATACCTGCGGGCATGAACGCAACCCCCCGGGGAAGGGGGCCAGTACAACAATGTACTAAGTATGTAAACATAAAGTACAGTAAATAAGATCAAACTGGCCAAAAGATGACAGGGACAAGTATAAAAATCAAATACCAGATCCAACCGTGTCATATAAGAATAAGAGCTAACTTTACTTTTTCAATCGTATAAAATCAACTATATCTTTTAAATATAAGGAGTCCACTGTGCCTTATAAAAATAGAGTAATGAGAGTCAACTGTACCTTTTCAAAATATGCAAGTCATGTCAAAATCAAGGACATCTGCCCTCCGAATATAACATCACGGGACTCGAACCCGCATATGTATACATAGTATTATGGGACTCGAACCTACATCATGGAGAGCTAGTACATGGAATAATATAATGTCACGGGACTCGAACCCACATACATCTATAAATGGTAACATGAGATAATATAATGTCATGGGACTCGAGCCCACATACATATATAATGTTGTCGGCCCTCTAGTGAGGGACGCGGTGATGTGAAAATATAACACTTGCACGAATGGCTATCATGAGCAAACATATGCAAGTTAAATCATCTTTGACTCTCATTAGAACAAATAGAATGATCTATCATTTTATAAAACTCAAGGCATTTTCATATCATGTAATATTAGGGACTTGAACCCAAAAGTACTATGTACAACTCTTTTATAAAAAGAATCATCTCATGTAATATTAGGGACTTGAACCCACATGTACTATGTACATTCACCGTACATATCTGTTACACCCCGTAGTTTCAGGGTATGTATGTGAGGGCGTACGTTAGAGAATGCGACCTTAAGTTTGAAAAGGAAGAAAGATTTCTTTTTCCTACGGAAAATATTCCGAACCACGTGAAGGAAAAATGTTTGTTATTGGGATTTGGATTCTCAATTTTGTTATTTAAGACTTATAGGATTTATAAGAATTATGGAATTTTATTTCCAGATTTGGTCATGTTGCCACCCGGGAAATATTTACGATTTTGTGGGGCCCACAAAGTTTTGGATATTTGACCAATATTTGAGATTTTGGGGAGATGAAATATTTTGGACCAATAGGAGGACGACATGTGTCACCCCCATGTGGCCCATGTTGGGCGAGAAGTGTGGGACAAGTGGCAAGCCAAGTGTCCCAAGATATTTGTTGGACAAGTGGCTTGTGGGACCCACACACACTTGTCCCCAATCTCAACCACACACTTGCTTTAATCCTAGTCCTTGGTTGTCTTATATATACACACCTAGAGGTTGAAGACTTCAACACTTAGAATTATTTCCAAGACAAAAAATATACTCCCTTCCTTGAGCATTGCTCTTGCCCTCCCCCCCCCCCCCCCTAATTGAAGAACAATTCTTCAATTGTTGTTGATTAATCCCATTACTTAAACCAAGTGTCCCTAGTAGTGTTCTAAGGATATCCCAATACAAAAATCCCGGAAATACTACGTTAATCCGATAATCGCAAAGTGAAACCCTAAAGTAATCTTCATATTATTGGATGAAATTTTAAGAGAAGTTGGATAGGAACTTCTAAGGGTTGCTTAGAGTGGATTGGAAAGTAAGGAATAGGAGCTAAGATTCCTAAGGATCGACTTATTATCTTGGATAATTTTGGGCTTATTGAGGTAATAATCTCTTTCCTTCTAAAGTAATTGGATATTATATGTTATAGTGTATATATGAGTATGTGACGTGTGGGAGGAAGATTGAAAATATTTGGACCTTATTAAGATGTTAAAAATCGAAAATTGGCATGTTAGCCATTAAAATTGTTAAAACATTACCTATTACTTGTTTACATGAAGGAATCTTGTTGGTAACAAGTTAATATAACTTATATAAATATTGGAATATAAGTTGGAATTATAGAGAAGTAATGAAACAACTTTGGCATGCTAGCCGAAAAACCGGACAGTTTTGATTGTAGTAGTTGACCAAGAACACCAACTAAAGGACTGGACTAATGGACTATTTTACATTGGACTATGGACTAGTATTAATGGATAGCTTTGGTAGATTAAGGGGCTGAATTTTACACGTCCAGTTAGGCGTGTAATCCCCTTTGACTTGCTGAATTGTTGCGCCTTAAATGTGGCAATTGGTTATTGATTTCGGGCCTTGAAAAAGGTAGAAAAGTACGTAGAAACAGGGGAAGTGCTACCCAATTTTCCGTAGAATAAGAGACCTTATGCTTAGAAATATTCTACGAAGAAAGCTAGAAGTTGATAGACGTGTTATGGTTATTATAGGTTGATACTCTACGCGCGGCATATTCGACTTGACAAGTGGATTAAGCCGAGGAGGTATGTGAACTGTTATACCCCGTATTTCCAGAGTATGTACGTAAGGGAATACGTACAAAAAGTTTGGCTTGAAAGTTAGCCTTGGACGTTTTTTTTGTACACAACTCGCTTAAAGAATCGTTTTCCGACGAAACGTTTCCACAGCTTTCGTAGGGAAAATTCCGGCTATGCCATTACTAATTTTTGCGGATTTTTCCGAGAGACGAAACATTTTGGACCAACGACGGCAACACTTGGCACCCTCCCATCGTGGATTTGAAAATCGCCCTCGACGAATTGGACGGGCATTGGCACGCTTTTGTTGCCTTGGCACAAAGTCAAGGAGTTGGTAGGATATTTGTGTGTAGTAAATCTTCACCCTACACTTGCCTTGCACTTGTCTCAATCTTGGCCATTGGTTGGCCACTTCTTGACCTATAAATACCCCCTTAGAGATGAAGAGTTCTTCATCCACAAATCTTCCAAGTCTTGAAAATCCTCTCCTCTTCCTTAAGCCAAATCGCCCAACACCTCCCCTTGAGTGAGCTGGCCGAGGGCCTACCCCACCCTAGCCTAGCCGAAATCTACCCTCCCTTGGTAGAAAAGTTGTCTTCTAGTATCGTTATAATGCCCAAAATACCCTAGCCCAAATCCCTTAGTACTTAGTAGAAGTTGTGAAGAACTTCTAAGGTTCTCGAGCTACCGGCGCAACTTAGGAGCTAAACCTTGCTCAGCGCGACTTTATCTAGGATATTATTGGGCTTACCGAGGTAATAATCCTAACCTCTTTTGTATTAGAGAATGTATACCGTAGAAGTATAAGAATAAGTATAAATACTTAGAAGAATATCACGTAATAGAATTGAAATCATATCACAGAAGCGGTTTAAAAGAAGAATAATTGAATCAGACTCACATAGATCGCTTTCACAAGAGACTTATATAGCTCACCGGTAGGGTTGTGCGCCTGACTTATCAGAGAATTATGAACCCCTGCTTTGAATGACCTTCGAGTAGTCTTTAATAGATATGTGTGACTATTATAGGTCGACTCTCTGCGACATATTCAACTTCGGTGGTTTTCATTTGTAGGTATGTGATTCTTCCTAAAGCATGGTATTTTACAATATATAGTACGGTAGACGCATACGTGTTAATCAATAATAACTACGGCAATGTCTTTGACTTAAGCTCGAATAATACCTACGGAATGCCTCACTAGCTTAAGCTCAATAACAAAGAATCAAAACATTTCAAAAGAATATCGAATCATTTTTTTAATGTAAGATAAATATTTGGTTTTAACAAAGCTTAAGAGTTATACTAGCTTTATGGGAAGTTAGGTATAACAACTTAAGAAAGATAAAAAGGAACTGCTTACTTGTTTATAAAAGCCTTGTATTGATTTCTGTTAAGTGTAGTAGGATTGTGTGATAAGTAGACATGTTATGATGCTACCTGTGTTAGTGTCTTGTAATGCTGTGTAAAGGGGTCATTCTTGCTGTGCTTACGTTGCTAACCGGTAAGTCCGTTGTACTGTTATTGTATCACCTACCCCCTTGACTTATTTATACCGAGGGCTTGCCCTTCGACGCGGTCTATACGGCCTACGCGGGTTCGCGAGACTATGCGAGCAGCGGTATGCTCCACGATTGATCATACCGGGCGATTAGCCTGACGCGGATTCCATGCGCGTCCGCTGAGACTACGCGTCTTTTGAGGCTATGCGGCCGCGGAGCCTAGGCGGACGCCGGGGTTGCCCCGACGCGAGGTATACCTACGCGGTCCGTGTGACCTATGCGATCGCGAAGTCCGTGACTAGGCACGCAGAATGATACTACGGGCGATCGCCTTGCTTCGATCATTCGCGGCCTAGACTAGACCTGTTACGGTTTTCCTAGTACTGTTATTGTTTGTGATATGGCACTATGTGCAATTGAACTGATTGTATTTGTGAAAAGGTTTTAAATACTTTGATTTCATTTTAAAGTACTTTATAGTTTCACATACTTGGTACCTGTTGTACTGACCTCCTTCGGGGGGCTGCGTTCATGCCGCAGGTAAGGGCAAGCAGGTGCTAGATCCGCATCCTTAGGATCTCTTTGCATTGGTGTCAGGAGCTCCATCTTCTCCGGAGGCTCTACTTTTGGTATGATCTCCCTGTATTGTAGATAGTTTGTACAGTCAGGGTATGGCGGGGCCCTGTCCCGCCATAGTTGTATATTTCCTTAGAGGTCTGTAGTCATGTTGTACAGTGTCGGATGTAACTGCTAAACCTTGTTCATATATATATGCCGAAAGGCGACGTTTGTTCACATAAACTGTGTCTTATTTTATAAAACTGTTTCATGTCTTGTTTTATATTCCGCTGGTTACTCTGATGTATGACTACTTGGGTGCCCTGCAGAAGGCACCACCACGCCCCGAATGGGTCGTGACAAAAGTGGTATCGAGCGCTTAATCTCGGAAGGTGTCTCAGCATCAGATCTAGTAGTCTTGATTATCGGTGTGTTGTGCACCACACCAATAATCGTGAGGCTATAGGATATTTAGGATTGGTTTCATTCTTCTCATTCCGAGATCGTGCTTTAGAGCCGTGTTATAGGTTGGACCTCTAACGTATTCCTTTCTCGTAATGCTTATGCCTCCACGTAAGGCAACCCGCCCGTGGGCAAGGCGGCGGAGTCGCTAGCAGACACCCAGAGTTACGAGGGCTCGTCCCGCCTAGCGGTCCTCGTAACCGCATATATGCTTTGTCCAGACAGATCGTGAGGCCTCACCGATGTCGCCACGGTACCTTATCGCTCGGGTTTGATGTGTATGCATTGATAGATCCGGTTCTACTGGCCCTATATATCTCCCTTGTTGCTAGTAGGATAGGGATAGAGCCCGAGTCCATGTACCTTTCGAGGTAGCTACGCCAATGGTGATTCGGTGATAGCTCGGGTATATAGAGCTTGTCCCGTGACTATTTACGTCGGACCTCAGCCGACTTGATAGAGTTGGAGATGATTGACTTCGACGTGATCACGGGATGGATTGGCTAGCTTCTTGCTATGCCAATGTAGACCGCATGAGAGTAGTACGGTTCCAGCTTTCGGCGAGCCATTGTTGAGTGGGAGGAGCACCAGTATCGCCGAGGGTAGGTTTATTTCACCTCAAGGCTAGGAAGATGGTGCGAAGGGTATATCTACCATCTAGTTCGAGTGTTTGATACCGAGGTCGCGGTACCAGATTTTCGGGCTCAGAGTCGAGTTCCCGCACGTGTTCCTGCATGACCTCGGGTATCCTCCCGAGAGGGAGATTGAGTTTTGTATTGACATATTGCGATACTCGCCTATTTCCATTCCGCCATACGTAATGGCACCCGCCGAGTTGAGAGAGAGTCAAGGATCACTTAGGATTTGCTAGAGAAGCGGCTTCATTAGGCCCAGTGTTTCTCCCGGGGCGCCAGATTGTTCGTGAAAAAGAAGGACGGACGCCGCACGCGTGTGTTGATTACGTGCAGTGAACAAGGTGACCATTAAGAATGTATACCCCTTCCCGTGATTGATGATTTGTTCGACCAGTTGCGTGGCGCGAGATGTTTTTCCAAGATTGATCTGCGTCGCTATCATCGTTCGTGTAGAGGTGGATGTCCCTAGATCGCATTCCGACCAGACGCATTATGAGTTCGTGGTCATGTCCTTTGGGTTGACCAATGCTCCGCGGTATTCATGGATTTGATGAACCGAGTGTTCAAACCATTTTGGACACGCTTGTGATAGTGTTCATTGATGATATCTTGGTTTATTCTCGCCAGAGCAGCGAGCACGCGAGCATTTGGCGATCGCCGACGCTTCCAGACCAGCAGCTTGTACGCCAAGTTTTCCAAATGTGAGTTTTGCTGACTTGATGGCGTTTCTTGGGCATATTGCCGGCTGATGGCATTCGAGTTGATACGCCAAGATCGAGCGCAGACTTGGCCGAGACCTACTACTCCGGCTGCAGGTTCGCAGCTCGGGCCTTGCAGTTATTATCGGCGGTTCGTGGAGAAGTTTGCTTCTATCTCTCGCACCATTGACTAGGTCGACTCGTAAGGCGCCAAGTTTCAATGGATCGATGCTTGGAGCGTGGTTTCCATTCTTGAAAGAGAGACCGACGACCGCCTCGTTCTTACTTCCGCAGGGTCCAGATGGTTATGTCGTATATTGTGATGCGCCGTGCATCGGGTTGGGATGTGTTGATGCAGATGGCAGAGTTATAGCATATGCATCCCGACAAAAAGAAACACGAGAGGAACTACCCCACCCATGATTTGGAGTCGGCGGTGATTCACGCTTTCAAGATCCGAGGCACTATTTGTATGGGGTTCACGTGGATATTTATACGCACCACAAGAGCCTCCAGATATCTTCACCAGAGGAGCCGAACTTACGACAGCAGACGGTGGTTAGAGTTGCTTAAGGATTACGATGTTGATATCCTATACCACCCGGGAAGGCCAATGTTGTGGCGTATGCTCCGAGTCGTAGGTCGATGAGCCTATCGATGTGCAGCTAGAGAGGAGGGACATGGTTCGTGATTTGCATCGCCAGCGAGCCTTGGTGTCCGCTTGATTGATTCTCGATAGCGATGGGGTTAGAGTTCGTGAGGTTGCCGAGTCTTCCATCGCCGGCGAGGCGAAGAGGCAACAGTTCGAGGATCCACTTTGATTCGATATCGTGATACAGCCTCTTCGTGAGGGCAAGCGGTCCTTGAGGTAGCACCGATGGCGTGCAAAGGTTTGAGGGCAGACTTTGTGTTCCAGATGTTTCAGGACTTCGGCAGCAGGTTCTTGGGGAAGCACACAGCGCGCGTTACTCTATCCATCCGGGGTCGACCAAGATGTACCACGACCTTAGATCTGTGTATTGGTGGGATGGCTTGAAGAGGGACGTTGCAGAGTTCGTAGCTCAGTGCCCGTGTTGTCGCAGCGAAGGTAGAGCACCGCAGGCCCGTGGTTTGTTACGCATTTATCGAGATCCCGACCGGAAGTGGAGGTTATCAACATGGATTTCATCACAGTATTACCTCGCACTCATAGGAGACATGATTCTATATGGGTTATCGTCGACAGGCTGACGAAATCAGCCCACTTTCTTCCCGTCAGGACGACTTTTTCGGCTGAGGATTATGCCAGACTTTATATCCGAGAGATCGTCAGACTGCATGGAGTCCCTACCTCGATCATATCGCATGTGGAGCCCGCTTACGCCAACTTCTGGAGGTCCTTCCAGAGAGGTTTAGGGACGCAGGTGAGCCTGAGTACCGCATTTCATCCGCAGACAGACGGACAGGCAGAGCGCACTATCCAGACTCTTGAGGATATGCTGCGAGCCTGTGTTATTGACTTCAGTGGTAGTTGGGAGGATCATTTGCCTCTAGTGGAGTTCGCGTATAATAATAGCTACCACTCCAAAGATTCGGATGGCGCCTTATGAGGCCTTATATGGGAGGAAGTGCAGTCGCCATAGTTGGTTCGATGTGGGCGAGGGCGCCTAGTGGGACCAGATTTGGTGCAGCAGTGGATAAGGTGAAGCTTATCCGAGAGCGGCTATCGACAAACCGTAGTCGATGTAAGTCGACGCAGATCATCGCCGTCGCATCTTGAGTTCGAGGTTCATGATTGGGTTTTCCTAAAGGTGTCACCCACGGGTGTGATGAGATTTGGGAAGAAGAAACTCACCAAGGTACATCGGGCCGCTTCAGATTGTCCGCAGGTAGGCAAGGTTGCTCACGAGTTGATCTGCCGTCCGATCCGAGGCAAGGCATCCGGTTTTTCACGATCTATGCCGGCGAGATGTATCGGATCCATCTAGGGTACACCCGATTGACGATGTCCAGTGACCGAGGGTTATCGTATGAGGAGATTCCCATAGCGATAGTCGATCGTCAGTTAGCGCCTGCATGACGGCGGACGTGGCTTCCACAAAGTCTTGTGGCGAACGAGCTCGGGAGGAGATGACATGGAGGCCGAGGAGGACATGAGGCGAAGTATCCTCACCTATTCCCATACCTCCGTAAATTCACTTTTCTACTTGTAAATTTTCGTTATCGCTTCGCCTATGTATTGCTCTGTGGCCGTGGCATTTGCTAACTGCTTAAGCTTCTTCGATAATCGTTTTGAGAAGGAACATTCGACGAATGTTTCGGGCGAGGAGAATGTTATACCCGTATTTCCAGAGTATGTACGTAGGGAATACGCATAAAAGTTTGGCTTGAAAGTTAGCCTTGGACGCGTTTTTGTACACAACTCGCTTAAAGAATCGCTTTCCGACTAAACGTTTCCACAGCTTTCGTAGGGAAAATTCCGGCTATGCCATTACTAATTTTTGCGGATTTTTCCGAGAGACGAAACATTTTGGACCAACGGGAGGGCAACACTTGGCACCCTCCCATTGGTGGACTTGAAAATCGTCCCTTGGACGAATTGGATGGGCATTGGCACGTGTTTGTTGCCTTGGCACAAAGTCACGGAGTTGGTAGGATATTTGTGTGTAGTAAATCTTCACCCTACACTTGCCTTGCACTTGTCTCAATCTTGGCCATTGGTTGGCCACTTCTTGACCTATAAATACCCCCTTAGAGATGAAGAGTTCTTCATCCACAAATCTTCCAAGTCTTGAAAAATCCTCTCCTCTTCCTTAAGCCAAATCGTCCAACACCTCCCCCCCCCCTTTGAGTGAGCTTGGCCGAGGGCCTACCCCACCCTAGCCTAGCCGAAATCTACCCCCCTCCCTTGGTAGAAAAGTTGTCTTCTAGTATCGTTATAATGCCCAAAATACCCTAGCCCAAATCCCTTAGTACTTAGTAGAAGTTGTGAAGAACTTCTAAGGTTTCTTGGAGCTACCGGGGCGTGCAACTTAGGAGCTAAACCTTGCTCAGGCGCGACTTTATCTAGGATATTATTGGGCTTACCGAGGTAATAATCCTAACCCTCTTTTGTATTAGAGAATGTATACTGTAGAAGTATAAGAATAAGTATAAATACTTAGAAGAATATCACAGAATAGAATTGAACTGTTATCACAGTAGAAGGGTTTAAAAGAAGAATAATTGAACTGTACTCACATAGGACTGTTTTCACAGTAGACTTATATAGCTCACCGGGTAGGGTTGTGCTGCCCGACTTACCGTAGAATTATGAACCCCCTGTTTTGAATGACCTTCAGAGTAGTCTTTAATAGATATGTGTGACTATTATAGGCTGACTGCTGCGACATATTCAACTCAAGGTGGTTTTCACGGTAAGGTATGTGATTCTTCCTAAAGCATGGTATTTTACAATATATAGTACGGTGACGCATACGTGTTAATCGAATAATAACTACGGCAATGTCTTTGACTTAAGCTCGAATAATACCTACTGAATGCCTCACGCTTAAGCCCAATAACAAAGAATCAAAACATTTCAAAAGAATATCAATCATTTTTTTAATGTAAGATAAATATTTGGTTTTAACAAAGCTTAAGAGTTATACTAGCTTTATGGGAAGTTAGGTATAACAACTTAAGAAAGATAAAAAGGAACTGTTTACTTGTTTATAAAAGCCTTGTATTGATTTCTGTTAAGTGTAGTAAGATTGTGTGATAAGTAGACATGTTATGATGCTACCTGTGTTAGTGTCTTGTAATGCTGTGTAAAGGGGTCATTCTTGCTGTGCTTACGTTGTTAACCGGTAAGTCCGTTGTACTGTTATGGTATCACCTTCCCCGTTGACTTATTTATAACGTGGGCTTGCCTCGACGCGGTCTATACGGCCTACGCGGTCCGCGAGACTATGCGAGCAGCCGTATGCTCCGTGATTGATCATTCCGGCGTTTAGCCCGACGCGGGATTCCTATGCGTCCGCTGAGACTACGCGGTCTTTTGAGGCTACGCGGCTGCGGAGCCTAGGCGGACGCCGGGGTTGGCTGCCCCGACGCGAGGTATACCTCACGCGGTCCGTGTGTGACCTATGCGGATCGCGGAAGTCCGTGACTAGGCACGCAGAATGATACTATGGGCGATTCGCCTTGCTTCGATCATTCGCGCCTAGACTAGACTGCATTCTTTTCCTAGTATTGTTATTGTTTGTGATATGGCACTATGTGCAATTGAATCGATTGTATTTGTGAAAAGGTTTTAAATACTTTGATTTCATTTTAAAGTACTTTATAGTTTCACATACTTGGTACCTGTTATCGACCTCCTTCGGGCCGCTCACGCCGCAGGTGGCAAGCAGTGCTAGATCCGCATCCCAGGATCTCTTTGCATTGGTGTCAGGAGCTCCATCTTCTCCGGAGGCTCTACTTTTGGTATGATCTCCCTGTATTGTAGATAGTTTGTACAGTCAGGGTATGGCGGGGCCCTGTCCCGCCATAGTTGTATATTTCCTTAGAGGTCTGTAGTCATGTTGTACAGTGTCGGATGTAACTGCTAAACCTTGTTCATATATATATGCCGAAAGGCGACGTTTGTTCACATAAACTGTGTCTTATTTTATAAAACTGTTTCATGTCTTGTTTTATATTCCGCTGGTTACTCTGATGTATGACTACTTGGGTGCCCCGGTAAGGCACCAGTCACGGGCCCCGGAATGGGTCGTGACATGAACTCTTCCTATCCTCTTGAGCATGATTATTATGAAATATATAGTACGATAGACGTACGTGTGTTAAATGAATTTGGTTTCATTTTGATGTCCTTGACTTGACTTCTAAATCTTAAGAGCCTTGAATTATTCTAAAAAGTTGTGAATCATTATTCGGAAAGAAATTGATACTTGGTTTTAAAAAAATAAGTTCTCTTGGTTTCCCAAAGTGAATGTGATTGTTTTGAATTGCTTAAAACATAAGTGTTATAATAGCTTTATGGGAAGTTAGTTATAACGACTTGATGAGGATAAAATAACAGTTTACTTACTTGATTTTAAAGGCATTGTAATGATTTTCTGAAGGTGTAGTAACTTGGTTTGATAAGTAAACGTGACTTGATACTACGGGTATTAGTGTCTTGAGACTTCTATGTTAAGAGGGTTTTCTTAATTTGCCTATGTTGTTTACGATAGCCGGTTGCGCTTATATTATATCACTTAACCCCCTGGCCATGTTGCATTGTTCATATTCCACGGGTTTGCTCCCCCGATGCGAGGAGTACCTTACGCGTCCGCGGCTCATGCGGACGGGTCCTATGCGAGGAATACCCTCATGCGAGTCCAAGGGGCTCATGCGGGACACGGTCCTATGTATTACCGCGGGTTTGCTTCTCCCGATGCGAGGAGTACCTCATGCAGGTCCACGCGACCTATGCGGACTAAGAGAGTCCAGGATTAGGATTTGCACAATGATACTATGGGCGAATGGTCCTAGTTTGATCATTGGCTGCCTATTCAGAACCGACCAAATTACACCTATTTACTCTCGTATATACTATGGCATTGTGTACTATTAATTTGTTCTTCATACATGTCTCTGGATTTGTTTTTAGACTATTGTGATTTCATTACAGTACTTTCAGTTTCACATACTTGGTACTTGTTGTACTAACCTCCTTCGGGGGGTTGCGTTCATGACGCAGGTAGAGGTACACCTGTCACGACCCGACCCCGGGCCCGCGACTGGTGCCCTACCTGGGCACCCTTACAGGTATAAATCAGAGATAATTAGCGGAACATACATAAACTCAACAAGAAATAAATAACAGGTTAGCCGATAAGGCTACCTCCCTGTATATATAAAATATACATAAATCCAAAAGCAGTTACCTCTTTTTTTTTTACAAAGCGACCCACAAGATATGACTACAGACCTCTAAGAGTTTTAACATAACAACTGTGATGGGATAGGGCCCCGCCATACCCCTGAATGTACATAAAACTACAACCTCAGGGAACCGTACCAACAGACAAAGACTCCGGAGAAATGGAGCTTTCCAAGAACTGAACAGTGATCCTAAGAGTGAGGATCATCAAGCTATGTACCTCAACCTGCGGCATGAACGCAGCCCCCCGAAGGAGGTCAGTACAAAATATGTACCAAGTATGTAAAACTGAAAGTACTGTAATTTAAATCATAAAGTCTAGATATAAAAAGCTGGAGACAAGTATGATAATCAAATCGACAAGATAACCGTGTTTGCCAAACGAAGTAATGAAAGTCGCTTGTCACGACCAACCTGCCCGTGGATCGTGCCTTACCCCGAACCCAAGTAGACATACATCGAGTAATCAGAACATAAAACAAGACATGAAATAATATGAAGTGTAAAATGCTTTTTCATAAAAGTTGCCTTTCGCGATATATATATAAAAACTTAAATCTGAATACATCCCTTTTACAAACTCGCCACAACAGCATTTCATGCACTTAAGAATGATATGACAACAATGGCGGGATGTGGCCGTCATACCCTCGAATGTAAGTACCTACAACGACAGGGACTATACCACCGATAAGCCTCCGAGAAACGGCTTCCAAACGATGAATCCGTGACCCTAAGAGCGAGGATCAACATCGGTGTACCTCTACCGCAGATGAACGCAGCCTCAAGGAGGTCGATAACAGTACCAAGTATGTGAAACTAAAAATATCAGAAATGAAATCATAGTAGTCTATATAAAGCAGAGACATGTATGATAACCAAACTACGCTATTTATAAATAAGCAAATATGTCAAGTCGTGACTCACGCCTCAAAGTCATCACTCAAATATAACTATGGGTCTCACGCCCACAACATCAATCATGCCCGTGGAATACCTTCCTCACCGCCAGCCTATGATATAAAAGCACCAAGGAATACATGAACACCAGTCTCACCTGTGTCATAATAAAACCGCACGGGTAAGTACGAAGGCATAGCCGACTACTAACACCTACGCACCAACAAGGTCATAAATCAGATCACGAGATCTGCTCAGACCGCCACATGATCGAAGTTGGCCACTACTCGCAGATCTAATGTGCGCGTCTAGTCCCGAACTTCCGCACTCGCGATAGGCCACTCCAATGGCCCGCATGAGGTATTCCCCGCATCGAGGGTAGCTACTCCCCGGCAACGTCCTGGACTCGCAGTCCGCATGGCCACATAGACCGCATGACCACAAAGGTCGCACACTAACCTGGAACTCTCGTAGCTCCGCATAGGTCCCCTGGACCCGCATGAGGTATCCTCGAATCATAGTCACACAGACTGCCTGAGTATTACCCCGCATCGGAGGGCAGCTTAACCCCCGGGATCAAGTCAAGGTGAGTGATATAATACTAACATAACGGCTTATCGTTAAACAACATAAGCACAATCAAGGGAAACACCCTTACACAACATTACAAGAAACTAACACACGTAGCATCCTAACATGTTTATTTATCAAACCAACAAGAAAGTATTACAAGGCTATCACAAACCAACATAGTCAAGTTATTCACACAAGGTACTTTCTACTTTATGTCAATCAAGCTCGGGTTTTTATCCCCAAAATACTTCATACACTACGTCTACCGTACTAAATATATTCCTTTTTAAAAAATATCATGCTCAAGAGGATGGGAAGAATCACATACCTCGCGACGATTATCAACTATTAGCAAATAGCTCCAAAGTACTGTAATCCTGCTAGCCTTTTCCACCCTTCGAGTAGAATATGCTACTCGCAGTACTTCAACCTATAACGGTTATACAAGTCTATTAATGTCTAGACTACTCGGTAGAATAAATCTAGATACAAGATTCTACAGAAAAATTGGGCGTGACTTCCTCTGCCACAAACTTCACAAGTCTTCAGAATACAGTCCTATGTAAGTACAGTTCAATTCTCTTCTTATATACCTTCCTTGTATATAACTTATACTTAATTCTTATACTTCAACAGTATGTAAACTCTAATTACAAAAGGGGGACAAGATATTTACCTCGATAAGCCCAAAATTATCCAAGATTAAATGTCGATCCTGAGCAACGTTTAGCTCCTATTCTGGGCGCTCCAACCCGCTCCAAACAACCCTTAGAAGTTCTACGCACTTCTACTTAACACTTCAACCGACTATGAAGGTTTTTGTTATACCCCGTATTTTCAGAGTATGTACGTGAGGACGTACGTAGAAAATTTGAGCCTTAAGTTAGGCAAGTTTCGAAATTTGTACACAACACCCGATTATAGTCGTTTTTCGACGAAACGTTTCCACAGCTTTTGTTGGGAAAATTCCGGCTATGTCATTTATAATTTTTGCGGATTTTTCCGAGAGACGTAACATTTTGGACCAACGGGAGGGTGACAAGTGTCACCCTCACATTGGAAGGCTTGGACGGCAACCATGGCTTGACTTGGACGATTTGGACCACTTTAGTTGGTAGGATATTTTGTGCAAGTTGTGTGGTAGATGGATAAGGTCCACATGGTTGAAATCTAGCCCTACACTTGCTATGCACTTGGCAAGATCTTGGCCATTGGTTGGCCATGGCTTGACCTATAAATACCCCTCTAAGTGAAGGCTTTCTTCATCCACAAATTGTTCTAAGTGATAAATCCCTTCCCCTCCCTCTTGTAGACTCTCGTCCAAGAGCTCCTCTCCCCCTCTCTTGTGAGCTAGCCGAGAGCCTCCCCCTCCCCCTTAGCCGAGGGGTACACACCCCCCCCTCTAGTGGTGCTAGCCGTGGGGTACCCCCCCCCCTAGCCTAGTTGTTTTCGTATAATACCCCTTGTTGTGGTATAGAAATACTCTCCTAGTATTGTTATAATGCCCAAATACCTTATAGTATTCCCAAGGTTACAAGCCCAGAAAATACGATTATACTTCCTTTAGCCACAAAAACGAAACCCTAAGGAAATCTTCACCCGTTGTTGAAGTTGTAAGTAGAAGTTGGTTAGAACTTCTAAGGGTTGTTTGGAGCGCCGAGTAGGAGCTAAGCGTTGCTCAGGATCGACTTTATACTTGGATAATTTTGGGCTTATCGAGGTAAACACTACTGTCCTTCTATTGTAATCGGAAATTACATAAGTGTTGAATATATAGTTGTTGTGTACTATATATAGAACTGAACTTAGTATTGTGGCAATGTCTTTTGACTTAAGCCTGAAGAATAAAGAATTGAACAGTAATCACATAGAAGGATAATAAAGAGAAGAATTGAATCAGAATTACCTAGTGTCAGACATAAAGAGACTTATGTAACATTACTGTGTAGTAGAATTGTACGCGTCCGGTTAGACGTGTTAACCCCCCCCCCCCTGGTTGGCTTGGTAGCCGACCTCGATAAAGGAGGAGATTTACGCTGTTGCGGGGGGGGGGAGGTGCTGCCGAATTTTCTGTAGAAAGATGGGAACTTGTGTTTAAGATTTAATAGACGTTTGTGGCCTTTATAGGTGAAAGTACTAAGAGTAGCGTATCCTACTCGAGGAGTGGAAAGGGCTAGCAAGGTTGTAGTACTTGGAGCTTTTTGCTTATTGTCGATAATCGTCGCGAGGTATGTGAACCTCTTCCTATCTCTTCTAGCATGATATGTGTGAACTATGTAGTTCGGTGACGCATACGTGTTAATCGTGTTTGATTGTTCTTAAAACATAAAGTGTTATAACGGCTTTATGGGAAGTTGGTTATAACAGCTTTATGTAGGTAAGAAAATACTTTGTGGTTTTAAAAGGTAACTGATGTGAATTATAACTGGCTAGTTATAATAAAGAACTTGATGTATTTCAAAAGATTTATAAATCGTTTTGGAAGGGAGAGTAACACTTGGTTTTAAAAGGTTTTAAAAAGAGTTATACTAGCTTTATGGGAGTTAGGTATAATGTCTTAAGAGAGGTAAATAAAATGGTTTATCGATGTTAGAAGTTAAGAGACTTGATCTTATAAGATAAGAGACTTAACTTATTTGTTTTAATGTGAATGTTTGTGTGAAACCTCATTCGTGAGTAATGAGTACTTGGTTTTATTTAAAGGTATAATGTTTTACTGATTTCGAAATCGTAACGTATCGGCTGCACTAATCGCGTTAATAAAGGAAAATGTATTGAATAATGATGAATTGTATTAAAACCAGAGAAACCTCCATCCGCATAGAAACTAAGATGAGACAAAATGATATACATTTTCTAGATCATGGTCAGTAATAAGAATGTTGTAAACAAGAATAACCTACTCACGTGAGACATATATTACTCAATTGTTCTAAAAGGAATCAAGTGATTAAGTTTGGAAACTATGAAACCATTTGAAAATGAGAAGCTTGAGTAATCAAACTAGGCAAACCGAACTTAGGAAAAGAATTTTGTTAATTGATTTTAAAAAGGGAATGATGGTTTGTCATTATAATACTAATGGTATCTGCTCACTGTTATAAAAGTAATGGATCTCTTTTAAAAGAACTTAACGTATGTAGTACTTTGGGGTTAAAAACCCGGACTTTGGCATAAAATGAAAGTACCTTGAGTTATTGTGAAACTTGCCTTTGCTTGTTGTTGTGAAACTTGCCTTTGCTTGTTGTTGTGAAACTTGCCTATGCTTGTTGTTGTGAAACTTGCCTTTGCTTGTTGTTGTGAAACTTTCCTATGCTTGTTGTTGTGAAACTTGCCTATGCTTGTGATGATAGCCTTTGTTGTGCAAGTGTGGTATTTCTGTGTTACCGTGTCTCTCGATAGAGGGTCGGTTGACTTGTTGAGAACTTACTTGGACGTGCTGGCAGTGATGGAGAATTCCACGGGTATGTTTCCATTTTGATTACTGTCTTGTTGTTGATGTCACATGGACATGTCTACACCGACGCAGATTCCGGCACGCGCCACGCGGCCACGCGGCCGTTGATTACCCGATATATGGTTATTACCGCAACATGGACGCGGTCTACACCGACGCAAGATTCCGGGGCATGTGGCCACGCGGCGGGTTGACCACCCAAAGATATCATATGAGGTTACATGGGCATGTCTACACCGTCGCAGATTCCGGGTACGTGGCCACGCGGCCTTGTTATTATTGTTGCATCATGGACATGTCTACACCGATGCAAGATTCGGGGCACGCGCCATGATGCGAACATGATGGATGTTGTGGGCGTGAGACCCATAGTTATATTTGAGTGGTGACTTTGGCGCGTGAGTCCCCGACTGATCGCTTTATGTCGCTGCATCGTATTTTGGTTATCATACATGTCTCCCGCTTTTAAGCTATTATGATTTCATTTACGTGATTTGTGATTTCACATACTTGGTACACATGCATCGACCTCCTTCGGGGCTGCGTTCATGCCGCAGTAGAGGTACATCGCCGTGGATCCTCGCCATAGGATCACGCCAACAGATTAGGAAGCTCCGCTTTCTCCGAGGCTTATCTTTTGGTATGTGTTTCCTCGAGTTGTAGGTTCTGTACATTCGTGGTATGGCGGGCCTCGTCCGTCATAGTCATTGTAAATCTTAAGGTCCAGAGCATCGCTGGCGTGGTTTGTAAAAGGATAACTGCTCGGGTTTTTATGTATATACCAAGGCAAATCGCTTGGCCTGCTTATTTATTATATCTCTTGTTTCATGACTCGTGTTTTATTTTTCCGCTGATTTTCTCGATGTTGTATCACTAGGTGCCCGGTAAGGCACCAAGAATTGCCCGTTCGGGCGTTACAAAGTGGTATCGAGCGCTTAGTCCTCGGAAAGTGTCTACGCACCGTGTCTAGTAGTCTTGATTATCGGTGTGTTGTGCACCACATCTATAATCGTGAGGCTATAGGACATTTAGGATTGGTTTCCATTCTTCTCATTCCGAGATCGTGCCTTAAAGTCGTGTTGTAAGTTGGACCCTCCGACGTGTTTCGCTTTTACCGCTATGCCTCGCGAAGGCAAACTGTGGCCTGGAAGGCAAGGCAAATGAGGAGCTGCTAGTGGGATTCAGAGGAGTACGAGGGCGCAGGCCCGGTCAGTACCTGAGGTAGTGCTTCAGACGGCGAGTTTTGCGACGCCACCAGCACCAGCAGAGTTTAGAGCCGCAGCAATGGGCCGCCGAGACTACAAGACTGAGCCTCCAGCCCCACACCGAGCGGGAGAGATGGTCACAAGGAGATGGCCCAGTTATTGGCCAGGGTTGTGGCCAGATATGAGGATAGGCCGACGCAGCAGCCTCAGCCCAAAGAAGACTGTAGCACCCGAGGCGCATGGGCTGAGGCTACGGATTTCCTTAGTTGTAGCCCGCCCGAGTTTTACTGTCGAGGTCGGAGGATGATCCGCAGGAGTTCATCCGCGATTGCAGAGATCACGCGGTGATCAAGGCTTCGTGAGATCGAGTCTGCGTGACATTTGTTCAGACGGCCGCGTGATACCGCAATGATCGATTGGTTTGACTCGGGAGCTTTCCCGGGGGGAGCATTCACTTCCAGCCGTTTGGGACGAGTTTTCGGGGGCCTTCCTGGCACATTTCTTGCCTCCACAAATGAGGAGGGCTCGCGCCGACAGATTTTTGATGTTGAGGCGTAACCGCGCATACCGAGTATAATGTGGAGTTCGACTCATCGGCTTGTATGTTCCCGCATTAGTAGCTAGTATGGAGGATCGAGTGCACCGATATGTTACAGGCTCGATGATTACCTAGCAGAGTTGTTCGGTGTTTCTTCACCGGCATGGACATTGCCCGCATTCGTGCTCATGCACTGGGTGCGGCGAGCGCAGAGATCGACGGTGGACCGCCACAGGTTAGGCCAAGACGGCCGGATATTTTGGCGACTTTCGAGGCGGACCGCCGCCAAGAAGAGATTAGTTATGTACCTCCGCCATTGCAAAGTGGTCCTCCGCAGCCTTCGGGACCCTTGGGATATTCGGGAGCGTGTCGTGGCTCCTGTGTTTCGATGTTCGCGAGTAGGGGTGTTGGCGGACGATCACCCCTACCTCGGTGTGGTCGATGGTAGACCGCATTTCGGGAGTGTCGTAGTACCAAGGAGCTTGTTATTCTGCGGCCAACAGGCCATATGACGAGACTGTCCCACTGTGGTAGCGCTGGTAGGATAGCACAGACTACTAGAGCGATTGCGGGCCACGGTAGAGGTCGCGTGGAAGTTCCGCTTAGCGGCCTCAACCGCCTAGTTTCGTATATCCTTAACCCTGTAGATACTTGTATGTATTGATGATTAATGATGTGTTAAGTGTTATGTTTGGATAGCTTTGTGCTAAAATGTGATTTAGAAACCTGGTTAGTGAAAAGGGTAAGTCCCTGGGTAGTGTGAAATGGAAGTGGTAGCTTGACCTGTAGAGGTAAGATTGTTCGGATCAAGAAACTAGAGAGTTGGCGTGACGGAGGGTCGGGTTGAGGGCGTGTTGCGTGTCAACCCGTAGCCCGGATTGAGGTGGGGTCAGCTCTGGGTGGTCCCGCCAGGAGGTAGGGTCACCAGGGTGTTAGGCCCAAGTTTTGATGACCATCGTATGAGTTCGTGGATATGTTCGACAGAATCAGTTCGTGAAGGCCGGGAATGGCCTTAGGGGAAATCGAGGTTAGTAAGATGACCAAGTTGGAGGTAGTGACTCCAAGGGTTGGAAACAAGCATTGGATCAAGTGCGTGCAGATCGGGAAGAGTTCGAGTGTTCGAGCAGGTACGACGAGGTAGGGAGAAGTGAACGAGTGTGATCGCTTTTTGTGAAATGAAAGTGCAGAGGGAGTATATGTTAGACCTTGGTGGGAATTTTTGCGATAACAGAGGTGATTCCTCGTGGACTTGGGATTTCGTATTTTGTGCATTTGTTATTTCATGGCCAGGTGTGGCATGATTGTTTTCGTACGTATAGCAGTGAAGACTATACTGGCGCATGTTTGTGTTGAGACTTGAGAAGGAACATTCGGGACGAATGTTTCTAAGGGGGGAAGAATGTTATACCCCGTATTTTCAGAGTATGTACGTGAGGACGTACGTAGAAAATTTGAGCCTTAAGTTAGGCAAGTTTCGAAATTTGTACACAACACCCGACAGAGTCGTTTTCGACGAAACGTTTCACAGCTTTTTGGGAAAATTCCGCTATGTCATTTATAATTTTTGCGGATTTTTCCGGAGACGTAACATTTTGGACCAACGAGGGTGACAAGTGTCACCTCACATTGAAGGCTCGACGGCAACCATGGCTTGACTTGGACGATTTGGACCACTTTAGTTGGGAGGATATTTTTGTGCAAGTTGTGTGGTAGATGGATAAGGTCCACATGGTTGAAATCTAGCCCTACACTTGCTATGCACTTGGCAAGATCTTGGCCATTGGTCGCCATGGTTGACCTATAAATACCCTCTGGTGAAGGCTTTCTTCATCCACAAATTGTTCTAAGTGATAAATCCCTTCCCTCCCTCTTGTAGACTCTCGCCCAAGAGCTCCTCTCCCCCTCTCTTGTGAGCTAGCCGAGAGCCTCCTCCCCAGCCGGTGGTACACACCCCCTCTAGTGGTGCTAGCAATGGGTACCCCTAGCCTAGTTGTTTTCGTATAATACCCTTGTTGTGGTATAGAAATACTCTCCTAGTATTGTTATAATGCCCAAATACCTTATAGTATTCCCAAGGTTACAAGCCCGTAAAATACGATTATACTTCCTTTAGCCACAAAAACCAAACCCAAAGGAAATCGTCACCCGTTGTTGAAGTTGTAACGAGCACTGGGTTCGAACTTCAAAGGGTTGTTAGGAGCGCTGAGTAGGAGCTAAGCGTTGCTCAGATCGACTTTATACTTGGATAATTTTGGGCTTATCGAGGTAAACACTCATCGCCCTTCTATTGTAATCGGAAATTACATAAGTGTTGAATATATAGTTGTTGTGTACTATATATAGAATCAACTTAGTATTGTGGCAATGTCTTTTGACTTAAGCTCGAAGAATAAAGAATTGAACAAGAATCACATGAAGGATAATAAAGAGAAGAATCAATCAGTAATTACCTAATGTATTACAAGAGACTTATGTAACATTACCGTGTAGTAGAATTGTAGCGTCCGGTTAGACGTGTTAACCCCCTGGTTGGCTTGGTAGCCGACCTCGATAAAGGAGGAGATTTACGCTGCTATGTGGGAGGCGCCGAATTTTCTCGTAGAAAGATGGGAACTTGTGTTTAAGATTTAATAGACGTTTGTGGCCTTTATAGGTGAAAGTACTAAGAGTAGCGTATCCTACTCGAGGAGTGGAAAGCGGCTAGCAAGGTTGTAGTACTTGGAGCTTTTTGCTTATTGTCGATAATCGTCGCGAGGTATGTGAACCTCTTCCTATCTCTTCTAGCATGATATGTGTGAACTATGTAGTACGGTGACGCATACGTGTTAATCGTGTTTGATTGTTCTTAAAACATAAAGTGTTATAACGGCTTTATGGAAGTTGGTTATAATGACTTTATGTAGGTAAGAAAATACTTGGTGGTTTTAAAAGGTAATCGATGTGAATTATAATCGCTAGTTATAATAAAGAACTTGATGTATTTCAAAAGATTTATAAATCGTTTTGGAAGGAGAGTAACACTTGGTTTTAAAAGGTTTTAAAAAGAGTTATACTAGCTTTATGGGAGTTAGGTATAATGTCTTAAGAGAGGTAAAGAAAATGGTTTCTTGATGTTAGAAGTTAAGAGACTTGATCTTATAAGATAAGAGACTTAACTTATTTGTTTTAATGTGAATGTTTGTGTGAAACCTCATTCGTGAGTAATGAGTACTTGGTTTTATTTAAAGGGATAATGTTTTACTTGATTTCGGAAATCGAATGTGTATCGACAGCACCAATCGCAGCGTTAATAAAGGAAAATGTATCAATAATGATGAATTGTATTAAAACCAAGAGAAACCTCCATCCGCATAGAAACTAAGATGAGACAAAATGATATACATTTTCTAGATCATGGTCACGTAATAAGAATGTTGTAAACAAGAATAACCTACTCTCACGTGAGACATATATTACTCAATTGTTCTAAAAGGAATCAAGTGATTAAGTTTGGAAACTATGAAACCATTTGAAAATGAGAAGCTTGAGTAATCAAACTAGGCAAACCGAACTTAGGAAAAGAATGTTGTTACTTGATTTTAAAAAGGAATGTGGGTTGGTCATTCTAATACTACGTATCGGGTGACTTTATAAAAGTAATGGATCTCTTTAAAAGAACTTAACGATGTAGTACTTTGGGGTTAAAACCCGACTTTGGCATAAAATGAAAGTACCTTGAGTTATTGTGAAACTTGCCTTTGCTTGTTGTGAAACTTGCCTTTGCTTGTTGTTGTGAAACTTGCCTATGCTTGTTGTTGTGAAACTTGCCTTTGCTTGTTGTTGTGAAACTTGCCTATGCTTGTTGTTGTGAAACTTGCCTACGCCGCTTGTGATGATAGCCTTTGTTGTGCAAGTGTGGTATTTCGCGTATTACCGTGTCTCTCGATGCAGGTCGGTTGACTTGTTGAGAACTTACTGACGCGTCTTTGGCGTGATGGAGAATTCCACGTATGTTTCCATTTTGATTATCGTCTTGTTGTTGATGTCACATGGACATGCCTACACCGACGCAGATTCCGGCACGCGCCACGCGCCACGCGGCCGGGTTGATTACCGATATATGGTTATTATCGCAACATGGACGTGTCTACACCGACGCAAGATTCCGGGGCATGTGGCCACGCGCAGGTTGACCACCCAGATATTGTTATTGAGGTTACATGGGCATGTCTACACCGTCGCAGATTCGGGGTACGCGCCACGCGCCTTGTTATTATTGTTGCATCATGGACATGTCTACACCGGCGCAAGATTCCGGGGCACGCGCCATGACGCGAACATGATGGATGTTGTGGGCGAGACCCATAGTTATATTTGAGTGGTGACTTTGGCGCGAGTCCCCGACTGATCGCTTATGTCACAGCATCGATTTTGGTTATCATACATGTCTCCCGCTTTTTAAGCTATTATGATTTCATTTACGATTTTGACGCTTCACATACTTGGTACCACATCGACCTCCTTCGGGGCCGCGTTCATGCCGCAGGTAGGTACATCGCCGTGGATCCTCGCCATAGGATCACATTCAACAGATTGGAAGCTCCGTTTCTCCGAGGCTTATCTTTTGTATGTGTTTCCCGAGTTGTAGGTTCTTGTACATTCGTGGTATGGCGGGCCCTGTCCGTCATAGTCATTGTAAATCTTAAGGTGCAGAGTAATCGCTGTGGGCGTGGTTTGTAAAAAGGATAACTGTCGGGTTTTTATGTATATACCAAGGCAACTGCTGGTTGGCTCGTTTATTTATTATATCTCTTGTTTCATGACTCGTGTTTTATTTTCCGCTGATTTTCTCTCGATGTTGTATCACTAGGTGCCCGGTAAGGCACGATGCAACGGTTGCCCGTTCGCTACGCTTTTCCTTAGGGTTTCGTTTCGATCAAGGGAAGTATAATAGTATTTCCGGCTTTTAGTATAAGGGTAACCTTGGAATACTACAAGGTATTTGGGCCAAGGTATTTTGGAATAGTAACAATACTTGGAGAATACTTTTCTACCAAGGGGGGGTGTATTTTACGAGAACAACTAGGCAAGGGGGGGGGATATCTCTCGGCCAAGGGGCCTCTCAAAGGGGGGAGGGGGAGGCTTGGACGAGAACCTCTCCAAAGGGGGGAAGGGCTTTCAAGACTTAGAAATGTTTGAGGGATGAAGAAAGTCTTCAACAAAGGGGGGTATTTATAGGGAATTCAATGGCCATGATCAAGACAAGTGGGGGGCAAGTGGAAGGTGAGGATTTGCCCAAGTGCCCCCTAGCCATCTACTCCACAATTCTCTCCAAACATTGACCCATGGTTTAGGCCCCAAAACAAGGCAAGAACGTGAACCCACTCGGCCACCACATCCGTCCACTTGAGGGTGACAAGTGTCGCCCTTTCGTTGGTCCAAAATATTTCATCTCTCGGAAAAATCCGCAAAAATAATAAATGACATAGCCGTAATTTTCCCTACGCAAGTTTTGGAAAACGTTTCGTCGGAAAACAATTCGTTTTGGTAGTTGTGCACAAAATTTTCGGTCCTTGCCTAACTTAAGGCTTAAACATTTATACGTACGCCCTCACGTATATACTCTGGAAATACGGGGTATAACATTCTCCCCTCCTTAGAAACATTCGTCCCGAATGTTCCTTCTAAGTCTCAAAACATACATGCGCCAGTATAGTCTTCACTACTATGCTTCCGAAAAACAATCATGCCACACCTGGCCATAAAATAATACACGCGCAAATACTTAATTCAAGTCCACGAGGAATCACCTCTAACATCACAAAAACTCCCACCCAAGGGCTAAAAGATACTCTCTTCGCACCTTCACTTTACAAAAGAAATGATCACATCTATGTTCTTAACACATGCTCGCTTCTTGTTATACCCCGTATTTCCAGAGTATGTACGTAAAGGAATACGTACAAAAAGTTTGGTCTTAAAGATAGGCCTTGGACGATTTTTTAGGCACAACTCTCAAAGCGAACAGTTTTCCGACGAAACGTTTCCACAGCTTTCGTAGGATAAATTCCGGCTATGTCATTTCTAATTTTTGCGGATTTTTCCGAGAGACGTAACACTTTGGACCAATGAGAGGGCGACACTTCCCACCCTCTCATTGGTGGACTTGTCACGGCAATAGGGCCGATTGGATGACAATCCTTGTCATAAAGTTGGATAGATATTTTGTGTGCAAGTTGGCTAGGTACACTTGCCCTAATCTTGACCTTACACTTGCCTAGCACTTGGCTAAATCTTGGCCATTGGTTGGCCATGTCTTGACCTATAAATACCCCTCTTGAGATGAAGAGTTCTTCATCCACTAAAGCTTTCAAGTCTTGAAAAATCCTCCCCTCTCCCTTGTGAGCAATTCGTCCAAACACCCCTCCCCCTTTGAGTGAAGTCTTGGCCGAGGCTACCCCACCCCCTAGCCTAGCCGAAACCTACCCCCCCTCCCTTGATAGAAAAGTTGCCTTCTTGCATTGTTATAATGCCCAAAATACCCTAGCCCAAATACCTTAGTACTTAGTAGAAGTTGTGAAGAACTTCTAAGGTTTCCTTGGAGCATACAACTTAGGAGCAAAACCTTGCTCAGGCGCGACTTTTTCTAGGATATTATTGGGCTTACCGAGGTAACTAATCCTAACCCTCTTCTGAATTAGAATTTATATACTGTTGTAGTATAAGAATAAGTATAAATACTTAGAAGGTTGTTAAGGAATAGAATTGAACTGTAACACCTTAGAAGGGTATAAAAGAAGAATATACGAATCAGATTTTTACATAGGACTGTTTTCACAGTAGACTTATATAGCTCACCGGGTAGGGTTGTGCTGCCCGACTTTCCGTAGAATTGAGGACCCTCTGTTTAGATTGACCTACAGAATAGTCTAGACTTTGATAGATATCTGTGACCATTATAGTCGATTCTCATGCGCGACATACTCGACTTGGCGGTGGATTTCGCGGAAGGTATGTGATTCTTCCTAAAGCATGATATTTTACAATATGTATATAGTACGGTGACGTATACGTGTTAATCGAATAATACTTACGGAATGCCTCACGCTTAAGCTCGAATAATACGTCTGAATGCCTCACGCTTAAGCTGAATAATAAAGAATCAAAACATTTCAAAAGGACTATTGAACCATTTATTAAAATGTAAGAGAACTAATTGGTTTTGAAATGAAGCTTAAGAGTTATACTAGCTTTATGGGAAGTAAGTATAACCACTTAAGATTGATAAAAGAAACAAGTTTGCCTATGTGTTATAACGGACTTATATTGTGAAAAGAATAATAAGATGGTTTGATAAAGTAGACATGATATGATGCTATGTGTGTTAGTATCTTGTAACGCTTGTATAAGTGAGTATCCTTGTTGTGCTTATGTTACTTAAAGATAAGTTGTTATGTTAGTATACTATCACTCACCTCTTGAGATGATACGGGGTTAAGCCGCCTCCGACGCGGGTAGACTCAGCGATGCAGGACCATGATTCGAGAATACCTCATGCGGGTCCAGGGGCCTATGCGAGCTACGAGAGTTCCAGTTAGTATGCGGGGTTATGCCTCATGCGGTCTGTGGCCATGCGGACAATGAGTCGGGGCGATGCCGAGGAGTAGCTACCCTCGATGCGGGTTACACCTCACGCGGGCCCCGGTGAGTGGCCTATGCGGACTCCGGGAGTCCAGGATTAGGCTTGCAGAATGATGATATGGGCGAGTGGCCCTGTTTCGATCATTCGCAGCCTAGACAAGACCTATTACAGTTACCTATTGTTGATCTCGTTTATGATGTGACACTACGTGCGGTTTCCTTGGTTGTTTCATACATATTTGTAAACTGGTTTTAAAAATGATATGTTTTCATTTAAGTACTTTACAGTTTCGCATACTTAGTACCTGTTGTACTGACCTCCTTCGGGGGGCTGCGTTCATGCCGCAGGTAAGGGCAAAGTGCTAGATCCGCATCCCAGGATCTCTACGTTGGTGTCGTGAGCTCCATCTCTTCCGAGGCTCTACTTTTGGTATGATCTCCTGTTGTAGATAGTTTTTGCCAGTAGGTATGGCGGCCCGTCCCGCCATAGTGGTATATTTCCTTAGAGGTCTGTAGTCATGTTGTACAGTGTCGGATGTAACTGCTAAAACATGATTATATATATATATGCCGAAAGGCGATGTTTTCTCACAAAATCTGTGTCTTGTTTTATAAACTATTTTATGTCTTGCTTTATGTTTCCGCTGATTACTCTGATGTATGACTACTGGTGCCGGTAAGACACGACCACGCCCCGAATGGGTCGTGACAAAAGTGGTATCGAAGCGATTAATCTCTGAAAGTGTCTACGCACCGTATCTAGTAGAGTCTTGATTATCGGTGTTGTGCACCACACCAATAATCGTGAGGCTATAGGATATTTAGGATTGGTTTCCGCTTCTTCTCATTCCGAGATCGTGCTTAGAGTCGTGTTATAGGTTGGACCCTCTAACGTATTCCTTTCTGAATGATTATGCCTCCACGTAAGGCAACCCGCCCGTAGCGGCAAGGCGGCCGGAGTCGCTAGCAGACACCCAGTCACGAGGGCTCGTGCCCGCCTATACCGTAGACGGCGAGTTCTATGACGCCACACCCAAAGAGAGACCACAGCACTACACCTCCCGCCCCACACCGGGCGGAGGAGTTAGGGTACAAGGAGATGGCCCACTTTTGGCTAAAGTTGTGGCCCGACACGAGGAGAGGCCGGACGCGGCAGCCCAGCCCAGCCAAGGCCGGCCGCACCTGTTCACCCGAGGCGAGAGAGTTTGAGGCTACGAGACTTCGAGTCAGCCCACGGAGTTTTATGGGTCGAGGCCGAGGATGACCCGCAGGAGTTCATCCGTCGCCTTCAGAGGATTTTGAGAGTGATCGTATGCCGAGACCGAGTCCGTGATCTTTGGTTCACATAGTCGCGCGTGATACCGCAATGATTGGTTTGATTCACGGAGTTATCCCGGAGAGCACGCGTCCCAGCCTACTGGGATGAGTTCTCGGAGGCTTTCTCACTCACTTCTTGCCTCACAGATGAGAGGCGCGGGCCGATAGATTTTTACCATCGAGGCAGAGGACGACCGTCAGGAGTACAATGTCGAGTTTGATTCATTGGCTCGATATGTCCCAAAGATTGGTAGCAGATATGGAGGATAGGGTGCACCGCTATGTCACGGGCTAGACGACTATATGGCCGAAGTCATGCGGGGGTTTCTCCACCGTATGGACATTACCCGCACGCAGCTCACGCCTGATGCGGCGAGCGCAGAGGTCGACGAGTGGATGACAAAGAAGCAGGTTAAGGCGCCGTGACGGAGGGTCTTCGGTGGTTATCATGGTGGCGGCCTCAAGAAGAAGCCTAGATTCGCACCACGCCAGCAAAGACAGCACTCGCACCGCCCTCGCGACACCACGCTGAGGGCGTACTGGGGCCCTGTGGCTTCGTGACGTCGGTAGCAGAGGTACTGGCCGATCGGGACCACCCCCAAGTTAGGCCGATGCGGTAGATCCCATTACGGAAGTGTGGTACTACTTTTGGATCTTGTTACGCTTGTGGCCGGCGGTCACTTTGGCGGATCCGTCGGCGGCGCCACGCGGTGGTAGGCTCACCTTTCGTTCTTGCCGCTTCATCATCTCCTACGCTTACTCGCCGAGGCGTGGTGCTCGGGGTCGCAAGTCGCGGCAGGTCGTGGCTCAGTCCTTCTAGCGGTCCTCGTAACCGCATTTATGCTTTGTCCACCGACAGATCGTGAGGCCTCACCGATGTCGCGGTACCTTATCGGTTCGGGTTTGATGTGTATGCTTTGATAGATCCGGTTCTACTCATCCCATATATCTCCCCTTGTTGCTAGTAGGATAGGGATAGAGCCCGAGTCCATAGACCCTTTCGAGGTAGCTACGCCAAATGGTGATTCGGTAGCTCGGCGGGTATTTAGAGCTTGTCCGTGATCATTTACGCCGTCGACCAGCCGACTTGATAGAGTTGGAGATGATTGACTTCGACGTGATTATGGGGATGGATTGGCTAGCTTCTTGCTATGCCAATGTAGACCGCAGAGAGAGAGTAGTGCGGTTCCAGCTTCTGGCGAGCGGTTGTTGAGCGGAGGAGCACGGTATCGCCGAGGGTAGGTTTATTTCCTACCTCAAGGCTAGGAAGATGGTGCGAAGGGTATATCTACCATCTCGTTCGGTGTTTGATAATCGGCTGCGGTGCCGATTTTCCGCCCCAAAGAGTCGTGAGTTCCCGACGTGTTTCCGGATGACCTTCCGTATCCTCCCGAGAGGAGATCGAGTTTTGTATAGATGTGTTGCGGATACTGGCCTATTTCCATTCCGCCATACGTAATGGCACCGCCGAGTTGAGAGAGTCAAGGATCACTTAGGGATTTGCTAGAGAAGGGCTTCATTAGGCCCAGTGTTTCTCCCCGGGCGCCAGATTGTTCGTGAAGAAGGACGGACGCGCATGCGTGTTGATTACATGTGCACTGAACAAGGTGACCATTAAGAACGGATACCCTCCCCGTGATTGATGATTTGTTCGACCAGTTGCAGGTGCGAGATGTTTCTCCAAGATTGATCTGCGATCGGGCTATCATCAAAAGTGCGAGTCGAGAGGTGGATGTCCCTAGATCGCATTCCGACCCAGACGCATTATGAGTTCGTGGTCATGTCTTTTGGGTTGACCAATGCTCGGCGGTATTCATGGATTTGATGAACCGAGTGTTCAAACCATTTTGGACACGTTTGTGATAGTGTTCATTGATGATATCTTGGTTTATTCGCTCAGAGCGAGCACGCGAGCATTTGGCGATCTTGGCAGCTTCTCCAGACTAGCGATTGTACGCCAAGTTTTCCAAATGTGAGTTTTGGTTGACTTCAGTGGCGTTTCTTGGGCATATTGTCGGGGCTGATGGCATTCGAGTTGATACGGCCAAGATCGAGCGATCGAGACTTGCCTAGACCTACTACCGGCAGAGGTTCGCAGCTCGGGCCTCGCAGGTATTATCGGCGTTCGTGGAGAAGTTTGCTTTATCTTCGCACCATTGACTAGGCCGACTCGTAAGGCACCAAGTTTGATGGACCGATGCTTGTGGCGTGGTTTCCGATTCTTGAAAGAGAGACCGACGACGCCCCGCTCTTACTCTTCCGCAGGTCCGGATGTTTATGTTGTGTATTGTGATGCGTCAGGCATCGGGTTGGGATGTGTGTTGATGCAGCATGGCAGAGTTATAGCATATGCATCCCGACAGCTGAAGAAACACGAGAGGAACTACCCCACCCATGATTTGGAGTTGGCAGCCGTGATTTACGCCAAGATCCTGAGGCACTATTTGTATGGGGTTCACGTGGATATTTTTACGCACCACAAGAGCCTCCAGATATCTTCACTGCAGGAGTCGAACTTACGGCAGACGGTGGTTGGAGTTGCTTAAGGATTACGATGTTGATATCCTGTACCACCCGGGGAAGGCCAATGTTGTGGCAGATGCTCTTAGTCGTAGGTCGATGGGAGCCTATCGATGTGCGCAGAGAGGAGGACATGGTTCGTGATTTGCACCGCCAGCAAGCCTGGTGTCCGCTTGATTGATTCTCGATAGCAATGGGGTTAGAGTTCGTGAGGTTGCCGAGTCTTCCATCGCTGAGGAGGTGAAGAGGCAACAGCCGAGGATCCAGCTTTGATTCGATATCGTGATACGACTCTTCGCGAGGCGCGGTCCTTGGTAGCACCACGATGGGGTGCTAAGGTTTGAGGCGGTTGTGTGTTCCAGATGTTTCGTGACTTCGGCGAGTTCTGGGGAAGCACACACAAGCGTTACTCTATCCATCCGGGTCGACCAAGATGTACCACGACCTTAGATCTATGTATTGGTGGGATGGCTTGAAGAGGACGTTGCGAGTTCGTAGCTCGGCCCGTGTTGTCGCAGTAAAGGTAGAGCACCGAGACCGGTGGTTTGTTACAAAGCGATAGAGATCCCGACCGAAGTGGGAGGTAATCAACATGGACTTCATCACGTGATTACCTCGCACTCGGAGAGACATGATTCTATATGGGTTATCGTCGACAGTCGACGAAATCAGCCCACTTTCTTCCCGTCGGGACGACTTTTTCGCCGAGGATTATGCCGCATTTACATCCGAGAGATCGCCGATCGCATGGAGTCCCTACTTCGATCATATCGCAGGAGCCCGCCACGCCAACTTCTGAGGTCCTTCCGAGGGGTTTAGGACGCAGTGAGCACGAGCATCGCATTTCATCCACGCATGCATCGACAGCAGAGCGCACTATCCGCACTTCGAGGATATGTCGCGAGCCCGTGTTATTGACTTCGGTGGTAGTTGGGAGGATCATTTGCCTCTAGTTGAGTTCGCGTATAATAATAGCTACCACTCCAAGATTCGATGGCGCCTTATGAGGCCTTGTATGGGAGGAAGTGCAGATCGCCTATAGGTTGGTTCGAGGTGGGCGAGTGCCTAGTGGGACCAGATTTGTGCAGAGTGATGGATAAGGTGAAGCTTATCCGAGGCGCTATTGACATACCGAGTCGCATGTAAGTCGATGCAGATCATCGCCGCCGACATCCGAGTTTGCGATTGATGATTGGGTTTTTCAAGGTGTCACCCATGGCGGTGTGATGAGATTCGGAAGAAGGGAAACTCACCGCGTACATTGGGCCGCTTCATTGTCCGCAGGTAGGCAAGGTTGCCTATGAGTTGGTCTGCCGTCCGATCTGGAGGCGGTGCATCCAGTGTTTCACGCTTTATGCCGGCGAGATGTATCGGATCCATCTAGTGGTACATCCGATTGACGATGTCCAGTGACCGAGGGGTTATCGATGAGGAGATTCCCATAGCGATAATCGATCGTCGTTAGGCGTCTGCATGACGAAGGACGTGGCTTCCACAAAGTCTTGTGGCGGAACGAGCTCAGGGAGGAGATGACGTGGGAAGCCGAGGAGGACATGAGGCAGAAGTATCCTCACCTGTTCCCCACCCCTCCAGGTAATTCACTTTCCTACTTGTAAATCTTCATTATCGTTTATGCCTAAGTGTTGTTTATGGCCGTGTGTGGCTTTTTGCAAACTGTTTAAGTTTTGAAGAACCTTAGCGTTATCTGTCTTGGGAAGGAACATTCGGGACGAATGTTTCTAAGGAGGGGAGAATGTTATACCCCGTATTTCCAGAGTATGTACGTAAAGGAATACGTACAAAAAGTTTGGTCTTAAAGATAGGCCTTGGACGATTTTTTAGGCACAACTCTCAAAGCGAACAGTTTTCCGACGAAACGTTTCCACAGCTTTCGTAGGATAAATTCCGGCTATGTCATTTCTAATTTTTGCGGATTTTTCCGAGAGACGTAACACTTTGGACCAATGAGAGGGCGACACTTCCCACCCTCTCATTGGTGGACTTGTCACGGCAATAGGGCCGATTGGATGACAATCCTTGTCATAAAGTTGGATAGATATTTTGTGTGCAAGTTGGCTAGGTACACTTGCCCTAATCTTGACCTTACACTTGCCTAGCACTTGGCTAAATCTTGGCCATTGGTTGGCCATGTCTTGACCTATAAATACCCCTCTTGAGATGAAGAGTTCTTCATCCACTAAAGCTTTCAAGTCTTGAAAAATCCTCCCCTCTCCCTTGTGAGCAATTCGTCCAAACACCCCTCCCCCTTTGAGTGAAGTCTTGGCCGAGGCTACCCCACCCCCTAGCCTAGCCGAAACCTACCCCCCCTCCCTTGATAGAAAAGTTGCCTTCTTGCATTGTTATAATGCCCAAAATACCCTAGCCCAAATACCTTAGTACTTAGTAGAAGTTGTGAAGAACTTCTAAGGTTTCTCGAGCATACAACTTAGGAGCAAAACCTTGCTCAAAGCGCGACTTTTCTAGGAGATTATGGGGCTTACCGAGGTAACTAATCCTAACCCTCTTCGAATTAGAATTTATATCGTTGTAGTATAAGAATAAGTATAAATACTTAGAAGGTTGTTAAGGAATAGAATTGAACCTGAACACCTTAGAAGGGTATAAAAGAAGAATATACTAATCAGATTACATAGGACTGTTTTCACATGAGACTTATATAGCTCACCGGTAGGGTTGTCGCCCGACTTTCCGTAGAATTGAGGACCCTCTGTTTAGATTGACCTGAGAATAGTCTAGACTTTGATAGATATCTGTGACCATTATAGGTCGATTCTTCATACGACATACTCGACTTGGCGGTGGATTTCGAGAAGGTATGTGATTCTTCCTAAAGCATGATATTTTACAATATGTATATAGTACGGTAGACGCATACGTGTTAATCGAATAATACTTACGGCAATGCCTCACGCTTAAGCTCGAATAATACGTGACGCAATGCCTCACCGCTTAAGCTCGAATAATAAAGAATCAAAACATTTCAAAAGGGACTATCAACCATTTATTAAATGTAAGAGAACTAATTGGTTTTGAAATGAAGCTTAAGAGTTATACTAGCTTTATGGGAAGTAAGTATAACCACTTAAGATTGATAAAAGAAACAAGTTTGCCTATGTGTTATAAATGACTTATATTGTGAAAAGAATAATAAGATGGTTTGATAAAGTAGACATGATATGATGCTATGTGTGTTAGTATCTTGTAACGTTTGTATAGGTAGTATCCTTGTTGTGCTTATGTTACTTAAAGATAAGTTGTTATGTTAGTATACTATCACTCACCTCTTGAGATGATACCGGGTTAAGCCGCCTCCGACGCGGGTAGACTCAGCGATGCAGGACCATGATTCGAGAATACCTCATGCGGGTCCGGGGGCCTACGCGAGCTACGAGAGTTCCGAGTTAGTATGCGGGGTTATGCCTCATGCGGTGCTGTGTGGCCATGCGACAATGAGTCCAGGGCGATGCCGAGGAGTAGCTACCCTCGATGCGGGTTACACCTCACGCGCCCACGTGAGTGGCCTATGCGACTCGAGTTCAGATTAGGCTTGCAGAATGATGATATGGGCGAGTGGCCCTGTTTCGATCATTCGCAGCCTAGACAAGACCTATTACAGTTACCTATTGTTGATCTCGTTTATGATGTGACACTACGTGCGGTTTCCTTGGTTGTTTCATACATATTTGTAAACTGGTTTTAAAAATGATATGTTTTCATTTAAGTACTTTACAGTTTCGCATACTTAGTACCTGTTGTACTGACCTCCTTCGGGGGGCTGCGTTCATGCCGCAGGTAAGGGCAAGCAGGTGCTAGATCCGCATCCTTAGGATCTCTACGTTGGTGTCAGGAGCTCCATCTCTTCCGGAGGCTCTACTTTTGGTATGATCTCCCTGTTGTAGATAGTTTTTGTACAGTCAGGGTATGGCGGGGCCCTGTCCCGCCATAGTGGTATATTTCCTTAGAGGTCTGTAGTCATGTTGTACAGTGTCGGATGTAACTGCTAAAACATGATTATATATATATATGCCGAAAGGCGATGTTTTCTCAAAATCTGTGTCTTGTTTTATAAACTATTTTATGTCTTGCTTTATGTTTCCGCTGATTACTCTGATGTATGACTACTTGGGTGCCCCGGTAAGGCACCAGTCACGGGCCCCGGAATGGGTCGTGACACTTCTTCCCTTACTCGTCGTACCCTTCTCGTACATTTGAACTCTTTCTCATAACTTACCACATTTCTGTTACTGCTTCTGTTCCCAAAATCTCGGGGTTACTATCTCCAACTTGGTCATCATTAACTGGGAACACTCTGGATGGATCTCCGATACTTTTCCGAACATAACAACCTGAAAGACCGGACATACTGCTTCCTACATCGGACGGTAATGCCAAGTTATAGGCAACTTGGCCTATTCTTCACATGATCTGAAAACGCTCCAAGTATCTCAGGCTAAGTTCCCTCTGTTTTCCAAAACTCGTCACACCCTTTCCGGGGTGGTACCTTCAAGAGTACCGACCGTCAACATGAACTTCAAGTGTCGACGTCGATTATCCGCATGACTTCTGTTGACCCTGAGCTGCCAATAACTTTTCTTGGACCCTACCCACATCCTGCTGAACAAGTATGAACCAACTATCTGAACCTTGCCAATATCGAACCAATCGACCGGCAACTTACACTTCCGCCCCTACAAGGCGTCATAAGGCGATATCCGAATACTGAAATGGTAGCTATAAAACACTCCCTCAGCAGGAGGCAACAATCCTCACAATACCCCTCAAATCCAAACACCGCCCGAGGCGAATGCGACATCGAGACTCACCCGAAGTTTCTAACCCCGCTGTAATACTCCTAAAAGGAATAGCCAGAACTCGGCTCCATCGTCATAAGGTGAAAGTAGGCACCTCGTGCAGCCTTACAACCTTCCTGATATAATCATCTCGCATAACCCACTGCCGAGTACACGGTCCTGACTGAAAGATAAGATGGGCTGACCTCATTGGCCCGACTACTGGTCGAACGCATCCACGAACTCGTACGCTGGTTAACTAAACTTGGGCCTAACACCCTCATGACCCTACCACAAAGTGGAACCACCACAAACTGACCCCACCACAATACAGGCCGCGGGTTGACCCGCAATTGGTCCGCAACCCGACCCGCTATCACGCAAAACTCTTGTTCCCCGATCCGGAACAATCTCACTAATCAAGTCACGAAAACCTAGTGGTCTTCTTAGATCAACTACCCTCTTTCCTTTCACACTACACAGGGACTTATCACACAAACATATCTCACATGAACTATGCACTCCGATAAGGGTCAAACATAAGTGTAATCTTTCACTCAAGATGGACTCGCCTCTAAGGTCTCCCCGTACAACATTCTAAGGCTCACACTTTCCCTAACCCCAATCTTACCCTTTTTAACTAACCATGATTTCTAATCACAATGTTATCTGAACATAACACTTAAGATATACTCATCTTACACACATACTAATCTCTAGAGGGTTAAGGATATACCAGATTCATCGCTTCACTCCCCTTTTGTCGTTCTAGTCAATCCTGCCCTGTTGGGCGCATAGCTAGGGAAGGTGATGAACTAGCCACTGATCCCGAAGGCTGAGTCTCTACGTCCGCGCCACCTCTAGTCGGACAATTTCTCGCAAAATGGCCCTGCTGGCCGCAAGCATAACAAGCACCAACAACAACAAAAGAAAACGGCATCCCCCGAGGTGACGTCTGCCATACTGTGAACACTGAGGAAAAACTGAACTCGGCTGGCTAGAACCTACGTGTTTCATCATAGCTCTTTTGGACTTATACATGCAGCACCCTTTTCTCTTTCGGCAGCATCCCTGGAGCTCTGACCAACTCCTACATACCCCGAATGTCCCAACCTCGGAGAACTGTCACGACCAACCGGGTTCGTGGATCGTGCCTTACCCCGGCACCCAAGTAGACATACATCGAGTAATCACGAACAAACACAACAACATGAGATAATGTAAGTATAAAACAATAATCAGGAAAACTTGCCTTTTCGCATATATATAAATGACAACTTTTAACATGAACAGTTTAATCCTTTTACAAACCCCGCCACAACAAGATTACTGCACTTCTAAGAATGATACGACAACAATGGCGGACAGGCCCCGCCAACCCCGAATGTAAACACCGACTACGACGGGGACTATACCACGATAAGCCTCCGAGAAACGGAGCTTCCCAAACGCTGAATCGTGACCACGAGAGCTAGGATCAACGATCGTGTACCTCAACTGCGGATGAACGCAGCTTCAAGGAGGTCAAGATAACAAATCGAGTATGTGAAACTAAAAATAAATCAGAATGAAATCATAGTAGTCTATACAAAGCAGAGACATGTATGATAACCAAACTACGATTCACCATAAATAAGCAAATGTTAAGTCGTGACTCACGCCTAAGTCATCACTCAATTTAACAACGGGTCTCACGCCCACAACATCAATCGTGCCCGTGGAATACCTTCCTCACCGCCAGCTTTATGATATACAAGCACCAAGGAATACACATGAACACCGTGTCCCACTGTGTCCTAATAAAACAAGACAGGTAGCACGAAGGCATAGCCGACTACTAACACCCACGCATCTACAAGGTCATAAGTCGTGTCATGATATCTGCTTGCATCATTACATGATAAAAGCCGGTCACTCGCCGCAGATCAAATGTGCGCGTCTAGCCCCGAACTCTCCGCAGCCCGCATAGGCCGCCGATAGGCCCGCATGAGGTATAACCCCGCATCGAGGGTAGCTACTCCCAAGATCGCCCCGACTCGCACCGCATGGCCACAAGCGACCGCATGACCACAAGGGCCGCGACACTAACTCCGAGCTCCCGTAGCCCGCACGGATCCCCGGACCCGCATGAGGTATTCTCGAATCACGGTCCTGCATCACCGAGTCTACCCCGCGACGGAGGGCCTTAACCTCCGAACACAAGTCAAGGTGAGTGGTACAATACCAACATAACTACTGATAGTCAAACAACTTTAAAGCGCGAATGAGGAAAACCCCTTTACACTAACATCACAAGATACTAACACACGTAGCATCCTAACATGTTTACTTCTCAAATCAACAAGAAAGTATTTACAAGGCTATCACAAACCAATACAATAAAGTATTCACACAAGGTACTTTCTACTAACAAGTTCGGGTATCTAACCCCAAAGTACTTCACACATTAAATCTTTAAAAGATCTGTTTCTTTCACATAAGTCACACAATACCGTAGTATAAAAATAGAGTGACTATCCTTTTAAGAAAACCAAAACTCTTACCTTTGTAAAATCAAGTAACAACATTATTTTCCAAACGCCCAAGTTTGCCTAATTTCAAATGTTCACGTTTCTTATTTTAGAAAGGGTTCGTAGTTCATAGCTTTATTCATTTAAGAATATAATTCTCTTTTAAACAATCGGAGAAACATAAGCCTTATATGAGTAGGATATTCTTGTTTATAACAATCTTATTACAGCAGCCATGATCTAGGAAATATCATTTTGTCTCATCTTAGCTTCTATGCGGATGGAAGTTTCTCTTGGTTTTAATAATACTTAATTATTCAAAACATTTCCTTTTATTAACGCCGCAGTTGGTTTGTCGATACAAATCGATTTCCAAAATCAAGAAAACGTTCTTAAGCCGTTATACCTAACTTCCCATAAAGCTAGTATAACTCTTAAGTTCTCAAAACCAAGTATTACTTCTCTTCAAAACGATTTGAAATCTTTTGAAATACTTCATGTTCTTTATAATCACACATCAAGCCGCTTATAAACAAATCATTTACCTTTTAAAACCACAAAGTGTTTTCTTATCTACATAAAGTCGTTATAACCAACTTCCCATAAAGTCGTTATAACACTTTATGTTTTAAACCAATCAAATACATTTAGCACATGACGCCTACCGCATTACATAGTTCACACATATCATGCTAGAAGAGATAGGAAGAGGTTCACATACCTCGCGACGATTATCGACTAATAGCAAAATGCTCCGAGTACCTCGCCGCCGGCTACTCCTTAAGCCAAGTAGAACGCGCCACACGTAGTACTTCAACCTATAAGGCCACAAGGCGCTTATTAACATCTAGATCTTATCGTAGAACATTCTACCAAAATTCGACAAAGACCTCCCCGCAACAAACAGAAATCTCCTCCTCTAACGGCCGCCATCAAGCCAACCGGGGTTATACGCCTAATCCGACGCACAATTCTACCTCACAGAAAGCTACACAAGTCTATCTGAATACACCCTATGTAATTACAGCTCAAGACTCTTCTTTCAAAAGGTTTCTTATTATTCGTGCTTAAGTCCAAGGACATTGCCACAACATTAAGTTCAAGACTATATATATAGTATACTTCAACTATATATTCCTACAACATGTAATATCCAATTACAATAGGGACAAGATAATTACCTCGATAAGCCCATAATTATCCAAGTATAAATGTCGATCCTTAGCAACGCTTAGCTCCAACTCCGAGCGCCCAACCCGCTTTAAACCACCCTTAGAAGTTCTAACCAACTTCTACACAATACTCCAACTGACTATGGAGATTTTCCTGTGGTTTCGGTTTTGGACTGACGGAAGTATAATAGTATTTCGGCTTTTCAGATAGGTATAACCTTAGAATACTACAAGGTATACTGCTAAGGTATTTGGGCATTATAACAATACTGAGAGTATTTCTATACCACAAAGGGGTATTATACAAAAGCAACTAGCAGTGGGTACCCACCGCTAGCACCTCAAAGGCGGGGGGGGTGTCTACCCCTCGGCCTACCCCACTGTGGGGAACTCTCGCCAAGGGGGGAGAGGGCTCTCGCCAAGGCACTACACTGGGGAAGGAAGAAGCTTTCAAGACTTAGGCAATTTTGTGAATGAATTAGTCTTCAAAGGGGGCATTTATAGGTCAAGTGAAAGCCAACCAATGGCCAAGATTACACCAAGTGTTAGGCAAGTGTAGGGCCAAGATTCACCCATGTGTACCTAGCCAACTTGCACACAAAATATCTACCAAAAATATCTCCCACTTGCCTTCCCAAATCGTCCAAGGGCCGCCCACCTTGCTCACCAAACGAGAGGTGCCAAGTGTCGCCTCTCGTTGGTCCAAAATGTTCCGCCTCTCGGAAAAAATCCGCAAAAATAAGAAAAGACATAGCGGGAATTTTCCCCTCGCAATTTATGTAAAAGTTTGCGTCTAAACACGACTCTAACCTGGTGTTGTGCACAAATGCCATTCTACTAAGCCACTAGGCGGGGTGACACGTGTCACCCTCCTATTGGCCCAAAATAAAACATCTTCCAAAATATCCACAATGGCCAAAATCTCAAAACAAAGCTGGCCCACAAAACCAGTAAATTTCTCCGTGGGCCCCACGTGACCATTTCCAAAATAAAATTCCATAATTCTCTAATATTCCAGAAGTCCGAATACCAAACTGGGAATCCAATTCCCATTAACGAACCTTTTTCCTTCACAAAACCGAAACTTTTCCGTGGAAAAATCGCCTTTCTTCCTTTCCAATCTTTACGTCAGATTCTCGCACGCACGCCCTCGCATACATACCCGGAACTACGGGTATAACATTATCCTCTCGTAAACATTCGCCCGAATGTTCCTTCTAAGTCTCAAAACAAACGTGCGCCAATATAGTCTTCACTACTATACTTACGAGAACAATCCTGCCATACCTGGCTATGGAAACACCTGCGCAAAACTTATATCTAAGTCCACGAGGAAACACCTCTACGTCACCACAATAATACTACTTTTGTCACTTTGCCTGAGATACCACTTTGTCACTTTGCCGCGAGCCTTGCTCCAACGACCCAACAAATGGTACCGGCCGCACGCGATCACCGTTCGCCAGACACTGAATTCTTACCACATTTCGACATCGCTTTAGTATCCAATACTCGGTGTTACTATCTCTAACGTGGTCATCATTAACTGGGAACATTCTGGATGGATCTTCGATACTTTCCAACATAACAATACGAAGACCGGACGCCCTTCCTCCTAAGTCGGACGGCAAATGCTAACATATAGGCAACCCGCCTATTCTTCACATGAACTCACAAAGGCCCAAAGTAACTTTCGCTAAGTTCCTTCGCTTTCCAAAACTCGTCACACCGTCCGGTGGTACTTTCAAGAAGACCGACCGTCAACTCAACTCTAAGCGTCCGCCGATTATCCGCACGATTCCTCTTAGCCGCCGTAACTTCTTCTAGACAAGCTTCACTATCCACAAATTACCGGAACAAGCTCAACCAACTATCTCAACCCCGCCAACATCGAACCAATCGACCGCAACTTGCATTTCTGCTTCTACAAGGCGCCACAAGACGACATCCGAACACCAAATGGTAGCTTAAACACTTCAACCGAGACAACGATCTCACAAATACCCCGAAATCAAAACACCGCCCGGAGGCGAATGCGATACGGAGACTCACCCGAAGTTCCTAGCCCCGCTCGTACAAACTCCCGTGAAGAGAAACAGCTGCACTGGCTCCATCGTTCATAAGGTGAAGGTAGGCACCCCGTGCAACCTCACAACCTTTTCAGATAACATCAACACTGCCGAGGGAACGACCCTGACCGAAGAACACGATAGGCTGCCCCCATCGGCCCGACCACTGGTCGAACGCATCCACGAACTTGCACGGGCTAACTAAAATGGGCCTAACACCTCATGACCCTAACACAAAGAGGACCACCACAACCGACCCCACCCCCAAACCTACCGCGGGTTGACCCGCACGTAGCCTCAACCCGACCCGGCAAGGCGCAGAATACCATCTCCCCGAAGGAACAATCTTACTAAACATGTTACGAAAACCTAGCGGTCTTCTTAGCTCAACTACCCTCTTTCATTTCATACTACTTAGGGACTTATCCCAAACACAGCTCACGTGCACTATGCACTCCTATAAGGGTCAAACATAAACATACGCCTCTACCCGAGATGGCCTTACCTCTAAGGCCTTCGTATAAAGCTCTAAGGCTCACACTTTCTCTATCCTCCAAAATCTTACTCGGCTAACCCACCATGATTTCTAATCACAACTAACACACCGCTATCGTAACATAGCACTCAAGGTATACTCACCTTGAAAGTTACCGGGCGACTCACGCCCGCCCTCTTCTCGCCCCGTTAACCCGTCGATCTCTACGCTTTCTCGCCGCGCATAAGCCCGCATACGTGCCATGCTCAAGCCCAATCAAGAATTACTCTTGCACAACCCTTTCTTAGGTAGTCATCAAGACCCGCGCAGACATCGGTATACTCTCTGGTAGCCAAATCCATGGCTAGTAATGTGGTTGCCTCTTTGCAATCTATATTCTCTGCTCCTGGCCGTGGAACCGGTTCACATATCATGGCCGAAGTAGGAATCGCCGCCGCCGTGCTTAAACTCACTGGCTAGTGACGCCGCAGAAATCCCCGAATGAAGCACTACCCTAGGTAATGATTGGGCTGCCCTCGCAACCCTCTCGAACTCTACTCGCAGCCTCCTCGGCCGCTTGCCCTCCCGCCCGGTTTGCCCTACGCGAGGCATAACGGTAAGGGAAAGAAATACGTCAGAGGGTCTAACTTACAACACAGCTCTAAGGCACGATCTCAGAGTGAGAAGAATAGAAACCAATCCTAAATATCCTATAGCCTCCTGATTATTGATGTGGTGCACAACACACCGATAATCAAGACTTCATCGATACGGTCTGTAGACACTTTCCGAAGATTAACTGCTCTGATACCACTTTTGTCACGACCCGAACCGGGGCCCGTGACTGATGCCTTACCCCGGGCACCCAAGTAGACATACATCAGAGTAATCACGAACAAACACAACAAATACGAGATAATGTATATAAAACAATAATCAGGAAAACTTGCCTTTCGATATATATAAATGACAACTTTTAACATGAATAGTTTAATCCTTTTACAAACCCCGCCCACAACAAAGATTACATGCACTCTAAGAATGATACGACAACAATGGCGACAGGCCCCGCCAACCCCGAATGTAAACACCGACTACGACAGGACTATACCACCGATAAGCTCCGAGAAACGGAGCTTCCCAAACGCCGAATCGTGACTCGAGAGCTAGGATCAACGATCGTGTACCTCAACTCGCGCATGAACGCACTTCGGGCGAGGTCAGCATAACAAAAATTTAGTATGTGAAACTAAAAATAAATCAGAATGAAATCATAGTAGTCTATACAAAGCGGGAGACATGTATGATAACCAAACTACGCTCACCATAAATAAGCAAATATGTTAAGTCGTGACTCACGCCTTAAGTCATCACTCAATTTAACAACGGGTCTCACGCCCACAACATCAATCGTGTCTGTGGAATACCTTCCTCACCGCCAGCTTTATGATATACAAGCACCAAGGAATACATACGAACACCGTGTCCCACCTGTGTCCTAATAAAACGAGACAGGTAAATGCGAAGGCATAGCCGACTACTAACACCCACGCATCTACAAGCGTCATAAGTCGTGTCATGATATCCGCTCTGCACCGCCACATGATAAAAGCCGGTCACTCGCCCGCAGATCAAATGTGCGCGTCTAGCCTCGAACTCTCCGCAGCCTCCGCATAGGCCGCCGATAGGCCCGCATGAGGTATAACCCCGCATCGAGGGTAGCTACTCCCGATCGCCCCGACTCGCATCCGCATGGCCACAAGCGACCGCATGACCACAAGGGCCGCGACACTAACCCGAGCTCCCGTAGCCCGCACGGATCCCCGACCCGCATTGAGGTATTCTCGAATCATGGTCCTGCATCGCCCGAAGTCTACCCCCAGACGGAGGCGCCTTAACCTCCGAACACAAGTCAAGGTGAGTGGTACAATACCAACATAACTACCGATAGTCAAACAACTTTAAGCGCAATGAGGAAAACCCTTTACACTAACATCACAAGATACTAACACACGTAGCATCCTAACATGTTTACTTCTCAAATCAACAAGAAAGTATTTACAAGGCTATCACAAACCAATACAATAAAGTATTCACACAAGGTACTTTCTACTAACAAGTTCTGTATCTAACCCCAAAGTACTTCACACATTAAATCTTTAAAAGATCTGCTTTCTTTCACATAAGTCACACAATACCCGTAGTATAAAAATAGAGTGACTATCCTTTTAAGAAAACCAAAACTCTTACCTTTGTAAAATCAAGTAACAACATTATTTTCCAAACGCCCAAGTTTGCCTAATTTCAAATGTTCACGTTTCTTATTTTAGAAAGGTTTCAGAGTTCATAGCTTTATTCATTTAAGAATATAATTCTCTTTTAAACAATCTGAGAAACATAAGCCTTATATGTGAGTAGGATATTCTTGTTTATAACAATCTTATTACAAAGACCATGATCTAGGAAATATCATTTTGTCTCATCTTAGCTTCTATGCAGATGGAAGTTTCTACCGTTTTAATAATACTTAATTATTCAAAACATTTCCTTTATTAACGCCGCAGTTGGTTTGTCGATACAAATCTCGATTTCCAAAATCAAGAAAACGTTTTAAGCCGTTATACCTAACTTCCCATAAAGCTAGTATAACTCTTAAGTTCTCAAAACCAAGTATTACTTCTTCAAAACGATTTCGTAAATCTTTTGAAATACTTCAAGTTCTTTATAATCACACATCAAGCCAGTTATAAACAAATCATTTACCTTTTAAAAACCACAAAGTGTTTTCTTATCTACATAAAGCTGTTATAACCAACTTCCCATAAAGCCGTTATAACACTTTATGTTTTAAACCAATCAAATACATTTAGCACACGACGCTCACCGTACTACATAGTTCACACATAACATGCTAGAAGAGATAGGAAGAGGTTCACATACCTCGCGACGATTATCGACTAATAGCAAAATGCTCCGAGTACCTCAAGCCGTCGGCTACTCCTTAAGCCAAGTAGAACGCGCCACACGTAGTACTTCAACCTATAAGGCCACAAGGCGCTTATTAACATCTAGATCTTATCGTAGAACATTCTACCGAAAATTCGACAGCACCTCCCCCCCCCGCAACAGCGTAAATCTCCTCCTCTAACGGGGCCGGCTATCAAGCCAACCAGGGGGGGGGTTATACGTCTAATCCGGACGTGCACAATTCTACCTCACAGGAAAGCTACACAAGTCTATCAGAATACACCCCTATGTAATTACGATCAAGATTTTCTTTCAAAAGGTTTCTTATTATTCGTGCTTAAGTCCAAGGACATTGCCACAACATTAAGTTCAGTACTATATATATAGTATACTTCAACTATATATTCCTACAACATGTAATATCCAATTACAATAGGGGGACAAGATAATTACCTCGATAAGCCCATAATTATCCAAGTATAAATGTCGATCCTTAGCAACGCTTAGCTCCAACTCCGAGCGCTCCAACCCGCTCTAAACCACCCTTAGAAGTTCTAACCAACTTCTACACAATACTCCAACGGACTATGGAGATTTTCCTAGGGTTTCGGTTGCCAGGACGACGGAAGTATAATAGTATTTCTGGCTTTTCAGATAGGTATAACCTTAGAATACTACAAGGTATACGGCTAAGGTATTTGGGCATTATAACAATACTTGGAGAGTATTTCTATACCACAAAGGGGGGTATTATACAAAAGCAACTAGCAGTGGGGTACCCCACTGGCTAGCACCTCAAAGGAGTGGTGTCCACCCCTCGGCCTACCCCACTAGGGGGGGGGAACTCTCGGCCAAGGGGGAGAGGGGCTCTCGCCAAGGCACTACACTAAGGGAAGGAAGAAGCTTTCAAGACTTAGGCAATTTTGTGAATGAATTAGTCTTCAAAGGGGGTATTTATAGGTCAAGTGAAAGCCAACCAATGGCCAAGATTACACCAAGTGTTAGGCAAGTGTAGGCCAAGATTCACCCATGTGTACCTAGCCAACTTGCACACAAAATATCTACCAAAAATATCTCCCACTTGCCTTCCCAAATCGTCCAAGTCGCCACCTTGCCCACCAATGAGAGGTGCCAAGTGTCGCCTCTGGTTGGTCCAAAATGTTCCGTCTCTCTAAAAAATCCGCAAAATAAGAAAAGACATAGCCGGAATTTTCCTCGCAAGTTATGTAAAACGTTTCGAAAAACGACTCTAACCGTGTCAGGCACAAATGCCATTCTACTAAGCCACCTAGGCGGGTGACACGTGTCACCCTCCTATTGGCCCAAAATAAAACATCTTCCAAAATATCCACAATGGCCAAAATCTCAAAACAAAGTGGGTTCTACAAAACCAGAATTTCTCCCGTGGGCCCCACGTGACCATTTCCAAAATAAAATTCCATAATTCTCTAATATTCCAGAAGTCCGAATACCAAACTGGGAATCCAATTCCCATTAACGAACCTTTTTCCTTCACAAAACCGGAAACTTTTCCGTGGAAAAATCGCCTCTTTCTTCCTTTCCAATCTTTCTGCCGTATTCTCGCACGCACGCCCTCGCATACATACCCGGAACTACGGGTATAACAGAACCACTCTGCCGCGAGGCGCATAACCAATCTGGCGAGAAGGTCCGCCGAAAGTTACCAAAGGACCTCATTGCTCGCCTCTTCTCGCTGATCTTGGTTAACCCGTCGATCCTACGCTTTCGGCCACTGCGATAAGCCCGCATACGTGCCATGCTCAAGCTCGATCAAGAGCTACTCTTGCACAACCCTCTCTTAGATAGTCATCATGACCCGTGATAAGTCGATACATAATATACTCTTTGGTTGCTAAATCCATAGCTAGTAACAGGGTCGTCTCTTTGCAAACCATACCTCCTGCTACTGGTCGTGGAACTGAAGATTCAAATATCATGATCGCAGTAGGAACTGCTGCCGCTGTGCTAGACTCTGCTGGGACTGGCGACGTCGCAGAACTCCCCGAATGAAGCACCAACTCAGGTGATGGTTGGGCCTGTGCCCTCGTAACCCTCTGCGTGTTTACTCAGCCTCCTGCCGCTTTGCCCTTCTCGGGCCCGCCTTACGCGGAGGCATAATGGTAAGGGAAAGAAATACGTTAGAGGGGTCCAACTTATAACGCAGCTCTAAGCACGATCTCAGAGTGAGAAGAATGGAAACCAATCCTAAATATCCTATAGCCTCCTGATTATTGTTGTGGTGCACAACACACCGATAATCAAGACTCTACTAGATACGGTCTGTAGACACTTTCCGAGGATTAACTGCTCTGATACCACTTTTGTCACGACCCGAACCCGGGCCCGTGATTGGTGTCTTACCCCGGGCACCCAAGTAGACATACATCAGAGTAATCAGCGGAACATAAAACAAGACATGAAATAATATGAAGTGTAAAACAGTTTTTCTGCGAAAAGTTTCCTTTCGGCGTATATATATATAAAAACTTAAATCTAGGGTGTAACATAAGTAGTACGACACTCCCCATAAGAATACCTACCACAACGGTCATACCGAGGTGGGGGTGACCTCCTCTGGCTAACACCCCTTCCTCTCTGAACCACTGAATCCGCAACTGACCTGGTAGGCTAATTCATCCCACTTGTATCCCTCCTACTAGGACATTCTCTCCTCACATGGCCCTGACAGCCGCTGGTAAAACAAGCATTAGTAACAAGACGGCATTTCCCGGGATGACGTCTACCACATAGTGAATACTGAGGGGAAACTGAATCTGGCTGGCTAGAACCTATGTAAATCTGTGAACCAGAAACCTTGGAGTTCTGACCAACTCCTAAATACCCCAAACATCCTGAAGTCTGTGGAGGACCACTCTGTACTGGCGGAGGCGCATAACCAATCTGCTGTTGAGAAGGTCCGCCTCGAAAGTTACCAAAGGACCCTGCTGTTCTGGCCCTCTTCTGCTGATCTTGGTAAATCTGTCGACCTCTACGTTCCTCGATCTGCGCATAAGCTCAGACGCGCAACGTCCATGCCTGACTAAAAAGTTACTATTGTACCTTCCTTCACTAGATAATTGTCAAGTCATGTGACATATCAGTGCACTCTATCCTCCATGTCTGCCACTAACGCGGAGACATAACGAGCCAATGAGTCAAACTCTATAATGTATTCCCGAACCGTCAGCCCGTTCTGCCTCAACATCAAATATCTATCTGCCCGAGCTCTCCTCATCTGCGAGGGCAAGAAGTGTGTAAGAAATGCCTAAGGTTTTGATCACTTCCATGATCCGTCAGAATCGAATAAAATCCTGAGGATCTTCCTCAGTTCTCAATCCATAGAACTCGGGTGGACTGCAACTCAAGAAGTCCCGAAATCTCAACTATCGGATCTAGGGTGAACTTACTGGTACTGCCGGAACCTCCGACTCTCGTCTGTCCTCATTCCTAGCCACAAGCCTAGCTAGTAACTGGGCCATTTCCTTGTAACTCATATCCTCGGCTCCTGGTCATGAAATTGGAGGCTCAGGTATCGTGGCCTCAGTAGAAACTGACGCTGCTCTAAACTCTACTGGGGCTAGCGGCGTCATAAAACTCGTCGTCTGAAGTACTATATCAGGTAATGACCGGCCTGTGCCCTCATAACCCTCTGTGTTCTACTCGTAGCTCCCTCTGCTGCCTTGCCCTTTTGGGCTCTGGTTGCCTTGCGTAGAGGCGTAACGGGTACATAAGAATACGCCAGAGGGAGTCCAACTTATAACACAGCTCTAAGGCATGATCTCAGATGAGAAGAATGGAAACCAATCCTAAATATCCTGTAGCCTCCTGATTATAGATGTGGTGCACAACACACCGATAATCAAGACTCTACTAGACACGGTCTGTAGACACTTTCCGAGGATTAAGCGCTTCGATACCACTTTTGTCACGACCACCGACTGCCCGCAATCGTGCCTTACCGGGCACCCTAGTGATATAACATCGAGAAAATCAGCGGAAATAAAACTCATAAAAGACAAACAAGAAAATAAGAAGACAAAGCAACTGCAACGTTACCTTTCAGATATAAAAATAAAAACTTGAATAGCTACATCCTCTTACAAACCTTGCCCACAACAAGATTACATGCACCTCTAAGAATGTTATAACAACAACGACGACAGGCCCTCGCCATACCCCGAATGTAAGTACCTACAACGACAGGGACTATACCAAAGATAAGCCTCCTGAGAAACGGAGCTTCAAAACGCTGAACCGTGATCCTATGGCGAGGATCGACAATCGTGTACCTCTACCGCGGCATGAACGCACTTCAAGCAGTCGATAACAGTACCAAGTATGTGAAATCAAAATATCAGAAATGAAATCATAATAGTCTATATAAAATGTAAGACATATATGATAACCAATTTACGATACACAATATGTAAGCGATATGTCAAGTCGTGGACTCACACCCTTAAAGTCATCACTCAAATATAACCACGGGTCTCATGCCCACAATATCAATCATGCCTGGAATTCCTTCCTCACCGCCAGCCCATGATATAAAAGCACCAAGGAATACACATGAACACGAGTCCCACTGTGTCATAATAAAATCAGACGGTAAGCACGAAGGCATAGCCGACTACTAGAACCCACCGTACCAACAATGCTATAAAATCAGTATCACGAGGTCTTTCTAGACCGCCACATGATCGGGCCGGGCCACTCGTGATCAATGTCGCGCGTCTAATCCTGGAACTTCACCGCAGCTCGCGATAGGCAATACATAGGCCCGCATGAGGTACTCGCGACGGGGTAGCTAACCCGCGACATCAACTGGACCCCGTCCGTGATAGCCACACGGGCCGTGATAAGGTATAATACCGTGACGGCGTAACACACCCGAGTGATCATCCCGCCCCGAACTCCCGCAGCTCCGCATAGGCCACACATGGACTTGCATGAGGTATTCCTCGCATCGAGGGTGGCAAATCCTCGGCATCATAACAAGTCAGGGGGGTATGTGATATAATACCAGTACAACGGGCTTATCGTTTAACAACGTAAGCACAACAAGAATAACCCCCTTATACAAACATCACAAGACACTAACACACGTAGCATCGAAACATGTTTACTTATCAAAACATCTTACTACACTTTCCAGAAATCAATACAAGACTTTCATAAACAAATAAGTAAACCGTTCCTTTTATCTTCCTTAAGTCGTTATACCTAACTTCCCATAAAGCTAGTATAACACTTAAGCTTTTAAAACCAAGTAAAAATGATTCATAACTCTTTTGAAATACTTCAAGATTCTTATTATTTAAAACTCAAGTCAAAAGACATCGAAGTAAAACCAAAACAATTTCCATACCTTCTTTTTAAACCAATCTTAAGACAAAACCATGCCTTCCTTTAAAACAAAGGCACTTTTTCCTTTTTGAAGTCAAGTAGCAATATACTTTTTAAACCAAGTGTCTTACTCTTTTAAAAACAAGTAACCTATACCTTTAAATCCAGTTATTTATAAGTCAAGTTATCATTTTAAATCCAATGATAAAACCATTCTTATTTTCGAAATCAAGATAACTTTATTCTTTAAAAGACCACACACCCATTACTCATGAGTGAGGTTTTACAACTTTTTAACATAATTCAAGTCCTTAATATTTCATAACAAGTCACTTAACTCTGGAATCAAGTCAAGGACACAAAAGGAAAATCAAATTCCTTTAAACACACATGCGTCTACCGCACTAAATATATTTCACAAATATCATGCTAGAAAGGATAGGAAGAGGTTCACATACCTCGCGACGATTAGCAAAACGCTCCTAAGTACTCTAACCTTGCTCGCCTTTTCCACCCTTCAAGTAGAATACGCTACTCGTAGTACTTCAACCTATAAAGGCCACAAAACGTCTATCAACCTCTAGATCTCTTCGTAGAATAATTCTAAGTACAAGGTTCCTTATTCTACGGAAAATTCGCAAAGACCTCCCCGCCCGCAACCACATAAATCTCCTCATCTATCGAGGCCTTCTACCAAGCCAACAATTCTAGGGGGGTTACACGTCTAACCGGACGTGTACAATTCTACTCCACAATAATACTACAAGTCTACTGTAAATACAGTCCAATGTAAATACATTTCAATTCTTTATAATTATTCTTCCAATATCTCTTATACTCAATTATTAACTACTACAACATGTAATCTCCAATTACAATAGGGGGTAAAGATCATTACCTCGATAAGCCCAAAATTATCCAAGTTATAAGTCGATCCTGAGCAACGTTTAGCTCCACTTCCTTACGCTCCAACCCGCTCCAACCCGCTCCAACCCGCTCCAAGCAACCCTTAGAAGTTTCTAAACAACTTCTCTTAACACTCCATCCATCTATGAAGATTTTTCTAGGGCTTCATTTTGCGACTATTGGAATAAAGTAGTATTTTTCTGGGCTCTTAGTATAAAGATAACTTGAAATACTACAAGGGATTTTTTTGGCTAAGGTATATGGGATTATAACAACACTTGAAGAATTCTACTCAAGGTGGGGGGGGGGGGGGTGTTTGGACGAGAACTCACTAAGGGGGAGGGAGGATATTTGCCTTGGAAACTCTTAAGTGGATGAAGAATAAGTCTTGCACACAAGGGGTATTTATAGGGAAGTCAATGGCCAAGATTTAGGCAAGTGTATGGTGAAGATTGGGGACATGTGGGTGTGGATTCTACCAACCACATGTCCACCACAAAATTTGGACAAGTGGCTAGCCACTTGTCCACCAAAGAAAACGTCCAAGTGTCCCCCTACTATCGGCCATAGGGCCACATGGGGTGCCATGTGTCGCCCTCCCACTCGTCCAAAATATTTCATCTTCCGAAAATATCCGTAATGCCAAAAATCCGAAAATAAAGTGGGCCCCACAAAACCGTACATTTTCCCGTGGGCCCCACGTGACCAATTTCGGAAATAAAATTCCATAATTCTCAATTATTCCAAAAAGTCCGAATACCAAATCTGGGAATCCAATTCCCATTAACGAACCTTTTTCCTTCACAAAATCCGGAAACTTTTCCGTCGAAAAATCACATCTTTCTTCCTTTCCAATTTTTCTGTCGTATTCTCGTACGTACTCCTCATATACATACTCTGGAACTACGGGGTGTAACACTTCGTTTTCTGACATTTCCATAATTCCGATAAATTTTTACTCATCTCAAATCTTAACATTTTTTAGTTCTTATGTACGTTCCTTATAAACATATCCTGAAATTCCGGGGTGTAACACAATTCTCCTATCAAGTTTTTATACCAAATTATAGAAACCTAATTGGAAACTCTGAGAAACTCAAAACACACAAACAATGATAGAACTAAAATTGAAATTACAAGGAAAGAAAGATAGTAGTGAGACACAATTAATTGAAATTAAAGGCAACCAAGGGTATGTTAAACCAAAGACCTCCTTCAATTGAATCAACTAAAGCACCTACACTATGAAAGTTTCCACAAGTGAACAAGTTCATGTGAGAAATCATGAAAAGGGTTCTTTAACAACAAAGGAATTACACTCTAAAATTAAACTACCACTAACTATATGACTAAGTAGAATTCTAGGGAAATATCCATTATCATCCAAAAGCAAGTTAAGCATCAAATGAAAATTAAGACAAGTATTTATAGTCTATGCCTATTACATCAAAGGTCCAAAAATGGCCTTTGCACAAATAATCCACATGGGCTCTTCTTTACTTGAATTGCAATTCTAGTAACTTTGTGTGGTGGCCTCTAAATCCATGCATGTGACCACCAATTGTAAGCTCTTCTCTTCTTCTTTCTTCCAAGATATCCTTCACACCTTATAATTACTTGGTTGAATCTCCCCAAATGCGTCCAAGATTCCACTCTTCACTAATATACTTGTAGAGCTTGAATCTCCCTAGTTGAGGTCATATAAAAAATATATCTACCTTGTCTTGGGAATCGTGCTACCCATCCTCACGAGTCACAAACTCCAAAATATCTATGGAAAGGGTATTGGTCAAGTGAAGGTGTTAAGTCAAAATGATCGAACGGGTCGTTACTGATAATAAAATACTAATAGGTATAACAGTAGGAATTAGTATATTTAAGTTTGTTTATTATATGCAATATATAATATAATAATACCTTTTGTATTATATGTATGTGTATATATATAAAAATACAATAATATACTCGTTGATGAATTATCTTGCTAGTAGATTGTGTTGGTGCTTGTTTTTTTTTGGGTAAATGCAAATATTATTACTAGAAAAGGAAAAACCGGGAGCTACAATCAGTCATTGAGGGTTCTCAATCCTCAACGTAAGCATAAACAAGAAATGAAAGAGGGGGGGAGTGGGACGTTCACTCTTGGTTGACGTTACAATAGGGGATTAAGTCATAAAGAACTCTATAAGTTGTTGTTTTGACTTTAGCAACAACCTCATCTGTCGTTATACTTATGTCCTCGAATAGAAATTCATTTCTTGTTCTCTAAATCTCATATACCATTATGCAAAAGGCAAGTAAGATGGCTTTGGAGCGGATGCCTGTCCCGCGATGCTCTTTCTTGATCCACTTGAGTGCGCTTTCAATAATTGTCATTTCTCTTCTAATACCCAACCATTCCTTTGTGTGCTTCCAAATCATGCGGGTGTAGGGGCAAGAAAAGAAGAGGTGAGCCCTTGTCTCATTAGCCCGCTTGCAGAACCCGCAAGTCCTATCTTCCAAGTTTAGGTAGGAGAGAGTATCTTTGGTAGCTAGACGTTTCCTACAAGTGAGCCAGACTGTGAATGAGAATTTAGGAGGAATGAAGCCTTTCCAAATTTGAGACATCCAAAGCTTTTTTTCCCGCGGTGTGCGCAAGACCTCATACACAAGACTAGAATCAAATCTTCTATTGGTGCAACACTTTTCCAAGCCGGCAATTGCGTTTCCTTGACTACCGAAGATGGAAATGAATGTGTCGCGAATGCCACAAATTTTTTTGAATAAGGGGGAGTCCCTAGCACGTACCTCATAATCCCAAAAGGATTGGCCTCTCAAGTAGTAGCTATTAATCCATTGGACCCATAAGGTATCCGTCTTAGTGTGAGTATGCCAGATGGTCCGGGAGAGTAAGGCATGGTTCCATTCTTTGATGTTCATAAGACCCAAGCCTCATTCGGATTGAGGCACACAAATGACATCCCAAGCAACTCTTGGTGACTTACCACCCCATAATAACTGAATACATGCTGACCGTACCTTGTTGAGAACTGAATAAGGAATAGGAAGTTCCCGAAACCAAAAGCTCTCAACACCCTGAATAACCGATCTGATTAGTTCCAGTTTTCCCGCATAAGAGAGTGAGTGATGCCCCCATTTCTGAATGTATTCCGAGATTGCACTAGTGAATGGGACAAACTGATCAACCGAGACAGAAATTGGAGACAAAGGGATCCCCAAGTACCGCACGGGAAAGACTCCTAACGAGAAACCAACTCTTGCCAAGATCAAGTCCCGGATTGAACCTTGCACTCCCGCAATGTAGATGGACGATTTTGACGGGTTAAGCGTAAGCCCAGAAGCCACCTCCAATTCTTCAAGACACTCCATAAGAACACCAACTGAAGATACATCCCCTTTGGCAAATAGCATGAGATCATCCGCAAAGGCAAGGTGAGAGATGCCTAGTCGCTTGCACTTTGGGTGATAAGAAAAAGCTTTGTCCGAAGTCTTTAGCTTTAGCATCCTTGAAAGGTATTCAATGCATAGGATAAAGAGCATAAGATACATAGGATCACCTTGCCTTAAGCCGCGTTTACCCGCAAAATAACCATGTAACTCTCCATTGATGGAAAGAGAGAAAGAGGTTGAACTTACGCACTCCATAATCCATCTAACAAATCTGTCCGGAAACTTGAGACCTCTTAGCACCGATTCAAGGAAATTCCAGGAGACCGTGTCAAATGCTTTCCGAAGATCTACCATAAGCATACACCTTGGTGAGACCCTAGTTCTATTATAACCTCTCACAAGTTCTTGGGCAATGAAGACATTATCCACCATATTCCTTTCTTTCACAAAAGCTCATTGGCATTTATCAACAAGTGTAGGAAGAACCTTTGCCATCCGGTTATCTAAAATCTTTGTTATGATCTTGTAGACCATATTGGTCAATCCGATAGGCCTAAAGGCATTTACCTTGGGATCCCGATCAGTCTTGGTCAGGAGGGTAAGTATGGTATGATTCACTTGCTTCAAAAGAACTCCGGATGAGAAGAATTCTTGTACACTTCTTACTACATCTTGTCCCACATCCCTCCATCTTTTTTTGAAGAAGGCGGCTGAAAAACCATCCGGACCAGGTGCCTTGTCGTTGCCTATATCGGAAAGAGCCTCCCAAATCTCCTTAGGGGAGATAAAATGCAAAAGGTGTAGTCCATCTTCCTCTCCTAGCTTCGGGCCACAATCCAATACCGCGGGATCAATGTTGGTTGAGGACCGGGATGAGCCTAAAAGATCTTTATAAAACTCTACCAGTATCTCTCTTACTTCCCCGGGAGATGTTGTGCTAGTTCCATTGGCCTTGACAAGGTAGTTGATTGAATTTCTGACATTACTCCTCTTGATCAAGCTGTGAAAGTATTTGGAGCATCTATCACTCCCAATCAAGTGTTTTTGCCTTGATTTTTGTCTTATGAAGTGTCTTTCGGCTTCAAGCAAGAGGTTTGCTTTAGCCCTTAAGGACTTAACATTGTCTCTTAGTTCATCATCAAAGGGATCCTCCATATGCGCATTGATAGCCTCCTTGAATTCCATGTTTGCCGCATTTGCTCTTTGTTCTATGCTTCCAAATTCACTCGTGTTCAATTCTCGCAATGGCTTTTTCAAAGACTTCAATTTTGTGGCTAATATGAATTGGGCAGATCCCAATATGTGCTGCCTCCAGCATGAAGTAAGTATGTTCTCGAATGCGGGATGAGAGAGCCACATGTTCATGAACTTGAAAGGTCGTTTCCCAATACTAGAGGATTCAATTACCGAAGCTACCACGGGGCAATGATCCGAGACTGGTTCTGTTACACCCCGTAGTTCCAGGGTATCTATGTGAAGACGTACGTACGAGAATACGACAGTAATTTTGGAAAGAAAGAAATATGTGATTTTTTCGACGGAAAAGTTTCCGGTTTTTGTGATGTAAAAAGGTTCGTTACTGGGAATTGGATTCCCAGATTTGGTATTCGGACTTTTTGGAATATTTTAGAAGTATTGAAATTTTAATTTCCGTAATAGGTCACGTGGGGCCCACGAGAGAACTTACGGTTTTGTGAGGCCCACTTTATTTTCGGATTTTTGGCCTTACGGATTTTTCCGAGAGACGAAATATTTTGGACCAATAGGAGGGCGACATGTGTCACCCTTAGTTGGCATGGGTTGGACGAAAATGTTGGGCTAGTGGACAAGTCAAATGGTCAAGTCTTGGAAGATATTTCTTTGGGTGAGTGGGAGTAGGTAGTGGACGTTTTTTGGTGCTAGTGGAAGGCCATATGGCTCATTGTTGTGGGGGACATATGTCCCAAGGTTGTGGTGGACATATGTCCCAACATTGTGGTGGACACTTGGTTGGAAGACCTCATTCTTCACATGGATCCAAATCTTCACCCTCCATTTGTTTTAATCTTGGCCCTTGATGGTTCTATAAATATCCCCCTTGATAGCAAGACTTCTTCATCACTTGAACAATTTCCAAGTCTCAAAATCCCCCTCCCCCTTTAGTTGAAGTTCTCGGCCAAACTTCCCCTCCCCCTTCCTTGAAAGCCTTCGTCCGAAACACCCCTCTCCCTTAACCAAACTTTATCCAAAAATTCTTAAAGTCTTAAGTGTTCTTCCTTAGAGTATTAGGAAGATTGTTAACCAAAAGTTAGAAAAGATTTCACACCCTAGCCCCTAAAGCCTCACCTTGGCCGAGTGTTGTGAGGACAAGAACCTTAGTGTTCTTCACTTGTTTAGGGTGGTTCTTAAAGAGGAGTTGGTTAGGAGCGTATAAGGGTTGCTTGGAGCGGGTTGGAGTGCACGGAGTAGGAGCTAAACATTGCTCAGGATCGACTTTAATCTTGGATAATTTTGGGCTTATCGAGGTAATGATCTTTATCCCCCTATTGTAATTGGAAATTACATGTTGTAGTAATGTATAGTTGAGTATACTATATATAGAATGGATATTAAAGAATAAAATTGAACTGTAATTACATAGGACTGTATTTCTGATGAGACTTGTAGTATTCTGTGAAGTAGAATTGAACACGTCAGGTTAGGCGTGTAATCCTGAGAGTTGTTGAGTGCAGTAGCGGGCCTTGATAGGGGAGGAGATTTATGTGATAGCGGGGGGGGGAGGTGCTGCCGAATTTTCCGTAGAAATATTCTACGAAGAGAACTAGAAGTTAATAGGCGTTTTATGGCCATTATAGGTGGAAGTACTACGAGTAGCGTATTCTACTTGAAGGGTGGAAAAGGCTAGCAAGGTTGTAGTACTTGGAGCATTTTGCTAATTGTCGATAATCATCGCGAGGTATGTGAACCTCTTCCTATCTTTTCTAGCATGATATGTTGTGAACTATGTAGTACGGTAGACGTACATATGTTAAATGAATTTGGTTGATTTAAAACATAAAGTGTTATAACGGCTTTATGGGAAGTTTGTTATAACAACTTTATGTGGGCAAAGAAATGGTTTGTGGTTTTTAAAAGATAAAAGACTTAATGTGAAATAATAAGGACTTGGGTTGTGTTAAAAAGTTGTGAAACCGCTTTAATGAGAAATGGGTAATTGGGTTTTAAAAGGAATAATGTTATATTGATTTTGGAAATGAGAACAAGTATCGAACAAACCACTATAGCGTTAATAAAGGAAAATGTATTGACTAATTAATTATTATTAAAACCAGTAGAAACCTCCATCTGCTTAGAAGCTAAGATAAGACAAAATTGTATTACATTTTCTAGATCATGGTTGCTTTAATAAGATTGTTATAAACAAGAATAACCTACTCACACATAAGGCATATGTTACTCAAATTGTTTTAAAAGAGAATTATGTTATTAAGTGATTAAGACTATGAACTACGAAACCTTTCGAAAATAAGAGACTTGAGTATTTGAAATTAGGCAAACTTGAACTTTTGGAAAAGAAGGTTGTTACTTGTCTTTAAAAAGGGAAATTATTTTGGTTTACTTAAAATAATAGTTACTCTATTTTGGATACTACGAGTGTTGGTATCAGGTGACTTCTTGTGAAAGAATGGATATTTGTAAGAGAATTGAAGTATGGTAATTTGCCTGTGCTTGCTTGTGATAGCCTTGTTGTGTAAAAGTTGTATTCCTATGCTCTGGCGTCTCGATGGAGGGCCGGTATATTGTTATTGTTGTTACATGGACATGTCTGCACCGATGAAGAATTCCGGGGGCATGCGGCCATGCGGCGGGTTAATCACCCGGTATATTGTTATTGTTGTTACATGAACATGTCTGCACCGATGAAGAATTCCGGGGGCATGCGGCCATGCGGCGGGTTAATCACCCGGTATATTGTTATCGTTGTTACATGGACATGTCTGCACCGATGAAGAATTCCGGGGGCATGCGGCCATGCGGCGGGTTAATCACCCGGTATATTGTTATTGTTGTTACATGGACATGTCTGCACCGATGAAGAATTCCGGGGGCATGTGGCCATGCGGCAGGGTTGATTACCCGATATATTGTTATTGTTGTTACATGGACATGTCTGCACCGATGAAGAATTAGGGGCATGTGGCTATCTTGGCAGGGTTGATTACCCGGTATACTGTTATTGCATCCTGGACATGTCTACACCGATGGAGAATTCCGGGGGCATGTGGCCATGATGCGGGCATGATTGATATTGTGGGCGTGAGACCCTTGGTTATATTTGAGTGATGACTTTGAGGGCGTGAGTCCCTGCTTTGACATGACTGCTTTTATGTTGTGAACTGTAGTTTGGTTATCATACATGTCTCCTGTTTTATTTAGACTGTTATGATTTCGTTCTGATATTTTTCAGTTTCACATACTTGGTACCTGTTGTACTGACCTCCTTCGGGGGCTGCATTCATGCCGCAGGTAGAGGTACATCGGTTGTTGATCCTCGTTCTTAGGATCACAGTTCAGCGTATTGGGAAGCTCCGTTTCTCCGGAGGCTTATCTTTTGGTATGTTTTACCTGAGTTTGTAAGTTTTTGTACATTCAGGGGTATGGCGGGGCCCTGTCCCGTCATAGTTGTTGTAAAACTCTTAGAGGTCTGTAGTACTGTTGTGGGCAGGGTTTGTAAAGGATTGTAACTGTTCGGTTGTATGTATATACATTAAGGTGACCGTTTTGGTTAGCCTGTTTTCTTATGTTGTATCTTGTTTCCTGTTTAAGTTTTTATTTCCGCTGAATTTCTCTGATGTAGTATCACTAGGGTGCCCGGGTGTCACGACCCGTTCCGGGGCCCGTGACTGGTGCCTTACCCGGGCACCGAAGTAGACATACATCAGAGTAATCAGCGGAATATTAAACAAAACATGAAATAACATGAAGTGAGAAACAGTTTCTCTGAGAAAAGTTACCTTCCGGCATATATATAAACATAAAACTTGAACTCGAACAGTTACATCCTTTTTTCAAACTCTGCCCATAATGATTACTCTGCACCTCTAAGAGTTTTATAACAATAACGACGGGACAGGTCCCCGCCATACCCCTGAATGTAAGTACCTACAATGACAGGGGACTATACGAATAAGCCTCGGAGAAAGCGAGCTTCCCAACGCTGAATCGTGATCCTATGGCGAGGATCGACGATCGTGTACCTCTACTGCGGCATGAACGCAGCCCCGAAGGAGGTCGATAACAGTACCAAGTATGTGGCTGAAAATCGTAAATGAAATCATAGCGATCTATATAAGCGAGACATGTATGATAACCAAACTACGATTCCTGATAAATAAGCGATCATGTCAAGTCAGGGACTCACGCCCTCAAAGTCATCACTCAAATATAACTATGGGTCTCACGCCCACAACATCAATCATGCCCGTGGAATACCTTCCTCACTGCCGGCAGTCTATGATATATAAGCACCAAGGAATACACATGAACACCAGGTCCCACCTGTGTCATAATAAAACCGTACGGGGTAAGTACGAAGGCATAGCCGACTACTAAAACCCACAGTACCAACAATGCATAAAACTATATCACGAGGTCTTTCTAGACCGCGCCATATGATCGAAGCGGGCCACTCACCCTCAGTATCAATGTGCGCGTCAAATCCTGGAACTCACCGCAGCTCCGCATAGGCCACCTAGGCCCGCATGAGGTATTCCCCGCATCGAGGGTAGCTCTTTCCCGGCATCGCCCCGACTTTCGTAGTCGCGTAGCCACATGTAGACGCATGAGGTATTCCCCGCACACTAACACGGAACTCTTGTAGCTCCGCATAGGTCACATGAGACCGCGTGAGGTATCCTCGAATCATAGTCACCGCAGGACGCGTAGGTATCCCGCGTCGGGCGACAACCCCGGTATAACATGTCAAGAGGTGAGTGGTACAATACTAACATAACGGCTTATCGTTCAACAACATAAGCATAATCAAGGGAAACCCCTTTACACAAACATCACAAGATACTAACACACGTAGCATCCTAACATGTTTACTTATCAAACTAACAAGAAAGTATTACAAGGCTATCACCAACCAACATAATCAAGTTATTCACACAAGGTACTTTCTATTTTATGACAAATAAGTTCGGGTTTTTATCCCCAAAGTACTTCATACATTAACCCTTTAAAAAGATCCGTTTCTTTCACAAGAGTCACACGATACCCGTAGTAAAAAAAATAGAGCGACTATCTTTTTAAGTAAACCAACTTAAGACAAAAGCATGCCTTCCTTTTTAAAGTCAAGTGACAACATTCTTTTCCAAAAGTTCAAGTTTGCCTAATTTCAAATGCTCAAGTTTCTCATTTTCGAAAGGTTTCGTAGTTCAAAGTCATAATCACTTAATAACCTAATTCTCTTTTAAAACAATTTGAGTAACATATGCCTTATGTGTGAGTAGGTTATTCTTGTTTATAACAATCTTATTAAAGCAGCCATTATCTAGGAAATGTAATACAATTTTGTCTTATCTTAGCTTCTATGGAGGTTTCTACTGGTTTTAATATAATCACTTATTTGTCAATACATTTTCCTTTATTAACGCTGCAGTGGTTCGTTCGATACTTATTCTTATTTCCGAAATCAGTAAAACATTATTCCTTTTTAAAAAAAACCAAGTACTCATTACTCACGAATGAGGTTTCACACTTTTTAACAAAATTCATATTAATTCAATTAAGTCAAGTCTCTTATCTTTTAAGATCAAGTCTCTTAACTTCTAAAATCAATAAACCATTCTTTTTATCTCTCTTAAGTCGTTATACCTAACTTCCCATAAAGCTAGTATAACTCTTAAGCTTTTAAAACCAAGTATTACTCTTCTTTCAAAAAGGTTTCTTAATTCTTTTGAAATACTTCAAGATTCTTATTATTTAGACTCAAGTCAAAAGACATCACAGTAAAACCACGTTCAGTTAACACACGACGTCTCTGGTACTATATATATTCTTTTAAAATATCATGCTCAAGAGGATAGGAAGAATCACATACCTCGCGACGATTAAACAATTAGCAAAAGCGCTCCAAAAATCGTAATCCTGCTAGCCTTTTCCACCGCCGAGTAGAATCGCTACTCGCGATTTCAACCTATAACGGTTATATAAGTCTATCAATGTCTAGACTACTCAGTAGAATAAATCTAGATACAAGATTCCTTATTCTACGGAAAATTGGGCAAGACTTCCTGCAGTCAAACTACACAAGTCTCAGTAAATACAAATCCTATGTAAATCTGATTCAATTCTCTTCTTATATACCTTCCTCAGATATAACTTATACTTAATTCTTATACTTCAACAATATGTAAACTCTAATTACAATAGGGGACAAGATATTTACCTCGATAAGCCCAAAATTATCCAAGATTAAATGTCGATCACGAGCAACGTTTAACTCTCCTAATTTGCGCTCAAAGCTCAAGAAACCCTTAGAAGTTTCCAAACAACTTCTACTTAGCACTTCAACCAACTATGAAGATTTTCCTTAGGGTTTCGTTTTTGAGACTAAAAGGACATAAGGTAGTATTTCCGGGCTCTACGTAGAGATGTAACTTTGGAATACTACAAGGTATAAGGCTAAGGTATTTTGGAATTGTAACAATACTTGGAGAATACTTTTCTACCAAGGGGGGGGGGGGGTATTTCACGAGAACAACTCAAGAGGGGGGGTTTGTATTTCGGCTAGCACCACTAGGAAGGGGGGGTGTTTCTCGGCCAAGGGCCTCACAAAGGGGGAGGGGGTGCTCTTGGACGAGAGCCTTTCAAAGGGGGAGAGGGATTTCAAGACTTAGAAATTATTTTGTGGATGAAGAAGTCTTCAACTAAGGGGGGGTATTTATAGGGCCTTCAATGGCCAAGATTAAGGCAAGTGGAGGGCAAGTGGAGGGTGTGGATTTGCACAAGTGCACCCTAGCCATCTACTCCACAAATCACTCACCAAACATTGACCCAAGTTTTAGGCCACAAAATCATGCCAAGATCGTCCATAGTTCCGCCCACTTGAGGGTGACAAGTGTCGCCCTCTCGTTGGTCCAAAATATTTTATCTCTCGGAAAAATCTGCAAAAATAATAAATGTCGCAACCGTAATTTTCCCTTCGCAAAGTTTGGAAAACGTTTCGTCGGAAAATAATTCTTTTCGGGGGTTGTGCACAAATTTTCGTCCCTTGCCTAACTTAAGGCTTAAACTTTTGTACGTACGTCCTCACGTACATACTCTGGAAATACGGGGTATAACATTCTCCCCTCCTTAGAAACATTCGTCCCGAATGTTCCTTCTCGATACAGATAATGATAAGTTCCTCTTAACTTAAACAAGTTGCCAATGCCACACCTGGCCACAAATTAACATACGCGCAATTACTTAACCCCAGTCCACGAGGAATCACCTCTAGCATAACAAAAGCTCCCACCCAAGGTCTAAAAGATATTCCCTTCGCACCTTCACTTTACAAAAGAAATGATCACTTCTATTCTCTTACCACATGCTCGCTTCTTCCCTTACTGGTCGTACCCTCCTCGTACACTCGAACTCCTTCTCACAACTTACCACATTTCTGTTATTGCTTCAGTTTCCAAAATCTCTGGGTTACTATCTCCAACTTGGTCATCATTAACTGGGAACACTCTGGATGGATCTCCGATACTTTTCCGAACATAGCAACATAAAAGACCGGACGTCACCCTGAACTCCAAGTGTCGACGCCGGTCATCCGCACGACTTCTGTTGACTCTGAGCTGCCAATAACCTCTCCTGGATAAGCTTCACCCTATCTACATCCTGCTGAATCAAGTATGAGCCAACAATCTGTACCTTGCCAACATCGAACCAATCGACTGGCAACCTACACTACCGCCCATACAAGGCGTCATAAGGCGATATCCGAACACTGAAATGGTAGCTAAAAACACTCCCTCAACAGGAGGCAACAATCCTCACAGCTACCCCTGAAATCCAAACACTGGCCCGAGGATGAATGCGATACGGAGACTCACCTGAGTTCCTAACCCTGCCTGGTAAAACTTCCAGAAAAAAAGAAATAGCCATAACCTGGGCTCCACTGCCTGTCATAAGGTGAAAGTAGGCACCCCGTGCAGCCTTACAACCTTCCTGATATATAACATCTCGCATAACCCTCTGTAGTAAATACCCGATCGAAAGACAAGATGGGCTGACCCCATCGGCCCGACTACTGGTCGAACGCATCCACGTACTCGTACGCTGGTTAACTAAACTTGGGCCTAACACCCTCATGACCCTACCACCTGGAGGGACCACCCCGAACTGACCCCACCACATTACAAGCCGTGGGTTGACCCGCGATCGGTCCTTAACCCGACCCGCTATCGCGCCAAACACTTGCTCCCTGATCCGGAACAATCTCACTAATCAAGTCACGAAAACCTAGTGGTCTTTCTTAGCTCAACTACCCTCTTTCATTTCACACTACTCCGGGACTTATCACACGAATATATCTCACGTATACTATGCACTCCGATAAGGGTCAAACATAAAATAAATCTTTTACTCGAGATGGCCTTGCCTCTAAGATCTCTATGTATAACATTCTAAGGCTCACACTTTCCCTATCCCCAATCTTACCCTTTTAACTAACCATGATTTCTAATCACAATTAACACAATGCTATCTGAACATAACACTTATGATATACTCATCTTATCACACATACAAATCTCTAGAGGGTTGAGGATATACCAGATTCATCGCTTCACTCCTCCGCTGCTCCAATCAATCCCGCCTCGGTCGATAGCTAGGAAAGGTGATGAACCAGCCGCTGATCCTGAAGGCTAAGTCTATTCATCCGCGCCACCCCTGGTCGGACAATTTCTCGCAAAATGGCCCTGCTGGCCGCAAGCAAAACAAGCTGTCGAAGAAGCACGACACTCCCCCTAATGACATCTACCACAACGGCCACACCGAGCGGGTGGCCTACTCGCTAACATCCCTTCCTCTCCAACCCCGAATCCGCAATCGATCTAGTAGGATGAGTCCTCCCGCTGCATCCTCCTACTTGAACATCCTTCGACACACGGCCCTCGACGGCCGCAGTAAAACAAGTACCAACAAAAGACGACATTCCCGATGGCGCCGCCACACCGTGAATACCGAGGAAAATCAATCCGGCCGGGTGGAACCTATGTGTATCTCTGCAAACCAGCAGCTCGAGCTCGACCAACTCCTGCATACCGAACGCCCCGAACTCGCGAGGACCACTGTGATCGGAGGCGCATAACCGGGCCCACTGGCCGAAGGTCCGCTCGATAGTTACCAAAGGACCGCTGCTCGCCCTCTTCTCGCGATCTTGGTTAACCCGTCGATCCCTACGCTTTCGGCTTTGCGCATAAGCTCAGACGCAGCCATGCTCATGCCTCGATCAAGAGCTACTTGCACAACCCTCTCTTAGATAATCATCAAGACCCGTGATAAACCGATACATAATATACTCTCTGGTTGCTAATTCCATAGCTAGTAACAGGGTCGTCTCTTTGCAAACCATACCTCCTGCTACTGGTCGTGGAACTGAAGATTCAAATATCATGGTCGCAGTAGGAACTGCTGCCGCTGTGTTAGACTCTGCTGGGACTGGCGACGTCGCAGAACTCCCCGAATGAAGCACCAACTCAGGTGATGGTTGGGCTCGCCTCGTAACCCTCTCGTGTTTCACTTCGCAGCCTCCTCGCTTTGCCTTCTTCTCGCCCGGGTTGCCTTACGCGGAGGCATAATGGTAAGGGAAAGAAATACGTTAGAGGGGTCCAACTTATAACGCAGCTCTAAGCACGATCTTAGAGTGAGAAGAATGGAAACCAATCCTAAATATCCTATAGCCTCCTGATTATTGGTGTGGTGTACAACACACCAATAATCAAGACTCTACTAGATACGGTCTGTAGACACTTTCCGAGGATTAACTGATCTGATACCACTTTTGTCACGACCCGTTCCGGGGCCCGTGACTGGAGCCTTACCCGGGCACCCAAGTAGACATACATCAGAGTAATCAGCGGAATATAAAACAAAATATGAAACAACATGAAGTGAGAAACAGTTTCTCTAAGAAAAGTTGCCTTCCGGCATATATATAAACATAAAACTTGAACTCGAACAGTTACATCCTTTTTACAAACTCTGCCCATAATAGATTTCTGCACTTCTAAGAGTTTTATAACAATAACGACGGGTCAGGGCCCCGCCATACCCCTGAATGTAAGTACCTACAATGACAGGGGACTATACCAAAGATAAGCCTCCGGAGAAATGGAGCTTCCCAAAACGCTGAACTGTGATCCTATGAGCGAGGATCGACGACTGGTGTACCTCTACCTGCGGCATGAACGCAGCCCCCCGAAGGAGGTCAGTACAACAGGTACCAAGTATGTGAAACTGAAAATACTGTAAATGAAATCATAGTAGTCTATATAAAGCAGGAGACATGTATGATAACCAAACTACAGTTCACAATAAATAAGCAGTCATGTCAAGTCAGGGACTCACGCCCTCAAAGTCATCACTCAAATATAACTATGGGTCTCACGCCCACAACATCAATCATGCCCGTGGAATACCTTCCTCACTGCCGGCAGTCTATGATATAAAAGCACCAAGGAATACACATGAACACCAGGTCCCACCTGTGTCATAATAAAACCGTACGGGGTAAGTACGAAGGCATAGCCGACTACTAAAACCCACAGTACCAACAATGCCATAAAATTGTATCACGAGGTCTTTCTAGACCGCGCCATATGATCGAAGCGGGCCACTCGCCTCGCATCAATGCGCGTCAAATCCTCGAATTCACCGCACTCGATAGGCCACCTAGGCCCGCATGAGGTATTCCCCGCATCGAGGGTAGCTACTCCTCGGCATCGTCCTGGACTTTCGTAGTCCGCATGGCCACATAGACCGCATGAGGTATTCCCCCGCACACTAACCTGGAACTCTCGTAGCTCCGCATAGGTCACACAGACCCGCATGAGGTATCCTCGAATCATAGTCACACAGACCGCATGAGGTATCCCCGCATCGGAGGGCAGCTTAACCCCCGGTATAACATGTCAAGAGGTGAGTGGTACAATACTAACATAACGGCTTATCGTTCAACAACATAAGCATAATCAAGGGAAACCCCTTTACACAAACATCACAAGATACTAACACACGTAGCATCCTAACATGTTTACTTATCAAACCAACAAGAATGTATGACAAGGCTATCACTAACCAACATAATCAAGTTATTCACACAAGGTACTTTCTATTTTATGACAAATAAGTTCGGGTTTTTATCCCCAAAGTACTTCATACATTAACCCTTTAAAAAGATCCGTTTCTTTCACAAGAGTCACACGATACCCGTAGTATAAAAAATAGAGCGACTATCTTTTTAAGTAAACCAACTTAAGACAAAAGCATGCCTTCCTTTTTAAAGTCAAGTGACAACATTCTTTTCCAAAAGTTCAAGTTTGCCTAATTTCAAATGCTCAAGTTTCTCATTTTCGAAAGGTTTCGTAGTTCAAAGTCTTAATCACTTAATAACCTAATTCTCTTTTAAAACAATTTGAGTAACATATGCCTTATGTGTGAGTAGGTTATTCTTGTTTATAACAATCTTATTAAAGCAGCCATGATCTAGGAAATGTAATACAATTTTGTCTTATCTTAGCTTCTATGGAGGTTTCTACTGGTTTTAATATAATCACTTATTTGTCAATACATTTTCCTTTATTAACGCTGCAGTGGTTCGTTCGATACTTATTCTTATTTCCGAAATCAGTAAAACATTAATCCTTTTTAAAAAAAAACCAAGTACTCATTACTCACGAATGAGGTTTCACACTTTTTAACAAAATTCATATTAATTCAATTAAGTCAAGTCTCTTATCTTTTAAGATCAAGTCTCTTAACTTCTAAAATCAATAAACCATTCTTTTTATCTCTCTTAAGTCGTTATACCTAACTTCCCATAAGGCTAGTATAACTCTTAAGCTTTTAAAACCAAGTATTACTCTTCTTTCAAAAAGGTTTCTTAATTCTTTTGAAATACTTCAAGATTCTTATTATTTAGACTCAAGTCAAAAGACATCACAGTAAAACCACGTTCAGTTAACACACGTATGTCTACCGTACTATATATATTCTTTTAAAATATCATGCTCAAGAGGATAGGAAGAATCACATACCTCGCGACGATTACCGACAATTAGCAAAACGCTCCAAAGCATCAGAATCCTGCTAGCCTTTTCCACCCTTCGAGTAGAATACGCTACTCGCAGTACTTCAACCTATAACGGTTAAATAAGTCTATCAATGTCTAGACTACTCTGTAGAATAAATCTAGATACAAGATTCCTTATTCTACGGAAAATTGGGCAGCACTTCCCTACCCGTCAAACTACACAAGTCTCATCAGAATACAAATTCTATGTAAGTACAGTTCAATTCTCTTCTTATATACCTTCCTTGTATATAACTTATACTTAATTCTTATACTTCAACAATATGTAAACTCTAATTACAATAGGGGGACAAGATATTTACCTCGATAAGCCCAAAATTATCCAAGATTAAATGTCGATCCTGAGCAACGTTTAGCTCCTAATTTGCACGCTCCGAAAGCTCCAAGAAACCCTTAGAAGTTTCCAAACAACTTCTACTTAGCACTTCAACCAACTATGAAGATTTTCCTTAGGGTTTCGTTTTTGAGACTAAAAGGACATAAGGTAGTATTTTCGGGCTCTACGTAGAGAGGTAACTTTGGAATACTACAAGGTATAAGGCTAAGGTATTTTGGAATTGTAACAATACTTGGAGAATACTTTTCTACCAAGGGGTATTTCACGAGAACAACTCAAGAGGGGTTTGTATTTCGGCCTAGCACCACTAGGAAGGGGTATTTCTCGCCAAGGGCCTCACAAAGGGAGGGTGCTCTTGACGAGAGCCTTTCAAAGGGGGAGAGGGATTTCAAGACTTAGAAATTATTTTGTGGATGAAGAAGTCTTCAACTAAGGGGGGGTATTTATAGGGCCTTCAATGGCCAAGATTAAGGCAAGTGGAGGGCAAGTGGAGGGTGTGGATTTGCACAAGTGCACCCTAGCCATCTACTCCACAAATCACTCACCAAACATTGACCCAAGTTTTAGGCCACAAAATCATGCCAAGATCGTCCATAGTTCCGCCCACTTGAGGGTGACAAGTGTCGCCCTCTCGTTGGTCCAAAATATTTTATCTCTCGGAAAAATCCGCAAAAATAATAAATGTCGCAACCGTAATTTTCCCTTCGCAAAGTTTGGAAAACGTTTCGTCGGAAAACAATTCTTTTCGGGGGTTGTGCACAAATTTTCGTCCCTTGCCTAACTTAAGGCTTAAACTTTTGTACGTACGTCCTCACATACATACTCTGGAAATACGGGGTATAACACCGGGGTAAGGCACCAGTCGCGGGCCCGAGGTCGGGTCGTGACAGGTTCCATAGGCAAGAAGTTGGTCGTGCATTCAAGATTCAAATCACTCCAATGTTGATTCATCATCACTCTATCAAGCTTAGACCATATCGAACCATTCGTCCAAGTGTAGAAGGAACCGGAAGAAGGGTGTCTTCTAGTCCATGAGCATTTCTGAATTCTCCAAGATCCCTAATTGCATAAGGCGTGAGAGGGGGACCACCCGTCTTATCATGTGGGTAGCAATACGTGTTGAAATCTCCAATAATCATCCAAGGCTTGACAATGCCGATGCCCAAGTGGGTAAGGTGATGTCAAAGTTTCCTTCTTTCGGGGATGCTATAAACCGGGTACACAAATGTGGCTAGGAAGGACACTTGTGTTGTTTTACATCTTGCTTGGACATGAATATCTAGAGAGTCCATTCCAAGCACTTCACAACTAACTCTAGAGGGATCCCAAAGTATTAACATTCTTCCGCCATCAATGAAAGCTATGTTGGAGCAAAAATTCCAAGCAAGGAATTTCTGAGATGTAAAAGAGTCAATCCGTGCTCGAGAGAATTTAGTTTCAATTAGACAAACCATTGCAACATCATGTTGTTTTGTGAGCCTACACACAAGAGTTTGCGTGGCTGCCCTATCCCTTTGTCCGCAAAGACCCCGGACATTCCAACAAAGTACTTTCATTAAGAAACAAATGAGGTTTTGTTAGCACCTCCGTGTTTCGCTGTCTTTGCCATACTACTACCTTTTGGCGTATTTTTCCTTGAAATTACTTCTTTCCATCCCTCAACCTTGTTGTTGGAAGTCAAGGCAGGTGTCCCAGCCAGGCTATGTTCCCCGCGTTCAAAGTTTATGCACCGTAATGCATGATTAGAATCTTCCGTAGTACTCTTGCAGGTTACCCCGTCCAGTGAAGTTTGCGGGTCCATTGGTGCTCTAGAATCAATATGTCTTATCTCAGATCTCCTCCTATCATGATGAGCAAGACCAGCGCGGGGGTGATGGCTTGAGGACCCCTCTTGTACAACCCGTAAACTCGATGAGCTAGACTGACCCACAACCGGAGGAATCGCAAAATTCAGAGCTTTTCCCACACTTCCGGGTATATGAGGTAGTGTTTGCTCACTATTCTCTATATCCATCAAGTTCTCAGTACCTACGGGATGTTGAGTAAGTGGCGGATCAGTGCAAGGAGGGCCGGTTTTACCCGTAGCAATGTCAGCACCCGAACATGTAGAAACTCCACCATTCTTAGGAGGTACCAATGGGTTGCGATTTTTTGAGCTTCTTGAGCGTTGATATCTTGCATCAGTTTTTTACACTTCAAGTGGTTGTACCCAAAAGATGCACAATGATAGCAAAAATCCGGGTAGTTCTTATAGTTCACCTTTTGAGTATACCTTCTATTATCGGGAAGTTTGACACTAAATTCCATAATCGGTTCTTTGCTGACGTCTACTTCCACTAAGACTCTTGCATAATTCATTTTTGACCTCTCCTTAGTATATTGATCTGTGTATAGAGGCTTCCCCACACGCGAAGAAATCTTGCTAAGGCCTGTTGCACTCCAAATCGAGAGGGGGATGTCATGGAAAGTGACCCAGATTGGAATGTCCATGAATAAATCATCTGTTAATAAAACTCCCTTATTAATAGGCTTTAGCATTATAGTTTTACCGAAGATCATAAATGGGCCTCCATGGAGAACATTTGTGCGATCTTCTTCCGTCATGAATTTGAAAATTGCCCATCCTTTGCCATACGGGATGATACGACACTTCACTCCCCATCCCTTCACAATAGAATTCAATGCCTCTCTTCCCGGGAAAGGACCCGTGAAGCAGCCTATTAGGCAATATCCCCATGTTTCAATGAAGGGGACTTCATCTGAAGCTTCAATTTCCACATCTTCTCCTTGTTGTTCAATAAATTGTAGCTTCATACCCTTAGCTTCAAGTCTGGTACCCGCAAAAACTCCCGCATAAGTCTTCTTAGGCTCATTGGAACCTTTGCGTTGATTCGGGGGTAAATCATTATTAGTTGGATCAACGGGTGGAGTCTCATGTTGGTCTCTAAATTCATTTGTGGGCAGGTTATCAGTAGATTTCCCGTGAAGTGGAGACTGAGGGAGGTGGTTAGAGGGAGTAGAACTTGGCCCCGCTTTAGGAGATATGATGCGCGTGCCATTTGGAAGAGTAGGGAAATTATCATGAATTCCGGGAGGTATTGATGGTTGTGAGGAAAGTAGGGGTGTGTCATCTTGGATTTCAAGGAGCATTGAAGAGGTAGTAGATGAGAGATGAGGATTGTTATTGACGTTTCCCATACCCAAGGATAAAGTAAAGGCAAAAGGGCTATTGAGATTCTTGTGTTGGATACCGCTAAGCAAGCTGGCTAAAGTAGGAAAGGACTCATTAGTAAAACTTAATGAATTCGGAGGATGTTGCCCCATTAAGTGAGCTGCCTCTTTGGTTCCCGCGGTATTAAAGTGTGACCCTTTGGTTCCCGCGATATTAATGTTTGGAGAGTAACTAGGCACCTTGGGGGTAGAAGGCCCTTCGTGTTACACCCCGGAAATTCCAGGATATGTTTATAAGGACGTACGTAAGAACTCAAAAATGTTAAGATTTGAGACGAGTTAGTTTGTCGGAATTTTTGGAATTGGTCGGAAACGAAATATTGCGACGAACGGGAGGGCGACACGTGTCACCCCCCCCCCCCCCCTTTGCTTAGTCTTGGACGAAATATTCATGGATAGGATGGTCATTTGACCATAATTTAAATGGCCAAGTCTTGCAAAGACTAGTAGCATGATAAGATTGACTAAGTCAAAGGCCACTTGGGCTTGATCCATGTGAAATGCATCCAAGCCGCCCATTTGTTTTAATCATAACCCTTCCTTGTGTTATATAAGCTTACTAGTAGGATGACTAGTTCCCACACTTAGTTTTTTTCAAGAAATGTTTGAAGAAACTCATAGGAGCTCTCGCCATGAGGTTCAAGAAAATAAAAAAATTCAATTGTTGTCCCATAATTCCCCCACTTTAAACCAAGGTACCTAAGGGTATAGTAAGTGTTTCTCAATAAAAAGATCCCGGAAATGTGGTGTTTTCGTATTAGTCGCAAGGCGAAAACCTAAAGGGTTATTCAACTTTGAAGTTGAAACTTGAAGATGAGTTTTTCATAAGCTTCTAAGGGTGGCTTGGGGTGGATTGGAATGTCGAAAGGAGGAGCTAAAGGTGCTAGAGATCGACTTGTACTCTTGGATCATATTTGGGCTAATTGAGGTATAATCTTCGTTTTACTTTTGTAATTGAAGATTTCATGTTATGATAAGTTATAAGTGGTCTTGTGATATGTGTTATGAAGTTTGATAAGTGTTATGGAATTGGAAGCTCAAAATCCGAAAATGACATATTTAGCCTTTTGAAATTGAAATCCAATTTGATCGATAAATTGAATTGTCGCATGTTACCTACTTGGAAAATGTAGTAGCTATAATTAATGGCGGCTTGATATCATATTATGCTACCAATTTGGATTGAATTGGAAATTGAATAAGAATTGGTATTGTTATATACATTGTGGCCGAAATTGGACTAGTAGTTTAGACTAGTTTGTTATCGTTTGTGGTGAGCCAATTGGGGCTGTTTGGTTATTCATTTGCATTGAACTACCTTATAAATTGTGGTGAGCCAATTGGGGCTGTTTGGTTATTGTATTCGGCCTTGAAAAAGGTGGCAAAGTTAGTAAAAACAAAGGAAGTGCTGTCCGATTTTCCGTAGAATTTAGTGACTTGCACTTGGAATATTCTACGTTTGAAACTAGAAGTTAATAGACGTACTATGGTCATTATAGGTTGGCATACTACGTACGGCGATTGGACATAGCAAGTGGATTAAACCGAAGAGGTATGTGGAACTTTCTTACCTCTTGAGCATGATTAAGTTGTAAATGTATAGTACGGTAGACGTACAAGATTTTGACAATCTAGTCTATTTGATATCCTTGGCTTATTTTAAGAATGCCCCAGTTGTTTGAGTTAGAGAATTAACTCACTTGTTTATTTATTAAGGATATCTTGGTTTTCAAAGGTTAAGAGACTTTAAGTATGTTGAAAGTATTTTGATACTTGTTCTGTTGGAAAGTTTAAGTCTCTTGGTTAAAAAGAAGTATGTAAGTTGCTAATGTATAAAGCTAGTATAACGGCTTTATGGGAAGTTGGTTATAATAGCTTTATGGAAAGTTAATAAGAGAATGGTTTACTCTTGTCACGACCCGACCCCGGGACCGCGACTGGTGCCCTACCTGGGCACCCTTACAGGTAAACATCAGAGATAATCAGCGGAACATACATGAAACTTATAAATAAAACAACGGAAGTAAAACAGTCGGTAGATAGGGCTACCTTCCTGGACGTACATACATAAACGAAGCAGTTGCCTCCTTTCTTTTACAAACAGACCCACAATATGTGACTACAGACCTCTAAGAGTTTTAATATTACAACAGTGGCGGGACAAGGCCCCGCCGTACCCCTGAATATACATAAACGTGACAACTCGAACCGAGCCATCTCAACTTTCGAACGGGATCCTAAGCTCGCGGATCCACAATGTACCTAAACTGCGGGCATGAACGCGGCCCCGAAGAAGTCGATACAACAGTAGAATATGGAATGTAAATAACGCGTGCAAGAATCAAATCATAAGCTGTACAAGAGAATGCCATTTTTAACTCCTGAAATCACTCGTATATTAACCGTTCCATTCCTTCTTTCCATAAGATTTAACATCATATTCTTACATACATACTTAAGAGGTTAATCAAGTTTTTCCACATAACTTACTTATCTTACATAACATAATCTGGCCCATTTGCGGGACACGGTGTACTGATGAATCATGTGACATAATCCGGCCCGCCTGTGGGGCTCGGTGTACTGTGGAATCATGTAGCATAATCCGGCCCGCCTGTGGAGCTCGGTGTACTGTGGAATCATGTAGCATAATCCGGCCCGCCTGTGGAGCTCGGTGTACTGTGGAATCATGTAGCATAATCCGGCCCTCCTGTGGAGCTCGGTGTACTGTGACGTAACCCGGCCTATGTGTAGGCTCGGGGTAATATGGCGTAATCCGGCCTATGTGTAGGCTCGGTGTATCTCATAACGTAATCTGGCCTATTTGTAGGCTCGGTGTATCTCATAATGTAATCCGGCCTATTTGTAGGCTCGGTGTATCTCATAACGTAATCCGGCCTATTTGTAGGCTCGGTGTATCTCATAACGTAATCCGGCCTATTTGTAGGCTCGGTGTATTTCATAACGTAATCCGGCCAATTCGTAGGCTCGGTGTATTTTCCTTACATAACATTTTTAAACCATCTTTTCATTTCTTCTTAAGTCGTCATAACAACTTCCCATAAAGCTATTATAACAACCTTTCTTTTTAAAGCTCAAGTCACATACTCTTTTGGAAACCATCTTCTTAACTTTCGAAATAAATTAAGAAGCCATTAGGTTTTCACCTTGCGACTAATACGAAAACTCTCTTTTTCCGGGATTTTTCTATTGAGATATACTCACAATACACTTAGGAACCTTGGTTTAAAGTGGGGAGATTATTGGACAACAAACAAATTTTTCCCTCTTATGGATGCCCAACCCGTGAGCCTCCCTCTCTTGTTCTACAATATTTAGTGAATTTTAGCTAAGTGTGGAACTCTTGTCTTGCTACTAGTATTATATAGGGACATGGAGGGTCAAGGTGTGCACAAATGGTTGGCTAGGATGAGGTCTTAACAAATATCAAGACTAATTGTCCCCTTGACTAAGTCAAACATGTCAAGCTTTCAAGTTGCAAGACTTGTCTTGCTAACAAAGGTCCAATGACCCTTTAGCCCTTGCAAAAATCGTCCAAGGCATCATCTAGGGGGGGTGACACGTGTCACCCTCCCATTCGTCATAATAATATGTTTTTCCGACAATTTCATAATTCCGATAAATTTTTACAAGTCTCAATTTTCAACACTTGCGAGTTCTTACGTACGTTCTTAAACACGCCCCTGTACACCGGGGTGTAACATTCTTCCCCTTAGAAACATTCGTCCCGAATGTTCTTTGAGTCAATCTTTATAATTAGCGACATAGCTTCTTTTCACAACTCCGACATACCAACAATGCCACACATGGCCCTAATACCTTGCACACGCATATTTGTCCATCATAAGCCCAAAAGAGATTATCTTTTCGTACTTCCAACTCCTTCTAACATACATACATAACTTCCATACCGACTCTGGCCTCAAACCTTTGGAGTCACTCTATAAAACAACATAAGGCCATTTCCGGCTTTCGGCAGTTCGGTGGAACGCGTCCACGAACACGTAAAACAATTAACTAAACTTGGGCCTTGCGCCCTCGTGACCCTGTCACGTAGCGGAACTACTACCAATTGATCCCACTCTATTCCAGACCAAGGGGAGACCCGTGAATGGTCCTCAACCGACTCGCACTTAACTCTTATCCTTGGTCTGACTTAAAATCTTATTGCCAGAGAAAACCTTATATACCTAAGGTCTCGGCAGTAATCAATATTCTTAGGCTCGCAATTTCCATGCTCCACGCCCACCTTACCAGTCCCCCAGTAAACGGGTACAATAACCTCTCATAATACCATAACCAAGTCGTCTCGATTTCAATAACCATTTCTTACTTTATACGGACCTCATCCGTACAATTCTCTTAAGCCTACTATGCAGCTTAATCTATTAACCAGACATTCCGTTAAGTTCCTTAACATGGCTTCTTAAGGGTTCACTACCCTATCAGACAGCTCATCATTTCCCAATTATCTCAAAATAAAACACAAAACCTTGGCGAAAATTTATTAACTATTCCATACCTTCCCGGTATCTAGTTGGTCTTTACCAATTCCTGAAAATCTAAAATCATTCTAGGCAACACGCGTCTGACCCTCATACATAACTCCGTATAGATGTATGTCACAATACCAACTATACTATAATCATTACCAACCTGGATATGCAATCCATCATCTTTCTGGTCATCTTTGCCTTCTCGTGGCTGCAAACAACATAACATGTTAGGGAGGGACGACCACAACAACACTATCGCACGATCTCGAGTGAGAAGAATGGAAACCAATCCTAAATGTCCTGCGACCTCACGATTATAGATGTGGTGCACAACACACCGATAATCAAGACTCTACTGAACGGTCTGTAGACACTTTCCAGGACTAAGCGCTCGATACCACTTTTGTCACGACCGACCCGGGATCGCGGCGGTGCCCTACACAGGCACCCTTACGTAAACATCGAGAGATAATCACGGAACATACATGAAGCTTATAAATAAAACAACGGAAGTAAAACAACAGTCGGTAGATGGCTACCTTCGCAGACGTCTGTCATACATAAAGCGGTTGCCTCCTTTCTTTTACAAAGCGGACCACAATATGTGACTACGGACCTCTAAGAGTTTTAATATTACAACGATGGCGGGACAAGGCCCCGTACCCTGAATATACATAAACGTGACAACTCCGAACACCGAGCCATCTCAACTTTACGAGCGGGATCCTAAGCTCGCGGATCCACAATACCTAAACTGCGGGCATGAACGCGGCCGAAGAAGTCGATTATAACAGTACGAATATGGAGCGAAATAACGTGCAAGAATCAAATCATAAGCTGTACAAAAGAATGCCATTTTAACTCACGAAATCACTCGTATATTAACTGCTCCATTCCTTCTTTCCATAAGATTTAACATCATATTCTTACATACATACTTAAGAGGTTAATCAAGTTTTTCCACATAACTTACTTATCTTACATAACATAATCCGGCCCATTTGCGGGACACGGTGTACTGATGAATCATGTGGAATAGTCCGGCCCGCCTGTGGAGCTCGGTATACTGTGGAATCATGTAGTATAATCCGGCCCGCCTGTGGAGCTCGGTGTACTGTGGAATCATGTAGCATAATCCGGCCCGCCTGTGGAGCTCGGTGTACTGTGGAATCATGTCGCATAATCCGCCCTCTGTGAGCTCGGTGTCTTGTGGACGTAACCCGCCATGTGTAGGCTCGGGGTAATATGGCGAATCAGACCTATGTGTAGGCTCGGTGTATCTCATAACGTAATCCGCCTATTTGTAGGCTCGGTGTATCTCATAACGTAATCCGGCCTATTTGTAGGCTCGGTGTATCTCATAACGTAATCCGGCCTATTTGTAGGCTCGGTGTATCTCATAACGTAATCCGGCCTATTTGTAGGCTCGGTGTATTTCATAACGTAATCCGGCCAATTCGTAGGCTCGGTGTATTTTTCTTACATAACATTTTTAAACCATCTTTTCATTTCTTCTTAAGTCGTCATAACAACTTCCCATAAAGCTATTATAACAACCTTTCTTTTTAAAGCTCAAGTCACATACTCTTTTGGAAACCATCTTCTTAACTTTCGAAATAAATTAAGAAGCCATTAGGTTTTCACCTTGCGACTAATACGAAAACTGTCTTTTTCCGGGATTTTTCTATTGAGATATACTCACAATACACTTAGGAACCTTGGTTTAAAGTGGGGAGATTATTGGACAACAAACAAATTTTTCCCTCTTATGGATGCCCAACAGTGAGCCTCATCTCTTGTTCTACAATATTTAGTGAATTTTAGCTAAGTGTGGAACTCTTGTCTTGCTACTAGTATTATATAGGGACATGGAGGGTCAAGGTGTGCACAAATGGTTGGCTAGGATGAGGTCTTAACAAATATCAAGACTAATTGTCCCCTTGACTAAGTCAAACATGTCAAGCTTTCAAGTTGCAAGACTTGTCTTGCTAACAAAGGTCCAATGACCCTTTAGCCCTTGCAAAAATCGTCCAAGGCATCATCTAAGGGGGGTGACACGTGTCACCCTCCCATTCGTCATAATAATATGTTTTTCCGACAATTTCATAATTCCGATAAATTTTTACAAGTCTCAATTTTCAACACTTGCGAGTTCTTACGTACGTTCTTAAAACACGTCCTGTACACACGGGGTGTAACAACTCTTAAGTAATTTAAGCATGTTAAGGGACTTGAAGAGTTTTAAAGAATGTGACACTTGTTTCGTTTTAAACGTATAAGTCCCTTGGATAGGAAATTGTACTTGACTTAGGTATAAAGTGAATATAACGACTTTATGGGGAGTTGGTTATATTGGCTTTATGGAAAGATAAATGGCTTGATTTATTTGAAAGGCAGTTTGATTTAAAGGCATCAATTGCCTAAGGCTTTTACGAGAGAAGAAGTCACTTGATTTAGAAGCCTAATTTTATTTCTAAAAGTATTGTGACTTGTCTTGAAAAAGAAATTGTAACTTGATACTACGGTTATTAGTATCTTGGAAGTTTTATAATGAAATGAGTCATTTTGAAAGAATAGAAGTGCGTAGTACTTTGGGTTAAATTCCCGGATTTTTATAAAGAACATGTTAGTGCCTTAAGTAAACTAAAATGAGAGTGTATATGAAACATAATAATAAGAAGTTAGGGGATTGCTTAACTTGCTTATATATTGTATGATAAGCCGGTAGTGCTTATGTTATGTGTGATAGCCGGATTTGTGCTAGTAGTTCAGTAATAATTGCGGGGTCATTCCCCGGGTTTGTGGCATTGCATATTTCCGTGGATTTGCTACCCACGATGCGAGGAATACCTCATGCGAGTCCGTAGGGCTTATGCGGGTGAAATAGTCTCATGCGGGCGGGTCCAGCCTATGCGAGGAATACCTCATGCGAGTCTGTAAGGGCTTATGCGGGTGAAATAGTCCCATGCGAGGAATACCTCACGCGGGTCCACTGGATCTATGCGGGTGAAATAGTCCCGGGAATAGGATTGCTTAATGACACTGCGGGTGGTCTGCTTTGATCGTGAGCTTTCCTACTTTATATTGTAAGTATACCCTATTTACTCTCATTGTTAGTAAGGCACGATTATCTTTGTTAATTGAGTTATCATACATGTCTCGATTTTATTTTAGACTTATGATTTCATTACTGATTTCGATTTCACATATTTGGTACATGTTGTCTTGACCTCCTTCGGCTGCGTTAAATCTGCGAGTAAAGTGCAGTTGTTGATCCTCGCTCTTAGGATCACTGTTCAGCTGTTGAGAAGCTCCTTTATTCCGAGGCTTATTCTGGTATTGTCGGTTATTGTACATTCGGGGTATGGCGGGGCCTGTCGCCGAGTTGTTATTCTTAAGTGCGTAGTCACATTGTGGATTGGGTTGTAAAGAAAAAAATGTATTGTTCTATTTAGGATTGAGTATATTTTTACGGAAGGTGGCCTTATCGGCTAGCTTTGTTGTTAACTTATGTTTAAGTATTTTTTTTTTTAGTTATGTATGTTCATTGCTATTCTCGATGTTTACCAAAGGGGTGCCCGTGTAGGGCACCGATCGCGAGCTTGGGTCGTGACAAAAGTGGTATCGAGCGATTAGTCCTCGGAAAGTGTCTCGCGACCGTGTCTAGTAGAGTCTTGATTATCGGTGTGTTGTGCACCACATCTATAATCGGGAGGCTCCAGACATTTAGGATTGGTTTCCATTCTTCTCACTCTAAGATCGTGCGATAGAATTTGTATGGTTAGGGTCGTCTTTCCCTAACAAGTTATGATTGTTTGCCTACGAGAAAGCGTGATGACCGGGAAGGATTATGTGGATTGCGTATCCGGGTTGGTAATGTTTGTAGTATAGTTGGTATTGTGACATACAACTATACGGATTTATGTTAGGGGTCACGTGTGTGTTGCCTAGGATGATTTTAGATTACGAGTTGGGTAAGGACTAAATAAATACCGGAAGGTATGGCGATTAAGGAACTCTCATCAAGGTTTCGTGCTAATTTGAGATAATTAGGTGATGATGAGTTGTGTGAGAATGTAATGGACCCTTAAGAAGTTAATTAAAAGACTAAGTAGAAGACTATGTTAGCAACTTAAGCTACGTGGTATGCTTAAGGGAATTGTACGGGCGAGATCCGGACGAAGAAAGTATAGTTGTTGTGGTCAAGACAACACGGCTATGATTTTACGAGAAGTTTTGTACCGGTTGCGGGGTGATAAGTTAGGCTTGGAGCATGGAAATTGCGAGCACGAGAATGTGATAACCGTCGAGACCTTAGGTATATAAGGCCTTCTCGGGTAGTAAAGTTAAGTCGGGCCAGGGTAAGAGTTAAATCGACGCCAGTCGGGTTGGGGACCTATTAAGTCGCCTCATAGCTTAAAATGAAATGGGATTAGTTGGTAGTAGTCCGCCACGTGGCAGTCACGGTGCAAGGCCCAAGTCTAGTTAATCGTTTTATGGGTTCGTGGGCGCATTCCACCGGAACAGGTTGCGAGCCGGAATGGGCCTTGTATTGTTTAATTTTGTAACTCCAAAGATTGGAGACCGGATCGATATGAAGGCTATGTGCGTGCGCTAAAATAAGTTTGGGAGTGCGGGAAAATGCGACCGATGAAAAGATAGCAACCAAGTGTAAAGAAATAAAGCTGAATCCATGAGAACCTTTCGGGTGATCACACCCGTGAGTGATGGGTGGTAGGCGGCGAGTAGATAATAATTACCGTAACGATACGATCGTTGGACCTTAGCGGACCTAGCGAGTTGTTATGCGGGCGTTGAGGTCATTATGAGTGCGGACTAGTTGGCCTCTTGTGATGCCAACGTGGACTCTGAAGAGAGATTGATTTCGGTACCAATTTTCCGATAAGCGGTTATCGAGTGGAAAGGAAGAGAAGTGGTGGTAACGATGAATTATTCTTCCTTCTTTGGCATAATTGTTTTATTAAGTCCGTGATTTGTTCATTTTAGGTGGATTGAGGCAGAAAGTAGTAATAATTGAATTTGAAGGAATTTATGTTAAATGCCCTTGGAGGTACTTGGAGTTGGTTTGGTGTGGCGGTCAGGGCCACGACCTTCCAGATAATTTCAGGAAAATGTGCAAGGCATGAATAAATAAGTACGGGTCTTTGACGGAGTGAGGGCATCTTTGGTAGGTTTTGAAAATCTACACTACTTTAAGGCGGTGCGTGATGATTAGATAATTCTTTGGACATGAGAGGACCTGTGATTAGGGTTGTGACTCGAGGAAAATTTAAGTAAGGAGATAAGTTCTCTTCCACGTAAAGGGCGCTTTTGCGTATTATGGGGTTACGTGTACCCATGTTGTTAGATGAAGGATATAAGACTGGTAAGGTCTTCGGTATCATCATGCCATAGGTTACAGTTGTGGATAACCGTGGAAAAAGTGTTGGGTTGGAGTAATAAAGAACGACGTACGAACTGGTCGAGGAAGTATCGTAAAGATATAAATGTAAGTTGCACGAGTCATGATTACCCAGGGCGAGTGTAAAGACCATTAGTTGATAATGGGCGTAAGAACATTTCAAGAAAATGTGGTGACACCTAGTTATAGGCTCTGGCGGGAAAGGAAAAGCAGGGTTACTACTTGGCGAGATCAAGGAAACCTCCCCAAAAATGTGATTGTGATGAAGTCTTAGGCGTGAGGCAAGCAAAGGAATCAAATCTAAGTTTAGTGACCAAGTTTGGTTGCAACAAAGAAAGAAACAGGAACCATAAGTGAGATTAAGGATACCGAATATTTCGCAGAATGAGAAAGGCTTTCGATTATTGAAAGATAAGTTGACCACGACTCTGATTCTAACCTCCTCTGTGAGACTAGAGGTTAGGTATTATGATAACACGATGGGTGTTGGGCTAGGTTGTGTCTTGTGTGACCGATAAGGATAGAGCCTATGTTTTTCCGGTAGTTAGGGAAGCGGGGAAAGGAAATTACGCCACTCACGATTTAGAGTGGCGGCGGTTAAATCATGCCTTGAAGATTTGGGGCATGACGTATATCTGAACTTCATGTGGATATTTATGCGGACCACAAAAGCCTTGGTATATCTGCGGTGGCGGTAGAATTTGCGGCAGCGATGGTGGCTAGAGTTACTCGAGGATTGTGATATTGATATCCTATACCATCCAGGAAAAGCCAAGGCGATTCTGATACTCTTTGTCGTGGACCTGGGTAGTCCGCGGATGGGCAGCGGATAGGCGAGGATGTGATGCGTGAGATCCTTGATTCACGAGCCTAGAGGTTCGATTATTTGTTTCTAAGGTTAACAAGTTTAGATCAGAGAGGTTCTTTGAGTCTCCCGTCGTTGGGGAGGTAAGGAGGCGTCAGTATGAGGATCCAGTTATGATACGGTATCGAGATACGACTCTCCGAGGAAAGAAGAGCATGTTTGAGTAGCACCAGATGGGGTGTTGTGAGATGAGGATAGATTGCATGTACCGGTCTTTGCGGGACTAGTCAGCGGAGTTTTAGGGAGGCACGCAGTGCTTATTGCTCTAATTGTTTGGGGCCGACTAAGTCGTGTCGTGACCTCAGATGTATGTATGGGTGAGATGACCGGAAAAGAGACATAGCGGAGTTTACTGCTTAGTGTCCGAGTTAGTAGCAGGTCATCGTTGTGTACCAGAAGCCCAGTGGGCTATTGCAGGCGATTGAAATCCCAACCTAGATATGATAGGTAATTAATATGGATCTTGTTACAGGGTGGCATCGTACTCGGAGGGAGTGCGACACCCTGGGGGTCATGGTAATTAGGCTGGCGAAACCAGCTGTGTTCTTTCGGATTGGGACCACTTACTCGACTGAGGTTTATGCTAGCTAAAGCAGAGAGATTGTGAGACTGCACGAGGTTCCTACGTTTATGATTACAGATAGATGAGCTCAGTTACGGATAACTTCTGGAGGTTTTTCAGAAAGGATTAGGGACACAAGTGAGTCTCAGTGTTGCATTACACCCACGGCCAAGCGGTCGAGCGAGCGTACTATCCAGGCACTTGAGGATAGGTTGCGGGCCGGTGTTTTTGATTTCAGGAATAGCCGGGAAGGTTAATTGCCTCTTGTCTTATTGCGTAAAGATAACAGATATCCTTTCAGTTTTCAGGTGGCCCGGTACGAGGCCTTGTGTGTAAGAAAGTGGAGATCGTCGGTCGGATGGTTCGACATAGGCGAGGTTCAGTTATTTGGTCCATACTTGACTCAGCGGGCTATGGATAAGGCGAGGCTTATCCGGGGAAGATTGTAGTAAGCTTAGAGTCCGCAGAAGCTTTATGCAGATAACCGATGTTGACACGTGGGTTTCAGTTAATATTTTAGTATGAGTATTGTTATGCGGCCAAGTGTGGCATTATTGGCACGTAGGGGTTGTAAGGAGACTATGTCGCTATCTTAAGTTTGACTCCCGAAAGAACATTCGGGGACGAATGTTTCTAAGGGGGGAAGAATGTTACACCCCGGAAATTCCAGGATATGTTTATAAGGACGTACGTAAGAACTCAAAAATGTTAAGATTTGAGACGAGTTAGTTTGTCGGAATTTTTGGAATTGGTCGGAAACGAAATATTGCGACGAACGGGAGGGCGACACGTGTCACCCCCCCCCCCCCTTTGCTTAGTCTTGGACGAAATATTCATGGATAGGATGGTCATTTGACAATAATTTAAATGGCCAAGTATTGCAAAGACTAGTAGCATGATAAGATTGACTAAGTCAAAGGCCACTTGGGCTTGATCCATGTGAAATGCATCCAAGCCGCCCATTTGTTTTAATCATAACCCTTCCTTGTGTTATATAAGCTTACTAGTAGGATGACTAGTTCCCACACTTAGTTTTTTTCAAGAAATGTTTGAAGAAACTCATAGGAGCTCTCGGCTATGAGGGTTCAAGAAAAGAAAAAAATTCAATTGTTGTCCAATAATTCCCCCACTTTAAACCAAGGTACCTAAGGGTATAGTAAGTGTTTCTCAATAAAAAGATCCCGGAAATGTGGTGTTTTCGTATTAGTCGCAAGGCGAAAACCTAAAGGGTTATTCAACTTTGAAGTTGAAACTTGAAGATGAGTTTTTCATAAGCTTCTAAGGGTGGCTTGGGGTGGATTGGAATGTCGAAAGGAGGAGCTAAAGGTCTTTAGAGATCGACTTGTACTCTTGGATCATATTTGGGCTAATTGAGGTATAATCTTCGTTTTACTTTTGTAATTGAAGATTTCATGTTATGATAAGTTATAAGTGGTCTTGTGATATGTGTTATGAAGTTTGATAAGTGTTATGGAATTGGAAGCTCAAAATCCGAAAATGACATATTTAGCCTTTTGAAATTGAAATCAATTTGATCGATAAATTGAATTGTCGCATGTTACCTACTTGGAAAATGTAGTAGCTATAATTAATGGCGGCTTGATATCATATTATGCTACCAATTTGGATTGAATTGGAAATTGAATAAGAATTGGTATTGTTATATACATTGTGGCCGAAATTGGACTAGTAGTTTAGACTAGTTTGTTATCGTTTGTGGTGAGTCAATTGGGGCTGTTTGGTTATTCATTTGCATTGAACTACCTTATAAATTGTGGTGAGCCAATTGGGGCTGTTTGGTTATTGTATTCGGCCTTGAAAAGGTGGCAAAGTTAGTAAAAACAAAGGAAGTCTTTGTCCAGATTTTTCCGTAGAATTTAGTGACTTGCACTTGTAATATTCTACGTTTGAAACTAGAAGTTAATAGACGTACTATGGTCATTATAGGTTGGCATACTACGTACGACGATTGGACTTAGCAAGTGGATTAAACCGAAGAGGTATGTGGAACTTTCTTACCTCTTGAGCATGATTAAGTTGTAAATGTATAGTACGGTAGACGTCTGAGATTTTGACAATCTAGTCTATTTGATATCCTTGGCTTATTTTAAGAATGCCCGATTGTTTGAGTTAGAGAATTAACTCACTTTTTATTTATTAAGGATATCTTGGTTTTCAAAGGTTAAGAGACTTTAAGTATGTTGAAAGTATTTTGATACTTGTTACATTGGAAAGTTTAAGTCTCTTGGTTAAAAAGAAGTATGTAAGTTGCTAATGTATAAAGCTAGTATAACGGCTTTATGGGAAGTTAGTTATAATAGCTTTATGGAAAGTTAATAAGAGAATGGTTTACTCTTAAGTAATTTAAGCATGTTAAGGGACTTGAAGAGTTTTAAAGAATGTGACACTTGTTTCGTTTTAAACGTATAAGTCCTTGGATAGGAAATTGTACTTGACTTAGGTATAAAGTGAATATAACGACTTTATGGGAGTTGGTTATATTGGCTTTATGGAAAGATAAATGGCTTGATTTATTTGAAAGGCAATTTGATTTAAAGGCATCAATTGCCTAAGGCTTTTCTGAGAGAAGAAGTCACTTGATTTAGAAGCCTAATTTTATTTCTAAAAGTATTGTGACTTGTCTTGAAAAGAAATTGTAACTTGATACTACGGTTATTAGTATCTTGGAAGTTTTATAATGAAATGAGTCATTTTGAAAGAATAGAAGTGCGTAGTACTTTGGGTTAAATTCCCGGATTTTTATAAATAACATGTTAGGGACTTAAGTACACTAAATTGAGTGTGTATATGAAACATAATAATAAGAAGTTAGGGGATTGCTTAACTTGCTTATATATTGTATGATAAGCCGGTATTGCTTATGTTATGTGTGATAGCCGGATTTGTGCTAGTAGTTCAGTAATAATTGCGGTCGTTCCGGGTTTGTGGCATTGCATATTTCGTGGATTTGCTACCCACGATGCGAGGAATACCTCATGCGAGTCCGTAGGGCTTATGCGGGTGAAATAGTCCCGTGCGGGCGGGTCCGACCTATCGAGGAATACCTCATGCGAGTCGTAAGGGCTTATGCGGGTGAAATAGTCCCGTGCGAGGAATACCTCACGCGGGTCCACTGGATCTATCACGGGTGAAATAGTCCGGGAATAGGATTGTAATGACATTTGCGGGCGGGTGGTCTGCTTTGATCGTGAGCTTTCCTACTTTATATTGTAAGTATACCCTATTTACTCTCATTGTTAGTAAGGCACGATTATCTTTTAATTGAGTTATCATACATGTCTCGATTTTATTTTAGACTTATGATTTCATTCTGATGCTTTCGGTTCACATATTTGGTACATGTTATCTGACCTCCTTGGGCTGCGTTAAATCTGCATGAGTAAAGTCTGAGTTCTTGATCCTCGCTCTTAGAATCACTGTTCAGCTGTTGAGAAGCTTCTTTATTCCGGAGGCTTATTCCTGGTATTGTCGGTTATTGTACATTCGGGGTATGGCGGGGCCCTGTCACTTGAGTTGTTATTCTTAGAAGTGCAGTAGTCACATTGTGGATTGGGTTGTAAAGAAAAAAAAATGTCTTTTATTTCGGATTGAGTATATTTTTACGGAAGGTGGCCTTATCGGCTGCTTTGTTGTTAACTTATGTTTAAGTATTTTTTTTTAGTTGTGTATGTTCATTGCTATTCTCGATGTTTACGAAAGGGTGCCAGTTAGGGCACCGATCGCGAGCTTGGTCGGGTCGTGACAACTGGTTCTCCCAACTTGCATTGATCCAAGCATACCGTGTAATATTCTTAGACCCATGGACTCCACTTTGACCGTCATAGCCATTTGACCGTACCACGACCGGTTTCGGAGGATACCATCATGCATAGTTTTGTCGATTACGATTCCTGGCCTTGATTCTCTAACTTTTCCGGCTTGCCTGAGTAAGTTTCCAGGTTGTGAAGAGATCATTTTAGTGCCGTGGTTGCCATGCTCTTCCGTTATGGTCCCGGAGCTTACCAAATGACCCGTGATAGAAACGTCATCCCTAGGAGAGAAAGAAGTGTCTTTGGCTATCCGAATTTCCTTACCATTGCCGGGAGTTTCAGAAGAGTCTTTTCCAATAGGCTTGTGGACAGTGTTACGATCCTCTATCAGAGTCACGGAGTAGTATTAGGAGGAATCATTTCCGAATTGGTGACTAACAGAACATGAAGCTTTCCACCTTCGAACTCGCTTATATCCAAGCTCTCGATTTCTATACTTTTCTCCCATTCATGTATCCTTTGCAGCGTAAAATCATCAACCACATGCTCAAGTGGAATGCGCAAATCAGGCGGAACATGAACTAACACCGTGGGATCCGAAATTGCCGGAATTAAGTTTTCCTCAACTATGGTTGTCTTCCACCGTTCTTTTTCTTTTTCTTTGTTCTAGACTTCGTAGATCCTCCTGAACTTCCGGAATCATTGCTAGAGCGAGTGTAACGCTTAGTCTTTTTCATGTCATGAACATTAAACTTCAATAAGGGAAGAAACAATGGTATGCATACCTAGATCCAGATACTTCGATTTCGGCCGCCCCCATAGAATTTTAACCAGTCATACCCATTTATGGAGATTTCGGATTTGAAGAGCTCAAATTAAAGCCATGAAACAAGTAGCTACTCCTACTGCAATTGGGGGCTTCTTTTATTTGTTGCCAGCCCAAAAAACGAATTATGGGTAAGGTCTATGTAAATAAACAATTATTGTGTTTTGATTTGCATTTAATTTTGTTATCACTAATATAAGAAATCTCCTTTTTAGCCTTTTACTCATATCCATAATATATCTCCTTATTTTTAGCCTTACATTGCACAATTTGTAATATTTAAATTGATTGTACTTTATATAATTAACTTTCATACATTTTGTATTTATGTAACTTCCCTTAGCATCTTGTATTGAAACTATAAAGACAATAAAGTGTTGAATTTCAATATGATTTTTGTTAGTATTAATTATAAGCAACGAAAACATAAATCCATTATTTCGGGGGAGAAAATTAATTTCGTAAATATCTAAAACTGTAATTTGTTGCACAAGAAGAAGCAAAATGGCCTCCATCGAAGGACCAAACCGAAAAGATAAACTTGTAATTTGCTTTACACATAAATAATAATACATCATTAGGTCAAGTTAACTATAGCTATAAAAAAGAATGCCAAGAGGCAATCTAATTTAGGGGTTTAAAGAAGCACAAACAAGAATGCTCCAATTACGTGCATGTTCTTGCCAATTTCCATCAGTCACAAAGGGTACGTATTATGTCTCTCATGTGATAATAGATCTATTAGGCGAGGTTGAATGGTCAATTATTCTGATTGTTTTCTGGGAATGTTACAATAATTATGTTTCAATCTCAAGCTTAAAAAGATAGGAATTTATACAAAAGGCTTTTGGTATATATCTCTTACACACTCTCTTTTCATTGTATTCTTTAATCAATTTGTGAATAGGGGGCTTGAGAGAAATGACGTTATTCCTCCTACTTTACAGTAAATTATCTCATTAATAGTTGATTATGTGTATTTGAAGGGGCATTAGAACAAGTGAAAAATGGCAGAATTATTCCTCCAAAAATTGTAAGCTCAATTGACAGGATAAACACCAAAAGACGTAAGATATCAAAAAGGTATATAATTGCAGCCTCATCATCAGGACGATGTGAAATATCCTCTAATTATGATTTCTGGAAGCAATTGAACGCATTCTATAAATTTTCTCGCCCCCACACTATATTTGGAACAGTAAGTAAATTATTTTCATCTTCTTTTCTTTTTATTTGTGGAAGAAATGGTAATTATATGTACCTTTGATTGTTTGTATTGATGTCCTTTTTATTTCTTAAAATTTCCCCAGATAATAGGGATTAGTTCAGTCTCTATTCTTCCAATAAGATCGTTAGCAGATATTTCTCCCACTTTTTTTCTGGGACTATTGAAGGTAAGACTTGGTTCAGTTTGATTTGGGCATAAGATATTTTATAATTTCTGCATAAAATTATGTCTTTATCCTTATAAGCGCTACAAAAATAATTTTTAATAGTTTCACAAAAGAAAAATGGTTAATGCATTTTATGAACGAATGAAAATTGATAACATGTCCTTTTTTATTTTTATTAATTGTGTTGTTTGTAGGCATTGATTCCATCGTTGTTAATGAACGTTTATGTGGTAGGGTTAAATCAACTCTTTGATGTGGAAATAGACAAGGTAATTTAATTTGATTTTTGCTTTCCTTGCTTTTTTTGTAACAACCAAATTTATTAACGTTATTGTTTACTTTGGGCCTAGGCCCGTATGGCTCTAAGCGCGTAAAAAGAGTCTATATATATATATATATCCGATGTGAGATTCTTTAGGACGTTACATAGGCATCGTTGTTGTGGTTTGTCCCATCATCATTTCAAAGATGTTGGATTTGCCTAAACTAGGTGACATTTGCTCCACTATCGTTGAATATTGCGCACAAAGTAATTCTATTATTATATCCCCAGAGGAGACAATGTAATATGATCACTAGTTGATTGTATTGTTAAGTTCTTAACTATTTTCCTTATTTTTCATCTGTTGATAAGAGGAAGTAAACTTTTAACAGGTAAACAAACCAAATCTGCCCCTGGCTTCCGGAGAAATTTCAATGGAACGAGGCATGGCAATAGTTATCACCTCCCTGCTCGTGGTTTGCAATTTTTTCCTTCATTTAGATAATTGATTCACTATAAATGAACTTTTCATTCTATAGTGTTGGTTATGTATAACTATGTACTACTTACTAATTTAGCAAGAAAATTGATTTAATCAAAGTACAAATCAGATAGTATCTTATTCTTAGTCCAAAGTATATGTATGCTTAACTAAACCTAATCATTAGAAGTCGAAGAGTGTATTATATGTGTTGACGTTTTAATTTTGAGGAAATGAATAGAACATAGTTTTCTTTAGAAGAATAAAAGTAAATCCCGCATTATGCTATGCTTAGTAATGAGTATAATAATACTAAAAATCTCCTTGCTAATGAAGTTGGAATGACCCAACATAACAAGGTAAACATTAATTTGGATGGATATTGGATTCTGAACTTCAATTTTCAGAATATAGTCCTAAAAGAAAATAACAACCAATTTTAATTTGTTAGGCTCTTACAAATAAATTATTACATAATTTAGAATGCAAAGGGTACCAATCACCAAACATAATTTGGTCTATGATTTGCAGAGTTTTGGAATGGGAATTAAGTTTCAATCTCCACCATTGTTAACTGCTCTCATTGTTAGCTTTCTTCTTGGAAGTGCATATTCAATAGAGGTAACTCTCGCACTTCATCATCCTAAATTATTTTTCCTATTTCCATTCTCAAATGTAGATTTGATTAATATTTAAACTTTATCAACTTACATTAATTCGTCTTTCTAAACACACATCATCATCCAGAAACTAGCAAAAATTTACAAGTCTGAATTATTCCATTGAAAAATGAGAAAAAAAAATAGGTTTATGTTTTTAGTGAACTTTAATTTTATTTAATTTAACAATAATATTTGACCGTATCCACTTTTTTCAAGTTACCTTTACTTAGATGGAAAAGAAATGCAGCCTTGGCTGCAATATGCATCATGGTTGTGAGGGCTATCGTTGTTCAGTTTGCTTTCTTTGCACATACACAGGTAGCAACTTCAGATAGTCCAACTTTTAATGTCGTTATTTACCATGAACTTGTTCACCTTTTATCAAAATATGTTACTATGAAATAATTTATCTATAACCTTTTTCTGTAGAAGTATGTGCTGGCTAGGCCTATGCTCTATACAAGATCCCTGATTTTTGCTGTCACTTTTATGTGCATTTTCACTGCTGTTATTGCACTGTTTAAGGTAATCTTCGTTTGAAACGTCTACAAATTTGAGTAATATATTTTGGGTAAACTCCACACACGGCGTTTATGCTAAACCAATAAATGTAAGATATTTTTCAAATTCCAGGTGATCCAAATGTTGTCTGTTTGATACTAAAACCTTGTGATTATATTGTCTTTGACAGGACATTCCTGATGTCAACGGTGATAGAAATTTTGGTATTCAATCTTTGAGTGTGCGCTTTGGCCAAGAACGAGTTAGTAAAATTATACTCCATACTTGTCTCATATCAATACAGTTTACAACATTAAGCTCCATTGCAAGTACGTAGTTTTTCCTAGATCTGTCTAATTTTACCTTAAAGTTAGCTCAAATAGAAAGATTTGTGAAACTTCGTAAAAAGCTGCCCAAGACTTTTCTCTATCCAATGTGGAACATGGATGCAACTTACGCAGTGCAACTATATGTCCTCTTTACTAAAGATAACCTTTAGTCAAACTATAATTATATTACGAAGTTGAAAGGGTCGTCGCTATACAAAACTAATCTAATTGTTTGTTTAATTTCATGCAAAAAGGTGTTTTGGCTATGTATTAACATGCTTATAGCTGCATATGGAGCTGCTATGGTGATAGGAGCAACTACTTCCTCCCTTTCTAACAGGCTTGTCACTGTAGGCCTACATTTTAATTCATTTTTCCTTAATACATTACCTACATTGTTATAAGTTACTGTTGGATTTTCGTTGTCGGGTTCATACACGCAGCAGAATTTGAAGATTTATGTTTCAAACCCAACAACATTAGAACTGTAGCATAATAATGTAATGTAAATTAAAACACAAAGTTAATGTAATACTTCGAAGGAAGACTTACATGTTAGCAAGATATCCAAGCCTTTGAAACTTTGTGTAGTACCGGGGTGCGCACTCAAAGATCCCTTGATTTGCAAGTTCTCAAGAACTTTGATGTAATTTTCTAACTTTAGAAACGCTAGGAATTTCTTCAGAGTGTTAGAAGAGATTAACCCCTCTTAGGTTTCAAGTGTATCCAATGGAATGAGAAGACTCATCTATTTATAGTTGAAAGAGAGAACCAACCAGGGGTAAAATAGTCATTCGGACCCTCTGGACGTGCCTCAGAGCCGCGGCTCTTCCACGCCAGTGCGCGCGACCATAATCAATGGCGCCGCCGCGATTTTACGCCTTTCATTTTTCATGTCCCGGTCATCAAGCGAACATATATATAATCTCTTTCTAATTACATCTTTCAATCAACGAAATATTTGACTTGTGTTTACCCTTCAGGCCTCTACACATTGACACTAATATCATTATGATCTTCACGGAACTCCTAGACTACGCCAGAAGACGAACCTCAATATGTGAAGTTTTAGCCACACAAAATATGTGAACTGAACCTCTATGTGGGAAGATACAATCCTTTCATTCACGATACACTCAATCAAGCTTAGGATTTGTCAAGTGTCTATCCAAATGGCTTGATAAATCTATCTCATCTACATTAGTTGACAACAGGGCCATATCAAAGACATGTCCATTGCGTTGGCCAACGACTTTGTCAACCTAATATCTTATGAGAATCCGAATGCTCTCTCGAAGATGCATTCGAGGAATGAATCATAATCTTGGCTCAACTACCACCTTTAATCTACTTCGCAATGTGCCCAAAACAAGTCGCGTCTCAACCTATAAGGCATTTGAGTTTAGGACAGGATTAAAGCACATTGCTCCGTAAATAAGGTGATATCGACCTCAAGTTTAAGGACTTTTATCTCCCGCACACTGACTATACTAAAGACATAAAATAAATAGCATATCAGTAGGGTATACCAATACTTCAACAAGTATCCATGTGTCCATCACGAGTTGTCATGACTCGTAGCAAGCGAGACATACTACATCCCCGAAGGATATGATTGTCACTCCCCGAACCCCGGGCCCGCGACTGGTGCCCTACCTGGGCACCTTTCTATTCATACAACACAATAAACCGCGGAAGATAAATAACATTCATTTTTTTTCTTAAACAAAGGCAAAGCCGATAAGGCTGCCATAATATAAGTCACCCGAAAGGGTCTACACTGTTCAACAATGTAAATACAACTCTAGCCAGTCCAGGCCACATATGAATACAGACCTCTAAGATTTTGGACAAATACTATGACGGGACAAGGCCCCGTCGTACCTCTGAATATACCTAGCAATAATGACAAGCTCCGGAACATTGGAGCTATCCCATAAAGCTGAACAAGGATCCTAAGCTCGCGGATCCACAAATGAGTACATAGACCTGCGGACATGAACGCAGCCCCCCGGAGAAAGGGGGGTCAGTACAACAATAATGTACCAAGTATGTGAACATAAGGTACTGTAAATAAAATCATAACATGACAATTATGACAAAGACAAGTATGAAAATCAAAAAACCAGATCCAACCGTGCCATGTAGTAGAAGAGTACCTTTTCAAAACGAGACTTATAACATAATTATGGACGCACTCACATGATTTCAAATATACTTTTTTTTCCTTCAAACAAGAGTCATGAAATAAGATCCCAACTATCCCACTTTCAAAAATAAGAAATTATGGGCATTCTCACATAATCTCAACTATCACATTTTCAAATAATAAATTATGGACATTCTCACATAATCTCAACTATCACATTTTCAAATAATGAATTATGGACATTCTCACATAATCTTAACTATCACATTATCAAACAATGAATATGGACATTGTCACATAATCTCAACTATCACATTTTCAAATAATGAATTATGGACATTCTCACATAATCTTAACTATAATTGTCACGACCCGACCCCAGGCCCGCGACTGGTGCCCTACCTGGACACCCTTACAGGTAACCATCAGAGAAAGTCAGCGGAACATACATAGAACACACCGTAAATCAGTAAGAAGTAACAACAGGCTAGCCGATGAGGCTTCCTTCCTGGATATACATATATAATTAGTCAAAAGCAGTTACATCATTTTTCTTTACAAACCGACCCACATACATGACTACAGACCTCTAAGAATTTTGACATAACAACTGTGACGGGACAGGGCCCCGCCATACCCCTGAATGTACAACAAACGACAATACCAGGGATCTGAACCAAAGATAAGCCTCCGGAGTAATGGAGCTTCTCAACAGCTGAACAATGATCTTAAGAGTGAGGATCAGCAACCTGTATAACTCTACTTGCGGCATGAACGCAGCCCCCCGAAGGAGGTCAGTACAACAAGTACCAAGTATGTGAAACTGAAAGTACTGAAATGAAATCATATAGTAAAATAAAGCCGGATACATGTATGATAACTCAAATAACAGTACATTGTGCCTTACTAACAATGAGAGTACTTTACTGCATAAAAATAGGAGGTTCATGATCAAATTAGGGTCACCCGCCCGTAGTATCATTAAGCAATCCTACTCCTGGGACTATTTCACCCGCATAGGTCCTGTGGACCCGCAATGAGGTCATCCGCCTCGCATGAGACTATTTCACCCGCATAGGCCCGATGGACCCGCAATGAGTACAAACGCCGCACTCGCATCATGGATGGAAAATCCATGGAATAAGTAGTAACCCGGGGGTTTACCCCGCAAGAATAACATAACACTAGCACAACCGGCTATTATACATAACATAAACACCACCGGCTTATCATACATAACATAAACACCACCGGCTTATCATAATTATCATACACTCTCATTTTAGTTTACTTAAGGCACTAACATGTCATTAACAATCCGGAAATTTAACCCAAAGTACTACGTACTTTCGTTCCTTTTAAAAAGAACCCTTTTGATATAAAAACCCCAAGATACTAACATCCGTAGTATCAAGACATGTCTATTTTTCAAATCAAGTTACTTCACCTTTAGAAATTCATTTCACGGCTTTAAAACCAAGTAACTTCTTTTTGACAACCTTGGCAACTTGTGCCTATAAATCAAGTAGACACTCTCTTAACTTTTCATAAAGCCATTAAAACTAACTTTCCATAAAGCCGTTATAACACTTTATGTTTTAGACAATTACATTCTTTTCTATAACCAAGAGACTTATACTTTCGAAAACCAAGTATGATATACTTTCATAACTTCCAGAATACCTCAAGTCTCTTAACTTTAGAAATCAAGTTTTCAATACTTTCCAAATCAAGTATTCTATACATTTTCAAGTCAAGCACCCTTTGTTTACCTTAAGAATAAACCATTCTTTTTACTTTCCATAAAGTTATTATAACCAACTTTATGCTTTTGAAACTAAGACATTTCTATCCTTTTAAAACAAGTGAGTTAATTCTCTAACTTAACCAACTTAGACATTCTTAAAACAAGTCAAGGATATCAAATGAACTGAATTCATTTAAATCTCGTACGTCTACCGTACTATACATTTATAACTACTCATGCTCAAGAGATAAGAAAGTTTCCACATACCTCTTCGATTCAATCCACTTGCTAAGTCCAATATGTCGTACGTCGTATGTCAACCTAAAATGACCACAATACGTCTATTAACTTCTAACTTCAAACGTAGAATATCCCAAATGTAAAGTCACTTAATTCTACGAAAAATTTGGACAGCATTTCCTTTGTTTCTTCATACTTTTCCACCTTTTTCAAGACCCGAAATCAATAACCAAATGCCACATTTAAGGCTCAACACATCAACCAATCAAAGGGGATTACACGCCGCACATGACGTGTAAAATTCAACCCCACAAGCGATATCCAAATAGCCCAACATTTCAATTCCATTATTGGCTACAATGCAACCACAATGTAAAGTCTTTTCCAATTCCTTTTTAATCCACGTTTTTTAGTTTAACATGTTATATATCCGCAATCGATAATAACAACTTTCATCTCTTCTTTATATAACATGCGACGACTAAAACTAATAACCAAATCGAATTACAATTTTAAGGTTAAACATGCAACTTTCGGATTCCATCCAAATATTCCGTAACATTTAATATCCATATACATATCTCATGCTTGCATAATATATATATGACTACAACAATAAGTAACCTTTAATCACTTAAGAGGACAAAGTTGTTACCTTGATAAGCCCAAAATAGTCCAACAATCTCGCCCACTTTAGCCCTCTTTCCGAAATTCTTCTTCCCGCTAAAATCACCTCTACGAACACCCTACAAGCTCGCCAACATCTTTCCTTCTTGTTGCCTTTTAAAAAATCTCATTTAGGCTTAGGGTTTCTCACAATTTCTTTGAGAGAGAAGAGAAGAGGAAATTTCTATTTGGATGAATCCTTGCAAATGGTCAAGTCTTGCAAGACTTTGGCAATAATATAAGGTCTAGCTTGCTTTACAAGTTGGGAGGGACACTTGTCTCCCTCCCATAGGCCCTCTACAAAAAATATCTTCTAACTTTTCCCATTTTCCGCGAAAAATCCGCTTTGGCGCGCATGCAGCGGCCGCGGCCGCAACCGAAGGTTCAGACTTACGGCGCGCGACTGCGGTAGCGCGGCGTATGGCGCCTTTGACGCCGAAATATTTTTCCTTCTCTTCTGCCTGCTGATCTTGTAACGTCCATAACTTTCTACTCCGATGTCCAATCGATGAGCGGCTTGTTGCGTTGGACACTAGTCTCAATGAACTTCATACTAGGCTTTTGAAACACCTAAAATCTCCTAATATACTAGGAGATATACCGCTCCAGAGTTGACTGAAAATCTGTCCACAAACATTCTGTCAACTTATCTTCCCAAATTCAAATCTTATTTCCTTTCGTACGTTCTTAAATATCTAACCTGGAATTACGGGGTGTAACATTCTTCCCCCCTTAGAAATATTCGTCCCCGAATGTTCTTTTTGAGTCAATCTAATAGGTAGCGACGTAGTTTCCTTTTACAACCCCTACATACCAAAAATATGCCACCCATGGCCACATGATAATACTTATACTAAAACGTCAACCTGAACTCCAAGTGTCGACGTCGGTTATCCGCATAAAGGTTCTATCGACTTTGAGCTTGCTAATAATCTTTCCTGGATAAGCTTCGCCTTATCCACAGCCCGCTGAATCAAGTCCGGGCTAATTATCTAAACCTCGCCTACGTTGAACCAACCAATCGACGATTCTACACTTTCTTCATACAAAGCCTCATACAGGGCCATCTGGATACTGGAATGGTAGCTTTTGTTATACGCAAAACTCAACAAGAGGCAAATAATTCTTCCAGCTAACCCTGAAATCAATGACAGCCGCATGACCTATCCTCGAGTGTATGCGGATGATGCGGCTGCCTGTCAGTCGATGCGAGGTGAAATGCCACCGAGACTCACTGTGTCCCTAATACCTTACGGAAAACCTCCGAAGTTAGCGAAATCGAGCTCATCTGCGACATCATAAATGTAGGAACCCCGTGAAGTCTCACAATCTCCCTGCTATATAATCTAGCATAAACCTCAGTCGAGTAAGTGGTCTTGACCGGAAGAAAATGGGTTGATGTCGTCAGCCTGTTTACCATAACCCATAAGGAGTCGCACTTCCTCTGAGTACGATGCAACCCTGTAACAAGATCCATATTAATCACCTCTCATTTCTAAGTCGGGATCTCAATCGCCTGTAATAGCCCACTGGGCTTCTGGTGCTCAACCTTGACCTGCTACTAATTTGGACACTAAGCAACAAACTCTGCTACGTCCCTCTTCAGGCCATCTTACCATACATACATCTGAGGTCATGATACATCTTAGTCGACCCCGAACAACATAGAGCAAGAAGCACTGCGTGCCTCCCCTAAAACCTGCTGGCAAGTCCTGCAACATTGGGCACACACAATCTTTCCTCATATCACAGCACCCTATCCGGTGCTACCCATACAGGTCCTCCTCCTCTTTGAGAGTCGTATCTCAAATTCGCCCTAGCACTGGATCCTTATACAGTCGCCTCTTCACCTCCTCAATGAGGGAAACTCGGCAACCTCTCGAACCTGAGCTCCACTATCATGCTCCCGTAGCTGCCGCGAGATATATGTTGTTACCCTATCGTGTTGCATCTGCACACAACCCAGTCAAACACCCAAAGTGTTACCATAACAACCTAACCCTCTAATCCCTCAGGCCTCAGGAGGGGTTAGAACTGTAGTCGTAGTCAGCTTACTTTCAAATAACTGGAAGCCTGTCTCATACTTCCGAAATATTCGGGGATATAATATCAATTATGATTCCTGTTTCCATTTCTCTGTTGCAACCAAACTTGGTCACTATACTTAGATTCGATTCCTTTGCTTGACTCATGGCTAAGACTTCCTGCCAATCACAATTTAGGGGGAGATTTTCTTGATATCGTCAAGTAGTAATCCTATTATTTTCTCCCAGCTCATATATCTTATAGTCAGGTGTTCAACCTCGATTCATGGTATTACATAACCCAATGGCTTGCCAAGATTTCTTATCGTTCGAGTGTCTACTCGGCTTACCTTTATTTTTCATTTCAAGATGCCCTGGGGCCTCTTACCTCCCCGTATATATACGGTCTGGCCCGTCATTACAGGCTTGCCACCTTTCGCCGGGGTGTTCCTAACTGCCCATCATTTTAAGGGTCTTTACACTAGTCTGGGTAACTATGCCTTGGGAAACCTTCATAATTGTAATTGCATTCTCCTTATTATTCTGGTCATAACCCTTCATCATACTAATTACGAACCCAAAGTATTTCTACCTCGCTCCTGGGTCACACATTTCCATTTATGCTTATTATTAGCATTTATATCCTTAAGACACTTCCTCGACCATTTCCTAATGTCGTTCTCAATTACCCAACCACAATACTTTTCCCACGGTTATCCACAACTGTAACCTATGGCATGACGACACTGGAGATCTTACCTGTCTCACATCCATCGCCTAATACCCTGGGTATACATAACCCCATAGTACGTAAAACTATCATTTTACGTAGGGGAGAGAGCTCATCTCCCTTCCCCATCTTAATCATCAAGTGCCACCTTATAATCGTATAGATTTTTAAGACCTACCAGCGATGTCTTCTGTTTTCCACAGGCAGCCCTCATACTTATCTTATTCTTGCCTTGCACATTTTTCCTGAAATTATTCGGAATGTCGTGGCCCTGACTGCCACATTAAACCAACTCCAAGTATCTCCAAGGGCACTTAACATGAACTTTTTCAACGACCGCACGCTTTCATTTCCATTTCTAACTTCTTCAAATTCAACTATTTCATGCTTCCTACATCGAATTTTTTGAACAAGTCACACAGACTTACCAAAATCAAGTCACATAGAATTTTCAATCAATGATGTCGAAGAAGGAAGGATAATTCACTTGTTACAGCCACTTCCCTTCCTTTACACTCGACAAACGGCCTGCCGGAAAAACTGGAATCGAACCAATCTCTCTCTGCAGTCAACGTTGACATAACAAGAAGTCAACCAGTCCGTACCCATAATGACCTCAAAGTCTGTCATATCAGCTCTACTAGGTCTGCTAGGGTCTGACGATTGTACCGTCACCGGGCAATTATTGTATATCCACTCAGCTACCACCCATCACTCACAGGTGTAGTCACCCCGAAAGGTTCTCATGGATCCAGGCTCTATTCCTTTACACTTGGTTGCTCTCTTTCTTACTGGTCGTACTCTTTCCGTACTTCCCGACCTATTCTAGCATACGTATATAACTTCCATACTGAGTCTGGCCTCCAATCTTTGGAGTCACTATATTAAACAATATAAGGTCATTTCCGGCTCTCACGACCTGGTTCCGGTGGAATGCGTCCACGAACCCGCAAAACAATTTAACTAGACTTGGTTCTGGCATCCTCGTGACCCTGCCACGTAGCGGGACTACTACCAACTGATCCCAATCCATCTTAGGTTATGGTGCGACCCTTAATAAGTTCTCAACCCGACCCAACGTCGTACTTAACTCTTACCATAAGTCTGAATTAAATCTTATTGCCGAGAAGGCCTTATATACCTAAGGTCTCGGTGGTTGTCAATATTCTTATGTCACGACCCGACCTCGGGCCCGTGACTGGTGCCTTACCCCGGGCACCCTAGTGATACAACATCAGAGAAAAACCAGCGAAAATAAAAACTCATGAAAGAAAACAGTGAAATAAGAAAACAGGCTAACCCTAACGGTTACCTTTTTGTACATAAATGAAAACTTAAACAGTTACATCCCTTACAAACTCTGCCTTGCACAACATGCACTCTAAGAATTTTAAAACCATAATGACGGGACAGGGCCCCGCCATGCCCCTGAATATACAAAAGTCTACAACTTCAGGGAACCGTACCACAGGACAAGCTTCCGGAGATATGGAGCTTTCCGAGAACTGAACAGCGATCCTAAGAGTGCGGATCAACAAGCTATGTACCTCAACCTGCGGCATGAACGCAGCCCCCCGAAGGAGGTCAGTACAACAGGTACCAAGTATGTGAAACTGAAAAATACTGTAAATGAAATCATAATAGTCTATATAAAGCAGGAGACATGTATGATAACCAAACTACGATGCATAACATATAGCGATCATGTCAAGTTAGGGACTCATGCCGTGAAATCATCACTCAAATACAACCCGAATTTAACGCCTGATGGCGCGTGCCGTCTCACCTCGGTATAAGCATGGCCCTGGAACCGTCCTAGTGGGCCCATACCCGTGGACCATCCAACGTGTCGGTATGCCCAAAGGAGATAACAAGATAATAATCACTGTGGAAGCATACCCGTGGGCCACCCAACGTGTCAGTATGTCCAAACAAATCACAAGATAATACTCACTGTGGACGCATACCCGTGGGCCACCCAACGTGTCAGTATGTCCAAACTATAACAAGATAATACTCACTGTGGAAGCATACCCGTGGGCTACCCAACGTGTCAGTATGTCCAAACAAATAACAAGAGAATACTCACTGTGGAAGCATACCCGTGGGCTACCCAACGTGTCAGTATGTCCAAACAAATAACAAGAGAATAATCACTGTGGAAGCATACCCGTGGGCTACCCAACGTGTCAGTATGTCCAAACAAATAATAAATAACCGGCCCTCCATCGAGAGACTCGATAGCACAAATCAAACCCTTGCACAACAAGGCTATCTCAACCAAGCATAGGCAAGTTACACACAACTCAAGGTACTTTTTTAAAACCCAAGTATCTAACCCCGTTAAGATCAAGGTACTCCTACCTTTTATAACCAAGCCACTTATGTTTTTCCATAACAAAGGGTTCAATATTTGAAAACAAGTTACTTCTCTTTTCCCAAAAAAAAGATCAAGTTACCATTCTAAATCCAATAATGAATCATTTTCTTTATTTTTCCATAAAGTCGTTATAACTAACTTCTCATAAAGCCGTTATAACACTTTATGTTTTAAAACAAGTCAAGACAAAACCATACCTTTCTTTTAAACCAAAACACTTCAAATTCTTAAGTCTCTTTCTTTTAGAAATCGAGTTCCTTACGTTGGAATTTTTAAGAAGATCAAAACTTGATTTCAATACTTCTTATTAGAACAGACATGATCTAGGAAATGTAATACAATTTTGTCTTATCTTAGCTTCTATGCAGATGGAGGTTTCTACTGGTTTTAATATAATTAATTGTCATTACTCTTTCCTTTAATAACGCTGCATTGGCTTGTTCGATTCTTATTCCCATTTTCGAAATTTATGCAACATTTTTCTTTTAAAACCCAAGTACTCATTTCTCACGAATGAGGTTTCACACTTTTCAACACCATTTAGGTCAATTATAAGTCAAGTCTCTTATCTTTTGAAATCAACAAACCATTCTTTTACCTACATAAAGTGGTTATAACAAACTTCCCATAAAGCCGTTATAACACTTTATGTTTTAAACCAACCAATTACAACTATAAGCCCTTATGAGACCAAGAGGGCTTATTCTTTAACAACCGAGTACCCATTACTAACGAATAGGATTTCCCTACTTTTCAAACAATCAAGACCTTTACACTTCATATCAAGTCAAGGCACAACAAGGGAAATCAAATTCCTTTAACACACGTGCATCTACTGCACTATATATTTCACAAATAATCATGCTGAAGAGGATAGGAAGAATCACATACCTCGCGACGATTGTCGACAATAAGCAAAATGCTCCACAGTACTATCTCCCTTAAGTAGAATATGCTACTCGTAGTACTTCAGTCCTATAAGGGTCATAAAACGTCTATCAATCTCTAGCTTGAGCATTAGAATAACTAAGTGCAAGGTCCCTACATTCTACGGAAATTTGGACAGAACTTCCTTTGTTTCTACTTACAATGCCACCTTTTTCAAGGCCGAAATTCAATAACCAACGCCACATTTAAGGCTCAATTAATTCAGCAAATACAAGGGGATTACACGCCTAACAATACGTGTAAAATTCCGCCCCACAATAACACAAAAATAACCCAATAATTTCCATGCCATTCTTGGCCAACAATAAACCAATCCTAAACCCCTTTCAACTCTTTTCCAATCCAAGTCCTTAGGTCTAACATGATATCTAGCCGTAGACATCTTCAACAACTAAAATCCCCCTTTACAACATGTGACGTCTAAATTAGTAATCCAATTGAAGTTACAATCTTAAGGCTAACATGCCCATTTCAGTTTTCAACAAGACAACAAGATCCAAATCTATACAACTTAAATATAACAGCCTCAGGCTCATTTCTAAACTACTATAACAAGTATTAACCCATATCCAAGAGAAGGGGAAACTTTTACCTTTTGGAATAGCCCACAAAAGCCCTTTTCTTCCACTTCTTTACCGTCAAATTCGTCCCCCCGCGCTTCCACAAGTTCACCCACACTTTGCCTTCTTGCCGCTGCTCCAACAATTTCCTAAGGCTAGGTTTTCTTCAAGAAAAACTAGAGAGAAAGGGAGAGGATTTCCTTGGGAGGGTTTTGAGATGAAATGGCCAAGTCTTCCAAGACTTGGCCCTAAAATAAGACCCTTTCCTTGGTCAAAAAGATGGGAGGGCCCCTTGTCACCCTCCCATAGACTTTTAACAAAATATCCCCGATTTTTCGCCCTTTCTGCAGAAAAATCCCGCGGTGCGCGGCCACGCCGGCGCCATGGCTCCACTTCGAGAATAATTACGCGTTCGGCCATGCGCGGCCACGCGCGGCGCTGCAACCTCTGCGAACCCCCAGTACAACCGGCGCCGCGACCCTGCATTCCGGCGCCGCGGCGCTGTACCCCTGAACCGAAACCACTGTTTTGCCTGACTGCGCACCAAACTTGAAACTTCCATAACTTTTGACTCCGATGTCCTATCGACGAACGGTTTGTTGCGTTGGGAACTAGATTTAACGGACTACACACTAGGCTTTTTAAACATCTTGAAATTCTTAACAACTGGGGTACAACACTCCAAGGTAGACTCAAAATCCATCCAACACATGTTTGTCCACTTATCTTTCCACTTTCAAATCTTATATTCCTTGGTATGTTCTTATCTATCTTCTTGAATTTACGGGGTGTAACATCTTAGGCTCACACTTTCCATGCTCCAAGCCTACCTTATCATTCCCCCCATAAACGGGTAAAATAACCTTTCATAACTCATAATCGTGTTGTCTTAGTCATAACAACCATAATTATTTCCCTACGGATCTCATCCGTACAATTTTTCTTAAGCATACCAAACAGCTTAATCTACTAACATAGTCTTCCATTAAGTCCTTTAATCGTGACTTCTTATGGGTTTATTACCTTCTCAGACAGCTCATCACCTCCTAATTATCTCAAAGTAGCACGTAAAACTTTGACGAGAATTCATTAAGCTGTCCATACCTTCCCGATATCTGATTAGTCCTTACCAATTCTTGGTAATCTATAATCATTCTAGGCAACACGCGTCTGACCCTCATACATAACCCCATATAGTTGTATGTCATAATACCAACTATACTATACTTATTACCAACCTGGATATGCAATCCACATAATCCTTCCTGGGTCACTGCTGCCTTTCTCGTAGCTGCAATCAACATAACTCATTAGGGAGGGACGACCCTAACAACACAACTCTATCGCACGATCTTAGAGCGAGAAGAATGGAAACCAATCCTAAATGTCATGCAGCCTCCTGGTTATAGATGTGGTGCACAACACACCGATAACCAAGACTCTACTAGATACGGTCTGTAGACACTTTCCGAGGACTAACTGCTCTGATACAACTTTTGTCACGACCCAACCCCAGGCCCGCGACTGGTGCCCTACCTGGGCACCCTTACAAGTAACCATCAGAGAAAGTCAACGGAACATACATAGAACACACCGTAAATCAGTAAGAAGTAACAACAGACTAGCCGATGAGACTGCCTTCCTGGATATACATATATAATTAGTCAAAAGCAGTTACATCATTTTTCTTTACAAACCGACCCACATACATGACTACAGACCTCTAAGAATTTTGACATAACAACTGTGACGGGACAGGGCCCCGCCATACCCCTGAATGTACAACAACCGACAATACCAGGGATCTGAACCAAAGATAAGCCTCTGGAGTAATGGAGCTTCTCAACAGCTGAACATGGATCCTAAGAGTGAGGATCAACAACCTGTATAAATCTACCTGCGGCATGAACGCAACCCCCGGAAGGAGGTCAGTACAACAGGTACCAAGTATGTGAAACTAAAAGTACTGAAATGAAATCATATAGTCAAAAATAAAGCCGGATACATGTATGATAACTCAAATAACAGTACACTGTGCCTTACTAACAATGAGAGTAAACAAGAGAATACTTTACTGCATAAAAATAGGAGGCTCGTGATCAAATTAGGGCCACCCGCCCGTAGTATCATTAAGCAATCCTACTCCTGGGACTGTTTCACCCGCATAGGTCCTGTGGACCCGCAATGAGGTCATCCGCCTCGCATGGGACTATTTCACCCGCATACGCCAGATGGACCCGCAATGAGTACAAACGCCGCACTCGCATCATGGGTAGCAAATCCATAGAATAAGTAGTAACCCGGGGGTTTACCCCGCAAGAATAACATAATACTAGCACAACCAACTATTATAAATAACATAAGCACCACCGGCTTATCATACATAACATAAGCACCACCGGCTTATCATAATTATCATACACTCTTATTTTAGTTTACTTAAGGCACTAACATGTCATTAACAACCCGGGAATTTAACCCAAAGTACTACGTACTTCCGTTGCTTTTAAAAAGAACCCTTTTGATATAACAACCTCAAGATACTAACACCCGTAGTATCAAGGCATGTCTATTTTTCAAATCAAGTTACTTCACCTTTAGAAATTCATTTCACAGCTTTAAAACCAAGTAACTTCTTTTTGACAACCTAGGCAACTTGTGCCTATAAATCAAGTAGACACTCTCTTAATTTTTCATAAAGCCGTTATAACTAACTTTCCATAAAGTCGTTATAACTCTTTATGTTTTAGATAATTACATTCGTTTTTATAACCAAGAGACTTATACTTTCGAAAACCAAGTATCATATACTTTCATAACTTCCAGAATACCTCAAGTCTCTTAATCCACGTTGTTTAGTATAACATGTTATATAGCCGCAATCGATAATAACAACTTCCATCTCTTCTTTATATAACATGCGACGACTAAAACTAATAACCAAATCGAATTACAATCTTAAGGTTAAACATGCAACTTTCGGATTCCATCCAAATATTCCATAACATTTAATATCCATATACATATCTCATGCTTGCATAATATATATATGACTACAACAATAAGTAACCTTTAATAACTTAAGAGGAAAAAGTTGTTACCTTGAAAATCCCAAAATAGTCCAACAATCTCGCCCACTTTAGCCCTCTTTCCGAAATTCTTCTTCCTGCTAAAATAACCTCTACGAACCCCCTACAAGCTCGCCAACATCTTTTCTTCTTGTTGCCTTTCCAAAAATCTCATTTAGGCTTAGGGTTTCTCACAATTTCTTTGAGAGAGAAGAGAAGAGGAAATTTTTATTTGGATGAATCCTTGCAATGGTCAAGTCTTTCAAGACTTTGGCCATAATATAATGTCTAGCTTGCTTTACAAGTTGGGAGGGACACTTGTCGCCCTCCCGTAGGCCCTCTACAAAAATATCTTCTAACTTTTCCCATTTTTCGCGAAAAATCCGCTGGCGCCGCGCCTGCAGCAGCGCCAGCCTACAACTCGAAGGTTCAGACTTATGGCGCGCGACCTACGGCCCGTGCTGGCCGAAACATTTTTCCTTCTCTTCTGCCAGCTGATCTTGTAACGTCTATAACTTTCTACTCCGATGTCCAATCGACGAGCGACTTATTGCGTTGGACACTAGACTCAATGAACTTCATACTAGGATTTTGAAACACCTAAAAACTCCTAATATACTAGGAGATATACCGCTCCAGAGTTGACTGTAAATCTGTCCAAAAATATTCTGTCAACTTATCTTCCCAAATTCAAATCTTATTTCCTTTCGTACATTCTTAAATACTTGACCTGGAATTACAAGGTGTAAAATAATCATGATCATGGACTTATCTCACATGATCTAAATACAATCACAATCACAATCATGGACTTATCTCACATGATCTAAATACAATGACAATCATGGACTTATCTCACATGATCTCAATACAATCACGGACTTATCTCACATGATCTAAATACAATGACAATCATGGACTTATCTCACATGATCTCATTACAATCACAATCATGGACTTATCTCACATGATCTAAATACCATCACATTCATGGACTTATCTCACATGATCTCAATACAAGTCGTACATATACGTATAATATCCATGGGATTCAATCCCAAAAGCACTATTAGGGAATTGCACCCAAAATCAACATTTACAACAACTTCCATTACTCCCTAACGACTCTTACCAACATCCCCCATAAGACTTGGTAAGAACTTAGGAATAATTAAGACAAGTATACCTTCATAATAAAGTTACGTATACTCCAATAACAAGGCAAGTATACTTCACATAATCAAGTCACATATGCTTCATATAATCTAGTCTCTTATACTCACGTATACTCCAATAACAAGGCAAATATACTTCACATAATCAAGTCACATATGCTGCATATAATCTAGTCTCTTATACTCACGTATACTCCAATAACAAGGCAAGTATACTTCACATAATCAAGTCACATATGCTTCATATAATCTAGTCTCTTATACTCACATATATTCCAATAACAAGTCAAGTATACTTCACATAATCAAGTCACATAACTTGGAAAATAAAGTCTCATAACTTTAAATCAAATCTCTTAACTTTAGAAATTAAGTCCCATAACTTGAAAAATAAAGTCTCATAATCTTTTAAAGAAATCAAGTCTCATAACTTTAAATCAAATCTCTTAACTTTAGAAATCAAGTCCCATAACTTGAAAAATAAAGTCTCATAATCTTTTAAAGAAATCAAGTCTCATAACTTTAAATCAAATCTCTTAACTTTAGAAATAAAGTCCCATAACTTGAAAAATAAAGTCTCATAATCTTTTAAAGAAATCAAGTCTCATAACTTTAAATCAATTCATTTACTTCAAATAAATCAAGTCACATAGACTCACCAAAATCAAGTCACATAGGCTTTCCAATAATCATGTCAAAAGAAGGAAGGAAGGATAATACACATACCTCGTTGGCGACTAACCCAAACGACAAGTAGAAATACGCTCCAATGTACTTCAACCTCATCGGTTATTCCACCCTCCAAGTAGAATATGCTACACGTAGTACTTCAACCTATAATGATGATAGCGCTTCTATCAATATCAAACTTTCTAGTATAAGACTTATACCAAATAATGGCCCTCTAATTCTACGGAAATTTGGGCAGCACTTCCTTTGTTTCCACGTACTTTTCCACCTTTTCCAATGCCCGTATTCATCAATCAACAAGACACATTTAAGGCGCAACCAACAGTTAGCCAAAGGGGATTACACGCCTAACTGGACGTGTAAAATTCTGCCCCACAATCTATACAAAACAGTCCATAATAAACCAACATTAAGGGTACAATGTGAAGCCTTTTACACCATTATTCCTTAGGACTTTCATTAGCAATTGCTACACTTAAACATGCATATTGGTGGCTGAATTTTCAGAATTCTAACGCCACAAAACAGTCCATAAAAACTGCACAACAATGCCCCACAGTTTACTACATTTCTCGGCCAACAACACCCAATATGATTACCCTTTCCTTAATCCTTTTTAATCTGATTCGAGTTCCAACACTTCTATGTATGGCATATAAACGTATCAACAACCATATTAATTCATCTAACATGCAATAAGTGTAGATAACGACAATAAAAATCCACGAACCCAATGGCCCGAAAACTACTAGCTCTCGGCCTTACTCCCAAAAATGGGACATGCACACCTTATTTTCCATATCTTCCTTAATACAAGTTCATCTATATACTATAACAATGAGTAATATCTAATTACTGCGGAGGAATAATAACTTTTACCTCAATTTTGTGCCCAAAAACATCCCGGGCAGAATGCTAAGTTTTGGTCTGCAGTTTTTGTTTCGCTCCACTTCTTCAAGTTCCAATAATATATATAGGTATCCCCTATAACCTTAGGAGCAACTTCTCTTCACGTTTCGCTTCTAAAAATTCGACAGAAACCCCTAGGGTTTTATCACCATTTTCGGCCCAACCTAGATTTAGGGGTTAAGGGTGCTTAATCTTGCTAATCACTTGGTTAGGGGCCTTAATCTTGTATAATAAACTAAGCTTGGAAGATTTGGAAATTTAGGTCTTCCATATTTGCCCTTGGTCGAGAGTTTCTCCAAGAAGGGAGATATATTTCTTGTTGAAATTTGGCTAAGTGTTGGAAGACAAGTCTTGCACCTCTTATGTGTATATATAGAGCAACCAAGGGTTGAGATCAATCCAAGTGTAGTGTCAAGATGGTGGACAAGTGTGGGTGGGACCCACAAGTCCACTTGTCTTTAAAATATCTCAAGACAAGCCAAAGTCAAAGTCAAAGGGGAGAGGTGACACGTGTCACCCTCCTATTGGTCCGAAAATATTTCATCCCCCAAAAACGTTCATATTGGCCAAAATATCAAAAAATATTGTGGGCCCCACAAAATCGTAAAATTTTCCCGTGGTCCCAACGTGACCAAATCCGAACTTAAATATCCGTAATTCTTATGTATTCAAAAAGTCTCAAATACCACATTTGAGAACCAAATTCTAATTAATAAACCTTTTTCCTTCACGAGGTTCGGAAGATTTTCCTTAGGAAACAAAATTCTTTCTTTCGTTCTATCTTTAAAGTCTTATTTTCTCACGTATTCTCTAATATACATGTACTGGAACTACGGGGTGTAACAATGATGCATACCACATATCGACGTATAACATATCATCAATATCCCAATCTTGATGATCATTAGTCGAGACAATTTTAAGAGCGTCACGCTATAATATTAATTCTCACTCCATTAATAACCACGTGACCTCTAGGGATGCATTTATAGAATATTACAGACAATCAATTAATAATTCAACAAATGCAAATTCCATAATAATAATCAACATTATTATATATCAATATGAATGTGTATAAAGTACATTTATCCTAATACAAATTGTCTCTAGGACATACATATACTTTCAATCTCCCACTTGGCCTAGAGCCAATCACCAACATATCTAATACCCATGTTCTCAAAATGACCATTATGTTTTACCAAGCTTAATGGTTTAGTAAACGGATCTGCTAGATTATTGTCTGTGGAAATATAGTCTATCTTGATATCTTCAACTTCCACCATCTCTCTCAGGATGTACAACAACAAAACTTTGCTAGAAGGTAAATCTAGCCTATAAGTTCCCACGCGCTCAGCATCAACTCGTGCTCCGTTTTCGACGCGCAGGTCAACCTCATGAGGCCTGACCTTCCTGCTATCAGCTAGCCCCTTCACATTCGTACAAATGTGTGAGCCACATGCGGTATCAAGTACCCAGGAATGAGAATCATTTTTAGATAGATTTACTTCAATTACAAACATACCTTGTCCAACAGGAGCAACAACACCAGGTGCTCTACCTCCTCCTAGAGCCGTGCAGTCCTTCACCCAATGCCCTTTCTTGTGGCAGTTCTTGCAAACATCATTTGCTGGCAACTTCTTCTTCTTCAACCCTCCCTTGGGCTTGGTTGCAGCGGGCACAACGATAGCTTTGCCCTTTCTCTTCTGCTGTCCCTTACCTTTCGGATTGGGATGGCTAGAGGAGCCAACCATGAGCACATGCTTGCCCTTGGAGATTGAAGACTCATAAGTCTTTAGCATGTTGTGAAGCTCTGGCAAACTTGCCTTGGTTCCATTCATATTATAATTAATAATGAAACTTTCGAATGAACGAGGCAGTGAATGCAAGACGAGGGTGGTAGCAACCCTATCATGGAATTTTATCTCAATCGAGGCCAACCTTTCTATTAGCCCTATCATTTTCAGCACATGAGACACGAGGCCTCCTTCAACGAGTTTGAATTTGAAGAGCTCTATTAGGAGATCATACTCCATAGTCTGCGACTGAGAGTCATAGAGACTCCTCAAATGTTGCAACATCTCATTCGGCCCCATGTGCTCATGCTGCCGTTGCAATTTAGGTGACATAGAAGTTAACATCACACATTGCGCTGTAGTAGAATCATCATAATGCTTTTGATAGGCATCCTTGTCAAAGATGGCAAATTTCGGGGTGCCTTCAGCGGGTGCAGTGGAGAACACTTTGTCTAGAGCATATTCTATCTTCTCATATCTTAGTACAATCTTAAGATTTCTGAGCCAGCCGATGTAGTTTGGTCCAATCAATCTATTTGTTTCTACTAACATTTTCATGGAGAAGGTCGACATCCTGAAGATCTGAAGATATAGATAGACAGAAAAAATGCAATCAAAATTCATTAATCCTTTTAATACACATTCATAACAGGCTAATGTAACATGGTCTTTTGTTTAATTAGCTCCCACTATTTTACATACTTCTACGACCCCATGGTAGAATACGAACCTAAGTCATTTAAAGGTCATAGTGGGCCAAGATCCAAACATATGCTATATCCGCGTTTGCTTTGGCTGATAACTTCAATAGCACACTTCGGTAGATGCTCAACCAATTACAAAACTAGTTTTACAACTCTTGGTTTGATTAAATATGTTTCATTTTAATCATGCGTCCTTAGATTTATCCAACACTTTGGCGCCAAGATTAGTCTAAGCAAGTCAACCCCATTACACGACTGTGTTTAAGTACCTAGTAAACTTGGCATTTGCAAGCAAACACTTTAGTGTAAATACCCACAAAAGTTTATCATCCACTTTTACTTTAACACATCTATGAAAGTGTCTGAGTCCTCGTAGACTTAGAGCAAATGCTTTGACATAAATACTCATATCGCCGAAAAGGATTTTACACCTTAACAATTATAATGGACGACGCGTTTTAATTAGACTTGTATTTCATGTTTGGGGAACATTTTCAGATTTCAACCAAGATCAACAATCATATGTCACACATCATATGACATACTATCATGCAATTTCTATGCACATTTAGATGGGAACCATCAACCCAATAGGCATGATATAAGATGATTTAAACAAGTACTGGATGCCGCCTATCCATACAGTTATTGCAGTCATTTAATTTAAACAATTCTTGGTAGCTTGCATAATAATTGCGGACGCTATGCTAATAATTTAAATGCATCACATTTAAAACACTTAGCACATATGTACATTATATAACAATGTACCATTAATCTATGTCTATAATCTATGTCTATTTCAAACAGTCCCTAAACATTTTCCGATTTTCGGATATTCTGCAAGTTTCCAGAACTTACAGTTTAGTCCCTCAATAATTAAAAGTTCAATCAGACCCCTATTAAATTCAGAAAATTCAATCTTAAAACTCAGAAAATATTTTCAAACTCTAGGAACCTGTTTGCAATTTTCAGAATTTAAAATCAATTTCAGAAACATTGTTTTAATTACAGATCTACCCGAAAGGGGACTAAATCTGTTCAATTAAAACTTATCTTTCCATACTTTGTCATTTTAAAACTTCAGAACCAGAATGTCAATAATTTAAAACTCAGTTTCAGATTCTGATTTTTTTTTTAAATTACCATCGTTAGAGCCGCGACCCTTGGGCCAGGCACCGCGGCGCTTGCGAGGCACTGAGCAAAAATGAAAAAATTCGACATTAGAGTTGCGGCCCTAACAGGTGGCGCCGCGTCCCTTCTGAGGCTGAAAGTTCCGAAATTCAATTTTAAGTTCTCTGGATGAATGGCACCGCGACGCTCATGAACTGAGCCGCGGCACTTCTGGCGTCATCTGGTCAGCGCCGCGACGCTCATAAACTGAGCCGCGGTGCTTTCCTTAAAATCCATGCAGAGCTGCGGCGCTATAGAACAGAGTCGCGACGCTTTATCTCCAGAATCGTAAGATTTGAAATTCTGAACTCCCATAACTGGTTTAGGGTAAGATTTTCGGATATAGCACTTGCAAACACCATCACCATTAAAACAAATATGTTTATCAACCATCATTTTCAATTTTCTTCTCGCTCTTTGTTTCGATGCACCATGCCACAAACGGGCTGGATAACACATGTCAACTTAGAGGAGTTATATATTGAAATGATTATTGTCGAAAAAAACATTATTGTTATTAACAGATCTGGGCACAAGGACCATGCATTCAAAGATTTATGGATTTCAAAGCTTTTAACAACATAAAATAGATCTAAAAAATCCCAACCCATATTATCATTAATATTCATTACAAAATCAAACGAACAACCCCGACTCTGATACCACTGTAGGGTTTTCATTGTTGGGTTTATACACGCAGCGGAATTTGAAGATTTATATTTCAAACCCAACAACGGTAGAACTGTAACATAATAATGTAATGTAAAAGTTAATATAATACTTCGAAGGAAGACTTACATAATAACAAGATATCCAAGCCTTTGAAACTTTGTGTAGTACCGGGGTGCGCCCTCAAAGATTCCTTGATTTGCAAGTTCTCAAGAACATTGATGTAATTTTCTAACTTTAGAAACGCTAGGAATTTCTTCATAGTGTTAGAAGAGATTAACCCCTCTTAGGTTTCAAGTGTATCCAATGGAATGAGAAGACCCCTCTATTTATAGTTGAAAGGGAGAACCGACCAGGGGTAAAATAGTCATTCAGAACCCCTAGACGCGCCTCAGAGCCGCAACCCTTGGTAAATGGCACCGCGGCTCTTCCACGCGCACAGGCGCCGCGACCCTTAATCAATGGCGCCGCGGCCCTGCCCAGTTTTCTGCCTTCTTCCATTTTTCATGTCCCGGTCATCAACCGAACATATATATAATCTCTTTCTAATTACATCCTTCAATCAACGGAATATTTGACTTGTGTTTACCCTTCAGGCCTCCACACATTGACACTAATATCATTAAGATCTTCACGGAACTCCTAGACTGCGCCGGAAGATGAACCTCAATATGTGAAGTTTTATCTACACAAAATATGTGAACTGAACCTCTATGTGGGAAGATAAAATCCTTTCATTCACGATACACTCAATCAAGCTTAGGATTTGTCAAATGTCTATCCAAATGGCTTGATCAATCTATCTCATCTACATTAGTTGACAACAGGACCATATCAAAGACATGTCTATTGCGTTGGCCAACGACTTAGTCAACCTAATATCTTATGAGAATCCGAGTGCTCTCTCGAAGATGCATTCGAGGAATGAATCCTAATCTTGGCTTAACTACCACCTTTAATCTACTTCGCAATGTGCCCCAAACAAGCCGCGTCTCAACCTATAACACATTTGAGCTTAGGACAGGATCAAAGCACATTGCTCCGTAAATAAGGTGATATCGACCTCAAGTCTAAGGACTTCTATCTCCTACACACTGAATACACTAAAGACATATAAAATAAATAGCATATCAGTAGGGTATACCAATACTTCAACAAGTACCAATGTGTCCATCACGAGTTATCATAGCTCGTAGCAAGTGAGACATACTACATTCTCGAAGGATATGATGCAGACCACATGTCGACGTATAACATATCATCAATATTTCAATCTTGATGATCATTAGTCGAGACAGTTTTAAGAGCGTCACGCTATAATATTAATTCTCACTCCATTAATAACCACGTGACCTCTAGGGATGCATTTATAGAATATTACAGACAATCAATTAATAATTCAACAAATGCAAATGTCATAATAATAATCAACATTATTATATATCAATATGAATGTGTATAAAGTACATTTGTCCTAATACAGATTATGTGTAGGATATACATATACTTTCAGTTATAACACATGAACTACATCTACATTTAATGCAATGCAGGTCTTGGGGCATTTTTTACTTGCTTGTTTTCTATTATTTCAAGCTCAATCAGTTGATATATCAAGTCAAGTATCAGTAACTTCTTTTTATATGTTTGTATGGAAGGTGACGTACTCTCCTTTAATCTTTTGCTGCTTTTCTCTATTTCAATTTTTTTCCATTCTTACAGTAAAAGATAAAAGAGAAACTTTGCATAATAGCTTTAATATAAATCTAAAACCTTATTGTATTCATACTTTTTACCCATGCAGCTTTTCTATGCGGAGTACCTACTGATTCCCTTTGTTCGCTAAGGTGGCAGATTAAACAAGGCATATGAGAAATTAATATGACTTTCAAAATTCTTTCAATTGTCATGCAAATGTATACTATTAGCTCAATTGGAATGTGATTTGCTTTATCAAATTTGAGGTCTTAATTGTCCTAATTTTGATTTAGTAGGACTGAAGTGCCAAAAAGCACTTGCTCCTCGCGTTCATCCTATTCTAAAATCCTTTAGCGGAGTTCTTGGACTACATTTTTCCTTTTGTGTGTGCTTTAAGTGGAAAACCATTGTCTTGAACTTCATGAAAAAATCTTTACCCCATTTCTTATTCATTAAGAACAAAAAAAAACAGACAATGCCCCGTTATACACTCCTTTTCCGCTTGGTGAGATCTCGTTGATTTTAAACATTCGTTTATTGATGAACGTTTTTTTTGGTTAATAGTCCACTATTGTGGTGGGAATTAAGGCCATACCCCTAACCCATATGTTAATTAGAACACCAGGACCTTTCTTCTAAGTTAGCCTAATCCTGAAGATCGACATTTATATTGATCTATCTCATATGCTCTCTTGCTTCCTTAGGCAATTCAGCAATACAAAATAGAATTCTCGGTATAAGAGAGGCAACATGCAGTTTTCTTGCATTCTTAGTACAAAATAGGAATGATCTGGCAAAGGTTGTTACACCTCGTATTTTTTCCGTGCTAGTATGTGTCGTGAGTAAAGTAATTATCACAGCCCAAATCGGGGGTATGACCGGCACTCGGCGCCTGGACGACCCGAGCATACCACCTGTATATCATCACCTAAGCATATAACTGTATGGGCCAGCAGGGCCTCGAAATAACCAACACAAGTGAAACTGAAATATGACAATATGATACACGACACAAGACCAACATATATATATATATATACAAACCCAATAGCAAAACAAATATACATACAAACCCAATCTACAAGCCTCTAAGAAAAACATAACTGTGGTATGGTCGGACGACCAACCCATAAACTATATATGTACCTAAATTTAGCTATAACTCTGAATCGATAGCTTCGGATGAGGTGAATCTTACCACTCAATCAGCTGAACTCAACAGACTCTTATTGGGGAGGTCTATCTGTACCCCTACCTAAACTTGCCGCATGATATGCAGCGCCCCTGGCTAAAGGGTCGTCAGTACGAATAAAATGTACCGGTATGTAAAACAAGAAAAACAATTTGAAAGCATAAGTTGTAAGGCATGGTATAAGAAAAAACCTGACGCTGCGATAACCAGGAAGACACTGTGGGCAACAATGAAACTTAGAAACTGAACTAAAACTTCTATACATATGTTTTAATATGTAATCTGCCATCAGCTGATAGCCCGAGGTGTGTATATCAGGTACTACCCTCATGTACTTGTTTGAGGTGTGTGTATGTATGCATACATAAATGCATGCACTCTTGTTAAGTGTCACGACCCGATTTCGGGCCCGTGACTGGTGCCTTACCCCGGGCACCCTAGTGATACAACATCAGAGTAATCAGCGGAACATAAAACGATACAAGACATATTATGAAATATGAAACAATAATCTGAGAAAAACTTGCCTTTCGGCATATATATATAAACAACAACTCTTTCAACATGAACAGTTTAATCCTTTTTACAAACCCTGCCCACAACAGTACTACAGACCTCTACGAATGATATGACAACAACGACGGGACAGGGCCCCGTCATACCCTGAATGTAGCACCTGACAACAATGGGACTATACGAGATAAGCCTCCGGAGAAAGCGGAGCTTTCCCAAATGACTGTGACCACAGGGGCGAGGATCAACGATCGGTGTACCTTTACTGCGGTATGAACGCAGCCCCGAAGGAGGTCGATAACAGTGCAGAGTATGTGGCCCGAAAATAAATCGTAAATGAAATCATAGTAATCTATACAAGCGGGAGACATGTATGATAACAAACTACGATTTACAATAAATAGCGATCATGTCAAGTTAGGGACTCACGCCTCAAAGTCATCACAATAAAACCGTGCGGGGTAAGTGCGAAGGCATAGCCACTACTAAGACCCTCGGTACCACAAATGCCATAAACTGTATCACGAGGTCTTTCTAGACCGCACCACATGATCGAAGCTGGCCATTTGCCCGTAGTATCAATGTGCGTGTCTATCCCTGGAACTCTCGCAGCTCCGCTTAGGTCACACACAGACCCGCATAAGGTATTCCTCGAATCATGGTCCTAGACCGCCTGAGGTACACCCCGTCGGCGACTTAACCTTCGGTATCCGCCAGGCTCCGCGAACCCGCATAGTCTCAAAAGACCGCATAGTCTCAGCCAGACCGCATAGGAATCCTCGCGTCGGGCTAAACACCGGAATGATCAATCCTGAGCTCTCGCGCTCCGCGTAGTCACAAGGACCGCATAGGCCGTATAGACCCGCATCAAGGGTGGCAAGCCCTCGGTATAATAAGTCAAGGGGGTAGGTGATATAATAATAGTACAATGGACTTACCGTTTAGTAACGTAAGCACATCACGAATGACTCCCCTTACATAATAACCACAAGATACTAACACACGTAGCATCCTAACATGTTTACTTTATCAAATCAACAAGAAAGTATTACAAGACTATCACAAACCAATACAATCAAGTTATTCACACAAGGTACTTTCTACTAACAAGTTTGGGTATCTATCCCCAAAGTACTTCACACATTAAATCTTTAAAAGATCCGCTTCTTTCCCATAAGTCGCACAATACCCGTAGTATAAAATAGAGTGTATCTTTTTAAGTAAACCAAAACACTTACCTTTGTAAAATCAAGTAACAACATTATTTTCCAAGCGTTCAAGTTTGCCTAATTTCAAATGTTCACGTTTCTTATTTTAGAAAGGTTTAAATGCTCATAGTCTTATTCATTTAAGAATATAATTCTCTTTTAAACCATCTAAGAAACATAAGCCTTATGTGTGAGTAGGATATTCTTGTTTATAACAATCTTATTACAATGACCGTGATCTAGGAAATATCATTTTGTCTCATCTTAGCTTCTATGCAGATGGAAGTTTCTCTTGGTTTTATTAATACTTCATTAATCAAAACATTTCCCTTTATTAACGCTACGATGGTTTGTCGATACCCATTCTGATTTCCGAAATCGGTAAAACATTATCCCTTTTAAAAATCAAGTACTCATTACTCACGAATGAGGTTTCACACAAAATTCATTGATTAAGTTAAGTCTCTTATCTTACAAGATCAAGTCTCTTAACTTCTAAAATAAATCATTCGTTTTATCTCTCTTAAGCCGTTATACCTAACTTCCCATAAAGCTAGTATAACTCTTAAGTTTTTTTAAACCAAGTATTACTCTTCTTTTAAAAACAGTTCTTAATTCTCTTGAACTATTTCAAGATTATTATTATTCGGGCTTAAGTCAAAAGACATTGCCGTACAACCACGTTCAATTAACACACGTCACCGTACTACATAGTTATACACATATCATGCTAGAAGAGATAGGAAGAGGTTCACATACCTCGCGGCGATTATCGACTATTAGCAAATCGCTCCGGCTATAACCCTAGCTTTGGTCCACCTTCTCAAGTAGCACATGCTACTCACAGAACATTCAACCTATACAGGTTACACAAGTCTATCAAAGTCTAGACTACTCGGTAGAATAAATCTAGATACAAGATCCTACGGGAAATTGGGCGCCCTTCCACCCACAACTACCAAGTCTCATCAATACCGTCCTACGTAATTACAGTTCAGTTCTCTTCTTTAAATTCAGGCTTAAGTCCAAAGACATTGCCACAAGCTATGTTCAGTTATATATATAGTATACTTCAACTATATATTCCTACAACATGTAATATCCAATTACAATAGGGAGACAAGATAATTACATCGATAAGCCCATAATTATCCAAGTAGAAATGTCGATCTGGGCAACGCGTTTAGCTCGACTCCGGCGCTCAACCCTCTCCAAACTACCCTTAGAAGTTCTAACCAACTTCTACATACTACTCCAACTAACCATGGAGATTTTCCTTAGGGTTTCGGTTTTGTGACTGACGGGAAGTATAATAGTATTTCTGGGCTTTTCGTATAGGTAAAACCTTAGAATACTACAAGGTATACGGCTAAGGTAATTTGGGCATTATAACAATATTTGGAGAGTATTTCTACACCACAAAAAGAGGGGTATTATACGAAATCAACTAGGCTAGTGGGGTACCCACTAGCACCACAAAGAGGGGAGGGCTCTCGGCCAGGGGATGGTGTTGGGCGAGAACACTACTAGGAGAGGGAGGATATTAACACTTAGAGAATTTGAGGAAGGGATGAACAAGTCTTCCAAAGGGGGCGTATTTATAGGTCAAGCAAAGGCCAACCAATGGCCAAGATCATGCCAAGTGCAAGGCAAGTGTAGGGCGAGATCTTGCCAAGTGCACCTTATCCATCTACCACCAAAATATCCTACCAACCCCTTGACCAAACAAGGCCAATTCGGCCAACCCCTATTACCGCCCAACGTGATCCAATGAGAGGGTGACAAGTGTCGCCCTCTTGTTGGTCCAAAATGTTTCGTCTCTCGGAAAAATCCGCAAAAATTAAAAATGACATAGCCGGAATTTTCCCTACGAAAGCTGTGAAAACGTTTCGTCGAAAAACGACTATAACCGGGTGTTGTGCACAAAATAATTTTCGGCCAAGCCACTTTAAAGGTTCAAATTTTCTACGTACGTCCCACGTGCATACACCGGAAATACGGTATAACATTCTCCTCATTAGAAACATTCGTCCGAATGTTCCTTCTAAGTCTCAAAACAAGCGCGGTATAGTCTTCACTACTATACTTACGAAAACAATCCTGCCACATATGGCCACAGAAACACCCGCGCAAATACCTTCATCCAAGTCCACGAGGAAACACCTCTAACATCACCACAAATACCTCTCCCCGGGGTCAAAAAAAAAAATACTTTTTTTTTTTTTTTTTTTTTTTTACTGATACCACTTTTGTCACTTTGTCGCGAGCCTTGCACCCACCACCCAACAAATGGTACCGGGCTGCATGCGAACCCTGAGACTTTCGTACAATCCAACTCTTACCACATTTTACGATCGCTTGGTTCCAAAACTCGGGGTTACTATCTCCAACCTGGTCATCATTAACTGGGAACACTCTGGATGGATCTCCGATTTCCTTCTCGAGCATGACACGAAAGACTGGACGCACTGCCTCCCAAGTCGGACGGCAAATGCTAACATATAGGCAACCTGGCCTATCCCTCACATGAACTCAAAAGGCCCAAAGTAACTCGGGCTAAGTTTCCTCTTACACCCTATCCGGGGTGGTACCTTCAAGAAGACCGACCGTCAACCTGAACTCTAAGCGTCGTCGCCGATAATCCGCATGATTCCTCCGAGCTGCCAAAAACCTCTTCTGGATAAGCTTCACCCTATCCACATCCTGCTGAACACGTATGAACCAACTATTCGAACGCGCCAACGTCGAACCAATCGATCGGCAACTTACACTTCCGCCCTACTGGCGTCGCAAGGCGATATCCAACACGAAATGGTAGCTATAAAACACTTCCCCAACAGAGATAACAATCCTCACAACTACCCCCGAAATCCAAACACCGGCGAGGCGAACGCGTCTGAGACTCACTGAGTTCCTAACCTGCTGGTAAAATTTCGAAAGAACAGTAGTAACACAGGCTCCATGTACGCTCATAAGGTGAAAGCAGGCACCCCGTGCAGCCTTACCACCTTTCTGATATATCATCACTGCCAAGCAACGGTCCTGACTGAAAAACACGATGTGCTGACCCCATCGGCCCGACTACTGGTCGAACGTATCCACGAACTCGTACGCTGGTTAACTAAACTTGGGCCTAACATCCTCGTGACCCTACCACCCGGCGGGACCACCACAAACTGACCCCACCACCCAACAGGCCGCGGGTTGACCCACAACATGGCCTCAACCCGACCCGGCAATGCGCAAAACATTAGCTCCTCTATCCGGAACAATCTCTCAAATCACGTTACGAAAACCTAGATGTCTTCTTAGTTCAACTACCCTCTTTCATTCCACACTACTCAGGGACTTATCCCACAAACATAGCTCACGTGCACTATGCACCCTGACAAGGGTCAAACATAAACATACGTCTTTTACTCGAGATGGCCTTACCTCTAAGGTCTTCACGTATAAAGCTCTAAGGCTCACACTTTCTCTATCCCCCAAAATCTTACTAGGTTAACCCACCATGATTTCTAATCACAACTAACACCGCTAACAGAACATAGCACTTAAGGTATACTCACCTTATCACATACCGATCTCTGAGGGTTAAAGATATGCTGCGTCTCTCGCTTTACTCCCCTTAGTCGTTCTAATCAAACCTGCCCCGTAGGGCGCATAGCTAAGGAAGGTGACGAACTACCCACCGATCCTGAAGGCTAAGTCCTCCTACAAGGACACTATTTCAACATCAGACCCTGACGGTCATAGGTACAACAAGTACCAACTAAAAGACGACATTCCCCGGGATGACGTGCGCCTGTGTGAACGGAAGCCACAGGTTCGACCAACTCCTGCATACCCGAGCGTCCCGAAATCCGTGGAGAACCTCTGCGCGGTGGGTGTGCAAATCTAATCCATTGGCGAGGTGACTCGCCTCGAAAGTTACCAAAGGACCTTCATTGCGGCCTCTTCGCTGTCGCCCTCGTTAACCCGTCGATCTCTACGTTTCTCGGCCTGCTGTGTATAAGCTCGTACACAGGCCATGCTCAAGCCTAACTGAAGAACTACTCTTGCACAACCTTCTCGTTAATATTCATCAAGATTCGCGTACATCGGTATACTCTCCGTAGTCAAATCCATAGTTAATGTGGTCGCCTCCTTGAAATCTATATTCTGTTCGATGCGTGGGCGAAGGTTCAAATATCATGGCCGCAGTAGGAACTGCTGCCGCCGTGCTAAACTCTGCTGGGGCTAGTGACGTCGCAGAACTCCCCAAATGAAGCACCACCCCAGGTGATGATTGGGCCTGTGCCCTCGTAACCCTCTGAACTCTACTCGCAGCTCCCTCGGCTGCCTTGCCCTCCTGGGCCCGGGTTGCCCTACGCGGAGGCATAACGATAAGGGAAAGAATTTCGTTAGAGGGTCCAACTTACAATACAGCTCTAAGGCACGATCTCAGAGTGAGAAGAATAGAAACCAATCCTAAATATCCTATAACCTCCTGATTATTGATGTGGTGCACAACACACCGATAATCAAGACTTCTTGGATCTGATGCAGTAGACACTTTCCGAGGATTAATCGCTCGATACCACTTTTGTCACGACCCGATTTCGGGCCCGTGACTGGTGCCTTACCCCGGGCACCCTAGTGATACAATATCAGAGTAATCAGCGGAACATAAAACGATACAAGACATATTATGAAATATGAAACAATAATCTGAGAAAAACTTGCCTTTCGACATATATATAAACAACAGCTTTTTCAACATGAACAGTTTAATCCTTTTTACAAACCCTGCCCACAACAGTACTACAGACCTCTACGAATGATATGACAACAACGACGGGACAGGGCCCCGTCATACCCCTGAATGTCAGCACCTGACAATGGGGACTATACGAATAAGCCTCGAGAAAGCGGAGCTTTCCCAAACGCAATGACTGTGACCCTAGGGCGAGGATCAACGGCGGTGTACCTTTACTGCGGCATGAATGCAGCCCCGAAGGAGGTCGATCTGACAGTGCAGAGTATGTGGCGAAAATAAATCATAAATGAAATCATAGTAGTCTATACAAAGCAGGAGACATGTATGATAACCAAACTACAGTTTACAATAAATAAGCAGTCATGTCAAGTTAGGGACTCACGCCCTCAAAGTCATCACAATAAAACCGTGACGGTAAGTGCGAAGGCATAGCCGACTACTAAGACCTCGCACCACAAATGCCATAAAGCGTATCACGAGGTCTTTCTGCACCGCACTACATGATCGGCCGCCATTTGCCCGCAGATCAATGCGTGTCTATCCTCGAACTCTCGCAGCCCGCATAGGTCACACACGCACCCGCATAAGGTATTCTCGAATCATGGTCCTAGACCGCTGAGGTACACCCCGCATCGGCGCGGCTTAACCTTCGTATCCGCCAGGCTCCCGCAACCCGCATAGTCTCAAAAGACCGCATAGTCTCAACAGACCGCATAGAATCCCCGCATCGTGCTAAACACCCGAATGATCAATCCCGAGCTCTCGTGACTCCGCATAGTCACAAGGACCGTGATAGCCGTATAGACCGCATCAAGGGTGGCAAGCCCTCGGTATAATAAGTCAAGGGGGTAGGTGATATAATAATAGTACAATGGACTTACCGTTTAGTAACGTAAGCACAACACGAATGACTCCCCTTACATAACAACCACAAGATACTAACACACGTAGCATCCTAACATGTTTACTTTATCAAATCAACAAGAAAGTATTACAAGACTATCACAAACCAATACAATCAAGTTATTCACACAAGGTACTTTCTACTAACAAGTTTGGGTATCTATCCCCAAAGTACTTCACACATTAAATCTTTAAAAGATCCGCTTCTTTCCCATAAGTCACGCAATACCCGTAGTATAAAATAGAGTGATTGTCTTTTTTAAGTAAACCAAAACACTTACCTTTGTAAAATCAAGTAACAACATTATTTTCCAAACGTTCAAGTTTGCCTAATTTCAAATGTTCACGTTTCTTATTTTAGAAAGGTTTCGTCGTTCATAGTCTTATTCATTTAAGAATATAATTCTCTTTTAAACCATCTAAGAAACATAAGCCTTATGTGTGAGTAGGATATTCTTGTTTATAACAATCTTATTACAGCAGCCATGATCTAGGAAATATCATTTTGTCTCATCTTAGCTTCTATGCAGATGGAAGTTTCTACTGGTTTTATTAATACTTCATTAATCAAAACATTTCCCTTTATTAACGCTGCAGTGGTTTGTCGATACACATTCGATTCAAATCAAGAAACATTATCCCTTTTAAAAATCAAGTACTCATTACTCACGAATGAGGTTTCACACAAAATTCATTGATTAAGTTAAGTCTCTTATCTTACAAGATCAAGTCTCTTAACTTCTAAAATAAATCATTCGTTTTATCTCTCTTAAGCCGTTATACCTAACTTCCCATAAAGCTAGTATAACTCTTAAGTTTTTAAAACCAAGTATTACTCTTCTTTTTAAAAACAGTTCTTAATTCTCTTGAACTATTTCAAGATTATTATTATTCGGGCTTAAGTCAAAAGACATTGCCGTACAACTACGTTCAATTAACACACGTACGTCTACCGTACTACATAGTTATACACATATCATGCTAGAAGAGATAGGAAGAGGTTCACATACCTCGCGACGATTATCGACTATTAGCAAATCGCTCCACGGCTATAACCCGGCTAGCCTGGTCCACCTTCTCAAGTAGCACATGCTACTCACAGAACATTCAACCTATACAGGTTACACAAGTCTATCAAAGTCTAGACTACTCGGTAGAATAAATCTAGATACAAGATCCTACGGGAAATTGGGCAGCCCTTCCCTACCCGTCAAACTACACAAGTCTACTGTAATACAGTCCTACGTAATTACAGTTCAGTTCTCTTCTTTAAATTCAGGCTTAAGTCCAAAGACATTGCCACAAGCTATGTTCAGTTATATATATAGTATACTTCAACTATATATTCCTACAACATGTAATATCCAATTACAATAGGGGGACAAGATAATTACCTCGATAAGCCCATAATTATCCAAGTAGAAATGTCGATCCTGGGCAACGTTTAGCTCCAACTCCGAGCGCTCCAACCCGCTCCAAACTACCCTTAGAAGTTCTAACCAACTTCTACATACTACTCCAACTAACCATGGAGATTTTCCTTAGGGTTTCGGTTTTGTGACTGACGGGAAGTATAATAGTATTTCTGGGCTTTTCGTATAGGTATAACCTTAGAATACTACAAGGTATACGGCTAAGGTAATTTGGGCATTATAACAATATTTGGAGAGTATTTCTACACCACAAAAAGGGGGGTATTATACGAAATCAACTAGCAGTGGGGGTACCCCACGCTAGCACCACAAAGAGGGAGGGCTCGGCCAAGGGGGAGGGGGATGGTGTTGGACGAGAACACTACTAGGAGAGGGGGAGGATTTTAACACTTAGAGAATTTTAGGAATGGATGAAGAAGTCTTCCAAAGGGGGGGTATTTATAGGTCAAGCAAAGGCCAACCAATGGCCAAGATCATGCCAAGTGCAAGGCAAGTGTAGGGCCAAGATCTTGCCAAGTGCACCTTATCCATCTACCACCAAAATATCCTACCAACCCCTTGACCAAACAAGGCCAATTCGGCCAACCCCTATTACCGCCCAACGTGCTCCAATGAGAGGGTGACAAGTGTCGCCCTCTTGTTGGTCCAAAATGTTTCGTCTCTCGGAAAAATCCGCAAAAATTTAAAATGACATAGCCGGAATTTTCCCTACGAAAAGCGTGGAAAACGCTTTCGCCGAAAACGACTCTAACCGGGTGTTGTGCACAAAATAAGTTTCGGCCAAGCCACTTTAAAGGTTCAAATTTTCTACGTACGTCCTTACGTACATACACTGGAAATACGGGGTATAACATATAGCCTAGGGTATTATAATGTGCATGCATAAATGCCCACCGACTATTGGCTCGGTGGTGTGAATAGTATACTATAATAGTAATGTCGGCACCTTTGACCTATTTGTAACTTATGGCTCTTTACTTTGCTCTAGAATGACTCTTGTCGACTCAATAACTAACTTTAGAAACACTCCTTTTGGAGGTCTATGAAACTCAAATATATCGTTAACAGTCAAGAGATATAGAGTACGGTAACGATATGAGAAGCTACTCCCGACAAGGGATAAGCGACATGTGAATGAAACTACTATTTTGACACTTCTTTTGAAAAAATGATATACTTTGAAAGTCATGCTTTGAATGATGAATTACCTTACATACTGTCACGACCCGAACCCCGGACCCGTGACTGGTGCCCTACTTGGGCACCCTCCTACCTTAATGACACCATTAAACCGCGGAATTAAATAACACCTCGTTTTTTTTAAAACCAACGAACATGCAAGGGCAAAGCCGATAAGGTTGCCATATAATATACATAATAAAAAGCACTACACTGTACACGAGTCCAATCCCACATATGAATACAGACCTCTAAGAGTTTTTACTGAACTATGACGGAACAAGGTCCCGCCGTACCCATAACTGTACAAAAGTCTGTAATGAAGGATCTATACCAAAACGATAAACTCCTGAACAGATGGAGCTATCCAAAAACTCTGAGCAAGGGTCCTACACTTGCAGATCACCAAACTGCGTACCTAAACCTGCGACATGAACGCAGCCCCCCGAAGGAGGCCAGTACGAAGAATGTACCAAATATGTGAAACTGAAAATACTGTAATGAAATCATAACGGTCTATATAAAACAGGAGACATGCCCGTGGAATCCCTTCCTCACTGCCGGCAGCCCATGATATAATATAACACCAATAAGTATACATGAACACCAAGTCCCACCTGTGTCCTAAAAACTGTACGGGCCAAGTAGGAAAGCGAACCACCAGATCCAGCCTGCATCATAAAACTGACCGGGGCAAGTACGAAAGCCAACTACCAGATCCAGCCTGCGTCAACAACTGACCGGGGCAAGTACGAAAGCTAACTACCAGATCCAGCATGTCGTCACGAGATATGACCGGGGCAAGTGCGAAAGCTATCTACCGGAGTCTACCGTACCAAACTGTGCAATAGAACTGACGGGGGCAAGTACGAAAGCCAACTACCAGACCATCCTGCGTCAGCCACTGACGGGGGCAAGTACGAAAGCCAACTACCAGACCATCCTGCGTCACTAAACCTCATGGAGGGCTAGTCCATGGAATAACAATATCCAACATGGTCGCATGCCCCAGAATCCCACATCGTATAAGCATGTCCCCGGAATCCCACATCGTATCAAGGCATGTCTATTTTTCAAATTAAGTTACTACACCTTTAGAAATTCATTTCAAGACTTTGAAACCAAGTAACTTCTAATTACACAACCTAGGCAACTCATACCTATCAATCAAAAAAGACAACTCTCTTAACCTTCCATAAAGTCGTTATAACTAACTTCCCATAAAGTCGTTATAACCCTTTATGGTTTTAGACAAATTCATTCTTTTTGTAACCAAGAGACTTATACTTTTAAAACCAAGTATACTTTCAAATCAAGTTACATAACTTTCAAAATACTTCAAGCCTCTTAACTTTAGAAATCAAGTTACATAACTTTCAAAATACTTCAAGTCTCTTAACTTTGGAAATCAAGTTACATAACTTTCAAAATACTTCAAGTCTCTTAACTTTAGAAATCAAGTTTCTTAACTTTAGAAATCAAGTTGCTTCTACTTTTAAATCTCAAGTAACTCACACCTTTAAAACAAGGTACTTCTCTTTAAATCATGTCATTTCTCCTCTTTTAAATCAATTAAGTAAATCACTCCTTTGACTCCCCTAAAGCCGTTATAACACCCTTTAGGTTTTGGAACTAAGGCACTATCCAAAAGATTTGGAAACCACTTCCTTTTTAAGACTCTATGTACCCGAAGTAAAACACTTACACTTTTGAAAATCCAAATTTCGTCAAAGTAATGGATTATAACTTCTAATTTAAACATCCAAAGTACAATCAAGGAAGTATATAGGACAACTTTTATATTTGGCAATCCAAGTACAATCAATGAAGTATATAGAACAACTTCTATATTAGGCAATCCAAGTACAATCAAGGAGTGGATCATTTAAGGAGTAGGATTTACTTACTTTACCATAAGGAATCATGCTAGAAGAAGATGAGATGGTTCACATACCTTTTCGGCTTAATCCACAAGCTAAGTCGAATACGCCGCACATAGAATTGTCAACCTATAATGTCCACAACACGACTATCAACTTCTAGTTTCTAACGTAGAATGATACTAAGTATACGGTCTCTTATTCTACGGTAAATTGGGAAGCACTTCCTTTGTTTCTACGTACTTTTCCACCCTTTTCAAGGCCCTAAAATCAATAACCAACATGCCACATTTAAGGCTCAATACATCAAACAATCAAAGGGGATTACACGCCTTACAATACGTGTAAAATTCTGCCCCACAATTAATACCAAGTAGTTCAATATCAAAGCCATTCTCGGCTAACATGTACAACAACACCAAGTCCTTTCCAATTATTTTTCAATCCAAGTTGTTAAGTCTAACATGTTATATAGTCGTAAACAACTTTAACAACTACAATTCCTTCTTTATATAACATGCGACGACTAAACTAATAACCAAATTGAATTGTAATCTCAAAGGTTAATCATGCTAGTTTCGGATTAGTGGTTCCAATATCCATAACACTTATCAAACTTCAATATATACATCTCATGCTTGTTAATATCCATAACTACAACAATAAGTAATCTTTAATCACTTAACGACAAGATTGTTACCTTGATAAGCCCTTATAAAATTCCAAGATTTAAAGTCGCTCCTTAGCAAATCTTAGCTCCTTTCCTTCACGCTCCAATCCACTATTTGAAGCCCTTAGAAGTTCACAAACAACTTCTCTTCCATTTCCAATCAAAACTATGAAAACGACTTAGGTTTTAGCCTTGCGACTAACGTGAAAATCGTTTTTCCAAGATCTTTCTATTGAGATATCCTTACAATACCCCTAGAAAACTTGGGTTAAAGTCTGGTGAATAATGAACCACAATTGCAATTTTTTTTTTGTGTGGGAATACTCAAACCCGAGAGCACTTCTACAAGCTCAAGGTTTCTCAATTTTTTTAAGTGTTGAAGACTTGTCTTGCTACTAGTGTAGTATATATAAAACAATGGAGGGTCAATATTACAACATTTGTGTGGCTAGGATGAAGAATACTTAATATCTAGTCAAGTGGCAAGTTGACTTGGTCAATTTTATCAAGCTTGTCAAGACTTGATCATCTCCTTGGTCATATGACCATTTTACCCCTAGGACCAATTCGTGCAAGCCCATGTGGGGGGGGGGGGGGGGGTGACACGTGTCGCCCTCCCATTCGTCCATAAAATTTCGTAACCCTCGTGGGCCCCACAAAACGTAAAATTTCTCGGGTGAGCCCTACGTGACCAAATCCGTAAAAATAAATTTCCACAATGATAATAAATTCTATACTCCTCCAATAATGCATTTTGAGAATCTAATCACACGACCGACTCGGGCGCTGATCGTGCTTTACCCTCGCACCCTAGTGATACATCATCGAGAAAATCAGAAGTAAAAACTAAAACATGAGACAAGACATAAGGTATGAAACAAAGCAACTAAAACGGTCACCTTCCCGAATATATACATAAATATATATCAAATCGAATGCTTAAATCCTTTTACAACCCCGCCCACAACAATTGCACTTAAGAATGTAACCATAACTATGACGGGACAGGGCCCCGCCATACCCCTGAATGTACAAGTATCTACAATGACAGGGGACTATACCAAAGATAAGCCTCCGGAGAAACGGAGCTTCCCAAAACGCTGAACTGTGATCCTAAGAGCGAGGATCCACAACCGATGTACCTCTACCTGCGACATGAACGCAGCTCGGGCGAGGTCAAGACAACAGTACCAAGTATGTGAAATCAAAATATCAGAAACGAAATCATAACAGTCTAAATAAAACAGGAGACATGTATGATAACCAAACTACAGTTCACGACATAAAAGCAGTCATGTCAAAGCAGGGACTTACGCCCTCAAAGTCATCACTCAAATATAACCAAGGGTCTCACGCCCCCAATATCAATCATGCCCGCGTCATGGCCGCATGCCCCCGGAATTCTCCATCGGTGTAGACATGTCCAGGATGCAATAACAACAATATACCGGGTAATCAACCCCGCCGACGTACATGCCCCTAATTCTTCATCGGTGCGCATATGTCCATGTAGACAAAATAACAATATACCGGGTGATAAACCCACCACATGGCCGCATGCCCTGCACTGCAGACGGCGGCATGTCCATGTAACAACAATAATAACAATATACCGTGATTAACCCACCGCATGACCGCATGCCCCTAATTTCGTGACGGCGTATATGTCCATGTAACAACAATAACAATATACCGGGTGATTAACCCTCCGCATGGCCGCATGCCCCCGGAATTCTTCATCGGTGCAGACATGTCCATGTAACAACAATAACAATATACCGGCCCTCCATCGAGAGACGCGGTAGCATAAGAATACAACTTTTACACAACAAGGCTATCACAAGCAAGCACAAGCAAATTACCATACTTCAATTCTCTTACAAATATCCAATCTTTCACAAGAAGTCACCTGATACTAACACTCGTAGTATCCAAAACAGAGTAACTATTATTTTAAGTAAACCAAAATAATTTCCCTTTAAAAAGACAAGTAACAACCTTCTTTTCCAAAAGTTCAAGTTTGCCTAATTTCAAATACTCAAGTCTCTTATTTTCGAAAGGTTTCATAGTTAATAGTCTTAATCACTTAATAACATAATTATCTTTTAAAACAATTTGAGTAACATATGCCTTATGTGTGAGTAGATTATTCTTGTCTATAACAATCTTATTAAAGCAGCCATGATCTAGAAAATGTAATACAATTTTGTCTTATCTTAGCTTCTATGCAGATGGAGGTTTCTACTGGTTTTAATTAGTCAATACATTTTCCTTTATTAACGCTGCAGTGGTTTGTTCGATACTTGTTCTCATTTCCGAAATCAATATAACATTATTCCTTTTAAAACCCAATTACCCATTTCTCATTAAAGCGGTTTCACAACTTTTTAACACAACCCAAGTCCTTATTATTTCACATCAAGTCTTTTATCTTTTTAAAAACCACAAACCATTTCTTTGCCCACATAAAGTTGTTATAACAAACTTCCCATAAAGCCGTTATAACACTTTATGTTTTAAACCAACCAAATTCATTTAACACATGTACGTCTACCGTACTACATAGTTCACAACATATCATGCTAGAAAAGATAGGAAGAGGTTCACATACCTCGCGACGATTATCGACAATTAGCAAAATGCTCCAAGTACTACAACCTTGCTAGCCTTTACCACCCTTCAAGTAGAATACGCTACTCGTAGTACTTCCACATATAATGGCCATAAAACGCTTATTAACTTGTAGTTCTCTTCGTAGAATATTTCTACTTCACAGATATACTACACAAGTCTACTGAAAATACAGTCCAACGTAAATACAGTTCAATCCTTCTTTTTAATATCCTTATTTACGATGTAATTACAGTTCAATTCTCTTCTTTAATATCCATTCTATATATAGTATACTCAACTATACATTACTACAACATGTAATTTCCAATTACAATAGGGGGATAAAGATCATTACCTCGATAAGCCCAAAATTATCCAAGATTAAATGTCGATCCTGAGCAACGTTTAGCTCCTAATCTGTACGCTCCAAACCGCTCCAAGCAACCCTTAGAAGTTTCTAATAACTTCTCTTAAACACTTTAACTCCAAAAAGTGAAGAACACTTAGGCTCTAAGTGTGGCTAGTTTCGCCAAGGGCAATTTAGGGCTGTGGTGTGAAATCTTTTCCAACACTTGGTTACTAATCTTCCTAATACACTAAGGAAGAACACTTAAGACTTTAAGGATTTTTGGACAACTTTGGCTAAGGGGGAGGGCAAAAAAAACGAGAACCATAAGGAGAGGGGAGGGAGTATTTCATCTTGGAAATCTCTAAGTGTGGATGAAGAAGTCTTGCAACTTAAGGGGGTATTTATAGGACATTCAAGGGCTAGGATTAAAGCAAGTGTGTGGTCTAGATTGAGCCATGTGTGTGTGGGTCCCACTTATCCATCTACTACACAAAATATCTTCAAGACTTTGACCAAATGTTTATGGCATTTTCCATGCCAAAAACGTGTGAAACATGTCCAACATTTCGTCCACCAAGTGTCACCTAGGGGTGACATATGTCGCCCTCCTATTGGTCAATAATATTTCACCTTCCGAAAATATCCGAAAAAAATATAAAGTGGGCCCCACAAACCGTAAATTCCTCCCGTGGGCCCTACGTGACCAATTCCGGAAAAATAATTCCATAATTCTTAAATAATCCAAAAAGTCCGAATACCAAATCTGGGGAATCCAATTCCCATTAGCGAACCTTTTTCCTTCACAAAATCCGAAAACTTTTCCGTCGGAAAAAAAAATCACGTCTTTCTTTCTTTCCAAAATTACTGTCGTATTCTCGTACGTACGTCCTCACATACATACCCTGGAATTACGGGGTATAACATTCTTCCCCCCTTAGAAACATTCGTCCCGAATGTTCCTTCTAAGTCTCCAAACGCATACGCGCGGCAGATAGTCTTCACTACTATACTTACGAAACCAACTATGCCCCATATTGCCATAATAAAATCATACGCGAAACCCAAATCCAAGCCAACGAGGAATCACCTCAAGGTGTAAAACAACACCAACTCGCTCTGGTCCAAAGGATACTCTTTCGCACATTCACTTCACAAAAATGATCACTTCTATCTCTCAAAGACATGTTCACTTCTTTCCTTACTGCTGCACTTTCTCGTACACCCGAACTCTTTCTAGTACAGTTACCACACTCCCATCATCACTTCGGTTTCCGAAACCTTGGAGTCACTACCTCCAAACTTGGTCATCTCACTAGCTTCAATTTCCTTTAAGGCCATTCCCGGTCTTCACGATCCGATTCTGGTCGAACACGTCCACGAACTCATACAGTGGTTACCTAAACTTGGGCCTTGCACCCTCGTGATCCTACCACCTGGCGGGACCACCTCGAACTGACCCCACCTTATTCCGGGCTATGGGTTGACCCGCGAATGGTCCTTAACCCGACCCATAATCGCACCAGACTCTTGTTCCCCGATCTGGAACAATCTTACCTATTCAAGTCCTGAAAGCTACCACTTTCATCTTACACAACCCAAAGAATCATCCCACAATATATTTCACGCATACCACGTACTTCAACAAAGACCAACCGTAAAATCTTTTACTTAAGACGGCCTTACATCTAAGGTCTCAACTTGTTATAATATTCTAAAGCTTATAATTTCCTATCCTGCTTACCTTTTCAACTAACCATGTTCTCTAGATCACAATTTCTACACAATGCTATCCAAACATAACACTTAACATAAAATCATCATATCACGCATACAAATCTCTAGAGGGTTAAGGATATACCTGTAACTACCGCTTTACTCTAATCACAGTCCTGCCCTGCAGGGCGCATAACTAGTGAAGGTGATGAACCAACCATCGATCTCGGCGTCGCGTCCAGAACATCCGTATACTCAGTCGGACAGCCTCGCAAATGGCCTGCCGCCGCAAAAATAACAAGCTCCCCTGGCACCACGACACTCCCCAAAATGCGGTCTACCACATCGACCACACCGAGGTAGGGTGGCTGATCCGCCAACACCCTACTCCTCGAAAACTGAACCTCGAGCTCGACCGCCTCCTGAATACCTGAACGCCCGGCCGTGGAGGACCACTCATCTTGGCGGAGGCGCATAATCGCTCGCCTTTGGCGGTCCGCCTCGAAAGTCATCAAAGGACCCTGCTGTCTTGGCCCTCTTCTGCTGATCTCGGTCATTCCGTCGACCTCTCCGCTCCTCACATCCCAGTGCATAAGCCTGCATGCGGGCAATGTCCATGCCCGGCTGAAGAGCTTCACCCGAACAAGCCTCTGCCAAGTAGTCATCGAGCCCGGTGACGTAGCGGTGTACTCTGTCCTCCATATCAGCTACTAACGCGGGGACATACCGAGCCAATGAGTCAAACTCCACATTGTACTCCCGAACCGTACGCCCTCTCTGTCTCAGCATCATAAATCTGTCGGCCCGTGCCCTCCTCATCTGCGGAGGCAAGAAGTGAGTGAGGAATGCCTCTGAGAACTCGTCCCAAACTGCAGGAAGTGCATGCTCTCCTCGGGACAGCTCCCACGAATCAAACCAGTCGACTGCGGTATCACGCAGCCGATGCGAACCCAAGACCACCGACTCGGTCTCCGAAGCCTTGATCACTCTCGCGATCCGTCAGAATCGCCGGATGAACTCCTGCGGATCATCCTCAGGCCTCGACCCATAAAAATCTGGCGGGCTGCAACTCAGAAAGTCCCGCAGTCTCAAACTATCTGACCTCGAGTGAACCACGGGTACCTCGAATCGAACCACGCATCCACCTATCCTCATGTTCGCCACGATCTTTGGCCAATAATCGCCATCTCCTTGTACCCCAACTCCTGCCTGTGCCGGGATGAGGCTCGTACCGTGGTCTCGTGAGCCACCGCCGCTTACTCGCAGCCTCCTCGCCGCTTTGCCTTCGGGCCCGATTGCCTTGCGTGGAGGCATAACTGGTAAAAACGAAATACGTCAGAGGGGTCCAACTTATAACACAGCTCTAAGGCACGATCTTAGAGTGAGAAGAATGGAAACCAATCCTAAATGTCCTGCAGCCTCCTGATTATAGATGTGGTGCACAACACAACGATAATCAAGACTCTACTAGACACGGTCTGTAGACACTTTCCGATGACTAACTGCTCTGATACAACTTTTGTCACGACCCGACCTCAGGCCCGCGACTGGTGCCTTACCCCGGGCACCCTAGTGATACATCATCAGAGAAAATCAGCGGAAGTAAAAACTAAAACATGAGACAAGACATAAGGTATGAAACAAAGCAACTAAAACGGTCACCTTCCTGAATATATACATAAATATATATCAAACTGAACAGTTAAATCCTTTTACAACCCTGCCCACAACAGTACTACAGACCTCTAAGAATGTAACCATAACTATGACGGGACAAGGCCCCGCCATACCCCTGAATGTACAAGTATCTACAATGACAGGGGACTATACCAAAGATAAGCCTCCGGAGAAACGGAGCTTCCCAAAACGCTGAACTGTGATCCTAAGAGCGAGGATCCACAACCGATGTACCTCTACCTGTGGCATGAACGCAGCCCCCCGAAGGAGGTCAGTACAACAAGTACCAAGTATGTGAAACTTAAAATACTGTAAACGAAATCATAACAGTCTAAATAAAACAGGAGACATGTATGATAACCAAACTACAGTTCACGACATAAAAGCAGTCATGTCAAAGAAGGGACTCACGCCCTCAAAGTCATCACTCAAATATAACCAAGGGTCTCACGCCCCCAATATCAATCATGCCCGCGTCATGGCCGCATGCCGCCGGAATTCTCCATCGGTGTAGACATGTCCAGGATGCAATAATAACAATATACCGGGTAATCAACCCTGCCGCACCACGTCGTTATACCGTATTTCCAGTATATGCGTAAGGGAATACGACGAAAAGTCTTGCCTTAAAGATAAGCCTTGGACGTTTTATTTTGTACACAACTCACTAAAAGAATCGTTTTCCGACGAAACGTTTCCACTGCTTTCGTAGAGTAAATTCCGGCTATGCCATTTCTTATTTTTGCGGATTTTTCCGAGAGACGAAACATTTTGGACCAACGGGAGGGTGACATGTGTCACCCTCACATTGGAAGCAAGTGGGGTGGCTTTGGACGATTGGGCGTCCAAAGAGGGGTGTTGGCCTTGGCCGATTGGGTCCTTGTTTAGGCCTTGTTTTGTGGAGTGTTTTGTGGAGTGTTTTGTGGAGTGTTTTGTGGAGTAGGAGTTAGGGTGCACTTGGCTTGATCTTGGCCTTACACTTGCCTTGCACTTGTCTTCATCTTGGCCATTGGTTGGCCAAGGCTTGAGCTATAAATACCCCCTTAGAGATGAAGAGTTATTCATCCACAAAGTTATCTTCCAAGTCTAAACATCCTCTCCTCTCCCTTAAGCTTTTCGTCCAAACACCTCGTCCCTCCCCTTGTGTTGTATGGCCGAGAGCCTACCCCCCTAGCCTAGCCGAAATCTACCCCCCCTCCCTTGGTAGAAAAGTTACCTTCTTGTATCGTTATAATGCCCAAAATACCCTAGCCCAAATACCTTAGTACTTAGTAGAAGTTGTGAAGAACTTCTAGGGTTCTTGGAGCATACAACTTAGGAGCAAAACCTTGCTCAGGCGCGACTTTTTCTAGGATATTATTGGGCTTACCGAGGTAACTAATCCTAACCCTCTTTTGAATCATATATATATACTGTTGTAGTATAAGAATAAGTATAAATACTTAGAAGTATATCACAGAATAGAATTGAAGTATTAATCACTTAGAAAGGTTTAAAAGAAGAATAATCAAACTGTACTTACATAGGACTGTTTTCACATGAACTTATATAGCTCACCGGTAGGAAGTCTGCCCGACTTACCGTAGAATTATGAACCCCCTGCTTAGAATGACCTTGAGTAGTCTTTGATAGATATCTGTGACTATTATAGTGACTCTGCGCGACATATTCAACTGGCGGTGGTTTTCATTTGAGAAGGTATGTGATTCTTCCTAAAGCATGATATTTTACAATATATATATAGTACGGTGACGCGTACGTGTTAATCGAATAATAACTACGGCAATGTCTTTGACTTAAGCTGAATAATACTTACGCAATGCCTCACGCTTAAGCTGAATAATAAAGAATCAAAACATTTCAAAAGACTACCAATCATATTATCGTAAGAGAACTAATTGGTTTTAAATGAAGCTTAAGAGTTATACTAGCTTTATGGGAAGTAAGTATAACCACTTAAGATTTATAAAAGAAACAAGTTTGCCTATGTGTTTATAATGACTTGTATTGTGAAAAGAATAATAAAGATGGTTTGATAAATAGACATGATATGATGCTATGTGTGTTAGTATCTTGTAACGTTTGTATAGGTGAGTATCCTTGTTGTGCTTATGTTGTTTAAAGATAAGTTGTTATGTTAGTATACTATCACTCACCTCTTGAGATGATACCGGGTTGCCGCCTCCGACGCGGGTAGACTCAGCGATGCAGGACCATGATTCGAGAATACCTCATGCGGTCCGGGGGCCTATCGCGAGCTACGGGAGTTCCGTGTTAGTATGCGGGTTATGCCTCACGCGGTGCAGCCATGCGACATGAGTCCAGGCGATTTACGCCGAGGAGTAGCTACCTCGATGCGGGTTATACCTCACGCGCCCATGTGAGTGGCCTATGCGGACTCGAGTCGAGATTAGGCTTGCGAGAATGATGATGGGGCGAGTGGCCCTGCTTTCGATCATTCGCGGCCTAGACAAGACCTATTACGATTACCTATTGTTGCTCTTGTTTGTGATGGCACTACGCGGTTTCTGGTTGTTTCACACATATTTGTAAACTGGTTTTTAAATGATATGTTTTCATTTAAGTATTTTACGCTTTCGCATACTTAGTACTGTTGTCGACCTCCTTCTGGCCGCGTTCATGCCGCAGTAGTGGCAAGCAGTGCTAGATCCACATCCTTAGGATCTTTGCGTTGGTGTCGTGAGCTCCATCTTCTCCGAGGCTCTACTTTTGGGTATGATCTCCTGTATTGTAGATAGTTTTATGCATCGAGGTATGGCGGGCCCCGTCCCGCCATAGTTGTTTACTTCCTTAGAGGTGCAGAGTACTATTATGCAGTTGGGATGTAATCGCAAAACTTGAGTTATTTATATTATGCCGTAGGCAAGCTTTTCTTGAGATAAAGCGTGTCTTATTTTATAAATCGCTTCTGTCTTGTTTTATATTCCGCCGTTACTCGATGTATGACTACTTGGGTGCCCCGGAAGGCACGATCCACGCCCCGAACGGGTCGTGACAAAAGTGGTATCGAGTCGTTAATCCTCGGAAAGTGTCTACGCACCGTATCTAGTAGTCTTGATTATCGGTGTCAGGCACCACACCAATAATCGTGAGGCTATAGGATATTTAGGATTGGTTTCCATTCTTCTCATTCCGAGATCGTGCTTTAGAGTCGTGTTATAGGTTGGACCCTCTAACGTATTCCTTTCTGTATGATTATGCCTCCACGTAAGGCAACCCGCCCGTAAGGGCAAGGCATGAGGAGCTGCCAGCAGACACCCAGAGTCACGAGGGCTCGTGCCCGCCTATACCGCAGACGGCGAGTTCTATGACGCCGCCACTTCAAAGAGACCACAAGACCCACACCTCCCGCCCCACACCTGGGGCGGAGGAGTTAGGTACAAGGAGATGGCCCACTTTTGGCTAAAGTCAGGCCCGACACGGAGAGATTGATGCGGCAGCTCCAGCCCAGCTCAGCCGCACCCGTGGTACACCCGAGGCGCGAATAGTTTGAGGCTACGAGATTTCTTGAGTCAGAGCCACGGAGTTTTATGGGTCGAGGCCGAGGATGATCCGCAGAGTTCATCCGTCGCCTTCAGAGATTTTGAGAGTGATCGGGCGCGAGACCGAGTCCGTGATCTTTGTTCACATAGGCCGCGTGATACCGCAATCGATTGGTTTGATTCACGGAGTTATCCCGGAGAGCACGCGTCCCAGCCTACGGGACGAGTTCTCGAGGCTTTCTCACTACTTCTTGCCTCCACGGATGAGGAGGGCGCGGCCGATAGATTTTTACCGCTGAGGCGAGAGGACGACCGCCGTGAGTACAATGTCGAGTTTGATTCTTTGGCTCGATATGTCCCAAAGATTGCAGCAGATATGGAGGATAGGTGCACCGCTATGTCACCGCTGAAGACGACTATATGGCCGAGTCATGTGCGGGGTTTCTCCACCGTATGGACATTACCCGCACGCAGCTCACGCCTCGATGCGGCGAGCGCAGGTCGACGAGTGGGCGTACATCGCCAGAAGGCCGTGACGGAGGGTTTTCGTGGTTATCGTGGTGGGCGGCCTCGCAGCTAGCCTAGATTCGCACCACAGCCAGAGCACTCTGCACCGCCTCAAGACAAACAGAGTTTTCGAGGCGTACTGGCCCTGTGGCTTCGGGCGCCCGTAGTAGCAGAGGTATCGCCGATCGACCACCCCGGTGGCCGATGCAGATCCCATTACGGGAAGTGTGGTACTACTTATGGATCTTGTTACGCCAGGCCAGCAGGTCACTTTGCGAGGATCGTCCGACCGGGGCGCACTGGTGGTAGGGCCCACTTCGTGTTCTGTGGCCGCCATCATCTCCTACGCTACTCGCCCGAGGCGTGGTGCTCATGGGTCACAGGTCGCGGCAGAGGTCGTGGCTCGGGTCCGCCTAGCGGTCCTCGAATCGCATATATGCTTTGTCCAAGCGACAGATCGTGAGGCCTCACCGATGTCGCAGTACCTTATCGGGCCTGGTTTGATGTGTATGCTTTGATAGATCCGGTTCTACTGGCCCATATATCTCCCTTGTTGCTAGTAGGATAGGGATAGAGCCCGAGTCCATAGATCCTTTCGAGGTAGCTACGCCAAATGGGTGATTCGGTGGTAGCTCGGCGGGTATATAGAGCTTGTCCTGTGACTATTTACGATGCTCGGACCAGCCGACTTGATAGAGTTGGAGATGATTGACTTCGACGTGATGATGGGGATGGATTGGCTAGCTTCTTGCTATGCCAATGTAGACTGCAGAGAGAGAGTAGTACGGTTCCAGCTTTCTGAGAGCCAGGTTGTTGAGTGGAGGAGCACGGTACGCCGGTGGTAGGTTTATTTCCTACCTCGAGGCTAGGAAGATGGTGCGAAGGGTATATCTACCATCTAGTTCGTGTTTGATAATCGAGGTGCGGTACCAGATTTTCGCCGCCTCGTAGTCACGAGTTCCCGCACGTGTTCCCAGATGACCTCCCAGGTATCCCTCCTGAGAGGGAGATTGAGTTTTGTATTGACATATTGCCAGATACTCGGCCTATTTCCATTCCGCCATACAGAATGGCACCTGCCGAGTTGAGAGAGCTGAAGGATCAGCTTAGGGATTTGCTAGAGAAGGGTTTCATTAGGCCCAGTGTTTCTCCCTGGGGGGCGCCGGTATTGTTCGTGAAGAAGAAGGACGGGACGCTGCGCATGTGTGTTGATTACAGGCAGCTGAACAAGGTGACCATTAAGAACAGATACCCCCTCCCCAGGATTGATGATTTGTTCGACCAGTTGCAGGGTGCGAGATGTTTCTCCAAGATTGATCTGCGATCGGGCTATCATCAGGTGCGAGTCAGAGAGGTGGATGTCCCTAGGACTGCATTCCGGACCCTGCACGCATTATGAGTTCGTGGTCATGTCTTTTGGGTTGACCAATGCTCCGCGGTATTCATGGATTTGATGAACCGAGTGTTCAAACCATTTTGGACACGCTTGTGATAGTGTTCATTGATGATATCTTGGTTTATTCTCGCCAGAGCAGAGCACGCGAGCATTTGGCGATCGTGGCCGGCGCTTCTCCAGACCAGCTTGTACGCCAAGTTTTCCAAATGCGAAGTTTTGTTGACTTGATGGCGTTTCTTGGGCATATTGTCGGGCCGATGGCATTCGAGTTGATACGCCAAGATCGGCGATCGAGGACTTGGCCGAGACCTACTACTCCGGCTGAGGTTCGCAGCTCGGGCCTTGCAGGTTATTATCGGCGATTCGTAGAGAAGTTTGCTTCTATCTCTGCACCATTGACTAGGCTGACTCAGAAAGCAGCCAAGTTTCAGTGGACTGATGCTTGTGAGCGGGGTTTCCAGTTGCTGAAAGAGAGACTGACGACCGCCCCCGTTCTTACTCTTCCAGAGGGTCCAGACGGTTATGTTGTGTATTGTGATCGCCGTGCATCGGGTTGGGATGTGTATTGATGCAGCATGGCAGGTTATAGCATATGCATCCCGACACAAGAAACACGAGGAACTACCCCACCCATGATTTGGAGTCGTACCGTGATTCACGCTTTGAAGATCCGAGGCACTATTTGTATGGGGTTCACGTGGATATTTATACGCACCACAAGAGCCTCCAAGATATCTTCACGGAGGAGCTGAACTTACGGCGAGACGGTGGTTAGAGTTGCTTAAGGATTACGATGTTGATATCCTATACCACCCGGGAAGGCCAATGTTGTGGCGGATGCTCTTAGTCGTAGGTCGATGGGAGCCTATCGATGTGCGGTAGAGAGGAGGACATGGTTCGTGATTTGCATCGATTAGCGAGCCTTGGTGTCCGCTTGATTGATTCTCGATAGCAGGGGTTAGAGTTCGTGAGGTTGCCGAGTCTTCCATCGCCGGCGAGGTGAAGAGGCAACAGCTCGAGGATCCACTTTGATTCGATATCGTGATACGACTCTTCGTGAGGGCAAGGGTCCTTGAGGTAGCACCACGGGTGCTAAGGTTTGAGGCGATCAGGTGTTCCATGTTTCGTGACTTCGCAGCAGTTCTTGGGGAAGCACACACAAGCGTTACTTCATCCATCCGGTCGACCAAGATGTACCACGACCTTAGATCCGTGTATTGGTGGGATGGCTGAAGAGGACGTTGCGAGTTCGTAGCTCGGCCCGTGTTGTCGCAGTAAGGTAGAGCACCGCAGGCCCGTGGTTTGTTACGATTGAGATCCCGACCGGAAGTGGAGGTAATCAACCTGGACTTCATCACAGGATTACCTCGCACTCAGAGGAGACATGATTCTATATGGGGTATCGTCGACAGGCTGACGAAATCAGCCCACTTTCTTCCCGTCAGGACGACTTTTTCGGCTGAGGATTATGCCAGACTGTACATCCGAGAGATCGCCGATCGCATGGAGTCCCTACTTCGATCATATCGCATGCAGGAGCCCGCCACGCTAACTTCCGGAGGTCCTTCCAGAGGGTTTAGGACGCAGTGAGCTCGAGTATCGCATTTCATCCACGCATGCATCGGACAGCAGAGCGCACTATCCGCACTTCGAGGATATGCCGCGAGCCTGTGTTATTGCCTTTCGGGGTAGTTGGGAGGATCATTTGCCTCTAGTTGCGTTCGCATAGAATAATAGCTACCACTCCAGTATTCAGATGGCGCCTTATGAGGCCTTGTATGGGAGGAAGTGCGATCGCCTATAGGTTGGTTCGATGTGGGCGAGGGCGCTAGTGGGACCAGATTTGGTACAAGCAGTGCTGGATAAGGTGAAGCTTATCCGAGGCGGCCGATTGACTCGTAGTCGATGTAAGTCGATGCAGATCATCGCCGTCGGATCTTGAGTTCGAGGTTCATGATTGGGTTTTCCTAAAGGTGTCACCCATGAAGGGTGTGATGAGATTCGGAAGAAGAGGAAGCTCACCTAGGTACATCGGGCCGCTTCGATTGTCCGCAGGTAGGCAAGGTTGCATGAGTTGGATCCGCCGTCCGATCCGGAGGCGAGCATCCGGTTTTTCACGTATCTCTGCTGAGGAGATGTATCGGGGATCCATCTAGGGTACACCCGATTGACGATGTCCAGGTGACCGAGGGGTTATCGTATGAGGAGCTTCCCATAGCGATAGTCGATCGTCAAAGTTAGGCGCTCATGACGAAGGACGTGGCTTCCACAAAGTCTTGTGGCGAACGAGCTCGGAGGAGATGACATGGGAAGCCGAGGAGGACATGAGGCGGAAGTATCCTCACCTATTCCCCACACCTCCAGGTAATTCACTTTCCTACTGGTAAATTTTCGTTATCGTTTCTGCCTATGTGTTGCTCTGGGGCCGTGTGTGGCATTTACTACTGATTCACCTGCTTCGAGAACGGTCTTGGGAAGGAACATTCGGGACGAATGTTTCGGCGAGGAGAATGTTATACCCGTATTTCCGCAGTATGTACGTAAGGGAATACGTGACGAAAGTCTTGCCTTAAAGATAAGCCTTGGACGCTTTATTTTGTACACAACACAATAAAAGAATCGTTTTCCGACTAAACGCTTCCACGCCTTCGTAGAGTAAATTCCGCTATGCCATTTCTTATTTTTATGGATTTTTCCGAGAGACGAAACATTTTGGACCAACGGGAGGGTGACATGTGTCACCCTCACATCGAAGCAAGTGGGGTGGCTTGGACGATCAAGGCCCAAAGAGGTGTTGGCCTCGCCGATTGGTTCCTTGTTTAGGCCTTTTTTTTTGGAGTGTTTTGTGGAGTGTTTTGTGGTGTGTTTTGTGGAGTAGGAGTTAGGTGCACTTGGCTTGATCTTGGCCTTACACTTGCCTTGCACTTGTCTTCATCTTGGCCATTGGTTGGCCAAGGCTTGAGCTATAAATACCCCTTAGAGATGAAGAGTTATTCATCCACAAAGTTATCTTCCAAGTCTAAAAATCCTCTCCTCTCCCTTAAGCTTTTCGTCCAAACACCTCTTCCCTCCTTGTGTTGTATGGCCGAGAGCCTACCCCCTAGCCTAGCCGAAATCTACCCCTCCCTTGGTAGAAAAGTTACCTTCTTGTATCGTTATAATGCCCAAAATACCCTAGCCCAAATACCTTAGTACTTAGTAGAAGTGAAGAACTTCTAGGTTCTTGAGCATACAACTTAGAGCAAAACCTTGCTCAGCGCGACTTTTCTAGGATATTATTGGGCTTACCGAGGTAACTAATCCTAACCTCTTTTGAATCATATATATATCATTGTAGTATAAGAATAAGTATAAATACTTAGAAGTATATCACGTAATAGAATTGAAGTATTAATCACTTAGAAAGGTTTAAAAGAAGAATAATCAAATCAGATTTACATAGGACTGTTTTCACAAGAGACTTATATAGCTCACCGGTAGGGAAGTGCTGCCCGACTTACCGTAGAATTATGAACCCCGCTTAGAATGACCTTCTGAGTAGTCTTTGATAGATATCTGTGACTATTATAGTCGACTCTGCGCGACATATTCAACTTGGCGGTGGTTTTCATTGAGAAGGTATGTGATTCTTCCTAAAGCATGATATTTTACAATATATATATAGTACGGTAGACGCATACGTGTTAATCGAATAATAACTACGGCAATGTCTTTGACTTAAGCTCGAATAATACTTACGAATGCCTCACGCTTAAGCTCAATAATAAAGAATCAAAACATTTCAAAAGACTACCAATCATATTATCGTAAGAGAACTAATTGGTTTTTAAATGTAAGCTTAAGAGTTATACTAGCTTTATGGGAAGTAAGTATAACCACTTAAGATTTATAAAAGAAACAAGTTTGCCTATGTGTTTATAAATGCACTTGTATTGTGAAAAGAATAATAAAGATGGTTTGATAAATAGACATGATATGATGCTATGTGTGTTAGTATCTTGTAACGCTTGTATAGGTAGTATCCTTGTTAGGCTTATGTTGTTTAAAGATAAGTTGTTATGTTAGTATACTATCACTCACCTCTTGAGATGATACAGGGTTAAGTCGCCTCCGACGCGGTAGACTCAAAGTGATCCAGGACCATGATTCGAGAATACCTCATGCGGGTCCAGGGGGCCTATGCGAGCTACGGAGTTCCGTGTTAGTATGCGGGTTATGCCTCATGCGGCAGTGGCCATGCGGACAATGAGTCCAGACGATGCCGAGGAGTAGCTACCTCGATGCGGGTTATACCTCACGCGCCCACGCGAGTGGCTCATGCGGACTCGAGTTCAGATTAGGCTTGCGAATGATGATGGGGCGAGTGGCCCTGCTTTCGATCATTCGCAGCTAGACAAGACCTATTACGCTTACCTATTGTTGCTCTTGTTTGTGATGTGGCACTACGCGGTTTCCTGGTTGTTTCACACATATTTGTAAACCGGTTTTTAAATGATATGTTTTCATTTAAGTATTTTACAGCTGCATACTTAGTACCTTGTAATCGACTCTCTGGGCCGTTCATGCCGCAGTAAGGGCAAGCAGTGCTAGATCCACATCCTTAGGATCTTTGCGTTGGTGTCGTGAGCTCCATCTTCTCCTGAGGCTCTACTTTTGGGTATGATCTCCCGTATTGTAGATAGTTTTGTATAGGTATGGCGGCCCCGTCCCGCCATAGTTGTTTACTTCCTTAGAGGTCTGTAGTACTATTATACATTGGGATGTAATCGCAAAACTTGAGTTATTTATATTATGCCGTAAGGCAAGCTTTTCTTCGATAAATCGTGTCTTATTTTATAAATCGCTTCTGTCTTGTTTTATATTCCACGTTACTCGATGTATGACTACTGGGTGCCCTGCAGGCACTGATCACGGCCCGAACGGGTCGTGACATGCCCCTAATTTCTTCATCGTACATGTCCGTGTAGCCACAATAACAATATACCGGTGATCAACCACCGCACGGCCGCATGCCCCCGAAATTTGCAGACGTGCGTATATGTCCATGTAACAACAATAACAATATACCGGTGATTAACCCACCGCATGGCCGCATGCCCGAATTCGTGACGGCGCATATGTCCATGTAACAACAATAACAATATACCGTGATTAACCCTCCGCACGGGCCGCATGCCCCTAATTCTTCATCGCGTATACATGTCCATGTAACAACATAACAATATACCGCCCTCCATCGAGAGACGCGGTAGCATAAGAATACAACTTTTACACAACAAGGCTATCACAAGCAAGCACAAGCAAATTACCATACTTCAATTCTCTTACAAATATCCAATCTTTCACAAGAAGTCACCTCATACTAACACTCGTAGTATCCAAAACAGAGTAACTATTATTTTAAGTAAACCAAAATAATTTCCCTTTAAAAAGACAAGTAACAACCTTCTTTTCCAAAAGTTCAAGTTTGCCTAATTTCAAATACTCAAGTCTCTTATTTTCGAAAGGTTTCATAGTTCATAGTCTTAATCATTTAATAACATAATTCTCTTTTAAAACAATTTGAGTAACATATGCCTTATGTGTGAGTAGGTTATTCTTGTCTATAACAATCTTATTAAAGCAACCATGATCTAGAAAATGTAATACAATTTTGTCTTATCTTAGCTTCTATGCAGATGGAGGTTTCTACTGGTTTTAATTAGTCAATACATTTTCCTTTATTAACGTTGCAGTGGTTTGTTCGATACTTGTTCTCATTTCCGAAATCAATATAACATTATTCCTTTTAAAACCCAATTACCTATTTCTCATTAAAGCGGTTTCACAACTTTTTAACACAACCCAAGTCCTTATTATTTCACATCAAGTCTTTTATCTTTTTAAAAACCACAAACCATTTCTTTGCCCACATAAAGTTTTTATAACAAACTTCTCATAAAACCGTTATAACACTTTATGTTTTAAACCAACCAAATTCATTTAACACATGTACGTCTACCGTACTACATAGTTCACAACATATCATGCTAGAAAAGATAGGAAGAGGTTCACATACCTCGCGACGATTATCGACAATTAGCAAAATGCTCCAAGTACTACAACCTTGCTAGCCTTTTCCACCATTCAATAGAATACGCTACTCGTAGTACTTCCACCTATAATGGCCATAAAAGGCTTATTAACTTCTAGTTCTCTTCGTAGAATATTTCTACGGAAAATTCGGCAGCACCTCCCCCCCCCCTGCAATCTCATAAATCTCCTCCTCTACTGCACTCCGCTACTGTGCCAACAACTCTCAGGATTACACGTCTAACCGGACGGGTTCAATTCTACTTCACCGATATACTAAACAAGTCTCATCAAAATACACCAACGTAAATACAGTTAAATCCTTCTTTTTAATATCCTTCTTTACGATGTAATTACAGTTCAATTCTCTTCTTTAATATCCATTCTATATATAGTATACTCAACTATACATTACTACAACATGTAATTTCCAATTACAATAGGGGGATATAGATCATTACCTCTATAAGCCCAAAATTATCCAAGATTAAATGTCGATCCTGAGCAACGTTTAGCTCCTAATCTGTACGCTCCAAACCACTCCAAGCAACCCTTAGAAGTTTCTAATAACTTCTCTTAAACACTTTAACTCCAAAAAGTGAAGAACACTTAGGCTCTAAGTGTGGCTAGTTTCGGCCAAGGGGTAATTTAGGGGCTAGGGGTGTGAAATCTTTTCCAACACTTGGTTACTAATCTTCCTAATACACTAAGGAAGAACACTTAAGACTTTAAGGATTTTTGGACAAATTTGGCTAAGGGGGAGGGCAAAAAAAACGAGAACCATAAGGAGAGGGGAGGGAGTATTTCAACTTGGAAATCTCTAAGTGTGGATGAAGAAGTCTTGCAACTTAAGGGGGTATTTATTGGACATTCAAGGGCTAGGATTAAAGCAAGTGTGTGGTCTAGATTGATCCATGTGTGTGTGGGTCCCACTTATCCATCTACTACACAAAATATCTTCAAGACTTTGACCAAATGTTTATGGCATTTTCCATGCCAAAAACGTGTGAAACATGTCCAATATTTCTTCCACCAAGTGTCACCTAGGGGTGACACATGTCGCCCTCCTATTGGTCAAAAATATTTCACCTTCCGAAAATATCCGAAAAAAATATAAAGTGGGCCCCACAAACCGTAAATTCCTCCCGTGGGCCCTACGTGACCAATTCCGGAAAAATAATTCCATAATTCTTAAATAATCCAAAAAGTCCGAATACCAAATATGGGAATCCAATTCCCATTAGCGAACTTTTTTCCTTCACAAAATCCGAAAACTTTTTCGTCGGGAAAAAAAATCACGTCTTTCTTTCTTTCCAAAATTACTGTCGTATTCTCGTACGTACGTCCTCACATACATACTCTGGAATTACGGGGTATAACAAATTCTTATCAACAAACATTTTTCCTTTCCGACGTTTGGAAGATTTTCCTTCGGAAAAACAATTCTTTCTTTCGTACCAATTTTTCAAGTCTTGTGTTCTCGCGTCCATTCACTTATACATGTCCTGAAATTACGGGGTGTAACATTCTTCCCCCCTTAGAAACATTCATCCCCGAATGTTCTTATTCTGTTGTCAAGCTATACAAACTTCGGCATAGTCTCTTTACTATGCCTATCAATCAATACTCCACAAGACCAACGATGCCACACACGGACACCACATAACATACGTAAACATATCAATGGACCTTTTATCCCCGGTCCCTTCTCACAAAACTCGAAGGTTACATTCTTATCAAAAATGAGATCTTTAGAGGTTTCTTTCGTTTTCCCGCATAAAGGGATGGCCTTGTTGTATTGTAAGTCATGGGATTAACACTATCTGAATCCTTCAGTCAGACTCTCACTCAGCTAACTGATGTGTTCCCTCGCGTTACTTCCCTTCTCTATCTCACTTAGTCACAATGCTAGTTGGGACATGAACCTTTAATCTGTCTAGCTTAGTTTATCAACCGGTGTAAACTCTAATACTAGTAGCATCTCCATCACGAGAACCTATGGACAGTGTTACTGAGCCTAAGACGTGTGTATCATCGCAATTAACCTCCACTCATGGCCTACGCACCTTCATTACTCATAATTATAATCACTATAGTTCTTTTAACCCTTGTTCCTTCCTTTTCTTACTTGTCATACTTTCTCGTACTTCCAAACTTATTTTAGTACATGTACAAAATTTCAAATATTGTTTATGTTCTCCAACCCTTGGAGTTACTATCCCAACTTGGCCATTATGCTACTTGCATTTCCGTTAAGGCCCTTCTCGGCCCTCACGACCTGGTTCCGGTGGAACGCGTCCATAAACTCGTACAACGATTAACTAGACTCGGGCCTTGCATCCTCGTGACCCTATCACATAGCGGGACCATATCCAACTGAAATCACCCCATTTCATACTACCGACTGTCCCGAAATGAGTCCATAACTCGACCCATCGTCACACTTAACTTCTCATTCTTAGTCTAAAATAAATTTCTCTCTTATCTCAAGGTACTTCTCACCCTATCCTCCCATTCACTAGAGGTTCATCACCTAGGCCGAAGTATTTCTACTGTATATCCTCCACTATCGACCTTTACACTCTTACGGGGTAATTACAACTTGTGAACCCTACACAACTATAGTCTCAGTTCACTTTATCATTCTTGTCAACATTCTTCACTTTTCACTTTACTAATCAGAGTATCTCTACTTCCGGTGGTGCTATCAATTTACAAATACTAGTAACAAGGGAAATATATATGCTAGGGCGGAATCTGAATCTATCATTGCATGTATGATTCAAAAGAATCGAAATATATCTGTAACCCCATGCGATGTTGCCTCCTGATCCTGCCCAGTAGTCACGTCATCTATGCGGTTCGAAGGACCTCCAGAACTATAAACTCCACCGTGACCTCTACCACTACGGGCCGACATCCAACACCTTTCCTCGGGACGCACAAACAGAGGAAAAGGAACCAACCACCGGCCTCATTGGCTGAGCCACCTCACCGGTGCTCTTTCTAAAAGGACATACCCTCAGTATATGGCCTGGACGGCCACAAGAAAATGAAACACCTGTGCCATAACGACATTTCCCCAAATGACGCTTACTACATCTGAAATACTGAGGAATAGGTGGCCTCGACTGAGAAAATCCTATGCTCCTCTGAGATTCGAACCCTGGAGCTCGGACCGGCTCCTAAATACCTTGTGTGGTCAAATCTCTCACATGTGAGCTGCGGGGATATGTCCTGGGTAGGCTGGGACGAATATCTCACTCGCTTCTGAGGCTGCTCGTCCAAAAACTCACCGGGATAACTAATCGGTCTAGCCTTCTTACGCTGATCTCCGCTGCCTCTACCCTCTGCAGACACTGCCTGCATCGCCGAATAACCTCCTGTTGATGAAACTGTAGCACCGCTATCTTGGTCAATAACATAACTGCTTCCCTTATGAACCTATAGTCTTCCCCTAATCGAGAAACCGAGGCTCGTGCCGGGCCTCAAAACCTGGTGCAGAAGAACTCGCCGACTGCGGCACAATATCCGGTATACCATGGGCATGAGCCCTATCAACTCTCTGAGTCTGACTGGTAGCTCCTGTGTTACACCCCGAAATTCCAGGATATGTTTATAAGAACGTACGTAAGAACTCGAAATTGTTAAGATTTTAGACGAGTAAAAATTTATCGGAATTATGGAATTGTCGGAAAATGAAATATTGCGACGAACGGGAGGGCGACACGTGTCACCCCCCTTAGTGGTCTTGGATGAATTTTACATGGTTAGAATGTTCATTTTACCATAATTTAAATGACCAAGTCTTGCTAAGACTAAGAGCTTGACATTGTTGACTTGTCAAAGGGCCACTTGGGCTTGATCCTAGTGAAATGCATCCAAGCCATCCATATGTGCGAATCTTGACCCTCCATTGTGTTATATATGTGTACTAGTAGCAAGACAAGTTCTACACTTAGCTAAATTTTCAAGAAAATTTGAAGACACTCAAGGAGTGCTCTCGGGTTTGAGGGATTCTTCAAGACAAGAATTTTCAATTTTTGTCCAATAAGCTCCACACTTTAAACCAAGGTTCCTAAGAGTATTGTAAGGGTATCTCAATAGAAAGATCCCGGAAAAGTGGTGTTTTCGTATTAGTCGCAAGGCGAAAACCTAAGGAGTTCTTCAACTTTGAAGTTGGAACTTGAAGAGGAGTTCTTCATAAGATTCTAAGGGTTGCTTGGAGTGGATTGAAACATCGAAAAGAGGAGCTAAAGTTTCTAAGGATCGACTTGTAATCTTGGATCATATTTGGGCTAAATGAGGTAATAATCTTCGTCTTACTTTTGTAATTGAAGATTCCATGTTATGATAAGTTGGAAATGATCATGTGATATGAAGATTGATAAGTGTTATGGAAATTTAGAAGCTCAAATACGAAAATGACATGTTAAGCCATTTGAAATTGAAATACAATTTGGTCGATAATTAGAATCGTCGCATGTTTACCTCCTTGAGTATTGTAGTAGTTATAATCAATTGCGGCTAGATAACATGTTATATTAAACCACTTGGATTGAAAAGGGATTGGAAACAAATTTGTATTGTTGTCCCTAATTTGCCGAATGGACATTGTATTTTGGAATTGTTTGATATCAATTGTGGGGAGGAATTTTACACGTCTTGTAGGCGTGTAATCCCCTATCGTTAACTACATTGTTGAGCCTTAAATGTGGCTGTTTGGTTATTGAATTCGGCCTTGAAAAAGGTGGCAAAGTATGTAGAAACAAAGGAAGTGTTGTCCGATTTTCCGTAGAATTTAGTAGCTTTGCACTTGGAATATTCTACGTTTGAAGTAAGAAGTTAATAGACATACTATGGTCATTATAGGTTGACATACTACGTACGGCATATTGGACTTGGCAAGTGGATCAACCAAGAGGTATGTGGAACTTTCCTATCTCTTGAGCATGAATAGTTGTAAGTATATAAGACGGTGGACGATTTGAGGTTTTGATTTAATTTAGTTCCTTTGATATCCTTGGCTTATTATAAGAATGTCCAAGTTGGTTGAGTTAGGGAATTAACTCACTTATTTAAAATATTAAGGATATCTTACTTTCTAAATGTTAAGAGACTTAAAGTATTTTTGAAAGTATATGACACTTGTTTTGTTTGGAAAGTTTAAGTCTCTCGGTTACAAAGAAGAATGTAAGTTCTAAAGTATAAAGCTAGTATAACTGTTATACCCCGTAGTTCCAGGGTATGTATGCGAGGACGTACGTACGAGAATACGACAGAAAGATTGGAAAGGAGGAAAGAGGTGATTTTTCCACTAAAAGTTTCCGTTTTGTAAAGGAAAAGGTTCGTTAATGGGAATTGGATTCCCAGTTTGGTATTCAGACTTCCTGGAATATTAGAGAATTATGGAATTTTATTTTTCTGAAATGGTCACGTGGGCCCACGTGAAATTTACTTTTGTGGGCCCACTTTGTTTTCGAGATTTTGGCCATTGTGGATATTTTCGGAAGATGTTTTATTTTGGGCCATTAGGAGGGTGACACGTGTCACCCCCCCCTAGGTGGCTTGGCCGAATGACATTTGGGCACAAGTGCCGATTAGAGTCGTTTTTCGACGAAACGTTTTACATAACTTGCGAGGGGAAAATTCCGGCTATGTCTTTTCTTATTTTTGCGGATTTTTCCGAGAGATGTAATGTTTTGGACCAACGAGAGGGCGACACTTGTCACCCTCAAGTTGTGGAGTTGACGGCCACCTCGACGTTTGAAGGTCAAGTTGGTGAGATATTTTTGCAGGATTTGTGAGTAGGGACTAGGGGCACTTGGGCACATCTTGCCCTACACTTGCATAGCACTTGGCTAGATCTTGCCCTTGGTTGGCCTTTGCTTACCCTATAAATACCCCTCCCTTTGAAGACTTCTTCATCCTCAAATCTCTAAGTCTTGAGAACCCCTCTCCTCCTCTTGTTGACTCTCGCCCAAGAGCCTCCTCCCCTTTCATGTGGCCTTGTGGCCGAGCACCCTCTCCTTCCTAGTAGGCCTTCACGAGAGCACCCCCTACCTGGGTGTTCTCGTAGTACCCCTTGGTTGAGAAATACTCAAAAGTATTGTTATAATGCCCAAATACCTTAGCCTTATACCTTGTAGTATTCTAAGGTTATATCTATACTAAAAGCCCGAAATACTATCATACTTCCCACCACAAAACCGAAACCCTAAGGAAAATCTCCATGGTTAGTTGGAGTGCTTTGTAGAAGTTGGTTAGAACTTCTAAGGGTTGTTTGAGTGACTGAGCACCGGTGTAGAGCGAAACATTGCTAAGGATCGACTTTAAACTCGGATAATTATGGGCTTATCGAGGTAATTATCTTGTCCCCTATTGTAATTGGATATTACATGTTGTTAGAATATATAGTTGAAGTATACTATATATGTAATCAACGTAGTTGTTGGCAATGTCTTTTGACTTAAGCTGAAGAATAAGGAATCGAATCAATCAGAATTACATAGATCAGACATTACAAGAGACTTGTGTAGTATTACGGTATAGTAGAATTGTACCCGTCGTTAGATGTATAACCCCTGGTTGGCTTGGTAGCCTCGATAGAGAGAGGAGATTTACGCCGTGGCGTGAGGTCTTCGAATTTTCGTAGAATGTTCTACGATGTTAATAAGCGCTGTGGCCTTATAGGTTGAAGTGCTACGTGTGGAATGATCCACTTGGCTTAAGGAGTAGCCGATCGTTGGAGCGTTTGCTATTAGTCGATACTCGTCGCGAGGTATGTGAACCTCTTCCTATCTCTCCTAGCATGATGTGTGAACTATGTAGTACGTAGACGCATACGTGTTTGATTGTTGTAAAACATAAAGTGTTATAACGGCTTTATGGGAAGTTGGTTATAACACTTTATGTAGGTAAGAAAATGGGTTGTGGTTTTCAAAGGTAATCGATTTGATTATAACTGACTTGTTATGTGTTAATGAAGAACTTGAAGTATTTCAAAAGGTTTATAAATCATTTTGAAAGAATATGTGTAGTAATGTATTTTTGAAAACTTAAGAGTTATACTAGCTTTATGGGAAGTTAGGTATAACGGCTTAAGAATGTTTTATCGATTTTGGAAATCGTGATGTGTATCGACAAACCACTGCAGCTAACAAAAGGAAATGTTTTGAATAATTAAGTATGATTAAAACCAAGAGAAACTTCCATCTGCATGTAAGCTAAGATAAGACAAAATGATATTTCCTAGATCATGGCTGCTGTAATAAGATTATTATAAATAAGAATAACCTACTTACATGTAAGGCTTATGTTTCTCAATTGGTTAATAAAAAGGATTATATTCTTGAATGAATAAGACTATGAACTACGAAACCTTTTAAAATAAGAACCGAACATTTGAAATTAGGCAAACTCGAGCGCTTGGAAAATAATGTTGTTACTTGATTTTACAAAGGTAAGTGTTTTGGTTTATTTAAAAGACAAATCACTCTATTTTATACTACGGGTATTGTGTGACTTATGTGATAGGAACGGATCTTTTAAAGATTTAATGTATGAAGCACGTTGGGGTTAGATACTCGAACTTGTTAGTAGAAAGTACTGTGTGAACAACTTGATTGTATTGGTTTGTGATAGCCTTGTAATACTTTCTTGTTGATTTGATAAGTAAACATGTTAGGATGCTACTTGTGTTAGTATCTTGTGATTGTTATGTAAGGGGGTCATTCTTCAGTGCTTACATTGTTAAAAGGTAAGTCCATCAGATCGTTATTATATCACCTACCCTCGATCAGGTATACCGGGGCTTGCCACCCTTGACGCGTCTATACGCCTACGCGGTCCTTGAGACTACGCGAGCCGCGTATGCTCCAGATCGACCGATCATTCCGGTGTTTAGCTTCGATGCGGATTCCCTATGCGGTCTCTCGAGGGACTACGCGTCCTCGGAGGGCTACGCGGGTCGCAAGTCCGGGACGGATACCGGTGGGGTTAGGCTCGCTTTCGCGGGGTATACCTCGGGTGGTCTAGGACCGTGATTCGAGGAATACCTTATGCGGGTCTGCGTGACCTATGCGAGTCGCGAGTTCCAGAATAGACGCCGCGACATTGATCCGCGCCGCCGCCGCCGATCTCGTGGCGCGGCTAGAGAGACCTCGTGATACGATTTGTGGCACTTGTGGTACCGGGGTCTTAGTAGTCGGCTATGCCTTCGCACTTACCCCGCACGGTCTTATTGTGATGACTTTGAGGCGTGAGTCCACGACTTGACATGATCGCTTAGTTGTTGTGAATCGTAGTTTGGTTATCATACATGTCTCCCGCTTATATAGACTACTATGATTTGATTCATGATACTTTACGCTTTCACATACTTGGTACATGTTAGATCGACTTCGGGGCCGCGTTCATGCCGCAGAAAAGGTACACCGCCGATGATCCTCGCTCTTAGGGTCACAGCCAAGATTGGGAAAGCCCGCTTCTCGGAAGCTTGTTTGTGGTATAGTCCGCCGTTGTAGGTATTTACATTCGTGGTATGGCGGGCCCTGTCCCGTCATAGTTGTTGCAAATCTTAGAGGTCTCAGTACTGTAAGTGTGGTTTGTAAAAAGGATTAAATCGTTTCTTTAAAAGATTGTTTATATATGCCGAAAGGCAAGTTTTCACAGATTATTGTTTTATACTTCTGTTGTCTCATGTTATGTTTTTATGTTTCGCTGATTACTCTGATGTTGTATCACTAAGGTGCCCGGGGTAAGGCACCAGTCACGGGCCCGGGTTTCGGGGCGTGACAGAGTGGTATCAGAGCAGTTAATCCTCGGAAAGTGTCTATAGTCGTATCCAAGAGAGTCTTGATTATCGGTGTGTGGCACCACGCCAATAATCGTGAGGCTATAGGATATTTAGGATGGTTTCTATTCTTCTCACTCGAGATCGTGCCTTAGAGCGGTGTTGAAAGTGGACCCTCCGACGAAATTTTTCCTTATCGTTATGCCTCGCGTAGGCAACCCGCCTGTGAGGCGCGCGCACCGGCGAGCTGCGAGTTGAGTTCGGAGGGTCAGCGCGGGCACAGCCCAATTACCACCGGGCGGTGTTTTGTTCGGAGTTATGCTACGTCACTAGCCCCCAGAAGTTTAGCACGGCGCAGCAGCTCATCGCGCCATGATATTTGAACCTTCGCCCACGATCGAACAGAGAATATAGATTGCGAGAGACGACCGCATTAGCTATGGATGTGGCTACCACAGAATATACCGATGTACCGCGAGTCTTGATGACTATCTAAAGAGAGGGTTGTACAAAAGTAATTCTTCAGCTAGGCGTGAGCATGGCCTATGAACGGGCTTATACGCAGCAGGCCGAGAAACGTAGAGATCGACGGGTTAACGAGGGACATCAGAAGGGGGCCAGAGCAGTCCTTTGGTAACTTCGAGGCAAGTCGCCTCACCAGAGATTAGATTATGCACATCCGCCACAGAAAGAGGTCCCCACGGATTCAAGACGTTCGGGTATGCAGAGTTGGTCAGACCTGTGGTTTTCGATTCATCAGGCGATGCACGTCATCCCGGGGAATGTCGTCTTTTTAGATTGATACTTGTTGTACCTGTGGCCGTCAGGGCCATATGTCGAATAGGTGACCTAGTAGAAGGATTTTGTCTTCAGTACCGGTGGGTAGTTCGTCACCTTCCTTAACTGCGCTCACGGGTGTTCGATTAGAACGACATAAGGAGTGAAGCGAGATGCAGCATATCCTAAACCTCTAGAATTTTGTTTATGTGATAAGCGAGTATACCTTAAGTGCTATGTTCTCGTAGCAAGATGTTAGTTGTGATTAGAAATCATGGTTGTTTAACCGAGTAAGATGTTGGGGATAGAGAAAGTGTGAGCCTTAGAGTTTTACGCGTAGAGACCTTAGAGGTGCGCCATCTCGAGTAAGAGACGTATGTTGATGTTTGACCTTATAGGAGTGCATTGTGCACGTGAGCTATGTTTTGGGATAAGTCCCCGAGTAGCGTAAAATGAGAGAGGGTAGTTGAGCTCGTAAGACCGCTAGGTTTTCGTAACGTGATTAGTGAGAGTTTTCTCCGAAGCTAGTGCGGTTGCGCTGGTCGGGTTGAGGCCACGCTGCGGGTCAACCCGCGCCTGTATGGCGTGGGTCGGGCCAGGTGGTCCCGCCTGTGATAGGTCATGAGGGTGTTAGGCCCAAATTTAGTTAACCAACAGACGAGTTCGTGGATGCGTTCGACCGGTGGTCGGGCCGATGGGTAGCCGTGAGGATCGTTGTTCCGGCCGTGAAGTGTTTAAGCTACCATTTCGGTGATCGGATGTCGCCTTACGAAGCCTTCAGGGGAAGAAATGCAAGTTGCCGGCCGATTGGTTCGATGTTGGCGCGCTCGTAGTTGGTTCAGTTTGTTCCAGCAGACGTGGTTGGTGTGACGAGTTTTGAGGAACAGAGGAACTTAGCCCGAGTTACATTAGGCCTTTTGAGTTCATGTGAAGAATAGGCCGTTGCCTATAGGTTAGCATTTGCCGTCCGACTTAGGAGGCAAGACGTCCGGCCCTTCAGATTGTTATGTTCGGGAAGTATCGAAGATCCATCCGTAGTGTTCCCGAATAATGACCACGTTAGAGATAGTAACCCGAGTTTTGATAATCGGGCGATCGTAAATGCGTGGTAAGAGTTCGAGCGCGGCGACCTTCAGTGATCGACGCATCCGGCATCATTTGTTGGGTCGCCTGAGAAGGTTAATGCCTCGTGCAAAGTGACAAAAGTGGTATCATTTTGGTGATGTTAGAGGTGTTTCCGTGGACTCGAGGTAAGCATTTTTTTGCGCAGCTTGTTTCAGGGCCGTATGGGCAGATTGTTCTCGTAAGTATAGTAGTGAAGACTACATCTACAAGCAGTTGTTTTGAGACTTAGAAGGAACATTCGACGAATGTTTCTGCGAGGGAGAATGTTATACCCGTAGTTCCGTGGTATGTATGCGAGGACGACGCACGAGAATACGGCGTAAAGATTGGAAAGGAGGAAAGAGTGATTTTTCCACGGAAAAGTTTCCGTTTTTGTAAAGGAAAAGGTTCGTTAATGGGAATTGGATTCCCAGATTTGGTATTCGACTTCCTGGAATATTAGAGAATTATGGAATTTTATTTTCTGAATGGTCACGTGGGCCCACTGTGAAATTTACGTTTGGGCCCACTTTGTTTTCTAGATTTTGGCCATTGTGGATATTTTCGAAGATGTTTTATTTTGGGCCATTAGGAGGGTGACACGTGTCACCCCCTAGGTGGCTTCGCCGATGACATTTGGGCACAAGTGCCGACAGAGTCGCTTTCGACTAAACGCTTTACATAACTTCGAGGGAAAATTCCGCTATGTCTTTTCTTATTTTTGCGGATTTTTCCGAGAGATGAAATGTTTTGGACCAACGAGGGCGACACTTGTCACCCTCAAGTTGGCTGAGTCGACTACCACCCTCGACGTTTGAAGCGGTCAAGTGAGATATTTTTGCAGGATTTGTGGAGTAGGGACTAGGGGCACTGGGCACATCTTGGCCCTACACTTGCATAGCACTTGGCTAGATCTTGGCCCTTGGTTGGCCTTTGCTTACCCTATAAATACCCTCCCTTTGAAGACTTCTTCATCCTCAAATCTCTAAGTCTTGAGAACCCTCTCCTCCTCTTGTTGACTCTCGCCCAAGAGCCTCCTCCCCTTTCATGTGGCCTTGTGGCCGAGAGCACCCTCTCCTTCCTAGTAGGCTTCTACGAGAGCACCCCCTACCTGGGTGTTCTCGTGGTACCCCTCGTTGAGAAATACTCTCAAAAGTATTGTTATAATGCCCAAATACCTTAGCCTTATACCTTGTAGTATTCTAAGGTTATATCTATACAAAGCCCGTAAATACTATCATACTTCCCACAATACAAAACCGAAACCCTAAGGAAAATCTCCATGGTTAGTTGGAGTGCTTTGTAGAAGTTGGTTAGAACTTCTGGTTGTTGGAGCGGGACGAGCACCCTGTAGAGCGAAACATTGCTAAGGATCGACTTTAAACTCGGATAATTATGGGCTTATCGAGGTAATTATCTTGTCCCCTATTGTAATTGGATATTACATGTTGTTAGAATATATAGTTGAAGTATACTATATATGTAATCAACGTAGTTGTTGGCAATGTCTTTTGACTTAAGCTGAAGAATAAGGAATCGAATCGAATCAGTAATTACATAGACCGTATCAGACAGACTTGTAGTATTACGGTATAGTAGAATTGTACCGTTCGGGTTAGATGTATAACCCCGTTGGCTTGGTAGCGCCTCGATAGAGAGAGGAGATTTACGCCTGTGTGGCGCCGAATTTTCTCTTCGTAATGTTCTACGATGTTAATAAGCGCCTTGGGGCCTTATAGGGTGACGTGCTACGGGTGGAATGATGCACTTGGCTTAAGGAGTAGCCGATCGCTTTGGGAGCGTTTGCTATTAGTCGATACTGCCGCGAGGTATGTGAACCTCTTCCTATCTCTCCTAGCATGATATGTGTGAACTATGTAGTACGCAGAGACGCATACGTGTTTGATTGTTGTAAAACATAAAGTGTTATAACGGCTTTATGGGAAGTTGGTTATAACAGCTTTATGTAGGTAAGAAAATGGGTTGTGGTTTTCGAAAGGTAACTGATTTGATTATAACTGACTTGTTATGTGTTAATGAAGAACTTGAAGTATTTCAAAAGGTTTATAAATCATTTTGAAAGAATATGTAGTAATGTATTTTTGAAAACTTAAGAGTTATACTAGCTTTATGGGAAGTTAGGTATAACGGCTTAAGAATGTTTTCTTGATTTTGGAAATCGTGATGTGTATCGACAAACCATCGCAGCGTTAACAAAAGGAAATGTTTTGAATAATTAAGTATGATTAAAACCAGAGAAACTTCCATCCGCATGTAAGCTAAGATAAGACAAAATGATATTTCCTAGATCATGGTCATTGTAATAAGATTATTATAAATAAGAATAACCTACTTACATGTAAGGCTTATGTTTCTCAATTGGTTAATAAAAAGGATTATATTCTTGAATGAATAAGACTATGAACTACGAAACCTTTTAAAATAAGAAACGAACATTTGAAATTAGGCAAACTCGAACGTTTGGAAAATAATGTTGTTACTTGATTTTACAAAGGTAAGTGTTTTGGTTTACTTAAAAGACAAACCACTCTATTTTATACTACGGTATTGTGTGACTTATGTGATAGAACGGATCTTTTAAAGATTTAATGTATGAAGCACGTTGGGGTTAGATACTCGAACTTGTTAGTAGAAAGTACCTTGTGTGAACAACTTGATTGTATTGGTTTGTGATAGCCTTGTAATACTTTCTTGTTGATTTGATAAGTAAACATGTTAGGATGCTACTTGTGTTAGTATCTTGTGATTGTTATGTAAGGGGTCATTCTCAGGCTTACATTGTTAAAAGGTAAGTCCATCAGATCGTTATTATATCACCTACCCTCGATCGTATACCGAGGGCTTGCCACCCTTGATGCGGTCTATACTACCTACGCGTCCTTGAGACTACGCGAGCCGCGGTATGCTCCAGGATTGACCGATCATTCCGTGTTTAGCCGACGCGGATTCCCTACGCGTCTCCGAGGACTATCGCGTCCTCGGAGGGCTATGCGGGCCGCGAAGTCCGGGGCGGATACCGAGGGTTAGGGTCGCTTCGACGCGGGTATACCTCGGGTGGTCTAGGACCGTGATTCGAGGAATACCTTATGCGGGTCTGTGTGACCTATGCGAGTCGCGAGAGTTCCAGAATAGACGCGCACATCGATATCGCGCGCCGCCGCCTTCGATCCTGGTGCGGTCTAGAGACCTCGTGATACAGTTTGTGGCAGTTGTGGTACTGGGGGTCTTAGTAGTCGGCTATGCCTTCGTACTTACCCCGTACGGTCTTATTGTGATGACTTTGAGGGCGTGAGTCCCTGACTTGACATGACTGCTTAGTTGTTGTGAACTGTAGTTTGGTTATCATACATGTCTCCTGCTTTATATAGACTACTATGATTTCAGTTACAGTATTACTTTACAGTTTCACATACTTGGTACATGTTAGATCGACTTCCGGGGCCGTTCATGCCGCAGAAAAGGTACACCATCGATGATCCTCGCTCTTAGGTCACGCCAAAGATTTGGGAAAGCCCGCTTTCTCCGGAAGCTTGTCGGTGGTATAGTCCCCTGTCGTTGTAGGTATTTACATTCAGGGGTATGGCGGGGCCCTGTCCCGTCATAGTTGTTGCAAATCTTAGAGGTCTGTAGTACTGTTGTGGGCAGGGTTTGTAAAAAGGATTAAACTGTTCTCTTTAAAAGATTGTTTATATATGCCGAAAGGCAAGTTTTCACAGATTATTGTTTTATACTTCTGTTGTCTCATGTTATGTTTTTATGTTCCGCTGATTACTCTGATGTTGTATCACTAAGGTGCCCGGGGTAAGGCACCAGTCACGGGCCCGGGTTTCGGGGCGTGACAATAACGGCTTTATGGGAAGTTGGTTATAATAGCTTTATGGAAAGTTAAAAAGAGTGGTTTACTCTAAGTAATTTAAGTATGATAAATGACTTGAAATAATGAAAGACAAATCGATTTAAAGGCATCAATTGCTTAAAGTTTTAAAAGAAAGAAGTCACTTGATTTAGAAGCCTATAAATGTATTTCTAAAAGGTATTGTGACTTGTCTTGAAAAGTAATTATGACTTGATACTACAGTTATTAGTATCTCGAAAGTTTTATATGAAAAAGAGTCATTTTAAAAGAATAGAAGTACGTAGTACTTTGGGTTTAATTCCCGGATTTTATAATGACATGTTAGTGCCTTAAGTAAACTAAAATGAGAGTGTATATGAATAAGACTAATAAGAAGTTAGGGGGATTTCTTAACTTGCTTATGTAATGTATGATAAGCCGGTAGGGCTTATGTTATGTATGATAAACCGGTAGTGCTTATGTTATGTATGATAACCGGTTGTGCTAGTGATATATTGTGCATTACGTGGTCATTACCCGGGTTTGTGGCATTTGCATATTTCGTGGATTTGCTACCCATGATGCGAGGAATACCTCATGCGGGTCCGAAAGGGCTTATGCGGGAGAAATAGTCCCATGCGGGACGGACCAGTCCTATGCGAGGAATACCTCATGCGGGTCTACACGACCTATGCGGGCGGATACAGTCTATGCGAGGAATACCTCATGCGGGTCCATACGACCCTTGCGGGTGAAATAATCCCACGAGTAGGATTGCTTAATGACATACCGCGGGTGGCCCCGCTTTGATCATGAGCCTTCTATTTTTACGCGAGAAAGTATACTCTTGTTACTCATTGTTAGTAAGGCACAGCAATCGTTATATGAGTTATCATACATGTTTCAGCTTTATTTTAGACTTATGATTTCACTACAAGATTTCTGGGCCACATATTTGGTACATGTTGTCTCGACCTCCTTCGGGCCGCTCACGCCGCAGTAGAGTACAAGCTGATCCTCACGCTTAGGATCACTGCTCACCTAAGGCGGCTCATTTATTTCGAGGCTTATCCTGGTATTGTCTGTTGTATATTCGTGGTATGGCGGGCCCTTTCCCACCAAAGTTGTTATTCTTAGAGGTCAGAGTCACATTTGTGGATTGGGTTTGTAAGAACAGAGATGCATCGCTTTAATTTTGTATTATGTATATGTTATGAAAGCGCGCTTTATTTGCCAGCCTTGATGTCATTGCCTAAGTATGATTTTTATTTTAGGAGTTGTGTATGTTCCACGCTATTCTCTCGATGTATACAGAAAGCGGTGCCTGTAGGGCACCGGGCCGCGCCCGGCCGGGTCGTGACATCCTCGCATCGCTTTGCCTTCTCGGCGATCGTTCTCCTCGAGGCATAGTTGTAACACAATAATACGTCAGAGAGGAATTATCTTAATAACACAGCTCTATGACACTATCTCAGAGTGAGAAGAATAGAAACCAACTCCTAAATGTCCTGTATCCTCCTGTTAATGGGTGTGGCGCGCAACACACCAATAATTAAGACTCTACTAGAGACGGTCTGTAGACATTTCGAGGACTGACTGCTCTGATACCACTCTATCACGATCCGAACCCCGGTCCCGTGACTGGTGCCCTACCTGGGCACCCTCCTACCTTAATGACACCATTAAACCGCAGAATTAAATAACACCTCGTTTTTTTTAAAACCAACGAACATGCAAGGGCAAAGCCGACAAGGCTGCCATATAATATACATAATAAAAGACACTACACTGTACACGAGTCCAATCCCACATATGAATACAGACCTCTAAGAGTTTTTACTGAACTATGACGGGACAAGGCCCCGCCGTACCCATAATCGCATAAAAGCTCAGAATGAAGGATCTATACCAAAACGATAAACTCCTGAACAGATGGAGCTATCCAAAAACTCTGAGCAAGGGTCCTACACTTGCACATCACCAAACAGCGTACCTAAACCTGTGGCATGAACGCAGCCCCCCGAAGGAGGTCAGTACGAAGAATGTACCCAGTATGTGAAACTGAAAATAATGTAATGAAATCATAACGGTCTATATAAAACAAGAGACATGTATGATAACCAAACTACAACACACAATATTCAAGCAGTCATGTCAAGTCAGGGACGCATGCTCTCAAAGTTAATACTCAAATATAACCTTGGGTCTCACGCCCATAACATCAATCATGTCCGTGGAATCCATTCCTCACTGCCGGCAGTCCATGATATAATATAACACCAATAAGTATACATGAACACCAAGTCCCACCTGTGTCCTAAAAACTGTACGGGCCAAGTAGGAAAGCGAACCACCAGATCCAGTCTGCATCATAAAACTGACCGGGGCAAGTACGAAAGCCAACTTCCAGATCTATCCTGCATCAACAACTGACCGGGGCAAATACGAAAGCTAACTACCAGATCCAGCCTATCGTCACGAGATATGACCGGGGCAAGTGCGAAAGCTATCTATCGGAGTCTACCGTACCAAACTGTGCAATCTTACTAACAATGAGAGTAACAAAATATACATTTCTGGTTCTTAAAATAGGAAGCCTGTGATTAACCTAGGACCATCCGCCCGTAGTATTATCACGCAATCCTACTCCTGGGACTATTTCACCCGCATACGCCGTATGAACCCGCATGAGGTAATTTCCTCGCATAGGACTGCTCCACCCCGCATAGGACTATTTCACCCGCATGAGCCCTACGGACTCGCATGAGGTATTCCTCGCATCGTGGGGAGAAAATCCACGGAATATGCATGTCACGACCCGAACCCGGGCCCGTGACTGGTGCCTTACCCCGGGCACCCTAGTGATACAACATCAGAGTAATCAGCGGAATATAAACAATAACGTGAAATAACAAGAAGTATAAAACAATAATCTGTGAAAATTTGCCTTTCGGCATATATAAACAATCTTTTAAAGCGAACAGTTTAATCCTTTTTACAACCCTGCCCACATCGCATTACTGCACTTATGAATGAAATGACAACAACGACGGACAGGTTCCGCCATACCCCGAATGTAAGCACCTACAACAACAGGGACTATACCAAGATAAGCCTCCGAGAAACGGAGCTTTTCCAAACGCTGAATCGTGACTCAAGAGCGAGGATCAACGATCGTGTACCTTTACTCGCGCAGATGAACGCAGCCAAGGAGGTCCGATAACAGTACCAAGTATGTGAAACCGAAATAACTATTGTAAATGAAATCATAGTAGTCTATACGGCAGAGACATGTATGATAACCAAACTACGCTCAAAGATAAATAAGCCATGCTAAGTCGTGACTCACGCCTCAAGTCATCACTCAAATTTAACAACGGGTCTCACGCCCACAACATCAATCGTGCCTGGAATACCTTCCTCATCGCGGCAGCTTATGATATACAAGCACCAAGGAATACACATGAACACCAGTGTCCCACTGTGTCCTAATAAAACAAAGACAGGTAAGTACGAAGGCATAGCCGACTACTAACACCCACAAGCACTCAACAAGGTCATAAATCGTGTCATGATATCTCGCTCTGCACTCACATGATAAAAGCCGGTCACTCGCCGCAGATCAAATGTGCGCGTTTAGCCCTCGAGCTCAGAGCTCGCATAGGCCAACCTCATAGGCCCGCATGAGGTATAACCCCGCATCGAGGGTAGCTACTCCCAAGATCGCCCCGACTCGCACCGCACGGCCACAAAGACCGCATGACCACGCGGCCGTAAACTAACCGGAACTCCCGTAGTTCCGCATGGATCCCCGACCCGCATGAGGTATTCTCGAATCACGGTCCTGCATCACCGAGTCTACCCCGCACGGAGGGCGCCTTAACCTCCGACACAAGTCAAGGTAAGTGGTACAATACCAACATAACTACCGATAGTCAAACAACTTTAAGCGCAAATGCGGAAAACCCTTTACACTAACATCACAAGATACTAACACACGTAGTATCCTAACATGTTTACTTATCAAATCAACAAGAAAGTATTACAAGGCTATCACAAACCAATACAATCAAGTTATTCACACATAAGGTACTTTCTACTACGTGTCAACATGTTCGGTTTCTATCCCCAAAGTACTTCATACATTAACTTTTTAAAAGATACGCATTTCACAAAAGTCACACAATACCCGTAGTATATGAAAATAGAGTGATTATCTTTTGAAGTGAATCAAAACACTTATCTTTGTAAAATCAAGTAACAACATTATTATCCAAACGCCCAAGTTTGCCTAATTTCAAATGTTCACGCTTCTTATTTTAGAAAGGTTTCGTAGTTCATAGTCTTATCCATTTAAGAATATAATTCTCTTTTAAACTATCCGAGAACATAAGCCTTATATGTGAGTAGGATATTCTCGCTTATAACAATCTTATTACAAAGACCATGATCTAGAAATATCATTTTGTCTCATCTTAGCTTCTATGCAGATGGAAGTTTCTACCGGTTTTAATAATACTTAATCTGCTAAAACATTTCCTTTATTAACGCCGCAGTTGGTTTGTCGATACACATTCGATTTCCAAATCAAGAAACATTCTTAAGCCGTTATACCTAACTTCCCATAAAGCTAGTATAACTCTTAAGTTTTCAAAACCAAGTATTACTTCTTCTTTCAAAATGATTCAAAATCTTTTGAAATACTTCAAGTTCTTTATTAACACATAACAAGCCGCTTATAGTTCAAACCGCTTACCTTAAAAACCACATGTATTTTCTTACCAACATAAAGTCATATAACCAACTTCCCATAAAGCCGTTATAACACTTTATGTTTTACACCAATCAAATACATTTAGCACACGACGCTCACCGCACTACATAGTTCACACATATCATGCTAGAAGAGATAGGAAGAGGTTCACATACCTCGCGACGAGTATCGACTAATAGCAAAACGCCCAAGTACTTCAAACCGCTTGGCTACTCCTAGCCGCAGATCGCGCCATACGTAGTACTTCAACCTATAAGGCCACAAGCGCTTATTAACATTTAGATCCCTTCAGAGAACATTCTACGTAAAATTCAAAGACTCTCCCCGCAACAAACAGAAATCTCCTCCTCTATCTGGGCCGGCCATCAAGCCAACCAGTGGGGTTCATACATCTAACCTGACGTGCACAATTCTACCTCACGTAAAAGCTACACAAGTTCATCAGAATACACCCATGTAAAAACAACAAGATTCTTCTTTCAAAAGGTTTCTTATTATTCAGCTTAAGTCAAAAGACATCACGATAACAACGCTCGCTCTATATATAGTATACTTCAACTATAGTCTAACAATCATGTAATTTCCAATTACAATAGAGGACAAGATATTTACCTCGATAAGCCCATAATTATCCAAGTATAAATGTCGATCCTTAGCAACGCTTAGCTCCTACTCCGGTGCTCTAACCCGCTCCAAACAACCCTTAGAAGTTCTAACCAACTTCTACTTAAATACTTCAATCAATCAACGAAGATTTCCTTAGGGTTTGGTTTGAGACAAAAGGACATACAAGAGTATTTCCTGCCTCACGATAGAGGTTTCTTTGGAATACTACAAGGTATACTACTAAGGTAATTGGGTATAGTAACAATACTTTGAGAGTATTTCTACCAAGAGGGGTGTATTCTACGAAACAACAAGGCAAGTGGGGTACCTCACTGACACCACTCAGGAGTGGTGTACTCGGCCAAGGCTTCTAGGAGTGGTGCACCCTCGGCCAAGGCTTCACAAAGGAAGAGGAGGACGAAACCAACAAGGAGGAGTGGAGGTTTTCAAGACTTGAAATTATGGAATCGATGAAGAAGTCTTCAAAGGGAGGTATTTATAGCCAAGCAAAGGCCAACCAACGGCCAAGATCTAGCCAAGTGGGGCAAGTGGAGGCCAAGATATGCCCAAGTGCCCCTAGACCCTACTCCTTAAAACCTCACAAATATCTACACAAATATCAACCAACACTTGCTCATCCATTCGCCCTAACCGCCTCTTTCAGTCCACCAACGGTAGGGTGCCAAGTGTTTCCTCTCGTTGGTCCAAAACGCTTCGCCTCTGAAAAATCCGCAAAAATACTAAATGACATAGCCGTAATTTACCCTTCGTAGTTAGGTAACGCTTCGTAAAAACGACTCTAACCAAAGTGTCAGGTACAAACATATTTCGCCAAGCGGTGCCACGGGGTGACACGTGTCGCCTCGATTCGCCCAAAATATTTCGCCTCCAAAATATCCATAACGCCAAAATCTCAAAATCAAAGCTGCCCCTACAAAACCGTAAAATTCTCCCGTGGCCCCACGTGACCATTTCCAAAATAAAATCCCAAAATTCTAATATAATCTAAGAAGTCCAAATACCAAATCGGGAATCCAATTCCCATTAACGAACCTTTTTCCTTCACAAAACCGAAACTTTTCCGTGGAAAATCACCTCTTTCTTCCTTTCCAATCTTTCGTCAGATTCTCGCACGCACGCCCTCGCATACATACCCCGCACTACGGGTATAACATTCTCCCCCCCTTAGAAACATTCGTCCCGAATGTTCCTTCTAAGTCCCCAAACATACAAGCGTCGATATAGTCTCTACTACTATACTTACGAGAACAATCCTGCCACACCTGGCCATGGAAACACCTGCGCGAAAACTTACATCCAAGCCCACGAGGAAACACCTCTACATCATCACAAATACCTCTTCCCGGGTCAAAAATATACTTCCTTAGTCATCGATACCACTTTTGTCACTTTGTCGCGAGCCTTGTTCGACGACCCAACAAATGGTACCGGTCCGCGATCCTCGAGGCACGCCTTCGCCCTTCTCGTGACGCATACACGAGAGCCACGGTTCGTTCTGTTCTACGGTAGAGGCTCGCCTCTTATACGCCACCAACAACAATACGAAAGACCGGACGATCGCTTCCTAAGTCGGACGGCAATTGCTAACATATAGGCAACCCGCCTATTCTTCACATTTAACTCAAAAGGCCCAAAGTAACTCGCTAAGTTCCTTCGCTTTCCAAAACTCGCCACACCCAATCCGGGTGGTACTTTCAAGAAGATCGACCGTCACCAACTCTAAGCGCCGCCGATTATCCGTGACGATTTCTCCGAGCCGCCGTAACCTCTTCTCGACAAACTTCACCCTAACCGCAATCACCGGAACAAGCTCAACCAACTATCTCAACCTTGCCAACGCCGAACCAATCGACCAAAGAACTTACACTTCCGCCCCTACAAGGCTTCATAAGGCGACATACGAACACCAAATGGTAGCTTAAACGCCCTCCACAGAACCAACAATCCTCACAATTACCCCGAAATCCACACACCGCCCGGTGGCGAACGCGATTCTCGAGACTCACCCGAAGTTCTTAACCCCGCTCGTCAAACTCTTAGAAAACGAAAATAGCCACAACCTGGCTTCATCGTCATAAGGTGGCGTAGGCACCCCGTGCAGCCTTACAACCTTTCTGATATAATCAACACTGCAAGTACATGGTCTCGATCGAAAAACACGATGGGCTGCCCCCATCGGCCCGACTACTGGTCGAATGCATCCACGAACTCGTACGCTGGTTAAATAAACATGGGCCTAACACCCTAATGACTTATCACAAGGCGACCACCACAAACCGACCCTACCATAAAACAGTCGCAGTTGACCCGCGACGTGGCCTCAACCTCGACCAAGAACGCCAAGAAACACTAGTTCCCCGGGAACAATCTCACTAATCACGCTCCAAACCTAGCGGTCTTCTTAGCTCAACTACCCCCTTTCATTCCACACTACTAGGGACCTATCCCAAACATAGCTCACGTGCACTACGCACTTCTGATAAGGATCAAACATAACACTACACCTTTTCTTGAGATGGCCTCACCTCTAAGGTCTCTACGTATAACACTCTAAGGCCCACACCTTCTCTAACCCCCAAAATCTTACTCTGCTAACCCACCATGATTTCTATGCTTCTACTGATGCGCATAAGCCCGCATACGTGCCATGCTCAAGCCTAATCAAGAATTACTCTTGCACGACCCTCTCTTAGATAGCCATCAAGACTCGCGCAGACATCGGTATACTCTCGTAGCCAAATCCATAGCTAGTAATGTGGTCGCTTTGCAATCCATATTCTCTGCTCTCGGTCGTGGAACCGGGCGTTCAAATATCATGGCCGCAGTAGAACCGCCGCCTCCGCTAAACTTTATCGGGCTAGTGATGTCGCAGAAATCTCGAACGGCATTACCCTAGGTAATGATTGGGCCTGTGCCCACGTAACCCTCTCAACTCTACTGCAGCCTCTGGCCGCTTTGCCCTTCCGCCCGGTTGCCTACGCGAGGCATAACGGTAGTGGAAAGAAATACGCGAGAGGTCCAACTTACAACGCAGCCTCTAAGGCACGATCTCGAGTGAGAAGAATAGAAACCAATCCTAAATATCCTATAGCCTCCGATTATCGTGGTGCACAACACACCGATAATCAAGACTTCATCGATACGGCTCAGACACTTTCCGAGGATTAATCGCTCGATACCACTTTTGTCACGACCCAACTCCGCCCGTGGATCGTGCCTTACCCCGCACCCTAGTGATACAACATCGAGTAATCAGAATATAAACAATAACGTGAAATAACAAGAAGTATAAAACAATAACTGAGAAAACTTGCCTTTCGATATATAAACAATCTTTTAAAGCAACGCTTTAATCCTTTTACAACCCCGCCACATCGCATTTCATGCACTTCTATGAATGAAATGACAACAACGACGGACAGGTTCGCCATACCCCGAATGTAAGCACCTACAACAACAGGGACTATACCAAGATAAGCCTCCGAGAAACGAGCTTTCCCAAACGCTGAATCTGGACCCTAAGAGCGAGGATCAACGATCGTGTACCTTTACTCGCGGATGAACGCAGCCTCGGGCGAGGTCGATAACAGTACCAAGTATGTGAAACCGAAATAATTCATCAGAATGAAATCATAGTAGTCTATACGGGTGAGACATGTATGATAACCAAACTACAGCCAAAGATAAATAAGCCATGCTAAGTCGTGACTCACGCCTCAAGTCATCACTCAAATTTAACAATGGGTCTCACGCCCACAACATCAATCGTGCGTGGAATACCTTCCTCACCGCCAGCTTTATGATATACAAGCACCAAGGAATACACATGAACACCGTGTCCCACCGTGTCCTAATAAAACAAGACAGGTAAGTACGAAGGCATAGCCGATTACTAACACCCACGCACTAACAAGGTCATAAATCGTGTCATGATATCTGCTCTGCATCGCCACATGATAAAAGCTGGTCACTCGCCCGCAGTATCAAATGTGCGCGTCTAGCCCTGGAGCTTTCCGTAGCCCCGCATAGGCCAACCTCATAGGCCCGCATGAGGTATAACCCCGCATCGAGGGTAGCTACTCCCGCATCGCCCCGACTCGCACCGCACGGCCACAAAGACCGCATGACCACGCGGCCAGAACTAACTCGAACTCCCGTAGTTCCGCACGGATCCCCGGACCCGCATGAGGTATTCTCGAATCACGGTCCTGCATCACCGAGTCTACCCCGTGACGGAGGCGCCAACCTCCTGGAAAAAGTCAAGGTGAGTGGTACAATACCAACATAACGGCTGATAGTCAAACAACTTTAAGCGCAGTCGAGGGGAAAACCCCTTTACACTAACATCACAACATACTAACACACGTAGTATCCTAACATGTTTACTTATCAAATCAACAAGAAAGTATTACAAGGCTATCACAAACCAATACAATCAAGTTATTCACACATAAGGTACTTTCTACTATGTCAACATGTTCGTTTCTATCCCCAAAGTACTTCATACATTAACTTTTTTAAAAGATACGTTACTTTCACAAAAGTCACACAATACCCGTAGTATATGAAAATAGAGTGATTATCTTTCAAGTGAATCAAAACACTTATCTTTGTAAAATCAAGTAACAACATTATTATCCAAACGCCCAAGTTTGCCTAATTTCAAATGTTCACGCTTCTTATTTTAGAAAGGTTTCAGAGTTCATAGTCTTATCCATTTAAGAATATAATTCTCTTTTAAACTATCCGAGAACATAAGCCTTATATGTGAGTAGGATATTCTCGCTTATAACAATCTTATTACAAAGAACCATGATCTAGGAAATATCATTTTGTCTCATCTTAGCTTCTATGCAGATGGAAGTTTCTACCGTTTTAATAATACTTAATCATAAAACATTTCCTTTTATTAACGCCGCAGTTGGTTTGTCGATACACATTCTCGATTTCCAAATCAAGAAACATTCTTAAGCCGTTATACCTAACTTCCCATAAAGCTAGTATAACTCTTAAGTTTTCAAAAACCAAGTATTACTTCTTTCAAAATGATTCAAAATCTTTTGAAATACTTCAAGTTCTTTATTAACACATAACAAGCCGCTTATAGTTCAAACCGCTACCTTAAAAAAACCACATGTATTTTCTTACCAACATAAAGTCGTTATAACCAACTTCCCATAAAGCCGTTATAACACTTTATGTTTTACACCAATCAAATACATTTAGCACATGACGCTCACCGTACTACATAGTTCACACATATCATGCTAGAAGAGATAGGAAGAGGTTCACATACCTCGCGACGAGTATCGACTAATAGCAAAACGCCCAAGTACTTCAAACCGTCGCTACTCCTTAGCCGCAGATCGCGCCATACGTAGTACTTCAACCTATAAGGCCACGCGCGCTTTATTAACATTTAGATCCCTTCGTAGAACATTCTACGTAAAATTGGCAAAGACTTCCCCGCAATGCAGAAATCTCCTCCTCTATCTGGGCCGGCCATCAAGCCAACCGTGGGTTCATACATCTAACCGGACGTACAATTCTACCTCACGTAAAAGCTACACAAGTCTCATCAGAATACCCCCATGTAAAACAACAAGATTTTCTTCAAAAGGTTTCTTATTATTCAGCTTAAGTCAAAAGACATCACGATAACAACGCTCATTTCTATATATAGTATACTTCAACTATAGTCTAACAATCATGTAATTTCCAATTACAATAGAGGACAAGATATTTACCTCGATAAGCCCATAATTATCCAAGTATAAATGTCGATCCTTAGCAACGCTTAGCTCCTACTCTCCGGTGCTCCAACCCGCCTCCAAACAACCCTTAGAAGTTCTAACCAACTTCTACTTAAATACTTCAATCAATCAACGAAGATTTCCTTAGGGTTTCGGTTTGAGACAAAAGGACATACTGAGTATTTCCTGCTCACGATAGAGGTTTCTTTGGAATACTACAAGGTATACGGCTAAGGTAATTTGGGTATAGTAACAATACTTTTGAGAGTATTTCTACCAAGAGGGGGTGTATTCTACGAAACAACAAGGCAAGTGGGGTACCTCACGGCACACCACTGGGAGTGTGTACTTCGCCAAGGCCTCAGGAGGGTGCACCCTGCCAAGGCTTCACAGGAAGAGGGGAGGGACGAAACCAACAAGGAGGAGGAGGTTTTCAAGACTTGGAAATTATGGAATCATGAAGAAGTCTTCAAAGTGAGTGGTATTTATAGGCCAAGCAAAGGCCAACCAATGGCCAAGATCTAGCCAAGTGGGGGGGCAAGTGGAGGGCCAAGATATGCCCAAGTGCCCCCTAGACCCTACTCCTTAAAACCCTCACAAATATCTACACAAATATCAACCAACACTTGCTCATCCATTCGGCCCTAACGCCCCTTCAAGTCCACCAACGGCAGGTGGTGCGTGTTGCCCTCTCGCTGGTCCAAAACGCTTCGCCTCTCAAAAATCCGCAAAAATACTAAATGACATAGCCGTAATTTACCCTTCGTAGTTAGGTAGAACGCTTCGCCGGAAACGACTCTAACCAAAGTGTTGTGTACAAACATATTTCGCCAAGGGTGCCACATGGGGGTGACACGTGTCGCCCCCCGATTCGTCCAAAATATTTCGTCCTCCGAAAATATCCATAACGGCCAAAATCTCAAAATCAAAGCGGGCCCCACAAAACCGTAAAATTCTCCCGTGGGCCCCACGTGACCATTTCCGAAAATAAAATCCCAAAATTCTAATATAATCTAAGAAGTCCAAATACCAAATCTGGGAATCCAATTCCCATTAACGAACCTTTTTCCTTCACAAAAACCGGAAACTTTTCCGTGGAAAAATCACCTCTTTCTTCCTTTCCAATCTTTCTGTCGTATTCTCGTACGTACGTCCTCGCATACATACCCTGGAACTACGGGGTATAACAATGCAAATGCCACAAGCCCGGAGAATGACCCCGTAATGAACAATATATCACAAGCACAACAGGCTACTATACATAACATAAGCAAGTTAAGAAACCCCTTAACTCCTCATTAAACTTAATTAGCATGCACTCTCATTTCTTTTAACTTAAGGCACTATCGTATCATGAAAGATTCGGGAATTTAACCCAAAGTACTACGTACTTCTATTCTTTTAAAATGACTCTTTTTCATATAAAACTCCAAGATACTAATAACCATAGTATCAAGTCATATCTACTTTTCAAGACAAGTCACAATACCTTTTAGAAATATATTTATAGGCTTCTAAACCAAGTGACTTTTTACCTTAAACATTTAAGCAATTGATGCCTTTAAATCAATTTGTCTTTCTTCATTTCAAGTCATTTATCTTTATTTACATCACTAGAGTAAACAATTCTTTTAACTTTCCATAAAGTTATTATAACCAACTTCCCATAAAGCCGTTATACTAACTTTATGCTTTAGACACTAAGGCATTCTTATCCTTTTAAAAACAAGTGAGTTAATTCTCTAACTCAACCAACTTGGACATTCTTAAAACATGTCAAGGATACTAAATGAAACTGAATTCATTTAAAGCTCATACGTCTACCGTACTATACATTTATAACTACTCATGCTCAAGAGATAAGAAAAGTTCCACATACCTCTTCGGTTCAATCCACTTGCTAACTCCAATATGTCGTACGTAGTATGTCAACCTATAATGACCATAATACATCTATTAACCTCTAGCTTCAAACATATAATATTTTAAGTGTAAAGTCACCAAATTCTACGGAAAATCGGACAACACTTCCTTTGTTTCTACGTACTTTTCCACTTTTTTCAAGGCCCGAATTCAATAACCAAACATGCCACATTTAAGGCTCAACACATCAACCAATCAAAGGGATTACACGCCTTACAGGATGTGTAAAATTCTGCCCATAACCAATGCCATTTTCGGCCATAATGTACAACAATGAAAAGTCTTATCCAATTCCTTTTTCAATCCAAGTTGTTTAGTCTAACATGTTAGATAGCCGAAATCGATTATAACAACTACAATCTTCAATTAGATAACATGCGATGATTATAACTATTGACCAAATTGTATTTCAATTTCAAATGGCTAACAAGGTCATTTCAGATTTAGGCTTCCAATATCCATAGCACTTATAAATCTCCAATACATATATCTCATGCTTGTTAAAATGTATAACTACAACAATATGTAATCTTATAACACTATGAGAACAAGATTGTTACCTTGACAAGCCTTAATCCAACTTCAAGATCCGAAGTCGCTCCTTAACAACTTAGCTCCTTTCCTTGACACTCCAATCCGCCACTTGAGGCCCTTAGAAGTTCACAAACAACTTCCCTTTAATTTCCAAACAAAACCTATGAAAGAGACTTAGGTTATCGGTGTGTTGTGCACCACATCTATAACCAGGAGGCTGCAGGACATTTAGGATTGATTTCTATTCTTCTCACTCTGAGATCGTGCGATAGTCGTGTTGTTAGGTCGCCTCCCTAACGAGTTATGTTGATTGCAGCTATGAGAAAGGCAGCAGTGACCCAGGAAGGACTTTGTGGATTGCATATCCAGGTTGGTAATGATTATAGTATAGTTGGTATTATGACATACAGCTATACGGAGTTATGTATGAGGGTCAGACGCGTGTTGCCTAGAATGATTTTAGATTACCAAGAGTTGGTAAAGACTAACTAGATACCGGGAAGGTATGAATCAGTTAAAGAATTCTCATCGAGGTTTTACGTATTACTTTGAGATAATTGAGAAAGGATGAGCTGTCTGATAGGGCAGTGAACCCTTAAGAAGTCATGTTAAGAAACTTAATGGAATGCCGTGTTAATAGATTAAGCTACGTGGTATGATTAAGAGAATGGTACGGGTGAGACCCGTATGGAGTAAGTATGGTTGTTGTGATCAAGACAACACGATTATGGTATTATGAGAAGTTTTTGTACCAGTTTACGGGGGGACTGATAAGGTAGGATTAGAGCATGGAAATTGCGAGCCTAAGAATGTAGATAACCGCCGAGACCTTAGGTATATAGAGCCTTCTCGGGTAGTAAAAAGTTAAGTCGGACCAAGGATAAGAGTTAAGTATGACGCTGAGTCGGGTTGAGGACCTATTACGGGTCGCCTCATAGTTTGAAATGAAGTGAGGTCAGTTAGTAGTAGTTCCGCTACGTGACAGGATCACGAGGATGCAAGGCCGAAGTCTAGTTAATTGTTTTACGGGTTCGTGGACGTATTCCACCGGAACCAGGTCGTGAGAGCCAGAAATGGCCTTATGTTGTTTAAAAGAGTGACTCCAAAAGATTGGGGGCCAGAATCGGTATGAGGGTTATGTATGTATGTGTCACGACTGCCTGGCCCGTGATCGTGCCTTATCAGCACCCAAGTAGTCATACATCGAGTAACCAAATGAATATAAAACAAGACAGAAACAGCTTTATAAAATAAGACATACGCTTTATGTGAGAAAACGCCGCTTTCGCATATATAAATAAACATGGTTCAGAAGCTACATCCCAAACTGCATAAATACGACTACGCACTTAAGGAAATATACAACTATGGCGGACAGGCCCGCCATACTCGATCAGACAAAACTATCTACAACAGGAGATCATACCCAAAAGTAGAGCCTCCTAGAAGATGGAGCTCCCGACACCAACGCAAAAGATCCTAAGGACGCGGATCTAGCACCGCTTTTTACTCATGCAGATTTAACGCACTTCCGGGCGAGGTCAAGACAACAGTACCAAGTATGTGAAACTATAAAGTACTTAAATGAAATCAAAGTATTTAAAACCTTTTCACAAATATAATCACCAATTGCACATAGTGCCACATCACAAACAACAACAAGAATAGAAAATCAGAACATGTCTATTCTAGGCCGCGAATGATCGGGCAAGGCCAATCGCCCATAGTATCATTCTGCGTGCCTAGTCCTCGACTTCCGCAGCCGCATAGGTCACACAGCACCCGCATGAGGTATTCTCGCGATCGGGGCAGCTAACCCCAGATCCGCCTAGGCTCGCAGCCCGCATAGCCTCAAAAGACCGCATAGTTTCAATGCATCGCATAGGAATCCCCGCATCGTGCTAAACACCCGAATGATCAATCCCGAGCATACCGCTGCTCGCATAGTCTCACGCATAAAGATAGGCCGATAGACCAAGATCGCGGGCAAGCCCTCAGATAACAAATAAGGGTAGGTGATACAATAACAAGACAACGGACTTACCGGTTAGCAACGTAAGCACAAAGAAGAATGACCCTTACACAAAGATTTCAAGACACTAACCTGTAGCATCATAATATGTCTACTTATCACACAAATCTTATTACACTTAACAAATCAATACAAGGCTTTTATAAACAAACAAGTAAACAGCCTTTTTATCTTTCTTAAGTTGTTATACCTAACTTCCCATAAAGCTAGTATAACTCTTAAGCTTTTGTTTTAAAACCAAATATTTATCTTCTGTTAAAAATGATTCAAGATTCTTTGAAATGCTTTCGCTTCTTGTTATTCAAAGCTTAAGCCAGGCATTGCCGTAAGTATTATTCAAAGCTTAAGCCAGGCATTGCCGTAAGTATTATTCGCTTAACACATGTACGCCTACCGCACTATATATATATTGTAAAATATCATGCTTTAGAAGAATCACATACCTTCTCAAATAAAACCACCGCCAAGTCAATATGTCGCGCGCAGAGTCACCTATAATAGTCACACATCTATCAAAGACTACTCAAGGTCATTCTAAACAGAGGGTTCACAATTCTACGGATAGTCGGGCAAAGACAACCCTACCCATGAGCTATATAAGTTCATCAGAAAACAAATTCTATGTGAGTACGCTCAATTATTCTTCTTTAAACCCTTCATCGTGATAACAGCTCAATTCTATTCTCAGAATATCCTTCTAAGTATTTAATACTTTTTCTTATACTTCTACAAAGATGTATTCTCTAATACAAAGGAGGTTAGGATTAATTACCTCGATAAGCCCAATAATATCCTAGATAAAGTCGCTACTGAGCAAGGTTTAGCTCCTAAGTTGTACGCTCCCAGAGCTCCAAGAAACCTTGAAGTTCTTCACAACTTCTTCAAAGGACTAAGGATTTGGGCTAGGTATTTTGGGCATTATAACAATACTAGAAGACAACTTTTCTACCAAGGGAGGGGGTAGATTTCACTAGGCTAGTGGGTAGCCCTCGCCAAACTCACTCAAAAGGGGGAGGTGTTGACGAAAGGCTTAAGGAGAGGAGAGGATTTTTCAAGACTTGGAAGATAACTTTGGATGAAGAACTCTTCATCTAAAGGGGTATTTATAGCTCAAGCCTTGGCCAACCAATGGCCAAGATGAAGACAAGTGCAAGGCAAGTGTAGGTGAGGATTAACTATACACAAATATCCTACCAACTCCTCGACTTGAGCAAGGCACAAAAACGCTAATCCCATTCCAATTGGCCCCATGGATCGATCTAAGTCCACCAATTGGAGGGTGCCAAGTGTCGCCTCCCGTTGGTCCAAAATGTTTCGCCTCTGAAAAATCCGCAAAATTAGTAATGGCATAGCCGGAATTTTCCCTACGAAAGTCGTGGAAACGCTTTCGCCGAAAACGATTCTTTGTGAGTTGTGCACAAATAAAAACGCCCAAGGCTAACTTTAAGGCCAATTTTTGACGTATTCCTCACGCATATACTGAAATACGGGGTATAACATTCTCCCCTCCTTAGAAACATTCGTCCCGAATGTTCCTTCTCAAGACAGTTATCGAAGAAGCTTAAACAGTTTGTAAGTGCCACACATGGCCACAAAATAACACATAGGCATATATGATAATGGAAATTTACAAGTAGGAAAGTAAATTACCTGGAGGTGTGGGGAATAAGTGAGGGTACCTCTGCCTCATGTCCTCCTCAGCTTCCCACGTCATCTCCTCCCTAAGCTCGTTCCGCCACAAGACTTTGACTAAGCCACGCCTCGTCCGAAGACGCCTAACCTGACTATCTATTATCTCTACGGGAATCTCTCATACGATAACCCCTGGTCACCGACATCGCCAACGGTGTACCCTAGATGGATCCCCGATACATCTCCTCAAAGATAGATACGTGAAAACCGGATGCACCGCCCAGACGGACGGCAGATCCAACTCATAGCAACCTTGCTTACCTCGCGACAATCAAACGCCCAACGTACCTGGCCGAAGCCCCTTCTTCCCGAATCTCATCACCCTTCATGGGTGACACCTTTAGGAAAACCCAATCATGAACTCGAACTCAAGATGCCGACGACGATGATCCGTGATACGACTTCGCCGACTCGAGTCGCCAATAGCCGCTCTGATAAGCTTCACCTTATCCATCGCTCGCCGCACCAAATCGTCCCACTAGCCGCACTCGCCCACATCGAACCAACCTATAGGCGACCGCACTTCCTCCCATACAAGGCCTCATAAGGCGCCATCCGAATACCGAGTGGTAGCTATTATTATACGCAAACTCAACTAGAGGCAAATGATCCTCCCAACTACCATCGAAGTCAATAACACAAAGCTCGCAAGATATCCTCGCAGTCCGGATAGTGCGCTCGCCTGTCCGCCTATCTGGATGAAATGCAGACTGTGCTCACCGGCCCCTAAACCTCTCTCGAAGGACTCCGTAAGTTAGCCAGAACCGGGCTCCTCCGTCTGATATGATCGAAATAGGGACTCCATGCACCGACGATCTCTGATGTAAAGTTCGCATAATCTCACCAAAAGTCGTCCGACGGAAGAAAGCGGCTGATTTCGTACCGCCGACGATAACCCATATAGAATCATGTCTCCTCCGAAAGCGAGGTAATCCCGTGATGGTCCATGTTGATTACCTCCCACTTCCGTGCCGGGATCTCTATCGTCAGAATAAACCACCGTGCCTCGTGCTCTACCTTCACCGCCGACAACACGCACCGAGCTACGAACTCGCAACGCCCTCTTCAAGCCATCCCACCAATACACCGATCCGCGTCGTGGTACATCTTGGTCGACCGACGGATAGAGTAACGCGCTACCGCAGGCTTCCCCAAGAACTCGCCAAGTCCTCAAACATCCGGGACACACAACTCGCTCAAACCTTAGCACCCCATCGTGCTACTCAAAAGCGACCTTTGCCTCACGAAGAGTCAGATCACGATATCGAATCAAAGCCGATCCTCGAATCGTTGCCTCTTCACCTCCTCGACGATGGAAGACTCGCAACCTCGCGAACTCTAACCCCATCGCTATCGTAATCAATCAAACGGACACCAAGGCTCGCTAACCGATGCAAATCACGAACCATGTCCTCCTCTCTAGCCGCACATCCGATAGGCTCCCCATCGACTCACGACTCAAGAGCATCCGCCACAACATCGCCTTCCCGTGGTACAGATATCAACATCGTAATCCTTAAGCAACTCTAACCACCGCCTCGCCGTAAGTTCACTCCTCTCGTCAAGATATACCGAGGCTCTGTGGTCCGTAAAAATATCCACGTGAACCCCATACAAATAGTGCCTCCAGATCTTCAAAGCGTGAATCACACCGCTAACTCCAAATCACAAGCGGGTAGTTCCTCTCGTGTTTCTTCACCGTCGGACGATATGCTATAACCCCGCCATGCCGCATCAACACACATCCCAACCCGATGCCCGACGATCACAATACACGACATAACCATCCGACCCTCCGAAGAGTAAGAACGGGCGGCCGCCTTCTTTTCAAGAATCGAAACCCCGCCACAAGCATCACCATCAAACTTGGCCGCCTTCCGAGTCACCTAGTCAATGGTGCGTAGATAAGCAAACTTCTCCACGAACCGCCGATAATATCCTCGCAAGGCCTAAAATCGCGAACCTCTGGCGGAGTAGTAGTTCAGGCCAACTCCGGACCGCTCGATCTTGGCCGATCTACCAATACCATCTACCGGCTAACGTGCCCAAGAAAAGCCACCGGTTAACCAAAACTCACATTTGGAAAACTTGGCGATAAACTGGTCCCGAGAATCACAAGACAGCCTCTCAAATGCTCCGCATGCTCCCCGCCTGAGCGAATAAACCAAGATATCATCAATGAACACTATCACAAACGTGTCCAAAATGGTTTGAACACTCGGTTCATCAAATCCATGAATACCACGAGCATCGTCAACCCAAAAGACATGACCAACTCATAATGCCCGCATCGTCCTAATGCAAATCCTGTGACATCCACCTCTCGACACGAACTCGATGATAGCCCAACGCAGATCAATCTTGAGAAACATCTCGCGCTCGCAATCCGGTCGAACAAATCATCAATCCCGGGAAGGGTATTCGTTTAATGGTCACCTTGTTCACCGCTCAGAATCAACACACATGCGCAGCGCCCCGCCCTTATTCTTCACGAACACACCGCGCTTCCTGCGAGAAACACTAGGCCCGATGAAGCCCTTCTCCAAAGAAATCCCTAAGCCGATCCTTCAACTCTCTCAACTCGGCAGTGCCATTCTCAGATGGGCGAATGGAAATAGCCGAGTGTCCGCAATATGTCAATACAAAACTCAATCTCCTCTCGTGAGGATACCCGGAGGTCGTCTGAAATACGCCTGGGAACTCTATGACCACCGAATCGACGGAAAATCTGTACCGCAGCCTTCAAGATCAAACACCCGAACGAGATGGTAGATATACCCTTCTGCATCATCTTCCTAGCCTCGAGGTAGGAAATAAACCTACCTCTACGATACCGCGCTCCTCCCACTCAACAACCGGCTCCTCAGAAACCGAACTGCATTACTTTCTCTCAGCTTTACATTGGCATAGCGAAGCTAGCCAATCCATCCCCATGATCACGCCAAGTCAATCATCTCCAATTCTATCAAGTCGCCAGGTCCGACGATCAGAATGGTCACAGACAAGCTCTATATACCCGCCGAGCTACCACCGAATCACCCATCGCGTAGCTACCTCGAAGTGGTCTATGGACTCGTGCTCTATCCCTATCCTACTAGCAACAAGGGAGATATATAGACAGTAGAACCCGGATCTATCAAAGCATACACATCAAACCTAAACCGAGCAAGGTACCGTGACGACATCGTGAGGCCTCCGATCCGCTTACCGACAAAGCATAAATGCGCTCGAGGACCGCGAATCGACTCGCGCCACGACCTCGCCGCGACCCGCTGGTCCGCGAGTACCTTGCCTTCCGGCGAGTAATCGTCGGGATGAAGCGCAATGCACTCAGACCGGGCCCTACTACCGCCGCGGCCGAGAAACTCGCGAAATGACCCTGTTGGCCACAAGTATAGCAGGCTCCCGGAGTACAGCTCCCAGAATGGTATCTACCACAACGGGCACACTGAGCAGACCTCGAACGGTCAGGATGTGTATCGACAAACCACTGCAGCGTTAATAAAAGGAAATGTTTTGAATAATTAAGTATTATTAAAACCAGTAGAAACTTCCATATGCATAGAAGCTAAGATGAGACAAAATGATATTTCCTAGATCATGGTCATTGTAATAAGATTGTTATAAACAAGAATATCCTACTCACATAAGACTTATGTTTCTCGATTGTTTAAAGGAGAATTATATTCTTAAATGAATAAGACTATGAACTACTTAAACCTTTCTAAAATAAGAAACGTGAACATTTGAAATTAGGCAAACTGGACGCTTGGAAAATAATGTTGTTACTTGATTTTACAAAGGTAAGTATTTTGGTTTACTTAAAAAGATAGTCACTCTATTTTTATATACTACGTATCAGGTGACTTTTGACGCACCTTTTAAAAGAGTTATTGTATAAAGTACTTTGGGGATTAATTCAACTTGTTAACTTAAAGTAGAAAGTACCTTGTGTGAATAACTTGATTGTATTGAATTGTGATAGCCGCAATACTTTCTCGTTGCTTTGATAAGTAATCATGTTAGACGCTACGCGTGATAAGATTCGTGATGTTTGGTAAAGCGGGTTTTCCTTGTTTGTGCTTCTTAACTATCGCGTTATGATAGTATTGTGCCACTCATCGTGACATATTCCGAGGTTGCCGCTCCGATGCGGGTAGACTCAGCGGGTCGATGGACCTATGATTCGAGAATACCTTACGCGGTCCAGAGGGTTTCGGCGAATCGCGGAGTTCCAGTTAGTGCCGCGCCTCGTGGTCACGCGGTCCCATGGCCACGCGACGGCGAGTCCAGACGCCGGGGAGTAGCTACCGATGCGGGTTATACCTCACGCGGCCTATGAGTTTGGCCTATGCGAGTCAGCGGAGTTCCAGGTTAGACGCGACATCGATATCACGCAAGTGGCCGCCTTTGATCATGTGACGCCTAGACAGATCTTATGATACGCTTCATGACCTGGTTGGTACCGTGGGTTTTTAGTAGTCGGCTATGCCTTCGCACTTACCCCGCACGCTTTATTATGACACGTGGGACCCGTGTTCATGTGTGTTCCTTGTGCTTTTATATCATGATCGCCAGAATGGCGAAGGTATTCCACGCATGATTGATGCGGGCCCGAGACCCATTGTTATACTTGAGTGATGACTGAGGGCGAGTCCCCGACTGACATGATCGCTTTGTTGTAAATCGTAGTTTGGTTATCATACATGTCTCCTCGCTTTATATCGCTATGATTTCATTTACGATTTATTTTCGCCACATACTCTGCACTGCCAGATCGACTCTCCTTCGGGGCCGCTCATGCCGCAAGTAAAGGTACACCGCCGTTGATCCTCGCCTTAGGGTCACAGTCAGCTTTGGGAAAGCTCCGCTTCTCCGAGGCTTATCGTGGTATAGTCCCCTCGTTGTTTTAGGTGCTACATTCAGTGGTACGACGGCCCCGCCCGTCGTTGTTGTCATATCATTCGTAGAGGTCCAGTAATCGCTGTGGGCGTAAATTGTAGCAGGGTTTGTAAAAAGGATTAACTGCTCATGTTGAAAGAGTTGTTGTATATATATATACGCCGAAGGCAACTTTCTTCGTATATCCGTGTCTCAATTTATACTGCTTCATATCTTGGTTATTTTACGTTCACGATTACACTGATGTATGACTATCGGGTGCCCGTAAGGCACTACCACGGCCCGAACGGGTCGTGACAAAAGTGGTATCGAGCGCTTAATCCTCTGAAAGTGTCTACGCATCAGATCCAAGAGTCTTGATTATCGCTGTTGCGCACCACACCAATAATCGTGAGGCTATAGGATATTTAGGATTGGTTTCTATTTCTTCTTACTCGAGATCGTGCCTAGAGTCGTGTTGTAAGTCGACCTCTAACGTATTTCTTTCCTCACCGCTATGCCTCCGCAGGGCAACCCGCCCAGAGGGCAAGCAAATGGCGGAGTCGCGAGTAGAGTATGTAGGTTACGCTGGCACAGCCCAATCATCACCGTGGTGCTTCATTTGGGAGTTTTGCGACGCCACTAGCCCCAAGAGATTATCACGCGGCAGCAGCCTCATCGCGCCATGATATTTGAACCTTCAGCCCACGACCGAACAGAGAATATAGATTTCAAGGAGGCGACCAGATTTGACTATCGTGAGTATACCGATGTATCGCGAGTCTTGATGAATATCAACGGTATGTGCAAAAGTAAGTTCTTTAGTTAGGCTTCGAGCATGGCTCGTATGCGGGCTTATGCCGAGAAACGTAGATCGACGGGTTAACGGGCGATGCCAGGTTAGGCCGAGCAGCCAGCGTCCTTTGGTAACTTTCGAGGCGAGTCACCTCACCAATGGATTAGATTATGCACATCCACCAAATACAGAGGTCCTCCACGTGGTTCGTGACGCTCGTACGCAGGAGTTGGTCGAGCTCCAGAGCTCCGATTCACAAGAACACGGCGTTCCAAACATCCGATTCGCTTTTTCTGTTCACAGCGCGCAGCGCCATCTCGTGGAATGTCGCTTTTAGTCGGGTACTTGTTGTACCTATGACCGCCGTGGTCCGATGTCGAAAGAGTGTCCTCGCGAGGACTTAGCCTTCGTGATCGCGGTAGTTGTCATCTTCCTTAGCTGCGCACTACGGGCATGTTTGATTGTAACGACTAAGGGAGCGAAGCAGAGATCTGTATAACTTTAACCCCCAACAGCGTTGTATACGTGATAAGGTGAGTATACCTTAAGTGTTATGTTCAGATACCATGAGTGTTTTTTTTTTTTTTTTTTTTTTTGTGATTAGAAATCTTGGTTAGTTAACCAAGGAAGATTTGGAGGATAGAGAAGGTGGGAGCCTTAGAGTTTTATACGTAGAGAACTTAGAGGTAAGGCCATCTTGAGTAAAAGACGTATGTTGATGTTTGACCCTTATAGGAGTGCATAGTGCACGTGAGCTATGTATGGGATAGGTCCCTAAGTAGTGTGAAATGAAAGAGGGTAGTCAAACTAAAAAGACCGCTAGGATTTCGTAACGTGATTTGAGAGTTTGTTCCGGATCGGGGAGCTAATGTTTTGCGCATTTCCGGGTCGGGTTGAGGCCATGTTGCGGGTCAACCCGCGGCCTGTTTGGTGGTGGGGTCAGTTTGTGGTCCCGGGTGGTAGGGTCACGAGGTGTTAGGCCCAAGTTTAGTTAACCAACAGACGAGTTAGTGGACGCTCGACCAAGAGTCGGGCCGGGTCAGCCCATCGTGTTTTTCGCCAGACCGCTGCCGTTGACGTTATATCGTAAAGGTGGTAAGGCTGCACGAGGTGCCTACCTTCACCTTATGTCGCATGCTGGAGCCCGTTGCGCTGCTTTTCTCGAGGTTTTACCGTGCAAGGTTAGGAACTCAAGTAAGTCTCGGACCACATTCGCCTCTGCCGTTGTTCGATTTCGTGGATAGTTGCGAATTGTTGTCTCCTGTCAGGAGTGTTTAAGCTACCATTTCGTTGTTCGATGTCGCTTATGAAGCCTTGTAGGGGCGGATGTGCGAGTCGCCGGCCGATTGGTTCGATGTTGGCGTGATTCGATAGTTCAGCTTGTTCCAAAGCAGACCGTGGATAGAGTAAAGCTTGTCTAGAAGAGGTTCCGCACTCGTAGAAATCGTATGATAATCGGCGACGACGCTTAGAGTTCAGTGCTGGCCGGTCTTCTTGAAAGTACCACCCCGTCAGTGACGAGTTTTGGAATACAGAGGAACTTAGCCCGAGTTACTTGGGCCTTTGAGTTCATGTGAAGAATAGGCCGTTGCCTATATGTTAGCATTTGCCGTCCGACTTGTGAGGCAAGGCCCATCTTCGTGTTATGTTCGAGAAGGAAATCGGAGATCCATCCGAGTATTCCCACTAATGATGACCAAGTCAAGATGATAACTCGAAGTTTTGGATATCGGGCAAAGATTTAAATGTGGTAAGAGTTCGAATGTACGACAACTTCGATCGCACGCAGCCCGCATCATTTGTTGGGTCGCTGGTAGGTTAACGCCGTGCAAAGTGACAAAAGTGGTATCATTTTGGTGATGTTAGAGGTGTTTCCTCGTGGGCTGGATGTAAGTATTTCGCGTGGTGTTTCGTGGCCGACGTGGCAGGTTTGTTCTCGTAAGAATAGTAGTGAAGACTATATCGCGCCGCTTGTTTTAAGATTTGAAGGAACATTCGGACGAATGTTTCTAAGCGAGGAGAATGTTATACCCCGTATTTCCAGAGTATGTACGAGGGACGACGAGGAAATTTCGAACTTCAAGTAGGCTTGCCGATTTAATTTTGTTCACAACACCCTGCTAGAGTCGGTTTTCGACTAAACGCTTTCACAGCCTTTCGTAGGGAATTTCCGCTATGTCATTTTTAATTTTTATGGATTTTTCCGAGAGACGAAACATTTTGGACCAACAAGAGGGCTTACACTTGTCACCCTCTCATCGAACACCTCGCGGTCAAGCTTGGCGAAAGTTGGTCATTTTGTCATGGAGTAGGTAGGATATTTGTGTTAGTTGGTCAAGGACACTTGGTCAATCTCGCCCTACACTTGCCTTGCACTTGGCAAGATCTCGCCATTGATCGCCTTCACTTGACCTATAAATACCCCTCTCCCTTTGATGAATTCTTCATCCTTTCCACAAATCACTAAGTGTTAAAACTCTCCTCCCTTGTTGTGTTTTCGCCCCCTTTGAGGCTTAGCCGAGAGCACCCTTCCCCTCGCCGAGCCCCCTGGGGTAGGCCGGTGGTATACACCCCTCCTCAGGTGCTAGCCGTGGGTACCCCTAGCCTAGTTGTTTTCGTATGATACCCCCTCTCGTAGAAATACTCTCAAAAGTATTGTTGTAATGCCCAATTACCTTAGCCGTATACCTTGTAGTATCCTAAGGTTATACTTATACGAAAAGCCCGTAAATACTATTATACTTCCCTTCACGCAAAACCGAAACCCTAAGGAAAATCTCCATAGTTAGTGGAGTAATAAGTAAGTTGGTTAGAACTTCTAAGGGTTGTTGAGCGGTCTGAGCGCACTGAGTAGAGCTAAACCTTGCTCAGATCGACATTTAAACTTGGATAATTATGGGCTTATCGAGGTAAATATCTGTCCCTCTATTGTAATTGGAAATTACATGATTGTTAGACTATATAGTTGAAGTATACTATATTTAGAATCAACGTTGTTATCGGCAATGTCTTTTGACTTAAGCCCAATAATAAGAAACCTTTTCGAAGAAGAGTACCGAATCAGATTTACATAGATCAGACATGCAGTTGTGTAGCTTTTCTGGAGTAGAATTGTACTGTCGGGTTAGATGTAAACCCCTGTTTGTCACACTCAAAATCGGGCCCGGATCGTGCCTTACCCCGCACCCTAGCGATACAACATCGAGAAAACCAATGGAAATAAAAACTTTAAACATGAAATGAGACATGATAAATAAACAAAGCCAACCAAAACAGCTTGCCTTCAAGATATACATAAAACCCGAACAGCTTTAATCCTTTTACAACCCCGCCACAATGCTGCTGCACTTAAGATTTACAACAACTATGACGGACAGGCCCCGCCATACCCTCGAATGTACAAGAACCTATAACTCAGTGGAACACATACCAAAAGATAAGCCTCCGAGAAACGGAGCTTCCCAACACGCCGAATGTGATCCTATGTCGGATCGACGACGATGTACCTTTACTCATGCAGATGAACGCAGCTTCAAGCGAGGTCAAGACAACAGTACTAAGTATGTGAAATCAGAATATCAGAATGAAATCATAATAGTCTATATAAGCGTGAGACATGTATGATGACCAACTACAAGACATAACATATAACCAAGCATTCAAGTCGTGACTCACGCTCCAAATCATCACTACGCCCGTGGAATTTCTTCCTCATCACGGCAGCTTTATGATATAACAATACCAAGGAGTATACATGAACACCGTGTCCCACCTGTGTCATAAAACCGTGACAGACAAGTACAACTACCGGATCCGACCGCGTTAATAATACAATGCAACCACAACCACGGCGACACGGCAAGCGCGAGAGCCGACATCGGATACCAAGGCCGGTCACGAGCTGACCGGCAAGTACGAGGGTCGACCACCGTGACCAAGGTCAGATCACGAAACTTCGTCACTATATCGAACGGGCAAGCGCGAGGGTCGACTACCGATACCAAGGCCGAATCACCACGAGACGGCAAGTACGAGAGCCACCACCGGATACCCAGCCGAACAAGAAGAAACCTCAACTACCAACCGCCTCTATCGAGAGACGCGGTAACACAGAAACACCACACTTGCACAACAAAGGCTATCATCACAAGCATAGGCAAGTTTCACAACAACAAGCATAGGCAAGTTTCACACAACTCAAAGTACCATCATTTTATGCCAAAGTCCGGGTTTCAACCCTAAAGTACTACGTACGTTAAGTTCTTTTTAAAAGAGATCCATTACTTATTAAAGTCACCCGATACCCGTAGTATTAGAATGACCAACCCACATTCCTTTTCAAAATCAAGTAACAACATTCTTTCCTAAGTTCCGCTTTGCCTAGTTTCAATTACTCAAGCTTCTCATTTTCAAATGGTTTCATAGTTCATAAACTTAATCACTTGATTCCGTTTTAGAATAATTGAGTAATATAAGTCTCACGTGAGAGTAGGTTATTCTTGTTTACAACATTCTTATTACAGCAGCCATGATCTAGAAAATGTAATATCATTTTGTCTCATCTTAGTTTCTATGCAGATGGAGGTTTCTACTGGTTTTAATACAATTCATCATTATTCAATACATTTTCCTTTATTAACGCCGCAGTTGGTCCTGTCGATACACATTCGATTTCCAAATCAAGAAACATTATCCTTTAAATAAAACCAAGTACTCATTACTCACGAATGAGGTTTCACATAAACATCCACATTAAAACAAATAAGTTAAGTCTCTTATCTTATAAGATCAAGTCTCTTAACTTCTAACATCAGTAAACCATTTTCTTTACCTCTCTTAAGACATTATACCTAACTCCCCATCAAGCTAGTATAACTCTTTTTAAAACCTTTAAAACCAAGTGTTACTCTTCCTTCAAAACGATTTAGAAATCTTTGAAATACATCAAGTTCTTTATTATAACTAGCCGCTTATAATTCACATCGCTACCTTTTAAAACCACAAAGTATTTTCTTACATACATAAAGCTGTTATAAACAAATTCCCATAAAGCCGTTATAACAATTTATGTTTCAAACCAATCAAATACATTAAACACATGACGCTTACCGTACTACATAGTTACACACATATCATGCTAGAAGAGATAGGAAGAGGTTCACATACCGCGACGATTATCGACTAATAGCAAAACGCCCGAGTACCTCAAACCGCTTGGCTACTCCTTAGTCCGTAAGATTACGCCACACGTAGCACTTCAACCTATAAGGCCACGCGCGCTTATTAAAAATCTAGATCTTAACGTAGAACATTCTACGTAAAATTCAAAGACTCTCCCGCAACAACAGAAACTCCTCCTTCATCGAGGCTCGGCCACTAAGCCAACTGCGGGGTTAACACGCCTAACCTGACGCTGCATAATTCTACTATACAAGAATACTACACAAGTCTATCAGTAATACACCCATGTAATTACATTCGCCAGATCTTTATTCTTCAGCTTAAGTCAAAAGACATTGCCAACAACTACGCTCGATTCTATATATAGTATACAACACTATATTTCAACACTTATGTAATTTCCAATTACAATAGGGGACAAGATATTTACCTCGATAAGCCCAAAATTATCCGAGTTTAAAGTCGCTTCCCGAGCAAGGTTTAGCTCCTACTCCGAGTGCTCCAATCCGCTCCAACAACCCTTAGAAGTTCTAACTAACTTACTCCAAAACTTCAACCAACAGCAAGGTTTCCTTAGTGGTTTCGGTTTGAGACTAAAGGACAAAAGGTAGTATTTCCTGACTCACGATAGAGGTAACTTTGGAATACTACAAGGTATAAGGCTAAGGTATTTGGGCATTATAACAATACTGGAGGAGTATTTCAATACCACAAAAGTGGGTACCACACGAGAACAACACCCTAAGGAGGGGGTGTTCTCGCTTTAGGCTCACAGTGGGAAGGTTTCGCCAAAAGGCCTTCACAAGGGAGAGGGGCTCTTGGACGAGAGTCAACAAGAGGGAGGAGGGTTCTCAAGACTTAGGCAAGTGAAGAGTGGATGAAGAAGTCTTCAAAGAGAGGGTATTTATAGCAAAACCAAAGGCCAACCAACGGCCAAGATCAAGCCATGTGCAAGGCAAGTGTAAGGCCAAGATCAAGCCAAGTGCACCCACAAAACACTCCACAAAACACTCCACAAAACAAGCCACAAAGCAAGGCACAAAAGGAGGGACCAATCGCCAAGGCCAAGCCTCCTCTTTGTTGCCCAACGAGGTGACAAGTGTCACCCTCCCGTTGGTCCAAAATGTTCCGCCGCCGGAAAAATCCGCAAAAATACTAAATGACATAGCCAATTTCTCCAACGTAAGTCGGGAAACGCTTCGCCGTAAACGACTTAATCGGCACTTGTGCCCAAATTTCAATCCAATGCCTAACTTAAGGCTCAAATTTCAGACGCACGCCCATACGCATATACCTGAAATACTGGGTATAACATTCTTCCTTAGAAACATTCGCCCCGAATGTTCCTTCTAGGTCTCAAAACAAACAGCGCCGTGATAGTCTTCCGCTATACGCATTTAAAATAATCATGCCACACCGCCACAAAACACACGCTCACTTCTCCCTTTCTCATAGTACTCGCCACGAACACTGAACTCGTTCTAGTATCCGCACTACACTTCACAACGCTCGCTTTCCAACCTCGAGTCACTACTTCCAAACTTGGTCATCTCACTAACCTCGATTTCCTAAGGCCATTCCCGCCTTCACGAACCGATTCTCGATCGAACGATCCACGAACTCATACGATGGTCATCTAAACTGGGCCTAGCACCCTCGTGACCCTACCACCGGAGGACCACCTAACCGACTTACCCCAAACCGGTTACGGGTTGACCCGCAAATGGTCCTCAACCCGACTTCAACCGCGCCAACTCTTGCTCCGACACCGGAACAATCTTACCTATTCAAGCCATGAAAGCTACCACTTCCATCCCACATTACTCATGGACTTATCACACAATTATAACCCACGTACACTACGCATTCTGATAAAGGTCAAACATAAAAAAAAAAAAAATCTTTTACTCAAGACGACCTTACCTGTAAGGTCTCAACATAAAATGTCCTAAAGTTCACACTTTCCATGCCTGTGCTTACCCTTTTCATCAACCATGCTCCTAAATCACATTTTTGCACAAAGCTATCCGAACATAACACTAAACACATCATCAACATCAATACAATATAAGTCTCTGTAGGGTTAAGGATATACTCAAAATAGGCTCAAAGGACCGCTTAAAATCGAACTCCCACCGCGACTTACCGTGGCCTTCCGGTACGAACATCCCGCCTGGTTACTTAAGGTGAAGAACCCGCAATCGCTTCTAGTAGTCCTTGCTATCCTACCAGCATACCCGGTCGGACAGCCTTCTGCCGATGGCCTGCTGGCCGCAAAAATAACAATCTCCCGAGTTAGTACGACACTCTCCCTTATGGAGCTTTCCACAACAGCCACACCGAGACAAGGGCAACTCATCCGCGAGCACTCCCGCTCCCGAAATCTGAAACCCGGGAGCCCCGACCGCCTCCCGAATATCCCGGGTCCCGAAGCCGTGGAGGACCATTCTGCATCGGGCGGAGGTACATAACTAGTTCCGCCGAGACGGTCCGCCGAAAGTCACCAAAGGACCTCGCTGTTCTCGCCTCTTCGCCGACTCGTCATTCCGCCGATTTATCCGCCTCACATCCAAGTGTATACGCCGCACGCGGCAATGTCCATGCCCGGTGAAGAGCTACACCAACAACTCTTCGCAAGGCAATCATCGAGCTCAGAATATATCGGTGCACTCGATCCTCCATACTAGCTACTAACGCGGGACGCACGCCAATGAGTCAAACTCCACATTGAACTCCCGAACCGCACGCCTGCTCGGCCAGAACACCAAAAATCGTTTACCGAGCCCTCCTCATCCGGGAGGCAAGAAATGTGCAAGAAAGGCCTCGAGAACTCGTTCCATACCGCTGAAGTGCATGCTCTCCCCGACAGCTCCCAAGAATCAAACTCGATCATGCGGTATCACGCAGCTGATGTGAACCTGTGGCCACCGACTCGATCTCCGATGCCTTGATCACTCACGATCCGTCAGAATCGCTTGATGAACTCCTCGCGATCATCCTCGTGCCTCGACCCATAAAACTCGCGCCTACAACTCGTAAAATCCCGTAGCCTCGAACTATCTCGATCTAGGTGAACCATCGTGCCATCGAACCTGGCCTGGCCCACTTATCCTCAAGTCTGCCACAACCCCGCCATTAATCGGGCCCACTTTGTAACTCATCTCCTCTCGCCTGCATCGCGGATCGAGGCTCAGTATCGTGGTCTCGCCACGCTTCTACTCGCAGATCCTCATCGCTTTGCCCTTCTCGGGCCCGGTTGCCTTTCGCAGGCATAATCGTAAAAACGAAACACGCCGAGGGTCCAATCTTATCACACGCCTCTAAGGCACGATCTCGTAATGAGAAGAATGGAAACCAATCCTAAATGTCCTATAGCCTCGATTATAGATGTGGTGCACAACACACCGATAATCAAGACTCTACTAGACACGGTCGTAGACACTTTCCGAGGATTAATCGCTCGATACCACTTTGTCACACCCAAAATCGGGGCGTGATCGTGCCTTACCCCGCACCCTAGCGATACAACATCGTGAGAAAACCAGCGAAATAAAAACTTTAAACATGAAATGAGAGACATGATAAATAAACAGCAACCAAAACAATTGCCTTCAAGATATACATAAAACCCGAACGTTTAATCTTTTACAACCCCGCCACAACAGCTTCTATGCACTTAAGATTTACAACAACTATGACGGACAGGCCCCGCCATACCTCAATGTACAAGAACCTATAACTCGTGGAACACATACCAAAAGATAAGCCTCCGAGAAACGGAGCTTCCCAACACGCCGAATGTGATCCTATAAGCGGGATCGATCGATGTACCTTTTACTCGCAGATTAACGCACTTCGGGCGAGGTCAAGATAACAGTACTAAGTATGTGAAATCAGAATATCAGAATGAAATCATAATAGTCTATATAAGCAGGAGACATGTATGATGACCAACTACAGTACATAACATATAACCAAGCATTTCAAGTCGTGACTCACGCTCCAAATCATCACTGTGTGCGTGGAATTTCTTCCTCACCGCAGCTTATGATATAACAATACCAAGGAGTATACATGAACACCGTGTCCCACTGTGTCATAAAAACCGTGACAGACAAGTACAACTACCGGATCCGACTGCGCTAATAATACAATGCAACCACAACCACGGCCGACACGGCAAGTGCGAGCCGACTATCGGATATCAAGGCCGGCCACGAGTGACCGGGCAAGTACGAGGGTCGACCACCAGGACCAAGGTCAGATCACGAAACTTCGCCACTATACCGAACGGGCAAGTGCGAGGGTGACTACCGGATACCAAGGCCGAATCACCACGAGACGGCAAGTACGGTAGCCGACCACCGATACCCAGCCGAACAAGAAGAAACCTCAACTACCAACCGCCTCTATCGAGACGCGTAACACGTAAACACCACACTTGCACAACAAAGGCTATCATCACAAGCATAGGCAAGTTTCACAACAACAAGCATAGGCAAGTTTCACAACAACAAGCATAGTAAGTTTCACACAACTCAAAGTACCATCATTTTATGCCAAAGTCCGGTTTCAACTCCTAAAGTACTACGACGTTAAGTTCTTTTTAAAAGAGATCCATTACTTATTAAAGTCACCCGATACCGTAGTATTAGAATGACCAACCCACATTCCTTTTCAAAATCAAGTAACAACATTCTTTCCTAAGTTCCGCTTGCCTAGTTTCAATTACTCAAGCTTCTCATTTTCAAATGGTTTCATAGTTCATAAACTTAATCACTTGATTCCGTTTTAGAATAATTGAGTAATATAAGTCTCACGTGAGAGTAGGTTATTCTTGTTTACAACATTCTTATTACAGCAGCCATGATCTAGAAAATGTAATATCATTTTGTCTCATCTTAGTTTCTATGCAGATGAGGTTTCTACCGTTTTAATACAATTCATCATTATTCAATACATTTTCCTTTATTAACGCCGCAGCTGGTCCTGTCGATACACATTCTGATTCAAATCAAGAAACATTATCCTTTAAATAAAACCAAGTACTCATTACTCACGAATGAGGTTTCACATAAACATCCACATTAAAACAAATAAGTTAAGTCTCTTAACTTCTAACATCAGTAAACCATTTTCTTTACCTCTCTTAAGACATTATACCTAACTCCCCATCAAGCTAGTATAACTCTTTTTAAAACCTTTAAAACCAAGTGTTACTCTTCCTTCAAAACGATTTAGAAATCTTTTGAAATACATCAAGTTCTTTATTATAACTAGCCAGTTATAATTCACATCAGTTACCTTTTAAAACCACAAAGTATTTTCTTACCTACATAAAGCTGTTATAACCAACTTCCCATAAAGCCGTTATAACACTTTATGTTTCAAACCAATCAAATACATTAAACACATGACGCTCACCGCATTTACATAGTTACACACATATCATGCTAGAAGAGATAGGAAGAGGTTCACATACCTCGCGACGATTATCGACTAATAGCAAAACGCCCGAGTACCTCAAACCGCTTCGGCTACTCCTTAGTCCGTAAGATTACGTCACACGTAGCACTTCAACCTATAAGGCCACAAGCGCGCTTATTAAAAATCTAGATCTTAACGTAGAACATTCTACGTAAAATTCGAAGACCTCCCCGCAACAACAGAAACTCCTCTCTATCGAGGTCGGCTACCAAGCCAACTGCGGTTAACACGCCTAACCTGACGCGCATAATTCTACTATACAAGAATACTACACAAGTCTCATCAGAATACACCCTATGTAATTACAGCTTCAGATCTTTATTCTTCAAAGCTTAAGTCAAAAGACATTGCCAACAACTACGTTCAGCCTATATATAGTATACAACACTATATTCAACACTTATGTAATTTCCAATTACAATAGAGGGACAAGATATTTACCTCGATAAGCCCATAATTATCCGAGTTTAAAGTCGCTCCTGAGCAAGGTTTAGCTCCTACTCCGAGTGCTCCAATCCGCTCCAACAACCCTTAGAAGTTCTAACCAACTTCTACTCCAAAACTTCAACCAACAGTGAAGGTTTCCTTAGGGTTTCGGTTTGAGACTCAAAGGACAAAAGGTAGTATTTCTGACTCTACGTAGAGGTAACTTTGTAATAATAAAATGTATAAGGCTAAGGTATTTTTGGCATTATAACAATACTCTGAGTAGTATTTCAATAACACAAAAGGGGGGTACCACACTAGAACAACACCCTAAGGGAGGTGGGGGTGTTCTCGTCTTTAGGCTCACAAAGGGGGAAGGTTTCGGCCAAAAGGCCTTCACAAGGGGGAGAGGGGATCTTGGACGAGAGTCAACAAGAGGGAGGGGAGGGGTTCTCAAGACTTAGGCAAGTGAAGAGTGGATGAAGAAGTCTTCAAAGAGAGGGGGTATTTATAGCAAAACCAAAGGCCAACCAATGGCCAAGATCAAGCCATGTGCAAGGCAAGTGTAAGGCCAAGATCAAGCCAAGTGCACCCACAAAACACTCCACAAAACACTCCACAAAACAAGCCACAAAGCAAGGCACAAAAGGAGGGACCAATCGGCCAAGGCCAAGCCTCCTCTTGTTGTCCAACGAGGGTGACAAGTGTCACCCTCCCGTTGGTCCAAAATGTTCCGCCGCCGAAAAATCCGCAAAAATACTAAATGACATAGCCGAATTTCTCCAACGTAGTCGTGGAAACGCTTCGCCGAAAACGACTCTAATCGCACTTGTGCCCAAATTTCGAATCCAATGCCTAACTTAAGGCTCAAATTTCAGACGACGCCCATACGCATATACTCGGAAATACGGTATAACATGGTTGGCTTGGTAGCCTACTCGATAAAGGAGGAGATTTACGCTGTGGGGAGGTGCCGAATTTTCGGTAGAATGTTCTGCGATGAGGTCTAAATGTTAATAAGCCTTGTGGCCTTATAGGTTGAAGTACTACGTGGCGCGATCTACTTGGCTTAGGAGTAGCCGACGGTTGGAAGTGCTTGAGCGTTTTGCTATTAGTCGATACTCGTCGCGAGGTATGTGAACCTCTTCCTATCTCTTCTAGCATGATATGTGTGAACTATGTAGTACGTAGACGACACGTGTTAAATGTATTTGATTGGTTTGAAACATAAAGTGTTATAACGCTTTATGGGAAGTTGGTTATAACAAACTTTATGTAGGTCCAAAATACTTTGTGGTTTTAAAAGGTAAATGATTTGTTTATAATCGCTTGATGTGTGATAATAAAGAACTTGAAGTATTTCAAAAGATTTCTAAATCGTTTTGAAAGAAGAGTGATACTTGGTTTCTTTTGAAAACTTAAGAGTTATACTAGCTTTATGGGAAGTTAGGTATAACGCTTAAGAATGTTTTACCGATTTTGGAAATCGTGATGTGTATCGACAAACCATCGCGTTAATAAAAGGAAATGTTTTGAATAATTAAGTATTATTAAAACCAGTAGAAACCTCCATATGCATAGAAGCTAAGATGAGACAAAATGATATTTCCTAGATCATGGCTGCTGTAATAAGATTGTTATAAACAAGAATATCCTACTCACATAAGACTTATGTTTCTCAGATTGTTTAAAGGAGAATTATATTCTTAAATGAATAAGACTATGAACTACGAAACCTTTCTAAAATAAGAAACGTGAACATTTGAAATTAGGCAAACTTGGACGTTTGGAAAATAATGTTGTTACTTGATTTTACAAAGGTAAGTATTTTGGTTTACTTAAAAAGATAGTCACTCTATTTTTATATACTACGGGTATTGTGTGACTTTTGACGTACCTTTTAAAAGAGTTATTGTATAAAGTACTTTGGGGATTAATTCCCGAACTTGTTAACTTAAAGTAGAAAGTACCTTGTGTGAATAACTTGATTGTATTGAATTGTGATAGCCTGGTAATACTTTCTCGTTGCTTTGATAAGTAATCATGTTAGGATGCTACGTGTGATAGTATCTTGTGATGTTTGTGTAAAGGGGTTTTCCCTTGTTTGTGCTTCTTAACTATCAGTCGTTATGATAGTATTGTGCCACTCATCGTGACATATTCCGAGGTTAAGTCGCCTCCGACGCGGGTAGACTCAGCGGTCGATGGACCTATGATTCGAGAATACCTTATGCGGGTCTCAGAGGCCTCGCGGAATCGCGGAGTTCCGTGTTAGTGTGCGCCCTTGTGGTCATGCGTCCTTGTGGCTACGCGACGGCGAGTCCAGACGCCGCCGGGAGTAGCTACCGATGCGGGTTATACCTCATGCGGGCCTATGAGTTTGGCCTATGCGAGTCGCGGGAGTTCCGTGGTTAGACGCAGACATCGATATCGCGCAAGTGGCCGCCTTTGATCATGTGACGGTCTAGACAGATCTTATGATACGCTTCATGACTGGTTGGTACCGTAGGTTTTAGTAGTCGGCTATGCCTTCGCACTTACCCCGCATGCTTTATTATGACACGTGGGACCCGTGTTCATGTGTGTTCCTTGGTGCTTTTATATCATAGATCGCCAGCGGGAAGGTATTCCACGCATGATTGATGTTGTGGGCACGAGACCCATTGTTATACTTGAGTGATGACTGAGGGCGTGAGTCCCCGACTTGACATGATCGCTTTGTTGTAAATCGTAGTTTGGTTATCATACATGTCTCCCGCTTTATATGATCGCTATGATTTCATTTACGATGATTTATTTTCGCCACATACTTGCACTGTTATCGACCTCCTTCGAGGCTGCGCTCATGCCGCAGTAAAGGTACACCGCCGTTGATCCTCGCTCTTAGGGTCACAGTCATTTGGGAAAGCTCCGCTTTCTCCGAGGCTTATCGTGGTATAGTCCCCGTTGTTTTAGGTGCTTACATTCGGGGTATGACGGCCCCGTCCGTCGTTGTTGTCATATCATTCGTAGAGGTCCAGAGTACTGCTAGGCGTAAATTGTAAGAGGGTTTGTAAAAGGATTAACTGCTCATGTTGAAAGAGTTGTTGTATATATATATGCCGAAAGGCAACTTTCTTCGTATATCCGTGTCTCAATTTATACTGCTTTCATATCTTGGTTATTTTATGTTCACGATTACTGATGTATGACTACCGGGTGCCCGTAAGGCACGACCACGGCCCCGAACGGTCGTGACAAAAACCAATCCTAAATATCCTATAGCCTCACGATTATTGGTGTGGTGCACAACACACCGATAATCAAGACTCTTACTAGATACGGTCGTAGACACTTTCCGAGATTAATCGCTTCGATACCACTTTTGTCACGACTGCCCGGCCCGTGGATCGTGCCTTACCGGCACCCAAGTAGTCATACATCGAGTAACCGGAATATAAAACAAGACAGAAACAATTTATAAAATAAGACACGCTTATGTGAGAAAACGTCGCTTTCTGCATATATAAATAAACATGGTTCAAATTACATCCCAAACTGCATAACATGACTACAGCACTCTAAGGAAATATACAACTATGGCGACAGGCCCGCCATACCCTCGATCAGACAAAACTATCTACAACAGGAGATCATACCCAAAAGTAGAGCCTCCTATAAGAAGATGGAGCTCCCGACACCAACGCAAAAGATCCTAAGGATGCGGATCTAGCACTGCTTGCCTTTACTGCGGCATGAACGCAGCCCAGGCGAGGTCAAGACAACAGTACCAAGTATGTGAAACTATAAAGTACTTAAATGAAATCAAAGTATTTAAAACCTTTTCACAAATATAATCGTTCAATTGCACATAGTGCCACATCACAAACAACAACGAGAATAGGAAAATCAGAACATGTCTATTCTAGGCCGCGAATGATCAAGCAAGGCCAATCGCCATAGTATCATTCTGCGTGCCTAGTCCTCGACTTCCGCACTGCATAGGTCACACACGCACCGCATGAGGTATTCCTCGTGACGGCAGCCAACCCCAGATCCGCCTAGGCTCCCGCAGCCCGCATAGCCTCAAAAGACCGCATAGTCTCAACAGCATCGCATAGGAATCCCCGCATCGTGCTAAACACCCGAATGATCAATCTCGAGCATACCGCTGCTCCGCATAGTCTCACAGACCGCATAGCCGTATAGACCAAGATCGCGGGCAAGCCCTCGGTATAACGATCGGGGTAGGTGATACAATAACAAGACAACGGACTTACCGGTTAGCAACGTAAGCACAAAGAAGAATGACCCCCTTACACAAAGATTTCAAGACACTAACCTGTAGCATCATAATATGTCTACTTATCACACAAATCTTACTACACTTAATAAATCAATACAAGGCTTTTATAAACAAACAAGTAAATGTCCTTTTTATCTTTCTTAAGTTGTTATACCTAACTTCCCATAAAGCTAGTATAACTCTTAAGCTTTTGTTTTAAAACCAAATATTTATCTTCTGCTAAAAAAATGATTCAAGATTCTTTGAAATGCTTTCGCTTCTTTGTTATTCAAAGCTTAGAGGCATTGCCGTAAGTATTATTCAAAGCTTAAGCCGAGGCATTGCTGTATGTATTATTCGATTAACACATGTACGCCTACCGCACTATATATATATTGTAAAATATCATGCTTTAGGAAGAATCACATACCTTCTCAAATAAAACCACCGCCAAGTGAATATGTCACAAGCAGAGAGTCACCTATAATAGTCACAGACATCTATCAAAGACTACTCAAGGTCATTCTAAACAGAGGGTTCACAATTCTACGGATAGTCGGGCAGCACAACCCTACCCTGAGCTATATAAGTTCATCAGAAAAACAGTCCTATGTGAGTACAGTTCAATTATTCTTCTTTTAAACCCTTCTACTGTGATAACAGTTCAATTCTATTCTGTAATATCCTTCTAAGTATTTAATACTTTTTCTTATACTTCTACAGTATGTATTCTCTAATACAAAGGAGGGTTAGGATTAATTACCTCGATAAGCCCAATAATATCCTAGATAAAGTCGCGCTTGAGCAAGGTTTAGCTCCTAAGTTGTACGCTCCGGTAGCTCCAAGAAACCTTAGAAGTTCTTCACAACTTCTTCAAAGGACTAAGGGATTTGGGCTAGGGTATTTTGGGCATTATAACAATACTAGAAGACAACTTTTCTACCAAGGGAGGGGGGGTAGATTTCGGCTAGGCTAGGGGGTAGGCCCTCGCCAAACTCACTCAAGTGGGGGAGGTGTTGGACGAAAGGCTTAAGGGAGAGGAGAGGATTTTTCAAGACTTGGAAGATAACTTTGTGGATGAAGAACTCTTCATCTAAAGGGGGTATTTATAGCTCAAGCCTTGGCCAACCAATGGCCAAGATGAAGACAAGTGCAAGGCAAGTGTAGGGTGAGGATTAACTATACACAAATATCCTACCAACTCCTTGACTTTGAGCAAGGCACCAAAAACGTGCCAATCCCATTCCAATTCGTCCCATGGACGATTCAAGTCCACCAATTGGAGGGTGCCAAGTGTCGCCCTCCCGTTGGTCCAAAATGTTTCGTCTCTCGGAAAAATCCGCAAAAATTAGTAATGGCATAGCCGGAATTTTCCCTACGAAAGCTGTGGAAACGTTTCGTTGGAAAACGATTCTTTTAGTGAGTTGTGCACAAATAAAAACGTCCAAGGCTAACTTTAAGGCCAAACTTTTTGTACGTATTCCCTTACGTACATACTCTGGAAATACGGGGTATAACAGTATGCTAGTATGAGTTGGAAGTACGGAAAGAGTACGACCAGTAAGAAAGATAGCAACCAAGTGTAACGGAATAGAGCCTGAATCCATAAGGACCTTTCGAGGTAGCTACACCAGTGAGTGTTTGGGGTGGTAGCTGAGCGGGTATATGATATTTTCCCGGTGATGATACAGTCGTCAGACCCTAGTAGACCTAGTAGAGATGATTACGACAGACTTTGATGTCATTATGAGTAGGGACTAGTTGGCTTCGTGAGTGCCAAGGTTGACATCTTAGTATAAATATTGTTATGTGGCCATGAATGGCATATATTGTATGAAGGGTGTAGTAAAAGGAGACTATATCGCTATCTATTTAGATTGGACTCCGAAAGAACATTCGGGGAAGAATGTTACACCCCGTAAGTCCAGGACATGTTTAAGAGAATGTACGTAAGGAACACAAGACTTGAAATTGGTACGAAAGGAAGAATTGTTTTTCCGATGGAAAAATCTTCCGAACGTCGGAAAGGAAAAATGTTCGTTGAGGAGAATTGGATTCTCAAAATGCATTAATTGAGTATTATGGAATGTATTTACATTATGGAAATTTATTTTTACGGATTTGGTCACGTGGGGCCCACCCGAGGAATTTTACGTTTTGTGGGGCCCACTAGGGTTACGGAATTTTATAGACGAATGAGAGGGAGACACGTGGAACCCCCCCACATGGTGTTGGACGAAATTTGCAAGGTTAAAATGGTCATTGACCATTGAAGATGATAAGTCTTGCTAGCTTGATAATATTGACCAAGTCAACTTGTCCACTTGGCTTTAATTAATTGTTACACCCCGTATTTACAGGACATGTTTTAAGAACGTAAGTAAGAACTCACAAGTGTTAAGATTTGAGACTTGTAAAAATTTAGCGGAATTATGAAATTGTCGGAAAACGTACTATTGTGAGGAATGGGAGGGCGACACGTGTCACCCCCTTATTTGATGCCTTGGTCGAATTAGGCATGGCTAAAATGGTCATTGACCATAGTCTTGGATGACCAAGTCTTGCAAGTAGCAAGCTTGACAATCTTGACCAAGTCAAAGGACCCACAAGGTCTTGATATTTAGTAAGAGCTTATCCTAGCCACCCAAATGTTTGCATCATGACCCTCCAATGTGATTTATATTACTACTAGTAGCAAGAGAGAGCTAACACTTAGCCAAATTTCACACAAAATTGATGAACATTGAAGCTTAGCTCTCGGGTTCACCTTGGAAAAAAAAGAAAAATCTTTGTTCCTTGTTCTTTAGCTCCCACTTTAAACCAAGGTTCTTATGTGTATTGTAAACATATCTCAATAGAAAAATCTTGGAAAAAGATAGTTTACTGTTAGTCATGAAAACGAAAACCTAGTTGTCTTTCTAGGTTTTGTTGGAGATTTGAAGGATTTTGTTGGTGTTGTTCTAAGGGTCTCAACAAGCGGATTGAAGTGTCTTGGAGAGGCTCTAAACTACTAAGGAGCGACTTCGGATTGGAGTTAGATTAAGGTTCATTGAGGTATAATCTTGTCTTTTAAAGGTGTTACAAGATTATATAATTATATTGTTGTTGTTAGCTTTACATGTTTCTAGCATGAAGTTGATATGTTGAAGTTTATAAGTATTATGGATTACTTGTAGCTTAAATCCGAAATGTTATACAAGCCACTTGAAATTGGATTACTATTTGGTCGTTTATTAGAAATTGTCGCATGTTACTTACTTGAAGATTATGGTAGTTATAATCAAATGCGACTTGATATCATGTTATGCTACCAACTTGGATTGAAATGGAAATTGGATAAGAATTGGTATTGTTGAACTCAATGTGGCCGAATTTGGACTTATAGTTGTACTAGTTTGTTATCGTTTGTGGGACGGAATTTTACACGTCTAGTAGGCGTGTAATCCCCTATTGATTAATTGTTTTGATTGTGCCTTAAATGTGGCGTGTTTGGTTTTTGTATTCGGCCTTGAAAAAGGTGGCAAAGTTAGTAAAAACAAAGGAGGTGCTGTCCGATTTTCCGTAGAATTTAGCGACTTGACACTTATAATATTCTACGTTTGAAGTAAGGCTTTAATAGACGTATTGTGAATATTATAGGTTGACATACTACGGGCGGGACTTTTTACTTGGCAAGTGGTTGACCCGGCGAGGTATGTAGAACTTTTCCTATCTTTTGAGCATGACTAGTTGTGCGATATAGTACTAGACGCGTACGACCTTGATATCCTTTACTAGTTTTATGAATAGCCAAGGGTGAGTTAGTAGATTAACTCACTTCTTGAAAGTATTAAGGATGTCAAATGTTTTATTAAAGTAAAGGGACTTGAAGAGTTTTAAAGTATGAGGTACTTGTTCCATTTTAAACGTATAAGTCCCTGGATAGAAATTGTATATGACTAAGGTATAAAGTGAATATAACGACTTTATGGGAAGTTGGTTATATTGGCTTTATGGAAAGATAAATGGCTTGATTTAATGGAAGGCAATTAGATTTTAAGGCATCAATTGCCTAAGGTTTTATAAGAAAAGGAGTCACTTGATTTAGAAACCTAACTTTACTTCTAACGGTGTTGTGACTTGCCTTGAAAATGTAATTTGGACTTGATACTAGGATTAATAGTATCTTGGAAGTTTTCTACTAAAAAGAGTCATTTGTTTTAAAGAGTAAGTCGTAGTACTTTGGGTAATTCTGATTTTTATAAAAGACATGTTAGTGCCTTAAGTAAACTAAAATGAGAGTGTAGACGAATAAGACTAATAAGAAGTTATGGGGATTTCTAACTTGCTTATTTATTGTATGATGGCCGGTTGAGATAGGGTAAGAGTATAAGTGAGGGGCAAACCCCCAAGACGCTATACCACCTTCTCCAGGATAAGAGTATAAATGAGGGGTAAACCCCCAAGACATTATACCACCTGTATTATTACCTTATTCAGGGTAAGAGTGTAAATGAGGGGCAAACCCCCAAGACGTTATACCACCTGCTTCAGGGTAAGAGTATAAATGAGGGGTAAGAACCCTAAGACGTTATACCACTTGTTTCTATGGGTTCGCTACCCATGATTTGATCGGGAGTCTCCTATTGTGATGTTGTACGTATTCCCTTGATTTTACTCTCATTGTTAGTAAGGCACTGTGTACTGTAATTTTTGTTATCATACATGTCTCCGGCTTTGTTTTAAACTTATGTTGTAATTACGATTTTCCGCTTTACATACTTAGTACATATTATGTCATCGAATTCTTCCTGGCCGCTCATGCACGCCGCAGAGTGGTAAGCAGGTGGTGGATCCACATTCTTAGGATCACTTATCAGACGTCAGAAGCTCCATTTATTCGGAGGCTTGTCTCATTTTGGTACAGTCTTCTCCCTGGTGTTGTAGATTTATGTACATTCAGGGGTATGGCGGGGCCCTGTCCCGCCACAGTTGTTATTCCTAGAGGTCTGTATTCACATTTGTGGTTGGGCTGTAAGAACTGATGTTGTACAGTTGTACTTTTGATTATGTTATATATTGGAAGGCGGCCTTATCGGCTAGCCTGGGATGTTTTATTGTTACACATGTGTTTATGTTGTGTATGTTCCGCTGCTATTCTCTGATGTATACCTGAACAGGGTGCCCAGGTAGGGCACCAGTCGCGGCCCGGGGTCGGGTCGTGACATTAATGTTCTTCATCCTAGCCACACATTTGTTATTATCTTGACCCTCCATTGTGTTATATATACATAACTAGTGCAAGACTAAGTCTCCAACACTTAAAATATTTCACAACATTTCTTACCCACAAGTGAGGCTCTCGGGTTTGTGACAAAGTCCCACACAAAATTTTGTAGTTTTGATCCATTATTCACAAGACTTTAACCCAAGGTCCCTAAGGGTATTGTAAGGATATCTCAATAGAAAGATTTCGGAAAAACGGCATTTTCACGTTAGTCGCAAGGCGAAAACCTAAGGCATTTTCATAGGTTTTGATTGGAAATGGAAGATAAGTTGGTTGTGAGCTTCTAAAGGCTTCAAATAGCGGATTGGAGCGTAAAGGAAAGGAGCTAAGAATTGCTAAGGAGCGACATTGAATCTTGGAAATTTTAAGGGCTTGTAAAGGTATAAATCTTGTCGTTTTAGCAATTAAAGATTTCTTATCATTGTAGTTATGGATATTAGCAAGTATGAGATATATATTATGAAGTTGATAAGTGTTATGGTTATTGGAACCCTAATCCGAAAACTAGTATGTTTAGCCTTAAGATTACAATTCAATTTGATTATTAGTATAAGTCGTCACATGTTATTTAAAGAAGGAAATTGTAGTTGTTGAAGTTGTCTATGACTATATAACATGTTTGACCTAAGGACTTGGATTGAATAAAAAGAATTGGAAAAGACTTTGTGTTATTGAATAAGTTAGCCGAGAATGACCTTGATTAAGGACTTAGTTGGTATTAATTATGGGGCGGAATTTTACACGTATTGTAAGGCGTGTAATCCCCTTTGATTGGTTGTTGTTTTGGGCCTTAAATGTGGCGTGTTTGGTTATTGAATTCGGCCTTGAAAAAGGTGGCAATGTATGTAGAAACAAAGGAAGTGCTGTCCGATTTTCCGTAGAATTTAGTGACTTTGCACTTAGAATATTCTACGTTTGAAGCTAGAGATTAATGGACGTATTATGGCCATTATAGGTGGAAGTACTAAGTATAGCGTATTCTACTTGAAGGATGGAATAGCTATCAAGGTTGAAGTACTTCGGAGCATTTTGCTAATTGTCGATAATCGTCGCGAGGTATGTGAACCTCTTCCTTCTTTTGACATGATTCTATGTATGGAATATACATGTAGTACTATTTCATGATTCCTTCTACTCTTAGAAGTTAAGAGGTATGTATGTTGATTTACTCTACGTAAAGGTTATGTCTAAGTTATCCTAAGTTCTTACCAAGTCTTATGGGGGATGTTGGTAAGAGTCGTTAGGAGGTATTTGGAGCCAAGTTGACTTGGCTAAGTTACGGCACAAATGAGAATAAGTATCGAACAAGCCACTGCAGCGTTAATAAAGGAAAATGTATCGACAATCAATTAAGTTAAAATGAGTAGAATTCTCCATCTGCATAGAAGCTAAGATAAGACAAAATTGTATTACATTTTCTAGATCATGGCTACTTGATTAAGATCGTTATAAATAAGTATAACTTATTCACAACGCACCAAAGTATATGTTACTTAATTTATAAGAATTTACGTATGAAGTTTTAAGACTATGGTCCTCAAATTTTTAAAAGGTTAAGAGACTTTATTTTTCAAGTTATGAGACTTGATTCTTAAAGGGAGAAATGAATTGATTTAAAAGTATAGAATACTTGATTTGGAAAGTATTGATTTCTTGCCATTCTAAAGTTAAGAAACTTGTTTTCTTAAAAGTTAAGAGACTTGAAGTATTTTGAAAGCTATGTGATTTGAACTGAAAGTATAAGTTTCTTGGTTATAAAAGGAATGAATTTGTCTAAGACATAAAGAGTTATAACGACTTTATGGGAAGTTGGTTATAACAACTTTATGGAAGATTAAAAGAATGGGTTTCTTCAGTAATGTAAGCAAAGAAATGATTTGAAATAAAGAAGGGCAAATTGTTTTAAGGTACCAATTGCTTAAGGTTTTAAAGAAATAAGTCACTTGATTTAGAAGCCTATAAATGTACTTCTAAAAGGTATTGTGACTTGTCTTGAAAAGTAGATATGACTTGATACTACGGTTATTAGTATCTTGGAAGTTTTATTTGAAAGAGAATTATTTTAAAGGAGTAGAGGCACGTAGTACGTTGGGTTAAATTCCCGGATTTTATAATGACATGTTAGTGCCTTAAGTAAACAAAAATGAGAGTGTATATGAACAAACTAATAAGAAGTTAGGGGATTTCTTAACTTGCTTATGTAATGTATGATAAGCCGGTGGTGCTTATGTTATGTGTCACGACCCGTTCCGGGGCCCGTGACTGGTGCCTTACCCCGGGCACCCTAGTGACACAACATCAGAGTAATCAGCGGAACATAAAACACATACATGAACAAGTGAAGTACAAAACAGTAATCTGAGGAAAACTTGCCTTTCGGCATATATAAATAACCACTTTTTTTACAAATGAACAGTTTAATCCTTTTTACAAACCCTGCCCACAACAGTACTACAGACCTCTAAGAAATGATACGACAACAACGACGGGACAGGGCCCCGTCATACCCCTGAATGTAAGCACCTACAACAACAGGGGACTATACCAAGATAAGCCTCCGGAGAAACGGAGCTTCCCAAAAGCTGAACTGTGACCAAGAGCGAGGATCAACGATCGGTGTACCTTTTACTGCGGCTTGAACGCAGCCCCAAGGAGGTCGACAACAAAAATTTAGTATGTGAAACTAAAAATAAATACTGTAAATGAAATCATAGTAGTCTATACAAAGCAGGAGACATGTATGATAACCAAACTACAGTTCACCATAAATAAGCAGTCATGTCAAGTCAGGGACTCACGCCCTCAAGTCATCACTCAATTTTAACAATGGGTCTCACGCCCACCACATCAATCGTGCCCGTGGAATACCTTCCTCACTGCCGGCAGTTTATGATATACAAGCACCAAGGAATACATGAACACCGTGTCCCACCGTGTCCTAATAAAACGATGCGAGTAAGTACGAAGGCATAGCCGACTACTAACACCCACAGGACCAACAAGGTCATCAGCTGTGTCAGGATATCTGTCTCGACCGTCACATGATACAAGCTGGTCACTCGCCCGCAGATCAAATGTGCGCGTCTAGCCTCGAACTCTCCGCAGCTCGCATAGGCGGTCGATAGGCCCGCATGAGGTATAACCCCGCATCGAGGGTAGCTACTCCCGCATCGCCCCGACTCGCATCCGCATGGCCACAAGCGACCGCATGACCACAAGGGCCGCGACACTAACCTCGAGCTCCGTAGCTCCGCATGGATCCTCGACCCGCATGAGGTATTCTCGAATCATGGTCCTGCATCACCGAAGTCTACCCCGCGACGGAGGCGCCTTAACCTCCGAACACAAGTCAAGGTGAGTGGTACAATACCAACATAACGGTGATAGTCAAACAACTTTAAAAGCGCGATGAGGAAAACCCCTTTACACTAACATCACAAGATACTAACACACGTAGCATCCCAACATGTTTACTTCTCAAATCAACAAGAAAGTATTTACAAGGCTATCACGAACCAATACAATAGAGTATTCACACAAGGTACTTTCTACTAACAAGTTCTGTATCTAACCCCAAAGTACTTCACACATTAAATCTTTAAAAGATCTGCTTTCTTCACATAAGTCACACAATACGTAGTATAAAATAGAGTGACTATCCTTTTAAGAAAACCAAAACTCTTACCTTTGTAAAATCAAGTAACAACATTATTTTCCAAACGTCCAAGTTTGCCTAATATCAAATGTTCACGTTTCTTATTTTAGAAAGGTTTCGTAGTTCATAGTTTTATTCATTTAAGAATATAATTCTCTTTTAAACAATCGGAGAAACATAAGCCTTATATGTGAGTAGGACATTCTTGTTTATAACAATCTTATTACAAAGACCATGATCTAGGAAATATCATTTTGTCTCATCTTAGCTTCTATGCAGATGGAAGTTTCTACTGGTTTTAATAATACTTAATTATTCAAAACATTTCCTTTTATCAACGCTGCAGTGGTTTGTCGATACACATTCGATTCAAATCAAGAAAGCATTCTTAAGCCGTTATACCTAACTTCCCATAAAGCTAGTATAACTCTTAAGTTTTCAAACACCAAGTATTACTTCTCCTTTCAAAATGATTCAAAAAACTTTTGAAATACTTCAAGTTCTTTCTTATCATATAACAAGCCAGTTATAGTTCAAATCGATTACCTTTTAAAACCACATGTATTTTTCTTACTAACATAAAGTCGTTATAACCAACTTCCCATAAAGCCGTTATAACACTTTATGTTTTAAACCACTCAAACACATTTAGCACATGTACGCTCACCGCACTACATAGTTCACACATATCATGCTAGAAGAGATAGGAAGAGGTTCACATACCTCGCGACGAGTATCGACTACAGCAAAACGCTCAAGTACTTCCAAACGTCGGCTACTCCTTAAGCCACGTGATCGCGCCACACGTAGTACATCAACCTATAAGGCCACAAGGCGCTTATTAACATTTAGATCTCATCGTAGAACATTCTACACCAAAATTCGCAAGACTCTCCCGCAACAACAGAAATCTCCTCCTCTATCGAGGCCGCTACCAAGCCAACCGGGGGTTATACATCTAACCCTAACTGTACAATTTTACTCCACTGATTACTACACAAGTCTCATCAGAATACACCCTATGTAATTACTCAAGATTACCTTCTTTAAATTCAGCTTAAGTCGCAAGACATTGCCGTAAGTATTATTCAGGCTTAAGTCAAAAGACATTGCCGATAACTACGTTCAGTACTATATATAGTATACTTCAACTATATAATCTAACAACATGTAATTTCCAATTACAATAGGGGGACAAGATAATTACCTCGATAAGCCCATAATTATCCGAGTTTAATGTCGATCCTTAGCAAAGTTTAGCTCCAACTCCGAGCGCTCCAACCCGCTCTAAACCACCCTTAGAAGTTCTAACCGACTTCTACACAATACTCCAACGGACTATGGAGATTTTCCTAGGGTTTCGGTTTTGTGACTGACGGGAAGTATAATAGTATAACTGGGCTTTTTGTAAAGGTATAACCTTAGAATACTACAAGGTATACGGCTAAGGTAATTTGGGCATTAAAACAATACTTTGAGAGTATTTCTACACCACAAAGGGGGGGGGTATTATACGAAACCAACTAGGCTAGGGGGGGGGGTACCCCACGGCTAGCAACTCTAGGAGGGGGGGCACTACTCTCGGCTAGCACCCCTAGAGGGGGGGTGCTCTCGGCCACAAGGGGGGAGGCCCTTGGCCGAACTCAACACAAGGGAGGGAGAGGATTTTACACTTAGAAACATTTAGGAATGGATGAAGAATTCATCAAAGGGAGAGGGGTATTTATAGCACAAGCCAAGGCCAACCAATGGCCAAGATTGAGCCAAGTGCTACACAAGTGTAGGGCCAAGATATGCCCAAGTGCCCCCTAGTCCCTACTCCTTAAAACCCTCACAAAATATCTACCAAAATATCTACCACTTGACATCCCCATTTCGTCCAAGTACCGCCCACCTTGCCCACCAATGAGAGGGTGCCAAGTGCCGCCCTCTCGTTGGTCCAAAATGTTCCGTCTCTCGGAAAAATCCGCAAAAATAAGAAAAGACATAGCCGGAATTTTCCCTTCGCAAGTTATGTAAAACGTTTCGTCTAAAAACGACTCTAACCGGGTGTTGTGCACAAATGCCATTCGGCCAAGCCACCTAGGCGGGGGTGACACGTGTCACCCTCCTATTGGCCCAAAATAAAACATCTTCCGAAAATATCCACAATGGCCAAAATCTCGAAAACAAAGTGGGCCACAAAACCAGAATTTCTCCCGTGGGCCCCACGTGTCCTTTTCCGAATATAAAATTCCATAATTCTATAATATTCCAGGAAGTCCGATTAACAAATCTGTGAATCCAATTCCCATTAACGTACATTTTTCATTCAGAAAAACCGGAAACTTTTCCGTGGAAAAATCACCTCTTTCTTCCTTTCCAATCTTTACGTCGTATTCTCGCACGCACGCCCTCGCATACATACCCGAACTACGGGTATAACATTCTTCCTTAGAAACATTCGTCCGAATGTTCCTTCTAAGTCTCAAAACGAACACGTGCAAGATAGTCTTCACTACTATACTTACGAAACAATCCTCGCCACACCGCCACGTAAATACCCACGTAAAATACTTACATCCAAGTCCACGAGGAAACACCTCTAACATCACCACAAATAATACTACTTTTGTCACTTTGCCTGAGATACCACTTTGTCACTTTGCCGCGAGCCTTGCTCCAACGACCCAACAAATGGTACCGGCTGCATGCGATCACCGGCCGCCAGACACTCGAATTCTTACCACATTTCGAGCATCGCTTTAGTATCCAAAACTCGTCACACCCTGTCCGGGGTGGTACTTTCAAGAAGACCGACCGTCAACCTGAACTCTAAGCGTCGTCGCCGATTATCCGCACGATTCCTCTGAGCTGCCAGAACTTCTTCTAGACAAGCTTCTCACTATCCACAGTCTGCTGGAACAAGCTCAACCAACTATCCAACCCCGCCAACATCGAACCAATCGACCGGCAACTTACACTTCCGCCCGCAAGGCTTCATAAGGCGACATCCGAACACCAAATGGTAGCTCAAACGCTCCTCCACAGAGACAACAATCCTCACAACTACCTCGAAATCCACGTGACCGCCCGAGGCGAATGCGATTCGAGACTCACCGAAGTTCTTAACCCCGCTGGTAGGACTTTCGTAAACAAAACAGCCGTAACTGGCTCCACTGTCATCATAAGGTGAAGGTAGGCACCCGTGCAGCCTTACAACCTTCGATAAATCAACATCGCCAAGTGAACGGTCCCGATCAAGAACACGATGGGTTGCCCCATCGCCCGACCACCGGCCGAACGCATCCACGAACTCGCACGTTGGTTAACTCAACTTGGGCCTAACACCCTCATGACCCTACCACAAGGCGGGACCACCCCAAACTGACCCCGCTACCAAACCTGCCGCGGGTCGACCCGCACGTAGCCTCAACCCGACCCGGCAAGGCGCAAAATACCACCTCCCCGAAGGAACAATCTTACTAAACACGCATTAAAACCTAGCGGTCTTCTTAGCTCAACTACCCTTTCATTTCATACTACTTAGGACTTATCCCAAACACACCACGTGCACTATGCACTCCTATAAGGTCAAACATAAACATACGTCTCTACCCGAGATGGCCTTACCTCTAAGGTCTTTGCGTATAAAGCTCTAAGGCTCACACTTTCTCTATCCTCCAAAATCTTACTCGGTTAACCCACCATGATTTCTAATCACAACTAACACACTGCTATCGAACATAGCACTTAAGGTATACTCACCTTGAAAGTTACCGGCGACTCCGCCTCGCCCTCTTCTCGCCCTGGTTAACCCGTCGATCTCTACGCTTTCGGCTGCTGCGCATAAGCCCGCATACGTGCCATGCCAAGCCCAATCAAGAATTACTCGCACAACCCTTTCTTAGGTAGTCATCAAGACTCGCAGACATCGGTATACTCTCCGTAGCCAAATCCATGGCTAGTAAGGTTGCCTCTTTGCAATCTATATTCTCGCTCCCGCCGTGGAACTGGCGTTCACATATCATGGCCGCAGAGGAACCGCCGCCGCCATGCTTAAACTCTTGGGGCTAGTGACGTCGCAGAAATCCCGAATGAAGCACTACCCTAGGTAATGATTTGGGCTCGCCCTCGTGACCTCTCAGACTCAACTCGCAGCTTCTCGGCCGCTTGCCCTCCCGGGCCCGGGTTGCCTACGCGAGGCATAACGGTAAGGAAAGAAATACGTTAGAGGGTCCAACTTACAACACGCCTCTAAGGCACGATCTCGAGTGAGAAGAATAGAAACCAATCCTAAATATCCTATAGCCTCCGATTATTGGCGTGGTGCACAACACACCGATAATCAAGACTCATCGATACGGCTGTAGACACTTTCCGAGGATTAATCGCTCGATACCACTTTTGTCACGACTCTGCCCGGCCCGTGATCGTGCCTTACCCGGCACCCTAGTGACACAACATCGAGTAATCACGAACATAAAACACATACATGAACAAGTGAAGTACAAAACAAGAACTGAGGAAAACTTGCCTTTCGGCATATATAAATAACCACTTTTTACAAATGAACGCTTTAATCCTTTTACAAACCCCGCCACAACAAGATTACTCTGCACCTCTAAGAAATGATACGACAACAACGACGGACGGGGCCGTCATACCCCGAATGTAAGCACCTACAACAACAGGGACTATACCAAGATAAGCCTCCGAGAAACGGAGCTTCCCAAAAGTCGAATCTGTGACCCTAAGAGCGAGGATCAACGATCGGTGTACCTTTACTGCGGCATGAACGCAGCCTCGGCGAGGTCGATAACAAAAATTTAGTATGTGAAACTAAAAATAAATCAGTAAATGAAATCATAGTAGTCTATACAAAGCAGAGACATGTATGATAACCAAACTACGCTCACCATAAATAAGCAAATATGTCAAGTCGTGACTCACGCCTCAAGTCATCACTCAATTTTAACAATGGGTCTCACGCCCACCACATCAATCGTGCGTGGAATACCTTCCTCACCGCCAGCTTTATGATATACAAGCACCAAGGAATACACATGAACACCGTGTCCCACCTGTGTCCTAATAAAACGGCAGTGCAGGTAAATGCGAAGGCATAGCCGACTACTAACACCCACGCACCAACAAGGTCATAAGGCGTGTCATGATATCTGTCTGCACTCACATGATAAAAGCTGGTCACCGCTCGCAGATCAAATGCGCGCTCTAGCCCCGAACTCTCCGCAGCCTCGCATAGGCGGTCGGATAGGCCCGCATGAGGTATAACCCCGCATCGAGGGTAGCTACTCCCGCATCGCCCCGACTCGCGATCGCATGGCCACGCGACCGCGTGACCACAAGGGCCGCACACTAACTGGAGCTCCGTAGCTCGCATGGATCCCCGACCCGCATGAGGTATTCTCGAATCATGGTCCTGCATCACCTGAAGTCTACCCCGCAGACGGAGGCGGCAACCTCCGAACACAAGTCAAGGTGAGTGGTACAATACCAACATAACGGGTGATAGTCAAACAACTTTAAAGCGCGATCGAGGAAAACCCCTTTACACTAACATCACAAGATACTAACACACGTAGCATCCCAACATGTTTACTTCTCAAATCAACAAGAAAGTATTTACAAGGCTATCACGAACCAATACAATAGAGTATTCACACAAGGTACTTTCTACTAACAAGTTCGAGTATCTAACCCCAAAGTACTTCACACATTAAATCTTTAAAAGATCTGTTTCTTTCACATAAGTCACACAATACCCGTAGTATAAAATAGAGTGACTATCCTTTTAAGAAAACCAAAACTCTTACCTTTGTAAAATCAAGTAACAACATTATTTTCCAAACGTCCAAGTTTGCCTAATATCAAATGTTCACGTTTCTTATTTTAGAAAGGTTTAAGAGTTCATAGTTTTATTCATTTAAGAATATAATTCTCTTTTAAACAATCGGAGAAACATAAGCCTTATATGTGAGTAGGACATTCTTGTTTATAACAATCTTATTACAGCAGCCATGATCTAGGAAATATCATTTTGTCTCATCTTAGCTTCTATGCAGATGGAAGTTTCTACTGGTTTTAATAATACTTAATTATTCAAAACATTTCCTTTTATCAACGCTGCAGTGGTTTGTCGATACACATTCTGATTTCCGAAATCAGTAAAGCATTCTTAAGCCGTTATACCTAACTTCCCATAAAGCTAGTATAACTCTTAAGTTTTCAAACACCAAGTATTACTTCTTTCAAAATGATTCAAAAAACTTTTGAAATACTTCAAGTTCTTTCTTATCATATAACAAGCCGCTTATAGTTCAAATCGCTACCTTTTAAAACCACATGTATTTTCTTACTAACATAAAGTCGTTATAACCAACTTCCCATAAAGCCGTTATAACACTTTATGTTTTAAACCACTCAAACACATTTAGCACATGAACGTCTACCGTACTACATAGTTAACACATGTCATGCTAGAATAGATAGTAAGAGGTTCACATACCTATCGCCGAGTATCGACTCATATCAAAACGCTCCAAGTACTTCCAAACGCCGGCTACTCCTTAAGCCACGTGATCGCGCCACACGTAGTACATCAACCTATAAGGCCACAAGGCGCTTATTAACATTTAGATCTCATCGTAGAACATTCTACCGAAAATTCGGCAGCACCTCCCCCCCCCCGCAACAGCGTAAATCTCCTCCTCTATCGAGGCCGGCTACCAAGCCAACCAGGGGGGGTTATACATCTAACCCTAACGGGTACAATTTTACTCCACGGTACTACTACACAAGTCTATCAGTAATACACCCCTATGTAATTACGCTCAAGATTTTCTTTAAATTCGGGCTTAAGTCGCAAGACATTGCTGTAAGTATTATTCAGCTTAAGTCAAAAGACATCACGATAACTACGTTCAAGACTATATATAGTATACTTCAACTATATAATCTAACAACATGTAATTTCCAATTACAATAGGGGGACAAGATAATTACCTCGATAAGCCCATAATTATCCGAGTTTAATGTCGATCCTTAGCAAAGTTTAGCTCCAACTCCGAGCGCTCCAACCCGCCTAAACCACCCTTAGAAGTTCTAACCAACTTCTACACAATACTCAACGGACTATGGAGATTTTCCTAGGGTTTCGGTTTGGGACCGACGGAAGTATAATAGTATAACTGGCTTTTTGTAAAGGTATAACCTTAGAATACTACAAGGTATTTGGCTAAGGTAATTTGGGCATTATAACAATACTTTTGAGAGTATTTCTACACCACAGCGGGTATTATTATACGAAACAACTAGGCTAGTGGGTACCCACTGGCTAGCAACTCTAGGAGGGCACTCTCGGCTAGCACCCCTAGAGGGGGGGTGCTCTCGGCCACAAGGGGGGGAGGCCCTTGGCCGAACTCAACACAAGGGAGGGAGAGGATTTTACACTTAGAAACATTTAGGAATGGATGAAGAATTCATCAAAGGGAGAGGGGTATTTATAGCACAAGCCAAGGCCAACCAATGGCCAAGATTGAGCCAAGTGCTACACAAGTGTAGGGCCAAGATATGCCCAAGTGCCCCCTAGTCCCTACTCCTTAAAACCCTCACAAAATATCTACCAAAATATCTACCACTTGACATCCCCATTTCGTCCAAGTACCGCCCACCTTGCCCACCAATGAGAGGGTGCCAAGTGCCGCCCTCTCGTTGGTCCAAAATGTTCCGTCTCTCGGAAAAATCCGCAAAAATAAGAAAAGACATAGCCGGAATTTTCCCTTCGCAAGTTATGTAAAACGTTTCGTCGAAAAACGACTCTAACCGGGTGTTGTGCACAAATGCCATTCGGCCAAGCCACCTAGGCGGGGGTGACACGTGTCACCCTCCTATTGGCCCAAAATAAAACATCTTCCGAAAATATCCACAATGGCCAAAATCTCGAAAACAAAGTGGGCCCCACAAAACCGTAAATTTCTCCCGTGGGCCCCACGTGACCATTTCCGAAAATAAAATTCCATAATTCTCTAATATTCCAGGAAGTCCGAATACCAAATCTGGGAATCCAATTCCCATTAACGAACCTTTTTCCTTCACAAAAACCGGAAACTTTTCCGTGGAAAAATCACCTCTTTCTTCCTTTCCAATCTTTCTGTCGTATTCTCGTACGTACGTCCTCGCATACATACCCTGGAACTACGGGGTATAACATTATGTATGATAAGTCGGTAGTGCTTATGTTATGTATGATAAGTCGGTAGTGCTTAAGTTATGTCTGATAAGCCGGTAGTGCTTATGTTATGTATGATAAGCCGGTAGGGCTTATGTTATGTATGATGGCCGGTTGAGCTAGGGTAAGAGTATAAATGAGGGGTAAACCCCCAAGACGTTATACCACCTTCTCCAGGGTAAGAGTATAAATGAGGGGTAAACCCCCAAGACGTTATACCACCTTCTCCAGGGTAAGAGTATAAATGGCGGGTAAACCCCAAGACGTTATACCACCGCCGGGGTAAGAGTATAAATGAGGGGTAAACCCCCAAGACGTTATACCACCTGTTCCGTGGATTTGCTACCCATGATGTGAGGAATACCTCATGCGTGTCCTTATGGGCTTATGCGGGTGAAATACTCCCATGCGGGCGGGTACATCCTATGCGAGGAATACCTCATGCGGGTCCACAGGACATATGCGGGTGAAATAGTCCCAGGAGTAGGATTGCTTATTGATACTACGGGCGAGGGACCCTGCTTTGATCATGAGCCTCCTATTTTTATGCAGCATACCTTTATGGGCAGACTTATGTGATTTTATCGCGTCCCAGATTGGGCCGGGCAGTATACCTTTATGGGCAGACTTATGTGACTCTATCGCGTCCCAGATTGGGCGACAAGATAAAGCGTTCCTCCAATAAGGGGCGGATTAGGTTATGCAAGATACGTAAGTTATATGTTTATGAACTTGATGAGTTTTCTTAAGTAGGTACGTAAGAATTTGACTATACTCTTATGGAAAAATGGGAAAGGATAATAAGGTACGATTAAGTTCACGAGATGGAAATGACACGGTAGGATCTGGTATTTACCCTTTCTTTGTACTTGCCCCTGTCATTCTTTTGTACAGTTATGATTTGTTACTGTACCTTATTTTCCGTTCCATATTCGGTACCTGTTGTATTGACCCCCTTCGGGGGGCTGCGTTCACGTCCGCAGGTTTAGGTACACAGTTGTGGATCCGCGAGCCTAGGATCCTGGTTCAGCATTTTGAGATGGCTCCAATGTTCCGGAGCTTGTCGTCATGGTTATGTATATTCAGGGGTACGGCGGGGCCTTGTCCCGTCATAGTATTTGTCCAAATCTTAGAGGTCTGTAGTCATATCTTGTGGGTCGCTTTGTAAAAAAAGAAGAAGAAGTAACTGCTTTTGGTTTTACATATTTATATGTATCCAGGAAGGTAGCCTTATCGGCTAACCTATTATTTATTTCTTGTTAAGTTTATGTATGTATGTTCCGCTATTATTCTCTGATGTATACTTGTAAGGGTGCCCAGGTAGGACACCAGTCGCGGCCCGGGGTCGGGTCGTGACAGTACTCAGTAGTGGATCCGCGAGCTTAGGATCCTGGTTCAGCATTTTGAGACGGCTCCAATGTTCCGGAGCTTGTCATTATGGCTAGGTATATTCAGGGGTACGGCGGGGCCTTGTCCCGTCACAGTTTACTGTCCAAATTCTTAGAGGTCTGTATTTATATGTGGGCTGGACTGGCTAGAGTTGTATTTACATTGTCGAATAGTGTAGACCCTTTCGGGTGATTTTTATTATGGCAGCCTTATAGGCTTTGCCTGAGTTTAAAGAATAAATAAATGAGTGTTATTTATCTTCCACGGTTTATTATGTTGTATGAATAGAAGGGTGCCCAGGTAGGGCACCAGTCGCGGGCCTGGGGTTCGGGGCGTAACAGATATATTCCTTTGATAGTACTTTGGGTATTCTAAAATGGAAGTTGTTAGATATATTCCCTTGATCATACTTTGGGTTTTCAAAAATGGAAGTTGTCATATATATTCCCTTGATAGTACTTTGGGTTGCTAAAATGGAAGTTGTGGAAGTGCCTTGATACTACGAGTGTTAGTGCCTTGGGGTTTATAAATGAAAGGATGTACGGCGGACGTACATAGTACTTTTGGGTTCAATTCCCTAATATTACTTGGTATGTACGGTGAATGTACATAGTATTTTTGGGTTCAATTCCCTAATATTTCTTGGTATGTACGGTGGACGTACATAGTACTTTTGGGTTCAATTCCCTAATATTACTTTGTATGTACGGTGAATGTACATAGTACTTTTGGGTTCAATTCCCTAATATTACTTGGTATGTACGGTGTACGTACATAGTACTTTTGGGTTCAATTCCCTAATATTACATGACATGATAATGCCTTTAGTTTTCTAAAATGATAGTTCTTTCATTTTATTCTAATGAGAGTCAAAGATGATTTAACTTGCATATGGTTGCTCATGATAGCTATTCGTGTAAGTGTTATATTTCCACATCACCGCGCCCCTCACTAGAGGGCCGACAACATTATATTATTCATTCTGGGTTCAATTCCCGGGACATTATATATATATATATTTCATGGATTAGCTCCCATGACGTGAGTAGATATGCTCATTGCGGATCTAAATGACTCATGCGGGTTCAACTCTCATGACATTACTCCGCAGACTAGCTCTCCATGATGCGGGTATCGTGTATATATATACGCATTGCGGGTCCACAAGACCTATGCTGGTTGAATTCCCACGCGGGTTCAATTCCCATGAATAGGATTGCATAATGATTTTATGGGTAGGTGTCCCTGATCTTGACATGACTTGCATATTTTGAAAAGGTACAGTTGACTCTCATTACTCTATTTTTATAAGGCACAGTGGACTCCCTATATTTAAAAGATACAGTTGATTTTATACGATTGAGAAAGTACAGTTAGCTCTTATTCTTATATGACACGGTTGGATCTGATATTTGATTTTCATACTTGTCCCTGTCATCTTTTGGTCAGTTTGATCTTATTTACTGTACTTTATGTTTACATACTTAGTACATTATTGTACTGACCCCCTGCTCCGGAGGTTTGCGTTCATGCCCGCATGTATTAGGTACTCAGTTGGGTGATCCGCGAGCTTAGGATCTCCACTCAGCTTTCAATGAGATAACTCCATTATTCCGGAGCTTGTCATGTTGGTACGGAGTTGTATTATGGTCTTATGTATATTCATGGGTACGGCGGGGCCTTGTCCCGTCATAGTTGTTGTCAAACTCTTAGAGGTCTGTATTCATATGTGGGATGGACTGGTGTATAGTTGAAGTTCCGTTGATTATATATATATAATGGTGGCCTTGTCGGCTTGCCTAAAAATAAAATAAAATAATGAGTTTTCTTTAGCTTCCGCTAGTTATATGTGATGTGTGGGTAGAAGGGTGCCAAGGTAGGGCACCAGTCGTGGGCCCGGGGTTCGGGTCGTGACAGTTTCATACCTTCCAAGCAATTATTAAGGCTTAATCAACTCATGGTAACCCATAATTACTTCAGACAACACACACATGGCCCCAAATAAATATAGATGCACATCATCATTACACCATCTTATACAACAAGTTTACCAACCTGTACACAAAGCCCATATATTCCCTTTTGGGCCGCTGTTGCTTTCCTCGGAGGCATGGCTGCAACCATAATAATATGTTAGGAAGGGACTACCCTAACAACATAGCTCTATCGCACGATCTTAGAGTAATAAGAATAGAAACCAATCCTAAATGTACTGTAGCCTCCTGTTTATGGGTGTGGTGCACAACACATCGATAACCAAGATGCTACTAGACACGGTCTGTAGACATTCCGAGGACTAACTACTTTGATACCACTTTTTGTCAAGACCCGAACCCCGAGCCCGCGACTGGTGCCCTACCTGTGCACACTCCTCTTGTACCCTCACATCATATATAACACATATGCCAGATAACATATGGAAAACTGTATATATAGCAACAACGCAAGCCGACGAGGCTGCCGCTATATATATAAATGGGAACATCCCGACAATACATTAGTACAACTGGCCAATAATAATACAACTCCCGCAAGTCCAGCCCACATATGAATACAGACCTCTAAGAGTTTGACAGTAACTATGACGGGACAAGGCCCCGCCGTACCCCAAAATATACATAAGCCATAATGGAAAACCAGTACCAAAATTACTAGACTCCGAAATAGTGGAGCTATCTCAATCAAAGCTGAGTGGAGATCCTAAGCTTGCGAATATACCTACTCGCATGAGTCCTTAGACCCGCATGAGTATATACCTACTCGCATCATGAATCGCAAGTCCATGGAATAATATAAAAATGTTGTCGGCCCTCTAGTGAGGGACGCAGTGATGTGGGAATATAACACTTGCACGAATAGCTATCATGAGCAACCATATGCAAGTTAAATCATCTTTGACTCTTATTAGAACAAATAGAATGAACTATCATTTTAGAAAAACCCATGGCATTACCATGTCATGTAATATTAGGGACTTGAATCCAATAACACCATGTACGTCCGCCATACATCCTTTTTATAAAAAGAATCATATCATGTAATATTAGGTACTTGAACGCAATAGCACCATGTATGTCCGCCGTACATCCTTTCTTTTATAAACCCCTAGACACTAGCACTTCTAGCATCAAGGCACTTTCACTTTGAAAATCAAGTTACTTACACTTTTTAAATCAATGCACTTATACTTTTAAAATCAAGTAACTTATACTTTTAAAATCAAGGCACTTAAACTTTTAAAACCAAGTAACTTATACTTTTAAAATCAAGTCACTTCCACCTCATGAAATCTAGATTCATTTAAAATACGTACGTCCACCGTACACTCATTTTATAAAGTTCATGCCCAAAAGTAGAAAGGAAGAGTTCACATACCTTATCGGCTATACCACCCGCTAAGTAGAATACGCTACAAGTAGTACTTCAACCTATAATGACAATGACACTTCTATCAACTTCATCCTTACAAGTGTAGGTTAATACCAAGTAATGATTCTCTTTTCTACAAAAAATTGGGTTGCACTTCCCCTATTTATACGTACTTTTCCACCTTTCAAGAAGGTCAATTTCATCAACAACCAAGCCACAATTAAGGGCACAGCCAACAGTTAACCAAGGTGATTCACACACCTACATTTCACGTAAAAACAACCTCATAATCAACGTAAAATAGTCCACTAAAATCAGTCCACAATCCAACAAAAACGAGGGTAAAAAGTGAAGTCTTTCAACAATTTTCTATACCCTTATTCCCTTAGGACTTACATTAGCAATTACTATATTTAAACATGCATATTGGTGGCTGAATCTCCAGCATTCCAACGCCACAAAATAGTCCCTAAAACTGCACAACAATATTGTTACACCCTGTAAATCCAGGACATGTATACGAGAATAGACGTGAGAACACAAGACTTAAAAAATTGAACGAAAGAAAGAATTGATTTCCAAAGGAAAAATATTCCGAACCTCGGGAAGGAAAATTGTTCGTTAATGAGAATTGGTGTTATACCCCGTATTTCCAGAGTATGTACGTGAGCGCGTACGTATTATAATTTGAGCCTTAAAGTTGGCTAGTTTCGAAATTTGTACACAACACCCGTTTAGAGTCGTTTTTCGACGAAACGTTTCCACAGCTTTCGTAGGGAAAATTCCGGCTATGTCATTAATAATTTTTGCGGATTTTTCCGAGAGACGAAACATTTTGGACCAACGAGAGGGCGACACTTGTCACCCTCTAATTGGAAGGAGTGGACGGACGAAAAGGGGCTTGTTGGCACGTTTTTTGTGCATTATTTTTTGGTCAAGGAGTTGGTAGGATATTTTGGGTAGATGGATAAGGTTGCACATGGCTTAATCTTGGCCTTACACTTGCTATGCACTTGTCTTCATCTTGGCCATTGGTTGGCCTTCACTTGACCTATAAATACCCCTCTAAGTTGAAGACTTTCTTCATCCAAAACTTGAGCAATCTATCTAAGTCTCAAATACTCCCTCCCTCTTGTCTTGCTATCGTCCAAAGCCCCTTCCCCCCCTTTGAGCAAGGCCCTTGGCCGAGAGCCTCCCCCCTCCCCCTTTGTGGTGCCCTAGCCGAGGGGTACACCCCCCCTAGCCTAGTTGTTTTCGTATAATACCCCTTGTTGTGGTATAGAAATACTCTCCTAGTATTGTTATAATGCCCAAAATACTTTAGCCAAATACCTTGTAGTACTTTCCTAAGTACCCTTTTTACAAAAGCCCAGAAAATACCATTATACTTTCCTCACTCACTAAAACGAAACCCTAAGTAAATCTTCACCCGTTGTTGAAGTTATAAGTAGAAGTTGGTTAGAACTTCTAAGGGTTGGTTGGAGCGGCCTGAGCGCACGGAGTAGGAGCTAAACCTTGCTCAGATCGACATATAAACTCGGATAATTTTGGGCTTATCGAGGTAAACACTCTTGACCTTCCATTGTAATTGGAAATTACATGTTGTAGGAGTATATAGTTAAGTATACTATATATAGAACTGATCATAGTTGTGCGGCAATGTCTTTTGACTTAAGCTCGAATAATACTTACGGAATGTCTTGCGACTTAAGCCCTAATTTTAAGAATGAATCGAATCAGAATTACATAGATCAGACATGAGACTTGTGTAGTATAGCTGTGAGTAGAATTGTACACGTCCGGTCGACAGAAACCCCCGGTTGGCTTGGTAGTCGGCCTCGATAGAGAGAGATTTACGCTGCCATGTGTGGGAGGTGCGCGAATTTTCTCAGAGAATATTCTACGTCGGGATCTAAAGATATTAATAGGCGCTTTGTGGCCTCTATAGGTTGTAGTACTACGTGTGGAGTGATCTGCTTGACTGAGAGTGTAGCCGACGGTTTGAGGTACTTGGAGCGTTTTGCTATTAGTCGATAATCGTCGCGAGGTATGTGAACCTCTTCCTATCTGTTCTAGCATGATATGTGTATAACTATGTAGTACAAGAGACGCATACGTGTTTAATGTATTTGATTGGTTTGAAACATAAAGTGTTATAACGGCTTTATGGGTAGTTGGTTATAACAGCTTTATGTAGGTAAGAAAATGCTTTGTGGTTTCAAAGGGTAACTGATTTGACTTATAACGGATTTGATGTGTAGTAATACTTGGCTTTGAAAACATAAGAGTTGTACTAGCTTTATGGGAAGTTAGGTATAACGTCTTAAGAGTGATAAAAAGAATGGTTTACTGATTTTTAGAAGATAAGAGACTTGACTTAATGGTATTAATATGAATTTTGTTAAAAGTGTGAAAACTCATTCGTGAGTAATGAGTACTTGGTTTTAAGAGGAATAATGTTTTACTGATTTCGGAAATCAGAATGAGTATCGACAAACCACTGCAGCGTAAATAAAGGAAAATGTATTGAATAATGAAGTATGGTATTAAAACCAGTAGAAACCTCCATCTGCATAGAAGCTAAGATAAGACAAAATGATATTACATTTCCTAGATCATGGCTGCTTAATAAGATTAATTACAACAAGAATAATCTACTCACATATAAGACATATGTTTCTCAAAACGTTTAAAGGAGAATTATGTTTTAAAGGATTTAAAACTATGAACTACGAAACCTTTTCTAAAATGAGAAACTTGAGCTTTTGAAATTACGCAAACTTGAACGTTTGGAAAATAAGGTTGTTACTTGATTTTACAAAGGAAAGCATTTTGGTTTACTTAACAATGTTAGTCACTTTATTTTTATACTACGGGTATCGGGTGACCTTCGTAAAAGAAATGGATCTTTAAAAGGAATTTAACGTACGTAGTACTTTAGGGTTAAAATCCGGACTTTGACATAAAATGAAAGTACCTTGAGTTGTGTGTAACTTGCTTATGCTTGTTGTTATGAAACTTGACCATGTTACGTGTGATAGCCTTGTTGTGCAAGTACTGTGTTCTACTCGACTACCGGTACATCCGGGAATGTATTTCACTTGATTACCGGTTCATCCGGGAATGTATTTCACTTGATTACCGGTTCATCCGGGAATGTATTTCACTTGATTACCGGTTCATCCGGGAATGTATTTCACTTGATTACCGGTTCATCCGGGAATGTATTTCACTTGATTACCGGTTCATCCGGGAATGTATTTCACTTGATTACCGGTTCATCCGGGAATGTATTTCACTTGACTACCGGTTCATCCGGGAATGTATTCCACACGTTTCTATATTGGGTCCATAAGATGGGCCGAGACCTGTTATACGTATCACATGATTTGTACCTAGATCGCGGTGAGGAAGGAGTTCCACGCATGAGGATGACTTTGAGGCGTGAGTCCCTAACTGACATGATCGCTTATGTTATGAATCGTAGTTTGGTTATCATACATGTCTCTGCTTTATATAGACTATTATGATTTCATTTACGATTTTTACGATTTCACATACTTGGTACTGTTGTCTCGACCTCCTCGGGGCTGCGTTCATGCCGCAGTAAAGGTACATCGATCGCCGATCCCCGCTTATAGGATCACATTTCAATGTTGGAAGCTCCGTTCCTTCGAGGCTTATCTTTGGTATGTTACCCCGAGTCCGTGGGTTCTTGTACATTCGGGGTATGGCGGGCCCGCCCCGTCATAGTTGTTGTCACTTAGAGGTCTCAGTAGTACCGTTGTGCGTAGTCCGTAAAGGATAACTGTCGTATTTATGTATATATACCAAGGCAACTGCTTTGGTTGGCCTGCTTACTTATCATGTCTCTTAATTCATGTTCATGTTTTTATTTCCGCTGATTTTCTCCGATGTTGTATCACCAGGGTGCCCGGTAAGGCACCATCACGCGCCCGGTTCGTCGTTACAAAAGTGGTATCAGAGCGATTAGTCCTCTGAAAGTGTCTACGCATCGTGTCTAGTAGAGTCTTGATTATCAGTGTGTTGTGCACCACATCTATAATCGTGAGGTCGCGGGACATTTAGGATTGGTTTCCATTCTTCTCATTCCGAGATCGTGCCTTGAGTCAGGATAAATTGGACCCTCCGACGTATTCCTTTCCTTTACCGCTTATGCCTCGCGTAAGGCAACCTGAGCCCGATGGGCAAGGCAATGAGGGAGCTGTAGTGAGATACTGAGGAGTACGAGGGCGCAGCCCGGCCAAGACTGAGACAGTGCCCGACGGCGGAGTTTCGCGACACAAAGACCAAAGCGAGTTGAGAGCCGCAGCAGTGGTCGCCGAGACTACAAGACTGAGCCTCCACCCCACACCGGAGCAGATGAGATGGTACAAGGAGATGGCGCCATCGCCGTGGTCGTGGCCGATATGAGGATAGGCCGGATGCAGCAGCCCACTTCAGAAGACCCGTAGTTCACCCCGAGCGCATACTGAGGCTACGGGACTTTCCGAGAGTTGTAGCCTCCGGTGTTCTATGGATCGAGAGCCGAGGACGACCTCGTGAGTTTATCCGACAACACAGGATCATGAGTGATCAGAGCCTCGAGGCGTAGTCGGTGGTATTGGTTCGCATCACCGCGTGATACCGCAGCTGATCGTTTGATTCGTGGGAGCTGTCCCGGGAAGAGCATGCACTTCCAGCCGTATGGGACGAGTTCTCGAGGGCATTTCTTGCACATTTCTTGCCTCCACAGATGAGGAGGGCTCGGGCCGACAGATTTTTGACGTTGAGGCAGGACGGGCGGACGGTTAGAGAGTACAATGTGGAGTTCGACTCATTAGCTCGGTATGTTCCCGCTGTGGTAGCTGATATGGAGGACAGAGTACACCGCTACGTCACCGGGCTGGACGATTACTTGGCAGAGGCTTGTACGGGTGTAGCTCTTCAGCCGGGCATGGACATTGCCCGCATGCAAGCTCATGCACTAGGATGTGAGGCACGGAGAGGTCGACGGAATGACCGAGATCAGCAGAAGAGGGCCAGAACAGCAGGGTCCTTTGGTAACTTTCGAGGCGGACCGCCTCAGCAGCAGTCTAGTTATGTACCTCCACCAGTACAGAGTGGTCCCCCTCAGTCTTCGGGACGTTCAGGGTATTCGGGAGCTGGTCAGAGCTCCAGGGCTTCTGGTTCACAGGTATACGTGAGTGCTAGCCAGCGGGATTCATGTCCCCCTCAGTGTGCACGATGTGGCAAACATCATCCCGGGGAATGTCGTCTTTTTACTGGTGCTTGTTTCACCTGCGGCCGTCAGGGCCATGTGACGAGAGACTGTGCTTATAGGAGAGGTACCGGCAGCGCAGCCTCCGGATCGATGGCGCGTGTTCATCGCCTTCATACGCATGCGCCTGCAGGCGCACTTATGATTAGAGTGGAGCGGTAGCTTCAGGTATATCCTTAACCCTCTAGAGATTTGTATGCATGATTGATGACCTTATTATTGTGTGCTACGTTCGGATAGCGTTATGTTGGTTATGAGTTAGAAAGCTTGGCTAGTTGAAAGGATATGTATGGGGACATGGAAAGTGTGAACTTTAAAATATTTCATGTTGAGACCTTAGATGTAAGGTCATCTTGAATAAAAGATTTTACGGTTAGTCCTTGTTGAAATACTTGGTTTCATGATAAATGTATTGTGTGATAAGTCCCCGGTTGGGTAAATGAAAGTGGTATCTTTCCGATGTGATTTAGCAAGGTTGTTCCGATCGAGAAACGAGAAAGTACGACGCAGGCTCGGGTTGAGGACGTGTTGCGTGTCAACCCGTAGCCCGGAATGAAGTGGGGTCAGCTCTGGGTGGTCCCGCCAGGTGGTAGGATCACGAGGGTGCTAGGCCCAAGTTTAGATGACCATCGTATGAGTTCGTGGATATGTTCGACCTGAAGCGGATCGTGAAGGCCGGAAGTGGCCTTAAGGAAGATTGAGGCTAGTAAGATAACCAAGTTGGAGGTGGTGACTCCAAGGTTTTGAAAACTGAAGCGATGACTGAGGTGTGGTACGTATATGAGAAGAGTTCAAGTGTTCGGGAAGGGCACGACGAGTAAGGCAGGGAGAGTACGTGTGTTACTTTGTTGCCATGTGTGGCATTGGAAATTTGTTTAAAGTTAAGAGGAACTTTATCGTTATCCGTCTTGAGAAGGAACATTCGGGACGAATGTTTCTAAGGAGGGGAGAATGTTATACCCCGTATTTCCAGAGTATGTACGTGAGCGCGTACGTATTATAATTTGAGCCTTAAAGTTGGCTAGTTTCGAAATTTGTACACAACACCCGATTAGAGTCGTTTTTCGACGAAACGTTTCCACAGCTTTCGTAGGGAAAATTCCGGCTATGTCATTAATAATTTTTGCGGATTTTTCCGAGAGACGAAACATTTTGGACCAACGAGAGGGCGACACTTGTCACCCTCTAATTGGAAGGAGTGGACGGACGGTGGGGCTTGTTGGCACGTTTTTGTGCATTATTTTTGGTCAAGGAGTTGGTAGGATATTTTGGGTAGATGGATAAGGTTTCACATGGCTTAATCTTGGCCTTACACTTGCTATGCACTTGTCTTCATCTTGGCCATTGGTTGGCCTTCACTTGACCTATAAATACCTCTAAGTTGAAGACTTTCTTCATCCAAAACTTGAGCAATCTATCTAAGTCTCAAATACTCCTCTTGTGTTGCTATCGTCCAAAGCCCCTTCCCCCCCTTTGAGCAAGGCCCTTGGCCGAGAGCCTCCCCCCGCCCCCTTTGTGGTGCCCTAGCCGAGGGGTACACCCCCCCTAGCCTAGTTGTTTTCGTATAATACCCCTTGTTGTGGTATAGAAATACTCTCCTAGTATTGTTATAATGACCAAAATACTTTAGCCAAATACCTTGTAGTACTTTCCAAAGTACCCTTTTTACAAAAGCCCAGAAAATACCATTATACTTTCCTCACTACTAAAACGAAACCCTAAGTAAATCTTCACCCGTTGTTGAAGTTATAAGTAGAAGTTGGTTAGAACTTCTAAGGGTTGGTTGGAACAGGCCTGAGCGCACTGAGTAGAGCTAAACCTTGCTCAGGATCGACATATAAACTCGGATAATTTTGGGCTTATCGAGGTAAACACTCTTGACCTTCTGTTGTAATTGGAAATTACATGTTGTAGGAGTATATAGTTAAGTATACTATATATAGAACTGATCATAGTTGTGCGGCAATGTCTTTTGACTTAAGCCTGAATAATACTTACGGCAATGTCTTGCGACTTAAGCCTGAATTTTAAGAAGTGAATCAATCAGTAATTACATAGATCAGACATGAGACTTGTGTAGTATTGTGAGTAGAATTGTACACGTCCGGTCGAGTGCAAACCCCCGGTTGGCTTGGTGGCAGCTACCGATAGAGAGAGATTTACGCCATGTGTGGGGAGGTGTCGCGAATTTTCTGTAGAATATTCTACGTCGGGATCTAAAGATATTAATAGGCGCTTTGTGGCCTCTATAGGTTGTAGTACTACGTGTGGAGTGATCTGCTTGACTGAGAGTGTAGCCGACGGTTTGAGGTACTTGGAGCGTTTTGCTATTAGTCGATAATCGTCGCGAGGTATGTGAACCTCTTCCTATCTGTTCTAGCATGATATGTGTATAACTATGTAGTACGGTAGACGTACATGTGTTTAATGTATTTGATTGGTTTGAAACATAAAGTGTTATAACGGCTTTATGGGTAGTAGTTATAACAAACTTTATATAGGTAAGAAAATGCTTTGTGGTTTCAAAGGGTAACTGATTTGACTTATAACGGATTTGATGTGTAGTAATACTTGGCTTTGAAAACATAAGAGTTGTACTAGCTTTATGGGAAGTTAGGTATAACGTCTTAAGAGTGATAAAAAGAATGGTTTACTGATTTTTAGAAGATAAGAGACTTGACTTAATGGTATTAATATGAATTTTGTTAAAAGTGTGAAAACTCATTCGTGAGTAATGAGTACTTGGTTTTAAGAGGAATAATGTTTTACTGATTTCGGAAATCAGAATGAGTATCGACAAACCACTGCAGCGTAAATAAAGGAAAATGTATTGAATAATGAAGTATGGTATTAAAACCAGTAGAAACCTCCATCTGCATAGAAGCTAAGATAAGACAAAATGATATTACATTTCCTAGATCATGGCTGCTTAATAAGATTAATTACAACAAGAATAACCTACTCACATATAAGACATATGTTTCTCAAAACGTTTAAAGGAGAATTATGTTTTAAAGGATTTAAAACTATGAACTACGAAACCTTTTCTAAAATGAGAAACTTGAGCTTTTGAAATTAGGCAAACTTGAACGTTTGGAAAATAAGGTTGTTACTTGATTTTACAAAGGAAAGCATTTTGGTTTACTTAACAATGTTAGTCACTCTATTTTTATACTACGGGTATCGGGTGACCTTCGTAAAAGAAATGGATCTTTAAAAGGAATTTAACGTACGTAGTACTTTAGGGTTAAAATCCGGACTTTGACATAAAATGAAAGTACCTTGAGTCGTGTGTAACTTGCTTATGCTTGTTGTTATGAAACTTGACCATGTTACGTGTGATAGCCTTGTTGTGCAAGCATCGTGTTCTACTCGACTACCGCAGACATCCGAATGTATTTCACTTGATTACCGGTTCATCCGGGAATGTATTTCACTTGATTACCGGTTCATCCGGGAATGTATTTCACTTGATTACCGGTTCATCCGGGAATGTATTTCACTTGATTACCGGTTCATCCGGGAATGTATTTCACTTGATTACCGGTTCATCCGGGAATGTATTTCACTTGACTACCGGTTCATCCGGGAATGTATTCCACACGTTTCTATATTGGGTCCATAAGATGGGCCGAGACCTGTTATACGTATCACATGATTTGTACCTAGATCGCAGCGGCGAAGGAGTTCCACGGGCATGAGGGATGACTTTGAGGGCGTGAGTCCCTAACTTGACATGACTGCTTTTATGTTATGAACTGTAGTTTGGTTATCATACATGTCTCCTGTTTTATATAGACTATTATGATTTCATTTACAGTATTTTTACAGTTTCACATACTTGGTACCTGTCAGATCGACCTCCTTCGGGCCGTTCATGCCGCAGTAAAGGTACATCGATCGCCGATCCCCGCTTATAGGATCACATTTCAGCGTGTTGGGAAGCTCCGTTCCTTCGAGGCTTATCTTTGGTATGTTACCCGAGTCCGCAGGTTCTTGTACATTCGTGGTATGGCGGCCCGTCCGTCATAGTTGTTGTCACTTCTGCAGGTGCAGAAAATCTTGTGGCGTAGTCCGTAAAGGATAACTGTCGTATTTATGTATATATACCGAAGGCAAATCGCTTTGGTTGGCCTGTTTACTTATCATGTCTCTTAATTCATGTTCATGTTTTTATTTCCGCTGATTTTCTCTGATGTTGTATCACTAGGGTGCCCGGGGTAAGGCACCAGTCACGGGCCCGGGTTCGGGTCGTGACAATTGGGTTCTCAAATTTGATTATTTGTGTTATACCCCGTAGTTCCGGAGTATGTGTGTGAGGACGTACGTACGAATGTATAAGCCCTAATTAGGGTAAGAGTGAAGGAATTGTTTTCCGACGGAAAAGTTTCCGAACCTTGTGAAGGAAGTTTTGCGTTTTCAATATTTTTTTTCCAATTATGAAATTTTTCCGAGAGATAAAATATTTTGGACCAATAGGAGGGCGACACGTGTCATCCCAAGAAGACATAGTGGACGTTTTTTGCAAGGTTAGTGGGCAAGACAAGTGGTCAAAAGTCTTGCATGACATTTGCATGGGTGGGACGTTTTTTGCAAGGTTAGTGGGCAAGTCAAATGGTCAAAGTCTTGCATGACATTTGTGGGACAAGTGGAGAAAGGAACCTACACAAACAATCTATACCATACACATGTTTCAATCCTAACCCTTGGTTGTCCTATATAAACCCCTCTAGTTGATGAAAATCGTCCACACTTAGAACATTTCTAGACTTGAAAATATTTTCTCTCCCTCCCTAGTGCTCTCGTCCAACCCCCCTCTTTCTTGAGCAAATGTTGTCCAAAAATTCTTAAACTTATAAGTGTTCTTCCTTAATGTATTAGGAAGATTATTGTTACACCCCGTAGTTCCAGAGTATGTATATGAGGACGTACGTACGAGAATACGACACAAAATTGGAAAGGAAGAAAGATGTGATTTTTCGACGGAAAAGTTTTCGGATTTTGTGAAGGAAAAAGGTTCGTTGTTGGGAATTGGATTCCCAGATTTGGTATTCGGACTTTTTGGGATATTTGAGAATTATGGAATTTTATTTCCGGAATTGGTCACGTGGGGCCCACGGGAAAAATTTACGGTTTTGTGGGGCCCACTTTATTTTCGGATTTTTGGCATTACGGATATTTTCGGAAGACGAAATATTTTGGACGAGTAGGGGGCGACACGTGGCACCCCCATGTGGCTCATTGGCCGAAAATTAGGGGGGGACCACATGGCTTGGACGTTTTTTGGGGGACAAGTGGCAAGCCACTTGTCCCATTTTTGTGGTGAACAAATGGTTGGCAAACTACCCACACACATGTACCCCATCCTCACCTTACACTTGCTTTAATCATAGCCGTTGATTTCTCTATAAATACCCACTTGTTTCAAGACTTTATTCATCCTCACTTAAGAGTTTCAAAGGCAAAATTCTCCCTCCCTCCTTGTGTTGTTCTCGTCCAACACCCCCCTTTGTGTAGAAAAAATCCTTCAAGTGTTGTTATTATCCCAAATACCTTAGCCTAGTATTCCTAGTAGTATTCCAAAGTTATTTCAATACTAAGAGCCGAAAATACTACTTTATTCCAATAGTCGCAAATGAAGCCCTAGAAAAATCTTCATAGCTTAGATGAAGTGTTAAGAGAAGTTGTTTAGAAACTTCTAAGGGTTGCTTGGAGCGGGTTGGAGCGTAAGGAATTGGAGCTAAACGTTGCTCAGGATCGACTTATAAATCTTGGATAATTTTGGGCTTATCGAGGTAATGATCTTTATCCCCCTATTGTAATTAGAAATTACATGTTGTAGTAATGTATAGTTGAGTATACTATATATAGAATGAATATTGATAAGTATTGAACTGTATTTACATTGGACTGTATTTACAGTAGACTTGTAGTATTATTGTGGAGTAGAATTGTACACGTCCGGTTAGACGTGTAACCCCCCCTTGGAGTTGTTGGCTGGGTAGCGGGCCTTGATAGAGGAGGAGATTTATGTGGTTACGGGGGGGGAGGTGCTGCCGAATTTTCCGTAGAATAATGACCTTGTGCTTGGAATTGTGCTACCAAGAGATCGGGAAGTTGATAGACGTTTTGTGGCTTTTTAGGTGGAAGTACTACGAGTAGCGTATTCTACTTGAAGGGTGGACAAGGCTAGCAGGGTTACAGTACTTTGGAGCTTTTTGCTTTTTGTCGATAATCGTCGCGAGGTATGTGAACCTCTTCCTATCCTTTCTAGCATGATATTTGTGAAATATATATAGTGCGGTAGACGCACGTGTGTTTAAAGGAATTTGATTTTCCTTTTGTGTCCTTGACTTGATTCTAAAGTTAAGTGACTTGTTATGAAATATTAAGGACTTGAATTATGTTAAAAAGTTGTAAAACCTCACTCATGAGTAATGGGTGTGTGGTCTTTTAAAGAATAAAGTTATCTTGATTTCGAAAATAAGAATAGTTGTCCTTGGTTGGTTTAAAACATAAAGTGTTATAATAGATTTATGGGAAGTTATTTATAACGACTTTATGAAAACAAATGAATGGTTTTATCATTGGATTTAAAATGATAACTTGACATTTAAAGGTTGGAGGTTGGTTTCCTTAAAAGATATGATTTAAAGATTAAGAGCCTGACTTTTGAAAGTAAAGAGACTTGACTTATAAACAACTTGATTTTGGGAAAGGAGAAGTAACTTGATTTAAAAGGTATAGGTTACTTGTTTTTAAAAGAGTAAGACACTTGGTTTAAAAAGTATATTGCTACTTGACTTTAAAAAGGAAAAAGTGTTTTTGTTTTAAAGGAAGGCATGGTTTTGTCTTAAAATGGTTTAAAAAAAGGAAGGAATGCTTTTGTCTTAATATTGGTTTAAAAAGAAGGTATGGAAATTGTTTTGGTTTACTTAAAAGATAGTTACTCTATTTTGATACTACGGGTATCGTGTGACTTTTGTGTGAGTAACTTGACTATGTTGGCTTGTGATAGCCTTGTAATACTTTCTTGTTGGTTTGATAAGTAAACATGTTATGATGCTACGTGTGTTAGTGTCTTGTGATGTTTGTGTAAGGGGGTTATTCTTGTTGTGCTTACGTTGTTAAACGATAAGCCCGTTGTACTGGTATTATATCACATACCCCCCTGACTTGTTATGATGCCGAGGATTTGCCACCCACGATGCGAGGAATACCTCACGCGTCCACGCGACCTATGCGAGTCAGCGGGAGTTCCGAGGATTGATCACCCGGTGTTACGCCGTCACGAGAATACCTCATGCGTCCGGTGACTATGCGACTTCGGGGTCCAGGATGATGCCGGGTTAGCTACCCCGATGCGAGAATACCTCACGCGACCTAGGTGGTCTATGCGATCGCGAGAGTTCGAGATTAGGCTCGCATAATGATACTATGGGCGATCGCCTTGCTTCGATCATTAGCGCCTAGAAAAGACCATTCGTTATATCTATTTTGCTCTTGTTTACGCCGTGACACTACGTGCGCTAAATTGGTTGTTCGTACGTATTGTAATTGGTTTTAAAAATGTTATGATTTTATTTCAGTACTTTACAGTTTCACATACTTGGTACCTGTTGTACTGACCTCCTTCGGGGGGCTGCGTTCATGCCGCAGGTAGAGGTACACCAGTTGTTGATCCTCGCTCATAGGATCACGCTCAACGTTGGGAAGCTCCGTTTCTCCGGAGGCTTATCTTGTGGTATGATTCCCTGAGAGTGTAGGTTCTTATACATTCAGGGGTATGGCGGGGCCCTGTCCCGTCGTTGTTGTTATAAAACTCTTAGAGGTCTGTAGTACTGTTGTGGGCACGGTTTGTAAAAGGGATGTAACTGTTCAAGTTTTTATTTATATATACAGAAAGGTAACCGTTTTGGTTAGCCTATTTTCTTATTTCACTGTTTATCTTTTATGAGTTTTTATTTCCGCTGATTTTCTCTGATGTTGTATCACTAGGGTGCCCGGGGTAAGGCACCAGTCACGAGCCCGGGGTCGGGTCATGACAAAAGTGGTATCAGAGCAGTTAATCCTCGGAAAGTGTCTACAGACCGTATCTAGTAGAGTCTTGATTATCGGCGTGTTGTGCACCACACCTATAATCAGGAGGCTGCAGGATATTTAGGATTGTTTTCCATTCTTCTCACTCTGAGATCGTGCCTTAGAGCCGTTATAAGTTGGACTCCTCAGCGTATTCGTTTGTGCTAGTTATGCCTACGCAGTGCAACCAGGCCCGGATGGGCAAGGCGTGGAGGAGCTACGAGTAGAACACGGAGGGTTACGAGGGCACGCCCGGTCACACCGAGATAGTGCTTCATTCGGGAGTTCGCGACGCCGCTAGCCCCGTGAGAGTTTAGAGAGCACCGCAGAGCTATAGAGACCACGATACTGAAGTCTTCGCCCACGACCGGAGCCGAGGATACGAGTTACAAGGAGATGGCCCGCCATTAGCCGCACTTGTGGCTAGGAACGAGGCCGACGAGAGCCTGAGGTTCCGGCAGCATGAGTTCACCCTAGATCCGATAGTTTTGAGACTTCTGACTTCGAGTGCACCACCCGAAGTTCTATGGATTCGAGCGAGACGATCCTCAGGAGTTTATTCGACAGTTGCAGCGGATCATGAAAGTGATCAAGACCTTAGAGGCATTTCCTACACGCTTCTTGCCCTCGCAGATGAGGAGAGCTCGGGCAGATAGATTTATGATGTTAAGGCAGAACGGGCGGACGGTTCGGGAATACAGTATAGAGTTTGACTCATTGGCTCGTTATGTCCCCGCTTTAGTGGCAGACATGGAGGATAGAGTGCACCGATATGTCACAGGACTTGACGATTATCTAGCAGAGAGTTGTACAAGAGTAACTCTTCAGTCAGACATGGACATTGCCCGCATACAGGCTTATGCGCAGTAGACTGAGGAACGTAGAGATCGACGGATTAACCAAGATCAGCAGAGGAGGGCCAGAACAGCAGGGTCCTTTGGTAACTTTCGAGGCGGATCTTCTCAGCAGCAGACTGGTTATGCGCCTCCGCCAGTACAGAGTGGTCCTCCACAGGCTTCAGGACGTTCGGGGTATGCAGGAGTTGGTCAGAACTCCAGGGTTTCTGGTTCACAGATTTACATAAGTTCTAGCCAGCCAGATTCGGTTTTCCCTCAGTGTTCACTATGTGGTAGGCGTCATCCTGGGAAATGTCGTCTTTTTACGGGTGTTTGTTTTACCAGCGGCCGTCAGGGCCATGTGAGGAGAGAATGTCCTAGTAGGGGGGATACAGGTGGGACGACTTAGCCTACCAAGTCAGTTGCGGATTAAGTGGTTCGGAAAGGAAGGGGTGTTAGCCAGAGGAGGCCACCCCCACCTCGGTATGGCCGTTGTGGTAGGTGTTCTTATGGGGAGTGTCGTACTACTTAGATAGCTTGTTAGGCTTGCGGCCAGCAGGGCCATTTTGCGAGAAATTGTCCGACCAGAGGTGGCGCGGATGTTACGACTCAGCCTTCGGGATCAGTGGCTGGTTCATCACCTTCTGTAGTTATCGCCGATGAGAGCAGGATTTGATTAGAGCGACAAAGGGAAAGTGAGGCAGTAGTTACAGAGATATCTTCAGCCCTTAAGAGACTTGTTTAGGCCGTTATGGTAGATACATGTGGAGTGCTATGTTCGGTTAGCATTGTGTAAGTTGTGATTAGAAAACATGGGTAGTTGAAAAGGGTAAGTCTGGGGACGAGAAAATGGGGAGCCTTAGAATTTATAACAGTTGGGACCTTGGATGCAAGTCCGTCCTGAGTGGATGATTTTACGGTTGGTCTTTGTCGAAGTACTTGGTATGCATGATATATATTGTAGGATAATTCCATGGGTAGTGTGAGATGGAAGTGGTAGCTTTCATGACGTGAACTGGTAAGATTGTTCCGGATCGGGGAACGAGAGTTTAGTACAAAGTGGGTCGGGTTGAGGCCATATCGCGAGTCAACCCGCAGCCCGGAATGTGGTGGGGTCAGTTTGAGGTGGTCCCGCTAGATGATAGGGTCACGAGGGTGTTAGGCCCAAGTTTAGGTAACCATCGTACGAGTTCGTGGATGCGTCCGACCAGTAGTCGGGCCGATGAGGTCAGCCCATCTTGTCTTTCAATTAGGCCTGCTTACTCGGCGGAGGGTTATGCGAGATGTTATGTATCAGGGAGGTTGTAAGGTTGCACGTGTCACGACTGCCCGGCCGGATCGTGCCTTACCCGCACCCAAGTAGTCATACATCGAGAAATCACGGAAATAAAACATAAACATGAAACAAGAGATATGATAAATAAACAAAGCCAACCAAAATAATGCTTACAGATATATATACATAAAAACCCAACGCTTATCCTTTTTACAAATTCGCCCACAACAAGATTTCATGCACTCTAAGAGTTTTATAACAACAACTATGACGGACAGTGGCCCCGCCATACCCTGAATGTACAAGAACCTACTGCACTGTGGTAACATACCAAAAGATAAGCCTCCGAAGGAACGGGGCTTCCCAACACGCTGAATTGTGATCCTATGAGCGAGGATCCACAACCGATGTACCTCTACCTGCGGCATGAATGCAAATTCCCAAGGAGGTCGATAACAGTACCAAGTATGTGAAACTGAAAAATACTGTAAATGAAATCATAACAGTCTATATAAAACAGGAGGCATGTATGATAATAAAGCTATAGTTCACAATATAAAAGTAGTCATGCCAAGTCAGGGACTCACGCCCTCAAAGTCATCCCTCATGCCCGTGGAACTCCTTCCTCACTGCCGGCAGTCTAGGCATAAGTCATGTGATACGTGTAACATGTCTCGGCCCATCTCATGGACTCGAGGTGAAATCGTATGGAATACATTCCCGGTCCATCTCATGGACTCGGTATCAAATCAGGTGGTATACATTCCCGGTTCATCCCATGAACGCGGTAGTCGAGTGAAATACATTCCTGTTCATCCTGAACGCGTAGTCGAGTGAAATACATTCGGTTCATCTCATGAACGCGTAGTCGAGTGAAATACATTCGGTTCATCTCATGAACGCGTAGTCGAGTGAAATACATTCCCGATTCATCCACGAACGCGAGTCGAGTGAAATACATTCCCGGTTCATCCCATGAACGCGGTAGTCGAGTGAAATACATTCCCGGTTCATCTCATGAACGCGGTAGTCGAGTGAAATACATTCCCGGTTCATCTCATGAACGCGGTAGTCGAGTGAAATACATTCCCGGTTCATCCCATGAACGCGGTAGTCGAGTGAAATACATTTCCGGTTCATCCCATGAACGCGGTATTCGGATGGTCATAACATTTAAACGCTCTTTTAAGACAGATTAAGGTAATACCATATTTTCCTTTTAAAACAACTAAGGTAACATTATGCCCTTCTTTTTAAACCAAAACACTTTCCTTTTTAAAGTCAAGTAACAACCTTCTTTTCCCAAAGTTCAAGTTTGCCTAATTTCAAATATTCACATTTCTTATTTTTGAAAGGTTTCATAGTTCATAGTCTTAATCTTTTAATAACATAATTCTCCTTTTAAAACAGTTGAGTAATATATGCCTTATGTGTGAGTAGGTTATTCTTGTTTATAGCAGCCATGATCTAGGAAATGTAATATCATTTTGTCTCATCTTAGCTTCTATGCAGATGGAGGTTTCTACTGGTTTTAATAATACTTTATTAGTCAATGCATTTCCCTTTATTAACGCTGCTGTGGTTTGTTCGATACTTATTCTCATTTCCGAAATCAGTAAAACATTATTCCTTTTACAAACCAAGTACTCATTGCTCACGAATGAGGTTTCACACTTTTTAACAAAATTCATATCAATTCAATTAAGTCAAGTCTCTTATCTTTTGAGATCAAGTCTCTTAACTTTTAAAATCAATAACCCATTCTTTTTATCTTTCTTAAGTCGTTATACCTAACTTCCCATAAAGCTAGTATAACTCTTAAGCTTTTAAAACCAAGTGTTACTCTTCTTTCAAAAAGGTTTCTTAATTCTTCTGAAATACTTCAAGATTCTTATTATTCAGGCTTAAGTCAAAATACATTGCCGTAAAGCTACGTTCAGTTAACACACGTACGTCTACCGTACTATATATATATATATACTTTTAAAATATCATGCTCAAGAGTATAGGAAGAATCACATACCTTGCGACGATTATCGACTATTAGCAAATAGCTCCAAGTACTGTAATCCTGCTAGCCTTTTTCACTTCTTCGAGTAGAATACGCTACTCGCAGTACTTCAACCTATCACGGGCATATAAGTCTATCAACGTCTAGACTATTCTGTAAAACATTTCTAGATACAGATTCCTTTATTCTATGAAAAAATTGGGCAGCACTTCCCTACCCGCCAAACTACACAAGTCTCATCAGAAATACACCCATGTAAATCTGATTCACTTTCTTCTTTAATATTCTTCTGATGTGATTTCAGTTAAATTCTTTTCTGTAATATCCTTCTATTACAGTTCAATTCTCTTCTGTAATATCCTTCTATGAATCTTATATTCATTTCTATACTACTACAGTATGTAATTTCCAATTACAATAGAAGGACAATAGTATTTACCTCGATAAGCCCAAAATTATCCAAGTTTAATGTCGATCCTGAGCAACGTTTAGCTCCTAATCCGTGCGCTCCAACCCGCTCCAAACAACCCTTAGAAGTTATAACCAACTTCTACTCAAATACTTCAACCATCTATGAAGATTTCCTTAGGGTTTCGTTTAGTGGCTAAAGGAAGTATAATAGTATTTCTGGGCTTTTAGTATAGGTATAACCTTGGAATACTACAAGGTATTTGGGCCAAGGTTTTTTTTGGAATAGTAACAATACTAGGAGAATACCTTTCTACCAAGGGGGGGGGGTGTATTTTTCGAAAACAACTAGGCAAAGGGGGAGGGGGGGGGGTTCGGCCGAGGGCCTCACAAAGGGGGAGGGGGAGCTCTTGGACGAGAGCTTTGCTAAGAGGGGAGGGATTTTTAGACTAGGAAATGTCTAAGTGTGGATGAAGAAGTTCATCAACTAAGGGGGGTATTTATAGGCCAACCAATGACCAAGATCAAGACAAGTGGTAGGCAAGTGTAGGGTGGGGATTTGGACAAGTGTAAGTGGGTCGCACGGGGTTACAGGTATATGTCGATTCTTTGGAATCATACGTGCATTGTTAGATTCAGATTTTACCCTAGCGTATATGTTTTCCCTTTATTGCTAGAGTTGTAAAGTGATAGTACCCCAGAGGTAGGGATACCTTGAGTAGTAAAATGAGAAGTTAAGAATGTTGAAAAGAATGGTAAGTGGACTGAGACTATAGTTGTGTAGAGTTCACAAGTTGTAATTATCCCGTAACAGTGTAAGACCGATAGGGAAGGATGTATAGTAGAAATACTTTGGCTTATGTGACGAACCTCTAGTGAATGGGGGGATAGGGTGGGAAGTACCTTGAGATAAGAGAAAGATTTATTTCAGACTAAGAATGACAAGTTAAGTGTGACGATGAGTCGGGTTATGGACTCATTTCGGGTCAGCCGGTAGTGTGGAATGGGGTGATGTCAGTTAGAAATAGTCCCACTATGTGATAGGGCCATGAGGGTGCTAGGCCCAAGTCTAGTTGATCGTTGTACGAGTTCGTGGATGCGTTCCACCGGAACTAGGTCGTAAGGACCGAGAAGAGCCTTCACAGGAATGTAAGTAACAATATGGCCAAGTTTGGATAGTAACTCTAAGGATTGGAGAATAGAAACAGTATGTGAGATTTTGCACGTGTACTAGTGTCACGACCCGAACCCGGGCCCGTGACTGGTGCCTTACCCGGGCACCCAAGTAGCCATATATCAGAGTAATCAGCGGAACATAAAACAATAACATGAAATAACATGAAGTATGAAATAATAATCTGAGAAAATTTGCCTTTCGGCATAATATATAAAACTTGAATCCGAACAGTTACATCCCACTTACATCTCTGCCCACAACAAGCATTACATGCACCTCTAAGAGTGACATGACAACAATGGCGGGACAGGGCCCCGCCATACCCCTGAATGTAAGCACCTACTACGACAGAGGACTATACCGCTGATAAGCCTCCGGAGAAACGGAGCTTTCCCAAACGCTGAACTGTGACCCTAAGAGCGAGGATCAACGACTGGTGTACCTTTACCTGCGGCATGAACGCAGCCCCGGGCGAGGTCGATCAACAGGTACCAAGTATGTGAAACTGAAAATACTGTAAATGAAATCATAGTAGTCTATATAAAGCAGGAGACATGTATGATAACCAACTACAGTTCACAATAAATAAGCAGTCATGTCAAGTCAGGGACTCACGCCCTCAAAGTCATCACTTAAATATAACAATGGGTCTCACGCCCACAACATCAATCATGCCCGTGGAATACCTTCCTCACTGCCAGCGATATGATATAAAAGCACCAAGGAATACACATGAACACCGTGTCCCACCTGTGTCATCATAAAACCGCACGGTAAGTACGAAGGCATAGCCGACTACTAAAACCCACAAGATAAACAAGGTCATAAATCGTATCATGAGATCTGTCTGACTGGCCACATGATCAAAGCCGCCACTCGCTCGCAGATCTAATGCGCGCGCTAGCCCCGAACTTCCCGCACTCGCATAGGCCACCCAATGGCCCGCATGAGGTATTCCCGCATCGAGGGTAGCTACTCCCGATCCGCTCGACTCGCATCCGCATAGCCACATGCACCGCATGACCATATAGGCCGCACACTAACACGAACTCGTAGCCGCGATAGTCCCCTGGACCCGCATTAGGTATTCTCGAATCATGGTCCCAGACCGCCCGAGTCTACCCCGCATCGGAGGGCAGCTTAACCTCCGGAAACATGTCAAGGTGAGTGGTACAATACCAACATAACGGTTGATAGTTAAACAACTTAAGCGCAGTCGAGGGAAAACCCCTTTACACAAACATCACCAGATACTAACACACGTAGCATCCTAGCATGTTTACTTATCAAATCAACAAGAAAGTATTACAAGGCTATCACAAACTAACACAATCAAGTTATACACACAAGGTACTTTCTACTATATGATTAACAAGATCGGGTTTTTATCCCCAAAGTACTTCATATATTAACTCTTTAAAAGATACGTTACTTTCACAAAAGTCACACAATACCCGTAGTATATGAAAATAGAGTGATCATCTTTTGAAGTAAATCAAAACACTTCTCTTTGTAAAATCAAGTAACAACATTCTTTCCCAAACGTTTCTAGTTTGCCTAATTTCAATTACTCAAGTTTCTCATTTTCGAAAGGTTTCGTAGTTCATAGTTTTAATCCTTTAAAACAATTTGAGAACATATACCTTATGTGTGAGTAGGTTATTTTTGTTCATAACAATCTTGTTACAACAGCCATGATCTAGGAAATGCAATATCATTTTGTCTCATCTTAGCTTCTATGCAGATGGAAGTTTCTACTGGTTTTACTAATACTTCATTAGTCATAACATTTCCCTTTATTAGCGCTGCTGTGGTTTGTTCGATACTTATTCTGATTTCCGAAATCAGTAAAACATTATTCCTTTAAAAACCAAGTATTCATTACTCACGAATGAGGTTTCACACTTTTTAACAAAAATTTAATTAAGTCAAGTCTCTTATCTTTTAAGATCAAGTCTCTTAACTTTTAAGATCAAGTCTCTTAACTTATTTAGTCAATAAATTATTCTTTTTATCTCTCTTAAGCCGTTATACCTAACTTCCCATAAAGCTAGTATAACTCTTAAGCTTTTAAAACCAAGTGTTACTCTTCTTTCAAAAAGGTTTCTTATTATCACACATCCAGTCAGTTATAAGTCAAATCAGTTATCTTTTAAAAACCACAAAGCATTTCTTACTTACATAAAGCTGTTATAACCAACTTCCCATAAAGCCGTTATAACACTTTATGTTTTAAACCAATCACATACATTTAACACATGTACGTCTACCGTACTACATAGTTATACACACATCATGCTAGAAAGGATAGGAAGAGGTTCACATACCTCGCGACGATTATCGACTAATAGCAAAACGCTCCAAGTACCTCAAACCGTCGGCTACACCTTAAGCCAAGCAGCTCACGCCACACGTAGTACTTCAACCTATAGAGGCCACAAGGCGCCTATTAACATCTAGATCTCAACGTAGAATATTCTACAGAAAATTCGAAGACCTCCCCCGCAAATCACAGAAATCTCCTCCTCTATCGAGGCCTGCTAACAGGCCAACAACTCCCTAGAGCGGGGGTTGTATGTCTAATCCGGACGTGTACAATTCTACTACACAGTAATGCTACACAAGTCTACTGTAAAACAGTCCTATGTAATCACAGTTCAGTTCTCTTCTTTAAATTCAGGCTTAAGTCAAAAGACATTGCCGCAAAACTATGTTCAATTCTATATATAGTATACTTCAACTATATATTCCTACAACATGTAATTTCCAATTACAATAGGAGGACAGTAGTATTTACCTCGATAAGCCCAAAATTATCCAAGTTTAAATGTCGATCCTGAGCAACGTTTAGCTCCTCCTCCGGGTGCTCCAACCCGCTCCGAACAACCCTTAGAAGTTCTACGCAACTTCTACTTAATACTTCAACCAAGTATGAAGATTTTCCTTAGGGTTTCGTTTAGTGACTGAAGGGAAGTATAATAGTATTTCTGGGCTTTTCGTATAAGTGTAACCTTGGAATACTACAAGGTATTTGGGCCAAGGTATTTTGGTATAGTAACAATACTATGGAGAGTATTTCTACCAAGAGGGGGGTGTATTTATACGAGACAACACCACAAGGGGGGGTGTATACCCCTCGGCCAACCCCACTAGGAGGGGGGGTACTCTCGGCCAACGGGGGAGGGCTCTCGCCGAGGGCCTCGCGAGGGGAAGGGAGGCTAGGTCGAGACACTACACTAAGGGGGAGGAAGAGAGCTTTCAAGACTTAGCACAATTTTTGGATGAAGAAGTTCATCAAAGGGGAGGGGTATTTATAGGTCAAGCCATGGCCAACCAATGGCCAAGATCATGCCAAGTGCAAGGCAAGTGTAGGGCTAGGATTCACCCAAGTGTACCTTATCCATCTACCCACAAAATATCCTACCAACTACTTGACAAACAAGGCCACACTTTCGGCCACTTTACCGCCCAACATCCTCCAATTAGAGGGTGACAAGTGTCGCCCTCTCGTTGGTCCAAACCATTTCGTCTCTCGGAAAAATCCGAAAAAATTAAAAATGACATAGCCGAAATTTTACCTTCGCAAGCTTTGTAAAACGTTTCGTCGAAAAACGACTCTAATCGGGGGTTGTGCACAAAATAAAATCGGCCAAGCCTACTTTAAAGTCCAAACTTTTCTACGTACGTCCTTACGTACATACTCTGGAAATACGGGGTATAACAACTAGATAAGTTTGAAAGTACGAGAAAGTATGACAAGTAAGGAAAGAAAGGAACCTCTAAGGATTCCGTGTTTGGGAAGACAGTAACCTTCGAGTTTTGTGAGAAGGGACCACGGACGGAAGGTCCATTATTATGTTCACGTATGTTGTGGTGGCCATGTGTGGCATCGTTGACCTTGTGCATGTATTGACTGTTAGGCATAGTATAGAGTTTATGCCAGAGTTTGTATAGCTTGACAACCGACTAAGAACATTCGGGGACGAATGTTTCTAAGGGGGGAAGAATGTTACACCCCGTAAGTCCAGGACATGTAAAAGAGAATGTGCTTAAGGAAACAAGACTAGGAAATTAGTACGAAAGGAGGAATTGTTTTTCCGACGGAAAATCTTCCGAACGCCGGAAAGGAAAAATGTTCGTTGTTGAGAATTGGATTCTCAAAATGCATTATTTGAAGAGTATGGAACTCTTAACTTTTTGTAAATTTATTTTGACGGATTTGGTCATGTGGGGCCCACCCGAGGAATTTTACGTTTTGTGGGGCCCACGAGGGTTACTGAATTTTATGGACGAATGAGAGGGCGACACGTGGCACCCCACATGTGGTCTTGGACGAAATTTAGGGAGGGTAAAATGGTCATTAACCACCTTGGAAGATTAGTCTTGCTAACATGACAATGTTGACTTGTCAACTTGTCAACTTGGCCACATGGGCTTGATCCTAGTGAAAACCATCTAAGCCTCACATTTGTTATAATCTTGGCCAACCATAGTGTTATAAGTACTAAGCTAGTGCAAGACAAGCTCATTTTACACTTAGAAAATATCACAACAATTCTTGTTCTTCAAGGGAGCTCACGGGTTGGTCACTTTGTCCACACAAAAATTTGTAGTTTTGATCCGTTAGCCACAAGACTTTAACCCAATGTCCCTAAGGGTATTATAAGGTTATCTCAATAGAAATATTTCGGAAAAACGGCGTTTTCGTATTAGTCGCAAAGCGGAAACTTGTGGAGTTCTTCAACTTTGAAGTTGGAACTTGAAGATGGGTTCTTCATAGGACTCTAAGGAGTGCTTGGAGCGGAGTGGAACCTAAGGAAAGGAGCTAAGAATTGCTAAGGCGCGACTTTGAATCTTGGAAATTTTAAGGGCTTGGAAAGGTATAAATTTTGTCGTTTTAGCAATTAAGTTTACTTATTGATTGTAGCTATGGATATTAGCAAGCATGAGTTATATTGTATGAAGTTTGATAAGTATATTGGCTATTGGAACCCAAATCCGAAAACTAGCATGTTAGCCCTAAGATTTCAATTCAAGTCGATTATTTGTAAAGTCGCATGTTGTAAAAAAGAAGGAAATTGTAGTTGTTGAAGTGGTTTATAACTATATAACATGTTAGACCTTAGAACTTGGAATTGGAAAAGGATTGGAAAGGACTTAGTGTTATTATTTATGTTGGTCGAGAATGGCTAGATTATGGGGCTATTTCGTATGAATTGTGGGGCGGAATTTTACACGTATTGTAAGGCGTGTAATCCCCTTTGTTTGGTTGTTGTTTGGAGCCTTAAATGTGGCGTGTTGGTTATTGTATTCGACCTTGAAAAAAGTGGCAAAGTGAGTAGAAACAAAGGAGGTGCTGCCCGATTTTCCGTAGAATTAGAGACCATATACTTAGTATTATTCTACGTTAGAGACTAGAAGTTGATAGTATTGTTGTGACCATTATAGGTTGACACTTCTACGCAGCGTATTCGCAGCTTGTGGATATTAGCCGAAAAGGTATGTGAACTATCTCTTCTTCTAGCATGATTCCTTAGGATAAAGAAAGTAAGTTCCACTCCTTAAATGATCCATTCCTTGGTTGTACTTGGATTGCCTAATATAGAATTTGTTCTATGAACTTCCTTGATTGTACTTTGATGTGTAAATTGTAAGTTGTATAATCCATTGCCTTAGTGAAGTTGGATTCTTAAAAGTGAAAGTATTTTACTTAAAGTACATAGAGTCTTGAAAAGGAAGTGGTTTCCAAACCTTTTGGCTAGTGCCTTAGTTCTAAAACCTAAAGGTCATTATAATGACTTTAGGGGAATCAAAGGAGTGATTTACTTAATTGTTTAAAGAGAGGAGAAATGACATGATTTAAGAGAAGTAACTTGTTTTAAAGGTGTGAGTTACTTGAGGTTTAAAAGTAGAAGAAACTTGTTTTCTAAATATTAAGAGACTTGAAGTATTTTGAAAGTTAAGAACTTGATTTGTAAGTATGTGATACTTGGTTTTAAAAGTATAAGTCTCTTGGTTATAAAAGGAATGAAATTGTCTAAAAACCATAAAGGGTTATAACGGCTTTATGGGAAGTTGGTTATAACGGCTTTATGGAAGGTTTAGAAAGTTGTCTATTTTGATTAATGGGCATAAATTGCCTTGATTGTGAAGATTTGAAGTTACTTGATTTGAAGCTTTGAAATGAGTTTTCTAAGAGTGTAGTAACTTACTTTGAAAAATAGACACACCTTGATACTACGGGTGTTAGTATCTTGGGATTTTACATAAAAATGAGTCTTTTGAAAAGAATGTACGTACGTAGTACTTTGGCTTGTTAAATGAGAATTATTCTATTTGTGCCTTGATAAGTACTTTGGCTTGGTTAATTGAGAATTATTCTATTTGTGCCTTGATAAGTACTTTGGCTTGGTTAATTGAGAATTATTCTAAAGTGTGCCTTGATAAGTACTTTGGCTTGATTAATTGAGAATTATTCTAAGTGTGCCTTGATAAGTACTTTGGCTTGTTTAATTAAGAATTGCCTATATTTGCTGGTGATAGCCTTTGATTGCAAGTATTATGTTTTATTACGTTGTCACGACTCTCGGTTGGAGGGCCGGCGGTCTTGTTGTAAGTACTTGGACGTACCGACAGTGATGTGGGATTCCACGGGTATGCTTCCGTTATTTGTAGTACTTGGGTTAAATTCCCGGATTTTTATAAAAGACCTGGTAGTGCTTATGTGTTGTTTGACGGCCGGTTGAGATAGGGTAAGAGTATAAGTGAGGGGTAAACCCCCAAGACATTATACCCTCTGCTTGTTTTGTTTGATGGCCAGTCGAGATAGGGTAAGAGTATAAGTGTCACAACCCGAACCCGGGCCCGTGACTGGTGCCTTACCCCGGGCACCCTAGTGATACAACATCAAAGAAAAACCAGCGGAAATAAAAACTCAAGAATGAAAACAGTGAAATAAGAAAGTAGGCTAACCCAAACGGTTACCCTTTTTATACATAATTTAAAACTTGAACAGTTACATCCCATACAAACTCGCCACAACAAGCATGCACCTCTAAGAATTTTGAAACCATAATGACGGGACAGGGCCCCGCCATGCCCCTGAATATACAAAAATCTACTACTTCAGGGAACCGTACCACAGGACAAGCTTCCGGAGATATGGAGCTTTCCGAGAACTGAACCGCGACCCTAAGAGTGTGGATCAGCAAGCTATGTACCTCAACCTGCGGCATGAACGCAGCCTCGGCGAGGTCGAGACAACAGTACCAAGTATGTGAAATCAGAAATATCAGAAATGAAATCATAATAGTCTATATAAAGCAGGAGACATGTACGATAACCAAATTACAACACCACAACATAAAAGCAGTCATATCAAGATAGGGACTCATGCCCGTGAAATCGTCACTTAAATACAACCCGGAAATTTAACCCGCACAAAGGCCGCATGCCCCGACATCTTACCTCGGTATAAGCATGGCCCTGGAACCGTCCTAATGGGCCCATACCCGTGGACCATCCAACGTGTCGGTATGCCCAAAGGAGATAACAAGATAACAATCCTTGTGGAAGCATACCCGTGGGCTACCCAACGTGTCGGTATGTCCAAACAACTAACAAGAGAATACTCACCGTGGAAGCATACCCGTGGGCTACCCAACGTGTCAGTATGTCCAATCAAATAACAATAACAACACCCCTAATGGAAGCACACCCGTGGGCTACCCAACGTGTCGGTATGTCCATCAATCAACCAGATAGCTTGCCCTCCAACGAGAGGCGCGGCAGCACATAAATACAACACTTGCACATAGAAGCTATCACTACAAGCATAGGCCCGTTACACACAACTCAAGGTACTATAAATATTTCTTAACACAATGTCAAGTATACCATTTAAAACCCAAGTACTTAACCCCCTTAGGATCAAGGTACTCCTACCTTTTATAAACAAGTCACTTATGTTTTTCCATCACAAGAAGTTCAATATTTGAAAACGAGTTACTTCCCTTTTCCCAAAATCGAATTACCATTTTAAATCTAATAATGAAACCATTTCTTTATTTTCATAAAGTCGTTATAACTAACCTCCCATAAAGCTATTACAACACTTTATGATTAATAAAACAAGTCAAGACAAAATCATGCCTTTCTTTTAAACCAAAATACTTCAAATTCTTAAGTCTCTTTCCTTTAGAAAATCGAATTCCTTACTTTGAAATTTTTAAGAAGATCAAACTTGATTTCAATAGTTCTTATTAGAGCAGCCATGATCTAGGAAATGTAATACAATTTTGTCTTATCTTAGCTTCTATGCAGATGGAGGTTTCTACTGGTTTTAACATGATTGAATGTCATTACTATTTCCTTTATTAGCGCTGCATTGGCTTGTTCGATTCTTCTTCCCATTTCCGAAATTTGGGTAACATTATTCCTTTTTTTAAAAACCAAGGACTCATTTCTCACGAATGAGGTTTCACACTTTTTGACACCAATTAAGTCAAATCACTAGTCCTTTGAAATCAACAAAACATTCTTTTACTTACATAAAGTGGTTATAACCAACTTCCCATAAAGCCGTTATAACACTTTATGTTTTAACCCAACCAATTACACTATAAGCCCTTATGAGATCAAGAGGGCTTATTCTTTAACAACCAAGCACTTATTACTAACGAATAAGATTTTCCTACTCTTTCTTCAAACAATCAAGACTTACACTTCATATCAAGTCAAGGCACAAAAGGAAATTTAATTCCTTTAACACACGCTGCCTACCGCACTATATATTTCACAAATAGTCATGTCAAGAGGATAGGAAGAATCACACACCTCGCGACGATTGTCGACAATAAGCAAAATGCTCCACAGTACTATCGCCCTTAAGTAGAATATGCTACCGTAGTACTTCAATCCTATAAGGGTCATGAAACGTCTATCAAACTCTAGCTTCGAACGTAGAATAACTAAGTGCAAAGTCCCTAGATTCTACGGTAATTTGGACGGCACTTCCTTTGTTCTTACTTACTATGCCACCTCTTTTCAAGGTCGAATTCAATAACCAAACGCCCTACAATAATACAAAATAACCCAATACTTTCCATGCCATTCTTGGCCAACCATAAACCAATTCTTAAATCCCTTTCAATACTTTCCAATCCAAGTTCTTAGGTCTAACATGATATCTAGCCCTAGACATCTTCAACAATTACAATCTTAAGGCTAACATGCCCATTTCAGTTTTTAACAAGACAACAAGATCCAAATCTATACAATATAAAATGCCTCCTGGGCTCAATTCTATACTACTACAATATAATGTACCTTTAGGCTCAACTCTAAACTACTAAAATAAAACAGCCTCAGGCTCACATCTATACTACTAAAATAAAACAGCCTTAGGCTCATAACCAAGAGAAAGGGGAAACTCTTACCTTAAGGAATAGCCCACAAAAGCCCCTTTTTCTTCCACCACTTTCCGTCAAAATCGCCCACCAGCGTTACCCACAAGTTTACCCACACTTTTTCTTCTTGCCGCCCAACAATCTCTCTCTAAAGCTAGGTTTCTTCCAAAAACTAGAGAGAAGGGAGAGGGTTTTCCATGGAAGGGTTTTGAAATGAAATGGCCAAGTCTTCCAAGACTTGGCCCTAAAATAGGCCCTAATCTGGTCAAAAGGGATGGGAGGGACACTTGTCACCCTCCCATAGGTTTTTAACAAAATATCTCCTGATTTTGCCACTTATCACAAGAAAATTCCCGCCTCGCGCCCTCGCATTCGGCCGCGCGCTGCAACCTGTGACTTCAAGATAACCGGGCGCCATGCCTCGCAGTCCGGCCGCGCACTGACTCAGACGAGAATCGCAGCACTGATCACGCACCAAACTTGTAACTTCCATAACTTTTGACTCCGATGTCCAAACGACGAACGGTTTGTTGTGTTGGGATCTAGATTTAACGAACTACCAATTAGGCTTTTAAACACCTCGAAACTCTTAACAACTGGGGTACAACACTCCAAGGTAAACTCAAATCCGTCCAACACATGTTTGCCAACTTATCTTTTCAACTTTCAATCTTATAATCCTTGGTATGATCTTATCTTAACTCCTTGAATTTACGGGGTGTAACAATAAGTGAGGGGTAAACCCCCAAGACGCTATACCACCTTCTCCAGGGTAAGAGTATAAATGAGGGGTAAACCCCCAAGACATTATACCCCGCTGCTTTTGTTGATGGTCACGAGATAGGTAAGAGTATAAGTGAGGTAAACCCCAAGACGCTATACCACCTTCTCCAGGTAAGAGTATAAATGAGGTAAACCCCAAGACATTATACCTCGCTTACCACCGCTCGTCTTCCTACTTGCCCGCATGCTTTTAGGACACAGTGGGACTTGGTGTTCATGTATTCCTATTGGTGTTATATTATATCATGGATCGCCGTGATGAGGAAGGATTCTGGGCATGATTGATATTATGGGCGTAGACCCATGGCTATATTTTTAGAAATGACTTGAGGCACGCGTCCACGACTTGATATGATCGCTATGTATTATGATCGTAGGTTGGCTATCATACATGTCTCCTGCTTTGTTTAGATCGTTATGATTTCATTACGCATTTCATCGTTTCACATACTTGGTACATTCTTCAGTCGACCTCCTTCGGGGCTGCTCATGCCGCAGTTTAGGTACGCAGATTTGGTGATCGGCAGTGTAGGACCTGCCGAGTTTTGGATAGCTCCTTCCGCTCGAGTTTATCTTTTGGTATAAGTTCTTTCGATCGCTTTTGTACGATGTGCACGGCGGGCCTTGTCCCGTCATAGTTCAAGATAACTCTTGAGGTGCAGATTCATATGTGGGATTGGACTCATGTACAGTGTAGTGTCTTTTGAGTATGTATATTATGGCAGCCTTGTCGGTTTTGCCCTTGCACGTATGTTGGTTTAAAAAAAAGGGTGTTATTTAATTTCCACAGTTTACTTAGTTGTTAAGGTAGAAGGGTGCCCAGGTAGGGCACCAGTCACGGGCCCGGGGTTCGGGGCGTGACACTAACATGGAGGATAGAGTGCACCGATATGTCACAGGACTTGATGATTATTTAGCAGAAGGTTGCACGGGCGTAGCTCTTCAGCCGGGCATGGACATTGCCCGCATGCAGGCGTATGCGCAGCAGACAGAGGAACGTAGAGGCCGACGGAATAACCAAGAACAGCAGAAGAGGGCCAGGACAACAGGGTCATTTGGTGACTTTCGAGGCAACACTCAAGAAGAGCTAGTTATGCCCTCTCGCTGCCGTAGTAGTTCTCCACGCCTCGTGACGTCTGGGAATTCAGAGCACGCCGTGGCTCCAAGGTTTCGTTTCCGGAGAGTGGGGTACTAGTCGGATGAGGCCACCCTTACCTCGGGCTGCCGTTGTGGTAAAATCCATAAGCGAGTGTCGTGCTGGTTCGGGAGGTTGTTATACATGCGACGCCAGGCCATTTTGCGAAATTGTCCAACCGCAGGTAGCGCGGATGTAGAGACTCTTCGACGCCGGGATCGGTGGTCGTTCATCGCCTTCTTTTGCTATGCGCCATGCAGGGCAGGATCATGATTAGAACGACAAGGGAAAAATGAAGCAATAGTTATAGGTATATCCTTAACCCTCTAGAGATTTGTATGCGTGATATGATGATTTTATGTTAAAGTGTTATGTTTGGATAGCACTGTGTAAAATTGTGATTTAGAAAACATGGTTAGTTGAAAATGTAAGTTTAGGGACAGGGAAATTGTGAGCCTTAGAATATTATAACAGTTGAGACCTTAGATGTAAGGCTGTCTTGAGTAAAATATTTTACAGTTAGTATTTGTCGAAGTGCTTGGTATTCATGGGAAGTATTGTGGGATAATTCCATAGGTCGAGCAAGATAAAAGTGGTAATTTTCATGACGAGAATAGTAAAATTGTCCCGGACGGGAACAAGAATTTAGAGCGATAATGGGTCGGGTTGAGGCAAGATCGCGGGTCAACCCGCAACCCGGAATGAGGTGGGGTCAGTTTTGGGGTGGTCCCGCCAGATGATAGGGTCACAAGGGTGTTAGGCCCGAGTTTAGGTAACCATCGTACGAGTTCGCGGATGTGTTCGACCAGAATCGGGTCGTGAAGGCCGGGAATGGCCTTAGATGAATGTAAGGCTAGTAAAATGACCAAGTTGGGAGGTAGTAACTCCAAAGTTTTGGAAACTGAAGCAATGACTGAAGTATGGTACGTATACTAGAAAGAGTTCGAGTGTACAAGGAGGGTACGATGAGTAAGAAAAGAGGCGAAGATGTGTTAAGAAGATAGAAGTGTTCCTTTAATGAAGTAAAGATGCGAAGGGAGTATCCTTTAGACCTTGGGTGGGAGCTAATAGTGTTGTATACGCTTTAGAGATTATTTCTCGCTGGCTTGGATTTGAGTTTTTCCGCGTATGTTATACTATGGCCATTGGTGGCATGATTGGTTTGGTAAGTGTAGTAGTGAAGACTATACCGGCGCATGTGCATGGAGACTTAGAAGGAACATTCGGGACGAATGTTTCTAAGGGGGGGAGAAGGTTATACCCCGTAGTTCCAGAGTATGTGTGTGAGGACGTACGTACGAATGTATAAGCCCTAATTAGGGTAAGAGTGAAGGAATTGTTTTCCGACGGAAAAGTTTCCGAACCTTGTGAAGGAAGTTTTGCGTTTTCAATATTTTTTTTCCAATTATGAAATTTTTCCGAGAGATAAAATATTTTGGACCAATAGGAGGGCGACACGTGTCACCCCAAGAAGACATAGTGGACGTTTTTTGCAAGGTTAGTGGGCAAGACAAGTGGTCAAAAGTCTTGCATGGCATTTGCATGGGTGGGACGTATTTTGCAAGGTTAGTGGGCAAGTCAAATGGTCAAAGTCTTGCATGGCATTTGTGGGACAAGTGGAGAAAGGAACCTACACAAACAATCTATACCATACACATGTTTCAATCCTAACCCTTGGTTGTCCTATATAAACCCCTCTAGTTGATGAAAATCTTCCACACTTAGAACATTTCTAGACTTGAAAATATTTTCTCTCCCTCCCTAGTGCTCTCGTCCAACCCCCCTCTTTCTTGAGCAAATGTTGTCCAAAAATTATTAAACTTATAAGTGTTCTTCCTTAATGTATTAAGAAGATTATTAACCAAGAGTTAGAAAAGATTTCACACCCCTAGCCTCAAAAACCCTCACAAAGCCGAGAGCATGCAAAAATGGAACCTTAGTGTTCTTCACTTTTTGGAGTTAATTCTTGAATAGAAGTTGGTTAGGAACTTCTAAAAGTGACTAGTGGTGGTTTGGAACACAAAGATTTGGAGCTAAAACTTGCTTAGGAGCGACTTTAAGTTCTTGGATATTTTTGGGCTATATTGAGGTAATGAACCTTAACCTCTTTGTGAAGTTGATTATTATGTATATTGGATATTATACATACATTGAAAGTATATTATGGAGTATGAGATATAAGGAAAGATTTAGACCTTGTTAAGATGTTAAAAGGAGAATTGGCATATTAGCCATTAAAATGGTAAAAATGTATCCATTACTTACTAAGAAGTTAACAACAAAGAAACTATAACTTATATAAAGATTGGAATATAAGTTGGAAGACTAATGAAGTAATTGGATAAGTAAAATTGTAAAAGTTGGCCAAGGACCCCAACTTAAGGACTGTATTTAGTTTGGACCGTATTTACTTTGGACCGTATTTACTTTGGACTGTATTTACTTTGGACTGTATTTACATTGTTGTTAAGGGGAAGATTGTTAATCGCGTTCCATTTGGGCGTGTGATCCTGTTATACCCCGTAGTTGCAGGGTATGTATGTGAGGACGTACGTACGAGTGTACGGCAGAAATTTTGAAAGGAAAGAAAGATGTGAGTTTTCGACGGAAAAGTTTCCGGTTATTTGTGAAGAAAAAGGTTCGTTAATGGGAATTGGATTCCCAGATTTGGTATTTGGACTTCATAGATTATATTAGAATTTTGAGATTTTAATAGACGTTTGTGACCTTTATAGGTAAAAGTACTAAGAGTAGCGTATTCTACGCGAGGAGTGGAAAGGGCTAGCAAGGTTGTAGTACTTGGAGCATTTTGCTTATTGTCGATAAATCGTCGCGAGGTATGTGAACCTCTTCCTATCTCTTCTAGCATGATATGTGTGTAACTATGTAGTACGGTAGACGTACATGTGTTTAATGTATTTGATTGGTTTGAAACATAAAGTGTTATAACGGCTTTATGGGAAGTTGGTTATAACAGCTTTATGTAGGTAAGAAAATACTTTGTGGTTTTAAAAGGTAACTGATGTGAATTATAACTGGCTAGTTATAATAAAGAACTTGATGTATTTCAAAAGATTTCTAAATCGTTTTGAAGGAAGAGTAACACTTGGTTTTAAAGGTTTTAAAAGAGTTATACGAGCTAGATGGGGAGTTAGGTATAATGTCTTAAGAGAGGTAAAGAAAATGGTTTACTGATGTTAGAAGTTAAGAGACTTGATCTTATAAGATAAGAGACTTAACTTATTTGTTTTAATGTGGATGTTTATGTGAAACCTCATTCGTGAGTAATGAGTACTTGGTTTTATTTAAAGGATAATGTTTTACTGATTTCGGAAATCAGAATGTGTATCGACAGCACCACCGGCGTTAATAAAGGAAAATGTATTGAATAATGATGAATTGTATTAAAACCAAGAGAAACCTCCATCCGCATAGAAACTAAGATGAGACAAAATGATATTACATTTTCTAGATCATGGTCACGTAATAAGAATGTTGTAAACAAGAATAACCTACTCACGCGAGACTTATATTACTCAATTGTTCTAAAACGGAATCAAGTGATTAAGTTTATGAACTATGAAACCATTTGAAAATGAGAAGCTTGAGTAATTGAAACTAGGCAAACTGGAACTTAGGAAAAGAATGTTGTTACTTGATTTTGAAAAGGAATGTGGGTTGGTCATTCTAATACTACCGGTATCGGGTGACTTTAATAAGTAATGGATCTCTTTTAAAAAGAACTTAACGTACGTAGTACTTTAGGGTTGAAACCCGGACTTTGGCATAAAATGAAGGTACTTTGAGTTGTGTGAAACTTGCCTATGCTTGTTGTTGTGAAACTTGCCTATGCTTGTTGTTGTGAAACTTGCCTATGCTTGTGATGATAGCCTTTGTTGTGCAAGTGTGGTGTTTCTGTGTTACCGCGTCTCGATAGAGGCCGGTTGGTAGTTGAGGTTTCTTACCGCTCGCCCGGTATCCGTGGTCGGCTCGTACTTGCCCCGCCTCGTGATCGATTCGCCTTGGTATCCGTAGTCGACCGCACTTGCCCTGCTCGATAGTGACGGAAGTTTCGTGATCTGACCTTGGTCCCCGTGGTCACCAGACTTGCCCGGCCACCGCGTGGCCGGCCTTGGTATCCTAGAGTCGGCTCGACTTGCCCCGTGACGGCCGTGTTTGGGTTGCATTGTATTATTGGTACGGCCGGATCTGGTAGTTATACTTGTCCTGTACGGTTTTTATAACACAGGTGGGACATGGTGTTCATGTATAATCCTTGGTATTGTTATATCATAAACTGCCGGCAGTGAGGAAGAAATTCCACGGGCACGAGTGATAATTTGGAGGCGTGAGTCCTGTCTTGATGTGAATCGTTATATGTTATATATCGTAGTTTGGTCATCATACCGCTCCCGCTTTATATAGACTATTATGATTTCATTTACGATTTGATTTCACATACTTAGTACTGTTGCCAGATCGACTTCCTTCGGGCCGCGTTCATGCCGCAGTAAAAGGTACATCGGCCATCGATCCCCGCTTTTAGGATCACCTTTCAACGTATTGAAAGCTCGTTCCTTCTGAGGCTTATCTTTTGGTATGTTACCCCGAGTCCGTAGATGCTTATACATTCGTGGTATGGCGGGCCCCGCCCCGTCATAGTTGTTGTAAATCTTAGAGTTCTGTAGCACTGTTGTGGTCAGGGTAGTAAAAGGATTAAACTGTTCGGGTGTTATGTATATACCAAGGCAAATCGCTTTTGGTTGGCTGCTTATTTATTATATCTCTTGTTTCATGATTCATGTTTTATTTTCCGCCGTTTTCTCGATGTTGTATCACTAGGGTGCCCGGTAAGGCACGAAGAACTGCCCGGTTCGGCGTTACAAAGTGGTATCGAAGCGATTAATCCTCTGAAAGTGTCTACGCATCGTGTCTAGTAGAGTCTTGATTATCGATGTGTGTGCACCACATCTATAATCGTGAGGCTATAGGACATTTAGGATTGGTTTCCATTCTTCTCATTCCGAGATCGTGCTTTGAGTCGTGTGATAAGATCGACCCTCCGACGTGTTTCGCTTTACCGATTATGCCTCGCGTAGGCAACCCGGCCCCGGCGGCAAGGCAAAGCAGAGGAGTCGCGAGTAGAGCGCGTGGCAGAGACCACAAGACTGAGCCTCCATCCCGCACCGGAGCAGAGGAGAGATGAGTTACGCGAGTGGGCGATTAATGGCCGTGGTCAGGCCGATTCGAGATAGGGCCGGACGCAGCAGCCCAAAGAGCACCGATGGTTCACCCTAGATCAGATAGTTCGAGGCTACGGGATTTTCTGAGTTGTAGGCCGCCAGAGTTTTATGGGTCGAGGCCTGAGGATGATCCGCAGAGTTCATCCGGCGATTCTGTGGATCACGAGTGATCAAGGCATCGGAGATCGAGTCGGTGGCCTAGGTTCACATCAATCGCGTGATACCGCAATGATCGGTTTGATTCTTGGGAGCTGTCCAGGGGAGAGCATGCACTTCCAGCGGTATGGAACGAGTTCTCAGAGGCCTTTCTTGCACATTTCTTGCCTCCCCAGATGAGGAGGGCTCGGGCCGACAGATTTTTGGTGTTACGGCAGAACGGGCGTACGGTTCGGGAGTACAATGTGGAGTTCGACTCATTGGCGTGACGCCCCGCGTTAGTAGCTAGTATGGAGGATCGAGTGCACCGATATGTTACAGGCTCGATGATTGCCTTGCGCAGAGTTGTTGGTGTAGCTCTTCAGCCGGGCATGGACATTGCCCGCATGCAGGCGTATACACTTGGATGTGAGGAGCGGATAAATCGACGGAATGACCAAAGTCAGCAGAAGAGGGCCAGAACAGCAGGGTCCTTTGGTGATTTTCGAGGCGGACCGCCTCAGCAGCAGACTAGTTATGTACCTCCGTCAGTACAGAGTGGTCCTCCACAGCTTTCGGGACCTTCAGGATATTCAGGAGCAGTCGGGGCTCCTGTGTTTCAGATTTTCGGGAGAGCGGAGTGCTCACGGATGAGGTTGCCCTTGTCTCGGTGTGGCGTTGTGGAAAGCTTCATAAGGGAGGTGTCGTACTAACTCGGAGATTGTTATTTTGCGCCAACAGGCCATCCGGCAAGAGATCCGACCGTGGTAGCACTGGTAGGATAGCATGGACTACTAGAAGCGATTGGGTTCTTCACCTTCCGTAGCCAGGCAGGATGTTCGTACACCGGAAGGCCCCGGTAGAGGTCGCGGTGGGAGTTCCCAGTTTTAGCGGTCCTTGAACCGCCTAGCTTCAGGTATATCCTTAACCCTCTAGAGTTTTGTTTATGTTGTTGATGTGTTTAATGTTATGTTTGGTTAGCTTTGTGCTAAAATGTGATTTAGAAACCTGGTTAGTGAAAAGGGTAAGTCCCTGGGTAGTGTGGGATGGAAGTGGTAGCTTTCATGATGTGAAATAGTAAGATTGTTCCGGATCGGGAGAACAAGAGTTGGCGCGGTTGGGGGTCGGGTTGAGGACCATTTGCGGGTCAACCCGTAACCCGGTTTGGGGTGGGGCCGCTCAGGTGGTCCCGCCAGGTGGTAGGGTCACGAGGACGCTAGGCCCAAGTTTGTATGATCATCGTATGAGTTCGTGGACGCGTTCGACCAGAAGCGGTTCGTAAAGGCCGGGAATGGCCTTAAGGAAGTTTGAGGTTAGTAAGATGACCAAGTTTGGAGGTAGTGACTCTAGAGATTTTCGGGAACGGAAGTAATGACTGAAGTATGGTACATACTGGGAGAGTTCAAGTGTTCGAGAAGGGCACGACGAGTAAGGAAGGAAGATAACGTGTGTTATTTCGTGGCCAAGCTGTGGCGTTGACAACTTGTTAGAGGAACTTCATCGATATCCGTCTTGAGAAGGAACATTCGGGACGAATGTTTCTAGCGAGGGAGAATGTTATACCCGTAGTTGCGTGGTATGTATGTGAGGACGCACGCATTTGCAGTGTACGCAGAAATTTTGAAAGGAAAGAAAGATGTGAGTTTTCGACGGAAAAGTTTCCGGTTATTTGTGAAGAAAAAGGTTCGTTAATGGGAATTGGATTCCCAGATTTGGTATTTGGACTTCATAGATTATATTAGAATTTTGAGATTTTAATAGACGTTTGTGACCTTTATAGGTAAAAGTACTAAGAGTAGCGTATTCTACGCGAGGAGTGGAAAGGGCTAGCAAGGTTGTAGTACTTGGAGCATTTTGCTTATTGTCGATAAATCGTCGCGAGGTATGTGAACCTCTTCCTATCTCTTCTAGCATGATATGTGTGTAACTATGTAGTACGGTAGACGTACATGTGTTTAATGTATTTGATTGGTTTGAAACATAAAGTGTTATAACGGCTTTATGGGAAGTTGGTTATAACAGCTTTATGTAGGTAAGAAAATACTTTGTGGTTTTAAAAGGTAACTGATGTGAATTATAACTGGCTAGTTATAATAAAGAACTTGATGTATTTCAAAAGATTTCTAAATCGTTTTGAAGGAAGAGTAACACTTGGTTTTAAAGGTTTTAAAAAGAGTTATACTAGCTTGATGGGGAGTTAGGTATAATGTCTTAAGAGAGGTAAAGAAAATGGTTTCTCATGTTAGAAGTTAAGAGACTTGATCTTATAAGATAAGAGACTTAACTTATTTGTTTTAATGTGGATGTTTATGTGAAACCTCATTCGTGAGTAATGAGTACTTGGTTTTATTTAAAGGATAATGTTTTACTGATTTCGGAAATCAGAATGTGTATCGACAGACCACTGCAGCGTTAATAAAGGAAAATGTATTGAATAATGATGAATTGTATTAAAACCAAGAAACCTCCATCCGCATAGAAACTAAGATGAGACAAAATGATATTACATTTTCTAGATCATGGTCATTGTAATAAGAATGTTGTAAACAAGAATAACCTACTCACGCGAGACTTATATTACTCAATTGTTCTAAAACGGAATCAAGTGATTAAGTTTATGAACTATGAAACCATTTGAAAATGAGAAGCTTGAGTAATGAAACTAGGCAAACCGAACTTAGGAAAAGAATGTTGTTACTTGATTTTGAAAAGGAATGTGGGTTGGTCATTCTAATACTACGTATCGTGACTTTAATAAGTAATGGATCTCTTTTAAAAGAACTTAACGTCGTAGTACTTTAGGTTGAAACCCGACTTTGGCATAAAACGAAGGTACTTTGAGTTGTGTGAAACTTGCCTATGCTTGTTGTGAAACTTGCCTATGCTTGTTGTTGTGAAACTTGCCTATGCTTGTGATGATAGCCTTTGTTGTGCAAGTGTTTCGTGTTACCGCGTCACTCGATAGAGCCGGTTGGTAGTTGAGGTTTCTACCGCTCGCCCGTATCCGTGGTCGCCGATTTCTGCCCCCGCCTCGTGATCGATTCGCCGTATCCGTAGTCACCGTGACTTGCCCTGCTCAAGATAGTGACGGTTTCGTGATACGCCTGGTCCCCTCGTGGTCACCAGATTTGCCCCGTCACCGCGTGACCGCCTTGGTATCCGAGAGTCGGCCTCGCACTTGCCCCGTGACGGCTTCGTGTTTTGGTTGCATTGTATTATTGGTACGGTCGGATCTGGTAGTTATACTTGTCCTGTCCGGTTTTTATAACACAGGTGGGACATGGTGTTCATGTATAATCCGTGGTATTGTTATATCTTAAACCGCCAAGGTGAGGAAGAAATTCCACGCACGAGTGATAATTTGGAGGCGTGAGTCCTGTCTTGATGTGAATCGTTATATGTTATATATCGTAGTTTGGTCATCATACCGTCTCGCTTTATATAGACTATTATGATTTCATTTACTGATTTGACGCTTTCACATACTTAGTACTGTTATCGACTCTCCTTCGGGCCGCGTCATGCCGCAGTAAAAGGTACATCGGCCGCCGATCCCCGCTTTTAGGATCACCTTTCAACAGATTGAAAGCTCCGCCTTCTGAGGCTTATCTTTGGTATGTTACCCCGAGTCCGTAGATGCTTATACATTCGTGGTATGGCGGGCCCCGCCCCGTCATAGTTGTTGTAAATCTTAGAGGTCCAGAGTAATCACTGGCGTGGTTGTAAAAGGATTAAACTGTTTCGGTTTTATGATATATCAAGGCAAATCGCTTGTTGGCCTGCTTATTTATTATATCTCTTGTTTCATGATTCATGTTTTATTTTCCGCTGTTTTCTCTCGATGTTGTATCACTAGGGTGCCCGGTAAGGCACCGAACGGCCCGGTTCGGGCGCATGATCCCCTTTAATTATTGTTGTTAAGGGAAGATTGTTAATCGCGTTCGTTTGCGTGTGATCCCTTCTTTAATTATTATTGTTGTAAGGGAAGATTGTTAATCGCGTTCGCTTTGGGCGTGTGACTTCTTTAAATTTCGGAATTATTGCGCCTTATTTATGGCATGTTGGTTATCAAGTATTCTGCCTTGAAAAGGTGGAAAATTGAGTAAACGGGGAAGTCTTGCCCAATTTTACGTAGAATTAGAGATCTTACTTAAAAGAATTCTACGTAGAACTAAAAGTTGATAGGCGTGTTTTGACTATTATAGGTTGACACTCTGCGCGCGACATATCCGACTTGGCAGGTGAATTTAGCCGAGGAGGTATGTAATTCTTCCTATTCTCTTGAGCATGATATTTGTGAAATACATACGTATAGTGCGGTAGACGCACGTGTGTTGAAGGAGTTGATTTCCCTTTTATATCCTTGACTTGATTCTAGTTAAGTGACTTGTTATAATATGTTAAGGACTTGAATTATGTTAAAAAGTTGTACAACCTCATTCATGAGTAATGAGTACTTGGTCTTTAAAAAGAATAAGTTATCTTGAATTCGGAAATGAGAGTACTTGTCCTTGGATGGTTTAAAACATAAAATGTTATAATAGCTTTATGGGAAGTTAGTTATAACGACTTTATAAAAATGAAGAAATGGTTTTATTATTGGTTTTAAAATGGTAACTTGATGGTTGTTTTAAAAAAGATGTGAGACTTGATCGTTCCCCGTCATGGGATTTGGTTTAAAAGTAAGAGACTTGAGAATTTGAAATTTGAAACTTAAACTAGTTCGAGAAGTGATTTGACATAGAAAAGGAAGGCATGGTATTGTCTTGATTTTTATTTAAAAAGAAAGTATGGAAATTGTTTGGTTTACTTAATATAATAGTTACTCTATTCTTGATACTACGAGTATTAGTATCATATGAATTTTGTGAAAGAGTTAAAGCATGTAGTACTTTGGGGTTAAAACCCGGATTTTTGGCATAAGATGAAAGTACCTTGAGTGTGAGTAACCTACCTATGTTTGCTTGTGATAGCCTTGTTGTGCAAGTGTGGTATCCGTATGTTACCGCGTCTCTCGATGGAGGGCCGGTCGTGTTGTTCTGGATCATCTTGGGCATATTGACTGGATGGAGGGTCCACGGGTATGCAACCATGATGAGGGTTCGTTTCCCTGTTGATAGTGTTATTCCATGGATTAGCCTCCGTGTGTTTTAGCGACGCAGTGGTATCTAGTAGTTAGCTCTGTACCGCCTTGGCCGTGGTCGATGCAGCGGTATCCGGTATTTAGGCTTCGTACTTGCCGGTCGGCATTATGGCGAGTCTTGTGACGCAGGAGGTATCTAGTAGTTAGCTTCGTACCGCCCCACACGACGTGATGCATGTGGTATCTGGTAGTGGCTTTCGTACTTGCCCCGGTCAGCTTCGTGGTACAGTATACATTATTGTTGGTACGATAGGTATCTAGTAGTCGGCCTCGACTTGCCCGTCAGACGGATCTTATGACACGTGGGACACGTGCTCACGTGTACTCCTTGTTGGTATAGCATAGGCGGTCGGCGGTGAGGAAGGAATCCCACGGTCACGTTTGATATTGTTGGGCATGACCCGGTTATATTTGAGTAATGACTTTGAGGCATGCGTCCACGACGACACGATTGTTTATAGATTGTGAAATGGTATCTTTTAGAGACAATGTTGATGTTCATTACTCTTGTTGTTAGCCAGGAAACGATTTTGATTGTCATATATGTCTCCTGCTTTATATAGACTATTATGATTTAATTACAGTATTTTCAGTTTCACATACTTGGTACCTGTTGTACTGACCTCCTTCGGGGGGCTGCGTTCATGCCGCATGTTGAGGTACGTAGCATGCTGATCCGCGCTCTTAGGATCACTGTTCAGTTCTGGGAAAGCTCCATTTCTCCGGAGGCTTTGTCTTTTTGTACGGTTCCCTGAGGTCATATACTTTTGTACATTCAGGGGGTATGGCGGGGCCTGTCCCGTCATAGTTGATTTCATTCTTAGAGGTCTGTAGTCCTGTTTAAATTTGGGATGTAACTGTTCACTTTTGATATTTATATACATGCCGAAAGACAACCTTTTTCTTAGGTAGACTGTTCTTATTCTACACTGTTTCATGTTTGCAAGTTTATATTCCGCTGGTTACTCTGATGTATGTCTACTTGGGTGTCCGGGTAAGGCACCAGTCATGGGCCCGGGAACGGGTCGTGACAAAAGTGGTATCAGAGCAGTTAGTCCTCGGAATGTGTCTACAGACCGTATCTAGTAGAGTCTTGATTATCGGTGTGTTGTGCACCACACCAATAATCAGGAGGCTGCAGGATATTTAGGATTGGTTTCCATTCTTCTCACTCTGAAATCGTGCCTTAGAGTTGTGTTATAAGTTGGACCCCTCTGACGAATTTCTTTTGTTTACCAGTTATGCCTCCACGCAAGGCAACCCGGGCCCAATAGGGCAAGGCAGCCGAGGGAGCTGCTAGTAGGACACAGAGGGTCATGAGGGCCCAGGCCCAGCCTTTACCCGAGGTGATACCCCAGAAGGCGAGTTCCATGACACCGCCGGCCTCAACAGGGTTTAGAGCCGCAATAGTGACTACTGAGGCCACGACACCTGAGCCTCCAGCCCCACAGCCTGGAGCAGAGGAGATGGGTTACAAGGAGATGGCCCAGTTATTAGCCAGGGTCGTGGCGAGGCATGAGGATAGGCTGGATGCAGCAGTTCCAGTTCCAGTAACACCCGTAGTTCACCCCAGATCGAATAGTTTGAGACTATGGGACTTCCTGAGTTGCATCCCACCAGAGTTCTATGGGTCGAGGCCAGATGATGATCCGCACGAGTTCATCCGACAGTTACATCGGATCATGAGAGTGATCAAGTCTTCGGAGACCGAGTCAGTGGTCTTAGGTTCACATCGGCTGCGTGATACTGCAGTCGACTGGTTTGATTCATGGGAGCTATCCCGGGGAGGGCATGCCCTTCCAGCTGGTTGGGACGAGTTCTCAGAGGCATTTATTGCCCACTTCTTGCCTTCGCAGATGAGGAGAGCACAGACGGATAGATTTTTTGTCACGACCCGTTCCGGGGCCCGTGACTGGTGCCTTACCCGGGCACCCAAGTAGTCATACATCAGAGAAAATCAGCGGAACATAAAACAATAACATGAAGTCAATGCAATAAGACAGTGAAATAGGAAGACAGGCTAACCAAAACGGTTACCTTCAGTATATATAAATGACAATTTGAACAGTTACATCCCATTACAACCTCGCCACAACAAGATTACAGACCTCTACGAATGATATGACAACAACGACGGGACAGGGCCCCGTCATACCCCTGAATGTAAGCACCTACGACAACAGGGGACTATACCAAGATAAGCCTCCGGAGAAACGGAGCTTTCCCAAACGCTGAACTGTGACCCTAAGAGCGAGGATCAACGACTGGTGTACCTTTACCTGCGGCATGAACGCAGCCCAAGGAGGTCGATAACGCACAAGTATGTGAAATCAAAATATCAGTAAATGAAATCATAGTAGTCTATATAAAGCAGAGACATGTATGATAACCAAACTACGATTCACAATAAATAAGCATATGTCAAGTCGTGACTCACGCCTCAAAGTCATCACTCAAATATAACAATGGGTCTCACGCCCACAACATCAATCATGCCCGTGGAATACCTTCCTCACTGCCGGCAGTCTATGATATAAAAACACCAAGGAATACACATGAACACCAGGTCCCACCTGTGTCATCATAAAACCGTACGGGGTAAGTACGAAGGCATAGCCGACTACTAAAACCCACGATAACAAGGTCATAAATCGTATCATGATCCGCCTGCATCGTCACATGATCAAAGCCGCCACTCGCCTCAAAGATCTAATGTGCGCGTCTAGCCCTGGAACTTCCCGCAGCTCCGCATAAGCCACTCGGATGGCCCGCATGAGGTATTCCCCGCATCGAGGGTAGCTACTCCCCGGCAGCGTCCTGGACTCGCCGTCCGCATGGCCACATAGACCGCATGACCACAAAGGCCGCACACTAACCTGGAACTCCCGCAGTTCCGCATAGGCCACACAGACCCGCATAAGGTATTCTCGAATCATAGGTCACACAGACCACCGAAGTCTACCCCGACGGAGGGCCTAACCCCTAATCATAAGTGATACAATACTAACATAACAGCTTATCGTTTAAACAACATAAGCACAATCAAGGGAAACCCCTTTACACAAACATCACAAGATACTAACACACGTAGCATCCTAGCATGTTTACTTAACAAATCAACAAGAAAGTATTACAAGGCTATCACAAACCAACACAATCAAGTTATACACACAAGGTACTTTCTACTATATGATTAACAAGATCGGGTTTTTATCCCCAAAGTACTTCATACATTAACTCTTTAAAAGATACGTTACTTTCACAAAAGTCACACAATACCCGTAGTATATGAAAATAGAGTGATTATCTTTTGAAGTAAATCAAAACACTTCTCTTTGTAAAATCAAGTAACAACATTCTTTTCCAAACGTTCCAAGTTTGCCTAATTTCAATTACTCAAGTTTCTCATTTTCGAAAGGTTTGTAGTTCATAGTTTTAATCCTTTAAAACAATTTGAGAAACATATACCTTATGTGCGAGTAGGTTATTCTTGTTCATAACAATCTTATTACAGCAGCCATGATCTAGGAAATGTAATATCATTTTGTCTCATCTTAGCTTCTATGCAGATGGAAGTTTCTACTGGTTTGAATAATACTTTATTAGTCAAAACATTTCCCTTTATTAGCGCTGCTGTGGTTTGTTCGATACTTATTCTGATTTCCGAAATCAGTAAAACATTATTCCTTTTAAAACCAAGTACTCATTACTCACGAATGAGGTTTCACACGAAATTCATATCAATTCATTTAAGTCAAGTCTCTTATCTTTTAAGATCAAGTCTCTTAACTTTTATAATCAATAAATCATTCATTTTATCTTTCTTAAGACGTTATACCTAACTTCCCATAAAGCTAGTATAACTCTTATGTTTTCAAAACCAAGTGTTACTCTTCTTTCAAAAACAGTTCTTAATACTTTTTGAAATACTTCAAAGTTCTTATCATTCAGGCTTAAGTCAAAAGACATTGCCGTACAACTACATTCAGTTAACACGCGTACGTCTACCGTACTATATATACTTCTTTAAAACATCATGCTCAAGCGTATAGGAAGAATCACATACCTCGCGACGATTATCGACTATTAGCAAATCGCTCCACGGCTATAACCCGGCTAGCCTGGTCCACCCTCTCAAGTAGCACATGCTACTCGCAGAACATTCAACCTATACAGGTTATACAAGTCTATCAAAGTCTAGACTACTCGGTAGAATAAATCTAGATACAAGATCCTACGGAAAATCGGGCAAAGACTTCCCTATCCACAAACTACACAAGTCTCATCAGAATACGCTACGTAATTACGCTGAGCTTCTTCTTTAGATTCAGCTTAAGTCCAAAGACATTGCCGCAAAACTATGTTCAGTTCTATATATAGTATACTTCAACTATATATTCCTACAACATGTATTTTCCAATTACAATAGGGGGGCAAGATAATTACCTCGATAAGCCCATAATTATCCAAGTATAGATGTCGATCCTTAGCAACGCTTAGCTCCTACTCCGGGTGCTCCAACCCGCTCCAAACAACCCTTAGAAGTTCTACGCAACTTCTTCTTAATACTCCAACCAACTATGGAGATTTTCCTTAGGGTTTCGGTTTGAGACAACAAGGACATTTAGGTATTATTTCCTGCTCTACGATAGAGGTATCTTTGGAATACTACAAGGTATACGGCTAAGGTAATTTTGGGTATAACAACAATACTTTTGAGAGTATTTCTACCAAGAGGGGGGGTATATTTATACGAGACAACACCACAAGGGGGGTGTATACCCCTCGGCCTACCCCACTAGGAGGGGGGGTACTCTCGGCCAAGGGGGGGAGGGACTCTCGGCCAAAGGGCCTTCTCAAAGGGGGAGGGGGAGGCTAGGACGAGACAACCACACAAAGGGGGGAAGCTCTCAAGACTTAGAGATTTAGGATGAATAAGTCTTCAAAGGGGGGAGGGTATTTATAGGCCAAGCAAAGGCCAACCAATGGCCAAGATCTAGCCAAGTGCTAAGCAAGTGTAGGGCCAAGATGTGCCCAAGTGCCCCCTAGTCCCTACTCCACAAATCCCTCACAAAATATCCTACCAACTAAAGCCATTCCAATCGGCCCTAAACCGTCCACACGTCCATCAATGAGAGGGTGACAAGTGTCTCCCTCTCGTTGGTCCAAAATGTTTCGTCTCTCGGAAAAATCCGCAAAAATTGGAAATGACATAGCCGTAATTTTCCCCTCGCAAGTTATGTAAAACGTTTCGTCGAAAAACGACTCTAACCAAAGGCCAGGCACAAAGATAATTCGGCCAAGCCACCTAGGGGGGTGACACGTGTCGCCCTCCTATTTGTCCAAAATAATTCATCTTGAAAAAAAATCCATAATGGCCAAAATCTCAAAATCAAAGAGGGCCCCACAAAACCGTAAATTTCTCCCGTGGGCCCCACGTGACCATTTCCGAAAATAAAATCTCAAAATTCTAATATAATTTAAGAAGCCCATATTCCAAATCTGGGAATCCAATTCCCATCAACGAACATTTTTCTTTACAAAAACCGGAAACTCTTTCCGTGGAAAAATCACCTCTTTCTTCCTTTCCAATTTTTCTGTCGTGCTCTCGTACGTACGTCCTCGCATACATACCCTGGAACTACGGGGTATAACATTTTTGATGTTGAGGCAGAACGGGCGGACGGTTCGGGAGTACAATGTAGAGTTTGACTCATTGGCTCAGTACGTCCCCGCTTTAGTGGCTAACATGGAGGATAGAGTGCACCGATATGTCACAGGACTTGATGATTATTTAGTAGAAGGTTGCACGAGCGTAGCTCTTCAGCCGGGCATGGACATTTCCCGCATGCAAGCGTATGCGCAGCAGACAGAGGAACATAGAGGCCGACGGAATAACCAAGAACAGCAGAAGAGGGCCAGGACAACAGGGTCCTTTGGTGACTTTCAGCGGCAATTTCAAAGAAGCTAGTTATGCCCCTATGCCGCTCGAGTAGTTCTCCACGCCTTCGTGACGCCCGGGTATTCAGAGCACGCCGTGGTTCCAAGGTTTCGTGTTTCCGAGAGCGGTACTAACCGGATGAGGCCACCCTTACCTCAGTGTGGCCGTTGTGGTAAAATCCATAAGGGGGAGTGTCGTGCTGTTTCGAGAGGTTGTTATACATGCGGCCAGCAGGGCCATTTTGCGAGAAATTGTCCAACCAGAGGTAGCGCGGATGTAGAGACTCAGCCTTCGGGATCAATGGCTGGTTCATCGCCTTCTTTTGCATGCGCTACGCAGGCGTGATCATGATTAGAACGACAAGGGAAAAGTGAAGCAATAGTTACAGGTATATCCTTAACCCTCTAGAGATTTGTATGCGTGATATGATGATTTTATGTTAAAGTGTTATGTTTGGATAGCACTGTGTAAAATTGTGATTTAGAAAACATGGTTAGTTGAAAAGGTAAGTTTAGGGGCAGGGAAATTGTGAGCCTTAGAATATTATAACAGTTGAGACCTTAGATGTAAGGCCGTCTTGAGTAAAATATTTTACAGTTAGTCTTTGTCGAAGTGCTTGGTATGCGTGGGAAGTATTGTGGGATAATTCCATAGGTCGAGCAAGATAAAAGTGATAATTTTCATGACGAGAATAATAAAATTGTCCCGGACGGGAACAAGAATTTAGAGCGATAATGGGTCGGGTTGAGGCAAGATCGCGGGTCAACCCGCAGCCCGGAATGAGGTGGGGTCCGTTTTGGGGTGGTCCCGCCAGATGATAGGGTCACAAGGGTGTTAGGCCCGAGTTTAGGTAACCATCGTACGAGTTCGCGGATGTGTTCGACCAGAATCGGGTCGTGAAGGCCGGGAATGGCCTTAGAGGAATGTAAGGCTAGTAAAATGACCAAGTTGGGAGGTAGTAACTCCAAAGTTTTGGAAACTGAAGCAATGACTGAAGTATGGTACGTATACTAGAAAGAGTTCGAGTGTACAAGGAGGGTACGACGAGTAAGAAAGGAGGCGAAGATGTGTTAAGAAGATAGAAGTGTTCCTTTAATGAAGTTAAGATGCGAAGGGAGTATCCTTTAGACCTTGGGTGGGAGCTAATAGTGTTGTATACGCTTTAGAGATGATTTCTCGTTGGCTTGGATTTGAGTTTTTCCGCGTATGTTATACTATGGCCATTGGTGGCATGATTGGTTTGGTAAGTGTAGTAGTGAAGACTATACCGGCGCATGTGCTTGGAGACTTAGAAGGAACATTCGGGACGAATGTTTCTAAGGGGGGAGAATGTTATACCCCGTAGTTCCGCAGTACGTGTGAGGACGACGCGTTTAATGTATAAGCCCTAATTAGGGTAAGAGTGAAGGAATTGTTTTCCGACGGAAAAGTTTCCGAACCTTGTGAAGGAAGTTTTGCGTTTTCAATATTTTTTTTCCAATTATGAAATTTTTCCGAGAGATAAAATATTTTGGACCAATAGGAGGGCGACACGTGTCACCTCAAGAAGACATAGTGGACGTTTTTTGCAAGGTTAGTGGGCAAGACAAGTGGTCAAAAGTCTTGCATGACATTTGCATGGGTGGGAAGTTTTTTGCAAGGTTAGTGGGCAAGTCAAATGGTCAAAGTCTTGCATGGCATTTGTGGGACAAGTGGAGAAAGGAACCTACACAAACAATCTATACCATACACATGTTTCAATCCTAACCCTTGGTTGTCATATGTAAACCCCTCTAGTTGATGAAAATCTTCCACACTTAGAATATTTCTAGACTTGAAAATATTTTTTCTCTCTCCCTAGTGCTCTCGTCCAACCCCCTTCTTTCTTGAGAAAATGTTGTCCGAAAATTCTTAAACTTATAAGTGTTCTTCCTTAATGTATTAAGAATATTATTAACCAAGAGTTAGAAAAGATTTCACACCCCTAGCCTCAAAAACCCTCACAAAGCCGAGAGCATGCAAAAATGGAACCTTAGTGTTCTTCACTTTTTGGAGTTAATTTTTGAATAGAAGTTGGTTAGGAACTTCTAAAGGTGACTAGTGGTGGTTTGGAACACAAAGATTTGGAGCTAAAACTTGCTTAGGAGCGACTTTAAGTTCTTGGATATTTTTGGGCTATATTGAGGTAATGAACCTTAACCTCTTTGTGAAGTTGATTATTATGTATATTGGATATTATACATATATTGAAAGTATATTATGGAGTATGAGATATAAGGAAAGATTTGGACCTTGTTAAGATGTTAAAAGGAGAATTGGCATATTAGCCATTAAAATGGTAAAAATGTATCCATTACTTACTAAGAAGTTAACAACAAAGAAACTATAACTTATATAAAGATTGGAATATAAGTTGGAAGACTAATGAAGTAATTGGATAAGTAAAATTGTAAAAGTTGGCCAAGGACCCCAACTTAAGGACTATATTTACTTTGGACCGTATTTACTTTGGACCGTATTTACTTTGGACCGTATTTACTTTGGACTGTATTTACATTGTTGTTAAGGGAAGATTGTTAATCGCGTTCCGTTTGGGCGTGTGATCCTCTTCTTTAATTATTGTTGTTGTTAAGGGGAAGATTGTTAATCGCGTTCCGTTTGGGCGTGTGATCCCCTTCTTTAATTATTGTTGTTGTTAAGGGGAATATTGTTAATCGCGTTCCGTTTGGGCGTGTGACCCCATTCTTTAAATTTCGGAATTATTGCGCCTTATTTATGGCATGTTGGTTATCATATTCGCCTTGAAAAAGGTGGAAAATTGAGTAGAACGGGAAGTCGCCAATTTTCCGTAGAATTAGAGATCTTACTTAAAAGAATTCTACGTAGAACTAGAAGTTGATAGGCGTGTTTTGACTATTATAGGTTGACACTCTGCGCGCGACATATCCGACTTGGCAGGTGAATTTAGCCGAGGAGGTATGTGATTCTTCCTATTCTCTTGAGCATGATATTTGTGAAATACATATGTATAATGCGGTAGACGCACGTGTGTTGAAGGAGTTGATTTCCCTTTTATGTCCTTGACTTGATTCTAGTTAAGTGACTTGTTATAATATGTTAAGGACTTGCATTATGTTAAAAAGTTGTACAACCTCATTCATGAGTAATGAGTACTTGGTCTTTAAAAAGAATAAGTTATCTTGAATTCGGAAATGAGAGTAGTTGTCCTTGGATGGTTTAAAACATAAAATTTTATAATAGCTTTATGGAAAGTTAGTTATAACGACTTTATAAAAATGAAGAAATGGTTTTATTATTGGTTTTAAAATGGTAACTTGATGGTTGTTTTAAAAAAGATATGAGACTTGATCGTTCCCCATCATGGGATTTGGTTTAAAAGTAAGAGACTTGAGAATTTGAAGTTTGAAACTTAAACTAGTTCGAGAAGTGATTTGACATAGAAAAGGAAGGCATTGTATTGTGTTGATTTTTATTTAAAAAGAAAGTATGGAAATTGTTTGGTTTACTTAATATAATAGTTACTCTATTCTTGATACTACGAGTATTAGTATCATGTGACTTTTGTGAAAGAGTTAAAGCATGTAGTACTTTGGGGTTAAAACCCGGATTTTTGGCATAAGATGAAAGTACCTTGAGTGTGAGTAACCTACCTATGTTTGCTTGTGATAGCCTTGTTGTGCAAGTGTGGTATCCGTATGTTACCGCGTCTCTCGATGGAGGGCCGGTCGTGTTGTTCTGGATCATCTTGGGCATACTGACTAGATGGACGGTCCACGTACGCACCACGATGAGGGTTCGCTTTCCGCTGATAGTGTTATTCCACGGATTAGCCCTCCGGTGTTTTAGCGACGCAGTGGTATCTAGTAGTTAGCTGCATCGCCGCCTGGCCGTCGATGCAGCGGTATCCGTAATTAGGCTTTTGTACTTGCCCCGGTCGGCATTATGGCGGAGTCTTGTGACGCAGGAGGTATCTAGTAGTTAGCTTCGTGACCGCCGGCCACGACGTGACGCAGTGGTATCCGGTAGTGGCTTTCGCCTTGCCTGGCCACTTCGTGGTACAAGATACAATATCAGAGTACGGTAGGTATCCGTAGTCGGCTTCAGACTTGCCCCCGACGGATCTTATGACACAGTGGGACTCGTGCTCACGTGTACTCCTTGGTGTTGGTATAGCATGCACGATCGGCGGTGAGAAGAATCCCACGGACACGTTTGATATTGTTGGGCATAAGACCCGGGGTTATATTTGAGTAATGACTTTGAGGGCATGCGTCCCTGACCTGAAACGATTGTTTATAGATTGTGAAATGGTATCTTTTTAGAGACAATGTTGATGTTCATTACTCTTGTTGTTAGCCGGGCTTTGTGAAACACATTTTGATTGTCATACATGTCTCCTACTTTATATAGACTATTATGATTTCATTACAGATTTTCGCCACATACTTGGTAACATTGTAATCGACCTCCTGGGCTGCGTTCATGCCGCAGGTTGAGGTACGTAGCTTGCTGATCCGCGCTCTTAGGATCACTGTTCAGTTCTGGGAAAGCTCCATTTCTCCGGAGGCTTTGTCTTTTTGTACGGTTCCCTGAGGTCATATACTTTTGTACATTCAGGGGGTATGGTGGGGCCCTGTCCCGTCATAGTTGATTTCATTCTTAGAGGTCTGTAGTCCTGTTGTAAATTTGGGATGTAACTGTTCACTTTTGGTATTTATATACATGCCGAAAGGCAACCTTTTCCTAGGGTAGACTGTTCTTATTCTACACTGTTTCATGTTTGCAAGTTTATATTCACGTTACTCGATGTATGTCTACTGGGTGCCGGGTAAGGCACCACGGGCCCGAACGGTCGTGTCAAAAGTGGTATCGTGAGCGCTTAGTCCTCGGAAAGTGTCTGCAGACCGTATCTAGTAGAGTCTTGATTATCGGTGTGTTGCGCACCACACCAATAATCGTGAGGTCGCAGGATATTTAGGATTGGTTTCCATTCTTCTCACTCTGAGATCGTGCCTTAGAGCTGTGTTATAAGTTGGACCCCTCTGACGAATTTCTTTTGTTTACCAGTTATGCCTCCACGCAAGGCAACCCGCCCGTGGCGGCAAGGCAGGCGGAGCTGCTAGTAGGACACAGAGGGTCACGAGGGCCCAGGCCCAGCCTTTACCCGAGGTGATACCCAAGACGGCGAGTTCCACGACACCGCCGGCCCCAGCAGGGTTTAGAGCCACAACAGTGACTACTGAGGCCACGACACCTGAGTCTCCAGCCCCACAGCCAGGAGCAGAGGAGATGGGTTATAAGGAGATGACCCAGTTATTAGCCAGGGTCGTGGCGAGGCACGAGGATAGGCTGGATGAAGCAGTTCCAGTTCCAGTAACACTCGTAGTTCACCCCAGATCGGATAGTTTGAGACTACGGGACTTCCTGAGTTGCAGCCCACCAGTGTTCTATGGGTCGAGGCCTGAGGATGATCCGCAGGAGTTCATCCGATAGTTACAGCGGATCATGAGAGTTTTCAAGGCTTCGGAGACCGAGTCAGTGGTCATAGGTTCACATCGGCTGCGTGATACTGCAGTCGACTGGTTTGATTCATGGGAGCTGTCCCGGGGAGGGCATGCCCTTCCAGCTGGTTGGGACGAGTTCTCAGAGGCATTTCTTGCCCACTTCTTGCCTTCGCAGATGAGGAGAGCGCGGGCGGATAGATTTTTGATGTTGAGGCAGAACGGGCGGACGGTGTTATACCCCGTACTTCCAGAGTATGTATGCGAGGACGTACGTACGATTATTCAAACCCTAATTAGGTTAAGAATGAAATTGTAAACTTTCGACGGAAAAGATTCCGAACCTTGTGAAGGAAATTCTAAGTTTTTAATATTTTAACCGATTACGGATTTTTTCGAGAGATGAAATATTTTGGACCAATAGGAGGGCGACATGTGTCACCCTTAGTTGGCATGGGTTGGACGAAATGATGGCCTAGTGGACAAGTCAAATGGTCAAGTTGTTATACCCCGTTTTTCCAGAATATGTACGTGTGGGCGTACGTAGAAAAGTTTGAGCCTTAAGATAGGCAAGGGTCGAAATTTTGTTCACAACCCCCGAAAAGAATTGTTTTCCGACGAAACGTTTTACAAACTTTGCGAAGGGAAAATTACGGTTGCGACTTTAATAATTTTTGCGGATTTTTCCGAGAGATGAAATATTTTGGACCAACGAGAGGGCGACACTTGTCACCTCAAGTCATGGATCGTGGCCGATTCGCATGTTTCTTGCACGCTTTGTGCCATGTTTGTGGCCTAATCCTGGGTCAATGTTTGTGAGGGATTTGTGGAGTAGGGTTAGGGTGCACTTGGGCAAATCTTGACCTCCACTTGCCCCACTTGGCTTGATCTCGCCATTGGTTTCCTATAAATACCCCTTTGTCAAGACTTCTTCATCCCCAAATGTTTTCTAAGTCTTGAAATCCTCCCTCCCTTCTTGTTGCTCTCGTCCAAGAGCTCCTCCCCTTGAGAGGCCATCGCCGAGGTACCCCTTCCTAGTAGTGCTAGCCGAGGGTGCCCCCCCTACCTTGAGTTGTTATCGTAAAATACACCCCCCCCCCCTTGGTAGAAAAGTATTCTCCAAGTATTATTACTATTCCAAAATACCTTAGCCTTATACCTTGTAGTATTCCAAAGTTACCTCTATACGTAGAGCCCGAAAATACTACCTTATGTCCTTTTTGTCTCAAAACGAAACCCTAAGGAAAATCTTCATAGTTGGTTGAAATGCTAAGTAGAAGTTGTTTGGGAACTTCTAAGGGTTGTTTGGAGCGGGTTGGAGCGCCCAGAGTTGAAGCTAAACGTTGCTCAGGATCGACATTTAAACTTGGATAATTTTGGGCTTATCGAGGTAAATATCTTGTCCCCCTATTGTAATTAGAGTTTACATACTGTTGAAGTATAAGAATTAAGTATAAGTTATATACAAGGAAGGTATATAAGAAGAGAATTGAACTCAGATTTACATAGGACCGTATTTACTGATGACTTGTGAAGTTTGACTGCAGGGAAGTCACGCCAATTTTCCGTAGAATCTTGTATCTAGAGTTATTCTACCGAGTAGTCTAGACTTTGATAGACTTGTATAACCGTTATATGTTGAAGTACTGCGAGTAGCGTATTCTACTCGAAGGGTGGAAAAGGCTAGCAGGATTACAATACTTTGGAGTTATTTGTTAATAGTCGATAATCGTCGCGAGGTATGTGATTCTTCCTATCCTCTTGAGCATGATATTTTAAAAGAATATATATAGTACGGTAGACGTACGTGTGTTAACTGAACGTGGTTTTACTCCGATGTCTTTTGACTTGAGTTTTAAATAATAAGTATCTGGAAGCATTTCAAAAGAATTAAGAAACCTTTTTGAAAGAAGAGTAATACTTGGTTTTAAAAGCTTAAGAGTTATACCAGCTTTATGGGAAGTTAGGTATAACGACTTAAGAGAGATAAAAAGAATGGATTATTGATTTTAGAAGTTAAGAGACTTGATCTTAAAAGATAAGAGACTGAACTTAATTGAATTAATATGAATTTTGTTAAAAAGTGTGAAACCTCATTCGTGAGTAATGAGTACTTGGTTTTTAAAAGGAAGAATGTTTTACTGATTTCAGAAATCAGAATAAGTATCGAACAAACCATCGCAATAGCTAATAAAGTGGAAATGTATTGAATAATTAAGTATTATTAAAACCAGAAACCTCCATCTGCATAGAAGCTAAGATAAGACAAAATGATATTACATTTCCTAGATCATGGCTGCTTTAATAAGATTGATTATGAATAAGAATAACCTACTCACACATAAGGCATACGTTACTCAATTTTTTTAAAAGAGAGTATGTTATTTGATTAAGACTATAAACTATGAAAGCTTTCGAAACTAAAAGACTTGAGTATCTGAAATTAGGCAAACTTGAACTTTTGGAAAAGAATGTTGTTACTTGACGTTGTTCTAAAAACTGTAAGCCACTTGGTTTAAAATAGTGTAAAGTACTTGATTTTAACATGAACGTATTTGGTACTACGGATAATAGTATCGAGTTGTTTTTACGTAAAAAGAGGTCTTTTTGAAAGGATAAATGTATGTAGTACTTTGGGGTTAAAACCCGGATTTGTTGTAATAAAATAAATGTCAGTAAGTATGATTGAACTTGCCTATGCTTGTGGTGATAACCTTTGTTGTGCAAGTGTTGTATTTATGTACTACTGCGTCTCTCGCCGAGGCTATCTGATTGATTGATGGACATACTGACACGATGGGTGGCCCACATGTATGCTTCCACTATATCGATCCTTTTGGACATACTGACACGATGGGTGGCCCACGGGTATGCTTCCATTAGGAGTGTTATCTTGTTATTTGCTTTGGACATACTGACACGATGGGTGGCCCACGAGTATGCTTCCATTTTTTATTGTTATCTTGTTACTTCCTTTTGGACATACTGACACGATGGGTGGCCCACGTACGCTTCCATTGTGAGTGTTATCTTGTTATTTGCTTTGACATACCGACACGATGGGTGGCCCACGTGCTTCCATTGTGAGTGTTATCTTGGTATTTGCTTTGGACATACTGACACGATGGGTGGCCCAACGAGTATGCTTCCATTATGATTGTTATCTTGTTATTTCCTTTGGACATACTGACACGATGGGTGGCCCACGGGTATGTTTCCATTAGGATGGTTCCATGGCCATGCTTGTACCGAGGTAAGACGCCGGGCACGCGTCGCGTCATGGTTAAATTCCGAGTTATATTTGAGTGATGACTTTACGCGTGAGTCCTCGACTTGATATGTGTGCTAGATTCTATTGGAATCGTAGTGGTCATCATGCATGTCTCTGCTTTATATAGATCGTTATGATTTCACTTACAGATTTTTTCGCCACATACTGGTACCGTTATCTCGACCTCCTCGGGGCCGCGTCACGCCGCAGTGAGGTACACTGGCGTTGATCCTCGCCATAGGATCACAGCCAACAGGAAGCTCCGCTTTCTCGAGACTTATCTTTTGGTATGTTTTCCCTGAGTTGTAGGTTCTTGTACATTCAGGGGTATGACGGGGCCCTGTCCCGTCATAGTTGTTGTATAAAAATCTTAGAGGTCCAGAGTAATCGCAAGTGTGGTTGTAAAGGATGTAACTGTTCAAACTTTGTATATATATATGCCGAAAGACGACTTTCTCTCAGATAAAATGTGTCTCATTTTACATTTGATTCATGTCTTGTTTTATGTTCCGCTGATTTCTCTGATGTATGACTACTTGGGTGCCCGGGTAAGGCACCAGTCACGGGCCCCGGAACGGGTCGTGACAAAAGTGGTATCAGAGCAGTTAATCCTCGGAAAGTGTCTGACGCATCGTGTCTAGTAGAGTCTTGATTATCGGTGTGTTGTGCACCACATCTATAATCAGGAGGCTGCAGGACATTTAGGATTGGTTTCCATTCTTCTCATTCTGAGATCGTGCCTTAGAGCTGTGTTGTAAGTTGGACCCCTCTGACGTATTTCGTTTTCACCAGTTATGCCTCCGCGCAAGGCAACCCGGGCCCAGATGGGCAAGGCAGCCGAGAGAGCTGCTAGTGGGGTACAGAAGAGTACGAGGGCGCAGGCCCGGTCATTACCTGAGATAGTTCTTCAGACGGCGAGTTTTGCGACGCCGCCAAATTTCAGCAGAGTTTAGAGTCGCAAAGAATGGTCGATGAGACCACAACACCGCACCTCCGCCCCACACCGCGCAGGAGTTGGGTACAAAGAGATGGCCGCCATCGCCGTGATCGTGGCTGCATACGAGGATAGGTCGACGCAGCAGCCTGGCCCAGAGTACCCATGGTTCACCCGAGATCGGATAGTTTTAGGCTACGGGACTTTCTGAGTTGTAGCCCGCCAGATTTCTACGGGTCGAGGCCGGAGGATGATCCGCAGGAGTTCATCCGACAAGCGATTCTGGATCGCGAGTGATCAAGGCTTCGGAGACCGAGTCGGTGGTCTTAGGTTCGCATCGGCTGCGTGATACTGCAGTCGACTGGTTTGATTCGTGGGAGCTGTCCCGGGGAGAGTATGCACTTCCAGCCGTGTGGGACGATTTCTCACGGGCATTTCTTGCACATTTCTTGCCTCCACAGATGAGGAGGGCTCGGGCCGACAGATTTTTGATGTTGAGGCGAACCGCGCATACCGGGAGTACAATGTGGAGTTCGACTCATTGGCTCAGATGTCCCCAGAGTAGCCGAGCATGGAGGACGAGTACACCGCCACGCTACGGGCTAGATGACTACTTGGCGAGGCTTGTTCGGTCTAGCTCTTCACCGGCATGGACATTGCCCGTGACGCAGCTTATGCACTTGGGTGCGAGGAGCGGATAGGTAGACGGAATGACCGAGATCAGCAGAAGAGGGCCAGAGCAGCAGGATCTTTTAGCGACTTTCGAGGCGGACCGCCTCAGCAGCAGACTAGTTATGCGCCTCCGCCAGTACAGAGTGGTCCTCCACAATCTTCAGGCCATCCAGAGTATTCAGGAGCAGGTCAGGGCTCCAAGGGTTCAGATTTTCAGGGGAGCAGGGGTGTCAGCCAGCTGAAGCCACCCCTACCTCGTTGTGACCGTTGTGGTAGACTCCATTGTGGGGAGTGTCGTGCTCGTTCGGGGGTTTGTTTTACATGCGGCCAGCAGGGCCATTTTTGCAGAAACCGTCCGACCGAGGTAGATCGTGGGATAGCACAGACTACGGGATCTATGGCTGGTTCATCACCTTCTACAGCTATGCGCCCTGCAGGGCAGGCCTATGATTAGAGTGAAGCGGTAGATACAGGTATATCCTTAACCCTCTAGAGTTTTGTATGCTTGATATGATGATCTTATTGTGTGCTATGTACGGATAGCGTTGTGTTATTTGTGAGTTAGAAAACATGGTTAGTTGGAAGGATAAGTATGGGGGCAGGGAAGGTGTGAACCTTAGAATATTTCACGATTGAGACCTTAGATGTAAGGCCGTCTTGAGTAAAGGATTTTGCAAATGATCCTTGTCGAAGTGCATTATATGCCTAGGGTGTATTAGTGTGATAAGTCCATGGGTAGTGTGAGATGGAAGTGGTAGCTTTCATGATGTGAATTAGTAAGATTGTTCCGGATCGAGAAACAAGAGAGTTCGGCACGATGGAGGGTCAGGTTGAGGACGTATTGCGGGTCAACCCGTAGCCCGGAATGAGGTGGGGTCAGTTCGAGGTGGTCCCTCCAGGTTGTAGGGTCACGAGGGTGCTAGGCCCAAGTTTAGATGACCATCGTATGAGTTCGTGGATATGTTCGACCAGAATCGGATCGTAAAGGCCGAGGAATGGCCTTAAAGGAATTTGAGGCTAGTAAGGTGACCAAGTTTGGAGGTAGTGACTCCAAAGTTTTGGAAACTGAAGCAATGACTGAAGTATGGTACGTATACTAGAAAAAGTTCAAGTGTTCGAGAAGAGTACGACGAGTAAGGAAAGAAGTGAACACGTGCTAAGAAAATAGGAATGATCATTTTGTTGTGAAGTGAAGATGCGAAGGGAGTATCCTTTAGACCAGGGTGGAAGCTTTTGTGATGTAGGAGTGATTCCTCGTTGACTTGGGTTAAGTATTTGCGCGTGTGTTATTTTGTGGCCAGGTGTGGCATCGACAACTTGTTTAAGTTATGAGGAACTTTGTCGTTATCTGTCTTGAGAAGGAACATTCGGGACGAATGTTTCTAAGGAGGGGAGAATGTTATACCCCGTTTTTCCAGAGTATGTACGTGTGGGCGTACGTAGAAAAGTTTGAGCCTTAAGATAGGCAAGGGTCGAAATTTTGTTCACAACCCCCGAAAAGAATTGTTTTCCGACGAAACGTTTTACAAACTTTGCGAAGGGAAAATTACGGTTGCGACTTTAATAATTTTTGCGGATTTTTCCGAGAGATGAAATATTTTGGACCAACGAGAGGGCGACACTTGTCACCCTCAAGTTGGCGGATTGGTGGCCGATTCTTGGCATGTTTCTTGGCACGTTTTGTGCCATGTTTTGTGGCCTAATCCTTGGGTCAATGTTTGTGAGGGATTTGTGGAGTAGGGTTAGGGTGCACTTGGGCAAATCTTGACCCTCCACTTGCCCCCCCACTTGGCTTGATCTTGGCCATTGGTTTCCCTATAAATACCCCCCCTTTGTTGAAGACTTCTTCATCCCCAAATGTTTTCTAAGTCTTGAAATCCTCCCTCCCTTCTTGTTGCTCTCGTCCAAGAGCTCCCCCCCTCCCCCTTTGAGAGGCCCTTGGCCGAGAGGTACCCCCCCTTCCTAGTAGTGCTAGCCGAGGGTACCCCCCCTACCTTGAGTTGTTATCGTAAAATACACCCCCCCCCCCTTGATAGAAAAGTATTCTCCAAGTATTATTACTATTCCAAAATACCTTAGCCTTAAAACTTTTAGTATTACAAAGTTACCTCTATACGTAGAGTCTTAAATACTACCTTATGTCCTTTTTGTCTCAAAACGAAACCCTAAGGAAAATCTTCATAGTTGGTTGAAGTGCTAAGTAGAAGTTGTTTGGGAACTTCTAAGGGTTGTTTGGAGCGGGTTGGAGCGCCAAGAGTTGGAGCTAAACGTTGCTCAGGATCGACATTTAAACTTGGATAATTTTGGGCTTATCGAGGTAAATATCTTGTCCCCCTATTGTAATTAGAGTTTACATACTATTGAAGTATAAGAATTAAGTATAAGTTATATACAAGGAAGGTATATAAGAAGAGAATTGAATCAGATTTACATAGGACCGTATTTTACAAAGAGACTTGTGAAGTTTGACGTAGGAAGTCGCCCAATTTTCCGTAGAATCTTGTATCTAGAGTTATTCTACCGAGTAGTCTAGACTTTGATAGACTTGTATAACCGTTATAGGTTGAAGTACTGCAAGTAGCGTATTCTACTCGAAGGGTGGAAAAGGCTAGCAGGATTACAGTACTTTGGAGCTATTTGTTAATAGTCGATAATCGTCGCGAGGTATGTGATTCTTCCTATCCTCTTGAGCATGATATTTTAAAAGAATATATATAGTACGGTAGACGTACGTGTGTTAACTGAACGTGGTTTTACTCCGATGTCTTTTGACTTGAGTTTTAAATAATAAGTATCTGGAAGCATTTCAAAAGAATTAAGAAACCTTTTTGAAAGAAGAGTAATACTTGGTTTTAAAAGCTTAAGAGTTATACCAGCTTTATGGGAAGTTAGGTATAACGACTTAAGAGAGATAAAAAGAATGGATTATTGATTTTAGAAGTTAATAGACTTGATCTTAAAAGATAAGAGACTGGACTTAATTGAATTAATATGAATTTTGTTAAAAAGTGTGAAACCTCATTCGTGAGTAATGAGTACTTGGTTTTTAAAAGGAAGAATGTTTTACTGATTTCAGAAATCAGAATAAGTATCGAACAAACCACTGCAGCGCTAATAAAGGGAAATGTATTGAATAATTAAGTATTATTAAAACCAGTAGAAACCTCCATCTGCATAGAAGCTAAGATAAGACAAAATGATATTACATTTCCTAGATCATGGCTGCTTTAATAAGATTGATTATGAATAAGAATAACCTACTCACACATAAGGCATACGTTACTCAATTGTTTTAAAAGAGAGTATGTTATTTGATTAAGACTATAAACTATGAAAGCTTTCGAAACTAAAAGACTTGAGTATCTGAAATTAGGCAAACTTGAACTTTTGGAAAAGAATGTTGTTACTTGACGTTGTTCTAAAAACTGTAAGCCACTTGGTTTAAAATAGTGTAAAGTACTTGATTTTAACATGAACGTATTTGGTACTACGGATAATAGTATCGAGTTGTTTTTACGTAAAAAGAGGTCTTTTTGAAAGGATAAATGTATGTAGTACTTTGGGGTTAAAACCCGGATTTGTTGTAATAAAATAAATGTCTGTAAGTATGATTGAACTTGCCTATGCTTGTGGTGATAACCTTTGTTGTGCAAGTGTTGTATTTCTGTGCTACTGCGTCTCTCGTTGGAGGGCCGACTATCTGATTGATTGATGGACATACTGACACGATGGGTGGCCCTCGGGTATGCTTCCACTATATCGATCCTTTTAGACATACTGACACGATGGGTGGCCCACGGGTATGCTTCCATTAGGAGTGTTATCTTGTTATTTGCTTTGGACATACTGACACGATGGGTGGCCCACGAGTATGCTTCCATTTTTTATTGTTATCTTGTTACTTCCTTTTGGACATACTGACACGATGGGTGGCCCACGGGTATGCTTCCATTAGGAGTGTTATCTTGTTATTTGCTTTGGACATACTGACACGATGGGTGGCCCACGGGTATGCTTCCATTAGGAGTGTTATCTTGTTATTTGCTTTGGACATACTGACACGATGGGTGGCCCACGAGTATGCTTCCATTATGATTGTTATCTTGTTATTTCCTTTGGACATACTGACACGATGGGTGGCCCACGGGTATGTTTCCATTAGGATGGTTCCATGGCCATGCTTGTACCGAGGTAAGATGCCGGCACGCGTCGCCATTCTTGGTTAAATTCGAGTTATATTTGAGTGATGACTTTACGGGCGTGAGTCCCTGACTTGATATGTGTGCTAGATTCTATTGTGAACTGTAGTTGGTCATCATGCATGTCTCCTATTTTATATAGACTGTTATGATTTCACTTACGTGATTTTTCGCCACATACTGTACTGCCAGATCGACTCCGGGGGCCGCTCATGCCGCAGTAGAGGTACACCGCCGTTGATCCTCGCTCAGGATCGCAGTTCAACGCATTGGGAAGCTCCGTTTCTCCGGAGGCTTATCTTTTGGTATGTTTTCCCTGAGTTGTAGGTTCTTGTACATTCAGGGGTATGGCGGGGCCCTGTCCCGTCATAGTTGTTGTATAAAAATCTTAGAGGTCTGTAGCACTGTTGTGGGCAGGGTTGTAAAGGATGTAACTGTTCAAACTTTGTATATATATATGCCGAAAGGCGACTTTCTCTCAGATAAAATGTGTCTCATTTTACATTTGATTCATGTCTTGTTTTATGTTCCGCTGATTTCTCTGATGTATGACTACTTGGGTGCCCGGGTAAGGCACCAGTCACGGGCCCCGGAACGGGTCGTTACACAAGTCTTGCAAGATATTTTTGGGTTAATGGGGGTAGGTAGTGGACGATTTTCTTGAGCAAGTGGGAGTCCACATGGCTCATTGTTGTGGGGACATATGTCCCAATGTTGTGGTGGACATATGTCCCAAGGTTGTGGTGGACACTTGGTGGAAGACTCCACTCACACAAGTTATCTAATCTACACCCTCCATTTGTGTTAATCTTGGCCCTTCGTGGTTCTATAAATACCCCCCTCTTGTGCAAGACTTCTTCATCCACAAAAACATTTTCCAAGTCTCCAAAAATCCCTCCCCCTCTAGTAGTATTCTCGTCCAAGTCCTCTCCCCCCCCCCTTGCCTAGTGTTTCGTCCGAAACAACCCCTTCCCCTTCCTTATAGTTTCGCCCCAACCCCTGGTAGAAAAATATTCTCCAAGTATTGTTACTATCCCAAAATACCTTAGCCAAATACCTTGTAGTATTCCAAAGTCACCTCTATACTAAAAGCCCAGAAATACTACCTTATATCCATTAGTCACAAAACGAAACCCTAAGGAAAATCTTCATAGTTGGTTGAAGTATTAAGTAGAAGTTGTTTGGGAACTTCTAAGGGTTTCTTGGAGCTATCGGAGCGTACAGAATATGAGCTAAACCTTGCTCAGGATCGGCATTTAACTTGGATAATTTTGGGCTTGTCGAGGTAAATATCTTGTCCTTCTATTGTAATTGGAGATTACATACTGTAGTTGTATAGAGATAAGTATAAGTTATATAGAAAGAGGGTATAAAAGAAGAGAATTGAACTGTACTTACATAGGACTGTATTTACAGTAGACTTGAGTAGTTTGACGGGTAGGGAAGTGCTGCCCAATTTTCCGTAGAATTAAGAACCCTCTGCTTAGAATATTCTACAGAATAGTCTAGACGTTGATAGACGTATTTGACTATTATAGGTTGATACTCTGCGCGCGACATATTCGACTTGGCAGGTGGATTTCGCCGAGGAGGTATGTGATTCTTCCTATCCTCTTGAGCATGATATTTTTGATATATATATAGTACGGTAGACGTACGTGTGTTAACTAAAACCGGTTTTACTCTGATATATTTTGACTTGAGTTTTAAATAATAAAAATCTTGAAGTATTTCAAAAGAATTATGAATCATTGTTTGAAAGAAGAGTAATACTTGGTTTTAAAAGCTTAAAGAGTTATACTAGCTTTATGGGAAGTTAGGTATAACGACTTAAGAAAGATAAAAGGAACAGTTTACTTATTTGTTTATGAAAGTCTTGTATTGATTTCTGAAAAGTGTAGGAAGATGGTTTGATAAGTAAACATGTTATGATGCTACGTGTGTTAGTGTCTTGTGATGTTGTGTAAGGGGGTTATTCTTGTTGTGCTTACGTTGTTAAACGTTAAGCCCGTTGTACTGTTATTATATCACATACCCCCTTGACTTGTTATACCAAGGACTTGCCACCCTTGATGCGGGTCTATACGGCCTATGCGGTCTGTGTGACTATGCGGAGCTGCGGGAGTTCCAGGATTGATCATTCCGAGTGTATTATCCGTCGAGGAATGCCCCTCGATGCAATGTGACTACGCGGTCTATGTGACTACGCGACTGCAGGAGTCCGTGAGGATACCGCGGGTTAGCTGCCCCGACGCGAGGAATACCTCACGCGGTCCGTGTGACCTATGCGATCGCGGAGTTCCGAGATTAGGCTCGCATAATGATACTATGGGCGATTGGCCTTGCTTCGATCATTAGCGGCCTAGAAAAGACCGCTTATGTTATATCTATTTTGCTTTTGGTTATCTGTGACACTATGCGGTTACATAAAACATCGGCGGTCAGAACTCGTAAAGTCCCGCAGCCTCAAACTATCCGCTTGGGTGAACTACGGTACTACACGGTGACGGAATCGCCAGATCCATTATCCTCGCCTTGCCACTATCCCCGACCAATAATCGGGCCATCTCCTTGTAACCCATCTCTTCCGCCTGTGCCAGTGGACCGAGGCTCAGTATCGTGGTCTCAGCAGCCATCGCCGCGCTCTAAATCTCATCGAGGCCGGGCGCCGCAAAACTCGCTGTCAAGCACTATCTCGTAATGACGGGCTCGCGCCCGCATTCTCCTCAGTATCCTACTAGCGCTTTCCTTGGTCGCTTGCCCATCCGGGCCCGGTTGCCTTGCGCGAGGCATAATCGTAAAAACGAAATGCTGAGGGTCCAACTTATAACACGGCTATAAGGCACGATCTCGTAATGAGAAGAATGGAAACCAATCCTAAATGTCCTCGCACTCTCGATTATAGATGTGGTGTACAACACACCGATAATCAAGACTCTACTAGACACGGTGCAGACACTTTCCGAGGACTAATCGCTCGATACCACTTTTGTCACGACCCGATCCGGCCCGTGATCGTGCCTTACCCTGCAATAGTGATACAACATCGAGAAAATCAGGAAATAAAACTTTAAACATTAAACAAGAGATATGAAAAAAAGCAACCAACCTGCTACCTTTTTGCATATATACTAAAACCGAACAAGCATATCCTTACAAACCCCGCCCACAACAAGATTTCATGCACTCTAAGAGTTTTTATACAACATGACGACAGGCCTCGCCATACCCTCAATGTACAAGTACCTACTGATGTGGGACTATACCAAAAGATAAGCCTCCGAGAAACGAGCTTCCTAATACGAATCGTGATCCTATGAGCGAGGATCAACGATCGTGTACCTCTACCGCGCAGATGAACGCAGCACTCTCAAGGAGGTCGATAACAGTACCAAGTATGTGAAATCAAAATATCAGAATGAAATCATAGTAGTCTATATAAAGCGAGACATGTATGATAACCAAACTACGATCCATAATAAATAAGCAAATATGTAAGTCGTGACTCACGCCTCAAAGTCATCACTCAAATATAACTATGGGTCTCACGCCTCAACATAAATCGTGCCTGGAATACCTTCCTCACCGCCGGCAACTATGATATAATAACACCAAGCGGTACACATGAACACCAAGTCCTACTGAGTCATAAACCGTGACGGCAAGTAATGGGCGCTAACTACCGATACCAAAGCCGCATCATCAATCGACCGGCAAGTACGAAGCCAACTACTGTGATACCAAAGTCGTACTAACAATACTATACAATCAAACCACTGAGCTGATACGGCAAGTACGAAGCCAACTACCGATACAGGCCGTGGTCACGTAATGACCGGGCAAGTACGGAGGCTAACTACAGATACCAAGGTCAGATCACGAGACTCCGCCACGGCCGACACGGGGCAAGTATGAAAGCCAACTACCGATACCAGCGTCGTGTCACGTAGTCGACCGGCAAGTACGAGGGCTAACTACCGGATACCAAGGTCAGATCACGAGACTTCGCCACTAAACCGAACGGCAAGTGCGAGGCTAACTACCAGTACCAAGGCCGAATCAGCCACGAGACGGCAAGTACGAAAGCCAACCACCGATACCAAGGCCGACCAAGAAAACCTCATGGAGAGCTAGTCCATGGAATAACAATATCAACAGGAGCGTACCCGTGGAATTCTCCGTCACTGTCGATACGTCCAAGTAATATCATAACAAATCAGCCGGCCCTCCATTGAGAGACGCGGTGGTATAGAAATACAATACTAGCACGACAAGGCTATCACACGCAAACATAGACAAGTTACACACAACTCAAGGTACTTTCATTTTATGCCAAAGTCCAGGTTTTTAACCCCAGAGTACTACGTACGTTAAATTCTTTTTAAAGGATCCATTTCTTTTACAAAGGTCACCCGATGCCCGTATTATAAAAATAGAGTGACTAACATTTTTAAGTAAACCAAAACAGCTTCCATACCTTCCCTTTTTAACCCAAAACACTTCTCCTTTTAAAATCAAGTTACAACATTCTTTTCCAAAGTTCAAGTTTGCCTAATTTCAAATATTCACGTCTCTTATTTTCGAAATATTTCATAGTTCATAGTCTTAATCATTTAACAACGTAATTCTCTTTTAAAACATTTTGAGCAACATATGCCTTATGAGGGATTTTTGTTTATAACAATCTTATTAAAGCAGCCATGATCTAGGAAATGTAATACAATTTTGTCTTATCTTAGCTTCTATGCAGATGGAGGTTTCTACTGGTTTTAATATAATTACTTATTTGTCAATACATTTTCCTTTATTAACACGGCAGTGGTTCATTCGATACTTATTCTCATTTCCAAATCAAGAAACATTATTCTTTAAAAACCAAGTACTCATTACTCACGAATGAGGTTTCACACTTCTAAACAACTTTCATATCAATTCGATTAAGTCAAGTCTCTTATCTTTTAAGATTAAGTTTCTTAACTTCTAAAATCAATAAACCATTCTTTTTATTTCTCTTAAGTCGTTATACCTAACTTCCCATAAAGCTAGTATAACTCTTAAGCTTTTAAAACCAGGTATTACTCTTCTTTCAAAAACGATTCTTAATTCTTTTGAAATACTTCAAGATTCTTATATTATTTAAAACTCAAGTCAAAAGACATCGAAGTAAAACCACGCTCGCTTAACACACGACGCCTACCGTACTATATATATTCTTTTAAAATATCATGCTCAAGAGGATAGGAAGAATCACATACCTCGCGACGATTATCGACTATTAGCAAAAGCTCCAAAGCATCAGAATCCGCTAGTCTTTTCCACCCTTCGAGTAGAATACGCTACTCGCAGTACTTCAACCTATATCGATCAAATAAGTCTATCAACATCTAGACTACTCTGCAGAATAATTCTAGATACAGATTCCTTTATTCTACGGAAAATTGGGCAGCACTTCCCTACCCGCCAATCTACACAAGTCTACTGTAGATACAGTCCTATGTAAGTACAGTTCAATCTTTTTCTTCTTAATATTCTTCTGATGTGATTTCAATTCAATTCTCTTCTCTTATACCATCCTTCTATATATCTTATACTCATTTCTATACTACTACAGTATGTAATTTCCAATTACAATAGAAGGACAAGAGTATTTACCTCGATAAGCCCAAAATTATCCAAGTTTTAATGTCGATCCTGAGCAACGTTTAGCTCCTATTCTGAACGCTCCAATTCGCTACAAGAAACCCTTAGAAGTTCTACACAACTTCTACTTAATACTTCAACTCGCTATGAAGATTTCCTTAGGGTTTCGTTTAGTGGCTAAAGGAAGTATAATAGTATTTCTGGGCTTTTTGTATAGGTGTAACCTTGGAATACTACAAGGTATTTGGGCCAAGGTATTTTGGAATAGTAACAATACTTGGAGAATACTTTTCTACCAGGGGTATTTTACGAAAACTACTAGGCAAGTGGAATGTTTCGCCAAGGCCTCTCAAAGGGGAGGAGCCTTGGACTAAAACTACACTAAGGGGAGAGGGTTCTTTTTAGACTTGGAATTTCAAGTGAGGATGAAGAAATAGTCTTGCATTAGAGGGGTATTTATAGGACATTCAATGGCCAAGATTAAGCCAAGTGGTGGGCAAGTGTAGGGTGAAGATTTGGACATGTGTTTGTGGGCCCCACTTGCTCATCTACTACACAAAATATCTACAAAATATCCTACCTAATCCTTGACCAAAAACAAGGAAACAAAAACGTGCCAATCGTCCAACAATTACCGCCCACTTGAGGGTGACACTTGTCACCCTCTCGTTGGTCCAAAATATTTCATCTCTCAGAAAAATCTGCAAAAATTATAAATGTTGCCACCGTATTTTTCCCTTCGCAAAGTCCGGAAAACGATTCTTTTCGCTAGTTGTGCACAAAATTTCGTCCCTTAGTCTACTTTAAGGCTTAAACTTTGGTACGTACGCCCTCACGTACATACTCTGGAAATACGGGGTATAACATTCTCCCCTCCTTAGAAACATTCGTCCCGAATGTTCCTTCTCAAGACGGATAACGATAAAGTTCCTCATAACAAGTTGTCAATGCCACACATGGCCACCAAATAACACACACGCAAATACTTATCCCAAGTCAACAAGGAATCACCTCTAGCATTACAAAAGCTTCCACCCCCGGTCTAAAAGATACACCATTCGCACCTTTACTTCACAAAAGTAATGATCATTTCTATTCTCTCAGCACATGTTCACTTCTTTCCTTACTCGTCGTACTTTTCTCGAAACACTTGAACTCTTTCTAGTGTACGTACCATACTTCACCATCGTCAGCTTTCCAAAACTTTGGAGTCACCACCTCCAAACTTGGTCATCTTACTAGCCTCAATCTCCCTTAAGGCTATTCCCGGCTTTCACGATCCGATTCTGGTCGAACATATCCACGAACTCATACGATGGTTACTTAAACCTGGGCCTAGCACCCTCGTGACCCTACCACCCGACGGGACCACCTCGAACTGACCTCACCACATTTCAGGCCGCGGGTTGACCCGCGATTGGTCCTCAACCCGACCCGCTATCGCGCTAAACACTTGTTCCCCCGATTCGGAAAAATCTTACCTATACAAGTCATGAAAGCTACCACTTTCATTTTACAAAACCTAAGAAATTTTCCCACAATTACTCCACGTATACTTATGCATTCCGACAAAGATTAATCGTAAAGTCTTTTATTCAAGCCTACTTACATCTAAGGTCTCAACGTGTAATATTCTAAGGTTCATACCTTCCCCCATACTTATTCTTTCAACTAATCACACGACCAACTCCACTGCGTGATCGTGCCTTACCCTGCACCCTAGTGATACAACATCGAGAAAATCAATGAAATAAAAACATGAACATGAATTAAGAGACAAGATAAATAAACAAAGCAACCAAAATAGTTGCCTTTATCATATATACATAAATACCCAACGCTTATCCTTTTTACAAACCCCGCCACAACAAAGCATGCACTCTAAGATTTTTACATAGCTATGACGGACAGTGGCCCCGCCATACCACGAATGTATAAGAATCTCTGCACTCAGATAACATACCAAAAGATAAGCCTCCAAGAAATGGGATTCCCGACACGCGAATCGTGATCCTATGAGAGGATCCACCACCGATGTACTCAACTCATGCGGATGAACGCACTTCAAGCGAGGTCGATAACAGTACCAAGTATGTGAAATCAGAAAAGATCAGAATGAAATCATAATAGTCTATATAAAGCAGAGACATGTATGATAACTGGATGAAATACGCGACCGCCATCTCGGGACTCGTAAAATCGGATGAAATACGTGACTCGCCCATCTCGCGACTTGTAAAATCGATGAAATACGTGACCTACCCATCTCGTGGGTCTCGGTAAAATCGATGAAATACGCGACCGCCATCTCGGGACTTGTAAAATCGATGAAATACGTGACCTCGCCATCTCGGGACTCGTGTAAAATCGATGAAATACGTGACTCGCCCATCTCGTGGGACTCTTGTAAAATCGGATGAAATACGCGACCGCCCATCTCGTGGGACTCGGTGTATAATCGCTCATAACAAATCAACCGACCCTCCATCGAGACGCGGGGTACGTAAATACAACAAAGGCTATCACAACAAGCATAGGCAGTTTCACAACAACAAGCATAGGCAAGCTTCACAACAACAAGCATAGGCAAGCTTCACAACAACAAGCATAGGCAAGTTATACACAACTCAAAGTACTTTCATTTTATGCCAAAGTCTGGGTTTTAACCCTAAAGTACTACGTACGTTAAATTCCTTTTTAGATCCATTTCTTTTACAAAGGTCACCCGATACCCGTAGTATAAAATTAGAGTGACTAACATTGTTAAGTAAACCAAAATGCTTTCCTTTGTAAAATCAAGTAACAACCTTATTTTCCAAACGTTCAAGTTTGCCTAATTTCAAATGCTCAAGTTTCTCATTTTTAGAAAAGGTTTCGTAGTTCATAGTTTTAACATAATTCTCCTTTAAACGTTTTGAGAAACATATGCCTTATATGTGAGTAGGTTATTCTTGTTTATAATCAATCTTATTAAGCAGCCATGATCTAGGAAATGTAATATCATTTTGTCTCATCTTAGCTTCTATGCAGATGGAGGTTTCTACTGGTTTTAATACCATACTTCATTATTCAATACATTTTCCTTTATTAATGCTGCAGTGGTTTGTCGATACTCATTCTGATTTCCGAAATCAATTAAACATTATTCCTTTTAAAACCAAGTACTCATTACTCACGAATGAGGTTTCACACTTTTAACAAAATTCATATCAATACCATTAAGTCAAGTCTCTTATCTTCTAAAAATCAGTAAACCATTCTTCTTTATCATTCTTAAGACGTTATACCTAACTTCCCATAAAGCTAGTACAACTCTTATGTTTTCAAAGCCAAGTATTACTCTTCTTTCAAAAAGGTCTTTTTGAAACACTTCAAGTTCTTTATTACTACCCATCAAATCCGTTATAAGTCAAATCCATCTTTGAAACCACAAAGCATTTTCTTACCTACATAAAGCTGTTATAACCAACTTCCCATAAAGCCGTTATAACACTTTATGTTACAAACCAATCAAATACATTAACCACATGTACGTCTACCGTACTACATAGTTATACACATATCATGCTAGAACAGATAGGAAGAGGTTCACATACCTCGCGACGATTATCGACTAATAGCAAAGTGATCCAAGTACCTCAAACCGCTGGCTACTCCTTAAGCCAAGTAGATCACGCCATACGCAGATTTCAACTCGTAGAGGCCACAAGGCGCCTATTAACATCCTAGATCTCAATGTAGAATATTCTACGTAAAATTTGGCAAGATTTCCCCGCAACAACAGAAATCTCCTCCTCTATCGAGGCCGCCACCAAGCCAACCAGTGGGGTTTGCACGCCTAACCTGACGTGTACAATTCTACTCACGTAATACTACACAAGTCTCATCAGAATACGCCCATGTAATTACAGTCAGCTCTTCTTTAAATTCAGCTTAAGTCGCAAGACATTGCCGTAAGTATTATTCAGCTTAAGTCAAAAGACATTGCCGCACAACTATGTTCAATTCTATATATAGTATACTTAACTATATACTCCTACAACATGTAATTTCCAATTACCACGTATGTTAAGAATGTTTACCTCGATAAGCCCAAAATTATCCGAGTTTATATGTCGATCCCGAGCAAGGTTTAGCTCCTACTCGGCGCTCCGACCCGCCTCCAACCAACCCTTAGAAGTTCTAACCAACTTCTACTTATAACTTCAACTACGGGTGAAGATTTACTTAGGGTTTTGTTTTTGTGATCGAGGAAGTATAATAGTATTTTCTGGCTTTTGTTAAAGTATAACTGGGAATACTACAAGGTATTTGGGCCAAGGTATTTGGGCATTATAACAATACTAGGAGAGTATTTCTATACCACAAAAAGGGGGTATTATACTGAAACAACTAGGCTAGGGGTACCCCACTGCTAACCACTACAAAGGGAGGAAGCTCTCGCCAAAGGGCCTTCTCAAAGGGAGGGGGCTTTGGACGAGATCAAACAAGAGGAGGAGTATTTGAGACTTAGAAAGATTGCTCAAGTTTTGACGAAGAAAGTCTTCAACTTATGGTATTTATAGGTCAAGTAAAGGCCAACCAATGGCCAAGATGAAGACAAGTGTGCAAGTGTAGGGCTAGATTTCAACCACGTGGACCTTATCCATCTACCACACCAACTTGCACAAATATCCTACCAACCAAAGGCACAAAAACGTGCCCTCGACTTGCCTCTTGCCGTCCACTTGCTCCCAATGTGAGGTGACACATGTCACCCTCCCGCTGGTCCAAAATGTTTCGCCTCTAAAAATCCGCAAAATTAAAAATGCCATAGCCGAATTTTCCCTACGAAAGTCGTGGAAACGCTTCGTCGAAAAACGACTCTATCCGTGTTGTGTACAAATTTCAAACTTGCCTAACTTAAGGCTCAAATTATTATACGACGCCTCACGCATATACTGGAAATACGGTATAACATTCTTCCTTAGAAACATTCGTCCCGAATGTTCCTTCTCGCCTCAAACAAACACGCGTCAGATAGCCTTCACTACTATACTTACGAAACCAAACATGCCACACCGCCACAAAAATAACATGCGCGCGAAAACCCAAATCCAAGTCCACGAGGAAACACCTCTAACATCACAAACTTTTGTCACTTTGCCGGGAGGCTCTGGTGTCACTCTGGCGACCCAACAAATGGTACCGGACTGCATGCGATCCCTGAGGTCTAAAATATACATCTTTCGCCCCTTCTCTCTTCACAAGAAATGATCATATCTATGCTCGCAATACATGCTCGCCTCTACCCTTACTCGTCGTACTCTTCTCGAACACTTGAATTCTTCTAGTATACGTACCATACTTCAGTTTCCAACACTTTGGAGTCACTACCTCCAAACTTGGTCATCTTACTAGCCTCGATCTTCCTTAAGGCCATTCCCGGCCTTCACGGTCCGCTTCTGGTCGAACATATCCACGAACTCATACGATGGTCATCTAAACTTGGGCCTAGCACCCTCGTGACTTACCACCGCGGACCACCCAGCCGACCCCACTCGAACAGCCGCTTGGCTCCGCAACATGGCCCCAACCCGACCCACTTAACGCATCACGCCTGCTTTCCGATCCGAAACGATCTTACCTATACAAGTCATGAAAGCTACCACTTCCATTTTACACTACCCAAGGAATTATCCCAGAACACATTTATACGCAAACCAAGTATTTCAACAAAGACTAACCGTAAAATCTTTTATTCAAGATGACCTTACCTCTAAGGTCTCAACACGAAATATTCTAAGGTTCACACTTTCAATGCCCCCATACATAACCTTTCAACTAACCATGCTTTCTAACTCATAACCAACATAACGCTATCCGAACGTAGCACACAATAAGAAGGTCATTATATCATGCATACAAATCTCTGTAGGTTAAGGATATACCGAATCTACCGCCCACTTAATCATAAGCACCGCAGGCGCATACCGTAGGCGATGAACTCGCCATCGACCCTAGAGTCGAGTCATTCTGCTTGCATCTTTCCTACTAGGACGCCATCACATGTTCTCGACGCCGCAGAAAACAAGCACCGAAAAAGACGACATTCCCGACGACGCTCGCCACATCGCGCACACCGAGGAAAACTCAACCCGATCGCTGTAACCCATGTATATCCGCGAACTAATCCTCGAGCTCGACCAGCCCCAATACTCCAACGCCCCGACGATCGCTGGGGACCACTGCATCGGGTAGAGGTACATAACTAGATCGCCGGCCGAGGCGGTCCGCCTCGAAGTTACCAAAGGACCTCGCTGCTCGCCCTCTTCGCGATTCGTCATTCCGTCGACCTCCGTGCCTCACATCCTAGTGCATGAAGCTTGACGCGGCAATGTCCCCGCCGGTGAAGAGCTACACCCGCATAAGCCTCGCTAAGTAATCATCCAGCCCGTGACGTAGCGGTGTACTCGCCCTCCATATCGCCTACCACAATGAACATACCGAGCTAATGAGTCGAACTCACATTGTACTTCTAACCGTCCGCCTGCCCCGCCTCAACGCCAAAACTTTACCCGAGCCCTCTCATCCGGGGCAAGAAATGTGCAAGAAAAGCCCTTGAGAACTCGCCCCATACGGGAGTGCATGCTCTTCCCGACAACTCCCACGAATCAAACTACCAATCGCAGATCACGCACTGACGCGAACCCAATACCACCGACTGCCTCCGAGACTCGATCACTCATGATCCGTAGTCGCTTGATAAACTCCCCGAGGTCATCCTCGCCTCTCGATCCATAGAACATCAAGGGCTACAACTCGTAAAGTCACGTAGCCTCAAACCGCTCGCCGGGGTGAATTACGGTGCTACTGGCCGAATCGTGATCTAGCCTATCCTCATATCTCGCCACGACCTCGCCAAGAATCGCCATCTCCTTGTACCCATCTCATCTCGCCTCCAGCCGGGACCGAGGCTCAGTATCAGAGTCTCGCAGCCCATCGCCGCGCTTAAACTCGCTGGCGCCGGGCGCCGCGAAACTCGCTGGCCAAGCATCGCTCGTGCATCGACCGCTCGCGCTCGCATTCCTCAGATCTCACTAACAGCCTTTCGATCGCTTGCCCATCCGGGCTCGCGTTTTACGCGGAGGCATAATCGTAAAGGAAAGGAATACGCCGGAGGGTCCAACTTATCACACTCTAGTGGCACGATCTCGTAATGAGAAGAATGGAAACCAATCCTAAATGTCCTATAGCCTCCTCGACATAGATGTGCACAACACAACGATAATCAAGACTTACTAGACACGGTTCAGACACTTTCCGAGGATTAATCGCTCGATACCACTTTTGTCACGACTCAACTCGCCCGCGGATCGTGCCTTACCCCGCACCCTAGTGATACAACATCGAGAAAATCAGCGGAAATAAAAACATGAACATGAATTAAGAGACAAGATAAATAAACAAAGCAACCAAAAGCTTGCCTTTATCATATATACATAAATACCCAACGCTTATCCTTTTTACAAACCCCGCCACAACAAAGGTTATGCACTTAAGATTTTTACATAATATGACGGACAGTGGCCCCGCCATACCACGAATGTATAAGAATCTATGCACTGTGGTAACATACCAAAAGATAAGCCTCCAAGAAATGGGGCTTCCGACACGAATCGTGATCCTATGAGCGAGGATCCACCACCGATGTACCTCAACTCGCAGATGAACGCACTTCGGCGAGGTCAAGATAACAGTACCAAGTATGTGAAATCAGAAAAGATCAGAATGAAATCATAATAGTCTATATAAAGCAGGAGACATGTATGATAACCAGATGAAATGCGTGTCCTTGCCCATCTCGTGGGACTCGGTGTAAAATCAGGTGAAATACGTGACCCTGCCCATCTCGGGACTTGTAAAATCGATGAAATACGCGACCGCCATCTCGTGGGACTCTTGTAAAATCGATGAAATACGCGACTTCGCCATCTCGTGGGACTTGTAAAATCGATGAAATACGTGACCCGCCATCTCGTGGGACTCGGTGTATAATCGCTCATAACAAATCAACCGCCCTCCATCGAGACGCGGGGTACGTAAATACAACAAAGGCTATCACAACAAGCATAGGCAGTTTCACAACAACAAGCATAGGCAAGCTTCACAACAACAAGCATAGGCAAGCTTCACAACAACAAGCATAGGCAAGTTATACACAACTCAAAGTACTTTCATTTTATGCCAAAGTCTGGGTTTTAACCCTAAAGTACTACGTACGTTAAATTCCTTTTTAGATCCATTTCTTTTACAAAGGTCACCCGATACCCGTAGTATAAAATTAGAGTGACTAACATTGTTAAGTAAACCAAAATGCTTTCCTTTGTAAAATCAAGTAACAACCTTATTTTCCAAACGTTCAAGTTTGCCTAATTTCAAATGCTCAAGTTTCTCATTTTTAGAAAAGGTTTCGTATTTCATAGTTTTAACACAATTCTCCTTTAAACGTTTTGAGAAACATATGCCTTATATGTGAGTAGGTTATTCTTGTTTATAATCAATCTTATTATGCAGCCATGATCTAGGAAATGTAATATCATTTTGTCTCATCTTAGCTTCTATGCAGATGGAGGTTTCTACTGGTTTTAATACCATACTTCATTATTCAATACATTTTCCTTTATTAACGCTGCAGTGGTTTGTCGATACTCATTCTGATTTCCGAAATCAATAAAACATTATTCCTTTTAAAACCAAGTACTCATTACTCACGAATGAGGTTTCACACTTTTAACAAAATTCATATCAATACCATTAAGTCAAGTCTCTTATCTTCTAAAAATCAGTAAACCATTCTTCTTTATCATTCTTAAGACGTTATACCTAACTTCCCATAAAGCTAGTACAACTCTTATGTTTTCAAAGCTAAGTATTACTCTTCTTTCAAAAAGGTCTTTTTGAAACACTTCAAGTTCTTTATTACTACCCATCAAATCCGTTATAAGTCAAATTAGTTACCCTTTGAAACCACAAAGCATTTTCTTACCTACATAAAGTAGTTATAACCAACTTCCCATAAAGCCGTTATAACACTTTATGTTACAAACCAATCAAATACATTAAACACATGTACGTCTACCGTACTACATAGTTATACACATATCATGCTAGAACAGATAGGAAGAGGTTCACATACCTCGCGACGATTATCGACTAATAGCAAAGTGATCCAAGTACCTCAAACCGTCGGCTACTCCTTAAGCCAAGTAGATCACGCCATACGCAGTACTTCAACCTATAGAGGCCACAAGGCGCCTATTAACACCCTAGATCTCAATGTAGAATATTCTACAGAAAATTTGGCAAGACTCTCCCGCAACAACAGAATCTCCTCCTCTATCGAGGTCGGCTACCAAGCCAACCGTGGGGTTTGCACGTCTAACCTGACGTGTACAATTCTACTCACGAATACTACACAAGTCTCATCAGAATACACCCTATGTAATTACGCTCGCTCTTCTTGAAATTCAGGCTTAAGTCGCAAGACATTGCCGTAAGTATTATTCAGGCTTAAGTCAAAAGACATTGCCGCACAACTATGTTCAATTCTATATATAGTATACTTAACTATATACTCCTACAACATGTAATTTCCAATTACCACAGGAGGTTAAGAATGTTTACCTCGATAAGCCCAAAATTATCCGAGTTTATATGTCGATCCTGAGCAAGGTTTAGCTCCTACTCCAAGTGCTCAGACCCGCTCCAACCAACCCTTAGAAGTTCTAACCAACTTCTACTAATAACTTCAACTACGGGTGAAGATTTACTTAGGGTTTTGTTTTTGTGACTGAGGGAAGTATAATAGTATTTTCTGGGCTTTTGTAAAAGTGTAACCTTGGGAATATTACAAAGTATTTGGGCCAAGGTATTTGGGCATTATAACATTACTAGGAGAGTATTTCTATACCACAAAAAGGGGGTATTATACGAAAACAACTAGGCTAGGGGGGGGTACCCCACGGCTAACCACTACAAAGGGGGAGGGGGAAGCTCTCGGCCAAAGGGCCTTCTCAAAGGGGGAGGGGGGCTTTTGGACGAGATCAAACAAGAGGGAGGGAGTATTTGAGACTTAGAAAGATTGCTCAAGTTTTTGGATGAAGAAAGTCTTCAACTTAGAGGGGTATTTATAGGTCAAGTAAAGGCCAACCAATGGCCAAGATGAAGACAAGTGTGGTGCAAGTGTAGGGCTAGATTTCAACCATGTGGACCTTATCCATCTACCACACCAACTTGCACAAATATCCTACCTAACCAAAGGCACAAAAAACGTGCCCTTGACTTGCCCTTGCCGTCCACTTGCTCCCAATGTGAGGGTGACACATGTCACCCTCCCGTTGGTCCAAAATGTTTCGTCTCTCGGAAAAATCCGCAAAAATTAAAAATGCCATAGCCGGAATTTTCCCTACGAAAGTCAGGAAACGCTTCGTAAAAACGACTCTATCGGGTGTTGTGTACAAATTTCGAAACTTGCCTAACTTAAGGCTCAAATTATTATACGTACGCCCTCACGTACATACTCTGGAAATACGGGGTATAACACTAACCATGTCTCTAAACCACAATATACACAATGTTATCTGTACATAGTACTCAACATATAATCATCATAACACGCATGCTGATCTCTAGAGGGTTGAGGATATACCTGAAAAGATGGGCGGTTCAAAGGACCGCTAAAACTGGGAACTTCTACCGCGACCTCTGCCGTGGCTCACGGTATGAGCATCCCGCCTAGCTATGAAAGGTGAAGAACCCGCAATCGATTCGTAATCTGTGCTATCCCACCAGCTACCTCGGTCGGAGCCTCTCGCCAGATGGCCCTGCTGGCCGCAAGAATAACAATCTCCCAAATTAGTACGACACTCTCCTTATGAAGTTTTCCACAACGCCACACCGAGACAAGTGGCGACTCATCCGCGAGCACTTACTCCTCGAAAATCTGAAACACAGGAGCCCCGACTGCCTCGAATATCCCGGCGTCCCGGCGTGGAGGACCACTCAGTCGGGCGGAGGTACATAACTAGTCTGCCGAGGCGGTCCGCCTCGAAGTTATCAAAGCGGCCTCGCTGCTCGCCCTCTTCACTGATCTTCGTCATTCCGCCGACCTCTCCGCCTCACACCTGCGCATAAGCTCGCACGCGGCAATGTCCATTCCCGGCCAAGAGCTACACCGCGCAACTCTACGCCAAATAATCGCCGAGCCTCGTGACATAGCGGTGCACTCGCCCTCCATATCGCTACTAACGCGGACATACCGAGCCAATGAGTCGAACTCCACATTGTACTCCCGAACCGCACGCCCGCTCGCCTCAACACCAAAAATCTGCCCCGAGCCTCCTTGTCTCGGGGCAAGAAATGTGCAAGAAATGCCTCCGAGAACTCGTCCCAAATAGCCGAGGCGCCGCTTCCCCGACAGCTCCGACGAATCAAACTCGCTGATCGCAGATCACGCAGCCGATGCGAACCTAAGACCACCGACTCGGTCTCCAAGCCTTGATCACTCTCATGATCCGTCAGAATCGCTTGGATGAACTCGCGGATCATCCTCGTGCCTCAATCCATAAAACACCGGCGTCGCAACTCGTAAAGTCCCGCAGCCTCAAACTATCCGCTCTTGGGTGAACTACGGTACTACGGCATTAATCGCCAGATCCAGCTTATCCTCGTGCCTTGCCACTATCACCGCCAATAATCGGGCCATCTCTTGTAACCCATCTCTTCTCGCTCCAGCCGTGGACCGAGGCTCGTGTATCGTGGTCTCAAAGCCATCGCTGCGCTCTAAACTCTATTGAGGCCGCGGCGCCGCAAAACTCGCCGTCAAGCACTATCTCGTAATGACGGGATCGCGCTTCGCATCCTCAGATCCTACTATCGCTTCTTGGTCGCTTTCCCATCTAGGCCCGGGTCGCCTTGCGCGGAGGCATAACTGGTAAAAACGAAATGCGTCAGAGGGGTCTAACTTATAACACAACTATAAGGCACGATCTCAGAATGAGAAGAATGGAAACCAATCCTAAATGTCCTGCAGCCTCCTGATTATAGATGTGGTGCACAACACACCGATAATCAAGACTCTCCTAGACACGATGCAGACACTTTCCAAGGACTAATCGCTCGATACCACTTTTGTCACGACCGATCCTGCCCGTGACTGGTGCCTTACCCCGGGCACCCTAGTGATACAACATCAGAGAAAATCAGCGGAAATAAAAACTTTAAACATTAAACAAGAGATATGAATAAAAACAGGCCAACCAACCGGTTACCTTGCTCTATGGCACGATCTCAGAGTGAGAAGAATGGAAACCAATCCTAAATGTCCTGCAGCCTCCTGATTATAGATGTGGTGCACAACACACCGATAATCAAGACTCTACTAGACACTGCTCAGACACTTTCCGAGGACTAATCGCTCGATACCACTTTTGTCACGACCACCCGGCTCGCGACCTGCCCTACTGGGCACCCTTACAGTATACATCGAGATAATCAGTGAAACATACATGAAACTTTAAAATAAACAATGTATAAAATAACAAAGTTAGCCGATAGGCTACCTTCCAGACATAATATATACAACCAAGCGCTTGCCTCCTTTCTTTTACAAATCGACCACAATATGTGACTACAGCACTCTAAGAATTTTAACATAACAATCTGTGGGACAGGCCCCGCCATACCCTGAATGTACATGAATCTACTACCTGGAAAAACTGCACAAGAGCTAAGCCTCCGAGCAAATGGAGCTTTCTTTCAAAATTGAATCGAGATCCAAGAGCAAGGACCACCAACTCGGTACCTATAACCTGGTACCTATAACTGCGGGCATTTAACGCAGCTTCGGGGTCGATAACAAAATTGCGAATATGGAATGTAAATAACGCAAGAAATGTGATCATAACTGCATAAAAGAATGTCATTTTAACTCCTGAAATCAATCGTATATTAACCGTTCCTTTCCTTCTTTCAATAAGAATTAACCTCATATTCTTACATACATACCTAAGAAATTTATCAAGTTTTTTCCACATAACTTACATATCTTACATAACACAATCCGACCCTTTATGGAGGGACTTCTTATTTGGGAGCTTACTTTGATTATCCATACGTGATAACGCATCCGCCCATTTCATGTCACGGTATACTGATAAATCATGTGGCATAATCCGGCCCGCCTGTGGGGCTCGGTGTACTGTGGAATCATGTAGCATAATCCGGCCCGCCTGTGGAGCTCGGTGTACTGTGGAATCATGTATCATAATCCGGCCCGCCTGTGGAGCTCGGTGTAAGATGACGTAACCCGGCCTAAGTGTAGGCTCGGGGTAATATTGTCACGACCCGAACCCGGGCCCGTGACTGGTGCCTTACCCCGGGCACCCTAGTGATACAACATCAGAGAAAATCAGCGGAAATAAAAACATGAATCATGAATTAAGAGACAAGATAAATAAACAGGCCAACCAAAACAGTTGCCTTCATCATATATACATAAATACCCGAACAGTTATCCTTTTTACAAACCCTGCCCACAACAAAGGCATGCACTTAAGATTTACATTAACAACTATGACGGACAGTGGCCCCGCCATACCCACGATCGCAAGAACCTACAGCATAACATACCAAAGATAAGCCTCCAAGGAACGGAGCTTCCCAATACGAAAGGTGATCCTAAAAGCGGGATCGACACCGATGTACTTCTACTCATGCAGATGAACGCAGCCTCAAGGAGGTCGATAACAGGTACCAAGTATGTGAAACTATAAAATACTGTAAATGAAATCATACTAGCCTATAAAAGCAGGAGACATGTATGATAACCAAACTACAGTACACACACATAACAGTTATATCAATTCAGGGTCTCACGCCCACAACATCATTCCTGCCCGTGGAGTACCTTCCTCACTGCCGGCAGTCTATGATATGATAACAACAGGACAGCAATCCAAATGGGAGCATACCCGTGCGCTACGCATCGTGTCAGTATGTCCAAAGGGAACAAATAAGACAACATTCCAAATGGAAGCATACCCGTGCGCTACGCATCGTGTCAGTATGTCCAAAGGGAAACAATAAGACAGCATTCCAAATGGAAGCATACCCGTGCGCTACGCATCGTGTCAGTATGTCCAAAGGGAAACAATAAGACAAAGATTCCAAATGGAAGCATACCCGCGCCACGATCGCACGTATGTCCAAAGGGAAACAATAAGACAACAAGGCGGTAATCAAAGTGGAAGCATACCCGCGCGCCACGATCGTGTCGATGTCCAAGCGATTAACAAAAGTAACACTATCAACGTGAACGCACTGCGGAATTTATCCGCCACACGGCCACGTCCAAGTAAGTTCTCAACAAGTCAACCGACCCTCCATCGAGAGACACGGTAGTATAGAAACACAATTCTTGCACAACAAAGGTTATCACAACAAGCATAGGCAAGTTTCACAACAACAAGCATAGGCAAGTTTATACACAACTCGAAGTACTTTCATTTTTATGCCCAAGTTCGGTTTTACCCTAAAGTACTACGTACGTTAAATTCCTTTTAAAGAGATTTATTCCTTTTATAAAAGTCACCCGATACCCGTAGTATAAAAAAAATGAGTGACTTATATCTTTTAAGTAAACTAAAACAACTTCCGTACTATCCTTTTTAAAACCAAATTAAGGCAACACCATGCCTTCTTTTTAGACCAAAACACTTCTCTTTTTTAAAGTCAAGTTACCACCTTAAAACCAGTGATAAAACCTTCTTTTGTTTTCATAACGTCGTTATAACCAACTTCCCATAAGGCTGTTATAACACGTTATGTTTTAAACCATTTTAAGACAACACAATGCCTTTCTTTACCCTAAAGTTCTAGTTTGCCTAATTTCAATTACGCAAGTCTCTTTTTAGAAAAGTTTCATAGTTCAATGTCTTAATCTCTTTTAAAATAATTGAGTAACATATGCCCTAGGCGAGTAGGTTATTCTTGATCATAATCAATCTTATTAAGCAGCCATGATCTAGAAAATGTAATATCATTTTGTCTCATCTTAGCTTCTATGCAGATGGAGGTTTCATCGTTTTAATAATACTGTTAGTCATTACATTTTCCTTTATTAGCGCTGCAGTTGGTTTGTTCGATACTTATTCGATTTTCAATCAAGAAACATTATTCCTTTTAAAATCAAGTACTCATTACTCACGAATGAGGTTTCACACTAACATCCATATCAAGTCAAGTCTCTAAGACGTTATACCTAACTTCCCATAAAGCTAGTATAACTCTTATGTTTTCAAAACCAAGTATTACTCTTCTTTCAAAACGGTTTCTTAATGAAATACTTCAAATGCTTTATTATCACACATCAAGTCGCTTATAAGTCAAATCGCTTACCTTTTAACAATCACAAAGCATTTTCTTATCTACATAAAGTCGTTATAACTAACCTCCCATAAAGCCGTTATAACACTTTATGTCTCAAACCAATCAAATACATTTAGCACATGACGCTCACCGTACTACATAGTTACACACATATCATGCTAGAAAAGATAGGAAGAGGTTCACATACCTCGCGACGATTATCGACTAATAGCAAAACGCCCAAGTACCTCAAACCGTCGGCTACTCCTTAAGCCAAGTAGACCACGCCACACGTAGTATTTCAACCTATAGAGGCCACAAGACGCCTATTAACATCTTAGATCTCAATGTAGAATATTCTACGTAAAATTCGAAGACTCCCCTCCGCAACAACAGAAATCTCCTCCTCTATCGAGGCCGGCTACCAAGCCAACCAGTGGGGTTAACACGCCTAACCTGACGTACAATTCTACTACACAAGAATGCTACACAAGTCTATCAGAATACAGTCCTATGTAATTACGTCGATTCTCTTCTTTAAATTCAGCTTAAGTCGCAAGACATTGCCGTAAGTATTATTCAGCTTAAGTCAAAAGACATCACGCACAACTATGTTCAGTTCTATATATAGTATACTTAACTATATACTCCTACAACATGTAATTTCCAATTACAATGTAGGTTAGGAATGTTTACCTCGATAAGCCCAAAATTATCCGAGTTTATACGTCGATCCCGAGCAAGGTTTAGCTCCTACTCAAGGCAAGGCCCGACCGCTCCAACCAACCCTTAGAAGTTCTAACCAACTTCTACTTATAACTTCAACTACGGGTGAAGATTTTTCCAAAGGGTTTCGTTTAGTGGCTAAAGGAAAGTATACTAGTATTTATGGGCTTTTCAGATAGAGGTAACCTTGGGAATACTACAAGGTATTTAGGCCAAGGTATTTGGGCATTATAACAATACTAGGAGAGTATTTCTATACCACAACAAGGGGTATTATACTGAAACAACTAGTCGGGGTAGGCTCTCGCCACAAGGCCCAACAGGGGAGGACTTGGCCGAATGCTACACTTAAGGGAGGGATTTTGAGACTTGGAGAATGATTTTTGGATGAAGAAGTTCATCAACTAAGGGGGTATTTATAGGTCAAGCAATGGCCAACCAATGGCCAAGATGAAGACAAGTGTTAGGCAACCTGTAGGGCTAGGATTTGGACAAGTGTTTGTGGGCCCCACTTTCTCATCTACTACACAAAATATCTAGCCAAACATTGACCAAATGTTTAAGGCAAGAAACATGAAAAACGTGCCAAAGGGAGCTCAACCAAACCGTCCACTGGGTGACAAGTGTCACCTCCCGTTGGTCCAAAATATTTCGCCTCTCGGAAAAATCCGCAAAAATTATAAATGACATAGCCGAATTTTCCTACGAAAGTCGTGGAAACGTTCATTTAAAAACGACTCTTTTGGCACTTGTGTACAAATTCAAACTTGTCAATTTAAGGCAAAATTTAATACGCACGCCTCACGCATATACCGGAAATACGGTATAACATTCTCCTTCCTTAGAAACATTCGTCCCGAATGTTCCTTCTCAAGGTGGATTACGAAGATCTTCTAACAAGTTGCCAACGCCATGCCTGGCCACGAACTAACACACGTTCTCTTCCTTTCTTACTCGTCGTGCCCTCCTCGAACACTTGAACTCTTCTAGTATACGCACCATACTTCAGTCATTGCTTCAGTTTCCAATACTTTGGAGTCACAACCTCCAAACTTGGTCATCTTACTAGCTTCAATCTTCCTTAAGGCCATTCCCGGCCTTCACGATCCGCTTATGGTCGAACATATCCACGAACTCATACGATGGTCATCTAAACCTGGGCCTAACACCCTCGTGACCCTACCACCTGGCGGGACCACCCAGAGCTGACCCTACCTCGAAACAGGCCGCGGGTTGGCCCTCATCATGGCCCCAACCCGACCCACTTAACGCATCACGCTCTTGTTCCCCGATCCGGAACAATCTTACCTCTACAGGTCATGAAAGCTACCACTTCCATTGCACACTACCCAGGGACTTTATCACACAAAACGTTCTAGGCATAAAATGCGCTCCGACAAGGATCACTTGCAAAATCTGGTACTCAAGACGACCTTACATCTAAGGTCTCAACTGTAATATTCTAAGGTTCATCATTTTCTCACCCCCAAGCTTACCCTTCTCACTAACCAGGTTCTACATCACGTTTTAGCACAAAGCTATCTGAACATAACACTTAACACATTATCATAACATCAATACATACAAGTCTCTAGAGGGTTAAGGATATACCTGAAAATAGGCGGTTCAAAGGACCGTTAAAACTGGGAACTTCCACCGCGACCTCTACCGGGGCCTGCCGGTGTATGAACATCCTGCCTAGCTGTAGAAGGTGAAGAACCCGCAACTGATCTCGTAGTCTGTGCTATCCTACCAGTGCTACCCCTGGTCGGACAGTTTCTCCCAAAATGGCCCTGCTGGCCGCATGTAAAACAAACTCCCGGACTAGCACGACACTCCCCACTGTGGAGTCTACCACAGCGGTCACAACGAGGTAGGGGTGGCTTCAGCTGGTTAACACCCCTGCTCTCCCGAAAATCTGAACCCTTGGAGCCCTGACCGCCTCAAAACTCGACGCTCAAGATTGTAGAGGACCACTCAGATCGCGGAGGCGCATAACTAGTCTCGCTGAGGCGGTGCGCTCGAAAATCACCAAAGGACCTCGCAGCCGCCTCTTCGCCGACTTTGGTCATTCGCCGATTTCTCCGCCTCACCTCCAAGTGCATAAGCTCGCATGCGGCAATGTCCATGCCCGGTGAAGAGCTACACCCAACAACTTCGCTAGGTAATCATCGAGCCTCAGAACATATCGGTGGACTCGATCCTCCATACTAGCTACTAATGCGCGGACGCATCGCCAATGAGTCGAACTCACATTGTACTCCCGCATCAGACGCTCGTTTCGCCGCAACACCAAAAATTTGTCGCCGAGCCCTCCTCATCCGCGGCAAGAAGTGTGCAAGAAATGCCTTTGAGAACTCGTCCCACAAAGCCGAAAGTGCATTCTCTCCCCGGGACAGCCCCCATGAATCAAACCAATCGACTGCGGTATCACGCAGCCGATGCGAACCTAGGACCACTGACTCGGTCTCCGAAGCCTTGATCACTCTCATGATCCGCTGCAGAATCGGATGAACTCTCGCGATCATCCTCGTGCCTCGACCGTAGAACTCGGGCGGCTACATCTCGTGAAGTCCTGTAGCCTCAAACTATCCGATCTAGGGTGAACCACGGTGCTCTTTGAATCGCTGCCCACCTATCCTCATATCTCGCCACGACTCGCCAAGAATCGGGCCATCTCTGTACCCATCTCATCCGCCTGTGCCGTGGGGACCGAGGCTCGATCGTGGTCTCGTGGAGATCGCCACGCTTCTACTCAGATCTCCTCTCGCCGCTTGCCCTTCTGGGCCCGGGTTGCCTTGCGTGGAGGCATAACTGGTAAAGGAAAGGAATACGTCAGAGGGGTCCAACTTATCACACAGCTCTAGGGCACGATCTCAGAATGAGAAGAATGGAAACCAATCCTAAATGTCCTATAGCCTCCTGATTATAGATGTGGTGCACAACACATCGATAATCAAGACTCTACTAGACACGGTCTGTAGACACTTTCCGAGGACTAACTGCTCTGATACCACTTTTGTCACGACCCGAACCCGGGCCCGTGACTGGTGTCTTACCCCGGGCACCCTAGTGATACAACATCAGAGAAAATCAGCGGAAATAAAAACATGAATCATGAATTAAGAGACAAGATAAATAAACAGGCCAACCAAAACAGTTGCCTTCATCATATATACATAAATACCTGAACAGCTTATCCTTTTACAAACCCCGCCTACAACAAAGCATGCACTTAAGATTTACATTAACAACTATGACGGACAGTGGCCCGCCATACCCCGATCTGCACAAGAACCTACTGACATCGGGTAACATACCAAAGATAAGCCTCCAAGGAACGGAGCTTCCCAATACGCTGAAAGGTGATCCTAAAATGGGATCGATACCGATGTATTTCTACCGCAGATGAACGCACCGGGCGAGGTCAAGATAACAGTACCAAGTATGTGAAACTATAAAATATCAGAAATGAAATCATACTAGCCTATAAAAGCGTGAGACATGTATGATAACCAAACTACAAGATACACACATAATGATTATATCAATTCGTGGTCTCACGCCCACAACATCATTCCCGCCTGGAGTACCTTTCTCATCACGGCAGTATGATATGATAACAACAGACAGAATCCAAATGGGAGCATACCCGCAGCGCTACGCATCGTGTCGATATGTCCAAAGGGAACAAATAAGACAACATTCCAAATGGAAGCATACCCGCAGCGCTTACGATCGTGTCGAGATGTCCAAAGTGGAAACAATAAGACAAAGATTCCAAATGGAAGCATACCCGCGCCACGCATCGTGTCAAGATGTCCAAAGGGAAACAATAAGACAACAAGGCGGTAATCAAAGTGGAAGCATACCCGCGCCACGATCGTGTCGATATGTCCCAAGCGATTAACAAAAGTAACACTATCAACGAACGCATCTGCGGGAATTTATCCGCCACACGGTCACGCCCAAGTAAGTTCTCAACAAGTCAACCGACCTCCATCGAGAGACACGGAGTATAGAAACACAATTCTTGCACAACAAAGGTTATCACAACAAGCATAGGCAAGTTTCACAACAACAAGCATAGGCAAGTTTATACACAACTCAAGTACTTTCATTTTTATGCCCAAGTTCGGTTTTACCACTAAAGTACTAATGACGTTAAATTCCTTTTAAAGAGATTTATTCCTTTTATAAAAGTCACCCGATACCGTAGTATAAAAAAATGAGTGACTTATATCTTTTAAGTAAACTAAAACAACTTCCGTACTATCCTTTTAAAACCAAATTAAGGCAACACCATGCCTTCTTTTTAGACCAAAACACTTCTCTTTTTAAAGTCAAGTTACCACCTTAAAACCAAAGTGATAAAACCTTCTTTGTTTTCATAACGTCGTTATAACCAACTTCCCATAAGGCTGTTATAACACGTTATGTTTTAAACCATTTTAAGACAACACAATGCCTTTCTTTACCCTAAAGTTCTAGTTTGCCTAATTTCAATTACGCAAGTCTCTTTTTAGAAAAGTTTCATTGTTCAATGTCTTAATCTCTTTTAAAACAATTGAGTAACATATGCCCTAAAGTAGTAGGTTATTCTTGATCATAATCAATCTTATTAAGCACCATGATCTAGAAAATGTAATATCATTTTGTCTCATCTTAGCTTCTATGCAGATGGAGGTTTCTACTGGTTTTAATAATACTTCGTTAGTCATTACATTTTCCTTTATTAGCGCTGCAGTGGTTTGTTCGATACTTATTCTGATTTTCGAATCAGTAAAACATTATTCCTTTTAAAATCAAGTACTCATTACTCACGAATGAGGTTTCACACTAACATCCATATCAAGTCAAGTCTCTTAAGACGTTATACCTAACTTCCCATAAAGCTAGTATAACTCTTATGTTTTCAAAACCAAGTATTACTCTTCTTTCAAAACGGTTTCTTAATGAAATACTTCAAATGCTTTATTATCACACATCAAGTCAGTTATAAGTCAAATCGCTTACCTTTTAACAATCACAAAGCATTTTCTTATCTACATAAAGTCGTTATAACCAACCTCCCATAAAGTCGTTATAACACTTTATGTCTCAAACCAATCAAATACATTTAGCACATACGACGCTTCACCGTACTACATAGTTACACACATATCATGCTAGAAAAGATAGGAAGAGGTTCACATACCTCGCGACGATTATCGACTAATAGCAAAACGCTCCAAGTACCTCAAACCGTCGGCTACTCCTTAAGCCAAGTAGACCACGCCACACGTAGTATTTCAACCTATAGAGGCCACAAGGCGCCTATTAACATCTTAGATCTCAATGTAGAATATTCTACAGAAAATTCGGCAGCACCTCCCCCCCTCCGCAACAGCGTAAATCTCCTCCTCTATCGAGGCCGGCTACCAAGCCAACCAGGGGGGGGTTAACACGTCTAACCGGACGTGTACAATTCTACTACACAGTAATGCTACACAAGTCTACTGTAATACAGTCCTATGTAATTACAGTTCAGTTCTCTTCTTTAAATTCAGGCTTAAGTCGCAAGACATTAACGTAAGTATTATTCAGGCTTAAGTCAAAAGACATTGCTGCACAACTATGTTCAGTTCTATATATAGTATACTTAACTATATACTCCTACAACATGTAATTTCCAATTACAACAGAAGGTTAGGAATGTTTACCTCGATAAGCCCAAAATTATCCGAGTTTATACGTCGATCCTGAGCAAGGTTTAGCTCCTACTCCGCGCTCCGACCGCCTCAACCAACCCTTAGAAGTTCTAACCAACTTCTACTTATAACTTCAACTACGGGTGAAGATTTTTCCAAGGTTTTCGTTTAGTGGCTAAAGGAAAGTATACTAGTATTTATGGGCTTTTCAGATAGAGGTAACCTTGGGAATACTACAAGGTATTTAGGCCAAGGTATTTGGGCATTATAACAATACTAGAGAGTATTTCTATACCACAACAAGGGGTATTATACGAAACAACTAGGCTAGGGGTAGGCTCTCGCCACAAGGCCCAACAGCGGGAGGACTTGGCCGAATGCTACACTTAAGGGGAGGGATTTTGAGACTTGGAGAATGATTTTTGGATGAAGAAGTTCATCAACTAAGGGGTATTTATAGGTCAAGCAATGGCCAACCACTGGCCAAGATGAAGACAAGTGTTAGGCACGTGGAGGGCTAGGAGGTGGACAAGTGTTTGTGGGCCCCACTTTCTCATCTCCTACACAAAATATCTAGCCAAACATTGACCAAATGGTGAAGGCAAGACACATGAAAAACGTGCCAAAGGGAGCTCAACCAAATCATCCACTGGGTGACAAGTGTCACCCTCCCGTTGGTCCAAAATATTTCGCCTCTCGGAAAAATCCGCAAAAATTATAAATGACATAGCCGAATTTTCCCTACGAAAGTCGTGGAAACGTTTCGTCGAAAAACGACTCTTTTTGGCACTTGTGTACAAATTCCGAAACTTGTCAATTCTTAAGGCAAAAATTTAATACGTACGCCCTCACGTACATACTCTGGAAATACGGGGTATACCAAATATGGCGTAATCCGGCCTATGTGTAGGCTCGGTGTATCTCATAACGTAATCCGGCCTATTTGTAGGCTCGGTGTATTTCATAACGTAATCCGGCCTATTTGTAGGCTCGGTGTATTTCATAACGTAATCCGGCCTATTCGTAGGCTCGGTGTGATTTTCCTTACATAACATTTTTAAACCATCTTTTCACTTCTTCTTAAGTCGTCATAACAACTTCCCATAAAGCTATTATAACAACCTTTCATTTTGGAGAACTTAAGGCACTTTTATTCTTACAACATTAGGAAAACTAGATCCAAAAATACTACGTACATACATACTTAAAAGAATCATAAAACCTCATTTCTTTTTTTAAAGCTCAAGTCACATACTCTTTTGGAAACCATCTTCTTAACTTCGAAATAAATTAAGAAGCCATACTTTTAAAATTTAGTCCTTTCCACTTATAATCAAGGCTTATGGTCTTAACACCTCGTAGCATACACTCTTTAAAATCATGTCGCTTATACTTATAAAATCATGTCCTCTATACTTTAGAAATCAAGTCCCATAACTTGAACAATAAAGTTTCATAATCCTTTAAAGAAAATCAAAGTTCATAGTCTTAAAACTTCATAACATACATTCTTTAAAATCCATTTACTTATAGTTATAAAATCATGTCATCTACACTTTAGGAATCAAGTCTCATAACTTGAAAAATAAAGTTTCATACACTTCCCAAAACCAAGTAGCTTATTCTCTTTAAAACCATATAACTTCCACTTTTAAAATCAATCCCCTTTTCACATATAAATTCAAATCATTTTTAAACATAAAATCAACTTACTTACTTTAAATAAATCAAGACACGTAGCTTTAAATCAAATCTCATAACTTCCTAACCATTTTTACCAACATCTCCCATAAGACTTGGTAAGGACTTAGGATAATTTAAACATACTCTTAACTTAGATTCAACAATGTAAATACTTCTTAACTTCTAAGAGTAAAAGAAATCTTGAAATACTATCACATGGAGATTTCATACGTAGGATCATGCCAAAGAAAGAAGAGGTTCACATACCTCGCGACGATTATCGACAAGTAGCAAAATGCTCTAAAGTACTTCAACCTTGATAGCTAATCCATCCTTCAAGTAGGATACGCTATACTAAGTACTTCAACCTATCATGGTCACAATACGTCCATTAACCTCTTACTTCAAACGTAGAATATTCTAAGTGCTAAGTCACTAAATTCTACGGAAAATCGGACAGCACCTCCTTTGTTTCTACTTACTTTGCCACCTTTTTCAAGGCCGAAATACAATAACCAAACAGCCCCAATTGGCTCACAACAATATAGAAGGTAGTCCAATACAAATGAATAACTAAACAGCCCCAATTGGCTCACAATTTAGAAAGTAGTCCAATACAAATGAATAACTAAACAACCCCAATTGGCGCACAATTTAGAAAGTAGTCCAATACAAATGAATAACTAAACAGCCCCAATTGGCTAACAATTTAGAAAGTAGTCCAATACAAATGAATAACAAACTAAAAGTCCAAATTCGGCCACCTTGAGTTCAACCATACCGATTCTTATCAAATTGGTAGCATAACATGATATCAAGTCGCAATTGATTATACTACTATAATCTCCAAATAAGTAACATGCGACGATTTCTAATAGACGATCAATTAGTAATCCAACTTCAAGTGGCTTATATAACATTTCAGATTTAAGCTACAAGTAATCCATAATACTTATAAACTTCAACTTAACAACTTCATGCTAGCAACCTATATAGCTAACAACAACAAGTATAAATATAATCTTGTAACACTATTAAGAGACAAGATTATACCTCAACGAATCTCAAACCAATTTCCATATCCGAAGTCGCTCCTTAGCAACATAGAGACTCTTTAAGACACTTCAATCCGCTACTTGAGACCCTTAGAACCCTACCAACAACTTTCCTTCAAACTTCCAATCCAAAACCTAGAAAGCCACTAGGTTTTCACTTTGCGACTAATACGAAAACTCTCTTTTTCCGGGATTTTTCTATTGAGATACGCTTACAATACACTTAGGAACCTTGGGTTAAAGTCTTGTGAGTATTGAACAACAATTGAAAATTTTCTTCTCTTATTTTTCACCAAACCCGAGAGCACAAGGCTTCAAGAACAAGGGTTCTTCAATTTTTTCTAAGTGTGGAACTCTTGTCTTGCTACTAGTACCCTTATATAACAACATGGAGGACTAAGATAAAAACACATGGGTGGTTTGGATGATCTCTCATTAAATATCATGCTAAGTGGTCCCATTGACCAAGTCAATAATATCAAGCTCTCTAATAGCAAGACTTGTCTTCCTAACAAGGGTCAAATGACCCTTGTGCCCATGCTACAATTCGCCCAAGCTCACTTAAGGGGGGGGGGGGGGTTGACACGTGCCGCCCTCCCATTCGTCACAATAATTTGTTTTCCGACAAATTCAAATTTCCGATAAATTTTTACAAGTCTCAAATCTTAACACTTGTGAGTTCTTACTTACGTTCTTAAAACATATCCTGTAAATACGGGGTGTAACACATCGTCACGAACTGTGTCAGTCCTACTAATCGCACTCTCGCCACATCAAACCAGACTATCGGCGACCGCACTTCTCCCATACAAGGCCTCATAAGGCGCCATCCGAATCTTGGAGTGGTAGCTATTATTATACGCAAACTCTACTAGAGGCAAATGATCCTCCCGGATACCTCAAGTCAATAACACAAAGCTCGCAGATATCCTCAAGAGTTCGGATAAGACGCTCGCTTGTCCGTCTGCTGCGAGGATGGAATGCGATTCGAGCTCACTGCGTCCCTAATACCTTATGGAAATACCTCCAGAAGTTAGCCGTAAACTGGGCTCATCTGTCTGATATGATGGAAATAGGGACCCCATGCAGTCTGACGATCTCTCGGATGTAAAGTCTGGCATAATCCTCGGCCAAAATATTCGTCCTGACTGGAAGAAAGTGGGCTGATTTCGTCAGCCTGTCGATGATAACCCAAATAGAATCATGCTTCCTCTGAGTGCGAGGTAATCCAGTGATAAAGTCCATGTTGATCACCTCCCACTTCCAGGTCGGGATTTCTATCGTCTGCAATAATCCACCAGGCCTCTGGTGCTCTACCTTCACCTGCTGACAACATGGGCACTGAGCCACAAACTCTGCAATGTCCCTCTTCAAGCTATCCCACCAATACACAGATCGGAGGTCATGGTACATCTTTGTCGACCCCGAATGGATAGAGTAACGCTCGTTGTGTGCTTCCCCTAGAACCTTCTGCCGAAGTCCTGCAATATCTGGAACACACAACCTGCCCTCAAACCTTATCACCCCATCAGGTGCTACCTCAAAAGGACCCTTCCCCTCACGAAGAGCCGTATCACGATACTGTGTCAAAACCGGATCCTCAAACTGTTTCCTCTTCACCTCCTCGACGATGGAAGACTCGGCAACCTCTCGAACTCGAACCCCACTGCTATCAAAACCAATCAATCGGACTCCAAGGCTCGCTAGCTGATGCAACTCGCGGAACATGCCCCTCCTCTCTGGCTGCACATCTGATAGACTCCCCATCGACCTACGACTAAGGGCATCTGCCACAACATTGGCCTTCCCTGGGTGGTACAGGATATCGACATCATAATCCTTGAGTAACTCTAACCACCGTCTCGCCGTAAGTTCACTCCTCTCCGAAGATATACTGGAGGCTCTTGTGGTCTGTGTAAATATCCACGTGGACTCCTTACAAATAGTGCCTCCAGATCTTCAAGGCGTGAATCACTGCTGCCAACTCCAAATCATGGGTGGGGTAGTTCCTCTCATGCTTCTTAAGCTGTCGGGATGTGTACGCTATAACCTTACCCTGCTGCATCAACACACATCCAAGCCCGATGTCTGACGCATCACAATACACCACATTGTCGTCAAGACCCTCAGGAAGAGTAAGAACTGGGGCGGTTGTCGACTCTCCTTCGAATCGAAGCCCCGCCACAAGCATCACCATCAAACTTAGCCGCCGAGTCAGCCTAGTCAATGGTGTCGAAATAGAAGCAAACTTCTCCAAGAACCTCCGATAGTAACCCGCAAGGCCCAGAAAGCTGCGTACCTCTGTCGGAGTAGTAGGTCTAGGCCAACTCCTGGATGCCTCGATCATGGCCGTATCCACCCGAATACCATCAGCCCCGACAATGTGCCCAAGAAATGCCACCGAAGTTAACCAAAACTCACATTTGGAAAACTTGGCATACAACTGCTGGTCCTGAAGAACTCTCAGCACAGTCCTCAAATGCTCCTGCTCTGAGCGAGAATAAACTAAGATGTCATCGATGAATACTATCACAAACGTATCCAAAAATGGTTTGAACACTCGGTTCATCAAATCCATAAATACCGCCGGAGCATTGGTCAAACCGAAAGACATAACCCTGAACTCATAGTGCGCACGTCCGAATGCGATCCTAGGGACATCCGCCTCTAACTCGCACTTTGATGATAGCCCGATCGCAGATCAATCTTGAGAAACATCTCGCACTTCGCAATCGGGTCGAACAAATCATCTATCCTGGGAAGGGGGTATCTGTTCTTAATAGTCACCTTGTTCAGCTGTCTGTAATCAACACACATGCGCTGCGTCCCGTCCTTCTTCTTCACGAACAATATCGGCGCTCCCCAGGGAGAAACACTAGGCCTGATGAAGCCGCTTCTCCAAAGAAATCTCTCAATCGGTCCTTCAACTCTCTCAACTCGGCAGTGCCATTCGTATGGCGGAATGGAAATAAGCCGAGTGTCCGCAAAGACATCGATACAAAACTCTATCTCTCTCGGGAGGATACCCGGAGGTCGTCGGAAACACATCCGGGAACTCTATGACTCTGGAATCGATCAAAATCTGCATCGCGGCCTCAGATCAAACACCGAATGAGATGGTAGATATACCCTTCGCACCATCTTCCTGGCCTTGAGGTAGGAAATAAACCTACCCCTCGGCGACACAGTGTTCCCCTCCCACTCAATAACCGGCTCCCCAGGAAACTGGAACCGTACCACTCTTTCCCTGCAGTCTACACTGGCGTAGCAAGAAGCTAACCAATCCATACCCATGATCACATCGAAATCAGTCATATCCAACTCTATCAAGTCGGCTAGGTCCGACGATCGCATAAAGTCACCGGGCAAGCCCTATATACCCGCCGAGCTACCACCGAATCACCCATCGCGTAGCTACCTCAAAAGGGTCTATGGACTCGGGCTCTATCCTATCCTACTAGCAATAAGGGAGATATATAGGATGAGTAGAACCCGAATCTATCAAGGCATACACGCCACAACATGAACCGATAAAGTACTGCGACGACATCCGCGATGCCTCCCAGTCTGGCGGCGGACGGCATAAATGCGCTTACGAGGACCGCTGAATCTGGACCCGCGCCACAACCTCCCGCGACACCTGGTCCATGAGTACCGCCTCCGGGCGAGTAATCAGTAGGGATGAAGACCGGCAAAAGACCACAGTAGACCGACTACTATCTGCGCGCCGCTTAGTCGGACGATCCCGCAAAGTGACCTGCGCCGCAAGTGAAACAAACTCCGTAGAAATAACACAATCACACGACCCAAACCTGCAGTGGATCGGTGCCCTACCTGGGCACCCTTCTACCTTAACAACTAAGTAAACTGCGGAAATTAAATAACGCCTCATTTTTTTAAAAAAAAACCAACGTACGTGCAAGGGAAAAGCCGACAAGGCTGCCATATAATATAAATAACAAAAGACACTACACCGTACATGAGTCCAATCCCACATATGAATACAGACCTCTAAGAGTTTACAGAAACATGACGGGACAAGGCCCCGCCGTACCCATAACCGTACAAAAGCCTGTACTGAATGAACTATACCAAAAGATAAACTCCCGAACAGAAGGAGCTATCCAACAACTCGGCGGTCCTACACTGCAGATCACCAAATCGTGCACCTAAACTGCGGAATGAACGCACCCGAAGGCGAGGTCAAGAAGAATGTACCAAGTATGCGACGATGTAATCAGTAATGAAATCATAACAGTCTAAACAAAACAGGAGACATGTATGATAGCCAACCTACAGTACACAATACATAAGCAGTTATATCAAGTCAGGAACGCATGCCCTCAAAGTCACTACTCAAATATAACCATGGGTCTCACGCCCATAATATCAATCATGCCCGTGGAATCCTTTCTCACTGCCGGCAGTCCATGATATAATATAACACCAATAAGCATATCCAAGGAGTATCCCTCGTGGTCGCATGCCCCGGAATCCCACATCGTATAAGCATGACCATGGGGTATACAAACAAATCCGGGAATCAAACCCGCTCGGTCGATGCCTAATCCCACCTCGTATAAGCATGTCCAAGGAGTATCCCTCGTGGTCGCATGCCCCGGCATCCCATATCGTATAAGCATGACCATGGGGTATCCCTCGCGGTCGCATGCCCCGACATCCCACATCGTATAAGCATGACCGTAGGGTAACACAAACAAATCCGGGAATCTAACCCGACTCCTGGTCACATGCCCCGGAATCCCACATCGTATAAGCATGTCCAAGGAGTATCCTCGTGGTCGCGTGCCCAAGATCCCACATCGTATAAGTGACCGTAGGGTATCCCTCGCGGTCGCATGCCCAGGCATCCCACATCGTATAAGCATGACCGTAGAGTAACACAAATAATGGAAGCATACCTGGAATCCCACCTCACCGCTTCAGACGCCCAAGTAAACTTACAAGGCGTGACCACCCTCCAACCGAGAGTCGCGACAACGTAATAAAACATAATACTTGCACTCAAAGGCTATCACCAGCACATATAGGCAATTCTCAATTAATCAAGCCAAAGTACTTATCAAGGCACACATAGAATAATTCTCAATTAAACAGGCCAAAGTACTTATCAAGGCACACATAGAATAATTCTCAATTAAACAGGCCAAAGTACTTATCAAGGCACACATAGAATAATTCTCAATTAAACAGGCCAAAGTACTTATCAATACACACATAGAATAATTCTCAATTAAACAGGCCAAAGTACTTATCAAGGCACACATAGAATAATTCTCAATTAAACAGGCCAAAGTACTTATCAAGGCACACATAGAGTAATTCTCAATTAAACAGGCCAAAGTACTTCGTACGTGCATTCTTTTCAAAAGACTCCTTTTTATGTAAAACCCCAAGATACTAACACCCGTAGTATCAAGGTGTGTCTATTTTTCAAAGTAAGTTACTACACCTTTAGAAAACTCATTTCAAAGCTTGGAATCAAGTAACTTCAAATTTTCACAATCTAGGCAACTTATGCCTAATAATCAAAATAGACAACTTTCCTAACCTTCCATAAAGCCGTTATAACCAACTTTCCATAAAGCCGTTATAACCCTTTATGGTTTTAGACATATTCATTCCTTTTTATAACCAAGAGACTTATACTTAAAACCGAGTATCACATACTTACAAATCAAGTTCTTAACTTTCCAAAATACTTCAAGTCTCTTAATATTTAGAAAACAAGTTTCTTCTCTTAATTCATGTCATTTCTCCTCTCTTAAAACAATTAAGTAAATCACTCCTTTGACTCCCCTAAAGTCATTAAACGACCCTTAGGTTTTGGAACTAAGACACTAGCCAAAAGATTTGGAAACCACTTCTTTTTCAAGACTCTATGTACTTTAAGTAAAATACTTTCACTCTTAAGAATCCAAACTCCACTAAGGCAATGGATTATACAACTTACAATTTAAACATCAAAGTACAATCAAGGAAGTACATAGAACGAATTCTATTTTAGGCAATCCAAATACAACCAAGGAATGGATCATTTAAGGAGTAGGACATACTTTCTTTACCTTAAGGAATCATGCTAGAAGAGGAGATAGTTCACATACCTTTTCGGCTAAATCCACAAGCTAAGCCGAATACGCCGTACGTAGAAGTGTCAACCTATAATGGTCACAACAAGACTATCAACTTCTAGTCTCTAACGTAGAATAATACTAAGTATACGGTCTCTAATTCTACGGAAAATCGGGCAGCACTTCCTTTGTTTCTACTCACTTTGCCACCTTTTTCAAGGCCGAATACAATAACCAACACGCCACATTTAAGGCTCAAAACAACAACCAAACAAAGGGGATTACACGCCTTACAATACGTGTAAAATTCCGCCCCACAATTCATACGAAATAGCTCCATAATCTAGCTATTCTCGGCCAACATAAATAATAACACTAAGTCCTTTCCAATCCTTTTCCAATTCCAAGTTCTAAGGTCTAACATGTTATATAGTCATAAACAACTTCAACAACTACAATTTCCTTTTTTTTACAACATGCGACGACTTTACTAATAATCGACTTGAATTGAAATCTTAGGGCTAACATGCTAGTTTTCGGATTAGGGTTCCAATAGCCAAAATACTTATCAAACTTCATACTATATAACTCATGCTTGCTAATATCCATAGCTACAACAATAAATAAGTCTTAACTACTAAAACGACAAAATTTATACCTTTATAAGCCCTTAAAATTTCCAAGATTCAAAGTCGCGCCTTAGCAATTCTTAGCTCCTTTCCTTATGTTCCAATCCGCTCCAAGCACTCCTTAGAGGCCTATGAAGAACCCATCTTCAAGTTCCAACTTGAAAGTTGAAGAACTTCTTAAGTTTCCGCCTTGCGACTAATACGAAAACGTCGTCTTTCCGAAATCTTTCTATTGAGATAACCTTACAACACTTTTAGGAACCTTGGGTTTAAGTCTTGTGGCTAATGGATCAAAACTACAAAATTTTCTTGTTGGAAATAGCCCAAACCCGAGAGCAACATGAACTCAAGCTCTAGTTTCTCAAATAATTTCTAAGTGTGGAAGACCTTGTCTTGCTACTAGTAGTATATAAAACATATTGGAGGGCTTAGATTAATACACTTGTGTGGATTTGATGAGGATTATTAATTAAAATAGCCAAGTGGACAAGTTGACCTTGGTCAACAATCTCAAGCTTGAAGACTTAATCTTCCTTGAAGGTAAATGACCATTCAACCCTCTTACTAATTCGACCAAGACCTTGTGGGGGGTGCCACGTGTCGCCATCTCATTCGTCCATAAAATTCTGTAACCCTCGTGGGCCCCACAAAATGTAAAATTCTTCGGGTGGGCCCCACATGACCAAATCCGTAAAAACAAATTTCCAAAAATGTTAATAAGTTCCATACTCTTCAAATAATGCACTTTGAGAATCTAATTCTCAACAACGAACATTTTTCCTTTCCGACGTTCGGAAGATTTTCCGCCGGAAAAACAATTCTTCCTTTCGTACCAATTTCCAAGTCTTGATTCCTTACGTACATTCTCTTATACAAGTCCTGGACTTACGAGGTGTAACATTCTTCCCCCCTTAGAAACATTCGTCCCCGAATGTTCTTAGTCGGTTGTCAGGCTATACAAACTCCGGCATAAACTCTATACTATGCCTATCAATCAAAACTGCACAAGACCAACGATGTCACACATGGCCACCACAACATACGTAAACATAACAATGGACCTTCCGTCCGCGACCCCTTCTCACAAAACTCGAAGGTTACGATCTTCTAAAACACGGGATCCTTAGAGGTTCCTTTCTTTCCTTACTTGTCATACTTTCTCGTACTTTCTGTCACGACCCGAACCCGGGCCCGTGACTGGTGCCTTACCCCGGGCACCCAAGTAGACATACATCAGAGTAATCAGCGGAATATAAGACAAGACATGAAATAATATGAAGTGTAAAACAGTTTTTCTGCGAAAAGTTGCCTTACGGCATATATATATATAACTTGAATCCGAACAGTTATATCCCTTTTACAAACTCTGCCCACAACAAGATTACTGCACTTCTAAGAATGATAACAACAATGGCGGACAGGGCCCCGCCATACCCCTGAATGTAAGTACCTACAACGACAGGGGACTATACCACCGATAAGCCTCCGGAGAAACGGAGCTTCCCAAAACGCTGAACTGTGATCCTAAGAGCGAGGATCGACGACTGGTGTACCTCTACCTGCGGCATGAACGCAGCCCCCCGAAGGAGGTCAGTACAACAGGTACCAAGTATGTGAAACTGAAAATACTGTAAATGAAATCATAGTAGTATATATAAAGCAGGAGACATATATGATAACCAAACTACAGTTCACAATAAATAAGCAGTCATGTCAAGTCAGGGACTCACGCCCTCAAAGTCATCACTCAAATATAACTATGGGTCTCACGCCCACAACATCAATCATGCCCGTGGAATACCTTCCTCACTGCCGGCAGTCTATGATATAAAAAGCACCAAGGAATACACATGAACACCAGGTCCCACCTGTGTCATAATAAAACCGTACGGGGTAAGTACGAAGGCATAGCCGACTACTAAAACCCACAGTACCAACAAGGTCATAAACTGTATCATGAGATATGTCTAGACCGCCACATGATCGAAGCTGGCCACTCGCCCGCAGTATCTAATGTGCGCGTCTAGTCCTGGAACTTCCCGCAGCTCCGCATAGGCCACTCACATAGGCCCGCATGAGGTATTCCCCGCATCGAGGGTAGCTACTCCCCGGCATCGTCCTGGACTCGCAGTACGCATGGCCACATAGACCGCATGACCACAAAGGCCGCACACTAACCTGGAACTCTCGTAGCTCCGCATATGTCCCCTAGACCCGCATGAGGTATTCTCGAATCATGGTCCCAGACCGCCTGAGTCTACCCGGCATCGGAGGGCAGCTTAACCCCCTGAATCATGTCAAGAGGTGAGCGATATAATACTAACATAATAGCTTATCGTTAAACAACATAAGCACAACAAGGGAAACCCCTTTACACAAACATCACAAGATACTAACACACGTAGCATCCTAACATGTTTACTTATCAAATCAACAAGAAAGTATTACAAGGCTATCACAACCCAACACAATCAAGTTATTCACACAAGGTACTTTCTACTTTATTTTAACAAGTTCGGGTTTTTATCCCCAAAGTACTTCATACATTAACTTTTTAAAAGATCCGCTTCTTTCACAAAAGTCACACAATACCCGTAGTATAAAAATAGAGTGACTATCTTTTTAAGTAAACCAAAATACTTCCCTTTGTAAAATCAAGTAACAACATTCTTTTCCAAACGTTCAAGTTTGCCTAATTTCAAATAATCAAGTTTCTCATTTTCGAAAGGTTTCGTAGTTCATAGTCTTAATCACTTAAGAATATAATTCTCTTTTAAACAATTTGAGAAACATATGCCTTATATATGAGTAGGTTATTCTTGTTCATAATCAATCTTATTAAAGCAGCCATGATCTAGGAAATGTAATATCATTTTGTCTCATCTTAGCTTCATGCGGATGGAGGTTTCTACTGGTTTTAATAATACTTAATTAGTCAATACATTTCCTTTATTAACGCTGCAGTTGGTTCGTTCGATACTTATTCGATTTCCAAATCAAGAAACATTATTCCTTTTAAAAACCAAGTACTCATTACTCACGAATGAGGTTTCACACTTTTAACAAAATTCATATTAATTTAATTAAGTCAAGTCTCTTATCTTTTAAGATCAAGTCTCTTAACTTCTAAAATCAATAAACCATTCTTTTTATCTCTCTTAAGTCGTTATACCTAACTTCCCATAAAGCTAGTATAACGCTTAAGCTTTTAAAACTTTTAAAACCAAGTGTTACTCTTCTTTCAAAAAGGTTTCTTAACTCTTTTGAAATACTTCAGATTCTTATTATTTAGACTCAAGTCAAAAGACATCGCAGTAAAACCACGTTCAGTTAACACACGACGCTCACCGTACTATATATATTCTTTTAAAATATCATGCTCAAGAGGATAGGAAGAATCACATACCTCGCGACGATTATCGACTATTAGCAAAACGCTCCACGGCTATAACCCGGCTAGCCTTGTCCACCTTTCAAGTATAACATGCTACTCGCAGAACTTTCAACCTATAAAGGCATATACGTCTATCAACGTCTAGACTACTCTCTAGAATATTCTAAGCAGAAGGTTCTCTATTCTATGGAAAATCGGGCAGCACTACCCTACCCGTTAAACTACACAAGTCTACTATAAATACAAATTCTATGTAAATGCTCAATCTTCTTCTTTAATATTCTTCTGATGTGATTTCAGTTCAATTCTTTTCTGTAATATCCTTCTATTACAGTTCAATTCTCTTCTATACTACTACAGTATGTAATTTCCAATTACGATATAAGGACAAAAGTATTTACCTCGATAAGCCCAAAATTATCCAAGTTTTAATGTCGATCCTGAGCAACGTTTAGCTCCTACTCTGGCGCTCCAACCCGCTCCAAACAACCCTTAGAAGTTCTACGCAACTTCTACTTAACACTTCAACCGACTATGAAGGTTTTCCTTAGGGTTTCGTTTTTGTGACTGAAGGGAATATAAGGTAGTATTTCCGGGCTCTACATATAGAGGTAACTTTGGAATACTACAAGGTATAAGGCTAAGGTATTTTGGAATAGTAACAATACTTGGAGAATACTTTCCTACCAAGGGGGGGTATTTTTACGAGAACAACTCTCAAGAGGGGGGGGGGGACTTTCGGCTAGCACCACAAAGGAAGGGGGGGTACTCTCGGCCAAGGGACTCTCAAAGGGGGAGGGGGAGGCTTTGGACGGAAACTTATCAAAGGGGGAGAGGGATTTCAAGACTTGGAAAGTGTTTGAGGGATGAAGAAAGTCTTCAACAAAGGGGGGTATTTATAGGGAATTCAATGGCCATGATCAAGACAAGTGGGGGGCAAGTGGAAGGTGAGGATTTGCCCAAATGCCCCCTAGCCATCTACTCCTCAATTCACTCCAAACATTGACCCATGGTTTAGGCCACAAAACATGGCACAAAAACGTGCACCAATCGGCCAAGAATCCGCCAACTTGAGGGTGACAAGTGTCGCCCTCTCGTTGGTCCAAAATATTTCATCTCTCGGAAAAATCCGCAAAAAAATATAAATGACATAGCCGTAATTTTCCCTACGCAAGTTTTGGAAAACGTTTCGTCGGAAAACAATTTGTTTTGGTAGTTGTGCACAAATATTTTCGTCCCTAATGCCAACTTAAGACTTAAACTTTGTATGTACGCCCTCACGTACATGCTCTGGAAATACGGGGTATAACATTCTCCCCTCCTTAGAAACATTCGTCCCGAATGTTCCTTCTAAGCCTCAAAACATACAGGCGCCAGTATTGTCTTCACTACTATACTTACGAAAACAATCACGCCACACCTGGCCATATAATAACACATGCGCAAATACTTAATCCAAGTCCACGAGGAATCACCTCCATTATTACACAAGCTCCCACCCGAGGTCTAAAATATACTCCTTTCACACCTTCACTTTATAAAAGAAATGATCACATCTATGTTCTTAATACATGCTCGCTTCTTCCCTAACTCGTACCACTCGCCAGACACTCGAACTCTTTCATAACTTACCACATTTACGCCATCGCTTTCCAAAATCTACGGGTTACTACCTCCAACTAGGTCATCATTATGGAACACTGCGGATGGATCTCCGATACCTTTCCGAACATAACAACATGAAAGACCGGACGTACTGCTCCCTACGTCGGATGGCAATGCCAACTTATAGGCAACCTGGCCTATCCTACTACCAATCTGAAAATGCCCAAAAGTACTTTGGGTTAAGGTTTCCCTGCTTTCTAAGACTCGTCACACCCTCTCTGGGGTGGTACCTTCAAGAAAACCCACCACCTGAACTCTAAGTGTCGACGTTGATTATCCGCACGACTTCTGTTGACTCTGTGCTGCCAATAACCTCTTCTGGATAAGCTTCACCCTATCCATATTCTGCTGAAACAAGTATGAACCAACTATCTGAACCTTGCCAACATCGAACCAATCGACCGGCAACTTACACTTCCTCCCATACGAGGCGTCATAAAGCGACATCCGAATACCGAAATGGTAGCTATAAAACACTCCCTCAACAGGAGGCAATCATCCTCACAGCTACCCCTGAAATCCAAACACTGGCCCGAGGGCGAATGCGATACTGAGACTCACCTGAGTTCCTAATCCTTCCTGGTAAAACTTCCAGAAAAAGAAATAGCCGTAACCTGGGCTCCACTGCCTGTCATAAGGTGAAGGTAGGCACCTCGTGCAGCCTTACAACCTTCCTAATATAACATCTCGCATAACCCTCTGCCGAGTAAACGGTCCTGACTGAAAGACAAGAGGGGCTGACCTCATCGGCCCGACTACTGGTCGAACACATCCACGAACTCGTACGATGGTTAACTAAACTTGGGCCTAACACCCTCGTGACCCTACCACCTGGCGGGACCACCTCGAACTGACCCCACCACAATACAGGCCGCGGGTTGACCCGCGATCGGTTCGCAACCCAACCCGCTATCACGAAAAACTCTTGTTCCCCGATCCGGAACAATCTCACCAACCAAGTTACGAAAACCTAGTGGTCTTCTTAGCTCAACTACCCTCTTTCATTTCATACCACTCAGGGACTTATCACACAAACATAACTCACGTGTACTATGCACTCCGATAAGGGTCAAACATAAAAATATAAATCTTTTACTCGAGATGGCCTTACCTCTAAGGTCTCCACGTATAAAACTCTAAGGCTCACACTTTTCCCATCCCCCAATCTTACCCGGTTAACTAACCATGATTTCTAATCATAATTTACACAATGTTATCTGAACGTAACACTTAAGATATACTTATCTTATCACACATACAATCTCTAGAGGGTTAAAGATATACATGTATCTACCGCTTCACTACCCTTTGTCGTTCTAATCAATCCTGCCCTGTTGGGCGCATAGCTAGGGAAGATGATGAACTAGCCACTGATCCCGGCGCCGAGTCTCTACATCCGCGCCACCTCTGGTCGGACAATCTCTCGCAAAATGGCCCTGCTGGCCGCAAGCATAACAAGCTGTCGAAGAAGCACGACACTCCCCACAATGACATCTACCACATCGGCCACACCGAGGTGGGGTTGGCCTCCTCTGGCTAGCACCCATTCCTCTCCAAACCACTGAATCCGGCTGGCTGGAACCGACGTGTATCTGTGAATCAGAAACCCTGGAGCTCTGACCAACTCCTGCATACCCCGAACGTCCTGAACCCTGTGGAGGACCATTCTCAGCGGGAGGCGCATATACTGATCAATTCCGAGGCGATTCGTCTCGAAAGTTACCAAAGGACCCTGCTGTTCTGGCCCTCTTCTGCTGATCTTGGTTAATCTGTCGATCTCTACGTTTCTCGGCCTGCTGCGCATAATCCCGCACGCAGGCCATGCTCAAGCCTGACTGAAAAGCTACTCTTGCACAACCCTCTCTTAGATAGTCATCAAGACCCGTGATAAATCGATGCATAACATACTTTCTGGTTGCTAACATCCTAGCTAGTAATAGGTCCATTCCTTTGTAATCCATATTCTCTGTTCCAGGTCGTGGAACTGAAGGCTCATATATCATGGCCGCAGTAGGAACTGCTGCCGCTACGCTAGACTCTGTTGGGACTGGTGTCGTCGCAGAACTCCCCGAATGAAGCACCACCTCAGGTGATGATTGGGCCTTGCCCTAGTAACCCTCTGTGCTCTACTCGCAGCTCCCTCGGCTGCCTTGCCCTTCTGGGCCCGGGTTGCCTTACGCGGAGGCGTAACGGTAAGGGAAAGAAATACGTTAGAGGGGTCCAACTTATAACACAGCTCTAAGCACGATCTCAGAGTGAGAAGAATGGAAACCACTCCTAAATATCCTATAGCCTCCTGATTATTGGTGTGGTGCACAACACACCGATAATCAAGACTCTAATAGATACGGTCTGTAGACACTTTCCGAGGATTAACTGCTCTGATACCACTTTTGTCACGACCCGAACCTGCCGTGGATCGTGCCTTACCCCAGGCACCCAAGTAGACATACATCAGAGTAATCAGCGGAATATAAGACAAGACATGAAATAATATGAAGTGTAAAACAATTTTTCTGCGAAAAGTTGCCTTACGGCATATATATATAAAACTTGAATCCAGCGATTACATCCCTTTACAAACTCGCCACAACAAGATTACATGCACCTATAAGAATGATAATAACAATGGCGGACAGGCCCGCCATACCTGAATGTAAATACCTACAACGACAGGACTATACCATCGATAAGCCTCCGAGAAACGGAGCTTCCCAAAACGCTGAATCGTGATCCTAAGAGCGAGGATCGATGATCGTGTACTTACCGCGGCATGAACGCACCAAGGAGGTCAAGATAACAGTACCAAGTATGTGAAATCAAAATATCAGAATGAAATCATAGTAGTCTATATAAAGCAGGAGACATATATGATAACCAAACTACAGTTCACAATAAATAAGCAGTCATGTCAAGTCAGGGACTCACGCCCTCAAAGTCATCACTCAAATATAACTATGGGTCTCACGCCCACAACATCAATCATGCCCGTGGAATACCTTCCTCACTGCCGGCAGTCTATGATATAAAAAGCACCAAGGAATACACATGAACACCAGGTCCCACCTGTGTCATAATAAAACCGTACAGGGTAAGTACGAAGGCATAGCCGACTACTAAAACCCACAGTACCAACAAGGTCATAAACTGTATCATGAGATCTGTCTAGACCGCCACATGATCGAAGCTGGCCACTCGCCCGCAGTATCTAATGTGTGCGTCTAGTCCTGGAACTTCCCGCAGCTCCGCATAGGCCACTCACATAGGCCCGCATGAGGTATTCCCCGCATCGAGGGTAGTGTTATACCTCGTATTTCCAGAGTATATACGTAAGGGCGTACGTATATAAATTTGAGCCTTAAGATTAGTCAAGGTTCGAAATTTGGGCACAAGTGCCAAAAGGAGTCGTTTTTCGACGAAACGTTTTACTAAACTTGCGAAGGGAAAATTCCGGCTATGTCATTTATAATTTTTGCGGACTTTCCGAGAGACGAAACATTTTGGACCAACGGGAGGGTGACATGTGTCACCCTCACATTGGATGAGAGTGGGACGGCAAAGGGACGAATTGAGCCACTTTAGTTGGTAGGATATTTTGTGCAAGTTGTTGTGGTAGATGGATAAGGTGCACTTGGCTTAAATCTAGCCCTACACTTGCCTTACACTTGGATAAACTTGGCCATTGGTTGGCCTTTGCTTGACCTATAAATACCCCCCTAGTTAAATCTTTCTAAGTCTCACACTTCTCCCTCCCTCTTGAGTTCGTCCGCCACTCCCTCCCCCTTTGTTGAGGCCTTTTGGCCGAGATAAATACCCTCCCCCTTTGTGGTGTCTAGCCGTGGGGTACCCCCCCCCCCCTTAGCCTAGTTGTTTTCGTATAATACCCCCATTTGTGGTATAGAAATACTCTCCATGTATTGTTGGAATGCCCAAATACTTTAGCCCAAATACCTTGTAGTACTTTCCAAAGTTACCTCTATACGTAGAGTCCGGAAATACTATTATACTTCCTTTAGCCACTAAACGAAACCCTAAGGAAATCTTCATTGATAGTTGAAGTATTTGAGTAGAAGTTGGTTAGAACTTCTAAGGGTTGGTTGGAGCGGGTTGGAGCGCCCGGAGTAGGAGCTAAACCTTGCTCAGGATCGACATTTATACTTGGATAATTTTGGGCTTATCGAGGTAAACACTCTTGACCTTCTATTGTAATTGGAAATTACATGGGTAGGAATATATAGTTGAAGTATACTATATATAGAACTGAACTTAATTGTGCGGCAATGTCTTTTGACTTAAGCCTGAATTTAAAGAAGAGAACTGAACTGTAATTACATAGGACTGTATTACAGTAGACTTGTGTAGCATTTCTGTGAAGTAGAATTGTACACGTCCGGTTAGACGTGTAAACCCCCCCTGGTTGGCTTGGTAGCCGGCCTCGATAGAGGAGGAGATTTACGCTGTTGCGAGGAGCCTTTGGAATTTTCTGTAGAATGTACTACATTGAGATCTAGATGTTAATAGGCGCCTTGTGGCCTCTATAGGTTGAAGTACTACATGTGGCGTGGTCTACTTGGCTTAAGGTGTAGCCGACGGTTTGAGGTACTTGGAGCGTTTTGCTATTAGTCGATAATCGTCACGAGGTATGTGAACCTCTTCCTATCTTTTCTAGCATGATATGTGTATAACTATGTACGTAGACGCATACGTGTTAAAGGTATTTGATTGGTTTAAAACATAAAGTGTTATAACGGCTTTGTGGGAAGTTGGTTATAACAGCTTTATGTAGGTAAGGAAATGCTTTGTGGTTTTAAAAGGTAACTGATTTGACTTATAACTGACTTGATGTGTGATAATAAAGAACTTGAAGTATTTCATTAAGAAACCCTTTTTTGAAAGAAGAGTAATACTTGATTTTGAAAACATAAGAGTTATACTAGCTTTATAGGAAGTTAGGTATAACGTCTTAAAAGAGATAAAGAGAATGGTTTACTGATTTTTAGAAGTTAAGAGACTTGATCTTAAAAGATAAGAGACTTGACTTAAATGTATTAATATGAATTTTGTGTGAAACCTCATTCCACAGTAATGAGTACTTGGTTTTTTTAAAAGGAATAATGTTTTACTGATTTCGGAAATCAGAATGAGTATCGACAAACCACGACAGCGTTAATAAAGGAAAATGTAATGAATAATGAAGTATTATTAAAACCAGTAGAAACCTCCATCTGCATAGAAACTAAGATGAGACAAAATGATATTACATTTCCTAGATCATGGCTGCTTAATAAGATTGATTATGAATAAGAATAACCTACACTCATATAAGGAATATGTTACTCAAATGTTTTAAAAGAGATTAAGACATTGAACTATGAAACTTTTCTAAAATAAAGAGCCTTGAGTAATTGAAATTAGGCAAACTGGAACCTTAGGGAAAAGAATGTGGTTAAAAAGGGAAGTGTTTTGGTTTACCTAAAAATGTGAGTCACTCTATTTTATACTACGGGTATCGGGTGACTTATAAAAGGAATGGATCTCTTTAAAAAAAGAATTTAACGTACGTAGTACTTTAGGGTTAACACCCGGATTTTGACTTAAAATGAAAGTACTTTGAGTTGTGTGTAACTTGCCTATGCTTGTTGTTGTGTAACTTGCCTATGCTTGTTGTTGTGTAACTTGCCTATGCTTGTTGTTGGGTAACTTACCTATGCTTATTGAGATAGTCTTTGTTGTGCAAGAATTGTGTTTCTATTCTACCGCGTCTCTCGATGGAGGGCCGGTTGACTTGTTGAGAACTTACTTGGACGTACCGGCAGTGACGGAAGATTCCACGGGTACGCTTCCATTATTATTATTACATGGGCGTGTCTACACCGATGATGTGGACATGTGACCATTATGGTTATTTATGGCGAAGTATCGTGACTTACGGTTGTGATCGGGTGCGTAGCCGATTCACTTGCCCCCGTCAGCTACGTGGCGCAGGTGGAGCTGGTGGAGGCTATTGCACTTGCCACGTGTCGGCTTCATGATATGGTTGTACAGTATTATTGGTACGGTCGGATCTGGTAGTTATACTTGCCCCGTACGGTTTTATTGACACAGGTAGGACCTGGTGTTCACATATACTCCTTGCCGTTGTTATATCATAGACTGCCGGCAGTGAGGAAGGAATCCCACGGGCACGAGTGATGATTTGGAGGGCGTGAGTCCCTGACTTGATATGACTGTTTATATGTGGTGTACTGTAGTTTGGTTATCATACATGTCTCCTGCTTTATATAGACTGCTATGATTTCATTTACAGTATTTTACAGTTTCACATACTTGGTACCTGTTGTACTGACCTCCTTCGGGGGGCTGCGTTCATGCCGCAGGTAGAGGTACATCGGCTGTCGATCCCCGCTTAGGATCACATTTCAACAGATTGGAAGCTCCGTTCCTTCGAGGCTTATCTTTGTATGTTACCCGAGCCCGCTGGTCCTTGTTCATTCAGGGTATGACGGGCCCTGTCCGTCATAGTTGTTGTATAAATCTTAGAGGTCCAGAGTTGTTGTGGGCAGGGTTGTAAGGATTGTAACTGTTCAAAGGTCGTTATATATATAAATGCTGAAAGGCAACCATTTTGGTTGGCCTATTTTCTTTCATCTTGATTTATATCTATTTATATGTTTAAGTTTTCATTTTCGCTGGTTTTTCTCTGATGTTGTATCACTAGGGTGTCCGGGGTAAGGCACCAGTCACGAGCCCGGGTTCGGGTCGTGACAAAAGTGGTATCAGAGCAGTTAGTCCTCGGAAAGTGTCTACAGACCGTGTCTAGTAGAGTCTTGATTATCGATGTGTTGTGCACCACATCTATAATCAGGAGGCTGCAGGACGTTTAAGATTGGTTTCCATTTCTTCTCATTCTGAGATCGTGCCTTAGAGCTGTGTGATAAGTTGGTCCCCTCTGACGTATTTCATTTTTACCAGTTATGCCTCCGCGCAAGGCAACCCGCCTGGCGGCAAGGCAAAGAGGAGTCGCGAGTAAGCAAATGGCGCCTCTACAGAGACCACAATATCTGAGCCTCCAGTCCCGCAGTCTGGAGCAGAGGAGATGGGTTACAAGCGAGTGGCCCGATTATTGCCGTTGTGGCCAGATATGAGGATAGGCGGGACGCAGCAGTTCCAGTAGCACCAGTGGTTCACCCTAGATCAGATAGTTTGAGGCTACGGGATTTTCTGAGATGTAACCCGCCAGAGTTTTATGGTTCGAGGCCTGAGGATGATTCGCAGGAGTTCATCCGGCAGTTACAGCGGATCATGAGAGTGATCAAGGCATCGGAGACCGAGTCAGTGGTCTTAAGTTCGCATCAGCTGCGTGATACCGCAGTTGACTGGTTTGATTCGTGGGAGCTGTCCCGGGGAGAGAATGCACTTACAGCTTTATGGGACGAGTTCTCAGAGGCATTTCTTGCACACTTCTTGCCTCCACAGATGAGGAGGGCTCGCCGATGATTTTTGGTGTTGCGCGTAATCCGCGCACGATTTGGGAGTACAATGTGGAGTTCAACTCATTGGCCCGGTACGTCCCCGCGTTAGTAGCTTGTATGGAGGATCGAGTGCACCGATATGTTACAGGGCTCGATGATTACCTAGCAGAGAGTTGTTCGGGTGTAGCCCTTCAGCCGGGCATGGACATTACCCGCATGTAGGCTTATGCACTTGGATGCGAGGAGTGGAGGAATCGACGGAATGACCGAGATCAGCAGAAGAGGGCCAGAACAGCAGGGTCCTTTGATGACTTTCGAGGCGGACCGCCTCAGCAGCAGACTAGTTATGTACCTCGCCCGATCTGAGTGGTCCTCCACGCGCCGGGACGCCGGGATATTCAGGAGCAGGTCAGGGCTCCCAAGTTTCAGATTTTCATAGGAGCAGGAGTGCTCGCCGGATGAGGCCACCCGTATCTCAGTGTGACCATTGTGGTAAAGCCCATAGAGGGGAATGTCGTACTGGTTTGGGAGATTGCTATACTTGCGGCCGACTGGGCCATTTGACGGGAGACTGTCCGACCAGGGGTAGCACTGGTGGGATAGCACAGACTACTAGAGCATATGCGGGTTCTTCACCTTCCATAGCTAGGTAGGATGTTCATACACCGGAAGGCCACGGTAGAGGTCGCGGTGGAAGTTCCCAGTTTTAGCGGTCCTCTGAACCGCCTATTTTTCAGGTATATCCTTAACCCTCTAGAGTTTTGTATGTATTGATGTTGTGATGATGTGTTTAGTGTTATGTTCGGATAGCTTTGTGCTAAAATGTGATTTAGAAGCCTGGTTAGTAAAAGGGTAAGCCTAGGGGTGAGAAAATGATGAACCTTAGAATATTACAATTGAGACCTTAGATGTAAGGTCGTCTTGAGTACAAGATTTTTGCGGGTGATCCTTGTCAGAATGTAAGTGTACGTGGAGTAATTGTGGGGAAATTCCTGGGGTGGTGTAAAATGGAAGTGGTAGCTTTCATGACCTGTATAGGTAAGATTGTTCCGGATCGAGGAACAAGAGCTTGATGCGTTAAGTGGGTCGGGTTGGGGCCATGTTGCGGGCCAACCCGCGGCTGTTCGGTGGGTCAGCTCTGGGTGGTCCTGCCAGGTGGTAGGGTCACGAGGGTGCTAGGCCCAAGTTTAGATGATCATCGTATGAGTTCGTGGATATGTTCGACCAGAAGCGGATCGTGAAGGCCGGGAATGGCCTTAAGGAAGATTGAGGCTAGTAAGATGACCAAGTTGGAGGTTGTGACTCCAAAGTTTTGGACAACAGAAGCGTTGACGGAAGTGTGGTACGTGTACTAGAAGAGTTCAAGTGTTCGAGAAGGGCACGACGAGTAAGGAAGGAAGAGAACGTGTGTTATTTTGTGGCCAGGTGTGGCATTGGCAACTTGTTAAGAAGAACTTCATCGTTATCCGTCTTGAGAAGGAACATTCGGGACGAATGTTTCTAAGGAGGGGAGAATGTTATACCCCGTATTTCCAGAGTATGTACGTAAGGGCGTACGTATATAAATTTGAGCCTTAAGATTAGGCAAGGTTCGAAATTTGGGCACAAGTGCCAAAAGGAGTCGTTTTTCGACGAAACGTTTTACTAAACTTGCGAAGGGAAAATTCCGGCTATGTCATTTATAATTTTTGCGGATTTTTCCGAGAGACGAAACATTTTGGACCAACGGGAGGGTGACATGTGTCACCCTCACATTGGATGAGAGTGGGACGGCAAAGGGACGAATTGGGCCACTTTAGTTGGTAGGATATTTTGTGCAAGTTGTTGTGGTAGATGGATAAGGTGCACTTGGCTTAAATCTAGCCCTACACTTGCCTTACACTTGGATAAATCTTGGCCATTGGTTGGCCTTTGCTTGACCTATAAATACCCCCCTAGTTGAAGACTTTCTTCATCCAAACTTGAGCAATCTTTCTAAGTCTCACACTACTCCCTCCCTCTTGAGTTCGTCCGCCACTCCCTCCCCCTTTGTTGAGGCCTTTTGGCCGAGAGAAATACCCTCCCCCTTTGTGGTGTCTAGCCGTGGGGTACCCCCCCCCCTAGCCTAGTTGTTTTCGTATAATACCCCCCTTTGTGGTATAGAAATACTCTCCAAGTATTGTTGGAATGCCCAAATACTTTAGCCCAAATACCTTGTAGTACTTTCCAAAGTTACCTCTATACGTAGAGTCCGGAAATACTATTATACTTCCTTTAGCCACTAAACGAAACCCTAAGGAAATCTTCATTGATAGTTGAAGTATTTGAGTAGAAGTTGGTTAGAACTTCTAAGGGTTGGTTGGAGCGGGTTGGAGCGCCCAGAGTAGGAGCTAAACCTTGCTCAGGATCGACATTTATACTTGGATAATTTTGGGCTTATCGAGGTAAACACTCTTGACCTTCTATTGTAATTGGAAATTACATGGGTAGGAATATATAGTTGAAGTATACTATATATAATCGAACTTAATTGTGCGGCAATGTCTTTTGACTTAAGCTGAATTTAAAGAAGAAAATCGAATCGTAATTACATGGATCAGACATGAGACTTGTGTAGCATTTCGTGAAGTAGAATTGTACACATCCGGTTAGACGTAAACCCCCTGGTTGGCTTGGTAGCCGCCTCGATAGAGGAGAGATTTACTGCTTGCGGGGTGGGGAGGGGAGGTGCCGAATTTTCTGTAGAATGTACTACATTGAGATCTAGATGTTAATAGGCGCCTTGTGGCCTCTATAGGTTGAAGTACTACATGTGGCGTGGTCTACTTGGCTTAAGGTGTAGCCGACGGTTTGAGGTACTTGGAGCGTTTTGCTATTAGTCGATAATCGTCACGAGGTATGTGAACCTCTTCCTATCTTTTCTAGCATGATATGTGTATAACTATGTAGTACAGTAGACGTACATGTGTTAAAGGTATTTGATTGGTTTAAAACATAAAGTGTTATAACAGCTTTATGGAAAGTTGGTTATAACAGCTTTATGTAGGTAAGAAAATGCTTTGTGGTTTTAAAAGGTAACTGATTTGACTTATAACTGACTTGATGTGTGATAATAAAGAACTTGAAGTATTTCATTAAGAAACCCTTTTTTGAAAGAAGAGTAATACTTGATTTTGAAAACATAAGAGTTATACTAGCTTTATAGGAAGTTAGGTATAACGTCTTAAAAGAGATAAATAGAATGGTTTACTGATTTTTAGAAGTTAAGATACTTGATCTTAAAAGATAAGAGACTTGACTTAAATGTATTAATATGAATTTTGTGTGAAACCTCATTCGTGAGTAATGAGTACTTGGTTTTTTTAAAAGGAATAATGTTTTACTGATTTTGGAAATCAGAATAAGTATCGACAAACCACGGCAGCGTTAATAAAGGAAAATGTAATGAATAATGAAGTATTATTAAAACCAGTAGAAACCTCCATCTGCATAGAAACTAAGATGAGACAAAATGATATTACATTTCCTAGATCATGGTTGCTTAATAAGATTGATTATGAATAAGAATAACCTACACTCATATAAGGCATATGTTACTCAAATGTTTTAAAAAAGATTAAGACATTGAACTATGAAACTTTTCTAAAATAAAGAGCCTTGAGTAATTGAAATTAGGCAAACTGGAACCTTAGGGAAAAGAATGTGGTTAAAAAGGGAAGTGTTTTGGTTTACCTAAAAATATGAGTCACTCTATTTTATACTACGGGTATCGGGTGACTTTTATAAAAGGAATGGATCTCTTTAAAAAAAGAATTTAACGTACGTAGTACTTTAGGGTTAACACCCGGATTTTGACTTAAAATGAAAGTACTTTGAGTTGTGTGTAACTTGCCTATGCTTGTTGTTGTGTAACTTGCCTATGCTTGTTGTTGTGTAACTTGCCTATGCTTGTTGTTGGGTAACTTACCTATGCTTATTGAGATAGTCTTTGTTGTGCAAGAATTGTGTTTCTATTCTACCGCATCTCTCGATGGAGGGCCGGTTGACTTGTTGAGAACTTACTTGGACGTACCGGCAGTGACGGAAGATTCCACGGGTACGCTTCCATTATTATTATTACATGGGCGTGTCTACACCGATAATGTGGACATGTGACCATTATGGTTATTTATGGCGAATCGTGACTTACGGTTGTGATCGGCGCGTGCTTTGTTTACTTGCCCCCGCCGCTACGTGGCGCAGTGGATCTGGTATAGGTTATTGCACGGTCGCCATGTCGCGCGGCGTATCGTGACTTACGGTTGTGATCGGGTGCCTGCCGATTCACTTGCCCCCGCCGCCACGTGGCGCAGTGGATCTGGCGAGGCTAGTGTACTTGCCACGCGTGTCGCCTTCACGAGTCGATTTGGATGAGCCGTGACTTACGGTTGTGATCCGGGCGTAGCCGATTCACTTGCCCCGTCCGCCACGCGTGGCGCAGTGGAGTGGAGGCTATTGCACTTGCCACGCGTGTCGGCTTCGTGATATGGTTGTGCAAAGATTATTGGTACGGTCGGATCTGGTAGTTATACTTGCCCCATACGGTTTTATTGACACAGGTAGGACCTGGTGTTCACATATACTCCTTGCCGTTGTTATATCATGCATCGCCGGTGAGGAAGGAATCCACGCACGCAGTGATGATTTGGAGGCGTGAGTCCACGACTTGATATATTTGTTTATATGTGTATCTTGTAGTTTGGTTATCATACATGTCTCCCGCTTTATATAGATCGCTATGATTTCATTCTGATTTTACGATTTCACATACTTGGTACTGTTATGCGACCTCCTTGGGGCTGCGTTCATGCCGCAGTAGAGGTACATCATGTCGATCCCCGCTTTAGGATCACCTTTCAAAGATATCGAAGCTCCGTTCCTTCGGAGGCTTATCTTTGGTATGTTACCCTGAGCCTGTTGGTCCTTGTTCATTCAGGGGTATGGCGGGGCCCTGTCCCGTCATAGTTGTTGTATAAATCTTAGAGGTCTGTAGCACTGTTGTGGGCAGGGTTGTAAGGATTGTAACTGTTCAAAGGTCGTTATATATATAAATGCTGAAAGGCAACCGTTTTGGTTGGCCTATTTTCTTTCATCTTGATTTATATCTATTTATATGTTTAAGTTTTCATTTCACGGTTTTTCTCTCGATGTTGTATCACTAGGGTGCCCGGTAAGGCACCGATCCACGGCCCGGTTCGTGTCGTGACAGTAGCTACTCCCAAGATCGCCCCGACTCGCACCGCATGGCCACATAGACCGCATGACCACAAAGGCCGCACACTAACCTGGAACTCTCGTAGCTCCGCATAGGTCCCCTGGACCCGCATGAGGTATTCTCGAATCATGGTCCCAGACCGCCTGAGTCTACCCCGCATCGGAGGGCAGCTTAACCCCCGGAATCATGTCAAGAGGTGAGTGATATAATACTAACATAATAGCTTATCGTTAAACAACATAAGCACAACAAGGGAAACCCCTTTACACAAACATCACAAGATACTAACACACGTAGCATCCTAACATGTTTACTTATCAAATCAACAAGAAAGTATTACAAGGCTATCACAACCCAACACAATCAAGTTATTCACACAAGGTACTTTCTACTTTATGTTAACAAGTTCGGGTTTTTATCCCCAAAGTACTTCATACATTAACTTTTTAAAAGATCCGCTTCTTTCACAAAAGTCACACAATACCCGTAGTATAAAAATAGAGTGACTATCTTTTTAAGTAAACCAAAATACTTCCCTTTGTAAAATCAAGTAACAACATTCTTTTCCAAACGTTCAAGTTTGCCTAATTTCAAATACTCAAGTTTCTCATTTTCGAAAGGTTTCGTAGTTCATAGTCTTAATCACTTAAGAATATAATTCTCTTTTAAACAATTTGAGAAACATATGCCTTATATATGAGTAGGTTATTCTTGTTCATAATCAATCTTATTAAAGCAGCCATGATCTAGGAAATGTAATATCATTTTGTCTCATCTTAGCTTCTATGCAGATGGAGGTTTCTACTGGTTTTAATAATACTTAATTAGTCAATACATTTCCCTTTATTAACGTTGCAGTGGTTCGTTCGATACTTATTCTGATTTCCGAAATCAGTAAAACATTATTCCTTTTAAAAACCAAGTACTCATTACTCACGAATGAGGTTTCACACTTTTTAACAAAATTCATATTAATTTAATTAAGTCAAGTCTCTTATCTTTTAAGATCAAGTCTCTTAACTTCTAAAATCAATAAACCATTCTTTTTATCTCTCTTAAGTCGTTATACCTAACTTCCCATAAAGCTAGTATAACGCTTAAGCTTTTAAAACTTTTAAAACCAAGTGTTACTCTTCTTTTAAAAAGGTTTCTTAACTCTTTTGAAATACTTCAGATTCTTATTATTTAGACTCAAGTCAAAAGACATCGCAGTAAAACCACGTTCAGTTAACACACGTACGTCTACCGTACTATATATATTCTTTTAAAATATCATGCTCAAGAGAATAGGAAGAATCACATACCTCGCGACTGTCACGACCCGAACCCGGGCCCGTGACTGGTGCCTTACCCGGACACCCAAGTAGTCATACATCAGAGTAATCAGCGGAACATAAAAACAATACATGAAACAAAATGTGAAATGAGACACATTTTACCTTAGAGAAAATCGCCTTTCGGCATATATATATATTTACAAAATTGAACAGTTTAATCCTTACAACCACACTTGTGATTACTCTGCACCTCTAAGATTTATACAACAACTATGACGGACAGGGCCCGCCATACCACGAATGTACAAGAACCTCTGACTCGGGGTAACATACCAAAGATAAGCCTCAGAAGAGCAGACTTCAATCTGCTGAAAAGTGATCCTACGCGAGGATCGGCGGTAGATGTACCTCTACTGCGGCATGAGCGGCCAGAAAGTCGATCTGGTACCAGTATGTGAAAGCGTAAATCGTAAATGAAATCATAATAGTCTATATAAAGCAGGAGACATGTATGATAACCAAACTACATTACACACAAATACAGTTATATCAAGTCAGGGACTCACGCCCTCCAAATCATTACTCAAATATAATGATGGGTCTCACGCCCATAACATCAATCATGCCCGTGGAATACCTTCCTTCTATGGCGATCTATGATATGATAACACGAAGTACACGAACACCAAGTCCTACTTGATGCCAAAGCCGTACTAACAATACAATACAACCAAACCACGAAGGCGGACGAGGCAAGTCTGGCGACTACGGATACCAATGCCGAACGGTAAAACCTCATGGAGAGCTAGTCCATGGAATAACAATCCCAATGGAACCATACGTGCGCCGCGTCGTGTCGGTATGTCGAAGGAAACAACAAGACAGAATCCCAATGGAACCATACCGTGCGCGCGCGTCGTGTCGATATGTCCAAAAGGAAACAACTAAACGGAATCAAAATGGAACCATACCCGCGCGCGCATCGTGTCGGTATGTCCAAAGCGATTAGCAAAAATAACACTATCAGCGAGGCGTGCGTGGAATTCTCGTCACGCTGCCAGACGTCCAAGTAAGTTCTCAACAAGTCAACCGCCCTCCGAGAGACGGTAGTATAGAAACACAATTCTTGCACAACAAAGGCTATCACAACAAGCATAGGCAAGTTTCACAACAACAAGCATAGGCAAGTTATACATAACTCAAGGTACTTTCATTTTATGTCAAAGTCCGGGTTTTAACCCTAAAGTACTATGTACGTTAAATTCCTTTTTAAAGAGATCCATTCCTTTTATAAAAGTCACCCGATATCCGTAGTATAGAAATAGAGTGACTTACATCTTTTTTAGTAAACCAAAACAACTTCCATACTTTCCTTTTTAAAACCAAATTAAGGCAATACCATGCCTTCTTTTTGGACCAAAACACTTCTCTTTTTAAAGTCAAGTTACCACATTAAAACCAATGATAAAACCCTTCTTTTGTTCTCATAAAGTCGTTATAACTAACTTCCCATAAATCTGTTATAACACTTTATGTTTTAAACCAATTTAAGACAAAACAATGCCTTTCTTTTCCCTAAAGTTCCAGTTTGCCTAATTTCAATTACTCAAGTCTCTTTATTTTTGAAAAGTTTCATAGTTCAATGTCTTAATCTCTTTTAAAACAATTGAGTAACATATGCCATATGTGTGAGCAGTTTTATTCTTGTTTATGATCAATCTTATTAAGCAGCCATGATCTAGGAAATATAATATCATTTTGTCTCATCTTAGTTTCTATGCAGATGGAGGTTTCTACTGGTTTTAATAATACTTCATTATTCATTACATTTCCTTTATTAACGCTGCAGTGGTTTGTCGATCCTCATTCTGATTTCCGAAATCAGTAAAACATTTCTCCTTTTAAAACCCAAGTACTCATTACTCACGAATGAGGTTTCACACAAAATTCATATTAATTTATTCAAGTCAAGTCTCTTATCTTTTAAGATCAAGTCTCTTAACTTCTAAAAATCAGTAAATCATTCTCTTTACCATTCTTAAGACGTTATACCTAACTTCCCATAAAGCTTAGTATAACTCTTATGTTTTCAAAACCAAGTATTACTCTTCTTTCAAAACGGTTTATTAATCTTTTGAAAAACTTCAAGATTCTTTATTATTCAGGCTTAAGTCAAAAGACATTGCCGTAACACTACATTCAGTTAACACACGTACGTCTACCGTACTATATATATATTCCTTTTAAAATATTTCAAGGTTCTCATTATTCAGGCTTAAGTCAAGAGACATTGCCGTACAACTATATTCAGTTAGCACACGTACGTCTACCATATTATATATACATATTTTTCAGGCTTAAGTCAAAAGACATTGCCACACGTACGTCTACCGTAATATATATATTCTTTTAAAATACTTCATGCTCAAGAGTATAGGAAGAATCACATACCTCGCGACGATTATCGACTATAAGCAAAACGCTCCACGGCTATAACCCGGCTAGCCTTGTCCACCTTCCAAGTAGTTCAAGTCTTTTCTGTAATATCCTTCTATTACAGTTCAATTCTCTTCTATGAATCTTATATTCATTTCTATACAACTACAGTATGTAATTCCCAATTACAATAGAAGGACAGTAGTATTTACCTCGATGAGCCCAAAAATTATCCAAGGTTAATGTCGATCCTGAGCAACGTTAAGCTCCTACTCCGAGTGCTCTAATCCGCTCCAAACAACCCTTAGAAGTTCTACGCAACTTCTACTTAACACTTCAACCGACTATGAAGGTTTTCCTTAGGGTTTCGTTTAGTGGCTAAAGGAAAGTATAATAGTATTTTCGGGCTCTACGTATAGAGGTAACTTTGGAAAGTACTACAAGGTATATGGGCTAGAGTATTTAGGGCATTATAACAATACTAGGAGAGTATTTCTATACCACAAAGGGGGGTATTATACGAAAACAACTAGGTTAGGGGGGGTACCCCTCGGCTAGACACTACAAAGGGGGAGGGGAAGGCTCTCGGCCAAGGATTCTCAAGGGGGGGGGGGGGGAGAGGGAAGGCTTTGGACGAAATATCAAGAGGGAGGGAGTATTTTGAGACTTAGAAAGAATGCTCAAGTTTGGATGAAGAAAGTCTTCAACTTAGAGGGGTATTTATAGGTCAAGAAATGGCCAACCAATGGCCAAGATCCATCCAAGTGTAAGGCAAGTGTAGGGCTAGGATTTACCCATGTGTCCTTATCCATCTACTACACAAAATATCCTACCAACCCTTGACCAAGAAAAACACAAAAAATGTGCCAAAGGGAAGCCCTCTTTGCCGTCCAATGAGTGTGACAAGTGTCACCCTCCCGTTGGTCCAAAATATTTCATCTATCGAAAAAATCCGCAAAAATTATAAATGACATAGCCGGAATTTTCCCTTCGCAAGTTTAGTAAAACGTTTCGTCGAAAAACGATTCTTTTCGGCACTTGTGCCCAAATTCGCCACTTTGCCTACTTTAAGGCTCAAACTTTTCTACATACGTCCTTACGTACATACTCTGGAAATACGGGGTATAACAGCGACGATTATCGACTATTAGCAAAACGCTCCACGGCTATAACCCGGCTAGCCTTGTCCACCTTTCAAGTATAACATGCTACTCGCAGAACTTTCAACCTATAAAGGCATATACGTCTATCAACGTCTAGACTACTCTCTAGAATATTCTAAGCAGAAGGTTCTCTATTCTATGGAAAATCGGGCAGCACTACCCTACCCGTTAAACTACACAAGTCTACTATAAATATAGTCCTATGTAAGTACAGTTCAATCTTCTTCTTTAATATTCTTCTGATGTGATTTCAGTTCAATTCTTTTCTGTAATATCCTTCTATTACATTTCAATTCTCTTCTATACTACTACAGTATGTAATTTCCAATTACAATATAAGGACAAGAGTATTTACCTCGATAAGCCCAAAATTATCCAAGTTTTAATGTCGATCCTGAGCAACGTTTAGCTCCTACTCTGGCGCTCCAATCCGCTCCAAACAACCATTAGAAGTTCTACGCAACTTCTACTTAACACTTCAACCGACTATGAAGGTTTTCCTTAGGGTTTTGTTTTTGTGACTGAAGGGAATATAAGGTAGTATTTACGGGCTCTACATATAGAGGTAACTTTGGAATACTACAAGGTATAAGGCTAAGGTATTTTGGAATAGTAACAATACTTGGAGAATACTTTCCTACCAAGGGGGGGTATTTTTACGAGAACAACACTCAAGAGGGGGGGGACTTTCGGCTAGCACCACAAAGGAAGGGGGGGGGGGGTACTCTCGGCCAAGGGCCTCTCAAAGGGGGAGGGGGAGGCTTTGGATGGAAACTTATCAAAGGGGGAGAGGGATTTCAAGACTTGGAAAGTGTTTGAGGGATGAAGAAAGTCTTCAACAAAGGGGGGTATTTATAGGGAATTCAATGGCCATGATCAAGACAAGTGGGGGGCAAGTGGAAGGTGAGGATTTGCCCAAGTGCCCCCTAGCCATCTACTCCTCAATTCATTCCAAACATTGACCCATGGTTTAGGCCACAAAACATGGCACAAAACGCACCAATCGGCGAGAATCCATAACTTGAGGGTGACAAATGTCGCCCTCTCGTTGGTCCAAAATATTTCATCTCTCGGAAAAATCCGCAAAAAAATATAAATGACATAGCCGTAATTTTCCCTACGCAAGTTTTGGAAAACGTTTCGTCGGAAAACAATTCGTTTTGGTAGTTGTGCACAAATATTTTCGTCCCTAATGCCAACTTAAGACTTAAACTTTGTACGTACGCCCTCACGTACATGCTCTGGAAATACGGGGTATAACACTTTCAACTTATCTAGTACACGTACAAAATCTCAAATATTGTTTCTGTTCCCCAATCCTTGGATTTACTATCCAAACTTGGCCATATTGTTACTCACATTCCCGTTAAGGTTCTTCTCGACCCTTACGACCTGGTTCTGGTGGAACACATCCACGAACTCGTACAACGATTATCTCAACTTGGGTTTGGCATCCTCGGGACCCTACCACATAACAGGACCATTTCTAACTGACATCACCCCATTCCATACTACCGGTTGACCCGAAATGAGTCCACAACCCGACCCAGCGTCACACTTAACTTCTCATTCTTAGTCTGAAATAAATCTTTCTCTTATCTCAAGGTACTCCTCACCCTATCCCCCTATTCACTAGAGGTTTGTCACATAAGCCAAAGTATTTCTACTGTACAATCTTCCCTATTGGTCTTACACTGTTATGGGGCAATTACAACTTGTGAACTCTACACAACTATAGTCTCAGTTCACTTACCATTCTTGTCAACATTCTTAACTTTTCACTTTACTAATCACAGTATTCCTACCTCTGGGGTACTATCACTTTATAACTACTAGCAACAAAGGGAAAACATATACGCTAAGGCGAAATCTGAACCTATCAATGCACGTATGATTCAAAAGAATCGACATATAACTGTAACCCCGTGCGATGTCGCCTCCTGATCCTGTCCAGTAGTCACGTCAGCTATGCGTTTCAAAGGACCGCCAGAACTATAAACTCCACCCTGACCTCTACCACGGCTGGCTGACATCTGAACACCCTGCCCTGGGGGACGCACAACTGTGGAGGAAAGGTAACCAACCATCGGCCTCATAGGTTGAGCCACCTCACCGGTGCCCCTTCTAAAAGGATATACCCTCAGTATATGGCCCGGACGGCCACAATAATAACAAACACCTGTGCCATGACGGCATTTCCCCGAATGACGCTTACCACATCTGAAACACTGAGGAATAGGTGGCCTCGACTGAGAAAATCCTCGGCTCCTCTGAGAACCTCGACCCCTGGAGCTTGGACCGGCTCCTAAATATCTTGTGGGATCAACTCTCCCACCTGTGAGCTACGGGGGTATGTACTGGGTAGGCTGGGACGAATATCTCACTCGCTGCTGAGGCAGCTCGTCCAATAACTCACCGGGATAACCAACCGGTCTAGCCTTCTTACGCTGATCTCCACGTTGGCCCTCTACCCCCTGTACACCTGTCTGTACTGGCCGAATAACCTCCGGCTAATGAAACTGTAGCACCGCTTTCTTGGTCAATAACATAACCGCTTCCTCGCGGACCTATAGTCTTCTCCTGGCGAAACTGGAAGCTCTGCAGTCTTTGAGGTCTCAAAACTGGCGCAAGAACTTCGGCCGCTGAACAACATCCAGTATACCACAGGCATAAGCCCTATCAACTCTCTGAGTCGACTAGTAGCTCCTGCTACTCCTTTGCCCTACGGGCGGTTGTTGCCCTCTCGAGGCATAACTGTAACACAACAATACGTCAGAGAGGAATTATCTTACTAACACAGCTCTATGGCACGATCTTTGAGTGAGAAGAATAGAAACCAACTCCTAAATGTCCTGTAGCCTCCTGTTTATGGGTGTGGCGCGCAACACACCGATAATCAAGACTCTACTAGACACGGTGCATGAGACATTCCGAGGATCGCTCACGATACCACTCTGTCATGACCCAAACCCCGGGCCCGTGAATGGTGCCCTACCTGGGCACCCTTCTACCTTAACAACTAAGTAAACTGCGGAAATTAAATAACGCCTCATTTTTTTTTAAAAACCAACGTACATGCAAGGGCAAAGCCGATAAGTCTGCCATATAATATACATAACAAAAGACACTACACCGTACATGAGTCCAATCCCACATATGAATACAAACCTCTAAGAGTTTATAGAAACATGACGGGACAAGGCCCCGCCGTACCCATAACCGTACAAAGGCCTGTACTGGAGGAACTATACCAAAAGATAAACTCCCGAACAGAAGGAGCTATCCAACAACTCTGAGCAGGGTCCTACACCTGCATATCACCAAACTGCATACCTAAACTGCGGCGTACGCGGCCCGAAGGAGGTCGATGCGAAGAATGTACCAAGTATGCGAGCGATGAAATCGTAATGAAATCATAACAGTCTAAACAAAACAGGAGACATGTATGATAGCCAACCTACAGTAAACAATACATAAGCAGTTATATCAAGTCAGGGACGCATGCCCTCAAAGTCACTACTCAAATATAACCATGGGTCTCACGCCCATAATATCAATCATGCCCGTGGAATCCTTTCTCACTGCCGGCAGTCCATGATATAATATAACACTAATAAGCATATCCAAGGAGTATCCCTCGTGGTTGTATGCCCCGGAATCCCACATCGTATAAGCATGTCCAATGAGTATCCCTCGTGGTCGCATGCCCCGGCATCCCACATCGTATAAGCATGACCATAGGGTATCCCTCGCGGTCGCATGCCCCGACATCCCACATCGTATAAGCATGACCGTAGGGTAACACAAACAAATCCGGGAATCTAACCCGACTCCTGGTCACATGCCCCGGAATCCCACATCGTATAAGCATGTCCAAGGAGTATCCCTCGTGGTTGCATGCCCCGGCATCCCACATCGTATAAGCATGACCATAGGGTATCCCTCGCGGTCGCATGCCCCGACATCCCACATCGTATAAGCATGACCGTAGGGTAACACAAATAATGGAAGCATACCCATGGAATCCCACCTCACTGTCGGTACGTCCAAGTAAACATCTGACAAGGCGGCCACCCTCCAACCGAGAGTCGCGGCAACATAATAAAACATAATACTTGCACTCAAAGGCTATCACCAGCACATATAGGCAATTCTCAATTAATCAAGCCAAAGTACTTATCAAGGCACACATAGAATAATTCTCAATTAAATAGGCCAAAGTACTTATCAAGGCACACATAGAATAATTCTCAATTAAACAGGCCAAAGTACTTATCAAGGCACACATAGAATAATTCTCAATTAAACAGGCCAAAGTACTTATCAAGGTACACATAGAATAATTCTCAATTAAACAGGCCAAAGTACTTATCAAGGCACACATAGAATAATTCTCAATTAAACAGGCCAAAGTACTTATCAAGGTACACATAGAATAATTCTCAATTAAACAGACCAAAGTACTTCGTACGTGCATTCTTTTCAAAAGACTCCTTTTTATGTAAAACCCCAAGATACTAACACCCGTAGTATCAAGGTGTGTCTATTTTTCAAAGTAAGTTACTACACCTTTAGAAAACTCATTTCAAAGCTTGGAATCAAGTAACTTCAAATTTTCACAATCTAGGCAACTTATGCGTAATAATCAATATAGACAACTTTCCTAACCTTCCATAAAGCCGTTATAACCAACTTCCCATAAAGCCGTTATAACCCTTTATGGTTTTAGACATATTCATTCATTTTTATAACCAAGAGACTTATACTTAAAACCGAGTATCACATACTTACAAATCAAGTTCTTAACTTTCCAAAATACTTCAAGTCTCTTAATATTTAGAAAACAAGTTTCTTCTCTTAATTCATGTCATTTCTCCTCTCTTAAAACAATTAAGTAAATCACTCCTTTGACTCCCCTAAAGTCATTAAACGACCCTTAGGTTTTGGAACTAAGGCACTAGACAAAAGATTTGGAACTAAGGCACTAGCCAAACTCCACTAGGGCAATGGATTATACAACTTACAATTTAAACATCAAAGTACAATCAAGGAAGTACATAGAACGAATTCTATTTTAGGCAATCCAAATACAACCAAGGAATGGATCATTTAAGGAGTAGGACATACATTCTTTACCTTAAGGAATCATGCTAGAAGAGGAGATAGTTCACATACCTTTTCGGCTAAATCTACAAGCTAAGACGAATACGCCGTACGTAGAAGTGTCAACCTATAATGGTCACAACAAGACTATCAACTTCTAGTCTCTAACGTAGAATAATACTAAGTATACGGTCTCTAATTCTACGGAAAATCGGGCAGCACTTCCTTTGTTTCTACTCACTTTGCCACCTTTTTCAAGGCCGAATACAATAACCAACACGCCACATTTAAGGCTCAAAACAACAACCAAACAAAGAGGATTACACGCCTTACAATACGTGTAAAATTCTGCCCCACAATTCATACGAAATAGCTCCATAATCTAGCCATTCTCGGCCAACATAAATAATAACACTAAGTCCTTTCCAATCCTTTTCCAATTCCAAGTTCTAAGGTCTAACATGTTATATAGTCATAAACAACTTCAACAACTACAATTTCCTTTTTTTTACAACATGCGACGACTTTACTAATAATCGACTTGAATTGAAATCTTAGGGCTAACATGCTAGTTTTCGGATTAGGGTTCCAATAGCCAAAATACTTATCAAACTTCATACTATATAACTCATGCTTGCTAATATCCATAGCTACAACAATAAGTAAGTCTTAACTACTAAAACGACAAAATTTATACCTTTATAAGCCCTTAAAATTTCCAAGATTCAAAGTCGCGCCTTAGCAATTCTTAGCTCATTTCCTTATGTTCCAATCCGCTCCAAGCACTCCTTAGAGGCCTATGAAGAACCCATCTTCAAGTTCCAACTTCAAAGTTAAAGAACTTCTTAAGTTTCCGCCTTGCGACTAATACGAAAACGTCGTCTTTCTGAAATCTTTCTATTGAGATAACCTTACAACACTCTTAGGAACCTTGGGTTTAAGTCTTGTGGCTAATGGATCAAAACTACAAAATTTTCTTGTTGGAAATAGCCCAAACCCGAGAGCAACATGAACTCAAGCTCTAGTTTCTCAAATAATTTCTAAGTGTGGAAGACCTTGTCTTGCTACTAGTAGTATATAAAACATATTGGAGGGCTTATATTAATATACTTGTGTGGATTGGATGAGGATCATTAATTAAAATAGCCAGGTGGACAAGTTGACCTTGGTCAACAATCTCAAGCTTGAAGACTTAATCTTCCTTGAAGGTAAATGACCATTCAACCCTCTTACTAATTCGACCAAGACCTTGTGGGGGTGCCACGTGTCGCCCTCTCATTCGTCCATAAAATTCCGTAACCCTCGTGGGCCCCACAAAACGTAAAATTCTTCGGGTGGGCCCCACGTGACCAAATCCGTAAAAACAAATTTCCAAAAATGTTAATAAGTTCCATACTCTTCAAATAATGCACTTTGAGAATCTAATTCTCAACAACGAACATTTTTCCTTTCCGACGTTCGGAAGATTTTCCGCCGAAAAAACAATTCTTCCTTTCGTACCAATTTCCAAGTCTTGATTCCTTAGGTACATTCTCTTATACAAGTCCTGGACTTACGGGGTGTAACAACAACTCCCAGAATGGAATCTACCACATCAGACACACTGAGAGGACTTCGATCGGTTAGCACCCCTACTACCTTGGAAGTCCGAAGTCCTGGGGCCCTGGTCTGCCCTCGAATACCCTGGATGTCCTGAAGACGGTGTAGGAGTGCTCTGAGCTGGCTGTGGTGCAAATATAGACTGCTGCTGAGGCCGTCCACCCCGAGAGCTACCAAAAGATCCTGTCGTCCTAGCGCCTTCTGGCGATATCATCGGCAACGTCTGCTCTATGCTCCTCGCATCCAAGTGCATGAGCCTGCATGCGGACAATGTCCATGCCCGGCTGAAGAGCTACACCGGCGCAAGACTCTGCCATTTAATTATCTAGCCCGGTGACGTAGCGGTGCACCCTGTCCTCCATATCTGCTACCAACGCAGGGACATATCGAGTCAACGAGTCGAACTCCACGTTGTACTCCCTAACGGTGCGCCCTCTCTGTCTCAGCATAAAAAACTTGTCGGCCCGTTCCCTCCTCATCTGCGGATGCAAGAAGTGGCTGAGAAAAGCCTCCGAGAACTCGTCCCATACTGCTGGAGGCGCATGCTCTCCCCGGGATAGCTCCCACGAATCAAACCAGTCGACTGCGGTATCACGCAGCCGATGCGAACCGAAGATCACGGACTCGGTCTCCGAAGCCTTGATCACTCTCATGATCTGCTGTAACTGTCGGATAAACTCCTGCGGATCATCCTCAGGCCTCGACCCGTAGAACTCTGGCGGGCTACAACTCAGAAAATCCCGTAGCCTCAAACTATCCGACCTCGGGTGAACCACGAATGCTTCGGGCTGGGCTGCGTGTCGACCTATCCTCATGTCTGCCACAATCCTGGCTAGCAACTGGGCCATCTCTCTATAACCCATCTCCTCTGCTCCAGGCTGTGGGGCGGAGGCGCAGTCTTGTGGTCTCGTCCGGCCGCGCGCTCTAAACCTCTTTGAAATTTGGCGGCGTCGTGGAACTCGCCGTCGAGTGCTCGCCTCGTATAGGCGGGCTCAGGCCTCGTGGCCCCTCGTCTGCATTATACCCGTATTTCCAGTATGTATGTGAGGACGTACGTACATTTGTACAAACCCTAATTAGGTTAAGAATGGAATTATGAACTTTCAACGGAAAAGATTCCGAGCCTTGTGAAGGAAATTCTACGTTTTTAATATTTTAACCGATTACGGATTTTTCCGAGAGACGAAATATTTTGGACCATTAGGAGGGCGACATGTGTCACCCTTAGTTGGCTTTGGTTGGACGAATTGGGGGGCCTAGTGGGCAAGTCAAATGGTCAAGTCTTGCAAGTTGATTTTGGTAGTGGGGGTAGGTAAATTGTGGACGTTTTTTCTGAGGTAGTGGAGTCCACATGGCTCATTGTTGTGGTGGGAATGTGTTCCAATATTGTGGTGGACATATGTCCTAATATTGTGGGAGACACTTGGTTGGAAGACCTCATCTTTCACATGGATCCTAATCCCAACCCTCCACTTGTTTTAATCTTGTCCCTTGAGTGTTCTATAAATACCCCCCCTTGAGTGAAGACTTCTTCATCCACTCCACACTTTCTAAGTCTCAAAATCCTCTCCCTTGTAGTAGTGTTTACATCCCAACTCCCTCCCCCCTTCCTAGTGGCTTCGGCCGAAACCCCCCCCCCCCCCCCAATTGTTAGAAAGTTGTTTCATCCAAACACCCCCCTTGGTAGAAAGTTGTCTTCTAGTATTGTTGCTATACCAAAATACCTTAGACAAATACCTTGTAGTATTCCCAAGTTACCTCTATACTAAAAGCCCGGAAATACTACCTTATATCCTTTAGTCACAAAACGAAACCCTAAGGAAAATCTTCATTGTTGGTTGAAGTATTAAGAAGAAGTTGCGTAGAACTTCTAAGGGTTGTTTGGAGCGGGTTGGAGCACCCAGAGTAGAAGCTAAACGTTGCTCAGGATCGACATATAAACCTGGATAATTTTGGGCTTATCGAGGTAAATACTCTTGTCCTTCTATTGTAATTGGAAATTACATACTGTAGTAGTATAGAAATGAGTATAAGATATATAGAAGGATGGTATAAGAGAAGAGAATTGAATTGAAATCACATCAGAAGAATATTAAAGAATGAGATTAAAACTGTACTTACATGGGAATTTGTATTTCTGATGAGACTTGTGTAGTTTAACGGGTAGGGAAGTGCTGCCCGATTTTCCGTAGAATAGAGAACCCTCTGCTTAGAATATTCTACAGAGTAGTCTAGACGTTGATAGATGTATATGGCCTTTATAGGTTGAATGTTCTGCGAGTAGCATGTTCTACTTGGAAGGTGGACAAGGCTAGCCGGGTTATAACGGTGGAGCATTTTGCTATTAGTCGATAATCGTCGCGAGGTATATGATTCTTCCTATCCTCTTGAGCATGATATTTTAAAAGAATATATATAGTACGGTAGATGTACGTGTGTTAACTGAACGTGGTTTTACTGCGATGTCTTCTGACTTGAGTCTAATAATAAAGAATCTTGAAGTATTTCAAAAGAATTAAGAATCGTTTTTGAAAGAAGAGTAATACTTGGTTTTAAAAGCTTAAGAGTTATACTAGCTTTATGGGAAGTTAGGTACGACTTAAGAGAGATAAAAGGAATGGTTTACTTAATTGTTTGGGAACGCCTTGTATTGATTTCGGAAATAAGAATGAGTATCGAACAAACCCATCGCGTCGCTAATAAAGGGAAATGTATTGACTAATTAAGTATTATTAAAACCAGTAGAAACCTCCATCTGCATAGAAGCTAAGATGAGACAAAATGATATTACATTTCCTAGATCATGGCTGCTTTAATAAGATTGTTATAAACAAGAATAACCTACTCACACATAAGGCATATGTTACTCAAATTGTTTTAAAAAAGAGATTACGTTGTTAAGTATTTAAAACTATGATCTATGAATCTTTTGAAGATAAGGGACTTGACTAAATTAACTTGATATGAATTTTGTTAAAAAGTGTGAAACCTCATTCATGAGCAATGGGTACTTGGTTTTTAAAAAGTTAATGTATGAAGTACTTCGGGGACAAAAACCCGAACTTGTTGACATAAAGTAGAAAGTACCTTGAGTGAATAACTTGACTATGTTGGTTTGTGATAGCCTTGTAATGCTTCCTTGTTGGTTTGATAAGTAAACATGTTATGATGCTACGTGTGTTAGTATCTTGTGATGTTGTGTAAGGGGGTTATTCCTGTTGTGCTTACGTTGTTAAACGTTAAGCCCGTTGTACTGTTATTATATCACATACCCCCTTGACTTGTTATACCGAGGGCTTGCCACCCTTGATGCGGGTCTATCGGCTATGCTTTGTCGTGTGACCATGCAGTGCGGGAGTTCCAGGATTGATCATTCGGTGTATTATCCGTCGCGAGTGCCTTATGCGATGCGTGTGACTATGCGGTCTATGTGACTATGCGGACTACGGAGTCGAGGAGAAGTACCGCGGGCTAGCTACCCCGTCACGAGGAATACCTCATGCGGGCCTATGTGTGGCCTATCTGCGAGCAGCGGTATGCTCGAGATTAGACGCGCACATTGATCACGAGGCGGCGGCCAACTTCGATCATGTGGTGCGGTCTAGAAAGACCTCGTGATACAGTTTTATATCATTGATGGTACTGTGGGTTTTAGTAGTCGGCTATGCCTTCGTACTTACCCCGTACGGTTTTATTTTGACACAAGTGGGACCTGGTGATCATGTGTATTCCTTGGTGCTTTTATATCACGGACTGCCGGCAGTGAGGAAGGAATTACACGGGCATGATTGATATTGTGGGCATGAGACCCATGGTTATATTGAGTGATGACTTCAGGCATGAGTCACGACTTGACATATTTGCTTACATTTGGTGTATAGTAAATTGGTTATCATATATGTCTTATTTTATATAGACTATTATGATTTCATTTCTGATATTTTGATTTCACATACTTGGTACTGTTATGCTTGACCTCCTTGAAGTGCGTTCATCTGCGGTAGAGTACACGATTGTTGATCCGCTCTTAGGATCACATTCAACGTTTTGGGAAGCTCCGTTTCTCGGAGGCTTATCTTTGGTATAGTCCACGATGTTGTAGATATTTATGTTCATTCAGGTATGGCGGGCCTGTCCGCCATAGTTGTTTCTTCCTTAAGTGCAGTAGTCCCGTTGTAAAGTTGGGATGTAGCTGCTCACTTTGGGTTTATATATATATCTTGAAAGGCAACTTTTCCTCAGATAAACTGTGTCTCTTTTACATTGTTTCATGTTGTGTTTTTATATTCCGCTGATTACTCTGATGTATGTCTACTTGGGTGCCCGGGTAAGGCACCAGTCACGGGCCCGGGTTCGGGTCGTGACAAAAGTGGTATCAGAGCAGTTAATCCTTGGAAAGTGTCTACAGACCGTATCTAGTAGAGTCTTGATTATCGGTGTGTTGTGCACCACACCAATAATCAGGAGGCTATAGGATATTTAGAATTGGTTTCCATTCTTCTCACTCCGAGATCGTGCTTAGAGCTGTGTTATAAGTAGGACCCCTCTAACGTATTTCTTTCCGTGCAGTTATGCCTCGCGCAAGCAGCCGGGCGAAGGGCAAAGCGGCGAGGAGGCGTGAGTAGAATCTGAGAGGTTCACGAGGCCTGAGCCCAATCATCACCTAGGGTGGTTCTTCATTCGGGGAGTTCTACGACATCGCCCGGCCAAAGAGTTTTACGCCGCGGCGATTCCTCTGCGGCCATGATATATGAGCCTTGATTCGCGGCCAGGGAACAGAGAATATGGATTACAAAGGAATGGACCTGTTACTAGCTAGGATTTTAGCAACCAGAGAATATAGAGTGCACCGATATATCACGGGTCTAGACAATTATCTAGTAAAGGGTTGTACAAGAGTAGCCCTTCATCGAGCATGGATATTGCCGCGTGCGAGCTTATGCGGCGCATTAGGAGAACGTAGATCGACGGATTAACCAAGATCGCAGAAGAGGGCGGTCGGCGGGGTCCTTTGGTAACTTTCGAGGCAAATCGCCTCGGCGTGATCGATATGCACCTCCGCCCGGTCGCAGTGGTCCTCCACCGGGTTCGGGGCGTTCGGGGTATCTGGAGTTGGTCGAGCTCGGGGCTTGATTCACAACTATCGTAGGTTCGGCCGGATTGATGGTTCGGAGAGGAAGGATGTTAGCTGGAGGCCACCCACCCGGTATGGCCGTTGTGGTAAGTGTCATTGTGGGAGTGTCGTACTTCGGCGACTTGTTTTGCTTGCGGCAGCGGGCCATTTTGCGAGAAATTGTCCAGGCAGTGGCGCGGATGTAGAGACTTCGACGCCGGGATCGGTGGCTAGCTACCACCTTCCTAGATATGCCCGGTGATTGATTGGAGCAGCGGAGGAGTGAAGTAATAGATACAGGTATATCCTTAACCCTCTAGAGATTTGTATGTGTGATAAGATGAGTATATCTTAAGTGTTATGTTCAGATAGCATTGTGTTAATTGTGATTAGAAATCGTGGTTAGTTAAAAGGGTAAGATTGGGGATAAGGGAAAGTGTGAGCCTTAGAATGTTATACGTGGAGACCTTAGAGGCGAGGCCATCACGAGTAAAAGATTTATTTTTATGTTTGACCCTTATCGGAGTGCATAGTACACGTGAGATATGTTTGTGTGATAAGTCCCTGAGTGGTATGAAATGAAAGAGGGTAGTGAGCTAAGAAGACCACTAGGTTTTCGTGACTCGATAGTGAGATTGTTCCGGATCGGGGAACAAGAGCTTGGCGCGAAGTGGGTCGGGTTGAGGCCATGTCGCGGGTCAACCCGCAGCCCGGCTTGGGGTGGGGTCAATTCGAGGTGGTCCCGCCAGGTGGTGGGGTCACGAGGGTGTTAGGCCCAAGTTTAGTTAACCATCGTACGAGTTCGTAGATGTGTTCGACCAGTAATCGGGCCGATGGTCATCCTCTTGTCTTTCGATCGGGACCGTTTACTCGGCGGAGGTTATGCGAGATGTTATATATCGGAAGATTGTAAAGGCTGAGGTGCCTACTTTCACCTTATGTGACGGTGAAGCCGAGTTACGGCTATTTCTTGTTCTGGAAGTTGTACCAACCAGGGTTAGAAACTCAGGTGAGTCTCAGTATTGCATTCACCCTCGGGCCGGTGTTTTTGATTTCAGAGGTAGCTGCAAGGATTATTCGCCTCTTGGTTGGGTGAGTATTATTATAGCTACCATATCAGTATTCGGAGGGTGCCTTATGAAGCCTCGTATGGGCGGAAGTGTAGGTTGTCGGTCGATTGGTTCGATGTTGGCAAGATTACGATAGTTGGTTCATACTTGTTTTGAGAATGTGGATAGGGTGAAGCTTATCCAGGAGAGGTTATTGGCAGCTCAGAGTCAACAGAAGTCATGCGGATAATCGGCGTCGACACTTGGAGTTCAGGTTGACGGTGGGTTTTCTTGAAGGTACCACCCCGGAAGGGCATGACGAGATTTGGAAAAGAGAGAAACTTAGCACGAGTACTGGGAGCGTTTTCAGATCCTTTGGAGGATAGGCCAGGTTGCCTATAAGTTAGCTTTGCCGTCCGACGTGGGAGGCAGTACGTCCGGTCTTTCATGTTGCTATGTTCGGAAGAGTATCGGAGATCCATCCAGAGTGTTCCCAGTTGATGATGACCAAGTTGGAGATAGTAACCCCGAGATTTTGGAAACTGAAGCAATAACAGGAAGGTGGTAAGTTTATTTAGGAAGTGTTCGAGTGTTCGAGGAGGGTACGACGAGTAAGAGAATAGGAGTGATCATTACTTTTGTGAAGTAAAGGTGCGAAGGGAATATCTTTTAGACCTTGGGTGGGAGCTTTTGTGATGATAGAGGTGATTCCTCGTGGACTTGGATTTAAGTATTTGCGCGTGTTGTATTGTGGCCATGTGTGGCATTTGCAAACTGTTTAAGTTATGAGGAACGTTATCGTTATCTGTCTTGAGAAGGAACATTCGGGACGAATGTTTCTAAGGAGGGGAGAATGTTATACCCCGTATTTCCAGAGTATGTATGTGAGGACGTACGTACATTTGTACAAACCCTAATTAGGTTAAGAATGGAATTATGAACTTTCAACGGAAAAGATTCCGAGCCTTGTGAAGGAAATTCTACGTTTTTAATATTTTAACCGATTACGGATTTTTCCGAGAGACGAAATATTTTGGACCATTAGGAGGGCGACATGTGTCACCCTTAGTTGGCTTTGGTTGGACGAATTGGGGGGCCTAGTGGGCAAGTCAAATGGTCAAGTCTTGCAAGTTGATTTTGGTAGTGGGGGTAGGTAAATTGTGGACGTTTTTTGTGAGGTAGTGGAGTCCACATGGCTCATTGTTGTGGTGGGCATGTGTTCCAATATTGTGGTTGACATGTCCTAATATTGTGGGAGACACTTGGTTGGAAGACCTCATCTTTCACATGGATCCTAATCCCAACCCTCCACTTGTTTTAATCTTGTCCCTTGAGTGTTCTATAAATACCCCCCCTTGAGTGAAGACTTCTTCATGCACTCCACACTTTCTAAGTCTCAAAATCCTCTCCCTTGTAGTAGTGTTCTCATCCCAACTCCCTCCCCCCTTCCTAGTGGCTTGGTGAAACCCCTTGTTAGAAAGTTGTTTCGTCCAAACACCCCCCCCCCTTGGTAGAAAGTTGTCTTCTAGTATTGTTGCTATGCCAAAATACCTTAGACAAATACCTTGTAGTATTCCCAAGTTACCTCTATACTAAAAGCCCGGAAATACTACCTTATATCCTTTAGTCACAAAACGAAACCCTAAGGAAAATCTTCATTGTTGGTTGAAGTATTAAGAAGAAGTTGCGTAGAACTTCTAAGGGTTGTTTGGAGCGGGTTGGAGCACCCAGAGTGTTACACCCCGTAGTTCCAGGGTATGTATACGAGGACGTACGTACGAGAATACGACAGTAAAATTGGAAAGGAAGAAAGATGTGATTTTTCGACGGAAAAGTTTCCGGATTTTGTGAAGGAAAAATGTTCGTTAAAGGGAATTGGATTCCCAGATTTGGTATTTAGACTTTTTGGAATATTTGAGAATTATGAGATTTTATTTCCGAAATTGGTCACGTGGGGCCCACGGGAGGAATTTACGGTTTGTGGGGCCCACTTTATTTTTTTTCGGATTTTTGGCATTGCGGATATTTTCGGAAGATGAAATATTTTGGACGAGTAGGGGGGCGACACGTGTCACCCCCATGTGGCCCCATGGCCGAAAGGGTGCCACTGGGCGTTTTTAGTGGGGACAAGTGGTAAGCCACTTGTCCCATGTTTGTGGTGAACACTTGGTTGGCCAACTACCCACACACATGTACCCATCCTCACCACCCACTTGCATAAATCTTGACCCCTTGATTCTTCTATATATACCCCAGGTTGAAGACAATTTTCATGCCACACTTAAGCTTCCAAGGCAAAATACTCCCTCCCTTTGTAGTTGTTTCGTCCCCCTTCCCCACTTGAGTAGAAAATACTTTGGGTATTATTGTATAATCCCAAATACCTTGGCCTAGTATCCCTAGTAGTATTCCAAAGTTATTTCAATACTAGGAGCAGGAAATACTACTTTATTCAATAGTCATGAAATGAAACCTAGAAAATCTTCATAAGCTTGGTTGAAGTGTTAAGAGAAGTTGTTTAGAAACTTCTAAGGGTTGCTTGGAGCGGGTTGGGCGTAAGGAATTGGAGCTAAACGTTGCTCGGGATCGACTTATATCTTGGATAATTTTGGGCTTATCGAGGTAATGATCTTTATCCCACTGTGTAATTGGATATTACATGTTGTAGTAATGTATAGTTGAGTATACTATATGTAGAATGATTATGGAAAAAAATTGAATTGTATTTACATAGAATTTGTATTCTGATGACTTGTAGTATTATTGTGGGGTAGAATTGTACACGTCAGGTTAGGCGTGTAACCCGTGGGATTATTGGTTTAGTAACGGGCCTCGTTGGAGGAAAAGATTTATGTGGTTGCGGGGAGGTCTTTGAATTTTCCGTAGAATAAGGAATCTTGTATCTAGAATTATTCTACGAAGAGATCTAGAGGTTGATAGGCGTTTTGTGGCCTTTTTAGGTTGAAGTACTACGGTAGCGTATTCTACTTGAAGGGTGGAAAAAGCGAGCAAGGTTAGAAATGCGTGGAGCGTTTTGCTAATTGTCGATAATCGTCGCGAGGTATGTGAACCTCTTCCTATCTTTTCTAGCATGATTGTTGTGAACTATGTAGTACGGTGAGCGTCACGTGTGCTAAATGAAGTTGGTTGGTTTAAAACATAAAGTGTTATAACGGAATTATGGGAAGTTTGCTATAACAACTTTATGTAGGTAAAGAAATGGTTTGTGGTTTTTAAAAGATAAGAGACTTGACTTATAAATGACTTGATGTGAAATATTAAGGAACTTGATTTCTAAAAGAAAAGAGACTTGAGGAATTGAAGAGTTTTTGGTTTAAAAAGAAAGACATGGTTTTGTCTTAAATTGGTTTAAAACATAAAGTGTTATAACAGCTTTATGGGAAGTTAGTTATAACGACTTTATGAAAACAAAAGAATGGTTTTATCATTAGTTTTAAAATGGTAACTTGACTTTAAAAGGAGAAGTGTTTTGGTCTAAAAAGAAGGCATAGTATTGTCTTAATTTGGTTTAAAAAGGAAAGTATGGAAGTTGTTTTGGTTTATTTAAAATGTTAGTCACTCTATTTTTGATAATACGGGCATCGGGTGACCTTTGTAAAAGAAATGGATCTTTTAAAAAGAATTTAACGTACGTAGTACTTGGGGTTAAAACCTGGACTTTGGCATAAAATGAAAGTACCTTGAGTTGTGTGTAACTTGCCTATGTTTGCGTGTGATAGCCTTGATATGCAGTTATTGTATTTCTATACCACCGCGTCTCTCAATGGAGGGCCGGCTGATTTGTTATGATCTTACTTGGACGTACCGGCAGTGACGGAGGATTCCACGGGTGCGCTCCTATTGATAGTGTTATTCCATGGACTAGCTCTCCATGAGGTTTTACTGATTCGACCTTGGTATCTGGTGGTTGGCTTTCGTACTTGCCCCGTCTCGTGGCTGATTCGGCCTTGGTACCTGGTAGTTAGCCTTCGCACTTGCCCCGTTCAGTTTAGTGGCGAAGTCTCGTGATACAAACCTTGGTATCTGGTAGTTAGCCCTCGTACTTGCCCCGGTCAGCTACGTGACACGGCTTTGGTATCTGGTAGTTGGCTTTCGTACTTGCCTCGTATCAGCTTCGTGGCGAAGTCTCGTGATATGGCCTTGGTATCTGGTAGTTAGCCCTCGTACTTGCCCCGGTCAGCTACGTGACACGACTTTGGTATCTGGTAGTTGGCTTTCGTACTTGCCCTGTATCAACTTCGTGGTTTGGTTGTATAGTATTGTTAGTACGGCTTTGGTATCTGGTAGTTGGCTTTCGTACTTGCCGATCGATTGATGATCGCGGCTTTGGTATCCGTAGTTAGCGCCCGTACTTGCCCCGTACGGTTTTATGACTCAGGTGGGACCTGGTGTTTATGTGTACTCCTTGGTGTTATTATATCATATACTGCCGGCAGTGAGGAAGGTATTCCACGGGCATGATTGATGTTGAGGGCGTGAGACCCATAGTTATATTTGAGTGATGACTTTGAGGGCGTGAGTCCCTGACTTACGTGACTGCTTATTTATTATGGACTGTAGTTTGGTTATCATACATGTCTCCTGCTTTATATAGACTACTATGATTTCATTTACAGTATTTTCAGTTTCACATACTTGGTACCTGTTGTACTGACCTCCTTCGGGGGGCTGCGTTCATGTCGCAGGTAGAGGTACACCAGTTGTTGATCCTCGCTCATAGGATCACAGTTCAGCGTATTGGGAAGCTCCGTTTCTCCGGAGGCTTATCTTTTGGTATAGTCCCCTGTCACTGTAGGTACTTGTACATTCAGGGGTATGGCGGAGCCCTGTCCCGTCATGTTGTATAAAAACTCTTAAGTGCATGTAATCTTGTTGTGGGCAGGGTTTGTAAGGATGTAACTGTTCAAGTTTTTAATTATATATATTCAAGAAGGTAACCGTTTGGTTGGCATGTTTTATTATCATATCTCTTGTTTCATGTTTAAGTTTTTATTTCCGCTGATTTTCTCTGATGTTGTATCACTAGGGTGCCCGGGGTAAGACACCAGTCACAGGCCCGGGATCGGGTCGTGACAAAAGTGGTATCAGAGCAGTTAATCCTCGGAAAGTGTCTACAGACCGTATCTAGTAGAGTCTTGATTATCGGTGTGTTGTGCACCACACATATAATCAGGAGGTTGCATGATATTTAGGATTGGTTTCCATTCTTCTCACTCTGAGATCGTGCCTTAGATCTGTGTTATAAGTTGGACTCCCTCTGACGTATTCTTTGCACCCGTTATGCCTCTACGCAAGACAACCAGAGCCCAGAAGGGCAAGGCAGCAGAGGGAGCTACGAGTAGAACACAGAGGGTTACGAGGGCACAGGCCCGGTCATTAGCTGAGATAGTACTTCAGACGACGAGTTTTATGACGCCGCTAGCCCCAACAGAGTTTAGAGCGGCAATATTTTCTACTGAGGCCACGATACCTGAGCCTCCAGTTTCACGACCAGGAGCCGAGGATATGAGTTACAAGGAAATGGCCCAGTTACTAGCTAGGCTTGTGGCTAGGAATGAGGACAGACGAGTCGGAGGTTCCGATACGATGAGTTCACCCTAGATCCGATAGTTGAGATTTGGGACTTCTTGAGTTGCGATCCACGAGTTCTATGGATCTAGAACTTAGGAAGATCATCGAGTTTATTCGACGATTGCGGTGGATCATGAAAGTGATCAAGACCTCGAGGCATTTCTTACACCTTCTTGCCTCGCGGATGAGGAGAGCTTCGGGCGAGATAGATTTATGAGGTTGAGCGAGCAGGCGGACGGTTCGGGAATCTGATATAGAGTTTGACTTATTGGCTCGTTATGTCCCACGCGTTAGTGGCGGACATGTGAGGAGAGAATGTCTAGTAGGAGGATACAGGTGGGATGGCTTAGCCTACCTGCAGTCGATTGAGGATTGATGGTTCGGAGAGGAAGGGGTGTTAGCTTGGAGGCCACCCCGCTCGGTATGGCGTTGCGGTAGGTGTTCTTATGGGAGTGTCGTACTACTTAGATAGCTTGTTAGGCTTGCGGCCAGCGGGCCATTTGCGAGAAATTGTCCAGGCAGGTGGCGCGGATGTTATGACTCGACCTTGGATCGGTGGTGGTTCATCACCTTCTATAGTTATCGCCAGAGAGCAGGATTTGATTAGGCGACAAAGGGAAAGTGAGGCGATGAGTTACAGAGATATCTTGACCTTAAGAGACTTGTTTAGGTCGTTATGGTAGATACGTGTGGAGTGCTATGTTCGGTTAGCATTGTGTAAGTTCGATTAGAAAACATGGGTAGTTGAAAAGGGTAAGTCGGGACGAGAAAATGGGAGCCTTAGAATTTATAACGGTTGGGACCTTGGATGCAAGGCCGTCACGAGTGGATGTTACGGTTGGTCCTTGTCGAAGTACTTGGTATCGTGATATATATTGTGGGATAATTCCATGGGTAGTGTGAGATGGAAGTGGTAGCTTTCATGGCGTGAACTAGTAAGGTTGTTCGGATCGGGAGCGAGTTTAGTACGAAGTGGGTCGGGTTGAGGCCATATCGCGAGTCAACCCGCAGCCCGGTTTGTGGTGGGGTCAGTTTGAGGTGGTCCCGCTAGATGATAGGGTCACGAGGGTGTTAAGCCCAAGTTAGGTAACCATCGTACGAGTTCGTGGATGCGTTCGACCAGTAGCCGGGCCGATGAGGTCAGCCCATCTTGTCTTCGATTAGGGTATTTACTCGGCGGAGGGTTATGCGAGATGCTATCAGGAAGGTTGTAAGGTTGCACGGGGTTCCTACTTTTATTTTATGGCAGGCAGTGGAGCCCAGTTTATGGCTATTTCTTTTTTTGGGAGGTTTTACCAGGCGGGGTTAGGAACTCAGGTGAGTCTCAGTATTGCATTCACCCTCGGGCCGACGGACGAACATCGCATTTTATCCAGACATTTGAGGATAGGTTACGGGCCGGTGTTTTGATTTCAGGGGTAGCTGTGAGGATTATTTGCCTCTTGTTGAGTGAGTATTATACTAGCTACCATTTTAGTATTCGGATGGTGCCTTATGAAGCCTCGTATGGACGAAAGTGTAGGTTGTCGGTCGATTGGTTCGATGTTGGCAAGGTTCAGATAGTTGGTCCCTACTTGATTCAGCAGGATGTGGGTAAGGTGAAGCTTATCCAGAAGAGGTTTTTTTTTAGCAGCTCAGAGTCAACAGAAGTCGTGTGGATAATCGGCGTCGACACTTGGAGTTCAGGTTGACGGTGGGTCTTCTTGAAGGTACCACCCCGGAAGGGTGTGACGAAATTTGGAAAGAAGGGGAAACTTAGCCCGAGGTACTTTGGGCATTTTCAGATAATAGTAGAATAGGCGGTGGCTATAAGTTGCTGCTTGTCGTCCAGACTTAGGAGGCGATCGTCCGAGATTCCATGTTGCTATGTTTGGAAGAGTAATCGGATATCCTCCCAGTGTTCCCGATTAATGATGACCAAGTTAGAGATAGTAACCCGAGATTTTGGAAACCAAGCAATGACAGAATGTGGTAAGTATATGAGGAAGAGTTCGAGTGTCGAGGAGAGTGCGACAGTAATAAAAGAGGCGAAGATGTGAAGTGTCCTTTTTATAAGTATAGATGTGAAGAAAGTATCCTTTGGACCATGGGTGGAAGTTTTTGTGTTGTTATACACTTTAGGGGTGATTCCTCGTTGGCTTGGATTGAGTTTTGCGTATGTTATATTATGGCCATGTGTGGCATAATTGGTTTTGTAAGTATAGTAGTGAAGACTATCTGCGCTTGTATGATTAGAGGCTTAGAAGGAACATTCGGGACGAATGTTTCTAAGGAAAAATGTTACACCCGTAGTTCGTGGTATGTATACGAGGCGTGCGTGCGAGAATACGACGATAAAGTGGAAAGGAAGAAAGATGTGATTTTTCGTGAAAAGTTTCGGATTTTGTGAAGGAAAAATGTTCGTTAAAGGAATTGGATTCCCAGTTTGGTATTTGGACTTTTGGAATATTTGAGAATTATGAGATTTTATTTCCGAAATTGGTCACGTGGGGCCACGGGAGGAATTTACGGTTTGTAGAACTTTATTTTTTTGGATTTTTGGCATTGCGGATATTTTGGAAGATGAAATATTTTGGGCGAGTAGGGGCGACACGTGTCACCCCATGTGGCCCATGGTAGAAAGGGTGCCAACGGGCGTTTTTAGTGGGGACAGTGGCAAGCCACTTGTCCCGTGTTTGTGGTGAACACTTGGTTGTGCCAACTACCCACACACATGTACCCATCCTCACCACCCACTTGCATTAATCTTGACCGCTTGATTCTTCTATATATACCCCCAGGTTGAAGACAATTTTCATCCCAGCTTAAGCTTCCAAGGCAAAATACTCCCCTCCCCTTTGTAGTTGTTTTCGTCCCCCTTCCCCCACTTGAGTAGAAAATACTTTGGGTATTATTGTATAATCCCAAATACCTTGGCCTAGTATCCCTAGTAGTATTCCAAAGTTATTTCAATACTAGGGCAGAAATACTACTTTATTCAATAGTCATGAAATGAAACCTAGAAAATCTTCATAAGCTTGGTTGAAGTGTTAAGAGAAGTTGTTTAGAAACTTCTAAGGGTTGCTTGGAGCGGGTTGGAGCGTAAGGAATTGGAGCTAAACGTTGCTCAGGATCGACTTATATCTTGGATAATTTTGGGCTTATCGAGGTAATGATCTTTATCCCCCGATTGTAATTGGATATTATATGTTGTAGTAATGTATAGTTGAGTATACTATATGTAGAATGATTATGGAAAAGAATTGAATTGTATTTACATAGATGTATTCTGATGAAGCTTGTATTATTATTGTGGGTTATATTTTTACACGTCCGGTTAGACGTGTACCCCCCCCCGGGATTATTGGTTTGTTACCGGGCCTCGTGGGAGGAGGAGATTTTTGTGGTTGCGGGGAGGTCTTCTTGAATTTTCCGTAGAATAAGGAATCTTGTATCTAGAATTATTCTACGAAGAGATCTAGAGGTTGATAGACGTTTTGTGGCCTTTTAGGTTGAAGTACTACGAGTAGCGTATTCTACTTGAAGGGTGGAAAAGGCGAGCAAGGTTAGAAATGCGTGGGCGTTTTGCTAATTGTCGATAATCGTCGCGAGGTATGTGAACCTCTTCCTATCTTTTCTAGCATGATTGTTGTGAACTATGTAGTACGGTAGACGTACATGTGCTAAATGAATTTGGTTGGTTTAAAACATAAAGTGTTATAACGGCCTTATGGGAAGTTTGCTATAACAACTTTATGTAGGTAAAGAAATGGTTTGTGGTCTTTAAAAGATAAGAGACTTGACTTATAAATGACTTGATGTGAAATATTAAGGAACTTGATTTCTAAAAGAAAAGAGACTTGAGGAATTGAAGAGTTTTTGGTTTAAAAAGAAAGACATGGTTTTGTCTTAAATTGGTTTAAAACATAAAGTGTTATAACAGCTTTATGGGAAGTTAGTTATAACGACTTTATGAAAACAAAAGAATGGTTTTATCATTAGTTTTAAAATGGTAACTTGACTTTAAAAGGAGAAGTGTTTTGGTCTAAAAAGAAGGCATAATATTGTCTTAATTTGGTTTAAAAAGGAAAGTATGGAAGTTGTTTTGGTTTACTTAAAATGTTAGTCACTCTATTTTTGATAATACGGGCATCGGGTGACCTTTGTAAAAGAAATGGATCTTTTAAAAAGAATTTAACGTACGTAGTACTTGGGGTTAAAACCTGGACTTTGGCATAAAATGAAAGTACCTTGAGTTGTGTGTAACTTGCCTATGTTTGCGTGTGATAGCCTTGATATGCAAGTATTGTATTTCTATACCACCGCGTCTCTCAATGGAGGGCCGGCTGATTTGTTATGATCTTACTTGGACGTACCGGCAGTGACGGAGGATTCCACGGGTGCGCTCCTGTTGATAGTGTTATTCCATGGACTAGCTCTCCATGAGGTTTTCTTGGTCGGCCTTGGTATCGGTGGTTGGCTTTCGTGCTTGCCGTCTCGTGGTGATTCGGCCTTAGTGCGTGGTAGTTAGCCTTCGCGCTTGCCGTTCGGTTTAGTGGCGAAGTCTCGTGATCGACCGGTATCTGGTAGTTAGCCTCGTACTTGCCCCGGTCACGTGACACGGCTTTGGTATCCGTAGTTGGCTTCGTACTTTCCGTGTCGACCGTGGCGAAGTCTCGTGATATGGCCTTGGTATCGGTAGTTAGCCCTCGTACTTGCCGGTCATTTCGTGACACGGCTTTGGTATCGGTAGTTGGCTTTCGTACTTGCCGTGTCGGCCGTGGTTTGGTTGTATAGTATTGTTAGTGCGGCTTTGGTATCGGTAGTTGGCTTCGTACTTGCCGGTCGATTGATGATGCGGCTTTGGTATCGGTAGTTAGCCCGTACTTGCCCGCTACGGTTTGATGACTCGGGTGGGACACGGTGTTTATGTGTACTCGCGGTGTTATTATATCATAGGCAGCGGTGAGGAAGGTATTCCACGGGCATGATTGATGTTGATGGCGTGAGACCCATAGTTATATTTGAGTGATGACTTTGAGGGCGTGAGTCCCTGACTTACGTGACTGCTTATTTATTATGGACTGTAGTTTGGTTATCATACATGTCTCCTTCTTTATATAGACTACTATGATTTCATTTCTGATATTTTGATTTCACATACTTGGTACTGTTGTCGACCTCCGCCGAAGCTGCGTTCATGCCGCAGGTAGAGGTACACCAATTGTTGATCCTCGCTCATAGGATCACAGTTCAGCGTATTAGGAAGCTCCGTTTCTCCGGAGGCTTATCTTTTGGTATAGTCCCCTGTCACTGTAGGTACTTGTACATTCGTGGTATGGCGGGGCCACTGTCGACTACGCCTCGAGGCCTTGATCACTCGTGATCTGAATCGCTGTCGAATAAACTCCGAGGTCATCCTCGGCTCGATCCATAGAACAACGGTGGTGCAACTTAGAAGTCACGAAGTCTCCACTATCGGCCACAGGGTGCCTTCACGGTACCAGCTCCGTCTGTCCTCAAGTCTCGCCATAAATCTAACTAGTAACTGGGCCATCTCATTGCAACCCATATCCTCCGTTCCTGGCCGTGGGACTGGAGGCTCAGATATCGTGGCCTCAGTAGCTACTGCTGCTGCTTTAAACTCTGCTGGGGGTGGCGGCATCGTAGAATCCGCCGTCTGTAGCACCTCCTCGGGTAAAAACTGGGCCTCTGCCCTAGTAACCCTCCGTGCTCTACTCGCAGCTCCCTCAGTTGCCTTGCCCTTCTGGGCTCTGGTTGCCTTGCGTGGAGGCATACTGATATAAAAGAATACGTTAGAGGGAGTCCAACTTACAACACAACTCTAAGGCACGATCTCAGAGTGAGAAGAATGGAAACCAATCCTAAATGTCCTGCAGCCTCCTGATTATAGATGTGGTGCACAACACACCGATAATCAAGACTACTGCTGAACGGTCCGTAGACACTTCCGAGGACTAAGCGCTCGATACCACTTTTGTCACGACCGATCTCGGGCGTGGTAGTGCCTACCGGGCACCTAGTGATACAACATCGAGAAAATCGTGAAATAAAAACTAAAACATGAGACAAGACATAAAGTATGAAACAAAGCTAACCAACACGGTCACCTTCCTGAATATATACATATATATATCAACCTGAACAGTTAAATCCTTTTACAAACCACACAGTACTACATACCTCTAAGAATGTAACCATAACTATGATGGGACAGGGCCCCGCCATACCCCTGAATGTACAAGTATCTACACCGACGGGGTATACAAAGATAAGCCTCGAGAAACGGAGCTTCCCAAAATCTTTGGCTGTGATCCTAAGAGAGGATCCACAACCGATGTACCTCTACTGCGGCATGAACGCAGCCCGCGAAGGAGGTCGATACTGAGATACCAAGTATGTGGCGAAAATCACGCAAATGAAATCATAGTAGTCTATATAAAACATGAGACATATATGATAACCAAACTACAGTCCACAATATATAAACAGTCATGTCAAGTCAGGGACTCACGCCCTCAAAGTCATTACTCAAGTATAACAATGGGTCTCACGCCCACAACATCAATCATGCCCGTGGAATACCTTCCTCACTGCCGGCAGTCTATGATATAATCACACCAAGAAGTACACATGAACACCAGGTCCCACCTGAGTCATAAAAACCGTACGGGGCAAGTACGAAGGCTAACTACCAGATACCAAGCCGCATCATCAACTGACCGAGGCAAGTACGGAAGCCAACTACCAGATACCAAAGCCGTACCAACAAATCTATATAACCAAACCACGGTTGACCCGGGCAAATCGAAAGCCAACTACGGATACCAAGCTGCGCGCGGTGGCGGGGCAATCACGAAGACTAACTACGGATACCAAGCCGGAATCACGAGACCGTCACAAAACTGAACGGGGGCAGTCTGAAGGCCAACTACGGATACTGCCGAAACAGCCACGACTTCGGGGCAAGTATGAGAGCCAACTACCAGATACCAAGCCGAATCAGTAAAACCTCATGGAGAGATAGTCCATGGAATAATAATCCTAATGGAACCATACCCGTGGGCCACCCAACGTGTCAGTAGGTCCATCAATCAAGAACAACATGACCAGCCCTCCATCGAGATACGCGGTGGTATAGAAAGACAATACTAGCACGACAAGGCTATCACACACAAACATATGCAAGTTACACACAACTCAAGGTACTTTCATTTTATGTCAACAATACGGGTTTCAAACCCAAAAATAATACCTACTTTTATTCTTTCAAAAAGACCTCTTTTTACGTAAAAGATACTAATACTCGTAGTATCAAAAACACATTTCCTTTTCAAACCAAATTACTTTACTTTCGTAAAAACCTTTACAAGACTTTTAAAATTAAGTACTCTATACTTTTTAAACCAAGTGCCTTTCTTTTAAAACAACATCAGGTATACTCTTTAAAACTCAAATACTTACTCTTTTCAAAACAAGTAACCTATACTTAAATCAAGTTACCATTTTAAAACCAATGATAAAACCATTATTTTGCTTTCATAAAGTCGTTATAACTAACTTCTCATAAAGCTGTTATAACACTTTATGTTTTAAACCAATTTAAGACAAAACCATGTCTCTCTTTTAAACCAAAAACTCTTCAATTCCTCAAGTCTCTTTTCTTTTAGAAAACAAGTTCCTTTTAAAGACCAAATACCCATTTCTCATAAAAGCGGTTTCACAACTGCTTATTTAACCAAGTCCTTAATATTTCCTATCAAGTCATTTATAAGTCAAGTCTCTTATCTTTCAAGATCAAGTCTCTTAACTTCTAAAATCAATAAATCATTCTTTTACCTACATAAGGTCGTTATAACTAACTTCCCATAAAGCTATTATAACACCCTATGTTTTAAACCAACCAAATTCATTTAGCACATGTACGTCTACCGTACTACATAGTTCACAAAACATCATGCTAGAAAGGATAGGAAGAGGTTCACATACCTCACGACGATTATCGACAATTAGCAAAAGCGCTCCACGATCAGTAACCACGCTAGCCTTTTCCACTCTTGAGTAGAATACGCTACTCGTAATCGCAACCTATAAAGGCCACAAAATGCCTATCAACTCCTAGATCTCTTCGTAGAATATTCTAACTGCAAGATTCCTTATTCTGAGAACATTCGCGACACCTCCCCGCAACCACATAAATCTCCTCCTCTACTCAGGCCCACTACCAGGCCAACAACTCCAAGGGGAGAGGGTTATACGTCTAACCGGACGTGTACAATTCTACTTCACAATAATACTACACAAGTCTACTGTAAATACAATCCAATGTAAATACAGTTCAATCCTTTATAATAATCCTTCCAATATATCTTATACTCAATTCTAAACCACTACAATATGTAATATCCAATTACAATAGGGGGACATAGATCGTTACCTCGATAAGCCCAAAATTATCCAAGATTATAAGTCGATCCTGAGCAACGTTTAGCTCCAATTCCTTACGCTCCAACCCACTCCAAGCGACCCTTAGAAGTTTCTAAACAACTTCTCTTAACACTTCAACCAAGCTAGGAAGATTTTTCTAGGCTTACACTTTGCGACTATTGGAATAAAGTAGTATTTCCGGGCCCCTAGTTTTGAAATAACTTTGGAATACTACTAGGGATACTAGGCCAAGGTATTTGGGATTTTACAACAATACACAAAGTATTTCACTACACAAAGTGGGAGGGGGACGAGAACAAGTAGAAGGGAGGGAGTATTTTGCTTGGAAAAACTCTTAAGTGTGGAATGAATTTACTCTTCAAGATAAGGGGGTATATATAGAGGATTCAAGGGCCAAGATCAAGTCAAGTGGGTGGTCAAGATTGGGCCATGTGTGAGTGGGTCCCACCACACCACATGGCCAACGAAAAGAGCTTCCAAGTGGCATGGCCATTTCGGCCAAGGGGACAAGTGGCTAGCCACTTGTCCCTCCAATTCGGCCAAGTGACACATGGGGGTGACACGTGTCGCCCCCCCCCGACTCGTCCAAAATATTTCGTCTTCCGAAAATATCCAAAATACCGAAAATCTCAAAAACAAAGCGGGCTCCACAAAACCGTAAATTTCTCCCGTGGGCCCCACGTGACCATTTCGGAAAATAAAATCCCAAAATTCTAATATAATCCAAGAAGCCCAAATACCAAATCTGGGAATCCAATTCCCATCAACGAACCTTTTTCCTTCACAAAAACCGGAAACTTTTCCGTCGAAAAATCACATCTTTCTTTCTTTCCAAAATTTCTGTCGTATTCTCGTACGTACGTCCTCACATACATACCCTGGAACTACGGGGTATAACATTCTTCCCCCCTTAGAAACATTCGTCCCGAATGTTCCTTCTAAGTCTCCAAAACATACCTGCGCCGGTATAGTCTTCACTACTATACTTACCAAACCAGACCTGCCACCAATGGCCATAGTATAACATACACGCAACTCTCAATCCAAGCCAACGAGGAATCACCTCTAACGTGCATAACAACAAAAACCTTCCACCCTGGGTCCAAAGGATACTTCCTTCCCCTCTTCACTTATAAAAAAGACACTTCCATCATCTTAACACATCTTAGCCTCTTTCCTTACTCGTCGGATCTTCCTCGTACACTCGAAATCTTCCTACAATACGTACCACATTTCTGTCATTGCTTCAGTTTCCAAAACCTCGGGGTCACTATCTCTAACTTGATCATCATACTAGCCTCAAATTCCCTTAAGGCCATTCCCGGCCTTCACGATCCGATTCTGGTCGAACACATCCACGAACTCATACGATGGTTACCTAAACTTGGGCTTAGCACCCTCGTGACCCTACCACCTGGCGGGACCACCTCGAACTGACCCTACCCCAAACCGGGTTGCGGGTTGACCCGCGAATGTTCCTCAACCCGACCCATAATCGCACCAGACTCTTGTTCCCCGATCCGGAACAATCTTACCTATCCAAGTCATGAAAGCTACCACTTTCATCTTACACAACCCAAGGAAATATCCCTCAATATATATCACGCATACCAAGTGTTTCGACAAAGACTAACCGTAAAATCTTTTTCTCCAGACGGCCTTACATCTAAGGTCTCAACGTGTACTATTCTAAGGTTCACACCTTCCATGCCCCCATACTTACCTTTCAACTAACCATGTTTTCTAACTCACAAATAACACAACGCTATCCGCACATAGCACACAATAATAAGATCATTATATCATGCATACTAAGCTCTAGAGGGTTAAGGATATACCTGTATCTACCGCTTCACTCTAATCATAGGCCTGCCCTGCAGGGCGCATAGCTGTAGAAGGTGATGAACCAACCATTGATCCTGAAGGCCGAGTCTCTACATCCGCGCTACCTCTAGTCGGACAATTTCTCGCAAAATGGCCCTGCTGGCCGCATGTAAAACAACCTCCCGAACCAGCACGACACTCCCCCTTATGGATTCTACCGCAACGGCCACACTGAGGTAAGGGTGGCCTCATCTGGTCAACACCACTACTCCCCCGAAAACCTGAACCCTTGGAGCCCTGACCTGCTCCTGAATACTCTGGATGCCCTGAAGACTGTAGAGGACCGCTCTGTACTGGCGGAGGCGCATAACTAGTCTGCTGCTGAGGCGGTCCGCCTCGAAAGTCGCCAAAAGACCCTGCTGTTCTGGCCCTCTTCTGCTGATCCCGGTCATTCCGTCGACCTCTCCGCTCCTCACACCCAAGTGCATAAGCCTGCATGCGGGCAATGTCCATGCCCGGCTGAAGAGCTACACCCGAGCAAGCCTCTGCCAAGTAGTCATCGAGCCCTGTGACGTAGCGGTGCACTCTGTCCTCCATATTTGCCACTAACGCCGGGACATATCGGGCCAACGAGTCGAACTCCACGTTGTACTCCCGAACCGTACGCCCGTCCTGCCTCAACATCAAAAATCTGTCGGCCCGAGCCCTCCTCATCTGTGGGGGCAAGAAATGTGCAAGAAATGCCCCTGAGAACTCGTCCCATACAGCTGGAAGCGCATGCTCCCCCCGGGACAGTTCCCATGAATCAAACCAGTCGACTGCAGTATCACGCAGCCGATGCGAACCCAATATCACCGACTCTGCCTCTGAGGCCTTGATCACTCTCATGATCCGCTGTAACTGTCGGATAAACTCCTGAGGGTCATCCTCAGCTCTCGATCCATAGAACACTGGTGGACTGCAACTTAAGAAGTCCCGAAGTCTCCAACTATCGGCCCTGGGGTGCACTACTGGTACCACCGGCTCCCGTCTGTCCTCAAGTCTCGCCATAAACCTAACTAGTAACTGGGCCATCTCCTTGCAACCCATATCCTCCGTTCCTGGCCGTGGGACTGGAGGCTCAGATATCGTGGCCTCAGTAGCTACTGCTGCTGCTCTAAACTCTGCTGGGGGTGGCGGCATCGTAGAATCCGCTGTCTGTAGCACCACCTCGGGTAAAACTGGGCCTCTGCCCTGGTAACCCTCCTTTGCTATTAGTTTTCAAGTTGATTCAGGACTGCTTGAAAACTACTCATAGTCGCAAAAGTCCTATTCGGATATGATACATAAAGCTTAGAATTTCAAGTTGATGATTAGGTATTTCTGAAAGTTTCACCTTTGAATTGTGTCATGAGCTTTGGAAAGAAAGGGAAGATCAATCCCAGATACATCAGACCATACATGATTTTGAGGATAGTTGGCCAAATGGCTTATGAACTTGAACTGCCACAAGATTTGATTACTGTGCATCTAGTGTTTCATATATCCATGCTAAGTAAGTGTGTGGGAGATCCATCGCTGATTGTACCTACCGATTCTATTACAGTTAAGGATGGTTTGACATATGAAGAGATCGCAGTGGTTATTTTGGATCGTCAGATTCGAAGGTTGAGAACTAAGATTGTCACCTCAGTGAAGGTGCTGTGGAGAATTCAGAATGCTGATGAGGCTACATGGGAAGCCTAAGATGACATGAAGTCCAGATACCCTCACTTATTTGAGGAACAAGCAAAAAATATTGAAGGTATTTAACATTTACATTCGTACCTCCTATTCATTTTAGTATTCAGTACAGTAATTCAGTTTAGTATTCAGTTCAGTGCTCAATTTAGTATTCAACTCAGTATTAATGTGTTCATGATAGTTCAATATTGTCACGACCCGACCCCGGGCCCGCGACTGGTGCCCTACCTGGGCACCCTTACAGGTATACATCAGAGATAATCAGCGGAACATACATGAAACTTATAAATAAATCACCAAAGATAAAATCAACAGGTTAGCCGATAGGGCTACCTTCCTGGACATATATATATATACAACCGAAGCAGTTGCCTCATTTCCTTTACAAACTAACCCACAATATGTGACTACAGACCTCTAAGAGTTTTAACATAACAATTGTGGCGGGACAGGGCCCCGCCATACCCCTGAATATACATGAATCTACAACTTCAGGGAAAACCGTACAAAGAGATAAGCCTCCGGAGCAAATGGAGCTTTTTCCCAAAAACTGAACCGAGATCCTAAGAGCAAGGATCACCAACCTGGGTACCTAAAACCTGCGGGCATGAACGCAGCCCGAAGAAGTCGATAACAGTCACGAATATGGAGCAGAAATAACGTCTGATGTGCAGATCATAACTGTACAAAAGAATGACAGGGACAAGTATAAAAAGTACATACCAGATCCTGCCGTGTCATTACCACTTATGAACTTAATCGCACCTTATTATCTTTTCCCATTTTCAATAAAAGTTATAGACACATTCTTATGCACATGATTAGGAAAAATCATTAAGTTCATTACTATAAATCTCACTTATCTTTCATAACATAATCCGGCCCTTTAAGGAGGGGCACATATACTACCCGACCCAATCTGGGACGCGATCAAGTCACACAAATATCAAAGCGTGCCCGTGGAATCCCCCATCACTTCCGACAGCTATAAGTGTAAAATATAACCATGTGTCGCGCCCGTGGCATCCACCTCACTGTCGGCGTACACATACACAACACTTATATATATATATCCTGCCCGTGGAATCCCACATCACTGCCGACAACTATAAGTGTAACATATAACCATATGTCGCGCCCGTGGCATCCACCTCACTATTGGCGTACACATACACAACACATATATATATATCCTGCCCGTGGAATCCCACATCACTGCCGACAACTATAAGTGTAAAATATAACCATATGTCGTGCCCATGGCATCCACCTCACTGTCGGCGTACACATACACAACATATATATATCTATATATATATATATATATATATATATATATATATATATATATAACGCGACGCATGCCCCTAATCCCATCGTATAAGCATGGCCATAACGTGCCTCGGCGTCTCTCATCGTGGTCAAGTCTTCAGGAGCTAGCCCGTGGAGTAAAATATAACATGGTCGCATGCCCGGAATCCCACATCGTATAAGCATGGCCATGGAGTAATAACACGCGGGCATCTAACGCGTCCTGGCGCATGCCCGGCATCCTCATCGTATAAGCATGGCGAAGATCAATCACAATGGAAGCATACCGTGGAATCCCCGTCGCTGCAGATGCGTTCAATAAAATGTCCGCATCTAACGCATCCAGTCACGTGCCGGAATCCACATCGTATAAGCGTGTCGGATCAATCATGATGGAAGCATACCCGTGGAATCCCACATCACTGTCGGTACGTCCAAGTAAACTTATAACAAGACAGCCGGCCCTCCAACTGAGAGTCACGACAACGTAACATATAATACTTGCACTTAAAGCTATCACAAGCAAATACAAGCAATTTCATTAAACCCTTAGACTTTCGTTTATATAAACTCATGACACTTTCGTTTTACACATCAAAATCCGGGAATTTAATCCCAAGTACTACGTACTTACATTCTTTTCAAAAGATTCCTTTTCATATAAAACCCCAAGATACTAACACCCGTAGTATCAAGGCTTGTGTACATTTCACATAAGTCACGATACTTTTAGAAATACATTTCTCGTCTTCTAATCAAATGACCCTTACTTTAAAGCTTTAAGCAAGTGATACCCTTAAATCAAATTATTTCCTTGATTACTTTATTAGAGAAAACTATTCTCTTAACCTTCCATAAAGACGTTATAACCAACTTCCCATAAAGCCGTTATAACCCTTTATGGTTTTAGACAACCCATTCCTTTTATAACCAAGAGACTTATACTTTTTTAAAACCAAGTATTGTATACTTTCAAATCAATTCTCTTAACTTTCAAAGTACAATTAGTCTCTTAACCTTTAGAAATCAAGTGACTCCTTTTATTATAAAACCTTAGGCAATTGATGCCTTAAAATCAAGTCATTTATCTTTCCATAAAACAACTATAACCAACTTCCCATAAAGTCGTTATATTCACTTTATACCTTAGCCAAATACAATTTCCTATCCAAGGGACTTATACGTTTAAAACGGAACAAGTATCACATACTTCAAAACTCTTCAAGTCCCTTAACTTTGATAAAACATTAGACATCCTTAATACTTTCAAAGAAGCGAGTTAATCTCCTAACTCACCCGACTTGGCCATTCATATACTAGTAAAGGATATCAAGATCTTGTACGTCTACCGTACTATATACGTGCAACTAGTCATGATCAAAGGATAGGAAAAGTTCTACATACAGTAAATCACACAACTACCTCTTAACTTCTAAGAGTAGAAGGGAACATGAAATGATACCACAGGTATATTCCATACATAGAATCATGCCAAAGGAATGAAGAGGTTCACATACCTCGCGACGATTATCGACAAGTAGCAAAATGCTCCAAAGTACTTCAACCTTGATAGTTATTCCATCCTTCAAGTAGGATACGCTATACTTAGTACTTCAACCTATAATGGTCACAATACGTCCATTAACCTCTTACTTCAAACGTAGAATATTCTAAGTGCTAAGTCACTAAATTCTACGGAAAATTGACAAGACCTCCTTTGTTTCTACTTACTTTGCCACCTTTTCAAGGCCGAATACAATAACCAAACACGCCACATTTAAGGCCCAATCAATGCAATTAACAATGAGGATTACACGCCTACTAGGCGTGTAAAATTCCGCCCCAATAGATATCAAACTAATACAAACTATATGTCCAATTCGGCCACATTGAGTACCATAACACCAATTCTTATCCAATTTCCATTTCAATCCAAGTTATTTGCCTAACATGATATCAAGTCGCAATCGATTATAACTACTATAATCTCCAAGTAATTAACATGCGACGATTCTAATAAACGACTAATTTGTAATCCAACTTCACAAGGCTTACATTGCATTTCAGATTTAAGCTACAAGCAATCCATAATACTTATAAACTTCAACACATACACTTCATGCTAGCATGTAAAGCTAACAACAATATAAATAATCTTGTAACACTTTTAAGGGACAAGATTATACCTCAACGAATCTTAATCCAACTCCAATCCAAGTCGCTCTTAGTAACTTAGAGCCTCTTCAAGACACTTCAATCCGCTACTTGAGACCCTTAGAACAATACCAACAACTTTCCTTCAAACTTCCAATCCAAAACCTAGAAAGCAACTAGGTTTTCACTTTGCGACTAACCCGAAAACTATCTTTTTCCGAGATATTTCTATTGAGATACACTTACAATACACTCATGAACCTTGGTTTAAAGTGTGGAGCTTAAAGAACAAGAAACGAAAATTCTTCCTTCTTTCCCTTAGTGAACCCGAGAGCTAAGCTCTTGTGTTCTTCAATTTGTGTGAAAATTTTACTAAGTGTTAAGCTTGTCATACTACTACTAGTATTATATAGCAACATGGAGGGTCAAGATGCAAACAATTGGGTGGTTTGGATGAAGTCTTATCAAATATCAAGACTAGTGGACCCCTTTGACCAAGTCAATTATCTCAAGCTACTACTTGCAAGACTTGTCTTGCTAACAAAGGTCCAATGACCCTCTTGCCCTTGCAAATTTCGTCCAAGGCATCCTTAAGGGGGGTGACACGTGTCGCCCTCCCATTCGTCACAATAGTACGTTTTCCGACAATTTCATAATTCCGATAAATTTTTACAAGTCTCAAATCTTAACACTGTGAGTTCTTACGTACGTTCTTAAAACATGTCATGTAAATACGGGGTGTAACATTCTTCCCCCCTTAGAAACATTCGTCCCCGAATGTTCTTTCGGAGTCAAACTTATAATTAGCGACATAGTTTCCTTTCACAACCCCGACATACCAACAATGCCACACATGGCCCTAATACCTCACACACGCATATCTGTCTATCAGTAATACAGTATCATATTGATCACATGTATTATGGGCCCAAGAACACAAATTATATATGTATTATGGACTAGAGGCCACAGTTATATATATCGGCCAAAGGGCATAGTTTACTATTTCAGTTAAACAAGTGACTCTTTAGTTCAGTACAGGAAGTGTTCTTGTTAATTAATTCCGTATTTAGTTATCAGTTTAAGTTTCAGATTCAAATTTAATGAAATATTTTCTTATTAATTTGGGTTGCCTTTTTCCCGAGCACCCCTCTAGATATTTATTCTTTTAGTTTATTTACATATAGTATAATTAAAATGTACTAACGTACCTTTGCATGAGGCCTGCACTCACGGTACATGTGCTGAGTTTCAGGGAGATGGATTTGCTCTTGTCACGACCCGAACCCGGGCCCGTGACTGGTGCCTTACCCCGGGCACCCAAGTAGACATACATCAGAGTAATCAGCGGAATATAAAACTGTTACACCCCGTAAGCCCACGGCATGTATAAGAGAATGTACGTAAGGAATCAAGACTTGGAAATTAGTACGAAAAGAAGAATTGTTTTTCCGACGGGAAATCTTCCGGACGTCGGAAAGGAAAAAGGTTCGTTGTTGAGAATTGGATTCTCAAAATGCATTATTTAAAAAGTAGGGAACTCTTAAACTTATGGAAATTTATTTTTACGGATTTGGTCACGTGGGGCCCACCCGAGGAATTTTACATTTTTGTGGGGCCCACGAGGGTTACAGAATTTTATGGACGAATGAGAGGGAGACACGTGGCACCCCCACATGGTCTTGGTCGAAATGTTGCAAGGGTAAAATGGTCATTTGACCTATGTAGATGATAAGTCTTGCAAGCTTGATATATTTGACCAAGTCAACTTGTCCACATAGGCTTAATCCAAGTGAAATTCATCCTAGCCTCACATTTGTTGATATCTAAGCCCTCCATTGTGTTTTATAAGCTTACTACTAGTGCAAGACTAGCTCATTTAACACTTAGAAAAATTGAGAGAGCTTGTGTGTGCCCATATTGCTCTCGGGTTTGCTAAGAAGAAAGGATAAAATTTTGTGATTTTGATCCATTAGCCACAAGACTTAAACCCAATGTCCCTAAGAGTGTTGTAAGGATATCTCAATAGAAAGATTTTGGAAAAGCGGCGTTTTCGTATTAGTCGCAAGGTGGAAACTTATGACGTTCTTCAACTTTGAAGTTGGAACTTGAAGATGGGTTCTTCATAGGCCTCTAAGGAGTGCTTGGAGCGGATTGGAACTTAAGGAAAGGAGCTAAGAATTGCTAAGGCGCGACTTTGATTCTTGGAAATTTTAAGGGCTTATAAAGGTATAATCTTGTCGTTTTAGCAATTAAGGTTTACTTATTTTTGTAGCTATGGTTATTAGCAAGCATGAGTTATATATTACGAAGTTTGATTATTATATTGGCTATTGGAACCCTAATCCGAAAACTAGCATGTTATCCTTAAGACTACAATTCAAGTTGATTATTCATTTAAGTCGTCGCATGTTGTGCAAGAAGGAAATTGTAGTTGTTGAAATGGTTTATAACTATATAACATGTTAGACCTTTGAACTTGGAATTGGAAAAGGATTGGAAAAGACTTTGAATTGTTAGTATGTAGTTGGCCGAGAAGGGCTTGGAGTTTTAAACTACTTGGTATGAATTGTGGGGCGGAATTTTACACGTATTGTTAGGCGTGTAATCCCCTTTGTTTGGTTGTTGTTTTGAGCCTTAAATGTGGCGTGTTGGTTATTGTATTCGACCTTGAAAAAGGTGGCAAAGTGAGTAGAAACAAAGGAAGTGCTGCCCGATTTTCCGTAGAATTAGAGACCGTATACTTAGTATTATTCTACGGTAGAGACTAGAAGTTGATAGTCTTGTTCTGACCATTATAGGTTGACACTTCTACGTACGGCGTATTCGTCTTAGCTTGTGGATTTAGCCGAAAAGGTATGTGAACTATCTCCTCTTCTAGCATGATTCCTTAAGAGAAAGAAAGTATTTCCTACTCCTTAAATGATCCATTCCTTGGTTGTATTTGGATTGCCTAAAATAGAATTTGTTCTATGTACTTCCTTGATTGTACTTGGATGTTTAAATTGTAAGTTGTATAATCCATTTTCCTTAGTGAAGTTTGGATTCTTAAAAGTGAAAGTACTTTACTTAAGGTACATAGAGTCTTGAAAAGGAAGTGGTTTCCAAATCTTTTGGCTAGTGCCTTAGTTCCAAAACCTAAAGGTCATTATAATGACTTTAGGGGAGTCAAAGGAGTGATTTACTTATTTGATTTAAAAGAGGAGAAATGACATGATTTAAGAGAAGAAACTTGTTTTCTATATATTAAGAGACTTGAAGAAATTTTGAAAGTTGAGAACTTGTTTTGCAAGTATGTGAAAATTGTTTTTTAAAGTATAAGTCTCTTGGTTATAAAAATGAATGGATATGTCTAAAACCATAAAGGGTTATAATCATCACGACCGAACCGGGCGTGATCGTGCCTACCCCGCACCCTAGTGATACAACATCGTCAGTAATGGAACATAAGACGATAACATGAAATAACAAGAAGTATGAAACAATAGTCTGAGAAAACTTGCCTTACGGCATATATATAAATCAATTTAAAACCGAACAGTTACATCCCATTACAACTCTGCCCACAACAGTACTACAGACCTCTAAGAATGATACGACAACAATGGCGGCGGGGCCGCCAAACCCGAATGCAAACACCTACTATGACGGACTATACCATCGATAAGTCTCGGAGAAACGGAGCTTCCCAAACGCTGACCACGAGAGCTAGGATCAACGGCGGTGTACCTCAACATGCGGCATGAACGCACTTCAAGGAGGTCGATAACAGTACCAAGTATGTGATCGAAAATACGTAAATGAAATCATAATAGTCTATATAAAGCGGGAGACATGTATGATAACCAAACTACGATTCACAACATAAAAGCGATCATGTCAAGTCGTGACTCACGCCTAAAAGTCATCCTCACGCGTGGAACTCCTTCCTCACCGCGATCTAGGTACAAATCATGTGATACGTATAACGTGTCTCGGCCCATCTTATGGACCCAAGATAGAAACGTGTGGAATACATTCTGCTCATCCCATGAACCGTGGTCGAGTGGAATACATTCGGATGAGCCGTGGTCGAGTGGAATACATTCGGATGAGCCGTAGTCGAGGAAATACATTCGGATGAGCCGTAGTCGAGTGAAATACATTCGGATGAACCGGTAGTCGAGTGAAATACATTCGGATGAACCGGTAGTCGAGTGAAATACATTCCGGATGAACCGTAGTCGAGTGAAATACATTCGGTTCATCCTATGAACCGTAGTCGAGTAGAACACGATTTGCACAATAAGGCTATCACACGTAACGTGGTCCAGTTTCATAACAACAAGCATAGGCAAGTTATACACAACTCAAGGTACTTTCATTTTATGCCAAAGTCCGGGTTTTAACCCTAAAGTACTACGTACGTTAAATTCCTTTTGAAGATCCATTTCTTTTACAAAGGTCACCCGATACCCGTAGTATAAAAATAGAGTGACTAACATTGTTAAGTAAACCAAAATACTTTCCTTTGTAAAATCAAGTAACAACCTTATTTTCCAAACGTTCAAGTTTGCCTAATTTCAAATGCTCAAGTTTCTCATTTTAGAAAAGGTTTCGTAGTTCATAGCTTTAATCCTTTAAAACATAATTCTCCTTTAAACGTTTTGAGAAACATATGTCTTATATGTGAGTAGGTTATTCTTGTTTATAATCAATCTTATTAAGCAGCTATGATCTAGGAAATGTAATATCATTTTTTCTCATCTTAGCTTCTCTGCAGATGGAGGTTTCTACTGGTTTTAATACCATACTTCATTATTCAATACATTTTCCTTTATTAACGCTGCAGTGGTTTGCCGATACTCTTTCTGATTTCCGAAATCAGTAAAACATTATTCCTTTTAAAACCAAGTACTCATTACTCACGAATGAGGTTTCACACTTTTAACAAAATTCATATCAATACCATTACGTCAAGTCTTACTCTTCTTTCAAAAAGGTCTTTTTGAAACACTTCAAGTTCTTTATTACTACACATCAAATCCGTTATAAGTCAAATCAGTTACCCTTTGAAACCACAAAGCATTTTCTTACCTACATAAAGCTGTTATAACCAACTTCCCATAAAGCCGTTATAACACTTTATGTTTCAAACCAATCAAATACATTAAACACGTATGCGTCTGCGTACTACATAGTTATACACATATCATGCTAGAACAGATAGGAAGAGGTCCACATACCTCGCGACGATTATCGACTAATAGCAAAACGCTCCAAGTAACTCGAACCGTCGGCTACTCCTTAAGCCAAGTAGATCACGTCATACGTAGTACTTCAACCTATAGAGGCCACAAGGCGCCTATTAACATCCTAGATCTCAATGTAGAATATTCTACGTAAAATTCGGCACCTCCCCAGTAACGTAAATCTCCTCTATCGAGGCCGCTACCAAGCCAACCAGGGAGGGTTAACACGTCTAACCGGCGTGTACAATTCTACTACACGAATGCTACACAAGTCTATCTGAATACACTATGTAATTACTGATTCGGTTCTCTTATTTAAATTCAGCTTAAGTCGCAAGACATTGCCGTAAGTATTATTCAGCTTAAGTCAAAAGACATTGCCGCACAACTATGTTCAATTCTATATATAGTATACTTCAACTATATATTCCAACAACATGTAATTTCGATTACAATAGAAGGTCAAGAGTGTTTACCTCGATAAGCCCAAAATTATCCGAGTTTAAATGTCGATCTGAGCAAGGTTTAGCTCTACTCAGTGCGCTCAGGCCATTCGACCAACCCTTAGAAGTTCTAACCAACTTCTACTTATAACTTCAACTACGGGTGAAGATTTACTTAGGTTTTCATTTTTGTGGTGAGGAAGTATAAGAGTATTTTCAGGGCTTTTGTATAAGTGTAACCTTGGGAATACTACAAGGTATTTGGGCCAAGGTATTTGGGCATTACAACAATACTTGGAGAGTATTTCTATACCAAAAAAAAGGGTATTATACGAAGACAACTAGGCTAGGGGGGGGGTACCCAGCCAACCCAGCTGGGAGGAAACTCTCGCCAAGGGGGTGGACCCTCGGCTAAAACCTCACAAGGGGGAGGGGGACGAGAACTATAGAGGGAGGGGGGGAGAGCTTTCAAGACTTAACACAATTTTGGATGAAGAAGTTCATCAAAGGGGAGGGGTATTTATAGGTCAAGCCATGGCTAACCAATGGCCAAGATCAAGCCAAGTGTGGTGCAAGTGTAGGGCCAAGATTTGGACAAGTGTGTGTGGGTCCCACTTTATCAATCAACACACAAAATATCCTACCAACCCCAATGGTCCAATTCGGCTCATGTCCGCCCCTCACGTCCGCCAATGAGAGGGTGCCAAGTGGCGCCCTCTTGTTGGTCCAACACGTTTCGTCTCTCGGAAAAATCCGCAAAAATTAAAAATGACATAGCCGGAATTTTCCCTTCGCAAGTTGTGTAAAACGTTTCGTCGAAAAACGACTCTAATCGGGTGTTGTGAACAAATAATTTTCGGCCAAGCCAACTTTAAAGTCCAAACTTTTCTACGTACGTCCTTACGTACATACTCTGGAAATACGGGGTATAACATTCTCCCCTCCTTAGAAACATTCGTCCCGAATGTTCCTTCTAAGTCTCAAAACAAACGCGTGCCGGTATAGTCTTCACTACTATTCTTACGAGAACAAACCTGCCACACATGGCCACAGAAACACCCGCGCAAATACCTCCATCCAAGTCCACGAGGAAACACCTCTAACATTACCACAAACACCTCTCTCCGGGGTCTAAAATATACTTCCTTCGCACCTTCTCCTTACAAAAGAAATGATCACATCTATGCTCACCATACATGCTCGCTTCTCCCTTTACTCGTCGTGATACCAATTTTGTCACTTTGCCGCGAGGTTCTAGTGTCACTCCGGCGACCCAACAAATGGTACCGGGCTGCGTCGATCCACGAGGTATCGTACACTCGAACTCGTACCACATTTCTGATACTGCTTCCGTTTCCAAAACTCGGGGTTACTATCTCTAATGTGGTCATCATTAACTGGGAACACTCTGGATGGATCTCCGATACTTTCCTGATCATAACCATACGAAAGACCGGACGTACTGCCCCCTAAGTCGGACGGCAAATGCTAACATATAGGCAACCTGGCCTATTCTTCACATGAACTCAAAAGGCCCAAAGTAACTCGGGCTAAGTTTCCTCTGTTTTCCAAAGCTCATCGCACCCTATCCGGGGTGGTACCTTCAAGAAGACCGACCGTCAACCTGAACTCCAAGCGTCGTCGCCGATAATTCGCACGATTTCTCAGAGCTTCCAAAAACCTCTTCTAGATAAGCCTCACCCTAACCACAGTCTGTTGGAACAATCCTGAACCAACTATCTTAACCTTGCCAACATCGAACGAATCGACCGGCAACTTACACTTCCGCCCCTACAAGGCTTCATAAGGCAACATCCGAACACTGAAATGGTAGCTTAAACACCCCTTCAACAGGAGACAACCATCCTCGCAACTACCCCTGAAATCCAAACAACGGCGAGGCGAATGTGATCTGAGACTCACGAGTTCTTAACCACTGCTGGTAAAACTTCCGAAAAAAAGCAGCATTGCACTGGCTCCACTGCATCATAAGGTGAAGGTAGGCACCCCGTGCAGCCTTACAACCTTTCTGATAAATCAACACTGCCGAGTAAACGGTCTTTGCTGAAAGACAAGACGGTGACCTCGCCGGCCCGACTGCGGTCGAATCGTCCACGAACTCGTCGACTGGTTAACTAAACATGGGCCTAGCACCCTCGTGACCCCATCAAGGCGGGACCACCACAAACTGACCCTCCACCATACATGCCGCGGGTTGACCCGCAACGTGGCCTCGGCAACCCACTCTCGCGTAAAACACTTGCTCCCCGAACCGGAACAATTTCACTAATTATGTTACGAAAACCTAGCGGTCTTCTTAGCTCAACTACCCTCTTTCATACCACACTACTCAGGGACTTATCCCACAACCATAGCTCACGTGCACTATGCACTCCTATAAGGGTCAAACATAAACATACGTCTTTTACTCGAGATGGCCTTACCTCTAAGGTCTCTACGTATAAAACTCTAAGGCTCACACCTTCTCTATCCCCCAAATCTTACTTGGTTAACTAACCATGATTTCCTAATCACAATTTACACCATGCTATCTGAACATAACACTTATGATATACCCATCTTATCATACATACTAATCCCTAGAGGGTTAAAGATCTATCTGTATTCTTCTTGCTCACTTAGTCGTTCTAATCAAACTGCCCGTGAGCGCCAGCTAAGGAAGATGACGAACTACCCACCGATCTCAAGGCTAAGTCCTCCTACAAGGACACTCTTTCGACATCGATCGACGGTCGTAGGTACCACAAGTACCAACTAAAGACGACGTTCCGGGATGACGTGCATCGTGGCTGTGAATCCGGAGAACATCAATCCGGGCTGGAACCTACGTGTAGTGTGAACGGAAGCTCGAGCTCGACCAACTCCGCGTACCGAGCGTCCCGAACCCGGGAGGACCATTCTGCACTGGTGGAGGTGCATATCTAATCTGCTGGTGAGGTGACTCGACTCGAAAGTTACCAAGGACCTTCTTTGCTCGCCTCTTCTGCGTCGCCCGTTAACCCGTCGATCTCTTCGTTTCTTGGCCTGCTGCGCATAAGCCCGTACACAGGCCATGCTCAAGCCTAACTGAAGAATTACTCTTGCACAACCCTCTCTTAGATAGTCATCAAGACTCGCGGTACATCGGTATACTCTGCAGCCAAATCCATAGCTAATGTGGTCTCCTTGCAATCTAAATTCACTGTTCCCGGTCGTGGAACTGAAGGTTCAAATATCATGGCGCAGTAGGAACTGCTGCCGCCGTGCTAAACTCTACTAGGGCTGGTGACGTAGCATAACTCCCCGAATGAAATACCACCCCAGGTGATGATTGGGCCTGTGCCCTCGTAACCCTCTGAACTCTACTCGCAGCTCCTTGGTCGCTTTCCTCCTCTGGGCGGGTTGCCTCACGCGAGGCATAACGGTAAGGGAAAGAAATACGTGAGAGGGTCCAACTTACAACACAGCTCTAAGGCACGATCTCAGAGTGAGAAGAATAGAAACCAATCCTAAATATCCTATAGCCTCCTGATTATTGGTGTGGTGCACAACACACCGATAATCAAGACTTCATCGATACGGTCTGTAGACACTTTCCGAGGATTAACTGCTCTGATACCACTTTTGTCACGACCCGAACCCGGGCCCGTGACTGGTGCCTTACCCCGGGCACCCTAGTGATACAACATCAGAGTAATCAGCGGAACATAAGACGATAACATGAAATAACAAGAAGTATGAAACAATAGTCTGAGAAAACTTGCCTTACGGCATATATATAAATCAATTTAAAACCGAACAGTTACATCCCATTACAACTCTGCCCACAACAGTACTACAGACCTCTAAGAATGATACGACAACAATGGCAGGACAGGGCCCCGCCAAACCCCTGAATGCAAACACCTACTATGACAGGGGACTATACCACTGATAAGTCTCCGGAGAAACGGAGCTTCCCAAACGCTGAACTGTGACCCTGAGAGCTAGGATCAACGACTGGTGTACCTCAACCTGCGGCATGAACGCAGCCCCCCGAAGGAGGTCGATAACAGTACCAAGTATGTGAAATCAAAATATCAGAAATGAAATCATAATAGTCTATATAAAGCGGGAGACATGTATGATAACCAAACTACGATTCACAACATAAAAGCGATCATGTCAAGTCGTGACTCACGCCTCAAAGTCATCCTCATGCCCGTGGAACTCCTTCCTCACCGCCGGCTGCCTAGGTACAAATCATGTGATACGTATAATGTGTCTCGGCCCATCTTATGGACCCAGATAGAAACGTGTGGAATACATTCCTGTTCATCCCATGAACCGAGTCGAGTGGAATACATTCCGGATGAACCAGAGTCGAGTGAAATACATTCCGGATGAACCAGAGTCGAGTGAAATACATTCGGATGAACCGTAGTCGAGTGAAATACATTCGGATGAACCAATAGTCGAGTGAAATACATTCCCGGATGAACCGTGAGTCGAGTGAAATACATTCCGGATGAACCCAGAGTCGAGTGAAATACATTCCGGTTCATCCCATGAACCGGTAGTCGAGTAGAACACAGTACTTGCACAACAAGGCTATCACACGTAACGTGGTCCAGTTTTATAACAACAAGCATAGGCAAGTTATACACAACTCAAGGTACTTTCATTTTATGCCAAAGTCCGGGTTCTAACCCTAAAGTACTACGTACGTTAAATTCCTTTTGAAGATCCATTTCTTTTACAAAGGTCACCCGATACCCGTAGTATAAAAATAGAGTGACTAACATTGTTAAGTAAACCAAAATGCTTTCCTTTGTAAAATCAAGTAACAACCTTATTTTCCAAACGTTCAAGTTTGCCTAATTTCAAATGCTCAAGTTTCTCATTTTAGAAAAGGTTTCGTAGTTCATAGCTTTAATCCTTTAAAACATAATTCTCCTTTAAACGTTTTGAGAAACATATGTCTTATATGTGAGTAGGTTATTCTTGTTTATAATCAATCTTATTAAGCAGCCATGATCTAGGAAATGTAATATCATTTTGTCTCATCTTAGCTTCTCTGCAGATGGAGGTTTCTACTGGTTTTAATACCATACTTCATTATTCAATAAATTTTCCTTTATTAACGCTGCAGTGGTTTGCCGATACTCTTTCTGATTTCCGAAATCAGTAAAACATTATTCCTTTTAAAACCAAGTACTCATTACTCACGAATGAGGTTTCACACTTTTAACAAAATTCATATCAATACCATTACGTCAAGTCTTACTCTTCTTTCAAAAAGGTCTTTTTGAAACACTTCAAGTTCTTTATTACTACACATCAAATCCGTTATAAGTCAAATCAGTTACCCTTTGAAACCACAAAGCATTTTCTTACCTACATAAAGTCATATAACCAACTTCCCATAAAGCCGTTATAACACTTTATGTTTCAAACCAATCAAATACATTAAACACATGTACGTCTACCGTACTACATAGTTATACACATATCATGCTAGAACAGATAGGAAGAGGTCCACATACCTCGCGACGATTATCGACTAATAGCAAAACGCTCCAAGTAACTCGAACCGTCGGCTACTCCTTAAGCCAAGTAGATCACGCCATACGTAGTACTTCAACCTATAGAGGCCACAAGGCGCCTATTAACATCCTAGATCTCAATGTAGAATATTCTACAGAAAATTCGGCAAGACTTCCCGCAACAGCGTAAATCTCCTCCTCTATCGAGGCCGGCTACCAAACCAACCAGGGGGGGTTAACACGTCTAACCGGACGTGTACAATTCTACTACACAGTAATGCTACACAAGTCTACTGTAATACAGTCCTATGTAATTACAGTTTAGTTCTCTTATTTAAATTCAGACTTAAGTCGCAAGACATTGCCGTAAGTATTATTCAGGCTTAAGTCAAAAGACATTGCCGCACAACTATGTTCAATTCTATATATAGTATACTTCAACTATATATTCCAACAACATGTAATTTCCGATTACAATAGAAGGTCAAGAGTGTTTACCTCGATAAGCCCAAAATTATCCGAGTTTAAATATCGATCCTGAGCAAGGTTTAGCTCCTACTCCGTGCGCTCCGACCCGCTCCAACCAACCCTTAGAAGTTCTAACCAACTTCTACTTATAACTTCAACTACGGGTGAAGATTTACTTAGGTTTTCGTTTTTGTGACTGAGGGAAGTATAATAGTATTTTCTGGGCTTTTGTATAAGTGTAACCTTGGGAATACTACAAGGTATTTGGGCCAAGGTATTTGGGCATTACAACAATACTTGGAGAGTATTTCTATACCAAAAAAAGGGGTATTATACGAAGACAACTAGGCTAGGGGGGGTACCCCACGGCCAACCCCACTAGGAGGGGGGGAAACTCTCGGCCAAGGGGGGGGGACCCTCGGCTAAAACCTCACAAGGGGGAGGGGGACGAGAACTATAGAGGGAGGGGGGGAGAGCTTTCAAGACTTAACACAATTTTGGATGAAGAAGTTCATCAAAGGGGAGGGGTATTTATAGGTCAAGCCATGGCTAACCAATGGCCAAGATCAAGCCAAGTGTGGTGCAAGTGTAGGGCCAAGATTTGGACAAGTGTGTGTGGGTCCCACTTTATCAATCAACACACAAAATATCCTACCAACCCCAATGGTCCAATTCGGCTCATGTCCGCCCCTCACGTCCGCCAATGAGAGGGTGCCAATTGGCGCCCTCTTGTTGGTCCAACACGTTTTGTCTCTCGGAAAAATCCGCAAAAATTAAAAATGACATAGCCGGAATTTTCCCTTCGCAAGTTGTGTAAAACGTTTCGTCGAAAAACGACTCTAATCGGGTGTTGTGAACAAATAATTTTCGGTCAAGCCAACTTTAAAGTCCAAACTTTTCTACGTACGTCCTTACGTACATACTCTGGAAATACGGGGTATAACAATAACGGCTTTATGGGAAGTTGGTTATAACGGCTTTATGGAAGGTTAAGAAAGTTGTCTATTTTTGATTAATGGGCATAAGTTGCCTAGATTGTGAAAATTTGAAGTTACTTGATTTCAAACTTTGAAATGAGGTTTCCAAAAGTGTAGTAACTTACTTTGAAAAATAGACATGCCTTGATACTACGGGTGTTAGTATCTTGGGGTTTTTCATAAAAAGGAGTCTTTTGAAAAGAATGTACGTACGTAGTACCTTGGCTTGTTAAATGAGAATTATTATATTTGGTGCCCTGATAAGTACTTGGCTTGTTAAATGAGAATTATTCTATTTGGTGCCCTGATAAGTACTTGGGTTGTTAAATGAGAATTATTTTATGTGTGCCCTGATAAGTACTTTGGCTTGTTAAATGAGAATTATTCTATTTGTGCCCTGATAAGTACTTGGCTTGTTAAATGAGAATTATTCTATTTGTGCCCTGATAAGTACTTGGCTTGTTAAATGAGAATTATTCTATTTGGTGCCCTGATAAGTACTTGGCTTGTTAAATGAGAATTATTCTATTTGGTGCCCTGATAAGTACTTGGCTTGTTAAATGAGAATTATTTTATTTGGTGCCCTGATAAGTACTTGGCTTGTTAAATGAGAATTATTCTATTTGGTGCCCTGATAAGTACTTGGCTTGTTAAATGAGAATTATTCTATGTGTGCCCTGATAAGTACTTTGGCTTGTTAAATGAGAATTATTCTATTTGTGCCCTGATAAGTACTTGGCTTGTTAAATGAGAATTATTCTATTTGTGCCCTGATAAGTACTTTGGCTTGTTAAATGAGAATTATTCTATTTGTGCCCTGATAAGTACTTTGGCTTGGTTAATTGAGAATTAGCCTATGTGTGCTGGTGATAGCCTTTGAGTACAAGTATTATGTTTTATTATGTTGCCGCGACTCTCGGTTGGAGAATTGGCCTACCGTTGTAAGTTATTTGGACGTACCGACAGTGATGTGGGATTCCACGGGTATGCTTCCGTTAATTGTAGTACTTGGGTTAAATTCCCGGATTTTTATAAAAGACATGGTAGTTCTTATGTCTTGTTTGATGGTCGGTCGAGATAGGGTAAGAGTATAAGTGAGGGGTAAACCCCCAAGACGATGTACCCCCTTCTCCAGGGTAAGAGTATAAGTGAGGGGTAAACCCCCAAGACGCTGTACCACCTGCTTTATGTGTTGTTTGACGGCCGATTGAGATAGGGTAAGAGTATAAATGAGGGGCAAGCCCCAAGACGTTATACCACCTTCTCCAGGGTAAGAGTATAAGTGAGGGGTAAACCCCCAAGATGCTATACCACCTGCTTTACCACCTTCTCCAGGGTAAGAGTATATGTCACGACCCGAACCCGGGCCCGTGACTGGTGCCTTACCCCGGGCACCCTAGTGATACAACATCAGAGAAAATCAGCGGAAATAAAAACATGAACATGAATTAAGAGACATGATAAATAAACAGGCCAACCAAAACAGTTGCCTTCAGTATATATACATAAATATCCGAACAGTTATCCTTTTTACAAACCCTGCCCACAACAGTGCTACAGACCTCTAAGATTTTTACAACAGCTATGAAGGGACAGGGCCCCGCCATACCCCTGAATGTACAAGCATCTACAGACTCAGGGTAACATACCAAAAGATAAGCCTCCGAAGAATGGGGCTTCCGGACACGCTGAACTGTGATCCTATGAGCGAGGATCCACAACCGATATACTTCTACCTGCGGCATGAACGCAGCCCCCCGAAGGAGGTCAGTACAACAGGTACCAAGTATGTGAAATCAGAAACATCGTAAATGAAATCATAATAGTCTATATAAAGCGGGAGACATGTATGATAACCAAACTACGATTCACAACATAAAAGCGATCATGTCAAGTCGTGGACTCACGCCTCAAGTCATCCTCACGCCCGTGGAACTCCTTCCTCACCGCTGCCTAGGTATAAATCGTGTGGAATACGTATCCCGGCCCATCCCCTGGGACTCGTTAAAGAATCATGTGGAATACGTGTCCCGGCCCATCTCGTGGGACTCGGTAGAGAATCATGTGGAAGACGTGTCCTACCATCTCTTGGGACTCGGTGAGAATCATGTGGAATACGTGTCGGCCCATCTCGTGGGACTCGATGAGAATCATGTGGAATACGTGTCGGCCCATCCCGGACTCGGTGAATAATCGGATGGAATCGTGTCCGCCCATCTCGTGGGACTCGGTGAAGAATCGTTCATAACAAATCAGCCGGCCCTCCATCTAGAGACTCGGTGGTATAGAAGTTCAGTATTTGCAAAACATGGCTATCAAACACACGCATGGGCAAGTTACACACAACTCAAGTTTATTTTAGGCCAAAGTCCGTGTTCGACCCCAAAGTATTACGTCGTTAAATTCTTTTAAAAGATCCATTTCTTTTATAAAGGTCACCCGATACCCGTAGCATTAAAATAGAGTGACTCACATTTTTTTAGGTAAACCAAAACACTTTCCTTTTTAACATCAAGTAACAACATTCTTTTCCAAAAGTTCAAGTTTGCCTAATTTCAAATACTTAAGTTTCTTATTTTAGAAAGGTTTCATAGTCCATAGACTTAATCACTTAAGAATATAATCCTCTTTTAAACAATTTGAGAAACATATGTCTTATATGTGAGTAGGTTTTTCTTGTTCATAATCAATCTTATTAAAGCAACCATGATCTAGGAAATGTAATATCATTTTGTCTCATCTTAGCTTCTATGCAGATGGAGGTTTCTACTGGTTTTAATAATACTTAATTAGTCAAAACATTTCCTTTTATTAACGCTGTAGTGGTTTGTCGATACTCATTCTGATTTCCAAAATCAGTAAAAACATTATTCCTTTTAAAAATCAAGTACTCATTACTCACGAAGGAGGTTTCACACAAAACTCATATTTAATTCATTCAAGTCAAGTCTCTTATCTTTTAAGATTAAGTCTCTTAACTTCTAAAAATCAGTAAAACATTCTCTTTATCTCTCTTAAGACGTTATACCTAACTTCCCATAAAGCTAGTATAACTCTTATGTTTTCAAAACCAAGTATTACTCTTCTTTCAAAAAGGTTTCTTAATTCTTTTGAAATACTTCAAGATTCTTATCATCACACATCAAGTCAGTTATCTTTTAAAACCGCAAAGCATTTCTTACTTACATAAAACTGTTATAACCAACTTCCCATAAAGCCGTTATAACACTTTATGTTTTAAACCAATCAAATACTTTTAACACATGTACGTCTTCCGTACTACATAGTTATACACACATCATGCTAGAAAAGATTGGAAGAGGTTCACATACCTCGCGACGATTATCGACTAATAGCAAAACGCTCCAAGTACCTCAAACCGTCGGCTACCCTTAAGCCAAGCAGATCACGCCACACGTAGTACTTCAACCTATAGAGGCCACAAGGCGCCTATTAACATCTAGATCTCAACGTAGAATATTCTACGTAAATTTGAAGACTCTCCCCGCAATCACAGAAATCTCCTCCTCTATCGAGGCCCGCTAACAGGCCAACAACTCCCTAGAGGGGGGGGGGGTTGTACGTCTAATCCGGACGTGTACAATTCTACTTCACAGTAAAGCTACACAAGTCTACTGTAATACAGTCCTATGTAATTACAGTTCAGTTCTCTTCTTTAAATTCAGGCTTAAGTCAAAAGACATTGCCGCACAATTATGTTCAGTTCTATATATAGTATACTTCAACTATATAATCCTACAACATGTAATTTCCAATTACAATAGAAGGTCAAGAGTGTTTACCTCAATAAGCCCAAAATTATCCAAGTTTATATGTCGATCCTGAGCAAGGTTTAGCTCCTACTCCGTGCGCTCCAACCCGCTCCAAACAACCCTTAGAAGTTCTACGCAACTTCTACTTAACACTTCAACCGACTATGAAGGTTTTCCTTAGGGTTTCGTTTTTGTGACTGAGGGAAAGTATAATAGTATTTTCTGGGCTTTTGTATAAGTGTAACCTTGGGAATACTACAAGGTATTTGGGCCAAGGTATTTGGGCATTATAACAATACTTGGAGAGTATTTCTATACCACAAAAGGGGGGTATTTATACGAGACAACTAGGCTAGGGGGGGTACCCCACGGCTAGACACCACAAAGGGGGAGGTGGCTCTCGCCAAGGTCTCTCAGGGGAGGTGTGGTGGACTAAAGCTCACTAAGAGGAGGAGGAATTTAACACTTAGAACAATTTTGGATGAAGAAGTTCATCAACATAGAGGGGTATTTATAGGTCAAGCAATGGCCAACCAATGGCCAAGATTAATCCATGTGTTAGGCAAGTGTAAGGCCAAGATCAAGCCAAGTACACCTTATCCATCTACCACCAAAATATCCTACCAACTACTTGACAAAACAAGCCACAATTCTCGTCCACTTTGCCGCCCAACCTCTTCCAATGTGAGGGTGACACATGTCACCCTCCCGTTGGTCCAAAATGTTTCGTCTCTCGGAAAAATCCGCAAAAATTATAAATGACATAGCCGGAATTTTCCCTTCGCAAGTTTAGTAAAACGTTTCGTCGAAAAACGATTCTTTTCGGCACTTGTGCCCAAATTTTCGAACCTAGCCAAACCTTAAGGCTTAAATTTATATACGTACGCCCTCACGTACATACTCTGGAAATACGGGGTATAACATTCTCCCCTCCTTAGAAACATTCGTCCCGAATGTTCCTTCTCAAGACGGATAACGATAAAGTTCCTCCAGCAAGTTGTCAACGCCACACCTGGCCACGAAATAACACATGCGCGCAAATACTTAAATCCAGGCCAACGAGGAACCACCTCGATGATGCAAAACAATACCAACTCTCGCTCTTGGTCCAAGGGACACTCCCTTCGCATATTCATTTCTCAAAAATGATTACTCCCATCTTTCAGCACAAGTTCACTTCCTTCCTTACTCGCCGTGCCCTTCTCGAACACTCGAACTCTTCTTAGTACACGTACCACACTTCAGTCAACGCTTCTGTTCCCAAGACTTTGGAGTCACCACCTCCAAACTTGGTCATCTTACTAGCCTCAATCTCCCTTAAGGCCATTCCCGGCCTTCACGATCCGCTTCTGGTCGAACATCTCCACGAACTCATACGATGGTCATCTAAACTTGGGCCTAGCACCCTCGTGACCCTACCACCTGGCGGGACCACCCAGAGCTGAACCCACCTCGAAACAGGCCGTGGGTTGGCCCGCAACATGGCCCCAACCCGACCTACTTAACGCATCAAGCTCTTGTTTCCCGATCCGGAACAATCTTACCTATACAGGTCATGAAAGCTACCACTTCCATTTTACACTACCCAAGGAATCTTCCCACAATTACTCCACGTAAACTTATACATTCTGACAAGGATCACCCGCAAAATCTTGTACTCAAGACGGCCTTACATCTAAGGTCTCAACTGTAATATTCTAAGGTTCATCATTTTCTCACCCCCAGGCTTACCCTTTTTCACTAACCAGGTTTTCTAACTCATAATCAACATAACGCTATCCGTACATAGCACACAATAATAAGGTCATCATATCATGCATACAAATCTCTAGAGGGTTAAGGATATACCTGAATCTACCGCTCCACTCTAATCATAGGCTCACTGCAGGCGCATACAGTAAGGCGATGAACACGCCATCGACCCGTAGTGAGTCATTCTGTCGCATCCTTCCTATTAGACGATTTCATCATATGGCTCGACGGCCGCAGAAAACAAGCACCCGATAAAAGACGACATTCCGGGATGGCGTACGCCACATGTGCACACCGAGGAAAACTCAACCCGATCGCTAGAACCTATGATATTCGCAACGAAGCCTGAGCTCGACCGGCTCGAATACTGAACGCCCCGGCGATCGTGGGGACCATTACGCATCGGGCGGAGGTACATAACTAGTTCTGAGGCGGCCCGCCGAAAGTTACCAAAGGACCTGCTCGCCTCTTCGCGATCCTGGTCATTCTATCGACCTCTTTGTGCCTCACATCCCAGTGCATGAGCTTGCATGCGGGCAATGTCCATGCCCGGCTGAAGAGCTACACCCGTACAAGCCTCTGCCAAGTAATCATCCAGCCCGGTGACGTAGCGGTGTACTATGTCCTCCATATCAGCTACCACAGCGGGAACATACCGAGCTAATGAGTCGAACTCCACATTGTACTCTCTAACCGTCCGCCCGTCCTGCCTCAACGTTAAAAATCTGTCGGCCCGAGCCCTCCTCATCTGTGGGGGCAAGAAATGTACAAGAAAAGCCCTTGAGAACTCGTCCCATACGGCTGGAAGTGCATGCTCTTCCCGGGACAGCTCCCACGAATCAAACTACCAATCGCAGATCACGCGGTGATGCGAACCAATACCACCGACCGCCTCGAGACTGGATCACTCATGATCCAGAGCCGCTTGATAAACTCCCGAGGGTCATCCTCGCCTCGATCCATAGAACATCAAGGGCTACAACTCGTAAAGTTACGTAGCCTCAAACTGCTCGCCGGGGTGAACTACGGGTGCTCTGGGCCGGAATCGCGATCCACTATCCTCATATTCGCCACGACCACGCGATGAATCGAGCCATCTCCTTGTACCCATCGCATCTGCTTCCGCCGCGGACCGAGGCTCGTCTGATAGTCTCGTGGCCATTGCCGCGCTAAACTCTTTGGTGTTGGCGGCGTCGCGAAACTCGCCGTCAAGCACAATCGCAGTCTTGACCGCTCGCGCTCGTACTCCTCAGATCCCACTAGCGCCTCGGCCGCCTTGCGCCGGGCTCGGTTGCCTTACGCGGAGGCATAACTGGTAAAAACGAAATACGTCAGAGGGGTCCAACTAATCACACAGCTCTAAGGCACGATCTCAGAATGAGAAGAAATGGAAACCAATCCTAAGTGTCCTGCAGCCTCCTGATTATAGATGTGGTGCACAACACATCGATAATCAAGACTCTACTAGACACGGTCTGTAAACACTTTCCGAGGACTAACTGCTTTGATACCACTTTTGTCATGATCCGAACCCGGGCCCGTGACTGGTGCCTTACCCCGGGCACCCTAGTGATACAACATCAGAGAAAATCAGCGGAAATAAAAACATGAACATGAATTAAGAGACATGATAAATAAACAGGCCAACCAAAATAGCTGCTTCAGATATATACATAAATACCCGAACGATTATCCTTTTTACAAACCACGCCACAACAAAGCATGCACTCTAAGATTTTTACAACAGCTATGAAGGGACAGGGCCCCGCCATACCCCTGAATGTACAAGCATCTAAAGACTCAGGGTAACATACCAAAAGATAAGCCTCCGAAGAATGGGGCTTCCCGACACGCTGAACTGTGATCCTATGAGCGAGGATCCACAACCGATATACTTCTACCTGCGGCATGAACGCAGCTTCGGCGAGGTCAAGATAACAGTACCAAGTATGTGAAATCAGAAACATCAGTAAATGAAATCATAATAGTCTATATAAAGCGAGACATGTATGATAACCAAACTACAGTTCACAACATAAAAGCAGTCATGTCAAGTCAGGGACTCACGCCCTCAAGTCATCCCTCATGCCCGTGGAACTCCTTCCTCACTGCCGGCAGTCTAGGTATAAATCGTGTGGAATACGTGTCCCGGCCCATCCCGTGGGACTCGGTAAAGAATCATGTGGAATACGTGTCCCGGCCCATCTCGTGGGACTCGGTAGAGAATCATGTGGAATACGTGTCCCGGCCCATCTCGTGGGACTCGGTAGAGAATCATGTGGAATACGTGTCCCGGCCCATCTCGTGGGACTCGGTAGAGAATCATGTGGAATACGTGTCCCGGCCCATCCCGTGGGACTCGGTGAATAATCAGATGGAATACGTGTCCCGGCCCATCTCGTGGGACTCGGTGAAGAATCGTTCATAACAAATCAGCCGACCCTCCATCGAGAGACGCGGTGGTATAGAAGTACAGTATTTGCACAACAAGGCTATCAAACACAAACATGGCAAGTTACACACAACTCAAGTTTATTTTAGGCCAAAGTCCAGGTTCTGACCCCAAAGTATTACGTACGTTAAATTCTTTTAAAAAGATCCATTTCTTTTATAAAGGTCACCCGATACCCGTAGTATTAAAATAGAGTGACTCACATTTTTTTAGGTAAACCAAAACACTTTCCTTTTTAACATCAAGTAACAACATTCTGAGAGGGTAAAGAGTTAGAGAGAAGTTTCTCTCACTAGGCGAAAATGCTCTCAACATTTCTCCCTAGTCGCTCTTCGCAATCCGCCTCATTCTTATGATTTCATCTTCGATTTCATACTCCGTAAATCTGATTTCATCTTTGATTTCATGAGATTGTTCGTCTGTTCATCTTACTTGAATTTGATACGAAGTTGTTTGAGTAAATTACGGAAATTTTACATCTTGTTCGAAGATTTTTCGAAAATTGTGGAAAGATTGTTCGAGTTTATCAACTTGTCCAAAGATTGTTACGAAGATACTTCAACTTGATTAAAGATTACTCAAGAGTTGCATTATCTTCCTTCTAGCCATGAGAAAGAATACAAAGATTTCAGCCAAAAGAATGAAAGAGATTATTTTGATTGTTCAAGATTACAAGATTCAAGATTTGAATTTGAGGTTTGCATTTCCATGGGGCGGCCTATGGCGGCCAATTTGCTTCTCTTCGACAAAGAGTGATTCAGGGTTGTTAGCAAGTCAGAAGGGTGTTCTTGGTGTGCAAGAGGGTCATGATGGTGGTCTTGGGTTGAGGATACAACTCTTTGATTTTCCCAACCTTCCGGCAGGCACCTTGGACGTCGGATTGGCGCTACGATTCCGCAGGCACTCGACTATGGAGAGATTGCGGATCTTGATAGGGATCCCGGGTCGAAAGTTGGTATGGAGGGTGGTTCCGGGTTGCAGGAGGGTGGTTTTGATGTTCACGGTTTGTGGTTTGAACTTGGGTCTCCGATCATCTCATCGAGTTCAAACAGACTTTTCCGGCGGCCACTTTGGATGTCAAGGTGATAGCGGGTCTCGAGGTTGGTCACGGGTTGATTGCGGGTCAGGAGGGTGGTCATGGGTCTTTGGGAAGTCCATGGGTCACCAGCCTTTGGTTGTTGAGTTCGACATTGTTTCTTTTCCAATTGGCCTTGGAAATGCTAAGGTTTTGGAAGCCGAGGGGTTTCCTATCCAAAGGAGGTCTAGGAATTTGATGCATTCAATGGGTGCGGATGTCAATGGCACGCCTCATTCAATTGCTTCGGTTTTCAATGGCACGCCTCATTCATTAGGTGCAACTTTCGGAGTTGAGTTTGTTGGGAATTCAAGTGTTGCGGTTTCCGAAACGTCACCCATTCTTGAGGGGTTTACGGGTAGCATGGGTGGGCACGGGTCGATGGCGGTTCTTGAGGGTAGTTCTGGGTCGAAGGAGGGTCAGAAGGGTGGTCATGGGCTGCTGATTGGTCTTTATGGTGGTCACGTGTCAAGGCTGGAGCCCAAGGGTCATCGGTTCAAGATTGTTGGGTCCGTTGGTTCAATTCCCATGGCTCTTGGTTCTACAAACCGCGGAATTTGAATGACTACTCTTCAAACGAGACTTGGTAACTGGGAATTTAATACCGAGAGTACCAAGGAAACATCTCATTCAATAGGGCTTCGAAACTTGATAAGGGTGGGTACCGATGGGTCTACTCTTCTTTTGAAGTCAAAAGTTGCGGAAACCATAGGGGCAACTCGTCCAAAGAGGTTTGGTAACTTGTTGGTTACGGAACCGGCGGGCTACATTTCAAATGAGTCTTGGAAGAGCAACTAATGTGGAATTTGAAGGATCATTCTTTCCAAGAAGCCTAAAGTCCGACCTTGTTTCGGCCAATAAAGCACTTAATGCCGAGGGACATGAGCCATTTATGGCAACCATTCCCAATGATGCACTAGTCTTGATTTCCCCCATGAATCCAACTATTGCACCTACTGAGCGTGCAAATGATACTAGGGAGTCACAACAAATTAAGGAGCCTAATCCAACGAATAAAAGTCCAAGTACGAAGATTGGAAGAGTATTTCACTACCCCCCGATTACTTAAATGAAGATACTATCTTGGAATGTCCCGGATAGATAGCATTTAATTTTCATGTTGAAGTTTATTTTCTTGTTCTTGTTTACGTTGAGGATTGAGAACCCTCAACGACTGATTGTAGCTTCCTGAGCTTTTCTTTTTAGTAATAATATTTGCATTTACCCGGAAAAAAAAAAAGTAACAACATTCTTTTCCAAAAGTTCAAGTTTGCCTAATTTCAAATACTTAAGTCTCTTATTTTAGAAAGGTTTCATAGTCCATAGACTTAATCACTTAAGAATATAATCCTCTTTTAAACAATTTGAGAAACATATGTCTTATATGTGAGTAGGTTTTTCTTGTTCATAATCAATCTTATTAAAGCAGCCATGATCTAGGAAATGTAATATCATTTTGTCTCATCTTAGCTTCTATGCAGATGGAGGTTTCTACTGGTTTTAATAATACTTAATTAGTCAAAACATTTCCTTTTATTAACGCTGTAGTGGTTTGTCGATACTCATTCTGATTTCCAAAATCAGTAAAACATTATTCCTTTTAAAAACCAAGTACTCATTACTCACGAAGGAGGTTTCACACAAAACTCATATTTAATTTATTCAAGTCAAGTCTCTTATCTTTTAAGATTAAGTCTCTTAACTTCTAAAAATCAGTAAAAACATTCTCTTTATCTCTCTTAAGACGTTATACCTAACTTCCCATAAAGCTAGTATAACTCTTATGTTTTCAAAACCAAGTATTACTCTTCTTTCAAAAAGGTTTCTTAATTCTTTTGAAATACTTCAAGATTCTTATCATCACACATCAAGTCAGTTATCTTTTAAAACCGCAAAGCATTTCTTACTTACATAAAACTGTTATAACCAACTTCCCATAAAGCCGTTATAACACTTTATGTTTTAAACCAATCAAATACTTTTAACACATGTACGTCTACCGTACTACATAGTTATACACATATCATGCTAGAAAAGATAGGAAGAGGTTCACATACCTCGCGACGATTATCGACTAATAGCAAAACGCTCCAAGTACCTCAAACCGTCGGCTACCCTTAAGCCAAGCAGATCACGCCACACGTAGTACTTCAACCTATAGAGGCCACAAGGCGCCTATTAACATCTAGATCTCAACGTAGAATATTCTACAGAAATTTGTGACACCTCCCCGCAACCGTAAATCTCCTCTCTATCGAGGCGCTAACGAGCCAACAACTCCGCAGAGGGGTTATCGTCTAATCGGACGTGTACAATTCTACTTCACAAGAAAGCTACACAAGTCTCTTCATGTCTGATCCTATGTAATTACGATTCGATTCTCTTCTTTAAATTGGGCTTAAGTCAAAAGACATTGCCTCAAAATTATGTTCACTTCTAAATATAGTATACTACAACTATCTAATCCTCCCACATGTAATTTCCAATTACAATAGAAGTTCAAGAGTGTTTACCTCAATAAGCCCAAAATTATCCAAGTTTATATGTCGATCTGAGCAAGGTTTAGCTCCTACTCCGTGCGCTCCAACCCGCTCCAAACAACCCTTAGAAGTTCTACGCAACTTCTACTTAACACTTCAACCGACTATGAATGTTTTCCTTAGGGTTTCGTTTTTGTGACTAAGGGAAAGTATAATAGTATTTTCTGGGCTTTTGTATAAGTGTAACCTTGGGAATACTACAAGGTATTTGGGCGAGGGTATTTGGGCATTATAACCATACTTGGAGAGTATTTCTATACCACAAAAGTTGGGTATTTATACGAGACAACTAGGCTAGGGGTACCCACGGCTAGACACCTGAGGGAGGAGGCTCTCGGCGAGGGCTCTCAAAGGGGAGGGGTGTGGTGGACGAAAGCTCTCACTAAGAGGGGAGGGAGGAATTTAACACTTAGAACAATTTTGGATGAAGAAGTTCATCAACATAGATGGGTATTTATAGGTCAAGCAATGGCCAAGCAATGGCCAACCAATGGCCAAGATTAATCCATGTGTTAGGCAAGTGTAAGGCCAAGATCAAGCCAAGTACACCTTATCCATCTACCACCAAAATATCCTACCAACTACTTGACAAAACAAGCCACAATTCTCGTCCACTTTGCCGCCCAACCTCTTCCAATGTGAGGGTGACACATGTCACCCTCCCGTTGGTCCAAAATGTTTCGTCTCTCGGAAAAATCCGCAAAAATTATAAATGACATAGCCGGAATTTTCCGCCCAAGTTTAGTAAAACGTTTCGTCGAAAAACGATTCTTTTCGGCACTTGTGCCCAAATTTTCGAACCTAGCCAAACCTTAAGGCTTAAATTTATATACGTACGCCCTTACGTACATACTCTGGAAATACGGGGTATAACAGTATAAGTGAGGAGTAAATCCCCAAGACGCTATACCACCGGTGGGACTTGGTGTTCATGTATGCCTATTGGTGTTATGTTGTATCATGGACTGCCGGCAGTGAGGAAGGATCCCACGGGCATGATTGATATTATGGGCGTGAGACCCATGGTTATATTTTTAGTAATGACTTTGAGGGCGGGCGTCCCTGACTTGATATGACTGTTTATGTATTGTGTACTGTAATTTGATTATCATACATGTCTCCTGTTTTGTTAGACTGTTATGATTTTGTTACAGTATTTTCAGTTCACATACTTGGTACATTCTTCGTACTGACCTCCTTCGGGGGGCTGCGTTCATGCCGCAGGTTTAGGTACGCTGTTTGGTGATCGGCAGGTGTAGGATCCTGCTCAGAGTTTTTGGATAGCTCCTTCTGTTCGGGAGTTTATCCTTTTGGTATAAGTTCTTTCAGTATAGGCTTTTGTACAGTTATGGGTACGGCGGGGCCTTGTCCCGTCATAATTCAGTTTAACTCTTAGAGGTCTGTATTCATATGTGGGATTGGACTCATGTACAGTGTAGTGTCTTTTGTTTGTGTATATATGGCAGCCTTGTCGGCTTTGCCCGTGCACGTACATTGGTTAAAAGAAAGAAAAAAAAAAGATGAGGTGTTATTTAATTTCCGCAGTTTACTTGTGTTGTTAAGGTAGAAGGGTGCCCAGGTAGGGAACCAGTCACGGGCCCAGGGTTCGGGGCGTGACAAAAACAAGACATTAAATAACATGAAGTGAAAAACATTTTATCTGAGAGAAGTTGCCTTTCGGCATAAATATATAAAACTTGAATCCGAACAGTTACATCCCTTTTACAAACTCTGCCCACAACAGTACTACATACCTCTAAGAATGATATAACAACAATGGCGGGATAGGGCCCCGCCATACCCCTGAATGTAAGTACCTACAACGACAGGGGACTATACCAAAGATAAGCCTCCGAAGAAACGGACCTTCCCAAAACGCTGAACTGTGATCCTAAGAGCGGGGATCAACGACTGGTGTACCTCTACCTGCGGCATGAATGCAGCCCCCCGAAGGAGGTCTGTCACGACCCGAAACTGGGCCCGTGACTGGTGCCTTACCCCGGGCACCCTAGTGACACAACATCAGAGTAATCAGCGGAACATAAAACAACAACATGAGATAACAGAAATATAAAACAATAATCTGTGAAAACTTGCCTTTCGGCATATATATAACCATCAACTCTTTTACAAATGAACAGCTTAATCCTTTTTACCAACCCTGCCCACAACAGTACTACAGACCTCTAAGAATGATACGACCATAATGGCGGGACAGGGCCCAAACCCCGAATGTAAACACTTACTCTGACGGGGACTATACCACTGATAAGACTCCGTAGAAACGGAGCTTCCCAAATGAACTGTGACCACGAGCTAGGATCAACGGCGATGTACCTCAACTGCGGCATGAACGCGGCCCGGGCGAGGTCGATAACAAGTAGAGTATGTGAAACTAAAAATAAATCAGAAATGAAATCATAGTAGTCTATACAAAGCAGGAGACATGTATGATAACAAACTCTGATTCACCATAAATAGCGATGTCAAGTCGTGGACTCACGCCTCAAGTCATCACTTAATTTAACAATGGGTCTCACGCCACAACCTCAATCGTGCGTGGAATACCTTCCTCACTTCGGCGATTTATGATATACAAGCACCAAGGAATACATGAACACGTGTCCCACGTGTCCTAATAAAGCTGCGGTGTAAGTACGAAGGCATAGCCGACTACTAACACCTACGCACCAACAAGGTCATAAATCGTATCATAAGATCTGTCTGCATCGTCACATGATCAAAGGCGCCACTTGCCCGCGGATCTAATGTGCGCGTCTAGTCCTCGAACTTCGCAGACTCGCATAGGCCAATCTCATCGGCGCATGAGGTATTCCGCATCGAGGGTAGCTACTCCCGGCATCGCCCCGACTTTCGAGTCGCGTAGCCCTGAGGACGCATGCCCATAAAGGACGACACTAACTCGAACTCTCGTAGCTCGCATAGGCCCCGGGACCGCATGAGGTATTCTCGAATCATGGTCCTGCATCACTGAGTCTACCCGCGTGGAGCGGCTTAACCCGGAATCATCTCAAGAGATGAATGCCACCATACTATCATAACGACTGATAGTTAATAAGCACAATCAAGGGAAACCCCTTTACACAAACATCACAAGATACTAACACACGTAGCATCCTAACACGTTTACTTATCACAGCAACAAGAAAGTATTACAAGGCTATCACAAACCAATACAATCAAGTTATTCACACAAGGTACTTTCTACTAACAAGTTCGGGTATCTATCCCCAAAGTACTTCACACATTAAAATCTTAAAAGATACGTTACTTTCACAATGTCACACAATACCCGTAGTATAAAATAGAGTGACTGTCCTTTTAAGAAAACCAAAACTCTTACCTTTGTAAAATCAAGTAACAACATTATTTTTCAAACGTCCAAGTTTGCCTAATTTCAAATGTTCACGTTTCTTATTTTTAGAAAGGTTTCGTAGTTCATAGTCTTATTCATTTAAGAATATAATTCTCTTTTAAACAATCTGAGAAACATAAGCCTTATATGTGAGTAGGATATTCTTGTTTATAACAATCTTATTACAGCAGCCATGATCTAGGAAATATCATTTTGTCTCATCTTAGCTTCTATGCAGATGGAAGTTTCTACTGGTTTTCATAATACTTAATTATTCAAAACATTTCCTTTTATTAACGCTGCATTGGTTTGTCGATACACATTACGATTTCAAATCGAAGAAAGCATTCTTAAGCCGTTATACCTAACTTCCCATAAAGCTAGTATAACTCTTAAGTTTTCAAACACCAAGTATTACTTCTCCTTTCAAAATGATTCAAAAATCTTTTGAAAATACTTCAAGTTCTTTCTTATCATATAACAAGCCAGTTATAGTTCAAATCAGTTACCTTTTAAAAACCACATGTATTTTCTTACTAACATAAAGCTGTTATAACCAACTTCCCATAAAGCCGTTATAACACTTTATGTTTTAAACCATTCAAACACATTTAGCACGTATGCGTCTGCCGTACTACATAGTTCACATATCATGCTGAGAGATAGGAAGAGGTTCACATACCTCGCGACGAGTATCGACTCATAGCAAAACGCTCAAGTACTTCCAAACGTCGGCTACCCCAAGCCACGTAGATCGCGCCACACGTAGTACATCCACCTATAAGGCCACAAGCGCTTATTAACATTTAGGTCTCATCGTAGAACTTTCTCGTAAATTTCGTGGCACCTCCCCATGCAGCGTAAATCACCCCCTCCATCGAGGCCGGCTACCACGCCAACCAGGGGGGGGGGGGTTATACATCTAACCCTAACTGGTACAATTCTACTCCACGGTACTACTACACAAGTCTCAGAATACGTCCTATGTAATTACTGATTCATTCGATTCTTGAGCTTAAGTCAAAAGACATTGCGCGATACTAAGCTTAGTTCTATATATAGTATACTTCATCTATATAATGTAACAACTTGTAATTTCTAATTACAATAGAGTGACAAGATATTTACCTCGATAAGCCCATAATTATCCAAGTATAAAGTCGATACTGGGCAATCGTTTAGCTCAACTCAGGCGCTCCAACCGCTCTAAACCACCCTTAGAAGTTCTAACCAACTTCTACACAATACTCCAACGGACTATGGAGATTTTCCTAGGGTTTGGTTTTGTAGTGACGGGAAGTATAATAGTATAAGCGGGCTTTTGTAAAGGTATAACCTTAGAATACTACAAGGTATATGGCTAAGGTAATTTGGGCATTATAACAATACTTGGAGAGTATTTCTATACCTGAGGGGTATTAAACGAAAGCAACTAGGCTAGGGGGTGTCTACCTCGGCCTACCCCACTAGGGGACTCTCGGCGAGGGGAGAGAGGGCTCTCGGCAAGACACTACACTAAGGGAAGGAAGAAGCTTTCAAGACTTAGGCAATTTGTGAATGAATTAGTCTTCAAGGGAGGAGGTATTTATAGGTCAAGTGAAAGCCAACCAATGGCCAAGATTACACCAAGTGTTAGGCAAGTGTAGGGCCAAGATTCACCCACGTGTGTACTGTGACTTGCACACAAAATATCTACCAAAAATATCTCCACTTGCCTTCCCAAAATCGTCCATGTGCGCCCACTTTGCCACCAATGAGAGGGTGCCAAGTGCCGCCCTCGTTGGTCCAAAATGTTCCGCCTCTCGGAAAAATCCGCAAAAATACTAAATGACATAGCCGTAATTTACCGCCCAAGTTGGGTAGAGCGCTTCGTCGAAAAACGACTCTAACCGTGTTGTGCACAAACATATTTCGCCCAAAGGTGCCACATGGGGTGACACGTGTCGCCCCCCGATTCGTCCAAAATATTTCGTCTTCCGAAAATATCCAAAACGGCCAAAATCTCAAAATCAAAGCGGGCCCCACAAAACCGTAAATTTCTCCCGTGGGCCCCACGTGACCATTTTCGAAAATAAAATTCCATAATTCTCTAATATTCCAGGAAGTCCGAATACCAAATCTGGGAATCCAATTCCCATAAACGAACCTTTTTCCTTCACAAAAACCGGAAACTTTTCCGTGGAAAAATCGCCTCTTTCTTCCTTTCCAATCTTTCTGTCGTAATCTCGTACGTACGTCCTCGCATACATACCCTGGAACTACGGGGTATAACATTCTCCCCTCCTTAGAAACATTCGTCCCGAATGTTCCTTCTAAGTCTCAAAACAAACGTGCGCCAACATAGTCTTCACTACTATACTTACGAGAACAATCCTGCCATACCTGGCCATGGAAACACCTGCGCAAAACTTACATCTAAGTCCACGAGGAAACACCTCTACATCACCACAAATAATGCTACTTTGCCACTTTGCCTGAGATACCACTTTGTCACTTTGCCGCGAGCCTTGCTCCAACGACCCAACAAATGGTACCGGCCGCGTCACGATCAAAGGTATCGTGCACTCAATTCTTACCACATTTCGATCTCGCTTTAGTATCCAAAACTCGGGTTACTATCTCTAACGTGGTCATCATTATCGGGAACATTCGGATGGATCTTCGATACTTTCCGAACATAACAATACGAAGACCGGACGTCCTTCTTCCTAAGTCGGACGGCAAATGCTAACATATAAATGACACGCCTATTTTTCACATGAACTCACAAAGGCCCAAAGTAACTCGGGCTACGTTCCTTCTGTTTCCCAAACTCGTCACACCCTAACCGGGGTGGTACTTTCACGAAGACCGACCGTCGGCTCGAACTCTGGCGTCGTCGCGATTATCCGCACAATTCCTCCAGCCGCGAACTTCTTCTAGACAAGCTTCACTATCCACGATCTGTTGGAACAAGCTCAACCAACTATCTCAACCACCGCCAACATCGAACCAATCGGCCGCAACTTGCATTTACGCCCTACAAGGTGTCACAAGACGACATCCGAACACCGAAATGGTAGCTTAAACACTTCAACCGGAGACAACGATCCTCACGGCTACCCACGAAATCAAAACATCGGCAGGCGAATGCGTCTGGAGACTCACCGAGTTCCTAGCCCGCTCGTACAAACTCCAGAAGAGAAACAGCCGTACCACTGGCTCCATCTGTCGTCATGAGGTGAAGGTAGGCACCGTGCAACCTCACAACCTTTTCGGATAACATCAACACCGCCGAGAACGACTCGACCGAAGAACACGATAGGTCGCCCCATCGGCCCGACCATCGGTCGAACGCATCCACGAACTTGCGGCTAACTAAACATGGGCCTAACACCCTCATGACCCTAACACAAAGAGGACCACCACTGACCCCACCACCATGCCGCGGGTTGACCCGCAACACGCCTCAACCCGACCGCATTGCGCGAAACACTAGCTCCGAAGGAATAATTTCACAAATCATATTACGAAAACCTAGCGGTCTTCCTAGCTCGACTACCTTCTTTCAAATCACGCTACTCAGGGACTTATCCCACGAACATAGCTCACGTGCACTATGCACTCCTATAAGGGTCAAACATAACACTACACCTTTCTCGAGATGGCCTTACCTCTAAGGTCTTTACGTATAACACTCTAAGGCTCACACCTTCTCTATCCCCCAAAATCTTACTCGGTTAACCCACCATGATTCTAATCACAACTAACATCTGCTATCGAACATAGCACTTAAGGTATACTCACCTTGAAAGTTACAAAGGACCTTCTGCTCTGGCCTCTTCATTGTCGCCCGTTAACCGTCGATCTCTACGTTTCTCGGCCTGCTGCGCATAAGCCCGTACACAGGCCATGCTCAAGCCTAACTGAAGGATTACTCTTGCACAACCTTCTCTTAGGTAGTCATCAAGACTCGCGATACATCGGTATACTCTCTGGTAGCCAAATCCATAGCTAGTAACAAGGTTGTCTCTTGGCAATCTATATTCTCTGTTCGATCGTGGGCGAAGGTTCAAATATTATGGTCATTGTAGAGCGCTGCTGCGCCGTGCTAAACTCTGTGGGGCTAGTGGCGTGCAAAACTCCCGAATGAAGCACTACCTAGGTAATGATTGGGCTGTGCCCTCGCCACCCTCCGAACTACTCGCGACTCTCTGCCTTGCCCGCCTCTGGGCGGGTTGCCCTGCGGAGCATAATGATAAGGAAATAATTTCGTCGGAGGGTCAACTTACAACACGGCTCTAAGGCACGATCTCGAGTGAGAAGAATAGAAACTAATCCTAAATATCCTATAGCCTCCGATTATTGGTGTGGTGCAACACTCCGATAATCAAGACTCTCTTGGATCTGATGCGTAGACACTTTCCGAGGATTAATCGCTCGATACCACTTTTGTCACGACCAAATCGGGCGTGATCGTGCCTTACCCGGGCACCCTAGTGACACAACATCGTGTAATGGAACATAAAACAACAACATGAGATAACGAAATATAAAACAATAATCAGGAAAACTTGCCTTTCGGCATATATATAACCATCAACTCTTTTACAAATGAGCGGCAATCCTTTTACCAACCCCGCCTACAAGATTACTCTGACCTCTAAGAATGATACGACCACAATGGCGGGGACGGGGCCCAAACCCCACGAATGTAAACACTTACTACGACGGGGACTATACGTGATAAGCCTCCGAGAAACGGAGCTTCCCAAACGAACCGTGACCACGAGCTAGGATCAACGATCGATGTACCTCAACTGCGGCGTGAACGCAGCCCCGGAGGTCGATAACAGTACCGAGTATGTGAAACTAAAAATAACATCGTAAATGAAATCATAGTAGTCTATACAAAGCAGGAGACATGTATGATAACCAAACTACAGTTCACCATAAATAAGCAGTCATGTCAAGTCAGGGACTCACGCCCTCAAGTCATCACTTAATTTAACAATGGGTCTCACGCCCACAACCTCAATCGTGCCCGTGGAATACCTTCCTCACTGCCGGCAGTTTATGATATACAAGCACCAAGGAATACACATGAACACGTGTCCCACGTGTCCTAATAAAGCTGCAGGTAAGTACGAAGGCATAGCCGACTACTAACACCTACGCACCAACAAGGTCATAAATCAGATCATAAGATCTGTCTGGGCGTCACATGATCAAAGCCGCCACTTGCCGCGATATCTAATGTCGCGCGTCTAGTCCTCGAACTTCCCGCACTCGCGTAGGCCAATCTCATCGGCCGCATGAGGTATTCCGCGTCGGTAGCTACTCCCGGCATCGCCCCGACTTTCGAGTCGCGTAGCCACGAGGACCGCATGCCCATAAAGGACGACACTAACACGGAACTCGTAGCTCGCATAGGCCCCGTGACCCGCATGAGGTATTCTCGAATCACGGTCCTGCATCACCGAGTCTACCCGCGTCGGAGCGGCTTAACCGGAATCATCTCAAGAGATGAATGCCACCATACTATCATAACGACCGATAGTTAATAAGCACAATCAGGAAACCCCTTTACACAAACATCACAAGATACTAACACACGTAGCATCCTAACACGTTTACTTATCACAGCGACAAGAAAGTATTACAAGGCTATCACAAACCAATACAATCAAGTTATTCACACAAGGTACTTTCTACTAACAAGTTCGCATCTATCCCCAAAGTACTTCACATTAAAATCTTAAAAAGATCTGCTTCTTTCACATAAGTCACACAATACGTAGTATAAAATAGAGTGATCACTTTTAAGAAAACCAAAACTCTTACCTTTGTAAAATCAAGTAACAACATTATTTTTCAAACGCCCAAGTTTGCCTAATTTCAAATGTTCACGTTTCTTATTTTTAGAAAGGTTTCGTAGTTCATAGTCTTATTCATTTAAGAATATAATTCTCTTTTAAACAATCAGAAACATAAGCCTTATATGTGAGTAGGATATTCTTGTTTATAACAATCTTATTACAATGACCATGATCTAGGAAATATCATTTTGTCTCATCTTAGCTTCTATGCGGATGGAAGTTTCTCTTGGTTTTCATAATACTTAATTATTCAAAACATTTCCTTTTATTAACGCTGCGATGGTTTGTCGATACACATTCGATTTCCAAATCAAGAAAGCATTCTTAAGCGTTATACCTAACTTCCCATAAAGCTAGTATAACTCTTAAGTTTTCAAACACCAAGTATTACTTCTCCTTTCAAAATGATTCAAAATCTTTTGAAAATACTTCAAGTTCTTTCTTATCATATAACAAGCGATTATAGTTCAAATCGATTACCTTTTAAAAACCACATGTATTTTCTTACTAACATAAAGTCATTATAACCAACTTCCCATAAAGCGTTATAACACTTTATGTTTTAAACCATTCAAACACATTTAGCACGTATCGTCTCAGTACTACATAGTTCACACATATCACGCCAGAGATAGGAAGAGGTTCACATACCTCGCGACGATATCGACTACAGCAAAACGCTCAAGTACTTCCAAACGTCGGCTACCCCTTAAGCCACGTAGATCGCGCCACACGTAGTACATCCACCTATAAGGCCACAAGGCGCTTATTAACATTTAGGTCTCATCGTAGAACTTTCTACAGAAATTTCGGCAGCACCTCCCCCCCCCCGCAACAGCGTAAATCTCCTCCTCTATCGAGGCCGGCTACCAAGCCAACCAGGGGGGGGTTATACATCTAACCCTAACGGGTACAATTCTACTCACTACTACTACACAAGTCTCAGAATACGATCCTATGTAATTACTGATTCGATTCGCTTCTTGAGCTTAAGTCAAAAGACATTGCCGCAGTACTAAGCTTAGTTCTATATATAGTATACTTCAACTATATAATCTAACAACATGTAATTTCCAATTACAATAGAGGGACAAGATATTTACCTCGATAAGCCCATAATTATCCAAGTATAAAGTCGATCCTGGGCAATCGTTTAGCTCGACTCCGAGCGCTCAACCCGCTCTAAACCACCCTTAGAAGTTCTAACCAACTACACAATACTCCAACGGACTATGGAGATTTTCCTAGGGTTTCGGTTTTGTGGATTGTGGAAGTATAATAGTATAACTGGGCTTTTTGTAAAGGTATAACCTTAGAATACTACAAGGTATATGGCTAAGGTAATTTGGGCATTATAACAATACTTGGAGAGTATTTCTATACCACAAAGGGGGGTATTAAACGAAAGCAACTAGGCTAGGGGGTGTCTACCTCGGCCTACCCACTGTGGGGACTCTCGGCCAGGGGAGAGAGGGCTCTCGGCCAAGACACTACACTAAGGGAAGGAAGAAGCTTTCAAGACTTAGGCAATTTGTGAATGAATTAGTCTTCAAAGGGAGGGTATTTATAGGTCAGTGAAAGCCAACCAATGGCCAAGATTACACCAAGTGTTAGGCAAGTGTAGGGCCAAGATTCACCCATGTGTCCTAGCCAACTTGCACACAAAATATCTACCAAAAATATCTCCCACTTGCCTTCCCCAAATCGTCCATGTGCCGCCCACTTTGCCCACCAATGAGAGGGTGCCAAGTGCCGCCCTCTCGTTGGTCCAAAATGTTCCGTCTCTCGGAAAAATCCGCAAAAATACTAACTGACATAGCCGTAATTTACCCTGCGCAAGTTGGGTAACGCTTCGTCGAAACGACTCTAACCGTGTTGTGCACAAACATATTTCGCCCAAAGGTGCCACATGGGGTGACACGTGTCGCCCCGATTAAATCAAAATATTTCGTCTTCCGAAAATATCCAAAACGGCCAAAATCTCAAAATCAAAGCGGGCCCCACAAAACCGTAAATTTCTCCCGTGGGCCCCACGTGACCATTTTCGAAAATAAAATTCCATAATTCTCTAATATTCCAGGAAGTCAGAATACCAAATCTGGGAATCCAATTCACATAAACGAACCTTTTCCTTCACAAAACCGGAAACTTTTCCGTGGAAAAATCGCCTCTTTCTTCCTTTCCAATCTTTCTGTCGTATTCTCGTACGTACGTCCTCGCATACATACCCTGGAACTACGGGGTATAACAAGGTCAGTACAACAGGTACCAAGTATGTGAAACTGAAAATACTGTAAATGAAATCATAGTAGTCTATATAAAGCAGGAGACATGTATGATAACCAAACTACAGTTCACAATAATATAAGCAGTCAGGGACTCACGCCCTCAAAGTCATCACTCAAATATAACTATGGGTCTCACGCCCATAACATCAATCATGCCCGTGGAATACCTTCCTCACTGCCGGCAGTCTATGATATAAAAGCACCAAGGAATACACGTGAACACCAGGTCCCACCTGTGTCATAATAAAGCCGTACGGGGTAAGTACGAAGGCATAGCCGACTACTAACACCCACAGTACCAACGAGGTCATAAACTGTATTACGAGATCTGTCTAGATAGCCACATGATCGAAGCTGGCCACTCGCCCGCACTATCAAATGTGCGCGTCTAGTCCTGGAACTTCCCGCAGCTCCGGATAGGCCACTCACGTAGGCCCGCATGAGGTATTCCCCGCATCGAGGGTAGCTACTCCGGCGTCGCCCCGACTCGCGATCCGCATGGCCACATAGACCGCATGACCACAAAGGCGCGCTAACACCGGAACTCTCGTAGCTCGCGCATAGGTCCTCGACCCGCGTGAGGTATCCTCGAATCATAGTCACAGATCGCTCGAGTATTACCCGCGTGGAGGCGCTTAACCCCCGGGATCATGTCAAGAGGTGAGTGATATAATACTAACATAACAGCTTATCGTTAAACAACATAAGCACAACAAGGGAAACCCCTTTACACAAACATCACAAGATACTAACACACGTAGCATCCTAACTTGTTTATTTATCAAATCAACACGAAAGTATTACAAGGCTATCACAAACCAACACAATCAAGTTATTCACACAAGGTACTTTCTACTTTATGTTAACAAGTTCGGGTTTTTATCCCCAAAGTACTTCATATATTAACTCTTTAAAAGATCCGTTTCTTTCACAAAAGTCACACAATACCCGTAGTATAAAAATAGAGTGACTATCTTTTTAAGTAAACCAAAATACTTCCCTTAGTAAAATCAAGTAACAACATTCTTTTCCAAACGTTCAAGTTTGCCTAATTTCAAATACTCAAGTTTCTCATTTTCGAAAGGTTTCGTAGTTCATAGTCTTAATCACTTAAGAATATAATTCTCTTTTAAACAATTTGAGAAACATATGCCTTATATGTGAGTAGGTTATTCTTGTTTATAACAATCTTATTAAAGCAGCCATGATCTAGGAAATGTAATATCATTTTGTCTCATCTTAGCTTCTATGCAGATGGAGGTTTCTACTGGTTTTAATAATACTTAATTAGTCAATATATTTCCCTTTATTAACGCTGCAGTGGTTTGTTCGATACTTATTCTGATTTCCGAAATCAGTAAAACATTATTCCTTTTAAAAACCAAGTACTCATTACTCACGAATGAGGTTTCACACTTTTTAACAAAATTCATATTAATTTAATTAAGTCTAGTCTCTTATATTTTAAGATCAAGTCTCTTAACTTCTAAAATCAATAAACCATTCTTTTTATCTCTCTTAAGTCGTTATACCTAACTTCCCATAAAGCTAGTATAACTCTTAAGCTTTTAAAACTTTTAAAACCAAGTGTTACTCTTCTTTCAAAAAGGTTTCTTAACTCTTTTGAAATACTTCAGATTCTTATTATTTAGACTCAAGTCAAAAGACATCGCAGTAAAACCACGTTCAGTTAACACACGTACGTCTACCGTACTATATATATTCTTTTAAAATATCATGCTCAAGAGGATAGGAAGAATCACATACCTCACGACGATTTATCGACTATTAGCAAATAGCTCCAAAGTACTGTAATCCTGCTAGCCTTTTCCACCCTTCGAGTAGAATACGCTACTCGCAGTACTTCAACCTATAACGGTTATACAAGTCTATCAATGTCTAGACTACTCGGTAGAATAAATCTAGATACAAGATTCTACGGAAAATTGGGCGAGACTTCCCTACCGTCAACCGCACAAGTCTCTGTAAATACAATCCTATGTAAATCTGATTCAATTCCCTTCTTATATACCTTCCTTGTATATAACTTATACTTAATTCTTATACTTCAACAATATGCAAACTCTAATTACAAAAGGGGGACAAGATATTTACCTCGATAAGCCCAAAATTATCCAAGATTAAATGTCGATCCTGAGCAACGTTTAGCTCCTACTCTGGGCGCTCCAACCCGCTCCAAACAACCCTTAGAAGTTCTACGCAACTTCTACTTAACACTTCAACCGACTATGAAGGTTTTCCTTAGGGTTTCGTTTTGAGACAAAAAGGACATAAGGTAGTATTTCCGGGCTCTACGTATAGAGGTATCTTTGGAATACTACAAGGTATAAGGCTAAGGTATTTTGGTATAGTAACAATACTTGGAGAGTATTTTCTACCAAGAGGGGGGGTATTTTACGAGAACAACTAGACAAGGGGGGGGGGTGTCTCGGCCAACACCACTAGGAGGGGGGGATATCTCTCGGCCAAGGGGCCTCACAAAGGGGGAGGGGTGCTTTTTGGACAAGAACACTACACTAAGGGGGAGAGGGCTTCAAGACTTGGAAAGTGTTTTTGGGATGAAGAAGTCTTGCACTTCAAGGGGGGTATTTATAGGGAAACCAATGGACAAGATCAAGACAAGTGGGGGGGCAAGTGGAGGGTGAGGATTTTCCCAAGTGCACCCTATCCCTACTCCACAAATCCCTCACAAACATTGACCCAAGTTTTAGGCCACAAAAGGGGGAAGAAAACGTGCACCAATCGGCCACCACAACCGTCCACTTGAGGGTGACAAGTGTCGCCCTCTCGTTGGTCCAAAATATTTCATCTCTCGGAAAAATCCGCAAAAAATATAAATGACATAGCCGTAATTTTCCCTTCGCAAGTTTTGTAAAACGTTTCGTCGAAAAACGATTTTTTTCTGTAGTTGTGAACAAAATTTTCGTCCCTTATGCCAACTTAAGACTTAAACTTTGTATGTACGCCCTCACGTACATACTCTGGAAATACGGGGTATAACATTCTCCCCTCCTTAGAAACATTCGTCCCGAATGTTCCTTCTAAGCCACAAAACATACATGCGCCAATATAGTCTTCACTGCTATACTTACGAAAACAATCACGCCACACCTGGCCATATAATAACACATGCGCAAATACTTAATCCAAGTCCACGAGGAATCACCTCCATTATTACACAAGCTCCCACCCGAGGTCTAAAATATACTCCCTTCACACCTTCACTTTATAAAAGAAATGATCACATCTATGTTCTTAATACATGCTCGCTTCTTCCCTTACTCGTACCACCTCGTACACTCGAACTCTTTCTCATAACTTACCACATTTCTGGTATTGCTTCAGTTTCCAAAATCTCTGGGTTACTACCTCCAACTAGGTCATCATTACGGGGAACACTCTGGATGGATCTCCGATACCTTTCCGAACATAACAACATGAAAGACCGGACGTACTGCTCCCTACGTCGGATGGCAATTCCAACTTATAGGCAACCTGGCCTATCCTACAACCAATCTGAAAATGCCCAAAGGTACTTTGGGTTAAGTTTTCCCTGCTTTCCAAAACTCGTCACACCCTCTCCGGGGTGGTACCTTCAAGAAGACCCACCGTCAACCTGAACTCTAAGCGTCGTCGCCGATTATCCGTACGACTTCTGTTGACTCTGAGCTGTCAATAACCTCTCCTGGATAAGCTTCACCCTATCCACATTCTGCTGAAACAAGTATGAACCATTTTGTCACGACCCGAACCCGGGCCCGTGACTGGTGCCTTACCCCGGGCACCCTAGTGATACAACATCAGAGAAAACCAGCGGAAATAAAAACTTAAACATGAACATGAGACAAGATAATAAAACAGGCCAACCAAACGATTACCTTCCAATAAAATATATATAAACAACTCTTTCAAAACGAACAGTTTAATCCTTTTTACAAAACCACGCTTGCACAAAGGCTGCACTCTAAGATTTACAACAACTATGACGGACAGGGCCGCCATACCCACGAATGTACAAGAACCTACAACTCGGGAACACATACTAAAAGATAAGCCTCGAAGGAACTGCTTCAATACTGAAAGGTGATCCTAAGAGCGGATCGACAACCAATGTACTTACTGCGGCGTGAACGCAACCCCGAAGGAGGTCGATAACAGTACCAAGTATGTGAAATCGTGAATCAGTAAATGAAATCATAACGATCTATATAAAGCGGGAGACATGTATGATGACCAAACTACGAGACATACATATAACCGATTACATCAAGTCGTGACTCACGCTCCAAATTATCACTCGTGCGTGGAATTTCTTCCTCATCGCGATTTATGATATGACAATACCAAGGAGTATACATGAACACGTGTCCCACGTGTCATAAACACCGTATAGACAAGTATAACTACGAGATCCGACCGTACCAATAATATAATGCAACCAAAACACGGCCGTCACGGGGCAAGTCGAGAGCCGACTCAGGATACCAAGGCGGCCACGTAGTGGCGGGGGCAAGTCTGGTGACCACCGGGGACGAGGCGTATCACGAGACTTCGTCACTACACCGAACGAGCAAGTCACGGTGACTCACGGGTACCAAGGCCGAATCGGCCATGAGACGGGGCAAGTCTGAGCCGACCACCGGGGACAAGGCGAACGAAGAAACCTCATGGAGAGCTAGTCCATAAAATAACCATTCTTGCACAACCAAGGCTATCACCACAAGCATAAGCAAGTTACGCAACAACAAGCATAGGCAAGTTACATAACACAAGCATAGGCAAGTTACACAACAACGGTATAGGCAAGTTACACAACACAAGCATAGGCAAGTTACACCACACAAGCATAGGCAAGTTACATAACACAAGCATAGGCAAGTTACACAACAACCAGTATAGGCAAGTTACACAACACAAGCATAGGCAAGTTACACCACACAAGCATAGGCAAGTTACACAACTCAAGTTACTTCCATTTTATGCCAAAGTCCTGTTTTTAACCCTAAAGTACTACGTACGTTAAATTCCTTTTAAAGAGATCCATTCCTTTTATAAAAGTCACCCGATGTCCGTAGTATAAAAATAGAGTGACGAACATTGTTAAGTAAACAAAATGATTTCCTTTGTAAAATCACGTAACAACCTTATTTTCCAAACGTTCAAGTTTGCCTAATTTCAAATGCTCAAGTTTCTCATTTTTAGAAAAGGTTTCGTAGTTCATAGTTTTAATCCTTTAAAACATAATTCTCCTTTAATGATTTGAGAAACATATGCCTTATATGTGAGTAGTTTATTCTTGTTTATAATCGATCTTATTAAGCAGCCATGATCTAGGATATGTAATATCATTTTGTCTCATCTTAGCTTCTATGCGGATGGAGGTTTCTCTTGGTTTTAATACAATACTTCATTATTCAATACATTTTCCTTTATTAACGCAGCTGCGTTGGTCCGTCGATACACATTACGATTTCCAAATCGGTAAACATTATCCCTTTAAAACCAAGTACTCATTACTCACGAATGAGGTTTCACACAAACATCCACATTAAAACAAATAAGTTAAGTCTCTTATCTTATAAGATCAAGTCTTTTAACTTCTAACATCGCATTCATTTTCTTTACCTTTCTTAAGACATTATACCTAACTTCCCATAAGCTAGTATAACTCTTTTTAAAACCTTTAAAACCAAGTGTTACTCTCCCTTCAAAACGATTTATAATTCTTTTGAAATACATCAAGTTCTTTATTATAACTAGCCAGTTATAATTCACATCAGTAACCTTTTAAAACCATAAAGTATTTTCTTACCTACATAAAGCTGTTATAACCAACTTCCCATAAAGCCGTTATAACACTTTATGTTTTAAAAACAATCAAACACAGTTAACACATGTACGTCTACCGTACTACATAGTTCACACATATCATGCTAGAAGAGATAGGAAGAGGTTCACATACCTCGCGACGAGTGCCGACTAATAGCAAAACGCTCCAAGTACTTCAAACCGTCGGCTACTCCTTAAGCCACGTAGATCGCACCACACGTAGTACTTCAACCTATAAGGCCACAAGGCGCTTATTAACATCTAGATCTCATCGTTCCATATTCTACAGAAAATTCGGCACCTCCCCGCATGACAGCGTAAATCTCTCTCTATCGGCGCCGCCACTGCCAACCGTGGGGTACACGTCTAACCGACGTGTACAATTCTACTACAAGTAATGTTACACAAGTCTCATGTCTGATCCTATGTAATTACAGATTGATTCTCTTCCTTAAATTCAGCTTAAGTCGCAAGACATTGCGTAAGTATTATTCTGGCTTAAGTCAAAAGACATTGCCGCAATTATAATCAGTTCTATATATAGTATACTTCAACTATATATTCCTACAACATGTAATTCCCAATTACAATAGAAGGTCAAGAGTGTTTACCTCGATAAGCCCAAAATTATCCGAGTTTAAATGTCGATCCTGAGCAAGGTTTAGCTCCTCTCCGTGCGCTCAGGCCGCTCCAACCAACCCTTAGAAGTTCTAACCAACTTCCACTTATAACATCAACTACGGGTGAAGATTTACTTAGGGTTTCGTTTTAGCGACTAAAGGGAAGTATAATAGTATTTTCCGGGATTTTCGTATAAAGGGTACTTTGGAAAGTACTACAAGGTATTTGGCTAAAGTATTTTGGGCATTATAACAATACTTGAAGAGTATTTCTATACCACAAAGGGGGGTATTTATACGAGGCAACTAGGCTGGGGGGTACCCAACTAACTACAAAGGGGGAAAGCTCTCGGCCAGGGCACTAGGAGGGAGGAGAGGCTTTGGACGAGAACCACAAGAGGGAGGGAGTATTTTGAGACTTAGGTAGATTGCTCAATTTTTGGATGAAGAAAGTTCATCAACTAAGGGGTATTTATAGGTCAAGTGAAGGCCAACCAATGGCCAAGATGAAGACAAGTGCATAGCAAGTGTAAGGCCAAGATTTAGCCATGTGCTACCTTATCCATCTACCACAAAAATATCCTACCTAACCTTTGACCAAGGGAAAGGCACAAAATCGTCCAACCTTGCCCCTTTGTTGCCGTCCACTCCTTCCAATTAGAGGGTGACAAGTGTCGCCCTCTCGTTGGTCCAAAATGTTTCGTCTCTCGGAAAAATCCGCAAAAATTATTAATGACATAGCCGGAATTTTCCCTACGAAGTCGTGGAAACGCGTTTCGAAAAACGACTCTAATCGGGTGTTGTGTACAATTTTCGAAACTAGCCAATCCTTAAGGCTTAAATTATTATACGTACGCCCTCACGTACATACTCTGGAAATACGGGGTATAACACAATTATCTGAACCTTGCCAACATCGAACCAATCGACCGGCAACCTACACTACCGCCCCTACAAGGCATTCATAAGGCGACATCTGAATACTGAAATGGTAGCTATAAAACACTTCCTCAACAGGAGACAACAATCCTCACAGCTACCCCTGAAATCCAAACACTGGCCGAGGCGAATGCGTCTCGAGACTCACTGAGTTCTAGCCTGCACGGTAAAACTTCGAGAAAAAGAAATAGTCGTAACTGGCTCCATCGTCATTGTCATAAGGTGAAAGTAGGCACCTCGTGCAGCCTTACAACCTTCCTGATATAACATCTCGCATAACCCTCTGCCGAGTACACGGTCCTGACTGAAAGACAAGAGGGGCTGACCTCATCGGCCCGACTACTGGTCGAACGCATCTACGAACTCGTACGATGGTTAACTAAACTGGGGCCTAACACCCTCGTGACCCTACCACCTGGCGGGACCACCTCGAACTGACCCCACCACAATACAGGCCGCGGGTTGACCCTAGATCGGTCCGCAACCCGACCCGCTATCACGAAAAAACTCTTGTTCCCCGATCCGGAACAATCTCACTAATCAAGTTACGAAAACCTAGTGGTCTTTTTAGCTCAACTACCCTCTTTCATACCACACTACTCAGGGACTTATCACACAAACATATCTCACGTGTACTATGCACTCCGATAAAGGTCAATATAAAAATAAATCTTTTACTCGAGATGGCTTTACCTCTAAGGTCTCCACGTATAACATTCTAAGGCTCACACTTTCCTTATCCACAATCTTACCCTTTTAACTAACCATGATTTCTAATCACACTTTGCACAAATGCTATCAGAACATAACACTTAAGATATACTCATCTTACATACTAATCTCTAGAGGGTTAAAGATATACCTGTATCTACTGCTTCACTTCCCCTTTGTCGTTCTAATCAATCCTGCCCCGTAGGGCGCATAGCTAGGGAAGGTGATTAACTAGCCACTGATCCCGAAGGCTGATTCTCTACGTCCGCGCCACCTCTAGTCGGACAATTTCTCGCAAAATGGCCCTGCTGGCCGCAAGCATAACAAGCACACAAAAAAACGGCATCCCCCGAGGTGGCGTCGCGCGTGTGAATGCGAGGAAAAATCAATCGGTGGTGGAACCTACGTGTTTCTGCGAACTAGCAGCCCTGGAGCTCTGACCAACTCCTACATACCCCGAACGTCCTGAAGTCTGTGGAGGACCACTATACACTGGCGGAGGTGCGTATCCAGTCTGCTGCTGAGGCGATTTGCCTCGAAAGTTACCAAAGGACCCTGCTGTTCTGGCCCTCTTTTGCTGATCCTTGATTAATCTGTCGATCTCTACGTTTCTCAGTCTGCTGCGCATAAGCCCGTACACAGGCCATGCTCACGCCTGATTGAAGAGCTACTCTTGCACAACCCTCTCTTAAATAGTCATCATGACTCGTGATAAATCGGTATATAATATACTCTCAGGTAGCTACATCCTTGGCTAGTAACAGGGTCGTCTCTTTGCAATCTATACTTTCTGCTACTGGTCGTGGAACTGAAGGTTCAACTATCATGGCCGCAGTAGGAACTGCTGCCGCTGGGCTAAACTCTGCTGGGGCTGGTGACGTAGCAGAACTCCCCGAATGAAGCACCACCCCAGGTGATGATTGGGCTTGTGCCCTAGTAACCCTCTGTGCTCTACTCGCAGCTCCCTCGGCTGCCTTGCCCTTCTGGGCCCGGGTTGCCTTACGCGGAGGCATAACGGTAAGGGAAAGAAATACGTTAGAGGGTCCAACTTATAACACAACTCTAAGCACGATCTCGGTGAGAAGAATGGAAACCAATCCTAAATATCCTATAGCCTCACGATTATTGGTGTGGTGCACAACACACCGATAATCAAGACTTCTTGGATACGATGCGTAGACACTTTCGAGGATTAATCGCTCACGATACCACTTTTGTCACGACCCAAACCCGGGCCCGTGACTGGTGCCTTACCTCGGGCACCCAAGTAGACATACATCAGAGTAATCAGCGGAATATAAAACAAGACATGAAATAACATGAAGTAAAAAACAGTTTATCTGAGAGAAGTTGCCTTTCGGCATAAATATATAAAACTTGAATCCGAACAGTTACATCCCTTTTACAAACTCTTCCCACAACATTACTACAGACCTCTAAGAATGATATAACAACAATGGCGGGACAGGGCCCCGCCATAACCCTGAATGTAAGTACCTATAACGACAGGGGACTATACCAAAGATAAGCCTCCGAAGAAACGGAGCTTCCCAAAACGTTGATCGTGATCCTAAGGCGGGGATCAACGGCGGTGTATCTCTACATGCGGCATGACGCAGCCCGAAGGAGGTCGATCTGGCAGTACCAAGTATGTGGCCGAAAATCAGTAAATAAAATCATAGTAGTCTATATAAAGCGGGAGACATGTATGATAACCAAACTACGATTCACAATAATATAAGCGATCATGTCAAGTCGTGGACTCACGCCTCAAAGTCATCACTCAAATATAACTATGGGTCTCACGCCCACAACATCAATCATGCGTGGAATACCTTCCTCACCGCGATCTATGATATAAAAGCACCAAGGAATACACATGAACACGTGTCCACCTGTCATAATAAAGCCGTACGGGGTAAGTACGAAGGCATAGCCGACTACTAACACCCACAGTACCAATGAGGTCATAAACTGTATTACTAGATCTGTCTAGACCGCCACATGATCGAAGGCCGCCACTCGCGCGATGATCAAATGTGCGCGTCTAGTCTGGAACTTCCGCACTCGCGCATAGGCCACTCACGTGAGCCCGTGAGGTATTCCCGCGTCGAGGGTAGTTACTCCGGCGTCGCCCCGACTCGCATCGCGTGTCCACATAGACCGCATGACCACAAAGGCCGCACACTAACGGAACTCGTAGCTCGCGCATAGGTCCCATGGACCCGCGTGAGGTATCCTCGAATCATAGTCACCTGCATCGCTCGAGTATTACCCCGCATCGGAGGGCAGCTTAACCCCCGGGATCATGTCAAGAGGTGAGTGATATAATACTAACATAACAGCTTATCGTTAAACAACATAAGCACAACAAGGGAAACCTCTTTACACAAACATCACAAGATACTAACACACGTAGCATCCTAACTTGTTTATTTATCAAATCAACACGAAAGTATTACAAGGCTATCTCAAACCAACACAATCAAGTTATTCACACAAGGTACTTTCTACTTTATGTTAACAAGTTCGGGTTTTTATCCCCAAAATACTTCATACATTAACTCTTTAAAAGATCCGTTTCTTTCACAAAAGTCACACAATACCCGTAGTATAAAAATAGAGTGACTATCTTTTTAAGTAAACCAAAATACTTCCCTTTGTAAAATCAAGTAACAACATTCTTTTTCAAACGTTCAAGTTTGCCTAATTTCAAATACTCAAGTTTCTCATTTTCGAAAGGTTTCGTAGTTCATAGTCTTAATCACTTAAGAATATAATTCTCTTTTAAAAAATTTGAGAAACATATGCCTTATATGTGAGTAGGTTATTCTTGTTTATAACAATCTTATTAAAGCAGCCATGATCTAGGAAATGTAATATCATTTTGTCTCATCTTAGCTTCTATGCAGATGGAGGTTTCTACTGGTTTTAATAATACTTAATTAGTCAATACATTTCCCTTTATTAACGCTTTAGTGGTTTGTTCGATACTTATTCTGATTTCCGAAATCAGTAAAACATTATTCCTTTTAAAAACCAAGTACTCATTACTCACGAATGAGGTTTCACACTTTTTAACAAAATTCATATTAATTCAATTAAGTCAAGTCTCTTATCTTTTAAGATCAAGTCTCTTAACTTCTAAAATCAATAAACCATTCTTTTTATCTCCCTTAAGTCGTTATACCTAACTTCCCATAAAGCTAGTATAACTCTTAAGCTTTTAAAACCAAGTATTACTCTTCTTTCAAAAAGGTTTCTTAATTCTTTTGAAATACTTCAAGATTCTTATTATTTAGACTCAAGTCAAAAGACATCGCAAGAAACCACGTTCGGTTAACACGTCGTCACCGTACTATATATATTCTTTTAAAATATCATGCTCAAGAGGATAGGAAGAATCACATACCTCACGACGATTTATCGACTATTAGCAAATAGCTCCAAAGTACTGTAATCCTGCTAGCCTTTTCCACCCTTCGAGTAGAATACGCTACTCGCAGTACTTCAACCTATAACGGTTATACAAGTCTATCAATGTCTAGACTACTCGGTAGAATAAATCTAGTTACAAGATTCTACGGAAAATTGGGCAGCACTTCCCTACCCGTCAAACTTCACAAGTCTACTGTAAATACAGTCATATGTAAGTACAGTTCAATTCCCTTCTTATATACCTTCCTTGTATATAACTTATACTTAATTATTATACTTCAACAGTATGCAAACTCTAATTACAAAAGGGGGACAAGATATTTACCTCGATAAGCCCAAAATTATCCAAGATTAAATGTCGATCCTGAGCAACGTTTAGCTCCTACTCTGGGCGCTCCAACCCGCTCCAAACAACCCTTAGAAGTTCTACGCAACTTCTACTTAACACTTCAACCGACTATGAAGGTTTTCCTTAGGGTTTCATTTTGAGACAAAAAGGACATAAGGTAGTATTTCTGGGCTCTACGTATAGAGGTATCTTTGGAATACTACAAGGTATAAGGCTAAGGTATTTTGGTATAGTAACAATACTTGGAGAGTATTTTCTACCAAGAGGGGGGGGGGTATTTTACGAGAACAACTAGGCAAGGGGGGGGGGTGTCTCGGCCAACCCCACTAGGAGGGGGGGGATATCTCTCGGCCAAGGGGACTCACAAAGGGGGAGGAGTGCTCTTTGGACGAGAACACTACACTAAGGGGGAGAGGGCTTCACGACTTGGAAAGTGTTTTTGGGATGAAGAAGTCTTGCACTTCAAAGGGGGTATTTATAGGGAAACCAATGGACAAGATCAAGACAAGTGGGGGGGCAAGTGGAGGGTGAGGATTTGCCCAAGTTCACCCTATCCCTACTCCACAAATCCCTCACAAACATTGACCCAAGTTTTAGGCCACAAAAAGGGGAAGAAAACGTGCACCAATCGGCCACCACAACCGTCCACTTGAGGGTGACAAGTGTCGCCCTCTCGTTGGTCCAAAATATTTCATCTCTCGGAAAAATCCGCAAAAAATATAAATGACATAGCCGTAATTTTCCCTTCGCAAGTTTTGTAAAACGTTTCGTCGAAAAACGATTCTTTTCGGTAGTTTTGAACAAAATTTTCATCCCTTATGCCAACTTAAGACTTAAACTTTGTACGTACGCCCTCACGTACATACTCTGGAAATACGGGGTATAACAGCTATGTATGATTGCTTTGATATCAGCTTCTTGTTGAGCCCCTTCTGATTTGGGGTGTCAGTCTATCATGTCATGATTTCATTATTTCAGTAGAGGTATTCCAGGGCCTTGTCCTGGTACAAAGATTCAGTCAAACTCATGTCAGAGGTTTCATAGACTAGACTAGAAAGTATTGTTCTCATACTTATGATATTTTAAGATATTTCTATTATAACATAACTGCTTGTATTTCAGTATTCAGTTTGCATGTTTTAATCGTCTCTATATTATGTTGATGTCCATGCTAATTCATCAGTCATGTGGTTCGCTCTGTCACATGTAGCTAGGCACCGAGTGTTGTGTTTCATGCAAGCCATCGTTTAGGGCGTGCAAAGCTTGGTATCAGAGCCAGGTACAAGTGTCTTAGAAAGTCTATGAAACTGTGTCTAGTGGGGTCACATTTTATGTGTGTGAAGGCCCCACACATGTAAATAGTTTACCACCAAGACATCTAGGATTGTCCCACTTCTTTCACATTCTAGATCATGCAGTTAGAGTTATACTTTTAGAATATCCTTCTAACTCATGCGTATTACATATTTAAGAAATTCACGCGAAGAGAAAGTACACCAAGAGGACTACAACTACTAGTTAGAGAGTTGTTGATAATGCTGCTAGTAAGGAAAATACTCAAGCATAGAGAGCCAATTCGGGTACAACACTACCTGATATCACAAGGACTTCGAAGATTCCATATTTGTCGCCCAGTTTTACCAACTCAAATGTTAGGGGAGCTATTCAGCTACTCACCCAACTTGTGGATGCTCAAACCCACCATTAGGGAATGACACCAAGTGCTAGTGCTAATGGGGAGTCATCCAGTTCCATGACTCGTGAGTTTCTTCATATGGACCCTCTAGTGTTCACAGGGTTAAGCAAGACAGAGGATCCATAGAATTTCATTGATGGGCTACAAAAAATCTTTTGGCCTATGCATGTTACTTAGATAGAGTCATCATAATTGGGAACTTACCAGTTGCAGGATGTTGCCAATATCAGGTATGAGTCATGAGAGTAGTTCCGCAGGGAAAATGCACCTTCAGCGACTTGGGATGAGTTTGCGGATGTTTTTATTGAGAACTTTATGCCAATTGAGGTCATGGAGGCAAAGATCGTTAAATTCGAAAAACTTAAGCAGAATGGAAGGAGTGTTACCTTCAGTTTGTCCACACGGTCCCAGAAGACAGACTTATTGGCTTAGTACTGGTCATCCGGACCTACCCATCCACAACCAGCGCCCCAGCCCGAAGTCTAATTTTGATAAAAAAAAAGGTCGAAACTTCAGAGCAGCAAGCTTATATTGACAGGTCATCATAGAGCACAGGGGCTTCCAAAACCCTACTTGCAACACTTGTGGTAAGATGCACTCAGATGTGTGTCATTTTTTTTTTGTTGGGTAAATGCAAATATTATTACTAGAAAAAGGAAGAACTGGGGGCTACAATCAGTCATTGAGGGGTCTCAATCCTCAACGTAAGTATAAACAAGAAATGAAAGAGAGGGAGAATGGGACGTTCACCCTTGGGTGACGTTACAATAGGGGATTAAGTCATAAAGAACTCTATAAGTTGTTGTTTTGACTTTTGCAACAACCTTCCCCGTCGTGATACTTCTGTCCTCGAATAGCAATTCGTTTCTTGTCCTCCAAATCTCATATACCACTATGCAAAAGGCAAGTAAGATGGCTTTAGATAGGATGCTTGTCCCGCGAAGCTCTTTCTTGATCCATTTGAGTGCGCTTTCAATAGTTGTCATTTCTCTTCTAATACCCAACCATTCCTTTGTGTGCTTCCAAATCAAGCGGGTGTAGGTGCAAGAAAAGAAGAGGTGAGCCTTTGTATCATTTGCCCTCTTGCAGAACCCGCAAGTCCTATCCTCCAAGTTTATATAGGAGAGAATGTCTTTAGTAGCTAGGCGCTTCCTACAAGCGAGCCATATAGTGAATGAGAATTTAGGAGGAATGTAGCCTCTCCAAATTTGAGACATCCAAAGCCTTTTGTCCCGCGGTGTGCGCAAGACCTCATACACAAGACTAGAATCAAATCTTCCATTGGTGCAACACTTTTCCAAGCCGACAATTGCATTTCCTTGACTACCGAAGATGGAAATGAATGTGTCACGAATGCTACAAACTTTTTTGAATAAGGGGGAATCCCTAGCCCATACCTCATAATCCCAAAGGGATTGGCCTCTCAAGTAGTAGTTATTAATCCATTGGACCCATAAGGTATCCACCTTAGTGTGAGTTTGCCAGACGGTCCGGGAGAGTAAGGCATGGTTCCATTCTTTGATGTTCATAAGACCCAAGCCTCCTTCGGATTGAGGCACACAAATGACATCCCAAGCGACTCTTGGTGGCTTACCACCCCATAAGAACTGAATACATGCTGACCGTACCTTGTTGATAACTGAAGAAGGAATAGGAAACGCCCGAAACCAAAAGCTCTCAACACCTTGAATAACCGATCTGATTAGTTCCAGTTTTCCCGCATAAGATAGTGAATGATGCCCCCATTTCTGAATGTATTCCGAGATTGCACTAGTGAATGGGGTAAACTGATCAACCGAGACAGAAATTGGGGACAAAGGGATCCCCAAGTACCGTACGGGAAAAACTCCTAATGAGAAACCAACTCTTGCCATGATCAAGTCCCGGATTGAACCTTGCACACCCGCAATGTAGATGAATGATTTTGACGGGTTAAGTGTAAGCCCAGAAGCTGCCTACAAATCTTTAAGACACTTCATAAGAACATTTACCGAAGGTACATCCCCTTTGGCAAAGAGCATGAGATCATCTGCAAAGGCAAGGTGAGAGATGCCTAGTCTTTTGCACTTCGGGTGATAAGAAAAAAAAACTTTGTCCGAGGTCCTTAGCTTTAACATCCTTGAAAGGTACTCAATGAAAAGGATAAAGAGCATAGGGGAATCAGATGTGTGTCATTAAGCTATTAATGGTTGTTTTTGGTTTGGTCAGCAGGGCACTATTTGATAGATTGCCCATCGACAAGGCAAGGTACTAGTGGTAATGTAGCTCAGTCCACTACCTCAGCAGCAAATCACTATTCTCAGGTCCAATCAGGGCGTGGTGCGACTATGTTTTGTAACACAAGCAGAGGTCCAAACAACTTATAAGCTTTAGCTGGTCGTTAGGGTACGGAGGCCTATTCGACCAAGTATCTCACTATGGAGTGCACTAGTCTTGTTTATTCGGAAGAAAGTTAGATTTTACATATGTGCATTGACTACAGGAAGTTGAATAAGGTCACCATTAAGAACAAATATTATATCCCTAGAAACGATGATCTATTTGATCAACTTCAGGGTGCCAGTGTTATTCCAAGATTGACCTCAGATCAGGGTACCATCAGCTTAGGTTAAGGAAGTTGATTGTCACAACACGACCCCGGGCCCACGATTGGTGCCCTACCTGGGCTGTTACACCCCGTAATTCCAAGACATGTCTAAGAGAATGTACGTAAAGAATCAGGACTTAAAATTTGAACGAAAGAAAGAGTTGTTATTTCTAAGGAAAAATCTTCCGAACTTCGGAAAGGAAAAATGTTCGTTGATGAGAATTAGATTCTCAAAATACATTATTTGAAGAGTATGAAATTTATTAACATTGTGGAAATTTATTTACGGATTTGGTCCCGTAGGGCCCGCCCGAGAAATTTTACGTTTTGTGGGGCCCACGAGGGTTATGAAATTTTATGGACGAATGGGAGGGAGACACGTGTCACCCCCCCACATGGGGTTGATCGATATTAGCCAAGGGCAAAGAGGACATTTGACAAAGAGAAGGATGATCAAGTCTTGAAGACAAGCTTGAGATAATTGACTAAGTCAACTTGCCCACTTGACAAGATAATTAATCTTCTTCATCCAAGCCACACAAATGTCTTAATCTTGACCCTCCATTGTATTATATATTCACCCACATAGCAAGACAAGTCTCCATACTTAGAGAAAAATTTGAGAAACTTGAGAGAGGGAGATAAAAGCTCTCGGCTAAGGGAGAAAAGGAAAAGAAAATATTTTCGTTTGTGGTTCATAATTCACGATACTGTAACCCAAGGTTCCTAGAGGTATTGTAAGGATATCTCAATAGAAAGATCTCGGAAAATCGACGGTTTCACGTTAGTCGCAAGATGAAAACCTAAGTTGTTTTCATAAGTTTTGATTGGAAATCGAAGGGAAGTTGTTTGTGAACATCTAAGGGCTTCAAATAGCGGATTGGAGCGTGAAGGAAAGGAGCTAAGATTTCTAAGGAGTGACTTTGAATCTTGGAGTTATAAAAGGGCTTATCAAGGTAACAATCTTGTCGTTTTAATGATTGAAGATTACTTATTGTTGTAGTTATGGATATTAGCAAGAATGAGATTTATAATGGAGATTGATAAGTGTTATGGATATTGGAACCACTAATCCGAAACTAGCATGTTTAGCCCTTGAAATTGTAATTCAATTTGGTTATTAGTTTAGTCGTCGCATGTTATAGAAAAAGGAATTATAGTTGTTAAAGTTGTTGACGACTATATAACATGTTAGACTTAACAACTAGGATTGAAAAAGAATTGGGAAGGACTTAGGATTTGTTATTATGGTGGCCGAATGCCCTTATAAATGTTGGACTATTTTATATGAATTGTGGGGCAGAATTTTACACGTATTGTAAGGCGTGTAATCCCCTTTGATTGGTTGATGTGTTGAGCCTTAAATGTGGCATATTGGTTATTGATTTTGAGCCTTGAAAAGGTGGAAAAGTACGTAGAAACAAAGGAAGTGCTGCCCAATTTTCCGTAGAATAAGAGACCTTATACTTAGTATCATTCAACGTTAGAAACTAGAAGTTGATAGTCGTGTTGTGGTCATTATAGGTTGACAATTCTACGTGCGGCGTATTCGACTTAGCGTGTGGATTAAGCCAAAAAGGTATGTGAACCATCCCCTCTTCTTCTAGTATGATTCCTTATGGTAAAGTAAATAAATCTTACTCCTTAAATGATCTACTCCTTGATTGTACTTGGATGTCCTAATATATAAGTTGTTCTATATACTTCCTTGATTGTACTTTGGATGTTTAAATTGGAAGTTGCTATAATCCATTCCCTTGATAAAATTTGGATTTTCAAAAGTGAAAGTTGTTTTACTTGAAGTACTTAGAGTCTTAAAAAGGTAGTGGTTCCTAATCTCTTGGATAGTGCTTTAGTTCCAAAACCTAAAGGTTGTTATAATGACTTTATGGGAAGTTAGTTATAAAGACTTTAGGGGAGTCAAAGGACTGATTTACTTAATTGATTTAAAAGAGGAGAAATGACATGATTTAAAGAGAAGTAACTTGTTTTAAAGGTGTGAGTTACTTGGGATTTAAAGGTAGAAGCTACTTGATTTCAAAACCTTGAATTTAAGTTTTAAAAGTGTAGTTGATTTGAAAAAAATAGAAGTGGCTTGATACTACAAGTGTTAGTGTAATAGGGGTCATAAATGAATTTTGGCTTCATTGTAGTACATGGAAGATGTGACAAGAATATAAAGAATGTAAGCCACTTAATTTGAAGAATATGTAACTTGATGTTGCAAGGCTAGGACCTTGGGATTTTATGAAAAAGCTAAAGAACGTGCGGCGGATGTACGTAGTACTTTGGCTTGCTTAAATGAGAATTATTCTATTTGTGCCTTGACAGTACTTTGGCTTGCTTAAATGAGAATTATTCTAATTGTGCCTTGATAGTACTTTGGCTTGCTTAAATGAAAATTATTCTATTTGTGCTTGATAGCACTTTGGCTTGCTTAAATAAGAATTATTCTATTTGTGCCTTGATAGTACTTTGGATTGCTTAAATGAGAATTACTCTTAGTTTGTTAAAAAGGAAAGGCATGGTATTGTCTTGGTTTGTGTTACACCCCGTAAGTACATGACACGTTTTAAGAACGTACGTAAAAATCCCAAATGTTAAGATTTGAGACTAGTAAAAATTTATCGGAATTATGGAATTGTCGGAAAATGTAATTTTGTGACGAATGGGAGGGCGACACATGTCACCCCCCCCCTTAAATGGTCTTGGACGAAAATACCATGGGTATAAGGGTCATTTGACCATTATTAGGATGACAAAGTCTTGCAAGTTGAAGAGCTTGATAAAATTGACTTAGTCAATGGGGCCACATGACTTGATATTTAAAAGAATTGCATCCAAGCCACACATTTGTACACATCTAGACCCTCCATGTTACTATATAGTAGTACTAGTAGCAAGACAACTTCTATACTTAGCCAAATTTTCAAGAAATTGGAAGAACTCATCTTGAAGCTCTCGGGTTCATCAAAAAAGAAAAGGAAAAAAATTTGTTTGTTGTCCAATAAGCTCCACACTTTAAACCAAGGTTCATGAGGGTATTGTAAGGGTATCTCAATAGAAAGATCCCGGAAAAATAGCGTTTTCGTATTAGTCGCAAGGTGAAAACCTAGTTGCTTTCCTAGGTTTTGATTGGAAGATTAAAGGAAAGTTGTTTGTGATATTCTAAGGGTCTCAAGTGGCTGATTGAAGTGTCAAGAAGAGGCTCTAAGTTGCTAGGGAGCGACTTCGGATTTGAAGTTGGACTAAGACTCGTTGAGGTAACAATCTTGTTCTCTTAAAGTGTTACAAGGTTATATATTGTTGTTAGCCTTACATTTTTACTAGCATGAAGTATATGTGTTGAAGATTATAAGTGATATGGATTGTTGTAGCCTAAAATCCGAAATGATATATAAGCCATTTGAAGTTGGATTACACTTTGGTCGTTAATTAGAATCGTCGCATGTTACTTACTTGAACATTGTAGTAGTTGAAATCGATTGCGACTTGATATCATGTTATACTAAACAACTTGGATTGAAAAGGAATTGGATAAGAATTGGTGTTGTTGTATATCAAAGTTGTCGAATTGGACCTTGTAGTTGGTACTAGTTTGATATCAATTGTGGGGCGGAATTTTACACGTCTTGTAGGCGTGTAATCCCCTATTGATAACTACATTGTTGAGCCTTAAATGTGGCGTATTTGGTTATTGAATTCGGCCTTGAAAAAGGTGGCAAAGTATGTAGAAACAAAGGAAGTGCTGTCCGATTTTCTGTAGAATTTAGTGACTTTGCACTTATAATATTCTACGTTTAAAGTAAGAAGTTAATGGACGTATTATGGTCATTATAGGTTGACATACTACGTGCGGAATATTGTACTTAGCAAGTGGATTGACCCGAGGAGGTATGTGGAACTTTCCTATCTCTTGAGCATGAATAGTTGTACCTATATAGTACGGTAGACGTACAAGACTTTGATATCCCTTACTTGTTTAAGAATGTCCAAGGCGGTTGAGTTAGGGGATTAACTCACTTGTTTAAAAGTAGTAAGGATGTCTTAGTTTTCAAAGTTAAGGGACTTGAAGTGTTTTAAAGTATACGATACTTGTTTCGTTTTAAACGTATAAGTCCCTTGGATATCGGAAAATGTAATTTACTAAGGTATAAAGTTAATATAACGACTTTATGGGAAGTTGGTTATATTAGCTTTATGGAAAGTTAATAAGAGAGATTTACTCTAAGTAAAATAAGTAAGGATAAATGACTTGAATTAATGAAAGGCAAATTGATTTTAAGGCATCAATTGCCTAAGGTTTTAAAAGAAAAGAAGTCACTTGATTTAGAAGCCTAATTATATTTCTAAAGGTATTGTGACTTGTTTTGAAAAGTAATTGTGACTTGTCTTGAAAAATAATTGTGACTTGATACTACGGTTATTAGTATCTTAGAAGTTTTATATGAAAAAGAGTCATTTGTAAAAGAGTAGAAGTATGTAGTACTTTGGGTTAAATTCCCGGATTTTTATAAAGACATGTTAGTGCCTTAAGTAAACTAAAATGAGAGTGTATTTGAACAAGACTAATAAGAAGTTAGGGGATTTCTTAACTTGCTTATGTTATGTATGATAAGCCGGTAGTGCTTATGTTATGTATGATAGCCGGTTTGTGCTAGTGGTATATTATTCATTACGGGGTCATTCCCCGGGTTTGTGGCATTTGCATATTCCGTGGATTTGCTACCCACGATGCGAGGAATACCTCATGCGGGTCCGTAAGGGCTTATGCGGGTGAAATAGTCCCATGCGGGGCGGACCAGTCCTGTCACGACCCGACCTCGGGCCCGCGACTGGTGCCTTACCCCGGGCACCCTAGTGATACAACCTCAGAGAGAAACCAGCGGAAGTAAACTCATAAACAAGAAACAATATAAAATACGAAACAGGCTAACCCAAAATTGTTACCTTCCTGTAAATATAATTATAACAAAACCTGAACAGTTACATCCTTTGCAAACCGAATTTATAACAGGACTACAGGCCTCTAAGAGTTTGTAACAACTATGACCTGAATTACGGGGTGTAACATTCTCCCCCCTTAGAAACATTCGTCCTGAATGTTCCTTCTAGGCTTACTCAAATCACAATATCGACATAGACCCTCTTAACTATTCTTCTTGCAAATAAGGACGCTCCACATGGCCACAACAATACTTAAGCATATATGCCAAATTAAAACTAATAAGCAGGAAAGTGGGTTACCTAGAGGTGTAGGGAACAAGTGAGGATACTTCTTCATCATGTCCTTCTCTGCTTCCCATGTCATTTCTTCCCTGTTCTCGTTCCGCCATAAGACCTTGACGGAAGCCACATCCTTTGTCCGTAGTCGCCTAACCTGACGATCGAGTATCGCTATGGGACTCTCCTCATATGATAACCCCTCTGTCACCTGGACATCACAAATCGGGTGCACTCTAGATGGATCTCCAATACACTTTCGCAACATAGACACATGAAAAACTGGATGTACTGCCTCCAGATCGGACGACAGATCCAACTCATAGGCAACCTTGCCTACCCTACGGACAATGTGGTAAGGCCCAATGTACCTTGGGCTAAGTTTCCCCTTCTTCCCAAATCTCATCACGCCGCCGTGGGTGATACCTTCAGGAAGACCCAATCATCCACCTCAAACTCCAAGTGTCGACGCCGATGATCTGCATACGACTTCTGTCGACTCTAAGCTGACAATAACCGCTCCTGGATAAGCTTCACCTTATCCACCGCCTGCTGAATCAAGTCCGACCCGACTAACTGAACTTCTCCCACATCAAACCATCCTATCGGTGACCTGCACTTCCTCCCGTATAAGGCCTTATAAGGCGCCATATGAATACTAGAATGGTAGCTGTTGTTATATGCAAACTCCACAAGAGGTAAATGATCCTCCCAGCTACCCCTGAAATCAATAACACAGGCCCGCAGCATAACCCAGATGGAATCATGCTTCCTCTGAGTGTGAGGTAACCCTGTAATAAAGTCAATATTGATCACTTCCCACTTTCATGTCGGAATTTCTATCATCTGCAACAACCCACCAGGCTTCTGGTGCTCCATCTTGACCTGCTGACAATTCGGGCACTGCGCCACAAACTCCGCAATTTCCCTCTTCAGGCCATCCCACCAATACATACCTCTGAGGTCGTGGTACATCTTAGTCGGCCCCAGATGAATAGAGTAACGAGCACTGTGTGCCTCCCCCAGAATCTGCTGATGAAGTCCTGCTATATTGGGAACATATAACCTGCCCTCAAATCTTAACACCTCATCCGGTGCTACTCCAAATAGACTCTTCTCCTCCCGAAGAGCCGTATCTCGATACCGTACCATAATCGGATCCTCATACTGTCGCCTCTTCACCTCCTCGACGATGGAAGAATCGGCAACCTCTCGAACTCGAACCCCACTACTATCAGAACCATCCAAACGAACCCCAAGGCTCGCTAGCTGATGTAACTCGCGGACCATGCCCCTCTTCTCTAGCTGCACACCTGACAGACTACCCATCGATCTGCGACTAAGGGCATCTGCAACTACATTGGCCTTCCCTGGATGGTATAGGATATCGACATCATCATCCTTAAGTAGCTCTGATACCACTTTCTTTTGTCACGACCCGACCTCGGGCCCGTGACTGGTGCCTTACCCCGGGCCACCCTAGTGATACAACCTCAGAGAGAAACCAGCGGAAGTAAACTCATAAACAAGAAACAATATAAAATACGAAACAGGCTAACCGTTACACCCCGTAAGTCCAGGACATGTATAAGAGAATGTATGTAAGGAATCAAGACTTGAAAATTGGTACAAAAGGAAGAATTGTTTTTCCGACGGAAAATCTTCCAAACGTCGGAAAGGAAAAATGTTCGTTGATGAGAATTGGATTCTCAAAATGCATTATTTGAAGAGTATGGAACTTATTAACATTATGGAAATTTATTTTTACGGATTCGGTCATGTGGGGCCCACCCGAGGAATTTTATGTTTTGTGGGGCCCACGAGGGTTACGGAATTTTATGGACGAATGGGAGGGCGACACGTGGAACCTCCCCCACATGGTCTTGGACGAAATTAGCAAGGTTAGAATGGTCATTTGACCATTGTGGATGATAAGTCTTTCTAGCTTGATAATATTGACCAAGTCAACTTGCCACTTGTGTAGTTATCCAAGTGTACTTCATCCAAGCCACACATTTGTTATAATCTTGACCCTCCATTGTGTTATATATACCACACTAGTGCAAGACAAGGTCTTCCAACACTTAGAATTATTTCACACATTTTTGTTCTTCAAGGATGCTCACGGGTTGGTGTCAAGTTCCACACAAAAATTTTGTAGTTTTGTTCCATTATTCACAAGACTTTAACCCTAGGTCCCTAAGGGTATTGTAAGGATATCTCAATAGAAAGATTTCGGAAAAACGACGTTTTCACGTTAGTCGCAAGGCGAAAACCTAAGTCATTTTCACAAGTTTGGATTGGAAATGGAAGAGAAGTTGGTTGTGAACTTCTAAGGGCTTCAAATAGCGGATTGGAGCATAAAGGAAAGGAGCTAAGAATTTCTAAGGAGCGACTTTGAATCTTGGAAATTTTAAGGGCTTGTAAAGGTATAATTTTTGTCGTTTTAGTAATTAAGATTACTTATTGTTGTAGCTATGGATATTAGCAAGCATGAGATGTTTATATTATGAAGTTTGATAAGTATATTGGCTATTGGAACCCTAATCCGAAAACTAGCATGTTTAGCCTTAAGATTACAATTCAAGTTGATTATTAGTTTAAGTCGTCACATGTTATATAAAGAAGGAATTATAGTTGTTAAAGTTGTCTATGACTATATAACATGTTAGACCTAAGAACTTGGATTGGAAAAGAATTGGAAAAGACTTTGTATTGTTAAATAATTTAGCCGAGAATGGCTTTGATCATGGACTTACTTGGTATAAATTGTGGGGAAGAATTTTACACGTATTGTAAGGCGTGTTGTTATACCCCGTAGTTCTAGGGTATGTATGTGGGGACGTACGTACGAGAATACGACAGAAATTTTGGAAAGAAAGAAAGGTGTGATTTTCGCCGGAAAAGTTTCCGGGTTTTGTGAAGGAAAAAGGTTCGTTAGTAGGAATTGGATTCCCAGATTTGGTATTTGGACTTCTTGGATTATATTAGAATTATAGGATTTTATTTTCGGAAATAGTCACGTGGGGCCCACGGGAGAAATTTACGGTTTTGTGGGGCCCACTTTGTTTTTGAGATTTTTGGTATTTTGGATATTTTCGAAAGACGAAATATTTTGGACGAATCGGGGGCGACACGTGTCACCCCATGTGGCACCCTTGGCCGAATTGGAGGGACAAGTGGCTAGCCACTTGTCCCCTTGGCCGAAATGGCCCTAACACTTGGCACTAAATTTCGTTGGCCATGTGGTGTGGTGGGACCCACACACACATGGCCCAATCTTGACCACCCACTTGACTTGATCATGGCCCTTGATTCTTCTATAAATACCCCCTTAGCTTGAAGACTAAATTCATCCCCCACTTGAATACTTTCCAAAGCAAATACTCCCTCCCCTTTGTAGAGTTTTCGTCCCTCCCCCCCTCTTGTGTAGAAAATACTTTGTGTATTGTTGTATAATCCCAAATACCTTAGCCTAGTATCCCTAGTATTATTCCAAAGTTATTTCAATACTAGGTGCCCGGAAATACTACTTTATTCCATTAGTCGCAAAGTGAAACCCTAGAAAAATCTTCCTAGCTTGGTTGAAGTGGTAAGAGAAGTTGTTTAGAAACTTCTAAGGGTTGCTTGGAGCGGGTTGGAGCGTAAGAAGTTGGAGCTAAACATTGCTCAGGATCGACTTATAAAATTTGGATAATTTTGGGCTTATCGAGGTAATGATCTTTACCCCCTATTGTAATTGGATATTACATGTGGTAGTAATGTATAGTTGAGTATACTATATGTAGAATGAATATATATTAAAGGATTGAACTGTATTTATAATGGACTGTATTTACAGTAGACTTGTGTAGTATATCTGTGAGGTAGAATTGAACACGTCCGGTTAGACGTGTAATCCCCTGGGAGTTGTTGGCCTGGTAGCGGGCCTGAGTAGAGGAGGAGATTTATGTGGTTACGGGGGGGAGGTGCTGCCGAATTTTCCGTAGAATAAGGAACCTTGTACTTAGAATTGTTCTACGAAGAGATCTAGAGGTTGATAGACGTTTTGTGGCCTTTATAGGTTGAAGTACTGCGAGTAGCGTATTCTACTTGAATGGTGGAAAAGGCTAGCAGGGTTACAGTACTTTGGAGCTATTTGCTAATTGTCGATAATCGTCGCGAGGTATGTGAACCTCTTCCTATTCTTTCTAGCATGATGTTTTGTAAACTATGTAGTACGGTAGACGTACACGTGCTAAATGAGTTTTGGTTGGTTACAAACATAAAGCGTTATAATAGCTTTATGGGAAGTTAGTTATAACGACTTTATGTAGGCAGAAGAATGGTTTATTGATTTTAGAAGTTAAGAGACTTGATCTTAAAAGATAAGAGACTTGACTAAATTGACTTGATGAATTTTGTTAAAAAGTGTGAAACCTCATTCGTGAGTAATGAGTACTTGGTTTTTAAAGAATAATGTTTTACTTGATTTCTAAAAGAAAAGAGACTTAAGAGTTTGAAGTGTTTTGGTTTAAAACATAAAGTGTTATAATAGCTTTATGGGAAGTTAGTTATAACGACTTTATGAAAGCAAAAAAATGGTTTTATCATTGGTTTTAAAATGGTAACTTGACTTTAAAAGGAGAAGTGTTTTGGTATAAAAAGAAGGCATGGTATTGTCTTAATTTGGTTTGAAAAGAAAAGTATGGAAGTTGTTTTGGGTTACTTAAAAATGTTAGTCACTCTATTTGTTATACCCCGTATTTCCAGAGTATGTACGTGAGGGCGTACGTATAAGAATTTGAGCCTTAAGATTAGGCAAGGTTCGAAATTGGGCACAAGTGCCGAAAAGAGTCGTTTTCCGACGAAACGTTTCCACAGCTTACGTAGGGAAAATTCCGGCTATGTCATTAATAATTTTTGCGGATTTTTCCGAGAGACGAAACATTTTGGACCAACGGGAGGGTGACAAGTGTCACCCTCACATTGGAAGCAAGTGGACGGCAAGCTTGACCATTGGCACGTTTTTGGTGTTGAAATTTTGGTCAAGGGTTAGGTAGGATATTTTGTGTAGATGGATAAGGTAGCACATGGCTAAATCTTGGCCTTACACTTGCTATGCACTTGTCTTCATCTTGGCCATTGGTTGGCCTTCACTTGACCTATAAATACCCCTATAAGTTGAAGACTTTCTTCATCAAAAACTTTAGCAATCTATCTAAGTCTCAAAATACTCCCTCCCTCTTGTTCTCTCGTCCACCACACTCCCCCTTTGAGAAGGCCCTTTGGCGAGAGCTTCCCTCCCCTGTAGTGGTTAGCGTAGGGTACCCACTAGCCTAGTTGTTTCGTATAATACCCCTTGTTGTGGTATAGAAATACTCTCCTAGTATTGTTGTAATGTCAAATACCTTGGCCCATATACCTTGTAGTTTTCCCAAGGTTGCACTTATACAAAAGCCAGAAAATACTATTATACTTCCTTTAGCCACTAAACTAAACCCTAAGGAAATCTTCATTGATAGTTGAAGTAATTGAGTAGAAGTTGGTTAGAACTTATAAGGGTTGTTTGGAGGCGGGTTGGAGCGCCTGAGTAGGAGCTAAACCTTGCTCGGGATCGACATATAAACTCGGATAATTTTGGGCTTATCGAGGTAAACACTCTTGACCTTCTATTGTAATTGGAAATTACATGTTGTAGGAATATATAGTTGAAGTATACTATATATAGAATGAACATTATAATTGTGCGGCAATGTCTTTTGACTTAAGCTGAATAATACTTACAATGTCTTGCGACTTAAGCTGAATTTAAAGAAGAGAAGCTGATCGTAATTACGTGGGTGTATTCTGATGAACTTGTGTAGCATTCTTTGTGTAGTAGAATTGTACATGTCGGTTAGGCGTGCAAAACCCCACTGGTTGGCTTGGTGGCGGCCTCGATAGTGGAGAGATTTCTGTTACGGGGAGGTCTTTGAATTTTCTATAGAATATTCTACATTGAGATCTAAGATGTTAATAGGCGCCTTGTGGCCTTTATAGGTTGAAATACTGCGTGTGGCGTGGTCTACTTGGCTTAAGGTGTAGCCGACGGTTTGAGGTACTTGGAGCGTTTTGCTATTAGTCGATAATCGTCGCGAGGTATGTGAACCTCTCCCTATCTTTTCTAGCATGATATGTGTGTAACTATGTAGTACGGTAGACGTACATGTGCTAAATGTATTTGATTGGTTTAAAACATAGAGTGTTATGACAGCTTTATGGCAAGTTGGTTATAACAGCTTTATGTAGGTAAGGAAATGCTTTGTGGTTTTAAAAAGGTAACTGATTTGACTTATAACTGACTTGTTGTGTAATAGTAAAGAATCTTGAAGTATTTCAAAAGAATCTTTGAATCATCTTTATGAAGAGTAATACTTGGTTTTGAAAACATAAGAGTTATACTAGCTTTATGGGAAGTTAGGTATAACGTCTTAAGAGAGAATGGTTTCTTGATTTCTAGAAGTTAAGAGACTTAATCTTAAAAGATAAGAGACTTGACTTGATATGGATGTTAGTGTGAAACCTCATTCGTGTAATGAGTACAGTTGTAAAAGGAATAATGTTTCTTGATTCGAAATCGAATAAGTATCGAACAAACCAACTGCGGCGCTAATAAAGGAAAATGTAATGACTAATGAAGTATTATTAAAACCGGTAGAAACCTCCATCTGCATAGAAGCTAAGATGAGACAAAATGAGATTACATTTTCTAGATCATGGTGCTTAATAAGATTGATTATGAACAAGAATAACTACTACTTTAGGGCATATGTTACTCAATTGTTTTAAAAGAGATTAAGACATTGAACTATGAAACTTTTCTAAAAAGAGTAGCGTAATTGAAATTAGGCAAACTGGAACTTTAGGGTAAAGAAAGGCATTGTGTTGTCTTAAAATGGTTTAAAACATAAAGTGTTATAACAGCCTTATGGGAAGTTGGTTATAACGACTTTATGAAAACAAAAGAAGGGTTTTTATCACTGGTTTTAATGTGGTAACTTGACTTTAAAAAGAGAAGTGTTTTGGTCTAAAAAAAAAAAGGCATGGTATTGCCTTAATTTGGTTTTAAAAAGGATAGTATGGAAGTTGTTTTGGTTTACTTAAAAGATATAAGTCACTCTATTTTATGCTACGGGTATCGGGTGACTTTTATAAAAAGGGAATGGATCTTTAAAAAAGGAATTTAACGTACGTAGTACTTTAGGATTAAAACCCGGACATTGACATAAAATGAAAGTACCTTGAGTTGTGGATAACTTGTCTATGCTTGTTGTTGTGTAACTTGCCTATGCTTGTTGTTGTGTAACTTGTCTATGCTTGTTGTGATAGCCTTTGTTATGCAAGAATTGTGTTCTATATTACCGCGTCTCTCAATGGAGGGTCGGTTGACTCGTTGAGGACTTACTTGGGCGTCTGGCGTGTGGGAAAATTCCGGGTATGCTCACGATGATAGTGTTATTCCATGGACTAGCTCTCCATGAGGTTTCTTCGATCTGGCCTTGGTACGGTGGTCGGCTTTCGTGCTGCCGTCTCGTGGCTGATTCGGCCTTGGTACACAGTAGTTAGCCCTCGCACTTGCCCGTTCGGTGTAGTGGCGAAGTCTCGTGATCTGACCTTGGTACGGTGGTCGACCCTCGTACTTGCCGGTCGACTCGTGACCGCCTTGGTATCTGGTAGTCGGCTCTCGCACTTGCCGATGTCGACCGTGGTTTGGTTGTATTGTATTGTTATTACGGCTTTGGCATCGGTAGGACTTGGTGTTGGTCTACTTCTTGATGTTATCATATCATAGGCTATGGCGGTGAGGAAGGTATTCACGGGCATGGCGATGTTGTGGCATGAGACCCATAAGTATATTTGAGTAAATGACCGGAGGCGTGAGACCACGACTTGATATAAGCGTTATATGTGTGTCTTGTAGTTTGGTTATCATACATGTCTCTGCTTTATATAGACTATTATGATTTCATTTCTGATATTCTGATTTCACATACTTAGTACTGTTATCGACCTCGCCTGAAGTGCGTTCATCTGCGGTAGTAAGTACATCGGTGTCGATCCGCTTTTAGGATCACCTTTCACGTATTGGGAAGCTTCGTTCCTTGGAGGCTTATCTTTGGTATGTTACCACGATGTCTGTAGGTTCTTGTACATTCGGGGTATGGCGGGCCACTGTCCGTCATAGTTGTTGTAAAAATCTTAGAGTGCATGTAATCGTTGTGGCGGGGTTGTAAGGATTATCGCTATTGACGTTTATATATATATATGTTGAAAGGCAAGCTGTTTTGGTTGGCTTTGTTTATTTATAATATCTCTCATTTCATGTTCATGTTTTATTTCTGATTTTCTCGATGTTGTATCACTAGGGTGCGGGGTAAGGCACGATCCACGGGCAGTTCGGTCGTGACAAAGTGGTATCGAGCGATTAGTCCTCGGAAAGTGTCTGAGGCAGTGTCTGGTAAGTCTTGATTATCGGTGTGTTGTGCACCACATCTATAATCGTGAGGCTGCAGGACATTTAGGGTTGGTTTCCATTCTTCTCATTACGAGATCGTGCCTTAGAGGTGTAATAAGATTGGATCCTCGACATACTTCGTTTTACGATTATGCCTCCGCGTAAGGCAACCGGGCGAAGAAGGGCAAAGCGATGAGGAGGCTGAGTAGAAGCGTGGCGAGAGACCATACACGAGCCTCGATCCGCGATATGGAAGCGAGAGGAGATGAGTCACGAGTAGGCCCGATTAATGGCGGGTTGTGGCGGACTTGAGATAAGTGGGCCGGCGGTTCGATGCACCGATGGTTCACCCTAGATCGGATAGTTCGAGGCTACGGGATTTTTACGAGTTGTAGGCGCCCGAGTTTTATGGGTCGAGGCACGAGGATGATCGCAGGAGTTCATCCGAAGCGATTCTGTTGATCGTAGAGTGATCAAGGCATCGGAGACCGAGTCGGTGGTCTAGGTTCGCATCGGCCGCGTGATACCGCGATCGGTAGTTTGATTCGTGGGAGCTGTCGGGAGAGCATGCACATCGGCTTTATGGGACGAGTTCTCGAGGCCTTTCTTGCACATTTCTTGCCTCGCGGATGAGAGGGCTCGGGTAAACAGATTTTGGTGTTGCGGCGAAGCAGGCGCGCGGTTCGGGAGTACAATGTGGAGTTCGACTCATTGGCGATGCGTCCCGCATTGGTAGCTAGTATGGAGGATCGAGTGCACCGATATGTTCTGAGGCTCGATGATCACCTAGCCGAGAGTTGTTCGGTGTAGCTCTTGGCCGGGCATGGACATTGCCGCGTGCAGCGTATGCACTTGGATGTGAGGCGGATAACTCGGCGGAATGACCGTGGTCGTGAGAAGTCGAGCAGCGAGGTCCTTTGGTGACTTTCGAGCGGACCGCCTCAGAAGAGCGATTATGCGCCTCCGCGATTGAGTGGTCCTCCACGGCGCCGGGACCTTTGGGATATTCGGGAAGCGGTCGTGGCTCCCGTGTTTCAGATTTTGAGGAATAAGTGCTCGCCGGATGAGGTTGCCCTTGTCTCGGTGTGGCCGTTGTGGAAAACTTCATAGGAGAGTGTCGTCTCGACTTGGGAGGTTGTTATTCTTGCGGCCAGCAGGCCATCTGGCGAGCTGTCCGATCGGGTAGCGCTGGTAGGATAGCACTGATCGCTAGAGCGATTGCGGGTTACACCTTCCATAGCCAGCGAGATGTTCGTACCGTGAGCCCGGTAGAGGTCGCGGTGGGAGTTCGATTTTAGCGGTCCTTTGACCGCCTATTTTCAGTATATCCTTAACCTCTAGAGTTTTGTATGTATTGATGTTATGTTGATGTGTTTAGTGTTATGTTCGGATAGCCTTGTGCTAAAATGTGATTTAGAAACACAGTTGGTAAAAGGGTAAGCTGGGGTGAGAAAGTGATGAACCTTAGAATACAGTTGAGACCTTAGATGTAAGGCCATCTTGAGTACAAGATTTTGCGGGGATCTTTGTCGAATGTGTAAGTATCGTGGTGTAATTGTGGAAAAATTTCCTTGGGTGGTATAAATGGAAGTGGTAGCTTTCATGACTGTCTGAGTAAGATTGTTCGGATCGAAAGCGAGAGAGTCGGCGTGTGCAGGCTCGGGTTGAGGGCGTGTTGCGTGTCAACCGTGGCCGGAATGAGGTGGGGTCAGATCGAGGTGGTCCCGCGGTGGTAGGGTCACGAGGTGCTAGGCCCAGTTTAGATGACCGTCGTATGAGTTCGTGGTTATGTTCGACGAAGCGGATCGTGAAGGCGGGAATGGCCTTAGAGAGAGTGAAGCTAGTAAGATGACCAAGTTTGGAGGTGGTGACTCCAAAGTTTTGGGAACTGTAGCGATGACTGAAGTATGGTACGTATACTAGAAGAGTTCAGATGTTCCAGAAGGGCACGACGAGTAAGGAAGGAAGAAAAGCGTGTGTTATTTCGTGGCGGTGTGGCGTTGGCAACTGTTAGGAGAACTTCATCGTTATCCGTCTTGAGAAGGAACATTCGGGACGAATGTTTCTAAGGAGGGGAGAATGTTATACCCCGTATTTCCAGAGTATGTACGTGAGGGCGTACGTATAAGAATTTGAGCCTTAAGATTAGGCAAGGTTCAAATTGGGCACAAGTGCGAAAGAGTCGTTTTCCGACGAAACGTTTCCTGACTTACGTAGGAAAAATCCGGCTGTGTCAGTAATAATTTTTGCGGATTTTTCCGAGAGACGAAACATTTTGGACCAACGGGAGGGTGACAAGTGTCATCCTCACTTTGGGAAGCAAGTGGACGGCAAGCTTGACCATTGGCACGTTTTTGGTGTTGAAATTTTGGTCAAGGGTTAGGTAGGATATTTTGTGTAGATGGATAAGGTAGCACATGGCTAAATCTTGGCCTTACACTTGCTATGCACTTGTCTTCATCTTGGCCATTGGTTGGCCTTCACTTGACCTATAAATACCCCTCTAAGTTGAAGACTTTCTTCATCCAAAACTTGAGCAATCTATCTAAGTCTCAAAATACTCCCTCCCTCTTGTTCTCTCGTCCACCACACCCCCCTCCCCCTTTGAGAAGGCCCTTTGGCGAGCTTCCTCCCCTTTGTAGTGGTTAGCCGTGGGGTACCCCCCCTAGCCTAGTTGTTTTCGTATAATACCCCTTGTTGTGGTATAGAAATACTCTCCTAGTATTGTTGTAATGTCCAAATACCTTGGCCCAAATACCTTGTAGTTTTCCCAAGGTTGCACTTATACAAAAGCCCAGAAAATACTATTATACTTCCTTTAGCCACTAAACTAAACCCTAAGGAAATCTTCATTGATAGTTGAAGTAATTGAGTAGAAGTTGGTTGGAACTTCTAAGGGTTGTTTGGAGCGGGTTGGAGCGCACGGAGTAGGAGCTAAACCTTGCTCATGATCGACATATAAACTCGGATAATTTTGGGCTTATCGAGGTAAACACTCTTGACCTTCTATTGTAATTGGAAATTACATGTTGTAGGAATATATAGTTGAAGTATACTATATATAGAACTGAACATTATAATTGTGCGGCAATGTCTTTTGACTTAAGCCTGAATAATACTTACGGCAATGTCTTGCGACTTAAGCCTGAATTTAAAGAAAGAATCGAATCAGTAATTACGTGGGGTGTATTCTGATGAGACTTGTGTAGCATTGCTGTGTAGTAGAATTGTACACGTCCGGTTAGACGTGCAAACCCCCCCCCCCCCTGGTTGGCTTGATAGCCGGCCTCGATAGTGGAGGAGATTTACGCTGTTGCGGGAGAAGTCTTCTTAGAATTTTACGTAGAATATTCTACATTGAGATCTAAGATGTTAATAGGCGCCTTGTGGCCTTTATAGGTTGAAATACTGCGTGTGGCGTGGTCTACTTGGCTTAAGGTGTAGCCGACGGTTTGAGGTACTTGGAGCGTTTTGCTATTAGTCGATAATCGTCGCGAGGTATGTGAACCTCTTGTAACACCCCGAACCCGGGCCCGTTACTGGTGCCTTACCCCGGGCACCCTAGTGATACAACATCAGAGAAAACCAGCGGAAAATAAAACATGAATCATGAAACAAGAGATATAATAAATAAGCAGCAACCAAAGCGGTTGCCTTGGTATATACATAAAACCGAGCAGTTTAATCCTTTTACAACCACACTTGCAGTTCTCTGAGACCTAAGATTTACCACAACTATGACGGACAGGGCCGCCATACCACGAATGTACAAGAACCTGACTCGGGAACACATACAAAGATAAGCCTCCGAGAAAGCGGAGCTTCCCAATCTGTTGGCTGTGATCCTAAGAGCGAGGATCCACGGCCGATGTACCTCTACTGCGGCATGAACGCGGCCGAAGGAGGTCGATAACAGTACCAAGTATGTGAAATCGTAAAAAATCGTAAATGAAATCATACTAATCTATATAAAGCGGGAGACATGTATGATAACAAACTACGATTCACAACATAAAAGCGATCATGTCGATCGGGGACTCGCCTCAAGTCATCACTCAAATATAACTATGGGTCTCACGCCCACAACATCAATCATGTTCGCATCACGGCGCATGCCCCGGAATCTGCGCCGGTGTAGACATGTCCATGATGCAACAATAATACCAATGCCCACGGCCCACATGCCGGAATTGCGCCGGTGTGAACACGTCCATGTGACATCAACAACAATATACTGGGTGATCAACCCTGCCGCATGGCCACATGCCCCCGGAATTCTACATCGGTGTAGACATGTCCATGTAGCCACAATAACAATATATCGGGTAATCAACCCTGCCGCATGGCCACACGCCCCCGGAATTCTGCATCGGTGTAGACATGTCCATGTAGCCACAATAACAATACAGCAATCAAAATGGAAACATACCCGTGGAATTCTCGTCGCTGCGGCCGTCAAGTAAGTTCTCAACAAGTCAACCGGCCCTCTATCGAGAGACGCGGTAACACAGAAACACCACACTTGCACAACAAAGGCTATCATCACAAGCATAGGCAAGTTTCACAACAACAAGCATAGGCAAGTTTCACCACAACAAGCATAGGCAAGTTATACCTCACTCAAGTACCTTCATTTTATGCCAAAGTCCGGGTTTTAACCCTAAAGTACTACTTACGTTAAACCCTTTAAAAGATCCGTTTCTTTCACATAAGTCACACAATACCCGTAGTATTAAAATAGTGACTATCTTATTAAGTAAACAAAATACCTCCCCTTTTTGTAAAAATCAAGTAACAACATTATTTTCCAAACGTTCAAGTTTGCCTAATTTCAAATGCCTAAGTCACTTTTTTTAGAAAGGTTTCATAACTCATAGTCTTAATCTCCTTTAAAACATTTGAGTAACATATGCCATATATGTGAGTAGGTTATTCTTGTTTATAACAATCTTATTACAGCAGCCATGATCTAGAAAATGTAATATCATTTTGTCTCATCTTAGTTTCTATGCAGATGGAGGTTTCTACTGGTTTTAATAATACTTCATTACTTAAATACATTTTCCTTTATTAACGCTGCAGTGGTTTGTCGATACACATTCTGATTTCCGAAATCAGTAAGACATCATTCCCTTTAAATAAAACCAAGTACTCATTACTCACGAATGAGGTTTCACACAAACATTCACATTAAAACAAATAAGTTAAGTCTCTTATCTTATAAGATCAAGTCTCTTAACTTCTAACACCAGTAACCCATTTTCTTTACCTCTCTTAAGACATTATACCTAACTCCCCATAAAGCTAGTATAACTCTTTTTAAAACCTTTAAAACCAAGTGTTACTCTTTCTTTCAAAACGATTCACAAATCTTTTGAAATACTTCAACTTCTTCATTAACACATAACAAGCCAGTTATAACCAAATCAGTTCCCTTTTGAAAACCACAACCCATTTTCTCACCTACATAAAGCTGTTATAACCAACTTCCCATAAAGCCGTTATAACACTTTATGTTTTAAAAACAATCAAACACAGTTAACACATGTACGTCTACCGTACTACATAGTTTACACATATCATGCTAGAAGAGATAGGAAGAGGTTCACATACCTCGCGACGATTGTCGACTAATAGCAAAACGCTCCAAGTACCTCAAACCGCCGGCTACTCCTTAAGCCAAGTGGATCACTCCACGTCGTACTTCAACCTATAAGGCCACAAGGCGCTTATTAACATCTAGATCTCAACGTTCCATATTCTACAGAAAATTCGGCAGCACCTCCCGCAATGGCGTAAATCTCCTCTCTATCGGTAGGCTACCAAGCCAACCGGGGTTTCACGCCTAACTGACGTGTACAATTCTACTACACAAGAATGCTATACAAGTCATGTCTGATACACTATGTAATTACTGATTCGATTCGATTCTTTATTCTTGAGCTTAAGTCAAAAGACATTGCCACAATACTAAGTTCATTCTATATATAGTATACTTCAACTATATATTCTAACAACAGGTAATTTCCAATTACAATAGAAGGACAGTAGTGTTTACCTCGATAAGCCCAAAATTATCCGAGTTTAATGTCGCTCCTGAGCAAGGTTTAGCTCTACTCGAGTGCTCCAAACAACCCTTAGAAGTTCTAACCAACTTCTACTTACAACTTCAACTACGGGTGAAGATTTCCTTAGGGTTTCGTTTAGAGGCTAAAGGAAAGTATAATCGTATTTTCCGGGTTTTTCGTACAAAGGGTACTTTGGAAAGTACTACAAGGTATTTGGGCTAAAGTATTTGGACATAATAACGATACTATGAGAGTATTTCTATACCATAACAAAGGGTCTTATACGAAAACAACTAGGCTAGTGGGTACTACCATTAGCACCACTAGGAGGGGTGGTGCTCTCGGCTAGTACTCACAAAGGGTAGGGGTTTCTCGGCCACAAGGCCTCATGAGGGAAGAGGGGTGGTGGACGAACTACACAAGTGAGGGAGGAAGAGAACTTCAAGAGTTAGGAAGATTTTTGGATGAAGAAGTCTTCCAAAGGGTGGGGTATTTATAGGTCAAGAAATGGCCAACCAATGGCCAAGATTCAACCAAGTGTAAGGCAAGTGTAGGGCTAGATTTCAACCATGTGGACCTTATCCATCTACCACACAACTTGCACAAAATATCCTACCAACTAAAGTGGTCCAAATCGTCAAGCCAAGCCATGGTTGCCGTCGAGCCTTCGATGTGAGGTGACACTTGTCACCCTCCCGTTGGTCAAATATTTTTCGTCTGTCGGAAAAATCCGAAAAAATTATAAATTACTTAGCCGGATTTTCCTACGAAGTCGTGGAAACGTTTCGTCGAAAAACGACTCCTATCGGCACTTGTGCCCAAATTTCGAAACTTGTCAATTCTTAAGGCAAAAATTTAATACGTACGCCCTCACGTACATACTCAGGAAATACGGGGTATAACATTCTCCCCTCCTTAGAAACATTCGTCCCGAATGTTCCTTCTCAAGACGGATTACGAAGAAGATCTTCTAACAAGTTGCCAACGCCGCGCCTGGCCACGAACTAACACACGTACTCTTCCTTAAGGCCATTCCCGGCCCTTGCGATCTGCTTCTGGTCGAACATATCCACGAACTCATACGATGGTCATCAAAACTTGGGCCTAACACCCTGGTGACCCTACCTCCTGGCGGGACCACCCAGAGCTGACCCCACCTCAATCCGGGCTACGGGTTGACACGCAACACGCCCTCAACCCGACCCTCCGTCACGCCAACTCTCTAGTTTCTTGATCCGAACAATCTTACCTCTACAGGTCATGAAAGCTACCACTTCCATTTCACACTACCCAGGGACTTACCCTTTTCACTAACCAGGTTTCTAAATCACACTTTTAGCACAAAGCTATCCAAACATAACATTAAACACATCAACAACATCAATACATACAAAACTCTAGAGGGTTAGGGATATACCTGAATCTACCGCTCCTCTCTAATCATATGCACGCCTGCAGGCGTAGCCGTAGAAAGCGATGAACCACCATCGATCCAAGGTCGAGTCGTAACATCCGTGCTACCCTTGGTCGGACGATTCCTCAAAATGGCCCCGCTGGCCGCAAAAATAACAAGCTCCCTTGGCACCACGACATTCCCCGAAATGCGGTCTACCACATCGACCACACCGAGGTAGGGGTGACTGCACCTGGCCAACACCCTTACTCCCCTGGACACCTGAACCCATGGAGCTCTGACCTGCTCCCGAAGGTTGTGGAGGACCACTCTGCACTGGCGGAGGTACAAAACTAGTCTGCTGCTGAGGCGGTCCGCCTCGAAAGTCACCAAAGGACCTGCGTCACGGCCTCTTCCTGGCGATCTTGGTCATTCCGCCGATTTCTCGCTCACTGCCTCCAGTGCATAAGCTGCGCACGGCAATGTCCATGCGGTGAAGAGCTACACCCGAACAACTCTGCTAGGTAATCATCGAGCCACTGTAACATATCGGTGCACTCGATCCTCCATACTAGCTACTAATGCGGGAACATACCGGCAATGAGTCGAACTCACATTGTACTCCGAATATGCGCGCTTCGCCTCAACATCAAAAATCTGCCGGCGAGCCCTCCTCATCTGTGGAGGCAAGAAATGTGCCGAAGGCCCCGAAAACTCGTCCCAAACGGTGGAAGTGTATTCTCTCCCGACAGCTCCGTGAATCAAACGATCATTGCGGATCACGCAGCGATGCGAACCGAAGGTCACAGACTCGGTCTCAAGCCTTGATCACCGCGTGATCCTTCAGAATCGACGGATGAACTCGCGGATCATCCTCGAGCCTCGACCGTAGAACTCGCGGGCTACAACTCGGAAAATCTCGTAGCCTCAAACTATCGCTCTCTCGGGTGCACCGCGGTCTTCTGAATCCAGGCTACTGCGTCCGGCCTATCCTCATATCAGCCTGACCACGGCCAATAATCGCCATCTCATTGTGACCCATCTACCCTGCTCGGTGTGGGATCGAGTGTTATACCGTAGTTGCGTGGTATGTATGTGAGGACGCATTCGTACTGAGTAATTTTGAAAAGAAAGAAAGATGTGAGTTTTCACTGGAAAAGTTTCCTGTTATTTGTGAAGAAAAAGGTTCGTTAATGGGAATTGGATTCCCAGTTTGGTATTTGGACTTCATAGATTATATTAGAATTTTGAGATTTTATTTTGGAAATGGTCACGTGGGCCCACGGAGAAATTTACTGATTTTGTGGAGCCCGCTTTGTTTTGAGATTTCCGGTATTTTGGATATTTTCTAAGACGAAATATTCAGGCGAATCGGGCGACACGTGTCACCCCATGGCACCCTGGCGAAATATTTATTGTGCACAACACCCGATTAGAGTCGTTTTTCGACTAAACGTTTTACTAAACTACGAAGGAAAATTCGGCTATGTCATTTAGTATTTTTGCGAATTTTTCCGAGGCGGAACGTTTTGGACCAACGAGAGGGCAACACTTGGCACCTCTCGTTGGTGGACTGAAAAGCGCGGTAGGGCGAATTGATGGGCAAGTTGTGGTAGATATTTGTGTAGATATTTGTGAGGATTTGTGGAGTAGGGTTAGGGTGCACTTGGCTTGATCTTGGCCTTACACTTGTGTAGCACTTGGCTAGATCTTGGCCATTGGTTGGCCTTTGGCTTTGCTATAAATACCACTCCTTGTGAAGACTTATTCATTCACTCCTCACTTTGTCTAAGTCTTGAAATCCCTCCTCTCCTTGTTGTTGCTCGTCCAACTCCCTTCTCCCCCTTAGAAAGAGGCCTTGGCGAGAACACCCTCCCTAGCCTAGTTGTGCTAGCCGAGCCTACCCCTTTGGTAGAAAGTTATCTTCCAGTATTGTTATAATGCCCAAAATACCTTAGCCTTGTACCTTGTAGTATTCCAAAGATACCTCTTTCGTGAAGTCAGGAAATACTACCTTTTGTCCTTTAGTCTCAAACCGAAACCCAAGGAAATCTTCATAGTTGGTTGAAGTATGTGAGTAGAAGTTGGTTAGAACTTCTAAGGGTTGTTTGGAGTGGTTTGGAGCGCGTGGAGTGGAGCTAAACCTTGCTCGGAGGCGACATTAAACTCGGATAATTTTGGGCTTATCGAGGTAATTATCTTGTCCTATTGTAATTGGAAATTACATGTTTGTTAGAGTATATAGTTGAGGTATACTATATATGGAACTATACTTAGTATTCGGATGTCTTTTGACTTAAGCTGAAGAATAAAGAATCGAATCAATCGTATTTACATAGGGTGTGCGGTAGACTTGTGTAGTATTACTGAGTAGAATTGTACACGTCCGGGTAGACGTGTAAACCCCCCCCCTTGGTTGGCTTGGTAGCCGGCCTCGATAGAGGAGGAGATTTACGCTGTTGCGGGGGGGGGAGGTGCTGCCGAATTTTCTATAGAAAGATAGAAAACTTGTGTTTTGGGGTTAATAGACGTTTGTGACCTTTATAGGTGAAAGTACTAAGAGTAGCGTATTCTACTCGAGGAGTGGAAAGGGCTAGCAAGGTTGTAGTACTTGGAGCATTTTGCTTATTGTCGATAAATCGTCGCGAGGTATGTGAACCTCTTCCTATCTCTTCTAGCATGATATGTGTGAACTATGTAGTACGGTAGACGTACATGTGCTAAGTGATTTGGTTGGTTTAAAACATAGGGTGTTATAATAGCTTTATGGGAAGTTAGTTATAACGACCTTATGTAGGTGAAAATGGTTTACTGATGTTAGAAGTTAAGAGACTTGATCTTATAAGATAAGAGACTTAACTTATTTGTTTTAATGTGAATGTTGTGTGAAACCTCATTCGTGAGTAATGAGTACTTGGTTTTAAAGGAATAATGTTTCTTGATTTCGAAATCGTAATGTGTATCGACAGGACCAACTGCGGCGTTAATAAAGGAAAATGTATTGAATAATGATGTGTTGTATTAAAACCGGTAGAAACCTCCATCTGCATAGAAGCTAAGATGAGACAAAATGATATTACATTTTCTAGATCATGGTCTTTGTAATAAGATCGTTATAAACAAGAATAAACTACTCACATATATGACATATGTTACTCAATTGTTCTAAAAAGGAATCAAGTGATTAAGTTTGGGAACTATGAAACCATTCGAAAATAAGAAGCTTGAGTAATTGAAACTAGGCAAGCGGAACTTAGGAAAGGAATGTTGTTACTTGATTTTGAAAAGGAAGATGGGTTGGTCATTCTAATACTACGGGTATCGGGTGACTTTTATAAAAGTAATGGATCTCTTTTAAAAGAACTTAACGTATGTAGTACTTTGGGGTTAAAAACCCGTACTTTGGCATAAAATGAAAGTACTTTGAGTTGTGTGAAACTTGCTGTCTTGTTGTTGTGAAACTTGCCTATGCTTGTGATGATAGTCTTTATTGTACAAACGTTGTGTTTTACGTGTTCGCGTCTCTCGATAGAAGTCGGTTGGTAGTTGAGAACTTACTTGGGCGTCTTGGCGGTGACGGAGAAATTCCGCAGTGCGTTCGTTGATAGTATTATTGTTGTTAATCGCTTTGGACATATCGCGACGCGATCGTGGCGCGCGGGTATGCTTCCATTTGGTTAAGGTCTTGTAGTTAATCGCTTTGGATATATCGACACGATGCGTAGCGCTGCGGGTATGTTTCCATTTTGATTATCGCCTTGTGATTTCCTTGGACATACCGACACGCGATCGTAGCGCTGCGGGTATCGTCCATTTGGAATCTTGTCTATTGTTTCCCTTTGGACATACCGACACGATGCGTAGCGCTGCGGGTATCGTCCATTTGGAATGTTGTCTTATTGTTTCCCTTTGGACATACCGACGATCGTAGCGCGCGGGTATGCTTCCATTTGGATTCTTTGTCTTGTTGTTGAGGTCACATGGACATGTCTACACCGATCTGCGAATTCGGGGCATGTGGCCATGGGACATTGGTATTATTGTTGCATCATGGACATGTCTACCGATGCACGATGTTCGGGCATGCGGCCATGCGAACTCGATTGATGTTGTGGGCGTGAGACCCATAGTTATATTGGAGTGATGACTGTTTTATGTTGTGAACTGTAGTTTGGTTATCATACATGTCTCCTGCTTTATATAGACTAGTATGATTTCATTTCTGATGTTATGCGATTTCACATACTTGGTACTGTTGTCTTGACCTCGCCGAGTCCGCGTTCATCTGCAGTAGAGGTACATCGGTCGTGGATCCTCGCTCATAGGATCACAGTTCAGCGCATTTGAAGCTCCGTTTCTCCGGAGGCTTATCTTTTGGTAGGTGTTCCCTGAGTTGTAAGTTCTTGTACATTCAGGGGTATGGCGGGGCCCTGTCCCGTCATAGTCATTGTATATCTTAAGTGCAGTAATCTTGTTGTGGCGGGGTTGTAAAAGGATTAAAGCTGCTCGTGTTTTATGTATATCAAGGCAACTGTTTTTGGTTGGCCTGTTTATTTATTATATCCCTTGTTAAATGACTCATGTTTTATGTTCCGCTGATTTTCTCTGATGTATGTATCACTAGGGTGCCCTGTAAGGCACGATGCGGGCCGAACAGGTCGTTACAAAAGTGGTATCGAGCGATTAATCCTCGGAAAGTGTCTGCACCGTGTCTAGTAGAGTCTTGATTATCGATGTGTTGTGCACCACATCTATAATCGAGAGCTGAGACATTTAGGATTGGTTTCCATTCTTCTCATTCCGAGATCGTGCCTTAGAGGCAGTTGTAAGTTGTACCCTCGACGTATCTCGTTTTTACGATTATGCCTCCGCGCAGGCAACGAGCCGGAAGGGCAAGGCGGCGAGTCTTTGCTAGTGAGATACTGAGGAGAATGCAGCGCAGCCCGAGCGATACACGAGGTTGTGCTTGACGGCGGGTTTCGCGACGCCGCCAAGACCAGCGAGTTTAGAGCGCAGCGATGGGCGATGAGACTCTGATGCACTGAGCCTCGTCCACGATGCGGAGGCGGGAGATGGGTCACAAGAGATGGCGATTATTGGCGAGTTGTGGCGGATATGAGAGCAGTGGATCGCGATTCGGTTCGAGCACCATGGTTCACCCCGAGCGAATAGTTTGAGGCTACGGGACTTTACGAGTTGTAGCCCGCGAGTTTTATGGGTCGAGGCACGAGGATGATCCGCAGGAGTTCATCCGGCGATTCTGACCGGATCATCACGGGTGATCAAGGCTTGAAACGAGTCAGTGACCTTTGGTTCGCGTCGGTGCGTGATACCGCCGTCGATTGGTTTGATTCATAGGAGCTTTCGGGAGAGCATGCACCTCCGCAGTATGGGATGAGTTTTCGGGGCTTTCTCACGCACTTCTTGCCTCCGCAGATGAGGAGGCACGCGGCTGATTTTTGTTACTAAGGCGAGAGGCGCCGTCGGGAGTACAATGTCGAGTTCGATTCTTTGGCTCGATATGTCCTGCGCTAGTTGCGAATATGGAGGATAGGGTGCATCGCTACGCCACGGGCTTGATGATTATATGGCGAATCTTGTGCGGGTGTTTCTCTTCACCGCATGGACATTGCCGCACGCAGCTCATGCGCTAGGATGCGAGGCACGGAGGGTCGACGGAATGACTGGATCAGCGAGAAGGGCCGGGACGGCAGGTCCTTTGGTGGTTTCGAGGCGGACCGCCTCGTGGAAGACTAGTTATATACCCCACCGGTGCAGTAGTCCTCCACCGTCTTGAGGCGGTCGTGGCTCGAGGTTCAGATTTTCGCGAGCGGGGTGTTAACGGTGAAGCCACCCTACCTCGTTGTGACCATTGTGGTAGACTCCATTTTGGAGAGTGTCGTGCTAGATTGGGAGTTTGTTTTACATGCGGCCAGCGAGGCCATTTGCGAGGAACTGTCCGACCAAGGGAAGCAGATGTTACGACTCGACGCCGGGATCTGTGGTGGTTCATCACCCCTTTATACGCCTGCAGTGTGCCTATGATTAGAGTGGAGCGGTAGCTTCGTATATCCTTAACCCTCTAGAGTTTTGGTATCTTTGGTTATGATGGTCTCATTATTGTGTGCTATGTACGGATAGCATTGTGATATGTGTGAGTTAGAATGTATGGTTAGTTGGGAGGATACGTGTGGGGCATGGTAAGTGTGAACCTTAGACTATGTCACGACTGAGACCTTAGGGGTAAGGTCGTCTTGAGTTAAAGATTTATTTTTGACCCTTATCAGAGTAGTAGTATGCGTGGGATTTATTTGTGTGATAAGTCACCGGGTAGTGTGAGATGGAAGTGGTAGCTTTCATGATGTGAATTAGTAAGATTGTTTGGATCGGGAACAAGAGTTTGGCGCGGTTGGGGGTCGGGTTGAGGACCATTTGCGGGTCAACCGTAACGGTTTGGGGTGGTCAGTTGGGTGGTCCCGCCAGTGGTAGGGTCACGAGGATGCTAGGCCCAGTTTGTATGATCATCGTATGAGTTCGTGGACGCGTTCGACGAAGCGGTTCGTAAAGGCCGGAATGGCCTTAAGGAAGTTTGAGGTTAGTAAGATGACCAAGTTTGGAGGTAGTGACTCGCAGATTTTGAGAGCAAGTAATGGTGAAGTATGGTACGTCTTGGGAGAGTTCTAGTGTTCGAGAAGGTACAACGAGTAAGGGAGGAAGATAACGTGTGTTATTTCGTGGCTGCGTGGCGTTGACAACTTGTTAGAGGAACTTCATCGATATCCGTCTTGAGAAGGAACATTCGGGACGAATGTTTCTAAGGAGGGAGAATGTTATACCCGTAGTTGCGGGGTATGTATGTGAGGACGTGCGTGCGAGTACAGCGAAATTTTGAAAAGAAAGAAAGATGTGAGTTTTTCGGAAAAGTTTCGGTTATTTGTGAAGAAAAGGTTCGTTAATGGGAATTGGATTCCCAGTTTGGTATTTGGACTTCATAGATTATATTAGAATTTTGAGATTTTATTTTCTAAATGGTCACGTGGGCCCACGGAGAAATTTACTGATTTTGTGAGCCCGCTTTGTTTTGAGATTTCCGGTATTTTGGATATTTTCTAAGACGAAATATTCGGCGAATTGGGGCGACACGTGTCACCCCATGGCACCTTGGCGAAATATTTATTGTCAGGCACAACACCCGATTAAGTCGTTTTCGACGAAACGTTTTACTAAACTACGAAGGGAAAATTCCGCTATGTCATTTAGTATTTTTGCGAATTTTTCCGAGAGGCGAACGCTTTGGACCAACGAGAGGGCAACACTTGGCACCCTCTCGTTGGTGGACTTGAAGGGGCGGCTAGGGCCGAATTGATGGGCAAGTTGTGGTAGATATTTGTGTAGATATTTGTGAGGGATTTGTGGAGTAGGGTTAGGGTGCACTTGGCTTGATCTTGGCCTTACACTTGTGTAGCACTTGGCTAGATCTTGGCCATTGGTTGGCCTTTGGCTTTGCTATAAATACCCCTCCCTTGTGAAGACTTATTCATTCACTCCTCACTTTGTCTAAGTCTTGAAATCCCTCCCTCTCCCTTGTTGTTGCTCTCGTCCAACTCCCTTCTCCCCCTTAGAAAGAGGCCCTTGGCCGAGAACACCCCCCTCCCCCTAGCCTAGTTGTGCTAGCCGAGCCTACCCCCCCCCCCCCCTTGGTAGAAAGTTGTCTTCCAAGTATTGTTATAATGCCCAAAATACCTTAGCCTTGTACCTTGTAGTATTCCAAAGATACCTCTTTACGTAGAGTCCGGAAATACTACCTTTTGTCCTTTTAGTCTCAAACCGAAACCCTAAGGAAATCTTCATAGTTGGTTGAAGTATGTGAGTAGAAGTTGGTTAGAACTTCTAAGGGTTGTTTGGAGTGGTTTGGAGCGCGTGGAGTGGAGCTAAACCTTGCTCAGGAGCGACATTAAACTCGGATAATTTTGGGCTTATCGAGGTAATTATCTTGTCCATATTGTAATTGGAAATTACATGTTTGTTAGAGTATATAGTTGAGGTATACTATATATGGAACTATACTTAGTATTCGGCAATGTCTTTTGACTTAAGCCTGAAGAATAAAGAACTGAACTGAACTGTATTTACATAGGACTGTATTGCGGTAGACTTGTGTAGTATTCGAGTAGAATTGTACACGTCGGTAGACGTAAACCCCTTGGTTGGCTTGGTAGCCACTCGATAGAGGAGGAGATTTACGCTGTTGCGGGGAGGTCTTTGCGAATTTTCTATAGAAAGATAGAAAACTTGTGTTTTGGGGTTAATAGACGTTTGTGACCTTTATAGGTGAAAGTACTAGAGTAGCGTATTCTACTCGAGGAGTGGAAAGGGCTAAGGTTGTAGTACTTGGAGCATTTTGCTTATTGTCGATAAATCGTCATGAGGTATGTGAACCTCTTCCTATCTCTTCTAGCATGATATGTGTGAACTATGTAGTACGGTGACGCATGTGCTAAGTGATTTGGTTGGTTTAAAACATAGGGTGTTATAATAGCTTTATGGGAAGTTAGTTATAACGACCTTATGTAGTGAAAATGGTTTCTTGATGTTAGAAGTTAAGAGACTTGATCTTATAAGATAAGAGACTTAACTTATTTGTTTTAATGTGAATGTTGTGTGAAACCTCATTCGTGAGTAATGAGTACTTGGTTTTAAAGGAATAATGTTTCTTGATTTGAATCGAATGTGTATCGACAGCACCAACTGCAGCGTTAATAAAGGAAAATGTATTGAATAATGATGTGTTGTATTAAAACCGGTAGAAACCTCCATCCGCATGAAGCTAAGATGAGACAAAATGATATTACATTTTCTAGATCATGGTCATTGTAATAAGATCGTTATAAACAAGAATAAACTACTCACATATATGACATATGTTACTCAATTGTTCTAAAAGGAATCAAGTGATTAAGTTTGGGAACTATGAAACCATTCAAAATAAGAAGCTTGAGTAATTGAAACTAGGCAACCGGAACTTAGGAAAGGAATGTTGTTACTTGATTTTGAAAAGGAAGATGGGTTGGTCATTCTAATACTACGTATCGGGTGACTTTTATAAAAGTAATGGATCTCTTTTAAAAGAACTTAACGTATGTAGTACTTTGGGGTTAAAAACCGGACTTTGGCATAAAATGAAAGTACTTTGAGTTGTGTGAAACTTGCCTATGCTTGTTGTTGTGAAACTTGCCTATGCTTGTGATGATAGTCTTTATTGTACAAACGTTGTGTTTTACGTATTTACGCGTCTCTCGATAGAGTCGGTTGGTAGTTGAGAACTTACTTGGGCGTCTTGGCGGTGACGAGAAATTCCGCAGATGCGTTCGCTGATAGTATTATTGTTGTTAATCGCTTTGGACATACCGACACGATCGTAGCGCGCGGGTATGCTTCCATTTTGGTTAAGGTCTTGTGGTTAATCGCTTTGGATATCGCGACACGATCGTAGCGCACGGGTATGTTTCCATTTGATTATCGCCATGATTTCCTTGGACATACCGACACGATCGTAGCGCTGCGGGTATCGTCCATTTGGAATGCTGTCTATTGTTTCCCTTTGGACATCGACCGACGATGCGTAGCGCGCGGGTATGCGTCCATTTGGAATGTTGTCTTATTGTTTCCCTTTGGACATACCGACACGATCGTAGCGCGCGGGTATGCTTCCATTTGGATTCTTTGTCTTGTTGTTGAGGTCACATGGACATGTCTACACCGATGCAGAATTCGGGGCATGTGGCCATGGGACATTGGTATTATTGTTGCATCATGGACATGTCTGCCGTCACGATATTCGGCATGCGGCCATAACGCGAACTCGATTGATGTTGTGGGCGTGAGACCCATAGTTATATTGGAGTGATGATGTTTTATGTTGTGAATAGTTTGGTTATCATACATGTCTCTGCTTTATATAGACTAGTATGATTTCATTTCTGATTGCATGATTTCACATACTTGGTACTGTTGTCTTGACCTCGCCCGGGGCTGCGTTATCTGCGCGGTAGAGTACATCGATCGTGGATCTCGCTCATAGGATCACGATTCACAGCATTTGAAGCTCCGTTTCTCGGAGGCTTATCTTTTAGTAGGTGTTCCCTGAGTTGTAGGTTCTTGTACATTCGGGGTATGGCGGGGCCACTGTCGTCATAGTCATTGTATATCTTAGAAGTGCAGTAGATCTTGTTGTGGCGGGGTTGTAAAAGGATTAAAGCTCGTGTTTTATGTATATCGAAGGCAAGCTGTTTTTGGTTGGCCTGTTTATTTATTATATCCCTTGTTAAATGACTCATGTTTTATGTTCCGCTGATTTTCTCTGATGTATGTATCACTAGGGTGCCCAGGGTAAGGCACCAGTAACGGGCCCCGGAACGGGTCGTTACATGGAGGCTCAGGTACTGTAGTCTCATCAGCCACGGCTGCGGCTCTAAACCCTGCTGGTGCTGGCGGCGTCGCGAACCTCGCCGTCGGAAGCAATTGTTTAATCTTGGCGGCCTGCGCCCTCGTACTCCTCTGAACCACACTAGCAGCTCCCTCGGCTGCCTTGCCCTTCTGGGCCCTGGTCGCCTTGCGCGGAGGCATAACTGGTAAAATGAAACACGTCAGAGGGGTCCAACTTACAACTCAGCTCTAAGGCACGATCTTAGAATGAGAAGAATAGAAACCAATCCTACATGTCCTATAGCCTCCTGATTATAGATGTGGTGCACAACACACCGATAATCAAGACTCTACTAGACACGGTCTGTAGACACTTTCCGAGGACTAACTGCTCTGATACCACTTTGTAACGCCCCGAACCGGGCGTTCGTGCCTTACCCGGCACCCTAGTGATACAACATCGAGAAAACAAATGAAAATAACACAAGAATCATGAAACAAGACATATAATAAAAAAACACCCCAACCACACCACTTGCCTTCAGTATATACAGAAACCCCGAACAGTTTAATCCTTTTACAACCACGCCCAACAGTTCTGCACCTTAATATTTACCACAACTATGACGGACAGGGCCGCCATACCACGAATGTACAAGAACCTACAACTCAGGGAACACATACAAAAGATAAGCCTCGGAGAAACGGAGCTTCCCAATACTGGCTGTGATCCTAGAGCGAGGATCCACGATCGATGTACCTCTACTGCGGCATGAACGCAGCCCCGAAGAGGTCGAGACAACAGTACCAAGTATGTGAAATCGTAAAAAATCGTAAATGAAATCATACTAATCTATATAAAGCAGAGACATGTATGATAACCAAACTACGATTCACAACATAAAAGCGATCATGTCGATCGTGACTCACGCCTCAAGTCATCACTCAAATATAACTATGGGTCTCACGCCCACAACATCAATCATGTTCGCATCATGGCGCATGCCCCGGAGTGCAGCCGGTGTAGACATGTCCATGATGTCACAATAATACCAATGCCCCATGGCCACATGCCGGAATTACTGCGCCGGTGTAGACGCGTCCATGTGACATCAACAACAATATCTTGGGTGATCAACCGCCGCCCGTACGCCCCGAATTCTACATCGGTGTAGACATGTCCATGTAGCCACAATAACAATATATCGGGTAATCAACCTGCGCGTAGCCACGCCACGCCTGCACTCGGTGTAGACATGTCCATATAGCCACAATAACAATACAGCAATCAAAATGGAAACATACCCGTGGAATTCTCGTCGCGCCAAAGACGTCAAGTAAGTTCTCAACAAGTCAACCCCTCTATCGAGAGACGCGGTAACACAGAAACACCACACTTGCACAACAAAGGCTATCATCACAAGCATAGGCAAGTTTCACAACAAACAGCATAGGCAAGTTTCACCACAACAAGCATAGGCAAGTTATACCTCACTCAAGTACCTTCATTTTATGCCAAAGTCGGGTTTAACCAAAGTACTACTTACGTTAAACCCTTTAAAAGATCCGTTTCTTTCACATAAGTCACACAATACCCGTAGTATTAAAATAGTGACTATCTTATTAAGTAAACAAAATACCTCCCCTTTTTGTAAAAATCAAGTAACAACATTATTTTCCAAACGTTCAAGTTTGCCTAATTTCAAATGCCTAAGTCACTTTTTTTAGAAAGGTTTCATAACTCATAGTCTTAATCTCCTTTAAAACATTTGAGTAACATATGCCATATATGTGAGTAGGTTATTCTTGTTTATAACAATCTTATTACAGCAGCCATGATCTAGAAAATGTAATATCATTTTGTCTCATCTTAGTTTCTATGCAGATGGAGGTTTCTACTGGTTTTAATAATACTTCATTACTTAAATACATTTTCCTTTATTAACGCTGCAGTGGTTTGTCGATACATTCCGATTTCAAATCGAGAAGACATCATTCCCTTTAAATAAAACCAAGTACTCATTACTCACGAATGAGGTTTCACACAAACATTCACATTAAAACAAATAAGTTAAGTCTCTTATCTTATAAGATCAAGTCTCTTAACTTCTAACACCAGTAACCCATTTTCTTTACCTCTCTTAAGACATTATACCTAACTCCCCATAAAGCTAGTATAACTCTTTTTAAAACCTTTAAAACCAAGTGTTACTCTTTCTTTCAAAACGATTCACAAATCTTTTGAAATACTTCAACTTCTTCATTAACACATAACAAGCCAGTTATAACCAAATCAGTTCCCTTTTGAAAACCACAACCCATTGTCTCACCTACATAAAGTCATTATAACCAACTTCCCATAAAGCCGTTATAACACTTTATGTTTTAAAAACAATCAAACACAGTTAACACATGTACGTCTACCGTACTACATAGTTTACACATATCATGCTAGAAGAGATAGGAAGAGGTTCACATACCTCGCGACGATTGTCGACTAATAGCAAAACGCTCCAAGTACCTCAAACCGCCGGCTACTCCTTAAGCCAAGTGGATCACTCCACACGTAGTACTTCAACCTATAAGGCCACAAGGCGCTTATTAACATCTAGATCTCAACGTTCCATATTCTACAGAAAATTCGCACCTCCCCATGAACGTAAATCTCTCTCTCTATCGAGTGGCTACCAAGCCAACCAGGGGGTTTACGCCTAACGGACGTGTACAATTCTACTACACAAGAATGCTATACAAGTCTCATCAGATCCTATGTAATTCTGATTCGATTCGATTCTTTATTCTTCAGCTTAAGTCAAAAGACATTGCCACAATACTAAGTTCGATTCTATATATAGTATACTTCAACTATATATTCTAACAACATGTAATTTCCAATTACAATAGAAGAATGATAGTGTTTACCTTGATAAGCCCAAAATTATCCGAGTTTAATGTCGCTCCCGAGCAAGGTTTAGCTCTACTCGAGTGCTCCAAACAACCCTTAGAAGTTCTAACCAACTTCTACTTACAACTTCAACTACGGGTGAAGATTTCCTTAGGGTTTCGTTTAGAGGCTAAAGGAAAGTATAATCGTATTTTCCGGTTTTTCAGACAAAGGGTACTTTGGAAAGTACTACAAGGTATTTGGGCTAAAGTATTTGGACATTATAACGATACTAGGAGAGTATTTCTATACCATAACAAAGGGTATTATACGAAAACAACTAGGCTAGGGGGGGGGGTACCCCACGGCTAGCACCACTAGGAGGGGGGGTGGTGCTCTCGGCTAGTACTCACAAAGGGGTAGGGGTTTCTCGGCCACAAGGCCTCACAAGGGGAAGAGGGGGGGTGGTGGACGAACTACACAAGGGAGGGAGGAAGAGAACTTCAAGACTTAGGAAGATTTTTGGATGAAGAAGTCTTCCAAAGGGTGGGGTATTTATAGGTCAAGAAATGGCCAACCAATGGCCAAGATTCAACCAAGTATAAGGCAAGTGTAGGGCTAGATTTCAACCATGTGGACCTTATCCATCTACCACACAACTTGCACAAAATATCCTACCAACTAAAGTGGTCCAAATCGTCCAAGCCAAGCCATGGTTGCCGTCCAAGCCTTCCAATGTGAGGGTGACACATGTCACCCTCCCGTTGGTCCAAAATGTTTCGTCTCTCGGAAAAATCCGCAAAAATTATAAATGACATAGCCGGAATTTTCCCTACGAAAGCTGTGGAAACGTTTCGTCGAAAAACGACTCCTATCGGCACTTGTGCCCAAATTTCGAAACTTGTCAATTCTTAAGGCAAAAATTTAATACGTACGCCCTCACGTACATACTCAGGAAATACGGGGTATAACACCTCTCCCTATCTTTTCTAGCATGATATGTGTGTAACTATGTAGTACGGTAGACGTACATGTGCTAAATGTATTTGATTGGTTTAAAACATAGAGTGTTATGACAGCTTTATGGCAAGTTGGTTATAACAGCTTTATGTAGGTAAGGAAATGCTTTGTGGTTTTAAAAGGTAATCGATTTGACTTATAACCGACTTGTTGTGTAATAGTAAAGAATCTTGAAGTATTTCAAAAGAATCTTTGAATCATCTTTATGTAAGAGTAATACTTGGTTTTGAAAACATAAGAGTTATACTAGCTTTATGGGAAGTTAGGTATAACGTCTTAAGAGAATGGTTTCTTGATTTCTAGAAGTTAAGAGACTTAATCTTAAAAGATAAGAGACTTGACTTGATATGGATGTTAGTGTGAAACCTCATTCGTGATTAATGAGTACCTGGTTGTAAAAGGAATAATGTTTTACTGATTCGGAAATCAGAATAAGTATCGAACAAACCACTGCAGCGCTAATAAAGGAAAATGTAATGACTAATGAAGTATTATTAAAACCAAGAGAAACCTCCATCCGCATAGAAGCTAAGATGAGACAAAATGAGATTACATTTTCTAGATCATGGTGCTTAATAAGATTGATTATGAACAAGAATAACCTACTTTAGGGCATATGTTACTCAATTGTTTTAAAAGAGATTAAGACATTGAACTATGAAACTTTTCTAAAAAGAGCGTATTGAAATTAGGCAAACTGGAACTTTAGGGTAAAGAAAGGCATTATGTTGTCTTAAAATGGTTTAAAACATAAAGTGTTATAACAGCCTTATGGGAAGTTGGTTATAACGACTTTATGAAAACAAAAGAAGGGTTTTTATCACTGGTTTTAATGTGGTAACTTGACTTTAAAAAGAGAAGTGTTTTGGTCTAAAAAGAAGGCATGGTATTGCCTTAATTTGGTTTTAAAAAGGATAGTATGGAAGTTGTTTTGGTTTACTTAAAAGATATAAGTCACTCTATTTTATGCTACGGGTATCGGGTGACTTTTATAAAAAGGGAATGGATCTTTAAAAAGGAATTTAACGTACGTAGTACTTTAGGATTAAAACCCGGACTTTGACATAAAATGAAAGTACCTTGAGTTGTGGATAACTTGCCTATGCTTGTTGTTGTGTAACTTGCCTATGCTTGTTGTGATAGCCTTTGTTATATCAAGTCGTGGCTGATTCGGCCTTGGTACCTGGTAGTTAGCCCTCGCACTTGCCCCGTTCAGTGTAGTGGCGAAGTCTCGTGATACGGCCTTGGTACCCGGTGGTCAGCCCTCGTACTTGCCCCGGTCAGCTACGTGACCGGCCTTGGTATCTGGTAGTCGGCTCTCGCACTTGCCCCGTGTCAGCTTCGTGGTTTGGTTGTATTGTATTGTTATTATGGCTTTGGCATCAGGTAGGACTTGGTGTTCAGGTGTACTTCTTGATGTTATCATATCATAGACTGCCGGCAGTGAGGAAGGTATTCCACGGGCATGACTGATGTTGTGGCATGAGACCCATAAGTATATTTGAGTAAATGACCCGGAGGGCGTGAGACCCTGACTTGATATAACTGTTATATGTGTGTACTGTAGTTTGGTTATCATACATGTCTCCTGCTTTATATAGACTATTATGATTTCATTTACTGATATTCTGATTTCACATACTTAGTACTGTTATCGACCTCCTTCTGGCTGCGTTCATCACGCCGTAGAAGTACATCGGTGTCGATCCCCGCTTTAGGATCACCTTTCGTATTGGGAAGCTCCGTTCCTTGGAGGCTTATCTTTGGTATGTTACCACGATGTCAGAGGTTCTTGTACATTCGTGGTATGGCGGGCCCTGTCCGTCATAGTTGTTGTAAAAATCTTAGAAGTGCACCTTGTTGTGGCGGGTTGTAAGGATTATCGCTCGTGACGTTTATATATATATATGTTGAAAGGCAACTGTTTTGGTTGACCTGTTTATTTATAATATCTCTCATTTCATGTTCATGTTTTATTTCCGCTGATTTTCTCTGATGTTGTATCACTAGGGTGCCCGGGGTAAGGCACCAGTCACGGGCCCGGATTCGGGTCGTGACACTATTTTGATAATGCGGGCATCGGGTGACCTTTGTAAAAGAAATGGATCTTTTAAAAAGAATTTAACGTACGTAGTACTTTGGGGTTAAAACCTGGACTTTGGCATAAAATGAAAGTACCTTGAGTTGTGTGTAACTTGCCTACGTTTGTGTGTGATATCCTTGTCGTGCTAGTATTGTAATTCTATACCACCGCGTCTCTTGATGGAGGGCCGGTTGATTTGTTATGATCTTACTTGGACGTACCGGCAGTGACGGAGGATTCCACGGGTGCGCTCCTGTTGATAGCGTTATTCCATGGACTAGTTCTCTATGAGGTTTTACTAATTCGGCCTTGGTATCTGGTGGTTGGCTTTCGTACTTGCCCCACCTCGTGGCTGATTCGGCCTTGGTACCTGGTAGTTAGCCTTCGCACTTGCCCCGTTCAGTTTAGTGGTGAAGTCTCGTGACCGCGGCGCAGTACAGTAGTTAGCCTTACTTGCCGATCAGCTACGTGACACGGCCTTGGTACCTGGTAGTCGGCTTTCGTACTTGCCCCGTGTCAGGTTCGTGGTTTGGTTACATAGTATTGTTAGTACGGCTTTGGTATCTGGTAGTTGGCTTTCGTACTTGCCCCGGTCAGTTGATGATGCGGCTTTGGTATCTGGTAGTTAGCCTTCGTACTTGCCGTCACGGTTTTATGACACAGTGGGACTCGTGTTCATGTATACTTCTTAGTGTTATTATATCATAGATCGCGATGAGGAAGGTATTCCACGCATGATTGATGTTGTGGCGTGAGACCCATAGTTATATTTGAGTGATGACTTTGAGGCGTGAGTCCCGACTTGACATACGCTTACATATTATGTCTCGTAGTTTGGTTATCATATATGTCTCTGCTTTATATAGACTACTATGATTTCATTTACTGATATTTTCTTCACATACTTGGTACTGTTGTCGACTCTCCTTGGGCCGCGTTAATCCGGTAGAGAGGTACATCGGTTGTGGATCCTCGCTCATAGGATCACAGTTCAGCATATTGGGAAGCCTCGTTTCTCCGGAGGCTTATCTTTTGGTATGTTACCCTGAGTCTGTAGGTTCTTGTACATTCAGGGGTATGGTTGGACCCTGTCCCGTCATAGTTGTTATTATAAAACTCTTAGAGTGCAGTAACATTTGTTGTGCGAGTTTGTAAAAGGATAACTGCTCGGTTTTTATGTATATATACAAAAGCGACGCTTAAGTTAGCTTTGTTCTTATCATATATCTTGTTTCATGTTTAAGTTTTTATTTTCCGCTGATTTTTCTCTGATGTTGTATCACTAGGGTGCCCGGGGTAAGGCACCAGTCACGGGCCCGGGATCGGGTCGTGACACGTGTAATCCCCTTTGATTGGTTGGTATGTTGAGCCTTAAATGTGGCATGTTTGGTTATTGTATTCGGCCTTGAAAAAGGTGGCAAAGTATGTAGAAACAAAGGAGGTGCTGCCCGATTTTCCGTAGAATAAGAGACTGTATACTTAGTATTATTCTACGTTAGAAGCTAGAAATTGATAGTCATGTTGTGACCATTTGTCACGACCCGTCCCGGGGCCCGTGACTGGTGCCTTACCCGGGCACCCAAGTAGTCATACATCAGAGTAATCAGCGGAATATAAAAACAAGACATGAAACAGTTGTAAAATGAGACACAGTTTTATCTGAGCAAATGTCGCCTTTCGGCATATATATATATTCAAAGCCTAGCTACATCCCACTGCATAATAGGACTACAGACCTCTAAGAAGATAAACAACTATGGCGGGACAGGGCCCCGCCATACCCTGAATGTACAAAACTATCTACAACAACAGGGAGATCATACCCAAAAGTCGAGCCTCCGAAGAAGATGGAGCTCCTGACACCAAAGCAAAAGATCCTAAGGATGCGGATCTAGCACCTGCTTTCCCTTACATGCGGCATGAACGCAGCCCCCCGAAGGAGGTCAGTACAACAGGTACCAAGTATGTGAAATCAGAAAGTACTTTAAATGAAATCATTATCATTTTAAAACCAATTTTACAAATATATGCGAAACAACCAAGGTAACCGCACATAGTCCACATCATAAACAAGAGCAACAATAGGTAAACTGTGTCTTTTCTAGGCGCGAATGATCGGGCAAAGCCAATCGCCCATAGTATCATTATGCATGCCTAATCTCGACTCCGTAGTCGCGTGAAGCCATCTAGGCCCGCATGAGGTATTCCCCGCATAGAGGGTAGCTACTCCTCGACATCGTCCTGGACTCGTAGTCCGCATGGCCATATAGACCGCATGGCCACATGGACCGCACACTAACCTGGAACTCTCGTAGCTCCGCATAGGTCCCCTGGACCCGCATGAGGTATTCTCGAATCATAGTCCCGGTGCACGAGATATACCCGCGTCGGGCGACAACCCTGTATCATGTCAAGAGGTGAGTGATGTAATACTAACATAACGGCTTACCGTTAAACAACATAAGCACAAATAAGAATAACCTCTTATACAAACGTTACAAGACACTAATATCCTTCTATGTATTTTATACTAGTTCAATCTTCTTTAATTCTTCTGAGGTGATTATAGTTCAATTCTCTTCTGTAATACCCTTCTATGTAATTACAGTTCAATTCTTTTCTTTAATATCCTTCTATGTATTTTATACTATTTCTATACTTCTACGGTATGTACTCTCCAATTATAATAGAAGGATAAGATTATTTACCTCGATAAGCCCAATATTATCCAAGATATAAGTCGATCCTGAGAAAGGTTTAGCTCCTAATTTGTACGCTCCAATCCGCTCCAAGAAACCCTTAGAAGTTTCTACACAACTTCTACTTTCTACTTCAACCAACTATGAAGTTTCTCTTAGGGTTTCGTTTAGTGACTATAGGAATATAAGGTAGTATTTCTGGACTCTACGTATAGAGGTAACTTTTGGAAATACTATAAGGGATTGGCTAAGGTATTTTGGGGATAGTGACAATACTTGGAGAGTATTTCTACCAAGAGGGGGGTACTTGTCGAGACCACTAGGGAAGGGGGGGGGAGAGGGTGTTTCGGCTTAGCTCTCTAGAGGGGGGGGGGAGTGAGGCTTGGACGAGAAGCTCACAAAGGGGGAAGGGAGATTTCAAGACTTGGAAAATATTTGTGGATGAAGAAGTCTTCAACTTAAGGGGGGTATTTATAGTACTTTCAAGGGTCAAGATGATGGCAAGTGGAGGGCAAGTGGAGGGTGTGGATTCACCCATGTGTCCTTATCCATCTACTACACAAAAATATCCTACCTAACCTTGACTAATGCAAGGCCACAAAACGTGCCCAAGGTCGTCCAAGTCCCGCCACTTGAGGGTGACAAGTGTCGCCCTCTCGTTGGTCCAAAATATTTTATCTCTCGGAAAAATCCGCAAAAAATATAAGTGACATAGCTGTAATTTTCCCTTCGCAAGTTTTGTAAAACGTTTCGTCGGAAAACGATTCTTTTCGTGGCTTGTGCACAAATTTCGTCCTATGCCTAACATTAAGGCTTGAACTTTTGTACGTACGTCCTCACGTACATACTCAGGAAAATACGGGGTATAACATTCTCCCCTCCTTAGAAACATTCGTCCCGAATGTTCCTTCCCAAGACAGATAACGATAAGGCTTAAACAGTTTGCAAATGCCACACATGGCCATAATACGATACTTAAGCAAATATGATACTGAAAAATTTACAAGTAGGAAAGTGAGTTACCTGGAGGTGTGGGGAATAGGTGAGGATACTTCTACCTCATGTCCTCCTCAACTTCCCACGTCATCTCCTCCCTGAGCTCGTTCCGCCACAAGACTTTGACGGAAGCCACGTCCTTGGTCCGCAGATGCTGTTATACCCCGTATTTCCAGAGTATGTACGTAAGGACGTACGTAGAAAATTTGAACTTTTACATAGGCTTGGCCGAATTAACTTTGTTCACAACACCCGTTTAGAGTCGTTTTTCGACGAAACGTTTCCACAACTTTCGTAGGGTAAATTACGGCTATGTCATTTTATTTTTTTGCGGATTGTTCCGAGAGACGAAACATTTTGGACCAACAAGAGGGCGACACTTGTCACCCTCTCATTGGAACACCTTGGCGGTAATAGTGGTGGCCGAAAGTGTGGCCTTTGTGGTCAAGGGTTGGTAGGATATTTTTGTGTTAGTTGGCTAGTGTGCACTTGGCAAGATCTTGGCCCTACACTTGCCTTGCACTTGGCAAGATCTTGGCCATTGGTTGGCCTTGGCTTGTCCTATAAATACCCTCTCCCTTTGAAGACTTCTTCATCCATAAATTTGCCTAAGTCTTGAAATCTCTCTTTCTCCCCCCTTGTGAGGCCTTAGCCGAGAGCCCCTCTCCCCCTTGGCGAGAGTCCCCACAGTGGGGTAGGCCGAGGGTAGACACCCCCTCTTGTGGTGCTAGTGGGGTACCCCTAGCCTAGTTGTTTTCGTATAAATACCCCTCTTGGTAGAAATACTCTCAAAGTATTGTTATAATGCCCAAATTACCTTAGCCGTATACCTTGTAGTATTCTAAGGTTATACCTTTACAAAAAGCCGAAATACTATTATACTTCCCTTCACTACAAAACCGAAACCTAAGGAAAATCTCCATAGTTAGTTGGAGTAATAAGTAGAAGTTGGTTAGAACTTCTAAGGGTTGTTGGAGGCGGCCTGAGCGCACGGAGTAGGAGCTAAACCTTGCTCAGATTCGACATTATAACTTGGATAATTATGGGCTTATCGAGGTAAATATTTTGTCCCTCTATTGTAATTGGAAATTACATGATTGTTAGACTATATAGTTGAAGTATACTATATATAGAACTGAACGTTGTTATCGGCAATGTCTTTTGACTTAAGCCTGAATAATAAGAAACCTTTTCGAAAGAAGAGTACTGAACTGTATTTACATAGGACTGTATTACAGTAGACTTGTGTAGCTTTTCTGTGAGGTAGAATTGTGCACGTCCGGATTAAACGTATAACCCCCCCCCCCTGGTTGGCTTGGTAGCCGGCCCCGATAGAGGAGGAGATTTACGCTGTTGCGGGGGGGGAGGTGCTGCCGAATTTTCTGTAGAATGTTCTACGAAGGGATCTAAATGTTAATGAGCGCCTTGTGGCCTTATAGGTTGAAGTACTACGTGTGGCGCGATCTACTTGGCTTAAAGGAGTAGCCGACGGCTTGAGGTACTTGGAGCGTTTTGCTATTAGTCGATACTCGTCGCGAGGTATGTGAACCTCTTCCTATCTCTTCTAGCATGATATGTGTGAACTATGTAGTACGGTGAGCGTGCATGTGCTAAATGTATTTGATTGGTTTAAAACATAAAGTGTTATAACGGCTTTATGGGAAGTTGGTTATAACAGCTTTATGTTGGTAAGAAAATACTTGTGGTTTTTAAAAGGTAACTGATTTGAACTATAACTGGCTTGTTATGTGTTAATAAAGAACTTGAAGTATTTCAAAAGATTTTTGAATCATTTTGAAAGAAGAGGTAATACTTGATTTTTTTTAGAAAACTTAAGAGTTATACTAGCTTTGTGGAAAGTTAGGTATAACGGCTTAAGAATGTTTTACTGATTTTGGAAATCAGAATGTGTATCGACAAACCACTGCAGCGTTAATAAAAGGAAATGTTTTTAATAATTAAGTATTATTAAAACCAGTAGAAACTTCCATCTGCATAGAAGCTAAGATGAGACAAAATGATATTTCCTAGATCATGGCTGCTGTAATAAGATTGTTATAAACAAGAATATCCTACTCACATATAAGGCTTATGTTTCCCAGATTGTTTAAAGGAGAATTATATTCTTAAATGAATAAGACTATGAACTACGAAACCTTTCTAAAAAGGCAAACTTGAACATTGGAAACTAGGCAAACTTGAACATTTGAAATTAGGCAAACTTGGACGTTTGGATAATAATGTTGTTACTTGATTTTACAAAGATAAGTGTTTTGATTCACTTCAAAAGATAATCACTCTATTTTCATATACTACGGGTATTGTGTGACTTTTGTGAAAGTAACGTATCTTTTAAAAAGTTAATGTATGAAGTACTTTGGGGATAGAAACCCGAACATGTTGACATATAGTAGAAAGTACCTTGTGTGTATAACTTGATTGTATTGGTTTGTGATAGCCTTGTAATACTTTCTTGTTGATTTGATAAGTAAGCATGTTAGGATGCTACGTGTGTTAGTATCTTGTGATTATTGTGTAAGGGGGTCACCCTTGTTGTGCTTACGTTGTCAAACGTTAAGCGTTATCGTTATTGTATCACATACCCCCTCGACTTATTATACAGGGCTTGCCACCCGATGCGGTCTATACGGCCTATGCATCCTTGTGACTATGCGAGCGCGGTAGCTCCGTGAGTTGATCATTCGGGTGTTTAGCCCGACGCGGGGATTCCTATGCGGTCCGTTGAGACTATGCGGTCTTTTGAGACTATGCGGTGCGGGAGCCTAGGCGGATACGAAGGTTAGCTGCGCCGATGCGGGGTATACCTCGGTGATGCAGGACCATGATTCGAGGAATACCTCGTGCGGGTGCATGGGTGACCTATGCGGGCTGCGAGAGTTCGAGGATAGACGCAAGCATTGATATTGCGGGCGAGTGGCGGCCGATCATGTAGTGCGGTCTAGAAAGACCTCGGGATCTTGTTTGTGGTATTTTTGGTGCGTGGGTCTTAGTAGTCGGCTATGCCTTCGTACTTGCCGTCGGTTTTATTGTGATAACTTTGAGGCGTGAGTCCCGACTTGACATATTGCTTAATTATTGTGAGCGTAGTTTGGTTATCATACATGTCTCTGCTTTATATAGACTACTATGATTTCATTTACGATATTTTATTTCGATTTCACATACTTGGTACTGTTGTCTTGACCTCGCCCGGGCTGCGTTCATGCCGCAGTTGAGGTACACCGATTGTTGATCCTCGCTCTTAGGGTCACATTCAGCGTTTGGGAAAGCTCCGCTTCTCCGAGGCTTATCTTCGCATAGTCCCCTGTTGTTGTAGGTGCTACATTCGTGGTATGGCGGCCCCTGTCCGTCGTTGTTGTCATATCATTCGTAGAAGTGCGTAATCTTGTTGTGGGCGGGGTTTGTAAAAGGATTAAACTGCTCATTTGGAAAGAGTTGTTATTTATATATACTACCGATGTCGTTTTTAGTTGCTTTGTCTTCTTATTTCACCGTCTTCTTACATTGATTTCATGTATGTGTTTTATGTTCACGATTACTGATGTTGTATCACTAGGGTGCCCGGGGTAAGGCACCAGTCACGGGCCCGGGTTCGGGTTGTGACAAAAGTGGTATCAGAGCAGTTAATCCTCAGAAAGTGTCTGAGCCGTATCCGATGGAAGTCTTGATTATCGGTGTGTTGTGCACCACACCAATAATCAGGAGGCTATAGGATATTTAGGATTGGTTTCTATTTTTCTCACTCTGAGATCGTGCCTTAGAGCTGTGTTGTAAGCTGGACCCTCTAACGTATTTCTTTCCCTTACCGTTATGCCTCCGCGTAGGGCAACCCGGGCCCAGGAGGGCAAGGCAGCCGAGGAGTCGCGAGTAAATCTGAAGGGTTACGTGGGCACAGACCCAATTATCACCTTGGGTGGTGCTTCATTCGGGGAGTTCTGCGACGTCACTAGCCCCAACAGAGTTTAGCACGGTGGCAGCAGTTCCTACTGCGGCCATGATATTTGAACCTTCAGTTCCACGACCGGGAACAGAGAATATAGATTTCAAGGGCGACCTACTAACTATGGATTTGACTACGGAGAGTATACCGATGTACGCGAGTCTTGATGAATATCAACGAGAAGGTTGTGCAAGAGTAATTCTTGATTGGGCTTGAGCATGGCACGTATGCGCATATGCGCAATGTGCCAAAAACGTAGAATCAACGGGTTAAAGGGCGAAGAGGGCGAGGCAAAAGGTCCTTTAGTAACTTTTGAGGCGAGTCGCCTCACGTGATTAGATTATGCACATCCACGGTCTGGCGAGGTCCTCCACGAATTTCGGGGCGTTGAGTGCGGGGAGTTGGTCGAGCTCGCATCTTAGGTTCCGCGATGTAATGACGCCATCGGGAATGTCGTCTTTTAGTTGGTACTTGTTGTACCTATGACCGTCGTGTCGATGTCGAAAGAGTGTCCTTGTAGGAGGACTTAGCCTTCGTGATCGATGGGTAGTCGCCACCTTCCTTAGCTATCGCCTCTACGAGGCGTGTTTGATTAGAACGACTTAAGGGAGTGGGCGGAGAGACAGTTTATCCTTAACCTCTAGAGATTAGTGCGTGATAAGGTGAGTATACCTTAAGTGCTATGTTCGATAGCGATGAGTTAGTTGTGATTAGAAATTATGGTGGGTTAACCGGTAAGATTTGGGGATAGAAAGTGTGAGCCTTAGAGTGTTATACGTAGAGACCTTAGAGGTAAGGCCATCTCGAGTAAAAGATGTATTGTTTATGTTTGACCCTTATAGGAGTGCATAGTGCACGTGAGTTATGTTTGTGGGATAAGTCCCGAGTAGTGTGGAATGAAAGAGGGTAGTTGAGCTAAGAAGACGCTAGGTTTTCGTAACGTGATTAGTGAGAGTTTTCCTTGGGAGCTAGCGTTTTCGCGGCGTTGCCGGTCGGGTTGAGGCCACGTTGCGGGTCAACCGCTGCATGTTTGGTGGTGGGGTCGGTTTGTGGTGGTCGCCTTGTGGTAGGTCACGAGGGTGTTAGGCCTGGTTTAGTTAACCAGTGCGAGTTCGTGGACGATTCAACGATGGTCGGGCCGAGGAGGTCACCGCCTTGTCTTAGCAAAGACCGCTTACTCGGCGGCGTTGATTAATCGAAAGGTTTTGAGGCTGCACGGTGCCTACCTTCACCTTATGTCGACAGTGGAGCCAGTTGCGGTATGTTTCTTTTACGGAGGTTTTACCGTGCAAGGTTAGGAACTCAAGTAAGTCTCGAATCACATTCGCCCTCGGGCCAGTGTTTGGATTTCAGGGATAGTTGCGAGAATTGTTGTCTCCTGTTGAAGGAGTGTTTAAGCTACCATTCAGTGTTCGGATGTCGCCTTATGAAGCCTTGTAGGGGTGGAAGTGTCAGTTGCCGGTCGAGTGGTTCGATGTTGGCAAGATTCAGATAGTTGGTTCAGGCTTGTTCCAGCAGACGTGGATAGGGTAAAGCTTGTCTAGAGGAGGTTACGCGGCTCGGAGAAATCGTGCGGATAATCGGCGGCGACGCTTAGAGTTCGAGTTGACGGTCGGTCTTCAAGATACCACCCGGTTTGGGTGTGACGAGTTTTGGAAAGCAGAGGAACTTAGCCGAGTTACTTTGGGCCTTACGGTCTGGTGCGAGTAGGCGGGTTGCCTATATGTTAGCATTTGCCGTCCGACTTAGGAAGCGGTCGTCGATCTTCGTGTTATGTTCGAGAAGAAATCGAGATCCATCCGTTGTTCCCAGCTAATGATGACCAAGTTGAAGATGATAACCGAGTTTTGGAATCGAAGCGATGACGTAATGGTAAGAGTTCGAATGTCACGGCGGCCGGTGATCGCATGCAGCCCGGTACCATTTGTTGGGTCGCCTGAGAAGGTTAATGCCTCAGGCAAAGTGACAAAAGTGGTATCATTTTGGTGATGTTAGAGGTGTTTCCTCGTGGACTTGGATGTAAGCATTTTGCGCAAGTTGTTTCTGTGGCCAGGTGTGGCAGGATTGATTCGTAAGTATAGTAGTGAAGACTATCTTGGCGCACGTTGTTTGAGACTTAGAAGGAACATTCGACGAATGTTTCTAAAGAGGAGAATGTTATACCCGTATTTCGCAGTATGTACGTAAGGACGTACGTAGAAAATTTGAACTTTTACATAGGCTTGGCCGAATTAACTTTGTTCACAACACCCGTTTAGAGTCATTTTTCGACGAAACGTTTCCACAGCTTTCGTAGGGTAAATTACGGCTATGTCATTTTTATTTTTTGCGGATTTTTCCGAGAGACGAAACATTTTGGACCAACAAGAGGGCGACACTTGTCACCCTCTCATTGGAACACCTTGGCGGTAATAGTGGTGGCCGAAAGTGTGGCCTTTGTGGTCAAGGGTTGGTAGGATATTTTTGTGTTAGTTGGCTAGTGTGCACTTGGCAAGATCTTGGCCCTACACTTGCCTTGCACTTGGCAAGATCTTGGCCATTGGTTGGCCTTGGCTTGTCCTATAAATACCCTCTCCCTTTGAAGACTTCTTCATCCATAAATTTGCCTAAGTCTTGAAAGCTCTCTTTCTCCCCCCTTGTGAGGCCTTAGCAGAGCCCTCTCCCCTTGGCGAGAGTCCCCCAGTGGTAGGCCGAGGGGTAGACACCCCCCCTCTTGTGGTGCTAGTCGTGGGGTACCCCCCCCCTAGCCTAGTTGTTTTCGTATAAATACCCCCCCTCTTGGTAGAAATACTCTCAAAAGTATTGTTATAATGCCCAAATTACCTTAGCCGTATACCTTGTAGTATTCTAAGGTTATACCTTTACAAAAAGCCCAGAAATACTATTATACTTCCCTTCAGTCACAAAATTGAAACCCTAAGGAAAATCTCCATAGTTAGTTGGAGTAATAAGTAGAAGTTGGTTAGAACTTCTAAGGATTGTTTGGAGCGGGTCGGAGCGCACGGAGTAGGAGCTAAACCTTGCTCAGGATCGACATTATAACTTGGATAATTATGGGCTTATCGAGGTAAATATTTTGTCCCTCTATTGTAATTGGAAATTACATGATTGTTAGACTATATAGTTGAAGTATACTATATTTAGAACTGAACGTTGTTATCGGCAATGTCTTTTGACTTAAGCCTGAATAATAAGAAACCTTTTCGAAAGAAGAATCTTGTTGTATTTACATAGGGTGTATTCAGATGAGACTTGTGTAGCTTTTACGTGAGGTAGAATTGTGCACGTCCCGATTAAACGTATAACCCCTCGTTGGCTTGGTAGCCGGCCCGATAGAGGAGGAGATTTCTGTCATGTGGGGGAAGTCTTTGCGAATTTTACGTAGAATGTTCTCTGAAGGGATCTAAATGTTAATAAGCGCCTTGTGGCCTTATAGGTTGAAGTACTACGTATGGCGCGATCTACTTGGCTTAAGGAGTAGCCGACGGTTGGAGGTACTTGGAGCGTTTTGCTATTAGTCGATACTCGTCGCGAGGTATGTGAACCTCTTCCTATCTCTTCTAGCATGATATGTGTGAACTATGTAGTACGGTAGACGTACATGTGCTAAATGTATTTGATTGGTTTAAAACATAAAGTGTTATAACGGCTTTATGGGAAGTTGGTTATATGACTTTATGTTGGTAAGAAAATACTTGTGGTTTTTAAAAGGTAATTGATTTGAACTATAACTGGCTTGTTATGTGTTAATAAAGAACTTGAAGTATTTCAAAAGATTTTTGAATCATTTTGAAAGAAGAGGTAATACTTGATTTTTTTTAGAAAACTTAAGAGTTATACTAGCTTTGTGGAAAGTTAGGTATAACGGCTTAAGAATGTTTTACTGATTTTGGAAATCAGAATGTGTATCGACAAACCACTGCAGCGTTAATAAAAGGAAATGTTTTTAATAATTAAGTATTATTAAAACCAGTAGAAACTTCCATCTGCATAGAAGCTAAGATGAGACAAAATGATATTTCCTAGATCATGGCTGCTGTAATAAGATTGTTATAAACAAGAATATCCTACTCACATATAAGGCTTATGTTTCCCAGATTGTTTAAAGGAGAATTATATTCTTAAATGAATAAGACTATGAACTACGAAACCTTTCTAAAAAGGCAAACTTGAACATTGGAAACTAGGCAAACTTGAACATTTGAAATTAGGCAAACTTGGACGTTTGGATAATAATGTTGTTACTTGATTTTACAAAGATAAGTGTTTTGATTCACTTCAAAAGATAATCACTCTATTTTCATATACTACGGGTATTGTGTGACTTTTGTGAAAGTAACGTATCTTTTAAAAAGTTAATGTATGAAGTACTTTGGGGATAGAAACCCGAACATGTTGACATATAGTAGAAAGTACCTTGTGTGTATAACTTGATTGTATTGGTTTGTGATAGCCTTGTAATACTTTCTTGTTGATTTGATAAGTAAGCATGTTAGGATGCTACGTGTGTTAGTATCTTGTGATTATTGTGTAAGGGGGTCACTCTTGTTGTGCTTACGTTGTCAAACGTTAAGCCCGTTGTACTGTTATTGTATCACATACCCCCTTGACTTATTATACCGAGGGCTTGCCACCCTTGACGGGTCTATACGGCTATGCGATCCTTGTGACTACGCGAGTGCGGTAGCTCGAGATTGATCATTCGGTGTTTAGCACGACGCGGGATTCCTATGCGGTGCCGAGACTATGCGGTCTTTTGAGACTATGCGGGCTGCGGGAGCCTAGCGGATACCGAAGGTTAGGCTGCGCCGATGCGGGTATACCTCGGTGATGCAGGACCATGATTCGAGGAATACCTCACGCGGGTGCGTGGGTGACCTATGCGGGCTGCGAGAGTTCGAGGATAGGCCGCATTGATATTGCGGGCGAGTGGCGGCCGATCATGTGGTGCGGTCTAGAAAGACCTCGGGATCTGTTTGTGGTATTTTTGGTCGTGGGTCTTAGTAGTCGGCTATGCCTTCGTACTTGCCGTCACGGTTTATTGTGATAACTTTGAGGCGTGAGTCACGACTTGACATATCGCTTAATTATTGTGATCGTAGTTTGGTTATCATACATGTCTCTGCTTTATATAGACTACTATGATTTCATTCTGATATTTTATTTCGATTTCACATACTTGGTACTGTTATCTTGACCTCCTTGAGGCTGCGTTCATGCCGCAGTTGAGGTACACGATTGTTGATCCTCGCTCTTAGGGTCACGCTCAGCGTTTGGGAAAGCTCCGCTTCTCGGAGGCTTATCTTCGTATAGTCCTGTTGTTGTAGGTGCTTACATTCAGGTATGACGCCCCTGTCGTCGTTGTTGTCATATCATTCGTAGAAGTGCAGTAATCTTGTTGTGGCGGGGTTTGTAAAAGATTAAAGCTGCTCATTTGGAAAGAGTTGTTATTTATATATACCTTGTGATGTCGTTTTTGGTTGCTTTGTCTTCTTATTTCACTGTCTTCTTACATTGATTTCATGTATGTGTTTTATGTTCCGCTGATTACTCTGATGTTGTATCACTAGGGTGCCCGGGGTAAGGCACCAGTCACGGGCCCGGGTTCGGGTTGTGACAGATGCCTAACCTGACGATCGATTATCGCTATGGGAATCTCCTCATACGATAACCCCTCGGTCACTGGACGCCGTCGTCGGGTGTACCACAGATGGATCCCGATACATCTCTCGGCATAGAAGCGTGAAAAACCGGATGCGCTTGCCTCGGTCGGACGGCAGATCCAACTCATAGGCAACCTTGCCATGCGGACAATCGATACGCCCAATGTACCTTGGTGAGTTTCCCTTTCTTCCCGAATCTCATCACACCCCATGGGTGACACCTTCAGAAAACCAATCGTCAACCTCGAACTCCGGATGCCGGCGATGATGCGCATATGACTTATGTCGACTCTGTTTATCGATGGCCATGGATAAGCTTCACCTTATCCACTGCCTGCTGTATCAGGTCTGGTCCCACTAACTGCACATCGCCTACATCAAACCAGCCTATCGGCGATCTGCACTTCCTCCCATACAAGGCCTCATAAGGCGCCATCTGAATACTGGAGTGGTAGCTATTATTATATGCAAACTCAACCAGAGGCAAATGATCCTCCCAGCTACCCCTAAAGTCAATGACACAGGCTCGCAGCATATCCTCAAGAGTCTGGATAGTGCGCTCTGCCTGTCCGTCCGTCTGAGGATGGAATGCAGTACTCAGGCTCACCTGCGTCCCTAAACCCTTCTGGAAAGACCTCCAGAAGTTAGCCGTAAACTGGGCTCCTCGGTCAGATATGATAGAAATGGGGACTCCATGCAGTCTCACGATCTCTCGGATATAAAGTCTAGCATAATCATCAGCCGAAAAAGTCGTCCTGACTGGAAGAAAGTGGGCTGATTTCGTCAGCCTGTCGACGATAACCCAGATAGAATCATGCTTCCTCTGAGTGCGAGGTGATCCTGTGATAAAGTCATGTTGATCACCTCCCACTTCCAGGTCGGGATCTCTATCGTCTGCAATAATCCACCAGGCCTCTGGTGCTCTATCTTCACCTGCTGACAACACGGGCACTGAGCTACAAACTCTGCAACGTCCCTCTTCAAGCCATCCCACCAATACACATATCTAAGGTCGTGGTACATCTTGGTCGACCCCGGATGGATAATGCTAACCTTGCTGTGTGCTTCCCAAGAACTCCTGCCAAGTCACGAAATATCTGGAACACACAACTGCCTCAAACCTTAGCACCCCATGGTGCTACCTCGAGGATCCTTCCCACGAAGAGCCATATCACGATGCAGTGTCAAAACCGGATCCTCAAATGTTGCCTCTTCACCTCCTCGACGATGGCGGACTCGGCAACCTCTCGAACTCGAACCCCACGCTATCGTAACCAATCAATCGGACTCCAAGGCTCGCTAATCGATGTAACTCGCGGACCATGTCCTCCTCTGGCTGAACATCCGATAGACTCCCCGACCTACGACTAAGAGCATACGCCACAACATTGGCCTTCCCGGGTGGTACAGATATCAACATCGTAATCCTTGAGTAACTCTAACCACGGTCTCGCCGTAAGTTCGGCTCCCTCTGGTGAAGATATCTTGGAGGCTCTTGTGGTGCAGTATAAATATCCACACGAACCCCATACAAATAGTGCCTCGGATCTTGAGTGTGTATCACGCCGCTAACTCCAAATCATGGGTGGGGTAGTTCCTCTCATGCTTCTTGGTGTCGGGATCGTATGCTATAACCTTACCACCGCATCAACACACATCCGAGCCCGACGCCGACGCATCACAATACACTACATAACCGTCCGACCCTCGGAAGAGTAAACGAAGCGGTCGTCACTCTCTCCTTTAATCGGAAACCACCTGCTCACAAGCATCATCCATTGAAACTTAGCCGTCTTACGAGTCGACCTAGTCAATGGTGCGAGAGATAAACAAACTTTCTCTGAACCGAGATAGTAACCTCGCAGGCCCGGAAAGGCTGCGCACCTCGCCGGAGTAGTAGGTCTAGGCCAACTCATTGCCTCGATCTTGGCGTATCCACCCGAATACCATCGGCCCGACAATATGCGAAGAAAAGCCACCAAGCCAACCAAAACTCACATTTGGAAAACTTGGCGATAATCTGCGGTCTGGAGAACTCTTAGCATCGCCAAATGCTCGCATGTACTCGCTCTGGCGGGAATAAACCAAGATGTCATCAATGAACACTATCACAAACGTGTCCAAAAATGGCTTGAACACTCGGTTCATCAAATCCATGAATACCACGGAGCATTAGTCAACCGAAAGACATGACCACGAACTCATAATGCGTCGGGTCGGAATGCGATCCTAGGGACATCCGCCTCTCTAACACGCACTGATGATAGCCCGATCGCGGATCAATCTTGGAGAAACATCTCGCGCCCGCAACTGGTCGAAAATCATCAATCACGGGAAGGGGTATACATTCTTAATGGTCACCTTGTTCATGCTCGTAATCAACACACATGCGCGGTGTCGCCCTTCTTCTTCACGCTGTCACGACCCGTTCGGGGCGTGGCCGTGCCTACCCGCACCCAAGTAGTCATACATCGAGTAATCACGGAATATAAGACAAGACAAGAAACATTATGAAGAAAGCAGTTTATCGATGAAAAGCTTGCCTTTCGGCATAAATATATAACCCAAGTTTTGCGATTTACATCCCAACCGTATAATAGGACTACAGACCTCTAGGAAGTAAACAACTATGGCGGGCAGGCCGCCATACCTGAATGTACAAAACTATCTACAATACAGGAGATCATACCCAAAAGTAGAGCCTCGGAGAAGATGGAGCTCACGACACCAAAGCAAAGATCCTAAGGATGTGGATCTAGCACTGCTTGCCGCCTGCGGCATGAGCAGCCCCGAAGGAGTCGATACAACAGGTACCAAGTATGTGAAACTGTAAAGTACTTAAATGAAATCAAAGTATTTAAAACCATTTGCAAATACAATCAGTTCAATTGCACATAGTGTCATATCACACACAAGAACACTAATAAATATAATGTAACTGGTCTTTCCTATGCCGCGAATGATCGAAGCAAGGCCAATAGCCCATAGTATCATTATGCGTGCCTAGTCCTGGACTTTCCGCAGCCCGCATAGGTCACACACAGACCCGCATGAGGTATTCCTCGCATCGTGGGTAGCTAACCCGGTACCCTCACAGACTCCGCGATCGCATAGTCTCAATAGACCGCATAGTCACACGCACCGCGCATGGGCATCCGCGTCGGGCTAAAACACCGGAATGATCAATCCTGGAACTCCGCAGATTCGCATAGTCTCACAGACCGCATGAAGTATAGACCCGCGTCGGGTGGCAAGCCCTCGGTATAATAAGTCAAGGGGGTAGGTGATATAATAACAGTACAACTGACTTACCGTTTAGCAACGTAAGCACAACAAGAATGACCCCCTTTCACAACATCACTAACACACGTAGCATCATAATATGTCTATTTATCAATCAATCTTACTATACCTTACAGAAATCAATACAAGGTTTTTATAAGCAAATAAGTAAACAGTTCTTTTTATCCTTCTTAAGTTGTTATACCTAACTTCCCATAAAGCTAGTATAACTCTTAAGCTTTTAAAAACCAACTGTTTCTCTTCTGTTAAAAATGATTCAGTATTCTTTTGAAATGCTTCAAGATCTTTTATTATTCAGGCTTAAGTCAAAAGACATTGCCGTAGTTATTATTCAGGCTTAAGTCAAAAGACATTGCCGTAAGTATTATTCAGTTAACACTCGTACGTCTACCGTACTATATATATATTTAAAATATCATGCTCAAGAGTATAGGAAGAATCACATACCTTCTCGGCGAAATCCACCTGCCAAGTCGAATATGTCGCGCGCAGAGAATCAGCCTATAATAGTCAAATACGTCTATCAACGTCTAGACTATTGCATGCGATTCTATGTAGAGGGTTCTCTATTCTACGGAAAATTGGGCAGCACTTCCCTACCCGGTAAGCTACTCAAGTCTACTGTGAAAACAGTCCTATGTAAGTACAGTTCAATTATTCTTCTTTTATGCCCTTCCACAGTGATAACAATTCTATTCTATTCTTTCATATCTTAAACTCAAGTCTTAACTATTCTTATATGTAATATCCAATTACAATAGAAGGACAAGAGTATTTACCTCGATAAGCCCAAAATTATCCAAGTTAAAAGTCGCTCCTGAGCAAGGTTTAGCTCCTAATTTGTACGCTCCGATAGCTCCAAGAACCCTTAGAAGTTCCCAACAACTTCTACTAAAAATACTATAAGGGATTTGAGCTAGGGTATTTAGGAATAATAATTATACTTGGAAGACAACATTTCTACCAAGGGAGGGGGGTAGATTTCGGCTAGGACTACTAGGCTAGAGGGGGGGGTGTTTCGGCCAAGGCCTTCACAAGGGAGGGAGTGTTGGACGAAAAGGCGCACAAGGGAGAGGGAGGGATTTTTGACTTGGAAAGTTAATTTGTGGATGAAGAACTCTTCATCAAGGGGGGTATTTATAGGGATTTTAAGGGCTAGGATGATGCCAAGTGCAAGGCAAGTGTAGGGTGAGGATTCACCCAAGTGCCATTATCCACAAAATATCACAAATATACTACCAACTCCAAGCCCTTCCAATCGGCGCTATACCGCCCACACATCCATCAATTAGAGGGTGACAAGTGTCGCCCTCTCGTTGGTCCAAAGTGTTTCGTCTCTCGGAAAAATCCGCAAAAAATAGAAATGACATAGCCGGAATTTTCCGTCATGAGTTAATAAAGCGTTTAGTCGGAAAGCGATTCTTTTAGTGAGTTGTGCCCAAAAAAGCGTCCCATGCCTAAACTTTAAGGCTAAACTTTAAATCGTGCGCCCTCACGCACATACTCAAAATCTGGTATAACATTCTCCCTCCTTAGAAACATTCGTCGAATGTTCCTTCCCAAGACGATTAACGATAAGGTTCCTTATAACTTAAGCGGTTTGCAATGCCACACGGCCACAAAACAACACTTAGGCATAAACGATAATGAAAATTTACAAGTAGGAAAGTGAATTACCGGAGGTGTGGGAATAGGTGAGATACTTCTGCCTCATGTCCTCCTCGACTTCCCACGTCATCTCCTCCACGAGCTCGTTCGCCACAAGACTTTGTGGAAGCCACCTCCTTGGTCGCGACGCTTAACTTGACGATCGATTATCGCTATGGAATCTCCTCATACGATAACCCCTGATCACACTGGACATCGTCAATCGGGTGCACCTAGATGGATCCGATACATCTCCTCGGCAGAAACATGAAACACCGGATGCCTTGCCTCCAGATCGGACGGCAGATCCAACTCGTAGGCAACCTTGCCTACCCTGCGGAAAATCTGATAGGGCCCAATGTACCTTGGGCTGAATTTCCCTTTCTTTCCGAATCTTATCACACCCTTCATGGGTGACACCTTCAGGAAAATCCAATCATCAACCTCGAACTCGGATCCGACGGCGATGATCTGCGTATGACTTCATCGACTCGAGTATCGATATCGCTCCTGGATAAGCTTCACCTTATCCACTGCCTGCTGCACCAAGTCTGGTCCCACTAACTGTACCTCGCCCACATCGAACCAGCCTATCGGCGATCTGCACTTCCTCCCATACAAGGCCTCATAAGGCGCCATCTGAATCTTTGGAGTGGTAGCTATTATTATCGCAAACTCAACTAGAGGCAAATGATCCTCCCAGCTACCCACGAAGTCAATAACCACGAGCTCGCGACATATCCTCGAAGTGCGGATAGTGCGCTCGGCTGTCGTCTGCTGCGGATGGAATGCGATGCTCGAGCTCACTGCGTCCTAAACCCTCGGAAGGACCTCCGTAAGTTAGCGTAAGCGGGCTCCTCTGTCTGATATGATCGAAATAGGGACTCCATGCAGTCTGACGATCTCTCGGATGTAAAGTCTGGCATAATCCTCGGAAAAAGTCGTCTGCGGGAAGAAAGTGGGCTGATTTCGTCGACCGTCGGCGATAACCCATATAGAATCATGTCTCCTCCGAGTGCGATGTAATCTGTGATGAAGTCCATGTTGATCACCTCCCACTTCGGTCGGGATCTCGATAAATGCGCAACAAACCACGGGCCTGCGGTGCTCTACCTTCACCGCGACAACACGGGCCGAGCTACAAACTCTGCAACGTCCTCTTCAAGCCATCCCACCAATACCGATCTAAGGTCGTGGTACATCTTGGTCGACCGGATGGATAGAGTAACGCTTGTATTGTGCTTCCCTAGAACCTGCTGCCAAGTCACGAAACATCTGGAACACACACGCCCTCAAACCTTAGCACCCATCAGTGCTACCTCGAAGGACCCTTCCTCACGAAGAGCCGTATCACGATAACGTGTCAAAAGCGGATCCTCGAGCGTTGCCTCTTCACCTCGGCGATGGAAGACTCGACAACCTCACGAACTCGAACCCCACTGCTATCGTAATCAATCAAGCGGACACAAGGCTCGCTAATCGATGCAAATCACGAACCATGTCCCTCTCTGCGGCTGCAAATCGATAGGCTCCCCATCGACTCGACTAGAGCATACGCCCTGACATTGGCCTTCCGGGTGGTACAGATATCAACATCGTAATCCTTAAGCAACTCTAACCACCGTCTATGTCGTAAGTTCATCTCCTCTGGTGAAGATATCTTGGAGGCTCTTGTGGTGCGTATAAATATCACATGAACCCCATACAAATAGTGCCTCCGGATCTTCAAGGCGTGAATCACCGCCAACTCCAAATCATGGGTGGGGTAGTTCCTCTCATGCTTCTTAAGTCGGGATGCGTGCGCTATAACCTTGCCTGCTGCGTCAACACACATCCCAACCCGATGCGGCGCGTCACAATACACAACATAACCGTCTGGACCCTCCGGAAGAGTAAACGAGGCGATCGTCGATCTCTCGCCCGATCGGAAACCTTGCTCACAAGCATCGATCCATCAAACTTAGCCGCTCACGAGTCGGCCTAGTCAATGGTGCGAGACGAAGCAAGCTTCTCTACGAACGCCGATAATAACTGCAAGGCCCGTAAAAGCTGCGAACCTCTATCGGTAGTAGGTCTAGGCAAGTCTCGATCGCCGATCTTGGCGTATCCACTCGAATGCCATCGGCCGACAATATGCCCGAAAAGCCACGAAGCTAACCAAAACTCACATTTGGAAAACTTGGCGTATAGCTGGTCCGAGAATCGGCACAATCTTAAATGCTCGCGTGCTCGCTGCTCTGGCGAGAATAACCAAGATATCATCAATGAACACTATCACAAGCGTGTCCAAAAATGGTTTGAACACTCGGTTCATCGATCCATGAATCTGCCGGAGCATTGGTCAACCAAAGACATGACCACTGAACTCATAATGCGTCTGCAGGGTCCGAATGCGATCTAGGGACATCCACCTCTCGACTCGCTTTGATGATAGCCCGATCGCAGATCAATCTTGGAGAAACTTCTCGCGCCCTGCAACTGGTCGAACAACTCATCAATCATGGGAAGGGGGTATCTGTTCTTAATGGTCACCTTTTTCAGCTGCGTGTAATCAACACACATGCTCATCGTCCCGTCCTTCTTCTTAACGAACAATCTGGCGCTCCCTGGGAGAAACACTAGGCGATGAAGCCGCTCCGGAAATCCCTAAGGCGATCCTTGACTCTCTCAACTCGGCAGGTGCCATTTTGTATGGTGGAATGGAAATAGGCCGAGTGTCTGGCAGCACATCGATACAAAACTCTATCTCCCTCTCTGGAGGGATACCCGGGAGGTCGTCTGGAAACACGTCTGGGAACTCTCGACTCTGAATCGGCTGAAAATCTGGCTGCGGCCTCAATATCAAACACGAACGAGATGGTAGATGTACCGCCTGCGCATCTTCCTAGCCTTGAGGTAGGAAATAAACCTACCGCCGGCGTCTGATGTTCCTCACTCAACAATGGCTCCTCGTGAAGCGGAACCGTACCACTCTCTCCCTGCAGTCTACATTGGCGTAGCAAGAAGCTATCCAATCCATACCCATGATCACGTCGAAATCAATCATATCCAACTCTATCAAGTCGGCTAGGGTCCGACGACTGCATATGGTCACTGGACAAGCCCTATATACCCGTCGAGCTACCACCGAATCACCCACTGGCGTAGCTACCTCGAAAGGGTCTATGGACTCAGGCTCTATCCATATCCTACTAGCAATAAGGGGAGATATATAGGATAGAGTAGAACCCGGATCTATCAAGGCGTACATATCATAACCAGAAACTGATAAAGTACCTGTGACGACATCAGGCGACGCCTCCTGATCCTGCCGGCTGGACAAGGCATAAATGCGGTTCTGAGGACCGCTAGAACTGGGACCCGCGCCACGACCTCTGCCGCGACCTGCTGGCCCATGAGTACCACGCCTCGGGGCGAGTAGCTGTAGGAGATGATGAGCCAGCAGACCACATGGTGAGCCTACCACCGCGCTGCCCCGGTCGGACAGTTCTCGCAAAATGACCTGCGGCCAAGTATAGCAAGCTCCGGAGTAGTACTCTGACTCCGAATGGAATCTACCACAATGGACACACTGAGCGGACCTCGATCGGTTAGCACCTTGCTACCACAAATCGGAAGTCCGGGGCCACGACCGCCCGAATGCTCTGTTTGCGAAAATGATGTAGGAGTGCTCGAGCCGGTGTGGTGCAAATCTAGACGTCTGTCGAGGCCGTCCACCGAGAACTACCAAAAAGAACGGCCGTCTTGGCGCCTTACGATCTTGATATCTGTCGACCGTCGGTCTCTACGATCCTCGCATCCAGTGCATGAGCTCTGCATCGGGTAATGTCCATGCACGGTGAAGAGCCACACCCGCACAAGACTTCGGCCATATAATCATCTAGCCGGTGGCGTGGCGATGCACCACATCCTCCATATCTGCTACAATGCGGGGACATATCGAGCCAGGAATCGAACTCGACATTGTACTCCACTGGCGTGCGTCCTCTGCTCAAAGAACAAAAATCTGTCGGCCCGTGCCCTCCTCATCTGTGGAGGCAAGAAATGCGTGAGAAAAGCCTCCGAAAACTCGTCCCATACTGCTGGAGGTGCATGCTCTCCCCGGGAAAGCTCCCACGAATCAAACCAATCGACTGCGGTATCTCGCAGCCGATGTGAACCGAAGGTCGCAGACTCGGTCTCTGAAGCCTTGATCACTCGCATGATCCTCTGTAACTGACGGATGAACTCCTGCGGATCATCCTCAGGCCTCGAACAGTAGAACTCTGGCGGGCAACAACTCAGGAAATCCCGTAGCCTCAAACTATCTGCCCTCGGGTGAACCACGGGTACTACTGGGCTGGGCTGAGCTTGCATCGGCTGTCCTCGTATGCGGCCACGATCCTGGCCAATAGCTGGGCCATCTCCTTGTACCCTAACTCCTCCGCCCCAGGCTGTGGGACAGGAGGTGCGGGTACTGTGGTCTCTGCTGGGGCCGGCGGTGTCATGGAACTCGCCATCTCGGGTATAGACTGGGCCTGAGCCCTCGTGACTCTCGGTGTCCTACTAGCAGCTCCCTCGGCTGCCTTGCCCTTCTGGGCCCGGGTTGCCTTACGTGGAGGCATAAGCATTCTGAGAAAGGAATACGTTAGAGGGGTCCAACTTATAACACAGCTCTAAAGCACGATCTCAGAGTGAGAAGAATGGAAACCACTCCTAAATATCCTATAGCCTCCTGATTATTGGTGTGGTGCACAACACACCGATAATCAAGACTCTACTAGATACGGTCTGTAGACACTTTCCGAGGATTAACTGCTCTGATACTACTTTTCTCACGACCCGTTCCGGGGCCCGTGACTAGTGCCTTACCCGGGCACCCAAGTAGTCATACATCAGAGTAATCAGCGGAATATAAGACAAGACAAGAAACATTATGAAAAGAGAAACAGTTTATCTGATGAAAAGCTTGCCTTTCAGCATAAATATATAACCCAAGTTTTGCAGTTACATCCCAACTGTACAATAGGACTACAGACCTCTAAGGAAGTAAACAACTATGGCGGGACAGGGCCCCGCCATACCCTGAATGTACAAAACTATCTACAATATAGGGAGATCATACCCAAAAGTAGAGCCTCCGGAGAAGATGGAGCTCCTGACACCAAAGCAAAGATCCTAAGGATATGGATCTAGCACCTGCTTGCCCTTACCTGCGGCATGAACGCAGCCCCCCGAAGGAGGTCAGTACAACATGTACCAAGTATGTGAAACTGTAAAGTACTTAAATGAAATCAAAGTATTTAAAACCATTTGCAAATACAATCAGTTCAATTGCACATAGTGTCATATCACACACAAGAACACTAATAGATATAATGTAACTGGTCTTTCCTAGGCCGCGAATGATCGAAGCAAGGCCAATCGCCCATAGTATCATTATGCGTGCCTAGTCCTGGACTTTCCGCAGCCCGCATAAAGTCACACGCACCCGCGTGAGGTATTCCTCGCGCATCGTGGGTAGCTAACCCCGGTACCCTCGGACTCCGCGATCCGCATAGTCTCAATAGACCGCATAGTCACACAGCGCATAGGGCATCCCCGCGTCGGGCTAAAACACCCGAATGATCAATCACGGAACTCCCGCGATTCGCATAGTCTCATGAATCGCATAGGCCGTATAGACCCGCGTCAAGGGTGGCAAGCCCTCGGTATAATAAGTCGAGGGTAGGTGATATAATACGATACAAGCGACTTACCGTTTAGCAACGTAAGCACAACAAGAATGACCCCCTTTCACAACATCACTAACACACGTAGCATCATAATATGTCTATTTATCAATCAATCTTACTATACCTTACAGAGATCAATACAAGGTTCTTATAAGCAAATAAGTAAACAGTTCTTTTTATCCTTCTTAAGTTGTTATACCTAACTTCCCATAAAGCTAGTATAACTCTTAAGCTTTTAAAAACCAACTGTTTCTCTTCTGTTAAAAATGATTCAGTATTCTTTTGAAATGCTTCAAGATCTTTTATTATTCAGGCTTAAGTCAAAAGACATTGTCGTAGTTATTATTCAGGCTTAAGTCAAAAGACATTTCCGTAATTATTATTCAGTTAACACTCGTACGTCTACCGTACTATATATATATTTAAAATATCATGCTCAAGAGTATAGGAAGAATCACATACCTTCTCGGCGAAATCCACCTGCCAAGTCGAATATGTCGCGCGCAGAGAATCAACCTATAATAGTCAAATACGTCTATCAATGTCTAGACTATTCTGTAAACAGTTCTAAGTAGAGGGTTCTCTATTCTACGGAAAATTGGGCAGCACTTCCCTACCCGGTAAGCTACTCAAGTCTACTGTGAAAACAATCCTATGTAAGTACAGTTCAATTATTCTTCTTTTATGCCCTTCCACAGTGATAACAGTTCAATTCTATTCTTTCATATCTTATACTCAAGTATTAACTATTCTTATATGTAATATCCAATTACAATAGAAGGACAAGAGTATTTACCTCGATAAGCCCAAAATTATCCAAGTTAAAAGTCGCTCCTGAGCAAGGTTTAGCTCCTAATTTGTACGCTTCGATAGCTCCAAGAACCCTTAGAAGTTCCCAACAACTCTACTAAAAATACTATAAGGGATTTGAGCTAGGGTATTTAGGAATAGTAATTATACTTGGAAGACAACATTTCTACCAAGGGAGGGGGGGTAGATTTCGGCTAGGACTACTAGGCTAGAGGGGGGGGTGTTTCGGCCAAGGCCTTCACAAGGGGAGGGGGGGGAGTGTTGGACGAAAATGCTCACAAGGGAGAGGGAGGGATTTTTGACTTGGAAAGTTAATTTGTGGATGAAGAACTCTTCATCAAGGGGGGTATTTATAGGGCTTTTAAGGGCTAGGATGATGCCAAGTGCAAGGCAAGTGTAGGGTGAGGATTCACCCAAGTGCCCTTATCCACAAAATATCACAAATATCCTACCAACTCCAAGCCCTTCCAATTGGCCCTATACCGCCCACACATCCATCAATTAGAGGGTGACAAGTGTCGCCCTCTCGTTGGTCCAAAGTGTTTCGTCTCTCGGAAAAATCCGCAAAAAATAAAAATGACATAGCTGGAATTTTCCCGTCGCAAGTTGTGTAAAACGTTTCGTCGGAAAACGATTCTTTTAGTGAGTTGTGCCCAAAAAAATGTCCAATGCCTAAACTTTAAGGCTAAACTTTCGTACGTACGCCCTCACGTACATACTCTGGAAATACGGGGTATAACACGAACAATACCGGCGCTCCCCAGGGAGAAACACTGTTATACCCCGTAGTTCCAGGGTATGTATGCGAGGACATACGTACGAGAATACGACAGAAATATTGGAAAGAAAGGAAGATGTGATTTTTTTCGACGGAAAAGTTTCCGGTTTTTGTGAAGAAAAAGGTTCATTAATGGGAATTGGATTCCCAGATTTGGTATTTGAACTTCTCGGATTTTATTAGAATTTTGAGATTTTATTTTCGGAAATGGCCACGTGGGGCCCACGGGAGAAATTTACGGTTTTGTGGGGCCCGCTTTGTTTTTGAGGTTTCCGGCTTTTTGGATATTTTCGGAAGACGTAATATTTTGGGATTTAATCGGGCGACACGTGTCACCCTGTGTGGCCATGTGGGCGAATGGTGTGACAAGTGGCTAGCCACTTGTCACCTACTCACCTGGCGAAATGGCCTTACACTTGGCACCCAATTTCGTTGGCCATGTGGTGTGGTGGGACCCACACACACATGGCCCAATCTTGGCCATACACTTAGATGGATCTTGACCCTCCATTGTTCTATAAATAGACCCCTTGGTTGATGAATAAGCTCATCTCACTTGAAAGCTTCCAAGAGCAAAATACTTCCCTCCCTTTGTATTGGTTTCGTCCCACCCCTCCCCCCTTGTGTAGAATACTTGGTGTATTGTGGTATAATTCCAAATACACTAGCCTAGTATCCCTAGTAGTATTCCAAAGTTGTTTATGTAACGACCCGTTCCGGGGCCCGTTACTGGTGCCTTATCCCGGGCACCCTAGTGATACAATCATCAGAGAAAACCAGCGGAAAATAAAACTTAAACAAGAAACAGATATATGAACATAAAACAGGCCAACCCAACGGTTACCTTCCAATAACATAATAAATACAACTCTTTCAAAACGAACAGTTTAATCCCTTTTTACAAACCCTGCCCACAACAGTACTACAGACCTCTAAGATGTACAACAACTATGACGGGACAGGGCCCCGCCATACCCCTGAATGTACAAGAACCTACAACTCAGGGAACACATACCAAAAGATAAGCCTCCGGAGAAACGGAGCTTCCCAAAACGCTGGCGAGATCCTAAGAGCGAGGATCCACGGCCGATGTACCTCTACTGCGGCGTGAACGCAGCCGAAAGGTCGATCTGAACAGTACCAAGTATGTGGCGTAAAAATCAGAATGAAATCATACTAGTCTATATAAAGCAGAGACATGTATGATAACCAAACTACGATTCACAACATAAAAGCGATCATATCGATCGAGGACTCACGCCTCAAGTCATCACTCAAATATAACTATGGGTCTCACGCCACAACATCAATCATGTTCGCATCGTGGCGCATGCCCCGGATTCTGCATCGGTGTAGACATGTCCATGATGCAACAATAATACCAATGCCCCATGGCCACATGCCCCGAATTCTACCTCGGTGTAGACGCGTCCATGTGACATCAACAATAATATCTTGGGTGATCAACCTGCCGCGCGTAGCCACATGCCCCGAATTCTACCTCGGTGTAGACATGTCCATGTAACCACAATAACAATATATCGTAATCAACCCGACCGCGTGGCGCGTGCCCGAATCTGCGTCGGTGTAGACATGTCCATGTGACATCAACAACAAGACGAGAATCAAAATGGAAACATACCCGTGGAATTCTCCATCACCGCCAAAGACGTCAAGTAAGTTCTCAACAAGTCGAGGCCCTCTATCGAGAGACGCGGTAACACAGAAATACCACACTTGCACAACAAAGGCTATCATCACAAGCATAGGCAAGTTTCACAACAACAAGCATAGGCAAGTTTCACAACAACAAGCATAGGCAAGTTTCACACCAACAAGCATAGGCAAGTTTCACACCAACAAGCATAGGCAAGTTTCACACAACTCAAAGTACTTTCATTTTATGCCAAAGTCCGGGTTTTTAATCCCAAAGTACTACATACATTAAGTTCTTTTAAAGAGATCCATTACTTTTATAAAAGTCACCCGATACGTAGTATTAGAATGACCAACCCACATTCCTTTTCAAAATCAAGTAACAACATTCTTTTCCTAAGTTCGGTTTGCCTAGTTTCAATTACTCAAGCTTCTCATTTTCAAATGCTCAAGTCACTTATTTTAGAAAGGTTTCATAACTCATAGTCTTAATCTCTTTTAAAACAATTGAGTAACATATGTCATATATGTGAGTAGTTTATTCTTGTTTATAACGATCTTATTACAGCAGCCATGATCTAGAAAATGTAATATCATTTTGTCTCATCTTAGCTTCTATGCAGATGGAGGTTTCTACTGGTTTTAATACATCATTATTCAATACATTTTCCTTTATTAACGCTGCAATGGTGCTGTCGATACACATTCGATTCCCGAAATCGGAAACATTATCCCTTTAAAACCAAGTACTCATTACTCACGAATGAGGTTTCACACAAACATCCACATTAAAACAAATAAGTTAAGTCTCTTATCTTATAAGATCAAGTCTCTTAACTTCTAACATCAGTAAACCATTTTCACTTACATAAGGTCGTTATAACTAACTTCCCATAAAGCTATTATAACACCCTATGTTTTAAACCAACCAAATCACTTAGCACACGTATGCGTCACTACATAGTTCACAACAATCATGCTAGAAAAGATAGGAAGAGGTTCACATACCTCGCGGCGATTTATCGACAATAAGCAAAATGCTCCAAGTACTACAACCTTGCTAGCCCTTTCCACTCCTCGAGTAGAATACGCTACTCTTAGTACTTCCACCTATAAAGGTCACAAACGTCTATTAACCCCAAAACACAAGTTCCCATTTTTCTACAGAAAATTCGGCAGCATCTCCCCCCCCGCCACAGCGTAAATCTCCTCCTCTATCGAGGCCGGCTACCAAGCCAACCAGGGGGGGGGGGGGTTTACACGTCTAACCGGACGTGTACAATTCTACACAGTAATACTACACGAGTCTACTGCAATACGATCCATGTAAATCTGATTCGATTCTTTATTCTTCAGGCTTAAGTCAAAAGACATTGCCACAATAAAGTTCAGTTCTATATATAGTATACTTCAACTATATAATCCTACAACATGTAATCTCCAATTACAATAAGGGGACAAGAATATTTACCTCGACAAGCCCAAAATTATCCGAGATAAAAGTCGATCCTGAGCAAGGTTTAGCTCCTACTCCGTGCGCTCCAATCCGCTCCAAACAACCCTTAGAAGTTCTAACCAACTTCTACTCAAATACTTCAACCAACTATGAATATTTCCTTAGGGTTTCGGTTTGAGACTAAAAGGACAAAAGGTAGTATTTCCGGACTCTACGTATAGAGGTATCTTTGGAATACTACAAGGTACAAGGCTAAGGTATTTTGGGCATTATAACAATACTAGGAGAAGTATTTCAATACCACAAGGGAGGGGTATTATACGAAAACAACTAGGCTAGGTGGGAACCCCCGCCAAAGGCCACACGAAAGGGGAGGGAAGGCTCTCGGCTAAGAGCTCACAAAGGGGGGAGGAGAGGGTTTCAAGACTTGGAAGTTTTTGGAATGGATGAAGTCTTCACACTTAGGGGGGTATTTATAGCAAAACCAAAGGCCAACCAAGGGCCAAGATCCTTCCAAGTGTATAGCAAGTGTAAGGGCAAGATTAAGCCAAGTGCACCCTAAACCCTACTCCACAAAACACTCCACAAAACAAGCCACAAAGCAAGGCATACTTCAAGGGGCCAATCGGCCAAGGCCAACCCACCTTGACCGTCCCCTCCAAACCGCCAATGAGGGTGACAAGTGTCACCCTCCCGTTGGTCCAAAAGGTTTCGTCTCTCGGAAAAATCCGCAAAAATACAAAACGACATAGCCGGAATTTTCCCTTCGCAAGTTACGCAAAACGTTTCGTCGAAAAACGACTCTAACCGGGTGTTGTGCACAAAGGTAACTTCGGCCAAGCCACCTAGGCGGGGGTGACACGTGTCACCCTCCTATTGGCCCTCAAAAAACGTCTTCCGAAAAATATCCACAATGGCCAAAATCTCGAAAACAAAGTGGGCCCCACAAAACCGTAAATTTCTCCCGTGGGCCCCACGTGACCATTTCCGAAAATAAAATTCCATAATTCTAATATAATCTATGAAGTCCAAATACCAAATCTGGGAATCCAATTCCCATTAACGAACCTTTTTCTTCACAAATAACCGGAAACTTTTCCGTCGAAAACTCGTATCTTTCTTTCTTTTCAAAATTTCGCAGACTGCACGCACGTCCTCACATACATACCCCGCAACTACGGGTATAACATTCTCCTCCTTAGAAACATTCGTCCCGAATGTTCCTTCTCAAGACGGATATCGATGAAGTTCCTCTAACAAGTTGTCAACGCCACAGCTTGGCCACGAAATAACACACGTTCTCTTCCTTCCTTACTCGTCGTGCCCTTCTCGAACACTTGAACTCTCCCAGTACGTACCATACTTCAGTCATTACTTCCGTTCCCAAAATCTCTGGAGTCAGTACCTCCAAACTTGGTCATCTTACTAACCTCAAACTTCTTTAAGGTCACTCCGCCTTTACGAACCGCTCGGTCGAACGCGTCCACGAACTCATACGATGATCATACAAACTTGGGCCTAGCATCCTCGTGACCCTACCACCGCGGGACCACCGAACTGACCCCACCCCAAACCGGGTTACGGTTGACCCGCAAATGGTCCTCAACCCGACCCCCAACCGCGCCAAACTCTTGTTCCCCGATCCGGAACAATCTTACTAATTCACATCATGAAAGCTACCACTTCCATCTCACACTACCCACGGACTTATCACAGAAATAAATCCCACGTACTACTACTCTGATAAGGGTCAAAAATAAATCTTTAACTCAAGACGACCTTACCCCTAAGGTCTCAGTCGTGACATAGTCTAAGGTTCACACTTACCATGCCCCCATACGTATCCTCCCAACTAAGCATGTTTTCTAACTCACAATTAACACAACGCTATTCGTACATAGCACATAATAATGAGACCATCATAACAAGCATACCAAAACTCTAGAGGGTTAAGGATATACCTGAAGCTACCGCTCCACTCTAATCATAGGCCTGCCCTGCAGGGCGCATAACTGTAGAAGGCGATGAACCAGCCACTGATCCGGTAGGCTGAGTCGTAGCATCCGTGCTACCCTTGGTCGGACAGTTCCTCGCAAAATGGCCCTGCTGGCCGCAAAAATAACAAGCTCCCCTGGCACCACGACACTCCCCGAAATGCGGTCTACCACATCGACCACACCGAGGTAGAGGTGACCGCATCTGGCCAACACCCTTACTTGCCTGGAAACTGAACCTCGAGCCCCGACCGCCCCGAATACTCAAGGTTGTGGAGGACCACTCTGACCGGGCGAGGTACAAAACTAGTATCTTCGAGGCGGTCCGCCTCGAAAGTCACCAAAGGACCTCGTTGTTCGCCTCTTCGCGATCTTGGTCATTCCGTCGACCTCTCCGTGCCTCGCATCCCAGGTCGTGAGCTGCGTGCGGGCAATGTCCATGGCCGGCTGAAGACCTACTCCTGAACATGCCTCTGACATGTAATCATCGAGCCCTGTAACATATCGGTGCACTAGATCCTCCATACTAGCTACCAACGCTGGGACGTACCGGGCCAATGAGTCGAACTCCACATTGTACTCCCGAACCGTACGCCCGCTCTGTCTAAGCATCAAAAATCTGTCGGCCCGTGCCCTCCTCATCTGCGGAGGCAAGAAGTGCGTGAGGAACGCCCCCGAAAACTCATCCCATACTGCTGGAGGTGCATGCTCTCCCCGGGAAAGCTCCCATGAATCAAACCAATCGACTGCGGTATCACGCAGCCGATGCGAACCAAAGGTCACAGACTCGGTCTCTGAAGCCTTGATCACCCGCATGATCCGCCGTAACTGCCGGATGAACTCCTGCGGATCATCCTCAGGCCTCGACCCATAAAACTCAAGGGCTACAACTCGGAAAGTCCCGTAGCCTCAAACTATTCTGCTGGGGTGAACCATCGTGCTATCGAATCGAATCACCGTGATCCAAATTTATCTCATATCTCGCCACGACTCGCCAAGAATCGGGCCATCTCTTATAACCCATCTCTCTCGCCTGCATCGCGGACCGAGGCTCAGTATCATGTCTCGGCAGCCATTGCCGCGCTCTAACCTCTCTGGGCCGGGCGGCGCCACAAAACCCGCCGTCAAGCACAACCTCGGTACTATCTCGCTCGCGCTGCACTCCTCTCAGATCTCACTAGCGGTTCTCGGCTGTCTTGCCCTTCGTGGCTCTGGTTGCTGCGGAGGCATAATCGTAAAAACGAGATACGCCGTAGGGGTCCAACTTACAACACTCTAAGGCACGATCTCAGAATGAGAAGAATGGAAACCAATCCGAACTGGCCGGCCGCCTCCTGATTATAGATGTGGTGCACAACACATCGATAATCAAGACTCTACTAGACACGGTCTGTAGACACTTTCCGAGGATTAACTGCTCTGATACCACTTTTGTAACGACCCGCTCCGGGGCCCGTTACTGGTGCCTTATCCCGGGCACCCTAGTGATACAATCTTCAGAGATAACCAGCTGAAAATAAAACTTAAACAAGAAACAGATATATGAACATAAACAAAGCCAACCCAACGTTACCTTCCAATAACATAATAAATACAACTCTTTCAAAACGAGCAGTTTAATCCCTTTTACAAACCCCGCCACAACAAAGATTTACATGCACTCTAAGATTTACAACAACTATGACGGGACAGGGCCGCCATACCCCCGAATGTACAAGAACCTACAACTCGTGGAACACATACTAAAAGATAAGCCTCCGAGAAACGGAGCTTCCCAAAACGCTGAACCGAGATCCTAAGAGCGAGGATCCACGGCCGATGTACTCTACCATGCAGATGAACGCAGCCTCAAGGAGGTCAAGACAACAGTACCAAGTATGTGAAATCAGAAAATATCGTAATGAAATCATACTAGTCTATATAAAGCGAGACATGTATGATAACCAAACTACGCCACAACATAAAAGCGATCATATCCGATGGGACTCACGCCCTCAAGTCATCACTCAAATATAACTATGGGTCTCACGCCCACAACATCAATCATGTTCGCGTCACGGCCGCATGCCCCCGGAATTCTGCATCGGTGTAGACATGTCCATGATGCAACAATAATACCAATGCCCCATGGCCACATGCCCCCGGAATTCTACCTCGGTGTAGACACGTCCATGTGACATCAACAATAATATACTGGGTGATCAACCCTGCCGCATGGCCACATGCCCCCGGAATTCTACCTCGGTGTAGACATGTCCATGTAACCACAATAACAATATATCGGGTAATCAACCCGACCGCACGCGTCGCATGCCCGGAATCTGCGACGGTGTAGACATGTCCATGTGACATCAACAACAAGACAGTAATCAAAATGGAAACATACCCGTGGAATTCTCCATCACCGCCAAAGACGCCCAAGTAAGTTCTCAACAAGTCGACCGCCTCTATCGAGACGCCAGAACACGTAAATACCACACTTGCACAACAAAGGCTATCATCACAAGCATAGGCAAGTTTCACAACAACAAGCATAGGCAAGTTTCACAACAACAAGCATAGGCAAGTTTCACACCAACAAGCATAGGCAAGTTTCACACCAACAAGCATAGGCAAGTTTCACACAACTCAAAGTACTTTCATTTTATGCCAAAGTCCGGGTTTTTAATCCCAAAGTACTACATACATTAAGTTCTTTTAAAAGAGATCCATTACTTTTATAAAAGTCACCCGATACCCGTAGTATTAGAATGACCAACCCACATTCCTTTTCAAAATCAAGTAACAACATTCTTTTCCTAAGTTCCAGTTTGCCTAGTTTCAATTACTCAAGCTTCTCATTTTCAAATGCTCAAGTCACTTATTTTAGAAAGGTTTCATAACTCATAGTCTTAATCTCTTTTAAAACAATTGAGTAACATATGTCATATATGTGAGTAGTTTATTCTTGTTTATAACGATCTTATTACAAAGAAACGTGATCTAGAAAATGTAATATCATTTTGTCTCATCTTAGCTTCTATGCGGATGGAGGTTTCTACGGGTTTTAATACATCATTATTCAATACATTTTCCTTTATTAACGCTGCAATGGTCTGTCGATACACATTCTGATTCCCGAAATCAGTAAAACATTATCCCTTTAAAAACCAAGTACTCATTACTCACAAATGAGGTTTCACACAAACATCCACATTAAAACAAATAAGTTAAGTCTCTTATCTTATAAGATCAAGTCTCTTAACTTCTAACATCAGTAAACCATTTTCACTTACATAAGGTCGTTATAACTAACTTCCCATAAAGCTATTATAACACCCTATGTTTTAAACCAACCAAATCACTTAGCACACGTGACGCTCACCGTACTACATAGTTCACAACAATCATGCTAGAAAAGATAGGAAGAGGTTCACATACCTCGCGGCGATTTATCGACAATAAGCAAAATGCTCCAAGTACTACAACCTTGCTAGCCCTTTCCACTCCTCGAGTAGAATACGCTACTCTTAGTACTTCCACCTATAAAGGTCACAAACGTCTATTAACCCCAAAACACAAGTTCCCATTTTTCTACAGAAAATTCGGCAGCATCTCCCCCCCCCCGCCACAACGTAAATCTCCTCCTCTATCGAGGCCGGCTACCAAGCCAACCAGAGGGGGGGGTTTACACGTCTAACCGGACGTGTACAATTCTACACAGTAATACTACACGAGTTCATCGCACAAATTCTATGTAAATACAGTCGATTCTTTATTCTTCAGCTTAAGTCAAAAGACATCACACAATAAAGTTCAGTTCTATATATAGTATACTTCAACTATATAATCCTACAACATGTAATCTCCAATTACAATAAGGGGACAAGAATATTTACCTCGACAAGCCCAAAATTATCCGAGATAAAAGTCGATCCTGAGCAAGGTTTAGCTCCTACTCGTGCGCTCCAATCCGCCTCCAAACAACCCTTAGAAGTTCTAACCAACTTCTACTCAAATCCTTCCACCAACGATGAATATTTCCTTAGGGTTTCGGTTTGAGACTAAAAGGACAAAAGGTAGTATTTCCGGACTATACGTATAGAGGTATCTTTGGAATACTACAAGGTACAAGGCTAAGGTATTTTAGGCATTATAACAATACTAGGAGAAGTATTTCAATACCACGAGGAGGGTATTATACGAAACAACTAGGCTAGTGGGAACCCCTGCCAAAGGCCACACGAAAAGGGGAGGGGAAGGCTCTGCCAAGAGCTCACAAAGGGGAGGAGAGGGTTTCAAGACTGGAAGTTTTGGAATGGATGAAGTCTTCACACTTGTGGGTATTTATAGCAAAACCAAAGGCCAACCAAGGGCCAAGATCCTTCCAAGTGTATAGCAAGTGTAAGGGCAAGATTAAGCCAAGTGCACCCTAAACCCTACTCCACAAAACACTCCACAAAACAAGCCACAAAGCAAGGCATACTTCAAGGGGGCCCATCGGCCAAGGCCAACCCACCTTGACCGTCCCTCCAAATCACAACGAGGTGACAAGTGTCACCCTCCCGTTGGTCAAAAAGGTTTCGTCTCTCGTAAAAATCCGCAAAAATACAAAACGACATAGCCGGAATTTTCCCTTCGCAAGTTACGCAAACGCTTCGTCGAAAACGACTCTAACCGTGTTGTGCACAAAGGTAACCGGCCAAGCCACCTAGGCGGGGTGACACGTGTCACCCTCCTATCGCCCTCAAAAACGTCTTCCAAAAATATCCACAATGGCCAAAATCTCGAAAACAAAGTGGGCCCCACAAAACCGTAAATTTCTCCCGTGGGCCCCACGTGACCATTTCCGAAAATAAAATTCCATAATTCTAATATAATCTATGAAGTCCAAATACCAAATCTGGGAATATAATTCCCATTAACGAACCTTTTTCTTCACAAATAACCGGAAACTTTTCCGTCGAAAACTCGTACCTTTCTTTCTTTTCAAAATTTCTGCCGTACTCTCGTACGTACGTCCTCACATACATACCCTGCAACTACGGGGTATAACAGTTTAAATACTAGGAGCCCGGAAATCCTACTTTATTCCGAAAGTCGCAAAATGAAACCCTAGAAAAACCTTCATAGCTTGGTTGAAGTGTTTAGAGAAGTTGTTTAGAAACTTCTAAGGGTCGCTTGGAGCGGGTTGGAGCGTAAGGACTTGGAGCTAAACGTTGCTCAGGATCGACATTTAATCTTGGATAATTTTGGGCTTATCGAGGTAATGATTTATGCCCCCCCCTATTGTAATTGGATATTACATGTTGTAGTAATGTATAGTTGAGTATACTATATTTAGAATGAGTATTGAACAGATTTACATAGGTTTGTATTTACGAGATCGTTGTATTATTGTGAAGCAGATTTGAACACGCCCGTTAGACGTGTAATCCTCGGGAGTTATTGGCACAGTAGCGGGCCTTGTTAGTGAGGAGATTTATGTGATTTCGGGGAGGTCGCCGAATTTTCTCAGAAAATGGAACCGTGTGTTTAGAAGTTAATAGACGTTTGGCCTATAGGTGGAAGTACTACGAGTAGCGTATTATACTTGATGAGTGGAAAAGGCTAGCAGGGTTACAGTACTGTGGAGCATTTTGCTTATTGTCGATAATCGTCGCGAGGTATGTGAACCTCTTCCTATCCTTTCTAGCATGATGTTTTGTAAACTATGTAGTACGGTAGACGATACGTGCTAAGTGTTTTGGTTGGTTTAAACATAGGGTGTTATAATAGCTTTATGGGAAGTTAGTTATAACGACTTTATGTAGGTAAAAGAATGGTTTATTGATTCTGAAAGTTAAGAGACTTGATCTTCAAAGATAAGAGACTTGACTTATAACGACTTGTTTTCGGAAAAAGAGAAGTAACTTGATTTTAAGTATAGGTTACTTATTTTGAAAAGAGTACATTATTTGGGTTTTAAAAGAATACTTATGGTTGTTTTAAAAGGAAAGAGACTTGTAGAATTGAAGAGTTTTTGGTTTAGAACATAAAGTGTTATAACAGCTTTATGGGAAGTTAGTTATAACGACTTTATGAAAACAAAGGAATGGTTTTATCATTGGTTTTAAAATGGTAATTTGACTTTAAAGGGAGAAGTGTTTTGGTCTAAAAAGGAAGGCATGTTATTGTCTTAATTTGGTTTAAAAAGGAAAGTCTGGACGTTGTTTTGGTTTAATTAAAATATTAGTCACTTTATTTTCTTATACTACGGGTATTGTGTGACTTTTGTGAAAGTAACGTATCTTTTAAAGAGTTAATGTATAAAGTACTTTGGGATAAAAACCCGATCTTGTTAATCATATAGTAGAAAGTACCTTGTGTGTATAACTTGATTGTGTTGGTTTGTGATAGCCTTGTAATACTTTCTTGTTGATTTGTTAAGTAAACATGCTAGGATGCTACGTGTGTTAGTATCTTGTGATGTTTGTGTAAAGGGGTTTCCGATCGCGCTTAAGTTGTTTAACTATCACCGTTATGTTGGTATTGTACCGCCACCTTGACATGTTTCCGAGGTTAAGCTGCCTCCGACGCGGTAGACTCAGCGATGCAGGACCATGATTCGAGAATACCTCATGCGGGTCCAGGGACCTATCGCGAGCTACGAGTTCCGTGTTAGTGTGCGCCTTTATGGTCACGCGGTCTACGTGGCCACGCGGATCGCGAGTCCAGCGGATGCCGGGAGTAGCTACCCTCGATGCGGGTTATACCTCATGCGGGCCTATGAGGTTGGCCTATGCGAGTCGCGAGGAGTTCGTGGCTAGACGCGCACATTGATATCGCGGCGTGTGACCGGCTTTGATCATGTGACGGTCTAGACATATCTCATGATACAGTTTATGACCTTGTTAGTACTATGGGTGTTAGTAGTCGGCTATGCCTTCGCATTTACCCTCAGACGGTTTTATTATGACACAGTGGGACCGGTGTTCATGCGGTACTCGAATGTTTTATATCATGGATCACGGCAGAGGAAGGGATTCCACGGGCATGAGTGATGTTGTGGGCGTGAGACCCATTGTTATATTTGAGTAATGACTTTGAGGGCATGAGTCCCGACTTAACATGACTATTTATGTATTGTGGATCGTAGTTTGCTATCATACATGTCTCCCGCTTTATATAGACTATTATGATTTCATTTACGATTTTTACAAGTTTCACATACTTGGTACTGTTATCGACCTCCTTCGGGGCCGTTCATGCCGCAGTAGAGGTACATCGGTTGTGGATCCGCGCCTTAGGATCACGCTCAGCTTTTGGGAAGCTCCGTTTCTCCGAGGCTTGTCTTTGGTATAGTCCCCGCCGTGTAGTTACTTGTACATTCGTGGTATGGCGGGCCCCGTCCGTCATAGTTATGGTTACATTCTTAGAGGTCCAGAGTAATCACTGTAAGCGTGGTTGTAAAAGGATTTAACTGCTCGTGTTGATATATATATGTATATATTTCGGAAGGTGACCGTTTTGGTTAGCCTAGTTCATGCTTTATGACTTGTCTCATATTTTAGTTTTTTTATTTCCGCTGATTTTCTCTGATGTTGTATCACTAGGGTGCCCGGTAGGCACTACCACGCCCGGATCGGTCGTGACAAAAGTGGTATCGAGCGATTAGTCCTCTGAAAGTGTCTACGCATCGTCTAGTAGTCTTGATTATCGGTGTGTTGCACCACATCTATAATCGTGAGGTCGCAGGACATTTAGGATTGGTTTCCATTCTTCTCATTCCGAGATCGTGCCTTAGAGCCGTGTTGTAAGTTGGACTCCTCGCGTATTCTTATGTACCCGTTATGCCTCCGCGCAAGGCAACCAGGGCCCAGATGGGCAAGGCAGCAGAGGGAGCTACGAGTTGAACAGAGGGTTACGAGGGCACAGGCCTGGTTCTTACCTGAGATAGTACTTCAGACGACGAGTTTTTATGATGCCGCTAGCCCAGCAGAGTTAGAGCGGCAGCAGTTTCTATTGAGGCCACGATACCTGAGCCTCCAGTTCCACGGCCAGGAGCCGAGGATATGAATTCAAGGTGATAGCCCAGTTACTAGCTAGGCTAGTGGCCGAATGAGGACGACGGAGCCGGTGGTTCCGGCAGTAACAGTGATTCCCCCTAGATCCGATAGTCTGAGACTTAGGGATTTCTTGAGTTGCAGTTCGCCAGAATTCTATGGATAGAGATCTGAGGATGATCCTCGTGTCGTGACTTGTGGGAGATTGTTATACCGTGGGCCGTCAGGCCATGATGGGAGGATGTCCGTGCAGGAGGGTTACGGAGGATGACTCACCGCCGTCGCAGCGGTTCGATTGTTCGGAGAAGGGGTGTTAGTCGGATGAGGTCACCCCTACCTCGTTTCGGCCATAGTAGTAGACTCCAGTATGAGGAGTGTCGTACTGCTTCGACAGCTTTTGTGTTTGCGGCCAATAGGGCAATTTGGTGAGAGTTTGTCTGACCAGAGGTAGCACATATGTAGAGCCTCACCTTTCGGGATCGATGGTGGTTCAACACCTTATATAGCTGTACAGGCAGCGTGATTATGATTAGAACGGCAAAGGAAAGTGAGGCGAGAGTTGCAGATTTATCTTTAGCACTTAGGAGATTTTGTTTATGATATTATGGTGGGTACATGTTAGGTGCTATGTACGGATAGCATTGTGTTAAGTGTGAATTAGAAAACATGGTTAGTTGAAAGGATAAGTATGTGGTCATGGAAGCTGTGAACCTTAGAATAGTACACGCTGAGACCTTAGATGTGCGCCGCTTGAGAAAAGGATTTTACGGTTAATCTTTGTCGAAACACTTGGTATGCGTGAAATGTTTTGAGGGATATTTTCCTTGGGATGTGTAAGGTGAAAGTGGTAGCTTTCATGACTTGGATAGGTAAGATTGTTCCGGATCGGGGAACAAGAGTTTGGTGCGACATGGTCGGGTTGAGGACTGCTTCGCGGAGTCAACCCGCACCCGAAAGGAGATGTGGTCAATTTGTGGTGGTCCCGCTGTGATAGGATTACGAGGGTGTTAGGTCCAAGGTTAGTTAACCATCGCACGAGTTCGAGGATGCGTCGACCGATGAGTCGCCGATGAGGTCACCATCTCGCCTTTTCAGCGTGACTATTTACTCGGCGGAGGGTGGCGATATGTTATATATCGGGAAGGTTGTAAGGATGCACGGGATTCCTACTTTTTATGACAGGCAGTGGAGCCCAATTTTTCGGCTATGTCTTTTGTGTCTGAAGGTGTTACCAAGCAGGGTTGGAACTCGTGAGTCTCGATTGCATTCACCCTCGGGCCGACGTAAGAACAAACGGCGTTTACCCGATAGTTAAGAATAGGTTGCGGGCGATGTTTTGATTTCGTGGGTAGCCGTGAGGATTGTGTGCCTCTTGGGTAAGTGAGTTTTATGATAGCTACCTTTACTGATTCGGATGTCGCCTACGGCCTCAGATAAAGCGGAAGTGTAGTTGCCGATCGATTGGTTCAAGGTTGGCAAGGTTCGGATAGTTGGTCCCTACTTGTTTCACCGGGATGTGGATAGGTGAAGCTTATCCGGAGGAAATTGTTAGCAGCTCGTAGTCAACGTAAATGTGGTACGTTTATTAGGAGGAGTTCGAAAGTTACGGCGAGGGTACGACGAGTAAGTGGAAGGTGAACATATGTTATGAGAACGAAGTGGTCATTCGCTCAAGATGCGAAAGGAGTATCGTTTGATCATGGGTGAGAGCTTTTGAGATGATTGAGGTGATTCCTCGTTAGCATGAAATGGAGTTTTGCGCACATGTTATATTCCTCGCCATCGTGGCATGATCGGTTTGTAAGTGTAGTAGTGGAGACTACACCAGATATGTATGTTTAGAGACTTAGAAGGAACATTCGGACGAATGTTTCTAAGGAAGAATGTTATACCCGTAGTTCCGTGGTATGTATGCGAGGACATACGCATGCGAGAATACGACGTAAATATTGGAAAGAAAGGAAGATGTGATTTTTTCGACTAAAAGTTTCCGGTTTTGTGAAGAAAAAGGTTCGTTAATGGGAATTGGATTCCCAGATTTGGTATTTGAACTTCTGATTATATTAGAATTTTGAGATTTTATTTTCTGAATGGCCACGTGGGCCCACGGAGAAATTTACGTTTTGTGGGCCCGCTTTGTTTTTGAGGTTTCCGCTTTTTGGATATTTTCGAAGACGTAATATTTTGGATGAATCGCGCGACACGTGTCACCCCTCGTGTGGCCATGTGGCCGAATGGTGTGACAATGCTGGCCAGCCACTTGTCACCTACTCACCTCGCCGAAATGGCCTTACACTTCCACTTTCGTTGGCCATGTGGTGTGGTGGGACCCACACACACATGGCCCAATCTTGGCCATACACTTAGATGGATCTTGACCTCCATTGTTCTATAAATAGACCCCTTGGTTGATGAATAAGTTCATCTCACTAAAGCTTCCAAGAGCAAAATACTTCCTCCCTTTGTATTGGTTTCGTCCCACCCTCCCCTTGTGTAGAATACTTGGTGTATTGTGGTATAATTCCAAATACACTAGCCTAGTATCCCTAGTAGTATTCCAAAGTTGTTTAAATACTAGGAGCCCTAAATCCTACTTTATTAGAAAGTCGCAAATGAAACCCTAGAAAACCTTCATAGCTTGGTTGAAGTGTTTAGAAGTTGTTTAGAAACTTCTAAGGGTCGCTTGAGCGGGTTGGAGCGTAAGGACTTGGAGCTAAACGTTGCTCAGGATCGACATTTAATCTTGGATAATTTTGGGCTTATCGAGGTAATGATTTATGCCCCCCCCCCCTATTGTAATTGGATATTACATGTTGTAGTAATGTATAGTTGAGTATACTATATTTAGAATGAGTATTGAACTGTATTTACATAGGGCTGTATTTACTGATCGTTGTATTATTGTGAAGCAGATTTGAACACGTCCGGTTAGACGTGTAATCCCCTGGGAGTTATTGGCCTGGTAGCGGGCCTTGTTAGGGGAGGAGATTTATGTGATTTCGGGGGGGGGAGGTGCTGCCGAATTTTCTGTAGAAAATGGAACCGTGTGTTTAGAAGTTAATAGACGTTTGTGGCCTATATAGGTGGAAGTACTACGAGTAGCGTATTCTACTTGATGAGTGGAAAAGGCTAGCAGGGTTACAGTACTGTGGAGCGTTTTGCTTATTGTCGATAATCGTCGCGAGGTATGTGAACCTCTTCCTATCCTTTCTAGCATGATGTTTTGTAAACTATGTAGTACGGTAGACGTACATGTGCTAAGTGTTTTGGTTGGTTTAAACATAGGGTGTTATAATAGCTTTATGGGAAGTTAGTTATAACGACTTTATGTAGGTAAAAGAATGGTTTATTGATTCTGAAAGTTAAGAGACTTGATCTTCAAAGATAAGAGACTTGACTTATAACGACTTGTTTTTGGAAAAAGAGAAGTAACTTGATTTTAAGTATAGGTTACTTATTTTGAAAAGAGTACATTATTTGGGTTTTAAAAGAATACTTATGGTTGTTTTAAAAGGAAAGAGACTTGTAGAATTGAAGAGTTTTGTTTAGAACATAAAGTGTTATAACGACTTTATGGGAAGTTAGTTATAACGACTTTATGAAAACAAAGGAATGGTTTTATCATTGGTTTTAAAATGGTAATTTGACTTTAAAGGAGAAGTGTTTTGGTCTAAAAAGAAGGCATGTTATTGTCTTAATTTGGTTTAAAAGGAAAGTCCGACGTTGTTTTGGTTTAATTAAAATATTAGTCACTTTATTTTCTTATACTACGTATTGTGTGACTTTTGTGAAAGTAACGTATCTTTTAAAGAGTTAATGTATAAAGTACTTTGGGGATAAAACCCGATCTTGTTAATCATATAGTAGAAAGTACCTTGTGTGTATAACTTGATTGTGTTGGTTTGTGATAGCCTTGTAATACTTTCTTGTTGATTTGTTAAGTAAACATGCTAGGATGCTACGTGTGTTAGTATCTTGTGATGTTTGTGTAAAGGGGTTTCCTCGATCGCGCTTAAGTTGTTTAACTATCGATCGTTATGTTGGTATTGTACCGCCACCTTGACATGTTTCCGAGGTTGTCGCCTCCGATGCGGGTAGACTCGGTGATGCAGGACCATGATTCGAGAATACCTCATGCGGGTCCAGGGACCTATGCGAGCTACGAGAGTTCCGTGTTAGTGCGGCCTTTATGGTCATGCGGTCTATGTGACCATGCGGATCGCGAGTCCAGCGGATGCCGGGAGTAGCTACCGACGCGGGTTATACCTCACGCGCCTATGAGGTTGGCCTATCGCGAGTCGCGAGGAGTTCCGTGGCTAGACGCGCACATGGATATCGCGGGCGTGTGACCAGCTTTGATCATGTGACGGTCTAGACATATCTCATGATACAGTTTATGACCTTGTTAGTACTATGGGTGTTAGTAGTCGGCTATGCCTTCGCATTTACCTCAGACGGTTTTATTATGACACGTGGGACACGGTGTTCATGTGTACTCCTTGAATGTTTTATATCATGGATCGCCGATGAGGAAGGTATTCCACGCATGAGTGATGTTGGGGCGTGAGACCCATTGTTATATTTGAGTAATGACTTTGAGGCATGAGTCCACGACTTAACATGACTATTTATGTATTGTGGATCGTAGTTTGTTATCATACATGTCTCCCGCTTTATATAGACTATTATGATTTCATTTACGATTTTTACAAGTTTCACATACTTGGTACTGTTGCATCGACCTCCTTCGGGGCCGTTCATGCCGCAGTAGAGGTACATCGGTTGTGGATCCGCGCTTAGGATCACGGTCATTTTTTGGGAAGCTCCGTTTCTCCGAGGCTTGTCTTTGGTATAGTCCTCGGTGTAGTTACTTGTACATTCGTGGTATGGCGGCCCCGTCCCGTCATAGTTATGGTTACATTCTAGAGGTGCAGAGTAATGCTTGTTGTGGGCGGGGTTGTAAAAGGATTTAACTGCTCGTGTTGATATATATATGTATATATTTCGAAGGTGACCGCTTTGGTTAGCCTAGTTCATGCTTTATGACTTGTCTCATATTTTAGTTTTTTTATTTCCGCTGATTTTCTCGATGTTGTATCACTAGGGTGCCCGGTAAGGCACCGCCACGCCCGGATCGGTCGTGACAAACACTAGGCTGATGAAGCCCTTTCTCCAAAGAAATCTCTCACCGTCCTTCACCTCTCTCAACTCGGCGGCCATTCAGTATGGCGGAATGGAAATAGGCCGAGTGTCCGCAAAGACATCGATACAAAACTCTATCTCCTCTCAAGAGGATACCCGGAGGTCGTCTGAAACACATCCGGGAACTCTCGACTCTGGGATCGATCAAAATCTGGTACCGCGCCTCGTGATCGAACACCGAATGAGATGGTAGATATACCCTTCTCGCACCATCTTCCTAGCCTTGAGGTAGGAAATAAACCTACCTCGGCGACACGGTGTTCCTCTCCCACTCAATAACCGGCCTCAGAAATTGGAACCGCACCACTCTCTCCTGCAGCTTACACCGGCGTAGCAAGAAGCTAACCAATCCATGCCCATGATCACATCGAATCGGTCATGTCCAACTCTATCAAGTTTCGCTAGTGGTCCGACGACTGCATAAAGTCACTGGACAAGCCCTATATACCCACCGAGCTACCACTGAATCACCCACTGGCGTAGCTACCTCGAAAGGGTCTATGGACTCAGGCTATATCCCTATCCTACTAGCAACAAGGGGAGATATATAGGACAGAGTAGAACCCGGATCTATCAAGGCATACACGTCACAACCAGAAACTGATAAAGTACCTGTGACGACATCAGGTGAGGCCTCCTGGTCCTGCCGGCTAGACAAGGCATATATGCGGTTCTGAGGATCGATAGAACTGGGACCCGCGCCACGACCGCCACGCACTGGCCGCCCACGAGTACCACGCCCGGGCGAGTAACTGTAGGAGATGAAGAAGACCCGGCGAAAGACCCTGTAGGCTGACCCCTACCATCCACGCTGCCCTTGGTCGGACAGGCCCTCGCAAAGTGACCCGGCTGGCCGCAACTGTAACAAACTCCCAGAGCAGTACCACAATTCCCGTAATGGGATCTACCGTGACGGCCACACCGGCGGGCGGTGGTCCCGATCGCCAAGACTCGCTACTCGACGTCTCAAGTCCACGGGGCCCCGTCCGCCTCGAATATCCCGCCGCCCCGAGGACGGTGTAGGAGTGCTCGAGCCGATGGTGCAAATCTAGATCGCCACGAGGCCGCCCACCCCGATAGCTACCAAAAGACCCTGCCGCCCCGGCCTCTTCTCGCTGTCAGAAACCCGCCGCCTCTACGCCTCGCATCCAAGTGTGTGAGCTCGCATGGGTAATGTCCATGCCGTCAAGAGCCACACCCGCACAAGACTCGCCATATAATCATCTAGCCCGTGGCGTAGCGATGCACCGCCCTCCATATCTGCTACCAACGCAGGACATATCGAGCCAACGAATCGAACTCAACGTTGTACTCCCTAATCGCGGCGTCCTCTCGCCTCAAAGAACAAAAATTTGTCGCCCGCACCCTCTCATCCGCGAGGCAAGAAGTGAGTGAGAAAAGCCTCCGAGAAATCGTTCCAAGTAGGCGGGACGCTGCTCTCCCGATAACTCCCACGAATCAACCAATCGATCGCGGTATCACGCAGCCTATGTGGAACCGAAGATCACGGACTCGGTCTCCGCCTTGATCACTGTGATGATCCTTCAGAATCGACGGATGAACTCCTGCGGATCATCCTCAGGCCTCGAACCGTAGAACTCTGGCGGGCTACAGCTTAGAAAATCTCGTAGCCTCAAACTATCTGATCTCGTGAACCACGTGCATCCGCTGAACTGGAATCGCCGTGATCCATCTATCTCATGTTCGCCACGATCCCGCCGATGGTGGGCCATCTCCTTGTACCTAACTCCTCTCGCCTGTGCCGTGGACCTGAGGCGCGGTCTCGTGGTCTCTGTTGGGGCCGGCGGCGTCGTGGAACTCGCCGTCTTGGGTATAGACTGGGCCTGAGCCCTCGTGACTCTCGGTGTCCTACTAGCAGCTCCCTCGACTGCCTTGCCCTTCTGGGCCCGGGTTGCCTTACGCGAGGCATAATCATAAAGAAAGGAAATACGTTAGAGGGTCCAACTTATAACACGCCTTCTAAGGCACGATCTCAGAGTGAGAAGAATGGAAACCAATCCTAAATATCCTATAGCCTCCTGATTATTGGTGTGGTGCACAACACACCGATAATCAAGACTCTACTAGATACGGTCTGTACACACTTTCCGAGGATAACCTGGCTCTGATACCAATTTTGTCACGACTCCGGCCCCGGTTCGTGGATCGTGCCTTACCCGCACCCAAGTAGTCATACATCGAGTAATCGAATATAAAAACAAGACATGAAACGATTGTAAATGAGACACGCTTTATCTCGAGAAAATGTCGCTTTCAAAGATATATATATATACAAAGCCCGGAAGTTACATCCCAACTGTACAATAGGACTACAGACCTCTAAGAAGATAAACAACTATGGCGGGACAGGGCCCCGCCATACCCTGAATGTACAAAACTATCTACAACAACAGGGAGATCATACCCAAAAGTCGAGCCTCCGGAGAAGATGGAGCTCCTGACACCAAAGCAAAAGATCCTAAGGATGCGGATCTAGCACCTGCTTTCCCTTACCTGCGGCATGAACGCAGCCCCACGGCGAGGTCGACAACATGTACCAAGTATGTGAAACTGTAAAGTACTTTAAATGAAATCATTATCATTTTAAAACCAATTTTACAAATATGTACGAAACAACCAAGGTAACCGCACATAGTGCCACATCATAAACAAGAGCAACAATAGGTAAACTGTAACAGGTCTTTTCTAGGCTGCGAATGATCGAAGCAAGGCCAATCGCCCATAGTATCATTATGCATGCCTAATCCTGGACAACCGTAGTCCGCATAGGCCACCTAGGCCCGCATGAGGTATTCCCGCATCGAGGGTAGCTACTCGCCATCGCCCCGACTCGTAGTCCGCATGGCCAAATAGACCGCATGGCCACATGGACCGCACACTAACCCGAACTCGTAGCTCGCATAGGTCCTGGACCCGCATGAGGTATTCTCGAATCATAGTCCCAGACTGCCTGAGATATACCCCGCATCGGGGGGCAGCTTAACCCCCGGTATCATGTCAAGAGGTGAGTGATGTAATACTAACATAACGGCTTACCGTTAAACAACATAAGCACAAATAAGAATAACCTCTTATACAAACGTTACAAGACACTAACACACATAGCATCATAATCTGTCTACTCATCAAACCATCTTATTATACTTTCCAGAAATCAATACAAGTCTTTCATAAACACATAAGTAAACTGTTCCTTTTCTCTTTCTTAAGTCGTTATACCTAACTTCCCATAAAGCTAGTATAACTCTTAAGCCTTTTGTTTTAAAAACAAATATTCTTCTTCTTTCAAAAATGATTTATAATTCTTTTGAAAGACTTCAAGATTTTTATTATTTAGAGTCAAGTCAAAAGACGTCAAGTAAAACCATGTTCAGTTAACACACGTACGTCTACCATACTATATATATATTTTAAAATATCATGCTCAAGAGTATTGGAAGAATCACATACCTTCTCGGCGAAATCCACCTGCCAAGTCGAATATGTCGCGCGCAGAGTATCAATCTATAATGGTCAAATACGTCTATCAACGTCTAGACTACTCTGTAGGATAATCTAAGCAGAGGGTACTCTATTTTACGGAAAATCGCAAAGACTTCCCTACCCTGAAACTATACAAGTCTCATCAGAAATACAAATTCCATGTAAGTACATTCAATCTTCTTTAATTCTTCTGAGGTGATTATAGTTCAATTCTCTTCTGTAATACCCTTCTATGTAATTACAGTTCAATTTTCTTCTTTAATATCCTTCTATGTATTTTATACTATTTCTATACTTCTACGATATGTACTCTCCAATTATAATAGAAGGATAAGATTATTTACCTCGATAAGCCCAATATTATCCAAGATATAAGTCGATCCTGAGCAAGGTTTAGCTCCTAATCTGTATGCTCCAATCCGCTCCAAGAAACCCTTAGAAGTTTCTACACAACTTCTACTTTCTACTTCAACCAACTATGAAGTTTCTCTTAGGGTTTCGTTTAGTGACTATAGGAATATAAGGTAGTATTTCCGAACTCTACGTATAGAGGTAACTTTTGGAAATACTATAAGGGATTGGCTAAGGTATTTTGGGGATAGTGACAATACTTGGAGAGTATTTCTACCAAGAGGGGGGGTACTTGCCGAGACCACTAGGGAAGGGGGGGGCTGGGGAGAGTGTGTTTCGGCTTAGCTCTCTAGAGGGGGGGAGAAGTGAGGCTTGGACGAGAAGCTCACAAGGGGGAAGGGAGATTTCAAGACTTGGAAAATATTTGTGGATGAAGAAGTCTTCAACTTAAGGGGGGTATTTATAGGACTTTCAAGGGTCAAGATGATGGCAAGTGGAGGGCAAGTGGAGGGTGTGGATTCACCCATGTGTCCTTATCCATCTACTACACAAAAATATCCTACCTAACCTTGACTAATGCAAGGCCACAAAACGTGCCCAAGGTCGTCCAAGTCCCGCCACTTGAGGGTGACAAGTGTCGCCCTCTCGTTGGTCCAAAATATTTTATCTCTCGAAAAAATCCGCAAAAAATATAAGTGACATAGCCATAATTTTCCCTTCGCAAGTTTTGTAAAACGTTTCGTCGGAAAATGATTCTTTTCGTGGCTTGTGCACAAATTTCGTCCTATGCCTAACATTAAGGCTTGAAATTTTGTACGTACGTCCTCACGTACATACTCAGGAAAATACGGGGTATAACACCATTATAGGTTGACAATTCTTCGCGCGGAGTATTCGACTTAGCTTGGGGATTAAGCCGATAAGGTATGTGAACTATCTCCTCTTCTAGCATGATTCCTTAAGATAAAGAAAGTATGTCCTACTCCTTAAATGATCCATTCCTTGGTTGTACTTGTATTGGCTAAAATAGAATTTGTTCTATGTACTTCCTTGATTGTACTTTGATGTCTAAATTGTAAGTTGTATAATCCATTTCCTTAGTGAAGTTTGGATTCTTAAGAGTGAATGTATTTTACTTAAAGTACATTGAGTCTTGAAAAGGAAGTGGTTTCCAAATCTTTTGGCTAGTGCCTTAGTTCCAAAACCTAAAGGTCGTTTTAATGACTTTAGGGGATTCAAATGAGTGATTTACTTAATTGTTTTAAAAGAGGCGAAATGACATGATTTAAGAGAAGTAACTTGTTTTAAAGGTGTGAGTTACTTGAGGTTTAAAAGTAGAAGAAACTTGATTTCTAAATATTAAGAGACTTGAAGTATTTTGAAAGTTAAGAAACTTGATTTGTAAGTATGTGATACTTGGTATTAAAAGAATAAGTCTCTTGGTTATAAAAGGAATGAATATGTCTAAAATCATAAAAGGGTTATAACAGCTTTATGGGAAGTTGGTTATAACGGTTTTATGGAAGGTTAAGAAAGTTTTTTATTTTTTATTAATGGACATAAGTTGCCTAGATTGTGAAAATTTGAAGTTACTTGGTTTCGAGCTTTGAAATGAGTTTTCTAAAAGTGTAGTAACATACTTTGAAAAATAGACACGCCTTGATACTACGGGTGTTAGTATCTTGGGGTTTTACATAAAGAGGAGTCTTTTGAAAAGAATGTACGTACGTAGTACTTTGGCTTGTTAAAAAAGAATTATTCTATTTGTGCCTTGATAAATACTTTGGCTTGTTTAATTGAGAATTATTCTGTGTGTCTTGATAAGTACTTTGGCTTGCTTAAATAAGGATTCTCTTGGTTTATGTAAAAAGAAGGCATGGTAGTTGTCTTGGTTTATGTGAAAAGAAGGCATGGTAATTGTCTTGGTTTGTGTAAAGGCATGGTATTGTCTTGGTTTGTGTAAAAAGGAAAGGCATGGCATTGTCTTGGTTTATGACAAAAAGAAAGGCATGGTAATTGTCTTGATTTGTCTAAAGGCATGGTTTTGCCTTGGTTTGCTTGCATATGGGTTACTCATATAGACATTCGTGCAAGTGTCATATCTCCACATCTCCGCGTCCCTCCATAAAGGGCCGGCAACTTGTTTCAAGGATACCATGGGTTAGCTCCCCATGGGGGTGAGTGGTACACACTCACGGCGGGTCGGTATTTGACTCGGGCGGGTTAAATTCCCGGATATATATAAGCCATGGATTAGCTATCCGTGATGCGAGTATCGTGTACCGATGACTCATTGCGGGTCCTCACGACCTAAGCGGGTGAAATAGTCCCTTGCGGGTGAAATAGTCCTATGATAGGTTGCATTATAACACAGAGGGTGGTTGACCCTGGCACTGGCACGGCCTTCATGTTTTGAAACGGTAGTGATTTCATTAATGAAAGGGTGCAGTGTGGTTATGAATTAAAGTGGAACAGTAATTCTCATTGTTAAAGTCATAACTTAAAAGATAAAAAGGATTGCATTACTCTCATGATTGTAAGGTTCAGTGTGCTTACTGATGTTGTATTATATCATGGACTGTCGGCAGTGAAGAAGGATTCCACGGGCATGATTGATATTATGGGCATGAGACCCATGGTTATATTTGAGTAATGACTTTGAGGGCATGCGTCCCTGACTTGATATGACTGCTTGTGTATTGTGTACTGTAGGTTGGCTATCATACATGTCTCCTGTTTTGTTTAGACTGTTATGATTTCATTACAGTACTTACTGTTTCACATACTTGGTACATTCTTCGTACTGACCTCCTTCGGGGGGCTGCGTTCATACCGCAGGTTTAGGTACGCAGTTTGGTGATCTGCAGGTATAGGACTCTGCTCAGAGTTTTTGGATAGCTCCATCTGTTCAGGAGTTTATCTTTTTGGTATAGATCCTTCAAGATGTGCTTTTGTACGCATGGGTACGCGGGGCCTTGTCCGTCATAGTTCAAGAAAAACTCTAGAGGTGCAGATTCATATGTGGGATTGAACTCATGTACAGTGTAGTGTCTTCTGATTATGTATATTATATGGCAGCCTTATCGACTTTGCCCTTGTACGTATGTTGGTTTTTTTAAAAAAAAGAGGTGTTATTTAAATTCCGCAGTTTACTTGTGTCAGTTAGGTAGAAGGGTGCCCAGTTAGGGCACCAATCACGGGCCCGGGGTTCGGGGCTGTCACGACCCGTTCCGGGGCCCATGACTGGTGCCTTACCCGGGCACCCAAGTAGTCATACATCAGAGTAATCAGCGGAATATAAAAACAAGATATGAAACAATTGTAAATGAGACACAGTTTATCTGAGAAAATGTCGTCTTTCGGCATATATATATATAACCAAAATCTGGCAGTTACATCCCAACTGTACAACAGGACTACAGACCTCTAAGAAGATAAGCAACTATGGCGGGACAGGGCCCCGCCATACCCTGAATGTACAAAACTATCTACAACAACAGGGAGATCATACCCAAAAGTCGAGCCTCCGGAGAAGATGGAGCTCCTGACACCAAAGCAAAAGATCCTAAGGATGCGGATCTAGCACCTGCTTTCCCTTACCTGCGGCATGAACGCAGCCCCCCGAAGGAGGTCAGTACAACAGGTACCAAGTATGTGAAACTGTAAAGTACTTTAAATGAAATCATTATCATTTTAAAACCAATTTTACAAATATGTACGAAACAACCAAGGTAACCGCACATAGTGTCACATCATAAACAAGAGCAACAATAGGTAAACTGTAACAGGTCTTTTCTAGGCTGCGAATGATCGAAGCAAGTTCAATCGCCCATAGTATCATTATGCATGCCTAATCCTGGACTCCCGTAGTCCGCATAGGCCACCTAGGCCCGCATGAGGTATTCCCCGCATCGAGGGTAGCTACTCCTCGGCATCGTCCTGGACTCGTAGTCCGCATGGCCACATAGACCGCATGGCCACATGGACCGCACACTAACTCGAACTCGTAGCTCCGCATAGGTCCCCTGGACCCGCATGAGGTATTCTCGAATCATAGTCACACAGACTGCCTGAGGTATACCCCGCATCGGGGGGCAGCTTAACCCCCGGTATATCATGTCAAGAGGTGAGTGATGTAATACTAACATAACGGCATATCGTTAAACAACATAAGCACAATAAGAATAACCTCTTTACACAAACGTTACAAGATACTAACACACATAGCATCACCATATGTCTACTCAACAAACCATCTTACTATACCTTCCAGAAATCAATACAAGTCTTTTATAAACACATAAGTAAACCGTTCCTTTTATCTTTCTTAAGTCGTTATACCTAACTTCCCATAAAGTTAGTATAACTCTTAAGCTTTTGTTTAAAAACCAATTATTACTCTTCTTTCAAAAATGATTCATAATTCTTTTGAAATACTTCAAGATTCTTATTATTTAGACTCAAGTCAAAAGACGTCAAGTAAAACCATGTTCAGTTAACACACGTACGTCTACCGTACTTATATATATATTTTAAAATATCATGCTCAAGAGGATAGGAAGAATCACATACCTTCTCGGCGAAATCCACCTGCCAAGTCGAATATGTCGCGCGCAGAGTATCAACCTATAATAGTCAAATACGTCTATCAATGTCTAGACTACTCTGTAGGACATTCTAAGCAGATGGTTCTCTATTCTACGGAAAATCGGGCAGCACTTCCCTACCCGGTAAACGATACAAGTCTACTGTAAATAAAGTCCTATGTAAGTACAGTTCAATCTTCTTTAATATCCTTCTATGTATTTTATACTTATTTCTATACTTCTACAGTATGTATTCTCCAATTACAATAGAATGATAAGATTATTATTTACCTCGATAAGCCCAAAATTATCCAAGATATAAGTCGATCCTGAGCAAGGTTTAGCTCATAATCTGTACGCTCCAATCCGCTCCAAGAAACCCTTAGAAGTTTCTACACAACTTCTACTTACTACTTCAACCAACTATGAAGATTTCCTCAGGGTTTCGTTTAGTGACTAATGGATATAAGATAGTATTTCTGGGCTTTTAGTATAAAGGTGACTTTGGAATACTATAAGATATACGGCTAGGGTATTTTGGGGATAGTAACAATACTTGGAGAGTATTTTCTACCAAGGGGGCTTTTGCCGAGACTACTAGGAAAGGGAGGGGAAGGTGTTTGGCTAAGCTCTTCACAAGAGAGGGGGGGGGGGGGAAGAGGGCTTTGGATGAGAGCTTCTCTCAAAAGGGGGGGGGGGGGGAATGTTTGGAGACTTGGGAGATGATTTGTGGATGAAGAAGTCTTCAACTCAAGGGGGGGTATTTATAGGGCTTTCAAGGGCCAAGATGAAGGCAAGTGGAGGGCAAGTGGAGGGTGTGGATTTGCACAAGTGCACCCTATCCCTACTCCACAAATCACTCACAAACATTGACCCATGGTTTAGGCCTTAAAATCGTGCCAAGCCATGCCCTCTTTGCCGTCCACTTGAGGGTGACATCGTTGGTCCAAAATATTTCATCTCTCGGAAAAATCCGCAAAAAATATAAATGTCGCAGCCGTAATTTTCCCTTCGCAAGCTTTGGAAGACGTTTCGTCGGAAAACAATTCTTTTCGGTCAGGTACAAATTTTCGTCCTATGCCTTAACTTCAGGCTTGAACTTTTGTACGTACGCCCTCACGTACATACTCTGGAAATACGGGGTATAACATTCTCCCCTCCTTAGAAACATTCGTCCCGAATGTTCCTTCCCAAGACACACAACGATAAAGTTCCTCATAACTTAAACAGTTGCAAATGCCACACATGGCCACAATACAACACTTAAGAAAATATGACAATGAAAATTTACAAGTAGGAAAGTGAGTTACCTGGAGGCGTGGGGAATAGGTGAGGATACTTCTGCCTCATGTCCTCCTCAGCTTCCCACGTCATCTCCTCCCTGAGCTCGTTCCGCCATAAGACTTTGACGGCCACGCCCTGGTCCGCAGACGCTAACTCGACGATCGATTATCGCTATGGGAATCTCCTCATACGATAACCCCTGGTCACACCGACATCGGCAATCGGGTGCACCCTAGAAGGATCCCGATACATCTCTCAAAGATAGAAACATGAAAAATCGGATGCATCGCCTCCGGTCGGACGGCAGATCCAACTCATAGCAACCTTGCCTACCTCGGACAATCTGATACGGCCCAATGTACATTGGGCTGAGTTTCCCTTTCTTCCCGAATCTCATCACACTCTTCATGGGTGACACCTTCAGGAAAACCCAATCATCAACCTCGAACTCCAGATGCCGACGACGATGATCCGTGATATGACTTCGCCGACTCAATCGAAGAATCGCTTCTCGGATAAGCTTCACCTTATCCACTGCCTGCTGTATTAGGTCTGGTCCCACTAACTGCACCTCGCCTACATCAAACCAGCCTATCGGCGATCTGCACTTCCTCCCATACAAGGTCTCATAAGGCGCCATCTGAATACTGGAGTGGTAGCTATTATTATATGCAAACTCAACTAGAGGCAAATGATCCTCCCAGCTACCCCTGAAGTCAATAACACAGGCTCGCAGCATGTCCTCAAGAGTCTGGATAGTGCGCTCTGCCTGTCCGTCTGTCTGAGGATGGAATGCGATTCGTGCTCACTGCGCCCCTAGACCCTTCTCGAAAGACCCCGAGTTAGCCGTAACCGGGCTCCTGCGGATATGATAGAAATAGGCACCCATGCGTCTCACGATCTCTGATGTAAAGTCGGCATAATCCTCACCAAAAGTCGTCCCGATGGAAGAAAGTGGGCTGATTTCACCGTCGACGATAACCCGAATAGAATCATGTTTCCTCCGAGTGCGAGGTAATCCCGATAAAGTCCATGTTGATCACCTCCCACTTCGTGTCGGAATCTCTATCGTCTGCAATTATCCACCAGGCCTCTGGTGCTCTATCTTCACCTGCTGACAACACGGGCACTGACCCACAAACTCTGCAACGTCCCTCTTCAAGCCATCCCACCAATACACAGATCTAAGGTCGTGGTACATCTTGGTCGACCGGATGGATAGAGTAACGCGCTACCGTGTGCTTCCCAAGAACTCCGCCAAGTCTCAAACATCCGAACACACATGCCGCCTCAAACCTTAGCACCCCATCAGGTGCTACCTCAAAAGGACCCTTGCCCTCACGAAGAGCTGTATCACGATATCGAATCAAAGCTGGATCCTCGAACTGTTGCCTCTTCACCTCCTCGACGATGGAAGACTCGGCAACCTCACGAACTCTAACCCCACTGCTATCAGAACCAATCAATCGGACTCCAAGGCTCGCTAGCTGATGTAACTCGCGGACCATGCCTGTTATACCCCGTATTTCCAGAGTATGTACGTGAGGACGTACGTACAAAAGTTTAAGCCTTAAGTAGGCCAAGGGACGAAATTTTGTGCACAGCTACCAAAAAGAATTATTTTCTGACGAAACGTTTTCCAAACTTTGCGAAGGGAAAATTACGGCTGCAACATTAATAATTTTTGCGGATTTTTCCGAGAGATGAAATATTTTGGACCAACGAGAGGGCGACACTTGTCACCCTCAAGTGGACGAATTGTGGGCGTTTTTCTTGCACATTTCTAGTCAAGGGTTAGGTAGGATATTTTGTAGATATTTTGTGTGGTAGATGAGCAAGTGGGACCCACACACACTTGTCCAAATCTTGACCCTACACTTGCCCACCACTTGGCTTAATCCTAGCCCTTGAAAGTCCTATAAATACCCCCCTAAGTTGAAGGAATTCTTCATCCACAAATATTTTCCAAGTCTTGAAAATTCCCTTCTCCCTTGTGAGCTTCTCGTCCAAAGCCTCCCTTTCCCCCCCTCTTGAAAAGCTAAGCCGAAACACCCCTCTCCCTCCCCCTTTGGAAGGCCTTTGGCCGAAACCCCCCTCCTAGTGGTGCTAGCCGAAACACACCCCCCCCCCCTTGGTAGAAAAGTATTCTCCAAGTATTGTTACTATTCCAAAATACCTTGGCCCAAATACCTTGTAGTATTCCAAGGTTACACCTATACTAAAAGCCCAGAAATACTATTATACTTCCCTTCAGTCACAAAAACGAAACCCTAAGGAAAATCTTCATAGTAGGTTGAAGTATTAAGAAGAAGTTGCGTAGAACTTCTAAGGGTTGTTTGGAGCGGGTTGGAGCGCCCAGAGTAGGAGCTAAACGTTGCTCAGGATCGACATTTAAACTTGGATAATTTTGGGCTTATCGAGGTAAATACTCTTGTCCTTCTATTGTAATTGGAAATTACATACTGTTGTAGTATAGAATTGAATATAAGACACATAGAAGGATATTACAGAAGAGAATTGAACTGTAATAGAAGGATATTACAGAAAAGAATTGAACTAAAATCACATCAGAAGAATATTAAAGAAGTTTGAACTGTACTTACATAGGACTGTATTTACAGTAGACTTGTGTAGCTTAACAGATAGGGAAGTGCTGCCCGATTTTACGTAAAATAGAGAACCTACTGCTTAGAATATTCTACAGAGTAGTCTAGACGTTGATAGACGTATATGGCCTTTATAGGTTGAAGTACTGCGAGTAGCGTATTCTACTCGAAGGGTGGAAAAGGCTAGCAGGATTGCAGTATTTTGGAGCTATTTGCTAATAGTCGATAATCGTCGCGAGGTATGTGATTCTTCCTATCCTCTTGAGCATGATATTTTAAAAGAATATGTATAGTACGGTAGACGTACGTGTGTTAACTGAACATGGTTTTACTTCGATGTCTTTTGTCTGGAGTTTTGAATAATAAAGAATCTTGAAGTATTTCAAAAGAATTAAGAATCGTTTTTGAAAGAAGAGTAATACTTGGTTTTAAAAGCTTAAGAGTTATACTAGCTTTATGGGAAGTTAGGTATAACGACTTAAGAGTGATAAAAGGAACGGTTTACTTAATTGTTTTATGAAAGCCTTATATGGATTTCGGAAATGAGAATAAGTATCGAACAAACCACAGCAGCGCTAATAAAGGGAAATGTATTGACTAATAAAGTATTATTAAAACCAGTAGAAACCTCCATCAGCATAGAAGCTAAGATGAGACAAAATGATATTATATTTCCTAGATCATGGCTGCTTTAATAAGATTGATTATGAACAAGAATAACCTACTCACTTATAAGGCATATGTTGCTCAAATTGTTTTAAAAGAGAATTACGTTATTAAATGATTAAGACTATGAACTATGAAATCTTTCGAAAATAAGAGACGTGAATATTTGAAATTAGGCAAATTTGAACTTTGGAAAAGAATGTTGTAACTTGATTTTAAAAGGAGAAGTGTTTTGGTTTAAAAAAGGAAAGTATGGAAGTTGTTTTGGTTTACTTAAAAATGTTAGTCACACTATTTTTATAATACCGGCATCGGGTGACCTTTGTAAAAGAAATGGATCTTTTAAAAAGAATTTAACGTACGTAGTACTTTGGGGTTAAAACCTGTACTTTGGCATAAAATGAAAGTACCTTGAGTTGTGTGTAACTTTCCTATGTTTAAGTGTGATAGCCTTTGTTATACCCCGTATTTCCAGAGTATGTACGTGAGGGCGTACGTATAAAATTTGAGCCTTAAAGATTTGGCAAATTCGAAATTTGGGCACAAGTGCCGAAAAGAGTCGTTTTTCGACGAAACGTTTTACTAAACTTGCGAAGGGAAAATTCCGGCTATGTCATTTATTATTTTTGCGGATTTTTCTGAGAGACGAAACATTTTGGACCAACGAGAGGGCGACACTTGTCACCCTCTAATTGGAAGTGGTGGACGGCAAAGGGGTCAAGGGGAGTTGGTAGGATATTTGTGCAAGTTGGTGTGGTAGATGGATAAGGTGCACATGGCTTAATCCTAGCCCTACACTTGCCTAACACTTGGATGAATCTTGGTCATTGGTTGGCCTTTGCTTGACCTATAAATACCCCTCTAAGTTGATGAACTTCTTCATCCAAAATTTCTCTAAGTGTTAAAAATCCCTCCCTCTCCCTCAACCTTGTTCTCGTCCAAACACCACCCCTCTCCCCCCCTCTTGAAGGCCCTCGGCCAAGCAACCCAACCCTTGCCTAGTGGTTCTAGCCGAGAACCCCCTCCCCCTAGCCTAGTTGTGCTAGTCGAAATACTACCCCCCTAGGTAGCAATGTATTCTACAAGTATTGTTATAATGCCCAAAATACTTTAGCCAAATACCTTGTAGTACTTTCCAAAGTACCCTTTATACGAAAAACCCGGAAAAATACGATTATACTTTCCTTTAGCCACACAAAACGAAACCCTAAGGAAAAACCTTCATAGTCGGTTGAAGTGTTAAGTAGAAGTTGGTTAGAACTTCTAAGGGTTGTTTGGAGCGGGCTGGAGCGCACGGAGTAGGAGCTAAACCTTGCTCAGGATCGACATATAAACTCGAATAATTTTAGGGCTTATCGAGGTAAACATTCTTAACCTTCTGTGGTAATTGGAAATTACATGTTGTAGGAATATATAGTTAAGTATACTATATATAGAATTGAACATAGTTGTGCGGCAATGTCTTTTGACTTAAGCCTGAATAATACTTACGGCAATGTCTTGCGACTTAATCCTGAATTTAAAGAAGAGAATCGAATCAGTAATTACATAGGATCAGACATGAGACTTGTGTAGTATTCTTGTGAGTAGAATTGTACACGTCCGGTTAGACGTGCAAACCCCCGGTTGGCTTGGTAGCCTACTCGATAGAGAGAGATTTACGCTGTCATGCGGGGGTGCTGCCGAATTTTCTGTAGGATATTCTCCATTGAGATCTAGATGTTAATAGGCGCCTTGTGGCCTCTATAGGTTGAAGTACTACGTATGGCGTGATCTACTTGGCTTAAGGAGTAGCCGACGGTTTGAGGTACTTGGAGCGTTTTGCTATTAGTCGATAATCGTCGCGAGGTATGTGAACCTCTTCCTATCTGTTCTAGCATGATATGTGTATAACTATGTAGTACGGTAGACGTACATGTGTTTAATGTATTTGATTGGTTTGTAACATAAAGTGTTATAACGGCTTTATGGGAAGTTGGTTATAACAGCTTTATGTAGGTAAGAAAATGCTTTGTGGTTTCAAAGGGTAACTGATTTGACTTATAATGGATTTGATGGGTAGTAATAAATAACTTGAAGTGTTTCAAAAAGACCTTTTTGAAAGAAGAGTAATACTTGGCTTTGAAAATATAAGAGTTGTACTAGCTTTATGGGAAGTTAGGTATAACGTCTTAAGAATGATAAGGAATAATGTTTTACTGATTTCGGAAATCAGAATGAGTATCGACAAACCACTGCAGCGTTAATAAAGGAAAATGTATTGAATAATGAAGTATGGTATTAAAACCAGTAGAAACCTCCATCTGCATAGAAGTTAAGATGAGACAAAATGATATTACATTTCCTAGATCATGGCTGCTTAATAAGATTGATTATAAACAAGAATAACCTACTCACATATAAGACATATGTTTCTCAAAACGTTTAAAGGAGAATTATGTTAAAACTATGAACTACGAAACCTTTTCTAAAATGAGAAACTTGAGCATTTGAAATTAGGCAAACTTGAACGTTTGGAAAATAAGGTTGTTACTTGATTTTACAAAGGAAAGCATTTTGGTTTACTTAACAATGTTAGTCACTCTAATTTTATACTACTGGTATCGGGTGACCTTTGTAAAAGAAATGGATCTTAAAAGGAATTTAACGTACGTAGTACTTTAGGGTTAAAACCCAGACTTTGGCATAAAATGAAAGTACTTTGAGTTGTGTATAACTTGCCTATGCTTGTTGTTGTGAAGCTTGCCTATGCTTGTTGTTGTGAAGCTTGCCTATGCTTGTTGTTGTGAAACTGCCTATGCTTGTTGTGATAGCCTTTGTTGTATTTCTGTACCCCCGCATCTCTCGATGGAGGGCCGGTTGATTTGTTATGAACGATTATACACCGAGTCCCACGAGATGGGCAGGGTCACGTATTTCATCTGATTTTACACCGAGTCCCACGAGATGGGCAGGGTCACGTATTTCATCTGATTTTACACCGAGTCCCACGACGGGCGGTGGTCACGATGTCATCTGATTTTACACCGAGTCCCACGAGATGGGCAGGGTCACGTATTTCATCTGATTTTACACCGAGTCCCACGAGATGGGCAGGGTCACGTATTTCACCTGATTTTACACCGAGTCCCACGAGATGGGCAGGGACACGTATTTCATCCGTTATCATACATGTCTCCCGCTTTATATAGACTATTATGATTTCATTTACGCCTTTTACGCCACATACTTAGTAATTGTCAGATCGACTCCTTCCGGGCTGCGTTCATGCCGCAGTTGAGGTACATCGTGGTGGATCCTCGCCATAGGATCACAGCCAATCGTGTCGAAGCCCCATTTCTTGGAGGCTTATCTTTTGGTATGTTACCCGAGTCAGTAGATTCTTATAAATTCGTGGTATGGCGGGCCCCGTCCCGCCATAGTTGTAAAAATCTTAGAGGTCTGTAGCATTGTGGCGGGGTTTGTAAAAGGATAATCGTCGGTATTTATGTATATATGATGAAGGCAACCGCTTTGGTTGGCTGTTTATTTATCTTGTCTCTTAATTCATGTTCATGTTTTTATTTCCGCGATTTTCTCTCGATGTTGTATCACTAGGGTGCCCGGTAGGCACGATCCACGCCCGGTTCGGGTCGTGACAAAAGTGGTATCAGAGCAGTTAATCCTCGGAAAGTGTCTACAGACCGTGTCTAGTAGAGTCTTGATTATCGGTGTGTTGTGCACCACATCTATAATCAGGAGGCTATAGGACATTTAGGATTGGTTTCCATTTTTCTCATTCTGAGATCGTGCCCTAGAGCTGTGTGATAAGTTGGACCCCTCTGACGTATTCCTTTCCTTTACCAGTTATGCCTCCGCGTAAGGCAACCCAGGCCCAGATGAGCAAGGCGATCGAGGAGTCATAGTGAGATACTGAGGAGTACGAGGGCGCAGCAGCCCGGCCAAGACTGAGATGCTTCCGACGGCGAAGCTCGCGACGCCGCAAAGACCAAAGATAGTTTAGAGCCGCAGCAGTGGCTGCTGAGACTACAGTACCTGAGCCTCCGGTCCCACAGCCTGGAGCAGATGAGATGGGGTACAAGGAGATGGCCCAGTTACTGGCCAGGGTCGTGGCCAGATATGAGGATAGGCTAGATGCAGCAGCCTCCCAAGAGCACCCGTAGTTCACCCCGAGCGCAGTTTGAGGCTACATGACTTTACGAGTTGTAGCCTCCGGTTCTATGGATCGAGAGCTGAGGATGACCCTCATGAGTTTATCCGACAGCTACAGCGGATCATGAGAGTGATCAGAGTCTCAGAGGCAGAGTCGGTGGTATTGGGTTCGCATCAGCTGCGTGATACTGCAGTTGACTGGTTTGATTCGTGGGAGTTGTCCCGGGAAGAGCATGCACTCCCAGCCGTATGGGACGAGTTCTCAAGGGCTTTTCTTGCACATTTCTTGCCCCCACAGATGAGGAGGGCTCGGGCCGACAGATTTTTGACGTTGAGGCAGGACGGGCGGACGGTTAGAGAGTACAATGTGGAGTTCGACTCATTAGCTCGGTATGTGCCCGCTGTGGTAGCTGATATGGAGGACAGAGTACACCGCTACGTCACCGGGCTGGATGATTACTTGGCAGAGGCTTGTACGGGTGTAGCTCTTCAGCCGGGCATGGACATTGCCCGCATGCAAGCTCATGCACTAGGATGTGAGGCACGGAGAGGTCGACGGAATGACCAAGATCAGCAGAAGAGGCCGCAATGCAGGTCCTTTGGTAACTTTCGAGGCGGACCGCCTCAGCAGCAGTCTAGTTATGTACCTCCACCAAGATGCAGTGGTCCCCACGATCGTCGGGGCGTTCGTGGTATTCGGGAGCCGGTCGAGCTCCGGGGCTTCGTTCACGATATATACGGGTTCTAGCCACGGGTTCGAGTTTTCCTCGGTGCACGATGTGGCGACGCCATCCCGGGAATGTCGTCTTTTTACTGGTGCTTGTTTTTCCTGCGGCCGTCAGGGCCATGTGATGAGAAACTGTCCTAGTAGGAAGGATGCAAACAGAATGACTCAGCCTACCGAGTCAGTGGCAGGTTCATCGCCTTCTACAGCTATGCGCCCTGCAGGGCAGGCTTATGATTAGAGTGGAGCGGTAGATTCAGGTATATCCTTAACCCTCTAGAGATTTTTATGCATGATATAATGACCTTCTTATTGTGTGCTACGTTCGGTTAGCGTTATGTTGGTTATGAGTTAGAAAGCATGGTTAGTTGAAAGGTTATGTATGGGGGCATGGAAAGTGTGAACCTTAGAATATTTCGTGTTGAGACCTTAGAGGTAAGGTCATCTTGAATAAAAGATTTTACGGTTAGTCTTTGTTGAAATACTTGGTTTGCGTATAAATGTGTTCTGGGATAATTCCTTGGGTAGTGTAAAATGGAAGTGGTAGCTTTCATGACTTGTATAGGTAAGATCGTTCCGGATCGGGAAACAAGAGCGTGATGCGTTAAGTGGGTCGGGTTGGGGCCATGTTGCGGGCCAACCCGCAGCCTATTTCGAAGTGGGGTCAGCTCTGGGTGGTCCCGCCAGGTGGTAGGGTCACGAGGCTGCTAGGCCCAAGTTTAGATGACCATCGTATGAGTTCGTGGATATGTTCGACCAGAAGCGGATCGTGAAGGCCGGGAATGGCCTTAAGGAAGATCGAGGCTAGTAAGATGACCAAGTTTGGAGGTAGTGACTCCAAAGTTTTGGAAACTGAAGTGTGGTACGTATACTAGAAGAGTTCAAGTGTTCGAGAAGAGTACGACGAGTAAGGGTAGAGGCGAGCATGTATTGCGAGCATAGATATGATCATTCCTTGTGAAGGGAGAAGGTGCGAAGGATGTATATTTTAGACCTCAGGGATCGCATGCAGTCCGGTACCATTTGTTGGGTCGCCGGAGTGACACTAGAACCTCGCGGCAAAGTGACAAAAGTTTGTGATGTTAGAGGTGTTTCCTCGTGGACTTGGATGTAAGTATTTACGCGGGTGTTTCGTGGCCAGTTGTGGCGTTGGCAACTTATTAGAAGAACTTTATCGTTATCCATCTTGAGAAGGAACATTCGGGACGAATGTTTCTAAGGAGGGGAGAATGTTATACCCCGTATTTCCAGAGTATGTACGTGAGGGCGTACGTATAAAATTTGAGCCTTAAAGATTTGGCAAATTCGAAATTTGGGCACAAGTGCCGAAAAGAGTCGTTTTTCGACGAAACGTTTTACTAAACTTGCGAAGGGAAAATTCCGGCTATGTCATTTATTATTTTTGCGGATTTTTCCGAGAGACGAAACATTTTGGACCAACGAGAGGGCGACACTTGTCACCCTCTAATTGGAAGTGGTGGACGGCAAAGGGGTCAAGGGGAGTTGGTAGGATATTTGTGCAAGTTGGTGTGGTAGATGGATAAGGTGCACATGGCTTAATCCTAGCCCTACACTTGCCTAACACTTGGATGAATCTTGGCCATTGGTTGGCCTTTGCTTGACCTATAAATACCCCTCTAAGTTGATGAACTTCTTCATCCAAAATTTCTAAGTGTTAAAAATCCTCCCTCTCCCTCACACTTGTTCTCCTCCACACACCCCCCCTCGCCCCCCCTCTCGAAGGCCCTCGGCCGAGCAACCACCCCTTGCCTAGTGGTTCTAGCCGAGAACCCCCTCCCCCTAGCCTAGTTGTGCTAGTCGAAATACTACCCCCCTAGGTAGCAATGTATTCTACAAGTATTGTTATAATGCCCAAAATACTTTAGCCAAATACCTTGTAGTACTTTCCAAAGTACCCTTTATACGAAAAACCCGGAAAAATACGATTATACTTTCCTTTAGCCACACAAAACGAAACCTAAGGAAAAACCTTCATAGTCGGTTGAAGTGTTAAGTAGAAGTTGGTTAGAACTTCTAAGGGTTGTTTGGAGCGGGTTGGAGCGCACGGAGTAGGAGCTAAACCTTGCTCAGGATCGACATATAAACTCGGATAATTTTAGGGCTTATCGAGGTAAACATTCTTAACCTTCTGTGGTAATTGGAAATTACATGTTGTAGGAATATATAGTTAAGTATACTATATATAGAATTGAACATAGTTGTGCGGCAATGTCTTTTGACTTAAGCCTGAATAATACTTACGGCAATGTCTTGCGACTTAAGCCTGAATTTAAAGAAGAGAACTGAACTGTAATTACATAGGACTGTATTACAGTAGACTTGTGTAGTATTACTGTGAGTAGAATTGTACACGTCCGGTTAGACGTGCAAACCCCCCCCCCCCTGGTTGGCTTGGTAGCCGGCCTCGATAGAGGAGGAGATTTACGCTGTTGCGGGGGGGGGGAGGTGCTGCCGAATTTTCTGTAGGATATTCTCCATTGAGATCTAGATGTTAATAGGCGCCTTGTGGCCTCTATAGGTTGAAGTACTACGTATGGCGTGATCTACTTGGCTTAAGGAGTAGCCGACGGTTTGAGGTACTTGGAGCGTTTTGCTATTAGTAGATAATCGTCGCGAGGTATGTGAACCTCTTCCTATCTGTTCTAGCATGATATGTGTATAACTATGTAGTACGGTAGACGTACATGTGTTTAATGTATTTGATTGGTTTGTAACATAAAGTGTTATAACGACTTTATGGGAAGTTGGTTATAACAGCTTTATGTAGGTAAGAAAATGCTTTGTGGTTTCAAAGGGTAACTGATTTGACTTATAACGGATCTGATGGGTAGTAATAAAGAACTTGAAGTGTTTCAAAAGACCTTTTGAAAGAAGAGTAATACTTGGCTTTGAAAACATAAGAGTTGTACTAGCTTTATGGGAAGTTAGGTATAACGTCTTAAGAATGATAAGGAATAATGTTTTACTGATTTCGGAAATCAGAATGAGTATCGACAAACCACCGCAGTTAATAAAGGAAAATGTATTGAATAATGAAGTATGGTATTAAAACCAGAAAACCTCCATCTGCATAGAAGTTAAGATGAGACAACATGATATTACATTTCCTAGATCATGGCTGCTTAATAAGATTGATTATAAACAAGAATAACCTACTCACATATAAGACATATGTTTCTCAAAACGTTTAAAGGAGAATTATGTTAAAACTATGAACTACGAAACCTTTTCTAAAATGAGAAACTTGAGCATTTGAAATTAGGCAAACTTGAGCGCTTGGAATATAAGTTTGTTACTTGATATTAAACATGAAAGATTTTTGGTTTACTTAACATTTTTAGTCAGTATTATTTTATACTACTCGTATCGGGTGACATTTGTATTAGAAATGGATCTTAAAAGGAATTTAACGTCACGTAGTACTTTTAGGGTTAAAACCCGCACTTTGGCATAAAATGAAAGTACTTTGAGTTGTGTATAACTTGCCTATGCTTGTTGTTGTGAAGCTTGCCTATGCTTGTTGTGAAGCTTGCCTATGCTTGTTGTTGTGAAACTGCCTATGCTTGTTGTGATAGCCTTTGTTGTATTTCTGTACCCCCGCATCTCTCGATGGAGGGCCGGTTGATTTGTTATGAACGATTATACACCGAGTCCCACGAGATGGGCGTGGTCACGATTTCATCCGATTTTACACCGAGTCCCACGATGGGCGGTGGTCACGATTTCATCCGATTTTACACCGAGTCCCACGATGGGCGGTCACGATTTCATCCGATTTACACCGAGTCCCACGAGATGGGCAGGGTCACGTATTTCATCTGATTTTACACCGAGTCCCACGAGATGGGCAGGGTCACGTATTTCACCTGATTTTACACCGAGTCCCACGAGATGGGCAGGGACACGTATTTCATCTGGTTATCATACATGTCTCCTGCTTTATATAGACTATTATGATTTCATTTACGCCTTTACGATTTCACATACTTGGTACTGTTATCGACCTCCTTCGGGCCGCGTCATGCCGCAGTCGAGGTACATCGGTGGATCCTCGCCATAGGATCACGTCACGTGTCGGGAAGCCCCATTTCTTCGGAGGCTTATCTTTTGGTATGTTACCCTGAGTCTGTAGATTCTTATAAATTCAGGGGTATGGCGGGGCCCTGTCCCGTCATAGCTGTTGTAAAAATCTTAGAGGTCTGTAGCACTGTTGTGGGCAGGGTTTGTAAAAAGGATAACTGTTCGGGTATTTATGTATATATGATGAAGGCAAATCGCTTGGTTGGTCTGCTTATTTATCTTGTCTCTTAATTCATGTTCATGTTTTTATTTCCGATTTTCTCGATGTTGTATCACTAGGTGCCGGGGTAAGGCACGATCACGCCCGGTTCGGTCGTGACACTTGTCGTGCTAGTATTGTATTTCTATACCACCGCGTCTCTCAATGGAGGGCCGGCTGATTTGTTATGATCTTACTGGGACGCGTCTGCAGCGGTGTGGAGGATTCCAGCGCGCCCCGCTGATAGTGTTATTCCATGGACTAGCTCTATGAGGTTTTACCGATTCGGCCTTGGTATCCGTGGTTGGCTTTCGACTTGCCCCGCCTCGTGGCCGATTCGGCCTCGTATCCGGTAGTTGGCTGACTTGCCCCGTGACGCCTTCGTGGCGAGTCTCGTGATACGCCTCGTATCCGTAGTTAGCCCTCATACTTGCCCGCCACCACGTGACACGGCTTTGGTATCCGTAGTTGGCTTTCGTACTTGCCGTGACGCCTTCGTGGTTTGGTTGTATAGTATTGTTAGTACGGCCTTGGTATCCGTAGTTGGCTTTCGTACTTGCCCCGGCCGATTGTGACGCGGCTCGTATCCGGTAGTTAGCCTTCGCACTTGCCCGTGCGGTTTATGACTCAGTGGGACTCGTGTTTATGTACTCGGTGTTATTATATCATAGATCGTCGGCGGTGAGGAAGGTATTCCACGCATGATTGATGTTGAGGGCGTGAGACCCATATTTATATTTGAGTGATGACTTGGAGGGCGTGAGTCCCTGACTTACGTGACTGCTTATTTATTTTGGACTGTAGTTTGGTTATCATACATGTCTCCTGCTTTATATAGACTACTCTGATTTCATTTACTGATTTTCGCCACATACTTGGTACTGTTAGATCGACCTCCTTCGGGCTGCGTTCATGCCGCATGTAAAGGTACATCGGTTGTTGATCCTCGCCATAGGATCACGATTCAGATTAGGAAGCTCCGCTTTCTCCGAGGCTTATCTTTCGTATAGTCCCCGTCACATCAGAGGTTCTTGTACATTCAGGGGTATGGCGGGGCCCTGTCCCGTCATGTTGTATAAAAACTCTTAGAGGTCTGTAGTACTGTTGTGGGCAGGGTTTGTAAGGATGTAACTGTTCAAACTTTGTATATATATATATATGCCGAAAGGCGACTTTCTCTCTGATAAAATGTGTGTCATTTTACATTTGATTCATGTTTTGTTTTTATGTTCCGCTGATTTCTCTGATGTATGACAACTTGGGTGCCCGGGTAAGGCACCAGTCACGGGCCCCGGAACGGGTCGTGACAAAAGTGGTATCAGAGCAGTTAATCCTCGGAAAGTGTCTGCATCGCGTGTCTAGTAGAGTCTTGATTATCGATGTGTTGTGCACCACATCTATAATCGTGAGGTCAGCAGGACATTTAGGATTGGTTTCCATTCTTCTCATTCTGAGATCGTGCCTTAGAGCTGTGTTATAAGTTGGACCCCTCTGACGTAATTTCATTTTTACCAGTTATGCCTCCGCGCAAGGCAACCCGGGCCCAGATGGGCAAGGCAGCCGAGGGAGCTGCTAGTAGGATACAGAGGAGTACGGGCGCAGCCCACCATTACCGAGATAGTGCTTGAGCTGAGTTTTGCGACGCCAACCCCAAAGAAGTTTAGAGCCTCAGAAGGGTGCCGAGACCACAGCACTGAACCTCCGTCCACATCCCGGAGCAGCAGGAGATGGGGTACAAGCGAGATGGCCCGCGATTATTGGCCAGGATAGTGGCAAGGCACGAGGATAAGCTGGATGCAGCGATTCCGGTACCGGTAGTACCCGTAGTCCACCCGAGAGCGGATAGTTTGAGACTGCGGGACTTTCTGAGTTGCAGCCCGCCAGTGTTTTACGGGTCGAGGCCTGAGGACGATCCGCAGGAGTTCATTCGGCGATTCTGGATCGTAGAGTGATCAAGGCTTCGGAGACCGAGTCGGTGGTCTTAGGTTCGCATCGGCTGCGTGATACTGCAGTCGACTGGTTTGATTCGTGGGAGCTGTCCCGGGGAGAGTATGCACTTCCAGCCGTATGGGACGAGTTCTCAGGGGCATTTCTTGCACATTTCTTGCCTCCACAGATGAGAAGGGCACGGGCCGACAGATTTTTGATATTGAGGCAGGACGGGCGTATGGTTCGGGAGTACAATGTGAAGTTTGACTCATTAGCTCGGTACGTCCCCGCGTTTGTAGCCGACATGGGGGACAGAGTACACCGCTACGTCACCGGGCTAGATGACTACATGGCAGAGGCTTGTTCGGGTGTAGCTCTTCAGCCGGGCATGGACATTGCCCGCATGCAGGCTTATGCACTTGGGTGTGAGAAGCGGAGAGGTCGACGGAATGACCGAGATCAGCAGAAGAGGGCCAGGACAGCAGGGTTCTTTGGTAACTTTCAAGGCGGACCGCCTCAGCAGCAGGCTAGTTATGTACCTCCGCCAGTACAGAGTGGTCCTCCGCGATCTTGAGCCCAGGTATTCGTGAGCAGTCGTGGCTCCAAGGTTTTAGATTTTCAGGGGAGTAGGAGTGCTCGCCGGATGAGGTCACCCTTGTCTCAGTGTGGCCGTTGTGGAAAAATTCATAAGGGAGAGTGTCGTACTAATTTGGGAGATTGTTATGCTTGCGGCCAACAGGGCCATTTGGCGAGACACTGTCCGACCAGAGGTAGCACTGGTGGGATAGCACAGATGTTACACCCCGTAAATTCAAGAAGATAAGATAAGAACATACCAAGGAATATCAGATTTGAAAGTTGAAAGATAAGTTGACAAACATGTGTTGGACGGATTTTGAGTCTACCTTGGAGTGTTGTACCCCAGTTGTTAAGAATTTCTAGGTGTTTAAAGAGCCTAGTGTGTAGTCCGTTAAATCTAGTTCCCAACGCAACAAACCGTTCGTCGATAGGACATCGGAGTCAAAAGTTATGGAAGTTTCAAGTTTGGTGCGCAGTCGGGCAAAGCGCTTTGTTCAGGGTACAGCGCCAGGCCGGAGTGCTGGTCGCGGCCGGTTGTACCGAGTTCGCGGTTGCAGCGCGCGCCGAATGCGAGACCATGCGCGGAATGCTGGCCGCGCGCCGAATGCGTGAACTTTTCGAAGTAGAGCGCCATGTGGCGGCGGGCCGAGGCGGGATTTTTCTCAGAATAAAGTAAAATCAGGGGATATTTTGTTAAAAGCCTATGAGAGGGTGACAAGTGTCCCTCCCATCATTTTGACCAGTTTAAGGGCCTATTTTAGGGCCAAGTCTTGGAAGACTTGGCCATTTCATCTCAAACCCTCCCAAGGAAATCCTCTCCCTTCTCTCTAGATTTTTGAAGAAAACCTAGCTTAAGAGGATATTGTTGGAGCGGCGGCAAGAAGGAAAAGTGTGGGTAAACTTGTGGGAAGCGCTGGTAGACGAGTTTGACGGAAAAGAAGTGGAAGAAAGGGGCTTTTGTGGGTTTCTCCAAAGGTAAATGTTACACCCCGGAAGTTCCAGGATACGTTTCTAAGAACATACGTAAGAACTCAAACGTTAAGATTTGAGACGTGTAAAAATTTATCGGAATTATGGAATTGTCGGAAAACGAAATATTGCGACGAACGGGAGGGCGACACGTGTCACCCCCCTTTATGGACATGGACGAAATGTGCAAGGGTGGAATGGTCAATTGACCATAATTTATGATGAAGTCTTGCAAGACAAATAAGCTTGACAACATTGACCAAGTCAATGACCCCACTTAGCTTGTTATTTAATTAAAATGAATCCAAACCACCCATTTGTTCTAATCTTGACCCTCCATATTTTTATATAAGCTCCCTAGTAGTGCAAGACTTTGTCATTCACTACACTTAGAAAATTTTTGAAACTTGTTCTTGCACTAGAGAGAGGGCTCACGGTTTAGGGGGTTTTCAAGAAGGAAAAATTTCCAATTTTTGTCCAATAATTCCCCCACCTTAAACCAAGGTACCTAAGGGTATTATAAGTGTTTCTCAATAGAAAGATCCCGGAAAAATGGTGTTTTCATATTAGTCGCAAGGCGAAAACCTAAAGGGTTATTCAACTTTGAAGTTGAAACTTGAAGATGAGTTTTTCATAAGCTTCTAAGGGTGGCTTGGAGTGGATTGGAATGTCGGAAGGAGGAGCTAAAGGTGCTAGGGATCGACTTGTACTCTTGGAGCATATTTGGGCTAATTGAGGTATAATCTTCGTTTTACTTTTGTAATTGAAGATTTCATGTTATGATAAGTTATAAGTGGTCATGTGATATGTGTTATGAAGTTTGTTAAGTGTTGTGGAATTGGAAGCTAAAAATCCGGAAATGTCATATTTAGCCATTTGAAATTGAAATCCAATTTGATCGATAAATTGAATTGTCACATGTTACCTACTTGGAGAATGTAGTAGCTAGAATCAATTGCGGCTTGATATATTATTATGCTACCAATTTGGATTGAAATGGAAATTGAATAAGAATTGGTATTGTTATATTATTGTGAGCCAATTGGGGCTGTTTGGTTATTCATTTGCATTGGATTACCTTCTATATTATTGTGAGCCAATTGGGGCTGTTTGGTTATTCATTTGCATTGGATTACCTTCTATATTATTGTGAGCCAATTGGGGCTGTTTGGTTATTCATTTGCATTGGATTACCTTCTATTTTGTTGTGAGCCAATTGGGGCTGTTTGGTTATTGTATTTCGACCTGGAAAAGGTGGCAAAGTTAGTAAAAACAAAGGAAGTCTTTGTCCGATTTTCCGTAGAATTTAGTGACATGCACTTGGAATATTCTACGTTTGAAACTAGAAGTTAATAGACGACTATGGTCATTATAGGTTGACATACTACGTCACGATTGGACTTAGCAAGTGGATTAAACCGAAGAGGTATGTGGAACTTTCTTATCTCTTGAGCATGATTAAGTTGTAAATGTATAGTACGGTAGACGTACAAGAGTTTGACAAATCTAGTCTATTTGATATCCTTGGCTTATTTTAAGAATGCCCAAGTTGTTTGAGTTAGGGAATTAACTCACTTGTTTATATTATAAGGATATCTTGGTTTTCAAAAGTTAAGAGACTTTAAGTATGTTGAAAGTATTTTGATACTTGTTTTTATGGAAAGTTTAAAGAGTGGTTTACTCTAAGTAACTTAAGTATGTTAAGGGACTTGAAGAGTTTTAAAGAATGTGATACTTGTTTCATTTTAAACGTATAAGTCCCTTGGAAAGGAAATTGTACTCGACTAAGGTATAAAGTGAATATAACGACTTTATAGGGAGTTGGTTATATTGGCTTTATGGAAAGATAAATGGCTTGATTTATTGAAAGGCAATTTGATTTAAGGCATCAATTGCCTAAGGTTTTAAAAGAAAGAAGTCACTTGATTTAGAAGCCTAAATGTATTTCTAAAAGGTATCGTGACTTGTCTTGAAAAGTAGTTATGACTTGATACTACAGTTATTAGTATCTTGGAAGTTATATATGAAAAAGAGTCATTTTTAAAAGAATAGAAGTACGTAGTACTTTGGGTTAGATTCCCGGATTTTATAATGACATGTTAGTGCCTTAAGTAAACTAAAATGAGAATGTATATGAATAAGGCTAATAAGAAGTTAGGGGGATTTCTTAACTTGCTTATTTATTGTATGATAAGCCGGTAGGGCTTATGTTATGTATGATGGCCGGTTGAGCTAGGGTAAGAGTATAAATGAGGGGTAAACCCCCAAGACGTTATACCACCTGCTTGTGGTAAGAGTATAAATGAGGGGTAAACCCCCAAGACGTTATACCACCTGTTTCCGTGGATTTGCTACCCATGATGCGAGAAATACCTCATGCGAGTCCTTATGGGCTTATGCGGGTGAAATAGTCCCATGCGGGCGAGTACAACCTATGCGAGGAATACCTCATGCGGGTCCACGCGATCTATGCGGTGAAATAGTCCCGTGAATAGGATTGCTTAATGACATCGGGCGGGTGGTCCCGCTTTGATCGTGAGCCTCCTACTTTAGATATTGTAAGTATTCACCTATTTTACTCTCATTGTTAGTAAGGCACGTTAATCGTTAATTGAGAAATCATACATGTCTCCGCTTTATTTTAGACTCATGATTTCATTACAAGATTTCGGCCACATATTTGGTACATGTTGTCGACCTCCTTGAGGCCGCTCACGCCGCAGTAGAGTACAAGTCTTGATCCTCGCTCTTAGGATCACTGCTCACCGTTGAAGCTCCTTTATTCCGGAGGCTTATCCTCAGTATTGTCGGTTGTTGTACATTCAGGTATGGCGGGCCCCGTCCCGCCACGTTGTTATTCTTAGAGGTGCAGTAACATTGTGGTTTGGGTTGTAAAGAAAAAAATGTCCGCTTTATTGGTATAAGTTACGGAAGGTGGCCTTATCGGCAGCTCGTTGTTATTTTATGTTTAAATATTTTATCGCTGTGTATGTTCATTGCTATTCTCTCGATGTATGCCAAAGGGTGCCTGTAGGGCACCGCCGCGTCTCGGCCTGGTCGTGACAAAAGAGGTATCGAGCGCTAGTCCTCGGAAAGTGTCTACGCACCGCTTTAAGTAGAGTCTTGATTATCGCGTGTTGTGCACCACATCTATAATCGAGGTCGCAGGACATTTAGGGTTGGTTTCCATTCTTCTCACTCTAAGATCGCGATAGAGTCAGATGGTTAGGGTCGTCTCCCTAACAAGTTATGATTGTTTGCAGCTACGGCGGCGCAAAGATGACCCGGAAGGATTACGTGGTTGCGTATCCAGTGTCGTAATGGCAGTAGTTGGTATTGTGACATACAACTATGCGGATTTATGTATGGGGGTCACATATGTGTTGCCTAGGATGATTTTAGATTACCAGGATTTGGTAAGGACTAAATAAATACCGGGAAGGTATGAAACAGTTTAATGAACTCTCATCAAGGTTTTACGTGCTAATTTGAGATAATTAGGTGATGATGAGTTGTGGGAGGATCTAATGGACCCTCAAGAGGGTGATTAAGGGACTTAATGTAAGACTATGTTAATAGATTAAGCTACGTAGAAGGATTTCGAGAATGGTACGGGTGAGATCCGTATGGAGTAAGTATGGTTGTTGTGGACAAGACAACACGATTATGGTATTACGAGAAGTTCTTGTACCCGGTTACGGGGGGCTGATAAGATAGGCTTGGAGCATGGAAATTGCGAGCCTAAAAATGTTGATAACCACCGAGACCTTAGGTATATAAGGCCTTCTCGGGTAGTAAAAATTTAAGACAGACCTAGGAAAAGAGTTAAGTACGACGCCGAGTCGGGTTGGGGATCTATTAAGGGTCGCCCCCATAGCTTGAAATGAAATGGGATCGGTTGGTAGTAGTCCCGCTACGTGACAAGGTCACGAGGGTGCAAGGCCCAAGTTTAGTTAGTCATTTTACGGGTTCGTGGACGTGTTCCACCGGAACCAGGTTGTGAGAGCCGGAATGGGCCTTGTATTGATTAATTTAGTAATTTCAAAGAGTTGAGGCCAGAATTAGCATGGAATTTTGTGTACGTATGCTAGTATAAGTTTGGAAGTACGGGAAGAATACGACCAGTAACAAAGAAAGCAACCAAGTGTTAAGAAATAAAGCCGAATCTATGAGAACCTTTCGAGGTGACTACACCCGTGAGTGTTGGGTGGTAGCCGGGTAGATAATTTCGTAACGATAAAGTCGTTGACCCAGCAGAGTCGTTATGATAGACATTGAGGTTACTACGAGTGCGGACTAGTTGGCCTCTTGTTATGCCAACGTGGACTACAGAGAGATTGATTCGGTACCGCTTCCGATAGTTTGCATCGGTGAAAAGGAAGAGAAGTGGTAGTAACCAAGAATTATCCTTCCTTCTTTAGCATCATTGTTTTTCTTTAAGTCTGTGTGACTTGTTTCACTTGGGGTAAATTGACGCAGAAAGTATGTAATAATTGAATTTGGAGGAAGTTGTGTTAAGTGCCTGGAAGTACTTGGAGTTGGTTTGGTGTGGCGGTCGTGGCCACGACCTTCCGTATAATTTCAGAAAATATGCAAGGCATGAATAAGATAAATACGAGTCTCACGCAGAAAGTCGAGGCATCTTTGGTAGGTTTGAAAATCTGCATGACTTTAAGGCGGTGCGTGACGATTAGCTACCATCGACCGCAAGAGGACCACGTGATTAGGTGTGACTCGAAGGAAAGTTTAAGAAAGGGAGATAAGTTCTCTCCCACGAAAAGGTCGGGCTTTATGACATGGGTCATGTGTACCCATGTTGTTAGGCGAAGGATATAAGATCGTAAGGTCTTCGGATCGCCATACCATAGGTTACAGATTGTAGATAACCGGAAAAGTGTTGTGTCAGTAATTAAGAACGACGCATTTAATTGGTCTGAAGTACCGTAAATATAAAAATATAGGTTGCACGAGATATGTTTACCCTGCATCGTTGTAAAGACCATTAGTAGATAATGGGCGTAAGAACATTTCGAGAAAATGTGGTAACACCTAGTTATAGGCTCTGCAATCGGAAAGGAAAAATCGGGTTATCGCTGACGAGATCAAGGAAAACCTCCCCTAAAAATGTGATTGACAAGAAGTCTTAGCCGTGAGGCAAGCAAAGGAATCAAATCTAAGTTTAGTGACCAAGTTTGGTTGCAAAAAAAGGGAATCAGAACCATAAGTGAGATTAAGGATACCCGAATACTTCGCAGGAATTAGAAAGGTTTCCAGTTCTTGGAAGTTAGTTGACCACGACTACTGTTCTCACCACTCATGTAAGACTAGAGGGTTAGGTTATTATGTTAGCACGTTGAGTGTTGGGCTAGGTCAGTGTCCGACGCAACCCGATAGGGATAGAACCTATGTTTTCCCTGTAGTTGCGGAAGCAGAAAGGAAATTACGCCACTTCCGATTTTGAGTCAAGGCAGATTAAATCATGCCTTGAAGATTTGGGGGCATGACGTATTTATAGACTTCATATGGATATTTGTGCGGACCACAAAAGCCTCCAGATATCTGCAGACCGAGGCGTGAGAATTTCGGCGAGGATGGTGGTTAGAGTTACTCAAGGATTGTGATATTGATATCCTATACCATCCGGGAAAGCCAAGACGATTCTGTATACTTTGTCGCGACCTGGCGGTAGTCCGATGGGCAGCCGACAGATAGGCAGGATGTGGTCCGTGAGATTCTTCAGTTACTGAGCCTAGGGGTTCGATTATTTGTTTCCAAGGTCAATGAAGTTCAGATCCGAGAGGTTGCCGAGTCTTCCATTGTTGAGGAAGTAAAGAGGCGACAGTATGAGGATCCAGCCACGATCACGGTATCGAGATACCTCTCCGAGAGAGAAGAGCTCGCTTCGAGTAGCACCGATGGGTGCCGTGGAGATGAGGATAGATTGCGTGTGCCCTGCATCGCAGACTAGTCGCAGGTTATAGGGAGGCATACAAAGGCTTATTGTTCACACCGCTCGAGGTCGACAAGTTGTGTCGTGACCTCGGATGTATGAATGGGTAAGATGACCGAAAGGGACATAGCGGAGTTTACCGCTTAGTGTCCGAAAGTTAGTAGCAGTCATGGTTGTGCACCGAAGCCCGGTGGGCTATTGCGAGCATTGAAATCCCAACCTAGATATCGAAGTATTTATTATGGATCTTGTTACAGGTGGCATCGCACTCGGAGTGGTGCGACTCACAGGGTCATGGTAATTAGGTCGCGAAACCATCGTGTTCTTTCGGATTTGGGACCACTTACTCTACCGAGGATTATGCTAGCTTGTATAGCGAGTATTGTGAGACCGCACGGGTTCCTACGTTTATGATGTCGCAGATGAGCTCGATTACATGATAACTTCCGAGGTTTTTCGTAAGGGTTTTACGGACACAGTGAGTCTCGGTGTTGCATTACACCTCGGATCGACGGACAGCAAAGCGCACTATCCGCATTTAGGGATAGGTAGCGGCCCGTGTTATTGATTCCGTGGGTAGCCGAAGGTTATTTGCCTCTTGTTGTGTTACGTGCGATAACGTATACCCTTCCAAGATTCGGATGGCCCCGTATGAGGCCTTGTATGTAAGAAAGTGTAGATCGCCGGTTGGTGGGTTTGACATAGACGAGGTTCGGTTATTGGTCCGCACTCGATTCACGAGTGGATAAGGCGAAGCTTATCCGAAGGATTATTAGTAAAGCTTAGAGTCGCCAGGTTTCATACGATAACCGACGCTTGACATGGGTTCAAATTGACATTTAAGTATGAGTACTGTTGTGGCCTCGTGTGGTATTTTTGGTATGTAGGGGTTGTAAAAGAAGACTTTGTCGCTATCTTTAAGTTTGACTCCCGAAAGAACATTCGGGGACGAATGTTTCTAAGGGGGGAAGAATGTTACACCCCGGAAGTTCCAGGATACGTTTCTAAGAACGTACGTAAGAACTCAAACGTTAAGATTTGAGACGCGTGTAAAAATTTATCTAATTATGGAATTGTCGGAAAACGAAATATTATGATTTAACGGGAGGGCGACACGTGTCACCCCCCTTTATGGACATGGACGAAATGTGCAAGGGTGGAATGGTCAATTGACCATAATTTATGATGAAGTCTTGCAAGACAAATAAGCTTGACAACATTGACCAAGTCAATGACCCCACTTAGCTTGTTATTTAATTAAAATGAATCCAAACCACCCATTTGTTCTAATCTTGACCTCCATATTTTTATATAAGCTCCCTAGTAGTGCAAGACTTTGTCATTCACTACACTTAGAAAATTTTTGAAACTTGTTCTTGCACTAGAGAGAGGGCTCACGGTTTAGGGGGTTTTCAAGAAGGAAAAATTTCCAATTTTTGTCCAATAATTCCCCCACCTTAAACCAAGGTACCTAAGGGTATTATAAGTGTTTCTCAATAGAAAGATCCCGGAAAAATGATGTTTTCATATTAGTCGCAAGGCGAAAACCTAAAGGGTTATTCAACTTTGAAGTTGAAACTTGAAGATGAGTTTTTCATAAGCTTCTAAGGGTGGCTTGGAGTGGATTGGAATGTCGGAAGGAGGAGCTAAAGGTGTTAGGGATCGACTTGTACTCTTGGAGCATATTTGGGCTAATTGAGGTATAATCTTCGTTTTACTTTTGTAATTGAAGATTTCATGTTATGATAAGTTATAAGTGGTCATGTGATATGTGTTATGAAGTTTGTTAAGTGTTATGGAATTGGAAGCTAAAAATCCGGAAATGTCATATTTAGCCATTTGAAATTGAAATCCAATTTGATCGATAAATTGAATTGTCGCATGTTACCTACTTGGAGAATGTAGTAGCTAGAATCAATTGCGGCTTGATATCTTATTATGCTACCAATTTGGATTGAAATGGAAATTGAATAAGAATTGGTATTGTTATATTATTGTGAGCCAATTGAACTGTTTGGTTATTCATTTGCATTGGATTACCTTCTATATTATTGTGAGCCAATTGGGGCTGTTTGGTTATTCATTTGAATTGGATTACCTTCTATATTATTGTGAGCCAATTGGGGCTGTTTGGTTATTCATTTGCATTGGATTACCTTCTATTTTGTTGTGAGCCAATTGGGGCTGTTTGGTTATTCATTTGCATTGGATTACCTTCTATTTTGTTATGAGCCAATTGGGGCTGTTTGGTTATTGTATTTCGACCTTGGAAAAGGTGGCAAAGTTAGTAAAAACAAAGGAAGTGCTGTCCGATTTTCCGTAGAATTTAGTGACCTGCACTTGGAATATTCTACGTTTGAAACTAGAAGTTAATAGACGTACTATGGTCATTATAGGTTGACATACTATGTACGGCGATTGGACTTAGCAAGTGGATTAAACCGAAGAGGTATGTGGAACTTTCTTATCTCTTGAGCATGATTAAGTTGTAAATGTATAGTACGGTAAACGTACAAGAGTTTGACAAATCTAGTCTATTTGATATCCTTGGCTTATTTTAAGAATGCCCAAGTTGTTTGAGTTAGAGAATTAACTCACTTGTTTATATTATAAGGATATCTTGGTTTTCAAAAGTTAAGAGACTTTAAGTATGTTGAAAGTATTTTGATACTTGTTTTTATGGAAAGTTTAAAGAGTGGTTTACTCTAAGTAACTTAAGTATGTTAAGGGACTTGAAGAGTTTTAAAGAATGTGATACTTGTTTCATTTTAACCGTATAAGTCCCTTGGAAAGGAAATTGTACTCGACTAAGGTATAAAGTGAATATAACGACTTTATGGGGAGTTGGTTATATTGGCTTTATGGAAAGATAAATGGCTTGATTTATTGAAAGGCAATTTGATTTAAGGCATCAATTGCCTAAGGTTTTAAAAGAAAGAAGTCACTTGATTTAGAAGCCTAAATGTATTTCTAAAAGGTATCGTGACTTGTCTTGAAAAGTAGTTATGACTTGATACTACGCTTATTAGTATCTTGGAAGTTATATATGAAAAAGAGTCATTTTTAAAAGAATAGAAGCACGTAGTACTTTGGGTTAGATTCGGATTTTATAATGACATGTTAGTGCCTTAAGTAAACTAAAATGAGAATGTATATGAATAAGGCTAATAAGAAGTTAGGGATTTCTTAACTTGCTTATTTATTGTATGATAAGTTTAGGGCTTATGTTATGTATGATGGCCATTGAGCTAGGTAAGAGTATAAATGAGGGTAAACCCCAAGACGTTATACCACCGCCTGGGGTAAGAGTATAAATGGAGGTAAACCCCAAGACGTTATACCACTGCTTAGTGGATTTTCTACCCATGATGCGAGGAATACCTCATGCGAGTCCTTATGGGCTTATGCGGTGAAATAGTCCGACGCGGCGGTACAGACTATCACGAGGAATACCTCATGCGGTCCACGCGATCTATGCGGGTGAAATAGTCCCGTGAATAGGATTACTTAATGACATCGGGCGGGTGGTCCTGCTTTGATCGTGAGCCTCCTACTTTAGATATTGTAAGTATTCACCTATTTTACTCTCATTGTTAGTAAGGCACATTGTACTGTTAATTGAGAAATCATACATGTCTCCAGTTTTATTTTAGACTCATGATTTCATTACTGATTTCTGGGCCACATATTTGGTACATGTTGTAATCGACCTCCTTCGGGCTGCGTTACGCCGCATGGTAGAGTCTGATTCTTGATCCTCGCTCTTAGGATCACTGTTCAGCTGTTGAGAAGCTCCTTTATTCCGGAGGCTTATCCCTGGTATTGTCGGTTGTTGTACATTCAGGGGTATGTCGGGGCCCTGTCCCGCCAAAGTTGTTATTCTTAGAGGTCTGTAGTCACATTGTGGTTTGGGTTGTAAAGAAAAAAAAATGTACTGTTTTATTGGTATAAGTTACGGAAGGTGGCCTTATCGGCTAGCCTGTTGTTATTTTATGTTTAAATATTTTATCAGTTGTGTATGTTCCGCTGCTATTCTCTGATGTATGCCAAAAGGGTGCCTGTGTAGGCACCGATCGCGTCTGGTCGGTCGTGACAGTAAAAGTGTTCCATTCTCTTGGATATGAGTTATACTTGTTATAGCAGTTTAGAAATGAGCCTGAGGCTGTTATATTTTAGTAGTTTAGAAATGAGCCTGAGGCTGTTATATTTTAGTAGTTTAGAATTGAGCCTGAGGCTGTTATATTTGGATAGATTTGGATCTTGTTGTCTTGTTGAAACCGAAAATGGGCATGTTAGCCTTAAGATTTTAAACTTCAATTTGGTTACTAATTTGGTCGTCGCATGTTGTAAAGGGGGATTGTAGTTATTGAAGATGTCTAGGGCTAGATATCATGTTAGACCTAAGAACTTGGATTGGAAAAGAGTTGAAAGGGGTTAGTATTGGTTATATGGTTGGCCAAGAATGGCATGAAAATTATTGGTTTATTTTGTATCATTGTGGGGCGGAATTTTACGCGTCCTGTAAAGGCGTGTAATCCCCTTTGTGGTTAGCTGAATTGTGTGCCTTAAATGTGGCGTTGGTTATTGAAATTCGGCCTTGAAAGAGGTGGCATAGTAAGTAGAAACAAGGAAGTGTTGTCCGATTTTCCGTAGAATGTAGGGACCTTGCACTTAGTTATTCTACGTTCGAAGCTAGAGATTGATAGACGTTTTATGACCCTTATAGGATTGAAGTACTACGGTAGCATATTCTACTTAAGGGGGGAAAGTATTGTGGAGCATTTTGCTAACCGTCGATAATCGTCGCGAGGTATGTGATTCTTCCTATCCTCTCCAGCATGATTATTTGTGAAATATATAGTGCAGTAGATGCACGTGTGTTAAAGGAATTTGGTTTCCCTTGTTTTGCCTTGACTTGATATGAAGTGTAAAGGTCTTGATTGTTTGAAAAAGTAGGAAAATCTTATTCGTTAGTAATAAGTACTTGGTTGTTAAAGAATAAGCCCTCTTGGTCTCATAAGGGCTTATAGTTGTAATTGGTTGGTTTAAAACATAAAGTGTTATAACAGCTTTATGGGAAGTTTGTTATAACCACTTTATGTAGCTAAAAGAATGGTTTGTTGATTTCAAAAGATAAGAGACTTGACTTGTAATTGACCTAAATGGTGTTGAAAAGTGTGAAACCTCATTCGTGAGAAATGAGTACTTGGTTTTTAAAAGAATAATGTTACATAAATTTCGGAAATGGGAATAAGGATCAAACAAGCCAATGCAGCGTTGATAAAGGAAAGAAGTAATGACAATTAATCATATTAAAACCAGTAGAAACCTCCATCTGCATAGAAGCTAAGATAAGACAAAATGGTATTACATTTCCTAGATCATGGCTGCTCTAATAAGAATTATTGTAATCAAGTTTTGATCTTCTTAAAAATCCCAAGGTAAGGACTCGATTTCTAAAAGAAGAGAGACTTAAGAATTTGAAGTGTTTTGTTTTAAAAGAAAGGCATGGTTTTGTCTTGACTTGTTTTAAAACATGAAGGGTTATAACAACTTTATGGGAAGTTAGTTATAATGACTTTATAGAAGTAAAGGAATGGATTCATTATTGGATTTTTAAATGGTATACTTGACGTTGTGCTAAAAAGTGTTTACAGTGCTTGATTTAAACCTGAATGTGTTCGATACTACGAGTGTTAGTATCGTGTGGCTTTTACGTAGAAAGAGGTCTTTGTTTTGAAGGAATGAAAGTATGTAGTATTTTGGGGTTGAAACCCGGAATTGTTGACATGAAATGAAAGTACGTTGAACTGGCCTATGCTTGTTGTGATAGCTTTTGTTGTGCAAGTGTTGTATTTCTGTGCTACCGCGTCTCTCGTTGGAGGGCCGGCTATCTGGTTGATTGATGGACATACTGACACGTTGGGTAGCCCACGGGTATGCTTCCACTATATCGATTCTTGATGGACATACTGACACGTTGGGAGGCCCACGGGTATGCTTCCATTAGGGGTGTTATTATTATTATTTGATAGGACATACTGACACGTTGGATAGCCCACGGGTATGCTTCCACAGTGAGTAGTATCTTGTTATTTGTTTGGACATACTGACACGTTGGGTAGCCCAAGGGTATGTTTCCACAGTGAGTATTATCTTGTTAGTTGTTTGGACATACCGACACGTTGGGTAGCCCACGGGTATGCTTCCACAGGGATTGTTATCTCGTTATCTCCTTTGGGCATACCAACACGTTGGATGGTCCACGGTTATGGGCCCACTAGGAAGGTTCCAGGGCCATGCTTATACCGAGGTGAGATGCCGGGGCATGCGGCCATTGTGCGGGTTAAATTCCCGGGTTGTATTTGAATGATGATTTCACGGGCATGAGTCCCTGACTTGACATGACTGCTTATATGTTGTGTACTGTAGTTTGGTTATCATACATGTCTCCTGCTTTATATAGACTATTATGATTTCATTTACGATTTTTCGCCACATTCTTGGTACCTGTTGTATTGACCTCCTTCGGGGGGCTGCGTTCATGCCGCAGGTTGAGGTACATAGCTTGCTGATCCACACTCTTAGGATCGTTGTTCGGTTCTCGGAAAGCTCCATATCTCCGGAAGCTTGTCACGTGATGCAGTTCCTCAAGTAGTAGACTTTTGTATATTCAGGGCATGGCGGGCCCCGTCCGTCATTATGGTTTCAAAATTCTAGAGGTCCAGAGTAATCACAAGTGTGTTTGTAAGGGATGTAACTGTTCAAGTTTTCATTTATGTACAAAAAGGTAACCGTTTGGGTTAGCCTGTTTTCTTATTTCACTGTTTTTCTTTCATGAGTTTTTATTTTCCGCTGGTTTTTCTCTGATGTTGTATCACTAGGGTGCCCGGGGTAAGACACCAGTCACGGGCCCGGGTTCGGGTCGTGACAAAAGTGGTATCAGAGCAGTTAATCCTCGGAAAGTGTCTACAGACCGTATCTAGTAGAGTCTTGATTATCGGTGTGTTGTGCACCACATCTATAATCAGGAGGCTACAGTATATTTAGGATTGGTTTCCATTCTTCTCACTCTGAGATCGTGCCTTAGAGCTGTGTTATAAGTTGGACTCCCTCTGGCGTATTCTTTTCACCCGTTATGCCTCTACGCGAGGCAACCAGAGCCCAGGAGGGCAAGGCAGCAGAGGGAGCTGCGAGTAGAGCACAGAGGGTTACCAGGGCACGGGCCCAGTCATTATCTGAGATAGCGCTTCATTCGGGGAGTTCTGCGACGCCGCTAGCCCCAGGAGAGTTTAGAGCAGTAGCTACTGAGACCACGATACCTGAGCCTCTAGTCCCACGGCCAGGAACAGAGGATAGGAGTTACAAGGAGATGGCCCAGTTACTAGCTAGTCTGGTGGCTGGGAATGAGGACAGACGAGAGCCGGTGGTTCCAGCAGTACCAGTGATTCACCCTAGATCCGATAGTCTGAGACTTCGGGATTTCTTGAGTTGCAGTTCGCCAGAGTTCTATGGATAGAAAGCTGAGGATGATCCTCAGGGTGTCGTGCTAGTTTGGGAGATTGTTATACCTGTGGCCGTCAGGGCCATGGGATGGGAGGATGTCCAAGTAGGAGGGATACAAGAGGGATGACTCAGCCTTCGGGATCGGTGGCTGGTTCCTCGCCTTATATAGCTAGGCGCCCTGCAGGGCAGGATTATGATTAGAGCGACAAAGGGAAAGTGAGGCAGTAGTTGCAGAGATATCTTCAGCCCTTAAGAGACTTGTTTAGGCCGTTATGGTAGATACATGTGGAGTGCTATGTTCGGTTAGCATTGTGTAAGTTGTGATTAGAAAACATGGGTAGTTGAAAAGGGTAAGTCTGGGGACGAGAAAATGGGGAGCCTTAGAATTTATAACAGTTGGGACCTTGGATGCAAGGCCGTCCTGAGTGGATGATTTTACGGTTATCTTTGTCGGAGATCCATCTAGAATGTTCCCAGTTAATAATGACCAAGTTGGAAGTAGTAACCCCGAGATTTTGGAAACTGAAGCAATGACAGAAATGTGGTACGTATAGTAGGAAGAGTTCGAGTGTACGAGGAAAGTACGACGAGTAAGAAAAAGGCGAAGATGTGTTAAGAAGATGGAAGTGTCCTTGTTGTAAAGTAAAGCTGTGAAGGAAGTATCCTTTGGACCATGGGTGGAGCTATTAGTATTGTTATACGCTTTAGAGATGATTCTTCGCTGGCTTGGATGTGAGTTTCATACAGACGTGGTATTATGGCCAGGTGTGGCATAATTGGTTTCGTAAGTATAGTAGTGAAGACTATACCGACGTCTGCGTTTTGGAGACTTAGAAGGAACATTCGGGATGAATGTTTCTAAGGGGGGGAGAATGTTACACCCCGTAAATTCAAGAAGATAAGATAAGAACATACCAAGGAATATCAGATTTGAAAGTTGAAAGATAAGTTGACAAACATGTGTTGGACGGATTTTTAGTCTACCTTGGAGTGTTGTACCCAAGTTGTTAAGAATTTCTAGGTGTTTAAAGAGCCTAGTGTTTAGTCCGTTAAATCTAGTTCCCAACGCAACAAACCGTTCGTCGATAGGACATCGGAGTCAAAAGTTATGGAAGTTTCAAGTTTGGTGCGCAGTCGGGCAAAACAGTTTTCGGTTCAGGGGTACAGCGCGTGGCCGAGTCTGAGGCGCGGCGCGGTTGTACCGAGTTCGGGGTTGCAGCGCCGCGGCGCCACGCAGGCGGCGCGCGCGAATGCGGAACTTTTCGGAAGTGGCGCGCGGCCGAGGCGGATTTTTCACAGAATAAAGTAAAATCGGGGATATTTTGTTAAAAGCCTATGGGAGGGTGACAAGTGTCCCTCCCATCATTTTGACCAGTTTAAGGGCCTATTTTAGGGCCAAGTCTTGGAAGACTTGGCCATTTCATCTCAAACCCTCCCAAGGAAATCCTCTCCCTTCTCTCTAGATTTTTGAAGAAAACCTAGCTTAAGAGGATATTGTTGGAGCGGCGGCAAGAAGGAAAAGTGTGGGTAAACTTGTGGGAAGCGCTGGTAGACGAGTTTGACGGAAAAGAAGTGGAAGAAAGGGGCTTTTGTGGGTTTCTCCAAAGGTAAAAGTTTCCCCTTCTCTTGGATATGAGTTATACTTGTTATAGTAGTTTAGAAATGAGCCTGAGGCTGTTATATTTTAGTAGTTTAGAAATGAGCCTGAGGCTGTTATATTTTAGTAGTTTAGAATTGAGCCTGAGGCTGTTATATTTGAATAGATTTGGATCTTGTTGTCTTGTTGAAACCGAAACTGGGCATGTTAGCCTTAAGATTTTAAACTTCAATTTGGTTACTAATTTGGTCGTCGCATGTTGTAAAGGGGGATTGTAGTTGTTGAAGATGTCTAGGGCTAGATATCATGTTAGACCTAAGAACTTGGATTGGAAAAGAGTTGAAAGGGGTTAGTATTGGTTATATGGTTGGCCAAGAATGGCATGGAAATTATTTGTTTATTTTGTATCATTGTGGGGCGGAATTTTACGCGTCCTGTAAAGGCGTGTAATCCCCTTTGTGGTTAGCTGAATTGTGTGCCTTAAATGTGGCGTTGGTTATTGAAATTCGGCCTTGAAAGAGGTGGCATAGTAAGTAGAAACAAGGAAGTGCTGTCCAATTTTCCGTAGAATGTAGGGACCTTGCACTTAGTTATTCTACGTTCGAAGCTAGAGATTGATAGACGTTTTATGACCCTTATAGGATTGAAGTACTACGGTAGCATATTCTACTTAAGGGGAAAATGCGTGCATTTTGCTAACCGTCGATAATCGTCGCGAGGTATGTGATTCTTCCTATCCTCTTCAGCATGATTATTTGTGAAATATATAGTGCAGTAGATGCACGTGTGTTAAAGGAATTTGGTTTCCCTTGTTTTGCCTTGACTTGATATGAAGTGTAAAGGTCTTGATTGTTTGAAAAAGTAGGAAAATCTTATTCGTTAGTAATAAGTACTTGGTTGTTAAAGAATAAGCCCTCTTGGTCTCATAAGGGCTTATAGTTGTAATTGGTTGGTTTAAAACATAAAGTGTTATAACAGCTTTATGGGAAGTTTGTTATAACCACTTTATGTAGCTAAAAAAATGGTTTGTTGATTTCAAAAGATAAGAGACTTGACTTGTAATTGACCTAAATGGTGTTGAAAAGTGTGAAACCTCATTCGTGAGAAATGAGTACTTGGTTTTAAAAAGAATAATGTTACATAAATTTCGGAAATGGGAATAAGGATCGAACAAGCCAATGCAGCGTTGATAAAGGAAAGAAGTAATGACAATTAATCATATTAAAACCAGTAGAAACCTCCATCTGCATAGAAGCTAAGATAAGACAAAATTGTATTACATTTCCTAGATCATGGCTGCTCTAATAAGAATTATTGTAATCAAGTTTTGATCTTCTTAAAAATCCCAAGGTAAGGACTCGATTTCTAAAAGAAGAGAGACTTAAGAATTTGAAGTGTTTTGTTTTAAAAGAAAGGCATGGTTTTGTCTTGACTTGTTTTAAAACATGAAGTGTTATAACAACTTTATGGGAAGTTAGTTATAATGACTTTATAGAAGTAAAGGAATGGATTCATTATTGGATTTTTAAATGGTATACTTGACGTTGTGCTAAAAAGTGTTTAAAGTGCTTGATTTAAACCTGAATGTGTTCGATACTACGGGTGTTAGTATCGTGTGGCTTTTACGTAGAAAGAGGTCTTTGTTTTGAAGGAATGAAAGTATGTAGTATTTTGGGGTTAAAACCCGGAATTGTTGACATGAAATGAAAGTACGTTGAACTGGCCTATGCTTGTTGTGATAGCTTTTGTTGTGCCAGTGTTGTATTTACGTACTCGCGTCTCGCCGAGGCCGACTATCTGGTTGATTGATGGACATACTGACACGTTGGGTAGCCCACGGGTATGCTTCCACTATATCGATTCTTGATGGACATACTGACACGTTGGGAGGCCCACGGGTATGCTTCCATTAGGGGTGTTATTATTATTATTTGATAGGACATACTGACACGTTGGGTAGCCCACGGGTATGCTTCCACAGTGAGTAGTATCTTGTTATTTTTTTGGACATACTGACAAGTTGGGTAGCCCACGGGTATGTTTCCACAGTGAGTATTATCTTGTTAGTTGTTTGGACATACCGACACGTTAGGTAGCCCACGGGTATGCTTCCACAGGGATTGTTATCTCGTTATCTCCTTTGGGCATATCGACACGTTGGATGGTCCACGGGTATGGGCCCACTAGGAAGGTTCCAGGGCCATGCTTATACCGATGTGAGATGTCGGGGCATGCGGCCATTGTGCGGGTTAAATTCCCGAGTTGTATTTGAGTGATGATTTCACGGGCATGAATCCCTGACTTGACATGACTGCTTATATGTTGTGTAATGTAGTTTGGTTAACATACATGTCTCCTGCTTTATATAGACTATTATGATTTCATTTACAGTATTTTTCAGTTTCACATACTTGGTACCTGTTGTACTGACCTCCTTCGGGGGGGCTGCGTTCATGCCGCAGGTTGAGGTACATAGCTTGCTGATCCGCACTCTTAGGATCGTTGTTCGGTTCTCGGAAAGCTCCATATCTCCGGAAGCTTGTCCTGTGGTACGGTTCCTTGAAGTAGTAGACTTTTGTATATTCAGGGGCATGGCGGGGCCCTGTCCCGTCATTATGGTTTCAAAATTCTTAGAGGTCTCAGAGTAATCAAGGCGTGTTTGTAAGGGATGTAACTGTTCAAGTTTTCATTTATGTACAAAAAGGTAACCGTTTGGGTTAGCCTGTTTTCTTATTTCACTGTTTTTCTTTCATAAGTTTTTATTTTCCGCTGGTTTTTCTCTGATGTTGTATCACTAGGGTGCCCGGGGTAAGGCACCAGTCACGGGCTCGGGTTCGGGTCGTGACAACAGACTACGAGATCAGTTGCGGGTTCTTCACCTTCCATAGCTAGGCAGGATGTTCATACACCGGCAGGCCACGACAGAGGTCGCGGTGGAAGTTCCCAGTTTTAGCGGTCCTTTGAACCGCCTATTTTTTTCCAGGTATATTCTTACCCCTCTAGAGACTAGTATGCGTTGATGGTATGATGAAATGCTAAGTATTATGTTCAGATAGCATTATGTTAATATTGTGTTTTAGAGACATGGTTAGTTGAAAGGATAAGTATGGGGACAGGGAAGGTATGAACCTTAGAATATTACACGTTGAGACCTTAGATGTAAGGCCGTCTTGAGTAAAAGATTTATGTTTATGTTGACCTTTATCGGAGTGCAAATGTATTGTGGGATAATTCCATGGGTTGTGTAACATGAAAGTGGTAGCTTTCAGGACTTGAATAGGTAAGATTGTTCCGGATCGGGGAACAAGAGTTTGGCGCGATGCATGTCGGGTTGAGGACCATTTCGGGTCAACCCGCTACCGTAGTATGGTGGGTCGGTTCGAGGTGGTCCCGCCAGTGGTAGGGTCACGAGGGTGTTAGGCCCAAGTTTAGATGACCATCGTATGAGTTCGTGGATATGTTCGACGTGCGGATCGTGAAGGCGGGAATGGCCTTAAAGAAGATCGAGGCTAGTAAGATGACCAAGTTTGGAGGTAGTGACTCAGAATTTTGGGAATCAAGCAATGATCAAGTATGGTACGTATACTAGAAAGAGTTCAAGTGTTCGAGAAGAGTACGTCGAGTAAGGAAAGAAGTGAACATGTGCTAAGAAAATAGAAATGATCATTTTGTTGTGAAGTAAAGGTGCGGAGAGGATATCTTTTAGACCGTGGGTGGGAGCTTTTGTGATGTAGGAGTGATTCCTCGTTGACTTGGGTTAAGTATTTTCGCGTGTGTTATTTTGTGGCCAGGTGTGGCATTGGCAACTTGTTTAAGTTAAGAGGAACGTTATCGTTACCCGTCTTGAGGAGGAACATTCGGGACGAATGTTTCTAAGGAGGGGAGAATGTTATACCCCGTATTTCCAGAGTATGTACGTGAGGACATACGTACAAAAGTTTAAGCCTTAAGTAGGCCAAGGGACAAAATTTTGTGCACAGCTACCAAAAAGAATTGTTTTTCGACGAAACGTTTTCCAAACATTGCGAAGGGAAAATTACGGCTGCAACATTAATAATTTTTGCGGATTTTTCCGAGAGATGAAATATTTTGGACCAACGAGAGGGCGACACTTGTCACCCTCAAGTGGACGAATTGTGGGCGTTTTTCTTGCACATTTCTAGTCAAGGGTTAGGTAGGATATTTTGTAGATATTTTGTGTGGTAGATGAGCAAGTGGGACCCACACACACTTGTCCAAATCTTGACCCTACACTTGCCCACCACTTAGCTTAATCCTAGCCCTTGAAAGTCCTATAAATACCCCCTAAGTTGAAGGAATTCTTCATCCACAAATATTTTCCAAGTCTTGAAAATTCCCTTCTCCCTTGTGAGCTTCTCGTCCAAAGCCTCCCTTTCCCCCCCTCTTGATAAGCTAAGCCGAAACACCCATCTCCCTCCCCCTTTGGAAGGCCTTTGGCCGAAACCCCCCCTCCTAGTGGTGCTAGCGAAACACACCCCTTGGTAGAAAAGTATTCTCCAAGTATTGTTACTATTCCAAAATACCTTGGCCCAAATACCTTGTAGTATTCCAAGGTTACACCTATACTAAAAGCCCAGAAATACTATTATACTTCCCTTCAGTCACAAAAACGAAACCCTAAGGAAAATCTTCATAGTCGGTTGAAGTATTAAGAAGAAGTTGCGTAGAACTTCTAAGGGTTGTTTGGAGCGGGTTGGAGCGCCCAGAGTAGGAGCTAAACGTTTCTCAGGATCGACATTTAAACTTGGATAATTTTGGGCTTATCGAGGTAAATACTTTTGTCCTTCTATTGTAATTGGAAATTGTCACGACCCGAACCCGGGCCCGTGACTGGTGCCTTACCCCGAGCACCCAAGTAGACATACATCAGAGTAATCAGCGGAATATAAAACAAGACATGAAACAAAAACAGTTTATCAGAGAAAAGTCGCCTTTCGGCATATATATATAAACTTGATCCGAACAGTTACATCCCATTACAACTCTGCCCACAACAAGATTACTGCACTTACGAATGATATGACAACAACGACGGGACAGGGTCCCGCCATACCCCTGAATGTAAGCACCTACAACAACAGGGGACTATACCAAAGATAAGCCTCTGGAGAAACGGAGCTTCCCAAACGCTGAACTGTGACCCTAAGAGCGAGGATCAATGACTGGTGTACCTTTACCTGCGGCATGAACGCAGCCCGGGAGGTCGATAACAGTACCAAGTATGTGAAACTGAAAATACTGTAAATGAAATCATAGTAGTCTATATAAAGCAGAAGACATGTATGCTAACCAAACTACATTTCACAATAATATAAGCAGTCATGTCAAGTCAGGGACTCACGCCCTCAAAGTCATCACTCAATTATAACTATGCGTCTCACGCCCACAACATCAATCATGCCCGTGGAATACCTTCCTTACTGCCGGCAGTCTATGATATAAAAGCACCAAGGAATACACATGAACACCAGGTCCCACCTATGTCATAATAAAACCGTACGGGGTAAGTACGAAGGCATAGCCGACTACTAAAACCCACAGTACCAACAAGGTCATAAACTGTATCATGAGATCTGTCTAGACCGCCACATGATCGGCCGCCACTCGCCCGCGATATCTAATGTGCGCGCCTAGTCCCGAACTTCCGCGACTCGCATAGGCCACCTCATAGGCCCGCATGAGGTATTCCTCGCGTCGAGGTAGCTACTCCCGTAAATCGCCCTGGACTCACAGTCCGCATGGCCACATAGACCGCATGAGGTATAACCCCGCACACTAACCTGGAACTCTCGTAGCTCCGCATAGATCCCCTAGATCAGCATGAGGTATTCTCGAATCATGGTCCCAGACCGCCTGAGTCTACCCCGCATCGGAGGGCAGCTTAACCCCCGGTATCATGTCAAGAGGTGAGTGATATAATACTAACATAACAGCTTATCGTTAAACAACATAAGCACAACAAAGGGAAACCCCTTTACACAAACATCACAAGATACTAACACACGTAGCATCCTAACATGTTTACTTATCAAATCAACAAGAAAGTATTACAAGGCTATCACAAACCAACACAATCAAGTTATTCACACAAGGTACTTTCTACTTTATGTTAACAAGTTCGGGTTTTTATCCCCTAAGTACTTCATACATTAACTCTTTAAAAGATCCGTTTCTTTTACAAAAGTCACACAATACCCGTAGTATAAAATAGAGTGACTATATTTTTAAGTAAACCAAAACACTTCCCTTTGTAAATCAAGTAACAACATTATTTTCCAAACGTTCAAGTTTGCCTAATTTCAAATGCTCAAGTTCTCATTTTCGAAAGGTTTCGTAGTTCATAGTCTTAATCACTTAAGAATATAATTCTCTTTTAAACAATTTGAGAAACATATGCCTTATATGTGAGTAGGTTATTCTTGTTCATAACAATCTTTTTAAAGCAGCCATGATCTAGGAAATGTAATATCATTTTGTCTCATCTTAGCTTCTATGCAGATGGAGGTTTCTACTGGTTTTAATAATACTTTATTAGTCAATACATTTCCCTTTATTAGCGCTGCTGTGGTCTGTTCGATACTTATTCTGATTTCCGAAATCAGTAAACACATTATTCCTTTTTAAAAACCAAGTACTCATTACTCATGAATGAGGTTTCACACTTTTTAACAAAATTCAGATTAATTCAATTAAGTCAAGTCTCTTATCTTTTAAGATCAAGTCTCTTAACTTCTAAAATCAATAAACCATTCTTTTTATCTCTCTTAAGCCGTTATACCTAACTTCCCATAAAGCTAGTATAACTCTTAAGCTTTTATAACCCAGTATTACTCTTCTTTCAAAAACGGTTCTTAATTCTTTTGAAATACTTCAAGATTCTTATTATTCAGGCTTAAGTCAAAAGACATTGCCGTAAAACTACGTTCAGTTAACACACGTACGTCTACCGTACTATATATATATATATTCTTTTAAAATATCATGCTCAAGAGGATAGGAAGAATCACATTCCTCGCGACGATTATCGACTATTAGCAAATAGCTCCAAAGTACTGTAGTCCGGCTAGCCTTTTCCACCCTTCGAGTAGAATATGCTACTCGCAGTACTTCAACCTATAAAGGTTATACAAGTCTATCAACGTCTAGACTACTCGGTAGAATAAATCTAGATACAAGATTCTACGGAAAATTGGGCAAGACTTCCTACCACAAGCTTCACAAGTTCATCAGAATACAAATCCTATGTAAGTTCAATTCCCTTCTTATATACCTTCCTGGTATATAACTTATACTTAATTCTTATACTTCAATAGTATGTAAACTCAATTACAATAGGGAGACAAGATATTTACCTCGATAAGCCCAAAATTATCCAAGTTTAAATGTCGATCCTGAGCAATATTTATCTCCTACTCTGGGTGCTCCAACCCGCTCCAAACAACCCTTAGAAGTTCTACGCAACTTCTTTTTAATACTTCAACCGGCTATGAAGATTTTCCTTAGGGTTTTGGTTTGAGACTAAAAGGACATAAGGTAGTATTTTCGGGCTCTACGTATAGAGGTAACTTTGGAATACTACAAGGTATAAGGCTAAGGTATTTTGGTATAGTAACAATACTTGGAGAGTATTTTCTACCAAGAGGGGGGGTATTTTCACGAGAACAACACCACAAGGAGGGGGGGATACTTTCGGCCAAGGGGGAGGGGGCTCTCGGCCAAAGGGCCTCACAAAGGGGGATGGGGGAGGCTTGGACGAAAACACTACACTAAGGGGGGGAGAGGGCTTTCAAGACTTGGAAAACATTTTGGATGAAGAAGTCTTCACAAAGGGGGGGAGGGGGTATTTATAGGGAGTTCAATGGCCATGATCAAGCCAAGTGGGGGGCATGTGGAGGGCCAAGATTTGCCCAAGTTCCCCCTATCCCTACTCCACAATTCCCTCACAAACATTGACCCATGTTTTAGGCACAAAACATGGGAGGAAAACGTGCACCTCTCGGCCACACAACCGTCCACTTTGAGGGTGACAAGTGTCACCCTCCCGTTGGTCCAAAATATTTCATCTCTCGGAAAAATCCGCAAAAATAATAAATGACATAGCCTGAATTTTCCCTTCGCAAAGTTTGTAAAACGTTTCGTCGGAAAACAATTCAAATCGGGGGTTGTGAACAAAATTTCGACCCTTGCCTACTTTAAGCCTCAAACTTTTCTACGTACGCCCACACGTACTTACTCTGAAAATACGGGGTATAACATTCTCCCCTCCTTAGAAACATTCGTCCCGAATGTTCCTTCTAAGCCTCAAAACACACATGCGCCAGTATAGTCTTCACTGCTATACTTACGAAAACAATCATGCCACACCTGGCCACAATACAACACGCGCAAATACTTACATCTAAGTCCACGAGGAATCACCCCCATCACTACAAAAGCTCCCACTCGAGGTCTAAAATATACTCCCTTCGTACCTTTACTTTACAAAAGAAATGTTCACATCTATGTTCGTAACACATGCTCGCTTCTTACCTTACTCGTCGTACCCTTCTCGTACATTTGAACTCTTTCTCATAACTTACCACATTTTTGTTACTGCTTCATTTACCAAAATCTCTGGATGGATCTCCGATACTTTCCCGAACATAGCAACACGAAAGACCGGACATACTGCCTCCTACGTCGGACGGCAATGCCAACTATAGGCAACCTGGCCTACTCTTCACAAGATCTGAAAGGCCCAAAGTAACTCGGGCTAAGTTTCCTCTGTTTCCCAAACTCGTCACACCCTTTCCGGGGTGGTACCTTCAAGAATACCGACCGTCAACCCGATTTCAAGTGTCGACGTCGATTATCCGCACGACTTCTGTTGACTCTGAGCTGCCAATAACCTCTTCTGGATAAGCTTCACCCTATCCACATCCTGCTGAACAAGTATGAACCAACTATCTGAACCTTGCCTACCTCGAATCAATCGACCGACAACTTACACTTCCGCCCCTACAAGGCTTCATAAGGCAATATCCGAATACTGAAATGGTAGCTAAAAACACTCCCTCAACAGGAGGCAACAATCCTCACAGCTACCCCTGAAAACCAAACACTGGCCCGAGGATGAATGCGATACGGAGACTCACCTGAGTTCCTAACCCTGCCTGGTAAAATTTCCAGAAAAAGAAATAGTCGTAACCTGGGCTCCACTGCCTGTCATAAGGTGAAAGTAGGCACCTCGTGCAGCCTTACAACCTTCCTGATATAATCATCTCGCATAACCCTCTGCCGAGTAAACGGTCTTGACTAAAAGATAAGATAGGCTGACCTCATCGGCCCGACTACTGGTCGAACGCATCCACGAACTCGTACGCAGGTTAACTAAACTTGGGCCTAACACCCTCGTGACCCTATCACAAAGCGGGACCACCCCAAACTGACCCCACCACCATACAGGCCGCGGGTTGACCCGCAATCAGTTCGCAACCCGACCCGCTATCGCGCCAAACACTTGCTCCCCGATCCGGAACAATCCCATAATCAAGTCACAAAAACCTAGTGGTCTTCTTAGCTCAACTACCCTCTTTCATTCCACACTACTCAGGGACCTATTATACAAATATATCTCACGTGCACTATGCACTCCGATAAGGGTCAAACACATAAAAATACATCTTTTACTCGAGATGGCCTTGCCTCTAAGGTCTCTACGTATAAAACTCTAAGGCTCACACTTTCCTTATCCCCAATCTTACCCTTTTAACTAACCATGATTTCTAATCACAATTAACACACTGCTATCAGAATATAACACTTAAGATATACTCATCTTATCACACATACTAATCTCTAGAGGATTAAGGATACATCTGTATCTACTGCTTCACTGCCGTTCGCTCCATCATCCTCGTGCCGCAAGCATAACAAGTCGTCAAGAAACGACACTCCCACCATGACACTTACCACAATGGCACACCGAGGGGTGGCCTCCTCCGCTAACACCCTTCCTCTCCGAACCATCAACGAATCGATCCGTAGGTGAGTCCTCCTACTAGGACGTCCTTTCGACACATGGCCCTGACGGCCGCCGGTAAAACAAGCATCAACAAAAGATGACATTCCCCGGGATGACGCATGTCACACTGTGAACACTGGGGAAAAACTGAATCCGGCTGGCTGGACCTACATGTATCTGTGCACCAGAAGCCTTGGAGCTTTGACCAACTCCTGCATACCCCGAACGTCCTGCACTTCGCGGAGGACCACTGCACCGTGGATGTGCATATCTAATCTCGCTGAGGCGGTTTTGCTCGAAAGTTACCAAAGGACCTGCTGCTCGCCCTCTTGTCGCTGATTAATCCGCCGATCTCTACGTTCCTGCGCGCATAAGCTCGCACGCGGAAATATCCATGCTCGATCAAGAGCTACTCTTGCACAACCTTTCTTTAGATAGTCATCAAGACCCGTGATATATCGGTACATCATATACTCTCTGATAGCTACATCCTTAGCTAGTATCAGGGCCGTCTCTTTGCAATCTATACTTTCTGCTACTAGTCGTGGAACTGAAGGTTCAACTATCATGGCCGTAGTAGGAACTGCTGCCGCTGTGCTAAACTCTGCTGGGGCTGGCGACATCGCAGAACTCCCCGAATGAAGCACCACCCCAGGTGATGATTGGGCACAGGCCTAGTAACCCTCGCATTTACTTGCAGCCTCCTCACGCTTTGCCCCATCGCCGGGTTGCCTTACGCGAGGCATAATCGGTAGGGGAAGAAATACGTTAGAGGGGTCCAACTTATAACACAGCTCTAAGCACGATCTCAGAGTGAGAAGAATGGAAACCAATCCTAAATATCCTATAGCCTCCTGATTATTGGTGTGGTTCACAACATACCGATAATCAAGACTCTACTAGATACGGTCTGTAGACACTTTCCGAGGATTAACTGCTCTGATACCACTTTTGTCACGACCCGAACCCGGGCCCGTGACTGGTGCCTTACCCCGGGCACCCAAATAGACATACATCAGAGTAATCAGCGGAATATAAAACAAGACATGAAACAAAAACAGTTTATCAGAGAAAAATTGTCTTTCGGCATATATATATAAACTTGATCCGAACAGTTACATCCCATTACAACTCTGCCCACAACAGTACTACAGACCTCTACGAATGATATGACAACAACGACGGGACAGGGCCCCGCCATACCCCTGAATGTAAGCACCTACAACAACAGGGTACTATACCAAAGATAAGCCTCCGGAGAAACGGAGCTTCCCAAACGCTGAACTGTGACCCTAAGAGCGAGGATCAATGACTGGTGTACCTTTACCTGCGGCATGAATGCAGCCCCCCGAAGGAGGTCAGTACAACAGGTACCAAGTATGTGAAACTAAAAATACTGTAAATGAAATCATAGTAGTCTATATAAAGCAGGAGACATGTATGATAACCAAACTACAATTCACAATAATATAAGCAGTCATGTCAAGTCAGGGACTCACGCCCTCAAAGTCATCACTCAATTATAACTATGGGTCTCACGCCCACAACATCAATCATGCCCGTGGAATACCTTCCTCACTGCCGGCAGTCTATGATATAAAAGCACCAAGGAATACACATGAACACCAGGTCCCACCTGTGTCATAATAAAACCGTACGGGGTAAGTACGAAGGCATAGCCGACTACTAAAACCCACAGTACCAACAAGGTCATAAACTGTATCATGAGATCTATCTAGACCGCCACATGATCGAAGATGGCCACTCGCCTGCAGTATCTAATGTGCGCGCCTAGTCCTGGAACATCCCGCAGCTCCGCATAGGCCACCCTCATAGGCCCGGATGAGGTATTCCTCGCATCGAGGGTAGCTACTCCCCGGCATCGTCCTGGACTCACAGTCCGCATGGCCACATAGACCGCATGAGGTATAACCCCGCACACTAACCTGGAACTCTCGTAGCTCCGCATAGATCCCCTAGATCCGCATGAGGTATTCTCGAATCATGGTCCCAGACCGCCTGAGTCTACCCCGCATCGGAGGGCAGCTTAACCCCCGGTATCATGTCAAGAGGTGAGTGATATAATACTAACATAACATCTTATCGTTAAACAACATAAGCACAACAAAGGGAAACCCCTTTACACAAACATCACAAGATACTAACACACGTAGCATCCTAACATGTTTACTTATCAAATCAACAAGAAAGTATTACAAGGCTATCACAAACCAACACAATCAAGTTATTCACACAAGATACTTTCTACTTTATGTTAACAAGTTCGGGTTTTTATCCCCTAAGTACTTCATACATTAACTCTTTAAAAGATCCGTTTCTTTTACAAAAGTCACACAATACCCGTAGTATAAAATAGAGTGACTATCTTTTTAAGTAAAACAAAACATCTCCCTTTGTAAATCAAGTAACAACATTATTTTCCAAACGTTCAAGTTTGCCTAATTTCAAATGCTCAAGTTCTCATTTTCGAAAGGTTTCGTAGTTCATAGTCTTAATCACTTAAGAATATAATTCTCTTTTAAACAATTTGAGAAACATATGCCTTATATGTGAGTAGGTTATTCTTGTTCACAACAAACTTTTTAAAGCAGCCATGATCTAGGAAATGTAATATCATTTTGTCTCATCTTAGCTTCTATGCAGATGGAGGTTTCTACTGGTTTTAATAATACTTTATTAGTCAATACATTTCCCTTTATTAGCGCTGCTGTGGTCTGTTCGATACTTATTCTGATTTCCGAAATCAGTAAACACATTATTCCTTTTTAAAAACCAAGTACTCATTACTCACGAATGAGGTTTCACACTTTTTAACAAAATTCAGATTAATTCAATTAAGTCAAGTCTCTTATCTTTTAAGATCAAGTCTCTTAACTTCTAAAATCAATAAACCATTCTTTTTATCTCTCTTAAGACGTTATACCTAACTTCCCATAAAGCTAGTATAACTCTTAAGCTTTTAAAACCCAGTATTACTCTTCTTTCAAAAACGGTTCTTAATTCTTTTGAAATACTTCAAGATTCTTATTATTCAGGCTTAAGTCAAAAGACATTGCCGTAAAACTACGTTCAGTTAACACACGTCGCTCACCGTACTATATATATATATATATTCTTTTAAAATATCATGCTCAAGAGGATAGGAAGAATCACATACCTCGACGATTATCGACTATTAGCAAATAGCTCCAAAGATCGTAATCCTGCTAGCCTTTTCCACCCTTCGAGTAGAATACGCTACTCGCAGTACTTCAACCTATAACGGTTATACAAGTCTATCAATGTCTAGACTACTCGGTAGAATAAATCTAGATACAAGATTCTACGGAAAATTGGGCAGCACTTCCCTACCCGTGAAACCGCACAAGTCTACTGTAAATACAGTCATATGTAAGTACAGTTCAATTCCCTTCTTATATACCTTCCTTGTATATAACTTATACTTAATTCTTATACTTCAACAGTATGCAAACTCTAATTACAAAAGGGGGACAAGATATTTACATCGATAAGCCCAAAATTATCCAAGATTAAATGTCGATCCTGAGCAACGTTTAGCTCCTACTCTGGGCGCTCCAACCCGCTCCAAACAACCCTTAGAAGTTCTACGCAACTTCTACTTAACACTTCAACTGACTATGAAGGTTTTCCTTAGGGTTTCATTTTGAGACAAAAAGGACATAAGGTAGTATTTTCGGGCTCTACGTATAGAGGTAACTTTGGAATACTACAAGGTATAAGGCTAAGGTATTTTGGTATAGTAACAATACTTGGAGAGTATTTTCTACCAAGAGGGGGGGTATTTTCATGAGAACAACACCACAAGGAGGGGGGGATACTTTCGCCAGGGGAGGGGCTCTCGGCCAAAGGGCCTCACAAAGGGGAGGAGGCTTGGGCGAAACACTACACTAAGGGGAGAGGGATTTCAAGACTTGGAAAACATTTTGGATGAAGAAGTCTTCACAAAGGGGGGGGGGGGTATTTATAGGGAGTTCAATGGCCATGATCAAGCCAAGTGGGGGGCAAGTGGAGGGCCAAGATTTGCCCAATTGCCCCGTAGCCCTACTCCACAATTCCCTCACAAACATTGACTCATGTTTTAGGCACAAAACATGGGAGGAAAACGTGCACCTCTCGGCCCCACAACCGTCCACTTTGAGGGTGACAAGTGTCACCCTCCGTTGGTCCAAAATATTTCATCTCTCGGAAAAATCCGCAAAAATAATAAATGACATAGCCGGAATTTTCACTTCGCAAAGTTTGTAAAACTTTTCGTCGGAAAACAATTCAAATCGGGGGTTGTGAACAAAATTTCGACCCTTGCCTACTTTAAGGTTCAAACTTTTCTACGTACGCCCACACGTACATACTCTGAAAATACGGGGTATAACAGAAATTACATACTGTTGTAGTATAGAATTGAATATAAGACACATAGAAGGATATTACAGAAGAGAATTGAACTGTAATAGAAGGATATTACAGAAAAGAATTGAACTGAAATCACATCAGAAGAATATTAAAGAAGTTTGAACTGTACTTACATAGGACTGTATTTACAGTAGACTTGTGTAGCTTAACGGATAGGGAAGTGCTGCCCGATTTTCCGTAAAATAGAGAACCTACTGCTTAGAATATTCTACAGAGTAGTCTAGACGTTGATAGACGTATATGGCCTTTATAGGTTGAAGTACTGCGAGTAGCGTATTCTACTCGAAGGGTGGAAAAGGCTAGCAGGATTGCAGTACTTTGGAGATATTTGCTAATAGTCTATAATCGTCGAGAGGTATGTGATTCTTCCTATCCTCTTGAGCATGATATTTTAAAAGAATATGTATAGTACGGTAGACGTACGTGTGTTAACTGAACATGGTTTTACTTCGATGTCTTTTGACTGGAGTTTTGAATAATAAAGAATCTTGAAGTATTTCAAAAGAATTAAGAATCGTTTTTGAAAGAAGAGTAATACTTGGTTTTATAAGCTTAAGAGTTATACTAGCTTTATGGGAAGTTAGGTATAACGACTTAAGAGTGATAAAAGGAACGGTTTACTTAATTGTTTTATGAAAGCCTTGTATGGATTTCGGAAATGAGAATAAGAATCGAACAAACCACAAATAGCTTAATAAAGGGAAATGTATTGACTAATAAAGTATTATTAAAACCAAGAGAAACCTCCATCTGCATAGAAGCTAAGATGAGACAAAATGATATTACATTTCCTAGATCATGGCTGCTTTAATAAGATTGATTATGAACAAGAATAACCTACTCACATATAAGGCATATGTTGCTCAAATTGTTTTAAAAAAGAATTACGTTATTAAATGATTAAGACTATGAACTATGAAATCTTTCGAAAATAAGAGACGTGAATATTTGAAATTAGGCAAATTTGAACTTTGGAAAAGAATGTTGTAACTTGATTTTAAAAGGTGAAGTGTTTTGGTTTAAAAAAGGAAAGTATGGAAGTTGTTTTGGTTTACTTAAAAATGTTAGTCACTCTATTTTTATAATACGGGCATCGGGTGACCTTTGTAAAAGAAATGGATCTTTTAAAAAGAATTTAACGTACGTAGTACTTTGGGGTTAAAACCTGGACTTTGGCATAAAATGAAAGTACCTTGAGTTGTGTGTAACTTGCCTATGTTTGCGTGTGATAGCCTTGTCGTTCTAGTATTGTATTTCTATACCACCGCGTCTCTCAATGGAGGGCCGGCTGATTTGTTATGATCTTACTTGGACGTACCGGCAGTGACGGAGGATTCCACGGGTGCGCTCCTGTTGATAGTGTTATTCCATGGACTAGCTCTCCATGAGGTTTTACTGATTCGGCCTTGGTATCTGGTGGTTGGCTTTCGTACTTGCCCCGTCTCGTGGCTGATTCGGCCTTGGTATCTGGTAGTTGGCTTTCGTACTTGCCCCGTATCAGCTTCGTGGCGGAGTCTCGTGATACGGCCTTGGTATCTGGTAGTTAGCCCTCGTACTTGCCCCGGTCAGCTACGTGACACGGCTTTGGTATCCGTAGTTGGCTTTCGTACTTGCCCGTGTCGCCCGTGGTTTGGTTGTATAGTATTGTTAGTACCGCCTTGGTATCCGTAATTGGCTTTCGTACTTGCCCGCCGATTGATGGCGCGCTCAGTATCTCGTAGTTAGCCTTCGCATTTGCCGCACGGTTTATGACTCGTGGGACACGTGTTTATGTGTACTCCTTGGTGTTATTATATCATAGATCACGGCGTGAGGAAGGTATTCCACGCATGATTGATGTTGAGGCGTTAGACCCATAGTTATATTTGAGTGATGACTTGAGGGCGTGAGTCCACGACTTACGTGATCGCTATTTATCAGGATCGTATTTTGGTTATCATACATGTCTCCCGCTTTATATAGACTACTATGATTTCATTTACGATTTTCGCCACATACTTGGTACTGTTATCGACCTCCTTCGGGCCGCGTTCATGCCGCAGTAAAGGTACATCGGTTGTTGATCCTCGCTCATGGATCACGACAGATTGGAAGCTTCGTTTCTCGAGGCTTATCTTTTGGTATAGTCCTCACATCAGAGTACTTGTACATTCAGGGGTATGGCGGGGCCCTGTCCCGGCATGTTGTATAAAAACTCTTAGAGGTCTGTAGTACTGTTGTGGGCAGGGTTTGTAATGATGTAACTGTTCAAACTTTGTATATATATATATTCCGAAAGGCGACTTTCTCTCTGATAAAATGTGTCTCATTTTACATTTGATTCATGTCTTGTTTTTATGTTCCGCTGATTTCTCTGATGTATGACAACTTGGGTGCCCGGGTAAGGCACCAGTCATGGGCCCCGGAACGGGTCGTGACAATGCCCCTCTTCTCTGGCTGCACATCTGATAGACTCCCCATCGACCTACGACTAAGAGCATCTGCCACAATATTGGCCTTCCCCGGGTGGTACAGGATATCAACATCATAATCCTTGAGTAACTCTAACCACCGTCTCTGTCGTAAGTTCAGCTCCCTCTGGCTGAAGATATACTGGAGGCTCTTGTGGTCTGTATAAATATCCACATGAACCCCATACAAATAGTGCCTCCAGATCTTGGCGTGAATCATCACGCTAACTCCAAATCATGGGTGGGGTAGTTCCTCTCATGCTTCTTAAGCTGTCGGGATGTGTACGCTATAACCTTACCCTGCTGCATCAACACACATCCAAGCCCGATGCCTGAGGCATCACAATACACCACATTATCGTCAAGACCCTCAGGAAGAGTAAGAATCGGTTGTCGCCTTCTCCTTCAAGAATCGAAGCCCCGCCACAAGCATCGCCCATCAAACTTAGCCGCTACGAGTCACCTAGTCAATGGTGTCGAAATAGAAGCAAACTTCTCCAAGAACCTCCGATAGTAACCCGCAAGGCCCGTAAAGTCGCTGCACTGCCGAGTAAGAGGTCTAGGCCAACTCCTGGCTTCCTCGATCATAGTCGTATCCACCCGAATACCATCAGCCCCAACAATGTGCCCAAGAAATGCCACCGAAGTTAACCAAAACTCACATTTGGAAAACTTGGCATACAACTGCTGGTCCTGAAGAACTCTCAGCACAGTCCTCAAATGCTCCTGCTCTGAGCGAGAATAAACCAAGATGTCATCGATGAATACTATCACAAACGTATCCAAAAATGGTTTGAACACTCGGTTCATCAAATCCATAAATACCGCCGGAGCATTGGTCAAACCGAAAGACATAACCCTGAACTCATAGTGCCCGTACCGGGTCCGGAATGCAGTCCTAGGGACATCCGCCTCTCTAACTCGCACCTGATGATAGCCCGATCGCAGATCAATCTTGGAGAAACATCTCGCACCCTGCAACTGGTCGAACAAATCATCAATCCTGGGAAGGGGTATCTGTTCTTAATAGTCACCTTGTTCACCGTAATCAACACACATGCGCAGCTGGCCGCCCTTCTTCTTCACGAACAATATCGGCTCCCGGGGAGAAACACTAGGCCTGATGAAGCCCTTCTCCAGCAAATCTCTCAACTGGTCCTTCAACTCTCTCAACTCGGCAGGTGCCATTCTGTATGGCGGAATGGAAATAGGCCGAGTGTCTGGAGGCACATCGATACAAAACTCTATCTCCCTCTCAGGAGGGATACCCGGGAGGTCGTCTGGAAACACATCTGGGAACTCTCGACTCCGAATCGATCGAAAATCAGTGCATGCAGCCTCGATCAAACACCCGAATGAGATGGTAGATATACCCCTTCTGCACCATCTTCCTAGCCTTGAGGTAAGAAATAAACCTACCCTCGGCGACACAGTGTTCCCCTCCCACTCAATAACCGGCTCCCAGAAATCGGAACCGCACTTCTCTCCTCGCAGCTACATTGGCGTAGCAAGAAGCTAACCAATCCATACCCATGATCACATCGAAATCGGTCATATCCAACTCTATCAAATCGGTTAGGGTCTGACGACTGCATAAAGTCACTGGGCAAGCCCTATATACCCGCCGAGCTACCACCGAATCACCCACTGGCGTAGCTACCTCAAAAGGGTCTATGGACTCAGGCTCTATCCCTATCCTACTAGCAATAAGGGAGATATATAGATGAGTAGAACCCGAATCTATCAAGGCATACACGTCACAACATGAAACTGATAAAGTACCTGTGACGACATCCGGCGATGCCTCCTGGTCCTGGCGGCTGGACAGGGCATAAATGCGGTTCTGAGGACCGCTAGAATCGACCCGCCACGACCTCGCCGCGACTGCTGGCCCATGATTACCCACGCCCGGGCGAGTAATCAGAGGAGATGAAGAAGACCCGCGAAAGAACACGTAGTCGACCCTACCATCTCGCGCCTCGCCTGACAGCTCGCAAAGTGACCCGGCTAGCCGCAATTGAAACAAACTCCCGGAGCAGTAACACAATTCCCGTAATGGGATCTACCGCATCGGCCACACTGAAGGGAGGGTGGTCCCGATCGGTTAGCACATCTGCTACCCCGACGCCGAAGTCCACGGGGCCCAGTTCGCCTCGAATACCTGCCGCCCCGAGGACGGTGTAGAGTTCTCCGAGCCGGTTGTGGTGCAAATCTAGATCTGGCCCGAGGCCGCCCACCCCGAGAGCTACTAAAAGACCGCTGCCCCGGCCTTCTTCTCGCTGTCACAACCCGTCGCCTCTACGCCTCGCATCCAAGTGCACGAGCTCGCACGCGGTAATGTCCATGCTCGATGAAGAGCCACACCGCACAAGACTTCGGCCATATAATCATCTAGCCGTGATCGCCACGACCTGCCCGGCCCGTGATCGGCCTTACCCGCACCCAAGTAGTCATACATCGAGAAATCGGAATATAAAACATACAGATATGAAACAAGAGATAAGATAATAAAATCGCCACCAAAACGGTTGCCTCGCAAATATACGTAAATTTTGAACAGCATCATTTTTACAAACCCCGCCACAACAAGATTACAGCACTCTAAGAAAGTAACAACATGACGGGACAGGCCGCCATACCCTGAATGTCTGAACCTACAACTCAGGAAACATACCAAAAGATAAGCCTCCGAGAAACGGAGCTTCCAATACGCTGAATCGTGATCCTATGAGCGAGGATCAACAACCAGATTTCTACTGCAGCATGAACGCACTTCAAGGAGGTCGATAACAGGTACCAAGTATGTGAAACTGAAAAATACTGTAAATGAAATCATAGTAGTCTATATAAAGCAGGAGACATGTATGATAACATGGTGACCGAACCACAACAAAGGTACTCCAATCAGGTTTCTACTAGCCAACATTGTTTAAAGATGCTCATGCTTTTTTAAAAGAGTGTGATCATTACTGTCACGACCCGTTCCGGGGCCCGTGACTGGTGCCTTACCCCGGGCACCCTAGTGATACAACATCAGAGTAATCAGCGGAACATAAAACACATACATGAAACAAATGAAGTATAAACAGTAATCTGAGGAAAACTTGCCTTTCGGCATATATATAAATAACAACTTTTTCAACATGAACAGTTTAATCCTTTTTTTTTTTTTACAAACCCTGCCCACAACAGTACTACAGACCTCTAAGAAATGATACGACAACAATGGCGGGACAGGGCCCCGCCATACCCCTGAATGTAAACACCTACAACAACAGGGGACTATACCACTGATAAGCCTCCGGAGAAACGGAGCTTTCCCAAACGCTGAACTGTGACCCTAAGAGCGAGGATCAATGACTGGTGTACCTTTACCTGCGGCATGAACGCAGCCCCCCGAAGGAGGTCAGTACAACAGGTACCAAGTATGTGAAACTGAAAATAAATACTGTAAATGAAATCATAGTAGTCTATACAAAACAGGAGACATGTATGATAACCAAACTACAGTTCACCATAAATAGCGATATGTCAAGTCGTGGACTCACGCCTCAAAGTTATCACAATAAAACCGACGGGGTAAGTGCGAAGGCATAGCCGACTACTAAGACCCACGCACCAAAAATACCACAAAGCGTATCCCGAGGTCTTTCTAGACCGCACCACATGATCGGCCGCCACTCGCCCGCAATATCAATGCGCGCGTCTATCCTGGAACTCTCGCAGACTCGCATAGGTCACACACGACCCGCATGAGGTATTCCTCGAATCATGGTCCTGCATCACCGAGGTATACCCCGCATCGGGCGCGGTAACCCTCGGTATCCGCCTAGGCTCCCGCAACCCGCATAGTCTCAAAAGACCGCATAGTCTCAACAGCATCGCATAGAATCCCCGCGTCGGGCTAAACACCCGAATGATCAATCCTCGAGCTACCGCGACTCGCGTAGTCACGAGGACCGCATAGCCGTAAAGACCCGCATCAAGGGTGGCAAGCCCTCGGTATAATAAGTCAAAGGGTATGTGATACAATAATAGTACAACGCTTAACGCTTAACAACGTAAGCACAACAAGAATGACCCCTTACATCACGATCACACAAGATACTAATACACGTAGCATCCTAACATTTTCACTTATCACATCAACAAGAAAGTATTTACAAGGCTATCTCAAACCAACACACTCAAGTTATTCACACAAGGTACTTTAAGCTAACAAGTTCGTATCTACCCCTAAAGTACTTCATACATTAAATCTTTTAAAAGATCCGTTGCTTTCACATAAGTCACACAATACGTAGTATAAAATAGAGTGACTGTCTTTTAAATAAACTAAAACACTTACCTTTGTAAAATCAAGTAACAACATTATTTCCCAAACGCCCAAGTTTGCCTAATTTCAAATGTTCACGCTTCTTATTTTAGAAAGGTTTCGTAGTTCATAGTCTTATTCATTTAAGAATATAATTCTCTTTTAAACAACTGAGAAACATAAGTCTTATATGAGTAGGATATTCTTGTTTATAACAATCTTATTACAAAGTAGTGATCTAGGAAATATCATTTTGTCTCATCTTAGCTTTTATGCGGATGGAAGTTTCTCTGGTTTTAATAATACTTAATTAGTCAAAACATTTCCTTTTATTAACGCCGCAGTTGGTTTGTCGATACACATTTCGATTCAAATCAAGAAACATTCTTAAGTCGTTATACCTAACTTCCCATGAAGCTAGTATAACTCTTTAAGTTTTTCAAAACCAAGTATTACTTCTTCTTTCAAAATGATTCAAAAATCTTTTGAAATACTTCAAGTTCTTTATTAACACATAACAAGCCGCTTATAGTTCAAATCGATTACCTTTTAAAGACCACAAGTATTTTCTTACCAACATAAAGTCATATAACCAACTTCCCATAAAGCCGTTATAACACTTTATGTTTTAAACCAATCAAATACGTTTAGCACACGTACGCTCACCGTACTACATAGTTCACACATATCATGCTAGAAGAGATAGGAAGAGGTTCACATACCGCGACGAGTATCGACTAATAGCAAAACGCCCAAGTACTTCCAACCGCTTGGCTACTCCTTAGCCAAGTAGAACGCGCCACACGTAGTACTTCAACCTATAAGGCCACAAGCGCGCTTATTAACATCAAGATCTTATCGTAGAACATTCTACAGAAAATTCGGCAGCACCTCCCCCCCCGCAACAGCGTAAATCTCCTCCTCTATCGAGGCCGGCTACCAAGCCAACCAGGGGTTATACGCCTAACCCTAACTGTACAATTCTACTCCACTGCTACTACACAAGTCTACTTGTACTACGGCCTATGTAATTACTGATTCGGTTCTCTTCTTTAAATTGGGCTTAAGTCCAAGGACATTGCCACACAATACTAAGTTCATTCTATATATTATACTTCAACTATATATTCAAACAATATGTAATTTCCAATTTCAATAGAGGGACAAGATAATTACCTCGATAAGCCCATAATTATCCAAGTTAAAATGTCGATCCCGCAACGTTTAGCTCGACTCCGAGCGCTCAACCCGCTCTAAACCACCCTTAGAAGTTCTAACCAACTTCTACACAATACTCCAACGGACTATGGAGATTTTCCTTAGGGTTTGGTTTTGTGGTGACGGGAAGTATAATAGTATTTACGGCTTTTCAGATAGGTATAACCTTAGAATACAACAAGGTATACGGCTAAGGTAATTTGGGCATTATAACAATACTTTTGAGAGTATTTCTACACCACAAAGGGGGGGGTGTATTATACGAGACAACTAGGCTAGGGGTGTACCTGCCAAGGCCTCTAGAGAGAGGAGGCGCTCGGCCATAAGGCCCAACAAAGGGGAGGAGGAAGGCTTTTGGACGAGAACCACTAGAAGGAGAGGAGGGATTTTAACACTTAGAATAATTTTTAGGATGAAGAAGTTCATCAAAGGGAGGGGTATTTATAGGTCAAGCAAAGGCCAACCAATGGCCAAGATCAATCCATGTGTTAGGCAAGTGTAGGGCTAGGATTTACCAAACACAAATATCCTACCTACCCTTGACTTTTGCCAAGGCACAAAAAACGTGCCTTACCTTATCCAATTCGTCCAAATGGACGATTTGAAGTCCACCAATGAGAGGGTGCCAAGTGGCGCCCTCTTGTTGATCCAACACGCTTCGCCTCTCTAAAAATCCGCAAAAATTAGAAATGACATAGCCGGAAATTCCCTACGAAAGTCGTGGAAACGTTTTCGAAAAATGACTCTAACCGTGTTGTGCACAAAGTGAAAATCGCCAAGCCTTACTTGAAGTTCGAATTTCCTACGACGCCTCGCGTACATACTCTGGAAATACGGGGTATAACATTCTCCCCTCCTTAGAAACATTCGTCCCGAATGTTCCTTCTAAGTCTCAAAACAACCGCGCGCCAGTATAGTCTTCACTACTATACTTACGAGAACAAACCTGCCACACATGGCCACAGAAACAACTGCGCAAAATACTTATATCCAAGTCCACGAGGAAACACCTCTAACATCACCACAACCACCTCTCTCCAGGGTCTAAAATATACTTCCTTCGTACCTTCTCTTAAAAAGAAATGATACCACTTTTGTCACTTTGCCTGAGGCATTAACCTTCTCAGGCGACCCAACAAATGGTACCGGACTGCATGTGATCACTGAGGCTGTCGTACACTCGAACTCTTTCCACATTTCTGATACTGCTTTAGTTTCCAAAACTCGGGGTTACTATCTCTAACGTGGTCATCATTAACTGGGAACACTCTGGATGGATCTCCGATACTTTCCCGATCATAACAATACGAAAGACCGGACGTACTGCCTCCTACGTCGGACGACAAATGCTAACATATAGGCAACCTGGCCTATTCCTCACATGAACTCAAAAAGGCCCAAAGTAACTCGGGCTAAGTTTCCTCTGTTTTTCCACAACTCGTCACACCCTGTCCGGGGTGGTACTTTCAAGGAGACCGACCGTCAACTTGAACTCTAAGCGTCGTCGCCGATTATCCGCACGATTCCTCTGAGCTGCCAGAACTTCTTCTAGACAAGCTTCTCACTATCCACAGTCTGCTGGAACAAGCCTGAACCAACTATCTGAACCTTGCCAACATCGAACCAATCGACCGGCAACTTACACTTCCGCCCCTACAAGGTTTCAAAAGGCGACATCCGAACACTGAAATGGTAGCTCAAACGCTCCCTCCACAGGAGACAACAATTCCCACAACTACCCCTGAAATCCACACACTGGCCCGAGGGCGAATGCGATTCTGAGACTCACCTGAGTTCTTAACACATGTTTGGTAAAACTTTTAGAAAATGAAAATAGCCAACACCTGGGCTTCACTGTCTGACATAAGGTGAAGGTAGGCACCCCGTGCAGCCTTTCAACCTTTCAGATAACTCAACACAGCCGAGTAAACGGTTCTGACCGAAGAACACGATGGGCTGCCCCCATCGGCCCGACCACTGGTCGAACGCATCCACGAACTCGTACGCTTTTTAATTAAACTTGGGCCTAACACCCTCACAACCCTAACACAAGGCGGGACCACCACAACCTGACCCCACCACCAAACCTACCGCGGGTTGAGCCGCAATGTGGCCTCAACCCGACCCGGCAACGCGCACAATACTAGCTCCCCGATCCGGAACAATCTCACTAATCACGTTTCGAAAACCTAGCGGTCTTCTTAGCTCAACAACCCCCTTTCATTCCATACTACTAGGGACCTATCCCAACATAACTCACGTGCACTATGCACTTCCGATAAGGGTCAACCATAACACTACACCTTTTCTCGAGATGGCCTCACCTCTAAGGTCTTTACGTAAAAAGCTCTAAGGCTCACACCTTCTCTATCCCCCAAAATCTTACTCGGTTAAACAACCATGATCTAATCACGACTAACACACTGCTATCAGAACATAGCACTTAAGGTATACTCACCTTATCACACATACTGATCTCTAGAGGGTTAAAGATATATCTATATCTCACGCTTCACTCCCTTAGTCGTTCTAATCAAACCCGCCTGCAGGCGCATAGCTAAGGAAGGTGACGAACTACCCACCGGTACTGAAGGTAAAGCCCCCCTACTAGGTCACCCATTCGACACCTGGCCCTGACGGCCACAGGTACAACAAGTACCAACTAAAAGACGACATTCCCCGGGATGACGTCTGTCCCATAGTGAATCGAAAACCCTGGAGTTCTGACCAACTCCTGTATACCCCGAATGTCTTGAACTCCGTGGAAGACCACTCTGCACTGGCGGAGGTGCATAATCTAATCTGCTGGTGAGGTGACTCGCCTCGAAAGTTACCAAAGGACCTTGCTGCTCTGGCACTCTACTCGTGTCCTTCGTAAACCCGTCGATCTCTACGCTTGGCTCACGCATAAGCCCGTACACAGGCCATGCTCAAGCCTAACTGAAGAATTACTCTTGCACAACCCTCTTTTAGATAGTCCTCAAGACTCGCGGTACATCGGTATACTCTCTGGTAGCCAAATCTATAGCTAGTAACAGGGTCGCCTCTTTGCAATCCATAATCTCTGTTCCCTGTCGTGGAACTGAAGGTCCAAACATCGTGGCCGCAGTAGGAACTGCCGTCGCCGTGCTAAACTCTGCTGGGGCTAGTGACGTCGCAGAAATCCCCGAATGAAGCACTACCCTAGGTAATGATTGGGCCTGTGCCCTCGCAACCCTCTGAACTCAACTCGCAGCTCCCTCGGCTGCCTTGCCCTCCTGGGCCCGGGTTGCCCTACGCGGAGGCATAACGATAAGGGAAATAAATACGTCAGAGGGTCTAACTTACAGCACAGCTCTAAGGCACGATCTCAGAGTGAGAAGAATAGAAACCAATCCTAAATATCCTATAGCCTCCTGATTATTGGCGTGGTGCACAACACACCGATAATCAAGACTCTACTGGATACGGTCTGTAGACACTTTCCGAGGATTAACTGCTCTGATACCACTTTTGTCACGACTGCCCGGGCCGTGGATCGTGCCTTACCCCGGGCACCCTAGTGATACAACATCAGAGTAATCAGCGGAACATAAAACACATACATGAAACAAATGAAGTACAAACAGTAATCTGAGGAAAACTTGCCTTTCGGCATATATATAAATAACAACTTTTTCAACATGAACAGTTTAATCCTTTTTACAAACCCTGCCCACAACAGTACTACAGACCTCTAAGAAATGATACGACAACAATGGCGGGACAGGGCCCCGCCATACCCCTGAATGTAAACACCTACAACAACAGGGGACTATACCACTGATAAGCCTCCGGAGAAACGGAGCTTTCCCAAACGCTGAACTGTGACCCTAAGAGCGAGGATCAATGACTGGTGTACCTTTACCTGCGGCATGAACGCAGCCCCCCGAAGGAGGTCAGTACAACAGGTACCAAGTATGTGAAACTGAAAATAAATACTGTAAATGAAATCATAGTAGTCTATACAAAGCAGGAGACATGTATGATAACCAAACTACAGTTCACCATAAATAAGCAGTCATGTCAAGTCAGGGACTCACGCCCTCAAAGTTATCACAATAAAACCGTACGGGGTAAGTACGAAGGCATAGCCGACTACTAAGACCCACAGTACCAAAAATACCACAAACTGTATCCCGAGGTCTTTCTAGACCGCACCACATGATCGAAGCTGGCCACTCGCCCGCAATATCAATGTGCGCGTCTATCCCTGGAACTCTCGCAGCTCCGCATAGGTCACACACGGACCCGCATGAGGTATTCCTCGAATCATGGTCCTGCATCACTGAGGTATACCCGCGTCGGGCGGCTAACCCTCGGTATCCGCCTAGGCTCCGCAACCCGCGTAGTCTCAAAAGACCGCATAGTCTCAGCGGACCGCATGGAATCCCCGCGTCGGGCTAAACACCGGAATGATCAATCCTGGAGCTACCGCACCGCGTAGTCACGAGGACCGCATAGCCGTAAAGACCGCATCAAGGGTGGCAAGCCCTGTATAATAAGTCAAAGGGGTATGAGATAAAATAATAGAACAAAGTTATTAACGTTTAACAACGTAAGCACAACAAGAATGACCCCCTTACATCACGATCACACAAGATACTAATACACGTAGCATCCTAACATTTTCACTTATCACATCAACAAGAAAGTATTTACAAGGCTATCTCAAACCAACACAATCAAGTTATTCACACAAGGTACTTTAAGCTAACAAGTTCGGGTATCTACCCCTAAAGTACTTCATACATTAAATCTTTTAAAAGATCCGTTGCTTTCACATAAGTCACACAATACCCGTAGTATAAAATAGAGTGACTGTCTTTTTAAATAAACCAAAACACTTACCTTTGTAAAATCAAGTAACAACATTATTTCCCAAACGTCCAAGTTTGCCTAATTTCAAATGTTCACGCTTCTTATTTTAGAAAGGTTTCGTAGTTCATAGTCTTATTCATTTAAGAATATAATTCTCTTTTAAACAATCTGAGAAACATAAGTCTTATATGAGTAGGATATTCTTGTTTATAACAATCTTATTACAATAGTGATCTAGGAAATATCATTTTGTCTCATCTTAGCTTCTATGCAGATGGAAGTTTCTACTGGTTTTAATAATACTTAATTAGTCAAAACATTTCCTTTTATTAACGCTGCAGTGGTTTGTCGATACACATTCTGATTTCCGAAATCAGTAAAACATTCTTAAGCCGTTATACCTAACTTCCCATGAAGCTAGTATAACTCTTAAGTTTTTCAAAAACCAAGTATTACTTCTTCTTTCAAAATGATTCAAAAATCTTTTGAAATACTTCAAGTTCTTTATTAACACATAACAAGCGGTTATAGTTCAAATCGCTTATCTTTTAAAGACCACAAGTATTTTCTTACCAACATAAAGTCGTTATAACCAACTTCCCATAAAGCCGTTATAACACTTTATGTTTTAAACCAATCAAATACGTTTAGCACACGTACGCTCACCGTACTACATAGTTCACACATATCATGCTAGAAGAGATAGGAAGAGGTTCACATACCTCGCGACGATTATCGACTAATAGCAAAACGCTCAAGTACTTCCAACCGCCGGCTACTCCTGCCAAGTAACGCGCCACACGTAGTACTTCAACCTATAAGGCCACAAGGCGCTTATTAACATCAAGATCTTATCGTAGAACATTCTACGAAAATTGGCGACTCTCCCCGCAACAGCGTAAATCTCCTCCTCTATCGAGGCCGCTACCAAGCCAACCGGGGGTTATACGTCTAACCCTAACTGCACAATTCTACTCACGGTACTACTACACAAGTCTCATCAGACTACAACCCTATGTAATTACGTCGCTTTCTTTAAATTGGGCTTAAGTCCAAGGACATTGCCACACAATACTAAGTTCATCTATATATAGTATACTTCAACTATATATTCAAACAATATGTAATTTCCAATTTCAATAGAGGACAAGATAATTACCTCGATAAGCCCATAATTATCCAAGTTAAAATGTCGATCCCGGGCAACGTTTAGCTCGACTCCGGCGCTCAACCCGCTCTAAACCACCCTTAGAAGTTCTAACCAACTTCTACACAATACTCCAACTGACTATGGAGATTTTCCTTAGGGTTTCGGTTTTGTGGACTGACGAAGTATAATAGTATTTACGGGCTTTTCAGATAGGTATAACCTTAGAATACAACAAGGTATACGGCTAAGGTAATTTGGGCATTATAACAATACTTTTGAGAGTATTTCTACACCACAAAGGGGTATTATCTGAAACAACTAGGCTAGGGGTGTACCCTCGGCCAAGGCCTCTAGGAGAGGGGAGGCTCTCGCCATAAGGCCACCAAAGGGGAGGAGGAAGGCTTTTGGACGAGAACCACTAGAAGGGAGAGGGAGGGATTTTAACACTTAGAATAATTTTTAGGATGAAGAAATTCATCAAAGGGAGGGGTATTTATAGGTCAAGCAAAGGCCAACCAATGGCCAAGATCAATCCATGTGTTAGGCAAGTGTAGGGCTAGGATTTACCAAACACAAATATCCTACCTACCCTTGACTTTTGCCAAGGCACAAAAAACGTGCCTTACCTTGTCCAATTCGTCCAAATGGACGATTTGAAGTCCACCAATGAGAGGGTGCCAAGTGGCGCCCTCTTGTTGGTCCAACACGTTTCGTCTCTCGGAAAAATCCGCAAAAATTAGAAATGACATAGCCGGAAATTCCCCTACGAAAGCTGTGGAAGCGTTTTCGAAAACGACTCTAACCGGGTGTTGTGCACAAAGTGAAAATCGGCCAAGCCTTACTTGAAGTTCGAAATTTCCTACGTACGTCCTCGCGTACATACTCTGGAAATACGGGGTATAACAATTACCAGATAATAGGGAACATATCAAAGAGTCATGAAATTCCATTGAATGGTATCTTGGAGATCGAGGTGTTTGATTGTTGGGGTATTTACTTCACGGGGCCATTCATTCCGTCTTAAGGGAACCAGTACATCTTGGTTGCAGTGGATTATGTCTCAAAGTGGGTGGAAATAATTGAACTTTCGATTAATGATGCACGTGTAGTTTCCCGATTTGTGAAAAAGAACATATTCACATGCTTTGGGACCCCGCGAGCCATTCTTCGTGATCAAGGTACACATTTTTGTAATTGGCTCTTTAATAACTTTATGTATAATTATGGGGTGAAGTACAAGGTGGCGAATGCGTACCACCCTCAGAAGAGTGGTGTCTAATCATGAGATTAAATGTATACTTGATAAAACCATAAGTGTTCATAGAAAATATTGTGCATTGAAACATGACGATGCTCTCTGGGCGTACAGGATTGCGTATGAAATGCTTATCGGAACCTCTCGTTATAGGTTAGTGTTTGGTAAGGCCTTTCACCGTCCTTTTGAGCTTGAACACATGGTGTATTGGGCAATCCAAAAAATGAATCTAAACGTGGAAGCAGCGGGTGAGAAGTGATCGGTGTATTTTATATACACCTTTTGAGTCAGTTTTAGTTAATCTTTTGTCCCATTTTGCACATATAAGTGTCGTATTAGGATAGTTTTCTTTCTTTTGAGTAAAAGTGGTTAAAATGGCCAAATGGCGGAAAAGGAGCAAAAAGAGGGCAAAAGAGGAGATGCCAGAGCTGGAAACAGAGAAAGTGGCGAACGAGGGTAAAATCCAGACCAGCGCCGCGGCGCCCACTATTCAGAGAGGCTGCAGAAGATCCAGCGCCGCGGCGCCCTCAGACAGCAGATGCAGGGCCGCGGCGCCTAAACATCCGAGAAGCTACAGGAGTTCCAGTACGCGCGCTCGAGCACAGACATCGGGCCGCGCGCCAAAACACCCGGACGGATTGCAGAACTTTAGCCGCGCTACTGTGCGCAGGGCCGCGGCGCCGACGCGGAAAAATTAGGTCTTTTGACGAAATTACAGGCGAGCTTGAAGGAAAAGAGGAGAGCAGTTGACCTATAAAAGGAGAACTCGCGCTTTTAAGGGTTCCCCTTCTTGCATAACACAAGACTTTTGCTTGGAGATTGGATACCATTAGTTTAGTAATTTATTTTCCCTTTCTTGTTCTTTATTTCAGTTTTGTATGATGAATTTTGAATTAGTTCTTGTCATGTCTATGGCTAGGAACTAATTCTCTTATAGACTTTTCATGTTGAATTGCTAGAAACTTATGTTATAAATTAATGCATGCTTATGGTTATTTTTCTTATTGTGAGATCTATCCAATAATTGAGTTGAATTCTTGGTAATTAATTGACAACTAATTATCACTATATGATTTCTAATCAGATTCCGAAAGGGGATTGTGAATATCTTTGTAAGTTGGGTAGACATTCTTGGATTGGGGATGAAAATACCTCAATTATTTATGTAGCGTTGATGAGAGGCTTAACAACCCTAATTTTGCGCATTGTGCGTGACGGTCAACTAGGTTTTTGTTCTTAATCCTCCTATAGAGTTATCCTTATCACCGAAAGGTAGGTAAGGTGAGATCTTTGAGGTTGAGTGTTTATATAACCCTAACGGGAGTATAAAACGATTTCGTAAACCTGCTTTCTCCAAAAGAAGAATACCATAAGTTAATGCATTAGTGAGTAGCATAAGCGGATAGTAAGGATACATGGAAGCCCTATTCTCATCGCCACTAAAGTAAATCTTTATACTTAAATAGCTTGCATAATTCTTAGTTATAAACAACAAATCAATTATCAATTCACCAAATAGATACTAGAAAATAGATAGTTGGTAATTGAACCCTAATCCTTGTGGACGATATTCGGTCTTATCAAGACTATACTACTTGTCACGATAACGTGCACTTGCGTTTAAAATGTGTGCATCTTACCGCGCATCAAGTTTTTGGCGCCGTTGCCAGGGATTAGGCATAGTTCAATATCAAATTGATCTATTTTTAATTTCTAATTTGGGTTTTGTGTATAGTTTTTTTTTTAATCTTTTTGTTTTATGTATTTATTGTGTGAAAACAAGGGTGTCGTGATCCTTTGTTGGTTTTGATGTATCTCAGGGATCCTGAAGATATGGAGTACTACTGTCAATATGATCGAGCTCCAACCGTAGAGGAAGAGAGAGAGGAATTGCGAGAAGTCATACTCAGTCTCACTAAGTATCAAGCGCAGTTTATGGACGAAATGAGATTGGCCATAAAGAAGCTGGAACTGCAAATAGGAGAACTCGCGATCATATTTGGCAGCGAAATGCAAGAAAATCAATCAGCACCTATGGGGGGTGGCAAGAAACTTGAAGGGCCTGAACCACACCCAACTATTGAGGAATCTGGCAAGGTAGTTAGTGTAGAGAAGGAAAAGATTTCAGGGATCCAATTATTGGCCTTCCTGGATTCTGTGGAAATTCTTTTTCCTGCACCTATCACAGAAGAAACACCACTAGCTATCACTAATGGCTCCCAAAAAGGAATTACATATCATCAAGGGCAACCCCCAGACTTAAGAGATGTAGAGAATTTCACGGATTCCTACACTATAAAAAGCCTAAAAGACAAACATATCGTGTGTACTTGGGGGACACTTATATGTTTAAGGCTCTTGTTTGAACAAATAGTTATAGGGAAATTGAGACCTATAGCAATAAATCTGCGAATTGCAAGTAGTTCGCAGAAGGGTCCAATGAGCACTTATGCTGTTAATTGCGTCCCGCTAAAAGACGTTAAAGATGGCTTGTTGGGAGGCAACCCAACGTTTTTAATTATGTTATTTTAATTTCTCTTTATTTTATTTTATTTTACTTTGAAACGATCTCAGGGTCTTGGGTTCTTGTTTTGTGTTGTTGTATGAAAGGTGGAATGAAAGATAAAACCGAGGATAAAGGAGCAAAAACGCTGTAAAAAGGAAAAGCAGTCGTCAGCGCCAGAACTGGCCGCGGCCAGTAATTTCGAAGAGCCACAAGATTAGCAGCCATGCGCTGAATCTCGTGACGCGACGCCGAACTTCAGAGAGCCATATTTCCGCAAATTCCGAATTTTTCCTCCTAGACCTCTGTTATGACCCATTGTGTGTCGATAAGTTGTCCTTTTTCTTTTATTTTCTTTGAGTCTTGCACACATTGGGGACAATGTGTGATTTAAGTTTGGGGGTGTTTTATTTGTGTCTTGTTATGTTTCAGTTAAGTCTTTTTTTTAAATTTGTTTTGTGTTTATTTTTGAGTCACAGTTTTTTTTTCTTTTTAAGTCATAATTGCCTGTCAAAGATCATGTATGTTGTAGTTGCTAGAAACACCTAGTGAAGTAAGGTGGAATAATGTAACGGAATTGAAGCAACTATCTAAACACCTAAGTTAGATATGCCAAAAACTCACAGAATCTGTCTATTTGGAGTTTCTTGCTTGAGTTATGCATGCTAAATGATAAATACTTATGTGTTATGATTGCTTGCTATTTGAGGCGAAATAATTAGGATATGCATGCAAGGGAGATGACTCAGGCATTTCTTTGATAGCCAATTCTTACCATTCTTTTCTATCCCGTACTTTAAAAATATCCCTAGTCAGCCCCATTGAGCCTAAATTTGAAACTTCTTCTTTGACACCCTATATTCCCACAAATTGTACCATAAGTGAAAAAGAAATAGGGGAATACATTGTGTTAAAAAAGAGACAAAAAGAGTGAATAAGTCTGTTGCACCCCAATACAAAAGTAATAAGAAATAGGCAAAAGCCTAAGTTTGGGGGTGCTTGTCATTATTATATACTTCACTCTCCCAAAACAAAAGAGGGGAAAGATAGAATCGAAATGAAGAAAAGAACAAAAAGAAAAAGGGAAATACTGAAAAGCTGAAGAGCTTATGGTACACGAAATGAGCCTAAATTGCCTATTTTTACCTACCTATACCTAAGCCTACATTACAACCCTTAAAGTCCTGAAGATCTCTTCTATGCATATCCAGGATTAGTGGAGAATAGCAAGTAAGCATGCCATAGGAATTCTTGAATTTATATGCATAATTTAGTATATTGACTTCCATCAAAGCATGATAAGTATGAGTTTGCGAAATATCTAGCTTAATGTGCTGAAATTTCATGCTATATGTTCCTGCATATTATTCTGCTAACCTTCATGTTTTTCTAGTTAACACTTATGCAGCAAAAGTGATCAATGACAGTGAGTCTTTTATTTTTTCGTTCTTTGAGTCTTTTATTTTATTTCTTTCTATCTTTGCTCGAGGGCGAGCAAAGGTTAAGTTTGGGGGTATTTGATCGGTGTATTTTATATACACCTTTTGAGTCATTTTTAGTTAATCTTTTGTCCCATTTTGCACATATAAGTGTCGTATTAGGATAGTTTTTCTTTCTTTTGAGTCAAAGTGGTTAAAATGGCCAAATGGCGGAAAAGGAGCAAAAAGAGGGCAAAAGAGGATATGCCGTAGCCGGAAACAGAAAGTGGCGAACGAGGGTAAAATCGGACCGGCCAGCGCGGCCTCGCAGCAAAACAGGCCGCGCGCCACTATTCGAGAGGCTGCGAAGATCCAGTACGCGGCGCCTCGTGCCAGATGCAGGTCGCGGCGCTAAACATCCGAGAAGCTACAGAGTTCCAGCGCGCGCCTCGCAACAGACATCAGGGCCGCGGCGCCAAAACACCCGACGGATTGCAGAACTTTCGGCGCCGCGGCGCCTGTCTGCAGGGCCGCGGCGCCGACGCGGAAAAATTAGGTCTTTTGACGAAATTCTGGGCCAGGCCTGAAGGAAAAGAGGGAGGCGGTTTTCAGCCTATAAAAGGAGAACCCTAGGCAGTTTTTAAGGGTTCCCCTTCTTGCACAACACAAGACTTTTGCTTGGAGATTGGATACCATTAGTTTAGTAATTTCTTTTCCCTTTCTTGTTCTTTATTTCAGTTTTGTATGATGAACTTTGAATTAGTTCTTGTCATGTCTATGGCTAGGAACTAATTCTCTTATAGGGCTTTCCATGTTGAATTGCTAGAAACTTATGTTATAAATTAATGCATGCTTATGGTTATTTTTCTTATTGTGAGATCTATCCAATAATTGAGTTGAATTCTTGGTAATTAATTGACAACTAATTATCACTATATGATTTCTAATCAGATTCCGAAAGGGGGGGATTGTGAATATGTTGTAAGTTGGGTAGACATTCTTGGATTGGGGATGAAAATACCTCAATTATTTATGTAGCGTTGATGAAAGGCTTAACAACCCTAATTTTGCGCATTGTGCGTGACGGTCAACTAGGTTTTTGTTCTTAATCCTCCTATAGAGTTATCCTTATCACCGAAAGGTAGGTAAGGTGCGATACTGGGGTTGAGTGTTTATATAACCCTAACGGGAGTATAAAACGATTTCGTAAACCTGCTTTCTCCAAAAGAAGAATACCATAAGTTAATGCATTAGTGAGTAGCATAAGCGGATAGTAAGGATACATGGAAGCCCTATTCTCATCACCACTGAAGTAAATCTTTATATTTAAATAGCTTGCATAATTCTTAGTTATAAACAACAAATCAATTATCAATTCACCAAATAGATACTAGAAAATAGATAGTTGGTAATTGAACCCTAATCCTTGTGGACGATATTCGGTCTTATCAAGACTATACTACTTGTCACGATAACGTGCACTTGCGTTTAAAGTGTGTGCATCTTACCGCGCATCAAGAAGCGGTTGTTACAGTTGCACAAACATGATGAGTTTTTTTGTCATGCTTATGAGAATATGAAACTCTATAAGGAGAGGACCAATAGAATGCACAACAATTATATTCATTGTCGTGAGATTGAACCTGGGCAGTTGGTATTGTTGTATAATTAAATACTTAAGGTGTTTAGGGGAAAACTGAAGAGAAAGTGGTCTAGCCTATTTGAAATAGTTCGTGTAACCGCCCATAGAGCAGTTGAGTTGAAACTGCTAAATAAAGAGTTTGACATTTTTTGTTAATGGGCAGTGTAAAGCATTATGTTTGAGAGACCAACCCATCAGATTAGTTGGAAGAGGCTTGATAGAGTCTGGATCATGTCGCGATATTAAATAAAGCGCTTCTCGGGAGGCAACCCAAGTTTGTAATAGTAGGATAGTGAAAAATATGAAAATACAAAAAGATGTCATGCAACGAACTTAACTAAGGCGCTTGTTGGGAGGAAACCTAATTTTTGTATTATAGTGTCACGTTTTTTCATTTCGCATGACTAGGGAAAAAGCGGGAATGCAAAACGAGGCAAAAATTGAGATTTTACACTCCAGGTTTCCTAGTCACGCTGCATGTGTGTCGCACCTGTAGCGCACATAGGACAATAATATAGAAAAATATTTTCCCGCGATGGGTACCCGACACATATGAGGTACCTTAAAATTTTCTAAAACATGAAAGTCCACGTTCAGCCCCTGATACATGTGCAGCGTGAGGTTGAAAACAATTACTAAAATATGAAACCGCGTGATGGATGCCTGACGCTTGTGTAACGCGGGCACCCCAAAATGCCTGAATTTGTTTTATGTGATGGGTCCATGATGCGGACCCAATGCACATGCGGCCCATTCATCGTTTTTATAGGATAAAAGGGGAGGGGAAACACTTAGCTTATTTTCCAACTCTTAAATTGGCTCCCCACCGAAATTTTCTCTCAAGAACCTTCTACCTTATCCTTGGGCTCCAACTACAACTCAAGAACTTCAAATCCATCTTCCATTAACATATCCAAGGTAAGAAAATCCACCTCAACTTAATAATTTTACTTTAGTTCTTGAGTTTAGTGTAACAGAAACCGATGGTTTTGGGCTATTTTTGGGCGGGATTTTGGTATTAGTTGATGGTATTTTTTGGGTTTGATGTGTAAGTGTCACGACCCGATCCCGGGCCCGTGACTGGTGCCTTACCCGGGCACCCAAGTAGACATACATCAGAGTAATCAGCGGAATATAAAAACAAGACATGAAACAATTATAGAATGAGAACAGTTTATCGAGATAAGATTGCCTTTCGGCATGTATATATACATAAAACTTGAACCCGAACAGTTACATCCCTTTTACAACTCTGCCCACAACAGTACTACAGACCTCTAAGATTTTTACAACAACTATGACGGGACAGGGCCCCGCCATACCCCTGAATGTACAAGAACTTACAAACTCGGGGAAAACATATCAAAAGATAAGCCTCCAGAGAAAACGGAGCTTCCCAATACGCTGAACTGTGATCCTAAGAGTGAGGATCAACCGATGTACCTCTACCTGCGGCATGAACGCAGCCCCGGGCGAGGTCAAGATAACAGTACCAAGTATGTGAAATCGAAATATCAAACGAAATCATAATGCTAAAATAAAACAGGGGACATGTATGATAACCAGACTACAGTTCACAACATAAAGCAGTCATGTCAAGTCAGGGACTCACGCCCTCAAGTCATCCCTCATGCCCGTGGAACTCCTTTCTCACTGCCGGCAGTCTAGGTATAAATCGTGTGATACGTATAACATGTCTCGGCCCATCCCATGGGACTCGAGGTGGAATCGCATGGTCACATTCCCGGTCCATCTCATGGACTCGGTGCCGGATCGTATGGAATACATTCCCGGTCCATCTCATGGACTCGGTATCAAATCGGGTGGAATACATTCCCGGTCCATCCCATGGACTCGGTATCAAACGCAGAAATACATTCCGGTCCATCTCATGGACTCGGTATCAAATCGGTGGAATACATTCGGTCCATCCCATGGACTCGGTATCAAAACGTGTGAAATACATTCCCGGTCCATCCCATGGACTCGGTATCAAATCGGGTGGAATACATTCCCGGTCCATCCCATGGACTCGGTATCAAAACGTGTGAAATACATTCCCGGTCCATCTCATGGACTCGGTATCAAATCGGGTGGAATACATTCCCGGTCCATCCCATGGACTCGGTATCAAAACGTGTGAAATATATTCCCGGTCCATCCCATGGACTCGGTATCAAATCAGGTGGAATACATTCCCAGTCCATCCCATGGACTCGGTATCAAAACGTGTGAAATACATTCCCGGTCCATCCCATGGAATCGGTATCAAATCGGGTGGAATACATTCCCGGTCCATCCCATGGACTCGGTATAGAATCGTGTGGAATACATTCCCGGTCTATCCCATGGACTCGGTATAGAATCGTGTGCAATACATTCCCGGTCCATCCCATGGACTCGGTATCAAAACGACCATAACATTTAAACTCCCTTTTAAGACAGATTAAGATAATACCATACTTTTCTTTTAAATCACAAACACTTTCCTTTTTTTAAATCAAGTAACAACATTTTTTTCCAAAAGTTGAAGTTGCCTAATTAAAATATACTCAAGTCTTTTACTTCCGAAAGTTTTCATAGTTCATAACGCAATCTCTTTTTAAAACAATTGAGTAACATATACCTTATATGTGAGTAGTTATTCTTCTTTATAACAATCTGATTAAAGCAGTCATGATCTAGAAAATGTAATACAATTTTGTCTTATCTTAGCTTCTATGCAGATGGAGGTTTATACTGGTTTTAATATAGTTAATTAGTCAACACATTTTCCTTTATTAACGCTGCAGTGGTTTGTTCGATACTTATTCTCATTTCCGAAATCAGTAAAACATTATTCTTTAAAAGCCAAGTACTAATTACTCACGAATGAGGTTTCACAACTTTTTAACAAAATTCATAGCCCTTAACATTTCATAAAACGTCATTTATAAGTTAAGTCTCTTATCTTTTTAAGATCAAGTCTCTTAACTTCTAAAATCAATAAACCATTCTTTTACCTACATAAAGTCGTTATAACTAACTTCCCATAAAGCTATTATAACACCTTATGTTTTAAACCAACCAAAACTCATTTAGCACATGCACGTCTACCGTACTACATAGTTTACAAAACATCATGCTAGAAAGGATAGGAAGAGGTTCACATACCTCGCGATGATTATCGACAATTAGCAAAATGCTCCACCGTACTATAACCCTGCTAGCCTTGTCCACCCTTCAAGTAGAACACGCTACTCGCAGAACTTCAACCTATAATGGACATATACGTCAATCAACGTCTAGACTACTCTGTAGAATATTCTAAGCAGAAGGTTCTCTATTCTATGGAAATTTGGGCAGCATTTCCCTACCCGTCAAACTACTCAAGTCTCATCAGAATACAAATTCTATGTAATTACAAATGATTCTCTTCTTTAATACCATCCTTCTATATCTTATACTCAATTCTAAACTACTATATGTAATTTCCAATTACAATATAAGGACAAAGATATTTACCTCGATAAGCCCAAAATTATCCTAGATTAAAGTCGATCCTGAGCAAGGTTTAGCTCATAATCTGTACGCTTCAATTCGCTCCAAGAGACCCTTAGAAGTTCTATCCAACTTCTACTTAATACTTCAACCCACAATGAAGATTTTCCCTAGGTTTTCGTTTCGTGACTAATGGATATAAAGTAGTATTTCTGGGCTTTTAGTATAGAGGTAACTTTGGAATACTACAAGGTATTTGGGCTAAGGTATTTTGGAATAACAACAATACTTGGAGAGTATTTTTCTACCAAGGGGGTATTTCGACAAGAACAACTAGGAAGGGGGTGTTTTGCCGAGGGCTTCACAAAGGGGGAGGGGGAGTTTGGACGAGAGCTTTCAAGAGGGGGAGAGGGATTTTGAGACTTGGAAAATGTTTAAGGGATGAATATTTAGTCTTGCACTTGAGAGGTATTTATAGGCCAATCAATGGCCAAGATCAAAGCAAGTGGAGGGTGAAGATTGGATAGCTTGTGTGAGTGGAGTCTTCCACCAAGTGTCCACCACAACCTTGGGACATATGTCCACCACAACATTGGGACATATGTCCCCCACAACAAAGAGCCATGTGGCCTTCCACTAGGCACAAAAAAACGCCCAAGGCAAGCCCCCCACTTGCCCACAAAATCGTCCAAATACCTACTCCCACTCACCAAAAGAAAATATCTTCCAAGACTTTGACCACTTGACCATGTCCACTTGGCCAACATTTTCGTCCAACCCATGCCAACTAAGGGTGACACATGTCGCCCTCCTATTGGTCCAAAATATTTCGTCTCTCGGAAAAATCCGTAATCGGTTAAAATATTAAAAACGTAGAATTTCCTTCACAAGATTCGGAATCTTTTCCGTTGAAAGTTCACAATTCCATCCTTAACCTAATTAGGGTTTGTACAAATGTACGTACGTCCTCACATACATACTCTGGAAATACGGGGTATAACATTCTCCCCCCCTTAGAAACATTCATCCCGAATGTTCCTTCTCAAGACAGATAACGATAAAGTTCCTCATAACTTAAACAGTTTGCAAAGGCCACACATGGCCATAGAATAACACACGCGAAAATACTTACATCCAAGTCCACGAGGAATTACCTCTAACATCACAAAAGCTCCCACCGTCAACCTGAACTCCAAGTGTCGACGCTGACTATCCGCACGACTTCTGTTGACTCTGAGCTGCCAATAACTTCTTCTGGATAAGCTTCACCTTATCCACACCCTGCTGGATCAAGTTTGGACCAACTATCTGAACCTTGCCAACATCGAACCAATCGACCGACAACCTACACTTCCGCCCATACAAGGCTTCATAAGGCGACATCCGAATACTGAAATGGTAGCTATTATAATACTCACTCAACAAGAGGCGAATAATCCTTACAGCTACCTCTGAAATCAAAACACCGGCCCGAGGGTGAATGCAATACTGAGACTCACCTGAGGTCCTAACCTTGCCTGGTAAGACCTCTATAAAAATAAATAGCCGCAAACTGGGCTCCATTGCCTGTCATAAAGTAAAAGTAGGAACCCCGTGCAGTCTTACAACCTTCCTGATATATAACATCCAGCATAACCCTCTGCCGAGTAAACAGTTCTGACTGAAAGACAAGATGGGCTGACCTCATCGGCCCGACTACTGGTCGAACGCATCCACGAACTCGTACGATGGTTAACTAAACTTGGGCCTAACACCCTCGTGACCCTATCACAAAGCGGGACCGCCACAATTTTTCCTTACTTCAAACTGGGTTGCGGGTTGACCCGCAATCTGGCCTCAACCCGACCCATTTATCGCGCCAAGCTCTTGTTTCCCGATCCGGAACAATCTCACCATCGAGTCACGAAAACCTAGTGGTCTTCTTAGCTCAACTACCCTCTTACATTTCACACTACTCAGGGACTTATCACACAAATATATCTCACGTATACTATGCACTCCGATAAGGGTCAAACATAAAAATAAATCTTTTACTCAAGATGGCCTCGCCTCTAAGGTCTCCACGTATAAAACTCTAAGGCTTACAATTTCCCTGTCCCCAATCTTACCCTTCTAATTAACCATGTTTTCTAAACACAATCTTCAACATAATGCTATCTGAACATAATACTTAGCACTTCATCATATCATCAACGCATACTAGTCTCTAGAGGGGTAAGAATATACATGTATCATCTGCTTCATTTTCCCTTCGTCGCTTCTAATCATAATCCTGCCCTGCCGGGCGCATAGCTATAGAAGGCGATGAACCTGCCACTGACCCGGTAGGCTGCGTCATTTTGCTGCACTCTCCTATAAGGGCGATCTCGTCACATGGCCCTGACGGCCGCAGTGAAACAAGCACCGCGATAAAGACGACATTTCGGGATGACGCCGCCACATCGTACACCGGGAGGACATGAATCTCGGGCTAGAACCCATGAATATCTCAGAAACCGAAGCCACGAGCCCCGACCAGCCGAATACCGAACGCCCCAAGATCGGGAGGTTGGGCCGGGCGGCGCCGCAAAACTCGCCGTCAAGCACTGCCTCGGTAATGGCCGCTCGCGCTCGTACTCTCAGATCCTACTAGCGGCTCCTCGCCGCCTTGCCCATCTGCCCGGGTTGCCTGCGCGAGGCATAATCGGTAAAACAAAATACGTCAGAGGGGTCCAACTTATAACACAGCTCTAAGGCACGATCTCAGAATGAGAAGAATGGAAACCAATCCTAAATGTCCTGCAGCCTCCTGATTATAGATGTGGTGCACAACACATCGATAATCAAGACTCTACTAGACACGGTCTGTAGATACTTTCCGAGGATTAACTGCTCTGATACCACTTTTGTCACGACCCAATCCCGGGCCCGTGACTGGTGCCTTACCCGGGCACCCAAGTAGACATACATCAGAGTAATCAGCGGAATATAAAAACAAGACATGAAACAATTATAGAATGAGAACAGTTTATCGAGAGAAGATTGCCTTTCGGCATGTATATATACATAAAACTTGAACCCAGCGATACATCCCTTTTACAACTCTGCCCACAACAGTACTACAGACCTCTAAGAGTTTTACAACAACTATGACGGGACAGGGCCCCGCCATACCCCTGAATGTACAAGAACTTACAAACTCGGGGAAAACATACCAAAAGATAAGCCTTCGGAGAAAATGGAGCTTCCCAATACGCTGAACTGTGATCCTAAGAGTGAGGATCAACCGATGTACCTCTACCTGCGACATGAACGCACCCGGGAGGTCGATAACAGTACCAAGTATGTGAAATCGAAATATCAGAACGAAATCATAACAGTCTAAAATAAAACATGAGACATGTATGATAACAAACTACAGTTCACAACATAAAAACAGTCATGTCAAGTCAGGGACTCACGCCCTCAAGTCATCCCTCATGCCCGTGGAACTCCTTCCTCACTGCCGGCAGTCTAGGTATAAATCGTGTGATACGTATAACATGTCTCAGCCCATCCCATGGGACTCGAGGTGGAATCGCATGGTCACATTCCCGGTCCATCTGATGGACTCGGTGCCGGATCGTATGGAATACATTCCCGGTCCATTTCATGGACTCGGTATCAAATCGGGTGGAATACATTCCCGGTCCTGTTACACCCCGTAAATTCAAGGAGTTAAGATAAGAACATACCAAGGAATATAAGATTTGAAAGTTGATAGATAAGTTGACAAACATGTGTTGGACGGATTTTGAGTCTACCTTGGAGTGTTGTACCCCAGTTGTTAAGCATTTCGAGGTATTTAAAAAGCCTAGTGAGTAGTCCGTTAAATCAAGTTCCCAACGCAACGAACCGTTCGTCGATAGGACATCGGAGTCAAAAGTTATGGAAGTTTCAAGTTTGGTGCGCAATGTGCAAAAACAAAGCTGCTTGTCGGTTGAAGCGACGCGGACGCAGTGGCGCGGCGCCGGTTGTACTGGGAGTTCGCAGGGGTTGCAGCGTCGCGGCGCAGGAATGCTGGAACGTTTTCGGAAGTGGAAGAGCCGCGGCGCCGGCGGCGGGGCCGCGGCGCCGAGGCGGGATTTTTGCGCAGAAAGGGGCGAAAAACAGGGGATATTTTGTTTAAAACCTATGGGAGGGTGACAAGTGTCCCTCCCATCCTTTTTACCAGAAAGTGGTCCTATTTTAGGGCCAAGTCTTGGAAGACTTGGCCATTTCATTTCAAAACCCTCTCCCTTCTCTCTAGTTTTTTGAAGAAAACCTAGCTTAAGAGGAAACTGTTGGAGCGGCGGCAAGAAGGAAAAGTGTGGGTAAACTTGTGGGAAGCGCTGGTAGACGAGTTTGACGGAAAAGAAGTGGAAGAAAGGGGCTTTTGTGGGTTTCTCCAAAGGTAAAAGTTTCCCCTTCTCTTGGTTATGAGTTATACTTGTTTTAGTAGTTTAGAAATGAGCCTGAGGCTGTTATATTTTAGTAGTTTAGAATTGAGCCTGAGGCTGTTATATTTGAATAGATTTGGATCTTGTTGTCTTGTTGAAACCGAAAATGGGCATGTTAGCCTTAAGATTTTAACTTCAATTTGGTTACTGATTTGGTCGTCGCATGTTGTAAAGGGGGATTGTAGTTGTTGAAGATGTCTAGGGCTAGATATCATGTTAGACCTAAGAACTTGAATTGGAAAAGAGTTGAAAGGGGTTAGTATTGGTTATATTGTTGGCCAAGAATGGCATGGAGATTATTGGTTTATTTTGTGTTGTTGTGGGGCGGAATTTTACACGTATTAGTAGGCGTGTAATCCCCTTGTATTTGCTGAATTAATTGAGCCTTAAATGTGGCGTTGGTTATTGCAATTTCGGCCTTGAAAAAGGTGGCATAGTAAGTAGAAGCAAAGGAAGTGCTGTCCGACTTTCCGTAGAATGTAGGGACCTTGCACTTAGTTATTCTACGTTCGAAGCTAGAGATTGATAGACGTTTTATGACCCTTATAGGATTGAAGTACTACAGTAGCATATTCTACTTAAGGGGGGAAAGTATTGTGGAGCATTTTGCTTATTGTCGACAATCGTCGCGAGGTATGTGATTCTTCCTATCCTCTTCAGCATGATTATTTGTGAAATATATAGTGCAGTAGATGCACGTGTGTTAAAGAAATTTGATTTCCCTTGTTGTGCCTTGACTTGATATGAAGTGTAAAGGTCTTGATTGTTGAAAGAGTAGGAAAATCTTATTCGTTAGTAATAAGTACCCGGTGGTTAAAGAATAAGCCCTCTTGGTCTCATAAGGGCTTATAGTTGTAATTGGTTGGTTTAAAAACATAAAGTGTTATAACGGCTTTATGGGAAGTTTGTTATAACCACTTTATGTAGGTAAAAGGATGGTTTGTTGATTTCAAAAGATAAGAGGCTCGACGTATAATTGACCTAAGTGGTGTTGAAAAGTGTGAAACCTCATTCGTGAGAAATGAGTACTTGGTTTTTAAAAGAATAATGTTACAAATTTCGGAAATGGGAATAAGGATCGAACAAGCCAATGCAGCGTCGATAAAGGAAAGAAGTAATGACAATTAATCATATTAAAACCAGTAGAAACCTCCATCTGCATAGAAGCTAAGATAAGACAAAATTGTATTACATTTCCTAGATCATGGCTGCTCTAATAAGAATTATTGTAATCAAGTTTTGATCTTCTTAAAAATCCCAAGGTAAGGAACTCGATTTCTAAAAGAAAAGAGACTTAAGAATTGGAAGTGTTTTGTTTTAAAAGAAAGGCATGGTTTTGTCTTGTATTGTTTTAAAACATAAAGTGTTATAATAGCTTTATGGGAAGTTAGTTATAACGACTTTATGGAAAATAAAGAAATGGATTCATTATTGGATTTAGAATGGTAACTTGATTTTTTTGAAAATAGAGAAGTAACTTGTTTTCAAATATTGAACTCTTTGTGAGGGAAAAACATAAGTGGCTTGGTTATAAAATGTAGGAGTACCTTGATCTTAAAGGGGTTAGATACTTGGGTTTTACTGGTATACTTGACGTTGTGTTAAGAAGTGTTTAAAGTACCTTGAGTTGTGTGTAACTTGCCTATGCTTGTTGTGATAGCCTTGTTGTGCAAGTGTTTGATTGTGTGCTACCGAGCCTCTCGATGGAGGGCCGGCTATCTGGTTGATTGATGGACATACTGACACGTTGGGTAGCCCACGGGTATGCTTCCACTATATCGATCCTCTTGGACATACTGACACGTTGGGTAGCCCACGTGTATGCTTCCATTAGGAGTGTTATCTTGTTATTTGTTTGGACATACTGACACGTTGGGTGACCCACGAGTATGCGTCCACAGTGAGTATTATCTTGTATTTGTTTGGACATACTGACACGTTGGGTGGCCCACGAGTATGCGTCCACAGTCAGTATTATCTTGTATTTGTTTGGACATACTGACACGTTGGGTAGCCCACAAGTATGCTTCCATAGTGAGTGTTATCTTGTTAGTTGATTGGACATACCGACACGTCAGCGCCCACGTATGCTTCCACAGGATTGTTATCTTGTTATCTCTTTGGGCATACCGACACGTTGGATGGTCCACGTATGGGCCCACTAGGACGGTTCCAGGCCATGCTTATACCGAGTGAGATCTGCCGGCACGCGCCATTGTGCGTTAAATTCCCGTTGTATTTGAGTGATGCTTTCACCGCATGAGTCCCTAACTTGACATGATCGCTTATATGATTGTATCTTGTAGTTTGGTTATCATACATGTCTCCGCTTTATATAGACTATTATGATTTCATTTACGATTTTTCGCCACATACTTGGTACTGTTGTCTTGACCTCCTTCGGGCCGCTCATGCCGCAGTTGAGGTACATAGCTTGGTCGATCCGCACTCTTAGGATCGCTGTTCGGTTCTGAAAGCTCCATATCTCCTAAGCTTGTCTGTGGTACGGCCCACAAGTAGTAGACTTTTGTATATTCAGGCATGGCGGGCCCTGTCCCGTCATTGTGGTTTTAAAATTCTTAGGTGCAGTAATCACAAGCGTGGGGTTTGTAAGGGATGTAATCGCTCAAGTTTTCATTTATGTACAAAAAGGTAACCGTGGGTTAGCTCGCTTCCTTATTTCATCGTTTTCTTTCTTGAGTTTTTATTTCACCGGTTTTTCTCTCGATGTTGTATCACTAGGGTGCCCGGTAAGGCACGACCACAGCCCGAGGTCGGGTCGTGACAAAAGTGGTATCGAGCGATTAATCCTCGGAAAGTGTCTACGATCGTATCTAGTAGAGTCTTGATTATCGGTGTGTTGTGCACCACATCTATAATCGTGAGGCTATAGGATATTTAGGATTGGTTTCCATTCTTCTCACTCGAGATCGTGCCTTAGAGTTATGTTATAAGTTGGACTCTCCGACGTATTCTTTGTATGCCGGTGATGCCTCCCGCAAGGCAACCAGAGCCTGGCAAGGCAAACAGGCGGAGTCTGCGAGAGCGTGCCAGTCCCTACCGAGACCATCGCACTGAGCCTCCGCCTCACACCGGGAAGAGGAGATGAGTTACGCGAGATGGCCCGATTATTGGCCAGATCGTGGCTAGGCACGAGATAGGCCGAATCAGCAGCCAGTTCGAAGAGTACCCGGTTCACCCGAGGTCGAGATAGTTTGAGACTAAGGGATTTTCTCGAGTCGCAGCCACCCGAGTTCTACGTCGAGGCACGAGGATGATCCGCAGAGTTAATCCGATTCTGGATCGAGAGTGATCAAGGCATCGGAGACCGAGTCAGTGATTTTGGTTTCACATCGGCTGCGTGATACTGTAGTCGACTGGTTTGATTCGTGGGAGCTGTCCCGGGGGGAGCATGCACCTCCAGCTGGTTGGGGTGAGTTCTCAGAGGCTTTCCTTGGCCATTTCTTGCCTCCACAGATGAGGAGGACACGGGCCGACAAATTTTTGATGCTGAGACAAAGAGGGCGCACAGTTCGGGAGTACAATGTAGAGTTTGACTCATTGGCTCGGTATGTCCCAGCTCTGGTGGCAGATATGGAGGATAGAGTGCACCGTTATGTCACAGGACTCGATGACTACTTAGCAGAGAGTTGCACGGGAGTAGCTCTTCAGCCGGGCATGGATATTGCCCGCATGCAGGCTTATGCACTTGGGTGTGAGGAGCGTAGGGGTCGACAGAATAACCAAGATCAGCAGAAGAGGGCCAGGACAGCAGGGTCCTCTGGTGACCTTCGAGGCAGGCAACCTCAGCAGCAGAATAGTTATGCGCCTCCGCCAGTACGGAGTGCTCCACCACAGTCTTCAGGACATTCGGTAGATTCAGGAGCAGGTCAGGACTCCAAGGTTTCAGGTTTTTGGGGGAGCAGGGACGTTAGTCAGATGGGACCACCCCTACCTCGTTGTGGTCGTTGTGGTAGGCTCCATAATGGGGAGTGTCGTTCTGGAATGGGAGTTTGTTTTGCATGCGGCCAGCAGGGCCATTTTGCGAGAAATTGTCCAACCAGAGGTAGCGCGGATGTAGAGACTCAGCCTTCGGGATCAGTGGCTGGTTCATCTCCTCCTTTTGTGCGCCGTGCAGGGAAGAAACATGAGTAGAACGACAAAAAGGGAAGTGAAGTAATAGTTACAGGTATATTCTTAACCCTCTGGAGACTAGTATGCATTGATGTTATGGTGATGTGTTAAGTGTTATGTTCGGATAACTTTGTGTTAAAAATGTGATTTAGAAGCCTGATTAGTGAAAAGGGTAAGTCTGAGGATGAGAAAATTTTGAACCTTAAAAATTTATAACAATCGAGACCTTAGAGGTAAGGCCGGCTAGAGTAAAAGATTTTACAGTGATCCTTGTCGGAAGTACATAGTATGTGGGGAGTATTTTTCGGGTGATAAGTGCATGAGTGGCATAACTGATTCTTTTGTGAGTGGAGTAGTGAAGACTATACCGGCGTCTGCGTTTTGGAGACTTAGAAAGAACATTCGGGACGAATGTTTCTAAGGGGGGGAGAATGTTACACCCCGTAAATTCAAGGAGTTAAGATAAGAACATACCAAGGAATATAAGATTTGAAAGTTGATAGATAAGTTGACAAACATGTGTTGGACGGATTTTGAGTCTACCTTGGAGTGTTGTACCCCAGTTGTTAAGAATTTCGAGGTGTTTAAAAAGCCTAGTGAGTAGTCCGTTAAATCTAGTTCCTAACGCAACGAACCGTTCGTCGATAGGACATCGGAGTCAAAAGTTATGGAAGTTTCAAGTTTGCGCGCAATGTGCAAAGCGGCGGTTTTGCCTCAGGTGCCAGTACGCGGCCACTGAATGCGGTGGCGCCGGTTGTACTGGGAGTTCGCAGGGGTTGCAGCGCCGCGCGCTGAATCTGGCAGCGCTGCCGGAATGCTGGAACTTTTTCGGAAGTGGAAGCGCCGCGGCGCCGGCGGCCCCATTTTTGCGCAGAAAGGGGCGAAAAACAGGGGATATTTTGTTTAAAACCTATGGGAGAGTGACAAGTGTCCCTCCCATCCTTTTTACCAGAAAGTGGTCCTATTTTAGGGCCAAGTCTTGGAAGACTTGGCCATTTCATTTCAAAACCCTCCCAAGAAAAACCGTCTCCCTTCTCTCTAGTTTTTTGAAGAAAACCTAGCTTAAGAGGAAACTGTTGGAGCGGCGACAAGAAGGAAAAGTGTGGGTAAACTTGTGGGAAGCGCTGGTAGACGAGTTTGACGGAAAAGAAGTGGAAGAAAGGGGCTTTTGTGGGTTTCTCCAAAGGTAAAAGTTTCCCCTTCTCTTGGTTATGAGTTATACTTGTTTTAGTAGTTTAGAAATGAGCCTGAGGCTGTTATATTTTAGTAGTTTAGAATTGAGCCTGAGGCTGTTATATTTGAATAGATTTGGATCTTGTTGTATTGTTGAAACCGAAAATGGGCATGTTAGCCTTAAGATTTTAACTTCAATTTGGTTACTGATTTGGTCGTCGCATGTTGTAAAGGGGGGATTGTAGTTGTTGAAGATGTCTAGGGCTAGATTTCATGTTAGACCTAAGAACTTGAATTGGAAAAGAGTTGAAAGGGGTTAGTATTGGTTATATTGTTGGCCAAGAATGGCATGGAGATTATTGGTTTATTTTGTGTTGTTGTGGGGCGGAATTTTACACGTATTAGTAGGCGTGTAATCCCCTTGTATTTGCTGAATTAATTGAGCCTTAAATGTGGCGTTGGTTATTGCAATTTCGGCCTTGAAAAAGGTGGCATAGTAAGTAGAAGCAAAGGAAGTGCTGTCCGACTTTCCGTAGAATGTAGGGACCTTGCACTTAGTTATTCTACATTCGAAGCTAGAGATTGATAGACGTTTTATGACCCTTATAGGATTGAAGTACTACGGTAGCATATTCTACTTAAGGGGGGAAAGTATTGTGGAGCATTTTTCTTATTGTCGACAATCGTCGCGAGGTATGTGATTCTTCCTATCCTCTTCAGCATGATTATTTGTGAAATATATAGTGCAGTAGATGCACGTGTGTTAAAGAAATTTGATTTCCTTGTCAGGCCTTGACTTGATATGAAGTGTAAAGGTCTTGATTGTTGAAAGAGTAGGAAAATCTTATTCGTTAGTAATGGGTACTTGGCTGTTAAAGAATAAGCCCTCTTGGTCTCATAAGGGCTTATAGTTGTAATTGGTTGGTTTAAAAACATAAAGTGTTATAACGGCTTTATGGGAAGTTTGTTATAACCACTTTATGTAGGTAAAATGATGGTTTGTTGATTTCAAAAGATAAGAGGCTCGACGTATAATTGACCTAAGTGGTGTTGAAAAGTGTGAAACCTCATTCGTGAGAAATGAGTACTTGGTTTTTAAAAGAATAATGTTACAAATTTCGGAAATGGGAATAAGGAGCGAACAAGCCAATGCAGTCGATAAAGGAAAGAAGTAATGACAATTAATCATATTAAAACCAGAGAAACCTCCATCCGCATGAAGCTAAGATAAGACAAAATTGTATTACATTTCCTAGATCATGGTCGCTCTAATAAGAATTATTGTAATCAAGTTTTGATCCTCTTAAAAATCCCAAGGTAAGGAACTCGATTTCTAAAAGAAAAGAGACTTAAGAATTGGAAGTGTTTTGTTTTAAAAGAAAGGCATGGTTTTGTCTTGTATTGTTTTAAAACATAAAGTGTTATAATAGCTTTATGGGAAGTTAGTTATAACGACTTTATGGAAAATAAAGAAATGGATTCATTATTGGATTTAGAATGGTAACTTGATTTTTTGAAAATAGAAGTAACTTGTTTTCAAATATTGAACTCTTTGTGAGGGAAAACATAAGTGGCTTGGTTATAAAAGGTAGGAGTACCTTGATCTTAAAGGGTTAGATACTGGGTTTTATCGTATACTTGACGTTGTGTTAAGAAGTGTTTAAAGTACCTTGAGTTGTGTGTAACTTGCCTATGCTTGTTGTGATAGCCTTATTGTGCAAGTGTTTGATTGTGAGCTACCGAGCCTCTCGAGGGCCGCTATCCGTTGATTGATGGAAATATCGACACGTTGGGTAGCCCACTGTATGCTTCCACTATATCGATCCTCTCGACATACCGACACGTTGGGTAGCCCACCGTATGCTTCCATTGTAAGTGTTATCTTGTTATTTGTTTGGACATACCGACACGCCAGACCCACGAGTATGCGTCCACAGTGAGTATTATCTTGTATTTGTTTGGACATACTGACACGTTGGGTGGCCCACGAGTATGCGTCCACAGTCAGTATTATCTTGTATTTGTTTGGACATACTGACACGTTGGGTAGCCCACGAGTATGCTTCCATAGTGAGTGTTATCTTGTTAGTTGATTGGACATACCGATACGTTGGGTGGCCCACGGGTATGCTTCCACAGGGATTGTTATCTTGTTATCTCTTTTGGGCATACCGACACGTTGGATGGTCCACGGGTATGGGCCCACTAGGACGGTTCCAGGGCCATGCTTATACCGAGGTGAGATGTCGGGCACGCGCCATCAGGCGTTAAATTCGGGTTGTATTTGAGTGATGATTTCACGGGCATGAGTCCCTAACTTGACATGACTGCTTATATGATTGTGTACTGTAGTTTGGTTATCATACATGTCTCCTGCTTTATATAGACTATTATGATTTCATTTACGTGATTTTTCGCCACATACTTGGTACCGCAGATCGACCTCCTTGGGGCTGCGTTCATGCCTCAGGTTGAGGTAAATAGCTTGCTGATCCGCACTCTTAGGATCACTGTTCAGTTCTCTGAAAGCTCCATATCTCCGGAAGCTTGTCTGTGGTACGGTTCTCAAGTAGTAGACTTTTGTATATTCAGGCATGGCGGGCCCGGTCCGTCATTGTGGTTTTAAAATTCTAGAGGTCTCAGAGCATCACTGTGTGGTTTGTAAGGGATGAATCGCTCAAGTTTTCATTTATGTACAAAAAGGTAACCGTTTGGGTTAGCCTGCTTCCTTATTTCACTGTTTTCTTTCTTGAGTTTTTATTTCCGCTGGTTTTTCTCTGATGTTGTATCACTAGGGTGCCCGGGGTAAGGCACCAGTCACAGGCCCGAGGTCGGGTCGTGACAAAAGTGGTATCAGAGCAGTTAATCCTCGGAAAGTGTCTACAGATCGTATCTAGTAGAGTCTTGATTATCGGTGTGTTGTGCACCACATCTATAATCAGGAGGCTATAGGATATTTAGGATTGGTTTCCATTCTTCTCACTCTGAGATCGTGCCTTAGAGTTATGTTATAAGTTGGACTCCCTCTGACGTATTCTTTGTATGCCATTGATGCCTCCCCGCAAGGCAACCAGAGCCCGTGGCGGCGCAAAGAGTGAGTCGCGAGTAGCAAACAGCCGTCCCCACCGAGACCATCGCACTGAGCCTCCGCCTCACACCGCGCAGGAGATGAGTTACGCGAGATGGCCCGCTTATTGGCCGTGATCGTGGCTAGGCACGAGATAGGCCGATGCAGCAGCTTCAGGCCAGAGTACCCGGGGTTCACCCGAGGTCAGATAGTTTGAGACTACGGGATTTTCTGAGTTGCAGCCCACCTGAGTTCTACGGTTCGAGGCCTGAGGATGATCCGCAGGAGTTAATCCGACAGTTACAGCGGATCATGAGAGTGATCAAGGCATCGGAGACCGAGTCAGTGATTTTGGTTTCACATCGGCTGCGTGATACTGTAGTCGACTGGTTTGATTCGTGGGAGCTGTCCCGGGGGGAGCATGCACCTCCAGCTGGTCAGTGAGTTCTCGAGGCTTTCCTTGCCATTTCTTGCCTCCACGGATTTGAGAGGACACGGCCGACAAATTTTTGATCTTTGAGACAAAGAGGCGCACAGCTGGGAGTACAATGTAGAGTTTGACTCATTGGCTCGGTATGTCCAGCTACCGTGGCAGATATGGAGGATAGAGTGCACCGTTATGTCACAGACTCGATGACTACTTAGCGAGAGTTGCACGGAGTAGCTCTTCACCGGCATGGATATTGCCCGCACGCAGCTTATGCACTGGGTGTGAGGCGTAGGGTCGGCAGAATAACCAAGATCGCAGAAGAGGCCGGGACAGCAGGTCCTCCGTGACCTTCGAGCGAGCAACCTCAAGCAGAATAGTTATGCGCCTCCGCCAAGACGAGTGCTCCACCACGCCTTCGTGACATTCGGTGATTCGGGAGCGGTCGACTCCAAGGTTTCGAGTTTTGGGAGCGGGGCGTTAGTCAGATGAGACCACCCCTACCTCGTTGTGGTCGTTGTGGTAGGCTCCATAATGGGGAGTGTCGTTACGAATGGGAGTTTGTTTTGCATGCGACAGCAGGCCATTTTGCGAGAAATTGTCCAACCGAGGTAGCGGATGTAGAGACTCACCTTTCGAGTCGATGGTCGGTTCATCTCTCCTTTTTGTGCGCCGTGCAGGGAAGAAACATGAGTAGAACGACAAAAAGGGAAGTGAAGTAATAGTTCTGTATATTCTTAACCCTCCGAGACTAGTATGCATTGATGTTATGGTGATGTGTTAAGTGTTATGTTCGGATAACTTTGTGTTAAAAATGTGATTTAGAAGCCTGATTAGTGAAAAGGGTAAGTCTGAGGATGAGAAAATTTTGAACCTTAAAAAATTTATAACAATCGAGACCTTAGAGGTAAGGCCGGCTAGAGTAAAAGATTTTACAGTGATCCTTGTCGGAAGTACATAGTATGTGAGGAGTATTTTTCGGGTGATAAGTCCATGAGTGGCATAACTGATTCTTTTGTGAGTGGAGTAGTGAAGACTATACCGGCGTCTGCGTTTTGGAGACTTAGAAAGAACATTCGGGACGAATGTTTCTAAGGGGGGGGGGGGAGAATGTTACACCCCGTAAATTCAAGGAGTTAAGATAAGAACATACCAAGGAATATAAGATTTGAAAGTTGATAGATAAGTTGACAAACATGTGTTGGACGGATTTTGAGTCTACCTTGGAGTGTTGTACCCCAGTTGTTAAGAATTTCGAGGTGTTTAAAAACCCTAGTGAGTAGTCCGTTAAATCTAGTTCCTAATGCAATGAACCGTTCGTCGATAGGACATCGGAGTCAAAAGTTATGGAAGTTTCAAGTTTGGTGCGCAGTCAGGCAAAGCAGCAGTTGTCGGTTCAGGGGTACAGCGCCGCGGCGCCGGAATGCAGGGCCGCGGCGCCGGTTGTACTGGGAGTTCGCAGGGGTTGCAGCGCCGCGGCGCCAGACGCAGCGCGGAATCTGGAACTTTTCGGAAGTGGCCATGCTGGCGCCCCATTTTTGCGCAGAAAGGGGCGAAAAACAGGGGATATTTTGTTTAAAACCTATGGGAGGGTGACAAGTGTCCCTCCCATCCTTTTTACCAGAAAGTGGTCCTATTTTAGGGCCAAGTCTTGGAAGACTTGGCCATTTCATTTCAAAACCCTCCCAAGAAAAACCCTCTCCCTTCTCTCTAGTTTTTTGAAGAAAACCTAGCTTAAGAGGAAACTGAGCGCGCAAGAAGGAAAAGTGTGGGTAAACTTGTGGGAAGCGCTGGTAGACGAGTTTGACGGAAAAGAAGTGGAAGAAAGGGGCTTTTGTGGGTTTCTCCAAAGGTAAAAGTTTCCCCTTCTCTTGGTTATGAGTTATACTTGTTTTAGTAGTTTAGAAATGAGCCTGAGGCTGTTATATTTTAGTAGTTTAGAATTGAGCCTGAGGCTGTTATATTTGAATAGATTTGGATCTTGTTGTCTTGTTGAAACCGAAAATGGGCATGTTAGCCTTAAGATTTTAACTTCAATTTGGTTACTGATTTGGTCGTCGCATGTTGTAAAGGGGGGATTGTAGTTGTTGAAGATGTCTAGGGCTAGATTTCATGTTAGACCTAAGAACTTGAATTGGAAAAGAGTTGAAAGGGGTTAGTATTGGTTATATTGTTGGCCAAGAATGGCATGGAGATTATTGGTTTATTTTGTGTTGTTGTGGGGCGGAATTTTACACGTATTAGTAGGCGTGTAATCCCCTTGTATTTGCTGAATTAATTGAGCCTTAAATGTGGCGTTGGTTATTGTAATTTCGGCCTTGAAAAAGGTGGCATAGTAAGTAGAATCAAAGGAAGTGCTGTCCGACTTTCCGTAGAATGTAGGGACCTTGCACTTAGTTATTCTACGTTCGAAGCTAGAGATTGATAGACGTTTTATGACCCTTATAGGATTGAAGTACTACGGTAGCATATTCTACTTAAGGGGGGAAAGTACTGTGGAGCATTTTGCTTATTGTCGACAATCGTCGCGAGGTATGTGATTCTTCCTATCCTCTTCAGCATGATTATTTGTGAAATATATAGTCAAAGAGATGACGTGTGTTAAAGAAATTTGATTTCCCTTGTTGTGCCTTGACTTGATATGAAGTGTAAAGGTCTTGATTGTTGAAAGAGTAGGAAAATCTTATTCGTTAGTAATAAGTACTCGGTGGTTAAAGAATAAGCCCTCTTGGTCTCATAAGGGCTTATAGTTGTAATTGGTTGGTTTAAAAACATAAAGTGTTATAACGGCTTTATGGGAAGTTTGTTATAACCACTTTATGTAGGTAAAAGGATGGTTTGTTGATTTCAAAAGATAAGAGGCTCGACGTATAATTGTTATACCCCGTATTTACAGAGTATGTACGTGAGCGCGTACGTATTGTAATTTAAGCCTTAAAGTTGACTAGTTTCGAAAATTGTACACAACACCCGATTGGAGTCGTTTTTCGACGAAACGTTTCCACAGCTTTCGTAGGGAAAATTCCGGCTATGTCATTTTTAATTTTTGCGAATTTTTCCGAGAGATGAAACATTTTAGACCAACGGGAGGGTGACATGTGTCACCCTCACATCGAAGGCTCGACGCAACTTGGCCTTGCTGGGCGATTTGCCTTGGCTTTATTGTCAAGGATTCGGGAGGATATTTTGGGGTAGCTGGATAAGGGAGCACATGGCTAACTCTTGACCTTACACTTGCGATACACTTGGAAGAATCTTGGCCATTGGTTGGCATGGCTTGACCTATAAATACCCTCTAAGTGAAGGCTTTCTTCATCCACAAATTGTTCTAAGTGATAAATCCTTCCTCCTCTTGTTGACTCTCGTCCAAGAGCCCTCCCCTCTCTTGTGAGCTAGCCGAGAGCCTCCCTTCCCTTTTGTGGTGCCACTGCCGAGGGGTACCCCCCCCTAGCCTAGTTATTTTCGTATAATACCCCTTGTTGTGGTATAGAAATACTCTCCTAGTATTGTTATAATGCCCAAATACCTTGGCCCATATACCTTGTAGTATTCCCAAGGTTACACTTTTACAAAAGCCCGTAAAATACTATTATACTTCCTCACACAAAAACGAAACCCTAAGTAAATCTTCACCGTAGTTGAAGTTATAAGTAGAAGTTGGTTAGAACTTCAAGGGTTGTTTGGAGCGGGTTGAGCGCACGAGTAGGAGCTAAACCTTGCTCGGGATCGACATATAACTCGGATAATTTTGGGCTTATCGAGGTAAACACTCTTGACCTTCTATTGTAATTGGAAATTACATGTTGTAGGAATATATAGTGAAGTATACTATATATAGAATTGAACATAGTTGTGCGGCAATGTCTTTTGACTTAAGCTCGAATTATACTTACGGCAATGTCTTGCGACTTAAGCTGAAGTTAAATAAAGAATCGAATCAGAATTACATAGGTGTATCTGATGAGACTTGTGTAGTATTGCTTTGTGTGTAGAATTGTACACGCCCGTTAGGCGTGCAAACCCTCGGTTGAATTGGTAGCCGGCCTCGATAAAGGAGGAGATTAACGCCATGTGTGGGGAGGCGCCGAATTTTACGTAGAATATTCTACGTGGAGACCTTGATGTTAATAGCGCCAGTGGCCTCTATAGGTGAAGTACTACGTGAGGCGTGATCTACTTGGCTTAAGGAGTAGCCGACGGTTTGAGGTACTTGGAGCGTTTTGCTATTAGTCGATAATCGTCGCGAGGTATGTGAACCTCTTCCTATCTGTTCTAGCATGATATGTGTATAACTATGTAGTACGTGACGCATACGTGTTAATCAGTATTTGATTGGTTTGAAACATAAGGTGTTATAACGGCTTTATGGGAAGTTGGTTATAACAGCCTTATGTAGGTAAGAAAATTCTTTGTGATTTTAAAAGGTAACTGACTTGATGTGTGATAATAAAGAACTTGAAGTATTTCAAAAGACCGCTTTGAAAGAAGAGTAATACTTGGTTTTGAAAACATAAGAGTTATACTAGCTTTATGGGAAGTTAGGTATAACGTCTTAGGAAGGTAAAATGAATAGGTTTATTGATCTTAAAAGATAAGAGACTTGACTTGAATGAATTAATATGAATTTTGTGTGAAGCCTCATTCGTGAGTAATGAGTACTTGGTTTGTGAAAGGAATAATGTTTCTTGATTTGAAATCGAATGTATCGACAAACCATCGCAAGCGTTAATAAAGGAAAATGTATTGAATAATTAAGTATTATTAAAACCAGTAGAAACCTCCATCTGCATAGAAGCTAAGATGAGACAAAATGATATTACATTTTCTAGATCATGGCTGCTTAATAAAATTGATTATGAACAAGAATAACCTACTCGCCTATGGCATGTGTTACTCAATTGTTTTAAAAAGAGATTAAGACAATTGAACTATGAAACTTTTCTAAAAAGAGACTTGTGTAATTGAAATTAGGCAAACTGGAACGTTAGGGAAAAGAAAGGCATTGGGTTGTCTTAAAATGGTTTAAAACATAAAGTGATATAACAGCTTTATGGGAAGTTGGTTATAACGACTTTATGAAAACAAAAGAGAAGGTTTTATCATTGGTTTTAATGTGGTAACTTGACTTTAAAAAGAGAAGTGTTTTGGTCTAAAAAGAAGGCATGGTATTGCCTTAATTTGGTTTTAAAAAGGAAAGTATGGAGGTTGTTTTGGTTTACTTAAAAGATATAAGTCACTCTATTTTTATACTACGGGTATCGGGTGACTTTTATAAAAGGGAATGGATCTTTAAAAAGGAATTTAACGTACGTAGTACTGTAGGGTTAAAAACCCGGACTTTGGCATAAAATGAAAGTAGCTTGAGTTGTGTAACTTGCCTATGCTTGTTGGTGTGTAACTTGCTTATGCTTGTGGTGATAGCCTTTGTTGTGCAAATGGTGTTCTATATAACCGCGTCTCTCAATGGAGTGCCGGTTGACTTGTTGAGGACTTACTTGGACGTACCGGCAGTGACGGAAAATTCCACGGGTATGCTCCTGTTGATAGTGCTATTCCATGGACTAGCTCTCCATGAGGTTTCTTACTGTTCGGCCTTGGTACCCGGTGGTCGGCTTTCGTACTTGCCCCGTCTCGTGGCTGATTCGGCCTTGGTACAGTAGTTAGCCCTCGACTTGCCTGCTCACAGTAGTGACGGTCTCGTGATACGCCCAGTACCCGGTGGTCACCGCATTTTGCCCGGCCAGCCACGTGACCGCCTTGGTATCCGTAGTCGGCTCGCGACTTGCCCCGTGTCGCCCGTGTTTGTGGTTGCATTGTATTATTGGTACGGTCGGATCCGTAGTTGTACTTGTCTCAGACGGTTTTATGACACGTGGGACTGGTCTTCATGTATACTCCTTGGTATTGTTATATCATAAATCCGCCAAGTGAGGAAGAAATTCCACGCACGAGTGGTAATTTGGAGCGTGAGTCCACGACTTGATGTAATCGGTTATATGTTATGTATCGTAGTTTGGTCATCATACATGTCTCCTGCTTTTATAGACTATTATGATTTCATTTACGATTTACTGATTCACATACTTGGTACTGTTGTCTTGACTCTCCTTCGGCCGAGCGTAAAGAGGCGAGCTCTACCACGAATGCACCGAACCGTGACTCTCCGTATGGCACATCCGGAGAAGGGCCGGAGGGCATGCCTCAGGGATCGCAAGCAACCGGTACCATTTGTTGGGTCGCCGAGCAAGGCTCGCGACAAAGTGACAAAAGTGGTATCGAGCGATTAGTCCTCGGAAAGTGTCTACAGACCGTGTCTATTAGAGTCTTGATTATCGATGTGTTGTGCACCACATCTATGATCAGGAGGCTGCAGGACATTTAGGATTTGTTTCCATTCTTCTCATTCTGAGATCGTGACTTAGAGCGGTGTGATAAGATGGACCCTCCGACATACTTCGCTTTTACCGATTATGCCTCCGCGTAAGGCAACCCGCCCGTGGCGGCAAGGCGCAGAGGAAGGCGAGTAGAGCGTGGCAGAGACCACAAGACTGAGCCTCCACCCCGCACCGAGCAGAGGAGATGGGTCACGCGAGTGGCCCGATTAATGGCCGTGGTCAGGCCGATATGAGGATAAATGCCGACGCAGCAGCCCAAGAGCGCCAGTGGTTCACCCTAGATCAGATAGTTCGAGGCTACGGGATTTTCTGAGTTGTAGGCCGCCAGAGTTTTATGGGTCGAGGCCTGAGGATGATCCGCAGGAGTTCATCCGACAGTTACAGCGGATCATGAGAGTAATCAAGGCATCGGAGACCGAGTCAGTGGTCCTAGGTTCACATCAGCTGCGTGATACCGCAGTCGACTGGTTTGATTCGTGGGAGCTGTCCCGGGGAGAGAATGCACTTCCAGCTATATGGGACGAGTTCTCAGAGGCATTCCTTGCACATTTCTTGCCTCCACAGATGAGGAGGGCCCGGGCAGACAGATTTTTGGTGTTACGGCAGAACGGTCGTACGGTTCGGGAGTACAATGTAGAGTTCGACTCATTGGCCCGGTACGTCCCCGCGTTGGTAGCTAGTATGGAAGATCGAGTGCACCGATTTGTTACAGGGCTCGATGATCACCTAGCCGAGAGTTGTTCGGGTGTAGCTCTTCAGCCGGGCATGGACATTGCCCGCATGCAGGCGTATGCACTTGGATGTGAGGAACGGATAAATCGACGGAATGACCAGGGTCAGCAGAAGAGGGCCAGAACAGCAGGGTCCTTTGGTGACTTTCGAGGCGGACCGCCTCAGCAGCAGGCCAGTTATGCGCCTCCACCAGTACAGAGTGGTCCTCCACAGCCTTCGGGACCTTCGAGATGTTCAGGAGCAGGTCGGGGCTCCCAGGTTTCAGATTTTCAGGGGAGCAGGAGTGCTCGCCGGATGAGGTTGCCCTTGTCTCAGTGTGGCCGTTGTGGAAAACTTCATAAGGGAGAGTGTCGATCGACTGGAGATTGTTATTTTTGCGCCAACAGGCCATCCGCAAGAGATCGTCCGACTGCGGTAGCACCGTAGGATAGCATGGACTACTAGAGCGATTGCGGGTTCTTCACCTTCCATAGCCAGCAGATGTTCGACACCGGCAGCCGGTAGAGGTCGCGTGGCGGTTCGATTTAGCGGTCCTTTGAACCGCCTATTGTCAGTATATCCTTAACCTCTGAGACTTATATTGTATTGATGTTGATGATGTGTTTAGTGTTATGTTCGGATAGCTTTGTGCTAAAATGTGATTTAGAAACACAGTCGAAGAAAAGGGTAAGCACAGGGTGAGACATGATAAACCATAGAATATTACAGTTGAGACCTTAGATGTAAGCGTCGCTTGAGTACCGATTTTGCAAGTGATCCTCGGAGTGCATTTTATGCCTAGAACGTTTTGTGTGACAAAGTCCCCAGGTAGTGTGAAATGGAAGTGGTAGCTTTCATGACTGTAGAGGTAAGATTGTTTGGATCAAGAAACTAGAGAGTTGGCGTGACGGAGGGTCGGGTTGAGGCGTGTTGCGTGTCAACCCGTAGGCGGATGAGGTGGGTCACCTGGGTGGTCCCGCCAGAGGTAGGTCACCAGGTGTTAGGCCCAAGTTTTGATGACCATCGTATGAGTTCGTGGATATGTTCGACCGAGCGATCGTGAAGGCCGGAATGGCCTTAAGAAAGAGTACGTGTGTTAGTTCGTGGCCGCGTGGCGTTGGCAACTTGTTAGAAGATCTTCTTCAGAATCCGTCTGAGAAGGAACATTCGGACGAATGTTTCTAAGCGAGGAGAATGTTATACCCGTATTTCCGCAGTATGTGCGTGAGCGCACGTATTGTAATTTAAGCCTTAAAGTTGACTAGTTTCAAAATTGTACACAACACCCGATTGAGTCGTTTTTCGACTAAACGTTTCCACGCTTTCGTAGGAAAATTCCGCTATGTCATTTTTAATTTTTGCGGATTTTTCCGAGAGATGAAACATTTTGGACCAACGGGAGGGTGGCATGTGTCACCCTCACATCGAAGGCTCGACGGCAACTTGGCCTTGCCTTGGGCGATTTGCCTTGGCTTTTTGTCAAGGATTAGGTAGGATATTTTTGGGTAGATGGATAAGGTAGCACATGGCTAAATCTTGACCTTACACTTGCTATACACTTGGAAGAATCTTGGCCATTGGTTGGCCATGGCTTGACCTATAAATACCCCTCTAAGTGAAGGCTTTCTTCATCCACAAATTGTTCTAAGTGATAAATCCCTTCCCCTCCCTCTTGTTGACTATCGTCCAAGTGCCCCTATCCCCCTCTCTTGTGAGCTAGCCGCGAGCCTCCCCCTTCCCCCCTTTGTGGTGCCCTAAGCCGAGGGGTACCCCCCCCCCCCCCTAGCCTAGTTATTTTCGTATAATACCCCTTGTTGTGGTATAGAAATACTCTCCTAGTATTGTTATAATGCCCAAATACCTTGGCCCATATACCTTGTAGTATTCCCAAGGTTACACTTTTACAAAAGCCCGTAAAATACTATTATACTTCCTCACCACAAAAACGAAACCCTAAGTAAATCTTCACCCGTAGTTGAAGTTATAAGTAGAAGTTGGTTAGAACTTCTAAGAGTTGTTTGGAGCGGGTTGAGCGCACGGCAGAGCTAAACCTTACTCAGGATCGACATATAACTCGGATAATTTTGGGCTTATCGAGGTAAACACTCTTGACCTTCTATTGTAATTGGAAATTACATGTTGTAGGAATATATAGTTGAAGTATACTATATATAGAATTGAACATAGTTGTGCGGCAATGTCTTTTGACTTAAGCTCGATTATACTTACGCAATGTCTTGCGACTTAAGCTGAAGTTAAATAAAGAATCGAATCAGAATTACATAGATCAGACATGAGACTTGTGTAGTATTGTTGTGTGTAGAATTGTACACGTCCGTTAGGCGTGCAAACCTCTGGTTGGCTTGGTAGCCTCGATAAAGGAGAGATTAACGCGTTGTTGCGGGGAGAGTCCGAATTTTCTGTAGATTATTCTACGTGGAGACCTTGATGTTAATAGGCGCCTTGTGGCCTCTATAGGTTGAAGTACTACGTGAGGCGTGATCTACTTGGCTTAAGGAGTAGCCGACGGTTTGAGGTACTTGGAGCGTTTTGCTATTAGTCGATAATCGTCGCGAGGTATGTGAACCTCTTCCTATCTGTTCTAGCATGATATGTGTATAACTATGTAGTACGGTAGACGTATATGTTAATCGTATTTGATTGGTTTGAAACATAAGGTGTTATAACGGCTTTATGGGAAGTTGGTTATAATGACCTTATGTAGTAAGAAAATTCTTTGTGGTTTTAAAAGGTAATCGACTTGATGTGTGATAATAAAGAACTTGAAGTATTTCAAAAGACCTGTTTGAAAGAAGAGTAATACTTGGTTTTGAAAACATAAGAGTTATACTAGCTTTATGGGAAGTTAGGTATAACGTCTTAAGGAAGGTAAAATGAATAGGTTTATTGATCTTAAAAGATAAGAGACTTGACTTGAATGAATTAATATGAATTTTGTGTGAAGCCTCATTCGTGAGTAATGAGTACTTGGTTTGTGAAAGGAATAATGTTTTACTGATTTCGGAAATCAGAATGTGTATCGACAAACCACTGCAGCGTTAATAAAGGAAAATGTATTGAATAATTAAGTATTATTAAAACCAGTAGAAACCTCCATCTGCATAGAAGCTAAGATGAGACAAAATGATATTACATTTTCTAGATCATGGCTGCTTAATAAAATTGATTATGAACAAGAATAACCTACTCGCCTATGGCATGTGTTACTCAATTGTTTTAAAAAGAGATTAAGACAATTGAACTATGAAACTTTTCTAAAAAGAGACTTGTGTAATTGAAATTAGGCAAACTGGAACGTTAGGGAAAAGAAAGGCATTGGGTTGTCTTAAAATGGTTTAAAACATAAAGTGATATAACAGCTTTATGGGAAGTTGGTTATAACGACTTTATGAAAACAAAAGAGAAGGTTTTATCATTGGTTTTAATGTGGTAACTTGACTTTAAAAAGAGAAGTGTTTTGGTCTAAAAAGAAGGCATGGTATTGCCTTAATTTGGTTTTAAAAAGGAAAGTATGGAGGTTGTTTTGGTTTACTTAAAAGATATAAGTCACTCTATTTTTATACTACGGGTATCGGGTGACTTTTATAAAAGGGAATGGATCTTTAAAAAGGAATTTAACGAACGTAGTACTGTAGGGTTAAAAACCCGGACTTTGGCATAAAATGAAAGTAGCTTGAGTTGTGTAACTTGCCTATGCTTGTTGGTGTGTAACTTGCTTATGCTTGTGGTGATAGCCTTTGTTGTGCAAATGGTGTTCTATATAACCGCGTCTCAAATGGAGTCTTGGTTGACTTGTTGAGGACTTACTTGGGCGTCTGGCGGTGACGGAAAATTCCACTGTATGCTCGCTGATAGTGCTATTCCATGGACTAGCTCTCCACGAGGTTTCTTCGTTCGCCTTGGTACCCGGTGGTCGCCGTACTTGCCCCGCCTCGTGGCTGATTCGCCTGTACCGTAGTTAGCCCTCGTGACTTGCCCTGCTCAGCCAGAGTGACGGTCTCGTGATACGCCTGGTACGGTGGTCACCAGATTGCCCCGGCCACTACGTGGACCGCCTTGGTATCTGTAGTCGGCTCGCACTTGCCCCGTGTCGCCTTCGTGTTTGTGGTTGCATTGTATTATTGGTACGGTCGGATCCGTAGTTGTACTTGTCTGTCACGGTTTTTATGACACAGTGTGACTGGTCTTCATGTATACTCCTTGGTATTGTTATATCATAAATCGCCAGTGAGGAAGAAATTCCACGCACGAGTGGTAATTTGAGGCGTGAGTCCACGACTTGATGTGAATCGTTATATGTTATATCTTGTAGTTTGGTCATCATACATGTCTCCTGCTTTTTATAGACTATTATGATTTCATTTACTGATTTACGCTTCACATACTGTACTGTTAGATCGACCTCCTTCGGGCCGCGTTCATGCCGCAGTAAGTCATCTACCGTCGATCCGCGCTAGGATCTCATTTCAGCATTTTGGGAAGCTCCGTTCCGTCGGAGGCTTATCTTTGGTATGTTACCCTGAGTCTGTAAGTTCTTGTACGTTCAGGGGTATGGCGGGGCCCTGTCCCGTCATAGTTGTTGTATAAATCTTAGAGGTGCAGAGTAATGGGCGGGGTTGTAAGGATTATAATCGCTCAAATGTCTTTATATATATATGTTGAAAGGCAACTGTTTTGGTTGGCCTGTTTATTTATAATATCTCTCATTTCATGTTCATGTTTTATTTTCCGCTGATTTTCTCTGATGATTGTATCACTAGGGTGCCCGGGGTAAGGCACCAGTCACGGGCCCGGATTCGGGTCGTGACAATAATTGACCTAAGTGGTGTTGAAAAGTGTGAAACCTCATTCGTGAGAAATGACTACTTGGTTTTTAAAAGAATAATGTTACAAATTTTGGAAATGGGAATAAGGATCGAACAAGCCAATGCAGCGTCGATAAAGGAAAGAAGTAATGACAATTAATCATATTAAAACCAGTAGAAACCTCCATCTGCATAGAAGCTAAGATAAGACAAAATTGTATTACATTTCCTAGATCATGGCTGCTCTAATAAGAATTATTGTAATCAAGTTTTGATCTTCTTAAAAATCCCAAGGTAAGGAACTCGATTTCTAAAAGAAAAGAGACTTACGAATTGGAAGTGTTTTGTTTTAAAAGAAAGGCATGGTTTTGTCTTGTATTGTTTTAAAACATAAAGTGTTATAATAGCTTTATGGGAAGTTAGTTATAACGACTTTATGGAAAATAAAGAAATGGATTCATTATTGGATTTAGAATGGTAACTTGATTTTTTTGAAAATAGAGAAGTAACTTGTTTTCAAATATTGAGCTCTTTGTGAGGGAAAAACATAAGTGGCTTGGTTATAAAAGGTAGGAGTACCTTGATCTTAAAGGGGTTAGATACTTGGGTTTTACTGGTATACTTGACGTTGTGTTAAGAAGTGTTTAAAGTACCTTGAGTTGTGTGTAACTTGCCTATGCTTGTTGTGATAGCCTTGTTGTGCAAGTGATTGATTGTGTGCTACCGAGCCTCTCGATGGAGGGCCGGCTATCTGGTTGATTTATGGACATACTGACACGTTGGGTAGCCCACGGGTATGCTTCCACTATATTGATCCTCTTGGACATACTGACACATTGGGTAGCCCACGGGTATGCTTCCATTACGAGTGTTATCTTGTTATTTGTTTGGACATACTGACACGTTGACCCACGCAGTATCGTCCACGTGAGTATTATCTTGTATTTGTTTGGACATGCTGACACGTTGGGTGGACCACGAGTATGCGTCCACAGTGAGTATTATCTTGTATTTGTTTGGACATACTGACACGTTGGGTAGCCCACGGGTATGCTTCCATAGTGAGTGTTATCTTGTTAGTTGATTGGACATACCGACACGCCAGTGGCCACGGGTATGCTTCACAGGATTGTTATCTTGTTATCTCCTTTGGGCATACCGACACGTTGGATGGTCCACGTATGGGCCCACTAGGGCGGTTCGAGGCCGTGCTTATACCGAGGTGAGATGCCGGGGCATGCGGCCATTGTGCGGGTTAAATTCCCGGGTTGTATTTGAGTGATGATTTCACGGGCATGAGTCCCTAACTTGACATAACTGCGTATATGATTGATTGTGTACTGTAGTTTGGTTATCATACATGTCTCCTGCTTTATATAGACTATTATGATTTAATTTACTGTATTTTTCGGGCCACATACTGCAATTGGCCAGATCGACTCCTTCGGGGGGCTGCGTTCATGCCGCAGGTTGAGGTACATAGCTTGCTGATACGCACTCTTAGGATCGCTGTTCGGTTCTCGGAAAGCTCCATATCTCCGGAAGCTTGTCCTGTGGTACGGTTCCCTGAAGTAGTAGACTTTTGTATATTCAGGGGCATGGCGGGGCCCTGTCCCGTCATTGTGGTTTTAAAATTCTTAGAGGTCTGTAGCACTGTTGTGGGCAGGGTTTGTAAGGGATGTAACTGTTCAAGTTTTCATTTATGTACAAAAAGGTAACCGTTTGGGTTAGCCTGCTTCCTTATTTCACTGTTTTCTTTCTTGAGTTTTTATTTCCGCTGGTTTTTCTCTTATGTTGTATCACTAGGGTGCCCGGGGTAAGGCACCAGTCACGGGCCCGAGGTCGGGTCGTGACAGGTCCATCCCATGGACTCGGTATCAAAACGTGTGAAATACATTCCCGGTCCATCTCATGGACTCGGTATCAAATCGGGTGGAATACATTCCAGGTCCATCCCATGGACTCGGTATCAAAACGTGTGAAATACATTCTCGGTCCATCCCATGGACTCGGTATCAAATCGGGTGGAATACATTCCCGGTCCATCCCATGGACTCGGTATCAAAACGTGTGAAATACATTCCCGGTCCATCTCATGGACTCGGTATCAAATCGGGTGGAATACATTCCCGGTCCATCCCATGGACTCGGTATCAAAACGTGTGAATTACATTCCCGGTCCATCCCATGGACTCGGTATCAAATCGGGTGGAATACATTCTCGGTCCATCCCATGGACTCGGTATCAAAACGTGTGAAATACATTCCCGGTCCATCCCATGGACTCGGTAACAAATCGGGTGGAATACATTCCCGGTCCATCCCATGGACTTGGTATAGAATCTGTTATACCCCGTATTTCCAGAGTATGTACGTAAGGACGTACGTAGAAAATTTGAACTTGAGAATTAGGCTTGGCCGAATTAACTTTGTTCACAACACCCGGTTAGAGTCGTTTTTCGACGAAACGTTTTCACAGCTTTCGTATGGGAATTTCCGGCTATGTCATTTTTAATTTTTGCGGATTTTTCCGAGAGAAGAAACATTTAGGACCAACAAGAGGGCGACACTTGTCACCCTCTCATTGGAACACCTTGGGCGGAAATTGTGGTGGCCGAAAGTGTGGCCTTTGTGGTCAAGGGTTGGTAGGATATTTTTTTGTGTTAGTTGGCTAGTGTGCACTTGGCAAGATCTTGGCCCTACACTTGCCTTGCACTTGGCAAGATCTTGGCCATTGGTTGGCCTTGGCTTTTCCTATAAATACCCTCTCCCTTTGAAGACTTCTTCATCCTTAAATTTGCCTAAGTCTTGAAAGCTCTCTTTCTCCCTTGAGGCCTTAGCCGAGAGCCCTCTCCCTCGTCGAGAGTCCCCACTGGGTAGGCCGAGGGTAGACACCCCCTCTCGGGTGCTAGCCGTGGGGTACCCCTAGCCTAGTAGTTTTCGTATAAATACCCTCTTGTTAGAAATACTCTCAAAAGTATTGTTATAATGCCCAAATTACCTTAGCCAGATACCTTGTAGTATTCTAAGGTTATACTTATCTGAAAAGCCCGAAATACTATTATACTTCCTTCCACACAAAACCGAAACCCTAAGGAAAATCTCCATGGCTAGTTGGAGTAATAAGTAGAAGTTGGTTAGAACTTCTAAGGGTTGTTTGGAGCGGCCTGAGCACACGAGTAGAGCTAAACCTTGCTCAGGATCGACATTTAAACTCGGATAATTATGGGCTTATCGAGGTAAATATCTTGTCCCTCTATTGTAATTGGATATTACATGTTGTATTGATTATATAGTTGAAGTATACTATATATAGAACTGAACGTAGTTATCGGCAATGTCTTTTGACTTAAGCTTGAATTATTAGAAACCTTTTCGAAAGAAGAGTAATCGAATCAGATTTACATAGATCAGACATCGCACGACCTGCCCGGCCCGTGGATCGTGCCTTACCCCGCACCCTAGTGATACAACATCGAGTAATCACGAACATAAAACACATACATGAAACAAATGAAGTACAAAACAAGAATCGAGGAAAACTTGCCTTTCGTATATATAAATAACAACTTTTTCAACATGAGCAGTTTAATCCTTTTACAAACCCCCGCCACAACAAGATTACTGCACTTCTAAGAAATGATACGACAACAATGGCGGGACGGGCCGCCATACCACGAATGTAAATACCTACAACAACAGGACTATACCATCGATAAGCCTCCGAGAAACGGAGCTTTCCCAAACGCTGAATCGGACCCTAAGAGCGAGGATCAATGATCGTGTACCTTTACTGCGGCATGAACGCAGCCGGGCGAGGTCGATAACAGTACCAAGTATGTGAAATCGAAAATAACGTAAATGAAATCATAGTAGTCTATACAAAGCAGAGACATGTATGATAACCAAATTACGTTCACAATAAATAAGTCATGTCAAGTCGTGACTCACGCCTCAAGTCATCACTCAAATTTAACAATGGGTCTCACGCCCACAACATCAATCGTGCGTGGAACACATTCTCATCACGGCAGCCTATGATATGAAAGCACCAAGGAACACACATGAACACCGTGTCCCACTGTGTTATAATAAAACTGCGGGTAAGTGCGAAGGCATAGCCGACTACTAAAACCTACAGCACCAACAAGGTCATAAAGCGTGTCATGATATCTGTCTGCACCGTCACATGATGAAAGCCGTCACTCGCCCGCAGATCAAATGTGCGCGTCTAGCCCTCGAACTCTCCGCACTCGCGTAGGCCAACCTCATAGGCCCGCATGAGGTATAACCCGCATCGAGGGTAGCTACTCCGGCGATCGCCCCGACTCGCACCGCATGGCCACAAAGACCGCGTGACCACGCGGTCGTAACTAACCCGAACTCCGTAGTTCCGCATGGATCCCCGACCCGCATGAGGTATTCTCGAATCATGGTCCTGCATCGCTGAGTCTACCCCGCATCGAGGCGACAACCTCCGACACAAGTCAAGGTGAGTGGTACAATACCAACATAACGGTGATAGTCAAACAACTTTAAGCGCGATCGAGGAAAACCCCTTTACACTAACATCACAAGATACTAACACACGTAGCATCCTAACATGTTTACTTATCAAATCAACAAGAAAGTATTACAAGGCTATCACAAACTAATACAATCAAGTTATTCACACAAGGTACTTTCTATTAACAAGTTCGAATTATCCATCCCCAAAGTACTTCATACATTAAATCTTTAAAAGATCCGTTCTTCCACATAAGTCACACAATACGTAGTATAAAATAGAGTGATGTCTTTTTAAGTAAACCCAAAACACTTACCTTTGTAAAATCAAGTAACAACATTATTTTCCAAACGCCCAAGTTTGCCTAATTTCAAAAATGCTCAAGTTACTTATTTTAGAAAGGTTTCATAACTCATAGTCTTAATCTCTTTTAAAACATTTGAGTAACATAAGTCTTATGAGTGAATAGGTTATTCTTGTTTATAATAATCTTACTACAAAGACCATGACCTAGAAAATGTAATATCATTTTGTCTCATCTTAGTTTCTATGCGGATGGAGGTTTCTACTTGGTTTTAATAATACAACTCATTAGTCAAGACATTTTCCTTTATTAACGCTGCGGTGGTTTGGCGATACACATTCGATTCAAATCAAGAAACATTCTTAAGCCGTTATACCTAACTTCCCATAAAGCTAGTATAACTCTTAAGTTTTCAAAACCAAGTATTACTCTCCTTCAAAACGATTTATAAATCTTTTGAAATACATCAAGTTCTTTATTATAACAAGCGGTTATAATTCACATCGATTACCTTTAAAACCACAAAGTATTTTCTTACCTACATAAAGCTGTTATAACCAACTTCCCATAAAGCCATTATAACACTTTATGTTTTAAAAACAATCAAACACAGTTAACACATGTACGTCTACCGTACTACATAATTCACACATATCATGCTAGAAGAGATAGGAAGAGGTTCACATACCTCGCGACGAGTATCGACAATAAGCAAAATGCTCCAAGTACTACAACCTTGCTAGCCCTTTCCACTCCTCAAGTAATCGCTACTCTTTGTACTTTCACCTAAAAAGGTCACAAACGTCTATTAACTGCAAAACACACGGTTCCATTTCTCTACGTAAAATTGCGACATTTCCCCGCAACAGCGTAAATCTCTCCTCTACCGAGGCCGCCACCAAGCCAACCGGGGTTTATACGCCTAACCTGACGTGTACAATTCTACTCGAATACTACACAAGTCTCATCGCAATACAATCCTATGTACATACAGATTCTTTTCTTTATTCTTCAGCTTAAGTCAAAAGACATCACGCGATTAAGCTTAGTTCTATATATAGTATACTTCAACTATATATTCTAACAACATGTAATTTCCAATTACAATTAGAGGGACAAGATAATTACCTCGATAAGCCCATAATTATCCAAGTATAAATGTCGATCCTTAGCAACGCTTAGCTCCTACTCCGGGTGCTCCAACCCGCTCCAAACAACCCTTAGAAGTTCTAACCAACTTCTACTTAAATACTTCAATCAATCAATGAAGATTTCCTTAGGGTTTCGGTTTGAGACAAAAAGGACATACGGTAGTATTTCCGGTTCTACGATGAGGTTTCTTTGGAATACTACAAGGTATACGGCTAAGGTAATTTAGGTATAGTAACAATACTTTTGAGAGTATTTCTACCAAGAGGGGGGTATTTATACGAAACAACACCACAAGGGGTGTATACCTCTACCACTCCCACTGTGGGAAACTCTCGGCCAAGGGGTGCTCTAGGCCAAAGGCCTCACAAAGGGGGGAGGGACTCTCGGCCAAGACACTACACTAAGGGGGGAGGAAGAAGCTTTCAAGACTTAGAGATTTTGGGATGAAGAAGTCTTCACAAGGGAGGGGTATTTATAGGTCAAGCAAAGGCCAACCAATGGCCAAGATCTAGCCAAGTGCTAGGCAAGTGTAGGGCCAAGATATGCCCAAGTGCCCCCTAGTCCCTACTCCTTAAAACCCTCACAAATATCTACCAAAAATATCTACCCACTTGACACCCCAAATCGTCCAAGTGCCGCCCCACTTGCTTCCAATGTGAGGGTGACACATGTCACCCTCCCGTTGGTCCAAAATGTTCCGTCTCTCGGAAAAAATCCGCAAAAATAAGAAAATACATAGCCGAATTTTCCTCGCAAGTTATGTAAAACGTTTTGTCGAAAACGACTTAACCGTGTTGTGCACAAATGTCATTCGGCGAGCCACCTGGCGGGGTGACACGTGTCACCCTCCTATTGGCCCAAAATAAAACATCTTCCAAAATATCCTCAATGGCCAAAATCTCAAAACAAAGTGGGCCTACAAAACCAGAATTTCTCCAGTGGCCCCACGTGACCATTTCCAAAATAAAATTCCATAATTCTCTAATATTCCAGAAGTCCGATTCCAAACTGGGAATCCAATTCCCATTAACGAACCTTTTTCCTTCACAAAACCGAAACTTTTCCGTGGAAAAAATCACCTCTTTCTTCCTTTCCAATCTTTACGTGATTCTCGCACGCACGCCCTCGCATACATACCACGGAACTACGGGTATAACATTCTTCCTTAGAAACATTCGTCCCGAATGTTCCTTCTAAGTCCCCAAACATACAAGCGCCGATATAGTCTCTACTACTATACTTACGGGAACAATCCTGCCACACCTGGCCATGGAAACACCTGCGCAAAAACTTACATCCAAGTCCACGAGGAAACACCTCTACATCACCACAAATCACTTCTCACCGGGGTCTAAAATATACTTCCTTACCACTTTTGTCACTTTGTCGCGAGCCTTGCTCCGACGACCCAACAAATGGTACCGGGCTGCTTGCGATCCCTGAGGATGTCGTACACTCGAACTCTTACCACATTTCGACATCGTCAGCTTTCCAAAACTCGGGGTTACTATCCCTAACGTGGTCATCATTAACTGGGGATACTCTGGATGGATCTCCGGTACATTCCTGAACATAACAATACGAAAGACCGGACGCACTGCCTCCTACGTCGGACGGCAAATGCTAACATATAGGCAACCTGGCCTATTCCTCACCTGAACTCAAAAAGGCCCAAAGTAACACGGGCTAAGTTTCCTCTGCTTTCCAAAGCTCGTCACACCCTGTCCGGGGTGGTACTTTCAAGAAGACCGACCGTCAACCTGAACTCTAAGCGTCGTCGCCGATTATCCGCACGATTCCTCTGAGCCGCGTAACTTCTTCTAGACAAGCTTCACTATCCACATCCGAACAAGCCTGAACCAACTGTCTGAACCTTGCCAACATCGAACCAATCGACCGGCAACTTTACACTTCCGCCCCTACAAGGCTTCAAAAGGTGACATCCGAACACTGAAATGGTAGCTTAAACACTCCCTCCACAGGAGACAACAATCCCCACAACTATCCCTGAAATCCAAGCACTGGCCCGAGGGCGAATGCGATTCTGAGACTCACCTGAGTTCTTAACCCTGCCTGGTAAAACTTCCAGAAACAAAAACAGCCGTACCCTGGGCTCCACTGTCTGCCATAAGGTGAAGGTAGGCACCCCGTGCAGCCTTACAACCTTTCAGATAAAATCAACACTGCCGAGTGAACGGTCCCGACCGAAGAACACGATGGGCTGCCCGTCGCCCGACCATCGGTCGAACGCATCCACGAACTCGTACGCTGGTTAACTAAACATGGGCCTAACACCCTCATGACCCTAACACAAGGCGGGACCACCACAAACTGACCCCACCATAAAACAGGTCGCGGGTTGACCCGCGACGTGGCCTCAACCTGACCCTAACGCCAAGAAACACTAGTTCCACAAGGAACAGTCTCACTAATCACGTTCGAAAACCTAGCGGTCTTCTTAGCTCAACTACCCCTTTCATTCCACACTACTAGGACCTATCCCACACATAGCTCACGCACTATGCACTCGATGAAGGATCAAACATAACACTACACCTTTTCTTGAGATGGCCTCACCTCTAAGGTCTCTACGTATAACACTCTAAGGCTCACACCTTCTCTATCCCCCAAAATCTTACTCGGTTAACCCACCATGATTTCTATGTTCTCGGCCTGATGCGCATAAGCCCGTACACAGGCCATGCTCAAGCCTAACTGAAGAATTACTCTTGCACGACCCTCTCTTAGATAGCCATCAAGACTCGCGGTACATCGGTATACTCTCTGGTAGCCAAATCCATAGCTAGTAACAGGGTCGCCTCTTTGTAATCCATATTCTCTGTTCCTGGTCGTGGAACTGAAGGTTCAAATATCATGGCCGCAGTAGGAACTGCCGCCGTCGTGCTAAACTTTACTGGGGCTAGTGATGTCGCAGAAATCCCCGAATGAAGCATTACCCTAGGTAATGATTGAGCCTGTGCCCACGTAACCCTCTGAACTCTACTCGCAGCTCCCTCGGCTGCCTTGCCCTCCTGGGCCCGGGTTGCCCTACGCGGAGGCATAACGATAGGGGAAAGAATTTCGTCAGAGGGTCCAACTTACAACACAGCTCTAAGGCACGATCTCAGAGTGAGAAGAATAGAAACCAATCCTAAATATCCTATAGCCTCCTGATTATTGGTGTGGTGCACAACACACCGATAATCAAGACTTCTCGGATACGGTGCAGAGACACTTTCCGAGGATTAATCGCTCGATACCACTTTTGTCACGACTGCCCGGCCCGTGGTCGTGCCTTACCGGGCACCCTAGTGATACAACATCGAGTAATCAGTGAACATAAAACACATACATGAAACAAATGAAGTACAAACGATGTCGAGGAAAACTTGCCTTTCGCATATATAAATAACAACTTTTTCAACATGAGCAGTTTAATCCTTTTACAAACCACGCCACAACAAGATTCTGCACTTAAGAAATGATACGACAACAATGGCGGGACAGGGCCCCGCCATACCCCTGAATGTAAATACCTACAACAACAGGGGACTATACCACTGATAAGCCTCCGGAGAAACGGAGCTTTCCCAAACGCTGAACTGTGACCCTAAGAGCGAGGATCAATGGTCGTGTACCTTTACTGCGGCATGAATCAGCCCGGGCGAGGTCGATAACAGGTACCAAGTATGTGAAACTGAAAATAAATACTGTAAATGAAATCATAGTAGTCTATACAAAGCAGGAGACATGTATGATAACCAAATTACAGTTCACAATAAATAAGCAGTCATGTCAAGTCAGGGACTCACGCCCTCAAGTCATCACTCAAATTTAACAATGGGTCTCACGCCCACAACATCAATCGTGCCCGTGGAACACATTCCTCACTGCCGGCAGTCTATGATATGAAAGCACCAAGGAACACACATGAACACCAGGTCCCACCTGTGTTATAATAAAATCAGACGGTAAATGCGAAGGCATAGCCGACTACTAAAACCTACGCATTAACAAGGTCATAAAGCGTGTCATGATATCTGTCTAGACCGTCACATGATGAAAGCTGGTCACTCGCCCGCAGTATCAAATGTGCGCGTCTAGCCCTGGAACTCTCCGCAGCTCCGCATAGGCCAACCTCATAGGCCCGCATGAGGTATAACCCCGCATCGAGGGTAGCTACTCCCAAGATCGCCCGGACTCGCGATCGCGTAGCCACAAAGACCGCATGACCACAAGGCCGTAAACTAACACGGAACTCCGTAGTTCCGCATGGATCCCCGACCCGCATGAGGTATTCTCGAATCATGGTCCCGCATCACCGAGTCTACCCCGCATCGGAGGCGACAACCTCCGGACACAAGTCAAGGTGAGTGGTACAATACCAACATAACGGCTGATAGTCAAACAACTTTAAGCGCAGTCGAGGGGAAAACCCCTTTACACTAACATCACAAGATAATAACACACGTAGCATCCTAACATGTTTACTTATCAAATCAACAAGAAAGTATTACAAGGCTATCACAAACTAATACAATCAAGTTATTCACACAAGGTACTTTCTATTAACAAGTTCGGGTATCCATCCCCAAAGTACTTCATACATTAAATCTTTAAAAGATCCGTTCCTTCCACATAAGTCACACAATACCCGTAGTATAAAATAGAGTGACTGTCTTTTTAAGTAAACCCAAAACACTTACCTTTGTAAAATCAAGTAACAACATTATTTTCCAAACGTCCAAGTTTGCCTAATTTCAAAAATGCTCAAGTTACTTATTTTAGAAAGGTTTCATAACTCATAGTCTTAATCTCTTTTAAAACATTTGAGTAACATAAGTCTTATGAGTGAATAGGTTATTCTTGTTTATAATAATCTTACTACAACAGCCATGACCTAGAAAATGTAATATCATTTTGTCTCATCTTAGTTTCTATGCAGATGGAGGTTTCTACTGGTTTTAATAATACAACTCATTAGTCAGTACATTTTCCTTTATTAACGCTGCAGTGGTTTGGCGATACACATTCGATTTCCAAATCAAGAAACATTCTTAAGCCGTTATACCTAACTTCCCATAAAGCTAGTATAACTCTTAAGTTTTCAAAAACCAAGTATTACTCTCCCTTCAAAACGATTTATAAATCTTTTGAAATACATCAAGTTCTTTATTATAACAAGCCAGTTATAATTCACATCAGTTACCTTTTAAAACCACAAAGTATTTTCTTACCTACATAAAGTCATATAACCAACTTCCCATAAAGCCATTATAACACTTTATGTTTTAAAACAATCAAACACGTTAACACATGCACGTCTACCGTACTACATAATTCACACATATCATGCTAGAAGAGATAGGAAGAGGTTCACATAACTCTCGACGAGTATCGACAATAAGCAAAATGCTCCAAGTACTACAACCTTGCTAGCCCTTTCCACTCCTCAAGTAGAATACGCTACTCTTAGTACTTTCACCTAAAAAGGTCACAAACGTCTATTAACTTCAAAACACAAGGTTCCATTTCTATACAGAAAATTCGGCAGCACCTCCCCGCAACAAACAGAATCTCCTCCTCTACCGAGGCCGCCACCAAGCCAACCGGGGTTTATACGCCTAACCTGACGTGTACAATTCTACTCGAATACTACACAAGTCTCATCGCAATACACCCTATGTACATACATTCGATTCTTTTCTTTATTCTTGAGCTTAAGTCAAAAGACATTGCGCAAGATTAAGCTTAGTTCTATATATAGTATACTTCAACTATATATTCTAACAACATGTAATTTCCAATTACAATTAGAGGGACAAGATAATTACCTCGATAAGCCCATAATTATCCAAGTATAAATGTCGATCCTTAGCAACGCTTAGCTCCTACTCCGGGTGCTCCAACCCGCTCCAAACAACCCTTAGAAGTTCTAACCAACTTCTACTTAAATACTTCAATCAATCAATGAAGATTTCCTTAGGGTTTCGGTTTGAGACAAAAAGGACATACGGTAGTATTTCCGGGTTCTACGTATAGAGGTTTCTTTGGAATACTACAAGGTATACGGCTAAGGTAATTTAGGTATAGTAACAATACTTTTGAGAGTATTTCTACCAAGAGGGGGGGTATTTATACGAGACAACACCACAAGGGGTGTATACCCTCGGCCTACCCCACTGGGAAACTCTCGGCCAAGGGGGTGCTCTCGCCAAAGGCCTCACAAAGGGGAGGACTCTCGCCAAGACACTACACTGGGGAGGAAGAAGCTTTCAAGACTTAGAGATTTTGGGAAGAAGTCTTCACAGGAGGGTATTTATAGGTCAAGCAAAGGCCAACCAATGGCCAAGATCTAGCCAAGTGCTAGGCAAGTGTAGGCCAAGATATGCCCAAGTTCCCTAGTCCCTACTCCCAAAACCTCACAAATATCTACCAAAAATATCTACCCACTGACACCCCAAATCGTCCAAGTGCGCCCCACTTGCTTCCAATGTGAGGTGACACATGTCACCCTCCCGTTGGTCCAAAATGTTCCGCCTCTAAAAATCCGCAAAAATAAGAAAAGACATAGCCGGAATTTTCCCTGCAGTTATGTAAAGCGTTTCGTAAAAACGACTCTAACCGTGTTGTGCACAAATGTCATTCGGCGAGCCACCTAGGCGGGGTGACACGTGTCACCCTCCTATTGGCCCAAAATAAAACATCTTCCAAAATATCCTCAATGGCCAAAATCTCAAAACAAAGTGGGCCTACAAAACCAGAATTTCTCCCGTGGGCCCCACGTGACCATTTCCAAAATAAAATTCCATAATTCTCTAATATTCCAGAAGTCCGAATACCAAACTGGGAATCCAATTCCATTAACGAACCTTTTTCCTTCACAAAACCGAAACTTTTCCGTGGAAAAAATCACCTCTTTCTTCCTTTCCAATCTTTCGCCGTATTCTCGCACGCACGTCCTCGCATACATACCCCGGAACTACGGGTATAACAATTCTGATGAGACTTGTGTAGCTTTTACGTGAGGTAGAATCGCACACGTCCGGTTAGGCGTGCAAACCCCCGTTGGCTTGGTAGCCTCGATAGGAGGAGATTTACGCCATGTGTGGGGAGGTCTTGCCGAATTTTCTCAGAGAATGTTCTACGATAAGATCTAGATGTTAATAAGCGCCTTGTGGCCTTATAGGTTGAAATCTTCGTGTGGCGCGATCTACTTGGCTTAAGAGCCGACGCTGAGGTACTTGGGCGTTTTGCTATTAGTCGATACTCCGCGAGGTATGTGAACCTCTTCCTATCTCTTCTAGCATGATATGTGTGAACTATGTAGTACGGTGACGCGTACGTGCTAAATGTATTTGATTGGTTTAAAACATAAAGTGTTATAACGGCTTTATGGGAAGTTGGGTATAACAGCTTTATGTTGGTAAGAAAATACTTGTGGTTTTTAAAAGGTAACTGATTTGAACTATAACTGGCTTGTTATGTGTTAATAAAGAACTCGAAGTATTTCAAAAGATTTTTGAATCATTTTGAAAGAAGAGGTAATACTTGATTTTTTTAGAAAACTTAAGAGTTGTACTAGCTTTATGGAAAGTTAGGTATAACGGCTTAAGAATGTTTTACTGATTTTGGAAATCAGAATGTGTATCGACAAACCACTGCAGCGTACTAAAAGGAAATGTTTTGACAGATTAAGTATTATTAAAACCAGTAGAAACTTCCATCTGCATAGAAGCTAAGATGAGACAAAATGATATTTCCTAGATCATGGCTGCTGTAATAAGATTGTTATAACAAGAATATCCTACTCACATATAAGGCTTATGTTTCTCAGATAGTTTAAAAGAGAATTATATTCTTAAAAGAATAAGACTATGAACTACGAAACCTTTCTAAAATAAGAAACGTGAACATTTGAAATTAGGCAAACTTGAACGTTTGGAAAGTAATGTTGTTACTTGATTTTACAAAGGTAAGTGTTTTGGTTTACTTAAAAAGACAGTCACTCTATTTTTACTACGGGTATGGTGTGACTTATGTGAAAGCAACGGATCTTTTAAAAGATTTAATGTATGAAGTATTTTAGGGATAGATACCCGAACTTGTTAGCATAAAGTACCTTGTGTGAGTAACTTGATTGTGTTGGGTTGAGATATCCTTGTAAATACTTTCTTGTTGATGTTATAAGTAAGCATGTTAGGATGCTACGTGTGTTAGTATCTTGTGTGATCATGATATAAGGAGGTCATTCTTGTTGTGCTTACGTTGTTAAACGTTAAGCCCGTTGTACTATTATTGTATCACATACCCCTTTGACTTATTATACCGAGGGCTTGCCGCCCTTGATGCGCGTCTCTACGGCCTATGCAGTCCTTGTGACTATGCGAGTCACGGTAGCTCGAGATTGATCATTCCGGTGTTTAGCACGACGCGGGATTCCCTATGCGTCCGCTGAGACTATGCGGTCTTTTGAGACTATGCGAGCTGCGGAGCCTAGCGGATACCGAGGTTAGCCGCCGATGCGGGTATACCTCGGTGATGCAGGACCATGATTCGAGGAATACCTCATGCGGTCCGTGTGACCTATGCGCGAGCTGCGAGAGTTCCAGGAATAGACGCGCACATTGATATTGCGGGCGAGTGGCCAGCTTCGATCATGTGGTGCGGTCTAGAAAGACCTCGGGATACAGTTTGTGGTATTTTTGGTACTGTGGGTTGTAGTAGTCGGCTATGCCTTCGCATTTCTGCCCGTCACGGTTTTATTGTGATGACTTTGAGGCGTGAGTCCACGACTTGACATATCGCCTATTTATTGTGAATCAGTTTGTTATCATACGTGTCTCTGCTTTATATAGACTACTATGATTTCATTTACTGATTTATTTTCGCCACATACTTGGTACTTGCATCGACCTCTTGGGGCTGCGTTCATGCCGCAGTAAAGGTACACCGCCGTTGATCCTCGCTCTTAGGGTCACTGATTGCGTTGGGAAAGCTCCGTTTCTCCGAGGCTTATCTTGGTATAGTCCTGTCGTTGTAGGTATTTACATTCGGGGTATGGCGGCCCCGTCCCGCCATTGTTGTTGTATCATTTCTTAGGTCCAGTAGTAATCTTTGTGTAGGTGGTTTGTAAAAAGGATTAAACTGTTCATTTGTAAGAGTTGTTATTTATATATGCCAAAGGCAAGTTTTCCTCGACATCGCTTTGTACTTCATTTGTTTCATGTATGTGTTTTATGTTCCGCTGATTACTCTGATGTTGTATCACTAGGGTGCCCGGGGTAAGGCACCAGTCACGGGCCCAGGTTCGGGTCATGACAAAAGTGGTATCAGAGCAGTTAATCCTCGGAAAGTGTCTACAGACCGTATCCAGTAGAGTCTTGATTATCGGTGTGTTGTGCACCACACCAATAATCAGGAGGCTATAGGATATTTAGGATTGGTTTCTATTTCTTCTCACTCTGAGATCGTGCTTTAGAGCTGTGTTGTAAGTTGGACCCTCTAACGTATTTCTTTCCCTTACCGTTATGCCTCCGCGTAGGGCAACCCGGGCCCAGGAGGGCAAGGCAGCCGAGGGAGCTGCGAGTTGAGTTCAGAGGGTGGCGAGGGCACAGGCCCAATCATTACCTAGGGTAGTGCTTCATTCGGGGAGTTTTGCGACGTCACTAGCCCAGCAGAGTTTAGCACGGCGGCAGCAGTTCCTACTGCGGCCATGATATTTGAACCTTCAGTTCCACGACCAGGAACAGAGAATATAGATTTCAAGGAGGCGACCCTGTTACTAACGATGGATTTGACTACCAGAGAGTATACCGATGTACCGCGAGTCTTGATGAATATCAACGAGAAGGTTGTGCAAGAGTAAGTTCTTCAGTTAGGCTTGAGCATGGCCTGTGTACGGGCTTATGCGCGTGAGCCAAGAAACGTAGAGATCGGCGGGTTAACGGCGACGCGAAGAGGCCGAGTAGCAAGGTCCTTTGGTAACTTGCGAGGCGAGTCGCCACTATCGATTAGATTATGCGCATCCACCGGTGCGAAAGGTCCTCCACGGGGTTCGGGGCGTTCGGTATGCAGAGTTGGTCGAGCTCGAGCTTCCGTTCACGCTACACGTAGGTTCCACCACCGATTCGCTTTTTCCCAAGTTCACACGATGCACGTCATCCCGGGAATGTCGTCTTTTTAGATGGTACTTGTTGTACCTATGACCGCCGTCGGTCGATGTCGAAAGAGTGTCCTTGCAGAGGACTTAGCCTTCAGGATCGGTGGGTAGTTCGTCATCTCCCTAGCTGCGCGCCCTACGGCGAGTTTGATTATAACGACTAAGGGGAGTGAAGCAGTAGATATAGATATATCCTTAACCCTCTAGAGACCTGTATGTGTGATAAGGTGAGTATACCTTAAGTGCTATGTTCTGATAGCAGTGTGTTAGTTGTGATTAGAAATCATGGTGGGTTAACCGAGTAAGATTTTGGGGGATAGAGAAGGTGCGAGCCTTAGAGTTTTATACGTAGAGACCTTAGAGGTAAGGCCATCGCGAGTAAAAGATGTATTGTTTATGTTTGACCCTTATAGGAGTGCATAGTGCACGTGAGTTATGTTTGTGGGATTAGTCCCTGAGTAGTGTGGAATGAAAGAGGGTAGTTGAGCTAAGAAGACCGCTAGGTTTTCGTAACGTGATTAGTGAGAGTTTTCCTTCTGAGAGCTAGCGTTTAGCGCGTTGCCGGGTCGGGTTGAGGCCACGCCGGGTCAACCCGGCATGTTTGATGGTGGGTCGGTTGTGGTGGTCCCGCCTTGTGGTAGGTCACGAGGGTGTTAGGCCCGAGTTTAGTTAACCAACGTATGAATTCGTGGATGCTTTCGACCGCAGTCGGGCCGGCGAGGTCACCGTGCCGTCTTCTAGCAAAGACCGTTTACTCGCAGGTTATGCGAGATGATATATCGTAAAGGTTGTAAGGCTGCACGAGGTGCCTACCTTCACCTTATGGCCGACAGTGGAGCCCAGGGTACGGCTGTTTTTGGTTTCTGGAAGTTTTTACCAAGCCGGGTTAAGAACTCAGGTGAGTCTCGACCGCATTCGCCTCTGCCGGGTCGCGTGGATTTCAGGGGTAGTTGTGGGGATTGTTGTCTCCTGTGGAGGGAGTATTTAAGCTACCATTTCAGTGTTCGGATGTCGCCTTATAAAGCCTTGTAGGGGCGGATGTGTATGTCGCCGGTCGATTGGTTCGATGTTGGCAAGATTCAAATAGTTGGTTCAGGCTTGTTCCGGTAGATCGTGGATAGAGTAAAGCTTGTCTAGAAGAGGTTCTGGCAGCTCAGAGAAATCGTGCGGATAATCGGCGACGACGCTTAGAGTTCAGGTTGACGGTCGGTCTTCTTGAAGGTACCACCCCGGTTTGGGTGTGACGAGTTTTGGAACAGAGGGAACTTAGCCCGAGTTACTTTGGGCCCTTTTTAAGTTCATGTGAAAAATAGGCCAGATTGCCTATATGTTAACATTTGCCGTCCGACTTAGGAGGCAGTACGTCCGGTCTTTCGTATTGTTATGATCAGGAAAGTATCAGAAATGTGGTAAGAGTTCGAGCACGATAGCCTCGGGGATCGCCATACCGATACCATCTGTTGAGTCGCCGGAGTGACACTAGAACCTCGCGGCAAAGTGACAAAAGTGGTATCACGACGAGTAAAGGGAGAAGCGAGCATGTATGGCGAGCATAGATGTGACCATTCCTTTTGTTTGGAAAAAGTGTGGAGGAAGTATATTTTAGACCCCGGAAAGAGGTGTTTGTGGTGATGTTAGAGGTGATTCCTCGTGGACTTGGATGTAAGTATTTTGCGCAGTTGTTTCTGTGGCCATTGTGGCAGGATTGTTTCGTAAGTATGGTAGTGAAGACTATCTTTGGCGCCGCTTGTTTTGAGACTTAGAAGGAACATTCGGACGAATGTTTCTAAGGCGAGGAGAATGTTATACCGTATTTCCAGTATGTGCGTGGGGCGTGCGTAGAAAATTTGAACTTGAGAATTAGGCTTGGCCGAATTAACTTTGTTCACAACACCCGGTTAGAGTCGTTTGCCGACTAAACGTTTTCACGACTTTCGTATGGGAATTTCCGCTATGTCATTTTTAATTTTGCGGATTTTTCCGAGAGACGAAACATTTAGGACCAACAAGAGGCGACACTTGTCACCCTCTCATTGGAACACCTTGGGCGGAAATTGTGGTGGTGAAAGTGTGGCCTTTGTGGTCAAGGGTTGGTAGGATATTTTTTGTGGTAGTTGGCTAGTGCACTTGGCAAGATCTGGCCCTACACTTGCCTTGCACTTGGCAAGATCTTGGCCATTGGTTGGCCTTGGCTTGTCCTATAAATACCCTCTCCCTTTGAAGACTTCTTCATCCTTAAATTTGCCTAAGTCTTGAAAGCTCTCTTTCTCCCCCCTGGTGAGGCCTTAGCCGAGCCCCTCTCCCCTTGGCCGAGAGTCCCCCAGCTGGGTAGGCCGAGGGTAGACACCCCCTCCTGGGTGCTAGCCGTGGGTACCCCAGCCTAGTAGTTTTCGTATAAATACCCCTCTTGTTAGAAATACTCTCAAAAGTATTGTTATAATGCCCAAATTACCTTAGCCGTATACCTTGTAGTATTCTAAGGTTATACTTATACGAAAAGCCCAGAAATACTATTATACTTCCCTTCCGTCACAAAAACCGAAACCCTAAGGAAAATCTCCATGGCTAGTTGGAGTAATAAGTAGAAGTTGGTTAGAACTTCTAAGGGTTGTTTGGAGCGGCCTGAGCACACGAGGAGCTAAACCTTGCTCAGGATCGACATTTAAACTCGGATAATTATGGGCTTATCGAGGTAAATATCTTGTCCCTCTATTGTAATGGGAAATTACATGTTGTATTGATTATATAGTTGAAGTATACTATATATAGAACTGAACGTAGTTATCGGCAATGTCTTTTGACTTAAGCCTGAATTATTAGAAACCTTTTCGAAAGAAGAGTACCGAATCAGATTTACATAGCGATCTGATGAGACTCGTGTAGCTTTACTGGGATGTTGAATCGTACACGTCCGGTGAGACGTGCACACCCCCCCGCCCCCTGCTTGGCTTGGTAGCCGGCCTCGATAGAGAGAGATTTACGCTGCTGCGTGGAGGTCTTGCGAATTTTCGTAGAATGTTCTACGATAAGATCTAGATGTTAATAAGCGCCTTGTGGCCTTATAGGTTGAAGATCGCGTGTGGCGCGATCTACTTGGCTTAAGGAGCGGCTTGAGGTACTTGGGCGTTTTGCTATTAGTCGATACTCGTCGCGAGGTATGTGAACCTCTTCCTATCTCTTCTAGCATGATATGTGTGAACTATGTAGTACGGTGACGTCATACGTGCTAAATGTATTTGATTGGTTTAAAACATAAAGTGTTATAACGGCTTTATGGGAAGTTGGGTATAACAGCTTTATGTTGGTAAGAAAATACTTGTGGTTTTTAAAAGGTAACTGATTTGAACTATAACTGGCTTGTTATGTGTTAATAAAGAACTCGAAGTATTTCAAAAGATTTTTGAATCATTTTGAAAGAAGAGGTAATACTTGATTTTTTTTAGAAAACTTAAGAGTTGTACTAGCTTTATGGAAAGTTAGGTATAACGGCTTAAGAATGTTTTACTGATTTTGGAAATCAGAATGTGTATCGACAAACCACTGCAGCGTACTAAAAGGAAATGTTTTGACAGATTAAGTATTATTAAAACCAGTAGAAACTTCCATCTGCATAGAAGCTAAGATGAGACAAAATGATATTTCCTAGATCATGGCTGCTGTAATAAGATTGTTATAGCAAGAATATCCTACTCACATATAAGGCTTATGTTTCTCAGATAGTTTAAAAGAGAATTATATTCTTAAAAGAATAAGACTATGAACTACGAAACCTTTCTAAAATAAGAAACGTGAACATTTGAAATTAGGCAAACTTGAACGTTTGGAAAGTAATGTTGTTACTTGATTTTACAAAGGTAAGTGTTTTGGTTTACTTAAAAAGACAGTCACTCTATTTTTACTACGGGTATGGTGTGACTTATGTGAAAGCAACGGATCTTTTAAAAGATTTAATGTATGAAGTATTTTAGGGATAGATACCCGAACTTGTTAGCATAAAGTACCTTGTGTGAGTAACTTGATTGTGTTGGGTTGAGATATCCTTGTAAATACTTTCTTGTTGATGTTATAAGTAAGCATGTTAGGATGCTACGTGTGTTAGTATCTTGTGTGATCATGATATAAGGAGGTCATTCTTGTTGTGCTTACGTTGTTAAACGTTAAGCCCGTTGTACTATTATTGTATCACATACCCCTTTGACTTATTATACCGAGGGCTTGCCGCCCTTGATGCGCGTCTCTACGGCCTATGCAGTCCTTGTGACTATGCGGAGTGCGGTAGCTCCAGGATTGATCATTCCGGGTGTTTAGCCTGATGCGGGGGATTCCCTATGCGGTCTGTTGAGACTATGCGGTCTTTTGAGACTATGCGGGCTGCGGGAGCCTAGGCGGATACCGGTGGTTAGCCGCCGATGCGGGGTATACCTCAGCGATGCAGGACCATGATTCGAGGAATACCTCATGCGGTCCGTGTGTGACCTATGCGAGTCGCGAGAGTTCCAGAATAGACGCGCGACATTGATATTGCGGGCGAGTGGCCGCCTTCGATCATGTGGGCGCGGCTAGAAAGACCTCGGGATACGCTTGTGGTATTTTTGGTACTGTAGGTTGTAGTAGTCGGCTATGCCTTCGCACTTGCCCCGCACGGTTTTATTGTGATGACTTTTGGCGTGAGTCCACGACTTGACATGATCGCCTATTTATCAGGAATCGTAGTTTGGTTATCATACGTGTCTCTGCTTTATATAGACTACTATGATTTCATTTACGATTTATTTTCGCCACATACTTGTACCGCAGATCGACTCTTCGGGCCGCGTTCATGCCGCAGTAAAGGTACACCGCCGTTGATCCTCGCTCTAGGGTCACGTCAACGTTGGGAAAGCTCCGCTTTCTCCGAGGCTTATCTTCGTATAGTCCGCCGTTGTAGGTATTTACATTCGTGGTATGGCGGCCCCGTCCCGCCATTGTTGTTGTATCATTTCTTAGAGGTCCGTAATCACAAGTGTGGTTTGTAAAAAGGATTAAACTGTTCATTTGTAAGAGTTGTTATTTATATATGCCGAAAGGCAAGTTTTCTCAGACATCGTTTTGTACTTCATTTGTTTCATGTATGTGTTTTATGTTCACTGACTGCGATGTTGTATCACTAGGGTGCCCGGGGTAAGGCACCAGTCACGGGCCCAGGTTCGGGTCGTGACAGAATCGTGTGGAATACATTCCCGGTCCATCCCATGGACTCGGTATAGAATCGTGTGGAATACATTCCCGGTCCATCCCATGGACTCGGTATCAAAACGGCCATAACATTTAAACTCCCTTTTAAGACAGATTAAGATAATACCATACTTTTCTTTTAAATCACAAACACTTTCCTTTTTTAAAATCAAGTAACAACATTCTTTTCCAAAAGTTCAAGTTGCCTAATTAAAATATACTCAAGTCTTTTACTTCCGAAAGTTTTCATAACGCAATCTATTTTTAAAATAATTGAGTAGCATATACCTTATGTGTGAGTAGTTATTCTTGTTTATAACAATCTGATTAAAGCAGTCATGATCTAGAAAATGTAATACAATTTTGTCTTATCTTAGATTCTATGCAGATGGAGGTTTATACTGGTTTTAATATAGTTAATTAGTCAATACATTTTCCTTTATTAACGCTGCAGTGGTTTGTTCGATACTTATTCTCATTTCCGAAATCAGTAAAACATTATTCTTTAAAAGCCAAGTACTCATTACTCACGAATGAGGTTTCACAACTTTTAACAAAATTCATAGCCCTTAACATTTCATAAAACGTCATTTATAAGTTAAGTCTCTTATCTTTTAAGATCAAGTCTCTTAACTTCTAAAATCAATAAACCATTCTTTTACCTACATAAAGTCGTTATAACTAACTTCCCATAAAGCTATTATAACACCTTATGTTTTAAACCAACCAAAACTCATTTAGCACATGCGCCTACCGCATACATAGTTTACAAAACATCATGCTAGAAAGGATAGGAAGAGGTTCACATACCTCGCGACGATGAGCGACAATGAGCAAAATGCTCCACCGTACTATCACCCTGCTAGCCTTGTCCACCCTTCAAGTAGAACACGCTACTCGCAGAACTTCACCCTATAATAGCCATATACGTCTATCACCGCCTAGACTACTCAGAGAATATTCTAAGCGTAGGTTCTCTATTCCATGGAAATTTGGGCAGCATTTCCTACCACAAACTACTCAAGTCTACTGTAAATACAGTCCTATGTAATTACAGTTCGATTCTCTTCTTTAATACCATCCTTCTATATCTTATACTCAATTCTAAACTACTATATGTAATTTCCAATTACAATAGAAGGACAAAGATATTTACCTCGATAAGCCCAAAATTATCCTAGATTAAAGTCGATCCCGAGCAAGATTTAGCTCCTAATTTGTACGCTCCAATTCGCTCCAAGAGACCCTTAGAAGTTCTATCCAACTTCTACTTAATACTTCAACCAACAATGAAGATTTTCCTGTGGTTTCGTTTTCGTGACTAATGGATATAAAGTAGTATTTCCGGCTTTTAGTATAGAGGTAACTTTGGAATACTACAAGGTATTTGGGCTAAGGTATTTTGGAATAACAACAATACTTGGAGAGTATTTTTCTACCAAGGGGGGGGGGGTATTTCGACAAGAACAACTAGGAAGGGGGAGGGTGTTTCGACCGAGGGCTTCACAAAGGGGGAGGGGGAGTTTGGACGAGAGCTTTCAAGAGGGGGAGAGGGATTTTGAGACTTGGAAAATGTTTAAGGGATGAAGATTTAGTCTTGCACTTGAGGGGTATTTATAGGCCAATCAATGGCCAAGATCAAAACAAGTGGAGGGTGAAGATTGGATAGCTTGTGTGAGTGGAGTCTTCCACCAAGTGTCCACCACAACCTTGGGACATATGTCCACCACAACATTGGGACATATGTCCCCCACAACAAAGAGCCATGTGGCCTTCCACTAGGCACAAAAAAACGCCCAAGGCAAGCCCCCCACTTGCCCACAAAATCGTCCAAATACCTACTCCCACTCACCAAAAGAAAATATCTTCCAAGACTTTGACCACTTGACCATGTCCACTTGGCCAACATTTTCGTCCAACCCATGCCAACTAAGGGTGACACATGTCGCCCTCCTATTGGTCCAAAATATTTCGTCTCTCGGAAAAATCCGTAATCGGTTAAAATATTAAAAACGTAGAATTTCCTTCACAAGGTTCGGAATCTTTTCCGTTGAAAGTTCACAATTCCATCCTTAACCTAATTAGGGTTTGTACAAATGTACGTACGTCCTCACATACATACTCTGGAAATACGGGGTATAACAGTAAGTATAAGATATGATTCCTATTGCAATATGGAGTGGTTCACCACCCTTCATTATTGTCAAAATCATAAGGATGATCCTATACCCATAAGATGTTCGTAAAATGCCTAAACCAATATTGTTGTGCAATTGTGAAGTTTTGAGTAGAATTTTACTATGGAATGATTCTATGAATCCTTGGGGTTCCTTATTAGAGCCTAAATTGAAAGAAATTGATGAAATATGAACATGGGAATCCCCACCCTAAGTTCTACAATCTAAAGTGTTTTGATTTGTTTGTTTATTTTATCTTTGTAGTATATGATTAGTTAACTTCTTGTTTTTTAATTTTTGTACTTAGTTGGAAATAAGTGTAGGGTTGGTTCACCCCTCAGTGAAAATAGTGTGGGGTTGTTCCACGACCCTTTGAATTAGAATTGAACTCACTCATTTGGGTATGATATTTACAGGAAAAATGGTGAACCCAAAAAGAAGGAGCAAAGCAACAACATCATCCTCACCCCAAGGAATAAAATGGGGTCGGGATAACCCCTCAAACACCAAAAAGAGTATCAAATCTCAATCGGGAGGTAAGCAGTCAATGGTCTCCATTACTATAGCTCCTGCAGGGAGGGGTCGGGCAGACCTTAAACATCATTTGGCACTTAATTTCTATGAAGAATATGTGAACTTGTCAGGCTATATATATGAGAGGGAAATCAATCAGGCACCTCTTCAGCATCGATTTAAGGACATCTACAACCAAATCATGAACATGAGGTGGATATCAGTCTTCGAGATGCCTGGGCGAGTAGACATTGATTTGGTCCTTGATTTTTATGCCAAAATAAGTCTAGGGTGTACCATAAATGAGGGGCAATGGCCGGAGTCCATGTACGTGTAGGGTCGTGAGATCGCCGTGATAGTTGAGTCTTTATGCACATATCTAAGGGTTCCCAACCACCCATTGAGCCACTTAAAGACTTCATCTCCAAGAGACTTAGTTTTAGATTTACCTTGATGTCATATTTTGTTACACCTCGAAATTTCAGGACATGTATATAAGAACATACGTAAGAAATCAGGACGCTAAAACTTGAGACTCATAGAATTTATCGGAATTATAGAAATGTCGGAAAACGAAATATTATGACGAATGGGAGGGTGACATGTGTCACCCCCCCCCCCCTGGATGGTCTTGGACGATTTAGACCAAGGACAAGAAGGTCATTTGACTAAAGCTTAGATGATCAAGTCTTGCTAAGCTAGAGCTTGATATTATTGACCAAGTCAATCAGCCCACTTGGCTTGATATTTAAATCCCTTTCATCCAAACCACACAAGTGTATTGATCTACACCCTTCATTTAATTATATAAGCATACTAGTAGCAAGACAAGTCTTCCACACTTAGAAAAATTTCAAGAAAAACATTGCTCTTGTTCTTGAGCTCTCGGGTTAGGTCCTCTTTGCAAGACAAAAAATTTCGTTTGTTGTCCACAATTCACAATACTTTAAACCAAGGTTCCTAAGGGTATTGTAAGGATGTATCAATAAAAAGATCCCGGAAAAGCTTCATTTTTACATTAGTCGCAAGGTGAAAACCTAAGTCGTTTTCATAGTTTTGTGTGGAAGTTGAAGGAAAGTTGTTTGTGAACTTCTAAAGGCTTCAAATAGCGGATTGAACCGTTAAGGAAAGGAGCTAAGTTGCTAAGGAGCGACTTTGAATCTTGGAGTTGGATTAAGGCTTGTCAAGGTAACAATCTTGTCCTCTTAGTGTTATAAGATTTCATGTTGTTGTAGTTATACATTTTAACAAGCATGAAATATTTATTGGAGATTTATAAGTGTTATAGATATTGGAAGCCTAAATCCGAAAATGACCTTGTTAGCCATTGAAACAACTTAGCAGAAGGGGCACCTTCACCCCCGAATCTCAAGTAGGACCCTACTTTGCTTCTCTTTTGGGTGCCTACAAAGAGGGGATTAGTTAAGCTGCTCCTTCTTCCCTCTATGAAAGAAGGAATTCGTGGCGCCTCTTGATCCGGAGGGCGATTGGGAGCAACGTGGGGCTCGCGCTCTAGAAAATTAATTGAAATACAATTTGGTCAATAGTTATAATCGCATGTTATCTAATAGAAGATGGTAGTTGTTATAATCGATTGCGACTATATAACATGTTAGACTAAACAACTTAGATTAAAAATGAATTGGAAAGGATTATATGTTGTTTCACCTATTAGCCGTGAATGGCATTGTCTTTTGGACTATTTTGACATCAATTGTGGGGCAGAATTTTTCACGTCTTGTTAGGCGTGTAATCCCCTTTTGTTAGCTACATTGTTGAGCCTTAAATGTGGCGTGTTTGGTTATTGAATTCGGGACTTGAAAAAGGTAGAAAAGTACGTAGAAACAAAGGAAGTGTTGTCCGATTTTCTGTAGAATTTGGTGACTTTACACTTAGAATATTCTACGTGTGAAGCTAGAGGTTAATAGACGTATTATGGTCATTATAGGTTGACATACTACGTACGGCATATTGGACTTAGCAAATGGATTGAACCGAAGAGGTATGTGGAACTTTTCTTATCTCTTGATCATGAGTAGTTATAAATGTATAGTACGGTAGACATACGAGCTTTAAATGAATTCAGTTTCATTTGGTATCCTTAACTTATTTTAAGAATGTCCAAGTTGGTTGAGTTAGAGAATTAACTCACTTGTTTTAAAGGATAAAAATGTCTTAGTGTCTAAAGCATAAAGTTAGTATAACGGCTTCATGGGAAGTTGGTTATAATAACTTTATGGAAAGTTAAAAGAATGGTTTACTCTAGTGATCTAAATAAAGAAAAATGACTTGAAATGAAGAAATGCAAATTGATTTAAAGGCATCAATTGTTTAAAGTTTTAAAGTAAAAATTCAGTTTATTTAGAAGTCTAAATGTTTATTCTAAAAGGTGTAGTGACTTGTTATGAAAAGTAGACAAGCCTTGATACTACGGGTGTTAGTATCTTGAGGGTTTTATATGAAAATGGGTCATTTTAAAAGAATAGAAGTTCGTAGTACTTTGGGTTAAATTCCTGGATTTTCATGATATGATAGTGCCTTAAGTTAACTGAAATGAGAGTGCATGCTAATTAAGTCTAATGAGAAGTTAAGGGGTTTGCTTAACTTGCTTATGTTATTTATGGTAGCCGGTTGTGCTTGTGTTATATTGTTCTTTACGGGGTCATTCCCCGGGCTTGTTGAATTTGCATATTCCGTGGATTTGCTACCCACGATGCGAGGAATACCTCATGCGAGTCCGTAGGGCTCATGCGGGTGAAATAGTCCTATGCGGGGCGGACCAGTCCTATGCGAGAAAATTACCTCATGCGGGTCCATACGGTCTATGCGGGTGAAATAGTCCCAGGAGTAGGATTGCATGATAATACTACGGGCGGATGGTCCTAGGTTAATCACGGGCTTCCTATTTTAAGAACCGGAAATATATATTTTGTTTCTCTCATTGTTAGTACGACACAGTATACTGTTAATTTGATTATCATACATGTCTCCAGCTTTAGTTTAGACTTATGATGTAAATTACAGTATTTTCCAGTTTTACATACTTGGTACATATTGTGTACTGACCCCCTTTCCTCGGGGGGCTGCATTCATGCCGCAGGTAGGGGTAAGCAGGTGGTGGATCCTCACTCTTAGGATCACTGATCAGTTGTCAGAAGCTCCATTTCTCCGGAGGCTTATCTTTTGGTACGGTTTCCCTGATGTTGTAGATTTATGTACATTCAAGGGTATGGCGGGGCCCTGTCCCATCACAGTTGTTATTCTTAGAGGTCTTTAGTCATATCTTGTGGATTGAGTTGTAAGAATAAAGATGTAACTGTTTTTTTGGGTTATGTACATTTCACGGAAGGTGGCCTTATCGGCTAGTCTGTTGATATTTACTGTGTAAGTATTTTATGAATTTATGTATGTTCCGCTGTTATTCTCTGATGTATACCTGTAAGGGGTGCCCAGGTAGGGCACCAGTCGCGGGCCCGGGGTCGGGTCGTGACAAAAGTGGTATCAGAGCAGTTAGTCCTCAGAAAGTGTCTACAGACCGTGTCTAGTAGAGTCTTGATTATCGGTGTGTTGTGCACCACATATATAATTTTTACACCCCGTATTTACAGGACATGTTTTAAGAATGTACGTGAGAATCCCAAATGTTAAGATTTGAGACTTGTAAAAATTTATCGGAATTATGAAATTGTCGGAAAACGTAATATTGTGACGAATGGGAGGGAGACACGTGTCACCCCCCTTATGTTGCCTTGGACGAAATTAGGCATGGACAAAAGGGTCATTTGACCATTGTTAGGAAGACAAAGTCTTGCAAGTTGAAGAGCTTGACAATGTTGACTTAGTCAATGGGACCACAAGTCTTGATATTTAAGAGAACTTCATCCAAGCCACACATTTGTGCACATCTTGACCCTCCATTGAACTATATAGTAGTACTAGTAGCAAGACAAGCTCCACACTTAGAAAAATTTCAAGAATTTTTGAAGAACACATTGAGAGCTCTCGGGTTCACTACAAGAAAAAGAGAATTTTTTTTGTTAGTTGTCCATTAAGCTCCACACTTTAAACCAAGGTTCATGAGGGTATTGTAAGGGTATCTCAATAGAAAAATCCCGGAAAAAGATAGTTTTCGTATTAGTCGCAAGATGAAAACCTAGTTGCTTTTCTAGGTTTTGATTGGAAGATTAAAGGAAACTTGTTTGTGTTATTCTAAGGGTCTCAAGTGGCGGATTGAAGTGTCAAGAAGAGGCTCTAAGTTTCTAGGGAGCGACTTCGGATTTGAAGTTGGACTAAGACTCGTTGAGGTAATAATCTTGTCTCTTAAAGTGTTACAAGATTATATATTGTTGTTAGCCTTACATGTTTGCTAGCATGAAGTATATGTGTTGAAGTTTTATAAGTGTTATGGATTGTTGTAGCCTTAAATCCGAAATTACTTATAAGCCATTTGAAGTTGGATTACAATTTGGTCGTTAATTAGAATCGTCGCATGTTACTTACTTGAAGATTATAGTAGTTATAATCGATTGCGACTTAATATCATGTTATTCTAACAACTTGGATTGAAAAGGAAATTGGATAAGAATTGGTATTGTTGTATCCCAAGTTGCCGTATTTGCACTTGTTGTTGTATTAGTTTGATATCAATTGTGGGGAGGAATTTTACACGTCTAGTAGACGTGTAATCCCCTATTGTTAATTGCATTGTTGGGCCTTAAATGTGGCGTGTTTGGTTATTGAATTCGGCCTTGAAAAAGGTGGCAAAGTATGTAGAAACAAAGGAGGTGCTGTCCGATTTTCCGTAGAATTTAGTGACTTTGCACTTATAATATTCTACGTTTGAAGTAAGACGTTAATAGACGTATTGTGGACATTATAGGTTGACATACTACAGGAGGGATATTGTACTTAGCAAGTGGATTGGCCCGAAGAGGTATGTAGAACTTTCCTATCTTTTGAGCATGAATAGTTGCATGTATATAGTACGGTAGACGTACAAGATCTTGATACCCTTTACTTGTTTTAAGAATAGCCAAGTTGGGTGAGTTAGGAGATCAACTCACTTCTTTAAAAGTATTAAGGATGTCTTAAGTTTTTAAAGTTACGGGACTTGAAGTGTTTTAAAGTATATGATACTTGTGCCGTTTTAAACGTATAAGTCCCTTGGATAGGAAATTGTAATTGGCTAAGGTATAAAGTTAATATAACGACTTTATGGGAAGTTGGTTATATTAGCTTTATGGAAAGATAAATAAGGATAAGATGACTTGATTTAATGAAAGGCAAATTGATTTTAAGGCATCAATTGCCTAAGGTTTTATAACAAAAGAAGTCACTTGATTTAGAAGCCTAATTATATTTCTGAAAGTATTGTGACTTGTCTTGAAAAGTAATTGTGACTTGATACTACGGTTATTAGTATCTTGGAAGTTTTATATGGAAAAGAGTCATTTTAAAAGTGTAACGCCCCGAACCCGGGCCCGTTACTGGTGCCTTACCCCGGGCACCCTAGTGATACAACATCAGAGAAAACCAGCGGAAAATAAAACACGAGTCATGAAACAAGAGATATAATAAATAAACAAAGCAACCAAAACAATGCCTTTCGAGATATACACAAAACCCGAACAGTTGTCCTTTTACAAACCCCGCCCACAACAAAGGCTATGCACTTAAGATTTACAACAACTATGACGGACGGGGCTCCGCCATACCACGAATGTACAAGAACCTACAACTCAGGAAACATACCAAAGATAAGCCTCCAAGGAACGGAGCTTTCAACACGAAATGAGATCCTAAGAGCGGGATCCACGATCGATGTACTTCTACTGCGGCATGAACGCAGCCCCAAGGAGGTCGATAACAGTACCAAGTATGTGAATCACAACATCAGAATGAAATCATAATAGCCTAAAAAGCAGGAGACATGTATGATAACCAAAATACAGTACGCAACATAAAAGCAGTCAAGTCAGGGACTCACGCCCTCAAAGTCACCACTCAAATATAACTATGGGTCTCACGCCCACAACATCCATCATGTTCGTATCATGGCCGCATGCCCCCGGAATACTGCATCGGTGTAGACATGTCCATGATGCAACAATAATAACAAGGCCGCATGGCCACATGCCCCCGGAATACTGCATCGGTGTATACATGCCCATGTAACCTCAATAACAATATACTGGGTGGTCAACCCTGCCGCATGGCCACATGCCCCCGGAATACTGCATCGGTGTAGACACGTCCATGTTGCGAGAATAACCATATATCGTAATCAACCTACCGCGTGGCCGCGTGCCCCGAATCTGCGTCGGTAGACATGTCCATGTGACATCAACAACAAGACAGTAATCAAAATGGAAACATACCCGTGGAATTCTCCATCACTGCCAGCACGTCCAAGTAAGTTCTCAACAAGTCAACCGGCCCTCTATTGAGAGACGCGGTAACACAGAAATACCACACTTGCACAACAAAGGCTATCATCACAAGCATAGGCAAGTTTCACAACAACAAGCATAGGCAAGTTTCACAACAACAAGCATAGGCAAGTTTCACAACAACAAGCATAGGCAAGTTTCACAACAACAAGCATAGGCAAGTTTCACAACAACTCAAAGTACTTTCATTTTATGCCAAAGTCCGGGTTTTTAACCCCAAAGTACTACATACGTTAAGTTCTTTTAAAAGAGATCCATTACTTTTATAAAAGTCACCCGATACCCGTAGTATTAGAATGACCTACCCACATTCCCTTTTCAAAATCAAGTAACAACATTCTTTTCCTAAGTTCCAGTTTGCCTAGTTTCAATTACTCAAGCTTCTCATTTTCAAATGGTTTCATAGTTCCCAAACTTAATCACTTGATTCCTTTTTAGAACAATTGAGTAATATATGTCTCACGTGAGAGTCGGCTATTCTTGTTTACAACATTCTTATTACAAAGACCATGATCTAGAAAATGTATATCATTTTGTCTCATCTTAGTTTCTATGCAGATGGAGGTTTCTACTGGTTTTAATACAATTCATCATTATTCAATACATTTTCCTTTATTAACGCTGCAGTGGTCTGTCGATACACATTCGATTTCCAAATCAAGAAACATTATCCCTTTAAATAAAACCAAGTACTCATTACTCACGAATGAGGTTTCACACAAACATTCACATTAAAACAAATAAGTTAAGTCTCTTATCTTATAAGATCAAGTCTCTTAACTTCTAACATCAAGAAACCATTTTCTTTACCTCTCTTAAGACATTATACCTAACTCCCAAAAAGCTAGTATAACTCTTTTTAAAACCTTTTAAAACCAAGTGTTACTCTCCTTCCAAAACGATTTATAAATCTTTTGAAATACATCAAGTTCTTTATTATAACTAGCCGCTATAATTCACATCGATTACCTTTTAAAACCACAAAGTATTTTCTTACCTTCATAAAGTTATAACCAACTTCCCATAAAGCCGTTATAACACTTTATGTTTTAAGAACAATCAAACACGCTTAACACACGTACGCTTACCGTACTACATAGTTCACACATATCATGCTAGAAGAGATAGGAAGAGGTTCACATACCTCGCGACGATTTATCGACAAAAGCAAAATGCTCCAAGTACTACAACCTTGCTAGCCCTTTCCACTCCTCGAGTAGAATACGCTACTCTTAGTACTTTCACCTATAAAGGTCACAAACGTCTATTAACCCCAAAACACAAGTTCTATCTTTCTACGTAAAATTGCAAGACCTCCCCGCCACAACAGAATCTCCTCCTCTATCGAGGCCGCCACCAAGCCAACCAGTGTGGGGGTTTACACGCCTAACCTGACGCACCATCCTACTCAAGAACTCTACACAAGTCTCACTGTAATACACCCTATGTAAATACAGTCGATTCTTTTCTTTATTCTTCAGCTTAAGTCAAAAGACATTTGCGAATACTAAGTATAGTTCCATATATAGTATACTTCAACTATATATTCTAACAAACATGTAATTTCCAATTACAATAGAGGACAAGATAATTACCTCGATAAGCCCATAATTATCCAAGTTAAATGTCGATCCTTAGCAATGTTTAGCTCCAACTCCGGTGCTCCATCCCGCTCCAAACAACCCTTGAAGTTCTATCCAACTTCTACTTAAATCCTTCAACTAACAATGAAGATTCCTTAGGGTTTCGGTTTGAGACTAAAAGGTAGTATTTCTGCCTCTACGATAGAGGTAACTTTGGAATACAACAAGGTATAAGGCCAAGGTATTTGGGCATTACAACAATACTTGGAAGATAACTTCTACCGCGGGGTATGCTCTCGGCCACAAGGCCACTAGTGGGGTAGTACCCTCTCGCCACTCAGGCCTCACTAAAAGGGGGAGGAGGGGAAGCTCTCGCTAGCACAACAAGAAGGGAGGAGAGGTTTCAAGACTTGGAAGTTTTGATGAATGAAGTCTTCAAGCTTAGTGGTATTTATAGCAAAACCAAAAGCCAACCAATGGCCAAGATCAAGCCATGTGCAAGGCAAGTGTAAGGCCAAGATCAAGACAAGTGCACCCACAAAACACTCCACAAAACACTCCACAAAACAAGCCACAAAACAAGGCACAAAAGGAGGGACCAATCGGCCAAGGCCAACCAATCCTCTTGACGCCCAATCGCCCAAGCCACCCTATTTGCTTGCAATGTGAGGGTGACAAATGTCACCCTCCCGTTGGTCCAAAATGTTTCGTCTCTCGGAAAAATCCGCAAAAATTATAAATGACATAGCCGTAATTTTCCCTACGAAAGTCGTGGAAACGCTTCGAAAAAACGACTCTATTCGCACTTGTGCCCAAATTCGTCCTTTGCCTAACTTAAGGCTCAAATTTTCTACGCACGCCCCACGCATACATACCGGAAATACGGGTATAACATTCTCCTCCTTAGAAACATTCGTCCGAATGTTCCTTCTCAAGTCTCAACACAAACACGCGCTTAGTATAGCCTTCATCGCTATACGCACGAAACGATCATGCCACACCGCCATAAAAATAACAAACGCACCAATACTTAAACCCAAGTCAACGAGGAAACACCTCTAATCATCACAAAACCCCCTTACCTGAGGTCTAAAATATACTCCCTTCGCACCTACATTTCACAAAAGAAACGATCACACACGTTCACTTCTCCCCTATCTCGTCGTACCCTTCTCGAACACTCGAGCTCTTTCTAGTATCCGCACCACACTCCACAACGCTTCGCTTTCCAACCCTGAGTTACTACCTCCAAACTTGGTCATCTTACTACCTCGATTTCCTCTAAGGCCATTCTCGCCTTCACGAACTGATTCTCGTCGAACATATCTATGAACTCATACGATGGTCATCTAAACTTGGCCTAGCACCTCGTGACCGCCACCGAGGGACCACCTGTAGCTGACCCTTCCTCGAACGGACGCGGGTTGGCCCGCAACATGGCCCCAACCCGACCCATCAGAGCGCCAACTTCCGCCTCCGACACGGAACACACCGAAGCTACCACTTCCATCTCACACTAACCAGATTTTCAAATCACACTATAGCACAAAGCTATCCGAACATAACACTTAACACATCATTAACATCAATACATACAAGTATCTACGTGGTTAAGGATATACCAAAACTAGGCGGTTCAAGGACCGCTTAAAATCGAACTTCCACCGCGACTTACCGTGGCCCGCAATCGCCTAGTAGTCTGTGGTTATCCTACCAAGCTACCCCGGCGGATCTCGTCATATGGCCCCGCGGCCGCAAGAATAACAAGCTCCTCGTACTACGACACTTCAAATGCGTCTACCACATCGACCACACCGGTAGGGTGATCGATCCGCCAACACCCTACTCCCCGAACATCTCAAACTCGGGAGCCCCGACCGCTTCCCGAATATCCTGCGGTCCCGGCGTGCGGAGGACCACTCGCAATGGCGGAGGTACATAACTAGTCGCCGGCCGAGGCGGTCCGCCTCGAAAGTCGCTAAAATATCCGCCTTGGCCTTCTTCTCGCCGAAAGCGGTCCACCTGCCGATCTGCGCCTCGCACTCCAAGTGCATGAGCTCGAATGCGGCAATGTCCATGCCCTACCAAGAGAAACACCAACAACTTCGCTAGGTAATCATCGAGCCTCAGAACATATCGGCACTCGATCCTCCATACTAGCTACTAATGCGGAACATACCGGGCCAATGAGTCGAACTCACATTGTACTCCCGAATCAGACGCTGCTCGCCTCAACATCAAAAATCGTTACCAAGCCCTCCTCATTTGGCGAGGCAAGAAATGTGCCGTAAGGCCCCTCAAAACTCGCCCCAAACGGCCGAGTGCATGCTCTCCCGAGAGCTCCCACGAGTCAAACCAATCGATCGCGTATCACGCACCGATGCGAACCAAATATCACGCACTCGCCTCTCGAAGCCTTGATCACCCGCGATGATCTCTTCAGAATCGACGGATGAACTCGCGATCATCCTCCCGCCGACCAGAAACTCAAAGCGTGGCTACAACTAAGGAAATCCCGTAGCCTCAAATCGCTCGCCTCGTGCACTACAGTGCCGCTGAATCGAATCGCCAAGGCCCAAACTATCTCTCATATCGCCACAACCTCGCCAATAATCGCCATCTCTCGTGACTATCTCCCGCCTGCATCGCGGACCGAGGCTCGTGTATCAGAGTCTCAGCAGCCCATCGCCGCGCTCTAAACTTTCTGGCCGCGGCGTCGCAAAACTCGGGCTCAAGCACTACTCGTACTCGACCGCTCGCGCCAGATTCTCAATCCCACTAGCAGCCTCCTACGCTTTGCCCTTCTCAGGCCCGTTTTCGCAGAGGCATAATCGTAAAAACGAAACACGCCGGAGGGTCCAACTTACAACACCTCTAAGGCACGATCTCGTAATGAGAAGAATGGAAACCAATCCTAAATGTCCTATAGCCTCCTCGATTATAGATGTGGTGCACAACACACCGATAATCAAGACTCTACTAGACACGGTTCAGACACTTTCCGAGGACTAATCGCTCGATACCACTTTGTAACGCCCCAACCCGCCCGCATCGTGCCTTACCCTGCACCCTAGTGATACAACATCGAGAAAACCAAATGGAAAATAAAACACGAGTCATGAAACAAGAGATATAATAAATAAACAAAGCAACCAAAACAAATGGCCTTCAAGATATACACAAAACCCAACAGCTTGTCCTTTTACAAACCCCGCCCACAACAAAGGCATGCACTTAAGATTTACAACAACTATGACGGACAGTGGCTCGCCATACCCCCGAATGTACAAGAACCTACAACTCAGTGGAAACATACCAAAGATAAGCTCCAAGGAACTGAGCTTTCAACACGCTAAATGAGATCCTAAGAGCGGGATCCACGACCGATGTACTCTACCCGCAGATGAACGCAGCCCAAGGAGGTCAAGACAACAGTACCAAGTATGTGAATCACAACATCAGAATGAAATCATAATAGCCTAAAAAGGCGAGACATGTATGATAACCAAAATACGACGCAACATAAAAGAGCCAAGTCGTGGACTCACGCCCTCAAAGTCACCACTCAATATAACTATGGGTCTCACGCCCACAACATCCATCATGTTCGCATCATGGCCGCATGCCCCCGGAATCGTGACGGTAGACATGTCCATGATGCAACACACAATAAGGCCGCGTGGCCACATGCCCCGGAATCGTGACGGTGTAGACATGCCCATGTAACCTCAATAACAATATATCTTGTGGTCAACCCCGCCGCATGGCCACATGCCCCGAATCTGCATCGTGACGGTAGACATCGCCCATGTTGCAGAATAACCATATATCGGTAATCAACTACCGCACGGCCGTGCCCTCTAATATCAGACGGTAGACATGTCCATGTGACATCAACAACAAGACAAGAATCAAAATGGAAACATACCCGTGGAATTCTCCATCACCGCCAAAGACGCTCCAAGTAAGTTCTCAACAAGTCAACCGCCTCTATCGAGACGCCAGAATACGTAAATACCACACTTGCACAACAAAGGCTATCATCACAAGCATAGGCAAGTTTCACAACAACAAGCATAGGCAAGTTTCACAACAACAAGCATAGGCAAGTTTCACAACAACAAGCATAGGCAAGTTTCACAACAACAAGCATAGTAAGTTTCACAACAACTCAAAGTACTTTCATTTTATGCCAAAGTCCGGGTTTTTAACCCCAAAGTACTACATACGTTAAGTTCTTTTAAAAGAGATCCATTACTTTTATAAAAGTCACCCGATACCCGTAGTATTAGAATGACCTACCCGCATTCCCTTTTCAAAATCAAGTAACAACATTCTTTCCCTAAGTTCCAGTTTGACGAATTTCAATAAATAAAGATTCTCATTTTCAATTGGTTTCATATTTCCCAAACTAAATCACATGAATCCTATTTAGAACAATTGAGTAATATATGACTCACGACAGAGTAGGCTATTCTTGTTTACAACATTCTTATTACAGCAGCCATGATCTAGAAAATGTATATCATTTTGTCTCATCTTAGTTTCTATGCAGATGGAGGTTTCTACTGGTTTTAATACAATTCATCATTATTCAATACATTTTCCTTTATTAACGCTGCAGTGGTCTGTCGATACACATTCTGATTTCAAATCAAGAAACATTATCCCTTTAAATAAAACCAAGTACTCATTACTCACGAATGAGGTTTCACACAAACATTCACATTAAAACAAATAAGTTAAGTCTCTTATCTTATAAGATCAAGTCTCTTAACTTCTAACATCAGTAAACCATTTTCTTTACCTCTCTTAAGACATTATACCTAACTCCCAAAAAAGATAGTATAACTCTTTTTAAAACCTTTTAAAACCAAGTGTTACTCTCCCTTCCAAAACGATTTATAAATCTTTGAAATACATCAAGTTCTTTATTATAACTAGCCGCTTATAATTCACATCGCTTACCTTTAAAACCACAAAGTATTTTCTTACCTTCATAAAGTCGTTATAACCAACTTCCCATAAAGCCGTTATAACACTTTATGTTTTAAGAACAATCAAACACGCTAACACATGCACGCTCACCGCACTACATAGTTCACACATATCATGCTAGAAGAGATAGGAAGAGGTTCACATACCTCGCGACGATTTATCGACAAAAGCAAAATGCTCCAAGTACTACAACCTTGCTAGCCCTTTCCACTCTCGAGTAGAATACGCTACTCTTAGTACTTTCACCTATAAAGGTCACAAACGCTCATTAACCCCAAAACACAAGTTCTATCTTTCTACGTAAAATTCGCAAGACTCTCCCCGCCACAACAGAAATCTCCTCCTCTATCGAGGCCGGCTACCAAGCCAACCGTGTGGGTTTACACGCCTAACCTGACGTGCACCATCCTACTCAAGAACTCTACACAAGTCTATCAGAATACACCCTATGTAAATACAGTCGATTCTTTTCTTTATTCTTCAGCTTAAGTCAAAAGACATTGCGAATACTAAGTATAGTTCCATATATAGTATACTTCAACTATATATTCTAACAAACATGTAATTTCCAATTACAATAGAGGACAAGATAATTACCTCGATAAGCCCATAATTATCCAAGTTAAATGTCGATCCTTAGCAATGTTTAGCTCCAACTCCGGTGCTCCATCCCGCCCAAACAACCCTGTAAGTTCTATCCAACTTCTACTTAAATCCTTCAACTAACAATGAAGATTCCTTAGGGTTTCGGTTTGAGACTAAACAGGTAGTATTTCGGGCGCTACGTATAGAGGTAACTTTGGGAATACAACAAGGTAAACGGCCAAGGTATTTTGGGCATTACACCAATACTTGGAAGACAACTGTCTACCAAGGGTGGTACCTCACGAGAACACTCCAACGCGTGGGTATGCTCTCGCCACAAGGCCACTAGTGGGTAGTACCCTCTCGGCCACTAGGCCTCACGAAAAGGGAGGAGGGGAAGCTCTCGGCCAGCACAACAAGAAGGAGGAGAGGGTTTCAAGACTTGGAAGTTTTTGGATGAATGAAGTCTTCAAGCTTAGGGGGTATTTATAGCAAAACCAAAAGCCAACCAATGGCCAAGATCAAGCCATGTGCAAGGCAAGTGTAAGGCCAAGATCAAGCCAAGTGCACCCACAAAACACTCCACAAAACAAGCCACAAAACAAGGCACAAAAGGAGGGACCAATCGCCAAGGCCAACTAATCCTCTTGACGCCCAATCGTCCAAGCCACCCTATTTGCTTCCAATGTGAGGGTGACACATGTCACCCTCCCGTTGGTCCAAAATGTTTCGTCTCTCGGAAAAATCCGCAAAAATTATAAATGACATAGCCGGAATTTTCCCTACGAAAGCTGTGGAAACGTTTCGTCGAAAAACGACTCTATTCGGCACTTGTGCCCAAATTCGGTCCTTTGCCTAACTTAAGGCTCAAATTTTCTACGTACGTCCTTACGTACATACTCTGGAAATACGGGGTATAACAAAAAGAATAGAAGTATGTAGTACTTTGGGTTAAATTCCCGGATTTTTATATAGACATGTTAGTGCCTTAAGTAAACTAAAATGAGAGGGTATATGAACATGACTAATAAGAAGTTAGGGGATTTCTTAACTTGCTTATATATTGTATGATGGCCGGTTGAGTTAGGGTAAGAGTATAAATGAGGGGTACACCCCCAAGACGTTATACCACCTTCTCCAGGGTAAGAGTATAAATGAGGGGTAAATCCCCAAGACGTTATACCACCTTCTGAGTATGATTGAGGGGTAAACCCCCAAGACATTATACCATTCCATGGATTTGCTACCCATGATGCGAGGAATACCTCATGCGAGTCCGTAAAGGCTTATGCGGGTGAAATAGTCTCATGCGGGCGGATACAGCCTATGCGAGGAATACCTCATGCGGGTCCACATGACCTATGCGGGTGAAATAGTCCCAGGAGTAGGATTGCTTAATGATACTGCGGGCGGGTGGTCCTGCTTTGATCGTGAGCTTCCTATTTTTATGTTGTAAGTATATTCTTATTGTTATACCCCGTATTTCCAGAGTATGTACGTGAGGACGTACGTACAAAAGTTTAAGCCTTAAGTTAGGCAAGGGACGAAAATTTGTGCACAACCCCCGAAAAGAATTGTTTTCCGACGAAACGTTTTCCAAAACTTGCGAAGGAAAATTACTGCTGACATTTATTATTTTTATGGATTTTTCCGAGAGATAAAATATTTTGGACCAACGAGAGGGCGACACTTGTCACCCTCAAGTGGACGGCATTGAGGGCTTGGCTTGGCACGATTTTGAGGCCTAAAACATGGGTCAATGTTTGGAGTGATTTGTGGAGTAGATGGCTAGGGTGCACATGTACAAATCTACACCCTCCACTTGCCCTCCACTTGCCTTAATCTTGGCCATTGAAAGTCCTATAAATACCCCTTAGTTGAAGACTTCTTCATCCACTCCACACTTTCTAAGTCTTGAAAATCCCTCTCCCCTTAGTGTTGCTCTCGCCCAAGAGCTCCCCTCCCCTTTGAGAGGCCCTCGCCGAGAAGTACCCCTTTCCTAGTGGTGCTAGCCGAAATACAAACCCCTCTTGAGTTGTTCTCGTGAAATACCCCTTTGGTAGAAAAATACTCTCCAAGTATTGTTACAATTCCAAAATACCTTAGCCTTATACCTTTTTGTATTCCAAAGTTACCTCTATACGTAGAGACCTGAAATACTACCTTATATCCTTTTAGTCACTAAACGAAACCCTAAGGAAAATCTCCATAATTGGTTGATGTAGTAAGAAGAAGTTGAGTAGAACTTATAAGAGTTGTTTGGAGCGGGTTGAGCGCCTGCAGCAGTGAGCTAAACGTTGCTCAGGATCGACATTTAAACTTGGATAATTTTGGGCTTATCGAGGTAAATACTCTTGTCCTTCTATTGTAATTGGAAATTACATATTGTAGTTGTATAGAAATGAGTATAAGATATATAGAAGGATGGTATAAGAGAAGAGAATTGAATTGAAATCACATCAGAAGAATATTAAAGAAGAAGATTGAATCAGATTTACATAGACCAGATTTACAGTAGACTTGTGTAGTTTATCGGGTAGGGAAGTGCTGCCCAATTTTCCGTAAAATAGAGAAGCCTCCGCTTAGAATATTCTACAGAGTAGTCTAGACGTTGATAGACGTATATGGCCTTTATAGGTTGAAAGTTCTGCGAGTAGCATGTTCTACTTGAAAAGTGGACAAGGCTAGCCGGGTTATAGCGGTGGAGCATTTTGCTATTTGTCGATAATCGTCGCGAGGTATGTGATTCTTCCTATCCTCTTAAGCATGATATTTTAAAAGAATATATATAGTACGATAGACGTACGTGTGTTAACTGAACGTGGTTTTACTGCGATGTCTTTTGACTTGAGTCTAAATAATAAGAATCTTGAAATATTTCAAAAGAATTAAGAAACCTTTTTGAAAGAAGAGTAATACTTGGTTTTAAAAGCTTAAGAGTTATACTAGCTTTATGGGAAGTTAGGTATAACGACTTAAGAGAGATAAAAAGAATGGTTTATTGATCTTAAAAGATAAGAGACTTGATTTAATTGAATTAATATTGTCACGACCCGAACCCGGGCCCGTGACTGGTGCCTTACCGCGGGTGTTACACCCCGTAAGTCCGGAACATGTATAAGAGAATGTACGAAAGGAAACAAGACTTGGAAATTAGTACGAAAGGAAGAATTGTTTTTCCGACGGAAAATCTTCCGAACGTCGAAAAGGAAAAATGTTCGTTGTTGAGAATTGGATTCTCAAAAGGCATTATTTGAAGATTATGGAACTTATTAAAATTATGGAAATTTATTTTTTTACGGATTTGGTCACGTGGGGCCCACCCGAGGAATTTTACATTTTTGTGGGGCCCACGAGGTTTACGGAATTTTATGGACGAATGATTGGGCGACACGTGGCACCCCAACATGGCTTGGTCGAAATTTATGCAATGGTAAAATGGTCTTTGACCATTTTAGAAGATAAGTCTTACAAAGCTTGATATTGTTGACAAGTCAACTTGTCCACCTAGGCTTGATCCAAGTGAAACTCATCCTAACCTCACATTTGTTTAAGTCTAAGCCTCCATCAGTGTTATAAGTATACTACTAGTAGCAAGACAAGGTCTTGAACACTTAGAAAAATTGAGAGAGCTTGTGTGTGCCCATGTGTGCTCTCGGGTTTGCAAGAAAAGAAAGGAGAAAAAATTGTAGTTTTGATCCATTAGCCACAAGACTTTAACCCAATGTTCCTAAGGGTGTTGTAAGGTTATCTCAATAGAAAAATTTCGGAAAAACGGAATTTTCACGTTAGTCGCAAGGCGGAAACTATAGGAGTTCTTCAACTTTGAAGTTGGAACTTGAAGATGGGTTCTTCATAGGTCTCTAAGGAGTGCTTGGAGCGGATTGGAACCTAAGGAAAGGAGCTAAGAATTTCTAAGGCGCGACTTTGGATCTTGGAAATTTTAAGGGCTTGGAAAGGTATAAATTTTGTCGTTTTAGTAGTTAAGACTTACTTATTGTTGTAGCTATGGATTTTAGCAAGCATGTGTTATATAGTATGAAGTTTGATATGTTTATGGGCTATTGGAACCCTATTCCGAAAACTAGCATGTTTAGCTTTAAGATTGGAATTCAAGTTGATTATTAGTTTAAATCGTCGCATGTTGAATAAAGAAGGAAATTGTAGTTGTTGAAGTTGTTTATGACTAAATAACATGTTGACCTAAGAACTTGAAATTGGAAAAGGATTGGAAAAGACTTTGAATTGTTAGTTGTAGTTGGCCGAGAATGGCTTGGAGTTTTAAACTACTTGGTATGAATTGGGGCGGAATTTTATACGATTGTAGCGCGTGTAATCCCCTTTGGTTGGTTGTTGTTTGGAGCCTTAAATGTGGCGTGTTTGGTTATTGTATTCGACCTTGAAAAAGGTGGCAAAGTGAGTAGAAACAAAGGAAGTGCCCGATTTTCCGTAGAATTAGAGACCGTGTACTTAGTATTATTCTACGTTGAGACTAGAAGTTGATAGTCTTGTTGTGACCATTATAGGTTGACACTTCTACGTACGGCGTATTCGGCTTAGCTTGGATTTAGCCGAAAAGGTATGTGAACTATCTCCTCTTCTAGCATGATTCCTTGAGATTAAGAAAGTATGTTCTACTCCTTAAATGATCCATTCCTTGGTTGTATTTGGATTGCCTAGAATAGAATTTTTTCTATGTATTTCCTTGATTGTACTTTGGTGTTTAAATTGTAAGTTGTAAAATCCATTTTCTTAGTGAAGTTTGGATTCTTAAAGGTGAAAGTATTTTACTTAAAGTACATTGAGTCTTGAAAAGGAAGTGGTTTCCAAATCTTTTGGGCTAGTGCCTTAGTCCCAAAATCCTAAAGGTCATTATAATGACTTTAGGGGAGTCAAAGGAGTGTTTTACTTAATTATTTTAAAAGAGGAGAAATGACATGATTTAAGAGAAGTAACTTGTTTTAAAGGAGTGAGTTATACGTTTAAAAGTAGAAGAAACTTGTTTTCTATATATTAAGAGACTTGAAGTATTTTGAAAGTTAAGAGACTTGAAGTATTTTGAAAGTTAAGAACTTGATTTGTAAGTATGTGATACTTGGTTTTAATAGTATAAGTCTCTTGGTTATAAAAGGAATGGATATGTCTAAAACCATAAAGGATTATAACGGCTTTATGGGAAGTTGGTTATAACGGCTTTATGGAAGGTTTAGAAAGTTGTCTATTTTGATTAAGGGCATAAGTTGCCTAGATTGTGAAAATTTGGAGTTACTTGATTTCAAGCTTTGAAATGAGTTTTCTAAAAGTGTAGTAACTTACTTTAAAAAAATAGACACGTCTTGATACTACGGGTGTTAGTATCGTGGGGCTTTACATAGAAAGGAGTCTTTTGAAAAGAATGTATGTATGTAGTACTTTGGCCTGTTTAATTGAGAATAATTCTATGTGATACCTTGATTAGTACTTTGGCTTGATAAATTGAGAATTTGTCTAAGTGTGCCTTGATTAGTACTTTGGCTTGATAAAATGAGAATTATTCTATTTGTGCCTTGATAATTACTTTGGCTTGTTAATTGAGAATTATTCTATTTGTGCCTTGATAAGTACTTTGGCTTGATTATTTGAGAATTAGTCTAAGGGTGCCTTGGAAAGTACTTTGGCTTGCTAAATGAGAATTATTCTATTTTTGCCTTGATAAGTACTTTGGCTTGTTAATTGAGAATTATTCTATTTGTGCCTTGATAAGTACTTTGGCTTGATTAATTGAGAATTAGTCTAAGGGTGCCTTGGTAAGTACTTTGGCTTGCTAAATGAGAATTTTTCCATGTGTGCCTTGATAAGTACTTGGCCTGATTAGTTGAGAATTGCCTATGTGCCGGAAATAGCCTGTGTGCTATTGGTATATCGCTTGTTTCGGTCATTCCCGTTTGTGGCATTTGCGCTCTGGAATTGCTACCCACGACGCGAGAAATACCTCACGCGGGTTCGTAAGGACTTATGCGGTGAAATAGTCCCACGCGGGCGTCCAAATTTATGCGAGAATACCTCACGCGAGTCCGTAGCGGCTTACGCGGTGAAATAGTCTCACGCGAATACCTCACGCGTCCACGCGCCTACGCGGTGAAATAGTCCCGCGAGTAGGATGGCTAAATGATACCGCGCGGATGGTCTGCTTTGATCATGAGCTTCCTATTTTATATTGTAAGGATACTATCGCTTACTCTCATTGTTAGTAAGGCACAATGTGTTGTAATTTGATTATTATATACGACCGGATTTGTTTATGTTACCCTATGGTCATGCTTTTACGATGGGATTCCGGCACGACCACGTGGTATTTAGGACACGGTGGGACTTGGTATTCATGTATCCTTATTGGTGTTATTACATCATGGATCACGGCGCTGAGGAAGGATTCCACGCATGATTGATATTACGGGCGTGAGACCCATGGTTATATTTTAGAAATGACTTAGCGGCATGCGTCCCGACTTGTTATGATCGCTTATGTGTTGTGTCTTCAAGGTTGGCTATCATACATGTCTCATGCTTTGTTTTAGATCGTTATGATTTCATTACGATTTCATCGCTCACATACTTGGTACATTCTTCGCATCGACTCCTTCGGGCCGCGTTCATGCCGCAGTTTAGGCACGTAGTTTGGTGATCGGCAGTGTAGGACCGCCAGATTTTTGGATAGCTCCTCCGTCCGTGAGTTTATCTTTTGGTATATATCCTTCAAGATGTGCTTTGTACAGCTTTGGGTACGGCGGGGCCTTGTCCGTCATATTTCGCTTAACTCCTGCAGGTCCGTATTCATATGTGGGATTGACCTCGTATGCGGTGTAGTGTCTTTTGTTTATGTATATACGGCAGCCTTGTCGGCTTTGCCTTGCACGCACGTTGGTTTTAAAAAAAAGTGAGGTGTTATTTAATTTCCGCAGCTTTACTTGTGTTGTTAAGGTGAAGCGGTGCCAGTAGGCACCATCACGCCCGGATCAGGTGACAGAGTGGTATCGTGAGCGATCCTCTGAATGTCTACAGACCGTGTCTAGTAGAGTCTTGATTATCGGTGTGTTGCGCGCCACACCCATAAACAGAGGCTACAGGACATTTAGGAGTTGGTTTCTATTCTTCTCACTCTAAGATCGTGCCATGAGCCGTGTTAGTAAGATAATTCCTCTCCGACGTATTTTTGTGTTACGCTTATGCCTCCAGGAGGGCAACACCGCCTGTAGGCAAAGGAGTAGCAGGAGCTACTATTCGCACTCGAGAGAGTTGATAGGGCTTATGCCGTGTTATACCGGATGTTGTTCCGCACCCAAGTTCTTCTTCGCTGTTTTGAGGCCCCAGCACAGAGCCTCCAGTTTCGCTAAGGAAGACTTTAGGTCATGAAGAAGCCATTATGTTATTGACCAAGATAGCGGTGCTGCAGCTTCACGCCAGGAGGTTATTCGCCAAGCATGCATGTGTACAGAGGCAGAGGGCCGCGAGATCCGAGTAAGAGGCTAGACCGGTTGGTTATTCCGTGAGTTTTTGGACGAGCCGCTCAAAGATCGAGTGAGATATTCGTCCCACCTACCCAAGACATACCCCGCAGCTCACAGTGGGAGATTTGACCCCACAAGGTATTTAGAGCCGGTCCAAGCTCCGTGGATCGAGGTTCTCGAGAGCAGAGGATTTTCTCGCCGAGGCCACTTATTCCTCGTTGTTCCAGACGTGGTAAGCGCCATTCGGGAAATGCCGTTATGGCACGGGTCTTTGTTTTTATCAGGCCGTCCGCCATATTCTCGAGGGTATGTCCTTTGTAGTTAAGCACCGCGAGGTGGCTCACCATGAGGCGGTAGTCGTTCCTTTTCGCCACAAGGCGCCCCGAGCAGGTGTTCGATGTCACCACCGGTGGAAGTCGTGGAGTTTATAGTTCGCGGTCCTTCGAACAGCAGAACGACGTGACCATCGGGCAGATCGTGAAGGCGACATCGCACGGGTTACGGTATATCTCGATTCTTTTGAATCACGCGCATTGATAGATTCAGATTTCACCCTAGCGTATATGTTTTCCTTTGTTGCTAGCCAGAAGTGATAGTACCCTGCAGGTAGGGATACCTTGATTAGTAAAGTGAAAAGTTAAGAATGTTGACAAGAATGATAAGTGAACCGAGACTATAGTTGTGTAGAGTTCACACGTTAGAATTACCCCAGAACAATGTAAGACCGATAGGGAAGATCAGACAGAGAAATACTTTGGCTTATGTGACAAACCTCTAGTGAATAGGGGATAGGTAAGAAGTACCTTGAGATAAGAGAGAGATTTATTTCAAACTAAGAATGAGAAGTTAAGTGTGACGATGAGTCTTATGGACTCATTTCGGTCACGGTAGTATAGAACGGGTGATGTCACTGGTAGTGGTCCCGCTTATGTGATAGGGTCACGAGGATGCCAGCCCAAGTTTAGTTAATCGTGGTACGAGTTTGTGGACGCTGCTCCACCGAACTAGGTCGTAAGGACCGAGAAGAGCCTTAACGGAATGTAAGTAACAATATGGCCAAGTTTGGTTAGTAACTCCAAGGATTGGAGAACGTAAACAAAATTTGAGATTTTGCACGCGTACTAGATGAGTTTGAAAGTACGGGAAGTATGACAAGTAAGGAAAGAAAAGAACCTCTAAGGATCCCGTGTTCTAGAGATCAGTAACCTTCGAGTTTATGAGAAGGGTAGCGGACGGAAGGTCCATTGATATGTTTACGTATGTTGTGGTGGTCATGTGTGACATCGCTGGTCTTGTGCGCTTTGATTGAGAGGCATAGTATGTAGTTTATGCCGAGTTTGTATGGCTTGAAAATCGACTAAGAACATTCGGGACGAATGTTTCTAAAAGGGAGAATGTTACACCCGTAAGTCCGAACATGTATAAGAGAATGTACGAAAGGAAACAAGACTTGGAAATTAGTACGAAGAAGAATTGTTTTTCCGACGGAAAATCTTCCGAACGTCGGAAAGGAAAATGTTCGTTGTTGAGAATGGATTCTCAAAAGGCATTATTTGAAGATTATGGAACTTATTAAAATTATGGAAATTTATTTTTACGATTTGGTCACGGGCCCACCCGAGGAATTTTACATTTTTAAGGCCCACGAGGGTTACTGAATTTTATGGACGAATGAGAGGCGACACATGGCACCCCCACATGGCTTGGTCGAAATTTATTCAAGGGTAAAATGGTCATTGACCATGGTAGAAGATAAGTCTTCCAAAGCTTGATATCGTTGACAAGTCAACTTGTCCACCTAGGCTTGATCCAAGTGAAACTCATCCTAACCTCACATTTGTTTAAGTCTAAGCCTCCATCAGGTTATAAGTATACTACTAGTAGCAAGACAAGGTCTTGAACACTTAGAAAATTGAGAGAGCTTGTGTGCCCATGTGTGCTCTGGTTTGCAAGAAAAGAAAGGAGAAAAATCGTAGTTTTGATCCATTAGCCACAAGACTTTAACCCAATGTTCCTAAGGGTGTTGTAAGGTTATCTCAATAGAAAGATTTCGAAAAACGAGTTTTCACGTTAGTCGCAAGGCGGAAACTATAGGAGTTCTTCAACTTTGAAGTGGAACTTGAAGATGGGTTCTTCATAGGCCTCTAAGGAGTGCTTGGAGCGGATTGGAACCTAAGGAAAGGAGCTAAGAATTTCTAAGGCGCGACTTTGGATCTTGGAAATTTTAAGGGCTTGGAAAGGTATAAATTTTGTCGTTTTAGTAGTTAAGACTTACTTATTGTCAGAGCTATGGATTTTAGCAAGCATGTGTTATATAGTATGAAGTTTGATATGTTTATGGGCTATTGGAACCCTAATCCGAAAACTAGCATGTTTAGCTTTAAGATTGGAATTCAAGTTGATTATTAGTTTAAATCGTCGCATGTTGAATAAAGAAGGAAATTGTAGTTGTTGAAGTTGTTTATGACTAAATAACATGTTGACCTAAGAACTTGAAATTGGAAAAGGATTGGAAAAGACTTTGAATTGTTAGTTGTAGTTGGCCGAGAATGGCTTGGAGTTTTAAACTACTTGGTATGAATTGTGGGGCGGAATTTTATACGTATTGTAAGGCGTGTAATCCCCTTTGGTTGGTTGTTGTTTGGAGCCTTAAATGTGGCATGTTTGGTTATTGTATTCGACCTTGAAAAAGGTGGCAAAGTGAGTAGAAACAAAGGAAGTGCTGCCCGATTTTCCGTAGAATTAGAGACCGTGTACTTAGTATTATTCTACGTTGAGACTAGAAGTTGATAGTCTTGTTGTGACCATTATAGGTTGACACTTCTACGTACGGCGTATTCGGCTTAGCTTGGATTTAGCCGAAAAGGTATGTGAACTATCTCCTCTTCTAGCATGATTCCTTGAGATTAAGAAAGTATGTTCTACTCCTTAAATGATCCATTCCTTGGTTGTATTTGGATTGCCTAGAATAGAATTTTTTCTATGTACTTCCTTGATTGTACTTTGGTATTTAAATTGTAAGTTGTAAAATCCATTTTCTTAGTGAAGTTTGGATTCTTAAAGGTGAAAGTATTTTACTTAAAGTACATAGAGTCTTGAAAAGGAAGTGGTTTCCAAATCTTTTGGGCTAGTGCCTTAGTCCCAAAATCCTAAAGGTCATTATAATGACTTTAGGGGAGTCAAAGGAGTGTTTTACTTAATTGTTTTAAAAGAGGAGAAATGACATGATTTAAGAGAAGTAACTTGTTTTAAAGGAGTGAGTTACTTCTGGTTTAAAAGTAGAAGAAACTTGTTTTCTATATATTAAGAGACTTGAAGTATTTTGAAAGTTAAGAGACTTGAAGTATTTTGAAAGTTAAGAACTTGATTTGTAAGTATGTGATACTTGGTTTTAATAATATAAGTCTCTTGGTTATAAAAGGAATGGATATGTCTAAAACCATAAAGGATTATAACGGCTTTATGGGAAGTTGGTTATAACGGCTTTATGGAAGGTTTAGAAAGTTGTCTATTTTGATTAAGGGCATAAGTTGCCTAGATTGTGAAAATTTGGAGTTACTTGATTTCAAGCTTTGAAATGAGTTTTCTAAAAGTGTAGTAACTTACTTTAAAAAAATAGACACGCCTTGATACTACGGGTGTTAGTATCGTGGGGCTTTACATAGAAAGGAGTCTTTTGAAAAGAATGTACGTACGTAGTACTTTGGCCTGTTTAATTGAGAATAATTCTATGTGATACCTTGATTAGTACTTTGGCTTGATAAATTGAAAATTTGTCTAAGTGTGCCTTGATTAGTACTTTGGCTTGATAAAATGAGAATTATTCTATTTGTGCCTTGATAAGTACTTTGGCTTGTTAATTGAGAATTATTCTATTTGTGCCTTGATAAGTACTTTGGCTTGATTAATTGAGAATTAGTCTAAGGGTGCCTTGGAAAGTACTTTGGCTTGCTAAATGAGAATTATTCTATTTTTGCCTTGATAAGTACTTTGGCTTGTTAATTGAGAATTATTCTATTTGTGCCTTGATAAGTACTTTGGCTTGATTAATTGAGAATTAGTCTAAGGGTGCCTTGGTAAGTACTTTGGCTTGCTAAATGAGAATTTTTCCATGTGTGCCTTGATAAGTACTTGGCCTGATTAGTTGAGAATTGCCTATGTGTGCTGGAAATAGCCGTTGTGTGCTATTGGTATATCGCTTGTTTCGGTCATTCCCGTTTGTGGCATTTGCGCTCGTGGAATTGCTACCCACGACGCGAGAATACCTCACGCGGTCCGTAAGGACTTATGCGGTTGAAATAGTCCCACGCGGCGTCCAAACTATGCGAGAATACCTCACGCGAGTCCGTAGTGGCTTATACGGTGAAATAGTCCCATGCGAGAATACCACGCGGGTCCACGCGCCTACGCGGGTGAAATAGTCCCGCGAGTAGGATGGCTAAATGATACTGCGCGGATGGTCCTGTTTTGATCATGAGCTTCCTATTTTATATCAGAAGGATACTCTCGCTTACTCTCATTGTTAGTAAGGCACAATGTGTTGTAATTTGATTATTATATATGACCCCGATTTGTTTGTGTTACCCTATGGTCATGCTTTACGATGTGGGATTCCGGCATGAGACCACGTGGTATTTAGGACACAGTGGGACTTGGTATTCATGTATCCTTATTGGTGTTATTACATCATGGATCGGCAGCTGGCGGGCGATTCCACGCATGATTGATATTATGGGTGTGAGACCCATGGTTATATTTTAGAAATGACTTAGCGGCACGCGCCCCCGACTTGTTATGATCGCTTATGTGTTGTGTCAAGGTTGGCTATCATACATGTCTCTGCTTTGTTTTAGATCGTTATGATTTCATTACAGCATTTCATCGCTCACATACTTGGTACATTCTTCGCATCGACCTCCTTCGGCTGCGTTCACGCCGCAGTTTAGGCACGCTAGCTTGGTGATCGGCAGTGTAGGACCGCCGGAGTTTTGGATAGCTCCTCCGCCCGTGAGTTTATCTTTTGGTATATATCCTTCAAGATGTGCTTTGTACGCTTTGGGTACTGGCGGCCTTGTCCCGTCATATTTCGATTAACTCCTGCAGGTGCAGTATTCATATGTGGGATGGACCACGTATGCGGTGTAGTGTCTTTTGTTTATGTATATATGGCAGCCTTGTCGGCTTTGCCCTTGCACGTACGTTGGTTTTAAAAAAAAAGTGAGGTGTCATTTAATTTACGCCGTTTTACGTGGGTTGTTAAGGCGTGTGCGCCTGCGCGACCAATCACAGCCCGGATCGGGTGTGACAAAGTGGTATCGTGAGCACACCTCTAATGTCTACGACCGTGTCTAGTAGTCTTGATTATCGGTGTGCGCGCCACACCCATAAACCGGAGGCTACAGACATTTAGAGTTGGTTTCTATTCTTCTCACTCAAGATCGTACATGTAGCCGTGTTAGTAAGATAATTCCTCTCGACGTATTGTTGTGTTCTGATTATGCCTCCACGGAGGGCAACAGCCGCCTAGAAGGGCAAAGGAGTAGCAGGAGCTACTAGTCAGACTCAGAGAGTTGATAGGGCTTATGCCCAGGTTATACCAGATGTTGTTCCGCAGTCGGCGAGTTCTTCTTCGCCAGGTTTTGAGGCCCCAGCACGAGCCTCCGCTTTCGCTAAGGGAAGACTTTAGTGGTCATGAAGAAGCCATTATGTTATTGACCAAGATAGCGTGCTGCAGCTTTCACCAGGAGGTTATTCGCCAGCATGCATGTGTACAGAGGTAGAGGCCACGGAGATCCGAGTAAGAGGCTAGACCGGTTGGTTATTCCTGAGTTTTTGACGAGCTTCTCAAGATCGAGTGAGATATTCATCCCACCTACCCAAGACATACCCCCAGCTCACGGTGGGAGATTTGACCCCACAAGGTATTTAGAGCGGCCCTGCTCCGTGGATCGAGGTTCTCAAAGGAGCAGGATTTTCATCGAGGCCACTTATTCCTCGGTGTTCCGCACGTGGTACGCGTCATTCGGGAAATGCCGTTATGGCACGGTCTTTGTTTTTATCAGGCCGTCCCGCCATATTCGGTGGTATGTCCTTTGTAGGAGCACCGTGAGGTGGCTCACCATGAGGCCGGTAGTTAGTTCCCTTTTCTCCACAATACAAGGCCCCCGGGCGGTGTTGGATGTCACCACCGTGGTGGAAGTCGGTGGAGTTTATAGTTCCGCGGTCCTTGAGCAGAAACGACGCGTGACTCTTCGGGCGAGATCGTGAGGCGACATCGCACGGGGTTACAGGTATATCTCGATTCTTTTGAATCATGCGTGCATTGATAGATTCAGATTTCACCCTAGCGTATATGTTTTCCCTTTGTTGCTAGCAGTTGTAAGTGATAGTACCCCAGAGGTAGGGATACCTTGATTAGTAAAGTGAAAAGTTAAGAATGTTGACAAGAATGATAAGTGAACTGAGACTATAGTTGTGTAGAGTTCACACGTAGTAATTACCCCGTAACAATGTAAGACTGATAGGGAAGACTGTACAGTAGAAATATTTTGGCTTATGTGACAAACCTCTAGTGAATAGGGGATAGGGTAAGAAGTACCTTGAGATAAGAGAGATATTTATTTCAAACTAAGAATGAGAAGTTAAGTGTGACGATGAGTCGGGTTATGGACTCATTTCGGGTCAGTCGGTAGTATAGAATGGGGTGATGTCAGTTGGTAGTGGTCCCGCTATGTGATAGGGTCACGAGGATGCCAAGCCCAAGTTTAGTTAATCGTGGTACGAGTTTGTGGACGCGTTCCACCGGAACTAGGTCGTAAGGACCGAGAAGAGCCTTAACGGGAATGTAAGTAACAATATGGCCAAGTTTGGTTAGTAACTCCAAGGATTGGAGAACAGAAACAAAATTTGAGATTTTCAGACGTGTACTAGATGAGTTTGAAAGTACGGGAAGTATGACAAGTAAGGAAAGAAAGGAACCTCTAAGGATCCCGTGTTCTAGGAGATCAGAACCTTCGAGTTTACGAAGGGGTAGCGGACGGAAGGTCCATTGATATGTTTACGTATGTTGTGGTGGTCATGTGTGACATCGTTGGTCTTGTGCAGTTTTGATTGAGAGGCATAGTATATAGTTTATGCCGGAGTTTGTATGGCTTGAAAACCGACTAAGAACATTCGGGGACGAATGTTTCTAAGTGGGGGAGAATGTTACACCCCGTAAGTCCGGAACATGTATAAGAGAATGTACGAAAGGAAACAAGACTTGGAAATTAGTACGAAAGGAAGAATTGTTTTTCCGACGGAAAATCTTCCGAACGTCGGAAAGGAAAAATGTTCGTTGTTGAGAATTGGATTCTCAAAAGGCATTATTTGAAGATTATGGAACTTATTAAAATTATGGAAATTTATTTTTTACGGATTTGGTCACGTGGGGCCCACCCGAGGAATTTTACATTTTGTGGGCCACGAGGTTACTAATATTATGGACGAATGAGAGAGGCGACACGTGGCACCCGACATGGCTTGGTCGAAATTTATGCAAGGTAAAATGGTCATTGACCATGGTAGAAGATAAGTCTTCCAAAGCTTGATATTGTTGACAAGTCAACTTGTCCACCTAGGCTTGATCCAAGTGAAACTCATCCTAACCTCACATTCGTTTAAGTCTAAGCCCTCCATTGTGTTATAAGTATACTACTAGTAGCAAGACAAGGTCTTGAACACTTAGAAAAATTGAGAGAGCTTGTGTGCCGTGTGTGCTCTCGGGTTTGCAAGAAAAGAAAGGAGAAAAATTTGTAGTTTTGATCCATTAGCCACAAGACATTAACCCAATGTTCCTAAGGGTGTTGTAAGGTTATCTCAATAGAAAGATTTTGGAAAAACGGAGTTTTCACGTTAGTCGCATGGCGAAACTATAGGAGTTCTTCAACTTTGAAGTTGGAACTTGAAGATGGGTTCTTCATAGGCCTCTAAGTGCTTGGAGCGGATTGGAACCTAAGGAAAGGAGCTAAGAATTTCTAAGTAGCGACTTTGGATCTTGGAAATTTTAAGGGCTTGGAAAGGTATAAATTTTGTCGCTTTAGTAGTTAAGACTTACTTATTGTTTGTAGCTATGGATTTTAGCAAGCATGTGTTATATAGTATGAAGTTTGATATGTTTATGGGCTATTGGAACCCTAATCCGAAAACTAGCATGTTTAGCTTTAAGATTGGAATTCAAGTTGATTATTAGTTTAAATCGTCGCATGTTGAATAAAGAAGGAAATTGTAGTTGTTGAAGTTGTTTATGACTAAATAACATGTTGACCTAAGAACTTGAAATTGGAAAAGGATTGGAAAAGACTTTGAATTGTTAGTTGTAGTCGTCGAGAATGGCTTGGAGTTTTAAACTACTTGGTATGAATTGGGGCGAATTTTATACGTATTGTAAGGCGTGTAATCCCCTTTGGTTGGTTGTTGTTTGGAGCCTTAAATGTGGCATGTTTGGTTATTGTATTCGACCTTGAAAAAGGTGGCAAAGTGAGTAGAAACAAAGGAAGTGCTGCCCGATTTTCCGTAGAATTAGAGACCGTGTACTTAGTATTATTCTACGTTGAGACTAGAAGTTGATAGTATTGTTGTGACCATTATAGGTTGACACTTCTACGTACGGCGATTCAAATTAGCTTGGATTTAGCCGAAAGGTATGTGAACTATCTCCTCTTCTAGCATGATTCCTTGAGATTAAGAAAGTATGTTCTACTCCTTAAATGATCCATTCCTTGGTTGTATTTGGATTGCCTAGAATAGAATTTTTTCTATGTACTTCCTTGATTGTACTTTGGTGTTTAAATTGTAAGTTGTAAAATCCATTTTCTTAGTGAAGTTTGGATTCTTAAAGGTGAAAGTATTTTAGTTAAAGTACATAGAGTCTTGAAAAGGAAGTGGTTTCCAAATCTTTTGGGCTAGTGCCTTAGTCCCAAAATCCTAAAGGTCATTATAATGACTTTAGGGGAGTCAAATGAGTGTTTTACTTAATTGTTTTAAAAGAGGAGAAATGACATGATTTAAGAGAAGTAACTTGTTTTAAAGGAGTGAGTTACTTCTGGTTTAAAAGTAGAAGAAACTTGTTTTCTATATATTAAGAGACTTGAAGTATTTTGAAAGTTAAGAGACTTGAAGTATTTTGAAAGTTAAGAACTTGATTTGTATGTATGTGATACTTGGTTTTAATAGTATAAGTCTCTTGGTTATAAAAGGAATGGATATGTCTAAAACCATAAAGGATTATAACGGCTTTATGGGAAGTTGGTTATAACGGCTTTATGGAAGGTTTAGAAAGTTGTCTATTTTGATTAAGGGCATAAGTTGCCTAGATTGTGAAAATTTGGAGTTACTTGATTTCAAGCTTTGAAATGAGTTTTCTAAAAGTGTAGTAACTTACTTTAAAAAAATAGACACGCCTTGATACTACGGGTGTTAGTATCGCGGGGCTTTACATAGAAAGGAGTCTTTTGAAAAGAATGTACGTACGTAGTACTTTGGCCTGTTTAATTGAGAATAATTCTATGTGATGCCTTGATTAGTACTTTGGCTTGATAAATTGAGAATTTGTCTAAGTGTGCCTTGATTAGTACTTTGGCTTGATAAAATGAGAATTATTCTATTTGTGCCTTGATAAGTACTTTGGCTTGTTAATTGAGAATTATTCTATTGTGCCTTGATAAGTACTTTGGCTTGATTAATTGAGAATTAGTCTAAGGGTGCCTTGGAAAGTACTTTGGCTTGCTAAATGAGAATTATTCTATTTGTGCCTTGATAAGTACTTTGGCTTGTTAATTGAGAATTATTCTATTTGTGCCTTGATAAGTACTTTGGCTTGATTAATTGAGAATTAGTCTAAGGGTGCCTCGTAAGTACTTTGGCTTGCTAAATGACAATTTTTCCATGTGCCTTGATAAGTACTTGGCCCGATTAGTTGAGAATTGCCTATGTGTCGGAAATAGCCGTTGTGTGCTATTGGTATATCGTTGTTTCGGTCATTCCCGTTCGTGGCATTTGCGCTCGTGGAATTGCTACCCACGATGCGGCGAATACCTCACGCGGTCCGTAAGGACTTATGCGCGTGAAATAGTCCCACGCGGCTGGTCCAGCCTATGCGAGGAATACCTCATGCGAGTCCGTAAGGGCTTATGCGGGTGAAATAGTCCCATGCGAGGGATACCTCACGCGGGTCCACGCGGCCTATGCGGGTGAAATAGTCCGAGGAGTAGGATGGCTAAATGATACTGCGGGCGGATGGTCCTGTTTGATCATGAGCTTCCTATTTTATATCAGAAGGATACTATCGCTTACTCTCATTGTTAGTAAGACACAATGTGTTGTAATTTGATTATTATATATGTCCCCGGATTTGTTTGTGTTACCCTATGGTCATGCTTTTACGATGTGGGATTCCGGGGCATGAGACCACGTGGTATTTAGGACACAGGTGGGACTTGGTATTCATGTATCCTTATTGGTGTTATTACATCATGGATCGCCATGAGGAAGGATTCCACGCATGATTGATATTACGGGCGTGAGACCCATGGTTATATTTTAGAAATGACTTAAGCGGCACGCGCCCTCGACTTGTTATGATCGCTTATGTGTTGTATCTTGAAGGTTGGCTATCATACATGTCTCCCGCTTTGTTTTAGATCATATGATTTCATTACAGATTTCATCGCTCACATACTTGGTACATTCTTCGCATCGACCTCCTTCGAAGGCGTTCATGCCGCAGTTTAGGCACGCAGCTTGGTGATCGGCAGTGTAGGACCGCCGTAGTTTTGGATAGCTCCTCTGTCCGTGAGTTTATCTTTTGGTATATATCCTTCAAGACAGGCTTTGTACGCTTGGGTACATGGGGCCTTGTCCCGTCATATTTCGATTAACTCCTGCAGGTCAGATTCATATGTGGTATTGGACTCGTATGCGGTGTAGTGTCTTTTGTTTATGTATATATGGCAGCCTTTTCGGATTTGCCCTTGCACGTACGTTGGTTTTAAAAAAAATGAGGTGTTATTAAATTTCCGCAGTTTACTTGTGTTGTTAAGGTAGGGTGCCTGTGTAGGCACCGCCACGCCCGGGGATCGGGGTGTGACACCGGGCACCCAAGTAGACCTACATCAGAGTAATCAGCGGAATATAAAACAAGACATGAAACCAATGTAAAAGAGACACAGTTTATCAAATAAAAGAGTGCCCTTCGGCAAATATATAAATATCTCAAGAATGAACAGTTACATCCCAAATTTACAACAGGACTACAGACCTCTAAGAGTTTTACAACACCAACGACGGGACAGGGCCCCGCCATACCCCTTGTTATACCCCGTATTTCCAGAGTATGTACGTAAGGGAATACGTACAAAAGTCTAGCCTTAAAGTTTAGGCACAAAACGTTTTTTTTGGGCACAACTCACAAAACGAATAGTTTTCCGACGAAACGTTTCCACAGCTTTCGTAGGGTAAATTCCGGCTATGCCATTTCTAATTTTTGCGGATTTTTCCGAGAGACGAAACATTTTGGACCAACGGGAGGGTGACACTTGGCACCCTCCAATTGGTGGACTTGAAATCGTCCATTGGACGAATTGGACAAGGTTGGCACATTTTTTGTGCCTTTGCACAAGTCAAGGAGTTGGTAGGATATTTGTGTGTAGTTGATAGAATGGACACTTGCCTAAATCTTCACCCTACACTTGCCTTGCACTTGGCATCATCTTGACCCTTGGTTGGCCATGGCTTGACCTATAAATACCCCCTTAGATGAAGAGTTCTTCATCCACAAAATTACTTCCAAGTCTTGAAAAATCCTCTCCTCTCCCTTCAAGCCATTTCGTCCAAACACCTGTCCCCTTGAGTAAGTTGGCCGAGGCCTCCCCTAGCCTAGCCGAATTCTACCCCCCCTCCCTTGGTAGAAAAGTTGCCTTCTTGTATTGTTATAATGCCCAAAATACCCTAGCCCAAATCCCTTAGTCCTTAGTAGAAGTTGTGAAGAACTTCTAAGGTTTCTTGGAGCTACCGAGCGCATACAACTTAGAGCTAAACCTTGCTCAGCGACTTTATCTAGGATATTATTGGGCTTACCGAGGTAACTAATCCTAACCTCTTTTGAATTAGAGATTACATCGTAGTAGTATAAGAATAAGTATAAAATACTTAGAAGAATATCACGTAATAGAATTGAACTGTTATCACGATAGAAGGGTTTAAAAGAAGAATAATCAAATTGTACTTACATGCGATCGCTTCTGATGAGACTTGAGTAGCTCACCGGTAGGGAAGTCTGCCCAATTTTCCGTAGGATATAGAACCCTCTGTTTAGAATCAAGCACAAAGTAGTCTCAGCGTTGATAGACGTGTTCGACTATTATAGTCGATTCTTCACGCGACATATTCAACTGGCGGTGGTTTTATTTGAGAAGGTATGTGATTCTTCCTAAAGCATGATATTTTACAATATATATGTAGTACGGTAGACGCATACGTGTTAACTAAATAATACTTACGAATGCCTCACGCTTAAGCTCGAATAATACTTACTGCAATGCCTCACGCTTAAGCTGAATAATAAAGAATCAAAGCATTTCAAAAGAATATGAATCATTTTTAATGTAAGAGAACTAATTGGTTTTTAAAATGTGCTTAAGAGTTATACTAGCTTTATGGGAAGTTAAGTATAACCACTTATGAATGATAAAAGAAACAGTTTGCCTACGTGTTTCTAACAGACTTATATTGAATTGTGAAAAGAATAAATAAGATGGTTTGATAAGTAGACATGATATGATGCTATGTGTGTTAGTGTCTTGTAACGTTCTTGTTGTGCTTATGTTGTTTAAAGATAAGCTGTTATGTTAGTATACTATCACTCACCTCTTGACATATTACCGGGTTAAGTCGCCTCCGACGCGGTAGACTCGGCGATGCAGGACCATGATTCGAGAATACCCTATGCGAGTCCAGGGACCTATGCGAGCTACGGAGTTCCGTGTTAGTGATGCGGGTTATACCTCATGCGGTCTATGTGGCCATGCGGACTACGAGTCCAGGACGAGGCCGAGGAGTAGCTACCCTCGATGCAGGGTTATGTACCCTATGCGGGCCTATGTGAGTGGCCTATGCAGACTACGAGTCCGTGATTAGGCTTGCATGGTGATACTACGCAATTGGCCTCGCTCGATCAATCGCAGCTAGAAAAGACCTCGCTACGCTTACCTATTGTTGCTCTTGTTTATGATGTGGCACTATGCGCGGTCCCTCGTTGTTTCATACATACTTGCAAAACTGATTTTAAAATGATATGTTTTCATTTAAGTATTTTACTGATTTCATATACTTAGTACTGTTATCGACCTCCTTCGGGGCTGCGTTCATGCCGCAGTAAGGGCAACAGTGCTAGATCCACATTCTTAGGATCTCTACGTTGGTGTCGAGCTCCATCTTTCCGAGGCTCTACTTTTGGGTATGATCTCCCTGTTGTAGATAGTTTTGTATAGTCAGGGTATGGCGGGGCCTTGTCCCGCCATAGTTGTATATTTCCTTAGAGGTCTGTAGTCATGTTGTACAGTATCGGATATAACTGCTAAACCATGTTTATATATATATGCCGAAAGGCGACGTTTTCACATAAAGCGTGTCTTATTTTATAAATCGTTTCATGTCTTGTTTTATATTTCCACGATTACTCGATGTATGACTACTGGGTGCCCCTGAGGCACGATCCACGCCCGAACGGGTCGTGACAAAAGTGGTATCGGAGCGCTAATCCTCTGAAAGTGTCTACGCACCGTATCTAGTAGAGTCTTGATTATCGTGTGTTGTGCACCACACCAATAATCGTGAGGCTATAGGATATTTAGGATTGGTTTCCATTCTTCTCACTCCGAGATCGTGCTTTAGAGCCGTGTTAAAGTTGGACCTCTAACGTATTCCTTTTTCTCAGAATAGTTATGCCCACGCAGGCAACCCGCCCGTGGCGGCAAGGCAAGCGGAGTCGCTAGTAGACACCTAGAGTCACGAGGGCTCGCCCACTCTATACCGAGACGGCGAGTTCTACGACGCCGCCATCCCAAAGAGAGACCACAGCACCCACACCTCCCGCCCCACACCGGGCGGAGGAGTTAGGGTACAAGGAGATGGCCCGCCCATCGCCGTGATCGCGCATACGAGGACAGCCGATGCGCAGCTCAGCCCCACTCTACCGCACTGTGGTTCACCCGAGGCGAGAGTTTGAGGCTACGAGACTTCGAGTTGTAGCCCGCCAGAGTTTTACTGTCAGGCCGAGGATGATCCGCAGGAGTTCATCCATCGCCACTGATGATTCTCGAGAGTGATCGGGCGCCGAGACCGAGTCCGTGATCTTTGGTTCACATAGGTGCGTGATACCGCAATGATTGGTTTGATTCATGGAGTTATCCCGGAGAGCACGCGTCCCTCGCCTACTGGGATGAGTTCTCGAGGCTTTCCTCACTCACTTCTTGCCTCGCGGATGGCGAGGGCGCGGCCGATAGATTTTTACCGCCGAGGCGAGAGGACGACCTTGTCGTGGAGTACAATGTCGAGTTTGATTCACCGGCTCGATATGTCCCAGCGTTAGCAGAGCATGGAGGATAGGGTGCACCGCTACGCCATCGGGCTAGATGATTATATGGCCGAGTCATGCGGGTGTTTCTTCACCGTATGGACATTACCCGCACGCAGCTCATGCTCTTGGATGTGAGCGTAGAGACCGACGGGTTGACAAAGCAGCAGAAGACCAGACAGCAGTGGTCTTTGGTGGCTATCGTGGTGGCGGCCTCAAGAAGAGCCGAGATTTGCACCACACCCACCAGAGCACTCCCGCACCGCCCTCAAGACACCAGACATTCGAGAGCGCACTGTGGCCCCGTGACTTCGCACATCCAGGCGGCGAGGCATCGCCGACGGACCACCCCGCCCGGTGGCCGACGGCAGATCCCACTTCGAGTTGTGGTGCTACGGGGCTTGTTTGGGCCAGGGCTGCAGGTCACTATGCGAGGAACCGTCCACCAGGCGCGGCTGATGGTAGTGGTCACCTGAGTTCTTTCGCCGGTCTTCTTCATCCTCGACAGCTACTCGCCTGGAGGGCAAGGTACTCATGGACCAGCCAGGTCGCGCAGAGGTCGCGCGGTCCAGATTCTAGCGGTCCTCGTAACCGCATTTATTCTTTGTCCACCGACAGATCATGAGGCCTCACCGATGTCGCCATGTACCTTATCGGGCCTGGTTTGATGTTTATGCCTTGATAGATCCGGTTCTACTGGCCCCATATATCTCCCCTTGTTGCTAGTAGGATAGGATAGAGCACGAGTCCATAGACCCTTTTCGAGGTAGCTACGCCAAATGGTGATTCAATGGTAGCTCGGCGGGTATATAGAGCTTGTCCTGTGACCATTTACAGTCGCCGGACCCTAGCCGACTTGATAGAGTTGGAGATGATTGACTTCGACGTGATCATGGGGATAGATTGGCTAGCTTCTTGCTACGCCAATGTAGACTGCAGAGAGAGAGTAGTACGGTTCCAGCTTCTCGAGGAGCCATTGTTGAGTGGGAGGAGCACGGTATCGCCGACGGTAGGTTTATTTCCTACCTCAAGGCTAGGAAGATGGTGCGAGAGGGTATATCTACCATCTCGTTCGGGTGTTTGATATCGAGGTGCGGTACCAGATTTTCCGCCGATTCCAGTGGTCGAGAGTTCCCGCACGTGTTTCAGACGACCTCCGTATCCTCCCGAGAGGAGATTGAGTTTTGTATTGACATATTGCGGACACTCGCCTATTTCCATTCCGCCATACGTAATGGCACCCGCCGAGTTGAGAGTGAAGGATCGGCTTAGGGATTTCTTTGGAGAAGGGCTTCATCGCCTAGTGTTTCTCCCCGGGAGCGCCAGATTGTTCGTGAAGAAGGACGACGCCGCATGTGTGTTGATTACATGTGAACAAGGTGACCATTAAGAATGATACCCCTTCCTGTGATTGATGATTTGTTCGGCGGTGGCGCGAGGTGTTTCTCCAAGATTGATCTACGGGCTATCATCAAAGTGCGAGTCGAGAGTGGATGTCCCTAGATCGCATTCGGACCCAGACGCATTATGAGTTCGTGGTCATGTCTTTGGGTTGACCAATGCTCGTGGTATTCATGGATTTGATGAACCGAGTGTTCAAACCATTTTTGGACACGCTTGTGATAGTGTTCATTGATGATATCTTGGTTTATTCTCGCCGTAGCGAGAGCATGCAGAGCATTTGGCGACTGGCCGACAGCTTCTCCAGACTCAGCGATTTGACGCCAAGTTTTCCAAATGTGAGTTTTGTTGACTTCGGGCGTTTCTTGGGCATATTGTCGGGCCGATGGCATTCGAGTGGATACGCCAAGATCGAGGCGCCAGACTGCCTAGACCTACTACTCCGGCGAGGTTCGCAGCTCGGGCCTTGCAGATATTATCGGCGGTTCGTGGAGAAGTTTGCTTTATCTTCGCACCATTGACTAGGGTGACTCGTAAGGCGCCAAGTTTCGATGGATCGATGCTTGTGAGCGTGGTTTCCATTCTTTGAAAGAGAGACCGACGACCGCCTCGTTTACTCTTCCGCAGGTCCGGATGGTTATGTCGTGTATTGTGATCGCGCGTGCATCGGGTTGGGATGTGTGTTGATGCAAGATGGCAGGTTATAGCATATGCATCCCGACACCAAGAAACACGGAGGAACTACCCCACCCATGATTTGGAGTTGGCACCGTGATTCACGCTTTGAAGATCCGAGGCACTATTTGTACGGGTTCACGTGGATATTTTTACAGACCACAAGAGCCTCCAGTATATCTTCAGCCAGAGGGAGCTGAACTTACGACAGAGGCGGTGGTTAGAGTTGCTTAAGGATTACGATGTTGATATCCTGTACCACCCGGGGAAAGCCAATGTTGTGGCGTACGCCTTAGTCGTAGGTCGATGGGAGCCTATCGGATGTGCAACTAGAGAGGAGGACATGGTTCGTGATTTGCATCGCCAGAGAGCCTGGTGTCCGCTTGATTGATTCGATAGCGATGGGGTTCGAGTTCGTGAGGTTGCCGAGTCTTCCATCGCCGGCGAGGTGAAGAGGCAACATTCGAGGATCCAGCTTTGACACGTTATCGTGATACGACTCTTCGTGAGGCGCGGTCCTGAGGTAGCACCGATGGGTGCTAAGGTTTGAGGGCGATTGTGTGTTCCGGATGTTTCGTGACTTCGCAGCAGTTCTTGGGAAGCACACAGCGGCGTTACTCTATCCATCCGGTCGACCAAGATGTACCACGACCTTAGATCCGTGTATTGGTGGGATGGCTTGAAGAGGACGCTGCAGTTCGTAGCTCGGTGCCCATGTTGTCGCAGTGAAGGTAGAGCACCGCAGGCACGGTGGTTTGTTGCAGCGATAGAGATCCCGACCGAAGTGGGAGGTGATCAACATGGACTTCATCACAGATTACCTCGCACTCGGAGGAGACATGATTCTATATGGGTTATCGTCGACAGTCGACGAAATCAGCCCACTTTCTTCCCGTCGGGACGACTTTTCTACCGAGGATTATGCCGCACTTTACATCCGAGAGATCGCCGATCGCATGGAATCCCTATTTCGATCATATCGCATGCAGGAGCCCAGCCACGGCTAACTTATGGAGGTCTTTCCGCAGAGGTTTAGGACGCAGTGAGCACGAGCATCGCATTCCATCCATTGCATGCACGACAGCCGAGCGCACTATCCGCACTTCGAGGATATGCTACGAGCCCGTGTTATCGACTTCGTGGGTAGCCGAGGATCATTTGCCTCTAGTTGAGTTCGCGTACAATAATATCTACCACTCCGGTATTCGGATGGCGCCTTATGAGGCCTTGTATGGGAGGAAGTGCGATCGCCTATAGGTTGGTTCGATGTGGGCGAGGTGCTAGTGGGACCAGATTTGGTGCAGCAGTGGATAAGGTGAAGCTTATCCGAGCGCGCTATTGATACCGAGTCGGCTGAAGTCGATGCAGATCATCGCCGCCGACATCCGAGTTCGCATTGATGATTGGGTTTTCTCAAGGTGTCACCCATGAAGCGGTGTGATGAGATTCGGAAGAAGAAACTCACCAAGGTACATCGGGCCGCTTCGTATTGTCCGCAGGTAGGCAAGGTTGCCTACGAGTTGATCTGCCGTCCGATCCGAGGCGTGCATCCGTGTTTCACGATCTATGCCGGAGAGATGTATCGGGATCCATCTAGGGTACACCCGATTGACGATGTCCAGTGACCGAGGGGTTATCGTATGAGGAGATTCCCATAGCGATAGTCGATCGTCGTTAGGCGTCTGCGACCAAGGATGTGGCTTCCACAAAGTCTTGTGGCGAACGAGCTTAGGAGGAGATGACGTGGGAAGTCGAGGAGGACATGAGGCGGAGGTATCCTCACCTATTCCCCACACCTCCGTAATTCACTTTTCCTACTTGTAAATCTTCATTATCGCTTATGCCTAAGTGTTGTTACGCGCCGTGTGGCATTTGCAAATCGCTTAAGTTATGAAGAATCTTATCGTTAACTGTCTTGGGAAGGAACATTCGGGACGAATGTTTCTAAAGGGGGGAGAATGTTATACCCCATATTTTCAGAGTATGTACGTAAGGGAATACGTACAAAAGTCTAGCCTTAAAGTTTAGGCACAAAACGTTTTTTTTGGGCACAACTCACAAAACGAATAGTTTTCCGACAAACGCTTTCCACTTTCGTAGGTAAATTCCGCTATGCCATTTCTAATTTTTGCGGATTTTTCCGAGAGACGAAACATTTTGGACCAACGGGAGGCGACACTTGGCACCTCCAATTGGTGGACTTGAAATCGCCCATTGACGAATTGGACAAGGTTGGCACGCTTTGTGCCTTTGCACAAGTCAAGGAGTTGGTAGGATATTTGTGTGTAGTAGATAGAATGGACACTTGCCTAAATCTTCACCCTACACTTGCCTTGCACTTGGCATCATCTTGACCCTTGGTTGGCCATGGCTTGACCTATAAATACCCCCTTAGATGAAGAGTTCTTCATCCACAAAATTACTTCCAAGTCTTGAAAAATCCTCTCCTCTCCCTTAAATCCATTTCGTCCAAACACCTTTCCCCCCCCCCCCCTGAGTAAGTTGGCCGAGGCCTCCCCCCCCTAGCCTAGCCGAAATCTACCCCCCCTCCCTTGGTAGAAAAGTTGCCTTCTTGTATTGTTATAATGCCCAAAATACCCTAGCCCAAATCCCTTAGTCTTTAGTAGAAGTTGTGAAGAACTTCTAAGGTTTCTCGAGCTACCGAGCGCATACAACTTAGGAGCTAAACCTTGCTCAAAGCGCGACTTTATCTAGGATATTATTGGGCTTACCGAGGTAACTAATCCTAACCTCTTTTGAATTAGAGATTACATACCTTGTAGTAGTATAAGAATAAGTATAAAATACTTAGAAGAATATCACGTAATAGAATTGAACTGTTATCACAGAAGGCGGTTTAAAAGAAGAATAATCAAATTGTACTTACATAGACTGTTTTCAGTAGACTTGAGTAGCTCACGGCAGGGAAGTGCTGCCCAATTTTCCGTAGGATATAGAACCCTCTGCTTAGAATCACATAAAGTAGTCCAACGTTGATAGACGTGTTCGACTATTATAGTCGATTCTCTGCGCGACATATTCAACTGGCGGTGGTTTTCGCTTAAGGTATGTGATTCTTCCTAAAGCATGATATTTTAAAATATATATGTAGTACGGTGACGCATACGTGTTAACTAAATAATACTTACGAATGCCTCACGCTTAAGCTCGAATAATACTTACGGAATGCCTCACGCTTAAGCTCAATAATAAAGAATCAAAGCATTTCAAAAGAATATGAATCATTTTTAATGTAAGAGAACTAATTGGTTTTTTAAAATGTAAGTTTAAGAGTTATACTAGCTTTATGGGAAGTTAAGTATAACCACTTAAGAATGATAAAAGAAACAGTTTGCCTACGTGTTTCTAACAGACTTATATTGAATTGTGAAAAGAATAAATAAGATGGTTTGATAAGTAGACATGATATGATGCTATGTGTTAGTGTCTTGTAACGCTCTTGTTGTGCTTATGTTGTTTAAAGATAAGTGTTATGTTAGTATACTATCACTCACCTCTTGACATATTACAGGGGTTAAGTCGCCTCCGATGCGGGTAGACTCAAAGCGATGCAGGACCATGATTCGAGAATACCTCATGCGGGTCCAGGACCTATGCGAGCTACGGAGTTCCGTGTTAGTGATGCGGGTTATACCTCATGCGTCTATGTGTCCATGCGGACTACGAGTCCAGACGATGCCGAGGAGTAGCTACCCTCGACGCAGGTTATGTACCCTATGCGGGCCTATGTGAGTGGCCTATGCGGACTACGAGTTCGTGATTAGGCTTGCATGGTGATACTACACGCAATTGGCCTGCCGATCAATCGCAGCCTAGAAAAGACACATTACAGCTTACCTATTGTTGCTCTTGTTTATGATGTGGCACTATGCGCGCCCTCGTTGTTTCATACATACTTGCAAAAATTATTTTAAAATGATATGTTTTCATTTAAGTATTTTGATTTCATATACTTAGTACCTTGTCGACCTCCTTCTGGGCCGTTCATGCCGCAGTAAGGGCAAGCAGTGCTAGATCCACATTCTTAGGATCTCTACGTTGGTGTCGGAGCTCCATCTTTTCCGAGGCTCTACTTTTGGGTATGATCTCCCGTTGTAGATAGTTTTGTATGCAGGTATGGCGGCCCCGTCCCGCCATAGTTGTATATTTCCTTAGAGGTCTGTAGTCATGTTGTACAAGATTCGGATGTAATCGCTAAACCATGTTTATATATATATGCCGAAGGCGACGTTTTCACATAAACGTGTCTTATTTTATAAACTGTTTCATGTCTTGTTTTATATTTCCTGACACTCGATGTATGACTACTTGGGTGCCCCGGTAGGCACGATCACGCCCCGAACGTCGTGACACCCCGAATGTAAGTACCTACAACAACAGGACTATACCAAAGATAAGCCTCCGAGAAACGAGCTTCCCAAAACGCTGAATCGTGATCCTAAGAGCGAGGATCGACGATCGCGTACCTCTACCGCAGATTAACGCACTTCCGGGCGAGGTCGATAACAGTACCAAGTATGTGAAATCAAAATATCAGAAATGAAATCATAATAGTCTATATAAACGAAGACATATATGATAACCAATTTACGATACACAATATGTAAGCAATACGCCAAGTCGTGACTCACGCCTCAAAGTCATTACTCAAATACAACAACGGGTCTCACGCCCACCACATCAATCATGCCCGTGGAATACCTTCCTCATCACGGCTATGATGTAATAACACCAAGGAGTACACATGAACACCGTGTCCCACCGCGTGTCATAATAAAACCGTCACGGTAAGTACGGCGCATAGCCGACTACTAAAACCCACGCACCAACAATGCTATAAAACTATATCACGGTCTTTCTTGCACCGCACCACATGATCGGTTGGCCACTCGCCCTCGTATCAATGCGCGTCTAGTCCTGAGCATACCGCCGCTCGCATAAAGCCACATAGGCCCGCATGAGGTATTCCTCGTGACGGCAGCTAACCCCGCATTCCTCGACTCCCGCACCGCATAGTCTCATAGACCGCATAGTCACACGACCGCATAGGCATCCCCGTGACGGATAAAACACCCGAATGATCAATCTCGAGCATACCGCTGCCCGCATAGTCACACAGACCGCATAGCCGTATAGACCAGCATCGGGTGGCAAGCCCTGTATATCAAGTCGGGTATGTGATAATATAATAAAGACAACGGCTTATCGTTAATCAACATAAGCACAGCAAGGGAAACCCCTTTACACAAACATCATAAGACACTAACACACGTAGCATCATAACATGATTACTTATCAAACCAATCAAGAAAGTATTACAAGGCTATCACAAACCAATACAATCAAGTTATTCACACAAGGTACTTTCTACTTTATTTTAACAAGTTTGGGTTTTTATCCCCAAAGTACTTTATACATTAACTCTTTAAAAGATCCGCTTCTTTCACGAAAGTCACACAATACCCGTAGTATAAAAATAGAGTCACTATCTTTTTAAGTAAACCAAAACACTTCCTTTTGTAAAATCAAGTAACAACATTATTTTCCAAACGTTCAAGTTTTGCCGAATTTCAAATGCTCAAGTTTCTCATTTTCGAAAGGTTTCGTAGTTCATAGTCTTAATCACTTAATAATATAATTCTCTTTCAAAACCATTGAGAAACATATGCCTTATGTGTGAGTAGGTTATTCTTGTTCATAACCATCTTATTAAAGCAGCCATGATCTAGGAAATGTAATATCATTTTGTCTCATCTTAGCTTCTATGCAGATGGAGGTTTCTACTGGTTTTAATAATACTTAATTAGTCAAAACATTTCCCTTTATTAGCGCTGCTGTGGTTTGTTCGATACTTATTCTGATTTCCGAAATCAGTAAGACATTATTCCTTTTAAAAACCAAGTACTCATTACTCACGAATGAGGTTTAACACTTTTTAACAAAATTCATATTAATTCAATTAAGTCAAGTCTCTTATCTTTTAAGATCAAGTCTCTTAACTTCTGAAATCAATAAACCATTCTTTTTATCTCTCTTAAGTCGTTATACCTAACTTCCTGTCACGACCCGATCCCGGGCCCGTGACTGGTGCCTTACCACGGGCACCCTAGTGATACAACATCAGAGAAAATCAGCGGAAATAAAAATTAAAACATGAGACAAGACATAAAGTATGAAACAAAGCAACTAAAGACGGCCACCTTCCCGAATATATACATATATATATCAACTCAACAGTTAAATCCTTTTACAAACCCCGCCACAACAAGCATTACTGCACTTAAGAATGTAATCATAACTATGACGGACAGGGTCCGCCATACCCCGAATGTACAAGTATCTACACGCATGTGGACTATACCAAAGATAAGCCTCCGAGAAACGGAGCTTCCAAAACGCTGAATCGTGATCCTATGAGCGCGATCCACAACCGATGTACCTTACCGCGCAGATGAACGCACTTCGGCGAGGTCGATAACAGTACCAAGTATGTGAAATCAGAAAATATCAGAATGAAATCATAATAGTCTATATAAAGCGAGACATATATGATAACCAAACTACGATCCATAATATATAAACAAATATGTCAAGTCGTGACTCACGCCTCAAAGTCATTACTCAAGTATAACAATGGGTCTCACGCCACAACATCAATCATGCCCGTGGCATACCTTCTCACTGCCGGCAGTCTATGATATAATCACACCAAGAAGTACATATGAACACCAGGTCCCACCTGAGTCATAACAACCGTACTAACAATACTATACAACCAAACCACGGTCGACACGGCAAGTACGAAAGCCGACTACCAGTACCGCGCCGTGTCACGTAGTGACCGGGCAAGTACGGCGCTAACTACTGTGTACCGGTCGTGTCACGAGACTTCGCCACTAAACCGAACGGAAAGTGCGAGGGCTAACTACCAGGTACCAAGGCCGAATCAGCCACGAGACGGGGCAAGTACGAAAGCCAACCACCAGATACCAAGGCCGAATCAGTAAAACCTCATGGAGAGCTAGTCCATGGAATAACACTATCAACAGGGAAACGAACCCTCATCATGGCCGCATACCCGTGGACCATCCATCGAGTCAGTATGCCAATGGACTATCATAGTGGAAGCATACCCGTGGGCCGCCCATCGTGTCAGTATGTCCAAAATGATCAAGAATAACACGACCGACCCTCCATCGAGAGACGCGGTAACATAAGAATACAACACTTGCACAACAAGGCTATCACACGCAAACATAGGCACGTTACACACAACTCAAGGTACTTTCATTTTATGACAAGTCCAGGTTTTAATCCCCAAAGTACTACGTACGTTAAATTCTTTTAGAAGATCCATTTCTTTTACAAAAGTCACCCGATACCCGTAGTATCAAAATAAAGTGACTAACATTTTAATTAAACCAAAACAACTTCAGACTTTCCTTTTTAAACCAAATTAAGACAATATCATGCCTTCTTTTTAGACCAAAACCCTTTTCCTTTTAAAGTTAAGTTACCATTTTAAAACCAATGATAAAAACCATTCCTTTGTTTTCATAAAGTCGTTATAACTAACTTCCCATAAAGCTGTTATAACACTTTATGTTCTAAACCAAAAACTCTTCAATTCCACAAGTCTCTTTTCTTTTAAAACAACAACAAGTATTCTTTTAAAACCCAAATAACTTACTCTTTTCAAAACAAGTAACCTATACTTAAAATCAAGTTACTTCTCTTTTTCCGAAAACAAGTCGTTATAAGTCAAGTCTCTTATCTTTCAAGATCAAGTCTCTTAACTTTCAAAATCAAGTCGTTTATAAGTCAAGTCTCTTATCTTTTAAGATCAAGTCTCTTAACTTCTACAATCAATAAACCATTCTTCTACCTAAATAAAGTCGTTATAACTAACTCCCCATAAAGCTATTATAACACCCTATGTTTTAAACCAGCCAAATCACTTAGCACACGTATCGCTCACCGCATACATAGTTCACAACAATCATGCTAGAAAAGATAGGAAGAGGTTCACATACCTCGCGACGATTATCGACAATTAGCAAAATGCTCACAAGATCAGTAACCTGCTAGCCTTTTCCACTCTTGAGTATAATACGCTACTCAAATCGCAACCTATAAAGGCCACCAAAAAATGCCTATCAACTCCTAGATCTATTCGTATAATTTTATAACTGCAAGATTCCTTTTTATAAAGAAAATTCGGGTGCACCTCCCACATTATCGCATAAGACTCCTCCTACCAAGGCCCGCTACTGTGCCAACAACTCCCGAGGATTACACGCCTAACCGGGCGTGTTCAATTCGCTTCACAATAATACTACACAAGTCTCGTAAGTACAGTCAATGTAAATCTGATTCAATCCTTTATAATCATCCTTCCAATATAATATACTCAAGTATAATTACTACAACATGTAATATCCAATTACAATAGGGGGACATAGATCATTACCTCTATAAGCCCAAAATTATCCAAGATTATAAGTCGAACCTGAGCAACGTTTAGCTCCAAATCCTTACGCTCCAACCCGCTCCAAGCAACCCTTAGAAGTTTCTAAACAACTTCTCTTAACACTTCAACCAAGCTTATGAAGATTTTTCTAGGGTTTCATTTTGCGACTTTTGGAAAAAGTAGTATTTCCGGGCTCCTAGTATTGAAATAACTTTGGAATACTACTAGGGATACTAGGCCAAGGTATTTGGGATTATACTACAATACACAAAGTATTTCTACTCAAGTGGGGGAGGGGGACGAAAACTCTTCAAAGGGGAGGGAGTATTATTTTGCCTTGAAAGCTCTTATGTGAGGAATGAAATTATTCATCAAGCTAAGGGGGTTTATATAGAGGATTCAAGGGTTAGGATCAAGGTAAGTGTATGGTCAAGATTGGGCCATGTGGGTGTGGGTCCCACCACACCACATGGCCAACGAATCTTTCACTGATGTCAATGCATTTGGCGAGGACAAGTGGCTAGCCACTTGTCCCTCCATTCGCCAAGGGTGCCACGTGGGGTGACACGTATCGCCCCGATTCGTCCAAAATATTTTGTCTTCCGAAAATATCCAAAATACCGAAAATCTCAAAAACAAAGCGGGCCCCACAAAACCGTAAATTTCTCCCGTGGGCCCCACGTGACCATTTCCGAAAATAAAATCTAATAATTCTAATATAATCCAAGAAGTTCAAATACCAAATCTGGGAATCCAATTCCCTTTAACGAACCTTTTTCTTCACAAAAACCGGAAACTTTTCCGTCGAAAAATCATATCTTTCTTTCTTTCCAAAATTTATGTCGTATATTCGTACGTACATCCTCACATATATACCCTGGAACTACGGGGTATAACATTCTTCCCCCCTTAGAAACATTCGTCCCGAATGTTCCTTCTAAGTCTCCAAACACACATGCGCCGGTATAGTCTTCACTACTATACTTACGAAACCAATCATGCCATCAATGGCCATAGTATAACATACAAATCCAAGCCAACGAGGAATCACCTCTAACATCACAAAAAGCTCACACCCATGGTCTAAAGGATACTCCCTTCGCATCTTCACTTCACAAAAGAAATGATCACTTCCGTTCTCATAACACATTGTTCGCTTCTCTTCTTACTCGTCGTCCCTTTCTCGTACACCCGAACTCTTTCTAGTACACATACCACACTTCAGTCACCGCTTCAATTTCCACAACCCTGGAGTTACCACCTCCAAACTTGGTCATCTTACTAGCCTCAAATTCCCTCAAGGCCATTCCCGGCCTTCACGATTCGATTCTGGTCGAACACATCCACGAACTCATACGATGGTTACCTAAACCTGGGCTTAGCAACCTCGTGACCCTACCACCTGGCGGGACCACCTCGAACTGACCCCGCCCCAAACCGGGCTGCGGGTTGACCCGCGAACGGTCCTCAACCCAACCCAAAATCGCACCAACTCTTGTTCCCCGATCCGGAACAATCTTACTTATTCAAGTCATGAAAGCTACCACTTTCATCTTACACAACCCAAGGAAATATCCCTCAACACACTTCACGCATACCAAGTGTTTCGACAAAGAATAACCGTAAAATCTTTTACTCAAGACGGCCTTACATCTAAGGTCTCAACTATAATATTCTAAGGTTCACAATTTTCACATCCCCAGACTTACCCTTTTTTACTAACCAGGCTTCTAAATCACCTTTTAACTCAAAGTTATCCGATCATAACACTTAACACATCATCATAATATCAATACATACAAGTCTCTAGAGGGTTAAGGATATACCTGTAAATAGGAGGTTCAAAGGACCGCTAAAACTAGGAACTTCCACCGCGACCTCTACCGTGGCCTGCCGGTGTATGAACATCCTGCCTAGCTATCGAAGGCGAAGAACCCGCAACAGATCCCGAAGGCCGAGTCTCAACATCCGCGCTACCTGCAGTGGACGATCTCTCGCCAAATGGCCCTGTTGGCCGCAGGCATAATAATCTCCCAAATTAGTACGACACTCTCCCTTATGAAGTTTTCCACAACGGCCACACTGAGACAAGGGTGACCTCATCCGGCGAGCACTCCTACTCCCCTGAAAATTTGAAACACAGGAGCCCCGACTGCTCCGAATATCGAACGTCCGAAAAGCGCGGAGGACCACTCTGGTGGTGAAGGCTCATAATCGCTCTTCTTTGAGGCGGTCCACCTCGAAAGTCGCCAAAAGACCCTGCTGTTCTGGCCCTCTTCTGCTGATCCCGGTCATTCCGTCGACCTCTCTGCTCCTCACACCCAAGTGCATAAGCCTGCATGCGGGAAATGTCCATGCCCGGCTGAAGAGCTACGGCGAGCCTCGCCAGTAGTCATCGAGCCCCGTGACGTGGCGGTGCACTCGCCCTCCATATTAGCTAATAACGCAGGACATATCGAGCCAACGAGTCGAACTACGTTGTACTCCCGAGCGCATCCTCCTTGTCTCAAAGCGTAAACACATCGGCGTGCCTCCTCATCTGTGGGGCAAGAAATGCAAGAAATGCCCACGAGAACTTCGTCCCATATCGCTGAGCGCATGCTCCCCGGGCGGCTCACGAATCAAACGATCGGCGATATCGCGGCCGATCGAACCCAATACCACCGACTCGCCTCGAGGCCTTGATCACTCTCATGATCCGTCAGAATCGCTTCGGATAAACTCACGAGGTCATCCTCGGCTCGATCCATAGAACAACGGTGGTGCAACTTAGAAGTCCGAAGTCTCAACTATCGGCCACAGGGTGCCTTCTCGTACCACGGCTCCGTCATCCTCAAGTCTCGCCATAAACCTAACTAGTAACTGGGCCATCTCCTTGCAACCCATATCATCTGTTCCTGGCAGTGGGACTGGAGGCTCAGATATCGTGGCCTCAGTAGCTACTGCTGATGCTCTAAACTCTGCTGGGGGTGGCGGCATCGTAGAATCCGCCGTCTGTAGCACCACGCCGATTAAATCGGGCCTCGCCTGGTAACCCTCCGTGCTCTACTCGCAGCTCCCTCTGCTGCCTTGCCCTTCTGGGCTCTGGTTGCCTTGCGTGGAGGCATAACTGATATAAAAGAATACGTCAGAGGGAGTCCAACTTACAACCCAGCTCTAAAGCACGATCTTAGAGTGAGAAGAATGGAAACCAATCCTAAATGTCCTGCAGCCTCCTGATTATAGATGTGGTGCACAACACACCGATAATCAAGACTCTACTAGACACGGTCAGTAGACACTTTCCGAGGACTAACTGCTCTGATACCACTTTTGTCACGACCCGATCCCGGGCCCGTGACTGGTGCCTTACCCCGGGCACCCTAGTGATACAACATCAGAGAAAATCAGCGGAAATAAAAATTAAAACATGAGACAATACATAAAGTATGAAACAAAGCAGGCTAAAGACGGCCACCTTCCGAATATATACATATATATATCAACGAGCGATTAAATCTTTTACAAACCACACTTGCAGCATTACTGCACTCTAAGAATGTAATCATAACTATGACGGGACAGGCCGCCATACCACAGAATGTACAAGTATCTACACCGCGAGGACTATACCAAAGATAAGCCTCGGAGAAACGGAGCTTCCCAAAGCAATAAATGTGATCCTATGAGCGCGGATCCACAACCGATGTACCTCTACTGCGACATGAACGCGCCCCAAGGAGGTCAAGATAACAGTACCAAGTATGTGAAATCAGAAAAATCAGTAAATGAAATCATAATAGTCTATATAAGCGGGAGCATGTATGATAACCAAACTACATCCATAATATATAAACGATGTCAAGTCAGGGACTCACGCCCTCAAAGTCATTACTCAAGTATAACAATGGGTCTCACGCCCACAACATCAATCATGCCCGTGGAATACCTTCCTCACTGCCGGCAGTCTATGATATAATCACACCAAGAAGTACACATGAACACTAGGTCCCACCTGTGTCATAACAACCGTACTAACAATACTATACAACCAAACCATGAAGCTGACACGGGGCAAGTACGAAAGCCGACTACCAGGTACCAAGGCCGTGTCACGCGTGGTGGCAGGGCAAGTCTGAAGGCTAACTACGGTACCAGCGTGTCACGAGACCGCCACTAAACCGAACGGGGCAAGTCGAAGGCTAACTACTGTGTACAAGGCCGAATCAGCCACGAGACGGGGCAAGTACGAAAGCCAACCACCAGATACTAAGGTCGAATCAGTAAAACCTCATGGAGAGCTAGTCCATAGAATAACACTATCAACAGGGAAACGAACCCTCATCATGGCCGCATAACCGTGGACCATCCATCGAGTCAGTATGCCCATGGACTATCATAGTGGAAGCATACCCGTGGGCCGCCCATCGTGTCAGTATGTCTAAAATGATCAAGAATAACACGACCGACCCTCCATCGAGAGACGCGGTAACATAAGAATACAACACTTGTACAACAAGGCTATCACACGCAAACATAGGCACGTTACACACAACTCAAGGTACTTTCATTTTATGACAAGTCTAGGTTTTAATTCCCAAAGTACTACGTACGTTAAATTCTTTTTAGAAGATCCATTTCTTTTACAAAAGTCACCCGATACCCGTAGTATCAAAATAAAGTGACTAACATTTTAATTAAACCAAAACAACTTCCAGACATTCCTTTTTAAACCAAATTAAGACAATATCATGCCTTCTTTTTAGACCAAAACCCTTTTCCTTTTAAAGTCAAGTTACCATTTTAAAACCAATGATAAAACCATTCCTTTGTTTTCATAAAGTCGTTATAACTAACTTCCCATAAAGTTGTTATAACACTTTATGTTCTAAACCAAAAACTCTTCAATTCCACAAGTCTCTTTTCTTTTAAAACAACAACAAGTATTCTTTTAAAACCCAAATAACTTACTCTTTTCAAAACAAGTAACCTATACTTAAAATCAAGTTACTTCTCTTTTTCCGAAACAAGTCGTTATAAGTCAAGTCTCTTATCTTTCAAGATCAAGTCTCTTAACTTTCAAAATCAAGTCGTTTATAAGTCAAGTCTCTTATCTTTTAAGATCAAGTCTCTTAACTTCTACAATCAATAAACCATTCTTACCTACATAAAGTCGTTATAACTAACTCCCATAAAGCTATTATAACACCCTATGTTTTAAACCAACCAAATCACTTAGCACGTATGCGTCTGCGTACTACATAGTTCAACAATCATGCTAGAAAAGATAGGAAGAGGTTCACATACCTCGCGACGATTATCGACAATTAGCAAAATGCTCCACGATCAGTAACCTGCTAGCCTTTTCCACTCTTGAGTAGAATACGCTACTCGAAATCGCAACCTATAAAGGCCACAAAACGCCTATCAACTCCTAGATCTCTTCGTAGAATATTCTAACCGCAAGATTCCTTATTCTACGTAAAATTCGCAGCACCTCCCCGCTATCGCACCAAACTCCTCCCCTACCAAGGCCGCTACTGTGCCAACAATTCTCGAGGATTACACGCCTAACGGACGTGTTCAATTCTAACCGTAATAATACTACAAGTCTCTGTAAATGCAGTCAATGTAAATACACTTCAATCCTTTATAATCATCCTTCCAATATAATATACTCAAGTATAATTACTACAACATGTAATATCCAATTACAATAGGGGGACATAGATCATTACCTCGATAAGCCCAAAATTATCCAAGATTATAAGTCGATCATGAGCAACGTTTAGCTCCAAATCCTTACGCTCCAACCCGCTCCAAGCAACCCTTAGAAGTTTCTAAACAACTTCTCTTAACACTTCAACCAAGCTTATGAAGATTTTTCTAGGGTTTCATTTTGCGACTTTTGGAAAAAGTAGTATTTCCGGGCTCCTAGTATTGAAATAACTTTGGAATACTACTAGGGATACTAGGCCAAGGTATTTGGGATTATACTACAATACACAAAGTGTTATACCCCGTAGTTGCAGGGTATGTATGTGAGGACGTACGTACGAGAGTACGGCAGAAATTTTGAAAAGAAAGAAAGATGTGAGTTTTCGACGGAAAAGTTTCCGGTTATTTGTGAAGAAAAAGGTTCGTTTATGGGAATTGGATTCCCAGATTTGGTATTTGGACTTCATAGATTATATTAGAATTTTGAGATTTTATTTTCGGAAATGGTCACGTGGGGCCACGGAGAAATTCTGATTTTGTGGGGCCCGCTTTGTTTTGAGATTTCCGGTATTTTGGATATTTTCTAAGACGAAATATTCGGCGAATCGGGGCGACACGTGTCACCCCATGTGGCACCAGCGAATTTACCTTTGTGCACAACACCCGATTAAGTCGTTTTTAAATAAACGTTTTGCATAACTTGCGAGGAAAATTCGACTATGTCGTTTTGTATTTTGCGGATTTTTCCGGCGACTAACATCTTTGGGCAACGAGAGGGTGACACTTGTCACCCTCAGTGACGGTTTGGGTAAGCGAGGGCGTCTTCCTCCTTGTTTTGTGCCTTGTTTTGGCCTTGTTTGGTGCATTGTTTTGTGGAGTGTTTTGTGGAGTAGGGTTTAGGGTGCACTTGGCTTGATCTTGGCCTTACACTTGCCTTGCACATGGCTTGATCTTGGCCATTGGTTGGCCTTTGGTTTTGCTATAAATACCCCTTATGTTGATGAACTCTTCATCCACAAATGAAACCTTCAAGCCTAAAATCCCTCCTCCTCTAGTGTTGAGTTCGTCAACTCATCCCCCTCTTTTGAGAGTCTTGGCCGAGGGCCTCCTCCTCCCCTTTGTGGTGCCTTGGCGTAGGGTACCCCACTGCTAGTTGTTTTCGTATAATACCCTTGTTGTGGTATAGAAATACTCCCTAGTATTGTTATAATGCCAAAATTACCTTAGCTTTGTACCCTGTAGTATTCCAAAGATACCTCTATACGTAGAGCACGGAAATACTACCTTTTGTCCTTTTTAGTCTCAAACCGAACCCCTAAGGAAATCTTCATAGTTGGTTGAAGTATTTGAGTAGAAGTTGGTTAGAACTTCTAAGGGTTGTTTGGAGCGCACGGAGTGGAGCTAAACCTTGCTCAGGATCGACATTATAACTTGGATAATTATGGGCTTATCGAGGTAATTATCTTGTCCCTCTATTGTAATTGGAAATTACATGTTTGTTGAATATATAGTTGAAGTATACTATATATGGAACTATACTTAGTATTCGGCAATGTCTTTTGACTTAAGCCTGAAGAATAAAGAACTGAACTGAACTGTATTTACATAGGATTGTATTGCAGTAGACTTGTGTAGTATTACTGAGTAGAATTGTACACGTCCGGTTAGACGTGTAAACCCCCTCCCCCCCCCCTGGTTGGCTTGGTAGCCGGCCTCGATAGAGGAGGAGATTTACGCTGTTTGTTGCGGGGAAATGTTCTTGAATTTTACGTAGAAAGATAGAAACTTGTGTTTTGGGGTTAATAGACGTTTGTGACCTTTATAGGTGAAAGTACTAAGAGTAGCGTATTCTACTCGAGGAGTGGAAAGGGCTAGCGAGGTTGTAGTACTTGGAGCATTTTGCTTATTGTCGATAAATCGTCGCGAGGTATGTGAACCTCTTCCTATCTTTTCTAGCATGATTGTTGTGAACTATGTAGTACGGTAGACGTACATGTGCTAAGTGATTTGGTTGGTTTAAAACATAGGGTGTTATAATAGCTTTATGGGAAGTTAGTTATAACGACCTTATGTAGGTGAAAATGGTTTACGGAGGTTAGAAGTTAAGAGACTTGATCTTATAAGATAAGAGACTTAACTTATTTGTTTTAATGTGGATGTTTGTGTGAAACCTCATTCGTGAGTAATGAGTACTTGGTTTTAAAGGGATAATGTTTTACTGATTTCGGAAATCAGAATGTGTATCGACAGACCACTGCAGCGTTAATAAAGGAAAATGTATTGAATAATGATGTGTTGTATTAAAACCAGTAGAAACCTCCATCTGCATAGAAGCTAAGATGAGACAAAATGATATTACATTTTCTAGATCATGGCTGCTGTAATAAGATCGTTATAAACAAGAATAAACTACTCACATATATGACATATGTTACTCAATTGTTTTAAAAGAGATTAAGACTATGAGTTATGAAACCTTTCTAAAATAAGTGACTTGAGCATTTGAAAATGAGAAGCTTGAGTAATTGGAACTAGGCAAACTGGAACTTAGGAAAAGAATGTTGTTACTTGATTTTGAAAAGGAATGTGGGTTGGTCATTCTAATACTACGGGTATCGGGTGACTTTATAAAAGTAATGGATCTCTTTTAAAAAAAAAACTTAACGTATGTAGTACTTTGGGGTTAAAAACCCGGACTTTGGCATAAAATGAAAGTACTTTGAGTTGTGTGAAACTTGCCTATGCTTGTTGTGGAGAAACTTGCCTATGCGTGTTGTTGTGAAACTTGCCTATGCTTGTGATGATAGCCTTTGTTGTGCAAGTGTGGTATTTACGTATTCTGCGTCTCGATAGAGGCGGTCGACTTGTTGAGAACTTACTTGGACGTCTTTGGCGGTGATGGAGAATTCCACGGGTATGTTTCCATTTTGATTCTTGTCTTGTTGTTGATGTCACATGGGACATGTCTGCGAGGTAGAATTCCGGGGGCATGCGGCCATGCGGTCGGGTTGATTACCCGATGTATTGTTATTGTGGTTACATGGACATGTCTACACCGAGGTAGAATTCCGGGGGCATGTGGCCATGCGGCAGGGTTGATCACCCAGTATATTATTGTTGATGTCACATGGACGTGTCTACACCGAGGTAGAATTCGGGGCATGTGGCCGTGGGGCATTGGTATTATTGTTGCATCATGGACATGTCTGCCGTCTGCAGTCGGGGCATGCGGCCGTGATGCGAACATGATTGATGTTGTGGGCGTGAGACCCATAGTTATATTTGAGTGATGACTTGAGGCGTGAGTCCTCGATCGACATGATCGCTTTATGTTGTGAGCGTAGTTTGGTTATCATACATGTCTCTGCTTTATATAGACTAGTATGATTTCATTCTGATATTTCTGATTTCACATACTTGGTACTGTTGTCTTGACCTCCTTGAGTGGCGTATAAGAGGCGAGCCTCTACCACGAATGCAGAACCGTGGCTCTCCGTATGGCACATCACGAGAAGGGCCGTAGGCATGCCTCGAGGATCGCAGCACGGTACCATTTGTTGGGTCGTCGGAGCAAGGCTCGCGACAAAGTGACAAAAGTGGTATCAGAGCAGTTAATCCTCGGAAAGTGTCTACAGACCGTGTCTAGTAGAGTCTTGATTATCGATGTGTTGTGCACCACATCTATAATCGAGGAGGCAGGACATTTAGGATTAGTTTCCATTCTTCTCATTCGAGATCGTGCCTTAGAGGTGTTGTAAGTTGGACCCTCCGACGTATCTCGTTTTACCGATTATGCCTCGCGCAAGGCAACGAGCCCGAGAAGGGCAAGGCGGCCGAGGTGCTGCTAGTGAGATCTGAGGAGTACGAGGCGCAGTCGGACAGCACGAGGTTGTGCTTGACACGGCGGGTTTTGTGGACGCCCGCCCAGAGAGTTTAGAGCCGCAGCGATGCTGCTGAGACCACAATACACGAGCCTCGGTCCCACGATGCAGAGGCGAGGAGATGGGTTACAAGGAGATGGCCCGATTCTTGGCGAGTCGTGGCGATATGAGGATAAATTTGGATCAGCGATTCAGTTCAGCGGCACGATGGTTCACCCCGAGCGAATAGTTTGAGGCTACGACTTTCGAGTTGTAGCACTTGAGTTTTATGGGTCGAGGCACGAGGATGATCCGCAAGAGTTCATCCGGCGATTCTGACGGATCACGCGGGTGATCAAGGCTTGAGAGACCGAGTCTGTGACCTTTGGTTCGCATCGGCTGCGTGATACATGATCGATTGGTTTGATTCATGGGAGCTTTCGGGAGAGCATGCACTCCAGCAGTATGGGATGAGTTTTCGGGCTTTCTCACGCACTTCTTGCCTCCGCAGATGAGGAGAACGCGGGCGACAGATTTTTGATGCTTAGACGAGGCGGCGTGCGGTTCGGGAGTACAATGTGGAGTTCGACTCATTGGCGATGCGTCAGCGTTGGTAGCTAGTATGGAGGATCGAGTGCACCGATATGTTCTGAGCTCGATGATTACATGTCGAGGCATGTTCGGAGTAGCTCTTGGTAGGGCATGGACATTGCCCGCATGCGTGCTCATGCTGGGATGTGAGGCACGGAGAGGTCGGCGTAATGACCAAGATCGCGAAGAGGCGAACAACGAGGTCCTGGTGACTTTCGAGGCGGACCGCCTCGGAAGATACTAGTTTTGTACCTCCGCCACGGTCAGTGGTCCTCCACAACCTTGAGTATTCGGGAAGCGGTCGGGGCTCGAGGTTGAGTTTCGAGGAAGTAAGGGTGTTGGCGGATCGGTCACCCTACCTCGGTGTGGTCGATGTGGTAGACCGCATTTCGGGAAGTGTCGTGGTGCCGAGGAGCTTGTTATTTTGCGGCCAGCGGGGCCATTTGCGAGGAACTGTCCGACCAAGGGTAGCACGGATGTTACGACTCACCTCTGGATCGATGGTGGTTCATCGCCTTCTAGTTATGCCTGCGAGTGGCCTATGATTAGAGTGGAGCGGTAGCCGTGTATATCCTTAACCCTCTAGAGTTTTGGTATGCTTGTTATGATGGTCTCATTATTATGTGCTATGTACGAATAGCGTTGTGTTAATTATGAGTTAGAAAACATGCTTAGTTGGGAGGATACGTGTGGGGGCATGGTAAGTGTGAACCTTAGACTATGTCACGGCCCGAGACCTTAGGGGTAAGGTCGTCTTGAGTTAAAGATTTATTTTTGACCCGTATCAGAGTAGTAGTATACGTGGGCTTTATTTGTGTGATAAGTCCGTGGGTAGTGTGAGATGGAAGTGGTAGCTTTCATGATGTGAATTAGTAAGATTGTTGCGGATCGGGAACAAGAGTTTATGGCGCGGTTGGGGTCGGGTTGAGGACCATTTTGCGGGTCAACCCGTAACGGTTTGGGGTGGGGTCAGTTAGGTGGTCGCCGGTGGTAGGGTCACGAGGATGCTAGGCCCAAGTTTGTATGATCATCGTATGAGTTCGTGGACGCGTTCGACGAGCGGTTCGTAAAGGCGGGAATGGCCTTAAGGAAGTTTGAGGTTAGTAAGATGACCAAGTTTGGAGGTAGTGACTCGGAGATTTTCGAGCGAGTAATGGCGAAGTATGGTACGTACTGGGAGAGTTCAAGTGTTCGAGAAGGGCACGACGAGTAAGGAAAGAAGAGGACGTGTGTTATTTCGTGGCCAAGCTGTGGCGTTGGCAACTTGTTAGAGGAACTTTATCGTTATTCGACTTGAGAAGGAACATTCGGGACGAATGTTTCTAAGGAGGGGAGAATGTTGTTATACCCCGTAGTTCCTGGGTATGTATGCGAGGGCGTACGTACGAGAATACGACAGAAAGATTGGAAAGGAAGAAAGAGGTAATTTTTCCACGGAAAAGTTTCCGGTTTTTGTGAAGGAAAAAGGTTCGTTAATGGGAATTGGATTCCCAGATTTGGTATTCGGACTTCCTGGAATATTAGAAAAATATGGAATTTTATTTTTTCGGAAATGGTCACGTGGGGCCCACGGGAGAAATTTACGGTTTTGTGGGGCCCACTTTGTTTTCGAGATTTTGGCCATTGTGGATATTTTCGGAAGATGTTTTATTTTGGGCCATTAGGAGGGTGACACGTGTCACCCCCTAGGTGGCTTGCCGAATGACATTTGGGCCAGTCTGGAATTAGAGTCGTTTTTAAATGACGTTTTACATAACTTGCCGGGGGAAAATTCCGTCTATGTCTTTTCTTAATTTTGCGGATTTTTACGAGAGATGAAAAGTTTTGTACCAAACAGATGGCGACACTTGTCACCTCGAGTTGGTGGAGTTAGACGGCCACCTTGGGCGTTTGAAGGGTCAGTTGGTGAGATATTTTGTGAGGATTTGTGGAGTAGGGACTAGGGGCACTTGGGCACATCTTGGCCTACACTTGCATAGCACTTGGCTAGATCTTGGCCCTTGGTTGGCCTTTGCTTACCCTATAAATACCCCTCCCTTTGAAGACTTCTTCATCCTCAAATCTCTAAGTCTTGAGAACCCTCTCCTCCTCTTGTTGACTCTCATCCAAGAGCCTCCTCCCCTTTCTTGTGGCCTTGTGGCGAGAGCACCTCTCCCCTTCCTAGTAGGCCCTTCTCGAGAGCACCCCCACCTGGGTGTTCTCGTGGGTACCCACTTGGTTGAGAAATACTCTCAAAGTATTGTTATAATGCCCAAATACCTTAGCCTTATACCTTGTAGTATTCTAAGGTTATATCTATCTGAAAAGCCGAAATACTATCATACTTCCCGTCGGTCCAAAACCGAAACCCTAAGGAAAATCTCCATGGTTAGTTGGAGTGCTTTGTAGAAGTTGGTTAGAACTTCTAAGGGTTGTTTGGGCGGGACGGAGCACCGGTGTAGAGCGAAACATTGCTAAGGATCGACTTTAAACTCGGATAATTATGGGCTTATCGAGGTAATTATCTTGTCCCCTATTGTAATTGGATATTACATGTTGTTAGAATATATAGTTGAAGTATACTATATATAGGTGAACGTAGTTGTTGGATGTCTTTTGACTTAAGCACGAAGAATAAAGGATCGAATCCCAGTAATTACATAGGCACGTATTCAGGTGAGACTTGTGTAGTATTACGGTATAGTAGAATTGTACCCGTTCGGGTTAGATGTATAACCCCTGGTTGGCTTGGTAGCGGCCTCGTTAGAGAGGAGATTTCTGTTGTGGCGGGGAGGTCTTTGCCGAATTTTACGTAGAATTTTCTACGAAGTTAATAAGCGCATTGTGGCCTTCTATGTTGAAGTACTACGTGTGGCGCGTTACTTGGCTTAGGAGTAGCCAAGCGGTTGGGAGTACTTGGGCGTTTTGCTATTAGTCGATACTCGTCGCGAGGTATGTGAACCTCTTCCTATCTCTTCTAGCATGATATGTGTGAACTATGTAGTACGGTGAGCGTCATGTACTAAATGTATTTGATTGGTGTAAAACATAAAGTGTTATAACGGCTTTATGGGAAGTTGGTTATAACGGCTTTATGTTGGTAAGAAAATACATGTGGTTTTTAAAAGGTAACTGATTTGAACTATAACTGGCTTGTTATGTGTTAATAAAGAACTTGAAGTATTTCAAAAGAGTTTTGAATCATTTTGAGAGGAGAAGTAATACTTGATTTGTTTTGAAAACTTAAGAGTTATACTAGCTTTATGGAAAGTTAGGTATAACGTCTTAAGAATGTTTCTTGATTTTGGAAATCGAATGTGTATCGACAAACCAACTGCAGCGTTAATAAAAGGAAATGTTTGTGATTAAGTATTATTAAAACCGGTAGAAACTTCCATCTGCATAAGCTAAGATGAGACAAAATGATATTCCTAGATCATGGCTGCTGTAATAAGATTGTTATAAACAAGAATATCCTACTCACATAAGACTTATGTTTCTCAGATAGTTTAAAGGAGAATTATATTCTTAATTGAATAAAACTATGAACCACGAAACCTTTCTAAAATGAGAAACTTGAACATTGGAAATTAGGCAAACTTGATCATTGGAAAAGAATGTTGCTACTTGATTTTACAAAGAGAAGTAATTGATTTACTTTAAAAGGATAGTCACTCTATTTATACTACGTATTGTGTGACATTGTGAAAGTAACGTATCTTTTAAAGAGTTAACGATGAAGTACTTTGGGGATAAAACCCGAACTTGTTAGCATATAGTAGAAAGTACCTTGTGTGTATAACTTGATTGTGTTGGTTGTGATAGCACAGTAATACTTTCTTGTTGATTGATAAGTAAACATGCTAGGATGCTACGTGTGTTAGTATCTTGTGATGTTGTGTAAAGGGGTTTCCTTCGTTGTGCTTATGTTGTAACGATAATTTGTTGTGTTAGTATTTTACATCACTCATCTCTTGAGATGATTAGGGGTTAAGCGCCCTCCGACGCGGTAGACTCGAGCGGTCGATGGACCTATGATTCGAGAATACCTCATGCAGTCCCGGCCTATCGCGGAACTCTGAGTTCGAGTTAGTATCGTCCTTTATGGGCATGCGGTCCGTGTGGCCACGCGGTGCGAAGTCGGGGCGTTGCGGGAGTAGCTACCGATGCGAGGAATACCTCATGCGGGCGATGAGATTGGCCTATGCGGGTGCGGAGTTCGAGGTTAGGCAGCGTACGGTAATCGTGGGCAAGTGGCGGCTTTGATCATGTGATGGTGCAGGCGGATCTTATGATCTGATTCATGACCTTGTTGATGCGTGGGTTTTTAGTAGTCGGCTATGCCTTCGTACTTACCGTGCAGTTTTATGATGACCAGTGGGACACGGTGTTCATATGTGTTCCTTGGTGCTTTTATATCATAGATGCTGGCGGTGAGGAAGGTATTCCACGCATGATTGATGTTGTGGGCACGAGACCCATTGTTATACTTGAGTGATGACTTGAGGCGTGAGTCACGACTTGACATATTTGCTTTGTTGTAAGCGTAGTTCGGTTATCATACATGTCTCTGCTTTATATGACGCTATGATTTCATTTACGATATGTATTTTCGTTTCGCATACTCGGTTTTTGTTATGCGACCTCGCCCGGGCTGCGTTCATGCCGCGGTAAAGGTACACGATCGTTGATCCTCGCTCTTAGGGTCCGCAGTTCGGCTTGTGGAAGCTCCGTTTCTCGGAGGCTTATCTTGGTATAGTCCCTGTTGTTGTAGGTGTTTACGTTGAGGTATGGCGGGGCCTGTCCCGCCATTGTTGTCGTATCATTTCTTAGAAGTGCATAGTCTGTTGTAAGCGGGGTTGGTAAAAAGGATTAAAGCGTTGATTGTAAAAGTTGTTATTTATATATGCTTGAAAGGCAAGTTTTCCTCAGTTCTTGTTTTGTACTTCACATGTTTCATGTATATGTTTAATGTTCCGCTGATTACTCTTATGTTTTGTCAATAGGTTGCCCGGGGTAAGGCACGATCACGGGCCCGATTTGGTCGTGGCGAGTGGTATCGAGCGATTAATCCTCGGAAAGTGTCTGAGCCGTATCCGTGAAGTCTTGATTATCGGTGTGTTGTGCACGCCAATGTCGTGAGGCTATAGGATATTTAGGATGGTTTCTATTCTTCTCACTCAGATCGTGCCTTAGGCGGTGTTGAAAGTTGGACCCTCTGACGAAATTCTTTCCCTTATCGTTATGCCTCCGCGTAGGGCAACCCGGGCCCAGGAGGGCAAGGCAGCCGAGGGAGCTGCGAGTTGAGTTCGGAGGGTTGCGTGGGCACAAGCCCAATTATCACCTTGGATGGTGCTTCATTCGGGGATTTCTGCTACGTCACTAGCCCCAGCAGAGTTTAGCACGGCGGCAGCAGTTCCTACTGCGGCCATGATATTTGAACCTTCAGTTCCACGATTGGGAACAGAGAATATAGATTGCAGAGAAACGACCCTGTTACTAGCTATGGATGTGGCTGCGGAGAATATACCGATGTCTGCGAGTCTTGATGACTATCTAAAGAGAGGTTGTACAAGAGTAATTCTTGACTAAGCGTGAGCATGGCCTATGAAGCGGGCTTATACGCAGCGGTAGAAAGCGTAGAGATCGACGGGTTAACGAAGGACATCGAAGGGCGAGCGGCTAGGTCCTGTTAACTTCGAGGCAAGTCGCCTCACGGCAGATTAGATTATGCACATCCGCCCGGTGCAAAGAGGTCCCCGGGATTGATGCGTTCGGGGTATGCGAGGAGTTGGTCGAGGACTCGGGGTTTTCGATTCATCATGTGATGACGTCATTCGGGAATGTCGTCTTTTAGATTGATACTTGTTGTACTGTGGCGTCAGGGCCATATGTCGAATAGGTGACCTAGTAGAAGGATTTTGTCTTCAGTACCGGTGGGTAGTTCGTCACCTTCCTTAACTATGCGCCCTACGGGGCAGGTTCGATTAGAACGACATAGGGGAGTGAAGCAGTAGATGCAGGCATATCCTAAACCCTCTAGAATTTTGTTTATGTGATAAGGTGAGTATACCTTAAGTGAAATGATCTGGTAGCATTATGTTAGTTGTGATTAGAAATCCTGGTTGTTTAACCGAGTAAGATGTTGGGGATAGAGAAAGTGTGAGCCTTAGAGTTTTTTTTACGTAGAGACCTTAGAGGTAAGGCCATCTCGAGTAAAAGACGTATATTATGTTTGACCCTTATAGGAGTGCATAGTGCACGTGAGCTATGTTCGTGGGATAAGTCCCTGAGTAGTGTGGAAGGAAAGAGGGTAGTTGAGCTAAGAAGACCGCTAGGTTTTCGTAACGTGTTTTGAGAGATTGTTCCTTCGGGGAGATAGTATTTTGCGCCTTGCCGGGTCGGGTTGAGGCCACGTTGCGGGTCAACCCGCGGCATGTTTGGTGGTGGGGTCTGGTTGTGGTGGTCGCCTTGTGGAAGTCACGAGGTGTTAGGCCCAAGTTTAGTTAACCAGTCTGAGTTCGTGGATGCGTTCGACCGGTGGTGGTCGATGAGGCAGCCCATCGTGTTCTTGATCGGGACCGCTCACTCGGCGATGTTGATTTATCGGAAAGGTTGTAAGGCTGCACGGTGCCTACCTTCACCTTATGGCGACAGTGGAGCCAGTGTTACGGTGTTTTGTTTGGAAGTTTTACGAGCGGGGTTAAGGACTCGGTGAGTCTCGAGAATCGCATTCGCCACCGGGCGGTATGTGGAATCGGGGTAGTTGTGAAGATTGTTGTCTCTGTGGAGGAGGCGTTTAAGCTACCATTTCGGTGTTGAGGTCGCCTTATGAAGCCTTGTAGGGCGGAAGTGTAAGTTGCGGTCGATTGGTTCGATGTTGGCAAGGTTGACAGTTGGTTGAGCTTGTTCCGGCGGTGTGGATAGGAAAAGCTCATCTAGAAGAAGTTACGGCGGCTCGGAGGAATCGTGCGGATAATCGGCGGCGGCAGAGTTGAGTTGGCGGTCGGTCTTCTTGAAAGTACCACCGGACGAGTGTGGCGAGTTTTGGAAGCGAAGGAACTTAGCCCGAGTTACTTTGGGCCTTTAAGAGTTCATGTGAAGAATAGGCGGGTTGCCTATATGTTAGCTTTTCTTGTCCGACTTAGGAGGCGGGGCGTCCGATCTTTCGTATTGTTATGTTCGGAAAGTATCGAAGATCCATCCGAATGTTCCCGATTAATGATGCCCACGTAAAGAGATAGTAACCCGAGTTTTGGAAACTAAAGCGATGCTCGTAAATGTGGTAAGGGTTCGTGTCACGACGGTGATGATCGCAGCCGGTACCATTTGTTGGGTCGTCGGAGCTAGGCTCGCGGCAAAGTGACAAAAGTGTATTTGTGGTGATGTTAGAGGTGTTTCCTCGTAGACTTGGATATAAGTATGTTGCGCGGTATTTTACGTGGCGGTATGGCGAGGATTGTTTCGTAAGTATAGAAGTGAAGACTATCTTGGCGCACGTATGTTTGAGACTTAGAATGAACATTCGGACGAATGTTTCTAAGAGGAAGAATGTTATACCCGTAGTTCCCGGTATGTATGCGAGGGCGTGCGTGCGAGAATCTGACAGAAAGATTGGAAAGGAAGAAAGAGGTAATTTTTCCACGGAAAAGTTTCCGTTTTGTGAAGGAAAAAGGTTCGTTAATGGGGTGGATTCCCAGTTTGGTATTCGGACTTCTGGAATATTAGAAAAATATGGAATTTTATTTTTGGAAATGGTCACGTGGGCCCACGGAGAAATTCTGGTTTTGTAGGGCCACTTTGTTTTGAGATTTTGGCCATTGTGGATATTTTGGAAGATGTTTTATTTTGGGCCATTAGGAGGGTGACACGTGTCACCCCCAGGTGGCTTGGCGAATGACATTTGGGCACAAGTGGAATTAAGTCGTTTTTCGACGAAAAGTTTTACATAACTTGCGAGGAAAATTACGGCTATGTCTTTTCTTATTTTTTCGGATTTTTCCGAGAGATGAAAAGTTTTGGACCAACGAGAGGCGACACTTGTCACCCTCAAGTTGAGTGGAGTTAGACGGCCACCTCGGGCGTTTGAAGGGTCAAGTTGGTGAGATATTTTGTGAGGATTTGTGGAGTAGGGACTAGGGGCACTTGGGCACATCTTGGCCTACACTTGCATAGCACTTGGCTAGATCTTGGCCCTTGGTTGGCCTTTGCTTACCTATAAATACCCCTCCTTTGAAGACTTCTTCATCCCTCAAATCTCTAAGTCTTGAGAACCCCTCTCCTCCTCTTGTTGACTCTCGTCCAAGAGCCTCCTCCCCACTTTCTTGTGGCCTTGTGGCGAGAGCACCTCTCCCCTTCCTAGTAGGCCACTTGTAGAGCACCCCACCTTGGGGTGTTCTCGGGTACCCTTGGTTGAAATACTCTCAAAAGTATTGTTATAATGCCCAAATACCTTAGCCTTATACCTTGTAGTATTCTAAGGTTATATCTATCTGAAAAGCCAGAAATACTATCATACTTCCCGTCGGTCCACAAAACCGAAACCCTAAGGAAAATCTCCATGGTTAGTTGGAGTGCTTTGTAGAAGTTGGTTAGAACTTCTAAGGGTTGTTTGGAGCGGGACGGAGCACCCGGTGTAGGAGCGAAACATTGCTAAGGATCGACTTTAAACTCGGATAATTATGGGCTTATCAAGGTAATTATCTTGTCCCCTATTGTAATTGGATATTACATGTTGTTAGAATATATAGTTGAAGTATACTATATATAGATCTGTACGTTGTTGTTGGCTATGTCTTTTGACTTAAGGCTGAAGAATAAGGAACTGATCTGAACTGTAATTACTTAGGACTGTTTTACAGTAGACTTGTGTAGTATTACGGTATCGTAGAATTGTACCCGTTCGGGTTAGATGTATAACCCACAGTTGGCTTGGTAGCGGCCTCGTTAGAGAGGAGATTTCTGTTGTGGCGAAGGTCTTTGCGAATTTTACGTAGAATGTTCTACGATGTTAATAAGCGCTGTGGCCTTATAGGTTGAAGTACTACGTGTGGCGCGTTCTACTTGGCTTAGGAGTAGCCGGCGGTTGGGAGTACTTGGGCGTTTTGCTATTAGTCGATACTGCCGTCGCGAGGTATGTGAACCTCTTCCTATCTCTTCTAGCATGATATGTGTGAACTATGTAGTACGGTGAGCGTACGTGTACTAAATGTATTTGATTGGTGTAAAACATAAAGTGTTATAACGGCTTTATGGGAAGTTTGAAATAAAAGCTTTATGTTCGTAAGAAAATACATGTGGTTTTAAAAGGTAACCGATTTGAACTATAAGCGGCTTGTTATGTGTTAATAAAGAACTTGAAGTATTTCAAAGAGTTTTGAATCATTTTGAGAGAGAAGTAATACTTGATTTGTTTTGAAAACTTAAGAGTTATACTAGCTTTATGGAAAGTTAGGTATAACGTCTTAAGAATGTTTCTTGATTTTGGAAATCAGAATGTGTATCGACAAACCACTGCAGCGTTAATAAAAGGAAATGTTTTGACAGATTAAGTATTATTAAAACCAGTAGAAACTTCCATCTGCATAGAAGCTAAGATGAGACAAAATGATATTCCTAGATCATGGCTGCTGTAATAAGATTGTTATAAACAAGAATATCCTACTCACATAAGACTTATGTTTCTCAGATAGTTTAAAGGAGAATTATATTCTTAATTGAATAAAACTATGAACCACGAAACCTTTCTAAAATGAGAAACTTGAACATTGGAAATTAGGCAAACTTGATCATTGGAAAAGAATGTTGCTACTTGATTTTACAAAGAGAAGTAATTGATTTACTTTAAAAGGATAGTCACTCTATTTATACTACGGGTATTGTGTGACATTGTGAAATAACGTATCTTTTAAAGAGTTAACGATGAAGTACTTTGGGGATAAAACCCCGAACTTGTTAGCATATAGTAGAAAGTACCTTGTGTGTATAACTTGATTGTGTTGGTTGTGATAGCCTGGTAATACTTTCTTGTTGATTGATAAGTAAACATGCTAGGATGCTACGTGTGTTAGTATCTTGTGATGTTGTGTAAAGGGGTTTCCTTCGTTGTGCTTATGTTGTAACGATAAGTTGTTGTGTTAGTATTTTACATCACTCATCTCTTGAGATGATTCCGGTTGTCGCCTCCGTGCGGGGTAGACTCAGTGGTCGATGGACTATGATTCGAGAATACCTCATGCAGTCGAGGGCTATCGCGGAACTACGAGTTCGAGTTAGTATCGTCCTTTATGGGCATGCGGTCCATGTAGCCATGCGGATCGCGAAGTCGTGACGTTGCGGGAGTAGCTACCCTCGATGCGGGAATACCTCATGCGGGCGATGAGATTGGCCTATGCGGGCTGCGGGAGTTCGAGGGTTAGACAGCGTGCATTGATCGTGGGCAAGTGGCGGCTTTGATCATGTGACGGTCTAGACAGATCTTATGATCTGATTCATGACCTTGTTGGTGCGTGGGTTTTTAGTAGTCGGCTATGCGCCGTACTTACCGTGCAGTTTATGATGACACAGTGGGACACGTGTTCATATGTGTTCCTTGGTGCTTTTATATCATAGATGCTACGGTGAGGAAGGTATTCCACGGGCATGATTGATGTTGTGGGCACGAGACCCATTGTTATACTTGAGTGATGACTTGAGGCGTGAGTCACGACTTGACATGGCTTTTGTTATGGCCGTAGTTCGGTTATCATACATGTCTCTGCTTTATATGATCGCTATGATTTCATTTCTGATATGTATTTTCATTTCGCATACTAAATTTTTGTTATCGACCTCCTTCGGGCTGCGTTCATCCGCATGAGTAAAGGTACACCAGTCGTTGATCCTCGCTCTTAGGGTCACAGTTCAGCTTGTGGAAGCTCCGTTTCTCCGGAGGCTTATCTTGGTATAGTCCCCTGTTGTTGTAGGTGTTTACGTTCAGGGGTATGGCGGGAATACTGTCCGCCATTGTTGTCGTATCATTTCTTAGAGGTCGTAGTCTGTTGTGGGCGGGGTTGGTAAAAAAGTTAAAGCATTCGGTTGTAAAAGTTGTTATTTATATATCTTAGAAAGGCAAGTTTTCCTCAGTTCTTGTTTTGTACTTCACTTGTTTCATGTATATGTTTTATGTTCGTGATTACTGCGATGTTGTGTCACTAGGGTGCGGGTAAGGCACGATCCGGGCCGATTTGGTCGTGACAAATGTTATACCCGTAGTTGCGAGGTATGTATGTGAGGGCGTGCGTGCGAAATCTGTAAATTTTGAAAAGAAAGAAAGATGTGAGTTTTAGACGGAAAAGTTTCCGGTTATTTGTGAAGAAAAAGGTTCGTTAATGGGAATTGGATTCCCAGATTTGGTATTTGGACTTCATAGATTATATTAGAATTTTGAGATTTTATTTTCGGAAATGGTCACGTGGGGCCCACGGGAGAAATTCTGATTTTGTGAGCCCGCTTTGTTTTGAGATTTCCGGTATTTTGGATATTTTGGAAGACGAAATATTCAGGCGAATCGGGGGACACGTGTCACCCCATGTGGCACCTCGGCGATTTTACATTTGGGCACAACACCCGGTTAGAGTCGTTTTTCGACGAAACCTTTTAAAAAACATGCGAGGGGAAAATTACGACTAAGTGGTTTTGTTTTTTTTCGGATTTTTACGAGCGACGGAACATCTTTGGGCCAACCAGAGGGTGTCACTTGTCACCCTCAAGTGACGTTTGGGTAAGCGAGGGAACGTCTTCCTCCCTTGTTTTGTGCCTTGTTTTGGCCTTGTTTGGTGCATTGTTTTGTGGAGTGTTTTGTGGAGTAGGGTTTAGGGTGCACTTGGCTTGATCTTGGCCTTACACTTGCCTTGCACATGGCTTGATCTTGGCCATTGGTTGGCCTTTGGTTTTGCTATAAATACCCCCCTTATGTTGATGAACTCTTCATCCACAAATGAAACCTTCCAAGCCTAAAATCCCTCCCTCCTCTAGTGTTGAGTTCGTCCAACTCATCCCCCCCCTCTTTTGAGAGTCTTGGCCGAGGGCCTCCTCCCTCCCCCTTTGTGGTGCCTTGGCCGTGGGGTACCCCCCCCCTAGCCTAGTTGTTTTCGTATAATACCCCTTGTTGTGGTATAGAAATACTCCTGTATTGTTATAATGCCCAAAATACCTTAGCCTTGTACCTTGTAGTATTCCAAAGATACCTCTATCGTAGAGCAGGAAATACTACCTTTTGTCCTTTTAGTCTCAAACCGAAACCACAAGGAAATCTTCATAGTTGGTTGAAGTATTTGAGTAGAAGTTAGTTAGAACTTCTAAGGGTTGTTTGGAGCGCGGAGTAGGAGCTAAACCTTGCTCGGGATCGACATTATAACTTGGATAATTATGGGCTTATCGAGGTAATTATCTTGTCCTCTATTGTAATTGGAAATTACATGTTTGTTAGAATATATAGTTGAAGTATACTATATATGGAACTATACTTAGTATTCGGCAATGTCTTTTGACTTAAGCTTTGAAGAATAAAGCCCGAGCTGTATTTACATAGGATGTATTGCAGTAGACTTGTGTAGTATTCGAGTAGAATTGTACGTCAGGTTAGGCGTGTAAACCCCCACGGTTGGCTTGGTAGCCGCCTCGATAGAGGAGGAGATTTACGCTGTTTGTTGCGGGAGAATGTTCAATTTTACGTAGAAAGATAGAAACTTGTGTTTTGGGGTTAATAGACGTTTGTGACCTTTATAGGTGAAAGTACTAAGAGTAGCGTATTCTACTCGAGAGTGGAAAGGGCTAGCAAGGTTGTAGTACTTGGAGCATTTTGCTTATTGTCGATAAATCGTCGCGAGGTATGTGAACCTCTTCCTATCTTTTCTAGCATGATTGTTGTGAACTATGTAGTACGGTGAGCGTACATGTGCTAAGTGATTTGGTTGGTTTAAAACATAGGGTGTTATAATAGCTTTATGGGAAGTTAGTTATAACGACCTTATGTAGTGAAAATGGTTTCTAGATGTTAGAAGTTAAGAGACTTGATCTTATAAGATAAGAGACTTAACTTATTTGTTTTAATGTGGATGTTTGTGTGAAACCTCATTCGTGAGTAATGAGTACTTGGTTTTTAAAGGGATAATGTTTCTTGATTTGGAAATCGTAATGTGTATCGACAGACCACTGCAGCGTTAATAAAGGAAAATGTATTGAATAATGATGTGTTGTATTAAAACCAGTAGAAACCTCCATCTGCATAGAAGCTAAGATGAGACAAAATGATATTACATTTTCTAGATCATGGCTGCTGTAATAAGATCGTTATAAACAAGAATAAACTACTCACATATATGACATATGTTACTCAATTGTTTTAAAAGAGATTAAGACTATGAGTTATGAAACCTTTCTAAAATAAGTGACTTGAGCATTTGAAAATGAGAAGCTTGAGTAATTGGAACTAGGCAAAGCCGGAACTTAGGAAAAGAATGTTGTTACTTGATTTTGAAAAGGAATGTGGGTTGGTCATTCTAATACTACGGGTATCGGGTGACTTTATAAAAGTAATGGATCTCTTTTAAAAAAAACTTAACGTATGTAGTACTTTGGGGTTAAAAAACCCGGACTTTGGCATAAAATGAAAGTACTTTGAGTTGTGTGAAACTTGCCTATGCTTGTTGTGGAGAAACTTGCCTATGCGTGTTGTTGTGAAACTTGCCTATGCTTGTGATGATAGCCTTTGTTGTGCAAGTGTGGTATTTCTGTGTTACCGCGTCTCTCGATAGAGGGCCGGTCGACTTGTTGAGAACTTACTTGGACGTCTTTGGCGGTGATGGAGAATTCCACGGGTATGTTTCCATTTTGATTCTTGTCTTGTTGTTGATGTCACATGGGACATGTCTACGAGGTAGAATTCCGGGGCATGCGGCCACGCGGTCGGGTTGATTACGATGTATTGTTATTGTGGTTACATGGACATGTCTACAGAGGTAGAATTCGGGCATGTGGCACGGCGGGGTTGATCACCCAAGATATTATTGTTGATGTCACATGGGCGTGTTCACTGCGAGGTAGAATTCCGTTGGCATGTGGCCTTGGGGCATTGGTATTATTGTTGCATCATGGACATGTCTACACCGATGCAGAATTCCGGGGGCATGCGGCCATGATGCGAACATGATTGATGTTGTGGGCGTGAGACCCATAGTTATATTTGAGTGATGACTTGAGGCGTGAGTCCACGATCGACATATTTGCTTTTATGTTTTGAATCGTAGTTTGGTTATCATACATGTCTCTGCTTTATATAGACTAGTATGATTTCATTCTGATATTTCTGATTTCACATACTTGGTACTGTTGTCGACCTCCTTGGGGCTGCGTTCATGCCGCGGTAAGTACATCGGCCGTGGATCCTCGCTCTTAGGATCTCGATTCAGCGTTTTGGGAAGCTCCGTTTCTCGGAGGCTTATCTTTTGGTATGTGTTCCACTGAGTTGTAGGTTCTTGTACATTCGGGGTATGGCGGGGCCTGTCCGTCATAGTTGTTGTAAATCTTAAGTGCAGAAATCTTGTTGTGGGCGGGGTTTGAAAAAAAGATTAAAGCATTCGTTTTGAAAGAGTTGTATTTATATATGTTATTGGAAGGTAACCGTTGGGTTGGCCTGTTTTATGATCATATATCTTGTTTCTTGTTTAAAGTTTTATTTTCCGCTGGTTTTCTCTGATGTTGTGTCACTAGGGTGCCCGGGATAAGGCACCAGTAACGGGCCCCGGGACGGGTCGTTACACAAAGTATTTCTACTCAAGTGGGGGAGGGGGACGAAAACTCTTCAAAGGGGAGGGAGTATTATTTTGCCTTGAAAGCTCTTACGTGAGGAATGAAATTATTCATCAAGTTAAGGGGGTTTATATAGAGGATTCAAGGGTTAGGATCAAGGTAAGTGTATGGTCAAGATTGGGCCATGTGGGTGTGGGTCCCACCACACCACATGGCCAACGAAAATGCTCACCAAGTGTCAATGCATTTCGGCCAAGGGGACAAGTGGCTAGCCACTTGTCCCTCCAATTTCGGCCAAGGGTGCCACATGGGGGTGACACGTGTCTCCCCCCGATTCGTCCAAAATATTTTGTCTTCCGAAAATATCCAAAATACCGAAAATCTCAAAAACAAAGCGGGCCCCACAAAACCGTAAATTTCTCCCGTGGGCCCCACGTGACCCTTTCCGAAAATAAAATCCAATAATTCTAATATAATCCAAGAAGTTCAAATACCAAATCTGGGAATCCAATTCCCTTTAACGAACCTTTTTCTTCACAAAAACCGGAAACTTTTCCGTCGAAAAATCACATCTTTCTTTCTTTCCAAAATTTATGTCGTATATTCGTACGTACATCCTCACATATATACCCTAGAACTACGGGGTGTAACACTTCCCATAAAGCTAGTATAATTCTTAAGCTTTTAAAACCAAGTATTACTCTTCTTTCAAAAACGGTTCTTAATTCTTTTGAAATACTTCAAGATTCTTATTATTTAGGCTTAAGTCAAAAGACATTTCCGTAAAACTACGTTCAGTTAACACATGTACGTCTACCGTACTATATATATTCTTTTAAAATATCATGCTCAAGAGGATAGGAAGAATCACATACCTCGCGACGATTATCGACTATTAGCAAAAGCGCTCATGGCTATAACCCGGCTAGCCTTGTCCACCTTCCAAGTAGAACATGCTACTCGCAGAACATTCAACCTATAAAGGCCATATACGTCTATCAACGTCTAGACTACTCTGTAGAATATTCTACGGAAAAATTGGGCAGCACTTCCCTGCAGTTAAACTACAAGTCTCTGCAAATACGATCGTATGTAAATGCAGTTTAATCTTCTTACGTAATATCCTTCTATTACAGTTCAATTCTCTTACAGAATATCCTTCATGTATCTTATATTCATTTCTATACTACTACGTATGTAATTTCCAATTACAATAGAAGGACAAGAGTATTTACCTCGATAAGCCCAAAATTATCCAAGTTTAAATGTCGATCTGACAACGTTTAGCTCCTACTGCAGGTGCTCGACCGCTCAAACAACCCTTAGAAGTTCTACGCAACTTCTTAAAACTTCAACCGGTATGAAGATTTTCCTTAGGGTTTCGTTTTGTAGTGAAGGAAGTATAATAGTATTTACGGGCTTTTAGTATAGGTGTAACCTTGGAATACTACAAGGTATTGGGCGAGTATTTTGGAATAGTAACAATACTTGGAGAATACTTTTCTACCAAGGGGTACTTCACGAAAAACAACTTTAGGAAGGGGGGGTAGTTTCGGCCAAGGCTCACAAAGGGGGAGGGGTTTCGGCTAGCATAACTAGGAAGGGGGGGAGAGGTGCTCTCGGCTAGAGCTCTCAAGAGAGGGGGGGAAGGGATTTTAAGACTTAGAAATGTCTAAGTGTGGATGAAGAAGTTTATCAACTAAGGGGGGTATTTATAGGCCAACCAAAGGCCAAGATCAAGACAAGTGGGGGGCAAGTGGAGGGTGTAGATTAGGACATATGTGTCTGGGTCCCACTTGGTTGTCATGACCCGAACCCGGGCCCGTGACTGGTGCCTTACCCCGGGCACCCAAGTAGACATACATCAGAGTAATTAGCAGAACATAAAACAAGACATGATATAATATGAAATGTGAAACAGTTTATCTGAGAAAACTTGCCTTTCGGCATATATATATATACTTAAAACCGAACAGTTACATCCCACTACAACTCTGCCCACAACAGTACTACAGACCTCTAAGAATTATATGACAACAATGGTGGGACAGGGCCCCGCCATACCCCTGAATGTAAGTACCTACAACGACAGGGGACTATACCACTGATAAGCCTCCGGAGAAACGGAGCTTCCCAAACGCTGAACTGTGACCCTATGAGCGAGGATCAACAACTGGTGTACCTACTGCGGCATGAGCGGCCCCGAAGGAGGTCGATCTGGCAAGTACCAGTATGTGGAAATGAAATCAGTAAATGAAATCATAGTATTCTATATAAAGTAGGAGACATGTATGATAACCAACTACAGTTCACAATAAATAGCGATCATGTCAAGTCGGGACTCACGCCTCAAAGTCATCACTCAAATACAACTATGGGTCTCACGCCCACAACATCAATCATGCGTGGAATACCTTCCTCAGCTGGCGATCATGATATAAAAGCACCAAGGAACACACATGAACACGAGTCCCACGTGTCATAATAAAACCGTCTGAGGTAAATGCGAAGGCATAGCCGACTACTAAAACCCACAGTACCAGCGGTCATAAAGCGTAACATGAGATCTGTCTAGACCGCCACATGATCGAAGCTGGCCACTCGCCCGCAGTATCTAATGTGCGCGTCTAGTCCTGGAACTTCCCGCAGCTCCGCATAGGCCACTCCAATGGCCCGCATGAGGTATTCCTCGCATCGAGGGTAGTGTTACACCCCGTAGTTCCAGGGTATGTATGTGGGGACGTACGTACGATATTACGACATTTAAAATAAAAAGAAGAAAGATGTGATTTTTCGACGGAAAAGTTTCCGAATTTTGTGAAGGAAAAATGTTCGTTAAAGGGAATTGGATTCCCAGATTTGGTATTTGGATTTTTTGGAATATTTAAGAATTATGGAATTTTATTTCCGGAATTGGTCACGTGGGGCCAGGGAAAATTCTGGTTTTGTGGGGACCACTTTATTTTGGATTTTGGCATTAGGATATTTTCGAAGATGAAATATTTTGGGCGAGTAGGAGGCGACACATGGCACCCCCGTGGCCTATGGCGAAATTAGGGCGGCTTGGGCGTTTTTGTGGTGGACAAGTGGCAAGCCAACTGTCCACTTTTGTGGTAGACATATGGTTGGTTAAATCCATACACACATGTCCCAAGATCTACGCACACACTTGCCTTGATCTTGGCCATTTATTCTCTATAAATAGACCACTTAAGCTTGCAAGACTTCTTCATCCATTCTTGAGATAATTTCCAAGACAAAAATACTCCTCCTCTTGAGTGTAGCTCTCGGCCATGGGCTGATTTTAGGAGCTAATGTTGTCCAAAAATTCTTAAACTTTTAAGTGTTCTTCCTTAGGGTGTTAGGAAGATTGTGTACCAAGAGTTGGAAAAGATTTCACACCCCTAGCCTAGAAACCTTGCCTTGGCCGAAACTTGCCATAGTTTGAGCCTAAGTGTTCTTCACTTTTTGGAGTTGGATCTTGAAGAGAAGTTGTTTAGAAACTTCTAAGGGTTGCTTGGAGCGGGTTGGAGCGTAAGGAATTGGAGCTAAACGTTGCTCTGGATCGACTTATAATCTTGGATAATTTTGGGCTTATCGAGGTAATAATCTATGTCCCTCTATTGTAATTGGATATTACATATTGTAGTAGTTTAGAATTGAATATAAGATTTATTGGAAGGATGATTATAAATAATTGAACTGTATTTACATTGGACTATATTTACATTAGACTTGTAATATTATTGTGGGGCAGTGTTGTACACGTCCGGTTAGACGTGTAACTCCTCATTGGAGTTGTTGGCTTGGTAGCGGGCCTTGTTAGAGGAGGAGATTTATGTGGTTGCGGGGAGGTCTGCGAATTTTCCGTAGAATAAGGAACCTTGTACTTAGAATTATTCTGAAGAGATCGAGAAGTTGATAGGCGTTTTGTGGCCTTTTAGGTGGAAATCGCGAGTAGCGTATTCTACTTGAAGGGTGGAAAAGGCTAGCGAGGTTCTGATCTTGTTGAGCTTTTTGCTTTTTGTCGATAATCGTCGCGAGGTATGTGAACCTCTTCCTATCTTTTCTAGCATGATGTTGTGAACTATGTAGTACGGTAGACGTACGTGTGCTAAACGAATTTTGGTTGAGTTTTTAAAAGATAAGAGACTTGACTTATATTTGACTTGATATGAAATGTGAAGAACTTGAATTGTGTTAAAGTGGTGAAACCTCATTCGTGAGTAATGAGTACTTGGTCTAGAAAAAGGAATAAGTTATATTAATTTCGGAAATGGGAATAACTATCGAACAAGCCATTGCAGCGTTAATAAAGGAAAATGTAATGATAATTAATTATATTAAAACCAGTAGAAACCTCCATCTGCATAGAAGCTAAGATAAGACAAAATTGTATTACATTTCCTAGATCATGGCTGCTCTAATAAGAATTATTATAATCAAGTTTTGATTTTCTTAAAATTCCAAAGTAAGGAACTTGATTTCTAAAAGAAAAGAGACTTAAGAATTTGAAGTGTTTTAGTTTAAAAGAAAGGCATGATTTGTCTTAAATTGGTTTAAAACATAAAGTGTTATAATAGCTTTATGGGAAGTTAGTTATAACGACTTTATGGAAACAAAAGAATGGTTTTATTATTGGATTTAAAATGGTAACTTGATTTTGGGAAAAGAGAAGTAACTTGAGTTTAAAAGTATAAGTAACTTATTTTCAAATATCGAACTTTTCTTGATGAGAAAAATATAATTGGCTTGGTTTTAAGAGGTAGGAGTACCTTGATCTTAAAAGAGTTGGTTACCTGGGTTTTAAATGTATACTTGACGTTGTTTTAAAAGTGTAAGCCACTTGGTTTAAAAAAATGTAAAGTACTTGATTTAAACATGAACGTGTTTGGTACTACGGATAATAGTATCGAGTTGTTTTTACGTAAAAAAAGATCTTTTTGAAAGGATTAAGGTATGTAGTACTTTGGGGTTAAAACCCGGATTTTTTGTCATAAAATGGAAATCTAAGAGTATGTTATATTTGCCTATGCTAGTCGTGATAGCCTTGGTGGTATTACTATGTTACCGCGTCTCTCGGTTGGAGGGCCGGCTGACTTGTTATGAATCATTGGAGCGTCTGGCGGTGATGGAGGATTCCACGGGTATGTTTCCATTTTGTTTGATCTTGGCCATGCTTATCTGGATGAGGATGCGGGGCATGCGACCGAGATGCGGGTTAGATGCGTCGTTTCATTGGATGTCTGGCGGTGACGGAGGATTCCACGGTATGCTTCCATTGATATTATCACATGGACATGTCTACACCGATGAGGGATTCCGGGGGCATGCGGTCATGCAGCGGGTTAAACTCCCGGTATATTATTATTGTCACATGGGTATGTCTACACCGATGAGGGATTCCGGGGGCATGTGACCATTGCTATTATTACATGGGCTAGCTCCCCATGAAGACCTGTCTACACCGATGAGGATTAGGGGCATGGTATATCGATCATTATTCCATGGGCTAGCTCCCATGAAGACTGCACTGCGATGAGAGATGCAGAGCACGTTATGGCCATGTTACAGATGAGGATTAGGGACATGCGGCGCATATTTTATATATATATATATATGTTGTATATGTATGCGCCGGCGGTGAGTAGGATGCCAGCGGTCACGTGGTTATATGTTACACCTACGGTGGCGTGTGGAGGATTCCACGGGCAGGAGGTATATATATGTATTGTTTATGTGTACGCCGACAGTGAGGTAGGATGCCACGGGCGCGTCACATGAGTATGATTTATGTCATAGACTGCCGGCAGTGAGGAAGGAATTCCACGGGCATGAGTGATGACTTGAGGGCGTGAGTCCCTGACTCGACCTGACTACTTATATGTTGTGTACTGTAGTTTGATTATCATACATGTCTTCTGCTTTATATAGACTATTATGATTTCATTTCTGATATTTTGATTTCACATACTTGGTACTGTTGTCTTGACCTCGCCCGAGGCTGCGTTTATGTCGCGGTAGAAGTACGATCGTTGATCTCGCTCATAGGATCACAGTTCGGCGTTTGGGAAGCTCCGTTTCTCGGAGGCTTATCTTGGTATAGTCCCTGTCATTGTAGGTACTTGTACATTCGTGGTATGGCGGGCCCGTCGTCATAGTTGTGGTTACATTCTTAGAAGTGCAGTAATCTTGTTGTGGGCAAGGTTTGTAAAAGGATATAACTGTTCGGGTTTTATGTTTATATACAGAAAGGTGACCGTTTTGGTTAACCTGTTTTCTTATATTTCATTGTTTCATGTCTTTGAGTTTTTATTTCCGCTGGTTTTCTCTGATGTATTATCACTAGGGTGCCCGGGGTAAGGCACCAGTCACGGGCCCGAGGTCGGGTCGTGACAAAAGTGGTATCAGAGCAGTTAATCCTCGGAAAGTGTCTACAGACCGTGTCTAGTAGAGTCTTGATTATTGGTGTGTTGTGCACCACATCTATAATCAGGAGGCTACAGGATATTTAGGATTGGTTTCCATTCTTCTCACTCTGAGATCGTGCCTTAGAGCTGTGTTATAAGTTGGACTCCCTCTGGCGTATTCTTATGTACCTGTTATGCCTCTACGCAAGGCAACCAGGGCCCAGATGGGCAAGGCAGCAGAGGGAGCTGCGAGTAGAAACCTGAAGGGTTACGAGGGCACGAGCACGGTCATTACACGAGATAGTACTTGAGGCAGCGAGTTTTATGGCCGCTAGCCCAGCGAGTTTAGGCGGCAGCGATTTCTCACGAGGCCACGATACCTGAGCCTCCAGTGCCACGGCCAGGAACCGAGGATATGAGTTAGAAGGAGATGGCCCAGGTACTAGCTAGGCTAGTGGCTGGGAATGAGGACGGACGGGAGCCGGTGGTTCGGCGATACCGATGATTCACCACAGATCCGTTAGTCTGAGACTTCGGGATTTCTTGAGTTGCAGTTCGCCAAAGTTCTATGGATAGAAAGCTGAGGATGATCCTCAGGGTGTCGTGCTAGTTTGGGAGATTGTTATACCTGTGGCCGTCAGGGCCATGGGATGGGAGGATGTCAGTAGGAGGGATACAAGAGGATGACTCGACTCACGGTCGATTCTGGAGTTCGATTGTTCGGAGAAGGGTATTAGTCGGATGAGGTCACCTGTTATACCCCGTAGTTTGAGTATGTATGCGAGGGCGTGCGTGCGAGAATCGACATTGAAAGTGGAAAGGAAGAAAGAGGTGATTTTTTCCACGGAAAAGTTTAGGTTTTGTGAAGGAAAAAGGTTCGTTAATGGGAATTGGATTCCCGGTTGGTATTCGGACTTCTTGGAATATTAGAGAATTATTGTTATACCCGTATTTCGGTATGTATGCGTGGGGCGTGCGTGAAAAATTTGAACTTGTGATTTAGGCTTGGCGAATTCTTTTGTTCACAACACCCGATTAAGTCGTTTTTCGTGAAAGCGTTTCCACGACTTTCGTAGGGAATTTCCGCTATGTCATTTTTAATTTTTGCGGATTTTTCCGAGAGATGAAACATTTTGGACCAACAAGAGGCGACACTTGTCACCTCTCATTGGAACACCTTGGGCGGTAAAGGGGGTTGGCCGAATGGCCATTGTTTGGTCAAGGGGTTGGTAGGATATTTTGGTGGTAGATGGATAAGGTGCACTTGGCAAGATCTTGGCCCTACACTTTCCTTGCACTTGGCAAGATCTTGGCCATTGGTTGGCCTTCACTTGACCTATAAATACCCACCCCTTTGAAGACTAATTCATCCACAAAATTGCCTAAGTCTTGAAAGCTCTCCTTCTCCTCCCTTGTGTTGAGTTCGTGAGGCCTCCCTTGTGGCGAGAGCACCCCCCCCTCTAGGGGTGCTAGCCGAGAGTGTACCCCCCCCCTAGCCTAGTTGTCTTCGTATAATACCCCCCCTCTTGTTAGAAATACTCTCAAAAGTATTGTTATTATGCCCAAATTACCTTAGCCATATACCTTGTAGTATTCTAAGGTTATACCTTTACAAAAAGCCCAGAAATACTATTATACTTCCCTTCAGTCACAAAACCGAAACCCTAAGGAAAATCTCCATAGTTAGTTGGAGTCTTAAGTAGAAGTTGGTTAGAACTTCTAAGGGTTGGTTGGAGCGGGTCGGAGCGCACGGAGTTGGAGCTAAACCTTGCTCAGATCGACATTTAAACTCGGATAATTATGGGCTTATCGAGGTAAATATCTTGTCCCCTATTGTAATTGGAAATTACATGTTGTTAGATTATATAGTTGAAGTATACTATATATAGTCTTGAGCGTTGTTATCGCGATGTCTTTTGACTTAAGCACTGAATAATAAGAAACCTTTTCGAAGAAGAATCTTGAATCGTATTTACATAGGGGTGTATTACTGAGACTTGTGTAGCTTTTACGTGAGGTAGAATTGTGCACGTCGGATTAAGCGTATAACCCCGGTTGGCTTGGTAGCCGGCCAGATAGAGGAGGAGATTTCTGTTTGTTGCGGGGAGTCTTTGCGAATTTCGTAGAATGTTCTACGAAGGGATCTAAATGTTAATAAGGGCCTTGTGGCTTTATAGGTTTAAGTACTACGTGTGGCGCGATCTACTTGGCTTAAAGGAGTAGCCGACAGTTGGAAGTACTTGGAGCGTTTTGCTATTAGTCGATAATCGTCGCGAGGTATGTGAACCTCTTCCTATCTCTTCTAGCATGATATGTGTGAACTATGTAGTACGGTGACGTACATGTGCTAAATGTATTTGATTGGTTTAAAACATAAAGTGTTATAACGACTTTATGGGAAGTTGGTTATATGACTTTATGTTGGTAAGAAAATACTTGTGGCTTTTAAAAGGTAATCGATTTGAACTATAAGCGGCTTGTTATGTGATAATAAAGAACTTGAGGTATTTCAAAAGATTTTTGAATCATTTTGAAAGAGGAGGTAGTACTTGATTTTTTTTAGAAAACTTAAGAGTTATACTAGCTTTATGGAAAGTTAGGCTTAAGAATGTTTCTTGATTTTGGAAATCGAATGTGTATCGACAAACCACTGCGGCGTTAATAAAGGAAATGTTTTTAATAATTAAGTATTATTAAAACCAAGAGAAACTTCCATCTGCATAGAAGCTAAGATGAGACAAAATGATATTTCCTAGATCATGATCATTGTAATAAGATTGTTATAAACAAGAATATCCTACTCACATATAAGGCTTATGTTCTCAGATTGTTTAAAGGAGAATTATAATCTTAAATGAATAACACTATGAACTACGAAACATTACTAAAATCAGAAAATAGAACATGGGAAAATAGCCAAACTTGAACAATGGAAAGAATGTGGCTACTTGATTTTAAAAGAGAAGTAATTGATTTACTCTAAAAAGATAATCACTCTATTTTCATATACTACGGTATTGTGTGGTTTTTGTGAAGTAACGTATCTTTTATAGATTTAATGTATGAAGTACTTTGTTGATAGGTTCCCGATCTTGTTTGTAGAAAGTACCTTGTGTGTATAACTTGATTGTTTTTGTTTGTGATAGCGTTGTAATACTTTCTTGTTGATTTGATAAGTAAGCATGTTAGGATGCTACGTGTGTTAGTATCTTGTGATTATTGTGTAAGGGGTCACTCTTGTTGTGCTTACGTTGTCAAGCGTTAAGCGTTGTCTTGTTATTGTATCACATACCCGCGACTTATTATACAGGGCTTGCCACCCTTGATGCGGTCTATCGGCTATGCGATCCTTGTGACTATGCGAGTCGCGGTAGCTCGAGATTGATCATTCGGGTGTTTAGCCCGATGCGGGATTCCTATGCGATCAGTGAGACTATGCGGTCTTTTGAGACTATGCGGGCTGCGGGAGCCTAGGCGGATACCGAGGTTAGCTGCGCCGATGCGGGGTATACCTCGGCGATGCAGGACCATGATTCGAGGAATACCTCACGCGGTCAATGGGTGACCTATGCGGGCTGCGAGAGTTCGAGGATAGGCGCGCATTGATATTGCGGGCGAGTGGCGGCTTCGATCATGTGGTGCGGTCTAGAAAGACCTCGGGATACGGTTTGTGGTATTTTTGGTGCGTGGGTCTTAGTAGTCGGCTATGCCTTCGTACTTGCCGTCACGGTTTTATTGTGATAACTTTGAGGCGTGAGTCACGACTTGACATATTGCTTATTTATTGTGAGCGTAGTTTGGTTATCATACATGTCTCTGCTTTATATAGACTACTATGATTTCATTTCTGATGTTATTTTGATTTCACATACTTGGTACTGTTGTCTTGACCTCGCCCGGAAGTGCGTTCATCCGCGGTAAAGGTACACCGATCGTTGATCCTCGCTCTTAGGGTCACGATTCAGCGTTTGAAAGCTCCGTTTCTCGGAGGCTTATCTTGGTATAGTCCACTGTCGTTGTAGGTATTTACATTCGGGGTATGGCGGCCACAATCCGCCATTGTTGTCGTATCATTTCTTAGAAGTGCAGTAATCTTGTTGTGGGCGGGGTTGTAAAAAGTTAAAGCGTTCATTTGTAGGAGTTGTTATTTATATATATGCGAAAAGGCAAGTTTTCCTCAATTCTTGTTTTGTACTTCATTTGTTTCATGTATGTGTTTTATGTTCGTGATTACTCGATGTTGTATCACTAGGGTGCCCGGTAAGACACGATCCAGGCCCGTCGGTCGTGACAAAAGTGGTATCGAGCGATTAATCCTCGGAAAGTGTCTACAGGCCGTATCCGATGGAAGTCTTGATTATCGGTGTGTTGTGCACCACACCAATAATCGAGAGGCTATAGGATATTTAGGATTGGTTTCTATTCTTCTCACTCGAGATCGTGCCTTAGAGGCGTGTTGTAAGTTGGACCTCTAACGTATTTCTTTCCACCGTTATGCCTCGCGTGGCAACCCGCCCAGAGGGCAAGGCGGCCGAGGAGCTGCGAGTAAATCTGAAGGGTTACGTGGGCACAGGCCCAATTATCACCTTGGGTGGTGCTTCATTCGGGAGTTCTGCGACGTCGCTAGCCCCCGAGTTTAGCACGGCGGCGATTCCTCTGCGGCCATGATATTTGAACCTTGGTTCCACGGCCGGAGAGAATATAGATTTCAAGGCGACCTGTTACTAACTATGGATTTGACTACGGAGAGTATACCGATGTCGCGAGTCTTGATGAATATCAACGAGGAGGTTGTGCAAGAGTAATTCTTGATTGGGCTTGAGCATGGCACGTATGCGGGCTTATGCGCATCGGTAGCGTGAGATCGACGGGTTAACGAAGGGCGAGAAGAGGGCGAGCGGCGAGGTCCTTTGGTAACTTTCGAGAGAGTCGCCTCGCCAGAATTAGATTATGCGCATCCACGGTCTGCGAAGGTCCTCGCTGGGGTTCGGGGCGTTCGGGGTATGCAGGAGTTGGTCGAGCTCGAGCTTAGGTTCCACGATCACCACGAAGGTTCGGCCATCCGATTCAGATTTTTTCGGTGTTCACGATGTGGCGGCGTCATCTCAGGGAATGTCGCCTTTTAGTTGGTACTTGTTGTACCTATGACCGTCAGGGTCTGTTGTCGAAAGAGTGTCCTTGCGGGAGGACTTAGCCTTCAGATCGGTGGGTAGTTCGTCATCTTCCTTAGCTATCGCCTGCAGGCGAGTTTGATTAGAATGACTAAGGGGAGTGAAGCAGTAGATACAGATAGATCTTTAACCCTCTAGGGTTTAGTATGTGTGATAAGGTGAGTATACCTTAAGTGTTTATTCTGATAGCATTGTGTAAATGGTGATTAGAAATCTTGGTTAGTTAACCAAGTAAGATTTGGGGGATAGAGAAAGTGTGAGCCTTAGAGTGTTATACGTAGAGACCTTAGAGGTAAGGCCATCTCGAGTAAAAGAGGTATTGTTTATGTTTGACCCTTATAGGAGTGCATAGTGCACGTGAGTTATGTTTGTGGGATTAGTCCCTGAGTAGTGTGGAATGAAGAGGGTAGTTGAGCTAAGAAGACCGCTAGGTTTTCGTAACGTGATTAGTGAGAGTTTTCCTTCAGAGAGCTGGCGTTTTGCGCGTTGCCGGGTCGGGTTGAGGCCACTTTGCGGGTCAACCCGCGGCATGTATGGTGGTGGTCGGTTGTGGTGGTCCCGCCTTGTGGTAGAACCACGAGGGTGTTAGGCGAGTTTAGTTAACCAACGTGCGATTTCATGGATGCGTTCGACCCGGATGGTTGGCGAGGAGGTCACCGTGTTGTCTTCAGCAAAGACCGTTTACTCGGCGGAGGTTATGCGAGATGATATATCAGAAAGGTTGTAAGGCTGCACGAGGTGCCTACCTTCACCTTATGTCAGACAGTGGAGCCCAGGTTGCGGCTGTTTCTTTTCTGGAGGTTTTACCAGGCAAGGTTAGGAACTCAAGTAAGTCTCAGAATCACATTCGCCTCGGGCGGTGTTTGAATTTGAGGATAGTTGCGAGAATTGTTGTCTCTGTTGAAGGAGTGTTTAAGCTACCATTTCGGTGTTCGGATGTCGCCTTATGAAGCCTTGTAGGCGGATATGTAGTCGCCGATCGATTGGTTCGATGTTGGCGAGATTGAATAGTTGGTTGAGCTTGTTCCGGCAGATCGTGGATAAGTAAAGCTTGTCTAGAAGAGGTTACGGCGGCTCGGAGAAATCGTGCGGATAATCGGCGGCGGCAGAGTTCGAGTTGTGGTCGGTCTTCTTGAAAGTACCACCGGGTAAGGTGTGACGAGTTTTGGAATACAGAGGAACTTGGCGAGTTACTTTGGGCCTTTGAGTTCATGTGAAGAATAGGCGAGTTGCCTATATGTTAGCATTTGCCGTCCGACTTAGGAAGCGATCGTCGATCTTCGTGTTATGTTCGAAAAGAAATCGGAGATCCATCAGTATTCGCTAATGATGACCAAGTTGAAGATGATAACCCGAGTTTTGAATCGGACGATGTAAATGTAGTAAGAGTTCGAATGTACGACATCTTCGATGATCGCATGCGGCCGGTACCATTTGTTGGGTCGCGGGTGACACTAGAACCTCGCGGCAAAGTGACAAAAGTGGTATGCTTTATGATGTTAGAGTGCTTCCTGGACTTGGATGTAAGCATTTTGCGCGATTGTTTGGTGGCCATGTGACGGGTTTGTCTGGTAAGTATAGTAGTGAAGACTATCTTGGCGCGTTTGTTTGAGGCTTAGAAGGAACATTCGGACGAATGTTTCTAAGGAGGAGAATGTTATACCCGTATTTCGAGTATATGCGTGGGGCGTGCGTGAAAAATTTGAACTTGTGATTTAGGCTTGGCGAATTCTTTTTGTTCACAACACCCGATTAGAGTCGTTTTTAAAAGCGTTTCCACGACTTTCGTGGGGAATTTCCGGCTATGTCATTTTTAATTTTTGCGGATTTTTCCGAGAGGCGAAACATTTTGGACCAACAAGAGGCGACACTTGTCACCCTCTCATTGGAACACCTTGGGCGGTAAAGGAGGTTGGCCGAATGGCCATTGTTTGGTCAAGGGGTTGGTAGGATATTTTGGTGGTAGATGGATAAGGTGCACTTGGCAAGATCTTGGCCCTACACTTGCCTTGCACTTGGCAAGATCTTGGCCATTGGTTGGCCTTCACTTGACCTATAAATACCCACCCCTTTGAAGACTAATTCATCCACAAAATTGCCTAAGTCTTGAAAGCTCTCCTTCTCCCTCCCCTTGTGTTGAGTTCGGCCGAGGGCCTCCCCCTTGTGGCCGAGAGCACCCCCCCCTCTAGGGGTGCTATCCGAGTGTACCCCCCCTAGCCTAGTTGTCTTCGTATAATACCCCCCCTCTTGTTAGAAATACTCTCAAAAGTATTGTTATAATGCCCAAATTACCTTAGCCATATACCTTGTAGTATTCTAAGGTTATACCTTTACAAAAAGCCCAGAAATACTATTATACTTCCCTTCAGTCACAAAACTGAAACCCTAAGGAAAATCTCCATAGTTAGTTGGAGTATTAAGTAGAAGTTGGTTAGAACTTCTCAGGGTTGTTTGGAGGCGGTCGGAGCGCGGAGTAGGAGCTAAACCTTGCTCGGGATCGACATTTAAACTCGGATAATTATGGGCTTATCGAGGTAAATATCTTGTCCCCTATTGTAATTGGAAATTACATGTTGTTAGATTATATAGTTGAAGTATACTATATATAGTCTTGAACGTTGTTATCGCAATGTCTTTTGACTTAAGCTGAATAATAAGAAACCTTTTGAAAGAAAAGTCTTGCTGTATTTACATAGGACTGTATTACAGTAGACTTGTGTAGCTTTTCTGTGAGGTAGAATTGTGCACGTCCGGATTAAACGTATAACCCCCCCTGGTTGGCTTGGTAGCCGGCCCCGATAGAGGAGGAGATTTCTGTTTGTTGCGGGGAGAAATCTTTGCCGAATTTTACGTAGAAGGTTCTACGAAGGGATCTAAATGTTAATAAGGGCCTTGTGGCCTTATAGGTTGAAGTACTACGTGTGGCGCGATCTACTTGGCTTAAAGGAGTAGCCGACAGTTGGAAGTACTTGGAGCGTTTTGCTATTAGTCGATAATCGTCGCGAGGTATGTGAACCTCTTCCTATCTCTTCTAGCATGATATGTGTGAACTATGTAGTACGGTAGACGTACATGTGCTAAATGTATTTGATTGGTTTAAAACATAAAGTGTTATAACGACTTTATGGGAAGTTGGTTATAAAATATTTATGTTGGTAAGAAAATACTTGTGGCTTTTAAAAGGTAACTGATTTGAACTATAACTGGCTTGTTATGTGATAATAAAGAACTTGAGGTATTTCAAAAGATTTTTGAATCATTTTGAAAGAGGAGGTAGTACTTGATTTTTTTTAGAAAACTTAAGAGTTATACTAGCTTTATGGAAAGTTAGGCATAAGAATGTTTTACTGATTTTGGAAATCAGAATGTGTATCGACAAACCACTGCAGCGTTAATAAAAGGAAATGTTTTTAATAATTAAGTATTATTAAAACCAGTAGAAACTTCCATCTGCATAGAAGCTAAGATGAGACAAAATGATATTTCCTAGATCATGGCTGCTGTAATAAGATTGTTATAAACAAGAATATCCTACTCACATATAAGGCTTATGTTCTCAGATTGTTTAAAGGAGAATTATATTCTTAAATGAATAAGACTATGAACTACGAAACCTTTCTAAAAAGGCAAACTTGAACATGGGAAATTAGGCAAACTTGAACATTGGAAAAGAATGTGGCTACTTGATTTTAAAAAGAGAAGTAATTGATTTACTCTAAAAAGATAATCACTCTATTTTCATATACTACAGGTATTGTGTGGTTTTTGTGAAGTAACGTATCTTTTAAAGATTTAATGTATGAAGTACTTTGGGGATAGGTACCCGAACTTGTTAGTAGAAAGTACCTTGTGTGAATAACTTGATTGTATTGGTTTGTGATAGCCTTGTAATACTTTCTTGTTGATTTGATAAGTAAGCATGTTAGGATGCTACGTGTGTTACTATCTTGTGATTATTGTGTAAGGGGTCACTCTTGTTGTGCTTACGTTGTCAAGCGTTAAGCGGTTATCTTGTTATTGTATCACATACCCTCGACTTATTATACCGGGCTTGCCACCCTTGATGCGGTCTATACGGCTATGCGGATCCTTGTGACTATGCGGAGTGCGGTAGCTCCAGGATTGATCATTCCGGGTGTTTAGCCTGATGCGGGGGATTCCCTATGCGGTCTGTTGAGACTATGCGGTCTTTTGAGACTATGCGGGCTGCGGGAGCCTAGGCGGATACCGAGGGTTAGCTGCCTTCGATGCGGGGTATACCTCGGTGATGCAGGACCATGATTCGAGAATACCTCATGCGGTGCATGGGTGACCTATGCGGGCTGCGAGAGTTCGAGGATAGACGCGCACATTGATATTGCGGGCGAGTGGCGGCCGATCATGTGGTGCGATGCAGAAAGACCTCGGGATACGGTTGTGGTATTTTTGGTGCGTGGGTCTTAGTAGTCGGCTATGCCTTCGCACTTGCCCGTCACGGTTTTATTGTGATAACTTTGAGGCGTGAGTCACGACTTGACATATTTGCTTATTTATTGTGAACGTAGTTTGGTTATCATACATGTCTCTGCTTTATATAGACTACTATGATTTCATTTCTGATTTATTTTCGATTTCACATACTTGGTACTGTTGTCTTGACCTCCTTGAGTGCGTTCATCTGCGAGTAAAGGTACACCAGTCGTTGATCCTCGCTCTTAGGGTCACAGTTCAGCGTTTGGGAAAGCTCCGTTTCTCCGGAGGCTTATCTTGGTATAGTCCCCTGTCGTTGTAGGTATTTACATTCAGGGGTATGGCGGTTCCCTGTCCCGCCATTGTTGTCGTATCATTTCTTAGAGGTCTGTAGTACTGTTGTGGGCAGGGTTGTAAAAAGGATTAAACTTGTTAAACCCCGTATTCTCAGGGTATGTATGCGAGGACGTACGTACGAGAGCACGACAGAAAAAAATTTGGAAAGAAAGAAAGATGTGAGTTTTCGACGGAAAAGTTTCCGGTTATTTGTGAAGAAAAAGGTTCGTTAATGGGAATTGGATTCCCAGATTTGGTATTTGGACTTCATAGATTATATTAGAATTTTGAGATTTTATTTTCGGAAATGGTCACGTGGGGCCCACGGGAGAAATTCTGGTTTGTGGGAGCCCACTTTGTTTTCGAGATTTTGGCCATTGTGGATATTTTTGGAAGGCGTTTTATGAGGGCCATTAGGAGGGTGACACGTGTCACCCCGCCTAGGTGGCTTAGGAATGACATTTGTGCACAACACGGTTAGAGTCGTTTTTCGACGAAACGTTTTCGCGTAACTGCGAGGAAAATTCCGGCTATGTCGTTTTGTATTTTTGCGGATTTTTCCGAGACGAAACATTTTGGACCAACGAGAGGGTGACACTTGTCACCCCAGTGACTCAGTAAGTGAAGCTCAGTGGGGCCAATTCATGCCTTGTTTTGGCCTTGTTTTGTGCAATATTTTGTGCAATGTTTTGTGGCTTGTTTTGTGGAGTAGGGGCTAGGGGCACTTGGGCACATCTTGGCCCTCCACTTGCCCCATGGCTTGATCTTGTCAGTTGGTGTCTATAAATACCCCTGCTTGAAGGTTGTTCTTCATCCTCATTTCATTCTAAGTCTTGAAATATCCCTCCCTCTTCTAGTTGTTCTCGCCCTAAGCCTTCCCCTCCCCACTTTGAGTGGCCTTGTGGCCGAGCTTCCCCTCCCCTTTGTGGTGCTAGCCGTGGGGTACCCACTGCCTAGTTGTTTCGTATAATACCCCCTTTTGTGGTATAGAAATACTCTCTAGTATTGTTATAATGCCCAAAATACCTTAGCCTTTACCTAGTAGTATTTCAAAAGTTACCTCTTTCGTAGAGCAGGAAATACTACCTTTTGTCCTTTTAGTCTCAAAAACGAAACCCTAAGGAAATCTTCATAGTAGGTTGAAGTATTTGAGTAAAAGTTGGTTAGAACTTCTAAGGGTTGTTTGGAGTGGTTTGGAGCGCACGGAGTAGGAGCTAAACCTTGCTCAGGATCGACATTATAAACTTGGATAATTTTGGGCTTGTCGAGGTAAATAATCTTGTCCTCCTTTTGTAATTGGAAATTACATGTTAGAATATATAGTTGAAGTATACTATATATAGAACTGAACATTATTGTGCGGCAATGTCTTTTGACTTAAGCCTGAATGTAAAGAAAGAATCAATCAGTATTTACATGGGGTGTATTCAGATGAACTTGTGTAGTATTCTTGAGTAGAATTGTACACGTCCAGGTTAGGCGTGTAAACCCCACGGTTGGCTTGGTAGCGGCCTCGATAGAGGAGAGATTTACGCTATTGCGGGAGAGTCTTCAATTTTCGTAGAAAGATAGAAACTTGTGTTTTGGGGTTAATAGACGTTGTGACCTTTATAGGTGGAAGTACTAAGAGTAGCGTATTCTACTCGAGGAGTGGAAAGGGCTAGCAAGGTTGTAGTACTTGGAGCATTTTGCTTATTGTCGATAAATCGTCGCGAGGTATGTGAACCTCTTCCTATCTCTTCTAGCATGATATGTGTGAACTATGTAGTGCGGTGACGTACATGTGTTAATCGTGTTTGATTGTTCTTAAAACATAAAGTGTTATAACGGCTTTATGGGAAGTTGGTTATAACGACTTTATGTAGGTAAGAAAATACTTTGTGGTTTTAAAAAGAGTTATACTAGCTTTATGGGAGTTAGGTATAATGTCTTAAGAGAGGTAAAGAAAATGGTTTACTGATGTTAGAAGTTAAGGGACTTGATCTTATAAGATAAGAGACTTAACTTATTTGTTTTAATGTGAATGTTTGTGTGAAACCTCATTCGTGAGTAATGAGTACTTGGTTTTATTTAAAGGGATAATGTTTCTTGATTTGAAATCGAATGTGTATCGACAGGACCCTGCGGCGTTAATAAAGGAAAATGTATTGAATAATGATGTATCGTATTAAAACCGGTAGAAACCTCCATGCATAGAAACTAAGATGAGACAAAATGATATTACATTTTCTAGATCATGGTCTTTGTAATAAGAATGTTGTAAACAAGAATAACCTACTCACGTGAGACATATATTACTCAATTGTTCTAAAAAGGAATCAAGTGATTAAGTTTGGGAACTATGAAACCATTTGAAAATGAGAAGCTTGAGTAATTGAAACTAGGCAAACTGGAACTTAGGAAAAGAATGTTGTTACTTGATTTTGAAAAGGAATGTGGGTTGGTCATTCTAATACTACGGGTATCGGGTGACTTTTATAAGTAATGGATCTCTTTTAAAAAGAACTTAACGTATGTAGTACTTTGGGGTTAAAAACCCGGACTTTGGCATAAAATGAAAGTACTTTGAGTTGTGTGAAACTTGCCTATGCTTGTTGTTGTGAAACTTGCCTATGCTTGTTGTTGTGAAACTTGCCTACGCTTGTGATGATAGCCTTTGTTGTGCAAGTGTGGTATTTTCTGTGTTACCGCGTCTCTCGATAGAGGGCCGGTTGACTTGTTGAGAACTTACTTGGACGTGCTGGCAGTGATGGAGAATTCCACGGGTATGTTTCCATTTTGATTACTGTCTTGTTGTTGAGGTCACATGGACATGTCTACCGTCTGAGATTCCGGGGGCATGCGGCCTTGCGGCCGGGTTGATTACCGATATATGGTTATTGCAACATGGACGTGTCTGCCGTCTGATGATTCGGGGCATGTGGCGTGCGGCGGGGTTGACCACCCAAGATATTGTTATTGAGGTTACATGGGCATGTCTACACCGTCACGATGTCCGGGGCATGTGGCCGTGCGGCCTTGTTATTATTGTTGCATCATGGACATGTCTACCGTCACGATATTCGGGGCATGTGGCCATGATGCGAACATGATGGATGTGGTGGGCGTGAGACCCATAGTTATATTTGAGTGGTGACTTTGAGGGCGTGAGTCCCTGACTTGACTGCTTTTATGTTGCGTACTGTATTTTGGTTATCATACATGTCTCCTGCTTTATATAGTATTATGATTTAAGCTGCGATATTCTGATTTCACATACTTGGTACTGTTGTCGACCTCCTTGAGGCTGCGTTCATCTGCGCGGTAGAGGTACATCGATCGTGGATCCTCGCTTAGGATCTCGGTTGGCGTTTTGGGAAGCTCCGTTTCTCGGAGGCTTATCTTTTGGTATGTGTTCCACTGAGTTGTAGGTTCTTGTACATTCGGGGTATGGCGGGGCCCTGTCCGTCATAGTCGTTGTAAATCTTAAGTGCATGTAATGCTGTTGTGGGCGGGGTTGTAAAAAGATTAAAGCTGTTGAGTTTTATGTATATCTTGAAAAGCTGTTTTGGTTGGCTTTGTTTATTATTATATCGATTGTTGCATGTCTAAGTTTTTATTTCCGCCGGTTTTCTCGATGTTGTATCACTAGGGTGCAGGGTAAGGCACGATCCACGGGCCAATTTGGGGTGTGACAAAGTGGTATCGAGCGATTAGTCCTCGGAAAGTGTCTGAACCGTGTCTAGTAGAGTCTTGATTATCGGTGTGTTGTGCACCACATCTATAATCGAGGAGGCTATAGGACATGTAGGATTAGTTTCTATTCTTCTCATTACGAGATCGTGCCTTAGAGCCGAGTTGTAAGTTGGACCCTCGATGTGTTTCATTTTACCGATTATGCCTCCGCGGCGGCCAGTCCCAGAAGGGCAAAGCGGCCGAGGCTGCTAGTGGGATCTGAGAGAGAATGCAGCGCGAGCCGGGCGATACGAGTTGTGCTTGACGGCGGGTTTTGTGGACGCCCGGCCCAGCGAGTTTAGAGCGCGGCGGTGGCTGCTGAGACCACGATACCGAGCCTCCATCCCACGATGCAGGCGAGAGGAGATGGGTTACAAGGAGATGGCGATTCTTGGCCAGGTCGTGGCAGATATGAGGCGGTGGATCTGGCGATTCGGTTCAGCACCTGTGGTGCACCCGAGAGCAGATAGTTTGAGGCTACGGGACTTTCTGAGTTGTAGCCCGCCAGAGTTTTATGGGTCGAGGCCTGAGGATGATCCGCAGGAGTTCATCCGTCAGTTACAAAGGATCATGCGGGTGATCAAGGCTTCAGAGACCGAGTCTGTGACGCCGGTTCGCGTCGGTGCGTGATACCGCGATCGATTAGTTTGATTCGTGTGAGCTTTCCCTGGGAGAGCATGCAACTCCAGCAGTATTGGATGAGTTTTCTGGGGCTTTTCTCACGCACTTCTTGACTCCGCATATGAGGAGGGCACGGGTGACAAATTTTATTCTTGAGACGAGAGAGAGGCGCCGTCGAGTACAATGTCGAGTTCGATTCTTTGGCTCGATATGTCCCTGCGCTTGTTGCAGATATGGAGGATAGGGTGCATCGCTACGTCACCGGGCTAGATGATTATATGGCCGAGTCTTGTGCGGGTGTTTCTCTTCAGCCGGGCATGGACATTGCCCGCATTCAGGCTCATGCACTTGGGTGCGAGGAGCGAAGATCGGCAGGTGGACCGCTTTCGAGAAGAAGGCGAAGCCGGCCGGATAGTGTGGCGACTTTCGAGGCGGACCGCCTCAGCAGCGAACTAGTTATGTACCTCCGCCATTGCAGTGGTCCTCCGCAGCCGGGACCGCAGGATATTCAGGAAGCGGTCGGGGCTCCTGTGTTTGAATGTTCGAGGAGTAGGGGTGTTGGCGGATCTGATCACCCCTACCTCGGTGTGGTCGATGTGGTAGACCGCATTTCGGAAGTGTCGTAGTACGAGGAGCTTGTTATTCTTGCGGCCAACAGGCCATATGACGAGACCGCCCGACTGAGGTAGCGGTAGGATAGCACAGAACTACTAGGCGATTGCGGGCCACGGTAGAGTCGCGGTGGAAGTTCGATTTAGCGGTCCTTGAACCGCCTAGTTTCGTATATCCTTAACCCTGTAGATACTTGTATGTGTTGATGTTAATGATGTGTTAAGTGTTATGTTCGGATAGCTTTGTGCTATAGTGTGATTTAAAAATCTGGTTAGTGTGAGATGGAAGTGGTAGCTTTCATGATGTGATGTAGCAGGATTGTTCCGTGTCGGGGAACGAGGGCTTGACGCGATTGTGGGTCGGATTGAGGACGTGATACGGGTCAACCCGTAGCCCGGATTAAGGTGGGGTCAGTTCTGGGTGGTCACGCCAGGTGGTAGGGTCACGAGTATGCTAGGCCCAAGTTTGTATGATCATCGTATGAGTTCGTGGACGCGTTCGACCGAGCGGTTCGTAAAGGCGGGAATGGCCTTAAGGAAGTTTGAGGTTAGTAAGATGACCAAGTTTGGAGGTAGTGACTCGGAGATTTTTGGGAACAGGTAATGGTGAAGTATGGTACGTACTGGGAGAGTTCAAGTGTTCGAGAAGGGCACGACGAGTAAGGAAGGAAGAGGACGTGTGTTATTTTTGTGGCCAAGTTGTGGCGTTGGCAACTTGTTAGAGGAACTTCATCGATATCCGTCTTGAGAAGGAACATTCGGGACGAATGTTTCTAAGGAGGGGAGAATGTTATACCCCGTATTCTCAGGGTATGTATGCGAGGACGTACGTACGAGCACGGCGAAAAAATTTGGAAAGAAAGAAAGATGTGAGTTTTCGGAAAAGTTTCCGGTTATTTGTGAAGAAAAAGGTTCGTTAATGGGTGGATTCCCAGTTTGGTATTTGGACTTCATAGATTATATTAGAATTTTGAGATTTTATTTTCGGAAATGGTCACGTGGGGCCCACTTTGTTTTCGAGATTTTGGCCATTGTGGATATTTTTCGGAAGACGTTTTATGAGGGCCATTAGGAGGGTGACACGTGTCACCCCCGCCTAGGTGGCTTGGCCGAATGACATTTGTGCACAACACCCGGTTAGAGTCGTTTTTCGACGAAACGTTTTGCGTTACTTGCGAGGGGAAAATTCCGGCTATGTCGTTTTGTATTTTTGCGGATTTTTCCGAGAGACGAAACATTTTGGACCAACGAGAGGGTGACACTTGTCACCCTCAAGTGGACGGTAAAGTGAAGCTCAAGTGGGACGAATTCATGCCTTGTTTTGGCCTTGTTTTGTGCAATATTTTGTGCAATGTTTTGTGGCTTGTTTTGTGGAGTAGGGGCTAGGGGGCACTTGGGCACATCTTGGCCCTCCACTTGCCCCCCACATGGCTTGATCTTGTCAGTTGGTGTCCTATAAATACCCCTTGCTTGAAGGTTGTTCTTCATCCTCATTTCATTCTAAGTCTTGAAATATCCCTCCTCTTCTAGTTGTTCTCGTCTAAGCCTTCCCCTCCCCTTTGAGTGGCCTTGTGGCGAGAGCTTCCTCCCCTCTTTGTGGTGCTAGCCGTGGGGTACCCCCCCCCTAGCCTAGTTGTTTTCGTATAATACCCCCCGTTTGTGGTATAGAAATACTCTCCTAGTATTGTTATAATGCCCAAAATACCTTAGCCTTTACCTAGTAGTATTTCAAAAGTTACCTCTTTACGTAGAGCCCGGAAATACTACCTTTTGTCCTTTTAGTCTCAAAACCGAAACCCTAAGGAAATCTTCATAGTAGGTTGAAGTATTTGAGTAAAAGTTGGTTAGAACTTCTAAGGGTTGTTTGGAGTGGTTTGGAGCGCACGGAGTAGGAGCTAAACCTTGCTCAGGATCGACATTATAAACTTGGATAATTTTGGGCTTGTCGAGGTAAATAATCTTGTCCTCCTTTTGTAATTGGAAATTACATGTTAGAATATATAGTTGAAGTATACTATATATAGAATCAACATTATTGTCTTGCAATGTCTTTTGACTTAAGCACGAATGTAAAGAAAGAATCTGATGTATTTACATGGTGTATTCTGATGAACTTGTGTAGTATTCTTTGAGTAGAATTGTACACGCGTCAGGTTAGGCGTGTAAACCCCCGGTTGGCTTGGTAGCGGCCTCGATAGAGGAGGAGATTTACGCTGTTGTTGCGGGGAGTCTTCTGAATTTTCTAGAAAGATAGAAACTTGTGTTTTGGGGTTAATAGACGTTGTGACCTTTATAGGTGGAAGTACTAAGAGTAGCGTATTCTACTCGAGAGTGGAAAGGGCTAGCAAGGTTGTAGTACTTGGAGCATTTTGCTTATTGTCGATAAATCGTCGCGGTATGTGAACCTCTTCCTATCTCTTCTAGCATGATATGTGTGAACTATGTAGTACGGTGACGCATACATGTGTTAATCGTGTTTGATTGTTCTTAAAACATAAAGTGTTATAACGGTTTTATGGGAAGTTGGTTATAACAGCTTTATGTAGGTAAGAAAATACTTTGTGGTTTTAAAAAGAGTTATACTAGCTTTATGGGGAGTTAGGTATAATGTCTTAAGAGAGGTAAAGAAAATGGTTTACTGATGTTAGAAGTTAAGGGACTTGATCTTATAAGATAAGAGACTTAACTTATTTGTTTTAATGTGAATGTTTGTGTGAAACCTCATTCGTGAGTAATGAGTACTTGGTTTTATTTAAAGGGATAATGTTTCTTGATTTGGAAATCGAATGTGTATCGACGCACCAACTGCGGCGTTAATAAAGGAAAATGTATTGAATAATGATGTATCGTATTAAAACCGGTAGAAACCTCCATCTGCATAGAAACTAAGATGAGACAAAATGATATTACATTTTCTAGATCATGGTCATTGTAATAAGAATGTTGTAAACAAGAATAACCTACTCTCACGTGAGACATATATTACTCAATTGTTCTAAAAAGGAATCAAGTGATTAAGTTTGGGAACTATGAAACCATTTGAAAATGAGAAGCTTGAGTAATTGAAACTAGGCAAACTGGAACTTAGGAAAAGAATGTTGTTACTTGATTTTGAAAAGGAATGTGGGTTGGTCATTCTAATACTACGGGTATCGGGTGACTTTTATAAGTAATGGATCTCTTTTAAAAAGAACTTAACGTATGTAGTACTTTGGGGTTAAAAACCCGGACTTTGGCATAAAATGAAAGTACTTTGAGTTGTGTGAAACTTGCCTATGCTTGTTGTTGTGAAACTTGCCTATGCTTGTTGTTGTGAAACTTTCCTACGCTTGTGATGATAGCCTTTGTTGTGCAAGTGTGGTATTTTACGTTTCTGGCGTCTCGATAGAGGCGGTTGACTTGTTGAGAACTTACTTGGACGTCTTTGGCGGTGATGGAGAATTCCACGGGTATGTTTCCATTTTGATTCTTGTCTTGTTGTTGAGGTCACATGGGACATGTCTACCGTCTGAGATTCGGGCATGCGGCCACGCGGCGGGTTGATTACCGATATATGGTTATTACCGCAACATGGGCGTGTCTACCGTCGCAGATTCGGGCATGTGGCCATGCGGCGGGGTTGACCACCCGATATTGTTATTGAGGTTACATGGGCATGTCTACACCGACGTCAAGATTCCGGGGCATGTGGCCATGCGGCGCTTGTTATTGTTGCATCATGGACATGTCTACACCGTCTGATTCCGGGGCATGTGGCCATGATGCGAACATGATGGATGTGGTGGGCGTGAGACCCATAGTTATATTTGAGTGGTGACTTTGAGGCGTGAGTCCACGACTTGGCTAACTTTTATGTTGCGTCGTATTTTGGTTATCATACATGTCTCCGCTTTATATAGGCTATGATTTAAGCTGCGTATTTATAGTTTCACATACTTGGTACTGTTGTCTCGACCTCCTTGGGCTGCGTTCATGCCGCAGTAGAGGTACATCGGCCGTGGATCCTCGCTTAGGATCTCGATTCGTTTTAGGAAGCTCCGTTTCTCCGAGGCTTATCTTTTGGTATGTGTTCCACGAGTTGTAGGTTCTTGTACATTCGGGGTATGGCGGGGCCCTGTCCGTCATAGTCGTTGTAAATCTTAGAGGTGCAGTAATCTTGTTGTGGCGGGGTTGTAAAAAGGATTAAACTGCTCGTGTTTTATGTATATCTTGAAAAGCTGCTTTGGTTGGCTTTGCTTATTATTATATCGATTGTTGCATGTCTAAGTTTTTATTTCCGCGGTTTTTATCGATGTTGTATCACTAGGGTGCCCGGTAAGGCACGATCCACGGGCCGATTTCGGGTGTGACAAACCGCTCATTGTAGGAGTTGTTATTTATATATATCGCCGAAAGGCAAGTTTTCCTCAGATCGTTTTGTACTTCATTTGTTTCATGTATGTGTTTTATGTTCGTGATTACTCGATGTTGTATCACTAGGGTGCCCGGTAAGGCACCATCCGCAGATTCGGTCGTGACAATTATGGAATTTTATTTTGGAAATGGTCACGTGGGCCCACGGAGAAATTTACTGGTTTTGTAGGGCCCACTTTGTTTTGAGATTTTGGCCATTGTGGATATTTTGGAAGATGAAATATGTTGGGCGTGTAGGAGGCGACACGTGTCACCCCCTAGTTGGCTTGGACGATTTCACTTTGTGCACAACACGATTAAGTCGTTTTTCGACGAAACGTTTTACTAGACTCGCGTAGGATAAATTCCGCTATGTCATTTCTAATTTTTGCGGATTTTTCCGAGAGGCGAAACACTTTGGACCAACGAGAGGCGACACTTGTCACCCTCTCATTGAGTGGACTTAATGGCGGTAATAGGGCGAATGGAGTGGCTTATTTTTGTCAAGTAGTTGGTAGGATATTTTGTGTGCAAGTTGGCTAGGACACTTGCCCTAATCCTCACCCTACACTTGCCTTGCACTTGGCACCATCTTGGCCCTTGGTTGGCCATCCCTTGACCTATAAATACCCCCCTTTCGATGCCGAGTTCTTCATCCACGTTTCCCTTTCAAGTATTGAAAATCCTCCTTCCTTGTTGTGTTTTCGTCAACCTCTCCCCTCTAGCCTTAGTGGCTTGGCGAGAGCCCACTCTAAAGCTAGCCTAGCCGAAACACTACCCCCCCTCCCTTGGTAGAAAAGTTGTCTTCTAGTATTGTTATAATGCCCAAATTACCCTAGACCAAACCCCTTAGTACTTAGTTGAAGTTGTGAAGAACTTCTAAGGGTTCTTGGAGCGCATTGGAGCGTGCGGAGTAGGAGCTAAACCTTGCTCAGGAGCGACTTCTATCTAGGATATTATTGGGCTTACCGAGGTAAATAACCTTATCTTCCTTTTGTAATTAGAGTATATATACTGTAGAAGTATAGGAGTAAGTATAAATACTTAGAAGGATATTAAAGAATAGAATTGAGTTGTTATCACAGTAGAAGGGTTTAAAAGAAGAATAATAGAACTGTACTTACATGCGATCGTTCTCACGATGAACAGTAGCTCACCGGTAGGGAAGTGCTGCCCAAATGTCCATAGAATAGCGAACCCTCTGTTTAGAGCTTTATACTGATCTGATCTAGACGTTGATAGACGTATTTGACTGATATAGGTCGATACTCTGCGCGCGACATATTCAACTTGGCAGGTGGTTTTCGCCGAGAAGGTATGTGATTCTTCCTATACTCTTGAGCATGATATTTTAAATAAATATATATATATTACGGTAGACGTACGTGTGTTAACTGAATAATAATAATAATTACGGCAATGTCTTCGGACTTAAGCCTGAATAATAATTACGGCAATGTCTTCGGACTTAAGCCTGAATAATAATTACGGCAATGTCTTCTGACTTAAGCCTGAATAAAAAGAATCTGAAGTAGTTCAAAAGAATTAAGAAACCTTTTTTGAAAGAAGAGTAACACTTGGTTTTAAAAGCTTAAGAGTTATACTAGCTTTATGGGAAGTTAGGTATAACGGCTTAAGAGTGATAAAAAGAACGATTTATGGATTTAAGGAAATAAGAGACTTGACTTATTATACTAATATGAATTTTGTTAAAAAGTGTGAAACCTCATTCGTGAGTAAATAGTAATTTTGGTTTTCAAAAGGAATGATGCTTTACCGATCAGAATGAATGTCGAACAAACCACAGCAGCGCTAATAAAGGGAAATGTTTTGACTAATAAAGTATTATTAAAACCAGTAGAAACTTCCATCTGCATAGGAGCTAAGATGAGACAAAATGATATTACATTTCCTAGATCATGGCTGCTGTAATAAGATTGTTATGAACAATAATAACCTACTCACACATAAGGTATATGTTTCTCAAATTGTTTTAAAAGATTAACTATGACTACGAAACCTTTCGAAAATGAGAAACTTGAGTAATTGAAATTAGGCAAACTTGAGCGTTGGGAAAAGAATGTTGTTACTTGATTTTACCAAGAGAAGTGTTCTGATTTACTTCAAAAGATAATCACTCTATTTTTATACTACGGGTATTGTGTGACTTTTGTGAAAGAAAGCGGATCTTTTAAAGAGTAATACATGAAGTACTTTGGGGCTAAAACCCGAACTTGTTAGCATAATGTAGAAAGTACCTTGTGTGAATAACTTGATTGTATTGATTTGTGATAGTCTTGTAATACTTTCTTGTTGACTTGATAAGTAAACATGTTAGGATGCTACGTGAGTTAGTATCTTGTGATGTTTGTGTAGAGGGGTTTTCCCTTATTGTGCTTAGGTTGTTTAACGATAAAACTGTCATGTTGATATTATATCACTCATGATTCCGGGGGTTAAGCTGCCCTCCGATGCGGGGTAGACTCAGGCGGGTCTAGTGACCTATGATTCGAGAATACCTTATGCAGGTCTGTATGGCCTATGCGGAGCTACGGGAGTTCCAGGTTAGTATGCGGCCCTTGTGGTCATGCGGTCTTTGTGGCCATGCGGACGGCGAGTCCAGGACGCTGCCGGGGAGTAGCTACCCTCGATGCGGGGAATACCTCATGCGGGCCATTGGAGTGGCCCATGCGGAGCTACGGGAAGTTCCAGGCTAGACGCGCACATTAGATACTGCGGGCGAGTGGCCAGCTTTGATCATGTGACGGTCTAGACAGATCTCATGATACAGTTTACGACCTTGTTTGTACTGTGGGTTTTAGTAGTCGGCTATGCCTTCGTACTTACCCCGTACGGTTTTATGATGACTTTGAGGGCGTGAGTCCCTGACTTGACATGACTGCTTATTTATTGTGAACTGTAGTTTTGGTTATCATACATGTCTCCTGCTTTATATAGACTACTATGATTTCATTTACTGATTTTCGATTTCACATACTTGGTACTGTTGTCGACCTCCTTGAAGTGCGTTCATGCCGCAGGTAAAGGTACTCCTACTGTTGATCCCCGTTCTTAGGATCACCGTTTCAGCGTTGGGAAAGCTCCGTTTCTCCGGAGGCTTAGCATTTTGGTATGGTCCCCTGTCGTTGTAGATATTTGTATTCAGGGGTATGGCGGGGCCCTGTCCCGCCATTGTTGTTTTAAACTCTTAGAGGTCTGTAGACCTGTTGTAAGGTTGGGATGTAACTGTTCATTTTGGGGTACTTATATACATATATGCCGAAAGGCAACTTTTTCCCAGAAACTGTGTCTTATTTATACTGTTTCATATCTTGGTTGTTTTATATTCCGATTTCTCGATGTATGACTACTTGGGTGCGGGTAAGGCACGATCCACGGGCCGAACAGTCGTGACAAAGTGGTATCGAGCGCTTAATCCTCGGAAAGTGTCTGCACCGTATCTAGTAGAGTCTTGATTATCGGTGTGTTGTGCACCAATAATCGTGAGGCTATAGGATATTTAGGATTGGTTTCCATTCTTCTCACTCTGAGGTCGTGCTTTAGAAAGTGTTATAAGTTGGACCTCTAACGTATTCCTTTCCTTTACCGGTGATGCCTCGCGCCAGAAACTCGGGCCCGAAGAAGGCGGCGGTAGGAGCTGCGAGTGGAGTTCGTGAGATTTAGAAGAGCACAGCCCAATCATCACTGGGGTGATGCTTCATGCGAGGAGTTACGAGACGTCGCCGAATGGCGAGTTTGGCACGCGGCAGCGATTCCTCTGCGGCCATGACATCTGGACTTTCAGTTCCACGACTTGGAGCAGAAAATATGGATTCGAAGGAGACGGCCCTGTTACTAGCAAGGGACTTGGCAGTCAGAGAGTATTTTATGTACCGGTATACCAAGGATATTGATGATTATCTAAAGAAGGGTTGTGAAGAAGTAGCTCTTGATCGAGAACGAGCGGCCTTGCGTTCAGATTATGTGCGTGCCGTGAGAGGTAGAGATCGACATATTAAACAAGATCAGCAGAAGAGGGCCCGATTGGCAGGATCATTTGGTAACTCTCGAGGCGAACCGCCTCAGCAGCAGATTAGACATGCGCCTCCGCCCGATGCAGTGTCCTCCACAGGGTTCAGTTTTTCCTCAGTGTTCACAGTGTGGCAGGCGTCATCCCGGGAAGTGTCGTCTTTTTACGGGTGCTTGTTTTTCTTGCGGCGTCGAGCCATATGGCGAGAATGTTCTATGAGGAAGGATGCAAGTAGGAAGACTCACCTACCACGGTCGATTCGCGGATTCAATGGTGCGGAAAGGAAGGGGTGTTAGCCAGAGGAGGCCACCCCCACCTCGGTGTGGCCGTTGTGGTCGGTGTCATTCGGGGGAGTGTCGTGCTTCTCCGACAGCTTGTTATGTTTGCGGCCAGCAGGGCCATTTTGCGAGAAATTGTCCAACCAGAGTTGGCAGGGAGGTAGGGACTCGACGCCGGGATCGGTGGATAGTTCATCACCTTCCCGGTATCGCCAGGCGGGTTTGATTAGAACGACCTAGGGGAAGTGCCGTGTAGATACAGGTATATCCTTAACCCTTTAGAGATTTATATGTCTAGCAAATATCTTAAGTATTGTTTTCGGTTAGCATGGTGTGTGACGCCCCGAACCCGGGCCCGTCACTGGTGCCTTACCCCGGGCACCCTAGTGATACAACATCAGAGAAAACCAGCGGAAATAAAGACTTTACACAAGAAATAAGAGATATAATAAATAAACAAAGCCAACCAAAACGATTGCCTTCAAGATATACATAAAACTCAACAGTTTAATCCTTTTACAACCCCGCCCACAACAAGATTACTCTGCACTCTAAGATTTATACAACAACTATGACGGGACAGGGCCCCGCCATACCCCTGAACGTACAAGAACTTACAGACTCAGGGTAACATACCAAAGATAAGCCTCCGACGGAACGGAGCTTCCCAAAATGCTGAATCGAGATCCTAAACGCGGGGATCGACAGCCGATGTACCTCTACCTGCGGCATGAACGCAGCCCCGGGCGAGGTCAATAACAGTACCAAGTGTAAATCAGTAAATATCAAATGAAATCATAATAGTCTATATAAAGCAGGAGACATGTATGATGACCAAACTACAGTATATAACATATAACCAGTTACATCAAGACAGGGACTCACGCCCTCCAAATTATCACTCGTGCCCGTGGAATTTCTTCCTCACTGCCGGCAGTTTATGATATAACCATACCAAGGATTATACATGAACACCATGTCCCACCTGTGTTATAAAAACCGTACAGGACAAGTATAACTACCAGATCCGACCGTACCAATAATACAATGCAACCAAAACACGGCCGACACGGCAAGTGCGAGAGCCGACTCACGGATACCAAGGCGGCCACGCGGTGACCGGGGCAAGTACGAGGGCTGACCACCAGGGACCAAGGCCGTATCACGAAACTTCGTCACTATACTGAACGGGGCAAGTGCGAGGGCTGACTACCAGATACCAAGGCCGAATCAGTCACGAGACGGGGCAAGTACGAGAGCCGACCACCAGATACCCAGGCCGAACAGTAAGAAACCTCATGGAGAGCTAGTCCATGGAATAACACTATCAACAGGAGCATACCCGTGGAATTCTCCATCACTGCCAGCATGTCCAAGTAAGTTCTCAACAAGTCGACCGGCCCTCTATCGAGAGACGCGGTAATACAGAAATACCACACTTGCACAACAAAGGCTATCATCACAAGCATAGGCAAGTTTCACAACAACAAGCATAGGCAAGTTTCACAACAACAAGCATAGGCAAGTTTCACACAACTCAAAGTACTTTCATTTTATGCCAAAGTCCGGGTTTTTAACTCCAAAGTACTACATACGTTAAGTTCTTTTAAAAGAGATCCATTACTTTTATAAAAGTCACCCGATACCCGTAGTATTAGAATGACCAACCCACATTCCTTTTCAAAATCAAGTAACAACATTCTTTTCCTAAGTTCCAGTTTGCCTAGTTTCAATTACTCAAGCTTCTCATTTTCAAAAGGTTTCATAGTTCATAAACTTAATCACTTGATTCCTTTTTAGAATAATTGAGTAAATTATGTCGTACGTGAGAGTAGGTTATTCTTGTTTACAACATTCTTATTACAGCAGCCATGATCTAGAAAATGTAATATCATTTTGTCTCATCTTAGTTTCTATGCAGATGGAGGTTTCTACCGGTTTTAATACAATTCATCATTATTCAATACATTTTCCTTTATTAACGCTGCGATGTCCTGCCGATACACATTCGATTTCAAATCAAGAAACATTATCCCTTTAAATAAAATCAAGTACTCATTACTCACGAATGAGGTTTCACACAAACATTCACATTAAAACAAATAAGTTAAGTCTCTTATCTTATAAGATCAAGTCTCTTAACTTCTAACATCAGTAAACCATTCTTAAGCCGTTATACCTAACTTCCCATAAAGCTAGTATAACTCTTAAGTTTTCAAAGCACAATACTACACTTCTTTCAAAACGATTCATAAATCTTTTGAAATACTTCAAGTTTTATTATAACGCCCTGCGCTTATAAATCAAATCAATTATCTTTTAAAAACCACAACCCATTTTCTTACCTACATAAAGTCATTATAACCAACTTCCCATAAAGCCGTTATAACACTTTATGTTTCAAACCAATCAAATACATTAAACACACGTATCGTCTACCGTACTACATAGTTACACACATATCATGCTAGAAGAGATAGGAAGAGGTTCACATACCTCGCGACGAGTATCGACTAATAGCAAACGCTCCAAACAGTCGGCTACTCCTTAAGCCAAGTAAATCGCGCCACACGTAGGTACTTCAACCTATAAGGCCACAAGGCGCCTATTATCATCTAGACCACAACGTAGAATATTCTACAGAAAATTCGGCGTCTCCCCACAACAGAATCTCCTTCTCTATCGAGTGGCTACTAAGCCAACCGGAGTGGTTTCACACGCCTAACCGGACGTGTACAATTCTACTACAAGAATACTACACAAGTCTCTGTCTGATTCGATTCTTACTTCTTCAGGCTTAAGTCAAAAGACATTGCCACAGTACTAAGTATAGTTCTATATATAGTATACTTCAACTATATATTCTTACAACATGTAATTTCCAATTTCAATAGAAGGACGATGAGTGTTTACCTCGATAAGCCCAAAATTATCCGAGTAATGTCGCTGAGCAAGGTTTAGCTCTACTCCGAGTGCTCCAAACCGCTCCAAACAACCCTTAGAAGTTCTATCCAACTTACTCCAAAACTTCAACCAACGGTGAAGGGTTCCTTAGGGTTTCGGTTTGAGACTAAAGGACAAAAGGTAGTATTTCCTGACTCTACGTATAGAGGTAACTTTGGAATACTACAAGGTATAAGGCTAAGGTATTTTGGGCATTATAACAATACTTGGAGGAGTATTTTAATACCACAGGGGTACCACGAGAACAACACCCTAAGGGAGGGGGTGTTCTCGGCTTTAGGCTCACAGGGGAAGGTTTGGCCAAAAGGCCTTCACAAGGGAGAGGGCTCTTGGGCGAGAGTCAACAAGAGGAGGAGGGGTTCTCAAGACTTAGGCAAGTGAAGAGTGGATGAAGAAGTCTTCAAAGAGAGGGGGTATTTATAGCAAAACCAAAGGCCAACCAATGGCCAAGATCAAGCCATGTGCAAGGCAAGTGTAAGGCCAAGATCAAGCCAAGTGCACCCACAAAACACTCCACAAAACACTCCACAAAACAAGCCACAAAGCAAGGCACAAAAGAGGGAGCCAATCGGCCAAGGCCAAGCCTTCTCTTTCGTCAACGAGGTGACAAGTGTCACCTCCCGTTGTCCAAAAATGTTCCGTCGCTCGGAAAAATCCGCAAAAATACTAAATGACATAGCCGGAATTTTCCCAACGTAAGCTGTGGAAACGTTTCGTCGAAAAACGACTCCTTTCGGCACTTGTGTACAAATTTCGAAACTATGCCTACTTAAGGCTCAAATTGTACACGTACGCCCTCACGTACATACTCTGAAAACACGGGGTATAACATTCTTCCCCCCTTAGAAACATTCGTCCCGAATGTTCCTTCTAGGTCTCAAAACAACAGGCGTCAGTATAGTCTTCACTGCTATACGTACGAAAACAATCATGCCACACCTGGTCACAAAAACACACGCTCACTTCTCCCCTTTCTCGTAGTACTCGTCACGAACACTCGAACTCGTTCTAGTATCCGTACCACACTTCTGTCAACGCTTCTGTTACCAACCCTTGGAGTCACTACCTCCAAACTTGGTCATCTCACTAACCTCGATTTCCCCTAAGGCCATTCCCGCCTTCCCGAACTGATTCGGTCGAACACACACGAACTCATACGATGGTCAACTAAACTTGGGCCTAGCACCCTCGTGACCCTACCACCGGGACCACCCAGACCCCACCCCAAACCGGGTTACGGGTTGACCCGCAAATGGTCCTCAACCCGACCCCCAACCGCGCCAACTCTTGTTCCCCCGATCCGGAACAATCTTACTATTTCACATCATGAAAGCTACCACTTCCATCTCACACTACCCAGGGACTTACCCTTTTCACTAACCAGGTTTCTAAATCACATTTTAGCACAAAGCTATCCAAACATAACATTAAACACATCAACAACATCAATACAAACAAAACTCGAGAGGGTTAAGGATATACCTGAAACTAGGCGGTTCAAGGACCGCTAAAACTGGGAACTCCCACTGCGACCTCTACCGGGGCCTTCCGGTGTACAAACATCCTGCCTGGCTACGGAAGGTGAAGAACCCGCAACTGCTCTAGTAGTCCATGCTATCCTACCAGTGCTACCCCTGGTCGGACAGTCTCTTGCCAGATGGCCCTGTTGGCCGCAAAAATAACAATCTCCCGAGTTAGTACGACACTCTCCCTTATGAAGCTTTCCACAACGGCCGCACTGAGACAAGGGCAACCTCATCCGGCGAGCACTCCTGCTCTCCTGAAAATCTGAAACACAGGAGCCAGGCACGCTCCTGAATATCCTGAAGGTCCCGAAAGCTGTGGAGGACCACTCTGTACTGACGGAGGTACATAACTAGTCTGCTGTTGAGGCGGTCCGCCTCGAAAGTCACCAAGGACCTGCCATTACGGCCTCTTCTCGCGACTTTGGTCATTCGTCGATTTATCCGCTCCTCACATCAGTGTATACGCTGCGTGCGGGCAATGTCCATGCCGGTGAAGAGCTACCCGAACAACTCTGCAAGGCAATCATCGAGCCACTGAACATATCGGTGCACTCGATCCTCCATACTAGCTACTAACGGGGACGCACGCCAATGAGTCGAACTCCACATTGTACTCCCGAACCGTACGCCCGCTCTGCCGTAACACCAAAAATCTGTCGGCCCGAGCCCTCCTCATCTGGGGAGGCAAGAAATGTGCAAGAAAGGCCTCTGAGAACTCGTTCCATACCGCTGGAAGTGCATGCTCTCCCACAGGCGGCTCAAGAATCAAACCCGATCATTGCGGTATCACGCGATTGATGTGAACCTAGGGCCACCGACTCGATCTCCGATGCCTTGATCACTCTCATGATCCGCTGTAACTGTCGGATGAACTCCTGCGGATCATCCTCAGGCCTCGACCCATAAAACTCTGGCGGCCTACAACTCAGAAAATCCCGAAGCCTCGAACTATCTGATCTAGGGTGAACCATCGTGCATCGAAGGCTGCGTGTCCGGCTATCCTCAAGTCGCCTGACCACGGCCATTAACTGGGCCCACTCCTTGTAACTCATCTCCTCTGCTCCCGGTGCGGGATCGAGGCTCAGTCTTGTGGTCTCTGCCGCTGCTCTACTCGCAGATCCCTCTGCTGCCTTGCCGCCACGGGCGGGTTGCCTTTTCGCGAGGCATAATCGTAAAAGCGAAACACGTCGAGAGGGTCAATCTTATCACCTGACTCTAAGGCACGATCTCGTAATGAGAAGAATGGAAACCAATCCTAAATGTCCTATAGCCTCTCGATTATAGATGTGGTGCACAACACACCGATAATCAAGACTCTACTGACACGCGATGCGTAGACACTTTCCGAGGATTAATCGCTCGATACCACTTGTGGCGCCCGAACCGGGCGTCGCGGTGCCTTACCCCGGGCACCCTAGTGATACAACATCAGAGAAAACCAGCGGAAATAAAGACTTTACACAAGAAATAAGAGATATAATAAATAAGCAACCAAAACAGTTGCCTTCAGTATATACATAAAACCTGAACAGTTTAATCCTTTTACAACCCTGCCCACAACAGTACTACAGACCTCTAAGATTTATACAACAACTATGACGGGACAGGGCCCCGCCATACCCCGAACGTCTGAGAACTTACGGACTGTGGTAACATGCAAAGATAAGCCTCCGACCAGGAACGGAGCTTCCCAAACGCTGGCGAGATCCTAAATGCGAGGATCGGCGGTAGATGTACCTTACTGCGGCATTTAACGCAGCCCCGAAGGAGGTCGATACAAGTACCAAGTATGTGAAATCAGAATATCAGAATGAAATCATAATAGTCTATATAAAGCGGGAGACATGTATGATGACCAAACTACGATATATAACATATAACCGATTATATCAAGACGAGGACTCACGCCTCCAAATTATCACTCGTGCGTGGAATTTCTTCCTCACACGGCGATTTATGATATAACCATACCAAGGATTATACATGAACACCATGTCCCACCTGTGTTATAAAAACCGTACAGGACAAGTATAACTACCAGATCCGACCGTACCAATCATCCAATGCCACCAAAACACGGCCGTCTGGGGCAAGTGCGAGCCGACTACGGATACCAAGGCGGCCACGCGGTGGCCGGGCAAGTACGAGGGCTGACCACCAGGGACCAAGGCCGTATCACGAAACTTCGTCACTATACTGAACGGGGCAAGTGCGAGGGCTGACTACCAGATACCAAGGCCGAATCAGTCACGAGACGGGGCAAGTACGAGAGCCGACCACCAGATACCCAGGCCGAACAGTAAGAAACCTCATGGAGAGCTAGTCCATGGAATAACACTATCAACAGGAGCATACCCGTGGAATTCTCCATCACTGCCAGCATGTCCAAGTAAGTTCTCAACAAGTCGACCGGCCCTCTATCGAGAGACGCGGTAATACAGAAATACCACACTTGCACAACAAAGGCTATCATCACAAGCATAGGCAAGTTTCACAACAACAAGCATAGGCAAGTTTCACAACAACAAGCATAGGCAAGTTTCACACAACTCAAAGTACTTTCATTTTATGCCAAAGTCCGGGTTTTTAACTCCAAAGTACTACATACGTTAAGTTCTTTTAAAAGAGATCCATTACTTTTATAAAAGTCACCCGATACCCGTAGTATTAGAATGACCAACCCACATTCCTTTTCAAAATCAAGTAACAACATTCTTTTCCTAAGTTCCGGTTGCCTAGTTTCAATTACTCAAGCTTCTCATTTTCAAAAGGTTTCATAGTTCATAAACTTAATCACTTGATTCCTTTTAGAATAATTGAGTAAATTATGTAAATGCGTGAGAGTAGGTTATTCTTGTTTACAACATTCTTATTACAAGACCATGATCTAGAAAATGTAATATCATTTTGTCTCATCTTAGTTTCTATGCGGATGGAGGTTTCTCCGGTTTTAATACAATTCATCATTATTCAATACATTTTCCTTTATTAACGCCGCGGTGGTGCGTCGATACACATTCGATTTCAAATCGGAAACATTATCCCTTTAAATAAAATCAAGTACTCATTACTCACGAATGAGGTTTCACACAAACATTCACATTAAAACAAATAAGTTAAGTCTCTTATCTTATAAGATCAAGTCTCTTAACTTCTAACATCAAGAAACCATTCTTAAGCCGTTATACCTAACTTCCCATAAAGCTAGTATAACTCTTAAGTTTTCAAAGCACAATACTACACTTCTTTCAAAACGATTCATAAATCTTTTGAAATACTTCAAGTTTTATTATAACGCCCCAAGCGCTTATAAATCAAATCAATTATCTTTTAAAACCACAACCCATTTTCTTACCTACATAAAGTGTTATAACCAACTTCCCATAAAGCCGTTATAACACTTTATGTTTCAAACCAATCAAATACATTAAACACGTATGCGTCTACCGTACTACATAGTTACACACATATCATGCTAGAAGAGATAGGAAGAGGTTCACATACCTCGCGGCAGTATCGACTAATAGCAAACGCTCCAAACAATCGGCTCTCCTTAAGCCAAGTAAATCGCGCCACACGTAGGTACTTCAACCTATAAGGCCACAAGGCGCCTATTATCATCTAGACCACAACGTAGAATATTCTACAGAAAATTCGGCAGCATCTCCCCCCCCCGCCACAGCGTAAATCTCCTTCTCTATCGAGGCCGGCTACCAAGCCAACCAGAGGGGGGGGTTTCACACGCCTAACCGGACGTGTACAATTCTACTACACAGTAATACTACACAAGTCTCATGTCTGATTCGATTCTTACTTCTTGGGCTTAAGTCAAAGACATTGCCACGATTAAGTATAGTTCTATATATAGTATACTTCAACTATATATTCTTACAACATGTAATTTCCAATTTCAATAGAAGGACAGTAGTGTTTACCTCGATAAGCCCAAAATTATCCGAGTAATGTCGCGCCTGAGCAAGGTTTAGCTCCTACTCCGAGTGCTCCAAACCGCTCCAAACAACCCTTAGAAGTTCTATCCAACTTCTACTCCAAAACTTCAACCAACAGTGAAGGGTTCCTTAGGGTTTCGGTTTGAGACTAAAAGGACAAAAGGTAGTATTTCCGGACTCTACGTATAGAGGTAACTTTGGAATACTACAAGGTATAAGGCTAAGGTATTTTGGGCATTATAACAATACTTGGAGGAGTATTTTAATACCACAGCTGGTACCACACGAGAACAACACCACAGGGAGGGGGTGTTCTCGGCTTTAGGCTCACAAAGGGGAAGGTTTCGCCAAAAGGCCTTCACAAGGGAGAGGGCTCTTGGACGAGAGTCAACAAGAGGAGGAGGGTTCTCAAGACTTAGGCAAGTGAAGAGTGGATGAAGAAGTCTTCAAAGAGAGGGGGTATTTATAGCAAAACCAAAGGCCAACCAATGGCCAAGATCAAGCCATGTGCAAGGCAAGTGTAAGGCCAAGATCAAGCCAAGTGCACCCACAAAACACTCCACAAAACACTCCACAAAACAAGCCACAAAGCAAGGCACAAAAGAGGGAGCCAATCGGCCAAGGCCAAGCCTTCTTTGCCGTCAATGAGGTGACAAGTGTCACCTCCCGTTGGTCCAAAATTGTTCCGTCGCTCGGAAAAATCCGCAAAAATACTAAATGACATAGCCGGAATTTTCCCAACGTAAGCGGTGGAAACGTTTAGTCGGCGAAAATCCATCTTTTCGGCACTTGTGTACAAATTTCGAAACTATGCCTACTTAAGGCTCAAATTGTACACGTACGCCCTCACGTACATACTCTGAAAACACGGGGTATAACATGGTGTTAGTGTGATTAGAATTGTTGATTAATTAACCGGGTAAGATTGGGGGACAGAGAGAGTGGGAGCCTTAGAATATTATACGTAGAAGACCTTAGAGGCGAGGCCATCTTTGGTAAAATAATTATTTCGTGTTTGACCCTTATCAAAGTGCATAGTATACGTGAGATATTTTTGTGGGATGGATCCCTGAGTGTTGTGAAACGAAAGAGGGTAGTTGAGCTTAGAAGACCGCTAGGTTTTCGTAACGTGATTGGTGAGATTGTTCCGGATCGGGGAGCTATTGTTTTGCGCGTTGCCGGGTCGGGTTGAGGCCGTGTTGCGGGTCGACCCACGCCCTGTTTGGTGATGGGGTCAGTTTGTGGTGGTCCCGCTTTGTGTTAGGATCACGAGGGTGTTAGGCCCAGGTTTAGTTAACCATTGTACGAGTTCGTGGATGTGTTCGACCAGTAGTCGGGCCAATGGGGTCAACCCGTCTTATCTTTTAGTCAAACCGTGTACTCGGTAGTAAGTTGCGAGATGATTATTTCAGAAGGTTGTAAGGCTGCACGGGGTGCCTACCTTCACCTTATGGCTGACAGGGGAGTCCAAGTTACGGCTGTTTCTTTTCTGGAAGAGTTACCAGGCAAGGTTAGGAACTCAGGTGAATCTCAGTGTCGCATTCACCCTCGGGCAAGTGGTTGGATTTCGGGAGTAGCTGTAAGGACTCTTCGCCTCTTGTTGAGTATGTATTATATAGCTACCATTTCAGTATTCGGGTGTCGCCGTTTGGAGCCTTTTTATAAGCGCTAGTGTAAGATTGCCGATCGATTGATTCGATGTAAGCAAGGTGCAGACAGTTGGTTCGTACTTGTTCAGCAGGGCGTGGATAGGGTGGAGCTTATCCAGAAGAGGTTATTGGCAGCTCAGAGTCAGTGGGAAGCAGTACCAGAAACATGGTAAGTGATAAGGAAGAGTTCGAGTGTACGAGAAGGGTACGACGAGTAAGGCAAAGTGACAAAAGTGGTATGGGAAGAAGCGAGCATGTATTACAGGCATAAGTGTGATCATTTCGTTTGTAAAGAGTAGGTGCGAAGGGAGTATCTTTTTAGACCTCTAGTAGGAGCTTTCGTGATAGAGGTGATTCCTCGTGGACTTGGAGATAAGTATGTGCGCTTGTTGTGTTGTGGCCAGGTGTGGCATGGTTGCTTCCGTAAGTATAGCAGTGAGGACTATACTGGCGCCTGTTTGTTTGGAGACTTAGAAGGAACATTCGGGACGAATGTTTCTAAGGAGGGGAGAATGTTATACCCCGTAGTTTCAGGGTATGTATGCGAGGACGTACGTACGAGAATACGACATTGAAATTGGAAAGGAAGAAAGAGGTGATTTTTCCACGGAAAAGTTTCCGGTTTTTGTGAAGGAAAAAGGTTCGTTAATGGGAATTGGATTCCCAGATTTGGTATTCGGACTTCTTGGAATATTAGAGAATTATGGAATTTTATTTTCGGAAATGGTCACGTGGGGCCCACGGGAGAAATTTACGGTTTTGTGGGGCCCACTTTGTTTTCGAGATTTTGGCCATTGTGGATATTTTCGGAAGATGAAATATGTTGGACGTGTAGGAGGGCGACACGTGTCACCCCCCCTAGTTGGCTTGGACGATTTCACTTTGTGCACAACACCCGATTAGAGTCGTTTTTCGACGAAACGTTTTACTAGACTCGCGTAGGATAAATTCCGGCTATGTCATTTCTAATTTTTGCGGATTTTTCCGAGAGACGAAACACTTTGGACCAACGAGAGGGCGACACTTGTCACCCTCTCATTGGTGGACTTGTGGCGGTAATAGGGCCGAATGGAGTGGCTTATTTTTGTCAAGTAGTTGGTAGGATATTTTGTGTGCAAGTTGGCTAGGACACTTGCCCTAATCCTCACCCTACACTTGCCTTGCACTTGGCACCATCTTGGCCCTTGGTTGGCCATCCCTTGACCTATAAATACCCCCCCTTTAGATGAAGAGTTCTTCATCCACATTTCACTTTCCAAGTATTGAAAATCCCTCCCCTTCCTTGTTGTGTTTTCGTCCAACCTCTCCCCCCCCTCTAGCCTTAGTGGCTTGGCCGAGAGCCCCCCCCCCTCTAAAGCTAGCCTAGCCGAAACACTACCCCCCCTCCCTTGGTAGAAAAGTTGTCTTCTAGTATTGTTATAATGCCCAAATTACCCTAGACCAAACCCCTTAGTACTTAGTTGAAGTTGTGAAGAACTTCTAAGGGTTCTTGGAGCGCATTGGAGCGTGCGGAGTAGGAGCTAAACCTTGCTCAGGAGCGACTTCTATCTAGGATATTATTGGGCTTACCGAGGTAAATAACCTTATCTTCCTTTTGTAATTAGAGTATATATACTGTAGAAGTATAGGAGTAAGTATAAATACTTAGAAGGATATTAAAGAATAGAATTGAGTTGTTATCACAGTAGAAGGGTTTAAAAGAAGAATAATAGAACTGTACTTACATAGGACTGTTCTCACAGTAGACTTGAGTAGCTCACCGGGTAGGGAAGTGCTGCCCAAATGTCCATAGAATAGCGAACCCTCTGTTTAGAGCTTTATCTGATCTGATCTGACGTTGATAGACGTATTTGACTGATATAGGTCGATACTCTGCGCGCGACATATTCAACTTGGCAGGTGGTTTTCGCCGAGAAGGTATGTGATTCTTCCTATACTCTTGAGCATGATATTTTAAATAAATATATATATATTACGGTAGACGTACGTGTGTTAACTGAATAATAATAATAATTACGGCAATGTCTTCGGACTTAAGCCTGAATAATAATTACGGCAATGTCTTGGACTTAAGCACGAATAATAATTACGGCAATGTCTTGACTTAAGCTGAATAAAAAGAATCAAGTAGTTCAAAAGAATTAAGAAACCTTTTTGAAAGAAGAGTAACACTTGGTTTTAAAAGCTTAAGAGTTATACTAGCTTTATGGGAAGTTAGGTATAACGGCAAGAGTGATAAAAGAACGATTTATGGATTTAAGGAAATAAGAGACTTGACTTATTATACTAATATGAATTTTGTTAAAAAGTGTGAAACCTCATTCGTGAGTAAATAGTAATTTTGGTTTTCAAAAGGAATGATGCTTTACCGATCAGAATGAATGTCGAACAAACCACAGCAGCGCTAATAAAGGGAAATGTTTTGACTAATAAAGTATTATTAAAACCAGTAGAAACTTCCATCTGCATAGGAGCTAAGACGAGACAAAATGGTATTACATATCCTAGATCATGGCTACTGTAATAAGATTGTTAGGAACAATAATAACCTACTCACACATAAGGTATATGTTTCTCAAATTGTTTTAAAAGATTAACTATGACTACGAAACCTTTCGAAAATGAGAAACTTGAGTAATTGAAATTAGGCAAACTTGAGCGTTGGGAAAAGAATGTTGTTACTTGATTTTACCAAGAGAAGTGTTCTGATTTACTTCAAAAGATAATCACTCTATTTTTATACTACGGGTATTGTGTGACTTTTGTGAAAGAAACGGATCTTTTAAAAGGGTAATACATGAAGTACTTTGGGGCTAAAACCCGAACTTGTTAGCATAATGTAGAAAGTACCTTGTGTGAATAACTTGATTGTATTGATTTGTGATAGTCTTGTAATACTTTCTTGTTGACTTGATAAGTAAACATGTTAGGATGCTACGTGAGTTAGTATCTTGTGATGTTTGTGTAGAGGGGTTTTCCCTTATTGTGCTTAGGTTGTTTAACGATAAAACTGTCATGTTGATATTATATCACTCATGATTCGGGGGGTTAAGCTGCCCTCCGTTGCGGGGTAGACTGAGTCGGGTCTAGTGACCTATGATTCGAGAATACCTTATGCAGTGCAGTATGGCCTATGCGGAGCTACGGAGTTCGTGTTAGTATCGGCCGCGTGGTCATGCGGTCTTTGTGGCCACGCGGACGGCGAGTCGGGGCGGCTGCAGGAGTAGCTACCCTCGATGCGGGAATACCTCATGCGGGCCATTGGGTGGCCCGTGCGGGCTACGGGAAGTTCGGGGCTGACGCGCACATTAGATCTGCGCGCGAGTGGCGGCTTTGATCATGTGACGATGCAAGACAGATCTCATGATCTGATTTACGACCTTGTTTGTACTGTGGGTTTTAGTAGTCGGCTATGCCTTCGTACTTACCCCATACGGTTTTATGATGACTTTGAGGGTGTGAGTCCCTGACTTGACATGACTGCTTATTTATTGTGAACTGTAGTTTTGGTTTTCATACATGTCTCCTGCTTTATATAGACTACTATGATTTCATTTCTGATATTTTGATTTCACATACTTGGTACCTGTTATACTGACCTCCTTCGGGGGGCTGCGTTCATGCCGCAGGTAAAGGTACTCCTACTGTTGATCCCCATTCTTAGGATCACCGTTTCAGCGTTGGGAAAGCTCCGTTTCTCCGGAGGCTTAGCATTTTGGTATGGTCCCCTGTCGTTGTAGATATTTGTATTCAGGGGTATGGCGGGGCCCTGTCCCGCCATTGTTGTTTTAAACTCTTAGAGGTCTGTAGACCTGTTGTAAGGTTGGGATGTAACTGTTCATTTTGGGGTACTTATATACATATATGCCGAAAGGCAACTTTTTCCCAAAAACTGTGTCTTATTTATACTGTTTCATATTTTGGTTGTTTTATTTTCCGCTGATTTCTCTGATGTATGACTACTTGGGTGCCCGGGTAAGGCACCAGTCACGAGCCCCGGAACGGGTCGTGACACACCCCTACCTCGTTGTGGCCGTCGTGATAAACTCCATTATAGGGAGTGTCGTACTACTTCGACAGCTTGTATGCTTGCGGCCAACAGGGCCATTTGGTGAGAGTTTTTCCGACCAGAGGTAGCACAGATGTAGAGACTCAGCCTTCGGGATCGGTGGCTGGTTCATCGCCTTATATAGCTAGGCGCCCTGCAGGGCAGGATTATGATTAGAGCGACAAAGGGAAAGTGAGGCAGTAGTTGCAGAGATATCTTCAGCCCTTAGGAGACGGGTTTATGTTGTTATGGTGGATACATGTTAAGTGCTAGGTACGGATAGCATTGTGTTAAGTGTGAATTAGAAAACATGGGTTAGTTGAAAAAGGGTAAGTCTGGAGACGAGACGATTGTGAGCCTTAGAATTTATAACAGTTAGGACCTTGGATGCAAGGCCGTCTTGAGTGGATGATTTTACGGTTGGTCTTTGTCGAAGTACTTGGTATGCGTGAAATATATTGTGGGATAATTCCATGGGTAGTGTGAGATAGAAGTGGTAGCTTCCATGACGTGAATTAGTAAGATTGTTCCGGATCAGGGAACGAGAGTTTAGCGCGATGGCGGAGTCGGGTTGAGGCGGATCGCGGGTCAACCCGCAGCCCGGAATGATGTGGGGTCAGTTTGAGGTGGTCCCGCCAGGTGGTAGGGTCACGAGGGTGCTAGGCCCAAGTTTAGGTAACCATCGCATGAGTTCGTGGATGTGTTCGACCAGAATCGGGTCGTGAAGGCCGGGAATGGCCTTAAGGGAATGAGAGGCTTGTAGATGACCAAGTTTGGAGGTAGTGACTCCAAGGTTTTGGAAACTGAAGCGATGACTGGAGTATGGTGCGTGTACTAGAGAGAGTTCGGGTGTACGAGAAGGGTACGACGAGTAAGGAAAGAAGGAACATGTGTTAACAGAATAAAAGAGATCATTTTGTGGTGAAGTGAAGATGCGAAGGGAGTATCCTTTAGACCATGGGTGGAAGCTTTTGTGTTGTTATACACGTTAGAGGTGATTCCTCGTTGGCTTGGATTGAGTTTTGCGCGTATGTTATACTATGGCCATTGGTGGCATGTTTGGTTTGGTAAGTATAGTAGTGAAGGCTATACCGGCGCATGTATGTTTTGAGACTTAGAAGGAACATTCGGGACGAATGTTTCTAAGGGGGGAAGAATGTTACACCCCGTAGTTCCAGGGTATGTATGTGGGGACGTACGTACGAGATTACGACATTTAAAATAAAAAGAAGAAAGATGTGATTTTTCGACGGAAAAGTTTCCGAATTTTGTGAAGGAAAAATGTTCGTTAAAGGGAATTGGATTCCCAGATTTGGTATTTGGACTTTTTGGAATATTTAAGAATTATGGAATTTTATTTCCGGAATTGATCACGTGGGCCCACGGGAAAATTCTGATTTTGTGGGCGACTTTATTTTGGATTTTTGGCATTAGGATATTTTCGGAAGATGAAATATTTTGGACAGTAGGAGGCGAAACATTGCACCCCGTGGCCTATGGCGAAATTAGGGGCCACTTGGGCGTTTTTGTGGTGGACAAGTGGCAAGCCACTTGTCCACTTTTGTGGTAGACATATGGTTGGTTAAATCCATACACACATGTCCCAAGATCTCCCACACACTTGCCTTGATCTTGGCCATTTATTTCTCTATAAATAGACCCTTAAGCTTGCAAGACTTCTTCATCCATTCTTGAGATAATTTCCAAGACAAAAATACTCCCTCCCTCTTGAGTGTAGCTCTCGGCCATGGGCTGATTTTAGGAGCTAATGTTGTCCAAAAATTCTTAAACTTTTAAGTGTTCTTCCTTAGGGTGTTAGGAAGATTGTGTACCAAGAGTTGGAAAAGATTTCACACCCCTAGCCTAGAAACCTTGCCTTGGCCGAAACTTGCCATAGTTTGAGCCTAAGTGTTCTTCACTTTTTGGAGTTGGATCTTGAAGAGAAGTTGTTTAGAAACTTCTAAGGGTTGCTTGGAGCGGGTTGGAGCGTAAGGAATTGGAGTTAAACGTTGCTCTGGATCGACTTATAATCTTGGATAATTTTGGGCTTATCGAGGTAATAATCTATGTCCCTCTATTGTAATTGGATATTACATATTGTAGTAGTTTAGAATTGAATATAAGATTTATTGGAAGGATGATTATAAAGAATTGAACTGTATTTACATTGGACTGTATTTACAGTAGACTTGTAATATTATTGTGGGGCAGTGTTGTACACGTCCGGTTAGACGTGTAACCCCTCCGTGGAGTTGTTGGCTTGGTAGCGGGCCTTGTTAGAGGAGGAGTTTATGTGGTTGCGGGAGGTGCTGCCGAATTTTCCGTAGAATAAGGAACCTTGTACTTAGAATTATTCTACGAAGAGATCGAGAAGTTGATAGACGTTTTGTGGCCTTTTTAGGTGGAAGTACTGCGAGTAGCGTATTCTACTTGAAGGGTGGAAAAGGCTAGCAGGGTTACAGTACTTTGGAGCTTTTTGCTTTTTGTCGATAATCGTCGCGAGGTATGTGAACCTCTTCCTATCTTTTCTAGCATGATGTTGTGAACTATGTAGTACGGTAGACGTACGTGTGCTAAACGAATTTTGGTTGAGTTTTTAAAAGATAAGAGACTTGACTTATATTTGACTTGATATGAAATGTGAAGAACTTGAATTGTGTTAAAGTGGTGAAACCTCATTCGTGAGTAATGAGTACTTGGTCTAGAAAAAGGAATAAGTTATATTAATTTCGGAAATGGGAATAACTATCGAACAAGCCATTGCAGCGTTAATAAAGGAAAATGTAATGATAATTAATTATATTAAAACCAGTAGAAACCTCCATCTGCATAGAAGCTAAGATAAGACAAAATTGTATTACATTTCCTAGACCATGGCTTCTCTAATAAGAATTATTATAATCAAGTTTTGATTTTCTTAAAATTCCAAAGTAAGGAACTTGATTTCTAAAAGAAAAGAGACTTAAGAATTTGAAGTGTTTTAGTTTAAAAGAAAGGCATGATTTGTCTTAAATTGGTTTAAAACATAAAGTGTTATAATAGCTTTATGGGAAGTTAGTTATAACGACTTTATGGAAACAAAAGAATGGTTTTATTATTGGATTTAAAATGGTAACTTGATTTTGGGAAAAGAGAAGTAACTTGAGTTTAAAAGTATAAGTAACTTATTTTCAAATATCGAACTTTTCTTGATGAGAAAAATATAATTGGCTTGGTTTTAAGAGGTAGGAGTACCTTGATCTTAAAAGAGTTGGTTACCTGGGTTTTAAATGTATACTTGACGTTGTTTTAAAAGTGTAAGCCACTTGGTTTAAAAAAATGTAAAGTACTTGATTTAAACATGAACGTGTTTGGTACTACGGATAATAGTATCGAGTTGTTTTTATGTAAAAAGAGATCTTTTTGAAAGGATTAAGGTATGTAGTACTTTGGGGTTAAAACCCGGATTTTTTGTCATAAAATGGAAATCTAAGAGTATGTTATATTTGCCTATGCTAGTCGTGATAGCCTTGGTGGTATTACTATGTTACCGCGTCTCTCGGTTGGAGGGCCGGCTGACTTGTTATGAATCTGTTGGACGTACCGGCAGTGATGGAGGATTCCACGGGTATGTTTCCATTTTGTTTGATCTTGGCCATGCTTATACCGATGAGGGATGCCGGGGCATGCGACCAGGATGCGGGTTAGATGCCCGTACGTTTCATTGGATGTACCGGCAGTGACGGAGGATTCCACGGGTATGCTTCCATTGATATTATCACATGGACATGTCTACACCGATGAGGGATTCCGGGGGCATGCGGTCATGCAGCGGGTTAAACTCCCGGTATATTATTATTGTCACATGGGTATGTCTACACCGATGAGGGATTCCGGGGGCATGTGACCATTGCTATTATTACATGGGCTAGCTCCCGCGAAGACTGTCTACACCGATGAGGATTAGGGGCATGGTATATCGATCATTATTCCATGGGCTAGCTCCCGTGAAGACTGCACTGCGATGAGGATGCCGAGGCACGTTATGGCCATGTTACACCGATGAGGATTCCGGGACATGCGGCCGCGTTTTATCTTTATATATATATATGTGTTGTATATGTGTACGCCGACAGTGAGGTAGGAAGCCACTGGCGGGTCACATGGTTATATGTTACACCTACGGCTGCAGCGTGTGGAGGATTCCACGCGGGAGGTATATATATGTATTGTTTATGTATGCGCGACAGTGAGGTAGGATGCCACGGGCGCGTCACATGAGTATGATTTATGTCATAGACTGCCGGCAGTGAAGAAGGAATTCCACGGGCATGAGTGATGACTTGAGGGCGTGAGTCCCTGACTAAACCTGACTGCTTATATATTGTGTACTGTAGTTTGGTTATCATACATGTCTCCTGCTTTGTATAGACTATTATGATTTCATTTACAGTATTTTCAGTTTCACATACTTGGTACCTGTTGTACTGACCTCCTTCGGGGGGCTGCGTTTATGCCGCAGGTAGAGGTACACCGGTCGTTGATCCTCGCTCATAGGATCATAGTTCAGCGTTTGGGAAGCTCCGTTTCTCCGGAGGCTTATCTTCGGTATAGTCTCCTGTCATTGTAGGTACTTGTACATTCAGGGGTATGGCGGGGCCCTGTCCCGTCATAGTTGTGGTTACATTCTTAGAGGTGCAGTAATCTTGTTGTGGGCAAGGTTTGTAAAAGGATATAACTGTTCGGGTTTTATGTAGATATACAGAAAGGTGACCATTTTGGTTAGCCTGTTTTCTTATATTTCATTGTTTCATATCTTTGAGTTTTTATTTCCGCTGGTTTTTCTCTGATGTATTATCACTAGGGTGCCCGGGGTAAGGCATCAGTCGCGGGCCCGAGGTCGGGTCGTGACAGGTAGCTACTCCCCGGCAACGTCCTGGACTCGCAGTCCGCATGGCCACATAGACCGCATGACCATAAAGGCCGCACACTAACCTGGAACTCTCGTAGCTCCGCATAGGCCACCTGCACCGCGTAGGTATTCTCGAATCATAGGTCACACAGACCACTTTGAGTCTACCCCGCGTGGAGGCGACAACCCGGAATCATGTCAAGAGGTGAGTGATATAATACTAACATAACAACTTACCGTTAAACAACATAAGCACAACAAGGGAAACCCCGTTACACAAACATCACAAGATACTAACACACGTAGCATCCTAACATGTTTACTTATCGAATCAACAAGAAAGTATTACAAGGCTATCACAAACCAATACAATCAAGTTATTCACACAAGGTACTTTCTACTTTATGTTAACAAGTTCGGGTTTTAATCCCCAAAGTACTTCACACATTAACTCTTTAAAAGATCCGTTTCTTTTACAAAAGTCACACAATACCCGTAGTATAAAAATAGAGTGACTATCTTTTTAAGTAGATCAAAACACTTCCCTTTGTAAAATCAAGTAACAACATTATTTTCCAAACGTTCAAGTTTGCCTAATTTCAAATGCTCAAGTTTCTGATTTTCGAAATGTGTCATAGTTCATAGTTTTAATCACTTAATGATATAATTCTCCTTTAAAACAATTTGAGAAACATATGCCTTATATGTGAGTAGGTTATTCTTGTTTATAACAATCTTATTAAAGCAGCCATGATCTAGGAAATGTAATATCATCTTGTCTCATCTTAGCTTCTATGCAGATGGAGGTTTCTTCTGGTTTTAATAATACTTTATTAGTCAGTACATTTCCCTTTATTAGCGCTGTTGTGGTTTGTTCGATACTTATTCTGATTTCCGACATCAGTAAAACATCATTCCTTTTTTTAAAAACCAAGTACTCATTACTCACGATGAGGTTTCACACCTTTTAACAAAATTCACATTAATACAATTAAGTCAAGTCTCTTATCTTTTAAGATCAAGTCTCTTATCTTTTAAAATCAGTAAACCATTCTTTTTACTTCTCTTAAGTCGTTATACCTAACTTCCCATAAAGCTAGTATAACTTTTAAGCTTTTAAAACCAAGCATTACTCTTCTTTCAAAAAGGTTTCTTAACTCTTTTGAATTACTTCAAGATTCTTATTATTCAGGCTTAAGTCAAAAGACATTGCCGTAAAACTACGTTCAGTTACACACGTACGTCTACCGTACTATATATATATTCTTTTAAAATATCATGCTCAAGAGGATAGGAAGAATCACATACCTCGCGACGATTATCGACTATTAGCAAAACGCTCCATGGCTATAACCCAGCTAGCCTTGTCCACCATTCAAGTAGTACATGCTACTTCTTTAACATTCAACCTAAAAAGGTTATACAAGTCTATCAATGCCTAGACTACTCTGTAGATTATTCTTCTGATGTGATTTCAGTTCAAGTCTTTTCTGTAATATCCTTCTATTACAGTTCAAATCTCTTCTATGAATCTTATATTCATTTCTATATAACTACAATATGTAATTTCCAATTACAATAGAAGGATAGGATTATTTACCTCGGTAAGCCAAAAATTATCCAAGTTTAATGTCGATCCTGAGCAACGTTTAGCTCCTACTCCGGGTTCTCCAACCCGCTCCAAACAACCCTTAGAAGTTCTACGCAACTTCTACTTAACACTTCAACCGACTATGAAGATTTTCCTTAGGGTTTCGTTTAGTGACTGAAGGGAAGTATAATAGTATTTCTGGGCTTTTAGTATAAGTGTAACCTTGGAATACTACAAGGTATTTGGGCCAAGGTATTTTGGAATAGTAACAATACTTGTAGAGTATTTTCTACCAAGAGGGGGGGGGTATTTATACGAGACAACTCAAGAGAGGGGGGTGGGGTACTCTCGGCCAAGGCTACTAGGAGGGGGGGAGGCTAGGACGAGAACTCAACACAAGGGGGGGGGGGGGGGAAGAGGGCTTTCAAGACTTAGAAGTTTTTGGATGAAGAAGTCTTCACAAAGGGAGGGAGGGGGTATTTATACGGAGTTCAATGGCCATGATCTAGCCAAGTGGGGGGGCAAGTGGAGGGCCAAGATTTGCCCAAGTTCCCCCTAGCCCTACTCCACAAATCCCTCACAAACATTGACCCACAATTTAGGCCTCAAAACAAGCCAAGAACGTGACCCAACCGGCCATCCACATCGCCCACTTGAGGGTGACAAGTGTCGCCATCTCGTTGGTCCAAAATATTTCATCTCTCGGAAAAATCCGCAAAAATAATAAATGACATAGCCGGAATTTTCCCTACGCAAGCTTTGGAAGACGTTTCGTCGGAAAACGATTCTTTTCGGGGGTTGTGCATAAAATTTTCGGTCTTATGCCTAACTTAAGGCTCAAACTTTCGTACGTACGTCCTTACGTACATACTCTGGAAATACGGGGTATAACATTCTCCCCTCCTTAGAAACATTCGTCCCGAATGTTCCTTCTCAAGACGGATAACGATGAAGTTCCTCTTACTTAAACAAGTTGCCAATGCCACACATGGCCACAAAAAAAATAACACATGCTCCAATACTTAATCCAAGTCTACGAGGAATCACTTCTAACATCACAAAAGCTTCCACCCAATGTCTAAACTATACTCTCTTAAGAAACGATCACTTCTATCCTCTTAACACATTTTTGTTACTGCCTCAGTTTCCAAATCTCGGGGTTACTATCTCCAACTTGGTCATCATTACTGGGAACAATCTGGATGAATCTCCGATACTTTTCCGAACATAACAACATGAAAGACCGGACGTACTGCCTCCTAAGTCGGACGACAATGCTAACCTATAGGCGACCTGGCCTACTTTCCAAATGATCTGCAAAGGCCCAAAGTAACTCGGGCTAAGTTTCCTCTATTTTCCAAAACTCGTCACACCCTTTCCGGGGTGGTACCTTCAAGAATCCTACCGTCAACCTGAACTCCAAGTGTCGACGCCGATTACCCGCACAACTTATGTTGACTCTGAGCTGCTACTAACCTCTTCTGGATAAGCTTCACCCTATCCACATCCTGCTGAAACAAGAATGAACCAGCTATCTGAACCTTGCCAACATCGAACAAATCGACTGGCAACTTACACTTCCGCCCCTACAAGGCGTCATAAGGCGATATCCGAACCCTGAAATGGTAGCTAAAAACACTCCCTCAACAGGAGGCAACAATCCTCACAGCTACCCCTGAAAACCAAACACTGGCCCGAGGATGAATGCGATACGGAGACTCACCTGAGTTCCTAACCCTGCCTGGTAAAACTTGCAGAAAACGAAAATAGTCATAACCTGGGCTCCACTGCCTGTCATAAGGTGAAAGCAGGCACCTCGTGCAGCCTTACAACCTTCCTGATATAATCATCTCGCATAACCCACTGCCGAGTACACGATTTTTACTGAAAGATAAGATGGGCTGACCTCATCGGCCCGACTACTGGTCGAACGCATCCACGAACTCGTATGCTGGTTAACTAAACTTGGGCCTAACACCCTCGTGACCCTATCACAAAGCGGGACCACCCCAAACTGACCCCACCACCATACAGGCCATGGGTTGACCCGCAATTGGTCCGCAACCCGACCCGCTATCGCGCCAACCACTTGCTCCCCGATCCGGAACAATCCCACAATCAAGTCACGAAGACCTAGTGGTCATCTTAGCTCAACTACCCTCTTTCATTCCACACTACTCAGGGGCTTATTATACAAATATATCTCACGTGCACTATGCACTCCGATAAGGGTAAAACACATAAAAATACATCTTTTACTCGAGATGGCCTTGCCTCTAAGGTCTCTACGTATAAAACTCTAAGGCTCACACTTTCATTATCCCCAATCTTACCCTTTTAACCAACCATGATTTCTAACCACAATTCACATAATGCTATCTGGACACAACACTTAAGAGATACTCATCCTATCACACATACAAATCTCTAGAGGGTTAAGGATATACCTGTCTCTACTGCTTCACTCCCCTCTGTCGTTCTAATCAATCCTGCCCCGTAGGGCGCATAGCTAGGGAAGGTGATTAACTAGCCACTGATCCTGAAGGCTGAGTCTCTACATCCGCGCCACCTCTGGTCGGACAATTTCTCGCAAGATGGCCCTGCTGGCGAAAGCAAAACAAGTTGTCGAAGGAGTACGACACTCTCCACAATGACACTTACCACAACGGCCACATCGAGGTGGGGGTGGCCTCCTCTGGCTAGCACCCCTTCCTCTCCGGACCCCTGAATCCGCAATTGATCTGGTAGGCTGAGTCCTCCTACTGGCATCCTTCCTACTAGGACATCCCTTCGACACATGGCCCTGACGGCCGCAGGTAAAACAAGTACCAACAAAAGACGACATTCCCGGGATGGCGTCGCCTGTATGAACACCGAGAAAATCGAACCGGTGGCTAGAACATACGTATAGCTGTGGATCAGAAGTCCTGGAGATCTGACCAACTACGGCATACCTCGAACGTCCTGAACCCTGTGGGGGACCACTCTGCACTGGCGGAGGTGCATATCTAATCTGTTGATGCTGAGGCGGTTCGCCTCGAAAGTTACCAAAGGACCCTGCTGTTCTGGCCCTCTTCTGCTGATCTTGGTTAACCCGTTGATCCCTACGTCTCTCGGCCTGCTGCGCATAAGCCCGTACACAGGCCATGCTCAAGCCTGACTGAAGAGCTACTCTTGTACAACCCTTTCTTAGATATTTATCAAGGCCCGCGATAAATCGGTACATCATATACTCTCTGGTAGCTACATCCTTAGCTAGTAACAGGGTCGTCTCTTTGCAATCTATACTTTGCTCTTGGTCGTGGGCGAAGGTTCAACTATCATGGCCGCAGTAGGAACTGTTACCGCTGTGCTAAACTCTGCTGGGGCTGGCGACGTCGCAGAACTCCCCGAATGAAGCACCACCCCAGGTGATGAATGGGCCTGTGCCCTAGTAACCCTCTGTGCTCTACTCGCAGCTCCCTCGGCTGCCTTGCCCTTCTGGGCCCGGGTTGCCTTACGCGGAGGCATAACGGTAAGGGAAAGAAATACGTTAGAGGGGTCTAACTCATAACACGGCTCTAAGCACGATCTTAGAGTGAGAAGAATGGAAACCAATCCTAAATATCCTATAGCCTCCTGATTATTGGCGTGGTGCACAACACACCGATAATCTATACTCTACTAGATACGGTCTGTAGACACTTTCCGAGGATTAACTGCTCTGATACCACTTTTGTCACGACCCGAACCCGGGCCCGTGACTGGTGCCTTACCCCGGGCACCCAAGTAGACATACATCAGAGTAATTAGCGGAACATAAAACAAGACATGATATAATATGAAATGTGAAATAGTTTATCTGAGAAAACATGCCTTTCGGCATATATATATATACTTAAAACCGAACAGTTACATCCCACTACAACTCTGCCCACAACAGTACTACAGACCTCTAAGAATGATATGACAACAATGGCGGGACAGGGCCCCGCCATACCCCTGAATGTAAGTACCTACAACGGCGGACTATACGATGATAAGCCTCGGAGAAGCGGAGTTTCCCAACGCTTGACGTGACCTATGGCGAGGATCAACAAGCGGTGTACCTACCTGCGGCATGAGCGGCCCCGAAGGAGGTCGATAACGATGTTACACCCCGTATTTTCAGGACATGTTTTAAGATAGTACGTAAGAACTCACAAGTGATAAGATTTGAGACTTGTAAGAAATTTATCGGAATTATGAAATTGTCGAAAAATGTTTTATTCTGACGAATGGAAGGGCGACACGTGTCACCCCCCCTTAGTATGCCTTGGTCGAATTGGGCATGTCCCTAATGGTCATTTACCATAAGTCTTGGATGAACAAGTCTTGCAAGTGTAGCTTGATAATATTGACTAAAGTCAAAGGTCCCACAATGGTCTTGATATTTTGTAAGACTACATCTAAACCACCCATGTGTTTATATCATAACCCTCCATGTCCCTTTATATTACTACTAGTAGCTTGAGAGAGCCAACACTTAGCCAAATTTTTTTCATAAATTTGAAGGACTCAAGGCTTGAGCTCACGGGTTCAAGGAAAAAAAGAAAGAATTTTTTTTGTTTCTTGTCCATTCAACTCCCCACTTTAACCCAAGGTTCTTGAGGGTAGTGTAAGCATATCTCAATAGAAAAATCTTGGAAAAAGATAGTTTACGGGTTAGTCGCAAAATGAAAACCTAGTTGTCTTTCTAGGTTTTGGATTGGAAGTTGAAGGAAAGTTGTTGATAGGGTGTTAAGGGTCTCAACAAGCGGATTGAAGTGTCTTGGAGAGGTTCTAAACTACTAAGGAGCAACTTCGGATTGGAGTTGGATTAAGATTCGTTGAGGTATAATCTTGTCCTTTAAAGTGTTGCAAGATTATATAATTATTTTGTTGTTGTTAGCTTTACGTGTTGCTAGCATGAAGTTGATATGTAGAAGTTTTTAAGGATTATGGATTGATTGTAGCCTTGGAAATCCGAAATGTAATGTAAGCCATGTTAAGTTGGATTTCAATTTAGTCGTTATTAGAATCGTCACATGTTATTGATTTGAAGATTTTGGTAGTTTTAATCAAATGCGACTTGATATCATGTTATGTTAACAATTTGGATTGAAATGGAAATTGGATAAGAATTGGTATTTTTGTATTCATTATGGCCGAAAATTGGACTAGTAGTTGTATAGTTTGTTATTTATGTGTATTGGACTACCTTATAGATTGTGGTGAGCCAATTGGGGCTGTATGGTTATTTATGTGTATTGGACTACCTTATAGATTGTGGTGAGCCAATTGGGGCTGTTTGGTTATTGTTTTCGGCCTTGAAAAATGTGGCAAAGTAAGTAAAAACAAAGGAGGTGCTGTCCGATTTTCCGTAGAATTTAGCGACTTAGCACCTAGAATATTCTACGTTTGAAGTAAGAGGTTAATGGACGTATTGTGGCCATTATAGGTTGAAGTACTTTGGAGCCTTTTTGCAACTTGTCGCTAGTCGTCGCGAGGTATGTGAACCTCTACTTTCTTTGGCATGATCCTACGTATGAAATATCCATGTGATAGTATTTCAAGATTCCTTCTACTCTTAGAAGTTAAGAAGTATTTACATTGTTGAATCTAAGTTAAGAGTATGTTTAAATTATCCTAAGTCCTTACTAGGTCTTATGGGAGACGTTGGTAAGAATGGTTAGGAAATTATGAGATTTGATTTAAAGGCTATGTGTCTTGATTTGTTTAAAGTAAGTAAGTGGGTTTTATGTTCGAAAATGACTTGAATTTATATGTGAAAAGGGGATTGATTTTAAAAGTGGAAGTTATATGATTTTAAGGGAATAAATTACTTGGTTTTGGAAGGTATGAAACTTTATATTTTTTTATAAGTATAAGTAATTGGGCTTTAAAGGAAGTATGTTATGAAGTTTTAAGACTAAGAACTTTGATTGTCTTTTAAGGATTATGAAGTGTTAAGCGATACGATTCTTTTTAAGTATGTATGTACGTAGTATCTTTGGATCCAGTTTTCCTAAGTGTTGTAAGAATAAAAGTGTCTTAAGTTCTCTAAAATGGAAGGTTGTTATAACAACTTTATGGGAAGTTGTTATGACGACTTAAGAAGAAGTAATAAGATGGTTTAAAAATGTTATGTAAGGAACATCACAGAGCCTACACATAGGCGGATTATGTTATGAAATACACCGAGCCTACAAATAGGCGGATTACGTTATGAAATACACCGAGCCTACAAATAGGCGGATTACGTTATGAGATACACCGAGCCTACATAGGCGGATTACGCCATATTACCACGAGCCTACACATAGGCGGGTTACGTCATCGTGCAAGGCCCAGAGCGGTCCGGATTATGTTATATGATTCCCACGATGCACCGAGCCCAGCGGGCGGATTATGTTATATAATTCCACGATGCACCGAGCCCCACAGCGGGCGGATTATGTTATATGATTCCATAGTACCGAGCCCCACAGCGGGCGGATTATGTTATATGATTCCACGATTTGCGAACCCCACAGCGGGCGGATTATGTCACATGATTCATCGATTACCGTGTCCATAAATGGGCGGATTATGTTATGAAAAGATATGTAAGTTATGTGGAAAAAGCTGGATTAAACTCTTAAGTATATATGTAAGAATATGTTGTTAAATCTTATTGAAAGAAGGAAAGGAGCGATTAATATATGATTGATTTGAGTTAATAGGACATTCTTTTATACAGATATGATTTGGTTATTGCATTTTATTTACATTCCATACTCGGTACATGTTATCGACCCCCGCCGAGCTGCGTTCATGCCGCAGTGATAGGTACACGTTGGTGATCCTTGCTCTTAGGATCTCTGTTGATTTTTGGAAAGAAGCCCTTTCACTCGGAGGCTTAACTTTTAGTACGGTTTTCTGATGTGGTAGACTTATGTACATTCAGGGTATAAGCGGGGCCACTGTCACTTGTGATTGTAATTCTTAGAGTGCAGTAGTCACATGTTGTGGGTCGGTTTGTAAAAGAAAGGGATGCTTCTTTGTTGTTATGTATATGTATATGTGTCGGGAAGGTAGCCTTATCGGCTAACCTTGTGGTTTAATTTCTCGTTATTTTATTTTATAAGTTTCATGTATGTTCATTTGCTATTCTCGACGTATACAGGCAGGTGCCCGGGTAGGGCACGATCGCGAGCTTGGGTCGGGTCGTGACAAAAGTGGTATCGAGCGATTAGTCCTCGGAAAGTGTCTGAGGCCGTGTCTAGTAGAGTCTTGATTATCGGTGTGTTGTGCACTACATCTATAATCGTGAGGCTGCGGGACATTTAGGATTAGTTTCCATTCTTCTCACTCTGAGATCGTGCGGTGAAATTTGTATTAATAGGTTGATCCGTCTCGGCGTATTCTTATGTATGTGAATCGGTATGCCTCACGGAGCGACCGGGGCCCGAAGGGCAAAGCGGCGGCGAGGCGCGATGGTGCGAGAGTTACGAGTCGGAGCACGGACTATGCACGAGTAGTAATGGCGGGTCGGCGAGTTCACCATGCCGGCGATATTGGAGAAGCGAGGCGGCGGTAGCTCGAGGATTCGTGCGAGCCTCGGTTCCGCGGCCAGTCTTGAGTATAGAACTACGAGGCGGTCCGATTATTGACCGATATAGTAGTCGGGCGGCAATGAAGCAGGCGACCCGCTGAGCCAAGCGGTTTGCGATTAGGGATTTTCTAGGATGTCATCCACGAGTTTTATGGTTCGAGGTCGATGAGGATCGCGGGAGTTCATTCGGCGACTACGGACGCGCGAGTTCTTAGGGCTTGAGAGGCGAGTGCATTACGCTAGCCTCCTGCGGTTCTGCGATATCGCGTTGAACGGTTTGAGTCGTGGTTGCTTTCAAGAGGTGATGATGCTCTTCCGGTATTTGGGAGGAGTTCTGAGAGGCCTTCATGGATCACTTTTGCCTCACGAGATGAGAGAGCCGGGTGACAGATTCTTGACCTTGAGGCAGAACGGGAGGACTATCAGAGAGTATAGCTTGGAGTTTGACTCCTTGGCCAGACATGCGCATACTATTGTGGCTAACATGGCTGATAGAGTTCATCGCTATGTTATGGGGATAGACCGTTATATGATCACTGTTTTCCTGGGAATAGCCCTTCAGCCAGGAATGAATATTGCCAGTGTCACGACCCGTTCCGGGGCCCGTGACTGGTGCCTTACCCCGGGCACCCTAGTGATACAACATCAGAGAAAACCAGCGGAAATAAAAAACTTAAACATGCAAAATAGATATGGATCATGATGAAATAAAATAGGCCAACCCAAACGGTTGCCTTTCAACATATATATATAAATACCCGAACAGTTATCCTTTTTACAGACTCTGCCCCCAACAGTGCTACAGACCTCTAAGATTTATACAACAACTATGACGGGACAGGGCCCCGCCATACCCCTGAATGTACAAGGACTCGTAACTTCGGGTAACATGCGAAGATAAGCCTCCGAAGGAACGGAGCTTCCCAATACGCTGAAAGGTGATCCTAAAAGCGGGGATCGACAGCCGATGTACCTCTACCTGCGGCATGAACTGTTATACCCCGTAGTTGCAGGGTATATATGTGAGGACGTACGTGCGAGAGTACGACAGAAATTTTGAAAAGAAAGAAAGATGTGAGTTTTCGACGGAAAAGTTCCGGTTATTTGTGAAGAAAAAGGTTCGTTAATAAGAATTGGATTCCCAGATTTGGTATGTGGGCTTCTTAAATTATATTAGAATTTTGAGATTTTATTTTCGGAAATGGTCACGTGGGGCCCACGGGAGAAATTCTGACTTTGTAGGGCCCACTTTGTTTTGAGATTTTGGCCATTGTGGATATTTTTTCGGAAGACGTTTTTTGAGGGCCAATAGGAGGGTGACACGTGTCACCCCCGCCTAGGTGGCTTGGCCGAAGTTACCTTTGTGCACAACACCCGGTTAGAGTCGTGTTTCGACGAAACGTTTTGCGTAACTTGCGAAGGGAAAATTCCGGCTATGTCGTTTTGTATTTTTGCGGATTTTTCCGAGAGGCGAAACATTCTGGACCAACGGGAGGGTGACATGTGTCACCCTCACAATGGAAGCATGTGGGGCGGCACTTGGCCGAATTGAGGGGGCAAGTGGTGCTAGATATTTGTGTAGATATTTGTGAGGGTTTTAAGGAGTAGGGTCTAGGGTGCACTTGGCTTGATCTTGGCCTTACACTTGCCTTGCACTTGGCTAGATCTTGGCCATTGGTTGGCCTTTGGGTTTGCTATAAATACCCCTTAGTTGATGAACTTTCTTCATCAAAATCATTTTCAAGTCTTGAAATCTCTCCCCTTTGTGAGTTGAAATCGTCAAAGCCCTCCCCCTTGTGGAGCTTTGGCGAGAGGCCCCCTTTGAGTGAGGCTTGGCGTGGGGTACCCACTGCTAGTTGTTTTCGTATAATACCCTTGTTGTGGTATAGAAATACTCCTAGTATTGTTATAATGCCCAAAATACCTTAGCCTTGTACCTTGTAGTATTCCAAAGATACCTCTTTACGTAGAGTCGGAAATACTACCTTTTGTCTTTTAGTCTCAAACCGAAACCCTAAGGAAATCTTCATTGTTGGTTGAAGTATGTGAGTAGAAGTTGGTTAGAACTTCTAAGGGTTGTTTGGAGTGGTTTGGGCGCACGGAGTGGAGCTAAACCTTGCTCGGGAAGCGACATTAAACTCGGATAATTTTGGGCTTATCGATGTAATTATCTTGACCCTCTATTGTAATTGTAAATTACATGTTTGGTAGACTATATAGTTGTTTTATACTATATATGGAACTACTTAGTATTCGACGATCTCTTTAGACTTAAGCCTGAAGAATAAAGAACTGAACTGAAATGTATTTACATAGGACTGTATTGCGGTAGACTTGTGTAGTATTACTGAGTAGAATTGTACACGTCCGGGTAGACGTGTAAACCCCCCCCCCTGGTTGGCTTGGTAGCCGGCCGCGGTAGAGGAGGAGATTTCTGTTGTTGCGGGAGAGTCTTTGAATTTTCTATAGAAAGATAGAAACTTGTGTTTTGGGGTTAATAGACGTTTTGACCTTTATAGGTGAAAGTACTAAGAGTAGCGTATTCTACTCGAGGAGTGGAAAGGGCTAGAAGGTTGTAGTACTTGGAGCATTTTGCTTATTGTCGATAAATCGTCGCGAGGTATGTGAACCTCTTCCTATCTTTTCTAGCATGTTGTTGTGAACTATGTATGCGGTGACGTACATGTGCTAAGTGATTTGGTTGGTTTAAAACATAGGATGTTATAATAGCTTTATGGGAAGTTAGTTATAACGACCTTATGTAAGTGAAAATGGTTTCTTGATGTTAGAAGTTAAGAGACTTGATCTTATAAGATAAGAGACTTAACTTATTTGTTTTAATGTGGATGTTTGTGTGAAACCTCATTCGTGAGTAATGAGTACTTGGTTTTAAAGGGATAATGTTTCTTGATTTCGAATCAGAATGTGTATCGACAGACCACTGCACCGTTAATAAAGGAAAATGTATTGAATAATGATGTGTTGTATTAAAACCATTAGAAACCTCCATCTGCATAGAAGCTAAGATGAGACAAAATGATATAACAATTTCTAGATCATGGTCTTTGTAATAAGATCGTTATAAACAAGAATAAACTACTCACATATATGACATATGTTACTCAATTGTTCTAAAAAGGAATCAAGTGATTAAGTTTGGGAACTATGAAACCATTTGAAAATGAGAAGCTTGAGTAATTGAAACTAGGCAAACTGGAACTTAGGAAAAGAATGTTGTTACTTGGTTTTGAAAAGGAAGGTGGGTTGGTCATTCTAATACTACGGGTATCGGGTGACTTTTATAAAAGAAATGGATCTCTTTTAAAAGAACTTACGTATATAGTACTTTGGGGTTAAAAACCCGGACTTTGGTATAAAATGAAAGTACTTTGTGTTGTTGTGAAACTTGCCTATGCTTGTTGTTGTGAAGCTTGGCTATGCTTATTGTGATAACCTTTGTTGTGCAAAGCGTTGTATTTACGTGTTCTGGCGTCTCTCGATGAAGTCGGTTGGTAGTTGAGAACTTACTTGGGCGTCGGCGTGTGGCGGAGAAATTCCGCAGTGCGTTCACTGTTGATAATATTATTGTTGTTAATCGCTTTGGACATCTTGACACGATCGTGGCGCTGCGGGTATGCTTCCATTTGGTTAAGGTCTTGTGGTTAATCGCTTTGGATATCTCGACACGATCGTAGCGCTGCGGGTATGTTTCCATTTGATTATCGCCTTGTGATTTCCTTTTGGACATCTTGACACGATCGTAGCGCTGCGGGTATCGTCCATTTGGAATGTCGTCTTATTTTTCCCTTTGGACATACCGACACGATCGTGGCGCGCGGGTATGCTTCCATTTGGATTCTTTGTCTTGTTGTTGAGGTCACATGGACATGTCTACACCGATCACGAATTCGGGGCATGTGGCCGTGGGACATTGGTATTATTGTTGCATCATGGACATGTCTACACCGTCAAGATTCCGGGCATGCGGCCATGTCACGAACGATTGATGTGGTGGGCGTGAGACCCATAGTTATATTGGAGTGATGATCGTTTTATGTTCCTGATTTTCTCGATGTATGTATCACTAGGGTGCGGGGTAAGGCACGATGCGGGCCGGGCGGGTCGTTACAAAAGTGGTATCGAGCGAGTTAATCCTCGGAAAGTGTCTACGCCGTGTCTAGTAGAGTCTTGATTATCGGTGTGTTGTGCACCACATCTATAATCGGGAGGCTATAGGACATTTAGGATTGGTTTCCATTCTTCTCATTCCGAGATCGTGCCTTAGAGTCGTGTTGTAAGTTGTACCCCTCCGCGTATCTCGTTTTTACGATTATGCCTCGCGCAAGGCAACGAGCCCAGAAGGGCAAAGCGGCCGAGTGCTGCTAGTGAGATCTGAGAATGCGAAGCGCGAGCCCGAGCGATACGAGATTATGCTTCGACGGCGGGTTTATGAACGCCGCGCCCAGCGAAGTTTAAACGCGGCGGTGGTAGCGAGACTCTGATACGAGCCTCGGTCCGCGATGCAGGCGGGGAGATGGGTCACAAGAGATGGCGATTATTGGCGAGGTTGTGGCGAATATGAGAGCAGTGGATCACGGCGATTCGGTTCGATGCACGATGGTTCACCCGAGCGGATAGTTTGAGGCTACGGACTTTACGAGTTGTAGCGCGAGTTTTATGGGTGAGGCACGAGGATGATCGCGAGAGTTCATCCGGCGATTCTGACCGGATCATCACGGGTGATCAAGGCTTCGAACCAGTGCGTGACCTTTGGTTCGCATCGGTGCGTGATACCGCGATCGATTGGTTTGATTCATAGGAGCTTTCGGGAGAGCATGCGCCTCCAGTATGGGATGAGTTTTGGGGCTTTCCTCACGCACTTCTTGCCTCCGCAGATGAGGAGGGCACGGGTAAAGATTTTTATTCTTGAGAGGCAGAGAGGCGCATCGTCGGGAGTACAATGTCGAGTTCGATTCTTTGGCTCGATATGTCCTGCGCTAGTTGCGAGATATGGAGGATAGGGTGCATCGCTACGTCAGGGCTTGATGATTATATGGCGAATCTTGTGCGGGTGTTTCTCTTGTGGGCATGGACATTGCCGCACGCAGCTCATGCACTAGATGTGAGGCACGGAGGGTCGACGGAATGACCTGGATCGCCAGAAGAGGGCCGGGGCGGCGGGGTCCTTTGGTGGCTTTCGAGGCGGACCGCCTCGGCCGGCGAGCTAGTTATATACCCCACCGGTGCAGTGGTCCTCCGCGTCTTGAGGCGGTCGTGGCTCGAGGTTCAGATTTTGGCGAGCGGGGTGTTAACGGTGAAGCCACCCACCTCGTTGTGACCATTGTGGTAGACTCCATTTTGGAGAGTGTCGTGCTAGATTGGGAGTTTGTTTTGCATGCGGCCAGCGGGGCCATTTTGCGAGGCGCCCTACCAAGGGAAGCGCGGATGTTACGACTCGGCCTTGGGATCTGTGGCTGGTTCATCACCTTCTACAGCTATGCGCCCTGCAGGGCAGGCCTATGATTAGAGTGGAGCGGTAGCTTCAGGTATATCCTTAACCCTCTAGAGTTTTTGGTATGCTTGTTATGATGATCTCATTATTGTGTGCTATGTACGGATAGCATTGTGATATGTGTGAGTTAAAATGCATGGTTAGTTGGAAGGATACGTATGGAGGCATGGTAAGTGTGAACCTTAGACTATTTCACGACTGAGACCTTAGAGGTAAGGTCGTCTTGAGTAAAAGATTCGTTTTATGTTTGACCTTTATAAGGGTGAGTAGTATACGTGGGATTTATTTGTGTGATAAGTCCGTGGGTAGTGTGAGATGGAAGTGGTAGCTTTCATGATGTGAATTAGTAAGATTGTTCCGAATCGGGGAACAAGAGTTTGGCACGGTTGGGGGTCGGGTTTAGGACCATTTGCGGGTCAAACCGTAACCCGGTTTGGGGTGGGGCCAGTTCTGGGTGGTCCCGCCAGGTGGTAGGGTCACGAGGGTGCTAGGCCCGAGTTTAGACGACCATCGTATGAGTTTGTGGATGCGTTCGACCAGAATCGTTCGTGAAGGCCGGGAATGGCCTTAGGGGATATTACGGCTAGAGATGACCAAGTTTGGAGGTGGTGACTCCAAGGTTTTGGGAACTGAAGCGATGACTGAAGTGTGGTACGTATACTAGAAGAGTTCAAGTGTTCGAGAAGGGCACGACGAGTAAGGAAGGAAGATAACGTGTGTTATTTCGTGGCCAAGCTGTGGCGTTGACAACTTGTTAGAGGAACTTCATCGATATCCGTCTTGAGAAGGAACATTCGGGACGAATGTTTCTAAGGAGGGGAGAATGTTATACCCCGTAGTTGCAGGGTATATATGTGAGGACGTACGTGCGAGAGTACGACAGAAATTTTGAAAAGAAAGAAAGATGTGAGTTTTCGACGGAAAAGTTCCGGTTATTTGTGAAGAAAAAGGTTCGTTAATAAGAATTGGATTCCCAGATTTGGTATGTGGGCTTCTTAAATTATATTAGAATTTTGAGATTTTATTTTGGAAATGGTCACGTGGGCCCACGGAGAAATTTACTTTGTAGAAGCCACTTTGTTTTGAGATTTTGGCCATTGTGGATATTTTTCGAAGACGTTTTTGAGGGCAATAGGAGGGTGACACGTGTCACCCCGCCTAGGTGGCTTGGCGGTTACCTTTGTGCACAACACGGTTAGAGTCGTTTTTGACGAAACGTTTTGCGTAACTTGCGAAGGAAAATTCGGCTATGTCGTTTTGTATTTTTGCGGATTTTTCCGAGAGACGAAACATTCGGACCAACGGGAGGGTGACATGTGTCACCCTCAATGGAAACATGTGGGCGGCTTGGCGAATTGAGGGGCAAGTGGTGCTAGATATTTGTGTAGATATTTGTGAGGTTTTAAGGAGTAGGGTCTAGGGTGCACTTGGCTTGATCTTGGCCTTACACTTGCCTTGCACTTGGCTAGATCTTGGCCATTGGTTGGCCTTTGGGTTTGCTATAAATACCCCCTTAGTTGATGAACTTTCTTCATCAAAATCATTTTCCAAGTCTTGAAATCTCTCCCCTTTGTGAGTTGAAATCGCCCAAAGCCCTCCCCCTTGTGGAGCTTTGGCCGAGGCCCCCTTTGAGTGAGGCTTGGCGTGGGGTACCCACTAGCCTAGTTGTTTCGTATAATACCCCTTGTTGTGGTATAGAAATACTCCTAGTATTGTTATAATGCCCAAAATACCTTAGCACTTGTACCTTGTAGTATTCCAAAGATACCTCTTTACGTAGAGTCCGGAAATACTACCTTTTGTCTTTTTAGTCTCAAACCGAAACCCTAAGGAAATCTTCATTGTGGGTTGAAGTATGTGAGTAGAAGTTGGTTAGAACTTCGAAGGGTTGTGTGGAGTGGTTTGGAGCGCTCGGAGGGGAGCTACTCCGTGCTCAGGAGCGACAGTAAACTCGGATAATTTTGGGCTTATCGAGGTAATTATCTTGTCCTCTATTGTAATTGGAAATTACATGTTTGGTTGAATATATAGTTGAAGTATACTATATATGGAACTACTTAGTATTCGCAATGTCTTTTGACTTAAGCTGAAGAATAAAGAATCGAATCTGTATTTACATGGGATCAGTGCGGTAGACTTGTGTAGTATTCTTGAGTAGAATTGTACACGTCCGGTAGGCGTGTAAACCCCCACTGGTTGGCTTGGTAGCGGCCTCGATAGAGGAGGAGATTTCTGTTGTTGCGGGGAGGTCTTTGCGAATTTTCTATAGAAAGATAGAAACTTGTGTTTTGGGGTTAATAGACGTTTTGACCTTTATAGGTGAAAGTACTAAGAGTAGCGTATTCTACTCGAGGAGTGGAAAGGGCTAGCAAGGTTGTAGTACTTGGAGCATTTTGCTTATTGTCGATAAATCGTAGCGAGGTATGTGAACCTCTTCCTATCTTTTCTAGCATGTTGTTGTGAACTATGTAGTACGGTGAGCGTCGTGTGCTAAGTGATTTGGTTGGTTTAAAACATAGGATGTTATAATAGCTTTATGGGAAGTTAGTTATAACGACCTTATGTAAGTGAAAATGGTTTACTGATGTTAGAAGTTAAGAGACTTGATCTTATAAGATAAGAGACTTAACTTATTTGTTTTAATGTGGATGTTTGTGTGAAACCTCATTCGTGAGTAATGAGTACTTGGTTTTAAAGGGATAATGTTTCCGATTTGGGAATCGAATGTGTATCGACAGCACCACTGCGGCGTTAATAAAAGGAAAATGTATTGAATAATGATGTGTTGTATTAAAACCGGTAGAAACCTCCATCTGCATAGAAGCTAAGATAAGACAAAATGATATTACATTTTCTAGATCATGGTCTTTGTAATAAGATCGTTATAAACAAGAATAAACTACTCACATATATGACATATGTTACTCAATTGTTCTAAAAGGAATCAAGTGATTAAGTTTGGGAACTATGAAACCATTTGAAAATGAGAAGCTTGAGTAATTGAAACTAGGCAAGCGGAACTTAGGAAAAGAATGTTGTTACTTGGTTTTGAAAAGGAAGGTGGGTTGGTCATTCTAATACTACGGTATCGGGTGACTTTTATAAAAGAAATGGATCTCTTTTAAAAGAACTTACGATATAGTACTTTGGGGTTAAAAACCCGACTTTGGTATAAAATGAAAGTACTTTGTGTTGTTGTGAAACTTGCCTATGCTTGTTGTTGTGAAGCTTGGCTATGCTTATTGTGATAACCTTTGTTGTGCAAAGCGTTGTATTTACGTGTTACGCGTCTCGATAGAGGTCGGTTGGTAGTTGAGAACTTACTTGGGCGTCTTGCGGTGACGGAGAAATTCCGCAGTGCGTTCGCTGATAATATTATTGTTGTTAATCGCTTTGGACATACCGACACGATGCGTGGCGCGGGTATGCTTCCATTTTGGTTAAGGTCTTGTGGTTAATCGCTTTGGATATCCGACACGATGCGTAGCGCGCGGGTATGTTTCCATTTGATTATCGCCTTGTGATTTCCTTTTGGACATCTTGACACGATCGTAGCGCTGCGGGTATCGTCCATTTGGAATGTCGTCTTATTTTCCCTTTGGACATCCGACACGATCGTAGCGCGCGGGTATGCTTCCATTTGGATTCTTTGTCTTGTTGTTGAGGTCACATGGACATGTCTACACCGATCTGAGTCCGGCATGTGGCCATGGGACATTGGTATTATTGTTGCATCATGGACATGTCTACACCGTCAAGATTCCGGCATGCGCCATAATGCGAACCTGATTGATGTGGTGGGCGTGAGACCCATAGTTAGATTGGAGTGATGACTGTTTTATGTTCCGCTGATTTTCTCTGATGTATGTATCACTAGGGTGCCTGGTAAGGCACGATGCGAACCGGCGAATTGCGTTACATGAACGACCAGAAGGAGGTCGATGCAACAGTACCAAGTATGTGAAATCGTAAATATCGTAAATGAAATCATAATAGTCTATAAAAGCGAGAGCGGTATGATAACCAAACTACAAGATACACACGCATGCGATTATATCAATTCGGTCTCACGCCCACAACATCAATCACGCCTGGAGTACCTTCCTCACCGGCTGGCGATGCATGATATGATAACAACAAGACAGAATCCAAATGGGAGCATACGTGCGCTACGCATCGTGTCGATGAGTCCAAAGGAAACAATAAGACAAAGATTCCAAATGGAAGCATACCCGTGCGCCACGTCGTGTCGATGAGTCCAAGAAACAATAAGACAAAGATTCCAAATGGAAGCATACCCGCGTGCGCTACGATCGTGTCGATGAGTCCAAAGGGAAACAATAAGACAACATTCCAAATGGAAGCATACCCGCGCGCTACGATCGTGTCGATGAGTCCAAAGGAAACAATAAGACAAAGATTCCAAATGGAAGCATACCCGTGCGCTACGCGTCGTGTCGATATGTCAAAGGAAACAATAAGACAACAAGGCGGTAATCAAAGTGGAAGCATACGTGCGCTCGCATCGTGTCGGTATGTCCAAAGCGATTAACAAAAGTAACACTATCAACGAGGCGTGCGTGGAATTTATCGTCACCGGTCACGTCAAGTAAGTTCTCAACAAGTCAACCGACCCTCCATCGAGAGACGCGGTAGTATAGAAACACAATTCTTGCACAACAAAGGCTATCACAACAAGCATAGGCAAGTTTCACAACAACAAGCATAGGCAAGTTTCACAACAACAAGCATAGGCAAGTTTCACAATAACAAACGTAGGCAAGTTTATACACAACTCGAAGTACTTTCATTTTATGCCCAAGTCGGTTTAACCTAAAGTACTACGTACGTTAAATTCCTTTTAAAGAGATCTATTCCTTTTATAAAAGTCACCCGATACCCGTAGTATAAAAATAGAGTGACTTATATCTTTTAAGTAAACCAAAACAACTTCCATACTTTCCTTTTTAAAACCAAATTAAGGCAACACCATGCTTTCTTTTTTGACCAAAACACTTCTCTTTTTAAAGTCAAGTTACCACATTAAAACCAATGATAAAACCTTTCTTTTGTTTTCATAAGGTCATTATAACCAACTTCCAATAAAGCTGTTATAACACCTTATGTTTTAAAACATCTTAAGACAACACAATGCCTTTCTTTTCCCTAAAGTTCCAGTTTGCCTAATTTCAATTACACAAGTCTCTTTTTTGAAAAGTTTCATAGTTCAATGTCTTAATCTCTTTTAAAACAATTGAGTAACATATGCCATAGGCGAATAGGTTATTTTTGTTCATAATCAATCTTATTAAGCAACCATGATCTAGAAAATGTAATATCATTTTGTCTCATCTTAGCTTCTATGCAGATGGAGGTTTCTACTGGTTTTAATAATACTTAATTATTCAATACATTTTCCTTTATTAACGCTGCAGTGGTTTGTCGATACATATTCTGATTTCCGAATCAGTAAAACATTATTCCTTTCAAAAACCAAGTACTCATTACTCACGAATGAGGTTTCACACAAACATCCATATTAAGTCAAGTCTCTTATCTTTTAAGAATAAGTCTCTTAACTTCTAAACCATTAAACCATTCTTTTTATCTCTCTTAAGACGTTACACCTAACTACTCATAGAGCTGGTATAACTCTTATGTTTTCAAACCAAGTATACACTTCTTTCAAAAAGGTTTCTTAATCTTTTAGAATACTTCAAGGTTCTTTATTATCACCCATCAAGTCGGTTATAAGTCAAATCAGTTATCTTTTAAAAACCACAAAACATTTCTCATTTACATATAGCTGTTATAACCAACTTCCCATAAAGCCGTTATAACACTTTATGTTTAAAAACAATCAAATACATTTAACACATGTACGTCTACCGTACTACATAGTTATACACGTATCATGCTAGAACAGATAGGAAGAGGTTCACATACCTCGCGACGATTATCGACTAATAGCAAAACGCTCCAAGTTCCTCAAACCGTCGGCTACACTTTAAGCCAAGCAGATCACTCCACACGTAGTACTACAACCTATAGAGGCCACAAGGCGCCTATTAATATCTTTAGATCCCGACGTAGAATATTCTACAGAAAATTCGGCAGCACCTCCCCCCCCCCCCCCCGCAACAGCGTAATTCTCCTCCTCTATCGAGGCCGGCTACCAAGCCAACCAGGGGGGGGGGGTTTACACGTTTAACCGGACGTGTACAATTCTACTTCACAGTAATGCTACACAAGTCTCATGTCTGATCCTATGTAATTACAGTTCAGTTCACTTCTTTAAAATTCAGGCTTAAGTCGCAAGACATTGCCGTAAGTATTATTCAGGCTTAAGTCAAAAGACATTGCCGCACAACTATGTTCAGTTCTATATATAGTATACTTAACTATATACTCCTACAACATGTAATTTCCAATTACAACAGAAGGTCATGAGTGTTTACCTCGATAAGCCCAAAATTATCCAAGTTATATGTCGATCCTGAGCAACGTTTAGCTCCTACTCATCGCTCCAACCGCTCCAAACAACCCTTAGAAGTTCTAACCAACTTCTACTAATAACTTCAACTACGGGTGAAGATTTACTTAGGGTTTCGTTTTGTGGTGAGGAAGTATAATAGTATTTTCTGGGCTTTTGTATAAGTGTAACTTTGGGAATACTACAAGGTATTTGGGCCAAGGTATTTGGGCATTATAACAATACTTGGAGAGTATTTCAATACCACAAAAGGGGGGTATTTATACGAGACAACAAGGCTAGGGGGGGTACCCCACGGCTAGAACACTACAAAGGGGAGGGGGAAGCTTTCGGCCAAGGGCCTTACTCAAAGGGGGAGGGTTTGGACGATTTTAACTCTCAAAGGGGAAGAGATTTCAAGACTTGGAAAAATGATTTTTGGATGAAGAAAGTTCATCAACTAAGGGGGTATTTATAGGTCAAGGAATGGCCAACCAATGGCCAAGATTCTTCCAAGTGTTAGGCAAGTGTAGGGCTAGGATTAAGCCATGTGCACCTTATCCATCTACCACACCAACTTGCACAAAATATCCTACCAACTAAAGTGCCCTTATTTCGTCCCATTGCCGCCCCTAAGCTTCCAATGTGAGGGTGACACATGTCACCCTCCCGTTGGTCCAAAATGTTACGTCTCTCGGAAAAATCCGCAAAAATTATAAATGACATAGCCGGAATTTTCCCTACGAAAGCTGTGGAAACGTTTCGTCGAAAAACGACTCCTTTTGGTAGTTATGTACAATTTCGAACCTTGCCTAACTTTAAGGCTCAAATTTCTACGTACGTCCTCACGTACATACCCTGGAAATACGGGGTATAACATTCTCCCCTCCTTAGAAACATTCGTCCCGAATGTTCCTTCTCAAGGTGGATTACGAAGAAGATCTTCTAACAAGTTGCCAACGCCACGCCTGGCCACGAACTAACACACGTTCTCCTCCTTCCTTACTCGTCGTGCCCTCCTCGAACACTTGTACTCTTCTAGTATACGTACCACACTTCAGTCATCGCTTCAGTTCCCAACACTTTGGAGTCACAACCTCCAAACTTGGTCATCTTACTAGCTTCACTTTCCTCTAAGGCCATTCCCGGCCTTCATGAACCGATTCTGGTCGAACATATCCACAAACTCATACGATGGTCATCTAAATTTGGGCCTAGCACCCTCGTGACCCTACCACCTGGCGGGACCACCCAGAGCTGACCCCACCTCGAAACAGGCCGCGGGTTGGCCCTCAACATAGCCCAACCCGACCCACTTAACGCATCACGCTCTTGTTCCCCGATCCGGAACAATCTTACCTCTACAGGTCATGAAAGCTACCACTTCCATTGCACACTACCCAGGGATTTCATCACACAAAACGTTCTAGGCATAAAAATGCACTCCGACAAGGATCACATGCAAAATCTGGTACTCAAGACGGCCTTACATCTAAGGTCTCAACTGTAATATTCTAAGGTTCATCATTTTCTCACCCTCGAGCTTACCCTTCTCACTAACCAGGTTCTACATCACGTTTTAGCACAAAGCTATCCGAACATAACACTAAACACATCATCACAACATCAATACATACAAAACTCTAGAGGGTTAAGGATATACGAAAATAGGCGATTGCAGGACCGCTAAATCGGGAACTTCCACGCGACCTCTCGTGGCCGCCGGTGTATGAACATCCTGCTGACTATGGAAGGTGAAGAACCATGGCCCGATCCGTAGTGCATGCTATCCTACCAGCTACCACAGTGAGCAGTTTCTCCCAAAATGGCCTGCCGCATGTAAAACAAACTCCGGACTAGCGACACTCCCCCATGGAGTCTACCACGGTCACAACGAGGTATGGGTGGCTTGGTGGTTAACATCCTCGCTCTCCGAAAATCTGAACCCTTGGAGCCACGACTGCTCCGAAAACTCGACGCTCAAGATTGTGAGGACCACTGCATGCAGGCGGAGGCGCATAACTAGTCATTCTTTGGCGGTGCGCCTCAAAAATCACCAAAGGACCATGCGATTCGGCCTCTTCACGACTTTGGTCATTCCGTCGATTCTCCGCTCCTCACCTCAGTGCATAAGCTCGCATGCGGGCAATGTCCATGCCGGTGAAGAGCTACACCGAACAACTCTTCTAGGTAATCATCGAGCCTCAGTAACATATCGGTGGACTCGATCCTCCATACTAGCTACTAATGCGGGACGTCAAGCCAATGAGTCGAACTCCACATTGTACTCCCGCGTCGCGGATTCTGCCGCAACACCAAAAATCTGTCGGCCCGAGCCCTCCTCATTTGTGGCGGCAAGAAGTGTGCAAGAAATGCCTTTGAGAACTCGTCCCAGAAAGCCGGAAGTGCATTCTCTCCCCGGGACAGCTCCCACGAATCAAACCAATCGACTGCGGTATCACGCAGCCGATGCGAACCTAGGACCACTGACTCGGTCTCCGAGGCCTTGATCACTCTCATGATCCGCTGTAACTGCCGGATGAACTCCTGCGGATCATCCTCAGGCCTCGACCCATAAAACTCTGGCGGGTTACACCTCAGAAAATCCCGTAGTCTCAAACTGTCTGCTCGGGGTTGAACTACGGGTGCTACTGGGACTGGAACTGCTGCGTCCAGCTTATCCTCAAGTCTGGCCACAACCCTGGCCATTAACTGGGCCATCTCCTTGTAACCCATCTCATCTGCTCCAGGCTGTGGGACTGGAGGCTCAGGTACTGTAGTCTCGTGACCACCGCTGCAGCCTCTAAACTCTTTGGTCTTTGGCGGTGTCGCAAAACTCGTCGTCAGAAGTACTATCTCAGGTACTGACCGGGCCTGCGCCCTCGTACTCCTCTGTATCCCACTACGGCTCCTCCGCCTTGCCCGCTGGGCACAGGTTGCCTTACGCGAGGCATAATCGGTAAATGAAAGGAATACGTCGGAGGTTCAACTCATCACACACCTAACACGATCTCAGAATGAGAAGAATGGAAACCAATCCTAAATGTCCTATAGCCTCCTGATTATAGATGTGGTGCACAACACACCGATAATCAAGACTCTACTAGACACGGTCTGTAGACACTTTCCGAGGATTAACTGCTCTGATACCACTTTTGTCACGACCCGTTCCGGGGCCCGTGACTGGTGCCTTACCCCGGGCACCCTAGTGATACAACATCAGAGAAAACCAGCGGAAATAAAAAACTTAAACATGCAAAATAGATATGGATCATGATGAAATAAAATAGGCCAACCCAAACGGTTGCCTTTCAACATATATATATAAATACCCGAACAGTTATCCTTTTTACAGACTCTGCCCCCAACAGTGCTACAGACCTCTAAGATTTATACAACAACTATGACGGGACAGGGCCCCGCCATACCCCTGAATGTACAAGGACCTACAGAACTCAGGGTAACATACCAAAGATAAGCCTCCGAAGGAACGGAGCTTCCCAATACGCTGAAAGGTGATCCTAAAAGCGGGGATCGACAGCCGATGTACCTCTACCTGCGGCATGAACGCAGCCCCCCGAAGGAAGGTCGATAACAGGTACCAAGTATGTGAAACTGTAAAATACTGTAAATGAAATCATAATAGTCTATAAAAGCAGGAGACAGGTATGATAACCAAACTACAGTTGGTCCAAAATGTTATGTCTCTCGGAAAAATCCGCAAAAATTATAAATGACATAGCCGGAATTTTCCCTACGAAAGTTGTGGAAACGTTTCGTCGAAAAACGACTCCTTTTGGTAGTTATGTACAATTTCGAACCTTGCCTAACTTTAAGGCTCAAATTTCTACGTACGTCCTCACGTACATACCCTGGAAATACGGGGTATAACAGCCAGGGTGCAGACATATGCACATGGGATTGAGGACAAGGAGAGAGAGGACCGACCTGACCAAGGCCAGCCCAAGAGGGCCAGGCGTCGAGGTTCGGTGATTTTCAAGCGCGAGAGCCTCGAAGCAGCTAGGTCTACCCCACCAAGACAGAGTGCTCCTTCCCGCTTTTCAGCGGAGGGTTAGATCACCGTAATTCGAGCCGGTCGAGCTCTAGGGCTTGGATTCGTATGCGCGCACGGGTTCTAGGCGATCGGCCACTCTTCCTCGGTGTTCACAGCTGGCCGACATCACCATGGGAATGTCGTGCCATCGGTGCTTGTTTTACCTGTGGCCGTCAGGGCCATATGTTGAGGGATTGTCCTAGTAGGAGAGTTACATGAGGGATAGCACAGCCTACCGGATCAGTTGCGGGTTCTTCTCCTTCAGTAGCTAGGCAGGATGTTCACACACCGGCAGGCCGTGGCAGAGGTCGTGGTGGAAGTTCCGCTTAGCGGTCCTTTGAACCGCCTATATGATCTCAGGTATATCTTCGACCCATTAGAAACTGTATGCATGATAAAGTTGTGGTATGTTTAAGTGTCATGAACAGATTATATTGAGACTATGTATATGCTAGAAGGAGTTGGGAGTACGAAAAGGTAATCTCTTTTGGACTTATGATGGATGGATATGCGTGTGTGAGGAATTAGGGCCATGTGTGGCATTATTAGTATGTCGGGGTTGTGAAAGGAAACTATGTCGCTAATCTTATGTTTGACTCCGAAAGAACATTCGAGGACGAATGTTTCTAAGAGGGGGAAGAATGTTACACCCCGTATTTTCAGGACATGTTTTAAGATAGTACGTAAGAACTCACAAGTGATAAGATTTGAGACTTGTAAGAAATTTATCGGAATTATGAAATTGTCGGAAAACGTTTTATTGTGACGAATGGGAGGGCGACACGTGTCACCCCCCCCCTTAGTATGCCTTGGTCGAATTTGGCATGTCCCTAATGGTCATTTACCATAAGTCTTGGATGAACAAGTCTTGCAAGTGTAGCTTGATAATATTGACTAAAGTCAAAGGTCCCACAATGGTCTTGATATTTTGTAAGACTACATCTAAACCACCCATGTGTTTATATCATAACCCTCCATGTCCCTTTATATTACTACTAGTAGCTTGAGAGAGCCAACACTTAGCCAAATTTTTTTCATAAATTTGAAGAACTCAAGGCTTGAGCTCACGGGTTCAAGGAAAAAAAGAAAGAAATTTTTTTGTTTCTTGTCCATTCAACTCCCCACTTTAACCCAAGGTTCTTGAGGGTAGTGTAAGCATATCTCAATAGAAAAATCTTGGAAAAAGATAGTTTACGGGTTAGTCGCAAAACGAAAACCTAGTTGTCTTTCTAGGTTTTGGATTGGAAGTTGAAGGAAAGTTGTTGGTAGGGTGTTAAGGGTCTCAACAAGCGGATTGAAGTGTCTTGGAGAGGTTCTAAACTACTAAGGAGCGACTTCGGATTGGAGTTGGATTAAGATTCGTTGAGGTATAATCTTGTCCTTTAAAGTGTTGCAAGATTATATAATTATTTTGTTGTTGTTAGCTTTACGTGTTGCTAGCATGAAGTTGATATGTAGAAGTTTTTAAGGATTATGGATTGATTGTAGCCTTGGAACCAAATGTAATGTAAGCCATGTTAAGTTGGATTTCAATTTAGTCGTTATTAGAATCGTCACATGTTATTGATTTGAAGATTTTGGTAGTTTTAATCAAATGCGACTTGATATCATGTTATGTTAACAATTTGGATTGAAATGGAAATTGGATAAGAATTGGTATTTTTGTATTCATTATGGCCGAAAATTGGACTAGTAGTTGTATAGTTTGTTATTTATGTGTATTGGACTACCTTATAGATTGTGGTGAGCCAATTGGGGCTGTATGGTTATTTATGTGTATTGGACTACCTTATAGATTGTGGTGAGCCAATTGGGGCTGTTTGGTTATTGTATTCGCCTTGAAAATGTGGCAAAGTAAGTAAAAACAAAGGAGGCGTGTCCGATTTTCCGTAGAATTTAGCGACTTAGCACCTAGAATATTCTACGTTTGAAGTAAGAGGTTAATGGACGTATTGTGGCCATTATAGGTTGAAGTACTTTGGAGCCTTTTTGCAACTTGTCACTAGTCGTCGCGAGGTATGTGAACCTCTACTTTCTTTGGCATGATCCTACGTATGAAATATCCATGTGATAGTATTTCAAGATTCCTTCTACTCTTAGAAGTTAAGAAGTATTTACATTGTTGAATCTAAGTTAAGAGTATGTTTAAATTATCCTAAGTCCTTACTAGGTCTTATGGGAGACGTTGGTAAGAATGGTTAGGAAATTATGAGATTTGATTTAAAGGCTATGTGTCTTGATTTGTTTAAAGTAAGTAAGTGGATTTTATGTTCGAAAATGACTTGAATTTATATGTGAAAAGGGGATTGATTTTAAAAGTGGAAGTTATATGATTTTAAGGGAATAAATTACTTGGTTTTGGAAGGTATGGAACTTTATATTTTTTTATAAGTATAAGTAATTGGGCTTTAAAGGAAGTATGTTATGAAGTTTTAAGACTAAGAACTTTGATTGTCTTTTAAGGATTATGAAGTGTTAAGCGATACGATTCTTTTTAAGTATGTATGTACGTAGTATCTTTGGATCCAGTTTTCCTAAGTGTTGTAAGTGTTATACCCCGTATTTCCAGAGTATGTACGTAAGGGAATACGTACAAAAAGTTTGGCTTTAAAGTTAGCCTTGGACGTTTTATTTGTGCACAACACACTAGAAGAATCGTTTTCCGACGAAACGTTTCCACAGCTTTCGTAGAGAAAATTCCGACTATGTCATTTAGTATTTTTGCGGATTTTTCCGAGAGACGAAACATTTTGGACCAACGGGAGGGCGACACTTGTCACCCTCCAATTGGTGGACTTGACACGGCAATAGGGCCGATTGGGTTGGCTTCTTTTGTCTTGGAGTTGGTAGGATATTTTGTGTGCAAGTTGGCCAAGGACACTTGCCTAAATCCTCACCCTACACTTGCCTTGCACTTGTCTTAATCTTGGCCATTGGTTGGCCACTTCTTGACCTATAAATACCCCCCTTAAGATGAAGAGTTCTTCATCCACAAATCTTCCAAGTCTTGAAAATCCTCCTCTCCTTTGTGAGCTTTTCGTCCAACACCCTTCCCTCCTCATGAGTTTGGCGAGGCCTAACCCCTAGCCTAGCCGAAATCTACCCCCTCCCTTGGTAGAAAAGTTGTCTTCTAGTATCGTTATAATGCCCAAAATACCCTAGCCCAATTCCTTAGTCTTTGGTAGAAGTTGTGAAGAACTTCTAAGGTTTCTTGAGCTACCAAGCATAACTTAGAGCTAAACCTTGCTCAGCGCGACTTTATCTAGGATATTATTGGGCTTACCAAGTAACTAATCCTAACCTCTTTTGAATTAGAGAATACTTACTGTTGTAGTATTAGAACAAGTATTAGATACTTAGAAGAATATCACGAATAGAATTGAATCATATCACAGTAGGGGTTTAAAAGAAGAATAATTGAATCAGACTCACTTAGGACTGTTTTCACATGAGACTTACATAGCTCACCGTAGGGTTGTGCTGCCCGACTTACCGTAGAATTATGAACCTCTGCTTAGAATGACCTTGAGTAGTCTAGACTTTGATTGATGTCTCGTGACTATTATAGTCGACTCTGCGCGACATATTCAACTTGGCGGTGGTTTTCACGGTAAGGTATGTGATTCTTCCTAAAGCATGATATTTTACAATATATAGTACGGTGACGCGTACGTGTTAACTGAATAATAACTACGGCAATGTCTTTGACTTAAGCCTGAATAATACTTATGGCAATGCCTCACGGCTTAAGCCTGAATAATACTTATGGCAATGCCTCACGGCTTAAGCCTGAATAACAAAGAACTGAAAACATTTCAAAAGAATACTGAATCATTTTTAACAGAAGATAAATAATTGGTTTTTTTAACAAAGGCTTAAGAGTTATGCTAGCCTTATGGGAAGTTAGGTATAACAACTTAAGAATGATAAAAAGGAACTGTTTACTTGTTTGTTTATAAAAGCCTTGTATTGATCTCTGTTAAGTGTAGTAAGATTGTTTGATAAGTAGACATATCAAGATGCTACCTGTGTTAGTGTCTTGTAATGCTGTGTAAGGGGGTCATTCTTGCTGTGCTTACGTTGCTAACCGGTAAGTCCGTTGTCATATCTTGTATCACCTACCCTCGACTATTATACCGGTGGCTTGCCCTCGATGCGGTCTATACGGCCTACGCGGTCTGTGAGACTATGCGAGCAGCGGTATGCTCCGAGATTGATCATTCCGGCGTCTAGCACGACGCGGGATTCCTATGCGGTCCGCTGAGACTATGCGGTCTTTTGAGGCTATGCGGGCTGCGGAGCCTAGGCGGATGCCGGGTTGGCTGCCCCCGATGCGAGGGCTACCTCATGCGGGTCTACGTGTGACCTATGCGGGCTGCGAAAGTCCAGGACTAGGCACGCAGAATGATACTATGGGCGATTGGCCTTGCTTCGATCATTCGCGGTCTAGAATAGACCTGTTACAGTCTTTCCATTCCCGTTGTTGTTTGTGATGTGGCACTATGTGCAAATTGAACTGATTGTATTTGTGAAAAGGTTTTAAATACTTTGATTTCATTTCAGTTCCTTATAGTTTCACATACTTGGTACCTGTTGTACTGACCTCCTTCGGGGGGCTGCGTTCATGCCGCAGGTAAGGGCAAGCAGGTGCTAGATCCACATCCTTAGGATCTTTGCGTTGGTGTCAGGAGCTCCATCTTCTCCGGAGGCTCTACTTTTGGGTATGATCTCCCTGTATTGTAGATAGTTTTGTACAGTCAGGGTATGGCGGGGCCCTGTCCCGCCATAGTTGTTTACTTCCTTAGAGGTCTGTAGTACTATTGTATGCTTGGGATGTAGCGCAAAACTTGAGTTATTTATATTATGCCGAAAGGCAAGCTTTTCATCGATAAACTGCTTACTTTATAAAGCTGCTTCTGTCTTGTTTTATATTCCGCCGTTACTCGATGTATGACTACTTGGGTGCCCGGTAAGGCACGATCCACGCCCCGAACGGTCGTGACAAAAGTGGTATCGAGCGATTAATCCTGAAAGTGTCTACGCATCGTATCTAGTAGAGTCTTGATTATCGGTGTTGTGCACCACGCCAATAATCGTGAGGCTATAGGATATTTAGGATTGGTTTCCATTCTTCTCATTCCGAGATCGTGCTTTAGAGTTGTGTTATAGGTTGGACCCTCTAACGTATTCCTTTCTGTAATGATTATGCCTCCACGTAAGGCAACCCGCCCGTATGGCAAGGCAATGGCGGAGGCGCTAGCGAGACACCCAGAGTTACGAGGGCTCGTGCCCGCCTATACCGAGACGGCGAGTTCTATGACGCCACTGCCCCAAAGAGACCACAGCACCCACACCCCGCCCCACACCGGGCGGAGGAGTTAGGGTACAAGGAGATGGCCCACTATTGGCTAAAGTTGTGGCCCGATACGAGGAGAGATCGACGCGATTCGGCTCCAGCCTCCGCACCCGTGAGTGCACCCGAGGCGAATAGTTTGAGGTGCGAGATTTCTTGAGTTGTAGCCCGCCAGAGTTTTACGGTCGAGGCCGGAGGATGATCCGCAGGAGTTCATCCGTCACCGCAGAGGATTACGCGGTGATCGTGGCTTGAGATCGAGGCCGTGACATTCGGTTCGCGGCCGCGCGTGACACCGCAGCCGATTGGTTTGATTCATAGAGCTTTCCCGGGAGAGCATGCACCTCCAGCAGATGGGATGAGTTTTCGAGGCTTTTCTCACACACTTCTTGCCTCCGCAGATGAGGAGGGCACGAGCTGATAGATTCTTGCTGCTGCGACAGGGGGGACGCACCGTCAGGGAATACACTGTCGAGTTTGATTCTTTGGCTAGATATGTCCCAAAGATTGGTAGCGGATATGGAGGATAGTGGTACACCGCTACGCCACCGGCTAGATGATTATATGGCCGAGTCATGCGGGTGTTTCTCTTCACCGTATGGACATTACCCGCACGCAGCCCATGCACTAGGATGCGGCGAGCGCAGAGACCGCCGGTAGAGCGATATCGCCAGCAGAAGGCCAAGACGGCTTCTTTTGGTGGTCCTCGTGGTGGGCGGCATCGCCAGGTCGATTTGCACCACACCAAGCAGAGCGCTCCTACCTCATTTTCAGCCCACCAGAGCGGTCGGCGTGTCGGGCCCCGTGACTTCGATTTGCAGTAGCGAGGTGCTAACCGCTCGAGGTCCGCTCGGTGTGCGTTATGGCGTATACCATTCTCGAGCCAGACCGAGCTTGCTATACTTGTGGCCAGCAGGGTCACTTTGCGAGAGTTTGTCCGACCGGGGGCGGCGCTGGTGGTAGGGCTCAGCCTACAGGGTCTGTTGCCGCTTCTTCATCCCCGACAGTTACTCGCCCCGGAGGGCAAGGTACACATGGATCAGCGGTCGCGCAGGTCGTGGCGCAGTCCAGCCTAGCGGTCCTCGAACCGCATTTATGCTTTGTCCACCGACAGATCGTGAGGCCTCACCGATGTCGCCATGTACCTTATCGCTCGGGTTTGGTGTGTATGCTTTGATAGATCCGGTTCTACTCGCCCTATATATCTCCCTTGTTGCTAGTAGGATAGGGATAGAGCCTGAGTCCATAGACCCTTTCGAGGTAGCTACGCCAGTGGGTGATTCGGTGGTAGCTCGGCGGGTATATAGAGCTTGTCCTGTGACCATCTGCAGTCGTCGGACCCTAGCCGACTTGATAGAGTTGGAGATGATTGACTTCGACGTGATTATGGGGATGGATTGGCTAGCTTCTTGCTACGCCAATGTAGACTGCAGAGAGAGAGTACGGTTCCAGCTTTCGGCGAGCCGGTTGTTGAGTGGGAGGAGCACCAGACGCCGAGGGTAGGTTTATTTCCTACCTCAAGGCTAGGAAGATGGTACGAAGGTATATCTACCATCTCGTTCGGTGTTTGATCTTGAAGGCTGCGTACCAGATTTTCGCCGCCCAGAGTCGTGAGTTCCCGCACGTGTTTCGGATGACCTCCGTATCCTCCCGAGAGGAGATTGAGTTTGTATTGACATATTGCGGACACTCCTTTATTTCCATTCCGCCATACGTGATGGCACCGCCGAGTTGAGAGAGTGAAGGATCAGCTTAGAGATTTCTTTGGAGAAGGGTTTTATCGACCTAGTGTTTCTCCCTGGCGCCGGTATTGTTCGTGAAGAAGGGCGGACGCCGCGCATGTGTGTTGACTACAGCAACGGTGAACAAAGTGACCATTAAGAACGATACCCCTTCCTGTGATTGATGATTTGTTCGACCGGTTGCAGGCGCGAGATGTTTCTCCAAGATTGATCTGCGTCGCTATCATCGTTCGTGTCGAGAGGTGGATGTCCCTAGGATCGCATTCGGACCAGACGCATTATGAGTTCGTGGTCATGTCTTTTGGGTTGACAATGCTCGCGGTATTCATGGATTTGATGAACCGAGTGTTCAAACCATTTTTGACACGCTTGTGATAGTGTTCATTGATGATATCCTGGTTTATTCTCGCCAGCGGGAGCATGCGAGCATTTGGCGATCAGGCCGGCGCTTCTCCAGACCAGCCAGCTACGCCAAGTTTTCCAAATGTGAGTTTTGTTGACTTGATGGCGTTTCATGGGCATATTGTCGGGCTGATGGCATTCGAGTGGATACGCCAAGATCGAGCGCAGACTTGGCCTAGACCTACTACTCCGGCTGCAGGTTCGCAGCTCGGGCCTTGCAGGATATTATCGGCGTTCGTGGAGAAGTTTGCTTTATCTACGCACCATTGACTAGGCCGACTCGTGGCGCAACCAAGTTTGATGGATGATGCTTGTGGCGTGGTTTCGATTTTGAAAGAGAGATCGACGACCGCCCCGTTCTTACTCTTCCGCAGGTCCGAGCGGTTATGTCGTGTATTGTGATCGTCGTGCATCGGGTTGGGATGTGTTGATGCAGCATGGCGGGGTTATAGCATATGATCCCGACACCAAGAAACACGAGGAACTACCCCACCCATGATTTGGAGTTGGCACCGTAATTCACGCTTTGAAGATCCGAGGCACTATTTGTATGGGGTTCACGTGGATATTTATACGCACCACAAGAGCCTCCAGATATCTTCACCGAGAGGAGTGAACTTACGGCGAGACGGTGGTTGGAGTTGCTAAGGATTACGATGTTGATATCCTGTACCACTCGGGAAGGCCAATGTTGTGGCGATGCTCTAGTCGTAGGTCGATGGGAGCCTATCGATGCGGCTAGATAGGAGGGACATGGTTCGTGATTTGCATCGCCATTAGCGAGCCTTGGTGTCCGCTTGATTGATTCTCGATAGCGATGGGTTAGAGTTCGTGAGGTTGCCGAGTCTTCCATCGCCGGCGAGGTGAAGAGGCAACAGCTCGAGGATCCACTTTGATTCGATATCGTGATACGCTCTTCGTGAGGCGCGGTCCTTGAGGTAGCACCATGGGGTGCTAAGGTTTGAGGCGCATCGTGTGTTCCGGATGTTTGAGACTTCGCGAGGTTCTGGGAAGCACACACAAGCGTTACTATCCATCCGGGGTCGACCAAGATGTACCACGACCTTAGATCTGTGTATTGGTGGGATGGCTTGAAGAGAGACGTTGCAGAGTTCGTAGCTCAGTGCCCGTGTTGTCAGCAGGTGAAGGTAGAGCACCAGAGGCCTGGTGGCTTGTTACAGACGATTGAGATCCCGACCTGGAAGTGGGAGGTAATCAACATGGACTTTATCACAGGATTACCTCGCACTCAGAGGAGACATGATTCTATATGGGTTATCGTCGACAGGCTGACGAAATCAGCCCACTTTCTTCCCGTCCGGACGACTTTTTCGGCTGAGGATTATGCCAGACTTTACATCCGAGAGATCGTCAGACTGCATGGAGTCCCTATTTCGATCATATCAGACAGAGGAGCCCAGTTTACGGCTAACTTCTGGAGGTCTTTCCAGAGAGGTTTAGGGACGCAGGTGAGCCTGAGTACTGCATTTCATCCACAGACAGACGGACAGGCAGAGCGCACTATCCAGACTCTTGAGGATATGCTGCGAGCCTGTGTTATTGACTTCAGTGGTAGTTGGGAGGATCATTTGCCTCTAGTTGAGTTTGCGTATAATAATAGCTACCACGGCGCCTTATGAGGCCTTGTATGGGAGGAAGTGCAGATCGCCTATAGGTTGGTTCGATGTGGGCGAGGTGCAGCTAGTGGGACCAGATTTGGTGCAGCAGGCAGTGGATAAGGTGAAGCTTATCCGAGAGCGACTATTGACAGCTCAGAGTCGCATGGTCGATGCAGATCATCGTCGTCGGATCCGGAGTTCGCAGTAGATGATTGGGTTTTCCTAAAGTGTCACCCATGAAGCGGTGTGATGAGATTCGGAAGAAGGAAACTCACCCAAGGTACATTGGGCCGCTTCGATTGTCCGCGAGGTAGGCAAGGTTGCCTACGAGTTGATCTGCCGTCCGATCCGGAGGCGGTGCATCCGTGTTTCACGATCTATGCCGGAGAGATGTATCGGATCCATCTAGTGGTACACCCGATTGACGATGTCCAGTGACCGGGGGTTATCGTATGAGGAGATTCCCATAGCGATAGTCGATCGTCGAGTTAGGCGTCTGACGGCGACGTGGCTTCCACAAAGTCTTGTGGCGAACGAGCTCGAGAGGAGATGACGGGAAGCCAAGAGGACATGAGACGAAGTATCTCACCTATTCCCACACCTCCGTGTAATTCACTTTCCTACTTGTAAATTTCCATTATCATTTATGCCTAAGTGTTGTTTTGTGGCCGTGTGTGGCATTTGCTAACTGCTTAAGCTTCTTCGATAATCGTTTGAGAAGGAACATTCGACGAATGTTTCTAAGGAGGAGAATGTTATACCGTATTTCCGAGTATGTACGTAAGGGAATACGCATAAAAGTTTGGCTTTAAAGTTAGCCTCGACGCTTTATTTGTGCACAACACACTAGAAGAATCGCTTTCCGACGAAACGTTTCCACACTTTTCAGAGAAAATTCCGACTATGTCATTTAGTATTTTTGGATTTTTCCGAGAGACGAAACATTTTGGACCAACGGGAGGGCGACACTTGTCACCCTCCAATTGGTGGACTTGACACGGCAATAGGGCCGATTGGGTTGGCTTCTTTTGTCTTGGAGTTGGTAGGATATTTTGTGTGCAAGTTGGCCAAGGACACTTGCCTAAATCCTCACCCTACACTTGCCTTGCACTTGTCTTAATCTTGGCCATTGGTTGGCCACTTCTTGACCTATAAATACCCCCCTTAAGATGAAGAGTTCTTCATCCACAAATCTTCCAAGTCTTGAAAAATCCTCCCCTCTCCCTTTGTGAGCTTTTCATCCAACACCCCTTCCTCCTCATGAGTTTGGCCGAGGGCCTAACCCCCCCTAGCCTAGCCGAAATCTACCCCCCCTCCCTTGGTAGAAAAGTTGTCTTCTAGTATCGTTATAATGCCCAAAATACCCTAGCCCAATTCCCTTAGTCTTTGGTAGAAGTTGTGAAGAACTTCTAAGGTTTCTTGGAGCTACCGGGGCATAAACTTAGAGCTAAACCTTGCTCAGCGCGACTTTATCTAGGATATTATTGGGCTTACCGAGGTAACTAATCCTAACCTCTTTTGAATTAGAGAATACTTATCGTTGTAGTATTAGAACAAGTATTAGATACTTAGAAGAATATCACGTAATAGAATTGAACTGTTATCACAAGTAGGCGGTTTAAAGAAGAATAATTGAACCGTACTCACTTAGGACTGTTTCACAGAGACTTACATAGCTCACCGTAGGGTTGTCTGCCCGACTTACCGTAGAATTATGAACCCTCTGCTTAGAATGACCTTCGAGTAGTCTAGACTTTGATTGATGCTGTGACTATTATAGGTGACTCTGCTCGCGACATATTCAACTTGGCGGTGGTTTTCACGAGAAGGTATGTGATTCTTCCTAAAGCATGATATTTTACAATATATAGTACCGGTGACGCGTACGTGTTAATCGAATAATAACTACGGCAATGTCTTTGACTTAAGCCTGAATAATACTTATGGTAATGCCTCACGGCTTAAGCCTGAATAATACTTATGGCAATGCCTCACGGCTTAAGCTGAATAACAAAGAATCAAAACATTTCAAAAGAATATCGAATCATTTTTAATGTAAGATAAATAATTGGTTTTTAACAAAGGCTTAAGAGTTATGCTAGCCTTATGGGAAGTTAGGTATAACAACTTAAGAATGATAAAAAGGAACTATTTACTTGTTTGTTTATAAAAGCCTTGTATTGATCTGTTAAGTGTAGTAAGATTGTTTGATAAGTAGACATATCAAGATGCTACCCGTGTTAGTGTCTTGTAACGCCGTAAAGTGGTCATTCTTGTGCTTACGTTGCTAACCGGTAAGTCCGCTGTAATCGCTATCGTATCACCTACTCGACTATTATACCGGTGGCTTGCCTTGATGCGGTCTATACGGCCTATGCGGTCTGTGAGACTATGCGGAGCAGCGTATGCTCCGTGATTGATCATTCCGGCGCCTAGCCTGACGCGGGATTCCTATGCGGTCCGCTGAGACTACGCGGTCTTTTGAGGCTACGCGGCCGCGGAGCCTAGGCGGATGCCGGGGGTTGGCTGCCCCCGATGCGAGGGCTACCTCATGCGGGTCTACGGGTGACCTATGCGGGCTGCGAAAGTCCAGGACTAGGCACGCAGAATGATACTATGGGCGATTGGCCTTGCTTCGATCATTCGCGGTCTAGAATAGACCTGTTACAGTCTTTCCATTCCCGTTGTTGTTTGTGATGTGGCACTATGTGCAAATTGAACTGATTGTATTTGTGAAAAGGTTTTAAATACTTTGATTTCATTTCAGTTCCTTATAGTTTCACATACTTGGTACCTGTTGTACTGACCTCCTTCGGGGGGCTGCGTTCATGCCGCAGGTAAGGGCAAGCAGGTGCTAGATCCACATCCTTAGGATCTTTGCGTTGGTGTCAGGAGCTCCATCTTCTCCGGAGGCTCTACTTTTGGGTATGATCTCCCTGTATTGTAGATAGTTTTGTACGATCAGGTATGGCGGGCCCCGTCCGCCATAGTTGTTTACTTCCAGAGGTCTCAGAGTACTATTGTACAGTTGGGATGTAACTGCAAAACTTGAGTTATTTATATTATGCCGAAAGGCAAGCTTTTCATCAGATAAACTGTTTCTTACTTTATAAACTGTTTCCTGTCTTGTTTTATATTCCGCTGGTTACTCTGATGTATGACTACTTGGGTGCCCCGGTAAGGCACCAGTCACGGGCCCCGGAACGGGTCGTGACAGTAAGAATAAAAGTGTCTTAAGTTCTCTAAAATGGAAGGTTGTTATAACAACTTTATGGGAAGTTGTTATGACGACTTAAGAAGAAGTAATAAGATGGTTTAAAAATGTTATGTAAGGAAAATCACACCGAGCCTACACATAGGCCGGATTACGTTATGAAAATACACCGAGCCTACAAATAGGCCGGATTACGTTATGAAATACACCGAGCCTACAAATAGGCCGGATTACGTTATGAGATACACCGAGCCTACACATAGGCCGGATTACGCCATATTACCCCGAGCCTACACATAGGCCGGGTTACGTCATCGTACACCGAGCCCCACAGGCGGGCCGAATTATGTTATATGATTCCACAGTACACCGAGCCCCACAGGCGGGCCGGATTATGTTATATGATTCCACAGTACACCGAGCCCCACAGGCGGGCCGGATTATGTTATATGATTCCACAAGATAATCGAGCCCCACAAGCCGGGCGGATTATGTTATATGATTCCACAAGATAATCGAACCCCACAGGCGGGCCGGATTATGTCACATGATTCATCAGTACACCGTGTCCCGCAAATGGGCCGGATTATGTTATGAAAAGATATGTAAGTTATGTGGAAAAACTGGATTAAATTCTTAAGTATATATGTAAGAATATGTTGTTAAATCTTATTGAAAGAAGGAAAGGAACGATTAATATATGATTGATTTCAGGAGTTAATAGGACACTCTTTTATACAGATATGATTTGGTTATTGCATTTTATTTCGTTTCCATACTTGCACTGTTGTATCGACTTCTTCGGGCCGCTCATGCCCGCAGTGATAGGTACACAGTTGGTGATCCGCTCTTAGGATCTGCTCGTTTTTTTGGAAAGAAGCCCTTTCACTCCGGAGGCTTAACTTTTGGTACGGTTTTCCTGATGTGGTAGACTTATGTACATTCAGGGGTATGGCGGGGCCCCGCCGCAGCTTGTAATTCTTAGAGGTTTGTAGTCACACGTATGGGTCCGCTTGTAAAAATAAAGGGATGTAATCACTGTTGTTATGTATATGTATATGTGTCGGAAGGTAGCCTTATCGGCTAACCTCGTGGTTTAATTTCTCGTTATTTTATTTTATAAGTTTCATGTATGTTCACGCTATTCTCTCGACGATACCAACATGGTGCCTGTAGGGCACCGCCATGCGCCCGGGGTCGGGTCGTGACAAACAGGTACCAAGTATGTGAAACTGAAATACTGTAAATGAAATCATAGTAGTCTATATTAAGCAGGAGACATGTATGATAACCAACTACAGTTCACAATAAATAAGCAGTCATGTCAAGTCAGGGACTCACGCCCTCAAAGTCATCACTCAAATACAACTATGGGTCTCACGCCCACAACATCAATCATGCCCGTGGAATACCTTCCTCACTGCCGGCAGTCTATGATATAAAAGCACCAAGGAACACACATGAACACTAGGTCCCACCTGTGTCATAATAAAACCGTACGGGGTAAGTACGAAGGCATAACTGACTACTAAAACCCACAGTACCAACAAGGTCATAAACTGTAACATGAGATCTGTCTAGACCGCCACATGATCGAAGTTGGCCAATTGCCCGCAGTATCTAATGTGCGCGTCTAGTCCTGGAATGTTATACCCCGTAGTTCCTGGGTATGTATGCGAGGACGTACGTACGAGAATACGACAGAAAGATTGGAAAGGAAGAAAGAGGTGATTTTTCCACGGAAAAGTTTCCGGTTTTTGTGAAGGAAAAAGGTTCGTTAATGGGAATTGGATTCCCAGATTTGGTATTCGGACTTCCTGGAATATTAGAGAATTATGGAATTTTATTTTTGGAAATGGTCACGTGGGCCCACGGAGAAATTTACTTTTGGGGCCCACTTTGTTTTCTAGATTTTGGCCATTGTGGATATTTTCGAAGATGTTTTATTTTGGGCCAATAGAGGGTGACACGTGTCACCCCGCCTAGTGGCTCGCCGAATGGCATTTGTGCACAACACCCGTTAGAGTCGTTGACTAAACGTTTTACATAACTTGCGAGGGAAAATTCCGGCTATGTCTTTTCTTATTTTTGGATTTTTCCGAGAGACGGAACATTTTGGACCAACGAGAGGGCGGCACTTGGCACCCTCTCATTGGTGGGCAAGGGTGGGCGGCTTGGACGACTTTGGGGGTCAAGTGGTAGATATTTTTGTGTAGATATTTGTGAGGGTTTTAAGGAGTAGGGTCTAGGGGGCACTTGGGTGAATCTTGGCCTTACACTTGCTATACACTTGGCTAGATCTTGGCCATTGGTTGGCCTTGGCTTGTGCTATAAATACCCCTCTCCTTTGATGAACTTCTTCATCCTAAATATTTCCTAAGTGTTAGACTCCTCCCAGCCCTTCCTTATGGTTCTCGTCCCTCCCCCTTGTGGCCGAGAGCACCCCCCCCTCTAGGGGTGCTAGCCGAGAGTGTACCCCCCCCTAGCCTAGTTGCTTTCGTATAATACCCCCCTTTGTGGTGTAGAAATACTCTCAAAAGTATTGTTATAATGCCCAAATTACCTTAGCCGTATACCTTGTAGTATTCTAAGGTTATACCTATCTAAAAGCCCTGGAAATACTATTATACTTTCCGTCACCACAAACCGAAACCCTAGGAAAATCTCCATAGTTAGTTGGAGTGTTATGTAGAAGTTGGTTAGAACTTCTAAGGGTGGTTTGAGCGGGTTGGAGCACCGAGTCGAGCTAAACCTTGCTCAGGAGCGACATTAAACTCGGATAATTATGGGCTTATCGAGGTAATTATCTTGTCCCCCTATTGTAATTGGATATTACATGTTGTAGGAATATATAGTTGAAGTATACTATGTATATAACTGAACATAGCTTGTGGCAATGTCTTTGGACTTAAGCCTGAAGAACTGAACTGAACTGTTTTTACATAGGACTGTATTACAGTAGGCTTGTGTAGCTTTTTCTGTGGAGTAGAATTGTACCCGTTCGGGTTAGATGTAACCCCTGGTTGGCTTGGTAGCCGCCTCGTTAGCGAGGAGATTTACGCCGCGGGGAGTCGCCGAATTTTCGGTAATGTTCTGCGATAAGGTCTAAATGTTAATAAGCGCCGTGGCCTTATAGGTTGAAGTACTACGTGTGGCGCGATCTACTTGGTTTAAGGAGTAGCCGACGTTGGAAGTACTTGAGCGTTTTGCTATTAGTCGATACTCGTCGCGAGGTATGTGAACCTCTCCTATCTCTTCTAGCATGATATGTGTGAACTATGTAGTACCAGACGCATACGTGTTAAATGTATTTGATTGGTTTGAAACATAAAGTGTTATAACGACTTTATTGGAAGTTGGTTATAACAGCTTTATGTAGGTCCGAAAATACTTTGTGGTTTTTAAAAGGTAAATGATTTGTTTATAACTGGCTTGATGTGTGATAATAAAGAACTTGAAGTATTTCAAAAGATTTCTAAATCGTTTTGAAAGAAGAGTGATACTTGGTTTCTTTTGAAAACTTAATAGTTATACTAGCTTTATGGGAAGTTAGGTATAACGGCTTAAGAATGTTTTACTGATTTTGGAAATCAGGATGTGTATCGACAAACCATCTGCGGCGTTAATTAAAAGGAAATGTTTTGAATAATTAAGTATTATTAAAACCGAGAAACTTTCATCCGCATGAAGCTAAGATGAGACAAAATGATATTTCCTAGATCATGCTTTTGTAATAAGATTGTTATAAACAAGAATATCCTACTCACATAAGACTTATGTTTCTCGATTGTTTAAAAGAGAATTATATTCTTAAATGAATAAGGCTATGAACCACGAAACCTTTCTAAAAAAAGAAACGTGAACATTTGAAATTAGGCAAACTTGGACGTTTGGAAAATAATGTTGTTACTTGATTTTACAAAGGTAAGAGTTTTGGTTTTCTTAAAAGGATACCACTCTATTTTATACTACGTATTGTGTGACTTATGTGAAAGAAACAGATCTTTTAAAGATTTAATGTGAAGTACTTTGGGGTTAGATACGAACTTGTTAGTAGAAAGCACCTTGTGTGAATAACTTGATTGTATTGGTTTGTGATAGCCTTGTAATACTTTCTTGTTGATTTGAGAAGTAAACATGTTAGGATGCTACGTGTGTTAGTATCTTGTGATGTTAGTGTAAAGGGGTTTTCCCCTCGACTACGCTTAAAGTTGTTTGACTATCAGCCGTTATGTTGGTATTGTACCACCACCTTGACTTGTGTCCGGAAGTTAAGTCGCCTCCGATCGGGGTAGACTCGCGTGATGCAGGACCATGATTCGAGGATACCTCACGCGGGTCCGAGGATCCATGCGGAACTACGGAGTTCCGTGTTAGTTTACGCCGCTTGTGGTCACGCGGTCTGTGGCTACGCGATCGCGAGTCCGGGGCGATGCCGGAGTAGCTACCGATGCGGGTTATACCTCATGCGGGCCTATGAGGTTGGCCTATGCGAGTCGCGGAGAGTTCGGGGCTAGACGCGCACATTTGATATCACGCGCGAGTGACCGCCTTTTATCATGTGACGGTCTAGACAGATATCATTACACATTTTATGAAGTTGTTGGTATTTTGGGTGTTAGTATTCGGCTATGACTTCGTACTTACCATGTACATCTTTATTAGGACACAGGTGGGACATGGTGTTCATGTATTCCTTGGTGTTTGTGTATCATAACCGCCGGCAGGCGAAAGGTATTCCACGGGCACGATTGATGTTGTGGGCGTGAGACCCATTGGTAAAAATTGAGTGATGACTTGAGGGCGTGAGTCCCTGACTTGACATGACTGCTTATTTATGGTGAACTGTAGTTTGGTTATCATACATGTCTCCTGCTTTGTATAGACTACTATGATTTCATTTACAGTATTTATTTTCGCCACATACTGTACCACAGATCGACCTCCTCGGGGCTGCGTTCATGCCGCAGTAAAGGTACACCGCCATCGATCCTCGCCTTAGGGTCACGTCACACATGGGAAAGCTCCGTTTCTCCGAGGCTTATCAGTGGTTTAGTCCCCTGTTGTTGTTGGTGTTTACATTCAGGGGTATGGCGGGGCCCTGTCCCGCCATTGTTGTCGTATCATTTCTTAGAGGTCTGTAGTACTGTTGTGGGCAGGGTTTGTAAAAAGGATTAAAACTGTTCATGTTGGAAAAAGTCGTTATTTATATATATGCCGAAAGGCAAGTTTTTCTCAGATTATTGTTTCATATTTCATAATATGTCTTGTATTGTTTTATGTTCCACGACACTGATGTTGTATCACTAGGGTGCCCGGTAGGCACGACCACGCCCGGAATCGGTCGTGACAAAAGTGGTATCGTGAGCGCTTAATCCTCTGAAAGTGTCTACGCATCAGATCCAAGAGTCTTGATTATCGGTTGTGTTGTGCACCACACCAATAATCGTGAGGCTATAGGATAATTAGGATTGGTTTCTATTCTTCTCACTCGAGATCGTGCCTTAGAGCCGTGTTGAAAGTTGGACCTCTAAACGTATTTCTTTCCCTTACCGATATGCCTCGCGTGGCAACCCGCCAGAGAGGCAAGGCGGAGGAGCTGCGAGTAGAGTTCAGAGGGTTACGCGGCACAGCCCAATTATCACCTTGGATGGTGCTTCATTCGGGATTTCGCGACGCCACTAGCCCCAAGAAAGTTTAGCACGGCGCGGCGGTTCCTCTGCGCCATGATATTTGAACCTTCGCCCACGAGAACAGAGAATATGGATCGCAAAGAGCGACCCGCATTAGCTATGGATTTGGCTACCAGAGAGTATACCGATGTATCGCGAGTCTTGATGACTACCTAAGAGAGGGTTGTGCAAGAGTAATTCTTCAGTTGGGCTTGAGCTTGGCCGGTGTACGGGCTTATGTACAGCAGCGAAAACGTAGAGATCGACGGGTTAACCAAGGACAGGAGAGGGCCAGAAAGCAGGTCTTTCTGTAACTTTCAAGCGTGAGTATACCTTAAGTGCTATGTTCGATAGCGGGTGGTAGTTGTGATTAGAAATCTGGTGGGTTAACCGAGTAAGATTTTGGGGATGAAGGTGTGAGCCTTAGAGTGTTATACGCATGCACCTTAGAGGTAAGGCCATCTCGAGTAAAGGTGTAGTGTTATGTTTGATCCTTATCGGAGTGCATAGTGCACGTGAGCTATGTTTGGGATAGGTCCCTAAGTGGTATGAAATGAAAGAGGGTAGTTGAGCTAAGAAGACCGCTAGGTTTTCGTAACATGTTTAGTAAAATTGTTCCTTCGGGGAGATAGTATTTGCGCCTTGCCGTCGGGTTGAGGCTATCGCGGGTCAACCCGCGGCATGTTTGTGCGCGGGTTGTGGTGGTCCCGCCTTGTGGAAGGGTCACGAGGGTGTTAGGCCCAAGTTTAGTTAACCAGCGTACGAGTTCGTGGATGCGTTCGACCGGTGGTCGGGTCGATGGGGGCAGCTCATCGTGTTCTTCGGTCAGGACCGTTCACTCGGCAGTGTTGATTTATCAGAAAGGTTGTAAGGCTGCACGGGGTGCCTACGTGCACCTTATGGCGCATGTGGAGCCCGTGTTACTGTTTTTGTTTCCGGAAGTTTTACCAGCAGGTTAAGGACTCGTGAGTCTCGACGCATTCGCCCTCGGGCGATGTGATTTCGGGGTAGTTGTGAGGATTGTTGTCTCTGCGAGGAGAGCGTTTAAGCTACCATTTCGGTGTTCTGAGGTCGCCTTAGGAAGCCTTGTAGGGCGGAAGTGTAAGTTGCTTGGCCGATTGGTTCGATGTTGGCAAGGTTCGCATAGTTCAGCTTGTTCCAGCAGACCGTGGATGGAAAAGCTCATCTAGAAGAAGTTCTGGCAGCTCAGTGGAATCTTGCGGATAATTGGCGACGACGCTAGAGTTCGAGTTCGACGGTCGGTCTTGAAAGTACCACCCCGGACGGTGTGACGAGTTGGAAATGTAGGAACTTAGCCCGAGTTACATTGGGCCTTTTGAGTTCATGTGAAGAATAGGCCAGGTTGCCTATATGTTAGCAATTGCCGTCCGACTTAGGAGGCAGTACGTCCGGTCTTTCGTATTTATGTTCGGGGGGCTGAGCGTATAAAGAGGCGAGCTCTACCACGGAACAGACCGAACCGTGGCTCCGTATGGCACGCCCCGAGAAGATGGCCGTGAGGCATGCCTCGAGGATCGCAAGCGGCCGGCACCATTTGTTGGGTCGTTGAGCTAGGCTCGCGGCAAAGTGACAAAAGTGTATTTGTGGTGATGTTAGAGGTGTTTCCTCGTAGACTTGGATATAAGTATGTTGCGCAGGTATTTCTGTGGCCAGGTATGGCAGGATTGTTTCGTAAGTATAGAAGTGAAGACTATACTGGCGCACGTATGTTTTGAGACTTAGAAGGAACATTCGACGAATGTTTCTAAGGAAGAATGTTATACCCCGTAGTTCCCGGTATGTATGCGAGACGCACGTGCGACGAGAATACGTAAAGATTGGAAAGGAAGAAAGAGGTGATTTTTCCACGGAAAAGTTTCCGGTTTTGTGAAGGAAAAAGGTTCGTTAACGGGAATGGATTCCCGATTTGGTATTCGACTTCCTGGAATATTAGAGAATTATGGAATTTTATTTTTGAAATGGTCACGTGGGCCCACTGAGAAATTTACTGGTTTTGGGCCCACTTTGTTTTAGATTTTGGCCATTGTGGATATTTTCTAAGATGTTTTATTTTGGGCCAATAGGAGGGTGACACGTGTCACCCCGCCTAGGTGGCTCGCCGAATGGCATTTGTGCACAACACCCTGTTAGAGTCGTTTTCGACTAAACGCTTTACATAACTGCGAGGAAAATACGGCTATGTCTTTTGTTATTTTTTCGGATTTTTACCAGAGAACGAACAATTTTGTCCAACCAGAGGGCGGCACTTGGCACCCTCTCATCAGTGGGCAGGTGGGCGACTTGGACGACTTTGGGGTGTCAAGTGGTAGATATTTTTGTGTAGATATTTGTGAGGGTTTTGGAGTAGGGTCTAGGGGCACTTGGGTGAATCTTGGCCTTACACTTGCTATACACTTGGCTAGATCTTGGCCATTGGTTGGCCTTGGCTTGTGCTATAAATACCCCTCTCCTTTGATGAACTTCTTCATCCTAAATATTTCCTAAGTGTTAGAATCCTCCCCTCCCTTCCTTATGGTTCTCGTCCCTCCTCAGGCCGAGAGCACCCCTCTGTGGGTGCTAGCCGAGAGTGTACCCCCCCCCTAGCCTAGTTGCTTTCGTATAATACCCCCTTTGTGGTGTAGAAATACTCTCAAAAGTATTGTTATAATGCCCAAATTACCTTAGCCGTATACCTTGTAGTATTCTAAGGTTATACCTATACGAAAAGCCCGGAAATACTATTATACTTTCCGTCAGTCACAAAACCGAAACCCTAGGGAAAATCTCCATAGTTAGTTGGAGTGTTATGTAGAAGTTAGTTAGAACTTCTAAGGGTGGTTTGGAGCGGGTTGGAGCGCCCGGAGTTGGAGCTAAACCTTGCTCAGGAGCGACATTAAACTCGGATAATTATGGGCTTATCGAGGTAATTATCTTGTCCCCCTATTGTAATTGGATATTACATGTTGTAGGAATATATAGTTGAAGTATACTATGTATATAACTGAACATAGCTTGTGGCAATGTCTTTGGACTTAAGCCTGAAGAACTGAACTGAACTGTTTTTACATAGATCAGACATGAGCTTGTGTAGCTTTTTCTGTGGAGTAGAATTATACCCGTTCGGGTTAGATGTGTAACCCCCCCCCGGGTTGGCTTGGTCGCCGGCCTCGTTAAAGGAGGAGAATTACCCTGTCATGGGGAGTCGCCGAATTTTCGGTGAATGTTCGCGATAAGGTCTAAATGTTAATAAGCGCTTGTGGCCTTATAGGTTGAAGTACTACGTGTGGCGCGATCTACTTGGCTTAAGGAGTAGCCGACGGTTGGAAGTACTTGGAGCGTTTTGCTATTAGTCGATACTCGTCGCGAGGTATGTGAACCTCTCCCTATCTCTTCTAGCATGATATGTGTGAACTATGTAGTACGGTAGACGTACATGTGTTAAATGTATTTGATTGGTTTGAAACATAAAGTGTTATAACGGCTTTATGGGAAGTTGGTTATAACAGCTTTATGTAGGTCCGAAAATACTTTGTGGTTTTTAAAAGGTAAATGATTTGTTTATAACTGGCTTGATGTGTGATAATAAAGAACTTGAAGTATTTCAAAAGATTTCTAAATCGTTTTGAAAGAAGAGTGATACTTGGTTTCTTTTGAAAACTTAAGAGTTATACTAGCTTTATGGGAAGTTAGGTATAACGGCTTAAGAATGTTTTCTTGATTTTGGAAATCGTGGATGTGTATCGACAAACCATCAGCGTTAATTAAAAGGAAATGTTTTGAATAATTAAGTATTATTAAAACCAAGAGAAACTTCCATCCGCATAAGCTAAGATGAGACAAAATGATATTTCCTAGATCATGGTCATTGTAATAAGATTGTTATAAACAAGAATATCCTACTCACATAAGACTTATGTTTCTCAGATTGTTTAAAAGAGAATTATATTCTTAAATGAATAAGGCTATGAACCACGAAACCTTTCTAAAAAAAAGAAACGTGAACATTTGAAATTAGGCAAACTTGGACGTTTGGAAAATAATGTTGTTACTTGATTTTACAAAGGTAAGAGTTTTGGTTTTCTTAAAAGGACATACTCTATTTTATACTACGTATCATTGTGACTTATGTGAAAGCAACAGATCTTTTAAAGATTTAATGTGTGAAGTACTTTGGGGTTAGATACGAACTTGTTAGTAAAGCACCTGTGTGAATAACTTGATTGTATTGGTTTGTGATAGCCTTGTAATACTTTCTTGTTGATTTGAGAAGTAAACATGTTAGGATGCTACGTGTGTTAGTATCTTGTGATGTTAGTGTAAAGGGGTTTTCCCCTCGACTACGCTTAAAGTTGTTTGACTATCAGCCGTTATGTTGGTATTGTACCACTCACCTTGACTTGTGTCCGGAAGTTAAGTCGCCTCCGACGCGGTAGACTCGCGTGATGCAGGACCATGATTCGAGGATACCTCACGGGTCCGGGGATCCATGCGGAACTACGGAGTTCCGGGTTAGTTTACGGCCCTTGTGGTCACGCGGTCTTTGTGGCTACGCGGATGCGAGTCCGGGGCGACGCCGGGAGTAGCTACCCTCGATGCGGGGTTATACCTCATGCTGGCCTATTAGGTTGGCCTATGCGGAGAGTTCCAGTGCTAGACGCGCACATTTGATACTGCGGTAGAGTGACCAGCTTTTATCATGTGACGGTCTATACAGATATCATGACACATTTTATGACCTTGTTGGTACTGTGGGTGTTAGTAGTCGGCTATGCCTTCGTACTTACCCTGTACTGTTTTATTAGGACACAGGTGGGACCTGGTGTTCATGTGTATTCCTTGGTGTTTGTGTATCATAAACTGCCGGCAGTGAGGAAGGTATTCCACGGGCACGATTGATGTTGTGGGCGTGAGACCCATTGGTAAAAATTGAGTGATGACTTGAGGGCGTGAGTCCCTGACTTGACATGACTGCTTATTTATGGTGAACTGTAGTTTGGTTATCATACATGTCTCCTGCTTTGTATAGACTACTATGATTTCATTTACGATTTATTTTGATTTCACATACTTGGTACTGTTAGATCGACCTCCTTGGGCCGCGTTCATGCCGCAGTAAAGGTACACCATCATTGATCCTCGCTCTTAGTGGTCACGATTCAGCGTGTGGGAAAGCTCCGTTTCTCCGGAGGCTTATCAGTGGTATAGTCCCCTGTTGTTGTAGGTGTTTACATTCAGGGGTATGGCGGGGCCCTGTCCCGCCATTGTTGTCGTATCATTTCTTAGAGGTCTGTAGTACTGTTGTGGGCAGGGTTTGTAAAAAGGATTAAAACTGTTCATGTTGGAAAAAGTCGTTATTTATATATATGCCGAAAGGCAAGTTTTCTCAGATTATTGTTTCATATTTCATAATATGTCTTGTATTGTTTTATGTTCCGCTGATTACTCTGATGTTGTATCACTAGGGTGCCCGGGGTAAGGCACCAGTCACGGGCCCGGAATCGGGTCGTGACATGGAACTTCCCGCAGCTTCAACCCCTTCGATTCAGTTTCTGCAGCAGTATATAATCTCGGACCCGATGGATGCCTACAGAAAAATTGGTTTTCCGTGGTAGCTGCGAGCCTCCTGGGTCTTGCTCTCTCGTCTTTTTTCCTCCGCCTTCCTCTTGTAATTGACCCTTTCTTTTCTGCTACGCCTATCCATCCGTCGCGAATGAATGATGCTGCTTCGCTGCCACTGCTGTCACCAGGAAGATACCTTTATTAAGAGATTGGAGGCATCTTTGGAGTTTTAGAAGGTTTATTAATTAAATAAGTGTCTGGAGACATTTGTTTTCATGTCTGGTGTTCTTTGTCTTTTTTTAGTATTATAATACTCGCAGGCCTGGGGTCTTTCGTTTCCAAAGAAAGAGAACAATCCGAACTGAGGCAATCTTTCCGGATTCAGGCCACTCCAATGGCCCGCATGAGGTATTCCTCGCATCGAGGGTAGCTACTCCCCGGCAACGTCCTGGACTCGCAGTCCGCATGGCCACATAGACCGCATGACCATAAAGGCCGCACACTAACCTGGAACTCTCGTAGCTCCGCATAGGCCACATTGCACCGCATGAGGTATTCTCGAATCATAGGTCACACAGCACTACCGAAGTCTACCCCGACGGAGGGCTTAACCCGGAATCATGTCAAGAGGTGAGTGATATAATACTAACATAACAGCTTATCGTTAAACAACATAAGCACAACAAGGGAAACCCCTTTACACAAACATCACAAGATACTAACACACGTAGCATCCTAACATGTTTACTTATCGAATCAACAAGAAAGTATTACAAGGCTATCACAAACCAATACAATCAAGTTATTCACACAAGGTACTTTCTACTTTATGTTAACAAGTTCGGGTTTTTATCCCCAAAGTACTTCACACATTAACTCTTTAAAAGACCCGTTTCTTTTACAAAAGTCACACAATACCCGTAGTATAAAAATAGAGTGACTATCTTTTTAAGTAGATCAAAACACTTCCCTTTGTAAAATCAAGTAACAACATTATTTTCCAAACGTTCAAGTTTGCCTAATTTCAAATGCTCAAGTTTCTCATTTTCGAAAGGTGTCATAGTTCATAGTTTTAATCACTTAATGATATAATTCTCCTTTAAAACAATTTGAGAAACATATGCCTTATATGTGAGTAGGTTATTCTTGTTTATAACAATCTTATTAAAGCATCCATGATCTAGGAAATGTAATATCATCTTGTCTCATCTTAGCTTCTATGCAGATGGAGGTTTCTACTGGTTTTAATAATACTTTATTAGTCAGTACATTTCCCTTTATTAGCGCTGCTGTGGTTTGTTCGATACTTATTCTGATTTCCGACATCAGTAAAACATCATTCCTTTTTTTAAAAACCAAGTACTCATTACTCACGAATGAGGTTTCACACCTTTTAACAAAATTCACATTAATACAATTAAGTCAAGTCTCTTATCTTTTAAGATCAAGTCTCTTATCTTTTAAAATCAGTAAACCATTCTTTTTACTTCATTTAAGTCGTTATACCTAACTTCCCATAAAGCTAGTATAACTTTTAAGCTTTTAAAACCAAGCATTACTCTTCTTTCAAAAAGGTTTCTTAACTCTTTTGAATTACTTCAAAATTCTTATTATTCAGGCTTAAGTCAAAAGACATTGCCGTAAAACTACGTTCAGTTACACACGTACGTCTACCGTACTATATATATATTCTTTTAAAATATCATGCTCAAGAGGATAGGAAGAATCACATACCTCGCGACGATTATCGACTATTAGCAAAACGCTCCATGGCTATAACCCGGCTAGCCTTGTCCACCATTCAAGTAGTACATGCTACTCGCAGAACATTCAACCTAAAAAGGTTATACAAGTCTATCAATGCCTAGACTACTCTGTAGATTATTCTTCTGATGTGATTTCAGTTCAAGTCTTTTCTGTAATATCCTTATATTACAGTTCAAATCTCTTCTATGAATCTTATATTCATTTCTATATAACTACAATATGTAATTTCCAATTACAATAGAAGGATATGATTATTTACCTCGGTAAGCCCAAAATTATCCAAGTTTAATGTCGATCCTGAGCAACGTTTAGCTCCTACTCCGGGTGCTCCAACCCGCTCCAAACAACCTTTAGAAGTTCTACGCAACTTCTACTTAACACTTCAACCGACTATGAAGATTTTCCTTAGGGTTTCGTTTAGTGACTGAAGGGAAGTATAATAGTATTTCTGGGCTTTTAGTATAAGTGTAACCTTGGATTACTACAAGGTATTTGGGCCAAGGTATTTTGGAATAGTAACAATACTTGGAGAGTATTTTCTACCAAGAGGGGGGTATTTATACGAGGCAACTCAAGAGAGGGGGGTGGGGTACTCTCGGCCAAGGCCACTAGGAGGGGGGGAGGCTAGGACTTAGATGACATAGCCTTAGAAGTGATCTAGCCATGTGGGGGGGAAAGTGGAGGGCCAATATTTGCCCAAGTTCCCCCTAGCCCTACTCCACAAATCCCTCACAAACATTGACCCACAATTTAGGCCTCAAAACAAGCCAAGAACGTGACCCAACCGCCATCCACATCGCCCACTTGAGGGTGACAAGTGTCGCCCTCTCGTTGGTCCAAAATATTTCATCTCTCGGAAAAATCCGCAAAAATAATAAATGACATAGCCAGAATTTTCCCTACGCAAGCTTTGGAAGACGTTTCGTCGGAAAACGATTCTTTTCGGGGGTTGTGCACAAATCTTTCGGTCTTATGCCTAACTTAAGGCTCAAACTTTCGTACGTACGTCCTTACGTACATACTCTGGAAATACGGGGTATAACATTGGTCATCTACCACACAAAATATCCTACCAACTCCTAGACAAAAAAAAATAAAGGCAAAACGTGCCAATGGAAGACCATTTCGTCCGCCCACTTGAGGGTGACAAGTGTCGCCCTCTCGTTGGTCCAAAATATTTCATCTCTCGGAAAAATCCGCAAAAATTATTAATGACATAGCCGTATTTTTCCCTTCGCAAAGTTTGGAAAACGTTTCGTCGGAAAACGATTCGTTTCGTGTGTTGTGCACAAAATTTTCGGTCCTTGCCTAACTTAAGGCTTAAACTTTTATACGTACGCCCTCCCGTACATACTCTGGAAATACGGGGTATAACAAATATGAATTTTGTTAAAAAGTGTGAAACCTCATTCGTGAGTAATGAGTACTTGGTTTTTAAAAGGAATAATGTTTTACTGATTTCGGAAATAAGAATAAGTATCGAACGAACCACTGCAGCTGTCACGACCCGATCTCGGGCCCGCGACTGGTGCCTTACCCCGGGCACCCTAGTGATAACAACATCAGAGAAAATCAGCGGAAATAAAGTTTAAACATGAAACAAGAGACAACATAAGAAAACAGGCCAACCAAACGGTCACCTTCATGTATATACATATAATCGAATGCTTAAAATCCTTTACAACCCCGCCACAACAGCATTTACTGCACTTAAGAATGTAACAACAACTATGACGGACAGGCCCGCCATACCCTCGAATGTACAAGTACCTACAATGACAGGACTATACTAAAAGATAAGCCTCCGAGGAACGGAGCTTCCTAACGCCGAATCGCGATCCTATGAGCGAGGATCAACAATCGGTGTACCTCACCGCGATGAACGCAACCCCGGGCGAGGTCGATAACAGTACCAAGTATGTGAAACTGAAAATACTGTAATGAAATCACATTTCATCATTTTATAAAACCATTTTGCGATAAGTAAACAGTTATACCAAGTAAGGGGACGCATATCCCTAGAATAATCACTCACACATAACTATGGGTCTCACGCCCATAATATCACTCATGCCCGTGGAACTCATTCTCACCGCCAAAGACACGATGTAAAACAACACCCATATGTGAACTCAACACTAGATCTCGCTGCGTCGTCAAACCGACGCCAAGTAGAATAGCCCATACCAGCCAAAAGCTAGTCATATCCCTTCACTGCAAGGTACGGAAGCCAACTACGGATCCAAAAGCTAGCCACGAATCGCCGAGGCAAGTACCATAAAGGCGAACGCATTCCTAGCCTACCGCCTCACGAGATATGATCGAGGCAAGTATCTAAGCTATCTACCGAGCTCCGATACACGAGAAATGACCAGGACAAGTATCTAAAGTGTGCCTGAACCACATGTACAAATCAACCCCGTGATCGCTCGTCACCGCGGCAAGCTTCATGGATTAGCGGTCCATGGACAAATAACATAATCCTCATAATGACCGCATGCCCCGACATCTTACCTCGGAAAGCATGACCATGAAACCATCCTACTGGACGCATGCCCGTGGATCATCCATCGCGTCAGCATGTCCAAAGGAAATAACAAGATAATACTCAAAGTGGACGCATACTCGTGGACCATCCAACGCGGTCAAGATGTCCAAGCAATCAATCGATAACCGCCTCCTGCAGAGTCACGGAGTACGTAAACAAAAACGTGCCCATCAAAGGCTATCACAACAAGCATAGGCAAGTTCAACATACTTTCATTTTATATCAACAATCCGGGTTTCAACCCCAAAATACTATATACTTTCATTATTTCAAAAATACCTCTTTCTACGTAAAAGCCACACGATACTAATACTCGTAGTATTAAAAACACGTTTCCTTTTTAAACCAAATTACTACACCTTCTGAAAATCTTTACAAGCTTTTTTAAGATCAAGTACTCTATACTTTTTAAACCAAGTGCTTTTCTTTTAAAACAACAACAAGTATTCTTTTAAAACCCAAATAACTTACTCTCTTCAAAACAAGTAACCTATACTTAAATCAAGTTACTTCTCTTTTTCCGAAAACAAGTCGTTATAAGTCAAGTCTCTTATCTTTCAAGATCAAGTCTCTTAACTTTCAAAATCAAGTCGCTTTATCACAAAACCAAATCTTTCTTTTATCTTCATAAAGTCGTTATAACTAACTTCCCATAAAGCCATTATAACACTTTATGTTTTAAGCAAACAAAATTCATTTCACACACGTACGTCTACCGTACTATATAGTTCACAACAATCATGCTCAAGAGTATAGGAAGAATCACATACCTTTTTAGCTTAAACCACAAGCCAAGTCAAGTATGCCGCACGTAGAAGATCCACCTATAATAACCACAATACATCTATCAACTTCTAGTTCTCTTCGTAGAATATTCTAAATACAAGATTCCTTATTCTACAGAAAATTCGGCAGCACCTCCCCCCGCAAACACATAAATAACATCCCCCTAACAAGGCCTGCTACCAAGCCAACAACTCCAAGGGGATTACACGTCTAACCGGACGTGTTCAACTCTGTCTCACAATAATACTACACAAGTCTACTGTAAATACAGTCCAATGTAAATATAGTTCAATCCTTTATAATCATCCTTCCAATATAATATACTCAAGTATAACTACTACAACATGTAATATCCAATTACAATAGGGGGACATAGATCATTACCTCGATAAGCCCAAAATTATCCAAGTTTATAAGTCGATCCTGAGCAACATTTAGCTCCAAACTCCTTACGCTCCAACCCGCTCCAAGCAAACCTTAGAAGTTTCTAAACAACTTCTCTAAACACTTCAACCAAGCTATGAAGATTTTTCTAGGGTTTCGTTTTGCGACTATTGGAATAAAGTAGTATTTCCGGGCTCCTAGTATTGAAATAACTTTGGAATACTACTAGGGATACTAGGCCAATGTATTTGGGATTATACAATAATACTCCAAGTATTTTCTACACAAGTGGGGGAGGGTTGGACGAAATAACTAAAGGGAGGGAGTATTTTTGCTATGGAAAATCTTCAAGTGTGGGATGAATTAGTCTTCAACCTTAAGGGGGTATTTATAGAAGAATCAAGGGCCAAGATCAATGTAAGTGTATGGTCAAGATTGGGCCATGTGTGTGTGGGTCCCACCACACCACATGGCCAACGAAAATTGGTGCCAAGTGTCATGGCCATTTCGGCCAAGGGGACAAGGGACAAGTGGCTAGCCACTTGTCCCACCAATTTCGGCCCACATGGCCATTCAAGGGGGGTGACACGTGTCGCCCCCTTACTCGTCCAAAATATTTCGTCTTCCGAAAAATATCCAAAATACCGAAAATCTCAAAAACAAAGTGGGCCCCACAAAACCGTAAATTTCTCCCGTGGGTCTCACATGACCATTTCCGAAAATAAAATCCCAAAATTCTAATATAATCCGAGAAGTCCAAATACCAAATCTGGGAATCCAATTCCCATTAACGAACCTTTTTCCTTCACAAAACCCGGAAACTTTTCCGTCGAAAAATCACATCTTTCTTTCTTTCCAAAATTACTGTCGTATTCTCGTACGTACGTCCTTACATACATAACCTGGAACTACGGGGTATAACAGCAGCGCTAATAAAGGGAAATGTATTGACTAATTAAGTATTATTAAAACCAGTAGAAACCTCCATCTGCATAGAAGCTAAGATGAGACAAAATGATATTACATTTCCTAGATCATGGCTGCTTTAATAAGATTGTTATGAACAAGAATAACCTACTCACACATAAGGCATATGTTTCTCAAATTGTTTTAAAAGAGAATTATATTATTAAGTGATTAAGACTATGAACTACGAAACCTTTCGAAAATGAGAAACTTGAGCATTTTAAATTAGGTAAACTTGAACGTTTGGAAAAGAATGTTGTTACTTGATTTTACAAAGGGAAGTGTTTTGGTTTACTTAAAAAGATAGTCACTCTATTTTTAATACTACGGGTATCGTGTGACTCTTGCGAAAGAAACAGGATCTTTTTAAAGAGATAATGTATGAAGTACTTTGGGGATAAAAACCCAAACTTGTGGACATGAAATAGAAAGTACCTTGTGTGAATAACTTGACTGTGTTGGTTTGTGATAGCCTTGTAATACCTTTTTGTTGGTTTGATAAGTAAACATGTTAGGATGCTACGTGTGTTAGTATCTTGTGATGTTTGTGTAAGGGGATTTCCCTTGTTGTGCTTATGTTGTTTAACGATAAGCCGTTATGATAGTATTGTACCACTCACCTCTTGACATGTTATACCGGGGGTTAAGTCGCCTCCGACGCGGGTATACCTCAGCGATGCAGGTGACTATGATTCGAGATACCTCACGGGTCCAGTGACCTATGCGGAGCTACGAGTTCCGTGTTAGTGTGCGGTCTATATGGCCATGCGGTCTATGTGGGCTACGCGGACTACGTCCAGGCGATCGCCGGAGTAGCTACCTCGACGCGGGAATACCTCACGCGGCCTATGTGTGGCCTGGCGCGAGTCGCGGAAGTTCCAGGATTTGACGCGCACATTGATACCGAGGGCAAGTGCCCGCTTGATCATATGGCGCGGTCTAGAAAGACCTCGTGATACGATTTTATGGCATTGTTGGTACCGTGGGTTTTAGTAGTCGGCTATGCCTTCGCATTTACCCCGCACGGTTTTATTATGACACAGTGGGACCCGTGTTCATGTATTCCTTGGTGCTTTTATATCATAGATCGCCGGCGGAAGGTATTCCACGCATGATTGATGTTGTGGGCGTGAGACCCATAGTTATATTTGAGTGATGACTTTGAGGCGTGAGTCCCCGACTTGACATGACCGCTATTTATCAGGAATCGTAGTTTGGTTATCATACATGTCTCCCGCTTTATATAGACTACTATGATTTCATTTACGTGATTTTTCGCTTTCACATACTTGGTACTTGTTGCATCGACTCCTTCGGGGCTGCGTTCATGCCGCAGTAGAGGTACACCGATTGTTGATCCTCGCTCATGTGGTCACAGTCATTTGGGAAGCTCCGTTTCTCGAGGCTTATCGGTGGTATAGTCCTCGCCGTTGTAGGTACTTACATTCGTGGGTATGGCGGCCCCGTCCCGCCATTGTTGTTATATCATTCTTAGAGGTCCGTAGTAATCTTGCTGGCGAGTTTGTAAAAGGGATGTAATCGTCGGTTCAAGTTTATTATATATGCCGGCGGCAATTTTTCTCGCTAAACTGCTTTCACTTCATATTATTTCATGTCTTGTTTTATATTTCACGATTACTCGATGTTGTATCACTAGGGTGCCCGGTAGGCACCGATCACGGCCCGGTTCGGTCGTGACAAAAGTGGTATCGAGCGCTTAATCCTCCGAAAGTGTCTACGCACCGTATCTAGTAGTCTTGATTATCGGTATTGTGCACCACACCAATAATCGTGAGGCTATAGGATATTTAGGATTGGTTTCCATTCTTCTCACTGAGATCGTGCCTTAGAGTCGTGTTATAAGTTGGACCCTCTAACGTATTTCTTTCCTCATCGTTATGCCTCCGCGTAAGGCAACTCGGGCCCGGGCAAGGCGCGAGGAGTCGCGAGTAGAGTACAGAGGGTTACGAGGGCGCAGGCCCAATCATCACCTGGGGTGGTGCTTTATTCGGGAGTTCACACGCCACCAAATTCCCTGCAGAGTTTAGCCCAATGACAAGAATTCCTATCGGCCATGATAGCTGGACCTTCAGTTCCACGACCAGTAGCAGAAAGTATAGATTGCAAAGAGACAACCCTGTTACTAGCTATGGATTTAGCAACCAGAGAGTATTTTATGTACCGATTTATCGCGGGCCTTGGTGATTATCTAAGGAAGGGTTGTGAAAAAGTAGCTCTTTAGTCAGGCTTGAGCATGGCATGCGTACGGGCTTATGTGCAGCAGGCCGAGAAACGTAGAGATCGACGGGTTAACCAAGATCATCAGAAGAGGGCCAGAACAGCAGGGTCCTTTGGTAACTTTCTAGGCGAATCGCCTCAGCAGCAGACTGGATATGCACCTCCGCCAGTGCAGAGTGGTCCTCCACAGGGTTCAGGATGTTCGGGGTATGCAGGAGTTGGTCAGAGCTCCAGGGCTGCTGGTTCATAGAGACACGTAGGTTCCATCCATCCGGATTCGCTTCCTCGATTCACACTGGCAGGCGTCATCCCGGGGAATGTCGTCTTGTTGTTGGCGCTTGTTTTACCTGCGGCCATCAGGGCCATGTGTCGAAAGGGTGTCCTAGTAGGAGGTATGCAAGTAGGAGGACTCAGCCTACCGGATCGATTCTGCATTCGTAGTTCGGAGAGGAAGGGTGTTAGCTGAGAGGCCACCACACCTCGGCGCCGCGTGGTAAGTGTCATTGTGGGAGTGTCGTACTTCTTGACGGCTTGTTATGCTTGCGACAGCAGGCCATTTTGCGAAATTGTCCGACCGCAGTGGCGCAAATGTATAGACTCACCTTCGTGATCGTGGTTCATCACCTTTCCTAATGCACAAAGCAGGCAGATTGATTGGAACGACAGAGGGGAGTGAAGCAGTAGATACAGGTATTGTTATACCCCGTAGTTCCAGGGTATATATGTGAGGATGTACGTACGAGGTTACGACAGAAATTTTGGAAAGAAAGGAAGATGTGATTTTTCGACGGAAAAGTTTCCGGTTTTTGTGAAGAAAAAGGTTCGTTAATGGGAATTGGATTCCCAGATTTGGTATTTGGACTTCTTGGATTATATTAGAATTTTGAGATTTTATTTTCGGAAATGGTCACGTGGGGCCCACGGGAGAAATTTACGGTTTTGTGGGGCCCGCTTTGTTTTTGAGATTTTGGATACTTTCGGAAGACGAAATATTTTGGACGAATCGGGAGGCGACACGTGTCACCCCTTGTGTGGCCATGTGGGCTGAAATTGGTGGACAAGTGGCTAGGCCACTTGTCCCTTGGCCGAAATGGCCCAACACTTGGATGTCTAAATCGTTGGCCATGTGGTGTGGTGGGACCCACACACACATGGCCCAATCTTGACCACCCACTTGACTTGATCTTGGCCCTTGAATCTTCTATATATACCCCTTAGCTTGAAGACTAATTCATCCCACACTTAAGAGCTTTCAAGGCAAATAATACTCTCTCCCTTTTGTAGCATTGTCGTCCCCTCTCCCCCTCTTGAGTAAAAATACTTTGTGTATTGTAGTATAATCCCAAATACCTTGGCCTAGTATCCCTAGTAGTATTCCAAAGTTGTTTTAATACTAGGAACCCGGTAATACTACTTTTTTCCCAAAAGTCGCAAAAATGAAACCCTAGAAAAATCTTCATAAGCTTGGTTGAAGTGTTAAGAGAAGTTGTTTAGAAACTTCTAATGGTTGCTTGGAGCGGGTTGGAGCGTAAGTAATTGGAGCTAAACGTTGCTCAGGATCGACTTTAATCTTGGATAATTTTGGGCTTATCGAGGTAAATAATCTTGTCCCCCTATTGTAATTGGAAATTACATATTGTAGTAATATATAGTTGAGTATACTATATATAGAATGAGTATTGAAAAGAATTGAACTGTATTTACATTGGACTGTATTTACAGTAGACTTGTGTAGTATTATTGTGAAGCAGATTTGAACACGTCCTGTTAGACGTGTAAACCCCCTGGGAGTTGTTGGCACAGTAGCGGCCTCGATAGGAGGAGATTTGTGTGATAATGTGTGGGAGGTGTCGCGAATTTTCTCAGAGAATACGGAATCTTGTATTTAGAATATTCTAAGTGATCTAGCTTGATAGGCGTTTTGTGGCCTTTATAGGTTACAAGACTACACGAGTAGCGTATTCTACTCAAGAGTGGAAAAGGCTAGCAGGTTACTGATCGCGGAGCGCTTGCTAATTGTCGATAATCGTCGCGAGGTATGTGAACCTCTTCCTATCTTTTCTAGCATGATTGTTGTGAACTATGTAGTACGGTAGACGTACATGTGCTAAGTGATTTGGTTGGTTTAAAACATAGGGTGTTATAATAGCTTTATGGGAAGTTAGTTATAACGACTTTATATAGGTAAAATAATGGTTTATTGATTGTAGAAGTTAAGAGACTTGATCTTCAAAGATAAGAGACTTGACTTATAAACGACTTGATTTTGAAAGTTAAGAGACTTGATCTTGAAAGATAAGAGACTTGACTTATAACGACTTGTTTTCGGAAAAAGAGAAGTAACTTGATTTTGAGTATAGGTTACTTGTTTTGAAAAGAGTACATTATTTGGGTTTTAAAAGAATACTTGTTGTGGTTTTAAAAGAAAAGAGACTTGTGGAATTGAAGAGTTTTCGGTTTAAAAGGAGGCATTGTTTTGTCTTAAGTTGGTTTAAAACATAAAGTGTTATAACAGCTTTATGGGAAGTTAGTTATAACGACTTTATGAAAACAAAAGAATGATTTTATTATTGGTTTTAAAGTGGTAACTTGACTTTAAAAGGAGAAGTGTTTTTGGTCTAAAAAGAAGGCATGGTATTGCCTTAATTTGGTTTTAAAAGGAAAATATGGAAGTTGTTTTGGTTTACTTAAAAATGTTAGTCACTCTATTTTGATACTACGGGTATCGGGTGACTTTTGTAAAAGAAATGGATCTTCTAAAAAGAATTTAACGTACGTAGTACTTTGGGATTAAAACCTGAACCTTGGCATAAAATGAAAGTACCTTGAGTTGTGTGTAACTTGCGTGTATTTTGCGGGTGATAGCCTTGTTGTGCAAGTGTTGTATCCTTATGTTACCGCGTCTCTCGATGGAGGGCCGGTCATGTTATTCTTGATTGATGGACATACTGACACGATGGGTGGCCCACGGGTATGTTTCCATTAGGAGTGTTATTTTGTTAATCGCTTTGGACATACTGACACGATGGGTGGCCCACGAGTATGCTTCCATTGTGATTGTTGTCTTGTTGTATCCTTTTGGACCTACTGACACGATGGGTGGCCCACGGGTATGGTTCCATTAGGATTGTTGTTCCACGGACTAGCTCCACGAGGTTTACCGATTCGGCCTCGTATCCGTGGTCGGCTTCAGATTTGCCCGCCTCGTGGCTGATTCGGCCTGTACCGGTAGTTAGCCCTCGCACTTGCCCCTGCTCGGTGTAGTGACGGTCTCGTGACACGCCGGTACCGTAGTTAGCCCTCGATTGCCCGGCCACCACGTGACACCGGCCGGTATCCGTAGTCGGCCGTACTTGCCCGCGGTCGCCTTCGTGGTTTGGTTGTATAGTATTGTTAGTACGGTTGTTATGACACAGTGGGACCTAGTGTTCATGCGTGTACTTCGTGTGATTATATCATAGATCGCCGCAGCGGCGAAGGTATTCCACGCATGATTGATGTTAGAGGCGTGAGACCCATTGTTATACTTGAGTAATGACTTTGAGGGCGTGAGTCCCTGACTTGACATGACTGTTTATATATTATGGACTGTAGTTTGGTTATCATACATGTCTCCTGCTTTATATAGACTATTATGATTTCATTTACGAGATTTTACGCCACATACTGCACTTGCCAGATCGACTCCTTCGTGGCCGTTCATGCCAGTAGAGGTACATCGGCCAGTGATCCGCGCTCTTAGGATCACATTTCAGCTTTTTTGGGAAGCTCCGTTTCTTCGGAGGCTTATCTTTGGTATAGTCCCCTGTCAGTGTAGTTACTTGTACATTCAGGGGTATGGCGGGGCCCTGTCCCGTCATAGTTATGGTTACATTCTTAGGTCCGTAGTATCGCCGCAAGTGTGGTTTTGTAAAAGGATTTAACTGTTCAGTTTGATGTATGTATATATTCAGGAAGGTGACCGTTTTGGTTAGCCTGGTTCATGCTTTATGACTTGTCTCATGTTTTAGTTTTTATTTCCGCTGATTTTCTCTGATGTTGTATCACTAGGGTGCCCGGGGTAAGGCACCAGTCACGGGCCCGGGATCGGGTCGTGACAGGTATATCCTTAACCCTCTAGAGATTGGTATGTGTGATAAGATGAGTATATCATAAGTGTTATGTTCAGATAGCATTGGGTTTAGAAATCATGGTTAGTTAAAAGGGTAAGATTGGGGATAGGGAAAGAGTGAGCCTTAGAATGTTATACGTATAGACCTTAGAGGCAAGGCCATCTCGAGTAAAAGATTTATTTTATGTTTGACCCTTATCGGAGTGCATAGTATACGTGAGATATATTCATGTGATAAGTCCCGGAGTAGTGTGAAATGAAAGAGGGTAGTTGAGCTAAGAAAGACCCCTAGGTTTTCGTGACTTGATTAGTGAGATTGTTCCGGATCGGGGAGCAAGTGTTTGGCGCGATAGCGGGTCGGGTTGAGGACCGATCGCGGGTTAACCCGCGGCTTGTAATGTGGTGGGGTCAGTTTGGGGTGGTCCCTCTAGGTGGTAGGGTCATGAGGGTGTTAGGCCCAAGTTTAGTTAACCAAACAGACGAGCACGTGGATGCGTTCGACCAGATGGTCGGGCCATGAGGTCAGCCCATCTTATCTTTCAGTCAGGACCGTGTACTCGGCAGTGGGTTATGCGAGATGTTATTTATCGGGAAGATTGTAAGGCTACACGGGGTCCCTACTTTACTTATGACCGGCAGTGGAGCCCAGTTTACGGCTATTTCTTTTGATTCTGGAGGTTTTACCAGGCACGGTTAGGAACTCAGGTGAGTCTCCGTATCGCATTCATCCTCGGGCCAGGTGTGGCGTGATCGTTTTCATAAGTATAGTAGTGAAGACTATACTGGCGCATGTATGTTTTGAGACTTAGAAGGAACATTCGGGACGAATGTTTCTAAGGAGGGGAGAATGTTATACCCCGTATTTCCAGAGTATGTAGGTGAGGACGTACGTACAAAAGTTTAAGCCTTAAGTTAGGCAAGGGACGGAAATTTGTGCACAACCCCCGAAAAGAATTGTTTTCCGACGAAACGTTTTCCAAAACTTCGAAGGAAAATTACTTGCGACATTTATTATTTTGCGGATTTTTCCGAGAGATAAAATATTTTGGACCAACGAGAGGGCGACACTTGTCACCCTCGTAGACGCATTGAAGGCTCGCTTGGCACGATTTTGAGGCCTAAAACACGGGTCAATGTTTGGAGTGATTTGTGGAGTAGATGGATAGGTGCACATGTACAAATCTACACCTCCACTTGCCCTCCACTTGCCTTAATATTGGCCATGTAAAGTCCTATAAATACCCCCCCACCCTTAGTTGAAGACTTCTTCATCCACTCCACACTTTCTAAGTCTTGAAAATCCTCTCCCCCAGTGTAGCTCTCGTCCAAGAGCTCCTCCCCTTTGAGAGGCCCTGGCCGAGAAGTACCCCCTTTCCTAGTGGTGCTAGCCAAATACAAACCCCTCTTGAGTTGTTCTCGTGAAATACCCCTTTGGTAGAAAAATACTCTCCAAGTATTGTTACAATTCCAAAATACCTTAGCCTTATACCTTGTTGTATTCCAAAGTTACCTCTATACGTAGAGCCCGGAAATACTACCGTATATCCTTTTAGTCACTAAACGAAACCCTAGGGAAAATCTTCATAATTTGTTGATGTAGTAAGAAGAAGTTGCGTAGAACTTCTAAGGGTTGTTTGGAGCGGGTTGGAGCGCCCAGAGTAGGAGCTAAACGTTGCTCAGGATCGACATTTAAACTTGGATAATTTTGGGCTTATCGAGGTAAATACTCTTGTCCTTCTATTATAATTGGAAATTATATACTGTAGTTGTATAGAAATGAGTATAAGATATATAGAAGGATGGTATAAGAGAAGAGAATTGAATTGAAATCACATCAGAAGAATATTAAAGAAGAAGATTGAACTGTACATACATAGGACTGTATTTACAGTAGACTTGTGTAGTTTATCGGGTAGGGAAGTGCTGCCCAATTTTCCGTAAAATAGAGAAGCCTCCGCTTAGAATATTCTACAGAGTAGTCTAGACGTTGATAGACGTATATGGCCTTTATAGGTTGAAAGTTCTGCGAGTAGCATGTTCTACTTGAAAGGTGGACAAGGCTAGCCGGGTTATAGCGGTGGAGCGTTTTGCTATTTGTCGATAATCGTCGCGAGGTATGTGATTCTTCCTATCCTCTTGAGCATGATATTTTAAAAGAATATATATAGTACGGTAGACGTACGTGTGTTAACTGAACGTGGTTTTACTGCGATGTCTTTTGACTTGAGTCTAAATAATAAGAATCTTGAAGTATTTCAAAAGAATTAAGAAACCTTTTTGAAAGAAGAGTAATACTTGGTTTTAAAAGCTTAAGAGTTATACTAGCTTTATGGGAAGTTAGGTATAACGACTTAAGAGAGATAAAAAGAATGGTTTATTGATCTTAAAAGATAAGAGACTTGATTTAATTGAATTAATATGAATTTTGTTAAAAAGTGTGAAACCTCATTCGTGAGTAATGAGTGCTTGGTTTTTAAAAGGAATAATGTTTTACTGATTTCGGAAATAAGAATAAGTATCGAACGAACCACTGCAGCGCTAATAAAGGGAAATGTATTGACTAATTACGTATTATTAAAACCAGTGGAAACCTCCATCTGCATAGAAGCTAAGATGAGACAAAATGATATTACATTTCCTAGATCATGGTTGCTTTAATAATATTGTTATGAACAAGAATAACCTACTCACACATAAGGCATATGTTTCTCAAATTGTTTTAAAAGAGAATTATATTATTAAGTGATTAAGACTATGAACTACGAAACCTTTCGAAAATGAGAAACTTGAGCATTTGAAATTAGGCAAACTTGAACGTTTGGAAAAGAATGTTGTTACTTGATTTTACAAAGGAAAGTGTTTTGGTTTACTTAAAAAGATAGTCACTCTATTTTTAATACTACGGGTATCGTGTGACTCTTGCGAAAGAAACAGGATCTTTTTAAAGAGATAATGTATGAAGTACTTTGGGGATAAAAACCCAAACTTGTGGACATGAAATAGAAAATACCTTGTGTGAATAACTTGACTATGTTGGTTTGTGATAGCCTTGTAATACCTTCTTGTTGGTTTGATAAGTAAACATGTTAGGATGCTACGTGTGTTAGTATCTTGTGATGTTTGTGTAAGGGGATTTCCCTTATTGTGCTTATGTTGTTTAACGATAAGCCATTATGATAGTATTGTACCACTCACCTATTGACATGTTATACCGGGGGTTAAGCTGCCCTCCGTTGCGGGGTATACCTCAGGCGGTCTGTGTGACTATGATTCGAGATACCTCATGCGGGTCCAGGTGACCTATGCGGAGCTACGAGAGTTCCAGGTTAGTGTGCGGTCTATATGGCCATGCGGTCTATGTGGCCATGCGGACTACGGGTCCAGGACGATGTCGGGGAGTAACTACCCTCGATGCGGGGAATACCTCATGTGGGCCTATGTGTGTGGCCTATGCGGAGCTGCGGGAAATTCCAGGATTTGACGCGCACATTGATACTGAGGGCAAGTGGCCCGCTTCGATCATATGGCGCGGTCTAGAAAGACCTCGTGATACAGTTTTATGGCATTGTTGGTACTGTGGGTTTTAGTAGTCGGCTATGCCTTCGTACTTACCCCGTACGGTTTTATTATGACACAGTGGGACACGGTGTTCATGTGTATTCCTTGGTGCTTTTATATCATGGTATCGGCGGTGAGGAAGGTATTCCACGGGCATGATTGATGTTGTGGGCGTGAGACCCATTGTTATATTTGAGTGATGACTTTGAGGGCGTGAGTCCCTGACTTGACATGACTGCTTATTTATTGTGAACTGTAGTTTGGTTATCATACATGTCTCTTGCTTTATATAGACTACTATGATTTCATTTACAGTATTTTTCAGTTTCACATACTTGGTACCTGTTGTACTGACCTCGCCGGCTGCGTTCATGCCGCAGTAGAGTACACCGATTGTTGATCTCGCTCATAGGGTCACGATTGGCGTTTGGGAAGCTCCGTTTCTCCGGAGGCTTATCAGTGGTATAGTCCCCTGTCGTTGTAGGTACTTACATTCAGGGGTATGGCGGGGCCCTGTCCCGCCATTATTGTTATATCATTCTTAGAGGTTTGTAGTACTGTTGTGGGCAGAGTTTGTAAAAGGGATGTAACTGTTCGGGTTCAAGTTTATTATATATGCCGAAGGGCAATTTTTCTCAGTTAAATTGTTTCTCACTTCATATTATTTCATGTCTTGTTTTATATTCCGCTGATTACTCTGATGTTGTATCACTAGGGTGCCCGGGGTAAGGCACCAGTCACGGGCCCGGGTTCGGGTCGTGACACTTATTTACTCTCATTGTTAGTAAGGCACAGTGTACTATAATTTGATTATCATACATGTCTCCGGCTTTGTTTTAGACTTATGATGTAATTACAGTATTTTCCAGTTTTACATACTTAGTACATATTGTGTCGACCCCTTCTCGGGCTGCGTTAAATCTGCGGTAGGGAGTAGCGAGTGGTGGATCCTCATCCTTAGGATCACTGATCAGGCGTCAGAAGCTCCATTTCTCCGGAGGCTTGTCTTTTTGGTACAGTCTTTCCCTAATGTTGTAGATTTATGTACATTCAGGGGTATGGCGGGGCCCTGTCCCCACGATTGTTATTCTGAAGTGCGTAGTCACGTATTTGTGGTTTGGGTTGTAAGCACCGAGTTATACTGTTTTACTGTTGTGTATGTATATTTTATGGAAGACGGCCTTATCGGTTATCCTGTGATGTTTATCGTCTAAACATGTTATTTGTTGTGTATGTTCCACCGCTATTCTCTGATATATACCTGAACGAGGTGCCCAGGTAGGGCACCAGTCGCGGCCCCGGGGTCGGGTCATGACAATAATCAGGAGGCTGCAGGACATTTTGGATTGATTTCCATTCTTCTCTCTCTGAGATCGTGCAGTAGAGCTATCTTATTAGGTTGAATCATCTCTGACCTATTCTTATGTATCTGTTATGCCTCACGGAGGCGACGAGCCAGAAGGGCAAGCGGCGGCGAGGCGCTAGTAGTACGCAGAAGGGTTACTAGGACTCGAGCGCACTATGCCCGAGGTTGTTGGCTGGTCGCGAGTTCAGCCACGCGCGGTATTAGAGCCGAGAGCGGCGTAGCTCGAGGTTCGATACATGAGCCTCGGTTTCGGCTAGGGGCGGTATAGAGATTATGGAGAAGCGGTCGGGTTATTGACTAGCATAGTGGCGGCGTGCCGATAGGAAGCGGTAGCTAACCTAGGCGACAATTTGAGGATTCGGGATTTTCTGGGTTGTAATACACCCGAGTTCTATGGTTCGAGATCTGAGGAGGATCCTCAGGAGTTCATTCAGCAGGTACAACGGACTATGCAGGTGCTTAGGGCCTTGGAGATAGAGTCTGTTGTGTTAGCTTCTTACCGGTTACGCGATATTGCGTTGAACTGGTTTGAGTCATAAGAGTTGTCTAGAGGTGTGGGTGCTCTTCCAGCTGTTTGGGATGAGTTCACAGAGGCCTTCCTTGATCACTTTTTGCCTCCTGAGATGAGGAGAGCCCGCATGGATAGATTCTTGACATTGAGATAGAATGAGAGGACTATCAGAGTGTACAACCTGGAGTTTGACTCATTAGCCAGGTATGCGCTCACCATTGTGGCTGACATGGCGGACATAGGTCATCGCTATGTGATGGGGCTAGACCGTTATATGATTACTGCATGCCTGGGAGTGGCCCTTCAGCCAGGTATGGATATTGCGAGATGCGTGCTTATGCACGAGGATAGAGGGCGAGAGAGAGGATCGGTCGGACCAGGCCGGCTAAGAGGCGAGGACAACGAGGTTTGAGGTAATTTTCGAGGCGGACAGCCTCAGCAGCAGGTTAGGTCCACATTTCAGCCGGCACAGAGTGCTCCTTCTCGGTTTTTGGCGGGAGGTTTGATCACCGGTTATTCGAGCAGTCGGGGCTCCGGGACTTGAGGTTTCGAGGCAGATCGAATCGATCGAGACCGCCCCTATCTCGGTGTGTTCGATGAGGTAGGTATCACCCGAGCGAGTGTCATACTACTTCAGGAGATTGTTTCTCTTATGGCCAGAAGGGCCATATAAAGAGGGATTGTCCGACCAGAGGCAGTGTGGGTGGTATGGTTCAGCCTACAGGGTCAATTGCTGGGTCTTCATCTTCTGTGGTTATGCGCCCCGGAGGGCAGGTTGTTCACGGACCGGCAGGCCGGGCAGAGGTCGTGGTGGAGGTCCTAGTTCTAGCGGTCCACAGAACCGCATATATTCCTTAGCCAGCCGGCAAGATCAGGAGGCTTCCCCGGATGTCGTCACAGGTACATTATTGATTTCATGTTGTGACGTTTATGCTTTGATAGATCCAGGTTCTACCTTGTCCTATGTGTCCCCTCTTATTGCTGGTAGAATAGGGATAGATCTGGTGTCGATAGAGCCTTTTTAGGTAGCTACGCCAGTGGGTGATTCGGTGTTAGCTGAGCGGGTGTACAAAGATTTCCCGGTGTTTATATACAGTCGTCAGACCTAACATACTTGATAGAGTTGGAGATGACAGATTTTGACGTCATTATGGGTATGGACTGGTTGGCTTCTTGTTATGCCAACGTTGATTGTAGAGACAGGTTGGTCCGATTCCAATTTCCTGGTGAGCCAGTTATTGAGTGGAAGGGCAATACAGCGTCGCCGAGGGGTAGGTTTATTTCTTGCCTCAAGGCTAGGAAGATGGTGCAGAAAGGGTACATCTATCATCTGGTTCGGGTATTCGATACAGAGGTTGATGTCACGACCCGATCCCGGGCCCGTGACTGGTGCCTTACCCCGGGCACCCTAGTGATACAACATCAGAGAAAACCAGCGGAATATAAAACTTAAACAAGAAACAAGATATATGATCATAAAACAGGCCAACCAAAAGGTTACCTTCCAATAAAATATATATAAACAACTCTTTCAAAACGAACAGTTTAATCCTTTTTACAAACCACCTTGCGATTACTACAGGACCTACAGAGTTTTTATACAACATGACGGACGGGGCCGTCATACCACTGAATGTACAGAACCTGACTCGTGGTAACATGCAAAAGATAAGCCTCCGGAGAACGGAGCTTCCCAATCTGTTGGCTTGTGATCCTTTGGCGGGATCCACTACCGATGTACTCTACTGCGGCATGAACGCGGCCCGAGGTCGAGACAATTACCAAGTATGTGAAAGCGTAAAATCAGAAATGAAATCATAACGATGCTATATAAAAGCAGAGACATGTATGATAACAAAACTACGATTCACAACATAAGCGATCATGTCAAGTCGGGGACTCACGCCTCAAGTCATCACTCAAATATAACTATGGGTCTCACGCCCACATCAACCGTGTTCGCGTCGGCGCGTGCCGGAATTCTGCGCCGGTGTAGACATGCCCATGATGCAACAATAATAACAATGCCCATGGCCACATGCCGGAGTGCGCCGGTGTAGACACGTCCGTATGACATTAACAACAATATCTTGGGTGATCAACCCGCGCGTAGCCACACGCCCGACTCGTGCATCGGTGTAGACATGTCCATGTAACCACAATAACAATATATCAGGCAATCAACCCTGCAGCATGGCCACATGCCCCCAGAATTCTGCATCGGTGTAGACATGTCCATGTGACATCAACAACAATATACCGCACAACCAGGCTATCACAAACAAGCTCAAGCAAATTACCATACTTCTAGACTTTTATAAAAAGATCCACTCCTTCCCAAGAAGTCACCTGATATCAACACTTGCACAACAAAGGCTATCACAACAAGCATAGGCGAGTTACACAACAACAATCATAGGCAAGTTACACACAACTCAAGGTACTTCCATTTCGTATCAAAGTCTGGGTTTTAACCCTAAAGTACTACGTACATTAACTCTTTTTAAAGGATCCGTTTCTTTCACAAAAGTCACATAATACTCGTAGCATAAAATAGAGTGACTATCTTTTTAAGTAAACCAAAATACTTCCCTTTGTAAAATCAAGTAACAAGATTATTTTCCAAACGTTCAAGTTTGCCTAATTTCAAATGCTCAAGTTTCTCATTTTAGAAAGGTTTCATAACTCATAGTCTTAATCTCTTTTAAAACAATTGAGTAACATATGTCTTGTCGTGAGTAGTTTATTCTTGTTTACAACAATCTTGTTCAAAGACCATGATCTAGGAAATGTAATACAATTTTGTCTTATCTTAGCTTCTATGCGGATGGAGGTTTCTACTGGTTTTAATAACAATTTGTTATTTGTCAATACACTTTCCTTTATTAAGCGGCTTTGTGGTTTGTTCGACACTTATTCTCATTTCGAAATCAATAAAACATTATTCTTTTTAAAACCAAGTACTCATTACTCGCGAATGAGGTTTCACAACACTTTTAACAAAATGTTAATTACCAAGTAAAACCAGTTAAGTCTCTTATCTTTCAAGATCAAGTCTCTTAACTTCTACAATCAATAAACCAATCTTTTACCTCGTAGAGTCGTTATAACTAACTTCCCATAAAGCTATTATAACACCCTATGTTTTAAACCAACCAACTCATTTAGCACATGTACGTCTACCGTACTACATAGTTTACAAAACATCATGCTAGAAGGATAGGAAGAGGTTCACATACCTCGCGACGATTATCGACAATAAGCAAAACGCTCACAAGATCGTAACACGGCTGGCCGTTCCACTCTTCAAGTAGAATACGCTACTCGCGATTTCCACCTATAAGGCCACAAACGTCTATTAACTTCTAACCGCACGGTTCCATATTCTACAGAAAATTCGGCAGCACCTCCCCCGTTTTTACTCACTTTTCCATCTTTCTCCAAGGCCCGAATAACCGTAATATATATACCATATATAAGGCGCAAAAATTAAACAACATAAAGAAGGGGATTACACGCCCAACGGTAGCGGTTTACTATCACGCCTTCATAACAACGATAAGTAAAAGAAGAGGATTACGCGACGGCCGTAGCGGTTTACTATCACGCCTTCATAACAATACAATAATTAAAAAGGGGATCACACGCCCAAACGGAACGCGATTGAAAAATCTTCCCCTTAACAGAAATGTAAATACAGTCCAAAGTAAATACTGTCCAAAGTAAATACAATCCTTAAGTTGGGGTCCTTGGCCAACTTTGTCCATTTTACTTATCCAACTTACTCATTAGTCATCCAACTTATATTTCCATTCTTAATATAAGTTATAGTTACTTTGTTAATTACTTCTTCACAAGTAAGATACGTTGGATATGTTTTTACCATTTTAATGGCAAACGGCCAATCCTTTCTTTAATCAAGTTAACAAGATCCATTCTTTCCAAACTTTACTCCATATATTATATAATCCATATATACTTATAATATATGTAAAAATTACCAAATCACAAAGAGGTTAAGATTTACTACCTCAAATAGCCCAAAATCTATCCAAGAACTTAATATCGCTCCAAGCAAGTCTTAGCTCCAAATATTTACGTTCCAATCCGCTACAAGCAACCCATAGAAGCTCCTAACCAACTCCTCTTCAAGATTCAACTCCAAAAAGTGAAGAACACTTAGGGTTCCAAACTTGGAACTTTCGCCAAGGCATCGAGAATAGGTTAGGGTGTGAAATCTTCTCCAACACTTGGTACACAATCTTCCTAACACTTTAGGGAAGAACACTTAAGAGTTTTAAGAATTGTTGGACAAATCTTTGCTCAAGAACAAGGTCTTGGCGGAAGCGATGTTCAAGGGAGAGAGTATTTTGTCAAGTCTTGAAATGGTTAAGTGTGGGAGTTTTCATCAACTAAGGGTGTATATATAAGACCACCAAGGGTTAGGATGAAGGCAAGTGTGTGGTTGAGATTGGGGACAAGTGTGTGTGGGCCCCACAAGCCACTTGTCCAAGCTAAATATCTTGCGAGACAAGGCCACTTGCGCCAGCATCAAGGATTTCGGCCAAGAGCCACCTAGGGGGGTGACACGTGTCGCCCTCCTACTCGTCCAAAATATTTCATCTTCCGAAAATATCCATAATGGCCAAAATCTCAAAAACAAAGCGGGCCCCACAAAACCGTAAATTTCTCCCGTGGGTCCCACGTGACCATTTCCGAAAATAAAATTCCAAAATTCTCTAATATTCCAAGAAGTCCGAATACCAAATCTGGGAATCCAATTCCCATTAACGAACCTTTTTCCTTCACAAAATCCGGAAACTTTTAGTGAAAAATCACATCTTTCTTTCTTTCCAATTTTAAAGTCGTATTCTCGTACGTACGTCCTTACGTATATACTCTGGAAATACGGGGTATAACATTCTCCCCTCCTTAGAAACATTCGTCCCGAATGTTCCTTCTCAAGTCGGATAACGATAAAGTTCCTCTAACAAGTTGCCAACGCCACAGCTCGGCCACGAAATAACACACGTTCCCTTCCTTCCTTACTCGTCGTGTGATACCACTTTTGTCACTTTGCCGCGAGGTTCTAGTGTCACTCCGGCGACCCAACAAATGGTACCGAACTGCATGCGATCCCTGGGGTTCTAGTGTCACTCAGGACGTGCCATACTTCAGTCATCGCTTCAGTTCTCAAAACTGTGGAGTCACTACCTCCAAACTTGGTCATCTTACTAACCTCAATCTTCTTTAAGGCCATTCCCGGCCTTCACGAACCGCTTCTGGTCGAACATATCCACGAACTCATACGATGGTCAACTAAACTGGGGCCTAGCATCCTCGTGACCCTACCACCTGGCGGGACCACCTGACCCGACCACCTTTGGCAAGCTGCGGGTCGACGCGGCGGCCATCAACCCGACCGCGCCAATACTTGCTCCTCGAAACGGAACAATCTTACCTAATCAAGTCATGAAAGCTACCACTTCCATCTCACACTACCCATGGACTTATCACACAAATAATTCCCACGTACTACTTACTCTGATAAGGGTCAAACATGAAATAAATCTTTTACTCAAGACGACCTTACCTCTAAGGTCTCAATCGTGACATAGTCTAAGGTTCACACTTACCATGCCCCCATACTTACCCTTCTACAATAACCAGGTGTCTAAATCACATTTTAGCACAAAGCTATCCGAACATAACACTAAACACATCAGCATACAAAACTCTAGAGGGTTAAGGATATACCTGTATCCACCGCGTCACTCTAATCATAGGCCTGTCATGCATGGCGCATAACTGTAGAAGGTGATGAACCAGCCACTGATCCTGAAGGCTGAGTCGTAACATCCGTGCTTCCCTTGGTCGGACAGTTCTTCGCAAAATGGCCCTGCTGGCCGCAAAAATAACAAGCTCCCTTGGCACCACGACACTCCCCGAAATGCGGTCTACCACATCGACCACACCGAGGTAGGGGTGACCGCATCTGGCCAACACCCTTACTTCCCTGGAAACCTGAACCCTTGGAGCCCTGACCTGCTCCCGAATACTCTGGATGCTCTGAAGGTTGTGGAGGACCACTCTGCACTGGCGGAGGTACAAAACTAGTATGCTGCTGAGGCGGTCCGCCTCGAAAGTCACCAAAGGACCCTGTTGTTCTGGCCCTCTTCTGCTGATCTAGGTCTTTCCGTCGACCTATCCGTGCCTCACATCCTAGTGCATGAGCCTGCATGCGGGCAATTTCCATGCCCGGCTGAAGAGCTACACTCGAACAAGCCTATGTCAAGTAATTATCTAGCCCGGTGACGTAGCGGTGCACTCTATCCTCCATGGTTGCCACTAAAGCGGGGACATACCGAGCCAACGAGTCAAACTCCACGTTGTACTCCCGAACCGTACGCCCTCTCTGTCTAAGCATCATAAATCTGTCGGCCCGTGCCCTCATCCGCGGAGGCAAGAAGTGAGTGAGAATGCCTCGAGAACTCGTCCCATCTACTGAAGCGCATGCTCTCCGGGACAACTCCACGAATCAAACGATCATTGCGGTATCACGTAGCCGATGCGAACCTACGACCACTGACTCGGTCTCCGAAGCCTTGATCACTCTCATGATCAGAATCGCCGGATGAACTCCTGCGGATCATCCTCGTGCCTCGACGTAGAACTCTGGCGGGCTACTGACTCGTAAAGTCCGTAGCCTCAAATGCGCTCGGGGGTGAACTACGGGTGCCATCGACTGGGCTGCTGCGTCGGCCTATCCTCATGCTCGGCCCACGACCACGGCGATCGGGCCATCTCTTTGTACCCCAACTCCTCGCTTGGTGTGGGGTGGAGGCTCAGTGCTGTGGTCTCTGTAGAGGCTGCCGCTCTACTCGCAACTCCTCGCTGCTTGCCGCCACGGGCGGGTTGCCTTGCGCGGAGGCATAATCGTAAAAACGAGATACGTCGGAGGGTCCAACTTACAACACGGCTCTAAGGCACGATCTCGTAATGAGAAGAATGAAACCAATCCTAAATGTCCTGCGACCTCACGATTATAGATGTGGTGCACAACACATCGATAATCAAGACTACTAGACACGCGTGCAGACACTTTCCGAGGATTAATCGCTCGATACCACTTTTGTCACGACCGATCCGGGCGTGGTCGTGCCTACCGGGCACCCTAGTGATACAACATCAGAGAAAACCAGCGGAATATAAAACTTAAATAAGAAACAAGATATATGATCATAAAACAGGCCAACCAAAAGGTTACCTTCCAATAAAATATATATAAACAACTCTTTCAAAACGAACAGTTTAATCCTTTTTACAAACCCTGCCCACAACAGTACTACAGACCTCTAAGAGTTTTTATACAACATGACGGGACAGGGCCCCGTCATACCCCTGAATGTACAAGAACCTACAACTCAGGGTAACATACCAAAAGATAAGCCTCCGGAGAAACGGAGCTTCCCAATCTGTTGAGCGTGATCCTATGGCGGGGATCCACTACTAATGTACTCTACTGCGGCATGAACGGCCCCGGAGAGTCGGTCTGACAAGTACCAAGTATGTGAAATCGTAAAATCAGTAAATGAAATCATAACGATCTATATAAAAGCAGAGACATGTATGATAACAAAACTACGATTCACAACATAAAAGCGATCATGTCAAGTCGAGGACTCACGCCTCAAGTCATCACTCAAATATAACTATGGGTCTCACGCCCAACATCAATCGTGTTCGCGTCATGGCGCGTGCCCGGAATTACGCATCGGTGTAGACATGCCCATGATGCAACAATAATAACAATGCCCCATGGCGTACCCGAAATTCTGCATCGGTGTAGACACGTCCATGTGACATTAACAATATCTTGGGTGATCAACCCGCGCGTAGCCACACGCCCCGGAGTGCGCCGGTGTAGACATGTCCATGTAACCACAATAACAATATATCGTAATCAACCCTGCGCGTACACATGCCCCGAGTCTGCATCGGTGTAGACATGTCCATGTGACATCAACAACAATATACCGCACAACCAGGCTATCACAAACAAGCTCAAGCAAATTACCATACTTCTAGACTTTTATAAAAAGATCCACTCCTTTCCAAGAAGTCACCTGATATCAACACTTGCACAACAAAGGTAATCACAACAAGCATAGGCGAGTTACACAACAACAATCATAGGCAAGTTACACCTGACTCAAGGTACTTCCATTTCGTATCAAAGTCCGGGTTTTAACCTAAAGTACTACGTACATTAACTCTTTTTAAAGGATCCGTTTCTTTCACAAAAGTCACATAATACTCGTAGCATAAAATAGAGTGACTATCTTTTTTAAGTAAACCAAAATACTTCCCTTTGTAAAATCAAGTAACAACATTATTTTCCAAACGTTCAAGTTTGCCTAATTTCAAATGCTCAAGTTTCTCATTTTAGAAAGGTTTCATAACTCATAGTCTTAATCACTTTTAAAACAATTGAGTAACATATGTCTTGTCGTGAGCCGTTTATTCTTGTTTACAACAATCTTATTACAATGACCATGATCTAGGAAATGTAATACAATTTTGTCTTATCTTAGCTTCATGCGGATGGAGGTTTCTTGGTTTTAATAACAATTTGTTATTTGTCAATACACTTTCCTTTATTAAGCTATTTTGTGGTTTGTTAAACACTTATTCTCATTTCGAAATCAATAAAACATTATTCTTTTAAAACCAAGTACTCATTACTCATGAATGAGGTTTCACAACACTTTTAACAAAATGTTAATTACTAAGTAAAACAAGTTAAGTCTCTTATCTTTCAAGATCAAGTCTCTTAACTTCTACAATCAATAAACCAATCTTTTACCTACATAAGTCGTTATAACTAACTTCCCATAAAGCTATTATAACACCCTATGTTTTAAACCAACCAACTCATTTAGCACGTATGCGTCACCGTACTACATAGTTTACAAAGCATCATGCTAGAAGGATAGGAAGAGGTTCACATACCTCGCGACGATTATCGACAATAAGCAAACGCTCCACGATCAGAACACGGCTGGCCGTTCCACTATTCACGTAGAATACGCTACTCGCGATTTCCACCTATAAGGCCACAAACGTCTATTAACTTCTAACCGCACGGTTCCATATTCTACTGAAAATTCGCGCGCTCCCGCTTTTACTCACTTTTCCATCTTTCTCAAGGCGAATACCGTAATATATATACCATATATAAGGCGCAAAAATTAAACAACATAAAGAAGGGGATTACACGCCCAAACGGTAACGCGGTTTACTATCACGCCTTCATAACAACAATAAGTAAAAGAAGGGATTACGCTGACCGGTAACGCGGTTTACTATCACGCGCCATAACAATACAATAATTAAAAAGGGGATCACGCCCAAACGGGCGATTGAAAAATCTTCCCTTAGAAATGTAAATACTGATCCAATGTAAATACGGTCCAAAGTAAATCTTGTCCAGTAAATACTGATCCTAAAGTTGGGGTCCTTGGCCAACTTTGTCCATTTTACTTATCCAACTTACTCATTAGTCATCCAACTTATATTTTCATTCTTAATATAAGTTATAGTTACTTTGTTAATTACTTCTTCACAAGTAAGATACGTTGGATGCGTTGGATATGTTTTTACCATTTTAATGGCAAACGGCCAATCCTTTCTTTAATCAAGTTAACAAGATCCATTCTTTCCAAACTTTACTCCATATATTATATAATCCATATATACTTATAATATATGTAAAAATTACCAAATCACAAAGAGGTTAAGATTTACTACCTCAAATAGCCCAAAATCTATCCAAGAACTTAATATCGCTCCAAGCAAGTCTTAGCTCCAAATCTTTACGTTCCAATCCGCTACAAGCAACCCATAGAAGCTCCTAACCAACTCCTCTTCAAGATTCAACTCCAAAAAGTGAAGAACACTTAGGGTTCCAAACTTGGAACTTTCGGCCAAGGCATCAAGAATAGGTTAGGGGTGTGAAATCTTCTCCAACACTTGGTACACAATCTTCCTAACACTTTAGGGAAGAACACTTAAGAGTTTTAAGAATTGTTGGACAAATCTTTGCTCAAGAACAAGGTCTTGGCCGAGAGCAATGTTCAAGGAAGAGAGTATTTTGTCAAGTCTTGAAATGGTTAAGTGTGGGAGTTTTCATCAACTAAGGGTGTATATATAATACCACCAAGGGTTAGGATGAAGGCAAGTGTGTGGTTGAGATTGGGGACAAGTGTGTGGGCCCCACAAGCCACTTGTCCAAGCTAAAAAATATCTTGCAAGACAAGGCCACTTGTCTTGCCACTTGTCAAGGATTTCGGCCAAGAGCCACCTGGGGTGACACGTGTCGCCTCCTACTGGTCAAAATATTTCATCTTCCGAAAATATCCATAATGGCCAAAATCTCAAAAACAAAGCGGGCCCCACAAAACCGTAAATTTCTCCCGTGGGCCCCACGTGACCATTTCCGAAAATAAAATTCCAAAATTCTCTAATATTCCAAGAAGTCCGAATACCAAATCTGGGAATCCAATTCCCATTAACGAACCTTTTTCCTTCACAAAATCCGGAAACTTTTCCGTCGAAAAATCACATATTTCTTCCTTTCCAATTTTAAAGTCGTATTCTCGTACGTACGTCCTTACGTATATACTCTGGATTGATGATTTGTTTGACCAGTTGTAGGGTGCGAGGTGTTTCTCCAAGATAGACCTGCGGTCCGGTTATCATCAGGTGAGAGTTAGAGAGGCAGATATCCCGAAGACTGCATTCAGGACCCGATATGGGCACTATGAGTTCAGGGTGATGTCTTTCGGTTTGACCAACGCTCCAGCGGTATTTATGGATTTGATGAATCGGGTGTTCAAGCCATTTTTGGATACGTTTGTTATAGTATTCATCGATGACATCCTGGTTTATTCTCGCACGTAACGAGGCGTCAGATCATCGGCGAGGGCGGTACTTGGGTCCTCGGGTTGCGCTTGCGCCAAGTTCTCCAAGTGTGAGTTTGGTTGGCCTCAGTGGCATCCTTGGGGTACATTATCGGGGCTGACGGTGTTCAGGTTGATACAACAAAGATTGGGGCGGTCAAGACTTGGTCGAGACCTACTACTCCGACAGAGGTGCGCAACTTCTTGGGGCTCACAGGTTATTATCGTAGATTTGTGGAGCAGTTCGCTTCGATATAAACAACATTGACTAGGCTGACTCAGAAAGCGGCTAAATTCCATTGCACAGAAGCTTGTGAGAAGGGCTTCCAGTTACTGAAGGAAACGTTGACGACGGCTCCAGTTCTTACTCTTCCTGAGGGATTAAAGGGCTATGCCATTTATTGTGATGCCTCGAGTATCGGGCTAGGGTGCGTATTGATGCAACACACCAAGGTTATAGCCTATGCTTCCCGACAGCTACGGAAGCATGAGAGGAATTACCCTACTCACGACTTAGAGTTGGCCGCAGTAATTCATGCCTTGAAGATTTGGAGACATTATTTATACGGGGTTCATATGGATATTTATACAGACCACAAGAGCCTCCAGTACATCTTCAGGCAGAGAGAGTTGAACTTGCTGCAGAGACGGTGGTTAGAGTTGTTGAAGGATTATGATGTTGATATCATATACCATCCGGAAAAAGCCAACGTGGTTGCAGATGATTTGAGTCGTAGATCTATGGGGAGTCTGTCAGAGGTGCAGCCGGATAGACGGGACATAGTCCGTCAGATCCATCAGCTAGCGAGCCTTAGGGTTCGGTTGGTCGATACTTGTCACGACCCGAGCCCGGGCCCGTGACTGGTGCCTTACCCCGGGCACCCTAGTGATACAACATCAGAGTAATCAGCGGAATATAAAACACAACATGAAACAATGTAAAGGAGACACATGTTTATCTGAAGAAAAGTTGCCTTTCGGCATATATATATATAAAAACTTAGATCCGAACAGTTACATCCCATTACAACTCTGCCCACAACAGTACTACAGACCTCTACGAATGATATGACAACAACGACGGGACAGGGCCCCGCCATACCCCTGAATGTAAGCACCTACAACAACAGGGGACTATACCAAAGATAAGCCTCCGGAGAAACGGAGCTTCCCAAACGCTGAACTGTGACCCTATGAGCGAGGATCAACACTGGTGTACCTCTACCTGCGGCATGAACGCAGCCCCCCGAAGGAGGTCAGTACAACAGGTACCAAGTATGTGAAACTGAAAAATACTGTAAATGAAATCATAGTAGTCTATATAAGGCAGGAGACATATATGATAACCAAACTACAGTTCACAATAAATAAGCAGTTATGTCACGTCAGGGACTCACGCCCTCAAGGTCATCACTCAAACATAACTATGGGTCTCACGCCCACCACATCAATCATGCCCGTGGAATACCTTCCTCACTGCCGGCAGTCTATGATATAAAAGCACCAAGGAATACACATGAACACCAGGTCCCACCTGTGTCATAATAAAACCGTACGGGGTAAGTACGAAGGCATAGCCGACTACTAACACCCACAGTACCAACAAGGTCATAAACTGTATCATGAGATCTGTCTAGACCGCCACATGATCGAAGCTGGCCACTCGCCCGCAGTATCTAATGTGCGCGTCTAGTCCTGGAACTTCCGCAGCTCCGCATAGGCCACTCCAATGGCCCGCATGAGGTATTCCTCGCATCGAGGGTAGCTACTCCCCGGCAACGTCCTGGACTCGCAGTCCGCATGGCCACATAGACCGCATGACCACAAAGGCCGCACACTAACCTGGAACTCTCGTAGCTCCGCATAGGTCACACAGACCCGCATGAGGTATTCTCGAATCATAGGTCACACAGACCCGCCTGAGTCTACCCCGCATCGGAGGGCAGCTTAACCCCCGGAATCATGTCAAGAGGTGAGTGATATAATACTAACATAACAGCTTATCGTTAAACCACATAAGCACAACAAGGGAAACCCCTTTACACAAACATCACAAGATACTAACACACGTAGCATCCTAACATGTTTACTTATCAAATCAACAAGAAAGTATTACAAGGCTATCACAAACCAACACAATCAAGTTATTCACACAAGGTACTTTCTTTATGTTAACAAGTTCGGGTTTTTATCCCCAAAGTACTTCATACATTAACTCTTTAAAAGATCTGTTTCTTTCACAAAAGTCACACAATACCCGTAGTATAAAAATAGAGTGACTATCTTTTTAAGTAAACCAAAACACTTCCCTTTGTAAAATCAAGTAACAACATTATTTTCCAAACGTTCCAGTTTGCCTAATTTCAAATGCTCAAGTTTCTCATTTTCGAAAGGTTTCGTAGTTCATAGTTTTAATCACTTAATGATGTAATTCTCCTTTAAAACAATTTGAGAAATATATGCCTTATATGTGAGTAGGTTATTCTTGTTTATAACAGTCTTATTAACGCAGCCATGATCTAGGAAATGTAATATCATTTTGTCTCATCTTAGCTTCTATGCAGATGGGGGTTTCTACTGGTTTTAATAATACTTAATTAGTCAATACATTTCCCTTATTAACGCTGCAGTGGTTTGTTCGATACTTATTCTGATTTTCGAAATCAGTAAAACATTATTCCTTTTAAAAACCAAGTACTCATTACTCACGAATGAGGTTTCACACTTTTTAACAAAACTCATATTAATTTAATTAAGTCAAGTCTCTTAACTTCTAAAATCAATAAATCATTCTTTTTATCTCTCTTAAGCCGGTATACCTAACTTCCCATAAAGCTAGTATAACTCTTAAGCTTTTAAAACCAAGTATTACTCTTCTTTCAAAAAAGGTTTCTTAATTCTCTTGAAATACTTTAAGATTCTTATTATTCAGGCTTAAGTCAAAAGACATTGCCGTAAAACTACGTTCAGTTAACACACGTACGTCTACCGTACTATATATATATATTCTTTAAAATATCATGCTCAAGAGGATAGGAAGAATCACATACCTCGCGACGATTTATCGACTATTAGCAAATAGCTCCAAAGTACTATAATCATGCTAGCCTTTTCCACCCTTCGAGTAGAATACGCTACTCGCAGTACTTCAACCTATAACGGTTATACAAGTCTATCAATGTCTAGACTACTCGGTAGAATAAATCTAGATACAAGATTCTACGGAAAATTGGGCAGCACTTCCCTACCCTTCAATCTTCACAAGTCTACTGTAAATACAGTCCTATGTAAGTACAGTTCAATACTCTTCTTATATACCTTCTTTGTATATAACTTATACTTAATTCTTATACTTCAACAGTATGTAAACTCTAATTACAATAGGGGGACAAGAGTATTTACCTCGATAAGCCCAAAATTATCCAAGATTTAATGTCGATCCTGAGCAACGTTTAGCTCCTACTCCGGGTGCTCCAACCCGCTCCAAACAACCCTTTAGAAGTTCTACGCAACTTCTTCTTAATACTTCAACCGGCTATGAAGATTTTCCTTAGGGTTTCGTTTTGAGACAAAAAGGACATAAGGTAGTATTTCCGGGCTCTACGTATAGAGGTAACTTTGGAATACTACAAGGTATAAGGCTAAGGTATTTTGGTATAGTAACAATACTTGGAGAGTATTTTCTACCAAGAGGGGGGGTATTTTACGAGAACAACTCAAGGTAGGGGTACCTCTACCAAAGCCTTCTCAGCAGGGGTTGCTCTTTGGACGAGAGCTTCAACAAGAGGGGGGGGGGGAGGATTTTCAAGACTTAGAAACTATTTTTGGATGAAGAAGTCTTCCACAAGCGAGGGGGGGGGGTATTTATAGGGAGATCAATGGCCAAGATCAAGCCAAGTGGTGGGCAAGTGTATGGTCAAGATTTGGCCAAGTGTTTGTGGGTCCCACTTGCTCATCAACTACACAAAAATATCTACAAATATCCTACCAACTCCAAGGCAACAAAACGTGCCAAGAATGGCCCTTTGCGTCCACTTTGAGGTGACACATGTCACCCTCCCGTTGGTCCAAAATATTTCATCTCTCGGAAAAATCCGCAAAAATAATAAATGACATAGCCGTATTTTTCCCTTCGCAAGTTTTGTAAAACGTTTCGTCGAAAAACGATTCTTTTCGGTAGTTGTGAACAAAATTTTGTCCTTGCCTAACTTTAAGGCTCAAACTTTTATACGCACTTCACGCATACTACTGGAAATACGGTATAACATTCTCCCTTAGAAACATTCGTCCCGCATGTTCCTTCTAAGCCTCAAAACACACAAGTACCTGTATAGTCTTCACTACTATACTTACGAAAACAATCATGCCGTACCTGGCCATAACATAACACACGCGCAATTACTCAACTTCAAGTCTACGAGGAATCACCTCCATCACTACAAAAGCTCCCACCCAAGGTCTAAAAGATACTCCCTTCGCACCTTTTCTTTACGAACGCAATGATCACTTTTATTCTCTTACTGTCGCATCTTCTCGCACACTCGAACTCTTTCTCATAACTTACCACATTTCGCATCGCTTCATTTACCGTAATCTGGTTACTACCTCCAACTTGGTCATCACATCGGAACACTCTGGATGGATCTCCGATACTTTACGAACATGGCAACACGAAAGACCGGACATACTGCCTCCTACGTCGGACGGCAATGCCAACTATAGGCAACCTGGCCTACTCTTCACAAGGTCTGAAAGGCCCAAAGTAACTCGGGCTAAGTTTCCTCTGTTTCCCAAACTCGTCACACCCTTTCCGGGGTGGTACCTTCAAGAATACCGACCGTCAACCCGACTTCGAGTGTCGACGTCGATCATCCGCACGACTTCTGTTGACTCTGAGCTGCCAATAACCTCTTCTGGATAAGCTTTACCCTATCCACAACCTGCTGAACAAGTATGAACCAACTATCTGAACCTTGCCTACATCGAATTAATCGACCGGCAACTTACACTTCCGCCCCTACAAGGCTTCATAAGGCAATATCCGAATACTGAAATGGTAGCTAAAAACACTCCCTCAACAGGAGGCAACAATCCTCACAGCTACCCCTGAAATCCAAACACTGGCCCGAGGATGAATGCGATACGGGGACTCACCTGAGTTCCTGACCCTGCCTGGTAAAACTTCCAGAAAAAGGAATAGCCATAACCTGGGCTTCGCTGTCTGCCATAAGGTGAAAGTAGGATCCTCGTGCAGCCTTACAACCTTCCTTATATAACCTTTCGCATAACCCTCTGCCGAGTAAACGGTCCTGACTGAAAGACAAGATGGGCTGACCTCATTGGCCCGACTACTGGTCGAACGCATCCACGAACTCGTACGCTGGTTAACTAAACTTGGGCCTAACACCCTCGTGACCCTATCACAAAGCGGGACCACCCCAAACTGACCCTACCACCATATAGGTCGCGGGTTGACCCACAATCGGTTCGCAACCCGACCCGCTATCGCGCCAAACACTTGCTCCCCGATCCGGAATCAATCTCACAATCAAGTTACGAAAACCTAGAGGTCTTCTTAGCTCAACTACCCTCTTTCATTTCATGCCACTCCGGGACTTATCACACAGACATATCTCACGTATACTGTGCACTCTGATAAGTGTTAAACATAAATAAATAAAAAATAAATCTCTTACTCGAGATGGCCTTGCCTCTAAGGTCTCTACGTATAAAACTCTAAGGCTCACACTTTCCTTATCCCCAATCTTACCCGGTTAACTAACCATGATTTCTAATCACAATTAACATAATGCTATCTGAACATAACCCTTAAGGTATACTCATCTTATCACACATACAAATCTCTAGAGGGTTAAGGATATACCTGCATCTACTGCTTCACTTCCCTTTGTCATTCTAATCAATCCCGCCTGGGCGCATAGCTAGGAAGATGATGAATTAGCCACCGATCCCGGCGTGAGTCTCTACATCCGCGCCACTGGTCGGACAATTTTCGCAAATGGCCCTACCGCCGCAAGCGTAACAAGTCACAAAGAAGCACGACACTCCCACAATGACATCTACCACAACGCCACACCGGTGGGGTGGCCTCCGCTAACACCCCTTCCTCTCCAAACCATCAATCCTACCGGCCGAACCGACGTATCTGTGAATCAAGCTCGAGCTCGACCAACTCCTCGCATACCCCGAACGCCCCGAACCCCGTGGAGGACCATTTCGCATCGGGCGAGGCGCATATCTAATCTGCACGAGGCGGTTCGCCTCGAAAGTTACCAAAGGACCCTGTTGTTCGCCTTCTTCACGATCTTGGTTAATCCGCCGATATCTACGTTCTCTGCGTGCGCGCATAAGCTCTGACGCGCAATATCCATGCTCGATCAAGAGCCGCTTTGCACAACCTTTCTTTAGATAGTCATCAAGACCCGTGATATATCGGTGCACTCTTTATTCTCGCCGCTAAAATCCTAGCTAGTAACAGTCCATTCCTTTGTAATCCATATTCTTTGTTCCCGGCCGGAACCAAGGCTCATATATCATGGCCGCAGAGAAGTTGCCGTGCTAAAACTCGCTGGGCCGCGACGCCGCAGAACTCCCGAATGAAGCACCACCCTGTGTGATGATTGGGCTCGTGCCCTAGTAACCCTCTCGGCTCTACTCGCAGCCTCCTCGCTTTGCCTTGCCTCGGGCCCGGTTGCCTTACGCGAGGCATAATCGTAAGGGAAAGAAATACGTTAGAGGTCCAACTTATAACACTCTAAGGCACGATCTCAGAGTGAGAAGAATGGAAACCAATCCTAAATATCCTATAGCCTCCTGATTATTGGTGTGGTGCACAACACACCGATAATCAAGACTCTACTAGATACGGTCTGTAGACACTTTTCGAGGATTAACTGCTCTGATACCACTTTTATCACGACCCGAGCCCGGGCCCGTGACTGGTGCCTTACCCCGGGCACCCTAGTGATACAACATCAGAGTAATCAGCGGAATATAAAACACAACATGAAACAATGTAAAGGAGACACATGTTTATCTGAAGAAAAGTTGCCTTTCGGCATATGTATATATAAAAACTTAGATCCGAACAGTTACATCCCATTACAACTCTGCCCACAACAAGATTACATGCACTCTACGAATGATATGACAACAACGACGGACAGGCTGTTATACCGTATTTCCGGTATGTACGTAAGGCGACGTAGAAAATTTGAACTTGAGAATTAGGTCGGCGAATTAACTTTGTTCACAACACCCGAATTGAGTCGTTTTTCGGCGAAACGCTTCACACTTTCGTAGGGAATTTCCGAATATGTCATTTTTAATTTTTACGGATTTTTCCGAGAGAAAACATTTTGGACCAACAAGAGGCGACACTTGTCACCCTCTCATTGGAACACCTCGCGGAAATGTGGTGGCCGCAAGTGTGGTGCAAATGGTCAAGGGTTGGTAGGATATTTTGTGTGCAAGTTGGCTAGGTACACATGGGTGAATCTTGGCCCTACACTTGCCTAACACTTGGTGTAATCTTGGCCATTGGTTGGCTTTCACTTGACCTATAAATACCCCTCCTGGGTGCTAGCCATGGGTACCCCTAGCCTTGTTGCTTTGATAATACCCCTTTGTGGTGTAGAAATACTCTCAAAAGTATTGTTATAATGCCCAAATTACCTTAGCAGTATACCTTGTAGTATTCTAAGGTTATACCTATCTGAAAAGCCCGTAAATACTATTATACTTCCCACTACAAAACCGAAACCCTAGGAAAATCTCCATAGTCCGTTGAGTATTGTGTAGAAGTTGGTTAGAACTTCTAAGGGTGGTTTAGAGCGGGTTGGGCGCCGGAGTCGAGCTAAACCTTGCTAAGGATCGACATTAAACTCGGATAATTATGGGCTTATCGAGGTAATTATCTTGCCCCTCTATTGTAATTGGAAATTACATGTTGTTAGATTATATAGTTGAAGTATACTATATATAGTACTGAACGTAGTTATCGGCAATGTCTTTTGACTTAAGCCTGAATTTAAAGAAGAATCGAATCAGTAATTACATGTGTAGACACAATGAGACTTGTGTAGTAGTACCGTGGAGTAGAATTGTACCCGTTAGGGTTAGAGGTATAACCCCCCCCCCCTGGTTGGCTTGGTAGCCGGCCTCGATAGAGGAGGAGATTTACGCTGTTGCGGGGGGGGGGAGGTGCTGCCGAATTTTCTGTAGAATGTTCTACGAAGGGATCTAAATGTTAATAAGCGCCTTGTGGCCTTATAGGTTGAAGTACTACGTGGCGCGATCTACTGGCTAAGGAGTAGCCGACGGTTGGAAGTACTTGAGCGTTTTGCTTTTAGTCGATACTCGTCGCGAGGTATGTGAACCTCTTCCTATCTCTTCTAGCATGATATGTGTGAACTATGTAGTACTAGACGTACGTGCTAAATGTATTTGATTGGTTTAAAACATAAAGTGTTATAACGGCTTTATGGGAAGTTGGTTATAACAGCTTTATGTTGGTAAGAAAATACTTGTGGTTTTTAAAAAAGGTAACTGATTTGAACTATAACTGGCTTGTTATATGTTAATAATGAACTTGAAGTATTTCAAAAGATTTTTGAATCATTTTGAAAGAAGAAGTAATAAAAGGTTTTAAAAAGAGTTATACTAGCTTTATGGGAAGTTAGGTATAACGGCTTAAGAATAGTTTCTTGATGTTAGAAGTTAAGAGACTTGATCTTATAAGATAAGAGACTTAACTTATTTGTTTTAATGTGAATGTTGTGTGAAACCTCATTCGTGAGTAATGAGTACTTGGTTTTATTTAAAGGGATAATGTTTTACTGATTTCGAAATCGAACGTATCGACAGCATCACCGCAAATGCGTTAATAAAGGAAAATGTATTAAATAATGATGAATTGTATTAAAACCAGTAGAAACCTCCATCTGCATAGAAACTAAGATGAGACAAAATGATATACATTTTCTAGATCATGGCTGCTGTAATAAGAATGTTGTAAACAAGAATAACCTACTCTCACGTGAGACATATATTACTCAATTGTTCTAAAAAGGAATCAAGTGATTAAGTTTATGAACTATGAAACCATTTGAAAATGAGAAGCTTGAGTAATGAAACTAGGCAACCGAACTTAGGAAAAGAATGTTGTTACTTGATTTTGAAAAGGAATGGGTTGGTCATTCTAATACTACGTATCGGGTGACTTTTATAAAAGTAATGGATCTCTTTTAAAAGAACTTAACGTATGTAGTACTTTGGGGTTAAAACCCGGACTTTGGCATAAAAATGAAAGTACCTTGAGTTGTGTATAACTTGCCTATGTTTGTTGTTGTGTAACTTGCTTATGCATGTTGTTGTGAAACTTGCCTATGCTTATTGTGATAGCCTTTGTTGTGCAAGGAATGTATTTCACTCGACTACCGGTTCATCCGGGAATGTATCTCACTCGACTACCGGTTCATCCGGGAATGTATCTCACTTGATTACCGGTTCATCCGGAAATGTATCTCACTCGACTACCGGTTCATCCGGGAATGTATCTCACTTGATTACCGGTTCATCCGGGAATGTATCTCACTTGATTACCGGTTCATCCGGGAATGTATCTCACTCGACTACCGGTTCATCCGGGAATGTATCTCACTTGATTACCGGTTCATCCGGGAATGTATCTCACTCGATTACCGGTTCATCCGGGAATGTATTTCACTTGACTACCGGTTCATCCGGGAATGTGTTCACTCGATTACCGGTTCATCCGGGAATGTATTTCACTTGACTACCGGTTCATTCCGGGAATGTATTTCACTCGACTACCGGCTCATCCGGGAATGTATTCCACTCGACTTGGCATGACTGCTTTTATGTTGTGAACTGTAGTTTGGTTATCATACATGTCTCCTGCTTTATATAGACCATTATGATTTCATTTACAGTATTTATATTTTAGCTTCACATACTTGCACTGCTGTACTCTCCTCGGCCGGCGTATAAAGAGGCGAGCTCTACCACGAAACGCACCGAACCGTGGCTCCGTGGCACGCCCCGAAGGTCCAAACCTCAGGGATCGCAAGCAGCCCGATACCATTTGTTGGGTCGTCGGAGCAAGGCTCGCGACAAAGTGACAAAAGTGGTATCAGAGCAGTTAATCCTCGGAAAGTGTCTACTGCATCGTATCCATGAGTCTTGATTATCGGTGTGTTGTGCACCACATCAATAATCAGGAGGCTATAGGATATTTAGGATTGGTTTCTATTCTTCTCACTCTGAGATCGTGCCTTAGAGCTGTGTTGTAAGTTGGACCCTCTGACGAAATTCTTTCCCTTATCGTTATGCCTCCGCGTAGGTCAAACCCGGGCCCAGGAGGGCAAGGCAGCCGAGGGAGCTGCGAGTAGAGTTCAGAGAGTCACGAGGGCTCAGGCCCAAATCATTACCTAGGGTAGTGCTTCACTCGGGGAGTTCTGCGACGTCACTAGCCCCAGCAGAGTTTAGCACGGCGGCGGCAGTTCCTACTGCGGCCATGATATTTGAACCTTCAGTTCCGCGACCGGGAACAGTAAGTATAGAGTATACCGATGTACCGCAAGTCTTGATGACTATCTAAGAGAAGGGTTGTGCAAGAGTAATTCTTCAGTTAGGCTTGAGCATGGCCACGTGGTCGCTTATGCGCAGCCGAGAAACGTAGAGATCGACGGGTTAACAAAGCGACAGAAGAGGCCAGAGCGGAAGGTCCTTTAGTAACTTTCAAGGCGAGTCGCCTCACCAAAGCAGATTAGATATGCACCTCCGCCGGCAGAGTGGTCTTCCACGGATATCGGGGCGTTCGAGTATGCAGGAGTTGGTCGTAACTCGTGGCTTCCGGTTCATGTGCGATGCACGTCATCCCGGAATGTCGTCTTTTAGTTGGTACTTGTTGTACCTCGACCGCCGTGGTCCGATGTCGATAGAGTGTCCTTGTAGGAGGACTTAGCCTTCAGATCGGTGGGTAGTTCGTCATCTTCCCTAGCTGCGCCTACGGGCAGTTTGATTAGAACGACTAAGGGAGTGAAGAGATATAGATATATCTTTAACCCTCTGAGATCAGATGTGTGATAAGGTGAGTATACCTTAAGTGCTATGTTCTGATAGCGGTGTGTTAGTTGTGTTTAGAAATCATGGTGGGTTAACCGAGTAAGATTTTGGGGGATAGATAAGGTGTGAGCCTTAGAATGTTTTACGTAAAGACCTTAGAGGTAAGGCCATCTCGAGTAAAGGTGTAGTGTTATGTTTGATCCTTATCGGAAGTGCATAGTGCACGTGAGTTATGTTTGGGATAGGTCCCTAGTAAGTGTGGAATGAAAGGGGGTAGTTGAGCTAAGAAGACCGCTAGGTTTTCGTAACGTGATTAGTGAGACTGTTCCGGATCGGGAACTAGTGTTGTGCTCGTTGACGGGTCGGATTGAGGCCATGATGCGGGTCAACCCGCGGCCTTTTGGGTGGGGTCAGTTTGTGGTGGTCCCGCCTTGTGGTAGGGTCACGAGGGTGTTAGGCCCAAGTTTAGTTAACCAGCGTACGAGTTCGTGGATGCGTTCGACCAGTGGTCGGGCCGATGGGGGCAGCCCATCGTGTTCTTCGGTCAGGACCGTTTACTCGGCTGTGTTGAGTTATCTGAAAGGTTGTAAGGCTGCACGGGGTGCCTACCTTCACCTTATGACAGACAGTGGAGCCCAGGGTACGGCTGTTTTTGTTTCTGGAAGTTTTTACCAAGCTGGTGTTAAGAACTCAGGTGAGTCTCAGAATCGCATTTGCCCTCGGGCCAGTGTTTGGATTTCAGGGATAGTTGTGGGGATTGTTGTCTCCTGTGGAGGTAGCGTTTAAGCTACCATTTTAGTGTTCGGATGTCGCCTTATGAAGCCTTGTAGGGGCGGAAGTGTAAGTTGCCGGTCGATTGGTTCGATGTTGGCAAGGTTCAGATAGTTGGTTCAGGCTTGTTCCAGCAGACTGTGGATAGTGAGAAGCTTGTCTAGAAGAGGTTCTGGCAGCTCAGAGATATTGTGCGGATAATCGGCGACGACGCTTAGAGTTCAGGTTGACGGTCGGTCTTCTTGAAAGTACCACCCCGAGTTGGGTGTGACGAGTTTGGAATACAGAGGGAACTTAGCCCGAGTTACTTTGGGCCCTTTTTGAGTTCATATGGAGAATAGGCCAGGTTGCCTATATGTTAGCATTTGCCGTCCGACTTAGGAGGCAGGACGTCCGGTCTTTCGTATTGTTATGATTCGGGAAAGTATCGAAGATCCATCCAGAATGTTCCCAGTTAATGATGACCACGTTAGAGATAGTAACCCCGAGTTTTGGAAACTGTAGCAGTATCAGAAATATGGTAAGAGTTCGAGTGTACGTCAGCCTCAGGGATCGCATGCAGCCCGGTACCATTTGTTGGGTCGCCGGAGTGAACCTCGCGGCAAAGTGACAAAAGTGCTTTATGATGTTAGAGGTGTTTCCTCGTGGACTTGGATATAAATAGTTTGCGCAGTTGTGTCTGTGGCCATTGTGGCAGGATTGTTTCGTAAGTATGGTAGTGAAGACTATACTGGCGCACGTTTGTTTTGAGACTTAGAAGGAACATTCGGGACGAATGTTTCTAAGGAGGGGAGAATGTTATACCCCGTATTTCCCGAGTATGTACGTAAGGACGTACGTAGAAAATTTGAACTTGAGAATTAGGCTTGGCCGAATTAACTTTGTTCACAACACCCGAATTGAGTCGTTTTTCGACGAAACGTTTCCACAGCTTTCGTAGGGGAATTTCCGAATATGTCATTTTTAATTTTTACGGATTTTTCCGAGAGACGAAACATTTTGGACCAACAAGAGGGCGACACTTGTCACCCTCTCATTGGAACACCTTGGGCGGAAATGTGGTGGCCGAAAGTGTGGTGCAAATGGTCAAGGGTTGGTAGGATATTTTGTGTGCAAGTTGGCTAGGTACACATGGGTGAATCTTGGCCCTACACTTGCCTAACACTTGGTGTAATCTTGGCCATTGGTTGGCTTTCACTTGACCTATAAATACCCCCCCCTCCTTGGGGTGCTAGCCGTGGGGTACCCCCCCTAGCCTTGTTGCTTTCGTATAATACCCCCCTTTGTGGTGTAGAAATACTCTCAAAAGTATTGTTATAATGCCCAAATTACCTTAGCCGTATACCTTGTAGTATTCTAAGGTTATACCTATACGAAAAGCCCAGAAATACTATTATACTTCCGTCACCACAAAACCAAAACCCTAGGAAAATCTCCATAGTCCGTTTGAGTATTGTGTAGAAGTTGGTTAGAACTTCTAAGGGTGGTTTAGAGCGGGTTGAGCGCTGAGTCGAGCTAAACCTTGCTAAGGATCGACATTAAACTCGGATAATTATGGGCTTATCGAGGTAATTATCTTGCCTCTATTGTAATTGGAAATTACATGTTGTTAGATTATATAGTTGAAGTATACTATATATAAGATCGAACGTAGTTATCGGCAATGTCTTTTGACTTAAGCCCGAATTTAAAGAAGAATCTTGAATTGTAATTACATAGGCTGTATTACAGAGACTTGTGTAGTAGTACCGTGGAGTAGAATTGTACTGCTAGGGTTGAGGTATAACCCCGGTTGGCTTGGCAGCCTCGATAGAGGAGGAGATTTACGCCATGGGGGAGGTCGCCGAATTTTCGTAGAATGTTCTACGAAGGGATCTAAATGTTAATAAGCGCGTGGCCTTATAGGTTGAAGTACTACGCTGGCGCGATCTACTTGGCTTAAGGAGTAGCCGCGGTTGGAAGTACTTGAGCGTTTTGCTTTTAGTCGATACTCGTCGCGAGGTATGTGAACCTCTTCCTATCTCTTCTAGCATGATATGTGTGAACTATGTAGTACGGTAGACGTACATGTGCTAAATGTATTTGATTGGTTTAAAACATAAAGTGTTATAACGGCTTTATGGGAAGTTGGTTATAATGACTTTATGTTGGTAAGAAAATACTTGTGGTTATTAAAAAGGTAATCGATTTGAACTATAAGCGGCTTGTTATATGTTAATAATGAACTTGAAGTATTTCAAAAGATTTTTGAATCATTTTGAAAGAAGAAGTAATAAAAGGTTTTAAAAAGAGTTATACTAGCTTTATGGGAAGTTAGGTATAACGGCTTAAGAATAGTTTACTGATGTTAGAAGTTAAGAGACTTGATCTTATAAGATAAGAGACTTAACTTATTTGTTTTAATGTGAATGTTTGTGTGAAACCTCATTCGTGAGTAATGAGTACTTGGTTTTATTTAAAGGGATAATGTTTTACTTGATTTGAAATCGAATGTGTATCGACGGACCAATCGCGTTAATAAAGGAAAATGTATTAAATAATGATGAATTGTATTAAAACCAGTAGAAACCTCCATCCGCATAGAAACTAAGATGAGACAAAATGATATACATTTTCTAGATCATGGCTGCTGTAATAAGAATGTTGTAAACAAGAATAACCTACTCTCACGTGAGACATATATTACTCAATTGTTCTAAAAAGGAATCAAGTGATTAAGTTTATGAACTATGAAACCATTTGAAAATGAGAAGCTTGAGTAATTGAAACTAGGCAAACTGGAACTTAGGAAAAGAATGTTGTTACTTGATTTTGAAAAGGAATGTGGGTTGGTCATTCTAATACTACGGGTATCGGGTGACTTTTATAAAAGTAATGGATCTCTTTTAAAAGAACTTAACGTATGTAGTACTTTGGGGTTAAAACCCGGACTTTGGCATAAAAATGAAAGTACCTTGAGTTGTGTATAACTTGCCTATGTTTGTTGTTGTGTAACTTGCTTATGCATGTTGTTGTGAAACTTGCCTATGCTTATTGTGATAGCCTTTGTTGTGCAAGGAATGTATTTCACTCGACTACCGGTTCATCCGGGAATGTATCTCACTCGACTACCGGTTCATCCGGGAATGTATCTCACTTGATTACCGGTTCATCCGGAAATGTATCTCACTCGACTACCGGTTCATCCGGGAATGTATCTCACTTGATTACCGGTTCATCCGGGAATGTATCTCACTTGATTACCGGTTCATCCGGAAATGTATCTCACTCGACTACCGGTTCATCCGGGAATGTATCTCACTTGATTACCGGTTCATCCGGGAATGTATCTCACTCGATTACCGGTTCATCCGGGAATGTATTTCACTTGACTACCGGTTCATCCGGGAATGTGTTCACTCGATTACCGGTTCATCCGGGAATGTATTTCACTTGACTACCGGTTCATTCCGGGAATGTATTTCACTCGACTACCGGCTCATCCGGGAATGTATTCCACTCGACTTGGCATGACTGCTTTTATGTGGAATCGTAGTTTGGTTATCATACATGTCTCCTGCTTTATATAGACCATTATGATTTCATTTACAGTATTTATATTTTAGCTTCACATACTCGGTACCTGTTGTACTGACCTCCTTCGGGGGGCTGCGTTCATGCCGCAGGTTGAGGTACACCAGTCGTTGATCCTAGCTCTCAGGGTCACAGTTCAGCGTTTGGGAAGCTCCGTTTCTCCGGAGGCTTATCAGTGGTATAGTCCCCTGTCGTAGTAAGTGTTTACATTCAGGGGTTTGGCGGGGCCCTGTCCCGCCATTGTTGTCGTATCATTCTTAGAGGTCTGTAGTACTGTTGTGGGCAGGGTTTGTAAAAAGGATTAAACTGTTCATGTTAAAAGTTGTCATTTATATATATGCCGAAAGGCAAGTTTTTCTCAGATTACCGTTTGTACTTCATTTGTTTCATGTATGTGTTTTATGTTCCGCTGATTACTCTGATGTTGTATCACTAGGGTGCCCGGGGTAAGGCACCAGTCACGGGCCCCGGAACGGGTCGTGACAAGGGCCCCGCCATACCCCTGAATGTAAGCACCTACAACAACAGGGGACTATACCAAAGATAAGCCTCCGGAGAAACGGAGCTTCCCAAACGCTGAACTGTGACCCTATGAGCGAGGATCAACACTGGTGTACCTCTACCTGCGGCATGAACGCAGCCCGAAGAGGTCAAGACAACAGTACCAAGTATGTGAAATCGAAATATCAGTAAATGAAATCATAGTAGTCTATATAAGGCAGGAGACATATATGATAACCAAACTACAGTTCACAATAAATAAGCAGTTATGTCACGTCAGGGACTCACGCCCTCAAGGTCATCACTCAAACATAACTATGGGTCTCACGCCCACCACATCAATCATGCCCGTGGAATACCTTCCTCACTGCCGGCAGTCTATGATATAAAAGCACCAAGGAATACACATGAACACCAGGTCCCACCTGTGTCATAATAAAACCGCACGGTAAATGCGAAGGCATAACCGACTACTAACACCTACGCATACCAACAAGGTCATAAATCGTATCATGAGATCTGTCTGAGACCGCCACATGATCGGCCGCCACTCGCCCGCGATCTAATGTGTGCGTCTAGTCCTCGAACTTCCGCACTCGCATAGGCCACACCAATGGCCCGCATGTGGTATTCCTCGCATCGAGGGTAGCTACTCCCCGGCAACGTCCTGGACTCACACTCCGCATGGCCACATAGACCGGATGACAACAAAGGCCGCACACTAACCTGGAATTCTCGTAGCTCCGTATAGGTCACAGCACCGCATGAGGTATTCTCGAATCATAGGTCACACAGACACTTTGAGTCTACCCCGCGACGGAGGCGCCAACCCCGAATCATGTCAAGAGGTGAGTGATATAATACTAACATAACACTTATCGTTAAACCACATAAGCACAACAAGGAAACCCCTTTACACAAACATCACAAGATACTAACACACGTAGCATCCTAACATGTTTACTTATCAAATCAACAAGAAAGTATTACAAGGCTATCACAAACCAACACAATCAAGTTATTCACACAAGGTACTTTCTTTATGTTAACAAGTTCGGGTTTTAATCCCTAAAGTACTTCATACATTAACTCTTTAAAAGATCCGTTTCTTTCACAAAAGTCACACAATACCCGTAGTATAAAAATAGAGTGACTATCTTTTTAAGTAAACCAAAACACTTCCCTTTGTAAAATCAAGTAACAACATTATTTTCCAAACGTTCGGTTGCCTAATTTCAAATGCTCAAGTTTCTCATTTTCGAAAGGTTTCGTAGTTCATAGTTTTAATCACTTAATGATGTAATTCTCCTTTAAAACAATTTGAGAAACATATGCCTTATATGTGAGTAGGTTATTCTTGTTTATCACAATCTTATTAACGCAGCCATGATCTAGGAAATGTAATATCATTTTGTATCATCTTAGCTTCTATGCAGATGGGGGTTTCTACTGGTTTTAATAATACTTAATTAGTCAATACATTTCCCTTATTAACGCTGCAGTGGTTTGTTCGATACTTATTCTGATTTCCGAAATCAGTAAAACATTATTCCTTTTAAAAACCAAGTACTCATTACTCACGAATGAGGTTTCACACTTTTTAACAAAACTCATATTAATTTAATTAAGTCAAGTCTCTTATCTTTTAAGATCAAGTCTCTTAACTTCTAAAATCAATAAATCATTCTTTTTATCTCTCTTAAGCCGTTATACCTAACTTCCCATAAAGCTAGTATAACTCTTAAGCTTTTAAAACCAAGTATTACTCTTCTTTCAAAAAAGGTTTCTTAATTCTCTTGAAATACTTTAAGATTCTTATTATTCAGGCTTAAGTCAAAAGACATTGCCGTAAAACTACGTTCAGTTAACACACGTACGTCTACCGTACTATATATATATATTCTTTAAAATATCATGCTCAAGAGGATAGGAAGAATCACATACCTCGCGACGATTTATCGACTATTAGCAAATAGCTCCAAAGTACTGTAATCCTGCTAGCCTTTTCCACCCTTCGAGTAGAATACGCTACTCACAGTACTTCAACCTATAACGGTTATACAAGTCTATCAATGTCTAGACTACTCGGTAGAATAAATCTAGATACAAGATTCTACGGAAAATTGGGCAGCACTTCCCTACCCGTCAATCTTCACAAGTCTCATCAGAATACACCCTATGTAAGTACAGTTCAATACTCTTCTTATATACCTTCCTTGTATATAACTTATACTTAATTCTTATACTTCAACAGTATGTAAACTCTAATTTCAATAGGGGGACAAGAGTATTTACCTCGATAAACCCAAAATTATCCAAGATTTAATGTCGATCCTGAGCAACGTTTAGCTCCTACTCCGGGTGCTCCAACCCGCTCCAAACAACCCTTTAGAAGTTCTACGCAACTTCTTCTTAATACTTCAACCGGCTATGAAGATTTTCCTTAGGGTTTCGTTTTGAGACAAAAAGGACATAAGGTAGTATTTCCGGGCTCTACGTATAGAGGTAACTTTGGAATACTACAAGGTATAAGGCTAAGGTATTTTGGTATAGTAACAATACTTGGAGAGTATTTTCTACCAAGAGGGGGGGTATTTTACGAGAACAACTCAAGGTAGGGGGGTACCTCTCGCCAAAGCCTTCTCAGTGGGGCGCTTTTGGACGAGAGCTTCAACAAGAGGGGGGGAGGATTTTCAAGACTTAGAAACTATTTTTGGATGAAGAAGTCTTCCACAAGGGGGGGGGGTATTTATAGGGAGATCAATGGCCAAGATCAAGCCAAGTGGTGGGCAAGTGTATGGTCAAGATTTGGACAAGTGTTTGTGGGTCCCACTTGCTCATCAACTACACAAAAATATCTACAAATATCCTACCAACTCCAAGGCAACAAAAACGTGCCAAGAATGGCCCTTTGCCGTCCACTTTGAGGGTGACACATGTCACCCTCCCGTTGGTCCAAAATATTTCAACTCTCGAAAAAATCCGCAAAAATAATAAATGACATAGCCGTATTTTTCCCTTCGCAAGTTTTGTAAAACGTTTCGTCGAAAAACGATTCTTTTCGGTAGTTGTGAACAAAATTTCGTCCTTGCCTAACTTTAAGGCTCAAAATTTTATACGTAATCCCTTACGTATATACTCTGGAAATACGGGGTATAACAATACTAATGATAGTGGGGTACGGGTTCGTGAGATTGTCGAGTCTTCCATCGTTGAGGAGGTGAAGAGGCGACAGTATGAGGACCCAATTATGATACGGTATCGAGATACGACTCTTCTAGAGGAGAAGTGTTTATTTGAGGTAGCGCCTGATGGGGTGCTAAGATTTGAGGGCAGATTGTGTGTTCCCGATGTTGCAGAACTTCGTCAGCAAATTCTGGGGGAGGCACACAGTGCTCGTTACTCTATTCATCCGGGGTCGACTAAGATGTACCATGAACTCATATGTATGTATTGGTGGGATGACCTGAAGAGGTACGTGGCAGGGTTTGTTGCTCATTGTCCGAATTGTCAGCAGGTCAAGATCGAGCACCAGAAGCCCGGTGGGCTATTGCAGGCGATTGATATTCCGACATGGAAGTGGGAGGTGATCAATATGGATTTTGTTACAGGGTTACCTCGTACTCAGAGGAAGTGTGATTCCATCTGGGTTAGTGTAGACAGGCTGACGAAAACAGCCCACTTTCTTCCAGTCAGGACTACGTATTCGGCTGAGGATTATGCTAGACTGTATATCAGAGAGGTTGTGAGACTGCACGGAGTTCCTATATCTATTATATCAGACATAGGAGCCCAGTTTATGGTAACTTCTGGAGGTCTTTCCAGAAGGGGTTAGGGACACAGGTGAGTCTCTGTACCGCTTTTCATCCTCAAACCGACGGACAGGCAGATCGTACTATCCAGACACTTGAGGATATGCTGCGGGCCTGTGTTATTGATTTCAGGGGTAGCTGGGAGGATCATTTGCCTCTTGTAGAGTTTGCTTATAACAACTGCTACCATTCAGATGACGTCATATGAGGCTTTGTATGAGCGGAATTGTAGGTCGTCGATCGGTTGGTTCGGCGTGGGTGAGGTTCAGTTGGTTGGCCCAGACTTGATTCAGTAGGCTGTGGATAAGGTGAAGCTTATCCAGGAGAGACTGTTAGCAGCTCATAGTCGGCAGAAGTCTTATGTAGATAATCGGCGTCGACATTTGGAGTTTCAGGTTGACGATTGGGTCTTCTTGAAGGTATCACCCATGAAGGGTGTGATGAGGTTCGGAAATAAGGGTAAACTTAGCCCAAGGTACATTGGGCCTTACCAGATCATCCGTAGAGTAGGCAAGGTTGCCTATGAGTTGGACCTGCCATCGGATTTAGAGGCGGTACATCCGGTCTTCCATGTTTCTATGTTGCGAAAGTGTATCGGAGATCCATCAAGAGTTTCCCAGCTAGCGAGGTCCAGGTGACAGGGATTATCGTATGAGGAGAGTCACATAGCGATACTCGATCGCCAGGTCAGGCGACTGCGGACCGATGACGTGGCTTCCGTCAAAGTCTTGTGGCGGAATGATAATAGGGAGGAGATGACTTGGGAAGCATAGGAGGACATGTTGAGGAAGTATCTTCACTTATTCTCTACACCTTCAGGTAATTCATTTCCCTTACTTATCAAGTTTTAATTGAAGTATTTTGCTTAAGTGCTATTATGTGGTCACGTGTGGCATTGTTGTTATGTAGGGGGTTGTAAAAGGAGACTATGTCGCTATCCCTTAGATTGACTTCGAAAGAACATTCGGGGATAAATGTTTCTAAGGGGGGAAGAATGTTACACCCCAAAATTCCAGGACATGTATATAAGAACATACGTAAAAAATCAGGACGCTAAAACTTGAGACTCATAGAATTTATCGGAATTATGGAAATGTCGGGAAATGAAATATTACGACGAATGGGATGGTTACACGTGTCACCCCCCCTTGGATGGTCTTGGACGATTTATACCAAGGACAAGAAGGTCATTTGACCAAAGCTTAGATGATCAAGTCTTGCTAAGCTAGAGCTTGATATTATTGACCAAGTCAATGAGCCCACTTGGCTTGATATTTAAATCCCTTTCATCCAAACCACACAAGTGTATTGATCTAGACCCTCCATTTAATTATATAAGCATACTAGTACCAAGACAAGTCTTCCACACTTAGAAAAATTTCAAACCACACAAGTGTATTGATCTAGACCCTCCATTTAATTATATAAGCATACTAGTACCAAGACAAGTCTTCCACACTTAGAAAAATTTCAAGAAAAACATTGCTCTTATCGGGTTAGGTCCCCTTTGCAAGACAAAAATTTTCATTTGTTGTCCACAATTCACAATACTTTAAACCAAGGTTCCAAAGGGTATTGTAAGGATGTCTCAATAGAAAGATCCCGGAAAAGCTTCATTTTTACATTAGTCGCAAGGTGAAAACCTAAGTCGTTTTCATAGTTTTGTGTGGAAGTTGAAGGAAAGTTGTTTGTGAACTTCTAAAGGCTTCAAATAGCGGATTGGAGCGTGAAGGAAAAGAGCTAAGTTGCTAAGGAGCGACTTTGAATCTTGGAGTTGGATTAAGGCTTGTCAAGGTAACAATCTTGTCCTCTTAGTGTTATAAGATTTCATGTATACATTTTAACAAGCATGAGATATTTATTGGAGATTTATAAGTGTTATAGATATTGGAAGCCTAAATCCGAAAATGACCTTGTTAGCCATTGAAATACAATTTGGTCGATAGTTATAATCGTCGCATGTTATCTAATAGAAGATGGTAGTTGTTATAATCGATTACGACTATATAACATGTTAGACTAAACAACTTGGATTAAAAAGGAATTGGAAAGGATTATACGTTGTTGCACCTATTAGCCGTGAATGGCATTGTCTTTTGGACTATTTTGACATCAATTGTGGGGCAGAATTTTTCACGTCCTGTTAGGCGTGTAATCCCCTTTTGTTAGCTACATTGTTGAGCCTTAAATGTGGCATGTTTGGTTATTGAATTCGGGCCTTGAAAAAGGTGGAAAAGTACGTAGAAACAAAGGAAGTGATGTCCGATTTTCCGTAGAATTTGGTGACTTTACACTTAGAATATTCTACGTTTGAAGCTAGAGGTTAATAGACGTATTATGGTCATTATAGGTTGACATACTACATACGACATATTAGACTTAGCAAGTGGATTGAACCGAAAATGTATGTGGAACTTTTCTTATCTCTTGAGCATGAGTAGTTATAAATGTATAGTACGGTAGACGTACGAGCTTTAAATGAATTCAGTTTCATTTGGTATCCTTGACTTGTTTTAAGAATGTCCAAGTTGGTTGATTTAGAGAATTAACTCACTTGTTCTAAAGGATAAAAATACCTTAGTGTCTAAAGCATAAAGTTATTATAACGACTTTATGGGAAGTTGGTTATAATAACTTTATGGAAAGTTAAAAGAATGGTTTACACTAGTGATGTAAATAAAGAAAAATGACTTGAAATGAATAAAGGCAAATTGATTTAAATGCATCAATTGTTTAAAGTTTTAAAGTAAAAAGTCACTTGATTTAGAAGTCTAAATGTATATTCTAAAAGGTGTAGTGACTTGTTATGAAAAGTAGACAAGTCTTGATACTACGGGTGTTAGTATCTTGGGGTTTTTATATGAAAAATGGTCATTTTAAAAGAATAGAAGTACGTAGTACTTTGGGTTAAATTCCCAGATTTTCATGATATGATAGTGCCTTAAGTTAACTGAAATGAGAGTGCATGCTAATTAAGTCTAATGAGAAGTTAAGGGGTTTGCTTAACTTGCTTATGTTATTTATGGTAGTCGGTTGTGCTTGTGTTATATTGTTCTTTACGGGGTCATTCCCCGGGCTTGTTGCATTTGCATATTCCGTGGATTTTCTCCCCACGATGCGAGGAATACCTCATGCGAGTCCGTAGGGCTCATGCAGGTGAAATAGTCCTATGCGGGGTGGACCAGTCCTATGCGAGGAAATTACCTCATGCGGATCCATACGGCCTATGCGGGTGAAATAGTCCCAGGAGTAGGATTGTGTGATAATACTATGGGCGGATGGTCCTAGGTTAATCACGGGCTTCCTATTTTAAGAACCGGAAATGTATATTTTGTTACTCTCATTGTTAGTAAGGCATAGTATACTGTTAATTTGATTATCATACATGTCTCCAGCTTTATTTTAGACTTATGATGTAAATTACAGTATTTTTCAGTTTTACATACTTGGTACATATTGTGTACTGACCCCCATTCCTCGGGGGGCTGCTGTTACACCCCGTAATTCCAGGATATGTTTAAGAGAATGTACGTAAGGTATCAGGACTTAAAATTTGAACGAAAGAAAAAATTGTTTTCCAAGGAAAAATCTTCCGAACCTGGGGAAGGAAAATTGTTCGTTAATAAGAATTGGGTTAACAGAACTTTTTTTATTTGAGACTGTTGGAATTTATCGGAACTATGGAATTTTATTTTTGGAGTTGGATACGTGGGGCCCACCCGAGAATGTTTACGTTTTTATGGGGCCCACGAGGTTTCCGATATTTTGACCAATTATGGAAATTTCGGGAGACGAAATATTATGGACCAATGGGAGGGCGACACGTGTCACCCTCCACATGCTTATGCTGGATGAATTAAAGAAATTGACTAAGTCAATGAACAAGTGGAAGCTTGACATTATTGACTAATTGACCCAATCCTAGCCATCCATATGTTTTAATCCTAGCCATTGGTTGTAGTATATATCCATCTTACTAGTGCAAGACTAGACAAAATTCCACACTTAGAAAAATTTGAGAAATCTTGTTGTGCACTAATGGGTGCTCTCGTCCAAGCCCTCATTTTGAAAAAGAAATTCTTCAATCTTACTTCATATATCCCAATATTCAAACCCAAGGTCCCTAAAGGTATTCTAAGGATATCTCAACACAAAAATCCCGGAAAAACTACGTTTTTACGTTAGTCGCAAGATGAAAACCTAAGGTGTTCTTCAACTTTGAAGTTGGAAATTGAAGAGAAGTTGTGTCACGACCCGAAACTGGGCCCGTGACTGGTGCCTTACCCCGGGCACCCTAGTGACACAACATCAGAGTAATCAGCGGAACATAAAACATATACATGAAACAAGTGAAGTACAAAACAGTGATCTGAGGAAAACTGGTCTATCGGCATATATAAATAACAACTTTTACAACTGAACAGTTTAATCCTTTTTACAAACCCTGCCCACAACAAGATTACATGCACTTACGAATGATATGACAACCATGGCGGACAGGCCCCGCCAAACCTCGAATGTAAACACTTACTACGAGGATCAGACACCGATAAGCCTCCGAGAAACGGAGCTTCCTAACGCTGAAATCGTGACTCGAGAGCTAGGATCAACGATCGTGTACCTCAACTCGCGGATGAACGCAGCCTCAAGGAGGTCGATAACAGTACAGTATGTGAAATCAAAATACGCATCAGAAATGAAATCATAGCGATCATATAAAGCAGAGGCATGTATGATAACCAAACTACGCTTACAACAAAGCGGTCATGTCAAGTCGTGACTCACGCCTCAAGTCATCACTCAAGTATAACAATGGGTCTCGTGCCCACAACATCAATCATGCCCGGATACCTTCCTCACCGCCGGCTTCATGATATAAAAGCACCAAGGAACACACTGAACACCGTGTCCCACTGTGTCATAATAAAATCAGACGGTAAGTACGGCGCATAGCCGACTACTAAAACCCACAGCACCAACAAGGTCGCGAATCAGATTATAAGATCTGTCTAGACCGTCACATGATCAAAGCCGCCACTTGCCCGCAGATCAATGTACGCGCCTAACCATGGAACTCCCGCACTCGCATAGGCCAATCTCATCGCCCGCATGAGGCATTCCCGCGTCGAGGTAGCTACTCCCGATCGCCCCGACTTCGCACCGCACGCCACAAGGACCGCATGCCCATAAAGCGACGACACTAACCCGAACTCGTAGTTCCGCGATAGCCCGGGACTGCATGAGGTATTCTCGAATCATAGGTCCATCGACGCCCGAGTCTACCCCGTGACGGAGGGCGCTTAACCCGGAATCATCTCAAGAGATGAATGCCACAATACTATCATAACGACCGATAGTTAATAAGCACAATCGAGGAAACCCTTTACACAAACAAAGACAAGATACTAACACGTAGCGTCCTAACATGTTTACTTATCAAAGCAATCGTGAAAGTATTACAAGGCTATCACAAACCAATACAATCAATTTTTACACACAAGGTAATTTCTACTATACGATCAACAAGATCGTTTTTTTATTCCAAAAGTACTTCATACATTAACTCTTTAAAAGATACTATACCTTCACAAAGGTCACACAATACCGTAGTATATGAAAATAGAGTGATTATCTTTTAAAGTAAATCAATTACTTCTCTTTGTAAAATCAAGTAGCAACATTCTTTTCCAATGTTCAAGTTTGCCTAATTTCCAATGTTCAAGTTTCTCATTTTTTTGAAAGGTTTCGTAGTTCATAGTCTTATTCATTTAAGAATATAATTCTCCTTTAAACAATCTGAGAAACCTAAGTATTGAATAGGATATTCTTGTTTATAACAATCTTATTACAAAGACCATGATCTAGGAAATAACATTTTGTCTCATCTTAGCTTCTATGCAGATGGAAGTTTCTACCTGGTTTTAATAATACTTAATTATTCAAAACATTTCCTTTTATTAACGCCGCAGTTGGTTTGTCGTTACACATTCTCGATTTCAAATCAAGAAACATTCTTAAGCCGTTATACCTAACTTCCCATAAAGCTAGTATAACTCTTAAGTTTTCAAAAAAAACCAAATATTAATTCTTCTTTCAAAATGATTCAAAATCTTTTGAAATACTTCAAGTTCTTTATTAACACATAACAAGCCGATAGTTCAAATCGTTACCTTTTAAAACCACATGTATTTTCTTACCAACATAAAGTCGTTATAACCAACTTCCCATAAAGCCGTTATAACACTTTATGTTTTACACCAATCAAATACGTCAAAGACATGACGCTCACCGCACTACATATTTCACACATATCATGCTAGAAGAGATAGGAAGAGGTTCACATACCTCGCGACGAGTATCGACTAATAGCAAAACGCTCAACCGTCGGCTACTCCTAAGCCAAGCGATCGCGCCACACGTAGTACTCCCACCTATAAGGCCACAAGGCGCTTATTAACATTAGGTCTCTTCAGAACATTCTACCGAAAATTCGGCAAAGACTCTCCCGCAACAAACAGAAATCTCCTCATCTATCGAGGCCGCTACCAAGCCAACCGGGGGTTATACATCTAACCCTAACGTACAACTCTACTTCATGGTACTACTACACAAGTCTATCAGAATACAACCCTATGTAATTACAGTTCAAGATTTTCTTTAAATTCGAGCTTAAGTCGCAAGACATTGCTGTAAGTATTATTCGGAGCTTAAGTCAAAAGACATTGCCGATAACTACGCTCAGTTCTATTATATAGTATACTTCAACTATATATTCAAGCAATATGTAATTTCCAATTACAATAGAGGACAAGATAATTACCTCGATAAGCCCATAATTATCCTAGCTTAAAGTCGATCCCGGCAATCTTTTAGCTCCAACTCCGAGCGCCCAACCCGCTCTAAACCACCCTTAGAAGTTCTAACCAACTTCTACACAATACTCCAACGGACTATGGAGATTTTCCTAGGGTTTCGGTTTTGTGGACCGACGGAAGTATAATAGTATTTTCTGGCTTTTCAGATAGGTATAACCTTAGAATACAACAAGGTATATGGCTAAGGTAATTTGGGCATTATAACAATACTTTGAGAGTATTTCTACACCACAGGGGGTACATTATACGAGAACAACACCACAAGGAGGGGGATGAAGTCTCGCCACAAGGCCAACTCAGGGGAGGGCTCTCGCCAAGGGGAAAGGACGAGAACAAGTGAAGGGAGGGAGGAAGAGCTCACAAGACTTAGGCATTTTTGGATGAAGAAGTCTTCAACCTTAAGGGGTATTTATAGGTCAAGGGATGGCCAACCAAAGGCCAAGATCAATCCATGTGTTAGGCAAGTGTAGGCTAGGATTTACCAACACAAATATCCTACCAACTCCTTGACTTTTCCAAGGCACCAAAACGTGCTCCTCTCTTTGTCCAATTCGTCCAAATGGACGCTCAAGTCCACCAATTGGAGGTGCCAAGTGTCGCCTCCCGTTGGTCCAAAATGTTTCGCCTCTCTGAAAAATCCGCAAAAATTAGAAATGACATAGCCGAAATTCCCTACGAAAGTCGTGGAAAACGTTTCGTCGAAAAACGACTCTAAACGGGTGTTGTGAACAAAATTAATTCGCCAAGCCTTAGTACAAGTTTCAAATTTTCTACGCACGCCCCACGCATATACCGAAATACGGTATAACATTCTCCCCTCCTTAGAAACATTCGTCCCGAATGTTCCTTCTAAGTCTCAAAACAAACGCGCGCCAGTCACTACTATACTTACGAGCACAATCCTGCCACATCTGGCCACAGAAACACCCGCGCACATAAAAACTTACATCCAAATCCACGAGGAAACACCTCTAACATCACCAAATGACACCACTTTGTCACTTTGTCGCGAGCCTTGCTCCGACGACCCAACAATGGTACCGGGCTGCCTGCGATCCCTGAGGCTGTCGTACACTCGAACTCTTACCATATTTCTGATACTGCTTCAGTATCCAAAACTCGGGGTTACTATCTCTAACGTGGTCATCATTAACTGGGAACACTCTGGATGGATCTTCGATACTTTCCCGAATATAATAAAACGAAAGACCGGACGTCCTGCCTCCTAAGTCGGACGACAAATGCTAACATATAGGCAACCTGGCCTATTCTTCACATGAACTCACAAAGGCCCAAAGTAACTCGGGCTAAGTTCCTCTGTTTCCCAAAATTCGTCACACCCAATCCGGGGTGGTACCTTCAAGAAGACCGACCGCCAACCTGAACTCTAAGCGTCGTCGCCGCTTATCCGCACGATATCTCTGAGCTGCCAGAACCTCTTCTAGCCAAGCTTCTCACTATCCACAGTCTGCTGGAACAAGCCTGCACTAATCGTTCGAACCTTGCCAACATCGAACCAATCGACCGTGAACTTACACTTCCGCCTTACAAGGCTTCATAAGGCGACATTCGAACACCGAAATGGTAGCTTAAACGCTCCTCTACAGAGACAACAGTCCTACAACTACCCTCAAGTCCACACACCGCCCGGGCGAATGCGATTCGAGACTCACCCGAAGTTCTTAGCACATGCTTGGTAAAACTTCCGAAACAAAAACAGCCGTAACCTGGGCTCCACTGTCTGCCATAAGGTAAAGGTAGGCACCCCGTGCAACCTTACAACTTCTTCTGATAAATCAACACTGCCGAGTGAACGGTCCCGACCGAAGAACACGATGGGCTCCCCCCATCGGCCCGACCACTGCTCGAACGCATCCACGAACTCAGACTGTTAACTAAACTTGGGCCTAACACCGTAACCCTAACACAAGGCGGACCACCACAAACTGACCCCACCACCAAACCTACCGCTGTTGACCCGCAACGGGGACCCAACCCGACCCGCAACACGCAAAATACTAGCTCCCCGATCCGGAACAATCTCACTAAACACGTTACGAAAACCTAGCGATCTTCTTAGCTCAACTACCCCCTTTCATTTCACACTACTTAGGGACCTATCCCAACGTAGCTCACGCGTGCACTATGCACTCCAATAAGGATCAAACACAACACTATACCTTTACATCGAGATGGCCTTACCTCTAAGGTCTCTACGTATAAAACTCTAAGGTTCACACTTTTCTATCCCCCAAATCTTACTTGGTTAGCTAACCAAGATTTCTAATCACAACATTAACACTGCTATCAAAACATAGCACTTATGACATACCCATCTTATCACCCATACCGAACTCTGTAGGGTTAAAGATCTATCTCAGAATTACTGCTCCATTCCCTTAGTCGTTTAATCAAACTCGCCTGTAGGCGATAGCTGGAAGGTGACGAACTACCCACCTGCATCAAGGCAAAGTCCTCTTACTAGGTCACTCTCTCGACACATGGCCCTGACGGCCGCAGGTACAACAAGTACCAACTAAAAGACGACATTCCCGATGACGTGCATATCTGTGAACCGAAGCCCCGAGTTCTCACCAACTCCTGCGTACTCGAACGCCCCAAATCCGGAAGACCACTCTGCACGTGGAGGTGCATAATCTAATCTGCCGCGAGGCGACTCGCCTAAAGTTACCAAAGGACCTTGCCGCTCGCCTCTTCTCGCATCCCGTTAACCGTCGATCTCTATGTTTCTACTGCGCATAAGCCCGCATACGTGCCATGCTCGCCTAATCGAAGGATTACTCTTGCACACCCTTCTCTTAGGTAGTCATCAAGACTCGCGATACATCGGTATACTCCGCAGCCAAATCCATAGCTAGTAACAGGGTCGCCTTCTTGCAATCTAATTTCACTGTTCCCGGTCGTGGAACTAAAGGTTCAAATGTCATGGCCGCAGTAGGAACTGCCGCCGCCGTGCTAAACTTTACTGGGGCTAGTGACGTCGCAGAAATCCCCGAATGAAGCATTACCCTAGGTAATGATTGGGCCTGTGCCCACGTAACCCTCTGAATTCTACTCGCAGCTCCCTCGGCTGCCTTGCCCTCCTGGGCCCGGGTTGCCCTACGCGGAGGCATAACGATAGGGAAAAGAATTTCGTCGAGGTCCAACTTACAACATGACTCTAAGGCACGATCTCGAGTGAGATGAATATAAAACAATCCTATATATCCTATATCCTACTTATTATTGGTGTTGTGCACTACACACCGATAATCAAGACTTCATCGATACGGCTCAGACACTTTCCGAGGATTAACTGCTCTGATACCACTTTTGTCACGACCCGAAACTGGGCCCGTGACTGGTGCCTTACCCCGGGCACCCTAGTGACACAACATCAGAGTAATCAGCGGAACATAAAACATATACATGAAACAAGTGAAGTACAAAACAGTAATCTGAGGAAAACTGGTCTTTCGGCATATATAAATAACAACTTTTACAACTGAACAGTTTAATCCTTTTTACAAACCCTGCCCACAACAGTACTACAGACCTCTACGAATGATATGACAACCATGGCGGGACAGGGCCCCGCCAAACCCCTGAATGTAAACACTTACTACGACAGGATCGTACATCGATAAGCCTCCGGAGAAACGGAGCTTCCCAACGCTGAAACTGTGACCCTGAGAGCTAGGATCAACGACTGGTGTACCTCAACCTGCGGCATGAACGCAGCCCCCCGAAGGAGGTCAGTACAACAGGTACCGAGTATGTGAAACTGAAAATACGTACTGTAAATGAAATCATAGCAGTCATATAAAGCAGGAGGCATGTATGATAACCAAACTACAGTTTACAACAAAGCAGTCATGTCAAGTCAGGGACTCACGCCCTCAAGTCATCACTCAAGTATAACAATGGGTCTCAGGCCCACAACATCAATCATGCCCGTGGGATACCTTCCTCACCGCCAGCCTATGATATAAAAGCACCAAGGAACACACTGAACACCGTGTCCCACCGTGTCATAATAAAATCAGACGGTAAGTACGAAGGCATAGCCGACTACTAAAAACCCACGCATCAACAAGGTCATGAATCAGATCATAAGATCTGTCTAGACCGTCACATGATCAAAGCCGCCACTTGCCCGCAGTATCAATGTACGCGTCTAACCATGGAACTCACGCAGCTACGCATAGGCCAATCTCATCGCCCGCATGAGGCATTCCCCGCATCGAGGGTAGCTACTCGCATCGCCCCGACTTCGCACCGCATGGCCACAAGGACCGCATGCCCATAAAGGACGACACTAACCCGAACTCTCGAGTTCCGCATAGCCCGGGACTGCATGAGGTATTCTCGAATCATAGGTCCATCGACCCGCCCGAGTCTACCCCAGACGGAGGGCGCTTAACCCCTAATCATCTCAAGAGATGAATGCCACAATACTATCATAACGATCGATAGTTAATAAGCACAATCAAGGGAAACCCTTTACACAAACAGACAAGATACTAACACCAGTAGATCCTAACATGTTTACTTATCAAAGCAATCGTGAAAGTATTACAAGGCTATCACAAACCAATACAATCAAGTTGTTCACACAAGGTACTTTCTACTATACGATCAACAAGATCGGGTTTTATTCCCAAAGTACTTCATACATTAACTCTTTAAAAGATACGTTACCTTCACAAAGGTCACACAATACCCGTAGTATATGAAAATAGAGTGATTATCTTTTAAAGTAAATCAATTACTTCTCTTTGTAAAATCAAGTAGCAACATTCTTTCCAATGTTCAAGTTTGCCTAATTTCCAATGTTCAAGTTTCTCATTTTTTTGAAAGGTTTCGTAGTTCATAGTCTTATTCATTTAAGAATATAATTCTCCTTTAAACAACTGAGAAACCTAAGCCTTATATGTGAGTAGGATATTCTTGTTTATTACAATCTTATTACAAAGAACCATGATCTAGGAAATAACATTTTGTCTCATCTTAGCTTCTATGCAGATGGAAGTTTCTCTGGTTTTAATAATACTTAATTATTCAAAACATTTCCTTTTATTAACGCTGCAGTTGGTTTGTCGTTACACATTCGATTCAAATCAAGAAACATTCTTAAGCCGTTATACCTAACTTCCCATAAAGCTAGTATAACTCTTAAGTTTTCAAAAACCAAATATTACTTCTTCTTTCAAAATGATTCAAAAATCTTTTGAAATACTTCAAGTTCTTTATTAACACATAACAAGCCAGTCATAGTTCAAATCGCTTACCTTTTAAAACCACATGTATTTTCTTACCAACATAAAGTCGTTATAACTAACTTCCCATAAAGCCGTTATAACACTTTATGTTTTACACCAATCAAATACGTTCAGCACATACGCGTCACCGCATTACACATATTTCACACATATCATGCTAGAAGAGATAGGAAGAGGTTCACATACCTCGCGACGAGTATCGACTAATAGCAAAAACGCTCCAACCGTCGGCTACTCCTTAAGCCAAGCAGATCGCGCCACACGTAGTACTCCCACCTATAAGGCCACAAGGCGCTTATTAACATTAGGTCTCTTCGTAGAACATTCTACCAAAATTCGAAGACTCTCCCGCAACAACAGAAATCTCCTCCTCTATCGAGGCCTGGCTACCAAGCCAACCAGGGGTTATACATCTAACCCTAACGTACAACTCTACTTCATGGTACTACTACACAAGTCTCAGTAATACAACCCTATGTAATTACGCTCAAGATTTTCTTTAAATTCAGCTTAAGTCGCAAGACATTGCCGTAAGTATTATTCAGGCTTAAGTCAAAAGACATTGCCGATAACTACGTTCAGTTCTATTATATAGTATACTTCAACTATATATTCAAGCAATATGTAATTTCCAATTACAATAGAGGGACAAGATAATTACCTCGATAAGCCCATAATTATCCTAGCTTAAAGTCGATCCCGGCAATCGCTTAGCTCCAACTCCGAGCGCCCAACCCGCTCTAAACCACCCTTAGAAGTTCTAACCAACTTCTACACAATACTCCAACGGACTATGGAGATTTTCCTAGGGTTTCGGTTTTGTGATCGACGGAAGTATAATAGTATTTTCTGGCTTTTCAGATAGGTATAACCTTAGAATACAACAAGGTATATGGCTAAGGTAATTGGGCATTCTAACAATACTTTTGAGAGTATTTCTACACCACAAAGGGGGGGTACATTAGACGAGAACAACACCACAAGGAGGGGGATGAAGTCTCGGCCACAAGGCCAACTCAGGGAGGGCTCTCGCCAAGGGTGAAAGGACGAGAACAAGGTGAAGGGAGGGAGGAAGAGCTCACAAGACTTAGGCATTTTTGGATGAAGAAGTCTTCAACCTTAAGGGGTATTTATAGGTCAAGGGATGGCCAACCAAAGGCCAAGATCAATCCATGTGTTAGGCAAGTGTAGGGCTAGGATTTACCAACACAAATATCCTACCAACTCCTTGACTTTTCCAAGGCACCAAAAACGTGCTCCTCTTTGTCCAATTCGTCCAAATGGACGTTCAAGTCCACCAATTGGAGGTGCCAAGTGTCGCCTCCCGTTGGTCCAAAATGTTTCGCCTCTCGAAAAATCCGCAAAAATTAGAAATGACATAGCCGGAAATTCCCTACGAAGTCGTGGAAAACGTTTCGTCGAAAAACGACTCTAAACGGGTGTTGTGAACAAAATTAATTCGGCCAAGCCTTAGTACAAGTTTCAAATTTTCTACGTACGTCCTTACGTACATACTCTGGAAATACGGGGTATAACAAGTTGTTTATGAGCTTCCAAGGGTTGTTTGGAGTGGATTGGAACGTAAAGAAGAGGAGCTAAAGTTAGTAAGGATCGACTTTAGGTTTTGGATTGTATTTGGGCTTAAAGAGGTAATAAACTCTGTCTTGCTATTGTAATTCAATATTTCATGTTGTAGTAGTTGATAGATGAGCATGTGATATTTAGAATGAAGATTGATAAATGTTATGGAATTAGGAAGCTCAAATCCGAGATTGGCATGTTGGCCTTTAAGATTGTAATTCAATTTAATTGTTAGTTACAATCGTCACATGTTATAGAAGAAAAGAATTATAGTTGTTAGAATTGTTATTATGTATATAAAATGTTGGAATAACGACTAGGACTTAAAAGGAAATTGAAAGAGAATTGATGTGGTTGTAGCCGAGAATGGCCATTGAATTATTGGATTGTTTTATACAATTGTGGGGCAGAATTTTACATGTCCTGTTAAGACATGTAATCCCCTTTGGTTAGCTGAATTGTTGAGCCTTAAATGTGGCTTATTGGTTGATGAATACGGGCCTTAGAAAAAGTGGAAAAGTACGTAGAAACAAAGGAAGTGCTGCCCGATTTTCCGTAGAATTAGAGGGCAATTAATTGGTATAAGTTTTACAATAGTAAGTATGATATTGATAGAAGTACTATGGTCATTTTAGGTTGAAGTACTACGTGTAGCAGATTCTACTTGACTTGAGGAATAGCCGATGAAGTTGAAGTACTTTGGAGCATTTTGCGACTTGTCGTATTGGTTAGTCGTCACGAGGTATGTGAACTTCTCTTTTTATAGACATGAGTATATTTGAAGTATACTTGCCTTGTTGATTAGGGATATACTTTCCTTGATATTTGAAGTATACTTGCCTTGTTGATTAGGAGTATACTTGCCTTGATATTTGAAGTATACTTGGCTTGTTGTTAGGGGTATACAAGACTTGTTCTTGAGTATACTTTCCTTGTCATAAGAAGTATTCATGTTATTGATTTTATGCTAAAGGTATGTCTAGAATATTCCTAAGTTCTTACCAAGTCTTATGGGGGATGTTGGTAAGAGTCGTTAGGAAGTATTGAAGTCTAGTTGACCTTGCTAACTTACTTCACTAATGAAAAAAAGGACCGAACAAGCCATTGCAGCGTTAATGAAAATGTATCAGTAATCAATTACATTGAAATGAGTAGAATCTTCCATCTGCATAGAAACTAAGATGAGACAAAATTGTATTACATTTTCTAGATCATGGCTAAATGGAAAAGATAGTTATAAATGAGTATAACCTATTCACGACTCATGAAAGTATTAATTTGGAAAGTACGTGTGACTTGAATTTCGAAAGTATGTAGTAAATTGATTTTGAAAATATATATAAGTCTTGATTATGAAAGTATAGTAACTCGAATTACTAAAAGGTTATGAGACTTTATTTTTCAAGTTATGGGAATTGATTCTTAAAGTAAGAATGACTTGATTTAATTGAAGTAAGTGAAGTGATTTTAAAGAATGTATGTTATGAAGTTTTAAGACTATGAACCTTGATTTCCTAAAAGGTTATGAGACTTTATTTTTCAAGTTATGGGACTTGATTCTTAAAGGAATAAATGACTTGATTTAATTGAGGTAAGTGAATCGATTTTAAAGAATTTATGTTATGAAGTTTTAAGATTGTGAACCTTGATTTCCTAAAAGGTTATGAGACTTTATTTTTCAAGTTATGGGACTTAATTTTTAAATGAAGGAATGACTTGATTTAAAAAGTATGTCTTCTTGATTTATTTCAAGAGTTAAGAAGAATGATTTCAAAAGAGTATGTAACTTGAGTTTTAAAAGTATACGTTTGTTGATTTAAGGAAAAGGAGTTGCATAATTCTTTTTAAGTATGTATGTACGTAGTACTTTTGGGTTTAGTTTCCCCAATGTGATAAGAAATAAAAGTGTCTTAAGTTCTCTAAAATGAAAGCTTGTTATAATAGCTTTATGGGAAGTTGTTATAACGACTTAAGAAGAAGTGAAAAGGCGGTTTAAAATGTTATGTTATGAGACACATCGAGCCTACACATAGGTCGGGTTATGTTATGAGATTATGATAGTCGGTTGTGCTTATGTTATGAGATTATGATAGCCGGTTGTGCTTATTTATGAGATTATGATAGCCGGTTGTGCTTATGTTATGAAATTATGATAGCCGATTGTACTTATGTTACGTGATTATGTTAGCCGGTTGTTCCTGTGATATATTATTCATTATGGGGTCATTCTCCGGACTTGTAGCATTTGCATATTCCGTGGATTTGCTCCCCACGATGCGAGGAATACCTCATGCGAGTCCGTAGGGCTCATGCGGGTGAAATAGTCTCATGCGTGGCGGACCAGTCCTATGCGAGGAGATTACCTCATGCGGGTCCATGCGGCCTATGCGGGCGGATACAACCTATGCGAGGAGATTACCTTGTTATACCCCGTATTTAGAGAGTATGTACGTGAGGACGTACGTAGAAAAGTTTGAACTTTAAGTAGGCATGGACGAAAATATTTTTGTGCACAACACCCGATTAGAATCGTTTTTCGACGAAACGTTTTACAAAGCTTGCGAAGGGAAAATTCCGGCTATGTCATTTTTAATTTTTGCGGATTTTTCCGAGAGACGAAATGTTTTGGACCAACGAGAGGGCGACACTTGTCACCCTCAAGTTGGTGGAGTGTGGGACGGCAACTTGGACGATTTGGAGTCAAGGGTTGGTAGGATATTTTGTAGATATTTTGTGTGGAAGATGAGCAAGTGGGACCCACACACACTTGTCCAAATCTTGACCCTACACTTGCCTACTACTTGGCATGATCTTGGCCCTTGGTTTCCCTATAAATACCCCCCATTGTGAAGAGTTCTTCATCCACTCCTCACTTCCTTAGTCTTGAAAGTCCCTCCCCCATTTCGTGAGGCCCCTTTGGCCGAGAGTTGTCACCTCCTCTCCTTGTGGTGTGGCCGAGACACACCCCCTAGTGGTGCTGGCCGAGGGTACCCCCTTGCCTAGTTGTTCTTGAAAATACACCCTACCTTGGTAGAAAATACTCTCAAGTATTGTTACTATACCAAAATACCTTAGCCTTATACCTTGTAGTATTCCAAAGATACCTCTATACGTAGAGCCGGAAATACTACCTTATGTCCTTTTGTCTCAAAACGAAACCCTAAGGAAATCTTCATAGCGGTTGAAGTATATTGTAGAAGTTGCGTAGAACTTCTAAGGGTTGTTTGGAGCGGTTGAGCGCCTGCAGTAGAGCTAAACGTTGCTCAGGACCGACATTTAACTTGGATAATTATGGGCTTACCGAGGTAATTATCTTGTCTCCCTATTGTAATTGAGTTTACATACTATTGAAGTATAAGAATTAAGTATAAGTTATATACAAGGAAGGTATATAAGTAGGGAATTGAATCAGATTTACATGGGATCAGACATGAGACTTGTGAAGTTTGACTGCAGGGAAGGGTCGCCAATTTTCCGTAGAATCTTGTATCTAGATTTATTCTACCGAGTAGTCTAGACTTTGATAGACTTGTATAACCGTTATAGGTTGAAGTTCTGCAAGTAGCATGTTCTACTTGAAAGGTGGGCAAGGCTAGCCGGGTTATAGCCGTGGAGCGTTTTGCTAATAGTCGATAATCTTCGCGAGGTAGGTGATTCTTCCTATACTCTTGAGCATGATATTTTAAAGTATATATAGTACGGTAGACGTACGTGTGCTAACTGAATAATAATTACGGCAATGTCTTTTGACTTAAGCCTGAATAATAATTACGGCAATGTCTTTTGACTTAAGCCTGAATAATCTTGAAGTATTTCAAAAGAATACTGAATCATTTTTAACAGAAGAGTAATACTTGATTTTAAAAGCTTAAGAGTTATACTAGCTTTATGGGAAGTTAGGTACAACGGCTTCAGAGAGATAAAAAGAATGATTTATTGATTTAAGAAGTTAATAGACTTGACTTAATTGAATTTTGTTAAAAAGTGTGAAACCTCATTCATGAGTAATGAGTACTTGGTTTTTTTAAAAGGAATAATGTTTTACTGATTTCGGAAATCAGAATAAGTATCGAACAAACCACAGCAGCGCTAATAAAGGGGAAAGTATTATTAAAACCAGTAGAAACCTCCATCTGCATAGAAGCTAAGATGAGACAAAATGATATTACATTTCCTAGATCATGGCTGCTTTAATAAGATTTTTATAAACAATAATAACCTACTCACATATAAGGCATATGTTTCTCAAATTGTTTTAAAGGAGAATTATATCATTAAGTGATTAATACTATGAACTACGAAACCTTTCGAAAATGAGAAACTTGAGTAATGGAAATTAGGCAAACTTGAACGTTTGGAAAAGAATGTTGTTACTTGATTTTACAAAGAAAAGTGTTTTGATTTACTTCAAAAGATAGTCACTCTATTTTTATACTACGGGTATTGTGTGACTTTTGAGAAAGAAGCAGATCTTTTAAAGAGTTAATGTATGAAGTACTTTGGGGATAAAAACCCGATCTTGTTAATCATATAGTAGAAAGTACCTTGTGTGAATAACTTGATTGTGATGGTTTGTGATAGCCTTGTAATACTTTCTTGTTGGTTTGATAAAGTAAACATGTTAGGATGCTACGTTTGCTAGTATCTTGTGATGTTTGTGTAAAGGGGTTTCCCTCGATCGCGCTTATGTTGTTTAACGATCAGCCGTTATGTTGGTATTGTACCACTCACCTTGACATGATCCCGGGGGTTAAGCTGCCCTCCGATGAGGGGTAGACTCAAAGCGGTCTGTGACCTATGATTCGAGAATACCTACGCGGTCTGCGTGGCCTATGCGCGAGCTACGGAGTTCCGTGTTAGTGTGCGGCCTTTATGGTCATGCGGTCTATGTGGCCACGCGGATCGCGAGTCCAGACGTTGCCGGGAGTAGCTACCGATGCGAGGAATACCTCACGCGCCATCGAGTGGCCTATGCGCGAGTCGCGGAAGTTCCGTGACTAGACGCGCACATTAGATATCATGGGCGAGTGGCGGTATCACGACCCGCTCGGTTCGTGGATCGTGCCTTACCGGCACCCAAGTAGTCATACATCGAGAAATCAGCGGAAACATAAAGCAAGACATGAAACGCTTTATAAAATAAGACATGACATGTGAGAAAACATCGCCTTTTCGGCATATATATATAATCATGTTTTAGCGCTACATCCGACATCGCATAACATACGACTGCACTTAAGGAAATATACAACTATGGCGGACAGTGGCCCGCCATACTCGATCGCATAAAAACTATCTACAACAGGAGATCATACCAAAAGTAGAGCCTCCGAAGAGATGGAGCTCCCGACACCAACGTAGATCCTAAGGATGCGGATCTAGCACCGCTTGCCCTTACCGCGCATGAACGCAGCCCCAAGGAGGTCAAGACAACAGTACTAAGTATGCGAAATCAGAAGTACTTAAATGAAAACATATCATTTTTAAAACCGGTTTACAAATATGTGTGAAAGAACCAAGGAAACCGCATATAGTGCCACATCACAAACAAGAGCAACAATAGGTAATCGTAATACGCCTTGTCTAGGCCGCGAATGATCGAAACAGGCCACTCGCCACATCCTCATTCTCGCAAGCCTAATCTCGACTCCCGAGTCCGCATAGGCCACTCGCACGGGCCCGCATGAGGTATAACCCCGCATCGAGGGTAGCTACTCCTGCATCGCCCCGACTCATTGTCCGCATGGCCACATAGACCGCATGAGGCATAACCCCGCATACTAACTCGAACTCTCGTAGCTCCGCATAGGCCCTGGACCCGCATGAGGTATTCTCGAATCATGGTCCTGCATCACTCGAGTCTACCCCGCATCGGAGGCGACAACCTCCCAGATCATCTCAAGAGGTGAGTGATAGTACACCAACATAACGACTTATCTTTAAACAACATAAGTACAACAAGGATACTCACTTATACAAACGTTACAAGGTACTAACACACATAGCAACATGTCATGTCTACTTATCAAACCATCTTATTATTCTTTTCACAATATAAGTCTGTTAGAAATACATAGGCAACTTGTTTCTTTTATCAATCTTAAGTGGTTATACTTAACTTCCCATAAAGCTAGTTTAACTCTTAAGCTTCTGTTTAAGAAACCAATTAGTTCTCTTCAGAAAATGGTTCATGAGTCCTTTGAAATGTTTTCGCTTCTTTATTATTCAAAGCCGTGAGGCATCACAGACGTATTATTCAAAGCTTAAGCCGTGAGGCATTGCCGTAAGTATTATTCAGCTTAACACATGTACGTCACCGCACTATATACATATTGTAAAATATCATGCTTTAGGAAGAATCACATACCTTCTCAAATAAAACCACCGCCAAGTCAATATGTCATACAAGAGAGTCACCTATAATAGTCACAGATATCTATTAAAGACTACTCAAGGTCATTCTAAACAGAGGGTTCACAATTCTATGGAAAGTCAAAAGCACAACCCTACCCGGTGAGCTATATGAGTCTACTGTGAAAACAGTCCTATGCGAGTACAGTTCAATTCTATTCTGGGATATTCTTCTAAGTATTTATACTTATTCTTATTCTACAACAGTAAGTATTCTCTAATTCAAAAGAGGGTTAGGATTAGTTACCTCGGTAAGCCCAATAATATCCTAGAAAAAGTCGCGCCTGAGCAAGGTTTTGCTCCTAAGTTGTATGCTCCAAGGAAACCTTAGAAGTCATTCACAACTTCTACTAAGTACTAAGGTATTTGGGCTAGGGTATTTTGGGCATTATAACAATACAAGAAGGCAACTTTTCTACCAAGGGAGGGGGGGTAGGTTTCGGCTAGGCTAGGTGGGGTAGCCTCGCCAAGCTTCTCGAGGAGGAGTGTGTTGGACGAATTGCTTACAAAGGAGAGGGAAGGATTTTTAGACTTGGAAAGCTTTTGTGGATGAAGAACTCTTCATCTCAAGAGGGGTATTTATAGGTCAAGGGATGGCCAACCAATGGCCAAGATGAAGACAAGTGCAAGGCAAGTGTAGGGTCAAGATTTGGGCAAGTGTACCTAGCCAACTTGCACACAAAATATCTTACCAACAACTTGACCAAGTTGGCAACTCCAATCGGCCATATGGACGCTTCACATCCATCAATTGGAGGGTGACAAGTGTTGCCCTCCCGTTGGTCCAAAATGTTTCGTCTCTCGGAAAAATCCGCAAAAATTAGAAATGGCATAGCCGGAATTTATTCTACGAAAGCTGTGGAAACGTTTCGTCGGAAAACTGTTCGCTTTGTGAGTTGTGCCTAAAAATCGTCCAAGGCCTAACTTTAAGACCAAACTTTTTGTACGTATTCCTTTACGTACATACTCTGGAAATACGGGGTATAACATTCTCCCCTCCTTAGAAACATTCGTCCCGAATGTTCCTTCCCAAGACAGATAACGATAAGGTTCTTCAAAACTTAAACAGTTTGCAAAAGCCACACACGGCCATAAACAACACTTAGGCATAAACGATAATGAAGATTTACAAGTAGGAAAGTGAATTACCTGGAGGGGTGGGGAACAGGTGAGGATACTTCTGCCTCATGTCCTCCTCGGCTTCCCACGTCATCTCCTCCCTGAGCTCGTTCCGCCACAAGACTTTGACGGAAGCCACGTCCTTCGTCCGCAGACGCCTAACCTGACGATCGATTATCGCTATGGGAATCTCCTCATACGATAACCCCTCGGTCACCTGGACATCGTCAATCGGATGTACCCTAGATGGATCCCCGATACATCTCCTCAGCATAGAAACGTGAAACACTGGATGCACTGCCTCCGACGGACGACGGCAGATCCAACTCATAGGCAACCTTGCCTACCTCGCGACATCTAAACGCCCAATGTACCTTGGGCTGAGGTTCCCCTTCTTCCCGAATCTCATCACACCCTTCATGGGTGACACCTTCAGGAAAACCCAATCATCAACTGCGAACTCCAGATGTCGACGTCGATGATCGCGTGACACATGCCGACTCGAGTGTCAATAGCCGCTCTCGGATAAGCTTCACCTTATCCATCTGCTTGCACCAAATCTGGTCCCACTAGCCGCACCTCGACCACCTCGAACCAACCTATAGGCGATCCGCACTTCCTCCCATACAAGGCCTCATAAGGCGCCATCCGAATCTTTGGAGTGGTAGCTATTATTATACGCGAACTCAACTAGAGGCAAATGATCCTCCCAACTACCATCGAAGTCAATAACACGGGCTCGCAGATATCCTCAAGAGTGCGGATAGTGCGCTCTGCTGTCCGTCATGCGTGGATGAAATGCGTGCTCGTGCTCACTGCGTCCCTAAACCCCTCGGAAGGACCTCCGAAGTTGGCGTGGCGGGCTCCTGCATGCGATATGATCGAAGTAGGGACTCCATGCGATCGACGATCTCTCGGATGTAAAGTCCGCATAATCCTCAGAAAAAGTCGTCCGACGGAAGAAAGTGGGCTGATTTTCGACCGTCGACGATAACCCATATAGAATCATGTCTCCTCCGAGTGCGAGGTAATCCCGTGATGAAGTCCATGTTGATTACCTCCACTTCCGGTCGGGATCTCTATCGCTGTAACAAACCACGGTCTCGGTGCTCTACCTTCACTGCGACAACACGGGCGAGCTACGAACTCGCAACGTCCTCTTCAAGCCATCCCACCAATACACGGATCTAAGGTCGTGGTACATCTTGGTCGACCGGATGGATAGAGTAACGCGTACTGTGCTTCCCCAAGAACCTCGCCGAAGTCCTCAAACATCTGGAACACACAACGCCCTCAAACCTTAGCACCCCATCGTGCTACCTCAAGGACCGCCCTCACGAAGAGTCAGATCACGATATCGAATCAAAGTGGATCCTCGAATCGTTGCCTCTTCACCTCGCCGGCGATGGAAGACTCGGCAACCTCACGAACTCTAACCCCATTGCTATCGTAATCAATCAAGCGGACACAAGGCTCGCTAATCGGTGCAAATTACGAACCATGTCCCTTCTCTCTAGCCGCACATCCGATAGGCTCCCATCGACCTACGACTAAGGGCATACGCCAACATTGGCCTTGCGGGTGGTACAGGATGTCCACATCGTAATCCTTAAGCAACTCTAACCACCGTCTCGCCGTAAGTTCAGCTCCTGCGGTGAAGATATCTTGGAGGCTCTTGTGGTCTGTAAAAATATCCACGTGAACCCATACAAATAGTGCCTCAGATCTTCAAAGCGTGAATCACGGTGCCAATTCCAAATCATGGGTGGGGTAGTTCCTCTCGTGTTTCTTGGTGTCGGGATGCATATGCTATAACTCGCCATGCCGCATCAACACATCCCAACCCGATGCCCGACGCATCACAATACCACGACATAACCATCCGACCCTCGGAAGAGTAAGAACGGGGCGGTCGTCGATCTCTCTTTCAAGAATCGAAACCACGCTCCAAGCATCGATCCATCAAACTTGGCTGCCTTCCGAGTCGGCCTAGTCAATGGTGCGTAGATAGAAGCAAACTTCTCCACGAACGCCGATAATACCTGCAAGGCCCGTAAGCTGCGAACCTCTGCCGGAGTAGTAGGTCTAGGCCAAGTCTCGATCGCCTCGATCTTGGCGTATCAACTCGAATGCCATCAGCCCGACAATATGCCCGAAACGCCATCAAGTCACCAAAACTCACATTTGGAAAACTTGGCGTACAATCGCTGGTCTGGAGAATCGCCAAGATCGCTCAAATGCTCGCGTGCTCCCGCTCTGGCGAGAATAAACCAAGATATCATCAATGAACACTATCACAAACGTGTCCAAAAATGGTTTGAACACTCGGTTCATCAAATCCATGAATACCGCCGAGCATTGGTCAACCCAAAGACATGACCACGAACTCATAATGCCCGTCACGGTCCGAATGCGATCCTAGGGACATCCACCTCTCGACTCGCACTGATGATAGCCCGATCGCATCAATCTTGGAGAAACATCTCGCACCTGCAACCGGTCGAACAAATCATCAATCTAGGAAGGGGGTATTCGTTATTAATGGTCACCTTGTTCGGTGCACCGTAATCAACACATGCGCGGCGTCGCCCTTCTTCTTCACGAACAATACCGGCGCTCTCGGGGAGAAACACTAGGCCTAATGAAGCCGCTTCTCTAGCAAATCCCTAAGCTTATCCTTCAACTCTCTCAACTCGGCAGGTGCCATTCTGTATGGCGGAATGGAAATAGGCCTAGTATCTGGCAACACATCTATACAAAACTCGATCTCCTCTCGTGAGGATACGGGAGGTCATCCGAAACACGTGCGGGAACTCGTGACTCAGGAACTGACGGAAAATCTGGTACCGCAGCTTCATTATCAAAGACCCGAACGAGATGGTTGATTTACGCCTTCTGCACCATCTTCGTAGACTTGATGTAGGAAATAAACCTACCTCCGGCGATACCGCGTGCTCCCACTCAACAACCTCGCCTCAGAAACTGGAACCGTACTATTCTCTCTCTGCAGTCTACAGTGGCGTAGCAGGAAGCTAGCCAATCCATCCCCATGATCACATCGAAGTAAATCATCTCCAACTCTATCAAGTCGGCCAGGTCGACGCGTAAATGGTCACAGACAAGCTCTATATACCCCGCGAGCTACCGAATCACCATCGCGTAGCTACCTCGAAAGGGTCTATGGGCTCGTGCTCTATCCTATCCTACTAGCAACAAGGGAGATATATAGGACGAGTAGAACCGGATCTATCAAAGCATACACATCAAACCCGAACCGATAAGGTACGTGGCGACATCGGTGAGGCCTCACGATCTGTCGGTGGACAAAGCATAAATGCGGTTCGAGGACCGCTAGAATCGGGACCGAGCCACGGCCTCTGCCGTGACTCTGCGACCATGAGCACCACGCCTCGGGCGAGTAATCAGGAGATGATGAAGCGGCAGCAGAACGAAGGTGAGCCTACCACCGCGCGCCGGTCGGACGATCCTCGCAGTGACCTGCTGGCCACAATCGTAACAAGCTCAAAAGTAGTACCACACTTCCGTAATGGGATCTACCGACGGCCACACCGGGGTGGTCGATCGCCGATACCTCTGCTACCACGGGCGTCGAAGCCACAGGGCTCAGTACGCCCTCGAAAACTCGGGCCGAGGGCGGTGCGGGAGTGCTCTGTCTTTGGCCGTGGTGCGAATCTAGACTGCTGCTGAGGCCGCCCACCACGATAACCACGTAAGACCCTCCGTCCCGGCCTTCTTCTGCTGTCGCCCACTCGTCGACCTCTGCGCTCGCGCATCCAGGCGTGAGCCTGCATGCGGGTAATGTCCATACCCGGCTGGAGAGAAACCCCCGCACATGACTCGGCCATATAGTCGTCTACCCGGTGACATAGCGGTGCACCCTATCCTCCATATATGCTACCAATGCTGGGACATATCGAGCCAATGAATCAAACTCGACATTGTACTCCCGGCAAGGTCGTCTCTCGCCTCGATGGTAAAATCTATCGGCCGCGCCTCTCATCCGTGGAGGCAAGAAGTGAGTGAGAAAGCCTCGAGAACTCATCCCAGTAGGCGGGACGCGTGCTCTCCCGGATACCTCCCATGAATCAAACCAATCGACTGCGGTATCACGCAGCCTATGTGAACCAAAGATCACGGACTCGGTCTCCGACGCCCTGATCACTCTCAAAATCCTCTGAAGCTGACGGATGAACTCCTGCGGATCATCCTCCGGCCTCGACCCATAAAACTCCGGCGGGCTACAGCTCAAGAAGTCTCGTAGCCTCAAACTCTCTGCCCTCGGGTGAACAACGGTGCGGCCGTGGGCTGGGCCAGGCTGCCGCGTCCAGCCTCTCTCGTGTCGGGCCTGACCTTAGCCAAAGGCGGGCCATCTCCTTGTACCCTATCTCCTCCGCCCGGTGTGGGGCGGGAGGTGTGGGTCGTGGTCTCTTTGGGGCGGCGGCGTCATAGAACTCGCCGTCTCGGTATAGACGGGCACGAGCCCTCGTGACTCTGGGTGTCTCGCTAGCGCCTCCGGCCTTGCCGCCACGGGCGGGTTGCCTTACGTGGAGGAATAATCATTACAGAAAGGAATACGTTAGAGGGTCCAACCTATAACACAACTCTAAAGCACGATCTCGTAATGAGAAGAACGGAAACCAATCCTAAATATCCTATAGCCTCACGATTATTGGTGTGGTGCACAACACACCGATAATCAAGACTACTAGATACGATGCAGTAGACACTTTCCGAGGATTAATCGCTCGATACCACTTTTGTCACGACCCGTTCGGGGCGTGGATCGTGCCTTACGGCACCCAGTAGTCATACATCGTAGAAATCAGCGGAAACATAAAGCAAGACATGAAACATTTATAAAATAAGACACAGTTATGTGAGAAAACATCGCCTTTCGCATATATATATAATCATGTTTTAGCGATTACATCCGACAATCGTACAACATGACTACAGACCTCTAATGAAATATAAAACTATGGCGGGCGGGGCCGCCATACCTGGATCTGACAAAACTATCTACAACAGGAGATCATACCAAAAGTAGAGCCTCCGGAAGAGATGGAGCTCCTGACACCAACGTAGAGATCCTAAGGATGCGGATCTAGCACCTGCTTACCCCTACCTGCGGCATGAACGCAACCCCGAAGGAGGTCGATAACAGTACTAAGTATGCGAAATCAGAAGTACTTAAATGAAAACATATCATTTTTAAAACCGGTTTACAAATATGTGTGAAACAACCGAAACCGCACATAGTGCCACATCACAAACAAGAGCAACAATAGGTAATCAGAATGTCGTCTTGTCTAGGCTGCGAATGATCGAAACAGGGCCACTCGCCCACATCCTCATTCTGCAAGCCTAATCCTGGACTCCCGGAGTCCGCATAGGCCACTCGCATGGGCCCGCATGAGGTATAACCCCGCATCGAGGGTAGCTACTCCTCGGCATCGTCCTGGACTCGCTGTCCGCATGGCCACATAGACCGCATGAGGCATAACCCCGCATACTAACCTGGAACTCTCGTAGCTCCGCATAGGCCCCCTGGACCCGCATGAGGTATTCTCGAATCATGGTCCTGCATCACTGAGTCTACCCGCGTCGGAGGCGACAACCTCCGGTATCATCTCAAGAGGTGAGTGATAGTACACCAACATAACGACTTATCTTTAAACAACATAAGTACAACAAGGATACTCACTTATACAAACGTTACAAGGTACTAACACACATAGCAACATGTCATGTCTACTTATCAAACCATCTTATTATTCTTTTCACAATATAAGTCTGTTAGAAATACATAGGCAACTTGTTTCTTTTATCAATCTTAAGTGGTTATACTTAACTTCCCATAAAGCTAGTTTAACTCTTAAGCTTCTGTTTAAGAAACCAATTAGTTCTCTTCTGTAAAAATGGTTCAGTAGTCCTTTTGAAATGTTTTCAGTTCTTTATTATTCAAAGCTTAAGCGTGAGGCATTCACGTCGTATTATTCGAGCTTAAGCGTGAGGCATTAGTAAGTATTATTCGATTAACACATGCGTCTACGTACTATATACATATTGTAAAATATCATGCTTTAGGAAGAATCACATACCTTCTCGTGAAAACCACCGCAAGTTGAATATGTCATGCAGAGAGTCACCTATAATAGTCACAGATATCTATTAAAGACTACCACGAAGGTCATTCTAAACAGAGGGTTCACAATTCTATGGAAAGTTGGGCGACAACCCTACCGGTGAGCTATATGAGTTCATCAGAAACAGTCTATGCGATACGCTGAATTCTATTCTCGGGATATTCTTCTAAGTATTTATACTTATTCTTATTCTACAACAGAAGTATTCTCTAATTCAAAAGAGGGTTAGGATTAGTTACCTCGGTAAGCCCAATAATATCCTAGAAAAGTCGCGCTGAGCAAGGTTTTGCTCCTAAGTTGTATGCTCGAGGAAACCTTAGAAGTCATTCACAACTTCTACTAAGTACTAAGGTATTTGGGCTAGGGTATTTTGGGCATTATAACAATACAAGAAGGCAACTTTTCTACCAAGGGAGGGGGGGTAGGTTTCGGCTAGGCTAGGGGGTGGGGTAGCCTCGGCCAAGCTTCTCAAGGGGAGGGGGGGTGTGTTGGACGAATTGCTTACAAAGGGAGAGGGAAGGATTTTTAGACTTGGAAAGCTTTTGTGGATGAAGAACTCTTCATCTCAAGAGGGGTATTTATAGGTCAAGGGATGGCCAACCAATGGCCAAGATGAAGACAAGTGCAAGGCAAGTGTAGGGTCAAGATTTGGGCAAGTGTACCTAGCCAACTTGCACACAAAATATCTTACCAACAACTTGACCAAGTTGGCAACTCCAATCGGCCATATGGACGCTTCACATCCATCAATTGGAGGGTGACAAGTGTTGCCCTCCCGTTGGTCCAAAATGTTTCGTCTCTCGGAAAAATCCGCAAAAATTAGAAATGGCATAGCCGGAATTTATTCTACGAAAGCTGTGGAAACGTTTCGTCGGAAAAATGTTCGCTTTGTGAGTTGTGCCTAAAAATCGTCCAAGGCCTAACTTTAAGACCAAACTTTTTGTACGTATTCCTTTACGTACATACTCTGGAAATACGGGGTATAACACCATCTTTGATCATGTGACGGTCTAGGCAGATCTCATGATACAGTTTATGACCTTGTGGTACTGTGGGTTTTAGTAGTCGGCTATGCCTTCGTACTTACCCCGTACGGTTTTATTATGACACAGGTGGAACCTGGTGTTCATGTGTATTCCTTGGTGCTTTTATATCATAGACTGCCGGCAGTGAGGAAGGTATTCCACGGGCATGATTGATGTTGTGGGCGTGAGACCCATAGTTGTATTTGAGTGATGACTTTGAGGGCATGAGTCCCTGACTTGACATGACTGCTTATTTATTGTGAACTGTAGTTTGGTTATCATACATGTCTCCTGCTTTATATAGACTACTATGATTTCATTTACAGTATTTTCAGTTTCACATACTTGGTACCTGTTGTACTGACCTCCTTCGGGGGGCTGCGTTCATGCCGCAGGTAGAGGTACACCAGTCGTTGATCCTCGCTCATAGGGTCACAGTTCAGCGTTTGGGAAGCTCCGTTTCTCCGGAGGCTTATCAGTGGTATAGTCCCCTGTCGTTGTAGGTTCTTACATTCAGGGGTATGGCGGGGCCCTGTCCCGTCATTGTTGATAAAACTCTTAGAGGTCTGTAGTACTGTTGTGGGCAGAATTGTAAAAAGGGATGTAACTGTTCTAGTTGATATATATATATATATATATGCCGCAAGGCAAGTTTTCTCAGATTATTGTTTCATACTTCATGTTATTGTTTTATATTACGCTGATTACTCTGATGTTGTATCACTAGGGTGCCCGGGGTAAGACACCAGTCACGGGCCCGGGTTCGGGTCGTGACAAAAGTGGTATCAGAGCAGTTAATCCTCGGAAAGTGTCTACAGACCGTATCTAGTAGTCTTGATTATCGGTGTGTTGTGCACCACACCAATAATCAGGAGGCTATAGGATATTTAGGATTGTTTTCCATTCTTCTCACTCTGAGATCGTGCCTTAGAGTTGTGTTATAAGTTGGACCCCTCTAACGTATTTCTTTCCCTTACCGTTATGCCTCCGCGTAAGGCAACCCGGGCCCAGAAGGGCAAAGCGGAGGAAGTGCGAGTAAACACGAGAGGTTCTGAGGCACAGCCCAATCATCACCGGGTGGTGCTTCATTCGGGAGTTCTGCGACATCGCCCGGCCAGAGTTTAGCACGGCGGCGATCCTGCTGCGGCCATGACATTTACACCTTCGATTCCGACACTGGCGAAAGTATAGTTTGCAACGGGACGACCCTGTTACTAGCTAGGGATTTGGCTACCAGAGAGTTTATGATATACCGATTTAACGCGGGCCTTGATGAATATCTAAGAGAGGGTTGTACTAGAGTAGCTCTTCAGTCATGCTTGAGCATGGCCTGTGTACGGGCTTATGCGCAGCAGGCCGAGAGACGTAGGGATCAACGGGTTGACCAAGATCAGCAGAAGAGGGCCAGAACAACAAGGTCCTTCGGTAACTTTCGAGGCGAACCGCCTCAGCAGCAGATTAGATATGCACCTCCGCCAGTGCAGAGTGGTCCTCCACAAACTTCAGGACGTTCGAGGTATGCCGGAGTTGGTCAGAGCTCCAGGGTTTCCGGTTCACAACTATACGTAGGTTCTAGCCAGCCGGGTTCAATTTTCCCTCAGTGTTCACAGTATGACAGGCGTCATCCCGGGGAATGTCATCTTTTGTTGATGCTTGTTTTACCTGCGGCCGTCAGGGCCATGTGTCGAAAGGATGTCCTAGTAGGAGGGATGCAAGTAGGAGGACTCAGCCTACCAGATCAGTTGCAGATTCAGTAGTTAGGAGAGGAAGGGGTGTTAGCCAGAGGAGGCCACCCCCACCTCGGTGTGGCCGTTGTGGTAAGTGTGATAGTGGGGAGTGTCGTACTTCTTCGACAGCTTGTTATGCTTGCGTCCAGCAGGGCAGGATTGATTGGAACGACAGAGGGTAGTGAAGCAGTAGATACAGGTGTATCCTTAACCCTCTAGATATTGTATGTGTGATAAGATAAGTATATCTTAAGTGTTACGTTCAGTTAACCTTGTGTAAATTGTGATTAGAATCATGGTTAGTTAACCGGGTAAGATTTGGGGGATAGAGAAAGTGTGAGCCTTAGAGTTTTATGCGTAGAGACCTTAGAGGTAAGACCATCTCGAGCAAAAGATGTATTTTTTTGTGTTTGCCCCTTATCGGAGTGCATAGTACACGTGAGATATGTTTGTGGGATAAGTCCCTGAGTAGTGTGGAATGAAAGAGGGTAGTTGAGCTAAGAAGACCGCTAGGTTTTCGTAACGTGATTAGTGAGATTGTTCCGGATCGGGGAGCAAGTGTTTTACGCGAGAGTGGGTCGGGTTGAGGCCATGCCGCGGGTCAACCCGCGACCTGTTTTATGGTGGGGTCAGTTTGTGGTGGTCCCTCCAGGTGGTAGGGTCACGAGGGTGTTAGGCCCAAGATTAGTTAACCATCGTACGAGTTCGTGGATTCATTCAACCAGTAGTCCGGTCGATGGGGTCAGCCCATCGTGTCTTTCAGTCAGGACCGTTGCTTGGCAGTGATGATATATCAGAAAGGTTGTAAGGCTGCACGGGGTGCCTACCTTCACCTTATGACAGACAGTGGAGCCAGTGCAGTGTTTCTTTTTCTGGAGGTTTTACCAGGCAGGGTTAGGAACTCAGGTGAGTCTCAGTATCGCATTCGCCCTCGGGCCAGTGTTTGGACTTCAGGGGTAGCTGTGAGGATTATTGTCTCCTGTTGAGGGAGTGTTTTATAGCTACCATTTCAGTATTCGGATGTCGCCTGATGACGCCTTGTAGGGGCGGAAGTGTAGGTTGCCAGTCGATTGGTTCGAGGTTGGCAAAGTTCAGATAGCTGGTTCATACTTGTTTCGGCAGGATGTGGATAGGGTGAAGCCTATCCAGGAGAGGTTATCGGCAGCTCAGAGTCAACAGAAGTCGTGCGGAGAATCGGCGATGATGCTTGGAGTTCAGGTTGACGGTGGGTCTTCTTGAAGGTACCACCCCGGAAAGGGTGTGACGAGTTTTGGAAAACAGAGGGAACTTAGCCCGAGTTACTTTGGGCCTTTTCATATCATGTGAAGAATAGGCCAGGTTGCCTATATGTTAGCATTGCCGTCCGACTTAGGAGGCAGTACGTCCGGTCTTTCGTGTTGCTATGTTCGGGAAAATATCGGAGATCCAGCCAGAGTGTTCTCAGTTAATGATGACCAAGTTAGAGATAGTAACCCAGAGATTTGGAAACTGAATCAGTAACAGAAATATGGTAAGTTATGAGAAAGAGTTCGAGTGTATGCGAGAAAGTGCAGCAGCGTGAGGGAAGAAGCGAGCATGTATTGCGAGCATAGATGTGATCATTTCTTTTGTAAGGAGAAGGTGCGAAGGAAGTATATTTTAGACCTCGGGTAAGGGCTTTTGTGATGTTAGAGGTGTTTCCTCGTGGACTTGGATGTAAGTATTTGCGCAGGTGTTTCTGTGGCCAGGTGTGGCAGGATTGTTCTCGTAAGTATAGTAGTGAAGACTATACTGGCGCATGTTTGTTTTGAGATTTAGAAGGAACATTCGGGACGAATGTTTCTAAGGAGGGGAGAATGTTATACCCCGTATTTCCAGAGTATGTACGTGAGGACGTACGTAGAAAAATTTGAACTTTAAGTAGGCATGGACGGAAATATTTTTGTGCACAACACCCGATTAGAATCGTTTTTCGACGAAACGTTTTACAAAGCTTGCGAAGGGAAAATTCCGGCTATGTCATTTTTAATTTTTGCGGATTTTTCCGAGAGACGAAATGTTTTGGACCAACGAGAGGGCGACACTTGACACCCTCAAGTTGGTGGAGTGTGGGACGGCAACTTGGACGATTTGGAGTCAAGGGTTGGTAGGATATTTTGTAGATATTTTGTGTGGAAGATGAGCAAGTGGGACCCACACACACTTGTCCAAATCTTGACCCTACACTTGCCTACTACTTGGCATGATCTTGGCCCTTGGTTTCCCTATAAATACCCCCCCATTGTGAAGAGTTCTTCATCCACTCCTCACTTCCTTAGTCTTGAAAGTCCCTCCCCCATTTCGTGAGGCCCCTTTGGCCGAGAGTTGTCACCTCCCCCTCCTTGTGGTGTGGCGAGACACACACCCCTAGTGGTGCTAAGCCAGGGTACCCCTGCCTAGTTGTTCTTGAAAAATACACCACCTTGGTAGAAAATACTCTCAGTATTGTTACTATACCAAAATACCTTATCCTTATACCTTGTAGTATTCCAAAGATACCTCTATCGTAGAGCAGGAAATACTACCTTATGTCCTTTTTGTCTCAAAACGAAACCCTAAGGAAATCTTCATAGCCGGTTGAAGTATATTGTAGAAGTTGCGTAGAACTTCTAAGGGTTATTTGGAGCGGGTTGGAGCGCCCAGAGTAGGAGCTAAACGTTGCTCAGGACCGACATTTAACTTGGATAATTATGGGCTTACCGAGGTAATTATCTTGTCTCCCTATTGTAATTGAGTTTACATACTATTGAAGTATAAGAATTAAGTATAAGTTATATACAAGGAAGGTATATAAGAAGGGAATTGAACTGTACTTACATGGGGTGTATTCTGATGAGACTTGTGAAGTTTGACGGGTAGGGAAGGGCTGCCCAATTTTCCGTAGAATCTTGTATCTAGATTTATTCTACCGAGTAGTCTAGACTTTGATAGACTTGTATAACCGTTATAGGTTGAAGTTCTGCAAGTAGCATGTTCTACTTGAAAGGTGGGCAAGGCTAGCCGGGTTATAGCCGTGAAGCGTTTTGCTAATAGTCGATAATCTTCGCGAGGTAGGTGATTCTTCCTATACTCTTGAGCATGATATTTTAAAGTATATATAGTACGGTAGACGTACGTGTGCTAACTGAATAATAATTACGGCAATGTCTTTTGACTTAAGCCTGAATAATAATTACGGCAATGTCTTTTGACTTAAGCCTGAATAATCTTGAAGTATTTCAAAAGAATACTGAATCATTTTTAACAGAAGAGTAATACTTGGTTTTAAAAGCTTAAGAGTTATACTAGCTTTATGGGAAGTTAGGTATAACGGCTTAAGAGAGATAAAAAGAATGATTTATTGATTTAAGAAGTTAATAGACTTGACTTAATTGAATTTTGTTAAAAAGTGTGAAACCTCATTCATGAGTAATGAGTACTTGGCTTTTTTAAAAGGAATAATATTTTACTGATTTCGGAAATCAGAATAAGTATCGAACAAACCACAGCAGCGCTAATAAAGGGGAAAGTATTATTAAAACCAGTAGAAACCTCCATCTGCATTGAAGCTAAGATGAGACAAAATGATATTACATTTCCTAGATCATGGCTGCTTTAATAAGATTGTTATAAACAAGAATAACCTACTCACATATAAGGCATATGTTTCTCAAATTGTTTTAAAGGAGAATTATATCATTAAGTGATTAATACTATGAACTACGAAACCTTTCGAAAATGAGAAACTTGAGTAATGGAAATTAGGCAAACTTGAACGTTTGGAAAAGAATGTTGTTACTTGATTTTACAAAGAAAATTGTTTTGATTTACTTCAAAAGATAGTCACTCTATTTTTATACTACGGGTATTGTGTGACTTTTGAGAAAGAAGCAGATCTTTTAAAGAGTTAATGTATGAAGTACTTTGGGGATAAAAACCCGATCTTGTTAATCATATAGTAGAAAGTACCTTGTGTGAATAACTTGATTGTGATGGTTTGTGATAGCCTTGTAATACTTTCTTGTTGGTTTGATAAAGTAAACATGTTAGGATGCTACGTGTGCTAGTATCTTGTGATGTTTGTGTAAAGGGGTTTCCCTCGATCGCGCTTATGTTGTTTAACGATCAGCCGTTATTTTGGTATTGTACCACTCGCTTGACATGATCCGGGGTTAAGGCGCCCTCCGTGCGGGGTAGACTCAGCGGGTGCAGTGTGACCTATGATTCGAGAATACCTCATGCGGGTGCAGTGGCTATGCGGAGCTACGGAGTTCGAGGTTAGTGTGCGGCCTTTATGGTCATGCGGTCTATGTGGCCACGCGGATCGCGAGTCGGGGCGTTGCGGGAGTAGCTACCCTCGATGCGAGAATACCTCATGCGGGCCATTGGGTGGCCTATGCGAGCTGCGGGAAGTTCCGGGACTAGACGCGCATTAGATCTGCGAGCGAGTGGCGGCTTTGATCATGTGACGGTCTGGCGGATCTCATGATACGATTTATGACCTTGTGGTACGTGGGTTTTAGTAGTCGGCTATGCCTTCGTACTTACCGTGCGGTTTTATTATGACACGTGGAACACGGTGTTCAAGTGTATTCCTTGGTGCTTTTATATCATAGATCGCTGGCGGTGAGGAAGGTATTCCACCGCATGATTGATGTTGTGGGCGTGAGACCCATAGTTGTATTTGAGTGATGACTTTGAGGCATGAGTCACGACTTGACATGATCGCTTATTTATTGTGAACTATAGTTTGGTTATCATACATGTCTCGCTTTATATAGACTACTATGATTTCATTTCTGATATTTTGATTTCACATACTTGGTACTGTTATCGACCTCGCCCGGCTGCGTTACATGCGCAGTAGAGGTACACCGATCGTTGATCCTCGCCATAGGGTCACAATTCAGCGTTTGGGAAGCTCTGTTTCTCGGAGGCTTATCGGTGGTATAGTCTGTCACGACCGAACCGGGCGTGGATCGTGTCTTACCCGGCACCTAGTGATACAACATCGAGAAAACCAATGAAATAAAACTTAAACATGTAAATAGACATGGATTAAGATGAAAGAAAATAGGCCAACCAAAAGCGGTTGCCTTTCAACATATATATATATATAAACATTTGAAGCGATTACAATCCTTACAACCACAACAATTACTCTGCACTTAAGATTTATCTGACAACTATGACGGGACAGGGGCCCGCCATACCACGAATGTACAAGGACCTACGCACTGTGGTAACATACCAAAGATAAGCCTCCGAAGGGACGGAGCTTCCCAAGACGCTGAAATGAGATCCTAAACGCGGGGATCGACAGCCGGTGTACTTCTACCTGCGGCATGAACGCAGCCCCCCGAAGGAGGTCAGTACAACAAGTACCAAGTATGTGAAACCGTAAAAATACTGTAAATGAAATCATAATAGTCTATATAAAGCGAGACATGTATGATAACCAAACTACGATTCCAACATAAAAGCGATTATGTCAAGTCGTGACTCACGCCTCAAAGTCATCCTCATGCCCGTGGAACTTCTTCCTCACCGGTGCCTAGGTACAAATCATGTGATACGTATAACATGTCTCGGCCCGTCTCATGGACCCGAGATAGAAAGCGTGTGGGATACATTCTGTTCATCCCATGAACCGTGAGTCGAGTGAAATACATTCCGGATGAACCGTAGTCGAGTGAAATACATTCCGGATGAACCGTGAGTCGAGTGAAATACATTCCGGATGAACCGGTAGTCGAGTGAAATACATTCCCGGATGAACCGGTAGTCGAGTGAAATACATTCCCGGATGAACCGGTAGTCGAGTAGAACACAGTACTTGCACAACAAGGCTATCACACGTAACATGGTCAAGTTTCATAACAACAAGCATAGGCAAGTTATACACAACTCAAGGTACTTTCATTTTATGTCAAAGTCCGGATTTTAACCCTAAAGTACTACGTACGTTAAATTCCTTTTAAGAGATTTATTCCTTTTCTAAAAGTCACCCGATACCCGTAGTATAAAAATGTGTGACTTATATCTTTTAAGTAAACCAAAACAACTTTCATACTTTCCTTTTTAAGACCAAATTAAGGCAATACCATGCCTTCCTTTTGGACCAAAATACTTCTCTTTTAAAAGTCAAGTTACCACATTAAAACAAATGATAAAACCCTTCTTTTGTTTTCATAAAGTCGTTATAACCAACTTCCCATAAAGCTGTTATAACACTTTATGTTTTAAACCATTTTAAGACAACACAATGCCTTTATTTTCCCTAAAAGTTCCAGTTTGCCTAATTTCAATTACACAAGTCTCTTTTTAGAAAAGTTTCATAGTTCAATGTCTTAATCTCTTTTTAAAACAATAGAGTAACATATGCCATAGGTGAGTAGGTTAATCTTGTTCATAATCAATCTTATTAAGCGATGATCTAGAAAATGTAATATCATTTTGTCTCATCTTATCTTCTATGCAGATGGAGGTTTCTACTGGTTTTAATAATACTTAATTATTCAATACATTTTACTTTATTAACGCTGCAGTGGATTATCTATACACATTCGATTTCAAATCAAGAAACATTATTCCTTTTAAAACCAAGTACTCATTACTCACGAATGAGGTTTCACAAAATCCATATTAATTCATTTAAGTTAAGTCTCTTATCTTATAAGATCAAGTCTCTTAACTTCTAAAATCAGTAAACCATCTTCTTTACCTCTCTTAAGACGTTATACCTAACTCCCCATAAAGCTAGTATAACTCTTTTTAAAACCTTTAAAACCAAGTGTTACTCTTCTTTCAAAAATGGTTTCTTAACAATTTTGAAATACTTCAAAATTCTTATTATTCAGGCTTAAGTCAAAAGACATTGCCGTACAACTACGTTCAATTAGCACACGTACGTCTACCGTACTATATATTATTCAGGCTTAAGTCAAAAGACATTGTCGTACTATATATATCTTCCTTTTAAAATATCATGCTCAAGAGTATAGGAAGAATCACATACCTCGCGACGATTTATCGACTATAAGCAAAACGCTCCACGGCTATAACCCGGCTAGCCTGGTCCACCTTCTAAGTAGCCCATGCTACTTGCAGAATATTCAACCAATAAAGGTTATCAGTCTACTGTATATACAGTCCTATGTAAGTACAGTTGAACTTCTACTTATATTCTTCTGAAGTGATTTCAGTTCAAGTCTTTTCTGTAATATCCTTCTATTACAGTTCAATTCTCTTCTATGAATCTTATATTCATTACTATACTACTACAGTATGTAATTTCCAATTACACTAGAAGGACAGTAGTATTTACCTCGATGAGCCCAAAATTATCCAAGTAAAAAGTCGCTCCTGAGCAACGTTTAGCTCCTACTCCGAGTGCTCCAATCCGCTCCAAACAACCCTTAGAAGTTCTACGCAACTTCTAATAAACACTTCAACCGACTATGAAGGTTTTCCTTAGGGTTTCGTTTAGTGGCTAAAGGAAAGTATAATAGTATTTTCCGGGCTGGTCGTAATAAGGGTACTTTGGAAAGTACTACAAGGTATTTGGCTAAAGTATTTTGGGCATTATAACAATACTTGTAGAATACATTTCTACCAAGGGGGGGTAGTATTTCGACTAGCACAACTAGGCTAGGGGGGGTTGCTCTCGGCTAGAGCTCTCAAAGGGGAGGGGGTGTGGTGGACGAAAACAACAAGAGGGAGAGGGAGGGATTTTTCAAGACTTAGACAATTTTTGGATGAATAAGTTCATCAACTTAGAGGGGTATTTATAGGTCAAGAAATGGCCAACCAATGGCCAAGATCTATCCAAGTGTAAGGCAAGTGTAAGGTCAAGATGAAGCCATGTGTTTGTGGGTCCCACTTGCTCATCAACTACACAAAATATCCTACCTAACCCTTGACCACAATTTTTGCACAAAAAACGTGCCAACTATTCCCATTTGGCCGTCCACTTCCTTCCAATGTGAGGGTGATACATGTCACCCTCCCGTTGGTCCAAAATGTTTCGTCTCTCGGAAAAATCCGCAAAAATTATTAATGACATAGCCGGAATTTTCCCTACGAAAGCTGTGGAAACGTTTCGTCGAAAAATGACTCCTTTCGGTACTTGTGCACAAAATTTCATTCTTGCCTAATCTTTAAGGCTCAAATTTATATACGTACGCCCTCACGTACATACCCTGGAAATACGGGGTATAACAAGTCCCCTGTCGTTGTAGGTTCTTACATTCAGGGGTATGGCAGGGACCTGTCCCGTCATTGTTGATAAAACTCTTAGAGGTGCATTTGTCTTGTTGTGGCGTAATTGTAAAAAGGGATGTAACTGTTCTAGTTGATATATATATATATATATGCCGCAAGGAAAGTTTTCTCAGATTATTGTTTCATACTTCTTGTTATTGTTTTATATTACGCTGATTACTCTGATGTTGTATCACTAGGGTGCCCGAGGTAAGGCACCAGTCACGGGCCCGGGTTCGGGTCGTGACATACCTCATGCGGGTCCATACGGCCTATGCGGGTGAAATAGTCCCAGGAGTAGGATTGCATAATGATACTACGGGCGGATGGCCCTAGGTTAATCATAAGCTTCCTGTTTTAAACCGACAAAGTTTATTCTTGTTCACTCTCTTTGTTAAAAAGGCACAGTGTACTGGTAGGGTACATTATACTTGTTACATGCTGACAGTGATGTTGTATTCCACGAGCATGCTTCTGTGATATTAAATGCAGAGGGCAGGTGTCCCGGATTTTTGACATGGCTTTCATATGTGATAGTTGTACGGTGTTACAGTAGTACAATGATACAAGGTACAATTGGCTCTGATTGTGTTATGACACGGTAGGATCTGGTATTTGCTTTTCATACTTGCCCCTGTCATTCTTGTGTACAGTTATGATCTTGCTTACTGTACTTCTTGTTTACATACTTGGTACCTTGTTGTACTGACCCCCTTCGGGGGGATGCGTCCATGTCCGCAGGTCTAGGTTGTTACACACCGTAGTTTCAGAGTATGTATGTGAGGACGTACGTAAGAGAATACGACATTAAGATTGGAAAGGAAGAAAGATTTGATTTTCCGACGGAAAATTTTCCGGATTTTGTGAAGGAAAAAGGTTCGTAAATGGGAATTGGATTCCCAGATTTGGTATTTGGACTTCTTGGAATATTAGATAATTATGGAATTTTATTTCCGAATTTGGTCACGTGGGGCCCACGGGGAAAATTTACGGTTTTGTGGGGCCCACATTGTTTTTGAGATTTTGGCCATTATGGATGTTTTTGGGAGATGAAATATTTTGGACGAATTGGAGGGCGACACGTGTCACCCCTTAGGTGGCATGTGGCCGAAATTGAGTGACAAGTGGCCTCTTGGCCGAAATGGGGAGACAAGTGGCAAGCCACTTGTCTCAAGATTTTGTTGGACATGTAGTTTGTGGGGCCCACACACACATGTCCCCAATCTAGACCACACACTTGCTTTGATCCTAGCCCTTGATTTCCCTATAAATACCCCCTTGTTGCAAGACTTCATCAAACACTTAGAAAATTTCCAAGGCAAATACTCCATCTCCTTTAGGTTCTCTCGGCAATGGCCCTTAGCATTGACCAAATGTTGTCCAAAAATTCTTAAACTTTTAAGTGTTCTTCCTTAAGGTGTTAGGAAGATTTTGAACCAAGTGTTAGACAAGATTTCACACCCCTAGCCTTAGATACACCTCTTGGCCGAAACTTGCCTATTTTAAGCCTAAGGTGTTCTTCACTTTTTGGAGTTGAATCTTAAAGAGAAGTTGGTTAGGAGCTTCTAAGGGTCGCTTGGAGCGGATTGGAACGTAAGTAATTGGAGCTAAGATTCCTACGGATCGACTTTTAATCATTGGAAAAAATTTGGGCTTATCGAGGTAATGATCTTTGTCCTTTTATTGTAATTGGAGATTACATATTGTAGTAGTATATAATTGAGTATTTGATATATGGAAGGAAGATTGAAAAGAAATGAACTGTATTATATATTGTGGGGAAGAATTTTACACGTCCAGTTAGGCGTGTAATCCCCTTTGAGTTGACACGGTAAAGTCATATATACCTACTGCCCCTCTAAGGTATACTGCCCGGCCCATTCTGGGACACGGTAAAGTCATATAAGATATACTACCCGGCTCATTCTGGGACACGGTAAATTCATATAAGGTATACTGCCCATCAAAGGTATACTGCCCGGCCCATTCTGGGACATGGTAGAGTCATATAAGATATACTGCCCTGCCCATTCTGGGACACGGTCCACCCATAAAGGACTGTACACATATAGCTATCATAAGCAACTATGTGCAATTTAAATCATTATTGGACTCTCAATAAAACCATTAAAAGGAACCTTCATTTTAGAAAAACCAAGGTACTATCATATCATGTATTATTAGGGATTTGAACCCAAAAGTGCTATGTACGTCCACCGTACATTCATTATATAAAAAGAGTCATATCATGTATCATTAGGGACTTGAACCCAAAAGTACTATGTACGTCCACCGTACCTCCTTTCATTTATAAAACCCCAAGACACTAGCACTTGTAGCATCAAGGTACTTCCACTTTTTAAAATCAAGTTACTTACACTTTTTTACAATCCAGGCACTTACACTTTTAAATCAAGTAACTTACACTTTTAAAATCAAGTCACTACCACCTCATGTACCACATGGAATCTGGATTCATTTAAAACACGTACGTCCATCGTACACTCATTTTATAAAGTTCATGCTCAAAGAAGAAAGGAAGAGTTCACATACCGCTTGTCGTCTGTATCAACTCGATAATCTAAATTCATCTCGCTCCTCTGGCTAACATTATGGAAATATTTTCATGGTGATAACCGATCCGAATTGCAAAATAATTCATTTTATGAGTCGTTAGTAGGTTATATATTAATAATGATCTTATCTAATCAGCTGTGAACCTAGAAAATGTAAAACGAACCGGTTATATCTTAGTTTCTATGCAGATGGAAGTCTAACCATTTCAATATAATTGATTGTCGATATCTTTTTCATTTAACGCTGCAATGGCTTGTTCGATACCTTTTCTCATTAGTGTTGTAAATTAGCAAGATCAACTTGACTCCAATGCTTACTAAAAACTCTTACCAATATCTCCCATAAGACTTGGTAAGGACTTAGAAATAATTTAGATATGCTTTCAGCATAGAATCAATAACATGAATACTCCTTAACTTCTAAGAGTAGAATAACTTTTGAAACAATACCACAGTTATGGTTCATACGTAGAACATGTCAAAAGAAAGAAGGAAGAGGTTCATATACCTTATCAACTCCATGCTTACTAGTGTAGGTCAATACCAAGTAATAGCTCTCTTTTCTTATAAAAATTTGGACAGCACTTCCCCTACTTATACGTACTTTTCCACCTTTCAAGAAGGCCAATTTCATCAATAACCAAGCACCAATTAAGGGCAAAACTAAACAGTTAACCAAGGTGATTCACACACCTATTTCTCACGTAAAAACAGCCTCACAATCCACGTAAATTAGTCCACTAAAATCAGTCCATAATCCAACAACAACGAGGGTAAAATGTGAAGCTTACAACACCTTTATATACCCTTAATCCTTTAGGACCTATATTAGCTTTTACCACATTTAAATATGCATAATGGCCGCTGAATTTCCAACATTCCAACGCCACAAAACAGTCCCTAAAACTGCACAACAATATCCCACAGTTTTAATGGTATTCTCGGCCAACAACTACAATCCAAAGCCCTTTTCAATAATCCTTATAATCCAATTCAAGTTCCAATACTTCAATATAAATCATACCAACTATCAATAACAATATTTCCTTCATTTTAACATGCAAGTAGTGACGTTCATAACAACAATAATAACCAACGAAATCCGACAACCAAAACTGCCTAGATTTCAGCCAACATGCTAAACAACCTCATGCATTTCTTATTCTCCAATTATCTTAACACAAGTTCATCTCTTAATTATAACATCATGTAATATCCAATTAATTTAAAAGAAGAAGAACTCTTACCTCAATTTTGCCCAAAACCGTCCACTTAGATTCGGCCCACAGTTTTGTCTTAGCTCCTCTTCTTCAAGTTCCAATCACACACATGTATCCACTACAAGATTGTAACCATCTTGCCTTCTTGTTTTACTTCCAAAAAGTTCATAAACAAGCTTAGGTTTCTTGGACAAAATTTGTCCAAAATCGTGACCACCATTAGGAGTATTAACCTTTGCTTAGAACTTAGGTAGAGGGCTTAATCTTGGAAAATAACTAAACTGTGTTCTTCACTTTACTAGGGAATTTCGAAATCTTGAAGGTGAAGGAAGGGAGAAGAGAGGTTGAAGATGAAGATATTATTGTGAGCTAAAGTCTTGCAAAGCTTATCTATATAGTTGGTGCTTGTAGCACAAGTGGAGGGGGACCCACTTGTCCACTTGTCTTCACAATACATAAAATATCTCCCACACTTAAGTCATTTCTCAATATTTTCGATGGACACACTCCGTAATACCAAGACTTAATTAATCCACACTTAGCCAAATCTTACTATTTTCGATGGACACCCCCAAAATTGTGAAATTTTCAATTGGCTCATATTCTTAATCTCAAGATTTAATAATACAATCCTAAGTTCATAACTCCATTTGGAAAGAATTCAACCGTTAATATAATTTTCGTCGTCAGATATTTTTTTATCCAAAAATTTTTCATACCGAAAATGTAAATATACTTTCCTTCCAACCTTCACATCTTATTTCTTTACTTACGTTCTCACTTAAATGTCATGGAACTACGGGGTGTAACACATGAATTATATAAAATGAGTGTACGACGGACGTACATAATTCTATTGAATCCTAATTCCTAGTGACACTGATATGACAGTGCCTTTGATTTTTCAAATGATGATTTAAAATGATACATGACATGATAGTGCCTTTTATTTATTTCATTGAGAGTCAAATGATGATTTAAATTGCATATGGTTTCTCATGATACTCTATTCGTGTTTGATGTGATTATATCATTTCACCGAGTCCCGGGTCGGGTTATGTTCGTGCACAACCTTGCATTGTTCCACCGAGTCCCTCACTAGAGGGTCGGGATACATTATATGTATATATATGATGATTCCATGGACAGGCATCCATGATGATGATGAGCTCACCAAGTCCCAGAATGGGCCGGGATACGTTATATGGACAGATATCCATGATTATGATGATTCCACCGAGTCCCTCACTAGAGGGTCGGGATACGTTATATGTATATAGATACGATGATTCTGTTACACCCCGTAATCCCAGTACATGTATATAAGAACGTACGTATGAAATCAGGACATTAAGATTTGAGACTTGTAGAATTTATCGGAATTATGGAAATATCGGAAAATGAAATATTACGACGAATGGGAGGGTGAAACGTGTCACCCCCCTTGGATGGTCTTGGTCGAATTAGACCAAGGGAAAAGAGGTCAAATGACCAAAGCTTAGATGATCAAGTCTTGAAAGTCCAAGCTTGATATAATTGACTAAGTCAATGAGCCACTTGACTTGAGATATTTAAATCCTCTTCATCCTAACCCCACAAGTGTTTTAATCTTAACCCTTCATTTAATTATATATGCACCCTTATAGCAAGACAAGTCTCAACACTTAGAGAAATTTTCAAGAAACTTGTTCTTGTTCTTGAGAGCTCTCGGTTTAGGGCTTCCATTGGAGAGAAAAAAATTCGTTTGTGGTTCATAATTTACCATACTTTAAACCAAGGTTCCTAGGGGTATTTTAAGGTTATCTCAATAGAAAGATCCCGGAAAAGCTACATTTTTACATTAGTCGCAAGGTGAAAACCTAAGTCGTTTTCATAGTTTTGTTTGGAAATTGAAGGAAAGTTGTTTGTGAACTTCTAAAGGCTTCAAATAGCGGATTGGAGCGTCAAGGTAAAGAGCTAAGTTGCTAAGGAGCGACTTTGAATCTTGGAGTTATTGTTGGGCTAATCAAGGTAACAATCTTGTCCTCTTTGTAATTAAAGACTACATGTTGTAGTAGATTTGTTACACCCCGTAGTTCCAGGACATGTGTTTACGAAAATAGATGTGAGAGCACAAGACTTATAGATTTGAACGAAAGAAAGAGTTGTAATTCTAAGGAAAATCTTCCGAACCTCGGAAAAGAGAAGTGTTTGTTAATGAGAATTGGGTTCTCGAATTTGCTATTTGAGACGTTTAGAATTTATCGGAACTATGGAAGTTTATTTACAGAGTTGGATACGTGTGGCTCACCCGAGAAATTTTACGTTTTTGTGGGGCCCACGAGGTTTCCGATATTTTGACCAATTATGGAAATATCGGGAAACGAAATATTATGACGAATGGGAGGGTGACACGTGTCACCTCCCCCCCCCCCCCCTTGGATGGTCTTGGTCGAATAAGACCAAGGGTAAAAAGGTCAATTGACCAAAGCTTGGATGATCAAGTCTTGCAAGCCCAAAGCTTGAGATTATTGACTAAGTCAAGGAGCCCACTTGGCTTGATATTTAAATTCCTTCATCTAAGACCACACAAGTGTTATAATCTTGACCCTCCATTTAGTTATATATTCTTCCATGTAGTAAGACTTGTTCTAACACTTAGAAAAAAATTAGAAAACTTGAACATGAAGAATGTAGCTCTCGGCTTTGCTCTCTAGAAAGAAAAAAAAATCATTTGTGGTTCAATAATCCCAATACTTTAAACCAAGGTTCCTAAGGGTATTACAAGGATATCTCAATAGAAAAATCTCGGAAAGAATACATTTTTGCATTAGTCGCAGGATGAAAGCCTAAGGTGTTCTTCAACTTTGAAGTTGGAAGTTGAAGAGAAGTTGGTCATGAGCTTCTAAGGAGTGCTTGGAGTGGATTGGAACGTAAGAAGAGGAACTAAAAGTTGCTAAGGATCGACTTTGACGCTTGGATATTATTAGGGCTTATTGAGGTAAAATATTCATCTTCTTATTGTGATTGAAGATTACATGTTATAGTAGTTGATAAATGAGATTGTGATACCTATTATGAAGTTTGAAAAGATTTGGATCATGTCGACATGTTGAAAACCGAAATTGGACATGTTAGCCATTAAGTTTGTATTTCAGTTTAATTGTTAGATACAATCATCGCATGTTAAGGAAGAAAGGATTTATAGTTGTTGTAATTGTTATTATGTATATAACATGTTGGAATAACAACTTGGATTAAAAAGGAATTGAACGGAAATTGACATTGTTGTTTATATTGATGGTAGCCGAGAATGGCTTAACTTGTTGGACAGTTTTATATTAATTGTGGGGAAGAATTTTACAGTCCTGTTAGGCGTGTAATCCCCTTTGAATTTCTGAATTGTTGAGCCTTAAATGTGGCATTTGATTATTGATTTTCGGGCCTTGAAAAAGGTGGAAAACTACGTAGAAACAAAGGAAGTGCTGCCCGATTTTCCGTAGAATTAAGAGTCCTTATACTTAGGAATATTCTACGTGGAAATCTAGAAGTTGATGGACGTATTATGGTCATTATAGGTTGACATTCTACGTGCGGAGTTTTCAACTTGGCAAGTGGATTGAGCCGGAGAGGTATGTGGAACTTTTCTTATCGCTTGAGCATGAGTAGCTATAAATGTATAGTACGATAGACGTACGAGATTTAAATGAATTTAGTTTCATTTGATATCCTTGACTTGTTTAAGAATGTCCAAGTTGGTTGAGTTAGAGAATTAACTCACTTGTTTTAAAGGTCAAAGATGTCTTAGTTTCTAAAGCAAAAAGTTAGTATAACGGCTTTATGGGAAGTTGGTTATAACAACTTTATGGGAAATTAAAAGAATGGTTTATTCTAATAAGGTAAATAAAGATTTCTTGACTTGAAAATGTATAGAATACCTGGTTTGGAATATTGATTACTTGAACTATTCTAAAGTTAAGAAACTTGATTTCTAAAGTTAAGAGACTTGAAGTATTCCGAAAGTTATGAAACTTGATTTGAAATTATATGATACTTGGTTTTAAAAGTATAAGTCTCTTGGTTTCAAAAAGAATGTAATTGTCTAAAACATAAAGAGTTATAACGGCTTTATGGGAAGTTAGTTATAACGGCTTTATGGAAGGTTAAGAGAGTGTCTACTTTATTTATAGGCATGAGTTGCCTAGGTTGTGAATGTAGAAGTTACTTAGTGTCAAAGCCTTGAAATGAACTTCTAAAGGTGTAGTAACTTGTTTTGAAAAGTAGACAAGCCTTGATACTACGAGTGTTAGTATCTTGGGGTTTTTATATAAAAAGGGTTCTTTTAAAGGAACGGAAGTACGTAGTACTTTGGGTTAAATTCCCGGATTTCTAATAACATGTTAGAGCCTTAAGTTCAATAAAATGAGAGTGCATGATAATTAAGGCTAATAAGAAGTTAGAGGATGTCTTAACTTGCTTATGATAATTATGATAAGCCGGTGGTGCTTATGTTATGTGTGATAAGCCGGTGGTGCTTATGTTATGTATGATAAGCCGGTGGTGCTTATGTTATGTATGATAGCCGGTTGTGCTAGTGATGTATTGTTCATTACGGGGTCATTCCCCGGGCTTGTGGCATTTGCATATTCCGTGGATTTGCTCCCCACGATGCGAAGAATACCTCATGCGAGCCCGTAGGGCTCATGGGGGTAAAATAGTCTCATGCGGGGCGAACCAGTCCTATGTGAGGAGATTACCTCATGCGGGTCCATACGACCTATGCGGGCGGATACAGTCTATGCGAGAAAATTACCTCATGCGGGTCCATACGGCCTATGCGGGTGAAATAGTCCCAGGAGTAGGATTGCAGAATGATACTACGGGCATATGGCCCTAGGTTAATCATGAGCTTCCTGTTTTAAAACCGGTAAAGTTGATTCTTGTCCACTCATTGTTAGTAAGGCATAGTGTACTGTTAATGTGGTTATCATACATGTCCTCAGCTTTATTTTAGACTATTATGATTTCATTCTGATGCTTTCATTTCACATACTTGGTACATTGTATCGACCTCGCCGAGTGCGTTCATGCCGCAGGTAGAGTTTTACAGGTTGATGATCCTCACTCTTAGGGTCACTGTTCAGCTGTTGAGAAGCTCCATTACTCCGGAGGCTTATCTTTGGTTCAGATCCCTGGTATTGTTGGTTGTTGTACATTCAGGGGTATGACGGGGCCCTGTCCCGTCACAGTTGTTATGTAAAAATTCTTAGAGGTCTATAGTCATACCTTGTGGATTGAGTTGTAAAGAAAAAAAAAGGTAACTGCTTTTTGGGTTATGTGTATACTTTTGGAAGGTGGCCTTATCGGCTAACCTGTTATTTATTTCTTTTTGAGTTGTATGTATGTTCCGCTACTATTCTACGATATATACATGAGGTGCCTGTGTAGGGCACCCGATCCATGAACCGGTCGGGTCGTGACAAAAGTGGTATCGAGCGATTAATCCTCGGAAAGTGTCTGAGGCAGGTGTCTAGTAGAGTCTTGGTTATCGGTGTGTTGTGCACCACATCTATAACCAGGAGGCTGCAGGACATTTAGGATTGGTTTCCATTCTTCTCACTCTGAGATCGTGCGATAGAGCTGTGTTGTTAGGGTAGTCTCTCCCTAACGAGTTATGTTGATTGCAGCTATGAGAAAGGCAGCAGTGACCCAGGAAAGATTATGTGGATTGCGTATCCAGGTTGGTAATAATTGTTGTGTAGTTGGTATAATGGCATACGGCTATACATATTTATGTATGAGGGCCAGACGCGTGTTTCCTAGAATGATTTTGGATTACCAAGGACTGGTAAGGACTAAATAGATATCGGGGAGGTATGAAACAGTTTAATGAATTCTCATCAAGGTTTTACGTACTAATTTGAGATAATTAGGAGATGATTAGATGTCTGAGAAGGTAATGAACCCTTAAGAAATCTTAATAAAGGGACTTAATGGAAGACTATGTTAATAGATTAAGCTACGTAGTATGCTTAAGAGAATAGTACGGATGAGATCTGTATGGAGTAAGTATGGTTGTTATGATTAAGACAACACGATTAAGAGCTTATAAGAAGCCATCTTACCCGTATGCGGGGAAGGATAATGTAGGCTTGGGGCATGGAAATTGCGATCCTAAGGATTTTGATAACCGTCGAGACCTTGGGTATATAAGGCCTTCTCGGGTAGTAAAAATTTAAGTCATACCAAGGACAAAAGTTTAGTGCGACGCCGAGGCGGGTTATGGACCTATTACGGGTCGACCCATAGCTTGTGGTAAGGTAGGGTCAGTTAAGGGTTGTCCCGCTATGTGACAGGGTCACGAGGGTGCAAGGCCCAAGTCTAGTTAATCATTTTACGGGTTCGTGGACACGTTCCACCGGAACCAGGTCGTGAGAGCCGGAAATGGCCTTAAATTGTTCGATATTGTAACTCCAAAGATTGAAGGCCATAATCAGTATGGAGGTTATGTACGTATGTTAGAATAAGTTGGGAAGTACGGAAATAGTACGACCAGTAAGAAAGAGAGCAACCAAGTATAAAAGAATAGAGCCTGAATCCATGTCAGACTTTGAGGTCATTATGGGTATGGACTCGTTGGCTTCTTGTATGCCAATGGTGACTACAGAGAGAGATTGGTTCGGTTCCAGTTTTCAGGTAAGCCGGTTATCGAAAGGAGAGGAAGGGAAGCGATTGTAACAAGTGAATTATCCTTCCTTCTTTGGCTTCATTAATTGGTAAGTCTGTGTGACTTGTTCATTGGGATAAATGGATGTAGAAAGTATGGAATAGTTGAATTTGAAGAATTTAGAGATAGAAATGGAAATGTACGGTCATTGAAAAAGTTCATGTTAAGTGCCCTTGGAGGTACTTGGAGTTGGTCTAGTGTGGCAGTCAGGGCCACGACATTCCGGATAATTTCAGGAAAACGTGCAAAGCAAGAATAAGATAAGTACGAGTGCTGCCTGCGGAAAACAGAAGACATCGTTGGTAGGTTTTGAACATCTATACGATTATAAGGTGGCGCTTGATGATTAAGATTTTGAAAAGGAGATAAGATCTCTCCCCCACGTAAAAGGATAGTTTTACGTATTATGGGGTTATGTGTACCCATGTCGTTAGGCGATGGATATGAGACTGGTAAGGTCTTCAGTGTCGTCAGGCCATAGGTTACAGTTTTAGATAACCGTGGGAAAAGTATTGTGTTGGGGTAATTCAGGATGTGTCGTAAGAAAATAGATGCTAGTAATAAGCATGAATGGAAATGTATGACCGATGATCAAGATAAGAAATCTTGGCAAGCCGTGGGATTAAGTAATACCAGGAATGGAGGTTGAACACCGGACTATAAGCTCTAGGGGCTGGGGAGAATAATAGGATTACTACTTGACGAGGTCAAGGAAAATCTCCCTCCTAAAAGTGCGATTGGCAGGAAGTCTTAGCCATAAGACATGCGAAGGAATTGAATCTAATTATAGTGACCAAGTTTGGTTGCAACAGAGAAATGGAAACAGAAATCCTAATTGTGATTATATCCCCGAATATTTCAGAAATATGAGACAGGCTTCCAGTTGTTGGAAGATAAGCTGACTACGACGACAGTTCTAACCCCTCCTGGGCCTGAGGGACTAGAGGTTTAGGTTGTTATTGTAACACTTTGGGTGTTGGGCTAGGTTGTGTGCTGACGCAACCCGATAAGGGTAGAGCCTATGTTTCCCGACAGTTACGGGAGCATGAAAGGAATTATGCTACTCACAATTTAGAGTTGGCGGCAGTTAATCATGCCTTGAAGATTTGGATGCATTACTTATATGGGTTTCATGTGGATATTTGTGCAGACCACAAGAGCCTCCGGTATATCTTCAAACAGAGGCAGCTGAATTTACGGCAGAGACGGTGGTTAGAGTTACTCAAGGATTGTAATGTTGATATTCTAAACCACCCGGGGAAAAGCCGATATGATTACAGGTGCTCTTAGTCGTAGATCTATGGGTAGTCTGTCGGATGGACAGCCAGATAATCAGGGCATAGTCCGTGAGGTTCATCAGCTAGCGAGCCTAGGGGTTCGGCTGGTTGATTCCGATAATAGTGGAATTGAGATACGGCTCTCCGAGAGGAGAAGAGCCTGTTTGCGTAGCACCGAATGGGGTGTTGTGATATGAGGATAGATTGTGTGTGCCCAATGTTGCAGGACTTTCAGCAGGTTTTAAGGAAGGCACACAGTGCTCGTTACTCTATTCATCCGGGGTTGGCTAAGATGTATCATGACCTCAGGTGTATGTATTGGTAAGATGGCCTGAAGAGGGACGTAGCCGAGATTGTTGCTCAGTGTCCGAACTGTCAGCAGGTCAAGGTTGAGCACCAGAAGCCCGGTGGGCTATTACAGACGATTGAGATCCCGACTTATAAATGAGAGGTGATTAATATGGATTTTGTTACAGGGTTGCATCATACTCAGAGGAAGTGCGACTCCCTGAGGGTCATAGTAAACAGTCTGACGAAATCAGCCCATGTTCTTCCGGTCAGGACCACTTACTCGACTGAGGATTATGCTAGATTATATAGCAGGGAGATTGTGAGACTGCACAGGGTTCCTACATTTATGATGTCAGATGGATGAGCTCAGTGTGCGGATAACTTCTGGAGGTTTTCCAGAAGGGATTAGGGACACATGTGAGTCTCAATGTTGCATTTCACCCTCAGACCGACGGACAGGCAGAGCGTATTATCCAGGCACTTGAGGATAAGTTGTGGGCCTGTGTTATTAATTTCAGAGATAGATGGGAGGATTAATTGCCTCTTGTTGAGTTTGCGTATAACAAAAGCTACCATTCCCGTATTCAGATGGCCCTGTATGAGGCCTTATATGAAAGAAAGTGTAGATCGCCGGTTGGTTGGTTCAACGTAGGCGAGGTTCAGTTAATTGGCCCAGACTTGATTCAGCGGGCTGTGGATAAGGTGAAGCTTATCCAGGAAAGATTATTAGAAAGCTCAGAGTCGATAGAAGCTTTATGCAGATAACCGATGTCGACACTTGGAGTTCAGGTTGACGTTTTGACATAAGTATTGTTATGTGGTCATGTGTGGAAAGTGTGATTATGTTGGGTGTAGTCAAGGAACTATGCCAATATCTATTTAGATGGAACCTCGAAAGAACATTCAGGGACGAATGTTTCTAAGGAGGGGAGTGTCACGACCCGTTCCGGGGCCAGTGACTGGTGCCTTACCCGGGCACCCAAGTAGTCATACATCAGAGTAATCAGCGGAATATAAAAACAAGACATGAAATAAATGTAAATTGAGACACAGTTTATATCTGAGAAAATGTCGCCTTTCGGTATATATATATATAAAGAGTGAAGAGTTACATCCCAACTTTACAACATGACTACAGACCTCTAGGAATGTAAACAACTATGGCGGGACAGGGCCCCGCCATACCCTGAATGTACATATATCTACAACATCAGGGAGAACCATACCAAAAGTCGAGCCTCCGGAGAAGATGGAGCTCCTGACACCAAAACAATGATCCTAAGGATGCGGATCTAGCACACCTTGCCACTTACTGCGGCATGACGCGGCCCGAAGGAGGTCGATAACAGTACCAAGTATGTGAAAGCGTAAAATCTTGAAGTAAAATCAAAGTATTTAAAACCATTTGCAAATACAACCAGTTCAACTGCACATAGTGCCACAACATAAACAAGAGCAAAATAGAAATAATGTAACTGGTCTTATCTAGGCCGCGAATGATCGAAGCAAGGCCAATCGCCCATAGTATCATTATGCGTGCCTAATCCTGGACTTCCCGCAGTCCGCATAGGTCACACACAGACCCGCATGAGGTATTCCTCGCATCGGGGGTAGCTAGCCCCGGTACCCTCCTGGACTCCCGCAGTCCGCATAGTCTCAATAGACCGCATAGTCACACAGACCGCATAGGGCATCCCCCGCATCGGGATAAAACACCCGGAATGATCAATCCTGGAACTCCCAAAGCTCCGCATAGTCACACAGACCGCATAGGCCGTATAGACCCGCATCAAGAATGGCAAGCCCTCGGTATAACAAGTCAATGGGGTATGTGATATAATAACAGTACAACGGTCTTAACGTTTAACAACGTAAGCACAACAAGAATAACATCACAAGACACTAACCCACGTAGTATCATAACATGTTTACTTATCAAACCATCTTACTATACTTGCAGAAGTCAATACAAGATTTTCATAAACAAACAAGTAAAACCGTTCCCTTTTATCTTTCTTAAGTCGTTATACCTAACTTCCCGTAAAGCTAGTATAACTCTTAAGCTTTCTGTTTAAAAATCAAGTATTACTCTTCTTTTTAAAAAATGATTCATAATTCTTTTGAAATACTTCACGGTTCTTATTATTCAGGCTTAAGTCAAAAGACATTGCCGTAAAACTACGTCCAGTTAACACACGTACGTCTACCGTACTATATATATATTTTAAAATATCATGCTCAAGAGTATAGGAAGAATCACATACCTTCTCGGCGAAATCCACCTGCCAAGTCGAATATGTCGCGCGCAGAGAATCAACCTATAATAGTCAGATACGTCTATCAATGTCTAGACTACTCTGTAGACTAGTCTAAGCAGAGGGTTCTCTATTCTACGGAAAATTGGGCAGCACTTCCCTACCCGTCAAGCTACTCAAGTCTACTGTAAATACAGCCCTATGTAAGTACAGTTCAATTCTTCTTCTGTTAAACCCTTCTACTGTGATTACAGTTCAATTCTATTCTTTAATATCCTTCTATATCTTATACTCAAGTCTTAACTATTCTTATATGTAATATCCAATTACAATAGAAGGACAAGAGTATTTACCTCGATAAGCCCAAAATTATCCAAGTTAAATGTCGATCCTGAGCAAGGTTTAGCTCCTAATTTGCACGCTCCGATAGCTCCAAGAAGTCCTTAGAAGTTCTACACAACTTCTACTCAAATACTATAAGGGATTTGGGCTAGGGTATTTGGAATAGTAACTATACTTTGGAAGACAACTTTCTACCAGGGGGGGGGGGGGGTACTCGGTCCGAAGCCACAAGGCTAGAGGGGGGAGAGGGTTGTTTCGGCTAAGCTTCTCTAGAGGGGGGGGGGAGAGGCTTGGACGAAAACACTACAAGAGGGGGGGGGGAGGATTTTCAAGACTTGGAGAAGTGATTTGTGGATGAAGAAAACCTTCAAGTTAGAGGGGTATTTATAGGCCAAGATGAAGTCAAGTGCTATGAAAGTGTAGGGTGAGGATTTACCCAAGTGTCCTTATCCATCTACTACACAAAATATCCTACCTAACCTTGACTATTGCAAAGGCCACAAAAATATTTCATCTCTCGGAAAAATCCGCAAAAATAATAAATGACATGGCCGGAATTTTCCCTACGCAAGTTTTGTAAAACGTTTCGTCGGAAAACGATTCTTTACGTGTGTTGTGCACAATATTTTCGTCCTTAATGCCTAACTAAGGCTTAACTTTTATACGTACGCCCTCACGTACATACTCTGGAAATACGGGGTATAACATTCTCCCCTCCTTAGAAACATTCGTCCCGAATGTTCCTTCCCAAAACAGTTAATGATAAAGCTTAAACAGTTGCATATGCTACATACGGACACAAAACAACACATAAGCAAATACGATAATTAAAACCAGCAAGAAGGAAAGTAAGTTACCTGGAGGTGTGGGGAATAGGTGGGGATACTTCTGCCTCATGTCCTCCTCAGCTTCCCACGTCATCTCCTCCCTGAGCTCGTTCCGCCACAAGACTTTGACGGAAGCCACGCCTCGTCCGCAGACGCCACGCGACGATCGATTATCGCTATGGGAATCTCCTCATATGATAACCCCTCGGTCACCTGGACATCGTCAATCGGATGCACTCTAGATGGATCCCCGATACATCTCCTCAGCATAGAAACATGAAACACCGGATGCACTGCTTCCAGATCGGACGACAGATCCAACTCATAGGCAACCTTGCCTACCCTGCGGACAATATGATACGGCCCAATGTACCTTGGGCTGAGTTTCCCTTTCTTCCCGAATCTCATCACACCCTTTATGGGTGACACCTTCAGGAAAACCCAATCATCAAAACTCACGGATGCCGACGACGATGATCTGCATACGACTTCTGTCGACTCTGAGCTGTGAGCAACCGCTCCTGGATAAGCTTCACCTTATCCACTGCCTGATGCACCAAATCTGGTCCCACTAACTGCACCTCGCCCATATCAAACCAGCCTATCGGCGATCTGCACTTCCTCCCATACAAGGCCTCATAAGGCGCCATCTGAATACTGGAGTGGTAGCTATTATTATATGCAAACTCAACTAGAGGCAAATTGTTACACCCCGTATGTCCAGGACATGTATAAGATAATGTACGTAAGGAATCAAGACTTGGAATTAGTCCGAAAGGAAGAATTGTTTTTCCGACGGAAAATCTTCCGAACGTCGGAAAGGAAAAATGTTCGTTGTTGAGAATTGGATTCTCAAAATGTATTATTTGAAGAATATGGAACTTATTAATATTATGGAAATCTATTTTTTACGGATTTGGTCACGTGGGGCCCACCCGAGGAATTTTACGTTTTGCGGGGCCCACGAGGGTTACGGAATTTTGTGGACGAATGAGAGGGCGACACGTGGCACTCCCACATGTGGTGTTGGACGAAATTAGTAAGGGGTATTATGGTCATTTGGCCAATGTTAGGATGACCAAGTCTTGCTAATAATAGAGCTTGATATTGTTGACTAAGTCGAGGACACTGGCGATCTCTTCCCTCCAATTTTAACAAGTGTTATTATCTAAGCCATCCAATGTGTTATATATTCACTACACTAGTGCAAGACTAGTCTTAAACACTTAGAAAAATTTCACTCCACTTTGTTCTTCAAGTGTGCTCTCGGTTCAAGCACTTTGCACACAAAAAAATTTGTAGTTTTGTTCCTTTGTCCACAAGACTTTAAACCAAGGTTCCTAAGAGTGTTGTAAGGATATCTCAATAGAAAGATTTCGGAAAAAACGCATTTTCACGTTAGTCGCAAGGCGGAAACCGAAGGAGTTCTTCAACTTTGAAGTTGAAACTTGAAGATGGGTTCTTCATAGGCCTCTAAGGAGTGCTTGGAGCGGATTGGAACCTAAGGAAAGGAGCTAAGAATTGCTAAGGCGCGACTTTGAATCTTGGAAATTTTAAAGGCTTGGAAAGGTATAAATTTTGTCGTTTTAGCAATTAAGTTTACTTATTGATTGTAGCTATGGTTATTAGCAAGCATGAGTTATATATTATGTAGTTGGATTTGTGTTTTGGCTATTGGAACCCTAAATCCGAAAACTAGCATGTTAGCCCTAAGATTTCAATTCAAGTCGATTATTAGTAAAGTCGTCGCATGTTGTAAAAAAGAAGGAAATTGTAGTTGTTGAAGTGGTTTATAACTATATAACATGTTAGACCTTAGAACTTGGATTTGGAAAAGGATTGTAAAGGACTTAGTGTTATTATTCATGTTGGCCGAGAATGGCTAGCTTATGGGGCTATTTCGTATGAATTATGGGGCGGAATTTTACACGTATTGTAAGGCGTGTAATCCCCTTTGTTTGGTTGTTTTTTTGGAGCCTTAAAGGTGGCGTGTTGGTTATTGTATTCGACCTTGAAAAGGTGGCAAAGTGAGTAGAAACAAAGGAGGTGCTGCCCGATTTTCCGTAGAATTAGAGACCGTATACTTAGTATTATTCTACGTTAGAGACTAGAAGTTGATAGTCTTGTTGTGAACATTATAGGTTGACACTTCTACGTACGGCGTATTCGGCTTAGCTTGTGGATTTAGCCGAAAAGGTATGTGAACTATCTCCTCTTCTAGCATGATTCCTTAAGATAAAGAAAGTAAGTTCTACTCCTTAAATGATCCATTCCTTGGTTGTATTTGGATTGCCTAAAATAGAATTCGTTCTATGTACTCCCTTGATTGTACTTTGATGTTTAAATTGTAAGTTGTATAATCCATTTCCTTAGTGAAGTTTGGATTCTTAAAAAGTGAAAGTATTTTACTTAAAGTGCATGTAGTCTTGAAAAGGAAGTGGTTCCCAAACCTTTTGGCTAGTGCCTTAGTTCCAAAACCTAAGGGTTGTTGTAATGACTTTAGGGGAGTTAAAGGAGTGATTTACTTAATTGTTTTAAGAGAGGAGAAATGACATGATTTAAGAGAAGTAACTTGTTTTAAAGGTGTGAGTTACTTGAGGTTTAAAAGTAGAAGAAACTTGTTTTCTAAATATTAAGAGACTCGAAGTATTTTGAAAGTTAAGAGACTCGATTTGAAAGTTTGTGATACTTGGTTTTAAGTATAAGTCTCTTAGTTATAAAAAGAATGAAATTGTCTAAAAACCATAAAGGGTTATAACGGCTTTATGGGAAGTTGGTTATAACGGCTTTATGGAAGGTTTAGAAAGTTGTCTATTTTGATTAATGTGCATAAGTTTCTTAGATTGTAAAAATTTTAAGTTACTTGGTTTCAAGCTTTGAAATGAGTTTCTAAAAGTATAGTAACTTACTTTGAAAAATAGACACACCTTGATACTACGGGTGTTAGTATCTTGAGGTATTACACAAAAAGGAGTCTCTTGAAAAGAATGTACGTACGTAGTACTTTGGCCTGTTTAATTGAGAATAATTCTATGTGATGCCTTGATTAGTACTTTGGCTTGATAAATTGAGAATTTGTCTAAGTGTGCCTTGATTAGTACTTTGGCTTGATAAATTGAGAATTTGTCTAATTGTGCCTTGATAAGTACTTTGGCTTGTTAAATGAGAATTATTCTAATTGTGCCTTGATAAGTACTTTGGCTTGTTAAATGAGAATAATTCTATGTGATGCCTTGATTAGTACTTTGGCTTGATAAATTGAGAATTTGTCTAATTGTGCCTTGATAAGTACTTTGGCTTGTTAAATGAGAATTATTCTAATTGTGCCTTGATAAGTACTTTGGCTTGTTAAATGAGAATAATTCTATGTGATGCCTTGATTAGTACTTTGGCTTGATAAATTGAGAATTTGTCTAAGTGTGCCTTGATTAGTACTTTGGCTTGATAAATTGAGAATTTGTCCATTTGTGCCTTGGTAAGTACTTTGGCTTGTTAAATGAGAATTATTCTATGTGTGCCTTGATAAGTACCTTGGCTTGATTAATTGAGAATTTCCTATGTGTGCTGGCGATAGCCTTTGAGTGCAAGGATTATGTTTTATTAAGTTGTCGCGACTCTCGGTTGGAGGGTCGGCTGTCTTGTTATAAGTTACTTGGACGTACCGACAGTGATGTGGGATTCCACGGGTATGCTTCCGTTATTTGTAGTACTTGGGTTAAATTCCCGGATTTTTGGAAGACATGGTAGTGCTTCGCTTTGTTTGACGGTCGAGATAGGGTAAGAGTATAAGTGAGGGTAAACCCCAAGATGCTTTACCACCTTCTCCAGGTAAGAGTATAAGTGAGGGGTAAACCCCCAAGACATTATACCCCCTGCTTGTTTTGTTTGATGGTCGGTCGAGATAGGGTAAGAGTATAAGTGAGGGGTAAACCCCCAAGATGCTTTACCACCTTCTCCAGGGTAAGAGTATAAGTGAGGGGTAAACCCCCAAGATGCTATACCACCTGCTTTACCTCCTTCTCCAGGGTAAGAGTATAAGTGAGGGGTAAACCCCCAAGACGCTATACCACCGGTGGGACTTGGTGTTCATGTATGCCTATTGGTGTTATATTATATCACGGACTGCCGGCAGTGAAGAAGGATTCCACGGGCATGATTGATATTATGGGCGTGAGACCCATGGTTATATTTTAGAAATGACTTGAGGGCATGCGTCCCTGACTTGTTATGACTGCTTATGTGTTGTGCACTGTAGTGTTATACCCCGTATTTCCAGAGTATGTACGTAAGGACGTACGTAGAAAATTTGAACTTAAGAGTAAGGCTTGGACGATTTTCACTTTGTTCACAACACCCGGTTAGAGTCGTTTTTCGGCGAAACGTTTTCCACGACTTCGTAGGGAAAATTCCGCTATGTCATTTCTAATTTTTGCGGATTTTTCCGAGACGAAACATTTTGGACCAACAAGAGGCGACACTTGTCACCCTCTAATCGCGGAGTGGGCGGTAATGTGATGGACGATTTGGCCTTGTTGGTCAAGGGGAGTTGGTAGGATATTTTGTGTGTTAGTTGGTCAAGGACACTTGGTTGAATCTTGGCCCTACACTTGCCTTGCACTTGGCAAGATCTTGGCCATTGATTGGCCTTCACTTGACCTATAAATACCCTCTCCCTTTGATGAATTCTTCATCCTTTCCACAAATCACTAAGTGTTAAAACTCTCCCCCTCCCTTGTTGTGTTTTCGTTCCCCCCCCTTTGTGAGGCTTAGCCGAGAGCACCCTTCCCCTCGTCGAGAGTACCCCCAGTGGGTAGGCCGAGGGTATACCCCCTCTGGGTGCTAGCCGGGTACCCCTAGCCTAGTTGTTTCAGATAATACCCCTCTGGTAGAAATACTCTCAAAAGTATTGTTATAATGCCCAAATTACCTTAGCAGATACCTTGTAGTATCCTAAGGTTATACTTATACGAAAAGCCCGTAAATACTATTATACTTCCTTCAATACAAAACCGAAACCCTAAGGAAAATCTCCATAGTTAGTTGGAGTAATAAGTAGAAGTTGGTTAGAACTTCTAAGGGTTGTTTGGAGCGGCCTGAGCGCACGAGTAGGAGCTAAACCTTGCTCAGATCGACATTTAAACTTGGATAATTATGGGCTTATTGAGGTAAATATCTTGTCCTCTATTGTAATTGGAAATTACATGATTGTTAGACTATATAGTTGAAGTATACTATATTTAGAATCGAACGTTGTTATCGGCAATGTCTTTTGACTTAAGCTGAATAATAAGAAACCTTTTCGAAAGAAGAGTAATCAATCAGATTTACATAGGATCAGACATGAGACTTGTGTAGCTTTTCGTGGAGTAGAATTGTACCCGTCGGGTTAGATGTAACCCCGGTTGGCTTGGTAGCCGCCTCGATAAATGAGGAGATTTACGCCGCTGCGTGGGGAGTCGCCGAATTTTCTAGAATGTTCTGCGATGAGGTCTAAATGTTAATAAGCGCTTGTGGCCTTATAGGTTGAAGTACTACGTGTGGCGCGATCTACTTGGCTTAAGGAGTAGCCGGTTGGAAGTACTGAGCGTTTGCTATTAGTCGATACTGTCGCGAGGTATCCGAACCTCTTCCTATCTCTTCTAGCATGATATGTGTGAACTATGTAGTACGGTGACGATACGTGTTAAATGTATTTGATTGGTTTGAAACATAAAGTGTTATAACGGCCTTATGGGAAGTTGGTTATAACACTTTATGTAGGTCCAAAATACTTTGTGGTTTTTAAAAGGTAAATGATTTGTTTATAATCGCTTGATGTGTGATAATAAAGAACTTGAAGTATTTCAAAAGATTTCTAAATCGTTTTGAAAGAAGAGTGATACTTGGTTTCTTTTGAAAACTTAAGAGTTATACTAGCTTTATGGGAAGTTAGGTATAACGGCTTAAGAATGTTTTACGATTTTGGAAATCGGGATGTGTATCGACAAACCATCGCAGCTACATTAAAAGGAAATGTTTTGAATAATTAAGTATTATTAAAACCAAAGAGAAACTTCCATCCGCATGAAGCTAAGATGAGACAAAATGATATTTCCTAGATCATGGTCATTGTAATAAGATTGTTATAAACAAGAATATTCTACTCACATAAGACTTATGTTTCTCAATTGTTTAAAAGAGAATTATATTCTTAAATGAATAAGACTATGAACTAAACCTTTCTAAAATAAGAAACGTGAACATTTGAAATTAGGCAAACTTGGGCGTTTGGAAAATAATGTTGTTACTTGATTTTACAAAGGTAAGTATTTTGGTTTACTTAAAAGATAGTCACTCTATTTTTATATACTACGGGTATTGTGTGACTTTTGACGACCTTTTAAAAGAGTTATTGTATAAAGTACTTTGGGGATTAATTCCGAACTTGTTAACTTAAAGTAGAAAGTACCTTGTGTGAATAACTTGATTGTATTGAATTGTGATAGCCAGTAATACTTTCTCGTTGCTTTGATAAGTAATCATGTTAGGACGCTACGTGATAGTATCTTGTGATGTTTGTGTAAAGGGTTTTCTTGATTGTGCTTCTTAACTATCGCATGATAGTATTGTGCCACTCATCGTGACATATTCCGAGGTTGTCGCCTCCGACGCGGGTAGACTCAGCGGTCGATGGACCTATGATTCGAGAATACCTTATGCGGTCTCAGGGCCGGCGCGAATCATGGAGTTCCGTGTTAGCGCGCCTTGTGGTCACGCGGTCCTTGTGGCTGCGCGACGGCGAGTCCAGACGCCGCCGGGAGTAGCTACCCTCGATGCGGGTTATACCTCATGCGGGCCTATGAGTTTGGCCTACGCGAGTCGCGGAGTTCCGGGGTTAGACGCAGACATCGATCATCGGGCAAGTGCCGCCTTTGATCATGTGACGGCCTAGACAGATCTTATGATACGCTCATGACTGTTGGTACCGTGGGTTTTAGTAGTCGCTATGCCTTCGTACTTACCCCGCAGTTTTATTATGACACGTGGGACACGTGTTCATGTGTGTTCCTTGTGCTTTTATATCATAGATCAGCGCTGGCGAAGGTATTCCACGCATGATTGATGTTGTGGGCCCGAGACCCATTGTTATACTTCGAGTGATGACTGAGGGCGTGAGTCCCCGACTTGACATGATCGCTGGTTGTAAAGCGTAGTTTGGTTATCATACATGTCTCCCGCTTTATATGATCGCTATGATTTCATTTACGATTTATTTTCGCCACATACTCGGCACTGTCAGATCGACCTCCTTCGAGGCCGCTCATGCCGCAGTAAAGGTACACCGCCGCCGTTGATCCTCGCTCTTAGGGTCACGCCAAGCGTTGGGAAAGCTCCGCTTTCTCGAGGCTTATCGTGGTATAGTCCCCTCGTTGTTTTAGGTGCTACATTCGTGGTATGACGGCCCCGTCCGTCGTTGTTGTCATATCATTCTTAAGAGGTCTGTAGTACTGCAAGGTGGTTTGTAAAAAGGATTGCTGTTCATGATTGAAAGAGTTGTTGTTTATATATATGCCGAAGGCAAGTTTTCACAGACATCGCTTTGTACTTCATTTGTTTCACGTATGTTTTATGTTCCACCGATTACTGATGTTGTGTCACTAGGGTGCCCGGTAGGCACCGCCACGCCCGCCGGTCGTGACAAAAGTGGTATCAGAGCGATTAATCCTCTGAAAGTGTCTACGCATCAGATCCAGCAGAGTCTTGATTATCGTGTTGTGCACCACACCAATAATCGTGAGGCTATAGGATATTTAAGATTGGTTTCTATTTCTTCTTACTCCGAGATCGTGCCTTAGAGTCGTGTTGTAAGTTGGACCTCCGACGAAATTATTTCCTTATCGCTATGCCTCCGCGTAGGGCAACCCGCCCGTGAGGCGCAAGCGAGCGAGCCGCGAGTAGAGTTCGAGGGGTGGCGAGGCACAGCCCAATCATTACCTAGGATAGTGCTTCATTCGGGAGTTCTGCGACGCCACTAGCCCCAAGCAGAGTTTTAGCACGGCGGCGGCAGCTCCTCGCGCCACGATGTTTGGACCTTCGCCCGCGACGAACGATGAGTATAGAGTATACCGATGTATCGCGAGTCTTGATGACTATCTAAGAGAGGTGCAAGAGTAAGTTCTTCGCCAGCGAAGCATGGCACGTATGCGGGCTTATGCGCAGCAGCCGAGAAACGTGAGATCGGCGGGTTAACGGGCGACGCAAAGAGGCCGAGCAGCAAGGTCCTTTGGTAACTTTCGAGGCGAGTCACCTCACCGTGGATTAGATTATGCGCATCCACGGTCAGTGCAGAGGTCCTCCACGGTGGTTCAGGACGCTCGGGTATGCAGAGTTGGTCGAGCTCCAGAGCTTCCGCTCACGCCACGGGCGTTCCAAATGATCCGATTCGCTTTTTCTCGGTGTTCACAGCGCGCAGCGCCATCTCGTGGAATGTCGCTTTTAGTTGGTACTTGTTGTACCTATGACCGCCGTGGTCCGATGTCGAAAGAGTGTCCTCGCGGAGGACTTAGCCTTCGTGATCGGTGGGTAGTTGTCATCTTCCTTAGCTATAAGCCTACGGGCATGTTTGATTAGAACGACTAAGGAGTGAAGAAGAGATCTGTATATCTTTAACCCCTGTAGCGTTGTATACGTGATAAGGTGAGTATACCTTAAGTGTTATGTTCAGATACCATGAGTGTTTTTGTGATTAGAAATCTTGGTTAGTTAACCAAGGAAGATTTGGAGGATGAAGGCGGGAGCCTTAGAGTTTTATACGTAGAGACCTTAGAGGTAAGGCCATCTTGAGTAAAAGACGATGTTGATGTTTGACCTTATCGAAGTGCATAGTGCACGTGAGTTATGTTTGGGATAGGTCCCTAGTAGTGTGGAATGAAAGGTAGTTGAGCTAAGACCGCTAGGATTTCGTAACGTGATTTGAGAGATTGTTCCGGATCGGAGCTAATGTTTTGGCGATTTCGGCCTGTTGAGGACATGCGGGTCAACCCGCGCCCGCTTGGTGCGGGTCAGTTTGTGGTCCCCGCCGTGGTAGGTCACGAGGGTGTTAGGCCCAAGTTTAGTTAACCAGTCGAGTTAGTGGATGCGTTCGACCAAAGAGGCCGATGGGTCACCATCGTGTTTTTCACCGACCGTTGCTTGGCAGTGACGTTATATCAGAAAGGTGGTAAGGCTGCACGGGGTGCCTGCTTTCACCTTATGAACAGACAGTGGAGCCCAGGTTACGACTGTTTCTTTCGGGAAGTTTTACCAGGCAGGGTTAGGAACCCAGGTGAGTCTCCTCAGACGCATTCGCCGCCGGTGTTTCGATTCGGGGTAGTTGTAAGGATTGTTATCTCCGTCAGGGAAGTGTTTTATAGCTACCATTTCGGTGTTCGGATATCGCCTTGCGACGCCAGGGCGGGCGTAAGTTGCGCTGATTGGTTCGACGTTGGCGTTCGATAGTTGGTTCATACGTGTTCAGCAGACGTGGATAGGTGAAGCTTATCCGTAAGAGGTTTTTGTAGCTCGGAGGAATCGTGCGGATTATCTACGACGACGCCAGAGTTCAGTTGGCCGGTCTTCTTAAAGGAACCACCGGATAGGGTGTAAGAGAAACTTAGCCCGAGTTACTTTAGGCCTGTTGAGTTCATGAGAGGGATAGGCCAGGTTGCCTGTATGTTAGCCTTTGTCGTCCGACTTAAGAGGCAGTGCGTCCAGTCTTTCGTGTTATGTTCGAGAAGGAAATCGGAGATCCATCCAGAGTGTTCCCAGTTAATGATGACCACGTTAGAGATAGTAACCCCGAGTTTCGGCAATCAAGCAAGATCGTAAATGGTAAGAGTTCGAGTGTACAGAAGTGTAACGACTGCCCGGTTCGCATCGTGCCTTACCTGGCACCCTAGTGATACATACATCGAGAAAATCAGCGGAACATAAAACAAGAGTCATTTAACAAGAGATATAATAAATAAACAAAGCCAACCAAAAATGCTTTTTCAAGATATACATAAAACCCGAATGCTTTAATCCTTAAACAACCCTCGCCACAACAAAGATTACATGCACTTAAGATATACACGACTATGACGGACAGGCCCGCCTTACCCTGAATGTACAAGAACCTACAACTCGTGGAACACCTACCAAAAGATAAGCCTCCGAGAAACGGAGCTTCAAATGCGCCTGAATCGTGATCCTAAGAGCGAGGAACCACGACCGATGCACTTACTGCGGCAGATTTAACGCAGCCCCAAGGAGGTCGACAACAGTACCAAGTATGTGAAATCAGACAACATCAGAATGAAATCATACTAGTCTATATAAAGCGAAGACATGTATGATAACCAAACTACGCCACAACATAAAACTATCACTCCAATATAACTATGGGTCTCACGCCCACCACATCAATCAGTTCGCATTATGGCCGCATGCCCCTAATATCGTGACGGCAGACATGTCCATGATGCAACAATAATACCAATGTCCCATGGCCACATGCCCCGGACCGTGATCGGTGTAGACATGTCCATGCGGACTCAACAACAAGACAAAGCAATCCAAATGGAAGCATACCCGCAGCGCCACGATCGTGTCGATGTCCAAAGGGAAACAATAAGACAACTTTCCAAATGGACGATACCCGCGCTACGATCGTGTCGAGATGTCCAAAAGGAAATCACAAGGCGATAATCGAATGGAAACATACCCGCGCGCTACGATCGTGTCGATATATCCAAAGCGATTAACCACAAGACCTTAACCAAAATGGAAGCATACCCGCGCGCTACGATCGTGTCGGTATGTCCAAAGCGATTAACAACAATAATACTATCAGCGAACGCATCTGCGGAATTTCTCCGCCATCGCTGCAAGACGCCCAAGTAAGTTCTCAACTACCAACCGACTTCTATCGAGACGCGCAGAATACGTAAATACAACGCTTGTACAATAAAGGCTATCATCACAAGCATAGGCAAGTTTCACAACAACAAGCATAGGCAAGTTTCACACAACTCAAAGTACTTTCATTTTACGCCAAAGTCCGGTTTTTAACCCCAAAGTACTACATACGTTAAGTTCTTTAAAAGAGATCCATTACTTTTATCAAAGTCACCCGATACCGTAGTATTAGAATGACCAACCCACCTTCCTTTTCAAAATCAAGTAACAACATTCTTTCCTAAGTTCCGCTTTGCCTAGTTTCAATTACTCAAGCTTCTCATTTTCAAATGGTTTCATAGTTCCCAAACTTAATCACTTGATTCCTTTTAGAACAATTGAGTAACATATGTCATATACGTGAGTAGTTTATTCTTGTTTATAACGATCTTATTACAAAGCCATGATCTAGAAAATGTAATATCATTTTGTCTCATCTTAGCTTCTATGCAGATGGAGGTTTCTACCGGTTTTAATACAACACATCATTATTCAATACATTTCCTTTATTAACGCCGCAGCTGTCCTGTCGATACACATTCTCGATTCCCAAATCAAGAAACATTATCCCTTTAAAACCAAGTACTCATTACTCATGAATGAGGTTTCACACAAACATCCACATTAAAACAAATAAGTTAAGTCTCTTATCTTATAAGATCAAGTCTCTTAACTTCTAACATCAAGAAACCATTTTCACTTACATAAGGTCGTTATAACTAACTTCCCATAAAGCTATTATAACACCCTATGTTTTAAACCAACCAAATCACTTAGCACATGTCGCCTACCGTACTACATAGTTCACAACAATCATGCTAGAAAAGATAGGAAGAGGTTCACATACCTCGCGACGATTTATCGACAATAAGCAAAATGCTCCAAGTACTACAACCTTGCTAGCCCTTTCCACTCCTCGAGAATACGCTACTCTTAGTACTTTCACCTATAAAGGTCACAAACGCCTATTAACCCCAAAACACAAGTTTTCTATCTTTCTATAGAAAATTCAAGAAGACCTCCCCGCAATAAACAGCGTAAATCTCCTCCTCTATCGAGGCCGGCTACCAAGCCAACCAGGGGGGGGGGGGTTTAAACGTCAAACCGGACCTGTACAATGCTACACAAGTCTATCGCAATGCACCTATGTAAATACAGCTGATTCTTCAGCTTAAGTCAAAAGACATTGCGAATACTAAGTAGTTCCATATATAGTATACTTCAACTATATACCCTAACAAACATGTAATTTCCAATTACAATAGAGGGACAAGATAATTACCTCGATAAGCCCAAAATTATCCGAGTTTAATGTCGCTCCTGAGCAAGGTTTAGCTCCACTCCGTGCGCTCCAAACCACTCCATACAACCCTTAGAAGTTCTAACCAACTTCTACTCAAATACTTCAACCAACTATGAAGATTTCCTTAGGGTTTCGGTTTGAGACTAAAAGGACAAAAGGTAGTATTTCCGGACTCTACGTAAAGAGGTATCTTTGGAATACTACAAGGTACAAGGCTAAGGTATTTGGGCATTATAACAATACTAGGGAGTATTTCTATACCACAACAAGGGTATTATACGAAACAACTAGGCTAGTGGTACCCCACTGGCTAGACCTCACAAGTGGGAGTGGAGACCTCTACCAAAGGCCACTTTCTGGGGAGAGGAGCTCTTGGACGAGAGTCTACAAGAGGGAGGAGGGATTCAAGACTTGGAAACATTTGTGGATGAACGGTCTTCACAGCGGGTATTTATAAGAAACCCAAATGCCAACCAATGGCCAAGATCAAGCCATGTGCAAGGCAAGTGTAAGGCCAAGATCAAGCCAAGTGCACCCTAGACCCTACTCCTTAAAACCTCACAAATATCTACACAAATATCAAGCCCAACTTGCCCCTCAATTCGGCCAGTCACGCCCCACTTGTTCATCATGGCGGTGACACATGTCACCCTCCCGTTGGTCCGAATGTTTCGCCTCTCGGAAAAATCCGCAAAAATACAAAACGACATAGCCGAATTTTCCTTCGCAGTTACGCAAAACGTTTAAAAAAACGACTCAACCGTGTTGTGTACAAATGTAAAATCGCCGGTGCCACATGGGGTGACACGTGTCGCCGATTCGCCTGAATATTTCGTCTTCCGAAATATCCAATTTAATGAAATCTCAAAACAAAGCGGGCTACAAAATCAGAATTTCTCCCGTGGCCCCACGTGACCATTTCCAAAATAAAATCTCAAAATTCTAATATAATCTATGAAGTCCAAATACCAAACTGGGAATCCAATTCCCATTAACGAACCTTTTTCTTCACAAATAACCGAAACTTTTCCGCGAAACTCACATCTTTCTTTCTTTTCAAAATTTTCTGCACTCGCACGCACGCCCTCACATACATACCCCGCAACTACGGGTATAACATTCTCTCTCTTAGAAACATTCGTCCCGAATGTTCCTTCTCAAGTCGAATAACGATAAAGTTCCTCTAACAAGTTGTCAATGCCACACGCCACGAAATAACACACGTTATCTTCCTCCCTTACTCGTTGTACCCTTCTCGAACACTCGAACTCTCCCAGTACGTACCATACTTCAGTCATTACTTCCGTTCCCGAAAATCTCTGGAGTCACTACCTCCAAACTTGGTCATCTTACTAACCTCAAACTTCCTTAAGGCAATTTCAGCCCTTTACGAACCGCATCTGGTCGAACGCGTCCACGAACTCATACGGTGATCATACAAACTGGGCCTAGCATCCTCGTGACCCTACCACCGGCGACCACCCAACTGACCCCACCCCAAACCGGTTACGTGTTGACCCGCAAATGGTCCTCAACCCGACCCCCAACCGCGCCAAACTCTTGTTCCCCGATCCGGAACAATCTTACTAATTCACATCATGAAAGCTACCACTTCCATCTCACACTACCCACGGACTTATCACACAAATAAATCCCACGCACTACTACTCTGATAAGGGTCAAAAATAAATTTTTAACTCAAGACGACCTTACCCCTAAGGTCTCAGTCGTGACATAGTCTAAGGTTCACACTTACCATGCCTCCATACGTATCCTTCCAACTAACCATGCATTCTAACTCACACATATCACAATGCTATCCGTACATAGCACACAATAATGAGATCATCATAACAAGCATACCAAAACTCTAGAGGGTTAAGGATATACCTGAAGCTACCGCTCACTCTAATCATAGGCCTCACAGGCGATACAGTAGGCGTGATGAACCAGCCACAGATCCCGGCGTCGAAGTCGTAACATCCGCGCTCCTTGGTAGGACGAGCCTCGCAAATGGCCCTGCTGGCCGCAAGCACAACACCCTCCCCATCTAGCACCACCCTCTCCACCATGGAGTCTACCACAATGGTCACAACGAGGTAGGTGGCTTCACCGTTAACACCCCGCTCACGAAAATCAACCTCGAGCCCCGACTGCTCCTCAAGACGGTGGAGGACCATTCTGCATGCGCTGGGTATATAACTAGCTCTTCGAGGCGGTCCGCCTCGAAAGCCACCAAAGGACCCCGCGCCCCGCCCTCTTCACGATCCAGTCATTCCGCCGACCCTCCGTGCCTCACATCCTAGTTCATGAGCCTGCATGCGGGCAATGTCCATGCCCGTCTGAAGAGAAACACCAGCACAAGACTCAGCCATATAATCATCTAGCCCGGTGACGTAGCCATGCACCCAATCCTCAATATCTGCAACTAGCTCAGGGACATATCGATACAAAGAATCGAACTAGACATTGTACTCCCGACGGCGCCTCTCGTCTCAAGAATAAAAATGCCGCGTGCCCTCCTCATCCGCGGAGGCAAGAAGCGTGAGAAAGCCCCAAAACTCATCCCATACCGCTGAGGTGCATGCTCTCCCGAAAGCTCCTATGAATCAAACCAATCGATCATGTATCACGCACCGACGCGAACCAAAGGTCACAGACTGGTTCAAGCCTTGATCACCCGCGTGATCCGTCAGAATCGCCGGATGAACTCCTCGGATCATCCTCGTGCCTCACCCATAAAACTCAAGCGGCTACAACTCGTAAAGTCCCGTGGACTCAAACTATCTCGCTCGGGGTGAACCATCGTGCATCGAACTGAATCGAATCGCTGATCCAAATTTATCTCATATCCGCCACGACTCGCCAAAGAATCGCCATCTCTCAGTGACCCATCTCCCCGCTTCCGCATCGTGGACCGAGGCTCGTATCAGTAGTCTCGGCAGCCATCGCTGCGGCTTTAAACTCACTGGTGTTTGGCGGCGCCAAAACTCGCCGTCGAAGCACTGCTCGTCTCGATCGTGCTGCGCCTCGAACTCTCTCAGATCTCACTAGCGCCTCCTCGCCGCCTTGCCCTTCGGGCTCGTTGCTCGCGGAGGCATAATCGTAAAAACGAGATACGCTGAGGGTACAACTTACAACACGACTCTAAGGCACGATCTCGGAATGAGAAGAATGGAAACCAATCCTAAATGTCCTATAGCCTCCTCGATTATAGATGTGGTGCACAACACACCGATAATCAAGACTTACTAGACACGGTGCGTAGACACTTTCCGAGGATTAATCGCTCGATACCACTTTTGTAACGATCTGCCCGGTTCAAGCATCGTGCCTTACAGGCACCCTAGTGATACATACATCATAGAAAATCAGCGGAACATAAAACAAGAGTCATTTAACAAGAGATATAATAAATAAACAGGCCAACCACCACACTTGCCTTCAGTATATACATAAAACCTGAACAGTTTAATCCTTAAACAACCCGGCCCACAACAAGATTACATGCACTCTAAGATATACATGACTATGACGGACAGGGCCCCGCCTTACCCCGAATGTACAAGAACCTACAACTCGTGGAACACCTGCTAAAAGATAAGCCTCCGAGAAACGGAGCTTCAAATGTTGAATCGTGATCCTAAGAGCGAGGAACCACGGCCGATGTACCTCTACTGCGCGATGAACGCAGCCCCAAGGAGGTCGCATAACAGTACCAAGTATGTGAAATCGCATAACATCAGAATGAAATCATACTAGTCTATATAAAGCGAAGACATGTATGATAACCAAACTACGCCACAACATAAAACATCATCACTCCAATATAACTACGGGTCTCACGCCCACCACATCAATCAGTTCGCATTATGGGCCGCATGCCCCGAATCGTGACGGTGTAGACATGTCCATGATGCAACAATAATACCAATGTCCCATGGCCACATGCCCCTGAATTCTGCATCGGTGTAGACATGTCCACGTGACCTCAACAACAAGACAAGAATCCAAATGGAAGCATACCCGCGCTACGCATCGTGTCGGTATGTCGAAGGAAACAATAAGACAACTTTCCAAATGGACGATACCCGCGCGCCACGATCGTGTCGGTATGTCCAAAAGGAAATGACAAGGCGATAATCGAAATGGAAACATACCCGTGCGCTACGATCGTGTCGATATATCCAAAGCGATTAACCACAAGACCTTAACCAAAATGGAAGCATACCCGCGCCACGATCGTGTCGTATGTCCAAAGCGATTAACAACAATAATACTATCAACGAACGCACTGCGGAATTTCTCCGCCACCGCCAAGACGCCCAAGTAAGTTCTCAACTACCAACCGACTTATCGAGAGACGCGTAACACGTAAATACAACGCTTGTACAATAAAGGCTATCATCACAAGCATAGGCAAGTTTCACAACAACAAGCATAGGCAAGTTTCACACAACTCAAAGTACTTTCATTTTATGCCAAAGTCCGGTTTTTAACCCCAAAGTACTACATACGTTAAGTTCTTTAAAAGAGATCCATTACTTTTATCAAAGTCACCCGATACGTAGTATTAGAATGACCAACCCACCTTCCTTTTCAAAATCAAGTAACAACATTCTTTCCTAAGTTCCAGGTTGCCTAGTTTCAATTACTCAAGCTTCTCATTTTCAAATGGTTTCATAGTTCCCAAACTTAATCACTTGATTCCTTTTAACAATTGAGTAACATATGTCATATCGTGAGTAGTTTATTCTTGTTTATAACGATCTTATTACAAAGACCATGATCTAGAAAATGTAATATCATTTTGTCTCATCTTAGCTTCTATGCATGGAGGTTTCTACCGGTTTTAATACAACACATCATTATTCAATACATTTTCCTTTATTAACGCCGCAGGTCAGTCGATACACATTACGATTCCCAAATCAAGAAACATTATCCCTTTAAAACCAAGTACTCATTACTCATGAATGAGGTTTCACACAAACATCCACATTAAAACAAATAAGTTAAGTCTCTTATCTTATAAGATCAAGTCTCTTAACTTCTAACATCGAGAAACCATTTTCACTTACATAAGGTCGTTATAACTAACTTCCCATAAAGCTATTATAACACCCTATGTTTTAAACCAACCAAATCACTTAGCACATGTACGTCTACCGTACTACATAGTTCACAACAATCATGCTAGAAAAGATAGGAAGAGGTTCACATACCTCGCGACGATTTATCGACAATAAGCAAAATGCTCCAAGTACTACAACCTTGCTAGCCCTTTCCACTCCTCGAGTAGAATACGCTACTCTTAGTACTTTCACCTATAAAGGTCACAAACGTCTATTAACCCCAAAACACAAGTTTTCTATCTTTCTATAGAAAATTCGGCAGCACCTCCCCCCCCCGCAACAGCGTAAATCTCCTCCTCTATCGAGGCCGGCTACCAAGCCAACCAGGGGGGGGGGTTTACACGTCTAACCGGACGTGTACAATTCTACACAAGTCTCATCGCAATACTGCACCTATGTAAATACTGTTCGATTCGGTTCTTGGGCTTAAGTCAAAAGACATTGCGAATACTAAGTAGTTCCATATATAGTATACTTGACTATATACCCTAACAAACATGTAATTTCCAATTACAATAGAGGACAAGATAATTACCTCGATAAGCCCAAAATTATCCGAGTTTAATGTCGCTCACGAGCAAGGTTTAGCTCCACTGCGCGCTCCAAACCACTCCATACAACCCTTAGAAGTTCTAACCAACTTCTACTCAAATACTTCAACCAACTATGAAGATTTCCTTAGGGTTTTGGTTTGAGACTAAAGGACAAAGGTAGTATTTCCTGACTCTACGTAAAGAGGTATCTTTGGAATACTACAAGGTACAAGGCTAAGGTATTTTGGGCATTATAACAATACTAGGGAGTATTTCTATACCACAACAAGGGTATTATACGAAAACAACTAGGCTAGTGGGTACCCTACGGCTAGACCTCACAGGGAGGGAGACCTCTCGCCAAAGGCCACTTTCAAGGGAGAGGAGCTCTTGGGCGAGAGTCTACAAGAGGAGGAGGAGGATTCAAGACTTGGAAACATTTGTGGATGAATGAAGTCTTCACAAAGGGGGGGGGGGTATTTATAGCAAACCCAAATGCCAACCAATGGCCAAGATCAAGCCATGTGCAAGGCAAGTGTAAGGCCAAGATCAAGCAAAGTGCACCCTAGACCCTACTCCTTAAAACCTCACAAATATCTACACAAATATCAAGCCCAACTTGCCTCACCGCCAAGTCACGCCCACTTGTTCATGAGGGTGACACATGTCACCCTCCCGTTGGTCGAATGTTTCGTCTCTCGGAAAAATCCGCAAAATACAAAGCGACATAGCGGAATTTTCCTTCGCAAGTTACGCAAAGCGTTTCGTCGAAAACGACTCCAACCGTGTTGTGTACAAATGTAAAATCGCCAAGGGTGCCACATGGGGTGACACGTGTCGCCCCGATTCGCCGAATATTTCGTCTTCCAAAATATCCAATTTACTGGAAATCTCAAAACAAAGCTGCCCCACAAAATCAGAATTTCTCCGTGGCCCCACGTGACCATTTCCAAAATAAAATCTCAAAATTCTAATATAATCTATGAAGTCCAAATACCAAATCTGGGAATCCAATTCCCATTAACGAACCTTTTTCTTCACAAATAACCGAAACTTTTCCGAAAACTCACATCTTTCTTTCTTTTCAAAATTTTCTGCCAGTACTTCCAGACGACGTCCTCACATACATACCGCAACTACGGTATAACAAGAAGTATACGACACCCGAGGATCGTGACGCGGCGGTACCATTTGTTAGGTCACGGTGACTCTAGAACCTCGCGGCAAAGTGACAAAAGTGGTATGCTTTATGATGTTAGAGGTGTTTCCTCGTGGACTTGGATATAAGTATTTTTACGTGGATGTTTCTGTGACCAGATATGGCAGGATTGATTCTCGTAAGCATAGTAGTGAAGACTATACTGGCGCGCGTTTGTTTTGAGACTTAGAAAGAACATTCGGGACGAATGTTTCTAAGGAGGGGAGAATGTTATACCCCGTATTTCCAGAGTATGTACGTAAGGACGTACGTAGAAAATTTGAACTTAAGAGTAAGGCTTGGACGATTTTCACTTTGTTCACAACACCCGGTTAGAGTCGTTTTTTAAACGTTTTCCATGACTTTCGTAGGAAAATTCCGGCTATGTCATTTCTAATTTTGCGGATTTTTCCGAGAGACGAAATATTTTGGATCAACAAGAGGCGACACTTGTCACCCTCTAATTGGGAGTGGCGGTAATGTGATGGACGATTTGGCCTTGTTGGTCAAGGGAGTTGGTAGGATATTTGTGTGTTAGTTGGTCAAGGACACTTGGTGAATCTTGCCCTACACTTGCCTTGCACTTGGCAAGATCTTGGCCATTGATGGCCTTCACTTGACCTATAAATACCCCTCTCCCTTTGATGAATTCTTTCATCCTTTCCACAAATCTCTAAGTGTTAAAACTCTCCTCCCTTGTTGTGTTTTCGCCCCTCATGAGGCTTAGCCGAGCACCCTTCCCCTCGTCGGCAGTACCCCTAGTGGGGTAGCCGGTATACCCCTCCTCGGTGCTAGCCGTGGGTACCCCTAGCCTAGTTGTTTTCGTATAATACCCCTCTCGTAGAAATACTCTCAAAAGTATTGTTATAATGCCCAAATTACCTTAGCCGTATACCTTGTAGTATCCTAAGGTTATACTTATCTGAAAAGCCCGTAAATACTATTATACTTCCCTTCAATACAAAACCGAAACCCTAAGGAAAATCTCCATAGTTAGTTGGAGTAATAAGTAGAAGTTGGTTAGAACTTCTAAGGGTTGTTTGGAGTGGCCTGAGCGCACGAGTAGAGCTAAACCTTGCTCAGATCGACATTTAAACTTGGATAATTATGGGCTTATCGAGGTAAATATCTTGTCCTCTATTGTAATTGGAAATTACATGATTGTTAGACTATATAGTTGAAGTATACTATATTTAGAATCAACGTTGTTATCGGCAATGTCTTTTGACTTAAGCCTGAATAATAAGAAACCTTTTCGAAGAAGAAATCTTGAATCAGATTTACATAGGATCAGACATGAGACTTGTGTAGCTTTTCTGGGGAGTAGAGTTGTACCCGTTCGGGTTAGATGTGTAACCCCCCCCCCTGCTTGGCTTGGTAGCCGGCCTCGAGAAAGGGGGACATTTACGCTGTTGCGCGGGGAGGCGCCGAATTTTCTGAGAATGTTCTGCGATGAGGTCTAAATGTTAATGTCGCCTTGTGGCCTTATAGGTTGAAGTACGTGTGGCGCGATCTACTTGGCTTAAGGAGTAGCCGACGGTTGGAAGTACTTGAGCGTTTTGCTATTAGTCGATACTCGTCGCAGGTATCTGAACCTCTTCCTATCTCTTCTAGCATGATATGTGTGAACTATGTAGTACGAGACGTATACGTGTTAAATGTATTTGATTGGTTTGAAACATAAAGTGTTATAACTACTTATGGGAAGTTGGTTATACGACTTTATGTAGGTCCGAAAATACTTTGTGGTTTTTAAAAGGTAAATGATTTGTTTATAACTGGCTTGATGTGTGATAATAAAGAACTTGAAGTATTTCAAAAGATTTCTAAATCGTTTTGAAAGAAGAGTGATACTTGGTTTCTTTTGAAAACTTAAGAGTTATACTAGCTTTATGGGAAGTTAGGTATAACGGCTTAAGAATGTTTTACTGATTTTGGAAATCAGGATGTGTATCGACAAACCACTGCAGCGTTAATAAAAGGAAATGTTTTGAATAATTAAGTATTATTAAAACCGAGAAACTTCCATCCGCATGAAGCTAAGATGAGACAAAATGATATTTCTAGATCATGGTCATTGTAATAAGATTGTTATAAACAAGAATATCCTACTCACATAAGACTTATGTTTCTCAGATTGTTTAAAAGAGAATTATATTCTTAAATGAATAAGACTATGAACTACGAAACCTTTCTAAAATAAGAAACGTGAACATTTGAAATTAGGCAAACTTGGACGTTTGGAAAATAATGTTGTTACTTGATTTTACAAAGGTAAGTATTTTAGTTTACTTAAAAGATAGTCACTCTATTTTTATATACTACGGTATTGTGTGACTTTGACGTACCTTTTAAAAGAGTTATTGTATAAAGTACTTTGGGGATTAATTCCGAACTTGTTAACTTAAAGTAGAAAGTACCTTGTGTGAATAACTTGATTGTATTGAATTGTGATAGCACGTAATACTTTCTCGTTGCTTTGATAAGTAATCATGTTAGGATGCTACGTGTGATAGTATCTTGTGATGTTTGTGTAAAGGGTTTTCCTTGATTGTGCTTCTTAACTATCGATCGTTATGATAGTATTGTGCCACTCATCGTGACATATTCCGAGGTTAAGCCGCCTCCACGCGGGTAGACTCGCGGTCGATGGACCTATGATTCGAGAATACCTTATGCGGTCTCAGGGCCTGCGCGAATCGCGGAGTTCCGTTAGTGTGCGCCCTTGTGGTCATGCGGTCTCAGGCCATACGGACGGGCGAGTCCAGACGCCGCCGGAGTAGCTACCTCGATGCGGGTTATACCTCATGCGGGCCTATGAGTTTGGCCTATGCGAGTCGCGGAGTTCCAGGTTAGACGCGCATACGATATCATGCGCAAGTGGCCGCTTTGATCATGTGACGGTCTAGACAGATCTTATGATACGCTTCATGACCGCTGGTACTGGGTTTTTAGTAGTCGGCTATGCCTTCGTACTTACCCCGCATTTTATTATGACACAGTGGGACACAGTGTTCATGTGTGTTCCTTGGTGCTTTTATATCATAGATCGCCAGATGAGGAAGGTATTCCACGGGCATGATTGATGTTGTGGGCACGAGACCCATTGTTATACTTGAGTGATGACTGAGGCGTGAGTCCACGACTTGACATACGATCGCTTTGTAGAATCGTAGTTTGGTTATCATACATGTCTCCCGCTTTATATGATCGCTATGATTTCATTTACTGATTTATTTTGATTTCACATACTCTGCACTGTTAGACCGACCTCCTTCGCGTTCATGCCGCAGTAAGGTACACCGCCGTTGATCTCGCTCTTAGGGTCACAGTTCAGCGTTTGGGAAAGCTCCGTTTCTCCGGAGGCTTATCGTGGTATAGTCCCCTGTTGTTTTAGGTGCTTACATTCAGGGGTATGACGGGGCCCTGTCCCGTCGTTGTTGTCATAGCATTCTTAGAGGTCTGTAGTACTGTTGTGGGCAGGGTTTGTAAAAAGGATTAAGCTGTTCATGATTGAAAGAGTTGTTGTTTATATATATGCCGAAAGGCAAGTTTTCACAGACATCGTTTGTACTTCATTTGTTTCACGTATGTGTTTTATGTTCCGCTGATTACTCTGATGTTGTGTCACTAGGGTGCCCGGGGTAAGGCACCAGTCACGGGCCCAGTTTCGGGTCGTGACATGTAGGTTGGCTATCATACATGTCTCCTGTTTTGTTTAGACTATTATGATTTCATTACAGTACTTACTGTTTCACATACTTGGTACATTCTTCGTACTGACCTCCTTCGGGGGGCTGCGTTCATCTGCCGCAGTTTAGGTACGCAGCTTGGTGATCGGCAGTGTAGGACCCGCTCGAGTTTTGGATAGCTCCTTCATTCGAGTTTATCTTTTGGTATGAGTTCTTTCGATGTGCTTTGTACGATCATTGGGTACGCGGGGCCTTGTCCCGTCATCGTTCCGTATAACTCTACGCGGTCTGTATTCATGTGTGGGATTGGACTCATGTACGGTGTAGTGTATTTCGTTATGTATATTATATGGCAGCCTGGTCGGCTTTGCCCTTGCACGTACGATTGGTTTTATAAGAAAAAAAAAAGGTGTTATTTAATTTCCGCAGTTTACTTAGTTGTTAAGGTAGAAGGGTGCCCAGGTAGGGCACCAGTCACGGGCCCGGGGTTCGGGTCGTGACACAAATGATCCTCCCAGCTACCCCTGAAGTCAATAACACAGGCTCGCAGCATATCCTCAAGAGTCTGGATAGTGCGCTTCACCGTCTGCATCATGGATGGAATGCAAGACTCGTGCTCACCGCCCCTAAACCTTCTCGAAAGACTCCGAGTTAGCCGAACCGGGCTCTCTGCTGATATGATCGAAATAGGACTCCATGCGACCGGCGATCTCTGATGTAAAGTCCGCATAATCCTCGGTAAAAAAGTCATCCCGACGGAAGAAAGTGGGCTGATTTCACCGCCGATTTATAACCCAAATAGAATCATGTTTCCTGAGTGCGAGGTAACCCCGTGAAAAAGTCCATGTTGATCACCTCCCACTTCCGTGTCGGGATCTCTATCGTCGCAATAATCCACGGGCCTGCGGTGCTCTATCTTCACTGCCGACAACACGCATCGAGCTACAAACTCGAACGTCCTCTTCAAGCCATCCCACCAATACATAGATCTGGTCGTGGTACATCTTGGTCGACCGGATGGATAGTGTAACGCTACGTGTGCTTCCCCGTAACTGCCAAGTCCTCAAATATCTGGAACACATAACTCGCCAAACCTTAGCACCCCATCGTGCTACTCAAGGACCTTCCTCACGAAGAGTCGTATCACGATACCGCCAAAACCGGATCCTCAAATTGCCTCTTCACCTCTCTACGATGGAAGACTCGGCAACCTCACGAACTCGAACCCCATCGCTATCGTAATCTATCGACGGACTCCGAGGCTCGCTAATCGATGCAAATCACGAACCATGCCCCTCCTCTCGCCGCACATCCGATAGGCTACCCATCGACCTACGACTGGCGGCATACGCCACAACATTGGCCTTCCCGGTACAGATATCGACATCATAATCCTTAAGCAACTCTAACCACCGTCTCTGTCGTAAGTTCAGCTCCCTCTGGCTGAAGATATACTGGAGGCTCTTGTGGTCTGTATAAATATCCACATGAACCCCATACAAATAGTGCCTCAAGATCTTCAAGGCGTGAATGTCACGACCCGTTCCGGGGCCCGTGACTGGTGCCTTACCCCGGGCACCCTAGTGATACAACATCAGAGAAAAACCAGCGGAAATAAAAACTTAAACATTTAAATAGACATGGATCAAGATAAAGAAAATAGGCCAACCAAAACGGTTGCCTTTCAACATATATATATGTATAGACATTTGAACAGTTACAATCCTTACAACCCTGCCCACAACAGTGCTACAGACCTCTAAGATTTTTACAACAACTATGACGGGACAGGGCCCCGCCATACCCCTGAATGTACAAGAACCTACAGACTCAGGGTAACATACCAAAGATAAGCCTCCGAAGGAACGGAGCTTCCCAATATGCTGAAAGATGATCCTATAAGTGGGGATCGACAGCCGGTAACTCTACCTGCGGCATGAACGCAGCCCCCCGAAGGAGGTCAGTACAACAGGTACCAAGTATGTGAAACTGTAAATACTTTAAATGAAATCATAATAGTCTATATAAAGCAGGAGACATGTATGATAACCAAACTATAGTACACACATATAACAGTTATATCCAGTTAGGGACTCATGCCCTCCAAGTCATTACTCAAATATAACGATGGGTCTCACGCCCATAACATCAATCATTCCCGTGGAATACCTTCCTCACTGCCGGCAGTCTATGATATGATAACACCAAGAAGTACACCTGACCACCAGGTCCTACCTGATGCCAAAGCCGTACTAACAATACAATACAACCAAAACCACGGTCGACACGGCAAGTAAAGCCGACTACCAGATACTGGCCGCCACGAGTGACCGGCAAGTACGAGGGCTAACTACCAGGTACCAAGGCGTATCACGAGACTTCGTCACTACACTAAACGGGGCAAAGTGCGAGGGCTAACTACCAGGTACCAAGGCCGAATCAGCCACGAGACGGGGCAAGTACGAAAGCCGACCACCAGGTACCAAGGCCGAACAGTAAGAAACCTCATGGAGAGCTAGTCCATGGAATAACACTAACAATGCGAGCGCGTGCGGAATTCTCCACACCGCCAGACGCCCAAGTAAGTTCTCAACAAGTCAACCGGCCCTCCACCGAGAGACGCGGTAGTATAGAAACACAATTCTTGCACAACAACGGCTATCACAACAAGCATAGGCAAGTTTCACAACAACAAGTATAGGTAAGTTTCACAACAACAAGCATAGGCAAGTTATACACAACTCAAGGTACTTTCATTTTATGTCAAAGTCCGGGTTTTAACCCTAAAGTACTACGTACGTTAAATTCCTTTTAAGAGATCCATTCCTTTTATAAAAGTCACCCGATACCCTTAGTATAAAAATTAGAGTGACTTACATCTTTTTAAGTAAACCAAAACAACTCCCATACTTTCCTTTTTAAAACCAAATTAAGGCAATACCATGCCTTCTTTTTGGACCCAAAACACTTCTCTTTTTAAAGTCAAGTTAGCACATTAAAACCAATGATAAAACCCTTATTTTGTTCTCATAAAGTCGTTATAACTAACTTCCCATAAAGCTGTTATAATACTTTATGTTTTACCCCAATTTAAGACAAAACAATGCCTTTCTTTTCCCTAAAGTTCCAGTTTGCCTAATTTCAATTACTCAAGTCTCTTTATTTTAGAAAAGTTTCATAGTTCAATGTCTTAATCTCTTTTAAAACAATTGAGTAACATATGCCATATGTGTGAGCAGTCTTATTCTTGTTTATAACCATCTTATTAAAGCAGCCATGATCTAGGAAATGTAACATCATTTTGTCTCATCTTAGCTTCTATGCAGATGGAGGTTTCTACTGGTTTTAATAATACTTCATTAGTCATTACATTTCCCTTTATTAACGCTGCAGTGGTTTGTCGATACTCATTCTGATTTCAAATCAAGAAACATTATTCCTTTTAAAAACCAAGTACTCATTACTCACGAATGAGGTTTCACACAAAATTCATATTAATTCATTCAAGTAAAGTCTCTTATCTTTTAAGATCAAGTCTCTTAACTTCAAAAAATCAGTAAACCATTCTCTTTACCACTCTTAAGACGTTAAACCTAACTTCCCATAAAGCTAGTATAACTCTTATGTTTTCAAAACCAAGTATTACTCTTCTTTCAAAACGGTTTATTAATCTTTTGATACTTCAAGATTCTTTATTATTCAGGCTTAAGTCAAAAGATATTGCCGTAACACTACATTCAATTAACACACGTACGTCTACCGTACTATATATATATTCCTTTAAAATATTTCAAGGTTCTTATTATTCAGGCTTAAGTCAAAAGACATTTCCGTACGACTATATTCAGTTAGCACACGTATGTCTACCATACTATATATATATATTATTCAGGCTTAAGTCAAAAGACATTGCCACACGTACGTCTACCGTACTATATATATATTCTTTTAAAATACTTCATGCTCAAGAGTATAGGAAGAATCACATACCTCGCGACGATTATCGACTATAAGCAAAACGCCCACTCGCTATAACCCGCTAGCCTTGTTCACCTTCTAAGTAGCACATGCTACTTGCGAACATTCAACCAATAAAGGTTATCGCCTACTTGTTATACCCGTATTTCCGGTATGTACGTGAGAATACGTCCAAAAGTTTGGCCTTAGTTAGCCTCGGCGTTTTCTTTTGTACACAACTCACTCAAAGAATCGGTTTCCGCCGACACGTTTCCACAGCTTTCGTAGGGAAACGTCCGGCTATTCCATTACTAATTTTTGCGGATTTTTCCGGCAGACGAAACATTTTGGACCAACGAGGGCGACACTTGGCACCCTCCCATCAGGACTTCAATCGCCCATTTGGACGAATTGGAATGCCTTGGCACGTTTTTGTGCCTTGTGCACAAGTCAAGGAGTTGGTAGGATATTTGTGTATAGTTAATCCTCACCCTACACTTGCCTTGCACTTGTCTTCATCTTGGCCATTGGTTGGCCAAGGCTTGAGCTATAAATACCCCTTAGAGATGAAGAGTTCTTCATCCACAAATCTTCCAAGTCTTGAAAAAATCCTCTCTCTCCCTAGCCTTCGTCCAACACCTCTCCCCTCGAGTGAGCTTGGCCGAGGCCTACCCCAGCCTAGCCGAAATCTACCCCCCTCCCTTGGTAGAAAAGTTGTCTTCTAGTATCGTTATAATGCCCAAAATACCCTAGCCCAAATCCCATAGTACTTAGTAGAAGTTGTGAAGAACTTCTAGGGTTTCTTGGAGCTACCGGAGCATACAACTTAGGAGCTAAACCTTGCTCAGGCGCGACTTTTTCTAGGATATTTTTGGGCTTACCGAGGTAACTAATCCTAACCCTCTTTTGAATTAGAGTATACATACTGTAGTAGTATTAGAATAAGTATTAAATACTTAGAAGAATATCGCATAATAGAATTGAACTGTTACCACAGTAGAAGGGTTTAAAAGAAGATTAATCAAACTATACTCACATAGGACTGTTTTCACAGTAGACTTATATAGCTCACCGGGTAGGGAAGTGCTGCCCGACTTACCGTAGAATTATGAACCCTCTGTTTAGAATGACCTTCAGAGTAGTCTTTGATAGATATATGTGACTATTATAGGCTGACTCTGCTGCGACATATTCAACTTGGTGTGGTTTTATTTGCGAGAAGGTATGTGATTCTTCCTAAAGCATGATATTTTACAATATATAGTACGGTAGACGTACATGTGTTAACTGAATAATAACTACGGCAATGTCTTTGACTTAAGCCTGAATAATACTTATGGCAATGCCTCACTGCTTAAGCTGAATAATACTTACTGAATGCCTCACGCTTAAGGCTGAATAACAAAGAACTGAAAACATTTCAAAAGAATACTGAATCATTTTTAACAGAAGATAAATATTTGGTTTTTAAAACAAAAGCTTAAGAGTTATACTAGCTTTATGGGAAGTTAGGTATAACAACTTAAGAAGATAAAAAGGAACTGTTTACTTGTTTGTTTATAAAAGCCTTGTATTGATTTCTGTTAAGTGTAGTAAGATTTGTGTGATAAGTAGACATATTATGATGCTACCTGGGTTAGTGTCTTGAATTGCTGTGTAAAAGGGTCATTCTTGCTGTGCTTACGTTGCTAACCGGTAAGTCCGTTGTACTGTTATTGTATCACCTACCCCCTTGACTGTTATACCGAGGGCTTGCCCCTCTTGATGCGGGTCTATACGGCCTATGCGGTCTGTGAGACTATGCGGAGCAGCGGTATGCTCCAGGATTGATCATTCCGGGTGTTTAGCCTGATGCGGGGATTCCTACGCGTCTGTTGAGACTACGCGGTCTGAGGCTATGCGGGCTGCGGAGCCTAGGCGGATCTGGGGTTAGCTGCCCCGATGCGGGAATACCTCATGCGTCTGCAGTGTGACCATGCGGCTGCGGAAGTCGAGGACTAGGCACGCGAGAATGATACTATGGGCGATTGGCCTTGCTTCGATCATTCGCGCCTAGAATAGACACTCTGATTTTCCTATTCGTTGTTGTTTGTGATGTGACACTATGTGCAATTGAACTGATTGTATTTGTGAAAAGGTTTTAAATACTTTGATTTTATTTCAGTTCTTTATAGTTTCACATACTTGGTACCTGTTGTACTGACCTCCTTCGGGGGGCTGCGTTCATGCCGCAGGTAAGGGCAAGCAGGTGCTAGATCCACATTTCTAGGATCTCTACGTTGGTGTCAGGAGCTCCATCCTTTCCGAGGCTCTACTTTTAGGTATGATCTCCTGTTGTAGATAGTTTTGTATATCGAGGTATGGCGGGCCTCCCGCCATAGTTGTATATTTCCTTAGAGGTCTGTAGTCCTGTACAAGATTTGATGTAATCGCTAAACCATGTTTTTATATATATGCCGAAAGGCGATGTTTTCTCACTTAAACGTGTTCTATTTTATAAAGCGTTTCATGTCTTGCTTTATATTTCCGATTACTCGATGTATGACTACTTGGGTGCCGATGAGGCACGATCCACGGCCCTGAACGGTCGTGACACTCATCAGAATACAAATCCTATGTAAATACATTTAAATCTTCTACTCTAATATTCTTCGATGTGATTTGATTCAAGTCTATTCTGTAATATCCTTCTATTACAGTTCAATTCTCTTCTATGAATCTTATATTCATTTATATACTACTACAGTATGTAATTCCCAATTACAATAGAAGGACAGTAGTATTTACCTCGATGAGCCCAAAATTATCCAAGGTTAATGTCGATCCTGAGCAACGTTTAGCTCCTACTCTGTACGCTCCAATTCACTCCAAGAAACCCTTAGAAGTTCTACACAACTTCTACTTAGTACTCCAACCAATTATGGAGATCTTCCCTAGGGTTTCGTTTAGTGGCTAAAGGAAGTATAATAGTATTTTCCGGGCTCTACGTATAGAGGTAACTTTGGAAGTACTACAAGGTATATGGGCTAAAGTATTTGGGCATTATAACAATACTTGGAGAGTATTTCTATACCACAAAAAGGGGGTATTTATACGAGACAACTAGGCAAGGGGGGTACCCTCTCGGCCAAGCCTCACTCAAGGGGGGGGGGGGGAGGCTCTCGGCCAAGGCTTCTTAAAAGAGGGGGGGGGGGGGGTGCTTTGGACGAACCACTCAAGAGGGGAGGGAGGATTTCAAGACTTAGAAAGATTGCTCAAGTTTTGGATGAAGAAAGTCTTCAACTTAGAGGGGTATTTATAGGTCAAGAAATGGCCAACCAATGGCCAAGATCCCTCCAAGTGTAAGGCAAGTGTAGGGCTAGATTTTAACCATGTGTACCTTATCCATCTACCACACCAACTTGCACAAAAATATCCTACCAACTCCCTCCTCCAAATCGTCCATGCCGCCCAAACTTCCTTCCAATGTGAGGGTGACACATGTCACCCTCTCGTTGGTCCAAAATGTTTCGTCTCTCGGAAAAATCCGCAAAAATTAAAAACGACATAGCCGTATTTTTCCCTTCGCAAGTTTAGTAAAACGTTTCATCGAAAAACGACTCCTTTCGGCACTTGTGTACAAATTTTCGAACCTTGCCAACTTTAAGGCTTAAATTTTATACGTACGCCCTCACGTACATACTCTGGAAATACGGGGTATAACAGTGAATCACCGCTGCTAACTCCAAATCATGGGTGGGGTAGTTTCTCTCATGCTTCTTAAGCTGTCGGGATGCGTACGCTATAACCTTGCCCTGCTGCATCAACACACATCCCAACCCGATGCCTGACGCATCACAATACACGACGTAGCCGTCTGGACCCTCTGGAAGAGTAAGAACGGGGGCGGTCGTCAGTATCTCCTTCAGTAACTGGAAACCCTGCTCACACGCATCAGTCCACTGAAACTTAGCTGCCTTCTGAGTCAGCCTAGTCAATGGTGCAGAGATAGAAGCAAACTTCTCTACGAACCGCCGATAATAACCTGCAAGGCCGAAAATCGCGAACCTCTCGCCGGAGTAGTAGGTCTAGGCCAACTCCCCGATCGCCTCGATCTTGGCCGTATCCACCGAATACCATCGCCCCGACAATATGCTCAAGAAAAGCCACCGGCCAACCAAAACTCACATTTGGAAAACTTGGCGTATAATCACTGCAACACGAGAACTCTCAAAGACGCCTCTCAAATTCTCCGCGTGCTCCTCGCCCGAGCGAATAAACCAAGATGTCATCAATGAATACAATCACAAGCGTATCCAAAACGGCTTGAACACTCGGTTCATCAAATCCATAAATACCACGAGCATTTGTCAACCCGAAAGACATGACCGAACTCATAATGCCCGCACGTCCGAATGCGATCCTAGGGACATCCGCCTCTCGACTGCACTGATGATAGCCCGATCGCAGATCAATCTTGGAGAAACATCTCGCACCGCGTGCGGTGGTCGAACAAATCATCAATCACGGGAAGGGTATTCGTTTAATAGTCACCTTGTTCACCGCTCAGAATCAACACACATGCGCAGGCGCCCCATCCTTCTTCTTCACGAACAATACCGCGCTCCCGGGGAGAAACACTAGGCCTTATGAAGCCGCTTCTCCAAAGAAATCTCTCACCGGTCCTTCAACTCTCTCAACTCGGCGGTGCCATTCTCAGATGGTGGAATGGAAATAGGGCGAGTGTCCGACAACACATCTATACAAACTCAATCTCCTCTCGGGAGGATACCCGGAGGTCGTCTGAAACACGCCTGGGAACTCTCGACTCATCGAATCGATCAAAACTGCACTGCACCTCGGTATCAAACACCCGAATGAGATGGTAGATATACCCTTCGCACCATCTTCCTAGCCTGAGGTAGGAAATAAACCTACCCTCAGCGATACCGTGTTCCTCTCACTGACAACCGCCTCAGAAACCGGAACCGCATTACTCTCTCTCGCAGTCTACATTGGCGTAGCAAGAAGCTAACCAATCCATGCCCATGATCACATCGAAATCGGTCATGCCCAACTCTATCAAGTCGGCTAGGTCCGACGATCGCATAAAGTCACCGACAAGCCTCAGATACCCGCCGAGCTACCACCGACCGCCATCGCGTAGCTACCTCGAAAGGGTCTATGGACTCAGGCTCTATCCCTATCCTACTAGCAATAAGGGGAGATATATAGGACAAAGTAGAACCCGGATCTATCAAGGCATACACGTCATAACCAGAAACTGATAAAGTACCTGTGACGACGTCAGGCGACGCCTCCTGGTCCTGCCGGTTGGACAAGGCATAAATGCAGTTCTGAGGACCGCTAGAACTAGGACCCGCGCCCCGACCTCTGCCGCGACCTGCTGGTCCATGAGTACCCTTTCCTCCGGGGCGTGTAATCAGGGATGAAGACCGGCAATGCACTCGGGCGTCGACTTACCCTCTGCGCTCGCCTGACAGACTCTCGCATAATGACCCTGCTGGCCACAAGTGTAGCAAGCTCCCGAAGTAGTACTACAGCTCCCTGAATGGAATCTACCACAATGGACACACTGAGCAGACCTCGATCGGTTAGCACCTCGCTACCCCGAAGTCCGGTCATGGGCCCCGACACGCCCCAATGCTCGCTGTACCGAAAATGATGTAGGAGTGCTCTGAGCTGGCTGTGGTGCAAATCTAGACGTCTGCTGAGGTCGTCCACCCCGAGAGCTACCAAAAGATCCGGCCGTCTTGGCCTTCTTCTGTTGCTGATATCTATCGACCCTTCGGTCTCTACGCTCCTCGCATCTAAGTGCATGAGCCTGCATGCGGGTAATGTCCATACCCGACTGAAGAGCAACACCCGCACAAGACTCGGCCATATAATCATCTAGCCCGGTGACGTATCGGTGCACTCGGTCCTCCATATCTGCTACTAGCGCAGGGACATATCGAGCCAGTGAATCGAACTCGACGTTGTACTCCCTAATCGCGGCGCTCTGCCTCAACAACAAAAATCTGTCGGCCCGTGCCCTCCTCATCTGCGGAGGCAAGAAGTGCGTGAGAAAAACCTTCGAAAACTCGTCCCATACTGCTGGAGGCGCATGCTCTCCCCGGGAAAGCTCCCACGAATCAAACCAATCGACTGCGGTATCACGCAGCCGATGCGAACCGAAGATCACGGACTCGGTCTTCAAGCCTTGATCACCGCGTGATCCTTCAGAATCGACGGATGAACTCCTGAGGATCATCCTCGTGCCTCGACCGTAGAACTCTGGCGCTACAACTCGAAAAATCCCGTAGCCTCAAACCGCTCGATCTCGGGTGAACCACGTGCACCGCTGAATCGAACCGCCGTGATCCACTTATCCTCATGTTCGCCACAACTCGCCAATAGTTGGGCCATCTCCTTGTACCTAACTCCTCCGCCTGTGCCGTGGGACAGAGCGCGGCATCGTGGTCTCTGCCGGGGCGGCGTCATGGAACTCGTCTGCCGGGTATAGATCGGGCACGAGCCCTCGTGACTCTCGGTGTCTTACTAGCGCCTCTCTACGCTTTGCCCTTCTCGCCCGGTTGCCTTACGCGAGGCATAATCACAGAAAATGAATACGTTAGAGGGGTCCAACTTATAACACAGCTCTAAAGAACGATCTCAGAGTGAGAAGAATGGAAACCAATCCTAAATATCCTATAGCCTCCTGATTATTGGTATGGTGCACAACATACCGATAATCAAGATCGCATTAGATACGGCTGTAGACACTTTCCGAGGATTAATCGCTCGATACCACTTTTGTCACGACCGTTCGGAGCGATCGTGCCTTACCCGCACCCAAGTAGTCATACATCGAGTAATCAGGAATATAAAACAAGACATGAAACAAATGTAAATTGAGACACAGTTTATATCTGAGAAAATGTCGCCTTTCGGCATATATATATATAAAGAGTGAACAATTACATCCCAACTTTACAACATGACTACAGACCTCTAGGAATGTAAACAACTATGGCGGGACAGGGCCCCGCCATACCCTGAATGTACATATATCTACAACATTAGGGAGAACCATACCAAAAGTCGAGCCTCCGGAGAAGATGGAGCTCCTGACACCAAAGCAAAGATCCTAAGGATGCGGATCTAGCACTGCTTTTCTTACCGCGGCATGAACGCAACCCCTCGGCGAGGTCGACAACAGTACCAAGTATGTGAAATCAGAAAGTATCAAGTAAAATCAAAGTATTTAAAACAATTTGCAAATACAACCAGTTTAACTGCACATAGTGCCACAACATAAACAAGAGCAAAATAGAAATAATGTAACTGGTCTTATCTAGGCCGCGAAGGATCGAAGCAAGGCTAATCGCCCATAGTATCATTATGCGTGCCTAATCCTGGACTTCCCGCAGTCCGCATAGGTCACACACAGACCCGCATGAGGTATTCCTCGACGGGGTAGCTAGCCCTGCATTCTCCCCGACTCCCGCAGCCGCATAGTCTCAATAGATCGCATAGTCACAGCATCGCATAGGCATCCCCACATCGGGATAAAACACCCGAATGATCAATCACGAACTCCGCAGCTCGCGATAGTCACATATACAAAGATAGGCCGTATAGACCGCATCAAGGGTGGCAAGCCCTGTATAACAAGTCGAGGGTATGTGATATAATAATGATTAACGGTCCTAACGTTTAACAACGTAAGCACAACAAGAATAACATCACAAGACACTAACCCACGTAGTATCATAACATGTTTACTTATCAAACCATCTTACTATACTTGCAGAAGTCAATACAAGATTTTCATAAACAAACAAGTAAAACCGTTCCCTTTTATCTTTCTTAAGTCGTTATACCTAACTTCCCGTAAAGCTAGTATAACTCTTAAGCTTTCTGTTTAAAAATCAAGTATTACTCTTCTTTTTAAAAAATGATTCATAATTCTTTTGAAATACTTCATGGTTCTTATTATTCAGGCTTAAGTCAAAAGACATTGCCGTAAAACTACGTACAGTTAACACACGTACGTCTACCGTACTATATATATATTTTAAAATATCATGCTCAAGAGTATAGGAAGAATCACATACCTTCTCGGCGAAATCCACCTGCCAAGTCGAATATGTCGCGCGCAGAGAATCAACCTATAATAGTCAGATACGTCTATCAATGTCTAGACTACTCTGTAGACTAGTCTAAGCAGAGGGTTCTCTATTCTACGGAAAATTGGGCAGCACTTCCCTACCCGTCAAGCTACTCAAGTCTACTGTAAATACAGCCCTATGTAAGTACAGTTCAATTCTTCTTCTGTTAAACCCTTCTACTGTGATTACAGTTCAATTCTATTCTTTAATATCCTTCTATATCTTATACTCAAGTCTTAACTATTCTTATATGTAATATCCAATTACAATAGAAGGACAAGAGTATTTACCTCGATAAGCCCAAAATTATCCAAGTTAAATGTCGATCCTGAGCAAGGTTTAGCTCCTAATTTGCACGCTCCGATAGCTCCAAGAAGTCCTTAGAAGTTCTACACAACTTCTACTCAAATACTATAAGGGATTTGGGCTAGGGTATTTGGAATAGTAACTATACTTTGGAAGACAACTTTCTACCAAGGGGGGGGTACTCGGCCGAAGCCACAAGGCTAGAGGGGGGGGAGAGGGTTGTTTCGGCTAAGCTTCTCTAGAGCGGGGGGGGGGGAGGCTTGGACGAAAACACTACAAGAGGGGGGGGAGGATTTTCAAGACTTGGAGAAGTGATTTGTGGATGAAGAAAACCTTCAAGTTAGGGGGGTATTTATAGGCCAACCAATGGCCAAGATGAAGCCAAGTGCTATGCAAGTGTAGGGTGAGGATTTACCCAAGTGTCCTTATCCATCTACTATACAAAATATCCTACCTAACCTTGACTATTGCAAAGGCCACAAAAACGTGCCCAAGGTCGTCCAATGTCCCGCCACTTGAGGGTGACAAGTGTCACCCTCCCGTTGGTCCAAAATATTTCATCTCTCGGAAAAATCCGCAAAAATAATAAATGACATGGCCGGAATTTTCCCTACGCAAGTTTTGTAAAACGTTTCGTCGGAAAACGATTCTTTACGTGTGTTGTGCACAATATTTTCGTCCTTAATGCCTAACTAAGGCTTAACTTTTATACGTACGCCCTCACGTACATACTCTAGAAATACGGGGTATAACAGGGAGAATGTTACACCCCGTAGTTCCAGGACATGTGTTTACCAAAATAGACGTGAGAGCACAAGACTTATAAATTTGAACGAAAGAAAGAGTTGTAAATTCTAAGGAAAATCTTCCGAACCTCGGAAAAGAGAAGTGTTTGTTAATGAGAATTGGGTTCTCGAATTTGCTATTTGAGACATTTAGAATTTATCGGAACTATGGAAGTTTATTTACAGAGTTGGATACGTGTGGCTCACCCGAGAAATTTTACGTTTTTGTGGGGCCCACGAGGTTTCTGATATTTTGACCAATTATGGAAATGTCGAGAAACGAAATATTACGATGAATGTGAGGGTGACACATGTCACCCCCCTTGGATGGTCTTGGTCGAATTAGACTAAGGATAAAAAGGTCAATTGACCAAAGCTTGGATGATCAAGTCTTGCAAGCCCAAAGCTTGAGATTATTGACTAAGTCAAAGAGCCCACTTGGCTTGATATTTAAATTCCTTCATATAAGACCAAACAAGTGTTATGATCTTGACCCTCCATTTAGTTATATATTCTTCCATGTAGTAAGACTTGTTCTAACACTTAGAAAAAAATTAGAAAACTTGAAGATGAAGAATGGAGCTCTCGGCTTTGCTCTCTAGAAAGAAGAAAAAAAATTTCGTTTGTGGTTCAATAATCCCAATACTTTAAACCAAGGTTCCTAAGGGTATTACAAGGATATCTCAATAGAAAAATCCCAGAAATACTACATTTTTGCATTAGTCGCAAGATGAAAACCTAAGGTATTCTTCAACTTTGAAGTTGGAAGTTGAAGAGAAGTTGGTCATGAGCTTCTAAGGAGTGCTTGGAGCGGATTGGAATGTAAGAAGAGGAGCTAAAAGTTGCTAAGGATCGACTTTGACGCTTGGATATTATTAGGGCTTATTGAGGTAAAATCTTCATCTTCTTATTGTGATTAAAGATTACATGTTATAGGAGTTGATAAATGAGATTGTGATACCTATTATGAAGTTTGAAAAGATTTGGATCATGTCGACATGTTGAAAATCGAAATTGGACATGTTAGCCATTAAGTTTATAATTCAATTTAATTGTTAGATACAATCGTCGCATGTTAAGGAAGAAAAGATTTATGGTTGTTGTAATTGTTATTATTTATATAACATGTTGGAATAACAACTTGGATTAAAAAGGAATTGAACGGAAATTGACATTGTTGTTGATATTGATGGTAGCCGAGAATGGCTTAAGTTGTTGGACAGTTTTATATTAATTGTGGGGAAGAAACGTCCTGTTAGGCGTGTAATCCCCTTTGAATTTCTGAATCGTTGTGCCTTAAATGTGGCATTTGGTTATTGATTTTCGGGCCTTGAAAAAGGTGGAAAAGTACGTAGAAACAAAGGAAGTGTTGCCCGATTTTCCGTAGAATTAAGAGTCCTTATACTTAGGAATATTCTACGTTGAAAGCTAGTAGTTGATGGACGTATTATGGTCATTATAGGTTGACATTCTACGTGCGGAGTTTTCAACTTGGCAAGTGGATTGAGCCGGAGAGGTATGTGGAACTTTTCTTATCTCTTGAGCATGAGTAGCTATAAATGTATAGTACGGTAGACGTACGAGATTTAAATGAATTTAGTTTCATTTGATATCCTTGACTTGTTTAAGAATGTCCAAGTTGGTTGAGTTAGAGAATTAACTCACTTGTTTTAAAGGTTAAAGATGTCTTAGTTTCTAAAGCATAAAGTTAGTATAACGGCTTTATGGGAAGTTGGTTATAGCAACTTTATGGGAAGTTAAAAGAATGGTTTATTCTAATAAGGTAAACAAAGATTTCTTGACTTGAAAATGTATAGAATACCTGGTTTGGAAAGTATTGATTACTTGAACTATTCTAAAGTTAAAAAACTTGATTTCTAAAGTTAAGAGACTTGAAGTATTCCGAAAGTTATGAAACTTGATTTGAAAGTATATGATTCCTGGTTTTAAAAGTATAAGTCTCTTGGTTTCAAAAAGAATGTAATTGTCTAAAACATAAAGAGTTATAACGGCTTTATGGGAAGTTAGTTATAACGGCTTTATGGAAGGTTAAGAGAGTGTCTACTTGATTTATACGCATGAGTTGCCTAGGTCGTGAATGTAGAAGTTACTTAGTGTCAAAGCCTTGAAATGAACTTCTAAAGGTGTAGTAACTTGTTTTGAAAAGTAGACAAGCCTTGATACTACGGGTGTTAGTATCTTGGGGTTTTTATATAAAAAGGGTTATTTTTAAAGGAACGGAAGTACGTAGTACTTTGGGTTAAATTCCCGGATTTCTAATAATATGTTAGAGCCTTAAGTTAAATAAAATAAGAGTGCATGATAATTAAGGCTAATAAGAAGTTAGAGGATGTCTTAACTTGCTTATGATAATTATGATAAGCCGGTGGTGCTTATGTTATGTGTGATAAGCCGGTGGTGCTTATGTTATGTATGATAAACCGGTGGTGCTTATGTTATGTATGATAGCCGGTTGTGCTAGTGATGTATTGTTCATTACGGGGTCATTTCCCGGGCTTGTGGCATTTGCATATTCCGTGGATTTGCTCCCCACGATGCGAGGAATACCTCATGTGAGTCTGTAGGGTTCATGCGGGTGAAATAGTCCCATCGGGGTGGACCAGTCCTATGCGAGGAGATTACCTCATGCGGGTCCATACGACCTATGCGGGCGGATACAGTCTATGCGAGGAAATTACCTCATGCGGGACCATACGGCCTATGCGGGTGAAATAGTCCCAGGAGTAGGATTGCAGAATGATACTACGGGCTGATGGCCCTAGGTTAATCATGAGCTTCCTGTTTTAAAACCGGCAAAGTTTATTCTTGTCCACTCTCATTGTTAGTAAGGCATAGTGTATTGTTAATGTGGTTATCATACATGTCCCCAGCTTTATTTTAGACTATTATGATTTCATTACAGTACTTTCAGTTTCACATACTTGGTACCCGTTTGTCACGACCCGACCCCGAGCCCGCGACTGGTGCCCTACCTGGGCACCCTTACAGGTATACATCAGAGATAATCAGCGGAACATACATAAACTCAACAAGAAATAAATAACAGGTTAGCCGATAAGGCCACCTCCCTGGATATATATAAATATGCATAAATCCAAAAGCAGTTACCTTTTTTTTTTACAAAGCGACCCACAAGATATGACTACAGACCTCTAAGAGTTTTGACGTAACAACTGTGACGGGACAGGGCCCCGCCATACCCCTGAATGTACAAAAATCTACAACCTCAGGGAACTGTACCAAAATACAAAGCCTCCGAAATAATAGAGCTTCCCAACCAGCTGAACAGTGATCCTAAGAATGAGGATCAGCAAGCTATGTACCTCAACCTGCGGCATGAACGCAACCCCGGGCGAGGTCAGTACGAAATATGTACCAAGTATGTGAAACTGAAAATACTGTAATGAAATCATAACAGTCTATGTAAAACAGGAGACATGTATGATAACCAAACTACAGTACACAATATATAAGCAGTTATGTCAAGTCAGGGACGCATGCCCTCAAAGTCATTACTCAAATATAACCATAAGTCTCACGCCCATAGTATCAATCATGCACGTGCAATTCCTTCCTCACTGCCGGCAGTCCATGATATAATATAACACCAATATGTATACATGAACACCAGGTCCCACCTGTGTCATAAAAATCAGACGCCAAGTAGGAAAGCCAACCACCAGATCCAGCCTGCATCATAAAACTGATCGGGGCAAGTACGAAAGGCAACTACCAGATCCAGCTTGCGTCACCAACTGACCGGGGCAAGTACGAAAGCCAACTACCAGATCTAGCCTGCGTCATGAGATATGACTGGGGCAAGTGCGGAAGCCATCTACCAGAGTCTATCGTACCAAATCGCCATAGAACTGATCGGCAAGTACGAAGCTAACTACTGGATCCGGCTGCAAGAATCGATCGGGCAAGTACTAAAGCTAGCTACCAGATCCATCCTGCATCACTAAACCTCATGGAGAGCTAGTCCATGGATTAACAATATAAAACACGGTCGCATGCCCCGGAATCCTTCATCGTATAAGCATGTCCATGGAGTAATAATAGCATCCGGGAATTTAACCCGCATCCTGGTCGCATGTGTCACGACCCGACCCCGGGTCCGCGACTGGTGCCCTTCCTGGGCACCCCTTACAGGTATACATCAGAGAATAGCAGCGGAACATACAAATACTCATAAAATACTTAGACAAGAATATCAACAGGCTAGACGATAAGACCGCCTTCCGTGAAATATACATAACCCAAAAACAACAGTTACATCTTTTTTTTTCTTTACAACCCAATCCACAAGATATGACTACAGACCTCTAAGAATCACAACTTTGACGGGCCAGGGCCCCGCCATACCCATGAATGTACAACAACCGACAATACCACGGATCTGAACCAAAGATAAGCCTCCGGAGTAATGGAGCTTCTTAACAGCTGAACAGTGATCCTAAGAGTGAGGATCAGCAACCTGTATAACTCTACCTGCGGCATGAACGCAGCCCCCCCGAAGGAGGTCAATACAACAGGTACCAAGTATGTGAAACTGAAAGTACTGTAATGAAATCATAATAGTATAAAATAAAGCTGGAGACATGTATGATAACTAAAATAACAGTACACTGTGCCTTACTAACAATGAGAGTAAACAAGAATAAACTTTGCCGGTTTTAAAACAGGAAGCTCATGATTAACCTAGGGCCATCAGCCCGTAGTATCATTTTGCAATCCTACTCCTGGGATTATTTCACCCGCATAGGCCGTATAGACCCGCATGAGGTAATTTCCTCGCATAGACTGTATCCGTCCGTATAGGTCGTATGGACTTGCATGAAGTAATCTCCTCGCATAGGACTAGTCCGCCCCGCATAGGACTATTTCACCCGTATAAGCCCTACGGACTCGCATGAGGTATTCCTCGCATCATGGGTAGCAAATCCACGGAATATGCAAATGCCACAAACCCGGGGAATGACCCCGTAATGAACAATATATCACTAGCACAACCGGCTATGATACATAACATAAGCACTACTGGCTTATCATACATAATGTTACACCCCGTAAGTCCAGGACATGTATAAGAGAATGTACGTAAGGAATCAAGACTTGGAAATTGGTACGAAAGGAAGAATTGTTTTTCCGGCAGAAAATCTTCCGAACGTCGGAAAAGAAAAATGTTCGTTGTTGAGAATTGGATTCTCAAAATGCATTATTTGAAAAGTATGGAACTTATTAACATTATGGAAATTTATTTTTACGGATTTGGTCACGTGGGGCCCACCCGAGGGATTTTACATTTTGTGGGGCCCACGAGGGTTATGGAATTTTGTGGACGAATGAGAGGGAGACACGTGGCACCCCCACATAAGGTCTTGGATGAGTTTTTTTAGTAAGGGTATAATGGTCATTTGACCAATGTGTAGATGACAAAGTCTTGCTAATTAAGAGCTTGACATTGTTGACCAAGTCAAGAGCCATTTGGCTTGATCCCATTCATCCAATTTTAACAAGTGTTTTAATCTAAACCCTCCAATGTGTTATATATCATCCTAAGTAGCAAGACTTGGCATTTTTACACTTAGAAAAATTAGAGAACACCTTGTTCTTCAAAGGTTGCTCTCGGCTTTGTGGTCTTTTGGAAGACAAGATTTTGCAATTTTGGTTCTTTATTCACAAGACATAAACCCAATGTCCCTAAGGGTATTGTAAGGATATCTCAATAGAAAGATTTCGGAAAAACGGCGTTTTCGTATTAGTCGCAAGGCGGAAACTTAAGGAGTTCTTCAACTTTGAAGTTGGAACTTGAAGATGGGTTCTTCATAGGCTTCTAAGGAGTGCTTGGAACATAAGGAAAGGAGCTAAGAATTACTAAGGCGCGACTTTGAATCTTGGAAATTTTAAGGGCTTATAAAGGTATAACTTTTGTCGTTTTAGCAATTAAGGCTTACTTATTGTTGTAGCTATGGATATTAGCAAGCATGAGTTATATAGTATGAAGTTTGATAATTATATTGGCTATTGGAACCCTAATCCGAAAACTAGCATGTTTAGCCTTAAGATTGGAATTCAAGTTGATTATTAGTTTAAGTCGTCGCATGTTGTATAAAGAAGGAAATTGTAGTTGTTGAAGTTGTTTATGGCTATATAACATGTTAGACCTTAGAACTTGGAATTGGAAAAGGATTGGAAAAGGACTTGTGTTGTGATATATTGTTGGCCGAGAATGGCTTGTGAGTATTAAACTACTTCGTATGAATTGTGGGGGGGAATTTTTACACGTATTGTAAGGCGTGTAATCCCCTTTGTTTGGTTGTTGTTTTGAGCCTTAAATGTGGCATGTTGGTTATTGTATTCGGCCTTGAAAAAGGTGGCAAAGTGAGTAGAAACAAAGGAAGTGCTGCCCGATTTTCCGTAGAATTAGAGACAGTATACTTAGTATTATTCTACGTTAGAGACTAGAAGTTGATAGTCTTGTTGTGACCATTATAGGTTGACACTTCTACGTACGGCGTATTCGGCTTAGCTTGTGGATTTAGCCGAAAAGGTATGTGAACTGTCTCCTCTTCTAGCATGGTTCCTTAAGATAAAGAAAGTATGTCCTACTCCTTAAATAATCCATTCCTTGGTTGTATTTGGATTGCCTAAAATAGAATTTGTTCTATGTACTTCCTTGATTGTACTTTGATGTTTAAATTGTAAGTTGTATAATCCATTGCCTTAGTGAAGTTGGATTCTTAAAAGAAAGAGTAATTTACTTAAAGTACATAGAGTCTTGAAAAGGAAGTGGTTTCCAAATCTTTTGGCTAGTGCCTTAGTTCTAAAACCTAAGGGTCGTTATAATGACTTTAGGGGAGTCAAAGGAGTGATTTACTTAATTGTTTTAAGAGAGGAGAAATGACATGATTTAAGAGAAGTAACTTGTTTTAAAGGTGTGAGTTACTTGAGGTTTAAAAGTAGAAGAAACTTGTTTTCTAAATATTAAGAGACTTGAAGTATTTTGAAAGTTAAGAACTTGATTTGTAAGTATGTGATACTTGGTTTTAAGTATAAGTCTCTTGGTTATAAAAAGGAATGAATATGTCTAAAACCATAAAGGGTTATAACGGCTTTATGGGAAGTTGGTTATAACGGCTTTATGGAAGGTTAAGAAAGTTGTCTATTTTGATTATTAGGCATAAGTTGCCTAGATTGTGAAAAATTGAAGTTACTTGATTCCAAGCTTTGAAATGAGTTTTCTAAAGGTGTAGTAACTTACTTTGAAAAATAGACACACCTTGATACTACGGGTGTTAGAATCTTGGGGTTTTACATAAAAATGAGTCTTTTGAAAAGAATGTACGTACGAAGTAATTTGGCCTGTTTAATTGAGAATTATTCTATGTGTGCCTTGATAAGTACTTTGGCCTGTTTAATTGAGAATTATTCTATGTGTGCCTTGATAAGTACTTTGGCCTGTTTAATTGAGAATTATTCTATGTGTGCCTTGATAAGTACTTTGGCCTGTTTAATTGAGAATTATTCTATGTGTGCCTTGATAAGTACTTTGGCCTGTTTAATTGAGAATTATTCTATGTGTGCCTTGATAAGTACTTTGGCCTGTTTAATTGAGAATTATTCTATGTGTGCCTTGATAAGTACTTTGGCTTGATTAATTGAGAATTGCCTATATGTGCTGGTGATAGCCTTTGAGTGCGAGTATTATGTTTTATTACGTTGCCGCGACTCTCGGTTGGAGGGTCGGCTGCCTTGTTGTAAGTTTACTTGGACGTACCGACAGTGAGGTGAGATTCCACGGGTATGCTTCCATTATTTGTGTTACCCTACGGTCATGCTTATACGATGTGGGATGCCGGGGCATGCGACCGCGAGGGATACCCTATGGTCATGCTTATACGATGTGGGATGTCGGGGCATGCGACCACGAGGGATACTCCTTGGACATGCTTATACGATGTGGGATTCCGGGGCATGTGACCAGGAGTCGGGTTAGATTCCCGGATTTGTTTGTGTTACCCTACGGTCATGCTTATACGATGTGGGATGCCGGGGCATGCGACCGCGAGGGATACCCTATGGTCATGCTTATACGATGTGGGATGTCGGGGCATGCGACCACGAGGGATACTCCTTGGACATGCTTATATGATGTGGGATTCCGGGGCATGTGACCAGGAGCGGGTTTGATTCCCGGATTTGTTTGTATACCCCATGGTCATGCTTATACGATGTGGGATTCCGGGGCATGCGACCACGAGGGATACTCCTTGGATATGCTTATTGGTGTTACATTATATCATGGATCGCCGCAGGATGGGAAGGATTCCACGGGCATGATTGATATTATGGGCGTGAGACCCATAGTTATATTTGAATAGTGACTTTGAGGGCATGCGTCCCTGACTTGATATAACTGCTTATGTATTGTGTACTGTAGGTTGGCTATCATACATGTCTCCTATTTTGTTTAGACTGTTATGATTTCATTATAGTACTTACTGTTCACATACTTGGTACATTCTTCGTACTGACCTCCTTCGGGGGGCTGCGTTCATGCCGCAGGTTTAGGTACGCAATTTGGTGATCTGCAGGTGTAGGACCCTGCTCAGAGTTTTTGGATAGCTCCTTCTGTTCGGGAGTTTATCTTTTGGTATAGTTCCTTGATGCATGTGCTTTTGTACTGCATGGGTACGGTGGAGCCTTGTCCCGTCATGTTTCTGTAAACTCTTAGAGGTCTGTATTCATATGTGGGATTGGACTCATGTACTGTGTAGTGTCTTTTGTTTATGTATATTATATGGCAGCCTTGTCGGCTTTGCCCTTGCATGTACGTTGGTTTTAAAAAAAAAAAATGAGGCGTTAAAAAACTTGATTTCTAAAGTTAAGAGACTTGAAGTATTCCGAAAGTTATGAAACTTGATTTGAAAGTATATGATTCCTGGTTTTAAAAGTATAAGTCTCTTGGTTTCAAAAAGAATGTAATTGTCTAAAACATAAAGAGTTATAACGGCTTTATGGGAAGTTAGTTATAACGGCTTTATGGAAGGTTAAGAGAGTGTCTACTTGATTTATACGCATGAGTTGCCTAGGTCGTGAATGTAGAAGTTACTTAGTGTCAAAGCCTTGAAATGAACTTCTAAAGGTGTAGTAACTTGTTTTGAAAAGTAGACAAGCCTTGATACTACGGGTGTTAGTATCTTGGGGTTTTTATATAAAAAGGGTTATTTTTAAAGGAACGGAAGTACGTAGTACTTTGGGTTAAATTCCCGGATTTCTAATAATATGTTAGAGCCTTAAGTTAAATAAAATAAGAGTGCATGATAATTAAGGCTAATAAGAAGTTAGAGGATGTCTTAACTTGCTTATGATAATTATGATAAGCCGGTGGTGCTTATGTTATGTGTGATAAGCCGGTGGTGCTTATGTTATGTATGATAAACCGGTGGTGCTTATGTTATGTATGATAGCCGGTTGTGCTAGTGATGTATTGTTCATTACGGGGTCATTTCCCGGTCTTGTGGCATTTGCATATTCCGTGGATTTGCTCCCCACGATGCGAGGAATACCTCATGTGAGTCCGTAGGGTTCATGCGGGTGAAATAGTCCCATCGGGGTGGACCAGTCCTATGCGAGGAGATTACCTCATGCGGGTCCATACGACCTATGCGGGCGGATACAGTCTATGCGAGGAAATTACCTCATGCGGGACCATACGGCCTATGCGGGTGAAATAGTCCCAAGAGTAGGATTGCAGAATGATACTACGGGCGGATGGCCCTAGGTTAATCATGAGCTTCCTGTTTTAAAACCGGCAAAGTTTATTCTTGTCCACTCTCATTGTTAGTAAGGCATAGTGTACTGTTAATGTGGTTATCATACATGTCCCCGACTTTATTTTAGACTATTATGATTTCATTCTGATTTCTGGGCCACATACTTGGTACCCGTTTGTCACGACCGACCCTCGAAGCTCGCGATCGTGCCCTACCAGGCACCCTTACAGTATACATCGAGATAATCAGCGGAACATACATAAACTCAACAAGAAATAAATAACAGGTTAGCCGATAAGGCCACCTCCCTGGATATATATAAATATGCATAAATCCAAAAGCAGTTACCTTTTTTTTTACAAAGCGACCCACAAGATATGACTACAGACCTCTAAGAGTTTTGACGTAACAACTGTGACGGGACAGGGCCCCGCCATACCCCTGAATGTACAAAAATCTACAACCTCAGAGAACTGTACCAAAATACAAAGCCTCCGAAATAATAGAGCTTCCCAACCAGCTGAACAGTGATCCTAAGAATGAGGATCAGCAAGCTATGTACCTCAACCTGCGGCATGAACGCAACCCCCCGAAGGAGGTCAGTACGAAATATGTACCAAGTATGTGAATCAAAATATCAGAATGAAATCATAATACTATGTAAAGCAGAGACATGTATGATAACCAAACTACGATACAATATATAGCGATTATGTCAAGTCAGGGACGCATGCCCTCAAAGTCATTACTCAAATATAACCATAAGTCTCACGCCCATAGTATCAATCATGCACGTGCAATTCCTTCCTCACTGCCGGCAGTCCATGATATAATATAACACCAATATGTATACATGAACACCAGGTCCCACCTGTGTCATAAAAACTGTACGGGCCAAGTAGGAAAGCCAACCACCAGATCCAGCCTGCATCATAAAACTGATCGGGGCAAGTACGAAAGGCAACTACCAGATCCAGCTTGCGTCACCAACTGACCGGGGCAAGTACGAAAGCCAACTACCAGATCTAGCCTGCGTCATGAGATATGACTGGGGCAAGTGCGGAAGCCATCTACCAGAGTCTATCGTACCAAACTGTGCCATAGAACTGATCGGGGCAAGTACGAAAGCCAACTACCAGATCCAGCCTGCGTCAGCAACTGACTGGGGCAAGTACTAAAGCTAGCTACCAGATCCATCCTGCATCACTAAACCTCATGGAGAGCTAGTCCATGGATTAACAATATAAAATACGGTCGCATGCCCCGGAATCCTTCATCGTATAAGCATGTCCATGGAGTAATAATAGCATCCGGGAATTTAACCCGCATCCTGGTCGCATGTGTCACGACCCGACCCCGGGTCCGCGACTGGTGCCCTTCCTGGGCACCCCTTACAGGTATACATCAGAGAATAGCAGCGGAACATACAAATACTCATAAAATACTTAGACAAGAATATCAACAGGCTAGACGATAAGACCGCCTTCCGTGAAATATACATAACCCAAAAACAACAGTTACATCTTTTTTTTTCTTTACAACCCAATCCACAAGATATGACTACAGACCTCTAAGAATCACAACTTTGACGGGCCAGGGCCCCGCCATACCCATGAATGTACAACAACCGACAATACCACGGATCTGAACCAAAGATAAGCCTCCGGAGTAATGGAGCTTCTTAACAGCTGAACAGTGATCCTAAGAGTGAGGATCAACAACCTGTATAACTCTACCTGCGGCATGAACGCAGCCCCCCGAAGGAGGTCAGTACAACAGGTACCAAGTATGTGAAACTGAAAGTACTGTAATGAAATCATAATAGTCTAAAATAAAGCTGGAGACATGAATGATAACTCAAATAACAGTACACTGTGCCTTACTAACAATGAGAGTAAACAAGAATAAACTTTGCCGGTTTTAAAACAGGAAGCTCATGATTAACCTAGGGCCATCAGCCCGTAGTATCATTTTGCAATCCTACTCCTGGGATTATTTCACCCGCATAGGCCGTATAGACCCGCATGAGGTAATTTCCTCGCATAGACTGTATCCGTCCGTATAGGTCGTATGGACTTGCATGAAGTAATCTCCTCGCATAGGACTAGTCCGCCCCGCATAGGACTATTTCACCCGTATAAGCCCTACGGACTCGCATGAGGTATTCCTCGCATCATGGGTAGCAAATCCACGGAATATGCAAATGCCACAAACCCGGGGAATGACCCCGTAATGAACAATATATCACTAAAGACAACCTATGATACATAACATAAGCACTACTGGCTTATCATACATAATGTTACACCCCGTAAGTCCAGGACATGTATAAGAGAATGTACGTAAGGAATCAAGACTTGGAAATTGGTACGAAAGGAAGAATTGTTTTTCCGGCAGAAAATCTTCCGAACGTCGGAAAAGAAAAATGTTCGTTGTTGAGAATTGGATTCTCAAAATGCATTATTTGAAAAGTATGGAACTTATTAACATTATGGAAATTTATTTTTACGGATTTGGTCACGTGGGGCCCACCCGAGGGATTTTACATTTTGTGGGGCCCACGAGGGTTATGGAATTTTGTGGACGAATGAGAGGGAGACACGTGGCACCCCCACATAAGGTCTTGGATGAGTTTTTTTAGTAAGGGTATAATGGTCATTTGACCAATGTGTAGATGACAAAGTCTTGCTAATTAAGAGCTTGACATTGTTGACCAAGTCAAGAGCCATTTGGCTTGATCCCATTCATCCAATTTTAACAAGTGTTTTAATCTAAACCCTCCAATGTGTTATATATCATCCTAAGTAGCAAGACTTGGCATTTTTACACTTAGAAAAATTAGAGAACACCTTGTTCTTCAAAGGTTGCTCTCGGCTTTGTGGTCTTTTGGAAGACAAGATTTTGCAATTTTGGTTCTTTATTCACAAGACATAAACCCAATGTCCCTAAGGGTATTGTAAGGATATCTCAATAGAAAGATTTCGGAAAAACGGCGTTTTCGTATTAGTCGCAAGGCGGAAACTTAAGGAGTTCTTCAACTTTGAAGTTGGAACTTGAAGATGGGTTCTTCATAGGCTTCTAAGTGCTTGGAACATAAGGAAAGGAGCTAAGAATTACTAAGGCGCGACTTTGAATCTTGGAAATTTTAAGGGCTTATAAAGGTATAACTTTTGTCGTTTTAGCAATTAAGGCTTACTTATTGTTGTAGCTATGGATATTAGCAAGCATGAGTTATATAGTATGAAGTTTGATAATTATATTGGCTATTGGAACCCTAATCCGAAAACTAGCATGTTTAGCCTTAAGATTGGAATTCAAGTTGATTATTAGTTTAAGTCGTCGCATGTTGTATAAAGAAGGAAATTGTAGTTGTTGAAGTTGTTTATGGCTATATAACATGTTAGACCTTAGAACTTGGAATTGGAAAAGGATTGGAAAAGGACTTGTGTTGTGATATATTGTTGGCCGAGAATGGCTTGTGAGTATTAAACTACTTCGTATGAATTGTGGGGAATTTTACACGTATTGTAAGGCGTGTAATCCCCTTTGTTTAGTTGTTGTTTTGAGCCTTAAATGTGGCATGTTGGTTATTGTATTCGGCCTTGAAAAGGTGGCAAAGTGAGTAGAAACAAAGGAAGTCGCTAGATTTTCCGTAGAATTAGAGCAAGATACTTAGTATTATTCTCGTTAGAGACTAGAAGTTGATAGTCTTGTTGTGACCATTATAGGTTGACACTTCTACGCATCGCGTATTCGGCTTAGCTTGTGGATTTAGCGAAAAGGTATGTGAACCGCCTCTCTTCTAGCATGATTCCTTAAGATAAAGAAAGTATGTCCTACTCCTTAAATGATCCATTCCTTGGTTGTATTTGGATTGCCTAAAATAGAATTTGTTCTATGTACTTCCTTGATTGTACTTTGATGTTTAAATTGTAAGTTGTATAATCCATTGCCTTAGTGAAGTTGGATTCTTAAAAGAAAGAGTAATTTACTTAAAGTACATAGAGTCTTGAAAAGGAAGTGGTTTCCAAATCTTTTGGCTAGTGCCTTAGTTCTAAAACCTAAGGGTCGTTATAATGACTTTAGGGGAGTCAAAGGAGTGATTTACTTAATTGTTTTAAGAGAGGAGAAATGACATGATTTAAGAGAAGTAACTTGTTTTAAAGGTGTGAGTTACTTGAGGTTTAAAAGTAGAAGAAACTTGTTTTCTAAATATTAAGAGACTTGAAGTATTTTGAAAGTTAAGAACTTGATTTGTAAGTATGTGATACTTGGTTTTAAGTATAAGTCTCTTGGTTATAAAAAGGAATGAATATGTCTAAAACCATAAAGGGTTATAACGACTTTATGGGAAGTTGGTTATAACGGCTTTATGGAAGGTTAAGAAAGTTGTCTATTTTGATTATTAGGCATAAGTTGCCTAGATTGTGAAAATTTGAAGTTACTTGATTCCAAGCTTTGAAATGAGTTTTCTAAAGGTGTAGTAACTTACTTTGAAAAATAGACACACCTTGATACTACGGGTGTTAGAATCTTGGGGTTTTACATAAAAATGAGTCTTTTGAAAAGAATGTACGTACGAAGTAATTTGGCCTGTTTAATTGAGAATTATTCTATGTGTGCCTTGATAAGTACTTTGGCCTGTTTAATTGAGAATTATTCTATGTGTGCCTTGATAAGTACTTTGGCCTGTTTAATTGAGAATTATTCTATGTGTGCCTTGATAAGTACTTTGGCCTGTTTAATTGAGAATTATTCTATGTGTGCCTTGTTAAGTACTTTGGCCTGTTTAATTGAGAATTATTCTATGTGTGCCTTGATAAGTACTTTGGCCTATTTAATTGAGAATTATTCTATGTGTGCCTTGATAAGTACTTTGGCTTGATTAATTGAGAATTGCCTATATGTGCTGGTGATAGCCTTTGAGTGCGAGTATTATGTTTTATTACGTTGTCGCGACTCTCGGTTGGTCATGCCTTGTTGTAAGTTTACTTGGACGCGTCGCAAGCCGAGGTGAGATTCCACGGGTATGCTTCCATTATTTGTGTTACCCTACGGTCATGCTTATACGATGTGGGATGCCGGGGCATGCGACCGCGAGGGATACCCTATGGTCATGCTTATACGATGTGGGATATCGGGGCATGCGACCACGAGGGATACTCCTTGGACATGCTTATACGATGTGGATTAAGGCACGTGTGACCGAGTCGGGTTAGATTGCGGGATTTGTTTGTGTTACCCTACGGTCATGCTTATACGATGTGGGATGCCGGGGCATGCGACCGCGAGGATACCCTATGGTCATGCTTATACGATGTGGGATGCCGGGCGTGCGACCACGAGGATACTCATGGACATGCTTATACGATGTGGGATTCCGGCGTGACCGGGAGCGGGTTTGATTCGGTTGTTTGTATACCCCATGGTCATGCTTATACGCTGTGGGATTCCGGGGCATGCGACCACGAGGATACTCGGATATGCTTATTGGTGTTACATTATATCATGGATCGCCGGCGGTGAGGAAGGATTCCACGCATGATTGATATTATGGGCGTGAGACCCATAGTTATATTTGAATAGTGACTTTGAGTACGCGCCCCACGACTTGATATAATCGCTATGTATTGTATCGTAGGTTGGCTATCATACATGTCTCCTATTTTGTTTAGACTGTTATGATTTCATTATAGTACTTACTGTTCACATACTTGGTACATTCTTCGTACTGACCTCCTTCGGGGGGCTGCGTTCATGCCGCAGGTTTAGGTACGCAATTTGGTGATCTGCAGGTGTAGGACCGCCGAGTTTTGGATAGCTCCTTCTGTTCGGGAGTTTATCTTTTGGTATAGTTCCTTCAGTACAGGCTTTTGTACGGTTATGGGTACGGTGGAGCCTTGTCCCGTCATGTTTCTGTAAACTCTTAGAGGTCTGTATTCATATGTGGGATTGGACTCATGTACTGTGTAGTGTCTTTTGTTTATGTATATTATATGGCAGCCTTGTCGGCTTTGCCCTTGCATGTACGTTTGTTTTAAAAAAAAAAATGAGGCGTTATTTAATTTCCGCAGTTTACTTAGTTGTTAAGGTAGAAGGTGCCTGTAGGGCACCGATCCACGCCGGGGTTCGGGGCGTGACAGAGTGGTATCAGAGCAGTCAGTCCTCGGAATGTCTACAGACCATGTCTAGTAGAGTCTTGATTATCGGTGTGTTGCGCGCCACACCCATAAACAGGAGGCTACAGGACATTTAGGAGTTGGTTTCTATTCTTCTCACTCTAAGATCGTGCCATAGAGCTGTGTTAGTAAGATAATTCCTCTCTGACGTGATTTTGTGTTACAGTTATGCCTCCAAGGAGGGCAACAGCCGCCCAGAAGGGCAAAGGAGTAGCAGGAGCTACTAGTCAGACTCAGAGAGTTGATAGGGCTCATGCCCAGGGTATACCGGATATTGTGCCGCAGTCGGCGAGTTCTTCTGCGCCAGGTTTTGAGACCCCAGCACCAGAGCCTCCAGTTTCTCAGTTAGGAGAAGACTATAGGGTCATGAGGGAAGCGGTTATGTTATTGACCAAGATAGCGGTGCTACAGTTTCATCAGCAGGAGGTTATTCGGCCAGTGCAGCCAGGTGTACAGAGGGTAGAGGGCCAACGCGGAGATCAGCGTAAGAGGGCTAGACCGGTTGGTTATCCCGGTGAGTTTTTGGACGAGCTGCCTCAGCAGCGAGTGAGATATTCATCCCAGCCTACCCAGTACATACCCCCGCAGTTCACAGGTGGGATATTGGACCCCATAAGGTATTTAGAAGCCGGTCCAAGCTCCAGGGGTCGAGGTTCTCAGAGGAGCCGAGGATTTTCTCAGTCGAGGCCACCTATTCCTCAGTGTTTCAGATGTGGTAAGCGTCATTCGAGGGAATGCCGTTATGGCACAGGTGTTTGTTTTTATTGTGGTCGTCCCGGCCATATTCGGAGGGTATGTCCTTTTAGAAAGAGCACCGGTGAGGTGGCTCAGCCTATGAGGCCGGTAGTTGGTTCCCTTTCCTCCACAGCTGTGCGTCCCCCAGGACAGGGTGTTCAGATGTCAGCCAGCCGTGGTAGAGGTCAGGGTGGAGTTTATAGTTCTGGCGGTCCTTCGAACCGCATAGCTGACGCGACTACTAGGCAGGATCAGGAGGCAACATCTCATGGGGTTACAGGTATATTTTGATTCTTTTGAATCATACGTGCATTGATAGATTCAGATTTCGCCCTAGCATATATGTTTTCCCTTTGTTGCTAGCAGTTGTAAGTGATAGTACCCCCAGAGGTAGGAATACTTTGATTATTAAGGTGAAAAGTTAAGAATGTTGACAAGAATGATAAGTGAACTGAGACTATAGTTGTGTAGAGTTCACCAATTGTAATTACCCCGTAACAGTGTAAGACCGATAGGGAAGGATGTACAGTAGAAATACTTTGGCTTATGTGACGAACCTCTAGTGAATGGGAGCATAGGGTGAGAAGTACCTTGAGATAAGAGAGAGATTTACTTCAGACTGAATGAGAAGTTAAGTGTGACGATGGGTCGGGTTATGGACTCATTCCGGGTCAACCGATAGTATGGAATGGGGTAATGTCAGTTGGTTATGGTCCCGCTATGTGATAGGGGCACGAGGATGCAAGGCCCAAGTCTAGTTGATTTTGTACGTGTACTAGATAAGTTTGAAAGTACGAGAAAGTATGACAAGTAAGAAAATGAAGGAACCTCTAAGGATCCCGTGTTTTAGAAGACTGTAACCTTCGAGTTTTGTGAAAAAAGGGGTCGCGGACGGAAGGTCCATTGATATGTTTACGTATGTTGTGGTGGCCATGTGTGGCACCGTTGGTCTTGTGCAGTTGTGATTGATAGGCATAATATAGAGTTTGTGCCGGAGTTTGTATAGCTTGACAACCGACTAAGAACATTCGGGGACGAATGTTTCTAAGGGGGGAAGAATGTTACACCCCGTAAGTTCAGGACATGTATAAGAGAATGTACATAAGGAATCAAGACTTGGAAATTGGTACGAAAGGAAGAATTGTTTTTCCGGCAGAAAATCTTCCGAACGTCGGAAAGGAAAAATGTTCGTTGTTGAGAATTGGATTCTCAAAATGCATTATTTGAAAAGTATGGAACTTATTAACATTTGGAAATTTATTTTTACGGATTTGGTCACGTGGGGCCCACCCGAGGGATTTTACGTTTTGTGGGGCCCACGAGGTTATGGAATTTTGTGGACGAATGAGAGGGAGACACGTGGCACCCCCACATAAGGTCTTGGACGATTTTTTTAGTAAGGGTATAATGGTCATTTGACCAATGTGTAGATGACAAAGTCTTGCTAATTAAGAGCTTGACATTGTTGACCAAGTCAAGAGCCATTTGGCTTGATCTCATTCATCCAATTTTAAAAAGTGTTTTAATCAAAACCCTCCAATGTGTTATATATCATCCTAAGTAGCAAGACTTGGCATTTTTACACTTAGAAAAATTAGAGAACACCTTGTTCTTCAAAGGTTGCTCTCGGCTTTGTGGTCTTTTGGAAGACAAGATTTTGCAATTTTGGTTCTTTATTCACAAGACTGAAACCCAATGTCCCTAAGGGTATTGTAAGGATATCTCAATAGAAATATTTCGGAAAAACAGCGTTTTCGTATTAGTCGCAAGGCGGAAACTTAAGGAGTTCTTCAACTTTGAAGTTGGAACTTGAAGATGGGTTATTCATAGGCTTCTAAGGAGTGCTTGGAGCGGATTGGAACATAAGGAAAGGAGCTAAGAATTGCTAAGGCGCGACTTTGAATCTTGGAAATTTTAAGGGCTTATAAAGGTATAACTTTTGTCGTTTTAGCAATTAAGGCTTACTTATTGTTGTAGCTATGGATATTAGCAAGCATGAGTTATATAGTATGAAGTTTGATAATTATATTGGCTATTGGAACCCTAATCCGAAAACTAGCATGTTTAGCCTTAAGATTGGAATTCAAGTTGATTATTAGTTTAAGTCGTCGCATGTTGTATAAAGAAGGAAATTGTAGTTGTTGAAGTTGTTTATGGCTATATAAAATGTTAGACCTTAGAACTTGGAATTGGAAAAGGACTTGTGTTGTGTTATTGTTGGCCGAGAATGGCTTGTGAGTATTAAACTACTTCGTATGAATTGTGGGGCGGAATTTTACACGTATTGTAAGACGTGTAATCCCCTTTGTTTGGTTGTTGTTTTGAGCCTTAAATGTGGCATGTTGGTTATTGTATTCGGCCTTGAAAAAGGTGGCAAAGTGAGTAGAAACAAAGGAAGTGCTGCCCGATTTTCCGTAGAATTAGAGACCGTATAATTAGTATTATTCTACGTTAGAGACTAGAAGTTGATAGTCTTGTTGTGACCATTATAGGTTGACACTTCTACGTACGGCGTATTCGGCTTAGCTTGTGGATTTAGCCGAAAAGGTATGTGAACTATCTCCTCTTCTAGCATGATTCCTTAAGATAATGAAAGTATGTCCTACTCTTTAAATGATCCATTCCTTGGTTGTATTTGGATTGCCTAAAATAGAATTTGTTCTATGTACTTCCTTGATTGTACTTTGATGTTTAAATTGTAAGTTGTATAATCCATTGCCTTAGTGAAGTTGGATTCTTAAAAGTAAGAGTATTTTACTTAAAGTACATAGAGTCTTGAAAAGGAAGTGGTTTCCAAATCTTTTGGCTAGTGCCTTAGTTCTAAAACCTAAGGGTCGTTATAATGACTTTAGGGGAGTCAAAGGAGTGATTTACTTAATTGTTTTAAGAGAGGAGAAATGACATGATTTAAGAGAAGTAACTTGTTTTAAAGGTGTGATTTACTTGAGGTTTAAAAGTAGAAGAAACTTGTTTTCTAAATATTAAGAGACTTGAAGTATTTTGAAAGTTAAGAACTTGATTTGTAAGTATGTGATACTTGGTTTTAAGTATAAGTCTCTTGGTTATAAAAAGGAATGAATATGTCTAAAACCATAAAAGGGTTATAACGGCTTTATGGGAAGTTGGTTATAACGGCTTTATGGAAGGTTAAGAAAGTTGTCTATTTTGATTATTAGGCATAAGTTGCCTAGAATGTGAAAATTTGAAGTTACTTGATTCCAAGCTTTGAAATGAGTTTTCTAAAGGTGTAGTAACTAACTTTGAAAAATAGACACACCTTGATACTACGGGTGTTAGTATCTTGGGGTTTTACATAAAAATGAGTCTTTTGAAAAGAATGCACGTACGAAGTACTTTGGCCTGTTTAATTGAGAATTATTCTATGTGTGCCTTGATAAGTACTTTGGCCTGTTTAATTGAGAATTATTCTATGTGTGCCTTGATAAGTACTTTGGCCTGTTTAATTGAGAATTATTCTATGTGTGCCTTGATAAGTACTTTGGCCTGTTTAATTGAGAATTATTCTATGTGTGCCTTGATAAGTACTTTGGCTTGATTAATTGAGAATTGTCTATATGTGCTGGTGATAGCCTTTGAGTGCGAGTATTATGTTTTATTACGTTGCCGCGACTCTCGGTTGGAGGGTCGGCTGCCTTGTTGTAACTTTACTTGGACGTACCGACAGTGAGGTGAGATTCCACGGGTATTCTTCCATTATTTGTGTTACCCTACGGTCATGCTTATACGATGTGGGATGCCGGGGCATGCGACCGCGAGGGATACCCTATGGTCGCCGGGGCATGCGACCGCGAGGGATACCCTATGGTCATGCTTATACGATGTGGGATGCCGGGGTATGCGACCACGAGGGATACTCCTTGGACATGCTTATACGATGTGGGATTCTGGGGCATGTGACCAGGAGTCGGGTTAGATTCCCGGGTTTGTTTGTGTTACCCTACGGTCATGCTTATACGATTTGGGATGCCGGGGCATGCGACCGCGAGGGATACCCTATGGTCATGCTTATACGATGTGGGATGCCGGGGCATGCGACCACAAGGGATACTCCTTGGACATGCTTATACGATGTGGGATTCTGGGGCATGTGACCAAGAGCGGGTTTGATTCCCGGAGTTGTTTGTATACCCCATGCTCATGCTTATACGACGGGATTCCGGCATGCGATCACGAGGATACCTCGATATGCTTATTGGTGTTACATTATATCATGGATCGCGGTGAGGAAGGATTCCACGCATGATTGATATTATGGGCGTGAGACCCATAGTTATATTTGAATAGTGACTTTGAGGCACGCGTCCCCGACTTGATATAATCGCTTATGTATTGTGTAATCGTAGGTTGGCTATCATACATGTCTCCTATTTTGTTTAGATCTGTTATGATTTCATTACGCATTTCATCGCTCACATACTTGGTACATTCTTCGTCGACCTCCTTCGGCTGCGTCATGCCGCAAGTTTAGGTACGCAGCTTGGTGATCTGCAGTGTAGGACCGCCGTAGTTTTGGATAGCTCCTTCGTTCGGAGTTTATCTTTTGGTATAGTTCCTTCAAGATGTGCTTTTGTACTTATGGGTACTGGGGCCTTGTCCGTCATGTTTCTGTAAACTCTTAGAGGTCTGTATGTATATGTGGGATTGGACTCATGTACGGTGTAGTGTCTTTTGTTTATGTATATTATATGGCAGCCTTGTCGGCTTTGCCCTTGCACGTACGTTGGTTTTAAAAAAAAAATGAGGCGTTATTTAATTTCCGCAGTTTACTTAGTTGTTAAGGTAGAAGGGTGCCCAGGTAGGGCACCAGTCACGGGCCCGGGGTTCGGGGCGTGACACATAATATAAGCCCCACCGGCTTATCATAATTATCATAAGCAAGTTAAGACATCCCCTAACTTCTTATTAGCCTTAATTATCATGTACTCTCATTTTAGTTAACTTAAGTCACTAACATGCTATTAGAAATCCGGGAATTTAACTCAAAGTACTACGTACTTCCGTTCCTTTAAAAGAACCATCTTTATATAAAAACCCCAAGATACTAACACCCGTAGTATCAAGGCTTGTCTACTTTTCTAAACAAGTTACTACACCTTTAGAAATTCATTTCAAGGCTTTGACACTAAGTAATTTCCTACATTCACAACCTAGGCAACTCATGCCTATAAATCAAGTAGACACTCTCTTAACCTTCCATAAAGCCGTTATAACTAACTTCCCATAAAGCCGTTATAACTAACTTCCCATAAAGCCGTTATAACTCTTTATGTTTTAGATAATTACATTCTTTTTGAAACCAAGAGACTTATACTTTTAAAACCAAGTATCATATACTTTCAGAATACTTCAAGTCTCTTAACTTTTAAAATCAAGTTTCTTAACTTTAGAATAGTTCAAGTAGTCAATACTTTCCAAACCAAGTATTCCATACATTTTCAAGTCAAGAAATCTTTGTTTACCTTATTAGAATAAACCATTCTTTTAACTTCCCATAAAGTTGTTATACTAACTTTATGCTTTAGAAACTAAGACATCTTTAACCTTTTTAAAACAAGTGAGTTAATTCTCTAACTCAACCAATTTTGGACATTCTTAAACAAGTCAAGGATATCAAATGAAACTAAATTCATTTAAATCTCGTACGTCTACCGTACTATACATTTATATCTACTCATGCTCAAGAGATAAGAAAAGTTCCACATACCTCTTCGCTTCAATCCACTTGCTAAGTCCAATATGCCGTACGTAGTATCTCAACCTATAATGACCATAATACGTCTATTAACCTCTAGCTTCAAACGTAGAATATTCTAAGTGTAAAGTTGTCACGACCCGATTCCGGGCCCGTGACTGGTGCCTTACCCCGGGCACCCTAGTGATACAACATCAGAGTAATCAGCGGAACATAAAACGATACAAGACATATTATGAAATATGAAACAATAATCTGAGAAAAACTTGCCTTTCGGCATATATAGAAATAACAACTTTTACAAAATGAACATTTTAATCCTTTTCACAAACCCTGCCCACGACAGTACTACAGACCTCTAAGAAATGATACGACAACAATGGCGGGACAGGGCCCCGCTATACCCCTGAATGTAAACACCTACAACAACAGGGGAATATACCACCGATAAGCCTCCGGAGAAACGGAGCTTTCCCAAACGCTGAACTGTGACCCTAAGAGCGAGGATCAATGACTGGTGTACCTTTACCTGCGGCATGAACGCAGCCCCGGGCGAGGTCGATAACAAAAATTAGTATATGAAACAAAAAATAAATCAGAAATGAAATCATAGTAGTCTATACAAAGCAGAGACATGTATGATAACCAAACTACGATTCACCATAAATAAGCGATATGTCAAGTCGTGACTCACGCCTCAAGTCATCACTCAATTTAACAATGGGTCTCACGCCCACCACATCAATCGTGCGTGGAATGCCTTCTCACCGCAGCTTATGATATACAAGCACCAAGGAATGAACACCAGGTCCCACCTGTGTCCTAATAAAACAGTACAGGTAAGTACGAAGGCATAGCCGACTACTAACACCTACGCACCAACAAGGTCATAAGTCGTGTCATGATATCTCGCTTGCACCGTCACATGATAAAAGCCGTCACTCGCCCGCGAGATCAAATGTGCGCGTCTAGCCCTGAACTCCGCAGCCCGCATAGGCCGCCGATAGGCCCGCATGAGGTATAACCCCGCATCGAGGGTAGCTATTCCCCGTCGCCCCGACTCGCAGTCGCACGGGCCACAAGGACCGCATGACCACAAGGGCCGCGACACTAACCCGAGCTCCCGTAGCTCCGCACGGATCCCCGACCCGCACGAGGTATTCTCGAATCATGGTCCTGCATCGCTGAAGTCTACCCCGTCGGAGGCGCCAACCTCCTGACACAAGTCAAGGTGAGTGGTACAATACCAACATAACGGCTGATAGTCAAACAACTTTAAAGCGCGATGAGGAAAACCCCTTTACACTAACATCACAAGATACTAACACACGTAGCATCCTAACATGTTTACTTCTCAAATCAACAAGAAAGTATTACAAGGCTATCACAAACCAATACAATCAAGTTATTCACACAAGGTACTTTCTACTAACAAGTTCGTATCTAACCCCAAAGTACTTCACACATTAAATCTTTAAAAGATCTGCTTCTTTCATATAAGTCACACAATACCGTAGTATAAAAATAGAGTGATCTCCTTTTAAGAAAACTAAAACTCTTACCTTTGTAAAATCAAGTAACAACATTATTTTCCAAACGCCCAAGTTTGCCTAATTTCAAATGTTCACGTTTCTTATTTTAGAAAGGTTTCAGTAGTTCATAGTCTTATTCATTTAAGAATATAATTCTCTTTAAACAATCGGAGAAACATAAGCCTTATATGAGTAGGATATTCTTGTTTATAACAATCTTATTACAAAGACCATGATCTAGGAAATATCATTTTGTCTCATCTTAGCTTCTATGCAGATGGAAGTTTCTACCGTTTTAATAATACTTAATCAAAACATTTCCTTTTATTAACGCCGCAGTTGGTTTGTCGATACACATTCTGATTTCCAAAATCAAGAAACATTCTTAAGACGTTATACCTAACTTTCCATAAAGCTAGTATAACTCTTAAGTTTTCAAAACAAATCAAATATTACTTCTTCTCTCAAAATGATTCAAAACTCTTTTGAAATACTTCAAGTTCTTTATTAACACATAACAAGCCGCTTATAGTTCAAATCGATTACCTTTTAAAAACCACATGTATTTTCTTACCAACATAAAGCCGTTATAACCAACTTCCCATAAAGCCGTTATAACACTTTATGTTTTACACCAATCAAATACATTTAGTACATATGACGTCTACCGCACTACATAGTTCACACATATCATGCTAGAAGAGATAGGAAGAGGTTCACATACCTCGCGACGAGTATCGACTAATAGCAAACGCCCAAGTACTTCCAACCGCCGGCTACTCCTTAAGCCAAGTAGAACGCGCCACACGTAGTACTTCAACCTATAAGGCCAAAAGGCGCTTATTAACATCAAGATCTTATCGTAGAACATTCTACAGAAAATTCGGCAAAGACCTCCCCGCAACAACAGAATCTCCTCCTCTAACTGGCCGGCTACCAAGCCAACCAGGGGGTTATACATCTAACCCGAACGGTACAATTCTACTCCACAAGATTACTACACAAGTCATCAGTAATACGATTCAGTTCTTCAGCTTAAGTCAAAAGACATTGCCAACTAACCACGTCGATTCTATATATAGTATACTTTAACTATATATTCTAACAACATGTAATTTCCAATTACAATAGAGGACAAGATATTTACCTCGATAAGCCCATAATTATCCAAGTATAAAGTCGATCCCGGGCAATCGCTTAGCTCCAACTCCGAGCGCCCAACCCGCTCTAAACCACCCTTAGAAGTTCTAACCAACTTCTACACAATACTCCAACTGACTATGGAGATTTTCCTAGGGTTTCGGTTTTGTGACTGACGGGAAGTATAATAGTATTTTCGGGCTTTTCGTATAGGTATAACCTTAGAATACAACAAGGTATACGGCTAAGGTAATTTTGGCATTATAACAATACTTTGAGAGTATTTCTACACCACAAAGGGGGGTATTATACGAAAGCAACTTGGCAGTGGGTACCCATGCCATACTACTAGGAGGGTGTACCCTGGCCAAGGCCTCTGTGAGAGGGGAGGCCTCTTGGCCGAACTCAACACTGGGGAGGGAGAAGATTTAACACTTAGAAACATTTAGGAAAGGATGAAGAATTCATCAAAGGGAGAGGGTATTTATAGACAAGCCAAGGCCAACCAATGGCCAAGATTGAGCCAAGTGTTACAAGTGTAGGCCAAGATAAGCCCAATTGCCCCCAAGACCCTACTCCTAAAAACCCTCACAAATCACTACCAAAATATCTACAACTACACCTCCCCAATACCTCACATGTGTCGACCAACTACCCAACCAATGAGAGGGTGCTGCCGCCTCTCGTTGGTCCAAAATGTTCCGCCTCTCGAAAATCCGCAAAATAAGAAAATACATAGCCGAATTTTCCTTCGCAGTTATAAAACGCTTTAAAAACGACTCTAACCGGTGTTGTGCACAAATGCCATTCATTAAGCCACCTGGCGGGGTGACACGTGTCACCCTCCTATTGGCCCAAAATAAAACATCTTCCAAAATATCCACAATGGCCAAAATCTCAAAACAAAGTGGCTCCCACAAAACCGTAAATTTCTCCCGTGGGCCCCACGTGACCATTTCCAAAATAAAATTCCATAATTCTCTAATATTCCAGAAGTCCGAATACCAAACTGGGAATCCATTCCATTAACGAACCTTTTTCCTTCACAAAACCGAAACTTTTCCGTGGAAAAATCGCCTCTTTCTTCCTTTCCAATCTTTCTGTCAGATTCTCGCACGCACGCCCTCGCATACATACCGTGGACTACGGGTATAACATTCTTCCCCTTAGAAACATTCGTCCGAATGTTCCTTCTAAGCCTCAAACGAACGCCGTGCAAGATAGTCTTCACTACTATACTTACGAAACAATCCCCGCCACACCGCCACGTAAATACCCACGCAAAATACCTACATCCAAGTCCACGAGGAAACACCTCTAACATCACCACAAATAATACTACTTTTGTCACTTTGTCGCGAGCCTTGCTCCAACGACTCCAACAAATGGTACCGGCCGCACGCGATCACCAAGCCGCCAGACACTCGAATTCTTACCATATTTCGAGCATCGCTTTAGTATCCAAAACTGGTTACTATCTCTAACGTGGTCATCATTAATCGAACATTCTCGATGGATCTTCGATACTTTCCCAACATAACAATACGAAGACCGGACGCCCTTCCTCCTAAGTCGGACGGCAAATGCTAACATATAGGCAACCCGCCTATTCTTCACATGAACTCACAAAGGCCCAAAGTAACTCGCTAAGTTCCTTCGCTTTCCAAAACTCGTCACACCGTCCGGTGGTACTTTCAAGAAGACCGACCGCCAACTCAACTCTAAGCGCCGCCGCCGATTATCCGCACGATTCCTCCGAGCCGCCGTAACTTCTTCTAGACAAGCTTCACTATCCACACCGCCGGAACAAGATCAACCAACTATCTCAACCCCGCCAACATCGAACCAATCGACCGACAACTTACACTTCCGCCCGGACCAGGCTTCATAAGGCGACATCCGAACACCGAAATGGTAGCTCAAACGCCCTCCACAGAGACAACAATCCTCACAACTACCCTCAAATCCACGACCGCCCGAGGCGAATGCGATTCTCGAGACTCACCGAGTTCTTAACACATGCTTGGTAAAACTTCCGAAACAAAAACAGCCATAACCTGGCTCCATGCGTCATAAGGTGAAGGTAGGCACCCTGCAGCCTTACAACCTTTCGATAAATCAACATCGCAAGTGAACGGTCCCGATCAAGAACACGATGGGCTGCCCCATCGGCCCGACCACCGGCCGAACGCATCCACGAACTCGCACGTTGGTTAACTAAACTCGCCTAGCACCCTCGTGACCCTACCACAAGGCGGGACCACCACAACCGCACCCCACCGCCATACATGCCGCTGGTTGACCGCAACGTGGCCTCAACCCGACCCAACGCCGCACAATACTAGCTCCCGATCGGAACAATCTCACTAATCACGTTACGAAAACCTAGCGGTCTTCTTAGCTCAACTACCCTCTTCATTTCACACTACTTGTGGACCTATCCCAAACACACCACGTGCACTATGCACTCCTATAAGTGGTCAAACATAAACATACGTCTCTACCCGAGATGGCCTTACCTCTAAGGTCTTTGCGTATAAAGCTCTAAGGCTCACACTTTCTATCCTCCAAAATCTTACTCGGCTAACCCACCATGATTTCTAATCACAACCGACAATCGCTATCGTAACATAGCACTTAAGGTATACTCACCTTGAAAGTTACCAAGGACCTTGCGCTCGCTCGCCCTTCTCGCCCTTGGTTAACCCGTCGATCTCTACGTTTTCGCTGCTGCATAAGCCCGCATACGTGCCATGCTCAAGCCCAATCAAGAATTACTCTTGCACAACCTCTCTTAGGTAGTCATCAAGACTCGTGGTACATCAAGATAATCTCTGGTAGCCAAATCCATAGCTAGTAACAGGTCGCTTTGCAATCTATATTCACTGCTCTGGCCGTGAGCCGAGGTTCAAATATCATGGACGCAGAGGAATCGCCGCCGCGGCTAAACTCTGCGGGGCTAGTGACGTCGCAGAAATCCCGAATGAAGCACTACCCTAGGTAATGATTGGGCTGTGCCCTCGCAACCTTCTCGAACTCAACTCGCAGCCTCCTGGCCGCCTCGCCTCCCGGGCCCGTTGCCCTACGCGAGGCATAACTGCAGTGGAAAGAAATACGCTAGAGGTCCAACTTAAAACACAATCTAAGGCACGACTCGAGTGAGAAGAATAGAAACCAATCCTAAATATCCTATAGTGTAACGACTGCCCGGCCAGCATCGTGCCTTACCCCGGGCACCCTAGTGATACATACATCAGAGAAAATCAGCGGAACATAAAACATGAGTCATTTAACAAAAGATATAATAAATAAACAGGCCAACCAAAACAGTTGCCTTCAGTATATACATAAACCTGAACAGTTTAATCCTTTTACAACCCTGCCCACAATAGTACTACTGCACTTAAGATATACAATGACTATGACGGGACAGGGCCCCGCCATACCCCTGAATGTACAAGAACCTACAACTCAGGGAACACCTACCAAAAGATAAGCCTCCGGAGAAACGGAGCTTCAAATGCGCTGAACTGTGATCCTATGAGCGAGGATCTACGAGCGATGTACCTCTACCTGCGGCATGAACGCACTTCAAGCGAGGTCAAGACAACAGTACCAAGTATGTGAAACTGCATAACATCAGAATGAAATCATACTAGTCTATATAAAGCAGAGACATGTATGATAACCAAACTACGCCACAACATAAAACAGTCATCACTCCAATATAACTATGGGTCTCACGCCCACAACATCAATCAGGTTCGCATCATGGCCGCATGCCCCCGGAATACTGCATCGGTGTAGACATGTCCATGTGACCTCAACAACAAGACAGCAATCCAGATGGAAGCATACCCGCGCTTACGCATCGTGTCGGTATGTCCAAAGGGAAACAATAAGACAACTTTCCAAATGGACGATACCCGCGCCACGATCGCGGTCGGTATGTCCAGAGGGAAACAATAGACAGATTCCAAATGGACGATACCCGCAGCGCTACGATCGTGTCGGTATGTCCAAAAGGAAATCACAAGGCGATAATCAAATGGAAACATACCCGCGCGCTACGATCGTGTCGAGATATCCAAAGCGATTAACCACAAGACCTTAACCAAAATGGAAGCATACCCGCGCCACGATCGTGTCGGTATGTCCAAAGCGATTAACAACATTAATACTATCAGCGAACGCACTGCGGAATTTCTCCGCCACCGCAAGACATCCAAGTAAGTTCTCAACTACCAACCGACTTCTATCGAGAGACGCGGTAACACAGAAACACAACGCTTGTACAATAAAGGCTATCATCACAAGCATAGGCAAGTTTCACAACAACAAGCATAGGCAAGTTTCACAACAACAAGCATAGGCAAGTTTCACACAACTCAAAGTACTTTCATTTTATGCCAAAGTCCGGTTTTTAACCCCAAAGTACTACATACGTTAAGTTCTTTTTAAAAGAGATCCACTACTTTTATAAAAGTCACCCGATACACCGTAGTATTAGAATGACCAACCCACCTTCCTTTTCAAAATCAAGTAACAACATTCTTTCCTAAGTTCCAGCTTGCCTAGTTTCAATTACTCAAGCTTCTCACTTTCAAATGGTTTCATAGTTCCCAAACTTAATCACTTGATTCCTTTTTAGAACAACTGAGTAACATATGTCATATACGTGAGTAGTTTATTCTTGTTTATAATGATCTTATTACAAAGACCATGATCTAGAAAATGTAATATCATTTTGTCTCATCTTAGCTTCTATGCAGATGGAGGTTTCTACCGGTTTTAATACAACACATCATTATTCAATACATTTTCCTTTATTAACGCTGCAGTTGGTCCTGTCGATACACATTCCGATTCCCAAATCAAGAAACATTATCCCTTTAAAACCAAGTACTCATTACTCACGAATGAGGTTTCACAAACATCCACATTAAAACAAATAAGTTAAGTCTCTTATCTTATAAGATCAAGTCTCTTAACTTCTAACATCAGTAAACCATTTTCACTTACATAAGGTCGTTATAACTAACTTCCCATAAAGCTATTATAACACCCTATTATTTAAACCAAACAAATCACTTAGGACATGTACGCTCACCGCACTACATAGTTCACAATAATCATGCTAGAAAAGATAGGAAGAGGTTCACATACCTCGCGACGATTTATCGACAATAAGCAAAATGCTCCAAGTACTACAACCTTGCTAGCCCTTTCCACTCCTCGAGTAGAATACGCTACTCTTAGTACTTTCACCTATAAAGGTCACAAACGCCTATTAACCCCAAACACAAGTTTCTATCTTTTTAAAGAAAATTCAAAGACTCTCCCCGCAACAACAGAAATCTCCTCCTCTATCGAGGCCGGCTACCAAGCCAACCAGGGGGGGGGGGGTTTACACGTCTAACCGGACGTGTACAATTCTACAAAAGTCTCATCAGAATACACTATGTAAATACATTCAGCCTGGGCTTTATTCTTCAGCTTAAGTCAAAAGACATTGCCGAATACTAAGTAGTTCCATATATAGTATACTTCAACTATATATCCTAACAAACATGTAATTTCCAATTATAATAGAGGGACAAGATAATTACCTTGATAAGCCCAAAATTATCCGAGTTTAATGTCGCTCCTGAGCAAGGTTTAGCTCCACTCCGTGCGCTCCAAACCACTCCAAACAACCCTTAGAAGTTCTAACCAACTTCTACTCACATACTCCAACCAACAATGAAGATTTCCTTAGGGTTTCGGTTTGAGTCTAAAAGGACAAAAGGTAGTATTTCTGCTCTACGAAAGAGGTATCTTTGGAATACTACAAGGTACAAGGCTAAGGTATTTTGGGCATTATAACAATACTGAAGACAACTTTCTACCAAGGGGTAGGCTCGGCTAGCACAACTAGGCTAGTGAGGGGTGTTCTCGCCAAGGGCCTCTTTCATGGGGAGAGGAGCTCTTGGACGAGAGTCAACAAGAGGAGAGGAGGGATTCAAGACTTGGAAACATTTGTGGATGAATGAAGTCTTCACAAAGGGGTATTTATAAGAAACCCAAATGCCAACCAACGGCCAAGATCAAGCCACGCAAGGCAAGTGTAAGGCCTTGATCAAGCCAAGTGCACCCTAACCCCTACTCCACAAAACATGGCACAAGACAAGCCACAAAACAAGGCCAAAACAAGGCACAAAACAAGGAACCAATAGGGCCAAAAACGCGAGCCACAAAGACAATCCACCCGTGAACCACCTCTTCCACTGACGCCCACTTGCTTCAATGCGAGGTGACACATGTCACCCTCCCGTTGGTCCAAAATGTTTCGTCTCTAAAAATCCGCAAAAATTAAAAAGGATATAGCCGAATTTTCCTACGAAAGTCGTGGAAACGCTTCGTCGAAAACGACTCTACGCAGCACTGTGCCCAAATGTAACTTCGCCAAGCCACCTAGGCGGGGTGACACGTGTCACCCTCCTAATGGCCCTCAAAAACGCTTTCAAAAATATCCACAATGGCCAAAATCTCAAAACAAAGCTGGGCCTACAAAACCAGAATTTCTCCCGTGGCCCCACGTGACCATTTCCAAAATAAAATCTCAAAATTCTAATATAATCCATGAAGTCCAAATACCAAATCGGGAATCCAATTCCCATTAACGAACCTTTTTCTTCACAAATTACCGGAAACTTTTCCGTCGAAACTCACATCTTTCTTTCTTTTCAAAATTTCTCGCACTTCGCACGCACGTCCTCACATACATACCCCGCAACTACGGGTATAACATTCTCCTCCTTAGAAACATTCGTCCCGAATGTTCCTTCTCGTTGAATAACGATAAAGTTCCTCTAACAAGTTGCCAACGCCACTACCGCCACGAAATAACATACGCTCTCTTCTTTCCTTACTGTCGTGCCCTTCTCGAACGCTTGAACTCTCCCAAGACGTACCATACTTCACCATTACTTGCTCAAAATCTCGGAGCCACTACCTCCAAACTTGGTCATCTTACTAACCTCAAACTTCCTTAAGGCCATTCCCGCCTTTACGAACCGCTTCGTCGAACGCGCCCACGAACTCATACGATGATCATACAAACTTGGGCCTAGCATCCTCGTGACCCTACCACCGCGGGACCACCTAACTGACCCCACCCCAAACCGGGTTACTGTTGACCCGCAAATGGTCCTCAACCCGACCCCAACCGCGCTAAACTCTTGTTCCCGATCCTAACAATCTTACTAATTCACATCATGAAAGCTACCACTTCCATCTCACACTACCCACGGACTTATCATACAAATAAATCCCACGATACTACTACTCCGATAAAAGTCAAACATAAAACGAATCTTTAATCTCAAGACGACCTTACCCTAAGGTCTCGCCGTGACATAGTCTAAGGTTCACACTTACCATGCCCCCATACGAACCTCCCAACTAAACATGTTTTCAAACTCACAATATCACAATGCTATCCGCATAGCACACAATAATGAGATCATCATAACAAGCATACCAAAACTCTAGAGGTTAAGGATATACCGGCTATCGCCCACTCTAATCATAGGCCCACTGCAGGCGCATAGTCAGTAGGCGTGATGAACCAGCCACGATCCCGAAGGCGTCGAGTCGTAACATCCGCGCTTCCCTTGGTCGGACAGTTCTCGCAAATGGCCCCCGCTGGCCGCATGTAAAACAAACTCCCAATCTAGCACGACACTCTCCAAAATGGAGTCTACCACAATGGTCACAACGAGGTAGGGGTGGCTTCACCGTTAACACCCTCGCTCGCCGAAAATCTGAACCTCGAGCCCCGACCGCCTCAAGACGTGGAGGACCACTGCATCGGTGGGGTATATAACTAGCTCGCCACGAGGCGGTCCGCCTCGAAAGCCACCAAAGGACCCGCCGCCCCGGCCCTCTTCGCTGATCCAGTCATTCCGTCGACCCTCCGTGCCTCACATCCTAGTGCATGAGCTCGCATGCGGCAATGTCCATGCCCGGCCAAGAGAAACACCCGCACAAGATTCGCCATATACTCATCAAGCCCGTGACGTAGCGATGCACTCCTATCCTCCATATTCGCAACTAGCGCAGTGGACATATCGAGCCAAAGAATCGAACTCGACATTGTACTCCCGACGGTCGCTCTCTGCCTCAAGAACAAAAATCTGCTACCCGTGCCTCCTCATCCGCGGAGGCAAAAAGTGCGTGAGGAAAGCCCCCAAAACTCATCCCATACCGCTGAGGTGCATGCTCTCCCGAAAGCTCCCATGAATCAAACCAATCGATCGCGGTATCACGCACCGATGCGAACCAAAGGTCACGACTGGTCTCAAGCCTTGATCACCCGCATGATCCGTCAGAATCGCCGGATGAACTCCTCGCGATCATCCTCGTGCCTCGACCAGAAACTCAAGGCTACAACTCGTAAAGTCCCGTAGCCTCAAACTATTCGCCGGGTGAACCATCGTGCATCGAACCGAATCGCCAGATCCACTGTCTCATATCTCGCCACAACCTCGCCAATAATCGCCATCTCTCAGGACCCATCTCCCGCCTGCATCGCGGACCGAGGCTCGTGCATCAGAGTCTCACGCCCACCGCCGCGCTTAAACTCGCTGGCCGGGCGGCCGCGAAACCCGCCGTCAAGCACAACTCGTGTACTGCTCGCTCGCGCTCGCATCTCTCAGATCTCACTAGCAGACTCTCGCCGCTTTGCCCTTCGGGCTCGGTTGCTGCGCGAGGCATAACTGTAAAACGAGATACGCCGAGGGTACAACTTACAACATTCTAAGGCACGATCTCGTAATGAGAAGAATGGAAACCAATCCTAAATGCCTCAGCCTTCTCGATTATAGATGTGGTGCACAACACATCGATAATCAAGACTCTACTAGACACGGTGCAGAGACACTTTCCGAGGATTAATCGCTCGATACCACTTTTGTAACGACTGCCCGGTTCGCATCGTGCCTTACCCCGCACCCTAGTGATACATACATCGAGAAAATCAGCGAACATAAAACATGAGTCATTTAACAAAAGATATAATAAATAAACAAAGCAACCAAAACAGCTTGCCTTCAAGATATACATAAAACTCGAATAGCTTTAATCCTTTTACAACCCCGCCACAATAGTACTACAGCACTTAAGATATACATGACTATGACGGACAGTGGCCCCGCCATACCCCGAATGTACAAGAACCTACAACTCGTGGAACACCTACTAAAAGATAAGCCTCCGAGAAACGGAGCTTCAAATGCTACCGAATCGTGATCCTATGAGCGAGGATCTACGAGCGATGTACTCTACCGCGCAGATTTAACGCAGCCCCCGGGCGAGGTCAAGATAACAGTACCAAGTATGTGAAATCATAATATCAGAAATGAAATCATACTAGTCTATATAAAGCAGAGACATGTATGATAACCAAACTACGCTCACAACATAAAACAATCATCACTCCAATATAACTATGGGTCTCACGCCCACAACATCAATCGTTCAGATCACGGCCGCATGCCCCTAATATCAGACGTGTAGACATGTCCATGTGACTCAACAACAAGACAAAGAATCCAGATGGAAGCATACCCGCGCTACGATCGTGGTCGTGATGTCCAAAGGGAAACAATAAGACAACTTTCCAAATGGACGATACCCGCGCGCACGATCGTGTCGCGATGTCCAGAGGGAAACAATAGACAGCATTCCAAATGGACGATACCCGCAGCGCCACGATCGTGTCGGATGTCCAAAAGGAAATCACAAGGCGATAATCAAAATGGAAACATACCCGCAGCGCCACGATCGCGGTCGAGATATCCAAAGCGATTAACCACAAGACCTTAACCAAATGGAAGCATACCCGCGCCACTACGATCGTGTCGGTATGTCCAAAGCGATTAACAACATTAATACTATCAACAGAACGCACTGCGGAATTTCTCCGCCACCGCCAAGACATCCAAGTAAGTTCTCAACTACCAACCGACTTCTATCGAGAGACGCCAGAATACGTAAAACACAACGCTTGTACAATAAAGGCTATCATCACAAGCATAGGCAAGTTTCACAACAACAAGCATAGGCAAGTTTCACAACAACAAGCATAGGCAAGTTTCACACAACTCAAAGTACTTTCATTTTATGCCAAAGTCCGGGTTTTTAACCCCAAAGTACTACATACGTTAAGTTCTTTTAAAAGAGATCCACTACTTTTATAAAAGTCACCCGACAATTCGTAGTATTAGAATGACCAACCCACCTTCCTTTTCAAAATCAAGTAACAACATTCTTTTCCTAAGTTCCAGTTTGCCTAGTTTCAATTACTCAAGCTTCTCACTTTCAAATGGTTTCATAGTTCCCAAACTTAATCACTTGATTCCTTTTTAGAACAACTGAGTAACATATGTCATATACGTGAGTAGTTTATTCTTGTTTATAATGATCTTATTACAGCAGCCATGATCTAGAAAATGTAATATCATTTTGTCTCATCTTAGCTTCTATGCAGATGGAGGTTTCTACTGGTTTTAATACAACACATCATTATTCAATACATTTTCCTTTATTAACGCTGCAGTGGTCTGTCGATACACATTCTCGATTCCCAAATCAAGAAACATTATCCCTTTAAAACCAAGTACTCATTACTCACGAATGAGGTTTCACACAAACATCCACATTAAAACAAATAAGTTAAGTCTCTTATCTTATAAGATCAAGTCTCTTAACTTCTAACATCAGTAAACCATTTTCACTTACATAAGGTCGTTATAACTAACTTCCCATAAAGCTATTATAACACCCTATGTTTTAAACCAACCAAATCACTTAGCACATGACGCTCACCGCATTTACATAGTTCACAATAATCATGCTAGAAAAGATAGGAAGAGGTTCACATACCTCGCGACGATTTATCGACAATAAGCAAAATGCTCCAAGTACTACAACCTTGCTAGCCCTTTCCACTCCTCGAGTAGAATACGCTACTCTTAGTACTTTCACCTATAAAGGTCACAAACGTCTAGTAACCCCAAACACAAGTTTCTATCTTTTTAAAGAAAATTAAGAAAGACTTCCCCGCAACAACAGAAATCTCCTCCTCTATCGAGGCCGCTACTAAGCCAACCAGTGTGGGTTTACACGCCTAACCTGGACGTACAATTCTACACAAGTCTACTGCATACAAATCCCATGTAAATACAACAGTTCGCTTCTTATTCTTCAGCTTAAGTCAAAAGACATTGCGAATACTAAGTAGTTCCATATATAGTATACTTCAACTATATATCCTAACAAACATGTAATTTCCAATTATAATAGAGGACAAGATAATTACCTTGATAAGCCCAAAATTATCCGAGTTTAATGTCGCCTCCCGAGCAAGGTTTAGCTCCACCTGCGCTCCAAACCACTCCAAACAACCCTTAGAAGTTCTAACCAACTTCTACTCACATACTCCAACCAACAACGAAGATTTCCTTGTGGTTTCTGGTTGAGTCTAAAGGACAAAAGGTAGTATTTCCGGCTCTACGAAAGAGGTATCTTTGGAATACTACAAGGTACAAGGCTAAGGTATTTTGGGCATTATAACAATACTGGAAGACAACTTTCTACCAAGGGGTAGGCTCGGCTAGCACAACTAGGCTAGTGAGGGTGTTCTCGCCATGGCCTCTTTCTGGGGAGAGGAGCTCTTGGACGAGAGTCAACAAGAGGGAGGAGGATTCAAGACTTGGAAACATTTGTGGATGAATGAAGTCTTCACAAAGTGGGGGTATTTATAAGAAACCCAAACGCCAACCAATGGCCAAGATCAAGCCATGTGCAAGGCAAGTGTAAGGCCTTGATCAAGCCAAGTGCACCCTAACCCCTACTCCACAAAACATGGCACAAGACAAGCCACAAAACAAGGCCAAAACAAGGCACAAAACAAGGAACCAATAGGGCCAAAACGTGAGCCACAAAGACAATCCAATTCGTGAACCACCTCTTCCACTTGGACGCCCACTTGCTTCAATGTGAGGTGACACATGTCACCCTCCCGTTGGTCCAAAATGTTTCGCCTCTCGAAAAATCCGCAAAAATTAAAAAGGATATAGCCGAATTTTCCCTACGAAAGTCGTGGAAACGTTTCGTCTGAAACGACTTACTGTGACTGCGCCCAAATGTAACTTCGCTGCCACCTAGGCGGGGTGACACGTGTCACCCTCCTAATGGCCTCAAAAACGTCTTTCAAAAATATCCACAATGGCCAAAATCTCAAAACAAAGTGGGCCCCACAAAACCAGAATTTCTCCCGTGGGCCCCACGTGACCATTTCCAAAATAAAATCTCAAAATTCTAATATAATCCATGAAGTCCAAATACCAAACTGGGAATCCAATTCCCATTAACGAACCTTTTTCTTCACAAATTACCGAAACTTTTCCGCCGAAAACTCACATCTTTCTTTCTTTTCAAAATTTCGCCGCACTCGCACGCACGTCCTCACATACATACCGCAACTACGGGTATAACATATAGCCTCTCGATTATTGGCGTGCACAACACACCGATAATCAAGACTCTCATCGATACGGCTCAGACACTTTCCGAGGATTAATCGCTCGATACCACTTTTGTCACGACCCGATTCTCGCCCGTGATCGTGCCTTACCCCGCACCCTAGTGATACAACATCGAGTAATCAGCAGAACATAAACGATACAAGACATATTATGAAATATGAAACAATAACTGAGAAAACTTGCCTTTTCAAGATATATAAATAACAACTTTTACAAATGAACAGCTTAATCCTTTTCACAAACCCCGCCTACGATAAAGATTACATGCACCTCTAAGAAATGATACGACAACAATGGCGGACAGGGCCCGCTATACCCCGAATGTAAACACCTACAACAACAGGGAATATACCATCGATAAGCCTCCGAGAAACGGAGCTTTCCCAAACGCTCAATCGTGACCCTAAGAGCGAGGATCAATGATCGTGTACTTTACTCGCAGATGAACGCAGCCTCAAGAGGTCGATAACAAAAATTTAGTATATGAAACAAAAATAAATATCAGAATGAAATCATAGTAGTCTATACAAAGCAGAGACATGTATGATAACCAAACTACGCTCACCATAAATAAGCAAATATGTCAAGTCGTGACTCACGCCTCAAGTCATCACTCAATTTAACAACGGGTCTCACGCCCACCACATCAATCGTGCGTGGAATGCCTTCCTCATCGCCAGCTTATGATATACAAGCACCAAGGAATGAACACGTGTCCCACCTGTGTCCTAATAAAACAAGACATGGTGGCACGAAGGCATAGCCGACTACTAACACCTACGCATCAACAAGGTCATAAGTCCGTGTCATGATATCTGCCTGCATCGCCACATGATAAAAGCCGGTCACCGCCCGCAGATCAAATGCGCGCGTCTAGCCTCGAACTCTCCGCACCCGCATAGGCGGTCCGATAGGCCCGCATGAGGTATAACCCCGCATCGAGGGTAGCTATTCCCAAGATCGCCCCGACTCGCAGTCCGCATGGCCACAAGCGACCGCATGACCACAAGCGGCCGCGACACTAACTCGAGCTCCCGTAGCCCGCACGGATCCCTGGACCCGCATGAGGTATTCTCGAATCACGGTCCTGCATCACCGAAGTCTACCCCGTGACGGAGGCGCTTAACCTCCTGACACAAGTCAAGGTGAGTGGTACAATACCAACATAACTACTGATAGTCAAACAACTTTAAGCGCAAATGAGGAAAACCCTTTACACTAACATCACAAGATACTAACACACGTAGCATCCTAACATGTTTACTTCTCAAATCAACAAGAAAGTATTACAAGGCTATCACAAACCAATACAATCAAGTTATTCACACAAGGTACTTTCTACTAACAAGTTCGTATCTAACCCCAAAGTACTTCACACATTAAATCTTTAAAAGATCTGCTTTTCACATAAGTCACACAATACCCGTAGTATAAAAATAGAGTGATCTGTCCTTTTAAGAAAACTAAAACTCTTACCTTTGTAAAATCAAGTAACAACATTATTTTCCAAACGCCCAAGTTTGCCTAATTTCAAATGTTCACGTTTCTTATTTTAGAAAGGTTTCAGAGTTCATAGTCTTATTCATTTAAGAATATAATTCTCTTTAAACAATCGGAGAAACATAAGCCTTATATGTGAGTAGGATATTCTTGTTTATAACAATCTTATTACAAAGAACATGATCTAGAAATATCATTTTGTCTCATCTTAGCTTCTGCGGATGGAAGTTTCTACGGTTTTAATAATACTTAATCACAAACATTTCCTTTATTAACGCCGCAGTGGTTTGTCGATACACATTCGATTTCCAAAATCAAGAAACATTCTTAAGACGTTATACCTAACTTTCCATAAAGCTAGTATAACTCTTAAGTTTTCAAAACAAATCAAATATTACTTCTCTCAAAATGATTCAAAACTCTTTTGAAATACTTCAAGTTCTTTATTAACACATAACAAGCCGCTTATAGTTCAAATCGATTACCTTTTAAAACCACATGTATTTTCTTACCAACATAAAGCCGTTATAACCAACTTCCCATAAAGCCGTTATAACACTTTATGTTTTACACCAATCAAATACATTTAGTACATGACGCTCACCGTACTACATAGTTCACACATATCATGCTAGAAGAGATAGGAAGAGGTTCACATACCGCGACGAGTATCGACTAATAGCAAAACGCCCAAGTACTTCCAACCGCCGCTACTCCTAAGCCAAGTAACGCGCCACACGTAGTACTTCAACCTATAAGGCCACAAGGCGCTTATTAACATCAAGATCTTATCGTAGAACATTCTACGTAAAATTGGCAAAGACTCTCCCGCAACAGAAATCTCCTCTCTAACTGGGCCGCTACCAAGCCAACCGTGGGGTTATACATCTAACCCGAACGGTACAATTCTACTCCACAAGATACTACACAAGTCTATCTGAATACGCTCGATTCTTGAGCTTAAGTCAAAAGACATTGCCTAACTAACCACGCTCATTCTATATATAGTATACTTTAACTATATATTCTAACAACATGTAATTTCCAATTACAATAGAGGACAAGATATTTACCTCGATAAGCCCATAATTATCCAAGTATAAAGTCGATCCGGCAATCGCTTAGCTCCAACTCCGAGCGCTCCAACCCGCTCTAAACCACCCTTAGAAGTTCTAACCAACTTCTACACAATACTCCAACTGACTATGGAGATTTTCCTAGTGGTTTCTGCCAGGACCGACGGAAGTATAATAGTATTTCCTGCTTTTCAGATAGGTATAACCTTAGAATACAACAAGGTATACTGCTAAGGTAATTTGGGCATTATAACAATACTTTGAGAGTATTTCTACACCACAAAGCGGTATTATACGAAAGCAACTTCACAGTGGGTACCCCATGGCCATACTACTAGGAGTGTACCTCGCCAAGGCCTCTGTGAGAGAGGAGGCCTCTGGCCGAACTCAACACTAAGTGGAGGGAGAAGATTTAACACTTAGAAACATTTAGGAAAGGATGAAGAATTCATCAAAGGGAGAGGGTATTTATAGACAAGCCAAGGCCAACCAATGGCCAAGATTGAGCCAAGTGCTACACAAGTGTAGGCCAAGATATGCCCAAGTGCCCCTAGTCCCTACTCCTTAAAACCTCACAAATATCTACCAAAATATCTACCACTGACCTCCCCAATTGGCCCCACGCGCCCACCTTGCCCACCAACGGCAGGTGCCAAGTGCCGCCTCTCGTTGGTCCAAAATGTTCCGCCTCTCGAAAAATCCGCAAAAATAAGAAAAGACATAGCCGAATTTTCCCTTCGCAAGTTATGTAAAACGCTTTAAAAACGACTTTAACCTGTCAAGGCACAAATGCCATTCGGCCAAGTTACCTAGGCGGGGTGACACGTGTCACCCTCCTATTGGCCCAAAATAAAACATCTTCTAAAATATCCACAATGGCCAAAATCTCAAAACAAAGTGGCCCCACAAAACAGTAAATTTCTCCCGTGGGCCCCACGTGACCATTTCCAAAATAAAATTCCATAATTCTCTAATATTCCAGAAGTCCGAATACCAAACTGGGAATCCACCCATTAACGAACCTTTTTCCTTCACAAAAACCGGAAACTTTTCCGTGGAAAAATCGCCTCTTTCTTCCTTTCCAATCTTTCTGTCGTATTCTCGTACGTACGTCCTCGCATACATACCCAGGGACTACGGGGTATAACAAAAGTCACCAATTTCTATGGAAAATCGGACATCACTTCCTTTGTTTCTACGTACTTTTCCACCTTTTTCAAGGCCCAAATTCAATAACCAAACATGCCACATTTAAGGCTCAACACATCAACCAATCAAAGGGGATTACACGCCTTACAGGACGTGTAAAATTCTGCCCCACAATTAATACCAAGTAATTCAATAGTCAATGCCATTTTCGGTTAATATAAGCAACAATGCAAAGTCTATTCCAATTCTTTTTCAATCCATATAGTCGTTCCAACATGTTATATAGTCGCAACCAACTTTAACAAATATAATCTCCTCTTTATATAACATGCGACGACTAAAACTAATAACTAAATTGAATTACAATCTTAAAGGCAAATCATGCTAGTTTCGGATTTTAGGCTTCCAAAATTCCATAACACTTATCAATCTTCATAATACATATCACATGATCATTTCTAACTTATCATAACATGGAATCTTCAATTACAATAGCAAGATGAAGATTTATACCTCAAATAAGCCCAAATATTATCCAAGATTTCAAGTCGATCCTTAGCAACTTTTAGCTCCTCTTCTTATATTCCAATCCGCTCCAAGCACTCCTTAGAAGCTCATAACCAACTTCTCTTCAATTTCCAACTTCAAAGTTGAAGAACACCTTAAGTTTTCGCCTTGCGACTAACGTGAAAACGTCGTTTTTGTTATACCCCGTATTTCCAGAGTATGTACGTGAGGGCGTACGTACAAAAGTTTAAGCCTTAAAGTAGACTAAGGGACAAAATTTTGTGCACAACTAGCAAAAAGAATCGTTTTCCGACGAAACGTTTTCCAAACTTTGCGAAGGGAAAATTCCGGCTATGTCATTTATAATTTTTGCGGATTTTTCCGAGAGATGAAATATTTTGGACCAACGAGAGGGCGACACTTGGCCCTCAAGTGGACGGAAATCCATGGGCTCCATTGGCACGTTTTTTTAATGTTTCATGCCTTAAACATTTGGTCAATGTTTGGCTAGATATTTTGTGTAGTAGATGAGCAAGTGGGGCCCACAAACACATGTCCAAATCTTCACCCTACACTTGCCCACCACTTGTCTTGATCTTGGCCATTGGTTGGCCTATAAATACCCCTCCAATGCAAGACTAAATCTTCATCCACAAATCATTTTCCAAGTCTAAAAACTCTCTCCCCCTTAAGTGTAGAATTCTTCCAAGGCCCTCCCCTCATGAGGCCTCGCCGAGAGTATACCCCCTTTCCTAGTAGTTTTCGTAAAATACCCACCCCCCCTTGGTAGAAAAGTATTCTCCAAGTATTGTTACTATTACAAAATACCTTGGCCCAAATACCTTGTAGTATTCCAAGGTTACGCCTATACTAAAAGCTCAGAAATACTATTATACTTCCTTTAGCCACTAAACGAAACCCTAAGGAAATCTTCATAGCGAGTTGAAGTATTAAGAAGAAGTTGTGTAGAACTTCTAAGGGTTGTTTGGAGCGGGTTGGAGCACCCAGATTAGGAGCTAAACGTTGCTCAGGACCGACATTTAAACTTGGATAATTTTAGGCTTATCGAGGTAAATACTCTTGTCCTTCTATTGTAATTGGAAATTACATACTGTAGTTGTATAGAAGTGAGTATAAGATATATAGAAGGATGGTATAAAAGAAGAGAATTGAATTGATATCACATCAGAAGAATATTAAAGAAGAAGATCGAATCAGATTTACATGTGATCGTATTTACAAGAGACTTATGTAGTTTGGCGGGTAGGGTAGTGCTGCCCAATTTTCCGTAGAATAAGGAATCTGTATCTAGAATTATTCTGCAGAGTAGTCTAGACGTTGATAGACTTGTATGACCGTTATAGGTTGAAGTACTGCAAGTAGCATATTCTACTCGAAGGGTGGAAAGGGCTAGCCGAATTACAGTACTTTGGAGCTATTTGCTTATAGTCGATAATCGTCGCGAGGTATGTGATTCTTCCTATACTCTTGAGCATGATATTTTAAAAGTATATATATATATATATATATAGTACTAGACGATTTGTGTTAATCGAACGTAGTTTTACGCAATGTCTTTTGACTTAAGCCCAATAATAAGAATCTTGAAGTATTTCAAAAGAATTAAGAATCGTTTTCGAAAGAAGAGTAATACTTGGTTTTAAAAGCTTAAGAGTTATACTAACTTTATGGGAAGTTAGGTATAACGACTTAAGAAAGATAAAAGAATGATTTATTGATTTTAGAAGTTAAGAGACTTAATCTTAAAAGATAAGAGACTTGACTTAATTGAATTGATATGAAAGTTGTTAAGAAGTGTGACACCTCATTCGTGAGTAATAAGTACTTGGTTTTTAAAGAATAATGTTTACTGATTTCGGAAATGAGAATAAGTAAGGAACTTGATTTCTAAAAGAGACTTGAGGAAATTGAAGAGTTTTTGGTTTAAAAGAAAGGCATTGTTTTGTCTTAAATTGGTTTAAAACATAAAGTGTTATAACAGCTTTATGGGAAGTTAGTTATAACGACCTTATGAAAACAAAAGAATGGTTTTATCAGTGGTTTTAAAGTGGTAACTTGACTTTAAAGGAGAAGTGTTTTGGTTTACTTAAAAATGTTAGTCACTCTATTTTTACAATATGGGCATCGGGTGATCTTCGTAAAAGAAATGGATCTTTTAAAAAGAATTTAACGACGTAGTACTGGGGTTAAAACCCGACTTTGGCATAAAATGAAAGTACTGGGTTGTGTGTAACTTGCCTATGTTTGCGTGTGATAGCCTTGTCGTTAGCATTGTATTTCTATACCACCGCTCTCAATGGAGGGCCTGATTTGTTATGATATTACTTGACGCACTCAGCGATTGGAGAATTCCACGCACGCCTCCCGCTGATAGTGTTATTCCACGGACTAGCTCTCCATGAGGTTTCTTCCGATTCGCCTTGGTATCCGTGGTCGGTTCGTGATTTGCCCCGCCTCGTGATGATTCGCCTTGGTACCTGGTAGTTAGCCCTCGCACTTGCCCCGTTCAGTTTAGTGGCGGTTTCGTGATACGCCTTGGTATCCGTAGTTAGCCTCGTGATTTGCCGGCCGCCACGTGATACGACCTTGGTATCCGTAGTCGGCCGATTGCCCCGACGCCTTCGAGGAGTCTCGATACGCTTGGTATCCGTAGTTAGCCTCAGATTTGTCCCGCCAACACGCGGACACGCCTTGGTATCCGTAGTCGGCTGACTTGCCCCGTGACGCCCGTGGTTTGATTGTATAGTATTGTTAGTACGGCTTTGGTATCTGGTAGTTGGCTTTCGCACTTGCCCCGGTCAGTTGATGATACGGCTTTGGTATCTGGTGGTTAGCCTTCGTACTTGCCTCGTACAGTTTTATGACTCAGGTAGGACTTGGTGTTTATATGTACTCCTTGGTGTTATTATATCATAGATCGCCAGCCGGTGAAAGGTATTCCACGCATGATTGATGTTGAGGTAGTTAGACCCATTGTTATATTAGAGTGATGACTTTGAGGGCGTGAGTCTCTGACTTACATGACTGCGTATTTATTCTGGACTGTAGTTTGGTTATCATACATGTCTCTGCGTTATATAGATCGCTATGATTTCATTTACTGATTTTTCGTTTCACATACTGGTACTGTTATCGACCTCCTTCGGGGCCGTTCATGCCGCATGTAGAGGAACACCGCCGTTGATCCTCGCCATAGGATCACGTCAACAGATCGGAAGCTCCGCTTTCTCGAGGCTTATCTTTCGTATAGTCCTCATCTGTAGGTACTTGTACATCTGTGGTATGGGCCCCGTCCCGTCATGTTGTATAAAACTCTTAGAGGTCCAGTAGTACTGGCGGTGGTTTGTAAAAAGGATTAAACTGTTCGGTTTGAAAGATTTGTATATATATTATTGAAAGGTGACCGTTTTGGTTATCCTGTTCTTATCATATATCTTGTTTCATTTTTTTAAGTTTTTATTTCCGCTGATTTTCTCTGATGTTGTATCACTAGGGTGCCCGGGGTAAGGCACCAGTCACGGGCCCGGGATCGGGTCGTGACAGTTTTTCCGGGATATTTCTATTGAGATATCCTTACAATACCCCTAGGAACCTTGGGTTTGAATATCGGGAATTACGGAGCAAGATTGCAAAATTTTTGTGTAGGAAAAACCTTGTTGCCGAGAGCTCTCTATAGAACAAGAAAGTTTTCTTGATTTTTTTCTAAGTCTTGAATTGTCTTGCTACTAGTAGTAGTAGTATATATAATTAAATCAAGGGCTACGATCAATCCAAATGGAAGGTCAAGATGTGGTCAATTATCTCAAGCTCAATTGACCCTTTGACTTGGTCCATTTTTCTCAAGCCAACATTTGCTACACTTAGCCATCAATTTCATCCAAGATGATACATGTGGAGGGTGACACGTGTCGCCCTCCCATTGGTCCATAACATTTCATTTCCCGAAATTTCCATAATTGGTCAAAATGTCAGAAACCTCGTGGGCCCCACAAAAACGTAAAATCTCTCGGGTGGCCCCACGTATCCAATTCTCAAAAATAAAATTTCATAATTCCGATAAACTCTTAAAAGTCTTAAATAACAATTTGAGAATCCAATTCTCCTTAACGAACAACTTTCTTTCCCGGGGTTCGGAAGATTTTCCTTAGAATTTACAACTCTTTCTTTCGTTCAAATTTTTAAGTCTTGTGTTCTCCCATCTATTCTCATATACATGTCCTGGAATTTTGGAGTGTAACATTCTCCCCTTCTTAGAAACATTCGTCCCCGAATGTTCCTTCGAGGTTACATCTAAACGTATATTGGCATAGTCTCCTGACTACACCTAACATAATCACACTTGCCACACCTGGCCGCATAACAATACTTATACTAACACGTCAATCTCAACTCCAAGTGTCAACGTCGGTTATCTGCATAAAACTTCACGACTCGAAGCATTAATAATCTTTCTGGATAAGCTTCGCCTTATCCACGTTCAATCAATCAAGTCCGACCAATTAATCGAACTCGCCACGCCGAACCAACCAACCGGCGATCTACACATTCTTACATACAAGGCCTCATACAGGGTCATCTGAATACTGGAAGGGTATATGTTACCGTACATAACTCAACAAGAGGCAAATAATCCTCTCAGCTATCTCTGAAAGCAAGAAAACAGGCCCACAACCCATCCTCAAGTGCCTGGATAGTACGCTCTGCCTGTCCGTCGGTCTGAGGGTGAAATGCAACACTGAGACTCACTTGTGTCCCTAATCCCTCCTGGAAAACCTCCAGAAATTATCCGTAAACTGAGCTCATCCATCTGACATCATAAATATAGGAACCCCGTGCAGTCTCATACTCTTCCTGATATATAATCTATCATAATCCTCAGCCGAGTGAATAGTCCTGACCGGAAGATCATGGGCTGATTTCGTCAGCTTGCTTACTATGACCCTCAGGGAGTCACACTTCCTCCGAGTATGATGCAACCCTGTTACAAAATCCATATCAATCACATCTCATTTCTAAGTCGGGATCTCAATCTCCTGTAATAGCCCACTAGGCTTCTGGTGCTCAACCCTGACCTGCTACTAATTCGGACACTAAACAACAAACTCTGCTACGTCCCTCTTCATGCCATCTTACCAATACATACATCTGAGGTCACGACACAACTTGGTCGACCCCGAACAAATAGAGCAATAAGCACTGCGTGCCTCCCCTAAAACCTGTTGACAAGTCCCGCAGCGTCGGCACCCACAAGCTATCCTCATATCACAACACCCTATCCGATGCTACCCATACAGGTCATTCTCCTCTTGGAGAGCCGTATCTCAATTTCGCCCTAGAACTGGATCCTTATATTGTCGCCTCTTCACTTCCTCCACGAGGGGAGACTTGGCAACCTCTCGAATCCGAGTTCCACTAGCATGCTCCCGTAGCTGCCGGGAAATATAGGTTGTTACCTTATTGTGTTGCATCCGCACACAACCCAGCCAAAAACTGAAAGTGTTACCACAATTACCTAACCCTCTAGTCCCTCAGGCCTCCGGAGGGGTTAGAACTGTAGTCGTAGTCAGCTTATCTTTCAATAACTTGGAAGCCTGTCTCATACTTCCGAAATAGTCGGGGATATAATCTAAATTATGATTCCTGCTTCTATTTCTCTGTTGCAACCAAACTTGGTCACTATACTTAGATTCGATTCCTTTGTTTGTCTCATAGCTAAGACTTCCTGCCAATCACAATTTAGTGAGAGGCTTCCTTGATCTCGCCAAGTAGTAATACTATTATTCTCTCCCAGCTCGTAGAGCTTACAATCAGGTGTTCAACCTCAATTCATGGTATTACATAATCCCATGGCTTGCCAAGATTTCTTATTATTCGAGTGTCTACTCGTCTTACTTTTATTTTCATTACAAGTTGCTCTGGGGTCTCTTACCTCCCCGTATATATATGGTCTGGCCCGTCATTATAGGCTTGCCACCTATCGCCGAGGTGTTCCTAACTGCCCATCATTTCTAATGGTCTTTACACTAGTCTGGATGATTATGCCTTGGGAAAGCTTGATAACTGTAATTGCATTCCTTATTATTCCGGTCATAACCCTTCATCATACTAATTACTAACCCAAAGTATTTCTACCTCGCTCCTGGGTCATACATTTCTATTTATGCTTATAACCAACATTTATATCCTTAAGACATATCCTCGACCATTTCCTAATGTCGTTCTCAATTACCCCAACACCATACCTTTTTCCAAGGTTATTTAAAATTGTGACTTGTTGCATAACGAAGCTGGGGACTTTACTAGTCCCATATTTATGGTTTAAATAAAAGGGTACGCATAACCCTCAATAATACGTACAACTTATCCTGTTAAGTGGGTGAGAGAGCTTATCTCCCTTTCATAATCTTTCCTTGAAGTTACAACCCTGATCACATGGTCCTATGCGGTCCTGTATATATCTAATCATCAAGCACCGCCTAAAAAAATCGTGTAGATTCTCAAAACCCACCAATGATGTCTTCGGTTTTCCGCAGGCAGCACTCGTACTTATCTTATTCTTGCCTTGCGCATTTTCCTGAAATTATTCGGGAAGTCGTGGCCTTGCCCGCCACACTAGACAACTCCAAGCACCACCGAGGGCACTTAACATAAAATCCTCTAATGATCGTACGTTCTTATCTCCGTCTCTTAGCTTTCAAATTCACGTACTTCATACTTCCAACATCAATTTATTTACTTCAACTGAACAAGTCATATAGACTTACTAAAATCAAGTCTGTCAATTGTATATCATCACCGGGCAATCCCTATGTACCCGCTCAGCTACCACCCAAACACTCACTGGTGTAGCTACCTCGAAAGGTTCTTATGGATTCAGGCTCTATTCTCCTACACTTGGTTGCTCTCTTTCTTACTGGTCGTACTCTTTCCATAATCCCACTTAGTCTAGCATACGTACATAACCTCTATACTGATTCAGGCCTCCAATTTTTGGAGTTACTTACATCGAACAATTTAAGGCCATTTTCGGATATCACAACCTGGTTCCTGTGGAATGCGTCCACGAACCCGTAAAATGATTAACTAGACTTGGGCCTTGCACCCTCGTGACCCTGTCACAAAGAGGAACTACTACCAATTGATCCCACTCCATTTCAGGCTATGGGACGACCCGCAATAGGTCCTCAACCCGACCCACCGTCGTACTTAACTCTTACCCTTAGTCTGAATTAAATCTTATTGCCCGAGAAGGCCTTATATACCTAAGGTCTCGGCGGTTATCAATATTCTTAGGCTCGCAATTTTCATGCTCCAAGCCTACCTTATCAGTCCCCCCGTAAACGGGTACAATAACTTCTCATAATACCATACTCGTGTTGTCTTAATCACAATAACCATTACTTACTCCGTACGGATCTCATCCGTACAATTCTCTTAAGCATACAACATAGCTTAATCTACTAACATAATCTTCCATTAAGTCCTTGAATCATGACTTCTTAAGGGTTCATTACCCTTTCATACGGCTCATCATCTCCTAACTAATTCAAATTAGTACGTAGAACCTTGATGAGAATTCATTAAACTGTTCCATACCTTTTCAGTATCTATTTAGTCCTTACCAATTCTTGGTAATCTAAAATCATCCTAGGCAGCACGCGTCTGACCTCATACATAACTTCGTATAGCTGTATGTCATAATACCAACTATACTACAATTATTACCAACTTGGATACGCAATCCACATAATCTTTCCTGGGTCACTGATGTCTTTTTCGTAGCTGCAATCAACATAACTCGTTAGGGAGAGACGACCCTAACAACACAGCTCTATCGCACGATCTCAGAGTGAGAAGAATGGAAACCAATCCTAAATGTCCTGCAGCCTCTTGGTTATAGATGTGGTGCACAACACACCGATAACCAAGACTATACTAGACACGGTCTGTAGACACTTTCCGAGGACTAACTGCTCTGATACCACTTTTGTCACGACCCGACCCCGGGCCCGCGACTGGTGCCCTACCTGGGCACCCTTTACAGGTATACATCAGAGAATAGGAGCGGAACATACAAAAACTCATAAAATACTTAGACAAGATCATATCAACAGGCTAGCCGATAAGGCCACCTTCCGTGAAATATACATAACCCAAAAACAACAGTTACATCTTTTTTTTTCTTTACAACCCAATCCACAAGATATGACTACAGACCTCTAAGAATCACAACTGTGATGGGACAGGGCCCCACCATTCCCCTGAATGTACAACAACCGACAATACCACGAATCTGAACCAAAGATAAGCCTCCGGAGTAATGGAGGTTCTCAACAGCTGAACAGTGATCCTAAGAGTGAGGATCAGCAACCTGTATAACTCTACTGCGGATTTAACGCACTCCCAAGGAGGTCGATAACAGTACTAAGTATGTGAAATCAAAGTACTTGTTATACCTCGTATTTCGCAGTATGTACGTGGAGACGCACGCATTTAAAATTTGAGACTTAAAGTTTGGCATAGGTTCAAATTTGTGGACAACACCCGACAGAGTCGTTTCGACTAAACATTTTACAGAGCTTGCAAGGGTAAATTCCGCTATGTCCTTTTTAATTTTTATGGATTTTTCCGAGCGACGAACATTTTTGACCAACGAGAGGTGACACTTGTCACCTCGTGGACGCCTTAGGCGGCTTTGGCCTCGCCGATTGGTGCCATGTTTTGTGCAATGTTTTGTGCAATGTTTTGTGGCTTGTTTTGTGAGTAGGGACTAGGGGCACTTGGGCACATCTTGGCCTTACACTTGCCTTGCACATGGCTTAATCTCGCCATTGGTTGGCTTTTGGTTTTCCTATAAATACCCCCTTAGTGATGAACTTATTCATCCACTCTCACTTTGTCTAAGCCTTGAAAACTCTCCCTCCCCTCTTGAGTGTTCTCGTCCAAAGCCTCTTCCCCTCCCCCTTCTAGTGGCCTTTGGCCGAGAGGTTCCTCCCCTTGTGGAGTCTTGCCGAGGGGTACCCCCCCTAGCCTAGTTGTTTCGAAATATACCCCCTTGTGGTATTGAAATACTTCTCCAAGTATTGTTATAATGCCCAAAATACCTTAGCCTTTACCTTGTAGTATTCCAAAAGTTACCTCTATACGTAGAGTCCTAAATACTACCTTTTGTCCTTTAGTCTCAAACCGAAACCCTAAGGAAATCTTCATAGAGTCGAGTATTTAAGTAGAAGTTGGTTAGAACTTCTAAGGGTTGTTTGGAGCGGATTGAGCGCACTGAGTAGGAGCTAAACCTTGCTCAGGATCGACATTATAACTTGGATAATTTTGGGCTTATCGAGGTAAATATTCTTGTCCCCTTGTTGTAATTGGAAATTACATATGGTAGGATTATATATTTGAGTATACTATATATAGAATCAACATAGCTTTGCGGCAATGTCTTTTGACTTAAGCCCAATATAAAGAAGAGAATCGAATCATATTACATAGGTGTATGACAAGAGACTTGTGGTATTATCGTAAGAGAATTTTATACGTCCGGTTAGACGTATAAACCCCCCCCCCTGGTTGGCTTGGTAGCCGACCTCGTTAGAGGATGAGATTTACGCTGTTGCGGGGGGGGGGGGGAGGTGCTGCCGAATTTTCTGTAGAATATGGAACCATGCGGTTAGAAGTTAATAGACGTTTGTGGCCTTATAGGTGGAAGTACTACGAGTAGCGTATTCTACTTGAGGAGTGGAAAAGGCTAGCCAGTTACGCGATCGTGGAGCGTTTTGCTTATTGTCGATAATCGTCGCGAGGTATGTGAACCTCTTCCTATCCTTCTAGCATGATGCTTTGTAAAATATGTAGTATGGTAGACGTACATGTGCTAATGAGTTGGTTGGTTTAAAAACATAGGGTGTTATAATAGCTTTATGGGAAGTTAGTTATAACGACTCTATGTAGGTAAAAGATTGGTTTTTGATTGTAGAAGTTAAGAGACTTGATCTTGAAAGATAAGAGACTTAACTTGTTTTAATTGGTAACTAACATTTTGTTAAAAGTATTGTGAAACCTCATTCGCAAGTAATGAGTACTTGGTTTTAAAAAGAATAATGTTTTATTGATTTAGGAAATGAGAATAAGTGTCGAACAAACCACAGCAGCGCTAATAAAGGAAAGTGTATTGACAAATAACAAATTGTTATTAAAACCAAGAGAAACCTCCATCCGCATGTAAGCTAAGATAAGACAAAATTGTATTACATTTCCTATATCATGATCACAGAATAAGATTGTTGTAAACAAGAATAAACGGCTCACGACAAGACATATGTTACTCAATTGTTTTAAAGGGATTAAGACTATGAGTTATGAAACCTTTCTAAAATGAGAAACTTGAGCATTTGAAATTAGGCAAACTTGAACGTTTGGAAAATAACGTTGTTACTTGATTTTACAAAAGGGAAGTATTTTGATTTACCTAAAAATGTGAGTCACTCTATTTTTATACTACGGGTATTGGGTGACTTCTATAAAAGGAATGGATCTCTTTAAAAAGGAATTTAACGACGTAGTACTTTTAGGTTAAAATCCGCACTTGATACGAAATGGAAGTACCTTGAGTTGTGTGTAACTTGCCTATGCTTGTTGTTGTGTAACTCGCTTATGCTTGTTGTGATAGCCTTTGTTGTGCAAGTGTTGATATCGTGTGACTCCTGGGAAGGAGTGGATCTTTTATAAAAGTCTAGAAGTATGGTAATTTGCTTGAGCTTGTTTGTGATAGCCCGTTTGCGGTATATTGTTGTTAATGTCACATGGACATGTCTACACCGGCGCAATCCGGGCATGGCCACGCGCAGGTTGATTACCCGATATATTGTTATTGTGGTTACATGGACATGTCTACACCGGCGCAATTCGGGCGCAGGCCACGCGGCGGGTTAATCACCCAAGATATTGTTGATAATGTCACTTGGACGGCTACACCGGCGCACTCCGGCATGCGCCATGGGGCATTGTTATTATTGTTGCATCATGGGCATGTCTACACCGATGCAGAACTCGGCACGCGCCATGATGCGAACACGATTGATGTTGGGCGTGAGACCCATAGTTATATTTGAGTGATGACTGAGGCGTGAGTCCTCGACTTGACATGATCGCTTATGTTGTGAATCGTAGTTTTGTTATCATACATGTCTCTGCTTTTATATAGACCGTTATGATTTCATTTACGTATTTTTGCCACATACTTGGTACTGTTATCGACTCTCGGGCCGCGTTATGCCGCAGTAGAGTACATCGAGTGGATCCCCGCCATAGGATCACAGCTCAACAGATTGGGAAGCTCCGCTTCTCCGAGGCTTATCTTTTGGCATGCTACCCTCGAGTTGTAGGTTCTGTACATTCAGGGTATGACGGGCCCCGTCCCGTCATGTTGTATAAAAACTCTTAGAGGTCTGTAGTACTCAAGGCGTAGTTTGTAAAAGGATTAAACTGTCGCTTTGAAAGAGTTGTTTATATATATTTTATTGGAAGGTAACCGTTTGGTTGGCCTGTTTTATGATCATATATCTTGTTTCTTGTTTAAGTTTTATATTCCGCTGGTTTTTCTTTGATGTTGTATCACTAGGGTGCCCGGGGTAAGGCACGCCACGCGCCCGGATCGGGTCGCGATAAGATCAGAATGAAATCATAATAGTCTAAAATAAAGCTGGAGACATGTATGATAACTCAAATAACAGTACACTGTGCCTTACTAACAATGAGAGTAAACAAGAATAAACTTTGCCGGTTTTAAAATAGGAAGCTCATGATTAACCTAGGGCCATTCGCCCGTAATATCATTCTGCAATCCTACTCCTGGGCCTATTTTACCCGCATAGGCCGTATAGACCCGCATGAGGTAATTTCCTCGCATAGATCAGATCCGTCCCAAGATAGTCGATGGACCCGCATGAGGTAATCTCTCGCATAGGATCGTCCGCCCAAGATAGACTATTTCACCCGCATGAGCCCTACGGACTCGCATGAGGTATTCCTCGCATCATGGGTAGAAAATCCACGGAATATGCAAATGCCACAGACCCGGGGAATGACCCCGTAATGAACAATATATCACTAGCACAACCGGCTATCATACATAACATAAGCACTACCGGCTTATCATACAAAATATAAGCCCCACCGGCTTATCATAATTATCATAAGCAAGTTAAGACATCCCCTAACTTCTTATTAGCCTTAATTATCATGTACTCTCATTTTAGTTAACTTAAGGCACTAACATGCTATTAGAAATCCGGAAATTTAACTCAAAGTACTACGTACTTCCGTTCCTTTAAAAGAACCCTCTTTATATAAAAACCCCAAGATACTAACACCCGTAGTATCAAGGCTTGTCTACTTTTCAAAACAAGTTACTACACCTTTAGAAATTCATTTCAAGGCTTTGACACTAAGTAACTTCCTACATTCACAACCTAGGCAACTCATGCCTATAAATCAAGTAGACACTCTCTTAACCTTCCATGAAGCCGTTATAACTAACTTTCCATAAAGCCGTTATAACTCTTTATGTTTTAGACAATTACATTCTTTTTGAAACCAAAAGACTTATACTTTTAAAACCAAGTATCATATACTTTCATAATACTTCAAGTCTCTTAACTTTTAGAAATCAAGTTTCTTAACTTTAGAATAGTTCAAGTAGTCAATACTTTCCAAACCAAGTATTCCATACATTTTCAAGTCAAGAAATCTTTGTTTACCTTATTAGAATAAACCAATCTTTTAACTTTCCATAAAGTTGTTATACTAACTTTATGCTTTAGAAACTAAGACATCTTTAACCTTTTTAAAACAAGTGAGTTAATTCTCTAACTCAACCAATCTTGGACATTCTTAAACAAGTCAAGGATATCAAATGAAACTAAATTCATTTAAATCTCGTACGTCTACCGTACTATACATTTATAGCTACTCATGCTCAAGAGATAAGAAAAGTTCCACATACCTCTTCGCTTCAATCCACTTGCTAAGTCCAATATGTCGTACGTAGTATGTCAACCTATAATGACCATAATACGTCTATTAACCTCTAGCTTCAAACGTAGAATATTCTAAGTGTAAACTCACCAATTTCTACGGAAAATCGGACATCACTTCCTTTGTTTCTATGTACTTTTCCACCTTTTTCAAGGCCCGAATTCAATAACCAAACATGCCACATTTAAGGCTCAAAACATCAACCAATCAAAGGGGATTACACGTCTTACAGGACGTGTAAAATTCTGCCCCACAATTAATACCAAGTAATTCAATAGTCAATGCCATTTTCGGCTAATATAAGCAACAATGCAAAGTCTATTCCAATTCTTTTTCAATCTATATTGTCGTTCCAACATGTTATATAGTCGCAACCAACTTTAACAACTATAATCTCCTCTTTATATAACATGCGACGATTAAAACTAATAACTAAATTGAATTACAATCTTAAAGGCAAATCATGCTAGTTTCGGATTTTAGGCTTCCAAAATTCAATAACACTTATCAATATTCATAATACATATCACATCATCATTTCTAACTTATCATAACATGGAATCTTCAATTACAATAGGAAGATGAAGATTTATACCTCAAATAAGCCCAAATATTATCCAAGATTTCAAGTCGATCCTTAGCAACTTTTAGCTCCTCTTCTAATGTTCCAATCCGCTTCAAGCACTCCTTAGAAGCTCATAACCAATTTCTCTTCAATTTCCAACTTCAAAGTTGAAGAACACCTTAGGTTTTCGCCTTGCGACTAACGTGAAAATGTCGTTTTTCCGGGATCTTTCTATTGAGATATCCTTACAATATGTAACGACTCGCCCGGCTGCATCGTGCCTTATCCCGCACCCTAGTGACACAACATCGAGAAAACCAATGAAAATAAAACTTTAAACAAGAAACAAGATATATGATCATAAACAAAGCCAACCCAACTGCTACCTTCCAATAACATATATAAATACAACTCTTTCAAAACGAATGCTTTAATCCTTTTTACAAACCCCGCCACAACAAGATTACAGCACCTCTAAGATTTACAACAACTATGACGACAGGCCCCGCCATACTCGAATGTACAAGAACCTACAACTCGAGAACGATACCAAAAGATAAGCCTACGGAGAAACGGAGCTTCCCAAAACGCCGAACGAGATCCTAAGAGCGAGGATCCACGACCGATGTACTCTACTCGCAGATGAACGCAGCCCCGGGCGAGGTCAAGATAACAGTACCAAGTATGTGAAATCAGAAATATCAGAATGAAATCATACTAGTCTATATAAAGCAGAGACATGTATGATAACCAAACTACGCTCACAACATAAAGCGATGTGACTCACGCCTCAAGTCATCACTCAATATAACTATGGGTCTCACGCCCACAACATCAATCATGTTCGCATCACGGCCGCATGCCCCGAATTCTCAGACGGTGTAGACATGTCCATGATGCAATAATAATACCAATGCCCCATGGCCACATGCCCCTAATTCTACCGGTGTAGACACGCCCATGTGACATCAACAATAATATATCGTGATCAACTCGCCGCACGGCCACATGCCCCTAATTCTACCTCGCAGACACGCCCACGTGACATCAACAATAATATATCGGGTGATCAACCCCGCCGCACGCCACATGCCCCGAATTCTACCTCGGTGTAGACATGTCCATGTAACCACAATAACAATATATCGTAATCAACCCTACGCACGGCCGCATGCCCCTGAGTGCAGACGGTGTAGACATGCCCATGTGATATCAACAACAAGACAAGAATCAAAATGGAAACATACCCGTGGAATTCTCCATCACCGCCAAAGACGCCCAAGTAAGTTCTCAACAAGTCGACCACCTCTATCGAGACGCAGAATACGTAAATACCACACTTGCACAACAAAGGCTATCATCACAAGATAGGCAAGTTTCACAACAACAAGCATAGGCAAGTTTCACAACAACAAGCATAGGCAAGTTTCACAACAACAAGCATAGGCAAGTTTCACACAACTCAAAGTACTTTCATTTTATGCCAAAGTCCGTTTTTAACCCCAAAGTACTACATACGTTAAGTTCTTTTAAAAGAGATCCATTACTTTTATAAAAGTCACCCGCTACCCGTAGTATTAGAATGACCAACCCACATTCCTTTTCAAAATCAAGTAACAACATTCTTTTCCTAAGTTCCGCTTGCCTAGTTTCAATTACTCAAGCTTCTCATTTTCAAATGGTTTCATAGTTCCCAAACTTAATCACTTGATTCCTTTTAGAACAATTGAGTAATATATGTCTCACGCGAGAGTAGGTTATTCTTGTTTACAACATTCTTATTACAAAGAACCATGATCTAGAAAATGTATATCATTTTGTCTCATCTTAGTTTCTATGCATGGAGGTTTCTACCGGTTTTAATACGATACATCATTATTCAATACATTTTCCTTTATTAACGCCGCAGCGTCCTGTCGATACACATTCTCGATTTCAAATCAAGAAACATTATCCCTTTAAATAAACCAAGTACTCATTACTCACGAATGAGGTTTCACACAAACATTCACATTAAAACAAATAAGTTAAGTCTCTTATCTTATAAGATCAAGTCTCTTAACTTCTAACATCAAGAAACCATTTTCTTTACCTCTTAAGACATTATACCTAACTCCCATAAAGCTAGTATAACTCTTTTTAAAACCTTTAAAACCAAGTGTTACTTCCCTTCAAAACGATTTATAAATCTTTTGAAATACATCAAGTCCTTTATTATAACAAGCCGCTTATAATTCACATCGCCACCTTTTAAAACCACAAAGTATTTTCTTACCTTCATAAAGTCATATAACCAACTTCCCATAAAGCCGTTATAACACTTTATGTTTTAAAACAATCAAACACAGCTAACACACGACGCTCACCGCACTACATAGTTCACACATATCATGCTAGAAGAGATAGGAAGAGGTTCACATACCTCGCGACGATTATCGACAATAAGCAAAAGCTCCAAGTACTACAACCTCTAGCCCTTTCCACTCCTCGAGTAGAATACGCTACTCTTAGTACTTTCACCTAAAAAGGTCACAAACGCTCATTAACTTTTAAACACACGGCCCATTTCTACGTAAAATTGAAGACTCCCTCGCCACAACAGAATCTCCTCTTCTATCGAGGCCGCTACCAAGCCAACCAGGGGGGGGGTTTACACGTCTAACCGGACGTGTACAATTCTACTCAGTAATACTACACAAGTCTACTGCAATACAGCCCAATGTAACTACAGTTCAGTTCTTTTCTTATTTCTTCAGGCTTAAGGCAAAAGACATTGCCATAAACTAGGTTCGATTCTATATATAGTATACCTCAACTATATATTCTTAACAACATGTAATTTCCAATTACAAATAGAGGACAAGATAATTACCTCGATAAGCCCATAATTATCCAAGTTAAACGTCGGTCCCAGCAACGCTTAGCTCAACTCCGGTGCTCCATCCCGCCCAAACAACCCTTAGAAGTTCTAACCAACTTCTACCTAAATACTTCAACCAATCAATGAAGATTTCCTTAGGGTTTCGGTTTGAGACTAAAGGGACAAAAGGTAGTATTTCCGGGCTCTACGTATAGAGGTATCTTTGGAATACTACAAGGTACAAGGCTAAGGTATTTTGGGCATTATAACAATACTAGGAGTATTTCTATACCACAACAAGGGTATTATACGAAAACAACTAGGCTAGTGGGGTACCCTACTGCCAAGGCACCACAAAGGGGAGGAGGAGTCGGCCAAGACTCTCAAAAGAGGGGATGAGTTGGACGAACTCAACACTAGAGGAGGGAGGATTTAGGCTTGAAGGTTTCATTTGTGGATGAAGAGTTCATCAACATAAGGGGGTATTTATAGCAAAACCAAAGGCCAACCAACGGCCAAGATCTAGCCAAGTGCAAGGCAAGTGTAAGGCCAAGATCAAGCCAAGTGCACCCTAACCCCTACTCCACAAAACATTGCACCAAACAAGCCACAAACAAGGCCAAAACAAGGCACAAAACAAGGCACCAATAGGACACAAACGTGAGCCAAAAGATCAAGCCAAACGTGAACCACTTCGCGCACTGACGCCCACTTGCTTTAATGCGAGGTGACACGCCACCCTCCCGTTGGTCCAAAATGTTTCGCCTCTAAAAATCCGCAAAAATACAAAACGACATAGCCGAATTTTCCTTCGCAGTTACGAAACGCTTCGTCAAAAACGACTCCAACCAAAGTGCCTGCACAAAGGTAAAATCGCCAAGGTGCCACACGGGGTGACACGTGTCGCCTCGATTCGCCTGAATATTTCGTCTTCCAAAATATCCAAAATACCGGAAATCTCAAAACAAAGCTGCTCCACAAAATCAGAATTTCTCCCGTGGCCCCACGTGACCATTTCCAAAATAAAATCTCAAAATTCTAATATAATTTAAGAAGCCCATATACCAAACTGGGAAACCGATTCTCATTAACGAACCTTTTCTTCACAATTTACCAAACTTTTCCAAAAAACTCACATCTTTCTTCTTTTCAAAACTTCACAGACTTCAGACGCACGTCCTCACATACATACCGCAACTACTGGTATAACATTCTCCTCCTTAGAAACATTCGTCCCGAATGTTCCTTCTCAAGTCTCAACACAAACATGCGCTTAGTATAAAGTATACCTCAGTATTTCCGCAGTATGTACGCAGGGACGACGAGAAAAGTTTGTGCCTTAAAGTGCTTGGCGAATTTTATTTGTGCACAACACCCGCTTAGAGTCGTTTTCGACGAAACGTTTTCAGCCTTTCGTAGGGAATTTCCGCTATGTCATTTTTAATTTTTGCGGATTTTTCCGAGAGACGAAACGTGTTGACCAACGAGGGCGCCACTTGGCACCCTCCCATTGGCGGACGTGAGGACTCGGCTTGGACGAATTGAAGAGGAGTTGGTAGGATATTTTGTGTGTTAGTTGGTTAAGGACACACGGTGAATCTCGCCCTACACTTGCTAGGCACTTGGCTAGATCTTGGCCATTGGTTGGCCTTGCTTGTGCTATAAATACCCTCTAAGGTCAAGACTTCTTCATCCAAAATGCCTAAGTCTTGAGAGCTTTCCTCCCTTTTCGCGAGGCCCCTCGAGAGTTTCCCAGTGGGGTAGCTGGTAGCCACCCCCTCCTGTGGTGTGGCCGTGGGTACCCCTAGCCTAGTTTGTTTTCATATAATACCCCTCTTGGTAGAAATACTCTCAAAAGTATTGTTATAATGCCCAAATTACCTTAGCCATATACCTTGTTGTATTCTAAGGTTATACCTATACTAAAAGCCCGTAAAATACTATTATACTCCACTACCACAAAACCAAACCCTAGGAAAATCTCCATAGTCCGTTGAGTATTGTGTGAAGTTGGTTAGAACTTCTAAGGGTGGTTTAGAGCGGTCGAGCGCTGAGTCGAGCTAAACGATTGCCCAGATCGACTTTTAAGCTAGGATAATTATGGGCTTACCGAGGTAAATATCTTGTCCTCTATTGTAATTGGAAATTACATATTGTTAGAATATATAGTTCAAGTATACTATATATAGAATCAACGTAGTATCGGCAATGTCTTTTGACTTAAGCCTGAATAATACTTACGCAATGTCTTCGCGACTTAAGCCCGAATTGAAAGAAGAATACCGAATCGTAATTACATAGGGTTGTAGACATGAGACTTGTGTAGTAGTATCGTGAAGTAGAATTGTACCCGTTAGGGTTAGATGTATAACCCCGGTTGGCTTTCAGAACCTTGATAGAGGAGGAGATTTACGCTGTCATGGGGAGTCGCCGAATTTTCGTAGAATGTTCTACGATGAGATCTGATGGGTAATAAGCTCCTTGTGGCCGTCTAGGGTGAAGTGCTACGAGTGGCGCGATCTACTTGGCTTAAGGAGTAGCCGACGGAAGTACTTGAGCGTTTGCTATTAGTCGATACTCGTCGCGGTATGTGAACCTCTTCCTATCTCTTCTAGCATGATATGTGTGAACTATGTAGTACGGTAGACGCATACGTGCTAAACGTATTTGGTTGATTTAGAACATAAAGTGTTATAACGGCTTTATGGGAAGTTGGTTATAACAGCTTTATGTTGGTAAGAAAATACTTGTGGTCTTTAAAAGGTAACTGATTTGAACTATAACTGGCTTGTTATGTGTTAATAAAGAACTTGAAGTATTTCAAAAGATTTTTGAATCATTTTGAAAGAAGAAGTAATATACGTGGTTTTTGAAAAACTTAAGAGTTATACTAGCTTTATGGGAAGTTAGGTATAACGGCTTAAGAATGTTTTACTGATTTCGGAAATCAGAATGTGTATCGACAAACCACTGCAGCGTTAATAAAAGGAAATGTTTTGACTAATTAAGTATTATTAAAACCAGTAGAAGCTTCCATCTGCATAGAAGCTAAGATGAGACAAAATGATATTTCCTAGATCATGGCTGCTGTAATAAGATTGTAATAAACAAGAATATCCTACTCACATATAAGGCTTAGGTTTAGTGAGATTGTTTAAAGAAGAATTATATTCTTAAATGAATAAGACTATGAACTACGAAACCTTTCAAAAAAATGAGGAACTTGAACATTGGAAATTAGGCAAACTTGAACATTGGAAAAGAATGTTGCTACTTGATTTTACAAAGAGAAGTAATTGATTTTCTTTAAAAAGATAATCACTCTATTTTCATATACTACGGGTATTGTGTGACTTTTGTGAAGGTAACGTATCTTTTAAAGAGTTAATGTATGAAGTACTTTGGGGATAAAAACCCGATCTTGTTGATCATATAGTAGGAAGTACCTTGTGTGAACAACTTGATTGTATTGGTTTGTGATAGCCTTGTAATACTTTCTTGTTGCTTTGATAAGTAAACGTGTTAGGATGCTACGTGTGTTAGTATCTTGTGATGTTTGTGTAAAGGGGTTTCCCTTGATTGTGCTTATTAACTATCAGTCGTTATGATAGTATTGTGGCATTCATCTCTTGAGATGATTTCGGGGGTTAAGCTGCCCTCCGATGCGGGGTAGACTCAAAGTGATCCAGGACCATGATTCGAGAATACCTCACGCGGGTCCTGGGGCCTATGCGGAGCTACGAGTTCCGTGTTAGCGTCGCCCTTATGGGCATGCGGTCTCGTGGCCATGCGACTCGGAAGTCCGGGGCGATGCCGGAGTAGCTACCCTCGATGCGGGAATACCTCATGCGCCGATGAGATTGGCCTACGCGAGTCGCGGAGTTCCGTGGTTAGACGCAGACATCGATATCGCGCAAGTGGCCGCCTTTGATCATGTGACGGCCTAAACAGATCTTATGATACGATTCATGACCTTGTTGGTACCGTGGGTTTTTAGTAGTCGGCTATGCCTTCGCACTTACCCCGCACAATTGTATTATGACACAGCGGACCCGTGTTCATGTGTTCCTCGTGCTTTTATATCATGGATCGCCAGTGATGGAAGGTATTCCACGCATGATTGATGTTGTGGGCCCGAGACCCATTGTTATACTTGAGTGATGACTTGAGGCGTGAGTCCCTAACTCGACATGATCGCTTTGTTGTAAATCGTAGTTGGTTATCATACATGTCTCTGCTTTATATGATCGCTATGATTTCATTTACTGATGTATTTTCGGGCCACATACTTGCACTCAGATCGACCTCCCGGGCCGCGTTCATGCCGCAGTTGAGGTACACCGCCGTTGATCCTAGCTCTCGTGGTCAGCCATTTGGGAAGCTCCGCTTTCTCGAGGCTTATCACGTATAATCCGCCGTCGTAAGTGTTTACATTCGTGGGTTTGGCGGGCCCCGTCCCGCCATTGTTGTCGTATCATTCTTAGAGGTCCAGAGTATCGTTGTGGCGGTGGTTTGTAAAAAGGATTAAACTGCTCATGTTGAAAAAGTTGTCATTTTTATATATGCCGAAAGGCAAGTTTTTCTCGATTATTGTTTCATATTTCATAATATGTCTTGCATCGCTTTATATTCCGACATTACTGATGTATGTCTACTGGGTGCCCGGTAGGCACGATCCACGCCCGGTTCGGTCGTGACAAAAGTGGTATCGTGAGCGATTAATCCTCGGAAAGTGTCTACGCATCAGTATCCAGAGTTTGATTATCGGTGTTGTGCACCACACCAATAATCGTGAGGCTATAGGATATTTAGGATTGGTTTCTATTCTTCTCGCCCGAGATCGCTCAGAGTCGTGTTGTAAGTGGACCCTCTAACGTAAATTCTGTCCCTTATCGTTATGCCTCCGCGTAGGCAACCCGCCCAGTGAGGCAAGGCGCACCGGCGAGTCGCGAGTAAGTACTGAGGGTTACGTGGGCACAGCCCATTATCACCTTGGTGGTGCTTCATTCGGGAGTTCTGCGACATCACTAGCCCAAGCAGAGTTTAGCACTGGCGCAGCAGCTTCTTCGCGACCATGATATTTGAACCTTCGCCCACGACCGAACAGAGAATTTAGATTGCAAAGAGCGACCACATTAGCTATAGTTTTGGCTACCAGGGAGTATACCGATGTACCGCGAGTCTTGAGGACTATCTAAAAGAGGGTTGTGCAAGAGTAATTCTTCAGTTAGGCGTGAGCATGGCCTGTGTACGGGCTTATGCGCAGCAGGCCGAGACGTGTAGAGATCGATGTGTTAACGAAGGACACGAGAAGAGGCGAGCGAAGGTCCTTTAGTAACTTTTGAGGCGAAGTCGCCACCGCAGATTAGATTATGCACATCCACCAGCGGCGAGGTCCTCCACGAATTTCGGGACGCTCGGTACGCGGAGTTGGTCGAGCTCGAGCTTCCGCTCACGATACACGTAGGTTCCAGCCATCCGGATTCAGTTTTTCTCAGTGTTCACAATGTGGCAGGCGTCATCCCAGGGAATGTCGTCTTTTAATTGGTACGTGTTGTACCTATGACCGTCAGGGTCTGTTGTCGAAAGAATGTCCTTGCGGGAGGACTTAGCCTTCAGGATCGGTGGGTAGTTCGTCATCTCCTTAGCTACGCGCCTACAGGCGGTTGGATTAGAACGACTAAGGGAGTGAAGCGATGACATAGATCTATCCTTAACCCTCAGAGTTTTGCATAGGTGATAAGGTGAGTATACCTTAGGTGCTATGTTACGATAGCGATGGGTTAGTTGTGATTTGAAATCATGGTTGTTTAACCGAGTAAGATTTTTGGGGATAGAGGAAGTGTGAGCCTTAGAGCTTTATACGTAGAAACCTTAGAGGTGAGGCCATCTCGAGAAAAAGGTGTAGTGTTATGTTTGACTTTATCGGAGTGCATAGTGCACGTGAGTTATGTTGGGACAGTCCCTAGTAGTGTGGAATGAAAGAGGGTACTTGAGCTAAGAAGACCGCTAGGTTTTCGTAACGTGATTAGTGAGATTGTTCCGGTTCGGGAGCTAGTATGACGCGCTGCCGGGTCGGGTTGAGGCCACGCCGCGGGTCAACCCGCGCAGTTTGGTGGGGTCGGGCCAGGTGGTCCCGCCGTGTTAGGTTGTGAGGGTGTTAGGCCCAAGTTTAGTTAACCAAACAGACGAGTTCGTGGATGCGTTCGACCGGTGGTCGGGCCGATGGGGCAGCCCATCACGTTCTTCGGCCAGACCGTTTACTCTACCGTGTTGAGTTATCGAAAGGTTGTAAGGCTGCGGGGTGCCTACCTTCACCTTAAGATGCATGAAGCCCGAGTTGTGGCTATTTTTTCGCCTTCTAAAAGTTTACGAGCAGTGGTTAAGAACTCAGTGAGTCTCGACCGCATTCGCCTCTGCGGTGCGTGGATTTCGTAGGTAGTCGTGGGGATTGTTGTCTCTCGTGGAGCGAAGTTAAGCTACCATTTTAGTGTTCGGATATCGCTTTGTGAAGCCTTGTAGGGGCGGAAGTGTAAATTGCCGGTCGATTGGTTCGATGTTGGCAAGGTTCAGTTAGTTGGTTCAGGCTTGTTCCAGCAGACTGTGGATAGTGCGAAGCTTGTCTAGAAGAAGTTCTGGCAGCTCAGAGGAATTGTGCGGATAATCGGCGACGACGCTTAGAGTTCAGGTTGACGGTCGGTCTTCTTGAAGGTACCACCCCGGGTTGGGTGTGACGAGTCTGGAATACAGAGGGAACTTAGCCCGAGTTACTTTGGGCCCTTTTGAGTTCATGTGAAGAATAGGCCAGGGTGCCTATATGTTAGCTTTTGCCGTCCGACTTAGGAGGCTGTACGTCCGGTCTTTCGTATTGTTATGATCGGGAAAAGTATCGGAGATCCATCCAGAGTGTTCCCACTTAATGATGACCACGTTAGAGATAGTAGCCCCGAGTTTTGGGAACTGAAGCAGTATCAGAAATGTGGAAAGAGTTCGAGTATACGACATCCTCAGGGATCGCAAGCAGCCCGGTACCATTTGTTGGGTCGTCGGAGCAAGGCTCGCGACAAAGGGACAAATTGGTGCCATTTGTTGGGTCGCCTGAGAAGGTTAATGCCTCAGGCAAAGTGACAAAGTGGTATCTACGACGAGTAAAGAGAGAAGTGAGCATGTATGGCGAGCATAGGTGTGATCATTTCTTTTGTAGATGCACGGGCGAAGTATATTTTAGACCCTGGAGAGAGGTGGTTGTGGTGATGTTAGAGGTGTTTCCTCGTGGACTTGGATATAAGTATTTTGCGCAGTTGTTTCTGTGGCCATGTATGGCAGGTTTGTTCTCGTAAGTATAGTAGTGAAGACTATACTGGCGCGCGTTTGTTTTGAGACTTAGAAGGAACATTCGGGACGAATGTTTCTAAGGGGAGAATGTTATACCCCGTATTTCCAGAGTATGTACGCAGGGGACGTACGTAGAAAAGTTTGTGCCTTAAAGTGCTTGGCCGAATTTTATTTGTGCACAACACCCGTTTAGAGTCGTTTTTCGACGAAACGTTTTCACAGCTTTCGTAGGGGAATTTCCGGCTATGTCATTTTTAATTTTTGCGGATTTTTCCGAGAGACGAAACGTGTTGGACCAACGAGAGGGCGCCACATGGCACCCTCCCATTGGCGGACGTGAGGACTCGGCTTGGACGAATTGAAGAGGGGGGAGTTGGTAGGATATTTTGTGTGTTAGTTGGTTAAGGACACACGGGTGAATCTTGCCCTACACTTGCTAGGCACTTGGCTAGATCTTGGCCATTGGTTGGCCTTGGCTTGTGCTATAAATACCCTCTAAGGTGAAGACTTCTTCATCCAAAATGCCTAAGTCTTGAGCTTTCCTCCCTTTTCGCGAGGCCCTTGGCCGAGAGTTTCCCCCCTAGTGGGGTAGGCCGAGGGGTAGCCACCCCCCCTCCTTTGTGGTGTGGCCGTGGGGTACCCCCCCTAGCCTCGTTTGTTTTCATATAATACCCCCCCCTCTGGGTAGAAATAGTCTCACAAGTCTTGTTCTAATGCCCAAATTACCTTAGCCATATACCTTGTTGTATTCTAAGGTTATACCTATACTGAAAAGCCCGAAAATACTATTATACTTCCAATACCACAAAACCGAAACCCTAGGAAAATCTCCATAGTCCGTTGGAGTATTGTGTAGAAGTTGGTTAGAACTTCTAAGGGTGGTTTAGAGCGGGTTGGGCGCTGAGTCGAGCTAAACGATTGCCTGTGATCGACTTTAAGCTAGGATAATTATGGGCTTACCGAGGTAAATATCTTGTCCCTCTATTGTAATTGGAAATTACATATTGTTAGAATATATAGTTGAAGTATACTATATATAGAACTGAACGTAGTATCGGCAATGTCTTTTGACTTAAGCTCGAATAATACTTACGCAATGTCTTGCGACTTAAGCCGAATTGAAAGAAGAATCTTGAATCAGTAATTACATAAGGTTGTATTACAGAGACTTGTAGTAGTACCGTGAAGTAGAATTGTACCGTTAGGGTTAGATGTATAACCCCGGTTGGCTTTGTGGCCTACCTCGATAGAGAGAGATTTACGCCATGGGGAGGTCGCCAATTTTCTGTAGAATGTTCTACGATGAGATCTGAATGTTAATAAGCGCGCGTGGCCTTATAGGTCAAGTACTACGAGTGGCGCGATCTACTTGGCTTAAGGAGTAGCCGACGTTTGGAAGTACTTGAGCGTTTTGCTATTAGTCGATACTGCCGCGAGGTATGTGAACCTCTTCCTATCTCTTCTAGCATGATATGTGTGAACTATGTAGTACGGTAGACGCATACGTGCTAAACGTATTTGGTTGATTTAGAACATAAAGTGTTATAACGGCTTTATGGGAAGTTGGTTATAACACTTTATGTTGGTAAGAAAATACTGTGGTCTTTAAAAGGTAAATCGATTTGAACTATAATCGCTTGTTATGTGTTAATAAAGAACTTGAAGTATTTCAAAGATTTTTGAATCATTTTGAAAGAAGAAGTAATATACGTGGTTTTGAAAAACTTAAGAGTTATACTAGCTTTATGGGAAGTTAGGTATAACGGCTTAAGAATGTTTTCTTGATTTGAAATCGAATGTGTATCGACAAACCATCGCAAATTAATAAAAGGAAATGTTTTGACTAATTAAGTATTATTAAAACCGATAGAAGCTTCCATCCGCATGAAGCTAAGATGAGACAAAATGATATTTCCTAGATCATGGTCTTGTAATAAGATTGTAATAAACAAGAATATCCTACTCACATATAAGGCTTAGGTTTAGTGAGATTGTTTAAGAAGAATTATATTCTTAAATGAATAAGACTATGAACTACGAAACCTTTCAAAAAATGAGGAACTTGAACATTGGAAATTAGGCAAACTTGAACATTGGAAAAGAATGTTGCTACTTGATTTTACAAAGAAGTAATTGATTTTCTTTAAAAGATAATCACTCTATTTTCATATACTACGTATTGTGTGACTTTTGTGAAGGTAACGATCTTTTAAAGAGTTAATGTATGAAGTACTTTGGGGATAAAACCCGATCTTGTTGATCATATAGTAGGAAGTACCTTGTGTGAACAACTTGATTGTATTGGTTTGTGATAGCCTTGTAATACTTTCTTGTTGCTTTGATAAGTAAACGTGTTAGGATGCTACGTGTGTTAGTATCTTGTGATGTTTGTGTAAAGGGTTTCTTGATTGTGCTTATTAACTATCGTCGTTATGATAGTATTGTGGCATTCATCTCTTGAGATGATTCCGGTTAAGCCGCCCGTCGCGGTAGACTCGGGTGCAGGACCATGATTCGAGAATACCTCATGCGGGTCCCGGGGCCTATGCGGAGCTACGAGAGTTCCGTGTTAGCGTCGTCCTTTATGGGCATGCGGTCTCAGGGCCATGCGGACTCGGAAGTCCGGGGCGATCTTGGGAGTAGCTACCCTCGATCGGGAATACCTCGCGGGCCGATGAGAGATTGGCCTATCGCGAGTCGCGGAGTTCCGTGGTTAGACGCGACATTGATATCGCGGGCAAGTGGCCGCTTTGATCATGACGGTCTAAACAGATCTTATGATACGATTCATGACCTTGTTGGTACTGTGGTTTTTAGTAGTCGGCTATGCCTTCGCACTTACCCCGCATGATTGTATTATGACACAGTGGGACCCGTGTTCATGTGTTCCTTGGTGCTTTTATATCATAGGCTCACGGCGATGGAAGGTATTCCACGCATGATTGATGTTGTGGGCCCGAGACCCATTGTTATACTTGAGTGATGACTGAGGCGTGAGTCCCTAACTTGACATGATCGCTTTGTTGTAAATCGTAGTTTGGTTATCATACATGTCTCGCTTTATATGATCGCTATGATTTCATTTACTGATGTATTTTCAGTTTCACATACTCGGCACTTTTGTTGTCGACCTCCCCGGGCTGCGTTCATGCCGCAGTTGAGGTACACCGCCGTTGATCCTAGCTCGTGGTCACAGCGTTTGGGAAGCTCGCTTTCTCGAGGCTTATCGGTGGTATAGTCCCCGTCGTCGTAAGTGTTTACATTCGGGGTTTGGCGGGCCCGCCCCGCCATTGTTGTCGTATCATTCTTAGAGGTGCAGAGTAATCTTGTTGTGGCGGGGTTTGTAAAAAGGATTAAACTGCTCATGTTGAAAAAGTTGTCATTTTTATATATGCCGAAAGGCAAGTTTTTCTCAGTTATTGTTTCATATTTCATAATATGTCTTGCATCGCTTTATATTCCATTACTCGATGTATGTCTACTGGGTGCCCGGTAAGGCACTACCACGCCCGTTCGGGTCGTGACAATAGCCTTCACTGTTATACGCACGAAAACAATCATGCCACACCTGGCCATAAAAATAACAAACGCACCAATACTTAAACCCAGGTCAACGAGGGAACACCTCTAATCATCACAAAAACCCCTTACCTGAGGTCTAAAATATACTCCCTTCATACCTTCATTTCACAAAAGAAACGATCACACACGTTCACTTTACCCCTATCTTGTTGTACCGCTTCAACACTCAAACTCTTTCTAGTATCTGTACCACACTTCCACAACGCTTCATTTCCAACCCTCGAGTCACTACCTCCAAACTTGGTCATCTTACTAACTTCGATCTTCTCTAAGGCCGTTCCCGGCCTCCACGATCCGCTTCTGGTCGAACATATCCACCAACTCATACGATGGTCATACAAACTTGGGCCTAGCATCCTCGCGACCCTACCACCTGGCGGGACCACCCAGAATCGACTTCACCCCAAACCGGTTACTGGTTGACGCAAATGGTCCTCAACCCGACCCCCAACCGCGCCAAACTCTTGTTCCCCGATCCGGAACAATCTTACTAATTCACATCATGAAAGCTACCACTTCCATCTCACACTACCCACGGACTTATCACACAAATAAATCCCACGTATACTACTACTCTGATAAGGGTCAAACATAAAATAAATCTTTAACTCAAGACGACCTTACCCCTAAGGTCTCAGTCGTGACATAGTCTAAGGTTCACACTTACCACACAGCTCTAAGGCACGATCTCAGAATGAGAAGAATGGAAACCAATCCTAAATGTCCTATAGCCTCCTGATTATAGATGTGGTGCACAACACATCGATAATCAAGACTCTACTATACACGATGTAGACACTTTCCGAGGATTAATCGCTTCGATACCACTTTTGTAACGACTGCCCGGCAAGCATCGTGCCTTATCCCGGGCACCCTAGTGACACAACATCAGAGAAAACCAGCGGAAAATAAAACTTTAAACAAGAAACAAGATATATGATCATAAACAGCCAACCCAACTGCTACCTTCCAATAACATATATAAATACAACTCTTTCAAAACGAGCTTTAATCCTTTTTACAAACCCCGCCCACAACAAAGATTACTGCACTCTAAGATTTACAACAACTATGACGGACAGGGCCCGCCATACCCACGAATGTACAAGAACCTACAACTCGAGGAACGATACCAAAAGATAAGCCTCCGAGAAACGGAGCTTCCCAAAACGCTGAATCGAGATCCTAAGAGCGAGGATCCACGGCCGATGTACCTCTACCGCGGCATGAACGCAGCCCGGGGAGGTCGACAACAGTACCAAGTATGTGAAATCAGAAATATCAGTAATGAAATCATACTAGTCTATATAAAGCGAGAGACATGTATGATAACCAAACTACGATTCACAACATAAAAGCGTCATGTCGATCGTGACTCACGCCTCAAGTCATCACTCAAATATAACTATGGGTCTCACGCCCACAACATCAATCATGTTCGCATCATGGCCGCATGCCCCGAATTCGCGCCGGTGTAGACATGTCCATGATGCAACAATAATACCAATGCCCCACGGCCACATGCCCCGAATTCTACCTCGGTGTAGACACGTCCATGTGACATCAACAATAATATCTTGGGTGATCAACCTGCCGCGTAGCCACATGCCCCGGAATTCTACCTCGGTGTAGACATGTCCATGTAACCACAATAACAATATATCGGGTAATCAACGGCCGCACGGCCGCATGCCCCTGACTCAGACGGTAGACATGTCCATGTGATATCAACAACAAGACAAGAATCAAAATGGAAACATACCCGTGGAATTCTCCATCACCGCCAAAGACGCCCAAGTAAGTTCTCAACAAGTCGACCACTTCATCGAGACGCCAGAATACGTAAATACCACATTTGCACAACAAAGGCTATCATCACAAGCATAGGCAAGTTTCACAACAACAAGCATAGGCAAGTTTCACAACAACAAGCATAGGCAAGTTTCACAACAACAAGCATAGGCAAGTTTCACACAACTCAAAGTACTTTCATTTTATGCCAAAGTCCGGGTTTTTAACCCCAAAGTACTACATACGTTAAGTTCTTTTAAAAGAGATCCATTACTTTTATAAAAGTCACCCGCTACCCGTAGTATTAGAATGACCAACCCACATTCCTTTTCAAAATCAAGTAACAACATTCTTTTCCTAAGTTCCAGTTTGCCTAGTTTCATTTACTCAAGCTTCTCATTTTCAAATGGTTTCATAGTTCCCAAACTTAATCACTTGATTCCTTTTTAGAACAATTGAGTAATATATGTCTCACGTGAGTAGGTTATTCTTGTTTACAACATTCTTATTACAAAGACCATGATCTAGAAAATGTATATCATTTTGTCTCATCTTAGTTTCTATGCGGATGGAGGTTTCTACCGGTTTTAATACGATACATCATTATTCAATACATTTTCCTTTATTAACGCCGCGTTGGTGCTGTCGATACACATTACGATTTCAAATCAAGAAACATTATCCCTTTAAATAAACCAAGTACTCATTACTCACGAATGAGGTTTCACACAAACATTCACATTAAAACAAATAAGTTAAGTCTCTTATCTTATAAGATCAAGTCTCTTAACTTCTAACATCAGTAAACCATTTTCTTTACCTCTCTTAAGACATTATACCTAACTCCCCATAAAGCTAGTATAACTCTTTTTAAAACCTTTAAAACCAAGTGTTACTCTCCCTTCAAAACGATTTATAAATCTTTTGAAATACATCAAGTCCTTTATTATAACAAGCCAGTTATAATTCACATCAGTTACCTTTTTAAAACCACAATGTATTTTCTTACCTTCATAAAGCTGTTATAACCAACTTCCCATAAAGCCGTTATAACACTTTATGTTTTAAAACAATCAAACACGATTAACACGTACGCTCACCGTACTACATAGTTCACACATATCATGCTAGAAGAGATAGGAAGAGGTTCACATACCTCGCGACGATTATCGACAATAAGCAAAAAGCTCCAAGTACTACAACCTTGCTAGCCCTTTCCACTCCTCGAGTAGAATACGCTACTCTTAGTACTTTCACCTAAAAGGTCACAAACGTCTATTAACTTTTAAACACACGGTTCCATTTCTCTACGTAAAATTGGCAAAGACTCTCCCGCCACAACAGAAATCTCCTCTTTCTATCGAGGCCGCTACCAAGCCAACGAGGGGTTTACACGCCTAACCTGGCGTGTACAATTCTACTCGAATACTACACAAGTCTACCGCACACACCCAATGTAACTACTGATTCGATTCTTTTCTTATTTCTTGAGCTTAAGTCAAAAGACATTGCCACAAACTAGGTTCTATATATAGTATACCTCAACTATATATTCTTAACAACATGTAATTTCCAATTACAAATAGAGGGACAAGATAATTACCTCGATAAGCCCATAATTATCCAAGTTAAATGTCGGTCCTTAGCAACGTTTAGCTCCAACTCCGGGTGCTCCATCCCGCTCCAAACAACCCTTAGAAGTTCTAACCAACTTCTACCTAAATACTTCAACCAATCAATGAAGATTTCCTTAGGGTTTCGGTTTGAGACTAAAGGGACAAAAGGTAGTATTTCCGGGCTCTACGTATAGAGGTATCTTTGGAATACTACAAGGTACAAGGCTAAGGTATTTTGGGCATTATAACAATACTAGGGGAGTATTTCTATACCACAACAAGGGGTATTATACGAAAACAACTAGGCTAGGGGGGGGTACCCCACGGCCAAGGCACCACAAAGGGGGAGGGAGGAGGCCCTCGGCCAAGACTCTCAAAAGAGGGGGGGATGAGTTGGACGAACTCAACACTAGAGGAGGGAGGGATTTTAGGCTTGGAAGGTTTCATTTGTGGATGAAGAGTTCATCAACATAAGGGGGGGTATTTATAGCAAAACCAAAGGCCAACCAATGGCCAAGATCTAGCCAAGTGCAAGGCAAGTGTAAGGCCAAGATCAAGCCAAGTGCACCCTAACCCCTACTCCACAAAACATTGCACCAAACAAGCCACAAAACAAGGCCAAAACAAGGCACAAAACAAGGCACCAATAGGACACAAAACGTGAGCCAAAAGATCAAGCCAAAACGTGAACCACTTCGTGCACTTGGACGCCCACTTGCTTCCAATGTGAGGGTGACACATGTCACCCTCCCGTTGGTCCAAAATGTTTCGTCTCTCGGAAAAATCCGCAAAAATACAAAACGACATAGCCGGAATTTTCCCTTCGCAAGCTACGCAAAACGTTTCGTCGAAAAACGACTCCAACCGTTGTGCACAAAGGTAAAATCGCTGGCGGTGCCACATGGGGTGACACGTGTCGCCCCGATTCGCCTGAATATTTCGTCTTGAAAATATCCAAAATACCGAAATCTCAAAACAAAGCGGGCCCCACAAAATCAGAATTTCTCCCGTGGGCCCCACGTGACCATTTCCGAAAATAAAATCTCAAAATTCTAATATAATTTAAGAAGCCCATATACCAAATCTGGGAAACCGATTCTCATTAACGAACCTTTTTCTTCACAATTTACCGGAAACTTTTCCGTCGAAAACTCACATCTTTCTTTCTTTTCAAAACTTCTGCCGTACTCTCGTACGTACGTTCTCACATACATACCCTGCAACTACGGGGTATAACACAATACCCCTAGGAACCTTGTGTTTGAATATTGGGAATTACGGAGCAAGATTGCAAAATTTTTGTGTGGGAAAAACCTTGTTGCCGAGAGCTCTCTATAGAACAAGAAAGTTTTCTTGATTTTTTTTCTAAGTCTTGAATTGTATTGCTACTAGTAGTAGTAGTATATATAATTAAATCAAGGGCAAGGATCAATCCAAATGGAAGGTCAAGATGTGGTCAATTATCTCAAGCTCAATTGACCCTTTGACTTGGTCCATTTTTCTCAAGCCAACATTTGCTACACTTAGCCATCAATTTCATCCAAGATGATACATGTGGAGGGTGACACGTGTCGCCCTCCCATTGGTCCATAACATTTCTTTTCCCGAAATTTCCATAATTGGTCAAAATGTCAGAAACCTCGTGGGCCCCACAAAAACGTAAAATCTCTCGGGTGGCCCCACGTATCCAACTCTGAAAAATAAAATTCCATAATTCTGATAAACTCTTAAAAGTCTTAAATAACAATTTGAGAATCCAATTCTCCTTAACGAACAACTTTCCTTCCTGGGGCTCGGAAGATTTTCCTTACAATTTACAACTCTTTCTTTCGTTCAAATTTTTAAGTCTTGTGTTCTCCCGTCTATTCTCATATACATGTCCTAGAATTTTGGGGTGTAACAGCATGCCCCAGAATCCCTCATCGTATAAGCATGTCAAAGGATCAATCACAATGGAAGCATACCCGTGTAATCCTCCGTCACTGTCGGTACGTCCAAGTAAATTTACAACAAGACAGTCGGCCCTCCAAATGAGAGTCACGGCAGCGTAAAAGAATAATACTTGCACTCAAGGCTATCACAAGCAAGCATAGGTAAGTTCATAAAATCTTTAGACTTTCATTATCATACAAAAATAAATTTCATTTTTATTAACTCAAGGCACTTTCATGTCACATAACAATCCGGGAATTTACCCAAAGTACTACGTACTTCCATTCTTTTCAAAAGACTCATTTTCATGTAAAACCCCAAGATACTAGCACTCGTAGTAACAAGGCTTGTCTACATTTCAAACAAGTCACTACACTTTTAGAAATACATTTTTAGGCTTCTAAATCAAGTGACCCTTACTTTAAAACTTTAAGCAATTGGTACCTTAAAATCAAATTGCCCTTCCTTATTTCAAGTCATTAATCCTTGTTTACATTACTAGAGAAAACCATTCCTTTAACCTTCCATAAAGTTGTTATAACCAACTTCCCATAAAGCCGTTATACTAACTTTATGCTTTAGAAACTAAGACATCTTTAACATTTCATAAAGCCGTCATAACTAACTTCCCATAAAGTCGTTATAACTCTTTATGTCTTAGACAAATCCATTCTTTTTATAACCAAGAGACTTATACTTTCAAATCAAGTTACATAACTTTCAAAATACTTCAAGTCTCTTAACTTTAGAAATCAAGTTTCTTAACTTAGAATATCAAGTTTCTTAACTTAACATAGTTCAAGTAATCAATACTTTACACGTCAAGATGTCTTTATACATAAGATCAAGCAACCTATACTTTTTAAAAGTCAAGTTACTACACTTTCAAGAATCAAGGCAAGGATACTAAAATGGAACCGAGTTCCCTTAATTTACGTACGTCATTCGTACTATACATTTTTACAAGATTCATGCTCAAGAGATAAGAAAAGTTTCCACATACCTCTTCGGCTTAATCCACTTGCTAACTTGAATTTGCCGCACGTAGAATGCCAACCTATAATAACAATAATATGCCTATCAACTTCTAATTTTCAACGTAGAATATTTCTAAGTATAAGGACTCTTATTCTATGGAAAATGTCACGACCCGAACCCGGGTCCGCGACTGGTGCCCTACCTGGGCACCCCTTACAGGTATACATCAGAGAATAGCAGCGGAACATACATAAACTCATAAAATACTTAGACAGTAAAAATATCAACAGGCTAGCCGATAAGGCCACCTTCCGTGAAATATACATAATCCAAAAATAAAACAGTTACATTTTTGTTCTAACAATCCAATCCAAAAGATATGACTACAGACCTCTAAGAATAACAATTGTGACGGGACAGGGCCCCGCCATACCTCTGAATGTACATAAATCTACAACATCATGGAAACTGTACCAAAAGACAAGCCTCCGGAGAAATGGAGCTTCTGACAACTGATCAGTGATCCTAAGAATGAGGATCCACCACCTGCTTACCCCTACCTGCGGCATGAACGCAGCCCCCGAGGAAAGGGGGTCGACAATGATGTACCAAGTATGTAAAACTGAAAGTACTAAAATGAAATCATAAAGTCTAAAATAAAGTTGGAGACATGTATGATAACTCAAATAACAGTACACTATGCCTTACTAACAATGAGAGTAAACAAGAGTATACTTTACTGCATAAAAATAGGAGGCTCATGATCAAAGTAGGGTCACCCGCCCGTAGTATCATTAAGCAATCCTACTCCTGGGACTATTTCACCTGCATAGGTCATGTGGACCCGCAATGAGGTCATCCGCCTCGCATGGGACTATTTCACCCGCATAGGCCCGGTGGACCCGCAATAAGTACAAACGCCGCACTCGCATCATGGGTAGCAAATCCATGGAATAAGTAGTAATCCGGGGGTTTACCCCGCCAGAATAACATAACCTAGCACAACCGGCTATCATACATAACATAAGCACCACCGGCTTATCATACCTAACATAAGAACCACCGGCTTATCATACATAACATAAGCAAGTTAAGAAATCCCCTAACTTCTTATTAGCCGTATTTATATACACTCTCATTTTAGTTTACTTAAGGCACTAACATGTCATTATAAAATCCGGGAATTTAACCCAAAGTACTATGTACCTTTATCCTTTTAAAAAATGACTCTTTCTTGTATAAAATCCCTAAGATACTAATGTCCGTAGTATCAAGGCTTGTCTACTTTTCAAAACAAGTCACTATACCCTTAGAAATACATTTTTAGGCTTCTAAAACAAGTGACCCTTACTTTAAACTTTGAGAAATGGATACCTTTAAATCAAATTGCCATTCTTTATTTCAAGTCATTTATCCTTGTTTACTTTACTAGAATAAACCATTCTTTTAACTTCCCATAAAGTTGTTACAACCAACTTCCCATAAAGCCGTTATACTAACTTTATGCTTTAGAAACTAAGATATCTTTAACCTTTAAAACAAGTGAGTTAATTATCTAACTCAACCAACTTGGACATTCTTAAAACAAGTCAAGGATATCAAATGAAACTAAATTCATTTAAATCTCGTACGTCTACCGTACTATACATTTACAACTACTCATGCTCAAGAGATAAGAAAGTTCCACATACCTCTTCGGTTCAATCCACTTGCTAAGTCCACTATGTCGTACGTAGTATGTCAACATATAATGACTATAATACGTCTATTAACCTCTAGCTTCAAATGTAGAATATTCTAAGTGTAAAGTCACCAAATTCTACAGAAAATCGGACAGCACTTCCTTTGTTTCTACGTACTTTTACACCTTTTTCAAGACCCGAATTCAATAACCAAACATGCCACATTTAAGGCTCAACACATCAACCAATCAAAGGGGATTACACGCCTAACAGGACGTGTAAAATTTTGCCCCACAATTAATACCAAGTAATTCAATAACCAATGCCATTTTCGGCCATAATGTACAACAATGAAAAGTCTTATCCAATTCCTTTTTCAATCCAAGTTGTTTAGTCTAACATGTTATATAGCCGCAATCGATTATAACAACTACAATCTTCAATTAGATAACATGCGACTATTATAGATATCAACCAAATTGTATTTCAATTTCAAATGGCTAACAAGGTCATTTCGGATTTAGGCTTCCAATATCCATAACACTTATAAATCTCCAATACATATATCTCATGCTTGTTAAAATGTATAACTACAACAATATGTAATCTTATAACACTAAACAAGATTGTTACCTTGACAAGCCTTAATCCAACTTCAAGATTCAAAGTCGTTCCTTAGCAACTTAGCTCCTTTCCTTGACACTCCAATCCGCTACTTGAAGCCCTTAGAAGTTCACAAACAACTTCCCTTCAATTTCTAATCAAAACCTATGAAAGCGACTTAGGTTTTTGTCACGACCCGACCCCGGGTCCGCGACTGGCGCCCTACCTGGGCACCCTGTTCAGGTATACATCAGAGAATAGCAGCGGAACATACACATCAATAACACATGTGAAAACAATAACATCTCAGGCTAGCCGATAAGGCCGCCTTCCATAATATAAACATACTCAAAAGTACAATGCATAACGGGCTTCTACCCAACCACAAAGGTGAATACAGACCTCTAGGAATAATAACTGTGGCGGGACAGGGCCCCGCCATACCCCTGAATGTACATAAATCTACAACACCAGGGAAAAGACTGTACCAAAAAGAGACAAGCCTCCGGATAAATGGAGCTTCTGACGTCTGATAAGTGATCCTATGAATGTGGATCCACCACCTGCTTACCCTTTCCTGCGTGAGCGCAATTTCGAGGAAGGGTCGACACAATATGTACTAAGTATGTAAAGCGAAAGAAATCAGAATTACGACATAAGTTTAAAACAAAGCCGGAGACATGTATGATAACAAAATTACAGTACACAGTGCCTTACTAACAATGAGAGTAAAATCAAGGGAAATACGTACAACATCACAATAGGAGACTCCCAATCAAATCATGGGTAGCGAACCCATAGAAACAGGTGGTATAACGTCTTAGGGTTCTTACCCCTCATTTATACTCTTACCCTGAAGCAGGTGGTATAACGTCTTGGGGGTTTGCCCCTCATTTATACTCTTACCCTGAAGAAGATAATAATACAGGTGGTATAACGTCTCGGGGGTTTACCCCTCATTTATACTCTTATCCTGGAGAAGGTGGTATAGCGTCTTGGGGGTCTGCCCCTCACTTATACTCTTACCCTATCTCAAACCTAAGAATATACAACAAATAAGCAAGTTAGAATCCCCCTAACTTCTTATTAGTCTTATTCATCTACACTCTCATTCTTGTTCACTTAAGGCACTAATATGTTATAACAAAACCGGGAGTTTAACCCAAAGTACTACGTACTTCTAACCTTTTCAAAATGACTCATTTTCATATCAAACTTCCAAGATACTATAAACCGTAGTATCAAGTCAAAATTTCTTTTCAAGACAAGTCACAATACCATTAAACATAAAGTTAGGTTTCAAAATCAAGTGACTCCTTTTATTATAAACATTAGGCAATCGATGCCTTAAAAATCAAATTGCCTTTTCATTAAAGTTAAGTCATTTATCTTTCCATAAATCAAATATAACCAACTCCCCATAAAGTCGTTACATTCGCTTTGTACCTTAGCCATAAACAATTTCCTATCCAAGGGACTTATACGTTTAAAACGGAACAAGTATCACATACTTTAAAACTCTTCAAGTCCCTTAACTTTAATAAAACATTAGACATCCTTAATACTTTCAAGAAGTGAGTTATTCTACTAACTCACCCGCTATTCATAAAACTAGTAAAGGATATCATGGTCATGCACGCTACCGTACTATATCGTCTGACTAGTCATGCTCAAAAGATAGGAAAAGTTCTACATACCTCTTCGGGTCAACCACTTGCCAAGTACAATATCCCTCCCGAAGTATGTCAACCTATAATATCCACAATACGTCTATTAACGTCTTACTTCAAACGTAGAATATCATAAGTGTAAGGTCACTAAGTTCTACGGAAAATCGGACAGCACCTCTTTTGTTTCTACTTACTTTGCCACCTTTTTCAAGGCTGAATACAATAACCAACATGCCACATTTAAGGCTCAACATATCATTAGTCAAAAAGGGGATTATACGCCTTACAAGACGTATAAAATTCCACCCCACAATTCATATACAACAATCCAATGTTAACGGCCATTTTGACTACATAAATAACCACGACAAGTCTTTTTCACCCACAAAGTTCCTTCACAAGTTATATAGCCATAACTAACTTTGACAACCTTAACCTTCCATTTATATAGCATGCTACAACTATAACTATCGATTTCCTTTGTATTTCACAATTCAAATGGCTATCAAAACCTATAATTCATATCAATCTAAAACATGATTCACTTGGTCAATATCAGCTATAACAAGGATTATTGTTAATTCCAAGAGAAGAGGAAATCTTTTACCTTTTGGATTAGCACACTAAAGCCCTCTTTCTTCAACACCTTTTCCCGTCAAACTCGTCCTCGTGAGCTTCCCACAAGCTTATCGATACTTTGCCTTCTTACCGCCGCTCCAACAAAACCCTCTAGGCTAAGCTCCCATCAAAACCTTGAGAGAAAAGAGAGAGAGAAGCTCTTTAGAGTCCTTAAGGTGAAATGACCAAGTCTTTCAAGACTTGGTCCTAAAATAGGGCCCTTTTTCCTCGTCAACAAGATGGGAGGGACACTTGTCACCCTCCCATAAGTTTTTTTCGAAAATATCCCCTGTATTCAGCCCTGACCGCGGCGATGTAACCTTAGAGAACTTTCAGGATTTGTGGCGCCGCGGCCCTGCTAACGGCGCCGCGGTGCTGCGACACCTGATTCAAAAATCTTTCCCCCCACGCCTGTCCACTGAACTTCTAACGCCCATACCCCTCCGCTCCGATGTCCAATCGACGAGCGGTTTGGTGCGTTGGAAACTAGACTCATCCAACTTTATACTAGGCTTGGTAAACACCCCTCAATTCTTAAAACTGGGGTACAACACTCCAAAGTAGACTCAAAACCGCTCAATACATGCGCCCACTTATCTTATATTAGAATTTACTGGTGTAACATTCTTCCCCTTAGAAACATTCGTCCCCGAATGTTCTTTCGGAGTCACACTTAAAACTGCGACATAGTTTCCTTCCACAACCCCGACATACCAATAATGCCACACACGGCCACATAAAAGCATTTACTCAAAACAAATGCTTCAATAAAAACTTGACAAGTAAGGGGAAAAGAATTACCTGAAGGTATAGGGAATAAGTGAGGATACTTCCTCAACATGTCCTCCTCCGCTTCCCAAGTCATCTCCTCCCGGTTATCATTTCTCCACAGACTTTGTGAGCTACATCCTTGGTCCGCAGTCACCGACCGGGCGATCGAGTATCGCTATGGGACTCTCCTCATACGATAACCCTCTCACACTGGACTCACTAGTAGGGAAAACTCTCGCTGGATCACCGATACACTTCCGCAACATAGAAACATGGAAGACCGGATGTACCGCCTCTAACTCTGATGGCAGATCCAACTCATAGGCAACCTTGCCCACTCTTCGGACGATCTGGTAGGGCCCAATGTACCTTGGGCCGAGTTTCCCCTTCTTACCGAATCTCATCACACCCTTCATGGGTGGCACCTTCAAGAAGACCCAATCGCTTCACCGAAACTCCAAATGACGACGCCGATTATCCGCATAGGACTTCTGCCGACTCTGAGCTGCTAACAGTCTCTCCTGGATAAGCTTTACTTTATCCACAGCCTGCTGAACCAAGTCTGGGCCAACTAACTGTACCTCGCCCACGTCGAACCAACCAATCGGCGACCTGCATTTCCGCCCATATAAAGCCTCGTATGGCGCCATCCAGATATCTTGGAATGGTAGCCGTTGTTATAAGCAAACTCCACAAGAGGCAAATGATCCTCCCGCTACCCTCGAAATCAATCACGCAGCTCGCAGATATCCTCGAGTGTCCGGATAGTACGCCCGCCGCCCGATACCGAGGATGAAATCTTTGTCTTGAGACTCACTGTGTCCCTAAACCCTTCCGAAATACCTCCGTAAGTTAGCCAGAAATCGGGCTCCTATCGGATATAATCGACACCGACACCGTGCGGCCTCACAACCTCTCGATGTACACTGCATAGTCCTCACCAAAACGCCGTCCCGATCGAAGGAAATGGGCTGATTTCGCACCACAACAATAACCCAAATGGAGTCGCATTTCCTCCGAGTACGAGGTAACCTCGTAACAAAGTCCATGTTGATCACCTCCCACTTCCAAGTCGGAATCTCAATAGCCTGTAATAATCCATCGCCCTCGTGCTCGACTGACTGCCGGGCAATTAGGACACTGTGCAACAAAACCTGCCACGTCCCTCTTCAGGCCATCCCACCAATAGAAACATCTGAGGTCATGGTACATCTTGGTCAACCCCGGATGAATAGAATAACGAGCACTGTGTGCCTCTCCCAGAATATGCTGACGAAGTCCTGACACATCGGGAACACACAACCGACCCTCAAATCTCAGCACCCCATCAGGCGCTACCTCGAATAGACTCTTCTCCTCCCGAAGAGCTGCATCCCGATACCGTACCAACAATGGGTCCTCAAACTGTCGCCTCTTCACCTCATCAACGATGGAAGACTCGGCAACATCACGAACCCGTACCCCACTATCGTCGGTATCGATCAATCGAACCCCAAGGCTCGCTAACTGGTGGATCTGACGGACCATGTCCTGCCTCTCCACTGCACTGATGTGCTCCCATCGATCTACGAATCAAGGCATCAAGAATTACGTTGGCTTTCCCGATGGTATAGAATATCAACATCATAGTCTTTCGAACTCTAACCACCGTCTCTGTCTCAAGTTCAGCTCCCTCTGCCTAAAGATATACTGGAGGCTCTTGTGGTCTGTATAAATATCCACATGAACCCCATACAAATAATGTCTCCAAATCTTCAAGGCATGAATAACTGCGGCCAACTCTAAGTCATGGGTATGGTAATTCCTCTCATGCTTCAGAATCACGGAAGCATAGGCTATAACCTTGTCGTGCTGCATCAAAACACACCCTAGCCCGATACCCGAGGCATCACAATAGATCACGTACCCGTCTAACCCCTCAGGAAGAGTAAGAACTGGGGCTGTAGTCAACATCTCCTTCAAGAATCGGAAACCCCGCCGCAAGCCTCGCTCCACTGGAACTTGATGCCTTCTAAGTCACCCTAGTCAACGGCCTGAAATCAAGCAACCGCTCCACAAACCTACGATAATACCTCGCCATTTCTAAGAAATCGCGCACTCGGCCGAGTAGTAGGTCTCGGCCAAGACTTGACTGCCTCAATCTTTGCCGTATCCACGCGAACACCATCAGCCCAATAATATGCCCCAGGAATGCCACTGAGGCCAACCAAAACTCACACTTGGAGAACTTGGCGACAATCACGGCCCAGAAGAACCCCGAGTACCGCCCTCGCCGTCTCGCATGCCTCGCTCGTCCGCGAATAAACCAGATGTCGTCAATGAATACTATCACAAAGTATCCAAGGATGGCTTGAACACCCGTTCATCAAATCCATAAATACCGCCGAGCGTTGGTCAAACCGGAAGACATAACCCTAAACTCATAGTGCCCATACCGTCCCGAATGCGCTTTGGGATGTCCGCCTCAACTCGAACTCGATGATAACTGCATCCGCAGTCTATCTTTGAGAAACACCTCGCACCCTGCAGCTGGTCAAACAAATCATCAATCCGGGGGAGGGGGTACCTATTCTTGATGGTTACCTTATTCAGCTGCCTGTAATCAACATACATACGCAGCGTCCCATCCTTCTTCTTCACGAACAAGACCGGCGCTCCCCACGGAGATACACTAGGCCTGATAAAGTCTTTTTCCAGCAAATCTTTCAGCTGGTCCTTCAGCTCCCTCAACTCAGCAGGTGTCATTCTGTATGGCGGAATGGAAATAGGCCGAGTGTCTGGCAACGTGTCAATACAAAACTCTATCTCCCTCTCAGGAGGGATACCCGGAAGATCATCTGGGAACACATCTGGACACTCTCTAACCACTGGTACTGACTGAAGAACTGACACCTCAGTCTCTGTATCAAATACCCGAACCAGATGATAGATGTACCCTTTCTGCACCATCTTCCTAGCCTTGAGGTAAGAAATAAACCTACCCCTCGGCGACGCTATGTTGCCCTTCCACTCGATAACTGGCTCGCTAGGAAACTGGAACCGAACCAACTTGTCCCTACAGTCGACGTTGGCATAACAAGAAGCCAACCAGTCCATACCCATAATGACATCAAAATATGTCATATCCAGCTCTATTAAGTCTGCTAGGGTCTGACGACTGTAAATATAAACCGGACAACCTATGTACACCCGCTCAGCTAACACCGAATCTCCCATAGGCGTAGCTACCTCAAAAGGCTCTATCGACTCCGGCTCTATCCCGATTCTACCCGCAATAAGAGGGGACACATAGGACAAGGTAGAACCTGGATCTATCAAAACATAAACGTCACAGCATGAAATCAATAATGTACTTGTGGCGGCGCTGTGAAGCCTCACGATCCCGGCGGTCACATGAATATATGCGGTTCGGGACCGCTTAGAATCAGAACCACCACCACGACCTCTACCGCGGCCTGTCGCTCCATGAGTACCCTGCCCTCCGGGGCGCATAACCACAGAAGGAGAAGAAGACCCAGCAACAGATCTTGTCGGCTGCACCGTACCACTCACGCCGCCTCTAGACGGACAATCTCTCCTCAAATGGCCCTGCTGGCCACACGAGTAACAAGCCCCTGAAGCTCTACGACACTCGCCCTGGTGGAACCTACCGCATCGAGCACTCTGAGGTGTGGGTGGTCCCGATCGGTGCGACTTCTCGCCTCGAAATCCCAAGTCCCGAGCCCACGACTGCCTCGAATGACTGGCTGATCGACCTCTTGCCGAAAACCGTGAAGGAGCACTCTGTGCTGGCTGGAAAGTGGACTTGGTCTGCTGCTGAGGTTGTCCGCCTCGAAAACTGCCATGAGACCACGATGTCACCGCCTCTTGGGTGGCTCGAGTCAATCTGGTCCTCCTCTCTATCTCGATCCTCGCGCATAGGCTGCATCTGGCGATGTCCATACCGGCCAAGAGCCACACCTAAGCATGCGGTAATCATATGACGGTCAAGCCCCATCACATAATGATGAACCCTATCCGCCATGTCAGCTACAATAGTATGCGCATGTCTGGCCAAGGAGTCAAACTCCAAGCTATACTCCCTGACAGTCCTCCCGTTCTGCCTCAAGGTCAAGAATCTGTCTACCCGGGATCTCCTCATCTCAGGAGGACAAAAGTGAACCATGAAGGCCTCTCAGAACTCCTCCCAAACAGCGGAAGAAGAGCATCACCTCTCGAAAGCAACCACGACTCAAACCGGTTCAACGCAATATCGCGCAACCGTAGGAGGCTAGCGTAATGCACTGTCTCTGAAGCCCTAAGAACCTGCATGGTCCGCTGTAGCTGCCGAATGAACTCCTGCGGATCCTCATCCGACCTCGAACCATAAAACTAAGGTGGATGACAACCCAGAAAATCCCTAATCCGCAAACCGCTTACTAGGGCTGCTCGCCGCTGTCGGCGCTTCAGGCTACTATATCGGTCAATAACCGATCTTCCCGTAGTCTCTATACTCGGACACGCGGAATGGAGGCTCGCACGGAACCTCTGGAGCTACTGCCGCTCTCGGCTCCTCTAATACTGCCAGCGTGGCTGAACTCGCCGACCCGCCTACTACCTCAGGTATAGTCTGTGCCTGAGTCCGTTTAACCCTCTGAGTACCGCTAGAAGCTCCTGCTGCTGCCTTGCCCTTCTGGGCCCTGGTCGCCTTCCGTGGAGGCATATCTGTTTCATAAGACTAGGTCAGAGAGGATTCATCCTAATGAGACAGCTCTACTGCACGATCTTAGAGAGAGAAGAATGGAAACCAATCCTAAATGTCCTGCAGCCTCCTGATTATAGATGTGGTGCACAACACACCGATAATCAAGACTCTACTAGACACGGTCTGTAGACACTTTCCGAGGACTAACTGCTCTGATACCACTTTTGTCACGACCAGGCCGGTTCGCGATCGCGCCTACCCAGGCACCCTGTTCAGGTATACATCAGAGAATAGCAGCGGAACATACACATCAATAACACATGTGAAAACAATAACATCTCAGGCTAGCCGATAAGGCCGCCTTCCATAATATAAACATACTCAAAAGTACAACTGTACAATCAGTTCTTACAGCCCAACCACAAAGGTGAATACAGACCTCTAGGAATAATAACGGTGGCGGGACAGGGCCCCGCCATACCCCTGAATGTACATAAATCTACAACACCAGGGAAAAGACTGTACCAAAAAGAGACAAGCCTCCGGATAAATGGAGCTTCTGACGTCTGATAAGTGATCATATGAATGTGGATCCACCATCTGCTTACCCTTTCCTGCGGCATGAACGCAGCCCCCGAGGAAGGGGGTCAGTACACAATATGTACTAAGTATGTAAAACTGAAAAGTACTGTAATTACGACATAAGTTTAAAACAAAGCCGGAGACATGTATGATAATAAAATTACAGTACACAGTGCCTTACTAACAATGAGAGTAAAATCAAGGGAAATACGTACAACATAACAATAGGAGACTCCCAATCATATCATGGGTAGCGAACCCATAGAAACATGTGGTATAACATCTTAGGGTTCTTACCCCTCACTTATACTCTTACCCTGAAGCAGGTGGTATAACGTCTTGGGGGTTTGCCCCTCATTTATACTCTTACCCTGAAGAAGATAATAATACAGGTGGTATAACGTTTCGGGGGTTTACCCCTCATTTATACTCTTATCCTGGAGAAGGTGGTATAGCGTCTTGGGGGTCTACCCCTCACTTATACTCTTACCCTATCTCAAACCGGCAGTCATACAACAAATAAGCAAGTTAGAATCCCCTTAACTTCTTATTAGTCTTATTCATCTACTCTCTCATTCTTGTTCACTTAAGGCACTAATATGTTATAACAAAACCGGGAGTTTAACCCAAAGTACTACGTACTTCTAACCTTTTCAAAATGACTAATTTTCATATCAAACTTCCAAGATGTTATACCCCGTATTTCCAGAGTATGTACGTAAGGACGTACGTAGAAAATTTGAAACTTGTAATTAGGCTTGGCCGAATTAACTTTGTTCACAACACCCGGTTAGAGTCGTTTTTCGACGAAACGTTTCCACAGCTTTCGTAGGGGAATTTCCGGCTATGTAATTTATTATTTTTGCGGATTTTTCCGAGAGACGTAACATTTTGGACCAACGGGAGGGTGACATGTGTCACCCTCACATTGGAAGCTTTGGACGGCATTATGGACGATTTGGGCTTAAGGGAGTAGGTAGGATATTTTGTGTTGGTTGGTGTGGTAGATGGATAAGGTGTACTTGGGTGAATCTTGGCCTTACACTTGTGTAGCACTTGGCTTGATCTTGGCCATTGGTTGGCCTATAAATACCACCCTATGTTGAAGACTTTCTTCATCCTAAAATCTTCTAAGTGTTAAAATCCCTCCCTCTTCCTTCTTGTGGTTCTCGTCCAAGAGCCTTCCCCCTCCCCCTTGAGTGGCCTTGTGGCCGAGAGCCTCCCCCTCTCCCCTTTGTGGTGCTAGCCGTGGGGTACCCCCCCCCCCTAGCCTAGTTGCTTTCGTATAATACCCCCCCTCTTGGTTGAAATACTCTCAAAAGTATTGTTATAATGCCCAAATTACCTTAGCCGTATACCTTGTAGTATTCTAAGGTTATACCCATACAAAAAGCCCAGAAATACTATTATACTTTCCGTCAGTCACAAAACCGAACCCTAAGTAAATCTTCACCCGTAGTTGAAGTTATAAGTAGAAGTTGGTTAGAACTTCTGAGGGTTGTTTGGAGCGGCCTGAGCGCACGAGTAGGAGCTAAACCTTGCTCAGATCGACATTTAAACTCGGATAATTATGGGCTTATCGAGGTAAATATCTTGTCCTCTATCATTGTAATTGGAAATTACATGATTGTTAGACTATATAGTTGAAGTATACTATATATATAAAATCAACGTTGTTATCGGCAATGTCTTTTGACTTAAGCCGAATAATAAGAAACCTTTCGAAAGAAGAGTATCTTGAACTGTTTTACATAGGATCGTATTCATGAGACTTGTGTAGCTTTTCGTGGAGTAGAATTGTACCCGTCGGGTTAGATGTATAACCCTCGGTTGGCTTGGTAGCCTCGATAAAGGAGGAGATTTACGCCATTGCGGGGAGGTCTTTGAATTTTGGTAGAATGTTCTACGATGAGGTCTAAATGTTAATAAGCGCCTTGTGGCCTTATAGGTTGAAGTACTACGTGTGCGCGATCTACTTGGCTTAGGAGTAGCGAAGCGGTTGGAAGTACTTGGAGCATTTTGCTATTAGTCGATACTGCCGCGAGGTATGTGAACCTCTTCCTATCTCTTCTAGCATGATATGTGTGAACTATGTAGTACGTAGACGCATACGTGCTAAATGTATTTGATTGGTTTAAAACATAAAGTGTTATAACGGCTTTATGGGAAGTTGGTTATAACGACTTTATGTTGGTAAGAATATACTTGTGGTTTTAAAAGGTAATCGATTTGAACTATAAGCGCTTGTTATGTGTTAATAAAGAACTTGAAGTATTTCAAAAGATTTTTGAATCATTTTGAAAGAAGAAGTAATACTTGGTTTTTGAAAACTTAAGAGTTATACTAGCGTTATGGGAAGTTATGTATAACGGCTTAAGAATGTTTTACTGATTTCGGAAATCAGAATGTGTACCGACAAACCACTGCAGCGTTAATAAAAGGAAATGTTTGACAGATTAGTATTATTAAAACCAGTAGAAACTTCCATCTGCATAGAAGCTAAGATGAGACAAAATGATATTTCCTAGATCATGGCTGCTGTAATAAGATTGTTATAAACAAGAATATCCTACTCACATATAAGGCTTATGTTTCTCAGATAGTGTAAAAGAGAATTATATTCTTAAATGAATAAGACTATGAACTACGAAACCCTTCTAAGATAAGAAACGTGAACATTTGAAATTAGGCAAACCTGGACGTTTGGATAACAATGTTGTTACTTGATTTTACAAAGATAAGTGTTTGGATTTACCTCAAAAGATAATCACTCGATTTTCATATACTACGGGTATTGTGTGACTTTTGGGAAAGTAACATATCTTTTAAAAAGTTAATGTATGAAGTACTTTGGGGATAGAAACCCGAACATGTTGACATAGAGTAGAAAGTACCTTGTGTGTATAACTTGATTGTGTTGGTTTGTGATAGCCTTGTAATACTTTCTTGTTGATTGATAAGTAAATGTGCTAGGATGCTACGTGTGTTAGTATCTTGTGATGTTTGTGTAAAGGGGTTCCTTGATTGTGAACTATCGGTCGTTATGATAGTATTGTACCATTCATCTTGACTTATTTCCGAGGTTAAGCTTCCTCCGATGCTGGTAGACTCAAAGGGTCTAGTGACCTATGATTCGAGAATACCTCATGCGGATCCAGGTGATCCATGCGGAGCTACGAGAGTTCCAGGTTAGTGTGCGTCCTTTATGGGCATGCGGTCCATGTGGCCATGCGGATCGCGTCCGGGGCGATGCCGGGAGTAGCTACCGATGCGGGAATACCTCATGCGGCCGATGAGATTGGCCTACGCGAGTCGCGGAAGTTCGGGGCTAGACGCGCACATTAGATACTGCGGGCAAGTGGCCAGCTTTGATCATGTGACGGTCTAGACAGATCTTATGATACAGTTCATGACCTTGTTGGTACTGTGGGTGTTAGTAGTCGGCTATGCCTTCGCATTTCACCCGCACGGTTTTATTATGGCACAGTGGGACCCGTGTTCATGTGTGTTCCTTGGTGCTTTTATATCATAAACTGCCGGCAGTGAGGAAGGTATTCCACGGGCACGATTGATGTTGTGGGCGTGAGACCCATTGTTATGTTTGAGTGATAACTTGAGGGCGTGAGTCCCTGACTTGATATGACTGTTTATTTATTGTGAACTGTAGTTTGGTTATCATACACGTCTCCTGCTTTATATAGACTACTATGATTTCATTTACAGTATTTTTCGGGCCACATACTGTACTGTTATCTTGACCTCTTCGGGCTGCGTTCATGCCGCAGTAAAGGTACACCGCCGTTGATCCTCGCTCTTGGTCACAATTCGGCGTTGGGAAGCTCCGTTCTCGGAGGCTTATCTTCGTATAGTCCTGTTGTTGTAGGTGCTTACGTTCGGGGTATGACGGCCCCGCCCCGTCATTGTTGTCATATCATTCGTAGAGGTGCAGTAGTACCGCTACAAGCGGGGTTTGTAAAAAGGATTAAACTGCTCAGTTGAAAGAGTTGTTGTTTCTATATATACCAAGGTAACCGCTTGGTTAGCTTTGTCTTCTTAATTTCACTGTCTTATTACACTGGTTTCATGTATTGTCTTTATGTTCCGCTGATTACTCTGATGTATGTCTACTGGGTGCCGGTAAGGCACGATCACGCCCGTTCGGTCGTGACAAAAGCGGTGCTTACGTTCGGGGTATGACGGCGTTCGCCCCGTTGTTGTCATATCATTCGTAGAGGTCAGTAGTACCGCTGGGCGGGGTTTGTAAAAGGATTAAACTGCTCAGTTGAAAGAGTTGTTGTTTCTATATATACCGGGCGTAACCGCTTTTTAGTTGCTTCTTAATTTCACCGTCTTATTACACCGTTTCATGTATTGTCTTTATGTTCACTGACACTGATGTATGTCTACTGGGTGCCCGGTAAGGCACGATCACGCCCGGTTCGGTCGTGACAAAAGTGGTATCGAGCGATTAATCCTCGGAAAGTGTCTACGCATCAGATCCAGAGTCTTGATTATCGGTGTGTTGCACCACACCAATAATCGTGAGGCTATAGGATATTTAGGATTGGTTTCTATTCTTCTCACTCGAGATCGTGCCTTAGAGCCGTGTTGTAAGTTGGACCTCTAACGTATTTCTTTCCTACCGCTATGCCTCCGCGTAGGCAACCCGCCAGAGGACAAGGCGTAGGGAGCCGCGAGTAGAGTACAGAGGTTACGTGAGCACAGCCCAATTATCACCTGGTGGTGCTTCCTTCGGGAGTTCTGCGACGTCGCTAGCCCCAGAGTTTAGCACGGCCAGCAGCTCCTACTGCGCCATGATATTTGAACCTTCGCCCACGAGAACAGAATATAGATTTCAGGAGGCGACCGCTGCTAACTATGGATTTGACTACCGAGAGTATACCGATGTACTGCGAGTCTTGATGAATATCAACGGAAGGTTGTGCAAGAGTAAGTTCTTCGATTGAAGCTTGAGCATGGCACGGTGCGGCTTATGCACGCAGCCGAGAAACGTAGAGATCGACGGTTAACGGGCGACGCAGAAGAGGCCGAGCAACAGTCCTTTGGTAACTTTCGAGGCGAGTCGCCTCACCGTGATTAGATTATGCGCATCCACCAGCAAAGAGGTCCTCCGCGGGTTCGACGTTCGGTATGCAGGAGTTGGTCGAACCTGTGGTTTTCGATTCACTTTGTGACAGACGTCATCCCGGGGAATGTCGTCTTTTAGTTGGTACTTGTTGTACCTACGGCCGTCAGGGTCTGATGTCGAGAGAGTGTCCTAGTAGGAGGACTTAGCCTTCAGGATCGGTGGGTAGTTCGTCATCTTCCCTAGTTATGCACCCTACGGGGCAGATTTGATTAGAACGACTAAGGGGAGTGAAGCAGTAGATATAGATATATCCTTAACCTCTGAGATCGTGATGTGTGATAAGGTGAGTATACCTTAAGTGCTATGTTCTGAATAACAGTGTGTTAGTTATGATTAGAAATCATGGTGGGTTAACCGAGTAAGATTTTGGGGGATAGAGAAGGTGTGAGCCTTAGAGTTTTATACGTAAAGACCTTAGAGGTAAGGCCATCTCGAGTATAGGTGTAGTGTTATGTTTGATCCTTATCGGAGTGCATGGTGCACGTGAGCTATGTTTGTGGGATAAGTCCCTGAGTAGCGTGATTTGAAAGAGGGTAGTTGAGCTAAGAAGACCGCTAGGTTTTCGTAACGTGATTAGTGAGAGTTTTCCTTCGGGGAGCTAGCGCTGCGGCGTTAGGGTCGGGTTGAGGCCACGTTGCGTCAACCCGCGCCCGTATGGTGCGGGCCGTTTGTGGTGGTCCCGCTTTGTGTTAGGGTTATGAGGGTGTTAGGCCCAAGTTTATTTAACCAGCGTACGAGTTCGTGGATGCGTTCAATCGATGGCCGGCGAGGTCACCGCCTTGTCTTCTAGCAAAGGCCGCTTACTCGTAGAGGTTGAGAGATGATATATCGTAAAGGTTGTAAGGTCGCACGGCGTGCCTACCTTCACCTTATGGCGCAGTGGAGCCAGTGGTACGGCTGTTTTGGCTTCGGAAGTTTTACCAAGGTGGTTAAGAACTCAGGTGAGTCTCAGAATCGCATTCGCCCTCGGGCCAGTGTGTGTATTTCAGAGGTAGTGGTGGGGATTGTTGTCTCCTGTGGAGGGAGTGTTTAAGCTACCATTTCAGTTTTCGAATGTCGCCTTATGAGGCCTTGTAGGGGCGGAAGTGTAAGTTGCCGGTCGATGGGTTCGATGTTGGCAAGAGTCAGATAGTTGGTTCAGGCTTGTTCCAGCAGACTGTGGATAGGGTAAAGCTTGTCTAGAAGAGGTTCTGGCAACTTAGAGGAATCGTGCGGATAATCGGCGACGACGCTTAGAGTTCAGGTTGACGGTCGGTCTTCTTGAAAGTACCACCCCGGATAGGGTGTGACGAGTTTTGGAAAACAGAAGGAACTTAGCCCGGGTTACTTTGGGACTTTTTGAATTCATGTGAAGAGTAGGCCAGGTTGCCTATATGTTAGCTTTTGCCGTCCGACTTAGGAGGCAGTACGTCCGGTCTTTCGTGTTGCTATATGCAGAAAAGTATCGGAGATCCATTCAGAGTGTTCCCAGTTAATGATGACCCAATTGGAGATAGTAACCCCGAGATTTGGAAACTGAAGCAGTATCAGAAATGTGGTAAGAGTTCGAGTGTACGACAGCCTCAGGGATCGCACGCAAGTGTACCATTTGTTAGGTCGCCGGAGTGACACTAGAACCTCGCGGCAAAGTGACAAAAGTGGTATCACGACGAGTAAAGGGAGAAGCGAGCATGTATTGCGAGCAGAGATGTGACCATTTCTTTTGTAAAGGAAAGGTGCGAAGGAGGTATATTCTAGACCCCGTGGAGAGGTAATTGTGGTGAGGTTAGAGGTGTTTCCTCGAGGACTTGGATGTAAGCATTTTTGCGCGGATGTTTCTGTGGCCAGGTATGGCAGGATTGTTCTCGTAAGTATAGTAGAGAAGACTATACTGGCGCGTGTTTGTTTTGAGACTTAGAAGGAACATTCGGGACGAATGTTTCTAAGGAGGGGAGAATGTTATACCCCGTATTTCCAGAGTATGTACGTAAGGACGTACGTAGAAAATTTGAAACTTGTAATTAGGCTTGGCCGAATTAACTTTGTTCACAACACCCGGTTAGAGTCGTTTTTCGACGAAACGTTTCCACGACTTCGTAGGGAATTTCCGCTATGTCATTTATTATTTTTATGATTTTTCCGAGAGACGTAACATTTTGGACCAACGGGAGGGTGACTTGTGTCACCTCACATTGGAAGCTTTGGACGCATTCTGGACGATTTGGGCTTAAGGGAGTAGGTAGGATATTTTGTGTTGGTTGGTGTGGTAGATGGATAAGGTGTACTTGGGTGAATCTTGGCCTTACACTTGTGTAGCACTTGGCTTGATCTTGGCCATTGGTTGGCCATTGGTTGGCCTATAAATACCACCCTATGTTGAAGACTTTCTTCATCCTAAAATCTTCTAAGTGTTAAAATCCCTCCCTCTTCCTTCTTGTGGTTCTCGTCCAAGAGCCTTCCCCCGCCCCCTTGAGTGGGCTTGTGGCCGAGAGCCTCCCTCTCCCTTTGTGGTGCTAGCTGGGTACCCCCTAGCCTAGTTGCTTTCGTATAATACCCCCCCTCTTGGTTGAAATACTCTCAAAAGTATTGTTATAATGCCCAAATTACCTTAGCCGTATACCTTGTAGTATTCTAAGGTTATACCCATACAAAAAGCCCAGAAATACTATTATACTTTCCGTCAGTCACAAAACCGAACCCTAAGTAAATCTTCACCCGTAGTTGAAGTTATAAGTAGAAGTTGGTTAGAACTTCTGAGGGTTGTTTGGAGCGGGTCGGAGCGCACGGAGTAGGAGCTAAACCTTGCTCAGGATCGACATTTAAACTCGGATAATTATGGGCTTATCGAGGTAAATATCTTGTCCCTCTATTGTAATTGGAAATTACATGATTGTTAGACTATATAGTTGAAGTATACTATATATATAAAACTGAACGTTGTTATCGGCAATGTCTTTTGACTTAAGCCTGAATAATAAGAAACCTTTTCGAAAGAAGAGTACTGAACTGTTTTTACATAGGATCTGATGAGACTTGTGTAGCTTTTCGTGAGTAGAATTGTACCGTCGGGTTAGATGTATAACCCCTGGTTGGCTTGGTAGCCTCGATAAAGGAGAGAGATTTACGCCATTGCGGGGGAGGTCGAATTTTCTGTGAATGTTCTACGATGAGGTCTAAATGTTAATAAGCGCCTGTGGCCTTATAGGTTGAAGTACTACGTGTGGCGATCTACTTGGCTTAGGAGTAGCCGACGTTGGAAGTACTTGGAGCATTTTGCTATTAGTCGATACTCGTCGCGAGGTATGTGAACCTCTTCCTATCTCTTCTAGAATGATATGTGTGAACTATGTAGTACGGTGAGACGATACGTGCTAAATGTATTTGATTGGTTTAAAACATAAAGTGTTATAACGGCTTTATGGGAAGTTGGTTATAACGACTTTATGTTGGTAAGAATATACTTGTGGTTTTAAAAGGTAATCGATTTGAACTATAATCGCTTGTTATGTGTTAATAAAGAACTTGAAGTATTTCAAAAGATTTTTGAATCATTTTGAAAGAAGAAGTAATACTTGGTTTTGAAAACTTAAGAGTTATACTAGCGTTATGGGAAGTTATGTATAACGGCTTAAGAATGTTTTCTTGATTTGAAATCAGAATGTGTACGACAAACCATCGCAGCGTTAATAAAAGGAAATGTTTTGACAGATTAAGTATTATTAAAACCAGAGAAACTTCCATCCGCATAGAAGCTAAGATGAGACAAAATGATATTTCCTAGATCATGGTCAGTAATAAGATTGTTATAAACAAGAATATCCTACTCACATATAAGGCTTATGTTTCTCGATAGTGTAAAAGAGAATTATATTCTTAAATGAATAAGACTATGAACTACTAAAACCCTTCTAAGATAAGAAATGTGAACATTTGAAATTAGGCAAACCTGGACGTTTGGATAACAATGTTGTTACTTGATTTTACAAAGATAAGTGTTTGGATTTACCTCAAAAGATAATCACTCGATTTTCATATACTACTGTATTGTGTGACTTTTGGGAAAGTAACATATCTTTTAAAAAGTTAATGTATGAAGTACTTTGGGGATAGAAACCCAACATGTTGACATAGAGTAAAGTACCTTGTGTGTATAACTTGATTGTGTTGGTTTGTGATAGCCTTGTAATACTTTCTTGTTGATTGATAAGTAAATGTGCTAGGACGCTACGTGTGTTAGTATCTTGTGATGTTTGTGTAAAGGGGTTCCTTGATTGTGAACTATCGATCGTTATGATAGTATTGTACCATTCATCTTGACTTATTTCTCGAGGTTAAGGCGCCTCCGACGCGGGTAGACTCAGCGGGTCTAGTGACCTATGATTCGAGAATACCTCATGCGGATCCAGTGATCCATGCGAGCTACGAGTTCCGTGTTAGTGTGCGTCCTTTATGGGCATGCGCGTCCATGCGCTACGCGGATCGCGTCGTGACGATGCCGGAGTAGCTACCTCGATGCGGGAATACCTCATGCGGCCGATGAGATTGGCCTATGCGAGTCGCGGAAGTTCGGGCTAGACGCGCGACATTAGATATCTGCGCAAGTGGCGGCTTTGATCATGTGACGGTGCAGACAGATCTTATGATCTGATTCATGACCTTGTTGGTACTGCTGGTGTTAGTAGTCGGCTATGCCTTCGCATTTACCCCGCATGCTTTATTATGGCACAGGTGGGACCTGGTGTTCATGTGTGTTCCTTGGTGCTTTTATATCATAAACTGCCGGCAGTGAGGAAGGTATTCCACGGGAACGATTGATGTTGTGGGCGTGAGACCCATTGTTATGTTTGAGTGATAACTTGAGGGCGTGAGTCCCTGACTTGATATGACTGTTTATTTATTGGAATCGTAGTTTGGTTATCATACACGCCTCTCGCTTTATATAGAATACTATGATTTCATTTACGATTTTTCGGGCCACATACTTGGTACTGTTATCGACTCTCCTTCGGGCTGCGTTCATGCCGCAGTAAAGGTACACCGCCGTTGATCCTCGCTCTTGGTCGAGTTCAGCGTTTGGGAAGCTCCGTTTCCTCCGAGGCTTATCTTGGTATAGTCCCTGTTGTAGGTGCTACGTTCAGGGTATGACGGCCCCGCCCCGTCGTTGTTGTCATATCATTCGTAGAGGTGCAGTAGTATCGCTGTGGGCAGGGTTTGTAAAAAGGATTAAACTGTTCAGGTTGAAAGAGTTGTTGTTTCTATATATACTGAAGGTAACCGTTTTTGGTTAGCCTGTCTTCTTAATTTCACTGTCTTATTACACTGGTTTCATGTATTGTCTTTATGTTCCGCTGATTACTCTGATGTATGTCTACTTGGGTGCCCGGGGTAAGGCACCAGTCACGGGCCCGGGTTCGGGTCGTGACACAAGATACTATAAACCGTAGTATCAAGTCAAAATTTCTTTTCAAGACAAGTCACAATACCATTAAACATAAAGTTAGGTTTCAAAATCAAGTGACTCCTTTTATTATAAACCTTAGGCAATCGATGCCTTAAAAATCAAATTGCCTTTTCATTAAAGTTAAGTCATTTATCTTTCCATAAAGCAAATATAACCAATTCCCCATAAAGTCGTTACATTCGCTTTGTACCTTAGCCATAAACAATTTCCTATCCAAGGGACTTATACGTTTAAAATGGAACAAGTATCACATACTTTAAAACTCTTCAAGTCCCTTAACTTTAATAAAACATTAGACATCCTTAATACTTTGAAGAAGTGAGTTATTCTACTAACTCACCCGCTTGGCTATTCATAAAACTAGTAAAGGATATCATGGTCACGACGCTCACCGCACTATATACGTACAACTAGTCATGCTCAAAAGATAGGAAAAGTTCTACATACCTCTTCGGGTCAACCACTTGCCAAGTACAATATCCCTCCCGAAGTATGTCAACCTATAATATCCACAATATGTCTATTAACGTCTTACTTCAAACGTAGAATATCACAAGTGTAAGGTCACTAAGTTCTACGGAAAATCGGACAGCACCTCCTTTGTTTCTACTTACTTTGCCACCTTTTTCAAGGCCGAATACAATAACCAACATGCCACATTTAAGGCTCAACATATCATTAGTAAAAAAAGGGATTATACGCCTTACAAGACGTATAAAATTCCGCCCCACAATTCATATACAACAATCCAATGTTAACGGCCATTTTGACTACATAAATAACCACGACAAGTCTTTTTCACCCACAAAGTTCCTTCACAAGTTATATAGCCATAACTAACTTTGACAACCTTAACCTTCCATTTATATAGCATGCTACAACTATAACTATCGATTTCCTTTGTATTTCACAATTCAAATGGCTATCAAAACCTATAATTCATATCAATCTAAAACATGATTCACTTGGTCAATATCAGCTATAACAAGGATTATTGTTAATTCCAAGAGAAGAGGAAATCTTTTACCTTTTGGATTAGCACACTAAAGCCCTCTTTCTTCAACACCTTTTCCCGCCAAACTCGTCCTCATAATCTTCCCACAAGCTTATCAAAACTTTGCCTTCTTACCGCCGCTCCAACAAAACCCTCTAGGCTAAGTTCCCATCAAAACCTTGAGAGAAAAGAGAGAGAGAAGCTCTTTAGAGTCCTTACGGTGAAATGACCAAGTCTTTCAAGACTTGGTCCTAAAATAGGGCCCTTTTTCTTGGTCAACAAGATGGGAGGGACACTTGTCACCCTCCCAAAAGTGTTTTTCGAAAATATCCCTGACGGCGCGAAAAATTCCCTCGGTGCCATGCCCCACCGCGCCGCGCGATGTAACCTCAGAGAACTTTCAGGATTTGTGGCGCCGCCCTGCTACTGCCAGCGGCCGCGACACCGGGATTCAAAAATCTTTCCCCCCACGCCTGTCCACTGAACTTCTAACGCCCATACCTCTCCGCTCCGATGTCCAATCGACGAGCGGTTTGGTGCGTTGGAAACTAGACTCATCCAAATTTATACTAGGCTTGGTAAACACCCCTCAATTATTAAAACTGGGGTACAACACTCCAAAGTAGACTCAAAATCCGTTCAATACATGCGTCCACTTATCTTATATTAGAATTTACGGGGTGTAACAGTTTTCACCTTGAGACTAATGCAAAAACGACACTTTTCCGGTATCTTTCTATTGAGATATCCTTACAATACCCTTAGTAACCTTGGTTTAAAGTGTTGGGATTATTGAACCACAAACGAAAATTTTTCTTGTTGGATAGAGAGCAAACCCGAGAGCTCAAGAACAAGCACAATATGTTTCTTGAAATTTTTCTAAGTGTGGAAGACTTGTCTTGCTACTAGTATGCTTATATAATTAAATGGAGGGTCTAGATCAATACACTTGTGTGGTTTGGATGAAAGGGATTTAAATATCAAGCCAAGTGGGCTTTTTGACTTAGTCAATAATCTCAAGCTTCAGCTTGCAAGACTTGTTCATCCTAGCTTTGGTCAAATGACCATCTTGACCTTGGTCTAAATCGTCCAAGACTACCCAAGGGGGGGTGACACGTGTCACCCTCCCATTCGTCGCAATATTTCATTCCCCGACATTTCTATAATTCCGATAAAGTTTTACTAGTCTCAAATCTTAACATTTTTGAGTTCTTACGTACGTTCTTAAAAACATGTCCTAGAATTATGGGGTGTAACATTCTTCCCCCTTAGAAACATTCGTCCCCGAATGTTCTTTCGGAGTCAATCTTATAGATAGCGACATAGTCTCCTTTTACAACCCCTACATACCAATAATGCCACACGTGGCCACATAATAGCACTTAAGCAAAATACTTCAATTAAAACTTGACAAGTAAGGGAAATGAATTACCTGAAGGTGCAGAGAATAAGTGAGCATACTTCCTCAACATGTCCTCCTCTGCTTCCCAAGTCATCTCCTCCCTATTATCATTCCGCCACAAGACTTTGACGGAAGCCACATCCTTGGTCCGCAGTCGCCTGACCTGGAGGTCAAGTATCGCTATGGGCCTCTCCTCATACGATAATCCCTCTGTCACCTGGACCTCGCTAGCTGGGAAAACTCTCGATGGATCTCCGATACACTTCCACAACATAGAAACATGGAAGACCGGATGTACCGCCTCTAAATCCGATGGCAGATCCAAATCATATGCAACCTTGCCTACTATACGGATGATCTGGTAAGGCCTAATGTACTTTGGGCTAAGTTTCTCCTTCTTTCTGAACCTCATCACACCCTTCATGGGTGATACCTTCAAGAAGACTCAATCATCTACCTGAAACTCCAAATGTCGACGCCGATTATCTGCATAAGACTTCTGCCGACTCTGAGCTGCTAACAGTCTCTCCTGGATAAGCTTCACCTTATCCACAGCCTGCTGAATCAAGTCTGGGCCAACTAACTGAACCTTGCCCACGTCGAATCAACCAATCGGCGACCTACACTTCCGCCCATACAAACCCTCATATGGCGCCATCTGAATGCTAGAATGGTAGCTGTTGCTATAAGCAAACTCCACAAGAGGCAAATAATCCTCCCAGCTACCCGTGAAATCAATAACACAGGCCCGCAGCATATCCTCAAGTGTCTGGATAGTACGCTCTGTCTGCCCGTCGATCTGAGGATGAAACGCGATCGAGACTCACCGTGTCCCTAACCCTTCTCGAAAGACCTCCGAAGTTAGCCGTAAATTGGGCTCTGCATGCGATATAATAGATATAGGGACTCAAATGCGTCTCACAATCTCCCTGATATACAATCTAGCATAATTCTCAGCCGAATACGTAGTCCTGACTGGAAGAAAGTGGGCTGATTTCGTCAGCCTGTCTACAATAACCCAGATGGAATCACATTTCCTCTGAGTACGAGGTAACCCTGTAACAAAATCCATGTTGATCACCTCCAACTTCCATGTCGGAACATCAATCGCCTGCAATAGCCCACCGGGCTTCTGGTGCTCAACCTTGACCTGCTGACAATTCAGACACTGAGCCACAAACCCTGCCACGTCCCTCTTCAAGCCATCCCACCAATACATACATCCGAGGTCATGGTATCTCGATACCGTATCATAACTGGATCATTATAATGTCGCCTCTTCACCTCCTCAATGATAGAAGACTCGACAACCTCACGAACCCGTACCCCACTATCATCGGTATCGACCAACCGAACCCCAAGGATCGCTAGCTGATGGATCTGACGGACCATGTCCTGTCTATCTGGCTGCACCTCTGACAGACTCCCCATCGATCTACGACTTAAAGCATCTGCAACCACGTTGGCTTTTCCTGGATGGTATAGGATATCAACATCATAATCCTTCAGCAACTCTAACCACCGTCTCTATCGCAAGTTCAGCTCCCTCTGCCTGAAGATGTACTGGATGCTTTTGTGGTCTGTATAAATATCCACATGAACCCCGTATAAATAATGTCTCCAAATCTTCAAGGCATGAATAACTGCGGCCAACTCTAAGTCGTGAGTAGGGTAATTCCTCTAATGCTTCCGTAGCTGCCGGGAAGCATAGGCTATAACCTTGCCGTGATGCATCAATACACACCCTAGACCGATACCCGAGGCATCACAATAAATCACGTAGCCCTCTAACCCCTCGAGAAGAGAAAGAACTAGAGTCGTTGTCAACTTTTCCTTCAGTAACTGGAAGCCCTTCTCACAAGCTTCTGTCCACTGGAACTTAGCTGCTTTCTGAGTCAGCCTAGTCAATGGTGCTGATATCGAAGCAAACTGCTCCACAAACCTACGATAATAACCTTCCAGCCCTAAGAAACTGCGCACCTCCGTCGGAGTAGTATGTCTCGGCCAAGTCTTGACCGTCTCAATCTTTGTCGTATCAACCTGAACACCGTCAGCCCCGATAATGTGCCCCAAGAATGTCACTGAGTCCAACCGAAACTCACACTTGGAGAACTTGGCGTACAACTGCCAGCTCCGGAGGACCCCAAGTATTGTCCTCAAGTGATCTGCATACTCCTGCTCTGTGCGCGAATAAACCAGGATGTCATCAATGAATACTATAACAAACGTATCCAAAAATGGCTTGAACACCCGGTTCATCAAATCCATAAATACCGCTGGAGCATTGGTCAAACCGAAAGACATCACCCTGAACTCATAGTGCCCATACCGGGTCCTGAATGCAGTCTTTGGGATATCTGCCTCTCTAACTCGCACCTGATGATAATCAGACCGCATGTCTATCTTGGAGAAACACCTCGCACCCTACAACTGGTCAAACAGATCATCAATCCTAGGGAGGGGGTATCTATTCTTGATGGTTACCTTATTCAGCTGCCTATAGTCAACACACATACGCAGCGTCCCATCCTTCTTCTTTACAAACAAAACCAGCGCTCCCCAGGGAGAAATACTAGGCCTAATAAAGCCTTTTTCCAGCAAATCTTTCAGCTGGTCCTTCAACTCCCTCAACTCAGCAGGTGCCATCCTGTATGGCGGAATAGATATAGGTCGAGTGTCTGGCAGCGTATCAATACAAAACTCAATCTCCCTCTCTGGAGGAATACCTGGGAGATCATCTGGGAATACATCCGGAAACTCTCTAACCACCGGAACTTACTGAAGAACTGGAACCTCAGCCTCTGTATCGAATACCCGAACCAGATAATAGATGTACCCTTTCTGAACCATCTTCTTTGCCTTGAGGTAAGAAATAAACCTACCTCTCGGCGACACTGTGTTGCCCTTCCACTCGATAACCGGCTCACCGAGAAACTGGAATCGGACCAACCTGTCTCTACAGTCAACGTTGGCATAACAAGAAGCCAACCAGTCTATACCCATAATGACGTCAAAATCTGTCATCTCCAACTCTATCAGGTCTGCTAGGGTGTGACGACTGTATATAAACACCGGGAAATCTTTGTACACTCGCTCAGCTAACACTGAATCACCCACTGGCGTAGCTACCTCAAAAAGCTCTATCGACACCGGCTCTATCCCTATTCTACCAGCAATAAGAGAGGACGCATAGGACAAGGTAGAACCTGGATCTATCAAAGCATAAACGTCACAGCATGAAATCAATAATGTACTTGTGACGACATACGGGGAAGCCTCCTGATCTTGCCGGCTGGCTAAGGAATATATGCAGTTCTGTGGACCGCTAGAACTAGGACCTCCACCACGACCTCTTCCGCGGCCTGTCGGTCCGTGAACACCCTGCCATCCGGGGCGCATAACCACAGAAGATGAAGACCCAGCAACAGACTCTGTAGGCTGAACCATACCACCCATGCTGCCTCTAGTCGGATAATCTCTCTTCAAATGGCCCTGCTGGCCGCAAGAATAACAAGCTCCTGGAGAAATACGACACCCCCCACGATGGAAACTACCACATCGACCACACCGAGGTAAAGGTGGCCTCATCTGACTGAAACCCTGGTTCTCTGGGAACCCGAAGCCCTGGAGCCCTGACCTGCTCCTGAATAAACCGGCCGATCAAACCTCCTGCCAGAAAACCGAGAAGGAGCACTCTGTGCCGGCTGAAATGTGGACCTAGCCTGCTGCTGAGGTTGTCCGCCTTGAAAATTACCCTGAAACCTCTTTGTCCCCGCCTCTTGGGCCGCACGGTCTGGATGATCCTCTCTCTCTCTGTCCTCTATCCCCTGTGCATAAGACTGCATCATGGCAATATCCATACCTGGCTGAAGGGCCACTCCCAGGCATGCAGTAATCATATAACGGTCTAGCCCCATCACATAGCAATGAACTATGTCCGCCATGTCAGCCATAATGGTGAGCGCATACCTGGCCAATAAGTCAAACTCCTGGTTGTACTCTCTGATAGTCTTCCCATTCTGTCTCAATGTCAAGAATCTATCCACGCGGGCTCTCCTCATCTCAGGAGGCAAAAAGTGATCAAGGAAGGCCTCTGTGAACTCATCCCAAACAGTTGGAAGAGCACCCACACCTCTAGACAGCTTCCATGACTCAAACCAGTTCAATGTAATATCGCGTAACCGGTAAGAAGCTAACACAACTGACTCTGTCGCCGAGGTCCTAAGCACCTGCATATTCCACTATATCTGCCGAATAAACTCCTGAGGATCCTCCTCAGATCTCGAACCATAGAACTAAGGTGGATTGCAACCCAGAAAATCCCGAATCCTCAAAATGTCAGCTCTAGGGTTAGTTACATGCTCCTGTCGGCGCTGCCCTGCCACTATGCTAGTCAATAACCTGATATGTTCTCCATAATCTCTATACTCTGCCCCTGGCTGCGGAACTGGCGGCTCAGGTATCGGAACCTCTGGAGCTACGGCCGCTCTCGGCTCCTCTAATACTGCCGGCGTGGCGGAACTCGCCGACCCGCCCACAACCTCAGGCATAGTCTGGGCCTGAGTCCTAGTAACCCTCTGCGTACCACTAGCAGCTCCTGCTGCTGCCTTGCCCTTCTGGGCCCTGGTCATCTTCCGTGGAGGCATAACTTATACATAATAATAGGTCAGAGAGGATTCAACCTAATAAGACAGCTCTACTGCACGATCTCAGAGAGAGAAGAATGGAAACCAATCCTAAATGTCCTGCAGCCTCATGATTATAGATGTGGTGCACAACACACCGATAATCAAGACTCTACTAGACACGGTCCGTAGACACTTTCCGAGGCCTAACTGCTTTGATACTACGTTTGTGACCACCCGACCCCGGGCCCGCGATTGGTGCCCTACCTGGGCACCCCTTACAGGTATACATCAGAGAATAGCAGCGGAACTGTCACACCCCGAACCCCGGGCCCGTGACTGGTGCCCTACCTCGGCACCCTTCTACCTTAACAACACAAGTAAACTGCGGAAATTAAATAACACCTTGTTTTTTAAAAAAAACCAACGTACGTGCAAGGGCAAAGCCGACAAGGCTGCCATATAATATACATAAACAAAAGACACTACACCGTACATGAATCCAATCCCACATATGAATACAGACCTCTAAGAGTTTTACTGAACTATGACGGGACAAGGCCCCGCCATACCCATAACTGTACAAAAGCACAGATCGAAAGAACTTATACCAAAAGATAAACTCCGAATGTAGGAGCTATCCAAAACTCGAGCGGTCCTACACCGCCGATCACAAACAACAGCACTTAAACTGCGGCATGAACGCAGCCTCAAGGAGGTCAAGACGAAGAATGTACCAAGTATGTGAAATGCATCGTAATGAAATCATAATCTAAACAAAATAGGAGACATATATGATAGCCAACCTACGACACAATACATAAGCGATATCAAGTCGTGGCGCGTGCCTCAAAGTCACTACTCAAATAACAGTAGACAGTGCCTTACTAACAATGAGAGTAAATAGTAGTATATTTACAATATAAACTAGGAAGCTCACGATCAAAGCAGGACCACCCGCCCGCAGTATCATTAAGCAATCCTACTCCTGGGACTGTTTCACCCGCATAGGTCGCGTGGACCCGCATGAGGTATTCCTCGCATGGGACTATTTCACCCGCATAAGCCCTTACGGACTCGCATGAGGTATTCCTCGCATAGGTTGTATCCGCCCGCATGGGACTATTTCACCCGCATAAGTCCTTACGGACCCGCATGAGGTATTCCTCGCATCATGGGTAGCAAATCCACGGAACATGCTGTTACACCCCGTAATTACAGGACATGTCTTAAGAACGTAAGTAAGAACTCACAAATGTTAAGATTTGAGACTTGTAAAAAATTTATCGAAAAGTATGGAATTGTCGGAAAATGTGTTATTGTGACGAATGGGAGGGCGACACGTGTCACCCCCCCTTATGTGATGCCTTGGTCGAAATGTGCAAGGGCAAGAGGGTCATTGGACCTTTCTTGCAACATGTGTAGCATGAGAAATTTGACTAAAGTCAAAAGGTCATAAGTCTTGATATTTTGGAAGACCACATCCAAGCCTCACATTTGTGTATATCTTGACCATCCAATTCACTTTATATATTATACTAGTAGCAAGGGGGACTTAACACTTAGAAAAATTTCACAAATTTGAAGAACTCATTAGAAGAGGTCTCGGGTTCACCTAAGGGGAGAAGGAAGAATTTTTCGTTTCTTGTCCATTTGATCCCACACTTTAAACCAAGGTTCTTAGGTGTATTGTAAACACATCTTAATAGAAAAATCTTGGAAAAAGATTGTTTACGGGTTAGTCGCAAACGAAAACCTAATGGTCTTTCTAGGTTTTGTTTGGAGATTTGAAGGATAATTGTTGGTGTTGTTCTAAGGGTCTCAACAAGCGGATTGAAGTGTCTTGGAGAGGCTATAAACTACTAAGGAGCGACTTCGGATTGGAGTTGGATTAAGAATCATTGAGGTATAATCTTGTTCTTTGAAAGTATTACAAGATTATTTATATTGTTTTTGTTAGCTTTGTATGTTGCGAGCATGAAGTTGTGATATTGAAGTTATAGGGATTATGGATTGATTATAGCCTTGGAAATCCGAAATGTAATGTAAGCCATGACTAAGTTGAATTACAATTTAATCGTTGTTAGAATCGTCGCATGTTATTGACTTGAAGATTATGGTAGTTATAACCAAATGCGACTTGATATCATATTATGCTACCAATTTGGATTGAAATGGAAATTGGATAAGAATTGGTATTGTTGAACTCAAGGTGGCCGAATTTGGACTTGTAGTTTGTATTAGTTTGTTATTCATTTGTATTGGACTACTTTCTATATAATTGTGAGCCAATTGGGGCTGTTTAGTTATTCATTTGTATTGGACTACTTTCTATAAAATTGTGAGCCAATTGGGGCTGTTTGGTTATTGTATTTCGGCCTTGAAAAAGGTGGCAAAGTAAGTAAAAACAAAGGAGGTGCTGTCCGATTTTCCGTAGAAAATGGAGACTTTACACTTATAATATTCTACGATTGAAGTAAGGCTTTAATAGACGTATTGTGAATATTATAGGTTGACATACTACGGGCGGGACTTTGTACTTGGCAAGTGGTTTGCCCCGACGAGGTATGTAGAACTTTTCCTATCTTTGAGCATGACTAGTTTCACGTATATAGTACGGTAGACGTACAAGACTTTGACATTCTTTACTTGTTTTATGAAATGCCAAGTCGGGTGAGTTAGGAGATTAACTCACTCCTTTGAGAATATTAAAGATGTCTTAAGTCTTGTTAAAGAATAGGGGACTTGAAGAATTTTAAAGTATGTGATACTTGTGTCGTTTTAAAAACGTATAAGTCCCTTGGATAGGAAATTGTACTTGACTAAAGTATAAAGTGAATATAACGACTTTATGGGGAGTGGGTTATATTGACTTTATGGAAAGATAAATGACTTGATTTAATGGAAGGCAATTCGATTTTAAGGCATCAATTGCCTAAGGTTTTATAAGACATGAGTCACTTGATTTAGAAGCCTAATTTTTATTTCTAAAAGTATTGTGACTTGTCTTGAAAAGAAACTGTAACTTGATACTACGGTTATTAGTATCTTGAAAGTTTTATAATGAAATGAGTCATTTTAAAAGCATAGAAGTACGTAGTACTTTGGGTTAAATTCCCGAATTTTTATAAAAGACATGATAGTGCCTTAGGTAAACTAAAATGAGAGTGTATATGAACAAGAATAGTAAGAAGTTAGGGGATTTCTTAACTTGCTTATATATTGCATGATAAGCCGATATAGCTTATGTTATGTGTGATAGCCGGATTTGGGCTAATGATATATTATTCGTTGCGGGGTCATTCCCCGGGATTGTGGCATTGTATATTTCCGTGGATTTGCTAACCACGATGCGAGGAATACCTCATGCGAGTCCGTAAGGGCTTATGCGGGTGAAATAGTCCCATGCGGGCGGGTCCAGCCTATGCGAGGAATACCTCATGCGAGTCCGTAAGGGCTTATGCGGGTGAAATAGTCCCATGCGAGGAATACCTCACGCAGGTCCACTGGACCTATGCGGGTGAAATAGTCCCAGGAGTAGGATTCCAATCCTATTTTTCGTTGTAAGTATACACCTATTATTACTCTCATTGTTAGTAAGGCACTGTGTACTGTAATTTTGTTATCATACATGTCTCCGGCTGTTAAACTTATGTTGTAATTACTGATTTTCCGCTTTACATACTTAGTACATATCATGTACCGACCCTTCTGGGCCGTTCACGCCGCAGAAAGTGGTAGCAGTGGCGATCCACATTCTGGATCACTTATCGACGCCTAAGCTCCATTCTCGAGACTTATCTTTCTTTGGTACGCCTTGTCCCGATGTTGTAGATTATGTACATTCAGGGTATGGCGGGGCCCTGTCCCGCCACAATTGTTATTCCTAGAGGTCTGTATTCACCTATGTGGTTGGGCTGTAAGAACTGAGTTGTAAAGTTGTACTTTTGACTTTGTTTATATTATGGAAGGCGGCCTTATCGGCTAGCCTGTGTTGTTATATTAATTACACATGTGTTTATGTTGTGTATGTTCCGCTGCTATTCTCTGATGTATGCACAACAGGGTGCCCTGCAGGCACCGCCGCCGGTCGGGTCGTGACATATGCAAATGCCACAAATCCGGGGAATGACCCCGTAATGAATAATATATCACTAGCACAAACCGGCTATCATACGTAACATAAGCACTACCGGCTTACCATACATAACATAAGCGCTACCGGCTTACCATATTCTAACATAAGCAAGTTAAGAAATCCCCTAACTTCTTATTAGTCTTATACATGTACACTCTCATTTAGGTTTACTTAAGGCACTAACATGACATTATAAATCCGGGAATCTAACCCGCCTCCTGGTCACATGCCCCGGAATCCCACATCGAAAGCATGTCCAAGGAGTAACACAAATAATGGAAGCATACCCGTGGAATCCCACATCACTGTCGGTACGTCCAAGTAAACTCACAACAAGACAGCCGACCCTCCAACCGAGAGTCGCGGCAACGTAATAAAACATAATACTAGTACTCAAATGCTATCACCAGCACACATTGACAATTCTCAATTAAACAAGCCAAAGTACTTATCAAGGCACACATAGAATAATTCTCGATTAAACAAGCCAAAGTACTTATCAAGGCACACATAGCATAATTCTCAATTAATCAAGCCAAAGTACTACGTACGTACATTCTTTTCAAAAGACTATTTTTTACGTAAAACCCCAAGATACTAACACCCGTAGTATTAAGGTGTGTCTATTTTTCAAGGTAGGTTACTACACTTTTAGAAAACTCTTTTCAAAGCTTGAAATCAAGTAACTTCAAATTTTCACAATCTAGGCAACTTATGTCTAATAATCAAAATAGACAACTTTCTTAACCTCCCATAAAGCCGTTATAACCAACTTCCCATAAAGCCGTTATAACCCTTTATGGTTTTAGACATATTCATTCCTTTTATAACCAAGAGACTTATACTTAAAACCAAGTATCACATACTTACAAATCAAGTTTCTTAACTTTCAAAATACTTCAAGTCTCTTAATATTTAGAAAACAAGTTTCTTCTACTTTTAAACATCAAGTAACTCACACCTTTAAAACAAGTTACTTCTCTTAAATCATGTCATTTCTCCTCTCTTAAAATAATTAAGTAAATCACTCCTTTGACTCCCCTAAAGTCATTATAATGACCTTTAGGTTTTGGAACTAAGGCGCTAGCCAAAAGGTTTGGAAACCACTTCCTTTTCAAGACTCCATGTACTTTAAGTAAAATACTTTCACCTTTAAGAATCCAACTTCACTAAGGCAATGGATTATACAACTTATAATTTAAACATCAAAGTACAATCAAGGAAGTACATAGAACAAATTCTATTTTAGGCAATCCAAATACAACCAAGGAATGGATCATTTAAGGAGTAGGACATACTTTCTTTATCTTAGGGAATCATGCTAGAAGAGGAGATAGTTCACATACCTTTTCGGCTAAATCCACAAGCTAAGCCGAATACGCCGTACGTAGAAGTGTCAACCTATAATGGTCACAACAAGACTATCAACTTCTAGTCTCTAACGTAGAATAATACTAAGTATACGGTCTCTAATTCTACGGAAAATCGGGCAACACTTCCTTTGTTTCTACTCACTTTGCGACCTTTTTCGAGGCCGAATACAATAACCAACACGCGACATTTAAGGCTCAAAACAACAACCAAACAAAGGGGATTACACGCCTTACAATACGTGTAAAATTCCTCCCCACAATAATACGAAGTAGTTCCATATTCAAGCCATTCTCGGCCAACAACATAACCAACAATTTAAAGTCTTTTCCAACCCTTTTCCAATTCCAAGTTCTAAGGTCTAACATGTTATATAGTCATAAACAACTTCAACAACTACAATTTCCTTATTTATACAACATGCGACGACTTAAACTAATAATCGACTTGAATTGTAATCTTAAGGAAAACATGCTAGTTTTCGGATAGGGTTCCAATAGCCAATATACTTATCAAACTTCATACTAAACATATCATGCTTGCTAATATCCATAGCTACAACAATAAGTAAGTCTTAACTACTAAAACGACAAAATTTATACCTTTATAAGCCCTTAAAAATTCCAAGATTCAAAGTCGCGCCTTAGCAATTCTTAGCTCCTTTCCTTATGTTCCAATCCGCTCAAAGCACTCCTTAGAAGCCTATGAAGAACCCATCTTCAAGTTCCAACTTCAAAGTTGAAGAACTCCTTAAGTTTCCGCCTTGCGACTAATACGAAAACGCCGTTTTTCCGAAATCTTTCTATTGAGATATCCTTACAATACCCTTAGGGACATTGGGTTAAAGTCTTGTGAACAAAGGATCAAAACTACAAATTTTTTTGTGTGGGAGTGAGGTGAACCCGAGAGCCTCTTGTTCTTGGCACAAATGTTCTCTAATTTTTCTAAGTGTTAAAGACCTTGTCTTGCACTAGCTTAGTATTTATAACACTATGGAGGGTTTAGATTGCAACACATGAGTGGCTAGGATGAGTTTCACTAGGATCAAGCACAAGTGGCAAGTTGACTTGGTCAACAATCTCAAGCTTAGCAAGACTTATCTTCTACCATGGTCAATGACCATTTTAGCCTTGCTAAAATCGACCAAGACCATATGTGGGGGTGCCACTTGTCGCCCTCTCATTCGTCCATAAAATTCCGTAACCCTCGTGGGCCCCACAAAACGTAAAATTCCTCGGGTGGGCCCCACGTGACCAAATCCGTAAAAATAAATTTCCATAAAGTTAATAAGTTCCATACTCTTCAAATAATGTATTTTGAGAATCTAATTCTCCTCACCGAACATTTTTCCTTTCCGACGTTCGGAAGATTTTCCGTTGGAAAAACAATTCTCCCTTTCGTACTAATTTCCAAGTCTTGATTCCTTACATACATTCTCTTATACATGTCCTGGACTTACGGGATGTAACATTCTTCCCCCCTTAGAAACATTCATCCCCGAATGTTCTTAGTCAGTTGTCAAGCTATACAAACTCCGGCATAAACTCTATACTATGCCTCTCAATCAAAAACTGCACAAGACCAACGATGCCACACATGGCCACCACAACATACGTAAACATATCAATGGACCTTCCATCTGCGACCCCTTCTCACAAAACTCGAAGGTTACAGTCTTCTCAAACACGGGATCCTTAGAGGTTCCTTTCTTATCTTACTTGTCATACTTCCTCGTACTTCCAAACTTATTTGAGCATACGTACAAAATTTCAAATATTGATTCTGTTACCCAAATCCTTGGATTACTATCCAAACTTGTCCATTATGTTACTTGAATTTCCGCTAAGGCTCTTCTCGGTCCTTACGACCTAGTTCCGGTGGAACGCATCCACGAACTCGTACAACGATTAACTAAACTTGGGCCTTGCATCCTCGGGACCCTATCACATAACGGGACCATTTCTAACTGACATCACCCCATTCTATACTAGCGGTTGACCCGAAATGAGTCCATAACCCGACTCATCGTCACACTTAACTTCTCATTTTTAGTCTGAAATAAATCTTTCTCTTATCTCAAGGTACTTCTCACCCTATCCCCCCTATTCACTAGAGGTTTGTCACATAAGCCAAAGTATTTCTACCGTACATTCTTCCCTATTGGTCTTACACTGTTATGGGGCAATTACAACTTGTGAACTCTACACAACTATAGTCTCAGTTCACTTACCATTCTTGTCAACATTCTTAACTTTTCACATTACTAATCAAAGTATTCCTACCTCTAGGGTACTATCACTTACAACTCTAGCAATAAAGGGAAAACATATACGCTAGGGTAAAATGTGAATCTATCAATGCACGTATGATTCAAAAGAATCGAAATATACCTGTAACCCCATGAGATGTCGCCTCGACTCGCCCGATGAGTCACGTCATCTCTGCGGTTCAAAGGACCGCCAGAACTATAAACTCCACCCTGAACTCTACCACGATCGTGACATCTCAACACCGCTCGGGGACGACAATCGCGGAGGAAGGGGAACCAACTACCGGCCTCAAAGGCTGAGCCACCTCACCGGTGCTCTTTCTAAAAGGACATACCCTCCGTATATGGCCCGGACGGCCACAACGAAAACAAACACCTGTGCCATAACGACATTTCCCCGAATGACGCTTACTACAATGGAAACACTGAGGAATAAGTGGCCTCGACTGAGAAAATCCCCTGCTCCTTTGAGAACCTCGACCCCTGGAGCTTGGACCTGCTCCTAAATACCTTGTGGGGTCCAATATCCCACCTGTGAACTGCGGGGGTATGTACTGGGTAGGCTGGGACGAATATCTCACTCGCTGCTGAGGCTGCTCGTCCAAACACACACCGGGATAACCAACCGGTCTAACCCTCTTACACTGATCCCCGCGCTGGCCCTCTACCCCCTGTACATCTGTCTGTACTGGCCGAATAACCTCCTACTGATGAAACTGTAGCACTGCTATCTTGGTCAATAACATGATGGCTTCCTTCATGACCCTAAAGTCTTCCCCTAACTGAGAAACTGGAGGCTCTGGTGTTGGGGCCTCAAAACCTGGCGCAGAAGAACTCGCCGACTGCGGCACAACATCCGGTATACCCTGGGCATAAGCCCTATCAACTCTCTGAGTCTGACTAGTAGCTCCTGCTACTCCTTTGCCCTTCTGGGCGGCTGTTGCCTTCCTTGGAGGCATAACTGTATCACAAAATTACGTCAGAGAGGAATTATCTTACTAACACAGCTCTATGGCACGATCTTAGAGTGAGAAGAATAGAAACTAACTCCTAAATGTCCTGTAGCCTCCTGTTTATGGGTGTGGCGCGCAACACACCGATAATCAAGACTCTACTAGACACGGTCTGTAGACATTCCGAGGACTGACTGCTCTGATACCACTCTGTCACACCCCGAACCCCGGGCCCGTGACTGGTGCCCTACCTGGGCACCCTTCTACCTTAACAACACAAGTAAACTGCGGAAATTAAATAACACCCTTTTTTAAAAAAAAAAAACCAACGTACGTGCAAGGGCAAAGCCGACAAGGCTGCCATATAATATACATAAACAAAAGACACTACACCGTACATGAGTCCAATCCCACATATGAATACAAACCTCTAAGAGTTTTACTGAACTATGACGGGACAAGGCCCCGCCGTACCCATAACTGTACAAAAGCCTGTACTGAAAGAACTTATACCAAAAAGATAAACTCCCGAACAGAAGGAGCTATCCAAAACTCCGAAAGGTGGTCCTACACTGCCGATCACCAAACAACGCACCTAAACTCTGCGGATGAACGCAGCCCAAGGAGGTCGAGACGAAGAATGTACCAAGTATGTGAAGCGATAGCATCGTAATGAAATCATAACAGTCTAAACAAAACAGGAGACATGTATGATAGCCAACCTACAGTACACAATACATAAGCAGTCATATCAAGTCAGGGACGCATGCCCTCAAAGTCACTACTCAAATAACAGTACACAGTGCCTTACTAACAATGAGAGTAAATAGTAGTATACTTACAATATAAACTAGGAAGCTCACGATCAAAGCAGGACCACCCGCCCGCAGTATCATTAAGCAATCCTACTCCTGGGACTGTTTCACCTGCATAGGTCGCGTGGACCCGCATGAGGTATTCCTCGCATGGGACTATTTCACCCGCATAAGCCCTTACGGACTCGCATGAGGTATTCCTCGCATAGGCTGTATCCGCCCGCATGGGACTATTTCACCCGCATAAGTCCTTACGGACCCGCATGAGGTATTCCTCGCATCATGGGTAGCAAATTCACGGAATATGCAAATGCCACAAATTTGGGGAATGACCCCGTAATGAATAATATATCACTAGCACAAACCGGCTATCATACGTAACATAAGCACTACCGGCTTACCATATTCTAACATAAGCAAGTTAAGAAATCCCCTAACTTATTATTAGTCTTATACATGTACACTCTCATTTAGGTTTACTTAAGGCACTAACATGACATTATAAATCCGGGAATCTAACCCGCCTCCTGGTCACATGCGCCGGAATCCCACATCGAAAGCATGTCCAAGGAGTAACACAAATAATGGAAGCGTACCCGTGGAATCCCACATCACCGCTTGCGCCCAAGTAAACTCATTAACAAGACAAACCACCCTCCAACCGAGAGTCGCGGCAACGTAATAAAACATAATACTAGTACTCAAATGCTATCACCAGCACACATTGACAATTCTCAATTAAACAAGCCAAAGTACTTATCAAGGCACACATAGAATAATTCTCAATTAAACAAGCCAAAGTACTTATCAAGGCACACATAGCATAATTCTCAATTAATCAAGCCAAAGTACTACGTACGTACATTCTTTTCAAAAGACTTTTTTTTACGTAAAACCCCAAGATACTAACACCCGTAGTATCAAGGTGAGTCTATTTTTCAAAGTAAGTTACTACACCTTTAGAAAACTCATTTCAAAGCTTGGAATCAAGTAACTTCAAATTTTCACAATCTAGGCAACTTATGCCTAATAATCAAAATAGACAACTTTCTTAACCTCCCATAAAGCCGTTATAACCAACTTCCCATAAAGCCGTTATAACCCTTTTATGGTTTTAGACATATTCATTCCTTTTTATAACCAAGAGACTTATACTTAAAACCAAGTATCACATACTTACAAATCAAGTTTCTTAACTTTCAAAATACTTCAAGTCTCTTAATATTTAGAAAACAAGTTTCTTCTACTTTTAAACATCAAGTAACTCACACCTTTAAAACAAGTTACTTCTCTTAAATCATGTCATTTCTCCTCTCTTAAAACAATTAAGTAAATCACTCCTTTGACTCCCCTAAAGTCATTATAATGACCTTTAGGTTTTTGAACTAAGGCGCTAGCCAAAAGGTTTGGAAACCACTTCCTTTTCAAGACTCCATGTACTTTAAGTAAAATTCTTTCACCTTTAAGAATCCAACTTCACTAAGGCAATGGATTATACAACTTATAATTTAAACATCAAAGTACAATCAAGGAAGTACATAGAACAAATTCTATTTTAGGCAATCCAAATACAACCAAGGAATGAATCATTTAAGGAGTAGGACATACTTTCTTTATCTTAGGGAATCATGCTAGAAGAGGAGATAGTTCACATACCTTTTCGGCTAAATCCACAAGCTAAGCCGAATACGCCGTACGTAGAAGTGTCAACCTATAATGGTCACAACAAGACTATCAACTTCTAGTCTCTAACGTAGAATAATACTAAGTATACGGTCTCTAATTCTACGGAAAATCGGGCAGCACTTCCTTTGTTTCTACTCACTTTGCCACCTTTTTTAAGGCCGAATACAATAACCAACACGCCATATTTAAGGCTCAAAACAACAACCAAACAAAGGGGATTACACGCCTTACAATACGTGTAAAATTCCGCCCCACAATAATACGAAGTAGTTCCATATTCAAGCCATTCTCGGCCAACAACATAACCAACAATTTAAAGTCTTTTCCAACCCATTTCCAATTCCAAGTTCTAAGGTCTAACATGTTATATAGTCATAAACAACTTCAACAACTACAATTTACTTCTTTATACAACATGCGACGACTTAAACTAATAATCGACTTGAATTGTAATCTTAAGGCAAACATGCTAGTTTTCGGATTAGGGTTCCAATAGCCAATATACTTATCAAACTTCATACTAAATATATCATGCTTGCTAATATCCATAGCTACAACAATAAGTAAGTCTTAACTACTAAAACGACAAAATTTATACCTTTATAAGCCCTTAAAAATTCCAAGATTCAAAGTCGCGCCTTAGAAATTCTTAGCTCATTTCCTTATGTTCCAATCCGCTCCAAGCACTCCTTAGAAGCCTATGAAGAACCCATCTTCAAGTTCCAACTTCAAAGTTGAAGAACTCCTTAAGTTTCCGCCTTGCGACTAATACGAAACGCCTGCTTTTCCGAAATCTTTCTATTGAGATATCCTTACAATACCCTTAGGGACATTGGGTTAAAGTCTTGTGAACAAAGGATCAAAACTACAAATTTTTTTGTGTGGGAGTGAGGTGAACCCGAGAGCCTCTTGTTCTTGGCACAAATGTTCTCTAATTTTTCTAAGTGTTAAAGACCTTGTCTTGCACTAGCTTAGTATTTATAACACTATGGAGGGTTTAGATTGCAACACATGAGTGGCTAGGATGAGTTTCACTAGGATCAAACACAAGTGGCAAGTTGACTTGGTCAACAATCTCAAGCTTAGCAAGACTTATCTTCTACCATGGTCAATGACCATTTTAGCCTTGCTAAAATCGACCAAGACCATATGTGGGGGTGCCACGTGTCGCCTTCTCATTCGTCCATAAAATTACGTAACCCTCGTGGGCGCCACAAAACGTAAAATTCCTCGGGTGGGCCCCACGTGACCAAATCCGTAAAAATAAATTTCCATAAAGCTAATAAGTTCCATACTCTTCAAATAATGTATTTTGAGAATCTAATTCTCCTCAACGAACATTTTTCCTTTCCGACGTTCGGAAGATTTTCCGTCGGAAAAACAATTCTCCCTTTCGTACTAATTTCTAAGTCTTGATTCCTTACATACATTCTCTTATACATGTCCTGGACTTACGGGATGTAACAGGAACATATATAAACTCATAAAATACTTAGACAGTAAAAATATCAACAGGCTAGCCGATAAGGCCACCTTTCGTGAAATATACATAACCCAAAATAAAACAGTTACATCTTTGTTCTTACAACTCAATCCACAAGATATGACTACAGACCTCTAAGAATAACAACTGTGACGGTATAGGGCCCCGCCATACCCCTGAATGTATATAAATCTACAACATCAGGTAAACCGTACCAAAAGACAAGCCTCCGGAGAAATGGAGCTTCTGACAACTGATCAGTGATCCTAAGAATGAGGATCCACCACCTGCTTGCCCCTACCTGCGGCATGAACGCAGCCCCCGAGGAAAGGAGGTCAGTACAACAGATGTACCAAGTATGTAAAACTGAAAGTACTGAAATTAAATCATAAAGTCTAAAATAAAGCTGGAGACATGTATGATAACTCAAATAACAGTACATTGTGCCTTACTAACAATGAGAGTAAATGTCACGACCCGACCCCGGCCGCGATCGTGCCTACACAGGCACCCTGCCTGTATACATCGAGAATAGCAATGAACATACACAACATAAACACAGTGTAAACAATATAACAACACAAAGCTAGCCGATCAGCCGCCTTCCATAATATAAACAAAGTCAAAAGTACAACTCGGTTTTTTTTCACCAACCATATGTGAATACGCACTTAGGAATAACAATCGTATGGACAGGCCCCGCCATACCCTACATGTACATAATCTACAACATCAGGGACAAGACTGTACCAAAAGAAAGACAAGCCTCCGGAGGATGGAGCTTCCGACGTCCGATAAGTGATCCTAAGAATATGGATCCGCAACTCGCTACTCCTTTCTGCGGATGAACGCAGCCCCCGAGGAAGGGGGTCAGTACACAATATGTACTAAGTATGCAAAACTGGAAAGTACTGTAATTACAACATAAGTTTAAAAGAAAGCCGGAGACATATATGCTAACAAAATTACAGTACTCAGTGCCTTACTAACAATGAGAGTATAAATAGGTGTATACTTACAACGAAAAATAGGATTGGAATCCTACTCCTGGGACTATTTCACCCGCATAGGTCCAATGGACCTGCGTGAGGTATTCCTCGCATGGGACTATTTCACCCGCATAAGCCCTTACGGACTCGCATGAGGTATTCCTCGCATAGGCTGAACCCGCCCGCATGGGACTATTTCACCCGCATAAGCCCTTACGGACTCGCATGAGGTATTCCTCGCATCGTGGTTAGCAAATCCACGGAAATATACAATGCCACAATCCCGGGGAATGACCCCGCATCGAATAATATATCATTAGCCCAAATTCGGCTATCACACATAACATAAGCTCTATCGGCTTATCATGCAATATATAAGCAAGTTAAGAAATCCCCTAACTTCTTACTATTCTTGTTCATATACACTCTCATTTTAGTTTACCTAAGGCACTATCATGTCTTTTATGAAAATCCGGGAATTTAACCCCAAAGTACTACGTACTTCTATTCTCTTAAAATGACTCATTTCATTATAAAACTTCCAAGATACTACTAGCCGTAGTATCAAGTGACAATTTCTTTTCAAGACAAGTCACAATACTTTTAGAAATAAAATATGGCTTCTAAATCAAGTGACTCGTGTCTTATAAAACCTTAGGCAATTGATGCCTTAAAATCGAATTGCCTTCCATTAAATCAAGTCATTTATCTTTCCATAAAGTCAATATAACCAACTCCCCATAAAGTCGTTATATTCACTTTATACCTTAGTCCTGTACAATTTCCTATCCAAGGGACTTATACGTTTTTAAAACGACCCAAGTATTACATACTTTAAAATTCTTCAAGTCCCTTATCTTTAACAAGACTTAAGACATCTTTAATATTCTCAAAGAAGTGAGTTAATCTCCTAACTCACCCGACTTGGCATTTCATAAGTAAAGAATGTCAAAGTTCAGACGTCTACCGTACTATATACGTGAAACTAGTCATGCTCAAAGATAGGAAGAATTCTACATACCTTGCCGGGTCAAACCACTTGCCAAGTACAAAGTCCCGCCCGTACTATGTCAACCTATAATATTCACAATACGTCTATTAAAGCCTTACTTCAATCGTAGAATATAATAAGGGTTAAGTCTCTAAATTCTACGGAAAATCGGACAGCACCTCCTTTGTTTTTACTTACTTTGCCACCTTTTCCAAGGTCGAAATACAATAACCAAACAGCCCCAATTGGCTCACAACAATATAGTAGATAATCCAATGCAAATGACTAACTAAACAGCCCCAATTGGCTCACAACAATATAGAAGGTAGTCCAATGCAAATGACTAACTAAACAGCCCCAATTGGCTCACAACAATATAGAAGGTAGTCCAATACAAGTGACTAACTAAACAGCCCCAATTGGCTCACAATTATATTTCAACCCAAATTTGTAGCATAACATGATATCAAGTCGCATTTTATTATAATAACCATAATCCTTAAGTCAATGACATGCGACGGTTCTAACAATGATTAAATTGTAATTCAACTTAGTAATGGATTACATTACATTTCGGATTTCCAAGGCTATAATCAATCCATAATCTTTATAACTCCAATATAACAATTTCATGCTTGCAACATACAAAGCTAACAACAACAAAATGAATAATCTTGTAATACTTTCAAAGAACAAGATTATACCTCAATGATTCTTAAACCAACTCCAATCCGAAGTCGCTCCTTAGTAGTTTATAGCCTCTCCAAAACAGTTCAATCCGCTTGTTGAGACCCTTAGAACAACACCAACAATTATCCTTCAAGTCTTCAAATAAAACCTAGAAAGACCCTTAGGTTTTCGTTTGCGACTAACCCGTAAACAATCTTTTTCCAAGATTTTTCTATTGAGATGTGTTTACAATACACCTAGTGTTATACCCCGTAGTTCCAGGGTATGTATGCGAGGACATACGTACGAGAATACGACAGAAATATTGGAAAGAAAGGAAGATGTGATTTTTTTTCGACGGAAAAGTTTCCGGTTTTTGTGAAGAAAAAGGTTCGTTAATGGGAATTGGATTCCCAGATTTGGTATTTGAACTTCTCGGATTATATTAGAATTTTGAGATTTTATTTTCGGAAATGGCCACGTGGGGCCCACGGGAGAAATTTACGGTTTTGTGGGGCCCGCTTTGTTTTTGAGGTTTCCGGCTTTTTGGATATTTTCGGAAGACGTAATATTTTGGAAGAATCAGGGGGAGACACGTGTCACCCCCCTTGTGTGGCCATGTGGGCCGAAATGGTGTGACAAGTGGCTAGCCACTTGTCACCTACTCACCTTGGCCGAAATGGCCTTACACTGCACCCATTTCGTTGGCCATGTGGTGTGGTGGGACCCACACACACATGGCCCAATCTTGGCCATACACTTAGATGGATCTTGACCCTCCATTGTTCTATAAAGAGACCCCTTGGTTGATGAATAAGTTCATCTCACTTGAAAGCTTCCAAGAGCAAAATACTTCCCTCCCTTTGTATTGGTTTCGTCCCACCCCTCCCCCCTTGTGTAGAATACTTGGTGTATTGTGGTATAATTCCAAATACACTAGCCTAGTATCCCTAGTAGTATTCCAAAGTTGTTTAAATACTAGGAGCCCGGAAATCCTACTTTATTCTGAAAGTCGCAAAATAAAACCCTAGAAAAACCTTCATAGCTTGGTTGAAGTGTTTAGAGAAGTTGTTTAGAAACTTCTAAGGGTCGCTGAGCGGGTTGGAGGGTAAGGACTGGGAGCTAAACGTGGCGCAGGATCGTCATTTAATCTTGGATACTTTTGGGCGTATCGAGGTAATGATTTATGCACCCCCCTATTGTAATTGGATATTACATGTTGTAGTAATGTATAGTTGAGTATACTATATTTAGAAGCAGTATTGAATCGTATTTACATAGGGCTATATTTACGAGATCGTTGTATTATTGTGAAGCGATTTGAACACGTCAGGTTAGGCGTGTAATCCCCGGGAGTTATTGGCACAGTAGCGGGCCTTGTTAGGAGAAGATTTATGTGATTTCGGGGAGAGGTGCCGAATTTTCTCAGAGAAAATGGAACCGTGTTTAGAAGTTAATAGGCGTTTGTGGCCTATATAGGTGGAAGTACTACGAGTAGCGTATTCTACTTGATGAGTGGAAAAGGCTAGCGGGGTTACAAGATCTTGCGAGCGTTTTGCTTATTGTCGATAATCGTCGCGAGGTATGTGAACCTCTTCCTATCCTTTCTAGCATGATGTTTTGTAAACTATGTAGTGCGGTGACGCATACGTGCTAAGTGTTTTGGTTGGTTTAAACATAGGGTGTTATAATAGCTTTATGGGAAGTTAGTTATAACGACTTTATGTAGGTAAAAGAATGGTTTATTGATTTTGAAAGTTAAGAGACTTGATCTTCAAAGATAAGAGACTTGACTTATACACGACTTGATTTTGAAAGTTAAGAGACTTGATCTTCAAAGATAAGAGACTTGACTTATAGACGACTTGATTTTGAAAGTTAAGAGACTTGATCTTCAAAGATAAGAGACTTGACTTATAACGACTTGTTTTCGAAAAAAGAGAAGTAACTTGATTTTAAGTATAGGTTACTTATTTTGAAAAGAGTACATTATTTGGGTTTTAAAAGAATACTTATTGTTGTTTTAAAAGGAAAGAGACTTGTAGAATTGAAGAGTTTTTGGTTTAGAACATAAAGTGTTATAACAGCTTTATGGGAAGTTAGTTATAACGACTTTATGAAAACAAAGGAATGGTCTTATCATTGGTTTTAAAATGGTAATTTGACTTTAAAGGGAGAAGTGTTTTGGTCTAAAAAGGAAGGCATGTTATTGTCTTAATTTGGTTTAAAAAGGAAAGTATGGACGTTGTTTTGGTTTAATTAAAATATTAGTCACTTTATTTTCTTATACTACGGGTATTGTGTGACTTTTGTGAAAGTAACATATCTTTTAAAGAGTTAATGTATAAAGTACTTTGGGGATAAAAACCCGATCTTGTTAATCATATAGTAGAAAGTACCTTGTGTGTATAACTTGATTGTGTTGGTTTGTGATAGCCTTGTAATACTTTCTTGTTGATTTGTTAAGTAAACATGCTAGGATGCTACGTGTGTTAGTATCTTGTGATGTTTGTGTAAAGGGGTTTCGATCGCGCTTAAGTTGTTTAACTATCACCGTTATGTTGGTATTGTACCACTCACCTTGACATGTTTCCCGAGGTTGCGCCCTCCGACGCGGGTAGACTCAGCGATGCAGGACCATGATTCGAGAATACCTCATGCGGGTCCAGGGACCTATGCGAGCTACGAGTTCCGTGTTAGTGCGGCCTTTATGGTCACGCGATCTATGTGGCCATGCGATCGCGAGTCCAGCGGACGCCGGGAGTAGCTACCTCGATGCGGGTTATACCTCATGCGGCCTATGAGGTTGGCCTATGCGAGTGCGAGGAGTTCCGGTGGCTAGACGCGCACATCGATATCGCGCGCGTGTGACCGGCTTTGATCATGTGATGCAGACAGATCTCATGATACGATTTATGACCTTGTTAGTACTATGGGTGTTAGTAGTCGGCTATGCCTTCGCATTTACCTCATGCGGTTTTATTATGACACAGTGGGACACGTGTTCATGTGTACTCGAATGTTTTATATCATGGATCGCCTACGGTGAAGGTATTCCACGGGCATGAGTGATGTTGTGGGCGTGAGACCCATTGTTATATTTGAGTAATGACTTTGAGGGCGTGAGTCCCTGACTTGACATGACTATTTATGTATTGTGGACTGTAGTTTGGTTATCATACATGTCTCCTGCTTTATATAGACTATTATGATTTCATTTACAGTATTTTTACAAGTTTCACATACTTGGTACTGTTGTCTCGACCTCGCCCGGCTGCGTTCATGCCGCAGTAGGTACATCGGTTGTGGATCCGCCTAGGATCACAGTTCAGCTTTTTGGGAAGCTCCGTTTCTCCGGAGGCTTGTCTTTGGTATAGTCCCCTGTCAGTGTAGTTACTTGTACATTCAGGGGTATGGCGGGGCCCTGTCCCGTCATAGTTATGGTTACATTCTTAGAGGTTTGTAGTACTGTTGTGGGCAGGGTTGTAAAAGGATTTAACTGTTTAGGTTGATATATATATATGTATATATTTCAGGAAGGTGACCATTTTGGTTAGCCTAGTTCATGCTTTATGACTTGTCTCATGTTTTAGTTTTTTTATTTCCGCTGATTTTCTCTGATGTTGTATCACTAGGGTGCCCGGTAGGCACGATCCACGCCCGGATCGGTCGTGACAAAAGTGGTATCGAGCGATTAGTCTCTGGAAAGTGTCTGCACCCGTGTCTAGTAGAGTCTTGATTATCGGTGTGTTGTGCACCACATCTATAATCAGGAGGCTGCAGGACATTTAGGATTGGTTTCCATTCTTCTCATTCTGAGATCGTGCCTTAGAGCTGTGTTGTAAGTTGGACTCCCTCTGGCGTATTCTTATGTACCCGTTATGCCTCCGCGCAAGGCAACCAGGGCCCAGATGGGCAAGGCAGCAGAGGGAGCTACGAGTTGAACACAGAGGGTTACGAGGCACGAGCCGGTTCTTACCCGAGATAGTACTTGACGACGAGTTTTATGATGCCGCTAGCCCAACAGAGTTAGAGCGGCAGCAGTTTCTATTGAGGCCACGATACCTGAGCCTCCAGTTCCACGGCCAGGAGCCGAGGATATGAGTTCAAGGTGATAGCCCGATTAGCTAGCTGGTGGTGGGAATGAGACGACGGAGCCGGTGGTTCCGGCAGTATCAGTGATTCCCCCTAGATCCGATAGTCTGAGACTTAGGGATTTCTTGAGTTGCAGTTCGCCAGAATTCTATGGATAGAGAGCTGAGGATGATCCTCAGGGCGTCGTACTTGTTGGGAGATTGTTATACCTGTGGCCGTCAGGGCCAGGTGATGGGAGGATGTCCAGGTAGGAGGGTTACGGAGGATGACTCACCACGGTCGATCTCGGTTCATTGTTCGAGAAGGGGTGTTAGTCGATGAGGTCACCCCTACCTCGCTTCGCCATAGTAGTAGACTCCATTACGAGGAGTGTCGCATCGCCGACAACTTTTGTGTTTGCGCCAATAGGGCAATTTGGTGAGAGTTTGTCCGACTGCAGGTAGCACGATGTAGAGCCTCACCTTCGTGATTGGTGGTCGGTTCAACGCCTTATATAGCTAGGCACCTACAGGCGGTGATTATGATTAGAGCGGCAAAGGAAAGTGAGGCGAGAGTTGCAGAGATATCTTTAGCCCTTAGGAGATTTGTTTATGATATTATGGTGGAGTACATGTTAGGTGCTATGTACGGATAGCATTGTGTTAAGTGTGAATTAGAAAACATGGTTAGTTGAAAGGATAAGTATGGGGTCATGGAAGGTGTGAACCTTAGAATAGTACACGTTGAGACCTTAGATGCGCCGTCTTGAGAAAAGGATTTTACTGTTAATCTTTGTCAAACACTTGGTATGCGTGGAAATGTTTTGAGGATATTTTCCTTGGGATGTAAGGTGAAAGTGGTAGCTTTCATGACTTGATAGGTAAGATTGTTCGGATCGGGAACAAGAGTTTGGTGCGATTATGGGTCGGGTTGAGGACCGTCGCGGTCAACCCGCAGCCCAAAAGGAGATGTGGTCAATTTGGTGATCCCGCCAGTGATAGGATTACGAGGGTGTTAGGCCCAAGGTTAGTTAACCATCGTGCGAGTTCGAGGATGCGTTCGACCAGAGTCGGTGATGAGGTCACCATCTCGCCTTTCAGCAGACTATTTACTCGGCGGAGGTGGCGATATGTTATATATCGGGAAGGTTGTAAGGCTGCACGGATTCCTACTTTTATGACAATGGAGCCCAATTTTTCGGCTATGTCTTTTGTTTCAAGGTGTTACTGTGCAGGTTGGAACTCAGTGAGTCTCGAGATTGCACTCACCTCGGCCGATGTAAGAACATCGCGCTTTACCCAGATAGTTAAGAATAGGTCATGGACGATGTTTTGATTTCGGGGTAGCCGTGAGGATTGTGTGCCTCTTGGGTAAGTGAGTTTTATGATAGCTACCTTTACGATTCGGATGTCGCCTTATGAAGCCTTGTATAAAGCGGAAGTGTAGGGCCGATCGATCGTTCAAGGTTGGCAAGGTTCGATAGTTGGTCCCTACTTGTTTCACCGGGATGTGGATAGGTGAAGCTTATCCGGAGGAAATTGTTAGCGTCAGAGTCACGTAAACGTGGTACGTTTATTAGGAGGAGTTCGAGATACGAGGTACGACGAGTAAGGGAAGAAGTGAACATATGTTATGAGCGGAAGTGGTCATTCTGTGAAGATGCGGGCGAGTATCGTTTGATCATGGGTGGAGCTTTTGAGATGATTGAGGTGATTCCTCGTTAGCGTGAAATGGAGTTTTGCGACATGTTATATTCTCGCCATGGTGGCATGATCGGTTTTGTAAGTGTAGTAGTGGAGACTACACCTGATATGTATGTTTAGAGACTTAGAAGGAACATTCGACGAATGTTTCTAAGGGGAAGAATGTTATACCCGTAGTTCCGTGGTATGTATGCGAGGACATACGCACGAGAATACGACGTAAATATTGGAAAGAAAGGAAGATGTGATTTTTTCGACTAAAAGTTTCCGCTTTTTGTGAAGAAAAAGGTTCGTTAATGGGAATTGATTCCCAGATTTGGTATTTGAACTTCTCGGATTATATTAGAATTTTGAGATTTTATTTTGAATGGCCACGTGGGCCCACGGAGAAATTTACGGTTTTGTGGGGCCCGCTTGTTTTTGAGGTTTCCGCTTTTTGGATATTTTCTAAGACGTAATATTTTGGATCGAATCGGGGAGACACGTGTCACCCCTTGTGTGGCCATGGCCGAATGGTGTGACAAGTGGCTAGCCACTTGTCACCTACTCACCTGGCCGAAATGGCCTTACACTGGCACCCATTGTTGGCCATGTGGTGTGGTGGGACCCACACACACATGGCCCAATATTGGCCATACACTTAGATGGATCTTGACCTCCATTGTTCTATAAATAGACCCCTTGGTTGATGAATAAGTTCATCTCACTAAAGCTTCCAAGAGCAAAATACTTCCTCCCTTTGTATCGTTTCGCCCCACCCTCCCCTTGTGTAGAATACTTGGTGTATTGTGGTATAATTCCAAATACACTAGCCTAGTATCCCTAGTAGTATTCCAAAGTTGTTTAAATACTAGAGCCCTGAAATCCTACTTTATTAGAAAGTCGCAAATGAAACCCTAGAAAAACCTTCATAGCTTGGTTGAAGTGTTTAGAGAAGTTGTTTAGAAACTTCTAAGGGTCGCTGGAGCGGGTTGGAGCGTAAGGACTTGGAGCTAAACGTTGCTCGGGATCGACATTTAATCTTGGATAATTTTGGGCTTATCGAGGTAATGATTTACGCCCCTATCAGTAATTGGATATTACATGTCAGAGTAATATATAGTTGAGTATACTATATTTAGAATGAGTATTGAATCTGTATTTACATAGGGTCGTATTTACTAGATCGTTGTATTATTGTGAACAGATTTGAACACGTCCGTTAGACGTGTAATCCCCGAGTTATGGCCTTGTTAGGGAGAAGATTTATGTGATTTCGGGAGGTCCGCCAATTTTCTCAGAGAAAATGGAACCGTGTGTTTAGAAGTTAATAGACGTTTGTGGCCTATATAGGTGGAAGTACTACGAGTAGCGTATTCTACTTGATGAGTGGAAAAGGCTAGCGAGGTTACTGATCTTGCGAGCGCTTTGCTTATTATCGATAATCGTCGCGAGGTATGTGAACCTCTTTCTATCCTTTCTAGCATGATGTTTTGTAAACTATGTAGTACGGTAGACGTACTTGTGCTAAGTGTTTTGGTTGGTTTAAACATAGGGTGTTATAATAGCTTTATGGGAAGTTAGTTATAACGACTTTATGTAGGTAAAAGAATGGTTTATTGATTTTGAAAGTTAAGAGACTTGATCTTCAAAGATAAGAGACTTGACTTATAGACGACTTGATTTTGAAAGTTAAGAGACTTGATCTTCAAAGATAAGAGACTTGACTTATAGACGACTTGATTTTGAAAGTTAAGAGACTTGATCTTCAAAGATAAGAGACTTGACTTATAACGACTTGTTTTCGGAAAAAGAGAAGTAACTTGATTTTAAGTATAGGTTACTTATTTTGAAAAGAGTACATTATTTGGGTTTTAAAAGAATACTTATTGTTGTTTTAAAAGGAAAGAGACTTGTAGAATTGAAGAGTTTTTGGTTTAGAACATAAAGTGTTATAACAGCTTTATGGGAAGTTAGTTATAACGACTTTATGAAAACAAAGGAATGGTCTTATCATTGGTTTTAAAATGGTAATTTGACTTTAAAGGGAGAAGTGTTTTGGTCTAAAAAGGAAGGCATGTTATTGTCTTAATTTGGTTTAAAAAGGAAAGTCTGGACGTTGTTTTGGTTTAATTAAAATATTAGTCACTTTATTTTCTTATACTAATTGTATTGTTAGACGTTTGTGAAAGTAACCTATCTTATAAAGATTTAATTTATAAAGTACTTTGGGGATAAAACCCGATCTTGTTAATCATATAGTAGAAAGTACCTTGTGTATAACTTGATTGTGTTGGTTTGTGATAGCCTTGTAATACTTTCTTGTTGATTTGTTAAGTAAACATGCTAGGATGCTACGTGTGTTAGTATCTTGTGATGTTTGTGTAAAGGGGTTTCCCCTCGACTGCGCTTAAGTTGTTTAACTATCAGCCGTTATGTTGGTATTGTACCACTCACCTTGACATGTTTCCGGAGGTTAAGCTGCCCTCCGATGCGGGGTAGACTCAGGCGGTCTGGGACCATGATTCGAGAATACCTCATGCGGGTCCAGGGACCTACGCGAGCTACGAGTTCCGTGTTAGCGCGGCGCCTTTATGGTCATGCGATCTATGTGGCTACGCGATCGCGAGTCCAGCGGACGCCGGGAGTAGCTACCGACGCGGGGTTATACCTCACGCGCCTATGAGGTTGGCCTACGCGAGTCGCGAGGAGTTCCAGGCTAGATGCGCACATCGATATCGCGCGTGTGACCAGCCTTTGATCATGTGACGGTGCAGACAGATCTCATGATACGCTTTATGACCTTGTTAGTACTATGGGTGTTAGTAGTCGGCTATGCCTTCGTGACTTACCCCAGACGGTTTTATTATGACACGTGGGACTCGTGTTCATGTGTACTCTTGAATGTTTTATATCATGGATCGCCTGATGAGGAAGGTATTCCACGCATGAGTGATGTTGTGGGCGTGAGACCCATTGTTATATTTGAGTAATGACTTTGAGGCGTGAGTCCCCGACTTGACATGACTATTTATGTATGTGGATCGTAGTTTGGTTATCATACATGTCTCCCGCTTTATATAGACTATTATGATTTCATTTACGATTTTTACAAGTTTCACATACTTGGTACTGTTGTCTCGACTCTCTGGGCTGCGTTCATGCCGCAGTAGAGGTACATCGGTTGTGGATCCGCGCCTAGGATCACGTTCAGCTTTTGGGAAGCTCCGCTTTCTCGAGGCTTGTCTTTGGTATAGTCCTGTCGGTGTAGTTACTTGTACATTCGTGGTATGGCGGCCCCGTCCCGTCATAGTTATGGTTACATTCTTAGAGGTGCAGTAATCTTGTCGCAAGGTGGTTGTAAAAGGATTTAACTGTTCAGGTTGATATATATATGTATATATTTCAGGAAGGTGACCATTTTGGTTAGCCTAGTTCATGCTTTATGACTTGTCTCATGTTTTAGTTTTTTTATTTCCGCTGATTTTCTCTGATGTTGTATCACTAGGGTGCCCGGGGTAAGGCACCAGTCACGGGCCCGGGATCGGGTCGTGACACCTAGGAACCTTGGTTTAAAGTGGGGAACTAAAAGAACAAGGAACAAATTTTTTTCTTCTTTTTGCTAAGTGAACCCGAGAGCTTAAGCCTATGTTCTTCCAATTTTTGTGTGAAATTTTCTAAGTGTTGGCTCTCTCTAGCACTACTAGTATTATATAGAGTAAAGGATGGTCAAGATATAACCAAATGTGAGGCTTGGATAAGCTCTTAGTAAGTCAAGACTTATTGACTAATTGACTTGGTCAAGATTGTCATGCTACACAAGTTGCAAGACTTGTCTTGCAACAAAGGTCCAATGACCTTCATGCCCTTGCACATTTCGACCAAGGCATCATCTAAGGGGGGTGACACGTGTCGCCCTCCCATTCGACACAACACAATGTTTTTCCGACAATTTCATAATTTCCGATAAATTTTACAAGTCTCGAATCCTTAACATTTGTGAGTTCTTACTTACGTTCTTAAGGCATGTCCTGTAATTACGGGGTGTAACATTCTTCCCCCCTTAGAAACATTCGTCCCCGAATGTTCTTTCGGAGTCAAACTTAATTAGCGACATAGTTTCCTTTCACAACCCCGACATACCAAAAATGCCACACATGGCCACATAATAGCATTTAAGCAAAAGAGATACTTCAATTTAAAACTTGACCGAAGAAGAGGTTGAATTACCCAAGGTATAGGAAATAAGTGAGGATACTTCCTCAACATGTCCTCCTCCGCCTCCCAAGTCATCTCCTCTCGGTTATCATTCCTCCACAGGACTTTGACGGAAGCTACATCCTTGGTCCGCAGTCGCCTGACCTGGCGATCGAGTATCGCTATGGGACTCTCCTCATACGATAATCCCTCTGTCACCTGGACCTCACTAGTAGGAAAAACTCTCGCTGGATCTCCGATACACTTCCGCAACATAGAAACATGGAAGACCGGATGTACCGCTCTAACTCGATGGCGATCCAACTCATAAGCAACTGTCCCACTCTACGGACGATCCGGTAGGCCCAATGTACCTTGGGCCGAAGTTTCTTCTTACCGAATCTCATCACACCCTTCACGGGTGACACCTTCAAGAAGACCCAATCGCTCACCGAACTCCAAATGTCGACGCCGATTATCCGTGATATGACTTCGCCGACTCGAGCCGCTAATCTCTCTTGGATAAGCTTCACCTTATCAACCGCTCGCTGTACCAAGTCCGCCAACTAATCGCACTCTCGCCACGCCGAACCAACCGACGGGCGACACTGCATTTCCGCCATATAAAGCCTCGTATGGCGCCATCTCAGAGGCCGGAATGGTAGCCGTTGTTGTAAGCAAACTCCAAGAGGCAAATGATCCTCCCACTACCATCAAATCAATCACGCAGCTCGCAGATATCCTCGTGTCCGGATAGTGCGCTGCCGCCCGCCACACCGAGGTGAAATCTTTGTCCGAGACTCACCGTGTCCCTAAACCCTTCGAAAGACCTCCGGTTAGCAGAACCGCTCCCGCCGATATAATCGACACCGAACACCGTGGCACTCACTATCTCTGATGTACAATCTGCATAGTCCTCACCAAAACGCTGCCCCGATCGAAGGAAATGGGCTGATTTCGTCACCACAACAATAACCCAAATGGAGTCGTGATTTCCTCCGAGTACGAGGTAACCCCTGTAACAAAGTCCATGTTGATCATCTCCCACTTCCAAGTCGGAATCTCGATAGATCGCAATAAACCACTGGCCTCTCGTGCTCGACCTTGACTGCCGGGCAATTAGACATCAGGCAACAAAACTCGCCACGTCCTCTTCGTGCCATCCCACCAATACAAACATCCGAGGTCATGGTACATCTTGGTCGACCCGGATGAATAGAATATCGAGCGCCATGTGCCTCCCGAATCTGCCGACGAAGTCTGATACATCGGAACACACAACCGCCCTCAAATCTCAAGACCCCATCAGCGCTACTCGAATAGACTCTCTCTCCCGAAGAGCTACATCACGGTACCGTACCAACACTGGGTCCTCAAACTGTCGCCTCTTCACCTCATCAACGATGGAAGACTCGAAACCTCACGAACCCGCATCTACTATCGCCGCGATTTATCAATCGAACCCCAAGGCTCGCTAATCGTGGATCTCGACGACCATGTCCTGCCTCTCCGGGCCGCACTGATAGGCTCCCATAGATCTACGACTCAAGGCATCGCAACTACGTTGGCCTTCCGGATGGTATAGAATATCAACATCATAATCTTTCAAAGAATCTAACCATCGTCTCGCCTCAAGTTCACTCCTCTCGCTCAAGATATACCGAGGCTCTTGTGGTCTGTATAAATATCCACATGAACTCCGCATAAATAATGTCTCCAAATCTTCAAGGCATGAATAATCGCGCAACTCTAAGTCATGGGTAGGTAATTCCTCTCATGCTTCCAGAATCGCCGAAGCATAGGCTATAACCTTGCCGTCGCATCAAAACACACCCTAGCCCGATACCCGAGGCATCACAATGCATCACGCATCATCTAACCTCCTAAGAGTAAGAACCGAGTCGTAGTCAACCTTTCCTTCAACAACCGGAAACCCTTCTCGCAAGCCTCTCCCATCGGAACTTGGCCGCCTTCGAGTCACTAGTCAACTGGCCAAATCAAGCAACCGCTCCACAAACTGCGATAATAACTCGCCACCCTAAGAAATCGCGCACTCGGCCGGAGTAGTAGGTCTCGCCAAGACTTGATCGCCTCAATCTTTGCCGTATCTACCAACACCATCGCCCCAATAATATGCCCCAGAATGCCACCGAGGCCAACCAAAACTCACACTTGAGAACTTGGCGAATAATCGCCTCCGAGAATCCTGGCACCGCCTCGTGATCCGTGATGCTCTCGCTCTGTCGCGAATAAACCAGATGTCATCAATGAATACAATCACAAATGTATCCAAGAATGACTTGAACACCCGTTCATCAAATCCATAAATACCTGAGCGTTGGTCAAACCGAAAGACATAACCTCAACTCATAGTGCCCATACCGGTCCTGAATGCGATCTTTGGGATATCTCGCCTCGAACTCGAACTTGATAATAACCGGACCGCAGTCTATCTTTGAGAAACACCTCGCACTCGCAATCGGTCAAACAAATCATCAATCACGGGAGGGGTACCTATTCTTAATGGTTACCTTATTCACCGCTCAGAGTCAACACACATACGCAGCTGGCCCCATCCTTCTTCTTCACAAACAACACCGGCCCCTGGGAGATACACTAGGCCCGATAAAGCCTTTCTCCAAAGAAATCTTTCACCTGGTCCTTCACTCCTCAACTCGCAGTGCCATCCTCAGTATGGCGGAATGGAAATAGGTCGAGTGTCCGCAACGTGTCAATACAAAACTCGATCTCCTCTCAGAGGATACCCAAGATCATCCGGGAACACTTCCGAAACTCCCTAACCATCGCACCGATCAAGAACGGCACCTCACCAGACGAATACCGGACGGATGGTAGATGTACCCTTCTCGCACCATCTTTCTAGCCTTGAGGTAAGAAATAAACCTACCCCTGGCGACTTTGTGTTGCCCTCCACTCGATAATCGCTCGCCAGAAATCGAACCAACCAACTCGTTTCTACAAATAACGTTGGCATAACAAGACGCCAACCATCCATACCCGTAATGACATCAAAATCGTCATCTCCACTCTATCAAGTCTGCGCGGTCCGACGATCAGAAATAAATACCGGACAACCTCTATACACCCGCCGCCTAACACCGAAACACCATCGGCGTAGCTACCTCAAACGGCTCTATCGACACCGGCTCTATCCCGATTCTACCCGCATAAGAGGGGACACATAGGACAAGGTAGAACTCGGATCTATCAATGCATAAACATCACACCAAATCGATAATGTACCCGTGACGACGCTGTGGAAGCCTCCGATCTCCGGGCGGGCTAGAGAATATATGCGGTTCGGGACCGCTAGAATCGAACCACCACCACGCCTCTACCGCGGCCGCTCGTCAGTGAGTACCACGCCCGGCGCATAACCACGTAAGGAGAAGAAGACCCAAAGAATCGATCCGTACCGTGGTTGTACCACCCACGCCGCTCTAGACGGACAATCTCTCTTCAAATGGCCCACCGCCACAAGAGTAACAACCTCCTGCAGAACACGACACTCGCCGTGAGATTCGCCGACGAGCACACCGAGCCGTGGGTGGTCTCGATCGGCGAGGATCTCGCCTCGCCGAAACCCAAGACACGAGCCCACGACCTACTCCCCGATCGACCTGCTGATCGGACCTCCCGCCAGAAACCGTGGACGAGCACTCGGCGGCCGGAAAGTGGACCTAGTTCGTTGTCAGGCCGCCCGCTCGATAATCGCCTGAGACCACGATGTCTCGCCTCTTGGGCTGGGCTCGCTAATCTGGTCCTCCTTTCTATCCTCTATCCCCGAGCATAGGCTCGCATCCTAGCAATGTCCATACCGGCCAAGAGCCACCCCCAAACATGCTGTAATCATATGACGGTCTAGCCCCATCACATAACGATGAACTCTATCCGCCATGCTAGCTACAATAGTGTGAGCATGCCTGGCCAAGGAGTCAAACTCCAGGCTGTACTCCCTAACAATCCTCCCGTTCTGCCGCAAGGTCAAAAATCTGTCTACCCGGGCTCTCCTCATCTCGGGAGGTAAAAAGTGATCCATAAAGGCCTCTGTAAACTCCTCCCAAACAGCTGGAAGAGCATCATCACCTCTCGAAAGCAACCACGACTCAAACCGTTCAACGCAATATCGCGCAACCCAGTAGAGGCTAGTGTAATGACTGTCTCAAGCCCTAGGACTGCGCAGGTCCGTAGTCGTCGAGCGAACTCCCGGATCCTCATCGACCTCGAACCATAAAACTCGTGGGTGACATCCCGTAAAAATCCCTAATCCGCAAAACCGCCGGTGCGGGTCGCTTCGCCTCGCTCACCGCCCGACTACTATACTGGTCAACAATCGAATCTGTTCCCCGTAGTCTGTCACGACCGAACCTCGCCCGTGGATCGTGCCTTACCTCGCACCCTAGTGATACAACATCGTAGTAATCGGAATATAAACAATAAAGTGAAATAACACGAAGTATAAAACAATAATCTGTGTAAACTTGCCTTTCGGCTTATATAAACAATCTTTTAAAGTGAACAGTTTAATCCTTTTTACAACCCCGCCACATCGATTACGCACTTATGAATGAAATGACAACAACGACGGACAGGTGGCGCCATACCACGAATGTAAGCACCTACAACAACAGGGGACTATACCAAGATAAGCCTCCGAGAAACGGAGCTTTCCAAACGCCGAATCAGTGACTAAGAGCGATGATCAACGATCGTGTACCTTTACTGCGGCATGAACGCAGCTTCAAGGAGGTCGACGACAGTACCAAGTATGTGAAACCGTAAATAACCATCAAATGAAATCATAGTAGTCTATACGGGCAGAGACATGTATGATAACCAAACTACGCTCAAAGATAAATAGCCATGCCAAGTCGTGACTCACGCCCTCAAGTCATCACTCAAATTTAACAATGTGTCTCACGCCCACAACATCAATCGTGCCCGTGGAATACCTTCCTCACTGCCAGCAGTTTATGATATACAAGCACCAAGGAATACACATGAACACTGTGTCCCACCGTGTCCTAATAAAACGAGACAGGTAAGTACGAAGGCATAGCCGACTACTAACACCTACGCATCAATAAGGACATAAAGCGTGTCATGATATCCGCCTGCATCACATGATAAAAGCCGGTCACTCGCCCGCAGATCAAATGTGCGCGTCTAGCCTCGAACTTTCCGTAGCTCGCATAGGCCAACCTCATAGGCCCGCATGGTATAACCCCGCATCGAGGGTAGCTACTCCCAAGATCGCCCCGACTCGCACCGCATAGCCACAAAGACCGCATGACCACGCGGCCGTAAACTAACCTCGAACTCCCGTAGTTCCGCATGGATCCTCGACCCGCATGAGGTATTCTCGAATCATGGTCCTGCATCACGCGAGTCTACCCCAGACGGAGGGCAGCTTAACCTCCGGACACAAGTCAAGGTAAGTGGTACAATACCAACATAACGGCTGATAGTCAAACAACTTTAAGCGCAGTCGAGGGGAAAACCCCTTTACACTAACATCACAAGATACTAACACACGTAGCATCCTAACATGGTTACTTATCAAATCAACAAGAAAGTATTACCAGGCTATCACAAACCAATACAATCAAGTTATTCACACATAAGGTACTTTCTACTATGTGTCAACATGTTCGGGTTTCTATCCCCAAAGTACTTCATACATTAACTTTTTTTAAAAGATACGTTACTTTCACAAAAGTCACACAATACCCGTAGTATATGAAAATAGAGTGATTATCTTTTGAAGTGAATCAAAACACTTATCTTTGTAAAATCAAGTAACAACATTATTATCCAAACGTCCAAGTTTGCCTAATTTCAATTGTTCACGTTTCTTATTTTAGAAAGGTTTCGTAGTTCATAGTCTTATTCATTTAAGAATATAATTCTCTCTTTTAAACTATCTGAGAACATAAGCCTTATATGTGAGTAGGATATTCTCGTTTATAACAATCTTATTACAGCCATGATCTAGAAATATCATTTTGTCTCATCTTAGCTTCTATGCAGATGGAAGTTTCTACTGGTTTTAATAATACTTAACTGCTAAAACATTTCCTTTTATTAACGCCGCAGATGGTTTGTCGATACACATTCTCGATTTCAAATCAAGAAACATTCTAAGCCGTTATACCTAACTTCCCATAAAGCTAGTATAACTCTTAAGTTTTCAAAAACCAAGTATTACTTCTTCTTTTAAAATGATTCAAAAATCTTTTGAAATACTTCAAGTTCTTTATTAACACATAACAAGCCAGTTATAGTTCAAAACCAATTACCTTAAAAACCACATGTATTTTCTTACCAACATAAAGTCATATAACCAACTTCCCATAAAGCCGTTATAACACTTTTATGTTTTACACCAATCAAATACATTTAGCACACGTGACGTCTCATCGTTATACCGTAGTTCCGTGGTATGTATGAAAGGACGACGCATTTAGAATACGCACGAAAGATTGGAAAGGAAGAAAGAGGAATTTTCCACTAAAAGTTTCCGGTTTTGTGAAGGAAAAGGTTCGTTTATGGAATTGGATTCCCAGATTTGGTATTCGGACTTCGGAATATTAGAGAATTATGGAATTTTATTTTTCGAAAATGGTCACGTGGGCCCACGAGAAATTTACGCTTTGTGGGGCCCGCTTGATTTTGAGATTTTGGCCGTTTTGGATATTTTCTAAGACGAAATATTTTGATTTAATCGGGGCGACACGTGTCACCCCACGTGGCACCTTTGGGCCGAAATATGTTTGTGCACAACACCGGTTAGAGTCGTTTTCGACTAAACGCTTTCACACTTTCGTAGGGAATTTCCGCTATGTCATTAAGTATTTTTATGGATTTTTCCGAGAGACGGAACATTTGGACCAACGAGAGGGCGCACTGCACCCTCTCATCAGTGGGCAAAGTGGCGGCGTGGACGATTGGGGAGGGCAAGTGGGAGATATTTTTGGTAGATATTTTGTGTGCAAGTGGCTAGGACACTGGGTGAATCTTGCCCTACACTTGCTAGGCACTTGGCTAGATCTTGGCCATTGGTTGGCCTTGGCTTGTGCTATAAATACCCTCTCCTTTGATGAACTTCTTCATCCAAATGCCTAAGTCTTGAGAGCCTTCCCCTCCCTTTTCGTGAGGCCCTCGCCGAGAGTTCCCCTAGTGGGGTAGTAGAGGTAGCCACCCCCTCCTTTGTAGTGTGGCCATGGGTACCCCCTAGCCTAGTTTGTTTTCATAATACCCCTCTTGGTAGAAATACTCTCAAAAGTATTGTTATAATGCCCAAATTACCTTAGCCATATACCTTGTAGTATTCTAAGGTTATACCTTTACAAAAAGCCCAGTTATACTATTATACTTCCCACAATACAAACCAAACCCTAGGAAAATCTCCATAGTCAGTTGGAGTTTGTGTAGATTAGTTAGAACTTCTAAGGGTGGTTGAGAGCGGGTTGAGCGCCGGAGTTGAGCTAAACGATTGCCCAGATCGACTTTAAACTCGGATAATTATGGGCTTATCGAGGTAATTATCTTGTCTCTATAGTAATTGGAAATTACATGTGTTGCTGTATAGTAGAAGTATACTATATTTAGTCTTGAATCAGTAATTACATAGACTCTGACATGAGACTTGTGTAGTAGTACCGTGAGTAGAATTGTACCTAGTGGTTAGATGTATAACCCCCGTTGGCTTCGTAGCCTCGTTAGAGGAGGAGGTTTACGCTGTCATGGGGAGGTGTCACGAAATTTCAGAGAAAGTTCTACGATGAGACCTAAATGTTAATAAGCCTTGTGGCCTTATAGGTCAAGATCGCGTGGCGCGTCTACTTGGCTTAGGAGTAGCCGACGGCTTGAGGTACTTGAGCATTTTGCTATTAGTCGATAATCGTCGCGAGGTATGTGAACCTCTTCCTATCTCTCTAGCATGATATGTGAACTATGTAGTACGGTGACGCATACGTGCTAAATGTGTTTGAATGGTTTAAAACATAAAGTGTTATAACGGCTTTATGGGAAGTTGGTTATAACAGCTTTATGTTAGTAAGAAAATACATGTGGTTTTTAAGAGGTAAATGATATGAACTATAACTGGCTTGTTATATGATAATAAAGAACTTGAAGTATTTTCAAAAGATTTTTGAATCATTTTGAAAGGAGAAGTAATACTTGGTGTTTGAAAACTTAAGAGTTATACTAGCTTTATGGGAAGTTAGGTATAACGGCTTAAGAATGCTTTCGATTTCGAAATCGAATGTGTATCGACAAACCACCGCAGTTAATAAAGGAAATGTTTTGAATAATTAAGTATTATGAAAACTGAGAAACTTCCATCCGCATGTGAAGCTAAGATGAGACAAAATGATATTTCCTAGATCATGGTCATTGTAATAAGATTGTTATAAACAAGAATATCCCGCTCACATATAAGGCTTATGTTTCTCGATTGTTTAAAAGAGAATTATATTCTTAAATGAATAAGACTATGAACTACTTAAACCTTTCTAAAAATAAGAAACGTGAACATTTGAAATTAGGCAAACTTGGACGTTTGAAAAATAATGTTGTTACTTGATTTTACAAAGAGAAGTAATTGATTTACTTTAAAAGGATAGTCACTCTATTTTATACTACGTATTGTGTGACATTGTGAAAGTAACGATCTTTAAAGAGTTGATGTATGAAGTACTTTGGGGATAAAACCCGATTTTGTTAATCATATAGTAGAAGGTACCTTGTGTGAACAACTTGATTGTATTGGTTTGTGATAGCCTTGTAATACTTTCTTGATTGCGTTGATAAGTAAACGTGGGATGCTACGTGTGCTAGTATCTTGTGATGTTGTGTGAAGGGTTTCTGATTGTGCTTATTAACTATCATCGTTATGATAGTATTGTGGCATTCATCTCTTGAGATGATTCCGGGTTAAGTCGCCTCCACGCGGTAGACTCAGCGTCGATGGACCTATGATTCGAGAATACCTCACGCAGTCCCGGGCCATCGCGAACTACGAGAGTTCCGTGTTAGTGCGACGCCCTTACGGGCACGCGTCCTGTGGCTACGCGGATCGCGAAGTCCGTGGCGATGCCGGAGTAGCTACCGACGCGGATGCCATGCGGCCGATGAGATTGGCCTATGCGAGTCGCGGAAGTTCCGTGACTAGACGCGCACATTAGATATCGCGCAAGTGGCCGCTTTGATCATGTGACGGTGCAGACAGATCTTATGATACGCTTCATGACCTTGTTGGTACTGGTGTTAGTAGACGGCTATGCCTTCGCACTTACCGTCACGGTGTTATTATGGCACAGTGGGACTCGTGTTCATGTGTTCCTTGAACTTTCATATCATAAATCGCCAGGTGAGGAAATGGTCCCACGCACGATTGATGTTGTGGGCGAGACCCATCGTTATGTTCTTTGGTGATGACTTGGCGTGAGTCCCCGACTTGATATGATCGCTAGTTATTGTAAATCAGAGTTTGGTCATCATACATGTCTCCGCTTTATAGACTATTATGATTTCATTTGCGATTTTTAGTTTCACATACTGCATTGTAATCGACCTCCTTCGGGCCGCGTTCATGCCGCAGTTGAGGTACACCGCCGTTGATCCTAGCTCGTGGTCACGCTCAATGGGAAGCTCCGCTTCTCCGAGGCTTATCGGGTGTAGTCCCCGTAGTAAGTGTTTACATTCGTGGTTCATGGGCCCCGTCCCGCCATTGTTGTCATATCATTCTTAGAGGTCCGTAGTATCTTTGTGGGCATGGTTTGTAAAAAGGATTAAACTGCTCATGTTAAAAGTTGTCATTTATATTTATGCCAAAGGCAAGTTTTCACTGACTTATTGTTTTATACTGCTATCTCATACGGTTGTGTTTGTTCACTGATTACTGATGTATGTCTACTGGTGCCCGGTAAGGCACGACCACGCCCCGTTCGGTCGTGACAAAAGTGGTATCGAGCCGTTAATCCTCGGAAAGTGTCTACAGCATCAGTATCCAAGTAAGTCTTGATTATCGGTGTGTTGTGCACCACATCAATAATCGTGAGGCTATAGGATATTTAGGATTGGTTTCTATTCTTCTCACTCGAGATCGTGCCTTAGAGTCGTTGTAAGTTGAACCCTCCGACGAAATCTTTCCCTTATCATTATGCCTCCGCGTAGGCAACCCGAGCCCGGGAGGGCAAGGCGCGGCGAGTCGCGAGTAGAGTTCAGAGGTGGCGAGGCACAGCCCAATCATTACCTGGGTAGTGCTTCATTCGGGATTTCTGCGACGCCACTAGCCCCGCAGAGTTTAGCACGCTGACGGCGCCTATCGTCCACGATATTTGAACCTTCGCCCACGAACAAAGTGAATATAGATTTCAAAGAGGCGACCACATTAGCTATAGATTTGGCTACTGAGATTATACCGATGTACCACGAGTCTTGATGACTACCTAAGAGAGGGTTGTGCAAGAGTAATTCTTGATTGGTTGAGCATGGCCTGTACGGGCTTATGTACAGCAGCCGAAAACGTAGAGATTGACGTTAACCAAGGGCGCAGAAGAGGCCGAGCAAAGCGTCCTTCGGTAACTTTCAAGGTGAGTATACCTTAAGTGCTATGTTCTGATAGTGCACGTGAGCTATGTTCGTGGGATAAGTCCCAGAGTAGCGTGATTTGAAGGAAGGTAGTCGAGCTAAGAAGACCGCCAGGTTTTCGTAACGTGTTTAGTAAGATTGTTCCTTCGGGAGATGGTATTCGCGCTTGCCGTCGTGGTTGAGGCTACGCGCGGTCAACCCGCGGTAGGTTTGGGTGCGGGTCAGTTGTGGTGGTCCTCTTGTGTTAGGGTCACGAGGGTGTTAGGCCCATGTTTAGTTAGCCAGCAAGTTCGTGGATGCGTTCGACCTGGTCCGCCGATGGGCGACTATCGTGTTCTTCGGTCGTGTCGTTCTGGCGATGTTGATGTTATCTGAAAAGGTTGTGAGGTTGCACGGTGCCTACCTTCACCTTATGACGACAGTGGAGCCAGTGGTACTGTTTCTCTTCTCGAGTTTGTACCAGCGGGCTAGGAACTCGTGAGTCTCAGATCGCATTCGCCTCGGGCGTTGTTTTGATTTGAGGTAGCCGTGAGGATCGTTGTTCCGGTTGAAGTGTTTAAGCTACCATTTCATGTTCGGATGTCGCCTTGCGACGCCTTGTAGGGCGAAATGCAAGTTGCGGTCGATTGGTTCGATGTTGGTGGTTCGAATAGTTGGTTCAGCTTGTTCCACAGACCGTGGATAGTGGAAGCTTGTTTGTAGAAGTTCGCAGCTCCGAGGAATTGTGCGGATAATCGCGACGACGCTTAGAGTTCAGTGCCGACGGTCGGTCTTCTGAAAGTACCACCCCGCGCGGTGTGACAAGTTTTGGAAACAGAAGGAACTTAGCCCGAGTTACTTGGGCCTTTTTGAGTTCATGTGAAGAATAGGCCAGGTTGCCTATATGTTAGCATTTGCCGTCCGACTTAGGAGGCAGGACGTCCGGTCTTTCGTATTGTTATGTTCGGAAAGTATCGAAGATCCATCCGAATGATCCCGATTAATGATGACCACGTTAGAGATAGTAACCCCGAGTTTTGATACTAAAGCGATCGAAATGTGATAAGAATCCGAGTGTACAACGCCTTCTGATCGTGACGCACGCATCATGTTGGGTCGTCGAGCAAGGCTCGCGACAAAGTGACAAAAGTAGTATTATTTGTGGTGATGTAGAGGTGTTTCCTCGTGGACTTAGATGTAAGTGTTGCGCAGTATTTCGTGGGCGGTATGGCAGATTGTTTCGTAAGTATAGTAGTGAAGACTATATCGCGCACGCTTGTTTTGAGACTTAGAAGGAACATTCGACGAATGTTTCTGGGGAAGAATGTTATACCCCGTAGTTCCGTGGTATGTATGCAAGGGCGTGCGTGCGAGAATCGCACGTAAAGATTGGAAAGGAAGAAAGAGGTGAATTTTCCACGGAAAAGTTTCCGGTTTTTGTGAAGGAAAAGGTTCGTTTATGGAATTGGATTCCCAGATTTGGTATTCGGACTTCTGGAATATTAGAGAATTATGGAATTTTATTTTTCGAAATGGTCACGTGGGCCCACGGAGAAATTTACGCTTTGTGGGGCCCGCTTTGATTTTGAGATTTTGGCCGTTTTGGATATTTTCTAAGACGAAATATTTTGATTTAATCGGGGCGACACGTGTCACCCCCACGTGGCACCTTTGGGTAGAAATATGTTTGTGCACAACACCGGTTAGAGTCGTTGACAAACGCTTTCACAGCTTTCGTAGGGAATTTCCGCTATGTCATTAAGTATTTTTGCGGATTTTTCCGAGAGACGAACATTTTGGACCAACGAGAGGCGGCACTGCACCCTCTCATCAGCGGGCAAAGTGGGCGTACGGACGATTTGGGAGGCAAGTGGGAGATATTTTTGGTAGATATTTGTGTGCAAGTTGGCTAGACACTTGGGTGAATCTTGGCCCTACACTTGCTAGGCACTTGGCTAGATCTTGGCCATTGGTTGGCCTTGGCTTGTGCTATAAATACCCTCTCCTTTGATGAACTTCTTCATCCAAATGCCTAAGTCTTGAGAGCCTTCCCTCCCTTTTCGTGAGGCCCTCGCCGAGAGTTCCCCAGTGGGGTAGCCGAGGGTAGCCACCCCCTCCTTTGTAGTGTGGCAGTGGGGTACCCACTGCCTAGTTTGTTTTCATATAATACCCCCTCTTGGTAGAAATACTCTCAAAAGTATTGTTATAATGCCCAAATTACCTTAGCCATATACCTTGTAGTATTCTAAGGTTATACCTTACAAAAAGCCCGCTTATACTATTATACTTCCCACACCACAAAACCAAAACCCTAGGAAAATCGCCATAGGCCGTTGGAGGTTTGGGAAGAAGTTGGCTAGAACTCCTAAGGGTGGTTGAGAGCGGGTTGAGCGCCTGAGTCGAGCTAAACGATTGCCCAGGATCGACTTTAAACTCGGATAATTATGGGCTTATCGAGGTAATTATCTTGTCCCCCTATAGTAATTGGAAATTACATGTTGTTGCTTGTATAGTAGAAGTATACTATATTTAGTAATCGAATCAATTACATAGGGTATTCTGATGAGACTTGTGTAGTAGTGCGGAGTAGAATTGTACAGTTAGGGTTAGATGTATAACCCCTGGTTGGCTTGGTAGCCTCGTTAGAGGAGGAGGTTTACGCTGCCATGGGAGGAAGTCTTAGAAATTTCTCAGAGAAAGTTCTACGATGAGACCTAAATGTTAATGTCGCGCGTGGCCTTATAGGTTGAGATCGCGTGTGGCGCGTCTACTTGGCTTAGGAGTAGCCAGCGGCTTGAGGTACTCGAGCATTTTGCTATTAGTCGATAATCGTCGCGAGGTATGTGAACCTCTTCCTATCTCTCTAGCATGATATGTGTGAACTATGTAGTACGGTGAGACGTACGTGCTAAATGTGTTTGAATGGTTTAAAACATAAAGTGTTATAACGGCTTTATGGGAAGTTGGTTATAACGACTTTATGTTAGTAAGAAAATACATGTGGTTTTTAAGAGGTAATCGATTTGAACTATAAGCGGCTTGTTATATGATAAGAAAGAACTTGAAGTATTTTCAAAAGATTTTTGAATCATTTTGAAAGGAGAAGTAATACTTGGTGTTTGAAAACTTAAGAGTTATACTAGCTTTATGGGAAGTTAGGTATAACGCTTAAGAATGCTTTCTTGATTTGGAAATCGAATGTGTATCGACAAACCATCGGCGTTAATAAAAGGAAATGTTTTGAATAATTAAGTATTATGAAAACCAAGAGAAACTTCCATCCGCATGTGCTAAGATGAGACAAAATGATATTTCTAGATCATGGTCATTGTAATAAGATTGTTATAAACAAGAATATCCTGCTCACATATAAGGCTTATGTTTCTCAGTTGTTTAAAAGAGAATTATATTCTTAAATGAATAAGACTATGAACTACGAAACCTTTCTAAAAATAAGAAACGTGAACATTTGAAATTAGGCAAACTTGGGCGTTTGAAAAATAATGTTGTTACTTGATTTTACAAAGAGAAGTAATTGATTTACTTTAAAAGGATAGTCACTCTATTTTATACTACGTATTGTGTGACATTGTGAAAGTAACGTATCTTTTAAAGAGTTGATGTATGAAGTACTTTGGGGATAAAACCCGATTTTGTTAATCATATAGTAGAAGGTACCTGTGTGAACAACTTGATTGTATTGGTTTGTGATAGCCTTGTAATACTTTCTTGATTGCGTTGATAAGTAAACGTGTTGGGACGCTACGTGTGCTAGTATCTTGTGATGTTTGTGTGCGGGTTTCTGATTGTGCTTATTAACTATCACGTTATGATAGTATTGTGGCATTCATCTCGAGATGATTCCGGTTAAGGCGCCTCCGACGCGGTAGACTCAGCGGTCGATGGACCTATGATTCGAGAATACCTCACGCAGTCCCGGCCTATGCGGAACTACGAGTTCCGTGTTAGTGTACGCCCTTTATGGGCATGCGTCCTTGTGGCCATGCGGATCGCGGTCCGGGGCGATGCCGGGAGTAGCTACCCTCGATGCGGACGCCACGCGGGCGATGAGATTGGCCTATGCGAGTCGCGGAAGTTCCGGACTAGACGCGCATTAGATATCGCGGGCAAGTGGCCGCCTTTGATCATGTGACGGTCTAGACAGATCTTATGATACGATTCATGACCTTGTTGGTGCGTAGGTGTTAGACGGCTATGCCTTCGTACTTACCCCGTACTGTGTTATTATGGCACTTGTGGGACCTTGTGTTCATGTGTGTTCCTTGGAACTTTCATATCATAAACCGCCAGAATGAGGAATGTGTCCCACGCACGATTGATGTTAGGCGTGAGACCCATTGTTATGTTCTTTGGTGATGACTTGAGGCGTGAGTCCACGACTTGATATATCGCTTAGTTATTGTAAAGCGTAGTTTGGTCATCATACATGTCTCCGCTTTATAGACTATTATGATTTCATTTGCGATTTTTAGTTTCACATACTCTGCACTGTCTTGACCTCCTTCGGGCCGCGTTCATGCCGCAGTCGAGGTACACACCGCCGTTGATCCTAGCTCGTGGTCACATTCAGCGTTTGGGAAGCTCCGTTTCTCCGAGGCTTATCACGTGTAGTCCTGGTCGTAGTAAGTGTTTACATTCAGGTTTGGGCCCCGCCCCGCCATTGTTGTCATATCATTCTTGAAGTCCAGAGTACTGTTGTGGGCATGGTTTGTAAAAAGGATTAAACTGTTCATGTTAAAAGTTGTCATTTATATTTATGCCGAAAGGCAAGTTTTCACAGCTTATTGTTTTATACTTCTGTTATCTCATATGGTTGTGTTTGTTCCGCTGATTACTCTGATGTATGTCTACTTGGGTGCCCGGGGTAAGGCACCAGTCACGGGCCCCGGTTCGGGTCGTGACATCTACCGTACTACATAGTTCACACATATCATGCTAGAAGAGATAGGAAGAGGTTCACATACCTCGCGACGAGTATCGACTAATAGCAAAACGCTCCAAGTACTTCAAACCGCTACTACTCCTTAGCCGAGATCGCGCCATCGTAGTACTTCAACCTATAAGGCCACAAGGCGCTTATTAACATTTAGATCCCTTCAGAGAACATTCTACGTAAAAATTCGGCAGACTCCCGCAACAGCGTAAATCTCCTCCTCTATTGGGGCCGGCTATCAAGCCAACCAGGGGGGGGGTTCATACATCTAACCGGACGTACAATTCTACCTCACGTAAAAGCTACACAAGTCTACCAATACACCCTATGTAAAACAGTAAGATTCGGTTCTTTCGAAAAGGTTTCTTATTATTCGGGCTTAAGTCAAAAGACATTGCGATAACAACGCTCGATTCTATATATAGTATACTTCAACTATAGTCTAACAATCATGTAATTTCCAATTACAATAGAGGGACAAGATATTTACCTCGATAAGCCCATAATTATCCAAGTATAAATGTCGAACCTTAGCAACGCTTAGCTCCTACTCCGGGTGCTCCAACCCGCTCCAAACAACCCTTAGAAGTTCTAACCAACTTCTACTTAAATACTTCAATCAATCAATGAAGATTTCCTTAGGGTTTCGGTTTGAGACAAAAGGACATACTGTAGTATTTCCGGCTCTACGATAGAGGTTTCTTTGGAATACTACAAGGTATACGGCTAAGGTAATTTGGGTATAGTAACAATACTTTGAGAGTATTTCTACCAAGAGGGGTGCGTTCTACGAAACAACAAGGCAAGGGGGTACCTCACGGCACACCACTAGAGGGGTGTACCTCGGCCAAGGCCTCAGGAGGGGTGCACCCTCGCCAAGGCTTCACAAAGGAAGAGGAGGGACGAAACCAACAAGGAGGAGGAGGTTTTCAAGACTTGGAAATTATGGAATTGATGAAGAAGTCTTCAAAGGGGAGGGTATTTATCGGCCAAGCAAAGGCCAACCAATGGCCAAGATCTTGCCACGTGGGGGCAAGTGGAGGGCCAAGATATGCCCAAGTGCCCCCTAGACCCTACTCCTTAAAACCCTCACAAATATCTACACAAATATCAACCAACACTTGCTCATCCATTCGGCCCTAACGCCCCTTCAAGTCCACCAACGAGAGGGTGCCAAGTGTTGCCCTCTCGTTGGTCCAAAACGCTTCGTCTCTCGGAAACATCCGCAAAAATACTAAATGACATAGCCGTCATTTACCCTTCGTACGTTAGGTAGAACGTGTCGTCAAAACGACTCTAACCGTGTTGTGTACAAACATATTTCGCCAAGGGTGCAACATTGGGGTGACACGTGTCTAACCCCGATTCGTCCAAAATATTTCTTCTTCCGAAAATATCCATAACGGCCAAAATCTCAAAATCAAAGCGGGCCCCACAAAACCGTAAATTTCTCCCGTGGGCCCCACGTGACCATTTCCGAAAATAAAATCCCAAAATTCTAATATAATCTAAGAAGTCCAAATACCAAATCTGGGAATCCAATTCCCATTAACGAACCTTTTTCCTTCACAAAAACCGGAAACTTTTCCGTGGAAAAATCACCTCTTTCTTCCTTTCCAATCTTTCTGTCGTATTCTCGTACGTACGTCCTCGCATACATACCCTGGAACTACGGGGTATAACATTCTCCCCCCCTTAGAAACATTCGTCCCGAATGTTCCTTCTAAGTCCCCAAACACACAAGCGTCGATATAGTCTCTACTACTATACTTATGAGAACAATCCTGCCACACCTGGCCATGGAAACACCTGCGCAAAAACTTTCATCCAGGCCCACGAGGAAACACCTCTACATCACCACAAATACCTCTTCCCGGGGTCAAAAATATACTTCCTTAGTCACTGATACCACTTTTGTCACTTTGTCGCGAGCCTTGCTCCGACGACCCAACAAATGGTATCGCCGCTATGATCCTCGAGGTACGCCTTCTTCGCCTTCTCGGGATGTGCCATACGGAGCCACGGTTCGGTCTGTTCCTGGTAGAGGCTCGCCTCTTTATACGCTCACCAACAACAATACGAAGACCGGACGTCGCTTCCTAAGTCGGACGGCAATTGCTAACATATAGCAACCCGCCTATTCTTCACGAACTCAAAAGGCCCAAAGTAACTCGGGCTAAGTTCCTTCGTCTCCAAAACTCGTCACACCCAATCCGGTGGTACTTTCAAGAAGATCGACCGTCACCAACTCTAAGCGTCGCCGATTATCCGTCACGATTTCTCCGAGCCGCGTAACCTCTTACGGACAAACTTCACCTAACCGCATCACCGGAACAAGCCTGAACCAACTATCTGAACCTTGCCAACGTCGAACCAATCGACCGGAAACTTACACTTCCGCCCCCTACAAGGCTTCATAAGGCGACATTCGCACACTGAAATGGTAGCTTAAACGCCCTCCACAGAACCAACAATCTCACAATTACCCCAAATCCACACACCGCCCGGGGCGAATGCGATTCTCGAGACTCACCTGAGTTCTTAACCCTGCCTGGTCAAACTCTTAGAAAACGAAAATAGCCACAACCTGGGCTTCACTGCCTGTCATAAGGTGAAGGTAGGCACCCCGTGCAGCCTTACAACCTTTCTGATAATCAACACTGCAAGTACATGGTCTCGATCGAAAAACACGACGGGCTGCCCCATCGCCCGACCATCGGTCGAATCGTCCACGAACTCAGACGCTGGTTAACTAAACATGGGCCTAACACCTCATGACTTATCACAAGGCGGACCACCACAACTGACCCCACCATAAAACAGGTCGCGGGTTGACCCGCGACGTGGCCTCAACCTGACCCGGCAACGCGCAAAACACTAGTTCCCCGAAGGAACAATCTCACTAATCACGTTCCGAAAACCTAGCGGTCTTCTTAGCTCAACTACCCCCCCTTCTTTCCATACTACTAGGGACCTATCCCAAACATAGCTCACGTGCACTATGCACTTCTGATAAGGATCAAACATAACACTACACCTTTTCTTGAGATGGCCTCACCTCTAAGGTCTCTACGTATAACACTCTAAGGCCCACACCTTCTCTAACCCCCAAAATCTTACTCGGTTAACCCACCATGATTTCTATGCTTCTCGGCCTGATGCGCATAAGCCCGTACACAGGCCATGCTCAAGCCTAACTGAAGAATTACTCTTGCACGACCCTCTCTTAGATAGCCATCAAGACTCGCGGTACATCGGTATACTCTCTGGTAGCCAAATCCATAGCTAGTAACAGGGTCGCCTCTTTGCAATCCATATTCTCTGTTCCTGGTCGTGGAACTGAAGGTTCAAATATCATGGCCGCAGTAGGAACTGCCGCCGCCGTGCTAAACTTTACTGGGGCTAGTGATGTCGCAGAAATCCCCGAATGAAGCATTACCCTAGGTAATGATTGGGCCTGTGCCCACGTAACCCTCTGAACTCTACTCGCAGCTCCCTCGGCTGCCTTGCCCTCCTGGGCCCGGGTTTGCCCTACGCGGAGGTATAACGATAAGGGAAAGAAATGCGTCAGAGGGTCTACTTACAACACAGCTCTAAGGCACGATCTCAGAGTGAGAAGAATAGAAACCAATCCTAAATATCCTATAGCCTCCTGATTATTGATGTGGTGCACAACACACCGATAATCAAGACTTCATCGATACGGCCAGACACTTTCCGGGATTACCGCTGCGATACCACTTTTGTCACGACCAACTCGCCCGCGGATCGTGCCTACCGGGCACCCTAGTGATACAACATCGAGTAATCAATGAATATAAACAATAACGTGAAATAACAAGAAGTATAAAACAATAATCAGGAAAACTTGCCTTTCGCTTATATAAACAATCTTTTAAAGCGAGCGCTTTAATCTTTTACAACCCCGCCTACATCGCATTTACTGCACTTATGAATGAAATGACAACAACGACGGACAGGTTCGCCATACCACGAATGTAAGCACCTACAACAACAGGGACTATACGAAGATAAGCCTCCGAGAAACGGAGCTTTCCCAAACGCCGAATCCGTGACTCCTAAGAGCGAGGATCAACGACTGGTGTACCTTTACCTGCGGCATGAACGCAGCCCCCCGAAGGAGGTCAGTACGACAGGTACCAAGTATGTGAAACCGTAAATAACCACTGTCAATGAAATCATAGTAGTCTCTACGAAGCAGGAGACATGTATGATAACCAAACTACGATTCAAAGATAAATAAGGCCATGCCAAGTCGTGACTCACGCCTCAAGTCATCACTCAAATTTAACAATGGGTCTCACGCCCACAACATCAATCGTGCCGTGGAATACCTTCCTCACCGCCCAGCTTATGATATACAAGCACCAAGGAATACACATGAACACCGTGTCCCACCTGTGTCCTAATAAAACAAGACAGGTAAGTACGAAGGCATAGCCGACTACTAACACCCACGCATCAATAAGGTCATAAATCGTGTCATGATATCTCGCTCTGCAGGCGATCACATGATAAAAGCCGTCACTCGCTCAAAGATCAAATGTGCGCGTCTAGCCACGAACTTTCCGTAGCCCCGCATAGGCCAACCTCATAGGCCCGCATGAGGTATAACCCCGCATCGAGGGTAGCTACTCCCGCATCGCCCCGACTCGCACCGCATGGCCACAAAGACCGCGTGACCACGCGGCCGTAAACTAACACGGAACTCCCGTAGTTCCGCATGGATCCCCTGGACCCGCATGAGGTATTCTCGAATCATGGTCCCAGACCGCCTGAGTCTACCCCGCATCGGAGGGCAGCTTAACCTCCGGACACAAGTCAAGGTAAGTGGTACAATACCAACATAACGGCTGATAGTCAAACAACTTTAAGCGCAGTCGAGGGGAAAACCCCTTTACACTAACATCACAAGATACTAACACACGTAGCATCCTAACATGGTTACTTATCAAATCAACAAGAAAGTATTACTGTGCTATCACAAACCAATACAATCAAGTTATTCACACATAAGGTACTTTCTACTATGTGTCAACATGTTCGGGTTTCTATCCCCAAAGTACTTCATACATTAACTTTTTTAAAAGATACGTTACTTTCACAAAAGTCACACAATACCCGTAGTATATGAAAATAGAGTGATTATCTTTTGAAGTGAATCAAAACACTTATCTTTGTAAAATCAAGTAACAACATTATTATCCAAACGTCCAAGTTTGCCTAATTTCAATTGTTCACGTTTCTTATTTTAGAAAGGTTTCGTAGTTCATAGTCTTATTCATTTAAGAATATAATTCTCTCTTTTAAACTATCTGAGAACATAAGCCTTATATGTGAGTAGGATATTCTCGTTTATAACAATCTTATTACAATGCCATGATCTAGAAATATCATTTTGTCTCATCTTAGCTTCTATGCGGATGGAAGTTTCTACCGGTTTTAATAATACTTAATCTAAAACATTTCCTTTTATTAACGCCGATGGTTTGTCGATACACATTCCGATTTCCAAATCAAGAAACATTCTTAAGCCGTTATACCTAACTTCCCATAAAGCTAGTATAACTCTTAAGTTTTCAAAAACCAAGTATTACTTCTTCTTTCAAAATGATTCAAAAATCTTTTGAAATACTTCAAGTTCTTTATTAACACATAACAAGCCCGTTATAGTTCAAACCAGTTACCTTAAAAAAAACCACATGTATTTTCTTACCAACATAAAGCTGTTATAACCAACTTCCCATAAAGCCGTTATAACACTTTATGTTTTACACCAATCAAATACATTTAGCACATGACGCTCACCGTACTACATAGTTCACACATATCATGCTAGAAGAGATAGGAAGAGGTTCACATACCTCGCGGCGAGTATCGACTAATAGCAAAACGCCCAAGTACTTCAAACCGCTTGGCTACTCCTTAGCCAGAGATCGCGCCACACGTAGTACTTCAACCTATAAGGCCACAAGGCGCTTATTAACATTTAGATCCCTTCGTAGAACATTCTACGTAAAATTGAAGACCTCCCCGCAATGCGTAAATCTCCTCCTCTATCAGGCCGCCATCAAGCCAACTATGGGGTTCATACATCTAACCGGACGTGCACAATTCTACCTCACAGAAAAGCTACACAAGTCTACTGTAATACAGTCCTATGTAAAAACAGTTCAGTACTCTTCTTTCGAAAAGGTTTCTTATTATTCAGGCTTAAGTCAAAAGACATTGCCGATAACAACGCTCAGTTCTATATATAGTATACTTCAACTATAGTCTAACAATCATGTAATTTCCAATTACAATAGAGGGACAAGATATTTACCTCGATAAGCCCATAATTATCCAAGTATAAATGTCGAACCTTAGCAACGCTTAGCTCCTACTCCGGGTGCTCCAACCCGCTCCAAACAACCCTTAGAAGTTCTAACCAACTTCTACTTAAATACTTCAATCAATCAATGAAGATTTCCTTAGGGTTTCGGTTTGAGACAAAAAGGACATACGGTAGTATTTCCGGGCTCTACGTATAGAGGTTTCTTTGGAATACTACAAGGTATACGGCTAAGGTAATTTGGGTATAGTAACAATACTTTTGAGAGTATTTCTACCAAGAGAGTGCATTCTACGAAACAACAAGGCAAGTGGGTACCTCACGGCACACCACTAGGAGGGTGTACCTCTGGCCAAGGCCTCTAGGAGGGGGTGCACCCTACCAAGGCTTCACAAAGGAAGAGGAGGACGAAACCAACAAGGAGGAGGAGGTTTTCAAGACTTGGAAATTATGGAATTGATGAAGAAGTCTTCAAAGGAGGGTATTTATAGGCGAGCAAAGGCCAACCAATGGCCAAGATCTAGCCAAGTGGGGGCAAGTGGAGGCCAAGATATGCCCAAGTGCCCCTAGACCCTATTCCTTAAAACCTCACAAATATCTACACAAATATCAACCAACACTTGCTCATCCATTCGCCCTAACGCCCTTCAGTCCACCAACGAGGTGCCAAGTGTTGCCCTCTCGTTGGTCCAAAACGTTTCGCCTCTAAAAATCCGCAAAAATACTAAATGACATAGCCGTAATTTACCCTTCGTAGTTAGGTAGAACGTTTCGTCGAAAACGACTCTAACCGTGTTGTTTACAAACATATTTCGCCAAGGTGCCACATGGGGGTGACACGTGTCGCCCCCCGATTCGTCCAAAATATTTCGTCTTCCGCAAATATCTATAACGGCCACAATCTCAAAATCAAAGCGGGCCCTACAAAACCGTAAATTTCTCCCGTGGGCCCCACGTGACCATTTCCGAAAATAAAATCCCAAAATTCTAATATAATCTAAGAAGTCCAAATACCAAATCTGGGAAACCAATTCCCATTAACGAACCTTTTTCCTTCACAAAAACCAGAAACTTTTCCGTGGAAAAATCACCTCTTTCTTCCTTTCCAATCTTTCTGTCGTATTCTCGTGCGTACGTCCTCGCATACATACCCTGGAACTACGGGGTATAACATAGTCTCTATACTCGGTGGGCCGTGGAACCGAGGCTCGCAGGAACCTCTGAGCTACCGCCGCCTCGGCCTTCTAAAATCGCAGCGTGGTGAACTTGCCGACTAGCTTACTACCTCGTGCATAGTCCGTGCTCGAGCCTATGTAACCCTCTCGAGTACCGCTAGCGCCTCCGCCGCCGCTTTGCCCTTCTCGGGCCCCGTAGCTTTCCGGAGGCATAGTTGTTTCATAAGAAGAGGTCGGAGAGGATTCAACCTAATAAGACAACTCTAATGCACGATCTCGGAGAGAAGTGTCACGACCAACTCGCTCGTGATCGTGCCTTACCCGGGCACCCTAGTGATCCAACAGCAGAGTACTCAGCTGAACATAAAACACATACCTGAAACAAATGAAGTACAAAACGATGTCGAGGAAAACTTGCCTTTTCGGCAAATATATAAATAATAACTCTAACAAATGAACAGTTTAATCCTTTTACAAACCCCGCCTACAACAAGATTACTGCACTTCTAAGAAATGATATGACAACAATGGCGATGTGGCCCGCCATACCCCTGAATGTAAATACCTACAACGACAGGGGACTATACCAAGATAAGCCTCCGGAGAAACGGAGCTTTCCCAAACGCTGAACTGTGACCCTAAGAGCGAGGATCAACGACTGGTGTACCTTTACCTGCGGCATGAACGCACTTCAAGGAGGTCGATAACAGGTACCGAGTATGTGAAACTGAAAATACTGTAAATGAAATCATAGTAGTCTATATAAAGCAGGAGACATGTATGATAACCAAACTACAGTTCACAACAAATAAGCAGTCATATCAAGTCAGGGACTCACGCCCTCGAAGTCATCACTCCAATATAACAATGGGTCTCACGCCCACAACATCAATCATGCCCGCGGAATACCTTCCTCACTGCCGGCAGTCAATGATAGAAAAGCACCAAGGAATACATATGAACAACAGGTCCCACCTGTGTCCAATTAAAACAGTACGGGGTAAGTACGAAGGCATAGCCGACTACTAACACCCACAGTACTAACAAGGTCATAAAATGTATCATGATATCTGTCTAGACCGTCACATGATCAAAGCCGTCGCCGCCCGCAATATCAAATGTGCGCTAGCCTGGAACTCCCGCAGCTCGCGTAGGCCAATCTCATAGGCCCGCATGAGGTATAACCCGGATCGAGGGTAGCTACTCCCGCATCGCCCCGACTCGCACCGCATGGCCACATGCACCGCGTGACCATAAAGGCCGCACACTAACCGAACTCGTAGCTCGCGTAGGCCCTCAGACCCGCATGCAGGTATTCTCGAATCATGGTCCTGCATCGCTGAGTCTACCCCGCATCGGAGGGCGCAACCCCGAAACACGGTGAGTGGTATAATACCAACATAACGGTTTATCGTTTAAACAACATAAGCACAATCGAGGAAAACCCCTTTACACCAACGTCACGAATCACTAACACACGTAGCGTCCTAATATGATTACTTATCAAAGCATCACGAAGGTATTACAAGGCTATCACAAACCAACACAATCAAGTTATACACACAAGGTACTTTCTACTATATGTCAACATGTTCGGGTTTCTATCCCCAAAGTACTTCATACATTAACTTTTTTTAAAAGATACGTTACTTTCACAAAGGTCACACAATACCCGTAGTATATGAAAATAGAGTGATTATCTTTTGAAGTGAATCAAAACACTTATCTTTGTAAAATCAAGTAACAACATTATTATCCAAACGTCCAAGTTTGCCTAATTTCAAATGTTCACGTTTCTTATTTTAGAAAGGTTTCGTAGTTCATAGTCTTATTCATTTAAGAATACAATTCTCCTTTAAACTATCTGAGAAACATAAGTCTTATATGTGAGTAGGATATTCTTGATTATAGCAATCTTATTACAGCAACCATGATCTAGGAAACATCATTATGTCTCATCTTAGCTTCTATGCAGATGGAAGTTTCTACTGATTTTATATAATACTAAATCTGTCAAAACATTTCCTTTTTTTTTTATTAACGCTGCAGTGGTTTGTCGATACACATTCGATTTCAAATCAAGAAACATTCTTAAGCCGTTATTACCTAACTTCCCATAAAGCTAGTATAACTCTTAAGTTTTCAAAACCAAGTATTACTTCTTCTTTCAAATGATTCAAAAATCATTGAAATACTACAAGTTCTTTATAAACACATAACAAGCCGGTTATAGTTCGGATCGATTACCTTTTAAAACCACAAGTATTTTCTTACCAACATAAAGTCATATAACCAACTTCCCATAAAGCCGTTATAACACTTTATGTTTTAAACCAATCAAATACATTTAGCACATGTACGTCTACCGTACTACATAGTTCACACATATCATGCTAGAAGAGATAGGAAGAGGTTCACATACATCGCGACGAGTATCGACTAATAGCAAAACGCTCCAAGTACTTCCAACCGTCGGCTACTCCTTAAGCCAAGTAGATCGCGCCACACGTAGTACTTCAACCTATAAGGCCACAAGGCGCTTATTAACATTTAGATCCCTTCGTAGAATATTCTACAGAAAATTCGGCAGCACCTCCCCCCCCCCGCAACAGCGTAAATCTCCTCTCCTATCGGGGCCGGCTATAAAGCCAACCAGGGGGGGTTCATACATCTAACCGGACGTGCACAATTCTACCTCACAGAAAAGCTACACAAGTCTACTGTAATACAGTCCTATGTAAATACAGTAAGATCTTCTTTCAAAAGGTTTCTTATTATTCAGCTTAAGTCAAAAGACATTGCGATAACAACGCTCGCCTATATATAGTATACTTCAACTATATAGTCTAACAACATGTAATTTCCAATTACAATAGAGGGACAAGATATTTACCTCGATAAGCCCATAATTATCCGAGTTTAAATGTCGATCCTGAGCAAGGTTTAGCTCTTACTCCGTGCGCTCCGACCCGCTCCAAACAACCCTTAGAAGTTCTAACCAACTTCTACTTATTACTCCAACTAACCATGGAGATTTTCCTTAGGGTTTTGGTTTTGTGACTAAGGGAAGTATGATAGTATTTCGGCTTTTCAGATAAGTATAACCTTAGAATACTACAAGGTATACTGGCTAAGGTAATTTGGGCATTATAACAATACTTTGAGAGTATTTCTACCAAGAGGGTATTATTATACGAAGACAACTAGGCTAGGGGTGGAGGGGGCACCCCACGAGGAGGGGGTGTCTACTCGCCCACCCCACTAGGGGACTCGCCAAGGAGGGAGAAGGAGAGCTTTCAAGACTTAGGCAATTTTGTGGATGAATTAGTCTTCAAAGGGGTGGGTATTTATAGGTCAGTGAAGGCCAACCAATGGCGAGATCTTGCCAAGTGCAAGGCAAGTGTAGGGCAAGATCTTGCCAAGTGCACCTTATCCATCTACCACCAAAATATCCTACCAACCCCTTGACCAAACAATGGCCATTCGCCAACCTCCCTTACCGCCCAGGTGTTCCAATGAGAGGGTGACAAGTGTCGCCTCTTGTTGGTCCAAAATGTTTCGTCTCTCGGAAAAATCCGCAAAAATTAAAAATGACATAGCGGAAATTCCCTACGAAAGTTGTGAAAACGTTTAGTCAAACGACTCTAACCGTGTTGTGAACAAAATTAATTCGCCAAGCCTAATTCTCAAGTTCAAATTTTCTACGTGCGTCTTTACGTACATACTGAAATACGGTATAACATTCTCCTCGCCAGAAACATTCGTCGAATGTTCCTTCTAAGTCTCAAAACAAGCGTGCGCCGATAGTCTTCACTACCATACTTACGAAACAATCACGCCTGATGGCCACGAAACAATCTGCGCAAAATACTTACATCAAGTCCACGAGGAATCACCTCTAACATCACCACAAACACCTCTCTCGGGTCTAAAATATACTTCTTCCACACTTTTTCCAAACAAAGAAATGGTCACATCAATGCTCGCCATACATGCTCGCTTCTTCCGATACCACTTTTGTCACTTTGCCGCGAGGTTCTAGTGTCACTCGGCGACCCAACAAATGGTACCGGACTACATGCGATCCACGAGGTCATCGTGACACTCGAACTCTTACCACATTTACGATCGCTTGATTTCCAAAACTCGGTTACTTATCTCTAACGTGGTCATCATTAATCGGGAACACTCTGGATGGATCTCGATACTTTCCGATCATAACAATACGAAAGACCGGTCATATCGCCTCTAAGTCGGATGGCAAAGCTAACGATATGCAACTCGCCTATTCTTCACATGGACTCAAAGGCCCAGTAACTCAAAGCTAAGTTCCTCTGTATTCCAAAACTCGTCACACCCACTCGGTGGTACTTTCAAGACCGACCGTCAACTGAACTCTGGCGTCGTCGCGGATTATCCGCACGATTTCTCGAGCCGCGGAACCTCTTCTAGACAAGCTTTACTCTATCCACGATCTGTGGAACAAGCTGAACCAACTATCTGAATCACGCCAACATCGAACCAATCGACCGCGACTCACATCCGCCCTCTGAGGCTTCATAAGGCGACATCCGAACACCGAAATGGTAGCTTAAACACTCCTTCAACATGAGACAACAATTCTGCAACTATCCTCGAAATCCAAACAACGGCGAGGCGAATGGGATCGAGACTTACTCGAGTTCCTAACCTTGCTCGTAAAACCTCCGAAAAGAAAGCGACCACACACAGGCTCCACTATCGACATAAGGTGAAGGTAGGCACCTCGCGACCTTACAACTTTTACGATATATCATCTCGCATAACCTCTGCGAGTAAACGGTCTTTGCTGAAGACAACACGGTGACCTCGCCGGCCCAACCATCGGTCGAATGTATTCATGAAATCGTCGTTGGTTAACTAAACTCGCCTAACACCTCGTGACCTACCACAAGGCGGGACCACCTGACCCGACCCACCAAACATGCGCGGGTTGACGCGGCGTAGCCTCAACCCGACCCGCCGCGCGGCGCTAGCTCACGAAGGAAAACTCTCACTAATCACGTTACGAAAACCTAGCGGTCTTCTTAGCTCAACTACCTCTTTCATTCCACACTACTCAGGGACTAATCCCACAAACATAACTCACGTGCACTATGCACTCCTATAAGGGTCAAACATAAACAATACATCTTTTACTCGAGATGGCCTTACCTCTAAGGTCTCTACGTAAAAAAAACTCTAAGGCTCACACATTCTCTATCCCCCAAAATCTTACTCGGTTAACCCACCATGATTTCTAATCACAACTAACACACTGCTATCAGAACATAGCACTTAAGATATACTCACCTTAACACACATACAGATCTCTAGAGGGTTAAGGATATATCTATATCTACTGCTTCACTCCCCTTAGTCGTTCTAATCAAACCTGCCCCGTAGGGCGCATATCTAAGGAAGATGACAAACTACCCACCGATCCTGAAGGCTAAGTCCTCCCGCAAGGACACTCTTTCGACATCGGACGGCGGTCGCCGTACAACAAGTACCAACTAAAAGACGACATTCCTCGAGATGGCGCTGCCGCTGTGAACAGAAAAAGCTGAATCGGATGGTTGGAACGCCGTGTATCGTGAACCGGAAGCTCTGGAGCTCTGACCAACTCCTGCATACCTCGAACGTCCTGAACCCTGTGGAGGACCTTTCTGCACTGGTGGATGTGCATAATCTAATCTGCTGGTGAGGTGACTTGACTCGAAAGTTACTAAAGGACCTTGCTACTCTGGCCCTCTTCTGCTGTCCTTGGTTAACCCGTCGATCTCTACGTTTCTCGGCCTGCTGTGCATAAGCCCGTACACAGGCCATGCTCAAGCCTAACTGAAGAACTTACTCTTGCACAACCTTCTCGTTGATATTCATCAAGACTCGCGGTACATCGGTACACTCTCTGGTAGCCAAATCCATAGCTAGTAACAGGGTTGTCTTTTCGCAATCTATATTCTCTGTTTCCGGTTGTGGAACTGAAGGTCCAAACATCGTGGCCGCAGTAGGAACTGCTGCTGCCGTGCTAAACTCTGCTGGGGCTAGTGACGTCGCAGAACTCCCCGAATGAAGCACCACCCAAGGTGATAATTGGGCCTGTGCCCACGTAACCCTCTGTACTCTACTCGCAGCTCCGCCTGCGCGCCGCCTCACAGGCGGGTTGCCCTACGCGGAGGCATAACGGTAAGGGAAAGAAATACGTTAGAGGGTTCAACTTACAACACAGCTCTAAGGCACGATCTCAGAGTGAGAAGAAATAGAAACCAATCCTAAATATCCTATAGCCTCCTGATTATTGGTGTGGTGCACAACACACCGATAATCAAGACTCTACTGGATACGGTCTGTAGACACTTTCCGAGGATTAATCGCTCGATACCACTTTTGTCACGACCGAACTGGGCGTGGTGGTGCCTTACCGGGCACCCTAGTGATACAACATCGAGTAATCGTGAACATAAAACACATACATGAAACAAATGAATTACTAAACCTTAATCTGAGTAAAACTTGCATTTAGGCATATATATAAATAAAAACTCTTACAAATTAACATTTTATTCATTTTTACAAACCCCGCCTAAGATTACGGACCTAAGAAATGATATGACAACAATGGCGGGACGGGGCCGCCATACCACGAATGTAAATACCTACAACGACGGGGACTATACAAGATAAGCCTCGGAGAAACGGAGCTTTCCCAAATTGACTGTGACCCTAAGAGCGAGGATCAACGATCGTGTACCTTTACCTGCGGCATGAACGCAGCCCGAAGGAGGTCGATCTGACAGTGCAGAGTATGTGAAACGAAAATCGTAAGTGAAATCATAGTAGTCTATATAAAGCAAGAGACATGTATGATAACCAAACTACGATTCACAACAAATAGCGATCATATCAAGTCGGGACTCACTCCTCAAGTCATCACTCGATATAACAATGGGTCTCACGCCCACAACATCAATCATGCCCGCGGAATACCTTCCTCGCTGGCGATCAATGATAGAAAAGCACCAAGGAATACATATGAACAACGGGTCCCACTGTGTCCAATTAAAGCGATGCGGGGTAAGTGCGAAGGCATAGCCGACTACTAACACCCACGGTACTAACAAGGTCATAAAATGTATCATGATATCTGTCTGGGCGTCACATGATCAAAGGCGGTCGCCGCCGCAATATCAAATGTGCGCGTCTAGCCCAGAACTCCCCGCACTCCGCATAGGCCAATCTCATAGGCGCATGAGGTATAACCGGATCGAGGGTAGCTACTCCGGCGTCGCCCCGACTCGCGATCCGCGTGGCCACATAGACGCATGACCATAAAGGCCGCACACTAACACGGAACTCGTAGCTCGCGCATAGGCCCCGTGACCGCATGAGGTATTCTCGAATCATGGTCCTGCATCACTCGAGTCTACCCGCGTCGGAGGCGACTTAACCCGGAAACACGGTGAGTGGTATAATACCAACATAACGCTTTATCGTTTAAACAACATAAGCACAATCAAGGAAAACCCGCACACCAACGTCACGTAATACTAACACACGTAGCATCCTAATATGATTACTTATCAAAGCATCACGAAGGTATTACAAGGCTATCACAAACCAACACAATCAAGTTATACACACAAGGTACTTTCTACTATATGTCAACATGTTCGGGTTTCTATCCCCAAAGTACTTCATACATTAACTTTTTTTAAAAGATACGTTACTTTCACAAAGGTCACACAATACCCGTAGTATATGAAAATAGAGTGATTATCTTTTGAAGTGAATCAAAACACTTATCTTTGTAAAATCAAGTAACAACATTATTATCCAAACGTCCAAGTTTGCCTAATTTCAAATGTTCACGTTTCTTATTTTAGAAAGGTTTCGTAGTTCATAGTCTTATTCATTTAAGAATACAATTCTCCTTTAAACTATCTGAGAAACATAAGTCTTATATGTGAGTAGGATATTCTTGATTATAGCAATCTTATTACAGCAACCATGATCTAGGAAACATCATTATGTCTCATCTTAGCTTCTATGCAGATGGAAGTTTCTACTGATTTTATATAATACTAAATCACAAAACATTTCCTTTTTTTATTAACGCCGCAGTTGGTTTGTCGATACACATTCGATTTCAAATCAAGAAACATTCTTAAGCGTTATTACCTAACTTCCCATAAAGCTAGTATAACTCTTAAGTTTTCAAAAACCAAGTATTACTTCTTCTTTCAAATGATTCAAAAATCATTTGAAATACTTCAAGTTCTTTATTAACACATAACAAGCGCTTATAGTTCGGATCGATTACCTTTTAAAAACCACAAGTATTTTCTTACCAACATAAAGTCGTTATAACCAACTTCCCATAAAGCCGTTATAACACTTTATGTTTTAAACCAATCAAATACATTTAGCACGTATGCGTCTACCGCACTACATAGTTCACACATATCATGCTAGAAGAGATAGGAAGAGGTTCACATACCTCGCGAGTATCGACTAATAGCAAAACGCTCAAGTACTTCCAACCGTCGGCTACTCCTTAAGCCAAGTAGATCGCGCCACACGTAGTACTTCAACCTATAAGGCCACAAGGCGCTTATTAACATTTAGATCCTTCGTAGAATATTCTACTGAAAATTGGCAGACTCTCCCCCACATGACAGCGTAAATCTCTCTCTATCGGCCGCCATCAAGCCAACCGAGGGGTTCATACATCTAACCGGACGTGCACAATTCTACCTCACGGAAAAGCTACACAAGTCTCATGTAATACCCTATGTAAATACGATTCGATTACTCTTCTTTCGAAAAGGTTTCTTATTATTCAGCTTAAGTCAAAAGACATTGCGATAACAACGTTCAGTTCTATATAGTATACTTCAACTATATAGTCTAACAACATGTAATTTCCAATTACAATAGAGGACAAGATATTTACCTCGATAAGCCCATAATTATCCGAGTTTAAATGTCGATCTGAGCAAGGTTTAGCTCTTTACTCATGCGCTCAGGCCCGCTCCAAACAACCTTAGAAGTTCTAACCAACTTCTACTTATTACTCAACTAACCATGGAGATTTTCCTTAGGGTTTTGGTTTTGTGACGGAAGGGAAGTATGATAGTATTTCTGGGCTTTTCGTATAAGTATAACCTTAGAATACTACAAGGTATACGGCTAAGGTAATTTGGGCATTATAACAATACTTTTGAGAGTATTTCTACTAAGAGGGGTATTATACGAAGACAACTAGGCTGGGGTACCCCACTAGCACCCTGGAGGGGGTGTCTACCCTCGGCCTACCCCACTGTGGGGACTCGGCCAGGGGAGAGGGGCTCTCGGCCGAACTCAACACAAGGGGAGGGAGAAGGAGAGCTTTCAAGACTTAGGCAATTTTGTGGATGAATTAGTCTTCAAAGGGGTGGGTATTTATAGGTCAAGTGAAGGCCAACCAATGGCCAAGATCTTGCCAAGTGCAAGGCAAGTGTAGGGCCAAGATCTTGCCAAGTGCACCTTATCCATCTACCACCAAAATATCCTACCAACCCCTTGACCAAACAATGGCCATTCGGCCAACCTCCCTTTACCGCCCAAGGTGTTCCAATGAGAGGGTGACAAGTGTCGCCCTCTTGTTGGTCCAAAATGTTTCGTCTCTCGTAAAAATCCGAAAAAATTAAAAATGACATCGCCGGAAATTCCCCTACTAAAGCTGTGAAAACGTTTCGTCTAAACACGACTCTAACCGGGTGTTGTGAACAAAATTAATTCGGCCAAGCCTAATTCTCAAGTTCAAATTTTCTACGTACGTCTTTACGTACATACTCTGGAAATACGGGGTATAACAAGAAGAATGGAAACCAATCCTTAATGTCCTGTAGCCTCCTGATTATAGATGTGGTGCACAACACACCGATAATCAAGACTCTACTAGACACGGTCTGTAGACACTTTCCGAGGACTAACTGCTCTGATACCACTTTTGTCACGACCCGACCGGGCGCGGCTGGTGCCCTACACGGGCACCTGTTGCTCGTATACATCGAGAGAATAGCGGCGGAACATACACAACATAAACACAGTGTAAACAATATAACAACACATGCTAGCCGATCGGGCGCGCCCATAATATTAACAAAGTCAAAAGTACAACTCGGTTTTTTTTGACCACATATGTGAATACGCACTTCTAGGAATAACAATCGTGGCGGGACAGGCCCGCCATACCTGCATGTACATAATCTACAACATCGTGACAAGGCGTACTAAAAGAAAGACAAGCCTCGGAGGATGGAGCTTCCGACGTCCGATAAGTGATCCTAAGAATGTGGATCCATGACACCTTACCACTTTCTGCGGCATGAACGCAGCCCAGGAAGGGTCGATTACACAATATGTACTAAGTATGCAAAATCGAAAATCTTGTAATTACAACATAAGTTTAAAAGAAAGCGGAGACATGTATGCTAACAAAATTACGATTGCTCGAAGGCCTTACTAATGATGAGTATAAATAGGTGTATACTTACAACGAAAAATAGGATTGGAATCCTACTCACGACTATTTCACGCATAGGTCCAATGGACTGCGTGAGGTATTCCTCGCATGGGACTATTTCACCCGCATAAGCCCTTACGGACTCGCGTGAGGTATTCTCGCATAGGCTGAACCCGCCCGTGGGACTATTTCACCGCATAAGCCACTTACGGACTCGCATGAGGTATTCCTCGCATCGTGGTTAGCAAATCCACTAAATATACAATGCCACAATCCCGGGGAATGACCCCGCATCGAATAATATATCATTAGCCCAAATCCGGCTATCACACATAACATAAGCTCTATCGGCTTATCATGCAATATATAAGCAAGTTAAGAAATCCCCTAACTTCTTACTATTCTTGTTCATATACTCATTTTAGTTTACCTAAGGCACTATCATGTCTTTTATGAAAATCCGAATTTAACCCCAAAGTACTACGTCTATTCTCTTAAAATGACTCATTTCATTATAAAACTTCCAAGATACTACTAGCCGTAGTATCAAGTGACAATTTCTTTTCAAGACAAGTCACAATACTTTTAGAAATAAAATATGGCTTCTAAATCAAGTGACTCGTGTCTTATAAAACCTTAGGCAATTGATGCCTTAAAATTGAATTGCCTTCCATTAAATCAAGTCATTTATCTTTCCATAAAGTCAATATAACCAACTCCCCATAGAGTCGTTATATTCACTTTATACCTTAGTCCTGTACAATTTCCTATCGAGGACTTATACGTTTTAAAACGACCCAAGTATTACATACTTTAAAATTCTTCAAGTCCCTTATCTTTAACAAGACTTAAGACATCTTTAATATTCTCAAAGAAGTGAGTTAATCTCCTAACTCACCCGACTTGGCATTTCATAAGTAAAGAATGTCAAAGTCTTGTACGTCTACCGTACTATATACGTGAAACTAGTCATGCTCAAAGATAGGAAGAATTCTACATACCTTGCCGGGTCAAACCACTTGCCAAGTACAAAGTCCCGCCCGTACTATGTCAACCTATAATATTCACAATACGTCTATTAAAGCCTTACTTCAATCGTAGAATATAATAAGGGTTAAGTCTCTAAATTCTACGGAAAATCGGACAGCACCTCCTTTGTTTTTACTTACTTTGCCACCTTTTCCAAGGTCGAAATACAATAACCAAACAGCCCCAATTGGCTCACAACAATATAGTAGATAATCCAATGCAAATGACTAACTAAACAGCCCCAATTGGCTCACAACAATATAGAAGGTAGTCCAATGCAAATGACTAACTAAATGACCCCGATTGGCTCACAACAATATAGAAGGTAGTCCAATACAAGTGACTAACTAAACAGTCCCAATTGGCTCACAATTATATTTCAACCCAAATTTGTAGCATAACATGATATCAAGTCGCATTTGATTATAATAACCATAATCCTTAAGTCAATGACATGCGACGGTTCTAACAACGATTAAATTGTAATTCAACTTAGTAATGGATTACATTACATTTGATTTCAAGGCTATAATCAATCCATAATCTTTATAACTCCAATATAACAATTTCATGCTTGCAACATACAAAGCTAACAACAACAAAATGAATAATCTTGTAATACTTTCAAAGAACAAGATTATACCTCAATGATTCTTAAACCAACTCAATCCAAGTCGCTCCTTAGTAGTTTATAGCCTCTCAAGACACTTCAATCCGCTTGTTGAGACCTTAGAACAACACCAACAATTATCCTTCAAGTCTTCAAATAAAACCTAGAAAGACCCTTAGGTTTTCGTTTGCGACTAACCAGTAAACAATCTTTTCCAAGATTTTTCTATTGAGATGTGTTTACAATACACCTAGGAACCTTGGTTTAAAGTGGGAACTAAAAGAACAAGGAACAAATTTTTTCTTCTTTTTGCTAAGTGAACCCAGAGCTTAAGCCTATGTTCTTCCAATTTTTGTGTGAAATTTTCTAAGTGTTGGCTCTCTCTAGCACTACTAGTATTATATAGAGTAAAGGATGGTCAAGATATAACCAAATGTGAGGCTTGGATAAGCTCTTAGTAAGTCAAGACTTATTGACTAATTGACTTGGTCAAGATTGTCATGCTACACAAGTTGCAAGACTTGTCTTGCAACAAAGGTCCAATGACCTTCATGCCCTTGCACATTTCGACCAAGGCATCATCTAAGGGGGGTGACACGTGTCGCCCTCCCATTCGACACAACACAATGTTTTTCCGACAATTTCATAATTTCCAATAAATTTTTACAAGTCTCGAATCCTTAACATTTGTGAGTTCTTACTTACGTTCTTAAGGCATGTCCTGTAATTACGGGGTGTAACAGTAACCAAGTGTATACTTTACTGCATAAAAATAGGAGGCTCATGATCAAAGTAGGGCCACCCGCCCGTAGTATCATTAAGCAATCCTACTCCTGAGACTATTTCACCCGCATAGGTCCTGTGAACCCGCAATGAGGTCATCCGCCTCGCATGGGACTATTTCACCCGCATAGGCCCGGTGGACCCGCAATGAGTACAAACGCCACACTCGCATCATGGGTAGCAAGTCCATGGAATAAGTAGTAACCCGGGGGTTTACTCCTCCAGAATAACATAACCTAGCACAACCGGCTATCATACATAACATAAGCACCACCGGCTTATCATACATAACATAAGCACCACCGGCTTATCATACATAACATAAGCAAGTTAAGAAATCCCTAACTTCTTATTAGCCTTATTTCTATACACTCTCATTTTAGTTTACTTAAGGCACTAACATGTCATTATAAAATCCGGGAATTTAACCCAAAGTACTATGTACCTTTATCCTTTTAAAAATGACTCTTTCTTGTATAAAATCCCCTAGATACTAACGCCCGTAGTATCAAGGTTTGTCTACATTTCAAAACAAGTCACTATACCTTTAGAAATACATTTTTAGGCTTCTAAACCAAGTGACCCTTACTTTAAACTTTGAGTAATGGATACCTTTAAATCAAATTGTCATTCTTTATTTCAAGTTATTTATCCTTGTTTACTTTACTTGAATAAACATTCTTTTAACTTCCCATAAAGTTGTTATAACCAACTTCCCATAAAGCCGTTATACTAACTTTATGCTTTAGAAACTAAGATATCTTTAACCTTTAAAACAAGTGAGTTAATTCTCTAACTCAACCAACTTGGACATTCTTAAAACAAGTCAAGGATATCAAATGAAACTAAATTCATTTAAATCTCGTACGTCTACCGTACTATACATTTACAACTACGCATGCTCAAGAGATAAGAAAATTCCACATACCTCTTCGATTCAATCCACTTGCTAAGTCCAATATGTTGTACGTAGTATGTCAACCTATAATGACCATAATACGTCTATTAACCTCTATCTTCAAACGTAGAATATTCTAAGTGTAAAGTCACCAAATTCTACGGAAAATCGGACATTACTTCCTTTGTTTCTATGTACTTTTCCACCTTTTTCAAGGCCCTAATTCAATAACCAAACATGACACATTTAAGGCTCAACACATCAACCAATCAAAGGGGATTACACGCCTTACAGGACGTGTAGAATTTTGCCCCATAATTAATACCAAGTAATTCAATAACCAATGCCATTTTCGGCCATAATGTATAACAATGCAAAGTCTTATCCAATTCCTTTTTCAATCCAAGTTGTTTAGTCTAACATGTTATATAGCAGCAATCGATTATAACAACTACAATCTTCAATTAGATAACATGCGACGATTATAGCTATCGACCAAATTGTATTTAAATTTCAACTGGCTAACAAGGTCATTTCGGATTTAGGCTTCCAATATCCATAAAACTTATAAATCTCCAATACAAATATCTAAGAGAACAAGATTGTTACCTTGACAAGCCTTAATCCAACTTCAAGATTCAAAGTCGCTCCTTAGCAACTTAGCTCCTTTCCTTGACACTCCAATCCGCTACTTGAAGCCCTTAGAAGTTCACAAACAACTTCCCTTCAATTTCCAATCAAAACCTATGAAAGCGACGTAGGTTTTCACCTTGCGACTAATGCAAAAACGACACTTTTTCGGGATATTTATATTGAGATATCCGTACAATACCCTTAGGAACCTTGGTTTAAAGTGTTGGGATTATTGAACCACCAACGAAAATTTTTCTTGTTGGATAGAGAGCAAACCCGAGAGCTCAAGAACAAACACAATATTTTTCTTGAATTTTTCTAAGTCTGGAAGACTTGTCTTGCTACTAGTATGCTTATATAATTAAATGAAGGGTCTAGATCAATACACTTGTGTGGTTTGGATGAAAGGGATTTAAATATCAAGCCAAGTGGGCTCTTGACTTAGTCAATAATCTCAAGCTTGAGCTTGCAAGACTTGTTCATCCTAGCTTTGGTCAAATGACCATCTTGACCTTGGTCTAAATCGTCCAAGACTACCCAAGGGGGGTGACACGTGTCACCCTCCCATTCGTCGCAATATTTCATTTTCTGACATTTCCATAATTCTGATAAATTTTTACTATTCTCAAATCTTAACGTTTTTTTGTTCTTACGTACGTTCTTATAAACATGTCCTGGAATTACGGGGTGTAACAGAAAATCCGGCAGCACTTCCTTTGTTTCTACGTACTGTTCCACCTTTATCAAGGCCCGAAAATCAATAGCCAAATGCCACATTTAAGGCTCAACAATTCTGTTAACCAAAGGGGATTACACGTCTAGCCGGGCGTGTAAAATTATGCCCCACAATCAATATAAAATTGTCCATTAATCCAAAGCCATATTCGACTACAATGTATCACAACAATATCAATTCTCTTTAAATTTCCTTTTTAATCCAAGTTGTTATTCCAACATGTTATATACATAATAACAATTACAACAACTATTTCCTTTCTTCCTTAACATGCGACGATTGTAACTATCGACCAAATTGATTACAACATAAATGGCTAACTTGTCCATTTTTGGTTTTAACATGTCGACATGATCCAAATATTTTCAAACTTCAATCTATATACCACATGCTCATTTCTTAACTACTATAACATGCAATCTTCACTCACATTAAGAAGATGAAGATTTTACCTCAATAAGCCCTAATAATATTCATGCGTCAAAGTCGATCCTAGAAACTTTTAGCTCCTCTTCTTACGTTCCAATCCGCTCCAAGAACTCCTTAGAAGCTCATGAAGAACTCTTCTTCAAGTTACAACTTCAAAGTTGAAGAACACCTTAGGTTTTCATCTTGCGACTAACGTAAAAACGTGGTTTTTCCGGGATTTTTCTATTGAGATAACCTTGTAATACCCTTAGGAACCTTGGGTTTGAATATTGGGATTTATCATCAACAAACGAAAATATTTTCTTGTTCTTCCATGGCAAACCCGAGAGCAACATTATGAGCACATAAAGTTTTGCAAACATTTCTCTAAGTGTAAGGCTTGTCTTGCTACTAGTGTGATGATATACTACCTTCAATGGTCAAGATTAGAACACTTGTGTGGCCTAGATTCATTGGGGTTAAAAGATCTAATGTCAAGTTGGCTAGTTGACTTAGTCAACAATGTCAAGCCTTGGCTTGTTCAAGACTTGACCAATTTCCATGTCAATTTCGTCCAAGCCTATGTAGGGGGTGACACGTGTCACCCTCCCATTCGCCCATACACTTTGTTTCCCGACATTTCCATAATTCCGATAAATTTTTCGAGTCTCAATTTACAAACATTATTCTTTCCCGAGGTTCGGAAGACTTTTCCCTTTGGAAAACAATTCTTTCTTTCGTTCAAATTTATAAGTATTGTGCTATCACGTCCATTCTCGTATACATGTCCTGGAATTATAGGGTGTAACATTCTTCCCCTTAGAAAAATTCATCCCCGAATGTTCTTTCGGAGTCCAATCTAATTAGATAGCGACATAGTCTCCTTTTACTACACCCTTCATACAAAAATATGCCACCCATGGCCACATAACAATACTTATACTAAAACGTCAACCTGAACTCCAAGTGTCGACGTAGGTTATCTGTATAAAGCTCCTGCTGACTCTGAGCTTTCTAAAAATCTTTCCTGGATAAGCTTCGCCTTATCCACAGCCCGCTGAATCAAGGCTGGGCTAATTATCTAAACCTCGCCTATGTTGAACCAACCAACCGGCGATTCTACACTCTTTTTCATACCAGGCCTCATACAGGGCCATCTGAATACTTGAATGGTAACGGGTATTATACGCAACTCAACAAGAGGCAAAGGATCCTCCCAGCTTCCCCTGAAATCCAAAAACACAGGCCCGCAATCTATCCTCAAGTGTCTGGATAACATTCCCTGCCTGTCCGTCGGTCTGAGGGTGAAATGCAATACTGAGACTCACCTGTGTCCCCAATCCCTCCTGGGAAAAACCTCCAGAAGCTAGCTGTAAAATGGGCTCATCTGTCGGTCATAAATAAATGTAGGAACCCCGTGCAGTCTCATAATCTTCCTGATACACAATCTCGCATAATCCTTAATTACCTCAACACAATACTTTTCCCACGGTTATCTAAAACTGTAACCTATGGCATGACGACGTTGAAGATCTTACCCGTCTCACAACCATCGCCTAATAACCTGGGTACACATAACCCCATAGTACGTAAAACTATCCTTTTACGTGGGGGAGAGAGCTTATCTCCCTTTCATAATCTTGATCATCCAGTGCCACCTTATAATCGTATAGATTTTCAAAACCTACCAAAGATGTCTTCTGTTTTCCGCGGCAGCACTCGTACTTATCTTATTCTTGCTTGCACATTTTCTTGAAACTATTTGGAAAGTTGTGGCCCTGACCACCACACTAAACCAACTCCAAGTACCTCCAAGTGCACTTAACATAAAATCCCTCGATATCGTACGTTCTTATCTCCGTCTCTTAACGTTCAAATTCAAATCAATCATCTTATTAAAACATGTCACACAGACACCACAATTTATCATGTCAAAGAAGGAAGGAATAACTTACATATTACTAACACTTCCATTTCTTCCCCATCGATAACCGGCTCACCGGGAAACTAGAATCGAACCAACCTCTCTCTACAGTCAACTTTGGCATACACGAAGCCAACTAGTCCATACTCATAATGACCTTAAAGTATGTCGTATCCAGTTCTACTAGGTCTGCTAGGGTCTAACGACTATATCATCACCGGGAAAATCTTATATACCCGCTCATCTACCACCCAATCATCCACTGGTGTAGCTACCTCGAAAGGTTCTTATGGATTCAGCCTCTATCCCTCTACACTGATTCTGACCTCTAATCTTTGGAGTTTACTAAATCGAACAATATAAGGCCATTTCCGACTTTCACGACCTGGTTCCGGTGGAACGCGTCCACGAACCCGTAAAACAATTAACTAGACTTGGGCCTTGCACCCTCGTGATCCTGTCACGTAGCGGGACTACTACCAATTGATCCCACTCCATTTCAGGCTATGGGGCGACCCGTAATAGGTCTTCAACCCGACTCACCGTCGCACTTAACTCTTACCCTTAGTCTGAATTAAATCTTATTGCCCGAGAAGGCCTTATATACCTAAGGTCTCGGCGATTATCAATATTCTTAGGCTCGCAATTTTCATGCACCAAGCCTACCTTATCAGTCCCCCCGTAAACGGGTACAATAACTTCTCATAATACCATAATCGTATTGTCTTGATCACAACAACCATTACCTACTCCATACTGATCTCATTCGTAGAATTCTCTTACGCATACCACGTAGCTTAATCTATCCACATAGTCTTCCATCAAGTACCTTAACATGACTTCTTAAGGGTTCATTACCCTATCAGACAGCTCATCATTTCCTAATTATATCAAATTAGCACACAAACCTTGATGAGAATTCGTTAAACTGTTTCATACCTTCACGGTATCTAATTAGTCCTTACCAACTCTTGGTAATATAAAATCATTCTAGGCAACACGCGTCTGACCCACATACACAAATTCGTATAGATGTATGTCATAATACCAACAATACAACAACTACTACCAACCTGGATACGCAATCCACATAATCCTTCCTGAGTCACTGCTGCCTTTCCCGTAGCTGCAATCAACATAACTCATTAGGGAGAGACGACCCTAACAACACAGCTCTATCGCACGATCTCAGAATGAGAAGAATGGAAACCAATCCTAAATTTCCTGCAGCCTCCTGGTTATAGATGTGCTGCACAATACACCGATAACCATGACTCTACTAGACACGGTCTGTAGACACTTTTCGAGGACTAACTGCTCTGATACCACTTTTTGTCACGACCCGACCCCGGGCCCGCGACTGGTGTCCTACCTGGGCACCCTTACAGGTATACATCAGAGATAATCAGCGGAACATACATAAACTCAACAAGAAATAAATAACAGGTTAGCCGATAAGGCCACCTCCCTTGATATATATAAATATACATAAATCCAAAAGCAGTTACCTTTTTTTTTTATAAAGCGACCCACAAGATATGACTATAGACCTCTAAGAGTTTTGACGTAACAACTGTGATGGGACAGGGCCCCGCCATACCCCTGAATGTACAAAAATCTACAACCTCAGTCTAACTTCCCATAAAGCTATTATAACACCCTATGTTTTAAACCAACCAAATCACTTAGCACATGTACGTCTACCGTACTACATAGTTCACAACAATCATGCTAGAAAAGATAGGAAGAGGTTCACATACCTCGCGACGATTTATCGACAATAAGCAAAATGCTCCAAGTACTACAACCTTGCTAGCCCTTTCCACTCCTTGAGTAGAATACGCTACTCTTAGTACTTTCACCTATAAAGGTCAAAACGTCTATTAACCCCAAAACACAAGTTTCTATCTTTCTAGAAAAAGACTTCCTTCCTTTCCCGCATGACAGAAATCTCCTCCTCTAACGAGGCCGGCTACCAAGCCAACCAGGGGGGGGGGGTTTACACGTCTACCGGACGTGTACAATTCTACTCGATGTACTACACAAGTCTCTGCACAATACACCTATGTAAATACGTGATTGATTCTTTATTCTTGGGCTTAAGTCAAAAGACATTGCCGAATACTAAGTATAGTTCCATATACAGTATACTTCAACTATATATTCTAACAAACATGTAATTTCCAATTACAATAGAGGGACAAGATAATTACCTCGACAAGCCCAAAATTATCCAAGTTATAATGTCGATCCTGAGCAAGGTTTAGCTCCACTCCGTGCGCTCCAAACCACTCCAAACAACCCTTAGAAGTTCTAACCAACTTCTACTCAAATACTTCAACCAACTATGAAGATTTCCTTAGGGTTTCGGTTTGAGACTAAAAAGGACAAAAGGTAGTATTTCCGGACTCTACGTAAAGAGGTATCTTTGGAATACTACAAGGTACAAGGCTAAGGTATTTTGGGCATTATAACAATACTAGGGGAGTATTTCAATACCACAAGGGAGGGGTATTATACGAAAACAACTAGGCTAGGGGGGGGGTACCCCACGGCTAGCACCACAAAGGGGGGGAGGGGGACTCCTCGGCCAAAGGCCTTAACTAGGGAGGGGGGGCTCTTGGACGAGAGTCAAACAAGAGGAGAGGGGAAGGATAGCAAGACTTGGAACATTTTTGGATGAATGAAGTCTTCAAGCCAAGGGGGGTATTTATAGCAAAACCAAAAGCCAACCAATGGCCAAGATCAAGCCATGTGCAAGGCAAGTGTAAGGCCAAGATCAAGCCAAGTGCACCCTAGACCCTACTCCCAAAACCTCACAAATATCTACACAAATATCTACCACAACTTGCCCTCATTCGCCAAGTCGCCCACATCTTCATTGTGAGGTGACACATGTCACCCTCCCGTTGGTCCGAATGTTTCGTCTCTCGGAAAAATCCGCAAAAATACAAAACGACATAGCCGAATTTTCCTTCGCAAGCTACGAAAGCGTTTCGAAAACGACTCTAACAGGTGTGCACAATTGTAAAATCCGCCAAGGTGCCACATGGGGTGACACGTGTCGCCCCGATTCGCAGAATATTTCGTCTTAGAAAATATCCAAAATACCTAAATCTCAAAACAAAGCGGGCCCACAAAATCAGAATTTCTCCCGTGGGCCCACGTGACCATTTCCAAAATAAAATCTCAAAATTCTAATATAATCTATGAATTCCAAATACCAAATCTGGGAATCCAATTCCCATTAACGAACCTTTTTCCTTCACAAAAACCGGAAACTTTTCCGTCGAAAACTCACATCTTTCTTTCTTTTCAAAATTTCTGCCGTACTCTCGTACGTACGTCCTTACGTACATACTCTGGAAATACGGGGTATAACATTCTTCCCCCCTTAGAAACATTCGTCCCGAATGTTCCTTCTCAAGACGGATATCGATGAAGTTCCTCCAACAAGTTGTCAGCGCCACTTGGCCAACGAAATAACACACGTTATCTTCCTTCCTTACTCGTGCCGCTTCTCGAACACTTGAACTCTCCCGGTCGTACCATACTTGATCATTACTCGCTCCCGAAAATCTCCGAGTCACTACCTCCAAACTTGGTCATCTTACTAACCTCAACTTCCTTAAGGCCATTCCGGCCTTTACGAACCGCTTCGGTCGAGCGCGTCCACGAACTCATCGTTGGTCACACAAACTTGGGCCTAGCATCTTCGTGACCCTACCACCTGGCGGGACCACCCGAACTGACCCACCTTAATCAAGACTCACGGGTTGACCGTATCACGTCCTCAACCCGACCCACAACCGCGCCAAACTCTTGTTCCCCGTCCGAACAATCTTACTAATTCACATCATGAAAGCTACCACTTCCATCTCACACTACCACGGACTTATCACACAAATAAATCCACGTATACTACTACTCGATAAGGGTCAAAAATAAATCTTTAACTCAAGACGACCTTACCCTAAGGTCTCGATCGTGACATAGTCTAAGGTTCACACTTACCATGCCCATCGTATCCTCCCAACTAAGCATGTTTTCTAACTCACAATTAACACAACGCTATCCGAACATAACACTTAACACATCATTAACATCAATACATACAAGTATCTAAAGGGTTAAGGATATACAAACTAGGCGGTTCAGGACCGCTAAATCGGAACTTCCACCGCGACCTCTACCGTGGCCCGTAGGTGTATGAACATCTGCCTAGGCGTGGAAGGTGAAGAACCATGGCCCGATCTCGTAGCTGTGCTATCTACCGGTGCTACACTGGTGGACAGTTTCTCCCAAAATGGCCTGCTGTCGCATGTAAAACAAACTCCGGACTAGCACGACACTCCCACTGTGGAGTCTACCACGCAGGCCACAACGAGGTAGGGGTGGCTTGGTTGGCTAACACCCTGCTCTCGAAAATCTGAACCCTTGGAGCCACGACACTGCTCACGAATACTCTGGATGCCTTGAAGATTGTGGAGGACCACTATGCATCTGGCGGGCGCATAACTAGTCTGTCTTGAGGCGGTGCGCCTCGAAAGTCACCAAAGGACCCTGCTGTTACGGCCTCTTTTCGCGACCACAGTCATTCCGTCGATCTCTCGTGCCTCGCATCCCGGTGCATGAGCTGCGTGCGGGCAATGTCCATGCCGGTGAAGAGCTACACCGAACAAGCCTCTGTCAAGTAATCATCTAGCCGGTGGCGTGGCGGTGCACTCTATCCTCCATGGTTGCCACTAAAGCGGGGACATACCGAGCCAACGAGTCAAACTCCACGTTGTACTCCCGAGAATGCGCGGGTTACGCCTCGGCATCATAAATCATCGGCCCGTGCCCTCGCCGTGCGGAGGCAAGAAGTGAGTGAGGAATGCCTCGAGAACTCGTCCATCTTCTTTGAGCGCATGCTCTCCCCGGGACAACTCCCGAATCAAACCAGTCGACTGCGGTATCACGCAGCCGATGCGAACCTAAGACCACCGACTCGGTCTCCGAAGCCTTGATCACTCTCATGACCCGCTGTAACTGCCGGATGAACTCCTGCGGATCATCCTCAGGCCTCGACCCATAAAACTATGGCGGGCTCTAACTCAGAAAGTCCTGTAGCCTCAAACTATCTGCTCGGGGTGAACGGCTGGTGCTCTTTGGGCCAGGCTGCTGCGTCCGGCTGTCCTCATATCGGCCACAACCACGGCCAATAATCGGGCCATCTCCTTGTACCCCCGTCATCTCGCTCCGGTGTGGGCTGGAGGCTCGAGTCTTGTGGTCTCGGCGACCGCTGCTGCGGCTCTAAACTCTGCTTTGAAATTTGGCGGCGTCCACAAAACCGCCGTCGAAGCACAACCTCGGTATTTGTCGGACCTGCGCCCTCGTATCTCTGTATCTCACTAGCGGCACCCTCGGCGGACTTGCCGCCACGGGCAGTGGACTTGCGCGGAGGCATAAGCTGTAAAAGCGAGATACGTCGGAGGGTCCAACTTACAACACAACTCTAAGGCACGATCTCGGAATGAGAAGAATGAAACCAATCCTAAATGTCCTATAGCCTCACGATTATAGATGTGGTGCACAACACATCGATAATCGAACTACTGAACACGATGCGTAGACACTTTCGAGGATTAAGCGCTCGATACCACTTTTTGTAACGACCGTTCGGGGCGTTCTTCGTGCCTTATCGGGCACCTAGTGATACAATCATCGGAGAAAACCAGCGGAAAATAAAACTTTAACAAGAAACAAGATATATGAACATAAAGCAGGCCAACCCAGCGGTTACCCAATAACATAAATAAATACAACTTCTTTCAAAGCGAGCAGTTTAATCCTTTTTACAACCACGCCACAATAGTACTACGGACCTCTAAGATTTACAACAACTATGACGGGACGGGGCCCGCCATACCACAGATGTACAGAACTGACTCGGGGAACACATACCGAAAGATAAGCCTCGGAGAAGCGGAGCTTCCCAACTGGCGAGATCCTAAGGCGAGGATCCACGGCCGATGTACCTCTACTGCGGCATGAGCGCACGAAGGAGGTCGATCTGAATTACAGTATGTGAAAGCGTAAATCACGTAAATGAAATCATAGCGATCTATATAAAGCGGGAGACATGAATGATAACCAAACTACGGTGCGCACATATATCGATTATATCAAGTCGTGTCTCACGCCTCCACATCAATCATGCGAGTGGAATGCCTTCCTCATTCTGATCATGATATGATAACACGAAGTACACCGCACCAAGTCCTACACGATGCCAAAGTCGTATTAACAATTCAAATGGAAGCATACCTGCGCTACGCATCGTGTCGGTATGTCCAAAAGGAACCACAAGCGATAATCAAAATGGAAGCATACGTGCGCTACGCGTCGTGTCGGTATGTCGAGGAAACAATAGGGACATTCCAAATGGAAACATACGTGCGCTACGCGTCGTGTCGATATGCCCAAAGGGAAACAATAAGCGATATCAACATGGAAGCATGCGTGCGCTACGTCGTGTCGGTATGTCCAAAGCGATTAGCAAAAGTAACACAATCAGCGAGGCGTGCGGTGGAATTTCTCCATCACTGGCATGTCGAGTAAGTTCTCAACAAGTCAACCGACCTCTATCGAGAGCGGTAACACGTAAATACAACACTTGTACAACAAAGGCTATCATCACAAGCATAGGCAAGTTTCACACAACTCAAAGTACTTTCACATAAGCCACACAATACAGTAGTATAAAAATCGTGACTATCTTTTTAAGTAAACAAGACACTTCCTTTTGTAAAATCAAGTAACAACATTATTTTCCAAGCGTTCAAATTTGCCTAATTTCAAATGCTCAAGTCACTTATTTTAGAAAGGTTTCATAACTCATAGTCTTAATCTCTTTTAAAACAATTGAGTAACATATGTCATATATGTGAGTAGTTTATTCTTGTTTATAACGATCTTATTACGTGACCGTGATCTAGAAAATGTAATATCATTTTGTCTCATCTTAGCTTCTATGCGGATGGAGGTTTCTACTTGGTTTTAATACAACACATCATTATTCAATACATTTTCCTTTATTAACGCTGCAATAGTGCAGTCGATACATTCCGATTCGAAATCGAGAAACATTATCCCTTTAAAAACCAAGTACTCATTACTCACGAATGAGGTTTCACACAACATCCACATTAAAACAAATAAGTTAAGTCTCTTATCTTATAAGATCAAGTCTCTTAACTTCTAACATCGATAAACCATTTTCACTACATAAGGTCGTTATAACTAACTTCCCATAAAGCTATTATAACACCTATGTTTTAAAACAACCAAATCACTTAGCACGTATCGTCTGCGTACTACATAGTTCACAACAATCATGCTAGAAAAGATAGGAAGAGGTTCACATACCTCGCGACGATTTATCGACAATAAGCAAAATGCTCCAAGTACTACAACGCGCTAGCCCTTTCCACTCCTTGAGTAGAATACGCTACTCTTAGTACTTTCACCTATAAAGGTCAAAACGTCTATTAACCCCAAAACCCAAGTTTCTATCTTTCTATAGAAAATTCGTACACCTCACATGACAGCGTAAATCTCTCTCTAACAGTAGGCTACGAAGCCAACCTGGGGGTTTCGTCTACGGGCGTGTACAATTCTACTCGATGTACTACACAAGTCTCTTTGCAATCTGATCTATGTAAATCTGATTCGATTCGATTCTTTATTCTTGAGCTTAAGTCAAAAGACATTGCGAATACTAAGTATAGTTCCATATACGATTATCTTCAACTATATATTCTAACAAACATGTAATTTCCAATTACAATAGAGGACAAGATAATTACCTCGACAAGCCCAAAATTATCCAAGTTATAATGTCGATCCTGAGCAAGGTTTAGCTCCACTCAGTGCGCTCGACCACTCCAAACAACCCTTAGAAGTTCTAACCAACTTCTACTCAAATCTTGACCAACTATGAAGATTTCCTTAGGGTTTGGTTTGAGACTAAAAAGGACAAAAGGTAGTATTTAGGACTCTACGTAAAGAGGTATCTTTGGAATACTACAAGGTACAAGGCTAAGGTATTTTGGGCATTATAACAATACTAGGAGTATTTCAATACCACGAGGAGGGTATTATCTGAAAACAACTAGGCTAGGGGTACCCAGCTAGCACCTGAGGGGAGGACTCCTCGGCCAAAGGCCTTAACTAGGGAGGGGGCTCTTGGGCGAGAGTCAAACAAGAGGAGAGGGAAGGATAGCAAGACTTGGAACATTTTGGATGAATGAAGTCTTGACGAAGGGGTATTTATAGCAAAACCAAAAGCCAACCAATGGCCAAGATCAAGCCATGTGCAAGGCAAGTGTAAGGCAAGATCAAGCCAAGTGCACCACAGACCTACTCGCCCAAAACCCTCACAAATATCTACACAAATATCTACCACAACTTGCCCACGCCAGTTCGGCCCAGTCATGCGCGTCTTCCATTGTGAGGTGACACATGTCACCCTCCGTTGGTCGAGAATGTTTCGTCTCTCGGAAAAATCATAAAAATACAAAGCGACATAGCGGAATTTTCCGCCCAAAGCTACGTAAGCGTTTAGTCGAAAACGACTCTAGCAAGGTGTTGTGCACAATTGTAAAATCCGCCAAGGGTGCCACATGGGGTGACACGTGTCGCCCCGATTCGCCAGAATATTTCGTCTTAGAAAATATCCAAAATCTGAAATCTCAAAAACAAAGCGGGCCCCACAAAGCAGTAAATTTCTCAGTGGGCCCACGTGACCATTCAGAAAATAAAATCTCAAAATTCTAATATAATCTATGAAGTCCAAATACCAAATCTGGGAATCAATTCCCGTTAACGAACCTTTTTCTTCACAAATAACAGGAAACTTTTAGTCGAAAACTCACATCTTTCTTTCTTTTCAACATTTTACTGCACTCTCGTGCGTCGTCCTCACATACATACCACTGCAACTACGGGTATAACATTCTCCCTCGCCGAAACATTCGTCACGAATGTTCCTTCTCAAACGGATATCGATGAAGTTCCTCCAACAAGTTGTCAACGCCACGGCACCGCGAAATAACACGTTATCTTCCTTCCTTACTCGTCGTGCCGCTTCTCGAACACTTGAACTCTCCCGATCGTACCATACTTGGTCATTACTTAGTTCGAAAATCTGCAGTCACTACCTCCAAACTTGGTCATCTTACTAACCTCAAACTTCCTTAAGGCCATTCCGGCCTTTACGAACGGCTTCGTCGAACGCGTCCACGAACTCATCGTTGGTCACACAAACTTGGGCCTAGCATCTTCGTGACCTACCACCTGGCGGGACCACCCTAACTGACCCACCTTATCAAGGCTACGGGTTGACCGTATCACGTCCTCAACCCGACCAACCGCGCCAAACTCTTGTTCCCCGATCCGGAACAATCTTACTAATTCACATCATGAAAGCTACCACTTCCATCTCACACTACCCACGGACTTATCACACAAATAAATCCCACGTATACTACTACTCTGATAAGGGTCAAAAATAAATCTTTAACTCAAGACGACCTTACCCCTAAGGTCTCAGTCGTGACATAGTCTAAGGTTCACACTTACCATGCCCCCATACGTATCCTCCCAACTAAGCATGTTTTCTAACTCACAATTAACACAACGCTATCCGAACATAACACTTAACACATCATTAACATCAATACATACAAGTATCTAAAGGGTTAAGGATATACCTGAAACTAGGCGGTTCGAGGCCGCTAAAGCTGGGAACTTCCACCGCGACCTCTACCGTGGCAGGTGTATGAACATCTGCCTAGGCGTGGAAGGTGAAGAACCATGGCCCGATCTCGTAGCTGTGCTATCCTACCGGTGCTACCACAGTGGACATTTCTCCCAAAATGGCCTGCGTGCATGTAAAACAAACTCGGACTAGCACGACACTCCCCATTTGGAGTCTACCACAGTCCGCGAGGTAGGGGTGGCTTGGTTGGCTAACACCCGCTCTCCGAAAATCTGAACCCGGAGCCACGACTGCTCTGAATACTCTGGATGCCTTGAAGATTGTGGAGGACCACTATGCCTTTGGCGGAGGCGCATAACTAGTCTGCTTCTTGAGGCGGTGCGCCTCGAAAGTCACCAAAGGACCTGCTGTTGCGGCCTCTTTTCTTGACCACTGGTCATTCCGTCGATCTCTCGTGCCTCACATCCGGTCGTGAGCTGCATGCGGAAATGTCCATGCGGTGAAGAGCTACACCGAACAAGCCTCTGTCAAGTAATCATCTAGCGGTGGCGTGGCGGTGCACTCTATCCTCCATGGTTGCCACTAAAGCGGGGACATACCGAGCCAACGAGTCAAACTCCACGTTGTACTCGGCCCATGCGCGGATTACGCCTCGGCGTCATAAATGCTGTCGGCGTGCCCTCGCCATCTGCGGAGGCAAGAAGTGAGTGAGGAATGCCTCGAGAACTCGTCCCATCTTCTTTGAAGCGCGTGCTCTCCGGGACAACTCCGCGAATCAAACCGATCGGCTGCGGTATCACGCGGCGATGCGAACCTAAGACCACCGACTCGGTCTCGAAGCCTTGATCACTCGTGACCAGAATAGCTGGGATGAACTCCTGCGGATCATCCTCGGGCCTCGACCCATAAAACTCGGCGGGCTCTGACTCGAGAAAGTCCCGTAGCCTCAAACTATCTGCTCGGGGTGAACCATCGGTGCTCTGGGCCCAGGCTGCTGCGTCCGGCTGTCCTCATGTCGGCCTGACCACGGCGATAATCGGGCCATCTCGCATGCCCGTCTCATCTGCTCCGGTGTGGGATGGAGGCTCAGTCTTGTGGTCTCGGCGACCACTGCTGCGGCTCTAAACTCTCTTTGAAATTGGCGGCGTCACAAAACCGCCGTCTGAAGCCACCTCGGTATTTGTCGGACTGCGCCTCGTGCTCCTCTGTATCTCACTAGCGGCACCCTCGGCGGACTTGCCGCCAGGCCTTTGGTCGACTGCGGCGGAGGCATAAGCGGTAAAAGCGAGATACGTCGGAGGTCCAACTTACAACACAACTCTGCTAAGGCACGATCTCGGAATGAGAAGAATGAAACCAATCCTAAATGTCCTATAGCCTCACGATTATAGATGTGGTGCACAACACCGATAATCGAACTCTACTAGACACGCGATGCGTAGACACTTTCAGAGGATTAAGCGCTCGATACCACTTTTGTAACGACGTTCGGGGCCCGTTCTTCGTGCCTTATCCGGGCACCCTAGTGATACAATCATCGAGAAAACCAGCGGAAAATAAAACTTTAACAAGAAACAAGATATATGAACATAAAGCAGGCCAACCAACGGTTACCTTCCAATAACATAAATAAATACAACTTCTTTCAAAGCGAGCGGTTTAATCCTTTTTACAACCACGCCTGCAATAGTACTACTACGGACCTGCAAGATTTACAACAACTATGGCCAGACGGGGCCCGCCATACCCCAGATGTACAAGAACCTACAACTCGGGAACACATCTAGAAAGATAAGCCTCGGAAAGCGGAGCTTCCCAAAACGCTGGCGAGATCCTAGAGCGAGGATCCACGGCCGATGTACCTCTACTGCGGCATGAGCGCAGCCCGAAGAGTCGATCTGGCAATTACCAAGTATGTGGCGTAAAATCAGTAAATGAAATCATAGCGATCTATATAAAGCGGAGACATGAATGATAACCAAACTACGGTCTGTACACATATATCGATTATATCAAGTCGAGTCTCGCGCCCTCACATCAATCATGCGTGGAATGCCTTCCCGCCATGGCGATCATGATATGATAACACCGAAAGTACACCAAGACACCAAGTCCTACACGATGCAAAGCGTATTAACAATTCAAATGGAAGCATACGTGCGCTACGCGCGTCGTGTCGGTATGTCGAAGGAACCTGAGCGATAATCAAAATGGAAGCATACGTGCGCTACGCGCATCGTGTCGGTATGTCGAAGGAAACAATAGGACAGCATTCCAAATGGAAACATACCCGTGCGCTACGCGTGTCGATATGCCCAAAGGAAACAATAAGGCGATATCAACATGGAAGCATGCGTGCGCTACGCGTCGTGTCGGTATGTCCAAAGCGATTAGCAAAAGTAACACAATCAACGAGAACGTGCGTGGAATTTCTCCATCACCGTGGCATGTCGAGTAAGTTCTCAACAAGTCAACCGACCTCTATCGAGAGGCGCGGTAACACGAAATACAACACTTGTACAACAAAGGCTATCATCACAAGCATAGGCAAGTTTCACACAACTCAAAGTACTTTCACATAAGCCACACAATACGTAGTATAAAAATCGTGACTATCTTTTAAGTAAACAAGACACTTCCCCTTTTGTAAAATCAAGTAACAACATTATTTTCCAAGCGTTCAAATTTGCCTAATTTCAAATGCTCAAGTCACTTATTTTAGAAAGGTTTCATAACTCATAGTCTTAATCTCTTTTAAAACAATTGAGTAACATATGTCATATATGTGAGTAGTTTATTCTTGTTTATAACGATCTTATTACTGACCATGATCTAGAAAATGTAATATCATTTTGTCTCATCTTAGCTTATGCGGATGGAGGTTCTCTTGGTTTTAATACAACACATCATTATTCAATACATTTTCCTTTATTAACGCTGCGATGATGCACGATACATTCCGATTCGAAATCGGTAAAACATTATCCCTTTAAAAACCAAGTACTCATTACTCACGAATGAGGTTTCACACAACATCCACATTAAAACAAATAAGTTAAGTCTCTTATCTTATAAGATCAAGTCTCTTAACTTCTAACATCAGTAAACCATTTTCACTACATAAGGTCGTTATAACTAACTTCCCGTAAAGCTATTATAACACCTATGTTTTAAACCAACCAAATCACTTAGCACGTATGCGTCTACCGTACTACATAGTTCACAACAATCATGCTAGAAAAGATAGGAAGAGGTTCACATACCTCGCGACGATTTATCGACAATAAGCAAAATGCTCCAAGTACTACAACGCACTAGCCCTTTCCACTCCTTGAGTAGAATACGCTACTCTTAGTACTTTCACTATAAAGGTCAAAGCGTCTATTAACCCCAAAACACAAGTTTCTATCTTTCTATAGAAAATTAGCGACACCTCACACATGGCGTAAATCTCCTCTCTACGAGTAGGCTACCAAGCCAACGAGGGGTTTACGTCTGCGGGCGTGTACAATTACTCGATATCTTACACAAGTCTCTTTGCAATACTGATCTATGTAAATCTGATTCGATTCGATTCTTTATTCTTGAGCTTAAGTCAAAAGACATTGCGAATACTAAGTATAGTTCCATATACATATCTTCAACTATATATTCTAACAAACATGTAATTTCCAATTACAATAGAGGACAAGATAATTACCTCGACAAGCCCAAAATTATCCAAGTTATAATGTCGATCTGAGCAAGGTTTAGCTCATTCAGTGCGCTCGAACCACTCGAACAACCCTTAGAAGTTCTAACCAACTTCTACTCAAATACTTGACCAACTATGAAGATTTCCTTAGGGTTTGGTTTGAGACTAAAAAGGACAAAAGGTAGTATTTAGGACTCTCGTAAAGAGGTATCTTTGGAATACTACAAGGTCTGAGCTAAGGTATTTTGGGCATTATAACAATACTGGGAGTATTTCAATACCACGAGGAGGGTATTATCTGAAAACAACTAGGCTAGGGGGTACCCACGGCTAGCACCATGAGGAGGGGACTCACCGGCCAAAGGCCTTAACTAGGGAGGGCTCTTGGGCGAGAGTCAAACAAGAGGAGAGGGAAGGATAGCAAGACTTGGAACATTTTGGATGAATGAAGTCTTGAGCCAAGGGGTATTTATAGCAAAACCAAAAGCCAACCAATGGCGAGATCAAGCCATGTGCAAGGCAAGTGTAAGGCGAATCAAGCCAAGTGCACCTAGACCTACTCGCCCAAACCCTGCAAATATCTACACAAATATCTACCACAACTTGCCCGCCAGTTCGGCCAAGTGCGCCCACGTCTTCCGTTGTGAGGGTGACACATGTCACCTCCTCCGTTGGTCCGAATGTTTCGTCTCTCGGAAAAATCCGCAAAAATACAAAGCGACATAGCGGAATTTTCCTTCGCAAGCTACGTAAGCGTTTAGTCAACGACTCTAACAAGGGTGTTGTGCACAATTGTAAAATCCGCCAGGTGCCACGTGGGGGTGACACGTGTCGCCCCGATTCGCCTGAATATTTCGTCTTAGAAAATATCCAAAATACCGAAATCTCAAAAACAAAGCGGGCCCCACAAAGCGTAAATTTCTCGTGGGCACGTGACCATTCAGAAAATAAAATCTCAAAATTCTAATATAATCTATGAAGTCCAAATACCAAATCACGGGAATCAAGTCCCATTAACGAACCTTTTTCTTCACAAATAACCGGAAACTTTTCCGTCGAAAACTCACATCTTTCTTTCTTTTCAACATTTTCTGCCGTACTCTCGTACGTACGTCCTCACATACATACCCTGCAACTACGGGGTATAACACTCAGGGAACTGTACCAAAATACAAATCCTCCGAAATAATGGAGCTTCCCAACCAGCTGAACAGTGATCCTAAGAATGCGGATCGTGACTATGTACCTCAACTCGCGGCGTGACGCGGCCCGAAGGTCGATCTGAAATATATACCAAGTATGTGAAACTAAAAATCAGTAATGAAATGATACGGACTATATAAAGCAGAGACATGTATGATAACAAACTACGATTACCTGATATATAGCGATCGTGTCAAGTCAGAATACATGTGTCACGCCCGAACCGGGCATGGTGGTGCCTACACAGGAACCATACATTCATATAACATAATAAACCGCGGAAGATAAATAACACTTTTTTTTTCTTTAAACACAAGCAAAACCGATAAGGCTGCCATAAAATAAAAATCACCTGAAAGGGTCTACACTGTTCAACAATGTAAATACAACTCTAGCAAGTCCAGCCTGTCACGACCCGAACCCGGGCCCGTCACTGGTGCCTTACCCCGGGCACCCTAGTGATACAACATCAGAGAAAATCAGCAGAAACAAAACATAAACATGAAACAAGAGACATGATAAATAAACAGGCCAACCAAAACAGTTGCCTTCTGTATATATACATAAAAACCCGAACAGTTATCCTTTTTACAAACTCGCCACAAGCATTACTCTGGACCTAAGAAGTGACAACAACTATGGCGGACAGGGCCCGCCATACCACAGAATGTACAAGAACCTTCGGACTCGAGTGTAACATACCAAAAGATAAGCCTCAAGAAAGCGGAGCTTCCCAACACGAACTGTGATCACATGGCGAAGATCCACAACCGATGTACCTCACTGCGGCATGAACGCGGCCCGAAGGAGTCGATCTGACGGTACCAAGTATGTGGCTGAAAAATCGTAAATGAAATCATAACGATCTATATAAAATAGGAGACATGTATGATAACCAAACTACGATTCATAACATAAGCGATCGTGTCAAGTCGGGGACTCACGCCTCAAAGTCATCCCTCGTACGTGGAACTCCTTCCTCACCGCTGGCGATCTAGGTATAAATCGTGTGGAATACGTGTCTCGGCCCATCCATGGGACTCGATAAAGAACGGTGAAATCGTGTCTCGGCCCGTCCGTGGGACTCGATAAAGAATCGGTGAAATCGTGTCTCGGCCCGTCCTGGGACTCGATAAAGAATCAGGTGGAATACTTGTCTCGGCCCATCCCATGGGACTCGATAAAGAATCAGGTGGAATACGTGTCTCGGCCCATCCCATGGGACTCGATAAAGAATCATACATACAGATCAGCCGGCCCTCCATCGAGAGACGCGGTGGTATAAAAATACGATGCTTGCACAACAAGGCTATCACCATGAACATAGGCAAGTTACACACAACTTGAAGTACTTCCATTTTATGTCGAAGGCCAGGTTCTAACCCCCAAAGTATTACGTACGTTAAATTCTTTTAAAAAGATCCAATTCTTTTATAAAGGTCACCCGATACCCATAGTATTAAAAACAGAGTGACTCACATTTTTAAGTAAACCAGATCACTTTCTTTTTAAAATCAAGTAACAACATTATTTTCCAAACGTTCAAGTTTGCCTAATTTCAAATGCTCAAGTCTCTTATTTTAGAAATGTTTCATAACTCATAGTCTTAATCTCTTTTAAAATAATTGAGTAACATGAGTCTTATGTGTGAGCCGTTTATTCTTGTTTATAACAATCTTGTTACAGCAGCCATGATCTAGGAAATGTAATACAATTTTGTCTTATCTTAGCTTCTATGCAGATGGAGGTTTCTACTGGTTTTAATAACAATTAGTCAATACATTTCCTTTATTAACGCTGCAATGGTTTGTTCGATACTTATTCTTATTTCCGAAATCAGTAAAATATTATTCTTTAAAATCCAAGTACTCATTACTCACGAATGAGGTTTCACAACTTTTTAACAAAATTCATAGTTCTTAACATTTCATAAAACGTCATTTATAAGTTAAGTCTCTTATCTTTCAAGATCAAGTCTCTTAACTTCTAAAATCAATAAATCATTCTATTACTTACATAAAGTCGTTATAACTAACTTCCCATAAAGCTATTATAACACTATATGTTTTAAACCAACCAAAACTCGTTTAGCACACGTACGTCTACCGTACTACATAGTTCACAACAATCATGCTAGAAAAGATAGGAAGAGTTTCACATACCTCGCGACGATTATCGACAAATAGCAAAACGCTCCAAGTACTTGACAACCCGGCTACTCGTAAGCCAAGTAGATCACGCCACACGTAGTACTCACTCCTAAAATGGTCATAGTACTTCTATCAAACCTTTCTTACCATTGAAGACTTATACCAATAAAAGCCCTCTAATTTCTACGGAAAATTGGCGTACTTCCCCGTTTTACTCACTTTCCCATCTTTCTCCAAGGCGAATAACGTAATATATATACCATATATATATAAGGCATAATAATTAAACAACATAAAGAAGGGGATTACACGCCCAAACTGTAACGCGGTTTACTATCACGCCTTCATAATAACAATAAGTAAAAGAAGGGGATTACGCGCCCAACGTAACGGTTTACTATCACACCTTCATAACAATACAATAATTAAAAGGGGATCACACGCCCAAACGGAACGCGATTGAACAATCTTCCCCTTAACAGAAATGTAAATACGATCAATGTAAATACGATCCAAAGTAAATGCAGTCGATGTAAATACGGTCCAAAGTAAATCTGATCCTTAAGTTGGGGTCCTTGGCGACTTTGTCCATTTACTTATCGATTTACTCATTATTCATCCAACTTATATTTCCATTCTTAATATAAGTTATAGTTACTTTGCTATTAGCTTCTTAGCAAGTAAGATACATTTTTACCATTTTAATGGCTAACGGCCAATCCTTTCTTTTAACAAGTTAACAAGATCCAACTCTTCCAAACTTTACTCCATATATTATATACTCCATAATATACTTATAATATATGTATAATGACCAATTCACAAAGAGGTTAAGATTTACTACCTCAAATAACCCAAAATCTATCCAAGAACTTAATGTCGTTCCAAGCAAGTCTTAGCTCCAATCTTTGCGTACTAACCCACCACAATCACCCTAAGAAGCTTCTAACCATCATCTCTTCAAGAATGAACTCAAACAAGTGAAGAACACTAAGGTTCTTGTTCCTAGAGCTCTCGGCCAAGGGTGGCTTTTGTGGCTAGGGAGGTGAAATCTTTTCTAACTTTTGGTTAAGAGTCTTCCTAATACACTAGGGAAGAACACTTAAGAGTTTAGGAATTATTGGACAAAGTTTGGTTAGGGGGGGGTGTGTTCGACGAGAACAACAAGTGAAGGAGGGAGAGGGAAAATATTTTTCAAGGCTTGAATTATCTAAGTGTGGAAGATTTCATCAACTAAGGGTGCATATATAGGACAACCAAGGGCTAGGATGAAGGCAAGTGTGTGGTTGAGATTGGGGACAAGTGTGGGTGGGACCCACAAGCCACTTGTCACACAAAATATCTTGCAAGACTTGGCCCTTTGTCTTGGCCACTTGTCACATGAAAATCGGCCAACCTAGCCCACCTAGGGGTGACACGTGTCGCCCCTCTATTGGTCCAAAACATTTCATCTTCCGAAAATATCCATAAAGGCCAAAATCTCGAAAACAAAGTGGGCCACAAAGCGTAAATTTCTCCGTGGGCCCAGCGTGACCAATTCCTAAATAAAATTCCATAATTCTAATATAATTCAAGAAGCCCAAATACCAAATCGGGAATCCAATTCCCATTAACGAACCTTTTCCTTCATGAAACCGGAAACTTTTACGTGAAAAATCACCTCTTTCTTTCTTTCCAATATTAATGTCGTATTCTCGCACGTACGTCCTCACATACATACCGTGGAACTACGGGGTGTAACATTCTTCCCCCCTTAGAAACATTCATCCCGAATGTTCCTTCTAAGTCTCCAAAAACACACATGCGCCGGTATAGTCTCCACTATACTTTACAAAACCAATTATGCCACATGGCCATAATATCACATCTGTGCGAAACCCAAATCCAAACTAACGAGGAATCACCTCTAAGATGTAAAACAACACTAACTCTCACTCCTGGTCCAAAGGATACTCTCCTCGCACCTTCACTTCACAAAAATGATCACTTCCATCCTCTTAACACATGTTCGCTTCCTTTCTTACTCGTCATTACCTTTCGTACACGAACTCTTTCTAGTACACGTCTGATATTTCCGTCATAGCTGCGGTTCCAAAACCTTGGAGTCACTACCTCAAACTTGGTCATCTTGCGGCCTCAAATTCTTTTAAGGCCATCCCGGCCTTCACGATCCGATTCTGGTTGAGCAACGTCCACGAACTCAGCGATGGTTACCTAAACTTGGGCCTAGCACCCTCGTGACCCTACCACTGGCGGGACCACCTCGAACTGACCCCACCTCATTACGGGCTGCGGGTTGACCCAAATGGCCCTCAACCCGACCCTAGCGCCAAACTCTTGTTCCCGATCCGAACAATCCTACTAATTTACGTCATGAAAGCTACCACTTCCATCTCACACCCCTCATGTAATTATCTCACAATATTTTTCACGCATTTCAAGTATTTCGACAAATACTAACCGTAAAATCACCCACTCAAGACGGCCTTGCATCCAAGGTCCTAACTGTTATAAATTCTAAGGCTCACAATTGTCTCGTCCCCAGACTTACCCTCTTTCTAACCAGGCCTCTAAATCACAATTTAACATAATGCTATCTGAACATAACACTTAAAATATACTCATCTTATCACATATACAAATCTCTAGAGGGTTAAGGATATACCTGTATCTACCGCTTCACTCTAATCATAGGCCTGCCTGCGTATAGTCATGAAGGTGATGAACACACTTGACCGGTGGTGAGTCCTGTATGCGTATCCTTCCTATTAGACGGTTTCTGTCACATGGCCACGATGGCGCGGGAAAAACAAGCACCCGATAAAAAGCGACATTCCGGGATGGCGCTGCGCATCGTGCACCGAGAAAACGAACTCGATGGCTAGAACCCGTATATCTCGTGAACGAAGCCTGGAGCCACGACCGGCTCGAATACCCGAATGTCACGAAGGCGCGGAGGACCACCTGTCTTGGCGGAGGTGCATAACAAACTCACGAGGCGGCGCCTCGAAGTTACCAAAGGACCTGCTGTTCGGCCTCTTCTGCTGATCTCGGTCATTTCGTCGACCCATCCGCTCCTCACATCCCAGTGCATAAGCCTGCATGCGGGCAATGTCCATGCCCTGCTGAAGAACTACACCTGAACAAGCCTCTGCCAAGTAGTGGTCGAGCCCGGTGACGTAGCGGTGCACTCTGTCCTCCATATCAGCTACTAACACAGGGACATACCGAGCTAAGGATTCGAACTCCACGTTGTACTCCTGAACCATACGCCCTCTCTGTCTCAGCATCAGAAATCCGTCGGCCCGCGTCCTCCTCATCTGCGGAGGCAAGAAGTGGCTGAGAAATGCCTCCGAGAACTCGTCCCAAATAGCTGGAGGCGCATGCTCCCCCCGGGACAGCCTCGTGAATCAACCGATCATTGCGGATCACGCGGCCGATGCGAACCTAAGACCACCGACTCGGTCTCCAAGCCTTGATCACTCGCGATCCGTCAGAATCGCTGTCGGATGAACTCATGCGGATCATCCTCAGGCCTCGACCCGTAAAACTCTGGCGGGCTGCAACTCAGAAAGTCCCGTAGTCTCAAACTATCCGTTCTCGGGTGAACTACGGGTACTACCGGTACCGGAATTGCTGCATCCAGTCTATCCTCGTGCCTTGCCACTATCCTGGCCAATAACTGGGCCATCTCTTTGTAACCCATCTCCTCTGTTCTTGCCGGTCCGACGTCTCGTGCATCGTGGCCTCGATGAGACCGCCGCTACTCCACTCGCAGCCTCCTCGCCGCTTGCCTCCTCGGGCCCCGATTGCCTTGCGTGAGGCATAATCGCACATAAGAATACGTCGAGGAGTCCAACTGACAACACACTCTAAGGCACGATCTCGAATGAGAAGAATGGAAACCAATCCTAAATATCTCGTAGCCTCACGATTATAGATGTGGTGCACACACACCGATAATCAAGACTCTACTAGATACGGTCTATAGACACTTTCCGAGGATTAATCGCTTCGATACCACTTTTGTCACGACCGAACCTGCCCGTGGTAGTGTCTTACCTGCACCCTAGTGATACAACATCGAGAAAATCAGCGAAACAAAACATAAACATGAAACAAGAGACATGATAAATAAGCAAAGCAACCAAAATAGCTTGCTCAGATATATACATAAAAACCCGAGCAGTTATCCTTTTACAAACTCGCCACAACAAGCATTACATGGACCTCTGAAGTTACAACTATGATGGGACAGGCCCGCCATACCCACGAATGTACAAGAACCTTCGACTGTGGTAACATACCAAAAGATAAGCCTCCGAAGAAACGGGGCTTCCCAACACGCTGAACTGTGATCCTATGAGCGAGGATCCACAACCGATGTACCTCTACCTGCGGTATGAACGCAGCCCCCCGAAGGAGGTCAGTACAACAGGTACCAAGTATGTGAAATCATAACAGTCTATATAAAACAGGAGACATGTATGATAACCAAACTACAGTTCATAACATAAAAGCAGTCATGTCAAGTCAGGGACTCACGCCCTCAAAGTCATCCCTCATGCCCGTGGAACTCCTTCCTCATTGCCGGCAATCTAGGTATAAATCGTGTGGAATACGTGTCTCGGCCCATTCGATGGGACTCGATAAAGAAACAGGTGGAATACGTGTCTCGGCCCATCCCATGGGACAAGATAAAGAATCAGGTGGAATACGTGTCTCGGCCCATCCCATGGGACTCGATAAAGAATCAGGTGGAATACATGTCTCGGCCCATCCCATGGGACTCGATAAAGAATCAGGTGGAATACGTGTCTCGGCCCATCCCATGGGACTCGATAAAGAATCATACATACAGATCAGCCGGCCCTCCATCGAGAGACGCGGTGGTATAAAAATACAGTACTTGCACAACAAGGCTATCACACGCAAACATAGGCAAGTTACACACAACTTGAAGTACTTCCATTTTATGCCAAGGCGGGTTCTAACCCCAAAGTATTACGTGACGTTAAATTCTTCTAAAAGATCCAATTCTTTTATAAAGGTCACCCGATACCGTAGTATTAAAAGCAGTGAATCACATTTTTAAGTAAACTGAACACTTTCTTTTTAAAATCAAGTAACAACATTATTTTCCAAACGTTCAAGTTTGCCTAATTTCAAATGCTCAAGTCTCTTATTTTAGAAAGGTTTCATAACTCATAGTCTGAATCTCTTGTAAAACAATTGAGTAACATGAGTCTTATGTGAGCCGCTTATTCTTGTTTATAACAATCTTGTTACAATGAACCATGATCTAGGAAATGTAATATAATTTTGTCTCATCTTAGCTTCATGCATGGAGGTTTCTACCGGTTTTAATAACAATTAGTCAATACATTTCTGTATTAACGCTGCAATGGTTTGTTCGATACTTATTCTCATTTCAAATCAAGAAACAAGATTCTTTAAAAGCCAAGTACTCATTACTCACGAATGAGGTTTCACAACTTTTTAACAAAATTCATAGTTCTTAACATTTCATAAAACGTCATTTATAAGTTAAGTCTCTTATCTTTCAAGATCAAGTCTCTTAACTTCTAAAATCAATAAATCATTCTATTACTTACATAAAGTCGTTATAACTAACTTCCCATAAAGCTATTATAACACTATATGTTTTAAACCAACCAAAACTCGTTTAGCACACGTACGTCTACCGTACTACATAGTTCACAACAATCATGCTAGAAAAGATAGGAAGAGGTTCACATACCTCGCGACGATTATCGACAAATAGCAAAACGCTCCAAGTACTTCAACCCGTCGGCTACTCCTTAAGCCAAGTAGATCACGCCACACGTAGTACTCCACTCCTAAAATGGTCATAGTACTTCTATCAAACCTTTCTTACCATTGAAGACTTATACCAATAAAAAACCCTCTAATTTCTACGGAAAATTGGGCAGCACTTCCCCCGTTTTTACTCACTTTCCCATCTTTCTCCAAGGCCCGAATAACCGTAATATATATATACCATATATATATAAGGCGTAATAATTAAACAACATAAAGAAGGGGATTACATGCCCAAACGGTAAAGCGGTTTACTATCACGCCTTCATAATAACAATAAGTAAAAGAAGGGGATTACGCGCCCAAACGGTAACGCGGTTTACTATCACACCTTCATAACAATACAATAATTAAAAAGGGGATCACACGCCCAAACGGAACGCGATTGAACAATCTTCCCCTTAACAGAAATGTAAATACAGTCCAATGTAAATACAGTCCAAAGTAAGTACAGTCCAATGTAAATACAGTCCAAAGTAAATACAGTCCTTAAGTTGGGGTCCTTGGCCAACTTTGTCCATTTTACTTATCCAATTTACTCATTAGTCATCCAACTTATATTTCCATTCTTAATATAAGTTATAGTTACTTTGTTATTAGCTTCTTAGCAAGTAAGATACGTTTTTACCATTTTAATGGCTAACGACCAATCCTTTCTTTTAACAAGTTAACAAGATCCAACTCTTCCAAACTTTACTCCATATATTATATACTCCATAATATACTTATAATATATGTATAATGACCAATTCACAAAGAGGTTAAGATTTACTACCTCAAATAGCCCAAAATCTATCCAAGAACTTAATGTCGTTCCAAGCAAGTCTTAGCTCCAATCTTTGCGTACTAACCCACCACAATCACCCTAAGAAGCTCCTAACCATCATCTCTTCAAGAATGAACTCAAACAAGTGAAGAACACTAAGGTTCTTGCGCAGAGCTCGGCCAAGGGTGGCTTTTGTGGCTAGGGAGGTGAAATCTTTTCTAACTTTTGGTTAAGAGTCTTCCTAATACACTTGGGAAGAACACTTAAGAGTTTAGGAATTATTGGACAAAGTTTGGTTGGGGGGGGGTGTGTTCGACGAGAACAACAAGTGAAGGAGGGAGAGGGAAAATATTTTTCAAGGCTTGAATTATCTAAGTGTGGAAGATTTCATCAACTAAGGGTGCATATATAGGACAACCAAGGGCTAGGATGAAGGCAAGTGTGTGGTTGAGATTTGGGACAAGTGTGGGTGGGACCCACAAGCCACTTGTCCACACAAAATATCTTGCAAGACTTGGCCACTTGTCACATGAAAATTGGCCAACCTAGCCCACCTAGGGGTGACACGTGTCGCCCCTCTATTGGTCCAAAACATTTCATCTTCCGAAAATATCCATAAAGGCCAAAATCTTGAAAACAAAGTGGGCCCCACAAAACCGTAAATTTCTCCCGTGGGCCCCACGTGACCAATTCCGGAAATAAAATTCCATAATTCTAATATAATTCAAGAAGCCCAAATACCAAATCTGGGAATCCAATTCCCATTAACGAACCTTTTTCCTTCACAAAACCCGGAAACTTTTCCGTCGAAAAATCACATCTTTCTTTCTTTCCAATATTAATGTCGTATTCTCGCACGTACGTCCTCACATACATACCCTGGAACTACGGGGTGTAACACAGCCCATATATGAATACAGACCTCTAAGAATATAGACAGTAAACTATGATGGGACAAGGCCCCGCCATACCCCTGAATATACCTAGCCATAATGACAAGCTCCGGAACATTGGAGCCATCTCAAAATGCTGAACCAGGATTCTAAGCACGCGGATCCACAACTGAGTACCTACACCTGCGGACATGAACGCAGTCCCCCCGAAGGGAGTCAGTACAACAAGGTACCAAGTATGTAAATAAGAAATACAGTAAGCAAGATCATAATTGTACACAAGAATGACAGGGGCAAGTATGAAAAGCAAATACCAGATCCTACCGTGTCATAAAACAATCAGAGTCAACTGTACCTTGTTGCACTGTACTACTGTAACACCGTACCACTCTCACATATGAAAACCATGTCAAAAATCCGGGACACCTGCCCTCAATATATAATATCACAGAAGCATGCTCGTGGAATACAACATCACCGTCAGCATGTAACAAGTATAATGTACCCTACCAGTACATTGTGCCTTTTTAACAAAGAGAATGAACAAGAATAAGATTTGTCAGTTTTTAAAACAGGAAGCTTATGATTAACCCAGGGCCATCCGCCCGTAGTATCATTATGCAATCCTACTCCTGGGACTATTTCACCCGCATAGGCCGTATGGACCCGCATGAGGTAATCTCCTCGCATAGGTTGTATCCGCCCGCATAGGCCGCATGGACCCGCATGAGGTAATCTCCTCGCATAGGACTGGTCCGCCCCGCATGGGACTATTTCACCCGCATGAGCCCTACGGACTCGCATGAGGTATTTCTCACATCGTGGGGAGCAAATCCACGGAATATGTAAATGACACAGTCCCGGGGAATGTCCCCGTAATGAATAATATATCACAGGCACAACCGGCTAACATAATCACGTAACATAAGCACAACCGGCTATCATAATCTCATAACATAAGCACAACCGACTATCATAATCTCATAACATAAGCACAACCGACTATCATAACCTCATAACATAAGAACAACCGGCTATCATAATCTCATAACATAACCCGGCCTATGTGTAGGCTCAGTGTGTCTCATAACACAACATTTTAAACAGCCTTTTCACTTCTTCTTAAGTCGTTATAACAACTTTCCATAAAACTATTATAACAACCTTTCATTTTAGAGAACTTAAGGCACTTTTATTTCTTATCACATTGGGGAAACTAAACCCAAAAGTACTACGTACATACATACTTAAAAAGAATCATGCAACTCATTTTCCTTAAATCAACAAACGTATACTTTTAAAGCTCAAGTTACATACTCTTTCGAAATCATTCTTCTTAACTCTTGAAATAAATCAAGAAGCCATACTTTTTAAATCAAGTCATTCCTTCCTTTAAAAATCAAGTCCCATAACTTGAAAAATAAAGTCTCGTAACCTTTTAGGAAATCAAGGTTCATAGTCTTAAAACTTCATAACATAAATTCTTTAAAAATCAATTCACTTACTTCAATTAAATCAAGTCATTTCTTCCTTTAAGAATCAAGTCCCATAACTTGAAAAATAAAGTCTCATAACCTTTTAGGAAATCAAGGTTCATAGTCTTAAAACTTCATAACATAAATTCTTTAAAAATCAATTCACTTACTTCAATAAAATCAAGTCATTTCTTCCTTTAAGAATCAAGTCCCATAACTTGAAAAATAAAGTCTCATAACCTTTTAGGAAATCAAGGTTCATAGTCTTAAAACTTCATAACATAAATTCTTTAAAAATCAATTCACTTACTTTTATGAGTCATGAATAGGTTATACTCGTTTATAACGATCTTTTCCATTGAGCAATGATCTAGAAAATGTAATACAATTTTGTCTCATCTTAGTTTCTATGCAGATGGAAGATTCTACTCATTTCAATGTAATTGATTACCGATACATTTTCATTAACGCTGCAATGGCTTGTTCGGTCCTTTTTTTGTTTCATTTGTGAAGTAAGTTAGCAAGGTCCACTAGACTCCAATACTTCCTAACGACTCTTACCAACGTCCTCCATAAGACTTGGTAAGAACTTAGGAATATTCTAGACATGCCTTTAGCATAAAATCAATAACAGGGATACTTCCTATGACAAGGAAAGTATACTCAAGAACAAGTCATGTATACTCCTAATAACAAGGCAAGTATACTTCAATATCAAGTCATGTATACTCCTAATAACAAGGCAAGTATACTGTTACACCCCGTAAGTCCAGGACATGTATAAGAGAATAGACGCGAGAACACAAGACTTGAAAATTGGTACGAAAGGAAGAATTGTTTTTCCGACGGAAAATCTTCCGAACGTCGGAAAGGAAAAATGTTCGTTGAGGAGAATTAGATTCTCAAAATGCATTATTTGAAGAGTATGGAACTTATTAACATTATGAAAATTTATTTTTACGGATTTGGTCATGTGGGGCCCAACCGAGGAATTTTACGTTTTGTGGGGCCCACGAGGGTTACGGAATTTTATGGACGAATGAGAGGGAGACATTTGGCACCTCCCCCACAATGGTCTTGGATGAAATATCAAGGGTAAAATGGTCATGGACCATTAAAGATGAATAAGTCTTGCTAGCTTGAGATTGTTGACTTGTCAACTTGTCCACTTGGCTAATTAATTAATGATCTTCATCCTAGCCACACATATGTGATTATCTTGACCCTCCATTGTATTATATATACACACTAGTGCAAGACTAGCTCTTCAACACTTAGAATTATTTCACAACACTTTGTTCTTCAACATGTTGCTCTCGGCTTTGTGTAGCTTTTCACAAGAAAATTTTGTAGTTTTGATCCATTATTCACAAGACTTTAAACCAAGGTCCCTAAGGGTATTGTAAGGATATCTCAATAGAAAGATTTCGGAAAAACGACGTTTTTACGTTAGTCGCAAGGCGAAAACCTAAGTCATTTTCACAAGTTTGGATTAGAAATGGAAGATAAGTTGGTTGTGAACTTCTAAGGGCTTAAAATAGCGGATTGGAGCATAAAGGAAAGGAGCTAAGAATTTCTAAGGAGCGACTTTGAATCTTGGAAATTTTAAGGGCTTGTAAAGGCATAATTCTTGTCGTTTTAGTAATTAAGATTACTTATTGTTGTAGCTATGGATATTAGCAAGCATGAGATGTTTATATTATGAAGTTTGATAAGTATATTGGCTATTGGAACCCTAATCCGAAAACTAGCATGTTTAGCCTTAAGATTACAATTCAAGTTGATTATTAGTTTAAGTCGTCACATGTTATATAAAGAAGGAATTATAGTTGTTAAAGTTGTCTATGACTATATAACATGTTAGACCTAAGAACTTGGATTGGAAAAGAATTGGAAAAGACTTTGTATTGTTGAATAAGTTAGCCGAGAATGGCTTTGATCATGGACTTACTTGGTATGAATTGTGGGGCGGAATTTTACAGTATTGTAAGGCGTGTAATCCCCTTTGATTGGTTGGTATGTTGAGCCTTAAATGTGGCATGTTTGGTTATTGTATTCGGCCTTGAAAAAGGTGGCAAAGTATGTAGAAACAAAGGAGGTGCTGCCCGATTTTTCGTAGAATAAGAGACCGTATACTTAGTATTATTCTACGCTAGAAGCTAGAAATTGATAGTCAAGTTGTGGCCATTATAGGTTGACAATCCTACATGCGGCGTGTTCGACTTAGCTTGTGGATTAGGCCGAAAAGGTATGTGAACCATCTCCTCTCCTTCTAGCATGATTCCTTAAGATAAAGAAAGTATGTCTTACTCCTTAAATGATCCATTCTTTGGTTGTACTTGGATTGCCTAATATAGAATTTGTTCTATATACTTCCTTGATTGTACTTTGATGTTTTAATTGTAAGTTGTTATAATCCATTTCCTTAGTGAAGTTTGGATTCTTAAAAGTGAAAGTATTTTACTTAAAGTACATAGAGTCTTGAAAAGGAAGTGGTTTCCAAACCTTTTGGCTAGTGCCTTAGTTCCAAACCCTAAAGGTTGTTATAATGAATTTAGGGGAGTCAAAGGAGTGATTTACTTAAGTGATTTAAAAGAGGAGAAATTACATGATTTAAAGAGAAGTAACTTGTTTTAAAGGTGTGAGTTACTTGAGATTTAAAAGTAGAAGAAACTTGATTTCTAAAGATTAAGAGACTTGAAGTATTTTGAAAGTTAAGAAACTTGATTTGTAAGTATGTGATACTTGGTTTTAAAAGTGTAAGTCTCTTGGATATAAAAAGGAATGAATTGGTCCAAACCATAAAGGGTTATAACGTCTTTATGGGAAGTTGGTTATAACGGCTTTATGGAAGGTTAAGAAAGTTGTCTATTTTGATTAATGGACATAAGTTTCCTAGATTGTGAAAATTTGAAGTTACTTGGTTTCAAGCTGTGAAATGAGTTTCTAAAAAGTGTAGTAACTTACTTTAAAAAAATAGACACGCCTTGATACTACGGGTGTTAGTATCTTGGGATTTTACATAAAAATGAGTCTTTTGAAAAGAATGTATGTACGTAGTACTTTGGCTTGTTAAATGAGAATTATTCTATCTATTCCTTGATAAGTACTTTGGCTTGTTAAATGAGAATTATTCTATTTGTGCCTTGATAAGTACTTTGGCTTGTTAAATGAGAATTATTCTATTTGCGCCTTGATAGTATTTTGTCTTGCTTGAATAAGTATTTCTCTTGGTTTATGTAAAAAGAAGGCATGGTAGTTGCCTTGGTTTATGTGAAAAGAAGGCATGGTAATTGTTTTGGTTTGTGTAAAGGCATGGTATTGTCTTGGTTTGTGTAAAAAGGAAAGGCATGGTATTGTCTTGGTTTATGACAAAAAGAAAGACATGGTAATTGTCTTGATTTGTCTAAAGGCATGGTTTTGCCTTGGTTTGCTTGCATATGGGTTACTCATATAGACATTCGTGCAAGTGTCATATCTCCACATCTCCGCGTCCCTCCATAAAGGGCCGACAACTTGTTTCAAGGATACCATGGGTTAGCTCCCCATGGGGGTGAGTGGTACACACTCACAGCGGGTCGGTATTTGACTCGGGCGGGTTAAATTCCCGGATATATATAAGCCATGGATTAGCTATTCGTGATGAGAGTATCGTGTACCGATGACTCGTTGCGGGTCCTCATGACCTAAGCGGGTGAAATAGTCCCTTGCGGGTGAAATAGTCCTATGATAGGTTGCATTATAACACAGAGGGTGGTTGACCCTGGCACTGGCACGACCTTCATGTTTTGAAACGGTATTGATTTCATTAATGAAAGGGTGCAGTGTGGTTATGAATTAAAGTGGAACAGTAATTCTCATTGTTAAAGTCATAACTTAAAAGATAAAAAGGATTGCATTACTCTCATGATTGTAAGGTTCAGTGTGCTTACTGATGTTGTATTATATCATGGACTGCCGGCAGTGAGGAAGGATTCCACGGGCATGATTGATATTATGGGCGTGAGACCCATGGTTATATTTGAGTAATGACTTTGAGGGCATGCGTCCCTGACTTGATATGACTGCTTATGTATTGTGTACTGTAGGTTGGCTATCATACATGTCTCCTGTTTTGTTAGACTGTTATGATTTCATTACAGTATTTTACTGTTTCACATACTTGGTACATTCTTCGTACTGACCTCCTTCGGGGGGCTGCGTTCATTTTTTATGTAAATGCAAATATTATTACTAATAACGGAAATAAATATGGCTACAATCAGTCATTGAGGGTTCTCAATCCTCAACGTTTATGCAAACAAGAAATGGGGGAGGGGAGCAGTGGTCACTCAAAGGTGCCATTACAAGAGGGGATAAGATCATAATAGTTTTAAGTCCTTTTGATTCTAGACAAGGACTTGTAAAGATTCCTGCTTAAGTTTCCTATGTTGAATTAAAACTCCTTGCACGCTTAGTACGTGCATTAGATGCATTTGTTGGGGAATTCAAGAGTAGTGCACTATTGGGAAAGTTTGCCATAAATGGCTTAAGTCGTTTGGCATTGAATGCTCCATTGGCCGAGACCAAATGTGAGATCTTAGGCGAATTGGAAAAGAGTGTCCCTTCGATTTCCACATGAGTTGATCTTCCAAGACTTGATTGAAGAGTAGTCCCTTCGAATCCCGTAGCCATCAAGTTTCCAAGCCTCTTTTGACGAGTTGCCCCTTTGGTTTCCGCAACCTTTGAATTCATTAGAATGGGTGACTCTTCGGTTCTCACCCTTATCAATTTTCGATGTCTCATTGAATGAGATGTTTCCTTGGTTCTCTCAGCAATTAAATGCCCCGAAATACCAAGTCTCGTTAGAAGGGTAGGCTGTTCGACTTCCACACGATTCATACTACCAAGAACCATGGGAAATGAACCAACATCGGTCTCAACATACTTTAACCGAAGACCCTTAGGCTGCAGCCATGACCCACGACCACCAACGTGACCAATCAGCAACCCATGACTACCCCTCTGACCCTCCTTCGACCCGGAACCATCCTCTTGATCCTCCATTAACCCATGCCCACCCATGCGACCCGACGTTCCCTCGAGAAGGGGTGGGGCTTCGGAAACCGCAACATTTGCCTTCTCAATGTCCTTGGGAAAAGAAGTCCCAACGGCTTCACCAACCTTAGACTGATGCCTCGTGGACATGAATACTGACCCATGACCACCGTCCTGACCCGCCATCGACCCTGGATCATCCACAAGACCCGTTTCATCTCCGACCTCCATGTTGCCAGTCGGAAAACAACAAAAAGCCACACCTTTATCCTTCATAAGATTACCCTCCATACCGTGACCCATGGATTCCATCCACAACCCATGACCACTATCACGACCCTCTTGCAACCCGGGACCCCCCACCATACCCACCTTTGACCCGGGATCTCTATCAAGATCCGCAGACCAACCAGTGTCAAAAGTCGTTTGAAGAGAAGCCCCTTCGAATCCCGTAGCCATCAAGTTTTTAAACCTCTTTTGACGAGCTGCCCCTTTGGTTTCCGTAACCTTTGAATTCATTAGGAGAGATGACTCTTCGGTTCTCACCCTTTTCAAGTTTCGATGTCCCATTGAATGAGATGTTTCCTTGGTTCTCTCAGCAATTAAATTTGTAGCACATAATGAATGAGGCGTGCCATTGACATCCACAACAAAAGAATGTATCAAATTACTAGACCTCTTTTGGCTAAAAAACCCCTCGACTTCCACAACCTTAGCATTTCCAAGGCTAATTGGAAATGAAAAGTTCTCGGAGTCAACCACTAAAGGCTGGTGGCCCATAGACTTTCCCCAAGACCCATGCCCACCCACCTGACCCGCAGTCAACCCATGACTAACCTCGAGTCCCGTTGACCCCTTGGCATCCAAAGTGGCCGCCGGAAAAGACTATTTGCACTCAGAAACCAAGGATCGGAGGCCCAAGGATTCAAGCCTCAAACCCTGAACATCAACACCACCCTCCTGCACCCTGGGTCCACCCTCCATACCCACTTTCGACCCGGGATCACCATCAAGATCCGCAATCTCCTCGAGCCGGAGTGCCTGGGAATCGCAGCAGCTTTTCCGACTTCTGGAGCTCGCCGAAAAGCTCCCTTGGACTCAAAGACGATTGAACGGTGAACCAAGGGTTTCAACCACAACCCTTTATCACCATCACGACCCTCCTGCAACCCGTGACCACCCACCTTTCCCGTATTTGACCTGGGAAATCCGTCAAGACCCGTAAACCCTCCATTGTGAAGCTTTTCAACCGGAACACTAGTTGAGGTTGCCACCGAAAGGTTGGGAGAAACCAATAGTTGCTTCCTCAACCCAAGACCACCATCATGACCCTCTTGCACACCAAGATCACCCTCCTGACCTGCTACTAACCCAGCAACACCCGCCTGTCCCGAATATTCCGCAATATTCAGAGATCTGGCAACCGCCATCGCCTCTGAAATGCAAACTTCAAATTCATATCTTGTAACTTGTAATCTTGAACAATCAAAATAATCTCTTTCATTCTTTTGGCTGAAATCTTTGTATTCTTTCTCATGGCTATAAGGAAGATACCTTACTCTATAACAAATCAATTAGAGTGAGCGTGAAATGAACACACAAACTTCAATGTAGGATGGATTAGATCAAAGAACAATCCGTGTAGTATATCAGTTGATGAAAATCATAGAAGAAGGAAGACGTAGAAGAGCAACTAGGAAAAAATGTTGAGAGCATTTTCGCCTAGTGAGAGAAACATCTCTCTAACTCCCTAGAATGTTGTACGCAGTTTGGTGATCTTCAGATGTAGGACCCTACTCAGAGTTTTTGGATAGCTCCATCTGTTCAGGAGTTTATCTTTTTGGTATAGATCCTTCAGTACAGGCTTTTGTACAGTTATGGGTACGGCGGAGCCTTGTCCCGTCATTGTTCAGTAAAACTCTTAGAGGTTTGTATTCATATGTGGGATTGGACTCATGTACAGTGTAGTGTCTTTTGATTATGTATATTATATGAAAGCCTTGTCGGCTTTGCCCTTGCACGTACGTTGGTTTTAAAAAAAAAAAGAGGTGTTATTTAAATTCCGCAGTTTACTTGTGTCAGTTATGTCACGACCCATTCCGGGGCCCGTGACTGGTGCCTTACCGGGGCACCCAAGTAGTCATACATCAGAGTAATCAGCGGAAATATAAAACAAGACATGAAACAGTTTATAAAATAAGACACAGTTTATGTGAGAAAACGTCGCCTTTCGGCATATATATATAAACATGGTTTAGCGATTCCGACATCGCATACAACATGACTACAGACCTCTATGGAAATATACAACTATGGCGGGACAGGGCCCCGCCATACCCTGACTGTACAAAACTATCTACAACAGGGAGATCATACCCAATAGTAGAGCCTCCGGAGAAGATGGAGCTCCTGACACCAACGCAAGAGATCCTAAGGATGTGGATCTAGAACCTGCTTGCCCTTACCTGCGGCATGAACGCAGCCCCGGAGGTCGATAACAGGTACTAAGTATGCGAAACTGTAAAGTACTTAAATGAAAACATATCATTTTTAAAACCAGTTTACAAATATGTATGAAACAACCAAGGAAACCGCACATAGTGCCACATCACAAACAAAAGCAACAATAGGTAAACCGTAACAGGTCTTTTCTAGGCTGCGAATGATCGAAGCAGGGCCAATTGCCCGTAGTATCACCATGCAAGCCTAATCCTGGACTCCCGTAGTCCGCATAGGCCACTCACATAGGCCCGCATAAGGTACATAACCCCGCATCGAGGGTAGCTACTCCTGCGTCGTCCCCGACTCGTAGTCCGCGGCCACATAGACCGCATGAGGTATAACCCCGCATCACTAACCTGGAACTCCCGTAGCTCCGCATAGGTCCCCTGGACCCGCATGAGGTATTCTCGAATCATAGTCCCAGACCGCCTGAGTCTACCCCGTCGGAGGCGACAACCCCTGAATATGTCAAGAGGTGAGTGATATTACACTAACATAACAACTTATCGTTAAACAACATAAGCACAACAAGAATACTCTCTTATACAAACGTTACAAGACACTAACACACATAGCATCATATCATGTCTACTAATCAAACCATCTTATTATTCTTTTCACAATTCAATATAAGTCTGTTATAAACACATAGGCAAACTGTTTCTTTTATCATTCTTAAGTGGTTATACTTAACTTCCCATAAAGCTAGTGTAACTCTTAAGCTTCTGTTTTAAAAACCATTTAGTTCTCTTCTGTTAAAAAAAATGATTCAGTATTCTTTTGAAATGCTTTCAGATCTTTATTATTCAGGCTTAAGCCGTGAGGCATTGCCGTAAGTATTATTCAGGCTTAAGCCGTGAGGCATTGCCGTAGTTATTATTCAGTTAACACATGTACGTCTACCGTACTACATATATATTGAAAAATATCATGCTTTAGGAAGAATCACATACATTCTCAGCGAAAACCACCTGCCAAGTTGAATATGTCGCGCGCAGAGAATCAGCCTATAATAGTCAGACACGTCTATCAACGTTCGCACTACTTTGTAAAATGATTCTAAACAGAGGGTTCTATATCCTACGAAAAATTGGGCAGACTTCCCTACCCGTGAGCTACTCAAGTCTCATCAGAAAACACTATGTAAGTACAATTTGATTATTCTTCTTTAAACTCTTCTACGTGATAATAGTTCAATTCTATTCGTGATATTCTTCTAAGTATTCAATACTTATTCTTATACTACTACGGATGTATTCTCTAATTCAAAAGAGGGTTAGGATTATTTACCTCGGTAAGCCCAATAATATCCTAGAAAAGTCGCTGAGCAAGGTTTAGCTCTAAGTTATGCGCTCCAGAGCTCAAAGAAACCTTAGATGTTATTCACAACTTCTACTTAGGACTAAGGGATTTGGGCTAGGTTATTTTGGGAATAATAACAATCCAAGAAGGCAACTTTTCTACCCAGGGAGGGGGGGTTGGTTTCGGCTAGGCTAGGGGGAGGGGTTGCCTCGGCCAAGCTTCAAAAGGGGAGGGGGGTAGGAGGCTTTGGACGAAAAGCTTTAGAGAGAGGGGGAGGGATTTTTCAAGACTTGGAAATTGATTTGTGGATGAAGAACTCTTCATCTAAAGGGGGTATTTATAGGTCAAGAAGTGGCCAACCAATGGCCAAGATTAAGCCAAGTGCTAGGCAAGTGTAAGGCCAAGATTAGGGCAAGTGTCCTTATCCATCTACTACACAAAATATCCTACCTAATCCTTGACTTGTGCAAAGGCACAAAAAACGTGCAACTCCATGTCCAATTCGTCCAATGGACGATTTCAAGTCCACCAATGAGGGTGCCAAGTGTCGCCCTCCCGTTGGTCCAAAATGTTTCGTCTCTCGGAAAAATCCGCAAAAATACTAAATGACATAGCCGGAATTTTCCCTACGAAAGCTGTGGAAACGTTTCGTCGGAAAACGATTCTTATAGTGAGTTGTGCACAAATAAAAACGTCCAAGGCTTAAACTTTTAAGGCCAAACTTTCGTACGTACGCCCTTACGTACATACTCCGGAAATACGGGGTATAACATTCTCCCCCCCTTAGAAACATTCGTCCCGAATGTTCCTTCCCAAGACAGTTAACGATAAGATTCTTCATAACTTAAACAGTTGCAAATGCCACACACGGCCACAGAACAACACTTAGGCATAAACGATAATGAAGATTTACAAGTAGGAAAGTGAATTACCTGGAGGTGTGGGGAATAGGTGAGGATACCTCTGCCTCATGTCTTCCTCGGCTTCGCAAGTCATCTCCTCCCTGAGCTCGTTCCGCCACGAGACTTTGACGGAAGCCACGTCCTTGGTCCGCAGACGCCTAACCTGACGATCGATTATCGCTATGGGAACCTCCTCATACGATAACCCCTCGGTCACCTGGACATCGTCAATCGGGTGTACCCTAGATGAATCCCCAATACATCTCCTCAGCATAAATACGTGAAACACCGGATGCACTGCCTCCAGATCGGACGGCAGATCCAACTCATAGGCAAACTTGCCTACCCTGCGGACAATCTGAAACGGCCCAATGTACCTTGGGTTGAGTTTCCCCTTCTTCCCGAATCTCATCACACCCTTCATGGGTGACACCTTCAGGAAAACCCAATCATCAACTGCGAACTCCAGATGCCGACGACGATGATCTGCATACGACTTCGCCGACTCGAGCCGTCGAGCGCCTCGGATAAGCTTCACCTTATCCATCGCTCGCCGCACCAAATCTGGTCCCACTAGCTGCACCTCGCCCACATCGAACCAACCTATAGGCGATCTGCACTTCCTCCCATACAAGGCCTCATAAGGCGTCATCTGAAGCTATTATTGTACGCGAACTCAACTAGAGGCAAATGATCCTCCCACTACCCACGGTCGATAACACAGCTCGCAGATATCCTCAAGAGTCGGATAGTGCGCTACCGCCCGTCTCTCATGCGTGGATGGAATGCGATTCGTGCTCACTGCGCCCCTAAACCTCTCGAAAGACCTCCGAGTTAGCGAAATCGGGCTCCTGTCTGCGATATGATCGAAGTAGGGACTCCATGCGATCGGCGATCTCTGATGTAAGTCGGCATAATCCTCGGTACCAAAAGTCGTCCGACGGAAGAAAGTGGGCTGATTTCGTCCACCGGCGATTTATAACCCATATAGAATCATGTCTCCTCCGAGTGCGAGGTAATCCCGTGATAAAATCCATGTTGATTACCTCCCACTTCCGTGTCGGGATCTCAATCGTGCGCAACAAACCAACGGGCCTCGTGCTCTACCTTCACCGCTCGACAACACGCACCGAGCTACGAACTCGCAACGTCCTCTTCAAGCCATCCCACCAATACACGATCTGGGTCGTGGTACATCTTGGTCGACCACGGATGGATAGAGTAACGCTTGGCGTGTGCTTCCCCAAGAACTCGCCGCCAAAGTCCTGAAACATCCGAACACACAACTCGCCTCAAACCTTAGCACCCCATCAGTGCTACTCAAAAGGACCCTTGCCCTCACGAAGAGTCAGATCACGATATCGAATCAAAGCCGGATCCTCGAATCGTTGCCTCTTCACCTCTCGACGATGGAAGACTCGGCAACCTCACGAACTCTAACCCCACCGCTATCGTAATCAATCAAACGGACACCAAGGCTCGCTAAGCGATGCAAATCATGAACCATGTCCCTCCTCTCTAGTGCATCCGATAGGCTCCCATCGACCTACGACTAAGAGCATCCGCACAACATTGGCCTTCCCGGGTGGTACAGATATCAACATCGTAATCCTTAAGCAATTCTAACCACCGCCTCTGCGTAAGTTCGGCTCCTCTCGTGAAGATATACCGGAGGCTCTTGTGGTGCAGAAAATATCCACGTGAACCCCATACAAATAGTGCCTCGGATCTTGGCGTGAATCACACCGCCAACTCCAAATCATGGGTGGGGTAGTTCCTCTCGTGTTTCTTCACCGTCGGGATGCATATGCTATAACCCCGCCATGCTGCGTCAACACACATCCCAACCCGATGCCCGACGTCACAATACACGACATAACCATCCGACCCTGCGGAAGAGTAAGAACGGGCGGTCGTCGTCTCTTTCAAGAATCGAAACCCCGCCACAAGCATCACCATCAAACTTGGCTGCCTTCGAGTCAGCCTAGTCAATGCGCAGATAGAAGCAAACTTCGCACGAACCGCCGATAATATCCTGCAAGGCCCGAAATCGCGAACCTCTGCCGAGTAGTAGGTCTAGGCCAACTCGATCGCCTCGATCTTGCCGTATCTACTGAATACCATCACCCGGCAATATGCCCAATAAAAGCCACCGGTTAACCAAAACTCACATTTGGAAAACTTGGCGTACAATCGCTGGTCCCGAGAATCACAAGACAGCCTCAAATGCTCGCGTGCTCTCGCTCTGGCGAGAATAAACCAAGATATCATCGATGAACACTATCACAAACGTGTCCAAAATGGTTTGAACACTCGGTTCATCAAATCCATGAATACCACGAGCATCGTCAACCCAAAAGACATGACACGAACTTATAATTCCCGTCTGGTCCGAATGTAGTCCTGGGACATCCACCTCTCCGACTCGCACTGATGATAGCCCGATCGCAGATCAATCTTGAGAAACATCTCGCGCCTCGCAACCGTCGAACAAATCATCAATCACGGGAAGGGTATTCGTTTAATGGTCACCTTGTTCACCGTCAGATCAACACACATGCGCTGCCCCGCCCTTCTTCTTCACGAACAATACCGGCGCTCCCTGGGAGAAACACTAGGCCCGATGAAGCCGCTTCTCCAAAGAAATCCCTAAGTTGATCCTTCAACTCTCTCAACTCGGCAGTGTCATTCTCAGATGGCGGAATGGAAATAGGCCGAGTGTCCGCAATATGTCTATACAAAACTCAATCTCCTCTCGGGAGGATACCCGAGGTCGTCTGAAACACGTGCGGGAACTCTCTCGACCACCGAATCGACGGAAAATCTGTACCGCAGCCTTGATATCAAACACCCGAACGAGATGGTAGATATACCCTTCGCACCATCTTCCTAGCCTTGAGGTAGGAAATAAACCTACCTCTACGATACCGTGCTCTCCCACTCAACAACCGGCCTCAGAAATTGGAACCGCACTACTCTCTCTCTCAGTCTACATTGGCGTAGCAAGAAGCTAGCCAATCCATCCCCGTGATCACGTCAAGTCAATCATCTCCAACTCTATCAAGTCGGCTGGGTCCGACGATCAGAATGGTCACAGACAAGCTCTATATACCCGCCGAGCTACCACCGAATCACCATCGCGTAGCTACCTCGAAAGGGTCTATGGAATCAGGCTCTATCCCTATCCTACTAGCAACCAGGGGAGACATATAGGACAGAGTAGAACCCGGATCTATCAAAGCATACACATCAAACCCATAAACTGATAAGGTACACAGCGACATCGTGAGGCCTCCGATCCCGCTGGCCGACAAAGCATAAATGCGGTCGAGGACCGCTAGAATCGACCCGCGCCACGACCGCCACCGCTGGTCCATGAGTACCTTGCCTCCGAGGCGAGTAATGTCGATGATGAAGACCGGCGAAAGAACTGTAGGCCGACTTACCATCAAGATCGCCTTGGCCGGACAGTTCTCGCATAGTGACCTGCGCTACAATCAAACAAGCTCCGTAGCACCACAACTCCCGGTGGGATCTACCGTGACGGCCACACCGGCGGGTGGTCCCGATCGCCGCATTTCGCCGCTCGACGTCGATGTCCTGGGCCCCGGTTGCGCCTCGAATATCTGGTGTCTTGAGGATGGTGCAGAGTGCTCGAGCCGCCGTGGTGAAAATCTAGATCGCCACGAGGCCGCCACCACGATAGCCACCAAAAGACCTGCGCCCTGGTCTTCTTCGTTGCTGTCAACCCGTCGGTCTCTACGCCTCACATCCAAGAGCATGAGCTGCATGCGGGTAATGTCCATACCCGGTGAAGAGAAACACCCGCATACGACTCGCCATATAATCATCTAGCGGTGGCGTGGCGGTGCACCCTATCCTCCATATTCGCTACCAATGCCGGGACGTGTCGAGCCAATGAATCAAACTCTACATTGTACTCCCGACAAGGCGTCCTCTCGCCTCGCAGAAAAATCTATCACCCGCGCCTCCTCATCCGCGAGGCAAGAAGTGAGTGAGAAAGCCTCGGAGAACTCATCCCAAGTAGGCTGGGACGCGTGCTCTCCCGATAACTCCCATGAATCAAACCAATCGATCGCGGTATCACGCGACCTATGTGAACCAAAGATCACGGACTCGGTCTTGACGCCCGATCACTCTCAAAATCCTCAGAGTCGACGGATGAACTCCTGCGGATCATCCTCCGCCTCGACCAGTAAAACTCGCGGGCTACAACTCGTGAAGTCTCGTAGCCTCAAACTCTCGCCTCGGGTGAACCACGAAGTACGACTGGGCCGGACTGAATCGCATCTAGCTTGTCCTCATGTGCGCCACGATCCCGCCATGAGTCGGGCATCTCCTTGTACCCTAACTCCTCCCCAGCCGTGGGATGAGGTGTGGTGCTGTGGTCTCTCTGGGCCGGCGGCGTCAGAACTCGCCGTCTCGTATAGACTGGCCCGAGCCTTCGTGACTCTAGGTGTCCCGATAGCGCCTCCTACGCCTTGCCCTTCGGGCCGGGTTGCCTACGTGGAGGCATAATTGTTCTGAGAAAGGAACACGTTAGAGGGTCCAACTTTAACACACTCTAAAGCACGATCTCAGAGTGAGAAGAATGGAAACCAATCCTAAATATCCTATAGCCTCGATTATTGGTGTGGTGCACAACACACCGATAATCAAGACTTACTAGATACGGTCAGAGACACTTTCCGAGGATTAATCGCTCGATACCACTTTTGTCACGACCCATTCCGGGGCGTGGACAGGTGCCTTACGGCACCCAAGTAGTCATACATCGAGTAATCGGAAATATAAAACAAGACATGAAACAGATTTATAAAATAAGACACGCTTTATGTGAGAAAACGTCGCTTTCGGCATATATATATAAACATGGTTTAGCGATACATCCGACATCGTACAACATGACTACGCACTCTATGGAAATATACAACTATGGCGACAGGCCCCGCCATACCCCGATCAGACAAAACTATCTACAACAGGGAGATCATACCCAAAAGTAGAGCCTCCGGAGAAGATGAAGCTCCTGACACCAACGCAAGAGATCCTAAGGATGTGGATCTAGCACCTGCTTGCCCTTACATGCGGCATGAACGCAGCCCCCCGAAGGAGGTCGATAACAGTACTAAGTATGCGAAATCAGAAGTACTTAAATGAAAACATATCATTTTTAAAACCAGTTTACAAATATGTATGAAACAACCAAGGAAACCGCACATAGTGCCACATCACAAACAAGAGCAATAATAGGTAAACTGTAACAGGTCTTTTCTAGGCTGCGAATGATCGAAGCAGGGCCAATTGCCCGTAGTATCACCATGCAAGCCTAATCCTGGACTCCCGTAGTCCGCATAGGCCACTCACATAGGCCCGCATAGGGTACATAACCCCGCATCGAGGGTAGCTACTCTTCGGCATCGTCCTGGACTCGTAGTCCGCATGGCCACATAGACCGCATGAGGTATAACCCCGCATCACTAACCTGGAACTCCCGTAGCTCCGCATAGGTCCCCTGGACCCGCATGAGGTATTCTCGAATCATGGTCCCAGACCGCCTGAGTCTACCCCGCATCGGAGGGCAGCTTAACCCCCGGTAATATGTCAAGAGGTGAGTGATATTACACTAACATAACAGCTTATCGTTAAACAACATAAGCACAACAAGAATACTCTCTTATACAAACGTTACAAGACACTAACACACATAGCATCATATCATGTCTACTTATCAAACCATCTTATTATTCTTTTCACAATTCAATATAAGTCTGTTATAAACACATAGGCAAACTGTTTCTTTTATCATTCTTAAGTGGTTATACTTAACTTCCCATAAAGCTAGTGTAACTCTTAAGCTTCTGTTTTAAAAACCATTTAGTTCTCTTCTGTTAAAAAAATGATTCAGTATTCTTTTGAAATGCTTTCAGATCTTTATTATTCAGGCTTAAGCCGTGAGGCATTGCCGTAAGTATTATTCAGGCTTAAGCCGTGAGGCATTGCCGTAGTTATTATTCAGTTAACACATGTACGTCTACCGTACTACATATATATTGTAAAATATCATGCTTTAGGAAGAATCACATACCTTCTCAGCGAAAACCACCTGCCAAGTTGAATATGTCGCGCGCAGAGAATCAGCCTATAATAGTCAGACACGTCTATCAACGTTCAGACTACTTTGTAAACAGTTCTAAACAGAGGGTTCTATATCCTACGGAAAATTGGGCAGTACTTCCCTACCCGGTGAGCTACTCAAGTCTCATGAAAACAAATTCTATGTAAGTACAATTTGATTATTCTTCTTTAAACCCTTCTCGTGATAACAGTTCAATTCTATTCTGTGATATTCTTCTAAGTATTTAATACTTATTCTTATACTACTACAGTATGTATTCTCTAATTCAAAAGAGGGTTAGGATTATTTACCTCGGTAAGCCCAATAATATCCTAGAAAAAGTCGCGCCTGAGCAAGGTTTAGCTCCTAAGTTGTACGCTCCCAGAGGCTCCAAGAAACCTTAGAAGTTCTTCACAACTTCTACTAAGGACTAAGGGATTTGGGCTAGGTATTTTGGGCATTATAACAATACAAGAAGGCAACTTTTCTACCAAGGGAGGGGTAGGTTTCGCTAGGCTAGGGGAGGGTTGCCTCGGCCAAGCTTCAAAAGGGAGGGGGTAGGAGGCTTTGTACGAAAATCATTAGAGAGAGTTGGAGGGATTTTTCAAGACTTGGAAATTGATTTGTGGATGAAGAACTCTTCATCTAAAGGGGGGGTATTTATAGGTCAAGAAGTGGCCAACCAATGGCCAAGATTAAGCCAAGTGCTAGGCAAGTGTAAGGCCAAGATTAGGGCAAGTGTCCTTATCCATCTACTACACAAAATATCCTACCTAATCCTTGACTTGTGCAAAGGCACAAAAAACGTGCAACTCCATGTCAAATTCGTCCAATGGACGATTTCAAGTCCACCAATTGGAGGGTGCCAAGTGTCGCCCTCCCGTTGGTCCAAAATGTTTCGTCTCTCGGAAAAATCCGCAAAAATACTAAATGACATAGCCGGAATTTTCCCTACGAAAGTTGTGGAAACGTTTCATCGGAAAACGATTCTTATAGTGAGTTGTGCACAAATAAAAACGTCCAAGGCTTAAACTTTTAAGGCCAAACTTTCGTACGTACGCCCTTACGTACATACTCCGGAAATACGGGGTATAACAAGTTAGGTAGAAGGGTGCCCAGGTAGGGCACCAGTCACGGGCCCGGGGTTCGGGGCGTGACAGAGTGGTATCAGAGCAGTCAGTCCTCGGAATGTCTACAGACCGTGTCTAGTAGAGTCTTGATTATCGGTGTGTTGCGCGCCACACCCATAAACAGGAGGCTACAGGACATTTAGGAGTTGGTTTCTATTCTTCTCACTCTGAGATCGTGCCATAGAGCTGTGTTATTAAGATAATTCCTCTCTGACGTATTTTTGTGTTACAGCTATGCCTCCAAGGAGGGCAACAGTCGCCCAGAAGGGCAAAGCAGTAGCAGGAGCTACCAGTCAGACTCAGAGAGTTGATAGGGCTCATGCCCAGGGTATACCGGATATTGTGCCGCAGTCGGCGAGTTCTTCTGCGCCAGGTTTTGAGGCCCCAGCACCAGATCCTCCAGGTTTCGATTAGGAGAAGACTATAGGGTCATAAGGGAAGCAGTTATGTTATTGACCAAGATAGCGGTGCTACAGTTTCATCAGCAGGAGGTTATTCGGCCAGTACAGGCAGGTGTACAGAGGGTAGAGGGCCTACGCGGGAATCAACATAAGAGGGCTAGACCGGTTGGTTATCCCGGTGAGTTTTTGGACGGCGACCTCGAATGAGTGAGATATTCGTCCCAGCCTACCCAGTACATGCCCCCGCAGCTCACAGGTGGGAGATTGGACCCCACAAGGTATTTAGGAGCCGGTCCGAGCTCCAGGATTCGTGGTTCTCAGAGGAGCAGAGGATTTTCTCGGTCGAGGCCACCTATTCCTCAGTGTTTCCGATGTAGTAAGCGTCATTTGGGGAAATGTCGTTATGACACGGGTGTTTGTTTTTATTGTGGCTGTCCGGGCCATATACTGAGGGTATGTCCTTTTAGAAAGAGCACCGGTGAGGTGGCTCAGCCTATGAGGCTGATGGTTGATTCCCTTTCCTCCACAGCTGTGCGTCCCCAGGGTAGGGTGTTCAGATGTCAGCCAACCGTGGTAGAGGTCAGGGTGAAGTTTATATTTCTGGCGGTCCTTCGAACCGCATTGATGATGTGTCTGCGGGACAGGATCAGGAGGCGACATCGCATGGGGTTACAGGTATATCTCGATTCTTTTGAATCATACGTGCAATGATAGATTTAGATTTCGCCCTAGCATATATGTTTTCCCTTTGTTGCTAGCAGTTGTAAGTGATAGTACCCCCAGAGGTAGGGATACTTTGATTAGTAAAGTGAAAAGTTAAGAATGTTGACAAGAATGGTAAGTGAATTGAGACTATAGTTGTGTAGAGTTCACAAGTTGTAATTACCCCATAATAAGTGTAAGATCGATAGGGAAGAATGTACGGTAGAAATACTTCGACTTATGTGACGAACCTCTAGTGAATAGGGGGATAGGGTGAGAAGTACCTTGAGATAAGAGAGAGATTTATTGCAGACTAAGAATGAGAAGTTAAGTATGACGATGGGTCGGGTTATGGACTCATTTCGGGTCAGCCGATAGTATGGAATGGGGTGATGTCAGTTGGATATGGTCCTGCTATGTGATAGGTTCACGAAGATGCCAGGCCCAAGTTGGGTTAATCGATGTACGAGTTGGTGGACGCGTTCCACCGGAATCAGGTCGTAAGGGTCGAGAGGAGCCTTAGCAGAAATTCAAGTAGCATAATGGCCAAGTTTGGTTAGTAATTCCAAGGATCTGAGAACAGAAACAACAGTTGAAATTTTGTACGTATACTAAGTAATTTCAGAGTAAGAGAAAGTATGACAAGTAAGAAAATAAAGGAACCTCTAAGGATCCCGTGTTTAAGAAGACTGTAACCTTCGAGTATTGTGAGAAGGGACCACGTGTTATACCCCGTATTTTCCAGAGTATGTATGTGAGGACGTACGTACATTTGTACAAACCCTAATTAGGTTAAGAATGAAATTGTAAACTTTCAACGGAAAAGATTCCGAACCTTGTGAAGGAAATTCTACGTTTTTAATATTTTAACCGATTACGGATTTTTTCCGAGAGACGAAATATTTTGGACCAATAGGAGGGCGACATGTGTCACCCTTAGTTGGCATGGGTTGGACGAAATGATGGCCTAGTGGACAAGTCAATTGGTCAAGTCTTGCAAGATATTTTTGGGTTAGTGGGGGTAGGTATTTTGGACGGTTTCTTGTGCAAGTGGAGGGCCACATGGCTCATTGTTGTGGGGGACATATGTCCCAATGTTGTGGTGGACATATGTCCCAAGGTTGTGGTGGACACTTGGTGGAAGACTCCACTCACACAAGTTATCTAATCTACACCCTCTATTTGTTTTAATCTTGGCCCTTGGTGGTCCTATAAATACCCCCCTCTTAGGCAAGACTTCTTCATCCACAAACACAACTTCCAAGTCTCAAAATCCTTCCCTCTAGTAGTGTTCTCGTCCAAGTCCTCTCTCCCCTTTTCCTAGCTATCGTCCAAGCACCCCCTTCCCCCCTTCCTAGGTGTCTCGTCGAAATACCCCCCCCCCCCTTGGTAGAAAAGTTGTCCTCTAGTATTGTTACAATTCCCAAATACCTTAGCCAAATACATTGTAGTATTCCAAAGTTACCTCTATACTAAAAGCCCGGAAATACTACTTTATATCCATTAGTCACAAAACGAAACACTGGGGAAATCTTCATGGTTGGTTGAAGTATTAAGTAGAAGTTGTTTAGAAACTTCTAAGGGTTTCTTGGAGCTATCGGAGCGTGCAAATTAGGAGCTAAACGTTGTTCAGGATCGACATTTAAACTTGGATAATTTTGGGCTTACCGAGGTAAATATCTTGTCCTTATATTGTAATTGGAGATTACATACTGTAGTAGTATAGAAATGAGTATAAGATATATAGAAGGATGGTATAAAAGAAGAGAATTGAACTGTACTTACATAGGACTGTACTTACAGTAGACTTGTGTAGTTTGACGGGTAGGAAAGTGTTGCCCAATTTTTCGTAGAATAGAGAACCCTCTGCTTAGAACATTCTACAGTGTAGTCTAGACGTTGATAGACGTATTTGACTATTATAGGTTGATACTCTGCGCGCGAAATATTCGACTTGGCATGTGGATTTCGCCGAGGAGGTATGTGATTCTTCCTATCCTCTTGAGCATGATATTTTTAAAATATATATAGTACGGTAGACGTACGTGTGTTAACTGAACGTGGTTTTACTTGGATGTCTTTTGACTTGAGTTTAAATAATAAGAATCTTGAAGTATTTCAAAAGAAGTATAAATCATTTTTGAAAGAAGAGAAATACTTGGTTTTTAAACAAAAAGCTTAAGAGTTATACTAGCTTTATGGGAAGTTAGGTATAACGACTTAAGAAAGACAAAAGGAACAGTTTACTTATATGTTTATGAAAGCCTTGTATTGATTTCTAGAAAGTGTAGTAAGATGGTTTGATAAGTAGACATATTATGATGCTACGTGTGTTAGTGTCTTGTAACGTTTGTGTAAAGGGGGTTCCCTTGTTGTGCTTATGTTGTTTAACAATAAGCAGTTGTGCTGATATTATATCACTTACACCCCTGACTTGAAATTCCGAGGGTTAGCCGCCCCCGATGCGAGGAATACCTCATGCGGGTCTGTGTGACCTATGCGGAGCTGCGGGAGTTCCAGGATGATCACTCCGGGTGTGTTATCCCGATGCGGGTCTATAGGGCCTATGCGGTCTGTGTGACTATGCGGACTGCGGGAGTCCAGGTTGATGCCGCGGGTTAGCTGCCCCCGATGCGAGGAATACCTCATGCGGACCTAGGTGGTCTATGCGGACTGCGGGAGTCCAGGAATAGGCTCGCATAATGATACTATGGGCGATTGGCCTTGCTTCGATCATTAGCGGACTAGAAAAAGACCAGTTACATTATATCTATTTTGTTCTTGTTTATGCTGTGACACTATGTGCGGTTGAACTGGTTGTATTTGTAAATGGTTTTAAAAATGCTTTGATTTCATTTCAGTACTTTACAGTTTCACATACTTGGTACCTGTTGTACTGACCTCCTTCGGGGGGCTGCGTTCATGCCGCAGGTAAGGGGAAGCAGGTGGTAGATCCTCATTCTTAGGATCCTTACTCTGGTGTCAGGAGCTCCATTTCTCCGGAGGCTCGACTTTTGGTACGACTCTCCCTGGTGTTGTAGATATTTTGTACATTTAGGGTATGGCGGGGCCCTATCCCGCCATAGTTGTTTACATTCCTAAAGGTCTGTAGTCCTGTTGTAAAGTTGGGATGTAACTGCCAGACTTGGTATATATATATATGCCGAAAGACAACTTTTTCTCAGATAAACTGTGGTACATTTTACATTTGTTTCATGTCTTGATTTATTATTCCGCTGATTACTCTGATGTATGTCTACTTGGGTGCCCGGGTAAGGCCCGCCACGACCGGATCGGTCGTGACAAAAGTGGTATCAGAGCAGTTAATCCTCGGAAAGTGTCTACAGACCGTATCTAGTAGAGTTTTGATTATCGGTGTGTTGTGCACCACACCAATAATCAGGAGGCTATAGGATATTTAGGATTGGTTTCCATTCTTCTCACTCTGAGATCGTGCTTTAGAGTTGTGTTATAAGTTGGACCCCTCTAACGTATTTCTTTTCTTTACCAGTTATGCCTCCGCGCAAGGCAACCCGGCCCGGGCAAGGCGGCCGAGGAGTCGCTAGTAGAACACGAGAGGGCCACGAGGCCTGTGCCCGCCTATACCAGAGGCGATACCTCGACGGCGAGTTCCACGACGCCCGGCCCAAAGAGGTTTAGAGCCGCGATGGGCGATGAGACCACAAGACTGCGCCTCCAGTCCCACAGCCTGGAGCAGAGAAGATGGGTTACAGATAGATGGCCCAGTTGCTAGCCAGGATTGTGGCCAGACATGAGGATAGGCTGGATGCAGTAGTTCCAGCTCCAGCAGTACCCGTGGTTCACCCGAGGTCGGATAGTTTGAGGCTACGGATTTTTCGAGTCAGAGCCCGCCAGAGTTCTACGGGTCGAGGCCAGAGGATGATCCGCAGGAGTTCATCCGACAGCTACAGCGGATCATGCGAGTGATCAAGGCTTCGGAGACCGAGTCAGTGGTCTTAGGTTCACATCGGCTGCGTGATACTGCAGTCGATTGGTTTGATTCGTGGGAGCTATCCCGGGGAGAGAATGCACCTCCAGCAGTATGGGACGAGTTCCCGGAGGCTTTTCTCAGCCACTTCTTGCCTCCGCAGATGAGGAGGGCACGCCGGCTGATTTTTGATCTTTGAGCAGAGGCGCACGCCGGGAGTACAACATTGAGTTCGATTCGTTGGCTCGGTATGTCCCTGCGTTGGTAGCAGATATGGAGGACAGGGTGCACCGCTACGTCACCGGGCTAGATGATTATATGGCAGAGTCGTGCGCGGGTGTAGCTCTTCAGCCGGGCATGGACATTGCCCGCATGCAGGCTCATGCACTTGGATGCGAGGAGCGTAGAGGCCGACGGGTCGACAGATATCAGCAGCAGAAGAAGGCGGGGCGGCGGGATCTTTTGGTAGCTCTCGAGGTGGACGGCCTCGGCAGATCGATTTGCACCACACCGGCTCGAGCACTCCTACACCGCCTTCGTGGACCCAGGTATTCGGGCAGGTCAGGGCCCCAGGACTTCGGACTTCCAGGGTAGCAGGGGTGCTAACCGATCGAGGTCCTCTCAGTGTGTCCGATGTGGTGGATTCCATTCTGGGAGTTGTGGCCCTACTTCAGGAGTTTGTTTTGCTTGCGGTCAGAAGGGTCACTTTGCGAGGGACTGTCCGACCAAGGGCAGCGCAGATGGTAGGGGTCAGCCTACAGGGTCTTTTGCCGGGTCTTCATCTCCTACAGTTACTCGCCCCGGAGGCGTGGTGCTCAGGGACCAGTATGTCGCGGCAGAGGTCGTGGCAGGGGTCCTAGTTCTAGCGGTCCTCAGAACCGCATTTATGCCTTGTCCAGCCGGCAGGACCAGGAGGCGTCACCTGATGTCGTCACAGGTACTTTATCAGTTTCATGTTGTGACGTGTATGCCTTGATAGATCCGGGTTCTACTGTCCCTATATATCTCCCCTTATTGCTAGTAGGATAGGATAGAGCACGAGTCCATAGACCACTTTCGAGGTAGCTACGCCGATGGGTGATTCGGTGGTAGCTCGGCGGGTATATAGGGCTTGCCGGTGACTTTATCAATCGTCGGACCTGGCCGACTTGATAGAATGGATATGACCTATTTCGATGTGATTATGGGTATGGATTGGCTAGCTTCTTGCTACGCCAATGTGGATCGCAGGCGAGGTTGGTACGGTTCCGATTTCGGAGCCGGTTATTGAGTGGGAACACCGTGTCGCCGGCGGGTAGGTTTATTTCATACCTCAAGGCTAGGAAGATGGTGCGAAGGGGTATATCTACCATCTCATTCGGTGTTGATTGATCGAGGTCGGTACCAGATTTTCGCCGGTTCGATGAGTCGAGAGTTCCCGGATGTGTTTCGGATGACCTCCAGTATCCTCCCGAGAGGAGATAGAGTTTTGTATCGATGTGCTGCCAGACACTCGGCCTATTTCCATTCCGCCATACAGAATGACACCTGCCTAGTTGAGAGAGTTGAAGGACCAGCTGAGAGATTTGTTAGAGAAGGGCTTCATCAAGCCTAGTGTTTCTCCCTGGGGAGCGCCGGTATTGTTCGTGAAGAAGAAGGACGGGACGCTGCGCATGTGTGTTGATTACAGGCAGCTAAACAAGGTGACTATTAAGAACAGATACCCCCATCCAAGGATTGATGATTTGTTCGACCAGTTGCAGGGTGCGAGATGTTTCTCCAAGATTGATCTGCGATCGGGCTATCATCAGGTGCGAGTTAGAGAGGCGGATGTCCCTAGGACTGCATTCCGGACCCGATACGGGCACTATTAGTTCAGGGTTATGTCTTTCGGTTTGACCAATGCTCCGGCAGTATTTATGGATTTGATGAACCGAGTGTTCAAGCCATTTTTGGATACGTTTGTGATAGTATTCATTGATGACATCTTGGTTTATTCCCGCTCAGAGCAGGAGCATGCGGAGCATTTGAGGACTGTGCTGAGAGTTCTCCAGGACCAGCAGTTATACGCCAAGTTTTCCAAATGTGAGTTTTAGTTGGCTTCGGTGGCATTTCTTGGGCATATTGTAGGGGCTGATGGTATTCGGGTGGATACGGCCAAGATCGAGGCAGTCAGGAGTTGGCCTAGACCTACTACTCCGACAGAGGTGCGCAGCTTTCTGGGCCTTGCAGGTTACTATCGGAGATTCGTGGAGAAGTTTGCTTCTATTTCGGCACCTTTGACTAAGCTGACTCAGAATGGAGCTAAGTTTTAGTGAATTGATGTCAGGAGCGGGGTTTCCGCCATCAAGGAGAGGCGACGATCGCCCCGCCTTACTCTTCCAGAGGTTCTAGACGGCTATGTGGTGTATTGTGATGCGTCAGACATCGGGCTTGGATGTGTGTTGATGCAGCAGGGCAAGGTTATATCATACGCATCCCGACAGCTTAAGAAGCATGAGAGGAACTACCCCACCCATGATTTGGAGTTGGCAGCGGTGATTCACGCCTTGAAGATCTGGAGGCACTATTTGTATGGGGTTCATGTGGATATTTACACAGACCACAAGAGCCTCCAGTATATCTTCACCGAGGAGCTGAACTTACGACAGAGACGGTGGTTAGAGTTACTCAAGGATTATGATATCGATATACTGTACCACCCGGGGAAGGCCAATGTTGTGGCAGATGCCCTTAGTCGTAGGTCGATGGGCAGTCTATCAGATGTGCAGCCAGAGAGGAGGGGCATGGTCCGCAAGTTACATCAGTTAGCAAGCCTTGGTCCGATTGATTTGTTCTGATAGCAGTGGAGTTCGGGTTCGAGAGGTTGCCGAGTCTTCCATCGTCGAGGAGGTGAAGAGGCAACAGTTTGAGGATCCGGTTTTGACACGGTATCGTGATACGGCTCTTCGTGAGGAAGGTCCTTGAGGTAGCACCACGGGTGCTAAGGTTGAGGGCGTGTTATGTGTTCCGGATATTGCGGACTTCTGCAGAGTTCTGGGGAAGCACACAGCGCGCGTTACTCTATCCATCCGGGGTCGACAAAGATGTACCACGACCTCAGATCTGTGTATTGGTGGGATGGCTTGAATAGGGACGTTGCAGAGTTTGTGGCTCAGTGCCCGTGTTGTCAGCAGGTAAAGGTAGAGCACCAGAGGCCTGGTGGATTATTGCAGACGATAGAGATCCCGACCTGGAAGTGGGAGGTGATCAACATGGACTTTATCACAGGGTTACCTCGCACTCCGAGGAAACATGATTCTATCTGGGTTATCATCGACAGGCTGACGAAATCAGCCCACTTTCTTCCCGTCAGGACGACTTTTTCGGCTGAGGATTATGCTAGACTTTACATCCGAGAGATCGTGAGACTGCATGGGGTCCCTATTTCTATCATATCAGACAGAGGAGCCCAGTTTACGGCTAACTTCTGGAGGTCTTTCCAGAAGGGATTAGGGACGCAGGTGAGCCTCAGTACTGCATTCCATCCTCAGACAGACGGACAGGCAAAGCGTACTATCCAGACTCTTGAGGATATGCTACGAGCTTGTGTTATTGACTTCAGGGGTAGCTGGGAGGATCATTTGCCTCTAGTTGTGTCACGACCCGACCTCGGGCCCGTGACTGGTGCCTTACCCCGGGCACCCTAGTGATACAACATCAGAGAAAATCAGCGGAAATAAAAAACTTAAACATGAAACAAGATAAAATAAGAAACAGACTAACCAAAACGGTTACCTTTCTGCATATATATATACCTGAACAGTTAAATCCTTTTACAAACCCTGCCCACAACAGTACTACAGACCTCTAAGAATGTAACCATAACTATGACGGGACAGGGCCCCACCATATCCCTGAATGTACAAGTAACTACACTGACAGGGGACTATACCAAAGATGAGCCTCCGGAGAAACGGAGCTTCTCAAAACGCTGAACTGTGATCCTATGAGCGAGGATCCACAACCAATGTACCTCTACCTGCGGCATGAACGCAGCCCCCCGAAGGAGGTCAGTACAACAGGTATCAAGTATGTGAAACTGAAAATACTGTAAATGAAATCATAGTAGTCTATATAAAGCAGGAGACATGTATGATAACCAAACTACAGTTCACCATAAATAAGCAGTCGTGTCAAGTCAGGGACTCACGCCCTCAAAGTCATCACTCAAATATCACTATGGGTCTCACGCCCACAACATCAATCATGCCCGTGGAATACCTTCCTCACTGCTGGCAGTCTATGATATAAAAGCACCAAGGAATACACATGAACACCAGGTCCCACCTGTGTCATAATAAAACCGTACGGGGTAAGTACGAAGGCATAGCCGACTACTAAACCCCACAGTACAAATAATGCTATAAAACTGTATCACGAGGTCTTTCTAGACCGCGCCATATGATCGAAGCGGGCCACTCGCCCTCAGTATCAATGGGCGCGTCAAATCCTGAAACTTCCCGCAGCTCCGCATAGGCCACAAACATAGGCCCGCATGAGGTATTCCCCGCATCGAGGGTAGCTACTCCCCGGCATCGTTCTGGACCCGTGGTCCGCATGGCCACATAGACCGCATGGCCATATAGACCGCACACTAACCTGGAACTCTCATAGCTCCGCATAGGTCCCCTGGACCCACATGAGGTATTCTCGAATCATAGTCCAGACTGCCTGAGGTATACCCCGCATCGGAGGGCAGCTTAACCCCCGGTATAACATGTCAAGAGGTGAGTGATATAATATTAGCACAACAGTTTATCGTTAAACAACATAAGCACAATAAGAATAACCTCTTACACAAACATCACAAGACACTAACACACGTAGCATCCTAACATGTTTACTTATCAAACCAATCAGGAAAGTATTACAAGGCTATCACAAACCAAACATAGTCAAGTTATTCACACAAGGTACTTTCTATTTTATGTCAACAATACGGGTTTCAAACCCAAAAATAATACCCACTTTCATTCTTTCAAAAAGACCTTTTTTACGTAAAATATACTAAAACTCGTAGTATCAAAAAAACACATTTCCTTTTCAAACCAAATTACTTTACTTTCGTAAAAACCTTTACAAGACTTTTAAAATCAAGTAATCTATACTTTTTAAACCAAGTGCCTTTCTTTTAAAACAACATCATGTATACTCTTAAAACCCATATAACTTACTCTCTTCAAAACAAGTAACCTATACTTAAATCAAGTTACTTCTCCTTTTCCGAAATCAAGTCATTTATAAGTCAAGTCTCTTATCTTTCAAGATCAAGTCTCTTAACTTTCAAAATCAAGTCGTTTAGCTTTCAAAATCAAATCTTTCTTTTATCTTCATAAAGTCGTTATAACTAACTTCCCATAAAGCTATTATAACACTTTATGTTTTAAACAAACAAAATTCATTTCACACACGTACGTCTACCGCACTACATAGTTCACAACATAGTCATTACTAATTCACATCAAGTCATTTATCTTTTTAAAAACCACCAACCATTCATTTACCCACATAAAGTTGTTATAACAAACTTCCCATAAAGTCGTTATAACACTTTATGTTGTAAACCAACTAAATTCACTTAACACATGTACGTCTACCGTACTACATAGTTCACAACATATCATGCTAGAAAAGATAGGAAGAGGTTCACATACCTCGCGACGATTATCGACAATTAGCAAAAAGCTCCAAGTACTACAACCTTGCTAGCCTTTTCCACCCTCCAAGTAGAATACGCTACTCGTAGTACTTCCACATATACTGGCCATAAAACGTCTATCAACTTCTAGATCTCTTCGTAGAATATTCTAAATACAAGATTCCTTATTCTACAGAAAATTCGGCAGCACCTCCCCCCCCCGAAACCACATAAATCTCCTCCCCTATCAAGGCCCGCTACCAGGCCAACAACTCTCAGGGGATTACACGTCTAACCGGACGTGTTCAATTCTGCTTCACAATAATAATACACAAGTCTACTGTAAATACAATCCAATGTAAATACAGTTCAAACCTTTATAATCATCCTTCCAATATAATATACTCAAGTATAACTACTACAACATGTAATATCCAATTACAATAGGGGGGACATAGATCATTACCTCGATAAGCCCAAAATTATCCAAGATTATAAGTCGATCCTGGGCAACGTTTAGCTCCAATTCCTTACGCTCCAACCCGCTCCAAGCGACCCTTAGAAGTTTCTAAACAACTTCTCTAAACATTTCAACCAAGTTATGAAGATTTTTTTAGGGTTTCGTTTTGCGACTATTGGAATAAAGTAGTATTTCCGGGCTCCTAGTATTGAAATAACTTTGGAATACAACTAGGGATACTAGGCTAAGGTATTTGGGATTATACAATAATACTCAAAGTATTTTCTACACATGTGGGGGAGGGTGGACGAAAACTACTCAAGGGAGGGGATATTTTTGCCTTGGAAAGTCTTTAAGTGGATGAATATTATGTCTTGCACTATGGGGTATTTATAGAAGAATCAAGGGCCAAGATCAATGTAAGTGTAGGGTCAATATTGGGCCATGTGTGTGTGGGTCTGTCACGACCCGTTCCGGGGCCCGTGACTGGTGCCTTACCCGGGCACCCAATTAGTCATACATCAGAGTAATCAGCGGAATATAAAAACAAGACATGAAACAGTTGTAAAATGAGACACAGTTCATCTGATGAAAAGCTTGCCTTTCGGCATATATATATATAAATAACCCAAGTTTTGCAGTTACATCCCAACTGTACACTAGGACTACAGACCTATAAGGAAGTAAACAACTATGGCGGGACAGGGCCCCGCCATACCCTGAATGTACAAAACTATCTGTCTGAGGAGATCATACTAAAAAGTAGAGCCTCCGAGAAGATGGAGCTCACGACACCAATGCAAAGAGATCCTAAGGATGTGGATCTAGCACTGCTTGCCACCTGCGGCATGACGCAGCCCCGAAGGAGGTCGATTACAACAGTACTAAGTATGTGGCCTTAAGTACTTAAAATGAAATCAAAGTATTTAAAACCATTTGCAAATACAATCGGTTCAATTGCACATAGTGTCATATCACAAACAAGAACACTAATAGATATAATGTAATCGGTCTTTCTAGGCGCGAATGATCGCAGCAAGGCCAATCGCCCATAGTATCATTATGCGTGCCTAGTCTGGACTTCCGCGATCGCATAGGTCACTGCAGACGCGTGAGGTATTCGCCGCGTCGGGGTAGCTAACCCCGGTACCTCCTGGACTCCGCGATGCATAGTCTCAATAGACCGCATAGTCATACGACCGCATAGGGCATCCCCGCGTCGGCTAAAACACCGGAATGATCAATCCTGGAGCTCCGCACTCGCATAGTCTCACAGACCGCGTAGTATAGACCGCGTCAAGGGTGGCAAGCCCTCGGTATAACGATCGAGGGTAGGTGATATAACAACAAGATAACTGACTTACCGTCTAGCAACGTAAGAACAACAAGAATGTCCCCCTTTCACAACATCACAAGACACTAACACACATAGCATCATAGTATGTCAAACAATCTTACTACACCTTACAGAATACAAGGTTTTTATAAGCAATTAAGTAAACAGTTTTTTTATCATTCTTAAGGGGTTATACTTAACTTCCCATAAAGCTAGTATAACTCTTAAGCTTTTGTTTAAAAACCAACTGTTTCTTTTATTAAAAGCGATTCGAGATTCTTTTGAAATGCTTCAAGATCTGTTATTATTCAGGCTTAAGTCAAAAGACATTGCCGTAGTTATTATTCTGGCTTAAGTCAAAAGACATTGCCGTAGTTATTATTCAGTTAACACATGTACGTCTACCGTACTATATATATATGTTAAAATATCATGCTTAGGAAGAATCACATACCTTCTCGGCGAAAACCTCCTGCCAAGTTGAATATGTCGCAAGAGAGAATCAGACTATAATATCCAATACGCCTATCAACGTCTGGCATCGTAAACAATTCTAAGCAGAGGGTTCTCTATTCTATGGAAATTTGGGCAGCACTTCCCTACCCGGTAAGTTATACAGTCTACTGTAAAAACAGCCCTAGGTGAGTTCAGTTCTATTATTCTTCTTTTAAACCCTTCTATTGTGATAACAATTCAATTCTATTCTTTAATATCCTTCTAAGTATTTATACTTATTCCTATACTTCTACAGTATGTATTCTCTAATTACAAAAGAAGGATAAGTTTATTTACCTCGATAAGCCCAATAATAGCCTAGATAATACGTCGATCCTGAGCAAGGTTTAGCTCCTAAGTTATGCGCTCAGATAGCTCAAGAACCCAGAAGTACTTCACAACTTCAACTAAGTACTAATGGATTTGGGCTAGGGTATTTTGGGCATTATAACAATACTAGAAGGCAACTTTTCTACCAAGGGAGGGGGGGTAGATTTTGGCTAGGCTAGGGGGGGTAGCCTCGGCTAAGCTTCACCAAAGGGGGGAGGGGGGAGTAGGCTTTGGACGAAACAAGCTCAAGGGAGAGGGGAGAATTTTCAAGACTTGGAAAGGAATTTGTGAATGAAGAACTTTTCATCTTAAGGGGGTATTTATAGGTCAAGACATGGCCAACCAATGGCCAAGATTTAGCCAAGTGCTAGGCAAGTGTAAGGTCAAGATTAGGGCAAGTTTACCTAGCCAACTTGCACACAAAATATCCTACCAACTACTTGACAAAATAGGCACTCCATTCGACCATATTGACGCCTCACGTCCACCAATTGGAGGGTGACAAGTGTCGCCCTCCCGTTAACAAAGTGTTTCGTCTCTCGGAAAAATCCGCAAAAATTAGAAATGGCATAGCCGGAATTTATCCTACGCGAGTTGTGTAAAACGTTTCGTCGGAAAACGATTCTTTTAGCGAGTTGTGCCCAAAAAAACGTCTTGTGCCTAAACTTTAAGGCTATACTTTCGTACGTACGTCCTCACGTACATACCCTGGAAATACGGGGTATAACAGGGTCCCACCACACCACATGGCCAACGAAAATCAACTCCAAGTGTCATGGCCATTTCGGCCAAGCCACTTGTCCCACTACCATTCGGCCACTCGAGGGGTGACACGTGTCGCCCCCTTACTCGTCCAAAATATTTCGTCTTCCGAAAATATCCAAAATACCGAAAATCTCAAAAACAAAGCGGCCCCACAAAACCGTAAATTTCCTCCGTGGGCCCCACGTGACCATTTCTGAAAATAAAATCCCAAAATTCTAATATAATCCAAGAAGTCCAAATACCAAATCTGGGAATCCAATTCCCATCAACGAACCTTTTTCCTTCACAAAACCCGTAACTTTTCCGTCGAAAAATCACTTCTCTCTTTCTTTCCAAAATTTCTGTCGTAATCTCGTACATACGTCCTCACATACATACCCTGGAACTACGGGGTATAACATTTTTCCCCCCTTAGAAACATTCGTCCCGAATGTTCCTTCTAAGCCTCTAATCAAACGTGTGCCGGTATAGTCTCCACTACTATACTTACAAAAACCGATCATGCCACCAATGGCCAAAATATAATGTGTGCGCAAAACTCAAATCTAAGCCAACGAGGAAACACTTCTAACATCACAAAAAGCTCCCACCCATGGTCTAAAGGATATTCCCTTCGCACCTTCATTTCACAAAAGAAATGATCACTTCTATTCTCTTACTACATGATCGCTCCTTCCCTTACTCGTCGTACCCTCCTCGTACACTCGAACTCTTTCTCATACACGTTCCACACTTCAGTTACTGCTTCAATTTCCACAACCCTAGAGTTACTACCTCCAAACTTGGTCATCTCACTAGCTTCAATTTCCTCTAAGGCCATTCCCGGCCTTCACGATCCGATTCTAGTCGAACACATCCACGAACTCATACGATGGTTACCTAAACTTGGGCCTAGCACCCTCGTGACCCTACCACACAGTGGGACTACCACAAATTGACTCCACCCTATTCCGGGTTGCGGGTTGACCCGCGACCTTGCCTCAACCCGACCCATTTACCGCGCCAAGCTCTTGTTCCCCGATCCGGAACAATCTCACTAATCAAGTCACGAAAACCTAGTGGTCTTCTTAGCTTAACTACCCTCTTATAATTCACACCACTCAGGGACTTATCACACAATTATACCCCACGTATACTATGCACTCCGACAAAGGTCAATTCGTAAACAAAATCTTTTACTCAAGACGGCCTTGCATCCAAGGTCCTAACTGTTATAAATTCTAAGGCTCATAATCGTCTCATCTCCAGACTTACCCTTTCTCAACTGCCCATGTTTTCTAATTCACACTTAACACAATGCTATCCGTACATAGCACCTAACATGTACCCACCATAACAACATAAACAAGTCTCTTAAGGGCTAAAGATATCTCTGCAACTACCTTCACTTTCCCTTTGTCGCTCTAACCATAATCACATACTGTAGGCGCTAGCTATATAAAGCACATCTGAAGGAACTATACCAAAATGATAAACTCACGAGCAGAGAGCTATCCAAAAACTCGAGCATGGTCCTACACTGCCGATCACGGTGCGTACCTAAACTCAGGCGTATGAACGCGGCCAAGGAGGTCGATGAAGAATGTACCAAGTATGTGAGCGATGAAATCGTAATAAAATCATAACAATCTAAACAAAGCAGAGACATGTATGATAGCCAACCTACGATACATAACACATGGCGGTCATATCAAGTCGTGGACGCAGCTCTCAAAGTCACTACTCAAATATAACTATGGGTCTCACACCCATAATATCAATCATGCGTGGAATCCTTCCTCACCGCCATCCATAATGTAATAACACTAATAAGGATACATGAACACCAAGTCCACTGTGTCCTAAATACCACGTGGTCATGCCCTAATCCCATCGTAAAGCATGACCATAGGGTAACACAAACAAATCCGGGACATATATGATAATCAAATTACAACACATTGTGCCTTACTAACAATGAGAGTACACGGTAGTATCCTTACAATATAAAATAGGAAGCTCATGATCAAAAGCAGACCATCCGCGCAGATCATTTAGCCATCCTACTCGCGGGACTATTTCACCCGCATAGGCGCGTGGACCGCGTGAGGTATCCTCGCATGGGACTATTTCACCGCGTAAGCCCCACGGACTCGCGTGAGGTATTCCTCGCATAGGTGGACCGCCCGCGTGGGACTATTTCACCCGCATAAGTCTTACGGACTCGCATGAGGTATTCCTCGCGCATAGGCCGGACCACCCACATGGGACTATTTCACCGCATAAGTCATACGGACGCGTGAGGTATTCGCCGCATCGTGGGTAGCAATTCCACGGAATCTGCAAATGCCACAAACCCGGGGAATGACCCCGAAACGACTGATATACCAATAGCACACAACCGGCTATTTCCAGCACACATAGGCAATTCTCAACTAATCAGGCCAAGTACTTATCAAGGCACACATGGAAATAATTCTCAATTAACCAAGTCAAAGTACTTATCAAGGCACACATAGAATAATTCTCATTTGACAAGCCAAAGTACTTATCAGGGCACAAATAGAATAATTCTCATTTAACAAGCCAAAGTACTTATCAGGGCACAAATAGAATAATTCTCATTTAACAAGCCAAAGTACTTATCAGGGCACAAATAGAATAATTCTCATTTAACAAGCCAAAGTACTTATCAGGGCACAAATAGAATAATTCTAATTTAACAAGCCAAAGTACTTATCAGGGCACACTTAGACAAATTCTCAATTTATCAAGCCAAAGTACTACGTACGTACATTCTTTTCAAAAGACTCTTTTTTATGTAAATTCCCAAGATACTAACACCCGTAGTATCAAGGCGTGTCTATTTTTCAAAGTAATTTACCATACTTTTGGAAACTCATTTCAAAGCTTGAAATCAAGTAACTTCAAATTTTCACAAACTAGGCAACTTATGCCGATTAATCAAAATAGACAACTTTCTAAACCTTCCATAAAGCCGTTATAACCAACTTCCCATAAAGCCGTTATAACCCTTTATGGTTTTAGACATATCCATTCCTTTTATAACCAAGAGACTTATTCTATTAAAACCAAGTATCACATACTTACAAATCAAGTTCTTAACTTTCAAAACACTTCAAGTCTCTTAATATATAGAAAACAAGTTTCTTCTACTTTTTAAACCTCAAGTAACTCACTCCTTTAAAACAAGTTACTTCACTTAAATCATGTCATTTCTCCTCTTTTAAAACAATTAAGTAAATCACTCCTTTGACTCCCCTAAAGTCATTATAATGACCTTTAGGATTTTGGGACTAAGGCACTAGCCCAAAAGATTTGGAAACCACTTCCTTTTCAAGACTCTATGTACTTTAAGTAAAATACTTTCACTTTTAAGAATCCAACTTCACTAAGGCAATGGATTATACAACTTACAATTTAAACATCAAAGTACAATCAAAGGAAGTACATAGAACAAATTCTACTTTAGGCAATCCAAATACAACCAAGGAATGGATCATTTAAGGAGTAGGACGTACTTTCTTTCTCTTAAGGAGTCATGCTAGAAGAGGAGATAGTTCACATACCTTTTCGGCTAATTCCTCAAGCTAAGCCGAATACGCCGTACGTAGAAGTTTCAACCTATAATGGTCACAACAAGACTATCAATCTTCTAGTCTCTAACGTAGAATAATACTAAGTATTTGGTCTCTAATTCTACGGAAAATCGGGCAGCACTTCCTTTGTTTCTACTCACTTTGCCACCTTTTTCAAGGCCGAATACAATAACCAACAAGCCACATTTAAGGCCCAACAACAACCAAACAAAGGGATTACACGCCTACAATACGTGTAAAATTCCGCCCCACAATTCATACCAAATAGTATAATACTACACTAGCCATTCTCGGCCAACATATAACCAATAACACTACGTCTTTTCCAATCCTTTTCCAATTTCAAGTTCTTAGGTCAACATGTTATTTAGTCATAAACAACTTCAACAACTACAATTTCCTTCTTACACACATGACGTCGACGACTTAAACGAATAATCAACTTGAATTGTAGTCTTAAGGCTAACATGCTAGTTTTGGATTAGGGTTCCAATAGCCCATAAACATATCAAACTTCATACTATATAACATGCTTGCTAAAATCCATAGCTACAACAATAAGTAAGTCTTAACTACTAAAACGATAAAATTTATACCTTTCCAAGCCCTTAAAATTTCCAAGATCCAAAGTCGCGCCTTAGCAATTCTTAGCTCCTTTCCTTAAGTTCCAATCCGCTCCAAGCATTCCTTAGAGGCCTATGAAGAACCCATCTTCAAGTTCCAACTTCAAAGTTGAAGAACTCCCTTAGTTTCCGCCTTGCGACTAACGTAAAAATGCGTTTTTTCCGAAATCTTTCTATTGAGATAACCTTACAATACCCTTGGGGACATTGGGTTTAAGTCTTGTGGACAAAGGAACAAAATTACAAATTTTTTTGTGTGGGAGAAGCCCTAACCCGAGAGCTCATCTCCTCTCTCTAAGGGTTCTAATTTTTTCTAAGTGTAGAAAATGCCAAGTCTTGCACTAGCTATGTATATATAACACATTGGAGGGTCAAGACTAAAACAAATGTGAGGTTAGGATGTGTTTCACTTGGATCAAGCCTAGGTGGACAAGTTGACTTGTTAACAATATCAAGCTTTGGAAGACTTATCATCTACATAGGTCAAATAACCATAACACCCTTGCAATATTTCGTCCAACATCATGGAGGGGGTGCCACGTGTCGCCCTCTCATTCGTCTACAAAATTCCGTACCCCTCGTGGGCCCCACAAAAATGTAAAATTCCTCGGGTGGGCCCCACGTGACCAAATCCGAAAAAATAAATTTCCATAATTTTAATAAGTTCCATATTCTTCAAATAATGCCTTTTTAGAATCCAATTCTCAACAACGAACATTTTTCCTTTCCGACGTTCGGAAGATTTTCCGTCGGAAAAACAATTCTTCCTTTCGTACTAATTTCCAAGTCTTGTTTCCTTTCGTACATTCTCTTATACATGTTCTGGACTTACGGGGTGTAACATTCTTCCCCCCTTAGAAACATTCGTCCTCGAATGTTCTTAGTCGGTTGTCACGCTATACAAACCCCGGCACAATCTGTATACTATGCCTATCAATCAATACTCCACAAGACTAACGATGCCACACCTGGCCATCGCCTAATATACGTAAACATATCAATGGACCTTCCGTCCGCGACCCCTTCTCCCAAAACTCGAAGGTTACAGTCTTCTAAAACACGGGATCCTTAGAGGTTCCTTTCTTTCCTTACTTGTCATACTTTCTCGTACTTTCAAACTCATCTAGTACACGTACAAAATCTCAAATTTTGTTTCTGTTCCCCAATCCTTGGAGTTACTATCCAAACTTGGCCATATAGTTACTTACATTCCCGTTAAGGCTCTTCTCGGTCCTTACGACCTAGTTCCGGTGGAACGCGTCCACAAACTCGTACAACGATTAACTAAACTTGGGCCTTGCATCCTCGGGACCCTATCACATAACGGGACCATTTCTAACTGTCATCACCCCATTCCATACTATCGGCTGACCCGAAATGAGTCCATAACCCGACTCATCGTCACACTTAACTCCTCATTCTTAGTCTGAAATAAATCTCTCTCTTATCTCAAGGTACTTCTTACCTTATCCCCCTATTCACTAGAGGTTCGTCACATAAGTCAAAGTATTTCTACTGTACATCCTTCCCTATCGGTCTTACACTGTTACGGGGTAATTACTACGTGTGAACTCTACACAACTATAGTCTCAGTTCACTTATCATTCTTGTCAACATTCTTAACTTCTCACTTTACTAATCAAGGTATCCCTACCTCTGGGGTACTATCACTTTACAACTCTGGCAATGAATGGAAAACATATATGCTACTGTAAAATCTGAATCTATCAACACACGTATGATTCAAAAGAATCGAACTATACCTGTAACCCCGTGCGGTGTCGCTTCCTGATCCTGTCCAGTAGTCACGTCATCTCTGCGGTTCGAAGGGCCGCCAGAACTATAAACTCCACCCTGACCTCCACCACGGCTGGCTAACATCTGTACACCCTGCCCTGGGGAACGCACAGCTGTGGAGGAAAGGGGATCAACCATCGGCCTCATAGGCTGAGCTACCTCACCGGTGCTCTTTCTAAAAGGACATACCCTCAGAATATGGCCCGGACGGCCACAATAAAAACAAACACCTGTGCCATAACGACATTTCCCCGAATGACGCTTACCACATCTGGAACACTGAGGAATAAATGGCCTCGACTGAGAAAATCCTCTGCTCCTCTGAGAACCTCGATCCCTGGAGCTTGGACCGGCTCCTAAATACCTTGTGGGGTCCAATCTTCCACCTGTGATCTGCGGGGGTACGTACTGGGTAGGCTGGGGCGAATATCTCACTCGCTGCTGAGGCAGCTCGTCCAAAAACTCACCGGAATAACCAACCGGTCTAGCCCTCTTACGCAGATCTCCGCGCTGGCCCTCTACCCTCTGTACACCTGTCTGTACTGGCCGAATAACCCTCGCGATGAAATCGTAGCGGTGCTATGCTGGTCAATAACATAATGGCTTCCTTCGACCCTAAAGTATTCCCTGGCGAAATCGAGGCTCTGGTGCTGGGGCCTCAAAACCTGGCGAAGAAGAACTCGCCGACTGCGGAACCACATCCGGTATGCCCTGGGCATAAGCCCTAGCAACTCTCTGCGTCTGACTAGTAGCTCCTGCTACTCCTTTGCCCTTCTGGGCGGCTGTTGCCCTCCTTGGAGGCATAACTGTAACACAACAATACGTCAGAGAGGAATTATCTTACTAACACAGCTCTATGGCACGATCTTAGAGTGAGAAGAATAGAAACCAACTCCTAAATGTCCTGTAGCCTCCTGTTTATGGGTGTGGCGCGCAACACACCGATAATCAAGACTCTACTAGACACGGTCTGTAGACATTCCGAGGACCGCTCACGATACCACTCTGTCACACCGATCCGGGCGTGGTGGTGCCCTACAGGCACCGCCTGCTTAACAACTAAGTAAACTGCGGAAATGAAGTAACACCTCTTTTTTTTTTAAAACCAACGTACGTGCAAGGGCAAAGCCGACAAGGCTGCCATGATACATACAAAAGACACAACACTGCACATGAGTCCAATCCCACATATGAATACTGCACTTAAGAGTTTTATCAAATATGACGGACAAGGCCCGCGTACCCATGCTGTACAAAAGCACATCAAGGAACTATACCAAAATGATAAACTCCCTGAGCAGAGGAGCTATCCAAAAACTCGGCGAGGGTCCTACACTGCCGATCACGGTGCGTACCTAAACCTGCGGCATGAACGCAGCCCCCCGAAGGAGGTCAGCACGAAGAATGTACCAAGTATGTGAACAGTAAGTACTGTAATAAAATCATAACAGTCTAAACAAAACAGGAGACATGTATGATAGCCAACCTACAGTACATAACACATAAGCAGTCATATCAAGTAAGGGACGCAGACCCTCAAAGTCACTACTCAAATATAACTATGGGTCTCACGCCCATAATATCAATCATGCCTGGAATCCTTCCTCACCGCGATCCGATGTAATAACACCAATAAGGATACATGAACACCAAGTCCCACTTGTGTCCTAAATACCACGTGGTCTAATGCCCCGGAATCCCACATCGTACAAGCATGACCATAGGGTAACACACACACATCCGGGGACATATATGATAATCAAATTACAACACATTGTGCCTTACTAACAATGAGAGTAAACGATGGTATCCTTACAATATAAAATAGGAAGCTCATGATCAAAAGCAGACCATCCGCGCGGTATCATTTAACCATCCTACTCGCAGGACTATTTCACCCGCATAGGCCGCGTGGACCCGCGTGAGGTATCCCTCGCATGGGACTATTTCACCCGCATAAGCCCATACGGACTCGCATGAGGTATTCCTCGCAAAGGCTGGACCCGCCCGCATAGGACTATTTCACCCGCATAAGTCCTTACGGACTCGCATGAGGTATTCCTCGCATAGGCTGGACCCGTCCGCATGGGACTATTTCACCCGCATAAGTCCTTACGGACCCGCATGAGGTATTCCTCGCATCTGTCACGACCGTTCGGGGCGTGGGTGCTCAGAGCACCCAAGTAGTCATACATCAGAGTAACCAGCGGAAATATAAAACAAGACAGGAAACATAGTAAAAACAGAAACAGTTTATCTGATGAAAAGCTTGCCTTACGGCATAATATAAATAACTCAAGTTTTGCGATTTACATCCCAACTGTACAATAGTACTCTGCACCTCTAAGAAGTAAACAACTATGGCGGAGACGGGGCCACGCCATACCACCTATAAAACTATCTACAATACAGGAGATCATACCCAAAAGTAGAGCCTCCGAGAAGATGGAGCTCCGACACCAACGCAAAGATCCTAAGGATGTGGATCTAGCACTGCTTGCCCACCTGCGGCATGAGCGGCCCGAAGGAGGTCGACAACAGTACCAAGTATGTGAAACTATAAAGAATCAAATGAAATCAAAGTATTTAAAACCTTTTCACAAATACAATCGGTTCAATTGCACATAGTGCCACATCACAAACAACAACGATAATAGGAAAAGCAGAATAGTCTATTCTAGGCGCGAATGATCGAAGCAAGGCGATCGCCCATAGTATCATTCTCGCGTGCCTAGTCCTGGACTTCCGCATGATCGTCACACGCACGGACCGCGTGAGGTATTCCTCGCGTCGGGGCAGCCAACCCCGACATCCGCCTAGGCTCCGCGGCCCGCATAGCCTCAAAAGACCGCGTAGTCTCAGCGGACCGCATAGGAATCCGCGTCGTGCTAAACACCGGAATGATCAATCACGAGCATACCTGCTCCGCATAGTCTCAGACCGCATAGCCGTATAGACCGCGTCAAGGGGCAAGCCTCCGGTATAACAATCGAGGGGTAGGTGATACAATAACGACAACGGACTTCTGCAGGTTAGCAACGTAAGCACAGCAAGAATGACCCCCTTACACAGCATTTCAAGACACTAACCCAGGTAGCATCATAATATGTCTACTTATCACACAAATCTTACTACACTTAACAAAAATCAATACAAGGCTTTTATAAACAAACAAGTAAACAGTTCCTTTTTATCTTTCTTAAGTTGTTATACCTAACTTCCCATAAAGCTAGTATAACTCTTAAGCTTTTGTTTTAAAAACCAAATATTTATCTTCTGTTAAAAAAATGATTCAGTATTCTTTTGAAATGCTTTCAGTTCTTTTTTATTCAGGCTTAAGCCGTGAGGCATTGCCGTAAGTATTATTCAGGCTTAAGCCGTGAGGCATTGCCGTAAGTATTATTCAGGCTTAAGCCGTGAGGCATTGCCGTGAATAATACTTTATTAGTCAAAACATTTCCCTTTATTAGCGCTGCTGTGGTTTGTTCGATACTTATTCTGATTTCCGAAATCAGTAAAACATTATTCCTTTTAAAACCAAGTACTCATTACTCACGAATGAGGTTTCACACGAAATTCATATCAATTCATTTAAGTCAAGTCTCTTATCTTTTAAGATCAAGTCTCTTAACTTTTATAATCAATAAATCATTCATTTTATCTTTCTTACGACGTTATACCTAACTTCCCATAAAGCTAGTATAACTCTTATGTTTTCAGAACCAAGTGTTACTCTTCTTTCAAAAACAGTTCTTAATACTTTTTGAAATACTTCAAAGTTCTTATCATTCAGGCTTAAGTCAAAAGACATTGTCGTACAACTACGTTCAGTTAACACGCGTACGTCTACCGTACTATATATACTTCTTTAAAACATCATGCTCAAGCGTATAGGAAGAATCACATACCTCGCGACGATTATCGACTATTAGCAAATCGCTCCACGGCTATAACCCTAGCTTTGGTCCACCCTCTCAAGTAGCACATGCTACTTCGCAGAACATTCAACCTATACAGTTATACAAGTCTATCAAAGTCTAGACTACTCGGTAGAATAAATCTAGATACAAGATCCTACGGAAAATCGGGCGGACTTCCCTATCCACAAACTACACAAGTCTCATGTGTCTGTCCTACGTAATTCTGATTCGGTTCTCTTCTTTAGATTCAGCTTAAGTCCAAAGACATTGCAAAACTATGTTCGATTACATATATAGTATACTTCAACTATATATTCCTACAACATGTATTTTCCAATTCTGATAGGGGACAAGATAATTACCTCGATAAGCCCATAATTATCCAAGTATAGATGTCGATCCTTAGCAACGCTTAGCTCACCTCGGGTGCTCGACCCGCTCAAACAACCCTTAGAAGTTCTACGCAACTTCTTCTTAATACTCCAACCAACTATGGAGATTTTTCTTAGGGTTTCGGTTTGAGACAAAGGACATTTAGGTAGTATTTCCTGCTCTACGTATAGAGGTATCTTTGGAATACTACAAGGTATACGGCTAAGGTAATTTTGGGTATAACAACAATACTTTTGAGAGTATTTCTACCAAGAGGGGGGGTATATTTATACGAGACAACACCACAAGGGGGGGTGTATACCCCTCGGCCTACCCTACTAGGAGGGGGGGTACTCTCGGCCAAGGGGGGGAGGGACTCTCGGCCAAAGGGCCTTCTCAAAGGGGGAGGGGGAGGCTAGGACGAGACAACCACACAAAGGGGGGAAGCTCTCAAGACTTAGAGATTTAAGATGAATAAGTCTTCAAAGGGGGGAGGGTATTTATAGGCCAAGCAAAGGCCAACCAATGGCCAAGATCTAGCCAAGTGCTAAGCAAGTGTAGGTCCAAGATGTGCCCAAGTTCCCCCTAGTCCCTACTCCACAAATCCCTCACAAAATATCCTACCAACTAAAGCCATTCCAATCGGCCCTAAACCGCCCATCCGCGTCCGTGATCAGAGGGTGACAAGTGTCTCCCTCTCGTTGGTCCAAAATGTTTACTCTCGGAAAAATCCGCAAAAATTGGAAATGACATAGCCGTAATTTTCCCCTCGCAAGTTATGTAAAACGTTTCGTCGAAAAATGACTCTAACCGGGTGTTGTGCACAAAGATAATTCGGCCAAGCCACCTAGGGGGGGGGGGTGACACGTGTCGCCCTCCTATTTGTCCAAAATAATTCATCTTGAAAAAAATCCATAATGGCCAAAATCTCAAAATCAAAGCGGGCCCCACAAAACCGTAAATTTCTCCCGTGGGCCCCACGTGACCATTTCCGAAAATAAAATCTCAAAATTCTAATATAATTTAAGAAGCCCATATTCCAAATCTGGGAATCCAATTCCCATCAACGAACATTTTTCTTTACAAAAACCGGAAACTCTTTCCGTGGAAAAATCACCTCTTTCTTCCTTTCCAATTTTTCTGTCGTGCTCTCGTACGTACGTCCTCGCATACATACCCTGGAACTACGGGGTATAACAGATGGGACGCTGCGTATGTGTGTTGACTACAGGCAGCTGAACAAGGTAACCATCAAAAATAGATACCCCCTCCCCAGGATTGATGATTTGTTTGACCAGTTGCAGGGTGCGAGGTGTTTCTCCAAAATAGACCTGCGGTTTGGTTATCATCAGGTGCGAGTTAGAGAGGAAGATATCTCGAAGACCGCATTCAGGACCTGGTACGGGCATTATGAGTTCAGGGTGATGTCTTTTGGTTTGACTAACGCTCCAGCGGTATTTATGGATTTGATGAACCGGGTGTTCAAGCCATTTTTGGATATGTTTGTTATAGTATTTATTGATGACATCCTGGTTTATTCTCGCACAGAGGAGGAGCATGCAGATCACTTGAGGACGGTACTTGGGGTCCTCGGGCTGTATGCGCCAAGTTCTCCAAGTGTGAGTTTTGGTTGGCCTCAGTGGCATTCTTGGGGAACATTATCGGGTTCGACGGTGTTCAGATTGATACGACAAAGATTGAGGCAGTCAAGACTTGGCCGACACCTACTACTCCGACAGAGGTGCACATCTTCTTAGGGCTGGCAGGTTATTATTGTAGGTTTGTGGAGCAGTTCGCTTCGATATCAGCACCATTAACTAGGCTGACTCAGAAAACGGCTAAGTTTCAGTGGACGGAATCTTGTAAGAAGGGCTTCCAGTTACTGAAGGAAAAGTTGACGACGGCTCCAGTTCTTACTCTTCCCGAGGGATTAGAGGATTATGTGATTTATTGTGATGCCTCGGGTATCGGGCTAGGGTGCGTATTGATGCATCACGGCAAGGTAATAGCCTATGCTTCCCGATAGCTACAGAAGCATGAGAGGAATTACCCTACTCACGACTTAGAGTTGGCCGCAGTTATTCATGCCTTGAAGATTTGGAGACATTATTTATACGGGGTTCATGTGGATATTTATACAAACCACAAGAGCCTTCAGTACATGTTCAGGCAGAGGGAGCTGAACTTGCGGCAGAGACTGTGGTTAGATTTGCTGAAGGATTATGATGTTGATATCCTATACCATCTGGGAAAGGCCAACGTGGTTGCAGATGCTCTGAGTCGTAGGTCTATGGGGAGTCTGTCAGAGGTACATCCAGATAGACAGGACATGGTCCGTGAGATCCATCAGCTGGCGAGCCTTGGGGTTCGATTGGTCGATATCGATGATAGTGGGGTACGGGTTCGAGAGGTTGCCGAGTCTTCCATCGTCGAGGAGGTGAAGAGGCGACAGTATGAGGATCCAGTTCTGATACGGTACCGAGATGCGGCTCTTCGAGAGGAGAAGAGTTTATTTGGGGTAGTGCCTGATGGGGCGCTAAGATGCGAGGGCAGATTATGTGTTCCCGATGTTGCAGGACTTAGTCAGCAGATTCTGGGGGAGGCACATAGTGCTCGTTACTCTATTCATCCGGGATCGACTAAGATGTACCATGACCTCAGATGTATGTATTGGTGGGATGGCCTGAAGAGGGACGTGGAAGGGTTTGTTGCTCGATGTCGAATTGTCGCAGTCGAGTTGAGCACCGATTAGTTGGCGGCACTTGATTCAGCAGGCTGTGGATAAGGTGAAGCTTATCCATGAGAGACTGTTAGTAGCTCAGAGTCGGCAGAAGTCTTATGCAGATAATCGGCGTCGACACTTCGAGTTTCAGGTTAACGATTAGGTCTTCTTGAAGATATCACCCATGAAGGGTGTGATGAGGTTCGGAAAGAAGGGGAAACTTAGCCCAAGGTACATTGGGCCTTACCAGATCATACGCAGAGTAGGTGTCACGACCCGACCTCGGGCCCGCGACTGGTGCCCTACCTGGGCACCCTTACAGGTATACATCAGAGATAATCAGCGGAACATACATGAAACTTATAAAATAAATCAACAAAAAAATAAAAGAACAGGTTAGCCGATAAGGCTACCTCCCTGGACGCATATACATACATAACCAAACGCAGTTACATCCTTCATCTTTACAAACCGACCCACAAGATATGACTACAGACCTCTAAGAGTTTTTACCATAACAACTGTGACGGGACAGGGCCCTGCCATACCCCTAAATATACAAGAATCTACAAACTCAGGAAAACCGTACCAAAAGATAAGCCTCCGGAGTAAATGGAGCTTTTTCCCAAAACTGAACCGAGATCATAAGAGCAAGGATCATCAACCTGTGTACCTAATACCTGCGGGCATGAAAGCAGCCCCCCGAAGGGGGTCAGTACAACAGGTACCGAGTATGGAACAAAAATAAGGTACAGTAAACAAATCATAACTGTACAACAGAATGACAGGGGCAAGTATAAAAAAGTAAATACCAGATCCTACCGTGTCATTACAATCTCGTGAACTTAATCGCACTTTATTATCTTTTCCCATTTTTCAATAAGAGTTACAGTCAAATTCTTACGTACATACTTAGGAAAAATCATCGAGTTCATAAACATATAACTTACGTATCTTGCATAACATAATCCGACTCTTTATGGAGGGACGCCTCATTTTGGAGTTCACTTTGATTATCCATACGTGATAATGTAACTCGGCCCATTTGCGGGACACGGCGAATTTGTTATACCCCGTAGTTCTGGACATGCGTATGAGAACGTACGAAAGGGATTAAGACTTAAAATTTTAGAAAGATAGGTTGACGGATTGTTTCGGACGGGTTATTAGTCAACTTTGAGGCGGGTTATGACCTGTTATATTGAGAGTTCCTAGGTGTTTCAAAGGCCTAGTATGTAGTTCGTTGAGTCTAGTTCCCAACGCAACCAACCGTTCGTCGATAGGACATCGGAGTAGAAAGTTATGGGAGTTACAAGTTCAGTGCGCAGTCGGGCAGGAAAATATTCGGTCATGAGCCACAGGGCCACGGCGCCGGGAAGAAGGGCCGCGGCGCCGGAAGATCCGAGGGTTGGCAGAGGTTTCAGCGTCGCGGAGCCGGCTGCAGGGACGCGGCGCCGAGGCGGGTTCTGCGAGGTTGAGTGGAAAAGTCTGAACTGTTTTGTTTTAAAAAAGGTCATGGGAGGGTGACAAGTGTCCCCCCCCCCCCCCATCTGATTTTTGCATGTACTATTTATTGACCAATTCTTGAAGACTTGGTCATTCTCCAAGCTCTTCTCTCTCTCTAAATTAGAAGTTCTTCCTTCTCTCTAGAAAATCAAGAGGAAATCAAGGATTGAGGAAAATCTGAAAAGTGTGGCAAGAAGGAAACTTGTTGGCAAGCTTGTAGGAGTTATTGTGGTGGTGTTTGTGTAAAGGAGGCTAGTAAATTTGTTGGATTAATTTGACTAAAGCTCTAAGGTAACAATTCCTTCTCTTGTTGATAGTTCTTGGTGTTGCATGTGAAGAAGAAAGAACTTGTAGTTGGAAATATTTCTCTTAGATAAATTGCATGTAAGAAATATGGTTTGGATATGAAAGGATTGGATAAGAAGGTTATGTAAGCATGTTGTAGCCAAAATACTACCTTAAACTTGTTAAGTTAATTGTTATGCATTGTGGGGCAGAATTTTACACATCCAAGGTTTGGTGTGTAATCCCCTTTGAATTGTTTGGATTGTTGGGCCTTAAAAGTGGTGTTTGGATGTTGAATTCGGCCTTGAAAAAGGTGGCAAAGTATGTAGAAACAAAGGAAATGCTGCCCAATTTTCCATAGAATTTAGTGACTTTGCACTTAGAATATTTTACGTTGAAACTAGAGGTTAATAAATGTATTATGGTCATTATAGATTGACATACTACGTGCGGTATTTTGGACTTAGCAAGTGGATTGACCGAAGAGGTATGTGAAACTTTCCTATCTCTTGAGCATGAATATCTTTACCTATATAGTACGATAGACGTACAAGGTTTTGATATCCCTTACTTGTTTAAGGATGGTCATGTTTTGTGAGTAAGGGGGATTAACTCATTTCTTTAAAAAGTATTAAGGATGTCTTGAGTTTTCAAAGTTAAGGGACTTGATGTGTTTAAGTATATGTTTCTTGTTTCTTTTGAAAAGTGTAAGTCCCTTGGGTTTAGGAAAATGTATTTGACTAAGGTATAACGTTAATATAATGACTTTATGGGAAGTTGGTTATATTAGCTTTATGGAAAGTTAACAAAGGAAGATTTACTCTAAGTAAAACGAGTACGGATAAATGATTTGAAGTTGTGAAAGGTAAATTGATTTTAAGGCATTAATTGCCTAAGGTTTTAAAAGAGTAGAAGTACATAGTACTTTGGGTTAAATTCCCGAATTTTATAAAGACATGTTAGTGCCTTAAGTATACTAAAATGAGAATGTATATGAACAAGATTAGTAAGAAGTTAAGGGGTTTCTAAACTTGCTTGTATTATGTATGATAGCCGGTTTGTGCTAGTGATATATTATTATTTATTACGGGGTCATTCCCCGGGTTGTGGCATTTGCATATTCCGTGGATTTGCTACCCACGATGCGAGGAATATCTCATGCGAGTCCGTAGGTCTCATGCGGGTGAAATAGTCCCATGCGGGTGAGTACAGTCTATGCGAGGAATACCTCATGCGGTTACATATGACCCATGCGGGTGAAATAGTCCCAGGAGTAGGAGTGCTTAATGATACTGCGGGGCGGATGACCTTGCTTTGACCATGAGCTTCCTATTTTCATGCAGTATTGTATATATTTGATATTCTCATTATTAGTAAGGCAAAGTGTTCTGTAAACTGATTATCATACATGTCTCCAGTTATTTTAGACTTATGAGGTATTTTCAGTATTTTCCAGTTTCGCATACTTAGTACATATTGTGTACTGACCCCCTTCCTCGGGGGCTGTGTTCATGCCGCATGTAGGGGTAAGCAGGTGGTGGATCCTCATTCTTAGGATCACCGTGCAGTGTCGGAAGCCCGTTCCTCGGAGGCTTGTTTTGTTAGTGCGGTTTTCCTCGATGCTATAGGTATTATGTACATTCGTGGTATGGCGGAACCTGTCATACGATTTGTTATTCCTGAAGTGCGTAGTCACGCGTTTGTGGTTTGGGCTGTAAAGACATAGTTGTACTGTTATACTTTTGATTAAGTATATTTTTATGGAAGACAGCCTTGTCGGCTTGCCAGTGATGTTTACTTTATACATGTTTATGTGTTATGTATGTTCCGCTGCTATTCTCTGATGTATACCTGACGGGGTGCCCCGGTAGGGCACCAGTCGCGGCCCCGGGGTCGGGTCGTGACAGAATTCATAAAAAAATCTTCCCACGAAGGTATACTGCTGTTACACCCCGTTATCCAAGACATGTTTATAAGAACGTACGTAAGAATTCAAAAATGTTAAGATTGCAGACTAGTAAAAATTTATCGAAATTATGGAATTGTCGGAAAACGGAATATTGCGACGAGTGGGAGGGCGACACGTGTCACCCCCCCTAGTTGGTCTTGGAACGAAATGGGACATGGATTGAATGGTCATTTGACCTATGTGAAGATGACTAAGTCTTGCAAGTAGAGCTTGATAATGTTGACTAAGTCAAAAGAGCCACTTGGCTAGATCTTTTAAGTGAATTGAATCCAAGCCACCCAATTGTTTGCATCTTGACCCTCCATTGTGTTATTTAAGTATACTAGTAGCAAGACAAGGATTCTATACTTGGAAAATTTTCATGAAAACTTGTTCTTGTTCTAACAAGCTCTCGGGTTAGGGTTCTTCAAAGGGAGAAATTTTTTTGTTTGTTGTTCAATAAGCTCCACACTTTAAACCAAGGTTCCTAAGGGTGTTGTAAGGGTATCTCAATAGAAAGATCCCGGAAAAATATCGTTTTCGTATTAGTCGCAAGGTGAAAACCTAGTCACTTTCCTAGGTTTGGATTGGAAAATAAAGGAGAGTTGTTTGTGATCTTCTAAGGGCTTCAAGTGGCAGATTGGAGTGTCAAGGAGAGGCTCTAAGTTTCTAGGGAGCGACTTCGGATCTTGAAGTTGGATTAAGGATCGTTAAGGTAACAATCTTGTTCTCTTAGTGTTATAAGATTACATATTGTTGTAGCCTTACATTTTTACTAGCATGAGGTATATGTATTAAGGTTTGATAAGTGATATGGATTGTGGAAGCCTATAGCCGAAATGTCATTGTTAGCCCTTTGAAATTGAAATACAATTTAGTCGATAATTAGAATCGTCGCATGTTATCTACTTGAAGGTTAAAGTTGTTGTAATCGATTGCGGCTTTATAACATGTTATACTAAACACCTTGAATTGAAAAGGGATTGGAAAGAAGACTTTGTGTTGTTGTACCTCAAGTTGCCGAAATGACATATTATGTTGGACTAGGTTGATATCAATTGTGGGGCAGCATTTTACACGTTTTGTAGGCGCGTAATCCCCTATTGTTAACTTCATTGTTGAGCCTTAAATGTTGTGTGTTTGGTTATTGAATTCGGGCCTTGAAAAAGGTGGAAAAGTATGTAGAAACAGAGGAAGTGCTGTCCGATTTTCCGTAGAATTTGGAGATTTTACACTTAGAATATTCTACGTTTGAAGCTAGAGGTTAATAGACATATTATGACCATTATAGGTTGAAGTGCTATGAGTAGCATATTCTACTTGAAGGGTGGAAAAGCTAGCAAGGTTATAGTACTTTGGAGCATTTTGCTACTTGTCGGTAATCGTCGCGAGGTATGTGAACCTCTTCCTTCCTTTGGAATGATTCTATGTATGGAATATAAATGTGGTATTATTTCATGTTCCCTTCTACTCTTAGAAGTTAAGAGATATGTATGTGATTTACTCTATGTAAAGGTTATGTCTAAGTTATCCTAAGTTCTTACCAAGTCTTATGGAGGATGTTGGTAAGAGTCGTTAGGAGGTATTTGGAGCCAAGTTGACTTGGCTAATTTACGGCACGAATGAGAATAAGTATCGAACAAGCCATTGCAACGTTAATAAAGGAAAATGTAATGACAATTGATTATATTAAAATGAGTAGAATTCTCCATCTGCATAGAAACTAAGATAAGACAAAATTGTATTACATTTTCTAGATCATGGCTGCTTTAATAAGATCGTTATAAACGAGTATAACCTATTCACGACGCATAAAGTATATGTACTTGATTTAAAGAGTTTACATTATGAAGTTTTAAGATTATGAACCTTAAACTCTTAAAAGGTTGAGAGACTTTATTTTCAAGTAAGAAACTTGATTCTTAAAGGAAGAAATGACATGATTTAAGGGAAGTAACTTGTTTTTAAAAGGTGTAAGTTACTTGAGATTTAAAGTTAAGAAACTTGATTTCTAAAGTTAAGAGACTTAAAGTATTTTAAAAGTTAAGAAAATTGATTTGAAAGTATATGATACTTGGTTTTAAAAGTATAAGTCTCTTGGTTATAAACGGAATGAGTTTGTCTAAAACCATAAAGGGTTATAACGGCTTTATGGGAAGTTGGTTATAACGGCTTTATGGGAAGTTGGTTATAACGGCTTTATGGAAGGTTAAGAGAATGGTTTTCTCTAATAAGGTAAACAAAGAAATAACTTGAAATAAGGAAGGGCAATTTGATTTAAAGGTATCACTTGCTTAAAGTTTTAAAGTAAGGGTCACTTGATTTAGAAGCCGAGAAATGTATTTCTAAAAGTGTAGTGACTTATGTGAAATGTAAACAAGCCTTGATACTACGGGTGTTAGTATCTTGGGGTTTTATATGAAAAGGAATCTTTTGAAAAGAATGGAGGTACGTAGTACTTTGGGTTAAATTCCCGGATTTTTTTATGTGAAACGAAAAGTGCCTTGAGTATATAAAAATGAAAGTCTAAAGATTTTATGAACTTGTCTATGCTTGTTAGTGATAGCCTTGAGTGCAAGAATTATATGTTTACGCTGTCGTGACTCTCAGTTGGAGGGATGGTTGTCTTGTTGTAAGTTTACTTGGACATACCGACGGTGATGTGGGATTCCACGGGTATGCTTCCATTATGATTGATCCTTGGACATGCTTACACGATGTGGGATTCTGGGGCATGTGACCAGGATGCGGGTTAGATTCCCGGATTTGTCTTTATTACTTCTTGGACATGCTTATACGATGAGGGATTCCGGGGCATGCGACCAGGAGGCGGGTTAGATTCCCGGATGTGTTTTATTACCCATGGCCATTCTTATACGATGAGGGATTCCGGGGCATGCGACCATGTTATGTACGACTATTACTCCATGGACTAGCTCCCCATGAAGACATGTACCCGAGATGAGGGATTCCACGGGCATGTTATATACGATTATTACCCCATGGATTAGCTCTCCATGAAGTCATGTACCCGAGATGAGGGATTCCACGGGCATGAGATATATATATATATATATATATATATATATGTGTACGCCGACAGTGAGGTAGGATGCCACGGGCGCGTCACACGATTATATGTTACACTTACGACTGTCGGCAATGATGGGGGATTCCACGGGCAGGGGGTATAGATACATATATGTATTGTATGTGTGTACGCCGATAGTGAGGTAGGATGCCACGGGCGCGTCACATGGTTATATTCTTCATTTATAGCTGTCGGCAGTGATGGGGGATTCCACGGGCACGCTTTGATAGTTGTGGGCTTAAGACCCTTACGGGACTATGTGATGATAATTGAGGGCTTGTGTCCATAGCCCTGTTGTGACTATTGTTCATGTATTGAAATAGTCTGTACAAGGTAAAACTGACTTTCATTACTTTCCCTTGATGAGCACGATGTCTTTATTATTTTGGTTATCATACATGTCTCGACTTTATATGAATCGTTATGATTTCATTCTGATATTTTCAGTTTCACATACTTGGTACATATTTTGTACTGGCCTCCTTCGGGGGGCTGCGTTCATGCCGCAGGTTGAGGTACATAGCTTGTTGATCCGCACTTTTAGGATCAATGTTCAGTTCTTGGAAAGCTCCATTTCTCCGGAGGCTTTGTCTTTTCGTACGGTTCTCTGAGGTTGTAGTTTTATTTGTAGTTTTATGTACATTCAGGGGTATGGCGGGGTCCTGTCCCGTCACAGTTGTTATGTCAAAAATTCTTAGAGGTCTGTAGTCATATCTTGTGGGTCGCTTTGTAAGAAAAAAAAAGAGGTAACTGCTTTTGGTTTTACATGTTTATATGTATCCAGTAAGGTAGCCTTATCGACTAACCTATTATTTAATTCTTGTTAAGTTTATGTATGTATATTCCGCTACTATTCTCTGATGTATACTGTAGTGCCCGTGTAGGGCACGATCGCGGCCAGGTCGGGTCGTGACAATCGCCTCCATTCTCGGGACGCGATAAAGTCATGTAAGTCTGCCCATAAAGGTATACTTCCTGGCTCATTCCTGGGACGCGATAATGTCATATAGTCCGCCCATAAGGTATCTTGCCGCCCATTCTTGGGCGTGATAAAGTCATATAGTGCGCATAAAGGTATCTTGCGGTATATGCCCATTCTGACGCGATAAAGTCATCTTTACATAACATTTTAAATCATATTTTCCTTTCTTCTTAAGTCGTTATAACAACTTCCCATAAAGCTATTATAACAATCTTTCACTTTATAGAACTTAAGGCACTTTTATTTCTTTTTACATTAGGGAAAATTAAACCCAAAAGTACTACGTACATACATACTTAAAAAGAATCATAAAACTCCTTCTCTTTTTAAATCCATAAACTTCTTCTTTAAAAAAAAAACTCAAGTTACATTCGCTTTTGAAATCAAGCCGCTTAACCTTTGAAATAATTCATGGCAACCAAACTTTTTAAATCAAGTCACTCATTCCTTTAAGAATCAAGTCCCATAACTTGAAAAATAAAGTCTCATAACCTTTTTAGAAATCAAGGTTCATAGTCTTAAAACATCATAACATAAACTCTTTTAATTTAAGTAACATATACTTTTATGAGTTGTGAATAGGTTATACTCGTTTATAACGATCTTATTAAAGTAGCCATGATCTAGAAAATGTAATACAATTTTGTCTTATCTTAGTTTCTATGCAGATGGAGAATTCTACTCATTTTAATATAATTGATTGTCGATACATTTTCTTTTATTAACGCTGCAATGGCTTGTTCGATACTTATTCTGATTCGTGCAGTAAATTAGCAAAGTCAACTCGACTCCAAATACTTCCTAACGACTCTTACCAACATCCCCCATAAGACTTGGTAAGAACTTAGGATAACTTAGACCTACCTTTTACATAGATTAAATCAACATACGTACCTCTTAACTTCTAAGATTATAAGGAATCATGAAATAATACCACATGTATATTTCATACATAGAACATGCCAAAAGAAGGAAGAGGTTCACGTACCTCGCGACGATTAGCGACAAGTTGCAAAATGCTCCCAAGTACTTTAACCTTGCTAGCTTTTCCACCCTTCAAGTAGAATACGCTACTCGTATTACTTCAACCTATATCGGCCATAATACGTCTATTAACCTCTAGCTTCAAACGTAGAATATTCTAAGTGTAAAGTCACCAAATTCTACGGAAAATCGGACAGCACTTCCTTTGTTTCTACGTACTTTTCCACTTTTTTCAAGGCCCGAAATCAATAACCAACATGCCACATTTAAGGCGCAACAACCCAACAATTCAAAGGGGATTACACGCCTTAACCGGACGTGTAAAATTCTGCCCCACAATTAATACAAAACAATCCAATAATTCCATGCCATTCTCGGCTATAATGTATCATACTACAAAGTCTTATCCAATTCCTTTTCAATCCAAGTTGTTACATCTATCATGTCATATAGTCACAAATAACTCTAACAACTATAATCCCTTCTTTATATAGCATGCGACGACTAAAACTAATAACTAAATTGAATTACAATCTTAAGGCAAATCATGCAACTTTCGGATTAGGGGTTCCAATATCCATAACACTTATCAAATTTCATAATATATACCTCATGCTTGCTAATATCCAAAACTACAACAATAAGTATTCTTCAATCACTTAGAGAACAAGATGGTTACCTTTACAAGCCTTAATCCGACTTCAAGATCCGAAGTCGCTCCTTAGTAACTTATCTCCTTTCCTTGACACTCCAATCCGCCACTTGAAGCCCTTAGAAGTTCACAAACAACTTTCCTTCAATTTCCAACTTCAAAGTTGAAGAACACCTGAGGTTTTCGTCTTGCGACTAACGTGAAAACGTCGTTTTTCCGGGATCTTTCTATTGAGATATCCTTACAATACCTCTAGGAACCTTGTTTTAAAGTATTGGGATTATTGAACCACAAACGAAAAAAATTTCTTCTTTCTTTTGAGCAAAGCCGAGAGATCTCAATGAGTTCTTCAAAGTTTTATCAAATTTTTCTAAGTGTAGAAAGTCTTGTCTTGCTACTAGTGTTATTATATAACAACATGGAGGGTCAAGATTAGAACAAATGGGTGGCTTGGATGCATTTCATTAAAAGATCAAGCCAAGTGGGCTCTTTGACCTAGTCAATAAACTCAAGCTCTTAGCTTGCAAGACTTGGTCATCTTTACTTTGGTCAAATGACCTTTCTATCCATGGTCAATTTCGACCAAGACCAACCAAGGGGTGACACGTGTCACCCTCCCATTCGTCGTAATATTTCATTTCCCGACATTTCCATAATTCCGATAAATTTTTACTAGTCTCAAATCCTAACATTTTTGAGTTCTTACGCACGTTCTTATAAATATGTCCTGGAATTACGGGGTGTAACAGTAGGCAAGGTTTCCTATGAGTTGGATCTACCATCCGATTTAGAGGAGGTACATCTGGTCTTCCATGTTTCTATGTTGCGGAAGTGTTTCGGAGATCCATCGAGAGTTTTCCCAGCTAGCGAGGTCCAGATGACAGAGGGATTATCGTATGAGGAGAGTCCCATAGCGATACTCGATCGCCAGGTCAGGCGACTGCGGACCAAGAATGTGGCTTCCGTCAAAGTCTTGTGGTGGAATGATAATAGAAAGGAGATGACTTGGGAGGCGGAGGAGGACATGATGGAGAAGTATCCTCACTTATTCCCTACACCTCCAGGTAATCTTTTCCCCTTACTTGTCAGTTTTAATTGACGTATTTGCTTAAGTGCTATTATGTGGCCGTGTGTGGCATATTTTGGGATGTTGGCATAGTTAAATGAGACTATGGTGTTGTCTAATTAGATTGACTCCGAAAGAATATTCGGGAATGAATGTTTCTAAGGGGGGAAGAATGTTACACCCCGTAATCTCAAGACATGTATATAAGAACGTACGTATGGAATCAGGACATTAAGATTTGAGACTTGTAAAATTTATCGGAATTATGGAAATGTCGGGAAACAAAATATTACGACGAATGGGAGGGTGACACGTGTCACCTCCCTTGGATGGTCTTGGTCGAATTAGACCAAGGGCAAAGAGGTCAAATGATCAAAGCTTAGATGATCAAGTCTTGAAAGCCCAAGCTTGATATAATTGACTAAGTCAATGAGCCACTTGACTTGAGATATTTAAATCCTCTTCATCCTAACCCCACAAGTGTTTTAATCTTAACCCTCCATTTAATTATATATGCACCCTTATAGCAAGACAAGTCTCAACACTTAGAGAAATTTTCAAGAAACTTGTTCTTGTTCTTGTTCTTGAGAGCTCTCGGGTTAGGGCTTCCATTGGAGAGAAAAAATTTCATTTGTAGTTCGTAATTCACCATACTTTAAACCAAGGTTCCTAGGGTTATTGTAAGGTTATCTCAATAGAAAGATCCCGGAAAAACTACATTTTTACATTAGTCGCAAGGTGAAAACCTAAGTCATTTTCATAGTTTTGTTTGGAAATTGAAGGAAAGTTGTTTGTGAACTTCTAAAGGCTTCAAATAGAGGATTGGGGCGTCAAGGAAAGGAGCTAAGTTGCTAAGGAGCGACTTTGAATCTTGGAGTTATTGTTGGGCTAATCAAGGTAACAATATTGTCCTCTTTGTAATTAAAGACTACATGTTGTAGTAGATTGGTAATTTATCATGTGAATTACATTATGAAGATTGATAAGTGTTATGGAATATTTGAAAGAAAAATCCGAAACTAGCATGATTTAGCCTTTAAGATTGTAATTCAATTTAGTTATTAGTTTAGTCATCGCATGTTATCTAAAGAGAAGATTGTAGTTGTTATAATCGATTGCGGCTATATAGCATGTTAGACTAAACAACTTGGATTAAAAAGGAATTGGAAAAGACTTTACATTGTTGTTGCATTGTAGCCGAAAATGGCATTGAAATGTCGGACTATTTGGATATCGATTGTGGGGCAGCATTTTACACGTCTTGTGCGGCATGTAATCCCCTTTGATTGGTTGATGTGTTGAGCCTTAAATGTGGCATATTAGTTATTGATTTCGGGCCTTGAAAAAGGTGGAAAAGTATGTAGAAACGAAGGAAGTGCTGCCCAATTTTCCGTAGAACAAGTGACATTACACTTAGAATATTCTACGTTTAAAGCTAGAAGTTTATAGACGTATTATGGTCATTATAGGTTGACATACTATGTGCGACATATTGGACTTAGCAAGTGGATTGAACCGAAGAGGTATGTGGAACTTTTCTTATCTCTTGAGCATGAGTACTTATAAATGTATAGTACGGTAGACGTACGAGATTTAAATGAATTTAGTTTCATTTTATATCCTTGACTTGTTTTAAGAATGTCCAAGTTGGTTGAGTTAGAGAATTAACTCACTTGTTTTTAAAGGATAAAAATGTCTTAGTTTCTAAAGCATAAAGTTAGTATAACAGCTTTATGGGAAGTTGGTTATAATAACTTTATGGAAAGTTAAAAGAATAGTTTATTCTAGTAAGGTAAACAAAGGTAAAGGATTTGAAATAAAGAATGGCAATTTGATTTAAAGGTAACAATTGCTTAAAGTTTTAAAGTAAGGGTCACTTGGTTTAGAAGCCTAAAAATGTATTTCTAAAGGTGTAGTGACTTGTTTTGAAATGTAGACAAGCCTTGATACTACGGGTGTTAGTATCTTGGGGGTTTTATACGAGAAAGAGTCATTTTTGAAAGGTTAAAGGTACGTAGTACTTTAGGTTAAATTCCCGGATTTTTAATGACATGTTAGTGCCTTAAGTAAAATAAAATGAGAGTGCATGATAATTAAGGCTAATAAGAAGTTAGGGGATTTCTTAACTTGCTTATGATATTTATGATAAGTCGGTGGTGCTTATGTTATGTATAATGGACGATTGTGCTAGTGTTATGTTATTCTTGCGGGGTAAACCCCCGGGTTACTACTTATTCCATGGTATTGCTACCCATGATGCGAGTGCGGCATTTGTACTCATTGCGGGTCCACCGGGCCTAAGCGGGTGAAATAGTCATGTGCGGGTGAAATAGTCCCATGCGGAGCAAATTGCTCCATTGTGGGTCCACAGGACCTATGCTGGTGAAATAGTCCCAGGAGTAGGATTGCTTAATGATACTACGGGCAGGTGGCCCTACTTTGATCATGAGCTTCCTATTTTTACGCAGTAAAGTATACTCTTGTTTACTCTCATTATTAGTAAGGCACGATTGTCGTTATTTGGTTATCATACATGTCTCCAGCTTTATTTTAGACTATATGATTTCATTTCAGTACTTTCAGTTTTACATACTTGGTACATCTGTTGTACTGACCCCCTTCCTCGGGGGCTGTGTTCATGCCGCATGTAGGGGTAAGCAGGTTGTGGATCCTCACTCTTAGGATCACTGATCAGTTGTCAGAAGCTCCATTTCTCCGGAGGCTTGTCTTTTGGTACAGTTTCCCTGATGTTGTAGATTTATGTACATTCAGGGGTATGGCGGGGCCCTGTCCCGTCACAGTTTTTATGTAAATTCTTAGAGGTCTGTAGTCATATCTTGTGGATTGGGTTGTAAAAACAAAGATGTAACTGTTCATTTGGGTTATGTATGTTTTTCGGAATGTGGCCTTATCGGCTAGCCTGTTGATATTTAATGTCTAGTATTTTATGAGTTTATGTATGTTCTGCTGCTATTCTCTGATGTATACCTGTAAGGGGTGCCCAGGTAGAGTATCAGTCGCGGGCCCGGGGTCGGGTCGTGACATATTCTATGGACATGCATCTGTGATTTTGATATGACTCTCATTTTTCATTTTATAAGGCACCGTTGACTTTCATTTTATAAGGCACAGTTGACTCTCATTTCATAAGGCACAGTTGTATTGATATTTGGATTATTATATTTGTCTCATGACATCTCTTGGCCAGATATGATCTTATTTACAGTACTTCATGTTTTACATACTCAGTACATTATTTCGTCGACCCGCTTTCCTCGAAATTTGCGTTAAATGCCCGCAGTGCAATTACTCAGTTTGGTGATCCTCCAGTCTAGGATTCCTGTTCAGCTGTTTGGAGAGATCCATTGATTCGGAGCCTAGTCATTTTGGTACAAAACCTTATTTTTTACTTATGCATACTTAGGGGCACGACGGGGCTCTGTCCCGTCATATTTCATTATCGTACTCTTAGAGGTCTGTAGACATGTGTGGTTGGTAGATGTGTTTTGGACTTGTGTGGATTGTATATGTGTTTTGGCCAGCTGTACTGTTGTACTCGTTTTGGGATGTTCCCGTATTTAGTGGCAGCCTTGCCGACTTGCCTATTTTGATATGATTTACGGATTACTACATTATACTTGGTATCTATGTGATTATGTGACAGGTGGGTATGAGGGTGCCTAGGTAGGGCACCAGGTCGCGGCCCGTCGGGTCGGGTCGTGACAGACTCATGTTGAGAGTTTAAGTTCGTGGACTTTCTTACATCAATCTCCCTTTCTTTAAAAGAATACATCCTCAAATTCTCCTCGTTTAAGTGCATTGATAAGTTTCCAATATGAAATGTTGAACTACCATCTTCAGGAAGTCCTTCCTTGTATGATCGTTTTCAGAACTTATCCAATAGCTTGAAGGGCCCACTCTTTAAATAATTTTCTTACTGGAGTAAGGAATCATAGGTAGAGAAAGTGCGTCATGCGTTACCAAATTCTTCATTAGTGGGAACCATGGATTTCGTGTCTTGAGTTAAGATGGAACTAATTCCACCAACTTCTTCGAATGGCACTTCATCATGTGGAATAGGGGTGGCCAGAGTTCCATAGACTTGGATGAGACAAAAAAAAGGCAAGTTATGAGAGCCTAGGACCATACTTATATATGTATGTTCGGACCAATTCCGGAGAATATCCACCTTGGGTGGATTAAAATGAATGTTTGTGGATGCTACTTTATGTTCTCGGATCAAGGATCCCATTGACGGTTGCATCATCTTATGTATGAGGATCATGGAAGAGTTTGGGATGATGTACAACTCAAATGGCCTCACAAGTCATTCATACAAATCATGCTCGATTTTGAAGGCCAATATCTTACAAGGACGGCCCGCTCTTGGCATTCAATTGTTCCTTCCTTCCGTAAGTGTAGTCAAACCACACGATCCAAATATAAATCAAGCCAACCCAAGACAAACATAATGTTCCCTTTTGTCAAAGGGCCTCACCAAATAAAATTCCTCGTGGTAGGTACAAGAATTAACCCATGCATCCACTAATCTTCCACTAGAAAAGGTAATGGATTCCTTGTCTTGACTTGAGCCGGTACTGATACCAACTCTTTTAATATCGGTCAACTCCCCATGGTACCTCATCATTTAGAATAGGGGCAGCAAGAGTGTAACAATCCCGAATGTAATGACGAGACAAAGAAGTCAAACCTTGAAAAATATTTTCCGTAATTATAACCGTAGGCTCGACCCAATTTTGGGAAGTTACCATCTTGGATGGGACTGCAAGATTACCCTCATATGAGACTAAGTGTCCCGTGAAAGGTCATTGGACTTAGCATGTGATTTTCATGAAAGAGCTAAGCCATAAACACAAACCAAATGGCACCATAAGCCATTCATACCAAACAAACTCGATCTTGAAGATCATCTTGCATTCAGCTTCTCCTAGTGACCTTATTTCATGGTAGCCACTCCTCAATTCTAGCTTGAAAACAACTCGGCCCCTCTATATGTATCCAAACCATCATCCACTATCGGCATAGGATATTTGCACTTCAAGGTCGTTCGATTATCAACACATATGTGTCAAGCTTCATTTTCCTTCAACACCAACACGATGGATGCCGCACACGAACTAAGTCTCTTTAGGGTGTAGCATTCGCCTACCAATTATTGCCCTAGGCATCCATAGTCTTGGGAGTAGAACATGAACTTCTTGAAAATAAATCAAGCGCAAGTTCACTATCTTTCATCGGTAGGGTTCCGGATGCTAGATCATTCGGAAGTTCCTTTACGTCGGCATTTTCTACTGTAACTCCCGCCTTGTTCCCTCTCTCCATGCATGCCAATGAATCTATAGGGCTCCCCTTCTTTGATTCTTTCTCTACCCTTCGTTCCTCAAGTATCTTTACATTTTTCGGCATGCCAGATCTTCAATATCCTCGCCTCACTAGGTGACAATGGGATCAACCGGGTTTTTTATCATCTATTTAAAAAGAATAGATATTCTTTTCATCATCATATTTCACCTTTCTCTCAAGTTTTCATGGTCGACCTAATAAAATATGACACACATCTATAGGTAGGATGTCACACCATAGTTCATCTTCGTACTTGCGAATCCGAATGCTAACAAGAGTTTGTTTTACCACTCTTAGCCTTCCATCTTGGTTTAGCCGTTGGATAGTATATGGTGTAGGATGGTTGCAGGAGGGTAGGTCCAATTTGTTCACCATCTCTAGATGGATTCCGCCTTGATACAACTTCCTTCGTTACTGATCATGTTGCACACTTTGTCTTTTACCTTTGCATCGGGTATAAAAATTGTACACTTTGTGTTTCCTCGTGTTCTTCAAGTTGAACACTCACCACATATTGGAGAACTAAATTTTCACACACTTCCGCAATATCATTAACTTCCTCCACATTTTCTTGATCGTATAAGGGATTAAGGAAGGGGGTTAATATTACCCTTTTATTCAACATGATATAACAGATTAGTGAAAGAGGTACTGCCCTTCTCATGAATTTGGCTGATTTGCAGAACTCCGGATTCAACATTACTCATCATGGCATGATCCACAAGTTTCTTTCTCAAGTCTTGCACTTGTTCCGTAAAAACTTCCCTTACGACCCTCCGTAGTTCTTCATTGTTTATGTGAGCCATAACATCAAAACGTGGGATGAAATGGCCTCGCTTCGATACCAATATGATGTATATAAGGACGGGTGTAAGTGGATAAGTGGGTCGGGGCTTGGTTGTAATCGGGTCGACCCAATATTGGGACTCAAAAGTGGGGGTTCTTTGGCTTATCGGCTACTGTCGGTAATGTGTTGTTTGGTGGTTGTTTCGGGTGGTTTTAGGGCGAATTATGTTACACCCCGTATTTCCAAGAGATTGAAATAAGAACGAACGTATGGAAATAAGATTTGAAAGTTCGAACGAAAGAAAGAATTGTGTTTCCTAAGGAAAATCTTCCGAACCTCGTGAAGGAAAAAGGTTTGTTAAATGGAATTTGGTTCTCAAAGTTGGTATTTGAGACTTTTTTAATATATTGGAATTTTGGATTTTAAATTCCGGATTTGGTCATGTGGGGCCCCACGAAAAATTTTACGGTTTTGTGGGGCCCACAATATTTTTGAGATATTTTGGCCAATTATGGATTTTTGGGAGATGAAATATTTTTAGACCATTGAGAGGGTGACACGTGGCACACACCCCCCCCCACCCCCACTTGTCTTGGTCTTGGAAGACTTTGACCTTAGATATTTTAGAGACAGGTGGACAAGTGGGCCATGTGGGTTCCACTCCACTTGTCTTGCTACACTTAGTCCCTACACTTGTCTTCATCTTACCCATTGTGATACATTATATATGTATACTTAGAGACATTGCAAGACATCATTTGCACAACACTTAGAAATGTTCCATCTCTTTCCCTCTTCTCTTATGCTCTCGGCCAAGGTTGACAGATTTCAGCCAACTTTGAAGAGGTATATCTCCTGGTATACGAGGAGTTTTTAGGTGTTTAAAATTCCTAAAATGAAGTTCACCTAGTCTAGTTTCCAACGCAACAAACCGTTCATCGATCGGACATCGGAGTAAAGAGTTATGGACATCACAAGTTCAGCTGACAAAACAGTGAGCAAAAACGCTACACTAGGCCGAGAATAGAGGGTGAAACCCTAGGGGTTCCGTCGACTTTTTGGTGATGGAATGTGAAGGGAAGTTTCTCCTAAGGTTGTAGGGGATACATATATGTGATTCTATCTTGAAGAAGTGGAGCGCAACGAAAACTACGGGCCATTGTTGAGCATTCTGCCCGGGACGTTTTTGGGCACAAAAATGAGGTAATAGTTCCTCTAAAATTAAAGTAATTGGTTATTACTTATTTTTATAATGTATAGATGAATTCATGTTAAGGAAGAAATTGAAAATAAGATGTGTATGAGGTAGATATGTTGTTGGCCGATTTGAGACAATTTTGTGCCCTTGGTTTCGTTTGTTATATGGTTGTTGTTATCCACACTTGTCGCATGTTAAAATAAGGTAATATGGTTGTTGATAAGTTGGTATGTCATATATGGAAGTGTTGGAACTCGAATTGGAATAAAATGGATTAAGGAAAGAGTTATCGGATTGTAGTTGTTTTAGCCGAAAAACTGCCCAAAACTGTTAGACGTTGTCGTATCATTTTATGGACTTTTTTGGGGTGTGGTTATGCTGGAAAATCAGCCCTAATATGCATGTTTAAGTGTAGTAGTTGCTAATTAAAGTCCTAAGGAAATAGGGGTGTGGAAAGGTGTTGAAACGCCTCACATTCTACCCTCGTTATTGTTGGATTACGGACTGTTTTTATGGGCTGATTTGAGGACTTTTTTCTATAACTGTGGGGCAGAATTTTACACGTCCAGTTAGGCGTGTAATCCCCTTTGGCTAACTGTTGGTTGCGCCTTAAATGTGGCTTGTTGGTTGATGAATACGAGCCTTGAAAAAGGTGGAAAAGTACATAGCAACAAAGGAAGTGCTGCCCAATTTTTCCGTAGAATTAGAGGGCATTATTTGGTATAAGTCTTATACAAGAAAGTATGGTGTTGATAGAAGTTCTATCGTCGTTATAGGTTGAAGAAATACGTGTAGCATATTCTACTTGGAATGTGGAATAGACGCTAAGGTTGAAGTACATTGGAGCATATTGCTACTTGTCGTGTTGGTTAGTCGTCACGAGGTATGTGAACTTCTTTCTTCTATCGACATGACTTTCCTTGAAGTATACTTGCCTTGTTATTTGGAGTATACTTGACTTGTTTTCTTGAAGTATACTTGCCTTGTTATTTGGAGTATACTTGACTTGTTTTCTTGAAGTATACTTGCCTTGTTATTTGGAGTATACTTGACTTGTTTTCTTGAAGAATACTTGCCTTGTATAGGAAGTATTCATGTTATTAATTTTATGCTAAAGACATGTCTAGAATATTCCTAAGTTCTTACCAAGTCTTATGGGGGATGTTTGTAAGAGTCGTTAGGAAGTATTTGAGTCGAGTTGACCTTGGTAAATTACTACACTAATGAGAATAGGTATCAAACAATTCATTGCAGCGTTAATGAAAATGTATCGACAATCAATTATATTGAAATGGGTAGAATTCCCCATCTGCATAGAAACTAAGATAAGACAAAATTATATTACATTTTCTAGATCATGGCTGATTTAACAAGATCGTTATAAACGAGAATAACCTATTCACGACTCATAAAAGTATTAATTTTGTAAGTACATGAGGCTTGATTTTCGAAAGTACTTGGAACTTGAATTTCGAAAATGTGTAGTAACTCGATTTGAAAAGTATATGTTACTTGATTTAAAGAGAATAAGCTACTTGGTCTTAAAAGTATAAGTTACTTGAGTTTAAAAAAGTAAGTAACTTGGTTTTAATGGTGAAAATACTTTTGGGTCCAACGTCCTAATATTCCATGAAACGATTATTTTATAAAGAATAGATGTACAAAGTACTTTGGGTTCAATTCCCTTGCGTGACATGATAATGCCTTGGTTTTGAGAAAAAGGAAAGAGGTAATGGTGCGTTAGTTGTCTAAAAATGAAGTGGTTATAACGGCTTTATGGGAAGTTTGTTATAACAAGTTTTAGTGGAAAGTCAAGGAATGGTTTAAAAATGTTTTAAGGAAATCGTGTGAGAATGTCCATGATTAAGTCCTTAATATAATATATGATATGTGGCACTTTGAAGTTCAAGATGTTTTAAAGTAACACACGAGGTCTAGTGCCTTGATTTGCTAAAACCATGTCTTAGAAGGATACTTGGTACGATAAGTGTCTCGATTTTCTAAATGATGGTTTCAAAATGATACATGTATTGGATCCTACTTCCTAGAGATACATGTAGTACTTGGGCTTTCCTAAAATGGAAATTTAGTTCATAAAGTGAATGTACGGCTCACGTACATTGTCGTAATGGACTTTAATCCTTAGTAATGCAAGGTGTGTTAGTGCCTTAATAGTACTTTGGCTTGCTTAAATGATAGTTATTCTATTTTGTGCCTTGATAGTACTTCGACTTGCCTAAATGGTATTGTCTTGATTTGTTAAAAAGGAAAGTCATGGTATTGTCTTGAATTGTTGAAAAAGAAGGCATGGAAATTGTCTTGGTTTGTTAAAATGATGGTTTATTCATTTTATGATGTTGAGAGTCAAAGATTTTCTTAACTTGCATATGTTGTTCATGATAGCCATTGGTGCTAGTGTTATGAGTATAAATGCGGGGTAAACCCCCAAGACGTTATACACCTCCTGAGTATAAATGCGGGGTAAACCCCCAAGACGTTATACACCTCCTGAGTATAAATGTGGGGTAAACCCCCAAGACGTTATACACCTCCTGAGTATAAATACGGGGTAAACCCCCAAGACGTTATACACCTTCTGAGTATAATTGCGGGGTAAACCCCCAAGACATTATACATCTCCATGCATTTGCTACCCATTGTTATACCCCGTAGTTCCAGAATATGTATGTAAGGACGTACGTACGAATGTATAAACCCTAATTAGGGTAAGAATGAAAGAATTGTTTTCCGACGGAAAATATTCCGAACCTTGTGAAGGAAATTTTACGTTTTCAATATTTTTACGACTATGGAATTTTTCCGAGAGATGAAATATTTTGGACCAATAGGAGGTCGACATGTGTCACCCCAAGTGGGCAAGACAAGTGGACAAAGTCTTGCATGGTAATTACATGGCATTTGGACGTTTTTTGCTAGTTGGTGGGCTAGTCAAATGGTCAAAGTATTGCATGGCTTTTGTGGGACAAATGGAGAAAGGAACCTGCACAAACACATCTATACCATACACATGTTTCAATCCTAACCTTTGATTGTCCTATATAAACCCCTCTAGTTGATGAAAATCTTCCACACTTAGAACATTTCAAGACTTGAAAATATTTTCTCTCCCTCCCTAGTTGCTCTCGTCCCACCCCCCTTTTTCTTGAGCAAATGTTGTCCAAAAATTCTTAAACTTATAAGTGTTCTTCCTTAATGTATTAGGAAGAGTATTAACCAAGAGTTAGACAAGATTTCACACCCCTAGCCTCAACCCCCTTGGCGAGAGTGGGCAGATTTTCGGGACTGTTTTGGACAGATTTTTAGTCAAATTTGGAAGGGAATATCTCCTAGCATATTAGGATTTTTTGGGTGTTTCAAAAGCCTAAAATGAAGTTCGTCGAGTCTAGTTTCCAACTCAACAAACCGCTCGTCGATAGGACACTGGAGTAGAGAGTTATCGACGTTACAGGTTCAGCTGACGAAGCAGTGGCTAAAAATCTGGACAGTCACGTTTTTTGGGCTATTTTGAGGTAATGAACCTTAACCTCTTTGTGAAGTTGATTATTATCTATATATGGATATTATACATATATTGAAAGTATATTATGTACTATAAGATATAAAGAAAGATTTGGATCTTGTTAAGATGTTAAAAGGAGAATTGGCATATTATCCATTAAAATGGTAAAAATGTATCCATTACTTACTAAGAGGTTAACAACAAAGGAACTATAACTTATAATAAGATTGGAATATAAGTTGAAGGACTAATGAAGTAATTGGATAAGTAAAATTGTAAAAGTTGGCCAAGGACCCCAACTTAAGGACCGTATCTACTTTGGACCGTATTTACTTTGGACCGTATTTACTCTGGACTGTATTTACATTATTGTTATGAATGAGAGATTGTTAATCGCGTTCCGTTTGGGCGTGTTATCCCCTTCTTTAGTTATTATTGTTATGAAGGAGAGATTGTTAATCGTGTTCCGTTTGGGCGTGTTATCCCCTTCTTTAGTTATTATTGTTATGAAGGAGAAATTGTTAATCGCGTTCCGTTTGGGCGTGTTATCCCCTTCTTTAGTTATTTTGTTATGAATGAGAGATTGTTAATCGCGTTCCATTTTGGCGTGTTATCCCCTTCTTTAGTTATTATTGCACCTTAATTATAGTATGTTAATTACGGTTATCGGGCCTTGGAAAAGGTGGAAAATTGAGTAGAAACGGGGGAGGTGCTGCCGAATTTTCCGTAGGATATGGAACCTTGTTCTTAGAAATATCCTACGAAGAGATCTAGAGGTTAATGGACGTTTCATGGCCATTATAGGTGGAAGTACTACGAGTAGCGTATTTTACTTGAAGGGTGGAAAAGGGCTAGCAAGGTTATAGTACTTTGGAGCGTTTTGCTAATTGTCGATAATCGTCGCGAGGTATGTGAACCTCTTCCTATCCTTTCTAGCATGATTATTGTAAACTATGTAGTACGGTAGACGTACGTGTGCTAAACGAATTTGGTTGGTTTAAAACATAAAGTGTTATAATGGCTTTATGGAAAGTTAATTATAACAACTTTATGTAGGTAAAAGAATGGTTTATTGATTTTTAAAAAAGATAAGAGACTTGACTTATATTTGACTTGATTTGATATGTGAAGAACTTGAATTGTGTGGAAAGTTGTGAAACCTCATTCGTGAGTAATGAGTACTTGGTTTCGAATAATAATGTTATATTGATTTCGGAAATGAGAATAAGTATCGAACAAACCACTGCAGCGTTAATAAAGGAAAATATATTGACAAATAATTAATATTATTAAAATAAGTAGAAACCTCCATCTGCATAAAAGCTAAGATAAGACAAAATTGTATTACATTTCCTAGATCATGGTTGCTTTAATAAGGTCATTAATAACAAGTATTGATTTTTCTTAAATTCCAAAGTAAGGAACTTGTTTTCTAAAAGAAAAGAGACTTGAGAATTTGAAGTGTTTTGGTTTAAAAGAAGGGCATGGTTTTGTCTTAAGATGGTTTAAAAAGAAGGTATGGAAATTGTTTTGGTTTACTTAACAAGATAGTTACTATATTTTGATACTACGGGTATCGTGTGACTTTTTGTGAAAGAAATGGATCTTTTTAAAAGAGTTAAAGTATGTAGTACCTTAGGGTTAAAACCCGGATTTGTTGACATGAATTGAAAGTACCTTGTGTGAGTAACTTGCCTATGTTTTGTGATAGCCTTGTAATACTTTCTTGTTGGCTTGATAAAGTGAACATGTTATGATGATACGTGTGTTAGTGTCTTGTGACGTTGTGTAAGGGGGTTTTTCTTGTTGTGCTTATGTTGTTTAACGATAAGCGCGTTGTGCTGGTATTATATCACTTACCCCCCCTGACTTGTTATGATGTCGGGGGTTAAGCTGCCCCCCGATGCGAGGAATACCTCATGCGGGTCCATAGGACCTATGCGGAGCTGCGGGAGTTCCAGGAATGTGATGCGAGGAATACCTCATGCGGTCTATGTGGCCATGCGGACTGCGGGAGTCGGGGCGATCTGGGGTTAGCTGCCTGCGATGCGAGGAATACCTCATGCGGGCCTATGTGGCTATGCGAATCTGCGGGAGTTCCAGATTAGACGCGCCTGATGATCTGCGGCGAGTGGCTCGACCGATCATTTGGCGGTGTAGAAAGACCTCGTGATACAGTTTTATAGCATTGTTGGTACGGTGGGTTCTAGTAGTCGGATATGCCTTCGTACTTACCCCGTACGGTTTTATTATGACACAGGTGGGACCTAGTGTTCATGTGTATTCCTTGGTGTTTTATATCATGGACTGCTGGCAGTGAGGAAGGAATTCCACGGGCATGATTGATATTGTGGGCATGATACCCATGGTTATATTTGAGTGATGACTTTGAGGGTATGAGTACATGACTTGACATGACTGCTTACATATTGTATATCGTAAATTGGCTATCATATATGTCTCATGTTTTATATAGACTATTATGATTTCATTTCTGATATTTTGATTTCACATAATGGTACTGTTATCGACCTCGCCCGAGTGCGTTCATCTGCGCGGTAGAGGTACATCGATCGTTGATCCTCGCCGTAGGATCACGGTTGACGTTTTGGGAAGCTCCGTTTCTCCGGAGGCTTATCTTTTGGTATGATTCCCTGAGATTGCAGGTACTTGTACATTCAGGGGTTTGGCGGGGCCCTGTCCCGTCATAGTTGTTATAGAAATTCTTAGAGGCCTGTAGTACTGTTGTGGGCAGGGTTTGTAAAGGATATGCTATTGAGTTTTGGTTTATATATACATGCGAAAGCGACATTTCTTAGTTAGATTGTTCTTACTCTTTATTGTTTCATGTCTTTGTTTTTATATTCCACTGGTTACTCTGATGTATATCTACTTGGGTGCCCGGGTAAGGCACGATCCACGCCGGATCGGTCGTGACACCCGTGATCTTGGCATGGAGTATATGTTCATTGCGGGCAGTAGGCCTAAGCGTGAAATAGTCTGTCTTTGGTGAAATAGTCCTATGCGGGGCAAATTGTCCTATCTTGGTCCTGATACCCTTGCGGGTGAAACAATCCAGAGTAGGTTTGCATAATGATACTACGGGCGGGTGGCCCTATATTGATCATAAGCTTCCTATTTTAAAGCATGTAAAGTTTACTCTCATTGTTAAAAAGGCACAGTGTGTGGGTAGTTGTATGTTATACTTGTTACATGCTGACAGTGATGTTGTATTCCACGAGCATGCTTCTATGATATTATATACTGAGGGCAGGTGTCCCGCATTTTGACATGACTTTCATATTTGAAAGTGGTGCGGTATTCTGATGAGTCTGATGATACAAGGTACAATTGGCTCTGATTTTTATATGACACGGTAGGATCTGGTATTTGATTTTCATACTTGCCCCTGTCATTCCTTGTATAGTTATGGACGTAATTGTTGTACTTTATTTCCGTTCAATACTTAGTACTTGTTGTCTCGACCCGCCGGGCTGCGTTCATGTCGCGAGTTTAGGTACGATTGTGGATCCGCGAGCTTAGGATCTGGTTCAACATTTTGAGATGGCTCCGATGTTCCGAGCTTGTCATTATAGCTAGGTATATTCAAGTGCAGCGGGGCCTTGTCGTCATAGTATTATCCAAAATCATAAGTGCGTATTCATATGTGCTGGGTAGCTAGAGTTGTATTTACATTATTGAATAGCGTAGACCCTTTTGGGTGATTTATATTATGGCAGCCTTATCGGCTTTGCCTTTGTTTTAAGAAAAATAAATGTTATTTATCTTCCGCAGTTTATTGTATTGTATGAATAGAAGGGTGCCCAGGTAGGGCACCAGTCGCGGGCTCGGGGTTCGGGGCGTGACAGAGTGGTATCAGAGCCAGGTTGTCCTCGGAATGTCTACAGACCGTGTTTAAGTAGTCTTGTGTATGGGTGTGTTGTGCACCACACTTATACACAGGAGGCTGTTGTACATTTAGGATTGATTTCCCTTCTTCTCACTCTGAGATTGTGCGATAGAGTTGTGTTGTTAGGGTAGTCTCTCCCTAACGTATTATTATGATTGCAGCTATAAGAAAGGCAACAGTGACACAGAAAAGATTATATGGATTGCGTATCCAGGTTGATAAAATTATCATATATATTGTATTATGATAATGTATATCTGTACGAGCGTATTTATTTAGGGTCATATGTGTGTTGCCTAGAATGATTATGGTTTATCAGAAGTTGGTTAAGTTATGTGGTATGCTTAAGTGTTATGTACGGATAATATTGAGTTGTTGTGAGTAAGACAACATGATTGTGAGATATTGAGAAGCTACATTTCCCGTATGTGGGGACTGATAATGTAAGCTTGGGCCATAGAAAAATTGTGAACCTTAGAATATTGATGACCGCTGAGACCTTAGATGTACAAGGCCTTCTCGGGTAGTAAGATTTATTTCAGACCAAGAATGAGAGTTAAGTGTGACGATGGGTCGGGTTGTGGACAGATTACGGGTCAACCCGTGGCATGGAATGCAGTGGGGTCAGTTGGAGGTGGTCCCGCTATGTGATGGGGTCACAAGGGTGCAAGGCCCAAGTCTAGTTAATCGTTGTATGAGTTCGTGGACGCGTTCCACCAGAACCGGGTCGTGACAGAGGACCTTAAAGTATTAAAAGAATTGAAGTGTTTATAGTTATGACTAATGAAAGTACGAAAAGAGAATCTTTTTAGGCCATAAATGGGAGTAAATAGTGGTGATACACCCTAGATTTGATTCCTCTGTTGGCTTTTGATTGATGTATATGCATGTGTGATATATTGGGGCTATATGTTGGTTTCGTTGATTATAGTTTAAGGAGACTATACTAAGATTTGTTTAGGTTAAACTAGTATGAATATTCGGGACGAATGTTTCTAAGGGGAGAAGGATGTTACACCCCGTATTTCCAAGATATTGAAATGAGAACGAACGTATGGAAATAAGATTTGAAAGTTGGAACGAAAGAAAGAATTGTGTTTTCTAAGGAAAATCTTCCGAACCCCGTGAAGGAAAAAGGTTTGTTAAATGGAATTTGGTTCTCAAAGTTGGTATTTGAGACTTTTTGAATATATTGGAATTTTGTATTTTAAATTCCGGATTTGGTCATGTGTGGCCCACGAGAAAATTTTACGATTTTGTGGGGCCCACAATATTTTTGAGATATTTTGGCCAATTATGGATTTTTGGGAGATGAAATGTTTTTAGACCAATGAGAGGGTGACATGTGGCACACCCCCCCCCCCCCACCCCACTTGTCTTGGTCTTGGAAGACTTTGACCTTAGATATTTTAGAGACAAGTGGACCAGTGGGCCATGTGGGTCCCACTCCACTTGTCTTGCTACACTTAGTCCCTACACTTGTCCTCATCTTACCCATTGTGATACATTATATATGTATACTTAGAGACATTGCAAGACTTCATTTGCACAACACTTAGAAATGTTCCATCTCTTTCCCTCTTCTCTTATGCTCTCGGCCAAGGTTGGCAGATTTCAGCTAAATTTGGAAAGGTATATCTCCTGGTATACGATGAGTTTTAGGTGTTTTAAAAGCCTAAAATGAAGTTCGTCGAGTCTAGTTTCCAACGCAACAAACCGTTTGTCGATCGGACATCGGAGTAAAGAGTTATGGACGTCACGAGTTCAGCTGACAAAACAGTTAGCAAAAACGCTACACTAGGCCGAGAATAGAGGGTGAAACCCTAGGGGTTCCGTCGACTTTTTGGTGATGGAATGTGAAGGGAATTTTCTCCTAAGGTTGTAGGGGATACATATATGTGATTGGATCTTGAAGAAGTGGAGCGAAACGAAAACTATGGGCCATTGTTGAGCATTCTGTCCGGGACGTTTTTGGGCACAAAAATGAGGTAATAGTTCCTCTAAAATTAAAGTAATTATATATTACTTATTGTTATAATGTATAGATGAATTCATGTTAAGGAAGAAATTGAAAATAAGATGTGTATGAGGTAGCTATGTTGTTGGCCGATTTGAGACAATTTTGTGCCCTTGATTTCGTTTGTTATATGGTTGTTGTTATCCACACTTGTCGCATGTTAAAATAAGGTAATATGGTTGTTGATAAGTTGGTATGTCATATATGGAAGTTTTGGAACTCGAATTGGAATAAAATGGATTAAGGAAAGAGTTATCGGATTGTAGTTGTTTTAGCCGAAAAACTGCCCAAAACTGTTAGACGTTGTCGTATCATTTTATGGACTGTTTTGGGGGTGTGGTTATGCTGGAAAATCAGCCCTAATATGCATGTTTAATTGTAGTAGTTGCTAATGAAAGTCCTAAGGAAATAGGGTGTGGAAAGGTGTTGAAACGCCTCACATTTTACCCTCGTTATTGTTGGATTACGGATTGTTTTTATGGGCTGATTTGAGGACTGTTTTGTATAACTGTGGGGAAGAATTTTACACGTCCAGTTAGGCGTGTAATCCCCTTTGGCTAACTGTTGGTTGCGCCTTAAATGTGGCTTGTTGGTTGATGAATACGAGCCTTGAAAAAGGTGGAAAAGTACATAGAAACAAAGGAAGTGCTGCCCAATTTTTTCGTAGAATTAGAGGGCATTATTTGGTATAAGTCTTATACAATAAAGTATGGTGTTGATAGAAGTGTTATCGTCGTTATAGGTTGAAGAACTACGTGTAGCATATTCTACTTGGAATGTGGAATAGACGCTAAGGTTGAAGTACATTGGAGCATATTGCTAATTGTCGTGTTGGTTAGTCGTCACGAGATATGTGAACTTCTTCCTTCTATCGACATGACTTTCCTTGAAGTATACTTGCCTTGTTATTTGGAGTATACTTGACTTGTTTTCTTGAAGTATACTTGCCTTGTTATTTGGAGTATACTTGACTTGTTTTCTTGAAGTATACTTGCCTTGTTATTTGGAGTATACTTGACTTGTTTTCTTGAAGAATACTTGCCTTGTATAGGAAGTATTCATGTTATTAATTTTATGCTAAAGACATATCTAGAATATTCCTAAGTTTTTACCAAGTCTTATGGGGGATGTTTGTAAGAGTCGTTAGGAAGTATTTGAGTCGAGTTGACCTTGGTAAATTACTACACTAATGAGAATAGGTATCAAACAAGTCATTGCAGCGTTAATGAAAATGTATCGACAATCAATTATATTCAAATGAGTAGAATTCTCCATCTGCATAGAAACTAAGATAAGACAAAATTATATTACATTTTCTAGATCATGGCTGATTTAACAAGATCGTTATAAACGAGAATAACCTATTCACGACTCATAAAAGTATTAATTTTGTAAGTACATGAGGCTTGATTTTCGAAAGTACTTGGAACTTGAATTTCGAAAATGTGTAGTAACTCGATTCAAAAAAGTATATGTTACTTGATTTAAAGAGAATAAGCTACTTGGTCTTAAAAGTATAAGTTACTTGAGTTTAAAAAAGTAAGTAACTTGGTTTTAATGGTGAAAATACTTTTGGGTCCAACGCCCTAATATTCCATGAAACGATTATTTTATAAAGAATAGATGTACAAAGTACTTTGGGTTCAATTCCCTTACGTGACATGATAATGTCTTGGTTTTGATAAAAAGGAAAGAGGTAATGGTGCGTTAGTTGTCTAAAAATGAAGTGGTTATAACGGCTTTATGGGAAGTTTGTTATAACAAGTTTTAGTGGAAAGTCAAGGAATGGTTTAAAAATGTTTTAAGGGAATCTTGTGAGAATGTCCATGATTAAGTCCTTAATATAATACATGATATGTGGCACTTTGAAGTTCAAGATGTTTTAAAGTTACACGTGAGGTCTAGTGCCTTGATTTGCCAAAACCATGTCTTAGAAGGATACTTGGTACGATAAGTGTCTCGATTTTCTAAATGATGGTTTCAAAATGATACATGTATTGGATCCTACTTCCTAGCGATACATGTAGTACTTGGGCTTTCCTAAAATGGAAATTTAGTTCATAAAGTGAATGTACGGCTCACGTACATTGTCGTAATGGACTTTAATCCTAAGTAATGCAAGGTGTGTTAGTGCCTTAATAGTACTTTGGCTTGCTTAAATGATAGTTATTCTATTTTGTGCCTTGATAGTACTTCAGCTTGCCTAAATGGTATTGTCTTGATTTGTTAAAAAGGAAAGTCATGGTATTGTCTTGAATTGTTGAAAAAGAAGGCATGGAAATTGTCTTGGTTTGTTAAAATGATGGTTTATTCATTTTATGATGTTGAGAGTCAAAGATTTTCTTAACTTGCATATGCTGTTCATGATAGCCATTGGTGCTAGTGTTATGAGTATAAATGCGGGGTAAACCCCCAAGACGTTATACACCTCCTGAGTATAAATGCGGGGTAAACCCCCAAGACGTTATACATCTCCTGAGTATAAATGTGGGGTAAACCCCCAAGACATTATACACCTCCTGAGTATAAATGCGGGGTAAACCCCCAAGACGTTATACACCTTCTGAGTATAATTGCGGGGTAAACCCCCAAGACATTATACATCTCCATGGATTTGCTACCCATGATGCGAGCATGGCGTATATGCTCATTGCGGGCCCGTAGTGTCACGACCCGTTCCGGGGCCCGTGACTGGTGCCTTACCCGGGCACCCAAGCAGTCATACATCAGAGAAAATCAGCGGAAATATAAAACAAGACATGAAACAGTAGTAAAATGAGACACAGTTTATCTGATGAAAAGCTTGCCTTTCGGCATATATATATAACCCAAGTTTTGCAGTTACATCCCAACTGTACAATAGGACTACAGACCTCTAAGGAAGTAAACAACTATGGCGGGACAGGGCCCCGCCATACCCTGAATGTACAAACTATCTACAATACAGGGAGATCATGCAAAAGTAGAGCCTCGGAGAAGATGGAGCTCACGACACCAATGCAAAGAGATCCTAAGGATGTGGATCTAGCACTCTTGCCTTACCTGCGGCATGACGCGGCCAGAAGGAGGTCGATTACAATGTACTAAGTATGTGAAACTGTAAAGTACTTTAATGAAAACATATCATTTTAAAATCAGTTTTGCAAGTATGTATGAAACAACCAAGGTAACCGCATAGTGCCACATCATAAATAAGAGCAACAATAGGTAAGCGTAATGAGTTTTCTAGGCTGCGAATGATCGAGCGAGGCCAATTTCGTAGTATCACCATGCAAGCCTAATCACGACTCCGTAGTCCGCATAGGCCACTCATATAGGCCCGCATGGGTATATAACCGCATCGAGGTAGCTACTCCTCGGCATCGCCCGGACTCGTAGTCGCATGGCCATATAGGCCGCGTGAGGTATAACCCGCACACTAACACGGAACTCCGTAGCTCCGTATAGGTCCCTGGACCCGCATGAGGTATTCTCGAATCATGGTCCTGCATCACTTTGAGTCTACCCCGTCGGAGGCGCCAACCCCGGTAATATGTCAAGAGGTGAGTGATATTACACTAACCTAACAGCTTATTATTAAACAACATAAGCACAACAAGAATACTTTCTTACACAAACGTTATAAGACACTAACACACATAGCATCATATCATGTCTACTTATCAAACCATCTTATTATTTCTTTTCACAAATCAATATAAGTCTGTTATAAACACATAGGCAAACTGTTTCTTTTATCATTCTTAAGTGGTTATACCTAACTTCCCATAAAGCTAGTATAACTCTTAAGCTTCTGTTTTAAAAACCAATTAGTTCTCTTCTGTAAAAAAATGATTCAGTATTCTTTTGAAATGCTTTCAGATCCTTATTATTCAGGCTTAAGTCGCGAGACATTGCCGTAAGTATTATTCAGGCTTAAGTCAAAAGACATTGCCGTAGTTATTATTTAGTTAACACATGTACGTCTACCGTACTACATATATATTGTAAAATATCATGCCTTAGGAAGAATCACATACCTTCTCAGCGAAAACCACCTGCCAAGTTGAATATGTCGCGCGCAGAGAAATCAACCTATAATAGTCAGACACGTCTATCAACGCGTTGACTACTCAAAACAGATTCTAAGCGTAGGGTTCTCTATCCTACGGAAAATTGGGCGACACTTCCCTACGGTGAGCTACTCAAGTCATCGTGAAAACAGTCTAAGTAAATCTGATTTGATTATTCTTCTTTAAACCCTTCTTTGTGATAGCTTGATTCTATTCTTCAATATCCTTCTAAGTATTCATACTTATTCTTATACTTCTACAGTATGTATTCTCTAATTTACAAAGGAAGGACAAGATTATTTACCTCGGTAAGCCCAATAATATCCTAGATAAAAGTCGCGCCTGAGCAAGGTTTAGCTCCTAAGTTGTACGCTCCGGTAGCTCCAAGAAAACCTTAGAAGTTCTTCACAACTTCTACTAAGGACTAAGGGATTTGGGCTAGGGTATTTTGGGCATTATAACCATACTAGAAGGCAACTTTTCTACCAAGGGAGGGGGGTAGATTTCGGCTAGGCTAGGGGGGGTAGCCTCGGCTAAGCTTCTCCCAAAGGGGGTGTTTGGACGAAAAGGCTTTAAGGGAGAGGAGAGGATTTTTAGACTTGGAAAGTAATTGTGGATGAAGAACTCTTCATCTTAAGGGGGGTATTTATAGGTCAAGGGATGGCCAACCAATGGCCAAGATTTAGCCAAGTGCTAGGCAAGTGTAAGGCCAAGATTAGGGCAAGTGTACCTAGCCAACTTGCACACAAAATATCCTACCAACTACTTGACAAAATTGGACATCCATTCGGCCCTATGGACGCCACACATCCATCAATTGGAGGGTGACAAGTGTCGCCCTCCCGTTGGTCCAAAGTGTTTCGTCTCTCGGAAAAATCCGCAAAAATTAGAAATGGCATAGCCGGAATTTATCCTACGCGAGTTGTGTAAAACGTTTCGTCGGAAAACGATTCTTTGTGAGGGTTGTGCCCAAAAAACGTGCCATGCCTAAACTTTAAGGCCAAACTTTTGTACGTATTCCCTTACGTACATACTCTGGAAATACGGGGTATAACATTCTCCCCTCCTTAGAAATATTCGTCCCGAATGTTTCTTCCCAAGACAGATAACGATAAGGTTCTTCATAACTTAAACAGTTTGCAAATGCCACACACGGCCACAAAACAACACTTAGGCATAGACGATAATGAAAATTTACAAGTAGGAAAGTGAATTACCTGGAGGTGTGGGGAATAGGTGAGGATACTTCTGCCTCATGTCCTCCTCAGCTTCCCACGTCATCTCCTCCCTGAGCTCGTTCCGCCACAAGACTTTGTGGAAGCCACGTCCTTGGTCGCAGAGCGCTAACGGACGATCGACTATCGCATGGGAATCTCCTCATACGATAACCCGCCGGTCACTGGACATCGTCAATCGGGTGTACCACTAGATGGATCCCGATACATCTCCGGCGTAGAAACATGAAACACGGATGCCGCCTCCGGATCGGACGGCAGATCCAACTCGTGAGCAACCTAGCCTACCTGCGGACAATGAAAGCGGCCCAATGTACCTTGGTGAGTTTCTTCTTCCGAATCTCATCACACCGCCGTGGGTGACACCTAGGAAAACCCAATCATGAACCTCGAACTCCGGATCGCGACGGCGATGATCTGCGTATGACTTGCCGACTCGAGCTATCAAGAACCTCTCTGGATAAGCTTCACCTTATCCATCACTGCTGCAAATCTGGTCCCACTAGTGTACCTCGCCACATCGAACCAACCTATAGGCGATCTGCACTTCCTCCCATACAAGGCCTCATAAGGCGCCATCTGAATGATGGGGTGGTAGCTATTATTGTACGCAAACTCAACTAGAGGCAAATGATCCTCCCAGCTACCCCTGAAGTCGATAACACAGGCTCGCAGCATATCCTCGCAGTGCGGATAGTGCGCTCTGCTGTCCGTCCGTCTGTGGATGGAATGCGATGCTCGAGCTCACGCCGTCCCTAAACCTCTGGAAAGACCTCCGAAGTTAGCGAAATCGGGCTCATCATGCGATATGATCGAAATAGGGACTCCATGCGATCGACGATCTCTCGGATGTAAAGTCCGCATAATCCTCAGAAAAAGTCGTCTGACGGGAAGAAAGTGGGCTGATTTCGTCGACCGCCGACGATAACCCATATAGAATCATGTCTCCTCTGAGTGCGAGGCAATCCTGTGATGAAGTCCATGTTGATCACCTCCCACTTCCAGGTCGGGATCTCTATCGTCTGTAACAAACCACCAGGCCTCTGGTGCTCTACCTTCACCTGCTGACAACACGGGCATCGAGCTACGAACTCTGCAACGTCCCTCTTCAAGCCATCCCACCAATACACAGATCTAAGGTCGTGGTACATCTTGGTCGACCCTGGATGGATAGAGTAACGCGCGTTGTGTGCTTCCCCAAGAACCTGCTGTCGAAGTCCTGAAACATCTGGAACACACAACCTGCCCTCAAACCTTAGCACCCCATCGGTCTTGCCTCAAAGGACCCTTCCCCTCACGCAGAGTCGTATCACGATAACGTGTCAAAGCTGGATCCTCAAACTGTTGCCTCTTCACCTCCTCGACTATGGAAGACTCGGCAACCTCACGAACTCGAACCCCACTGCTATCAGAATCAATCAAGCGGACACCAAGGCTCGCTAATCGATGCAAATCACGAACCGTGTCCTCTCCTCTCTAGCCGCATCGATAGGCTCCCATCGACCTACGACTAAGAGCATCCGCCACAACATTGGCTTTCCCGGGTGGTACAGATATCAACATCGTAATCCTTAGCAACTCTAACCACCGTCTCGCCGTAAGTTCGACTCCTGCTGGTGAAGATATCTGGAGGCTCTTGTGGTCTGTATAAATATCCACATGAACCCCATACAAATAGTGCCTCCAGATCTTCAAGGCGTGAATCACCGCTGTCAACTCCAAATCGTGGGTGGGGTAGTTCCTCTCGTGTTTCTTCAGCTGTCGGAATGCATACGCTATAACCTTGCCATGCTGCATCAACACACATCCCAACCCGATGCCTGACGCATCGATACCACAACATAACCGTCTGGACCTGCGGAAGTAAGAACGAAGCGGTCGTCGATCTCTCTTTCGAATCGAAACCACGCTCCACAAGCATCAGTCCATGAAACTTGTTGCTACGAGTTAGCCTAGTCAATGGTGCGAAGATAGAAGCAAACTTCTCTACGAACCGATAATAACTGCGAGGCCCGAGCTGCGAACCTCTGCCGGAGTAGTAGGTCTAGGCCAACTCTGCGCTTCGATCTTGGTCGTATCTACGAATACCATCGCCCCTGACAATATGCCCAAGAAAAGCCACGAAGTTAACAAAACTCACATTTGGAAAACTTGGCGTCTGGCATTGGTCTCGGAGAACTGTCGGCCAAGATCCTCAAATGCTCGCGTGCTCTGCTCTGGCGAGAATAAACCAAGATATCATCGATGAACACTATCACAAGCGTGTCCAAGAATGGTTTGAACACTCGATTCATCAAATCCATGAATCTGCGCGAGCATCGTCAACCCAAAGACATGACCACGAACTCATAATGCTCGTCAAGGTCGGAATGCGATCCCTGGGACATCCACCTCTCGACTCGCACTTTGATGATAGCCCGCGTAGATCAATCTTGGAGAAACATCTCGCACCACTGCAGGTCGAACAAATCATCAATCACAGGAAGGGTATCGTTCTTAATGGTCACCTTGTTCAGGTATGCGTAATCACACATGCGCAGCGTCCGTCCCTTCTTCTTGCGAACAATCTGGCGCTCCCGGGGAGAAACACTAGGCGATGAAGCCCTTCTCCGGAAATCCCTAAGCCGATCCTTGACTCTCTCTCCTCGGCGGGTGCCGTTCGTATGGCGGAATGGAAATAGGCGAGTGTCCGCAATATGTCTATACAAAACTCAATCTCCTCTCGGAGAGGATACGGAGGTCGTGCGGAAACACGTGCGGGAACTCTCGACCATTGGCCGACGGAAAATCTGGTACCGCGGCTTGATATCAAACACCCGAACGAGATGGTAGATATACCGCTTTCTGCACCATCTTCCTAGCCTTGAGGTAGGAAATAAACCTACCACCGGCGATCTGGTGCTCCTCCCACTCAACAACCGGCTCTCAGAAGCTGGAACCGTGCTACTCTCTCTCTCTGCGGTCTACATTGGCGTAGCAAGCTGCCAATCCATCCCATGATCACGTCGGTCAATCATCTCCAACTCTATCAAGTCGGCTGGTCGGACGTAAATGGTCACAGACAAGCCCTATATACCCGCCGAGCTACCACCGAATCACCCATGGCGTAGCTACCTCGAAAGGGTCTATGGACTCGTGCTCTATCCCTATCCTACTAGCAACAAGGGAGATATATGGGGACAGTAGAACCGGATCTATCAAGGCATAAACATCAAACCCGAACCGATAAGGTACTGTGGCGACATCGGTGAGGCCTCACGATCTCTGCCCGGTGGACAAGGCATAAATGCGATTCGAGGACCGCTAGAATCGGGACCGCGCCACGACCTCTGCGCGACCTGGCCGCCCATGAGTACCTTGCCTCGGGGCGAGTAGGCTCGGGGATGAAGACCGGCGAAAGAACACGTAGCGACCCTACTATCGGCCGCCGCGGTGGACGATTCCTCGCATAGTGACCCTGCTGGCCTGGCGAAACAAGCTCCGTAGACGCGCACAACTCCCGGTGGGATCTGCATCGGCCACACGATGGGGTGGTCGTCGGCGATACCTCTGCTGCGGGCGTCTCAAGTCACAGGGCCTGGTCACCCTCGAATATCCTGGCCGTGAGGGCGGTTCAGAGTGCTCTCGAGTGGGCGTGGTGCAAATCTAGGCTGCTGCGAGGCCGCCATGATAGCCACCAAAAGACCTGCCGTCTGGTCTTAACCTGCTGTGTCTGCAACCCGTCGGTCTCTACGCTCCTCGCATCCAAGAGCATGAGCTGCGTGCGGGTAATGTCCATACCGATGAAGAGAAACACCCGCATACGACTCGGCCATATAATCATCTAGCCGGTGGCGTGGCGGTGCACCCTATCCTCCATATCTCTGCTACTAACGCTGGGACATATCGAGCCAATGAATCAAACTCGACATTGTACTCACGGCAAGGTCGTCCTGCGCCTCGGCAGTAAAAATCTATCGGCCCGCGCCCTCGCCGTCTGTGGAGGCAAGAAGTGAGTGAGAAAGCCTCGAGAACTCATCCCAGTAGGCGGGGACGCGTGCTCTCCGGGATAACTCCACGAATCAAACCAATCGATCGCGGTATCACGCAAACCTATGTGAACCAAAAATCACGGACTCGGTCTCGGCGCCCGATCACTCTCAAAATCCTCTGTAGGCGACGGATGAACTCCTGCGGATCATCCTCCGGCCTCGACAGTAAAACTCGGCGGGCTCTGACTCGAAGTCTCGTAGCCTCAAACTCTGCGCCTCGGGTGAACCACGGCACGAAATTTGGGGTGCTGCTGCCGCATCGGCTGTCCTCGTGTCGGCCACGATCCCGGCGATGGCGGGCCATCTCTCAGTAACCCGTCTCATCTGCTCCGGTGTGGGGTGGAGGTGTAAATCTTGTGGTCTCATCAGTGCTGCTGCGCCAACCCTCACGGGGTGGCGTCGTAGAACTCGCCGTCTCGTATAAGGCCCGAGCCCTCGTGACTCTAGGTGTCCCACTAGCGCCTCTCTGCGCTTGCCATTCGGGCGGGTTGCCTGCGTGGAGGCATAAGCTGAGAAAAAGGGATACGTTAGAAGGGTCCGACTTATAACACGGCTCTAAGGCACGATCTCGAATGAGAAGAATGGAAACCAATCCTAAATATCCTATAGCCTCACGATTATTGGTGTGGTGCACAACACGAATGTCAAGACTCTACTAGATACGGTGCGTAGACACTTTCCGAGGATTAATCGCTCGATACCACTTTTGTCACGACCCGTTCGGGGCGTGGTCGTGCCTTACCGCACCAGCGATCATACATCGAGAGAAAATCAGCGGAAATATAAAACAAGACATGAAACGATAGTAAAATGAGACACGCTTTATCGATGAAAAGCTTGCCTTTCGGCGTATATATATAACCCAAGTTTTGCGATTACATCCCAACCGCATAATAGACTACAGACCTCTAAGGAAGTAAACAACTATGGCGGGACGGGGCCGCCATACCTGAATGTACAAACTATCTACAATCTGGGGAGATCATACAAAAGTAGAGCCTCCTAGAAGATGGAGCTCACGACACCAATGCAAGAGATCCTAGGATGTGGATCTAGCACACCTTGCCCTTACTCGCGGCATGACGCGGCCAGAAGGAGGTCGATAACAGTACTAAGTATGTGAAATCAGAAAGTACTTAAATGAAAACATATCATTTTAAAATCGGTTTTGCAAGTATGTATGAAACAACGAAGGTAACCGCATAGTGCCACATCATAAACAAGAGCAACAATAGGTAAAGCATGGAGGTCTTTTCTAGGTGCGAATGATCGAAGCAGGCCAATTGCGTGTAGTATCACCATGCAAGCCTAATCTCGACTCCGTAGTCGCGTAGGCCACTCATATAGGCGCGTAGGGTATATAACCCCGCGTCGAGGGTAGCTACTCCTCGGCATCACCGACTCGTAGTCCGCATGGCCATATAGACCGCGTGAGGTATAACCCGCACACTAACTCGGAACTCCGTAGCTCCGCATAGGTCCCCTGGACCGCATGAGGTATTCTCGAATCATGGTCCTGCATCACTGAGTCTACCCGCGTCGGAGGCGACAACCCCGGTAATATGTCAAGAGGTGAGTGATATTACACTAACCTAACAGCTTATTATTAAACAACATAAGCACAACAAGAATACTTTCTTACACAAACGTTATAAGACACTAACACACATAGCATCATATCATGTCTACTTATCAAACCATCTTATTATTTCTTTTCACAAATCAATATAAGTCTGTTATAAACACATAGGCAAACTGTTTCTTTTATCATTCTTAAGTGGTTATACCTAACTTCCCATAAAGCTAGTATAACTCTTAAGCTTACATTTAAAACCAATTAGTTCTCTTACGTAAAAAAATGATTCGAGATTCTTTTGAAATGCTTTGGATCCTTATTATTCGGGCTTAAGTCGCGAGACATTGCCGTAAGTATTATCGGGCTTAAGTCAAAAGACATTGCCGTAGTTATTATTTAGTTAACACGTATGCGTCTCTCGTACTACATATATATTGTAAAATATCATGCCTTAGGAAGAATCACATACCTTCTCGTGAAAACCACGCCAGTTGAATATGTCGCGCGCAGAGAAATCAACCTATAATAGTCAGACACGTCTATCAACGTTCAGACTACTCTGAAAACAGTTCTAAGTAGAGGGTTCTCTATCCTACGGAAAATTGGGCAGCACTTCCCTGCGGTGAGCTACTCAAGTCTCATGTGAAAACGATCCTAAGTAAATCTGATTTGATTATTCTTCTTTAAACCCTTCTCAGTGATAATTCAATTCTATTCTTCAATATCCTTCTAAGTATTCATACTTATTCTTATACTTCTACAGTATGTATTCTCTAATTTACAAAGGAAGGACAAGATTATTTACCTCGGTAAGCCCAATAATATCCTAGATAAAAGTCGCGCCTGAGCAAGGTTTAGCTCCTAAGTTGTACGCTCCGGTAGCTCCAAGAAAACCTTAGAAGTTCTTCACAACTTCTACTAAGGACTAAGGGATTTGGGCTAGGTATTTTGGGCATTATAACCATACTAGAAGGCAACTTTTCTACCAAGGGAGGGGTAGATTTGGCTAGGCTAGGGGGTAGCCTCGGCTAAGCTTCTCCCGAAGGGGGTGTTTGGACGAAAAGGCTTTAAGGGAGAGGAGAGGATTTTTAGACTTGGAAAATAATTGTGGATGAAGAACTCTTCATCTTAAGGGTATTTATAGGTCAAGGGATGGCAACCAATGGCGAATTTAGCCAAGTGCTAGGCAAGTGTAAGGCAAGATTAGGGCAAGTGTACTGCCAACTTGCACACAAAATATCCTACCAACTACTTGACAAAATTGGACATCCATTCGCCCTATGGGCGCCACATCCATCAATTGGAGGGTGACAAGTGTCGCCTCGTTGGTCCAAAGTGTTTCGTCTCTCGGAAAAATCCGCAAAAATTAGAAATGGCATAGCCGGAATTTATCCTACGCGAGTTGTGTAAAACGTTTCGTCGGAAAACGATTCTTTGTGAGGGTTGTGCCCAAAAAACTTGTCATGCCTAAACTTTAAGGCCAAACTTTTGTACGTATTCCCTTACGTACATACTCTGGAAATACGGGGTATAACACGTAGGGCCTAAGCGGGTGAAATAGTCCTGTGCGGATGAAATAGTCCTATGCGGAGCAAATTGTCCTATGCGGGTCCACAAGACCCTTGCGGGTGAAACAGTCCCAGGAGTAGGTTTGCATAATGATACTACGGGCGGGTGGCCCTAGATTGATCATAAGCTTCTTATTTTAAAGCATGTAAAGTTTACTCTCATTGTTAAAAAGGCATAGTGTGTGGGTAGTTGTATGTTATACTTGTTACATGCTGACAGTGATGTTTTATTCCACGAGCATGCTTCTGTGATATTATATATTGAGGGAAGGTGTCCCGGATTTTGACATAACTTTCATATTTGAAAGTGGTGCGATTATTCTGATGTCTGATGATCTGAGTCTGATTGGCTCTGATTTTTATATGAAACGGTAGGATCTGATATTTGATTTTCATACTTGCCCCTGTCATTCCTTGTATAGTTATGGACGTAATTGTTGTACTTTATTTCTGTTCAATACTTAGTACTTATTATCGACCCCGAAGCTGCGTTCATGTCCGCAGGTTTAGGTACACAGTTGTGGATCCGCGAGTTTAGGATCCTGGTTCAGCATTTTGAGATGGCTCCAATGTTTCGGAGCTTGTCATTATGGCTAGGTATATTCAGGGGTACGGCGGGGCCTTGTCTCGTCATAGTATTGTCCAAAATCATAGAGGTCTGTATTCATATGTGGGCTGGACTGGCTAGAGTTGTATTTATATTATTGAATAGTGTAGACCCTTTTGGGTGATTTATATTATGGCAGCCTTATCGGCTTTGCCTTTGTTTTAAGAAAAAAAAGTGTTATTTATCTTCCGTGGTTTATTGTATTGTATGAATAGAAGGGTGCTCAGGTAGGGCACCAGTCGCGGGCCCGAGATTCGGAGCTTGACAAATTGGATTTAGGTGTTTTATAGGGTGGTAACAGGTGAGTTGAGGGTTGTTGTAGTGGTCGGTGTTCAGTAGTTTAATGGTGGTAAGGTCTCATAAACTGGATGAAACAATGAGGTATCGATAAGGGTCGTTTCAGTAGACTGTTTGTGGTTGTCAGGTTTGGACGGGAAGTTATGGGTGGTTCCGGTGAGTGACCTTTAGTGGGGATGTTTATGAAGTCTTGTGGGATGTGGTGGTACAAAGATAATCTGGTTTATTTACATTTCCGCTAACTTAAAAATTATATCTTTCGAAATGAGGAATAGTTTGCCTATCGATGGGTTAGTATAGATGCCATCATGACTCGTGACACTTGTATTGTTGAAAAAATTGTTTTTTCATAATATAAAATTAAAATAAATATAAATAAAATATGTTTATACACATAGTGTGAATTAACATACTTTAAAACAAAGCTTGAATTAACATAATCGAAGTAACTTATTTGGCATTAATATGTTTTACTCCCTCCAATAACTTTTACATGTCCGCTAAAATAAAAATAATTTTTCACTCTTACTTGTCCATTTTAGCATATCCTTAACATTAATTACTCATTTTCAAAATATTTTTCAAGTCGACAAGTAAAAAGTAAAAAATAGACAACTACGTGTAAACGGAGTATGTAATATCAGCAACAAAGAATAATGGTGAGATTATAAAAATCATCGAAGACTCTCCTTCTCCTTCTCCAAAGGTTGATATGGAGAGAGAGAAAGTCAAGTCAGCTTTGTCAATCCATTTAGTTGATTGTGATCAACTTGTATTTATTTAAACTAACTAATAGAAGAACTAATTAATGGGCGTTCACACGTACATGTGTGAAGTAAATACAAAGTCAAGTGTTTTAACCTTGTCCTCTCTCGGTGTGGGGGGGAAATTGGCAATCTCAATTCTTTTCTATCCTATCCCAATATCCTCGACATCTCCCTCCATATTAGGCTCCTATTAATTCAGGTTCATCTTTCTGCGTCTGTGATCCCTTCTCCTCATGAGGATGATGTTGATAATTTTGACCATACTAATCCCAACACATTGGTTCCGACCATGCTAGTTAAAGGCTTGCACGTCATGGTCGGGACTCCGAAGAATTGACATTCCGACCATGCTAGGTTCCGACCATGCTAGGTTCTATATAAAATATTGACATTCCGGAATCTTAAGACATAACTAATATTTGGTTAAAGTATGAAAAAACGTAAAATTTCATACCTTTGAAATTATACCAACTGTTAGAAAAATTAAAATATTCATATTGCGCAATAAATTATTGCGAAAAGATACTAATGTAATTTTTTTGGCTTTAAAATTATACCAACCGTTGGAAAAATTAAAATATTCATATTGCGCAAAAGATACTAATGTAATTTTTTTTAGATTGTTTTAGTTAATTTCCTCACTTATTGGGTCACTTAAGTTTCGGACCCCAATTAATATGAATATTTTAATAAAATATATACTACATTTATCAATTTTTATGATAGATACAAAATAAAAAATAGACAACTACGTGTGAACGGGGGAGTATGTAATATCAGCAACAAAGAATTATGGTGAGAGTATAGAAACCCTCGAAGGCTTGACTTTTCTTTTCTCCTTCTCCTTAAGTATTTCCTATATATTTTATGGCAAAGGTTGATATGGAGAGACATAGAAAGTCAAGTCAGCTTGGTCAAGCCATTTAGTTGACTGTTATCAACTTGTATTTATTTGAACTAACTAATAGAGTAACTAATTAATGGGCATTCACACGTAAATGTGTCAAGTCAAGCGTTTTCCTCTCTGGGTGTGGGGGCAATCTGAATTCATTTCTGTCCTATCCCGATATCCTCGACATCTCCCTCCAGATTACGCTCTTTTCATTGATTTCAGAACAGAGTTTCTTTATATATTTGATGATTCTAATCTACACTTGTGTTGTCTGGCAGCTCTTGTTTCTTCTTCTACTGCTGTCTGTCAACTTAGTCTTCTTCTTGTTAGTTTTCAACTGCTAAATTCAAGAGATACCTTATATCATTTCTCTGCTGATAGGTGTAAAGAAGCAAAATGGGAGGTGTTTGTACAAGTGGGACAGCCAGGAATAGAGCAGACCCAAACAAAGATGATTCTGCTGAATTCTGTTTTTCTATTTCTCCGTCATCTAACAAGGTACTCCATTTTTCTCTTATCTCCTTCTTCCCTTTTCCTTTAATGAGTTAGTGAAGAGGTTTTTCTATGTGTTAACGGTGCATTATTAACCTTCTTAATATTGTCCGGTTAAGAATGAGACTTATGCATGTTTAACTAACTATGCCGAGGTATTCCAGCGTCTTAGAGAGATACGTGAGTTTGAGGTAATAACAGGTTTCAACAAGTCCATAGCCCTGGCTGATAGAGGGGGAAAACACAAGGCCTTAAACTTCGAACAATTTGTAAGTTACTCAGTGTCACGCACCGATTTTTTCTAAGCCTTTACTTAGGACGTGATGGTACCTGAACAATTATTTCCCATCAGGAGCACCATTTAATTCTCTTTATTTAGAAATTTAAACTTATATTCAAATACGGAGCTATTAATAAAATAACAATAAAGAAATCTGTTTATGATTTTATTGAAAACATAACGCGAGCCCATGCTCGTGCAAATATTGTTTCTACATAGACATACTGACAAAGATTATTCTAAGTTGGAAGGGAGACCATTCCACACGGACATTTCCCAAGACACTGGGCGACATTACGAACTGGCGAGTACCAAGCGACGATGGACTTGGTATGACAAGAGGCCATTCGATCGCTAGCCTTGGCGTGGAGCCTTTCCTCTATCACGCTTTCTGAAACATGTTAAATAAAGTCGACCACACCGTACAGAGTGGTGAAACACTTACCTGCAATTCAAAGTAACACCACAATATTCCAAGTGCAATCACATTATAACGTAATAAGCATATTGCAAAAACATATCGATTCTACAACACTTTTAAATATCACGCAACTCCTCATAGGAAATTCTCAGTTTAACTAACACTTCATTTTATCTCGTATTATACGTTAAGACATTCCCCTGCATTTCCATATGTTTGTTACATTTATATATTTGTGAACGCGTATTCACTTTTCATATTTATATATAGGTGAACATGTATTCATCTTTCATATTTGTTGCGGCGTACAACCCGATCCATTATATTTACGTATTTGTGAACACGTATTCACTTTACGTTTTGTTGCGGCGTGCAACCCTATCCATTATGTTTACGTATTTGTGAACGCGTATTCACTTTACGTTTTGTTGCGGCGTGCAACCCGATCCATTATATATTTATATATTTATGTGAACACGTATTCGCTTTTCATATTTTTCAGAAGATCGAATAAATAATATTCTCTTTCCCAACATTCTGTCATTCATACTTGTAACGATTATAACTTTTTAATCATAACTCCAACTAAGGTGTTTCTCAAATGGAAACTAAGGTAAGACGGGGATCTTTCACTGTACCAAATTTCATTTAAAACTACTTTGGGTAACTAACACAAATTTATCCTCAAAACAGTCACGTGAAATTTGTTTCGGCAGAAGTTTTATTAAACAGAACCAAATCTTAGAATAGTCATAACTCCTAATCTGTAAACCCGTTCAAGCCCCATAAAATCTCAAAACGACGAGAACAGAGAGCTACACGTCTCCATGTGAACCATACTTTCATATTCTGTACCATTTAGTACAGTTTTACACTTTTATTTGCTGCCCTTCCTGGATCTCGATAGATCCGAGGCAGCAACTTTAAACAGCGATAACTCTCAATCCGTAAGTCGGATAGACCTCGGTAAGGTCTCAAAATGTCCACAACAGAGAGATCTAGAACTTGCATTTAATATCAATTTTCATATTTCCCACGGATTAGTACAGTTTTACGTTTCAACGTCCTGCCCTTCTGAATTCCGATGAATCCGAGGTAGCAACTTCAAACTACAATAACTCTCAACTCGTAAGTCCGTTTTAACCTCTCTTTAGTTATATCTGTCCGTAACAGAGAGATTTACAAGCATGTAAATTTTTATATAATTCTAATAAGTAAAACTCAATAAAAACAGTCCGGAATTATGCCTTTACGAATTTCGTCCAAATCTAAGGCAGAAACTTTGAACTATGATAACTTTTAAACCGTATGTACATTTTACCTCATTTTTTGTTCTATATGATCATAATAGAGACGTGTACCATTATTTCTAATTTCATCAAATTCTAACCAATATAACTCAGTGAAACCAGTTCGTGACGCAACTAGTTGTCTAAACAATCAAAATCTCGTTATTTCTTTTCAACACTCAATTCTCATTCTAACATGTATTGAACTTAAAATAAAGGATGTTACCAAGAATTTCTGAGTGAGAAAACTCACATTGTATGTGTGAAATGATTGTTGTTCGGTTGCTACAAGGGACCCTAGCTCCCTAGTATTTCTTTTATTGTTGTTCTACTCGCTCTCTTGTTTTTTTCAGATTTTTCCTCTTCTTGTTCACTTGTTTTTTCCTGATTTTCTAATCTTTATGTTATGTACTTTGTTTGTGTGTAAATACAATGTATAAGTGGAGATGATTGTATAACTTTTGGGAGGGAGAAAGCCAAGAGGTTGGAGGGAAATGAAAGGGGAAGGGACGTCTGACACATACATTTTGCCTTTTAGTGTTTTTTTTTGTTTTCTTATTTTCATTTTATCTATCTATTTATCCAACTTTAAAACTAACTTCATCCCATGCAATTTATTCTTTGTTTTCTTATATATATATTTTTATTAAATCAATCAACAACTATATATTATTATTTTTTTCTCGAATTTTACATTCTCTCCTCCTTAAGCAATATTTGTCCTCGAATGTGAATAAGGTCGTAACATAATCACATAGACACAATAATGTTTATTGTTATTGTAACACTAATTTGGGGCTTCAAAGTCTCCCTTCCTTAAGCAACATTCGTCCTCGAATGTGAAAAAGGTAACAATAATTTGGGACTTCACATTCTCTCTTCCTTAAGCAACAACATTCGTCCTCGAATGTGAATAAGGTCGTAACATAATCACATAGACAAAATAATGTTTATTGTTATTGTAACACTAATTTGAGACTTAATATTCTCCCTTCCTTAAGCAGCATTCGTCCTCGAATGTGAATAAGGTTGTAACACATGCATATAGACACGCAAATAGCACATATATGAAGTACTATGTAACACATTTTTTCCATTACCTTAGTCAAAGAGGAATGGATATTTGACTTTTATCGCGTCCTTGGCTTCCCAGGTGGCTTCCTCGGTGGAGTGGTTCCTCCATAGGACCTTCACGGAAGCAATATCTTTATTCCTAAGGCGCTTAACCTTCCTATCAAGTATTTCCACCGGAACTTCTTCATATTGAAGCTCCTCATTAAGAATTATCTCCTGGGGAAGGATGGCGTGACTTGGATCGTGCAAGTATTTTCGTAACATTGACACATGAAATACTGGATGCACTGCTTTCAGCTCTTGTGGAAGTGCTAGTTCGTAAGCCACATTCCACACTCTTCGCAAGATCTCATATGGCCCAATAAACCTTGGGCTCAATTTCCCTTTCTTACCAAAGCGTATCACTCCCTTCATTGGGGACACTTTTAAAAATACTTTCTCCCCCTCTTGGAATTTAAGATCTCTTTTCCGATGATCCGCATAGGACTTATGACGGCTATGAGCTGTTTTGATCCGCTCCCGAATCATCTGTACCTTATCATTTGTTTCCTGAATGACTTCATGTCCGAACAATTGCGTCTCACCCACCTCGAACCATCCAAGTGGAAACCTACATTTTCGTCCATATAATACTTCAAACGGGGTCATTTGTATGCTAGAGTGAAAACTATTGTAGTAGGCGAACTCAATTAGACATAGATGGTCCAACCAGCTTCCCTGAAAATCTAACACACAAGATCGCAACATGTTCTCAAGTGTTTGAATTGTTCGCTCAGCTTGCCCATCTGTTTGCGGGTGGAAAGTCGTGCTTAACTTAACTTTTGTCCCGAGACCCTGTTGAAACTTTGCCAAAAGTGTGAGGTGAACTGGGAACCCCTATCTGAAATAATTTGTAAGGGAATCCCGTGTAACCGCACAATCTCCTTCAAATAAATCTGTGTGTACTGTGGTGCGCGATACGTAGTCTTGACCGGTAAGAAATGGGCTGACTTTGTAAGCCGATCAATAAGCACCCAAATAGAATCATACCCTTCTCGAGTTTTCGGTAGACCAGTTACAAAATCCATATGAATCACCTCCCATTTCCACATGGGGACTCCAATGTCCTGAAGTAATCCGCCATGTTTTTGATGTTCAGCTTTCACCTGCTGACATATAAGACACCTCCCGACAAACTCCACAATGTCTTTCTTCATCCCGTCCCACCAGTAATTTGCCTTGAGGTCCTGATACATTTTTGTTGACCCTGGATGAATGGAATATCTTGTGTTGTGACCCTCATCTAAGATCTTCCTCCTTAGATCCTTTACCTTAGAAACACATAATTTACCCTTATACCGAAGGGTTCCGTCATTATCTCCCAATGTAAACTGTGAAAGTTTTCCCTGTTGAATCCTCTCTCGAAAACCAACAAACTCCGTATCCTCAAACTGACTTTCTTTTATTTCTGAAGCTAAGGTAGACTGCGAGGTATCATGTACCACCACCCTACCTTCACCGATCTCAGTTAAACTAACCCCGAGGTTTCCCAATTTTTGTACCTCATGAACAATACCCCTCATTTGTATTGCCAAATGGGCCAAGCTGCCCATTGATCTCCTATCGAGTCGTCGGCCACGTTAGCTTTCCTGGATGGTAAAGAATACTAAGGTCATAATCCTTAAGCAACTCTAACCATCTTCTTTGCCGAGATTCAAATCATACGTGTGGTTATGTCGCAAACTCTTATGATCTGTAAATATGTCCACATGCCCATACAAATAATGTCTCCATATTAAATAGCATAAACACCACCGCACTAATTCCAAGTTATGAGTTGGGTAATTCTTCTCATGTATCTTCAATCGTCTAGATGCATCTGCGATAACCTTTCAAAGCTGCATCAAGACACATCCTAACCCAACTCTAGAGGCATCGCGATAGGCGTGAACCATAGCATCCCGATGGTAAGGTTAGGGGCGATGCAATGGTCAACAATTCCTTCAGTTTCTGAAAACTTGTTTCACATGCTTCAGACCACTGGTACTTAACCGCTTTCTGATTCAACCGGTCGAGGAAGCGTGAAGACCGAAAAAACCTTTACGAATCTTACATAATACGGCCAAACCAGAAACTTCTAACCTCAGCCGGAGTGGTCGGTTTGGCGATTCTTCACCCTTCTATCTTACGAGGTCTACCATAATTCCATCCTTGACCTGACATGACCCAAAAAGGATACCTTTTCCAACCAAAATTCACACTTTGAAAATTTAGCATATAGTTTCTCCTGTTTCAAGACTTGAAGCACTACCCTCAGATGCTTTTCATGTTCTTCAACACTCTTACTGTAAACTAGGATATCATCTATGAACACAATCACGAACAAATCTAGGAATGGTTTGAATATTTTGTTCATTAAATCCATAAAAGCCGCTGGGGCATTGGTTAACCCAAAAGACATGACCAAGAACTCATAATGGTCGTATCGGGTTCTAAAGGTTGTTTTGGATATATCATCTGAATTTATTTTTAGCTGATGATATCCCGAACGGAGATCAATCTTGGAAAAATAGCTAGCTCCCTGAAGTTGGTCAAAAAGATCATCGATTATTGGTAATGGGTATCGGTTCTTGATTGTGACCTTATTGAGCTGCCGATAATCGATGCACATTCGGAGCGATCTGTCTTTCTTTCACAGATCGTGCACCCTGAGGAAACACTAGGCCTTATAAAGTCTTTATCCAGAAGATCCTTCAATTGTTCTTTTAACTCCCTCAATTCAGCTGGGTCATTCGATATGGAGGAATAGAAATGGGTCTTGTGCGGAATTAACTCTATAGCAAACTCCACTTCTCTATCAGGAGGAAGGCTGGAAGATCTTGGGAAAAACCTCCAAAAATTTGAACAATAGGAACATCATTCATCTTTGAGGATTCTTTTTGGGTATCCACTATATTAGCGGATATCGTGCATTCACTCTGTGACTTCTCAATAACTTTTGAGCTCAAGGTAGGAATAAAGCGACGAGGATATTCCAATCCTACCCCTTATAACAACTTACGGTTCTCAGGAAAAGTTAATCTCACTATCTTTCAGATAATCTAACATGGCATAACATGCCGACAACAATTCATACCCAAAATGACGTCAAGTCTACCATATCAAGTAGTACTAGGTTCACCATTGTTCCCTGCCATTCACTTCTAATGGGAAATTATTTACCACGAGAGGCCCAATTGAGGCCCTACGGTGTCATAACCTCAAAGGTTCACTTAAACAAAAGGTTCTACGTGTAAATTCTTAGCAAAGCCCATTGACACATATGAAAATGTAGAGCGGGATCGTATAATACAAATGCAGGTATAGTCGAGACTAGCAAAATACATGTGACACGCGTTAGATGTTTTACGCCTTATTCCTGCAGGGTAAAGTGTAAGCGATTAAATTGTTGGGTTGTTGACCTCCACGACTCTGGCGGGGTTGGTTTCCCGATTTCCACAGGCGGTGTGGTTGCTTCGACCTCCCGAATAGATTGAGTTTGGGTCCTCTTCTTGCAATCCACGGCATAGTGGCACGACTCTCCAGATTATAACATCGTTCGTTAAGAGCCTACATTCTCCAGTGTGTTTCCTTTGACAAATCTTACAAATCGGTTTGTCACCTCTTGTGTTAGGGTTGGTGGCTTTGTCCTTGCTACCTTGGTAATTAGACCAACTGTGCCCCTTAGGCTTGAAATAAGACTGGCCCACAGATTGGTTCGGTCCTGAAGATCCCTTACTAAACTCTGCATTTTCGATTTTGACTCTGGTTAAATGATCCTGACGTCCGAAATCTCTTCTGCGAATATTCTCTTTTTGCTTTAGCGAAACCTTCTACCCTCAAAGCCATATCGACAATCTGAAGATAAGTTCGATCGTTGGCTAACGCCACCACCTTCTCTGTTATGTTCGGGTTTAAACCCTCAACAAATCGCTTGACTCTCTCCCTTTCTGTAGGGACGACATGTGTGTTGTATGCCGATAACCTCACGAACTGTGTATCATATTCTTGTACACTGCGGTCGCCTTGTTTCAACTGTTCAAACTCCCGTCTGAGCGCATCCTTGCGCGTATTAGACATGAATTTCTCAATGAATGTCGCTCTAAACCTTCCCCAAGTCATTGGTGGTGACATCGGGGGACGATTTTTCCTAAAATTCCTCCACCACACCCCTGCATCATCCACTAGTCGTGCGCCTACCAAGTTGAATCCCTGCGTCTCCACGCATCCCAATGTGAACATTAAGTCTTCAACTTCATCGAGGAATACTATCGGGTCGTCCTTGGGGTCCTTCCCTGAGTAAAGTGGTTCTCTTCTCCTCATAAAATGTGTCCATAGCCTGCTCAGTCTTGCTTGAGCCTACACTCTCGGTCAGTAGTGCGATCATGTCGGTCCCTGGGCCGTCTGGTTCTGGTTCGGGGCTATGACAGAGACACTAGGTGCGGGCGAAACCATGTGTGGAACTGCATCTGTCATTAACTCTATGAGTCTATCTAGTTTTTGTCCCACCGTTTCTTGGGCCATTTGACTCTCGTTCTCTCCAACATTTTCTCCGACACTTTCTCCGCTTCTTTCAGACACCACTACGTCAACTGGAGGTACATGAGCTTCGTGATGAACCTCCTCTTGAGCCACCGGGATTTGTGAATTCACCATTTTATGTGAAGACAAACACACTCATATTTTAGAAGACGGAATGTCTACTCTAGCTCTTAAAATTTTCTTATAGTTCATAAGCATGCAACACCACAAGAAAACGCAGATTAACTAAACAATAATGACAACTCATATCTTGTATTAATAATGCTTCATTCCTCATATTTGAAAATATTTCATGACATTACAATACATCAGAGCATGTCATTCTATGTCATTCCCTATAGCTCTCTTACTCGAGCATGCACCTACTACAACACGTTCTAAAGGGTTTAACCGCATAATTCGCCTATTCTGCTGATTGGCATTCAACTCCCTGTGAACCTTCTTCCTTGCTTCCCTTTCCATTTCGCTCATTCTTTCCCTTACTACTATTACCTGAAATAGAAATTTGGTCAAAGAACCTTTTGTAACATCTCCTCTTAGCATATTTGCCCATCTGAATGAGGATCGGAATTTTTCCGGGACAGAGTTGAATATTATCTGTAATATGACTCCAATCGAAAAGTTGAAGAAGGTCGGGTCGTAGGAACGTCTCTTCTGTCTACTCCTAAGCAAATACGCACAAAGTACGATTGTGTCGCACATATACTCGTTAAAATCATCTCCCGAGTTCATCTTACGACGCATGAATTCCTTGTGAGCTTACATTTCCTTTGCCTGTTCCTCGAGTACTTCCCTCTTTGTTGAAACTCGCCTTATAATCACCATCTACACAACAATTATTGGTCAGTATAACGTTGTACAATCTTCTTCCTAACCCGCGTGAAAGAGGTAGTACAAGAATCAAGTCTTGAAAAAGACTCAAGATAGGCACGAGAGGAGTATGAAAGAAGGGAAACTTTAGGATGTTATTCCGTTCACTTATTACTAAGGTGGCGCGCACACCGTCGTAATAAGTAACCGTTCAAACACCCAACTCGAAGAAAATTCCTAGAATCTCCTAACCTGGTTTAGCTTTGATACCAACTTGTCACGCCCCGACTTTTCCTAAGCCTTTACTTAGGGCGTGATGGCACCTGGACAATTATTTTCCACCAGGAGCACCATTTAATTCTCTTTATTTAGAAATTTAAACTTATATTCAAATACGGAGCTATTAATAAAAATAACAATAAAGAAATCTGTTTATGACTTTATTGAAAAACATAACACGAACTCATGCTCGTGCAAATATTATTTCTACATAGACATACTGACAAAGATTATTCTAAGTTGGAAGAGAGACCATTCCACACAGGCATTTCCCGAGACACTGGAACTGACATTCTAAACCTGACGAGTACCAAGCCCGAAGCAATGGACTTGGTATGACAAGAGGCTGCGGGACGATCACTAGCCTTGGCGTGGAGCCTTTCCTCTATCACGCTTTCCTGAAACATGTTAAATAAAGAGTCACCCTACTATCTCAGAGTGAGAACACCTTACCAATTCAAAGTAACACCACAATATTCCAAGTGCAATCACATTATAACGTAATAAGCATATTGCAAAAACATATCAGGTTACAACACTTTTAAATATGCAGCAACTCCTCATAGGAAATTCTCAGTTTAACTAACACTTCACGTTAAGACATTCCCCTGCATTTCCATATGTTTGTTACATTTATATATTTGTGAATGCGTATTCACTTTTCATATTTATATATAGGTGAACATATATTCATCTTTCATATTTGTTGCGGCGTGCAACCCGATCCATTATATTTACGTATTTGTGAACACGTATTCACTTTACGTTTTGTTGCGGCGTGCAACCCGATCCATTATGTTTACGTATTTGTGAACGCATATTCACTTTACGTTTTGTTGCGGCGTGCAACCCGATCCATTATGTTTACGTATTTGTGAACGCGTATTCACTTTACGTTTTGTTGCGGCGTGCAACCCGATCCATTATATATTTATATATTTATGTGAACACGTATTCACTTTTCATATTTTTCAGAAGATCGAATAAATAATATTCTCTTTCCCAACATTCTGTCATTCGTACTTGTAACGATTATAACTTTTTAACCATAACTCCAACTAAGGTTTTTCTCAAGCGGAAACTAAGGTAAGACGGGGATCTTTCATTGTACCAAATTTCATTTAAAACTACTTTGGGTAACTAACACAAATTTATCCTCAAAACAGTCACGTGAAATTTGTTTCGGCAGAAGTTTTATTAAACAGAACCAAATCTTAGAATAGTCATAACTCCTAATCTGTAAACTCGTTCAAGCCCCATAAAATCTCAAAACGAAGAGAACAGAGAGCTACACGTCTCCATGTGAACCATACTTTCATATTCTGTACCATTTAGTACAGTTTTACACTTTTATTCGCTGCCCTTCCTGGATCTCGATAGATCCGAGGCAGAAACTTTAAACAGCGATAACTCTCAATCCGTAAGTCGGATAGACCTCCGTAAGGTCTCAAAATGTCCACAACAGATAGATATATAACTTTCATTTAACACTAATTTTCATATTTCCCACGGATTAGTACAGTTTTACGTTTCAACGCCCTGCCCTTTTGGATTCCGATGAATCCGAGGCAGCAACTTCAAACTACAATAACTCTCAACTCGTAAGTCCGTTTTAACCTATCTTTAGCTATATCTGTCCGTAACAGAGAGGGTTACAACCATGTAAATTTTTATATAATTCTAATAAGTAAAACTCAATAAAAACAGTCCGTAATTATGTCTTTTCGAATTTCGGCCAAATCTAAGGCAGGAACTTTGAACTATGATAACTTTTAAACCGTATGTCCATTTTACCTCATTTTTTGTTCTATATGATCATAATAGAGACGTGTACCATTCTTTCTAATTTCATCAAATTCTAACCAATATAACTCAGTGAAACCAGTTCGTAAAGTTCATGACGCAACTAGTTTTCTAAACAATCAAAATCTCGTTATTTCTTTTCAACACTCAATTCTCATTCTAACATGTATTGAACTTAAAATAAAGGATGTTACCAAGAATTTCTGAGTGAGAAAGCTCACCTTGTATGTGTGAAATGATTGTTGTTCGGTTCTTCTGAGGACCTAGCTCCCTAGTATTTCTTTTATTGTTGTCATGCTTGCTTCTCTTGTTTTTGATTTTTCCTCTTCTTGTTCACTTGTTTTTCCCGATTTTCTAATTTTTATCTTTATGTACTTTGTTTGTGTGTAAATCTGATGTATAAGTGGAGATGATTGTATCAGAAACTTATGGGAGGGGGAAAGCCAAGAGGTTGGAGGGAAATGAAAAGGGGCGGGGGGGGGGGGGGGGGAAGGGACGTGCAGCACTTACATTTTGCCTTTTAGTGTTTTTTTTGTTTGTTTTCTTATTTTCATTTTATCTATCTATTTATCCAACTTTAATACTAACTCCATCCCATGCAATTTATTCTTTGTTTTCTTATATATTTTTTTTTATTAAATCAATCAACAACTATATATATATATATATATATATATTTTGGATTTTACACTTAGCTAGTGATTAGATAGACACCTCAACTCAAGAAATGTGTCTCACAAAACCAATCGCGTGAAACTTACATACTGATGATGTGTCAATGGACAAATTAAATTAAAAAACGTGGCAAGAAATGAACACGTTAGAATTCTTTGTCCAGACAACTTTACCCTTTACCTCCAGTTTCTTGCATCGAAATTCTAACATAAGTTACATTAATATAACTTGTATACTTGATTTTCTTACAATGTGGGTCGGTATTGGTGAAGGTCTTTAGATTTTGGGATCTGGGTTTGTGGGCTTAGTCTTGCAATCACTCAAAAATGACTTAGCAACACGCGGTACGCCAGGGGGATTCGTTTGTTCAAAACACAATTTTTTGTCAAATTAAGGCTAAAGCTGTTTTAGATAAACATGGGTAACAAGATCAATGGTTAAGAATCTGATAAGCTCATTTGACAAATGAAAGTTGAAGTGAAGCAAGTAAGATTATTAAAAAAGTTAGAAGTTGACCATTATTTTGTTAAGATATACCACATATATACATTGTATATATATGTGGTTAGTTAGTTAGATATTAAGAGTTCATAGTATATTATTAGTATACACCATATACAATGTTAGTTAGTGGTTATAGTTAGTGGTTATTTCTGAAATGGTTATATTTGCAAGATTAGTCATTATAAATAGTTAGCAATATTTGTAATATTGTTTTGAGAGGAAATAATACAGAATGCAGAAGGGCTTATTCTAGCTCCCAAAAATATCCTCTCACGTTCTTAGCCTCCTTCTCCTTCTTCTCTCAAACCTCTTCATTTTCGTTCCTTCTTCTCAATTGTTTTTCTCCAGCAAACTTTAACATGGTATCAAAGCCAAGTGCTGTATAGATCGATCCAATTACATTGAGGAGTTGATCGAAACTGAAAAAATTGGAATCGCGTTTTCCAGAAAATTGAAATCGCGATTTTCGACTGAAAATCAGAAAATCGAAATCGAAGAAACTGAAACTGTTGTTAATCGATTGATATTAAGGGATTGATTCAAATCGATTCAAATCGAAGGGAGAAATCGAGAAAACGAAGGAGTTTCTTCTGAAAATTCTGAAAAATCGAAAAATCAAATTGAAGAAGATCGATTGAAGGAGTTCAATCGATCGAAAACAGAGAAGTTCGAAAATCAGAGAATCAAACGTTTTTTTTTTGCTCAAAAAAAAAATCAGAAAATCGAATGAGACAGAATATTGAGGTAATCTCTATAGTAAATCGATCGATTTTGTTGTGAGTGACAACAGAATCGACAGAGATTCAAAGTCGATTCATCATATTTTGTTTACTGTTTTTTTTTCGATTATCGCATTTGTCGATTTAGTCGGATGGAGATATTATCGTTTTATGCGGATACACTCCGCCTTTGGCTATCGTTGCGACGTCGAAATCGCCGCGAATAGTCGAGTTGATGGAAACTCAACTTCATTTACTTTGTGTTGGTAAATTGAGGAAATTGGAGAAAAGATATTGATAGTTGTGGTGTTGTTCTGCAGTCCGTATTTGTCGTTAAATGCGTTCTTGTTTTCGCTTTGATTCTAGAATTGTATCAATTGTTGTTCTGTGTTGGCTTCTTGATTTTGATGTGTCTGTACTGTGTTGGCACGTGGTTGTTCTTTGGACCACGATGTTTGTGCTTTCTGTGCATAATGCTGAGGTAGTCTGTTTCGTTACTGCTGGTGTCGTTGAAAATCCAGTGTTATTGTTGTTTTGAAATATGTTGGTGTAGTTATGTTAGCTTACATGGAGCCTTTGTTAGTGCTTGTTGATTTTATTCAAATCGTGTTCACGATGATTTGGATGCATTGATGTGGTAGATCACCAGGAAGTAAGACTCCAATTCAAGGAAAACTGTGGTCCTGTTTTTATTCCAGTAGATTGGAAAATTGGTATTATCGACTGCAGAACTTAAGTATCTGATTGTCGATTTGAGAGTTGCATATTCAATGGATCGATTGAAGGATCGAGGAGTTCTTAGCGACAAATAGACTGAGAACCGAGGGATACTTCGTCGGAGACTAGTTATGGATAGAATAGTTTGTGTGATGAGAATCAAGAGATTCTATAGTCCAAGAATGACTAGAGAACGAAGAGGTTCTTGCCGCTTATCAAATTCTGCTGGTGCTGGTTCAGAATTGTAGTCTGCTGGTGCTGGTTCAGAACAAATTCACGATTCTCTAGTCCGAGAGAGACTAGAGAACGGGGGGTTTTCCGTCAAGATGAATCCAGTGGTTTCTGTCAAATTAAGAATAGAAACTAAGAGATTCAGTTTATAAAAGTGCAGTAATGGCGATATGATGAGCCGTGGTTCGTAATCAAATTATAGTATTCTCGATATTCTTTGCTCGCATGTCGCGTCTGTTCTCTGATGTTCTTCTTGCTGCTGACCGTATTCTTCTTTGGACAACATGTGTTGCTACTGCATCCTTAGATCACGTAGTGTGCAGTATTCCGCTTAAGATCAGTGGATTCTTATGAGAGCAATGGTCGATATTAAATGTTGTGGTTCAGTTGGATGGGATGATTGTTGGGACTGCATGACTGTTTTGTGTGAATCTGCTGGAATTTTGCTATATTGTTGCTGCACCTAATTCTAGTGCAGCTGATGTCTGTTAGTGTAGCTGCTGTTGCTTCTACCTACTATTCTTGTTGGTGTTATTGCTGCTACTTTTGCCACTGTGTCTACTACTAGTCATGTGGATGGTGTTGAAGTTGCAGATTTGCTGTTTCTGTCACTCGTGTGTTTATTATTGGTGAAAATTCAGGAGCAGTAATAACTATTCTTTCAGAAAAGTATTGTTTCTCTGTTTTGTCTAAGCCTTGCAGCTAGGACATCCAATTGCCCATATCAAATGAGAATATTGGACTCTACACTGGAGATGGTTTGTTACTGAAAATGTTACATGTTGTTGGTGTGTTGTTGCATCTGAAAGCATAGCTAGAGATGTGGTTAAATCTGGGATATTGTCTGCTTCTCGTATTCGAACAGAACCAGAATGTCATTGAGATAATGCAGCGGCTGATTTTGTCCTTATGGTTATTCATAGTCAAATTTAACAACATGGATGATAGGAATGAGTTGATGATTCCCTGTACCCTGTACTTGCTACTATCAGCAAGGAGTTTTTATTTTTAAACAGCAGATGTTGCTAATGTTGTTGGTCGCTACATTTACATTGTTGTTGGTCGTCTGATTCTTTGCTCTTGGAAATGATTAGCACAATGGATACCAGTGCTGAGGAAAATCTATTGGTACTTGGAACACTACATTATTAACTATGAAGTAACTACTGGAAGCTCCTACTTGTTTGCAGCAGTTGATGTTCCTGCTGGTGCAGGACTAGACTGTTCTTTTTTTGTTGGCCTGATTTTGTTAGTGTTTCTGCTGAATGGATATGAGAAATTGCACATTTACTTGTGTCATATTGCAGCTGTGGTGTTCCTGCTGTTGTTAGTGTTACTGCAGCAGTCGATCTGTTGTAGTTACTAATGTTGATGCTGATATTGTTGTTGATATTAGTGGTGTTGTCCGGCCATTGTGTTACTCGGGTTTTCATGTTCTTTGGGTGTTGTCCTCATATTCTTTGCTCTGCTCTGCTTGGTGGTTGTTCTTTGTGAGAAAAGAGTGTGGTCTCTGCTGATGTTGTTGCGATTCTTTGCACTTTCTTGCTATACAAAAAACAAATTAGTCAAGTGTTCTGTTTTGGACATTATCTCCAAGCTAGGACTGAAACCGATGTTTTCAGTGTCTAGCTTGAGGGGGGTGTTAAGATATACCACATATATACATTGTATATATATGTGGTTAGTTAGTTAGATATTAAAAGTTCATAGTATATCATTAGTATACACCATATACAATGTTAGTTAGTGGTTATAGTTAGTGGTTATTTCTGAAATGATTATATTTGCAAGATTAGTCATTATAAATAGTTAGCAATATTTGTAATATTGTTTTGAGAGGAAATAATACAGAATGCAGAAGGGCTTATTCTAGCTCCCAAAAATATCCTCTCACGTTCTTAGTGTCACGACCGATCCGGGCAGTGGTCGTGCCTACCCGGCACCCTGGTGATACAACATCGAGAGAAAAAACGTGAAATAAAAACTCATGAAAGAAAGCGTTGAAATAAGAAAACAAGCTAACCCAAACGGTTACTTTTTGTACATAAATGAAAACTTGAGCGATTCATCCCTTACACTGCGCAGCGATTACTCTGCACCTCTAAGAATTTTGAAACCATAATGACGGACGGGGCCGCCATGCCACTGAATATACAAAGTCTACCACTTCGAGGCAGTACCACGGACAAGCTTAGAAGATATGGAGCTTTCAGAACCGAACATCGATCCTAAGAGCGTGGATCGCCAGCTATGTACCTCAACTGCGGCATGACGCAGCCCGAAAGAGTCGATCTGACAACAGTACCAAGTATGTGGCGAAAAATCGTAAATGAAATCAAAATAGTCTATATAAAGCGGGAGACATGTATGATAACCAAACTACGATATAACATATAAGCGATCATGTCAAGTTAGGGACTCATGCCGTGAAATCATCACTCAAATACAACCCGAATTTAACTGGCCTGATGGCGCGTGCCGGCAAGTCTCACCTCGGTATAAGCGTGGCCGAACAGGCGATCTGGTGGGCCCATACGTGGACCATCCAACGTGTCGGTATGCCCAAAGGAGATAACAAGATAACAATCCGTGGAAGCGTACGTGGGCCACCCAACGTGTCGGTATGTCAATCAACTAACAAGATAACACTCACTATGGAAGCATACGTGGGCTACCCAACGTGTCGGTATGTCCAAACAAATACAAGATAATACTCACTGTGGGCGATACTGGTGGGCACCCAACATGTCGGTATGTCGAACAAATAACAAGATAACACTCACAATGAAAGCATACGTGGGCTACCCAACGTGTCGGTATGTCAAGAGGATCGATATAGTAGAAGCATACGTGGGCTACCCAACGTGTCGGTATGTCGCACAAATAACAAGATAACACTCCTAATGGAAGCATACCCGTGGGTTACCCAACGTGTCAGTATGTCCAAGAGGATCGATATAGTGGAAGCATACCCGTGGGCTACCCAACGTGTCAGTATGTCCATCAATCAACCAGATAGTCAGCCCTCCATCGAGAGGCTCGGTAGCACACAATCAAACACTTGCACAACAAGGCTATCACAATAAGCATAGGCAAGTTACACACAACTCAAGGTACTTTAAACACTTCTTAACACAACGTCAAGTATACCAGTAAAACCCAAATATCTAACCCCTTTAAGATCAAGGTACTCCTACCTTTTATAACCAAGCCACTTATGTTTTTCCATCACAAAGAGTTCAATATTTGAAAACAAGTTACTTCTCTATTTCCAAAAAATCAAGTTACCATTCTAAATCCAATAATGAATCCATTTCTTTATTTTCCATAAAGTCGTTATAACTAACTTCCCATAAAGCTATTATAACACTTTATGTTTTAAAACAAAACAAGACAAAACCATGCCTTTCTTTTAAAACAAAACACTTCCAATTCTTAAGTCTCTTTTCTTTTAGAAATCGAATTCCTTACTTTGGAATTTTTAAGAAGATCAAAACTTGATTTCAATAATTCTTATTAGAGCAGCCATGATCTAGGAAATGTAATACCATTTTGTCTTATCTTAGCTTCTATGCAGATGGAGGTTTCTACTAGTTTTAACATGATAAATTGTCATTACTTCTTTCCTTTATTAACGCTGCATTGGCTTGTTCGATTCCTATTTCCATTTTCGAAATTTATGCAACATTATTCTTTTAACAACCAAGTACTCATTTCTCACGAATGAGGTTTCACACTTTTCAACACCACTTAGGTCAATTATACGTCGAGCCTCTTATCTTTTGAAATCAACAAACCATCCTTTTACCTACATAAAGTGGTTATAACAAACTTCCCATAAAACCGTTATAACACTTTATGTTTTTAAACCAACCAATTACAACTATAAGCCCTTATGAGACCAAGAGGGCTTATTCTTTAACCACCGAGTACTTATTACTAACGAATAAGATTTTCCTACTCTTTCAACAATCAAGACCTTTACACTTCATATCAAGTCAAGGCACAACAAGGGAAATCAAATTTCTTTAACACACGCGTCTCTTGCACTATATATTTCACAAATAATCATCTGAAGAGGATAGGAAGAATCACATACCTCGCGACGATTGTCGATAATAAGCAAAATGCTCCACGATCTTATCTCCCTTAAGTAGGATATGCTACTCGTAGTACTTCAATCTTATAAAGTCATAAAGCGTCTATCAATCTCTAGCTTCAACGTAGAATAACTAAGTGCAAGGTCCCTACATTCTACGGAAAATTTGGACGTAACTTCCTTTGTTTCTACTTACTATGCCACCTTTTTCAAGGCGAAATTCAATAACCAACGCCACATTTAAGGCTCAATTAATTCAGCAAATACAAGGGATTACACGCCTACTAATACGTGTAAAATTCCGCCCCAACAACACAAAATAAACCAATAATCTCCATGCCATTCTTGGCAACAATATAACCAATACTAACCCTTTTCAACTCTTTTCCAATTCAAGTTCTTAGGTCTAACATGATATCTAGCCTTAGACATCTTCAACAATTACAATTTCCCCTTTACAACATGTGACGACCAAATTAGAAATCCATTCAAGTTCTGATCTTAAGGCTAACATGCCCATTTCGGTTTCAACAAGACAACAAGATCCAAATCTATTCAAATATAATGACCTCGTGCTCAATTCTAAACTACTAAAATATAACAACCTCGGGCTCATTTCTAAACTACTAAAATATAATGACCTCGTGCTCATTTCTAAACTACTATAACAAGTATAACTCATATCGAGAAGGAAACTTTTACCTTTGGAGAAACCCACAAAGCCCATTTCTTCCACTTCTTTTCCACAAACTCGCCCAGGCGCTTCCCAAGATTACCCACACTTTTCCTTCTTGCCTCTCAACAATTTCTCTAAGCTAGGTTTTCTTCAAAAATCTAGAGAAGAGGAGAGGATTTTCTTGGGAGGGTTTGAGAAGAAATGGCCAAGTCTTCAAGACTTGGCCTAAAATAAACCCCTTTCTGGTCAAAATGATGGGAGGACACTTGTCATCCTCCCATAGGCTTTTAACAAAATATCCCCGATTTTACTTTATTCTGAGAAAAATCCCGCCTCGCGCCCTTGGCCGCTGGCGCTTCCACTTCGAAAAGTTCCGGCGTCGTCGCGGCCTGCGTTCCGTGGCGGCGCTGCAACCTGCGAACTCCCGGTAACTGGCCGCGCGGCCTGCGTCCGCGCGGCCGCTGTACCCTGAGCAAACAACCGCTTTGCACATTGCGCACCAAACTTGAAACTTCCATAACTTTTGACTCTGATGTCCTATCGACGAACGGTTTGTTGCGTTGAGAACTAGATTTAACGGACTACACACTAGGCTTTTTAAACACCTCGAAATTCTTAACAACTGGGGTAGAACACTCCAAGGTAGACTCAAAAATCCGTCCAACACATGTTTGTCAACTTATCTTTCAACTTTCAAATCTGATATTCCTTGGTATGTTCTTATCTTATCTTCTTGAATTTACGGGGTGTAACACTTAGCCTCATTCTCCTTCTTCTCTCAAACCTCTTTATTTTCGTTCCTTCTTCTCAATTGTTTTGCTCCAGCAAACTTTTAACATGTTTATTTCCATTAAAAAAGTTAGAAGTGACCAGTGTTAATGGAACCAAAAAAAATAGATTTTTTTTAAATAACCCAAAAATGGAAAATCAATATATATAAACGATAATCAAACATCAACTTTCATAGTAGTGTCAAAAGCCTAGAACTAAATAGTTTAGCTCTACATAGACATGAAGGAAAAATAACAAATAATCCGAATAAAAATATAAAAATGAGTATTAGAGAGAAGAGAAGAGAAGATAAAACCCCGTAACTCTGACCTCCACGACGGCTACAAACTCTCTTTAGGTGCAACGTTCTGAACTCATGTCAAAAATAATTCCCCAATTATGTAAAAAAACGTGTAGAATATGTATTTATAAGGTACCAATTGTTTCCATTTGTTCCACTTTTTTTTGTTTCTTCATTTAATTCTTCAATCATTGCACATTAAGTACCAAATCATTGGACCATTATGATATCTCCAACTTGTTCACCCTCTCTTTCCTTTCATTTTCTTCCGTTTTTTATTCAATCTTGCTCCAAATTTCTTCAATTTCACACTGTTTTATTCCTACACAATAAAATATTAAGCACAAACCACAATACGTAATACTCAAAATACAATTAAAAGTAGTAAAATGAGAAGCAATAATGGGCTAAATAAATGCAATTTTAGGCCAACATCAACTGGTTGCGGAAACTAGAACTAAAACACTGTATTTAATTGATGCTTGTGCGTATAGTCTTGTTCAATATAACAATGACTTTGGGATATATCCATGTGGGTGGGTGGGTTTGGCACAAAACTGGTTCCTGCTCTTCTGTTGATATCCTGACGGCAAGTGTGATGTTTTCAACAACCATCATATTCCTGATATTGCTTTGTATTTTGATTCACATGATAACAAGACATAATTGTTCTTGTAATAGGCGCCCAGCTCTTTTTTTGGAAAAGCCAGTACAGTTGGCGTAGAAAAGGCAGTAGAAGTTTTAGATACACTTGGCAGCAGCATGACAAATTTGAATTCTGGAAGCTTCATGACTGGAATGGCATCTCGAGAAGACAAAATATCTATTCTAGCATTTGAAATTGCAAACACTATCACCAAAGCTGCAAATTTATTGCAATCTCTTTCTGAAGAAAATGTCCAGTATTTAAAGAATGAAGTTCTTCCTTCAAAAGGTGTGCAACAGTTGGTTTCTACTAATATGAAGGAGCTGCTCACTATAGCTGCTGACGACAAAAGGTTAGTGATTTAAATATTCACTCTTCATCAAGCAGAACAACAACCAAAATGAAAGAAATGAATTATATACTTAAAAGAAATCAATCATCTACCCATGGGTGTCTCTAGTTTTTTGGAATCTCGATGAAAATTATTAAATACTCTCTACTAAGGTTTTTGTGTTGATAACAGCAGCATAATGAAGGATATACTCCTTATACTATTTCAACCTAAACTTATAACAGCTCAATGTTCAAGGTACCTGAAAATACATCAATAGAAGTATGGAACTTAAGAATTAAACTATAGTAGACAAGATTCAATCAGAATTGCCTTCCAGAAACCTGTAAAAAGATTAGGGTGAAAAAATGTTTGTGCATTTTCCACAGGGAGGATTTTGTTATTTTCTCTCGTGAAGTCATCAGATTTGGAGACATGTGTAAAGACCCACAATGGCACAATCTGGGTCGCTATTTTTCCAAGTAAGTTGAAATGTTTTCATTAAAGGAGTCAAAACTGTTGCAATTCTTATGCCAACAAAATGTTTATGAGAACATTTAACCATTTCCCAGGTTGGACATGGACACCATTACTCATAAACAGCTAAGAGCAGAGGCTGAAATGACAATGCAGGAACTGATAACTCTTGCACAACATACTTCTGTATGCTTCATTTTGTTTTGAGATGTCTTTACCTTTCTACATGTTTTTCTGTTAACATATTATCAGGAGCTCTTTCTTCCTTTTTTCTTCCAATCAACATTTCCTTCCATATATATATAACTTTTTGGATAAAGTAACAAATATTATTGACGTTTGAGCAAAAATTCATGGTCGTATATAATAAATATAACAAAAAAGTAGAAAACATGAGCTGCAATACTCTTATTGACGGTGCTCATTTTCAGCTTTATTGACAGTGGTTCTAGATAACCAACTCAATGCCTTTGTTACTTAATACATATTTACTGATGTAGTTATTTGCTTAATAACATTTATATGTTCGTGATAAAATGATGATACCAACATGTAATCAGTTGGCATTTTCTGTAACATGATTTTGGGGAAATTGGAGCTTGTATGTTTGTTCCCGCGGGGGTTTTACAGTTTCTTTGATATAGCAATTAGTGTTTTGCATGAGATCAAGTTATAAAAGCTGTCAACTTTAGTTTGAGCTTATTTTATTGTTTCTTCTTCAACAAAAGCAATTCTCTTTCCTGTGGACCTTCTTCAAACTGGATCAATGGCATCGAACCTAACTCCACTCCCTCGCTTTCCTGTTTAGCCTTCATCTAACTTGGACGAGATTCAGCAACCAAAGCTATTGCTAGTTTTGAGGGGGAGGAATCCTCCTATAATAGTCTGCTGTACTGAACAAGAGGACCATCGGCTTGGGTACAAATAGGGTTAATTCTGCAGGTGTCATGCAAATACATAGGCCCATACCCCTCTATTTTGCCAAGATTTATATTTACTTGCTAGGGTATTTTTGCTGATTGATGGGATGGTTAGATCTACTCTGTATAGAATGTACGGATGAGTATGCAAGACTATTATAAAGTAAATCACTCAGAGGAAATTCATTGATATTGTTGTAAACACTGTGTTAATGTTCAAGTGCCGTTTTCTCTGCAAGGATATGGTTCACATCTGTAGTGTATTCTATATGCAGTGCTGAGAGTGTGACTCCTCATTTCTTTGCAGGAACTGTATCATGAGCTGCATGCGCTGGATAGATTTGAACAGGATTATCGAAAGAAACTTGAGGAATTAAAATTTTTAAAACTGCCTCTCAATGGTATACACAATTTTACTTCTATTTTCTGTGGTATGGTCTTCCTTCTTAACAATGCCTCTGGAGGAGAGAGGTTGCATGCAAATTTGGTGGAAGAAAATGATCGAATTTCATGTTGCCATAAAACATAATTCTTTGTTTCTTTTGATGATTAATTTTTACAATAGGATGTAGCAAAATTTCATTCAGACAGTGCATACAACTTGGTTTCATCCGAATTTATGTATTCAACACTTCTATTGCGTCGAAGTAGAAGTTGTCAGGTTATGTTACACCTTAAATAACGAGTCAAGTAAGATTACATTTCGAGCAAAGTATTAATAACCAAGAGAAGTACATTTAACCAAGAATTTACGTGAATTGGAAGACAAGAAGTATATGCCTAAGTTCTTCATCAAGTATATTCCTAACTTTGGGCTCTTCTAATAATTTCCTGGCATTTTCTTTGTGTTTGATAAATTGATACCATGTGGTGAATTGTTTTAACCTGAAAGATCAGATGTTTTCCTTCACTTGTAGGAGAAAGTCTCAAGATGTTACAAAGGGAGCTAAAATATCAAAGAAAAACTTTGAGGAGCTTGAAAAAGAAGTCTCTTTGGTTCAAGAGTCTGGAGGAGGTACTTCGATTTTGACTTCCTTTTTGATGCATTCTTCAGTTGAGAAATACACTTCATTAACTTCATCTATAATGAAAATTGTAAGGATCACTGTAGAAGGGTTATTGTTTTATTTTACTTCAATAATTGGTTAAGCTCCTCTGGGCACCAAGCTTTTTGTGTGGTTAGTAGTTGAACATCTTCAGCTTTTGAATGCTGTTATGGACTTAACTGGTACCTCCTTTACCCCATACTTCATCCTTTTCTCTTTTGTAAGGGCCGCATATTTCATCCTTGTAGGTTGTGGAGAAGCTTGTTGACATTGTTACTTTTGTCCATCAAGAGATTTCAGAAGCATTTGGGGATGACGGTATGAGAATATCCAGTAATTTTGTAATCATTGCACAAGTTGTGGCTTGTATTAAAATCTGCACGCTACCCTTTTTATTACTACCCATGATGTGGTCATAGGCTTGCCGTCACACCCATCATTGGAGTTTGATAATATGGAATTGAGGCTCTAAACCCGTAAGTTATAACTAGTCATATAGAATTAAACATCCAAAGGATATATTGTCTTGAGAAACATATATACCACAAGAAAAGTATGATCACAGTAAGATTAGTTTGATTTAGTTGACTACGAAAAAGGAACTCAATGATTCTTATCTATTTAAAATGATTTGGTATATTTTTGTCATAATGAAATGCTATGAGAAGAGAGTTCTGCAAGAACTTGAATTCTCTTTATTTGAATAGCGTAAAGAACAAACCTAAACCAGTTTAATTAGTTTAATACATAAGGAAACGAGTTAATTTGAGTATACAATATTTTTAACAATAATCTGATTGGTTGAATTTGGATACAAATTAAGTAGATACAATCGACCTGGCACAATGAAAGAAACCACAACTTGCCTGTATTTCTGTCCAAATAGACGATCACATTTTCTTGATAAAGGTCTAAGTAGACGATGACTTAAACCAAACATTAGCATACAGTTACGCTGTACATTTATGCTCTGTCCCTGTGAACTTGAAAAGTGGAACTTGTTTTAGTTTTTGGTGAGCATGAAAGGATTTTGATCCAACTAATACAAACACTTGACATATGTAGATTGGAGAATATGCCTCTCTTTTCAACGTGAAGTCAAATAATCCTTGTGCTTGAATTGTTTCTTTAAATTCTACAAGGAGATCCATGCTTTCTTTCAGCCTGAAGCGAGAGAATCCTACTGCTTAAATTGTTTAAATTCAATACTACTTCAGAATAATCTGTCGCAAACAACTCGCAGAATTTTAAGTCTAGCTGTTTGCATTGGTATTGCTCAAGTGTCCCAAGCTAATGTTTTCTTCCTTTCTCCTGTATCAGAGTTCTCCAATATGCATTTTCAGTTTTAACTATTTTTTTTCCTTGATAACCGTGGTATCTGGGCCAACTCTATTTCCATGGGTACTTGCCACCTTCCACTAGGACAAATGGGAAGAAATCACCTAGTGTTCTCTGCTGGACTTTGAACATAGACCTCATGGTTCTCAACCCACTTCATTGATCACTAGGCCACACCCTTGGGTGTCCAATTTTAACTCTTCTTTACTAATGAAACTATATTTTAGGATAAAGTCCATCATTTAGCTAGATTTATTACTCTGTTGCGTTAAGAGTTCTTACGTCTGTTCACCTATCCAAAAAGTTCTTTTTGACATCCTTTGTTGCTTAAAATTACAGCCGAAGCAAGATTTTGTCGCATCATTTACGGATTTTCCCTAAGTAGTGGTCTATATATTTGTCCTACCTGAAAACAAATACACCAATTCCTATAGAGTAGAGACTGAAGTAAGTTGAAATGGCATAAAAAGAAAAAGAAGAGGAACAGGAAAAGATATGCAAATGATTGTCTACAAACTTGAATACTGATTGAAATGGTTGCAAGAGCATAACATACCCAGTAATGGTGTATTTATGAAGCTTTACCTTCTCTTTAATGGTCAACGTTTCATGATTTGAATTGTTCAGTGTGCCGACTTTTGGTTCGTTTCTCACTCTTATATCATTGGTATAACCAGCACATATGCACACTTGTTCTCTACTTTCCTGCAGTATAGATGTTTTTATGAAATATATTGTCTATGCTTGTCACTGGATATGTTGTTGTTGTTGTAATATCTATGCTTATAGTAGGGTTGACATCATCTGGCAAGGAGCCTACAAGAAAACCCGAAAGACTGGGAGAAGCTGGTCTTGCTTTACACTATGCTAACCTAATTACTCAAATAGATAATATTGTAAGTATTTTCTGCTCAATTAACTACTGCAAATAGTATTTGTTACAATGGAATTTGATATCATGTCAGGCGTCACGCCCCACTTCCCTTCCAAATAACATGAGGGATTCGCTATATAGTGGATTGCCCCCCACCGTGAAGACAGCCCTTCGTTCTCGGTTACAGGCAGTCACCAAGGAAGAGGTTAGTCCTACAGATATTTTTCTTCTTATGTCTCCATATTCATCCCCTATATCTTATATTTCTGCCTCCTTTTTGCTCTCACCAGAGGTGGATAGTGTAATTTTTTCTTTTAAAACTCTGCATAAAGCGGTATATGTATGTAAAATAGGCCTTTCTCATTATTCTTGTTCCAGCTCACGCTTCCTCAGATGAAAGCAGAAATGGGAAAAACTCTCGAGTGGCTTGTCCCAGTTGCTACAGATACTACAAAGTACGTGTTTGGTGTTAATGTTCTATCTGTTGAACACTTTTTGTTTTCTCTATAAAAACATGAAGTTGGTCCTCTTTCTCCAAATTTTGTAATGTACTTTGCTGGCAACTGGATGACAGAGCTCATCAAGGTTTCGGGTGGGTTGTAGAGTGGGCTAATACTGGGTCAGTTGCATATTTTTGTGTTGCAATCAAGTACTTGTTCATTTTGACACCAAGGTTTCATGCTGGTTGTTTTTTAACTATCAGAAACAGTTTTGGCAAGAAGACTCCTGCACACAAGAACATCATTCGGTTGCAGACTCTCTATCATGCAGACAAACAGAAGATGGACCAGCATATCCTTGAACTAGTCATATGGCTTCATCACCTCATCAGCCTGAGAAGATATGATGGACCTAAGCCTATCCCAGGAATGAGCAGAGGACTGGAGGTGATCCCCAAACATCCAGTGCGGCTCTGCGGAAGATAGAAACTTATTGGAGGGTAATGAAGAGGGAATGTTGGTTCGTGAATAAGCAAAAGCCGTGAATTAAATCGTCTCGAAGCGAGCAAGCAGTCGAATCTATAAGTAGAAACCGTACTTCTCGTATCTGAGTTGAAACATTCAAAGGCTAATGTTTTGGATGTATTAGATGGATTGCATTCAACATTTTGAGCTGGTAAACAACATCTCAAGTTATTTTGTTGATTCTTGGTTATATCCTAATCTTGGAACCCAATCTCTTATAGGGTGGCAAATGACAATAATTTTGTATAAATCATTATGGGTTCTAAGATTATATTATCTTGATCACCACTCATGGCTAGTGAAGGTGGCTATTTAAAGATGATAGGAAAGAGTTTTATTGGTTTTTGTGTAGTAAATTTCTATGGGTTCCTATGCTAAGTTGAAGCTCTGTTTACTTGTGCATATGTTTGAAAAGAACCGGATTCTTTCCAAGTGTAAACTGTATCTAATCATCTAGGTCTAAGTTAATGCTATTGAGTGACATAAAAGATGATTATGAATTGGAATAAGTAAAACGAAGAATCCAACCTCACTACTTTATAGACAAATTATGTTTCAGATGCTCCAATATTGTCTGAATCATCAGGATTCTTTAGCATTTTCCTCGACTTGGACAGGGCATTTAGTCCACTCATCAGTTGTCAAGGTTCCGCCGAATAATTTCTTAGATGTATTACCGCCCTACTGTTCAACAAATAAAAGTTACTCTAGGGATAACAAGTTCACCTCCCCAAGAGCTCACATCGATGAGAACCTGAGGCTGTAGAATGTTCCAAGGGTATGTTGGTTGGGTTCAGAATGTCGTGAGATAGTTCGGTTCATACTTGATGTGGGTTTTAGAGCATTGAGAGGATCTTTTCCTAGTACGAGAGGACCGGGTCCATATCTGATGTGGGCATTAGAGCATTAAGAGGATCTCTCTCTAGTATGACAGTAAATACTGGGTAGCCAAATGTGGAGCGAATAACTACTATCCATGTCACTTGTGAATGTTTCAACACATTCAACCTAGTTTGATTAGATTTGTTATGCGTCTCATCAACTAATTGTACTGGAGTCCTAGTCTTCAACAAATTTCTAGGAAATCAATTTTTTCAGTCATTATCCAAGTAGCTGTTACACTTGTTACTATCTTCTTCACATGTATTTCAATTGTTTTGCTCCTATATTTATTCTTGAGGTTGAAGTTTAATGAAGATAGATTTTTCGACTTAACTTTTGTCGCCTCTGGAATTTTAAACAGCATTGATATCACAACACTTTCTTCTTAACGGACTTCTGAGATTTGCACCATTAAAATAATGGAGAATGAAAGCTATTTTCTGCTATGGCTTTACCAGGAGAAAAAATATATTCCAGAGTTACCAGTAGATTTATCCAATTTAGTTGTGTATCCGCTTTAGTTGGTACTTTGAAAATCTAGTTTACTAGCCATATGTTGATTTTATTCTGGAGTTCATGCCTGATAAATCGGAGCCTCTTCAAACTACTGAGACCCCTATGTCCCCACGGTCAACTCAAGTAATAAGAACGTAGTTGTATCTCTTGTATTTGACTAAGCAAGACGATCTACGTACAAGTCTACAACTAGCATGTCACTTGCTAGCTATAAGTGTGTCAAAGACGCTAATCTATACCAAACAAATAGTGGGATCATTGAGCAGGCCCTATTATTGAGTAGTTGCTCGCTCAATGATATTGGAAGCTGTTTTACACATTGGAGAAAAGGGAATATTGACTAATTCCTATTCGATGAAGAGTTGGACCTAGAGTTATGGTAATACTCTACAAATGCCATAAGTTGATTAACATGAAATTAGTATTGAAGTAGGACAAGAAAGCCGACGTGAAAACATGGAAAGAAGGAAGATCCAAGTCAAACAAGGTTTGATTTTTCAGGTACAATTAATGAAACCAAAACCTGGAATCAAGGATTGAAGGCGACAACTACTTCTATATAATGACAGCACGAACAAGCATTAGATCTTGGAAGTCACAACCACAAGTATTCCAACGAGAAACAAGAGTGAGCACAGTCATCACCTTCATCTCAAGAAGAGTCAACTGTCCCAACACATTTATCCCTTCTGTTCTTTAGTTGTAGTTAAGATTCTTTTGTGGTTTTCCCCCTATTTACCTTTGCAAGTATTGTGTAATAGGTGTTCGTTGGTTAGTTAATGGATATAATTTAAACAACTAGGTTGTTTAGGTGGATTGTTTAAGCAATAAGTCCTTTGCGTATTACAAGGAATTTGTAAACCTGTTAACAACTCCAGATTATAGTGAAATTTTGATAAATCGTATAGGAAAGATATGTCATAGTGTTTTAATTCTTTGAGTAAGTAATTTTCCGCGTGAAAATATTATTTTTATATTTTATTCCGCTGCATTACCTTCTAATGCAAACAGTTCCAAGAAACAGGTATAGGAATAGCTCGATCCTAACAAGTGTCATCAAGACCTTTGTACAAAGCTAGTGACTTGAAAGATGGCTACACATCCTATGTTTCAAAAGAATGATCAAATCAACACACCACCATACTTCGATGGAAAACATTATCAAGGATGGAAAAGAAGAATGGAGAATTATATCCCAAAACTTCGACTGGATACAAATTCGAGTTGACCCAAAAATACCCATAGTCCCAGAAGACAAAGAACTTGATCTCCAAATAAGTGAGCAAGATGAATGGGACAAACTAAAACTTGTTCAGTCAAATGTCAAGACAAAAGAACTCCTCATTGAAGGCAATGCTCCAGAAATTCACAACCAGATTCTATCATATAAGAGTGCAAAATAAATATGGGACTCTCTCCATACCATCTATGAGGAAAGAAAGAAAACTCCAAATACTGAAAATCTACAAGAAATCTACAATAACGACTCACCCTCGAAAACCCTCCGAAAGTTAATCTCTAAGAAAACCTTCAGAGAGCAACAAAGGTCATTGAAAGAATCAGGAAAAGAAACAGAAAATGATATATCAAGGACTGGACCAAAAATTAATGATCAGCACTCCACTGCAGATCTCGCACTCATTAACAATCAAGATTTGTTAGAACGAAGAAGAAGGTGACTCAGGCCGAAAATCAAGAGACCATTGGTGAAACAACGATAAAAACTTTACAAAATTATCTTCCTCAAAAGGATTTGATTGGGGGGAAGAAGACGGCGAGGATGAGGACATTAGGAAAAGAATATCTCTCACAAGTAAGAGGGGAGATCCTTAAGTATTCCATAAGAAAGTTAGAAAATGTGATGCAAGTTGTCCTCAATATACTGGAAAGCACCCATGAAGAAAGAAATAAACTAATGCAAGATTGTCATATCCTCTAAAGAAATCTTGCAAGTCTAAAAGAAGAGAAGATCATCTTGAAAAAAAGAATCAAAAACCATGAGGAACAAGTTCTCTCCACAAGAAGCAAAAGGAACAATCATTCAGAATTACCTCTCTTTTTACAAAAATAAAAACTACAAAGATCAAGCCTAAAAATCAAAAGAACTAAGGCAGATCATGAAAAGAACCCTTACGACATTCAATGCTTATATTGCAAAGACTATGGACACACAGAGAGGTCATGCAAAATAAAGATGTTGACAACAAAAATAAAATGGCATGATATGGAACTAAGAGGAGGGAAAGAGTACTACTCATATCATATGCAGAGAAAATCAGACTCACATGTGATCCCAATTCAGGATGGGTCCCTAGAAGCCACTATTAAATCATCAAGGAAGGCCAAGGGAGGAGGAAACTAAGAGCATGTGTGAAGGTCTCAACACATGTCATAGCCAAAAGGGGACACTTGTCCTACCAAAGGCCTGCAAAAGGGCGTACGAGACATATCAACTTACAATGATCCCACTCCTAAGACAGATGAGGAAAACATGAAAACCATTTGTACAAACATATAAAAAGAAAGGCCCAATAAGTCAAATCCTCTAGATGTCTGCAACAACAATTAGAATGTAGGCAGAAAAGTGAAGGAAGCCAGTCCCCCACTAAAATAATAATGTCTAGATGAAAACAACACAACACGTGGCCAAACAAGACAATCAGTATCCATACCACTAAGAACCTGATTCTCATAAAAAGAGGATACAAATATGTATGGAGTAGGACTCAAAAGATCCCCAAAAAGAGTTTACCAGAAGAAAGAATATCAAGGCTGGAGGATGAGCCAAAGAAAGGTAATTGGAAACTGCACAATATCCACTCCCATAAAAAAGGGAAAACGGGAGATCTAGAAATATAAAGGGCGCACTAGGAACTGTCTTCCAAAATATCATCATTGGGGGAACCTGGTATATAAAAAAGGGACATAAAGAAGGAGGATAAGCAACGACGAGATAACCATTAAGTCATCACAAAGTGTGTGGAGAAGAAGGATGAATTAGCAGAAGATAAATAAGAAGCAAACCATAGATTTATGGTAGCAAATACTTCCAGAGAAATCACACCAAGGAACTGGTTCTCTTAAGGATAACAAAGAAGTATATAAGCCAGGACAATCTATCAAAGTACACACGTGAAGAAACTAGTCCAAAAAGGGTGTTGAAGAAGCATGGAACAATACAAACCTGCATTTATTTGGGAAGAAGCCACGGAGCATAAATTGAAGATAAACTTATTACATCAGTCCTCTCCCATTTGCTATGAAAAGGAAATTGCTTAAGACATAACTATATGAACTCTTGGCAGGGACAATCGAGCACAAACAACACATACAATGAGGAAACTAGTCAACAAACCTTTTCTTACGACTATCAGGTATGTACCTTCTTTCCAATTGAAAGTGGCTTAATTATGTCTACACTGCCAATCCATCCAATTCAACTATAAAAGCTCCATCCACAAAAAAAAATTGAGTTGCCCTATACCAGTACCCAAGTTCACAAAGCCCCTCCCTTGTTTGCAAGTCCATATATATTGGTCGATAGACATCAACCCACATCAAATGATCACCAATAGTGTAAGATGATATTAATCTCTCTTGGGGAGTTTTTTATTAATATCAAAGTATATATATAGTACAATGTTCATCCCTTATACAATATTAATCCTAAGCCTATATAAAAGAGGAATCCTAGTCTTACCAATATAATTATATTTACACAATATATGAAAATATTGTAATTATGGGTAGGGAATAATATTGTCTCTATTTACACGTTTACACACCCCCTCAGTCGGAGCGGGAGGAGGCCGGACGCTGAGACTGGATCTGAAGTTAAGAAATAACTATCTGGGAAGTTCTTTGGTAAATATGTCTGCATACTGATAGGATGATGAAACATGTAACACTCTGATATGGTCTAGCGCAACTTTCTCACGAACGAAGTGTAGGTCTATCTCAATATGTTTGGTTCGCTGATGTTGAACCAGATATGAGAAAGATAGATGGCAGAGATGTTATCACTGTTACACCCCGAAATTCTATGATATGTTTATAAGAATGTACGTAAGAACTCAAAAGTGTTAAAACTTGAGACTAGTAAAATTTATCGGAATTATGGAATAATCGGAAATCGAAATATTGCGACGAATGGGAGGGCGACATGTGTCACCCCCCTTATTGGTAGTGGACGAATTGAACCATGGGCAAAAGGGTCATTTGACCATTAAATAGATGGGCAAGTCTTGCTAAAGTCTTGAAGCTTGACAATGTTGACTAAGTCAAATGCCACTTGGACTTGATCCATGTGAAACTCATCCAAGCCACACAATTGTACTAATCTTGACCCTCCATCATGTTATATATGTATATTAGTGCAAGACAAGTTCCACACTTAGCTAAATTTTTAAAAAAAATCTTGAAGAGCTCTAAGTAGCTCTCGGCTTTGAGGGGTTTCCAAGAAGTTTTTTTTTCAATTTTTGTCCAATAATCCCCATACTTTAAACCAAGGTTCCTAAGAGTATTGTAAGGGTATCTCAATAGAAAGATTCCGGAAAAATGACGTTTTCGTATTAGTCGCAAGGCGGAAAGTTAAGGAGTTCTTCAACTTTGAAGTTGGAACTTGAAGATAAGTTCTTCATAAGCTTCTAAGGGTTGCTTGGAGTGGATTGGAACGTCGAAAAGAGGAGCTAAAGTTGCTAAGGATCGACTTGTGATCTTGGATCATATTTGGGCTAAATGAGGTATAACCTTCATCTAACTTTTGTAATTGAAGATTTCATGTTATGATAAGTTATAAGCGATCATGTGATATGTGTTATGAAGATTGATAAGTGTTATGGAAGTTTAGAAGCTCAAATCCGAAAATGACATGTTGAGTCATTTGAAATTGAATTACATTTTGGTCGTTAATTAGAATCATCGCATATTACCTACTTGAAGATTGTAGTAGTTATACTCAATTGCGGCTTGATAACATGTTATACTAAACAACTTGGATTGAATAGGAATTGGAAAAGATATTGTATTGTTGTCCCTAATTTCCGAATGGACATTGTATTTTTGGACTAGTTTGATGTCAATTGTGGGGCGGAATTTACACGTCTAGTAGGCGTGTAATCCCCTATTGTTAATTACATTGTTGGGCCTTAAATGTGGCGTGTTTGGTTATTGAATTCGGCCTTGAAAAAGGTGGCAAAGTATGTAGAAACAAAGGAAGTGCTGTCCGATTTTCCGTAGAATTTAGTGACTTTGCACTTGGAATATTCTACGTTTGAAGTAAGAAGTTAATAGACGTACTATGGTCATTATAGGTTGACATACTACGTACGGCGTTGTCACGACCCGTTCCGGGGCCCGTGACTGGTGCCTTACCCGGGCACCCAAGTAGTCATACAACAGAGTAATCAGCGGAATATAAAACAACCAAGATATAAAACAGTATAAATGGAGACACAGTTATCTGAAGAAAAGTTGTCTTTCGGCATATATATATAAATACCCAAAATGAACAGTTACATCCCAACTTTACAACAGGACTACAGACCTCTAAGAGTTTAAAACAACAATGGCGGGACAGAGCCCCGCCATACCCCTGAATGCAAATACCTACAACGACAGGGGACCATACCAAAATGCTAAGCCTCCGGAGAAACGGAGCTTTTCCAACGCTGAAACGGTGATCCTAAGAACGGGGATCAACAGTAGGAGTACCTCTACCTGCGGCATGAACGCAGCCCCCCGAAGGAGGTCAGTACAACAGGTACCAAGTATGTGAAACTGTAAAGTACTTTAAATGAAATCAAAGTATTTAAAACCATGTAAACAAACAATTAGTTCAATGTGCACAAAGTGCCATATCACAAACAAGAACAATAATAGGTAAACTGTAACAGGTCTTTCCTAGGCTGCGAATGATCGAAGCAAGGCCAATCGCCCATAGTATCATTATGCATGCCTAACCCTGGACTCCCGCAGTCCGCATAGGTCACACATAGACCCGCATGAGGTATTCCTCGCGTCGGGTAGCTAACCCCGGTACCGCTGGACTCCGCGATCGCATAGTCTCAATAGACCGCATAGTCACACAGACCGCATAGGGCATCCCCCGCATCGGGCTAATACACCCGGAATGATCAATCCTGGAGCATACCGCTGCTCCGTAGTCACGCGCAGACCGCGTAGCCGTATAGACCCGCATCAAGGGTGGCAAGCCCTCGGTATAATAAGTCAAGGGGGTATGTGATATAATAACAGTACAACGGGCTTAACGTCTAACAACGTAAGCACAACAAGAATAACATCACAAGACACTAACACACGTAGTATCATAACATGGGTACTTATCAAACCAGCAGAAATGTATCACAAGGCCAATACCAGGAAAACATAGACAAGCTAACCACACAAGGTACTTTAATGATTACGTTAACAAAACCAAGTTCTATCTCCAAAGTACTACATACATTAATTCTTTAAGAGATCCATTTCTTTTATAAAGGTCACCCGATACCCGTAGTAATAGAGTGACTAACATTTTTAAGTAAACCAGAATACTTTCCTTTTTATACATCAAGTAACAACATTCTTTTCTAAACGTTCAAGTTTGCCTAATTTCAGATGCTCAAGTTTCTCATTTTTGAAAGGTTTCGTAGTTCATAGTTTAAATCACATAATGATATAATTCTCCTTTAAAAAGATTTGAGAGACATATGCCTTATAAGTGAGTAGGTTATTCTTATTTATAACAATCTTATTAAAGCAGCCATGATCTAGGAAATATCATTTTGTCTCATCTTAGCTTCTATGCAGATGGAGGTTTCTACTGGTTTTAATAATACTTCATTATTCAGTACATTTCCTTTTATTAGCGTTGCAGTGGTTTGTTCGATACTTATTCTGATTTCCGAAATCAGTTAAAACATTATTCCTTAAAAACCAAGTACTCATTACTCACGAATGAGGTTTCACACAAATTTCATATAATTTCATTTAAGTCAAGTCTCTTATCCTTTAAGATTAAGTCTCTTAACTTCTAAAAATCAGTAAACCATTCTTTTTATCTCTTTTAAGACGTTATACCTAACTTCCCATAAAGCTAGTATAACTCTTATGTTTTCAAACCAAGTATTACTCTTCTTTTAAAAAGGTTTCTTAATTCTTTTGAAATACTTTCAAGATTCTTATTATTCAGGCTTAAGTCAAAAGACATTGCCGTAGTTATTATTCAGTTCACACACGTACGTCTACCGTACTATATATATTCTTGTAAAATACTTCCAGATTCTTATTATTCAGGCTTAAGTCAAAAGACATTGCCGTAGTTATTATTCAGTTAACACTCGTACGTCTACCGTACTATATATATATTTAAAATATCATGCTCAAGAGTATAGGAAGAATCACATACCTTCTCGGCGAAATCCACCTGCCAAGTCGAATATGTCGCGCGCAGAGAATCGACCTATAACAGTCAAATACGTCTATCAACGTCTAGACTGTACTGTATAAAGCTCTAAGCAGAGGGTTCTCTATTCTATGGAAATTTGGCGACTTCCCTACCGCAAACTATACGATCTTCAGAAAGTATGATCTATGTAAATGATTCAATTATTCATATTTTATACCCTTCTATGGTGATAACAGTTCAATTCTATTCTGTAATATCCTCCTAAGTATTCTATACTTATTCCTATACTTCTACAGTATGTATATTCTAATTACAAAAGGAGGATAAGGTATTTACCTCGGTAAGCCCAATATTATCCAAGTATAAACGTCGATCCTAAGCGAGGTTTAGCTCTCTAATGCGCTCAATGCGCTCCAGAACCCTTAGAAGTTGCTACACACTTCTACTTACTACTTCAATCAACAATGAAGTTTCTCTTGGGGTTTCGTTTGTGACTAAGGAAGTATAGATAGTATTTGGGCTTTTAGTATAGGGACTTTGGAAATACTACAAAGTATAAGGGCTAAAGTATTTTGCCATAGCAACAATACTTGAAGAGTATTTCTACTAAGGGAGGGGGGGGTTGGTTTCGGCTAGCTCTTTAGAGAGGGGGGGGGGGTGGTGGCTCTCGGCCAAGCCACTAAGGCTCGAGGGGAGGAGGTGTTGGAAGAAAATACAACAAGAGAGGAGGAAATTTCAAGACTTGGAGAATGATTTTTGGATGAAGAAGTCTTCAAAGGGAGGGTATTTATAGGTCAAGCCATGGCCAACCAATGGCCAAGATGATGCCAAGTGCAAGGCAAGTGTAGGGTGAGGATTTAGGCAAGTGTAGATTCTATCTACTACACAAAAATATCCTACCAACTCCTTGACAAACAAGTCCACCCAATCGTCAATTTTCACGCCCCAACGTCCCCAATGAGAGGGTGACAAGTGTCGCCCTCGTTGGTCCCAAAATGTTTCGTCTCTCGGAAATATCCGCAAAAATTAGAAATGACATAGCGTAATTTACCCTACGCGAGTTGTGTAAAGCGTTTCGTCGAAAACGACTCTAGCAGGGTGTTGTGCACAAAATAAAACGTCGAGCCAACTTTAAAGTTCAAACTTTTCTCGTCGTCCCACGCATTACTCTAGAAATACGGTATAACATTCTCCTCTTAGAAACATTCGTCCCGAATGTTCCTTCTAAGTCTCAAAACAAACATGCGCCAGTATAGTCTTCACTACTATACTTACGAGAACAATCCTGCCACACCTGGCCACAGAAACACCTGCGCAAATACTTACATCCAATTCCACGAGGAATCACCTCTATCATCACAAAAGCTCCCCTCCAGGGGTCTAAAAGATACTCCCATCGCCTACTCTTTATAAACGAAATGATCACATCTATGTCCTTACACATGCTCGCCTCTTCCCTTACTCGTCGTACCCTTCTCGTACACTCGAACTCTTTCTCATAACTTACCATGTTTCTGGTACTGCTTCCTGCTGACTCTGAGCTGCCAATGACCTCTTCTAGATAAGCTTCACCCTATCCACGCCATGCTGAACAAGTATGAACCAACTATCTGAACCTTGCTTACATCGAATCAATCGACCGGCAATCTCACACTAGAGCTTATAAAAGGCTCCATGCGGAGACACCGAATCTGAAAGCGGTAGCTATATAATACATACTCAACAAGAGGCGAATAGTCCTTACTACCCACGAAATCCAAACACCGCCCGGGTGAATGCGACATGAGACTCACTGAGTTCCTAACCTTGCACAGTAAAACCTCCGAGAAAAGCAGTAGTAACCCGGGGCTCCACTGTCTGCCATAAGGTGAAGGTAGGCACCTCGTGCAGCCTTACAACCTTCCTGAAATAATCATCTCGCAACTTACTACCGAGAACACGGTTTGATTAAAAGATAAGACGGGCTGACCTCACCGGCCCGACTACTGGTCGAACGCATCCACGAACTCGTACGATGGTTAACTAAACCTGGGCCTAGCACCCTCGTGACCCTAACACCAAGCGGGACCTCCATAAACTGACCCCACCACCATACATGCCGCGGGTCGACCCGCAACATGGCCTCAACCCGACCCGGCAACGCGCAAAACACTAGCTCCCCGAAGGAACAATCTCACTAATCACGTTACGAAAACCTAGCGGTCTTCTTAGATCAACTACCCTCTTCCACTCCACACTACTCAGGGACTTATCCCACAAATATATCTCACGTAAACTATGCACTTCGATAAGGGTCAAACATGAAATAATTCTTTTACCAAAGATGGCCTCACCTTTAAGGTCTCTACGTATAATATTCTAAGGCTCACACTTTTTCTATCCCCCAATCCTTACCGGTTAACTAACCATAATTTCTAATCACAATTAACACAATGCTAACCGAAAATAATACTTAAGATATTCGCATCTTACTATACATACAAATCTCTAGAGGGTTAAGGATATACCTGTATCTATCTTTGCACTTCCCTAGGTCGTTCTAATCAATCCATACTGTTGGCGATTTGAGGAAGGTGATGAACTAGGCACTGATCCCGAAGGCTGAGTCTCCACATCCGCACCACCTTTGGTCAGACAATGTCTCGCAAAATGGCCCTGCTGGCCGCAAACAAAACAAGCTGTCGAAGAAGCACGACACTCCCCAAAATGACATCGACCACAACGGCCACACCGAGGTGGGGGTGGCCTCCTCTGGCTAACACCCCTTCCTCTCCGCACCACTGAATCCGCAACTGATCTGGTAGGCTGAGTCCTCCTACTTGCATCCTTCCTCATAGAACATTCCCTCGCCATATGGCCCTGACGGCCGCAAGTAAAACAAACACCAGTAAAAAGGCGACATTCCCGATGGCGCTGTTACGTGAACACCGAGGAAAAAGCGAACCACCTGTGGAGGACACTGCTGCCGGGCGGAGGCGCATGTCTAATCTGCTGCTGAGGCGGTTCGCCTCGAGAGTTACCAAATGATCCTTCCAATCGGGCCTCTTACTGTGTTCTTGGTTAACTGCCGATCTCTACATCTCTCACCGCGCATAAGCTCGAGCAAGCCACTCATTCTCGATCAAGAGCTACTTCTTCACAACCCTTCTTAGATAATCATCAATATCCTTGATATATCGGTACATAAAATACTCTGGTTGCCAAATCCTTGCTAATGTAGGCCGCTCCTTCCAATCCATATTTTACGCTCCTAGTCGTGGGCGAAGGTCCAGATGTCATGGCGCATGAGGAATCTGCTGCCGTGCCAAACTCTGCTTCTTCTTTGGCGACGCCTCGAACTCCCCGCATGAAGCATCCCCAGTGATGATTGGGCTGCCGCTTCTAACTCTCAGATCTGCTCGCTCGCTCGGTGCCTTGCCTCTGGGCCCGAGTTACTGGCGCGGAGGCATAATCGGTAAAGGAAAGGAATACGTTAGAGGTCCAACTTATAACACACTCTAAAGCACGATCTCGAGTGAGAAGAATGGAAACCAATCCTAAATATCCTATAGCCTCACGATTATTGGTGTGGTGCACAACACACCGATAATCGAACTACTAGATACGGTGCAGTAGACACTTTCCGAGGATTAATCGCTCGATACCACTTTTGTCACGACCCGTTAGGGCGTGGTCGTGCCTTACCCGCACCCAGTAGTCATACAACGAGTAATCGGCGGAATATAAAACAACCAAGATATAAAAGCAAGATAAATGGAACACGATTATCTGAAGAAAAGTTGTCTTCGGCATATATATATAAATACCCAAAATGAACGATTCATCCCAACTTTACAACAGACTACAGACCTCAGAGTTTAAAACAACAATGGCGGACGGGGCCGCCATACCTGAATGCAAATACCTACAACGACAGGGGACCATACCAAAATGCTAAGCCTCCGGAGAAACGGAGCTTTTCCAACGCTGAAACGGTGATCCTAAGAACGGGGATCAACAGTAGGAGTACCTCAACCTGCGGCATGAACGCAGCCCCCCGAAGGAGGTCAGTACAACAGGTACCAAGTATGTGAAACTGTAAAGTACTTTAAATGAAATCAAAGTATTTAAAACCATGTAAACAAACAATTAGTTCAATGTGCACAAAGTGCCATATCACAAACTAGAACAATAATAGGTAAACTGTAACAGGTCTTTCCTAGGCTGCGAATGATCGAAGCAAGGCCAATCGCCCATAGTATCATTATGCATGCCTAACCTCGACTCCGCGATCGCATAGTCACACATAGACCCGCGTGAGGTATTCTCGCGTCGGGTAGCTAACCCCGGTACCGCTGGACTCCGCGATCCGCATAGTCTCAATAGACGCGTAGTCACACGGACCGCATAGGCATCCCCGCGTCGGGCTAATACACCGGAATGATCAATCACGGAGCATACCGGCCGCTCGCATAGTCACGCAGACCGCATAGGCCGTATAGACCCGCATCAAGGGTGGCAAGCCCTCGGTATAATAAGTCAAGGGGGTATGTGATATAATAACAGTACAACGGGCTTAACGTCTAACAACGTAAGCACAACAAGAATAACATCACAAGACACTAACACACGTAGTATCATAACATGGGTACTTATCAAACCAGCAGAAAGGTATCACAAGGCCAATACCAGCAAAACATAGACAAGCTAACCACACAAGGTACTTTAATGATTACGTTAACAAAACCAAGTTCTATCTCCAAAGTACTACATACATTAATTCTTTAAGAGATCCATTTCTTTTATAAAGGTCACCCGATACCCGTAGTAATAGAGTGACTAACATTTTTAAGTAAACCAGAATACTTTCCTTTTTATACATCAAGTAACAACATTCTTTTCTAAACGTTCAAGTTTGCCTAATTTTAGATGCTCAAGTTTCTCATTTTTGAAAGGTTTCGTAGTTCATAGTTTAAATCACATAATGATATAATTCTCCTTTAAAAAGATTTGAGAGACATATGCCTTATAAGTGAGTAGGTTATTCTTATTTATAACAATCTTATTAAAGCAGCCATGATCTAGGAAATATCATTTTGTCTCATCTTAGCTTCTATGCAGATGGAGGTTTCTACTGGTTTTAATAATACTTCATTATTCAGTACATTTCCTTTTATTAAGCTGCGATGGTTTGTTCGATACTTATTCTGATTTCCGAAATCAGTTAAAACATTATTCCTTAAAAACCAAGTACTCATTACTCACGAATGAGGTTTCACACAAATTTCATATAATTTCATTTAAGTCAAGTCTCTTATCCTTTAAGATTAAGTCTCTTAACTTCTAAAAATCAGTAAACCATTCTTTTTATCTCTTTTAAGACGTTATACCTAACTTCCCATAAAGCTAGTATAACTCTTATGTTTTAAAACCAAGTATTACTCTTCTTTTAAAAAGGTTTCTTAATTCTTTTGAAATACTTTCAAGATTCTTATTATTCAGGCTTAAGTCAAAAGACATTGCCGTAGTTATTATTCAGGTCACACGCACGTCGTCTCATACTATATATATTCTTGTAAAATACTTCCAGATTCTTATTATTCAGGCTTAAGTCAAAAGACATTGCCGTAGTTATTATTCAGTTAACACTCGTACGTCTACCGTACTATATATATATTTAAAATATCATGCTCAAGAGTATAGGAAGAATCACATACCTTCTCGGCGAAATCCACCTGCCAAGTCGAATATGTCGCGCGCAGAGAATCGACCTATAACAGTCAAATACGTCTATCAACGTCTAGACTGTACTGTATAAAGCTCTAAGCAGAGGGTTCTCTATTCTATGGAAATTTGGGCAGCACTTCCCTACCCGGCAAACTATACAGTCTACTGTAAAGTACAGTCCTATGTAAGTACAGTTCAATTATTCATCTTTTATACCCTTCTATGGTGATAACAGTTCAATTCTATTCTGTAATATCCTCCTAAGTATTCTATACTTATTCCTATACTTCTACAGTATGTATATTCTAATTACAAAAGGAGGATAAGGTATTTACCTCGGTAAGCCCAATATTATCCAAGTATAAACGTCGATCCTAAGCGAGGTTTAGCTCCTACTCCGTACGCTCCAATGCGCTCCAAGAACCCTTAGAAGTTGCTACACACTTCTACTTACTACTTCAATCAACAATGAAGTTTCTCTTAGGGTTTCGTTTGTGACTAAGGAAGTATAGATAGTATTTGGGCTTTTAGTATAGAGGGGACTTTGGAAATACTACAAAGTATAAGGGCTAAAGTATTTTGCCATAGCAACAATACTTGAAGAGTATTTCTACTAAGGGAGGGGGGGTTGGTGTCGGCTAGCTCTTGAGAGAGGGGGTGGCTCGGCCAAGCCACTAAGGCTAGAGGGGGAGGGAGATGTTGGACGAAAATACAACAAGAGAGGGGAGGAAATTTCAAGACTTGGAGAATGATTTTTGGATGAAGAAGTCTTCAAAGGGGAGGGGTATTTATAGGTCAAGCAATGGCCAACCAATGGCCAAGATGATGCCAAGTGCAAGGCAAGTGTAGGGTGAGGATTTAGGCAAGTGTCCATTCTATCTACTACACAAAAATATCCTACCAACTCCTTGACAAACAAGGCCACCCAATCGTCCCTTTTCCCGCCCCAACGTCCCCAATGAGAGGGTGACAAGTGTCGCCCTCTCGTTGGTCCAAAATGTTTCGTCTCTCGGAAAAATCCGCAAAAATTAGAAATGACATAGCTGTAATTTACCCTACGCGAGTTGTGTAAAACGTTTCGTCGAAAAACGACTCTAACCGGGTGTTGTGCACAAAATAAAATGTCCAAGCCAACTTTAAAGTTCTAACTTTTCTACGTACGTCCCCACGTACATACTCTGGAAATACGGGGTATAACAGGCGTATTGGACTTAGCAAGTGGATTAAACCGAAGAGGTATGTGGAACTTTCTTATCTCTTGAGCATGAATAAGTTGTAAATGTATAGTACGGTAGACGTACAAGATTTTGACAATCTAGTCCAGTTGATATCCTTGGTTTATTTTAAGAATGTTCAAGTTGGTTGAGTTAGGGAATTAACTCACTTGTTTAAAAATAATAAGGATATCTTGGTTTTTAAAAGTTAAGAGACTTTAAGTATTTCGAAAGTATATGATACTTGTTTTGTTTGGAAAGTTTAAGTCTCTTGGTTATAAAGAAGAATGTAAGTTTCTAAAGTATAAAGCTAGTATAACGGCTTTATGGAAAGTTGGTTATAATAGCTTTATGAAAAGTTAAAAAGAGTGGTTTACTCTAAGTAATATAAGTATGATAAATGACTTGATAATGAAAGACAAATTGATTTAAAGGCATCAATTGCTTAAGGTTTTTAAAAGAAAGAAGTCACTTGATTTAGAAGCCTGAAAATGTATTTTCTAAAAGGTATTGTGACTTGTCTTAAAATGTAGTTATGACTTGATACTACGGTTATTAGTATCTTGGAAGTTTTATATGAAAATGAGTCATTTTAAAAGAATAGAAGTACGTAGTACTTTGGGTTAAATTCCCGGATTTATAATGATATGTTAGTGCCTTAAGTAAACTAAAATGAGAGTGTATATGAATAAGACTAATAAGAAGTTAGGGGGATTTCTTAACTTGCTTATTTATTGTATGATAAGCCGGTAGTGCTTATGTTATGTATGATAAGCCGGTAGGGCTTATGTTATGTATGATGGCCGGTTGAGCTAGGGTAAGAGTATAAATGAGGGGTAAACCCCCAAGACGTTATACCACCTTCTCCAGGGTAAGAGTATAAATGAGGGGTAAACCCCCAAGACGTTATACCACCGGTGTTCTCCAGGGTAAGAGTATAAATGAGGGGTAAACCCCCAAGACGTTATACCACATGTTCCGTGGATTTGCTACCCATGATGCGAGGAATACCTCATGCGAGTCCTTATGGGCTTATGCGGGTGAAATAGTCCCATGCGGGCGGGTACAGCCTATGCGAGGAATACCTCATGCGGGTCCACAGGACCCATGCGGGTGAAATAGTCCCAGGAGTAGGATTGCTTATTGATACTACGGGCGAGGGACCCTGTTTTGATCATGAGCCTCCTATTTTTATGCAGTAAAGTATATACTTGTTTACTCTCATTGTTAGTAAGGCACAGTGTACTGTTGTTTGAGTTATCATACGTGTCTCCAGCTTTATTTTAGACTTATGATTTCACTACAGTACTTTCAGTTTCACATATTTGGTACATGTTGTACTGACCTCCTTCGGGGGGCTGCGTTCATGCCGCAGGTAGAGTATACAGGTTGCTGATCCTCACTCTTAGGATCACTGTTCAGTTGTTGGGAATCTCCATTACTCCGGAGGCCTATCCCTTGTATGGTTGGTTGTTGTATATTCAGGGGTATGACGGGGCTCTGTCCCGTCACAATTGTTATTCTTAGAGGTCTGTAGTCACATTGTGGATTGGGTTGTAAAGAAAAAAAAAGATGTACTGTTCGATTTCTAGATTGTGTATATTTTACGGGAGGTGGCCTTATCGGCTAGCTTTATTTCTTTATTTCTTGTCTAAGTTTTTATGTGTGTTGTGTATGTTCCGCTGCTATTCTCTGATATATACCTGACAGGGGTGCCTAGGTAGGGCACCAGTCAAGGGCCCGAGGTCGGGTCGTGACAATCACAATACATAATAGATGTCTGACGCAAAGGACACTGAAGTTCTAACCATAAATTTCTGAGCCAACAAATCTGTTACACCCCGTAATACCAGACTACTAATTGAGAACGTGATTAAGGATTTAAGAAGAGCAGAAGTCACTTAGTGAGCTGCGGAAGGGGAGACTTAGATCTTGTCAGTTCATAACAAAAACCGGGCTTTCTACTTCTTACCTATTCACTTCTACTTGAACCGTTCAACGAGCGTTGTAAAGGTCACCGAACACGAACAAGATACGAAAGATGTTCTTCTTCTTTCTTTATAGGAGGAGGGAAAGCTACTTGAATTTTGAAAGAAAAGAATTATTACATTTTCTTAAGAAAAATTTCGGAAAAAAATGTGACGACGGAAAAAATTATTAACTCGGAGTTTAATACTTCTAATTTGATTTATGGAATTAGTATTGGATTGTGAAGTATCAGAATTAATAATATGGAGCCTGCCAAAAATTTCACAATTTTGCGGGGCCCTTCGATTTTAAGATATTTTGGACAAATATATATATATTTATTAAAAAGGAAATTTTGACCAATGGGAGGGTGACATGTGTCCCTCATCCACTTGTCCACTTGTCTTGAAAGGGGAAAAATATCTATATAGAGAGATGAAAGACTTAGCCATTTTTCACATTTTCATCTTCCAAACTTTTCTCTTCTCTCTCCCTTAGCTCTAAATTTCGAAAATTCCAAGAACAAGAAGTGATTATTATCCAAGATTAAGAACCTTAATCAAGTCTTAAACCAAGTTAACTCTCCAAGAACCAAAAACCTTGGGTTGGCCAAAAATTGTGATGGAAACCCTAGCTTGTTCATCGACTTTTTGGAGGTAAAACGTGAAGGGAATTTGGTTATAAGGTTGTAGTGGATGCATGTAAGTGATTGGAACTTGAAGAATAGGAGCTAAGACTAACCTAAGGAACGACTTTTGCGCGGACTGTTTTGGACGTCTTTGAGGTAATATTTCATCCTCCTCTTGATGTAATTAGATATTACATGTTGTAGTAATGTATAGATGAGCTTGTGCTAAAAAGAATGAAGATTAAAAATTGTTTGAACCATTTTTGGGTGTTGGGCCGAGAATGGGCAGTTTTGGTCCCTTTGGATTTCTTTGGTTATTGTTGTTGTTATCTTGACCTATTACATGTTAAAATAGAGTAATATGGTTGTTGATATGTCATATATAGAGGTGTTGGAACTTGAATTGGAATAAAATGGATTAAGGAAAGAGTTATCGGATTGTAGTTGTTGGCCGTGGAATCTATAAAACTGTTGGATATTATCGTGCAGTTTTTATGGACTATTTTGTGGCGTTATTAACCTGGAATTTCAGTGGACATTATGTATGTTTAATGTGGTAACTAATGAAAGTCCTAAGAGATTAAGAGTATAAAAAAGTGTTAAAAGGCTTCACATTTTACCCTTGTTGTTGTCGAATTTTGGATTGATTTTGGGGACTGTTTTACATGGATTAAGGGGCTGAATTTTACACGTCAAGTAGACGTGTAATCCCCTTTGGTTAACTGTTGGTTGTGCCCTTAATTGTGGCTTGTTTGTTGTTGAATTTGGGTCTTGGAAAAGGTGGAAAAGTACGTATAAACGGGGGAAGTGCTGCCCAAATTTTCGTAGAATAAGAGGACTTTTACTTAGTATTAACCTACTCTAGTAACCTTGAAGTTGATAGAAATGTTATTGTATTTATAGGTTGAAGTACCTAATCGGGACGTATTCTACTTGTCGTGTTGGTTAGTCGTCAATGAGGTATTTGAACCTCTTCCCTCTCTCTTTTGGCACGTTCTTCGTGTGAACCATAACTGTGGTATTGTTTCAAAAGTTATTATACTCTTAGAAGTTAAGGAGTATTCTTGTTATTGATTCTATGCTAAAGGCATGTCTAAACTATTCCTAAGTCCTTACCAGGTCTTATGGGAGATGTTGGTAAGAGCTTTTAGTAAACATTGGAGTCGAGTTGATCTTGCTAGTTACAACACTAATGAGAAAATGTATCAAACAAGCCATTGCAGCATTAATGAAAAAGGAATCGACATTCTATTATATTGAAATAAGTAGAATTTTCCATCTGCATAGAAGCTAAGATATAACCAGTTCGTTTTACACTTTCTAGGTTCACAACTGATTAGATAAGATCATTATTAATATATATCCTACTAATGGCTCATAAAATGGATATTAATTTGCCAATTCGGATCAGTTATCACCATGCAAATGTTTTCATAATGTTAGCTAGAGGAGCGAGACGAATTAGATTATCGAGTTGGTACAAATGACGAGTGGATCCTATACTTGACTTGATCTTTATAAAGTGAGCGAATCCTAATCTTTAGTGATATTTTCCCTTGATAGTGCTTTGGGTTTTATAAAAGGAAAGTTGTTTACCTATTCGTTTGATAATGCCTTGAGTTTTTCTAAAAAGATAGTTCATTCTAATTGTGCTAATGAAAGTCAAAGATGATTTAAATTGTACATAGTTGCTTGTGATAGCTATAGGTGTACAATCATTTATATTCACACAGAGTCCCAGAATGGGCCGGAACATGTCGTACCTTATTTGACTTATAGCACATTACATCGAGTCCCAGAATGGGCCGGAACATGTCATACCTTATTTGACTTATAGCACATTACACCGAGTCCCAGAATAGGCCAGGACATGTCGTACCTTGCATGACTTATAGAGCGTTACACCGAGTCCCAGAATGGATCGGGACATGTCGTACCTTGCATGACTTATAGTGCGTTACACTGAGTCCCAGTGTAACGACCCGTTCCGGGGCCCGTTACTGGTGCCTTACCCCGGGCACCCTAGTGACACAACATCAGAGAAAACCAGCGGAAAATAAAACTTTAAACAAGAAACAAGATATATGATCATAAAACAGGCCAACCCAACGGTTACCTTCCAATAACATATATAAATACAACTCTTTCAAAACGAACAGTTTAATCCTTTTCACAAACCACACTTGCAAGATTACTGCACCTCTAAGATTTACAACAACTATGACGGGACGGGGCCGCCATACCCGAATGTACAAGAACCTACAACTCGGGGAACACATACAAAAGATAAGCCTCGGAGAAACGGAGCTTCCAATACGCTGAATCGAGATCCTAAGAGCGAGGATCCACGACCGATGTACCTCTACTGCGGCATGACGCGGCCCGAAGGTCGATCTGGCAACAGTACCAAGTATGTGGCGTAAAATCGTAAATGAAATCATAGCGATCTATATAAAGCAGAGACATGAATGATAACCAAACTACGATACATATATATCGCTTATATCAAGTCGTGGTCTCACGCCCTCACATCGATCATGCGTGGAATGCCTTCCTCACCGCCGCGATCATGATATGATAACACCAAGAAGTACACCAGCGCACCAAGTCCTACGATGCCAAAGTCAGATTAACAATTCAAATGGAAGCATACGTGCGCTACGCATCGTGTCGGTATGTCCAAAAAGGGAACCACAAGACAAGAATCAAAATGGAAGCATACGATGCGCTACGCGTCGTGTCGGTATGTCCAAAAGGAAACAATAAGACAAAGATTCCAAATGGAAACATACCCGATGCGCTACGCGTCGTGTCGGTATGCCCCAAAGGAAACAATAAAGCGAGATCAACATGGAAGCATACCGTGCGCTACGCATCGTGTCAGTATGTCCAAAACGATTAGCAAAAGTAACACAATCAACAGGAACGTACCCGTGGAATTTCTCCATCACTACCGGCATGTCCAAGTAAGTTCTCAACAAGTCATCCGACCCTCTATCGAGACGCGGTAACGAAATACAACAACACTTGTACAACAAAGGCTATCATCACAAACATAGGCAAGTTTCACACAACTCAAAGTACTTTCACATAAGCCACACAATACCCGTAGTATAAAAATCGTGACTATCTTTTTAAGTAAACAAGACACTTCCCCTTTTGTAAAATCAAGTAACAACATTATTTTCCAAACGTTCAAATTTGCCTAATTTCAAATGCTCAAGTCACTTATTTTAGAAAGGTTTCATAAATCATAGTCTTAATCTCTTTTAAAACAATTGAGTAACATATGTCATAAATGTGAGTAGTTTATTCTTGTTTATAACGATCTTATTACAGCAACCATGATCTAGAAAATGTAATATCATTTTGTCTCATCTTAGCTTCTATGCAGATGGAGGTTTCTACTGGTTTTAATACAACACATCATTATTCAATACATTTTCCTTTATTAACGCTGCAATGGTCTGTCGATACACATTCTGATTTCCGAAATCAGTAAAACATTATCCCTTTAAAAACCAAGTACTCATTACTCACGAATGAGGTTTCACACAACATCCACATTAACAAATAAGTTAAGTCTCTTATCTTATAAGATCAAGTCTCTTAACTTCTAACATCAGTAAACCATTTTCTTACCTACATAAAGCTGTTATAACCAACTTCCCATAAAGCCGTTATAACACTTTATGTTTAAACAAACAAATACACTTAGCACCATCGTCCACCGTACTACATAGCTACACACATATCATGCTAGAACAGATAGGAAGAGGTTCACATACCTCGCGACGAGTATCGACAATAAGCAAAATGCTCCAAGTACTACAACGCACTAGCCCATTCCACTCCACAAGTACAATACGCTACTCTTAGTACTTTCACCTAGAAAGGTCACAAACGTCTATTAACTTCAAAACACAAGGTTCCATTTCTCTACAGAAAATTCGACAGCACCTCCCCCCCCCGCAACAGCGTAAATCTCCTCCTCTATCGAGGCCGGCTACCAAGCCAACCAGGGGGTTTACACGCCTAACGGGCGTGTACCATCCTACTACACAACAATGCTACACAAGTCTCATGTCTGATCCTATGTAATTACAGATTCGATTCTCTTCTTTAAATTCAGCTTAAGTCAAAAGACATTGCCGCACAAATAATGCTCGATTCTATATAGTATACCTCAACTATATATTCCTACTACATGTAATCTCCAATTACAATAAGGGACAAAAATATTTACCTCGACAAGCCCAAAATTATCCAAGTTATAATGTCGATCCGAGCAAGGTTTAGCTCTACTCGTGCGCTCCAATCCGCTCCAAACAACCCTTAGAAGTTCTAACCAACTTCTACTCAAATACTTCAACCAACTATGAAGATTTCCTTAGGGTTTGGTTTGAGACTAAAAGGACAAAGGTAGTATTTAGGCTCTACGATAGAGGTAACTTTTGGAATACAACAAGGTAAAGGCTAAGGTATTTTGGGCATTATAACAATACTTGGAGAAGTATTTCAATACCACGAGGAGGGTATTATACGAAAACAACTAGGCTAGGGGGTACCCATGGCTGCAGCTTGAGGGGAGGAGGCTCTCGGCCTGAGGCCACTCAGGGGAAGTGAGGCTTAGGACGATGGCTCACTGAGGGAGGAGGATTTAGACTTGGAAATTTGTGATGAATAAGTCTTCAAAGAGAGGGTATTTATAGGGAAGCGAGGGCGACGATGGACAAGATCAAGCCATGTGCAAGGCAAGTGTAAGGCCTTGATCAAGCCAAGTGCACCTATCCCTACTCCAAAAAACATGGCTCAAAACAATGCACAAAACAAGGCCAAAACAAGGCACAAAACAAGGCACCAATAAGGCCTGGCGTGAGCGATCGGCGCTGTCCAAGTCACGTAGGGTGACAAGTGTCACCCTCCCGTTGGTCCAAGATGTTTCGTCGCTCGGAAAAATCCGCAAAAATACAAAGCGACATAGCCGAATTTTCCTTCGCGAAGCTACGAAAAGCGTTTAGTCGAAAACGACTCCAACCCGTGTTGTGCCTGAGTAAATTCGGCCAAGGGTGCCACATGGGAGTGACACGTGTCGCCCCGGTCGCCTGAATATTTCGTCTTAGAAAATATCCAAAATCTGAAATCTCAAAAACAAAGCGGGCCCCACAAATCGTAAATTTCTCCGTGGGCCCACGTGACCATTCAGAAAATAAAATCTCAAAATTCTAATATAATTTAAGAAGCCCATATACCAAATCGGGAAACCAATTCTCATTAACGAACCTTTTTCTTCACAAATTAGGAAACTTTTAAAGTGAAAACTCACATCTTTCTTTCTTTTCAAAATTTCTGCCGTACTCTCGTACGTACGTCCTCACATACATACCCTGCAACTACGGGGTATAACACCCAGAATGGGTCGGGACATGTCGTACCTTGCATGACTTATAGAGCGTTACACTGAGTCCCAGAATGGGCCGGGACATGTCGTACCTTGCGTAGCGATATTTGTTTATTTGAATGACGTTCTTAATTTTGACATGACTCTCATTTTAAAAGGAAGTACCGTGGGAACGGTTGAATCTTATTTTTAAAAGAATACAGTTGAATCATTTTTATAAAAATGCTGATGTCTGATGTCGATGAGTGCGAAGTACAGTGATACAAGGTACAGTTGACTCTTATTTTTGGCACGGTAGGATCTACTATTTGATTTTCATACTTGTCCCTGTCATTCTTTTATACAGTTATGATCTTGTTTACTGTACTTCATGTTTACATACTTGGTACCTTGTTATCGACCACTTTTCCGTTTGCGTTCATGCCGCAGTATTAGGTACTCAATTGGGTGATCATGAGCTTAGGATCCTTGTTCAGCGTTGTGGGATAGCTCCAATGTTCCGGAGTTTGTCATTTTGGCACAGGTCTTCCATTACGGCTAGGTATATTCGAAGTGCAGCGGGGCCTTTTCCGTCATAGTTTCTTGTCCAAACTCTTAGAAGTGCAGATTCATATATAAATTTGGACTTGCGTGAGTTATATTTATATTTTTGTACAATTATAGTTCCATTCGGGTGTTATATATTATGGCAGCCTTGTCGGCTTTGCCTTTGCAATAAAAGAAAAAAATAACGAGTGTTATTTAGCTTCCGCGGATTACTTGTGTTGTACGGGTAGAATGGTGCCCAGGTAGGGCACCAGTCGCGGGCCCGGGGTTCGGGTCGTGACAGAGTGGTATCAAAGCAGTTAGTCCTCAGAATATCTACAGACCGTGTGCAGTAGAGTCTTGGTTATCGGTGTGTTGTGCACCACACCCATAAACAGGAGGGTATAATACATTTAGGATTAGTTTCTATTTTTCTTACTCCAAGATCGTGCGATATAGCTGTGTGGTTAGGGTAGTCCCTCTCCAACATATTTTTGTGATTGCAGCTATGAGAAATCGACAGCGGCCCAGAAAGGAAATATTTGAACTTAGTATCCCGGTAAAATTGTTGTAGAGTTGGTATAATGATGATGTACATCTATGCGGAAATATTTATTTGGGGCCATGTGTGTGCTGTCTGAAGCAATTATGGGTTATCATGTGATAGTTAAGCTTTATAAATTGCTTTGAAGGTGTGAAACAGTTTAATGAATCCACATCAAGGTTATATATGTGCTAATTTGGAATAATTAGGTGTCATGACCGACCCGGGCATGCGGGTGCCTGCACAGGCACCTACATCAGAGATAATCAGCGGAATATACATAAAACTCATAACGTACATCAACAGGAAAAATAAACAACAGGCTAGCCGATAAGGCTACCTCCCTGGACATATATATATATCTGCATAGCCAAAAGCAGTTACATCCTTCTTCTTTACAAACCGACTGATGCGCGAAAAGATGCACACACTTTAACGCAAGTGCACGTTATCGTGACAAGAAATATAGTCTTGATAAGACTGAATATCGTCCACAAGGATTAGGGTTCAAGTACCAACTATCTATCTTTTGGTATCTATTTGGTAATTGATATGTGATTTTGTGGTTTATAACTAATAATTATAAAAGCTAATTAACTATAGGTTTACTTCAGTTGTGATGGGAATAGGGCTTCCATGTCTCCTCAACTATCCGCTTATGTTATTTATTAATACAATGAATTATTGTCTTCTTCTCTCGGAGCTAGCAGGTTTACGAAATCGTTTTATATTCCCGTTAAGGATATATAAACACTCAACCCCAGTATTGCACCTTACCTACTTTTCAGTGATAAGGATAACTCTATAGGAGGATTAAGCACAAAAACCTAGTTAAGCATCACGCACGTGCGTAAAATTAGGGTTGTTAAGCCTCTCATTAACGCTACATAAATAATTGAGGTATTTTCATCCCCAACCCAAATATGTCTACCCAACTTACAGCATATTCACAACCTCCTCCTTTCGAAGTTTGATTAGAAATCATATAATGATAATTAGTTGTCAATTAATTACCAAGCATTCAAAGCAATTATTGGATAAATCTCTCAAAGAAGAATAACCATAGACATGCATTAATTCATAACATAAGTTTCTAGTGAATCAACATGGAAAGCCCTATAAGAGAATTAGTTCCTAGCCATTGACATGACAAGAACTAATTCAAAGTTCATCATACAAAACTGAAATAAAAGAAAAGAAAATAAAATTACTAAGTATGAGTCTCCAAGCCTTCTAGCATCCAAGGGTTGTGTTGTGGAATATTTACAAGATGGATTGGTGGAAGGGTGGATGTAGAGTGGTGAATGGTGGAATGGAGAATGAATAATTCTTCTAATGATGTAGAGTATTTATAGCCAAAGAATCCTTTTGGTGAAGGGTTAGGGATTTTGTAGGTAGGAAAAGTTATTAGAATCCTTTTAGGTAAGGGTTTTAAGGTAGGAAAAGTTATCCCTTTAGGTAGGAAAAGTTCTCCCTTTAGGTAGGAAAATTTATCTCTTTAGGATTCTGAAAACATGTCAAATTCGGCCCAGCACTTCATAATTCCCGCGTCGGCGCGCCTGATGAGCGCGGCCCAAGTCAAATTCAGCAACTCTCGGGACTTTCAGCACTTTGGGCTCACGCTGGCCAGCGCGGCTCCGGTGACGTTTTTCAGGCGGATTCTGTTTCGTCGTCATTTTTCCGTCCGGACTTCGTCGGATCTCCTCTATAATTCCCGGAACTTTTTAGACTTCATTTCTTGGCCCTTTTTGTGTGCAATTCCATCTCATTTATGCTCATTTCATCTCCTTTTCGTCATTTCTCCATTTATGACCGCTGTGACACAAAAGAAAGGAAAACGACCCTAATACTATACTAATCATAAATAAAATGAGTAAAATACTAACTAAAAATGACTCAAAAAATGTATATAAAATACACCGATCACCGACCCACAAGATATGATTACAGACCTCTAAGAATTTTGACATAACCACTGTGACGGGACATGGCCCCGCCATACCCCTGAATATACATAATCTACATCAACAGGGATCCGTACCAAAAGATATGCCTCCGGAGTGAATGGAGCTTCTTCCCAAAAACTGAACAGAGATCATAAGAACGAGGATCACCAACCTGGGTACCTAATACCTGCGGGCATGAACGCAGCCCCCCGAAGGGGGTCAATACAACACGTACCGAGTATGGAACGAAAAATAAGGTGCAGTAAACAAATCATAACTGTACAAAAGAATGACAGGGGCAAGTATAAAAAAATTAAATATCAGATCCTACCGTGTCATTTTAACTCATGAAATCAGTCATACATTAGTCGTTCTTTTCCTTCTTTCAAAAAGAATTATAAACATATTCTTACATACATACTTAAGAATTTCATCAAGTTCTTTTCCACATAACTTCCGAATCTTACATACGTAATCCGACCCTTTATGGAGTGTTACACCCCGTAATTACAGGACATGTTTTAAGAACATACGTAAGAATCCCAAATGTTAAGATTTGAGACTAGTAAAAATTTATCGGAATTATGAAATTGTCGGAAAACGAAATATTGTGACGAATGGGAGGGCGACACGTGTCACCCCCCTTAAGTGGTCTTGGACGAAAATAACATGGGTAAAAGGGTCATTTGGCCATTATTAAGATGACCAAGTCTTGCAAAGTAGTAGAGCTTGATATAATTGACTTAGTCAATGGGGCCACTTGACTTGATATTTAAGAGAATTTCATCCAAGCCACACATATGTGCAAATCTTGACCCTCCATGTTACTATATAGTAGTACTAGTAGTGAGACAAGCTTCCATACTTAGAAATTTTTTCAAGAAATTGGATGAAACCTTAAGGGAGCTCTCGGGTTCAAGCTCTTCAAAAAGGAAAAAAAATTGTTTGTTATCCAATAAGCTCCACTCTTTAAACCAAGGTTCATGAGGGTATTGTAAGGGTATCTCAATAAAAAGATCCCGGAAAAAGATTGTTTTCGTATTAGTCGCAAGGTGAAAACCTAGATGTTTTCCTAGGTTTTGTTATACCCAGTATTTTCAGAGTATATACGTACGGACGTACGTACGACAATTTGAGACTTAAAGTTTGGCATAGGTTCGAAATTTGTGCACAACACCCGATTAGAATCGTTTTTCGACGAAACGTTTTACAGAATTTGCGAAGGGAAAATTCTGGCTATGTCATTTGCGATTTTTGCGGATTTTTCCGGGAGACGAAACATTTTGGACCAACGAGAGGGTGACACTTGTCACCCTCAAGTGGACGCCTAAGGGGCGGTTTGGCCTTGGCCGATTGGTGCCTTGTTTTGGCCTTGTTTTGTGCCTTACTTTGTGCCATGTTTGGTGCCATGTTTTGTGCCTTGTTTTGGGGTGTAGGGTTAGGGTGCACTTGGCTTGATCTTGGCCTTACACTTGCCTTGCACTTGGCTTGATCAAGGCCATTGGTTTCCCTATAAATACCCCTCCCTTGTGGAAGACTTCTTCATCCTAAATTTCACTAAGTCTTGAAATCCTCCCTCCCCTCTTGTGTTGTGTTCTCGTCCAAGAGGTCTCCCCTCCCCCTTTGAGAAGCTTTGGCCGAGAGGCCTCCCCCTTTGTAGTGTCTAGCTGAGGGGTACCCCCCCTAGCATAGTTGTTTCGTATAATACACCCCCCCTCTTGGTAGAAATACTCTCCAAGTATTGTTATAATGCCCTAAATACCTTAGCCTTATACCTTGTAGTATTCCAAAAGTTACCTCTATACGTAGAGCCCGGAAATACTACCTTTTGTCCTTTTAGTCTCAAACCGAAACCCTAAGGAAATCTTCATAGCGAGTTGAAGTATTTAAGTAGAAGTTGGTTAGAACTTCTAAGGGTTGTTTGGAGCGGATTGGAGCGCGCGGAGTAGGAGCTAAACCTTGCTCAGGATCGACATTATAACTTGGATAATTTTGGGCTTATCGAGGTAAATACTCTTGTCCCCTTATTGTAATTGGAAATTACATGTTGTAGGATTATATAGTTGAAGTATACTATATATAGAACTGAACATAGCTTTGCGGCAATGTCTTTTGACTTAAGCCTGAATATAAAGAAGAGAACTGAACTGTAATTACATAGGACTGTATTACAGTAGACTTGTGTGGTATTCTATGTAGTAGAATTGTATACGTCCGGTTAGACGTATAACCCCCCCCCTGGTTGGCTTGGTAGCCGGCCTCGATAGAGGAGGAGATTTACGCGGTTGCGGGAGAGGAGAGTCTTTGCGAATTTTACGTAGAATATGGTACCATGCTGTTAGAAGTTTATAGACTTTTGTGGCCTTATAGGTGGAAGTACTACGAGTAGCGTATTCTACTTGAATAGTGGAAAAGGCTAGCCGATTCTGATCGTGGGCGTTTTGCTTATTGTCGATAATTGTCGCGAGGTATGTGAACCTCTTCCTATCCTTTCTAGCATGATGCTTTGTAAACTATGTAGTACGGTAGACGTACATGTGCTAAATGAGTTGGTTGGTTTAAAACATAGGGTGTTATAATAGCTTTATGGGAAGTTAGTTATAACGACTCTATGTAGGTAAAAGATTGGTTTGTTGATTGTAGGAGTTAAGAGACTTGATCTTGAAAGATAAGAGACTTAACTTATTTTACTTGTTTATTAACATTTTGTTAAAAATGTTGTGAAACCTCATTCGCGAGTAATGAGTACTTGGTTTTAAAAAGAATAATGTTTCTTGATTTGGAAATGAGAATAAGTGTCGAGCAAACCACAATGGCGCTAATAAAGGAAAGTGTATTGGCAAATAACTAATTGTTATTAAAACCGGTAGAAACCTCCATGCATGAAGCTAAGATAAGACAAAATTGTATTACATTTCCTAGATCATGGTCTTTGTAACAAGATTGTTGTAAACAAGAATAAACGGCTCACGTATAAGACATATGTTTCTCAGATTGTTTAAAAGAGAATTATATTCTTAAATGATTAAGACTATGAACTATGAAACTTTTCTAAAATAAAGAGACCTGAGTAATTGAAATTAGGCAAACTGGAACTTTAGGGGAAAGAATGTTGTTGAAAAGGAAAGTGTTTTGGTTTACCTAAAAATGTGAGTCACTCTATTTTTATACTACGGGTATCGGGTGACCTTTATAAAAGGAATGGATCTCTTTAAAAGGAATTTAACGTACGTAGTACTTTAGGGTTAAAACCCGGACCTTGATATAAAATGGAAGTACCTTGAGTTATGTATAACTTGCCTATGCTTGTTGTTGTATAACTTGCCTATGCTTGTTGTTGTGTAACTCGCCTATGCTTGTTGAGATAGCCTTTATTGTGCAAATGTTGATATCAGGTGACTTCTTGAGAAATAGTGGATCTTTTATAAAAGTCTAGAAGTATGGTAATTTGCTTGAGCTTGTTTGTGATAGCCTGGTTGTGCGGTATATTGTTGTTGATGTTACATGGACATGTCTACACCGATCTGCAGTGCGGGGCATGTGGCCATGCGGCAGGGTTGATTACCCGATATAGTGTTATTGTGGTTACATGGACATGTCTACACAGATCTGGTCGGGGCATGTGGCGTGCGGCGGGGTTGATCACCCGATATATTATTGTTGATGTTACATGGACATGTCTACACCGAGTCGGGAATGTGGCGTGCGGCATTGTTATTATTGTTGCATCATGGACATGTCTGCGTCACGAAATTCAGGGGCATGCGGCCGTGATGCGAACATGATTGATGTTGTGGCGTGAGACCCATAGTTATATTAGTGATGGCGTTGAGGCGTGAGTCCACGACTTGCTAACTTTTATGTTGCGTCTGTATTTTTGTTATCATACATGTCTCGCTTTATGTAGACCGTTATGATTTAAGCTGCGATATTTTGATTTCACATACTTGGTACTGTTATCGACCTCGCCGGGCTGCGTTAAATCGCGGTAGAGTACATCGGTAGTTGATCCTCGCTCTTAGGATCACGATTCAGCGTTAGGAAGCTCCGTTCTCGGAGGCTTATCGTTTGGTATGTTACCACGAGTTGTAGGTTCTTGTACATTCGAGGGTATGGCGGGGCCTGTCGTCATGTTGTATAAAAACTCTTAGAAGTGCATGTAATCTTGTTGTGGGAAGGGTTTGTAAAAGGATTAAAGCTATTCGTTTTGAAAGAGTTGTTTATATATATTTTTGGAAGATAACCGTTTGGTTGCTTTGTTTATGATCATATATCTTGTTTCTTGTTTAAGTTTTATTTTCATTTGGTTTTCTCGATGTTGTATCACTAGGGTGTCGGGGTAAGGCACGATCCACGGGCCGGATCGGTCGTGACAAAAGTGGTATCGAGCGATTAATCCTCGGAAAATGTCTACGCACCGTGTCTAGTAAGTCTTGATTATCGATGTGTTGTGCACCACATCTATAATCGAGAGGCTGCAGACATTTAGGATTAGTTTCCATTCTTCTCATTACGAGATCGTGCCTTAGAGGTGTTGTAAGTTGGACCCTCCGCGTATCTCATTTTACGATTATGCCTCCAGCGCAACCAGAGCCCGGAAGGGCAAGCGTAGGAGTCTTTGCTAGTGAGATCTGAGAGAATGCGAGCGCGAGCGGTCGATACGAGATTGTGCTTGACGGCGAGTTTTGCGGCGCCACGGCCCAGCGAGTTTAGAGCGCGATAGTGGCTGCGAGACCACGATACGAGCCTCCAATCCACGATGCAGGCGGATGAGATGGGTTACAAGGAGATGGCCCGATTCTTGGCCATGGTCGTGGCGAATATGAGGATAAATTTGGATCACGGCGATTCAGTTCGATAGCACCGATGGTTCACCTAGATCGAGATAGTTTGAGGCTACGAGACTTTACGAGATGTATCACTTGAGTTCTGGGTGAGGCACGAGGATGATCGCGAGGAGTTCATCAAGCGATTATAGCGGATCGTGAGTGATCAAGCTTGGAGACCGAGTCGGTGGTCTTAGGTTCGCATCGGCTGCGTGATACCGCAGTCGACTGGTTTGATTCGTGGGAGCTGTCCCGGGGAGAGAATGCACTTCCAGCCGTTTGTGACGAGTTCTCGGGGGCATTTCTTGCACATTTCTTGCCTCCACAGAGGAGGAGGGCTCGTGCAAGCAGTTTTTGATGTTGAGGCGAGCAGGCGTCTGATTCGAGTACAATATGAGTTCGACTCATTGGCTCGGTATGCCCCCGCTGTAGTAGCTGATATGGAGGACAGAGTACACCGCTACGTTACCGGGTTAGATGACTACTTGGCAGAGGCTTGCTCGGGTGTAGCTCTTCAGCCGGGCATGGACATTGCCCGCATGTAGGCTTATGCACTTGGGGGTGAAGAGCGGAGAGGTCGACGGAATGACGAGATCGGCGAAGAGGGCGAGCAACGAGGTCCTTTGGTGACTTCGAGGCGGACCACCTCGGCAGCGAACTAGTTTTGTACCTCCGCCCGGTCAGAGTGGTCCTCCACAACCTTCGGGGCATCCAGTATTCGGGGCGGTCGGGGCTCGAGGTTGAGTTTCGGGAAGTAGGGTGTTGGCGGATCGATCACCCTGCCTCGGTGTGGTCGATGTGGTAGACCGCATTTCGGGAGTGTCGTGGTGCCAAGAGCTTGTTATTTTGTGGCAGCGGGGCCATTTTGCGAGAACTGTCCGACCAAGGGTAGCACGGATGTTACGACTCACCTTGAGATCGATGGTGGTTCATCACCTTCGCTAGCTATGCGCCTGCGGAAGTGTGATTAGAAGCGGTAGAGACAGTATATCCTTAACCCTCTAGAGTTTTGTATCTGATGTGTTTAGTGTTATGTTCGGATAGCTTTGTGCTAAAATGTGATTTAGAAACACAGTTAGTGTAGAAGGGTAAGCACAGGGGCATGGTAAGTGTGAACCTTAGACTATTTCACGATTGAGACCTTAGAGGTAAGGTCGTCTTGTGTAAAAGATTTATTTTATGTTTGACCTTTATCGAGTGCGTAGTATCGTGGAGTTATTGTGAATTCCTTGGTTGTGTAAAATGGAAGTGGTAGCTTTCATGACTTGAATAGGTAAGATTGTTAGGATCGGGAACAAGAGTGTGGCGGTTGTGGGGTCGGGTTGAGGACCGTTCGCGGGTCAACCCGCAGCCGGTTTGTGGTGGGTCGATTCGAGGTGGTCCCGGTGGTAGTCACGAGGATGCTAGGCCGAGTATAGTTAACCATCGTATGAGTTCGTGGATCGTTCGACGAATGTCGGTTCATGAAGGCGGGAATGGCCTTGGCGGAAAGTGAAGCTAGTAAGATGACCAAGTTTGGAGGTAGTGACTCCACGGTTTTGAAAGCGAGGCGATGGTGAAGTATGGTGCGATATCTTGGGAGAGTTCAAGTGTTCGAGGGCACGGCGATTAAGGAAGAAAGAGAGCGTGTGTTATTTCGTGGCGGTATGGCGTTGGCAACTTGTTAGAAGGAACTTCATCGATATCCGTCTTGAGAAGGAACATTCGGGCGAATGTTTCTAGGAGGAGAATGTTATACCCGTATTTTGAGTATATACGTCTGGACGTCGTCGACAATTGAGACTTAAAGTTTGGCATAGGTTCGAAATTTGTGCACAACACCGATTAGAATCGTTTTTTCGAAGCGTTTCTGAGAACTTGCGAAGGAAAATTCTGGCTATGTCATTTGCGATTTTTGCGGATTTTTTAGGGAGTCGAAACATTTTGGACCAACGAGAGGGTGACACTTGTCACCTCGAGGGACGCCTAAGAGCGGTTTGGCCTTGGCGATTGGTGCCTTGTTTTGGCCTTGTCTTGTGCCTTACTTTGTGCCATGTTTGGTGCCATGTTTTGTGCCTTGTTTTGGGGTGTAGGGTTAGGGTGTACTTGGCTTGATCTTGGCCTTACACTTGCCTTGCACTTGGCTTGATCAAGGCCATTGGTTTCCTATAAATACCCTCCATTGTGGAAGACTTCTTCATCCTAAATTTCACTAAGTCTTGAAATCCTCCTCCTCTTGTGTTGTGTTCTCGTCCAAGAGGTCTCCTCCCCCTTTGAGAAGCTTTGGCGAGGCCTCCCTCCCCTTTGTAGTGTCTAGCCAGGGGTACCCCTAGCCTAGTTGTTTAGTATAATACACCCATCTTGGTAGAAATACTCCAAGTATTGTTATAATGCCCTAAATACCTTAGCCTTATACCTTGTAGTATTCCAAAAGTTACCTCTATCGTGAGCAGGAAATACTACCTTTTGTCCTTTAGTCTCAAACCGAAACCCTAAGGAAATCTTCATAGCGAGTTGAAGTATTTAAGTAGAAGTTGGTTAGAACTTCTAAGGGTTGTTTGGAGCGGATTGGAGGCCTTGTGAGTAGGAGCTAAACCTTGCTCGGGAGCGACATTTAACTCGGATAATTTTGGGCTTATCGAGGTAAATACTTTTGTCCCCTTATTGTAATTGGAAATTAGATGTTGTAGGATTATATAGTTGAAGTATACTATATATAGAACTGAACATAGCTTTGCGGCCATGTCTTTTGACTTAAGCCTGAATATAAAGAAGAGAAGCTGTAATTACATAGGGTGTATTCAGATAGACTTGTGTGGTATTACGTGTAGTAGGGTGTATCGTCGGTTAGGCGTATAACCCCACTGGTTGGCTTGGTAGCGGCCTCGATAGAGGAGGAGATTTCTGTGGTTGCGGGGAGAGTCTTTGCGAATTTTACGTAGAATATGGAACCATGCGGTTAGAAGTTAATAGTCGTTTGTGGCCTTATAGGTGGAAGTACTACGAGTAGTGTATTCTACTTGAAGAGTGGAAAAGGCTAGCCGGGTTCTGATCTTGTGGGCGTTTTGCTTATTGTCGATAATCGTCGCGAGGTATGTGAACCTCTTCCTATCCTTTCTAGCATGATGCTTTGTAAACTATGTAGTACGGTAGACGTACATGTGCAAAATGAGTTGGTTGGTTTAAAACATAGGGTGTTATAATAGCTTTATGGGAAGTTAGTTATAACGACTCTATGTAGGTAAAAGATTGGTTTGTTAATTGTAGGAGTTAAGAGACTTGATCTTGAAAGATAAGAGACTTAACTTGTTTTACTTGGTTATTAACATTTTGTTAAAAATGTTGTGAAACCTCATTCGCGAGTAATGAGTACCTGGTTTTAAAAAGAATAATGTTTCTTGATTTGGAAATGAGAATAAGTGTCGAGCAAACCACGGCGCTAATAAAGGAAAGTGTATTGGCAAATAACTAATTGTTATTAAAACCAGTAGAAACCTCCATGCATAGAAGCTAAGATAAGACAAAATTGTATTACATTTCTAGATCATGGCTTTGTAACAAGATTGTTGTAAACAAGAATAAACGGCTCACGTATAAGACATATGTTTCTCAGATTGTTTAAAAGAGAATTATATTCTTAAATGATTAAGACTATGAACTATGAAACTTTTCTAAAATAAAGAGACCTGAGTAATTTAAATTAGGCAAACTGGAACTTTAGGGGAAAGAATGTTGTTGAAAAGGAAAGTGTTTTGGTTTACCTAAAAATGTGAGTCACTCTATTTTTATACTACGGGTATCGGGTGACCTTTATAAAAGGAATGGATCTCTTTAAAAGGAATTTAACGTACGTAGTACTTTAGGGTTAAAACCCGGACCTTGATACAAAATGGAAGTACCTTGAGTTATGTATAACTTGCCTATGCTTGTTGTTGTATAACTTGAATATGCTTGTTGTTGTGTAACTCGCCTATGCTTGTTCAGATAGCCTTTGTTGTGCAAATGTTGATATCAGGTGACTTCTTGAGAAAGAGTGGATCTTTTATAAAAGTCTAGAAGTATGGTAATTTGCTTGAGCTTGTTTGTGATAGCCTGGTTGTGCGGTATATTGTTGTTGATGTTACATGGACATGTCTACACCGATCACGAATTAGGGGTATGTGGCGTGCGGCGGGGTTGATTACCGATATAGTGTTATTGTGGTTACATGGACATGTCTACGTCACGGTCAGGGGCATGTGGCCATGCGGCGGGGTTGATCACCCAGTATATTGTTGTTGATTTTACATGGACATGTCTACACCGAGGCAGAATTCCGGGGGCATGTGGCCATGCGGCATTGTTATTATTGTTGCATCATGGACATGTCTACACCGATGCAGAATTCCGGTTGGTTCGCTCCGTTCTCCGGAGGCTTATCTTTTGGTATGTTACCCTGAGTTGTAGGTTCTTGTACATTCAGGGGTATGGCGGGGCCCTGTCCCGTCATGTTGTATAAAAACTCTTAGAGGTCTGTAGTACTGTTGTGGGAAGGGTTTGTAAAAAGGATTAAACTGTTCCTTTTGAAAGAGTTGTTTATATATATTTTTTGGAAGATAACCGTTTGGTTGGCCTGTTTTATGATCATATATCTTGTTTCTTGTTTAAGTTTTATATTCCGCTGATTTCTCTGATGTTGTATCACTAGGATGCCCGGGGTAAGACACCAGTCACGGGCCCGGGTTCGGGTCGTGACAAAAGTGGTATCAGAGCAGTTAATCCTCGGAAAGTGTCTGAGGAGTATCCGATGAAGTCTTGATTATCGGTGTGTTGTGCACCACACAAATAATCAGGAGGCTATAGGATATTTAGGATTGGTTTCCATTCTTCTCACTCTAAGATCGTGCCTTAGAGCTGTGTTATAAGTTGGACCCCTCTAACGTATTTCTTTCCCTTACCGTTATGCCTCCGTGTAAGGCAACCGAGCCCAGAGGGCAAAGCGGCCGGAGGCTGCGAGTAAATCTGAGAGGGTTCGTGAGCACAGGCCCAATCATCACACGACATGGTGCTTCATTCGGGGAGTTCTGCGACATCACGGCCCAGCGAGTTTAGCACGGCGGCGATTCCTCTGCGGCCATGATAAGTTGAACGCCGGTTCCACGGCCGAATAGAGAATAGAGATTGCAAAGGCGACCACATTACTAGCTATAGATTTGGCTACCGCAGAGTATACCGATATCTGCGAGTCTTGATGAATATCTAAGAGAGGTTGTGCAAGAGTAATTCTTGATTAGGCTTGAGCATGGCACGTATGCGGGCTTATGCGCGTGAGCCAAAGCGTAGAGATCGAAGGGTTAACCAGGCGAGAAGAGGCGAGCAGCGGGGTCCTTTAGTAACTTTCGAGGCGAATCGCCTCGTGTGACCGATATGCACATCCACCGGTCTGAGTGGTCTCGCGAGTTCGAGCGTTCGGGAGTGGCGGAGTTGGTGAGCTCGGAGTTTCGGTTCCACGGCTACACGTAGGTTCCAGCCAGCCGGATTCAATTTTCCCCGGTGTTCCGCGGTGTGACGTCCTCGAAGTGTCGTCTTTTAGTTGTACTTGTTTTACTGCGGCCGTCGAGGGCCGTGTGTCGAAAGGATGTCTAGTAGAAGGACTCGGCCTTCATGATCGTGACGATTCATCATCTTCCCTAGCTACGCCTGCAGGCGAGTTTGATTAGAACGACTAAGGAGTGAAGCGATGAATCTGGTATATCCTTAACCTACAGAGTTTAGTGCGTATGATGAGATGAGTATATCTTAAGAGTTATGTTCAGATAACATAGTGTTAAATTATGATTAGAGATCATGATTAGTTAAAAGGGTAAGATTGGGGATAAGGAAAGTGGGAGCCTTAGAGTTTATACGTGGAGACCTTAGAGGTAAGGCCATCTCGAGTAAAGAGGTATTTTATGTTTGACCCTTATCGGAGTGCGTAGTGCACATGAGCTATGTTTGTGTGATAAGTCCCTGAGTTGTGGGAAAATGAAAGAGGGTAGTTGAGCTAAGAAGACCGCTAGGTTTTCGTAACGTGATTAGTGAGATTATTCCGGATCGGGGAGCAAGTGTTTTACGCGAGAGTGGGTCGGGTTGAGGCCATGCCGCGGGTCAACCCGCGACCTGTTTTATGGTGGGGTCAGTTTGTGGTGGCCCGCCGGTGGTAATCACGAAGGTGTTAGGCCCAAGTGCGGTTAACCGTAAATGCGAGTTCGTGGATGCGTTCGACGATGGCGGGCCGATAAGTCAACCATCGTGTCTTTCGATCGGGGCCAGTTACTTGGCGGTGATGTTATATCGGAAAGGTTGTAAAGGCGCGGGTGCCTACCTTCACCTTATGATGAGCAGTGGAGCCAGTGCATGTTTTCTTTTCGAAGTTTTACGAGCATGATTAGGAACTCGGTGAGTCTCGAATCGCGTTCGCCCCGGGCGGTGTTTGATTTGAGGTACTTGTGAGGATTCTGTCTCTGTTGAGGGAATGTTTTATAGCTACCATTTCGGTTTGCGGATATCGCCTTATGAAGCCTTGAGGGGCGAAAGTGTAAGTTCTTGGTCGAGTGGTTCGATGTTGGCAAGTCTGATTTTTGGTTCATCTGGTTTAATGAGAATGTGGCTAGGGTGTGAGTTTTGAGAAACTTAGCGAGTTACCTTGGGCCTTCGGATCATGTGAGGAAATAGGCGGGTTGCCTATATGTTAGCATTTGCCGTCCAACTTAGGAAGCGGTATGTCCGTCTTTTCGTTTTGCTATATTCGGTAAAGTATCGGAGATCCATCAGTGTTCCCGATTAATGATGACGAGTTGGAGATAGTAACCTAGAGATTTGGAACCGAATCGATGTGAGATATGGTAAGAAAGAGTTCGAGTGTATGCGAGAAGAGTGCGACGCGTAAAGGGAAGAATGCGAGCATGTATTGCGAGCATAGAGTGATCGATTCTTTTGTAAGGAGAAGGTGCGAAGGAAGTATATTTTAGACCTCGGGTAAGGGCTTTTGTGATGTCAGAGGTGATTCCTCGTGAACTTGGATGTAAGTATTTTGCGCAGGTGTTTCTGTGGCCAGTTGTGGCAGGATTGTTCTCGTAAGTATAGTAGTGAAGACTATCTTTGGCGCACAATTGTTGGAGACTTAGAAGGAACATTCGGACGAATGTTTCTAAGGAGGAGAATGTTATACCCGTATTTTGAGTATATGCGTAAGGATATGCGTAGAAAAGTTTGGGCTTTAAAGTTAGGCATAGGTTCGATTTTTGTACAACACGGTTAGAGTCGTTTTTCGACGAAACGTTTTACACAACTCGCGTAGGATAAATTACGGCTATGTCATTTCTAATTTTTGCGGATTTTTCCGAGAGACGAAACATTTTGGACCAACGGGAGGGTGACAAGTGTCACCCTCATATTGGGCGTTGTGGTGGGCGGTTTGGACGATTGGTCTTGGCTTTTTTGTCAAGTAGTTGGTAGGATATTTTGTGGGTAGATGGATAAGGTACACTTGGGTGAATCCTAGCCCTACACTTGCACCACACTTGGCTTGATCTTGGCCATTGGTTAGCCATGGCTTGACCTATAAATACCCCTCCCCTTTGATGAACTTCTTCATCCAAAATTATGCTAAGTCTTGAAAGCTCTCTTCTCCCCCCTTTGTGTAGTGTCGTCCTAGCCTCCCCCTCCCCCCTTGGTGAGGCCCCTTGGCCGAGAGCCCCTTCCCCCCTTGGCGAAGTACCCCACTCCTAGTGGGGTTGGTAGAAAGTACACACCCCTTTGTGGTGTTGTCTCGTATAAATACCCCCCTCTTGGTAGAAATACTCACCTAGTATTGTTACTATACCCAAAATACCTTGGCCCAAATACCTTGTAGTATTCCAAGGTTACACTTATACGAAAAGCCCAGAAATACTATTATACTTCCCTTCAGTCACAAAAACGAAACCCTAAGGAAAATCTCCATAGTTGGTTGGAGTATTAAGAAGAAGTTGCGTAGAACTTCTAAGGGTTATTTGGAGCGGGTTGGAGCACCCGGAGTAGGAGCTAAACGTTGCTCAGGATCGACTTTATACTTGGATAATTTTGGGCTTATCGAGGTAAACACTCTTGACCTTCTATTGTAATTGGAAATTACATGTTGTAGGAATATATAGTTGAAGTATACTATATATAGAACTGAACATAGTTGTGCGGCAATGTCTTTTGACTTAAGCCTGAATTTAAAAGAAGAGAATTGAACTGTACTTACATGAATTTGTATTCTGATGAACTTGTGTAGTTGCTATGAAGTAAATTGTGTACGTCAGGTTAGGCGTATAAACCCCACGGTTGGCTTGGTAGCCGGCCTCGATAGAGGAGGAGATTTCTTGTTATACCCGTATTTCGGTATATGCGTAAGGGAATACGTCTGAAGTTGGCCTTAAAGTTAGCCTTGGGCGTTTTTTTGTGCACAACTCACTAAAAGAATCGTTTTCCGACGAAGCGTTTCCACGACTTTCGTAGGAAAATTCCGACTATGTCATTTAGTATTTTTGCGGATTTTTAGAGAGACGAAACATTTTGGACCAACGGGAGGGCGACACTTGGCACCCTCCAATTGGTGGACTTGAATCGTCCATTTGGACGAATTGGAGAACCATGGCACGTTTTTTGTGCCTTGTGCACAAGTCAAGGAGTTGGTAGGATATTTGTGTATAGTTAATCCTCACCCTACACTTGCCTTGCACTTGTCTTCATCTTGGCCATTGGTTGGCCAAGGCTTGAGCTATAAATACCCCCTTTAGATGAAGAGTTCTTCATCCACAAAGTTATCTTCCAAGTCTTGAAAAATCCTCTCCTCTCCTTAAGCCTTTCGTCCAACACCTCCCCTTTGAGTGAGTTTGGCGAGGGCCTACCCCCTAGCCTAGCCGAAATCTACCCCTCCTTGGTAGAAAAGTTGTCTTCTAGTATTGTTATAATGCCCAAAATACCTAGCCCAAATCCCTTAGTCCTTTGTAGAAGTTGTGAAGAACTTCTAAGGTTTCTTAGACTACTGGGCGTACAACTTAGGAGCTAAACCTTGCTCAGTGCGACTTTATCTAGGATATTATTGGGCTTACAGGGTAACTAATCCTAACCTCTTTTGAATTAGAGAATACTTCAGTAGTAGTATAAGAATAAGTATAAATACTTAGAAGAATATTGCAGAATAGAATTGAACTGTTATCACGAGTAGAAGGGTTTAAAGAAGAATAATTAAACTATGCTTATATAGAATTTGTTTTCACAGAGACTTATATAGCTCACGGGTAGGAAGTCTGCCCGACTTTCCGTAAATTGTGAACCCTCTGTTTAGAATGACCTTGAGTAGTCTTTGATAGATGTCTGTGACTATTATAGGTGACTCTGCGCGCGACATATTGACTTGGCGGTGGTTTTATTTGAGAAGGTATGTGATTCTTCCTAAAGCATGATATTTTTACAATATATAGTACGGTGAGCGTACATGGGTTAAGCGAATAATAACTACGGCAATGTCTTTGACTTAAGCTGAATAATACTTATGGCAATGCCTCACGGCTTAAGCTGAATAATACTTACGAATGCCTCGCGGCAAGCACGAATAATACTACGGCAATGCCTCGGCTTAAGCTTTGAATAACAAAGAAGCGAAAGCATTTCAAAAGAATCTTGAATCATTTTTTTAACAGAAGATAAATATTTGGTTTTAAAACAAAAGCTTAAGAGTTATACTAGCTTTATGGGAAGTTAGGTATATGACTTAAGAAAGATAAAAAGGAACTGTTTACTTGTTTGTTTATAAAAGCCCTGTATTGATTTATGTTAAGTGTAGTAAGATTTGTGTGATAAGTAGACATATTATGATGCTACCTGGGTTAGTGTCTTGAAATCTTTGTGTAAGGGGTCATTCTTCTTTGTGCTTACGTTGCTAACAGGTAAGTCCGTTGTCTTGTTATTGTATCACCTACCCGCATTTGTTATCTGAGGGCTTGCCCGCTGATCTTGGTCTATACGGCCTATGCGGTCTGTGAGACTATGCGGAGCAGCGGTATGCTCCAGGATTGATCATTCCGGGTGTTTAGCCTGATGCGGGGGATTCATATGCGGTCTGTTGAGACTATGCGGTCTTTTGAGGCTATGCGGGTGCGGGAGCCTAGGCGGATCTGGGGTTAGCTGCCCCGTCGAGGAATACCTCATGCGGGTGCATGTGTGACTATGCGGATGCGGAAGTCGAGGACTAGGCACGCAGAATGATACTATGGGCGATTAGCCTTGCCCGATCATTCGCGGCCTAGAATAGACACATTCTGATTTTCCTATTCTGTTGTTGTTTGTGATGTGGCACTATGTGCAATTGAAGCGATTGTATTTGTGAAAAGGTTTTAAATACTTTGATTTCATTTGATTCTTTATAGTTTCACATACTTGGTACTGTTATGCTTGACCTCCTTGAAGCTGCGTTAAATCTGCGCGGTAAAAAGCGGCAGTGCTAGATCCGCGTCCTTAGGATCTTTTGCGTTGGTGTCGGGAGCTCCATCTTCTCGGAGGCTCTACTTTTGGGTATGATCTCCTGTTGTAGATAGTTTTATGCGATCGAGGGTATGGCGGGGCCTGTCGCCATAGTTGTATTTTTCCTTAGAGTGCAGTAGTCGTATTTATGCAGTTTGGGATGTAGCTTCTGAACCATGTTTATTTATATATCTTGCGAAAGCGACGTTTTCACATAAAGCGTATGTCTTATTTTATAAAGCATTTCTGTCTTGTTTTATATTTCCATGGTTACTCGATGTATGACTACTTGGGTGCCGTAAGGCACGATCCACGAACCGGGCAGTCGTGACAAAAGTGGTATCGAGCGATTAATCCTCGGAAAGTGTCTGAGCCGTATCTAGTAGAGTCTTGATTATCGGTGTGTTGTGCACCACACCAATGTCGAGGAGGCTATAGGATATTTAGGATTGGTTTCCATTCTTCTCATTACGAGATCGTGCTTTAGAGTTGTGTTATAGGTTGGACCCTCTAACATATTCCTTTCTGTAATAGTTATGCCTCACGTAAGGCAACCGGGCCGAAGAGCAAAGCGGCCGAGGCGCTAGCGAGACACCCAGTCACGAGGCTCGGGCCCGATCTATACGAGAGGCGGCGAGTTCTATGGCCGCCCGGCCCAGCGAGACCGCAGTACCACCTCATCCCACGGCACAGGGGCGGAGGTTAGGCTCTGAGAGATGGCCCGACTATTGGCTAGAGTTGTGGCCCGTCGAGAGAAGGCTGGATCACGGCGGTTCAGTTCGGCTCGGCTCGATCGCGCAGTAGTGCACGAGGCGAATAGTTTGAGACTACAGGATTTCCTTAGTTGTAGCCGCTTGATTTCTGGTCGAGGCGGAGGATGATCGCGAGAGTTCATCCGTCACCGAAGGATTATGCGGGTGATCGGGGCTTGAGGAGTCTGTGACATTCGGTTCGCGTCGGTGCGTGATCCGCTGATCGATTGGTTTGATTCATGGGAGCTTTCGGGAGAGCATGCACTCCAGTATGGGATGAGTTTTGAGGCTTTTCTCACACACTTCTTGCCTCGCGGATGAGGAGACACGGTGATAGATTCTTGTTCTTTGAGAGGCAGGGAGGGCCTTGCGTGAGGAGTACAATGTCGAGTTTGATTCTTTGGCTCGATATGTCCACTGCAGTAGCGAGATGGAGGGCCGGGTGCATCGCTATGTCACGAGGCTAGATGATTACATGGGCGAGTCTTGTGCGGGTGTGTCCCTTCACGAGCATGGACATAACCCGTATGCGAGCTCATGCACTAGGATCACGAGGCGTAGAGACCGCCGGGTAAGCGATATCGGCGGCGAAGAAGGCCAAGACGGCGGTTCTTTTGGTGGTTCTCGGGGTGGCGGCATCGTGAAGTCGGTTTTGCACCACGGCCCGGTATGAGCGCTCTACCTCATTTTGATGCGGCCCGGAAGCGATCGAAGCGGTCGGGGCCCGGGACTTTGATTTCGAGTAGCGAGGTGCTAACCGTTGAGGTGCTCGGTGTGCCGTTGTGGTAGATACCATTCAGGAGCGTACTCGAGAGCTGCTATACTTGTGGCCAGCGGTCATTTCGCGAGTTTGTCGGCCAGGCGGCGGTAGTAGGGCCCGATCTACGAGTGCATTGCGCTTCATCCCCGACGATTTACTCGCCCGGAGCAAGGTACTCATGGACCAGCGGGTCGCGGCAGGTCGTGGCGCGAGTCCCGATTCTAGCGATCCTCGAACCGCATTTATGCTTTGTCGGCCAGCGAGGATCGGAGGCCTCGCTGATGTAAATCGTAGTACCTTATCGATTCTGGGTTTGATGTGTATGCTTTGATAGATCCGGTTCTACTCTGTCTATATATCTCCACTTGTTGCTAGTAGGATGAGGATAGAGCACGAGTCCATAGACCACTTTCGAGGTAGCTACGCGGTGGGTGATTCGGTGGTAGCTCGGCGGGTATATAGAGCTTGTCTGTGACCATTCTGATCGTCGGACCACTGGCGACTTGATAGAGTTGGAGATGATTGACTTCGACGTGATCATGGGGATGGATTGGCTAGCTTCTTGCTATGCCAATGTAGGCTGAGAGAGAAGTAATGCAGTTCCGGTTTCTGAGGGCTGGTTGTTGAGTGGGAGAACGCAGTATCGCCGAGGGTAGGTTTATTTCTACCTCGAGGCTAGGAAGATGGTGCGAAGGGTATATCTACCATCTCGTTCGGGTGTTTGATCTGAAGGCTGCGGTACCAGATTTTCCGTCGATTCGGTGGTCGAGAAGTTCCCAGGCGTATTTCGAGACGACCTCCGGGTATCCCTCACGAGAGGAGATTGAGTTTTGTATTGACATATTGCGGACACTGACCTATTTCCATTCGCCATACAGAATGGCACTGCCGAGTTGAGAGAGTTGAAGGATCGGCAGGGATTTCTTTGGAGAAGGGCTTCATCGAGCCTAGTGTTTCTCCAGGGAAGCGCGGTATTGTTCGTGAAGAAGAAGGGCGGGGCAGCTGCGCATGTGTGTTGATCTGACGGTGAACAAGGTGACCATTAAACGAATACCCCCTTCCCGGGATTGATGATTTGTTCGACGATTGCGAGCGCGAGATGTTTCTCAAGATTGATCTGCGTTCGGGCTATCATCGAGGTTCGTGTCGAGAGGTGGATGTCCCTAGATCGCATTCGGACGATGCGGGCATTATGAGTTCGTGGTCATGTCTTTTGGGTTGACCAATGCTCGGCGGTATTCATGGATTTGATGAACCGAGTGTTCAAACCATTTTGAACACGTTTGTGATAGTGTTCATTGATGATATCTTGGTTTATTCGCTCGGGCGAGAGCATGCGAGCACGCGAGGCTGTCTTGTGATTCTCGGGACCCGGTATGCGCCAAGTTTTCCAAATGTGAGTTTTGGTTAACCGGTGGCTTTTCTTGGAGCACATTGTCGGGGCGATGGTATTCGGTAGATCTGGCCAAGATCGAGGCGATCGGAGTTGGCCTGAACCTACTACTCGGCAGAGGTTCGCGATTTTACGGGCCTTGCGAGGATATTATCGGCGGTTCGTGGAGAAGTTTGCTTCTATCTACGCACCATTGACTAGGTGACTCGAAGGCGACCAAGTTTGATGGTGATGCGTGTGAGCAAGGTTTCCGATTCTTTGAAAAGAGGCGGCGCCCGTTCTTACTCTTCCGGAGGTCGAGCGGTTATGTTGTGTATTGTGATCGTCGGGCATCGGGCTGGGATGTGTGTTGATGCGGCATGGCGGGGTTATAGCATATGCATCCCGACGGTGAAGAAACACGGAGAACTACCCCCATGATTTGGAGTTGGCGGCTGTGATTCACGCTTTGAAGATCTGGAGGCACTATTTGTATGGGGTTCACGTGAATATTTTACGGACCACAAGAGCCTCGGTATATCTTGACCCGAGAGAGTGAACTTACGATAGAGGCGGTGGTTAGAGTTGCTTAAGGATTACGATGTTGATATCTGTACCACGGGAAGGCAATGTTGTGGCGGATGCTCTTAGTCGTAGGTCGATGGGAGCCTATCAGATGTGCAGCTAGAGAGGAGGGACATGGTTCGTGATTTGCATCAGCTAGCGAGCCTTGGTGTCCGTTTGATTGATTATGATAGCAGTGGGGTTAGAGTTCGCGAGGTTGCCGAGTCTTCCATCGTCGAGGAGGTGAAGAGCAGCGATTCGAGGATCGGCTTTGATTCGATATCGTGTCTGACTCTTCGTGAGGGCAAGGGTCCTTTTGAGGTAGCTTTGATGGGGTGCTAAGGTTTGGCGAGTTGTGTGTCCCGGATGTTTGAGGCTTGGCGAGTTCTTGGGAAGCACACGGTAGCGTTACTCTATCCGTCGAGTCGACCAAGATGTACCACGACCTTAGATCGGTGTATTGGTGGGATGGCTTGAAGAGGGCGTTGCGAGTTCGTAGCTCGGTGCCGTGTTGTCGGCGGTGAAGGTAGAGCACGGAGGCACGGTGGTTTATTCTGACGATAGAGATCGACACGGAAGTGGGAGGTAATCAACATGGACTTCATCACGGGATTACCTCGCTTTCGGAGGAGACATGATTCTATATGGGTTATCGTCGACGGTGTGAAATCAGCCCACTTTCTTCCGTCGGGCGACTTTTGGTGAGGATTATGCGGACTTTACATCAGAGATCGTCGGTGCATGGAGTCCCTATTTCGATCATATCGAGCGAGAGCCCGGTTCTGGCTAACTTCTGGAGTCCTTCGAGAGGTTTAGGGGCCTTGAGTGAGCACGTCTGCATTTCATCCACGAGCAGACGGACGAGGCGAGCGCACTATCCGGACTCGAGGATATCTGCGAGCTGTGTTATTGACTTGATGGTAGTTGGGAGGATCATTTGCCTCTAGTTGAGTTTGCGTATAATAATAGCTACCACTCGGTATTCGGATGGCGCCTTATGAGGCCTTGTATGGGAGGAAGTGCGGTCGCCTATAGGTTGGTTCGATGTGGGCGAGTGCGGCTAGTGGGACCAGATTTGGTGCGAGCGATGGATAAGGTGAAGCTTATCGAGGCGGCTATTGACAACTCGAGTCGGCGAAGTCGTATGCGGATCATCGTCGTCGGCATCTGGAGTTCGCAGTTGATGATTGGGTTTTCCTGAAGGTGTCACCCATGAAGGGTGTGATGAGATTCGGGAAGAAGGAAACTCGGCCCAGTACATTGGGCGTTGATTGTCGCGAGGTAGGCAAGGTTGCCTATGAGTTGAATCTGCCGTCCGATCTGGAAGCGGTGCATCCGATTTTCACGTATCTATCTTTGAGGAGATTTATCGGGATCCATCTAGGGTACACCCGATTGGCGATGTCGGTGACCAGGGGTTATCGTATGAGAGATTCCCATGCGATAGTCGATCGTCAGGTTAGGCGTCTGCGGACGAAGGACGTGGCTTCCGTCAAAGTCTTATGGCGGAACGAGCTCAGGGAGGAGATGACGTGGGAAGCCGAGGAGGACATGAGGCAGAAGTATCCTCACCTATTCCCCACACCTCCAGGTAATTCACTTTCCTACTTGTAAATTTCCATTATCATATATGCCTAAGTGTTATTTTGTGGCCATGTGTGGCACTTACTAACTGTTTAAGCTTCTTCGATAACTATCTTGAGAAGGAACATTCGGGATGAATGTTTCTAAGGAGGGGAGAATTTTATACCCCGTATTTCGGAGTATATGCGTGGGAATACGTCTGAAAAGTTTGGCCTTAAAGTTAGCCTTGGGCGTTTTTTTGTGCACTACTCAGTAAAAGATTCGTTTTCGACGAAGCGTTTCCACGGCTTTCGTAGGAAAATTCCGACTATGTCATTTAGTATTTTTGCGGATTTTTCAGAGGCGAAACATTTTGGACCAAGCGGGAGGCGACACTTGGCACCCTCCATTGGTGGACTTGAATCGTCCATTTGGACGAATTGGAGAACCATGGCACGTTTTTGTGCCTTGTGCACAAGTCAAGGAGTTGGTAGGATATTTGTGTATAGTTAATCCTCACCTACACTTGCCTTGCACTTGTCTTCATCTTGGCCATTGGTTGGCCAAGGCTTGAGCTATAAATACCCCCCTTTAGATGAAGAGTTCTTCATCCACAAAGTTATCTTCCAAGTCTTGAAAAATCCTCTCCTCTCCCTTAGCCTTTCGTCCAACACCTCCCCCCACCCCCTTTGAGTGAGTTTGGCGAGGCCTACCCACTAGCCTAGCCGAAATCTACCCCTCCCTTGGTAGAAAAGTTGTCTTCTAGTATTGTTATAATGCCCAAAATACCTAGCCCAAATCCCTTAGTCCTTTGTAGAAGTTGTGAAGAACTTCTAAGGTTTCTTAGACTCTGGGCGTACAACTTAGGAGCTAAACCTTGCTCAGTGCGACTTTATCTAGGATATTATTGGGCTTACCAGGTAACTAATCCTAACCCTCTTTTGAATTAGAGAATACTTCTTGTAGTAGTATAAGAATAAGTATAAATACTTAGAAGAATATTGCGAGAATAGAATTGAACTGTTATCACGAGTAGAAGGGTTTAAAGAAGAATAATTAAACTATGCTTATATAGGACTATTTTCACGATGAACTTATATAGCTCAGGGTAGGGAAGTCTTTGCCGACTTTCCGTAGAATTGTGAACCCTCTGTTTAGAATGACCTTGAGTAGTCTTTGATAGATGTGCGTGACTATTATGGTGACTCTGCGCGCGACATATTCAACTTGGCAGGTGGTTTTCGCTGAGAAGGTATGTGATTCTTCCTAAAGCATGATATTTTTACAATATATAGTACGGTAGACGTACATGGGTTAACTGAATAATAACTACGACAATGTCTTTGACTTAAGCCTGAATAATACTTATGGCAATGCCTCACGGCTTAAGCCTGAATAATACTTACGGCAATGCCTCACGGCTTAAGCCTGAATAATACTTACGGCAATGCCTCACGGCTTAAGCCTGAATAATACAAAGAATTTCAAAGAATTTCAAAAGAATCATTTTTTAACAGAAGATAAATATTGGTTTTTAAAACAAAAGCTTAAGAGTTATACTAGCTTTATGGGAAGTTAGGTATAACAACTTAAGAAAGATAAAAAGGAACTGTTTACTTGTTTGTTTATAAAAGCCTTGTATTGATTTCTGTTAAGTGTAGTAAGATTTGTGTGATAAGTAGACATATTATGATGCTACCTGGGTTAGTGTCTTGAAATACTGTGTAAGGGGGTCATTCTTGCTGTGCTTACGTTGCTAACCGGTAAGTCCGTTGTACTGTTATTGTATCACCTACCCGCCATTGTTATACCGAGGGCTTGCCCCCCTTGATGCGGGTCTATACGGCCTATGCGGTCTGTGAGACTATGCGGAGCAGCGGTATGCTCCAGGATTGATCATTCCGGGTGTTTAGCCTGATGCGGGGGATTCCCTATGCGGTCTGTTGAGACTATGCGGTCTTTTGAGGCTATGCGGGCTGCGGGAGCCTAGGCGGATCTTGGGGTTAGCTGCCCCGATCGAGAATACCTCATGCGGTGCATGTGTGACCTATGCGGTGCGGAAGTCGGGACTAGGCACGCGAGAATGATACTATGGGCGATTGGCCTTGCCGATCATTCGCGGCCTAGAATAGACCTGTTACAGTTTTCCTATTACTGTTGTTGTTTGTGATGTGGCACTATGTGCAATTGAATTGATTGTATTTGTGAAAAGGTTTTAAATACTTTGATTTCATTTCAGTTCTTTATAGTTTCACATACTTGGTACCTGTTGTCTTGACCTCGCTTGAAGTGCGTTAAATCTGCGCAGTAAAGGCAAGCGAGTGCTAGATCCGCATCCTTAGGATCTTTGCGTTGGTGTCGGGAGCTCCATCTTCTCGGAGGCTCTACTTTTAGGTATGATCTCCTGTTGTAGATAGTTTTGTCTGATCGAGGGTATGGCGGGGCCTGTCCGCCATAGTTATATTTTTCCTTAGAAGTGCAGTCGTATTTATGCAGTTTGGGATGTGCTTCTTTGAACCATGTTTATTTATATATCTTGAAAGCGACGTTTTCTCCATAAAGCGTATGTCTTATTTTATAAAGCTTTCTGTCTTGTTTTATATTTCCATTGGTTACTCGATGTATGACTACTTGGGTGCCGGTAAGGCACGATCCACGGGCCGGGCAGTCGTGACATTTACTGTTGACGAGGGGAGGTCTTTGAATTTTACGTAGAATATGGAACCGAGTAGTCTAGACTTTGATAAACTTGTATAACCGTATAGGTGGAGAGTGCTGCGAGTGGCGTATTCTACTTGGAGAGTGGAAAAGGCTAGCGAAGTGCGATCTTGTGGAGCGTATTGCTAATTGTCGATAATCGTCGCGAGGTATGTGAACCTCTTCCTATCCTTTCTAGAATGATGTTTTGTAAACTATGTAGTACGGTAGACGTACATGTGCTAAATGAGTTTGGTTGGTTCAAAACATAGGGTGTTATAATAGCTTTTGTCACGACCCATTCCGGGGCCCGTGACTGGTGCCTTACCGGGGCACCCAAGTAGTCATACATCAGAGTAATCAACGGAAATATAAAATAAGACATGAAACAGTTTATAAAATAAGAGCCTTGATTTGGTGAAAAACATCGCCTTTCGGCATATATATATAAACATGGTTTATGATTACATCGTCTTGTACAACATGACTGAACCTCTAAGAAATATACAACTATGGCGGGGCAGGCCGCCATACCTGGACAAAACTATCTCTGAGGAGATCATACCCAAAGTAGAGCCTCGGAAAAGATGGAGCTCAGACACCAACGTAGAGATCCTAAGAATGTGGATCTAGCACTCTTTGCCCACCTGCGGCATGAGCGCCCCGAAGGAGGTCGATCTACAGTACTAAGTATATGAAGCGTAAAATACTTAAATGAAAACATATCATTTTAAAATCGGTTTTGCAAGTATGTATGAAACAACCAGGGGACGCATAGTGCCACATCATAAACAAGAGCAACGATAGGTAAAGCGCAGCGAGTCTTTTCTAGGTGCGAATGATCGAGCGGGCGATTGCCGTAGTATACGTTATACCGTATTTCTGAGTATATGCGTGAGGGCATACGTATATTAATTTGAGCCTTAAAGTAAGCATAATTTCGAAATTTGTACACAAGTGCCAAAAAGAGTCGTTTTTCGACGAAACGTTTCCACAGCTTTCGTAGGGAATATTCCGGCTATGTCATTTATAATTTTTGCGGATTTTTCCGAGAGACGAAATATTTTGGACCAACGGGAGGGTGACACTTGTCACCCAAGTGGACGGTTTGGTTGAGCTCCCTTTGGCACGTTTTTTTCATGTTTCTTGCCTTAAACATTTGGTCAATGTTTGGCTAGATATTTTGTGTGGTAGATGAGAAAGTGGGGCCCACAAACACTTGTCCAAATCCTAGCCCTACACTTGCCTAACACTTGTCTTCATCTTGGCCATTGGTTGGCCTTTGCTTGACCTATAAATACCCCCTTAGTTGATGAACTTTCTTCATCCAAAAATCATTTTCCAAGTCTTGAAATCCCTCCCCCTTAAGTGTAGCATTCGGCCAAGTCCCCTCCCCCTTTGTTGGGCCTTGTGGCCGAGAGCCTACCCCCCCAGCCTAGTTGTTTTCGTATAATACCCCTTGTTGTGGTATAGAAATACTCTCCTAGTATTGTTATAATGCCCAATACCTTGGCCTAAATACCTTGTAGTATTCCCAGGTTACCTCTATCTGAAAAGCCCATAAATACTAGTATACTTTCCTTTAGCCACTAAACGAAACCACTTTGAAAAAATCTTCACCGTAGTTGAAGTTATAAGTAGAAGTTGGTTAGAACTTCTAAGGGTTGGTTGGAGCGGGTCGGAGCGCGCGGAGTAGGAGCTAAACCTTGCTCAGGATCGACGTATAAACTCGGATAATTTTGGGCTTATCGAGGTAAACATTCCTAACCTACATTGTAATTGTTAATTACATGTTGTAGGAGTATATAGTTAAGTATACTATATATAGAATCGAACATAGTTGTGCGGCAATGTCTTTTGACTTAAGCTGAATTTAAAGAAAGAATCGACTGTAATTACATAGGGTGTATTACAGAGACTTGTGTAGCATTACGGTGTAGTAGAATTGTACATGTCGGTTAGGCGTGTTAACCCCCACGGTTGGCTTGGTAGCGGCCTCGATAGAGGAGGAGATTTCTGTTGTTGCGGGAGAGTCTTTGCGAATTTTACGTAGAATATTCTACATTGAGATCTAAGATGTTAATAGGCGCCTTGTGGCCTCTATAGGTTGAAATACTACGTGTGGCGTGATCTACTTGGCTTAAGGAGTAGCGACGGTTTGAGGTACTTGGGCGTTTTGCTATTAGTCGATAATCGTCGCGAGGTATGTGAACCTCTTCCTATCTTTTCTAGCATGATATGTGTGTAACTATGTAGTGCGGTAGGCGTCATGTGCTAAATGTATTTGATTGGTTTGAGACATAAAGTGTTATAACGGCTTTATGGGAGGTTGGTTATAACGACTTTATGTAGATAAGAAAATGCGTTGTGATTGTTAAAAGGTAAGCGATTTGACTTATAAGCGACTTGATGTGTGATAATAAAGCATTTGAAGTATTTCATTAAGAAACCGTTTTGAAAGAAGAGTAATACTTGGTTTTGAAAACATAAGAGTTATACTAGCTTTATGGGAAGTTAGGTATAACGTCTTAAGAGACTTGACTTGATATGGATGTTAGTGTGAAACCTCATTCGTGAGTAATGAGTACTTGATTTTAAAAGGAATAATGTTTCTTGATTCGAAATCGAGAATAAGTATCGAACAAACCATCTGCAGCGCTAATAAAGGAAAATGTAATGACTAACGCAGTATTATTAAAACCGGTAGAAACCTCCATCCGCATAGAAGCTAAGATGAGACAAAATGATATTACATTTTCTAGATCATGGTGCTTAATAAGATTGATTATGATCAAGAATAACCTACTACTTTAGGGCATATGTTACTCAATTGTTTTAAAAGAGATTAAGACATTGAACTATGAAACTTTTCTAAAAGAGACCTGCGTAATTGAAATTAGGCAAACTGGAACTTTAGGGTAAAGAAAGGCATTGTGTTGTCTTAAAATGGTTTAAAACATAACGTGTTATAATAGCCTTAGGGGAAGTTGGTTATAACGACGTTATGAAAACAAAGAAGGTTTTATCATGGTTTTAAGGTGGTAACTTGACTTTAAAAAGAAGTGTTTTGGTCTAAAAGAAGGCATGGTGTTGCCTTAATTTGGTTTTAAAAAGGATAGTATGGAAGTTGTTTTAGTTTATTTAAAAGATATAAGTCACTCTATTTTTATACTACGGGTATCGGGTGACTTTTATAAAAGGAATAAATCTCTTTAAAAGGAATTTAACGTACGTAGTACTTTAGGGATAAAACCCGAACTTGGGCATAAAAATGAAAGTACTTCGAGTTGTGTATAAACTTGCCTATGCTTGTTGTTGTGAAACTTGCCTATGCTTGTTGTTGTGAAACTTGCCTATGCTTGTTGTGATAACCTTTGTTGTGCAAGAATTGTGTTTCTATACTCTGGCGTCTCTCGATGGAGGTCGGTTGACTTGTTGAGAACTTACTTGGGCGTGGCCGGCGGTGACGGATAAATTCCGCAGTGCGTTCTGTTGATAGTGTTACTTTGTTAATCGCTTTGGACATCTTGACACGATCGTGGCGCGCGGGTATGCTTCCACTTTGATTACCGCCTTGTTGTCTTATTGTTTCCCTTTGGACATCTTGACCCGATGCGTGGCGCGAGTATGCTTCCATTTGGAATCTTTGTCTTATTGTTTCCACTTTGGACATCTTGACCGCGATCGTGGCGCGCGGGTATGCTTCCATTTGGAATCTTTGTCTTATTGTTTCCCTTTGGACATCTTGACACGATCGTAGCGCTGCGGGTATGCTTCCATTTGGAATGTTGTCTTATTTGTTCCCTTTGGACATACCGACACGATCGTGGCGCGCGGGTATGCTCCATTTGGATTGATGTCTTGTTGTTATCATATCATAGATCGCCGGTGAGGAAGGTACTCCAGGCGGGATTGATGTTGTGGGCGTGAGACCACGAATTGATATAAGCGTTATGTGTGTGTGTCTTGTAGTTTGGTTATCATACATCTCACCTTTTATAGGCTAGTATGATTTCATTTACGTATTTTATAGTTTCACATACTTGGTACTTGTATCGACCTCCTTGAAGTGCGTTAAATCCGCAGTAGAATATCATTTGTCGATCCATTTTAGGATCACCTTTCAGCGTATTTGGAAGCTCGTTCCTTGGAGGCTTATCTTTGGTATGTTACCACGATGTCGTAGGTTCTTGCATGCGATCGGGGTATGGCGAACCCTGTCCGTCATAGTTGTTGTATAAATCTTAGAGGTGCAGTGCTGTTGTGGGCGGGGTTTGTAAAGGATAAGCGTTGGGTATTTATGTATATATGATGAAGGCAATCGTTTTGGTTGGCTGTTTATTTATCTTTTCTCTTAATTCATATTCATGTTTTATTTCCGCTGATTCTCTCTGATGTTGTATCACTAGGGTGCCCGGGGTAAGGCACCAGTCACGGGCCCGGGTTCGGGTCGTGACAAAAGTGGTATCAGAGCAGTTAGTCCTCGGAAAGTGTCTGAACCGTGTCTAGTAAGTCTTGATTATCGATGTGTTGTGCACCACATCTATAATCGAGGTCAGTGAGACATTTAGGATTGGTTTCCATTCTTCTCATTCCGAGATCGGGCCTTAGTTGTGTTGTAAGTTGAACCCTCCGGCGTATCTCGTTTTACCGATTATGCCTCGCGCAACAACCGGCCCGAGAAGGGCAAGGCGGCAGAGAGATCTGAGTAGAGCGCGGCGATCTCTACGAGACCACATACACGAGCCTCCGATCCTGCGGTAGGCGAGAGAGATGGGTTACAAGGAGATGGCGATTAATGGCGAGGGTTGTGGCGAACTTGAGGATAAAAGCTGGGCCTTGCGGTTCGATCCAGAGCACCGTAATTCAACCCCGAAGCGAGCGGTTTGAGACTACGGGATTTTACGAGTGTAACGCCCGAGTTTTATGGGTCGAGGCACGAGGATGATCCGCGAGAGTTCATCCGGCGATTCTGACGGATCATGAGAGTGATCAAGGCATCGGAGACCGAGTCAGTGGTCCTAGGTTCACATCGGCTGCGTGATACCGCAGTCGATTGGTTTGATTCGTGGGAGCTGTCCCGGGGAGAGAATGCACTTCCGGCTTTGTGGGATGAGTTCTCAAAGGCATTTCTTGCACACTTCTTGCCGCGCGGATGAGAGGGCTCGGGCCAGATTTTTGGTGTTGCGGCGAGCAGGCGTCTGATGCGGAGTACAATGTGGAGTTCGACTCATTGGCCCGGTACGTCCCCGCATTAGTAGCTAGTATGGAGGATCGAGTCCACCGATATGTTACAGGGCTCGATGATTACCTAGCAGAGAGTTGTTCGGGTGTAGCTCTTCAGCCGGGCATGGACATTGCCCGCATGCAGGCTTATGCACTTGGAGGTGAGGAGCGGAGAAATCGACAGAATGACCAAAGTCAGCAGAAGAGGGCCAGAACTGCAGGGTCCTTTGGTGATTTTCGAGGCAGACCGCCTCAGCAGCAGACTCGTTATGCGCCTCCGCCAGTACAGAGTGGTCCTCTACAATCTTCAGAGCGTCCAGAGTTTTCAGGAGCAGGTCAGGGCTCCAAGGGTTCAGATTTTCGGGAGAGCAGGGGTGTTAACCAGCTGAAGCCACCCCTACCTCGTTGTGACCGCTGTGGTAGACTTGTTATACCCCGTACTTCCAGAGTATGTACGTAAGGACGTACGTAGAAAATTTGAAACTTGTAGTAGGCTTGGCCGATTTAATTTTGTGCACAACACCCGATTAGAGTCGTTTTTGTGAAAGCGTTTTCCACGACTTTCGTAGGGAATTTCCGCTATGTCATTTTTAATTTTGTGGATTTTTCCAGAGGCGAAGCGTGTTGGACCAACAGAGGCGCCACTTGGCACCCTCTCATTGGTGGACTTCAAATCGTCCATTTGGGACGAAATGGACAAGGTAAGGCACGTTTTTGTGCCTTGACAAAGTCAAGGTAGGTAGGATATTTGTGTTTGGTAAATCCTAGCCCTACACTTGCCTAACACATGGATTGATCTTGGCCATTGGTTGGCAAGCTTGTGCTATAAATACCACCCTATGTTGAAGACTTTCTTCATCCCAAAATCTTCTAAGTGTTAAAATCCCTCCCTCTCCCTTCTTGTGGTTCTCGTCCAAAAGCCTTCCCCTCCCTTGGCGAGAGTTCCCCACAGTGGGGTAGGCGAGGGTATACACCCCAGCTCATTGGGGTGCTAGCCAGTGGGGTACCCCAGCCTAGTTGTTTTCGTATAATACCCCCTCTTGGTAGAAATACTCTCAAAGTATTGTTATAATGCCCAAATTACCTTAGCCGTATACCTTGTTGTATTCTAAGGTTATACTTATACGAAAAGCCCAGAAATACTATTATACTTCCCTTCCGTCACAAAACCGAAACCCTAAGGAAAATCTCCATGGTTAGTTGGAGTAGTATGTAGAAGTTGGTTAGAACTTCTAAGGGTAGTTGGAGGCGGGTTGGGCGCGGAGTTGGAGCTAAACGATTGCCCAGAATCGACTTTAACTAGGATAATTATGGGCTTATCGAGGTAATTATCTTGTCCCTCTATTGTAATTGGAAATTACATATTGTTAGAATATATAGTTGAAGTATACTATATATAGAACTGAACGTAGTTATCGTGATGTCTTTTGACTTAAGCTGAATAATACTTACTGCAATGTCTTTGCGACTTAAGCTGAATTTAAAGAAGTATCTTGGCGTAATTACATGAGTGTATTACTGATGGACTTGTGTAGTAGTAGTGGTGTAGAATTGTACCAGTTAGGGTTAGACATATAACCCCACGGTTGGCTTGGTAGCGGCCTCGGTAGAGGAGGAGATTTACGCTGTCATGTGGGGAGGTCTTGCGAATTTTGGTAGAATGTTCTCTGATGAGATCTAAATGTTAATAAGCGCTGGTGGCCTTATAGGTTGAAGTACTACGTGTGGTGCGATCTACGTGGCTTAAGGAGTAGCGGTTGGAAGAACTTGGAGCGTTTTGCTATTAGTCGATGCACGTCGCGGTATGTGAACCTCTTCCTATTTCTTCTAGCATGATATGTGTGAACTATGTAGTACGGTGAGGCGTACGTGTGCTAAATGTAGTTGCTTGGTTTAAAACATAAAGTGTTATAACGACTTTATGGGAAGTTGGTTATAACAGCTTTATGTTGGTAAGAAAATACTTGTGGTGTTTAAAAGGTAACTGATTTGAACTATAACTGGCTTGTTCTGTGTTAGTAAAGAACTTGAAGTATTTCAAAAGAATTAAGAATCCTTTTTGAAAGAAGAATAATACTTGGTTTGAAAGCTTAAGAGTTATACTAGCTTTATGGGAAGTTAGGTATAACGGCTTAAGAATGTTTTACTGATTTCGGAAATCAGAATGTGTATCGACAAACCACTGCAGCGTTAATAAAAGGAAATGTTTTGACTAGTTAAGTATTATTAAAACCAGTAGAAACTTCCATCTGCATAGAAGCTAAGATGAGACAAAATGATATTTCCTAGATCATGGCTGCTGTAATAAGATTGTTATAAACAAGAATATCCTACTCACATATAAGACTTATGTTTCTCGGATAGTTAAAAGAGAATTATATTCTTAAGCTGAATAAGACTATGAACTACGAAACCTTCTAAAATAAGAAACTTGAACATTGGAAAAGAAGGTTGCTACTTGATTTTACAAAGAAGTAATTGATTTACTTTAAAAGATAATCACTCTATTTTCATATACTACAGTATTGTGTGGTTTTGTGAAGTAACGTATCATTTAAAGATTTAATGTATGAAGTACTTTGGGGATAGGTACCCGAACTTGTTAGTAGAAAGTACCTTGTGTGAATAACTTGATTGTATTGGTTTGTGGTAGCCTCGTAATACTTTCTTGTTGATTTGATAAGTAAGCATGTTAGGATGCTACGTGTGTTAGTATCTTGTGATTATTGTGTAAGGGGGTCACTCTTGTTGTGCTTACGTTGTCAAGCGTTAAGCCGTTATCTTGTTATTGTATCACATACCCCCGACTTGTTATACTGAGGGCTTGCCACCGCGATGCGAGTCTATACGGCTATCACGATCCTTGTGACTATCTGAGTCGCGGTAGCTCGAGATTGATCATTCCGGGTGTTTAGCCTGATGCGGGGGATTCCCTATGCGGTCTGTTGAGACTATGCGGTCTTTTGAGACTATGCGGGCTGCGGGAGCCTAGGCGGATACCGAGGTTGGCTGCGCCCGATGCGGGGTATACCTCGGTGATGCAGGACCATGATTAGGAATACCTCTGCGGGTGCGTGGGTGACCTATGCGGGCTGCGAGAGTTCGAGGATAGACGCGCATTGATATTGCGGGCGAGTGGCGGCTTCGATCATGTGGTGCGGTGCAGAAAGACCTCGAGATCTGATTTGTGGTATTTTTGGTGCGTGGGTCTTAGTAGTCGGCTATGCCTTCGTACTTGACCGTGCGGTTTTATTGTGATAACTTTGAGGCGTGAGTCCACGACTTGACATATTCGCTTATTTATTGTGGCTGTATTTTGGTTATCATACATGTCTCCGCTTTATATAGACTACTATGATTTCATTTACGGATTTATTTTCGATTTCACATACTTGGTACTGTTGTGCTTGACCTCGCTTGAAGTGCGTTAAATCCGCAGTAAAGGTACACGATCGTTGATCCTAGCTCTCGAGTCACGATTTCGTTTGGGAAGCTCTGTTTCTTGGAGGCTTATCGGTGGTATAGTCCACTGCGTCGTAAGTGTTTACATTCGGGGGTTTGGCGGGGCCACTGTCCGCCATTGTTGTCGTATCATTCTTAGAAGTGCAGAGTAATCTTGTTGTGGCGGGGTTTGTAAAAGGATTAAAGCTGTTCATGTTGAAAGAGTTGTTATTTATATATATCTTGAAGATGCGTTTTTGGTTAGCTTTATGCCTTATTTCAACTGTCTTATTACCTTTGGTTTCATGTATTGTCTTTATGTTCCGCTGATTACTCTGATGTATGGCTACTTGGGTGCCCGGGGTAAGGCACCAGTCACGGGCCCGGGTTCGGGTCGTGACAAAAGTGGTATCAGAGCAGTTAATCCTCGGAAAGTGTCTACAGACCGTATCGATGAAGTCTTGATTATCGGTGTGTTGTGCACCACACCAATAATCAGGAGGCTATAGGATATTTAGGATTGGTTTCTATTCTTCTCACTCTGAGATCGTGCCTTAGAGTTGTGTTGTAAGTTGGACCCTCTAACGTATTTCTTTCCCTTACCGTTATGCCTCCGCGTAGGGCAACCGGGCCCAGGAGGGCAAGGCAGCCGAGGGAGCTGCGAGTAGAGTTCAGAGGGTTGCGAGGCCTGCAGCCCAATCATTACTTAGGTAATGCTTCATTCGGGAGTTTTGCGACGTCACTAGCCCCAGCAGAGTTTAGCACGGCGGCGGCAGTTCCTACTGCGGCCATGACATTTGAACCTTCAGTTCCACGACCGGGAACAGAATTTAGATTGCAAAGGCGACCCTGTTACTAGCTATAGATTTGGCTACGGAGAGTATACCGATGTCTGCGAGTCTTGAGGACTATCTAAAGAGGTTGTGCAAGAGTAATTCTTTAGTTGGGTTTGAGCATGGCACGTATGCGGGCTTATGCGCGGCCAGAAAGTGTAGAGATCGACGGGTTAAGCGAAGGGCGGAGAGGAGGGCGAGCGGCCAGGTCCTTTGGTAACTTTTCGAGGCGAGTCGCCTCACGGCCAGATTTGATATGCACCTCGCCACGGTCGAGTGGTCTTCCACGGATATCAGGATGTTCGGAGTATGCAGGAGTTGGTCAGAACTCCAGGGCTTCCGGTTCACAGTGTGACAGACGTCATCCCGGGGAATGTCGTCTTTTAGTTGGTACTGGTTGTACCTATGACCGTCCGGTCGATGTCGATGGGGTGTCTTGTAGGAGGACTTAGCCTCGAGGATCGGTGGGTAGTTCGTCATCTTCCTTAGCTATGAGCCTACGTGGCGAGTTTGATTAGAACGACTAAGGGGAGTGAAGCTGTAGATATAGATATGTCTTTAACCCTCTAGAGATCAGTATGTGTGATAAGGTGAGTATACCTTAAGTGCTATGTTCTGATAGCAGTGTGTTAGTCGTGATTAGATCATGGTTGTTTAGCAGAGTAAGATTTTGGGGATAGAGAAGGTGTGAGCCTTAGAGCTTTTCGTAAAGACCTTAGAGGTGAGGCCATCTCGAGAAAAGGTGTAGTGTTATGTTTGACCACTTATCGGAGTGCATAGTGCGTGAGTTATGATGGGATAGGTCCCTAGTAGTGTGGAATGAAAGGGGTAGTTGAGCTAAGAAGACGCTAGGTTTTCAAGCGTGATTAGTGAGATTGTTCGGATCGGGGATCTAGTATTGTGCGCATTCGGGACGGGTTGAGGCTACGTCTTGGTCAACCGCGGCATGTTTGGTGGTGGGGTCAGTTGTGGTGGTCCCGCCTTGTGATAGGGTCACGAGGTGTTAGGCCCAAGTTTAGTTGACCAGCAGTCTGAGTTCGTGGATACGTTCGACCCGATGGTTGGGCGATGGGGCAGCCCATCGTGTTCTTGATCGGGGACCGTTTACTCGGTGTGTTGAGTTATCCGAAAAGTTGTAAGGCTGCGCAGGTGCCTACCTTCACCTTATGGCGAGCAGTGGAGCCAGTGCGGCTGTTTTTGTTTCGAAGTTTTACCAAACATGTGTTAAGAACTCGGGTGAGTCTCGAGTGCATTCGCCCTCGGGCGGTGCTTGGATTTCGAGGATAGTTGTGGGGATTGTTGTCTCTGTGGAGGAGTGTTTAAGCTACCAATTCGGTGTTCGGATGTCACCTTTTGAAGCCTTGTAGGGGCGGAAGTGTAAAGTTGCGGTCGATTGGTTCGATGTTGGCAAGGTTGAGCGATTGGTTGAGCTTGTTCCAAAGATCGTGGATAGTGAAGCTTGTCTAGAAGAAGTTACGGCGGCTCGGAGGAATCGTGCGGATAATCGGCGGCACGCTTAGAGTTCGAGTTGACGGTCGGTCTTCTTGAAAGTACCACCGGACGGTGTGACGAGCTTTGGAAAGCAGAGAAACTTAGCGAGTTACTTTGGGCCTTTTGAGTTCATGTGAGAATAGGCGGGTTGCCTATATGTTAGCATTTGCCGTCCGGCGTAGGAAGCGGTCGTCCGGTCTTCGTATTGTTATGTTCAGAAAGTATCGAAGATCCATGCGAGAATGTTCCCGATAAATGATTCCCACGTTAAGAGATAGTAACCGAGTTTTGGAAACTAAAGCGATGCTCGAAATGTGGTAAGAGTTCGAGTGTCACGGCGACGGTGATCGCATGCAGCCCGGTACCATTTGTTGGGTCGTCGGAGCAAGGCTCGCGACAAAGTGACAAAGTGGTATCATTTTGGTGATGTTAGAGGTGTTTCCTCGTGGACTTGGATGTAAGTTTTTTTTTGTGCGCGGGTGTTTCTGTGGCCAGGTGTGGCAGGATTGTGCTCGTAAGTATAGTAGTGACTGGCGCACGTTTGTTTTGAGACTTAGAAGGAACATTCGGGACGAATGTTTCTAAGGAGGGGAGAATGTTATACCCCGTACTTCCAGAGTATGTACGTAAGGACGTACGTAGAAAATTTGAAACTTGTAGTAGGCTTGGCCGATTTAATTTTGTGCACAACACCCGGTTAGAGTCGTTTTTCGGCGAAACGTTTTCACACCTTTCCTAGGGGAAATTCCGGCGATGTCATTTTTAATTTTTGCGGATTTTTCCGAGAGACGAAACGTGTTGGACCAACAAGAGGGCGCCACTTGGCACCCTCTCATTGGTGGACTTCAAATCGTCCATTTGGACGAAATGGACAAGGTAAGACACGTTTTTTGTGCCTTGACAAAGTCAAGGGTAGGTAGGATATTTGTGTTTGGTAAATCCTAGCCCTACACTTGCCTAACACATGGATTGATCTTGGCCATTGGTTGGCCAAGGCTTGTCTTATAAATACCACCCTATGTTGAAGACTTTCTTCATCCTAAAATCTTAAGTGTTAAAATCCCTCCTCTCCCTTCTTGTGGTTCTAGTCAAAGCCTTCCCCTTGGCGAGAGTTCCCACAGTGGGGTAGGCCGAGGGTATACACTCCACTCTCAGGGTGCTAGCCGTGGGGTACCCACTAGCCTAGTTGTTTTTCGTATAATACCCCTCTTGGTAGAAATACACTCCACAGTATTGCTCTACTGCCCAAATTACCTTAGCCGTATACCTTGTTGTATTCTAAGGTTATACTTATCTGAAAAGCCGAAATACTATTATACTTCCTTAGTCACAAAACCGAAACCCAAGGAAAATCTCCATGGTTAGTTGGAGTAGTATGTAGAAGTTGGTTAGAACTTCTAAGGGTAGTTGGAGCGGGTTGGGGCGCGGAGTTGGAGCTAAGCGATTGCCCGGAATCGACTTTAACTAGGATAATTATGGGCTTATCGAGGTAATTATCTTGTCCTCTATTGTAATTGGAAATTACATATTGTTAGAATATATAGTTGAAGTATACTATATATAGAACTGAGCGTAGTTATCGGCAATGTCTTTTGACTTAAGCTGAATAATACTTACGGCAATGTCTTGCGACTTAAGCTGAATTTAAAAGAAGTATCTTGACGTAATTACATGAAATTGTATTACGATGAACTTGTGTAGTAGTACCGTGGTGTAGAATTGTACCCGTTAGGGTTAGACATTATAATGTTATACCCCGTATTTCCAGAGTTTGTACGTGAGGGCGTACGTATACAATTTGAGCCTTAAAGTAGGCATAGATTCGAAATTTGTACACTGACCCTGTTAAGTCGTTTTTGAAAGCGTTTCCACGACTTTCGTAGGGAAAATTCCGGCTATGTCATTTATAATTTTTGCGGATTTTTAGAGGCGTAACATTTTGGACCAACGGGAGGGTGGCGTGTGTCACCTCACATTGGAAGAGGTTGGACGGCAATTGCCATTCTTGGCACGTTTTTGTTGCCCAATTTTGGTCAAGGGTTAGGTAGGATATTTTTGTGTAGATGGATAAGGTTGCACATGGCTTAATCTTGGCCTTACACTTGCCTTGCACTTGGCACCATCTTGGCCATTGGTTGGCCTTCACTTGACCTATAAATACCCCTTAGTTGATGAACTTTCTTCATCAAAAATTGAGCAATCTACAAGTCTCAAAATACTCCCTCCCTCTTGTAGTTCTCGTCAAAGCCTCTCCCCTCCTCCTAGTGGCCTTTGGTAGAGTTTCCACTCCCTTTGTAGTGGTTAGCCGGTAGTACCCACTGCCTAGTTGTCTCGTATAAATACCCCTTGTAGTGGTATAGAAATACTCTCCTAGTATTGTTATAATGTCCAAATACCTTGGCCCAAATACCTTGTAGTATTCCCAAGGTTACACTTATACTAGCCCAGAAAATACCATTATACTTTCCCTCAGTCGCTAAAACGAAACCCTAAGTAAATCTTCACCCGTAGTTGAAGTTATAAGTAGAAGTTGGTTAGAACTTCTAAGGGTTGTTTGGAGCGGATTGGAGCACTCGGAGTAGGAGCTAAACCTTGCTCAGGAGCGACTTTAAACTCGGATAATTTTGGGCTTATCGAGGTAAACATTCTTGACCTTCTGTTGTAATTGGAAATTACATGTTGTAGGAGTATATAGTTAAAGTATACTATATATAGAATTGAACATAGCTGTGCGGCAATGTCTTTTGACTTAAGCCTGAATAATACTTACGGCAATGTCTTGCGACTTAAGCCTGAATTTAAATAAGAGAACTGAACTGTAATTACATAGGACTGTATTACAGTAGACTTGTGTAGTATTCTGTGAGTAAATTGTACACGTCCGGTTAGACGTGCAAACCCCCCCCTGGTTGGCTTGGTAGCCGGCCTCGGTAAAGGAGGAGATTAACGCTGTTGCGGGGGGGGGAGGTGCTGCCGAATTTTCTGTAGAATATGGAACGATGTTAATAAGCGCCTTGTGGCCTTATAGGTTGAAGTACTACGTGTGGTGCGATCTACGTGGCTTAAGGAGTAGAAGCGGTTTGAAATCTTTGAAGCGTTTTGCTATTAGTCGGCACTCGTCGCGAGGTATGTGAACCTCTTCCTATCTCTTATAGCATGATATGTGTGAACTATGTAGTGCGGTGAAGCGTCGTGTGTTAAGCGTGTTTGATTTTTTTTAAAACATATAGTGTTTTATCGGATTTATGGTAATTTGTTTATAACATCTTTATGTAGGTAAGAAAATACTTTGTGGTTTTAAAAGGTAACTGATGTGAATTATAACTGGCTAGTTATAATAAAGAACTTGATGTATTTCAAAAGATTTATAAATCGTTTTGAAGGGAGAGTAACACTTGGTTTTAAAGGTTTTAAAAAGAGTTATACTAGCTTTATGGGGAGTTAGGTATAATGTCTTAAGAGAGGTAAAGAAAATGGTTTACTGATGTTAGAAGTTAAGAGACTTGATCTTATAAGATAAGAGACTTAACTTATTTGTTTAATGTGAATGTTCGTGTGAAACCTCATTCGTGAGTAATGAGTACTTGGTTTTATTTAAAGGGATAATGTTTTACTGATTTCAAATCAGAATGTGTATCGACAGACCACTGCAGCGTAATAAAGGAAAATGTATTGAATAATGATGTACCGTATTAAAACCAGTAGAAACCTCCATCTGCATAGAAGCTAAGATGAGACAAAATGATATTACATATCCTAGATCATGGCTGCTTAATAAGATCGATTATAAACAAGAATAACCTACTCACATATAAGGCATATGTTTCTCAAATCATTAAAGGAGAATTATGTTTTAAAGGATTAAAACTATGAACTACGAGACCTTTTCTAAAAATGAGAAACTTGAGCATTTGAAATTAGGCAAACTTGAACGTTTGGAAAATAAGGTTGTTACTTGATTTCTACAAAGGAAAGCATTTTTGTTTACTTAACAATGTTCGTCACTCTATTTTTATACTACGGACATCGGGTGACTTTTATAAAAGGAATGGATCTCTTTAAAAGGAATTTAACGTACGTAGTACTTTAGGGTTAAAAACCCGGACTTTGGCATAAAATGAAAGTAACTTGAGTTGTGTAACTTGCCTATGCTGGTTGTGGTGTAACTTGCCTATACTGGTTGTGGTGTAACTTGCCTATGCTTGTGTTGTGTAACTTGCCTATGCTTGTTGTTGCGTAACTTGCTTATGCTTGTGGTGATAGCCTTGGTTGTGCAAGAATTGTTATTTTTATGGACTAGCTCTCCATGAGGTTTCTTACTGTTCGGCCTTGGTCCCAGTGGTCGGCTCTCGTACTTGCCGTCTCATGGTGATTCGGCCTTGGTACGGTAGTCACCCTCGCACTTGCCCGTTCGGTGTAGTAGCGAAGTCTCGTGATCTGACCTTGGTCCTGGTGGTCACCCTCGTACTTGCCCGGTCGGCTATGTGGCCGGCCTTGTATCCGATAGTCGGCTCTCGCGCTTGCCCGTATCGGCCGTGTTTTGGTTGCATTATATTATTGAATACGGTCGGATCTGGTAGTTATACTTGTCTATACGGTTTTATGACCAGTGGGACACGGTGTTCATGTATACTCCTTGGTATTGTCATATCATAAAGCTGGCGGTGAGGAAGAAATTCCACGCACGAGTGATAATTTGGAGCGTGAGTCACGACTTGATGTAACTAGTTATATGTTATGTCGTAGCTTGGTCATCATACATGTCTCTGCTTTATATAGACTATTATGATTTCATGTACAGTATTCTGATTTCACATACTTGGTACTGTTGTGTCGACCTCCTTGGGGCTGCGTTCATCTGCGGTAGAAAGTACATTGTCGATCCCGCTCTTAGGATCACCTTTGTGCATTGGGAAGCTCCGTTCCTTGGAGGCTTATCTTTTGGTATGTGTTACACGAGTTGTAGGTTCTTGTACATTCGTGGTATGGCGGGGCCCTGTCCGTCATAGTTGTTGTAAATCTTAAGTGCAGCCTTTGTGTAGGCGGGGTTTTGTAAAAGGATTAAAGCATTCGTTTTGAAAGAGTTGTTTATATATATTTTATTGGGAGGTAACCGTTTGGTTGCTTTGTTTTATTATCTTGTCTCATGTTCATGTTTAAGTTTTTATTTCATTTGGTTTTCTCGATGTAGTATCACTAGGGTGCCCGGTAGGCACGATCCACGGGCCGGATCGGTCGTGACAAAAGTGGTATCGAGCGATTAGTCCTCGGAAAGTGTCTGATCGTGTCTAGTAGAGCTTGATTATCGATGTGTTGTGCACCACATCTATAATCGTGAGGTCTGAGATATTTAGGATTGGTTTCCATTCTTCTCATTACGAGATCGTGCCTTAGAGTTGTGTGATAAGATTGGACCCTCCGACATACCGTTTTTACGATTATGCCTCGCGTAAAAGGCAACCCGCCCGAAGGGCAAAGCGGCGAGGAGGCTGCGAGTAAAGCGGCGAGACCACGATACACGAGCCTCGATCCGCGATGCAGGCGAGAGAGATGAGTTACAAAGAGTGGGCCCGATTAATGGCGAGGTTGTGGCGAACTTGAGGATAGTGGGCGCAGCAGTTCGATAGCACGATGGTTCACCTAGATCGAGATAGTTCGAGGCTACGGGATTTTACGAGCTGTAGGCCGCGAGTTTTATGGGTCGAGGCACGAGGATGATCCGAGGAGTTCATCAAGCGATTCTGACGGATCATGAGTGATCAAGGCATCGGAGACCGAGTCGGTGGTCTGAGGTTCGCATCACCGCGTGATACCGCGATCGGCTAGTTTGATTCGTGGGAGCTGTCGGGAGAGCATGCACTTCCGGCTTTATGGGACGAGTTCTCGGAGGCCTTTCTTGCACATTTCTTGCCTCGGCGATGAGGAGGGCTCGGGCGAGACAGATTTTTGGTGTTCTGACGGAGCAGGCGTCTGATTCGGGAGTACAATGTGAGTTCGACTCATTGGCGTGCGTCCGCGTTGGTAGCTAGTATGGAGGATCGAGTGCACCGATTTGTTCTGAGGCTCGATGATCACCTGGCGAAGTTGTTCGGTGTAGCTCTTGACCGGGCATGGACATTGCCGCATGCGAGCTTATGCACCGGATGTGAGAGAGGATAAATCGACGGAATGACCGAGTCGTGAAGAGGGCGAGCAGCGAGGTCCTTTGGTGACTTTCGAGGCGGACCGCCTCGTGCGAGCGATTATGCGCCTCCACCAAGTCTGAGTGGTCCTCGCGGCGCCGGGACCTTCGAGATATTCAGGAGGCGGTCGTGGCTCCTGTGTTTCAGATTTTCGGGAAGCAGAATGCTCGCCGGATGAGGTTGCCCTTGTCTCAGTGTGGCCGTTGTGGAAAGCTTCATAAAGGAGAGTCTCGTACTAACTCGGGGATTGTTATTATTTTGCGGCCCAGCGAGGCCATCGGCGAAGACTGTCGACCGAGTAGCACTGGCAGGATAGCATGGACTACTAGAGCAGTTGTGGGTTCTTCACCTTCCATAGCCAGGCAGGATGTTCGTACACCGGCAGGCCCCGGTAGAGGTCGCGGTGGAAGTTCCCAGTTTTAGCGGTCCTTTGAACCGCCTATTTTCAGGTATATCCTTAACCCTTTAAAGATTTGTATGCATGTTATGATGACCTTATTATTGTGTGCTACGTTCGGATAGCGTTATGATGGTTATGAGTTAGAAAGCTTGGCTAGTTGAAAGGATTTGTATGGGGGCATGGAAAGTGTGAACTTTAGAATATTTCATGTTGAGACCTTAGATGTAAGGTCGTCTTGAGTACCGTTTTGCAAGTGATCCTTGTGGAATACATTTTATGCCTAGAATGTGTTGTGTGATAATTTCCTTGAGTAGTGTTAAATGGAAGTGGTAGCTTTCATGACTGTTGAGGTAAGATTGTTCGGTCGGGAACAAGGCGTGATGCGTTAGTGGATCGGGTTGGGGCCATGTTGAGGGCCAACCGCGGCGGTTTCAAAGTGGGGTCAGCTGCAGGTGGTCGCGGTGGTAGGGTCACGAGGGTGCTAGGCCCGTGTTTAGATGACCATCGTATGAGTTCGTGGGTATGTTCGACTGAATCGGTTCGTGAAGGCGGGAATGGCCTTAGTAAAGAAGTGAAGCTAGTAAGATGACCAAGTTTGGAGGTAGTGGCTCGAGGTTGGAAACGAGCGTTGACTAAAGTGTGAGTGCGATACTAGAAGAGTTCAAGTGTTAGAAGAGTACGACGAGTAAAGGGTAAAGCGAGCATGTATTGCGAGCATAGATATGATCATTTCTTGTGACGGGAGAAGGTGCGAAGGATGTATATTTTAGACCTCGTGAATCGCATGCGATCGGTACCATTTGTTAGTCGCCGAGTGACACTAGAACCTCGGCAAGGTGACAAAAGTTTGTGATGTTAGAGGTGTTTCCTCGTGGACTTGGATGTAAGTATTTACTGGGTGTTTCGTGGCGGTTGTGGCGTTGGCAACTTTTAGAAGAACTCTATCGTTATACGTCTCGAGAAGGAACATTCGACGAATGTTTCTAAGGAGGAGAATGTTATACCGTATTTCTAGAGTTTATGCGTGAGGCGTGCGATACAATTTGAGCCTTAAAGTAGGCATAGATTCGAAATTTGTACACAACACGGTTAGAGTCGTTTTTCGACGAAAGCGTTTCCACGACTTTCGTAGGGAAAATTCCGGCTATGTCATTTATAATTTTTGCGGATTTTTCCGGAGACGTAACATTTTGGACCAACGGAGGGTGACATGTGTCACCTCACATTGGAAGAGGTTGGGCGACAATCGCCATTCTTGGCACGTTTTGTTGCCCAATTTTGGTCAAGGGTTAGGTAGGATATTTTTGTGTAGATGGATAAGGTTGCACATGGCTTAATCTTGGCCTTACACTTGCCTTGCGCTTGGCACCATCTTGGCCATTGGTTGGCCTTCACTTGACCTATAAATACCCACTTAGTTGATGAACTTTCTTCATCAAAAATTGAGCAATCTACCTAAGTCTCAAAATACTCCTCCTCTTGTAGTTCTCGTCCAAAGCCTCTCCCCTCCCCTCCTAGTGGCCTTTGGCCGAGAGTTTCCCCCTCAGTAGTGGTTAGCAGTGGGGTACCCACTGCCTAGTTGTCTCGTATAAATACCCTCTTGTAGTGGTATAGAAATACTCTCCTAGTATTGTTATAATGTCCAAATACCTTGGCCCAAATACCTTGTAGTATTCCCAAGGTTACACTTATACTAGCCTGAAAATATCATTATACTTTCCCTCGATCGCTAAAGCGAAACCCTAAGTAAATCTTCACCCGCATTGAAGTTATAAGTAGAAGTTGGTTAGAACTTCTAAGGGTTGTTTGGAGCGGATGGAGCACTCGGAGTAGGAGCTAAACCTTGCTCAGATCGACTTATAAACTCGGATAATTTTGGGCTTATCGAGGTAAACATTCTTGACCTTACATTGTAATTGGAAATTACATGTTGTAGGAGTATATAGTTAAAGTATACTATATATAGAATTGAACATAGTGTGCGGCAATGTCTTTGACTTAAGCTGAATAATACTTACAGCAATGTCTTGCGACTTAAGCTGAATTTAAATAAGAGAAGCGAATCAGTAATTACATAGGGTATTCAGATGAACTTGTAGTAATTCGTGAGTAAATTGTACACGTCCGGTTAGGCGTGCAAACCCACGGTTGGCTTGGTAGCGGCCTCGGTAAAGGAGGAGATTAACGCTATGCGGGAGAGTCTTTGCCAATTTTACGTAGAATATGGAACGATGTTAATAAGCGCCTTGTGGCCTTATAGGTTGAAGTACTACGTGTGGTGCGATCGTGGCTTAAGGAGTAGCCGACGGTTTGAAATCTGGGCGTTTTGCTATTAGTCGGCACTCGTCGCGAGGTATGTGAACCTCTTCCTATCTCTTATAGCATGATATGTGTGAACTATGTAGTACGGTAGACGTCGTACGTGTTAAGCGTGTTTGATTGTTTTAAAACATAAAGTGTTATAACGGCTTTATGGGAAGTTGGTTATAACGACTTTATGTAGGTAAGAAAATACTTTGTGGTTTTAAAAGGTAATCATGTGAATTATAAGCGGCTAGTCATAATAAAGAACTTGATGTATTTCAAAAGATTTATAAATCGTTTTGAAGGAGAGTAACACTTGGTTTTAAAGGTTTTAAAAAGAGTTATACTAGCTTTATGGGAGTTAGGTATAATGTCTTAAGAGAGGTAAAGAAAATGGTTTACTGATGTTAGAAGTTAAGAGACTTGATCTTATAAGATAAGAGACTTAACTTATTTGTTTAATGTGAATGTTCGTGTGAAACCTCATTCGTGAGTAATGAGTACTTGGTTTTATTTAAAGGGATAATGTTTCTTGATTTGAAATCGTAATGTGTATCGACAGCACCAACTGCGGCGTAATAAAGGAAAATGTATTGAATAATGATGTCTGGTATTAAAACGGTAGAAACCTCCATCCGCATAGAAGCTAAGATGAGACAAAATGATATTACATATCCTAGATCATGGCTGCTTAATAAGATCGATTATAAACAAGAATAACCTACTCACATATAAGGCATATGTTTCTCAAATCATTAAAGGAGAATTATGTTTTAAAGGATTAAAACTATGAACTACGAGACCTTTTCTAAAAATGAGAAACTTGAGCATTTGAAATTAGGCAAACTTGAACGTTTGGAAAATAAGGTTGTTACTTGATTTCTACAAAGGAAAGCATTTTTGTTTACTTAACAATGTTCGTCACTCTATTTTTATACTACGGACATCGGGTGACTTTTATAAAAGGAATGGATCTCTTTAAAAGGAATTTAACGTACGTAGTACTTTAGGGTTAAAAACCCGGACTTTGGCATAAAATGAAAGTAACTTGAGTTGTGTAACTTGCCTATGCTGGTTGTGGTGTAACTTGCCTATACTGGTTGTGGTGTAACTTGCCTATGCTTGTGTTGTGTAACTTGCCTATGCTTGTTGTTGCGTAACTTGCTTATGCTTGTGGTGATAGCCTTGGTTGTGCAAGAATTGTTATTTTTATGGACTAGCTCTCCATGAGGTTTCTTACTGTTCGGCCTTGGTCCCTGGTGGTCGGCTCTCGTACTTGCCCCGTCTCATGACTGATTCGGCCTTGGTACGTGGTCGACCCTCGCACTTGCCCGTTCGATGTAGTGACGAAGTCTCGTGATCTGACCTTGGTCCTGGTGGTCACCCTCGTACTTGCCCGGTCGACTCGTGGCCGGCCTTGGTATCCGATGATCGGCTCTCGCTTGCCGTGTCGGCCGTGTTTTGGTTGCATTATATTATTGATGCAGTCGGATCTGGTAGTTATACTTGTCCTATACGGTTTTTATGACCAGTGGGACACAGTGTTCATGTATACTCCTTGGTATTGTCATATCATAAAGCTGCCGGTGAGGAAGAAATTCCACGCACACAGTGATAATTTGGAGCGTGAGTCCACGACTTGATGTAACTAGTTATATGTTATGTCTTGTAGCTTGGTCATCATACATGTCTCGCTTTATATAGACTATTATGATTTCATGCAGTATTCTGATTTACACATACTTGGTACTGTTATGCTTGACCTCCTTGGGTGCGTTCAATCCGCAGTAGAAGTACATTAGGCTGTCGATCCCGCTCTTAGATCACCTTTTGCGCATTGGGAAGCTCAGTTCCTTCGGAGGCTTATCTTTTGGTATGTGTTACCTGAGTTGTAGGTTCTTTTACATTCAGGGGTATGGCGGGGCCCTGTCCCGTCATAGGTGTTGTAAAGCTTAGAAGTGCAGCCTTTGTGTGGGCGGGGTTTTGTAAAAGGATTAAAGCATTCGTTTTGAAAGAGTTGTTTATATATATTTTATTGGGAGGTAACCGTTTGGTTGCTTTGTTTCTTATCTTGTCTCATGTTCATGTTTAAGTTTTTATTTCCGCTGGTTTTCTCTGATGTAGTATCACTAGGGTGCCCGGGGTAAGGCACCAGTCACGGGCCCGGGATCGGGTCGTGACATATAACCCCCCCTGGTTGGCTTGGTAGCCGGCCTCGGTAGAGGAGGAGATTTACGCTGTTGTGGGGCGGGGGGGCTGTGCTGCCGAATATTCGGTAGAATGTTCTACGATGAGATCTAAATGTTAATAAGCGCCTGGTGGCCTTATAGGTTGAAGTACTACGTGTGGTGCGATCTACGTGGCTTAAGGAGTAGCCAAGCGGTTGGAAGAACTTGGGCGTTTTGCTATTAGTCGATACTCGTCGCGAGGTATGTGAACCTCTTCCTATTTCTTCTAGCATGATATGTGTGAACTATGTAGTACGGTGAGCGTGCATGTGCTAAATGTATTTGATTGGTTTAAAACATAAAGTGTTATAACGACTTTATGGGAAGTTGGTTATAACGACTTTATGTTGGTAAGAAAATACTTGTGGTCTTTAAAAGGTAATCGATTTGAACTATAAGCGGCTTGTTATGTGTTAGTAAAGAACTTGAAGTATTTCAAAAGATTTTGAATCATTTTGAAAGAAGAAGTAATAATTGGTTTTGCAAAACTTAAGAGTTATACTAGCTTTATGGGAAGTTAGGTATAACGGCTTAAGAATGTTTCTTGATTTGGAAATCGAATGTGTATCGACAAACCATTGCGGCGTTAATAAAAGGAAATGTTTTGACTAGTTAAGTATTATTAAAACCGGTAGAAACTTCCATCTGCATAGAAGCTAAGATGAGACAAAATGATATTTCCTAGATCATGGTCATTGTAATAAGATTGTTATAAACAAGAATATCCTACTCACATATAAGACTTATGTTTCTCGGATAGTTAAAAGAGAATTATATTCTTAATGAATAAGACTATGAACTACGAAACCCTTCTAAAATAAGAAACTTGAACATTGGAAAAGAAGGTTGCTACTTGATTTTACAAAGAGAAGTAATTGATTTACTTTAAAAGATAATCACTCTATTTTCATATACTACGTATTGTGTGGTTTTTGTGAAGTAACGTATCTTTTAAAGATTTAATGTATGAAGTACTTTGGGGATAGGTACGAACTTGTTAGTAGAAAGTACCTTGTGTGAATAACTTGATTGTATTGGTTTGTGGTAGCCTCGTAATACTTTCTTGTTGATTTGATAAGTAAGCATGTTAGGATGCTACGTGTGTTAGTATCTTGTGATTATTGTGTAAGGGTCACTCTTGTTGTGCTTACGTTGTCAAACGTTAAGCCCGTTATCTTGTTATTGTATCACATACCCCCGACTTGTTATACCGAGGCTTGCCACCCTTGATCGCGGTCTATACGGCTATGCGATCCTTGTGACTACGCGAGCGCGGTAGCTCGTGATTGATCATTCCGGTGTTTAGCCCGATGCGGGGATTCCTATGCGGTCCGTTGAGACTATGCGGTCTTTTGAGACTATGCGGGTGCGGGAGCCTAGGCGGATACCGAGGTTGGCTGCGCCCGATCGGGGTATACCTCAGCGGTGCAGGACCATGATTCGAGAATACCTTATGCGGGTGCATGGGTGACCTATGCGGGCTGCGAGAGTTCGAGGATAGACGCACATTGATATTGCGGCGAGTGGCGGCCGATCATGTGGTGCGGTCTAGAAAGACCTCGAGATACGATTTGTGGTATTTTTGTGCTGTGGGTCTTAGTAGTCGGCTATGCCTTCGTACTTGACCCGTCACGGTTTTATTGTGATAACTTTGAGGCGTGAGTCACGACTTGACATATTTGCTTATTTATTGTGAATCGTATTTTGGTTATCATACATGTCTCTGCTTTATATAGACTACTATGATTTCATTTCTGATTTATTTTCGATTTCACATACTTGGTACTGTTATCGACCTCGCCCGGGGCCGCGTTCATGCCGCAGTAAAGGTACACCGCCGTTGATCCTAGCTCTCGAGTCCACGATTTGAGTTTGGGAAGCTCCGTTTCTTCGAGGCTTATCGACGTATAGTCCCCGTCGTAAGTGTTTACATTCGGGGTTTGGCGGCCACGCCCCGCCATTGTTGTCGTATCATTCTTAAGTGCAGTAATCTTGTTGTGGCGTGGTTTGTAAAAAGGATTAAACTGTTCATGTTGAAAGAGTTGTTATTTATATATATCTGAAGGTAACCGTTTTGGTTAGCTTCTGCCTTATTTCATTGTCTTATTACACCGTTTCATGTATTGTCTTTATGTTCAGATTACTCGATGTATGGCTACTTGGGTGCCCGGTAAGGCACGATCACGGGCCCGGTTCGTCGTGACAAGACTCCATGATGGGAGTGTCGTGCTAGTCCGGAGTTTGTTTTACATGCGGCAGTGGCCATTTTGGGAGAAACTGTCCAGGCCGAGTATGCTGGTAGGATAGCACGGACTACGAGATCGATTGCGGGTTCTTCACCTTCTGACTAGGCAGATGTTCATACACCGAGCCCGGTAGAGTCGCGGTGGAAGTTCCGATTTTAACGGTCCTTTGAACCGCCTATTTTCGTGTATATCCTTAACCTCTAGAGACTTGTATGTATTGATGTTATGATAATGTGTTAAGTGTTATGTCGGATAGCTTTGTGCTAAAACGTGATGTAGAACTCCGTTAGTGAGAAGGGTAAGCTTGGGGTGAAAATGATGAACCTTAGAATATTACAGTTGAGACCTTAGATGTAAGGTCGTCTTGGGTACCAGATTTTGCAAGTGATCCTTGTCGGAGCGCATTTTATGCCTAGAACGTTTTGTGTGATAAAGTCCCTGGGTAGTGTTCAATGGAAGTGGTAGCTTTCATGACCTGTAGAGATAAGATTGTTCCGGATCGGGGAACAAGAGCGTGATGCGTTAAGTGGGTCGGGTTGGGGCCATGATGAGGGCCAACCCGCGGCTATTCGGTAGGGTCGGCTCTGGGTGGTCGCCGGTGGTAGGGTCACGAGGGTGTTAGGCCCAGGTTTAGATGACCATCGTATGAGTTCGTGGATATGTTCGACCATAAGCGGATCGTGAAGGCCGGGAATGGCCTTAAGGAAGATTGAGGCTAGTAAGATAACCAATTTGGAGGTGGTGACTCCAAGGTTTGGAGAAGCGGCGAGGACCAAGTGTGGTGCGTATACTAGAAGAGTTCAAGTGTTCGAGAAGAGTCTGACGAGTAAGGGTAGAGGCGAGCATGTATTGCGAGCATAGATATGATCATTTCTTGTGAAGGAGAAGGTCACGAAGGATGTATATTTTAGACCTCAGGGATCGCATGCAGTCCGGCACCATTTGTTGGGTCGCCGGAGTGACACTAGAACCTCGCGGCAAAGTGACAAAAGTTTGTGATGTTAGAGGTGTTTCCTCGTGGACTTGGATGTAAGTATTTGCGCGGGTGTTTCTGTGGCCAGGTGTGGCAGGATTGTTCTCGTAAGTATAGTAGTGAAGACTATCTTTGGCGCATGTTTGTTTGAGGCTTAGAAGGAACATTCGACGAATGTTTCTAAGGAGGAGAATGTTATACCCGTATTTCACGAGTATGTGCGTGAGGGCATACGATATTAATTGAGCCTTAAAGTAAGCATAGTTTCAAATTTGTACACAAGTGCCAAAAGAGTCGTTTTTAAATAAACGTTTCCACGACTTTCGTAGGGAATATTTCGGCTATGTCATTTATAATTTTTGCGGATTTTTCCGAGAGACGAAATATTTTGGACCAACGGGAGGTGACACTTGTCACCCAGTGGGACGGATTTGGTTGAGCTCCCTTTGGCACGTTTTTTTCATGTTTCTTGCCTTAAACATTTGGTCAATGTTTGGCTAGATATTTTGTGTGGTAGATGAGAAAGTGGGGCCCACAAACACTTGTCCAAATCCTAGCCCTACACTTGCCTAACACTTGTCTTCATCTTGGCCATTGGTTGGCCATTGCTTGACCTATAAATACCCCCCTTAGTTGATGAACTTCTTCATCCAAAAATCATTCTCCAAGTCTCAAAAATCCCTCCCCCTTAAGTGTAGCATTCGGCCAAGTCCCCTCCCCCTTTGTTGGGCCTTGTGGCCGAGAGCCTACCCCCCCAGCCTAGTTGTTTTCGTATAATACCCCTTGTTGTGGTATAGAAATACTCTCCTAGTATTGTTATAATGCCCAATACCTTGGCCTAAATACCTTGTAGTATTCCCAAGGTTACCTCTATACGAAAAGCCCATAAATACTAGTATACTTTCCTTTAGCCACTAAACGAAACCCTTTGAAAAAAATCTTCACCCGTAGTTGAAGTTATAAGTAGAAGTTGGTTAGAACTTCTAAGGGTTGGTTGGAGCGGGTCGGAGCGCACAGAGTAGGAGCTAAACCTTGCTCAGGATCGACATATAAACTCGGATAATTTTGGGCTTATCGAGGTAAACATTCCTAACCTTCTGTTGTAATTGGAAATTACATGTTGTAGGAGTATATAGTTAAGTATACTATATATAGAACTGAACATAGTTGTGCGGCAATGTCTTTTGACTTAAGCCTGAATTTAAAGAAGAGAATCAATCGTAATTACATAGGGTGTATTCAGATGAGACTTGTGTAGCATTACGGTGTAGTAGAATTGTACACGTCAGGTTAGGCGTGTTAACCCCCTGGTTGGCTTGGTAGCGGCCTCGATAGAGAGGAGATTTACGCCATTGCGGGAAAATCTTGCGAATTTTCTGTAGAATATTCTACATTGAGATCTAAGATGTTAATAGGCGCCTTGTGGCCTCTATAGGTTGAAATACTACGTGTGGCGTGGTACTTGGCTTAAGGAGTAGCCAAGCGGTTTGAGGTACTTGGGCGTTTTGCTATTAGTCGATAATCGTCGCGAGGTATGTGAACCTCTTCCTATCTTTTCTAGCATGATATGTGTGTAACTATGTAGTACGGTAGACGCATGTGCTAAATGTATTTGATTGGTTTGAGACATAAAGTGTTATAACGGCTTTATGGGAGGTTGGTTATAATGACTTTATGTAGATAAGAAAATGCTTTGTGATTGTTAAAAGGTAACTGATTTGACTTATAATCGACTTGATGTGTGATAATAAAGCATTTGAAGTATTTCATTAAGAAACCGTTTTGAAAGAAGAGTAATACTTGGTTTTGAAAACATAAGAGTTATACTAGCTTTATGGGAAGTTAGGTATAACGTCTTAAGAGACTTGACTTGATATGGATGTTAGTGTGAAACCTCATTCGTGAGTAATGAGTACTTGATTTTAAAAGGAATAATGTTTCTTGATTCGAAATCGAATAAGTATCGAACAAACCATCGCGGCGCTAATAAAGGAAAATGTAATGACTAACGGTATTATTAAAACCGGTAGAAACCTCCATCTGCATGAAGCTAAGATGAGACAAAATGATATTACATTTTCTAGATCATGGTGCTTAATAAGATTGATTATGATCAAGAATAACCTACTACTTTAGGGCATATGTTACTCAATTGTTTTAAAAGAGATTAAGACATTGAACTATGAAACTTTTCTAAAAAGAGACTTGCGTAATTGAAATTAGGCAAACTGGAACTTTAGGGTAAAGAAAGACATTGTGTTGTCTTAAAATGGTTTAAAACATAACGTGTTATAACAGCCTTATGGGAAGTTGGTTATAACGACGTTATGAAAACAAAAGAAGGTTTTATCACTGGTTTTAAGGTGGTAACTTGACTTTAAAAAAAAGAAGTGTTTTGGTCTAAAAAGAAGGCATGGTGTTGCCTTAATTTGGTTTTAAAAAGGATAGTATGGAAGTTGCTTTAGTTTATTTAAAAGATATAAGTCACTCTATTTTTATACTACGGGTATCGGGTGACTTTTATAAAAGGAATAAATCTCTTTAAAAGGAATTTAACGTACGTAGTACTTTAGGGGTAAAACCCGAACTTGGGCATAAAAATGAAAGTACTTCGAGTTGTGTATAACCTTGCCTATGCTTGTTGTTGTGAACCTTGCCTATGCTTGTTGTTGTGAAACTTGCCTATGCTTGTTGTGATAACCTTTGTTGTGCAAGAATTGTGTTTCTATACTCTGGCGTCTCGATGGAGGTCGGTTGACTTGTTGAGAACTTACTTGGACGTGGCCAGCGTGTGGATAAATTCCGCACGTTCCTGTTGATAATGTTACTTTTTGTTAATCGCTTTGGACATCGACACGATCGTAGCGCACGGGTATGCTTCCACTTTGATTACCGCCTTGTTATCTTATTGTTTCCCTTTGGACATCGACACAATGCGTAGCGCATCGAGTATGCTTCCATTTGGAATCTTTGTCTTATTGTTTCCCTTTGGACATATCGACCGCGATCTTAGCGCACGGGTATGCTTCCATTTGGAATGCTGTCTTATTGTTTCCCTTTGGACATACTGACACGATGCGTAGCGCACGGGTATGCTTCCATTTGGAATGCTGTCTTATTGTTTCCCTTTGGACATACTGACACGATGCGTAGCGCACGTATGCTCCATTTGGATTCTTTGTCTTGTTGTTATCATATCATGCAGCCGGATGAGGAAAGGTACTCACCGCGGGATTGATGTTGTGGGCGTGAGACCCTGAATTGATATAACTGTTATGTGTGTGTACTGTAGTTTGGTTATCATACCTGTCTCCCGCTTTTATAGGCTAGTATGATTTCATTTACAGTATTTTATAGTTTCACATACTTGGTACCTGTTATCGACCTCCTTGAAGTGCGTTCATCTGCAGTAGAAGTACATCATGTCGATCCCATTTTAGGATCACCTTTCAGCGTATTGGAAGCTCCGTTCCTTCGAGGCTTATCTTTGGTATGTTACCACGATGTCTGTAGGTTCTTGCAGTCGGGGTATGGCGGGGCCCTGTCGTCATAGTTGTTGTATAAATCTTAGAGTGCAGTACTTTATTGTGGCGGGGTTTGTAAAAAGGATAACTGTCGGTATTTATGTATATATGATGAAGGCAAATCGTTTGGTTGCTTTGCTTATTTATCTTGTCTCTTAATTCATATTCATGTTTTTATTTGATTGATTTTCTCGATGTTGTATCACTAGGGTGCCGGTAAGGCACGATCACGCCCGGTTCGGTCGTGTGATATCACCATGCAAGCCTAATCCGACTCGTAGTCCGCATAGGCCACTCACATAGGCCGCATAGGTACATAACCCGCATCGAGGTAGCTACTCCTCGGCGTAAATCGCCCCGACTCGTAGTCCGCATGGCCACATAGACCGCATGAGGTATAACCCGCATCACTAACTCGAACTCCGTAGCTCGCATAGGTCCCTTGGACCGCATGAGGTATTCTCGAATCATGGTCCTGCATCGCCGAGTCTACCCCGCGTCGGAGGCAGCTTAACCCCGGTGAAATGTCAAGAGGTGAGTGATAGTACACTAACATAACAATTATCTTTAAACAACATAAGCACAACAAGAATACTCTCTATACAAACGTTACAAGACACTAACACACATAGCATCATATCATGTCTACTTATCAAACCATCTTATTATTCTTTTCACAATTCAATATAAGTCGTTATAAACACATAGGCAAACTGTTTCTTTTATCATTCTTAAGTGGTTATACTTAACTTCCCATAAAGCTAGTATAACTCTTAAGCTTCGCTTAAAAACCAATTAGTTCTCTTCATTAAAAATGATTCAAGATTCTTTTGAAATGCTTTGCATCTTTATTATTCGTGCTTAAGTCGTGAGGCATTGCGTAAGTATTATTCAGCTTAAGCGTGAGGCATTGCCGTAAGTATTATTCAGCTTAAGCCGTGAGGCATTGCCGTAGTTATTATTCGCTTAACACGTATGCGTCACCGTACTACATATATATTGTAAAATATCATGCTTTAGGAAGAATCACATACCTTCTCATAAAACCACCGCCAGTTGAATATGTCGCAACAGAGTCACCTATAATAGTCACAGACATCTATCAAAGACTACTCTGAAGGTCATTCTAAACAGAGGGTTCACAATTCTACGGAAAGTCGGGCAGCACTTTCCTACCCGGTGAGCTATATAAATCTCAGAAAACAAATCCTATATAAGCATAGTTCAATTATTCTTCTTTTAAACCCTTCTTTGTGATAAGTTCAATTCTATTCTGCAATATTCTTCTAAGTATTTATACTTATTCTTATACTACAACAGTAAGTATTCTCTAATTCAAAAGAGGGTTAGGATTAGTTACCTCGGTAAGCCCAATAATATCCTAGATAAAGTCGCGCCTGAGCAAGGTTTTGCTCCTAAGTTGTATGCTCCAAGGAAACCTTAGAAGTTCTTCACAACTTCTACTAAGTACTAAGGGATTTGGGCTAGGGTATTTTGGGCATTATAACAATACAAGAAGGCAACTTTTCTACCAAGGGAGGGGGGGTAGGTTTTGGCTAGGCTAGGGGGGGCCTCGGCCAAACTACTTAGACTAGAGGGGGGGGGGGGGTATTCGTCCAAGGGCCTTCACAAGGGGAGGGGGAGGTGTTTGGACGAAAAGGCTACAAAGGGAGAGGAGAGGATTTTTAGACTTGGAAGCTTTTGTGGATGAAGAACTCTTCATCTCAAGAGGGGTATTTATAGGTCAAGAAGTGGCCAACCAATGGCCAAGATTAAGCCAAGTGCTAGGCAAGTGTAAGGCCAAGATTAGGGCAAGTGTCCTTGGCCAACTTGCACACAAAATATCCTACCTAATCCTTGACTTGTGCCAAGGCACAAAAAACGTGCAACACCAAGTCCAATTCGTCCAAATGGACGATTTCAAGTCCATCAATTGGAGGGTGACAAGTGTCGCCCTCCCGTTGGTCCAAAATGTTTCGTCTCTCGGTAAAATCCGCAAAAATTAGAAATGGCATAGCCGGAATTTACCCTACGAAAGCTGTGGAAACGTTTCGTCGGAAAACTATTCGTTTTGAGAGTTGTGCCCAAAAAATCGCCCAAGGCCTAAACTTTAAGGCCAAACTTTTTGTACGTATTCCCTTACGTACATACTCTGGAAATACGGGTATAACATTCTCCTCTCCAGAAACATTCGTCGAATGTTCCTTCCCAAGACAGGATAACGATAAGGTTCTTCATAACTTAAACAGTTTGCAAAAGCCACACACGCCACAAAACAACACTTAGGCAAAAACGATAACGAAAATTTACAAGTAGGAAAGTGAATTACCGGAGGTGTGGGAATAGGTGAGATACTTCTGCCTCATGTCCTCCTCGGCTTCCCACGCCATCTCCTCCCGAGCTCGTTCCGCCACAAGACTTTGTGGAAGCCACGTCCTTGGTCAGACGCCTAACTCGACGATCGACTATCGCTATGGGAATCTCCTCATACGATAACCCCTCGACACTGGACATCGTCAATCGGGTGTACCACTAGATGGATCCCGATACATCTCCTCAAAGATAGATACGTGAAACACCGGATGCATCGCCTCGGATCGGACGACAGATCCAACTCATAGGCAACCTTGCCTACCTGCAGACAATCAAACGGCCCGATGTACCTCGGGATGAGTTTCCTTCCTCCGAATCTCATCACACCCTTCATGGGTGACACCTTCAGAAAACCCAATCATCAATCGCGAACTCCGGATGTCGATGGCGATGATCTGCATACGACTTCGCCGACTCGAGTATCGATAGCCGCTCTCGGATAAGCTTCACCTTATCCGCACTGCTGCACCAAATCTGGTCCCACTAGCCGCACTCGCCCACATCGAACCAACCTATAGGCGATCTGCACTTCCTCATACAAGGCCTCATAAGGCGCCATCGAATCTGGAGTGGTAGCAATTATTATACTCGAACTCAACTAGAGGCAAATGATCCTCCCAACTACCATCAAGTCAATAACACGGGCTCGCAAAGATATCCTCGCAGTCGGATAGTGCGCTCTGCCTGTCCGTCTCTCTGTGGATGAAATGCGAGACTCGGACTCACCGCGTCCTAAACCCCTCGGAAGGACCTCCGTAGTTAGCCGTAAACCGGGCTCCTGCATGCGATATGATCGAGTAGGGACTCCATGCGATCGACGATCTCTCGGATGTAAAGTCTGGCATAATCCTCAGCCGAAAAAGTCGTCCTGACGGGAAGAAAGTGGGCTGATTTCGTCAGCCTGTCGACGATAACCCATATAGAATCATGTATCCTCTGAGTGCGAGGTAATCCTGTGATGAAGTCCATGTTGATTACCTCCCACTTCCAGGTCGGGATCTCAATCGTCAGAACAAACCACCGGGCCTCGGTGCTCTACCTTCACTGCGACAACACGGGCGAGCTACGAACTCGCAACGTCCTCTTCAAGCCATCCCACCAATACACGATCTAAGGTCGTGGTACATCTTGGTCGACCCGGATGGATAGAGTAAGGCGCACCGTGTGCTTCCCAAGAACTCGCCGCCAAGTCTCAAACATCTGGAACACACAACTGCCCTCAAACCTTAGCACCCCATCAGTGCTACCTCAAAAGGACCTTGCCTCACGAAGAGTCAGATCACGATATCGAATCAAAGCGGATCCTCGAATTGCCTCTTCACCTCCTCGACGGCGATGGAAGACTCGGCAACCTCACGAACTCTAACCCCACCGCTATCGTAATCAATCAAACGGACACCAAGGCTCGCTAATCGATGCAAATCACGAACCATGTCCCTCCTCTCTAGCCGCACATCCGATAGGCTCCCATCGACCTACGACTAAGAGCATCGCCACAACATTGGCCTTCCGGGTGGTACAGATATCAACATCGTAATCCTTAAGCAACTCTAACCACCGCCTCTGCCGTAAGTTCGGCTCCTCCGTCAAGATATACCGAGGCTCTTGTGGTGCGTAAAAATATCCACGTGAACCCATACAAATAGTGCCTCGGATCTTCAAAGCGTGAATCACCGCCAACTCCAAATCATGGGTGGGGTAGTTCCTCTCGTGTTTCTTGGTGTCGGGATGCATATGCTATAACCCGCCATGCCGCATCAACACACATCCCAACCCGATGCTCGACGCATCACAATACACGACATAACCATCTGGACCTCTAGAAGAGTAAGAAGCGGGGCGGTCGTCGATCTCTCTTTCAAAGAATCGAAACCTCGCTCCAAGCATCATCCATCAAACTTGCCTTCGAGTCGGCCTAGTCAATGGTGCGAGATAGAAGCAAACTTCTCCACGAATCGCCGATAATATCTCGCAAGGCCCGTAAATCGCGAACCTCTGCCGGAGTAGTAGGTCTAGGCAAGTCTGATCGCCTCGATCTTGGCGTATCCACTCGAATGCCATCACCCGGCAATATGCCCAAGAAACGCCATCAAGTCAACCAAAACTCACATTTGGAAAACATGGCGTACAATCTGCTGGTCTCGAGAAGCGCTATCACGATCGCTCAAATGCTCGCGTGCTCGCTCTGGCGCGAATAAACAAGATATCATCAATGAACACTATCACAAACGTGTCCAAAAATGGTTTGAACACTCGGTTCATCAAATCCATGAATACCGCCGAGCATCGTCAACAAAAGACATGACCACGAACTCATAATGCGTCGGGTCCGAATGCGATCCTAGGGACATCCACCTCTCGACTCGCACTGATGATAGCCGTCGCGATCAATCTTGGAGAAACATCTCGCACTCGCACCTGGTCGAACAAATCATCAATCACAGGAAGGGTATCGTTCTTAATGGTCACCTTGTTCGTTGCACTGTAATCAACACACATGCGCGGCGTCGCCCTTCTTCTTCACGAACAATACCGCTCCCGAGGAGAAACACTAGGCCCGATGAAGCCGCTTCTCCAAAGAAATCTCTAAGCCGATCCTTCACTCTCTCAACTCGGCGGTGCCATTACGTATGGCGGAATGGAAATAGGCGAGTGTCCGCAATATGTCAATACAAAACTCAATCTCCTCTCGGGAGGATACGGGAGGTCGCCGAAACACGCCACGTGCGGGAACTCTCGACCACTGGAACGATGGAAAATCTGGTGCGCGCCTTGATATCAAACACCGAACGAGATGGTAGATATACCCCTTCGCACCATCTTCCTAGCCTTGAGGTAGGAAATAAACCTACCCCTCGGCGTCTGGTGCTCTCCCACTCAACAACCGGCTCTCAGAAACTGGAACCGTACTACTCTCTCTGCGGTCTACATTGGCGTAGCAGAAGCTAGCCAATCCATCCCATGATCACGTCGAAGTCAATCATCTCTAACTCTATCAAGTCGGCTGAGGTCCGACGATCGTAAATAGTCACAGACAAGCTCTATATACCCGCCGAGCTACCATCGAATCACCATCGGCGTAGCTACCTCGAAAGGGTCTATGGACTCGTGCTCTATCCCTATCCTACTAGCAACAAGGGAGATATATAGGGCCAGTAGAACCGGATCTATCAAGGCATAAACATCAAACCCAGCCCGATAAGGTACCGTGGCGACATCGGTGAGGCCTCACGATCTGTCGGTGGACAAAGCATAAATGCGATTCGAGGACCGCTAGAATCGGACGCGCCCACGACCTCTGCGCGACCTGTGGTCCATGAGTACCTTGCCCTCGGCGAGTAAGCTGTCGAGGATGAAGAAGACGGCGAAAGAACTCGTAGGGTGACCCTACCATCAGCCGCGCCCGGTGGACGGTTCCTCGCATAGTGACCTGCTGCCACAATCAAACAAGCTCCGTAGCACCACAACTCCGAAGTGGGATCTGCGCGCTCGGCCACCGAGGTGGTCCCGATCGGCGATACCTCTGCTGCTCGACGTCAAGTCTGGGGTCTGGTGCGCCCTCGAATATCTGGGTCTTGAGGGCGGTGCGAGAGTGCTCGAGCGGCGTGGTGCAAATCTAGGCTAGCTGAGGCCCGCCACCACGATAGCCACCAAAAGACCTGCGTCTGGTCTTCTTCGCTATCGTCAACCCGCCGTCTCTACGCCTCACATCCAAGAGCATGAGCTGCATGCGGGTAATGTCCATACCGGCCAAGAGAAACACCCGCACGACTCGGCCATATAGTCATCTAGCGGTGGCGTAGCGGTGCACCTATCCTCCATAATCGCTACTAACGCTGGGACATATCGAGCCAATGAATCAAACTCGACATTGTACTCCCGACGGCGTCCTCTGCCTCGCAGAAAAATCTATCACCGCGCCCTCCTCATCCGCGAGGCAAGAAGTGAGTGAGAAAGCCTCGAGAACTCATCCCAGTAGGCGGGACGCGTGCTCTCCGGGATAACTCCATGAATCAAACCAATCGATCGCGGTATCACGCGGCCGATCTGAACCGGGCGTCACGGACTCTGTCTCGAGGCCTTGATCACTCGCGTGATCCTCTGGAGCCGACGGATGAACTCCTGCGGATCATCCTCCGCCTCGACCAGTAAAACTCGCGGGCTACAACTCAAGAAATCTCGTAGCCTCAAACTATTCGCCTCGGGTGCACCACGTGCGACCGAGCTGAGCCCAGGCTCGAACTACCGCATCCGGCCTATCCTCGTATCAGCCACAACTCTAGCCAATAGTGGGCCGTCTCCTTGTACCCTAACTCCTCGCCCGGTGTGGGACGGGAGGTGTGGGTACCGTGGTCTCTTTGGCTGGCGGCGTCGTAGAACTCGCCGTCTCGTAGAGGCGGGCCGAGCCTCGTAACTCTCGGTTCGATCGCGGCTCCTCGGTGCCTTGCCGCCCGGGCGGGTTGCCTTACGTGGAGGCATAATCATTCTAAAAGGAATACGTTAGAGGTCCAACTTTAACACATTCTAAAGCACGATCTCGAGTGAGAAGAATGGAAACCAATCCTAAATATCTTATAGCCTCTCGATTATTGGTGTGGTGCACAACACACCGATAATCAAGACTTACTAGATACGGTGCATAGACACTTTCCGAGGATTAATCGCTCGATACCACTTTTGTCACGACCCATTCGGGGCGTGGATCGTGCCTTACCGGCACCCAGTAGTCATACATCGTAGTAATCACGGAAATATAAAACAAGACATGAAACGCTTTATAAAATAAGACGCAGCTTTAGCTGAGAAAACATCGCCTTTCGGCATATATATATAAACATGGTTTAGCGATTACATCCGATCTTGCACAACATGACTACAGCACTTAAGGAAATATACAACTATGGCGGGACAGGGCCCATACCTGATCAGACAAAACTATCTACAACAGAGATCATACCCAAAGTAGAGCCTCCGAAAGATGGAGCTCCGACACCAACGTAGAGATCCTAAGAATGTGGATCTAGCACTGCTTGCCCTTACTGCGGCATGAACGCAGCCCCGAAGAGGTCGATAACAGTACTAAGTATATGAAATCAGAAATACTTAAATGAAAACATATCATTTTAAAATCGGTTTGCAAGTATGTATGAAACAACCAGGACCGCGCATAGTGCCACATCATAAACAAGAGCAACGATAGGTAACCGCAATGTGTCTTTTCTAGGCTGCGAATGATCGGGCAGGCCAATTGCCCGTAGTATCACCATGCAAGCCTAATCACGGACTCGTAGTCCGCATAGGCCACTCACATAGGCCCGCAGGGTACATAACCCCATCGAGGGTAGCTACTCCTCGGCATCGCCTGGACTCGTAGTCCGCATGGCCACATAGACCGCATGAGGTATAACCCGCATCACTAACCCGAACTCCGTAGCTCGCATAGGTCCCTTGGACCGCATGAGGTATTCTCGAATCATGGTCCTGCATCACCGAGTCTACCCCGCGACGGAGGCGCCTTAACCCAGTAAAATGTCAAGAGGTGAGTGATAGTACACTAACATAACAACTTATCTTTAAACAACATAAGCACAACAAGAATACTCTCCTATACAAACGTCACAAGACACTAACACACATAGCATCATATCATGCCTACTTATCAAACCATCTTATTATTCTTTTCACAATTCAATATAAGTCTGTTATAAACACATAGGCAAACTGTTTCTTTTATCATTCTTAAGTGGTTATACTTAACTTCCCATAAAGCTAGTATAACTCTTAAGCTCGCTTTAAAACCAATTAGTTCTCTTCATTAAAAATGATTCAAGATTCTTTTGAAATGCTTTGGATCTTTATTATTCGTGCTTAAGCGTGAGGAATTCCGTAAGTATTATTCAAAGCTTAAGCGTGAGGCATTGCCGTAAGTATTATTCAGGCTTAAGCCGTGAGGCATTGCCGTAGTTATTATTCAGTTAACACATGTATGTCTACCGTACTACATATATATTGTAAAATATCATGCTTTAGGAAGAATCACATACCTTCTCAGCGAAAACCACCTGCCAAGTTGAATATGTCGCGCGCAGAGAGTCAGCCTATAATAGTCACAGACATCTATCAAAGACTACTCTGAAGGTCATTCTAAACAGAGGGTTCACAATTCTACGGAAAGTCGGGCAAAGACTTCCTACGGTGAGCTATATAAGTCTCTGTGAAAAATTCTATATAAGCATAGTTCAATTATTCTTCTCTTAAACCCTTTTACTGTGATAACAGTTCAATTCTATTCTGCAATATTCTTCTAAGTATTTATACTTATTCTTATACTACAACAGTAAGTATTATCTAATTCAAAAGAGGGTTAGGATTAGTTACCTCGGTAAGCCTAATAATATCCTAGATAAAGTCGCGCCTGAGCAAGGTTTTGCTCCTAAGTTGTATGCTCCAAGGAAACCTTAGAAGTTCTTCACAACTTCTACTAAGTACTAAGGGATTTGGGCTAGGGTATTTTGGGCATTATAACAATACAAGAAGGCAACTTTTCTACCAAGGGAGGGGGGGTAGGTTTTGGCTAGGCTAGGGGGGGCCTCGGCCAAACTACTTAGGCTAGAGGGGGGGGGGGGGGGTATTCGGCAAAGGGCCTTCACAAGGGGAGGGGGAGGTGTTTGGACGAAAAGGCTACAAAGGGAGAGGAGAGGATCTTTAGACTTGGAAGCTTTTGTGGATGAAGAACTCTTCATCTCAAGAGGGGTATTTATAGGTCAAGAAGTGGCCAACCAATGGCCAAGATTAAGCCAAGTGCTAGGCAAGTGTAAGGCCAAGATTAGGGCAAGTGTCCTTGGCCAACTTGCACACAAAATATCCTACCTAATCCTTGACTTGTGCCAAGGCACAAAAAAACGTGCAACACTGAAGTCAATTCGTCCAAATGGACGATTTCAAGTCCATCAATTGGAGGGTGACAAGTGTCGCCCTCCCGTTGGTCCAAAATGTTTCGTCTCTCGGAAAAATCCGCAAAAATTAGAAATGGCATAGCCGGAATTTACCCTACGAAAGCTGTGGAAACGTTTCGTCGGAAAACTATTCGTTTTGTGAGTTGTGCCCAAAAAAAATCGTCCAAGGCCTAAACTTTAAGGCCAAACTTTTTGTACGTATTCCCTTACGTACATACTCTGGAAATACGGGGTATAACAGCTTTATGGGAAGTTAGTTATAACGACTCTATGTAGGTAACATAATGGTTTATTTATTGTAAAAGTTAAGAGACTTGATCTTGAAAGATAAGAGACTTAAGCTAATTGATTTGATATGTAACATTTTGTTATAAATGTTGTAAAACCTCATTCGCGAGTAATGAGTACTTGATTTTAAAAGAATAATGTTTCTTGATTCGGAAATCAGAATGAGTATCGACAAACCACTGCAGCGTTAATAAAGGGAAATGTTTTGATTAAAGAAGTATTATTAAAACCAGTAGAAACCTCCATCTGCATAGAAGCTAAGATGAAACAAAATGATATTACATTTCCTAGATCATGGCTGCTGTTATAAGATTGTTATAAACAAGAATAACCTACTCACGCATAAGGTATATGTTTCTCAAATTGTTTTAAAGGAGAATTTATATTATTAAGTGATTAATACTATGAACTACGAAACCTTTCGAAAAATGAGAAACCTGAACATTTGAAATTAGGCAAACTTGAACGTTTGGAAAATAATGTTGTTACTTTTTACCAAAGGAAGTGTTTGGGTTTACTTTAAAAGATAATCACTCTATTTTCATATACTACGGGTATTGTGTGACTTTTGTGAAAGTAACGTATCTTTTAAAAGAATTAACGTATGAAGTACTTTGGGGATAAAAACCCCGATCTTGCTAATCATATAGTATAAAGTACCTTGTGTGAATAACTTGATTGTGTTGGTTTGTGATAGTCTTGTCATACTTTCTTGTTGATTTGAATAAGTAAACATGTTAGGATGCTACGTGTGTTAGTATCTTGTGATGTTTGTGTAAAGGGGTTTCCCTTGTTGTGCTTATGTTGTTTAACGATAAGCTGTTATGTTAGTATCATATCACTCATGATTCCGGTTAAGCCGCCTCCGACGCGGGTAGACTCAAAGGGTTTGTGTGACCTATGATTCGAGGATACCTCACGCGGGTGCAGTGACCCATGCGAGCTACGAGTTCCAGTTAGTGTGCGGCCTTTATGGTCACGCGGTCTATGTGGCCACGCGATCGCGAGTCCGGGACGTTGCCGGAGTAGCTACCCTCGATGCGGGAATACCTCATGCGGGCCATCGGAGTGGCTTATGCGGAGTCGCGGAAGTTCGGGGCTAGACGCGCATTAGATATCGCGGCGAGTGGCGGCTTTGATCATGTGACGGTCTAGACAGATCTCATGATACGATTTATGACCTTGTTTGTACTGGGTTTTAGTAGTCGCCACGCCAGACTTACCCGTGCGGTGTTATGATGACACAGTGGGACTCGTGTTCATGTATTCCTTGGTGCTTTATATCATAGGCAGCGGTGAGGAAGGTTTTCCACGGGCATGATTGATGTTGTGGGCGTGAGACCCATTGTTATATTTTAGTGATGACTTTGAGGGCGTGAGTCCCTGACTTGACGTGACTGCTTATTTCTTGTGAACTGTAGTTTGGTTATCATACATGTCTCCTGCTTTATATAGACTACTATGATTTCATTTACGTGATTTCGCCACATACTTGGTACTGTTGCATCGACCTCCTTGAGGCCGCGTTCATGCCGCAGGTTGAGGTACACCAGTCGTTGATCCTAGCTCTCAGGGTCATAGTTCAGCGTTTGGGAAGCTCCGTTTCTCCGGAGGCTTATCAGTGGTATAGTCCCCTGTCGTAGTAGGTGCTACATTCGTGGTATGGCGGGGCCCCGTCCGCCATTGTTGTCATGTCACTCTTAGGTCCGTAGAATCTTGTGGGCGAGTTGTATATGGGATGTAATCGTTGGATTTAAGTTTTCATATATACATGCGAAAGGCAATTTTTCTCAGTTATTATATTCTTACTTCATGTTATTGTTTTATATTCCACGATTTCTCGATGTTGTATCACCAGGTGCCCGGGGTAAGGCACGATCACGGGCCGGTTCGGTCGTGTGTGATGCATGAGCCGCCAGGTCGCGGCAGGTCGTGGCGCGGTCCAGCTTCTAGCGGTCCTCGAATCGCATTTATGCCTTGTCGGCCGGCAGATCGTGAGGCCTCACCTGATGTCGTCACAGGTACCTTATCAGTCTCCGATTATGATGTGTATGCCTTGATAGATCCGGGTTCTACTCTGTCCTATATATCTCCCCTTGTTGCTAGTAGGATAGGGATAGAGCCTGAGTCCATAGACCCTTTCGAGGTAGCTACGCCAGTGGGTGATTCGGTGGTAGCTCGGCGGGTATATAGGGCTTGTCCAGTGACCATATACAGTCGTCGGACCCTAGCCGACTTGATAGAGTTGGATATGATTGATTTTGACGTGATCATGGGTATGGATTGGCTAGCTTCTTGCTACGCCAATGTAGACTGCAGAGAGAGAGTAGTACGGTTCCAGTTTCCTGAGGAGCCGGTTGTTGAGTGGGAGGGGAACACTGTATCGCCGAGGGGTAGGTTTATTTCCTACCTCAAGGCTAGAAAGATGGTACAAAAGGGGTACATCTACCATCTCGTTCGGGTGTTTGATCTCAAGCCGCTGATTTTCACCGATTCGATGGTGGTCGAGAGTTCCCGCACGTGTTTCGATCGACCTCCGGTATCCCCACGAGAGGAGATAGAGTTTTGTATTGACATATTGCGGACACTCGGCCTATTTCCATTCCTCCATACGTAATGGCACCGCCGAGTTGAGAGAGTTCAAGGATCGCCATGGATTTCCGGAGAAGCGGCTTCATCGTGCCTAGTGTTTCTCCCGAAGCGCGCAGTATTGTTCGTGAAGAAGAAGGGCGGGGCGCGCGTGTGTGTTGATTCTGACGGTGAACAAGGTGACCATTAAGAACGATACCCTTCCCGTGATTGATGATTTGTTCGACGATTCTGCAGGCGCGAGATGTTTCTCAAGATTGATCTGCGATCGGGCTATCATCAGTGCGAGTCGAGAGAGGTGGATGTCCCTAGGATCGCATTCCGCACGTCACGGGCACTATGAGTTCAGGGTCATGTCTTTTGGGTTGACCAACGCTCCGGCGGTATTCATGGATCTGATGAACCGAGTGTTCAAACCATTTTTGGACACGTTTGTGATAGTATTCATCGATGATATCTTGGTTTATTCTCGCTCAGAGCAGGAGTATGCGGAGCATTTGAGGACTGTGCTGACAGTTCTCCACGACCATCAGTTATACGCCAAGTTTTCCAAATGTGAGTTTTGGTTAACTTCGGTGGCTTTTCTTGGGCATATTATCGGGGCTGATGGCATTCGAGTGGATACGACCAAGATCGGCGATCGGGACTTGGCCTGAACCTACTACTCGGCGCAGGATCGCAGCTTTTACGGGCCTTGCAGTTATTATCGGTTCGTAGAAGTTTGCTTCTATCTACGCACCATTGACTAGGTGACTCGTAAGCGGCTAAGTTTGATGGTGATGCTTGTGGCGGGGTTTCCGATTCTTGAAGGAGAGACGGCATCGCCCATTCTTACTCTTCCGAGGGTCCAGACGGTTATGTGTGTATTGTGATCGTCGGGCATCGGGTTGGGATGTGTTGATGCAGCAGGCAAGGTTATAGCGTATGCATCCCGACAAGTGAAGAAACACGAGAGGAACTACCCCACCCATGATTTGGAGTTGGCGGTGATTCACGCCAAGATCCTGAGGCACTACTTGTATGAGGTTCATGGATATTTATACAGACCACAAGAGCCTCCAAGTATATCTTCATCCGGAGGAGTCGAACTTCGGCGAGAGGCGGTGGTTAGAGTTGCTTAAGGATTACGATGTTGATATCCTGTACCACCGGAAGGCCAATATTGTGGCGTACGCCTTAGTCGTAGTCGATGGGAGTCTATCGGATGTGCATCCGAGAGGAGGACATGGTTCGTGATTTAAATCGATTAGCGAGCCTTGGTGTCCGCTTGATTGATTACGATAGCGATGGGGTTCGAGTTCGTGAGGTTGCCGAGTCTTCCATCGTCGAGAGGTGAAGAGGCAACAGATTCGAGGATCCGATTTTGACACGTTATCGTGATACAACTCTTCGTGAGGAAGGGTCCTTTTGAGGTAGCTTTGATGGGGTGCTAAGGTTTGAGGCGAGTGTGTGTTCCGGATGTTTGAGACTTGGCGGAGTTCTTGGGAAGCACACAGCGCGCGTTACTCTATCCATCCAGGGTCGACCAAGATGTACCACGACCTTAGATCTGTGTATTGGTGGGATGGCTTGAAGAGGGACGTTGCAGAGTTCGTAGCTCAGTGCCCGTGTTGTCAGCAGGTGAAGATAGAGCACCAGAGGCCCGGTGGTTTATTGCAGACAATAGAGATCCCGACCTGGAAGTGGGAGGCGATCAACATGGACTTTATCATAGGATTACCTCGCACTCAGAGGAGACATGATTCTATATGGGTTATCGTCGACAGGCTGACGAAATCAGCCCACTTTCTTCCCGTCAGGACGACTTTTTACCGAGGATTATGCGAACTTTACATCCGAGAGATCGTCGATGCATGGAGTCCCTATTTCGATCATATCGCATGCAGAGCCCGATTTACGCTAACTTCGGAGGTCTTTCGAGAGGTTTAGGGGCGCAGTGAGCACGAGTCGCATTCCATCCACGAGCAGACAGACGGTGAGCGCACTATCTAGACTCTTGAGGATATGCTGCGAGCCTGTGTTATCGACTTCAGGGGTAGCTGGGAGGATCATTTGCCTCTAGTTGAGTTTGCGTACAATAATAGCTACTACTCCAGTATTCAGATGGCGCATGAGGCCTTGTATGAGAGGAAGTGCAGATCGCCGATAGGTTGGTTTGATGTAGGCGAGGTGCAGTTAGTGGGTCCAGATTTGGTGCAGCAGGCAGTGGATAAGGTGAAGTTATCCGAGAGCGGCTATTGACAGCTCAGAGTCGACAGAAGTCATATGCAGATCATCGTCGTCGGCATCTGGAGTTCGAAGTTGATGATTGGGTTTTCCTAAAGGTGTCACCCATGAAGGGTGTGATGAGATTCGGGAAAGAAACTTCGGCCCAAGGTACATCGGGCCTATCAGTTATCCGTAGGGTAGGCGTTGCCTACGAGTTGAATCTGCCATCCGATCTGGAGGCGGTGCATCCGTGTTTCATGTTTCTATCTTTGAGAGATGTATCGGGATCCATCTAGAGTGCATCCGATTGACGATGTCCAGTGACCGAGGGTTATCGTATGAGAGATTCCCATAGCGATAGTCGATCGTCGGGTTAGGCGTCTGCGGACAAGGGCGTGGCTTCGTCAAAGTCTTGTGGCGAACGAGCTCGTGAGGAGATGACGTGGGAAGCCGAGGAGGACATGAGGCGAAGTATCCTCACCTATTCCCACACCTCCGGGTAATTCACTTTCCTACTTATAAATTTTCATTATCGTTTATGCCTAAGTGTTGTTTTATGGCGTGTGTGGCATTTGCAAACTGTTTAAGTTATGAAGAACCTTATCGTTATCATCTTGGGAAGGAACATTCGGACGAATGTTTCTAAGAGGGGAGAATGTTATACCCGTATTTCCGCAGTATGCGTGAGGCGTCGTCTGAAAGATTAGCCTTAAAGGTTAGGCCTTGGACGAAAATACTTGGGCACAACTCACTAAAAGAATCGTTTTCCGACGAAACGTTTTACAAGACTCGCGTAGGATAAATTCCGGCTATGTCATTTATATTTTTTGCGAATTTTTCCGAGAGACGAAACATTTTGGACCAACGAGAGGGCGACACTTGTCACCCTCTAGTTGGCGGAATTGAGGCGGAAATGGGACGAATTGGATGGCCTATTTTGTCATGGAGTTGGTAGGATATTTTGTGTGCAAGTTGGCTAAGGACACTTGCCCTAATCTTGACCTTACACTTGCCTTGCACTTGGCATCATCTTGGCCCTTGGTTGGCCACTTCTTGACCTATAAATACCCCCCTTAAGATGAAGAGTTCTTCATCCACAAATCTTTCTCCAAGTCTTGAAAATCCTCTCCTCTCCCTTGAGCCTTTTCGTCCAACACACCCCCCCCCTTGAGTGAAGCTTGGCCGAGACAACCCCCCCTAGCCTAGCTGAAACCTACCCCCCTCCCTTGGTAGAAAAGTTGCCTTCTAGTATTGTTATAATGCCCAAAATACCCTAGCCCAAATCCCTTAGTACTTAGTAGAAGTTGTGAAGAACTTCTAAGGGTTCTTGGAGCTATCGGAGCGTACAACTTAGGAGCTAAACCTTGCTCAGGATCGATGTATTATCTAGGATATTATTGGGCTTACCGAGGTAAATAATCTTATCCTTCTTTTTGTAATTATAGAATACATACTGTAGAAGTATAGAAATAAGTATTAAATACTTAGAAGGATATTAAAGAATAGAATTGAACTGTTATCACAGTAGAAGGGTATAAAAGAAGAATAATCGAACTGTACTTACATAGGACTGTTCTCACAGTAGACTTGAGTAGCTCACCGGGTAGGGAAGTGCTGCCCAATTTTCCGTAGGATAGAGAACCCTCTGCTTAGAACTGTTTACAGAGTAGTCTGGACGTTGATAGACGTGTCTGACTATTATAGGTTGATTCTCTGCGCGCGACATATTCAACTTGGCAGGTGGATTTCGCCGAGAAGGTATGTGATTCTTCCTAAGCATGATATTTTAAAATATATATATATAGTACGGTAGACGTACATGTGTTAACTGAATAATAATTACGGCAATGTCTTTTGACTTAAGCCTGAATAATACTTACGGCAATGTCTTTTGACTTAAGCCTGAATAATAAGAATCTTGATACATTTCAAAAGAATACTGAATCATTTTTAACAGAAGAGAACTAATTGGTTTTTAAACAGAAAGCTTAAGAGTTATACTGGCTTTATGGGAAGTTAGGTATAACAACTTAAGAAAGATAAAAGGAACAGTTTACTTATGTGTTTATAACAGACTTACATTGATTTATGGAAAGAATAATAAGATGGTGTGATAAGTAGACATGATATGATGCTATGTGTGTTAGTGCCTTGTAACATTTGTATAAGAGGGTATTCTTGTTGTACTTATGTTGTTTAGCGATAAGCTGTTATGTTAGTATTATATCACTCACCTCTTGACATAATACCGGGGGTTAAGCTGCCCTCCGATGCGGGGTATACCTCAGGCAGTCTGTGTGACTATGATGCGAGGATACCTCATGCGGGTCCAGAGGACCTATGCGGAGCTACGAGAGTTCCAGGTTAGTGTGCGGGGTTATACCTCATGCGGTCTATGTGGCCATGCGGACTACGAGTCGGGGCGATGCCGGAGTAGCTACCTCGACGCGGGTTATACCTACGCGCCTATGTGAGTGGCCTATGCGGACTACGGGAGTCCAGGATTAGGCTTGCATAATGAAACTATGGGCAATTGGCCCTGCTTCGATCATTCGCAGCCTAGAAAAGACTTGTTACAGTTTACCTATTGTTGCTCTTGTTTATGATGTGGCACTATGTGCGGTTACATTGGTTGTTTCGTGCATATTTGTAAATTGGTTTTAAAATGATATGATTTCATTTAAGTACTTTACAGTTTCACATACTTAGTACCTGTTGTACTGACCTCCTTCGGGGGGCTGCGTTCATGCCGCAGGTAAGGGCAAGCAGGTGCTAGATCCACATCCTTAGGATCTCTACGTTGGTGTCGGGAGCTCCATCTTCTCCGGAGGCTCTACTTTTGGGTATGATCTCCCTGTTGTAGTTAGTTTTGTACAGTCAGGGTATGGCGGGGCCCTGTCCCGCCATAGTTGTTTACTTTCTTAGAGGTCTGTAGTCCTGTTGTACAGTTGGGATGTAACTGCAAAAACTATGTTTATGTATATATGCCGAAAGGCGACATTTTCTCACATAAAACTGTGTCTCTTTTTACAACTGTTTCATGTCTTGTTTTTATATTCCGCTGATTACTCTGATGTATGACTACTTGGGTGCCCGGGTAAGGCACCAGTCACGGGCCCCGGAACGGGTCGTGACAGTAGACGTACAAGACTTTGATAGCCTTTACTTGTTTAAGAATGTCCAAGTCGGTTGAGTTAGGGGATTAACTCACTTGTTTAAAAGTAGTAAGGATGTCTTAGTTTTCAAAGTTAAGGGACTTGAAGTGTTTTAAAAGTATATGATACTTGTTTCGTTTTAAACGTATAAGTCCCTTGGATATAGGAAAATGTAATTTACCTATAGTATAAAGTTAATATAAAGACTTTATGGGAAGTTGGTTATATTAGCTTTATGGAAAGTTAAAAAGAGAGATTTACCCTAAGTAAAATAAGTAAGGATAAATGACTTGAATTAATGAAAGGCAAATTGATTTTAAGGCATCAATTGCCTAAGGTTTTAAAAGAAAAGAAGTCACTTGATTTAGAAGCCTAATTATATTTCTAAAATGTATTGTGACTTGTCTTGAAAAGTAGTTGTGATTTGATACTACAGTTATTAGTATCTTGGAAGTTTTATATGAAAATGAGTCATTTTTAAAAGAGTAGAAGTACGTAGTACTTTGAGTTAAATTCCCGGATTTTATAAAGACATGTTAGTGCCTTAAGTAAACTAAAATGAGAGTGTATATGAACAAGACTAATAAGAAGTTAGGGGATTTCTTAACTTACTTATGTTATGTATGATAAGCCGGTAGTGCTTATGTTATGTATGATAAGCCGGTAGTGCTTATGTTATGTATGATAGCCGATTTGTTCTAGTGATATATTATTCATTACGGGGTCATTCCCCGGGTTTGTGGCATTTGCATATTCCGTGGATTTGCTACCCATGATGCGAGGAATACCTCATGCGAGTCCGTAATGGCTTATGCGGGTGAAATAGTCCTATGCGGGGTGGACCAGTCCTATGTGAGGAATACCTCATGCGGGTCTACACGACCTATGCGGGCGGATACAGTCTATGTGAGGAATATCTCATGCGGGTCCAGACGACCCTTGCGGGTGAAATAGTCCCAGGAGTAAGATTGCTTAATGATACTGCGGGCGGTGGCCCTGATTTGATCATGAGCCTCCTATTTTTATGCGGTAAAGTATGCTCTTGATTACTCTCATTGTTAGTAAGGCACAGTGTACTGTAATTTTATTATCTTACATGTCTCATGCTTTGTTTTAGACTTATGATGTATTTACAGTATTTTTCCAGTTTCGCATACTTAGTACATATTGTGTACTGACCCCCTTCCTCGGGGGCTGCGTTCATGCCGCAGGTAGGGGTAAGCAGGTGGTGGATCCTCATTCTTAGGATCACTGATCAGGTGTCAGAAGCTCCATTTCTCCGGAGGCTTGTCTTTTGGTACGGATTTACCTGATGTTGTAGATATTATGTACATTCAGGGGTATGACGGGGCCCTGTCCCGCCACAGTTGTTATTCCTAGAGGTTTGTAGTCACATTTGTGGTTTGGGCTGTAAGAACAGAGTTGTACTGTTTTACTATTGGTTATGTATATTTTTTTGGGAGGCGACCTCATCGGCTAGCCTGTGATGTTGATTGTCTAAACATGTTTATGTGTTGTGTATGTTCTGCTACTATTCTCTGATATATACCTGAACGAGATGCCCAGGTAGGGCACCAGTCGCGGCCCCCGGGGTCGGGTCGTGACAAAAGTGGTATCATAGCATTTAGTCCTCGGAAAGTGTCTACAGACCGTGTCTAGTAGAGTCTTGATTATCGGTGTGTTGTGCACCACATCTATAGTCAGGAGGCTGCAGGACATTTAGGATTGGTTTCCATTCTTCTCTCTCTGAGATCGTGCAGTAGAGCTGTCTTATTAGGTTGAATCCTCTCTGACCTATTCTTATGTATCAGTTATGCCTCCACGGAGCGGCCGAGGCCCAAAGGGCAAGCGGCAGCGGAGGCGCTAGCGGTGCTGAGAGGGTTACTAGGACTCTGGCACAGACTATGCCTGAGGTAGTAGGTGGGTCGGCGAGTTCAGCCACGCCGGCGATTAGAGGCGAGAGCGGCGGTAGCTCGAGGTTCCTGCACCGAGCCTCGGTTCCACAGCAGGGGTTGAGTATAGAGATTACGAGAGCGGTCGGTTATTTACCAAAGATAGTAGCGGTAGCACCGACAGAAGCGGTAGCTAACCCAGAGCCGATTCTTGATTGATTTTTAGGTTGTCATCCACCCGAGTTCTATGGTTCGAGGTCTGAGGAGGATCCTCAGGAGTTTATTCGGCAGTTACAACGGACTATGCAGGTGCTTAGGGCCTCGGAACCAGAGTCAGTTATGCAAGCCTCTTACCGGTTACGCGATATTGCGTTGAACTGGTTTGAGTCATGGGAGCTGTTTAGAGGTGATGGTGCTCTTCCAGCTGTTTGAGAGGAGTTCACATAGGCCTTCCTGGATCACTTTTTGCCTTCTGAGATGAGGAGAGCCCGCGTGGATAGATTCTTGACCTTGAGGCAGAACGGGAGGACTATCAGAGAGCATGCACTGAGTTTGACTCATTGGCCAGGTATGCGCTCACCATTGTAGCTGACATGGCAGACAGAGTTCATCACTATGTGATGGGGCTAGACCGTCATATGATTCTTGCGTATGGGGGTGGCCGCCCGGCCCGGTATGGATATTGCGGAGATGCGAGCATATGCGCGAGGATAGAGGATAGAGAGAGAGGAGGATCGGCTAGGCTCGAGCCAGGCCAAGAGGCGGGGCAGCAGGTCTCGAGGCGATTTAGGCGGGCGGCCTCGGCGAACTAGGTCCACATTTCACCGGCACGAGTGCCCCTTCCGGTTTTTACGGCGGGAGGTTGATCACCGAGTCATTCGAGGCGGTCGGGGCCGAGGACTTCGGGTTTCGAGGAGGTAGAAGGTCATCGCGTCGAGACCACCCACATCTCGGTGTGTTCGATGCGGTAGATCTCACCCAGGCGAGTGTCGTGTTCCTCCAGGAGCTTGTTACTCTTGTGGCCAGCAGGGCCATTTGAAGAGATATTGTCCGACCAGAGGCAACATGGGTGGTATGGTTCAGCGAGATCGATTCTTTGGGCCTTCCCTTCTTCGTGGTTATGCGCCCGGGCGTGGTGTTCACGGACGGCCGCGCGGCGAGGTCGTGGTGGTGGTTCGATTCTAGCGGTCCACGTAATCGCATATATTCAGCCACCGCCAGATCGTGAGGCTTCCCCGTCGCCGCCATAGGTACATTATTGATTTCATGCTGTGACGTTTATGCTTTGATAAATCCAGGTTCTACATTGTCCTATGTGTCCCCTCTTATTGCTGGTAGAATCGGGATAGAGCCGGTGTCGATAGAGCCTTTTGAGGTAGCTACTCCAGTGGGTGATTCGGTGTTAGCTGAGCGGGTGTACAAAGGTTGTCCGGTGTTTATTCTGATCGTCGGACCAGCAGACTTGATAGAGTTGGAGATATGGATTTTGACGTCATTATGGGTATGGGTGGTTGGCTTCTTTTTATGCCAACGTTATTTGTAGAGACGAGTTGGTCGGTTCGATTCCTGGTGAGCCAGTTATCGAGTGGAAGGGCAACACAGCGTCGCCGAGGGGTAGATTTATTTCTTACCTCAAGGCCAGGAAGATGGTGCAGAAAGGGTACATCTATCATCTGGTTTGGGTAATCGATACAGAGGTTGAGGTGCCGCTTCTTGATCGATGCGATGGTTAGGAGTTTCGGATGTGTTCCCAGACGATCTCCCGGGTATCCCTCCTGAGAGGGAGATTGAGTTTTGTATTGATATGTTACCAGACACTCGACCTATATCTATTCTGCCATACAGGATGGCATCTGCTTAGTTGAGGGAGCTGAAGGACCAGCTGAAAGATTTGCTGGAAAAAGGCTCTATCAGGCCTAGTGTTTCTCCCTGGGGAGCGCCAGTTTTGTTTGTGAAGAAGAAGGATGAGACGCTGCGTATGTGTGTTGATTACATGCAGCTGAATAAGGTAACCATCAGGAATAGATACCCCCTTCCCAGGATTGATGATTTGTTTGACCAGTTGCAGGGTGCGAGGTGTTTCTCCAAGATAGACCTGCGATCTGGGTATCATCAGGTGCGAGTTCGAGAGGCAGATATCCCAAAGACTGCATTTAGGACCCGGTATGGGCACTATGAGTTCAGGGTGATGTCTTTCGGTTTGACCAGCGCTCCAACGGTATTTATGGATCTGATGAACCGGGTGTTCAAGACATTTTTGGATACATTTGTTATAGTATTCATTGATGACATCCTGGTTTATTCGCGTACAGAGCAGGAGCATGCAGATCACTTGAGGACGGTACTTGGGGTCCTCCGGAGCCGGAAATTGTTCGCCAAGTTCTCCAAGTGTGAGTTTTGGTTGGCCTCAGTGGCATTCCCGGCACATTGGGGCGATGGTGTTGAGTTGATACGACAAAGATTGAGGCGATCAGTCTTGGCGAGACCTACTACTCGACCGAGTGCGCGATTTCTTAGAAATTTGGCGTGTTATTATCGTAGGTTGGTGGAGCAGTTTGCTTCGATATCAACACCGTTGACTAGGATGACTCAGAAGGCAGCTAAGTTCCAGTGGACAGAAGCTTGTGAGAAGGGCTTTCAGTTACTGAAGGAAAAGTTGACGACGACTCTAGTTCTTACTCTTCCTGAGGGGTTAGAGGGATACGTGATTTATTGTGATGCCTCGTGTATCGAGCTAGGGTGTGTATTGATGCAGCACGACAAGGTGATAGCCTATGCTTCCCAGCAGTTACGGAAGCATGAGAGGAATTACCCTACTCACGACTTAGAGTTGGCCGCATTTATTCATGCCTTGAAGATTTGGAGACATTATTTATATGGGGTTCATGTGGATATTTATACAGACCACAAGAGCCTCCAGTACATCTTCAGCGAGGAGTGAACTGCGGCGAGAGACGGTGGTTAGAGTTGTTGAAGGATTATGATGTTGATATTCTATACCATCCGGGAAAAGCCAACGTGGTTGCAGATGCTTTGAGTCGTAGATCGATGGGGAGTATGTCAGAGGTACAGCCAGAGAGACAGGACATGGTCCGTCAGATCCATCAGCTAACGAGCCTTGGGGTTTGGTTGGTCGATACAGATGATAGTGGGGTACGGGTTCGTGAGGTTGCCGAGTCTTCCATCGTTGATGAGGTAAAGAGGCGACAGTATGAGGACCCAGTGATGGTACGGTATCGAGATGCAGCTCTTCGGGAGGAGAATAGTCTATTCGAGGTAGCGCCTGATGGGGTGCTAAGATTTGAGGGCCGGTTGTGTGTTCCCGATGTTGCAGGACTTCGTCGGCAGATTCTGGGGGAGGCACACAATGCTCGTTATTCTATTCATCCGGGGTCGACTAAGATGTACCATGACCTCAGATGTATGTATTGGTGGGATGGCCTGAAGAGGGACGTGGCATGTTTTGTTGCACAGTGTCCTAATTGTCGCCAGTCAAGTTGAGCACGAAGCACAGTGGGCTATTGCGAGCTATTGATATTCCGACATGGAAGTGGGAGGTGATCAACATGGACTTTGTTCTGTGGTTACCTCGTACTCGGAGGAAGTATGACTCCATCCGGTTATTATTGATGGTCGAAATCAGCCCACTTTCTTCGATCGGGACTACTTATTGGTGAGGATTATGCGGATTGTATATCGGGAGATTGTGAGGCGCGAGTCCCTATATCGATTATATCGGCGAGGCCCGGTTCTGGCTAACTTCTGTAGGTCTTTCCAGAAGGGACTTGGGACACAGGTGAGTCTCAGTACAACGTTTCATCCTCAGACTAACGGGCAGGCAGAGCGTACTATCCAGACACTTGAGGATATGCTGCGAGCCTGTGTGATTGATTTCAGGGGTAGCTGGGAGGATCATTTGCCTCTTGTGGAGTTTGCTTATAACAACAGCTACCATTCTAGTATACAAATGGCGCCATACGAGGCTTTGGATGGGCGGAAATGTAGGTCGCCGATTAGTTGGTTCGACGTGGGCACGGTGCAGTTAGTTGTCCCAGACTTGATTCAGCAGGCTATGGATAAGGTAAAGCTTATCCAGGAGAGACTATTAGCAGCTCAGAGTCGGCAAAAGTCTTATGCAGATAATCGACGTCGACATTTGGAGTTTCAGGTAGACGATTGGGTCTTCTTGAAAGTATTTGTTACACCACGTAAATTCAAGAGAATAAGTTAAGAACGTACGAAAGGAAATAAGATTTGAATTTGGAAAGTTAGGTTGGCAAAAAAAGTTGTGGGCAGAATTTCAGTCAACTTTGGAGCGGTATATCTCCTAGTTCTTTAGGAGTTTTGAGGTGTTTCAAAAGACTAGTATGAAGTTCGTTGAGTCTAGTTTCCAACGCAACAAACCGCTCGTCGATTGGACATCGGAGTAGGGAGTTATGCGCGTTAGAAGTTCTGTGGGCAGACGTAGAGGACATATTTTCCAAGCAGGCGTCGCAGCGACGCGGCGCCGGCTACAGGGCCGCGGCGCCAAGGCGGGATTTTCCGCGAAAAAGGGGAGAAAATCAGGGGATATTTTGATAAAAGGCCTATGGGAGGGTGACAAGTGTCCCTCCCATCTTTTGACCAGAGGAGGGTCTTATTTTAGGACCAAGTCTTGAAGACTTGGTCATGTTAAACCCCGTAAATTCAAGGAGTTAAGATAAGAACATACCAAGGAATATAAGATTTGAAAGTTGATAGATAAGTTGACAAACATGTGTTGGACGGATTTTGAGTTTGCCTTGGAGTGTTGTACCCCAGTTGTTAAGAATTTCAAGGTGTTTAATGAGCCTAGTGTGTAGTTCATTAAATCTAGTTCCCAACGCAACAAACCGTTCGTCGATAGGACATCGGAGTCAAAAGTTATGGAAGTTACAAGTTAGGTGCGCGATCGAACAGCGGCGATTTTGATTCAGTGCAGCGTCGCGGCGCGGAATGCGGTCGCGCGCCCGGAATGCGGGCCGCGCCGGTTGTACCGAGTCCGGGGTTTCAGCCGCGGCCCGAATCGAGGCGGCGCGGAATGCGGTAATTATTTTACGAAGTGGAGCGCCTTGGCGGGGCCGTGGCGCCGAGGCGGGATTTTTGCGCAGAAACAGGCGAAAAACAGGGGATATTTTGTTTTAAACCTATGGGAGGGTGACAAGTGTCCCTCCCATCCTTTTTAACAGGAAGTGGTCCTATTTTAGGGCCAAGTCTTAGAAGACTTGGCCATTTCATTTCAAAACCCTCCCAAGAAAAACCCTCTCCCTTCTCTCTAGTTTTTTGATGAAAACCTAGCTTAAGAGGAAACTGTTGGAGCGGCGGCAAGAAGGAAAAGTGTGGGTAAACTTGTGGGAAGCGCTGGTAGACGAGTTTGACGGAAAAGAAGTGGAAGAAAGGGGCTTTGTGGGTTTCTCCAAAGGTAAAAGTTTCCCCTTCTCTTGGATATGAGTTATACTTGTTATAGTAGTTTAGAAATGAGCCTGAGGCTGTTATATTTTAGTAGTTAAGAATTGAGCCTGAGGCTGTTATATTTGAATAGATTTGGACCTTGTTGTCTTGTTGAAACCGAAATGGGCATGTTAGCCTTAAGATTGTAACTTCAATTGGATTTCTAATTTGGTCGTCACGTATTTGTAAAGGAGAAATTGTAATTGTGAAGATGTCTAAGGCTAGATATCATGTTAGACCTAAGAACTTGAATTGGAAAAGAGTTGAAAAGGTTTAGGATTGGTTTATTGTTGGCCAAGAATGACATGGAAATTATTGGTTTATTTTGTATCATTGTGGGGCGGAATTTTACGCGTCCTGTAAAGGCGTGTAATCCCCTTTGTGGTTAGTTAAATTGTGTGCCTTAGATGTGGCGTTGGTTATTGAAATTCGGCCTTGAAAGAGGTGGCATAGTAAGTAGAAACAAAGGAAGTCTGTCCGACTTTCCGTAGAATGTAGGGACCTTGCACTTAGTTATTCTACGTTCAAGCTAGAGATTGATAGACGTTTATGACCACTTTATAGGATTGAAGTACTACGGTAGCATATTCTACTTAAGGGGATAGTCTTGTGGAGCATTTTGCTAACCGTCGATAATCGTCGCGAGGTATGTGATTCTTCCTATCCTCTTCAAAGATGACTATTTGTGAAATATATAGTGCGGTAGACGCGTGTGTTAAAGGAATTAAATTTCCTTTTTGCCTTGACTTGATATGAAGAGTAAAGGTCTTGATTTTGTGAAAAAGTAGTAAACTCCCATTCGTTAGAAATGGGTGCTTGGTTGTTAAAGAATAAGCCCTCTTGGTCTCATAAGGGCTTATAGTTGTAATCGGTTGGTTTAAAAACATAAAGTGTTATAACGGCTTTATGGGAAGTTTGTTATAACCACTTTATGTAGGTAAAAGAATGGGTTGTTGATTTCAAAAGATAAGAGACTTGACTTGTAATTGACCTAAATGGTGTAGAAAAGTGTGAAACCTCATTCGTGAGAAATGAGTACTTGGTTTTTAAAAAGAATAATGTTACATAAATTTCGGAAATGGGAATAAGGATCGAACAAGCCAATGCAGCGTTAATAAAGGAAAGAAGTAATGACAATTTATCATGTTAAAACCAGTAGAAACCTCCATCTGCATAGAAGCTAAGATAAGACAAAATGGTGTTACATTTCCTAGATCATGGCTGCTCTAATAAGAATTATTGAAATCAAGTTTTGATCTTCTTAAAAATTCCAAAGTAAGGAATTCGATTTCTAAAAGAAAAGAGACTTAAGAATTGGAAGTGTTTTGTTTTAAAAGAAAGGCATGGTTTTGTCTTGTATTATTTTAAAACATAAAGTGTTATAATAGCTTTATGGGAAGTTAATTATAACGACTTTATGAAAATAAAGAAATGGATTCATTATTGGATTTAGAATGGTAACTTGATTTTCTGAAAATAGAGAAGTAACTTGTTTTCAGACATTGAACTCCTTGTGATGGAAAAACATAAGTGGCTTGGTTATAAAAGGTAGGAGTACCTTGATCTTAAAGGGGTTAGATACTTGGGTTTTACTGGTATACTTGACGTTGTGTTAAGAAGTGTTTAAAGTACTGTTACACCCCGTAAGTTCAGGACATGTAAAAGAGAATGCATGTAAGGAATCAAGACTTGGAATGGGTACGAACGGAAGAATTGTTTTTCCGACGGAAAAATGTTCCGAACGTCGGAAAGGAAAAATGTTCATTGTTGAGAATTGGATTCTCAAAATGCATTATTTGAAGAGTATGGAACTTATATTAATTATGGAAATTTATTTTTACGGATTTGGTCACGTGGGGCCCACCCGAGGAATTTTACGTTATGTGGGGCCCACGAGGGTTACGGAAATTTTATGGACGAATGAGAGGGCGACACGTGGAACTCCTTCCACATGGCTTGGTCGAATTGTGTAAGGGCAAAATGGTCATTGACCATGGTAGAAGATAAGTCTTCCAAAGCTTGATATTGTTGACAAGTCAACTTGTCCACCTAGGCTTGATCCAAGTGAAATTCATCCTAGCCTCACATTTGTGATAATCCAAGCCCTCCATTGTGTGTTATAAGCTTACTACTAGTGCAAGACTAGCTCATTTACACTTAGAAAAAAATTAGAACACCTTGTGCTTGAGAGATAGCTCTCGGCTTTGTCCCTCTTCCAACAAGAAAATTTTGTGATTTTGATCCATTAGCCACAAGACTTTAACCCAATGTCCCTAAGGGTATTATAAGGATATCTCAATAGAAAGATTTCGGAAAAACGGAGTTTTCACGTTAGTCGCAAGGCGGAAACTTAAGAAGTTCTTCAACTTTGAAGTTGGAACTTGAAGATGGGTTCTTCATAGGCCTACAGGAGTCTTTGGGGATTGGAACCTAAGGAAAGGAGCTAAGAATTGCTAAGGCGCGACTTTGATTCTTGGAAATTTTAAGGGCTTATAAAGGTATAATCTTGTCGTTTTAGCAATTAAGGTTTACTTATTGTTGTAGCTATGGTTATTAGCAAGCATGAGTTATATATTACGAAGTTTGATTATTACATTGGCTATTGGAACCCTAATCCGAAAACTAGCATGTTAGCCTTAAGACTACAATTCAAGTTGATTATTCGTTTAAGTCGTCGCATGTTGTGTAGGAAGGAAATTGTAGTTGTTGAAATGGCTTATAACTATATAACATGTTAGACCTTAGAACTTGGAATTGGAAAAGGATTGGAAAAGACTTTGAATTGTTAGTTGTAGTTGGCCGAGAATGTCTTGGAGTTTTAAACTACTTGGTATGAATTGTGGGGCGGAATTTTACACGTATTGTTAGGCGTGTAATCCCCTTTGGTTGGTTGTTGTTTGGAGCCTTAAATGTGGCATGTTTGGTTATTGTATTCGGTCTTGAAAAAGGTGGAAAAGTGAGTAGAAACAAAGGAAGTGCTGCCCGATTTTCCGTAGAATTAGAGTCCGTACACTTAGTATTAGTCTACGTTAGAGACCAAAAGTTAATAGTCTTGTTATGACCATTATAGGTTGACACTTCTACGTACGGCGTATTCGGCTTAGCTTGTGGATATTAGCCGAAAAGGTATGTGAACTATCTCCTCTTCTAGCATGATTCCTTAAGATTAAGAAAGTATGTTCTACTCCTTAAATGATCCATTCCTTGGTTGTATTTGGATTGCCTAGAATAGAATTTGTTCTATGTACTTCCTTGATTGTACTTTGATGTTTAAATTGTAAGTTGTAAAATCCATTTTCTTAGTGAAGTTTGGATTCTTAAAAGTGAAGTATTTTACTTAAAGTACATAGAGTCTTGAAAAGGAAGTGGTTTCCAAATCTTTTGGCTAGTGCCTTAGTTCCAAAACCTAAAGGTCATTATAATGACTTTAGGGGAGTCAAAGGAGTGATTCACTTATTTGATTTAAAAGAGGAGAAAGTACATGGTTTAAGAGAAGTAATTTGTCTTAAAGGTGTGAGTTACTTGAAGTTTAAAAGTAGAAGAAACTCGTTTTCTTTATATTAAGAGACTTGAAGTAATTTGAAAGTTAAGAACTTGTTTTGCAAGTATGTGATACTTGGTTTTTAAAGTATAAGTCTCTTGGTCATAAAAGGAATGGATATGTCTAAAACCATAAAGGGTTATAACGGCTTTATGGGAAGTTGGTTATAACGGCTTTATGGAAGGTTAAGAAAGTTGTCTATTTTTGATTAATGGGCATAAGTTGCCTAGATTGTGAAAATTTGAAGTTACTTGATTTCAAGCTTTGAAATGAGTTTTCTAAAAGTGTAGTAACTTACTTTGAAAAATAGACATGCCTTGATACTACGGGTGTTAGTATCTTGGGGTCTACATAAAAATGAGTCTTTTGAAAAGAATGTACGTACGTAGTACTTTGGCCTGTTTAATTGAGAATAATTCTATGTGATGCCTTGATTAGTACTTTGGCTTGATAAATTGAGAATTTGTCTAAGTGTGCCTTGATTAGTACTTTGGCTTGATAAATTGAGAATTTGTCTAAGTGTGCCTTGATTAGTACTTTGGCTTGATAAATTGAGAATTTGTCTAAGTGTGCCTTGATTAGTTGTCACACCCCGATCCCCGGGCCCGTGACTGGTGCCCTACCTGGGCACCCTTCTACCTTAACCACTAAGTAAACTGCGGAAATGTAATAACACCTCTTTTTTTTTCTTTAAAACCAATCGTACGTGCAAGGCAAAGCCGACAAGGCTGCCATGTAATATACATAATAAAAGACACTACACTGTACATGAGTCCAATCCCACATATGAATACAGACCTCTAGGAGTTTCTTGAAATATGGCGACGACAAGGCCCCGCCGTACCCATAATCGTACAAAGCCATGCATCAAGGAACTATACCAAAATGATAAACTCACGAGCAGAGGAGCTATCCAAAACTCTGGCGGTCCTACACTGCCGATCACCAAACTGCGTGTTATACCGTATTTCCGCAGTATGCGTGGCGCGTCGTATTATAATTTGAGCCTTAAAGTTGGCTAGTTTCGAAATTAGTGCACAACACCGACAGAGTCGTTTACGTGAAGCGTTTCCACGACTTTCGTAGGAAAATTCGGCTATGTCATTTCTAATTTTTGCGGATTTTTCCGAGAGGCGAAACATTTTGGACCAACGGGAGGGTGACAAGTGTCACCTCACATTGGAAGAACTTGTCACGACCGAACCGGGCGTGGATCGTGCCTTACCCGGGCACCCAGTAGACATACATCGTGTAATCGAACATAAAGACAATACATGAAACCAGTGTAATAAGACAGTGAAATTAAGAAGACAGGCTAACCAAAAACGGTTACCTTCAGTATATATAGAAACAACAACTCTTTCAACCTGAACAGTTTAATCCTTTTTACATACCCTGCCCACAACAGTACTACAGACCTCTACGAATGATATGACAACAACGACGGACGGGGCCGTCATACCCCGAACGTAGCACCTACAACAGGGGACTATACCAAGATAAGCCTCGGAGGAACGGAGCTTCCCAAACGCTGAATCGTGACCACTAGAGCGAGGATCAACGGCGGTGTACCTTTACTGCGGCATGAACGCGGCCCAAGGAGGTCGATAACAGTACCAAGTATGTGGCGAAAAATGCGTAAATGAAATCATAGTAGTCTATATAAAGCGGGAGACGTGTATGATAACCAAACTACGATTCCTGATAAATAAGCGATCATATCAAGTCGTGACTCACGCCAAGTTATCACTCAAACATAACAATGGGTCTCACGCCCAACATCAATCGTGCGTGGAATACCTTCTCATCGCTGCCGCTTTATGATATAAAAGCACCAAGGAACACATGAACACGTGTCCCACGTGCCATAATAAAACCGTGCGGGGTAAGTGCGAAGGCATAGCCGACTACTAACACCACGGTACCAACAAGGTCATGAATCGTATCATAAGATCTGTCTGGCCGTCACATGATCAAAGCCGCCACTTGCCCGCGGTATCTAATGTGCGCGTCTAGCCCGAACTTCCGCGACTCGCGTAGGCCAATCTCATCGCCCGCATGAGGTATTCCCGCATCGAGGGTAGCTCCCGGCGTCGCACGGACTTCGCGATCCGCGTGGCCCGCATGGACGCATGCCCGTAAAGGGCGACACTAACACGGAACTCTCGTAGCTCCGCATGGATCACGGATCCGCATGAGGTATTCTCGAATCATAGGTCACTAGACGCTGAGTCTACCGCGTCGGAGGCGACAACCTCGGAAATAAGTCAAGATGAATGGTACAATACTATCATAACGATCGATAGTTCACAATCAGGGAACCCTTTACACAAACATCACAAGATACTAACACACGTGGCGTCCTAGCACATTTACTTATCAATCAACAAGAAAGTATTACAAGGCTATCACAAACCAACACAATCAAGTTATACACACAAGGTACTTTCTACTCTATGTCAACATGTTGGGTTTCTATCCCCAAAGTACTTCATACATTAACTTTTTAAAGATATGTTACTTTCCCAAAAGTCACACAATACCAGTAGTATATGAAAATCGAGTGATTATCTTTTGAGGTAAATCCAAACACTTATCTTTGTAAAATCAAGTAACAACATTGTTATCCAAACGTCGTGTTTGCCTAATTTCAAATGTTCACGTTTCTTATCTTAGAAGGGTTTCGTAGTTCATAGTCTTATTCATTTAAGAATATAATTCTCTTTTACACTATCGAGAAACATAAGCCTTATATGTGAGTAGGATATTCTTGTTTATAACAATCTTATTACAATGACCATGATCTAGGAAATATCATTTTGTCTCATCTTAGCTTCTATGCGGATGGAAGTTTCTCTTGGTTTTAATAATACTTAATCTGTCAAAACATTTCCTTTTATTAACTGCGATGGTTTGTCGGTACACATTCTGATTTCCGAAATCAGTAAAACATTCTTAAGCCGTTATACCTAACTTCCCATAACGCTAGTATAACTCTTAAGTTTTCAAAAACCAAGTATTACTTCTTCTTTCAAAATGATTCAAAAATCTTTTGAAATACTTCAAGTTCTTTATTAACACATAACAAGCCAGTTATAGTTCAAATCAGTTACCTTTTAAAAACCACAAGTATATTCTTACCAACATAAAGCTGTTATAACCAACTTCCCATAAAGCCGTTATAACACTTTATGTTTTAAACCAATCAAATACATTTAGCACGTATGCGTCACCGCACTACATAGTTCACACATATCATGCTAGAAGAGATAGGAAGAGGTTCACATACCTCGCGACGAGTATCGACTAATAGCAAAATGCTCCAAGTACTTCCAACCGTCGGCTACTCCTTAAGCCAAGTAGATCGCGCCACACGTAGTACTTCAACCTATAAGGCCACAAGGCGCTTATTAACATTTAGACCTCATCGTAGAACATTCTACCGAAAATTGTGCACCTCCCCCAAGCAGCGTAAATCTCTCCTTTATCGAGGCCGCTACCAAGCCAACCAGGGGTTATACATCTAACCCGACGGTACAATTCTACTCACAGAAAAGCTACACAAGTCTCATGTCTGATCCTATGTAAAAGCGATTCGGATTACTCTTCTTTCGAAAAGGTTTCTTATTATTCAGGCTTAAGTCAAAAGACATTGCCGATAACAACGTTCAGTTTTATATATATAGTATACTTCAACTATATAGTCTAACAATCATGTAATTTCCAATTACAATAGAGGGAAAAGATATTTACCTCGATAAGCCCATAATTATCCGAGTTTAAATGTCGATCCGAGCAAGGTTTAGCTCTACTCGTGCGCTCAGGCCAGCTCAAACAACCCTCGAAGTTCTAACCAACTTCTACTTATAACTTCAACTACGGGTGAAGATTTACTTAGGGTTCGGTTTTGTGACTGACGGAAAGTATAATAGTATTTCTGGGCTTTTTGTATGGGTATAACCTTAGAATACTACAAGGTATACGGCTAAGGTAATTTGGGCATTATAACAATACTTTTGAGAGTATTTCAACCAGAGGGGGTATTATAAAGCAACTAGGCTAGGGGTACCCACTGCTAGCATCACTGAGGAGAGGGAGGCTCGGCCACAAGGCCACTCAAGGGGAGGAAGGCTCTTGGGCGAGAACCACAAGAAGGAAGAGGAGGGATTTTAACACTTAGAAGATTTTAGGATGAAGAAAGTCTTCAACATAGGTGGTATTTATAGGCCAACCAATGGCCAACCAATGGCCAAGATCAAGCCAAGTGCTACACAAGTGTAAGGCCAAGATTCACCCAAGTACACCTTATCCATCTACCACACCAACCAACACAAAATATCCTACCTACTCCCTTAAGCCCAAATCGTCCATAATGCCGTCCAAAGCTTCCAATGTGAGGGTGACACATGTCACCCTCCCGTTGGTCCAAAATGTTATGTCTCTCGGAAAAATCCGCAAAAATAATAAATGACATAGCCGGAAATTCCCTTACGAAAGCTGTGGAAACGTTTCGTCGAAAAACGACTCTAACCGGGTGTTGTGAACAAAGTTAATTCGGCCAAGCCTAATTACAAGTTTCAAATTTTCTACGTACGTCCTTACGTACATACTCTGGAAATACGGGGTATAACATTCTCCCCTCCTTAGAAACATTCGTCCCGAATGTTCCTTCTAAGTCTCAAAACAAACACGCGCCAGTATAGTCTTCTCTACTATACTTACGAGAACAATCCTGCCATACCTGGCCACAGAAACATCCGCGCAAAAATGCTTACATCCAAGTCCACGAGGAAACACCTCTAACCTCACCACAATTACCTCTCCACGGGGTCTAGAATATACCTCCTTCGCACCTTTCCTTTACAAAAGAAATGGTCACATCTCTGCTCGCAATACATGCTCGCTTCTCCCTTTACTCGTCGTGATACCACTTTTGTCACTTTTCCGCGAGGTTCTAGTGTCACTCCGGCGACCTAACAAATGGTACCTGGCTGCATGCGATCCCTGAGGCTGTCGTACACTCGAACTCTTACCACATTTACGATCGCTTGATTTCCAAATCTGGTTACTATCTCAATTGGGTCATCATTAATCGAACACTCTGAATGGATCTCCGATACTTTCTCGCATATAGCAACACGAAAGACCGGACGTACTGCCTCCTAAGTCGGACGGCAAAAGCTAACATATAGGCAACCTGGCCGACTCTTCACATGAATTCAAAAAGTCCCAAAGTAACCCGGGCTAAGTTCCTTCGCTTTCCAAAACTCGTCACACCCTATCGGTGGTACTTTCAAGAAGACCGACCGTCGGCACTGAACTCTAAGCGTCGTCGCCGATTATCCATACGATTCCTCTAAGTTGCGTAACCTCTTCTAGACAAGCTTTACCCTATCCACGATCTGCGGAACAAGCCTGAACCAACTATCCGACTCTTGCCAACATCGAACCCATCGACCGGCAACTTACACTTCCGCCCCTACAAGGCCTCATAAGGCGACATTCGAAAACTGAAATGGTAGCTTAAACACTCCCTCCACAGGAGACAACAATCCCCACCACTACCTCTGAAATACACACCGGCCCGAGGCGAATGCGGTCGAGACTCACGAGTTCTTAACCTGCTTGGTAAAACTTCCGAAGCCAAAAACAGCGTACCAGGCTCCACTGCGCCATAAGGTGAAGGTAGGCACCTCGTGCAGCCTTACAACCTTTCTGATATATCATCTCGCATAACCCTCTGCCGAGTAAACGGTCTTTGCTAGAAGACAAGACGGCTGACCTCCTCGGCCCGACTACTGATTGAACGCATCCACGAACTCGTACGCTGGTTAAATAAACTTGGGCCTAACACCCTCATAACCCTAACACAAAGCGGGACCACCACAAACTGACCCCACCACCATACAGGCCGCGGGTTGACCCGCAACGTGGCCTCAACCCGACCCGGCAACGCGCAAAACGCTAGCTCCCCGAAGGAAAACTCTCACTAATCACGTTACGAAAACCTAGCGGTCTTCTTAGCTCAACTACCCTCTTTCAAATCACGCTACTCAGGGACTTATCCCACAAACATAGCTCACGTGCACCATGCACTCCGATAAGGATCAAACATAACACTACACCTATACTCGAGATGGCCTTACCTCTAAGGTCTTTACGTATAAAACTCTAAGGCTCACACCTTCTCTATCCCCCAAAATCTTACTCGGTTAACCCACCATGATTTCTAATCATAACTAACACACTGTTATTCAGAACATAGCACTTAAGGTATACTCACCTTATCACACATACTGATCTCTAGAGGGTTAAGGATATATCTATATCTACTGCTTCACTCCCCTTAGTCGTTCTAATCAAATCTGCCCCGTAGGGCGCATAACTAGGGAAGATGACGAACTACCCACCGATCCTGAAGGCTAAGTCCTCCTACTAGGACACTCTCTCGACATCGGACCACGGCGGTAGTACAACAAGTACCAACTAAAAGACGACATTCCCCGGGATGACGTCTGTCACAAAGTGAATCGAAAACCCTGGAGTTCTGACCAACTCCTGCATACCCCGAACGTACTGAACCCCGCGGAGGACCTCTTTGCCGTGGATGCGCATAATCTAATCTCGCGTGGCGATTCGCCTCGAAAGTTACCAAGGACCTAGCCGCTCCGCCCTCTTACGCCCTTGGTTAACCCGTCGATCTCTACATTTCTCGGCCTGCTGTGCATAAGCCCGTACCCAGGCCATGCTCAAGCCTAACTGAAGAACTTACTCTTGCACAACCTTCTCGTTGATATTCATCAAGACTCGCGGTATATCGGTATACTCTCTGGTAGTCAAATCCATAGTTAGCAAATGGTCGCCTCCTTGAAATCTATATTCTCTGTTCGGCCGTGGAACGAAGGTTCAAATATCATGGCGCAGATGGAATCTGCTGCGCCGCGTGCTAAACTCTGGGCTAGTGGCGTCGCAGAACTCCCCGAAGCACCACCCAAGGTGATAATTGGGCTGTGCCCACGTAACCTCTCAGACTCTACTCGCAGCTCCTGCCGCCTTGTCCTCTGGCGGGTTGCCTACGCGAGGCATAACGGTAAGGGAAAGAAATACGTTAGAGGTCCAACTTACAACACAACTCTAAGGCACGATCTCAGTGAGAAGAATAGAAACCAATCCTAAATATCCTATAGCCTCTCGATTATTGGTGTGGTGCACAACACACCGATAATCAAGACTTACTGGATACTGATCGTAGACACTTTCAGAGGATTAATCGCTCGATACCACTTTTGTCACGACCGAACCGGGCGTGGTCGTGCCTTACCGTGCACCCAAGTAGACATACATCGAGTAATCGGAACATAAAGACAATACATGAAACGGTGTAATAAGACGGTGAAATTAAGAAGAAAGCAACCAAAAAGCGGTTACCTTGGTATATATAGAAACAACAACTCTTTCAACGAAGCTTTAATCCTTTTTACAAACCACGCCCAGCAGTACTCTGAGACCTTACGAATGATATGACAACAACGACGGGGCGGGGCCGTCATACCCCGAACGTAGCACCTGACAACAAGGGACTATACAAGATAAGCCTCGAGGAACGGAGCTTCCAAACGCTGACGTGACCAAGAGCGAGGATCAACGATCGGTGTACCTTTACTGCGGCATGACGCAGCCCGAGGTCGATCTGACAAGTACAAGTATGTGGCCCGAAAAATCGTAAATGAAATCATAGTAGTCTATATAAAGCGGGAGACGTGTATGATAACCAAACTACGATTCCTGATAAATAAACAATCATATCAAGTCGTGACTCACGCCTCAAGTTATCACTCAAACATAACAATGGGTCTCACGCCCACAACATCAATCGTGCGTGGAATACCTTCCCATCGGCGATTTATGATATAAAAGCACCAAGGAACACACATGAACACCGTGTCCCACCTGCCATAATAAAACCGTGCGGGGTAATGCGAAGGCATAGCCGACTACTAACACCTACAGTACCAACAAGGTCGCGAATCGTATCATAAGATCTGTCTGCATCGTCACATGATCAAAGCCGCCACTTGCCCGCGATCTAATGTGCGCGTCTAGCCACGAACTTCCGCGACTCGCATAGGCCAATCTCATCGGCCCGCGCGAGGTATTCCCGCGTCGAGGGTAGCTACTCCGGCGTCGTCACGACTTCGATCGCGTGGCCACGTGGACCGCATGCCCATAAAGGACGACACTAACACGGAACTCTCGTAGCTCCGCATGGATCACTGGATCCGCATGAGGTATTCTCGAATCATAGGTCACTAGACCCGCTGAGTCTACCCGCGTGGAGGGCATCTTAACCTCCTAAATAAGTCAAGATGAATGGTACAATACTATCATAACGATCGATAGTTCACAATCAAGGAACCCTTTACACAAACATCACAAGATACTAACACACGTAGCATCCTAGCACATTTACTTATCAATCAACAAGAAAGTATTACAAGGCTATCACAAACCAACACAATCAAGTTATACACACAAGGTACTTTCTACTCTATGTCAACATGTTCGGGTTTCTATCCCCAAAGTACTTCATACATTAACTTTTTAAAAGATATGTTACTTTCCCAAAAGTCACACAATACCCGTAGTATATGAAAATCGAGTGATTATCTTTTGAGGTAAATCCAAACACTTATCTTTGTAAAATCAAGTAACAACATTATTATCCAAACGTCCAGGTTTGCCTAATTTCAAATGTTCACGTTTCTTATCTTAGAAGGGTTTCGTAGTTCATAGTCTTATTCATTTAAGAATATAATTCTCTTTTACACTATCTGAGAAACATAAGCCTTATATGTGAGTAGGATATTCTTGTTTATAACAATCTTATTACAATGACCATGATCTAGAAATATCATTTTGTCTCATCTTAGCTTCTATGCAGATGGAAGTTTCTACTGGTTTTAATAATACTTAATCTGTCAAAACATTTCCTTTTATTAACGCTGCAGTGGTTTGTCGGTACACATTCTGATTTCCGAAATCAGTAAAACATTCTTAAGCCGTTATACCTAACTTCCCATAACGCTAGTATAACTCTTAAGTTTTCAAAAACCAAGTATTACTTCTTCTTTCAAAATGATTCAAAAATCTTTTGAAATACTTCAAGTTCTTTATTAACACATAACAAGCCAGTTATAGTTCAAATCAGTTACCTTTTAAAAACCACAAGTATATTCTTACCAACATAAAGCTGTTATAACCAACTTCCCATAAAGCCGTTATAACACTTTATGTTTTAAACCAATCAAATACATTTAGCACATGTACGTCTACCGTACTACATAGTTCACACATATCATGCTAGAAGAGATAGGAAGAGGTTCACATACCTCGCGACGAGTATCGACTAATAGCAAAATGCTCCAAGTACTTCCAACCGTCGGCTACTCCTTAAGCCAAGTAGATCGTGCCACACGTAGTACTTCAACCTATAAGGCCACAAGGCGCTTATTAACATTTAGACCTCATCGTAGAACATTCTACCAAAATTCGGCACCTCCCCACATGCAGCGTAAATCTCCTCCTTTATCGAGGCCGCTACCAAGCCAACCGAGGGTTATACATCTAACCCGACGGGTACAATTCTACTCACGTAAAAGCTACACAAGTCTCATGTCTGATACCCTATGTAAAAACAATTCGATTACTCTTCTTTCAAAAAGGTTTCTTATTATTCGGGCTTAAGTCAAAAGACATTGCGATAACAACGTTCAGTTTTATATATATAGTATACTTCAACTATATAGTCTAACAATCATGTAATTTCCAATTACAATAGAGGGACAAGATATTTACCTCGATAAGCCCATAATTATCCGAGTTTAAATGTCGATCCTGAGCAAGGTTTAGCTCTACTCAGTGCGCTCAGGCCAGCTCCAAACAACCCTCAGAAGTTCTAACCAACTTCTACTTATAACTTCAACTACGGGTGAAGATTTACTTAGGGTTCGGTTTTGTGACTGACGGAAAGTATAATAGTATTTCTGGGCTTTTTGTATGGGTATAACCTTAGAATACTACAAGGTATACGGCTAAGGTAATTTGGGCATTATAACAATACTTTTGAGAGTATTTCTACCAAGAGGGGGGGTATTATACGAAAGCAACTAGGCTAGGGGGGGTACCCCACGGCTAGCACCACAAAGGGGAGAGGGGGAGGCTCTCGGCCACAAGGCCACTCAAGGGGGAGGGGGAAGGCTCTTGGACGAGAACCACAAGAAGGAAGAGGGAGGGATTTTAACACTTAGAAGATTTTAGGATGAAGAAAGTCTTCAACATAGGGTGGTATTTATAGGCCAACCAATGGCCAACCAATGGCCAAGATCAAGCCAAGTGCTACACAAGTGTAAGGCCAAGATTCACCCAAGTACACCTTATCCATCTACCACACCAACCAACACAAAATATCCTACCTACTCCCTTAAGCCCAAATCGTCCATAATGCCGTCCAAAGCTTCCAATGTGAGGGTGACACATGTCACCCTCCCGTTGGTCCAAAATGTTACGTCTCTCGGAAAAATCCGCAAAAATAATAAATGACATAGCCGGAAATTCCCCTACGAAAGCTGTGGAAACGTTTCGTCGAAAAACGACTCTAACCGGGTGTTGTGAACAAAGTTAATTCGGCCAAGCCTAATTACAAGTTTCAAATTTTCTACGTACGTCCTTACGTACATACTCTGGAAATACGGGGTATAACATCTTGGACGACAAACATGGCCATTGGCTTGGACGATTTGCTTGAGTGGGAGTAGGTAGGATATTTGTGCAAGTTGGTGTGGTAGATGGATAAGGTGCACATAACTTAATCCTAGCCCTACACTTGCCTAACACTTGGATGAATCTTGGCCATTGGTTGGCCATTTCTTGACCTATAAATACCCCCCTAACTTGATGAACTTCTTCATCCAAAAATTGTCTAAGTCTTGAAAACCTTTCCCCCTCCCTCTTGCTTGCTCTCGTCCAATAGCCCCTCTCCCCCCTTTGAGAAGGCCTTGGCCGAAACCCCTCCCCCTGTGGTGCCCTGCCGAGGTACCCACTAGCCTAGTGGTTTTCGTATAATACCCCTTTTTGTGGTATAGAGATACTCTCCTAGTATTGTTATAATGCCCAAAATACTTTAGCCTTATACCTTGTAGTACTTTCCAAAGTACCCTTTATACGAAAAGCCCAGAAAATACTATTATACTTCCCTCAGTCACAAAAACGAAACCCTAAGTAAATCTTCACCCGTAGTTGAAGTTATAAGTAGAAGTTGGTTAGAACTTCTAAGGGTTGGTTGGAGCGGGTCGGAGCGCACGGAGTAGGAGCTAAACCTTGCTCAGGATCGACATATAAACTCGGATAATTTTGGGCTTATCGAGGTAAACATTCTTGACCTTCTGTTGTAATTGGAAATTACATGTTATAGGAGTATATAGTTAAGTATACTATATATATAGAACTGAACATAGTTGTGCGGCAATGTCTTTCGACTTAAGCCTGAATAATACTTACGGCAATGTCTTGCGACTTAAGCCTGAATTTTAAGAAGTGGCGAATCAGAATTACATAGGGTGTATTCAGACATAGACTTGTCTGATTCTTGTGTAGTAGAATTGTACACGTCCGGTTAGTCGTGTTAACCCCCACTGGTTGGCTTGGTAGCGGCCTCGATAGAGGAGGAGAGATTTCTGTTGTTGCGGGAGGTCTTTGAATTTTACGTAGAATATTCTACGTCGGGATCTAAAGATATTAATAGGAGCCTTGTGGCCTCTATAGGTTGAAATACTACGTGTGGCGCGATCTACTCGGCAAGGTGCGGTGAAGCGGTTTGAGGTACTTGGAGCGTTTTGCTATTAGTCGATAATCGTCGCGAGGTATGTGAACCTCTTCCTATCTGTTCTAGAATGATATGTGTATAACTATGTAATGCGGTAGACGCATATGTGTTTAATATATTTGATTGGTTTGAAACATAAAGTGTTATAACGGCTTTATGGGAAGTTGGTTATAACGACTTTATGTAGGTAAGAAAATGCTTTGTGGTTTCAAAGTGGTAACGATTTGACTTATAACGGATTTGATGGGTAGTAATAAAGAACTTGAAGTGTTTCAAAAGACCTTTTGAAAGAAGAGTAATACTTGGCTTTGAAAACATAAGAGTTGTACTAGCTTTATGGGAAGTTAGGTATAACGTCTTAAACGATAAAGAAGAATGGTTTCTTGATTTTTAGAAGATAAGAGACTTGACTTAATGGTATTGATATGAATTTTGTTAAAAGTGTGAAACCTCATTCGTGAGTAATGAGTACTTGGTTTTAAAAGGAATAATGTTTCTTGATTTGAATCGAATGAGTATCGACAAACCAACTGCGGCGTTAATAAAGGAAAATGTATTGAATAATGAAGTATGGTATTAAAACCGGTAGAAACCTCCATCTGCATAGAAGCTAAGATGAGACAAAATGATATCACATTTCCTAGATCATGGTCTTAATAAGATTGATTATAAACAAGAATAACCTACTCACATATAAGACATATGTTTCTCAAAAAGCGTTTAAAGGAGAATTATGTTAAAACTATGAACTACGAACCTTTTCTAAAATGAGAAACTTGAGCATTTGAAATTAGGCAAACTTGAACGTTTGGAAAATAAGAGTGTTACTTGATTTTTACAAAGGAAAGCATTTTGGTTTACTTCACAATGTTAGTCACTCTAATTCTATACTACGGGTATCGGGTGAACTTTGTAAAAGAAATGGATCTAAAAAAGGAATTTAACGTACGTAGTACTTTAGGGTTAAAATCCGGACTTTGACATAAAATGAAAGTACCTTGAGTTGTGTGTAACTTGCTTATGCTTGTTGTTATGAAACTTGACCATGTTACGTGTGATAGCCTTGTTGTGCAAGGAATGTATTTCACTTGATTACCGGTTCATCCGGGAATGTATTTCACTTGATTACCGGTTCATCCGGGAATGTATTTCACTTGATTACCGGTTCATCCGGGAATGTATTTCACTTGATTACCGGTTCATCCGGGAATGTATTTCACTTGATTACCGGTTCATCCGGGAATGTATTTCACTCGACTACCGGTTCATCCGGAATGTATTTCACTCGATCACGGTTCATCCGGAATGTATTTCACTCGACTCTACCGTTCATCCGAATGTATTCCACACGTTTCTATATTGGGTCCATAAGATGGGCGAGACACGTTATACGTATCACATGATTTGTACCTAGGCTGGCGGTGAGGAAGGAGTTCCACGGGCGTGAGGATGACTTTGAGGCGTGAGTCACGACTTGACATGATCGCTTTTATGATGTGAGCGTAGTTTGGTTATCATACATGTCTCCGCTTTATATAGACTATTATGATTTCATTTCTGATTTTTCTGATTTCACATACTTGGTACTGTTATCGACCTCCTTGAAGTGCGTTCATGCCGCAGTAAAGGTACATCGATCGTCGATCCGCTTATAGGATCACATTCGGCGTGTTGGAAGCTCCGTTCCTTGGAGGCTTATCTTTGGTATGTTACCACAGTGCAGAGGTTCTTGTACATTCGGGGTATGGCGGGGCCCTGTCGTCATAGTTGTTGTCACTTCTTAGAGGTGCAGTAATCGTTGTGGCGAGTCCGTAAAAGGATAAGCGTTGGTATTTATGTATATATCAAGGCAACCGCTTTTGGTTGCTGTTTATTTATCATGTCTCTTAATTCATGTTCATGTTTTTATTTCCGCTGATTTTCTCTCGATGATGTATCACTAGGGTGCCCGGTAAGGCACGATCCGGGCGGGTTGGGTCGTGACAAAAGTGGTATCGAGCGATTAGTCCTCGGAAAGTGTCTACTGCACCGTGTCTAGTAGAGTCTTGATTATCGGTGTGTTGTGCACCACATCTATAATCGTGAGGCTATAGGACATTTAGGATTGGTTTCCATTCTTCTCATTACGAGATCGTGCCTTAGAGGCGTGTGATAAGTTGGACCCCTGACGTATTCCTTTCCTTTACGATTATGCCTCGCGTAAGGCAACCTGCACCCGGATATGGGCAAGACGATCGAGAGCTGTTAGTGAGATCTGAGGAGTACGAGCGCGAGTCGGTCGATCTGGAGACGATGCTTCCGACGGCGAAGTTTCGCGACGCCGCCAAGACCAGCGAGTTTAGAGCGCAGCGGTGGCTGCTGAGACTCTGATACACGAGCCTCGGTCCACACCTGGAGCGGATGAGATGGGGTACAAGGAGATGGCGATTCTGGCGGTCGTGGCGAATATGAGGATAGGCTAGATCACGTGATTCCGGCCCAGTAGCACCGTGTAGTTCACCCGGCGAGCGGTTTGAGGCTACGTGACTTTACGAGTTGTAGCGCCGATGTTCTATGGATCGAGGCGAGGACGACCCTCGGGAGTTTATCCGAGCACTACGGATCATGAGGGTGATCGAGTCTCGCAGGCGGTCGGTGGTATTGGGTTCGCATCACCGCGTGATACCGCAATTGGTAGTTTGATTCGTGAGCCGTCGGGAAGAGCATGCACTTCCAGTTTGGGACGAGTTCTCGAGGCATTTCTTGCACATTTCTTGCCTCGCGAGATGAGGAGGGCTCGGCAACAGATTTTTGACGTTGAGGCGGGGCGGGCGGGCGGTTAGAGAGTACAATGTGAGTTCGACTCATTAGCTCGGTATGTTCCAGTGGTAGCCGATATGGAGGGCCAGTACACCGCTACATCACCGGCTGGACGATTACTTGGCGAGGCTTGTGCGGGTGTAGCTCTTGTAGGGCATGGACATTGCCCGCATGCAAGCTCATGCACTAGGATGTGAGGCACGGAGGTCGGCAGAATGGCCGAGATCGCGAAGAGGCGAGCAGCGAGGTCCTTTGGTAACTTTCGAGGCGGACCGCCTCAAAGCCGATCTAGTTATGTACCTCCGCCCGACAGAGTGGTCCTCCCGATCTTCGGGGCGTTCAGGTATTCGGAGCTGGCCGAGCTCGTGGCTTCCGTTCACAGTATACGTGAGTGCTAGCCAGCCGGATTCATGTCCCCCTCAGTGTGCACGATGTGGCAAACATCATCCCGGGGAATGTCGTCTTTTTGGTGCTTGTTTCACTGCGGCGTCGAGCCATGACGAGAGGCGTACTTATAGGAGAATGCGGCAGCTTGGCGCGACTACGGATCAGTGGCAGGTTCATCACCTTCTACAGTTATGCGCCCTGCAGGGCAGACTTATGATTAGAGTGGAGCGGTAGCTTCAGGTATATCCTTAACCCTCTAGAGGCTTGTATGTTTTGATGTTATGTTAATGTGTTAAGTGTTATGTTCGGATAGCTTTGTGCTAAAATGTGATTTAGGAACCTGGTTGGGGAAAAAGGGTAAGCTCAGGGTGAGGAAATGATGAACCTTAGAATATTACAGTTGAGACCTTAGATGTAAGGCCGTCTTGAGTACAAGATTTTTGCGAGTGATCCTTGTCAGAGTGCATTTTATGCCTAGAATGTATTGTGTGATAAGTCCCTGGGTTGGGTAAATGAAAGTGGTATCTTTCATGATGTGATTTAGCAAGATTGTTCCGTGTCGAGGAGCAAGAGTTGGCGCGACAGTGGGTCGGGTTGGGGCCATGTTGCGGGCCAACCCGCAGCCTGTTTCGAGGTGGGGTCAGCTCTGGGTGGTCCCGCCAGGTGGTAGGGTCACGAGGGTGCTAGGCCCAAGTTTAGTTGACCATCGTATGAGTTCGTGGGTGTGTTCGACCGAGCGGTCGTGAAGGCCGGGAATGGCCTTAAGGAAGATTGAGGCTAGTAAGATAACCAAGTTGGAGGTGGTGACTTCAAGGGCTGGAAAACAGAAACGTTGACGGAAGTGTGGTACGGATACTAGAAAGAGTTCGAGTGTTCGAGAAGGGTACAACGACATAAAGGGAGAAGGTGCGAAGGATGTATATTTTTGACCTCAGGGATCGCATGCAGTCCGGTACCATATGTTGGGTCGCCGGAGTGACACTAGAACCTCGCGGCAAAGTGACAAAAGTTTGTGATGTTAGAGGTGTTTCCTCGTGGACTTGGATATAAGTATTTTGCGTGCATGTGTTATTTCGTGGCCAATTGTGGCGTTGGCAACTTGTTAGAAGAACTTTATCGTTATCCGTCTTGAGAAGGAACATTCGGGACGAATGTTTCTAAGGAGGGGAGAATGTTATACCCCGTATTTCCAGAGTATGTACGTGAGCGCGTACGTATTATAATTTGAGCCTTAAAGTTGGCTAGTTTCGAAATTAGTGCACAACACCCGATTAGAGTCGTTTTCTGACGAAACGTTTCCACAGCTTTCGTAGGGAAAATTCCGGCTATGTCATTTCTAATTTTTGCGGATTTTTCCGAGAGACGAAACATTTTGGACCAACGGGAGGGTGACAAGTGTCACCCTCACATTGGAAGGGCTTGGACGGCAAACATGGCCATTGGCTTGGACGATTTGCTTGAGTGGGAGTAGGTAGGATATTTGTGCAAGTTGGTGTGGTAGATGGATAAGGTGCACATGGCTTAATCCTAGCCCTACACTTGCCTAACACTTGGATGAATCTTGGCCATTGGTTGGCCATTTCTTGACCTATAAATACCCCCCTAACTTGATGAACTTCTTCATCCAAAAATTGTCTAAGTCTTGAAAACCTTTCCCCCTCCCTCTTGCTTGCTCTCGTCCAATAGCCCCTCTCCCCCCTTTGAGAAGGCCTTGGCCGAAACCCCCTCCCCCCCCCTTTGTGGTGCCCTAAGCCGAGGGGTACCCCCCCTAGCCTAGTGGTTTTCGTATAATACCCCTTTTTTGTGGTATAGAGATACTCTCCTAGTATTGTTATAATGCCCAAAATACTTTAGCCTTATACCTTGTAGTACTTTCCAAAGTACCCTTTATACGAAAAGCCCAGAAAATACTATTATACTTCCCTCAGTCACAAAAACGAAACCCTAAGTAAATCTTCACCCGTAGTTGAAGTTATAAGTAGAAGTTGGTTAGAACTTCTAAGGGTTGGTTGGAGCGGGATAGAGCGCACTGAGTAGGAGCTAAACCTTGCTCAGGATCGACATATAAACTCGGATAATTTTGGGCTTATCGAGGTAAACATTCTTGACCTTCTGTTGTAATTGGAAATTACATGTTATAGGAGTATATAGTTAAGTATACTATATATATAGAACTGAACATAGTTGTGCGGCAATGTCTTTCGACTTAAGCCTGAATAATACTTACGGCAATGTCTTGCGACTTAAGCCTGAATTTTAAGAAGTGAACTGAACTGTAATTACATAGGCGTATTCTGATGAGACTTGTGTAGTATTGCTGTGTAGTAGAATTGTACACGTCCGGTTAGACGTGTTAACCCCCCCCTGGTTGGCTTGGTAGCCGGCCTCGATAGAGGAGGAGATTTACGCTGTTGCGGGGGGGAGGTGCTGCCGAATTTTCTGTAGAATATTCTACGTCGGGATCTAAAGATATTAATAGGCGCCTTGTGGCCTCTATAGGTTGAAATACTACGTGTGGCGCGGTCTACTCGGCTTAAGGTGCAGCCGACGGTTTGAGGTACTTGGAGCGTTTTGCTATTAGTCGATAATCGTCGCGAGGTATGTGAACCTCTTCCTATCTGTTCTAGCATGATATGTGTATAACTATGTAGTACGGTAGACGTACATGTGTTTAATATATTTGATTGGTTTGAAACATAAAGTGTTATAACGGCTTTATGGGAAGTTGGTTATAACAGCTTTATGTAGGTAAGAAAATGCTTTGTGGTTTCAAAGGGTAACTGATTTGACTTATAACGGATTTGATGGGTAGTAATAAAGAACTTGAAGTGTTTCAAAAAGACCTTTTTGAAAGAAGAGTAATACTTGGCTTTGAAAACATAAGAGTTGTACTAGCTTTATGGGAAGTTAGGTATAACGTCTTAAGAACGATAAAGAAGAATGGTTTACTGATTTTTAGAAGATAAGAGACTTGACTTAATGGTATTGATATGAATTTTGTTAAAAGTGTGAAACCTCATTCGTGAGTAATGAGTACTTGGTTTTAAAAGGAATAATGTTTTACTGATTTCGGAAATCAGAATGAGTATCGACAAACCACTGCAGCGTTAATAAAGGAAAATGTATTGAATAATGAAGTATGGTATTAAAACCAGTAGAAACCTCCATCTGCATAGAAGCTAAGATGAGACAAAATGATATCACATTTCCTAGATCATGGCTGCTTAATAAGATTGATTATAAACAAGAATAACCTACTCACATATAAGACATATGTTTCTCGAAACGTTTAAAGGAGAATTATGTTAAAACTATGAACTACGAACCCTTTTCTAAAATGAGAAACTTGAGCATTTGAAATTAGGCAAACTTGAACGTTTGGAAAATAAGATTGTTACTTGATTTTTACAAAGGAAAGCATTTTGGTTTACTTCACAATGTTAGTCACTCTAATTCTATACTACGGGTATCGGGTGACCTTTGTAAAAGAAATGGATCTAAAAAAAAGGAATTTAACGTACGTAGTACTTTAGGGTTAAAATCCGGACTTTGACATAAAATGAAAGTACCTTGAGTTGTGTGTAACTTGCTTATGCTTGTTGTTATGAAACTTGACCATGTTACGTGTGATAGCCTTGTTGTGCAAGGAATGTATTTCACTTGATTACCGGTTCATCCGGGAATGTATTTCACTTGATTACCGGTTCATCCGGGAATGTATTTCACTTGATTACCGGTTCATCCGGGAATGTATTTCACTTGATTACCGGTTCATCCGAGAATGTATTTCACTTGATTACCGGTTCATCCGGGAATGTATTTCACTTGATTACCGGTTCATCCGGGAATGTATTTCACTCGACTACCGGTTCATCCGGAATGTATTTCACTCGACTCTGGGCTCATCCGAATGTATTTCACTTGACTAGGTTCATCCGAATGTATTTCATCGACTAGGTTCATCCGGAATGTATTCCACGTTTCTATATTGGGTCCATAAGATGGGCGAGACCGTTATACGTATCACATGATTTGTACCTAGACTGCGGCGGTGAGGAAGGGTTCCACGGGCGTGAGGATGACTTTGAGGCGTGAGTCACGACTTGACATATCGCTTTTATGATGTGAATCGTAGTTTGGTTATCATACATGTCTCTGCTTTATATAGACTATTATGATTTCATTTACAGATTTTCTGATTTCACATACTTGGTACTGTTATCGACCTCGCCGGGCTGCGTTCATGCCGCAGTAAAGGTACATCGACCGCCGATCCGCTTATAGGATCACATTCGGCGTGTTGGGAAGCTCCGTTCCTTCGAGGCTTATCTTTGGTATGTTACCACAGGTCCAGAGGTTCTTGTACATTCGTGGTATGGCGGGGCCCTGTCGCCATAGTTGTTGTCACTTCTTAGAGGTGCAGTAATCTTGTTGTGGCGATGCAGTAAAAAGGATAAGCTGTTCGGGTATTTATGTATATATCGAAGGCAACTGCTTTGGTTGGCCTGTTTATTTATCATGTCTCTTAATTCATGTTCATGTTTTTATTTCCGCTGATTTTCTCGATGATGTATCACTAGGGTGCAGGGTAAGGCACCATCCACGGGCGGGTTGGTCGTGACATCACGTACTAAACTGCGGCATGAACGCACCCGAAGGAGGTCGATCTGAAGAATGTACCAAGTATGTGAGCGATGAAATCGTAATGAAATCATAATAGTCTAAACAAAGCAGGAGACATGTATGATAGCCAACCTACAGTACACAACACATAAGCAGTCATATCAAGTCAGGGACGCAGACCCTCAAAGTCACTACTCAAATATGACTATGGGTCTCACGCCCATAATATCAATCATGCCCGTGGAATCCTTCCTCACTGCCGGAAGTCCATGATGTAATAACACCAATAAGGATACATGAACACCAAGTCCCACCTTTGTCCTAAATACCACGTGGTCTCATGCCCTAATCCCACATCGTAAAGCATGACCATAGGGTAACACAAACAAATCCGGGACATATATGACAATCAAATTACAACACATTGTGCCTTACTAACAATGAGAGTAAACGGAGTATCCTTACAATATGAAATAGGAATCTCATGATCAAAACATGACCATCCGCGCGAGATCATTTAGCCATCCTACTCGCAGGACTATTTCACCGCATAGGCCGCGTGGACCCGTGAGGTATTCCTCGCATGAGACTATTTCACCGCATAAGCCTTACGGACTCGCATGGTATTCCTCGCATAGGCCGGACTCGCCGCGTGGGACTATTTCACCGCATAAGTCCTTACGGACCCGCACGAGGTATTCGCCGCGTCGTGGGTAGCAATTCCACGAGCGCAAATGCCACAAACCGGAATGACCGAAACAACCGATATACCAATAGCACACAACCGGCTATTTCCGGACACATAGGCAATTCTCAACTAATCAGGCCAAGTACTTATCAAGGCACACATGGAAGAATTCTCATTTAGCAAGCCAAAGTACTTACCAAGGCACCCTTAGACTAATTCTCAATTAATCAAGCCAAAGTACTTATCAAGGCACAAATAGAATAATTCTCAATTAACAAGCCAAAGTACTTATCAAGCCAAACCGACTATGAAGGTTTTCCTTAGGGTTTCGTTTTTGTGACTGAGGGAAGTATAATAGTATTTTCTGGGCTTTTGTATAAGTGTAACCTTGGGAATACTACAAGGTATTTGGGCCAAGGTATTTGGGCATTATAACAATACTTGGAGAGTATTTCTATACCACAAAAGGGGGGTATTTATACGAGGCAACAAGGCTAGGGGGGGGTGTACCCCACGGCTAGGGCACTACAAAGGGGAGGGAGGAGGCCCTCGGCCAAGACTCTCAAAAGAGGGGGGGAGGAGTTGGACGAACTCAACACTAAAAGGGGAGGGATTTTTAACACTTAGCAAATGATTTTTGGATGAAGAAAGTTCATCACTTAGAGGGGTATTTATAGGTCAAGCAAAGGCCAACCAATGGCCAAGATCAAGCCAAGTGTTAGGCAAGTGTAGGGCTAGGATCAAGCCATGTGCACCTTATCCATCTACCACACAACTTGCACAAAATATCCTACCTAACCATGCCACCTTTCTCGTCCACTTTGCCGTCCACTTCCTTCCAATGTGAGGTGACACTTGTCACCCTCCCGCTGGTCCAAAATGTTTCGCCTCTCGAAATATCTGCAAAATTATAAATGACATAGCCGAATTTTCCCTACGTAAGTCGTGGAAACGTTTTGCGTGGAAAATCGACTCTTTTCGGCACTTGTGCCCAAATTTCGAATTTGCCAAATCTTTAAGGCTCAAATTTTATACGTACGCCCTCACGTACATACTCTGGAAATACGAGGTATAACATTCTTCCCTCCTTAGAAACATTCGTCCCGAATGTTCCTTCTCAAGACGGATAACGATAAAGTTCTTCTAATAAGTTGCCAACTCCACAACTGGCCACGAAACACCCGCGCAAATACTTACATCCAAGTCCACGAGGAAACACCTCTAACATCACAAACTTTTGTCACTTTGCCGCGAGGTTCTAGTGTCACTCCGGCGACCCAACAAATGGTACCGGACTGCATGCGATCCCTGAGGTCTAAAATATACATCCTTCGCACCTTCTCCCTTCACAAGAAATGGTCATATCTATGATCGCAATACATGCTCGCCTCTACCCTTACTCGTCGTACTCTTCTCGATCACTTGAACTCTTCTAGTATACGTACCACACTTCAGTTTCCAGAACTTTGGAGTCACTACCTCAAAACTTGGTCATCTTACTAGCCTCGATCTTCCTTAAGGCCATTCCCGGCCTTCACGATCTGCTTCTGGTCGAACATAACCACGAACTCATACGATGGTCATCTAAACTTGGGCCTAGCACCCTCGTGACCCTACCACCTGGCGGGACCATCCAGAGCTGACCCCACCTCAAAATAGGCCGCGGGTTGGCCCGCAACATGGCCCCAACCCGACCCACTTAACGCATCAAGCTCTTGTTCCCCGATCCGGAACAATCTTACCTATACAGGTCATGAAAGCTACCACTTCCATTTCACACTACCCATGGACTTATCCCACAACACATTTTACGCATACCAAGTATTTCAACAAAGACTAACCGTAAGAATCTCTCCTTTAAGACGACCTTACCTCTAAGGTCTCAACATGAAATATTCTAAGGTTCACACTTCCCATGCCCCCATACTTATCCTTCCAACTAACCATGTTTTCTAACTCACAAATAACACAACGCTATTCGTACATAGCACATAAATATAAGGTCATCATATCACGCATACCAATCTCTGAGGTTAAGGATATACCGAAGCTACCGCTCCACTCTAATCATAGGCACGCCTGCCAGGCGCTATCAGAAGGCGATGAACGCCATCGATCCGGTAGGCTGCGTCATCTTGCTGGTACCCTCCTATAAGCCACGATCTCGTCACGTATCGACGGCGCAGTGAAACAAGCACGATAAAAAGCAGCATTCCCGGGATGATGTTTGCCACATCGCGCACCGAGGGACATGAATCCTGGCGCTAGCACTCACGCATACCGTGAACGAAGCCCGGAGCTCGACCAGCTCGAATACCTGAACGTCCCGACGATCGCGGGGACCACTGCATCGTGGAGGTACATAACTAGGCCCATTCTTTGGCGGTCCGCCTCGAAAGTTACCAAAGGACCCTGCTATTCTGGCCCTCTTCTGCTGATCTCGGTCATTCCGTTGACCTCTCCGTGCCTCACATCCTAGTGCATGAGCTTGCATGCGGGCAATGTCCATGCCCGGCTGAAGAGCTACACCCGTACAAGCCTCTGCCAAGTAATCATCTAGCTCGGTGACGTAGCGGTGTACTCTGTTGTTATACCCCGTAGTTGCAGGGTATGTATGTGAGGACGTACGTACGAGAGTATGGCAGAAATTTTGAAAAGAAAGAAAGATGTGAGTTTTTAAAAGTTTTGGTAATTTGTGAAGAAAAAGGTTCGTTAATGGGAATTGGATTCCCATTTGGTATTTGGACTTCTTAAATTATATTAGAATTTTGGGATTTTATTTTGGAAATGGTCACGTGGGCCCACGGAGAAATTTACTGGTTTTGTGGGGCCGCTTTGTTTTGAGATTTCCGGTATTTTGGATATTTTGAAGACGAAATATTCTGGCGAATCGGGCGACACGTGTCACCCCATGGCACCTTGGCGAAATATTTATTGTCAGGCCACCCGATTAGAGTCGTTTTTAAAAACGTTTTACTAAGCTTACGAAGGGAAAATTCCGGCTATGTCATTTAGTATTTTTGCGAATTTTTCCGAGAGACGGAACGTTTTGGACCAACGAGAGGGCAACACTTGGCACCCTCTCATTGGTGGACTTGAAGGGGCGGCTAGGGCCGAATGAATAGGCAAGTGGTGGTAGATATTTGTGTAGATATTTGTGAGGGATTTGTGGAGTAGGGTTAGGGTGCACTTGGCTTGATCTTGGCCTTACACTTGTGTAGCACTTGGCTAGATCTTGGCCATTGGTTGGCCTTTGGCTTTGCTATAAATACCCCTCCCTTGTGAAGACTTATTCATTCACTCCTCACTTTGTCTAAATCTTGAAATCCCTCCCTCTCCCTTGTTGTTGCTCTCGTCCAACTCCCTTCTCCCCCTTAGAAAGAGGCCCTTGGCCGAGAACACCCCCTCCCTAGCCTTGTTGTGCTAGCCGAGCCTACCCCCTGGTAGAAAGTTGTCTTCCAAGTATTGTTATAATGCCCAAAATACCTTAGCCTTGTACCTTGTAGTATTCCAAAGATACCTCTTTACGTAGAGCCCGAAATACTACCTTTGTCCTTTTAGACTCAAACCGAAACCCTAAGGAAATCTTCATTGTTGGTTGGAGTATGTGAGTAGAAGTTGGTTAGAACTTCTAAGGGTTGTTTGGAGTGGTTTGGGCGCACGGTGGAGCTAAACCTTGCTCGTGAGCGACATTAAACTCGGATAATTTTGGGCTTATCGAGGTAATTATCTTGTCCTCTATTGTAATTGGAAATTACATGTTTGTTAGGATATATAGTTGAAGTATACTATATATGGAACTATACTTAGTATTCGCAATGTCTTTTGACTTAAGCTGAAGAATAAAGAATCGAATCAGTATTTACATAGGGGTATTGCGATAGACTTGTGTAGTATTCGAGTAGAATTGTACACGTCCGGTTAGGCGTGTAAACCCACTGGTTGGCTTGGTAGCGGCCTCGTTAGAGGAGGAGATTTACGCTGTTGTTGCGGGGAGAGTCTTTGAATTTTCTATAGAAAGATAGAAACTTGTGTTTTGGGGTTAATAGACGTTTGTGACCTTTATAGGTGAAAATCTTGAGTAGCGTATTCTACTCGAGGAGTGGAAAGGGCTAGCGAGGTTGTAGTACTTGGAGCATTTTGCTTATTGTCGATAAATCGTCGCGAGGTATGTGAACCTCTTCCTATCTTTTCTAGCATGATTGTTGTGAACTATGTAGTACGGTAGACGTACATGTGCTAAGTGATTTGGTTGGTTTAAAACATAGGGTGTTATAATAGCTTTATGGGAAGTTAGTTATAACGACCTTATGTAAGTGAAAATGGGTTACTGATGTTAGAAGTTAAGAGACTTGATCTTATAAGATAAGAGACTTAACTTATTTGTTTTAATGTGGATGATTGTGTGAAACCTCATTCGTGAGTAATGAGTACTTGGTTTTTAAAGGGATAATGTTTCTTGATTTGGAAATCGTAATGTGTATCGACAGCACCAACCGCAGCGTTAATAAAGGAAAATGTATTGAATAATGATGTGTTGTATTAAAACCAGTAGAAACCTCCATCCGCATGAAGCTAAGATGAGACAAAATGATATTACATTTTCTAGATCATGGTCTTTGTAATAAGATCGTTATAAACAAGAATAAACTACTCACATATATGACATAGGTTACTCAATTGTTCTAAAAGGAATCAAGTGATTAAGTTTGGGAACTATGAAACCATTTGAAAATGAGAAGCTTGAGTAATTGAAACTAGGCAACCGAACTTAGGAAAGAATGTTGTTACTTGATTTTGAAAAGGAAGGTGGGTTGGTCATTCTAATACTACGTATCGAGTGACTTTTATAAAAGTAATGGATCTCTTTTAAAAGAACTTAACGTATGTAGTACTTTGGGGTTAAAAACCGGACTTTGGCATAAAATGAAAGTACTTTGAGTTGTGTGAAACTTGCCTATGCTTGTTGTTGTGAAACTTGCCTATGCTTGTTGTTGTGAAACTTGCCTATGCTTGTGATGATAGCCTTTATTGTACAAGCGTTGTGTTTTACGTGTTACCGCGTCTCGATAGAGGTCGGTTGATCGTTGAGAACTTACTTGGATGTCTTGGCGGTGACGGAGAAATTCCGCAGATGCGTTCGCTGATAGTATTAATGTTGTTAATCGCTTTGGACATCGACCGCGATGCGTAGCGCACGGGTATGCTTCCATTTTGGTTAAGGTCTTGTGGTTAATCGCTTTGGATATATCGACACGATCGTAGCGCGGGTATGTTTCCATTTTGATTATCGCCTTGTGATTTCCTTTTGGACATCGACACGATGCGTAAGCGCGGGTATGCGTCCATCCGAATGCTGTCTATTGTTTCCTCTCGACATACCGACCACGATCGTAGCGCGCGGGTATCGTCCATTTGGAAAGTTGTCTTATTGTTTCCCTTTGGACATCGACACGATGCGTAGCGCGCAGGTATGCTTCCATCTGGATTCTTTGTCTTGTTGTTGAGGTCACATGGACATGTCTACACCGATAAGATTCGGGCATGCGGCCGTGATCGCGAACTCGATTGATGTTGTGGCGTGAGACCCATAGTTATATTGGAGTGATGATTTTATGTTGTGAATCGTAGTTTGGTTATCATACATGTCTCTGCTTTATATAGACTAGTATGATTTCATTTCTGATATTATCTGATTTCACATACTTGGTACTGTTATCGACCTCCTTGGGCTGCGTTCATGCCGCAGTAGAGGTACATCGCCGTAGATCCTCGCCATAGGATCACGATTCAACATTTGAAGCTCCGTTTCTCCGAGGCTTATCTTTTAGTAGGTGTTCCCGAGTTGTAGGTTCTTGTACATTGTGGGTATGGCGGGGCCACTGTCCGTCATAGTCGTGTATATCTTAAGTGCAGTAGTACTATTGTGGCGGGGTTGTAAAAGGATTAAACTGCTCGTGTTTTATGTATATCCAAGGCAACTGCTTTGGTTGCTGTTTATTTATTATATCTTTGTTAAATGACTCATGTTTTATGTTCCGCTGATTTTCTACGATGTATGTATCACTAGGGTGCCCGGTAAGGCACGATGCGGGCCGGGCAGTCGTTACAAAAGTGGTATCGAGCGATTAATCCTCGGAAAGTGTCTACTGCACCGTGTCTAGTAAGTCTTGATTATCGATGTGTTGTGCACCACATCTATAATCGTGAGGCTGCAGGACATTTAGGATTGGTTTCCATTCTTCTCATTACGAGATCGTGCCTTAGAGTGTGTTGTAAGTTGTACCCTCCGACGTATCTCGCTTTTGATTATGCCTCGCGCAAACCGTGAGCCCGAAGGGCAAGGCGGCGAGTGCGCTAGTGAGATCTGAGAAATGCGAGCGCAGCCCGAGCGAGACACGAGGTTGTGCTTGACGGCGGGTTTCGCGACGCCGCCAAAGACCAGCGAGTTTAGAGCGCAGCGATGGGCGATGAGACTCTGATGCACGAGCCTCGATCCACGCGATGCAGGCGGGAGATGGGTCACGAGATGGCCCGATTATTGGCGAGTTGTGGCGGATATGAGGACAGCCGGATCTGGCGATTCGGTTCGAGCACGATGGTTCACCCCGAGCGGATAGTTTGAGGCTACGGGACTTTCGAGTTGTAGCGCGAGTTTTACGGTCGAGGCACGAGGATGATCGCAGGAGTTCATCCGGCGATTCTGACGGATCATGCGGGTGATCAAGGCTTGAGACCGAGTGTGACCTTTGGTTCGCGTCGGCCGCGTGATACCGCAATCGATTGGTTTGATTCATGGGAGCTTTCCGGGAAAGCATGCACCTCCAGCGATATGGGATGAGTTTTCGGGCTTTCTCACGCACTTTTGCCTCCGCGGATGAGGAGGGCACGGCAGATTTTTATTCTTGAGGCAGAGAGGCGACCGTCGGGAGTACAATGTCGAGTTCGATTCTTTGGCTCGATATGTCCTGCGCTAGTTGCGAATATGGAGGATAGGGTGCATCGCTACGCCACCGGCTTGATGATTATATGGCGAATCTTGTGCGGGTGTTTCTCTTACCGGCATGGACATTGCCGCATGCAGCTCATGCACTAGGATGTGAGGCACGGAGGGTCGACGGAATGACTGGATCGCCAGAAGAGGGCGGGGCGGCGAGGTCCTTTGGTGGCTTTCGAGGCGGACCGCCTCGTGAGCTAGTTATATACCCCCACGTGCAGTGGTCCTCCACCGTCTTCGGAGCGGTCGGGCTCGAGGTTCAGATTTTGGCAGAAGCGGGGTGTTAACGGTGAAGCCACCCACCTCGTTGTGACCATTGTGGTAGACTCCATTTTGGAGAGTGTCGTGCTAGATTGGGAGTTTGTTTTACATGCGGACAGCGAGGCCATTTTGGCGAACTGTCCAGGCCAAGGAAGCGCGGATGTTACGACTCGACGCCGTGATCTGTGGTGGTTCATCACCTTCTGGTATGCGCCTGCAGGCGTGCCTATGATTAGAGTGGAGCGGTAGCCAGGTATATCCTTAACCCTCTAGAGTTTTGGTATGCTTGTTATGATGATCTCATTATTAGTGTGCTATGTACGGATAGCATTGTGATATGTGTGAGTTAGAATACATGGTTAGTTGGAAGGATACGTATGGGGGCATGGTAAGTGTGAACCTTAGACTATGTCACGGCGAGACCTTAGGGTAAGGTCGTCTTGAGATTTAAGATTCGTTTATGATTGACCTTTATAAGGGTGAGTAGTATCGTAGGATTTATCTGTGTGATGAGTCGTGGGTAGTGTGAGATGGAAGTGGTAGCTTTCGTGATGTGAATTAGTAAGATTGTTCGGATAGGGAACAAGAGTTTGGCGCGGTTGGGGTCGGGTTGAGGACCATTTGCGGGTCAACCCGTAACCGGTTTGGGGTGGGTCGATTCTGGGTGGTCCGCTGGTGGTAGGGTCACGAGGATGCTAGGCCCAAGTTTGTATGATCATCGTATGAGTTCGTGGACGCGTTCGACGAAGCGGTTCGTAAAGCGGGAATGGCCTTAAGGAAGTTTGAGGTTAGTAAGATGACCAAGTTTGGAGGTAGGGACTCGAGATTTTCGAGCAAGTAATGGTGAAGTATGGTACGTCTTGGGAGAGTTCAAGCGTTCGAAGCGGCACGACGAGTAAGGAAAGAAGAGGACGTATGTTATTTCGTGGCCAAGCTGTGGCATTGGCAACTTGTTAGAGGAACTTTATCGTTATTCAACTTGAGAAGGAACATTCGGGACGAATGTTTCTAAGGAGGGGAGAATGTTATACCCCGTAGTTGCAGGGTATGTATGTGAGGACGTACGTACGAGAGTATGGCAGAAATTTTGAAAAGAAAGAAAGATGTGAGTTTTCGACGGAAAAGTTTCCGGTAATTTGTGAAGAAAAAGGTTCGTTAATGGGAATTGGATTCCCAGATTTGGTATTTGGACTTCTTAAATTATATTAGAATTTTGGGATTTTATTTTCGGAAATGGTCACGTGGGGCCCACGGGAGAAATTCTGATTTTGTAGGGCCCGCTTTGTTTTGAGATTTCCGGTATTTTGGATATTTTCTAAGACGAAATATTCAGGCGAATCGGGGCGACACGTGTCACCCCATGTGGCACCCTGCCGAAATATTTATTGTGCCTTTGGACATTAAGTCGTTTTTGACGAAACGTTTTACTAAGCTACGAAGGAAAATTCGGCTATGTCATTTAGTATTTTTGCGAATTTTTCCGAGAGGCGAACGTTTTGGACCAACGAGAGGGCAACACTTGGCACCTCTCGTTGGTGGACTGAAAAAGGCGGTGGGCCGAATGAATGAGCAAGTGGTGGTAGATATTTGTGTAGATATTTGTGAGGATTTGTGGAGTAGGGTTAGGGTGCACTTGGCTTGATCTTGGCCTTACACTTGTGTAGCACTTGGCTAGATCTTGGCCATTGGTTGGCCTTTGGCTTTGCTATAAATACCACTCCTTGTGAAGACTTATTCATTCACTCCTCACTTTGTCTAAATCTTGAAATCCTCCTCCTCTCCCTTGTTGTTGCTCTCGTCCAACTCCCTTCTCCCCCTTAGAAAGAGGCCCTTGGCCGAGAACACCCCCTCCCTAGCCTTGTTGTGCTAGCCGAGCCTACCCCTTGGTAGAAAGTTGTCTTCAGTATTGTTATAATGCCCAAAATACCTTAGCCTTGTACCTTGTAGTATTCCAAAGATACCTCTTTCGTAGAGCAGGAAATACTACCTTTTGTCCTTTTAGACTCAAACCGAAACCCTAAGGAAATCTTCATTGTTGGTTGGAGTATGTGAGTAGAAGTTGGTTAGAACTTCTAAGGGTTGTTTGGAGTGGTTTGGAGCGCACGGAGTGGAGCTAAACCTTGCTCAGGAGCGACATTAAACTCGGATAATTTTGGGCTTATCGAGGTAATTATCTTGTCCCTCTATTGTAATTGGAAATTACATGTTTGTTAGGATATATAGTTGAAGTATACTATATATGGAACTATACTTAGTATTCGCAATGTCTTTTGACTTAAGCTCAAGAATAAAAGAATGAATCGTATTTACATAGGACTGTATTGCAGTAGACTTGTGTAGTATTACTGAGTAGAATTGTACACGTCCGGTTAGACGTGTAAACCCCCCCCCTGGTTGGCTTGGTAGCCGCCTCGTTAGAGGAGGAGATTTCTGCTGTTGCGGGGAGGTCTTTGCCAATTTTCTATAGAAAGATAGAAACTTGTGTTTTGGGGTTAATAGGCGTTTGTGACCTTTATAGGTGAAATCGAGAGTAGCGTATTCTACTCGAGGAGTGGAAAGGGCTAGCGAGGTTGTAGTACTTGGAGCATTTTGCTTATTGTCGATAAATCGTCGCGAGGTATGTGAACCTCTTCCTATCTTTTCTAGCATGATTGTTGTGAACTATGTAGTGCGGTGAGCGTACATGTGCTAAGTGATTTGGTTGGTTTAAAACATAGGGTGTTATAATAGCTTTATGGGAAGTTAGTTATAACGACCTTATGTAATGAAAATGGGTTCTTGATGTTAGAAGTTAAGAGACTTGATCTTATAAGATAAGAGACTTAACTTATTTGTTTTAATGTGGATGATTGTGTGAAACCTCATTCGTGAGTAATGAGTACTTGGTTTTAAAGGGATAATGTTTCTTGATTTGAAATCGAATGTGTATCGGCAGGACCCGCTGCGGCGTTAATAAAGGAAAATGTATTGAATAATGATGTGTTGTATTAAAACCGGTAGAAACCTCCATCTGCATAGAAGCTAAGATGAGACAAAATGATATTACATTTTCTAGATCATGGTCTTTGTAATAAGATCGTTACAAACAAGAATAAACTACTCACATATATGACATAGGTTACTCAATTGTTCTAAAAGGAATCAAGTGATTAAGTTTGGGAACTATGAAACCATTTGAAAATGAGAAGCTTGAGTAATTGAAACTAGGCAAACTGGAACTTAGGAAAAGAATGTTGTTACTTGATTTTGAAAAGGAAGGTGGGTTGGTCATTCTAATACTACGTATCGGGTGACTTTTATAAAAGTAATGGATCTCTTTTAAAAGAACTTAACGTATGTAGTACTTTGGGGTTAAAAACCCGGACTTTGGCATAAAATGAAAGTACTTTGAGTTGTGTGAAACTTGCCTATGCTTGTTGTTGTGAAACTTGCCTATGCTTGTTGTTGTGAAACTTGCCTATGCTTGTGATGATAGCCTTTATTGTACAAGCGTTGTGTTTCTGTGTTACCGCGTCTCTCGATAGAGGTCGGTTGGTAGTTGAGAACTTACTTGGATGTGCGGCGGTGTGGAGAAATTCCGCAGTGCGTTCGTTGATAGTATTAATGTTGTTAATCGCTTTGGACATACCGACACGATCGTGGCGCGCGGGTATGCTTCCATTTTGGTTAAGGTCTTGTGGTTAATCGCTTTGGATATACTGACACGATGCGTAGCGCACGGGTATGTTTCCATTTTGATTATCGACTTGTGATTTCCTTTTGGACATACTGACACGATGCGTAGCGCACGGGTATGCGTCCATCTGGAATCTTTGTCTATTGTTTCTCTGGACATACCGACACGATACGTAGCGCCGCGGGTATGCGTCCATTTGGAAAGTTGTCTTATTGTTTCCCTTTGGACATACTGACACGATGCGTAGCGCACGGGTATGCTTCCATCTGGATTGCTGTCTTGTTGTTGAGGTCACATGGACATGTCTACACCGATGCAGTATTCCGGGGGCATGCGGCCATGATGCGATACTGATTTATGTTGTGTGCGTGAGACCCATAGTTATATTTGAGTTATGATTTTATGTTGTGATCAGTAGTTTGGTTATCATACATGTCTCTGCTTTATATAGACTAGTATGATTTCATTTCTGATATTATGCAGTTTCACATACTTGGTACTGTTGCTTGACCTCGCCCGAGCTGCGTTAAATCTGCGCAGTAAGAGTCATCGCTCGTAGATCTCGCCATAGGATCACGATTCGTAGCATTTGAAGCTCCGTTTCTCGGAGGCTTATCTTTTAGTAGGTGTTCCACGAGTTGTAGGTTCTTGTACATTCGGGTATGGCGGGCCACGTCGTCATAGTCATGTATATCTTAAGTGCAGAGTACTATTGTGGGCGGGGTTGTAAAAGGATTAAAGCTATTCGGAGTTTTATGTATATCAAGGCAATGTTTTGGTTGGCTTTGTTTATTTATTATATCTTTTGTTAAATGACTCATGTTTTATGTTCGCTGATTTTCTCGATGTATGTATCACTAGGGTGCGGGGTAAGGCACGATGCGAACCGGGCGAGTCGTTACATCTGCTCCTCCATGGTCGCCACTAAAGCGGGGACATATCGAGCCAATGAGTCGAACTCCACATTATACTCTCTAACCGCTCGCCGCCCCTTCAACGTCAAAAATGCCGGCCGAGCCCTCCTCATCCGTGGGGGCAAGAAATGTGCAAGAAAAGCCGCGAGAACTTCGTCCCATACGGTGGAAGTGCATGCTCTTCCGGGACAACTCCACGAATCAAACGGTCAAGCTGCAGATCACGCGGTGATGCGAACCAATACCACCGACTGCCTCGAGACTCGATCACTCTCTCATGATCCGTGGCTGTCGGATAAACTCACGAGGTCATCCTCGGCTCTCGATCCATAGAACGGCGGGCTCTGACTCGTAAAGTCACGTAGCCTCAATGCGCTCGGGGTGAACTACGGGTGCTCTTCGGGCTGGACTGCATCGGCCTATCCTCATCGCCACGACCACGGCGATGGCGCCATCTCCTTGTACCCATCTCATACGCTCCGGTGTGAGGCCGAGGCTCAGTGCGTAGTCTCGGCAGCCCACCGCTGCGGCTCTAAACTCTCTGGTCTTTGGCGGCGTCGCGAAACTCGCCGTCGAAGCTTGTCTCGAGCGGCCAGGGCTGCGCCTCTCAGATCTCACCAGCTCCTCACCGCCTTGCCCATCTGGGCACAGGTTGCCTACGGAGGCATAATCGTAAAGGAAAGGAATACGTCGGAGGGCCCAACTTATCACATGACTCAGGCACGATCTCGTAATGAGAAGAATGGAAACCAATCCTAAATGTCCTATAGCCTCACGATTATAGATGTGGTGCACAACACACCGATAATCAAGACTTACTAGACACGCTGTAGACACTTTCCGAGGACTAAGCGCTCACGATACCACTTTTGTCACGACCGAACTCGGGCGTGGTCGTGCCTTACCGGGCACCTAGTGATACAACATCGAGAAAATCGCGGAAATAAAAACATGAACATGAATTAAGAGACATGATAAATAAACAGGCCAACCAAAAGCGATTGCCTTGGTATATATACATAAATACGACGATTATCCTTTTTGGACTGCGCCACAAAGATTTACGGACCTCTAAGAAGTGACAACAACTATGACGGGACGGGGCCGCCATACCCCGAATGTACAAGAACCTGCTGCACTCGTGGTAACATACCAAAGATAAGCCTCGGCAACGGAGCTTCCCAACACGCTGAAATGTGATCCTATAAGCGGGGATCGACAGTCGATGTACCTCTACCTGCGGCATGAACGGCCCGAAGGAGGTCGATAACAGTACCAAGTATGTGAAATCAGAAATATTGTAAATGAAATCATAATAGTCTATATAAAGCAGGAGACACGTATGATAACCAAACTACAGTTCACAACATAAAAGTAGTCATGTCAAGTCAGGGACTCACGCCCTCAAAGTCATCCTCATGCCCGTGGAACTCCTTCCTCACTCTGGCGGATCTAGGTACAAATCATGTGATACGTATAACGTGTCTCGGCCCATCTTATGGACCCAGATAGAAACGTGTGGAATACATTCCGGTTCATCCCATGAACCGTAGTCGAAGTGGAATACATTCGGATGAACCGTGGTCGAGTGAAATACATTCCGGATGAACCGTGGTCGAGTGAAATACATTCCCGGATGAACCGGTGGTCGAGTGAAATACATTCCCGGATGAACCGGTAGTCGAGTGAAATACATTCCCGGATGAACCGGTAGTCGAGTGAAATACATTCCCGGATGAACCGGTAGTCGAGTGAAATACATTCCCGGATGAACCGGTAGTCGAGTAGAACACAGTACTTGCACAACAAGGCTATCACACGTAACATGGTCAAGTTTTATAACAACAAGCATAGGCAAGTTATACACAACTCAAGGTACTTTCATTTTATGTCAAAGTCCGGATTTTAACCCTAAAGTACTACGTACGTTAAATTCCTTTTAAGAGATTCATTCCTTTTCTAAAAGTCACCCGATACCCGTAGTATATAAAAATGTATGACTTATATCTTTTAAGTAAACCAAAACAACTTTAATACTTTCATTTTTAAGACCAAATTAAGGCGATACCATGCCTTCCTTTTTGGACCAAAATACTTCTCTTTTAAAAGTCAAGTTACCACATTAAAACAAATGATAAAACCCTTCTTTTGTTTTCATAAGTCGTTATAACCAACTTCCCATAAAGCTGTTATAACACTTTATGTTTTAAACCATTTTAAGACAACACAATGCCTTTCTTTTCCCTAAAAGTTCCAGTTTGCCTAATTTCAATTACGCAAGTCTCTTTTTAGAAAAGTTTCATAGTTCAATGTCTTAACCTCTTTTTAAAACAATAGAGTAACATATGCCATAGGTGAGTAGGTTAATCTTGTTCATAATCAATCTTATTAAGCAGCCATGATCTAGAAAATGTAATATCATTTTGTCTCATCTTAGCTTCTATGCAGATGGAGGTTTCTACTGGTTTTAATAATACTTAATTATTCAATACATTTTCCTTTATTAACGCTGCAGTGGTTTATTGATACACATTCTGATTTCCGAAATCAGTAAAACATTATTCCTTTTAAAAACCAAGTACTCATTACTCACGAATGAGGTTTCAAACAAAATCCATATTAATTCATTTAAGTTAAGTCTCTTATCTTATAAGATCCAGTCTCTTAACTTTTGAAATTAATAAACCATTCATTTTACCACCCTTAAGACATTATACCTAACTTCCCATAAAGCTAGTATAACACTTATGTTTTAAAACAACTAAATACAGTTAACACATGTACGTCTACCGCACTACATATCTCACACATATCATGCTAGAAAAGATAGGAAGAAGTTCACATACCTCGCGACGATTATCGACTAATAGCAAAACGCTCCAAGTAACTCGAACCGTCGGCTACTCCTTAAGCCAAGTAGATCACGCCATACGTAGTACTTCAACCTATAGAGGCCACAAGGCGCCTATTAACATCTAGATCTCAATGTAGAATATCCTACAGAAAATTCGTGACGGCACCTCCCACACACAGCGTAAATCTCTCCTCTATCGAGGTCGGCTACCAAGCCAACCGGGGTTTGCACGCCTAACAGGACGTGTACAATTCTACTCACGAGAATACTACACAAGTCTCTGTAATACGATCTATGTAATTACAATTCGATTTCTTCTTTAAATTGGGCTTAAGTCAAAAGACATTGCCGCAACTATGTTCAATTCTATATATAGTATACCTTAACTATATATTCCAACAACATGTAATTTCCAATTACAAATGAAGGTCAAGAGTGTTTACCTTGATAAGCCCAAAATTATCCGAGTTTATATGTCGATCTGAGCAAGGTTTAGCTCTACTCAGTGCGCTCCAACCCGCTCCAAACAACCCTTAGAAGTTCTAACCAACTTCTACTTAACACTTCAACCGACTATGAAGGTTTTCCTTAGGGTTTCGTTTTTGTGGTGAGGAAGTATAATAGTATTTTCGGGCTTTTGTATAAGTGTAACCTTGGGAATACTACAAGGTATTTGGGCGAGTATTTGGGCATTATAACAATACTTGGAGAGTATTTCTATACCACAAAGGGGGTATTTATACGAGGCAACAAGGCTAGGGGTGTACCACGGCTGAGGAACTACAAAGGGGAGGGAGGAGGCCCTCGGCAAGACTCTCAAAAGAGGGGAGGAGTTGGGACGAACTCAACACTAAAGGGGAGGATTTTTAACACTGAGCAAATGATTTTTGGATGAAGAAAGTTCATCACTTAGAGGGGTATTTATAGGTCAAGCAAAGGCCAACCAATGGCCAAGATCAAGCCAAGTGTTAGGCAAGTGTAGGGCTAGGATCAAGTCATGTGCACCTTATCCATCTACCACACAACTTGCACAAAATATCCTACCTAACCATGCCACCTTTCTCGTCCACTTTGCCGTCCACTTCCTTCCAATGTGAGGGTGACACTTGTCACCCTCCCGTTGGTCCAAAATGTTTCGTCTCTCGGAAAAATCTGCAAAAATTATAAATGACATAGCCGGAATTTTCCCTACGTAAGCTGTGGAAACGTTTCGTCGGAAAACGACTCTTTTCGGCACTTGTGCCCAAATTTCGAATTTGCCAAATCTTTAAGGTCAAATTTTATACGTACGCCCTCACGTACATACTCTGGAAATACGGGGTATAACACCACGTGTTGCCCTCCCATTCGTCAATAAAATTCCGTAACCCTCGTGGGCCCCACAAAAATGTAAAATTCCTCGGGTGGGCCCCACATGACCAAATCCGTACAAGTAAAATTCCATAATGTTAATAAGTCCCATACTCTTTAAATAATGTATTTTGAGAAACCAATTCTCAACAACGAACATTTTTCCTTTCCGACGTTCGGAAGATTTTCCGTCGGAAAAACAATTCTTCCTTTCGTACTAATTTCCAAGTCTTGTTTCCTTACGTACATTCTCTTATACATGTCACGGACTTACGAGGTGTAACATTCTTCCCCTTAGAAACATTCGTCCCGAATGTTCTTAGTCGATTTGCCACGCTATACAAACTCCGGCACAATCTACATACTATGCCTATCAATCAGAGGCACAAGACCAACGATGCCACACATGGCCACCACATAACATACGTAAACATAATAATGGACCTTCCGTCCGTGGTCCCTTCTCATAAACTCGAAGGTTACAGTCTCCTAGAACACGGGATCCTTAGAGGTTCCTTTCTTTCCTTACTTGTCATACTTTCTCGTACTTTCAAACTCATCTAGTACACGTACAAAATCTCAAATTTTGTTTCTGTTCTCCAATCCTTGGAGTTACTAACCAACTTGGCCATATTGTTACTAACATCCCGTGAAGGCTCTTCTCGGTCCTTACGACCTAGTTCCGGTGGAACGCATCCACGAACTCGTACAACGATCAACTAGACTTGGGCCTAGCACCCTCGGGACCCTACCACATAACGGGACCATTTCTAACTGACATCACCCGATTCCATACAATCGGTTGACCCGAAATGAGTCTACAACCCGACTCATCGTCACACTTAACTTCTCGTTCTTAGTTGAAATAAATCTCTCTCTTATCTCAAGGTACTTCTTACCCTATCCCCTATTCACTAGAGGTTTGTCACATAAGCCGAAGTATTTCTACTATACAATCTTCCCTATTGGTCTAACACTGTTACGGGGTAATTACTACGTGTGAACTCTACACAACTATAGTCTCAGTTCACTTACTACTCCTGTCAATACTCTTAACTTCTCACTTTACTAATCAAAGTATCCCTACCTCTGGGGTACTATCACTTTATAACTCTAGCAATAAAGGGAAAGCATATACACTAGGGTAAAATCTGAATCTAACAATGTACGCATGATTCAAAAGAATCGAAATATACCGTAACCCATGAGATGTTGCCTCACGATCCATCCGGTGATCACGTCATCTATGCGGTTTGAAGGACGCGAACTATAAACTCCACACGACTTCTACCACGGTCGTGACATCTCAACACCTGTCACTGGGGACGACCTGGTGGAGGAAAGGGAACCAACTACCGGCCTCATAGGCTGAGCCACCTCATCGGTGCTCATTCTAAAAGGACATACCCTCAGAATATGGCCCGGACGGCCACAATAAAAACAAACACCTGTGCCATAACGACATTTCCCCGAATGACGCTTACCACATCTGGAACACTGAGGAATAAGTGGCCTCGACTGAGAAAATCCTCCGCTTCTCTGAGAACCTCGATCCGTGGAGCTTGGACCGACTCCTAAATACCTTGTGGGGTCAAATCTCCCACCTGTGAGCTGCGGGGGTATGTCTTTGGGTAGGTGGGACGAATATCTCACTCATTCTGAGGCGGCTCGTCCAAAACTCACCGGAATAACCAACCGGTCTAGCCTCTTCTTGAGATCTCACCGCCCTCTACCCTGTACACACATGCATGCTTGGCGAATAACCTCCTGCGACGAAGCTGCGGCACGCTTATCTTGGTCAATAACATAATGGCTTCCGTGATCCTAAAGTCTTCCCTTAGCGAAACGGAGGCTCGTGTTGGGGCCTCAAAACTGCGAAGAAGAACTTCGCCATCGTGGAACCACATCCGGTGTGCCACAGGCATAATCACTATCAACTCTCTGAGTCGACTAGTAGCTCTGCTACTCCTTTGCCCTACAGGCGGTGTTGCCCTCGGGAGGCATAAGCGTAACACAACAATACGTCGAGAGGAATTATCTTACTAACACGGCTCATGGCACGATCTTAGAGTGAGAAGAATAGAAACCAACTCCTAAATGTCCTGTAGCCTCCTGTTTATGGGTGTGGCGCGCAACACACCGATAATCAAGACTTACTAGACACGGTCTGCGACATTCAGAACTTCGCTCGATACCACTCTGTCACACCGATCCGGGCAGTGGTGGTGCCCTACTCAGGCACCTTCTCTTAACCACTAAGTAAATCTGCGGAAATGTAATAACACCTCTTTTTTTTTCTTTAAAACCAATCGTGCGTGCAAGGCAAAGCCGACAAGCTGCCATGTAATATACATAATAAAAGACACTACTGCATACGTAGGTCGATCCACATATGAATACATACCTCTAAGAGTTTCTTGAAATATAACGACAAGGCCCGCGTACCCATAATCGTACAAAGCTCATGCTTGAAGGAACTATACCAAAATGATAAACTCACGAGCAGAGGAGCTATCCAAAACTACGGCGGTCCTACTGCCGATCACCAAGCTGCGTACCTAAACTGCGACATGACGCAGCCCGAAGAGGTCGGTATGAAGAATGTACCAAGTATGTGAGCGATGAAATGCGTAATGAAATCATAATAGTCTAAACAAAGCGGGAGACATGTATGATAGCCAACCTACGATTACCAACACATAAGCGGTCATATCAAGTCGTGGCCTTGGACCGCCAAAGTCACTACTCAAATATGACTATGGGTCTCGCCCATAATATCAATCATGCGTGGAATCCTTCCTCGCTGGCGATCCATGATGTAATAACACCAATAAGGATACATGAACACCAAGTCCCACCCGTGTCCTAAATACCACGTGGTCTCATGCCACGGAATCCCACATCGTCAAAACATGACCATAGGGTAACCTGAACAAATCCGGGACATATATGACAATCAAATTACAACACATTGTGCCTTACTAACAATGAGAGTAAACGGTAGTATCCTTACAATATGAAATAGGAAGCTCATGATCAAAAGCAGACCATCCGCGCGGTATCATTTAGCCATCCTACTCGCGGGACTATTTCACCGCGTAGGCGCGTGGACCGCGTGTGGTATTCTCGCATGGGACTATTTCACCGCGTAAGCCTCTACGGACTCGCGTAGGTATTCCTCATAGGCTGGACCGCGCGCGTGGGACTATTTCACCGCATAAGTCCTTACGGACCCGCGTGAGGTATTCTCGCATCGTGGGTAGCAATTCCACGAAGCGCAAATGCCACAAACCCGGAATGACCGAAACAAGCGATATACCAATAGCACACTGGCGGCTATTTCCGACACATAGGCAATTCTCAACTAATCAGGCCAAGTACTTATCAAGGCACACATGGAAGAATTCTCATTTAGCAAGCCAAAGTACTTACCAAGGCACCCTTAGACTAATTCTCAATTAATCAAGCCAAAGTACTTATCAAGGCACAAATAGAATAATTCTCAATTAACAAGCCAAAGTACTTATCAAGACACAAATAGAATAATTCTCATTTTATCAAGCCAAAGTACTAATCAAGGCACACTTAGACAAATTCTCAATTTATCAAGCCAAAGTACTTACCAAGGCACCCTTAGACTAATTCTCAATCAATCAAGCCAAAGTACTTATCAAGGCACAAATAGAATAATTCTCAATTAACAAGCCAAAGTACTTATCAAGGCACAAATAGAATAATTCTCATTTTATCAAGCCAAAGTACTAATCAAGGCACACTTAGACAAATTCTCAATTTATCAAGCCAAAGTACTAATCAAGGCATCACATAGAATTATTCTCAATTAAACAGGCCAAAGTACTACGTACGTACATTCTTTTCAAAAGACTCGCTATGTAAAGCCCGCGATACTAACACCGTAGTATCAAGGCGTGTCTATTTTTCAAAGTAAGTTACTACACTTTTAGAAAACTCATTTCAAAGCTTGAAATCAAGTAACTTCAAATTTTCACAATCTAGGCAACTTATGCCCTTTAATCAAAATAGACAACTTTCTAAACCTTCCATAAAGCCGTTATAACCAACTTCCCATAAAGCCGTTATAACCAACTTCCCATAAAGCCGTTATAACCCTTTATGGTTTTAGACATATCCATTCCTTTTATAACCAAGAGGCTTATACTATTAAAACCAAGCATCACATACTTATAAATCAAGTTCTTAACTTTCAAAACACTTCAAGTCTCTTAATATATAGAAAACAAGTTTCTTCTACTTTTAAACCTCAAGTAACTCACTCCTTTAAAAAAAGTTACTTCTCTTAAATCATGTCATTTCTCCTCTTTTAAGACAATTAAGTAAATCACTCCTTTGACTCCCCTAAAGTCATTATAATGACCTTTAGGATTTTGGGACTAAGGCACTAGCCCAAAAGATTTGGAAACCACTTCCTTTTCAAGACTCTATGTACTTTAAGTAAAATACTTTCACTTTTAAGAATCCAAACTTCACTAAGAAAATGGATTTTACAACTTACGATTTAAACATCAAAGTACAATCAAGGAAGTACATAGAACAAATTCTATTCTAGGAAATCCAAATACAACCAAGGAATGGATCATTTAAGGAGTAGAACATACTTTCTTAATCTTAAGGAATCATGCTAGAAGAGGAGATAGTTCACATACCTTTTCGGCTAATATCCACAAGCTAAGCCGAATACGCCGTACGTAGAAGTGTCAACCTATAATGGTCACAATAGGACTATCAACTTCTAGTCTCAACGTAGAATAATACTAAGTATACGGTCTCTAATTCTACGGAAAATCGGGCAGCACTTCCTTTGTTTCTACTCACTTTGCCACCTTTTTCAAGGTCGAAATACAATAACCAAACATGCCACATTTAAGGCTCCAAAAAACAACCAACCAAAGGGGATTACACGCCTTAAAATACGTGTAATATTCCGCCTCACAATTCATACCAAGTAGTTTAAAACTCCAAGCCATTCTCGGCCAACTACAACCAACAATTCAAAATCTTTTCCAATCCTTTTCCAAATTCCAAGTTCTAAGGTCTAACATGTTATATAGATATAAACAACATCAACAACTACAATTTCCTTCATACACAACATGCGACGACTTAAACGAATAATCAACTTGAATTGTAGTCTTAAGGCTAACATGCTAGTTTTTCGGATTAGGGTTCCAATAGCCAATACACTAGTCCAACTACATAATATATAACTCATGCTTGCTAATATACATAGCTACAATGATAAGTAAACTTAATTACTAAAACGACAAGATTATACCTTTCAAAGCCCTTAAAAATTTCCAAGATTCAAAGTCGCGCCTTAGCAATTCTTAGCTCCTTTCCTTAAGTTCCAATCCGCTCCAATCACTCTTTAGAGTCCTATGAAGAACCCATCTTCAAGTTTCATCTTCAAAGTTGAAGAACTCACTTAGTTTCCGCCTTGCGACTAACGTAAAAATACGTTTTTTCTGAAATCTTTCTATTGAGATATCCTTACAATACCCTTAGGGACATTGGGTTAAAGTCTTGTGAACAAAGGATCAAAACTACAAAATTTTGTGTGGGTAGAGTGGGCAAACCCGAGAGCTTCACATGAAGAACAAGGCTTCTCTAATATTTTTCTAAGTGTTCAAGACCTTGTCTTGCTACTAGTAGTATACTTATAACACAATGGAGGGCTTAGACTTAAACAAATGTGAGGTTAGGATGAGTTTCACTTGGATAAAATTCTGTAACCCTCGTGGGCCCCACAAAAATGTAAAATTCCTCGGGTGGGCCCCACATGACCAAATCCGTACAAGTAAAATTCCATAATGTTAATAAGTCCCATACTCTTTAAATAATGTATTTTGAGAAACCAATTCTCAACAACGAACATTTTTCCTTTCCGACGTTCGGAAGATTTTCCGTCGGAAAAACAATTCTTCCTTTCGTACTAATTTCCAAGTCTTGTTTCCTTACGTACATTCTCTTATACATGTCCTGGACTTACGGGGTGTAACATTAGTACTTTGGCTTGATAAATTGAGAATTTGTCTAAGTGCGCCTTGATAAGTACTTTGGCTTGTTAAATGAGAATTATTCTATTTGTGCCTTGATAAGTACTTTGGCTTGTTAAATGAGAATTATTCTATTTGTGCCCTGATAAGTACTTTGGCTTGTTAAATGAGAATTATTCTATTTGTGCCCTGATAAGTACTTTGGCTTGTTAAATGAGAACTATTCTATTTGTGCCCTGATAAGCACTTTGGCTTGTTAAATGAGAATTATTCTATTTGTGCCCTGATAAGTACTTTGGCTTGTTAAATGAGAACTATTCTATTTGTGCCTTGATAAGTACTTTGGCTTGGTTAATTGAGAATTAACCTATGTGTGCTGGTGATAGCCTTTGAGTACAAGTATTATGTTTTATTATGTTGCCGCGACTCTCGGTTGGAGAAGTATCGCTTGTTGTAAGTTACTTGGACGTACCGACAGTGATGTGGGATTCCACGGGTATGCTTCCGTTATTTGTAGTACTGGGTTAAATTCCCGGATTTTTATAAAAGACATGGTAGTGCTTGTGTCTTGTTTGATGGTCGGTCGAGATAGGGTAAGAGTATAAATGAGGGGCAAGCCCCAAGACGTTATACCACCTCCTCCAGGGTAAGAGTATTAGTGAGGGGTAAACCCCAGACTGTACCACCTGCTTTATGTGTTGTTTGACGGCCGGTTGAGATAGGGTAAGAGTATAAATGAGGGGCAAGCCCTAAGACGTTATACCACCTCCTCCAGGGTAAGAGTATAAGTGAGGGGTAAACCCCCAAGATGCTATACCACCTGCTTTACCACCTTCTCCAGGGTAAGAGTATAAGTGAGGGGTAAACCCCCAAGATGTTATACCACCGGTGGGACATGATGTTATATTATATCATGGATCACGGCGGTGAGAAGGATTCCACCGCATGATTGATATTATGGGCGTGAGACCACGTAGTTATGTTTAGTAACGACTTTGAGGCATGCGTCACGACTTGATATAACTGTTTATGTATTGTGAACTGTAATTTGATTATCATACATGTCTCCGTTTTGTTAGACTGTTATGATTTGTTTACAGTATTTTCAGTTCACATACTTGGTATATTCTTCGTACTGACCTCCTTTGGGGGGCTGCGCTCATCTGCGCGAGTTTAGGTACGTTGTTTGGTGATCGGCAGTGTAGGACCTGCCGAGTTTTGGATAGCTCCTTACATTCGGAGTTTATCTTTTTGGTATAAGTTCTTTCGATCAGGCTTTTGTACAGTTATGGGTACGGCGGGGCCTTGTCCCGTCATATTTCAGTTTAACTCTTAGAGGTCTGTATTCATATGTGGGATTGGACTCATGTACGGTGTAGCGTCTTTTGTTATGTATTGTATAGGGCAGCCTTGTCGGCTTTTCCCTTGCACGCACGATTGGTTTTCAAAAAAAAGGAGATGCTATTTAATTTCCGCAGTTTACTTGTGTTATTAAGGTAGAAGGGTGCCCAGGTAGGGCACCAGTCACGGGCCCGGGGTTCGGGGTGTGACAAGTACCTTGAGTTGTGTGTAACTTGCCTGTGCTTGTTGTGATAGCCTCGTTGTGCATGTGTTTGATTGTGTGCTACCGAGCCTCTCGATGGAGAAGCTATATCCGTTGATTGATGGACATACTGACATGTTGGGTAGCCCACGGGTATGCTTCCACTATATCGATCCTCTTGGACATACTGACACGTTGGGTAGCCCACGAGTATGCTTCCATTAGGAGTGTTATCTTGTAGTTGTTTGGACATACTGACACGTTGGGTGGCCCGGGTATCGTCCTGATGAGTAGTACCTTGTATTTGTTTGGACATCTTGACCGCGTTGGGTAGCCCACGGGTATGCTTCCACGATGAGTATTGTTTTGTTAGTTATTTGGACATCTTGACACATTGGGTAGCCACTGTATGCTTACGGGGTTTGTTATCTTGTTATCTCCTTTGGGCATACCGACACGTTGGATGGTCCATCGTATGGGCCACTAGGGCCGGTTCAGGCCATGCTTATACCGGTGAGATCTTGGGGCATGCGGCCCGTTGTCGGGTTAAATTCGGGTTGTAGTTGAGTGATGATTTCACGCATGAGTCCTATCTTGATATGATCGCTTATATGTTGTGGTCTTTGTAGTTTGGTTATCATACATGTCTCCGCTTTATATAGACTATTATGATTTCATTTACGATATTTTTGATTTCACATACTTGGTACTGTTATCGACCTCCTTGGCTGCGTTCATGACGCAGGTTGAGGTACATAGCTTGCTGATCCACACTCTTAGGATCGTTTTTCGGTTCTCGGAAAGCTCCATATATCCGGAAGCTTATCCTGTGGTACGGTTCCCTGAAGTAGTAGACTTTTGTATATTCAGGGGCATGGCGGGGCCCTGTCCCGTCATTATGGTTTCAAAATTCTTAGAGGTCTGTAGTACTGTTGTGGGCAGGGTTTGTAAAAAGGATTAAACTGTTCGGTTTGAAAGATTTGAATATATATTATTGGAAGGTGACCGTTTTGGTTATCCTATTCTTATCATATATCTTGTTTCATTTTTAAGTTTTTATTTCCGCTGATTTTCTCTGATGTTGTATCACTAGGGTGCCCGGGGTAAGACACCAGTCACGGGCCCGGGATCGGGTCGTGACAAAAGTTGTATCAGAGCAGTTAATCCTCGGAAAGTGTCTACAGACCGTATCTAGTAGAGTCTTGATTATCGGTGTGTTGTGCACCACATCTATAATCAGGAGGCTATAGGATATTTAGGATTGGTTTCCATTCTTCTCACTCTGAGATCGTGCCTTAGAGTTGTGTTATAAGTTGGACTCCCTCTGACGTATTCTTTGTATACCAGTGATGCCTCACGCGAGAAACCAAGTGCCCAAAGGGCAAGCGGCGAGAGGAGTCTGCGAGTAAAGCGGCGGCGGTCTCTGCGAGACCACGACACTGAGCCTCCGTCCCACAGGCGAGAGGAGATGGGTTACAAGGAGATGGCCGATTATTGTCCGGTGATCGTGGCTAGGCACACGAGGATAGGCTGAATCCGGCGATTCAGTTCGATGGTACCCATAGTTCACCCGAGGTCAGATAGTTTGAGACTACGGGATTTTACGAGTTGCGGCCTCACGAGTTCTACGGTCGAGGCACGAGGATGATCCGCAGGAGTTCATCCGAAGCGATTCTGGATCATGAGTGATCAAGGCTTGGAGACCGAGTCGGTGGTTTTGGGTTCACATCGGCCGCGTGATCTGCGATTGGGTTTGATTCGTGGGAGCTGTCGGGAGAGCATGCACCTCCACTGGTTAGGCGAATTCTCGAGGCTTTTCGTGGCCATTTCTTGCCTCGCGGATGAGAGGACACGGGTAGCAGATTTTTGATCTTTGAGACAAAGAGGCGCCTGATTCGGGAGTACAACGTAGAGTTTGACTCATTGGCTCAGTATGTCCCGCTCCGTGGCGAGATATGGAGGATAGGGAGCACCGTTATGTCACAGGACTCGATGACTACTTAGCAGAGAGTTGCACGGGAGTAGCTCTTCAGCCGGGCATGGATATTGCCCGCATGCAGACTTATGCACTTGGGTGTGAGGAGCGTAGGGGTCGACAGAATAACCAAGATCAGTAGAAGAGGGCCGGGGACGGGGTCCTCTGCTGACCTTCGAGGCAGGCAGCCTCAGCAGCAGACTAGTTATGCGCCTCCGCCCGATGCTGAGTGCTCCACCACGATCTTGAGACTTCGGAGATTCGGGAGCGGTCGGGGCTCGAGTTTTAGGTTTTTGGGGGAGCAGGGACGTTAGTCAGATGGGACCACCCCTACCTCGTTGTGGCCGTTGTGGCAGGCTCCATGATGGGGAGTGTCGTGCTGGAATGGGAGTTTGTTTTGCATGCGGCCAACAGGGCCATTTTGTGAGAAATTGTCCAACCAGAGGTAGCGCGGATGTAGAGACTCAGCCTTCGGGATCAGTGGCTGGTTCATCTCCTCCTTTTGTGCGCCGTGCAGGGAAGGAACATGAGTAGAACGACAAAAAGGGAAGTGAAGAAATAGTTACAGGTATATTCTTAACCCTCTAGAGACTAGTATGCATTGATGATTGTGATGTGTTAAGTGTTGTGTTCGAGTAACTTTGTGTTAAAAAAATGTGATTTAGAAGCCTGATTAGTGAAAAGGGTAAGTCTGAGGATGAGAAAATTTTGAACCTTAAAATTTATAACAATCGAGACCTTAGAGGTAAGGCCGGCTAGAGTAAAAGATTTTACAGTGATCCTTGTCGGAAGTACATAGTATGCGGGGAGTATTTTTCGGGTGATAAGTCCATGAATGGCATAACTGATTCTTTTGAGAGTGGAGTAGTGAAGACTATACCGGCGTCTGCGTTTTGGAGACTTAGAAGGAACATTCGGGACGAATGTTTCTAAGGGGGGAGAATGTTACACCCCGTAAATTCAAGGAGTTAAGATAAGAACATACCAAGGAATATAAGATTTGAAATGTTATACCCCGTATTTCCAGAGTATGTACGTAAGGACGTACGTAGAAAATTTAAGCCTTAAAGTAGGCATAGGTTCGAAATTTGTACACAAGTGCCGAAAGGAGTCGTTTTTCGACGAAACGTTTTACTAAACTTGCGAAGGGAAAAATACGGCTATGTCATTTATAATTTTTGCGGATTTTTCCGAGAGATGAAATATTTTGGACCAACGGGAGGGTGACACTTGTCACCCTCATTGGACGGCAAAGAGGGCTCCCCTTTGGCACGTTTTTTGTGTTTTTTTTTGTCAAGGGTTAGGTAGGATATTTTGTGTAGTAGATGGATAAGGACACATGGGTAAATCCTAGCCCTACACTTGCCTTACACTTGGATGGATCTTGGCCATTGGTTGGCCATTCCTTGACCTATAAATACCCCTCTAAGTTGATGAACTTCTTCATCCTAAAATCATTTTCCAAGTCTTGAAATCCCTCCCCCTTTTGTGAGTTGAGTTCGCCCAACCCCTCTTTTGAGAAGCCTTGGCCGAGCCTCCCAGAGTGAGGCTTGGCAGAGGGTACCCCTTGCTTAGTTGTCTCGTATAAATACCCCTTTTTTGTGGTATAGAAATACTCTCCAAGTATTGTTATAATGCCCTAAATACTCTAGCCCATATACCTTGTAGTACTTTCCAAAGTTACCTCTACGTAAAGCCAGGAAAATACTATTATACTTTCCCTCAGTCACAAAAACGAAACCCTAAGGAAAACCTTCATAGTCGATTGAAGTGTTAAGTAGAAGTTGCGTAGAACTTCTAAGGGTTGCTTGGACCGGGTTGGAGCGCACGGAGTAGGAGCTTAACGTTGCTCAGGAGCGACATTAAACTTGGATAATTTTGGGCTCATCGAGGTAAATAATCCTATCCTTCTAGTGTAATTGGAAATTACATACTGTAGTTGAATTGAAATGAATATAAGATTCATAGAAGAGAATTGAACTGTAATAGAAGGATATTACAGAATAGACTTGAACTGAAATCACATCAGAAGAATATTAGAGTAGAAGATTTCAACTGTATTTACATAGGCCTGTATTTACAGTAGACTGATAACCTTTATTGGTTGAATGTTCTGCAAGTAGCATGTGCTACTTAGAAGGTGGACAAGGCTAGCCGGGTTATAGCCGTGGAGCGTTTTGCTTATAGTCGATAATCGTCGCGAGGTATGTGATTCTTCCTATACTCTTGAGCATGAAGTATTTTAAAAGAATATATATAGTACGGTAGACGTACGTGTGGCAATGTCTTTTGACTTAAGCCTGAATAATATGTATATATAATATGGTAGATGTACGTTTGCTAACTGAATATAGTTGTACGGCAATGTCTTTTGACTTAAGACTGAATAATAAGAACCTTGAAATATTTTAAAAGGAATATATATATAGTACGGTAGACGTACGTGTGTTAACTGAATGTAGTGTTACGACAATGTCTTTTGACTTAAGCCTGAATAATAAAGAATCTTGAAGTTTTTCAAAAGATTAATAAACCGTTTTGAAAGAAGAGTAATACTTGGTTTTGAAAACATAAGAGTTATACTAAGCTTTATGGGAAGTTAGGTATAACGTCTTAAGAGTGGTAAAGAGAATGGTTTACTGATTTTTAGAAGTTAAGAGACTTAATCTTAAAGGATAAGAGACTTGACTTAATATGGATGTTTGTGTGAAACCTCATTCGTGAGTAATGAGTACTTGGTTTTTAAAAAGGGAATAATGTTTTACTGATTTCGGAAATCAGAATAAGTATCGAACAAACCACTGCAGCGTTAATAAAGGAAATGTAATGAATAATGAAGTATTATAAAAACCAGTAGAAACCTCCATCTGCATAGAAGCTAAGATGAGACAAAATGATATTACATTTCCTAGATCATGGCTGCTTTAATAAGATGGTTATAAACAAGAATAAGACTGCTCACACATATGGCATATGTTACTCAATTGTTTTAAAAGAGATTAAGACATTGAACTATGAAACTTTTCAAAAATAAAGAGACTTGAGTAATTGAAATTAGGAAAACTGGAACTTTAGGGAAAAGAAAGGCATTGTTTTGTCTTAAATTGGTTTAAAACATAAAGTGTTATAACAGCTTTATGGGAAGTTAGTTATAACGACTTTATGAGAACAAAAGAAGGGTTTTATCATTGGTTTTAATGTGGTAACTTGACTTTAAAAAGAGAAGTGTTTTGTTCCAAAAAGAAGGCATGGTATTGCCTTAATTTGGTTTTAAAAAGGAAAAGTATGGAAGTTGTTTTGGTTTACTTAAAAGATGTAAGTCACTCTATTTTTATACTACGGGTATCGGGTGACTTTTATAAAAGGAATGGATCTCTTAAAAGGAATTTAACGTACGTAGTACTTTAGGGTTAAAACCCGGACTTTGACATAAAATGAAAGTACCTTGAGTTGTGTATAACTTGCCTATGCTTGTTGTTGTGAAACTTGCCTATGCTTGTTGTTGTGAAACTTGCATATGCTTGTTGTGATAGCCTTTGTTGTGCAAGAATTGTGTTTCTATACTACCGCGTCTCTCGGTGGAGGGCCGGTTGACTTGTTGAGAACTTACTTGGACGTACCGGCAGTGATGGAGAATTCCACGGGTACGCTCCTATTGTTAGTGTTATTCCATGGACTAGCTCTCCATGAGGTTTCTTACTGTTCGGCCTTGGTACCTGGTGGTCGGCTTTCGTACTTGCCCCGTCTCGTGGCTGATTCGGCCTTGGTACCTGGTAGTTAGCCCTCGCACTTGCCCCGTTCAGTGTAGTGACGAAGTCTCGTGATACGGCCTTGGTACCTGGTAGTTAGCCCTCGTACTTGCCCCGGTCACTCGTGGCGGCCTTGGTATCCGTAGTCGGCTTCGTTCTTGCCGTGTCGCCCGTGGTTTGGTTGTATTGTATTGTTAGTACGACTTTGGCATCAGGTAGGACCTGGTGGTCAGGTGTACTTCTTGGTGTTATCATATCATAGACTGCCGGCAGTGAGGAAGGTATTCCACGGGCATGATTGATGTTATGGTCGTGAGACCCATCGTTATATTTGAGAAATGACTTGGAGGGCGTGAGTCCCTGACTTGATATAACTGTTATATGTGTGTACTGTAGCTTGGTTATCATACATGTCTCCTGCTTTATATAGACTATTATGATTTCATTTCTGATATTCTGCTTTCATACTTGGTACTGTTGTCGACCTCCTTCGTGGCCGCGTTCACGCCGCAGTAGAGGTACATCTACCGTCGATCCCCGTTTAGGATCACTTTTCAGCGTATTGGGAAGCTCCGTTCCTTCGAGGCTTATCTTTTGGTATGTTACCACAGTCCGTAGGTTCTTGTACATTCGTGGTATGGCGGGCCTGTCCGTCATAGTTGTTGTATAAATCTTAAGTGCAGTAATTGTGGGCAGGGTTGTAAGGATTAAACTGTTCAACTTTGTAAATATATATATATATGCCAAAAGGCGATTTCCTCTCAGGTAAAATGTGTCTCATTTCACATTTTGTTTCATGTATTGTTTTTATGTTCCGCTGATTACTCTGATATATGACTACTTGGGTGTCCGGGTAAGGCACGATCCACGCCCGGTTGGTCGTGACAAAAGTGGTATCGTGAGCGATTAATCCTCTGAAAGTGTCTACGCACCGTGTCTAGTAGAGTCTTGATTATCGGTGTGTTGTGCACCACATCTATAATCGAGGCTATAGGACATTTAGGATTGGTTTCCCTTCTCATTCCGAGATCGTGCCTTAGAGCCTGTTGTAAGTTGGACCCTCGACGTATTTCGTTTTACGCTTATGCCTCGCGCAAGGCAACCCGCCCGTGGCAAGGCAACAGAGGGAGCTGCGAGTAGAGCAGCAGCGGTCTCTACTGAGACCACAAGACTGAGCCTCAGTCCCACATGCCGGCGAGAGGAGATGGGTTACGAGTGGGCGATTAATGGCGGGGTTGTGGCAGGACTTGAGGATAAATGGGCCGACGCGGTTCCGAGAGCACCGATGGTTCACCCTAGTGTTACACCCGTAAGTCCGTGACATGTATAAGAGAATGTGCGTAAGGAAACAAGACTTGGAAAATTAGGGCGAAAGGAAGAATTGTTTCCGACGAAAATCTTCCTGACGCGTCGGAAAGGAAAAATGTTCGTTGTTGAGAATTTGATTCTCAAAAGGCATTATTTGAAGAGTATGGAACTTATTAATATTATGGAAATTTATTTTTACGGATTTGGTCATGTGGGGCCCACCCGAGGAAATTTTGCATTTTTGTGGGGCCCACGAGGGTTACGGAATTTTATGGACGAATGAGAGGGCGACACGTGGCACCCCCTCATGTGGTCTTGGACGAAAATGCAAGGGGTAGAATGGTCATTTGACCTATGTAGATGATAAGTCTTGCAAGCTTGACATTATTGACTAGTCAACTTGCCACATAAGCTTAATCCTTGTGATAATCATCCTAACCTCACATTTGTGGACATCTAAACCCTCCAATATGTGTTATATACTAACTAGTAGCAAGACTTGGCATTTTCTACACTTAGAAAAAATTAGAACCCTTAGAGAGAGGAGAAGAGCTCTCGGGTTTGGCTAAGCTCTCACATGAAAAATTTGTAGTTTTGATCCATTAGCCACAAGACTTTAACCCAATATCCCTTAGGGTATTGTGAGGATATCTCAATAGAAAGATTTCGGAAAAAACGCATTTTCACGTTAGTCGCAAGGCGGAAACTAAGTGAGTTCTTCAACTTTGAAGATGGAACTTGAAGATGGGTTCTTCATAGGCCTCTAGGAGTGCTTGAGCGGATTGGAACCTAAGGAAAGGAGCTAAGAATTGCTAAGGCGCGACTTTGAATCTTGGAAATTTTAAGGGCTTTGAAAGGTATAAATTTTGTCGTTTTAGCAATTAAGCTTACTTATTGATTGTAGCTATGGTTATTAGCAAGCATGAGTTATATATTACGAAGTTTGATTATTATGTTGGCTATTGGAACCCTAATCCGAAAACTAGCATGTTTAGCTTTAAGATTGGAATTCAAGTTGATTATTAGTTTAAGTCGTCGCATGTTGAATAAAGAAGGAAATTGTAGTTGTTGAAGTAGTTATGACTAAATAACATGTTGACCTTAGAACTTGGAATTGGAAAAGGATTGGAAAAGACGTAGTGTTATTGGTTATGTGTTGGCCGAGAATGGCTAGTAAAGTTGTCACAACCCGAACCCGGGCCCGTGACTGGTGCCTTACCCCGGGCACCCTAGTGATACAACATCAGAGTAATCAGCGGAACATAAGACGATAACATGAAATAACAAGAAGTATGAAACAATAGTCTGAGAAAACTTGCCTTACGGCATATATATAAATCAATTTAAAACCGAACAGTTACATCCCATTACAACTCTGCCCACAACAGTACTACAGACCTCTAAGAATGATACGACAACAATGGCGGGACAGGGCCCCGCCAAACCCCTGAATGCAAACACCTACTATGACAGGGGACTATACCACTGATAAGTCTCCGGAGAAATGGAGCTTCCCAAACGCTGACCCTGAGAGATAGGATCAACGACTGGTGTACCTCAACCTGCGGCATGAACGCAGCCGGGGAGGTCGATAACAGTACCAAGTATGTGAAACGAAAATCGTAAATGAAATCATAATAGTCTATATAAAGCGAGAGACATGTATGATAACCAAACTACGCTCACAACATAAAAGCGATCATGTCAAGCCGTGACTCACGCCTCAAAGTCATCCTCATGCGTGGAACTCCTTCCTCACCGCGATCTAGGTACAAATCATGTGATACGTATAATGTGTCTCGGCCCATCTTATGGACCCGAGATAGAAACGTGTGGAGTACATTCCCGGTTCATCCCATTAACCGGTAGTCGAGTGGAATACATTCTGATGAACCGTAGTCGAGTGAAATACATTCCGGATGAACCGTAGTCGAGTGAAATACATTCCTGATGAACCTAAGGTCGAGTGAAATACATTCCCGGATGAACCAATAGTCGAGTGAAATACATTCCCAGATGAACCGGTAGTCGAGTGAAATACATTCCCGGATGAACCGGTAGTCGAGTGAAATACATTCCCGGTTCATCCCATGAACCGGTAGTCGAGTAGAACACAGTACTTGCACAACTATCACACGTAACGTGGTCCAGTTTCATAACAACAAGCATAGGAAAGTTATACACAACTCAAGGTACTTTCATTTTATGCCAAAGTCCGGGTTTTAACCCTAAAGTACTACGTACGTTAAATTCCTTTTGAAGATCCATTTCTTTTACAAAGGTCACCCGATACCCGTAGTATAAAAATAGAGTGACTAACATTGTTAAGTAAACCAAAATGCTTTCCTTTGTAAAATCAAGTAACAACCTTATTTTCCAAACGTTCAAGTTTGCCTAATTTCAAATGCTCAAGTTTCTCATTTTAGAAAAGGTTTCGTAGTTCATAGCTTTAATCCTTTAAAACATAATTCTCCTTTAAACGTTTTGAGAAACATATGTCTTATATGTGAGTAGGTTATTCTTGTTTATAATCAATCTTATTAAGCAGCCATGATCTAGGAAATGTAATATCATTTTGTCTCATCTTAGCTTCTATGCAGATAGAGGTTTCTACTGGTTTTAATACCATACTTCATTATTCAATACATTTTCCTTTATTAACGCTGCGTTGGTTTTGCGATACTCTTTTCGATTTCAAATCAAGAAACATTATTCCTTTTAAAACCAAGTACTCATTACTCACGAATGAGGTTTCACACTTTTAACAAAATTCATATCAATACCATTACGTCAAGTCTTACTCTTCTTTCAAAAAGGTCTTTTTGAAACACTTCAAGTTCTTTATTACTACACATCAAATCCGTTATAAGTCAAATCAGTTACCCTTTGAAACCACAAAGCATTTTCTTACCTACATAAAGTGTTATAACCAACTTCCCATAAAGCGTTATAACACTTTATGTTTCAAACCAATCAAATACATTAAACACGTATGCGTCACCGTACTACATAGTTATACACATATCATGCTAGAACAGATAGGAAGAGGTCCACATACCTCGCGACGATTATCGACTAATAGCAAAACGCCCAAGTAACTCGAACCGTCGGCTACTCCTTAAGCCAAGTAGATCACGCCATACGTAGTACTTCAACCTATAGAGGCCACAAGGCGCCTATTAATATCCTAGATCTCAATGTATAATATTCTACGTAAAATTCGCGACCTCCCCCCACATGGCAGAAATCTCCTCTCTATCGAGGCCGGCCAAGCCAACCAGGGTTAACACGCCTAACGACGTGTACAATTCTACTAAGCGATGCTACACAAGTCTCATGTCTGATCCTATGTAATTCTGATTCGGTTCTCTTATTTAAATTCAGGCTTAAGTCGCAAGACATTGCCGTAAGTATTATTCAGGCTTAAGTCAAAAGACATTGCCGCACAACTATGTTCAATTCTATATATAGTATACTTCAACTATATATTCCAACAACATGTAATTTCCGATTACAATAGAAGGTCAAGAGTGTTTACCTCGATAAGCCCAAAATTATTCGAGTTTAAATGTCGATCCTGAGCAAGGTTTAGCTCTACTCCGTGCGCTCAGGCCAGCTCAACCAACCCTTAGAAGTTCTAACCAACTTCTACTTATAACTTCAACTACGGGTGAAGATTTACTTAGGTTTTCGTTTTTGTGACTGAGGGAAGTATAATAGTATTTTCTGGGCTTTTGTATAAGTGTAACCTTGGGAATACTACAAGGTATTTGGGCATTACAACAATACTTGGAGAGTATTTCTATACCAAAAAAAAAGGGGTATTATACGAAGACAACTAGGCTAGTGGGGTACCCACGAACCCCACTAGGAGGGGAAAACTCTCGGCCAAGGGGACCTCGGCTAAAACCTCACAAGGGGAGGGACGAGAACTATAGAGGAGGGAGAGCTTTCAAGACTTAACACAATTTTGGATGAAGAAGTTCATCAAAGGGGAGGGGTATTTATAGGTCAAGCCATGGCTAACCAATGGCCAAGATCAAGCCAAGTGTGGTGCAAGTGTAGGGCCAAGATTTGGACAAGTGTGTGTGGGTCCCACTTTATCAATCAACACACAAAATATCCTACCAACCCCAATGGTCCAATTCGGCTCATGTCCGCCCCTCACGTCCGCCAATGAGAGGTTGCCAAGTGGCACCCTCTTGTTGGTCCAACACGTTTCGTCTCTCGGAAAAATCCGCAAAAATTAAAAATGACATCGCCGTATTTTTCCCTTCGCAAGTTGTGTAAAACGTTTCGTCTAAAAACGACTCTAATCGGGTGTTGTGAACAAATAATTTTCGGCCAAGCCAACTTTAAAGTCCAAACTTTTCTACGCACGCCCCACGTGCTTACTGCGGAAATACGGTATAACATTCTCCTCTCCAGAAACATTCGTCGAATGTTCCTTCTAAGTCTCAAAACAAACGCGTCGGTATAGTCTTCACTACTATTCTTACGAGAACAAACACGCCACATGGCCACGAAACACCCGCGCAAATACCTCCATCCAAGTCCACGAGAAACACCTCTAACATTACCACAAACACCTCTCTCCGGGTCTAAAATATACTTCCTTCGCACCTTCTCCTTACAAAGAAATGATCACATCTATGCTCACCATACATGCTCGCTTCTCCTTTACTCGTCGTGATACCAATTTTGTCACTTTGCCGCGAGGTTCTAGTGTCACCCGCGACCCAACAAATGGTACCGGCTGCATGCGATCCCCGAGGTCGCCGTGACACTCGAACTGCACCACATTCGATACTAATTCCGCTTCCAAAACTCGGGTTACTATCTCTAATGTGGTCATCATTAATCGGGAACACTGGATGGATCTCCGATACTTTCACGATCATAACCATACGAAAGATCGGACGTCGCCCCTAAGTCGGACGGCAAATGCTAACATATAGGCAACCCGCCTATTCTTCATGAACTCAAAAGGCCTAAAGTAACTCGCTAAGTTTCCTCTGCTTTCCAAAGCTCATCGCACCCTATCCGGTGGTACCTTCAAGAAGACCGATCACAACCTGAACTCTAAGCGTCGTCGCCGATAATCCGCACGATTTCTCAGAGCTGCCAAAAACCTCTTCTAGATAAGCCTCACCCTAACCACAGTCTGTTGGAACAAGCCTGAACCAACTATCTTAACCTTGCCAACATCGAACCAATCGACCGGCAACTTACACTTCCGCCCCTACAAGGCTTCATAAGGCAACATCCGAACACTGAAATGGTAGCTTAAACACCCCTTCAACAGGAGACAACCATCCTCGCAACTACCCCTGAAATCCAAACACTGGCCCGAGGGCGAATGTGATTCTGAGACTCACCTGAGTTCTTAACCCTGCCTGGTAAAACTTCCTGAAAAAGAAACAGCCGTACCCTGGGCTCCACTGTCTGTCATAAGGTGAAGGTAGGCACCCCGTGCAGCCTTACAACCTTTCTGATAAATCAACACTGCCGAGTAAACGGTCTTTGCTAGAAGACAAGACGGCTGACCTCCTCGGCCCGACTACTGGTCGAATGCATCCACGAACTCGTACGCTGGTTAACTAAACATGGGCCTAGCACCCTCGTGACCCCATCACAAGGCGGGACCACCACAAACTGACCCCTCCACCATACATGCCGCGGGTTGACCCGCAACGTGGCCTCAACCCGACCCACTCTCGCGTAAAACACTTGCTCCCCGAACCGGAATAATTTCACTAATTATGTTACGAAAACCTAGCGGTCTTCTTAGCTCAACTACCCTCTTTCATACCACACTACTCAGGGACTTATCCCACAACCATAGCTCACGTGCACTATGCACTCCTATAAGGGTCAAACATAAACATACGTCTTTTACTCGAGATGGCCTTACCTCTAAGGTCTCTACGTATAAAACTCTAAGGCTCACACCTTCTCTATCCCCCAAATCTTACTTGGTTAACTAACCATGATTTCCTAATCAAAATTTACACCATGCTATCTGAACATAACTGTTATACCCCGTATTTCCAGAGTATGTACGTGTGGACGTACGTACGAATTTTGAGCCTTAAGTTAGGCATGTTTCGAAATTTTGGGCACAAGTGCCGATTAGAGTCGTTTTCTGACGGAACGTTTCCACAGCTTTCGTAGAGAAAATTCCGGCTATGTCTTTTATTATTTTTGCGGATTTTTCCGAGAGACGAAACATTTTGGACCAACGGGAGGGTGACATGTGTCACCCCCACATTGGTAGCAAGTGGAGGGGACTTGGACGATCAAGGCCCAAGAGGATCGCTGGCCTTGGCCGATTGGTCCCTTGAATTGTGCCTTGTTTTGGCCTTGTTTTGTGGAGTGTTTTGTGGAGTGTTTTGTGGAGTAGGGTTAGGGTGCACTTGGCTTGATCTTGGCCTTACACTTGCCTTGCACATGGCTTGATCTTGGCCATTGGTTGGCTTTTGGTTTTGCTATAAATACCCCCCTAAGTGTGAAGACTTCATCCATTCCAAAAACTTCCAAGTCTTGAAACCCTCTCCTCCCTTCTTGTTGTGCTAGCCGAGAGCTTCCTCCTCCCCTTTTCGTGAGGCCTTGTGGCCGAGCACACCTCCCCTCATGGTACTTGGCGGGTACCCCTAGCCTAGTTGTCTTCATATAATACCCCTTGTTGTGGTATAGAAATACTCTCCTAATATTGTTATAATGTCCAAATACCTTGGCCCAAATACCTTGTAGTATTCCCAAGGTTACACTTATACAAAGCCCAGAAAATACGATTATACTTCCTTTAGCCACAAAAACGAAACCCTAAGGAAATCTTCACCCGTTGTTGAAGTTGTAAGTAGAAGTTGGTTAGAACTCAAGGGTTGTTTGGGCGCCGAGTAGGAGCTAAGCGTTGCTCAGGATCGACTTTATACTTGGATAATTTTGGGCTTATCGAGGTAAACACTACTGTCCTTCTATTGTAATTGGAAATTACATGTTTGAATGTATAGTCGAAGTATACTATATATAGAACTATACTTAGTACTGTGGCAATGTCTTTTGACTTAAGCCCAAGAATTAAGAATCGAATCAATCAGTAAGTACATAGGATCAGACATGAGACTTGTGTAATATTACGTGTAGTAGAATTGTACACGCCCAGGTTAGGCGTAAAACCCCGGTTGGCTTGGTAGCGCCTCGATGTAGAAGGAGATTTCGGCGCCAGGCGGGAGGTCTTTGCCGAATTTTCAGAGATTATGGAACGTTGAGATCTAGATGTTAATAAGCGCCTTGTGGCCTTATAGGTCAAGTACTACGTATGGAGTGATCCACTTGGCTTAAGGAGTAGCCATGGTTTGAGGTACTTGGAGCGTTTGCTATTAGTCGACAATCGTCGCGAGGTATGTGAACCTCTTCCTATCTCTTCTAGCATGATATGTGTGAACTATGTAGTACGGTAGACGATACGTGTGAATTGTATTTGATTGTTGTAAAACATAAAGTGTTATAACGGCTTTATGGGAAGTTGGTTATAACACTTTATGTAGGTAAGAAAATACTTTGTGGTTTTAAAAAAGGTAACTGATGTGAATTATAACTGGCTTGTTTAATAAAGAAACTTGATGTATTTCAAAAGATTTATAAATCGTTTTGAAGGGAGAGTAACACTTGGTTTTAAAGGTTTTAAAAAGAGTTATACTAGCTTTATGGGGAGTTAGGTATAATGTCTTAAGAGAGGTAAAGAAAATGGTTTACTGATGTAAGAAGTTAAGAGACTTGATCTTATAAGATAAGAGACTTAACTTATTTGTTTTAATGTGAATATTTGTGTGAAACCTCATTCGTGAGTAATGAGTACTTGGTTTTATTTAATGGGATAATGTTTTACTGATTTCGGAAATCGTAATGTGTATCGACAGCATCACCATGCGTTAATAAAGGAAAATGTATTGAATAATGATGTATCGTATTAAAAACCGGAGAAACCTCCATCTGCATAGAAACTAAGATGAGACAAAATGATATTACATTTTCTAGATCATGGCTGCTGTAATAAGAATGTTGTAAACAAGAATAACCTACTCTCACGTGAGACATATATTACTCAATTGTTCTAAAAAGGAATCAAGTGATTAAGTTTGGGAACTATGAAACCATTTGAAACGAAGCTTGAGTAATGAAACTAGGCAAACCGAACTTAGGAAAGAATGTTGTTACTTGATTTTGAAAAGGAATGTGGGTTGGTCATTCTAATACTACGGTATCGGGTGACTTTTATAAAAGTAATGGATCTCTTTAAAAGAACTTAACGATGTAGTACTTTGGGGTTACAAACCCGGACTTTGGCATAAAATGAAAGTACTTTGAGTCAGCGAGACTTGCCTATGCTTGTTGTTGTGAAACTCGCCTATGCTTGTTGTTGTGAAACTTGCCTATGCTTGTGATGATAGCCTTGGTTGTGCAAGTGTGGTATTTCGGTTACCGCGTCTCTGCAGGCCTTGACTTGTTGAGAACTTACTTGACGCGGCCGGCAGATGGAGAATTCCACGGGTCTGTTTCCATGTTGATTACTGTCTGGTTTGTGATGTCACATGGACATGTCTACACCGTCGCAGATTCCGGCACGCGCCACGCGTCGTTGATTACCCGATATATGGTTATTATCGCAACATGGGCGGTCTACACCACGCAAGATTCCGGCATGTGGGCCACGCGCGGGTTGACCACCGGTATATTGTTATTGAGGTTACATGGGCATGTCTACACCGTCGCAGATTCCGGTACGTGGCCATGCGGCCTTATTGTGTTGCATCATGGACATGTCTACACCGATGCAGATTCCGGCATGTGGCCATGATGCGAACATGATGGATGTGGTGGGCGTGAGACCCATAGTTATATTTAGTGGTGACTTTGAGGCGTGAGTCCACGACTTGATCGCTTATGTTGCAGCATCAGTATTTTGGTTATCATACATGTCTCCCGCTTTATATAGATCGTTATGATTTAATCGCAGATTTCTGATTCACATACTTGGTACCTGTTATCGACTCCTTCGGGGCCGTTCATGCCGCAGTAGAGGTACATCGGCCGTGGATCCCCGCTTAGGATCTCACTTCCGTGTCTGAAGCTCAGTTCTTCCTGAGGCTTATCTTTGCATGTTTCCGAGTTGTAGGTTCTGTACATTGTGGGTATGGCGGCCCTGTCCCGTCATAGTTGTTGCATATCTTAGGTGCAGAGTAATCTTGTTGTAAGGTGGTTGTAAAAGGATTAAACTGCTCGTGTTTATGTATATACCAAGGCAACTGTTTGGTTGTCCTGTTTACTTACTATATCTCTTGTTTAGTGACTCATGTTTTATGTTCCGCTGATTTTCTCTGATGTATGTATCACTAGGGTGCCCGGGGTAAGGCACCAGTGACGGGCCCGGGTTTCGGGGCGTTACAAAGTGGTATCAGAGCAGTTAGTCCTCGGAAAGTGTCTACGCACTGTGTCTAGTAGTCTTGATTATCGTGTTGTGCACCACATCTATAATCGTGAGGCTATAGGACATTTAGGATTGGTTTCCATTCTTCTCATTCCGAGATCGTGCCTTAGAGCCGTGTTGTAAGTTGGACCTCCGACGTGTTTCGTTTTACCGCTATGCCTGCGAAAGGCAACCGGGGCCTGGCAAGGCGCAGCGGCGGAGCTGCTAGTGTGATTCAGAGGAGTACGAGGGCGCAGGCCCGGTCAGTACCTGAGACAGTGCTTCCGACGGCGGGTTTCGCGACGCCAAAGACCAGAAGTTTAGAGCCGCAGCAGCTCGCCGAGACTACAAGACTGAGCCTCCACCCCACGGCCCGGCGTAAGAGTTGGGTTACAAGGAGATGGCCCGCCATCGCCGTGGTCGTGGCCGATATGAGGATAGGTGGATGCAGCAGCCCCAGCCCAAGAGCACCCGTAGTTCACCCCGAGCGCATAGTTTGAGGCTACAGGACTTTTCGAGATGTAGCCCGCCAGAGTTCTACGGTCGAGGCACGAGGATGATCCGCAGGAGTTCATCCGAAGCGATACCGGATCATGAGAGTGATCAAGGCTTCGAGACCGAGTCGGTGGTCCTAGGTTCGCACGGCCGCGTGATACCGCAATGATCGGGTTTGATTCGTGGGAGCTGTCCCGGGAGAGAATGCACTTCCACCGTTTGGGGACGAAGCCGGGCCTTCCCGCACATTTCTTGCCTCACAGATGAGAGGGCTCGGGCCGGCAGATTTTTGATGTTGAGGCGAACGCGCTGATTCCGAGTACAATGTGGAGTTCGACTCATTGGCGGTATGTTCCCGCATTAGTAGCTAGTATGGAGGATCGAGTGCACCGATATGTTACAGGCTCGATGATTACCTAGCAGAGTTGTTCGCAGTTTCTTCACCGCATGGACATTGCCCGCGACGCAGCTCATGCACTGCGCGGCGAGCGCAGATCGACGCAGTGGACCGCTTTCACAGGTTAAGGCCAAGACGGCCGGATATTTTGGCGACTTTCGAGGCGGACCGCCAAGAAGCAGACTAGTTATGTACCTCCGCCATTGCAGAGTGGTCCTCCGCAGCCTTCGGGACCTTGGGATATTCGGGAGCGTCGTGGCTCCTGTGCTTTGATGTTCGGGAGTAGGGTTTTGGCGGACGCATCACCCCTACCTCGGTGGTCGATGTGGTAGACCGCATTTCGAGAGTGTCGTAGTACCGAGAGCTTGTTATTCTTGCGCCAACAGGCCATATGACGAGAGACCGTCCACGGGTAGCACTGGTAGGATAGCACGCACTACTAGAGCGATTCAGGGCCCAGAGAGGTCGCGGTGGAAGTTCAGCTTTAGCGTCCTGAACCGCCTAGTTTCTGTATATCCTTAACCTCTAGAGTTTTGTGTGTATTGATGTTGTTGATGTGTTTAATGATATGTTTGGATAGCTTTGTGCTAAAATGTGATTTAGAAACCCGTTAGTGAAAAGGGTAAGTCCTCGGTAGTGTGAAATGGAAGTGGTAGCTTTCATGACTGTAGAGGTAAGATTGTTCGGATCAAGAAACTAGAGAGTTGGCGCTACGATGGTCGGGTGGGGCCATGCGGGCCAACCCGCCCCGCTTTGGAGGCGGTCAGCTGGGTGGTCCCGCCAGTGGCGTGGTCACGAGGGTGCTAGGCCCAAGTTTAGATGACCATCGTATGAGTTCGTGGATCGTTCACCGAATCGATTCGTGGCCGGAATGGCCTTAGGGAAATCGAGGTTAGTGAGATGACCAAGTTTGAGGTAGTGACTCGAGGTTGGGAAACGAGCGTTGATTTGAAGTGTGGTACGGACACTAGAACGAGTTCGGTGTTCGTGACGCAGCATCGCGAAAGCGGAGAAGTGGCGTGTGTTTTTGTGACCGGTGTGGCATGATTGTTTTCAGACGTATAGCGGTGAAGACTATCCGACGCCGCGTTGTTTTGAGACCTTGAAGGAACATTCGACGAATGTTTCTAAGGAAGAATGTTATACCGTATTTCCGTAGTATGCGTGTGGGCGACGCGTGCAATTTTGAGCCTTAAGTTAGGCATGTTTCGAAATTTTGGGCACAAGTGCCGATTAGAGTCGTTTTCTGACGGAACGTTTCCACAGCTTTCGTAGAGAAAATTCCGGCTATGTCTTTTATTATTTTTGCGGATTTTTCCGAGAGACGAAACATTTTGGACCAGCGGAGGGTGACATGTCACCCCACATTAGCAAGTGGAGGACTTGGACGATCAAGGCCCAAGAGGGATCGGTTGGCCTTGGCCGATTGGTCCCTTGAATTGTGCCTTGTTTTGGCCTTGTTTTGTGGAGTGTTTTGTGGAGTAGGGTTAGGGTGCACTTGGCTTGATCTTGGCCTTACACTTGCCTTGCACATGGCTTGATCTTGGCCATTGGTTGGCTTTTGGTTTTGCTATAAATACCCCCTAAGTGTGAAGACTTCATCCATTCCAAAAACTTCCAAGTCTTGAAACCCTCTCCTCCCTTCTTGTTGTGCTAGCCGAGAGCTTCCTCCTCCCCTTTTCGTGAGGCCTTGTGGCCGAGAGCACACCCTCCCCTCAGTGGTACCTTGGCCGTGGGTACCCCCCAGCCTAGTTGTCTTCATATAATACCCCTTTGTGGTATAGAAATTCTATCCTAATATTGTTTTAATGTCCAAATACCTTGGACCATATACCTTGTTGTATTCACAAGGTTACACTTATACAAAGCCCGAAAATACGATTATACTTCCTTTAGCCACAAAACGAAACCCTAAGGAAATCTTCACCCGTTGAAGTTGTAAGTAGAAGTTGGTTAGAACTTCTAAGGGTTGTTTGAGCGCTCGGAGTAGGAGCTAAGCGTTGCTCGGGATCGACTTTATACTTGGATAATTTTGGGCTTATCGAGGTAAACACTATCGTCCTTCTATTGTAATTGGAAATTACATGTTTGAATGTATAGTCAAGTATACTATATATAGAACTATACTTAGTAATCGTGTGCAATGTCTTTTGACTTAAGCTCAAGAATTAAGAATCGAATCAATCGTAAGTACATAGGGATCAGACATGAGACTTGTGTAGTATTACTGTGTAGTAGAATTGTACACGCCCGTTAGGCGTGTAAAACCCCGCAGTTGGCTTGGTAGCCGCCTCGATAGAGAGGAGATTTCCGCCGTGGCGGGGGGGGGGAGGTGCTGCCGAATTTTCTGTAGATTATGGAACGTTGAGATCTAGATGTTAATAAGCGCCTTGTGGCCTTATAGGTCAAGTACTACGATGGAGTGATCCACTTGGCTTAAGGAGTAGCCGCGGTTTGAGGTACTTGAGCGTTTTGCTATTAGTCGACAATCGTCGCGAGGTATGTGAACCTCTTCCTATCTCTTCTAGCATGATATGTGTGAACTATGTAGTACGGTAGACGCATACGTGTGAATTGTATTTGATTGTTGTAAACATAAAGTGTTATAACGGCTTTATGGGAAGTTGGTTATACGACTTTATGTAGGTAAGAAAATACTTTGTGGTTTTAAAAAGGTAATCATGTGAATTATAACCGCTTGTTTAATAAAGAAACTTGATGTATTTCAAAAGATTTATAAATCGCTTGAAGGAGAGTAACACTTGGTTTTAAAGGTTTTAAAAAGAGTTATACTAGCTTTATGGGAGTTAGGTATAATGTCTTAAGAGAGGTAAAGAAAATGGTTTCTTGATGTAAGAAGTTAAGAGACTTGATCTTATAAGATAAGAGACTTAACTTATTTGTTTTAATGTGAATATTTGTGTGAAACCTCATTCGTGAGTAATGAGTACTTGGTTTTATTTAATGGGATAATGTTTTACCGATTTGAAATCGAATGTGTATCGACAGCACCACCGCAGTTAATAAAGGAAAATGTATTGAATAATGATGTATCGTATTAAAACCAGAGAAACCTCCATCCGCATAGAAACTAAGATGAGACAAAATGATATTACATTTTCTAGATCATGGTCACGTAATAAGAATGTTGTAAACAAGAATAACCTACTCACGTGAGACATATATTACTCAATTGTTCTAAAAAGGAATCAAGTGATTAAGTTTGGGAACTATGAAACCATTTGAAAATGAGAAGCTTGAGTAATCAAACTAGGCAAACCGAACTTAGGAAAAGAATGTTGTTACTTGATTTTGAAAAGGAATGTGGGTTGGTCATTCTAATACTACGTATCGGGTGACTTTTATAAAAGTAATGGATCTCTTTAAAAGAACTTAACGTATGTAGTACTTTGGGGTTACAAACCCGCACTTTGGCATAAAATGAAAGTACTTTGAGTTGTGTGAGACTTGCCTATGCTTGTTGTTGTGAAACTCGCCTATGCTTGTTGTTGTGAAACTTGCCTATGCTTGTGATGATAGCCTTGGTTGTGCAAGTGTGGTATTACTGTGTTACCGCGTCTCTCGGAAGAGGCCCGGTTGACTTGTTGAGACAATACTTGTACGTGCTGGCAGTGATGGAGAATTCCACGGGTATGTTTCCATTTTGATTATCGCTTGTTGTTGATGTCACATGGACATGTCTACACCGATGCAGTATTCCGGGGGCATGCGACCATGCGGCCGGGTTGATTACCCGATATCTGGTTATTACTGCAACATGGACGTTTATACACCGATGCAGTATTCCGGCACGTGGCTACGCGCGGTTGACCACCGATATCGTTATCGAGGTTACACGGGCATGTCTACACCGATGCGATTCCGGTACGTGGCCACGCCTTGTTATTATTGTTGCATCATGGACATGTCTACACCGATGCGATTCCGGGCATGTGGCCATGATGCGAACATGATGGATGTGTGGGCGTGAGACCCATAGTTATATTCGAGTGGTGACTTTGAGGCGTGAGTCCCCGACTTGACCGCTTTATGTCATGCGTCGTATTTTGGTTATCATACATGTCTCCCGCTTTATATAGATCGTTATGATTTAACCGATATTCTGATTTACGCCACATACTTGGTACTGTTGTCAGATCGACTCCTTCGGGGCTGCGCTCACGCCGCAGTAGGTACATCGGCCGTGGATCCCCGCTCTTAGGATCTCACTTCAGCGTGTCGGAAAGCTCCGTTCCTTCGGAGGCTTATCTTTGGTATGTTTCCCTGAGTTGTAGGTTCTTGTACATTCAGGGGTATGGCGGGGCCCTGTCCCGTCATAGTTGTTGCATATCTTAGAGGTCTGTAGTACTGTTGTGGGCAGGGTTGTAAAAGGATTAAACTGTTCAGGTTTTATGTATATACTGAAGGCAACTGTTTTGGTTGGCCTGTTTATTTACTATATCTCTTGTTTAGTGACTCATGTTTTATGTTCCGCTGATTTTCTCTGATGTATGTATCACTAGGGTGCCCGGGGTAAGGCACCAGTGACGGGCCCGGGTTTCGGGGCGTTACAATAACACTTATGATATACCCATCTTATCATACATACTAATCCCTAGAGGGTTAAAGATCTATCTCAGATTCTTCGCTTCACTCCTTAGTCGTTCTAATCAAACTCGCCGTAGGCGCCTAGCTGGAAGATGACGAACTACCCACCGATCTCAAGGCTAAGTCCTCCTACAAGGACACTCTTTCGACATCAGATCTCGACGGTCGAGGTACCACAAGTACCAACTAAAGACGACGCCTCGATGGCGCTCGCTACAATGTGAATACCGAGGAACATCGAATCCGGTGGCCGAACCTACGTAGCGTGAACCTAAGATCCGAGCTCGACCAACTCCGCATACCCCGAACGCCCCGAACCCGGGAGGACCATTCTGCATCGCGAGGTGCATATCTAATCACGCGAGGTGACTCGACTCGAAAGTTACCAGCGACCTTGCCGCTCGCCTCTTCTCGCCCTTCGTTAACCCGCCGATCTCTTCGTTTCTTGGCTCACGCGCATAAGCCCGCATACGTGCCATGCTCGCCTAATCAAGAATTACTCTTGCACAACCTCTCTTAGATAGTCATCAAGACTCGCAGTACATCGGTATACTCTCGTAGCCAAATCCATAGCTAGTAATGTGGTCGCTTCTTGCAATCTAAATTCACTGTTCCTGGCCGTGGAACCAAGGTTCAAATATCATGGCGCAAGAGGGAATCGCTGCCGCCGGCTAAACTCTCTGGGCCGTGACGTAGCATAACTCCCGAATGAAATACCACCTGTGTGATGATTGGGCCAGTGCCCTCGTAACCCTCTGAACTCTACTCGCAGCTCCTTTGGCCGCCTTGCCCTCCTGGGCCCGGGTTGCCCTACGCGGAGGCATAACGGTAAGGGAAAGAAATACGTGAGAGGGTCCAACTTACAACACGCCTCTAAGGCACGATCTCGAGTGAGAAGAATAGAAACCAATCCTAAATATCCTATAGCCTCGATTATTGGTGTGGTGCACAACACACCGATAATCAAGACTTCATCGGATACGGTGCAGAGACACTTTCCGAGGATTAATCGCTCGATACCACTTTTGTCACGACCAACCGGCCCGTGGATCGTGCCTTACCCCGCACCCTAGTGATACAACATCGAGTAATCACGAACATAAGACGATAACATGAAATAACCGTAAGTATGAAACAATAGTTCGAGAAAACTTGCCTTACGGCATATATATAAATCAATTTAAAACCGAACGCTACATCCCATTACAACTCGCCACAACAAAGATTTCATGCACTCTCTAAGAATGATACGATAACAATGGCGGACAGGCCCCGCCAAACCCCGAATGCAAACACCTACTATGACAGGACTATACCACCGATAAGTCTCCTGAGAAATGGAGCTTCCCAAACGCCGAATCAGGACTGAGAGCTAGGATCAACGATCGGTGTACCTCAACTCGCGGCATGAACGCAGCCCCCGGCGAGGTCAAGACAGTACCAAGTATGTGAAATCAAAATACAGAATGAAATCATAATAGTCTATATAAAGCAGAGACATGTATGATAACCAAACTACGATCACAACATAAAAGCGATCATGTCAAGTCGTGACTCACGCCTCAAAGTCATCCTCATGCCCGTGGAACTCCTTCCTCACCGCCAGCCTAGGTACAAATCATGTGATACGTATAATGTGTCTCGCCCATCTTATGGACCCAGATAGAAACGTGTGGAATACATTCCTGCTCATCCTACGAACCTAGAGTCGAGTGGAATACATTCCTGATGAACCTAAGAGTCGAGTGAAATACATTCCGGATGAACCCCAGAGTCGAGTGAAATACATTCCGGATGAACCGGTAGTCGAGTGAAATACATTCCCGGATGAACCGGTAGTCGAGTGAAATACATTCCCGGATGAACCGGTAGTCGAGTGAAATACATTCCCGGATGAACCGGTAGTCGAGTGAAATACATTCCCGGTTCATCCCATGAACCGGTAGTCGAGTAGAACACAGTACTTGCACAACAAGGCTATCACACGTAACGTGGTCCAGTTTCATAACAACAAGCATAGGCAAGTTATACACAACTCAAGGTACTTTCATTTTATGCCAAAGTCCGGGTTTTAACCCTAAAGTACTACGTACGTTAAATTCCTTTTGAAGATCCATTTCTTTTACAAAGGTCACCCGATACCCGTAGTATAAAAATAGAGTGCCTAACATTGTTAAGTAAACCAAAATGCTTTCCTTTGTAAAATCAAGTAACAACCTTATTTTCCAAACGTTCAAGTTTGCCTAATTTCAAATGCTTAAGTTTCTCATTTTAGAAAAGGTTTCGTAGTTCATAGCTTTAATCCTTTAAAACATAATTCTCCTTTAAACGTTTTGAGAAACATATGTCTTATATGTGAGTAGGTTATTCTTGTTTATAATCAATCTTATTAAGCAGCCATGATCTAGGAAATGTAATATCATTTTGTCTCATCTTAGCTTCTATGCAGATGGAGGTTTCTACTGGTTTTAATACCATACTTCATTATTCAATACATTTTCCTTTATTAACGCTGCAGTGGTTTGCCGATACTCTTTCTGATTTCCAAATCAAGAAACATTATTCCTTTTAAAACCAAGTACTCATTACTCACGAATGAGGTTTCACACTTTTAACAAAATTCATATCAATACCATTACGTCAAGTCTTACTCTTCTTTCAAAAAGGTCTTTTTGAAACACTTCAAGTTCTTTATTACTACACATCAAATCCGTTATAAGTCAAATCAGTTACCCTTTGAAACCACAAAGCATTTTCTTACCTACATAAAGTTGTTGTAACCAACTTCCCATAAAGCCGTTATAACACTTTATGTTTCAAACCAATCAAATACATTAAACACATGTACGCGTCACCGCATTACTACATAGTTATACACAGATCATGCTAGAACAGATAGGAATAGGTCCACATACCTCGCGACGATTATCGACTAATAGCAAAACGCTCCAAGTAACTCGAACCGTCGGCTACTCCTTAAGCCAAGTAGATCACGCCATACGTAGTACTTCAACCTATAGAGGCCACAAGGCGCCTATTAACATCCTAGATCTCAATGTAGAATATTCTACGTAAAATTCGAAGACCTCTCCCGCAACAACAGAAATCTCCTCCTCTATCGAGGCCGGCTACCAAGCCAACCAGGGGGGTTTAAAACGTCTAACCGGACTTGTACAATTCTACTACACAGTAATGCTACACAAGTCTACTGTAATACAGTCCTATGTAATTACAGTCGCTTCTTATTTAAATTCAGCTTAAGTCGCAAGACATTGCCGTAAGTATTATTCAGGCTTAAGTCAAAAGACATTGCCGCACAACTATGTTCTATTCTATATATAGTATACTTCAACTATATATTCCAACAACATGTAATTTCCGATTACAATAGAAGGTCAAGAGTGTTTACCTCGATAAGCCCAAAATTATCCGAGTTTAAATGTCGATCCTGAGCAAGGTTTAGCTCCTACTCCGTGCGCTCCGACCCGCTCCAACCAACCCTTAGAAGTTCTAACCAACTTCTACTTATAACTTCAACTACAGGTGAAGATTTACTTAGGTTTTCGTTTTGTGGATGAGGAAGTATAATAGTATTTTCTGGCTTTTGTATGTTGTAACTTGGGAATACTACAAGGTATTTGGGCCAAGGTATTTGGGCATTACAACAATACTTGAGAGTATTTCTATACCACAAAAAAAAGGGGTATTATACGAAGACAACTAGGCTGGGGAAACTCTCGCCATGGGGACCTCGGCTAAAACCTCACAAGGGGGAGGGACGAGAACTATGAGGGAGGGGAGAGCTTTCAAGACTTAACACAATTTTGGATGAAGAAGTTCATCAAAGGGAGGGTATTTATAGGTCAAGCCATGGCTAACCAATGGCCAAGATCAAGCCAAGTGTGGTGCAAGTGTAGGGCCAAGATTTGGACAAGTGTGTGTGGGTCCCACTTTATCAATCAACACACAAAATATCCTACCAACCCCAATGGTCCAATTCGGCTAATGTCCGCCCCTCACGTCCGCCAATGAGAGGGTGCCAAGTGGCGCCCTCTTGTTGGTCCAACACGTTTCGTCTCTCGGAAAAATCCGCAAAAATTAAAAATGACATAGCCGGAATTTTCCCTTCGCAAGTTGTAAAACGCTTTAAAAACGACTCTAATCGGGTGTTGTGAACAAATAATTTTCGGCCAAGCCAACTTTAAAGTCCAAACTTTTCTACGTACGTCCTTACGTACATACTCTGGAAATACGGGGTATAACAAAAGTATTATACTTTTTGGTATGAATTGTGGGGCGGAATTTTACACGTAGAGTAAGGCGTGTAATCCCCTTTGTTTGGATGTTGTTTGGAGCCTTAAATGTGGCTTGTTGGTTATTGTATTCGGCCTTGAAAAAGGTGGCAAAGTGAGTAGAAACAAAGGAAGTGCTGCCCGATTTTCCGTAGAATTAGAGACTAAATACTTAGTATTATTCTACATAGAGACTAGAAGTTGATAACCTTGTTGTGACCATTATAGGTTGACACTTCTACGTGCACGTATTCGGCTTAGCTTGTGGATTTAGTAAAGGTATGTGAACTATCTCCTCTTCTAGCATGATTCCTTAAGATTAAGAAAGTATGTTCTACTCCTTAAATGATCCATTCCTTGGTTGTATTTGGATTGCCTAGAATAGAATTTGTTCTATGTACTTCCTTGATTGTACTTTGATGTTAAATTGTAAGTTGTAAAATCCATTTTCTTAGTGAAGTTTGGATTCTTAAAGGTGAAGGTATTTTTCTTAAAGTACATAGAGACTTGAAAAGGAAGTGGTTTCCAAATCTTTTGGCTAGTGCCTTAGTTCTAAAACCTAAAGGTCATTATAATGACTTTAGGGGAGTCAAAGGAGTGATTTACTTATTTGATTTAAAAGAGGAGAAATGACATGATTTAAGAGAAGTAACTTGCGTTAAGGGTGAAGTTACTTGAGGTATAAAAAGTAGAAGAAAACTTGTTTTCTAACTATTAAGAGACTTGAAGTATTTTGAAAGTTGAGAACTTGATTTGTAAGTATGTGATACTTGGTTTTAATAGTATAAGTCTCTTGGTTATTAAAGGAATGGATACGTCTAAAACCATAAAGGGTTATAACAGCTTTATAGAAAGTTGGTTATAACGGCTTTATGGAAGGTTTAGAAAGTTGTCTATTTTGATTAAATCGGCATAAGTTGCCTAGATTGTGAAAATTTGGAGTTACTTGATTTCAAGCTTTGAAATGAGTTTTCTAAAAGTGTAGTAACTTACTTTGAAAAATAGACACGCCTTGATACTACGGGTGTTAGTATCTTGGGGCTTTACATAGAAAGGAGTCTTTTATAAAAGAATGTACGTACGTAGTACTTTGACTTGTTAAAAGAGAATTATTCTATGTATGCCTTGATTAGTACTTTGGCTTGATAAATTGAGAATTTGTCTAAGTGTGCCTTGATAAGTACTTTGACTTGTTAAAAGAGAATTATTCTATGTATGCCTTGATTAGTACTTTGGCTTGATAAATTGAAAATTTGTCTAAGTGTGCCTTGATAAGTACTTTGACTTGTTAAAAGAGAATTATTCTATGTATGCCTTGATTAGTACTTTGGCTTGATAAATTGAGAATTTGTCTAAGTGTGCCTTGATAAGTACTTTGACTTGTTAAAAGAGAATTATTCTATGTATGCCTTGATAAGTACTTTGTCTTGATTAATTGAGAATTAGTCTAAGTGTGCCTTGATAAGTACTTTGGCTTGATTGATTGTGAATCATTCTAAGTGTGCCTTGGTAAGGACTTTGGCTTGATTAATTGAGGATTTGCCTATGTGTGCTGGAAATAGCCGGTTGTGTGCTATTGGTATATCAGTCGTTTCGGGGTCATTCCCCGGGTTAGTGGCATTTGTAGATTCCGTGGAATTGCTACCCACGATGCGAGGAATACCTCATGCGGGTCCGTAAGGACTTATGCGGGTGAAATAGTCCCACGCGGCGTCCGACCTATGCGAGGAATACCTCACGCGAGTCCGCACGCTTATGCGGGTGAAATAGTCCCATGCGAGGAATACCTCACGCGGGTCCAAGCAGCCTATGCGGGTGAAATAGTCCCAGGAGTAGGATGGTTAAATGATACTGCGGGCGGATGGTCCTGTTTTGATCATGAGCTTCCTATTTTATATTGTAAGGATACTACTGTTTACTCTCATTGTTAGTAAGGCACAATGTGTTGTAATTTGATTATCATATATGTCCCCGGATTTGATTGTGTTACCCTATGGTCATGCTTTTACGATGTGGGATTCCGGGGCATGAGACCACGAGGCATTTAGGACACAGGAAGGATTCCACGGGCATGATTGATATTATGGGCGTGAGACCCATAGTTATATTTGAGTAGTGACTTTGAGGGCCTGCGTCCCTGACTTGATATGACTGCTTATGTGTTATGTACTGTAGGTTGGCTATCATACATGTCTCCTATTTTGTTTAGACTGTTATGATTTTATTACGCATTTCATCGCTCACATACTTGGTACATTCTTCGTACTGACCTCCTTCGGGGGGCTGCGTTCATGCCGCAGGTTTAGGTACGCTGTTTGGTGATCGGCAGGTGTAGGATCCTGCTCAGGGTTTTTGGATAGCTCCCTCTGTCCAGGAGTTTATCTTTTTGGTATATATCCTTCAGTACAGGCTTTGTACAGTTTTGGGTACGGCGGGGCCTTGTCCGTCATATTTCAGTTTAACTCCTAGAGGTCTGTATTCATATGGGATTGGACTCATGTGCGGTGTAGTGTCTTTTGTTTATGTATATATGGAAGCCTTGTCGGCTTTGCCTCGCACGCGTGCGTTGTTTTAAAAAAAAATGAGGTGTTATTTAATTTAATTTCCGCAGATTTACTTGCGTTGTTATGGTAGGGTGCCCGGGTAGGGCACCACCACGCCCGGGTTCGGGTGTGACAGAGTGGTATCGTGAGCAATACCTCTGAATGTTTACGCATCGCGTGTCTAGTAGTCTTGATTATCGGTGTGTGCGCGCCACACCCATAAACAGAGGCTACAAGACATTTAGAGTTGGTTTCTATTCTTCTCACTCTAAGATCGTGCCATAGAGCCGTGTTAGTAAGATAATTCCTCTCCGACGTATTGTTGTGTTACGATTATGCCTCCAAGGAGGGCAACAACCCTGTAGTGGCAAAGGAGTAGCAGGAGCTACTAGTCGACTCAGAGTTGATAGGGCTTATGCCAAAGTTATACCGGATGTGGTTCCACAATGCGAGTTCTTCTTCGCAGTTTTGAGAACACACCCAGAGCCTCTGCTTCTCGCCAGGGCAGACTTTAAGGTCACAAGGAAGCCATTATGTTATTTACCAAGATAGCAATGCTACGCTTCTCACAGGAGGTTATTCGCCAAGATGCACAGTGTGTACAGAGGTAGAGGGCCGCATGAGATCTGCGTAGAGGGCTAGACCGGTTGGTTATTCCGGTGAGTTTTGGACGAGTCGCTCAAAGAAATGAGTGAGATATTCGTCCCACTACCCAAAGACATACCCCGGCTCACGGTGGGATATTTGACCCCACAAGGTATTTAGGAGCGGTCCAAGCTCCAGGATCGAGGTTCTCGAGGAGCAGAGGATTTTCTCACGAGGCCACTTATTCCTCGGTGTTCCAGATGTGGTAAGCGTCATTCGGGAAATGCCGTTATGGCAGTGTTTGCTTTATCAGGCCGTCCGCCATATTCGAGGGTATGTCCTTTTAGAAAGAGCACCGTGAGGTAGCTCACCTATGAGGCCGATGGTTGATTCCCTTTCTCCACAAATGTATGCTCCTGCAAGGTGTGCAGGATGTTAGCCACCGTGGTGGAGGTCCGTGGAGTTTATGGTTCTGGCGGTCCTTCGAACCGCAGAGATGACGTGACTACTGGACAGGATCAGGAGGCGACATCGCGCGGGGTTACAGGTATATGTCGATTCTTTTGAATCATACGTGCATTGATAGATTCAGATTTTACCCTAGCGTATATGTTTTCCCTTTATTGCTAGAGTTGTAAAGTGATAGTACCCCAGAGGTAGGGATACTTTGATTAGTAAAGTGAAAAGTTAAGAATGTTGACAAGAATGATAAGTGAACTGAGACTATAGTTGTGTAGAGTTCACACGTAGTAATTGCCCCGTAACAGTGTAAGACCGATAGGGAAGAATGTACAGTAGAAATACTTTGGCTTATGTGACAAACCTCTAGTGAATAGGGGATAGGGTAAGAAGTACCTTGAGATAAGAGATAGATTTATTTCAAACTAAGAATGAGAAGTTAAGTGTGACGATGAGTCGGGTTATGGACTCATTTCGGGTCAGCCGGTAGTATAGAATGGGGTGATGTCAGTTGGTAGTGGTCCCGCTATGTGATAGGGTCACGAGGATGCCAGGCCCAAGTTTAGTTAATCGTGGTATGAGTTTGTGGACGCGTTCCACCGGAACTAGGTCGTAAGGACCGAGAAGAGCCTTAAAGGGAATGTAAGTAACAATATGGCCAAGTTTGGTTAAGTAACTCCAAGGATTGGAGAACAGAAACAAAATTAGAGATTTTGTACGTTTACTAAATGAGTTTAGAAGTACGAGAAAGAATGACAAGTAAGGAAAGAAAGGAACCTCTAAGGATCCCGTATTTTAGAAGATCAGAACCTTCGAGTTTGTGAGAAGGGGTAGCGGATGGAAGGTCCATTGATATGTTTACGTATGTTAGGCGATGGCCAGGTGTGGCGTCGTTAGTCTTGTGGAGTATTGATTGATAGGCATAGTATAGAGTTTATGCCGGAGTTTGTATAGCTTGGCAACCGACTAAGAAAATTCGGGGACGAATGTTTCTAAGGGGGGAAGAATGTTACACCCTGTAAGTCCAGGACATGTATAAGAGAATGTACGTAAGGAAACAAGACTTGGAAAATTAGTACGAAAGGAAGAATTGTTTTTCCGACGGAAAATCTTCCGGACGTCGGAAAGGAAAAATGTTCGTTGTTGAGAATTTGATTCTCAAAAGGCATTATTTGAAGAGTATGAAACTTATTAATATTATGGAAATTTATTTTTACGGATTTGGTCATGTGGGGCCCACCCGAGGAAATTTTGCATTTTTGTGGGGCCCACGAGGGTTACAGAATTTTATGGACGAATGAGAGGGCGACACGTGGCACCCCCTCATGTGGTCTTGGACGAAAATGCAAGGGGTAGAATGGTCATTTGACCTATGTAGATGATAAGTCTTGCAAGCTTGACATAATTGACTAGTCAACTTGCCACATAAGCTTAATCCTTGTGATAATTATCCTAACCTCACATTTGTGGACATCTAAACCCTCCAATATGTGTTATATACTAACTAGTAGCAAGACTTGGCATTTTCTACACTTAGAAAAAATTAGAACCCTTAGAGAGAGGAGAAGAGCTCTCGGGTTTGGCTAAGCTCTCACATGAAAAATTTGTAGTTTTGATCCATTAGCCACAAGACTTTAACCCAATGTATCTTAGGGTATTGTGAGGATATCTCAATAGAAAGATTTCGGAAAAAACGCATTTTCACGTTAGTCGCAAGGAGGAAACTAAGTGAGTTCTTCAACTTTGAAGATGGAACTTGAACATGGGTTCTTCATAGGCCTCTAAGGAGTGCTTGGAGCGGATTGGAACCTAAGGAAAGGAGCTAAGAATTGCTAAGGCGCGACTTTGAATCTTGGAAATTTTAAGGGCTTTGAAAGGTATAAATTTTGTCGTTTTAGCAATTAAGCTTACTTATTGATTGTAGCTATGGTTATTAGCAAGCATGAGTTATATATTACGAAGTTTGATTATTATGTTGGCTATTGGAACCCTAATCCGAAAACTAGCATGTTTAGCTTTAAGATTGGAATTCAAGTTGATTATTAGTTTAAGTCGCGATGTTGAATAAAGAAGGAAATTGTAGTTGTTGAAGTAGTTATGACTAAATAACATGTTGACCTTAGAACTTGGAATTGGAAAAGGATTGGAAAAGACGTAGTGTTATTGGTTATGTGTTGGCCGAGAATGACTAGTAAAGTATTATACTTTTGGTATGAATTGGGCGGAATTTTACACGTGAGTAAGGCGTGTAATCCCCTTTGTTTGGATGTTGTTTGGAGCCTTAAATGTGGCTTGTTGGTTATTGTATTCGGCCTTGAAAAAGGTGGCAAAGTGAGTAGAAACAAAGGAAGTGCTGCCCGATTTTCCGTAGAATTAGAGACTAAATACTTAGTATTATTCTACATAGAGACTAGAAGTTGATAACCTTGTTGTGACCATTATAGGTTGACACTTCTACGTACGGTGTATTCGGCAGCTTGTGGATTTGAGTAAAAGGTATGTGAACTATCTCCTCTTCTAGCATGATTCCTTAAGATTAAGAAAGTATGTTCTACTCCTTAAATGATCCATTCCTTGGTTGTATTTGGATTGCCTAGAATAGAATTTGTTCTATGTACTTCCTTGATTGTACTTTGATGTTAAATTGTAAGTTGTAAAATCCATTTTCTTAGTGAAGTTTGGATTCTTAAAGGTGAAGGTATTTTTCTTAAAGTACATAGAGACTTGAAAAGGAAGTGGTTTCCAAATCTTTTGGCTAGTGCCTTAGTTCTAAAACCTAAAGGTCATTATAATGACTTTAGGGGAGTCAAAGGAGTGATTTACTTATTTGATTTAAAAGAGGAGAAATGACATGATTTAAGAGAAGTAACTTGCGTTAAGGGTGAAGTTACTTGAGGTTTAAAAAGTAGAAGAAAACTTGTTTTCTAACTATTAAGACACTTGAAGTATTTTGAAAGTTGAGAACTTGATTTGTAAGTATGTGATACTTGGTTTTAATAGTATAAGTCTCTTGGTTATTAAAGGAATGGATACGTCTAAAACCATAAAGGGTTATAACGGCTTTATGGGAAGTTGGTTATAACGGCTTTATGGAAGGTTTAGAAAGTTGTCTATTTTGATTAAATCGGCATAAGTTGCCTAGATTGTGAAAATTTGGAGTTACTTGATTTCAAGCTTTGAAATGAGTTTTCTAAAAGTGTAGTAACTTACTTTGAAAAATAGACACGCCTTGATACTACGGGTGTTAGTATCTTGGGGCTTTACATAGAAAGGAGTCTTTTATAAAAGAATGTACGTACGTAGTACTTTGACTTGTTAAAAGAGAATTATTCTATGTATGCCTTGATTAGTACTTTGGCTTGATAAATTGAGAATTTGTCTAAGTGTGCCTTGATAAGTACTTTGACTTGTTAAAAGAGAATTATTCTATGTATGCCTTGATTAGTACTTTGGCTTGATAAATTGAAAATTTGTCTAAGTGTGCCTTGATAAGTACTTTGACTTGTTAAAAGAGAATTATTCTATGTATGCCTTGATTAGTACTTTGGCTTGATAAATTGAGAATTTGTCTAAGTGTGCCTTGATAAGTACTTTGACTTGTTAAAAGAGAATTATTCTATGTATGCCTTGATAAGTACTTTGGCTTGATTAATTGAGAATTAGTCTAAGTGTGCCTTGATAAATACTTTGGCTTGATTGATTGTGAATCATTCTAAGTGTGCCTTGGTAAGGACTTTGGCTTGATTAATTGAGGATTTGCCTATGTGTGCTGGAAATAGCCGGTTGTGTGCTATTGGTATATCAGTCGTTTCGGGGTCATTCCCCGGGTTAGTGGCATTTGCAGATTCCGTGGAATTGCTACCCACGATGCGACGAATACCTCATGCGGGTCCGTAAGGACTTATGCGGGTGAAATAGTCCCGTGCGGGCGGTCCAAATTTATGCGAGGAATACCTCATGCGAGTCCGTACGGGCTTATGCGGGTGAAATAGTCCCATGCGAGGAATACCTCACGCGGGTCCAAGCGGCCTATGCGGGTGAAATAGTCCCAGGAGTAGGATGGTTAAATGATACTGCGGGCGGATGGTCCTGTTTTGATCATGATCATGGGATTCCGGGGCATGAGACCACGAGGCATTTAGGACACAGGGGGGGGACTGGGTGTTCATGTATCCTTATTGGTGTTATTACATCATGGACTGCCGGCAGTGAGGAAGGATTCCACGGGCATGATTGATATTATGGGCGTGAGACCCATAGTTATATTTGAGTAGTGACTTTGAGGGCCTGCGTCCCTGACTTGATATGACTGCTTATGTGTTATGTACTGTAGGTTGGCTATCATACATGTCTCCTGTTTTGTTTAGACTGTTATGATTTTATTACGCATTTCATCGCTCACATACTTGGTACATTCTTCGATCGACCTCCTTGAGGCCGTTCATGCCGCAGGTTTAGGTACGCTGTTTGGTGATCGGCAGGTGTAGGATCCTGCTCAGGATTTTTGGATAGCTCCCTCTGTCCAGGAGTTTATCTTTTGGTATATATCCTTCAGTACAGGCTTTGTACAGTTTTGGGTACGGCGGGGCCTTGTCCCGTCATATTTCAGTTAACTCCTAGAGGTCTGTATTCATATGTGGGATTGGACTCATGTACGGTGTAGTGTCTTTTGTTTATGTATATATGGCAGCCTTGTCGGCTTTGCCCTTGCACGTGCGTTGTTTTAAAAAAAATGAGGTGTTATTTAATTTCCGCAGTTTACTTGCGTTGTTAAGGTAGAAGGGTGCCCAGGTAGGGCACCAGTCACGGGCCCGGGGTTCGGGGTGTGACACCTAGATCAGATAGTTCGAGGCTACGGGATTTTCTGAGTTGTAGGCCGCCAGAGTTTTATGGGTCGAGGCCTGAAGATGATCCGCAGGAGTTCATCCGACAGTTACAGCGGATCATGAGAGTGATCAAGGCATCGGAGACCGAGTCAGTGGTCCTAGGTTCGCATCGGCTGCGTGATACCGCGGTCGACTGGTTTGATTCGTGGGAGCTGTCCCCGGGAGAGAATGCACTTCCAGCAGTATGGAACGAGTTCTCAGAGGCATTTCTTGCACATTTCTTGCCTCCACAGATGAGGAGGGCTCGGGTCGACATATTTTTGGTGTTGCGGCAGAACGGGCGTACGGTTCGGGAGTACAATGTGGAGTTCGACTCATTGGCCCGGTACGTCCCCACGTTAGTAGCTAGTATGGAGGATCGAGTTCACCGATATGTTACAGGACTCGATGATTACCTAGCAGAGAGTTGTTCGGGTGTAGCTCTTCAGCCGGGCATGGACATTGCCCGCATGCAGGCTTATGCACTTGGATGTGAGGCGCGAGAAATCGGCGAATGACCAAGATCAGCAGAAGAGGCCAACAACAGGTCCTTGGTGACTTTCGAGGCGGACCGCCTCAAGCCAGACTAGTTATGTACCTCCGCCAAGATGCAATGGTCCTCCATAGCCTTCGACCTTCGGGATATTCGGGAGCGTGTCGGGGCTCCTGTGCTCAGATTTTCGGGAGTAGGAGTGCTCGCGGATGAGGTCGCCTTTGTCTCAGTGGCCGCCAGGAAAACTTCATAAGGGAGAGTGTCGCATCGACTTGGGAGATTGTTATTCTTGCGCCAACAGGCCATCCGGCGAGAGACTGTCCACTGTGGGTAGCGCTGGTAGGATAGCACAGACTACTAGAGCCGTTATGGTTCTTCACCTTCCATAGCTAGGCAGATGTTCATACACGGCAGCCACGGCAGGTCGCGGTGGAAGTTCCCAGTTTTAGCGGTCCTTTGAACCGCCTATTTTCAGGTATATCCTTAACCCTCTAAAGACTTGTATGTATTGATGTTATGATAATGTGTTAAGTGTTATGTTCGGATAGCTTTGTGCTAAAATATGATTTCAAAACCTGGTTAGTGAGAAAGGGTAAGCCTGGGGGTGAAATAATGATGAACCTTAGAATATTACAGTTGAGACCTTAGATGTAAGGCCGTCTTGAGTACAAGACTTTGCGGGTGATCTTTGTCAGAATGTATAAGTATACGTGGAGTAATTGTGGGAAAATTCCTTGGGTAGTGTAAAATGGAAGTGGTAGCTTTCATGACCTGTATAGGTAAGATTGTTCCGGATTGGGGAACAAGAGCTTGATGCGTTAAGTGGGTCGGGTTGGGGCCATGTTGCGGGCCAACCCGCGGCCTGTTTCGAGGTGGTCCCGCCAGGTGGTAGGGTCACGAGGGTGCTAGGCCCAAGTTTTGATGACCATCGTATGAGTTCGTAGATATGTTCGACCAGAAGCGGATCGTGAAGGCCGGGAATAGCCTTAAGGGAGATTGAGGCTAGTAAGAGGACCAAGTTTGGAGGTGGTGACTCCAAAGTTTTGGAAACTAAAGCGATGACTAAAGTGTGGTACGTATACTAAAAGAGTTCAAGTGTTCGAGAAGGGTACGACGAGTAAGGAAGGAAGAGAACGTGTGTTATTTTGTGGCCAGGTGTGGCATTGTCAACTTGTTAAGAAGAACTTCATCATTGTCCTTCTTGAGAAGGAACATTCGGGACGAATGTTTCTAAGGAGGGGAGAATGTTATACCCCGTATTTCCAGAGTATGTACGTAAGGACGTACGTAGAAAATTTAAGCCTTAAAGTAGGCATAGGTTCGAAATTTGTACACAAGTGCCGAAAGGAGTCGTTTTTCGACGAAACGTTTTACTAAACTTGCGAAGGGAAAAATACGGCTATGTCATTTATAATTTTTGCGGATTTTTCCGAGAGATGAAATATTTTGGACCAACGGGAGGGTGACACTTGTCACCCTCATTGGACGGCAAAGAGGGCTCCCCTTTGGCACGTTTTTTGTGTTTTTTTTGGTCAAGGGTTAGGTAGGATATTTTGTGTAGTAGATGGATAAGGACACATGGGTAAATCCTAGCCCTACACTTGCCTTACAATTGGATGGATCTTGGCCATTGGTTGGCCATTCCTTGACCTATAAATACCCCTCTAAGTTGATGAACTTCTTCATCCTAAAATCATTTTCCAAGTCTTGAAATCCCTCCCCCTTTTGTGAGTTGAGTTCGTCCAAACCCCCTCTTTTGAGAAGCCTTGCCGAGAGCCTCCCTCGAGCGAGGCTTGCGAGAGGTACCCCTCGCTTAGTTGTCTCGTATAAATACCCCCTTTTTGTGGTATAGAAATACTCTCCAAGTATTGTTATAATGCCCTAAATACTCTAGCCCATATACCTTGTAGTACTTTCCAAAGTTACCTCTATACGTAGAGCCCGAAAATACTATTATACTTTCCCTCAGTCACAAAAACGAAACCCTAAGGAAAACCTTCATAGTCGGTTGAAGTGTTAAGTAGAAGTTGCGTAGAACTTCTAAGGGTTGCTTGGAGCGGGTTGGAGCGCACGGAGTAGGAGCTTAACGTTGCTCAGGAGCGACATTAAACTTGGATAATTTTGGGCTCATCGAGGTAAATAATCCTATCCTTCTAGTGTAATTGGAAATTACATACTGTAGTTGAATTGAAATGAATATAAGATTCATAGAAGAGAATTGAACTGTAATAGAAGGATATTACAGAATAGACTTGAACTGAAATCACATCAGAAGAATATTAGAGTAGAAGATTTAAACTGTATTTACATAGGACTGTATTTACAGTAGACTGATAACCTTTATTGGTTGAATGTTCTGCAAGTAGCATGTGCTACTTAGAAGGTGGACAAGGCTAGCCGGGTTATAGCCGTGGAGCGTTTTGCTTATAGTCGATAATCGTCGCGAGGTATGTGATTCTTCCTATACTCTTGAGCATGAAGTATTTTAAAAGAATATATATAGTACGGTAGACGTACGTGTGGCAATGTCTTTTGACTTAAGCCTGAATAATATGTATATATAATATGGTAGACGTACGTGTGCTAACTGAATATAGTTGTACGGCAATGTCTTTTGACTTAAGCCTGAATAATAAGAACCTTGAAATATTTTAAAAGGAATATATATATAGTACGGTAGACGTACGTGTGTTAACTGAATGTAGTGTTACGGCAATGTCTTTTGACTTAAGCCTGAATAATAAAGAATCTTGAAGTTTTTCAAAAGATTAATAAACCGTTTTGAAAGAAGAGTAATACTTGGTTTTGAAAACATAAGAGTTATACTAAGCTTTATGGGAAGTTAGGTATAACGTCTTAAGAGTGGTAAAGAGAATGGTTTACTGATTTTTAGAAGTTAAGAGACTTAATCTTAAAGGATAAGAGACTTGACTTAATATGGATGTTTGTGTGAAACCTCATTCGTGAGTAATGAGTACTTGGTTTTTAAAAAGGGAATAATGTTTTACTGATTTCGGAAATCAGAATAAGTATCGAACAAACCATCGGCGTTAATAAAGGAAATGTAATGAATAATGAAGTATTATAAAAACCGAGAAACCTCCATCCGCATAGAAGCTAAGATGAGACAAAATGATATTACATTTCCTAGATCATGGTCGCTTTAATAAGATGGTTATAAACAAGAATAAGATCGCCACACATATGGCATATGTTACTCAATTGTTTTAAAAGAGATTAAGACATTGAACTATGAAACTTTTCAAAAATAAAGAGACTTGAGTAATTGAAATTAGGCAAACTGGAACTTTAGGGAAAAGAAAGGCATTGTTTTGTCTTAAATTGGTTTAAAACATAAAGTGTTATAACAGCTTTATGGGAAGTTAGTTATAACGACTTTATGAGAACAAAAGAAGGGTTTTATCATTGGTTTTAATGTGGTAACTTGACTTTAAAAAGAGAAGTGTTTTGTTCCAAAAAGAAGGCATGGTATTGCCTTAATTTTGTTTTAAAAAGGAAAAGTATGGAAGTTGTTTTGGTTTACTTAAAAGATGTAAGTCACTCTATTTTTATACTACGGGTATCGGGTGACTTTTATAAAACGAATGGATCTCTTAAAAGGAATTTAACGTACGTAGTACTTTAGGGTTAAAACCCGGACTTTGACATAAAATGAAAGTACCTTGAGTTGTGTATAACTTGCCTATGCTTGTTGTTGTGAAACTTGCCTATGCTTGTTGTTGTGAAACTTGCCTATGCTTGTTGTGATAGACTTTGTTGTGCAAGAATTGTGTTTCTATACTACCGCGTCTCTCGGTGGAGGGCCGGTTGACTTGTTGAGAACTTACTTGGACGTACCGGCAGTGACGGAGAATTCCACGGGTACGCTCCTGTTGTTAGTGTTATTCCATGGACTAGCTCTCCATGAGGTTTCTTACTGTTCGCCTTGGTACCGGTGGTGGCTTTCGTACTTGCCGCCTCGTGGTGATTCGGCCTGTACACAGTAGTTAGCCCTCGCACTTGCCCCGCTCGATTGTAGTGGACGAAGTCTCGTGATACGCCAGTACCGTAGTTAGCCCTCGATTTGCCACCACGTCGGCCCGTGGCCTGGTATCGGTAGTCGGCTTCGTACTTGCCGTGTCACCGTGGTTTGGTTGTATTGTATTAGTACGGCTTTGGCATCGGTAGGACCGGTGGTCGGTGTACTTCTTGGTGTTATCATATCATGATCGGCGGTGAGGAAGGTGTTCCACGGGCATGATTGATGTTATGGTCGTGAGACCCATCGTTATATTTGAGAAATGACTTGGAGGGCGTGAGTCCCTGACTTGATATAACTGTTATATGTGTGTACTGTAGCTTGGTTATCATACATGTCTCCTGCTTTATATAGACTATTATGATTTCATTTACGTGATTTCTGATTTCACATACTGTACTGTTATGCGACCTCGCCCGTGCGTTCACGCCGCAGTAGAGGTACATCTACCGCCGATCCCGCTTAGGATCACTTTTAGCGTATTAGTAGCTCCGTTCCTTCTGAGGCTTATCTTTTGGTATGTTACCACAGTCAGTAGGTTCTTGTACATTCGGGGTATGGCGGGGCCTTGTCCGTCATAGTTGTTAATATAAATCTTAGAGGTGCAGCCTTTGTTGTAAGCGGGGTTGTAAGGATTAAACTGTTCAACTTTGTAAATATATATATATATATGCCGAAAGGCGATTTCCTCTCAGGTAAAATGTGTCTCATTTCACATTTTGTTTCATGTATTGTTTTTATGTTCCGCTGATTACTCTGATGTATGACTACTTGGGTGTCCGGGTAAGGCACCAGTCACGGGCCCGGGTTCGGGTCGTGACATGAAAGTTGATAGATAAGTTGACAAACATGTGTTGGACGGATTTTGAGTTTGCCTTGGAGTGTTGTACCCCAGTTGTTAAGAATTTTGTTACACCCCGTAAATTCAAGAAGTTAAGATAAGTTGAAAAACATGTGTTGAGCGGATTTTGAGTCTATCTTGGAGTGTTGTACCCCAAGTTGTTAAGAATTTCAAGGTGTTTAAAAAGCCTAGTGTGTAGTCCGTTAAATCTAGTTCCTAACGCAGCAAACCGTTCGTCGTTTGGGCATCGGAGTCGAAAGTTATGGAAGTTTCAAGTTTGGTGCGCAATGTTGGCAAAGCGGCCACGATCGCAGGCCGCGGTTGTACCGAGAGTCCATGGGTTTGCAGCCATGCGCCGGATCGCAGGCCGCGCGCCGGAATGCTGGAACTTTTCTCGGAAGATTGAAGCGCCATGTGGCGCGCCAAGCGCGGATTTTTCACAGATAGTAAATCAGGGGATATTTTCAGAAAAAGGGGGCCCTATTTAAAGGGCCAAGTCTTGGAAGACTTGGCCATTCTCACCAAACCCTCCCAAGAAACTCCTCTCCCTTCTCTCTCTAGTTTTTGAAGAAAACCTTTGTTATACCCCGTATTTCCAGAGTATGTACGCGGGGACGTACGTAGAAAAGTTGTGCCTTAAAGTGCTTGGCCGAATTTTATTTGTGCATAACACCCGGTTTGAGTCGTTTTTCGGCGAAACGTTTTCACGACTTCGTAGGGAATTTCCGCTATGTCATTTCTAATTTTTGCGGATTTTTCCGAGAGACGAAACATTTTGGACAACGAGAGGCGACACTTGTCACCCTAGTTGGTGGGAGTGGCGTAAAGCATGGGACTAATTGGGTGAGTTTTGTCAAGTAGTAGGTAGGATATTTTGTGTGCAAGTTGGCTATGTACACATGCCCAAATCTTGGCCTTACACTTGTGTAGCACTTGGCTCAATTGGCTATTGGGTCGCCTTCACTGCCTATAAATACCCATCCCTCAAGACTTATTCATCCATTCCTAAATAATCCTAAGTGTTAAAATCCCTCCTCTCCCCTCTTGTTGACTCTCGTCCAAGAGCCCTCTCCCTTTGAAAGGCCCCTCGCCGAGAGCCCTCTCCCTCCTAGTAGTGTGGCCGTGGGTACCCCACTAGCCTTGTTGCTTTCGTATAATACCCCCCCCCTTTTGTGGTATAGAAATACTCTCAAAAGTATTGTTATAATGCCCAAATTACCTTAGCCATATACCTTGTTGTATTCTAAGGTTATACCTATACGAAAAGCCCAGAAAATACTATTATACTTCCACCACAAACCGAAACCCTAGGAAAATCTCCATATTCCGTTTGGAGTATTGTGTAGAAGTTGGTTAGAACTTCTAAGGGTGGTTTAGAGCGGGTCGAGCGCCGGAGTCGAGCTAAACGATTTCAGATCGACTTTAACTAGGATAATTATGGGCTTATCGAGGTAATTATCTTGTCCTCTATTGTAATTGGATATTACATATTGTTAGAATATATAATTGAAGTATACTATATATAGAATCAACGTAGTATCGCAATGTCTTTTGACTTAAGCCTGAATAATACTTACGCAATGTCTTGCGACTTAAGCCCGAATTGAAAGAAGAATCAATCAGAATTACATGTATCTGACACAGAGACTTGTGTAGTAGTACCGTGAAGTAGAATTGTACCCGTTAGGGTTAGATGTATAACACCCCGGTTGGCTTGGTAGCCTCGATAGAGGAGGAGATTTACGCTGTTCGGGGAGGTCTTTGAATTTTCGGTAGAATGTTCTACGATGAGATCTAAATGTTAATAAGCGCCTTGTGGCCTTATAGGTTGAAGTACTACGTGTGGCGCGATCTACTTGGCTTAGGAGTAGCCGACGTTTGGAAGTACTTTGAGCGTTTTGATATAAGTCGATACTCGTCGCGAGGTCTGTGAACCTCTTCCTATCTCTACTATCATGATAGGTGTGAAATATGTAGTACGGTAGACGCATACGTGCTAAACGATTTGGTTGATTTAAAACATAAAGTGTTATAACGCTTTATGGGAAGTTGGTTATAACGACTTTATGTTGGTAAGAAAATACTTGTGGTCTTTAAAAGGTAAATCGATTTGAACTATAAGCGGCTTGTTATGTGTTAATAAAGAACTTGAAGTATTTCAAAAGATTTTTGAATCATTTTGAAAGAAGAAGTAATATACTTGGTTTTTGAAAAACTTAAGAGTTATACTAGCTTTATGGGAAGTTAGGTATAACGGCTTAAGAATGTTTTACTGATTTCGGAAATCAGAATGTGTATCGACAAACCATCGCAGTTAATAAAAGGAAATGTTTTGACTAATTAAGTATTATTAAAACTAGAAGCTTCCATCCGCATGAAGCTAAGATGAGACAAAATGATATTTCCTAGATCATGGCTGCTGTAATAAGATTGTAATAAACAAGAATATCCTACTCACATATAAGGCTTAGGTTTCTCAGATTGTTTAAAGGAGAATTATATTCTTAAATGAATAAGACTATGAACTACGAAACCTTTCTAAAAAAAATGAGAAACTTGAACATTGGAAATTAGGCAAACTTGAACATTGGAAAAGAATGTTGCTACTTGATTTTACAAAGAGAAGTAATTGATTTTCTTTAAAAAGATAATCACTCTATTTTCATATACTACGTATTGTGTGACTTTTGTGAAAGTAACGTATCTTTTAAAGAGTTAATGTATGAAGTACTTTGGGGATAAAAACCCGATCTTGTTGATCATATAGTAGGAAGTACCTTGTGTGAACAACTTGATTGTATTGGTTTGTGATAGCCTTGTAATACTTTCTTGTTGCTTTGATAAGTAAACGTGTTAGGATGCTACGTGTGTTAGTATCTTGTGATGTTTGTGTAAAGGGGTTTCCCTTGATTGTGCTTATTAACTATCAGTCGTTATGATAGTATTGTGGCATTCGTCTCTTGAGATGATTCCGGGTTAAGCTGCCTCCGACGCGGGTAGACTCGGTGATGCAGGACCATGATTCGAGAATACCTCATGCGGGTCCCGGGGCCTATCGCGAGCTACGAGTTCCGAGTTAGCGTCGTCCTTTATGGGCATGCGGTCGCGCTATGCGACTCGGAAGTCGGGGCGATGCCGGAGTAGCTACCTCGACGCGGAATACCTCATGCGGCCGATGAGATTGGCCTATCGCGAGTCGCGGAGTTCCGTGGTTAGACGCGTATCGATATCACGGGCAAGTGGCCGCCTTTGATCATGTGACGGTCTAGACAGATCTTATGATCTGATTCATGACCTTGTTGGTGCTGGGTTTTTAGTAGCTGGCTATGCCTTCGCACTTACCCCGCAGTTTTATTATGACACAGTGGGACACGTGTTCATGTGTGTTCCTTGGTGCTTTTATATCATAGGCACTGGCGGTAAGGTATTCCACGGCATGATTGATGTTGTGGGCCCGAGACCCCTTGTTATACTTGAGTGATGACTTGAGGCGTGAGTCCCCGACTGACATGATCGCTTGTTGTAAATCGTAGTTTGGTTATCATACATGTCTCCCGCTTTATATGACTACTATGATTTCATTTACGATTTATTTTCGCCACATACTGGCACTGTTGATCGACCTCTTCGGGGCTGCGTTCATGCCGCAGTAAAGGTACACCATCGTTGATCCTCGCTCTTAGGGTCACAGCTCACTGGGAAGCTCCGTTTCTCGGAGGCTTATCTTCGTATAGTCCCTGTTGTCGTAGGTGCTTACATTCGTGGTATGACGGCCCCGTCGTTGTTGTCATATCTTTCGTAGAGGTCAGAGTAATCTTGTTGTGGCGGGGTTGTAAAAAGGAGTAAACTGGTCATGTTGAAAAAGTTGACATTTCTATATATGCCGAAAGGCAAGGTTTTCTCAGATTATTGTTTCATATTTCATAATATGTCTTGTATCGTTTATATTCCGATTACTCGATGTTGTATCACTAGGGTGCCCGGTAAGGCACGATCCACGGCTTAATCGAAGTCGTGACAAAAGTGGTATCAGAGCGATTAATCCTCGGAAAGTGTCTACGCATCGTATCCATGAAGTCTTGATTATCGGTGTTGTGCACCACACCAATAATCGTGAGGCTATAGGATATTTAGGATTGGTTTCTATTCTTCTCACTCGAGATCGTGCCTTAGAGTGTGTTGTAAGTTGGACCTCTAACGTAAATTCTTTCCTTATCGTTATGCCTCCGCGTAGGCAACCCGCCTGTGAGGCGCGCAAAGCGGAGCCGCGAGCAGAGTACAGAGGGTTACGGGCACAGCCCAATTATCACCTTGGGTGGTGCTTCATTCGGGAGTTCTGCGGCGCCACTAGCCCCAAAGAAGTTTAGCACGGCCAGCAGCCTCATCGCGCCATGATATTTGAACCTTCGCCCACGACCGAACGGTGAATATAGATTGCAAAGAAGCAACCTCGCATTAGCTATAGATTTGGCTACCAGAGTATACCGATGTACCGCGAGTCTTGAGGACTATCTAAAAGAGGGTTGTGCAAGAGTAATTCTTGATTGGGCTTGGCATGGCACGTGGTACGCTTATGCGCAGCAGCCGAAAGCGTAGAGATCGACGGGTTAACGGGCGACAATGAAGAGGCCAGAGCAAAGAAGGTCCTTTGGTAACTTTCGAGGCGAGTCACCTCACCAAAGAGATTAGATTATGCACCTCCGCCAAATGCAGAGTGGTCTTCCACGAGTTCGTGACATTTGGGGTATGCAGAGTTGGTTAGAACTCGTGGCTTCCGGCTCATTGGCGATGCACGCCATCCCGGAATGTCGTCTTTTAGTTGGTACTTGTTGTACCTGCGGCCGTCAGGGCCATGTGTCGAATGGGTGTCCTTGTAGGAGGACTTAGCCTTCAGGATCGATGGGTAGTCGTCACCTTCCTTAGCTATGCGCCCTACGGGGCAGGTTTGATTAGAACGACTAAGGGGAGTGAGGAAGAGATATAGATATATCTTTAACCCTCTAGAAATCGTGATGTGTGATAAGGTGAGTATACCTTAAGTGCTATGTTCTGATAGCAGTGTGTTAGTCGTGATTAGATCATGGTTGTTTAACCGAGTAAGATTTTGGGGGATAGAGAAGGTTTGAGCCTTAGAGCTTTTTTTACGTAAAGACCTTAGAGGTGAGGACATCTCGAGAAAAGGTGTAGTGTTATGTTTGACCCTTATTGGAAGTGCATAGTGCACGTGAGTTATGTTGGGATAGGTCCCTAGTAGTGTGGAATGAAAGGGGGTAGTTGAGCTAAGAAGACCGCTAGGTTTTCGAAACATGATTAGTGAGATTGTTCCGGATCGGGGAGCTAGTGTTGTGCGCGTTGCCGGGTCGGATTGAGGCCATGATGCGGGTCAACCCGCGGCCTGTTTGGTGGGGTCAGTTTGTGGTGGTCCCGCCTTGTGTTAGGGTTGTGAGGGTGTTAGGCCCAAGTTTAGTTAACCAGCGTACGAGTTCGTGGATGCGTTCGACCAGTGGTCGGGCCGATGGGGGCAGCCCATCATGTTCTTCGGTCAGGACCGTTTACTCGGCTGTGTTGAGTTATCAGAAAGGTTGTAAGGCTGCACGGGGTGCCTACCTTCACCTTAAGACGCATAAAGGAGCCAGTGGTACGGCTGTTTTGTTTCGGAAGTTTTACCAAGCAGGTTAGGAACTCAGTGAGTCTCAGACCGCATTCGCCCTCGGGCCAGTGTGTGTATTTCAGAGGTAGTTGTGGGGATTGTTGTCTCCTGCGGAGGGAGTGTTTAAGCTACCATTTCAGTTTTCGAGTGTCGCCTTATGAGGCCTTGTTGGGGCGGAAGTGTAAATTGCCGGTCGATTGGTTCGATGTTGGCAAGGTTCAGTTAGTTGGTTCAGGCTTGTCCGGTATGGATAGGGTAAAGCTTGTCTAGAAGAGGTTCTGGCAGCTCTGAGAAATCGTGCGGATGATCGGCGACGACGCTTAGAGTTCAGGTTGACGGTCGGTCTTCTTGAAAGTACCACCCCGGTTAGGGTGTGACGAGTTTTGGAAAGCAGAGGAAAACTTAGCCCGAGTTACTTTGGGCCCTTTGAGTTCATGTGAAGAATAGGCGGGTTGCCTATATGTTAGCAATTGTCGTCCGACTTAGGAGGCGAGACGTCCGGTCTTTCGTATTGATATGATCGGGAAAGTATCGAGATCCATCCGAGTGTTCCCGCTAATGATGACCACGTTAGAGATAGTAACCCGAGTTTTAGAATCGGGCCGTATCGAATGTGGTAAGAGTTTGAGTGTCGACATCCTCCGATCGCAAGCAGCCGGTACCATTTGTTGGGTCGTCGAGCAAGGCTCGCGACAAAGGGACAAAAGTGGTGCCATTTGTTGGGTCGCCTGAGAAGGTTAATGCCTCAGGCAAAGTGACAAAGTGGTATCTACGACGAGTAAAGAGAGAAGTGAGCATGTATGGCGAGCATAGGTGTGATCATTTCTTTTGTAGAGAGAAGGTACGAAGGAAGTATATTTTAGACCCTGGAGAGAGGTGGTTGTGGTGATGTTAGAGGTGTTTCCTCGTGGACTTGGATATAAGTATTTTGCGCAGTTGTTTCTGTGGCCATGTGTGGCAGGTTTGTTCTCGTAAGTATAGTAGTGAAGACTATACTGGCGCGCGTTTGTTTTGAGACTTAGAAGGAACATTCGGGACGAATGTTTCTAAGGAGGGGAGAATGTTATACCCCGTATTTCCAGAGTATGTACGCGGGGACGTACGTAGAAAAGTTGTGCCTTAAAGTGCTTGGCCGAATTTTATTTGTGCATAACACCCGGTTTGAGTCGTTTTTCGGCGAAACGTTTTCACAGCTTTCGTAGGGGAATTTCCGGCTATGTCATTTCTAATTTTTGCGGATTTTTCCGAGAGACGAAACATTTTGGACCAACGAGAGGGCGACACTTGTCACCCTCTAGTTGGTGGGAGTGGGCGGTAAAGCATGGGACGAATTGGGTGAGTTTTGTCAAGTAGTAGGTAGGATATTTTGTGTGCAAGTTGGCTATGTACACATGCCCAAATCTTGGCCTTACACTTGTGTAGCACTTGGCTCAATCTTGGCCATTGGTTGGCCTTCACTTGGCCTATAAATACCCATCCCTTTGAAGACTTATTCATCCATTCCTAAATAATCCTAAGTGTTAAAATCCCTCCCTCTCCCCTCTTGTTGACTCTCGTCCAAGAGCCCCTCTCCCCCTTTGAAAGGCCCCCTTGGCCGAGAGCCCTCTTCCCCCCTCCTAGTGTGGCGTGGGTACCCCACTGCCTTGTTGCTTTCAGATAATACCCCCTTTTGTGGTATAGAAATACTCTCAAAAGTATTGTTATAATGCCCAAATTACCTTAGCCATATACCTTGTTGTATTCTAAGGTTATACCTATCTAAAGCCCGAAAATACTATTATACTTCCACAATACAAAACCAAACCCTAGGAAAATCTCCATAGTCCGTTGAGTATTGTGTAGAAGTTGGTTAGAACTTCTAAGGGTGGTTTAGAGCGGGTTGGGCGCTCGGAGTTGAGCTAAACGATTTCCAGATCGACTTTAACTAGGATAATTATGGGCTTATCGAGGTAATTATCTTGTCCTCTATTGTAATTGGATATTACATATTGTTAGAATATATAATTGAAGTATACTATATATAGAATCAACGTAGTATCGTGATGTCTTTTGACTTAAGCCCGAATAATACTTACGAATGTCTTGCGACTTAAGCCTGAATTGAAAGAAGAATCTTGAATCAGTAATTACATGGGCGGTATTACAAAGAGACTTGTGTAGTAGTACCGTGGAGTAAAATTGTACCCGTTAGGGTTAGATGTATAACCCCCCCCTGGTTGGCTTGGTAGCCGGCCTCGATAGAGGAGGAGATTTACGCTGTTGCGGGGGGGAGGTGCTGCCGAATTTTCGGTAGAATGTTCTACGATGAGATCTAAATGTTAATAAGCGCCTTGTGGCCTTATAGGTTGAAGTACTACGTGTGGCGCGATCTACTTGGCTTAAGGAGTAGCCGACGTTTGGAAGTACTTGGAGCGTTTTGCTATTAGTCGATACTCGTCGCGAGGTATGTGAACCTCTTCCTATCTCTTCTAGCATGATATGTGTGAACTATGTAGTACGGTAGACGTACATGTGCTAAACGTATTTGGTTGATTTAAAACATAAAGTGTTATAACGGCTTTATGGGAAGTTGGTTATAACAGCTTTATGTTGGTAAGAAAATACTTGTGGTCTTTAAAAGGTAACTGATTTGAACTATAACTGGCTTGTTATGTGTTAATAAAGAACTTGAAGTATTTCAAAAGATTTTTGAATCATTTTGAAAGAAGAAGTAATATACTTGGTTTTTGAAAAACTTAAGAGTTATACTAGCTTTATGGGAAGTTAGGTATAACGGCTTAAGAATGTTTTACTGATTTCGGAAATCAGAATGTGTATCGACAAACCACTGCAGCGTTAATAAAAGGAAATGTTTTGACTAATTAAGTATTATTAAAACCAGTAGAAGCTTCCATCTGCATAGAAGCTAAGATGAGACAAAATGATATTTCCTAGATCATGGCTGCTGTAATAAGATTGTAATAAACAAGAATATCCTACTCACATATAAGGCTTAGGTTTCTCAGATTGTTTAAAGGAGAATTATATTCTTAAATGAATAAGACTATGAACTACGAAACCTTTCAAAAAATGAGAAACTTGAACATTGGAAATTAGGCAAACTTGAACATTGGAAAAGAATGTTGCTACTTGATTTTACAAAGAGAAGTAATTGATTTTCTTTAAAAAGATAATCACTCTATTTTCATATACTACGGGTATTGTGTGACTTTTGTGAAAGTAACGTATCTTTTAAAGAGTTAATGTATGAAGTACTTTGGGGATAAAAACCCGATCTTGTTTATCATATAGTAGGAAGTACCTTGTGTGAACAACTTGATTGTATTGGTTTGTGATAGCCTTGTAATACTTTCTTGTTGCTTTGATAAGTAAACGTGTTAGGATGCTACGTGTGTTAGTATCTTGTGATGTTTGTGTAAAGGGGTTTCCTTGATTGTGCTTATTAACTATCGATCGTTATGATAGTATTGTGGCATTCATCTCGAGATGATTCCGGGTTAAGCCCTCCGACGCGGGTAGACTCGGCGATGCAGGACCATGATTCGAGAATACCTCATGCGGTCCTCGGGGCCTATGCGAGCTACGAGTTCCGTGTTAGCGTCGCCCTTTATGGGCATGCGGTCCTCGCGCCACGCGACTCGGAAGTCCGGGGCGACGCCGGAGTAGCTACCCTCGATGCGGGAATACCTCATGCGGGCCGATGAGATTGGCCTATGCGAGTCGCGGGAGTTCCGTGGTTAGACGCGCATCGATATCTGCGGGCAAGTGGCCGCCTTTGATCATGTGGACGTCTAGACAGATCTTATGATACGATTCATGACCTTGTTGGTACTGTGGGTTTTTAGTAGTCGGCTATGCCTTCGCACTTACCCCGCAGCTTTATTATGACACGCGGACCCGTGTTCATGTGTTCCTTGGTGCTTTTATATCATAGATCACGGCGGTGAGGAAGGTATTCCACGGGCATGATTGATGTTGTGGGCCCGAGACCCTTGTTATACTTGAGTGATGACTTGAGGCGTGAGTCCACGACTTGACATGATCGCTTTGTTGTAAATCGTAGTTTGGTTATCATACATGTCTCCCGCTTTATATGACTACTATGATTTCATTTACGATTTATTTTCGCCACATACCTGTACTGTTAGATCGACTCCTTCGGGCCGTTCATGCCGCAGTAAAGGTACACCGCCGTTGATCCTCGCTCTAGTGGTCACAGTTCACTGGGAAGCTCCGCTTCTCCGAGGCTTATTCGTATAGTCCCCTTGTCGTAAGCTTACATTCGTGGTATGACGGGCCCCGTCCCCGTTGTTATCATATCTTTCGTAGGTGCAGAGTAATCTGTTGTGGCGGGGTTGTAAAAAGGATTAAACTGCTCATGTTGAAAAAGTTGTCATTTCTATATACGCCAAAGGCAAGTTTTTCTCAGTTATTGTTTCATATTTCATAATATGTCTTGTATCGTTTATATTCCGATTACTCGATGTTGTATCACTAGGGTGCCCGGTAAGACACTACCACGCCCTAATCGGTCGTGACAAAAGTGGTATCGAGCGATTAATCCTGAAAGTGTCTGCATCGTATCGATGAAGTCTTGATTATCGGTGTGTTGTGCACCACACCAATAATCAGGAGGCTATAGGATATTTAGGATTGGTTTCTATTCTTCTCACTCTGAGATCGTGCCTTAGAGCTGTGTTGTAAGTTGGACCCTCTAACGTAAATTCTTTCCCTTATCGTTATGCCTCCGCGTAGGGCAACCCGGGCCCAGGAGGGCAAGGCAGCCGAGGGAGCTGCGAGTAGAGTACAGAGGGTTACGTGGGCACATGCCCAATTATCACCTTGGGTGGTGCTTCATTCGGGGAGTTCTGCGACGTCACTAGCCCCAGCAGAGTTTAGCACGGCGGCAGCAGTTCCCGGGGTAAGGCACCAGTCACGGGCCCGGAATCGGGTCGTGACAACCTTGCCTTAGGAGAGATTGTTGGAGCGGCGGCAAGAAGGAAAAGTGTGGGTAACTTATGGGAAGCGCTGGTGGATGAGTTTGACGGATAGGAAGTGGTAGAAAAGGGCTTTTGTGGGTTTTTCCGAAAGGTAAGAGTTTCCCTTCTCTTGGATTTGAGTTAATACTTGTGATAGTAGTTTAGATTTGTGAGCCTGAGGCTGTTATAGTTAAGTTGGCTTAGATTTGGATCTTGTTGCCTTGTCGTTTTCGGCCTTGAAAAAGGTGGCAAAGTAAGTTGAAACAAAGGAGGTGTTGTCAGAATTCCCGTAGAGTTTAGTGACTTAACACTTAGAATGTTCTACGTTCGAAGATAGAGGTTAATAGATGTTTTATGACCCTTTATAGGATTGAAGTACTAAGTATAGCGTATTCTACTTGGAAGATGGAATAGCTATCAAGGTTGAAGTACTTGGAGCATTTTGCTACTTGTCGACAATCGTCGCAAGGTATGTGAACCTCTTCCTTCCTTTGGCATGATTCTATGTATGGAATATACGTGGTATCATTTCATGTTTCTGTTACTCTTAGAAGTTAAGAGGTAGTTATGTGATCTACTCTATGTAGAACTTTTCCTATCTTGTGAACTTGACTAGTTGCACGTATGTAGTACTGAGACGTACAACACCTTGATATCCTTTACTAGTTTTATGAATAGCCAAGACGGGTGAGTTAGGAGATTAACTCACTTCTTTGAAAGTTTAAAGGATGTCTAATGTTTTATAAAAGTTAAGGGACTTGAAGAGTTTTAAAGTATGTGATACTTGATTCGTTTTAAACGTATAAGTCCCTTGGATAGGAAATTGTATTATGGCTAAGGTATAAAGTGAATATAACGACTTTATGGGGAGTTGGTTATATTTGTTTTATGGAAGGATAATGACTTGATTGTAGAACAAAAGGCAACTTGATTTTAAGGCATCAATTGCCTAAGGATTTATTATATAAAGAGCCAAGTTGACTTGGCTAAGTCAGGGCACAAATGAGAATAAGTATCGAACAAGCCACTGCAACATTAATAAAGGAAAATGTAATGACAATCAGTTATGTTAAAACAAGTAGAAATCCTCCATCTGCATAGAAGCTAAGATAAGACAAAATTGTATTACATTTTCTAGATCATGGCTACTTGAATAAGATCGTTATAAATAAGTATAACTTATTCACGACGCACCAAAGATTTGTCACAATTTTAAAAGAGTTTACGTATGAAGCTTTTAAGACTTGAAACTTGTTTTCTTAAAAGTTAAGAGACTTGAAGTATTTCGAAAGTTAAGAGAAGTGATTTGAAAGTAGAAGTCTCTTGTTATAAAAGGAACGTATTGGTCTAAACCATAAAGGGTTATAACGGCTTTATGGGAAGTTGGTTATAACGGTTTTATGGAAGGTTAAGAGAATGGTTTTCTCTAGTAAAGCAATCAAAGGAATAACTTGTATTAAGAAAGGGCAATTGTTTTAAAGGTACCAATTGCTTACGGTTTTAATAAAGAAGTCACTTGATTTAGAAGCGGTAATTGTATTTCTAAAAGGTATTGTGACTTGTCTTGAAAGGAGGATAGGACTTGATATCTGCGGTTAGTATTGGGAAGTTTTATCGAAAAGAGTCTTTTGAAAAGAATGTCACGACGTAGTACTTTGGCTTAGTTGATTGAGAATTACTTTGTATGTGTCCGTGATAGCCTTTGAGTGCAAGTATTATGTTTTATTGCGTTGCCGCGACTCTCGGTTGGAGGGCCGGCGGTCTTGTTGTAAGTTACTTGGACGTACCGACAGTGATGTGGAATTCCACGGGTATGCTCCCATTGCCTTGTTATGAGTCTACCGACGCACTGTCGCTGATGTGGAATTCCACCGTATGCTTCCATGGCCTTGGTATGAGTTTACCGGGACATACCGTCAGTGAAGTAGGGATTCCACGGGTATGCACCGTAGACATGCTTACGATGAGGGATTCCGAGGCATGTAGTTTCAGGGTAAGAGTATATCTGAGGGATAGCTTCCCAAGATCGTTATACCACCTGTTTTTGTGGATTTGCTACCCACGATGTGAGGGACGCCTCATTAAGTCATGTACCCGAGATGAGGGATTCCACGGGCAGGAGATATATATATATATGTATGTATTGTGTATGTGTACGCTGACAGTGAGGTAGGATGCCACGGGCGCGTCACATGGTTATATTTTACACTTATAGCTGTCGACGGTGATGGGGGATTCCACGGGCATGCTTTGATATTAGTGTGATTGGATCGCGTCCCAGTTTGGGCCGGGTAGTATATGTGTCCCTCCGTAATGGGTCGGACTATGTTATGAAAGATAAGTAAGTTAAATAGAGATGAACTTAATGACTTCTCCTAAGTAAGTACGTAATATATGGCTATAACTTTTATTGAAATGGGAAAAGATAATAAGGTACGATTAAGTTCATAAGTGGTAATGACACGGCCGGATCTGGTAAGTATTTTTATACGTGTCCCTGTCATTCTCTTGTACAGTTGTGATCTGTTTACTGTACGTTATTTCTGTTCCATATTCGGTACCTGTTGTACTGACCCCCTTCGGGGGGCTGCGTTCATGCCCGCAGGTTTAGGTACACAGTTGTGGATCCGCGAGCTTAGGATCCCGGTTCAGCAAGTCGAGATGGCTCCAGTGTTCCGGAGTTGTCACGTTTATGTATATTCAGGGGTACGGCGGGGCCTTGTCCCGCCACAGTTGTTATTCCTAGAGGTCTGTAGTCACATATGTGGTTGGGCTATAAGAACTGAGTTGTAAAGTTGTACTTTTGTCTTTGTTTATATATTGGAAGGCGGCCTTATCGGCTAGCCTGTGTTGTTATGTTGTTACACCTATGTTTATGTTGTGTATGTTCCGCTGCTATTCTCTGATGTATACCAAAAGGGGTGCGGGTAGGGCACCGATCGAGCCCGGTTGGGTCGTGACAAAAGTGGTATCGAGCGATTAGTCCTCGGAAAGTGTCTACGCACCGTGTCTAGTAGAGTCTTGATTATCGGTGTGTCGTGCACCACATCTATAATCGGGAGGTCGCAGGATATTTAGGATTGGTTTCATTCTTCTCACTCGAGATCGTGCCATAGCCGTGTGTTGTTAGGGTCGTCTCACTAACGAGTTATGTTGATTGCGCCACGAGAAAGCGTGATGACCGGGGAAGGACTATGTGGATTGCGTATCCAGGTTGGTCATGATTATAGTATAGTTGGTATTGAGACATACCTCTATACGGAGTTATGTATGAGGGTCATTTATGGGTTGCCTAGAATGGTTTTAGATTTACCAGGAATCGGTAAAGACTAACTAGATACCGGGAAGGTATGGAATAGTTAATGAATTTTCGCCAAGGTTTTGTGTTTTATTTCGAGATAATTGGGAAAGGATGAGTCATGCGATAGGGTAGTGAACCCTTAAGAAGCCATATTAAGGAACCTAACGGAATGTCATGTTAATAGATTAAGCTGCGTAGTATGCTTAAGGGAATTATACGGATGAGGCCTGTATAGAGTAAGTAATGGTTGTTGTGATCGAGACAACATGGTTATGGTTTTACGAGAAGTTTTTATACCCGTTATTGGGGATTGGTAAGGTAGGCTTGGAGCATGGAAATTGCGAGCCTAAGAATATTGATAACTGCCGAGACCTTAGATGTATAAGGCTTTCTCTGGCAATAAGATTTTAAGTCGGACCAAGGATAAGAGTTAAGTGCGACCGAGTAGGTCGAGGACTACAGGTCTCCCATATCCTGGAATTGAGTGGGATCAGTTGGTAGTAATTCCACTACGTGACGGGGTCACGAGGGCGCAAGGCCCAAGTCTAGTTAATTGTTTTACGGGTTCGTGGGCGCGTTCCACCGAACCAGTCATGGCCGAAATGGCCTTATATTGTTTTATAGAGTTACTCCCAAGATTTGAGGCCGAATCGGTATGGAAGTTATGTATGCATGCTAGTATGAGTTGGAAATGCGAAAAGATAATCCGCTTTTGGGCTTAAGATGGGCGTATGCGTGTACAAGGTATTAGGGCCATGTGTGGCATTGTTGATATGACGCGGTTGTGAAAGGAAAATATGACGCAAATTATAAAGATTGACTCCGAAAGAACATTCGGGGACGAATGTTTCTAAGGGGGGAAGAATGTTACACCCCGTAAATTCAAGAAGTTAAGATAAGTTGAAAAACATGTGTTGAGCGGATTTTGAGTCTATCTTGGAGTGTTGTACCCCAAGTTGTTAAGAATTTCAAGGTGTTTAAAAAGCCTAGTGTGTAGTCCGTTAAATCTAGTTCCTAACGCAGCAAACCGTTCGTCGGTTGGGCATCGGAGTCGAAAGTTATGGAAGTTTCAAGTTTGGTGCGCAATGTGCAAAGCGATGATTTCGGTTCGAAGTGCAGTACGCGGCGCCGGATCGCGCCGCGCGCGGCCAGACCGAGAGTCCGCGGGGTTTGCAGGGCCGCGGCGCCGGAATGCTGGAACTTTTCTCGGAAGATTGAAGCGCCGCGGCGCCGGCGGCGGGGCCGCGGCGCCAAGGCGGGATTTTTCTGCGGTATTAGCTGAAATCAGGGGATATTTTCAGAAAAAGGGGGCCCTATTTAAAGGGCCAAGTCTTGGAAGACTTGGCCATTCTCACCAAACCCTCCCAAGAAACTCCTCTCCCTTCTCTCTCTAGTTTTTGAAGAAAACCTTGCCTTAGGAGAGATTGTTGAGCGGCAAGAAGGAAAAGTGTGGGTAACTTGTGGAAGCTACCGTGGATGAGTTTGACGGATAGGAAGTGGTAGAAAAGGGCTTTTGTGGGTTTTTCCGAAAGGTAAGAGTTTCCCTTCTCTTGGATTTGAGTTAATACTTGTGATAGTAGTTTAGATTTGTGAGCCTGAGGCTGTTATAGTTAAGTTGGCTTAGATTTGGATCTTGTTGCCTTGTCGTTTCTACTTGAAAAAGGTGGCAAAGTAAGTTGAAACAAAGGAGGTGTTGTCAGAATTCCCGTAGAGTTTAGTGACTTAACACTTAGAATGTTCTACGTTCGAAGATAGAGGTTAATAGATGTTTTATGACCCTTTATAGGATTGAAGTACTAAGTATAGAGTATTCTACTTGGAAGATGGAATAGCTATCAAGGTTGAAGTACTTGGAGCATTTTGCTACTTGTCGACAATCGTCGCAAGGTATGTGAACCTCTTCCTTCCTTTGGCATGATTCTATGTATGGAATATACCTGTGGTATCATTTCATGTTTCCTGTTACTCTTAGAAGTTAAGAGGTAGTTATGTGATCTACTCTATGTAGAACTTTTCCTATCTTGTGAACTTGACTAGTTGCACGTATGTAGTACGGTAGACGTACAACACCTTGATATCCTTTACTAGTTTTATGAATAGCCAAGACGGGTGAGTTAGGAGATTAACTCACTTCTTTGAAAGTTTAAAGGATGTCTAATGTTTTATAAAAGTTAAGGGACTTGAAGAGTTTTAAAGTATGTGATACTTGATTCGTTTTAAACGTATAAGTCCCTTGGATAGGAAATTGTATTATGGCTAAGGTATAAAGTGAATATAACGACTTTATGGGGAGTTGGTTATATTTGTTTTATGGAAGGATAATGACTTGATTGTAGAACAAAAGGCAACTTGATTTTAAGGCATCAATTGCCTAAGGATTTATTATATAAAGAGCCAAGTTGACTTGGCTAAGTCACGGCACAAATGAGAATAAGTATCGAACAAGCCACTGCAGCATTAATAAAGGAAAATGTAATGACAATCAGTTATGTTAAAACAAGTAGAAATCCTCCATCTGCATAGAAGCTAAGATAAGACAAAATTGTATTACATTTTCTAGATCATGGCTACTTGAATAAGATCGTTATAAATAAGTATAACTTATTCACGCACCAAAGATTTGTCACAATTTTAAAAGAGTTTACGTATGAAGCTTTTAAGACTTGAAACTTGTTTTCTTAAAAGTTAAGAGACTTGAAGTATTTCGAAAGTTAAGAGAAGTGATTTGAAAGTAGAAGTCTCTTGTTATAAAAGGAACGTATTGGTCTAAACCATAAAGGGTTATAACGGCTTTATGGGAAGTTGGTTATAACGGTTTTATGGAAGGTTAAGAGAATGGTTTTCTAGTAAAGCAATCAAAGGAATAACTTGTATTAAGGAAGGGCAATTGTTTTAAAGGTACCAATTGCTTACGGTTTTTAATAAAGAAGTCACTTGATTTAGAAGCCGGTAATTGTATTTCTAAAAAGGTATTGTGACTTGTCTTGAAAGGAGGATAGGACTTGATACTGCGGTGGTTAGTATTGGGGAAGTTTTATTGGAAAGGAGTCTTTTGAAAAGAATGTACGTACGTAGTACTTTGGCTTGGTTGATTGAGAATTAGCCTGTATGTGTGCTGGTGATAGCCTTTGAGTGCAAGTATTATGTTTTATTGCGTTGCCGCGACTCTCGGTTGGAGGGCCGGCGGTCTTGTTGTAAGTTACTTGGACGTACCGACAGTGATGTGGAATTCCACGGGTATGCTCCCATTGCCTTGTTATGAGTCTACCTGGACGTACCGTCAGTGATGTGGGATTCCACGGGTATGCTTCCATGGCCTTGGTATGAGTTTACCGGGACATACCGTCAGTGAAGTAGGGATTCCACGGGTATGCACCGTAGACATGCTTACGATGAGGGATTCCGAGGCATGTAGTTTCAGGGTAAGAGTATATCTGAGGGATAGCTTCCCAAGATCGTTATACCACCTGTTTTTGTGGATTTGCTACCCACGATGTGAGGGACGCCTCATTAAGTCATGTACCCGAGATGAGGGATTCCACGGGCAGGAGATATATATATGTATGTATTGTGTATGTGTACGCTGACAGTGAGGTAGGATGCCACGGGCGCGTCACATGGTTATATTTTACACTTATAGCTGTCGACGGTGATGGGGGATTCCACGGGCATGCTTTGATATTAGTGTGATTGGATCGCGTCCCAGTTTGGGCCGGGTAGTATATGTGTCCCTCCGTAATGGGTCGGACTATGTTATGAAAGATAAGTAAGTTAAATAGAGATGAACTTAATGACTTCTCCTAAGTAAGTACGTAATATATGGCTATAACTTTTATTGAAATGGGAAAAGATGATAAGGTACGATTAAGTTCATAAGTGGTAATGACACGTAGGATCCGTAAGTATTTTTATACGTGTCCTGTCATTCTCTTGTACATTGTGATCATTTCTTATCGACGTTATTTCATTCCATATTCGCACTGTTGTTATCGATTTCTTCGGGGCTGCGTTAAATGCCCGCAGTTTAGGTATGATTGTGGATCCGCGAGCTTAGGATCCGGTTGAAGTCGAGATGGCTCGGTGTTCGAGTTGTCACGTTTATGTATATTCAGGGGTACGGCGGGGCCTTGTCCCGCCACAGTTGTTATTCCTAGAGGTCTGTAGTCACATATGTGGTTGGGCTATAAGAACTGAGTTGTAAAGTTGTACTTTGGTCTTTGTTTATATATTGGAAGGCGGCCTTATCGGCTAGCCTGTGTTGTTATGTTGTTACACCTATGTTTATGTTGTGTATGTTCCGCTGCTATTCTCTGATGTATACTAAAAGGGGTGCCCAGGTAGGGCACCAGTCGCGGGCCCGGGTTCGGGTCGTGACAAATTTCTAGGTGTTTAAGGAGTCTAGTGTGTAGTTCGTTAAATCTAGTTCCCAACGCAACAAACCGTTCGTCGATAGGACATCGGAGTCAAAAGTTATGGAAGTTACAAGTTAGGTGCGCAGTCAGGCAAGCAGCAGCGATTTGATTCAGGTGCAGTGGGCGCTGAAATGCACGCAGCGCCGGTTGTACCGAGTCCATGGGGTTTCAGCATGGCGCCGAATGCGAGGTCAGCGCGCGTGGCAGCGCGCGTGGCGGGATTTTTTGCGCAGAACAAAGCGAAAACAGGGATATTTTGTTTTAATCCTATGGGAGGGTGACAAGTGTCCTCCCATCCTTTTAACAGAAGTGGTCCTATTTTAGGCCAAGTCTTAGAAGACTTGGCCATTTCATTTCAAAACCCTCCCAAGAAAAACCCTCTCCCTTCTCTCTAGTTTTTTGATGAAAACCTAGCTTAAGAGGAAACTGTTGGAGCGGCGGCAAGAAGGAAAAGTGTGGGTAAACTTGTGGGAAGCGCTGGTAGACGAGTTTGACGGAAAAGAAGTGGAAGAAAGGGGCTTTGTGGGTTTCTCCAAAGGTAAAAGTTCCCCCTTCTCTTGGATATGAGTTATACTTGTTATAGTAGTTTAGAAATGAGCCTGAGGCTGTTATATTTTAGTAGTTAAGAATTGAGCCTGAGGCTGTTATATTTGAATAGATTTGGACCTTGTTGTCTTGTTGAAACCGAAATGGGCATGTTAGCCTTAAGATTGTAACTTCAATTGGATTTCTAATTTGGTCGTCACATGTTGTAAAGGAGGAAATTGTAATTGTGAAGATGTCTAAGGCTAGATATCATGTTATACCTAAGAACTTGAATTGGAAAAGAGTTGAAAAGGTTTAGGATTGGTTTATTGTTGGCCAAGAATGGCATGGAAATTATTGGTTTATTTTGTATCATTGTGGGGCGGAATTTTACGCGTCCTGTAAAGGCGTGTAATCCCCTTTGTGGTTAGCTAAATTGTGTGTCTTAAATGTGGCGTTGGTTATTGAAATTCGGCCTTGAAAGAGGTGGCATAGTAAGTAGAAACAAAGGAAGTGATGTCCGACTTTCCGTAGAATGTAGGGACCTTGCACTTAGTTATTCTACGTTCGAAGCTAGAGATTGATAGACGTTTTATGACCCTTATAGGATTGAAGTACTACGGTAACATATTCTACTTAAGGGGGATAGTACTGTGGAGCATTTTGCTAACCGTCGATAATCGTCGCGAGGTATGTGATTCTTCATATCCTCTTCAGCATGACTATTTGTGAAATATATAGTGCGGTAGACGCACGTGTGTTAAAGGAATTAAATTTCCCTTTTGTGCCTTGACTTGATATGAAGAGTAAAGGTCTTGATTTTGTGAAAAAGTAGTAAACTCCCATTCGTTAGAAATGGGTGCTTGGTTGTTAAAGAATAAGCCCTCTTGGTCTCATAAGGGCTTATAGTTGTAATCGGTTGGTTTAAAAACATAAAGTGTTATAACGGCTTTATGGGAAGTTTGTTATAACCACTTTATGTAGGTAAAAGAATGGGTTGTTGATTTCAAAAGATAAGAGACTTGACTTGTAATTGACCTAAATGGTGTAGAAAAGTGTGAAACCTCATTCGTGAGAAATGAGTACTTGGTTTTTAAAAAGAATAATGTTACATAAATTTCGGAAATGGGAATAAGGATCGAACAAGCCAATGCAGCGTTAATAAAGGAAAGAAGTAATGACAATTTATCATGTTAAAACCAGTAGAAACCTCCATCTGCATAGAAGCTAAGATAAGACAAAATGGTGTTATATTTCCTAGATCATGACTGCTCTAATAAGAATTATTGAAATCAAGTTTTGATCTTCTTAAAAATTCCAAAGTAAGGAATTCGATTTCTAAAAGAAAAGAGACTTAAGAATTGGAAGTGTTTTGTTTTAAAAGAAAGGCATGGTTTTGTCTTGTATTGTTTTAAAACATAAAGTGTTATAATAGCTTTATGGGAAGTTAATTATAACGACTTTATGAAAATAAAGAAATGGATTCATTATTGGATTTAGAATGGTAACTTGATTTTCTGAAAATAGAGAAGTAACTTGTTTTCAGACATTGAACTCCTTGTGATGGAAAAACATAAGTGGCTTGGTTATAAAAGGTAGGAGTACCTTGATCTTAAAGGGGTTAGATACTTGGGTTTTACTGGTATACTTGACGTTGTGTTAAGAAGTGTTTAAAGTACCTTGAGTTGTGTGTAACTTGCCTGTGCTTGTTGTGATAGCCTCGTTGTGCAGGTGTTTGATTGTGTGCTACCGAGCCTCTCGATGGAGGGCCGGCTATCTGGTTGATTGATGGACATACTGACACGTTGGGTAGCCCACGGGTATGCTTCCACTATATCGATCCTCTTGGACATACTGACACGTTGGGTAGCCCACGGGTATGCTTCCATTAGGAGTGTTATCTTGTAGTTGTTTGGACATACTGACACGTTGGGTGGCCCACGGGTATGCGTCCACAGTGAGTAGTACCTTGTATTTGTTTGGACATACTGACACGTTGGGTAGCCCACGGGTATGCTTCCACAGTGAGTATTGTTTTGTTAGTTGTTTGGACATACTGACACGTTGGGTAGCCCACGGGTATGCTTCCATAGGGTTTGTTATCTTGTTATCTCCTTTGGGCATACCGACACGTTGGATGGTCCACGGGTATGGGCCCACTAGGAAGGTTCCAGGGCCATGCTTATACCGAGGTGAGATGCCGGGGCATGCAGCCATTGTGCGGGTTAAATTCCCGGGTTGTAGTTTGAGTGATGATTTCACGGGCATGAGTCCCTATCTTGATATGACTGCTTATATGTTGTGGTGCTGTAGTTTGGTTATCATACATGTCTCCTGCTTTATATAGACTATTATGATTTCATTTACAGTATTTTTCAGTTTCACATACTTGGTACCTATTGTACTGACCTCCTTCGGGGGGCTGCGTTCATGCCGCTGGTTGAGGTACATAGCTTGCTGATCCACACTCTTAGGATCGCTGTTCGGTTCTCGGAAAACTCCATATCTCCGGAAGCTTGTCCTGTGGTACGGTTCCCTGAAGTAGTAGACTTTTGTATATTCAGGGGCATGGCGGGGCCCTGTCCCGTCATTATGGTTTCAAAATTCTTAGAGGTCTGTAGTACTGTTGTGGGCATGGTTTGTAAAAAGGATTAAACTGTTCGGTTTGAAAGATTTGAATATATATTATTGGAAGGTGACCGTTTTGGTTATCCTGTTCTTATCATATATCTTGTTTCATTTTTAAGTTTTTATTTCCGCTGATTTTCTCTGATGTTGTATCACTAGGGTGCCCGGGGTAAGGCACCAGTCACGGGCCCGGGATCGGGTCGTGACAGGTCATTTGCAAGGTTTTCCCTAAAGAAAATTCCCCTCTTCTCTCTCAAATTGATGAACCCCGATGAGATTTTTGGAAAGGCAACAAGAAGGAAAAATATTGGCAAGCTTGTAGAGGGTTCGTGTGGGTGATTTTAAAGTGAAGAAGATTTCGGAAAGAGGGCTTCTTGAGGTAAAATCTTCACCTTCTTATGAAATTGAAGATTACAAGTGATAGTAGTTAAGAAATGAGCATGTGGTTTATATATTAAAGTTTGAAAATATTTGGATCATGTCGACTTGTTGAAAACCGAAAATGGGCATGTTAGTCACTCATGTTGTAATCAATTCGGTTGTTAGCTAAAATCGTTACATGTTATAATTAGAAGGGTATATAATTGATTATGTTTTATATAACATGTTGGAATAACGAGTTGGATAAAAAGGATTTGAAAAAGATGATATGTGAGCATGTTGTAGCCAAGGAGTTGCCTTAAAATTATTAGACTGTTTAATATGCATTGTGGGGCAGAATTTTACACGTCCGGTTAGGCCTGTAATCCCCTGTGTATTGCTGAATTGTTGGGCCTTAAATGTGACGTTTGATTATTGAATTCAGACCTTGAAAAAGGTGGAAAAGTACGTAGAAACAAAGGAAGTGCTGTCCAATTTCCCGTAGAATAAGGGACTTTACATTAGAATATTCTACGTTGAAGCTAGAAGCTAATAGACGTATTATGGTCATTATAGGTTGACATCTACGGACGGCATATTGGACTTGGCAAGTGGATTAAGTCGGAGAGGTATGTGGAAACTTTCTTATCTCTTGAGCATGAGTAGTTATAACTGTATAGTACGGTAGACGTACGTGATTTAAATGAAGTAAACCCATTTGATATACTTGACTTGTTTTAAGAATGTCTAAGTTGGTGGAGTTAGAGAGTTAACTCACTTGTTCTTGAGGAATGGTTTATACTAATAAGGTAGACAAGGATTTCTTGACATGAAAAAGTATAGAATACTTGATGTGGAAAGTATTGAGTATTGAATTATTCTAAAGATAAGAGACCTGATTTTTAAGTTAATAAACTTGTTTTCTAAAGTTAAGAGACTTGAAGTATTTTGAAAGTTGTGTAACTTGATTTGAAGTATAAGTCTCTTGGTCATAAAAAAGAACGAAATTGTCTAAAGATATAAGGAGTTATAACGGCTTTATGGGAAGTTAGTTATAACGACTTTATGAAAGGATAAGGATGTCTTAGTTTCTAAGCATAAAGTTAGTATAACGGCTTTATGGGAAGTTGGTTATAATAACTTTATGGAAGGTTAAAGGAATGGTTTTCTCGAGTAAGGTAAACAAAGATGAAAAAATCGAAATTAAGTAGGGCAATTTGGTTTAAAGGCATCAATTGCTTAAAGTTAAAATGGGGGTCACTTGATTTAGAAGCCAAAAGCATATTTCTAAAAGTGTAGTGGCTCGTTTGAAATGTAGATAAGCCTTGATACTACGGGTGTTGGTATCTTGGGGTTTTATGTGAAAAGGGATATTTTGAAAGAATAGAAGTACATAGTACTTTGGGTTAATCTCCCCGGGCTTGTTGGGTGATATGAAAGTGCCTTAAGGTTATAAAATGAGATCCATTTTGTATGTCAATGAAAGTCTAAAGAAGTTATGAACTTGCCTATACTCGCTTGTGATAGCCCTGGAGTGCAAGTATTATATTGTTACGTTGCCGTGATGCTCAGTTGGAGGGTCGGTTGTCTTATTATGAGTTACTTGGACGTACCGACAGTGACGGAGGATTCCACGGGTATGCTTCCATTGTATTATTGTGAGTTTACTTGGACGTACCGACAGTGACAGAGGATTCCACGGGTATGCTTCCATTGTCTTATTGTGAGTTTACCTGGACGTACCGACAGTGACAGAGGATTCCACGGGTAAGCTTCCATTGTGGTTGATCCTTGGACATGCTTTCGATGAGGGATTCCGGGGCATGCAACCAAGATGCGGGTTAAACTCCCGGATGCTATTATTACTCCATGGATTAGCTCTCCATGAAGACATGTACCCGAGATGAGGGATTCCACGGGCATGTTATATACGATTATTACTGTCACGACCCGACCCCGGGCCGCGACAGGTGCCCTACCTGGGCACCATTCTAATCATACAACATAATAAACTGCGGAAGATAAATAACACATTTTTTTTTAAAACCAAGGCCAAGCCGATAAAGCTGCCATAATCATAAAAATTACCCGAAAGGGTCTACACTGTTTAACAATGTAAAAACAACTCTAGCCAGTCCAGCCCACAGATGAATACATACCTCTAAGATTTGAACAAATACTATGACGGGACAAGGCCCCGCCGTACCCCTGAATATACATAGCCATGACAACTCCGGAACATTGGAGCCATCTCAAAATTTGAATCAGATCCTAAGCTCGCGGATCCACAATCGTACCTAGACTGCGGACATGAACGCAGCCCGAAGAAGTCGATTACAACAGGTACCGAATATGGAACGGAAAATAAGGTACAGTAAACAAATCATAACTGTACAAAAGAATGACAGGGGCAAGTATAAAAAGGGTAAATACCAGATCCTACCGTGTCATTACCATCTCGTGAACTTAATCGTACCTCATTATCTTTTCCTATTTTTACATAAAAGTTATAGTCACATTCTTACGTACATGCTTAGGAAAAACCGTCAAGTTCATTACCATATAACTTACTTACCTTGCATAACATAATTCGGCCCTTTATGGAGGGACGCCTATACTGCTCGGCCCAATCTGGGACGCGATAAAGTCACATAGTCTGCCCATAAAGGTATACTGCCCGGCCCATTCCTGGGACGCGATAATGTCATATAGTCTGCCCATAAGGGTATACTGCCCGGCCCATTTCTGGGACGCGATAATATCACATAAGTCTGCCCATAAAGGTATACTGCATAAAAATAGGAGGCTCACGATCAAAGCAGGGTCCCTCGCCCGCATTATCGATAAGCAATCCTAATCCTGGGACTATTTCACCCGCATAGGTCCTGTGGACCTGCATGAGGTATTCCTCGCATAGGTTATACCCGCCCGCATGAGACTATTTCACCCACATAAGCCCATAAGGACTCGCATGAGGTATTCCTCGCATCATGGGTAGCAAATCCACGGAACAGGTGGTATAATGTCTTGGGGGTTTACCCCTCATTTATACTCTTACCCTGAAGCAGGTGGTATAACGTCTTGGGGATTTACCCCTCATTTATACTCTTACCCTGGAGAAGGTGGTATAACGTCTTGGGGGTTTACCCCTCATTTATACTCTTACCCTAACCGGCCATCATACATAACATAAGCCCTACCGACTTATCATACATCACATAAGCACTACCGACTTATCATACATAATATAAGCACTACCGACTTATCATACATAACATAAGCACCACCGATTTATCATACATTACATAAGCAAGTTAAGAAATCCCCTAACTTCTTATTAGCTTGTTCATATACACTCTCATTTTTGTTTACTTAAGACACTAAAATGTCATTATAAAATCCGGGAATTTAACCCAACGTACTACGTGTCTCTACTCCTTTAATCAGCCCACTTTCTTCCAGTCTGGACTACGTATTCGGCTGAGGATTATGCCAGATTGTATATCAGGGAGATTGTGAGACTGCACAGAGTCCCTATATCGATTATATCAGACAGAGGGGCCCAGTTTACGGCTAACTTCTGGAGGTCTTTCCAGAAGGGACTAGGGACACAGGTGAGTCTCAGTACAGCGTTTCATCCTCAGACTGACGGGCAGGCAGAGCGTACTATCCAGACACTTGAGGATATGCTGCGAGCCTGTGTGATTGATTTCAGGGGTAGCTGGGAGGATCATTTGCCTCTTGTGGAGTTTGCTTATAACAACAGCTACCATTCCAGTATACAGATGGCGCCATACGAGGCTTTGGATGGGCGGAAATGTAGGTTGCTGATTAGTTGGTTCGACGTGGGTGAGGTGCAGTTAGTTGGCCCAGACTTGATTCAGCAGGCTATGGATAAGGTAAAGCTTATCCAGGAGAGACTATTAGCAGCTCAGAGTCGGCAAAAGTCTTATGCAGATAATCGACGTCGACATTTGGAGTTTCAGGTAGACGATTGGGTCTTCTTGAAAGTATCTGTTACACCCCGTAAATTCAAGAGAATAAGTTAAGAACGTATGAAAGGAAATAATATTTGAATTTGGAAAGTTAGGTTGGCAAAAAAAGTTGTGGGCAGACTGTTACACCCCGTAGTTCTAGGGTATGTACGTGAGGACATACGTACGAGAATACGACATTAAAATTGGAATACAAGGAAGATGTGATTTTTTCGATGGAAAAATTTCAGAACTTCGTGAAGGAAAGAGGTTTATTATTGAGAATTGGATTCTCAACTTTGGTATTTAAGACTTTAAGAACTTATAAGAATTATGGAATTTATATTTTACGGATTTGGTCATGTGGGGCCCACCCGAGGAATTTTACGTTTTGTGGGACCCACGAGGGTTACGGAATTTTATGGACGAATGGGAGGGCGACATGTGGCGCCTCCCCCACTTAGTGTTGGACGAAAAATTACAAGGATTGGATGGTCATTTGACCATTGTGGATGAAAGTCTTCAAGCTTGAGTGTATTGACCAAGTCAACTTGTCCACTTGGCTTTTATCCATGTGATCTTCATCCTAGCCACACATTTGTTATAATCTTGACCCTCCATTGTTTTATATATACACAACTAGTGCAAGACCAAGTCTTCAACACTTAGAAAATTTTCACAACATTTCGTGTCTTCTTGAAAGCTCACGGGTTGGGCATCTTTCCACACAAAAAAATTGTAGTTTTGTTCCATTTTTCACAAGACTTAAACCCTAGGTTCCTAAGAGTGTTGTAAGGTTATCTCAATAGAAAGATTCCAGAAAAGTGGCGTTTTCGTATTAGTCGCAAGGCGGAAACTTAAGGAGTTCTTCAACTTTGAAGTTGGAACTTGAAGATGGGTTCTTCATAGGCTTCTAAGGAGTGCTTGGAGCGGATTGTAACTTAAGGAAAGGAGCTAAGAATTGCTAAGGAGCGACTTTGAATCTTGGAAATTTTAAGGGCTTGTAAAGGTATAATTCTTGTCGTTTTAGTAATTAGGATTACTACTTGTTGTAGCTTTGGATATTAGCAAGAATGAGGTGTTTATTATTGTTATACCCCGTGTTTCCAGAGTATGTACGTGAGGGCGTACGTGTACAATTTGAGCCTTAAGTAGGCATAGTTTCGAAATTTGTACACAAGTGCCGAAAGGAGTCGTTTTTCGACGAAACGTTTCCACAGCTTACGTTGGGAAAATTCCGGCTATGTCATTTAGTATTTTTGCGGATTTTTACGAGCGACGGAACATTTTTGGACCAACGGGAGGGTGACACTTGTCACCCTCATTGGACGGCAAAGAGAAGGCTTGGCCTTGGCCGATTGGCTCCCTCTTTTGTGCCTTGCTTTGTGGCTTGTTTTGTGGAGTGTTTTGTGGAGTGTTTTGTGGGTGCACTTGGCTTGATCTTGGCCTTACACTTGCCTTGCACATGGCTTGATCTTGGCCATTGGTTGGCCTTTGGTTTTGCTATAAATACCCCCCTCTCTTTGAAGACTTCTTCATCCACTCTTCACTTGCCTAAGTCTTGAGAACCCTCCTCCTCTTGTTGACTCGCCCAAGAGCCCCTCTCCTCAGTGAAGGCCTTTTGGCGAAACCTTCCCCCTTTCTGACCCAAAAGCCGAGAACACCCCCCCCTCCCTGAGCGTGTTGTTCTCGTGTGGTACCCCCCCCATTGTGGTATTAAAATACTCCTCCAAGTATTGTTATAATGCCCAAAATACCTTAGCCTTTTACCTTGTAGTATTCCAACGTTACCTCGATACGTAGAGTCAGAAATACTACCTTGTGTCCTTTTAGTCTCAAACCGAAACCCTAAGGAACCCTTCTCTGTTGGTTGAAGTTTTGGAGTAGAAGTTGGATAGAACTTCTAAGGGTTGTTTGGAGCGGTTTGGAGCACTCGGAGTAGGAGCTAAACCTTGCTCAGGCGCGACATTGTACTCGGATAATTTTGGGCTTATCGAGGTAAACACTCATCGTCTTCTATTGTAATTGGAAATTACATGTTGTAAGAATATATAGTTGAAGTATACTATATATAGAACTATACTTAATCTTGTGGCAATGTCTTTTGACTTAAGCTGAAGAATTAAGAAGCGTATTCAGATGAGACTTGTGTAGTATTCGTGTAGTAGAATCGTACACGTCCGGTTTGGCGGGTGAAACCCCCCCCCCCGCTGGTTGGCTTGGTAGCCGGCCTCGTTAGAGAGAAGGAGATTTACTGTTGTGGCGGGAGATCCGCCAATTTTCACGTAGAATATTCTACGTTGTGGTCTAGATGATAATAGGCGCCTTGTGGCCTTATAGGTTGAAGTACCTACGTGTGGCGCGATTTACTTGGCTTAAGGAGTAGCCGACTGTTTGGAGCGTTTTGCTATTAGTCGATACTCGTCGCGAGGTATGTGAACCTCTTCCTATCTCTTCTAGCATGATATGTGTGTAACTATGTAGTGCGGTGACGCATACGTGTTTAATGTATTTGATTGGTTTGAAACATAAAAGTGTTATAACGGCTTTATGGGAAGTTAGTTATATGACTTTATGTAGGTAAGAAAATGGGTTGTGGTTTTTAAAAGATAATTGATTTGATTTATAACTGGCTTGGGGCGTTATAATAAAACTTGAAGTATTTCAAAAGATTTATGAATCGTTTTGAAAGAAGTGTAGTATTGTGCTTTGAAAACTTAAGAGTTATACTAGCTTTATGGGAAGTTAGGTATAACGGCTTAAGAATGGTTTACTGATGTTAGAAGTTAAGAGACTTGATCTTATAAGATAAGAGACTTAACTTATTTGTTTTAATGTGAATGTTTGTGTGAAACCTCATTCGTGAGTAATGAGTACTTGATTTTATTTAAAGGGATAATGTTTTACTGATTTGGAAATCGAACGTGTATCGGCAGGACCAACTGCGGCGTTAATAAAGGAAAATGTATTGAATAATGATGAATTGTATTAAAACCAAGTAGAAACCTCCATCCGCATAGAAACTAAGATGAGACAAAATGATATTACATTTTCTAGATCATGGCTTTGTAATAAGAATGTTGTAAACAAGAATAACCTACTCTCACGCATTTACATAATTTACTCAATTATTCTAGAAAGGAATCAAGTGATTAAGTTTATGAACTATGAAACCTTTTGAAAATGAGAAGCTTGAGTAATTGAAACTAGGCAAACCGAACTTAGGAAAGAATGTTGTTACTTGATTTTGAAAAGGAATGTGGGTTGGTCATTCTAATACTACGTATCGGGTGACTTTTATAAAAGTAATGGATCTCTTTTAAAAGAACTTAACGTATGTAGTACTTTGGAGTTAAAAACCCGACTTTGGCATAAAATGAAAGTACTTTGAGTTGTGTGAAACTTGCCTATGCTTGTTGTTGTGAAACTTGCCTATGCTTGTTGTTGTGAAACTTGCCTATGCTTGTGATGATAGCCTTTGTTGTGCAAGTGTGGTATTTCAGATACCGTCTCTCGATAGAGGCGGTCGACTTGTTGAGAACTTACTTGGACATCTTGGCGGTGATGGAGAATTCCACGGGTATGCTCGCTGATAGTGTTATTCCATGGACTAGCTCTCCGTGAGGTTTCTTACCGTTCGCTGGGTATCGGTGGTTCGGCTCGACTTGCCCGCCTGCCTCGTGATCGATTCGGCCTTGGTATCCGTAGTCGACCGCACTTGCCCTGCTCAAGATAGTGACGAAGTTTCGTGATACGCCTTGGTCCTCGTGGTCAGCCCTCGTACTTGCCCGGTCCACCGCGTGGACCGCCTTGATATCCGAGTCGGCTCGCACTTGCCCCGTGACGGCCGTGTTTTGGTTGCATTGTATTATTGGTTCGGTCGGATCTGGTAGTTATACTTGTCTGCACGGTTTTTATAACACAGTGGGACATGGTGTTCATGTATAATCCTTGGTATGGTTATATCATAAAGCTGCCGATGAGGAAGAAATTCCACGAGCACGAGTGATAATTTGGAGGCGTGAGTCCTCGCTTGATGTAATCGTTATATGTTATATCGTAGTTTGGTCATCACACATGTCTCCCGCTTTATATAGACTATTATGATTTCATTTACTGATGTTCTTTACGATTTCACATACTTGGTACTGCCAATCGACCTCCTTCGCCGTGCGTCACGCCGCAGTAGGTACATCTACCGCCGATCCCCGCGTTTAGGATCTCATTTCAGATTTTGGGAAGCTCCGCCGTCGAGGCTTATCTTTGGTATGTTACCCCGAGTCCGTAAGTTCTTATGCGTTCGGGGTATGGCGGCCCCGTCCCGTCATAGTTGTTGTATAAATCTTAGAGGTCCGTAGTAATCTGTGGGCGGGGTTGTAAAAGGATTAAACTGCTCGTGTTTTATGTATATACCAAGGCAATCGCTGGTTGGCCTGTTTATTTATTATATCTCTTATTTCTTGTGTAAAGTTTTATTTCCGGTTTTTCTCGATGTTGTATCACTAGGGTGCCGGTAAGGCACGATGACGCCCGAGTTCGGGCGCACAAGTGGTATCGAGCGATTAATCCTCGGAAAGTGTCTCTGCACCGTGTCTAGTAGAGTCTTGATTATCGGTGTGTTGTGCACCACATCTATAATCGTGAGGCTATAGGACATTTAGGATTGGTTTCCATTCTTCTCATTACGAGATCGTGCCTTAGAGCCGGTGTGATAAGATTGGACCCTCCGGCGTGTTTCGTTTTACGATTATGCCTCTGCGAAAGGCAACCCGGCCCGAAGGGCAAAGCGGCAGAGGATCTGCGAGTAAGCAATGCGAGACCACAAGACTGAGCCTCGATCCCGCATGGAGCGAGAGATGAGTTACAAGGAGTGGCCCGATTAATGGCCGTGGTTGTGGCAGACTTGAGGATAATTTGACACAGCAGTTCGAGCACCGATGGTTCACCCTAGATCGAGATAGTTCGAGGCTTCGGATTTTACGAGTTGTAGCCGCGAGTTTTATGGGTCGAGGCACGAGGATGATCCGCAGGAGTTCATCCGACGATTCTACGATCGTGAGTGATCAAGGCATCGGAGATCGAGTCGGTGGCCCTAGGTTCACATCAATCGCGTGATACCGCGATCGGATCGTTTGATTCTTGGGAGCTGTCGAGGAGAGCATGCACTTCCAGTGGTATGGAACGCAGTTCTCGAGGCCTTTCTTGCACATTTCTTGCCTCCCGGATGAGAGGGCTCGGCCGCATTTTTGGTGTTACTGGCGAGCAGGCGTGCGGTTCGGGAGTACAATGTGGAGTTCGACTCATTGGCGATGCGTCCCGCGTTAGTAGCTAGTATGGAGGATCGAGTGCACCGATATGTTCTGAGGCTCGATGATTGCCTTGCAGAGTTGTTCGGGTAGCTCTTCACCGCATGGACATTGCCGCGTGCGGCGTATACACTTGGATGTGAGGAGCGGATAAATCGACGGAATGACCAAAGTCGAGAAGAGGGCGCGAACAGCAGGTCCTTTGGTGACTTTCGAGGCGGACCGCCTCGCCAGCGAACTAGTTATGTACCTCAAGATGCAGTGGTCCTCCACACTTTCGACCTTCCGGGATATTCAGAGCGTGCCTGGGGCTCCTGTGTTTCAGATTTTCAGAGAGCGAGTGCTCGCCGGATGAGGTTGCCCTTGTCTCGGTCTGGCCGTTGTGGAAAGCTTCATAAGGGAGAGTGTCGTACTAACTCGAGATTGTTATTTTTGCGCCAGCGAGGCCATCTGCAAGAGATCATCCGACTGGGTAGCACCGGTAGGATAGCATGGACTACTAGAGCGATTGGGTTCTTCACCTTCCGTAGCAGCAGATGTTTGTACACCGAAGGCCCCGGTAGAGGTCGCATGGGAGTTCGATTTTAGCGGTCCTTGAACCGCCTAGTTTCAGTATATCCTTAACCTCTAGAGTTTTGTTTGTATTGATGTTGTTGATGTGTTTAATGTTATGTTTGGATAGCTTTGTGCTAAAATGTGATTTAGAAACACAGTTAGTGAAAAGGGTAAGTCCTGGTAGTGTGAGATGGAAGTGGTAGCTTCATGATGTGAAATAGTAAGATTGTTCCGGATCGGGAACAAGAGTCAGCGCGTTGGGTCGGGTTGGGGACCATTTGGGTCAACCCAGAACCCGTTTGGGGTGGGGCCGTTAGGTGGTCCCGCCAGGTGGTAGGGTCACGAGGGTGCTAGGCCCAAGTTTAGTTGACAATCCTATGAGTTCGTGTGTGTTCGACCAGAATCAGTTCGAAGGCCGGAATGGCCTTAGGAAATCGAGGTTAGTGAGATGACCAAGTTTGGAGGTAGTGACTCGAGGGTTGGTAACAGCGTTGCGAAGTGTGGTACGGATACTAGAACGAGTTCGAGTGTTCGTGACGAGTACTACGAGAAAGGGGAGAAGTGAACGTGTGTTTTTGGGGCCAGGTGTGGCATGATTGTTTTCGTACATATAGCAGTGAAGACTATACTGACGCCTGTTTGTTTTGAGACCTAGAAGGAACATTCGGGACGAATGTTTCTAAGGGGGGAAGAATGTTATACCCCGTGTTTCCAGAGTATGTACGTGAGGGCGTACGTGTACAATTTGAGCCTTAAGTAGGCATAGTTTCGAAATTTGTACACAAGTGCCGAAAGGAGTCGTTTTTCGACGAAACGTTTCCACAGCTTACGTTGGGAAAATTCCGGCTATGTCATTTAGTATTTTTGCGGATTTTTCCGAGCGACGGAACATTTTTGGACCAACGGGAGGGTGACACTTGTCACCTCATTGACGGCAAAGAGAAGGCTGGCCTCGCCGATTAGCTCCTCTTTGTGCCTTGCTTTGTGGCTTGTTTTGTGGAGTGTTTTGTGGAGTGTTTTGTGGGTGCACTTGGCTTGATCTTGGCCTTACACTTGCCTTGCACATGGCTTGATCTTGGCCATTGGTTGGCCTTTGGTTTTGCTATAAATACCCCCTCTCTTGAAGACTTCTTCATCCACTCTTCACTTGCCTAAGTCTTGAGAACCCTCCTCCCTCTTGTTGACTCGTCCAAGAGCCCTCTCCTTGTGAATGCCTTTTGGCCGAAACCTTCCCCCTTTGTGAGCCTAAAGCCGAGAACACCCCCCCCTCCCTTAGGGTGTTGTTCTCGTGTGGTACCCCCCCTTTGTGGTATTAAAATACTCCTCCAAGTATTGTTATAATGCCCAAAATACCTTAGCCTTACCTTGTAGTATTCCAAAGTTACCTCTATACGTAGAGTCCTAAATACTACCTTGTGTCCTTTTAGTCTCAAACCGAAACCCTAAGGAACCCTTCACTGTTGGTTGAAGTTTTGGAGTAGAAGTTGGATAGAACTTCTAAGGGTTGTTTGGAGCGGTTTGGAGCACTCGGAGTAGGAGCTAAACCTTGCTCAGGCGCGACATTGTACTCGGATAATTTTGGGCTTATCGAGGTAAACACTACTGTCCTTCTATTGTAATTGGAAATTACATGTTGTAAGAATATATAGTTGAAGTATACTATATATAGAACTATACTTAGTACTGTGGCAATGTCTTTTGACTTAAGCCCAAGAATTAAGAATCGAATCAGACATGAGACTTGTGTAGTATTACTGTGTAGTAGAATCGTACACGTCCGGTTTGGCGTGTGAAACCCCCCCCCCTCTGGTTGGCTTGGTAGCCGGCCTCGTTAGAGAAGGAGATTTACGCTGTGGCGGGGAGATGTGCCAATTTTCTCAGAATATTCTACGTTGTGGTCTTGATGATAATAGGCGCCTTGTGGCCGTATAGGTTGAAGTACCTACGTGTGGCGCGATTTACTTGGCTTAAGGAGTAGCCGACGGGTGGGAGCGTTTTGCTATTAGTCGATACTCGTCGCGAGGTATGTGAACCTCTTCCTCTCTCTTCTAGCAGGAGAGGTGTGTAACTATGTAGTGCGGTAGACGCATACGTGTTTAATGTATTTGATTGGTTTGAAACATAAAGTGTTATAACGGCTTTATGGGAAGTTGGTTATAACAGCTTTATGTAGGTAAGAAAATGGGTTGTGGTTTTTAAAAGATAATTGATTTGATTTATAACTGGCTTGGGGCGTTATAATAAAACTTGAAGTATTTCAAAAGATTTATGAATCGTTTTGAAAGAAGTGTAGTATTGTGCTTTGAAAACTTAAGAGTTATACTAGCTTTATGGGAAGTTAGGTATAACGGCTTAAGAATGGTTTACTGATGTTAGAAGTTAAGAGACTTGATCTTATAAGATAAGAGACTTAACTTATTTGTTTTAATGTGAATGTTTGTGTGAAACCTCATTCGTGAGTAATGAGTACTTGATTTTATTTAAAGGGATAATGTTTTACTGATTTCGGAAATCAGAACGTGTATCGACAGGACCAATGCGGCGTTAATAAAGGAAAATGTATTGAATAATGATGAATTGTATTAAAACCAGAGAAACCTCCATCCGCATAGAAACTAAGATGACAAAATGATATTACATTTTCTAGATCATGGCTGCTGTAATAAGAATGTTGTAAACAAGAATAACCTACTCTCACGTACGACATAATTTACTCAATTATTCTAGAAAGGAATCAAGTGATTAAGTTTATGAACTATGAAACCTTTTGAAAATGAGAAGCTTGAGTAATTGAAACTAGGCAACCGAACTTAGGAAAAGAATGTTGTTACTTGATTTTGAAAAGGAATGTGGGTTGGTCATTCTAATACTTCGGTTATCTGGTGACTTTTATAAAAGTAATGGATATCTTTTAAAAAGAACTTAACTTATGTAGTACTTTGGAGTTAAAAACCCGGACTTTGGCATAAAATGAAAGTACTTTGAGTTGTGTGAAACTTGCCTATGCTTGTTGTTGTGAAACTTGCCTATGCTTGTTGTTGTGAAACTTGCCTATGCTTGTGATGATAGCCTTTGTTGTGCAAGTGTGGTATTTCGTATTCTGCGTCTCGATGAGGCCTACGACTTGTTGAGAACTTACTTGGACATGGCGGTGATGGAGAATTCCACGGGTATGCTCCGCTGATAGTGTTATTCCACGGACTAGCTCTCCACGAGGTTTCTTACTGCTCGGCTGGTATCGGTGGTCGGCTCGTACTTGCCCCGCCTCGTGATCGATTCGGCCTTGGTATCGTAGTCACCCTCGACTTGCCCCTGCTCAAGATAGTGACGGTTTCGTGATACGACCGTCCCCGTGGTCACCCTCGTACTTGCCGGTCGTGCGTGGCCGGCCTTGGTATCCTGGAGTCGGCTCGCACTTGCCCCGTGACGGCCGTGTTTTGGTTGCATTGTATTATTGGTTCGGTCGGATCTGGTAGTTATACTTGTCCTGTACGGTTTTTATAACACAGGTGGGACATGGTGTTCATGTATAATCCTTGGTATGGTTATATCATAAACCGCAAGAGCTGAGAAGAAATTCCACGCACGAGTGATAATTTGGAGGCGTGAGTCCCCGCTTGATGTGAATCGTTATATGTTATATACTGTAGTTTGGTCATCACACATGTCTCCTGCTTTATATAGACTATTATGATTTCATTTACAGTATTTACAGTTTCACATACTTGGTACTGTTATCGACCTCCTTCGTGGCCGCGTCATGCCGCAGTAGAGTACATCTACCGCCGATCCCCGCGTTTAGGATCTCATTTCAGATTTTGGGAAGCTCCGCTCCGGAGGCTTATCTTTGGTATGTTACCACAGTCCGTAAGTTCTCAGACGTTCGTAGTATGGCGGCCCCGTCCGTCATAGTTGTTGTATAAATCTTAGAGGTCCAGTAGTAATCGCTGCGGTGGTTGTAAAAGGATTAAACTGATCAGGTTTTATTTATATACTGAAGGAAACTGTTTTGGTTTGCCTGTTTATTTATTATATATCTTATTTCTTGTGTAAAGTTTTTATTTCAGCTTGTTTTCTCTGATGTTGTATAACTAGGGTGCCCTGGGTAAGGCACCAATGTGGCCCGGTTCGGGCGCCACAAGTGGTATCGAGCGATTAATCCTCTGAAAGTGTCTACGCACCGTGTCTAGTAGAGTCTTGATTATCGTGTTGTGCACCACATCTATAATCGTGAGGCTATAGGACATTTAGGATTGGTTTCCATTCTTCTCATTCCGAGATCGTGCCTTAGAGCCGCGTGTGATAAGATTGGACCCTCCGACGTGTTTCGTTTTTACGATTATGCCTGCGAAAGGCAACCCGCCCGAGAAGGGCAAAGCGCAGAGGATCTCGCGAGTAGCAGCGGCAGAGACCACAAGACTGAGCCTCCATCCGCACGAGCAGAGAGATGAGTTACGCGAGTGGGCCCGATTAATGGCCGTGGTTGTGGCGACTTGAGGATAGGTGACACGCAGCTTCGAGCACCGATGGTTCACCCTAGATCGAGATAGTTCGAGGCTTCGGATTTTCCGAGTTGTAGGCCGCGAGTTTTATGGGTCGAGGCACGAGGATGATCCGCAGAGTTCATCCGATGCGATTCTGGATCGAGAGTGATCAAGGCATCGGAGATCGAGTCGGTGGCCCTAGGTTCACATCAATCGCGTGATACCGCGATCGGTTTGATTCTTCGAGCTGTCCAGGGAGAGCATGCACTTCAGCGGTATGGAACGAGTTCTCGAGGCCTTTCTTGCACATTTCTTGCCTCCCGGATGAGGAGGGCTCGCCGGCAGATTTTTGGTGTTCTGGCAGAACCGCGCACGTTCGGGAGTACAATGTGGAGTTCGACTCATTGGCGACGTCCCTCGCGTTAGTAGCTAGTATGGAGGATCGAGTGCACCGATATGTTACAGGCTCGATGATTGCCTTGCAGAGTTGTTCGGTGTAGCTCTTCACCGCATGGACATTGCCCGCACGCAGCGTATACACTTGGATGCGGCGAGCGGATAAATCGACGGAATGACCAAAGTCGCGAAGAGGCGCGAACAGCAGGTCCTTTAGTGACTTTCGAGGCTGACCGCGTCAGCAGCAGACTAGTTCTGAACCTCCGTCAGTACAGAGTGGTCCTCCACCGTTTTCGGGACCTTCAGATATTCGAGAGCGTGCGGGGCTCCTGTGTTTCAGATTTTCGTGAGAGCGAGTGCTCGCCGGATGAGGTTGCCCTTGTCTCACGGCCGTTGTGGAAAGCTTCATAAGGGAGAGTGTCGTACTAACTCGAGATTGTTATTTTTGCGCCAGGGCCATCTGGCAAGAGACTGTCCGACCAGGGGTAGCACTGGTAGGATAGCATGGACTACTAGAGCAGTTGCGGGTTCTTCACCTTCCGTAGCCAGGCAGGATGTTTGTACACCGGAAGGCCCCGGTAGAGGTCGCAGTGGGAGTTCCCAGTTTTAGCGGTCCTTGAACCGCCTAGTTTCAGGTATATCCTTAACCCTCTAGAGTTTTGTTTGTATTGATGTTGTTGATGTGTTTAATGTTATGTTTGGATAGCTTTGTGCTAAAATGTGATTTAGAAACACAGTTAGTGAAAAGGGTAAGTCCTCAGGTAGTGTGAGATGGAAGTGGTAGCTTTCATGATGTGAAATAGTAAGATTGTTCCGGATCGGGAACAAGAGTTGGCGCGTTGGGGTCGGGTTGGGGACCATTTGCGGTCAACCGAACCCGATTTAGGGTGGGGTCCGGGTGGTCCCGCGGTGGTAGGTCACGAGGGTGCTAGGCCCAAGTTTAGTTGACCATCGATGAGTTCGTGGGTGTGTTCGACCAGAATCAGTTCGGAAGGCCGGAATGGCCTTAGGGAAATCGAGGTTAGTGAGATGACCAAGTTTGGAGGTAGTGACTCGCGGTTGGTAATGGCGTTGCTGAAGTGTGGTACGGATACTAGAACGAGTTCGAGTGTTCGTGACGAGTACTACGAGAAATGGGATAAGTGAACGTGTGTTTTTGGGGCCAGGTGTGGCATGATTGTTTTCGTACATATAGCAGTGAAGACTATACTGACGCCTGTTTGTTTTGAGACCTAGAAGGAACATTCGGACGAATGTTTCTAAGGGGAAGAATGTTATACCGTGTTTCCGCAGTATGCACGTGAGGCGCACGTGTACAATTTGAGCCTTAAGTAGGCATAGTTTGAAATTTGTACACAAGTGCCGAAAGGAGTCGTTTTTCGAAACGCTTCCACGACTTACGCTGGGAAAATTCCGGCTATGTCATTTAGTATTTTTGCGGATTTTTCCGAGCGACGAACATTTTTGGATCAACGGAGGGTGACACTTGTCACCCTCATTGACGGCAAAGAGAAGGCTCGCCTCGCCGATTGGCTCCTCTTTGTGCCTTGCTTTGTGGCTTGTTTTGTGGAGTGTTTTGTGGAGTGTTTTGTGGGTGCACTTGGCTTGATCTTGGCCTTACACTTGCCTTGCACATGGCTTGATCTTGGCCATTGGTTGGCCTTTGGTTTTGCTATAAATACCCTCTCTTTGAAGACTTCTTCATCCACTCTTCACTTGCCTAAGTCTTGAGAACCCTCCTCCTCTTGTTGACTCGCCCAAGAGCCCTCTCCCCTCAGGAAGGCCTTTGGCCGAAACCTTCCCCTTTGTGAGCCTAAAGCCGAGAACACCCCTCCCTTGTGGTGTTGTTCTCGTGTGGTACCCTTTGTGGTATTAAAATACTCCTCCAAGTATTGTTATAATGCCCAAAATACCTTAGCCTTTTACCTTGTAGTATTCCAAAGTTACCTCTATACGTAGAGTCCTAAATACTACCTTTTGTCCTTTTAGTCTCAAACCGAAACCCAAGGAACCCTTCACCGTTGGTTGAAGTTTTGGAGTAAGTTGGATAGAACTTCTAAGGGTTGTTTGGAGCGGTTTGGAGCACTCGGAGTAGAGCTAAACCTTGCTCAGCGCGACATTGTACTCGGATAATTTTGGGCTTATCGAGGTAAACACTATCTTCTTCTATTGTAATTGGAAATTACATGTTGTAAGAATATATAGTCAAGTATACTATATATAGAACTATACTTAATCGTGGCAATGTCTTTTGACTTAAGCTCAATCGAATCAGACATAAAAGAGACTTGTGTAGTATTACCGTGTAGTAGAATCGCACACGCCGGTTTGGCGTGTGAAACCCCCTCCGGTTGGCTTGGCAGCCTCGTTAGAAGGAGATTTACGCCGTGGCGGGAGATCTTGCCGAATTTTCTCAGAGAATATTCTACGTTGTGGTCTAGATGATAATAGGCGCCTTGTGGCCTTATAGGTCAAGTACCACGTGTGGCGCGATTTACTTGGCTTAAGGAGTAGCCGATCGTTTGAGCGTTTTGCTATTAGTCGATACTCGCCGCGAGGTATGTGAACCTCTTCCTATCTCTTCTAGCATGATATGTGTGTAACTATGTAGTATGCAGACGCATACGTGTTTAATGTATTTGATTGGTTTGAAACATAAAGTGTTATAACGCTTTATGGGAAGTTGGTTATAATGACTTTATGTAGGTAAGAAAATGGGTTGTGGTTTTTAAAAGATAATTGATTTGATTTATAAGCGGCTTGGGGCGTTATAATAAAACTTGAAGTATTTCAAAAGATTTATGAATCGCTTTGAAAGAAGTGTAGTATTGTGCTTTGAAAACTTAAGAGTTATACTAGCTTTATGGGAAGTTAGGTATAACGGCTTAAGAATGGTTTCTTGATGTTAGAAGTTAAGAGACTTGATCTTATAAGATAAGAGACTTAACTTATTTGTTTTAATGTGAATGTTTGTGTGAAACCTCATTCGTGAGTAATGAGTACTTGATTTTATTTAAAGGGATAATGTTTTACCGATTTGGAAATCGAGCGTGTATCGACATCACCGCAAATGCGGCGTTAATAAAGGAAAATGTATTGAATAATGATGAATTGTATTAAAACCAGAAACCTCCATCCGCATAGAAACTAAGATGAGACAAAATGATATTACATTTTCTAGATCATGGTCAGTAATAAGAATGTTGTAAACAAGAATAACCTACTCTCACGCATTTACATAATTTACTCAATTATTCTAGAAAGGAATCAGTGATTAAGTTTATGAACTATGAAACCTTTTGAAAATGAGAAGCTTGAGTAATGAAACTAGGCAAACCGAACTTAGGAAAAGAATGTTGTTACTTGATTTTGAAAAGGAATGTGGGTTGGTCATTCTAATACTACGTATCGTGACTTTTATAAAAGTAATGGATCTCTTTTAAAAGAACTTAACGTATGTAGTACTTTGGAGTTAAAAACCCGACTTTGGCATAAAATGAAAGTACTTTGAGTTGTGTGAAACTTGCCTATGCTTGTTGTTGTGAAACTTGCCTATGCTTGTTGTTGTGAAACTTGCCTATGCTTGTGATGATAGCCTTTGTTGTGCAAGTGTGGTATTTCAGACACCGCGCGTCTCGATAGAGGCGGCCGACTTGTTGAGAACTTACTTGGACACGTCGGGCGGTGATGGAGAATTCCACCGTATGCTCGCTGATAGTGTTATTCCATGGACTAGCTCTCCATGAGGTTTCTTACCGCTCGCCCGGTATCCGTGGTCGGCTCGTACTTGCCCCGCCTCGTGACCGATTCGGCCTTGGTATCCGTAGTCACCGCGACTTGCCCCGCTCGATAGTGACGGTTTCGTGATACGGACCGTCCCCGGTGGTCACCCTCGTACTTGCCCCGGTCCACCGCGTGACCGCCTTGGTATCCGATAGTCGGCTCTCGCACTTGCCCCGACGGCCGTGTTTTGGTTGCATTGTATTATTGGTTCGGTCGGATCTGGTAGTTATACTTGTCTGCATGCGGTTTTTATAACACAGGTGGGACATGGTGTTCATGTATAATCCTTGGTATGGTTATATCATAAACTGCCGGCAGTGAGGAAGAAATTCCACGGGCACGAGTGATAATTTGGAGGGCGTGAGTCCCTGTCTTGATGTAACTGGTTATATGTTATATACTGTAGTTTGGTCATCATACATGTCTCCTGCTTTATATAGACTATTATGATTTCATTTACAGTATTTACAGTTTCACATACTTGGTACCTGTTGTACTGACCTCCTTCGGGGGGCTGCGTTCATGCCGCAGGTAGAGGTACATCGGCTGTCGATCCCCGCGTTTAGGATCTCATTTCAGCGTTTTGGGAAGCTCCGTTCCGTCGGAGGCTTATCTTTGGTATGTTACCCTGAGTCTGTAAGTTCTTGCGTTCAGGTATGGCGGGCCTGGCCCCGTCATAGTTGTTGTATAAATCTTAGAGGTCTGTAGTACTGTTGTGGGCAGGGTTGTAAAAGGATTAAACTGTTCAGGTTTTATGTATATACTGAAGGCAACTGCTTTGGTTGGCCTGTTTATTTATTATATCTCTTATTTCTTGTGTAAAGTTTTTATTTCCGCTGGTTTTCTCTGATGTTGTATCACTAGGGTGCCCGGGGTAAGGCACCAGTGACGGGCCCGGGTTCGGGGCGTCACAATTATGAAGTTTGATAAGTATATTGACTATTGGAACCTTAATCCGAAAAACTAGTATGTTAGCCCTTAAGTTTGTAATTAAACTTGGTTATTAGTATAAGTTGTCACATGTTATATTAAGAAGGAAATTGTAGTTGTTGAAGTTGTTTATGACTATATAACATGTTTGACCCAAGAACTTGGATTAGAAAAGAATTGGAAGACCTTATGTTGTTGCACCTAGTAGCCCAGAATGACATTGTATAATTGGATTGTTTTGTATCATTTGTGGGGCGGAATTTTACACGTCTTGTAGGGTTGTAATCCCCTTTGTATTTGCTGAATTGATTTGAGCCTTAAATGTGGCGTTTGGTTATTGAATTCGGCCTTGAAAAAGGTGGCAAAGTATGTAGAAACAAAGGAAGTGCTGCCCGATTTTCCGTAGAATTTAGTGACCTTGTACTTAGAATTATTCTACGAAGAGAGCTAGAGGTTAATAGACATTTTATGACCATTATAGGTTGAAGTACTACGAGTAGCGTATTTGTCACGACCCGAACCCGGGCCCGTGACTGGTGCCTTACCCCGGGCACCCAAGTATACATACATCAGAGTAATCAGCGGAACATAAAACAAGACATGATATAATATGAAATGTGAAACAGTTATCTGAGAAAACTTGCCTTTCGGCATATATATATAAACTTTAAAACCGAACAGTTACATCCCATTTACAACTCGCCTACAACAAGATTGGCTGCACTCTAAGAGTTTTATCAACAATGACGGGACAGGGCCCCGCTATACCCCTGAATGTAAGTACCTACAATGACAGGGGACTATACCCAAGATAAGCCTCCGGAGAAACGGAGCTTCCCAAACGCTGAACTGTGACCCTATGAGCGAGGATCAACACTGGTGTACCTTTACTGCGCAGATGAACGCAGCCTCAAGGAGGTCGACAACAAGTACCAAGTATGTGAAATCAAAGTTGTAAATGAAATCATAGTAGTCTATATAAAGCAGGAGACATGTATGATAACTAAACTACAGTTCACAATCAATAAGCAGTCATGTCAAGTCAGGGATTCATGCCCTCAAAGTCATCACTCAAATACAACTATGGGTCTCACGCCCACAACATCAATCATGCCCGTGGAATACCTTCCTCACCGCCAATAGCCTGATATAAAAGCACCAAGGAACACACATGAACACGTGTCCCACTGTGTCATAATAAAACCGTACGGGGTAAGTACGAAGGCATAGCCGACTACTAAAACCCACAGTACCAACAGGGTCATAAACTGTATCATGAGATCTGTCTAGACCGCCACATGATCGAAGCTGGCCACTCGCCCGTAGTATCTAATGTGCGCGTCTAGTCCTGGAACTTCCCGCAGCTCCGCATAGGCCACTCCAATGGCCCGCATGAGGTATTACTCGCATCGAGGGTAGCTACTCCCCGGCAACGCCCCGACTCGCGATCCGCATGGCCACATGACCGCATGACCATAAAGGCCGCACACTAACACGAACTCGTAGCTCCGCATAGGTCACACAGACCCGCATGAGGTATTCTCGAATCATAGGTCACACAGACCCGCCTAAGTCTACCCCGCATCGGAGGGCAGCTTAACCCCCAGAATCATGTCAAGAGGTGAGTGATATAATACTAACATAACATCTTATCGTTAAACAACATAAGCACAACAAGGGAAACCCCTTTACACAAACATCACAAGATACTTAACACACGTAGCATCCTAACATGTTTTACTTATCAAATCAACAAGAAAGTATTACAAGGCTATCACAAACCAACACAATCAAGTTAATCAGACAAGGTACTTTCTACTTTATGTTAACAAGTTCGGGTTTTTATCCCCAAAGTACTTCAAGATTCTTATTATTCAGGCTTAAGTCAAAAGACATTGCCGTAAAACTACGTTCAGTTAACACACGTATGTCTACCGTACTATATATATATTCTTTAAAATATCATGCTCAAGAGGATAGGAAGAATCACATACCTCGCGACGATTATCGACTATTAGCAAAACGCTCCACGGCTATAACCCGACTAGCCTTGTCCACCTTTCAAGTAGTACATGCTACTCGCAGAACATTCAACCTATAAAGGTTATATTAGTCTACCATCTTCTACATTAATATTCTTCTGATGTGATTTCAGTTCAAGTCTTTTCTGTAATATCCTTCTATTACAGTTCAAATCTCTTCTATGAATCTTATATTCATTTCTATACAACTACAGTATGTAATTTTCAATTACAATAGAAGGATAGGATTATTTACCTCGGTAAGCCCAAAATTATCCAAGTTTAATGTCGATCCTGAGCAATATTTAGCTCCTACTCCGGGTGCTCCAACCCGCTCCAAACAACCCTTAGAAGTTCTACGAAACTTTTTCCTAATACTTCAACCAACTGTGAAGATTTCCTTAGGGTTTCGTTTAGTGACTGAAGGGAAGTATAGTAGTATTTCTGGGCTTTTAGTATAGGGATAACCTTGCGATACTACAAGGTATTTGGGCCAAGGTATTTTGGAATAGTAACTATACTTGGAGAGTATTTCTACCAAGAGGGGGGGGTACTCTCGGCCAAGGCCACTAGGAGGGGGTGTACCTCACGAGGCCTACTCAAAGGGGAGGAAGGCTTGGGCGAACCATAGAGAGGAGGAGAGGGTTTTCAAGACTTAGGGATTTTTGTGGATGAAGAAGTCTTCACAAAGTGGGGGGGGGGGGGGGGGGTATTTATAGGGAAATCAAAGGCCAAGATCAAGCCAAGTGGTAGGCAAGTGTAGGGTGAGGATTTACCCATGTGTACCTTATCCATCTACCACACCAACTATCACAAATATCCTACCTAACCCAAGACCCCAATTCGTCCCATGTGACGCCCACAACAACGTCCAATATGAGGGTGACACATGTCACCCTCCCGTTGGTCCAAAATGTTTCATCTCTCGGAAAAATCCGCAAAAAATTGAAATGACATAGCTGTAATTTTCCCTTCGCGAGTCTTGTAAAACGTTTCGTCGAAAAACGATTCTTTTCGGTAGTTGTGAACAAAATTTTCGGCCCTTGCCTAATTTAAGGCTCAAACTTTTCTACGTACGTCCTCACGTACATACTCTGGAAATACGGGGTATAACAGTATTCTACTTGAAGGGTGGAAAAGGCTAGCAAGGGTATAGTACTTGGAGCGTTTTGCTAATTGTCGATAATCGTCGCGAGGTATGTGAACCTCTTCCTATATTTTCTAGCATGATTGTTGTAAACTATGTAGTACGATAGACGTACATATGCTAAATGAATTTGGTTGGTTTAAAACATAAAGTGTTATAACGGCTTTATGAGAAGTTTGTTATAACAACTTTATGTAGGTAAAGAAATGGTTTGTGGTTTTTAAAAAAGATAAGAGACTTGACTTATAAATGACTTGATGTGAAATATTAAGGACTTGGTTGGTGTTAAAAAGTTGTGAAACCGCTTTTATGAGAAATGGGTAATTGGGTTTTAAAAGGAATAAGTTATATTGATTTCGGAAATGAGAATAAGTATCGAACAAGCCATTGCAGCGTTAATAAAGGAAAATGTAATGACAATTAATTATATTAAAACAAGTAGAAACCTCCATCTGCATAGAAGCTAAGATAAAACAAAATTATTACATTTTATAGATCATGCTACTTTAATAAGAATCATTACTTACAAGAATTAATTTTCTTAAATTCCAAAGTAAGGAACTTGATTTCTAAAAGAAAAGGGACTTGAGGAATTGAAGAGTTTTTGGTTTAAAAGAAAGGCATGGTTTTGTCTTAAAATGGTTTAAAAAGAAGGCATGGTTTTGTCTTAAATTGGTTTTAAAAAAAAAGGCATAGTATTGTCTTGGTTTATTTAAATGAAGGTATGGAATTGTTTTGGTTTACTTAAAACAATAGTTACTCTACTTTTGGATACTACGAGTGTTAGTACCAGGTGACGTTTGGGTATGAAATGAGTCTTTTTAAAAGAATTAAGGTATGTAGTACTTTGGGGTTAAAACCCAGACTTTGACATAAAATGAAAGTACCTTGAGTTGTGTGTAACTTGCCTATGTTTGCGCGTGATATCCTTGTTGTGCAAGCGTTGTATCCTTATGATTACCGCGTCTCTCGATGGAGGGCCGATCATGTTATTCTTGATTGATGGACATACTGACACGATGGGTGGCCCACGGGTATGCTTCCACTAGGAGTGTTGTCTTGTTATATCCTTGGACCTACTGACACGTTGGGTGGCCCACGGGTATGGTTCCACTAGGATTGTTGTTCCATGGACTAGCTCTCCATGAGGTTTACTGATTCGGCCTCGTATCCGTAGCTAGCCCTCGTTGCCCCTGGCCGTCGATGCAGTTGGTTCGGTAGTTGGCTTTCGTACTTGCCGATCGATTCTTGATAGTGTCATTCCATGGACCACCCTCCACGGGTTTTACCGATTCACCAGTATCCGTGGTTGGCTCTCGTACTTGCCCCGGTCGTGGCTGATTCGGCTTTGGTATCTGGTAGTTAGCCTTCGCACTTGCCCCATTCAGTTTTGTGGCGAAGTCTCGTGATCACGGCCTTGGTATCTGGTAGTTAGCCCTCGTACTTGCCCCGTCAGCTACGTGACTCGGCCTTGGTATCTGGTAGTTGGCTTTCGTACTTGCCCCGTGTCAGCTTCGTGGTATAGTTGTATAGTATGGTTGGTACGGCTTTGGTATCTGGTAGTTGGCTTTCGTACTTGCCTGGCCATTGATGATGCGACTTTGGTATCTGGTAGTTAGCCTTCGTACTTGCCCCGTACGGTTTTATGACACAGGTGGGACCTGGTGTTCAAGTGTACTCTTTGGTGTTGTTATATCATAGACTGCCGGCAGTGAGGAAGGAATTCCATGGGCATGATTGATGTGGTGGGCATGAGACCCATTGTTATATTTTGAGTGATGACTTTGAGGGCGTGAGTCCCTGACTTGACATGACTGCTTATAATGTTGTGTACCGAAGTTTGGTTATCATACATGTCTCCTGCTTTATATAGACTATTATGATTTCATTTACTGATTTCTGATTTCACATACTTGTACTGTTGACCTCGACTTCCTCGGCTGCATTCATGCCGCAGGTAGAGGTACACCAGTTGTTGATCCTCGCTCATAGGATCACAGTTCAGCGTTTGGGAAGCTCCGTTTCTCCGGAGGCTTATCTTTTGGTATGATTCCCTGAGTTGTAGGTTCTTGTACATTCAGGGGTATGGCAGGGCCCTGTCCCGTCATAGTCGTTATAAAATTCATAGAGGTCTGTAGTACTGTTGTAGGCAGGTTTTGAAAAAAGGATGTAACTGTTCAGGTTTAATTATTTATTTATGCAGAAAGGTAACCGTTTTGGTTAGCCTGTTCTCTTATTATCTTGTTTCATGTTTAAGATTTTATTTCCGCTGATTTTCTCTGATGTTGTATCACTAGGGTGCCCGGGGTAAGACACCAGTCGCGGGCCCGAGGTCGGGTCGTGACAAAAGTGGTATCAGAGCAGTTAATCCTCGGAAAGTGTCTACAGACCGTATCTAGTAGAGTCTTGATTATCGGTGTGTTGTGCACCACACCTATAATCAGGAGGCTGCAGGATATTTAGGATTGGTTTCCATTCTTCTCACTCTGAGATCGTGCCTTAGAGCTGTGTTATAAGTTGGACTCCCTCTGACGTATCTCTTTTGTACCAGCTATGCCTCCACGCAAGGCAACCAGAGACCAGAAGGGCAAGGCAACAGAGGGAGCTGCGGGTAGAGCAACAACGGTCTCTACTGAGGCCACAATACCTGAGCCTCCAGTCCCACGGCCAGGAACAGAAGATATGGGTTGCAAGGAGATGGCCCAGTTACTAGCTAGGATTGTGGCTAGACACGAGGACAGGCAAGAGTCGGAGGTTCCAGTAGCACCCGTAGTTCACCCCAGATCGGATAGTTTGAGACTACGAGACTTTTTGAGCTGCAGCCCACCTGAGTTCTACGGGTCGAGGCCTGAGGATGATCCGCAGGAGTTCATCCGACAGTTACAACAGATCATAAGAGTGATCAAGGCTTCGGAGACCGAGTCGGTGGTCTTAGGTTCGCATCGGCTGCGCGTGATCCGCAATGATCGTTTGATTCGTAGGAGCTGTCCCGGGGGGAGCATGCGCCTCCAACTGTTTGGGACGAGGTCTCGGAGGCATTTCTCAGCCATTTCTTGCCTCCGCATGCGAGAGCACGCCGATAGATTTACGTCGAGACGCAGAGGCGTACGGTTCGGGAGTACAACGTGGAGTTCGACTCGTTGGCTCGATATGTCCCTGCGTTAGTGGCAGATATGGAGGACAGAGTGCACCGCTACGTCACGGGGCTCGATGACTACTTGGCAGAGGCTTGCTCGGGTGTAGCTCTTCAGCCGGGCATGGACATTGCCCGTATACAGGCTTATGCACATGGGATGGAGGAACGTAGAGACCGACATGGGGACCAGGATCAGCATAAGAGGGTCAAGACAGCAAGGTCCTTTGGTAACTTTCGAGGCGGACCGCCTCAGCAGCAGGCTAGTTATACACCTCCGCCAGTACAGAGTGGTCCTCCACAGTCTTCAGGGCATCCAGGGTATTCAGGAGCAGGTCAGGGCTCTAAGGTTTCAGATTTTCAGGGGAGTAGGAGTGCTCGTCGGATGAGGCCACCCTTATCTCAGTGTGGCCGTTGTGGAAAACTCCATAAGGGGGAGTGTCGTGCTAGTTTGGGAGATTGTTATACTTGCGGCCGACAGGGCCATTTTGCGAGGGATTGTCCGACCAGAGGTAGATCAGATGTTAAGACTCGTCCTTCAGGATCAGTGGAGGGTCATCGCCTTCTATAGCTATGCGCCAACAGGGCAGGATTATGATTAAAGCGACAAAGGGAAAGTGGAGCAGTAGTTACAGATATATCCTTAACCCTCTAGAGATTAGTATGCGTGATAGGATGATTTTTTTTATCTGTTAAGTGTTATGTTCAGATAACATTGTGATAATTGTGATTAGAAAACATGGGCAGTTAAAAAGGTAAGTTTGGGGTCAGGTAATTTGTGAACCTTAGAAATTATGACAGTTGAGACCTTAGATGTAAGGCCGTCTTGAGTAAAAGACTTTACGGTTAATCTTTGTCAGAGTGCATAGTATACGTGGAGTATTTGTGTGATAATTTCATGGGTAGTTGTGATAGAAGTGGTAGCTTTCATGACGTGAATTAGTGAGATTGTTCCGGACCGGGGAACGAGAGAGTTGGGCGCGATAATGGGTCGGGTTGAGGCCAGGTCGCGGGTCAACCCGCGGCCCGGAATGAGGTGGGATCAGTTTGAGGTGGTCTCGCTAGGTGGTAGGGTCACGAGGGTGCAAGGCCCAAGTTCAGGTAACCACCGTACGAGTTCGTAGACGCGTTCGACCATAATCGGATCATGAAGGTCGGGTTTGGCCTTAAAAGAATGTGAGGCTAGTAAGATGACCAAGGTTTGAGGTAGTAACTCCAAGGTGTTGGAAACTGAAGCAATGACGGAAGTATGGTACGTTTACTAGAAAGAGTTCGGGTGTTCGAGAAAGGTACGACGAGTAAGGGAAGGAGTGAACATGTGTTAAGAGAAGGGAAATGTTCATTTTGTGAAGTAACGAGGTGAAGAAAGTATCCTTTAGACCATGGGTGGAAGCTTTAGTTTTGTTATACACGTTAGAGGTGGTTCTTCGTTGGCTTGGATTCGAGTTTTGAGCATGTGTTATATTATGGCCAGGTGTGACATAATTGGTTTTGTAAGTATAGTAGTGAAGACTATACCGGCGCGTGTATGTTTTGAGACTTAGAAGGAACATTCGGGACGAATGTTTCTAAGGGGGGAAGAATGTTACACCCCGTAGTTCTAGGGTATGTACGTGAGGACATACGTACGAGAATACGACATTAAAATTGGAATAGAAGGAAGATGTGATTTTTTCGACGGAAAAATTTCCGAACTTCGTGAAGGAAAGAGGTTTATTATTGAGAATTGGATTCTCAACTTTGGTATTTAAGACTTTAAGAACTTATAAGAATTATGGAATTTATATTTTACGGATTTGGTCATGTGGGGCCCACCCGAGGAATTTTACGTTTTGTGGGACCCACGAGGGTTACGGAATTTTATGGATGAATGGGAGGGCGACACGTGGCGCCTCCCCCACTTGGCGTTGGACGAAAATTTACAAGGATTGGATGGTCATTTGACCATTGTGGATGAAAGTCTTCAAGCTTGAGTGTATTGACCAAGTCAACTTGTCCACTTGGCTTTTATCCATGTGATCTTCATCCTAGCCACACATTTGTTATAATCTTGACCCTTCATTGTTTTATATATACACAACTAGTGCAAGACCAAGTCTTCAACACTTAGAAAATTTTCACAACATTTCGTGTCTTCTTGAAAGCTCACGGGTTGGGCATCTTTCCACACAAAAAAAATGTAGTTTTGTTCCATTGTTCACAAGACTTAAACCCTAGGTTCCTAAGAGTGTTGTAAGGTTATCTCAATAGAAAGATTCCGGAAAAGTGGCGTTTTCGTATTAGTCGCAAGGCGGAAACTTAAGGAGTTCTTCAACTTTGAAGTTGGAACTTGAAGATGGGTTCTTCATAGGCTTCTAAGGAGTGCTTGGAGCGGATTGGAACTTAAGGAAAGGAGCTAAGAATTGCTAAGGAGCGACTTTGAATCTTGGAAATTTTAAGGGCTTGTAAAGGTATAATTCTTGTCGTTTTAGTAATTAAGATTACTACTTGTTGTAGCTTTGGATATTAGCAAGCATGAGGTGTTTATTATGAAGTTTGATAAGTATATTGACTATTGGAACCCTAATCCGAAAAACTAGTATGTTAGCCCTTAAGTTTGTAATTCAACTTGGTTATTAGTATAAGTTGTCACATGTTATATTAAGAAGGAAATTGTAGTTGTTGAAGTTGTTTATGACTATATAACATGTTTGACCCAAGAACTTGGATTAGAAAAGAATTGGAAGACCTTATGTTGTTGCACCTAGTAGCCGAGAATGACATTGTATAATTGGATTGTTTTGTATCATTTGTGGGGCGGAATTTTACACGTCTTGTAGGGCGTGTAATCCCCTTTGTATTTGCTGAATTGATTTGAGCCTTAAATGTGGCGTTTGGTTGTTGAATTCGGCCTTGAAAAAGGTGGCAAAGTATGTAGAAACAAAGGAAGTGCTGCCCGATTTTCCGTAGAATTTAGTGACCTTGTATTTAGAATTATTCTACGAAGAGAGCTAGAGGTTAATAGACATTTTATGACCATTATAGGTTGAAGTACTACGAGTAGCGTATTCTACTTGAAGGGTGGAAAAGGCTAGCAAGGGTATAGTACTTGGAGCGTTTTGCTAATTGTCGATAATCGTCGCGAGGTATGTGAACCTCTTCCTATCTTTTCTAGCATGATTGTTGTAAACTATGTAGTACGGTAGACGTACATGTGCTAAATGAATTTGGTTGATTTAAAACATAAAGTGTTATAACGGCTTTATGGGAAGTTTGTTATAACAACTTTATGTAGGTAAAGAAATGGTTTGTGGTTTTTAAAAAAGATAAGAGACTTGACTTATAAATGACTTGATGTGAAATATTAAGGACTTGGTTGGTGTTAAAAAGTTGTGAAACCGCTTTTATGAGAAATGGGTAATTGGGTTTTAAAAGGAATAAGTTATATTGATTTCGGAAATGAGAATAAGTATCGAACAAGCCATTGCAGCGTTAATAAAGGAAAATGTAATGACAATTAATTATATTAAAACAAGTAGAAACCTCCATCTGCATAGAAGCTAAAATAAGTCAAAATTATTACATTTTATAGATCATGACTACTTTAATAAGAATCATTACTTACAAGAATTAATTTTCTTAAATTCCAAAGTAAGGAACTTGATTTCTAAAAGAAAAGGGACTTGAGGAATTGAAGAGTTTTTGGTTTAAAAGAAAGGCATGGTTTTGTCTTAAAATGGTTTAAAAAGAAGGCATGGTTTTGTCTTAAATTGGTTTTTTTTAAAAAGGCATAGTATTGTCTTGGTTTATTTAAAAGAAAGTATGGAATTGTTTTGGTTTACTTAAAACAATAGTTACTCTACTTTTGGATACTACGAGTGTTAGTACCAGGTGACGTTTGGGTAAGAAATGGGTCTTTTAAAAAGAATTAAGGTATGTAGTACTTTGGGGTTAAAACCCGGACTTTGACATAAAATGAAAGTACCTTGAGTTGTGTGTAACTTGCCTATGTTTGCGCGTGATAGCCTTGTTGTGCAAGCGTTGTATCCTTATGATTACCGCGTCTCTCGATGGAGGGCCGGTCATGTTATTCTTGATTGATGGAAATACTGACACGATGGGTGGCCCACGGGTATGCTTCCACTAGGAGTGTTGTCTTGTTATATCCTTGGACATACTGACACGTTGGGTGGCCCACGGGTATGGTTCCACTAGGATTGTTGTTCCATGGACTAGCTATCCATGAGGTTTACTGATTCGGCCTTGGTATCTGGTAGCTAGCCCTCGTACTTGCCCCGGTCGTTGCTGATGCAGGTTGGTTCTGGTAGTTGGCTTTCGTACTTGCCCCGATCAGTTCTTGATAGTGTCATTCCATGGACCAGCCCTCCATGGGGTTTTACTGATTCGACCTTGGTATCTGGTGGTTGGCTCTCGTACTTGCCCCGGTCGTGGCTGATTCGGCTTTGGTATCTGGTAGTTAGCCTTTGCACTTGCCCCGTTCAGTTTTGTGGCGAAGTCTCGTGATCACGGCCTTGGTATCTGGTAGTTAGCCCTCGTACTTGCCCCCGTCAGCTACGTGACGCGGCCTTGGTATCTGGTAGTTGGCTTTCGTACTTGCCCCGTGTCAGCTTCGTGGTATAGTTGTATAGTATGGTTGGTACGGCTTTGGTATCTGGTAGTTGGCTTTCGTACTTGCCCGGCCGATTGATGACGCGGCTTTGGTATCGGTAGTTAGCCTTCAGATTGCCCCAGACGGTTTATGACGCGTGGGACCTGGTGTTCAAGTGTACTCTTTGGTGTTGTTATATCATAGACTGCCGGCAGTGAGGAAGGAAGTTATGGGCGTTAGAAGTTCTGTGGGCAGACGCAAAGGACTGATTTTCCAAGCAGGCGTCGCAGCGCCGCGGCGCCAAGGCGGGATTTTCCGCGAAAAAGGGGAGAAAATCAGGGGATATTTTGATAAAAGGCCTATGGGAGGGTGACAAGTGTCCCTCCCATCTTTTGACCAGAGGAGGGTCTTATTTTAGGACCAAGTCTTGAAGACTTGGTCATTTGCAAGGTTTTCCCTAAAGAAAATTCCCCTCTTCTCTCTCAAATTGATGAACCCCGATGAGATTTTTGGAAAGGCAACAAGAAGGAAAAATATTGGCAAGCTTGTAGAGGGTTCGTGTGGGTGATTTTAAAGTGAAGAAGATTTCGGAAAGATGGCTTCTTGAGGTAAAATCTTCACCTTCTTATGAAATTGAAGATTACAAGTGATAGTAGTTAAGAAATGAGCATGTGGTTAATATATTAAAGTTTGAAAATATTTGGATCATGTCGACTTGTTGAAAACCGAAAATGGGCATGTTAGTCACTCATGTTGTAATCAATTCGGTTGTTAGCTAAAATCGTTACATGTTATAATTAGAAGGGTATATAATTGATTATGTTTTATATAACATGTTGGAATAACGAGTTGGATAAAAAGGATTTGAAAAAGATGATATGTGAGCATGTTGTAGCCAAGGAGTTGCCTTAAAATTATTAGACTGTTTAATATGCATTGTGGGGCAGAATTTTACACGTCCGGTTAGGCGTGTAATCCCCTGTGTATTGCTGAATTGTTGGGCCTTAAATGTGGCGTTTGATTATTGAATTCGGACCTTGAAAAAGGTGGAAAAGTACGTAGAAACAAAGGAAGTGCTGTCCAATTTCCCGTAGAATAAGGGACTTTACATTAGAATATTCTACGTTGAAGCTAGAAGCTAATAGACGTATTATGGTCATTATAGGTTGACATCTACGGACGACATATTGGACTTGGCAAGTGGATTAAGTCGGAGAGGTATGTGGAAACTTTCTTATCTCTTGAGCATGAGTAGTTATAACTGTATAGTACGGTAGACGTACGTGATTTAAATGAAGTAAACCCATTTGATATACTTGACTTGTTTTAAGAATGTCTAAGTTGGTGGAGTTAGAGAGTTAACTCACTTGTTCTTGAGGAATGATTTATTCTAATAAGGTAGACAAGGATTTCTTGACATGAAAAAGTATAGAATACTTGATGTGGAAAGTATTGAGTATTGAATTATTCTAAAGATAAGAGACCTGATTTTTAAGTTAATAAACTTGTTTTCTAAAGTTAAGAGACTTGAAGTATTTTGAAAGTTGTGTAACTTGATTTGAAGTATAAGTCTCTTGGTCATAAAAAAGAACGAAATTGTCTAAGATATAAGGAGTTATAACGGCTTTATGGAAAGTTAGTTATAACGGCTTTATGAAAGGATAAGGATGTCTTAGTTTCTAAGCATAAAGTTAGTACAACGGCTTTATGAGAAGTTGGTTATAATAACTTTATGGAAGGTTAAAGGAATGGTTTTCTCGAGTAAGGTAAACAAAGATGAAAGAATCGAAATTAAGTAGGGCAATTTGGTTTAAAGGCATCAATTGCTTAAAGTTAAAATGGGGGTCACTTGATTTAGAAGCCAGAAGCATATTTCTAAAAGTGTAGTGGCTCGTTTGAAATGTAGATAAGCCTTGATACTACGGGTGTTGGTGTTATACCCCGTAGTTCCGGAGTATGTATGTGAGGACGTACGTACGAATGTATACGCCCTAATTAGGGTAAGAATGAAAGAATTGTTTTCCGACGGAAATTATTCCGAACCTTGTGAAGGAAATTTTACGTTTTCAATATTTTTACGATTATGAAATTTTTCTGAGAGATAAAATATTTTGGACCAATAGGAGGGCGACACGTGTCACCCAAGAGCCATGTTGGACGATTTTGTGGAGATTAGTGGGCAAGACAAGTGGCCAAAAGTCTTGCATGGTTTGGCATGACTTAGTGGACGGTTTTGTGCAATTTGTGGGCAAGTCAAATGGTCAAAGTCTTGCATGGTCTTGCATGGCATTTGTGGAACAAGTATACAAAAGAACCTACATCCTAAATCTATACCATACACATGTTTCAATCCTAACCCTTGGTTGTACTATATAAACCCCTTTAGTTGATGAAAATCTTCCACACTTAGAACATTTCAAGACTTGAAATATTTTCTCTCCCCTTTCCTATAGTTCTCGTCCAACCCCCCCCCCCCCCCTTTCCTTAACCAAATGTTGTCCACAAATTCTTAAACTTATAAGGGTTCTTCCTTAATGTATTAGGAAGATTTTTAACCAAGAGTTAGACAAGATTCCACACCCCTAGCCTCAAAAAAACCCCCCTTGGCCGAGAGTGGGCAGATTTTCGGGACTGTTTTGGACAGATTTTTAGTCAAGTTTGGAAGGGAATATCTCCTAGCATATTAGGAGTTTTTGGGTGTTTCAAAAGCCTAAAATGAAGTTCGTCGAGTCTAGTTTCCAACGCAACAAACCACTAGTCTATAGGACACTGGAGAAGAGAGTTATCGACGTTACAAGTTCAGCTGACGAAGCAGTGGCTAAAAATCTGGACAGTCACGTTTTTTGGACTATCTTGAGGTAATGAACCTTAACCTCTTTGTGAAGTTGATTATTATGTATATATGGATATTATACATATATTGGAAGTATATTATGGACTATAAGATATAAAGAAAGATTTGGATCTTGTTAAGATGTTAAAAGGAGAATTGACATATTATCCATTAAAATGGTAAAAATGTATCCATTACTTACTAAGAGGTTAACAACAAAGGAATTATAACTTGTAATAAGATTGGAATGTAAGTTTAATGAAGTAAGTGGATAAGTAAAAATTGTAAAAGTTGGCCAAGGACCCCAACTTAAGGACCGTATCTACTTTGGACCGTATCTACTTTGGACCGTATCTACTTTGGACCGTATTTACTTTGGACTGTATTTACATTATTGTTATGAAGGAGAGATTGTTAATCGCGTTCCGTTTGGGCGTGTTATCCCCTTCTTTAGTTATTATTGTTATGAAGGAGAGATTGTTAATCGCGTTCCGTTTGGGCATGTTATCCCCTTCTTTAGTTATTATTGTTATGAAGGAGAGATTGTTAATCGCGTTCCGTTTGAGTGTGTTATCCCCTTCTTTAGTTATTATTGTTATGAAGGAGAGATTGTTAACCGCGTTCCGTTTGGGCGTGTTATCCCCTTCTTTAGTTATTATTGTTATGAAGGAGAGATTGTTAATCGCGTTCCGTTTGGGCGTATTATCCCCTTCTTTAAATTTCGGTATTTTTGCACCTTAATTATAGTATGTTAATTACGGTTATCGGGCCTTGGAAAAGGTGGAAAAATGAGTAGAAACGGGGGAGGTGCTGCCGAATTTTCCGTAAGAAATGGAACCTTGTTCTTAGAAATATCCTACGAAGAGATCTAGAGGTTAATAGACGTTTCATGGCCATTATAGGTGGAAGTACTACGAGTAGCGTATTCTACTTGAAGGGTGAAAAAGGCTAGCAAGGTTATAGTACTTTGGAGCGTTTTGCTAAATTGTCGATAATCGTCGCGAGGTATGTGAACCTCTTCCTATCCTTTCTAGCATGATTATTTTGAACTATGTAGTACGGTAAGACGTACGTGTGCTATACGAATTTGGTTGGTTTAAAACATAAAGTGTTATAATGGCTTTATGGGAAGTTAATTATAACAACTTTATGTAGGTAAAAGAATGGTTTATTGATTTTTTAAAAAGATAAGAGACTTGACTTATATTTGACTTGATTTGATATGTGAAGAACTTGAATTGTGTGGAAAGTTGTGAAGCCTCATTCGTGAGTAATGAGTACTTGGTTTTGAATAATAATGTTATATTGATTTCGGAAATGAGAGTAAGTATCGAACAAACCACTGCAGCGTTAATAAAGGAAAATATATTGACAAATAATTAATATTATTAAAACAAGTAGAAACCTCCATCTGCATAGAAGCTAAGATAAGACAAAATTGTATTACATTTCCTAGATCACGGCTGCTTTAATAAGATCATTAAAAACAAGTTTGATTTTCTTAAAAATTCCAAAGTAAGGGACTTGATTTATAAAAGAGAGAGACTGGAAAAATTGAAGTGTTTTTGTTTAAAAGAGAAGGCATGTTGTCGCCTAAGTTGGTTTGAAAAGAAGGTATGGAAATTGTTCTGTCTTACTTAAAAAGATAGTTACTGTTACACCCCGTAATACCAGAGCTACTAATTGAGAACGTGAATAAGTTAAGATTTGAATTTTGGAAGGAAAGAATAATTACAATTTCTTAAGGAAAATTTCGGAAAAAATGTGACGACGGAAAAATTATTAACTTGAAGTATAATACTTCTAATTGGATTTATGGACTTAGTATTGGATTATAAGGTGTTGGAATTGATAATATGGGGTCATTGAATTTCACAATTTCGCAGGGACCTTCGAAAAATTATAATATTTTGGACCAATCGGAGGGCGACACGTGGCGCCCCTCCACTTGTCTTGCTAAGATGACAACAAAATAGATATTTTGAGAGGGGACAAGTGGACATGGGTCCCACCCCACTTGGCTATACATATCCAAGTCTTGCAAGACTTGGATCACTTTACACATAGACAAAAAAATAAGCTCTCATCTTCTCCCCTTTAGCTCCATAATTTCGAGAGCCCCTTGGCTAAAAACAACCATTGTTGATCAATTTATTTCTCCAAGATTAAGCCCTTAAACCAAGTGCTAAGCCTAAATTAATATTCTACGTTTTTACTTGTCTTGGCGAAAGTTGATGCCAAAACCTAGGGGTTCCGTCGACTTTTTGGAAGTGAGATTCAAGAGAAGTTGTTCCTAAGGTTGTAGGGGTACATATATGTGATTGGAACTTGAAGAAGTTGAGCGAAAGCAGCTGCGCACCAATAAAGACCGGACTGTTTTGGGGCGTTTTTGGGCAATAAATGAGGTAAAAGTCCTTCTTCTTTTAAAGTAATTGGATATTACTTATTGTTATTATGTATGGATGAACTTGTGTTAGAAAAGAATGAAGAATAAAAAGCGTTTGAGCCATTTTTGGGGCTAAAACCGATTTGGGACAGATTTGGTGCAAATAGAATTCGTTGGTTATTGTCGTTGTTATCTTCACCTATTGCATGTTATAATGGGTTAATATTGTTGTTAATAAGTTGTTATAACTTATGTAGAAGTTTTGGAACTCGAATTGGAATAAAATGGATTAAGGAACGAGTTATCGGGTTGTAGTTGTTGTGGCCGAGAAACTGCCCAAAACTGTTAGACGTTGTTGTGTCGTTTAGTGGACTGTTTTGAGGTATTAAATGCTGGAAATTTATTTGTTGTTATGCATGTTTAAGTGTAGTAGTTGCTAATGAAAGTCCTAAGAGAATAAGGGTGTGGAAAGGCGTTAAAAGGCCTCACATTTTACCCTCGTTATGGTTGAATTGCGGACTGTTTTCATGGGCTGATTTGTGGACTGTTTTGTATAACTGTGGGGCAGAATTTTAAACGTCCATTTAGGCGTGTAATCCCCTTTGGCTAACTGTTGGTTGTGCCTTAAATGTGGCTTGTTGGTTGATGAATACGGGCCTTGGAAAAGGTGGAAAAGTACGTAGAAACAAAGGAAGTGCTGCCCAATTTTCCGTAGAATTAGAGGGCCATTATTTGGTATAAGTCCTACACTTGATAGCTTGTAGTTTATAGAAGTGCTATTGTCATTTTAGGTTGAAGTACTACGTGTAGCACATTCTACTTGGCTTGTGGAATATCCAATAAGGTTGAAGTACATTGGAGCGTATTGCTACTTGTCGTTTGGGTTAGTCGCCAACGAGGTATGTGAACTTCTTCCTTCCTTTGACATGATTATTTGGTAAGTCTATGTGACTAAATTTTAGTGAATCTATGTGACTTGATTTGGTAAGTCTATGCGACTTAAGTCATTTGAAGTAAGTAAGTCGATTTTGGAAATATATGAGTCTTGATTATGAAAGTATGAGTGGCTTAGTCAAAATTGTATAAGTTACGTGAAGTACTTTAAAGTTAAGAGATTTGATTTAAGGTTAAGAGACTTGATTTCTTTACAAGTTATGAGACTTTATTTTTCAAGAAATGGGACTTGATTTCTAAAGTTAAGAGATTTGATTTAAAGTTATGAGACTTGATTTCTTTACAAGTTATAAGACTTTATTTTTCAAGAAATGGGACTTGATTTCTAAAGTTAAGAGATTTGATTTAAAGTTATGAGACTTGATTTCTTTACAAGTTATGAGACTTTATTTTTCAAGAAATGGGACTTGATTTCTAAAGTTAAGAGATTTGATTTAAAGTTATGAGACTTGATTTCTTTACAAGTTATGAGACTTTATTTTTCAAGATATGAGACTTGATTTCTAAAGTTAAGATATTTGATTTAATGTTATGAGACATGATTTCTTTACAAGTTATGAGACTTTATTTTTCAAGATATGGGACTTGATTTCTAAAGTTAAGAGATTTGATTTAAAGTTACGAGACTTGATTTATTTACAAGTTATGAGACTTTATTTTTCAAGAAATGGGACTTGATTTCTAAAGTTAAGAGATTTGATTTAAAGTTATGAGACTTTATTTTTCAAGATATGGGACTTGATTTCTAAAGTTAAGAGATTTGATTTAAAGTTATGAGACTTGATTTCTTTACAAGTTATGAGACTTTATTTTTCAAGATATGGGACTTGATTTCTCAAGTTAAGAGATTTGATTTAAAGTTATGAGACTTGATTTCTTTACAAGTTATGAGACTTTATTTTTCAAGATATGGGTTACTTGATTTACTTCTAAAGTTAAGAGGCTTGATTTCGAAAGAGTATGTGACTTGAGTTTTAAAAGTATACGTTTATTTATTTAAAGAGAAGGAGTTTTATGATTCTTTTTAAGTATGTATGTACGTAGTACTTTTGAGTTTAGTTTCCCCAATGTGATAAGAAATAAAAGTGTCTTAAGTTCTCTAAAATGAAAGGTTGTTATAATAACTTTATGGGAAGTTGTTATAACGACTTAAGAAGAAGTGAAAGGGTGGTTAAAATGTTATGTAAGGAAAATCACACCGAGCCTACAAATAGGCCGGATTATGTTATGAGATACACCGAGCCTACAAATAGGCCGGATTACGCCATATTACCCCGAGCCTACACATAGGCCGGGTTACGTCATCTTACACCGAGCTCCACAGGCGGGCCGGATTATGCTACATGATTCCACAGTACATCGAGCTCCATAGGCGGACCGGATTATGCTACATGATTCCACAAAGCACCGAGCTCACGGCGGGCGGATTATGCTACATGATTCCACGATGCCGAGCCCCACAGCGGGCGGATTATGCTACATGATTCCACGATGCACCGAGCCCCACAGGCGGGCCGGATTATGCCACATGATTCATCAGTACACCGTGTCCCGCAAATGGGCCGGATTACGTTATCACGTATGGATAATCAAAGTAAGCTCCCAAATAAGAAGTCCCTCCATAAATGGTCGGATTATGTTATGTAAGATATGTAAGTTATGTGGGAAAACTTGATTGAATTCTTAAGTATGTATGTAAGAATATGATGTTAATTCTTATTGAAAGAAGGAAAATAATGATTAATGTACGATTGATTTCATGAGTTAAAATGGCACGGTAGCATCTGGTATTTTAATTTTTATACTTGTCCCTATCATTATTTTGTACAGTTATGATCTTGTTTAATGTACTTTATTTCCGTTCCATACTTAGTACTTGTTGTACTGACCCCCTTAGGGGGGCTGCGTTCATGTCCGCAGGTCTAGGTACACAGTTGTGGATCCGCGAGCTTAGGATCCTTGTTCGGCATTTTGAGATGGCTCCAAGTTCCGGAGTTTCTCATTATGGCTAGGTATATTCAGCGATGCACGGCGGGCCTTGTCCGTCATAGTTGTTGTCACCTTCTTAGAGTGCAGGTATTCATACGTGGACCGGATCGTGTAAGTTGTATTTACATTGTTGTACATCGTAGACCACTTTCGTGTGATTTATATTATACTAAGCCTTCCGCTTTTCCTTTGTTTTAAAAAAAATGAGTGTTATTTATCTTTCGCGGTTTATTTATGTTGTATGGGTAGAAGGATGCCCAGGTAGGGGCACCAGTCACGGGCCCGGGATTTGGGTCGTGACAGTTACTCTATTTTGATACTACGGGTATCATGTGACTTTTTGTGAAAGAAATGGATCTTTTTAAAGAGTTAAAGTATGTAGTACCTTGGGGTTAAAACCCGGATTTGTTGACATGAAATGCAAGTACCTTGTGTGAGTAACTTGCCTATGTTTCGTGATAGCCTTGTTGTTATACACCGTATTTCCAGAGTATGTACGTAAGGGAATACGTACAAAAGGTTAGCCTTAAAAGTTAGGCTTGGACGAAAATTATTGGGCACAACTCACAAAACGATTGGTTTTCCGACGAAACGTTTCCACAGCTTTCATAGGATAAATTCCGGCTATGTCATTTCTTATTTTTGCGGATTTTTCCGAGAGACGTAACACTTTGGACCAATGAGAGGGCGACACTTTCCACCCTCTCATTGGTGGACTTGTCACGGCAATAGGGCCGATTGGATGACAATCCTTGTCATAAAGTTGGATAGATATTTTGTGTGCAAGTTGGCTAGGTACACTTGCCCTAATCTTGACCTTACACTTGCCTAGCACTTGGCTAAATCTTGGCCATTGGTTGGCCATGTCTTGACCTATAAATACCCCTCTTGAGATGAAGAGTTCTTCATCCACTAAAGCTTTCAAGTCTTGAAAAATCCTCCCTCTCCCTTGTGAGCAATTCGTCCAAACACCCTCCCCCTTTGAGTGAAGTTTTGGCCGAGGCCCTTCCCCCCTCTAGCCTAGCCGAAACCTACCCCCCCTCCCTTGGTAGGGAAGTTGCCTTCTAGTATTGTTATAATGCCCAATTTAACCTAGCCCAAATTCCTTAGTACTTAGTAGAAGTTGTGGGAAACTTCTAAGGATTCTTGGAGCGCCTTGGAGCTTTGGATTGGGAGCTAAACCTCGCTCAGGATCGACTTTTTACTTGGATATTATTGGGCTTATCGAGGTATATAATCCTAACCCTCTTTTGTAATTAGAGAATGCATACTGTAGAAGTATTGAAATAAGTATAAATACTTAGGAGGTTATTAAGAATAGAATTAATGTAACACCTTAGAAGGGTATAAAAGAAGATTATATGAACTGTACTTACATAGGACTGTTTTCACTGTAGACTTATATAGCTCACCGGGTAGGGTTGTTCTGCCCGACTTTCCGTAGAATTGAGGACACTCTGTTTAGAACGACCTAATTTTTAGTCTAGACTTTGATAGATGTCTGTGACTATTATAGGCTGTTTCTCTGCGCGCGACATACTCGACTTGGCAGGTGGATTTCGCCGAGAAGGTATGTGATTCTTCCTATACTCTTGAGCATGATATTTTAAGTATATATAGTACGGTAGACGTACATATGATAATCGGCAATGTCTTTTGACTTAAGCCTGAATAATAAGAACCTTGAAGTATGTCAAAAGTATAATGAATCATTTTTAACAGAAGAGTAATATTTGGTTCTAAAACAAAAGCTTAAGAGTTATACTAGCTTTATGGGAAGATATTTATAACAACTTAAGAATTATAAAAGGGCTGTTTACTTGTTTGTTTATAAAGGCCTTGTATTGATTTATGTTAAGTTTAGTAAGATTGGTTGATAGGTAGACATACTATGATACTGCATGTGTTAATTGGCTTGTAATGTTGTGAAAGGGGGTCATTCTTGCTGTGCTTACGTTGCTAACCGGTAAGTCCGTTATACTGTTACTGTATCACCTACCCCTTGACTATTATACCGAGGGCTTGCCCCCCTTGATGCGGGTCTATACGGCCTATGCGGTCTGTGAGACTATGCGGAGCAGCGGTATGCTCGTGATTGATCATTCGGTGTTTAGCCCGATCACGGGGATGCCCTATGCGGTCCATGGGACTATCGCGGTCTTTTGAGGCTATGCGGTGCGGAAGTCGAGGAGAGTGCAGGGCTAGCTACCCCGTCACGGGAATACCTCATGCGGTGCATGTGTGACTATGCGGTGCGGAAGTCCGAGACTAGGCACGCAGAATGATACTATGGGCGGTTGGCCTTGCTTCGATCATTCGCGGCCTAGACTAGACCTGTTACAGTTTTCCTATTACTGTTATTGTTGTGATGTGGCACTATGTGCAATTGAACTGAATATATTTGTGAAAAGGTTTTAAATACCTTGATTTCATTTAAAGTACTTTATAGTTTCACATACTTGGTACCTGTTGTACTGACCTCCTTCGGGGGGCTGCGTTCATGCCGCAGGTTCTAGAGGAAAGCAGGTGCTAGATCCACATCCTTAGGATCTCTACATTGGTGTCAGGAGCTCCACTCTCTCCGGAGGCTCTACTTTTGGGTATGATCTCCCTGTTGTAGATAGTTTTGTACAGACAGGGTATGGCGGGGCCCTGTCCCGCCATAGTTGTTATTTCCTTAGAGGTCTGTAGTCATGTTGTACAGTTGGGATGTAACTGCAAAAACTTGGTTTATGTATATATGCCGAAAGGCAACCTTTTTCATCAGATAAAATGTTCTAGTTATATCATGTTTCATGTCTTGTTTTATATTCCGATTGTTCTCTCGATGTATGACTACTTGGGTGCCTGTAAGGCACGATCCACGGCCCCGAACGGTCGTGACAAAAGTGGTATCGAGCGATTAATCCTCGGAAAGTGTCTACGCATTATCTAGTAGAGTCTTGATTATCGGTGTGCACCACACCAATAATCGTGAGGCTATAGGATATTTAGGATTGGTTTCCATTCTTCTCACTCGAGATCGTGCTTTAGAGTCGTGTTATAGGTTGGACCCTCTAACGCATTCCTTTCCTGTAACATATATGCCTCCACGTAAGGCAACCCGCCCGTATGGCAAGGCAAATGAGGAGGCGCTAGTGTGACACCCAGAGTCACGAGGGCTCAGGCCCAGGCTATACCAGAGACGGCGAGTTCTATGACACCGCGCCCCAAAGAGAGACCGCAGACCCACACTCCCGCCCTCACCCGGGCAGGAGTTAGGGTACAAGGAGATGGCCCAGTTACTAGCCAAGGTCGTGGCCAGATATGAGGAGAGGTTTGAGGCAGCCATTCCAGCCTGGGCCTACCCGGAGTACCCGTTGTTCACCAGAGGGCAGATAGCTTGAGGCTACGGGACTTCCTGAGTTGTAGCCCGCCAGAGTTTTACGGGTCTAGACCAGAGGATGATCCGCAGGAGTTCATCCGTCAGTTGCAGAGGATTATGCGGGTGGTCAAGGCTTCAGAGACTGAGTCTGTGACATTCGGTTCGCATCGGCTGCGTGATACCGCAGTCGATTGGTTCGATTCATGGGAGCTTTCCCGGGGAGAGCATGCACCTCCAGCAGTATGGGATGAGTTTTCAGAGGCTTTTCTCACACACTTCTTGCCTCCGCAGATGAGGAGGGCACGATCTGACAGATTTTTGTTACTGAGGCAGGGAGGACGCACAGTTAGAGAGTACAATGTCGAGTTTGATTCATTGGCTCGATATGTTCTCGACCGTAGCAGATATGGAGGACCGGTGCATCGCTACGCCACCGCTAGACGACTATATGGCCGAGTCTTGTGCGGGTGTGTCCCTTCAGCCAGGCATGGACATTACCCGTATGCAGGCTCATGCATTGGGATGCGAGGAGCGTAGGGACCGCCGGGTAGACCGATATCAGCAGCAGAAGAAGGCCAGGACGGCCGGTTCTTTTGGTGGTTCTCGTGGCGGATCGCCAGAAGTCCAGATTTGCACCACAGCCGGCTCAGAGCACTCCTACATCATTTTCAAGATACCCAGAGCGCCGGGCGGTCGGGGCCCCGTGACTTCGGATTTCGTGGTAACAGGGGCTAACCGTTCGAGGTCTGTTCAGTGTGCCCGTTGTGGTAGATTCCATTCTCGAGCCGTTATGCTACTACGGAACTTGCCATACTTGGCCAGCAGGTCATTTGCGAGTTTGCCCGACCGGGCGCCACGAGGTAGGCCCACCTGCGGTCTGCCGCTTCTTCATCCCCGACAGCTTACTCGCCCGAGGGCGTGGTACTCGAGATCAGCAGTCGCGCAGAGGTCGTGGCGCAGTCCGATTCTAGCGGTCCTCGAACCGCATTTATGCTTTGTCCACCGACAGATCGTGAGGCCTCACCGATGTCGCCACGTGTACCTTATCGGGCTTCGGGTTTGATGTATATGCCTTGATAGATCCGGGTTCTACTCTGTCCTATATATCTCCCCTTGTTGCTAGTAGGATATGGATAGAGCCTGAGTCCATAGACCCTTTCGAGGTAGCTACGCCAGTGGGTGATTCGGTGGTAGCTCGGCGGGTATATAGAGCTTGTCCTGTGACCATTTACGCCGTCGGACTTGCCGACTTGATAGAGTTGGAGATGATTGACTTCGACGTAATCATGGGGATGGATTGGCTAGCTTCTTGCTACGCCAATGTAGACTGCAGAGAGAGAGTAGTACGGTTCCAGTTTCCTGAGGAGCCGGTTGTTGAGTGGGAAGGGAGCACGGTATCGCCGAAAGGTAGGTTTATTTCCTACCTCAAGGCTAGGAAGATGGTGCGAGGGTATATCTACCATCTCGTTCGTGTTTGATAATCGAGGCGGTACCAGATTTTCGACATTCCCAGAGTCCGAGAGTTCTCGACGTGTTTCAGACGACCTCCCGTATTCCTCCGCAGAGGAGATTGAGTTTTGTATAGATGTGTTGCGGACACTCGGCTATTTCCATTCCGCCATACAGGATGGCACCTGCCGAGTTAAGAGAGTTGAAGGAGCAGCTGAGTGATTTGTTGGAGAAGGGTTTCATCAGACCTAGTGTTTCTCCCTGGGGGGCGCCGGTATTGTTCGTGAAGAAGAAAGACGGGACGCCGCGCATGTGTTGACTACAGCACCAACAAGGTGACCATTAAGAACAGATACCCCTTCCCGTGATTGATGATTTGTTCGATCGCCAGGTGGCGCGAGATGCTTTTCCAAGATTGATCTACGATCGGGCTATCATCAGGTTCGAGTTAGAGGGGTGGATGTCCCTAGGACTGCATTCCGCACCCGGTACGGGCATTATGAGTTCAGGGTCATGTCTTTTGGGTTGACCAATGCTCCGGCGGTATTCATGGAGTTGATGAACCGAGTGTTCAAACCATTTTTGGACACGTTTGTGATAGTGTTCATTGATGATATCTTGGTTTATTCTCGCTCAGAGCAGGAGCATGCGGAGCATTTGGCGATCGGCCGATAGCTTCTCCGATCGCAATTGTATGCGAAGTTTTCCAAATGTGAGTTTTGGTTGACCTCGGTGGCTTTTTCTTGGGCACATTGTCGGGGCTGATGGCATTCGAGTGGATACGCCAAGATCGGCGATCGAGACTTGCCTAGACCTACTACTCCGGCTGAGGTTCGCAGCTCGGGCCTTGCAGGATATTATCGGCGTTCGTGGAGAAGTTTGCTTCTATCTTCGCACCATTGACTAGGCCGACTTAAGGCGCCAAGTTTCATGGACTGATGCGTGTGCAGTGGTTTCCGATTCTTGAAAGAGAAACTGACGACCGCCCCCGTTCTTACTCTTCCTGAGGGTCCAGATGGTTACGTGGTGTATTGTGATGCGTCAGGCATCGGGTTGGGATGTGTGTTGATGCAGCAGGGCAGAGTTATAGCATACGCATCCCGACAGCTTAAGATACACGAGAGGAACTACCCCACCCATGATTTGGAGCTGGCAGCGGTGATTCACGCTTTGAAGATCTGGAGGCACTATTTGTATGGGGTTCACGTGGATATTTATACAGACCACAAGAGCCTCCAAAGATATCTTCACGGAGGAGCTGAACTTACGACAGAGACGGTGGTTAGAGTTGCTTAAGGATTATGACGTCGATATCCTGTACCACCCGGGGAAGGCCAATGTTGTGGCAGATGCTCTTAGTCGTAGGTCGATGGGGAGTCTATCAGAGGTGCAGCCAGAGAGGAGGGGCATGGTTCGTGATTTGCATCAGTTAGCGAGCCTTGGTGTCCGTTTGATTGATTCTGATAGCAGTGGGGTTAGGGTTCGTGAGGTTGCCGAGTCTTCCATCGTCGAGGAGGTGAAGAGGCAACAGTTCGAGGATCCGGTTTTGGCACGTTATCGTGATACAGCTCTTCGTGAGGGCAAGGGTCCTTTTGAGGTAGCACCTGATGGGGCGCTAAGGTTTGAGGGCAGGTTGTGTGTTCCAGATGTTTCAGGACTTCGGCAGCAGGTTCTTGGGGAAGCACACAGCGTTACTCTATCCGTCGGTCGACCAAGATGTACCACGACCTTAGATCTCGTATTGGTGGGATGGTTTGAAGAGGACGTTGCGAGTTCGTAGCTCGCCGGTGTTGTCAGCAGGTGAAGGTAGAGCACCAGAGGCCTGGTGGTTTGTTACAGACGATAGAGATCCCGACCTGGAAGTGGGAGGTGATCAACATGGACTTCATCACAGGATTGCCTCGCACTCAGAGGAGACATGATTCTATATGGGTTATCGTCGACAGGCTGACGAAATCAGCCCACTTTCTTCCCGTCAGGACGACTTTCTACCGAGGATTATGCCGCATCAGACATCCGAGAGATCGCCGATCGCATGGAGTCCCTATTTCGATCATATCGCATGAGGAGCCCGATTTACGCTAACTTCAGAGGTCCTTCCAGAGGGGTTTAGGGACGCAGTGAGCCCGAGTACGCATTTCATCCACGCATGCACGGACAGCAGAGCGCACTATCCGCACTCTTGAGGATATGCCGCGAGCTGTGTTATTGACTTCGTGGGTAGCCGAGGATCACTTGCCGGGTAGAGTTCGCGTATAATAACAAATACCACTCTAGCATTCGATGGCGCCGTATGAGGCTTTGTATGGGAGGAAGTGCAGATCGCCGATAGCATGGTTCGATGTGGGCGAGGTACGATTAGTGGGACCAGACTTGGCGCAGGCGATGGATAAGGTGAAGCTTATCCGAGAGCGGCTATTGATACCGTAGTCGGCAGTGGTCGACGCAGATCATCGACGTCGACATCCGAGTTCGCGATTGATGATTGGGTTTTCTGAAGGTGTCACCCATGGCGGTGTGATGAGATTCGGAAGAAGGAAAACTCACCCGGGTACATTGGGCCGTTCGATTGTCCACGGGTAGGCAAGGTTGCCTATGAGTTGAATCTGCCGTCCGATCTGGAGGCGGTGCATCCGGTATTTCACGTGATCTATGCCGAGGAGATGTGTCGGATCCATCTAGGTACACCCGATTGACGATGTCCAGTGGACCGGGGGTTATCGTATGAGGAGATTCCCATAGCGATAGTCGATCGTCGAGTTAGGCGTCATGACCAAGGGCGTGGCTTCCACAAAGTCTTGTGGCGGAACGAGCTCAGGGAGGAGATGACGTGGGAAGCAGAGGAGGACATGAGGCAGAGATACCCTCACCTATTCCCCACACCTCCAGGTAACCTACTTTCCTACTTATTGATTCAATTGACTTATGTGCTAAGTGTTTTTTTTTGCGAACTGCTTAGGTTGTTAAGAACCTTATCTTTAACTGTCTTGGGAAGGAACATTCGGGACGAATGTTTCTAAGGAGGGGAGAATGTTATACCCCGTATTTCCAGAGTATGTACGTAAGGGAATACGTACAAAAGGTTAGCCTTAAAAGTTAGGCTTGGACGAAAATTATTGGGCACAACTCACAAAACGATTGGTTTTCCGACGAAACGTTTCCACAGCTTTCATAGGATAAATTCCGGCTATGTCATTTCTTATTTTTGCGGATTTTTCCGAGAGACGTAACACTTTGGACCAATGAGAGGGCGACACTTTCCACCCTCTCATTGGTGGACTTGTCACGGCAATAGGGCCGATTGGATGACAATCCTTGTCATAAAGTTGGATAGATATTTTGTGTGCAAGTTGGCTAGGTACACTTGCCCTAATCTTGACCTTACACTTGCCTAGCACTTGGCTAAATCTTGGCCATTGGTTGGCCATGTCTTGACCGATCCATCCCCCACTCGAGATGAAGAGTTCTGCCTCCACTAAAGCTTTCCAGTCTTGAAAAATCCTCCCCTCTCCCTGGTGAGCAATTCGTCCAAACACCCCTCCCCCTTTGAGTGAAGTTTTGGCCGAGGCCCTTCCCCCCTCTAGCCTAGCCGAAACCTACCCCCCCTCCCTTGGTAGGGAAGTTGCCTTCTAGTATTGTTATAATGCCCAATTTAACCTAGCCCAAATTCCTTAGTACTTAGTAGAAGTTGTGGGAAACTTCTAAGGATTCTTGGAGCGCCTTGGAGCTTTGGATTAGGAGCTAAACCTCGCTCAGATCGACTTTTACTTGGATATTATTGGGCTTATCGAGGTATATAATCCTAACCTCTTTTGTAATTAGAGAATGCATCTGTAGAAGTATTGAAATAAGTATAAATACTTAGGAGGTTATTAAGAATAGAATTGAATCAGTAACACCTTAGAAGGGTATAAAGAAGATTATACGAATCAGATTTACATAGGACTGCTTTCAATGAGACTTATATAGCTCACCGGGTAGGGTTGTGCTGCCCGACTTTCCGTAGAATTGAGGACCTCTGCTTAGAACGACCTACGTAATAGTCTAGACTTTGATAGATGTCTGTGACTATTATAAATTTCTTCTCTGCGCGACATACTCGACTTGGCAGGTGGATTTCGCCGAGAAGGTATGTGATTCTTCCTATACTCTTGAGCATGATATTTTAAGTATATATAGTACGGTAGACGTACATATGATAATCGGCAATGTCTTTTGACTTAAGCCTGAATAATAAGAACCTTGAAGTATGTCAAAAGTATAATGAATCATTTTTAACAGAAGAGTAATATTTGGTTCTAAAACAAAAGCTTAAGAGTTATACTAGCTTTATGGGAAGTTAGGTATAACAACTTAAGAATGATAAAAGGAACTGTTTACTTGTTTGTTTATAAAAGCCTTGTATTGATTTCTGTTAAGTGTAGTAAGATTGGTTGATAGGTAGACATACTATGATACTGCATGTGTTAATTGGCTTGTAATGTTGTGAAAGGGGGGTCATTCTTGCTGTGCTTACGTTGCTAACCGTAAGTCCGCTGTATCGTTATTGTATCACCTACCCTTGACTTGTTATACCGAGGGCTTGCCACCCTTGATGCAGGTCTATACGGCCTATGCGGTCTATGAGACTATGCGGAGCTGCGGTATGCTCCAGGATTGATCATTCCGGGTGTTTAGCCCGATGCGGGGGATGCCCTATGCGGTCCATGGGACTATGCGGTCTTTTGAGGCTATGCGGACTGCGGAAGTCCAGGAGGGTACCGGGGCTAGCTACCCCGTCGCGGGAATACCTCATGCGGGTGCATGTGTGACTATGCGGATCGGAAGTCCAGGACTAGGCACGCAGAATGATACTATGGGCGGTTGGCCTTGCTTCGATCATTCGCGGCCTAGACTAGACCTGTTACAGTTTTCCTATTACTGTTATTGTTGTGATGTGGCACTATGTGCAATTGAACTGAATATATTTGTGAAAAGGTTTTAAATACCTTGATTTCATTTAAAGTACTTTATAGTTTCACATACTTGGTACCTGTTGTCTCGACTCCTGGGGCTGCGTTCATGCCGCAGGTTCTAGAGGAAAGCAGGTGCTAGATCCACATCCTTAGGATCTCTACATTGGTGTCAGGAGCTCCACTCTCTCCGGAGGCTCTACTTTTGGGTATGATCTCCCTGTTGTAGATAGTTTTGTACAGACAGGGTATGGCGGGGCCCTGTCCCGCCATAGTTGTTATTTCCTTAGAGGTCTGTAGTCATGTTGTACAGTTGGGATGTAACTGCAAAAACTTGGTTTATGTATATATGCCGAAAGGCAACCTTTTTCATCAGATAAAATGTTCTAGTTATATCATGTTTCATGTCTTGTTTTATATTCCGCTGATTGTTCTCTGATGTATGACTACTTGGGTGCCCGGGTAAGGCACCAGTCACGGGCCCCGGAACGGGTCGTGACACTTGTAATACTTTTTGTTGGCTTGATAAAGTGAACATGTTATGATGCTACGTGTGTTAATGTCTTGTGATGTTTGTGTAAGAAGGTTATTATTGTTGTGCTTATGTTGTTTAACGATAAGCCGTTGTGTTAGTATTGTACCACTCACCTCTTGACATGTTATACCGGGGGTTAAGCTGCCCCCTATGCGAGGAATACCTCATGCGGGTCCATGGAACCTATGCGGAGCTACGGGAGTTCCAGAATTGTGTGCGAGGAATACCTCATGCGGTCTATGTGGCCATGCGGACTGCGGGAGTCCAGGACGATGTCGAGGATTAGCTACCCTCGATGCGAGGAATACCTCATGCGGGCCTAGATGGCCTATGCGGACTGCAGGAGTCCAGGATTAGGCTCGCATAATGATACTATGTGCTATTGGCCTTGCTTCGATCATTAGCGGCCTAGAAAAGACCAGTTACAATATGTCTATTCTTGCTCTTGTTTATGATGTGGCACTATGTGCGGTTAACTTGGTTGTGTCGTACATATTTGTGAATTGGTTTTAAAATGTTATGGTTATATTTTAGTGATGACTTTGAGGGCGTGAGTCCCTGACTTGACATGACTGATTACATATTGTATATCAGAAATTGGTTATCATATATGTCTCCTATTTTATATAGACTATTATGATTTCATTTACTGATTTTCGCCACATACTTGGTACTGTTATGCGACCTTCGGGGGGCTGCGTTCATGCCGCAGGTAGAGGTACATCAGTCGTTGATCCTCGCTCGTAGGATCATAGTTCAGCGTTTCGGAAAGCTCCATTTCTCCGAAGGCTTATCTTTTGGTATGTTTCCCTGAGATTGTAGCTACTTGTACATTCAGGGGTATGGCGGGGCCCTGTCCCGTCATAGTTGTTATAGAAATTCCTAGAGGTCTGTAGTACTGTTGTGGGCAGGGTTGTAAAGGATGTAACTGTTCAAGTTTTGGTATGTATATACATGCCGAAAGGCGACTTTTTCTTTGGATAGACTGTTCTTATTTTACACTGTTTTATGTTTGCAAGTTTATATTCCGCTGGTTACTCTGATGTATGTCTACTTGGGTGCCCGGGTAAGGCACCAGTCACGGGCCCGGGAACGGGTCGTGACAAAAGTGGTATCAAAGCAGTTAGTCCTCGGAAAGTGTCTACAGACCGTGTCTAGTAGAGTCTTGATTATCGGTGTGTTGTGCACCACATCTATAATCAGGAGGCTGCAGGACATTTAGGATTGGTTTCCATTCTTCTCACTCTGAGATCGTGCCTTAGGGCTGTGTTATAAGTTAACCCCCTCTGACGTACTTCTTTTACCGCTTATGCTCGCGAAAGGCAAACTGTGGCCCGAAGGGCAAGGCGGCATGAGCTACGAGTAGAACACGAGAGTACGATGCGCAGTTCGGTCATTACCCGAGGTAATACCTCGCAATGAAGTTCCACGATGTTGCCGGCCCCGAGGTTTAGAGCGCAGCGGCCATCGAGGCCACGGCACGAGCCTTCATCCACGGCCAGGAACAGAGGATATGGGTTACAAGGAGATGGCCCAGTTACTAGCTAGGATTTTAGCAAACAGAGAGTATAGAGTGCATCGATATATCACGGCCTAGATCGCCACGACCTGCCCGGCTGATCGTGCCTTACCCGCACCCGTAGTCATACATCGAAAAAATCAGCGAATATAAAAACAAGACATGAAACAATGTAAATTGAGACACGCTTATACGAGAAAAGTCGCCTTCGGCATATATATATAAACCAAAATCGCGATTACATCCCAACTGTACAATAGGACTACAGACCTCTAAGGAAGTAAACAACTATGGCGGGACAGGGCCCCGCCATACCCTGAATGTACATATATCTTCAACATCAGGGAGAAACATACCAAAAGTTGAGCCTCCGGAGAAGATGGAGCTCCTGACACCAAAGCAAAAGATCCTAAGGATGCGGATCTAGCACCTGCTTTCCCTTACCTGCGGCATGAACGCAGCCCCCCGAAGGAGGTCAGTACAACAGGTACCAAGTATGTGAAACTGTAAAGTACTTAAATGAAATCATATCATTTTAAAGCCAATTTTACAAATATGTATGAAATAACCAATGTAACCGCACATAGTGCCACATCACAAACAAGAGTAACAACAGGTAAACTGTAACAGGTCTTTTCTAGGCTGCGAATGATCGAAGCAAGGCCAATCGCCCATAGTATCATTATGCATGCCTAATCCTGGACTCCCGTAGTCCGCATAGGCCACCTAGGCCCGCATGAGGTATTCCCCGCATCGAGGGTAGCTACTCCTCGGCATCGTCCTGGACTCGTAGTCCGCATGGCCACATAGACCGCATGGCCACATGGACCGCACACTAACCTGGAACTCTCGTAGCTCCGCATAGGTCCCCTGGACCCGCATGAGGTATTCTCGAATCATAGTCCCAGACTGCCTGAGGTATACCCCGCATCGGAGGGCAGCTTAACCCCCGGTATATCATGTCAAGAGGTGAGTGATGTAATACTAGCATAACGGCTTATCGTTAAACAACATAAGCACAAATAAGAATAACCTCTTTACACAAACGTTTACAAGATACTAACACACATAGCATCACAATATGTCTACTCAACAAACCATCTCACTGTACTTTCCAGAAATCAATACAAGTCTTTTATAAACACATAAGTAAACCGTTCCTTTTATCTTTCTTAAGTCGTTATACCTAACTTCCCATAAAGCTAGTATAACTCTTAAGCTTTTGTTTAAAAACCAAGTATTACTCTTCTTTAAAAAATGATTCATAATTCTTTCGAAATACTTCAAGATTCTTGTTATTTAGACTCAAGTCAAAAGATGTCAAGTAAAACCATGTTCAGTTAACACACGTCGCTCACCGTACTATATATATACTTTAAAATATCATGCTCAAGAGGATAGGAAGAATCACATACCTTCTCGGTGAAATCCACCTGCCAAGTCGAATATGTCGCGCGCAGAGTATCAACCTATAATAGTCAAATACGTCTATCAACGTCTAGACTACTCTGTAGGATAATCTAAGCAGAGGGTTCTCTATTCTACGGAAAATCGGCAAAGACTTCCCTACCCTAAACTATACAAGTCTCATCAGAATACACCCTATGTAAATACTGATTCAATCTCTTCTGTAATACCCTTCTATGTATTTTATACTTATTTCTATACTTCTACAGTATGTATTCTCCAATTATAATAGAAGGATAAGATTATTATTTACCACGATAAGCCCAAAATTATCCAAGATATAAGTCGATCCTGAGCAAGGTTTAGCTCCTAATCTGAATGCTCCAAACCGCTCCAAGAAGCCCTTAGAAGTTTCTACACAACTTCTACTTTCTACTTCAACCAACTATGAAGTTTCTCTTTAGGGTTTCGTTTAGTGACTAAAGGAATATAAGGTAGTATTTTCGGACTCTACGTATAGAGGTAACTTTGGAAATACTATAAGGGATTTGCTAAGGTATTTTTGGGGATAGTAACAATACTTGGAGAGTATTTTCTACCAAGGGGGAGGGCTTTTGCCGAGACTACTAGGAAAAGGGGGAGAAGGGTGTTTCGCTAAGCTCTTCACAAGAGGGGAGGCTTTGGAAGAGAGCTTCTCTCAAAGGGGGGGAAAGTTTGGAGACTTGGAAGATGTTTGTGGATGAAGAAGTTGTCACGACCCGAACCCGGGCCCGTGACTGGTGCCTTACCCCGGGCACCCTAGTGATACAACATCAGAGAAAATCAGCGGAAATAAAAACATGAACATGAATCAAGAGACATGATAAATAAACAGGCCAACCAAAAATTTGCCTTGATATATACATAAATACCCGACAGCTTATCCTTTTTACAAACTCGCCACAACAAGCATTTCTGCACCTCTAAGAAGTGACAACAACTATGACGGACAGGGCCCCGCCATACCACGAATGTACAAGAACCTTCGGACTCGGGTAACATACCAAAAGATAAGCCTCCAAGAAACGGGGCTTCCTAACACGAATCGTGATCCTATGGCGAGGATCCACAACCGATGTACTCTACCGCGCATGAACGCACCCCGGCGAGGTCGATAACAGTACCAAGTATGTGAAATCAAAATATCAGAAATGAAATCATAACAGTCTATATAAAACAGGAGACGTATATGATAACAAACTACAGTTCACAACATAAAAGCAGTCAAGTCAAGTCAGGGACTTACGCCCTCAAAGTCATCCCTCATGCCCGTGGAACTTCTTCCTCACTGCTGGCAGTCTAGGTATAAATCATGTGGAATACGTGTCTCGGCCCATCCCATGGGACTCGATAAAGAATCATGTGGAATACGTGTCTCGGCCCATCTCATGGGACTCGATAGGTGGAATACGTGTCTCAGCCCATCTCATGGGACTCGATAGGTGGAATACGTGTCTCGGCCTATCTCATGGGACTCGATAGGTGGAATACGTGTCTCGGCCCATCTCATGGGACTCGATAGAGAATCATACATAACAGATCAGCCGGCCCTCCATCGAGAGACGCGGTAGCACAGAAATATAACACTTGCACAACAAAGGCTATCACCTCAAGCATAGGCAAGTTCAACATACAACTCAAGGTACTTTCATTTTATGTCTAAGTCCGGGTTTTAACCCCAAGGTACTACATACGTTAAATTCTTTTAAAAGATCCAATTCTTTTACAAAGGTCACCCGATACCCGTAGTATTAACATAGAGTGACTAACATTTATAAGTAAACCAAAACACTTTCCTTATTAAAATCAAGTAACAACATTCTTTTCCAAAAGTTCAAGTTTGCCTAATTTCAAATGCTCAAGTCTCTTATTTTAGAAAGGTTTCATAACTCATAGTCTTAATCTCTTTTAAAACAATTGAGTAACATATGTCTTGTGTGTGAGCAGTTTATTCTTGTTTATAACAATCTTGTTATAGCAGCCATGATCTAGGAAATGTAGTACAATTTTGTCTTATCTTAGCTTCTATGCAGATGGAGGTTTCTACTGGTTTTAATAACAATTAGTCCATACATTTCCTTATTTAACGCTGCAATGGTTTGTTCGATACTTATTCTCATTTCCGAAATCAGTAAAACATTATTCTTTAAAAGCCAAGTACTCATTACTCACGAATGAGGTTTCACATACTTTTTAACAAACTTCATAGTTCTTAACATTTCATAAAACGTCATTTATAAGTTAAGTCTCTTATCTTTCAAGACAACAACAAGTATTCTTTTAGAACCCAAAGAACTTACTCTTTTCAAAACAAGTAACATATACTTAAAATCAAGTTACTTCTCTTTTTCCGAAAACAATTCGTTATAAGTCAAGTCTCTTATCTTTCAAGATCAAGTCTCTTAACTTTCAAAATCAAGTCGTTTATAAGTCAAGTCTCTTATCTTTTAAGATCAAGTCTCTTAACTTCTACAATCAATAAACCATTCTTTTACCTACATAACGTCGTTATAACTAACTTCCCATAAAACTATTATAACACCCTATGTTTTAAACCAACCAAAACTCGTTTAGCACACGTACGTCTACCGTACTACATAGTTCACAACAATCATGCTAGAAAGGATAGGAAGAGGTTCACATACCTCGCGACGATTATCGACAAAAAGCAAAACGCTCCAAGTACTTCAACCCGTCGGCTACTCCTTAAGCCAAGTAGATCACGCCACACGTAGTACTCCACTCCTAAAATGGTCATAGTACTTCTATCAAACCTTACTCACCATTGAAGACTTATACCAATAAAAATCCCTCTAATTCTACGGAAAATTCAAAGACTTCCCGTTTTACTCACTTTTCCATCTTTCTCCAAGGCCGAATAACCGTAATATATATACCATATATATATATAAGGCGTAATAATTAAACAACATAAAGAAGGGATTACAGCCCAAACGGTAACGGTTTACTATCACGCCCATAATAACAATAAGTAAAAGAAGGGATTACGCTACCAACCGGTAACGCGTTTACTATCACGCCTTCATAACAATACAATAATTAAAAAGGGATCACACGCCCAAGCGGAACGCGATTGAAAAATCTTCCCTTGATGTAAATGTAACACCCAATGTAAATATACCCAAAGTAAATACTGATCCTTAAGTTGGGGTCCTTGGCCAACTTTGTCCATTTTACTTATCCAAATTACTCATTAGTCATCCAACTTATATTTCCATTCTTAATATAAGTTATAGTTACTTTGTTAATTACTTCTTCACAAGTAGGATACGTTTTTACCATTTTAATGGCAAACGGCCAATCCTTTCTTTTAACAAGTTAACAAGATCCAACTCTTCCAAACTTTACTCCATATATTATATATTCATAATATACTTATAATATATGTATATTGACCAAATCACAAAGAGGTTTAAGTTTCACTACCTCAAATAGCCCAAGAATATCCAAGTTCTTAAAGTCGCTCCAAGCAAGTCTTAGCTCCAAATCTTTACGTTCCAATCCGCTACAAGCAACCCATAGAAGCTCCTAACCAACTTCTCTTCAAGATTCAACTCCAAAAAGTGAAGAACACTTAGGGTTCCAACAAGACAACTTTCGGCCAAGGCATGAAGAAAAGGCTAGGGGTGTGAAATCTTTTCCAACTTTTGGTACACAATCTTCCTAACACCTTAGGGAAGAACACTTAAGAGTTTAAGAATTGTTGGACAAATTTTGCTCAAGAATTGGCACCATGGCCGAGAGCAACATAAGGGAGAGGGAGGGTTTTCTCAAGTCTTGAAATGGTTAAGTGTGGGAGATTTCATCAACTAGTAGTGTATATATATGACAACCAAGGGCTAGGATGAAGGCAAGTGTGTGGTTGAGATTGGGGACAAGTGTGTGTGGGTCCCACAAGCCACTTATCCACACTAAAATATCTAGCAAGACTTGGCCACTTGTCTTGCCACTTGTCTAGCTAATTTCGGCCAAGGGCCACCTAGGGGGTGACACGTGTCTCCCTCCTACTCGTCCAAAATATTTCATCTTCCGAAAATATCCATAATGGCCAAAATCTCGAAAACAAAGTGGGCCCCACAAAACCGTAAATTTCACCCGTGGGCCCCACGTGACCAATTCCGGAAATAAAATTCCATAATTCTCTAATATTCCAAGAAGTCCGAATACCAAATCTGGGAATCCAATTCCCATCAACGAACATTTTCCTTTACAAAAACCGGAAACTTTTCCGTCGAAAAATCACATCTTTCTTTCTTTCCAAAATTTCTGTCGTATTCTCGTACGCACGTCCTCGCATACATACCCTGGAACTACGGGGTGTAACAGAAGTCTTCAACTCAAGGGGGGTATTTATAGGGCTTTCAAGGGCCAATATGAAGGCAAGTGGAGGGCAAGTGGAGGGTGTGGATTTGCACAAGTGCACCCTATCCCTACTCCACAAATCACTCACAAACATTGACCCTTGGTTTAGGCCTTAAAATCGTGCCAACCGTGCCCTCTTTGCCGTCCACTTGAGGGTGACAAGTGTCACCCTCTCGTTGGTCCAAAATATTTCATCTCTCGGAAAAATCCGCAAAAATTATAAATGACATAGCCGTAATTTTCCCTACGCAAGTTTTGGAAAATGTTTCGTCGGAAAACAATTCGTTTCGTGGGTTGTGCACAAATTTTCGTCCCTATGCCTACTTTAAGGCTTAAACTTTTGTACGTACGCCCTTACGTACATACTCTGGAAATACGGGGTATAACATTCTCCCCTCCTTAGAAACATTCGTCCCGAATGTTCCTTCCCAAGACAGATAACGATAAAGTTCCTCATAACTTAAACAGTTGCAAATGCCACACATGGCCACAATACAACACTTAAGCAAAATATGACAATGAAAATTTACAAGTAGGAAAGTGAGTTACCTGGAGGTGTGGGGAATGGGTGAGGATACTTCTGCCTCATGTCCTCCTCAGCTTCCCACGTCATCTCCACCCTAAGCTCGTTCCGCCACAAGACTTTGTGGCCACGCCCCGTCCGCGGATGCCTAACCCGACGATCGATTATCGCTATGGGAATCTCCTCATACGATAACCCTCGTCACTGGACATCGTCAATCGGGTGCACCCTAGATGGATCCGATACATCTCCTCGATAGAAACACGAAAACCGGATGCACCGCTCAAGATCGGACGGCAGATCCAACTCATAGCAACCTTGCCTACCTCGCGACAATCTGATACGGCCCAATGTACCTTGGGCTGAGTTTCCCTTTCTTCCCGAATCTCATCACACCCTTCATGGGTGACACCTTCAGGAAAACCCAATCATCAACCTCAAACTCTAGATGCCGACGACGATGATCTGCATATGACTTCTGTCGACTCTGAGCTGTCAGTAACCGCTCCTGGATAAGCTTCACCTTATCCACTGCCTGCTGCACCAAATCTGGTCCCACTAACTGCACCTCGCCCACATCAAACCAGCCTATCGGCGATCTGCACTTCCTCCCATACAAGGCCTCATAAGGCGCCATCTGAATACTGGAGTGGTAGCTATTATTATACGCAAACTCAACTAGAGGCAAATGATCCTCCCAGCTACCCCTGAAATCAATAACACAGGCTCGCAGCATATCCTCAAGAGTCTGGATAGTGCGCTCCGCCTGTCCGTCTGTCTGAGGATGGAATGCAGTACTCAGGCTCACCTGCGTCCCTAGACCCTTCTGGAAAGACCTCCAGAAGTTAGCCGTAAACTGGGCTCCTCTGTCTGATATGATAGAAATAGGGACTCCATGCGATCGGCGACCTCTCGATGTAAAGTCGGCATAATCCTCACCGAAAGAGTCGTCTGACGGAAGAAAATGGGCTGATTTCACACCGCCGACGATAACCCAAATAGAATCATGTTTCCTCTGAGTGCGAGGTAATCCTGTGATAAAGTCCATGTTGATCACCTCCCACTTCCAGGTCGGGATCTCTATCGTCTGCAACAAACCACCAGGCCTCTGGTGCTCTACCTTCACCTGCTGACAACACGGGCACTGAGCTACAAACTCTGCAACGTCCCTCTTCAAGCCATCCCACCAATACACAGATCTGAGGTCGTGGTACATCTTGGTCGACCCCGGATGGATAGAGTAACGCTACGTGTGCTTCCCTAGAACTCCTTTGCCAAGTCCTTCAATATCTGGAACACACAACCTGCCCTCAAACCTTAGCACCCCATCAGGTGCTACCTCAAAAGGACCCTTCCACTCACGAAGAGTCGTATCACGATACAGCGCCAAAACCGGATCCTCAAATTGTTGCCTCTTCACCTCCTCGACGATGGAAGACTCGGCAACCTCTCGAACTCGAACCCCACTGCTATCAGAATCAATCAATCGGACTCTAAGGCTCGCTAGCTGATGTAACTCGCGGACCATGCCCTCTTCTCTGGCTGCACATCTGATAGACTCCCCATCGACCTACGGCTAAGAGCATCTGCCACAACATTGGCCTTCCCCGGGTGGTACAGGATATCAACATCATAATCCTTGAGTAACTCTAACCACCGTCTCTGTCGTAAGTTCAGCTCCCTCTGGCTGAAGATATACTGGAGGCTCTTGTGGTCTGTATAAATATCCACATGAACCCCATACAAATAGTGCCTCCAGATCTTCAAGGCGTGAATCACCGATCATGGGTGGGGTAGTTCCTCTCATGCTTCTTAAGCTGTCGGGATGCGTACGCTATAACCTTACCCAGCTGCATCAACACACATCCGAGCCCGACGCCTGACGCATCACAATACACTACATAACCGTCTGGACCCTCCGGAAGAGTAAGAACGGGGGCGGTCGTCAGTCTCTTCAAGAATCGGAAACCCCGCCACAAGCATTAGTCCATGAAACTTAGTTGCTTACGAGTCGGCTAGTCAATGGTGCAGAGATAGAAGCAAACTTCTCTACGAACCGCCGATAGTAACCTGCAAGGCCCAGAAAGTTGCGCACCTCTGTCGGAGTAGTAGGTCTAGGCCAACTCCTGACTGCCTCGATCTTGGCCGTATCCACCTGAATACCATCGGCCCCGACAATATGCCCAAGAAAAGCCACCGAAGCCAACCAAAACTCACATTTGGAAAACTTGGCGTATAACTGCTGGTCCTGGAGAACTCTCAGCACAGTCCTCAAATGCTCCGCATGCTCCTGCTCTGAGCGGGAATAAACCAAGATGTCATCAATGAACACTATCACAAACGTGTCCAAAAATGGCTTGAACACTCGGTTCATCAAATCCATAAATACCGCCGGAGCATTGGTCAACCCGAAAGACATGACTCTGAACTCATAATGCCCGCACGGACCGAATGCGATCTAGGGACATCCGCCTCGACTCGCACTTTTGATGATAGCCCGATCGCAGATCAATCTTGAGAAACATCTACGCACCTGCAACTGGTCGAACAAATCATCAATCACGGAAGGGGGTATTCGTTTAATGGTCACCTTGTTCACCGCTGTAATCAACACACATGCGCAGCTGGCCCCGCCCTTCTTCTTCACGAACAATACCGGCTTCCCGGGGAGAAACACTAGGCACGATGAAGCCGCTTCTCCAAAGAAATCTCTCACCGGTCCTTCAACTCTCTCAACTCGGCGGTGCCATTACGTATGGCGAGAATGGAAATAGGTCGAGTGTCCGCAAAGACATCGATACAAAACTCTATCTCCCTCTCAGGAGGGATACCCGGGAGGTCATCTGGAAACACGTCTGGGAACTCTCGACCACGAGAATCGATCGAAAATCTGGTATCGCACCTCGATGTAACACCGAATGAGATGGTAGATATACCCCTTCTGCACCATCTTCCTAGCCTTGAGGTAAGAAATAAACTTACCCCTCGGCGACACAGTGTTCCCCTCTCACTCAACAACCGGCTCCTCAGGAAACTGGAACCGTACCACTCTCTCCCTGCAGTCTACATTGGCGTAGCAAGAAGCTAGCCAATCCATACCCATGATCATATCGAAATCAGTCATATCCAACTCTACCAAGTCGGCAAGGGTCTGACGACTGCATATGGTCACTGGACAAGCCCTATATACCCGCCGAGCTACCACCGAATCACCCACTGGTGTAGCTACCTCGAAAGGGTCTATGGACTCAGGCTTTATCCCTATCCTACTAGCAACATGGGTAGATATATAGGACAGAGTAGAACCCGGATCTATCAAGGCATACACGTCACAACAAGAAACTGATAAAGTACCTGTGACGACATCAGGTGAGGCCTCCTGGTCCTGCCGGCTGGATAAGGCATAAATGCGGTTCTGAGGACCGCTAGAACTGGGACCCGTGCCACGACCTCTGCCGCGACCTGCTGGCCCATGAGTACCCTGCCCTCCGGGGCGAGCAACTTTAGGAGATGAAGAAGACCCGGCAAAAGAACCTGTAGGCTAACCCCTACCCTCTGCGCTCGCCTGGACAGCTCGCAAAGTGACTCGGCTGGCCGCAACTGAAACAAACTCCCGGAGCAGTACCACAATTCCCGTAATGGGATCTACCGCATCGGCCACACTGAGGGGGGGTGGTCCCGATCGGTTAGCACCTCTGCTACCCTGGACGTCAGAAGTCCTGGGGCCCTGGTCTGCCCTCGAATACCCTGGCTGTCCTGAGGACGGTGTAGGAGTGCTCTGAGCTGGCTGTGGCGCAAATCTAGACTGCTGCTGAGGCCGTCCACCCCGATAGCTACCAAAAGACCCTGCCGTCCTGGCCTTCTTCTGTTGCTGCTGTCTGTCAACCCGTCGACCTCTACGCTCCTCGCATCCAAGTGCATGAGCCTGCATACGGGTAATGTCCATGCCTGGCTGAAGAGCCACACCCGCACAAGACTCGGCCATATAATCATCTAGCCCGGTGACATAGCGGTGTACCCTGTCCTCCATATCTGCTACCAACGCAGGGACATATCGAGCCAACGAATCGAACTCAACGTTGTACTCCCTAACTGTGCGCCCTCTCTGTCTCAGCAACAAAAATTTGTCGGCCCGTGCCCTCCTCATCTACGGAGGCAAGAAGTGAGTGAGAAAAGCCTTCGAGAACTCATCCCAAGTAGCTGGGGACGCGTGCTCTCCCCGGGATAACTCTCACGAATCAAACCAATCGACTGCGGTATCACGTAGCCTATGTGAACCGAAGATCACGGACTCGGTCTCCGAAGCCTTGATCACTCGCATGATCCTCTGTAGCTGACGGATGAACTCCTGCGGATCATCCTCAGGGCTCGACCCGTAGAACTCTGGCGGGCTACAACTCAGAAAATCTCGTAGCCTCATACTATCCGATCTCGGGTGAACCAGTGTATCGGGCTGAATCGAATGCTGCGTCGGACTATCTCATGCGACCACAATCCCGGCGATGGCGGGCCATCTCTTCAGAACCCATCTCATCTCGCTCCAGCCGTGGATGGAGGTGCAGTCTTGGGTCTCATCGGCCATCGCTGCGCCTTAACCTCGCTGGCCGGCGGCGTCGTGGAACTCGCCGTCTCGGGTATAGATCGGGCTGCGCCTCGTGACTCGGTGTCCTACTAGCGGCTCCGCCGGTACTTGCCTCTTCGGGCGGGTTGCCTTACGTGGAGGCATAATCATAAAGAAAGAAAATACGTTAGAGGTCCGACTTATAACACAACTCTAAGGCACGATCTCGAGTGAGAAGAATGGAAACCAATCCTAAATATCCTATAGCCTCACGATTATTGGTGTGGTGCACAACACACCGATAATCAAGACTTCATCGATACGGTGCAGAGACACTTTCCGAGGATTAAGCGCTCTGATACCACTTTTGTCACGACCGTTCGGGGCGATCGTGCCTTACCCGCACCCAAGTAGTCATACATCGTAGAAAATCAGCGGAATATAAAAACAAGACATGAAACAATGTAAATTGAGACACGCTTATCTCGAGAAAAGTCGCTTTCGGCATATATATATAAACCAAAATCGCGTTACATCCCAACCGCATAATAGGACTACTGCACCTAAGGAAGTAAACAACTATGGCGGGGCCGCCATACCCTGAATGTACATATATCTACAACATCAGGGAGAACCATACCAAAAGTCGAGCCTCCGGAGAAGATCGAGCTCCTGACACCAAAGCAAAAGATCCTAAGGATGCGGATCTAGCACCTGCTTTCCCTTACCTGCGGCATGAACGCAGCCCGGGCGAGGTCGATAACAGTACCAAGTATGTGAAATCAGAAGTACTTAAATGAAATCATATCATTTTAAAGCCAATTTTACAAATATGTATGAAATAACCAATGTAACCGCACATAGTGCCACATCACAAATAAGAGTAACAACAGGTAAACTGTAACAGGTCATTTCTAGGCTGCGAATGATCGAAGCAAGGCCAATCGCCCATAGTATCATTATGCATGCCTAATCCTGGACTCCCGTAGTCCGCATAGGCTACCTAGGCCCGCATGAGGTATTCCCCGCATCGAGGGTAGCTACTCCTCGGCATCGTCCTGGACTCGTAGTCCGCATGGCCACATAGACCGCATGGCCACATGGACCGCACACTAACACGAACTCGTAGCTCCGCATAGGTCCCTTGGACCCGCATGAGGTATTCTCGAATCATAGTCCCAGACTGCCTGAGGTATACCCCGCATCGGAGGGCAGCTTAACCCCCGGTATATCATGTCAAGAGGTGAGTGATGTAATACTAGCATAACGGCTTATCGTTAAACAACATAAGCACAAATAAGAATAACCTCTTTACACAAACGTTTACAAGATACTAACACACATAGCATCACAATATGTCTACTCAACAAACCATCTCACTGTACTTTCCAGAAATCAATACAAGTCTTTTATAAACACATAAGTAAACCGTTCCTTTTATATTTCTTAAGTCGTTATACCTAACTTCCCATAAAGCTAGTATAACTCTTAAGCTTTTGTTTAAAAACCAAGTATTACTCTTCTTTAAAAAATGATTCATAATTCTTGTGAAATACTTCAAGATTCTTGTTATTTAGACTCAAGTCAAAAGATGTCAAGTAAAACCATGTTCAGTTAACACACGTACGTCTACCTTACTATATATATACTTTAAAATATCATGCTCAAGAGGATAGGAAGAATCACATACCTTCTCGGCGAAATCCACCTGCCAAGTCGAATATGTCGCGCGCAGAGTATCAACCTATAATAGTCAAATACGTCTATCAACGTTTAGACTACTCTGTAGGATAATCTAAGCAGAGGGTTATCTATTCTACGGAAAATCGGGCAGCACTTCCCTACCCGGTAAACTATACAAGTCTACTGTAAATACAGTCCTATGTAAGTACAGTTCAATCTATTCTGTAATACCCTTCTATGTATTTTATTCTTATTTCTATACTTCTACAGTATGTATTCTCCAATTATAATAGAAGGATAAGATTATTATTTACCTCGATAAGCCCAAAATTATCCAAGATATAAGTCGATCCTGAGCAAGGTTTAGCTCCTAATCTGAATGCTCCAAACCGCTCCAAGAAGCCCTTAGAAGTTTCTACACAACTTCTACTTTCTACTTCAACCAACTATGAAGTTTCTCTTTAGGGTTTTGTTTAGTGACTAAAGGAATATAAGGTAGTATTTCCGGACTCTACGTATAGAGGTAACTTTGGAAATACTATAAGGGATTTGCTAAGGTATTTTTGGGGATAGTAACAATACTTGGAGAGTATTTTCTACCAAGGGAGGGCTTTGCCGAGACTACTAGGAAAAGGGGAGAAGGGGTGTTTCGGCTAAGCTCTTCACAAGATGGGGGGAGGCTTTGGACGAGAGCTTCTCTCAAAGGGGGGGGGGGGGGAAGTTTGGAGACTTGGAAGATGATTTGTGGATGAAGAAGTCTTCAACTCAAGGGGGGTATTTATAGGGCTTTCAAGTGTCACCCTCTCGTTGGTCCAAAATATTTCATCTCTCAGAAAAATCCGCAAAAATTATAAATGACATAGCCATAATTTTCCCTACGCAAGTTTTGGAAAACGTTTCATCGGAAAACAATTCGTTTCGTGGGTTGTGCACAAATTTTCGTCCCTATGCCTACTTTAAGGATTAAACTTTTGTACGTACGCCCTTACGTACATACTCTGGAAATACGGGGTATAACATAGACGATTATCTAGTAAAGGTATGTACAAGAGTAGCTCTTCAGTCAGGCATGGACATTGCCCGCGTACAGGCCTATGCACAGCAGACTGAGGAACGTAGGGATCGACGGATTAACCAAGATCAGCAGAAGAGGGCCAGAACATCAGGGTCCTTTGGTGACTTTCGAGGCGGACCTCCTCAACAACAGACTGGTTATGCGCCTCCGCCAGCACAGAGTAGTCCTCCACAGGCTTCAGGACGTTCGGAGTATGCAGGAATGGGTCAGAGCTCCAGGGTTTTTGGTTCACAGATTTACATAGGTTCTAGCCAGCCAGATTCAGTTTTCCCTCAGTGTTCACTATGTGGTAGGCGTCATTCCGGGAAATGTCGTCTTTTTACCAATGCTTGTTTTACCTGCGGCCAGCGGGGCCATATGAGGAGAGAATGTCCTAGTAGGAGGGATACAGGTGGGATGACTCAGCCTACCAGGTCGGTTGCGGATTCAGTGGTTCGGAGAGGAAGGGGTGTTAGCCAGAGGAGGCCACCCCCACCTCGGTGTGGCCGTTGTGGTAGGCTCCATGGTGGGGAGTGTCGTGCTAGTTTGGGAGTTTGTTTTACATGCGGCCAGCAGGGCCATTTTGCGAGAAATTGTCCAACCAGAGGTAGCGCGGATGTAGAGACTCAGCCTTCGGGATCAGTGGCTGGTTCATCGCCTTCTTTTGCTATGCGCCCTGCAGGGCAGGACTATGATTAGAGTGAAGCAGTAGTTACAGGTATATCCTTAACCCTCTAGAGATTTGTATGCGTGATATGATGATTTTATGTTAAAGTGTTATGTTCGGATAGCTTGTATTAAAGTGTGATTTAGAAGCCTGGTTTGTGAAAAGGGTAAGTCTGGGGATGAGACAATTGTGAACCTTAGAATTTATAACAGTTGAGACCGAGACCTTAGATGTAAGGACGTCTTGAGTAAAAGATTTTACGGTTAGTCTTTGTCGGAGTGCATAGTATACGTGGAGTATTTGTGTGATAATTCCATGGGTAGTTTGAGATAAAAGTGGTAATTTTCATGACGAGAATAAGTAAGATTGTCCCGGACGGGAACACGAATTTAGAGCGATAATGGGTCGGGTTGAGGCCAGATTGCGGGTCAACCCGCAACCCGGAATGAAGTGAGGTAAATTTGAGGTAGTCCCGCTAGGTGATGGGGTCACGAGGGTGCAAGGCCCAAGTTTAGATAACCATTGTACGAGTTCGTGGATGCGTTCGACCAGTAGTCGGGCCGATGAGGTCAGCCCATCTTGTCTTTCAGTCAGGATTGTTTACTCGGCGGAGGGTTATGCGAGATGTTATATATCAGGAAGGTGGTAAGACGACACGGGGTTCCTACTTTTATTTTATGACAGGCAGTGGAGCCCGGTTCATTTACTATTTTCTTTTCCGGAGGTTCTACCGGCGGGATAGGAACTCGGTGAGTCTCGATGTGCATTCACCCTCGGGCCGACGGACAAACAACACGTTTTATCCAGACATTTGAGGATAGGTTACGGGCCGGTGTTTTGATTTCGGGGGAGCGGTGAGGATTATTTTCCTCGTGTTGAGGGGGTATTATAATAGCTACCATTTCAGTGTTCGGATGGCGCCTTATGTAGCCTTGTATGGGCGGAAGTATAGGTTGCCGGTTGATTGGTTCGATGTTGGCAAGGTTCAGATGGTTGGTCCATACTTGATTCAGCAGAATGAGGATAAGGCGAAGCTTATCCAGAGGAGGTTATTAGCAGCTCAGAGTCAACAGAAGTCTTGCGGATAATCGGCGTCGACACTTGGAGTTCAGGTTGACGGTGGGTCTTCTTGAAGGTACCACCCCGAAAGGGTGTGACGAGATTTGGAAAGCAAGGGAAATGTCACGACCCGACCCCGGGCCGCGACTGGTGCCCTACCTGGGCACCCCGTTCAGTTATACATCAGAGAATAGCAGCGGAACATACACAACATAAACACATGTGTAAACAATATAACAACACAGGCTAGCCGATAAGGCCGCCTTCCATAATATAAACAAAGTCAAAAGTACAACTTTACAACTCGTTCTTATAGCCCAACCACATATGTGAATACGGACCTCTAGAATAACAAGCGTGGCGGGACAGGCCCGCCATACCACGAATGTACATAAATCTACAACATCGGGGAAAATCGTACTAAAAAGAAAGACAAGTCTCGGAGAATGGAGCTTCCGGCGTCGATGGCGATCCTAAGAGTGAGGATCCGCCACCGCTACTCCTTCCTCGCGGATGAACGCAGCCCCCCGAGGAAGGGGGTCAGTACACAATATGTACAAAGTATGTAAAACTGGAAAGTACTGTAATTACAACATAAGTTTAAAACAAAGCCGGAGACATGTATGATAACAGAATTACAGTACACAGTGCCTTACTAACAATGAGAGTAAATCAAAGGGATACGTACAACATCACAATAGGAGACTCCCGATCAAATCATGGGTAGCGAACCCATAGAAACAGGTGGTATAACGTCTTAGGGTTCTTACCCCTCATTTATACTCTTACCCTGAAGCAGGTGGTATAACGTCTTGGGGGGTTGCCCCTCATTTATACTCTTACCCTGGGAAAGGTAATAAAACAGGTGGTATAACGTCTTGGGGGTTTACCCCTCATTTATACTCTTATCCTGGAGAAGGTGGTATAGCGTCTTGGGGGTTTACCCCTCACTTATACTCTTATCCTATCTCAACCGGCCATCATACAATAAATAAGCAAGTTAGAAATCCCCCTAACTTCTTATTAGTCTTATTCGTCTACACTCTCATTTTAGTTTACTTAAGGCACTAACAGGTCTTTTATAAGAATCCGGGAATTTAACCCAAAGTACCACGTACTTCTACTCTTTAAAAACAAATGACTCTTTTTAGTAGAAAGCTTCCAAGACACTATTAACCATAGTATCAAGTCCAAATTACATTTCAAGGCAAGTCACAATACCTTTAGAATTAAAGTAGGTTTCTAAATCAAGTGACTCCTTTTCTTATTAAAACCTTAGGCAATTGATACCTTAAAATCAATTTGCCTTTCATTAACACAAGCCATTTACCTTTGCATAAAGTCAATATAACCAACTCCCCATAAAGTCGTTATATTCACTTTATACCTTAGTCAAGTACATTTTCCTATCCAAGGGACTTATACGATTAAAACGACACAAGTATCACATACTTTAAATCCCTTCAAGTCCCTTAACTTTACTAAGACTTAAGACACCCTTAATATTTTCAAAGAAGTGAGTTAACTTCCTAACTCACCCGACTTGGCATTTTATAAGGCTAGTAAGGAATGTCAAAGTCTTGTACGTCTACCGTACTATATACGCGTAACTAGTCATGCTCAAAAGATAGGAAAAAGTTCTACATACCTCGTCGGGTCAAACCACTTGCCAAGTACAAAGTCCCGCCCGTAGTATGTCAAACTATAATATTCACAATACGTCTATTAAAGCCTTACTTCAATCGTAGAATATTATAAGTGTTAAGTCTCTATATTCTACGGAAAATCGGACAGCACCTCCTTTGTTTTTACTTACTTTGCCACCTTTTTCAAGGCCGAAATACAATAACCAAACCGCCCCAATTGGCTCACAACAATATAGAAGGTAGTCCAATACAAATGAATAACCAAACAGCCCCAATTGGCTCACAATTTAGAAGGTAGTCCAATACAAATGAATAACAAACTAATACAAACTACAAGTCCAAATTCGGCCACCTTGAGTTCAACAATACCAATTCTTATCCAATTTCCATTTCAATCCAAATTGGTAGCATAACATGATATCAAGTCGCGTTTGATTATAATAACCATAATCTTTAAGTAAGTAACATGCGATTTATTTCTAAAAACGACCAATTACTAATCCAATTTTCAAGTGGCTTGTATAACATTTCGGATTTAGCTACAAGCAATCCATAATACTTATAACTTCAACATATCAACTTCATGCTAGCAACAAGTAAAGCTAACAACAACAATATAAATATATAATCTTGTAACACCTTTAAAAGACAAGATTATACCTTAACGATTCTTAATCCAATTCCAAATCCGAAGTCGCTCCTAGTAGTTTAGAGCCTCTCCAAGATACTTCAATCCGCTTGTTGAGACCCTTAGAACAACACCAACAATTATTCTTCAAAACTCCAAACAAAACCTAGAAAGACCATTAGGTTTTCGTTTTGCGACTAACCCGTAAACAATCTTTTTCCAAGATTTTTCTATTGAGATGTGTTTACAATACACCTAAGACCCTTGGTTTAAAGTGTGGAATCAAAAGGACAAGAAACGAAATTTTTTTTCTTCTTTCTTGTGGTGAACCCGAGACCTCCAATGAGTTCTTCAAAGTTTTGTGTGAAATTTCTCTAAGTGTTGGCTCTCTCTAGCACTACTAGTATTATAAAGAGCAATGGATGGTCAAGATACAACCAATTGGGTGGCTAGGATGAGCTCTAGTTAAATATCAAGACTAAAGTGGGGCCTTTGACTTAGTCAAGGAACTCAAGCTACACTTGCAAGACTTTTTGTCATCCAAGACTATGGTCAAATGACCATTTAGGCCATGCCAATTCGACCAAGGCATCATAAAGGGGGGGGGGGGTGACACATGTCGCCCTCCCATTCGTCACAATAAAACGTTTTCCGAAAAATTCCATAATTCCGTTAAATTTTTACAAGTCTCAAATCTTAACACTTGTGAGTTCTTAAAACATGTCCTGTAATTACGGGGTGTAACAGGAAACTTAGCCCGAGGAACTTTGGGCCTTTTCAGATCGTTTGTAGAATAGGTCAGGTTGCCTATAAGTTAGCACTGCCGTCCGACTTAGGAGGCAGTACGTCCGGTCTTTCATGTTGCTATGATTCAGAAGAGTATCGGAGATCCATCCAGAGTGTTCCCAGTTAATGACGACCAAGTTAAGGATAGTAACCCCGAGATTTTTTAAAAACTGAAGTAATGACAGAAATGTGATACGTATATTAGAAAGAGTTCGAGTGTACGAGGAGGGTACGACGAGTAAGAAAAGAGGCGAAGATGTGTGAAGAAGATGGAAGTGTCCTTTTTATAAAGTAAAGAGGTGAAGAAAGTATCCTTTGGACTATGGGTGGAGCTAATAGTATTGTTATACGTTTGAGAGATGATTCTTCGTTGGATCGAATGTGAGTTTTTGCACGTACGTTGTATTGTTGCCATATGTGGCATTTTGCAAATTGTTCGAGTTATGAGGGACTATGCCGTTATCTGAGTTATTTGAATCTTGAAGGAACATTCGGGACGAATGTTTCTAAGGGGGGGAGAATGTTATACCCCGTAGTTCCGGAGTATGTATGTGAGGACGTACGTACGAATGTATACGCCCTAATTAGGGTAAGAATGAAAGAATTGTTTTCCGACGAAAATTATTCCGAACCTTGTGAAGGAAATTTTACGTTTTCAATATTTTTACGATTATGGAATTTTTCTGAGAGATAAAATATTTTGGACCAATAGGAGGGCGACACGTGTCACCCAAGAGCCATGTTGGACGATTTTGTGGAGATTAGTGGGCAAGACAAGTGGCCAAAAGTCTTGCATGGTTTTGCATGACTTAGTGGACGGTTTTGTGCAATTTGTGGGCAAGTCAAATGGTCAAAGTCTTGCATGACATTTGTGGAACAAGTGTACAAAAGAACCTACATCTTAAATCTATACCATACACATGTTTCAATCCTAACCCTTGGTTGTACTATATAAACCCCTTTAGTTGATGAAAATCTCCACACTTAGAACATTTCAAGACTTGAAATATTTTCTCTCCCCTTTCCTATCGTTCTCGTCCAACCCCCCCCCCCCCCCCCCCTTCCTTAACCAAATGTTGTCCAAAAATTCTTAAACTTATAAGTGTTCTTCCTTAATGTATTAGGAAGATTTTTAACCAAGAGTTAGACAAGATTTCACACCCCTAGCCTCAAAAAAACCCCCCTTGGCCAAGAGTGGGCAGATTTTCGGGACTGTTTTGGACAGATTTTTAGTCAAGTTTGGAAGGGAATATCTCCTAGCATATTAGGAGTTTTTGGGTGTTTCAAAAGCCTAAAATGAATTTCGTCGAGTCTAGTTTCCAACACAAGAAACCACTTGTCGATAGGACACTGGAGTAGAGAGTTATCGACGTTACAAGTTCAGCTGACGAAGCAGTGGCTAAAAATCTGGACAGTCACGTTTTTTGGACTATCTTGAGGTAATGAACCTTAACCTCTTTGTGAAGTTGATTATTATGTATATATGGATATTATACATATATTGGAAGTATATTATGGACTATAAGATATAAAGAAAGATTTGGATCTTGTTATGATGTTAAAAGGAGAATTGACATATTATCCATTAAAATGGTAAAAATGTATCCATTACTTACTAAGAGGTTAACAACAAAGGAATTATAACTTGTAATAAGATTGGAATGTAAGTTGAAGGACTAATGAAGTAAGTGGATAAGTAAAAATTGTAAAATTTGGCCAAGGACCCCAACTTAAGGACCGTATCTACTTTGGACCGTATCTACTTTGGACCGTATCTACTTTGGACCGTATCTACTTTGGACCGTATTTACTTTGGAATGTATTTACATTATTGTTATGAAGGAGAGATTGTTAATCGCGTTCCGTTTGGGCGTGTTATCCCCTTCTTTAGTTATTATTGTTATGAAGGAGAGATTGTTAATCGCGTTCCGTTTGGGCGTGTTATCCCCTTCTTTAGTTATTATTGTTATGAAGGAGAGATTGTTAATCGCGTTACGTTTGGGCGTGTTATCCCCTTCTTTAGTTATTATTGTTATGAAGGAGAGATTGTTAATCGCGTTCCGTTTGGGCGTGTTATCCCCTTCTTTAGTTATTATTGTTATGAAGGAGAGATTGTTAATCGCGTTCCGTTTGGGCGTGTTATCCCCTTCTATAAATTTCGGTATTTTTGCACCTTAATTATAGTATGTTAATTACGGTTATCGGGCCTTGGAAAAGGTGGAAAATTGAGTAGAAACGGGGGAGGTGCTGCCGAATTTTCCGTAAGAAATGGAACCTTGTTCTTAGAAATATCCTACGAAGAGATCTAGAGGTTAATAGACGTTTCATGGCCATTATAGGTGGAAGTACTACGAGTAGCGTATTCTACTTGAAGGGTGGAAAAGGCTAGCAAGGTTATAGTACTTTGGAGCGTTTTGCTAAATTGTCGATAATCGTCGTGAGGTATGTGAACCTCTTCCTATCCTTTCTAGCATGATTATTTTGAACTATGTAGTACGGTAAGACATACGTGTGCTATACGAATTTGGTTGGTTTAAAACATAAAGTGTTATAATGGCTTTATGGGAAGTTACTTATAACAACTTTATGTAGGTAAAAGAATGGTTTATTGATTTTTTAAAAAGATAAGAGACTTGACTTATATTTGACTTGATTTGATATGTGAAGAACTTGAATTGTGTGGAAAGTTGTGAAACCTCATTCGTGAGTAATGAGTACTTGGTTTTGAATAATAATGTTATATTGATTTCGGAAATGAGAGTAAGTATCAAACAAACCACTGCAGCGTTAATAAAGGAAAATATATTGACAAATAATTAATATTATTAAAACAAGTAGAAACCTCCATCTGCATAGAAGCTAAGATAAGACAAAATTGTATTACATTTCCTAGATCACGGCTGCTTTAATAAGATCATTAAAAACAAGTTTGATTTTCTTAAAAATTCCAAAGTAAGGGACTTGATTTATAAAAGAGAGAGACTGGAAAAATTGAAGTGTTTTTGTTTAAAAGAGAAGGCATGTTGTCGCCTAAGTTGGTTTGAAAAGAAGGTATGGAAATTGTTCTGGCTTACTTAAAAAGATAGTTACTCTATTTTGATACTACGGGTATCATGTGACTTTTTGTGAAAGAAATGGATCTTTTTAAAGAGTTAAAGTATGTAGTACCTTGGGGTTAAAACCCGGATTTGTTGACATGAAATGCAAGTACCTTGTGTGAGTAACTTGCCTATGTTTCGTGATAGCCTTGTAATACTTTTTGTTGGCTTGATAAAGTGAACATGTTATGATGCTACGTGTGTTAATGTCTTGTGATGTTTGTGTAAGGAGGTTATTCTTGTTGTGCTTATGTTGTTTAACGATAAGTCGTTGTGTTAGTATTGTACCACTCACCTCTTGACATGTTATACCGGGGGTTAAACTGCCCCCCGATGCGAGGAATACCTCATGCGGGTCCATGGGACCTATGCGGAGCTACGGGAGTTCCAGGATTGTGTGCGAGGAATACCTCATGCGGTCTATGTGGCCATACGGACTGCGGGAGTCCAGGACGATGCCCAGGATTAGCTACCCTCGATGCGAGGAATACCTCCTGCGGGCCTAGGTGGCCTATGCGGACTGCGGGAGTCCAGGATTAGGCTCGCATAATGATACTATGGGCGATTGGCCTTGCTTCGATCATTAGCGGCCTAGAAAAGACCAGTTACAATATGTCTATTCTTGCTCTTGTTTATGATGTGGCACTATGTGCGGTTAACTTGGTTGTGTCGTACATATTTGTGAATTGGTTTTAAAATGTTATGGTTATATTTGAGTGATGACTTTGAGGGCGTGAGTCACGACTTGACATATCGCTATATTGTATATCGTAAATTGGTTATCATATATGTCTCTGTTTTATATAGACTATTATGATTTCATTTACGATTTTCGGCCACATACTTGGTACTGTTATCTTGACCTCCTGGAGTGCGTTCATGCCGCAGTAGAGTACGTCGATCGTTGATCCTCGCTCATAGGATCACAGTTCAGCGTTTCGGGAAGCTCCATTTCTCCGGAGGCTTATCTTTTGGTATGTTTCCCTGAGATTGTAGCTACTTGTACATTCAGGGGTATGGCGGGGCCCTGTCCCGTCATAGTTGTTATAGAAATTCCTAGAGGTCTGTAGTACTGTTGTGGGCAGGGTTGTAAAGGATGTAACTGTTCAAGTTTTGGTATGTATATACATGCCGAAAGACGACTTTTCTTTGGATAAACTGTTCTTATTTTACACTGTTTCATGTTTGCAAGTTTATATTTGTCACGACCCGAACCCGGGCCCGTGACTGGTGCCTTACCCGGGCACCCAAGTAGACATACATCAGAGTAACCAACGGAATATAAAACAAGACATGAAACAATATGAAGTGAGAAAGCTTTATTCGAGAAAAGTTGCCTTTAAGATACATATCTAAAAACTTGAGCGACATCCTTTACAAACCCCGCCACAACAAGCATTCTGCACTTCTAAGAATGTTATAACAACAATGGCGGGACAGGGCCCCGCCATACCCCTGAATGTAAGTACCTACAACGACAGGAGACTATACAAAAAATAAGCCTCCAGAGACACGGAGCTTCCCAAAACGCTGAACTGTGACCCTATGAGCGAGGATCAACAACTGGTATACCTCTACCTGCGGCATGAACGCACTTCAAGAAGGTCGATAACAGTACCAAGTATGTGAAATCAAAATATCAGAATAAAATCATAATAGTCTATATAAAATGTAAGACATATATGATAACAAATTTACGATACACATATGTAGCGAATATGTCAAGTCGTGACTCACGCCCTTAAAGTCATCACTCAAATATAACTATGGGTCTCATGCCCACAATATCAATCATGCCCGTGGAATTCCTTCCTCACTGCCGGCAGTCCATGATATAAAAACACCCAAGGAATACACATGAACACCAGGTCCCACCTGTGTCATAATAAAACCGTACGGGGTAAGTACGAAGGCATAGCCGACTACTAAAACCCACAGTACCAACAATGCTATAAAACTGTATCACGAGGTCTTTCTAGACCGCGCCACATGATCGAAGCTGGCCACTCGCCCTCAGTATCAATGTGCGCGTCAAATCCTGGAACTCACCGCAGCTCCGCATAGGCCACCTAGGCCCGCATGAGGTATTCCCCGCATCGAGGGTAGCTACTCCTCGGCATCGTCCTGGACTCTCGTAGTCCGCATGGCCACATAGACCGCATGAGGTATTCCCCGCACACTAACCTGGAACTCTCGTAGCTCCGCATAGGTCCCCTGGACCCGCATGAGGCATCCCTCGCATCGGGGGGCAGCTTAACCCCCGGTATATCATGTCAAGAGGTGAGTGGTACAATACTAACATAACGGCTTATCGTTAAACAACATAAGCACAACAAGGGAAACCCCTTTACACAAACATCACAAGGCACTAACACACGTAGCATCCTAACATGTTTACTTATCAAACCATCTTACTACACTTTCCAGAAATCAATACAAGACTTTCATAAACAAATAAGTAAACCGTTCCTTCTATCTTCCTTAAGTCGTTATACCTAACTTCCCATAAAGCTAGTATAACACTTAAGCTTTTGAAACCAAGTATTTCTTTTCTTTCAAAAATGGTTAATAACTCTTTTGAAATACTTCAAGATTCTTATTATTTAAAACTCAAGTCAAACGACATCAAAGTAAAACCAAAACAATTTCCATACCTTCTTTTAAAACAAAGGCACTTTTCCTTTAAAAGTCAAGTAGCAATATACTTTTTAAACCAAGGGTCTTACTCTTTTAAAAACAAGTAACCTATCAAGTTACTTCTCCTTTCCCAAAATCAAGTTGTTTATAAGTCAAGTTATCATTTTAAATCCAATGATAAAACCATTCTTATTTTCGAAATTAAGATAACTTTATTCTTTGAAAGCCCACACACCCATTACTCACGAGTGAGGTTTTACAACTTTTTAACATAATTCAAGTCATTAATATTTCATAACAAGTCACCTAACTTTGAAATCAAGTCAAGGACACAAAAGGAAAATCAATTTCCTTTAAACACACGTGCGTCTACCGCACTAAATATATTTCACAAATATCATGCTAGAAAGGATAGGAAGAGGTTCACATACCTCGCGACGATTATCGACAATTAGCAAAACGCTCCAAAGTACTCTAACCTTGCTCGCCTTTTCCATCCTTCAAGTAGAATACGCTACTCGTAGTACTTCAACCTATAAAGGCCACAAAACGTCTATCAACCTCTAGATTTCTTCGTAGAATAATTCTAGATACAAGATTCCTTATTCTACGGAAAATTCGGCAGCACCTCCCCCCCGCAACCACATAAATCTCCTCCTCTAACGAGGCCTGCTACCAAACCAACAATCCCAGGGGGGGTTACACGTCTAACCGGACGTGTACAATTCTACTCCACAATAATACTACAAGTCTCATCAGAATACATCAATGTAAATCTGATTCAATTCTTTATACTGATTCTTCCAATATTTCTTATACTCAATTATTAACTACTACTACATGTAATTTCCAATTACAATAGGGGGATAAAGATCATTACCTCGATAAGCCCAAAATTATCCAAGATATAAGTCGATCCTGAGCAACGTTTAGCTCCAATTCCTGACGCTCCAACCCGCTCCAAGCAACCCTTAGAAGTTTCCAAACAACTTCTCTTAACACTTCATCTAAGCTATGGAGATTTTTCTAGGGCTTCATTTTTGCGACTATAGGAATAAAGTAGTATTTTTCCGGGCTCTTAGTTATTGAAATAACTTGGAATACTACTAGGAATACTAGGCTAAGGTATTTGGAATAATACAACAATACTGGAAGTATTTTCTACACAAAGTGGGGGATTTGGACGAGCTACACAAGGAGGAGGATTTTGTGACTTAGAAACATTTAAGTGGATGAAGAAGTCTTGAAATCAATGGGGTATTTATAGGAAAATCAATGGCCAAGATCTAGGCAAGTGTGTGGTGAGGATGGGTTACATGTGTCTGGGTAGTTGGCCAACCATTTGTCCACCATAACAATGGGACAAGTGGCTACCACAAAAATGGGCCACTTGTCCACCAAGAAAAACGTCCAACACTCCACAACAATCGGCCCACATGGCCTCAAGGGGGGGTGACACGTGTCGCCCCCTACTCGTCCAAAATATTCCGTCTTCCGAAAAATATCCGTAATGCCAAAAATCCGAAAATAAAGTGGGCCCCACAAAACCGTAAATTTCCTCCCGTGGGCCCCACGTGACCAATTCCGGAAATAAAATTTCATAATTCTTAAATATTCCAAAAAGTCCGAATACCAAATCTGGGAATCCAATTCCCATTAACGAACCTTTTTCCTTCACAAAATCCGGAAACTTTTCCGTCGAAAAATCACATCTTTCTTCCTTTCCAACTTTAATGTCGTATTCTCGTACGTACGTCCTCATATACATACTCTGGAACTACGGGGTGTAACATTCTTCCCCCCTTAGAAACATTCATCCCGAATGTTCCTTCTAAGTCTCCAAGCACACTGCTTGGGTATAGTCTTCACTCTTATACTTACGAAACCAATTATGCCACACTGGCCATAATACCACGTCTGTATAAACTCACATCCAAGCCAGCGAAGAATCATCTCTAAAGCGTATAACAATACTAATAGCTCCACCCATGGTCCAAAGGATACTTCCTTCACAGCCTTACTTTATAACAAGGACACTTCCATCTTCTTAACACATTTTCGCCTTTTTCTTACTCGTCGTACTTTCCTCGTACACTCGAACTCTTCCTACTATCCGTACCACATTTCTGTCATTGCTTGATTTCCAAAATCTCGGGTTACTACCTCAACTTGGTCATCATTAAGGGAACATTCTAGATGGATCTCGATACTCTTAGAATCATAGCAACGGGAAGGCCGGACGTCTTGTCTCTAAGTCGGACGACGGTGCTAACTTATAAAGCACGGCCTATTTTACAAATGATCTAAAATGCCCAAAGCACCTCGGGCTAAGTTTCCCTTGCTTTCCAAATCTCGTCACACCCAGGGTGGTACCTTGAAGACCCAGTCGGCACAGAACTCCAAGTGTCGGCCCGATCATCCATACGACTTACGGTGACTCTGACGCTAATAACTTCTTACGGATAAGCTTCACCTTACCACATCCTGCTGAAACAAGTAGGGACCAACTATCTGAACCTTGCCAACATCGAACCAATCGGCCAAGCAACTACACTTCCGTCCATACAAGGCTTCAGGCACCATCCGAATACTAAAATGGTAGCTATATAATACTCGCTCAACAAGAGGCAAAATAATCCTCGCATACCGCGAAATCAAAACACCGGCTCGTAACCTATCCTCAAAGGTCTGGATAAAACGCGTTGTTCACCCGTCGGCCCGAGGGTGAATGCCATACTGAGACTCACCTGAGTTCCTAACCCACCTGGTAAAACCTCCCGAAAAAGAAATAGCCATAAACTGGGCTCCACTGCCTGCCATAAAATAAAAGTACGAACCGTGCGACGCCTTACAACCTTCGATATACAACATCTCGCATAACCCCGAGTAAGCGATCGACTAAAAGACAAGATGGGCTGACCCCATCGGCCCTACTACTGGTCGAACGCATCCACAAACTCGTACGATGGTTACCTAAACTTGGGCTTAACACCCTCGTGACCCCATCATCTAGCGGGACCACCTCAAACTGACCCCACCACAATCCGGGATGCGGGTTGACCCGCAACATGGCCTCAACCCGACCCACTTCGTACTAAACTCTCGTTCCCTGATCCGAAACAATCTTACCAGTTCACGTTATGAAAGCTACCACTTCCATCTCACACTATCCATGGAATTTTCACACAAATACACCACGTCTATCGAGTACTTCGACAAAGACCAACCGTAAAATCATCCACCGGGGCGACGCTTGCATCGAGTCCCAGCGTTATAAATTCTAAGGCTCCCATTTTCGTCCCCGGACTTACCCTTTTCAACTACCCATGTTTTCTAATCACAACTTACACAATGCCAACGAACATAACACTCACGTGTATCTACCATAACGACTAAACAAGTCTCTCGAAGTGAAGATATCTGTAACTACCATCTCACTTTCCCTTTTCGCTCTAATCAAATCACGCTCTGCTGGCGCGTAACTACTGACGGTGATGAACGACCATCGATCCGAAGGTGAGTCGTAACATCCGCGCCACCTGCAGTCGGACAATTTCTTGCAAAAAAATGGCCTGCGTCATGAGCCTAACAAGCTATCTAAGTAGCACGACACTCCCATAAGAACACTTACTACTGGCGGCCTTACCAGGGTGGGGTGGCCTCCTGCAGCTAACACCCCTTCTCTCCGAACCATCGAATCCATGGCGGCACGATAGGCTAAGTCATCCCAATCAGTATCCCTCATACTAGGACATTCTCTCCTTACATGGCCACGGCGGCCGGTAACATGGCGTTAGTAAAAATCGACATTCCGGGATGGCGCTCCTGAAGTGAACACCGAGGGAAAACTTAATCATGGCTAGAACCTATGCAAATCGTGAACGGAGACCACGGAGTTCGACCAACTCCTAAATACCCGAGCGTCCTAAAGTGCGCGGAGGACCACTCAGTCTTGGCGGAGGCGCATAACGATCTGCTGGCGAGAAGGTCGCCTCGAAAGTTACCAAAGGACCTGCTTGTTTTGGCCCTCTTCTGTTGATCTTGGTTACTCCGTCGATCTCTACGGTCCTCGGTCTGCTGCGCGTAAGCCTGTACGCGGGCAATGTCCATGTCTGACTGAAGAGCTACTTGTCACGACCGAACCGGGCGTGGTCGTGCCTACCCGCACCCAGTAGACATACATCGAGTAACCAGCGGAAAATAAAACAAGACATGAAACAATATGAAGTGAGAAACAGTTTATTTGAGAAAAGTAGCCTTTCGGCATATATATATATAAAAACTTGAACAGTTACATCCATTTTACAAACCCTGCCCACAACAGTACTACAGACCTATAAGAATGTTATAACAACAATGGCGGGACAGGGCCCCGCCATACCACAGATGTAAGTACCTACAACGGCAGGACTATACGAAAGATAAGCCTCCGAGAAGCGGAGCTTCCCAAAATCTTTGAAATGTGACCACATGGCGAGGATCAACGACGGTGTACCTCTACTGCGGCATGAATCAGCCCCAAATGAGTCGATCTGGTACCAAGTATGTGAAATCGAAAATCGTAAATGAAATCATAATAGTCTATATAAAGCGAAGACATATATGATAACCAATTTACGATACCTGATATATGTGATCATGTCAGTCGTGGCTCACGCCGCCTAAAGTCATCACTCAAATATAACCATGGGTCTCATACCACAATATCAATCATGCTCGTGGAATTCCTTTCCTGCCTGCGATCCATGATATAAAAACACCAAGGAATACACATGAACACGGGTCCCACGTGTCATAATAAAGCATGCGGGGTAAATGCGAAGGCATAGCCGACTACTAAAACCCACAGTACCAACAATGCTATAAAACTATATCACGAGGTCTTTCTGACCGCGCCACATGTCGAAGCGGCCACTCGCCTCGGTATCAATGTGCGTCAAATCCTCGAACTCGCGCACTCGCGTAGGCCACCTAGGCGCGTGAGGTATTCCGCGTCGAGGGTAGCTACTCCTCAACATCGTCCGGACTCTCGTGATGCGTGGCCACATAGACCGCGTAGCCACATAGACCGCGCACTAACACGGAACTCTCGTAGCTCCGCATAGGTCCCTGGACCCGCGTGAGCATCCCTCGCGTCGGGGCGACAACCCGGTATAACATGTCAAGAGGTGAGTGGTACAATACTAACATAACAACTTATCGTTAAACAAAATAAGCACAACAAGGGAACCCCCTTTACACAAACGTTACAAGATACTAACACACGTAGCATCATAGCATGTTTACTTATCAAACCAACAAGAAAGCATTACAAGGCTATCACAAACCAACATAGTCAAGTTATTCACACAAGGTACTTTCTACTTTATGTCAACAAGTTCGGGTTTTTATCCCCAAAGTACTTCATACATTTAACTCTTTAAAAACCAAGTACTCATTGCTCACGAATGAGGTTTCACACTTTTTAACAAAATTCATATCAAGTCAATTAAGTCAAGTCTCTTATCTTTTAAGATAAAGTCTCTTAACTTCTAAAATCAATAACCCATTCTTTTCCAAAAGTTCAAGTTGCATAATTTCAAATACTCAAGTCTCTTATTTTCAAAAGATTCATAGATCATAGTTTTAAACACTTAACAACGTAATCTCCTTTTTAAAACAATTTGAGTAACATATGCCTTATGTGTGAGTAGGTTATTCTTGTTTATAACAATCTTATTAAAGCAACCATGATCTAGGAAATGTAATACAATTTTGTCTTATCTTAGCTTCTATGCAGATGGAGGTTTCTACTGGTTTTAATAATACTTAATTAGTCAATACATTTTCCTTTATTAGCGCTGCAGTGGTTTGTTCGATACTTATTCTCATTTCCGAAATCAATATAAGGCTTTCATAAATAATTAAGTAAACTGTTCCTTTTATTTCTCTTTAGTCGTTATACCTAACTTCCCATAAAGCTAGTATAACACTTAAGCTTTTAAAACCAAGTATTACTCTTCTTTCAAAAACGATTCTTAATTCTTTTGAAATACTTCAAGATTGTTATTATTTAAAACTCAAGTCAAAAGACATCGAAGTAAAACCACGTTCAGTCAACACACGTACGTCTACCGTACTATATATATATTCTTTTAAAATATCATGCTCAAGAGGATAGGAAGAATCACATACCTCCTCGGCGAAATCCACCTGCCAAGTCGAATATGTCGCGCACAGAGTATCAACCTATAATAATCAAATACGTCTATCAACATCTAGACTACTCTGTAGAATAATCTAAGCAGAAGGTTCTTATTTCTACGGAAATTTGGGCAGCACTTCCCTACCCGTCAAACTACTCAAGTCTACTGTAAATACAGTCCTATGTAAGTATAGCTCAATTATCTTCTTTAATATCCTTCTATATATCTTATACTCAATTCTAAACTTCTACAATATGTAATCTCCAATTACAATAGAAGGATAAGATATTTACCTCGATAAGCCCAAAATTATCCAAGTTTAAATGTCGATCCTGAGCAAGGTTTAGCTCTATGCATGCGCTCCAATTCGCTCCAAGAAACCCTTAGAAGTTCTAAACAACTTCTACCTAATACTTCAACCAACCATGAAGATTTTTCCTAGGGTTTCGTTTAGTGACTAAGGGAATATAGTAGTATTTCCGGGCTCTTAGCATTGAAATTGTCACGACCCGTTCCGGGGCCCGTGACTGGTGCCTTACCCGGGCACCCAAGTAGTCATACATCAGAGAAATCAGCGGAATATAAAACATACAGATATGAAACAAGAGATAAGATAATAAAGCAGGCAACCAAAGCGGTTGCCTTCTTGCATATATCTGAAATTTTTTCCATGATTCATCCTTTACAACCCTACCACAACAAGATCTACAGACCTCTAAGAATGTAACACCTATGGCGGACAGGGCCTCGCCATACCACTGAATGTACAAGAACTTACAACTCAGGGAAACATAGCAAAATATAAGCCTCCGGAGAAACGGAGCTTCCCAATCTGTTGACGTGATCCTATGGCGAGGATCAACAACCGGTATACCTCTACTGCGGCATGAACGCGGCCCGAGAGGTCGATGAAACATGTACCAAGTATGTGGCGAAAAATCAGTAAATGAAATCATAACGATCTAAAATAAAGCAGAGACATGTATGATAACAAAACTACGATTCGCAACATAAAAACGATCGTGTCAAGTCGGGGACTCACGCCTCAAAGTCATCCCTCGTGCGTGGAACTCCTTCGCCACCGCCGATCTAGGTATAAATCGTGTGATACGTATAACATGTCTCGGCCCATCCCATGGGACTCGAGGTGTAATCGTGTGGAATACATGTCTCGGCCCATCTCATGGGACTCGATAGGAATCGTATGGAATACATGTCTCGGCCCATCTCGTGGGACTCGATAGGAATCGCACATGTCTCGGCCCATCTCATGGGACTCGATAGGTATCACACATGTCTCGGCCCATCTCATGGGACTCGATAGGTATCGCACATGTCTCGGCCCATCTCATGGGACTCGATAGGTATCGCACATGTCTCGGCCCATCTCATGGGACTCGATAGGTATCGCACATGTCTCGGCCCATCTCATGGGACTCGATAGGAATCGTACATGTCTCGGCCCATCTCATGGGACTCGATAGGAATCGTATGGAATACATTCCCGGTTCATCCCATGAACGCGGTGTCGTGTGAAATACATTCCCGGTTCATCCCATGAACGCGGTATAGAATTGACCATAACATTTAAACGCTCTTTTAAGACAGATTAAGTTAATACCATGTTTTGCTTTTTAAAATCAACTAAGGCAATATTATGCCCTTCTTCTTAAACCAAAACATTTTCCTTCTTAAAGTCAAGTAACAACATTCTTTTCCATAAGTTCAAGTTTGCCTAATTTCAAATACTCAAGTTTCTCATTTTCGAAAGGTTTCGTAGTTCATAGTCTTAATCACTTAATAACATAATTCTCTTTTAAAACAATTTGAGTAGCATATGCCTTATGTGTGAGTAGGTTATTCTTGTTTATAACAATCCTTATTAAAGCAGCCATGATCTAGGAAATGTAATACAATTTTGTCTTATCTTAGCTTCTATGCAGATGGAGGTTTCTACTGGTTTTAATATAATTACTTACTTGTCAATACATTTTCCTTTATTAACGTTGCAGTGGTTCGTTCGATACTTATTCTCATTTCTGAAATCAGTAAAACATTATTCTTTTAAAAAAAACCAAGTACTCATTACTCACGAATGAGGTTTCACACTTTTTAACAAAATTCATATCAATTCAATTAAGTCAAGTCGCTTATCTTTTAAGATCAAGTCTCTTAACTTCTTCAATCAATAAACCATTCTTTTACCTACATAGAGTCGTTATAACTAACTTCCCATAAAGCTATTATAACACCCTATGTTTTAAACCAACAAAATTCATTTAACACATGTTCGTCTACCGTACTACATAGTTTACAAAACATCATGCTAGAAAGGATAGGAAGAGGTTCACATACCTCGCGACGATTATCGACAATTAGCAATACGCTCCACAGTACTGTAACCCTGCTAGCCTTTTCCACTCTTCAAGTAGAATACGCTACTCGTAGTACTTCCACCTATAATGGCTATAAAACGTCTATCAACTCATATATCTCTTCGTAGAATATTCTACAGAAAATTCGGCAGCACCTCCCCCCCCCCCTCCGCAACCACTCAAATCTCCTCCTCTATCGAGGTCGGCTACCAAGCCAACCAGGGGGGGTTTACACGTCTAACCGGACGTGTACAATTCTACTTCACATTAATACTACACAAGTCTCATAAATCTGATCATATGTAAAATCTGATTCAATTCCTTTTAACATCCTTCTATACATTGTAATTACAGTCCAATTCTCTTCTTTAATATCCTTCTATGTAATTACAGTTCAATTCTTTTCAATAATCATTCTATATATAGTATACTTCAACTATATATTACTACAACATGTAATTTCCAATTACAATAGGGGGGCAAGATTATTTACCTCGATAAGCCCAAAATTATCCAAGTTTAAAGTCGATCCTGAGCAAGGTTTAGCTCCTACTCCGTGCGCTCCAACCCGCTCCAAACAACCCTTAGAAGTTCTAACCAACTTCTACTCAAATACTTCAACCATCTATGAAGATTTCCTTAGGGTTTCGTTTTGTGACTGAAGGGAAGTATAGTAGTATTTTTGGGCTTTTTGTATAGGGGTAACCTTGGAATACTACAAGGTATTTGGGCCAAGGTATTTTGGAATAGTAACAATACTTGGAGAATACTTTTCTACCAAGGGGGGGTATTTTACGAAAACAACTAGGCGGGGAGGAGGGGGTTGGTAGGGCCTCTCAAGGAGGGGGGAGGGGGAGGCTTTGGACGAAATCTACACAAAGGGGAGGGAGTATTTTCCTTGGAATTTCACAAGTGTGGATGAAGAATAAGTCTTGCATTTGAGGGGTATTTATAGGCCAATCAATGGCCAAGATCAAGACAAGTGGTGGGCAAGTGTAGGGTGAGGATTTGGGCAAGTGTACCTTATCCATATACCACACAAAATATCCTACCTAACCCTTGACCAAAAGAAAGGCAAAAAATGTGCCAAGATGTCTCACTTTGCCGTCCACTTGAGGGTGACAAGTGTCACCCTCTCGTTGGTCCAAAATATTTCATCTCTCGGAAAAATCCGCAAAAATTATAAATGACATAGCCGTAATTTTCCCTTCGCAAAGTTCGGAAAACGTTTCGTCGGAAAACGATTCTTTTCGCTAGTTGTGCACAAATTTCGTCCCTAATGCCTATTTAAGGCTCAAAATTTTGTACATACATACTCTGGAAATACGGGGTATAACAGAAATAACTTTGGAATACTACAAGGTATTGGGCTAAGGTATTTTTGGAATATAACAATACTTGGGGAAGTATTTCTCTACCAAGGGGGGGGGGGGGTATTTCGACGAGAGACTTCTAGGTAGGGGGGGTTTCGGCCGAGGGCTCACAAAGGGGGAGGGGTGGTTTGGACGAGAGCTTCAAGAGGGAGGGGGAAGGATTTTAAGACTTAGAATTATTTAAGGGATGAAGAAATCCTTCAACTAAGGGGGGGTATTTATAGGGCCTTCAATGGTCAAGATTCAAGCAAGTGTGTGGATGAGATTTGGACAAGTGTTGTGTGGGTCCCACCTTATCTATCTACCCACAAAATATCTAGCCAACATTGACAAAATGTTTAAGGCATTTAACACAAAAAAAACGTGCCAAGGAACTCCCTCCAAACCGTCCACTTTGAGGGTGACACATGTCACCCTCCCATTGGTCCCAAATATTTTATCTCTCGGAAAAATCCGCAAAAATTAAATTATTGAACACGCAAAATTCCTTTACAAGGTTCGGAAAATTTTCCGTCGGAAAAACAATCTTTTTCGTTAGTTGTGCACAATTTCGTCCCTTTTGCCTAATTAAGGCTTAAACTTTTGTACATACGTCCTCACATACATACTCTTGGAAATACGGGGTATAACCTTCTTCCCCCCTTAGAAACATTCATCTCGAATGTTCCTTCTCAAGACAGATACGATAAGTTCCTCTTAACTTAACAGTTTGCAAATGCCACACATGGCCATAATACAACACGCGCAAATACTTAAATCCAAGTCCACAAGGAATCACCTCTAGCATCACAAAAGCTCCCACCCAAGGTCTAAAAGATATTCCCTTCGCACCTTTACTTCACAAAAGTAATGATCACTTCTATTCCCTTACTCGTCGTACCCTCCTCGTACACTTCTTAAATAAACTTACCACCTTTCTGTTATTGCTTCAGTTTCCAAAATCTCGGGGTTACTATTTCCAACTTGGTCATCATTGACTGGGGACACTCTGGATGGATCTCCGATACTTTTACGAATATAGCAACATGAAAGACCGGACGTACTGCCTCCTAAGTCGGACGACAAATGCTAACATATAGGCAACCTGGCCTATTCTTCACATGATCTGAAAACGCTCAAAGTACCTCGGGCTAAGTTTCCCCTGCTTTCCAAGTCTCGTCACACCCTTCGGGGGTGGTACCTTCAAGAAGACCGACCGTCAATATGAACTCCAAGTATCGACGCAGATTAACCGCCTGGCTCAGGTTAACTCTGAGCTGTCAATAACCTCTCCTAGATAAGCTTCACCCTATCCACATCCTGCTAAATCAAGTATGAACCAACTATCTGAACCTTGCCAACATCGAACTAATCGACCGACAACCTACACTACCGCCCATACAAGGCTTCATAAGGCGACATCCGAATACTGAAATGGTAGCTATAATGATACTCACTCAACAAGAGGCACATAATCCTCGCTGCAACCCCTGAAATCAAAACACCGTCCCGAGGGTGAATGCAATACTGAGACTCACCTGAGTTCCTAACCCCGCCTGGTAAAACTTCCAGAAAAAGAAATAAGCGTAACACTGGCTCCACATGCATTATAAAGTAAAAGTAGGAACCGTGCGATCTTACAAACTTCCGATATATAACATCTTGCATAACCTCTGTAGAGTAAGCGATTCGTGAAAGACAAGATGTGCTGACCTCATCGGCCCGACTACTGGTAGAACGCATCCACGAACTCGTACGATGGTTAACTAAACTTGGGCCTAACACCCTCGTGACCCTATCACAAAGAGGGACCACCATAATTTTTTCCTTACTTCAAACCGGGCTGCGGGTTGACCCGCAATATGGCCTCAACCCGACCCATTTATTGTGCCAAGCTCTGGTTTTCCGATCCGGAACAATCTCACCATCGAGTCACGAAAACCTAGTGGTCTTCTTAGCTCAACTACCCTCTTTCATTTCACACTACCCAGGGACTTATCACACAAACATATCTCACGTATACTATGCACTCCGATAAGGGTCAAACATAGAAATAAATCTTTTACTCAAGATGGCCTTGTCTCTAAGGTCTCCACGTATAAAACTCTAAGGCTCACACTTTCCCTATCCCCAATCTTACCCTTTTAACTAATCATGATTTCTAATCACAATTAACACAATGCTATCTGAACATAACACTTAAGATATACTCATCTTATCACACGTACTAATCTCTAGAGGGTTAAGGATATACATGTATCTACTGCTTCACTCCCCTTTGTCGTTCTAATCAATCCTGCCCTCTTGGACGCAAAGCTAGGGAAGGTGATGAACTAGCCACTGATCCTGAAGGCTGAGTCTCTACATCCGCGCCACCTCTGGTCGGCCAATTTCTCGCAAAATGGCCCTTCTGGCCGCAAGAAAAACAAGCTATCGAAGAAGTACGACACTTCCCACAATGACACCTACCACAACGGCCACACCGAGGTGGGGGTGGCCTCTCACAACTAACACCTTCCTCTCGAACCACCGAATCCGCAACCAATCGGTAGGTGAGTCCTCTACTTGCATCCTCCTACTTGAACATTCTTTCGTCACATGGCCGACGGCGCAGTAAAACAAGCACCAACAAAAAGCGACATTCCGGGATGGCGCCGCCATGTGAACACCGAGGAATCGGGCGGTGGCTAGAACCTACGTATGGCGTGATCCGAAGCCACGGAGCTCGACCAACTCGGCATACCCGAACGTCCTGAACCTGCGGAGGACCACTGCGCGCGGTGGAGGTGCGTATCGATCTCTTCTGAGGCGACTCGCCTCGAAAGTTACCAAAGGACCTGCCGATCGGCGCCTTCTGGCGATCTTGGTTAACCGTTGATCTCTACGTTTCTCGACTGCTGCGCGCATAAGCCCGTCTGCGAGCCATGCTCATGCTTGAAGAGCTACTCTTACACAACCCTCCTTTAGATAATCATCAAGACCCGCGATAAATCGGTACATAAAATACTCTGCAGTTGCTAAATCCTAGATAATGTGAGTGCGTCTCTTTGCAATACATCGCATGCGCTCTTTGGTCGTGGGCGAAGGTTCAAATATCATGGTCGCAGATGGAGGCTATGCCATTGTGCTAGACAACTGCTGGGCCGCGACATCGCAGAACTCCCGAATGAAGCACCACCTCGGTGATGATTGGGCTTGTGCCTCGTAACCTCTCAGACTCTACTCGCGGCTCCGCCTGCCTTGCCCTTCTGGGCCCGGGTTGCCTTGCGTGGAGGCATAACTGGTAAGGGAAATAATTACGTTAGAGGGGTCCAACTTATAACACAACTCTAAGGCACGATCTCAGAGTGAGAAGAGTGGAAACCAATCCTAAATATCCTATAGCCTCCTGATTATTGGTGTGGTGCACAACACACCGATAATCAAGACTCTACTAGATACGGTGCGTAGACACTTTCCGAGGATTAATCGCTCGATACCACTTTTGTCACGACCGAACCGGGCGTGGTCGTGCCTTACCCGGGCACCCAAGTAGACATACATCAGAGTAACCAGCGGAAAATAAAACAAGACATGAAATAATATGAAGTGAGAAACAGTTTATTTGAGAAAAGTTGCCTTTCGGCATATATATATATAAAAACTTGAACAGTTACATCCCTTTTACAAACCCTGCCCACAACAGTACTACAGACCTCTAAGAATGTTATAACAACAATGGCGGGACAGATCCCCGCCATACCCCTGAATGTAAGTACCTACAACGACAGGGGACTATACCAAAGATAAGCCTCCGGAGAAACGAAGCTTCCCAAAATGTTGAAATGTGACCCTATGAGCGACGATCAACGACTGGTGTACCTCTACCTGCGGCATGAACGCAGCCCCCCGAAGGAGGTCAGTACAACATGTACCAAGTATGTGAAACTGAAAATACTGTAAATGAAATCATAATAGTCTATATAAAACAGAAGACATATATGATAACCAATTTATGATACACAATATGTAGCGATCATGTCAAGTCGGGGACTCACGCCGCCAAAGTCATCACTCAAATATAACCATGGGTCTCATGCCCACAATATCAATCATGCCGTGGAATTCCTTCCTCACCGCCGATCCATGATATAAAAACACCAAGGAATACACATGAACACGTGTCCCACGTGTCATAATAAAGCATGCGGGGTAAGTACGAAGGCATAGCCGACTACTAAAACCCACAGTACCAATAATGCTATAAAACTGTATCACGAGATCTTTCTAGACCGTGCCACATGATCGAAGCTGGCCACTCGCCCTCAGTATCAATGTGCACGTCAAATCCTGGAACTCACCGCAGCTCCGCATAGGCCACCTAGGCCCGCATGAGGTATTCCCCGCATCGAGGGTAGCTACTTTCGGCATCGCCCCGACTCTCGTAGTCGCGTGGCCACATAGACCGCACACTAACCTTGAACTCGTAGCTCGCATAGGTCCCCTGGACCGCATGAGCATCCCTCGCATCGGGGCGACAACCCCGGTATAACATGTCAAGAGGTGAGTGGTACAATACTAACATAACAGCTTATCGTTAAACAACATAAGCACAACAAGGGAACCCCCTTTACACAAACGTTACAAGATACTAACACACGTAGCATCATAACATGTTTACTTATCAAACCAACAAGAAAGCATTACAAGGCTATCACAAACCAACATAGTCAAGTTATTCACACAAGGTACTTTCTACTTTATGTCAACAAGTTCGGGTTTTTATCCCCAAAGTACTTCATACATTTAACTCTTTAAAAACCAAGTACTCATTGATCACGAATGAAGTTTCACACTTTTTAACAAAATTCATATCAAGTCAATTAAGTCAAGTCTCTTATCTTTTAAGATCAAGTCTCTTAACTTCTAAAATCAATAACCCATTCTTTTACAAAAGTTCAAGTTGCATAATTTCAAATACTCAAGTCTCTTATTTTCAAAAGATTCATAGATCATAGTTTTAAACACTTAACAACGTAATCTCATTTTTAAAACAATTTGAGTAACATATGCCTTATGTGTGAGTAGGTTATTCTTGTTTATAACAATCTTATTAAAGCAGCCATGATCTAGGAAATGTAATACAATTTTGTCTTATCTTAGCTTCTATGCAGATGGAGGTTTCTACTGGTTTTAATAATACTTAATTAGTCAATACATTTTCCTTTATTAGCGCTGCAGTGGTTTGTTCGATACTTATTCTCATTTCCGAAATCAATATAAGGCTTTCATAAATATTTAAGTAAATCGTTCCTTTTATTTCTCTTTAGTCGTTATACCTAACTTCTCATAAAGCTAGTATAACACTTAAGCTTTTAAAACCAAATATTACTCTTCTTTCAAAAACGATTCTTAATTCTTTTGAAATACTTCAAGATTCTTATTATTTAAAACTCAAGTCAAAAGACATCGAAGTAAAACCACGTTCAGTCAACACACGTCGTCTGGTACTATATATATATTCTTTTAAAATATCATGCTCAAGAGGATAGGAAGAATCACATACCTCCTCGGCGAAATCCACCTGCCAAGTCGAATATGTCGCGCGCAGAGTATCAACCTATAATAGTCAAATACGTCTATCAACGTCTAGACTACTCTGTAGAATAATCTAAGCAGAAGGTTCTTATTTCTACGGAAATTTGGGCAGCACTTCCCTACCCGTCAAACTACTCAAGTCTACTGTAAATACAGTCCTATGTAAGTACAGCTCAATTCTCTTCTTTAATATCCTTCTATATATCTTATACTCAATTCTAAACTTCTACAATATGTAATCTCCAATTACAATAGAAGGATAAGATATTTACCTCGATAAGCCCAAAATTATCCAAGTTTAAATGACGATCCTGAGCAAGGTTTAGCTCCTATTACATGCGCTCAATTCGCTCCAAGAAACCCTTAGAAGTTCTAAACAACTTCTACCTAATACTTCAACCAACCATGAAGATTTTTCCTAGGGTTTCGTTTAGTGACTAAGGGAATATAGTAGTATTTCCGGGCTCTTAGTATTGAAATAACTTTGGAATACTACAAGGTATTGGGCTAAGGTATTTTTGGAATATAACAATACTTGGGGAAGTTTTTCTCTACCAAGGGGGTATTTCGCGAGAGACTTCTAGGTAGGGGTTTCGGTAGGGCTCAAAGGGGAGGGTGGTTTGGACGAGAGCTTGAGAGGGAGGGGGAAGGATTTTAAGACTTAGAATTATTTAAGGGATGAAGAAATCCTTCAACTAAGGGGGGGGGGGGGTATTTATAGGGCCTTCAATGGTCAAGATTCAAGCAAGTGTGTGGATGAGATTTGGACAAGTGTTGTGTGGGTCCCACCTTATCTATCTACCCACAAAATATCTAGCCAACATTGACCAAATGTTTAAGGCATTTAACACAAAAAAAGCGTGCCAAGGAACTCCCTCCAAACCGTCCACTTTGAGGGTGACACATGTCACCCTCCCATTGGTCCCAAATATTTTATCTCTCGGAAAAATCCGCAAAAAATTAAATTATTGAACACGCAAAATTCCTTTACAAGGTTCGGAAAATTTTCCGTCGGAAAAACAATCTTTTTCGTTAGTTGTGCACAATTTCGTACCTTTTGCCTAATTAAGGCTTAAAATTTTGTACGTACGTCCTCACATACATACTCTTGGAAATACGGGGTATAACACTACTCTTGTACAACTCTCTGCTAGGTAATCGTCATGTCCTGTGACATATCGGTGCACTCTATCCTCCATGTCTGCCACTAACGCGGGGACATAACGAGTCAATAAGTCAAACTCTATACTGTATTCCCGAACCGTCCGCCCGTTCTGCCTCTAAGGTTTTGATCACTTCCATGATCCGCTGAATCGTCGAATAAACTCCTGATGATCTTCCTCAGTCCTCAATTCATAGGACTCGGGTGGACTGCAACTCAAGAAGTCCTGAAGTCTCAACTATCGGATCTAGGGTGAACTATTGGTACTGCCGGAACCACCGACTCCCGTCCGTCCTCATTCCCAGCCACCAGACTAGCTAGTAACTGGGCCATCTCCTTGTAACTCATATCCTCTGTTCATGGCCGTGGGACTAGAGGCTCAGGTATCGTGGTCTCAGTAGCTACTGCTACTGCTCTAAACTCTCCTGGGCTAGCGGCGTCGCAGAACTCCCCGAATGAAGCGCTGTCTCAAATAATGACTGGGCCCGTGCCCTGGTAACCCTCTGTGCTCTACTCGCAGCTCCCTCTGCTGCCTTGCCCTTCTGGGCTCTGGTTGCCTTGCGTAGAGGCATAACGGGTGAAAAGAATACGTCAGAGGGAGTCCAACTTATAACACAACTCTAAGGCACGATCTCAGAGTGAGAAGAATGAAAACCAATCCTAAATATCCTGCAGCCTCCTGATTATAGGTGTGGTGCACAACACACCGATAATCAAGACTCTACTAGATACGGTCTGTAGACACTTTCCGAGGATTAATCGCTCGATACCACTTTTGTCACGATCCGAACCGGGCGTGGTGGTGCCTTACCCGGCACCAGTAGACATACATCGAGTAACGGCGGAATATAAAACAAGACATGAAACAATATGAAGTGAAAGCAGTTTATCTGAGAAAAGTTGCCTTTCGGCATACATATATAAAAACTTGAGCGATTCATCCCTTTTACCAACCCCGCCCACAACGATACTCTGCACTCTAAGAATGTTATAACAATGGCGGGACGGGGCCCGCCATACCAGAATGTAAGTACCTACAACGCAGGACTATACTAAAATAAGCCTCCGAGACACGGAGCTTCCCAAAACGCTGAATGTGACCACATGAGCGAGGATCAACAATCGTGAACCTCTACTGCGGCATGAACGCAGCCCGAAGGAGGTCGATAACAGTACCAAGTATGTGGCGAAATATCGTAAATGAAATCATAATAGTCTATATAAAGCAGAAGACATATATGATAACCAATTTACGATACACAATATGTGATCATGTCAAGTCGTGACTCACGCCCAAAGTCATCACTCAAATATAACTATGGGTCTCATGCCCACAATATCAATCATGCCGTGGAATTCCTTCCTCACCGCCTGATCCATGATATAAAAACACCCGAATACACATGAACACGTGTCCCACCGTGTCATAATAAAACCGTCTGCGGGGTAAGTGCGAAGGCATAGCCGACTACTAAAACCCACAGCACCAACAATGCTATAAAAGCGTATCACGAGGTCTTTCTGCACCGCGCCACATGATCAAGCCGCCACTCGCCTCACTATCAATGTGCGCGTCAAATCCTCGAACTCACCGCGACTCGCGCATAGGCCACCTAGGCGCGTGAGGTATTCCCACATCGAGGGTAGCTACTCCTCGACATCGCCCCGACTCTCGTGATGCACGTGGCCACATGTAGACCGCGTGAGGTATTCCGCACACTAACACGGAACTCTCGTAGCTCGCATAGGTCCCCTGGACCCGCGTGAGGCATCCTCGCGTGGCAGCTTAACCCCCGGTATATCATGTCAAGAGGTGAGTGGTACAATACTAACATAACGGCTTATCGTTAAACAACATAAGCACAACAAGGGAAACCCCTTTACACAAACATCACAAGGCACTAACACACGTAGCATCCTAACATGTTTACTTATCAAACCATCTTACTACACTTTCCAAATCAATACAAGACTTTCATAAACAAATAAGTAAACTGTTCTATCTTCCTTAAGTCGTTATACCTAACTTCCCATAAAGCTAGTATAACACTTAAGCTTTTGAAACCAAGTATTTCTTTTCTTTCAAAAATGGTTAATAACTCTTTTGAAATACTTCAAGATTCTTATTATTTAAAACTCAAGTCAAACGACATCAAAGTAAAACCAAAACAATTTCCATACCTTCTTTTAAAACAAAGGCACTTTTCCTTTAAAAGTCAAGTAGCAATATACTTTTTAAACCAAGGGTCTTACTCTTTTAAAAACAAGTAACCTATCAAGTTACATCTCCTTTCCCAAAATCAAGTTGTTTATAAGTCAAGTTATCATATTAAATCCAATGATAAAACCATTCTTATTTTCGAAATTAAGATAACTTTATTCTTTGAAAGCCCACATGTCACGACCCGATCTCGGGCCCGCGACTGGTGCCTTACCCCGGGCACCCTAGTGATAACAACATCAGAGAAAATCAACGGAAATAAAGTTTAAACAGGAAACAAGAGACAACATAAGAAAACAGGCCAACCAAACGGTCACCTTCATGTATATACATATAACTGAACAATTAAAATCCTTTACAACCCTGCCCACAACAAGATTTCTGCACTCTAAGAATGTAACAACAACTATGACGGACAGGCCCGCCATACCACAGAATGTACAAGTACCTACAATGACAGGACTATACAAAAGATAAGCCTCGAGAAAGCAGAGCTTCCTAACGCTGAATCGCGATCCTATGAGCGAGGATCAACAATCGTGTACTCTACTGCGGCATGAACGCAGCCTCAAGGAGGTCGATAACAGTACCAAGTATGTGAAACTGAAAATCAGAATGAAATCACATTTCATCATTTTATAAAACCATTTTGCGATAAGTAAACAGTTATGCCAAGTAAGGGGACGCATATCCCCCGAATAATCACTCACATAACTATGGGTCTCACGCCCATAATATCACTCATGCCCGTGGAACTCATTCCTCACTGCCGGCGACATGATGTAAAACAACACCCATATGTGAACTCGAACACTAGATCCTTCTGCATCATCAAACCGACGGGCAAGTAGAATCGCCACTACCGGTTCAAAGCTAGTCATATACCTTCACGGAAAAGTACTAAGCCAACTACGGATCCAAAAGCTAGCCACGAATCGGCGAGGCAAGTACCACAAGCGAACGTACCATAGCCTACCGTCTCACGAGATATGACCGAGGCAAGTATCTCAAGATATCTACCAGAGCCTGCCGATTCACGAGAAATGACCAGGACAAGTATCTCAAGTGTGCCTGTAACCACATGTACAAATCAAGCCCGTGATCGCTCGTCACCGCGGCAAGCTTCATGGATTAGCGGTCCATGGACAAATAACAAAACCCTCACAATGACCGCATGCCCCGGCATCTTACCTCGGAAAGCATGGTCATGAAACCATCCTCGGACGCGCCGTGGATCATCCATCGCGTCAGCATGTCCAAAGGAAATAACAAGATAATACTCAAAGTGGACGCATACTCGTGGACCATCCAACGTGTCAGTATGTCCAAGCAATCAATCAGATAGTCGGCCCTCCCCGAGAGACACGGTAGCACAAAATTAAACACTTGCACAACAAAAACTATCACAACAAGCATAGACAAGTTCAACGTACTTTCCTTCTTTGAAAAAGGCCTCTTGTTACGTAAAAGCCACATGATACTAATACTCGTAGTATATAAAGAAAACACGTTTTACTTTTAAAACCAAATTACTTCACCTTCGTAAAAATCTTTACAAGGCTTTTAAAATCAAGTACTCTATACTTTTTAAACCAAGTGCTTTTCTTTTAAAACAACATCAAGTATACTCTTTTAAAACCCAATTAACTTACTCTTTTCAAAACAAGTAACCTATACTTAAAGCAAGTTACTTCTCCTTTTCCGAAAACAAGTCGTTATAAGTCAAGTCTCTTATCTTTAAAGATCAAGTCTCTTAACTTTCAAAATCAAGTCGTTTTACTGTCAAAACCAAATCTTTCTTTTATCTTCATAAAGTCATTATAACTAACTTCCCATAAAGCCATTATAACACTTTATGTTTTAAGCAAACAAAATTCATTTCACACACGTACGTCTACCGTACTATATAGTTCACAACAATCATGCTCAAGAGTATAGGAAGAATCACATACCTTTTTAGCTTAAACCACAAGCCAAGTCAAGTATGCCGCACGTAGAAGGTCCACCTATAATAACCACAATACATCTATCAACTTCTAGTTCTCTTCGTAGAATATTCTAAATACAAGATTCCTTATTCTCTGAGAAAATTCGGCACTCTCCCGCTATCACATAAATCTCCTCCTACCAAGGCCCGCTACGTGCCAACAACTCCCGAGGATTACACGCCTAACCTGACGTGTTCAATTCTTCACAATAATACTACACAAGTCTGTAAAATGCGGTCAATGTAAATCTGATTCAATCCTTTATAATCATCCTTCCAATATAATATACTCAAGTAACTAATACAACATGTAATATCCAATTATAATAGGGGGACATAGATCATTACCTCGATAAGCCCAAAATTATCCAAGTTTATAAGTCGATCCTGAGCAACGTTTAGCTCCAAACTCCTTACGCTCCAACCCGCTCCAAGCAAACCTTAGAAGTTTCTAAACAACTTCTCTTAACACTTCAACCAAGCTATGAAGATTTTTCTAGGGTTTCGTTTTGCGACTATTAGAATAAAGTAGTATTTCCGGGCTCCTAGTATTGAAATAACTTTGGAATACTACTAGGGATACTAGGCCAATGTATTTGGGATTATACAATAATACTCCAAGTATTTTCTACACAAGTGGGGGAGGGGGACGAAACAAGGCTAAAGGGAGGGAGTATTTGCTTTGGAAAGTTTTCAAGTGTGGGATGAATTAGTCTTCAACTTAAGGGGGTATTTATAGAAGAATCAAGGGCCAAGATCAATGTAAGTGTATGGTCAAGATTGGGCCATGTGTGTGTGGGTCCCACCACACCACATGGCCAACGAAAATTGGTGACAAGTGCCATGGCCATTTCGGCCAAGGGGACAAGTGGCTAGCCACTTGTCCCACCAATTTCGGCCCACATGGCCACTCAAGGGGGGTGACACGTGTCGCCCCCTTACTCATCCAAAATATTTCGTCTTCCGAAAATATCCAAAATACCGAAAATCTCAAAAACAAAGTGGGCCCCACAAAATCGTAAATTTCTCCCGTGGGTCCCACGTGACCATTTCTGAAAATAAAATCCCAAAATTCTAATATAATCCGAGAAGTCCAAATACCAAATCTGGGAATCCAATTCCCATTAACGAACCTTTTTCCTTCACAAAAACCGGAAACTTTTCCGTCGAAAAATCACATCTTTCTTTCTTTCCAAAATTACTGTCGTATTCTCGTACGTACGTCCTCACATACATACCCTGGAACTACGGGGTATAACATTCTTCCCCCCTTAGAAACATTCGTCCCGAATGTTCCTTTTAATTCTCTAATCAAACGTGTGCCGGTATAGTCTCCACTACTATACTTACAAAACCGATCATGCCACCAATGGCCAGAATATAACATGTGCGCAAAACTCAAATCCAAGCCAACGAGGAAATCATTTCTAATCTCACAACAGCTCCCACTAGCTTCAATTTACCCTAAGGCCATTCCCGGCCTTCACGATCCGATTCTGGTCGAACGCATCCACGAATCCGTACGATGGTTACCTAAACTTGGGCCTAGCACCCTCGTGACCCTATCACAAAGCGGGACCACCACAATTTGACCCTACCCCAAACCGGGCTGCGGGTTGACCCGCGACCTTGCCTCAACCCGACCCATTTACCGCGCCAAGCTCTTATTCCCCGATCCGGAACAATCTCACTAATCAAGTTATGCAAACCTAGTGGTCTTCTTATCATAACTATCCTTTTATAATTCACACCACTCAGGGACTTATCACACAATTATACCCCATGTATACTATGCACTCCAACAACGGTCAAATCATAAACAAAATCTTTCACTCAAGACGGTCTCGCCTCTAAACAAAATCTCACAATCTCTATGTACCCAACTTCCCCCTTTCTAACCAGGCCTCTAAATCACAATTTAACATAATTCTATCTGAACATAATACTTAGCACATCATCACATCATCAAAGCATACTAGTCTCTAGAGTGTTAAGGATATACCTGAAATCAAATAGGCGGTTCCAAGGACCGCTAGAACTGGGAACTTTCACCACGACCCCTGCCCTGGCCTGCCGGTGTATGAACACCCTGCCTAGCTATCGAAGGCGAAGAACCCGCAATAGATCCCGAAGGCCGAGTCTCAACATCCGCGCTACCTCTGGTCGGACAATTCTTCGCTAAATGGCCCTGCTGGCCGCATGTAAAACAAACTCTCTGAAAACCGCGACACTCCCCCGCATGGGTTTTACCACACTGGCCACACCGAGGTTGGGGTGGCTTCATCCGGCCAACACTCCCGCTCCAAAACTGAACCACAGGAGCCCCGACGCTCTCACGAAGGCGCAGAGGACCACTCTGTACTGGCGGAGGCGCATAACTAGTCTGCTGCTGCGGCTGTCCGCCTTGAAAGTTACCAAAGGACCCTGCCGTCCTGGCCTTCTTCTGCTGGTATTGGTCAATCCGTCGGCCTCTCCGTTCCTCACACCCAAGTGCATAAGCCTGCATGCGGGAAATATCCATGCCCGGCTGAAGAGCTACACCCGAGCAAGCCTCTGCCAAGTAGTCATCGAGCCCCGTGACGTAGCGGTGCACTCTGTTGTTATACCCCGTATTTCCAGAGTATGTACGTAAGGACGTACGTAGAAAATTTGAACTTGTAATTAAGGCTTGGCCGAATTATTTTTGTTCACAACACCCGGTTAGAGTCGTTTTTCGACGAAAAGTTTCCACAGCTTTCGTAGGGAAAATTCCGGCTATGCCATTTTTATTTTTTGCGGATTTTTCCGAGAGACGAAACATTTTGGACCAACAAGAGGGCGACACTTGTCACCCTCTCATTGGTTAGGCTTGGGCGGTAAAGGGGTGGCCGAAAGTGTGGTTAAAGTGGTCAAGGGTTGGTAGGATATTTTGTGTGTAGTTGGTTAAGGTGCACTTGGCAAGATCTTGGCCCTACACTTGCCTTGCACTTGGCAAGTTCTTGGCCATTGGTTGGCCTTTGCTAGACCTATAAATACCCCCCTCTTTGATGACTTCTTCATCCATTACTAAAATATTTCTAAGTGTTAAAATCCTCCCCCTCTCTTAGTAGTGTTCTCGTCCAACACCATCCACTCCCCCTTGGCGAGAGCCCTCCCCTCCTTGTGGTGCTAGCCGTGGTACCCCCAGCCTAGTTGTCTTCGTATAAGACCCCCCCTCTTGTTAGAAATACTCTCAAGTATTGTTATAATGCCCAAATTACCTTAGCCGTATACCTTGTAGTATTCTAAGGTTATACTTATACGAAAAGCCCAGAAATACTATTATACTTCCATTCCGTCACAGAACCGAAACCCTAAGGAAAATCTCCATGGTTAGTTGGAGTAATAAGTAGAAGTTGGTTAGAACTTCTAAGGGTTGTTTGGAGGCGGTCGGAAGCACTGAGTAGGAGCTAAACCTTGCTCGGGATCAACATTTAAACTCGGATAATTATGGGCTTATCGAGGTAAATATCTTGTCCTCTATTGTAATTGGAAATTACATGATTGTTAGACTATATAGTTGAAGTATACTATATATAGAACTGAACGTTGTTATCGGATGTCTTTTGACTTAAGCTGAATATTAAGAAACCTTTTCAAAGAAATCGAATCGCTTTTACATAGGACCGTATTCTGATGAGACTTGTGTAGCTTTTCTATGAGGTAGAATTGTGCACGTCCGGATTAAACGTATAACCCCGTGGTTGGCTTGGTAGCGGCCAGATAGAGGAGGAGATTTCTGCTGTTGCGGGGAGGTCTTTGCGAATTTTCTGTAGAATGTTCTACGAAGGGATCTAAATGTTAATAAGCGCCTTGTGGCCTTATAGGTTGAAGTACTACGTGTGGCGCGATCTACTTGGCTTAAAGGAGTAGCCGACAGTTGGAAGTACTTGGAGCGTTTTGCTATTAGTCGATACTCGTCGCGAGGTATGTGAACCTCTTCCTATCTCTTCTAGCATGATATGTGTGAACTATGTAGTACGGTAGACGTACATGTGCTAAATGTATTTGATTGGTTTAAAACATAAAGTGTTATAACGGCTTTATGGGAAGTTGGTTATAACAGCTTTATGTTGGTAAGAAAATACTTGTGGCTTTTAAAAGGTAACTGATTTGAACTATAACTGGCTTGTTATGTGTTAATAAAGAACTTGAAGTATTTCAAAAGATTTTTGAATCATTTTGAAAGAAGAGGTAATACTTGATTTTTTTTAGAAAACTTAAGAGTTATACTAGCTTTATGGAAAGTTAGGTATAACGGCTTAAGAATGTTTCTTGATTTTGGAAATCGGAATGTGTATCGACAAACCATCGGCGTTAATAAAAGGAAATGTTTTTAATAATTAAGTATTATTAAAACCAGTAGAAACTTCCATCTGCATAGAAGCTAAGATGAGACAAAATGATATTTCCTAGATCATGGCTGCTGTAATAAGATTGTTATAAACAAGAATATCCTACTCACATATAAGGCTTATGTTTCTCAGATTGTTAAAGGAGAATTATATTCTTAAATGAATAAGACTATGAACTACGAAACCTTTCTAAAATGAGAAACTTGAACATTGGAAATTAGGCAAACTTGAACATTGGAAATTAGGCAAACTTGAACATTGGAAAAGAATGTTGCTACTTGATTTTACAAAGAGAAGTAATTGATTTACTTTAAAAGATAATCACTCTATTTTCATATACTACGTATTGTGTGGTTTTGTGAAGTAACGATCTTTTAAAGATTTAATGTATGAAGTACTTTGGGGATAGGTACCCAAACTTGTTAGTAGAAAGTACCTTGTGTGAATAACTTGATTGTATTGGTTTGTGATAGCCTTGTAATACTTTCTTGTTGATTTGATAAGTAAGCATGTTAGGATGCTACGTGTGTTAGTATCTTGTGATTATTATGTAAGGGGGTCACTCTTGTTGTGCTTACGTTGTCAAACGTTAAGCCCGTTGTACTGTTATTGTATCACATACCCCCTTGACTTATTATACCGAGGGCTTGCCACCCTTGATGCGGGTCTATACGGCTATGCGATCCTCGTGACTACGCAGTCACGGGAGCTCGGGATTGATCATTCCGGGTGTTTAGCCTGATGCGGGGGATTCCCTATGCGGTCTGTTGAGACTATGCGGTCTTTTGAGACTATGCGGTCTTTTGAGACTATGCGGATACCGAGGGTTAGCTGCCTTCGATGCGGGGTATACCTCAGGCGGTCTGGGACCATGATTCGAGGAATACCTCATGCGGGTCTGTGTGTGACCTATGCGGAGCTGCGGGAGTTCGAGGATAGACGCCGCAATGATATTGCGGGTGAGTGGCGGCCGATCATGTAGTGCGGTCTAGAAAGACCTCGTGATATAATTTATGGCATTTTTGGTGCTGTGGGTCTTAGTAGCGGCTATGCCTTCGTACTTACCGTATGGTTCTATTGTGATGGCTTGAGGCGTGAGTCACGACTTGACATATTTGCTGATTTATTGTGAATCGTAGTTTGGTTATCATACATGTCTCCTGCTTTATTTAGACTACGATGATTTCATTTACAGTATGTATTTTCAGTTTCACATACTTGGTACCTGTTGTACTGACCTCCTTTGGGGGGCTGCGTTCATGCCGCAGTAAAGGTACACCGCCGTTGATCCTCGCTCTTAGGGTCACAATTCGGCGTTTGGGAAAGCTCCGTTTCTCCGAGGCTTATCTTCGTATAGTCCCTGTTGTGGTAGGTGCTTACATTCGGGGTATGACGGGCCACTGTCGTCGTTGTTGTCATATTATTCGTAGAGTGCATGTAATCTTGTTGTGGGCAGAATTTGTAAGAGGGTTATGCTGTTCAAATTGCTATTTATATATATACCGAAGGTAACCGTTTTAGTTGCTTTGTTTTCTTATTTCACCGTCATATTACATTGGTTTCATGTATTGTCTTTATGTTCGTGATTACTCGATGTTGTGTCACTAGGGTGCGGGGTAAGGCACGATCCACGGGCCGTGTTTGGGTCGTGACAAAAGTGGTATCGAGCGATTAATCCTCGGAAAGTGTCTACATACCGTATCCGATGAGTCTTGATTATCGGTGTGTTGTGCACACCAATAATCGTGAGGCTATAGGATATTTAGGATTGGTTTCTATTCTTCTCACTCTGAGATCGTGCCTTAGAGGTGTTGTAAGTTGGACCCTCTAACGTATTTCTTTCCCTTACCGCTATGCCTCCGTAGCGTGAACCGGCCTGTGAGGCAAGGCAGCGGAGGGAGTGCGAGTAAATCTGAGAGGAGGTTACGTGGGCACAGCCCAATCATCACCGTGGTTCTTCATTCGGGAGTTTTGCGGCGTCACTAGCCCCAAAGAGTTTAGCACGGCGATTCCTCTGCGGCCATGATGTTTGAACCTTCGATTCGCGGCGAGCGAGAGAATATAGATTTCAAGAAAGCGACCACTGTATTTGACTACGGAGAGTATACCGATGTACGCGAGTCTTGATGAATATCAACGAGAAGGTTGTGCAAAAGTAAGTTCTTGATTGAAGCGAGCATGGCACGTATGCGGGCTTATGCGCGGCAGCGAAACGTAGAGATCGGCGGGTTAACGAAACGGCGAAGAGGCGAGCGGCAAGGTCCTTTGGTAACTTTCGAGCGATCGCCTCGCGGCAGATCAGATTATGCGCATCCACCAGGTGCGAGAAAGGTCCTCGCGGGGTTGAGCGTTCGGTATGCAGGAGTTGGTCGAGCTCGAGCTTAGGTTCCGCGATCCTGCGAAGGTTCGGCCATCCGATTCGATTTTCTCGGTGTTCACGATGTGTGGCGCCATCTCGGAATGTCGTCTTTTAGTTGGTACTTGTTGTACCTATGACCGTCAGTGCGATGTCGAAAGAGTGTCCTTGCGGGAGTACTTAGCCTTCGAGGATCGGTGGGTAGTTTGTCATCTTCCTTTATCGCCTACGAGGCGAGTTTGATTAGAACGACTAAGGAGTGAAGCGAGATTCTGTATATCTTTAACCTCTGAGCTTTGTATACGTGATAAGGTGAGTATACCTTAAGTGTTATGTTCGGATACCATGAGTGTTTATTGTGATTAGAAATCTTGGTTAGTTAACCAAGGAAGATTTGGAGGATAGAGAAGGTGTGAGCCTTAGAGTTTTTATACGTAGAGACCTGAGAGGTAAGGCCATCTCGAGTAAAAGACGTATGTTTATTATTGACCCTTATAGGAGTGCATAGTGCACGTGAGCTATGTTCTGGGATAAGTCCCCGAGTAGTGTGGCATGAAAGAGGGTAGTTGAGCTAAGAAGACCGCTAGGTTTTCGTAACGTGATTAGTGAGTTTTCCTTGGAGAGCTAGCGTTTAGCGTGTTCTTGGTCGGGTTGAGGCCGTGTTGCGGGTCAACCCGCGGCATGTTTGGTGGTAAGTCGGTTGTGGTGGTCCCGCTTGTGGTAAGTCACGAGGTGTTAGCGAGTTTAGTTAACCAACGTCTTAATTCATGGATCGTTCGACCGATGAGTCGGGCCGAGGGTCACCGCCTTGTCTTCTAGCAAAGACCGTTTACTCGACAGAGGGTTATGCGAGATGATATATCAGAAAGGTTGTAAGGCTGCACGAGGTTCCTACCTTCACCTTATGGCAGACAGTGGAGTCCAGGGTACGGCTGTTTTTGGTTTCTGGAAGTTTTTACCAAGCAGGGTTAAGAACTCAGTGAGTCTCGAATCGCATTCGCCACTCGGGCGGTGTGTGGATTTCGAGGGTAGTTGTGGGATTGTTGTCTCTGTGGAGGAGTGTTTAAGCTACCATTTCGGTGTTCGGATGTCGCCTTATAAAGCCTTGTAGGGGCGGATGTAAGTCGCCGATCGATTGGTTCGATGTTGGCAAGATTCAAATGGTTGGTTCGGGTTTTCCGGTATGGATAGGTTAAAGCTTGTCTAGAAGAGGTTACGCGGCTCGAGAGAAATCGTGCGGATAATCGGCGGCTTAGAGTTCGAGTTGTGGTCGGTCTTCTTGAAAGTACCACCGGGTTGGGTGTGACGAGTTTTGGAAAGCAGAGGAACTTAGCCCGAGAGTTACTTTGGGCCGCACGAGTTCAAGTGAAGAATAGGCCAGGTTGCCTATATGTTAGCTTTTGCCGTCCGACTTAGGAGGCAGTACGTCCGGTCTTTCGTATTGATATTATCAGGAAAGTATCGAAGATCCATCCAGAGTGTTCCTAGTTAATAATGACCACGTTAGGGATAGTAACCCCGAGTTTTGGATACTGAAGCAGTATCAGAAATGTGGTAAGAGTTCGAGTATCTGACGACCTCGGGGATCGCGTACGGCCGGTACCATTTGTTGGGTCGCCGAGTGACACTAGAACCTCGCGGCAAAGTGACAAAAGTGGTATGCTTTATGATGTTAGAGGTGCTCCTCGTGGACTTGGATATAAGTATTTTGCGCAGTTGTTTCGGTGGCCATGTGTGACAGGATTGTTCTCGTAAGTATAGTAGTGAAGACTATACTGGCGCACGTTTGTTTCGAGACCTAGAAGGAACATTCGGGACGAATGTTTCTAAGGAGGAGAATGTTATACCGTATTTCAGTATATGCGTGGGGCGTGCGTAGAAAATTTGAACTTGTAATTAAGGCTTGGCGAATTATTTTTGTTCACAACACCCGGTTAGAGTCGTTTTTGAAAACGTTTCCACAGCTTTCGTAGGAAAAATTCCGGCTATGCCATTTTTTATTTTTTGCGGATTTTTCCGAGAGACGAAACATTTTGGACCAACAAGAGGGCGACACTTGTCACCCTCTCATTGGTTAGGCTTGGGCGGTAAAGGGGTGGCCGAAAGTGTGGTTAAAGTGGTCAAGGGTTGGTAGGATATTTTGTGTGTAGTTGGTTAAGGTGCACTTGGCAAGATCTTGGCCCTACACTTGCCTTGCACTTGGCAAGATCTTGGCCATTGGTTGGCCTTTGCTAGACCTATAAATACCCCCCTCTTTGATGACTTCTTCATCCATTCCTAAAATATTTCTAAGTGTTAAAATCCTCCCCCTCTCTTAGTAGTGTTCTCGTCCAACACCATCCCCCTCCCCCTTGGCCGAGAGCCCTCCCCCCCTCCTTGTGGTGCTAGCCGTGGGGTACCCCCCCCTAGCCTAGTTGTCTTCGTATAATACCCCCCCTCTTGTTAGAAATACTCTCAAAAGTATTGTTATAATGCCCAAATTACCTTAGCCGTATACCTTGTAGTATTCTAAGGTTATACTTATACGAAAAGCCCAGAAATACTATTATACTTCCCTTCCGTCACAAAACCGAAACCCTAAGGAAAATCTCCATGGTTAGTTGGAGTAATAAGTAGAAGTTGGTTAGAACTTCTAAGGGTTGTTTGGAGGCGAATTCGGAGCGCACGGAGTAGGAGCTAAACCTTGCTCAGGATCAACATTTAAACTCGGATAATTATGGGCTTATCGAGGTAAATATCTTGTCCCTCTATTGTAATTGGAAATTACATGATTGTTAGACTATATAGTTGAAGTATACTATATATAGAACTGAACGTTGTTATCGGCAATGTCTTTTGACTTAAGCCTGAATATTAAGAAACCTTTTCGAAAGAAGAGTACTGAACTGTTTTTACATAGGACCGTATTACAGTAGACTTGTGTAGCTTTTCTATGAGGTAGAATTGTGCACGTCCGGATTAAACGTATAACCCCACGGTTGGCTTGGTAGCGGCCTCGATAGAGGAGGAGATTTCTGTTGTTGCGGGAGAATCTTCTTGAATTTTACGTAGAATGTTCTCTGAAGGGATCTAAATGTTAATAAGCGCCTTGTGGCCTTATAGGTTGAAGTACTACGTGTGGCGCGATCTACTTGGCTTAAGGAGTAGCCGACGGTTGGAGGTACTTGGAGCGTTTTGCTATTAGTCGATACTCGTCGCGAGGTATGTGAACCTCTTCCTATCTCTTCTAGCATGATATGTGTGAACTATGTAGTACGGTAGACGTACATGTGCTAAATGTATTTGATTGGTTTAAAACATAAAGTGTTATAACGGCTTTATGGGAAGTTGGTTATAACAACTTTATGTTGGTAAGAAAATACTTGTGGCTTTTAAAAGGTAACTGATTTGAACTATAACTGGCTTGTTATGTGTTAATAAAGAACTTGAAGTATTTCAAAAGATTTTTGAATCATTTTGAAAGAAGAGGTAATACTTGATTTTTTTTTTGAAAACTTAAGAGTTATACTAGCTTTATGGAAAGTTAGGTATAACGGCTTAAGAATGTTTTACTGATTTTGGAAATCAGAATGTGTATCGACAAACCACTGCAGCGTTAATAAAAGGAAATGTTTTTAATAATTAAGTATTATTAAAACCAGTAGAAACTTCCATCTGCATAGAAGCTAAGATGAGACAAAATGATATTTCCTAGATCATGGCTGCTGTAATAAGATTGTTATAAACAAGAATATCCTACTCACATATAAGGCTTATGTTTCTCAGATTGTTAAAGGAGAATTATATTCTTAAATGAATAAGACTATGAACTACGAAACCTTTCTAAAATGAGAAACTTGAACATTGGAAATTAGGCAAACTTGAACATTGGAAATTAGGCAAACTTGAACATTGGAAAAGAATGTTGCTACTTGATTTTACAAAGAGAAGTAATTGATTTACTTTAAAAAGATAATCACTCTATTTTCATATACTACGTATTGTGTGGTTTTGTGAAGTAACGATCTTTTAAAGATTTAATGTATGAAGTACTTTGGGGATAGGTACCCAAACTTGTTAGTAGAAAGTACCTTGTGTGAATAACTTGATTGTATTGGTTTGTGATAGCCTTGTAATACTTTCTTGTTGATTTGATAAGTAAGCATGTTAGGATGCTACGTGTGTTAGTATCTTGTGATTATTATGTAAGGGGTCACTCTTGTTGTGCTTACGTTGTCAAGCGTTAAGCCCGTTATCTTGTTATTGTATCACATACCCCTTGACTTATTATACCGGGCTTGCCACCCTTGATGCGGGTCTATACGGCTATGCGATCCTCGTGACTATGCGGAGTCGCGGGAGCTCGGGATTGATCATTCGGGTGTTTAGCCCGATGCGGGGATTCCTATGCGGTCTGTTAAGACTATGCGGTCTTTTGAGACTATGCGGCTGCGGGAGCCTAGGCGGATACCGAGGTTAGTCGCTCGATGCGGGGTATACCTCGGTGATGCAGGACCATGATTCGAGGAATACCTCATGCGGTCTGTGTGACCTATGCGGGCTGCGGGAGTTCGGGGATAGACGCGCGCAATGATATTGCGGGTGAGTGGCGGCCGATCATGTGGTGCGGTCTAGAAAGACCTCGTGATATAATTTATGGCATTTTTGGTGCGTGGGTCTTAGTAGGCGGCTATGCCTTCGTACTTACCGTATGGTTCTATTGTGATGGCTTGAGGCGTGAGTCCACGACTTGACATATTGCTGATTTATTGTGATCGTAGTTTGGTTATCATACATGTCTCTGCTTTATTTAGACTACTATGATTTCATTTACGGTATGTATTTTGATTTCACATACTTGGTACTGTTATCGACCTCGCCCGAAGTGCGTTAAATCTGCAGTAAAGGTACACCGATCGTTGATCCTCGCCTTAGGGTCACGTTCAGCGTTTGGGAAAGCTCCGTTTCTCGGAGGCTTATCTTGGTATAGTCCTGTTGTGGTAGGTGCTTACATTCGGGGTATGGCGGGCCTGTTAAAGTCGTTGTTGTCATATTATTCGTAAGTGCATGTAATCTTGTTGTGTGGGCAGAATTTGTAAGAGGTTGTAATCGCTCAAATTGCTATTTATATATATACCGAAGGTAACCGCTTTTAGTTGCTTTGTTTTCTTATTTCACTGTCATATTACATTGGTTTCATGTATTGTCTTTATGTTCCGCTGATTACTCTGATGTTGTGTCACTAGGGTGCCCGGGGTAAGGCACCAGTCACGGGCCCAGGTTTGGGTCGTGACATCTGTCCTCCATATATGCCACTAACGCGGGGACATATCGAGCCAACGAGTTGAACTCCACGTTGTACTCCCGAACCGTACGCCCACTCTGTCTCAGCATCAGAAATCTGTCAGCCCGTACCCTCCTCATCTGCGGAGGCAAGAAATGGCTGAGAAATGCCTCCGAGAACTCATCCCACACAACTAGAGGCGCATGCTCCCCCCGGGACATCTCCCACGAATCAAACCAGTCGACTGCAGTATCACGCAGCCGATGCGAACCTAAAACCACCGACTCGGTCTCCGAAGCCTTGATCACTCTCATGATCCGCTGTAACTGTCGGATGAACTCCTGCGGATCATCCTCAGGCCTCGACCCATAAAACTCTGGCGGGCTGCAGCTCAGAAAGTCCCGCAGTCTCAAACTATCTGACCTCGGGTGAACCACGGGTACTACTGGAACTGGAACTGCTGCATCCAGCCTATCCTCGTGTCTGGCCATGATCACGGCGATGGCGGGCCATCTCCTTGTACCCCAGCTCCTCTGCTCCAGGCTGTGGGACTGGAGGCTCAGGTACCGGGGTCTCAGTAGCCACTGCTGCGGCTCTAAACTCTGCTGGGGCTGGCGGCGTCACAAAACTCGCCGTCTGAAGCACTATCTCAGGTAATGACCGGGCCTGCGCCCTCGTACTCCTCTGTATCCTACTAGCAGCTCCCTCGGCTGCCTTGCCCTTCTGGGCCCGGGTTGCCTTGCGCGGAGGCATAGCTGGTAAAAACGAAATACGTCAGAGAGGTCCAACTTATAACACAACTCTAAGGCACGATCTCAGATGTGGTGCACAACACACCGATAATCAAGACTCTACTAGACACGGTCTGTAGACACTTTCCGAGGATTAACTGCTCTGATACCACTTTTGTCACGACCCGATCTCGGGCCCGCGACTGGTGCCTTACCCCGGGCACCCTAGTGATAACAACATCAGAGAAAATCAGCGGAAATAAAGTTTAAACAGGAAACAAGAGACAACATAAGAAAACAGGCCAACCAAACGGTCACCTTCATGTATATACATATAACTGAACAGTTAAAATCCTTTACAACCACACGCCACAGATTACTACAGGACCTCTAAGAATGTAACAACAACTATGACGGACGGGGCCCGCCATACCACTGAATGTACAAGTACCTACAATGACAGGACTATACAAAGATAAGCCTCGAGAAAGCGGAGCTTCTCAACGCCGAATGCGATCCTATGAGCGAGGATCAACAAGCGGTGTACCTCTACTGCGGCATGAGCGGCCCCGAGAGGTCGATAACAGTACCAAGTATGTGAAACTGAAAATACGTAATGAAATCACATTTCATCATTTTATAAAACCATTTTGCGATAAATGCAGATTATGCCAAGTAAGGGGCGCGTATCCCCGAATAATCACTCATACATAACTATGGGTCTCACGCCCATAATATCACTCATGCGTGGAACTCATTCCTCACTGCAGCGATACATGATGTAAAACAACACCCATATGTGAACTCGAACACTAGATCCTTCATGCGTCGTCAAACCGACGGGCAAGTAGAATCGCCACTACGATTCAAGCTAGTCATATCCCTTCACGGGCAAAGTACGAAGCCAACTACCAGATCAAAAGCTAGCCACGCATCGCCGAGGCAAGTACCACAATGAGCGTAACGCACATAGCCTACCGTCTCACGAGATATGGCCAGGCAAGTATCTCAAGCTATCTACGAGAACACGCGATACGAGAAATGACCAGACAAGTATCTCGAGTGTGCTGTAACCACATGTACAAATCAAGCCCGTGATCGCTCGTCACCGCTGCAAGCTTCATGGATTAGCGGTCCATGGACAAATAACAAAACCCTCACAATGACCGCATGCCCCGGCATCTTACCTCGGAAAGCATGGTCATGAAACCATCCTACTGGACGCATGGCCGTGGATCATCCATCGCGTCAGCATGTCCAAAGGAAATAACAAGATAATACTCAAAGTGGACGCATACTCGTGGACCATCCAACGTGTCAGTATGTCCAAGCAATCAATCAGATAGCCGGCCCTCCCCGAGAGACACGGTAGCACAAAATCAAACACTTGCACAACAAAAACTATCACAACAAGCATAGACAAGTTCAACGTACTTTCCTTCTTTCAAAAAGACCTCTTGTTATGTAAAAGCCACACGATACTAATACTCGTAGTATATAAAGAAAACACGTTTTACTTTTAAAACCAAATTACTTCACCTTCGTAAAAATCTTTACAATGCTTTTAAAATCAAGTACTCTATACTTTTTTTTAAACCAAGTGTTTTTCTTTTAAAACAACATCAAGTATACTCTTTTAAAACCCAATTAACTTACTCTTTTCAAAACAAGTAACCTATACTTAAAGCAAGTTACTTCTCCTTTTCCGAAAACAAGTCGTTATAAGTCAAGTCTCTTATCTTTCAAGATCAAGTCTCTTAACTTTCAAAATCAAGTCGTTTTACTGTCAAAACCAAATCTTTCTTTTATCTTCATAAAGTCGTTATAACTAACTTCCCATAAAGCCATTATAACACTTTATGTTTTAAGCAAACAAACTTCATTTCACACACGTACGTCTACCGTACTATATAGTTCACAACAATCATGCTCAAGAGTATAGTAAGAATCACATACCTTTTTAGCTTAAACCACAAGCCAAGTCAAGTATGCCGCGCGTAGAAGGTACACCTATAATAACCACAATACATCTATCAACTTCTAGTTCTCTTCGTAGAATATTCTAAATACAAGATTCCTTATTCTACAAAAAATTCGGCAGCACCTTGTTATACCCCGTATTTCCAGAGTATGTACGTAAGGACGTACGTAGAAAAGTTTGGGCTTTAAAGTGGCTTGGCCGAAAATTATTTGTTCACAACACCCGATTAGAGTCGTTTTTTTAAACGTTTACACAGCTTTCGTAGGGAAAATTCCGGCTATGTGATTTATTATTTTTACGAATTTTTCCGAGAGATGAAATATTTTGGACCAGCGGGAGGGTGACACTTGTCACCCAAGTGGGATTTTGGGGCTTTTGGTTGAGCACGTTTTTTGTGCTTTTCTTGCCTAAAATGTTTGGTCAATGTTATGTAGATATTTTGTGTGGTAGATGAGAAAGTGGGACCCACAAGACATTTGGCTAAATCCACACCCTACACTTGCCTAACACTTGGATTCATCTTGGCCATTGGTTGGCCTTGGCTTGTCCTATAAATACCCCTCTAAGTGATGAACTTTCTTCATCCACAAATATTTCCAAAGTGTTGAAATCCTCTCCCCTTAAGTATGGTTCTCGTCAACCCTCCCCTTTGAGTGGCCTTTAGGCCGAGAGCAACCCCCCCTAGCCTAGTTGTGCTAGTCGAAATACTACCCCTCTTGGTAGAAATACTCTCAAAAGTATTGTTGTAATGCCCAAATTACCTTAGCCATATACCTTGTAGTATTCTAAGGTTTTACCTATACAAAAAAAATCAGAAATACTATTATACTTCCCTTCAGTCACAAAACCGAAACCCTAAGGAAATCTCCATAGTTAGTTGGAGTATTAAGTAGAAGTTGGTTAGAACTTCTAAGGGTGGTTTGGAGCGGGATTGGAGCGCTCGGAGTTGGAGCTAAACGTTGCCCAGGATCGACTTTATACTTGGATAATTATGGGCTTATCGAGGTAATTATCTTGTCCCTCTATTGTAATTGGAAATTACATGATTGTTAGACTAAATAGTTGAAGTATACTATATATAGTACTGAACGTTGTTATCGGCAATGTCTTTGGACTTAAGCCTGAATAATAAGAAACCTTTTCGAAAGAAGAGTCTTTGACGCAATTACATAGGTGTATTCAGACATGAGACTTGTGTAGCTTTTCTGTGAGGTAGAATTGTGCACGTCCGGATTAGACGTATAACCCCCCCCCCTGGTTGGCTTGGTAGCCAGCCCCGAAAGAGGAGGAGATTTACGTTGTTGCGGGGGGGGAGGTGCTGCCGAATTTTCTGTAGAATGTTCTACGATAAGATCTAGATGTTAATAAGCGCCTTGTGGCCTTATAGGTTGAAGTACTACATGTGGCGCGTTCTACTTGGCTTAAGGAGTAGCCGACGACTTGAGGTACTCGGAGCATTTTGCTATTAGTCGATAATCGTCGCGAGGTATGTGAACCTCTTCCTATCTCTTCTAGCATGATATGTGTGTAACTATGTAGTACGATAGACGTACATGTGTTAAATGTATTTGATTGGTCTAAAACATAAAGTGTTATAACGACTTTATGGGAAGTTGGTTATAACAGCTTTATGTAGGTAAGAAAATACTTGTGGTTTTTAAAATGTAACTGATTTGAACTATAATCGTGGTTAGGTGATAATAAAGAACTTGAAGTATTTCAAAGGATTTTTGAATCATTTTGAAAGAAGAAGTAATACTTGGTTTTTGAAAACTTAAGAGCTATACTAGCTTTATGGGAAGTTAGGTATAACGGCTTAAGAATGTTTTACTGATTTCGGAAATCAGAATGTGTATCGACAAACCCAACTGCGGCGTTAATAAAGGAAATATTTTGTGATTAAGTATTATTAAAACCGGTAGAAACTTCCATCCGCAGAAGCTAAGATGAGACAAAATGATACTTCCTAGATCATGGCTGCTGTAATAAGGTTGTTATAAACAAGAATATCCTACTCACATATAAGGCATATGTTTCTCAGATGATTTAAAAGAGAATTATATTCTTAAATGAATAAGACTATGAACTACGAAACCTTTCTAAAATAAGAAACGTGAACATTTGAAATTAGGCAAACTTGGACGTTTGGAAAATAATGTTGTTACTTGATTTTGCAAAGGTAAGTGTTTTGATTTACTTCAAAAGATAATCACTCTATTTTCATATACTACGGGTATTGTGTGATTTTGTGAAAGTAACGTATCTTTTAAAGAGTTAATGTATGAAGTACTTTGGGGATAAAAACCCGAACTTATTGACATATAGTAGAAAGTACCTTGTGTGTATAATTTGTTTGTGTTGGTTTGTGATAGCCTTGTAATACTTTCTTGTTGATTGATAAGTAAACATGCTAGGATGCTACGTGTGTTAGTATCTTGTGATGTTAGTGTAAAGGGGTTTTCCCCTCGACTGCGCTTAAAGTTGTTTGACTATCAGCCGTTATGTTGGTGTTGTACCACTCACCTTGACTTGTCTCCGGAGGTTAAGCTGCCCTCCGATGCGGGGTAGACTCGGTGATGCAGGACCATGATTCGAGAATACCTCATGCGGGTCCAGGGGATCCATGCGGAACTACGGGAGTTCCAGGTTAGTTTGCGGCCCTTGTGGTCATGCGGTCTTTGTGGCCATGCGGACTGCGAGTCCAGGACGATGCCGGGGAGTAGCTACCCTCGATGCGAGGAATACCTCATGCGGGCCTATGAGGTTGGCCTATGCGGAGCTGCGGAGAGTTCCAGGGCTAGACGCGCACATTTGATACTGCGGGCGAGTGACCAGCTTTGATCATGTGACGGTCTAGACAGATATCATGACACAGTTTATGACCTTGTTGGTACTGTGGGTGTTAGTAGTCGGTTATGCCTTCGTACTTACCCTGTACTGTTTTATTAGGACACAGGTGGGACCTGGTGTTCATGTGTATTTCTTGGTGCTTTTATATCATAAACTGCCGGCAGTGAGGAAGGTATTCCACGGGCATGATTGATGTTATGGGCTTGAGACCCATAGTTATGTTTGAGTGATGACTTTGAGGGCGTGAGTCCCTGACTTGACATGACTGCTTATTTAATTGTAAACTGTAGTTTGGTTATCATACATGTCTCCTGCTTTATAGACTATTATGATTTCATTTACGATATTTTGATTTCACATACTTGGTACTGTTATCGACCTCGCCGGTGCGTTCATCTGCGCAGGTTGAGGTACACCAGTCGTTGATCCTAGCTCTCAGGGTCACAGTTCAGCGTTTGGGAAGCTCCGTTTCTCCGGAGGCTTATCAGTGGTATAGTCCCCTGTCGTAGTAGGTGTTTACATTCAGGGGTTTGGCGGGGCCCTGTCCCGCCATTGTTGTCGTATCATTCTTAAGTGCATGAAATCTTGTTGTGGCGAGTTGTAGAAAGGGATGTATCGCTCAAATTGTTATATATTATGAAGGTAACCGTTTTGGGTTGCTTTGTCTTCGTATTTCACCGTCTTATTACTTTGGCTTCATGTTATTGTTTTATGTTCGCTGATTTTACTCGATGTTGTATCACTAGGGTGCGGGTTAAGGCACGATCACGGGCAGGTTGGTCGTGACAAAAGTGGTATCAGGCGATTAATCCTCGGAAAGTGTCTGACCGTATCCGATGAAGTCTTGATTATCGGTGTGTTGTGCACCAAGCAATAATCGAGGAGGCTATAGGATATTTAGGATTGGTTTCCATTCTTCTCATTACGAGATCGTGCCTTGAAAGTGTGATAAGTTGGACCCTCTAACGTATTTCTTTCCCTTAACGATATGCCTCGCGTAGGCAAACCCGCCGGGAGGGCAAGCGGCCGAGGAGGCTGCGACTAAATCTGAGAGGGTTACGAGGCACGGGCCCAATCTTTACCTAGGGTAGTGCTTCATTCGGGAGTTCTGCGACGTCACTAGCCCCAGTGAGTTTAGCACGGCGGCGATTCCTCTGCTGCGCCATGATATTTGAACCTTCAGTCCCACGACCGGGGACAGGGAATATAGATTGCAAAGAGGCGACCCTGTTACTAGCTATGGATTTGGCTACCGGAGAGTACACCGATGTACCACGAGTCTTGATGACTATCTAAGAGAGGGTTGTGCAAGAGTAATTCTTGATTAGGCTTGAGCATGGCACGTATGCGGGCTTATGCGCAGCCGAAAGCGTAGAGATCGGCGAGTTAACAAAGGGCGTGAGAAGGGCGAGCGGCAGGTCCTTTGGTAACTTTCGAGGCGAGTCACCTCGCGGCCAGATTAGATATGCACCTCCGCCGGTCGAGTGGTCTTCCGGATTTCGGGGCGTTCGGGGTCTGCAGGAGTTGGACAGCACTCCAGGGCTTCCGGTTCACAGTGTGGCAGACGTCATCCCGGGGAATGTCGTCTTTTAGTTGGTACTTGTTGTACCTATGACCGTCAGGGTCTGATGTCGAAAGAGTGTCCTTGTAGGAGGACTTAGCCTTCAGGATCGGTGGGTAGTTTGTCATCTTCCTTAGCTATGCGCCCTACGGGGCAGGTTTGATTAGAACGACTAAGGGGAGTGTAGCAGTAGATATAGATATATCCTTAACCCTCTAGAGATCAGTATGCATGATAAGATGGGTATATCATAAGTGCTATGTTCTGATAGCAGTGTGTAAGTTGTGATTAGAAATCTTGGTTAGTTAACCAAGTAAGATTTGGGGGATAGAGAAGGTGTGAGCCTTAGAGTTTTATACGTGGAGACCTTAGAGGTAAGGCCATCTCGAGTAAAGGTGTAGTGTTCATGTTTGACCCTTATAGGAGTGCATAGTGCACGTGAGCTATGTTTGGGATAAGTCCCTGAGTAGTGTGGAATGAAAGAGGGTAGTTGAGCTAAGAAGACCGCTAGGTTTTCGTAACGTGATTAGTGAGAGTTTTTCTTCGGGGAGCTAGCGTTTTGCGCGTTGCCGGGTCGGGTTGAGTCCACGTTGCGGGTCAACCCGCGGCATGTATGGTGGTGGGGTCAGTTTGTGGTGGTCCCGCCTTGTGGTAGGGTCACGAGGGTGTTAGGCCCAAGTTTAGTTAACCAACGTCTGATTCGTGGATCGTTCGACCCGATGGTCGGGCGAGGAGGTCAGCCGTCTTGTCTTCTAGAAAAAACCGTGTACTCAGCAGTGTTGTTTATATCAGAAAGGTTGTAAGGCTGCACGGGGTGCCTACCTTCACCTTATGGCAGACAGTGAAGCCCAGGTGGTGGCTATTTTCGTTTTCTAAAAGTTGTACCAAGCAGGCGTTAAGAACTCAGGTAAGTCTCAGACTCGCATTCGCCTCGGGCGGTGTGTGGATTTCGGGGTAGTTGTAGGGATTGTTGTCTCTGTGGAGGAGCGTTTAAGCTACCATTTGGTGTTCGGATGTCGTCTTTTGAAGCCTTGTAGGCGGAAGTGTAATTCTTAGGTCGATTGGTTCGATGTTGGCAAGGTGCGGATAGTTGGTTCGAGCTTGTTCCAGGTGTATGGGTAGGTAAAGCTTATCCGTAAGAGGTTTTGGCAGCTCAGAGGAATCGTGCGGATTATCGGCGACGACGCTTAGAGTTCAGGTTGACGGTCGGTCTTCTTGAAGGTACCACCCCGGTTAGGGTGTGACGAGTTTTGGAAAAAAAAAAAAAACGAAACTTAGCAAAGTTAGTTTGGGCCTTTTGAGTTCGTGTGAAGGATAGGCGGGTTGCCTATATGTTAGCATTTGCCGTCCGACTTGGGAGGCGATCGTCCGGTCTTTCGTATTGTTATGTTCGGAAAGTATCGGAGATCCATCAGTGTTCGATTAGTGATGACTACATTAGAGATAGTAACCGAGTTTTGGAAATGACGATGCTCGAAATGTGGTAAGAGTTCGAGGGTATGACAGCCTCAGGGATCGCATGCGGCCCGGTACCATTTGTTGGGTCGCCGGAGTGACACTAGAACCTCGCGGCAAAGTGACAAAAGTGGTATCATTTCTTTTGTAAAGAGAAGGTGCGAAGGAAGTATATTTTAGACCCCGGAGAGAGGTGTTTGTGGTGATGTTAGAGGTGTTTCCTCGTAAACTTGGAGGTAAGTATTTTGCGCAAGTTGGTTCCGTGGCCATGTGTGGCAGGTTTGTTCTCGTAAGTATAGTGGTGAAGACTATACTGGCGCGCGTTTGTTTTGAGACTTAGAAGGAACATTCGGGACGAATGTTTCTTAGGAGGGGAGAATGTTATACCCCGTATTTCCAGAGTATGTACGTAAGGACGTACGTAGAAAAGTTTGGGCTTTAAAGTGGCTTGGCCGAAAATTATTTGTTCACAACACCCGATTAGAGTCGTTTTTAAATGACGTTTCCACTTTTCGTAGGGAAAATTCGCTATGTCATTTATTATTTTACGGATTTTCAGAGATGAAATATTTTGGACCAACGGAGGTGACACTTGTCACCCAGTGGGCCAGTTTTGGGGGCTTTTGGTTGAGCACGTTTTTGTGCTTTTCTTGCCTAAAATGTTTGGTCAATGTTATGTAGATATTTTGTGTGGTAGATGAGAAAGTGGGACCCAAAAGACACTTGGCTAAATCCACACCCTACACTTGCCTAACACTTGGATTCATCTTGGCCATTGGTTGGCCTTGGCATCTATAAATACCCCTCTAAGTGATGAACTTTCTTCATCCACAAATATTTCCAAAGTGTTGAAATCCCTCTCCCCCTTAAGTATGGTTCTCGTCCAACCCTCCCCTTTGGTGGCCTTTGGCGAGAGCAACCCACTAGCCTAGTTGTGCTAGTCGAAATACTACCCCTCTTGGTAGAAATACTCTCAAAAGTATTGTTGTAATGCCCAAATTACCTTAGCCATATACCTTGTAGTATTCTAAGGTTTTACCTATACAAAAAAAATCAGAAATACTATTATACTTCCCTTCAGTCACAAAACCGAAACCCTAAGGAAATCTCCATAGTTAGTTGGAGTATTAAGTAGAAGTTGGTTAGAACTTCTAAGGGTGGTTTGGAGCGGGATTGGAGCGCTCGGAGTTGGAGCTAAACGTTGCCCAGGATCGACTTTATACTTGGATAATTATGGGCTTATCGAGGTAATTATCTTGTCCCTCTATTGTAATTGGAAATTACATGATTGTTAGACTAAATAGTTGAAAGTATACTATATATAGTACTGAACGTTGTTATCGGCAATGTCTTTGGACTTAAGCTGAATAATAAGAAACATTTTTGAAAGAAGAGTCTTTGACGCAATTACATAGGGCGTATTACGGTAGACTTGTGTAGCTTTTACGTGAGGTAGAATTGTACGTCCGGATTAGGCGTATAACCCCAGTTGGCTTGGTAGCGGCCAGAAAGAGGAGGAGATTTCTGCTGTTGCGGGGAGGTCTTTGCGAATTTTACGTAGAATGTTCTACGATAAGATCTAGATGTTAATAAAGCGCCTCGTGGCCTTATAGGTTGAAGTACTACGTGTGGCGCGTTCTACTTGGCTTAAGGAGTGGCCTGGCGACTTGAGGTACTTCGGAGCATTTTGCTATTAGTCGATAATCGTCGCGGTATGTGAACCTCTTCCTATCTCTTCTAGCATGATATGTGTGTAACTATGTAGTGCGATGAGACGTCATGTGTTAAATGTATTTGATTGGTCTAAAACATAAAGTGTTATAACGGCTTTATGGGAAGTTGGTTATAACGACTTTATGTAGGTAAGAAAATACTTGTGGTTTTAAAATGTAAGATTTGAACTATAACTGGTGGTTAGGTGATAATAAAGAACTTGAAGTATTTCAAAGGATTTTGAATCATTTTGAAAGAAGAAGTAATACTTGGTTTTGAAAACTTAAGAGCTATACTAGCTTTATGGAAAGTAAGGTATAACGGCTTAAGAATGTTTCTTGATTTGTAAATCGAATGTGTATCGACAAACCATCTGCGGCGTTAATAAGGAAATGTTTTGTGATTAAGTATTATTAAAACGGTAGAAACTTCCATCTGCATAGAAGCTAAGATGAGACAAAATGATACTTCCTAGATCATGGCTGCTGTAATAAGATTGTTATAAACAAGAATATCCTACTCACATATAAGACATATGTTTCTCAGATGATTTAAAAGAGAATTATATTCTTAAATGAATAAGACTATGAACTACGAAACCTTTCTAAAATAAGAAACGTGAACATTTGAAATTAGGCAAACTTGGACGTTTGGAAAATAATGTTGTTACTTGATTTTGCAAAGGTAAGTGTTTTGATTTACTTCAAAAGATAATCACTCTATTTTCATATACTACGGGTATTGTGTGACTTTTGTGAAAGTAACGTATCTTTTAAAGAGTTAATGTATGAAGTACTTTGGGGATAAAAACCCGAACTTATTGACATATAGTAGAAAGTACCTTGTGTGTATAATTTGTTTGTGTTGGTTTGTGATAGCCTTGTAATACTTTCTTGTTGATTGATAAGTAAACATGCTAGGATGCTACGTGTGTTAGTATCTTGTGATGTTAGTGTAAATGGGTTTTCCCCTCGACTGCGCTTAAAGTTGTTTGACTATCAGCCGTTATGTTGGTGTTGTACCACTCACCTTGACTTGTCTCCGGAGGTTAAGCTGCCCTCCGATGCGGGGTAGACTCGGTGATGCAGGACCGTGATTCGAGAATACCTCATGCGGGTCGAGGATCCATGCGGAACTACGGGAGTTCGGGTTAGTTTGCGGCCGCGTGGTCATGCGGTCTTGGTGGCCATGCGGACTGTGAGTCCAGGATGATGCCGGGGAGTAGCTACCCTCGATGCGAGGAATACCTCATGCGGGCCTATGAGGTTGGCCTATGCGGAGCTGCGGAGAGTTCCAGGGCTAGACGCGCATTTGATCTGCGAGCGGTGACGGCTTTGATCATGTGGACGGTCAGAGCGGATATCATGACACGCTTTATGACCTTGTTGAGTGCGTAGGTGTTAGTAGTCGGTTATGCCTTCGTACTTACCTGTCTTGTTTTATTAGGACACAGGTGGGACACGTGTGCATGTGTATTTCTTGGTGCTTTTATATCATAAAGCTTGGCGGTGAGGAAGGTATTCCACGGGCATGATTGATGTTATGGGCTTGAGACCCATAGTTATGTTTGAGTGATGACTTTGAGGGCGTGAGTCCCTGACTTGACATGACTGCTTATTTAATTGTAAACTGTAGTTTGGTTATCATACATGTCTCCTGCTTTATAGACTATTATGATTTCATTCTGATATTTTGATTTCACATACTTGGTACTGTTATGCGACCTCGCCGAGCTGCGTTAATGCGCGAGTTGAGGTACACCAGTCGTTGATCCTAGCTCTCAGGGTCACAGTTCAGCGTTTGGGAAGCTCCGTTTCTCCGGAGGCTTATCAGTGGTATAGTCCCTTGTCGTAGTAGGTGTTTACAGTCAGGGGTTTGGCGGGGCCTGTCCGCCATTGTTGTCGTATCATTCTTAGAAGTGCATGTAATCTTGTTGTGGCGAGTTGTAGAAAGGATATAACTGTTCAAATTGTTATATATTATGAAGGTAACCGTTTTGGGTTGCTTTGTCTTGTATTTCATCGTCTTATTACTTTGGCTTCATGTTATTGTTTTATGTTCGCTGATTTTACTCGATGTTGTATCACTAGGGTGCCGGGTTAAGGCACGATCACGGGCAGGTTGGTCGTGACACCTCCCACGTATCACATAAATCTCCTCACCAAGGCGCTACGGGCCAACAACTCCCGAGGATTACACGTCTAACGGGCGTGTTCAATTACCTTCACAATAATACTACACAAGTCTCGTAAATGCGGTCGATGTAAATCTGATTCAATCCTTTATAATCATCCTTCCAATATAATATACTCAAGTAACTACTACAACATGTAATATCCAATTACAATAGGGGGACATAGATCATTACCTCGATAAGCCCAAAATTATCCAAGTTTATAAGTCGATCCTGAGCAACGTTTAGCTCCAAACTCCTTACGCTCCAACCCGCTCCAAGCAACCCTTAGAAGTTTCTAAACAACTTCTCTTAACACTTCAACCAAGCTATGAAGATTTTTCTAGGGTTTCGTTTTGCGACTATTGGAATAAAGTAGTATTTCCGGGCTCCTAGTATTGAAATAACTTTGGAATACTACTAGGGATACTAGGCCAATGTATTTGGGATTATACAATAATACTCCAAGTATTTTCTACACAAGTGGGGGAGGGGGACGAAACAAGGCTAAAGGGAGGGAGTATTTGCTTTGGAAAGTTTTCAAGTGTGGGATGAATTAGTCTTCAACTTAAGGGGGTATTTATAGAAGAATCAAGGGCCAAGATCAATGTAAGTGTATGGTCAAGATTGGGCCATGTGTGTGTGGGTCCCACCACACCACATGGCCAACGAAAATTGGTGCCAAGTGCCATGGCCATTTCGGCCTAGCCCACCAATTTCAGCCCACATGGCCACTCAAGGTGGTGACACGTGTCGCCCCCTTACTCGTCCAAAATATTTCGTCTTCCGAAAATATCCAAAATACCGAAAATCTCAAAAACAAAGTGGGCCCCACAAAACCGTAAATTTCTCCCGTGGGTCCCACGTGACCATTTCTGAAAATAAAATCCCAAAATTCTAATATAATCCGAGAAGTCCAAATACCAAATCGGGAATCAATTCCCATTAACGAACCTTTTCCTTCACAAAAACCGGAAACTTTTCCGTGAAAAATCACATCTTTCTTTCTTTCCAAAATTGCATCGTATTCTCGTGCGTCGTCCTCACATACATACCACGGAACTACGGTATAACATTTTCCCCAGAAACATTCGTCGAATGTTCCTTCTAATCTCTAATCAAGCGTGTCGGTATAGTCTCCACTACTATACTTACAAACCGATCATGCCACAATGGCTAGAATATAACATGTCGCAAAACTCAAATCCAAGCCAACGAGAAATCATTTCTAATCTCACAAGCGGCTCAGCTTCAATTTACCCTAAGGCCATTCCCGGCCTTCACGATCCGATTCTGGTCGAACGCATCCACGAACCCGTACGATGGTTACCTAAACTTGGGCCTAGCACCCTCGTGACCCTATCACAAAGCGGGACCACCGCAATTTGACCCTACCCCAAACCGGGCTGCGGGTTGACCCGTGACCTTGCCTCAACCCGACCCATTTACCGCGCCAAGCTCTTGTTCCCCGATCCGGAACAATCTCACTAATCAAGTTATGCAAACCTAGTGGTCTTCTTATCATAACTATCCTTTTATAATTCACACCACTCAGGGACTATTCACACAATTATACCCCATGTATACTATGCACTCCAACAACGGTCAAATCATAAACAAAATCTTTCACTCAAGACGGCCTCGCCTCTAAGGTCTCCACGTATAATATTCTAAGGCTCACAATCTCTATGTACCCAACTTCCCCCTTTCTAACCAGGCCTCTAAATCACAATTTAACATAATGCTATCTGAACATAATACTTAGCACATCATCACATCATCAAAGCATACTAGTCTCTAAGAAGAGTTAGAGATAAGTTTCTCTCACTAGGACAAAATGCGCTCAACATTTCTCCCTAGTCGCTCTTCGCAATCCGCCTCATTCTTATGATTTCATCTTTGATTTCATACTCCTTAAATCTGATTTCATCTTACTTGATTTTGATACGAAGTTGTTGAGTTTATTACGGAAATTTTACACCTTATTTGAAGATTTTTCGAAAATTGTGGAAAGATTGTTCGAGTTTATCAACTTGTCCATAGATTGTTACGAAGATTCTTCAACTTGTTTAAAGATTATTCAAGACTTGCATTATCTTCCTTCTAGCCATGAGAAAGAATACAAAGATTTCAGCCAAAAGAATGAAAGAGATTATGTTGATTGTTCAAGATTACAAGATTCAAGATATGAATTTGAAGTTTGCATTTCCGGGGGGGCAGCCTCTGGCGGTGGCAAGTTTGCTTCTCGGAATATTGTGGAGTTTTCGGGACAGGCGGGTGATGCTGGGTTGTTTGCAGGTCAGGAGGGTGTTCTTGGTGTGCAAGAGGGTCATGATGGAGGTCTTGGGTTGAGGATTCACCTCTTTGATTCTCCCAACCTTCCGGCAGGCACCTTGGACGTCGGAATTCCGGTAGGCACTCCTGACTATGGGGAATTTGCGGATCTTGATATGGATCCCGGGTCGAAAGTGGGTATGGAGGGTAGATCCGGGTGGCAGGAGGGTGGTGTTGATATTCAGAACTTGTGGTTTGAACCTTTGGGTCTCCGACCATTGGCTTCTGAGTACAAAGAGGCTTTTCCGGCGGCCACTTTGGATGCCAAGGTGACTACGGGCCTCGAGGTTGGTCACAGGTTGATTGCGGTCGGTAGGTGGGCATGGGTCTTGGGGAAGTCCATGGGTCACCAGCATTTGGTTGTTGAGTTCGACAATGTTTCTTTTCCAATTGGCCTTGGAAACGCTAAGGTTTTAGAAGACGAGGGTTTCTTATCCTAAAGAGGTCTAGGAATTTGTTGCATTCAATGGATGCGGAAGTCGAACAATCTTCCTTCAAGCGAGACTTAGTAAATTGGGAATTTAATTGCTAAGAAAACCAAGGAAACATCTCATTTAATGGGACATGAAAACTTGAAAGGGTGGCTACGGAATTGAAGGTCTACTCTTGACAACTTTTGACCTTTGGATGGTCTACGGACCTTGATAGAGATCCGGGTCAAAGGTGGGTATAATTGGGGTCGGGTTGCAAGAGGTCGTGATAGTGGTCTTGGGTTGTGGATGGAATCCATGGGTCACGGTATAGAGGTAATGTTATGAAAGATAATGGTGCGGCTTATAGTTGTTTTCGAATGACAACATGGAGTCGAGAGATGATGCGGGTCATGGTTGATCCAGGGTCGATGGCGGGTCGGGTCGGTGGTCATGGGTCAGTGTTCATGTCCACGAGGCATCAGTCTAAGGTTGGTGAAGCCTTTGGGACTTCTTTTCCCAAGTACATTAAAAATGCAATTGTTGCGGTTTCCGAAACCCCACCCCTTCTCGAGGTAATGACGGGTCGCATGGGTGAGCTTCGGTTGATGGAGGATCAAGAGGATGGTTGCGGGTCGAAGGAGGGTCAGATGGGTAGTCATGGGCTGCTGATTGGTCACGCAGGTGGTCGTGGGTCATGGCTGCAGCCTAAGAGTCATCGGTTAAAGATTGTAGAGCCCGATGTTGGTTCATTTCCCATGGTTCTTGGTAGTTCAAAACGTGTGGAAGTCGAACAACCTACCCTACAAACGAGACTTGGTAATTTGGGGCATTTAATGGCTGAAAGAACCAAGGAAACATCTCATACAATGAGGCCTCGAAAATTGATAAGGGTGAGAACCGAAGAGTCACCTATCCTAACGAATTCAATTGTTGCGGAAAACATAGGGGCAACTCGTCAAAAGAGACTTGGAAAGTTGATGGCTACTAAATTCGAAGGGACTTCTCTTCAATCAAGTCTTGGAAGATCAACTTATGTGGAAATTGAAGGGTCACTCCTTTCCAAAACGCCTAAGAACTCTCATTTGATCTCGGCGATGGGCATTTATTGCCAAAAGGCTTGAGCCATTTATGGCAACTTTTTCCAATAGTGCACTACTCTTGAATTCCCCAACAAATGCATCTAATGCACGTACTAAACGTGCAAGGAGTTTTAATTCAACATAGGAAACTTAGGCAGGAATCTTTACAAGTCCTTGTCTAGAACCAAAAGGACTTAAATCTATTAAGATCTTATCCCCTCTTGTAATGGCACCTTTCAGTGACCACTGCTTCCCTCCCCCATTTCTCGTTTGCATAACGTTGAGGATTGAGAACCCTCAATGACTGATTGTAGCCATCCTTATTTCCGTTATTAGTAATAATATTTGCATTTACCTGGAAAAAAAAAAGCATACTAGTCTCTAGAGTGTTAAGGATATACCTGAAATCAAATAGGCGGTTCCAAGGACGGCTAGAACTGGGAACTTTCACCACGACCCCTGCCCTGGCCTGCCGGTGTATGAACACCCTGCCTACCTATCGAAGGCGAAGAACCCGCAACAGATCCCGAAGGCCGAGTCTCAACATCCGCGCTACCTCTGGTCGGCCAATTCTTCGCTAAATGACCTTGCTGGCCGCATGTAAAACAAACTCTCTGAAAACCGCGACACTCCCCCGCATGGGTTTTACCACACTGGCCACACCGAGGTTGGGGTGGCTTCATCCGGCCAACACTCCCGCTCCCCTGAAAACTCAACCACAGGAGCCACGACCGCTCTCAAGGCCAGAGGACCACTCTGTACTGGCGGAGGCGCATAACTAGTCTGCTGCTGTGGTTGTCCGCCTTGAAAGTTACCAAAGGACCCTGCCGTCCTGGCCTTCTTCTGCTGGTATTGGTCAATCCGTCGGCCTCTCCGTTCCTCGCAGTGCATAAGCTGCGTCTTGGCAATGTCCATGCCCGGCTGAAGAGCTACACCCGAGCAAGCCTCTGCCAAGTAGTCATCGAGCCCCGTGACGTAGCGGTGCACTCTGTCCTCCATATCTGCCACTAACGCGGGGACATATTGAGCCAACGAGTCGAACTCCACGTTGTACTCCAGAACCGTACGCCCACTCTGTCTCAGCATCAGAAATCTGTCGGCCCGTGCCCTCCTCATCTGCGGAGGCAAGAAATGGATGAGAAATGCCTCCGAGAACTCGTCCCACACAGCTGGAGGCGCATGCTCCCCCCGGGATAGCTCCCACGAATCAAACCAGTCGACTGCAGTATCACGCAGCCGATGCGAACCTAAAACTACCGACTCGGTCTCCGAAGCCTTGATCACTCTCATAATCCACTGTAACTATCGGATGAACTCCTGCGGATCATCCTCAGGCCTCGACCCATAAAACTCTGGCGGGCTGAAGCTCAGAAAGTCCCGCAGTCTCAAACTATCTGATCTCGGGTGAACCACGGGTGCTACTGGAACTGGAACTGCTGCATCCAGCCTATCCTCGTGTCTGGCCACGATCACGGCGATGGCGGGCCATCTCCTTGTACCCCAGCTCCTCTGCTCCAGGCTGTGGGACTGGAGGCTCAGGTACCGGGGTCTCAGTAGCCACTGCTGCGGCTCTAAACTCTGCTGGGGCTGGCGGCGTCACAAAACTCGCCGTCTGAAGCACTATCTCAGGTAATGACCGGGCCTGCGCCCTCGTACTCCTCTGTATCCTACTAGCAGCTCCCTCGGCTGCCTTGCCTTCTGGGCCCGGGTTGCCTTGCGCGGAGGCATAGCTGGTAAAAACGAAATACGTCAGAGAGGTCCAACTTATAACACAGCTCTAAGGCACGATCTCAGAATGAGAAGAATGGAAACCAATCCTAAATGTCCTGCAGCCTCCTGATTATAGATGTGGTGCACAACACACCGATAATCAAGACTCTACTAGACACGGTCTGTAGACACTTTCTGAGGATTAACTGCTCTGATACCACTTTTGTCACGACCCGATCTCGGGCCCGCGACTGGTGCCTTACCCCGGGCACCCTAGTGATAACAACATCAGAGAAAATCAGCGGAAATAAAGTTTAAACAGGAAACAAGAGACAACATAAGAAAACAGGCCAACCAAACGGTCACCTTCATGTATATACATATAAGCGAGCTTAAAATCCTTTACAACCACCTGCCCCTGGCGATTACTACGGACCTAAGAATGTAACAACAACTATGACGGGACAGGGCCCCGCCATACCCCTGAATGTACAAGTACCTACAATGACAGGGGACTATACCAAAAGATAAGCCTCCGGAGAAACGGAGCTTCCCAACGTTGAACTGCGATCCTATGAGCGAGGATCAACAACTGGTGTACCTCTACCTGCGGCATGAACGCAGCCCAAGGAGGTCGATTACAACAGTACAGTATGTGGCCCGAAAATCGTAATGAAGTCACATTTCATCATTTTATAAAACCATTTTGCGATAAGTAAACAGTTATGCCAAGTAAGGGGACGCAAATCCCCCGAATAATCACTCATACATAACTATGGGTCTCACGCCCATAATATCACTCATGCCCGTGGAACTCATTCCTCACTGCCGGCAGTACATGATGTAAAACAACACCAATATGTAAACCTGAACACTAGATCCTTCCTGCATCATCAAACCGATCGGGCCAAGTAGAATCGCCCACTACCAGTTCCAAAAGCTAGTCATATCCCTTCACGGGCAAAGTACGGAAGCCAACTACCAGATCCAAAAGCTAGCCACGAATCGGCGAGGCAAGTACCATGTGAGCGTACCATAGCTTCTACCTGTCTCACGAGATATGGCCGAGGCAAGTATCTCGAGCTATCTACGAGAACGCGATACGAGAAATGACCAGGACAAGTATCTCAAGTGTGCCTGTAACCACATGTACAAATCAAGCCCGTGATCGCTCGTCACCGCTGCAAGCTTCATGGATTAGCGGTCCATGGACAAATAACAAAACCCTCACAATGACCGCATGCCCCGGCATCTTACCTCGGAAAGCATGGTCATGAAACCATCCTTTGGGCGCGTGGCGTGGATCATCCATCGCGTCAGCATGTCCGAAGGAAATAACAAGATAATACTCAAAGTGGACGCATACTCGTGGACCATCCAACGTGTCAGTATGTCCAAGCAATCAATCAGATAGCCGGCCCTCCCCGAGAGACACGGTAGCACAAAATCAAACACTTGCACAACAAAAACTATCACAACAAGCATAGACAAGTTCAACGTACTTTCCTTCTTTCAAAAAGACCTCTTGTTATGTAAAAGCCACACGATACTAATACTCGTAGTATATAAAGAAAACACGTTTTACTTTTAAAACCAAATTACTTCACCTTCGTAAAAATCTTTACAAGGATTTTAAAATCAAGTACTCTATACTTTTTAAACCAAGTGCTTTTCTTTTAAAAAAACATCAAGTATACTCTTTTAAAACCCAATTAACTTACTCTTTTCAAAACAAGTAACCTATACTTAAAGCAAGTTACTTCTCCTTTTCCGAAAACAAGTTGTTATAAGTCAAGTCTCTTATCTTTCAAGATCAAGTCTCTTAACTTTCAAAATCAAGTCGTTTTACTGTCAAAACCAAATCTTTCTTTTATCTTCATAAAGTCGTTATAACTAACTTCCCATAAAGCCATTATAACACTTTATGTTTTAAGAAAACAAACTTCATTTCACACACGTACGTCTACCGTACTATATAGTTCACAACAATCATGCTCAAGAGTATAGGAAGAATCACATACCTTTTTAGCTTAAACCACAAGCCAAGTCAAGTATGCCGCGCGTAGAAGGTCCACCTATAATAACCACAATACATCTATCAACTTCGAGTTCTCTTCGTAGAATATTCTAAATACAAGATTCCTTATTCTACAGCAAATTAAGACCTCCCCGCTATCACATAAATCTCCTCCTTACAAGGCCCGCTACTGTGACAACTCTCGAGGATTACACGTCTAACCGGGCGTGTTCAATTCACAATAATACTACACAAGTCTCTGTAAATGCAGTCAATGTAAATCTGATTCAATCCTTTATAATCATCCTTCCAATATAATATACGCTAGTAACTACTACAACATGTAATATCCAATTACAATAGGGGGACATAGATCATTACCTCGATAAGCCCAAAATTATCCAAGTTTATAAGTCGATCCTGAGAAACGTTTAGCTCCAAACTCCTTACGCTCCAACCCGCTCCAAGCAACCCTTAGAAGTTTATAAACAACTTCTCTTAACAGTTCAACCAAGATATGAAGATTTTCTAGGGTTTTCGTTTGCGACTATTGGAATAAAGTAGTATTTCCGGGCTCCTAGTATTGAAATAACTTTGGAATACTACTAGGGATACTAGGCCAATGTATTTGGGATTATACAATAATACTCCAAGTATTTTCTACACAAGTGGGGAGGACGAAACAAGGCTAAAGGAAGGAGTATTTGCTTTGGAAAGTTTTCAAGTGTGGGATGAATTAGTCTTGACTTAAGGGGTATTTATAGAAGAATCAAGGGCAAGATCAATGTAAGTGTATGGTCAAGATTGGGCCATGTGTGTGTGGGTCCCACCACACATGGCAACGAAAATGGTGCCAAGTGCCATGGCCATTTCGGCGAGGGACAGTGGCTAGCCACTTGTCCCACCAATTCGGCCAGCGCCACTCGAGGGTGACACGTGTCGCCCCTTACTGCCCAAAATATTTCGTCTTCCGAAAATATCCAAAATACCGAAAATCTCAAAAACAAAGTGGGCCCCACAAAATCGTAAATTTCTCCCGTGGGTCCCACGTGACCATTTCTGAAAATAAAATCCCAAAATTCTAATATAATCCGAGAAGTCCAAATACCAAATCTGGGAATCCAATTCCCATTAACGAACCTTTTTCCTTCACAAAAACCGGAAACTTTTCCGTCGAAAAATCACATCTTTCTTTCTTTCCAAAATTACTGTCGTATTCTCGTACGTACGTCCTCACATACATACCCTGGAACTACGGGGTATAACATTTTTCCCCCCTTAGAAACATTCGTCCCGAATGTTCCTTCTAAGTCTCTAATCAAACGTGTGCCGGTATAGTCTCCACTACTATACTTACAAAACCGATCATGCCACCAATGGCCAGAATATAACATGTGCGCAAAACTCAAATCCAAGCCAACGAGGAAATCATTTCTAATCTCACAACAGCTCCCACTAGCTTCAATTTACCCTAAGGCCATTCCCGGCCTTCACGATCCGATTCTGGTCGAACGCATCCACGAACCCGTACGATGGTTACCTAAACTTGGGCCTAGCACCCTCGTGACCCTATCACAAAGCGGGACCACCACAATTTGACCCTACCCCAAACCGGGCTGCGGGTTGACCCGCAACCTTGCCTCAACCCGACCCATTTACCGCGCCAAGCTCTTGTTCCTCGATCCGGAACAATCTCACTAATCAAGTTATGCAAACCTAGTGGTCTTCTTATCATAACTATCCTTTTATAATTCACACCACTCAGGGACTTATCACACAATTATACCCCATGTATACTATGCACTCCAACAACAGTCAAATCATAAACAAAATCTTTCACTCAAGACGGCCTCGCCTCTAAGGTCTCCACGTATAATATTCTAAGGCTCACAATCTCTATGTACCCAACTTCCCCCTTTCTAACCAGGCCTCTAAATCACAATTTAACATAATTCTATCTGAACATAATACTTAGCACATCATCACATCATCAAAGCATACTAGTCTCTAGAGTGTTAAGGATATACCTGAAATCAAATAGGCGGTTCCAGGACCTAGGCTAGGAACTTTCACCACGACCGCTTCGCCTGCCGTGTATGAACACCCGCCTAGCTATCGAGGCGAAGAACGCAACAGATCCCGGCGCCGAGTCTCAACATCCGCTACCTCTGGTCGGACAATTCTTCGCTAAATGGCCTGGCCGCATGTAAAACAAACTCTCAAACCGCGACACTCCCGCACGGGTTTACCACACCGCCACCGAGGTTGGGGTGGCTTCATCCGCCAACACTCGTTCCTCAAAACTGAACCACAGGAGCCACGACTGCTCCTCAAGACTATAGAGGACCACTGCATGCGGCGGGCGCATAACTAGTCTGCTGCTGCGGCTGTCCGCTTAAAAGTTACCAAAGGACCCTGCCGTCCTGGCCTTCTTCTGTTGGTATTGGTCAATCCGTCGGTCTCTCCGTTCCTCACACCCAAGTGCATAAGCCTGCATGCGGGCAATGTCATGCGGTGAAGAGCTACACCGAGCAAGCCTCTGCCAAGTAGTCATCGAGCCCCGTGACGTAGCGGTGCACTCTGTCCTCCATATCTGCCACTAACGCGGGGACATATCGAGCCAACGAGTCGAACTCCACATTGTACTCCCGAATCATACGCCCACTCTGTCTCAGCATCAGAAATCTGTCGGACCGTGCCCTCCTCATCTGCGGAGGCAAGAAATGGTTAAGAAATGCCTTCGAGAACTCGTCCACACGGTGGGCGCATGCTCCCAGGACAGCTCGCGAATCAAACGATCATTGCGGTATCACGCAGCCGATGCAAACCTAAAACCACCGACTCGGTCTCCGAAGCCTTGATCACTCTCATAATCCACTGTAACTGTCGGATGAACTACTGCGGATCATCCTCAGGCCTCGACCCATAAAACTCTGGCGGGCTGCAGCTCAGAAAGTCCCGCAGTCTCAAACTATCTGACCTCGGGTGAACCACGGGTACTACTGGAACTGGAACTGCTGCATCCAGCCTATCCTCGTGTCTGGCCACGATCCTGGCCAGTAACTGGGCCATCTCCTTGTACCCCAGCTCCTCTGCTCCAGGCTGTGGGACTGGAGGCTCAGGTACCGGGGTCTCAGTAGCCACTGCTGCGGCTCTAAACTCTGCTGGGGCTGGCGGCGTCACAAAACTCGCCGTCTGAAGCACTATCTCAGGTAATGACCGGGCCTGCGCCCTCGTACTCCTCTGTATCCTACTAGCAGCTCCCTCGGCTGCCTTGCCCTTCTGGGCCCGGGTTGCCTTGCGCGGAGGCATAGCTGGTAAAAACGAAATACGTCAGAGAGGTCCAACTTATAACACAGCTCTAAGGCACGATCTCAGAATGAGAAGAATGGAAACCAATCCTAAATGTCCTGCAGCCTCCTGATTATAGATGTGGTGCCTGACACCGATAATCAAGACTACTGACACGGATGCGTAGACACTTTACGAGGATTAATCGCTCGATACCACTTTTGTCACGACCGATCTCGGGCGCGATCGTACCTTACCGGGCACCCTAGTGATAACAACATCGGAGAAAATCAGCGGAAATAAAGTTTAAGCAGAAACAAGAGACAACATAAGAAAAGCAGGCCAACCAAACGGTCACCTTCGTATATACATATAAGCTGAGCAGTTAAAATACTTTACAACCACCGCAAAGATTACCGGACCTAAGAATGTAACAACAACTATGACGGGACGGGGCCCGCCATACCACGAATGTACAAGTACCTACAATGACGGGGACTATACCAAAAGATAAGCCTGCGGAGAAAGCGGAGCTTCCCAATCTTTGAATGCGATCCTATAAGCGAGGATCAACAATCGTGTACCTCTACTGCGGCATGAACGCGGCCCGAAGGAGTCGATAACAGTACCAAGTATGTGAAATCGAAAATGCGTAATGAAATCACATTTCATCATTTTATAAAACCATTTTGCGATAAATGCAATAATGCCAAGTAAGGGGCGCATATCCCGAATAATCACTCACACATAACTATGGGTCTCACGCCCATAATATCACTCATGCGTGGAACTCATTTCCTCACTGAAGCGATACATGATGTAAAACAACACCCATATGTGAACCTGAACACTAGATCCTGCCTGCGTCATCAAACCGATCGGGCCAAGTAGAATCACCCACTATCAGTTCCAAAAGCTAGTCATATCCCTTCACGGCAAAGTACGGAAGCCAACTACGGATCCAAAAGCTAGCCACGAATCGGCGAGGTAAGTACCTGGCGAGCGTACCATAGCCTACCGTCTCACGAGATATGGCCAGGCAAGTATCTCGCTATCTACGAGCACGCGATACGAGAAATGACCAGACAAGTATCTCGAGTGTGCTGTAACCACGTGTACAAATCAAGCCGTGATCGCTCGTCACGCGGCAAGCTTCATGGATTAGCGGTCCATGGACAAATAACAAAACCCTCACGTGACCGCGTGCCGACATCTTACCTCGGAAAGCATGGTCATGAAACAATCCTCTGGGCGCGTTCCGTGGATCATCCATCGCGTCAGCATGTCCAAAGGAAATAACAAGATAATACTCAAAGTGGACGCATACTCGTGGACCATCCAACGTGTCAGTATGTCCAAGCAATCAATCAGATAGCCGGCCCTCCCCGAGAGACACGGTAGCACAAAATCAAACACTTGCACAACAAAAGATATCACAACAAGCATAGACAAGTTCAACGTACTTTCCTTCTTTCAAAAAGACCTCTTGTTACGTAAAAGCCACACGATACTAATACTCGTAGTATATAAAGAAAACACGTTTTACTTTTAAAACCAAATTACTTCACCTTCGTAAAAATCTTTACAAGGCTTTTAAAATCAAGTACTCTATACTTTTTAAACCAAGTGCTTTTCTTTTAAAACAACATCAAGTATACTCTTTTAAAACCCAATTAACTTACTCTTTTCAAAACAAGTAACCTATACTTAAAGTAAGTTACTTCTCCTTTTCCGAAAACAAGTCGTTATAAGTCAAGTCTCTTATCTTTCAAGATCAAGTCTCTTAACTTTCAAAATCAAGTCGTTTCTTATCAAACCAAATCTTTCTTTTATCTTCATAAAGTCGTTATAACTAACTTCCCATAAAGCCATTATAACACTTTATGTTTTAAGCAAACAAAATTCATTTCACACACGTACGTCAACCGTACTATATAGTTCACAACAATCATGCTCAAGAGTATAGAAAGAATCACATACCTTTTTAGCTTAAACCACAAGCCAAGTCAAGTATGCCGCACGTAGAAGGTCCACCTATAATAACCACAATACATCTATCAACTTCTAGTTCTCTTCGTAGAATATTCTAAATACAAGATTCCTTATTCTACAGAAAATTCAGCAGCACCTCCCGCTTATCACATAAATCTCCTCCTACCAAGGCGCTACCGTGCCAACAACTCCTGAGGATTACACGTCTAACCTGACGTGTTCAATTCTCTTCACAATAATACTACACAAGTCTCTGTAAATGCGGTCAATGTAAATACAGTTCAATCCTTTATAATCATCCTTCCAATATAATATACTCAAGTAACTACTACAACATGTAATATCCAATTACAATAGGGGGACATAGATCATTACCTCGATAAGCCCAAAATTATCCAAGTTTATAAGTCGATCCTGAGCAACGTTTAGCTCCAAACTCCTTACGCTCCAACCCGCTCCAAAAAACCCTTAGAAGTTTCTAAACAACTTCTCTTAACACTTCAACCAAGCTATGAAGATTTTTCTAGGGTTTCGTTTTGCGACTATTGGAATAAAGTAGTATTTCCGGGCTCCTAGTATTGAAATAACTTTGGAATACTACTAGGGATACTAGGCCAATGTATTTGGGATTATACAATAATACTCCAAGTATTTTCTACACAAGTGGGGGAGGGGGACGAAACAAGGCTAAAGGGAGGGAGTATTTGCTTTGGAAAGTTTTCAAGTGTGGGATGAATTAGTCTTCAACTTAAGGGGGTATTTATAGAAGAATCAAGGGCCAAGATCAATGTAAGTGTATGGTCAAGATTGGTCCATGTGTGTGTGGGTCCCACCACACCACATACGGCGAAATGGTGCCATGGCCGTTTCGGCCCGAGGGACAAGTGTATGCCACTTGTCCCACCAATTCGGCACATGGCACTCGGGGTGACACGTGTCGCCCCTTACTAATCAAAATATTTCGTCTTCCGAAAATATCCAAAATACCGAAAATCTCAAAAACAAAGTGGGCCCCACAAAACCGTAAATTTCTCCCGTGGGTCCCACGTGACCATTTCTGAAAATAAAATCCCAAAATTGTAATATAATCCGAGAAGTCCAAATACCAAATCTGGGAATCCAATTCCCATTAACGAACCTTTTTCTTTCACAAAAACCGGAAACTTTTCCGTCGAAAAATCGCATCTTTCTTTCTTTCCAAAATTACTGTCGTATTCTCGTACGTACATCCTCACATACATACCCTGGAACTACGGGGTATAACACCACACACCCATTACTCACGAGTGAGGTTTTACAACTTTTTAACATAATTCAAGTCCTTAATATTTCATAACAAGTCACCTAACTTTGAAATCAAGTCAAGGACACAAAAGGAAAATCAATTTCCTTTAAACACACGTGCGTCTACCGCACTAAATATATTTCACAAATATCATGCTAGAAAGGATAGGAAGAGGTTCACATACCTCGCGACGATTATCGACAATTAGCAAAACGCTCCAAAATACTCTAACCTTGCTCGCCTTTTCCATCCTTCAAGTAGAATACGCTACTCGTAGTACTTCAACCTATAAAGGCCACAAAACGTCTATCAACCTCTATATTTCTTCATAGAATAATTCTAGATACAAGATTCCTTATTCTACGGAAAATTCGGCAGCACCTCCCCGAAACCACATAAAACTCCTCTCTAACGAGGCCTGCTGCAAACCAACAATCCGGGGTTACACGTCTAACCGAACGTGTACAATTCTACTCCATAATAATACTACAAGTCTACTGTAAATACGGTCAATGTAAATCTGATTCAATTCTTTATCGATTCTTCCAATATATCTTATACTCAATTATTAACTACTACTACATGTAATTTTCAATTACAATAGGGGGATAAAGATCATTACCTCGATAAGCCCAAAATTATCCAAGATATAAGTCGATCCTGAGCAACGTTTATCTCCAATTCCTGACGCTCCAACCCGCTCCAAGCAACCCTTAGAAGTTTCCAAACAACTTCTCTTAACACTTCATCTAAGCTATGAAGATTTTTCTAGGGCTTCATTTTTGCGACTATAGGAATAAAGTAGTATTTTTCCGGGCTCTTAGTTATTGAAATAACTTGGAATACTACTAGGAATACTAGGCTAAGGTATTTGGGATAATACAACAATACTTGAAGTATTTTATACACAAAGTGGGGGATTTGGACGAGCTACACAAGCCGGGAGGGGGATTTTTGTGACTTAGAAACATTTAAGTGGATGAAGAAGTCTTGAAATCAATGGGGTATTTATAGGAAAATCAATGGCCAAGATCTAGGCAAGTGTGTGGTGAGGATGGGGTACATGTGTGTGGGTAGTTGGCCAACCATTTGTCCACCATAAAAATGGGACAAGTGGCCACCACAAAAATGGGCCACTTGTCCACCAAGAAAAACGTCCAACACTCCACAACAATCGGCCCACATGGCCTTAAGGGGGGGTGACACGTGTCGCCCCCCTACTCGTCCAAAATTGTTATACCCCGTATTTCCAGAGTATGTACGTAAGGACGTACGTAGAAAAGTTTGGGCTTTTAAGTTGGCTTGGCCGATTATTTTTGTGCACAACACCCGGTTGGAGTCGTTTTTCGACGAAACGTTTTGCATAACTTGCGAAGGGAAAATTCCGGCTATGTCATTTCTAATTTTTGCGGATTTTTCCGAGAGACGAAACATTTTGGACCAACAAGAGGGCGACACTTGTCACCCTCTAGTTGGTGGGAGTGTGATAAAGCATGGGACGAAATGGTTGGGTTTTTGTCAAGTAGTAGGTAGGATATTTTTGTGGTAGATGGATAAGGTGCACTTGGCATGATCATGGCCCTACACTTGCCTTGCACTTGGCATGATCTTGGCCATTGGTTGGCCTTTGCTAGACCTATAAATACCCCCCCTTTGAAGACTTCTTCATCCATTCTACAAATTCCAAGTCTTGAAATCTTCCTCCTCCTCGTTGGTTTCGTCCCACCCTCCTTTGTGAGGCCTTGTGGCGAGAGCTTGTTATACCCGTATTTCCGAGTATGCGTGGGGCGTGCGTAGAAATTTGAGCCTTAAAGTTAGGCACGGTTCGACTTTTGTGCACAACACCCGGTTCGAGTCGTTTTTAAACGTTTCCACAGCTTTCGTAGGGAAAATTCCGGCTATGTCCTTTTTAATTTTTGCGGATTTTTCTGAGAGACGAAACATTTTGGGCCAACGGGAGGGTGACATGTGTCACCCTCACATTGGAAGCTAGGGGCGGCAACCCTTGGACGATTTGGGCTACTTTATGGCCTTGTTTTGTGCCTTGTTTTGTGGCTTGTTTTGTGGAGTGTTTTGTGGAGTAGGGTTAGGGTGCACTTGGCTTGATCATGGCCTTACACTTGCCTTGCACATGGCTTGATCTTGGCCATTGGTTGGCCTTTGCTTGGCCTATAAATACCCCTTGAAGTGAAGACTTCTTCATCCACTCCTCACTTTGTATAAGTCTTGAAACCCTCTCCTCCCTCTTGTTGACTCTCGTCCAAGAGCCCCCTCCTAGTAAAGGCCCTTGGCCGAGAAACCCTACCCTTTGTGTAGCCTGAGCCGATACCACCCCACTTCCCTTGGAGTTGTTCTCGTGAGATACCCCCCCCCCTTGGTTGAGAAATACTCTCCAAATATTGTTATGATGCCCAAATACTTTAGCCCATATTCCTTGTAGTACTTTTCAAAAGTTACCTCTATACGTAGAGCCCGGAAATACTACCTTTTGTCCTTTTAGTCTCAAACCGAAACCCTAAGGAAATCTTCATAGTTGGTTGAAGTATGTAAGTAGAAGTTGGTTAGAACTTCCAAGGGTTGTTTGGAGCGGATTGGAGCGCACGGAGTAGGAGCTAAACCTTGCTCAGGATCGACTTTTATCTCGGATAATTTTGGGCTTATCGAGGTAAATAATCTTGTCCTCCTTTGGTAATTGGAAATTACACGTCGTTGTAATATATAGTTGGAGTATACTATATATAGAACTGAACTTAGTATTGTGGCAATGTCTTTTGACTTAAGCCTGAATTTAAAGAAAAGAACTGAACTGTAATTACATAGGGTGTATTCAGATAGACTTGTGTAGTTTTACTGTGTAGTAGAATTGTACACGTCCGGATTAGACGTATAACCCCCCCCCCCCTGGTTGGCTTGGTAGCCGGCCTCGATAGAGGAGGAGATTTACGCGGTTGCGGGGAGGTGCTGCCGAATTTTCTGTAGAGTATGGGAACCGTGTGTTTAGAAGATTAATAAGCGCCTTGTGGCCTTATAGGTTGAAGTACTATGTGTGGCGTGATCTACGTGGCTTAAGGAGTAGCCGACGGTTTGAGGTACTTGGAGCGTTTTGCTATTAGTCGATAATCGTCGCGAGGTATGTGAACCTCTTCCTATCTTTTCTAGCATGATATGTGTATAACTATGTAGTACGGTAGACGTACATGTGTTAAAGGTATTTGATTGGTTTAAAACATAAAGGGTTATAACGGCTTTATGGGAAGTTAGTTATAACAGCTTTATGTAAGTAAGAAATGCTTTGTGGCTTTTAAAAGATAACTGTTTTGACTTATAACTGACTTGATGTGTGATAATAAGAATCTTGAAGTATTTCAAAAGATTTGAGAACCTTTTTGAAAGGAAGAGTAATACTTGGTTTTGAAAACATAAGAGTTATACTAGCTTTATGGGAAGTTAGGTATAACGTCTTAAGAATGGTAAAAAGAAATGGTTTACTGATTTTTAGAAGTTAAGAGACTTGATCTTAAAAGATAAGAGACTTGGCTTAATTGTATTGATATGAAGTTTGTTAACAAATGTGAAACCTCATTCGTGAGTAATGGGTACTTGGTTTTAAAAGGAATAATGTTTTACTGATTTCGGAAATCAGAATGAGTATCGACAAACCACGGCAGCGTTAATATAGGAAATGTAATGAATAATGAAGTATTATTAAAACCAGTAGAAACCCCCATCTGCATAGAAACTAAGATGAGACAAAATGATATTACATTTCCTAGATCATGGCTGCTTAATAAGATTGATTATGAATAAGAATAACCTACACTCACATAAGGCATATGTTACTCAAAATGTTTTAAAAGAGATTAAGACATTGAACTATGAAACTTTTCTAAAATAAAGAGCCTTGAGCAATTGAAATTAGGCAAGCTGGAACCTTAGGGGAAAGGAATGTGGTTGAAAAGGAAAGTGTTTTGGTTTACCTATAAATGTGAGTCACTCTATTTTTATACTACTGGTATCGGGTGACTTTTACAAAAGGAATGTATCTCTTTAAAAAAGGAATTTAACGTACGTAGTACTTTAGGGTTAATGTCACGACCCGTTCCGGGGCCCGTGACTGGTGCCTTACCCGGGCACCCCAGTAGTCATACATCAGAGTAATCAGCGGAATATAAAATAACCAAGATATGAAACAGTATAAATTGAGACACAGATATCTGAAGAAAGTTGCCTTTCGGCATAAATAATAATAACAACTCTTTCAAAATGAACAGTTTAATCCTTTCTTTACAAACCCTGCCCACAACGATTTCTGCACCTCTACGAATGATATGACAACAACGACGGACGGGGCCGTCATACCACGAATGTAAGCACCTACAACAACAGGGACTATACGAATAAGCCTCCGAGGAACGGAGCTTCAACGCTGAATCGTGACCCTAGAGCGAGGATCAACGGCGGTGTACCTTTACTGCGGCATGAACGCAGCCCGAAGGAGAGTCGGTACCAAGTATGTGAAACATGAAGATCGTAAATGAAATCATAGTAGTCTATAGAAAGCGGAGACATGTATGATATCAAACTACGATTCACAATAAATAGCGATCATGTCTGTCGTGACTCACGCCGAAATCATCACTCTAATATAACAATGGGTCTCACGCCAACATCAATCATGCGTGGAATACCTTCCTCACCGGCGATCGATGATAGAAAAGCACCAAGGAATACACATGAACAACGTGTCCACTGTGTCCAAATAAAACGATGCGGGGTAAGTGCGAAGGCATAGCGACTACTAACACCTACGCATTAACAAGGTCATAAATCGTATCATGATATCTGTCTAGGCGTCACATGATCAAAGCTGGTCGCCGCGCAATATCAAATGTGCGCGTCTAGCCCAGAACTCCCGCACTCCGCGTAGGCCAATCTCATAGGCCGCGTGAGGTATAACCCGCATCGGTAGCTACTCCGGCATCGCCCCGACTCGCGATCCGCATGGCCACATAGACCGCATGACCATAAAGGCGCGCTAACACCGGAACTCTCGTAGCTCGCGCATAGGCCCGGGACCGCATGAGGTATTCTCGAATCATGGTCCTGCATCGCTGAGTCTACCCGCATCGGAGGGCAGCTTAACCCCCGGAAACACGGTGAGTGGGTATAATACCAACATAACAGTTTATCGTTTAAACAACATAAGCACAATCAAGGGAAAACCCCTTTACACAAACATCACAGAATACTATCACACGTAGCATCCTAATATGATTACTTATCAAATCAACACGAAGGTATTACAAGGCTATCACAAACCAATACAATCAAGTTATTCACACATAAGGTACTTTCTACTATATGATTAACGAGATCGGGTTTTTATCCCCAAAGTACTTTATACAATAACTCTTTAAAGATATGTTACTTTCACAAAAGTCACACAATACCCGTAGTATATAACAATAGAGTGATTATCTTTTGAAGTAAATCAAAACACTTCTCTTAGTAAAACCAAGTAACAACATTCTTTTTCAAACGTCCAAGTTTGCCTAATTTCAAATGTTCACGTTTCTTATTTTAGAAAGGTTTCGTAGTTCCTAGCCTTATTTATTTAAGAATATAATTCTCTTTTAAACCATCTGAGAAACATAAGCCTTATATGTGAGTAGGATATTCTTGTTTATAACAATCTTATTACAGCAGCCATGACCTAGGAAATATCATTTTGTCTCATCTTAGCTTCTATGCAGATGGAAGTTTCTCGGTTTTAATAATACTTAATCTGTCAAAACATTTCCTTTTATTAACGCTGCAGTGGTTTGTCGATACACATTCTGATTTCCGAAATCAGTAAAACATTCTTAAGCCGTTATACCTAACTTCCCATAAAGCTAGTATAACTCTTAAGTTTTCAAAAAACAAGTATTACTTCAAGTTCTTTATTAACACATAACAAGCCAGTTATAGTTCAAATCGATTACCTTTTAAAAACCACAAGTATTTTCTTACCAACATAAAGTCATATAACCAACTTCCCATAAAGCCGTTATAACACTTTATGTTTTAAACCAATCAAATACATTTAGCACATGTACGTCTACCGTACTACATAGTTCACATATCATGCTAGAAGAGATAGGAAGAGGTTCACATACCTCGCGAGTATCGACTAATAGCAAAACGCTCCAAGTACCTCCAACCGTCGGCTACTCCTTGCCAAGTAGATCGCGCCATACGTAGTACTTCAACCTATAAGGCCACAAGGCGCTTATTAACATTTAGATCCCTTCGTAGAACATTCTACGAAAATTCAAGAAGCCTCCCCAACAGCGTAAATCTCCTCTTCTATCTGTGGCTATCAAGCCAACCGGGGTTCATACATCTAACCTGACGTGCACAATTCTACCTCATAGAAAAGCTACACAAGTCTCATGTCTGATCCTATGTAAATCTGATTCGATTACTCTTCTTTCGAAAAGGTTTCTTATAATTGGGCTTAAGTCAAAAGACATTGCCGATAACAACGTTCAGTTCTATATATAGTATACTTCAACTATATAGTCTAACAATCATGTAATATCCAATTACAATAGAGGGACAAGATATTTACCTCGATAAGCCCATAATTATCCGAGTTTAAATGTCGATCCCGAGCAAGGTTTAGCTCTACTCCAGCGCTCCGGCCGCTCCAAACAACCCTTAGAAGTTCTAACCAACTTCTACTTATAACTTCAACTACGGTGAAGATTTACTTAGGGTTCGGTTTGTGGTAGTGGGAAGTATAATAGTATAACTGGCTTTTGTAAAGGTATAACCTTAGAATACTACAAGGTATATGGCTAAGGTAATTTGGGCATTATAACAATACTTTTGAGAGTATTTCTACCAAGAGGGGGGGTGTTTTATACGAGACAACTAGGCTAGGGGGGGGGGAGTACCCCACGGCCACACTACTAGGAGGGGGGGAGGGCTCTCGGCCAAGGGGGAGGGGGATGGTGTTGGACGAGAACACTACTAAGAGAGGGGGAGGATTTTTAACACTTAGAGATTTGTAGAATGGATGAAGAAGTCATCAAAGAGGGGGGTATTTATAGGTCTAGCAAAGGCCAACCAATGGCCAAGATCTTGCCAAGTGCAAGGCAAGTGTAGGGCCAAGATCTTGCCAAGTGCACCTTATCCATCTACCACAAAATATCCTACCAACCCCTTGACCAAACAATGGCCATTTCGTCCACTTGAACCGCCCACAACGTGCTCCAATGAGAGGGTGCCAAGTGGCGCCCTCTTGTTGGTCCAAAATGTTTCGTCTCTCGGAAAAATCCGCAAAAATAAAAATGACATAGCCGGAATTTTCCCTACGAAAGCTGTGAAAACGTTTCGTCGAAAAACGACTCTAACCGGGTGTTGTGCACAAAAATAAATCGGCCAAGCTTATTCTCAAGTTCAAATTTTTCTACGTACGTCCTTACGTACATACTCTGAAAATACGGGGTATAACATTCTCCCCTCCTTAGAAACATTCGTCCCGAATGTTCCTTCTAAGTCTCAAAACAAACGTCGCCGAGATAGTCTTCACTACTATACTTATGAGAACAAATCACGCCACACCGCCACGTAAACACTGCAGATACTTACATCCAAGTCTACGAGGAAACACCTCTAACATCACCACAAACACCTCTCTCCGGGGTCTAAAATATACTTCCTTCGCACCTTCTCTTTACAAAAGAAATGATACCACTTTGCCACTTTGCCGCGAGGTTCACTCCGGCGACCCAACAAATGGTACCGGGCGCATCGATCCCCGAGGTCGTACACTTCAGTACACTCGAACTCTTTCTCATAACCTACCACATTTAAATCTTGCCGGTTCCAAACCTCGGTTACTATCTCTAACGTGGTCATTAATAAGCGGGAACACTCGATGGATCTCGATACTTTCCGAACATAACAATACGAAAGACCGGACGTCTTGCCTCCTAAGTCGGACGGCAATGCTAACATATAGGCAACTGGCCTATTCTTCACATGAACTCAAAGGGCCCAAAGTAACTCGGGCTAAGTTCCATTGTTTCCCAAAACTCGTCATACCCAACCACGGTGGTACTTTCAAGAAGACCGACCGTCAACTGAACTCTGGCGTCGTCGCCGATTATCCATACGATTTCTCCGAGCCGCGGAACCTCTTCTAGACAAGCTTTACCCTATCCACGGTCTGCTGGAACAAGCTGAACCGACTATCGAATCTTGCCAACATCGAACCAATCGACCGTGACTTACACTTCCGCCCTACAAGGCTTCATAAGGCGACATCCGAACATTGAAATGGTAGCTTAAACACTACCTCCACAGGAGACAACAATCCCACAACTATCCCGAAATCAAACAACGGCCCGAGGCGAATGCGGTCGAGACTCACGAGTTCTTAACACATGCTTGGTAAAACTTTTAGAAAACGAAAATAGCCACCACCGGGCTTCATGCGCCATAAGGTGAAGGTAGGCACCCGTGCAGCCTTACAACCTTTTACGATATAAACAACAACTGCTGAGCACTCGGTTTTGCTAGAAGACAAGGCGGGTGACCTCGCCGGCCCGACTGCGGTCGGATGCATCCACGAATTCGTCTGTTGGTTAACTAAACTCGCCTAACACCTCGTGACCCTACCACAAGGCGGGACCACCACAAACTGACCCCACCACCATACATGCCGCGGGTTGACCCGCAACATGGCCTCAACCCTACCCGGCATCGCGCAAAACACTAGCTCCCCGATCCGGAATAATTTCACAAATCATGTTACGAAAACCTAGCGGTCTTCCTAGCTCGACTACCTTCTTTCAAATCACGCTACTCAGGGACTTATCCCACAAACATAGCCCACGTGCACTATGCACTCCGATAAGGATCAAACATAACACTACACCTATACTCGAGATGGCCTTACCTCTAAGGTCTCTACGTATAAAACTCTAAGGCTCACACTTTCTCTATCCCCCAAATCTTACTCGGTTAACTAACCAAGATCTCTAATCACAACTGACACACTGCTATCAGAACATAGCACTTAAGGTATACTCACCTTATCACATAAACAAAACTTTAGAGGGTTAAAGATATATCTATATCTACTGCTTCACTCCCCTTAGTCGTTCTAATCAAACCTGCCCCGTAGGGCGCATAGCTAAGGAAGGTGACGAACTACCCACCGAACCTGAAGGCCAAGTCCTCCTACAAGGACACTCTTCGACACCAGACCCTGACGGTCATAGGTACAACAAGTACCAACCAAAAGACGACATTCCCTGGGATGACGTGCGTCATCTGTGAGCGGAAGCCACGGAGTTACGACCAACTCCGCGTACCGAGCGTCACGAACCCTGCGGAGGACCTCTCTGCACTGGTGGACGTGCATAATCTAATCTGCTGGTGAGGTGACTCGCCTCGAAAGTTACCAAAGGACCTTGCTGCTCTGGCCCTCTTCTGCTGTCCTTGGTTAACCCGTCGATCTCTACGTTTCTCGGCCTGCTGCGCATAAGCCCGTACACAGGCCATGCTCAAGCCTAACTGAAGAATTACTTTCGCACAACCCTCTCTTAGATAGTCATCAAGACTCGCGGTACATCGGTACACTCTCTGGTAGCCAAATCCATATCTAGTAACAGGGTCGCCTTTTTGCAATCTATATTCTCTGTCCCCGGTCGTGGGCGAAGGTTCAAATTCATGGCGCGATGAGGCTGCCGCCCGTGCTAAACTCTGCGGGGCTAGTGGCGTCGCAAAACTCCCGAATGAAGCACCACCCGGTGATGATTGGGCTGTGCCCACGTAACCCTCTGCTCTGCTCGCGGCTCCTCATTGCCTTGTCCTCCGGGGCCCGGGTTTGCCCTACGCGGAGGCATAACGGTAAGGGAAAGAAATACGTTAGAGGGTCCAACTTACAACACAGCTCTAAGGCACGATCTCAGAGTGAGAAGAGTAGAAACCAATCCTAAATATCCTATAGCCTCCTGATTATTGATGTGGTGCACAACACACCGATAATCAAGACTCTACTGGATACGGTGCAGACACTTTCCGAGGATTAATCGCTCTGATACCACTTTTGTCACGACCGTTCGGGGCGTGGTCGTGCCTTACCCGGGCACCCCAGTAGTCATACATCAGAGTAATCAGCGGAATATAAAATAACCAAGATATGAAACAGTATAAATTGAGACACAGATATCTGAAGAAAGTTGCCTTTCGGCATAAATAATAATAACAACTCTTTCAAAATGAACAGTTTAATCCTTTCTTTACAAACCCCGCCACACTTGTGATTACTCTGACCTCTACGAATGATATGACAACAACGACGGGACAGGGCCCCGTCATACCCCTGAATGTAAGCACCTACAACAACAGGGGACTATACCAAGATAAGCCTCCGGAGGAACGGAGCTTCCAAAGCTGACGTGACCCTAAGGCGAGGATCAACGGCGGTGTACCTTTACTGCGGCATGAACGCGGCCCGAAGGAGGTCGATAACAGTACCAAGTATGTGAAACATGAAGATACTGTAAATGAAATCATAGTAGTCTATAGAAAGCAGGAGACATGTATGATAACCAAACTACAGTTCACAATAAATAAGCAGTCATGTCTAGTCAGGGACTCACGCCCTCGAAGTCATCACTCCAATATAACAATGGGTCTCACGCCCACAACATCAATCATGCCCGTGGAATACCTTCCTCACTGCCGGCAGTCAATGATAGAAAAGCACCAAGGAATACACATGAACAATGTGTCCCACGTGTCCAAATAAAGCGATGCGAGGGTAAATGCGAAGGCATAGGCGACTACTAACACCTACAAGCTAACAAGGTCATAAAGCGTATCATGATATCTGTCTGGGCCGTCACATGATCAAAGGCGGTCGCCGCCCGCAATATCAAATGTGCGCGTCTAGCCACAGAACTCCCGCACTCGCGCATAGGCCAATCTCATAGGCCGCGTGAGGTATAACCCGCATCGGTAGCTACTCCGGCGTCGCCCCGACTCGCGATCCGCGTAGCCACATAGACCGCGTGACCATAAAGGCGCGCACTAACACGGAACTCTCGTAGCTCGCGCATAGGCCCGGGACCCGCGTGAGGTATTCTCGAATCATGGTCCCGCACCGCGAGTCTACCCGCGTCGGAGGCAGCTTAACCCGGAAACACGGTGAGTGGTATAATACCAACATAACGATTTATCGTTTAAACAACATAAGCACAATCGAGGAAAACCCTTTACACAAACATCACAGAATACTATCACACGTAGCATCCTAATATGATTACTTATCAAATCAACACGAAGGTATTACAAGGCTATCACAAACCAATACAATCAAGTTATTCACACATAAGGTACTTTCTACTATATGATTAACGAGATCGGGTTTTTATCCCCAAAGTACTTTATACAATAACTCTTTAAAGATATGTTACTTTCACAAAAGTCACACAATACACGTAGTATATAACAATAGAGTGATTATCTTTTGAAGTAAATCAAAACACTTCTCTTAGTAAAACCAAGTAACAACATTCTTTTTCAAACGTCCAAGTTTGCCTAATTTCAAATGTTCACGTTTCTTATTTTAGAAAGGTTTCGTAGTTCCTAGCCTTATTTATTTAAGAATATAATTCTCTTTTAAACCATCTGAGAAACATAAGCCTTATATGTGAGTAGGATATTCTTGTTTATAACAATCTTATTACAGCAGCCATGACCTAGGAAATATCATTTTGTCTCATCTTAGCTTCTATGCAGATGGAAGTTTCTATTGGTTTTAATAATACTTAATCTGTCAAAACATTTCCTTTTATTAACGCTGCAGTGGTTTGTCGATACACGTTCGATTTCAAATCGATAAAACATTCTTAAGCCGTTATACCTAACTTCCCATAAAGCTAGTATAACTCTTAAGTTTTCAAAACCAAGTATTACTTCAAGTTCTTTATTAACACATAACAAGCGATTATGGTTCAAATCGATTACCTTTTAAAAACCACAAGTATTTTCTTACCAACATAAAGTCATTATAACCAACTTCCCATAAAGCGTTATAACACTTTATGTTTTAAACAATCAAATACATTTAGCACGTATCGTCTACCGTACTACATAGTTCACACATATCATGCTAGAAGAGATAGGAAGAGGTTCACATACCTCGCGACGAGTATCGACTAATAGCAAAAGCGCTCAAGTACCTCCAACCGTCGGCTACTCCTTAAGCCAAGTAGATCGCGCCATCGTAGTACTTCAACCTATAAGGCCACAAGGCGCTTATTAACATTTAGATCCTTCGTAGAACATTCTACTGAAAATTGGCGACCTCCCCATGGCAGCGTAAATCTCCTCTTACATCGGGTAGGCTATCAAGCCAACCGGGGTTCATACATCTAACGGGACGTGCAATTCTACCTCACGTAAAAGCTACACAAGTCTCATGTCTGATCCTATGTAAATCTGATTCGATACTCTTATTTCGAAAAGGTTTCTTATAATTCAGGCTTAAGTCAAAAGACATTGCCGATAACAACGTTCAGTTCTATATATAGTATACTTCAACTATATAGTCTAACAATCATGTTGTAACGCCCCGAACCCGGGCCCGTTACTGGTGCCTTACCCCGGGCACCCTAGTGATACAACATCAGAGAAAACCAGCGGAAAATAAAACATGAATCATGAAACAAGAGATATAATAAATAAGCAGGCCAACCAAAGCGATTTGCCTTGGTATATCATAAAACCCGAGCAGTTTAATCCTTTTACAACCACCCTTGCAGATTCTCTGGACCTTAAGATTTACAATGACTATGGCGGGGCGGGGCCGCCATACCCCTGAATGTACAAGAACCTACAACTCGGGGAACACATACAAAAGATAAGCCTCGGAGAAAGCGGAGCTTCCCAAGCAATGGCGAGATCCTAAGAGCGAGGATCCACGGCCGATGTACCTCTACTGCGGCGTGACGCGGCCACGAAGGTCGATGCAGTACCAAGTATGTGGCCAAATCACAACATCAAATGAAATCATAATAGCTTAAAAGCGGGAGACATGTATGATAACCAAAATACGATGCAACATAAAAAAGCAGTCAAGTCGGGGACTCGCGCCTCAAGTCACCACTCAAATATAACTATGGGTCTCACGCCCATACATCCATCATGTTCGCATCATGGCGCGTGCCCCGGAATCGCCTCGGTGTAGACATGTCCATGATGCAACAATAATAACAAGGCGCGTGGCCGTACCGGAATCTGCGCCGGTGTAGACATGCCCGTGTAACCTCAATAACAATATCTTTGGGTGGTCAACCGCGCGTAGCCACGTGCCGGAATCTTTGCGTCGGTGTAGACCGTCCATGTTGCGGTAATAACCATATATCGGGTAATCAACCCGGCGCGTGGCGCGTGCCGGAATCTTTGCGTCGGTGTAGACATGTCCATGTGATATCAACAACAAGACGATAATCAAAATGGAAACATAGCCGTGGAATTCTCCATCACCGCCAAAGACGTCGGTAAGTTCTCGACAAGTCAACCGCCCTCTATCGAGAGAGCGGTAACACGAAATACCACACTTGTACAACAAAGGCTATCATCACAAGCATAGGCAAGTTTCACAACAACAAGCATAGGCAAGTTTCCGCACAACAAGCATAGGCAAGTTTCACAACAACAAGCATAGGCAAGTTTCACAACAACTCAAAGTACTTCCATTTATACCAAAGTCGGGTTTTAACCCCAGTACTACATACGTTAAGTTCTTTTAAAGAGATCCATTACTTTTATAAAAGTCACCCGATACCGTAGTATTAGAATGACCAACCCACATTCCTTTTCAAAAATCAAGTAACAACATTCTTTTCCTAAGTTCGGTTTGCCTAGTTTGATTACTCAAGCTTCTCATTTTCAAATGGTTTCATAGTTCCCAAACTTAATCACTTGATTCCTTTTTAGAACAATTGAGTAATATATGTCTCACGTGAGAGTAGGTTATTCTTGTTTACAACATTCTTCTTCATGACCATGATCTAGAAAATGTATATCATTTTGTCTCATCTTAGTTTCTATGCGGATGGAGGTTTCTCTGGTTTTAATACAATTCATCATTATTCAATACATTTTCCTTTATTAACATTTGCGGTGTGCTGTCGATACACATTACGATTTCCAAATCGGTAAAGCATTATCCCTTTAAATAACACCAAGTACTCATTACTCACGAATGAGGTTTCACACAAACATTCACATTAGAACAAATAAGTTAAGTCTCTTATCTTATAAGATCAAGTCTCTTAACTTCTAACATCGATAAACCATTTTCTTTACCTCTCTTAAGACATTATACCTAACTCCCATAAAGCTTAGTATAACTCTTTTAAAACCTTTTAAAACCAAGTGTTACTCTCAAAAGCGATTTATAAATCTTTTGAAATACATCAAGTCCTTTATTATAACAAGCGATTATAATTCTCATGATTACCTTTTTTAAAACCACAAAGTATTTTCTTACCTACATAAAGTGTTATAACCAACTTCCCATAAAGCCGTTATAACACTTTATGTTTTAAGAACAATCAAACAGATTAACACGTATGCGTCTACGTGCACATAGTTCACACATATCATGCTAGAAGAGATAGGAAGAGGTTCACATACCTCGCGACGATTATCGACAATAAGCAAAAGCTCCAAGTACTACAACGCACTAGCCCTTTCCACTCCTCGAGTAGAATACGCTACTCTTAGTACTTTCACCTATAAAGGTCACAAACGTCTATTAACCCCAAAACACAAGTTTCTATCTTTCTCTGAGAAAATTCGGCCTCCCCGCATGGCAGCGTAAATCTCCTCCTCTATCGAGGCTACCAAGCCAAGCCAACCGGGGGTTTCGCGTCTAACGGACGCGTACAATTCTACTACGGTACACAAGTCTCATGTCTGATCCTATGTAATTCTGATTCGATTCGGATTCTGTATTCTTGAGCTTAAGTCAAAAGACATTGCCAACTAACTCGTTGATTACTATATATAGTATACTTCAACTATATAATCAACAACATGCAATTTCCAATCACAATAGAAGGGCGATAGTGTTTACCTCGATAAGCCCAAAATTATCCAAGTATAAAGTCGATCCCGAGCAACGCTTAGCTCACCTCAGTGCTCGATCCGCTCCAAACAACCGCCGAAGTTCTAACCAACTTCTACTCCAAAACTTCAACCAACAATGAAGATTTTCCTTAGGGTTTCGGTTTGAGACTAAAAGGTAGTATTTGGGCTCTACGTATAGAGGTAACTTTTGGAATATAACAAGGTATAAGGCAAGGTATTTTGGGCATTATAACAATACTAGGAGAGTATTTCTATACCACAACAAGGGTATTATACAAAGTAACTAGGCTAGGGGTACCCACGGCTAGACACCATGAGGGGAGGAGACCTCTCGGCCAAAGGCCACTAGGAGGAGGAGAGAGGCTAAGGGCGAGAGCACAAGAGGGAGGGAGGGATTTCAAGACTTGGAAACATTTGTGGATGAATGAAGTCTTCAAGCTTAGGGGTATTTATAGCAAAACCAAAAGCCAACCAATGGCAAGATCAAGCCATGTGCAAGGCAAGTGTAAGGCCAAGATCAAGCCAAGTGCACCCACAAACACTCCACAAAACACTCCACAAAACAAGCCACAAAGCAAGGCACAAAAGAGGAGCCAATCGGCGAGGCCAACGAGGCTCTTGGGCGCCCAAATCGTCAAGCCAACCTATTGCATCAATGTGAGGGTGACACATGTCACCCTCCCGTTGGTCCAAAATGTTTCGTCTCTCGGAAAAATCCGCAAAAATAATAAATGACATAGCCGGAATTTTTCCTACGAAAGCTGTGGAAACGTTTCGTCAGAAAACGACTCTAATCGGCACTTGTGCCCAAATTCGAATCCAATGCCTATCTTAAGGCTCAAATTTACGTCGTCGTCCATACGTACATACTGCGGAAAAAGCGGGTATAACATTCTCCTCCTTAGAAACATTCGTCGAATGTTCCTTCTCAAGTCTCAACACAAACGTGCGCTAGTATAGCCTTCATCGCTATCTGCGAAAGCGATCATGCCACACGGCCGCCATAAAAATAACAAACGCGCAATACTTAAACCCGTGTCAACGAAACCCCTTGCAGGTCTAAAATATACACCCTTCACACCTTCATTTCACAAGAAAGCGATCATACACGTTCACTTTTCCCCTATCTTCTTTGTACCGCTTCTCGAACACTCAAACTCTTTCTAGTATCCGTACCACACTTCAGTCAGCGCTTCTATTTCCAACCCTTGAGTCACTACCTCAAACTTGGTCATCTCACTAATCTCGATTTCCCCAAGGCCATTCCGGCCTTCACGGCGATTGCGGTGAGCGTATCCACGAACTCATACGATGGTCATCTAAACTTGGGCCTAGCACCCTCGTGACCACCGCTGGCGGGACCACCAGCTGACCGCCGCCGAAGCGGGGACGGGTTGGCCCGCACATGGCCCTGACCCGACCATAGCGCCAACTCTCTAATTTCTTGATCCGAACAATCTTACCTATACAGGTCATGAAAGCTACCACCTCCATTCCACACTACCCAGGGACTTACCCTTTTCACTAACCAGGTTTCTAAATCACATTTTAGCACAAAGCTATCCAAACATATCATTAAACACATCAACAACATCAATACACACAAAACTCTAGAGGTTAAGGATATACGAAACTAGGCGGTTCAAGGACGCTAAGCGGCACTTCCACCGCGACCTCTACCGTGGCCCATGGCGCTCTAGTAGTGCGTGCTATCTACCAGCGCTACCACAGTCGGCGGTCTCTCGTCATATGGCCCTGTTGGCCGCAAGAATAACAAGCTCCTTGGTACTACGACACTCCCGAAATGCGGTCTACCACATCGACCACACCGGTAGGGTGTGGCTGCATCGCCAACACCCTACTCACTGAACATCTGAAACACGGGAGCCACGACCTGCTCACGAATATCCCGAGGTCCCGAAAGTGCGGAGGACCACTCTGCAATGGCGGAGGTACATAACTAGTCTGTTCTTTGGCGGTCCGCCTCTAAAGTCGCCAAAATATCCGGCCGTCTTGGCCTAACCTGTGGCGGTCCACTGCGTCGATCTGCGCTCCTCGCACCCAAGTCATGAGCACGAATGCGGGCAATGTCCATGCCGGTGAAGAGAAACACGAACAACTCTGCTAGGTAATCATGAGCCACGTAACATATCGGTGCACTCGATCCTCCATACTAGCTACTAATGCGGGAACATACTGGGCAATGAGTCGAACTCCACATTGTACTCCCGGTATGCGCGTTACGCCTCAACATCAAAAATCGTCGGCGAGCCCTCGCCGTTTGTGGAGGCAAGAAATGTGCCGAGAAGGCCCGAAAACTTCGTCCCAAGCGGTGGAAGTGCATGCTCTCCGGAAAGCTCCACGAGTCAAACCAATCGATTGCGGTATCACGCAACCGTCACGAACCAAATGTCACGGACTCGATCTACGAAGCCTTGATCACCCACGTGATCCTCTGCAGGCGACGGATGAACTCCTGCGGATCATCCTCGGCCTCGACGTAAAACTCAGCGGGCTACAACTAAGAAATCCGTAGCCTCAGCCCATGCGCCTCGGGTGCCTTCACAGTCTTCTTTGGAGGCTGGCTGCTACGTCCGGCCTATCCTCATATCAGCCTGACCACGGCGATAATCGAGCCCGTCTCGCGCGACCCATCTCCCGCTTGTGGGATGGAGGCTCCATCAGTAGTCTCAGCAGCCAACTGCTGCGACTCTAAACTCTTTGGTCTTTGGCGGCGTCGCAAAACTCGCCGTCAAGCACTACCTCAGTCTTGGCCAGGGCTGCGCCTCGTACTCTCTGAAACCAGCTGCGGCTCCGCCATTGCCTTGCCCCAGGCCACTGGTTGCCTTCGCGAGGCATAGCGGTAAAAAGCGAAACACGTCGGAGGGCCCAACTTACAACCACGGCTCTAAGGCACGATCTCGGAATGAGAAGAATGGAAACCAATCCTAAATGTCCTATAGCCTCACGATTATAGATGTGGTGCAACACGCGATAATCAAGACTCTACTGAACCGCGATGCAGCGTAGACACTTTCCGAGGACTAATCGCTCTGATACCACTTTGTAACGCCCGAACCGGGCGTTCTTTCGTGCCTTACCGGGCACCCTAGTGATACAACATCGAGAGAAAACGGCGGAAAATAAAACATGAATCATGAAACAAGAGATATAATAAATAAGCAGGCCAACCAAAGCGATTTGCCTTCGGTATATCATAAAACCCGAGCAGTTTAATCCTTTTACAACCACACTTGCAGATTCTACAGACCTTAAGATTTACAGACTATGACGGGACGGGGCCCGCCATACCCACGAATGTACAAGAACCTACAACTCGGGAACACATACCAAAAGATAAGCCTCGGGAAAGCGGAGCTTCCCAACGCTGGCGAGATCTAAGAGCGAGGATCCACGGCCGATGTACCTCTACTGCGGCATGAACGCGGCCCGAAGGAGGTCGATAACAGTACCAAGTATGTGGCTGTCAAATCGTAAATGAAATCATAATAGCTTAAAAAGCGGGAGACATGTATGATAACCAAAATACAAAGATGCACATAAAAAGCGATCAAGTCGGGGACTCACGCCTCAAAGTCACCACTCAAATATAACTATGGGTCTCGCCCATACATCCATCATGTTCGCATCATGGCGCGTGCCGGAATCGCCTCGGTGTAGACATGTCCATGATGCAACAATAATAACAAGGCGCGTGGCCACGTACCGGAATCTTGCGCCGGTGTAGACATGCCCATGTAACCTCAATAACAATATCTTGGGTGGTCAACCACGCGCGTAGCCACATGCCGGAATCTTGCGCCGGTGTAGACACGTCCATGTTGCGGTAATAACCATATATCGGGTAATCAACCCGACGCGTGGCCGCGTGCCGGAATCTGCGTCGGTGTAGACATGTCCATGTGATATCAACAACAAGACGATAATCAAAATGGAAACATACGTGGAATTCTCCATCACCGCCGACGCGTCGATAAGTTCTCAACTAGTCAACCGCCTCTATCGAGACGCGGTAACGAAATACCACACTTGTACAACAAAGGCTATCATCACAAGCATAGGCAAGTTTCACAACAACAAGCATAGCAAGTTTCACAACAACAAGCATAGGCAAGTTTCACAACAACAAGCATAGGCAAGTTTCACAACAACTCAAAGTACTTCCATTTATACCAAAGTCGGGTTTTAACCCCAAAGTACTACATCGTTAAGTTCTTTTAAAGAGATCCATTACTTTTATAAAAGTCACCCGATACGTAGTATTAGAATGACCAACCATTCCTTTTCAAAATCAAGTAACAACATTCTTTTCCTAAGTTCCGTTTGCCTAGTTTCAATTACTCAAGCTTCTCATTTTCAAATGGTTTCATAGTTCCCAAACTTAATCACTTGATTCCTTTTTAGAACAATTGAGTAATATATGTCTCACGTGAGTAGGTTATTCTTGTTTACAACATTCTTATTACCGCGACCATGATCTAGAAAATGTATATCATTTTGTCTCATCTTAGTTTCTATGCGGATGGAGGTTTCTCTGGTTTTAATACAATTCATCATTATTCAATACATTTTCCTTTATTAGCAGCTGCGATGGTGCTGCCGATACATTCGATTTCGAAATCGGTAAAGCATTATCCCTTTAAATAACACCAAGTACTCATTACTCACGAATGAGGTTTCACACAAACATTCACATTAGAACAAATAAGTTAAGTCTCTTATCTTATAAGATCAAGTCTCTTAACTTCTAACATCAAGAAACCATTTTCTTTACCTCTCTTAAGACATTATACCTAACTCCCATAAAGCTTAGTATAACTCTTTTTAAAACCTTTTAAAACCAAGTGTTACTCTCCTTCAAAACGATTTATAAATCTTTTGAAATACATCAAGTCCTTTATTATAACAAGCGATTATAATTCTCATCGATTACCTTTTTTAAAACCACAAAGTATTTTCTTACCTACATAAAGTTATAACCAACTTCCCATAAAGCCGTTATAACACTTTATGTTTTAAAACAATCAAACACGATTAACACGTATGCGTCACCGTACTTACATAGTTCACACATATCATGCTAGAAGAGATAGGAAGAGGTTCACATACCTCGCGACGATTATCGACAATAAGCAAAAAGCTCCAAGTACTACAACCTTGCTAGCCCTTTCCACTCCTCGAGTAGAATACGCTACTCTTAGTACTTTCACCTATAAAGGTCACAAACGTCTATTAACCCCAAAACACAAGTTTCTATCTTTCTACAGAAAATTGGCGACACCTCACAACAGCGTAAATCTCCTCTCTATCGAGTCGGCTACCAAGCCAACCGGGGGTTTACACGTCTAACCGACGCGCGTACAATTCTACTACACAAGATGCAAGTCTCTCAGTAATACGCCCTATGTAATTACTGATTCGATTCGATTCTGTATTCTTCAGGCTTAAGTCAAAAGACATTGCCAACTAACTACGTTCAGTACTATATATAGTATACTTCAACTATATAATCAACAACATGCAATTTCCAATCACAATAGAAGGACAGTAGTGTTTACCTCGATAAGCCCAAAATTATCCAAGTATAAAGTCGATCCTGAGCAACGCTTAGCTCCTACTCCGAGTGCTCCAATCCGCTCCAAACAACCCTTAGAAGTTCTAACCAACTTACTCCAAAACTTCAACCAACAATGAAGATTTTCCTTAGGGTTTCGGTTTGAGACTAAAAAGGTAGTATTTCGGGCTCTACGTATAGAGGTAACTTTTGGAATATAACAAGGTATAAGGCCAAGGTATTTTGGGCATTATAACAATACTAGGAGAGTATTTCTATACCACAACAAGGGGTATTATACGAAAGTAACTAGGCTAGGGGGGGGGTACCCCACGGCTAGACACCACAAGGGGGAGGGGGAGACCTCTCGGCCAAAGGCCACTAGGAGGGGGAGGGAGAGAGGCTGGGGCGAGAGCCACAAGAGGGAGGGAGGATTTCAAGACTTGGAAACATTTGTGGATGAATGAAGTCTTCAAGCTTAGGGGGTATTTATAGCAAAACCAAAAGCCAACCAATGGCCAAGATCAAGCCATGTGCAAGGTAAGTGTAAGGCCAAGATCAAGCCAAGTGCACCCACAAAACACTCCACAAAACACTCCACAAAACAAGCCACAAAGCAAGGCACAAAAGAGGGAGCCAATCGGCGAGGCCACAAGGCTCTTGGACGCCCAAATCGTCCAAGCCAACCTATTGCATCCAATGTGAGGGTGACACATGTCACCCTCCCGTTGGTCCAAAATGTTTCGTCTCTCGGAAAAATCCGCAAAAATAATAAATGACATAGCCGGAATTTTTCCTACGAAAGCTGTGGAAACGTTTCGTCAGAAAACGACTCTAATCGGCACTTGTGCCCAAATTCGAATCCAATGCCTATCTTAAGGCTCAAATTTCGTACGTACGTCCATACGTACATACTCTGGAAAAACGGGGTATAACACATGTAATCTCCAATTACAATAGAGGGACAAGATATTTACCTCGATAAGCCCATAATTATCCGAGTTTAAATGTCGATCCTGAGCAAGGTTTAGCTCCTACTCACGCGCTCAGGCCGCTCCAAACAACCCTTAGAAGTTCTAACCAACTTCTACTTATAACTTCAACTACGGGTGAAGATTTACTTAGGGTTCGGTTTGTAGGACTGGGAAGTATAATAGTATAAGCGGGCTTTTTGTAAGGTATAACCTTAGAATACTACAAGGTATATGGCTAAGGTAATTTGGGCATTATAACAATACTTTTGAGAGTATTTCTACCAAGAGGGGGTGTTTTATACGAGACAACTAGGCTGGGAGTACCCCACGGCCACACTCTTAGGAGGAGGGCTCTCGGCCAAGGGGAGGATGGTGTTGGGCGAGAACACTACTAAGAGAGGGGAGGATTTTTAACACTTAGAGATTTGTAGAATGGATGAAGAAGTCATCAAAGAGGGGGGTATTTATAGGTCTAGCAAAGGCCAACCAATGGCCAAGATCTTGCCAAGTGCAAGGCAAGTGTAGGGCCAAGATCTTGCCAAGTGCACCTTATCCATCTACCACAAAATATCCTACCAACCCCTTGACCAAACAATGGCCATTTCGTCCACTTGAACCGCCCACAACGTGCTCCAATGAGAGGGTGCCAAGTGGCGCCCTCTTGTTGGTCCAAAATGTTTCGTCTCTCGGAAAAATCCGCAAAAATTAAAAATGACATAGCCGGAATTTTCCCTACGAAAGCTGTGAAAACGTTTCGTCGAAAAACGACTCTAACCGGGTGTTGTGCACAAAAAATAAATCGGCCAAGCTTATTCTCAAGTTCAAATTTTTCTACGTACGTCCTTACGTACATACTCTGAAAAATACGGGGTATAACAGTTAAAACCCGGACTTTGATATAAAATGAAGGTACTTTGAGTTGTGTATAGCTTGCCTATGCTTGTTGTTGTGTAACTTGCCTATGCTTGTTGTTGTGTAACTTGCCTATGCTTATTGTGATAGCCTTTGTTGTGCAAGAATTGTGTTTCTATATTCTGGCGTCTCGATGGAGGTCGGTTGACTTGTTGAGGACTTACTTGGGCGTCTTGGCGGTGTGGAAGATTCCACAGATATGCTTCCAATATTATTGATACATGGGCATGTCTACACGATGATGTGGACATGTGGCCATTCTGGTTATTCTGGCGAATATCGTGACTTACGATTGTGATCGGTGTGTAGCTGTTTACTTGCCCCGTCGGCTCGTGGCGCGGTGGATCTGGTATAGGTTATTGCACGCCACGTGTCGACTTCGCGAGTCGGTGTTTGGATGGAGCCGTGACTTACGGATGTGATCGGGTGCGTGGCGATTCACTTGCCCCGTCGCCTACGTGGCGCAGTGGAGTGGTGGAGGCTATTGCACCGCCACGTGTCGCCCGTGATATGGTTGTACAATATTATTGAATGCGGTCGGGTGGTAGTTATACTTGCCCCGTACGGTTTTTATGGCACAGGTAGTACTTGGTGTTAATGTATACTCCTTGGTGTTGTTATATCATAGACTGCCGGCAGCGAGGAAGGAATTCCACGGGCACGAGTGGTGAATTGGAGGGCGTGAGTCACGACGATATAATCGCTTATATGTTGTGTCTTGTAGTTTGGTTATCATCGTGTCTCCCGCTTTATATAGATCGTTATGATTTCATTCTGATATTCTGATTTCACATACTTGGTACTGTTGTCTTGACCTCCTTGAAGTGCGTTCATGTCGCGGTAGAGTACATCATTTGTCGATCCGCGTTTAGGATCACATTTGGCGTGTTGGAAGCTCCGTTCCTTGGAGGCTTATCTTTTGGTATGTTACCACTGAGTGTAGGTTCTTGTACATTCGGGGTATGGCGGGGCCACTGTCGTCATAGTTGTTGTAAAAATCTTAGAGTGCATGCTTTGTTGTGGCGGGGTTGTAAAAAGGATTAAAGCTGTTCGGGTTTTATGTATATCTTGAAGGCAAGCTATTTTGGTTGGCTGTTTATTTATCATACCTCTTGATTCATGTCTATTTGCATGTTTAAGTTTTTATTTCCATTGGTTTTCTCGATGTTGTATCACTAGGGTGCCGGGGTAAGGCACGATCATGGGCAGGTTGGGTCTTGACAAAGTGGTATCGAGCGATTAGTCCTCGGAAAGTGTCTGCACCGTGTCTAGTAGAGTCTTGATTATCGGTGTGTTGTGCACCACATCTATAATCGGAGGCTATAGGACATTTAGGATTGGTTTCCATTCTTCTCATTACGAGATCGTGCCTTAGAGGCTGTGTGATAAGTTGGACCCCTCAGCGTATTTCGTTTTTACGATTATGCCTCGCAAGAGCAACCGGGCCCGAAGGGCAAGCGGCGAGAGGAGGCTGCGAGTAAAGCGTGGCGAGACCACGATACTGAGCCTCGATCCGCGATGCAGGCGAGAGAGATGAGTTACAAGAGTGGGCCCGATTAATGGCGGGGTTGTGGCGGACTTGAGGATAAGTGGGCGCAGCAGTTCGATGCACCGATGGTTCACCCTAGATCGAGATAGTTCGAGGCTACGAGATTTTACGAGTGTAAACGCCCGAGTTTTATGGGTGAGGCACGAGGATGATCGCAGGAGTTCATCCGGCGATTCTGACGGATCATGAGTGATCAAGGCATCGGAGACCGAGTCGGTGGTCTAGGTTCGCATCGGTGCGTGATACGCGATCGGGTTTGATTCGTGGGAGCTATCCCGGGGAGAGCACGCACTTCCAGCTGTGTGGAACGAGTTCTCAGAGGCCTTTCTTGCACATTTCTTGCCCCCAGATGAGGAGGGCTCGGGCCGACAGATTTTTGGTGTTGCGGCAGAACGGGCGTACGGTTCGGGAGTACAATGTGAGTTCGACTCATTGGCGATGCGTCCTCGCGTTGGTAGCTAGTATGGAGGATCGAGTGCACCGATATGTTCTGAGGCTCGATGATTACCTAGCGAGAGTTGTTGGTGTAGCTCTTGGTGGGCATGGACATTGCCGCGTCTGGCGTATGCACTTGGATGTGAGGCGGATAAATCGACGGAATGACCAAGGTCGGCGAAGAGGGCGAGCAGCGAGGTCCTTTGGTAACGTTCGAGGCGGATGCCTCGGCCAGCGAGACTAGTTATGTACCTCCGCCCGATGCAGTGGTCCTCCGCGGCGCCGGGACGCCGGGTTATTCGGGAGGCGGTCGGGGCTCCTGTGTTTGATTTTGAGGAGTAGGAGTACTTGTCGGATGAGGCCACGTATCTCGGTGTGACCATTGTGGTAAAGCCCATAGGGAATGTCGTCTTGGTTTGGGAGATTGCTATACTTGCGGCCAGCGGGGCCATTTGTGAGAGGCTGTCCGACCCGAGTATGCTGGTAGGATAGCACTGAACTACTAGATCAGTTGCGGGTTCTTCACCTTCCATAGCTAGGCAAGATGTTCATACACCGGCAGGCCACGGTAGAGGTCGCGGTAGAAGTTTCCAGTTTTAGCGGTCCTTTGAACCGCCTATTTTCAGGTATATCCTTAACCCTCTAGAGTTTGTATGTATTGATGTCGATGATGTGTTTAGTGTTATGATCGGATAGCTTTGTGCTAAAATGTGATTTAGAAACACAGTTAGTGAAAAAGGGTAAGTCCACAGGTAGTGTGAAATGGAAGTGGTAACTTTCGCGACTTGTATAAATAAGATTGTTCGGATCGGGAACAAGAGTTTGGCGCGTTTGGGGTCGGGTTGAGGACCATTTGCGAGTCAACCGTGCCGGATTAGGGTGGGGTCGATTCGAGGTGGTCGCCCGGTAGTAGGTCACGAGGTGCTAGGCCCAGTTTAGGTGACCATCGTATGAGTTCGTGGATATGTTCGACGAGCGGTTCGTGAAGGCGGGAATGGCCTTAAAGAAGATTGAGGTTAGTAAGATGACCAAGTTTGGAGGTAGTGACTCGAGATTTTTGGGAAGGCGAAGTAATGGTGAAGTATGGTACGTGCAGGAGAGTTCAAGTGACTGACGAGTAAGGATAGAAGAGAACGTGTGTTATTTCATGGCCATGTGTGGCGTTGGCAACTTGTTAGAGGAACTTTATCGTGATCCGTCTTGAGAAGGAACATTCGGGACGAATGTTTCTAAGGAGGGGAGAATGTTATACCCCGTATTTCCAGAGTATGTATGCGTGGGGCGTGCGTAGGAATTTGAGCCTTAAAGTTAGGCAAGGTTGAATTTTGTGCACAACACCGGTTAGAGTCGTTTTTAAAGCGTTTCCACGATTCGTAGGAAAATTCCGGCTATGTCCTTTTTAATTTTGCGGATTTTTAGAGAGGCGAAACATTTTGGGCCAGCGGGAGGGTGACATGTGTCACCTCACATTAAACTAGAAGCGGCAACCCTTGGACGATTTGGGCTACTTTATGGCCTTGTTTTGTGCCTTGTTTTGTGGCTTGTTTTGTGGAGTGTTTTTGGAGTAGGGTTAGGGTGCACTTGGCTTGATCATGGCCTTACACTTGCCTTGCACATGGCTTGATCTTGGCCATTGGTTGACCTTTGCTTGGCCTATAAATACCCTCAGAGTGAAGACTTCTTCATCCACTCCTCACTTTGTATAAGTCTTGAAACCCTCTCCTCCCTCTTGTTGACTCGTCGTCCAAGAGCCCCCTCCACAGTAAAGGCCCTTGGCCGAAACCCCTACCCTTTGTGTAGCCTTAGCGAGAACACCCCTTCCTTGGAGTTGTTCTCGTGAGATACCCACTTGGTTGAGAAATACTCTCCAAATATTTTTATGATGCCCAAATACTTTAGCCCATATTCCTTGTAGTACTTTCCAAAGTTACCTCTATCGTAGAGCAGGAAATACTACCTTTTGTCCTTTAGTCTCAAACCGAAACCCTAAGGAAATCTTCATAGTTGGTTGAAGTATGTAAGTAGAAGTTGGTTAGAACTTCTAAGGGTTGTTGGATCGGATTGGAGCGCCGCGGGTAGGAGCTAAACCTTGCTCGGGATCGACTTTTATCTCGGATAATTTTGGGCTTATCGAGGTAAATAATCTTGTCCTTTGGTAATTGGAAATTACACGTCGTTGTAATTTATAGTTGGAGTATACTATATATAGAACTGAACTTAGTATTGTGGCAATGTCTTTTGACTTAAGCCTGAATTTAAAGAAAAGAATGACAGTAATTACATAGGTGTATTCTGGTAGACTTGTGTAGTTTTGTGTAGTAGAATTGTACACGTCGGATTAGACGTATAACCCCGCGGTTGGCTTGGTAGCGGCCTCGATAGAGGAGGAGATTTCTGTGATTTGCGGGAGGTCTTTGTCGAATTTTTGTAGAGTATAGGAACCGTGTGTTTAGAAGATTAATAAAGCGCCTTGTGGCCTTATAGGTTGAAGTACTATGTGTGGCGTGATCTACGTGGCTTAAGGAGTAGCCGACGGTTTGAGGTACTTGGAGCGTTTTGCTATTAGTCGATAATCGTCGCGAGGTATGTGAACCTCTTCCTATCTTTTCTAGCATGATATGTGTATAACTATGTAGTGCGGTGAGCGTACGTGTGTTAAAGGTATTTGATTGGTTTAAAACATAAAGGGTTATAACGGCTTTATGGGAAGTTAGTTATAACAGCTTTATGTAAGTAAGAAATGCTTTGTGGCTTTTAAAAGATAACTGTTTTGACTTATAACTGACTTGATGTGTGATAATAAGAATCTTGAAGTATTTCAAAAGATTTGAGAACCTTTTTGAAAGGAAGAGTAATACTTGGTTTTGAAAACATAAGAGTTATACTAGCTTTATGAGAAGTTAGGTATAACGTCTTAAGAATGGTAAAAAGAAATGGTTTACTGATTTTTAGAAGTTAAGAGACTTGATCTTAAAAGATAAGAGACTTGGCTTAATTGTATTGATATGAAGTTTGTTAACAAATGTGAAACCTCATTCGTGAGTAATGGGTACTTGGTTTTAAAAGGAATAATGTTTTACTGATTTCGGAAATCAGAATGAGTATCGACAAACCACGGCAGCGTTATATAGGAAATGTAATGAATAATGAAGTATTATTAAAACCAGTAGAAACCCCCATCTGCATAGAAACTAAGATGAGACAAAATGATATTACATTTCCTAGATCATGGCTGCTTAATAAGATTGATTATGAATAAGAATAACCTACACTCACATAAGGCATATGTTACTCAAAATGTTTTAAAAGAGATTAAGACATTGAACTATGAAACTTTTCTAAAATAAAGAGCCTTGAGCAATTGAAATTAGGCAAGCTGGAACCTTAGGGGAAAGGAATGTGGTTGAAAAGGAAAGTGTTTTGGTTTACCTATAAATGTGAGTCACTCTATTTTTATACTACTGGTATCGGGTGACTTTTACAAAAGGAATGTATCTCTTTAAAAAAGGAATTTAACGTACGTAGTACTTTAGGGTTAAAACCCGGACTTTGATATAAAATGAAGGTACTTTGAGTTGTGTATAACTTGCCTATGCTTGTTGTTGTGTAACTTGCCTATGCTTGTTGTTGTGTAACTTGCCTATGCTTATTGTGATAGCCTTTGTTGTGCAAGAATTGTGTTTCTATATTACCGCGTCTCTCGATGGAGGGCCGGTTGACTTGTTTAGGACTTACTTGGGCGTCTTGGCGATGTGGAAGATTCCACGGGTATGCTTCCAATATTATTATTACATGGGCATGTCTACACGATGATGTGGACATGTGGCCATTCTGGTTATTTACTGGTATATCGTGACTTACGGTTGTGATCGGGTGCGTAGCTGTTTACTTGCCCCGTCGGCTCGTGGCGCGGTGGATCTGGTATAGGTTATTGCACCGCCACGTGTCGACCAGCGAGTCGGTGTTTGGATAGAGCTTCGTGACTTACGGATGTGATCGGGTGCGTGGCGATTCACTTGCCCCGTCGGCTAAGCGCGGTGGAGAGTGGAGGCTATTGCACTGCGCAACGTGTTAACCATGATATGGTTGTACAATATTATTGAGTACGGTCGGAGTGGTAGTTATACTTGCCGTCACGGTTTTTATGGCAGTAGTACTTGGTGTTCATGTATACTTCTTGGTGTTGTTATATCATAGATCGCAATGGCGGAAGAATTCCACGAACGCAGTGGTGAATTGGAGCGTGAGTCCACGACTTGATATAATCGCTTATATGTTGTATCTTGTAGTTTGGTTATCATGCATGTCTCCGCTTTATATAGACTTATGATTTCATTCTGATATTCTGATTTCACATACTTGGTACTGTTATCGACCTCGCCCGAAGTGCGTTCATCTGCAGTAGAGGTACATCACTGTCGATCCGCGTTTAGGATCACATTTCGTGTTGGGAAGCTCCGTTCCTTGAGGCTTATCTTTTGGTATGTTACCACAGTGCAGCAGGTTCTTGTACATTCGGGGTATGGCGGGGCCCTGTCCGTCATAGTTGTTGTAAAAATCTTAGAAGTGCATGCCTTTGTTGTGGCGGGGTTGTAAAAGGATTAAAGCTGTTGGGTTTTATGTATATCTGAAGGCAAGCTGTTTTGGTTGGCTTTGTTTATTTATCATACCTCTTGATTCATGTCTATTTGCATGTTTAAGTTTTTATTTCCACTGGTTTTCTCGATGTTGTATCAACTAGGGTGCCGGGTAAGACACGATCATGGGCCGGGTTCGGGTCTTGTGAGCTCTTCCCCTCGCAGCGTGAGTACCCCACAGTGGGGTAGTAGAGGTATCACCCACTTGTGGTGTTGTCTCGTATAAATACCCCATCTTGGTAGAAATACTCTCAAAGTATTGTTATAATGCCCAAATTACCTTAGTATACCTTGTAGTATTCTAAGGTTATACCTATCTGAAAAGCCCGTAATACTATTATACTTCCGTCGGTCACCAAACCACCCTAAGGAAAATCTCCATGGTTAGTTGGAGTAGTATGTAGAAGTTGGTTAGAACTTCTAAGGGTAGTTTGGAGGCGGAGTTGGGGCGCGGAGTTGGAGCTAAGCGTTGCCAGATCGACTTTATACTTGGATAATTATGGGCTTATCGAGGTAAACACTTTTGACCTTCTGTTGTAATTGGAAATTACATGATTGTTAGACTATATAGTTGAAGTATACTATATATAGAACTGAACGTTGTTATCGGCAATGTCTTTGGACTTAAGCCTGAATAATAAGAAACCTTTTCGAAAGAAGAGTCTTGAGCAGTAATTACATAGGGTGTATTACAGTAGACTTGTAGCTTTTACGTGAGGTAGAATTGTACGTCGGATTAGACTTATAACCCCCTCTGGTTGGCTTGGTAGCGGCCCGATAGAGAGAGGAGATTTCTGCTGTGCGGGAGTGGGAGAGTCTTTGCGAATTTTCGTAGAATGTTCTCTGAAGAGATCTAAATATTAATAAAGCGCCTTGTGGCCTTATAGGTTGAAATCGCGTGTGGCGCGATCTACTTGGCTTAAGGAGTAGCCGGTGGAAGTACTTGGGCGTTTTGCTATTAGTCGATACTCGTCGCTAGGTATCTGTACCTCTTGCTATCTCATCTAGCATGATATGTGTGTAACTATGTAGTACGATAGACGTACATGTGTTAAATGTATTTGATTGGTCTAAAACATAAAGTGTTATAACGGCGTTATGGGAAGTTGGTTATAACAGCTTTATGTAGGTAAGAAAATACTTGTGGTTTTTAAAAAGATGGCGATTTGAACTATAACTGGCTGGTTATGTAATAATAATGAACTTGAAGTATTTCAAAAGATTTTTGAATCATTTTGAAAGAAGAAGTAATACTGGGTTTTTGAAAACTTAAGAGTTATACTAGCTTTATGGGAAGTTAGGTATAACGGCTTAAGAATGTTTCTTGATTTGAAATCGGAATGTGTATCGACAAACCATTGCGTTAATAAAAGGAAATATTTTGTGATTAAGTGTTATTAAAACCGAGAAACTTCCATCTGCATAGAAGCTAAGATGAGACAAAATGATATTTCCTAGATCATGGTCATTGTAATAAGATTGTTATAAACAAGAATATCCTACTCACATATAAGGCTTATGTTTTCTCGGATGGTTTAAAAGAATTATATTCTTAAATGAATAAGACTATGAACTACTGAAACCTTTCTAAAATAAGAACCGTGAACATTTGAAATTAGGCAAACTTGGGCGTTTGGAAAATAATGTTGTTACTTGATTTTACAAAGGTAAGTGTTTTGATTTACTTCAAAAGATAATCACTCTATTTTCATATACTACGGGTATTGTGTGACTTTTGTAAACGTAACGTATCTTTTAAAAGATAATGTATGAAGTACTTTGGGAATAGATACGATCTTGTTAATCATATATTAGAATGTACCTTGTGTGTATAACGTGATTGTGTTGGTTTGTGATAGCCTTGTAATACTTGCTTGTTGATTTGATAAGTAAACATACTAGGATGCTACGTGTGTTAGTATCTTGTGATGTTTTGTGTAAAGGGGTTTTCCTCATTGCGCTTAAAGTTGTTTGACTCTCACCGTTATGTTGGTATTGTACCACTCACCTTGACTTGTCTCGGAGGTTAAGGCGCCTCCGTCGCGGGGTAGACTCGGTGATGCAGGACCGTGATTCGAGAATACCTCATGCGGGTCGAGGATCCATGCGGAACTACGGAGTTCGTGTTAGTTTGCGGCCGCGTGGTCATGCGGTCTTTGTGGCCATGCGGATGCGAGTCGGGGCGATGTCGGGAGTAGCTACCCTCGATGCGAGGAATACCTCATGCGGGCCTATGAGGTTGGCCTATGCGGAGCTACGGAGAGTTCCAGGGCTAGACGCGCACATTTGATACTGCGGGCGAGTGACCAGCTTTGATCATGTGACGGTCTAGACAGATATCATGATACAGTTTATGACCCTGTTAGTACTATGGGTGTTAGTAGTCGGTTATGCCTTCGTACTTACCCTGTACTGTTTTATTAGGACACAGGTGGGACCTGGTGTTCATGTGTATTTCTTGGTGCTTTTATATCATAAACTGCCGGCAGTGTGGAAGGTATTCCACGGGCATGATTAATGTTATGGGCGTGAGACCCATAGTTACATTTGAGTGATGACTTTGAGGGCGTGAGTCACGACTTGACATATTTGCCTATTTATTGTGTCGTAGTTTGGTTATCATACATGTCTCCCGCTTTATAGACTATTATGATTTCATTTACGATTTTCGATTTCACATACTTGGTACTGTTATCTTGACCTCCTTGGCTGCGTTAAATGCCGCAGTAAGTACATCGGCTGTCGATCCCCGCGTTTAGGATCACTTTTCAGCGCATTGGTAAGCTCCGTTCCTTCTGAGTCTTATATTTTGGTATGTTACCACAGTGCAGCAGGTTCTTGTACATTCGTGGTATGGCGGGGCCACGTCGCCATTGTTGTCGTATCATTCTTAGAGTGCAGTAATCTTGTTGTTGGCGAGTTGTAATGGGATATCGCTATTCGGTTTTAAATTGATTTATATATATATGCCGTAAGGCAAGTTTTCTCGAACTATTGTTTCATACTTCTTGTTATTTCATGTTATCGTCTTATGTTCGATTACTCGATGTTGTATCACTAGGGTGCTCGGGGTAAGGCACGATCCACGGGCCGGTTGGTCGTGACAAAAGTGGTATCGAAGCGATTAATCCTCGGAAAGTGTCTGAACCGTATCGATGAGTCTTGATTATCGGTGTGTTGTGCACCGCAATAATCGTGAGGCTATAGGATATTTAGATTAGTTTCTATTCTTCTCACTCGAGATCGTGCCTTAGAGCCGTGTTGTAAGTTGGACCCTCTCACGTATTTCTTTCCCTTACCGTTATGCCTCGCGTAGTGGCAACCCGGGCCCAGAGAGGCGAGCGGCCAGGCTGCGAGTAAATCTGAGAGGTTCTGAGGCCTGAGCCCAACCATCACTGAGTTAGGTGCTTCGTTCGGGAGTTATGCTCGTCACGGCCCAATGAGTTTAGCTGCAGCGGCGGCGATTCCTCTGCGGCCATGACATTTGAACCTTGATTCCACGCCGGAAAGCAGAGAATATAGATTGCGAAGACAACCACATTACTAGCTATGGATTTGGCTACGGAGAGTATACCGATGTACCGCGAGTCTTGATGAATATCTTAGAAAGGGTTGTGCGAGTAATTCTTGATTAGGCTTGAGCATGGCACGTATGCGGGCTTGTCGCGGCAGCCAAGCGTAGAGATCGGCCGGGTTAACGAAGGGCGAGAAGAGGCGGGGCGAAAGGTCCTTTGGCAACTTTCGAGTCGAGTCACCTCGCGGATTAGATTTGCACATCCACCGGTGCGAGAGGTCCTCCACGGGGTTCGGGGCGTTCGGGGTATCACGAGTTGGTCGAGCTCCGAGCTTCCGGTTCACGGCTACACGTAGGTTCCGGCCGGCCGGATTGATGTTCCTCGGTATTCCGCGATGACGTCATCCCGGGAATGTCGTCTTTTAGTTGGTACTTGTTGTACCTACGGCCGTCGAGTCGATGTCGAAAGAGTGTCCTTGTAGGAGGACTTAGCCTTGAGATCGGTGGGTAGTTCATCATCTTCCTTAGCTATGCCTGCGGCGAGTTTGATTAGAACGACTAAGGAGTGAAGCGGTAGATATAGATATATCCTTAACCCTCTGCAGAAAAGCGTAAGCCTTAGAGCATTATACGTGAAGACCTTAGAGGTAAGGCCATCTCGAGTAAAAGGCGTATGTTTATGTTTGACCCTTATAGGAGTGCATAGTGCACGTGAGCTATGTTTGTGGGATAAGTCCCGAGTAGTGTGGAATGAAAGAGGGTAGTTGAGCTAAGAAGACCGCTAGGTTTTAAATAGCGTGATTAGTGAGAGTTTTCCGGTTCGGGAGCTAGTGTCTTCGGCGTTGCCGGGTCGGGTTGAGGCCACGTTGCGGGTCAACCCGCGGCTGTATGGTGGTGGGGTCGGTTGTGGTGGTCGCTTTGTGTTAGGGTTATGAGGTGTTAGGCCCAAGTTTAGTTAACAGTGTCTGAGTTCGTGGATGCGTTCAACCGATGGTCGGGCGAGGAGGTCGGCCGTCTTGTCTTCTAGCAAAGACCGTTTACTCGGCGGTGTTGATTTATCGAGAAAGGTTGTAAGGCTGCAGGTGCCTACCTTCACCTTATGACATGACAGTGGAGCCAGTGCGGCTGTTTTGTTTTGGAAATTTTACCAAGCGGGGTTAAGAACTCGGTGAGTCTCGAGATCGCGTTCGCCCTCGGGCGGTGTGTAGATTTCGGGTAGTTGTAAGAATTGTTGTCTCTGTTGAGGAGTGTTTTAGTAGCTACCATTTCGATATTCGGATGTCGCTTTATGGCGCCTTGCGGGCGGAAGTGTAAGTTGCGGTCGATTGGTTTGATGTTGGCAAGGTTCGGATAGTTGGTTCGGGCTTGTTCCAGCAGGTGTGGATAAGTGAGGCTTATCTAGAAGAGGTTTTTGGCAGCTCGGAGAAATCGTGCGGATTATCGGCGACGCGCTTAGAGTTCGAGTTGACGGTCGGTCTTCTTGAAGGTACCACCGGATAGTGCGATGAGCTTTGGAAAGCAGAGGAAACTTATCGAGTTACTTTGGGCCTTTTGAGTTCATGTGAGGATAGGCGGGTTGCCTATATGATAGCATTTGCCGTCCGACTTAGGAGGCGATGCGTCCGGTCTTCGTATTGTTATGATCGGGAAAGTATCGGAGATCCATCAGTGTTCCCGATTAATGATGACCACGTTAGAGATAGTAACCCGAGTTTTGGAAGCTGGCGATGCTCGTAAATGTGGTAAGAGTTCGAGTGTCACGACGGCCTCGGGGATCGCGTGCAGCCGGTACCATTTGTTGGGTCGCCGGGTGACACTAGAACCTCGCGGCAAAGTGACAAAAGTGGTATCACGGCGAGTAAAGGAGAAGCGAGCATGTATGGCGGCATAGATGTGATCATTTCTTTTGTAAGGAGAAGGTGCGAAGGAAGTATATTTTAGACCCCGGAGAGAGGTGTTTGTGGTGATATTAGAGTGTTTCCTCGTGGACTGGATGAAGGTATTTGGCGGGTGTTTACGTGGCCATGTGTGGCGGGATTGTTCGTAAGTATAGTAGTGAAGACTATCTTTGGCGCGTTTGTTTGAGACTTAGAAGGAACATTCGGGCGAATGTTTCTAAGGAAGGAGAATGTTATACCGTATTTCAGTATGTGCGTGGGGCGTACGTAGAAAAGTTTGGGCTTTAAAGTAGGCTTGGCCGATTATTTTTGTGCACAACACCCGGTTGGAGTCGTTTTTAGACGAAACGTTTTGCATAACTTGCGAAGGGAAAATTCCGGCTATGTCATTTCTAATTTTTGCGGATTTTTCCGAGAGACGAAACATTTTGGACCAACAAGAGGGCGACACTTGTCACCCTCTAGTTGGTGGGAGTGGGCGGTAAAGCATGGGACGAAATGGTTGGGTTTTTGTCAAGTAGTAGGTAGGATATTTTTGTGGTAGATGGATAAGGTGCACTTGGCATGATCATGGCCCTACACTTGCCTTGCACTTGGCATGATCTTGGCCATTGGTTGGCCTTTGCTAGACCTATAAATACCCCCCCTTTGAAGACTTCTTCATCCATTCTACAAATTCCAAGTCTTGAAATCTTCCCTCCCTCCTTGTTGGTTTCGTCCCACCCTCCCCCTTTGTGAGGCCTTGTGGCCGAGCTCTTCCCCCAGGTGAGTACCCCTAGTGGGGTAGGTCGAGGGGTATACACCCCCCCTTGTGGTGTTGTCTCGTATAAATACCCCCCCTCTTGGTAGAAATACTCTCAAAAGTATTGTTATAATACCCAAATTACCTTAGCCGTATACCTTGTAGTATTCTAAGGTTATACCTATACGAAAAGCCCCGTAATACTATTATACTTCCCGTCAGTCACCAAACCGAAACCCTAAGGAAAATCTCCATGGTTAGTTGGAGTAGTATGTAGAAGTTGGTTAGAACTTCTAAGGGTAGTTTGGAGCGAGTTGGAGCACACGGAGTTGGAGCTAAACGTTGCCCAGGATCGACTTTATACTTGGATAATTATGGGCTTATCGAGGTAAACACTTTTGACCTTCTGTTGTAATTGGAAATTACATGATTGTTAGACTATATAGTTGAAGTATACTATATATAGAACTGAACGTTGTTATCGGCAATGTCTTTGGACTTAAGCCTGAATAATAAGAAACCTTTTCGAAAGAAGAAATCTTGGCAGTAATTACATAGGGTGTATTCTGATGAGACTTGTGTAGCTTTTACGTGAGGTAGAATTGTGCACGTCGGATTAGACTTATAACCCCGCCCTGGTTGGCTTGGTAGCGGCCAGATAGAGGAGGAGATTTACTGTTGTTGCGGGGAGAGTCTTTGCCAATTTTACGTAGAATGTTCTCTGAAGAGATCTAAATATTAATAAGCGCCTTGTGGCCTTATAGGTTGAAATCTTGCGTGTGGCGCGATCTACTTGGCTTAAGGAGTAGCCGGCGGTGGAAGTACTTGGGCGTTTTGCTATTAGTCGATACTCGTCGCGGTATGTGAACCTCTTCCTATCTCTTCTAGCATGATATGTGTGTAACTATGTAGTGCGATAGACGTACATGTGTTAAATGTATTTGATTGGTCTAAAACATAAAGTGTTATAACGTCTTTATGAGAAGTTGGTTATAACAGCTTTATGTAGGTAAGAAAATACTTGTGGTTTTAAAAGTGGTAATCGATTTGAACTATAATCGGTGGTTATGTAATAATAAAGAACTTGAAGTATTTCAAAAGATTTTGAATCATTTTGAAAGAAGAAGTATCTTGGGTTTTGAAAACTTAAGAGTTATACTAGCTTTATGGGAAGTTAGGTATAACGGCTTAAGAATGTTTCTGATTTGGAAATCGAATGTGTATCGACAAACCAACTGCGGCGTTAATAAAAGGAAATATTTTGTGATTAAGTGTTATTAAAACCAGTAGAAACTTCCATCCGCATATAAGCTAAGATGAGACAAAATGATATTTCCTAGATCATGGTCTTTGTAATAAGATTGTTATAAACAAGAATATCCTACTCACATATAAGGCTTATGTTTTCTCGGATGGTTTAAAAGAGAATTATATTCTTAAATGAATAAGACTATGAACTACGAAACCTTTCTAAAATAAGAACCAGTGAACATTTGAAATTAGGCAAACTTGGGCGTTTGGAAAATAATGTTGTTACTTGATTTTACAAAGGTAAGTGTTTTGATTTACTTCAAAAGATAATCACTCTATTTTCATATACTACGTATTGTGTGACTTTTGTAAACGTAACGTATCTTTTAAAGATAATGTATGAAGTACTTTGGGAATAGATACCCGATCTTGTTAATCATATATTAGAATGTACCTTGTGTGTATAACTTGATTGTGTTGGTTTGTGATAGCCTTGTAATACTTTCTTGTTGATTTGATAAGTAAACATGCTAGGATGCTACGTGTGTTAGTATCTTGTGATGTTTTGTGTAAAGGGGTTTTCCTCATTGCGCTTAAAGTTGTTTGACTCTCGGTAGTTATGTTGGTATTGTACCACTCACCTTGACTTGTCTCGGAGGTTAAGCGCCCTCCGTCGCGGGGTAGACTCGGTGATGCAGGACCATGATTCGAGAATACCTCATGCGGGTCGGGGATCCATGCGGAACTACGGGAGTTCGGGTTAGTTTGCGGCCCTTGTGGTCATGCGGTCTTTGTGGCCATGCGGATCGCGAGTCGGGGCGATGCGGAGTAGCTACCCTCGATGCGAGAATACCTCATGCGGGCCTATGAGGTTGGCCTATGCGAGCTACGGAGAGTTCGAGCTAGGCAGCGCGCATTTGATCTGCAGGCGAGTGACCGGCTTTGATCATGTGACGGTCAGACAGATATCATGATACGATTTATGACCACTGTTAGTACTATGGGTGTTAGTAGTCGGTTATGCCTTCGCATTTACCTGTCTTGTTTTATTAGGACACGTGGGACACAGTGTTCATGTGTATTTCTTGGTGCTTTTATATCATAAACTGCCGGCAGTGAGGAAGGTATTCCACGGGCATGATTAATGTTATGGGCGTGAGACCCATAGTTACATTTGAGTGATGACTTTGAGGGCGTGAGTCCCTGACTTGACATATTTGCCTATTTATTGTGATCGTAGTTTGGTTATCATACATGTCTCTGCTTTATAGACTATTATGATTTCATTTACGATATTTTGATTTCACATACTTGGTACTGTTGTCTTGACCTCCTTGAGGCTGCGTTCATGCCGCAGGTAAAGGTACACCAGTGTTGATCCTCGCTCTTAGGGTCACAGTTCAGCGTATGGGAAGCTCCGTTTCTCCGGAGGCTTATCAGTGGTATAGTCCCCTGTCGTTGTAGGTATTTACATTTAGGTGTATGGCGGGGCCCTGTCCCGCCATTGTTGTCGTATCATTCTTAGAGGTCTGTAGTACTGTTGTGGGTAGAGTTGTAATGGGATATAACTGTTCGGTTTTAAATTGATTTGTATATATATGCCGTAAGGCAAGTTTTCTCAGACTATTGTTTCATACTTCTTGTTATTTCATGTTATCGTCTTATGTTCCGCTGATTACTCTGATGTTGTATCACTATGGTGCCCGGGGTAAGGCACCAGTCACGGGCCCGGGTTCGGGTCGTGACAAAAATATTCTGTCTTCCGAAAAATATCCGTAATGCCAAAAATCCGAAAATAAAGTGGGCCCCACAAAATCATAAATTTCCTCCCGTAAGCCCCACGTGACCAATTCCGGAAATAAAATTTCATAATTCTTAAATATTCCAAAAAGTCTGAATACCAAATCTGGGAATCCAATTCCCATTAACGAACCTTTTTCCTTCACAAAATCCGGAAACTTTTCCGTCGAAAAATCACATCTTTCTTCCTTTCCAACTTTAACGTCGTATTCTCGTACGTACGTCCTCATATACATACTTTGGAACTACGGGGTGTAACAATATTCCGCTGGTTACTCTGATGTATGTCTACTTGGGTGCCCGGGTAAGGCACCAGTCACGGGCCCGGGAACGGGTCGTGACAGTTGGTATCTTGGGGTTTTATGTGAAAAGGGATATTTTGAAAGAATAGAAGTACATAGTACTTTGGGTTAATCTCCCAGGGCTTGTTGGGTGATATGAAAGTGCCTTAAGGTTATAAAATGAGATCCATTTTGTATGTCAATGAAAGTCTAAAGAAGTTATGAACTTGCCTATAATCGCTTGTGATAGCCTTGGAGTGCAGGTATTATGTTGTTACGTTGACGTGATGCTCAGTTGGAGGGTCGGCTGTCTTATTGTGAGTTACTTGGACGTACCGACAGTGACGGAGGATTCCACGGGTATGCTTCCATTGTCTTATTGTGAGTTTACTTGGACGTACCGACAATGACGAAGGATTCCACGGGTATGCTTCCATTGTCTTATTGTGAGTTTACCTGGACGTACCGACAGTGACAGAGGATTCCACGGGTATGCTTCCATTGTCGTTGATCCTTGGACATGCTTTCGATGAGGGATTCCGGGGCATGCAACCAAGATGCGGGTTAAACTCCCGGATGCTATTATTACTCCATGAATTAGCTCTCCATGAAGACATGTACCCGAGATGAGGGATTCCACGGGCATGTTATATACGATTATTACTGTCACGACCCGACCCCGGGCCGCGACTGGTGCCCTACCTGGGCACCCTTCTAATCATACAACATAATAAACTGCGGAAGATAAATAACACATTTTTTTTTTAAAACCAAGGCCAAGACGATAAGGCTGCCATAATCATAAAAATTACCCGAAAGGGTCTACACTGTTTAACAATGTAAAAACAACTCTAGCTAATCCAGCCCACAGATGAATACAGACCTCTAAGATTTGAACAAATACTATGACGGGACAAGGCCCCGCCGTACCCCTGAATATACATAGCCATGACAACTCTGGAACATTGGAGCCATCTCAAAATGCTGAATCAGGATCCTAAGCTCGCGGATCCACAATCGTAATACCTAGACTGCGGACATGAGCAGCCCCACGAAGGGGTCGATAAAACAGTAGAATATGGAATGGAAAATAAGGTACAATAAACAAATCATAACTGTACAAAAGAATGACAGGGGCAAGTATAAAAAGGGTAAATACCAGATCCTACCGTGTCATTACCATCTCGTGAACTTAATCGTACCTCATTATCTTTTCCGATTTTTACATAAAAGTTATAGTCACATTCTTACGTACATTCTTAGGAAAAACCGTCAAGTTCATTACCATTTAACTTACTTACCTTGGATAACATAATCCGACCCTTTATGGAGGGACGCCTATACTGCCCGGCCCAATCTGGGACGCGATAAAGTCACATAGTCTGCCCATAAAGGTATACTGCCCGACCCATTCCTGGGACGCGATAATGTCATATAGTCTGTCCATAAAGGTATACTGCCCGGCCCATTTCTGGGACGCGATAATATCACATAAGTCTGCCCATAAAGGTATACTGCATAAAAATAGGAGGCTCACGATCAAAGCAGGGTCCCTCGCCCGCAGTATCGATAAGCAATCCTACTCCTGGGACTATTTCACCCGCATAGGTCCTGTGGACCCGCATGAGGTATTCCTCGCATAGGCTTTACCCGCCCGCATGGGACTATTTCACCCGCATAAGCCCATAAGGACTCGCATGAGGTATTCCTCGCATCATGGGTATCAAATCCACGGAACAGGTGGTATAACGTCTTGGGGGTTTACCCCTCATTTATACTCTTACCCTGAAGCATGTGGTATAACGTCTTGGGGATTTACCCCTCATTTATACTCTTACCCTGGAGAAGGTGGTATAACGTCTTGGGGGTTTACCCCTCATTTATACTCTTACCCTAACTCAACCGACCATCATACATAACATAAGCCCTACCGGCTTATCATACATCACATAAGCACTACCGACTTATCATACATAACATAAGCACTACCGACTTATCATACATAACATAAGCACCACCGGCTTATCATACATTACATAAGCAAGTTAAGAAATCCCCAAACTTCTTATTAGCTTGTTCATATACACTCTCATTTTTGTTTACTTAAGGCACTAACATGTCATTATAAAATCCGGGAATTTAACCCAACGTACTACGTGTCTCTACTCCTTTAAAATGATTCTCTTTCGAATAAAACTTCCAAGATACTAATAACCGTAGTATCAAGTCATATCTACTTTTCACGACAAGTCACAATACTTTTTAGAAATACATTTATAGGCTTCTAAATCAAGTGAATTCTTTCTTTAAAACCTCAAGCAATTGGTACCTTTAAAACAATTTGCCCTTCTTTATTTCAAATCATTTTTTTGCTTACATTACTGAAGAAAACCATTCTTTTAATCTTCCATAAAGTTGTTATAACCAACTTCCCATAAAACCGTTATAACTCTTTATGTCTTAGACAAATTCATTGCTTTTATGACCAAGAAACTTATACTTTCAATTCAAATCACATAGCTTTCAAAATACTTCAAGTCACTTAACTTTTAAGAAAACAAGTTTCTTAACTTAGAATATCAAGCTTCTTAACTTTAGAAATCAAGTTTCTTAACTTTTAAAACAATTCATTTCTTCCTTTAAGAATCAAGTCCCATAACTTGAAAAATAAAGTCTCTTAACCTTTTAAGAATTGAGGTTCATAGTCTTAAAACTTCATACGTAAATTCTTATAAATTAAGTAACATATACCTTGGTGTGTTATGAATGAGTTATACTTATTTATAACGATCTTAATCGAGTAGCCATGATCTAGAAAATGTAATACAATTTTGTCTTATCTTAGCTTCTATGCAGATGGAGAATTCTACTCATTTTAACTTAATTGATTGTCATTACATTTTCCTTTATTAACGCTGCAGTGGCTTGTTCGATTCTTATTCTCATTTGTGCCGTAACTTAGCCAAGTCAACTTGGCTCCAAATACCTCCTAACGACACTTACCAACATCCCCCATAAGACTTGGTAAGAACTTAGGATAACTTAGACATAACCTTTACGTAGAGTAAATCAACATACATACCTCTTAATTTCTAAGAGTAGAAGAAATCATGAAATAGTACTACATGTATATTCCATACATAGAATCATGTCAAAAGAAGGAAGAGGTTCACATACCTCGCGACGATTATCGACAAATAGCAAAATGCTCCAAAGTACTTCAACCTTGATAGCTATTCCATCCTTCAAGTAGAATACGCTATACTTAGTACTTCAACCTATAATGGCCATAATACATCCATTAAACCTCTAGCTTTAAACGTAGAATATTCTAAGTGCAAAGTCACTAAATTCTACGGAAAATCGGACAGCACTTCCTTTGTTTGTACATACTTTGCCACCTTTTTCAAGGCCGAATTCAATAACCAAACACGCCACATTTAAGGCCCAACAATTCAGCTAACCAAAGGGGATTACACGCCTTAACAGGACGTGTAAAATTCCGCCCCACAAATTAATACGAAACTAGTTCCATATTTAAAGCCATTCTTGACTAAACATATACAACAACACAAAGTCCTTTTCCAATTCTTTTTCAATCCAACTTCTTAGGTCCAACATGTTATATTGTCATAAAACAACTTAACAATTATAATTCCTTCCTTATATAACATGTGACGATTAAACTAATAATCCAATTGAATTGAAATCTCAAGGCTAAACATACTAGTTTTCGGATTAGGGTTCCAATAGTCAATACACTTATCAACTTCTAATTATAAACCTCATGCTTGCTAATATCCATAGCTACTACAATAACTAATCTTAATTACTAAAACGACAAGAATTTTACCTTTACAAGCCCTTATAATTTCCAAGATTCAATGTCGCTCCTTAGAAATTCTTAGCACCTTTCCTTTACGCTCCAATCCGCTCCAAGCACTCCTTAGAAGCTCATGAAGAACCCTCCTTCAAGTTCCATCTTCAAAGTTGAAGAACACCTTAGGGTTTCGCCTTGCGACTAACGTAAAAATGTCGTTTTTCCGAAATCTTTCTATTGAGATAACCTTACAATACCCTTAGGGACCTTGGGTTAAAGTCTTGTGAATTATGGACAACAATTGCAAATTTTTTGTGTGGAAATCTCCCTAAAGCTAGCACAAAGCTTCTCTAAAATTTTTCTAAGTGTTGTGAGCTAAGTCTTGCTACTTAGGATGATATATAACACATTGGAGGGTCTAGATTACAACACATGGTATGTTTGGATGAAAGAGATCAAGCCAAGTGGCTATTGACTTAGTCAACAATCTCAAGCTCAAGCCTAGCAAGACTTTCTCATCTTTACAATGGTCAAATGACCCTTTTGCCCTTGCATTAATTCGACCAAGCCATGTGGGGAGGGTGCCACGTGTCGCCCTCCCATTCGTCCATAAAAAATTATGTAACCCTCGTGGGCCCCACAAAACATAAAATTTCTCGGGTGGGCCCCACATGACCAAATCCGTACAAATAAATTTCCATAATGATAATACATTCCATAATCCTCAATTAATGCATTTTGAGAATCCAATTCTCTTCAACGAACATTTTTCCTTCCCGACGATCGGAAGATTTTCTGTCGGAAAAACAATTCTTCCTTTCGTACCCTTTTCAAGTCTTGTGTTCCTTACATACATTCTCTTAAATATGTCCTTGAACTACGGGGTGTAACATTACATCACGACCGAACCGGACGTGGTGCCTTACCCGCACCCAAGTAGACATACATCGTGTAATCACGGAATATAAAACAAGACATGAAATAATAAGAAGTCAAAGCTTGATTTATGCGAGGAAAATTGCCGTTCGGCATATATATATAACAACTAGAACAGTTACATCCCTTTTTACAACTCTGCCCACAACAGTACTACAGACCTCTAAGAATGTTATAATAACAATGGCGGGACAGGGCCCCGCCATACCCCTGAATGTAAGTACCTACAACGACAGGGGACTATACCACTGATAAGCCTCCGGAGAAACGGAGCTTCCCAACGCCGAATGACCCTATGAGCGAGGATCAACACTGGTGTACCTCTACTGCGGCATGAATGCAGCCCCGAAGGAGGTCGATTAACAGTACCAAGTATGTGGCGAAAATCACGTAAATGAAATCATAGTAGTCTATATAAAGCAGGAGACATGTATGATAACCAAACTACAGTTCACAATAAATAAGCAGTCATGTCAAGTCAGGGACTCACGCCCTTAAAGCCATCACTCAAATATAACTATGGGTCTCACGCCCACAACATAAACAAGAGCGAAATAGATATACTGTAACTGGTCTTTTCTAGGCCGCTAATGATCGAAGCAAGGCCAATCGCCCATAGTATCATTATGCGTGCCTAATCCTGGACTTCCCGCAGCCCGCATAGGTCACACATAGACCCGCATAGGTCGTATAGACCCGCATCGGGGGTAGCTAACCCCGGTACCCTCCTGGACTCCCGCAGTCCGCATAGTCTCAATAGACCGCATAGTCACACAGACCGCATAGGGCATCCCCCGCATCGGGATAAAACACCCGGAATGATCAATCCTGGAGCATACCGCTGCTCCGCATAGTCACATAGACCGCATAGGCCGTATAGACCCGCATCAAGGGTGGCAAGCCCTCGGTATAACAAGTCAAGGGGGTATGTGATATAATAACAGTACAACGGGCTTAAAGTTTAACAACGTAAGCACAACAAGAATAACCCCCTTTCACAACATCACAAGATACTAACACACGTAGCATCCTAACATGTTTACTTATCAAATCAACAAGAAAGTATTACAAGGCTATCACAAACCAATACAATCAAGTTCTTCACACAAGGTACTTTCTACTTTATGTTAACAAGTTCGGGAATTTATCCCCAAAGTACTTCATACATTAACTCTTTAAAAGATCCGTTTCTTTCACAAAAGTCACACAATACCCGTAGTATAAAAATAGAGTGACTATCTTTTTAAGTAAACCAAAACACTTCCTTTTGTAAAATCACGTAACAACATTATTTTCCAAACGTTCAAGTTTGCCTAATTTCAATTGCTCAAGTTTATCATTTTCGAAAGGTTTCGTAGTTCATAGTTTTAATCACTTAATGATATAATTCTCCTTTAAAACAATTTGAGAAACATATGCCTTATATGTGAGTAGGTTATTCTTGTTTATAACAATCTTATTAAAGCAGCCATGATCTAGGAAATGTAACATCATTTTGTCTCATCTTAGCTTCTATGCAGATGGAGGTTTCTACTGGTTTTAATAATACTTTATTAGTCAATACATTTCCCTTTATTAGCGCTGCTGTGGTTTGTTCGATACTTATTCTGATTTCCGAAATCAGTAAAACATTATTCCTTTTAAAAACCAAGTACTCATTACTCACGAATGAGGTTTCACACAAAATTCATATTTAATTTATTTAAGTCAAGTCTCTTATCTTTTAAGATCAAATCTCTTAACTTCTAAAATCAATAAATCATTCTTTTTATCACTCTTAAGTCGTTATACCTAACTTCCCATAAAGCTAGTATAACTCTTAAGCTTTTAAAACCAAGTATTACTCTTCTTTCAAAAAGGATTCTTAATTCTTTTGAAATACTTCAAGATTCTTATTATTCAGGCTTAAGTCAAAAGACATTGTCGTACAACTACGTTCAGTTAACACACATACGTCTACCGTGCTATATATATATTCTTTTAAAATATCATGCTCAAGAGGATATGAAGAATCACATACCTCGCGACGATTATCGACTATTAGCAAAACGCTCCACGGCTATAACCCGGCTAGCCTTGTCCACCTTTCAAGTAGTACATGCTACTCGCAGAATATTCAACCTATAAAGGTTATATAAGTCTATCAACTTCTACTTTAATATTCTACTGATGCGATTTCAGTTCCAGTCTTTTCTGTAATATCCTTCTATTACAGTTCAATTCTCTTCTATGAATCTTATATTCATTTCTATGTTACAACAGTATGTAATTTCCAATTACAATATAAGGACAAAAGTATTTACCTCGATAAGCCCAAAATTATCCAAGTTTAATGTCGATCCTGAGCAACGTTTAGCTCCTACTCCGGGTGCTCCAACCCGCTCCAAACAACCCTTAGAAGTCCTACGCAACTTCTTCTTAATACTTCAACCAACTGTGAAGATTTTCCTTAGGGTTTCGTTTTGTGGTGAAGGAAGTATAATAGTATTTCTGGGCTTTTAGTATAGGTGTAACCTTGGAATACTACAAGGTATTTGGGCCAAGGTATTTTGGAATAGTAACTATACTTGGAGAGTATTTTCTACCAAGGGGGGGTTAGTATTTACTAGACCACTCAAGGTAGGGGGGGGGGTGTGTGTCTCGGCCAAGGGCCACTCAAAGGAGAGGAGGCTTCTTTGGACGAGAGCTCTTGAGAGGGGAGGATTTGCAAGACTTAGAAAACATTTTTGGGATGAAGAAGTCTTCAACAAAGGGGGGTATTTATAGGCCAACCAATGGCCAAGATCAAGACAAGTGGTGGACAAGTGTAAGGTCAAGATTTGGACAAGTGTTTGTGGGTCCCACTTGCTCAACAACTACACAAAATATCCTACCAACTCCATGGCTCCAATTCGTCCCATTGACGCCCACAAGTCCGCCAATTAGAGGGTGAAAAGTGTCGCCCTCTCGTTGGTCCAAAATATTTCATCTCTCGAAAAAATCCACAAAAATTATAAATGACATAGCCGGAATTTTCCCTTCGCAAGTTTTGGAAGACGTTTCGTCGGAAAACGATTATTTTCGTGTGTTGTGCACAAAATTTTCGTCCTTGCCTAACTTTAAGGCTCAAACTTTTCTACGTACGTCCTCACGTACATACTCTGGAAATACGGGGTATAACATTCTCCCCTCCTTAGAAACATTCGTCCTCGAATATTCTTTCGGAGTCCAATCTAATTAGAGCGCGACATAGTCTCCTTTTACTACACCCTTCTTACAACATATGCCACCCATGACCACATAACAATACTTATACTAAAATGTCAACCTTGGCACTCACGAAGCCAACTAGCCCATACTCATAATAACCTCAAAGTCCGTCATAATCATCTCTACTAGGTCTACTAGGGTCTGACTACTGTATCATTACCGGAAAAATCTCATATACCCGCTCAGCTACCACCCCAAACACTCACGGGTGTAGTTACCTTGAAAGGTTCTTATGGATTCAGGCTCTATTCCTTTACACTTGGTTGCTATCCTTCTTACTGGTCGCACTATTTCCGTACTTCCAACTCATACTAGCATACATACCTAACCCCCATACTGATTCTGGCCCCCAATCTTTTGGAGTCACTCTTTTAAACAACATAAGGCCATTTTCGGCTCTCACGACCTGGTTCCGGTGGAACGCGTCCACGAACCCGTAAAACAATTAACCAGACTTGGGCCTTGCACCCTCGTGACCCTATCACGTAGCAGAACTACTCCCAACTGATCCCACTCTATTTCAGGCTATGGGGCGACCCGTAACAGGTACTCACCCTGTCACGACCGAACGAACCGGGCGTGGATGCCTTACCCGGGCACCCTGGTGATACAACATCGAAGTAATCGTGGAACATAAAATAAGACATGAAAATATTAAGAAGTAAGAAAGCGATGTCGGAGAAAACTTGCCTTACGGCATATATATAAATCAATTTTAAAACCGACGATTCATCCCATTACAACTCTGCCCAACAAGATTACTGCACTCTAAGTATGATACGACAATAATGGCGGACAGGGGCCGCCATACCCACGAATGTAAATACCTACAACGACGGGGACTATACCACGATAAGCCTCGAGAAACGGAGCTTCCCATCTGTTGTGACCCGAGAACTAGGATCAACGGCGGTGTACCTCGACTGCGGCGTGAGCGGCCCCGAAGGAGGTCGATTACAGTAGTACCAAGTATGTGAAATCAGAAAGTACTTAAATGAAAACATATCATTTTAAAATCAGTTTTGCAAGTATGTATGAAACAACCAAGGTAACGCGCATAGTGCCATATCATAAACAAGAGCAACAATAGGTAAAGCGTAGCGAGTCTTTTCTAGGCTGCGAATGATCGAGCGGGGCCAATTGCGTAGTATCACCATGCAAGCCTAATCCTGGACTCCGTAGTCGCATAGACCACTCATATAGGCCCGTAGGGTATGTAACCCGCATCGAGGGTAGCTACTCCTCGGCGTCGCCCCGACCCGCGATCCGCGTGGCCACGCAGAGACCGCGTGACCACAAGGCGCCGCTAACACTGGAACTCCGTAGTTCCGCATGGATCCAGACCCGCGTAGGTATTCTCGAATCATGGTCCCGGACGCTGAGTCTACCCGCGTGAAGGCGACAACCTCCGGAAATATGTCAAGAGGTGAGTGATATTATACTAACACAACAACTTATCGTTAAACAACATAAGCACAACAAGAATACTCTCTTACACAAACGTTACAAGACACTAACACACGTAACATCCTAACATGTTTACTTATCAAATCAACAAGAAAGTATTGCAAGGCTATCACAAACCAGCACAATCAAGTTATACACACAAGGTACATTCTAATATATGATTAACCAGGTCGGGTATCTATTCCCAAAGTACTTCATACATTATCTTTTAAAAGATACGTTACGTTTACAAAGTCACACAATACCCGTAGTATATGAAAATAGAGTGATTATCTTTTGAAGTAAATCAAAACACTTCTCTTCGTAAAATCAAGTAACAACATTCTTTTCCAAATGTTTCAAGTTTGCCTAATTTCAATTACTCAAGTTTCTCATTTTCGAAAGGTTTCGTAGTTCATAATTTTAATCACTTAATGATATAATTCTCCCTTAAAAGAAATTTGAGAAACATATACGATCGTGAGTAGGTTATTCTTGTTTATAACAATCTTATTTAAGCAGCCATGATCTAGGAAATGTAACATCATTTTGTCTCATCTTAGTTTTTATGCAGATGGAAGTTTCTACTGGTTTTAATAATACTTAATCTGTCAAAACATTTCCCTTTATTAGCGCTGCTGTGGTTTGTTCGATACTTATTCTGATTTTCGAAATCAGTAAAACATTATTGCTTTTAAAATCAAGTACTCATTACTCGCGAATGAGGTTTTACAACATTTTTTAACAAAATGTTAATTACCAAGTAAAACAAGTTAAGTCTCTTATCCTTTAAGATCAAGTCTCTTAACTTTTAAAATCAATAAACCATTCATTTTACCATTCTTGAGACGTTATACCTAACTTCCCATAAAGCTAGTATAACTCTTATGTTTTCAAAACCAAGTATTATTCTTCTGTTAAAAATGATTCAGCATTCTTTATTATTACACATTAAGTCAGTTATAAGTCAAATCAGTTACCTTTTAAAACCATAAAGCATTTTCTTACTTACATAAAGCTGTTATAACCAACTTCCCATAAAGCCGTTATAACACTTTATGTTTCAAACCAATCAAATCGTTTAACACGTATGCGTCTACCGTACTACATAGTTATACACATATCATGCTAGAAAAGGTAGGAAGAGGTTCACATACCTCGCGACGATTATCGACTAATAGCAAAACGCTCCAAGTACCTCAAACCGTCGGCTACTCCTTAAGCCAAGTAGATCGCGCCACGCATGGTACTTCAACCTATAAGGCCACAAGGCGCTTATTAACATCTAGGTCTAATCGTAGAACATTCTACAGAAAATTCGGCAGCACCTCCCCCCCGCAACAGCGTAAATCTCCTCCTCTAACGGGGTCGGCTACCAAGCCAACCGGGGGGGGGGGGTTATACGTCTAAACCGGACGTGCACAATTCTACCTCACAGAAAAGCTACACAAGTCTATGTAATTACAGTTCAGCACTCTTCTTTCGAAAAGGTTTCTTATTATTCAGGCTTAAGTCGCGAGACATTGCCGTAAGTATTATTCAGGCTTAAGTCCAAAGACATTGCCGATAACAACGTTCAGTTCTATATATAGTATACTTCAACTATATAATCTTACAACATGTAATTTCCAATTACAACAGAAGGTCAAGAGTGTTTACCTTGATAAGCCCAAAATTATCCAAGTTTAATGTCGATCCTGAGCAAGGTTTAGCTCCTACTCCGTGCGCTCCAACCCGCTCCAAACAACCCTTAGAAGTTCTAACCAACTTCTACTCACATACTTCAACTATCAATGAAGATTTCCTTAGGGTTTGGTTTTTGTGACTGAGGGAAAGTATAATAGTATTTTCGGACTCTACGTAGAGGTAATTTTTGGAAAGTACTACGAGGTATATGGGCTAAAGTATTTGGGCATTATAACAATACTTGGAGAGTATTTCTATACCACAAAGGGGGGTATTTATACGAGACAACCATACAAGGCAAGGGGGGGTGTACCCCTCGGCTTAGCACCCCTAGGAAGGGGGGTGGGTACCCTCTCGGCCACAAGGCCCAACAAAGGGGGAGGGGGGGTGTTCTTGGACGAGAACACTACACTCAAGAGGGGGGGAGAAGGCTTTCAAGACTTGGAGATTTGTTGGAGTGGATGAATAAGTCTTCAAAGGGGGGGGGGGGGGGGTATTTATAGGTCAAGTAATGGCCAACCAATGGCCAAGATGAAGACAAGTGTTAGGCAAGTGTAGGGCTAGGATTTGGACATGTGTTTGTGGGCCCCACTTTCTCATCTACCACACAAAATATCTAGCCAAACATTGACCAAATGTTTAAGGCATGGAACATGAAAAAAACGTGCCAAAGGAAGCTCAACCAAACCGTCCACTTGAGGGACAAGTGTCACCCTCTCGTTGGTCCAAAATATTTCGTCTCTCGGAAAAATCCGCAAAAATTAGAATTGACATAGCCGGAATTTTCCCTTCGCAAGTCTTGAAAAACGTTTCGTCGAAAAACGACTCTAACCGGGTGTTGTGCACAAAATAAATCGTCCAAGCCAACTTTAAAGTTCAAACTTTCTACGTACGTCCTTACGTACATACTCTGAAAATACGGGGTATAACATTCTCCCCTCCTTAGAAACATTCGTCCCGAATGTTCTTTCTAAGTCTCAAAACAAACATGCGCCAGTAGTCTTCACTACTATACTTATCTGAACAATCCTGCCACAACTGGCCACAAAAATACTTACATCCAAGTCCACGAGGAAACACCTCTAACATCACAAACGCTCCCATCCAAGGGTCTAAAATATAATTCCTTCGCACTTTCTCCATACAAAAGAAATGGTCACATCTCTGCTCGCAATACATGCTCGCTTCTCCCTTTACTCGTCGTGATACCACTTTTGTCACTTTGCCGCGAGGTTCTAGTGTCACTCCGGCGACCTAACAAATGGTACCTGGCTGCATGCGATCCCTGAGGCTGTCGTACACTCGAACTCTTACCACATTTCTGATACTGCTTCAGTTTCCAAATCTCGGGGTTACTATCTCCAATTGGGTCATCATTAACTGGGAACACTCTGAATGGATCTCCGATACTTTTCTGCATATAGCAACACGAAAGACCGGACGTACTGCCTCCTAAGTCGGACGGCAAAAGCTAACATATAGGCAACCTGGCCTACTCTGCACAAGATCTGTAAGGCCCAAAGTAACTCGGGCTAAGTTCCCTCTGTTTTCCAAAACTCGTCACACCCTATCCGGGGTGGTACCTTCAAGAAGACCGACCGTCAACCTGAACTCTAAGCGTCGCCGATAATCCGCACGATTCCTCTGAGCTGCCAAAACCTCTTCTAGATAAGCTTCGCCCTATCCACAGTCTGTTGGAACAAACCTGAACCAACTATCTGAACCTTGCCAACATCGAACCAATCGACCGGCAACTTACACTTCCGCCCCTACAAGGCTTCATAAGGAGACATCCGAACACTGAAATGGTAGCTAACAACACTCCTTCAACAGAGACAACAAACCTCGCAACTACCGCGAAATCAAACAACGGCGAGCGGCGAATGTGGTCGAGACTCGCCGAGTTCCTAACCACACTGGTATAACTTCCAGAAAATGAAAATAGCCACAACCTGGGCTTCACTGCCTGTCATAAGGTGAAGGTAGGCACCTCGTGCAGCCTTACAACCTTTCTGATGTAACATCTCGCATAACCCTCTGCCGAGTAAACGGTCTTGACTGAAAGACACGACGGGCTGACCCCATCGGCCCGACTACTGGTCGAACGCATCCACGAACTCGTACGCTGGTTAACTAGACTTGGGCCTAACACCCTCAAGACCTTACCACAAGGCGGGACCACCACAAACTGATCCCACCACCATACAGGCCGCGAGTTGACCCGCAACGTGGCCTCCACCCGACCCGGCAACGCGCAAGACACTAGCTCCCCGATCCGGAAAACTCTCACTAATCACATTACGAAAACCTAGCGGTCTTCTTAGCTCAACTACCCTCTTTCATTTCACACTACTCGTGACTTATCCCTGACACTATATCTCACGTGCACTATGCACTCCGATAAGGGTTAAACACAAATGTAATCTTTCTCTCAAAATTGTCTTGCCTCTAAGGTCTCCACGTAAAAAGCTCTAAGGCTTACACTTTCCTATCCCCCAATCTTTCCCGGTTAACTAACCATGATTTCTAATCACAATTTACCCTTATGTTATCTGAACATAACACTTAAGTCATACACATCTCATCATACGTACTAATCTCTAGAGGGTTAAGGATATATCTATATCTACTGCTTCACTCCCCTTAGTCGTTCTAATCAAACCTGCCCCGTAGGGCGCATAGCTTAGGGAAGATGACGAACTACCCACCGATCCTGAAGGCTAAGTCCTTCTACTAGGACATCCTTTCGACACATGGCCCTGACGGCCGCAGGTAAAACAAGTACCAACTAAAAGACGACATTCCCCGGGATGACGCCTGTCACGTGGTGAACATCAAAAAGCGAATCGGTGGTGGAACCTTCGTAATCGTGAGCGGAAGCTCTGGAGTTCTAACCAACTCCTGCATACCCCGAACGTCCTGAACCCTGTGGAGGACTACTCTGCACTGGTGGATGTGCATATTTAATCTACTGGTGAGGCGATTCGCCTCGAAAGTTACCAAAGGACCCTGCTGTTCTGGCCCTCTTCTGCTGTCCTTCGTTAACCCGTCGATCTCTACGTTTCTCGGCCTGCTGCGCATAAGCCCGTACACAGGCCATGCTCAAGCCTAACTGAAGAATTACTCTTGCACAACCCTCTCTTAGGTAGTCATCAAGACTCGCGGTACATCGGTATACTCTCTGGTAGCCAAATCCATAGCTAGTAACAGGGTCGCCTCTTTGAAATCTCTATTCTCTGTTCCCGGTCGTGGAACTGAAGGTTCAAATATCATGGCCGCAGTAGGAACTGCCGCCGCCGTGCTAAACTCTGCTGAGGCTTAGTGACGTCGCAAAACTCCCCGAATGAAGCACCACCCCAGGTGATGATTGGGCCTGTGCCCACGTAACCCTCATGCTGCTCGCGGCTCCGCCGGCCGCGCCTCACAGGCCCAGGTTTGCCCTACGCGGAGGCATAACGGTAAGGGAAAGAAATACGTTAGAGGGTCCAACTTACAATCACAGCTCTAAGGCACGATCTCAGAGTGAGAAGAATGGAAACCAATCCTAAATATCCTATAGCCTCCTGATTATTGGTGTGGTGCACAACACACCGATAATCAAGACTGCATCGACACGGTGCGTAGACACTTTCCGAGGATTAATCGCTGCGATACCACTTTTGTCATGACCGAACCGGGCGTGGTCGTGCCTTACCGGGCACCCTGGTGATACAACATCGAGTAATCAGTGAACATAAAACAAGACATGAAAATATTAAGAAGTAAGCGATGTCGGAGAAAACTTGCCTTACGGCATATATATAAATCAATTTTAAAACCCGAGCGATTACATCCCATTACAACTCGCCTGGCGATTACTACTGCACCTCTAAGAATGATACGACAATAATGGCGGGACAGGGCCCCGCCATACCCCTGAATGTAAATACCTACAACGACAGGGGACTATACCACTGATAAGCCTCCGGAGAAACGGAGCTTCCCATACGCTGAACTGTGACCCCGAGAACTAGGATCAACGACTGGTGTACCTCAACCTGCGGCATGAACGCAGCCCCCCGAAGGAGGTTAGTACAACAGGTACCAAGTATGTGAAACTGTAAAGTACTTAAATGAAAACATATCATTTTAAAATCAGTTTTGCAAGTATGTATGAAACAACCAAGGTAACCGCACATAGTTGTCACGACCCGAACCCGGGCCCGTGACTGGTGCCTTACCCCGGGCACCCAAGTAGACATACATCAGAGTAATCAGCGGAACATAAAGACAATACATGAAACCAGTGTAATAAGACAGTGAAATAAGAAGACAGGCTAACCAAAAACGGTTACCTTCAGTATATATATAAATAGCAACTTTTCAACATGAACAGTTTAATCCTTTTTACAAACCCTACCCACAACAGTACTACAGACCTCTAAGAATGATACGACAACAATGGCGGGACAGGGCCCCGCCAAACCCCTGAATGTAAACACTTACGACGACAGGGGACTATACCACTGATAAGCCTCCGGAGAAACGGAGCTTCCCAAACGCTGAAACTGTGACCCTGAGAGCTAGGATCAACGACTGGTGTACCTCAACCTGCGGCATGACGCGGCCCGAAGGAGGTCGATACAGTCGAGTATGTGAAATCAAAATACATATCAGTAAATGAAATCATAGCGGTCGTATAAAGCGGGAGACATGTATGATAACCAAACTACGGTTCTACAACAAAGCGATCATGTCAAGTCGTGACTCACGCCTCAAGTCATCACTCAAGTATAACAATGGGTCTCGGGCCCACAACATCAATCATGCCGTGGAATACCTTCCTCATCGCCAGATCATGATATAAAAGCACCAAGGAACACACATGAACACCGTGTCCCACTGTGTCATAATAAAGCTGCGGGGTAAGTACGAAGGCATAGCCGACTACTAAAAACCCACGTACCAACAAGGTCATGAATCAGATCATAAGATCTGTCTAGACCGTCACATGATCAAAGTTGGCCACTTGCCCGCGATTATCGATATGCGCGTCTAACCTGGAACTCCGCACTCCGCGTAGGCCAATCTCATCGGCCCGCGTGAGGTATTCCCGCATCGAGGGTAGCTACTCCCGGCGTCGCCACGACTTCGCGATCCGCGTGGCCCATGGACGCGTGCCCATAAAGGCGATACTAACTCGAACTCTCGTAGCTCGCGCATAGGCCCGGGACTGCGTGAGGTATTCTCGAATCATAGGTCCATCGACCGCACGAAGTCTACCCGCGTGGAGGCGACAACCCGGAATCATCTCAAGAGATGAGTGATGTAAAATACTAACACAACGACTTATCGTTAAGCAACATAAGCACAACAAAGGTAACCCCTTTACACAACATCACAAGATACTAACACACGTAGCATCCTAGCATGTTTACTTATCAATCAACAAGAAAGTATTACGGGCTATCACAAACCAACACAATCAAGTTATACATACAAGGTACTTTCTACTATATGCCAACAAGTTCGGGTTTTATCCCCAAAGTACTTCATACATTAACTCTTTAAAAGATACGTTACTTCCACAATGTCACACAATACAGTAGTATAAAATAGAGTGACTATCCTTTTAAAGTAAATCAATTACTTCTCTTTGTAAAATCAAGTAGCAACATTCTTTTCCAATGATCAAGTTTGCCTAATTTCCAATGGTCAAGTTTCTCTTTTTAGAAAGGTTTAGTAGTTCATAGTCTTATTTATTTAAGAATATAATTCTCCTTTAAACTATCGAGAAACATAAGTCTTATATGTGAGTAGGATATTCTTGTTTATAACAATCTTATTACAATGACCATGATCTAGGAAATATCATTTTGTCTCATCTTAGCTTCTATGCAGATGGAAGTTTCTACTGGTTTTAATAATACTTAATTATTAAAAACATTTCCTCTTATAAACGCTGCAGTGGTTTGTCGATACACATTCTGATTTCCAAAATCAGTAAAACATTCTTAAGACGTTATACCTAACTTTCCATAAAGCTAGCATAACTCTTAAGTTTTCAAAACAAATCAAGTATTACTACTTCTTTCGAAATGATTCAAAAATCTTTTGAAATACTTCAAGTTCTTTATTAACACATAACACGCCAGTTATAGTTCAAATCAGTTACCTTTTTTAAAAACCACAAGTATTTTCTTACCAACATAAAGTTGTTATAACCAACTTCCCATAAAGCTGTTATAACACTTTATGTTTTAAACCAACCAAATACATTTAGCACATGCGTCTACCGTACTACATAGTTCACATATCATGCTAGAAGAGATAGGAAGAGGTTCACATACCTCGCGAGTATCGACTAATAGCAACACGCTCAAGTACTTCAAACCGTCGGCTACTCATTAGCTTGATGGATCGCGCCACACGTAGTACTTCAACCTATAAGGCCACAAGGCGCTTATTAACATTTAGATCCCTTCGTAGAACATTCTCCAGAAAATTCGGCAGCACCTCCCCCCCCCGCAACAGCGTAATTCTCCTCCTTTATCGAGGCCGGCTACCAAGCCAACCAGGGGGGGGTTATACATCTAACCCGAACGGGTACAATTCTACTCCACGGTACTATTTCACAAGTCTGTAATGTCTGACCTAAGTAATTACTGATTCGGTAATCTTCTTTAAATTCAGCTTAAGTCGCAAGACATTAGTAAGTATTATTCGAGCTTAAGTCAAAAGACATTGCCGATAACTACGTTCAGTTCTATATATAGTATACTTCAACTATATATTCTAACAATATGTAATTTCCAATTACAATAGAGGGACAAGATATTTACCTCAATAAGCCCATAATTATCCAAGTATAAAGTCGATCCTGGGCAATCGTTTAGCTCGACTCCGAGCGCTCAACCCGCTCTAAACCACCCTTAGAAGTTCTAACTAACTTCTACACAATACTCAACTGACTATGGAGATTTTCCTAGGGTTTCGGTTTTTGTGGTAGCGACTAAGTATAATAGTATTTTACGGGCTTTTCGTATGGTATATCCTTAGAATACTACAAGGTATATGGCTAAGGTAATTTGGGCATTATAACAATACTTTTGAGAGTATTTCTACCAAGAGGGTATATATACGAGACAACACCACAAGGGGTGTATACCTCGGCCTACTCCCACTAGGGGTACTCTCGACGAGGGAAGGGTGCTCTCGGCTAAGCCTCACAAAGGGGGACGAAAACACAACAAGAGAGGAGAGTTTAACACTTAAAGATTTGTGGAAAGGATGAAGAATTCATCAAAGGGAGAGGTATTTATAGGTCAAGGGATGGCCAACCAAAGGCAAGATCAATCCATGTGTTAGGCAAGTGTAGGGCTAGGATTTACCAAACACAAATATCCTACCTACCCTTGACTTTGTCAAGGCACAAAAACGTGCCTTACTTGTCCATTTCGTCAAGTTGGACGATTTCAAACACCAATTGGAGGTGCCAAGTGGCGCCCTCTTGTTGGTCCAAAATGTTTCGTCTCTGAAAAATCCGCAAAATTAAAAATGACATGACGGAAATTCCCTACGAAAGTGTGAAAACGTTTCACGAAAAACGACTCTAACCGTGTTGTGCACAAAATTAAATCGGCCAAGCCTACTTGAAGTTCGAAATTTCCTCGTGCGTTCTGCGTACATACTCGGAAATACGAGGTATAACATTCTCCTCTTAGAAACATTCGTCCCGAATGTTCCTTCTAAGTCTCAAAACAAACGCGCGCCAGTATAGTCTTCACTACTATACTTACGAGAACAAACCTGCCACACATGGCCACAGAAACAACTGCGCAAAATACTTAAATCCAAGTCCACGAGGAAACACCTCTAACATCACCACAACCACCTCTCTCGTGGTCTAAAATATACTTCGCCCGTGCTTCTCTACAAAAGAAATGATCACATCTATGCTCGCCATACATGCTCGCTTCTCTCTTTACTCGTCGTAGATACCACTTTGTCACTTTGTCGCGAGCCTTGCTCCGACGACCCAACAAATGGTACCGGGCTGCTTGCGATCCCGGAGGATGTCGTACACTCGAACTCTTACCACGTTCGACACGCGGCGTGATCCAAAACTCGGGGTTACTATCTCTAAAGTGGTCATCATTAACTGGGAACACTCTGGATGGATCTTCGATACTTCCCCGAACATCACAATATGAAAGACCGGACGCACTGCCTCCTACGTCGGACGGCAAATGCTAACATATAGGCAACCTGGCCTATCCTTCACATGAACTCACAAAGGCCCAGTAACTCGGGCTAAGTTCCCTCTGTTTTTCAAAACTCGTCGCACCCAAACCCGGTGTGGTACTTTCAAGAAGACCGACCGTCAACCTGAAATCTAAGCGTCGTCGCCGATTATCTGCACGATTCCTCTGAGCAGCCAGAACCTCTTCTAGACAAGCTTCACTATCCGATCTGTTTGGAACAAGCTGAACCAGTATGCGAACCTTGCCAACATCGAACCAATCGACCGACAACTTACACTTCCGCCCTTACAAGGCTTCATAAGGCGATATCCGAACACTGAAATGGTAGATCAAACACTACCTCCACAGGAGACAACAATCCCCACAACTATCCCTGAAATCCAAACACTGGCCCGAGGGCGAATGCGATTCTGAGACTCACCTGAGTTCCTAACCCTGCCTGGTAAACTTTTAGAAACGAAAATAGCCACAACCTGGGCTTCACTGCCTGACATAAGGTGAAGGTAGGCACCCCGTGCAGCCTTTCAACCCTTCAGATAACTCAACACAGCCGAGTAAACGGTCCCGAACGAAGAACACGATGGGCTGCCCCCATCGATCCGACCACCGGTCGAATGCATCCACGAACTCGTACGCTGGTTAACTGAACATGGACCTAACACCCTCGTGACCCTACCACAAGGCGGGACCACCACCGACCCGCACCAAAACTGCGCGGGTTGACCCGCGTGGCCTCAACCCGACCCGGCAACGCGCATCATACTAGCTCCCCGAACCGGAACAATCTCACTAATCACGTTACGAAAACCTAGCGGTCTTCTTAGCCCAACTACCCTCTTTCATTCCACACTACTAGGGACCTGTCCCAACGTAACTCACGTGCACTATGCACTCGATAAAGTCAAACATAACACTACACCTTTTTCTCGAGATGGCCTCACCTCTAAGGTCTCTACGTATAAAGCTCTAAGGCTCACACTTTCTCTATCCCCAAAATCTTACTCGGTTAAACAACCATGATTTCAAATCACAACTAACACCGCTATCGTAACATAGCACCTAAGGTATACTCACTTTATCACCTATACAAAACTCTGAGGTTAAGGATAGATCTATGTCTTCTTCACTCCCTTAGTCGTTCTAATCAAACTGCCCGTGAGGCGCATAGCTAAGGAGGTGACGAACTACCCACCAGATCGAAGGCAAAGTCCTCCTACAAGGACACTATATCGACAACAGACCCTGACGGTCATAGGTACAACAAGTACCAACTAAAAGACGACATTCCCGGGATGGCGTCGCGCGGTAAATGAAGCCCCGGAGTTCTAACCAACTCCTGCATACCCCGAACGTCCTGAAATCCGTGGAAGACCACTCTGCATTGTGGATATGCATAATCAAATCTGCTGGTGAGGTGACTTGCCTCGAAAGTTACCAAAGGACCTTGCTGTTCTGGCCCTCTTCTGCTGTCCTTGGTTAACCCGTCGATCTCTACGTTTCTCGGCCTGCTGTGTATAAGCTCGTACACCGGCCATGCTCAAGCCTAACTGAAGAACTACTCTTGCACAACCCTCTCGTTGATATTCATCAAGATTCGCGGTACATCGGTATACTCTCTGGTAGTTAAATCCATAGCTAGTAATAGGGTCGCCTCTTTGCAATCCATATTCTCTGTTCCTGGTCGTGGAACTGAAGGTTCAAATATCATGGCCGCGATGGAGGCCGCGCCGCCGTGCTAAACTTTGCTGGGGCTAGTGACGTCGCAGAACTCCCCGAATGAAGCACCACCCCAGGTGATGATTGGGCCTGTGCCCACGTAACCCTCTGTACTCTACTCGCAGCTCCCTCGGCTGCCTTGCCCTCCTGGGCCCGGGTTGCCCTACGCGGAGGCATAACGGTAAGGGAAAGAAATACGTCAGAGGGTCCAACTTACAACACAGCTCTAAGGCACGATCTCAGAGTGAGAAGAATAGAAACCAATCCTAAATACCCTATAGCCTCCTGATTATTGGTGTGGTGCGCACACCGATAATCAAGACTCTTGGATACGGTGCGTAGACACTTTCCAGGATTAATCGCTCACGATACCACTTTTGTCACGACCGAACCGGGCCGTGGTCGTGCCTTACCGGGCACCCAAGTAGACATACATCAGTGTCAATGGAACATAAAGACAATACATGAAACGGTGTAATAAGACGGTGAAATAAGAAACAAAGCTAACCAAAAGCGGTTACCTTCGGTATATATATAAATAGCAACTTTCAACATGAGCAGTTTAATCCTTTTACAAACCCTACCCACAGCGATACTACGGACCTCTAAGAATGATACGACAACAATGGCGGGGCGGGGCCCGCCAAACCCCGAATGTAAACACTTACGGCGAGGGACTATACCACTGATAAGCCTCCGAGAAAGCGGAGCTTCCCAAACTGGCGCTGACCACGAGCTAGGATCAACGGCGGTGTACCTCAACTGCGGCATGAACGCAGCCCCGAAGGGTCGATAACAAGTGCCGAGTATGTGGCGAAAATACATCACGTAAATGAAATCATAGCGATCATATAAAGCGGGAGACATGTATGATAACCAAACTACGATTTACAACAAAGCGATCATGTCAAGTCGTGACTCACGCCCTCAAGTCATCACTCAAGTATAACAATGGGTCTCGGCCCACAACATCAATCATGCGTGGAATACCTTCCTCACCGCCGTGATCTATGATATAAAAGCACCAAGGAACACACATGAACACGTGTCCCACTGTGTCATAATAAATCATGCGGGGTAAATACGAAGGCATAGCCGACTACTAAAAACCCACAATACCAACAAGGTCATGAATCGTATCATAAGATCTGTCTGAACCGTCACATGATCAAAGGCCGCCACTTGCGCGATATCAATGTACGCGTCTAACCTCGAACTCCCGCGACTCCGCGTAGGCCAATCTCATCGGCCCGCATGAGGTATTCCCGCATCGAGGGTAGCTACTCCCGGCATCGCACCGACTTCGCGATCCGCATGGCCACATGGACGCATGCCCATAAAGGCGCATACTAACACGGAACTCGTAGCTCCGCATAGGCCGGGACTGCGTGAGGTATTCTCGAATCATAGGTCCATCGACCGCTGAGTCTACCCGCGTCGGAGGCGCTTAACCGGAATCATCTCAAGAGATGAGTGATGTAAAATACTAACACAACGACTTATCGTTAAGCAACATAAGCACAACAAAGGTAACCCCTTTACACAACATCACAAGATACTAACACACGTAGCATCCTAGCATGTTTACTTATCAATCAACAAGAAAGTATTGCGTGCTATCACAAACCAACACAATCAAGTTATACATACAAGGTACTTTCTACTATATGCCAACAAGTTCGGGTTTTATCCCCAAAGTACTTCATACATTAACTCTTTAAAAGATACGTTACTTCCACAATGTCACACAATACAGTAGTATAAAATAGAGTGACTATCCTTTTAAAGTAAATCAATTACTTCTCTTTGTAAAATCAAGTAGCAACATTCTTTTCCAATGATCAAGTTTGCCTAATTTCCAATGTTCAAGTTTCTCATTTTAGAAAGGTTTCGTAGTTCATAGTCTTATTTATTTAAGAATATAATTCTCCTTTAAACTATCTGAGAAACATAAGTCTTATATGTGAGTAGGATATTCTTGTTTATAACAATCTTATTACAATGACCATGATCTAGGAAATATCATTTTGTCTCATCTTAGCTTATGCGGATGGAAGTTTCTCTGGTTTTAATAATACTTAATTATTAAAAACATTTCCTCTTATAAACGCCGCAGTGGTTTGTCGATACACATTCGATTTCCAAAATCAAGAAACATTCTTAAGACGTTATACCTAACTTTCCATAAAGCTAGCATAACTCTTAAGTTTTCAAAACAAATCAAGTATTACTTCTTCTTTCGAAATGATTCAAAAATCTTTTGAAATACTTCAAGTTCTTTATTAACACATAACACGCCAGTTATAGTTCAAATCAGTTACCTTTTTAAAAACCACAAGTATTTTCTTACCAACATAAAGCTGTTATAACCAACTTCCCATAAAGCTGTTATAACACTTTATGTTTTAAACCAACCAAATACATTTAGCACGTATGCGTCACCGTACTACATAGTTCACACATATCATGCTAGAAGAGATAGGAAGAGGTTCACATACCTCGCGACGAGTATCGACTAATAGCAAAACGCTCCAAGTACTTCAAACCGTCGGCTACTCCTTAGCCAGTAGATCGCGCCATACGTAGTACTTCAACCTATAAGGCCACAAGGCGCTTATTAACATTTAGATCCCTTCGTAGAACATTCTACAGAAAATTCGGCAGCACCTCCCCCCCCCCGCAACAGCGTAAATCTCCTCCTCTATCGAGGCCGGCTACCAAGCCAACCGGGGGGGGGGGTTATACATCTAACCCTAACGGGTACAATTCTACTCCACGGTACTACTTCACAAGTCTACTGTAATACAACCCTAAGTAATTACAGTTCAGTAATCTTCTTTAAATTCAGGCTTAAGTCGCAAGACATTGCCGTAAGTATTATTCAGGCTTAAGTCAAAAGACATTGCCAATAACTACGTTCAGTTCTATATATAGTATACTTCAACTATATATTCTAACAATATGTAATTTCCAATTACAATAGAGGGACAAGATATTTACCTCAATAAGCCCATAATTATCCAAGTATAAAGTCGATCCTGGGCAATCGTTTAGCTCCAACTCCGAGCGCTCCAACCCGCTCTAAACCACCCTTAGAAGTTCTAACCAACTTCTACACAATACTCCAACGGACTATGGAGATTTTCCTAGGGTTTCGGTTTTTGTGACTGACGGAAGTATTGTTACACCCCGTAAATTCTAGAGGATAGATAAGTTGGCAAACGTGTGTTGGAAGGATTTTGAGTTTACCTTTGAGTATTGGACCCCAGTTGTTAAGGATTGTAAGGTGTTTAAAAGGCCTAGTGTGTAGTCCGTTGAATCTAGGTCCCAACGCAACCAACCGTTCGTCGATTGGACATCGGAGTCAAAAGTTATGGAAGTTTCAAGTTTGGCGCGCAGTCAAAGCAGATGACTTGATTCGGGGTTGTGTGCGGCTCCGGAGAGCGAGGCGGCGCGCGATTATCTTGAGGTCTGCGGGTGTTGGCGCCGCGCGCCGAATGCGTCGCGGCCGTGCAGCGCTGCAATTATTTTTTCTGAAGTGTTAGCGCCGCGGCGCCTGGGCGGGATTTTCTGCGGGTAAAGTAGAAAAATCGGGATATTTTTATAAGGAGCCTATGGGAGGGTGACAAGTGTCCTCCCATCCTTTGACCAATGATAGAAGCCTATTTTAGGGCCAAGTCTTGGAAGACTTGGCCATTTCATTTCAAACCCTCCCAAGAGAAAACCCTCTCCCTTCTCTCTAGGTTTTGAGAAACCCGCCTTAGGAAGCTGTTGGAGCGGCGGCAAGAAGGAAAAAGTGTTGGTGAACTTGTGGGAAGCGCTGGTGGTTGAGTTGGCGGAAGAAGTGGTAGGAAAGGGCTTTTGTGGGCTTTTCTAAAAGGTAAGAGTTTCCCTTCTCTGGGTTTTGAGTTAATACTTGTGATAGTAGTATAGATCTGTGAGCACAGGTCATTATATTTAGAGTTTGAATAGATTTGTGAGCCAGAGCATTATAGTTAAGTTTGTATAGATTTGTGAGCTGAGGTCATTATAGTTAAGTTGGCTTAGATTTGGATCTTGTAGCCTTGTTGATTTCGGCCTTGTGAAGGTGGCAAGTTAATAGAAACAAAGGAAGTTACATCGATTTCCGTAGAATGTAGGGGCCTTGTACTTAGTTTACTCTACGTTGAAACTAGAGTTTGATAGGCGTTTTATGGCCCTTATAGGATTGAAGTACTACGTGTAGCATATTCTTCTTAAGGAGATAGTCTTGTGGAGCATTTTGCTTAGTGTCGACAATCGTCGAGGTATGTGATTCTTCCTATCCTCTTGACATGACTATTTGTGAAATATATAGTGCGGTTGGCCTTGCGTGTGTTAAAGGAAATTGATTTTCCAAATTGTGTCTTGACTTGTTATGAAGTGTAAAGGGCTTCATTAGGTGTAAGAGTAGTAAGTCTTATCCGTTAGTAATGGGCACTCGGTGCTTAAAGAATGAGCCTCTTGGTCTCATAAATGTTTATGTGGTAATTGGTTGGTTTAAAACATAAAGGGTTATAACGGCTTTATGGGAAGTCGATTATAACAACTTTATGTGAGTAAAAGAACGGTTTTGATTGGTAGAAGTTAAGAGACTTGATCTTGTAAGATAAGAGACTTAACTTAGAATTGTGAAAGTTTTGTAATGTATTCAAAAGTTGTAAAACCTCATTCGTGAGTAATGAGTAATACTCGTTTTGAAAACTTAAGAGTTATACTAGCTTTATGGGAAGTTAGGTATAACGGCATAAGAATGTGAAATGGATTTGAAAGTGGGAACAAGTATCGAACACACACCATCAGCGGCGCTAATAAAGGAAATGGTTTCGACTAATTGATTATATTAAAACCAGTAGAAACCTCCATCTGCATAGAAACTAAGATAAGACAAAATGATATTACATTTCCTAGATCATGGCTGCTTAAATGAGAATCATTGATAACAAGTTCGACTTTTCTTAAAATTCCAAAGAATGAACTTAATGGATTGCAAAGGATAATGTCTTTGGATTTTGGAAAAGAGAAGTAACTTGAGTTTGAAAGTATAAATCACTTGTTTTCAAATATCGAACTTTTCTTAAGGGAAAAGTAAATGACTTAGTTTTAAAAGGTAGGAATACTTGACCTTAAAGGAGTTAATTACTTGGACTTTTAAAAGGTATACTTGACGTTATGTTAATTGTGTTTGAAGTCGTGTTTTAAACATGAATGTGTGTGATACTACGTGTGATAGTATCGTATGGTTTCTACGTAAAGAGGTCTTTGAAGGTAGGAAAGAATGTAGTATTTTGGGGTTGGAACCCGGTTTGTCGACTTAAACGAAGGTACTTTGAGTTATGTGTAACTTGCACTGTGCTTGTGGTGATAGTTTTGTTGTTGTGCAAGTGTTTGACTTTGTGCTACCGAGTCTCTCGACGGGCGGATATCGGGTGGTATGATGGACATATCGACACGTTGGGTAGCCCACGGGTATGCTTCCACTATATTGATCCTTTGGGACATATCGACACGTTGGGTAGCCACGGGTATGCTTATTAGAGTGTTATCTTGTAAACTTGTTTGGACATACCGACCCGTTGGGTAGCCCACAGTATCGTCCACGATGAGTATTATCTGGGTATTTGTTTGGACATCTTGACCGTTGGGTAGCCAGCAGTATCGTCCACGATGAGTATTATCCGGTATTTGTTTGGACATACCGACGTTGGGTAGCCGCAGTATCGTCCACAGTGAGTATTATCTTGTTATTGGTTGGGACATACTGACACGTTGGGTAGCCCACGAGTATGCGTCCACTGTGAGTACTATCTTGTTATTGGGTTGGACATACCGACACGTTGGGTAGCCCACGAGTATGCGTCCACTTTGAGTAATGATCTTTCGGCGTGAGTCCACGACTTGATGTGATTTGATTTGGTAATCAGATATATCGTGGTGCGTAGTTTGGTTATCATACATGTCTCTGTTTTCCTTATAGACTATTATGATTTCATTTACGATTTTTTTCATTTCGCATACTCGGTACTGTTATCGACCCGCCGGGCTGCGTTCATGCCGCAGGTTGAGATACATCGCTTGTTGATCCGCACCCTTTGGATCGCTGTTCAGTTCTCAGAAAGCTCCATTCCTTCGGAGACTTTGTCACTTGGTACGGTTCCCTGAAGTTGTAGAACTTTTGTACATTCAGGGGTATGGCGGGGCCCTGTCCCGTCAGAGATGTTATAAAAATTCTTAGAGGTCTGTAGTACTGATGTGGGCAGGGATTGTAACTGTTCAGGTGTTAGTTATTTTTCAGAAAAGGTAACCGCTTGGTTGCTTTGTTTTCTCTTTTCATTGGTTATCATGTATGAGTTTTAATTTCCGATTTTCTCGATGTTGTTTGACTACTTGGGTGCGGGTAAGGCACGATCGCGAGCCGGTTTGGTCGTGTGAAGTGGTATCGAGCGATTAGTCCTCGGAAAGTGTCTGACCGTGTCTAAGTAGAGTCTTGATTATCGATGTGTTGTGCACCACATCTATAATCGGAGGTCAGACATTTAGGATTGGTTTCTATTCTTCTCATTCTGAGATCGTGCCTTAGAGCTGTGTTGTAAGTTGGACCCCTCTGACGTGTTTCGTTTGTACCAGTTATGCCTCTGCGAAAGGCAACCAGGCCCGAAGGGCAAAGCGGCGAGGAGTCTGCGAGTAGAGCGGCGGCGATCTCTGAGACCACGATGCACGAGCCTCGGTCCGCGATGCAGGCGAGAGAATGGGTTACAAGGAGTTGGCGATTATTGGCGTGGTTGTGGCGGACACGAGGATAGGCTGGGCCGGCGGTTCGATGCACCGATGGTTCACCCGAGATCGGATAGTTTGGTGCGGGACTTTCGAGTTGTGGCCGCCCGAGTTCTACGGTCGAGGCACGAGGATGATCGCAGAGTTCATCCGGCGATTCTGACGGATCATGAGTGATCAAGGCATCGGAGACCGAGTCGGTGGTCTAGGTTCGCATCGGCCGCGTGATACGCCGATCGGTTTGATTCGTGGGAGCCGTCGGGGAGGCATGCACTTCCAGCGAGATGGGACGAGTTCTCGGAGGCATTTCTTGCACATTTCTTGCCTCGCGGATGAGAGGACTCGGTAAACAGTTTTTGATGTTGAGGCGTAGCAGGCGTGCGGTTGAGAGTACAACGTGGAGTTTAACTCACTAGCTCGGTGCGTCCCGCGTTAGTAGCCGACATGGAGGACAGAGTGCACCGCTATGTCACGAGGCTTGATGACTATTTGGCGAGAGTTGCTCGGAGTAGCTCTTCACCGGCATGGACATTGCCGCGTGCGAGCTCATGCACTTGGATGTGAGGCACGTAAGTCGACGGAATGACCAAGATCAGCAGAGTAGGGCCAAGGCGGCGGTCCTTTGGTGACCTTTCGGCGGCACTCGTGGCGGAGTTAGTTAGGCGCCTCCGCCCGATGGAGTGCTCCACCTCGATCGTCGGGGCGTTCGAAAAATTCAGGAAGCGGTCGGGGCTCAAGGTTTGAGTTTTGGGGATCGAGGATGTTAGTCGGATGGGACCACCCTTACCTCGTTGTGACCATTGTGGTAGGCTCACGATGGGAGTGTCGTGCTAATAGGGAATCTGTTTTACATGCGGCCACCGGCCATTTTGCAAGGAATTGTCCCACCGAGATAGCGCGGAGGTTGAGATTCAGCCGGGATCGATGGGCGATTCACCTCCTCCTTTTGTGCGTCGTCGAAAGAACATGAGTAGAACGACAAGAAGGAAGTGAAGCAATAGTTCTGGTATGTTCTTAACCGTCTAGAGTATTGTATGCTTTGATGTTGTGGTGATGTGTTGAGTGCTATGTTCGGGTAGCTTTGTGTATATAATGTGATTTGGAAGCATGGTTAATAAAGAGGGTAAGTTGGGGATGAGAAAAATTTTGAACCTTAGAATTTATAACAGTTGAGACCTTAGATGTAAGGCCGTCTTGGGTAGAAGCCTTTACTGTTAATCCTTGTCGGAGTGTATGGTATACATGGAGTTTTGTGTGATGATTCCATGGGTAGTTTGCGATGGAAGTGGTAGCTTCCATGACGTGGATTAGTAAGATGGACGAGTTGGAGGTAGTGACTCCAAGGTGGTAGAAAGCAGGCGATGGTGAATTGTGGGCGTGTACTAGAGAGGGGTGTGAGTGTACAAGGAAGGTACGCCGAGTAAGGAGAGTATCCTTTAGACCAAGGGAGGAGAAAATAGTGATGTTTGCACGTTAGAGGTGATTTCCCCGTTAGCTGGAATTTGGAGATGCGTGATTTCTATATTATGGCCATGAGAGGCATAAATGAGTTTTGGTAGGTATAGTAGTGAAGACTATACCGGCGCATGTGTTCTGAAGACTTAGAAGGAACATTCGGGACGAATGTTTCTGAGGGGGGAAGAATGTTACACCCCGTAAATTCTAGAGGATAGATAAGTTGGCAAACATGTGTTGGAAGGATTTTGAGTTTACCTTTGAGTATTGGACCCCAGTTGTTAAGGATTGTAAGGTGTTTAAAAGGCCTAGTGTGTAGTCCGTTGAATCTAGGTCCCAACGCAACCAACCGTTCGTCGATTGGACATCGGAGTCAAAAGTTATGGAAGTTTCAAGTTTGGCGCGATCAAGTAAGCGATGACTTGATTCGGGGGTTGTGTAGCGGCTCCGGAGAGCGAGGGCGGCGCGATTGTCTTGGTCTGCGGGTGTTGAAGCGCGGCCGCCGAATCTGAGGCAGCGCGTGCAGCGTGCAATTATTTTTTCGAAGTGTTAGCGCCATGCCGCGGCGTGAGGCGCGGCGCCGAGGCGGGATTTTCTGCGGGTAAAGGAGAAAAATCAGGGATATTTTTATAAGGAGCCTATGGGAGGGTGACAAGTGTCCCTCCCATCCTTTGACCAGCGATAGAAGCCTATTTTAGGGCCAAGTCTTGGAAGACTTGGCCATTTCATTTCAAAACCCTTCCATGGAAACCCTCTCCCTTCTCTCTAGGTTTTGAGAAACCTGGCCTTAGGGAACTGTTGGAGCGGCGGCAAGAAGGAAAAAGTGTTGGTGAACTTGTGGGAAGCGCTGGTGGTTGAGTTGACGGAAGAAGTGGTAGGAAAGGGCTTTTGTGGGCTTTTCTAAAAGGTAAGAGTTTCCCTTCTCTGGGTTTTGAGTTAGTACTTGTGATAGTAGTATAGATCTGTGAGCCTGAGGCTGTTATATTTAGAGTTTGAATAGATTTGTGAGCCTGAGGCTGTTATAGTTAAGTTTGTATAGATTTGTGAGCCTGAGGCTGTTATAGTTAAGTTGGCTTAGATTTGGATCTTGTAGCCTTGTTGATTTCGGCCTTGTGAAAGGTGGCAAGTTAATAGAAACAAAGGAAGTTCTGTCCAATTTCCGTAGAATGTAGGGGCCTTGTACTTAGTTTACTCTACGTTCGAAACTAGAGTTTGATAGACGTTTTATGGCCCTTATAGGATTGAAGTACTACGTGTAGCATATTCTTCTTAAGGGAGATAGTACTGTGGAGCATTTTGCTTAGTGTCGACAATCGTCGCGAGGTATGTGATTCTTCCTATCCTCTTCAGCATGACTATTTGTGAAATATATAGTGCGGTTGACGCACGTGTGTTAAAGGAAATTGATTTTCCAAATTGTGTCTTGACTTGTTATGAAGTGTAAAGGGCTTCATTAGGTGTAAGAGTAGTAAGTCTTATCCGTTAGTAATGGGCACTCGGTGCTTAAAGAATGAGCCCTCTTGGTCTCATAAATGTTTATGTGGTAATTGGTTGGTTTAAAACATAAAGGGGTTATAACGGCTTTATGGGAAGTCAGTTATAACAACTTTATGTGAGTAAAAGAACGGTTTTTGATTGGTAGAAGTTAAGAGACTTGATCTTGTAAGATAAGAGACTTAACTTAGAATTGTGAAAGTTTTGTAATGTATTCAAAAGTTGTAAAACCTCATTCGTGAGTAATGAGTAATACTTGGTTTTTGAAAACTTAAGAGTTATACTAGCTTTATGGGAAGTTAGGTATAACGGCATAAGAATGTGAAATGGATTTCGAAAGTGGGAACAAGTATCGAACACACCACTGCAGCGCTAATAAAGGAAATGGTTTCGACTAATTGATTATATTAAAACCAGTAGAAACCTCCATCTGCATAGAAACTAAGATAAGACAAAATGATATTACATTTCCTAGATCATGGCTGCTTAAATGAGAATCATTGATAACAAGTTCTGACTTTTCTTAAAATTCCAAAGAATGAACTTAATGGATTGCAAAGGATAATGTACTGGATTTTGGAAAAGAGAAGTAACTTGAGTTTGAAAGTATAAATCACTTGTTTTCAAATATCGAACTTTTCTTAAGGGAAAAGTAAATGACTTGGTTTTAAAAGGTAGGAATACTTGACCTTAAAGGAGTTAATTACTTGGACTTTTAAAAGGTATACTTGACGTTATGTTAATTGTGTTTGAAGTACGTGTTTTAAACATGAATGTGTGTGATACTACGTGTGATAGTATCGTATGGTTTCTACGTAAAGAGAGGTCTTTGAAGGTAGGAAAGAATGTAGTATTTTGGGGTTGGAACCCGGTTTGTCGACTTAAACGAAGGTACTTTGAGTTATGTGTAACTTGCCTGTGCTTGTGGTGATAGTTTTGTTGTTGTGCAAGTGTTTGACTTTGTGCTACCGAGTCTCTCGACGGAGGGCCGGATATCGGGTGGTATGATGGACATATCGACACGTTGGGTAGCCCACGGGTATGCTTCCACTATATTGATCCTTTGGGACATATCGACACGTTGGGTAGCCCACGGGTATGCTTCTATTAGGAGTGTTATCTTGTAAACTTGTTTGGACATACTGACCCGTTGGGTAGCCCACGAGTATGCGTCCACAGTGAGTATTATCTGGGTATTTGTTTGGACATACTGACCCGTTGGGTAGCCCACGAGTATGCGTCCACAGTGAGTATTATCTGGGTATTTGTTTGGACATACTGACCCGTTGGGTAGCCCACGAGTATGCGTCCACAGTGAGTATTATCTTGTTATTGGGTTGGACATACCGACACGTTGGGTAGCCCAGTATGCGTCCACTGTGAGTACTATCTTGTTATTGGGTTGGACATACCGACACGTTGGGTAGCCCACGAGTATGCGTCCACTTTGAGTAATGATCTTTCGGGCGTGAGTCCCTGACTTGATGTGATTTGATTTGACTGAACTGTATATACGTGGTGTACTGTAGTTTGGTTATCATACATGTCTCCTGTTTTCCTTATAGACTATTATGATTTCATTTACAGTATTTTTTTTCTGTTTCGCATACTCGGTACCTGTTGTACTGACCCCCTTCGGGGGGCTGCGTTCATGCCGCAGGTTGAGATACATCGCTTGTTGATCCGCACCCTTTGGATCGCTGTTCAGTTCTCAGAAAGCTCCATTCCTTCGGAGACTTTGTCACTTGGTACGGTTCCCTGAAGTTGTAGAACTTTTTGTACATTCAGGGGTATGGCGGGGCCCTGTCCCGTCAGAGATGTTATAAAAATTCTTAGAGTGCAGTATGCGATGTGCGAGGATTGTAATGCTCAGTGTTAGTTATTTTTGAGAAAAGGTAACGCTTGGTTGCTTTGCTTTCTCTTTTCATTGGTTATCATGTATGAGTTTTAATTTCCGCTGATTTTCTCTGATGTTGTTTGACTACTTGGGTGCCCGGGTAAGGCACCAGTCGCGGGCCCGGTTTCGGGTCGTGACAAGTATAATAGTATTTTCTGGGCTTTTCGTATAGGTATATCCTTAGAATACTACAAGGTATATGGCTAAGGTAATTTGGGCATTATAACAATACTTTTGAGAGTATTTCTACCAAGAGGGGGTATATATACGAGACAACACCACAAGGGGGGGTGTATACCCCTCGGCCTACCCCACTAGGGGGGGGTACTCTCGGCCAAGGGGGGGAAGGGTGCTCTCGGCTAAGCCTCACAAAGGGGGGGGGGGACGAAAACACAACAAGGGAGGGGGAGAGTTTAACACTTAAAGATTTGTGGAAAGGATGAAGAATTCATCAAAGGGAGAGGGGTATTTATAGGTCAAGGGATGGCCAACCAAAGGCCAAGATCAATCCATGTGTTAGGCAAGTGTAGGGCTAGGATTTACCAAACACAAATATCCTACCTACCCTTGACTTTGTCAAGGCACAAAAAACGTGCCTTACTTGTCCATTTCGTCCAAGTTGGACGATTTCAAGCCACCAATTGGAGGGTGCCAAGTGGCGCCCTCTTGTTGGTCCAAAATGTTTCGTCTCTCGGAAAAATCCGCAAAAATTAAAAATGACATAGCCGGAAATTCCCCTACGAAAGCTGTGAAAACGTTTCGCCGAAAAACGACTCTAACCGGGTGTTGTGCACAAAATTAAATCGGCCAAGCCTACTTGAAGTTCGAAATTTCCTACGTACGTTCCTGCGTACATACTCTGGAAATACGGGGTATAACAATAGTGCCATATCATAAACAAGAGCAACAATAGGTAAACAGTAACAGGTCTTTTCTAGGCTGCGAATGATCGAAGCAGGGCCAATTGCCCGTAGTATCACCATGCAAGCCTAATCCTGGACTCCCGTAGTCCGCATAAGCCACTCATATAGGCCCGCATAGGGTATGTAACCCCGCATCGAGGGTAGCTACTCCTCGGCATCGTCCTGGACCCGCAGTCCGCATGGCCACAGAGACCGCATGACCACAAGGGCCGCAAACTAACCTGGAACTCCCGTAGTTCCGCATGGATCCCTTGGACCCGCATGAGGTATTCTCGAATCATGGTCCTGCATCACCGAGTCTACCCCGCATCGGAGGGCAGCTTAACCTCCGGAAATATGTCAAGAGGTGAGTGATATTATACTAACACAACAGCTTATCGTTAAACAACATAAGCACAACAAGAATACTCTCTTACACAAACGTTACAAGACACTAACACACGTAGCATCCTAACATGTTTACTATCAAATCAACAAGAAAGTATTGCAAGGCTATCACAAACCAGCACAATCAAGTTATACACACAAGGTACATTCTAATATATGATTAACCAGGCGGGTATCTATTCCCAAAGTACTTCATACATTATCTTTTAAAAGATACGTTACGTTTACAAAGTCACACAATACCCGTAGTTTATGAAAATAGAGTGATTATCTTTTGAAGTAAATCAAAACACTTCTCTTCGTAAAATCAAGTAACAACATTCTTTTCCAAATGTTTCAAGTTTGCCTAATTTCAATTACTCAAGTTTCTCATTTTCGAAAGGTTTCGTAGTTCATAATTTTAATCACTTAATGATATAATTCTCCCTTAAAAGCAATTTGAGAAACATATGTCTGATACGTGAGTAGGTTATTCTTGTTTATAACAATCTTATTTAAGCAGCCCTGATCTAGGAAATGTAACATCATTTTGTCTCATCTTAGTTTCTATGCAGATGGAAGTTTCTCGGTTTTAATAATACTTAATCACAAAACATTTCCCTTTATTAGCGCTGCTGTGGTTTGTTCGATACTTATTCTGATTTCCGAAATCAGTAACATTATTGCTTTTAAAATCAAGTACTCATTACTCGCGAATGAGGTTTTACAACATTTTTTAACAAAATGTTAATTACCAAGTAAAACAAGTTAAGTCTCTTATCCTTTAAGATCAAGTCTCTTAACTTTTAAAATCAATAAACCATTCATTTTACCATTCTTAAGACGTTATACCTAACTTCCCATAAAGCTAGTATAACTCTTATGTTTTCAAAACCAAGTATTATTCTTCTGTTAAAAATGATTCAGCATTCTTTATTATTACACATTAAGTCAGTTATAAGTCAAATCAGTTACCTTTTAAAACCATAAAGCATTTTCTTACTTACATAAAGCTGTTATAACCAACTTCCCATAAAGCCGTTATAACACTTTATGTTTCAAACCAATCAAATACGTTTAACACATGTACGTCTACCGTACTACATAGTTATACACATATCATGCTAGAAAAGGTAGGAAGAGGTTCACATACCTCGCGACGATTATCGACTAATAGCAAAACGCTCCAAGTACCTCAAACCGTCGGCTACTCCTAGCCAAGTAGATCGCGCCACGCATGGTACTTCAACCTATAAGGCCACAAGGCGCTTATTAACATCTAGGTCTAATCGTAGAACATTCTACATAAAATTCGGCAGCACCTCCCCCCCCCCCCCGCAACAGCGTAAATCTCCTCCTCTATCGGGGCCGGCTACCAAGCCAACCGTGGGGTTATACGCCTAAACCGGCGTGCACAATTCTACCTCACGTAAAAGCTACACAAGTCTCATGTAATGATCCTATGTAATTACGATTCAGACTCTTCTTTCGAAAAGGTTTCTTATTATTCAAAGCTTAAGTCGCGAGACATTGCGTAAGTATTATTCAGGCTTAAGTCCAAAGACATTGCCGATAACAACGTTCAGTTCTATATATAGTATACTTCAACTATATAATCTTACAACATGTAATTTCCAATTACAACAGAAGGTCAAGAGTGTTTACCTTGATAAGCCCAAAATTATCCAAGTTTAATGTCGATCCTGAGCAAGGTTTAGCTCCTACTCCGTGCGCTCCAACCCGCTCCAAACAACCCTTAGAAGTTCTAACCAACTTCTACTCACATACTTCAACTATCAATGAAGATTTCCTTAGGGTTTGGTTTTTGTGACTGAGGGAAAGTATAATAGTATTTTCGGACTCTACGTAGAGGTAATTTTTGGAAAGTACTACGAGGTATATGGGCTAAAGTATTTGGGCATTATAACAATACTTGGAGAGTATTTCTATACCACAAAGGGGGGTATTTATACGAGACAACCATACAAGGCAAGGGGGGGTGTACCCCTCGGCTTAGCACCCCTAGGAAGGGGGGTGGGTACCCTCTCGGCCACAAGGCCCAACAAAGGGGGAGGGGGGGTGTTCTTGGACGAGAACACTACACTCAAGAGGGGGGGAGAAGGCTTTCAAGACTTGGAGATTTGTTGGAGTGGATGAATAAGTCTTCAAAGGGGGGGGGGGGTATTTATAGGTCAAGTAATGGCCAACCAATGGCCAAGATGAAGACAAGTGTTAGGCAAGTGTAGGGCTAGGATTTGGACATGTGTTTGTGGGCCCCACTTTCTCATCTACCACACAAAATATCTAGCCAAACATTGACCAAATGTTTAAGGCATGGAACATGAAAAAAACGTGCCAAAGGAAGCTCAACCAAACCGTCCACTTGAGGGACAAGTGTCACCCTCTCGTTGGTCCAAAATATTTCGTCTCTCGGAAAAATCCGCAAAAATTAGAAATGACATAGCCGGAATTTTCCCTTCGCAAGTCTTGAAAAACGTTTCGTCGAAAAACGACTCTAACCGGGTGTTGTGCACAAAAATAAATCGTCCAAGCCAACTTTAAAGTTCAAACTTTCTACGTACGTCCTTACGTACATACTCTGAAAATACGGGGTATAACACACCCCGACCCGCCGTCGCACTTAACTCTTACCCTTAGTATGAATAAAATCTTATTGTCCGAGAAGGCCTTATATATACCTAAGGTCTCGGCGGTTATCAATACTCTTAGGCTCGTAATTTCCATGCTCCAAGCCTACCTTACCATTCCCCCCGTAAACGGGTACAATAACTTTTCATAATACCATAATCGTGTCGTCTTGATCACCACAACCCTTACTTACTCAATACGGATCTCATCCGTACAATCCTCTTACGCATACCACGTAACTTAATCTATTAACACGGCATTCCATTAAGTTCCTTAACATGACTTCTTAAGGGTCCACTGCCTTATCAGACAGCTCATCCTTCCCCAATTATCTCAAAATAAAACATAAGACCTTGGCGAGAATTCATTAATTGTTCCATACCTTCCCGGTATCTAGTTAGTCTTTACCAACTCCTGGTAATCTAAAATCATTCTAGGCAACACGCGTCTGACCCTCATACATAACTCCGTATAGCTGTATGTCACAATGCCAACTATACTATAATCATTACCCACCTGGATACACAATCCACATAGTCCTTCCTGGGTCACTGCTGCCTTTCTCGTAGCTGCAATCAACATAACTCGTTAGGGAGAGACGACCCTAACAACACAGCTCTATCGCACGATCTCAGAGTTAGAAGAATGTAAATCAATCCTAAATATCCTGCAGCCTCCTGATTATAGATGTGGTGCACAACACACCGATAATCAAGACTCTACTAGACACGGTCTGTAGACATTTTCCGAGGACTAACTGCTCTGATACCACTTTTGTCACGACCCGACCCCGGGCCGCGACTGGTGCCCTACCTGGGCACCCTTCTAATCATACAACATAATAAACTGCGGAAGATAAATAACACATTATTATTTTTTTAAAACCAAGGCCAAGCCGATAAGGCTGCCATAATCATAAAAATTACCCGAAAGGGTATACACTGTTTAACAATGTAAAAACAACTATAGACAGTCCAAATTTACGGATGAATACAGACCTAAGATTTGAACAAATACTATGACGGACAAGGCCCGTACCCACTGAATATACATAGCCATGACAACTCCAACATTGGAGCCATCTCAAAATCTTTCAATCGGGATCCTAAGCTCGCGGATCCACAATCGTAATACCTAGACTGCGGACATGACGCAGCCCAGAAGGGTCGATAACAACAGTACCGAATATGGAACGGAAAATAAGGTCAAGAAACAAATCATAAGCAGTACAAAAGAATGACAGGCAAGTATAAAAGGGTAAATACGGATCCTACCGTGTCATTACCATCTCGTGAACTTAATCGTACCTCATTATCTTTTCCCATTTTTACATAAAAGTTATAGTCACATTCTTACGTACATGCTTAGGAAAAACAGTCAAGTTCATTACCATATAACTTACTTACCTTGCATAACATAATACGGCCCTTTATGGAGGGACGCCTATACTGCCCGGCCCGATGGGGGGCGATAAAGTCACATAGTCCGCCCATAAAGGTATCTTGCGGCCCATTCTGGGACGCGATAATGTCATATAGTCCGCCCATAAGGTATCTTGCCGGCCCATTTACGGACGCGATAATATCACATAAGTCTGCCCATAAAGGTATACTGCATAAAAATAGGAGGCTCACGATCAAAGCAGGGTCCCGTCGCTCGCAGTATCGATAAGCAATCCTACTCCTGGGACTATTTCACCTGCATAGGTCCTGTGGACCCGCATGAGGTATTCCTCGCATAGGCTGTACCCGCCCGCATGGGACTATTTCACCCGCATAAGCCCATAAGGACTCGCATGAGGTATTCCTCGCATCATGGGTAGCAAATCCACGGAACAGGTGGTATAACGTCTTGGGGGTTTACCCCTCATTTATACTCTTACCCTAAAACAGGTGGTATAACGTCTTGGGGATTTACCCCTCATTTATACTCTTACCCTGGAGAAGGTGGTATAACGTCTTGGGGGTTTACCCCTCATTTATACTCTTACCCTAACTCAACCGACCATCATACATAACATAAGCCCTACCGGCTTATCATACATCACATAAGCACTATCGACTTATCATACATAACATAAGCACTACCGACTTATCATACATAACATAAGCACCACCGACTTATCATACATTACATAAGCAAGTTAAGAAATCCCCTAACTTCTTATTAGCTTGTTCATATACACTCTCATTTTTGTTTACTTAAGACACTAACATGTCATTATAAAATCCGGGAATTTAACCCAACGTACTACGTGTCTCTACTCCTTTAAAATGATTCTCTTTCAAATAAAACTTCCAAGATACTAATAACCGTAGTATCAAGTCATATCTACTTTTCACGACAAGTCACAATACTTTTTAGAAATACATTTATAGGCTTCTAAATCAAGTGAATTCTTTCTTTAAAACCTTAAGCAATTGGTACCTTTAAAACAATTTGCCCTTCTTTATTTCAAATCATATTTTTGCTTACATTACTGAAGAAAACCATTCTTTTAATCTTCCATAAAGTTGTTATAACCAACTTCCCATAAAACCGTTATAACTCTTTATGTCTTAGACAAATTCATTCCTTTTATGACCAAGAAACTTATACTTTCAATTCAAATCACATAGCTTTCAAAATACTTCAAGTCTCTTAACTTTTAATAAAACAAGTTTCTTAACTTAGAATATCAAGCTTCTTAACTTTAGAAATCAAGTTTATTAACTTTTAAAACAATTCATTTCTTCCTTTAAGAATCAAGTCCCATAACTTGAAAAATAAAGTCTCTTAACCTTTTAAGAATTGAGGTTCATAGTCTTAAAACTTCATACGTAAATTCTTATAAATTAAGTAACATATACCTTGGTGTTTTGTGAATGAGTTATACTTATTTATAACGATCTTAATCGAGTAGCCATGATCTAGAAAATGTAATACAATTTTGTCTTATCTTAGCTTCTATGCAGATGGAGAATTCTACTCATTTTAACTTAAATTGATTGTCATTACATTTTCCTTTATTAACGCTGCAGTGGCTTGTTCGATTCTTATTCTCATTTGTGTCGTAACTTAGCCAAGTCAACTTGGCTCCAAATACCTCCTAACGACTCTTACCAACATCCCCCATAAGACTTGGTAAGAACTTAGGATAACTTAGACATAACCTTTACGTAGAGTAAATCAACATACATACCTCTTAATTTCTAAGAGTAGAAGAAATCATGAAATAGTACTACATGTATATTCCATACATAGAATCATGTCAAAAGAAGGAAGAGGTTCACATACCTCGCGACGATTATCGACAAATAGCAAAATGATCCAAAGTACTTCAACCTTGATAGCTATTCCATCCTTCAAGTAGAATACACTATACTTAGTACTTCAACCTATAATGGTCATAATACGTCCATTAAACCTCTATCTTTAAACGTAGAATATTCTAAGTGCAAAGTCACTAAATTCTACGAAAAATCGGACAACACTTCCTTTGTTTCTACATACTTTGCCACCTTTTTCAAGGCCGAATTCAATAAATAAACACGCCACATTTAAGGCCCAACAATTCAGCTAACCAAAGGGGATTACACGCCTTAACAGGACGTGTAAAATTCCGCCCCACAAATTAATACGAAACTAGTTCCATATTTAAAGTCATTCTTGACTAAACATATACAACAACACAAAGTCCTTTTCCAATTCTTTTTCAATCCAACTTCTTAGGTCCAACATGTTATATTGTCATAAAACAACTTAACAATTATAATTCCTTCCTTATATAACATGTAACGATTAAACTAATAATCCAATTGAATTGAAATATCAAGGCTAAACATACTAGTTTTCGGATTAGGGTTCCAATAGTCAATACACATATCAACTTCATATTATAAACCTCATGCTTGCTAATATCCATAGCTACTACAATAAGTAATCTTAATTACTAAAACTACAAGAATTTTACCTTTACAAGCCCTTATAATTTCCAAGATTCAATGTCGCTCCTTAGAAATTCTTAGCTCCTTTCCTTTATGCTCCAATCCGCTCCAAGCACTCCTTAGAAGCTCATGAAGAACTCTCCTTCAAGTTCCATCTTCAAAGTTGAAGAACACCTTAGGGTTTCGCCTTGCGACTAACGTAAAACGTCGTTTTTCCGAAATCTTTCTATTGAGATAACCTTACAATACCCTTAGGGACCTTGGGTTAAAGTCTTGTGAATTATGGACAACAATTGCAAATTTTTTGTGTGGAAATCTCCCTAAAGCCGAGAGCAACATGGCTAGCACAAAGCTTCTCTAAAAATTTTCTAAGTGTTGTGAGCTAAGTCTTTATACTTAGGATGATATATAACACATTGTAGGGTCTATATTACAACACATGGTAAGTTTGGATGAAAGGGATCAAGCCAAGTGGCTATTGACTTAGTCAACAATCTCAAGCTCAAGCCTAGCAAGACTTTCTCATCTTTACAATGGTCAAATGACCCTTTTGCCCTTGCATTAATTCGACCAAGCCATGTGGGGAGGGTGCCACGTGTCGCCCTCCCATTCGTCCATAAAAAATTCTGTAACCCTCGTGGGCCCCACAAAACGTAAAATTTCTCGGGTGGCCCCACATGACCAAATCCGTACAAATAAATTTCCATAATGATAATACATTCCATAATCCTCAATTAATGCATTTTGAGAATCCAATTCTCTTCAACGAACATTTTTCCTTTCCGACGTTCGGAAGATTTTCCGTCGGAAAAACAATTCTTCCTTTCGTACCCTTTTCAAGTCTTGTGTTCCTTACATACATTCTCTTAAACATGTCCTTGAACTACGGAGTGTAACAATTACTCCATGGATTTGCTCTCCATGAAGACATCTACCCGAGATGAGGGATTCCACGGACACGTTATATACGATTATTACTCCATGGATTAGCTCTCCATGAAGACATGTACCCGAGATGAGGGATTCCACGGGCATGTTATATACGATTATTACCCCATGGATTAGCTCTCCATGAAGACATGTACCCGAGATGAGGGATTCCACGGGCATGTTATATATACGATTGTTACCCCATGAATTAGCTCCCCATGAAGTCATGTACCCGAGATGAGGGATTCCACGGGCATGAGATATATATATATATATATATATATATATATATATGTTGTATGTGTGTACGCCGACAGTGAGGTAGGATGCCACGGGCGCGTCACATGGTTATGGTTTACACTTACGGCTGTCGGCAGTGATGGGGGATTCCACGGGCAGGAGATATATATATGTATTGTTATACCCCGTATTTCCAGAGTATGTACGTGAGGACGTACGTACGAAAGTTTAAGCCTTAAGATAGGCAAGGGGTCAAAAATTGTGCACAACCCCCGAAAAGAATTGTTTTCCGACGAAACGTTTTCCAAACTTTGCGTGGGGAAAATTACGGTTGCGACATTAATAATTTTTGCGGATTTTTCCGAGAGATGAAATATTTTGGACCAACGAGAGGGAGACACTTGTCACCCTCAAGTGGGCGGTCATATGGCCGATTGGTTGCACGTTTCTTGGCATGTTTTGTGGCCTAAAACTTGGGTCAATGTTTGGAGTGATTTGTGGAGTAGATGGCTAGGGTGCACTTGTGCAAATCTTCACCCTCCACTTTCCCACCACTTGTCTTGATCTTGGCCATTGAAGGCCCTATAAATACCCCCCTTAGTTGAAGACTTCTTCATCTACTCCACACTTTCTAAGTCTTGAAATCCCTCTCCCCCTTTGTAAGGCTTTCGTCCAAGCCTCCCCCTCCCCCTTTGAGAAGCCTCGCCGAAACCCCCTTCCTATGTGGTGCTAGCCGAAAGTACCCCCCCCTCTTGAGTGTTGTTCTCGTGAAACACCCCCTTTTGGTAGAAAAATACTCTCCAAGTATTGTTACAATTCCAAAATACCTTAGCCTTATACCTTGTAGTATTCCAAAGTTACCTCTATACGTAGAGCCCGGAAATACTACCTTATGTCCTTTTAGTCTCAAAACGAAACCCTAAGCAAAATCTTCATAGCCGGTTGAAGTATTAAGAAGAAGTTGCGTAGAACTTCTAAGGGTTGTTTGGAGCGGGTTGGAGCGCCCAGAGTAGGAGCTAAACGTTGCTCAGGATCGACATTAAATCTTGGATAATTTTGGGCTTATCGAGGTAAATATCTTGTCCCCCTATTGTATTTAGAAGTTTGCATACTGTTGAAGTATAAGAATTAAGTATAAGTTATATACAAGGAAGGTATATAAGAAGGGAATTGAACTGAACTTACATAGGATTGTATTTACAGTAGACTTATGTAGTTTGACGGGTAGGGAAGTGCTGCCCAATTTTCTGTAGAATCTTGTATCTAGATTTATTCTACAGAGTAGTCTAGACTGTTATACCTCGTATTTCCAGAGTATGTACGTGAGGGCGTACGTAGAAAAGTTTGAGCCTTAAAGTAGGTAAAGTGGCAAATTTGTACACAAGTGCCGAAAAGAATCGTTTTTCGACGAAACGTTTTACTAAACTTGCGAAGGGAAAAATACGGCTATGTCATTTTTAATTTTTGCGGATTTTTCCGAGAGACGAAACATTTTGGACCAACGGGAGGGTGACATGTGTCACCCTCACATTGGAAGCTTTTGGGGCGGCATTTGGACGATTGGGTGGCATGGGAGTTGGTAGGATATTTTGTGCAAGTTGATGTGGTAGATGGATAAGGTGCACATGGCTTAATCCTAGCCCTACACTTGCCTAACACTTGGATGAATCTTGGCCATTGGTTGGCCATTGCTTGACCTATAAATACCCCTCTAAGTTGAAGACTTTCTTCATCCAAACTTGAGCAATCTTTCTAAGTCTCACACTACTCCCTCCCTCTTGAGTTCGTCCGCCACACCCTCCCCCCTTGTTGAGGCCTTTGGCCGAGAGAAATACCCCTCATGAGCCCTAGCCGAGGCAAACCCCCCCCCTAGCCTAAATTGTTTTCGTATAATACCCCCCTTTGTGGTATAGAAATACTCTCCAAGTATTGTTATAATGCCCAAATACCTTAGCCCATATACCTTGTAGTACTTTCCAAAGTTACCTCTATACGAAAAGCCCGGAAAATACTATTATACTTCCTTTAAGCCACTAAACGAAACCCTAAGGAAATCTTCATTGTTAGTTGAAGTAATTGAGTAGAAGTTGGTTAGAACTTCTAAGGGTTGTTTGGAGCGGGTTGGAGCGCACGGAGTAGGAGCTAAACCTTGCTCAGGATCGACATTTAAACTCGGATAATTTTGGGCTTATCGAGGTAAACACTCATGACCTTCTATTGTAATTGGAAATTACATGTTGTAGAAATATATATTTGAAGTATACTATATATAGAGCTGAACATAGTTGTGCGGCAATGTCTTTTGACTTAAGCCTGAATTTAAAGAAGAGAACTGAACTGTAATTACATAGGACTGTATTACAGTAGACTTGTGTAGCATTACTGTGTTGTAGAATTGTACACGTCCGGTTAGACGTGTAAACCCCCCCCCCTGGTTGGCTTGGTAGCCGGCCTCGATAGAGGAGGAGATTTACGCTGTTGCGGGGGGGGGGGAGGTGCTGCCGAATTTTCTGTAGAATATTCTACGATGAGATCTAGATGTTAATAGGCGCCTTGTGGCCTCTATAGGTTGAAGTACTACGTGTGGCGTGGTCTACTTGGCTTAAGGAGTAGCCGACGGTTTGAGGTACTTGGAGCGTTTTGCTATTAGTCGAAAATCGTCGCGAGGTATGTGAACCTCTTCCTATCTTTTCTAGCATGATATGTGTATAACTATGTAGTGCGGTGACGCGTACGTGTTAAATGTATTTGATTGGTTTAAAACATAAAGTGTTATAACGGCTTTATGAGAAGTTGGTTATAACAGCTTTATGTAGGTAAGAAAATGCTTTGTGGTTTTTAAAAGGTAACTGATTTGACTTATAACTGACTTGATGTGTGATCATAAAGAACTTGAAGAATTAAGAATCCTTTTTGAAAGAAGAGTAAGACTTGGTTTTGAAAACATAAGAGTTATACTAGCTTTATGGGAAGTTAGGTATAACGTCTTAAGGGAGGTAAAATGAATGGTTTATTGATTTTAAAAGTTAAGAGACTTGATCTTAAAAGATAAGAGACTTGACTTAAATGAATTAATATGAATTTTGTGTGAAACCTCATTCATAAGTAATGAGTACTTGGTTTTTAAAAGGAATAATGTTTTACTGATTTCGGAAATCAGAATGAGTATCGACAAACCACTGCAACGTTAATATAGGGAAATGTAATGACTAATGAAGTATTATTAAAACCATTAGAAACCTCCATCTGTATAGAAGCTAAGATGAGACAAAATGATATTACATTTCCTAGATCATGGCTGCTTAATAAGATTGATTATGAATAAGAATAACCTACTCGCATATAAGGCATATGTTACTCAATTGTTTTAAAAGAGATTAAGACGTTGAACTATGAAACTTTTCTAAAATGAAGAGACTTGAGTAATTGAAATTAGGCAAACTGGAACTTTAGGGAAAAGAATGTTGTTGAAAAGGAAAGTGTTTTGGTTTACCTAAAAATGTGAGTCACTCTATTTTTATACTACGGGTATCGGGTGACCTTTGTAAAAGAAATGGATCTTTAAAAGGAATTTAACGTACGTAGTACTTTAGGGTTAAAAATCCGGACTTTGACATAAAATGAAAGTACCTTGAGTTATGTATAACTTGCCTATGTTTGTTGTTGTGTAATTTGCCTATGCTTGTTGTTGTGTAACTTGCCTATGCTTGTTGTTGTGTAACTTGCCTATGTTTGGTGTTGTGTAACTTGCCTATGCTTACGGTGATAGTCTTTGTTGTGCAAGAATTGTGTTGCTATACTACCGCGTCTCTCGATGGAGGGCCGATTGACTTGCTGAGAACTTACTTGGACGTACCGACAGTGACGGGAGATTCCACGGGTATGCTTCCATTAGCATTGTTACATGGGCATGTCCACACCGTTGATGGATTCTGTGGACATGTGACCATTATGGTTATGGCGAAGTATCGTGACTTACGGTTGTGATCGGGTGCGTAGCCTGTTTACTTGCCCCCGTCAGCTACGTGACGCAGGTGGATCTGGTAGCGGTTATTGCACTTGCCACGTGTCAGAATCCCGGCGAAGTATCGTGACTTACGGTTGTGATCGGGTGCCTGGCCGATTCACTTGCCCCCGTCAGCTACGTGACGCAGGTGGATCTGGTGGAGGCTAGTGTACCTGCCACGTGTCAGCTTCGCGAGTCAGTGTTTGGATGGAGCTTCGTGACTTACGGTTGTGATCGGGTGCCTGGCCGATTCACTTGCCCCCGTCAGCTACGTGACGCAGGTGGATCTGGTGGAGGCTAGTGCACTTGCCACGTGTCAGCTTCATGATATGGTTGTACAGTATTATTGGTACGGTCGGATCTGGTAGTTATACTTGCCCCGTACGGTTTTTATTGACACAGGTGGGACCTGGTGTTCATATATACTCCTTGGTGTTGTTTTATCATAGACGGCCGGCAGTGAGGAAGGAATTCCACGGGCACGAGTGATGATTTGGAGGGCGTGAGTCCCTGACTTGATATGACTGTTTATATGCGTGCATCAGAGTTGGTTATCATACATGTCTCCTGCTTTATATAGATCGCTATGATTTCATTCTGATATTTCTGATTTCACATACTTGGTACTGTTATCGACCTCCTTCGGGGGGCTGCGTTCATGCCGCAGGTAGAGGTACATCGGCTGTCGATCCCCGCTTTTAGGATCACCTTTCAGCATATTGGGAAGCTCCGTTCCTTCGGAGGCTTATCTTTGGTATGTTACCCTGAGTCTGTAGGTTCTTGTACATTCAGGGGTATGGCGGGGCCCTGTCCCGTCATAGTTGTTGTAAAATCTTAGGTCCAGAGTAATGCTTGTTGTGGGCAGGGTTGTAAGGATTGTAGCTGTTCAAATGTCTATATATATATTGTTGGAAGGCAACCGTTTTGGTTGGCCTATTTTCTTTATCTTGATCCATGTCTATTTAAATGTTTAAGTTTTTATTTCCGCTGGTTTTCTCTGATGTTGTATCACTAGGGTGCCCGGGGTAAGGCACCAGTTACGGGCCCGGGTTCGGGTCGTGACATAGACATTGATAGACTTATATAACCGTTATAGGTTGAAGTACTGCGGGTAGCGTATTCTACTCGAAGGGTGGAAAAAGGCTAGAAGGATTACAGTACTTTGGAGCGTTTTGCTAATTGTCGGTAATCGTCGCGAGGTATGTGATTCTTCCTATCCTCTTGAGCATGATATTTTAAAAGAATATATATAGTACGGTAGACGTACGTGTGTTAACTGAACGTGGTTTTACTGCGATGTCTTTTGACTTGAGTCTAATTAATAAGAATCTTGAAGTATTTCAAAAGAATTAAGAATCGTTTTGAAAGAAGAGTAATACTTGGTTTTAAAAGCTTAAGAGTTATACTAGCTTTATGGGAAGTTAGGTATAACGACTTAAGAGAGATAAAAGGAACGCACTTAATTGATTATGAGCATGTATTGATTTCGAAAATGAGAATAAGTATCGAACAAACCACTGCAGCGCTAATAAAGGGAAATGTATTGACTAATTAAGTATTATTAAAACCTGTAGAAACCTCCATCTGCACAGAAGCTAAGATGAGACAAAATGATATTACATTTCCTAGATCATGGCTGCTTTAATAAGATTGTTATGAACAAGAATAACCTACTCACACATAAGACATATGTTTCTCAAATTGTTTTAAAAGAGAATTATATTATTAAGTGATTAAGACTATGAACTACGAAACCTTTCGAAAACGAGAAACTTGAGCATTTGAAATTAGGCAAACTTGAACGTTTGGAAAAGAATGTTGTTACTTGGTTTTACAAAAAAAAGTGTTTTGGTTTACTTAAAAAGATAGTCACTCTATTTTTTATACTACGGGTATTGTTTGACTTTTGTGAAAGAAACGGATCTTTTAAAGAGATAATGTAGGAAGTACTTTGGGGATAAAAACCCGAACTTGTTGACATAAAGTAGAAAGTACCTTGTGTGAATAACTTGATTATGTTGGTTTGTGATAGCCTTGTAATACTTTCTTGATTGGTTTGATAAGTAAACATGTTAGGATGCTACGTGTGTTAGTGTCTTGTGATGTTTGTGTAAAGGTTATTCTTATTGTGATTATGTTGTTTAAAGATAAGCCGTTGTGCTAGTATTATATCACTCACCTCTTGACATGATATACCGGGGTTAAGTCGCTTCCACGAGGTACACCTCGTGCGACCGTGTGACTATGATTCGAGATACCTCATGCGGATCCAGGTGGCCTATGCGGAGCTACGAGAGTTCCAGGTTAGTGTGCGGTCTATATGGCCATGCGGTCTATGTGGCCATGCGGACCACGGGTCCGCGATGCCGGGAGTAGCTACCCTCGACGCGGAATACCTGCGCGGCCTATGGGTGTGGCCTATGCGGAGCTGCGGGAAGTTCCAGGATTTGACCCGCACATTGATACTGAGGGCGAGTGGCCCGCTTCGATCATATGGCGCGGTCTAGAAAGACCTCGTGATACAGTTTTATAACATTGTTGGTACTGTGGGTTTTAGTAGTCGGCTATGCCTTCGTACTTGTTATACCCCGTATTTCCAGGGTATGTACGTGAGGGAATACGTACAAAAGTTTAGCCTTAAAAGTTAAGCTTTGGACGAAAATACTTGGGCACAACTCACTAAAAGAATCGTTTTCCGACGAAACGTTTTACAAGACTCGCGTAGGATAAATTCCGGCTATGTCATTTCTAATTTTTGCGGATTTTTCCGAGAGATGTAACACTTTGGACCAACGAGAGGGCGACACTTGTCACCCTCTCATTGATGGATGTATGGACGGCAATAGGGCCGAATGGATGGCCTTCTTTGTCAAGTAGTTGGTAGGATATTTTGTGTGCAAGTTGGCTAGGTACACTTGCCCAAATCTTGGCCTTACACTTGCCTAGCACTTGGCTTAATCTTGGCCATTGGTTGGCCACTTCTTGACCTATAAATACCCCCCTTAAGATGAAGAGTTCTTCATCCACAAACAAGCTTTCCAAGTCATGAAATTCCCTCCCCTCTCTTGTTAAGTTTTCGTCCAAAAACCCTCTCCCCCTCTAGCCTAAGTGGCCCTTGGCCGAGGCAACCCCCCCTAGCCTAGCCGAAACCTACCCCCCCTCCCTTGGTAGAAAAGTTGCCTTCTAGTATTGTTATAATGCCCAAAATACCCTAGCCCAAATCCCTTAGTACTTAGTTGAAGTTGGGAAGAACTTCTAAGGGTTCTTGGAGCTATCGGAGCGTACAAATTAGGAGCTAACCTTGCTCAGGAGCGACGTTTAACTTGGATAATTTTTGGGCTTATCGAGGTAAATAAACTTATCCTTCTTTTGTAATTAGAGAATACATACTGTAGAAGTATAGGAATAAGTATAAATACTTAGAAGGATATTACAGAATAGAATTGAACTGTTATCACTGTAGCAGGGTATAAAAGAAGAATAATTGAACTGCATCACATAGGGTTGTTTTTACAATGATCGTATAACTTACCGTAGGGAAGTGCTGCCCAAATTTCCATAGAATAGAGAACCCCGCTTAGAATCATACGCATGCCTAGACGTTGATAGGCGTATTTGGTATTATAGGTCGATTCTCTGCGCGACATACTCGACTTGGCGGTAGATTTCGCCGAAGGTATGTGATTCTTCCTAATGCATGATATTTTAAAATATATATATAGTACTAGACGTACGTGTTAATCGAATAATACTTACGGCAATGTCTTTTGACTTAAGCCTGAATAATACTTACGGCAATGTCTTGCGACTTAAGCCTGAATAATAAGGATCTTAAAGCATTTCAAAAGAATATTGAATCATTTTCTTACAGAAGAGAACTAATTGGTTTTTAAACATCAAGCTTAAGAGTTATACTAGCTTTATGGGAAGTTAGGTATAACCACTTAAGAAAGATAAAAGGAACAGTTTATTTATGTGTTTATAACAGACTTATATTGATTTATGGAAAGAATAATAAGATGGTTTGATAAGTAGACATGATATGATGCTATGTGTGTTAGTGTCTTGTAACGTTTGTATAAGAGGGTATTCTTGTTGTGCTTATGTTGTTTAACGATAAGCTGTTATGTTAGTATTATATCGCTCACCTCTTGACATAATACCGGGGGTTAAGCTGCCCTCCGATGCGGGGTATACCTCAGGCAGTCTGTGTGACTATGATGCGAGGATACCTCATGCGGGTCCAGGACCTATCGCGAGCTACGAGTTCCGAGTTAGTGTGCGGGGTTATACCTCATGCGATCTATGTGGCCATGCGACTACGAGTCCAGGGCGATGCCGAGGAGTAGCTACCCTCGATGCGGGTTATACCCTACGCGCCTATGTGAGTTGCCTATGCGGACTACGGGAGTCCACGATTAGGCTTGCATAGTGATACTACGGGCGATTGGCCCTGCGTCGATCATTCGCAGCCTAGAAAAGACCTGTTACAGTTTACCTATTGTTGCTCTTGTTTATGATATGTCACTATGTGCGGTTACCTTGATTGTTTAATACATATTTGTAAACTGGTTTTAAAAATGATATGATTTCATTTAAGTACTTTACAGTTTCACATACTAAGTACTGTTGTATCGACCTCCTTCGGGCCGCGTCACGCCGCAGGTGGCAAGCAGTGCTAGATCCACATCCTTAGGATCTCTTTGCATTGGTGTCGTGAGCTCCATCTTCTCCGAGGCTCTACTTTTGGGTATGATCTCCCTGTATTGTAGATAGTTTTGTACATTCAGGTATGGCGGCCCCGTCCGCCATAGTTGTTTACTTCCTAGAGGTCTGTAGTCCTAGTGTACAGTTGGGATGAATCGCAAAACTTGGGTTATTTATATATATATGCCGAAAGGCAAGCTTTTCTTCATAAAGCGTGTCTCATTTTACAAGCTGTTTCATGTCTTGTTTTTATATTCCGCCGATTTCTCGATATATGACTACTGGGTGCGGGTAAGGCACGATCCACGCCCCGAACGGTCGTGACAAAAGTGGTATTAGAGCGATTAATCCTGGAAAGTGTCTACTGACCGTATCTAGTAGTCTTGATTATCGGTGTGTTGTGCACCACACCAATAATCGTGAGGTTATAGGATATTTAGGATTGGTTTCCATTCTTCTCACTCTGAGATCGTGCTTAGAGTTGTGTTAAAATGGACCTCTAACGTATTCCTTTCTCATACGATTATGCCTCCACGTAAGGCAACCCGCCCGTAGGGCAAGGCAAAGCGAGGGAGCCGCTAGTGGGACACCTAGAGTCACGAGGCTCGTGCCCGCCTATACCCGAGACGGCGAGTTCTACGACGCCGACCCCGAGAGGTTTAGGCCGCAGCGGCGGGTCATGAGACCACAATACCTACACCTCCAGTCCCATAGCCTGGAGCAGATGAGATGGGTTCTGAAGAGATGGCCCGCCATCGCCGTGATCGTGGCGCATACGAGGACAGCCGATGCGCAGCTTCGATTCACCCCGAGCACCCGTGGTTCACCCGAGGGCAGACAGTTTGAGGCTACGAGATTTCCTGAGTTGTAGCCCGCAAGAGTTCTACGGGTCGAGGCCAGAGGATGATCCGCAGGAGTTCATCCGCCGCCATGAGGATTATGAGGTGATCGTATGCGGAGACCGAGTCTGTGACCGGTTCACATCGGCCGTGATACCGCGATCGATTGGTTTGATTCATGGAGTTATCCCGGGAGAGCACGATCCCCGCCTACTGGGATGAGTTCTCGAGGCTTTCTCACTCACTTCTTGCCTCCACGGATGGCGAGGGCACGCCGATAGATTTTTGTTATCGAGGCGCAAGGACGCGCCAGGGAGTACAATGTCGAGTTTGATTCATGGCTCGATATGTCCCGGCGTTGCAGAGATGAGGATAGGTGCACCGCCACGCCACCGCTAGATGATTATATGGCCGAGTCTTGTGCGGGTGTTTCTCTTCAGCCGGGTATGGACATTACCCGTATGCAGGCTCATGCACTTGGATGCGAGGAGCGTAGAGACCGATGGGTTGACCGACAGCAGCAGAAGAGGACCAGGACGGCAGGGTCATTTGGTAGTTATCAGGGTGGACGGCCTCAACAACGGTCTAGATTCGCACCACAGCCAGCTCAGAGCACTCCTACACCGTCCTCAGCACAGCCAAAGTATTCAGGGGCAGGACAGGGCCCCAAGACTTCAGACTTTCAGGGTGGCAGAGGTGATGGCCGGTCGGGACCACCCCCCCCCTCTGTGTGGCCGATGCGGTAGATCCCATTTCGGGAATTGTGGTACTCCTCCGAGCGTTTGTTATAGTTGTGGCCAGTCGGGTCATATTGCGAGGGCCTGTCCGACCGGAGGCGTGCGGTGGTAGGCTCACCTCGAGGTCTGGCTTGGGTTCATAATCTCCTTCATTTACTCGCCCCGGAGGGCAGGGTACTCATGGACGAGCAGGTCACGACAGAGGTCGTGGCTCGTCCCAGCCTAGCGGTCCTCGAACCGCATTTATGCCTTGTCCACCGGGCAGATCGTGAGGCCTCACCGATGTCGTCACGTACCTTATCGCTCGGATTTGATGTGTATGCCTTGATAGATCCGGTTCTACTGGTCAATATATCTCCCTTATTGCTAGTAGGATAGGGATAGAGCACGAGTCCATAGACCCTTTCGAGGTAGCTACGCCAGCCGGTGATTCGGTAGTAGCTCGGCGGTATATAGGCTTGTCCGGTGACCATTTATCGTCGGACCAGCCGACTTGATAGAGTTGGATATGACCGATTTCGACGTGATCATGGGTATGGATTGGCTAGCTTGCTACGCCAATGTAGACTGAGGAGAGAGTAGTATGCCCAGTTTCGGTTCGAGCCGGTTGTTGAGTGGGAGGAGCACAGACGCCGGCGGTAGGTTTATTTCCTACTTCAAGGCTAGGAAGATGGTGCGAAGCGGTACATCTACCATCTCGTCGGTGTTTGATACCGAGGTCGCAGCACCAGATTTTCGCTAGTTCCAGAGTCGAGAGTTCCCGGGCGTGTTTCAGACGACCTCGTATCCTCCCGAGAGGAGATTGAGTTTTGTATCGATGTCTTTGCGGACACTCGGCTATTTCCATTTCGCCATACGTAATGGCACCGCCGAGTTGAGAGAGTGAAGGACCACCGAGATTTGCTGGAGAAGCGGCTTCATCGACCTAGTGTTTCTCCCCGGGAGCGCCAGATTGTTCGTGAAGAAGAAGGACGCCAGCGCACGTGTGTTGATTACAGTGAACAAGGTGACCATTAAGAACAGAATACCCTTCCCGTGATTGATGATTTTTTCGACCAGTTGCCGGTTCCGAGATTATTCTCCAAGAATGAACTAAGGTCTGGCTATCATCAGGTGCGAGTCAGAGAGTCGGACATCCCTAGATCGCATTCCGACCGACACGCACTACGAGTTTAGGGTTATGTCGTTCGGTTTGACCAACGCTCCGGCGGTATTCATGGATTTGATGAACCGAGTATTCAAACCATTTTTGGACACGTTTGTGATAGTGTTCATTGATGATATCTTGGTTTATTCTCGCTCAGAACTGGAGCATGCGAGCATTTGGCGATCTGCCGTGATTCTCCAGACAGCAGCTTATACGCCAAGTTTTCCAAATGTGAGTTTTGGTTAACTTCGTGGCTTTTCGGGCATATTATCGGGCCGATGGCATTCGAGTGGATACGCCAAGATCGAGGCGCCAGACTTGGCCTAGACCTACTACTCCGGCAGAGGTTCGCATTTTACGGGCCTTGCAGTTATTATCGGCGTTCGTGGAGAAGTTTGCTTTATCTCTCGCACCATTGACTAGGCCGACTCGAAAGCGGCTAAGTTTGATGGATCGATGCTTGTGGCGGGGTTTCCATTCTTGAAGGAGAGATCGACGACCGCCTCGTTTACTCTTCCGCAGGTCCAGACGGTTATGTCGTGTATTGTGATGCGTCAGGCATTGGGTTGGGATGTGTGTTGATGCAGCAGGACAAGGTTATAGCGTATGCATCCCGACAGCTGAAGAAACACGAGAGGAACTACCCCACCCACGATTTGGAGTTGGCAGCGGTGATTCACGCCTTGAAGATCTGGAGGCACTATTTGTATGGGGTTCATGTGGATATTTATACAGACCACAAGAGCCTCCAGTATATCTTCAGCCAGAGGGAGATGAACTTACGACAGAGACGGTGGTTAGAGTTGCTTAAGGATTACGATGTTGATATCCTGTACCACCCGGGGAAGGCCAATGTTGTGGCAGATGCTCTTAGTCGTAGGTCGATGGGGAGCCTATCAGATGTGCAGCTAGAGAGGAGGGACATGGTTCGTGATTTGCATCAGTTAGCGAGCCTTGGTGTCCGTTTGATTGATTCTGATAGCAGTGGGGTTCGAGTTCGTGAGGTTGCCGAGTCTTCCATCGTCGAGGAGGTGAAGAGGCAACAGTTCGAGGATCCAGTTTTGACACGTTATCGTGATACGACTCTTCGTGAGGGGAAGGGTCCTTTTGAGGTAGCACCTGATGGGGTGCTAAGGTTTGAGGCGGTTGTGTGTTCCGGATGTTTGGGACTTCGGCAGAGTTCTTGGGAAGCACACAGCGCGCGTTACTCTATCCATCCAGGGTCGACCAAGATGTACCACGACCTTAGATCTGTGTATTGGTGGGATGGCTTGAAGAGGGACGTTGCAGAGTTCGTAGCTCAGTGCCCGTGTTGTCAGCAGGTGAAGGTAGAGCACCAAAGTCCTGGTGGTTTGTTACAGACGATAGAGATCCCGACCTGGAAGTAGGAGGTGATCAACATGGACTTTATCACAGGATTACCTCGCACTCAGAGGAGACATGATTCTATATGAGTTATCGTCGACAAAGTCGAAAATCAGCCCACTTTCTTCCCGTTAGGGCGACTTTTTCTACCGAGGATTATGCGGACTTTACATCCGAGAGATCGTCGATCGCATGGAGTCCCTATTTCGATCATATCGAGAGGAGAGCGGTTCGGCTAACTTCGGAGGTCCTTCCGTAGGGTTTAGGAAGCGGTGAGCTCGAGTCTCGCATTCCATCCACGCATGCACGGACAGCAGCGCACTATCCGCACTCTTGAGGATATGCTGCGAGCCCGTGTTATTGACTTCGAGGGTAGGAGGATCATTTGCCTCTAGTTGAGTTCGCGTATAATAATAGCTACCACCCAAAGATTCGATGGCGCCTTATGCGCCTTGTATGGGAGGAAGTGCGATCGCCTATAGGCTGGTTCGATGTGGGCGAGGTACGATTAGTAGGACCAGACTTGGTGCGCAGTGCGATGGATAAGGTGAAGCTTATCCGAGGCGGCTATCGATACCGTAGTCGATGTAAGTCGTATGCAGATCATCGTCGTCGGCATCCAGAGTTCGCGATTGATGATTGGGTTTTTCAAGGTGTCACCCATGGCGGTGTGATGAGATTCGGAAGAAAGGGAAACTCACCCAAGGTACATTGGGCCCTATCGATATCCGCAGGTAGGCAAGGTTGCCTACGAGTTGGATCTGCCGTCCGACTGAGGCGGTGCATCCGTGTTTCACGTTTCTATCTTTGAGAGATGTATCGGGGATCCATCTAGGGTACACCCGATTGACGATGTCCAGGTGACCGAGGGGTTATCGTATGAAGAGATTCCCATAGCGATAATCGATCGTCAGGTTAGGCGTCTGCGGACCAAGGACGTGGCTTCCACAAAGTCTTGTGGCGAACGAGCTCGGGAGGAGATGGCGTGGAAGTCGGCGAGGACATGAGGCAGAAGTATCCTCACCTATTCCCCACACCTCCAGGTAATTCACTTTCCTACTTGTAAATTTTCATTATCGTTTATGCCTAAGTGTTGTTTTGTGGCCGTGTGTGGCATTTGCAAACTGTGTAAGTTATGAAGAACCTTATCGTTATCTGTCTTGGGAAGGAACATTCGGGACGAATGTTTCTAAGGAGGGGAGAATGTTATACCCCGTATTTCCAGGGTATGTACGTGAGGGAATACGTACAAAAGTTTAGCCTTAAAAGTTAAGCTTTGGACGAAAATACTTGGGCACAACTCACTAAAAGAATCGTTTTCCGACGAAACGTTTTACAAGACTCGCGTAGGATAAATTCCGGCTATGTCATTTCTAATTTTTGCGGATTTTTCCGAGAGACGTAACACTTTGGACCAACGAGAGGGCGACACTTGTCACCCTCTCATTGATGGATGTATGGACGGCAATAGGGCCGAATGGATGGCCTTCTTTGTCAAGTAGTTGGTATGATATTTTGTGTGCAAGTTGGCTAGGTACACTTGCCCAAATCTTGGCCTTACACTTGCCTAGCACTTGGCTTAATCTTGGCCATTGGTTGGCCACTTCTTGACCTATAAATACCCCCCTTAAGATGAAGAGTTCTTCATCCACAAACAAGCTTTCCAAGTCTTGAAATTCCCTCCCCTCTCTTGTTAAGTTTTCGTCCAAACACCCTCTCCCCCTCTAGCCTAAGTGGCCCTTGGCCGAGGCAACCCCCCTAGCCTAGCCGAAACCTACCCCCCTCCCTTGGTAGAAAAGTTGCCTTCTAGTATTGTTATAATGCCCAAAATACCCTAGCCCAAATCCCTTAGTACTTAGTTGAAGTTGGGAAGAACTTCTAAGGGTTCTTGGAGCTATCGGAGCGCATAAATTGTGAGCTAAACCTTGCTCAGAGCGACGTTTAAATTGGATAATTTTGGGCTTATCGAGGTAAATAAACTTATCCTTCTTTTGTAATTAGAGAATACATACTGTAGAAGTATAGGAATAAGTATAAATACTTAGAAGGATATTACAGAATAGAATTGAACTGTTATCACCTTAGAAGGGTATAAAGAAGAATAATTGAACTACTCACATAGAATGCTTTTACAAGAGATCGTATAACTTACCGGTAGGGAAGTCGCCCAAATTTCCATAGAATAGAGAACCCTCTGCTTAGAACTATTTACGTGATAGTCTAGACGTTGATAGGCGTATTTGATCGTTATATAGGTCGATTCTGCTGCGACATACTCGACTTGGCGGTAGATTTCGCCGGAAGGTATGTGATTCTTCCTAAAGCATGATATTTTAAAATATATATATAGTACTAGACGTACGTGTTAAGCGAATAATACTTACGGCAATGTCTTTTGACTTAAGCCCGAATAATACTTACTTACGGCAATGTCTTGCGACTTAAGCCTGAATAATAAGGATCTTAAAGCATTTCAAAAGAATATTGAATCATTTTCTTACAGAAGAGAACTAATTGGTTTTTAAACATCAAGCTTAAGAGTTATACTAGCTTTATGGGAAGTTAGGTATAACCACTTAAGAAAGATAAAAGGAACAGTTTATTTATGTGTTTATAACAGACTCATATTGATTTATGGAAAAAATAATAAGATGGTTTGATAAGTAGACATGATATGATGCTATGTGTGTTAGTGTCTTGTAACGTTTGTATAAGAGGGTATTCTTGTTGTGCTTATGTTGTTTAACGATAAGTCGTTATGTTAGTATTATATCGCCACCTCTTGACATAATACCGGGGTTAAGTCGCCTCCGACGCGGGTATACCTCAGGCATTCTGTGTGACTATGATGCGAGGATACCTCATGCGGGTCCAGGGGACCTATGCGGAGCTACGAGAGTTCCAGGTTAGTGTGCGGGGTTATACCTCATGCGGTCTATGTGGCCATGCGGAGCTACGGAGCTACCCTCGATGCGGGGTTATACCCTATGCGGGCCTATGTGAGTGGCCTATGCGGACTACATGAGTCCAGGATTAGGCTTGCATAGTGATACTACGGGCGATTGGCCCTGCGTCGATCATTCGCAGCCTAGAAAAGACCTGTTACAGTTTACCTATTGTTGCTCTTATTTATGATATGACACTATGTGCGGTTACCTTGATTGTTTAATACATATTTGTAAACTGGTTTTAAAAATGATATGATTTCATTTAAGTACTTTACAGTTTCACATACTTAGTACCTGTTGTACTGACCTCCTTCGTGGCCGTTCATGCCGCAGGTAAGGGCAAGCAGGTGCTAGATCCACATCCTTAGGATCTCTTTGCATTGGTGTCAGGAGCTCCATCTTCTCCGGAGGCTCTACTTTTGGGTATGATCTCCCTGTATTGTAGATAGTTTTGTACATTCAGGGTATGGCGGGGCCCTGTCCCGCCATAGTTGTTTACTTCCTTAGAGGTCTGTAGTCCTAGTGTACAGTTGGGATGTAACTGCAAAACTTGGGTTATTTATATATATATGCCGAAAGGCAAGCTTTTCTTCAGATAAACTGTGTCTCATTTTACAACTGTTTCATGTCTTGTTTTTATATTCCGCTGATTTCTCTGATATATGACTACTTGGGTGCCCGGGTAAGGCACTGGCCACGGCCCTAACGGTCGTGGCGATTTACCCCGTACGGTTTTATTATGACACAGGTGGGACCTGGTGTTCATGTGTATTCCTTGGTGCTTTTATATCATAGACTGCCGGCAGTGATGAAGGTATTCCACGGGCATGATTGATGTTGTGGGCGTGAGACCCATAGTGATATTTGAGTGATGACTTTGATGGTGTGAGTCTCTGACTTGACACGACTGCTTATTTATTGTGAACTGTAGTTTGGTTATCATACATGTCTCCTGCTTTATATAGACTACTATGATTTCATTTCTGATTTTCGATTTCACATACTTGGTACTGTTGCATCGACCTTCGGGCTGCGTTCATGCCGCAGGTAGAGGTACACCAATCGTCGATCCTCGCTCTTAGGATCACGTTCAGCATTTTGGGAAGCTCCGTTTCTCCGGAGGCTTATCTTTGGTATAGTCCCCTGTCATTGTAGGTACTTACATTCAGGGGTATGGCGGGGCCCTGTCCCGCCATTGTTGTTATATCATTCTTAGAGGTCTGTAGTACTGTTGTGGGCAGAGTTTGTAAAAGGGATGTAACTGTTCGGATTCATGTTTTTATTTATATGCCGAAAGGCAACTTCTCTCAGATAAACTGTTTTCACTTCACATTATTTTCATGTCTTGTTTTATATTCCGCTGATTACTCTGATGTATATCTACTTGGGTGCCCGGGTAAGGCACCAGTCACGGGCCCGGGTTCGGGTCGTGACAAAAGTGGTATCAGAGCAGTTAATCCTCAGAAAGTGTCTACAGACCGTATCTAGTAGAGTCTTGATTATCGGTGTGTTGTGCACCACACCAATAATCAGGAGGCTATAGGATATTTAGGGTTGGTTTCCATTCTTCTCACTCTGAGATCGTGCCTTAGAGCTGTGTTATAAGTTGGACCCCTCTAACGTATTTCTTTCCCGTACCAGTTATGCCTCCGCGTAAGGCAACCCGGCCCGAGAAGGTAAAGCAGCCAAGGAGCTGCAGTAAATACTGAGGGTTACGAGGCACATGCCCAATCATCACCTAGGTGGTGCCATTCAGGAGTTCTACTACGTCACCAAATTTCCAGAAGTTTAGCCCGGCGGCGGCCTTCCTCTGCGGCCATGATATTTGAACCTTCGCCCACGACGAGCAGGAAGTATGGATTGCAAAGAGACGACCCTGTTACTAGCTATGGATTTAGCAACCAGAGAGTATATTATGTATCGATTTATCACGGGTCTTGATGACTATCTAAGAGAGGGTTGTGCAAGAGTAGCACTTCGCCGAGCTGAGCATGGCTCACAGACAGCTTATGCGCAGCAGCCGAGAAACGTAGGATCGACGGTTAACCAAGATCAGCGAAGAGGCGAGCAGCGAGGTCCTTTGGTAACTTTCGAGGCGGACCTTCTCAGCAGCAGACGGGTTATGCGCCTCCGCCAGTGCAAAGTGGTCCTCCACAGGGTTCAGGACGTTCGGGGTATGCAGGAGTTGGTCAGAGCTCCAGGGCTGCTGGTTCGCAGATACACGTAGGTTCGGCCCGGATCCGATTTTCCTCGCATTCACGAGATGGCAGGCGTCATCCCGGGGAATGTCATCTTTTTGTTGGTGCTTGTTTTACCTGCGGCCGTCAGGGCCATGTGTCGAAAGGATGTCCTAGTAGGAGGGATGTAAGTAGGAGGACTCAGCCTACCAGATCAGTTGCGGATTCAGTAGTTCGGAGAGGAAGGGGTGTTAGCCAGAGGAGGCCACCCCCACCTCGGTGTGGCCGTTGTGGTAAGTGTCATTGTGGGGAGTGTCGTACTTCTTCGATAGCTTGTTTTGCTTGCGTCCAGCAGGGCCATTTTGCAAGAAATTATCCGACCAGAGGTGGCGCGGATGTAGAGACTCAGCCTTCAGGATCAGTGGCTAGTTCATCACCTTCCCTAACTATGCGCCCAACAGGGCAGGGTTGATTAGAACAACAAAGGGAAGTGAAGTGGTAGATACAGGTATATCCTTAACCCTCTAGAGATTTGTATGTGTGATAAGATGAGTATATCTTAAGTGTTATGTTCAGATAGCATTGTGCAAATTGTGATTAGGAATCATGGTTAGTTAAAAGGGGTAAGATTGGGGATAGGAAAAGTGTGAGCCTTAGAGTTTTATACGTGGAGACCTTAGAGGCGAGGCCATCTTGAGTAAAAGATTTATTTTTATGTTTGACCCTTATCGGAGTGCATAATACACGTGAGATATGTTTGTGTGATAAGTCCCTGAGTGGTATGAAATGAAAGGGGGTAGTTGAGCTAAGAATGACCACTAGGTTTTCGTAACTTAAATAGTGAGATTGTTCCAGATCGGGGAACAAGAGTTTTGCGCGATAGCGGGTCGGGTTGAGGACCGATCGCGGGTCAACCCGCGGCCTGTAATGTGGTGGGGTCAGTTCGAGGTGGTCCCGCCAGGTGGTGGGGTCACGAGGGTGTTAGGCCCAAGTTTAGTTAACCATCGTACGAGTTCGTGGATGCGTTCGACCAGTAGTCGGGCCGATGAGATCAGCCCATCTTATCTTTCAGTCAGGACTGTATACTTGGCAGTGGGTTATGCGAGATGTTATTTATCGGGAAGATTGTAAGGCTACACGGGGTCCCTACTTTACTTATGACAGGCAGTGGAGCCCAGGTTACGACTATTTCTTTTTCTGGAAGTTTTACCAGGCAGGGTTAGGAACTCAGGTGAGTCTCAGTATTGCATTCACCCTCGGGCCAGTGTTTGGATTTCAGGGGTAGCTGTGAGGATTGTTGCCTCCTGTTGAGGGAGTGTTTTATAGCTACCATTTCAGTATTCGGATATCGCCTTATGACGCCTTGTAGGGGCGGAAGTGTAAGTTGCCGGTCGATTGGTTCGATGTTGGCAAGATTCAGATAGTTGGTTCATACTTATTTCAGCAGGATGTGGATAGGGTGAAGCCTATCCAGGAGGTTATCGCACTCGAGTCGCCAGGTCATGCGGATAATCAACGCCGATGCTAGAGTTCAGCCGACGGTGGGTTTTCTTGAAGCTACCACCCCGGAAAGGGTGTAACGAGTTTTGGAAAACAGAAGAAACTTAGCCCGAGTTACTTTGGGCCTTTTCAGATCCTTTGGAGGATAGGCCAGGTTGCCTATAAGTTAGCTTTGCCGTCCGACGTGGGAGGCAGTGCGTCCGGTCTTTCATGTTGTTATGTTCGGAAAAATATCGGAGATCCATCCAGGGTGTTCCCAGTTAATGATGACCAAGTTGGAGGTAGTAACCCAGAGATTTTGGAAACTGAAGCAATAACAGAAAGGTGGTAAGTTATGAGAAAGAGTTCGAGTGTACGAGGAGGGTACGACGAGTAAGGGAATATCTTTTAGACATTGGGTGGGAGCTTTTTTGGTAATAGAGGTGATTCCTTGTGGACTTGGATTTAGTAATTGCGCGTGTGTTATTTTGTGGCCAGGTGTGGCATTGGCAACTTGTTATGTTAAGAGGAACTTATCATTATCTGTATCGAGAAGGAACATTCGGGACGAATGTTTCTAAGGAGGGGAGAATGTTATACCCCGTATTTCCAGAGTATGTACGTGAGGACGTACGTACGAAAGTTTAAGCCTTAAGATAGGCAAGGGGTCGAAAATTGTGCACAACCCCCGAAAAGAATTGTTTTCCGACGAAACGTTTTCCAAACTTTGCGAGGGGAAAATTACGGTTGCGACATTAATAATTTTTGCGGATTTTTCCGAGAGATGAAATATTTTGGACCAACGAGAGGGCGACACTTGTCACCCTCAAGTGGGCGGTCATATGGCCGATTGGTTGCACGTTTCTTGGCATGTTTTGTGGCCTAAAACTTGGGTCAATGTTTGGAGTGATTTGTGGAGTAGATGGCTAGGGTGCACTTGTGCAAATCTTCACCCTCCACTTGCCCACCACTTGTCTTGATCTTGGCCATTGAAGGCCCTATAAATACCCCCCTTAGTTGAAGACTTCTTCATCTACTCCACACTTTCTAAGTCTTGAAATCCCTCTCCCCCTTTGTAAGGCTTTCGTCCAAGCCTCCCCCTCCCCCTTTGAGAAGCCTTGGCCGAAACCCCCCCTTCCTATGTGGTGCTAGCCGAAAGTACCCCCCCCTCTTGAGTGTTGTTCTCGTGAAACACCCCCCCCCTTTTGGTAGAAAAATACTCTCCAAGTATTGTTACAATTCCAAAATACCTTAGCCTTATACCTTGTAGTATTCCAAAGTTACCTCTATACGTAGAGCCCGGAAATACTACCTTATGTCCTTTTAGTCTCAAAACGAAACCCTAAGCAAAATCTTCATAGCCGGTTGAAGTATTAAGAAGAAGTTGCGTAGAACTTCTAAGGGTTGTTTGGAGCGGGTTGGAGCGCCCAGAGTAGGAGATAAACGTTGCTCATGATCGACATTAAATCTTGGATAATTTTGGGCTTATCGAGGTAAATATCTTGTCCCCCTATTGTATTTAGAAGTTTGCATACTGTTGAAGTATAATAATTAAGTATAAGTTATATACAAGAAAGGTATATAAGAAGGGAATTGAACTGTACTTACATAGGATTGTATTTATAGTAGACTTGTGTAGTTTGACGGGTAGGGAAGTGCTGCCCAATTTTCCGTAGAATCTTGTATCTAGATTTATTCTACAGAGTAGTCTAGACATTGATAGACTTATATAACCGTTATAGGTTGAAGTACTGCGAGTAGCGTATTCTACTCGAAGGGTGGAAAAAGGCTAGCAGGATTACAGTACTTTGGAGCGTTTTGCTAATTGTCGGTAATCGTCGCGAGGTATGTGATTCTTCCTATCCTCTTGAGCATGATATTTTAAAAGAATATATATAGTACGGTAGACGTACGTATGTTAACTGAACGTGGTTTTACTGCGATGTCTTTTGACTTGAGTCTAATTAATAAGAATCTTGAAGTATTTCAAAAGAATTAAGAATCGTTTTGAAAGAAGAGTAATACTTGGTTTTAAAAGCTTAAGAGTTATACTAGCTTTATGGGAAGTTAGGTATAACGACTTAAGAGAGATAAAAGGAACGGTTTACTTAATTGATTATGAACGCCTTGTATTGATTTCGGAAATGAGAATAAGTATCGAACAAACCACTGCAGCGCTAATAAAGGGAAATGTATTGACTAATTAAGTATTATTAAAACCAGTAGAAACCTCCATCTGCACAGAAGCTAAGATGAGACAAAATGATATTACATTTCCTAGATCATGGCTGCTTTAATAAGATTGTTATGAACAAGAATAACCTACTCACACATAAGGCATATGTTTCTCAAATTGTTTTAAAAGAGAATTATATTATTAAGTGATTAAGACTATGGACTACGAAACCTTTCGAAAACGAGAAACTTGAGCATTTGAAATTAGGCAAACTTGAACGTTTGGAAAAGAATGTTGTTACTTGGTTTTACAAAAAGAAGTGTTTTGATTTACTTAAAAAGATAGTCACTCTATTTTTTATACTACGGGCATTGTGTGACTTTTGTGAAAGAAACGGATCTTTTAAAGAGTTAATGTAGGAAGTACTTTGGGGATAAAAACCCGAACTTGTTGACATAAAGTAGAAAGTACCTGGTGTGAATAACTTGATTATGTTGGTTTGTGATAGCCTTGTAATACTTTCTTGATTGGTTTGATAAGTAAACATGTTAGGATGCTACGTGTGTTAGTGTCTTGTGATATTTGTGTAAAGGTTATTCTTATTGTGCTTATGTTGTTTAACGATAAGCCGTTGTGCTAGTATTATATCACTCACCTCTTGACATGATATACCGGGGGTTAAGCTGCCCCCCGATGCGAGGTACACCTCAGGCAGTCTGTGTGACTATGATTCGAGATACCTCATGCGGGTCCAGGTGGCCTATGCGGAGCTACGAGAGTTCCAGGTTAGTGTGCGGTCTATATGGCCATGCGGTCTATGTGGCCATGCGGACCACGGTCGGGGCGATGCCGGAGTAGCTACCGATGCGGGAATACCTCATGCGGGCCTATGTGTGTGGCCTATGCGGAGCTGCGGGAAGTTCCAGGATTTGACGCGCACATTGATACTGAGGGCGAGTGGCCCGCTTCGATCATATGGCGCGGTCTAGAAAGACCTCGTGATACAGTTTTATAGCATTGTTGGTACTGTGGGTTTTAGTAGTCGGCTATGCCTTCGTACTTACCCCGTACGGTTTTATTATGACACAGGTGGGACCTGGTGTTCATGTGTATTCCTTGGTGCTTTTATATCATAGACTGCCGGCATTGAGGAAGGTATTCCACGGGCATGATTGATGTTGTGGGCGTGAGACCCATAGTGATATTTGAGTGATGACTTTGAGGGCGTGAGTCCCTGACTTGACACGACTGCTTATTTATTGTGAACTATAGTTTGGTTATCATACATTTCTCCTGCTTTATATAGACTACTATGATTTCATTTACGCTGATTTCACATACTGTACTGTTGCCAGATCGACTCCTTCGGGATCGCGTCACGCCGCAGTAGAGGTACACCCGCCGATCCTCGCTCTTAGGATCACAGTCAGCGTTTTGGGAAGCTCCGTTTCTCCGAGGCTTATCTTTCGTATAGTCCCTGTCATTGTAGGTACATTCGTGGTATGCGGGCCTGTCTCGCCATTGTTGTTATATCACTCTTGAGGTCCTGTAGTCTTGCTGGGCAGAGTTTGTAAAAGGGATGTAACTGTTCGGATTCATGTTTTTATATATATGCCGAAAGGCAACTTCTCTCAGATAAACTGTTTTCACTTCACATTATTTTCATGTCTTGTTTTATATTCCGCTGATTACTCTGATGTATGTCTACTTGGGTGCCCGGGTAAGGCACCAGTCACGGGCCCGGGTTCGGGTCGTGACATGTATTGTGTATGTGTACGCCGACAGTGAGGTAGGATGCCACGGGCGCGTCACATGGTTATATTTTACACTTACAGCTGTCGACAGTGACGGGGGATTCCACGGGCACACTTTGATATTTGTGGGCTTAAGACCCTTACTGGACTATGTGATGATATTGGAGGGCTTGTGTCCGTAGCCCGATATGACTATTGTTCAAGTGTTGAAATAGTCTTTAAGAGGTAAAACTGACTTTCATTACTTTCACTTTGGTAAGGCACAGTGTACTGTTAATTGGGTTATCATACATGTCTTCAGCTTTATTTTTTAGACTATTATGATTTAAATTACAGTACTTTCAGTTTTACATACTTGGTACATGTTGTACTGACCTCCTTCGGGGGGCTGCGTTCATACCGTAGGTTGAGGTACATATCTTGCTGATCCGCACTCTTAGGATCACTGTTCAGTTCTTGGAAAACTCCATTTCTCCGGAGGCTTTGTCTTTTGGTACGGTTCCCTGAGGTTGTAGACTTTTGTACATTCAGGGGTATGGCGGGGCCCTGTCCCGTCACATTTGTTATGTAAACTCTTAGAGGTCTGTAGTCATATCTTGTGGGTCACTTTATATAAAAAAAAGAATTTTGAGGTAACTGCTTTTGGATTTATATATATCCAGGGAGGTAGCCTCATCGGCTAACCTATTATTTATTTCATTGTTAAGTTTATGTATGTTCCGCTGATTATCTCTGATGTATACCTGTAAGAGTGTCCAGGTAGGGCACCAGTCTCGAGCCCGGGTTCGGGTCGTGACAGTATCGCCCATGAAGGGTGTGATGAGATTCGGAATGAAGGGGAAACTTAGCCCAAGGTACATTGGGCCCTACCAGATCATCCGTAGAGTAGGCAAGGTTGCCTATGAGTTGGATTTGCCATCAGAGTTAGAGGCGGTACATCCGGTCATCCATGTTTATATGTTGCGGAAGTGTATCGGAGATCTATCAAGAGTTTTCCCAGTTAGCGAGGTCCAGGTGACAGAGGGGTTATCGTATGAGGAGAATCCCATAGCGATACTCGATCGCCAGGTCAGGCGACTGCGGACCAAGGATGTGGCTTCCGTCAAAGTCCTGTGGAGGAATGATAACAGGAAGGAGATGACGTGGGAAGCGGATGATGACATATTGAGAAAGTATCCTCACTTATTCCCTACACCTTCAGGTAATTCGTTTTCCCTTACTTGTCAAGTTTTAATTGAAGCATTTTTGCTTAAGTGCTATTATGTGGCCATGTGTGGCATTATTGGTATGTCGGGGTTGTAAAAGGAAACTATGTCGCTAATTATAAGTTTGACTCCGAAAGAACATTCGGGGACGAATGTTTCTAAGGGGGGAAGAATGTTACACCCCGTAATTACAGGACATGTTTTAAGAACGTACGTAAGAATCCCAAATGTTAAGATTTGAGACTAGTAAAAATTTATCGGAATTATGAAATTGTCGGAAAACGAAATATTAGGATTTAATAGGAGGCGACACGTGTCACCCCCCTTAAGTGGTCTTGGACGAAAATAACATGGGTAAAAGGGTCATTTGACCATTATTAAGATGACCAAGTCTTGCAAAGTAGTAGAGCTTGATATAATTAACTTAGTCAATGGGGCCACTTGACTTGATATTTAAGAGAATTTCATCCAAGCCACACATATGTGCAAATCTTGACCCTCCATGTTACTATATAGTAGTACTAGTAGTGAGACACGCTTCCATACTTAGAAAAAAATTCAAGAAATTGGATGAAACCTTAAGGGAGCTCTCGGGTTCAAGCTCTTCAAAAAGGAAAAAAAATTGTTTGTTGTCCAATAAGCTCCACACTTTAAAACAAGGTTCATGAGGGTATTGTAAGGGTATCTCAATAGAAAGATCCCGGAAAAAGATTGTTTTCGTATTAGTCGCAAGGTGAAAACCTAGTTGTTTTCCTAGGTTTTGATTGGAAGATTAAAGGAAAGTTGTTTGTGATATTCTAAGGGTCTCAAGTGGCGGATTGAAGTGTCAAGAAGAGGCTCTAAGTTTCTAGGGAGCGACTTCGAATTTGAAGTTGGATTAAGGCTCGTTGAGGTAACAATCTTGTTCTCTTAAAGTGTTATAAGATTCATATTGTTGTAGCCTTACATTTTACTAGCATGAAGTATATTGTGTTGAAGATTTATAAGTGTTATGGATAGTTGAAGCTTAGAAACTGAAATGACATCTTAGCCATTTGAAGTTGGATTACAATTTGGTCGTTAATTAGAAACGTCGCATGTTACTTACTTGAAGATTGTAGTAGTTATAATCGATTGCGACTTGATATCATGTTATACTAAAAAAATTGGATTGAAAAGGAATTGGATAAGAATTGGTGTTGTTGTATCTCAAGTTTCCGAATTTACCTTGTAGTTTGTACTAGTTTGATATCAATTGTGGGGCGGAATTTTACACGTCTTATAGGCGTGTAATCCCCTATTGTTAACTACATTGTTGGGCCTTAAATGTGGCGTGTTTGGTTATTGAATTCGGGCCTTGAAAAAGGTGGTAAAGTATGTAGAAACAAAGGAAGTGCTGTCCGATTTTCCGTAGAATTTAGTGACTTTGCACTTATAATTGTCACGACCTAACCCCGGGCCCGCGACTGGTGCCCTACCTGGGCACCCTTACAGGTATACATCAGAGATAATCAGCGGAACATACATGAAACTTATAAAATAAAACAACGAGAATTTAAACAACATCAGTTATATCCCTTTTTTTTTTACAAACTGACCCACAACATGTGACTACAGACCTCTAAGAATTACAACAGTGGCGGGACAGGGCCCCACCATACCCCTGAATGTACATAAATCTACAACATCAGGGAAACCGTACCAAAAAGATAAGTCTCCGGAGTGAATGGAGCTTCTTCCCAAAAACTGAACAGAGATCCTAAGAGCAAAGATCACCAACCTGTATACCTAACACATGCGGGCATGAACGCAGCCCCCCGAAGGGGGTCAGTACAACATGTACCGAGTATGGAACAGAAATAAGGTGCAACAATCAAATCATAACTGTATAAAAGAATGCCATTTTAACTCCTGAAATCAATTGTATATTAACCGTTCCTTTCCTTTTTTCAATAAGATTTAACATCATATTCTTACATACATACTTAAGAATTTAATCAAGTTTTTCCACATAACTTACATATCTTACATAACATAATCCGGCCCTTTATGGAGGGACTTCTTATTTGGAAGCTAACTTTGCTTATTCATACGTGATAACATAATCCGGCCCATTTGCGGGGCACGGTGTACTGATGAATCATGTGACATAATCCGCCCGCTTTGGGGCTCGGTGTCTTGTGGAATCATGTAGCATAATCCGCTCGCTGTGGAGCTCGGTGCATCGTGGAATCATGTAGCATAATCCGCCCGCTGTGGAGCTCGGTGTCTTGTGGAATCATGTAGCATAATCCGCCCGTGGAGCTCGGTAAGATGACGTAACCCGCCTATGTAGGCTCGGGGTAATATGGCGTAATCCGGCCTATGTGTAGGCTCGGTGTATCTCATAACGTAATCCGGCCTATTTGTAGGCTCGGTGTATTTCATAACGTAATCCGGCCTATTTGTAGGCTCGGTGTATTTTCCTTACATAACATTTTAAATCGTATTATTACTTCTTCTTAAGTCGTTATAACAACTTCCCATAAAGCTATTATAACAACCTTTCATTTTAGAGAACTTAAGGCACTTTATTCTTGCAACATTAGGGAAACCAAACCCAAAAATACTACGTACATACATACTTTTAACTTAGGATCAACAATGTGAATACTTCTTAACTTGTAAGAGTAGAAGGAATCATGAAATACTATCACATGGATATTTCATACGTAGGATCATGCCAAAGAAAGAAGGGGTTCACATACCTTGCGACGACTAGCGACAAGTTGCAAAATGCTCCAAAGTACTATAACTTTGCTAGCCTTTCCACCCTTCAAGTAGAATACACTACTCGTAGTACTTCAACCTATAAAAGTCATAACACGTCCATTAACCTCTAGCTTCAATCGTAGAATATTCTAAGTGTAAAGTCTCCAAATTCTACGGAAAATCGGACAACACTTCCTTTGTTTCTACTTACTTTGCCACCTTTTTCAAGGCCGAATTCAATAACCAAACACGCCACATTTAAGGCCCAATCAATGCAATTAACAATAGGGGATTACACGCCTACTAGACGTGTAAAATTCCGCCCCACAAAAGATATCAAACTAATACAAACTACTAGTCCAATTTCGGCCATATTGAGTACAATAACACCAATTCTTATCCAATTTCCATTTCAATCCAAGTTGTTAACATAACATGATATCAAGTCGCAATCGATTATAACCACTAATATCTTCAAGTAAGTAACATGCGACCATTCTAATAAACGACCAAATTGTAATCCAACTTCACAAGGCTTAAATGACATTTCGGATTTAAGGCTACAATCAATCCATAATACTTATAAAACTTCAACACATAAACTTCATGCTAGCAACATGTAAAGCTAACAACAATATATATAATCTTGTAACACTTTTAAGGGACAATATTATTACCTCAACGAATCCTAATCCAACTCCATATCCGAAGTCGCTCCTTAGCAACTTAGAGCCTCTCCAAGAAACTTCAATCCGCTACTTGAGACCCTTAGAACAATACCAACAACTTTCCTTCAAACTTCCAAACAAAACCTAGAAAAGCAACTAGGTTTTCACCTTGCGACTAATACGAAAACTATTTTTTTTCGGGATTTTTCTATTGAGATACACGTACAATACACTCATGAACCTTGGTTTAAAGTGTGGAGCTAAATGGACAACAAACAAATTTTTTTTTGTGTTGGGACTTGTCAAACCCGAGAGCCCTCAATTGTGTTCTTGAAATTCTTGAAATTTTTTCTAAGTGTGGAACTTAGTCTTGCTACTAGTAGTATTATATAGCACAATGGAGGGTCAAGATGTGTACAAATGGGTGGCTTGGATGAGGTCTTATTAAATATCAAGCCTTGTGGACCCATTGACTAAGTCAATTTTCTCAAGCTCACTACTTGCAAGACTTAGTCATCCTACAAAGGTCAAATGACCCTTAAGTCCTTGCCCATTTTCGTCCAAGGCACCATAAGGGGGGGTGACACGTGTCGCCCTCCCATTCGTCACAATATCACGTTTTCCGACAATTTCATAATTCTGATAAATTTTTACAAGTCTCAAATCTTAACACTTGTGAGTTCTTACGTACGTTCTTAAAACATGTCCTGTAAATACGGGGTGTAACAATAATATTCTACGTTTGAAGTAAGAAGTTAATAGACATATTATGGTCATTATAGGTTGACATACTACGTGCGGGATATTGTACCTAGCAAGTGGATTGACCCGAAGAGGTATGTGGAACTTTCCTATCTCTTGAGCATGAATAGTTGTACCTATATAGTACGGTAGACGTATAAGACTTTGATAGCCTTTACTTGTTTAAGAATGTCCAAGTCGGTTGAGTTAGGGGATTAACTCACTTGTTTAAAAGTAGTAAGGATGTCTTAGTTTTCAAAGTTAAGGGACTTGAAGTGTTTTAAAAGTATATGATACTTGTTTCGTTTTAAACGTATAAGTCCCTTGGATATAGGAAAATGTAATTTACCTATAGTATAAAGTTAATATAACGAATTTATGGGAAGTTGGTTATATTAGCTTTATGGAAAGTTAAAAAGAGAGATTTACCCTAAGTAAAATAAGTAAGGATAAATGACTTGAACTAATGAAAGGCAAATTGATTTTAAGGCATCAATTGCCTAAGGTTTTAAAAGAAAAGAAGTCACTTGATTTAGAAGCCTAATTATATTTCTAAAAGGTATTGTGACTTGTCTTGAAAAGTAGTTGTGATTTGATACTACGATTATTAGTATCTTGGAAGTTTTATATGAAAATGAGTCATTTTTAAAAGAGTAGAAGTACGTAGTACTTTGGGTTATATTCCCGGATTTTATAAAGACATGTTAGTGCCTTAAGTAAACTAAAATGAGAGTGTATATGAACAAGACTAATAAGAAGTTAGGGGATTTCTTAACTTACTTATGTTATGTATGATAAGCCGGTAGTGCTTATGTTATGTATGATAAACCGGTAGTGCTTATGTTATTGTTATACCCCGTATTTCCAGAGTATGTACGTGAGGGCGTACGTATAATAAATTTAAGCCTTAAAGTAGGCATAGGTTCGAAATTTGTGCACAACCCCCGATTAGAGTCGTTTTTCGACGAAACGTTTTACAGAACCTGCGAAGGGAAAATTCCGGCTATGTCATTTATTATTTTTGCGGATTTTTCCGAGAGACGAAACATTTTGGACCAACGGGAGGGTGACAAGTGTCACCCTCACATTGGACGTAAGGTTGGGCGGTAATGGATGATTGGGGTCAAGGGAGTAGGTAGGATATTTGTGCAAGTTGGTGTGGTAGATGGATAAGGTACACATGGTTAAATCTTGACCCTACACTTGCATGGCACTTGGCTTGATCTTGGCCATTGGTTGGCCATTGCTTGACCTATAAATACCCCTCTAAGTTGAAGACTTTCTTCATCCAAACTTGAGCAATCTTTCTAAGTCTTGAAATCCTCCCTCCCCTCTTGAGTAGTTCTCGTCCAAAGATTCTCCCTTTTGTGAGCCCTTGGCCGAGAGCCTCGCCCTCCCCCGTTGTAGTGTCTGGTGAGGGTACCCCTAGCCTTGTTGTTTTAGAAATACCCCCTTGGTAGAGAAATACTCTCCAAGTATTGTTATAATGCCCTAAATACCATAGCCTAAATACCTTGTAGTACTTTCCAAAGTTACCTCTATACGTAGAGCCCGGAAATACTATTATACTTTCCCTCAGTCGCAAAAACGAAACCCTAAGGAAATCTTCACTGATAGTTGAAGTATTTGAGTAGAAGTTGGTTAGAACTTCTAAGGGTTGTTTGGAGCGGGTTGGATCGACATTTAAACTTGGATAATTTTGGGCTTATCGAGGTAAATACTACTGTCCTTCTATTGTAATTGGAAATTACATGTTGTAGGAATATATAGTTGAAGTATACTATATATAGAATTGAACATAGTTTTGCGGCAATGTCTTTTGACTTAAGCCTGAATTTAAAGAAGAGAACTGAACTGTAATTACATAGGACTGTATTACAGTAGACTTGTGTAGCATTACTGTGAAGTAGAATTGTACACGTCCGGATTAGACGTACAACCCCCCCCCCCCCCCCTCTAGGGAGTTGTTGGCCTGTTAGCAGGCCTCGATAGAGGAGGAGATTTACGCGGTTGCGGGGAGGTCTTCGAATTTTCTGTAGAATATTCTATGTTGAGATCTAGATGTTAATAGGCGCCTTGTGGCCTCTATAGGTTGAAGTACTACGTGTGGCGTGAGCTACTTGGCTTAAGGTGTAGCCGACAGTTTGAGATACTTGGAGCGTTTTGCTATTAGTCGATAATCGTCGCGAGGTATGTGAACCTCTTCCTATCTTTTCTAGCATGATATGTGTATAACTATGTAGTACGGTAGACGTACATGTGTTAAATGTATTTGATTGGTTTAAAACATAAAGTGTTATAACGGCTTTATGAGAAGTTGGTTATAACAACTTTATGTAAGTAAGAAATGCTTTGTGGTTTTTAAAAGATAACTGATTTGACTTATAACTGACTTGATGTGTGATAATAAGAATCTTGAAGTATTTCAAAAGAATTAAGAAACCTTTTTGAAAGAAGAGTAATACTTGGTTTTGAAAACATAAGAGTTATACTAGCTTTATGGGAAGTTAGGTATAACGTCTTAAGAGAGAATGGTTTACTGATTTTTAGACGTTAAGAGACTTAATCTTAAAAGATAAGAGACTTGACTTAATATGGATGTTAGTGTGAAACCTCATTCGTGAGTAATGAGTACTTGGTTTTAAAAGGAATAATGTTTTACTGATTTCGGAAATCAGAATAAGTATCGAACAAACCACTACAGCGCTAATAAAGGAAAATGTATTGAATAATGAAGTATTATTAAAACCAGTAGAAACCTCCATCCGCGTAGAAGCTAAGATGAGACAAAATGATATTACATTTTCTAGATCATGGCTGCTTTAATAAATGGTTATAAACAAGTATAAACTGCTCACACCTATGGCATATGTTACTCAATTGTTTCAAAAGGGATTAAGACATTGAACTATGAAACTTTTCTAAAATAAAGAGACTTGAGTAATTGAAATTAGGCAACCGGAACTTTAGGGAAAAGAATGGCATTGTTTTGTCTTAAATTGGTTTAAACATAAAGTGTTATAACAACTTTATGGGAAGTTAGTTATAACGACTTTATGAAAACAAAAGAAGGGTTTTATCATTGGTTTTAATGTGGTAATTTGACTTTAAAAAGAGAAGTGTTTTGGTTTACTTAAAAGATGTAAGTCACTCTATTTTTTTATACTAAGGGTATCGGGTGACTTTTATAAAAGGAATGGATCTCTTAAAAGGAATTTAACGTACGTAGTACTTTAGGGTTAAAACCCGGACTTGACATAAAATGAAAGTACCTTGAGTTGTGTATAACTTGCCTATGCTTGTTGTAGTGAGACTTGCCTATGCTTGTTGTGATAGCCTTTGTTGTGCAAGAATTGTGTTTCTATACTACCGCGTCTCTCGGTGGAGGGCCGGTTGACTTGTTGAGAACTTACTTGGACGTACCGGCAGTGACGGAGAATTCCACGGGTACGCTCCTGTTGATAGTGTTATTCCATGGACTAGCTCTCCATGAGGTTTCTTACTGTTCGGCCTTGGTACCTGGTGGTCGGCCAGATTTGCCCGTCTCGTGGCTGATTCGGCCTTGGTACCTGGTACTTAGCCCTCGCACTTGCCCCGTTCAGTGTAGTGACGAAGTCTCGTGATACGGCCTTGGTACCTGGTAGTTAGCCCTCATACTTGCCCCGGTCAGCTACGTGGCCGGCCTTGGTATCTGGTAGTCGGCTTTCGTACTTGCCCCGTGTCAGCTTCGTGGTTTGGTTGTATTGTATTGTTAGTACGGCTTTGGCATCAGGTAGGACTTGGTGTTCAGGTGTACTTCTTGGTGTTATCATATCATAGACTGCCGGCAGTGAGGAAGGTATTCCACGGGCATGATTGATGTGGAGGGCGTGAGACCCTGACTTGATATAACTGTTATATGTGTGTACTGTAGTTTGGTTATCATACATGTCTCCTGCTTTATATAGACTATTATGATTTCATTTACAGTATTTCTCAGTTTCACATACTTGGTACCTGTGTACTGACCTCCTTCGGGGGGCTGCGTTCATGCCGCAGGTAGAGGTACATCGGTTGTCGATCCCCGCTTTTAGGATCACCTTTCAGCGTATTGGGAAGCTCCGTTCCTTCGAGGCTTATCTTTTGGTATGTTACCTTGAGTGCAGAGGTTCTTGTACATTCGGGTATGTCGGGGCCCTGTCCCGTCAGAGTTGTTGTAAAAATATTAGAGGTCTCAGAAGCCTTTGTTGTAGGCGGGGTTGTAAGGATCAGAATCGCTCAAAGGTCGATATATATATATATATGCTGAAAGGCAACCGTTTTGGTTGGCCTATTTTCTTTCATCTCGATCCATATCTATTTATATGTTTAAGTTTTTATTTCCGCTGGTTTTTCTCTGATATTGTATCACTAGGGTGCCCGGGGTAAGGCACCAGTCACGGGCCCGGGTTCGGGTCGTGACAAAAGTGGTATCAGAGCAGTTAATCCTCGGAAAGTGTCTACAGACCGGGTTCAGTAGAGTCTTGATTATCGGTGTGTTGTGCACCACATCTATAATCAGGAGGCTGCAGGACATTTAGGATTGGTTTCCATTCTTCTCATTCTGAGATCGTGCCTTAGAGCTGTGTTGTAAGTTGGACCCCTCTGACGTATCTCGTTTGTACCAGTTATGCCTCCGCGCAAGGCAACCCGGGCCCAGAAGGGCAAGGCAGCAGAGGGAGCTGCGAGTAGAGCAGCAGTCTCTACAGAGACCACGACTGAGCCTCCACCCCACCACACAACTCCGACTCGGCTCGATCGTGCCCTACCTGGGCACCCCTTTCGGTATACCTCAAAGAATAGTAGCGGAACATACACATCTGATAAAGTACTTAAACATAAAATAACAACAGGCTAGCCGATAAGGCCACCTTCTGAAAACCATATCAATAAAACAGTACATTTCTATTTTTTTTCCAGCCCAATCCACAATGTGACTACTGACCTCTAAGAATAAAAACTCAAGTGACGGGGCCCGCCATACCTGAATGTACAATAACCGACAATACCAGGGATAAGCCTCCGGAATAAAGGAGCTTCTCAACAGCTGAACAGTGATCCTAAGAGCGAGGATCGAACTTTGTACTTACATGCGGCATTTAACGCAGCCCAAGGAGGTCAAGACAACATGTACCAAATATGTGAAACCAGCATCAGAATGAAATCATAAGTCTAAAATAAACTGGAGACATGTATGATAACTCAATTAACAGTACACTGTGCCTTACTAACCATGAGAGTAAATAAGAGTATACTTATAATATAAAGTAGGAAAGCTCACGATCAGCGGGACCACTGCCCGCGGATCAATAAGCAATCCTATTCCTGGGACTATTTCCCCCGCATAGATCACGTGGACCCGCGTGAGGTATTACTCGCATGGGACTATTTCACCCGCATAAGCCCTTACGGACTCGCATGAGGTATTCCTCGCATAGGCTGGACCCGCCCGCATGGGACTATTTCACCCGCATGAGCCCTACGGACTCGCATGAGGTATTCCTCGCATCGTGGGTAGCAAATCCACGGAAATATGCAATGCCACAACCCCGGGGAATGACCCCGCAACGAATAATATATCACTAGCACAATCCGGCTACATAACATAAGCACTACCGGCTTATCCTACAATACATAAGCAAGTTAAGAAATCCCCTAACTTCTTATTATTCTTGTTTATATACACTCTCATTTTAGTTTACCTAAGGCACTAACATGTTCTTTATAGAAATCCGGGAATTTAACCCAAAGTACTACGTACTTCTATTCTTTAAAACCAATGACTCTTTTTGGTAGAAAACTTCCAAGATACTATAAATCCTAGTATCAAGTTCAAATTACATTTCAAGGCAAGTCACAACACCCTTAGAAATAAAGTTAAGTTTCTAAATCAAGTGACTCCTTTTCTTATAAAACTTTTAGGCAATTGATGCCTTAAAATCGAATTGCCTTCCATTAAATCAAGCCATTTATCTTTCCATAAAGCCAATATAACCAACTCCCCATAAAGTCGTTATATTCGCTTTATATCTTAGTCAAGTACGATTTCCTTTCCAAGGGACTTATACGTTTAAAACGAAACAAGTATCACATTCTTTAAAACTCTTCAAGTCCCTTAACATACTTAAGTTACTTAGAGTAAACCACTCTTTAAACTTTCTATAAAGCTATTATAACCAACTTCCCATAAAGCCGTTATACTAGCCTTATACATTAGCAATTTACATTCTTTCCTTATAACCAAGAGACTTAAATTTTTCCACACAACAAGTATTAAAATACTTTCAACATACATAAAGTCTCTTAACTTTTGAAAACCAAGATATCCTTAATATTTAAACAAGTGAGTTAATTCCCTAACTCAAACAACTTGGACATTCTTTAAAATAAGCCAAGGATATCAAATAGACTAGATTGTCAAAATCTTGTACGTCTACCGTACTATACATTTATAACTTAATCATGCTCAAGAGATAAGAAGTTCCACATACCTCTTCGGTTTAATCCACTTGCTAAGTCCAAACGCCGTACGTAGTATGTCAACCTATAATGACCATAGTACGTCTATTAACTTCTAGTTTCAAACGTAGAATGTTCCAAGTGCAAGTCACTAAATTCTACGGAAAATCGGACAGCACTTCCTTTGTTTTTACTAACTTTGCCACCTTTTTCAAGGCCGAATACAATAACCAAACAGCCCCAATTGGCTCACCACAATTTATAAGGTAGTTCAATACAAATGAATAACCAAACAGCCCCAATTGGCTCACTACAAACGATAACAAACTAGTCTAAACTATAATGTCAATTCGGCAATTAGGCAACAATACAAATCGTTTCCAATTCCTTATTAATCCAAGTGGTTTAGTATAACATGATATCAAGCCGCAATCGATTACAACTACTACAATCCTCAAGTAGGTAAATATGCGACGATTTTAAGTAACGACAAAAATTGTATTTCAATTTCAAAAGGCTAATCATGTCCTTTTCGGTTCTAGGCTTCTACAATCCATGTCACTTATCAAACTTCATAACACAAATCACATGATCACTTATAACTTATCATAACATGAAATCTTCAATTACAAAAGTAAAACGAAGATTATACCTCAATTAGCCCAATTATGATCCAAGGTCACAAGTCGCTCCTTAGCAACTTTAGCTCCTCCTTTCGACGTTCCAATACACTCCAAGCAACCCTTAGAAGCTTATAAAAGACTCATCTTCAAGTTTCAACTTCAAAGTTGAATAACCCTTTAGGTTTTCGCCTTGCGACTAATACGAAAACACCATTTTTCCGGGATCTTTCTATTGAGAACACTTACAATACCCTTAGGTACCTTGGTTTAAAGTGGGGGAATTATTGGACAACAATTGAAATTTTTTCTTTTGAAACCCTCCTAAAGTCGTGAGCCTTCAAGTGGACAAAAACAATTTCTTGAAAATTTTCTAAGTGCAAATGGCCTTGTCTTGCTACTAAGGTTGATAATATAATCAAATGGAGGGTTAAGATTAGAACACTTGTGTGGTTTGGATGAGATTCACTAAATATCAAGCTTATGTGGGGTCATTGACTTGGTCAAGGTTGTCAAGCTCTAAGCTTTGCAAGACTTCATCATAAATTATGGTCAAATGACCATTCCACCCTTGCACCTTTCGTCCATGTCCATGAAGGGGGAGTGACACGTGTCGCCCTCCCGTTCGTCGCAATATTTCGTTTTCCGTCAAATTCCAAAATTCCGATAAATCTTAACATCTTTTTGTTCTTACGAACGTTCTTATAAACATATCCTGAAATTCCGGGGTGTAACATTCTTCCCCCCTTAGAAACATTCGTCCTCGAATGTTCTCTCGGGAGTCAAACTTAAGATAGCGACATAGTCTCCTTACAACCCCTACGTGCCAATAAAGCCACACTTGGCCACAAAACAATACTCATACCAGAATATCAAACTGAACCCCACGTGTCAACATCGGTTATCTGCATAAAGCTTCTGCGGACTCTAAGCTTACTACAATCTTCCCCGGATAAGCTTCGCCTTATCCATAGCCCGCTGAATCAAGTCTTGACCAAATAACTGAACCTCGCCTATGTCAAACCATCCGACCGGCGATCTCCACTTTCTTACTCACAAGGCCTCACACCGGGCCACCTGAAAACTGGAAGGGTATCTGTTATCGCACGTAATACGACAAGAGGCAATTAACCTTCCCGGCTATTCCTGAAATCAAAAACACAGGCCCGCAACCTATCCCCAAGTTCCTGGATAGTACGCTCTGTCTGTCCGTCGGTCTGAGGGTGTAATGCAATACTGAGACTCACCTGTGCCCCTAATCCCCTTCTGAAAAACCTCCAGAAGTTATCCGCAACCGAGCTCATCTGTCTGTCATCATAAACGTTGGAACCCCGTGCAGTCTCACAATCTCTCTGCTATACAAGCAAGCCTAATCCTCAGCCGAGTAAGTGGTCCCTAATCCGAAAGAACACGACTGGTTTCGCCAGCCTAATAACCATGACCCCCAGGGGGTCGCACTTCCTCTGAGTACGATGCCACCCTGTAACAAGATCCATAAAATACTTCTCATCTCTAGGTTGGGATTTCAATCGCCTGTAATAGTCCACTGGGCTTCTGGTACACAACCATGACATGCTACTAACTCGGACACTAAGCAGTAAGCTCCGCTATGTCCCTTTTCTGGTCATCTTACCCATACATACATCTGAGGTCACGACACGACTTAGTCGGCCCCAAACAATTAGAGCAATAAGCACTGCGTGCCTTCCCTAAAACTCACGACTAGTCCTGCGACAGGTACACACAATCTTATCCTCATCTCACAAAGACCCCATCCGGTGCTACTCAACTGAGCTTTTCTCATCTGAGAGTCGTATCTCGATATCAGATCATAATCTGGATCTCATATGTCGCCTCTTTACTTCCTCAATGATGGAAGACTCGGCAACCTCTCGGATCTGAACTTCATTAACCTTGGAAACCAATAATCGAACCCCTAGGCTCGGTAACTGAAGAATCTTACGGACTACATCCTGTCTATTTGGCTGCCCATCCGCATCGCCTCAGTCCATCACAAGGAGTATCTGTAACTGTCTTAGCTTTCCCCGGATGGTATAGGATATCAATATCACCATCCTTGAGTAACTCTAACCACCATCGGTGTCGCAAATTCTACTGCCTCAGTCTGCAGATATACCGGAGGCTTTTGTGGTCTGCACAAGTATCTACATGAAGTCTGTATATACGTCATGCCCCCAAATCTTCAAGGCATGATTTAACTGCCGCCAGCTCTAAATCGTGAGTGGCGCAATTTCCTTTCCTGCTTCGCTAACTACCGGGAAACATAGGTTCTATCCTTACCGGGTTGCGTCAGCACACAACCTAGCCCAACACCCAACGTGTTATCATCAAAACCTAACCCTCTAGTCTTTCAGGATGAGTTAGAACTGTAGTCGTGGTCAACTTGTCTTCCAATAACTGAAAGTCTTTCTCATTCCTGCGAAATATTCGGGTATCCTTAATCTCACTTATGGTTCCTGTTTCCCTTTTTGTTGCAACCAAACTTGGTCACTAAACATAGACTTAATTCCTTTGCTTGCCTCATGGCTAAGACTTACTGTCAATCACAATTTAGGGGGGAAGGTTTCCTTGCTCTCGTCAAGTAGTAACCCGGTTTTCCTTTCCCAGTTTGTAGAGCCTAAAACTAGGTGTTACCACATTTTCTCGAAATGTTCTTACTGCCCATTATCTACTAATGGTCTTTACACTCGTCTGGGGTAATCATGACTCGTGCAACTTACATTTATATCTTTACGATACCTCCTCGACCAATTCGTACGTCGTTCTTTATTACTCCAACCCACCACTTTTCCCACGGTTATCTACATTGAAACCTATGGCAAGACGATACCAAAGACCTTTCCAGTCTTATGTCCTTCGTCTAACAAGATGGGTACACGCAACCCCAATAATACGTAAAACTGTCCTTTTATGTGGGGGAGAAAACTTATCTCCCCTTTCTTAAACTTTCCTTGGCGTCACAACCCCAATCACAGGGTCCTCTCGCGGCCAGTAATTATCTAATCAACACGCACCGCCTTAAAGTCATGTAGATTTTTAAAACCTACCAAAGTTGCCCTCAGCTTTCCGCCGGCAGCATTCGTACTTATTTATTCATGCCTTGCACATTTTCCTGAAATTATCTGGAAGGTCGTGGCCCTGACCGCCACACCAAACCAACTCCAAGTACCTCCTAGGGCACTTAACATAAATTCCTCCAAAATCAATTTTTACATACTTTCTGCGTCAATTTACCTCAAGTGAACAAGTCACACAGTCTTAAAAAGAATAACCATGATGCCAAAGAAGGAAGGATAATTCACTGGTTACCACCACTTCTCTCCCTTTACACTAGATAATCAGCTTACCAGAAAACTGGAATCGAGCCAAACTCTCTCTGCAGTCAACGTTGGCATAACAAGAGGCCAACTAGCCCGAACTCATAATGACCTCAATGTCTGTCATAACAGCTCTGTTGGGTCCAACGACTTTATCGTTACCGGCAATTATTATCTAACCGCTCAGCTACCACCCAATACTCACGGGTGTAGTCACCTCGAAAGGTTTTCATAGATTCCGGCTTTATTTCTTTACACTTGGTTGCTCTCTTTTTCACTGGTCGTACTCTTCCCGTACTCCCAAACTTATTCTAGCGTACGTTCATAGCCTTCATGCCGTTCGCCTCAAATCTGGAGTTACTAAATTAAACAATACAAGGCCCATTCCGGCTCACAACACAGTTCCGTGGAACACGCCCACGAACCCGTAAAATGACTAACTAAACTTGGCCTTGCACTCGTGACTCGCCACGGGACTACTACCAACTGATCCCATTTCCTTTCAAGTTATGGGGCGACCCTTAATAGGTCCTCAACTCGACTCGGCGTCGCACTTAACTCTTACCCTTGGTCTGACTTAACTTTACTACCCGAGAAGGCCTTATATACCTAAGGTCTCGACGGTTATCACCTTCTCAGGCTCGCAATTTCCATGCTCCAAGCCTAACTTATCAGCCCCCCGTAACCGGGTACAAAACTTCTCGTAAAATCATAGTCGTGTTGTCTTGACCACAACAACCATACTTTCTTCGTCCGGATCTCGCCCGTACAATTCCCTTAAGCATACCACGTAGCTTAAGTTGCTAACATAGTCTTCCACTTAGTCTCTTAATTAACTTCTTAAAGGTCCATTACATTCTCACACAACTCATCTTCACCTAATTATCTCAAATTAGCACGTAAAACCTTGATGAGAGTTCCTTAACTGCTCATACCTTCCCGGTATTTATTTAGTCCTTACCAAATCCTGGTAATCTAAAATCATCCTAGGCAACACATATGTGACCCCCAAACATAAATCCGTATAGTTGTATGTCACAATACCAACTATACTACAAACATTACCAACCTGGATATGCAATCCACATAATCCTTCCAGGGTTACTGCTGCCTTTCTCGTAGCTGCAAATAATCATAACTTGTTAGGGAGAGACGACCCTAACCATACAGCTCTATCGCACGATCTTAGAGTGAGAAAAATGGAACCAATCCTAAATGTCCTGCAGCCTCCTGATTATAGATGTGGTGCACAACACACCGATAATCAAAACTCTACTAGACACGGTCTGTAGACACTTTCCGAGGACTAACCTGGCTCTGATACCACTTTTGTCACGACCTGACCCCGCGATCGGTGCCCTACCAGGCACCCCTTTCGGTATACCTCAGAGAATAGCAGCGGAACATACACATCTGATAAAGTACTTAAACATAAAATAACAACAGGCTAGCCGATAAGGCCACCTTCTGAAAACCATATCAATAAAACAGTACATTTCTATTTTTTTTTTCAGCCCAATCCACAATGTGACTACAGACCTCTAAGAATAAAAACTCTGGCGGGACAGGGCCCCGCCATACCCCTGAATGTACAATAACCGACAATACCAGGGATAAGCCTCCGGAATAAAGGAGCTTCTCAACGGCTGAACAATGATCCTAAGAGCGAGGATCAGCAACTTGTACTCTACCTGCGGCATGAACGCAGCCCCCCGAAGGAGGTCAGTACAACATGTACCAAATATGTGAAACTGAAAGTACTGTAATGAAATCATAAGTCTAAAATAAACTGGAGACATGTATGATAACTCAATTAACAGTACAATGTGCCTTACTAACCATGCGAGTAAATAGGAGTATACTTACAATATAAAGTAGGAAAGCTCACGATCAAAGCAGGACCACCTGCCCGCAGTATCAATAAGCAATCCTATTCCTGGGACTATTTCCCCCGCATAGATCACGTGGACCCGCGTGAGGTATTCCTCGCATGGGACTATTTCACCCGCATAAGCCCTTACGGACTCGCATGAGGTATTCCTCGCATAGGCTGAACCCGCCCGCATGGGACTATTTCACCCGCATGAGCCCTACGGACTCGCATGAGGTATTCCTCGCATCGTGGGTAGCAAATCCACGGAAATATGCAATGCCACAACCCCGGGGAATGACCCCGCAACGAATAATATATCACTAGCACAATCCGGCTACATAACATAAGTACTACCGGCTTATCCTACAATACATAAGCAAGTTAAGAAATCCCCTAACTTCTTATTATTCTTGTTTATATACACTCTCATTTTAGTTTACCTAAGGCACTAACATGTTCTTTATAGAAATCCGGGAATTTAATCCAAAGTACTACGTACTTCTATTCCTTAAAACCAATGACTCTTTTTGGTAGAAAACTTCCAAGATACTATAAATCCTAGTATCAAGTTCAAATTACATTTCAAGGCAAGTCACAACACCCTTAGAAATAAAGTTAAGTTTCTAAATCAAGTGACTCCTTTTCTTATAAAACTTTTAGGCAATTGATGCCTTAAAATCGAATTGTCTTCCATTAAATCAAGCCATTTATCTTTCCATAAAGCCAATATAACCAACTCCCCATAAAGTCGTTATATTCGCTTTATATCTTAGTCAAGTACGATTTCCTTTCCAAGGGACTTATACGTTTAAAACGAAACAAGTATCACATTCTTTAAAACTCTTCAAGTCCCTTAACATACTCAAGTTACTTAGAGTAAACCACTCTTTAAACTTTCTATAAAGCTATTATAACCAACTTCCCATAAAGTCGTTATACTAGCCTTATACATTAGCAATTTACATTCTTTCCTTATAACCAAGAGACTTAAATTTTTCCACACAACAAGTATTAAAATACTTTCAACATACATAAAGTCTCTTAACTTTTGAAAACCAAGATATCCTTAATATTTAAACAAGTGAGTTAATTCCCTAACTCAAACAACTTGGACATTCTTTAAAATAAGCCAAGGATATCAAATAGACTAGATTGTCAAAATCTTGTACGTCTACCGTACTATACATTTATAACTTAATCATGCTCAAGAGATAAGAAGTTCCACATACCTCTTCGGTTTAATCCACTTGCTAAGTCCAAACGATGTACGTAGTATGTCAACCTATAATGACCATAGTACGTCTATTAACTTCTACTTTCAAACGTAGAATGTTCCAAGTGCAAGTCACTAAATTCTACGGAAAATCGGACAACACTTCCTTTGTTTTTACTAACTTTTCCACCTTTTTCAAGGACGAATACAATAACCAAACAGCCCCAATTGGCTCACCACAATTTATAAGGTAGTTCAATACAAATGAATAACCAAACAACCCCAATTGGCTCACTACAAACGATAACAAACTAGTCTAAACTATAATGTCAATTCGGCAATTAGGCAACAATACAAATCGTTTCCAATTCCTTATTAATCCAAGTGGTTTAGTATAACATGATATCAAGCCGCAATCGATTACAACTACTACAATCCTCAAGTAGGTAAATATGCGACGATTCTAAGTAACGACAAAAATTGTATTTCAATTTCAAAAGGCTAATCATGTCCTTTTCGGTTCTAGGCTTCTACAATCCATGTCACTTATCAAACTTCATAACACAAATCACATGATCACTTATAACTTATCATAACATGAAATCTTCAATTACAAAAGTAAAACGAAGATTATACCTCAATTAGCCCAATTATGATCCAAGGTCACAAGTCACTCCTTAGCAACTTTAGCTCCTCCTTTCGACGTTCCAATCTACTCCAAGCAACCCTTAGAAGCTTATAAAAGACTCATCTTCAAGTTTCAACTTCAAAGTTGAATAACCCTTTAGGTTTTCGCCTTGCGACTAATACGAAAACACCATTTTTCCGGGATCTTTCTATTGAGAAACACTTACAATACCCTTAGGTACCTTGGTTTAAAGTGGGGGAATTATTGGACAACAATTGAATTTTTTTCTTTTGAAACCCTCCTAAAGCCGTGAGCCTTCAAGTGGGCAAGAACAATTTCTTGAAAATTTTCTAAGTGCAAATGGCCTTGTCTTGCTACTAAGGTTGATAATATAATCAAATGGAGGGTTAAGATTAGAACACTTGTGTGGTTTGGATGAGATTCACTAAATATCAAGCTTATGTGGGGTCATTGACTTGGTCAAGGTTGTCAAGCTCTAAGCTTTGCAAGACTTCATCATAAATTATGGTCAAATAACCATTCCACCCTTGCACCTTTCGTCCATGTCCATGAAGGGGGTGACACGTGTCGCCCTCCCGTTCGTCGCAATATTTCGTTTTCCGTCAAATTCCAAAATTCCGATAAATTTTTACTCGTCTCAAATCTTAACATCTTTTTGTTCTTACGAACGTTCTTATAAACATATCCTGAAATTCCGGGGTGTAACTGTTATACCCCGTATTTCCAGAGTATGTACGTGAGGGCGTACGTATAAGAATTTGAGCCTTAAGATTAGGCAAGGTTCGAAATTGGGCACAAGTGCCGAAAAGAGTCGTTTTCTGACGAAACGTTTCCACAGCTTACGTAGGGAAAATTCCGGCTATGTCATTAATAATTTTTGCGGATTTTTCCGAGAGACGAAACATTTTGGACCAACGGGAGGGGGACAAGTGTCACCCTCCCATTGGAAGCAAGTGGACGGCAAAGCTAGACCATTGGCACGTTTTTTGTGTTGAAATTTTGGTCAAGGGTTAGGTAGGATATTTTGTGTAGATGGATAAGGTAGCACATGGCTAAATCTTGGCCTTACACTTGCTATGCACTTGTCTTCATCTTGGCCATTGGTTGACCTTCACTTGACCTATAAATACCCCTCTAAGTTGAAGACTTTCTTCATCCTCACTTGAGCAATCTATCTAAGTCTCAAAATACTCCCTCCCTCTTGTTCTTTCGTCCACCACACCCCCCTCCCCCTTTGAGAAGGCCCTTTGGCCGAGAGCTTCCCCTCCTTTGTAGTAGTTAGCGTGGGTACCCCCTTTGTAGTAGTTAGCGGGGTACCCCACTAGCCTAGTTGTCTCGTATAATACCCCTTGTTGTGGTATAGAAATACTCTCCTAGTATTGTTATAATGTCCAAATACCTTGGCCCAAATACCTTGTAGTATTCCCAAGATTACACTTATACAAAAGCCCAGAAAATACTATTATACTTCCTTTAGCCACTAAAAGAAACCCTAAGGAAATCTTCATTGATAGTTGAAGTAATTGAGTAGAAGTTGGTTAGAACTTCTAAGGGTTGTTTGGAGCGGGTTGGAGCGCACGGAGTAGGAGCTAAACCTTGCTCAGGATCGACATATAAACTCGGATAATTTTGGGCTTATCGAGGTAAACACTCTTGACCTTCTATTGTAATTGGAAATTACATGTTGTAGGAATATATAGTTGAAGTATACTATATATAGAACTGAACGTTATAATTGTGCGGCAATGTCTTTTGACTTAAGCCTGAATTTTAAAGAAGAGAACTGAACTGTAATTACATAGGATCAGACATGAGACTTGTGTAGTATTACTGTGAGTAGAATTTTACACGTCCGGTTAGACGTGCAAACCCCCCCTGGTTGGCTTGGTAGCCGGCCTCGATAGAGGAGGAGATTTACGCTGTTGCGGGGGGGGAGGTGCTGCCGAATTTTCTGTAGAATATTCTACATTGAGATCTAAGATGTTAATAGGCGCCTTGTGGCCTCTATAGGTTGAAATACTGCGTGTGGTGTGGTCTACTTGGCTTAAGGTGTAGCCGACGGTTTGAGGTACTTGGAGCGTTTTGCTATTAGTCGATAATCGTCGCGAGGTATGTGAACCTCTTCCTACCTTTTCTAGCATGATATGTGTGTAACTATGTAGTGCAGTGAGACGTCATGTGCTAAATGTATTTGATTGGTTTAAAACATAAAGTGTTATAACAGCTTTATGGGAAGTTGGTTATAACAGCTTTATGTAGGTAAGGAAATGCTTTGTGGTTTTAAAAAGGTAACTGATTTGACTTATAACTGACTTGTTGTGTAATAGTAAAGAATCTTGAAGTATTTCAAAAGAATGCTGAATCATCTTTAACAGAAGAGTAATACTTGGTTTTGAAAACATAAGAGTTATACTAGCTTTATGGGAAGTTAGGTATAACGTCTTAAGAGAGAATGGTTTTACTGATTTTTAGAAGTTAAGAGACTTAATCTTAAAAGATAAGAGACTTGACTTGATATGGATGTTAGTGAGAAACCTCATTCGTGAGTAATGAGTACACAGTTGTAAAAGGAATAATGTTTTACCGATTCGAAATCGTAATAAGTATCGAACAAACCATCGCAGCGGCGTTAATAAAGGAAAATGTAATGACTAATGAAGTATTATTAAAACCAGAGAAACCTCCATCTGCAGAAGCTAAGATGAGACAAAATGAGATTACATTTTCTAGATCATGGCGCTTAATAAGATTGATTATGAACAAGAATAACCTACTCGCCTAGGGCATATGTTACTCAATTGTTTTAAAAGAGATTAAGACATTGAACTACGAAACTTTTCTAAAAAGAGATCGCGTAATTGAAATTAGGCAAGCCGAACTTTAGGGTAAAGAAAGGCATTGTGTTGTCTTAAAATGGTTTAAAACATAAAGTGTTATAACAGTCTTATGGGAAGTTGGTTATAACGACTTTATGAAAATAAAAGAAGGGTTTTTATCACTGGTTTTAATGTGGTAACTTGACTTTAAAAAGAGAAGTGTTTTGGTCTAAAAAGAAGGCATGGTATTGCCTTAATTTGGTTTTAAAAAGGATAGTATGAAAGTTGTTTTGGTTTACTTAAAAGATATAAGTCACTCTATTTTATGCTACGGGTATCGGGTGACTTTTATAAAAGGGAATGGATCGTTAAAAGGAACTTAACGTACGTAGTACTTTAGGATTAAAACCCGGACTTTGACATAAAATGAAAGTACCTTGAGTTGTGGATAACTTGCCTATGATTGTTGTTGTGTAACTTGCCTATGCTTGTTGTTGTGTAACTTGCCTATGCTTGTTGTGATAGCCTTTGTTATGCAAGAATTGTGTTCTATATTACCGCGTCTCTCAGTGGAGGGCCGGTTGACTTGTTGAGGACTTACTTGGACGTACCGGCAGTGACGGAAAATTTCACGGGTATGCTTCTGATGATAGTGTTATTCCATGGACTAGCTCTCCATGAGGTTTCTTCAGACGGCCTTGGTACCGGTGGTCGCCAGACTTGCCCCGCCTCGTGGCTGATTCGGCCTTGGTACACAGTAGTTAGCCCTCGCACTTGCCCCGCTCGGTGTAGTGACGAAGTCTCGTGATACGCTTGGTACCGTGGTCACCGTACTTGCCCGCCGCTACGTGACCGGCCTTGGTATCTGGTAGTCGACTCTCGCACTTGCCCCGTGTCAGCTTCGTGGTTTGGTTGTATTGTATTGTTATTACGGCTTTGGCATCAGGTAGGACTTGGTGTTCAGGTGTACTTCTTGATGTTATCATATCATAGACTGCCGGCAGTGAGGAAGGTATTCCACGGGCATGACTGATGTTGTGGGCGTGAGACCCATAATTATATTTGAGTAAATGACCCGGAGGGCGTGAGACCCTGACTTGATATAACTGTTATATGTGTGTACTGTAGTTTGGTTATCATACATGTCTCCTGCTTTATATAGACTATTATGATTTCATTTACAGTATTTACAGTTTCACATACTTGGTACCGCAGATCGACTCCTTGGCTGCGTTCATGCCGCAGGTAGAAGTACATCGGTTGTCGATCCCCGCTTTTAGGATCACCTTTCAGCGTATTGGGAAGCTCCGTTCCTTCGGAGGCTTATCTTTGGTATGTTACCCTGATGTCTGTAGGTTCTTGTACATTCAGGGGTATGGCGGGGCCCTGTCCCGTCATAGTTGTTGTAAAAATCTTAGAGGTCTGTAGCACTGTTGTGGGCAGGGTTGTAAGGATTGTAACTGTTCAAACGTTTATATATATATGTTGAAAGGCAACTGTTTTGGTTGGCCTGTTTATTTATCATATCTCTCATTTCGTGATTATGTTTTATTTCCGCTGATTTTCTCTGATGTTGTATCACTAGGGTGCCCGGGGTAAGACACGATCCACGGGCGGATTTGGTCGTGTGAATAACCACACCGGAGCAGGAGATGGGTTACGCGAGTGGGCGATTAATGGCCAGGGTTGTGGCCAGACTTGAGGATAGGCTGGACGCAGCAGTTCCAGTAGCACCAGTGGTTCACCCTAGATCAGATAGTTTGAGGCTACGGGATTTTCTGAGTTGTAGGCCGCCAGAGTTTTATGGGTCGAGGCCTGAGGATGATCCGCAGGAGTTCATCCGAGCGATTCTGACGGATCGCGAGAGTGATCAAGGCATCGGAGACCGAGTCAGTGGTCCTAGGTTCGCATCGGCTGCGTGATACCGCAGTCGACTGGTTTGATTCGTGGGAGCTGTCCCGGGGAGAGAATGCACTTCCAGCCGTTTGGGACGATTTCTCAAGGGCTTTTCTTGCACGTTTCTTGCCTCCACAGATGAGGAGGGCTCGGGCCGACAGATTTTTGGTGTTGCGGCAGAACGGGCGTACGGTTCGGGAGTACAATGTGGAGTTCGACTCATTGGCCCGGTACGTCCCCGCGTTAGTAGCTAGTATGGAGGATCGGGTGCACCGATATGTTACAGGGCTCGATGATTACCTAGCAGAAAGTTGTTCGGGTGTAGCTCTTCAGCCGGGCATGGACATTGCCCGCATGCAGGCTTATGCACTTGGATGTGAGGAGCGGAGAAATCGACGGAATGACCAAGATCAGCAGAAGAGGGCCAGAACAGCAGGGTCCTTTGGTGACTTTCGAGGCGGACCGCCTCAGAAGAGCGATTATGCGCCTCCGCCAGTACCAAGTGGTCCCCCACCATCGTCGGGACGTTTTGGATATTCAGGAGCAGGTCAGGGCTCCCAGGTTTCAGATTTTCAGGGGAGTAGGAGTGCTCGCCGGATGAGGTCGCCCTTGTCTCAGTGTGGCCGTTGTGGAAAACTTCATAAGGGAGAGTGTCGTACTAACTTGGGAGATTGTTATTCTTGCGGCCAACAGGGCCATCTGGCGAGAGACTGCCCGATCAGGGGTAGCGCTGGTAGGATAGCACAGACTACGAGATCTGTTGCGGGTTCTTCACCTTCCATAGCTAGGCAGGATGTTCATACACCGGCAGGCCACGGCAGAGGTCGCGGTGGAAGTTCCCAGTTTTAGCGGTCCTTTGAACCGCCTATTTTCAGGTATATCCTTAACCCTCTAGAGACTTGTATGTATTGATGTGATGATAATGTGTTAAGTGTTATGTTCGGATAGCTTTGTGCTAAAATGTGATTTAGAAGCCTGGTTAGTAAAAGGGTAATCCTAGGGGTGAGGAAATGATGAACCTTAGAATATTACAGTTAAGACCTTAGATGTAAGGCCGTCTTGAGTACAAGACTTTGCGGGTGATCTTTGTCAGAATGTATAAGTATACGTGGAGTAATTGTGGGAAAATTCCTTGGGTAGTGTAAAATGGAAGTGGTAGCTTTCATGACCTGTATAGGTAAGATTGTTCCGGATCGGGAAACAAGAGCTTGATGCGTTAAGTGGGTCGGGTTGGGGCCATGTTGCGGGCCAACCCGCGGCCTGTTCGAGTGGGTCACCCAGGTGGTCCCGCCAGGTGGTAGGGTCACGAGGGTGCTAGGCCCAAGTTTAGATGACCATCGTATGAGTTCGTGGATGCGTTCGACCAGAATCGGTTCGTGAAGGCCGGGAATGGCCTTAGAGGAAAGTGAAGCTAGTAAGATGACCAAGTTTGGAGGTAGTGACTCCAAAGTTTCGGCAACAGAATTGTTGACTGAAGTGTGGTACGTGTACTAAGAAGAGTTCGAGTGTTCGAGAAGAGTACGACGGGTAAGGATAGATATGAACATGTGCTGAGAGAATAGAAATGATCGTTACCCTTGTGAAGTAAAGGTGCGAAGGAATATCTGTTAGACCGGGGGGTGGAAGCTTTTGTAATTCTAGAGGTGATTCCTCGTTGACTTGGGTTAAGTACTGGAGCGTGTGTTATTTTTGTGGCCATATGTGGCATTGACAACTTGTTTAAGTTAAGAAGAACTTTATCATTATCCGTCTTGAGAAGGAACATTCGGGACGAATGTTTCTAAGGAGGGGAGAATGTTATACCCCGTATTTTCAGAGTATGTACGTGAGGGCGTACGTTAATAAATTTAAGCCTTAAAGTAGGCATAGGTTCGAAATTTGTGCACAACCCCCGATTAGAGTCGTTTTTCGACGAAACGTTTTACAGAACTTGCGAAGGGAAAATTTCGGCTATGTCATTTATTATTTTTGCGGATTTTTCCGAGAGACGAAACATTTTGGACCAACGGGAGGGTGACAAGTGTCACCCTCACATTGGACGTAAGGTTGGGCGGTAATGGACGATTGGGGTCAAGGGAGTAGGTAGGATATTTGTGCAAGTTGGTGTGGTAGATGGATAAGGTACACATGGTTAAATCTTGACCCTACACTTGCATGGCACTTGGCTTGATCTTGGCCATTGGTTGGCCATTGCTTGACCTATAAATACCCCTCTAAGTTGAAGACTTTCTTCATCCAAACTTGAGCAATCTTTCTAAGTCTTGAAATCCTCCCTCCCCTCTTGAGTAGTTCTCGTCCAAAGAGTCTCCCCTTTTGTGAGCCCTGGCGAGAGCCTCCTCCCCTTTGTAGTGTCTGGAGGGTACCCCTAGCCTTGTTGTTTTCGAGAAATACCCCCCCCCTTGGTAGAGAAATACTCTCCAAGTATTGTTATAATGCCCTAAATACCTTAGCCCATATACCTTGTAGTACTTTCCAAAGTTACCTCTATACGTAGAGCCCGGAAATACTATTATACTTTCCCTCAGTCGCAAAAACGAAACCCTAAGGAAATCTTCACTGATAGTTGAAGTATTTGAGTAGAAGTTGGTTAAAACTTCTAAGGGTTGTTTGGAGCGGTTGGAGCCGCATGCAGTAGAGCTAAACCTTGCTCAGGATCGACATTTAAACTTGGATAATTTTGGGCTTATCGAGGTAAATACTACTGTCCTTCTATTGTAATTGGAAATTACATGTTGTAGGAATATATAGTTGAAGTATACTATATATAGAATTGAACATAGTTTTGCGGCAATGTCTTTTGACTTAAGCCTGAATTTAAAGAATAGAATCGAATCAGTAATTACATAGATCAGTATACATGAGACTTGTGTAGCATTCGTGAAGTAGAATTGTACACGTCCGGATTAGACGTACAACCCCCTCTGGGAGTTGTTGTCTGTAGCGTGTCTCGATAGAGGAGGAGATTTCTGTGATTCTTTGGGGGAGGTGCTGCCGAATTTTCTGTAGAATATTCTACGTTGAGATCTAGATGTTAATAGGCGCCTTGTGGCCTCTATAGGTTGAAGTACTACGTGTGGCATGAGCTACTTGGCTTAAGGTGTAGCCGACGGTTTGAGGTACTTGGAGCATTTTGCTATTAGTCGATAATCGTCGCGAGGTATGTGAACCTCTTCCTATCTTTTCTAGCATGATATGTGTATAACTATGTAGTACGGTAGACGTACATGTGTTAAATGTATTTGATTGGTTTAAAACATAAAGTGTTATAACGGCTTTATGGGAAGTTGGTTATAACAGCTTTATGTAAGTAAGAAATGCTTTGTGGTTTTTAAAAGATAACTGATTTGACTTATAACTGACTTGATGTGTGATAATAAGAATCTTGAAGTATTTCAAAAGAATTAAGAAACCTTTTTGAAAGAAGAGTAATACTTGGTTTTGAAAACATAAGAGTTATACTAGCTTTATGGAAAGTTAGGTATAACGTCTTAAGAGAGAATGGTTTACTGATTTTTAGAAGTTAAGAGACTTAATCTTAAAAGATAAGAGACTTGACTTAATATGGATGTTAGTGTGAAACCTCATTCGTGAGTAATGAGTACTTGGTTTTAAAAGGAATAATGTTTTACTGATTTCAGAAATCAGAATAAGTATCGAACAAACCACTGCAGCGCTAATAAAGGAAAATGTATTGAATAATGAAGTATTATTAAAACCAGTAGAAACCTCCATCCGCATAGAAGCTAAGATGAGACAAAATGATATTACATTTTCTAGATCATGGCTGCTTTAATAAATGGTTATAAACAAGTATAAACTGCTCACACCTATGGCATATGTTACTCAATTGTTTCAAAAGGGATTAAGACATTGAACTATGAAACTTTTCTAAAATAAGGAGACTTCAGTAATTGAAATTAGGCAAACTGGAACTTTAGGGAAAAGAAAGGCATTGTTTAGTCTTAAATTGTTTTAAACATAAAGTGTTATAACAGCTTTATGGGAAGTTAGTTATAACGACTTTATGAAAACAAAAGAAGGGTTTTATCATTGGTTTTAATGTGGTAATTTGACTTTAAAAAGAGAAGTGTTTTGATTTACTTAAAAGATGTAAGTCACTCTATTTTTTTTATACTAAGGGTATCGGGTGACTTTTATTAAAGGAATAGATCTCTTAAAAGGAATTTAACGTACGTAGTACTTTAGGGTTAAAACCCGGACTTGACATAAAATGAAAGTACCTTGAGTTGTGTATAACTTGCCTATGCTTGTTGTAGTGAGACTTGCCTATGCTTGTTGTGATAGCCTTTGTTGTGCAAGAATTGTGTTTCTATACTACCGCGTCTCTCGGTGGAGGGCCGGTTGACTTGTTGAGAACTTACTTGGACGCGTCAAAGCGACGGAGAATTCCACCGCACGCTCCTATTGATAGTGTTATTCCATGGACTAGCTCTCCACGAGGTTTCTTCTTGTTCGCCTTGGTACCGTGGTCGCCAGACTTGCCCGCCTCGTGGCTGATTCGCCTTGGTACTGGTAGTTAGCCCTCGCACTTGCCCCGCTCGATTGTAGTGACGGTCTCGTGATACGCCTTGGTACACCGTAGTTAGCCGTCGTATTTGCCGGCCACCACACGTGGCGGCCTTGGTATCCGTAGTCGGCCAGACTTGCCCCGGTCGCCTTCGTGGTTTGGTTGTATTGTATTGTAAATACGGCTTTGGCATCGTGTAGGACTTGGTGTTCGGTGTACTTGGTGTTATCATATCATAGACTGCCGGCAGTGAGGAAGGTATTCCACGGGCATAATTGATGTTGTGGGCGTGAGACCCATAATTATATTTGAGTAATGACTTGAAGGGCGTGAGACCCTGACTTGATATACTGTTATATGTGTAATCGTAGTTTGGTTATCATACATGTCTCCCCGCTTTATATAGACTATTATGATTTCATTTACAGATTTACGCTTCACATACTTGGTACACAGATCGACTCTCTGGGCCGCGTTCATGCCGCAGTGAGGTACATCTACCGTCGATCCCCGCTTTTAGGATCACATTTCAGCAGTCTTGGGAAGCTCCGTTCCTTCGAGGCTTATCTTTGGTATGTTACCCCGAGTCCAGAGGTTCTTGTACATTCGGGGTACGGGCCCCGTCCCGTCATAGTTGTTGTAAAAATCTTAGAGGTCTGTAACCGCTGTAAGCGTGGTTGTAAGGATTGTAATCGTTTCAAAGGTCGATATATATATATATGCTGAAAGGAAACCGTTTTGGTTGGCCTATTTTCTTTCATCTTGATCCATATCTATTTATATGTTTAAGTTTTTATTTCCGCTGGTTTTTCTCTGATATTGTATCACTAGGGTGCCCGGGGTAAGGCACCAGTCACGGGCCCGGGTTCGGGTCGTGACAGTTATGTATGATAGCCGGTTTATGCTAGTGATATATTATTCATTACGGGGTCATTCCTCGGGTTTGTGGCATTTGCATATTCCGTGGATTTGCTACCCATGATGCGAGGAATACCTCATGCGAGTCCGTAAGGGTTTATGCGGGTGAAATAGTCCTATGCGGGGCGGACCAGTCCTATGCGAGGAATACCTCATGCGGGTTTACACGACCTATGCGGGCAGATACAGTCTATGCGAGGAATACCTCATGCGGGTCCACACGACCCTTGTGGGTGAAATAGTCCCAGGAGTAGGATTGCTTAATGATACTGCGGGCGGTGGCCCTGCTTTGATCATGAGCCTCCTATTTTTATGCGGTAAAATATGCTCTTGATTACTCTCATTGTTAGTAAGGCACAGTGTACTGTAATTTGATTATCTTACATGTCTCCGGCTTTGTTTTAGATTTATGATGTATTTATAGTATTTTTCCAGTTTCGCATACTTAGTACATATTGTGTACTGACCCCCTTCCTCCGAGGCTGCGTTCATGCCGCAGGTAGGGGTAAGCAGGTGGTGGATCCTCATTCTTAGGATCACTGATCAGGTGTCAGAAGCTCCATTTCTCCGGAGGCTTGTCTTTTGGTACGGATTTCCCTGATGTTGTAGATATTATGTACATTCAGGGGTATGGCGGGCCCTGTCCCGCCACAATTGTTATTCCTAGAGGTCTGTAGTCACATTTGTGGTTTGGGCTGTAAGAACAGAGTTGTACTGTTTTACTATTGGTTATGTATATTTTTTTGGGAGGCGGCCTCATCGGCTAGCCTGTGATGTTGATTGTCTAAACATGTTTATGTGTTGTGTATGTTCCGCTGCTATTCTCTGATATATACCTGAACGGAGTGCCCAGGTAGGGCACCAGTCGCGGCCCCCGGGGTCGGGTCGTGACATGGAGGGACTTCTCATTTTGGAGCTTGCTTTGATTATCCATACGTGATAACGTAACCCGACCCATTTGCGGGACACGGTGTACTGATGAATCATGTGACATAACCCGACCCACTTGTGAGGCGCGCATCGTGGAATCAGTAGCATAACCCGCCCGCTCGCGAGGCGGTGTCTTGGAATTGTAGCATAACCCGACCCGCCGCGGGCGCGGTAAAATGACGAATCCCGCCTATGTGTAGGCTCGGTGTATATGGCGTAACCCGGCCTATGTGTAGGCTCGGTGTATCTCATAACATAACCCGACCTATTTGTAGGCTCGGTATGTCTCATAACATAACCCGACCTATTTGTAGGCTCGGTGTGTCTCATAACATAACCCGACCTATTTGTAGGCTCGGTGTGTGTTATACCCCGTATTTTCAGAGTATGTACGTGAGGACGTACGTAGAAAATTTGAGCCTTAAGTTAGGCAAGTTTCGAAATTTGTACACAACACCCGATTAGAGTCGTTTTTCGAAAACGTTTCCATGACTTTTGTTGGGAAAATTCCGGCTATGTCATTTATTATTTTTATGGATTTTTCCGAGACGAAACATTTTGGACCAACGGAGGGTGACATGTGTCACCCTCACATTGGATGAGGTTGGGCGGCAATGGTGGACGAATTGGCCTTGGCTTTTGTCAAGGATTAGGTAGGATATTTTGGTGGTAGATGGATAAGGTGTACTTAGGTGAATCCTAGCCCTACACTTGCTATACACTTGGATGGATCTTGGCCATTGGTTGGCCATTCCTGACCTATAAATACCCCTAAGCTTGAAGAGTTCTTCATCCAAAAATGTGCCTAAGTCTTGAAATCTCCCTCCCCTCTCCTTGTTGTATTCGTCCGCCACACCCCTCCCCTTTGAGAAGGCCCTGGCCGAAAGTATCCCCTCCTAGTAGTGCTAGCCATGGGTACACCCCCTAGCCTAGTTGTCTCGTATAAATACCCCCTTTGTGGTATAGAAATACTCTCCAAAGTATTGTTGTAATGTCCAAATACCTTGGCCCAAATACCTTGTAGTATCCCCAAGGTTACACTTATAAAAGCCCAGAAAATACGATTATACTTTCCTTTAGCCACTAAACGAAACCCTAAGGAAATCTTCATTGTTGTTTGAAGTACTTAAGAGAAGTTGGTTAGAACTTCTAAGGGTTGTTTGGAGCGGATCGAGCACTCGGAGGAGAGCTAAACCTTGCTCGGAGCGACATTAAACTCGGATAAATTTTGGGCTTATCGAGGTAAATATCTTGTCCCCCTATTGTAATTGGAAATTACATAAGTGTTGAATATATAGTTGTTGTATACTATATATAGAACTGAACTTAGTATTGTGGCAATGTCTTTTGACTTAAGCCTGAAGAATAAAGAATCGAATCGAATCGTAATTACATAGGTCAGACATGAGAGACTTGTAGAGCATTACTGTGTAGTAGAATTGTACACGTCCGGTTAGGCGTGTAAACCCCCGGTTGGCTTGGTAGCCGGCCTCGATAGAGAGGAGAGATTTACGCTGCCATTGCGGGGAGGTGCCGAATTTTCAGAGATTATGGAACGTTGAGATCTAGATGTTAATAGCGCCTTGTGGCCTTATAGGTTGAAGTACTACGTGTGGAGTGATCCACTTGGCTTAGGAGTAGCCGGTTTGGGGTACTTGAGCGTTTTGCTATTAGTCGACAATCGTCGCGAGGTATGTGAACCTCTTCCTATCTCTTCTAGCATGATATGTGTGAACTATGTAGTACGGTAGACGTATACGTGTTAATCGTGTTTGATTGTTCTTAAAACATAAAGTGTTATAACGGCTTTATGGGAAGTTGGTTATAACAACTTTATGTAGGTAAGAAAATACTTTGTGGTTTTAAAAGGTAACTGATGTGAATTATAACTGGCTAGTTATAATAAAGAACTTGATGTATTTCAAAAGATTTATAAATCGCTTTTGGAAGAGAGTAACACTTGGTTTTAAAAGGTTTTAAAAAGAGTTATACTAGCTTTATGGGAGTTAGGTATAATGTCTTAAGAGAGGTAAAGAAAATGGTTTATCGATGTTAGAAGTTAAGAGACTTGATCTTATAAGATAAGAGACTTAACTTATTTGTTTTAATGTGAATGTTTGTGTGAAACCTCATTCGTGAGTAATGAGTACTTGGTTTTATTTAAAGGGATAATGTTTTACTGATTTCGGAAATCAGAATGTGTATCGACAGACCACCGCGTTAATAAAGGAAAATGTATTGAATAATGATGAATTGTATTAAAACCAGAGAAACCTCCATCCGCATAGAAACTAAGATGAGACAAAATGATATACATTTTCTAGATCATGGTCTTTGTAATAAGAATGTTGTAAACAAGAATAACCTACTCACGTGAGACATATATTACTCAATTGTTCTAAAAGGAATCAAGTGATTAAGTTTGGGAACTATGAAACCATTTGAAAATGAGAACTTGAGTAATTGAAACTAGGCAAACCGGAACTTAGGAAAAGAATGTTGTTACTTGATTTTGAAAAGGAATGTGGGTTGGTCATTCTAATACTACGTATCGGGTGACTTTTATAAAAGTAATGGATCTCTTTTAAAAGAACTAAACGTATGTAGTACTTTGGGGTTAAAAACCCGGACGTTGGCATAAAATGACAGTACTTTGAGGTGTTGTGAAACTTGCCTATGCTTGTTGTTGTGAAACTTGCCTATGCGTGTTGTTGTGAAACTTGCCTATGCTTGTGATGATAGCCTTTGTTGTGCCAGTGTGGTATTTCGTTACCGCGTCTCGATAGAGTAGGTTGACTTGTTGAGAACTTACTTGGACGTCTTTGGCGGTGACGGGAATTCCACGGTATGTTTCCATTTTGATTATCGTCTTGTTGTTGATGTCACATGGACATGTCTACACCGTCGCAGATTCCGGGGCACGCCACGCGTGCGGGTTGATTACCCGATATATGGTTATTACTGCAACATGGACGTGTCTACACCGATGCAGTATTCCGGGGGCATGTGGCCATGCGGCAGGGTTGACCACCCAGTATATTGTTATTGAGGTTACATGGGCATGTCTACACCGATGCGGGATTCGGGTACGTGGCCACGGCCTTGTTATTATTGTTGCATCATGGACATGTCTACACCGATGCAGTATTCCGGGGGCATGCGGCCATGATGCGAACATGATGGATGTTGTGGGCGTGAGACCCATAGTTATATTTGAGTGGTGACTTTGAGGGCGTGAGTCCCTGACTTGACTGCTTTTATGTTGCGTACTGTATTTTGGTTATCATACATGTCTCCTGCTTTTTAAGCTATTATGATTTCATTTACAGTATTTGACAGTTTCACATACTTGGTACCTGTCGTACTGACCTCCTTCGGGGGGCTGCGTTCATGCCGCAGGTAGAGGTACATCGGTCGTGGATCCCCGCTCTTAGGATCTCATTTCAGCGTGTTGGAAAGCTCCGTTCCTTCGGAGGCTTATCTTTGGTATGTTCCCTGAGTTGTAGGTTCTTGTACATTCAGGGGTATGGCGGGGCCCTGTCCCGTCATAGTTGTTGTAAATCTTAGAGGTCTGTAGCACTGTTGTGGGCAGGGTTTGTAAAAAGGATAACTGTTCGGGTTTTTATGTATATACTGAAGGCAACTGTTTTGGTTGGCCTGTTTATTTATTATATCTCTTGTTTCATGACTCGTGTTTTATTTTCCGCTGGTTTTCTCTGATGTTGTATCACTAGGGTGCCCGGGGTAAGGCACCAGTAACGGGCCCGGGTTCGGGGCGTTACAAAGTGGTATCAGAGCAGTTAGTCCTCGGAAAGTGTCTACAGACCGTGTCTAGTAGAGTCTTGATTATCGGTGTGTTGTGCACCACATCTATAATCAGGAGGCTATAGGACATTTAGGATTGGTTTCCATTCTTCTCATTCTGAGATCGTGCCTTAGAGCCGTTGTAAGTTGGACCCTCCGACGTGTTTCGTTTTTACCGCTATGCCTCTGCGAAAGGCAACCAGGCCCGTGGCAAGGCAGGAGGCCGCTAGTGGGATTCAGAGGAGTACGAGGGCGCAGGCCCGGTCAGTACCTGAGGTAGTGCTTCAGACGGCGAGTTTTGCGACGCCGCCGACCAAAGAAGTTTAGAGCCGCAGCGATGGTCGCTGAGACTACAAGACTGAGCCTCCATCCCATAGTCCGGAGCGGGAGATGGGTCACGCGAGAGATGGCCGATTATCGCCAGGTTGTGGCCGATATGAGATAGGCCGGACGCAGCAGCCTCAGCCCAAAGAAGACTGTAGTGCACCCGAGGGCAGACAGTTTGAGGCTACGGGATTTCCTTAGTTGTAGCCCGCCTGAGTTTTACGGGTCGAGGCCGGAGGATGATCCGCAGGAGTTCATCCGTCAGTTGCAGAGGATCATGCGGGTGATCAAGGCTTGAGACCGAGTGCATGACATTTGTTCGCATCGGCCGCGTGATACCGCATCGATTGGTTTGACTCGGGAGCTTTCCGGGAGAGCATGCACTTCCACCGCTTGGGACGAAGTTTTCGGGCCTTCCGGCACATTTCTTGCCTCCACAAATGAGGAGGGCTCGGCCGGCGATTTTTGATGTTGAGGCGAACCGCGCTGATTCGGGAGTACAATGTGGAGTTCGACTCATTGGCGGTATGTTCCGCATTAGTAGCTAGTATGGAGGATCGAGTGCACCGATATGTTACGTGGCTCGATGATTACCTAGCGAGAGTTGTTGGTGTTTCTCTTCACCGCATGGACATTGCCCGCATTCGTGCTCATGCACTGCGCGTGCGAGCGCAGAGATCGACGCAGGTGGACGGCCGCCAGAAGAAGGCCAAGACGGCCGGATATTTTGGCGACTTTTCGAGGCGGACCGCCAAGAAGAGACTAGTTATGTACCTCGCCATTGCGAGTGGTCCTCCGCAGCCTTCGACCTCAGGATATTCAGGAGCGGTCGTGGCTCCTGTGTTTCGAATGTTCGGGAGTAGGGTGTTGGCGGATGCACCCCTACCTCGGTGGTCGATGTGGTAGACCGCATTTCGGAAGTGTCGTAGTACCAAGGGAGCTTGTTATTCTTGCGCCAACAGGCCATATGACGAGAGACCGTCCGACTGAGTAGCGCTGGTAGGATAGCACAGACTACTAGAGCAGTTGCGGGCCACGGTAGAGGTCGCGGTGGAAGTTCCCAGTTTTAGCGGTCCTTGAACCGCCTAGTTTCAGGTATATCCTTAACCCGGTAGATACTTGTATGTATTGATGTTAATGATGTGTTAAGTGTTATGTTCGGATAGCTTTGTGCTATAGTGTGATTTAAAAATCTGGTTAGTGTGAGATGGAAGTGGTAGCTTCCATGATGTGTTCCGTGTCGAGGAGCGGAAGTTGGCGCCATGATGGTCGGGTTGGGGCCATGTTGCGGGCCAACCCGCGTCCGTTCGGCGGCGGTCAGCTCTGGGTGGTCCCGCCGGTGGCGGTGGTCACGAGGGTGCTAGGCCCAAGCTTAGATGACCATCGATGAGTTCATAGATATGTTCGACCGAATCGGTTCGTGAAGGCCGAGAATGGCCTTAGAGGAAATCGAGGTTAGTAAGATGACCAAGTTTGGAGGTAGTGACTCAAGGGTTGGAAACAAGCGTTGGTGAAGTGTGGTGCGTGTCGGGAAGAGTTCGAGTGTTCGAGCAGGTGCGACGAGGTAGGGGAGAAGTGAACGAGTGTGATCGTTTCTTTTGTGAAATGAAGGTGCAGAGGGAGTATATTTTAGACCTTGGTGGGAACTTTTGTGATAACAGAGGTGATTCCTCGTGGACTTGGGATTTCGTATTTTGTGCATTTGTTATTTCATGGCCAGGTGTGGCATGATTGTTTTCGTACGTATAGCAGTGAAGACTATACTGGCGCATGTTTGTGTTGAGACTTGAGAAGGAACATTCTGGACGAATGTTTCTAAGGAAGAATGTTATACCCGTATTTTCGGAGTATGCGTGAGGGCGTGCGTAGAAAGTTTGAGCCTTAAGTTAGGCAAGTTTCGAAATTTGTACACAACACCCGATTAGAGTCGTTTTTCGACGAAACGTTTCCACAGCTTTTGTTGGGAAAATTCCGGCTATGTCATTTATTATTTTTGCGGATTTTTCCGAGAGACGAAACATTTTGGACCAACGGGAGGGTGACATGTGTCACCCTCACATTGGATGAGGTTGGGCGGCAATGGTGGACGAATTGGCCTTGGCTTTTGTCAAGGATTAGGTAGGATATTTTGGTGGTAGATGGATAAGGTGTACTTAGGTGAATCCTAGCCCTACACTTGCTATACACTTGGATGGATCTTGGCCATTGGTTGGCCATTCCTTGACCTATAAATACCCCCCTAAGCTTGAAGAGTTCTTCATCCAAAAATGTGCCTAAGTCTTGAAATCTCCCTCCCCTCTCCTTGTTATATTCGTCCGCCACACCCTCCCCTTTGAGAAGGCCCCTTGGCCGAAAGTATCCCCCCCTCCTAGTAGTGCTAGCCGTGGGGTACACCCCCCCCCTAGCCTAGTTGTCTCGTATAAATACCCCCTTTGTGGTATAGAAATACTCTCCAAAGTATTGTTGTAATGTCCAAATACCTTGGCCCAAATACCTTGTAGTATCCCCAAGGTTACACTTATAAAAGCCCAGAAAATACGATTATACTTTCCTTTAGCCACTAAACGAAACCCTAAGGAAATCTTCATTGTTGTTTGAAGTACTTAAGAGAAGTTGGTTAGAACTTCTAAGGGTTGTTTGGAGCGGATTGGAGCACTCGGAGGAGGAGCTAAACCTTGCTCAGGAGCGACATTAAACTCGGATAATTTTTGGGCTTATCGAGGTAAATATCTTGTCCCCCTATTGTAATTGGAAATTACATAAGTGTTGAATATATAGTTGTTGTATACTATATATAGAACTGAACTTAGTATTGTGGCAATGTCTTTTGACTTAAGCCTGAAGAATAAAGAACTGAACTGAACTGTAATTACATAGGGCTGTATTACAGTAGACTTGTATAGCATTACTGTGTAGTAGAATTGTACACGTCCGTTAGGCGTAAAACCCCTCGGTTGGCTTGGTAGCCTACTCGATAGAGGAGAGATTTACGCTCATGGGGAGGTCTTTGCCGAATTTTCTGTAGATTATGGAACGTTGAGATCTAGATGTTAATAAGCGCCTTGTGGCCTTATAGGTTGAAGTACTACGTGTGGAGTGATCCACTTGGCTTAAGGAGTAGCCGGCGGTTTGGGGTACTTGGAGCGTTTTGCTATTAGTCGACAATCGTCGCGAGGTATGTGAACCTCTTCCTATCTCTTCTAGCATGATATGTGTGAACTATGTAGTACGGTAGACGCATACGTGTTAATCGTGTTTGATTGTTCTTAAAACATAAAGTGTTATAACGGCTTTATGGGAAGTTGGTTATAATGACTTTATGTAGGTAAGAAAATACTTTGTGGTTTTAAAATGTAACTGATGTGAATTATAACTGGCTAGTTATAATAAAGAACTTGATGTATTTCAAAAGATTTATAAATCGTTTTGGAAGGGAGAGTAACACTTGGTTTTAAAAGGTTTTAAAAAGAGGTATAGTATCTTGTTGTGGGTGTTAGGTATAATGTCTTAAGAGAGGTAAAGTAAATGGTTTCATGTTAGAAGTTAAGAGACTTGATCTTATAAGATAAGAGACTTAACTTATTTGTTTTAATGTGAATGTTTGTGTGAAACCTCATTCGTGAGTAATGAGTACTTGGTTTTATTTAAAGGGATAATGTTTCTTGATTTGGAAATCGAATGTGTATCGACAGCACCACTGCAGTTAATAAAGGAAAATGTATTGAATAATGATGAATTGTATTAAACCAGAGAAACCTCCATCTGCATAGAAACTAAGATGAGACAAAATGATATACATTTTCTAGATCATGGCTGCTGTAATAAGAATGTTGTAAACAAGAATAACCTACTCTCACGTGAGACATATATTACTCAATTGTTCTAAAAAGGAATCAAGTGATTAAGTTTGGGAACTATGAAACCATTTGAAAATGAGAACCTTGAGTAATTGAAACTAGGCAAACTGGAACTTAGGAAAAGAATGTTGTTACTTGATTTTGAAAAGGGAATGTGGGTTGGTCATTCTAATACTACGGGTATCGGGTGACTTTTATAAAAGTAATGGATCTCTTTTAAAAGAACTTAACGTATGTAGTACTTTGGGGTTAAAAACCCGGACTTTGGCATAAAATGAAAGTACTTTGAGTTGTTGTGAAACTTGCCTATGCTTGTTGTTGTGAAACTTGCCTATGCTTGTTGTTGTGAAACTTGCCTATGCTTGTGATGATAGCCTTTGTTGTGCAAGTGTGGTATTTACGTTACCGCTCTCGATAGAGGCCGGTTGACTTGTTGAGAACTTACTTGGACGCGTCTTTGGCGTGATGGGAATTCCACGTATGTTTGCATTTTGATTACTTTATTTTTGTTGATGTCACATGGACATGTCTACACAGATGCAAGATTCCGGCACGCGGCCACGCGGCCGTTGATTACCGATATATGGTTATTCTTGCAACATGGGCGTGTCTACACCGATGCGATTCGGGCATGTGGCCACGCGGCGGTTGACCACCCAAGATATTGTTATTGAGGTTACATGGGCATGTCTACACCGTCGCAGATTCCGGTACGTGGCCACGCGGCCTTGTTATTATTGTTGCATCATGGACATGTCTACACCGGCGCAAGATTCCGGGCACGCGCCATGATGCGAACATGATGGATGTTGTGGGCGTGAGACCCATAGTTATATTTGAGTGGTGACTTTGAGGCGTGAGTCCACGACTGATCGCTTTTATGTTGCATCTGTATTTTGGTTATCATACATGTCTCCCGCTTTTAAGCTATTATGATTTCATTTACTGATTTGTGATTTCACATACTGTACTGTCATCTGACCTCCTTCGGGGGGCTGCGTTCATGCCGCAGGTAGAGGTACATCGGTCGTGGATCCCCGCTCTTAGGATCTCATTTCAGCGTGTTGGAAAGCTCCGTTCCTTCGGAGGCTTATCTTTGGTATGTTCCCTGAGTTGTAGGTTCTTGTACATTGGGGTATGGCGGCCCCGTCCCCATAGTTGTTGTAAATCTTAAGGTGCAGAGTAACCTTTGTGGGCAGGGTTTGTAAAAAGGATAACTGTTCGGGTTTTTATGTATATACTGAAGGCATCTGTTTTGGTTGGCCTGTTTATTTATTATATCTCTTGTTTCATGACTCGTGTTTTATTTTCCGCTGGTTTTCTCTGATGTTGTATCACTAGGGTGCCCGGGGTAAGGCACCAGTAACGGGCCCAGGTTCGGGGTGTTACAGTGTGTCTCATAACATAACCCGGCCTATGTGTAGGCTCGGTGTATACATAACATAACCCGACCCATTTTGCGGGACCCGGTGTAACTCTCCTTACATAACGTAACCCGGCCATTTGCGGGACATGGTGTAATTTTCCTTACATAACAATTTAAACCATCTTTTAACTTCTCCTTAAGTCGTTATTGTTATACCCCGTATTTCCAGAGTATGTACGTAAGAACGTACGTAGAAAAGTTTGAAGCTAAAAGTAGGCAAGGTTCGAATTTTTGTGCACAACACCCGATTATAATCGTTTTTTGACGAAACGTTTTACAAGACTTGCGAAGGGAAAATTCCGGCTATGTCATTTATATTTTTCACGGATTTTTCCGAGAGACGAAATGTTTTGGACCAACGAGAGGGCAACATGTGGCACCCTCTCATTGGTGGACGTGTGGGGCGGCATTGGACGATTTGGAGAGTGAGAGTTGGTAGGATATTTTGTGATATTTGTGTGGTAGATGGATAAGGTACACATGGATGAATCTTGACCCTACACTTGGCATGATCTTGGCCATTGCTTGACCTATAAATACCCCTCCCCTTTGAAGACTTCTTCATCCAAAAATTGTGCTAAGTCTTGAAAATCCTTCCCCCCCCCCCCCTCTTCTTGTGTTTTCGTCCTAGCCTTCCCCTCCCCCCTTTGTGAGGCCCCTTGGCCGAGAGTCCCCTCCCCCTTGGCCGAGAGTACCCCCCCTCCTAGTGGGGTTGGCCGAGGTACACACCCCTATCAGTGGTGTTGTCTCGTATAAATACCCCCCCTCTTGGTAGAAATACTCTCCATAGTATTGTTACTATACCCAAAATACCTTAGCCGTATACCTTGTAGTATTCCAAAGATACCTATATACGAAAAGCCCAAAAATACTATTATACTTCCCTTCAGTCACAAAACACAACCCTAAGGAAATCTTCATAGTTGGATGGAGTATTAAGAAGAAACAACTTCTAAGGGTTGTTTGGAGCGGGTTGGAGCACCCGGAGTAGGAGCTAAACGTTGCTCAGGATCGACATTATAACTTGGATAATTTTGGGCTTATCGAGGTAAATACTCTTGACCTTCTATTGTAATTGGAAATTACATACTGTAGTTGTATAGAAATGAATATAAGATTCATAGAAGAGAATTGAACTGTAATAGAAGGATATTACAGAAAAGACTTGAACCGAAATCACATCAGAAGAATAATCTATAGAGCAGTCTAGTCATTGATAGACTTGTATAACCTTTATAGGTTGAAGTACTGCGAGTAGCGTATTCTACTCGGAGGGTGGAAAAGGCTAGCCGGACTACAGTACTTTGGAGCGTTTTGCTAATAGTCGATAATCGTCGCGAGGTATGTGATTCTTCCTATCCTCTTGAGCATGATATTTTAAAATATATATAGTACGGTAGACGTACGTGTGTTAACTGAATAATAATTACGGCAATGTCTTTTGACTTAAGCCTGAATAATAATTACGACAATGTCTTTTGACTTAAGCCTGAATAATCTTGAAGTATTTCAAAAGAATACTGAACCATTTTTAACAGAAGAGTAATACTTGGTTTTAAAAAGCTTAAGAGTTATACTAGCTTTATGGGAAGTTAGGTATAACGGCTTAAGAGAAGTAAAAAGAATGGTTTACTGATTTTTAGAAGTTAAGAGACTTGATCTTAAAAGATAAGAGACTTGACTTAATTGAATTTTGTTAAAAAGTGTGAAACCTCATTCGTGAGTAATGAGTACTTGGGTTTTAAAAGCAATAATGTTTTACTGATTTCGGAAATCAGAATAAGTATCGAACAAACCACAGCAGCGCTAATAAAGGGAAATGTTTTGACTAATAAAGTATTATTAAAACCAGTAGAAACTTCCATCTGCATAGAAGCTAAGATGAGACAAAATGATATTACATTTCCTAGATCATGGCTGCTGTAATAAGATTGTTATGAACAAGAATAACCTACTCACACATAAGGCATATGTTTCTCAAATTGTTTTAAAGGATTAAAACTATGAACTACGAAACCTTTCGAAAAATGAGAAACTTGAGCATTTGAAATTAGGCAAACTTGAACGTTCGGAAAATAATGTTGTTACTTGATTTTACAAAGGGAAGTGTTTTGGTTTACTTCAAAAGATAGTCACTCTATTTTTATACTACGGGTATTGTGTGACTTTTGTGAAAGAAACAGATCTTTTAAAAGAGTAATACATGAAGTACTTTGGGGCTAAAAACCCGAACGTGTTAAACATAAAGTAGAAAGTACCTTGTGTGGATAACTTGAGTGTGTTGATTTGTGATAGCCTTGTAATACTTCCTTGTTGATTTGATAATTAAACATGTTAGGATGCTACGTGTGTTAGTGTCTTGTGATGTTTGTGTAAAGGGGTTTCCCTTGTTGTACTTATGTTGTCTAACGGTAAGCCGTTATGCTAGTATTATATCACTCACCTCTTGACATAATACCGGGGGTTAAGCTGCCCTCCGATGCGGGGTATAGCTCAGGCGGTCTGGGACCATGATTCGAGACTACCTCATGCGGGTCCAGGGGATCCATGCGGAGCTACGGGAGTTCCAGGTTAGTGTGCGGCCCTTGTGGTCATGCGGTCTTTGTGGCCATGCGGACTGCGAGTCCAGGCGGATGTCGGGGAGTAGCTACACCTCGATGCGGGGAATACCTCATGCGGGCCTATGAGGTTGGCCTATGCGGAGCTGCGGGAAGTTCCAGGACTAGACGCGCACATTAGATACTGCGGGCGAGTGGCCAGCTTCGATCATGTGGCGGTCTAGACAGATCTCATGATACAGTTTATGACCTTGTTGGTACTGTGGGTATTAGTAGTCGGCTATGCCTTCGTACTTACCCCGTACGGTTTTATTATGACACAGGTGGGACCTGGTGTTCATGTGTATTCTTGGTGCTTTTATATCATAGAGTGTCGGCAGTGAGGAAGGTATTCCACGGGCATGATTGATGTTGTGGGCGTGAGACCCATAGTTATATTTGAGTGATGACTTGAGGGCGTGAGTCACTGACTTGACATGACTGCTTATTTATTATGAACTGTAGTTTGGTTATCATACTTGTCTCCTGCTTTATATAGACTACTATGATTTCATTTACAGTATTTTTCAGTTTCACATACTTGGTACCTGTTGTACTGACCTCCTTCGGGGGGTTGCGTTCATGCCGCAGGTTGAGGTACACCAGTCGTTTATCCTAGCTCTCAGGGTCACAGTTCAGCGTTTGGGAAGCTCCGTTTCTCCGGAGGCTTATCAGTGGTATAGTCTCATGTCGTCGTAGGTGCTTACATTCAGGGGTATGGCGGGGCCCTGTCCCGCCATTGTTGTCATGTCACTCTTAGGTCATGTAATCTTTGTTGTGGCAGAGTGTAATGGGATGTAACTGTTAGGATTTAAGTTTTATATATTATGCCGAAAGGAAAATTTTCTCAGATAACTGTTTTACACTTCTTGATATTTCATGTCTTGTTTTATGTTCCGCTGATTACTCTGATGTATGTCTACTTGAGTGCCCGGGGTAAGGCACCAGTCACGGGCCCGGGTTCGGGTCGTGACAAAAGTGGTATCAGAGCAGTTAATCCTCGGAAAGTGTCTACAGACCGTATCCAGTAGAGTCTTGATTATCGGTGTGTTGTGCACCACACCAATAATCAGGAGGCTATAGGATATTTAGGATTGGTTTCTATTCTTCTCACTCAGAGATCGTGCCTTAGAGCTGTGTTGTAAGTTGGACCCTCTAACGTATTTCTTTCCCTTACCGTTATGCCTCCGCGTAGGGCAAACCCGGGCCCAGGAGGGCAAGGCAGCCGAGGGAGCTGCGAGTAGAGTACAGAGGGTTACGAGGGCACAGGCCCAATCATCACCTGGGGTGGTGTTTCAGTCGGGGAGTTATGCTACGTCACCAGCCCCAGCAGAGTTTAGTACAGCGGCAGCAGTTCCTACTGCGACCATGATATATGAACCTTCAGTTCCACGACCGGGGACAGAGAATATAGATTGCAAAGAGGCGACCACATTAGCTATGGATTTGCCTACCAGAGAGTATACCGATGTACCGCGAGTCTTGATGAATATCTAAGAGAGGGTTGTGCAAGAGTAATTCTTCAGTTAGGCTTGAGCATGGCCTGTGTACGGGCTTATGCGCAGAAGGCCAAGAAAAGTAGAGATCAACGGGTTAACCAAGGACAGCAGAAGAGGCCGCAATGAAGGTCCTTTGGTAACTTTCGAGGCCAATCGCCTCACCACAGATTAGATACGCACATCCACCGGCGAGTGGTCCTCCACGGGGTTGAGCGCTCGGGGTAAGCCGAGTTGGTCGAGCTCGAGCTTCGGTTCACGCTACACGCGTGGGTTACCACCGGATTCGATTTTTCCCGTGTTCACGCGGATGACGTCATCCCAGGGAATGTCGTCTTTTAGTTGGTACTTGTTTTACCTGCGGCCGTCAGGGCCATTTGTCGAAAGGATGTCCTAGTAGGAGGGATGTAAGTAGGAGGACTCAGCCTTCATGATCAGTGACCAGTTCGTCACCTTCCTTAGCTATGCGCCCTACGGGGCAGGTTTGATTAGAACGACTAAGGGGAGTAAAGAAGTAGATACAGGTATATCCTTAACCCTCTAGAGATTAGTAGGTGTGATAAGAGGTGTATGTCTTAAATGTTATATTCAGATAGCGTTGTGTTAATTGTGATTAGATATCATGGTTAGTTAAAAGGGTAAGATTGGGGATAAGAAGTGTGAGCCTTAGAGTTTTATGCGTAGAGACCTTAGAGGCGAGGCCATCTTGAGTAAAAGATTATTCTTGTGTTTGACCCTTATCGGAGTGCTTAATATAAGTGGGATATATTTGTATATAAGTCCCTGAATTGTGTGGAATGAAAGAGGGTAGTTGAGCTAAGAAGACCGCTAGGTTTTCGTAACGTGATTAATGAGATTGTTCCGGATCGGGGAGCAAGTGTTTTACGCGAGAGTGGGTCGGGTTGAGGCCATGCCGCGGGTCAACCCGCGACCTGTTTTATGGTGGGGTCAGTTTGTGGTGGTCCCGCCAGGTGGTAGGGTCACGAGGGTGTTAGGCCCAAGTTTAGTTAACCATCGTACGAGTTCGTGGATGCGTTCAACCAGTAGTCGGGCCAATGAGGTCAGCCCGTATTGTCTTTCAGTCAAGATCCTTTACTCGGCAGAGGGTTATGCGATATGTTATATCAAGAAGGTTGTAAGGCTGCACGAGGTGCCTACCTTCACCTTATGGCGCATGATGGAGCCCGTGTTACTACCGTTTCTTTTCGAAGTTTTACGAGCGGGGTTAGGAACTCAGGTGAGTCTCAGAATCACATTCGCCCTCGGGCCAGTGTTGGGATTTCAGGGGTAAATGTGAGGATTGTTGTCTCCTGTTGATGGAGTGTTTTATAACTACCATTTCAGTATTCGGATATCGCCTTACGAAGCCTCGTAGGGCGGAAGTGTAAGTTGCCGGTCGATTGGTTCTGTTACACCCCGTAACTCCAGGACATGTTTAAGAGAATGTACGTAAGGAACTCAAGACTTGAAATTAGTACGAAAGGAAGAACTGTTTTTCCGACGGAAAATCTTCCGAACGTCGGAAAGGAAAAATGTTCGTTGGTGAGAATTAGGTTCTCAAAATGCATTAATTGAAGAGTATGGAACTTATTAATATTATGGAAATCTATTTTTAAGGATTTGGTCACGTGGGGCCCACCCGAGAAATTTTACGTTTGGTGGGGCCCACGAAGGTTGCGGAATTTTTATGGACGAATGAGAGGGCGACACGTGGCACCTCCCCACATGGCTTGGTCGAATTTATGCAAGGGCATAATGGTCATTGACCAAGGTAAAAGATTAGTCTTGCTAGAGCTTGACATTGTTGACTTGTCAAAGGGCCACATGGGCTTGATCCTTGTGAAACTCATCTTAGCCACCCATTTGTTTAAGTCTTGACCCTCCATAGTGTTATAAATGCATACTAGTAGCAAGACTAGTTCCACACTTAGTCTTATTTCAAGAAGATATTAGAGAGCAAAGAGAGGGAGCTCACGGGTTCATGCAAAGTCCCACACAAAAATTTTAGTTTGTGATCCTTTATTCACAAGACTTAAACCCAAGGTCCCTAAGGGTATTGTAAGGATATCCCAATAGAAAGATTTCGGAAAAACGACGTTTTTACGTTAGTCGCAAGGCGAAACCCTAAGGTGTTCTTCAACTTTGAAGTTGGAAATAGAAGAGGAGTTTTTCACAAGCTTCTAAGGGTCGCAAATAGTGAATTGGAACGTTAAGAAAAGGAGTTGGAGTTGCTAAGGATCGACTTAGGGTTTTGGAGCATTTTGAGCTTAAGAAGGTATTAATCTCCGTCTTACTATTATAATTCAAGATTTCATGTTGTAGTAGTTAGAAATGATCATGTGGATTATATTATGAAGAATGATATGTGTTATGGAATAGTTGGATGGAATCCGAAAGTTGCATGATTTAGCCTTTAAGATTGTAATTCAATTTAGTTACTAGTTTAGTCGTCGCATGTTATTTAAAGAGTGGACTAAGGTGGTTATAATTGTTAAGTAGTTTATTACTATATAACATGCTAGACCTAAGAACTTGGATTGAAAAGGAATTGGAAAGGTTGATAAGTTGTTGCACTTTTTGGCCGAATTGACATTTGTATTGTGGACTAGTTTAATGTAATTTGTGGGGCGGAATTTTACACGTCCTGTTAAGGCGTGTAATCCCCTTTGGTTAGATGATTTGTTGGGCCTTAAATGTGGTGTGTTTGGTTATTGTATTCGGCCTTGAAAAAAGTGGCAAAGTATGTAGAAACAAAGGAAGTGTTGTCCGATTTTCCGTAGAATTTAGTGACTTAGCACTTAGAATATTCTACGTTCGAAGCTAGAGGTTAATGGACGTATTATGGCCAATTTAGGTTGAAGTACCAAGTATAGCGTATTCTACTTGACGGATGGAATAGCTAGCAAGGTTGAGGTACTTTGGAGCTTTTTGCTACTTGTCGATAATCGTCGCGAGGTATGTGAACCTCTTCCTTCCTTTGGCATGATTCTATGTATGAAATATACATGTAGTAGTATTTCATGATTCCGTCTACTCTTAGAAGTTAAGAGGTAGTTATGTTGATTTACTCTATGTAAAAGCTACGTCTAAGAAATCCTAAGTCCTTACCAAGTCTTATGGGGATGTTGGTAAGAGTCGTTAGGAAGTATTTGAGTCGAGTTGACTTGGCTAATTCTGTACGAATGAGAATAAGTATCGAACAATCCATTGCTGCGTTAATAAAGGAAAATGTAATGACAATTAATTATGTTAAAACAAGTAGAATTCTCCATCTGCATAGAAGCTAAGATAAGACAAAATTGTATTATATTTTCTAGATCATGGCTACTTGAATAAGATCGTTATAAATAAGTATAACTTATTCACAACGCACCAAAGTATATGTTACTTAATTTAAAAGAGTTTACGCATGAAGTTTTTAAGACTTTGAAACTTGTTTTCTTAAAAGTTAAGAGACTTGAAGTATTTTGAAAGCTATGTGATTTGATTTGAAAGTATAAGTCTCTTGGTTATAAAAAGAATGAATTAGTTTAAGGCATAAGGTTAGTATGACGGCTTTATGGGAAGTTGGTTATAATAACTTTATGGGAGGTTAAGAGAATGGTTTTCTTCAGTAACATAAACAAGAAATGATTTGAAATAAAGAAGGGCAAATTGTTTTAAAGGTACCAATTGCTTAAGGTCTTTAAGAATGAAGTCACTTGATTTAGAAGCCGGTAATTGTATTTCTAAAAAGGTATTGTGACTTGTCCTGAAAGGTAGAGATGACTTGATACTACGGTTGTTAGTATCTGGGAAGTTTTATTTGAAAAAGAGTCTTTCTAAAGGAGTAGAGGTCGTAGTACGTTGGGTTAAATTCCGGTTTTATATGACATTATCGACCGAGAGATGGTAGGCGATATATACTCACGCGCAGACTATATGACATTATCGACCCGAGATGGGCCGCAGATACCTTACGCGCACTATATGACATTATCGACCTAGAGATGGGCCGGGCGAGATACCTTACGCGCACTATATGACATTATCGACCCGAGACGGGCCGGGCGATACCCACGCGCGACTATATGACATTATCGACCCGAGACGGGCCGGGCAAGATACCCACGCGCACTATATGACATTATCGACCGAGATGGGCGGGCGATACCCACGCGACTATATGACATTATCGACCCGAGATGGGCGGGCAAGATACCTTACGCGCACTATATGACATTATCGACCCGAGATGGGCCGGCGATACCTTTACGCGCACTATATGACATTATCGACCCGAGATGGGCCGGCGATACCTTTACGGGCGACTATATGACATTATCGACCCGAGATGGGCGGCAAGATACCTTTGAGGCGCACTATGTGACTTTATCGCGTCCCAGTTCGGGCCGGGCAGTATAGGCGTCCCTCCGTAAAGAGCCGGATTAGGTTATGAAAGATAAGTAAGTTAGTTGGTAATAAGCTTAATGACTTCTCCTAAGTATGTACGTAAGATATGGCTATAACTCTTAATGGAATGGAAAAGATAATGATGTGCAATTAAGTTCATAAGTGGTAATGACACGGCAGGATCTGGTATGTACTTTTTATACTTGCCCCTGTCATTCTTTTGTACAGTTATGATCTGTTTACTGTACTTTATTTCTGTTCCATATTCGGTACATGTTATCTTGACTTCTTCGGGGGGCTGCGTTCATGTCCGCAGGTTTAGGTACACAGTTATGGATCCGCGAGCTTAGGATCCTGGTTCAGCATTTTGAGATGGCTCCAATGTTCCGGAGTTGTCATGGCTATGTATATTCAGGGGTACGGCGGGGCCTTGTCCCGTCATAGTAGGTGTTCAAATCTTAGAGGTATGTATTCACATGTGGGCTGGACTGGTTAGAATTGTAATTACATTTTTGGATAGTGTAAGCCCTTTTTGGGTGATTTATATTACGGCAGCCTTATCGGCTTTGCCTTGGTTTTAAGAAAAAAAAATGTGTTACTTATTTTTCCGCAGCAGTTTATTATGTTGTATGTTTTAAGGGTGCCCAGGTAGGGCACCAGTCACGGCCCGGGGTCGGGTCGTGACAGGTTCGATGTTGGCAAAGTTCAGATAGTGGGTTCATACTTGTTTCGGCAGGATGGGGATAGGGTGAAGCCTATACAGGAGAGGTTATCGACAGCTCAAAATCAACAGAAGTCGTACGGATGATCGGCGACGACGCTTGGAGTTCAGGATGACGGTGGGTTTTCTTGAAGGTACCACCCCGGAAGGGTGTGACGAGATTCGGAAAACAGAGGAAACTTAGCCCGAGTTACTTTGGGCCTTTTCAGGTCATATGAAGAGTAGGCCAGGTTGCCTATATGTTAGCTTTTGCCGTCCGACTTAGGAGGCGTGATGTCCCATTCTTCCGTTGTTAGGTTCGAAAAGTATCGGAGATCCATCGAGTATTCCTATTTAATGATGACCAAGTTAGAGATAGTAACCCGTAGATTTGGAACCGAATCGATGAGAGATATGGTAAGAAAGAGTTCGAGTGTACGAGAAGGGTACGACGCGTAAGGGAAGAAGCGAGCATGTATAGCGAGCATAGATGTGATCATTTCTTTTGTAAGGAGAAGGTGCGAAGGAAGTATATTTTAGACCTCGGGTAAGGGCTTTTGTGATGTCAGAGGTGTTTCCTCGTGGACTTGGATGTAAGTATTTTGCGCAGGTGTTTCTGTGGCCAGGTGTGGCAGGTTTGTTCTCGTAAGTATAGTAGTGAAGACTATACTGGCGCATGTTTGTTTTTGAGACTTAGAAGGAACATTCGGGACGAATGTTGCTAAGGAGGGGAGAATGTTATACCCCGTATTTCCAGAGTATGTACGTAAGGACGTACGTAGAAAAGTTTGAAGCTTAAAGTAGGCAAGGTTCGAATTTTTGTGCACAACACCCGATTAGAATCGTTTTTCGACGAAACGTTTTACAAGACTTGCGAAGGGAAAATTCTGGCTATGTCATTTATATTTTTCGAGGATTTTTCCGAGAGACGAAATGTTTTGGACCAACGAGAGGGCAACACGTGGCACCCTCTCATTGGTGGACGTGTGGGGCGGCATTGGACGATTTGGAAAGTGAGAGTTGATAGGATATTTTGTGATATTTGTGTGGTAGATGGATAAGGTACACATGGATGAATCTTGACCCTACACTTGGCATGATCTTGGCCATTGCTTGACCTATAAATACCCCTCCCCTTTGAAGACTTCTTCATCCAAAAATTGTGCTAAGTCTTGAAAATCCTTCCCCCCCCCCCCTCTTCTTGTGTTCTCGTCCTAGCCTCCCCCTCCCCCCTTTGTGAGGCCCCTTGGCCGAGAGTCCCCTCCCCCTTGGCCGAGAGTACCCCCCTCCTAGTGGGGTTGGCCGAGGGGTACACACCCCCCCATTGTGGTGTTGTCTCGTATAAATACCCCCCCTCTTGGTAGAAATACTCTCCATAGTATTGTTACTATACCCAAAATACCTTAGCCGTATACCTTGTAGTATTCCAAAGATACCTATATACGAAAAGCCCAGAAATACTATTATACTTTCCTTCAGTCACAAAACACAACCCTAAGGAAATCTCCATAGTTGGATGGAGTATTAAGAAGAAGTTGCGTAGAACTTCTAAGGGTTGTTTGGAGCGGGTTGGAGCACCCGGAGTAGGAGCTAAACGTTGCTCAGGATCGACATTATAACTTGGATAATTTTGGGCTTATCGAGGTAAATACTCTTGACCTTCTATTGTAATTGGAAATTACATAATGTAGTTGTATAGAAATGAATATAAGATTCATATAAGAGAATTGAACTGTAATAGAAGGATATTACAGAAAAGACTTGAACCGAAATCACATCAGAAGAATAATCTACAGAGTAGTCTAGTCATTGATAGACTTGTATAACCTTTATAGGTTGAAGTACTGCGAGTAACGTATTCTACTCGGAGGGTGGAAAAGGCTAGCCGGACTACAGTACTTTGGAGCGTTTTGCTAATAGTCGATAATCGTCGCGAGGTATGTGATTCTTCCTATCCTCTTGAGCATGATATTTTAAAATATATATAGTACGGTAGACGTACGTGTGTTAACTGAATAATAATTACGGCAATGTCTTTTGACTTAAGCCTGAATAATAATTACGGCAATGTCTTTTGACTTAAGCCTGAATAATCTTGAAGTATTTCAAAAGAATACTGAACCATTTTTAACAGAAGAGTAATACTTGGTTTTAAAAAGCTTAAGAGTTATGCTAGCTTTATGGGAAGTTAGGTATAACGGCTTAAGAGAAGTAAAAAGAATGGTTTACTGATTTTTAGAATTTAAGAGACTTGATCTTAAAAGATAAGAGACTTGACTTAATTGAATTTTGTTAAAAAGTGTGAAACCTCATTCGTGAGTAATGAGTACTTGGGTTTTAAAAGTAATAATGTTTTACTGATTTCGGAAATCAGAATAAGTATCGAACAAACCACATCAGCGCTAATAAAGGGAAATGTTTTGACTAATAAAGTATTATTAAAACCAGTAGAAACTTCCATCTGCATAGAAGCTAAGATGAGACAAAATGATATTACATTTCCTAGATCATGGCTGCTGTAATAAGATTGTTATGAACAAGAATAACCTACTCACACATAAGGCATATGTTTCTCAAATTGTTTTAAAGGATTAAAACTATGAACTACGAAACCTTTCGAAAAATGAGAAACTTGAGCATTTGAAATTAGGCAAACTTGAACGTTCGGAAAATAATGTTGTTACTTGATTTTACAAAGGGAAGTGTTTTGGTTTACTTCAAAAGATAGTCACTCTATTTTTATACTACGGGTATTGTGTGACTTTTGTGAAAGAAACGGATCTTTTAAAAGAGTAATACATGAAGTACTTTGGGGCTAAAAACCCGAACGTGTTAAACATAAAGTAGAAAGTACCTTGTGTGGATAACTTGAGTGTGTTGATTTGTGATAGCCTTGTAATACTTCCTTGTTGATTTGATAATTAAACATGTTAGGATGCTACGTGTGTTAGTGTCTTGTGATGTTTGTGTAAAGGGGTTTCCATTGTTGTACTTATGTTGTCTAACGGTAAGCCGTTATGCTAGTATTATATCTCTCACCTCTTGACCTAATACCGGGGGTTAAGCTGCCCTCCGATGCGGGGTATAGCTCAGGCGGTCTGGGACCATGATTCGAGACTACCTCATGCGGGTCCAGGGGATCCATGCGGAGCTACGGGAGTTCCAGGTTAGTGTGCGGCCCTTGTGGTCATGCGGTCTTTGTGGCCATGCGGACTGCGAGTCCAGGCGGATGTCGGGGAGTAGCTATCCTCGATGCGGGGAATACCTCATGCGGGCCTATAAGGTTGGCCTATGCGGAGCTGCCGGAAGTTCCAGGACTAGACGCGCACATTAGATACTGCGGGCGAGTGGCCAGCTTCGATCATGTGGCGGTCTAGACAGATCTCATGATACAATTTATGACCTTGTTGGTACTGTGGGTATTAGTAGTCGGCTATGCCTTCGTACTTACCCCGTACGGTTTTATTATGACACAGGTGGGACCTGGTGTTCATGTGTATTCTTGGTGCTTTTATATCATAGACTGCCGGCGGTGAGGAAGGTATTCCACGGGAATGATTGATGTTGTGGGCGTGAGACCCATAATTATATTTGAGTGATGACTTGAGGGCGTGAGTCCCTGACTTGACATGACTGCTTATTTATTATGAACTGTAGTTTGGTTATCATACATGTCTCCTGCTTTATATAGACTACTATGATTTCATTTACAGTATTTTTCAGTTTCACATACTTGGTACCTGTTGTACTGACCTCCTTCGGGGGGCTGCGTTCATACCGCATGTTGAGGTACACCGCGTTGATCCTAGCTCGTGGTCACAATTCAGCGTTTGGGAAGCTCCGTTTCTCCGGAGGCTTATCAGTGGTATAGTCTCCTGTCGTCGTAGGTGCTTACATTCAGGGGTATGGCGGGGCCCTGTCCCGCCATTGTTGTCATGTCACTCTTAGAGGTCTGTAGTATTGTTGTGGGCAGAGCTGTAAAAGGGATGTAACTGTTCGGATTTAAGTTTTATATATTATGCCGAAAGGCAAATTTTCTCAGATAACTGTTTTACACTTCTTGATATTTCATGTCTTGTTTTATGTTCCGCTGATTACTCTGATGTATGTCTACTTGGGTGCCCGGGGTAAGGCACAGACCACGGCCCTGTTCGTGATGATTATAACAACTTCCCATAAAGCTATTATAACAACCTTTCATTTTAGAGAACTTAAAACACTTTTATTTCTTATTACATTGGGGAAACTAAACTCAAAAGTAATACGTACATACATACTTAAAAAGAATCATAAAACTCATTTATTTTAAAATCCATAAAATTCTACCTTTTTTTTAAAACTCAAGTTACATACTCTTTTGAAATCAATCTTCTTAACTTTTGAAATAAATCAAGAAGCCATACTTTTTAAATCAAGTCATTTCCACTTATAAAATCAAGGCTTATAGTCTTAAAACCTCGTATCATATACTTGTTATACCCCGTATTTCCTGAGTATGTACGTGTGGGCGTACGTAGAAAAGTTTAAGCCTTAAGTTAGGCAAGATTCGAAATTTGTACACAACCCCCGTAAAGAATCGTTTTTCGACGAAACATTTTTCAGAACTTGCGAAGGGAAAATTCCGGCTATGTCATTTTTAATTTTTGCGGATTTTTCCGAGCGTCGGAACATTTTTGGACCAACGAAAGGGTGACACTTGTCACCCTCAAGTGGCAGATTGGAGTGGACGAAAGGGGGACGTTTCCTCCCTTGTTTTGTGCCTTATTTTGGCCTTGTTTTGTGCCTTGTTTTGTGCCATGTTTGGTGGAGTAGGGATAGGGTGCACTTGGCTTGATCTTGGCCTTACACTTGCCTTGCACTTGGCTTGATCATGGCCTTTGGTTTCCCTATAAATACCCCCCCTTGTGATGAACTTCTTCATCCACTCCTCACTTTGTCTAAGTCTTGAAATCCCTCCCCTCCCTCTTGTGGCTCTCGTCCAAACACTAGCCCCCCTCTCTTGTAAGGCTCTCGGCCGAGAAACCCCTTCCCCCTTTGATTAGCCTTAGCCGAGAACACACACCCCCCTTTTGGTAGAGAAATACTTCTCCAAGTATTGTTATAATGCCCAAAATACCCTAGCCGTATACCATGTCGTATTCCAAAAGTTACCTCTATACGTAGAGCCCGGAAATACTACCTTTTGTCCTTTTAGTCTCAAACCGAAACCCTAAGGAAATCTTCATAGCGAGTTGAAGTATATAGAAGAAGTTGTGTAGAACTTCTAAGGGTTGTTTGGAGCGGGTTGGAGCGCACGGAGTAGGAGCTAAACCTTGCTCAGGATCGACATTATAACTTGGATAATTTTGGGCTTATCGAGGTAAATATTCTTGTCCCCTTATTGTAATTGGAAATTACATATTGTAGGATTATATAGTTGAAGTATACTATATATAGAACTGAACATAGCTTTGCGGCAATGTCTTTTGACTTAAGCCTGAATATAAGAAGAGAACTGAACTGTAATTACATAGGACTGTATTACAGTAGACTTGTGTGGTATTACTGTGTAGTAGAATTGTACACGTCCGGTTAGACGTATAACCCCCCCCCCCCTCTGGTTGGCTTGGTAGCCGACTTCGATAGAGGAGGAGATTTACGCGGTTGCAGGGGGGGTGCTGCCGAATTTTCTGTAGAATATGGAATCGTGCGTTTAGAAGTTAATAGACGTTTGTGGCCTATATAGGTGGAAGTACTACGAGTAGCGTATTCTACTTGAAGAGTGGAAAAGGCTAGCAGGGTTACAGTACTGTGGAGCGTTTTGCTTATTGTCGATAATCGTCGCGATGTATGTGAACCTCTTCCTATCCTTTCTAGCATGATGTTTTGTACACTATGTAGTACGGTAGACGTACATGTGCTAAATGAGTTTGGTTGGTTCAAAACATAGGGTGTTATAATAGCTTTATGGGAAGTTAGTTATAACGACTCTATGGGGGTAAAAGAATGATTTATTGATTGTAGAAGTTAAGAGACTTGATCTTGAAAGATAAAAGACTTAACTTATTTGACTTGTTATATAACATTTTGTTTAAAATGTTGTGAAACCTCATTCGTGAGTAATGAGTACTTGGTTTTTAAAGAATAAGGTTTTACTAATTTCGGAAATGAGAATAAGTGTCGAACAAACCACAGCAGCGCTAATAAAGGAAAATGTATTGACAAATAACTAATTGTTAATAAAACCAGTAGAAACCCCCATCTGCATAGAAGCTAAGATAAGACAAAATTGTATTACATTTCCTAGATCATGGCTGCTGTAACAAGATTGTTATAAACAAGAATAAACGACTCACACACAAGACATATGTTACTCAATGGTTTTAAAAGAGATTAAGACTATGAGTTATGAAACCTTTCTAAAATGAGAAACTTGAGCATTTGAAATTAGGCAAACTTGAACGTTTGGAAAATAATGTTGTTACTTGATTTTACAAAGGGAAGTATTTTGGTTTACTTAAAAAGATAGTCACTCATTTTTTTTATATACCGCGGGTATTGTGTGACTTTTGTGGAAGAAACGGATCCTTTAATAAGAACTAATGTATGTAGTACTTTGGGGGTTAAAACCCGGATTCGTTGTAATAAAATATAAGTCTATGAGTTTGTTGAACTTGCCTATGCTTGTTGTGATAGCCTTTGTTGTGCAAATGTTGTATTTCTGTGTTACCGCGTCCCTCGCTGGAGGGCCGGTTATCTGGTTGATTGATGGACATACTGACACGATGGGTGGCCCACGAGTATGCTTCCACTAATCGATCCTTTTGGACATACTGACACGATGGGTGGCCCACGGGTATGCTTCCATTAGGAGTGTTATCTTGTTATTTGCTTTGGACATACTGACACGATGGGTGGCCCACGGATATGCTTCCATTAAGAGTGTTATCTTGTTATTTGTTTTGGACATACTGACACAATGGGTGGCCCACGGGTATGCTTCCATTAGGAGTGTTATCTTGTTATTTGCTTTGGACATACTGACACGATGGGTGGCCCACGAGTATGCTTCCATTTCGATTGCTATCTGGATATTTCCTTTGGACATACTGACACGATGGGTGGCCCACGGGTATGCTTCCATTGGGATGGTTCCATGGCCATGCTTATACCGAGGTGAGATGCCGGGGCATGCGGCCGTTGTGCGGGTTAAATTCCCGGGTTATATTTGAGTGATGACTTGAGGGCGTGAGTCCCTGACTTGACATGACTGCTTTTATGTTGTGAACTGTAGTTTTGTTATCATACATGTCTCCTGTTTTTATATAGACTGTTATGATTTCATTTACAGTATTTTTCAGTTTCACATACTTGGTACCTGTTGTACTGACCTCCTTCGGGGGGCTGCGTTCATGCCGCAGGTAGAGGTACACCAGTGTTGGTCCTCGCTCATAGGATCACAGTTCAGCGTTGGGAAGCTCCGTTCTCCGGAGGCTTATCTTTTGGTATGTTACCCTGAGTTGTAGGTTCTTGTACATTCAGGGGTATGGCGGGGCCCTGTCCCGTCATGTTGTATAAAACTCTTAGAGGTCTGTAGTACTGTTGTGGGCAGGGTTTGTAAAAGGGATTAAACTGTTCGTTTTGAAAGACTTGTATATATATATTTTATTGGAAGGTGACCGTTTGGTTGGCCTGTTTTATGATCATATATCTTGTTTCATGTTTAAGTTTTATTTCCGCTGATTTACTCTGATGTTGTATCACTAGGGTGCCCGGGGTAAGGCACCAGTCACGGGCCCCGGAACGGGTCGTGACAATACTCTTTAAAATCATGTCATCTATAATTTAGAAATCAAGTCCCATAACTTGAAAAATAAAGTTTCATATACTTCCAAAACCAAGTAACTTATTCGCTTTAAAATCATATAACTTTCACTTATAAAATCAAGTCCCTTTTCAATTATAAATTCAAGTCATTTTCAAATATAAAATCAACTTACTTACTTCATATAAATCAATGCACATAGCTTTAAATCAAACCTCTTAACTTCCTAACCATTCTTACCAACATCTCCCATAAGACTTGGTAAGGACTTAGGATAATTTAGACATACCTTTAACATAGAATCAACAATATGAATACTTCTTAAGTTCTAAGAGTAGAATGAATCATAAAATAATACCACATGTATATTTCATACGTAGAATCATGCCAAAAGAAGGAAGAGGTTCAAATACCTCGCGACGACTAGCGACAAGTTGCAAAATGCTCCAAAGTACTTCAACCTTGTTAGCTATTCCACCCTTCAAGTAGAATACGCTACTCGTAGTACTTCAATCTATAAGGACCATAATACGTCTATCAACTCCTAGCCTTTTAAAGTAGAATCATACCAAGTGTAAGGTCTCTTATTCTACGGAAATTTGGGCAGCATTTCCTTTGTTTCTACGTACTTTTCCACCTTTTTCAAGGCCCGAAATCAATAACCAACATGCCACATTTAAGGCACAACAAACCAGCAATTCAAAGGGGATTACACGCCTTAACAAGACGTGTAAAATTCTGCCCCACAATTAATATAAAATTGTCCAATATTCTTGGCCATTTTCGGCAATCACAAGGATAACACCACATCTATTCTTTTCCAATTCCTTTTCAATCCAATTTGTTTAGTCCAACACGTTATATAGTAGCAATCAATTATAACGACTATAATCTCTTTCTAATATAACATGCGATGACTATATCTATCGACCAAATTGATTACAATATCAAAGGCTAGACATGCTAGGTCTCTGATTTAACTTCCAAATTCCATAACATTTATCAATCTTCATTATAAATATCACATGATCATTTCTAACTTATCATAACATGGAATCTTCAGTTACAATAGTAAGACGAAGATTTTTACCTCAAAAAGCCCAAATCTAATCCAAGACTTCAAGTCGATCCTTAGCAACTTTAGCTCCTCTTTTCGACGTTCCAATCCACTCCAAGCAACCTTTGGAAGCTTATGAAGAACTCCTCTTCAAGTTCCAACTCCAACTATGAAACCCCCCTTAGGTTTTCATGTTGCGACTAACGTAAAAACGTAGTTTTTCTGGGATTTTTGTGTTGGGATATCCTTAAAATATCTCTAGGGATCTTGGGTTTGAATATTGGGATTTATCATCAACTTTTGAAGAATTTTCTTGCTCAAACCGAGCTCAAAACCGAGAGCTCCCTTATGCTAGCACAAAGTTCTTGATATTTTTCTAAGTATGGGATTTGTCTTGCTACTAGTATAGTTATATAAGGCATCCAAGGGCTAAGATTAATACATATGGGTGGCTAGGATCTAAGTCAATAGTCAATAATGTCAAGCTCTCTTCTTGGTCTTCTTAGATCATGACTTTCGACCAAGCCATGTGGAGGGTGACACGTGTCGCCCTTCTATTGGTGTAAAATATTCCATTTCCCGAAATTTCCAAAATTCGTCAAATTATCGAAAACCTCGTGGGCCCCACAAAACGTAACATTTCCCGGGTGGGCCTCACGTAACCAAATCCGTAAATAAATTTCCACAATCTCCAATAACAATTCTGGGAACCCAATTCTTACTAACAAACATTTTTCCTTCCCGAGGTTCGGAAGATTTTCCTTAGAAATAACGACTCTTTCTTTCGTTCAAATTTTTAAGTCCTGATTCCTTCCGTACATTCTATTTAACATGCCCTGGACTTACGGGGTGTAACATTCTCCCCCCCCCCCCCCTTAGAAACATTCATCCCCGAATGTTCTTACGAAGTTCAATCTAAACGGATATCGCATAGTCCCCCTTAACTACACCCAACATAATCACATATTCCACACCTGACCCATCCTCGCACTTAATTCTCATTCTTAGCCTGAAATAAACCTTATTACCCGAGAAGGCCTTGTACATCTAAGGTCTCTGCGGTTATCAATATTCTGAGGTCCTCAATATTCTATGTCGCAAACTTACATTACCACATAACCAGGTTATCTTAATCACAATAACTCAATAATATCCGTACATAAAACAAACACATAACAATCTTATTAATGCGTACAAGTCTCTAAAGGGTCAAAGATATACCTGTAACTATTGCTTCATTTTCCTTTATCGCTCTTGTTCGTAATCCTGCCCTGCAGGGCGCATAGCTATAGAAGGTGAAGAACCAGCAACTGATCCAGCAGACTGAGTTATCCCACATGTATCCCTCTTACTAGGATATTTCCTCATCATATGGCCCTGACGGCCACAGGCAAAGCAGGTACCAGTAGCACGACGACATTCCCCATGATGATGCCGGCCACACTGTGAACACTGAGGGAAGAGTGGTCCCGACTGCCTAGAACCCATGTGCACACGCGAATTCGAAACTCTGGAGCTCTGACCAGCTCCTGAATAACCCGGTTGATCAAACCTCCTGCTAGAAAACTGGGAAGGAGCACTCTGTGCCGGCTGAAATGTAGACCTAGCCTGCAGCTGAGGTTGTCCGCCTCGAAAGTTACCCTGAAACCCTGCCGTCCAGGGCCCTCTTGCGCTGGCCTTGATCTGGCTGGTCCTCTCTCTCTCTGTCTTCAATACCCTGTGTGTATTCCTGCATCCTGGCAATATCCATACCTGGCTAAAGGGCCACTCCCAGGCATGCAGTAATCATATAGCGGTCTAGCCCCATAACATAGCGCTGAACTCTATCAGCCATGTCAGTGTCACGACCCGACCCAGGGCTCGGGCCCGCGACTGGTGCCCTACCTGGGCAGCCCTCACAGGTATAAATCAGAGAATAACAGTGGAACATACATAAATTCATAAGTACTAGACAATAAATATCAACAGGCTAGCCGATAAGGCCACCTTCCGAAAATATACATAACCCAAAAACAACAGTTACATCTTTTTTTTTTCTTTACAACCTAATCCACAAGATATGACTACAAACCTCTAAGAATAACAACTGTGACGGGACAGGGCCCCGCCATACCCCTGAATGTACAACAACCGACAATACCAGGGATCTGGACCAAAGATAAGCCTCCGGAGTAATGGAGCTTCTAATGTGAACAGTGATCCTAAGAGTGAGGATCGAGAACTTTGTATAACTCTACCTGCGGCATGAACGCAGCCCCCCGAAGGAGGTCAGTACAACAGGTACCAAGTATGTGAAACTGAAAGTACTGTAATGAAATCATATAGTCTAAAATAAAGATGGAGACATGTTTGATGACCAAAATAACAGTACACTGTGCCTTACTAACAATGAGAGTAAACAAGAGTATACTTTACTGCATAAAAATAGGAGGCTCATGATAAATCTAGGGCCACCCGCCCGTAGTATCATTAAGCAATCCTACTCCAGGGACTATTTCACCAGCATAGGTCCTGTGGACCCGCAATGAGGTCATCCGCCTCGCATGAGACTATTTCACCCACATAGGACTATTTCACCCACATAGGCCCAGTGGACCCGCAATGAGTACAAACGCCGCACTCGCATCATGGGTAGCAAATCTATGGAATAAGTAGTAACCCGGGGGTTTACCCCGCAAGAATAACATAACCTAACACAACCGGCTATCATCCATAACATAAGCACCACCGGCTTATCATACATAACATAAGCACCACCGGCTTATCATACATAACATAAGCACCACCGGCTTATCATAAATATCATAAGCAAGTTAAGAAATCCCCTAACTTCTTATTAGTCTTAATTAACATGCACTCTCATTTTATTTTACTTAAGGCACTAACATGTCATTAAAAATCCGTGAATTAAACCCAAAGTACTATGTACCTTATCCTTTCAAAAATGACTCTTTCTCGTATAAAATCCCCAAGATACTAGCACCCGTAGTATCAAGGCTTGTCTACATTTCAAAACAAGTCACTACACCTTTTTGAAATACATTTAGGCTTCTAAATCAAGTGACTTTTTACTTTAAAACTTTAAACAATTGATGCCTTTAAATCAATTTGACTTTCTTTATTTCAAGCCATTTATCTTTGTTTACATCACTAGAGTAAACCATTCTTTTAACTTTCCATAAAGCTATTATAACCAACCTCCCATAAAGCCGTTATACTAACTTTATGCTTTAGAAACTAAGTCATCTTTAACCTTTCATAAAGTCGTTATAACTAACTTCCCATAAAGCCGTTATAACTCTTTATGTTTTAGACAAATTCATGCCTATTTATAACCAAGAGACTTATTCTTTTTATAACCAAGTATCATATTCTTTCAAATCAAGTTACATAACTTTCAAAATACTTCAAGTCTCTTAACTTTAGAATAGTTCAATTAATCAATACTTTCCAAATCGAGTATTCCATACTTTTCAAGACAAGAAATCTTTCCATGTAATATCGAGTCACATATACTTTTCGAAAACAAGGCAAGAATACCAAAATGAACCCGAATTCATTTTTAACCATGTACGTCCACCGTACTATACATTTATAAAATTCATGCTCAAGAATATAGGGAAAGTTCCACATACCTCTTCGACTTAAACCACTTGCCAATTTGAATACACCGCACGTAGAATGTCAACCTGTAATGACCATAATACGTCCATCAACTACTAGCTTTCAAAATAGAATATTCCTAAGTATAAGGACTCTTAATTCTACGGAAAATCGGGTAGCACTTCCTTTGTTTCTACGTACTTTTCCACCTTTTTCAAGGCCCGAAAATCAATAACCAAACGCCACATTTAAGGCCCAACAATTCAGCAATACAAAGGGGATTACACGCCTAATAGGACGTGTAAAATTCTGCCTCACAATCAATATAAAACTGTCCAATATTTCCAAGCCATATTCGGCTACCATTGTCACAACAATTATCAATTTCCTTTCAATTCCTTTTTCAATCCAAGTTGTTATTCCAACTTGTTATATACATAATAACAATTACAACAACTATAAATCATTTCTTCCTTAACATGCGATGATTGTAACTATCGACCAAATTGATTACAACATTATGGCTAACTTGTCCATTTTCGGTTTTAACATGTCGACATGATCCAAATCTTTTCAAACTTCAATCTATATATATCACATGCTCATATCAACTACTATACCATGTAATCTTTAATCACATTAATAGGATGAAGATGTTTACCTCAATAAGCCCTACTAATGTCCAAGCGCAAAAGTCGATCCTTAGCAACTTTTAGCTCCTCTTCTTATGTTTCAATCCGCTCCAAGCACACCTTAGAAGCTCATAACCAACTTCTCTTCAATTTCCAACTTCAAAGTTGAAGAACACCTTAGGTTTTCATCTTGCGACTAACGTGAAAACGTAGTTTTCCGGGATCTTTCTATTGAGATAACCTTAGAATACCTTTAGGAACCTTGAGTTTGAATATTGGGAATTATGGAACAAGATTGCAAAAAAAATTCTTTTATTTTCCTTGCTTGGCCGAGAGCCTCCATAAGAGCACCTAAAGTTTCTTGAAATTTTTCTAAGTATAGAATCCTAGTCTTGCACTTGTAGTGGTATGTATTTATAACACCACCAAGGGCTTGGATGAAACCAAATGGATGGCTAAGATTGGTCAATTAAATCAAGCTTCAACTTGCCCTTTGACTTGGTCCATTTTATCAAGCTAAATGGCCATTCTTTTCTTATCATTTTCGTCCCATGATGACCATGTGGAGGGTGACACGTGTCGCCCTCTCATTGGTCCATAACATTCCGTTTCCCGAAATTTCCATAATTGGTCAAAATATCGGAAACCTCGTGGGTCCCACAAAAACATAAAATTTCTCGGGTGGACCCCACGTATCCAACTCATAAAATAAACTTCCATAATTCTGATAAATTCTAAACGTCTCAAATAGCAAATTTGAGAACCCAATTCTCAATAACGAACAATTTTCCTTCCCGAGGTTCGGAAGATTTTTCCTTTGAAAAACAATTCTTTCTTTCGTTCAATTTTTATAAGTCTTGTGCTCTCACGCCTATTCTCGTAAACACATGTCCTGGAACTACGGGGTGTAACAATCAGCTACAATAGTGAGTGCATACCTAGCCAATGAGTCAAACTCCAGGTTATACTCTCTGATGGTCCTTCCATTCTGCCTCAGCGTCAAGAACCTATCCACACGGGCTATCCTCATCTCAGAAGGCAAAAAGTGATCAAGGAAGGCCTCTGTGAACTCGTACCATAAAGCTGGAGGAGCACCCTCGCCCCTGGACAGTTCCCACGACTCGAACCAGTTCATTGCAACATCGCGCAACCGGTAAGAAGCTAGTACTACTGACTCGGCCTCTAAGGCCTTAATTACCCGCATAGTCCACTGCATCTGCCTAATAAACTCATGAGGATCATCCTCAGGTTTAGATCCATAGAACTCTGGCGGATCACAACCCATAAAATCTCGAACCCTCAAACTATCTTTCCTATGGTTCGCTACCGGCTCTTGTCGGCATTGCCCTGCCATTATGCTGGTCAATAACCTGATATGCTCTCCATAATCTCTATACTCTGCCCCTGGATGAGGGACTGGAGACTCAGGTATTGGAACTCCTGGAGTTGCGGCTGCTCTCGACTCCTCTAGTACTGCCGGGGTAACTGAACTCACCGCCTGGGCCACAACCCCAGGCACCGCCTGAGCCTGAGCCCTAGTAACTCTTTGTGTCCCACTAGCTGCTCCTACTGCTGACTTGCCCTTCTGGGCCCTGGTCGCCTTCCGTGGAGGCATAGCTGATACATATACAACTCTATCGCACGATCTCAGAGTGAGAAGAAGGGAAACCAATCCTAAATATACTATAGCCTCCTGTTTATAGATGTGGTGCACAACATACCGATAAGCAAGACTCTTCTATACACGGTCTGTAGACATTCCGAGGACTAACTGCTCTGATACCGCTCTGTCACGCACCGAACCTCGGGCCCGTGACTGGTGCCCTACCTGGGCACCCTTCTATTCATACAATATAAGTAAAACACGGAATATAAATACCACTCATTTTTAAAAAATAAAATAAAGGCAAAGCCGATAAGGCTGCCACCATAACATATCACTGTATAACAACATACAACCCTTGCAGTCTAACCCACATATGAATACAAACCTCTAAGAGTTTGAACAACAACTATGACGGGATAAGGCCCCGTCGTACCTCTGAATATATCTAGTCATAGTGACAAACTCCGGAACATCGGAACTATCCCCAAATGCTGAACAAGGATCCTAAGCATGCGGATCCACAACCTGGGTACCTAATACCTGCGGGCATGAACGCAGCCCCCCGAAGGGGGTCAGTACAACAGGTACTAAGTATGGAACAGAAATAAGGTACAGTAAACAAATCATAATTGTACAAAAGAATGACATGGGCAAGTATAAAAAGTAAATACCAGATCCTACCGTGCCATTACAACTCATGAACTTAATCACACATTATTATCTTTTCCCATTTTTAATAAGAGTTATAATCAAATTCTGTCACGACCCGACCTCGGGCCCGCGACTGGTGCCTTACCCCGTGCACCCTAGTGATACAACATCAGAGAAAATCAGCGGAAATAAAAACTTAAACATGAACAAGACATAAAATAAGCAATAGGCTAACCAAAATGGTTACCTTCCTGTATATATAAATCAAAATTGAACAGTTAAATCTCTTACAAACCCTGCCCACAACAGTACTACAGACCTCTACAAATTTTATAACAACTATGACGGGACAGGGCCCCGCCATACCCCTGAATGTACAAGAACCTACAAACTCAGGGAATCATACCAAAAGATAAGCCTCCGGAGAAACGGAGCTTCCCAAAACGCTGAATTGTGATCCTATGAGCGAGGATCAACAACCGATGTACCTCTACCTGCGGCATGAACGCAGCCCCCCGAAGGAGGTCAGTATAACAGGTACCAAGTATGTGAAACTGAAAATACTGTAAATGAAATCATAATAGTCTATATAAAACAGGAGACATGTATGATAACCAAACTACAGTTCACAATATATATTAGCAGTCATGTCAAATCAGGGACTCACGCCCGTAAAGTCATCACTCAAATATAACCTGGGAATTTAACCCGCACAACGGCCGCATGCCCCGGCATCTTACCTCGGTATAAGCATGACCATGAATCCATCCTAATGGAAGCATACCCGTGGGCCACCCATCGTGTCAGTATGTCCAAAGGAAATAACACGATAACAATCATAATGGAAGCATACTCGTGGGCCACCCATCGTGTCAGTATGTCCAAAGCAAATAACAGAATAACACTACTAATGGAAGCATACCCGTGGGCCACCCATCGTGTCAGTATGTCCAAAGGAAATAACAAGATAACAATCATAATGGAAGCATACTCGTGGGCCACCCATCGTGTCAGTATGTCCAAAGCAAATAACAGAATAATACTCCTAATGGAAGCATACTCGTGAGCCACCCATCGTGTCAGTATGTCCAAAAGGAAATAACAAGATAACAATCATAGTGGAAGCATACTCGTGGGCCACCCATCGTGTCAGTATGTCCAAAGCAAATAATGTAATAACACTTAATGGAAGCGTACCCGTGGCCACCCATCGTGTCGGTATGTCCAAAAGGATCGATATAGTGGAAGCATACCCGTGGCCACCCATCGTGTCGATGTCCATCAATCAACCGGATAATGCCCTCCAACGAGAGACGCGGTAGCACAGAAACACAACACTTGCACAACAAAAGCTATCACCACAAGCATAGGCAAGTTCAACATACTTTTAGACATTCTTTTTATGAACACAAATCCGGGTTTTAACCCCAAGGTACTACGTATTTTAACTCTTTAAAAGATCCATTTCTTTCACAAAAAGTCACACGATACCCGTAGTATCAAAAATAGAGTAACTGTCTTTGTAAGTAAACCAAACCAATTTTCATACTTTCTTTTTAAACCAAATCATTTCTCCCTTTAAAGTCCAGTTACCATTTTAAATCCAATAATAAAACCATCCTTTTGTTTTCATAAAGTCGTTATAACTAACTTCCCATAAAGTTATTATAACACTTTATGTTTTAAACCAATACACTTCAAATTCCTCAAGTCTCATTTCTTTTAGAAAACATGTTCCTTACTTTGGAATTTAAGAAAAATCAATACTTGTTATTAATGATCTTATTAAAGCAGGCATGATCTAGGAAATGTAATACAATTTTGTCTTATCTTAGCTTCTATGCAGATGAAGGTTTCTACTGGTTTTAATATAATTAATTATTTGTCAATACATTTTCCTTTATTAACGCTGCAGTGGTTTGTTCGATACTTATTCTCATTTCCGAAATCAATATAACTTATTCCTTTTAAAACTCAATTACCCATTTATCATAAATGCGGTTTCACAACTTTTTAACACAAACCAAGTCCTTAATATTTCTCATCAAGTCATTTATAAGTCAAGTTTCTTATCTTTTAAAAACCACAGACCATTTCTTTACCTACATAAAGTTGTTATAACAAACTTCTCATAAAGTCCTTATAACACTTTATGTTTTAAACCAATCAAATTCGTTTAGCACACGTACGTCTACCGTACTACATAGTTCACACAATCATGCTAGAAAAGATAGGAAGAGGTTCACATACCTCGCGACGATTATCGACAATTAGCAAAACGCTCCAAAGTACTATCACTCTGCTAGACTTTTCCACCCTTCAAGTAGAATACGCTACTCGTAGTACTTCCACCTATAATGGCCATAAAATGTCTATCAACTTCTAGATCTCTTCGTAGAATATTCTAAATACAAGATTCCTTATTCTACGGAAAATTCGGCAGCACCTCCCCCCCGTAACCACATAAATCTCCTCCTCAATCAAGGCCCGCTACCAAGCCAACAACTCCTAGGGGGGTTACACGTCTAACCGGACGTGTACAACACTGCCCCACAATAATACTACAAGTCTACTGTAAATACAGTCCAATGTAAATACAGTTCAATTCTTATCCATATTCATTCTACATATAGTATACTCAACTATACATTACTACAACATGTAATATCCAATTACAATAGGGGGACAAAGATAATTACCTCGATGAGCCCAAAATTATCCAAGATTATAAGTCGATCCTGAGCAACGTTTAGCTCCAATTCCTTACGCTCCACCCCGCTCCAAGCAACCCTTAGAAGTTTCTAAACAACTTCTCTTAACACTTCATCTAAGCTATGAAGATTTTTCTAGGGCTTCATTTTGCGACTATTGGAATAAAGTAGTATTTTCGGGCTTCTTAGTATTGAAATAACTTTGGCATACTACTAGGAATTTAGGCTAAGGTATTTGGGATTTATACAACAATACTTGAAGTATTTATACACAAAGTGGGGGGGGGGGTGGGGTTGGACGAGAACACCTAAGGGGAGGGAGGGGGAATTTTTGCCTTGGAAAAATATTTCAAGTGAGGGATGAATAAAGTCTTGCAACAAGGGGGGTATTTATAGAGAAATCAATGGCTAGGATCAAAGCAAGTGTATGGTGAGGATTTGGTCCATGTGGGAGTGGAGTCCTCCAACCAAGTGTCCACCACAACAATGAGACATGTGTCCACCATTAAATTGGACAAGTGGCTTGCCACTTGTCCACCAAAAACGTCCAACACTTGTCCACCAACCATTCGGCCAACATGGCCACATGGGGGTGACATGTGTCGCCCCCCTACTCGTCCAAAATATTTCATCTTCCGAAAATATTCGTAATGCCGAAATCTCGAAAATAAAGTGGGCCCCACAACCCGTAAATTTTCCCCGTGGGCCCCACGTGACCAATTTCGGAAATAAAATTTCATAATTCTCAAATATTCCAAAAAGTCCGAATACCAAATCTGGGAATCCAATTCCCATTAACGAACTTTTTTCCTTCACAAAATCCGGAAACTTTTCTGTCGAAAAATCACATCTTTCTTCCTTTCCAATTTTTGTGTCGTATTCTCGTACGAACGTCTTCGTATACATACCCTAGAACTACGGGGTGTAACATTCTTCCCCCCTTAGAAACATTCGTCCCGAATGTTCCTTCTAAGTCTCAAAACTTACATGCGCTGATATAGTCTTCACTATTATACTTACAAAACCACTTATGCCACACCTGGCCATAATATAACACATGCGCAAAACTCCAATCCAAGCCAACGAGGAATCACCTCTAACATCACAGAAGCTTCCACCTATGGTCTAAAGGATACTCCCTTCGCATCTTCACTTCACAACAAAATAATCTCTTTTATTCTGTTAACACACGTTCACTCCTTTCCTTACTCGTCATACCCTTCTCGTACACCCGAACTCTCTCTAGTACACGTACTATACTCCAGTCATTGCTTCAGTTTCCAAAACCTTGGAGTCACTACCTCCAAACTTGGTCATTTTACTAGCCTCAAATTCCTTTAAGGCCCTTCCCGGCCTTCACGATCCGATTCTGGTCGAACGCATCCACGAACTCGTACAACGGTTACCTAAACTTGGGCCTTGCACCCTCGTGATCCTACCACCTGGAGGGACCACCTCGAACTGACCCCACCTCATTCCGGGCTGCGGGTTGACCCGCGATCTGGCCTCAACCCGACCCGCTATCGCGCCAAACTCTCTCGTTCCCCGATCCGGAACAATCTTACTAATTCACGTCGTGAAAGCTACCACTTCTATCTCAAACTACCCATGAAATTATCACATAAAACTCCACGTATACTATGCACTCCGACAAAGATTAATCGTAAAGTCTTTTACTCAAGACGGCCTTACATCTAAGGTCTCAACTGTAAAAAATTCTAAGGTTCACAATTGTCTCATCCCCAGACTTACCCTTTTTCTAACCAGGCTTCTAACTCATATTTTACCACAATCCAACCAAACATAATACTAAACACATCATCATAACATCAAAATAAACTAGTCTCTAGAGGGTTAAGGATATACCTGAAAATCAAATAGGCGGTTCAAAGGACCGCTAAAACTGGGAACTTCTACCGCGACCTGTGTGGCTCACGGTGTATGAACATCCTGCCTAGCTATGGAAGGTGAAGAACCCGCAACTGATCCCGTAGTCTGTGCTATCCCACTAGTGCCACCTCTGGTCGGACAGTTTCTCGCAAAATGGCCCTGCTGGCCGCATGTAAAACAAACTCCCAAACTAGCACGACACTCCCCACAATGGAGCCTACCACAACGGTCACAACGAGGTAGGGGGGCTTCACCTGGCTAACACCCCTGCTCCCCCGAAAATCTGAACCCTCGAGCCCGACCGCCTCAATACTCGGACGCCTCAAGATCGCGAGGACCACTGAATCGGATGAGGTATATATTCGGTCACGCGGAGGTTGCCGCTCGAAAGTTACCAAAGGACCCTGCTGTCTTGGCCCTTTATGCTGATCATGGTCCCTACGTCGGTCTCTACGTTCCTCCATCCCCTGTGCATAAGCCTGTATACGGGCAATGTCCATGCCCGGCTGAAGAGCTACACCCGAGCAAGCCTCTGCCAAGTAGTCATCGAGCCCCGTGACGTAGCGGTGCACTCTGTCCTCCATATTTGCCACTAACGCAGGGACATATCGAGCCAACGAGTCGAACTCCACGTTGTACTCCCTAACCGTACGCCCTCTCTGTCTCAGCATCAGAAATCTGTCGGCCCGTGCTCTCCTCATCTGCGGAGGCAAGAAATGGCTGAGAAATGCCTCCGAGAACTCGTCCCAAACAGCTGGAGGCGCATGCTCCCCCCGGGACAGCTCCCACGAATCAAACCAGTCGACTGCAGTATCACGCAGCCGATGCGAACCTAAGACCACCGACTCGGTCTCCGAAGCCTTGATCACTCTCATGATCCGCTGTAACTGTCGGATGAACTCCTGCGGATCATCCTCAGGCCTCGATCCATAGAACACTGGTGGACTGCAACTTAAGAAGTCCCGAAGTCTCCAACTATCGGCTCTGGGGTGCACTACCGGTACCACCGGCTCCCGTCTGTCCTCAAGTCTCGCCATAAACCTAACTAGTAACTGGGCCATCTCCTTGTAACCCATATCCTCTGTTCCTGGCCGTGGGACTGGAGGCTCAGATATCGTGGCCTCAGTAGCTACTGCTGCTGCTCTAAACTCTGCTGGGGCTGGCGGCATCGTAGAATCTGCCGAATGTAGCACCACCTCAGGTAACGACTGGGCTTGTGCCCTCGTAAACCTCTGTGCTCTACTCTCAGCTCTCTCTGCTGCCTTGCCCTTCTGGGCCCTGGTTGCCTTGCGCGGAGGCATCACTGGTACAAGAGAATACGTCAGAGGGAGTCCAACTTATCACACAGCTTTAAGGCACGATCTCAGAGTGAGAAGAATGGAAACCAATCCTAAATATCTTGTAGCCTCCTGATTATAGATGTGGTGCACAACACACCGATAATCAAGACTCTACTAGATACGGTCTGTAGACGCTTTTCGAGGATTAACTGCTCTGATACCACTTTTGTCACGACCCGACCTCGGGCCCGCGACTGGTGCCTTACCCCGGGCACCCTAGTGATACAACATCAGAGAAAATCAGCGAAAATAAAAACTTAAACATGAACAAGACATAAAATAAGCAATAGGCTAACCAAAACGGTTACCTTCCTGTATATATAAATCAAAATTGAACAGTTAAATCCCTTACAAACCCTGCCCACAACAGATTTCTGCACTCTACGAATTTTATAACAACTATGACGGGACAGGGCCCCGCCATACCCCTGAATGTACAAGAACCTACAAACTCAGGGAATCATACCAAAAGATAAGCCTCCGGAGAAACGGAGCTTCCCAAAATGCTGAATTGTGATCCTATGAGCGAGGATCAACAACCGGTGTACCTCTACCTGTGGCATGAACGCAGTCCCCCGAAGGAGGTCAGTACAACAGGTACCAAGTATGTGAAACTAAAAATACTGTAAATGAAATCATAATAGTCTATATAAAACAGGAGACATGTATGATAACCAAACTACAGTTCACAATATATATTAGCAGTCATGTCAAATCAGGGACTTACGCCCGTAAAGTCATCACTAAAATATAACCCGGGAATTTAACCCGCACAACGGCCGCATGCCCCGGCATCTTACCTCGGTATAAGCATGGCCATGAAACCATCCTAATGGAAGCATACCCGTGGGCCACCCATCGTGTCAGTATGTCCAAAGGAAATAACAAGATAACAATCATAATGGAAGCATACTCGTGGGCCACCCATCGTGTCAGTATGTCCAAAGAAAATAACAGAATAACACTCCTAATGGAAGCATACTCGTGGGCCACCCATCGTGTCAGTATGTCCAAAAGGAAATAACAAGATAACAATCATAGTGGAAGCATACTCGTGGCCACCCATCGTGTCGATGTCCAAAGCAAATAATGAATAACACTCCTAATGGAAGCATACCCGTGGGCCACCCATCGTGTCAGTATGTCCAAAAGGAAATAACAAGATAACAATCATAGTAGAAGCATACTCGTGGGCCACCCATCGTGTCAGTATGTCCAAAGCAAATAACAGAATAACACTCCTAATGGAAGCATACCCGTGGGCCACCCATCGTGTCAGTATGTCCAAAAGGATCGATATAGTGGAAGCATACCCGTGGGCCACCCATCGTGTCAGTATGTCCATCAATCAACCAGATAGCCGGCCCTCCAACGAGAGACGCGGTAGCACAGAAACACAACACTTGCACAACAAAAGCTATCACCACAAGCATAGGCAAGTTCAACATACTTTTAGACATTCTTTTTATGAACACAAATCCGGGTTTTAACCCCAAGGTACTACGTATTTTAACTCTTTAAAAGATCCATTTCCTTCACAAAAAGTCACACGATACTCATAGTATCAAAAATAGAGTAACTGTCTTTGTAAGTAAACCAAAACAATTTTCATACTTTCTTTTTAAACCAAATCATTTCTCCCTTTAAAGTCCAGTTACCATTTTAAATCCAATAATAAAACCATCCTTTTGTTTTCATAAAGTCATTATAACTAACTTCCCATAAAGCTATTATAACACTTTATGTTTTAAACCAATACACTTCAAATTCCTCAAGTCTCATTTCTTTTAGAAAACAAGTTCCTTACTTTGGAATTTAAGAAAAATCAATACTTGTTATTAATGATCTTATTAAAGCAGGCATGATCTAGGAAATGTAATACAATTTTGTCTTATCTTAGCTTCTATGCAGATGGAGGTTTCTACTGGTTTTAATATAATTAATTATTTGTCAATACATTTTCCTTTATTAACGCTGCAGTGGTTTGTTCGATACTTATTCTCATTTCCGAAATCAATATAACTTATTCCTTTTAAAACTCAATTACCCATTTATCATAAATGCGGTTTCACAACTTTTTAACACAAACCAAGTCCTTAATATTTCACATCAAGTCATTTATAAGTCAAGTTTCTTATCTTTTAAAAACCACAGACCATTTCTTTACCTACATAAAGTTGTTATAACAAACTTCCCATAAAGTCGTTATAACACTTTATGTTTTAAACCAATCAAATTCGTTTAGCACACGTACGTCTACCGTACTACATAGTTCACACAATCATGCTAGAAAAGATAGGGAGAGGTTCACATACCTCGCGACGATTATCGACAATTAGCAAAACGCTCCAAAGTACTATCACTCTGCTAGACTTTTCCACCCTTCAAGTAGAATACGCTACTCGTAGTACTTCCACCTATAATGGCCATAAAATGTCTATCAACTTCTAGATCTCTTCGTAGAATATTCTAAATACAAGATTCCTTATTCTACGGAAAATTCGGCAGCACCTCCCCCCCCGTAACCACATAAATCTCCTCCTCAATCAAGGTCCGCTACCAAGCCAACAACTCCTAGGGGGGTTACACGTCTAACCGGACGTGTACAACACGGCCCCACAATAATAATACTACAAGTCATCAGAATACGGTCAATGTAAATCTGATTCAATTCTTATCCATATTCATTCTACATATAGTATACTCAACTATACATTACTACAACGTGTAATATCCAATTACAATAGGGGGACAAAGATAATTACCTCGATGAGCCCAAAATTTTCCAAGATTATAAGTCGATCCTGAGCAACGTTTAGCTCCAATTCCTTACGCTCCACCCCGCTCCAAGCAACCCTTAGAAGTTTCTAAACAACTTCTCTTAACACTTCATCTAAGCTATGAAGATTTTTCTAGGGCTTCATTTTGCGACTATTGGAATAAAGTAGTATTTCCGGGCTTCTTAGTATTGAAATAACTTTGGAATACTACTAGGAATTTAGGCTAAGGTATTTGGGATTTATACAACAATACTTGAAGTATTTCTACACAAAGTGGGGTGGGGTTGGGCGAGAACACCTAAGGAGGGAGGGGGAATTTTGCCTTGGAAAAATATTTCAAGTGAGGGATGAATAAAGTCTTGCAACAAGGGGGGGTATTTATAGAGAAATCAATGGCTAGGATCAAAGCAAGTGTATGGTGAGGATTTGGTCCATGTGGGAGTGGAGTCCTCCAACCAAGTGTCCACCACAACAATGAGACATGTGTCCACCACAAAAATTGGACAAGTGGCTTGCCACTTGTCCACCAAAAACGTCCAACACTTGTCCACCAACCATTCGGCCAACATGGCCACATGGGGGTGACATGTGTCGCCCCCCTACTCGTCTAAATTATTTCATCTTCCGAAAATATCCGTAATGCCGAAATCTCGAAAATAAAGTGGGCCCCACAACCCGTAAATTTTCCCCGTGGGCCCCACGTGACAAATTCCGGAAATAAAATTCCTTCATTCTCAAATATTCCAAAAAGTCCGAATACCAAATCTGGGAATCCAATTCCCATTAACGAACCTTTTTCCTTCACAAAATCCGGAAACTTTTCCGTCGAAAAATCACATCTTTCTTCCTTTCCAATTTTTGTGTCGTATTCTCGTACGAACGTCTTCGTATACATACCCTGGAACTACGGGGTGTAACATTCTTACATACATACTTAGGAAACACCATCAAGTTAATAAACACATAACTTACGTATTTTGCATAACATAAACCGGCCCTTTATGGAGGGACGTCTCATTTTGTAGTTCACTTTGATTATCCATACGTGATAACGTAACCCGGCCCATTTGCGGGACACGGTGAATTCATAAAAAGTCTTCCACCAAAAGTATACTGCCCGGCCCATTCTAAGACGCGGTAAAATCACATAGTCTGCCCATAAAGGTACACTGCCCGGCCCATTTTGGGATGCGGTAAAGTCACATAGTCTGCCCATAAAGGTATACTGCCCGGCCCATTCTGGGACGCGGTAAAGTCATATAGTCTGCCCATAAAGGTATACTGCCCGGCCCATTCTGGGATGCGGTAAAGTCATATAGTCTGCCCATAAAGGTATACTGCCCGGCCCATTCTGGGACGCGGTAAATTCATATAGTCTGCCCATAAAGGTATACTGCCCGGCCCATTCTGGGATGCGGTAAAGTCACATAGTCTGCCCATAAAGGTATACTGCCCGGCCCATTTTGGGACGCGGTAAAGTCATATAGTATGCCCATAAAGGTATACTGCCCGGCCCATTCTGGGACGCGGTAAAGTCACATGGTCTGCCCATAAAGGTACACTGCCTGGCCCATTCTGGGACGCGGTAAAGTCATATAACATAACCCGACCTATTTGCAAGCTCGGTATATCTCATAACATAACCCGGCCCGTTTTTGTGGGACCCGGTGTAATTTTCCTTACATAACATTTTAAACCATCTTTTCACTTCTTCTTAAGTCGTTATAACAACTTCACATAAAGCTATTATAACAACCTTTCACTTTAGAGAACTTAAGACACTTTTATTTCTTATTACATTAGGGAAAACTAAACCCAAAAGTACTACGTATATACATACTTAAAAAGAATCATAAAACTCCTTTTCTTTTAAATCAATAAGCTTCTTCTTCTAAAAACTCAAGTTACATTCTCTTTTGAAATCAAGCCTCTTAACTTTTGAAATAATTCATGGAAACCATACTTTTTAAATGAAGTCATTCCTTTCTTTAAGAATCAAGTCCCATAACTTGAAAAATAAAGTCCCATAACCTTTTAAGAAATCAAGATTCATAGTCTTAAAGCTTCATAACATAAACTCTTTTAAATTAAGTAACATATACTTTTATGAGTTGTGAATAAGTTATACTTGTTTATAACGATCTTATTAAAGCAGCCATGATCTAGAAAATGTAATACAATTTTGTCTTATCTTAGTTTCTATGCAGATGGAGAATTCTACTCATTTTAATATAATTGATTGTCGATACATTTTTTTGTTATTAATGCTGCAATGGCTTGTTCGATACCTATTCTCATTAGTGCAGTAAATTAGCAAAGTCAACTCGACTCCAAATACTTCCTAACGACTCTTACCAACATCCCCCATAAGATTTGGTAAGAACTTAGGATTACTTAGACATATCTTTTACATAGAGTAAATCAACATACGTACATGTTAACTTCTAAGAGTAGAAGGAATCATGAAATAACACCACATGTATATTTCATACATAGAACATGCCCAAAAGAAGGAAGAGGTTCACATACCTCGCGACGACTATCGACAAGTAGCAGAATGCTCCAAAGTACTTCAACCTTGTTAGCTATTCCACCCTTCAAGTATAATACGCTACACGTAGTACTTCAACCTATAATAGCCATAACATGTCTATCAACTCCTAGCTTATTAACGTGGAATAATACTAAGTGCTATGTCTCTTATTCTACAGAAATTTGGGCAATATTTCCTTTGTTTCTACGTACTTTTCAACCTTTTTCAAGGCCCGAAATCAACAACCAACATGCCACATTTAAGGCTCAACAATTCTGCTAACCAAAAGGGATTACACGCCTTAACATGACGTGTAAAATTCTTCCCCACAATTAAAGTAAAACTGTCCAATATTCTTGGCCATTTTCGGCAATAACAATGATAAAACCACATCTATTCTTTTCCAATTCCTTTTCAATCCAAGTTGTTATTTTAACATGTTATATAGTCGCAATCAATTATAACAACTATAATCCCTTTCTTATACAACATGCGACGATAGTAATTAACAACTAAATTGATTTACAAACTTAATGGCTAATCATGCCAATCTCGGATTTGAGATTCCTAATTCCATAACATTTATCAATCTTCATTCTAAATATCATATGCTAATCTATCAACTACTACAATATGAAATCTTGAATTACAATAGCAAGACGAAGATTATTACCTTTATAAGCCCAAATCTTATCCAAGATCAAAAGTCGATCCTTAGCACTTAGCTCCTTTCCTTCACGCTCCAATCCGATATTTGAAGCCCTTAGAAGTTCCTAAACAACTTCTCTTTAATTTCCAACCATAACTCATGAAAACAACTTAGATTTTCATCTTGCGACTAATGTAAAAACGTAGTTTTTTCTGGGATTTTTGTGTTGAGATATCCTTAGAATACCTTTGGAGATCTTGGGTTTGAATATTGGGATTTATGAAGAAAAATTGCAAATTTTTTGTGTGGCAAAAGTGCCATTTCCGAGAGACCCTCAAGACTTGCACAATGTTCTTGATTTTTTTCTAAGTGTTGGATTTGTCTAGTCTTGCACTAGTAATGTAGATATATACTACAACTAAGGGGTGAGATCAAAACAAATGTGTGGCTAGAATTGGGTCAATTAAATATCTTGTGTCAACTTGACTTAGTTGACTTGGTCAATTTTCTCAAGCTTGATCATCCATATTAGGCTACTTAACCTTGGTCAATTATTCGACCAAGTCCATGTAGGGGGGGTGACACGTTTCGCCCTCCCATTCTTCCATAAAATTTCATTTTCCGAAATTTTCATAATTGATCAACATATCGAAAACCTTGTGGGCCCCACAAAAATGTAAAATTCCCCGGGTGGGCCCCTACGTGACCAAATCCGTAAATAAATTCCCACAATTCTAATAAATTCCATACGTCTCAAATAACACCTTTTGAGAATCTAATTCTCATCAACGAACATTCTTTCTTTCCGAAGTTCGGAAGATTTTTCTTCGGAAAAACAATTCTTCCTTTCGTACAAACTTTTAAAGTCCTGAATGATTATGTACCTTCTCTTAAACATATCCTGGAATTACGGGGTGTAACATTCTTCTCCACTTAGAAACATTCGTCCCCGAATGTTCTTTCGGAGCTCCATCTAAACATTTCTCGGTATAGTCTCATAAAACTACACTTAATGAAACCTAATTATGCCACATATGGCCCTAATACATCGCACATGCATATCCATCCATCATAATCCAAACGAGGAAACAAATCCAAAGTGTGCACCATCACTATTTACTCCCATTCTTGGCCTAAAAGGATTATATTTTCGTACTTTCCTTTAGTCATAACTATAAGCACTTCAATTCTTTCAACCCTTGTTCTCTCCTTTTCTTACTTATCGTATTCTTCTCGTACTTCCAACCTTAGTCTAGTACACGTACATAATCTCAATCATTGCTTCTGTTTTCAATTCCTTGGAGTTATTACATCAAAACTTGGTCATTATACTTAGATTTAATTTACGTTAAGACCCTTCTTGGTCCTCACGGCCCGGTTCTGGCAGAACGCTTCCACGAACTCGTATAATCGATTAACTAGACTTGAGCCTTACACCCTCGTGATCCTATCACATAGCGGGACTACCTCCAACTGACCCCATTCTATTCCCGGCTACGGGTTTACCCGTAATCAACCCACAACCCGATCCATTGTGGTACTTAATTCTCATTCTTGGTCTGAAATAAATCTTACTACCTGAGAAAGCCTTATACCTCTAATGTCTCAACGATTATCAATATTCTAAGGTTCATAATTATTTCATGTTCCAAGCTTTCATTATCATTCCCCACATACGGGAAATGTAGTTTTCTCAAAATCATAAAATCTTGTTGTCTTAATCACCACAACTTTAATTACTCCATACCATTATTATTCACATAATCACTTAAGCGTACAACACATCTTAGTCTAACAACACGGTATGTTCTCGAATCAATAAAACACGATCTCTGGAAGTATTTTACAAGAATATATATATATATATTACGGTAGACGTACGTGTGTTAACTGAATATAGTTGTACGGCAATGTCTTTTGACTTAATCCTGAATAATAAGAATCTGGAAGTATTTTACAAGAATATATATATATATAGTACGGTAGACGTACGTGTGTTAACTGAATATAGTTGTACGGTAATGTCTTTTGACTTAAGCCTGAATAATAAGAATCTGGAAGTATTTTACAAGAATATATATATATATATAGTACTGTAGACGTACGTGTGTTAACTGAATATAGTTGTACGACAATGTCTTTTGACTTAAGCCTGAATAATAAGAATCTGGAAGTATTTTAAAAGAATATATATATAGTACGGTAGACGTACGTGTGTTAACTGAATGTAGTGTTACGGCAATGTCTTTTGACTTAAGCCTGAATAATAAAGAATCTTGAAGTATTTCGAAAGATTAAGAAACCATTTTGAAAGAAGAGTAATACTTGGTTTTGAAAACATAAGAGTTATACTAGCTTTATGGGAAGTTAGGTATAACGTCTTAAGAGTGGTAAAGAGAAATGGTTTACTAATTTTTAGAAGTTAAGAGACTTGATCTTAAAAGATAAGAGACTTGACTTGAATGAATTCATATGAATTTTGTGTGAAACCTCATTCGTGAGTAATGAGTACTTGGTTTTTAAAAGGAGAAATGTTTTACTGATTTCGGAAATCAGAATGAGTACCGACAAACCACTGCAGCGTTAATAAAGGAAAATGTATGTGAATAATGAAGTATTATTAAAACCAGTAGAAACCTCCATCTGCATAGAAACTAAGATAAGACAAAATGATATTACATTTCCTAGATCATGGCTGCTTAATAAGATTGTTTATAAACAAGAATAAACTGCTCACACCTATGGCATATGTTACTCAATTGTTTTAAAAGAGATTAAGACATTGAACTATGAAACCTTTCTAAATAAAGAGACTTGAGTAATTGAAATTGGGCAAACTGGAACTTTAGGGAAAATAAAGGCATTGTTTTAAATTGGTTTAAAAACATAAAGTGTTATAACAGCTTTATGGAAAGTTAGTTATAACGACTTTATGAAAACAAAAGAAGGGTTTTATCATTGGTTTTAATGTGGTAACTTGACTTTAAAAAGAGAAGTGTTTTGGTCTAAAAAGAAGGCATGGTATTGCCTTAATTTGGTTTTAAAAAGGAAAGTATGGAAGTTGTTTTGGTTTACTTAAAAAGATGTAAGTCACTCTATTTTTTTATACTAAGGGTATCGGGTGACTTTTATAAAAGGAATGGATCTCTTAAAAGGAATTTAACGTACGTAGTACTTTAGGGTTAAAACCCGGACTTTGACATAAAATGAAAGTACCTTGAGTTGTGTATAACTTGCCTATGCTTGCTGTTGTGAAACTTGCCTATGCTTGCTGTGATAGCCTTTGTTGTGCAAGAATTGTGTTTCTATACTACCGCGTCTCTCGATGGAGGGCCGGTTGACTTGTTGAGAACTTACTTGGACGTACCGGCAGTGACGGAGAATTCCACGGGTACGCTCCTGTTGATAGTGTTATTCCATGGACTAGCTCTCCATGAGGTTTCTTACTGTTCGGCCTTGGTACACGGTGGTCGGCTTCGTACTTGCCGTCTCGTGGCTGATTCGCCTTGCACACTGTAGTTAGCCCTCGCACTTGCCCCATTCAGTATAGTGACGAAGTCTCGTGATACGGCCTTGGTACCTGGTAGTTAGCCCTCGTACTTGCCCCGGTCAGCTACGTGGCCAGCCTTGGTATCTGGTAGTCGGCCGTACTTGCCCGTGTCGACCGTGGTTTGGTTGTATAGTATTGTTAGTACGGCTTTGGCATCGGTAGGACTTGGTGTTCGTGTGTACTTGGGGTTATCATATCATAGACTGCCGGCAGTGAGGAAGGTATTCCACGGGCATGATTGATGTTGTGGGTGTGAGACCCATAATTATATTTGAGTAATGACTTGGAGGGCGTGAGTCCCTGACTTGATATAACTGTTATATGTGTGTACTGTAGTTTGGTTATCATACATGTCTCCTGCTTTAAATAGACTATTATGATTTCATTTACGATTTTCGCCACATACTTGGTACTGTTATCTGACCTCATTCGGGGCTACGTTACATGCGCGGTAGAGGTACATCGTCGCCGATCCCCGCTTATAGGATCACCTTTCCAGATTGGAAGCTCCGTTCCTTCGGAGGCTTATCTTTTGGTATGTTACCCTGAGTCTGTAGGCTCTTGTACATTCAGGGGTATGGCGGGGCCCTGTCCCGTCATAGTTGTTGTAAAAATTTTAGAGGTCTGTAGCACTGTTGTGGGCAGGGTTGTAAGGATTAAACTGTTCAACTTTGTAATTATTTATATATATGCCGAAAGGCGATTTTCTTTCAGGTAAAATGTGTCTCATTTCACATTTTGTTTCATGTATTGTTTTTATGTTCCACGATTACTCGATGTATGACTACTGGGTGCGGGTAGGCACGATCACTGCCGGGTTCGGGTCGTGACAATAACATACATATTGCTCCAAATAAATACATTCATACAAATATACTTCATCATAATACCATCCAAACAATAACTTTACCAACCTGGATACACAATCCATAAAATCCTTTCTGGCCACTGTTGTTACACTCCATAATTCAAGGACATGTTTAAGAGAATGTACGTAAGGAATCAGGACTCTAAATTGGTACGAAAGAAAGAATTATTTTTCCAAAGGAAAATCTTCCGAACTTCGAAAAGGAAGAATATTCATTGATGAGAATTAGATTCTCAAAATACATTATCTGAGGAGTATGGAATTTATTAACATTGTGGAAATTTATTTTCGGATTTGGTCACGTAGGGCCCACCCGAGAAATTTTACGTTTTACGTTTTACGGGACCCACGAGGGTTACAAATTTTATGGATGAATGGGAGGGCGACACGTGTCACCCCCACATGGTTTTGGACGAAATTGGACCTAGGTTAGGTGGTCAAGTGACCAAGGTTAAGTGGTCTTGTGACCAAGGTTAAGTAGCCTAAAGGTGGATGACAAACTTGAGATTGTTGACTAAGTCAAGAGCCCACTTGGCTTGATATTTAAATCCCTTCATCTAAGACCACACAAGTGTTATAATCTTGACCCTCCATTGTTTTATATATACTACACTAGTGCAAGACAAGTCTTCAACACTTAGAAAAAAATTGAGAAACTTTGTGTGCTCCATCTAGTGCTCTCGGCTTTGTGCCTTTATGGAAGAAAAAATTTTGAAATTGTGGATCATAACTCACAAGACTTTAATCCAAGGTTCCTAGGGGTATTGTAAGGATATCTCAATAGAAAGATCCCGGAAAAACGACATTTTTACGTTAGTCGCAAGGCGAAAACCTAAGGTGTTCTTCAACTTTGAAGATGAGTTCTTCATGAGCTTCTAAGGAGTGCTTGGAGTATATTGGAACATAAGAATAGGAGCTAAAAGTTGCTAAGGATCGACTTTTACACTTGGACATTATTAGGGCTTATTGAGGTAAAATCAGCATCTTCTTAATGTAATTGAAGATTACATGTTATAGTAGTTAAGAAATGAGCATGTGGTATATAGAATGAAGTTTGAAAAGATTTGGATCATGTCTACTTGTAGAAAACCGAAAATGGACAAGTTAGCCGCTAATGTTGTAATCAATTTGGTCGATAGTTACAATCGTCGCATGTTAAGGAAGAAAGGAATTATAGTTGTTGTAATTGTTATTATGTATATAACATGTTGGAATAATAACTTGGATTGAAAAAGGAATTGAAAGGAAATTGATAATTGTTGTGAAAATAGTAGCCGATTATGGCTTGGAATTATTGGACAGTTTTATATTGATTGTGGGGCAGAATTTTACACGTCCTATTAGGCGTGTAATCCCATTTGTATTGCTGAATTGTTGGCCCTTAAATGTGGCGTTTGGTTATTGATTTTCGGGCCTTGAAAAAGGTGGAAAAGTACGTAGAAACAAAGGAAGTGCTGCCCGATTTTACGTAGAATAAGAGACCTTACACTTAGTATGATTCTACGTTAAAAAGTGAGGAGTTGATAGACATGTTATGATTAATATAGGTTGAAGTACTACGAGTAGCGTATTCTACTAAAAGGATGGAATAACTATCAAGGTTGAAGTACTTTGGAGCATTTTGCTACTTGTCGATAATCGTCGCGAGGTATGTGAACCTCTTCCTCCTTTTGGCATGATTCTATGTATGAAATATACATGTGGTGTTATTTCATGATTCCTTCTACTCTTAGAAGTTAAGAGGTATGTATGTTGATTTACTCTATGTAAAAGTTATGTCTAAGTTATCCTAAGTTTTTACCAAGTCTTATGGGGGATGTTGGTAAGAGTCGTTAGGAAGTATTTGGAGTCGAGTTGACTTTGCTAATTTACTGCACGAATGAGAATAAGTATCGAACAATCCATTGCAGCGTTAATAAAAGAAAATGTATCGACAATCAATTATATTAAAATGAGTAGAATTCTCCATCTGCATAGAAACTAAGATAAGACAAAATTGTATTACATTTTCTAGATCATGACTACTTTAATAAGATCATTATAAATGAGTATAACCTATTCATAACGCACAAAAGTATATGTTACTTAATTTAAAGAGTTTACGTTATGAATTTTTAAGACTATGAACCTTAAATTCTTAAAAGGTTAAGAGACTTTATTTTTCAAGTTACGGGACTTGATTCTTAAAGGAAGAAATGACTTGATTTAAAAGTATAGAATACTTGATTTGGAAAGTATTGATTTCTTGACATTCTAAAGATAAGAGACTTGATTTCTACGTAAGAAACTTGATTTCTAAAGATAAGAGACTTGAAGTATTTTGAAAGTTATGCAACTTGATTTGAAAGTATAAGTCTCTTGGTTATAAAAAGAATGAATTTGTCTAAACCATAAAGAGTTATAACGACTTTATGAGAAGTTAGTTATAACGACTTTATGGAAGGTTAAGAGAGTTGTCTATTTTGATTGATAGGCATGAGTTGCCTAGGTTGGGAAATTGGAAGTTACTTGGTTTCAAAGTCTTGAAATGAATTTCTAAAGGTCTAGTAACTTAATTTGAAAAAAATAGACATGCCTTGATACTACGGGTGTTAGTATCTTGGGGTTTTATATGAAAAAGAGTCTTTTGAAAAGAATGGAAGTACGTAGTACTTTGGGTTAAATTCCCGGATTTTTATGTAATACGAAAGTGCCTTGAGTTTATAAAATGAGATTCATCTTTGTATGATAATGAAAGTCTAAAAATTTTATGAACTTGCCTACGCTTGCTTGTGATAGCCTTTGAGTGCAAGTATTATATTTTTTACGCGGCCGAGACTCTCAGTTGGAGTGCCGGCTGTCATGTTGTGAATTTACTTGGACGTACCGGCAGTGACAGAGGATTCCACGGGTATACTTCCCTTGTGATTGATCCTTGGACATGCTTATACGATGAGGGATTCTGGGGCATGCAACCAGGATGCGGGTTAAATTCCCAGATGCTATTATTACCCCATGGCCATGCTTATACGAAGAGGGATTCCGGGGCATGCGACCATGTTATGTACTATTACTCCATGGACTAGCTCCCTATGAAGACATGTACCCGAGATGAGAGATTCCACGGGCATGTTATATACGATTATTACCCCATGGCCATGCTTATACGATGAGCGATTCCGGGGAATGCGACCATGTTATATACGATTATTACTCAATGGACTATCTCCCCATGAAGACATGTACCAGAGATGAGGGATTCCACGGGCATTTTATATATGATTATTACCCAATGGATTAGCTCTCCATGAAGTCATGTATCCGAGATGAGGGATTCCACAGGCATGAGATATATATATATATATTGCATATGTGTGTACGCCGACTGTGAGGTAGGATGCCACGGGCGCGTCACATGGTTATATATTACACGTACGGCTGTCGGCAGTGATGGGGGATTCCACGGGCAGGAGATATATATATATGTATTGTATGTGTGTACGCCGACAGTGAGGTAGGATGCCACGGGCGCGTCACATGGTTATATTTTACACTTACGGCTGTCGGCAGTGATGGGGGATTCCACGGGCAGGAGATATATATATATGTATTGTATGTGTGTACGCCGACAGTGAGGTAGGATCCACAGACGCATCACAAGGTTATATATTACACTTACGGCTGTCGGCAGTAATGGGGGATTCCACGGGCATGAGATACATATATATCTATTATATGTGTTATACCCCGTATTTCCAGAGTATGTACGTAAGGACGTACGTAGAAAAGTTTGGGCTTTTAAGTGGCTTGGCCGATTTTATTTTTGTGCACAACACCCGGTTTGAGTCATTTTTCGACGAAACGTTTTACACAACTTGCGAAGGGAAAATTCCGGCTATGTCATTTTTATTTTTTGCGGATTTTTCCGAGAGACGAAACATTTTGGACCAACGAGAGGGCGACACTTGGCACCCTCTCATTGGTGGAGTGTGGGGCGGTAAAAGGGGACGAATTCTTTGGCTTTTTGTCAAGTAGTTGGTAGGATATTTTTGTGGTAGATGGATAAGGTGTCACAACCCGGACCCCGGGCCCGTGACTGGTGCCCTACCTGGGCACCCTTCTACCTTAACAAAACAAGTAAACTGCGGAACTGAAATAACACCTCATTTTTTTTTTAAAACAAACGTACGTGCAAGGGCAAAGCCGACAAGGCTGCCATATATACATAAACAAAAGACACTATACCGTACATGAGTCCAATCCCACATATGACTACAGACCTCTAGGAGTTAAACTGAAATATGACGGGACAAGGCCCCGCCGTACCCAAAACTGTACAAAGCCTGTACTGAAGGATATATACCAAAAAGATAACTCCTGAACAGAGGGAGCTATCCAAAAACCCTGAGCAGGATCCTACACCTGCCGATCACCGAACTGCGTACCTAAACCTGCGGCATGAACGCAGCCCCCCGAAGGAGGTCAGTACGAAGAATGTACCAAGTATGTGAACAGAAAGTACTGTAATAAAATCATAACAGTCTAAACAAAGCAGGAGACATGTATGATAGCCAACCTACAGTACATAATACATAAGCAGTCACATCAAGTCAGGGACGCAGGCCCTCAAAGTCACTACTCAAATATAACTATGGGTCTCACGCCCATAATATCAATCATGCCCGTGGGATCATTCCTCACTGCCGGCAGTCCATGATATAACATAGCACCAATAGGCATACATGAACACCAAGTCCCACCGGTGGTATAGCATCTTGGGGGTTTACCCCTCACTTATACTCTTACCCTGGAGAAGGTGGTAAAACAGGTGGTATAGCATCTTGGGGGTATACCCCTCACATATACTCTACCCTGGAGAAGGTGGTAAAACAGGTGGTATAAAGATCTGGGGGTTGTACCCCTCACATATACTCTACCCTGGAGAAGGTGGTAAAACAGGTGGTATAGCATCTTGGGGGTTTACCCCTCACATATACTCTACCCTGGAGAAGGTGGTAAAACAGGTGGTATAGCATCTTGGGGGTTTACCCCTCACATATACTCTACCCTACCTCGACCGACCATCAAACAAGACATAAGCACTACCATGTCTTCTATAAAAATCCGGGAATTTAACCCAAGTACTACAAGTAACGGAAGCATACCCGTGGAATCCCACATCACCGCTTTGCAGACGTCGAAGAACTTACAACAAGACAAAGACCCTTCAACCGAGAGTCGCGGCAACTTAATAAAACATAATACTTGCACTCAAAGGCTATTACCAGCACATATAGGCAAGTTCTCAATTAACCAAGCCAAAGTACTTATCAAGGCACACATAGGATAATTCTTATTTAACAAGCCAAAGTACTTATCCGGGCACAAATAGAATAAATTCTCATTTAACAAGCCAAAGTACTTATCCGGGCACAAATAGAATAAATTCTCATTTAACAAGCCAAAGTACTTATCCGGGCACAAATAGAATAAATTCTCATTTAACAAGCCAAAGTACTTATCCGGGCACAAATAGAATAAATTCTCATTTAACAAGCCAAAGTACTTATCAAGGCACACTTAGACAAATTCTCAATTTATCAAGCCAAAGTACTAATCAAGGCATACATAGAATAATTCTCTTTTAACTAGTCAAAGTACTTATCAAGGCACACTTAGACAAATTCTCAATTTATCAAGCCAAAGTACTACATACGTACATTCTTTTATAAAAGACTCCTTTCTATGTAAAGCCCCAAGATACTAACACCCGTAGTATCAAGGCGTGTCTATTTTTCAAAGTAAGTTACTACACTTTTAGAAAACTCATTTCAAAGCTTGAAATCAAGTAACTCCAAATTTTCACAATCTAGGCAACTTATGCCGATTTAATCAAAATAGACAACTTTCTAAACCTTCCATAAAGCCGTTATAACCAACTTCCCATAAAGCCGTTATAACCCTTTATGGTTTTAGACGTATCCATTCCTTCAATAACCAAGAGACTTATACTATTAAAACCAAGTATCACATACTTACAAATCAAGTTCTTAACTTTCAAAATACTTCAAGTCTCTTACTAGTTAGAAAACAAGTTTTCTTCTACTTTTTAAACCTCAAGTAACTTCACCCTCAACGCAAGTTACTTCTCTTAAATCATGTCATTTCTCCTCTTTTAAATCAAATAAGTAAATCACTCCTTTGACTCCCCTAAAGTCATTATAATGACCTTTAGGTTTTAGAACTAAGGCATTAGTCAAAAGATTTGGAAAACCACTTCCTTTTCAAGTCTCTATGTACTTTAAGAAAAATACCATCACTTTTAAGAATCCAAACTTCCCTAAGGAAATGGATTATACTACTTACAATTTAAACATCAAAGTACACCCAAGGAAGTACATAGAACAAATTCTATCTTAGGCAATCCAAATACAAGCAAGGAATGGATCATTCAAGGAGTAGAACTTACTTTCTTTATTCTAAGGAATCATGCTAGAAGAGGAGATAGTTCACATACCTTTTCGGCTAAATCCACAAGCTAAGCCGAATACACCGTGCGAAGTGTCAACCTATAATGGTCACAACAAGGCTATCAACTTCCAGTCTCTATGTAGAATAATACTAAGTATTTAGTCTCTAATTCTACGGAAAATCGGGCAGCACTTCCTTTGTTTCTACTCACTTTGCCACCTTTTTCAAGGCCGAATACAATAACCAACAAGCCACATTTAAGGCTCCAAACAACATCCAAACAAAGGGGATTACACGCCTTACACCACGTGTAAAATTCCGCCCCCACAATTCATACGAAATAGTATAAAACTTCACTAGCCATTCTCGGCCAACATATAACCAATCACACTACGACTTTTCCAATCCTTTTCCAATTTCAAGTTCTTAGGTCAACATGTTATATAGTTATAAACCACTTCAACAACTATAATTTCCTTCCTACACAACATGCGACGTCTTAAACGAATAATCAACTTGAATTCCAATCTTAAAGCTAAACATGCTAGATTTCGGATTAGGGTTCCAATAGTCAAAATACTTATCAAACTTCATACTATATAACTCATGCTTGCTAATAACAATAGCTACAACAATAAGTAAACCTAATTGCTAAAACGACAAGAATATACCTTTATAAGCCCTTAAAATTTCCAAGATTCCAAAGTCGCCTTAGCAATTCTTAGCTCCTTTCCTTAGGTTCCAATCCGCTCCAAGCACTCCTTAGAGGCCTATGAAGAACCCTTCTTCAAGTTCCAACTTCAAAGTTGAAGAACTCCCTTTGTTTCCGCCTTGCGACTAACGTAAAAATACGTTTTTTCCGAATTCTTTCTATTGAGATAACCTTACAATACCCTTGGGGACATTGGGTTAAAGTCTTGTGGCTAATGGATCAAAATCACAAAATTTTTGTGGAGAAGGTGCACTAGCCGAGAGCAACTATGGAAGAACACAAGGTTCTCTAATTTTTCTAAGTGTAAAAAGCTAGTCTTGCACTAGTGTAGTGAATATAAAACATATTGGAGGGCTTAGACTTAAACAAATGTGAGGCTAGGATTAAAATCACATGGATCAAGCTTATGTGGCAAGTTGACTTGTCAACAATATCAAGCTTGCAAGACTTATCTTCCAAGATGGTCAATGACCATTATACCCTTGCATAAATTTCGACCAAGCCATGTGGGGGTGCCACGTGTCGCCCTCTCATTCGTCCATAAAATTCCGTAGCCCTCGTGGGCCCCGAAAAACGTAAAATTCCTCGGGTGGGCCCCACGTGACCAAATCCGCAAAAATAAATTTCCATAAGGTTAAGAGTTCCATACTCTTCAAATAATGCCTTTTGAGAATCCAATTCTCAACAACGAACATTTTTCCTTTCCGACGTCCGGAAGACTTTCCGTCGGAAAAACAATCCTTCCTTTCGTACTAATTTCCAAGTCTTGTGTTCCTTGCGTACATTCACTTACACATGTCCTGAACTTACGGGGTGTAACATTCTTCCCCCCTTAGAAACATTCGTCCCCGAATGTTCTTAGTCGGTTGCCAAGCTATACAAACTCCGGCACAATCTCTATACTATGCCTAACAATCAAACTGCACAAGACCAACGATGCCACACATGGCCATCACATAACATACGTAAACATAATAATGGACCTTCTGTCCGTGGTCCCTTCTCACAAAACTTGAAGGTTACAGTCTTCCCAAACGCGGGATCCTTAGAGGTTCCTTTCTTTCCTTACTTGTCATACTTTCTCGGGCTTTCAAACTTATCTAGTACACGTATAAATTCTCACATTCTGCTTCGCTCCCAATCCTTGGATTTACTAACCAATTTGGCCATTATGCTACTTGAATTTCCGCTAAGGCTCTTCTCGGTCCTTACGACCTAGTTCCGGTGGAACGCGTCCACAAACTCGTACAACGATTAACTAAACTTGGGCCTGGCACCCTCAGGACCCTACCACATAACAGGACCATTTCTAACTGACATCACCCCATTCCAAACTATCGGCTGACCCGAAATGAGTCCATAACCCGACTCATCGTCACGCTTTAACTTCTCATTCTTAGTCCAAATAAATCTCTCTCTTATCCCAAGGTACTTCTTACCCTACCCCTATTCACTAGAGGTTCGCCACATAAGCCAAAGTATTTCTATCGCACCATCTTCCTATCGATCTTACACTTATTACGGGGTAATTACAACTTGTGAACTCTACACAACTATAGTCTCAGTTCACTTATCATTCTTGTCAATATTCTTACTTTTCACATTACTAATCAAAGTATTCCTACCTCTGGGGTACTATCACTTATAACTGCTAGCAACACAGGGAAAACATATATGCTAGGGCAAAATCTGAATCTATCAAAGCACGTATGATTCAAAAGAGTCGAAATATACCTGCATTCTACGCGATGTCGCTCCCGATCCTGCCCGGAGTCACGCCATCTATGCGGTTCAAGGACCGCCGTAACTATAAACTCCTCGACCTCTACCACGATCGGTGACATCTCAACACTCGCTCGGGGACGACACCGCGGAGGAAGGGGAACCAACTACCGGCCTCAAAGGCTGAGCCACCCTACCGACGCTCTTTCTAACCGGGCATTCTCTTCTTCAGGCCGGACGGCCACAATAGTAACAACCATCTGTGTCATAACGGCATTTCCCCGGATGATGTTTACCACATCTGATACACTGAGGAATTGGTGGCCTCGACCGAGAAGGTCCTCTGCTCCTCTGGGAACCTCGACCCCGGGAGCTTGGACCGGCTCCTAAATACCTTCAGGTCAAATCTCCCACCCGTGAGCTGCGGGGTATGTACCGGGTAGGCCGACGACCTCACTCATTCGAGGCAACTCGTCCAAAACTCACCGATAACCAACCGGTCTAGCCTCTCTACGCCGATCTCCGCGCCGCCCTCTTCCTCTCAGACACCTGTCTGCATCGGCCGAACAACTCCTCGCTGGGAAATCAGAGTAATCGCTAACTTGGTCAATAACATAATCGCTTCTCACGACTCCTAAAGTCTTCTCCTAACCGAAAACTGAGGCTCGTGCCGGGTCTCAAAACTCGCGCAGAAGAACTCGCCGATCGTGGAACAACATCCAGATACCCAGGCACGAGCCCTATCAACTCTCTCGAGTCGACTAGTAGCTCTCGCTACTCCTTTGCCCTTCTCGCGGCCGCCCTCTCAAGGCATAATCAGAACACAACAATACGCCGAGAGGAATTATCTTATTAACACGGCTCTAGGCACGATCTCGGGAGTGAGAAGAATAGAAACCAACTCCTAAATGTCCCGTAGCCTCGCTGTTTATGGGTGTGGCGCGCAACACACCGATAAGCAAGACTCTACTAGACACGGTCAGTAGACATTCCGAGGACCGATCGCTCGATACCACTGTCACAACCCGACCAAGCTCGTGGATCGTGCCCTACCGGGCACCCTTCTACCTTAACAAAACGGCGTAAATCATGCGAATCAAATAACACCTCATTTTTTTAAAACAAACGACGCGTGCAAGGGCAAAGCCGACAAGGCCGCCATATATACATAAACAAAAGACACTATACCGCATACGAGTCCAATCCCACATATGACTACTGCACTCTAGGAGTTAAATCAAATATGACGGACAAGGCCCCGCCAGTACCCAAAACTGCATAAAGCCTGCATCAAGGATATATACCAAAAAGATAACTCACGAACAGAGGAGCTATCCAAAACCACGAGCAGATCTCACACTGCCGATCACCGAATCAGTACCTAAACTCATGCAGATTTAACGCAGCCTCAAGGAGGTCAAGACGAAGAATGTACTAAGTATGTGAGAATGTAGCATCGTAATAAAATCATAACAGTCTAAACAAAGCAGGAGACATGTATGATAGCCAACCTACAGTACATAATACATAAGCAGTCACATCAAGTCAGGGACGCAGGCCCTCAAAGTCACTACTCAAATATAACTATGGGTCTCACGCCCATAATATCAATCATGCCCGTGGGATCATTCCTCACTGCCGGCAGTCCATGATATAACATAGCACCAATAGGCATACATGAACACCAAGTCCCACCGGTGGTATAGCATCTTGGGGGTTTACCCCTCACTTATACTCTTACCCTGGAGAAGGTGGTAAAACAGGTGGTATAGCATCTTGGGGGTATACCCCTCACATATACTCTACCCTGGAGAAGGTGGTAAAACAGGTGGTATAAAGATCTTGGGGTGTACTTCACATATACTCTACCCTGGAGAAGGTGGTAAACAGTGGTATAGATCTTGGGGTGTACCCTCACATATACTCTACCGGAGAAGGTGGTAAAACAGGTGGTATAGCATCTTGGGGGTTTACCCCTCACATATACTCTACCCTACCTCGACCGACCATCAAACAAGACATAAGCACTACCATGTCTTCTATAAAAATCCGGGAATTTAACCCAAGTACTACAAGTAACGGAAGCATACCCGTGGAATCCCACATCACCGCTTCAGACGTCCCAAGAACTTACAACAAGACAAATGACCCTTCAACCGAGAGTCGCGCAACTTAATAAAACATAATACTTGCACTCAAAGGCTATTACCAAGACATATAGGCAAGTTCTCAATTAACCAAGCCAAAGTACTTATCAAGGCACACATAGGATAATTCTTATTTAACAAGCCAAAGTACTTATCCGGGCACAAATAGAATAAATTCTCATTTAACAAGCCAAAGTACTTATCCGGGCACAAATAGAATAAATTCTCATTTAACAAGCCAAAGTACTTATCCGGGCACAAATAGAATAAATTCTCATTTAACAAGCCAAAGTACTTATCCGGGCACAAATAGAATAAATTCTCATTTAACAAGCCAAAGTACTTATCAAGGCACACTTAGACAAATTCTCAATTTATCAAGCCAAAGTACTAATCAAGGCATACATAGAATAATTCTCTTTAACTAGTCAAAGTACTTATCAAGGCACACTTAGACAAATTCTCAATTTATCAAGCCAAAGTACTACATACGCATTCTTTTATAAAAGACTCTTTCTATGTAAAGCCCCAAGATACTAACACCGTAGTATCAAGGCGTGTCTATTTTTCAAAGTAAGTTACTACACTTTTAGAAAACTCATTTCAAAGCTTGAAATCAAGTAACTCCAAATTTTCACAATCTAGGCAACTTATGCCGATTTAATCAAAATAGACAACTTTCTAAACCTTCCATAAAGTCGTTATAACCAACTTCCCATAAAGCCGTTATAACCCTTTATGGTTTTAGACGATCCATTCCTTCAATAACCAAGAGACTTATACTATTAAAACCAAGTATCACATACTTACAAATCAAGTTCTTAACTTTCAAAATACTTCAAGTCTCTTACTAGTTAGAAAACAAGTTTTCTTCTACTTTTAAACCTCAAGTAACTTCACCCTCAACGCAAGTTCTTCTCTTAAATCATGTCATTTCTCCTCTTTAAATCAAATAAGTAAATCACTCTTTGACTCCTAAAGTCATTATAATGACCTTTAGGTTTTAGAACTAAGGCATTAGTCAAAAGATTTGGAAAACCACTTCCTTTTCAAGTCTCTATGTACTTTAAGAAAAATACCATCACTTTTAAGAATCCAAACTTCCTAAGGAAATGGATTATACTACTTACAATTTAAACATCAAAGTACACCTGGAAGTACATAGAACAAATTCTATCTTAGGCAATCCAAATACAAGCAAGGAATGGATCATTCGAGTAGAACTTACTTTCTTTATTCTAAGGAATCATGCTAGAAGAGGAGATAGTTCACATACCTTTTCGGCTAAATCCACAAGCTAAGCCGAATACACCGTACGTAGAAGTGTCAACCTATAATGGTCACAACAAGGCTATCAACTTCTAGTCTCTATGTAGAATAATACTAAGTATTTAGTCTCTAATTCTACGGAAAATCGGGCAGCACTTCCTTTGTTTCTACTCACTTTGCCACCTTTTTCAAGGCCGAATACAATAACCAACAAGCCACATTTAAGGCTCCAAACAACATCCAAACAAAGGGGATTACACGCCTTACACCACGTGTAAAATTCCGCCCCCACAATTCATACGAAATAGTATAAAACTTCACTAGCCATTCTCGGCCAACATATAACCAATCACACTACGACTTTTCCAATCCTTTTCCAATTTCAAGTTCTTAGGTCTAACATGTTATATAGTTATAAACCACTTCAACAACTATAATTTCCTTCCTACACAACATGCGACGTCTTAAACGAATAATCAACTTGAATTCCAATCTTAAAGCTAAACATGCTAGATTTCGGATTAGGGTTCCAATAGTCAAAATACTTATCAAACTTCATACTATATAACTCATGCTTGCTAATAACAATAGCTACAACAATAAGTAAACCTAATTGCTAAAACGACAAGAATATACCTTTATAAGCCCTTAAAATTTCCAAGATTCCAAAGTCGTGCCTTAGCAATTCTTAGCTCCTTTCCTTAGGTTCCAATCCGCTCCAAGCACTCCTTAGAGGCCTATGAAGAACCCTTCTTCAAGTTCCAACTTCAAAGTTGAAGAACTCCCTTTGTTTCCGCCTTGCGACTAACGTAAAAATACGTTTTTTCCGAATTCTTTCTATTGAGATAACCTTACAATACCCTTGGGGACATTGGGTTAAAGTCTTGTGGCTAATGGATCAAAATCACAAAATTTTTGTGTGGAGAAGGTGCACTAGCCGAGAGCAACTATGGAAGAACACAAGGTTCTCTAATTTTTCTAAGTGTAAAAAGCTAGTCTTGCACTAGTGTAGTGAATATAAAACATATTGGAGGGCTTAGACTTAAACAAATGTGAGGCTAGGATTAAAATCACATGGATCAAGCTTATGTGGCAAGTTGACTTGTCAACAATATCAAGCTTGCAAGACTTATCTTCCAAGATGGTCAATGACCATTATACCCTTGCATAAATTTCGACCAAGCCATGGGGGTGCCACGTGTCGCCTCTCATTCGTCCATAAAATTCAGAGCCTCGGGCCCCGAAAAACGTAAAATTACTCGGGATGTCCCCACGTGACCAAATCAGCAAAAATAAATTTCCATAAGGTTAAGAGTTCAATACTCCTCAAATAATGCCTATTGAGAATCAAATTCTCAACAACGAACATTTTTCCTTTCCGACGTCCGGAAGACTTTCCGGAAAAACAATCCTTCCTTTCGTACTAATTTCCAAGTCTTGTGTTCCTTGCGTACATTCACTTACACATGTCCTGAACTTACGGGGTGTAACATAAGGTGCACATGGATGAATCTTGGCCCTACACTTGCCTTGCACTTGGCATGATCTTGGCCATTGGTTGGCCTTTGCTTGACTTATAAATACCCCCCCCCCCCCTTTGAAGACTTCTTCATCCATTCCTAAACTTTCCTAAGTCTTGAAAGCTCTTCCTCCCTCTAGAGTTCTCGTCCTTCCCTTGTGAGGCTTTAGCCGAGAGCACCCTCCCCTCGTCGAGTACCCCTCTTAGTGGGTTGGAGGGTATACACCCCCCCCTTGTGGTGTTGTCTCGTATAAATACCCCCCTCTTGGTAGAAATACTCTCCAAAGTATTGTTACTATACCCAAAATACCTTGGCCCTAATACCTTGTAGTATTCCAAGGTTATACCTACAAAAGACTAAATACTATTACACTTTCCACTACAAAAACGAAACCCTAGGGAAAATCTCCATAGTTAGTTGGAGTATTACGTAGAAGTTGGTTAGAACTTCTAAGGGTGGTTTGCAGCGGGTTGGAGCACCCGGAGTAGGAGCTAAACGTTGCTAAGGACCGACATTTATACTTGGATAATTTTGGGCTTACCGAGGTAAATATCTTGTCCCTATCAGAATTGGAAATTACATGTTGTAGGAATATATAGTTGTAGTATACTATATATAGAATTGAACTTAGTTTTCAAGGCAATGTCTTTGGACTTAAGCCTGAATTTAAAGAAGAGAATTGGATCAGATTACATAGACTGTATTCTGATGAACTTGTGTAGTTTGACGGGTAGGGAAGGGCTGCCCAAATTTCCGTAGAATCTTGTATCTAGATTTATTCTATCGAGTAGTCTAGACTTTTATAGACTTGTATAACCTTTATAGGTTGAATGTTCTGTGAGTAGCATGTGCTACTTGAAAGGTGGACCAAAGCAGGGTTATAGCCAGGAGCGATTTGCTTATAGTCGATAATCGTCGCGAGGTATGTGATTCTTCCTATCCTCTTGAGCATGATATTTTAAAAGAATATATATATATAGTACGGTAGACGTACGCGTGCTAATTGAACGTAGTTGTACGGCAATGTCTTTTGACTTAAGCCTGAATAATAAGAATCTTGAAGTATTTCAAGAGACTTAAGAACTGTTTTTGAAAGGAGAGTAATACTTGGTTTTAAAAACTTAAGAGTTATACTAGCTTTATGGAAAGTTAGGTATAACGGCTTAAGAGAGATAAAATGAATGATTTATTGATTTTAGAAGTTAAGAGGCTTGATCTTAAAAGATAAGAGACTTGACTTAATTAAATTATTATGAATTTTGTGTGAAACCTCATTCATGAGTAATGAGTACTTGGTTTTTAAAAGGAATAATGTTTTTCTGATTTCGGAAATCAGAATGAGTACCGACAAACCACTGCAGCGTTAATAAAGGGAAATGTTTTGATTAATAAAGTATTATTAAAACCAGTAGAAACCTCCATCTGCATAGAAGCTAAGATGAGACAAAATGATACTACATTTCCTAGATCATGGCTGCTTAATAAGATTGATTATGAACAAGAATAACCTACTCACATATAGGGCATATGTTTCTCAGATTGTTTAAAAGAGAATTATATTCTTAAATTAATAAGACTATGAATTACGAAACCTTTCTAAAATAAGAAACGTGAACATTTGAAATTAGGCAAACTTGGACGTTTGGAATATAATGTTGTTACTTGATTTTACAAAGGGAAGTGTTTTGGTTTACTTAAAAAGACAATCACTCTATTTTATACTACGGGTATTGTGTGACTTCTGTGAAAGAAACGGATCTTTTGAAGAGTTAATGTATGAAGTACTTTGGGGATAGATACCCGAACTTGTTAGCATAAAGTACCTTGTGTGAATAACTTGATTGTGTTGGTTTGTGATAACCTAGTAATACTTTCTTGTTGATTTGATAAGTAAACATGTTAGGATGCTACGTGTGTTAGTATCTTGTGATTGTTATGTAAGGGGGTCATTCTTGTGCTTACGTTGTTAAACGTTAAGCCCAGATCGTTATTGTATCACATACCCTCGACTTATTATACCGAGGGCTTGCCACCCTTGACGCGGTCTATACGGCCTACGCGGTCATGAGACTACGCGAGCGCGGTATGCTCCGAGATTGATCATTCCGGTGTTTAGCCCGACGCGGGGATGTCCTATGCGGTCTTTGAGGACTATGTGGCTGCGAAGTCCAGCGTGTTATACCCGTATTTCCAGTATGTACGCAGGCGCACGTATAAATTTTTTGCCTTAAGAATTGGCTTTGGTTCGAAATTTGGGCACAAGTTTAGAATAAGTCGTTTTCGACGCAAACGTTTCCATTTTACGTTGGAAAAATTCCGCTATGTCATTTAGTATTTTTGCGGATTTTTCCGAGACGAACATTTTTGGACCAACGGGAGGTGACACTTGTCACCCTCATCGACTCAAAGAGGAGGCTCGCCTCGCCGATTGGTTCATGGTTTTGTGCCTTGTTTTGTGGCTTGTTTTGTGCCATGTTTTGTGGAGTAGGGGTAGGGTGCACTTGGCTTGATCTTGGCCTTACACTTGCTATACACTTGGAAGGATCTTGGCCATTGGTTGGCTTTTGGTTTTGCTATAAATACCCCCCTCTCTTTGAAGACTTCATTCATCCAAAAATCTTCCAAGTCTTGGAAACCCTCCTCCTCTTGTTGACTCTCGTCCAAGAGCCCCTCTCCCCCTTAAAATTTGGCTTTGGCCGAGAGGCCACCCCTCCCCCCTTTGTGGTGCCTTGGCCGTGGGGTACCCCCCCCCCCTAGCCTAGTTGTTTTCGTATAATACCCCTTGTTGTGGTATAGAAATACTCTCCTAATATTGTTATATATGTCCAAATACCTTGGCCCAAATACCTTGTAGTATTCCCAAGGTTACACTTATACAAAAGCCCAGAAAATACGATTATACTTCCTTTAGCCACAAAAACGAAACCCTAAGGAAATCTTCACCCGTTGTTGAAGTTGTAAGTAGAAGTTGGTTAGAACTTCTAAGGGTTGTTTGGAGCGCTCGGAGTAGGAGCTAAGCTTTGCTCAGGATCGACTTTTTACTTGGATAATTTTGGGCTTATCGAGGTAAACACTACTGTCCTTCTATTGTAATTGGAAATTACATGTTAGAATATATAGTTGAAGTATACTATATATGTAATCAACTTAGTATTGTGGCAATGTCTTTTGACTTAAGCTGAAGAATAAAGAATCGAATCAATCAGTATTTACATAGGTGTATCAGACAGAGACTTGTGTAGTATTATCAGTAGGATGGTACACGCCCGTTAGGCGTGAACCCTGGTTGGCTTGGTAGCCTCGATAGAGAGAGAGATTTACGCCATGTGGGAGGTCGCGAATTTTCTCAGAGAAAGATAGAACTTGTGTTTTGGGGTTAATAGACGTTTGTGACCTTTATAGGTGAAAGTACTAAGAGTAGCGTATTCTACTCGAGAGTGGAAAGGGCTAGCAAGGTTGTAGTACTTGGAGCATTTTGCTTATTGTCGATAAATCGTCGCGAGGTATGTGAACCTCTTCCTATCTCTTCTAGCATGATATGTGTGAACTATGTAGTACGTAGACGCATACGTGTTAATCGTGTTTGATTGTTCTTAAAACATAAAGTGTTATAACGGCTTTATGGGAAGTTGGTTATAACACTTTATGTAGGTAAGAAAATACTTTGTGGTTTTAAAAGGTAATCGATGTGAATTATAATCGCTAGTTATAATAAAGAACTTGATGTATTTCAAAAGATTTATAAATCGTTTTGGAAGGAGAGTAACACTTGGTTTTAAAAGGTTTTAAAAAGAGTTATACTAGCTTTATGGGAGTTAGGTATAATGTCTTAAGAGAGGTAAAGAAAATGTTTTACCGATTTCGGAAATCGAACGTGTATCGATGCACCACCGCACGTTAATAAAGGAAAATGTATTGAATAATGATGAATTGTATTAAAACCAGAGAAACCTCCATCCGCATAGAAACTAAGATGAGACAAAATGATATACATTTTCTAGATCATGGTCATTGTAATAAGAATGTTGTAAACAAGAATAACCTACTCTCACGTGAGACATATATTACTCAATTGTTCTAAAAAGAAATCAAGTGATTAAGTTTATGAATGTGAAACCATTTGAAAATGAAGCTTGAGTAATCAAACTAGGCAAACCGAACTTAGGAAAAGAATGTTGTTACTTGATTTTGAAAAGGAAGGTGGGTTGGTCATTCTAATACTACGTATCGGGTGACTTTTATAAAAGTAATGGATCTCTTTAAAAGAACTTAACGTTTGTAGTACTTTGGGGTTAAAACCCGACTTTGGCATAAAATGAAAGTACTTTGAGTTGTGTGAAACTTGCCTATGCTTGTTGTTGTGAAACTTGCTGCTTGTTGTTGTGAAACTTGCCTATGCTTGTGATGATAGCCTTTCGTGCGTGTGGTATTTCGTATTACCGCTCTCTCGATAGAGGCCGGTTGACTTGTCGAGAACTTACTTGACGCGTCTTTGGCGGTGATGGAGAATTCCACGTATGTTTCCATTTTGATTATCGCTTGTGTTGATGTCACATGGACATGTCTACACCGACGCAGATTCCGGCACGCGCCACGCGGGTTGATTACCCGATATATGGTTATTACCGCAACATGGACGTGTCTACACCGACGCAGATTCCGGGGCATGTGGCCATGCGCGGGGTTGACCACCCAAAGATATTCTTATTGAGGTTACATGGGCATGTCTACACCGTCGCAGATTCGGTACGTGTGGCCACGCGCCTTGTTATTATTGTTGCATCATGGACATGTCTACACCGAGGCGAGATTCCGGGCATGCGCCATGATGCGAACATGATGGATGTTATGGGCGTGAGACCCATAGTTATATTTGAGTGGTGACTTTGAGGCGTGAGTCCCCGACTGACTGCTTTTATGTTGCGCATCGTATTTTGGTTATCATACATGTCTCCCGCTTTTAAGCTATTATGATTTCATTTACGATTTGACGATTTCACATACTTGGTACTGTTGTCGACCTCCTTCGGGCCGCGTTCATGCCGCAGTAGAGGTACATCGGCCGTGGATCCTCGCCTAGGATCTCGGTCAAGTTTTGGGAAGCTCCGTTTCTCCGAGGCTTATCTTTTGTATGTGTTCCCGAGTTGTAGGTTCTGTACATTCGTGGTATGGCGGCGGCCCCGTCCCGTCATAGTCGTTGTAAATCTTAGAGGTCCGTAGAACTGTTGGCGTGGTTGTAAAAGGATTAAACTGTCGGGTTTTATGTATATCTGAAGGCAACTGCTTTGGTTGGCTTGCCTATTTATTATATCTCTTGTTTCATGATTCATGTTTTATTTTCCGCTGGTTTTCTCGATGTTGTATCACTAGGGTGCCCGGTAAGGCACTGAACTGCCCGGTTCGGGCGTTACAAAGTGGTATCGAGCGCTTAGTCCTCGGAAAGTGTCTACAGACCGTGTCTAGTAGAGTCTTGATTATCGGTGTGTTGTGCACCACATCTATAATCGTGAGGCTATAGGACATTTAGGATTGGTTTCATTCTTCTCATTCCGAGATCGTGCCTTAGAGCCATGTTGTAAGTTGGACCCTCCGACGTGTTTCGCTTTTACCGCTATGCCTCGCGAAGGCAACCAGTGGCCTGAAGGGCAAGGCAGGAGCCGCTAGTGGATTCAGAGGAGTACGAGGCGCAGCCCGGCCAAGACTGAGGTAGTAGTGCTTGACGGCGAGTTTTGCGACGCCGCCAAAGACCAAAGAGAGTTTAGAGCCGCAGCGATGGCCGCCGAGACTACAAGACTGAGCCTCCACCCCACACCGAGCGGGAGACGGGTCACGCGAGATGGCCCGATTATTGGCCGGGTTGTGGCCGAGATATGAGGATAGGCCGGACGCAGCAGCTCAGCCCAAAGAAGACTGTAGGCACCCGAGGCGCAGTTTGAGGCTACGGATTTCCTTAGTTGTAGCCCTTTGAGTTTTACTGTCGAGGCCGGAGGATGATCCGCAGGAGTTCATCCGTCGATTCAGAGGATCATGCGGGTGATCAAGGCTTGAGACCGAGTTCGTGACATTTGTTCGCATCGGCCGCGTGATACCGCGATCGATTGGTTTGACTCGGGAGCTTTCGGGAGAGCATGCACTTCCACCGCTTGGGACGAAGTTTTCCGGCCTTCCGCACATTTCTTGCCTCCACAAATGGCGAGGGCTCGGGCCGATGATTTTTGATGTTGAGGCGAACGCGCGCATATTCGGGAGTACAATGTGAGTTCGACTCATTGGCGGTATGTTCCCGCATTAGTAGCTAGTATGGAGGATCGAGTGCACCGATATGTTACAGGCTCGATGATTACCTAGCAGAGTTGTTCGGTGTTTCTTCACCGCATGGACATTGCCGCATTCGTGCTCATGCACAGGTGCGGCGAGCGCAGATCGACGCAGGTGGACCGCTTCACAAGAAGGCCAAGACACGGATATTTTGGCGACTTTCGAGGCGGACCGCCTCAGCCAGACTAGTTATGTACCTCCGCCATTACTGAGTGGCCCTCCGCAGCCGGGACCAGGATATTCGAGAGCGTGTCCGCTCCTGTGTTTCGATGTTCGGGAGTAGGGTGTTGGCGGATGCAGTCACCCCTACCTCGGTGTGGTCGATGTGGTAGACCGCATTTCGGGGAGTGTCGTAGTACCAAGGGAGCTTGTTATTCTTGCGGCCAACAGGCCATATGACGAGAGACTGTCCGACCAGGGGTAGCGCTGGTAGGATAGCACAGACTACTAGAGCAGTTGCGGGCCACGGTAGAGGTCGGTGGAAGTTCCCAGTTTTAGCGGTCCTTGAACCGCCTAGTTTGTGTATATCCTTAACCTCTGAGTTTTGTGTGTATTGATGTTGTTGATGTGTTTAATGATATGTTTGGATAGCTTTGTGCTAAAATGTGATTTAGAAACACGTTAGTGAAAAGGGTAAGTCACAGGTAGTGTGAAATGGAAGTGGTAGCTTCATGACTGTAGAGAAAGATTGTTCGGATCAAGAAACTAGAGAGTTGGCGCTACAGTGGGTCGGGTTGGGGCCATGTTGCGGGCTAACCCGCCCCGCTTTGAGGAAGGCGGTCACCGGGTGGTCCCGCCAGTGGCGTGGTCACGAGAGTGCTAGCCCAAGTTTAGATGACCATCGAATGAGTTCGTGGATACGTTCGACCAGAAGCAGTGAGTGAAGGCCGGGACTGGCCTTAGGGGAAATCGAGGTTAGTGAGATGACCAAGTTTGGAGGTAGTGACTCCAAGGGTTGGGAACAGAAGCGTTGACAGAAGTGTGGTACGGACACTAGAACGAGTTCGAGTGTTCGTGACGAGTACTGCGAGAAAGGGGAGAAGTGAACGTGTGTTTTTGTGACCAGGTGTGGCATGATTGTTTTCGTACGTATAGCAGTGAAGACTATACTGACGCCTGTTGTTTTGAGACCTTGAAGGAACATTCGGGACGAATGTTTCTGAGGGGGGAAGAATGTTATACCCCGTATTTCCAGAGTATGTACGTGAGGGCGTACGTATTAAAATTTTTGCCTTAAGAATTGGCTTTGGTTCGAAATTTGGGCACAAGTGCCGAATAGAGTCGTTTTCTGACGAAACGTTTCCACAGCTTACGTTGGGAAAATTCCGGCTATGTCATTTAGTATTTTTGCGGATTTTTCCGAGCGACGGAACATTTTTGGACCAACGGGAGGGTGACACTTGTCACCCTCATTGACGCAAAGAGGAGGCTTGGCCTCGCCGATTGGTTCATGGTTTTGTGCCTTGTTTTGTGGCTTGTTTTGTGCCATGTTTTGTGGAGTAGGGTTAGGGTGCACTTGGCTTGATCTTGGCCTTACACTTGCTATACACTTGGAAGGATCTTGGCCATTGGTTGGCTTTTGGTTTTGCTATAAATACCCCCCTCTCTTTGAAGACTTCATTCATCCAAAAATCTTCCAAGTCTTGGAAACCCCTCCCCTCCCTCTTGTTGACTCTCGTCCCAGAGCCCCGCTCCCCCTTACAGTTTGGCGTTGGCCGAGAGGCCACCCTCCCCTTTGTGGTGCCTTGGCGTGGGTACCCCAGCCTAGTTGTTTTCGTATAATACCCCTTGTTGTGGTATAGAAATACTCTCCTAATATTGTTATATATGTCCAAATACCTTGGCCCAAATACCTTGTAGTATTCCCAAGGTTACACTTATACAAAAGCCCAGAAAATACGATTATACTTCCTTTAGCCACAAAAACGAAACCCTAAGGAAATCTTCACCCGTTGTTGAAGTTGTAAGTAGAAGTTGGTTAGAACTTCTAAGGGTTGTTTGGGCGCTGAGTGAGCTAAGCTTTGCTCAGATCGACTTTTACTTGGATAATTTTGGGCTTATCGAGGTAAACACTACTGTCCTTCTATTGTAATTGGAAATTACATGTTAGAATATATAGTTGAAGTATACTATATATAGAACTGAACTTAGTATTGTGGCAATGTCTTTTGACTTAAGCCTGAAGAATAAAGAACTGAACTGAACTGTATTTACATAGGACTGTATTGCAGTAGACTTGTGTAGTATTACTGAGTAGGATGGTACACGTCCGGTTAGACGTGTGAACCCCCGGTTGGCTTGGTAGCGGCCTCGATAGAGGAGAGATTTACGCTGGTTGTGCGGGGAGGTGTCTTGAATTTTCTGTAGAAAGATAGAACTTGTGTTTTGGGGTTAATAGACGTTTGTGACCTTTATAGGTGAAAGTACTAAGAGTAGCGTATTCTACTCGAGGAGTGGAAAGGGCTAGCAAGGTTGTAGTACTTGGAGCATTTTGCTTATTGTCGATAAATCGTCGCGAGGTATGTGAACCTCTTCCTATCTCTTCTAGCATGATATGTGTGAACTATGTAGTACGGTAGACGTACATGTGTTAACTGTGTTTGATTGTTCTTAAAACATAAAGTGTTATAACGGCTTTATGGGAAGTTGGTTATAACAGCTTTATGTAGGTAAGAAAATACTTTGTGGTTTTAAAAGGTAACTGATGTGAATTATAACTGGCTAGTTATAATAAAGAACTTGATGTATTTCAAAAGATTTATAAATCGTTTTGGAAGGGAGAGTAACACTTGGTTTTAAAAGGTTTTAAAAAGAGTTATACTAGCTTTATGGGGAGTTAGGTATAATGTCTTAAGAGAGGTAAAGAAAATGTTTTACTGATTTCGGAAATCAGAATGTGTATCGACAGACCACTGCAGCGTTAATAAAGGAAAATGTATTGAATAATGATGAATTGTATTAAAACCAGTAGAAACCTCCATCTGCATAGAAACTAAGATGAGACAAAATGATATACATTTTCTAGATCATGGCTGCTGTAATAAGAATGTTGTAAACAAGAATAACCTACTCTCACGTGAGACATATATTACTCAATTGTTCTAAAAAGAAATCAAGTGATTAAGTTTATGAACTGTGAAACCATTTGAAAATGAGAAGCTTGAGTAATTGAAACTAGGCAAACTGGAACTTAGGAAAAGAATGTTGTTACTTGATTTTGAAAAGGAAGGTGGGTTGGTCATTCTAATACTACGGGTATCGGGTGACTTTTATAAAAGTAATGGATCTCTTTTAAAAGAACTTAACGTTTGTAGTACTTTGGGGTTAAAACCCGACTTTGGCATAAAATGAAAGTACTTTGAGTTGTGTGAAACTTGCCTATGCTTGTTGTTGTGAAACTTGCTCGTGCTTGTTGTTGTGAAACTTGCCTATGCTTGTGATGATAGCCTTCTTTGCAAGTGTGGTATTTCGTGTTACCGCTCTCGATAGAAGGCCGTTGACTTGTCGAGAACTTACTTGACGCGTCTTTGCGGTGATGGAGAATTCCACCGTATGTTTCCATTTTGATTATCGCTTGTGTTGATGTCACATGGACATGTCTACACCGACGCAAGATTCCGGCATGCGGCCACGCGGGCGGGTTGATTACCCGATATATGGTTATTACGCAACATGGACGCGTCTACACCGACGCAAGATTCGGCACGTGGCCACGCGCGGGTGGTTGACCACCCAAGATATTCTTATTGAGGTTACATGGGCATGTCTACACCGACGCAAGATTCCGGTACGTGGCCACGCGCCTTGTTATTATTGTTGCATCATGGACATGTCTACACCGAGGCGATTCCGGGGCATGCGCCATGACGCGAACATGATGGATGTTATGGGCGTGAGACCCATAGTTATATTTGAGTGGTGACTTTGAGGCGTGAGTCCCCGACTGACTGTTTTTATGTTGCGTCTCGTATTTTGGTTATCATACATGTCTCCGCTTTTAAGCTATTATGATTTCATTTACGTGATTTGACGCCACATACTGGTACTGTTAGATCGACCTCCTTCGGGGCCGCGTTCATGCCGCAGTAGAGGTACATCGGCCGTGGATCCTCGCCTTAGGATCTCGATTCGTGGGAAGCTCCGTTTCTCCGAGGCTTATCTTTTGTATGTGTTCCCGAGTTGTAGGTTCTTGTACATTCTGTGGTATGGCGGGCCCTGTCCGTCATAGTCGTTGTAAATCTTAGAGGTCAGTAGAATCGCTGGGCGGGGTTGTAAAAGGATTAAACTGTCGGGTTTTATGTATATCTTGAAGGCAATCGCTTTGGTTGGCCTATTTATTATATCTCTTGTTTCATGATTCATGTTTTATTTTCCGCTGGTTTTCTCGATGTTGTATCACTAGGGTGCCCGGTAAGGCACCGCAACGCCCGGTTCGGGCGTTAAGGCGGATCTGGGGTTAAGCCGCCCGATGCGCGGTATACCTCAGCGATGCAGGACCATGATTCGAGGAATACCTCATGCGGTTCAGGTGTGACCTACGCGGAGTCGCGGTAAGTTCGAGGATAGACGCGCATGCTGATACTGCGGGCGAGTGGCCGCCTTCGTTTACGTGGTGCGGTCTAGAAAGACCTCGTAATACGCTTTATGGTATTTGTGGTAATGCTGGTCTTAGTAGTCGGCTATGCCTTCGCATTTACCCCCGCACGTTCTATTGTGATGACTTTGAGAGCGTGAGTCCCTGAGTTGACATGACTGCTTATTTATTGTGAACTGTAGTTTGGTTATCATACATGTCTCCTGCTTTATATAGACTACTATGATTTCATTTACAGTATTTATTTCAGCCACTTACCTGCACTGCCAGATCGACTCTTCGGGGCTGCGTTCATGCCGCAGGTAAAGGTACACCAGTCGTTGATCCTCGCTCTTAGGGTCACAGTTCAGCGTTTGGGAAAGCTCCGTTTCTCCGGAGGCTTATCTTGATATAGTCCCCTGTTGTTGTAGGTGCTTACATTCAGGGGTATGACGGGGCCCTGTCCCGTCGTTGTTGTCATATCATTCGTAGAGGTCTGTAGTACTGTTGTGGGCAGGGTTGTAATGGGATGTAACTGTTCAAATTGATATTTATATATACTGAAGGTAACCGTTTTGGTTAGCCTGTCTTCTTATTTCACTGTCTTATTACATTGGCTTCATGTTATTGTTTTATGTTCCGCTGATTTTCTCTGATGTATGACTACTTGGGTGCCCGGGTAAGGCACGATCCACTGCCCCGAACGGTCGTGACAAAAGTGGTATCGAGCGATTAATCCTCGTAAAGTGTCTGACGCATCGTATCCAGAGTTTGATTATCGCTGTTGTGCACCACACCAATAATCGTGAGGCTATAGGATATTTAGGATTGGTTTCTATTCTTCACTCGAGATCGTGCCTTAGAACCGTGTTGTAAGTTGGACCTCTAACGTATTTCTTTCCCTTACCGCTATGCCTCCGCGTAGGCACACCCGCCCGTGAGGGCAAGGCAACGGCGGAGCCGGGAGTAGAGTTTAGAGGATTACGAGGCACAGCCCAATCATTACCTAGGGTAGTGCTTCATTCGGGAGTTCTCGCGACGCCACTAGCCCCAAAGCAGAGTTTTAGCACGGCGAGGCGCTCATCGCGCCATGATATTTGAACCTTCGCCCACGATCGGACAGAGAATATGGATTGCAAAGAGGCGACCCTGTTACTAACTATGGTTTTGGCTACCAGAGAGTATACCGATGTACCTGTCACGACCCGAATCTGGGCCCGTGACTGGTGCCTTACCCCGGGCACCCTAGTGATACAACATCAGAGTAATCAGCGGAACATAAAACACATACATGAAACAAATGGAGTACAAAACAGTAATCTGAGGAAAACTTGCCTTTCGGCATATATATAAATAACAACTCCTACAAATGAACAGTTTAATCCTTTTACAAACCTCTTACAATTTCTCGCCACAACAAGATTTCATGCACTTCTACGAATGATATGACAATAACGACGGATGTTCGCCATACCCTGAATGTAAGCACCTACAACAACAGGGGACTATACCAAGATAAGCCTCCGGAGGAACGGAGCTTCCCAAACGCTGAACTGTGATCCTAAGAGCGAGGATCAACGACTGGTGTACCTTTACCTGCGGCATGAACGCAGCTTCGGCGAGGTCAAGATAACAAATTTAGTATGTGAAATCAAAATATCAGAAATGAAATCATAGTAGTCTATATAAAGCAGAGGCATGTATGATAACCAAACTACGCTCACAATAAATAAGTCATATCAAGTCGAGACTCACGCCTCAAAGTCATCACCCAATATAGAATGGGTCTCACGCCCACAACATCAATCATGCCCGTGGAATACCTTCCTCACCGCCGATCAATGATAGAAAGCACCAAGGAATACACATGAACAATGTGTCCCACCGTGTCCAAATAAAACAAGACGGTGGTACGAAGGCATAGCCGACTACTAACACCTACGCATTAACAAGGTCATAAATGTATCATGAAATCTGTCTAGACTACATGATCAAAGCCGGTCGCCGCTCGCAATATCAAATGTGCGTCTAGCCCTGGAACTCCTCGCAGCTCCGCATAGGCCAATCTCATAGGCCCGCATGAAGTATAACCCCGCATCGAGGGTAGCTACTCCCGCATCGCCCCGACTCGCATCGCATGGCCACATGCACCGCATGACCATAAAGGCCGCACACTAACCTCGAACTCGCAGCCCGCATAGGCCCCGGGACCCGCATGAGGTATTCTCGAATCATGGTCCTGCATCGCTGAAGTCTACCCCGCATCGGAGGGCGCTTAACCCCTAAACACGGTGGAGTGGTATAATACCAACATAACAATTTATCGCTTAAAACAACATAAGCGCAATCAAGGGAAAACCCTTTACACAAACATCACGAATCACTAACACACGTAGCATCCTAATATGATTACTTATCAAATCAATACTAAGGTATTACAAGGCTATCACAAACCAATACAATCAAGTTATTCACACATAAGGTACTTTCTACTATATGATTAATGAGATCGGGTTTTTATCCCCAAAGTACTTTATACAATAATTCTTTAAAGATATGTTACTTTCACAAAAGTCACACAATACCCGTAGTATATAACAATAGAGTGATTATCTTTTTAAAGTAAATCAATTACTTCTCTTTGTAAAATCAAGTAGCAACCTTCTTTTCCAATGTTCAAGTTTGCCTAATTTCCAATGTTCAAGTTTCTTATTTTAGAAAGGTTTCGTAGTTCATAGTCTTATTCAGTTAAGAATATAATTCTCTTTTTAAGCTATCTGAGAAACATAAGCCTTATATGTGAGTAGGATATTCTTGTTTATAACAATCTTATTACAGCAGCCATGATCTAGGAAATATCATTTTGTCTCATCTTAGCTTCTATGCAGATGGAAGTTTCTACTGGTTCTAATAATACTTAATTATTAAAAACATTTCCTTTTATTAACGCTGCAGTGGTTTGTCGATACACATTCTGATTTCCAAAATCAGTAAAACATTCTTAAGACGTTATACCTAACTTGCCATAAAGCTAGTATAACTCTTAAGTTTTCAAAACAAATCAAGTATTACCTCTTCTTTCAAAATGAATCATAAACCTTTTGAAATACTTCAAGTTCTTTATTAACACATAACAAGCCAGTTATAGTTCAAATCAGTTACCTTTTAAAAACCACAAGTATTTTCTTACCAACATAAAGCTGTTGTAACCAACTTCCCATAAAGCCGTTATAACACTTTATGTTTTAAACCAATCAAATACATTTAGCATATGTACGTCTACCGTACTACATAGTTCACACATATCATGCTAGAAGAGATAGGAAGAGGTTCACATACCTCGCGACGATTTTCGACTAATAGCAAAACGCTCCAAGAACCTCAAACCGTCGGCTACTCCTTAAGCCAAGTAGATCGCGCCACGCGTAGTACTCAACCTCGATAAGCCCATAATTATCCGAGTTTAAATGTCGATCCTGAGCAAGGTTTAGCTCCTACTCCGTGCGCTCCGACCCGCTCCAAGCAACCCTTAGAAGTTCTAACCAACTTCTACTTAATACTCCAACTAACCATGGAGATTTTTCCTTAGGGTTTCGGTTTTGTGACTAAAGGGAAGTATAATAGTATTTCTGGGCTTTTCGTATAAGTATAACCTTAGAATACTACAAGGTATATGGCTAAGGTAATTTGGGCATTATAACAATACTTTTGAGAGTATTTCTACCAAGAGGGGTATTATACGAAACAACTAGGCTAGTGGATACCCCACGGCTAGCACCCCAAGGAGGGGGGGGGGAGGGCTCTCGGCCAAGGGGGAGGGAGGAGGCTCTTGGCCGAATTCTACACTAAGGGGAGGGAGGAGGATTTAACACTTAGAATAATTTAGGAATGGATGAAGAAGTCTTCCACCGTGGGTATTTATAGGTCAGCAAAGGCCAACCAATGGCCAAGATCTTGCCAAGTGCAAGGCAAGTGTAGGGCCAAGATCTTGCCAAGTGCACCCTAACCAACTACACACAAAATATCCTACCTACTACTTGACAAAATAGTCACCATTCGTCCAAGCCAACCGCCCACAACGTGCTCCAATGAGAGGGTGCCAAGTGGCGCCCTCTTGTTGGTCCAAAATGTTTCGTCTCTCGGAAAAATCCGCAAAAATTAAAAATGACATAGCCGGAATTTTCCCTACGAAAGTCGTGAAAATGTTTCATTTAAAAACGACTCTAACCGTGTTGTGCACAAATAAATTTCGGCCAAGCCACTTTACACAAGTTCAAATTTTCTACGCACGCCCCACGCATACTCTGAAATACGGTATAACATTCTCCTCCTTAGAAACATTCGTCCCGAATGTTCCTTCTAAGTCTCAAAACAAACGTGCGCCAGTATAGTCTTCACTACCATACTTACGAAACAATCCTGCCACAATGGCCACAGAAACAACTGCGCAAAATACTTACATCCAAGTCCACGAGGAAACACCTCTAACATTACCACAAACACCTCTAACATCACCAAAATGATACCACTTTTGTCACTTTGCCTGAGGCATTAACCTTCTCAAGCGACCCAACAAATGGTACCGCCGCATGCGATCACCGGTTGTCGTGACATTCGAACTCTTACCACATTTCGACATCGCTTGATCCAAAACTCGGGTTATTATCTTCAACTTGGTCATCATTAGTGGAACACTCGATGGATCTCCAATTTCTTCTCGAACATAACACGAAAGATCGACGACCGCTTCCTAAGTCGGACGGCAAATGCTAACATATAGGCAACCTGGCCTATTCTTCACATGAACTCAAAGGCCCAAAGTAACTCGGGCTAAGTTCCCTCTGTTTTCCAAAACTCGTCACACCCAAACCGGGGTGGTATCTTCAAGAAGACCGACCGTCAACCTGAACTCTAAGCGTCATCGCCGATTATCCGCACGATTTCTTTGAGCTGCCAGAACCTCCTCTAGACAAGCTTTACCCTATCCACAGTCTGCTGGAACAAGCCTGAACCAACTATCTGAATCTTGCCAACATCGAACCAATCGACCGGCAGCTTACACTTCCGCCCCTACAAGGCCTCATAAGGCGACATTCAAAATCAAATGGTAGCTTAAACACTCCTCCACAGAGACAACAATCCCCACAACTACCCCAGACCCACATACGGCCCGAGGCGAACGCGATTCGAGACTCACCTGAGTTCTTAACCTCGCTGGTAAAACTTCCGTAAACAAAAACACTGCACTGGCTCCACTGTCATTATAAGGTGAAGGTAGGCACCTGCAGCTTTACAACCTTTCTCGATAAAAAATCAACACGCTGAGTAAACGGTTGTCACGACCCAACCCGCCCGTGATCGTGCTACTCGCACCCTAGTGATACAACATCGAGTAATCGGAATATAAACAATAACATGAAATAACAAGAAGTATAAAACAATAATCAGAAAACTTGCCTTTCGCATATATAAACAATCTTTTAAAACGAGCAGTTTAATCCTTTTTACAACCCCGCCACATCAAGCATTACTGCACTTATGAATGAAATGACAACAACGACGGACAGGCCGCCATACCCACGAATGTAAGCACCTACAACAACAGGACTATACGAAGATAAGCCTCCGAGAAACGGAGCTTTCCCAAACGCAATCGTGACCCTAAGAGCGAGGATCAACGATCGTGTACCTTACTCGCGCAGATGAACGCAGCCCAAGGAGGTCGATAACAGTACCAAGTATGTGAAACCGAAAATAACTCATCAGAATGAAATCATAGTAGTCTATACGGCAGAGACATGTATGATAACCAAACTACGCTCAAAGATAAATAAGCGATATGCCAAGTCGTGACTCACGCCTCAAGTCATCACTCAAATTTAACAATGGGTCTCACGCCCACAACATCAATCGTGCGTGGAATACCTTCCTCACCGGCAGCTTATGATATACAAGCACCAAGGAATACACATGAACACCGTGTCCCACCGTGTCCTAATAAAATAGTACAGGTAAGTGCGAAGGCATAGCCGACTACTAACACCCACGCAGTCAACAAGGTCATAAAGCGTGTCATGATATCTGCTCTGCATCGTCACATGATAAAAGCCGGTCACCGCCTCGCAGATCAAATGCGCGCCTAGCCTCGAACTTTCCGTAGCCGCATAGGCCAACCTCATAGGCCCGCATGAGGTATAACCCCGCATCGAGGGTAGCTACTCCCGCGTCGCCCCGACTCGCACCGCATGGCCACAAAGACCGCATGACCACAAGGGCCGTAAACTAACCTGGAACTCCCGTAGTTCCGCATGGATCCCCTGGACCCGCATGAGGTATTCTCGAATCATGGTCCCAGACCGCCTGAGTCTACCCCGCATCGGAGGGCAGCTTAACCTCCGGACACAAGTCAAGGTAAGTGGTACAATACCAACATAACGGCTGATAGTCAAACAACTTTGTTAAGCGATGGCGGAAAACCCCTTTACACTAACATCACAAGATACTAACACACGTAGCATCCTAACATGTTTACTTATCAAATCAACAAGAAAGTATTACAAGGCTATCACAAACCAATACAATCAAGTTATTCACACAAGGTACTTTCTATTAACAAGTTCGGGTATCTACCCCAAAGTACTTCACACATTAAATCTTTAAAAGATCCGTTCTTCCACATAAGTCACACAAGACCCATAGTATAAAATAGAGTGACTGTCTTTTTAAGTAAACCCAAAACACTTACCTTTGTAAAATCAAGTAACAACATTATTTTCCAAACGTCCAAGTTTGCCTAATTTCAAATGCTCAAGTCACTTATTTTAGAAAGGTTTCATAACTCATAGTCTTAATCTCTTTTAAAACATTTGAGTAACATAAGTCTTATGTGTGAATAGGTTATTCTTGTTTATAATTATCTTACTACAATGCATGACCTAGAAAATGTAATATCATTTTGTCTCATCTTAGTTTCTATGCAGATGGAGGTTTCTACTGGTTTTAATAATACAACTCATTAGTCAAGACATTTTCCTTTATTAACGCCGCAGTTGGTTTGGCGATACACATTCTCGATTTCCAAATCAAGAAACATTCTTAAGCCGTTATACCTAACTTCCCATAAAGCTAGTATAACTCTTAAGTTTTCAAAACCAAGTATTACTCTCCTTCAAAACGATTTATAATTCTTTTGAAATACATCAAGTTCCTTATTATAACAAGCCGCTTATAATTCACATCGATTACCTTTTAAAACCACAAGGTATTTTCTTACCTACATAAAGTCATATGACCAACTTCCCATAAAGCCGTTATAACACTTTATGTTTTTAAAACAATCAAACACGCTTAACACATGACGCTCACCGTACTACATAGTTCACACATATCATGCTAGAAGAGATAGGAAAAGGTTCACATACCTCGCGACGAGTATCGACAATAAGCAAAATGCTTCAAGTACTACAACCTTGCTAGCCCTTTCCACTCCTCAAGTAGAATACGCTACTCTTAGTACTTTCACCTAAAAAGGTCACAAACGTCTATTAACTTCAAAACACAAGGTTCCATTTCTACGTAAAATTCGCAAGATTTTCCCGCAACACCGTAAATCGCCTCCTCAAACGCGGCCGGCCACCAAGCCAACCAGGGGGGGGGGGGGGGTTTACACGTCTAACCGGACGTGTACCATTCTACTCAAGAATACACAAGTCTCCGCAATACACCCCTATGTAAATACATTCGCTTCTTTTCTTTATTCTTCAGCTTAAGTCAAAAGACATTGCCAAAGATTAAGCTTAGTTATATATATAGTATACTTAAAATATATATTCATCAACTTGTTATTTACAATTACAATTAGAGTGACACTATAAGTACCTCGATAAGCCCATAATTATCCAAGTATAAATGTCGATCCTTAGCAACGCTTAGCTCCTACTCCGGTGCTCCAACCCGCTCAAACAACCCTTAGAAGTTCTAACCAACTTCTACTTAAATACTTCAATCAATCAATGAAGATTTCCTTAGGGTTTCGGTTTGAGACAAAAGGACATACTGTAGTATTTCCTGCTCTACGTATAGAGGTTTCTTTGGAATACTACAAGGTATACGGCTAAGGTAATTTGGGTATAGTAACAATACTTTGAGAGTATTTCTACCAAGAGGGGGTGTATTCTACGAGAACAACAAGGCAGGGGTACCTCACCAAGACACCACTAGAGTGGGGTGTACCTCGGCCAAGGCCTCTAGGAGGGGTGCACCCTCGCCAAGGCTTCACAAAGGAAGAGGAGGGACGAAACCAACAAGGAGGAGAGGAGGTTTTCAAGACTTGGAAATTATGGAATTGATGAAGAAGTCTTAAAAGGGAGGGTATTTATAGCCAAGCAAAGGCCAACCAATGGCCAAGATCTAGCCAAGTGGGGGCAAGTGGAGGCCAAGATATGCCCAAGTGCCCCTAGACCCTACTCCTTAAACCCTCACAAATATCTACACAAATATCAACCAACACTTGCTCATCCATTCGGCCCTAACCGCCCCTTCAAGTCCACCAACGAGAGGGTGCCAAGTGTTGCCCTCTCGTTGGTCCAAAACGTTTCGTCTCTCGGAAAAATCCGCAAAAATACTAAATGACATAGCCGTAATTTACCCTTCGTAAGTTAGGTAGAACGTTTCATCGAAAAACGACTCTAACCGGGTGTTGTGTACAAACATATTTCGGCCAAGGGTGCCACATGGGGGTGACACGTGTCGCCCCCCGATTCGTCCAAAATATTTCATCTTTCGAAAATATCCATAACGGCCAAAATCTCAAAATCAAAGCGGGCCCCACAAAACCGTAAATTTCTCCCGTGGGCCCCACGTGACCATTTCCGAAAATAAAATCCCAAAATTCTAATATAATCTAAGAAGTCCAAATACCAAATCTGGGAATCCAATTCCCATTAACGAACCTTTTTCCTTCACAAAAACCGGAAACTTTTCCGTGGAAAAATCACCTCTTTCTTCCTTTCCAATATTTCTGTCGTAATCTCGTACGTACGTCCTCGCATACATACCCTGGAACTACGGGGTATAACAACGGTCTTTGACATAAAATGAAAGTACCTTGAGTTGTGTGTAACTTGCTTATGCTTGTTGTTATGAAACTTGACCATGTTACGTGTGATAGCCTTGTTGTGCAAGTACTGTGTTCACTCGACTACCGGTTCATCCGAAAATGTATTTCACTTGATTACCGGTTCATCCGGGAATGTATTTCACTTGATTACCGGTTCATCCGGGAATGTATCTCACTTGATTACCGGTTCACCCGGGAATGTATCTCACTTGATTACCGGTTCACCCGGGAATGTATCTCACTTGACTACCGGTTCATCCGGGAATGTATTTCACTTGACTACCGGTTCATCCGGGAATGTATTCCACACGTTTCTATATTGGGTCCATAAGATGGGCCGAGACCTGTTATACGTATCACATGATTTATACCTAGATCGCGGTGAGGAAGGAGTTCCACGCACGGAGGATGACTTTGAGGCGTGAGTCCCCGACTTGACATGATCGCTTTTATGTTGTGAATCGTAGTTTGGTTATCATACATGTCTCCCGCTTTATATAGACTATTATGATTTCATTTACGATGTTTCTGATTTCACATACTTGGTACTGTTATCGACCTCTCGTGGGCCGCGTCACGCCGCAGTAAAGGTACATCGACCGCCGATCCCCGCTTATAGGATCACATTCAGCGTGTTAGGAAGCTCCGCTTTCCGAGGCTCATCTTTTGTATGTGTTCCCTGAGTTGTAGGTTCTTGTACATTCGTGGTATGGGCGGCCCGCCCCGTCATAGTTGTTGTAAATCTTAGAGGTATGTAGAATCACAAGTGTGGTTGTAAAAGGATTAAACTGCTCGGTTTTATGTATATACCAAGGCAAATGCTTTGGTTGGCCTGTTTATTTATTATATCTCTTGTTTAATGATTCATGTTTTATTTTCCGGTTTTCTCTCGATGTTGTATCACTAGGGTGCCCGGTAAGGCACGATGAATCGCCCGGTTCGGGCGTTACAAAGTGGTATCGAGCGATTAGTCCTCGGAAAGTGTCTGCACCGTGTCTAGTAGTCTTGATTATCGGTGTTGTGCACCACATCTATAATCGTGAGGCTATAGGACATTTAGGATTGGTTTCATTCTTCTCATTCGAGATCGTGCCTTAGAGTCGTGTGATAAATTGGACCCTCCGACGTATTCCTTTCCTTTACCGCTATGCCTCCGCGTAAAACCTGAGCCCGATGGGCAAGGCGATGAGGAGTCGTTAGCGAGATACAGAGGAGTACGAGGGCGCAGCCCGGCCAAGACTGAGACAGGCCCGACGGCGGGTTTCGCGACGCCGCCAAAGACCAAAGAGTTTAGAGTCGCAGCGATGGTCTGCCGAGACTGCAGCACTGAGCCTCCATCCCACACCGGAGCCGATGAGATGGGGTACAAGGAGATGGCCCATCGCCGTGGTCGTGGCGATATGAGGATAGGTCGATACGCAGCTCACCCGTAGCACCCGTAGTTCACCCCGAGCGCATGGTTTGAGGCTACGTGACTTTACGAGTTGTAGCCCGCCGATGTTCTATGGATCGAGAGCCGAGGGCGACCGGGAGTTTATCCGACAACTACAGCGGATCATGAGAGTGATCAGAGTCTCAGAGGCAGAGTCGGTGGTATTGGGTTCGCATCAGCTGCGTGATACTGCAGTTGACTGGTTTGATTCGTGGGAGTTGTCCCGGGAAGAGCATGCACTTCCAGCCGTATGGGACGAGTTCTCAAGGGCTTTTCTTGCACATTTCTTGCCCCCACAGATGAGGAGGGCTCGGGCCGACAGATTTTTGACGTTGAGGCAGGACGGGCGGACGGTTAGAGAGTACAATGTGGAGTACAATGAGAGTACAATGTGGTCCCGCCTTGTGGTAGGGTCACGAGGGTGTTAGGCCCAAGTTTAGTTAACCAGCGTACGAGTTCGTGGATGCGTTCAACCTGTAGTCGGGCCGATGGGGGCAGCCCCTCGTGGTTTTTGGTCGGAACCGTGTACTCGGTAGTAAGTTGCGAGATGATTATTTCAGGAAAGGTTGTAAGGCTGCACGGGGTGCCTACCTTCACCTTATGACAGACAGTGGAGCCCAGGGTACGGCTGTTTCTTTTTCTGGAAGTTTTACCAGGCAGGGTTAGGAACTCAGGTGAGTCTCCGTATCGGATTCGCCCTCGGGCCAGTGTTTGGATTTCAGGGGTAGTTGTGAGGATTGTTGTCTCCTGTTGGGGAAGTGTTTAAGCTACCATTTCAGTGTTCGGATGTTGCCTTATGAAGCCTTGTAGGGGCGGAAGTGTAAGTTGCCGGTCGATTGGTTCGATGTTGGCAAGGTTCAGATAGTTGGTTCAGGCTTGTTCCAGCAGACTGTGGTTAGGGTGAAGCTTGTCTAGAAGAGGTTTTGGCAGCTCAGAGAAATTGTGCGGATAATCGGCGACGACGCTTAGAGTTCAGGTTGACGGTCGGTCTTCTTGGAGGTACCACCCCGGATAGGGTGTGACGAGTTTTGGAAACTGAAGCAGTAACAGAAATGTGGTAAGTTATGAGAAAGAGTTCGAGTGTACAAGAAGGGTACGACACGTAAGGGAAGAAGCGAGCATGTATGGCGAGCATAGATGTGATCATTTCTTTTGTAAGGAGAAGGTGCGAAGGAAGTATATTTTAGACCCCGGAGAGAGGTGTTTGTGGTGATGTTAGAGGTGTTTCCTCGTGGACTTGGATGTAAGTATTTTGCGCGGGTGTTTCTGTGGCCAGGTGTGGCAGGATTGTTCTCGTAAGTATAGTGGTGAAGACTATACTGGCGCGTTCGTTTGAGTCTTAGAAGGAACATTCGTGACGAATGTTTCTGCGAGGGAGAATGTTATACCCCGTATTTTCAGAGTATGTACGTAAGGACGTACGTAGAAAAGTTTGGGCTTTTAAGTGGCTTGGCCGATTTTATTTTTGTGCACAACACCCGGTTTGAGTCGTTTTTCGACGAAACGTTTTACACAACTTGCGAAGGGAAAATTCCGGCTATGTCATTTTTATTTTTTGCGGATTTTTCCGAGAGACGAAACATTTTGGACCAACGAGAGGGAGACACTTGGCACCCTCTCATTGGTGGAGTGTGGCGTAAAGGGGACGAATTCCTTGGCTTTTTGTCAAGTAGTTGGTAGGATATTTTTGTGGTAGATGGATAAGGTGCACATGGATGAATCTTGGCCCTACACTTGCCTTGCACTTGGCATGATCGTGGCCATTGGTTGGCCTTTGCTTGACCTATAAATACCCCCCCCCCCCTTTGAAGACTTCTTCATCCATTCCTAAACTTTCCTAAGTCTTGAAAACTCTTCCCCCTCCCTCTAGAGTTCTCGTCCTTCCTCATGAGGCTTTAGCCGAGAGCACCCTCCCACCTGGCGAGAGTACCCTCTTAGTGGGCCGAGTGGTATACACCCCCCTTGTGGTGTTGTCTCGTATAAATACCCCCCATCTTGGTAGAAATACTCTCCAAAGTATTGTTACTATACCCAAAATACCTTGGCCCTAATACCTTGTAGTATTCCAAGGTTATACCTACGAAAGCCCGTAAATACTATTACACTTTCCGTCACCACAAAACGAAACCCTAGGAAAATCTCCATAGTTAGTGAAGTATTACGTAGAAGTTGGTTAGAACTTCTAAGGGTGGTTGGAGCGGTGGAGCACCGGAGTAGGAGCTAAACGTTGCTAAGGACCGACATTTATACTTGGATAATTTTGGGCTTACCGAGGTAAATATCTTGTCCCCCCTATTGTAATTGGAAATTATATGTTGTAGGAATATATAGTTGTAGTATACTATATATAGAACTGAACTTAGTTTTGCGGCAATGTCTTTGGACTTAAGCCTGAATTTAAAGAAGAGAATTGGACTGTACTTACATAGGACTGTATTACAGTAGACTTGTGTAGTTTGACGGGTAGGGAAGGGCTGCCCAAATTTCCGTAGAATCTTGTATCTAGATTTATTCTACCGAATAGTCTAGACTTTGATAGACTTGTATAACCTTTATAGGTTGAATGTTCTGTGAGTAACATGTGCTACTTGAAAGGTGGACCAGGCTAGCCGGGTTATAGCCGTGGAGCGATTTGCTTATAGTCGATAATCGTCGCGAGGTATGTGATTCTTCCTATCCTCTTGAGCATGATATTTTAAAAGAATATATATATATAGTACGGTAGACGTACGCGTGCTAATTGAACGTAGTTGTACGGCAATGTCTTTTGACTTAAGCCCGAATAATAAGAATCTTGAAGTTTTTCAAGAGACTTAAGAACTGTTTTTGAAAGGAGAGTAATACTTGGTTTTAAAAACTTAAGAGTTATACTAGCTTTATGGGAAGTTAGGTATAACGGTTTAAGAGAGATAAAATGAATGATTTATTGATTTTAGAAGTTAAGAGGCTTGATCTTAAAAGATAAGAGACTTGACTTAATTAAATTAATATGAATTTTGTGTGAAACCTCATTCGTGAGTAATGAGTACTTGGTTTTTAAAAGGAATAATGTTTTTCTGATTTCGGAAATCAGAATGAGTACCGACAAACCACTGCATCGTTAATAAAGGGAAATGTTTTGATTAATAAAGTATTATTAAAACCAGTAGAAACCTCCATCTGCATAGAAGCTAAGATGAGACAAAATGATACTACATTTCCTAGATCATGGCTGCTTAATAAGATTGATTATGAACAAGAATAACCTACTCACATATAAGGCATATGTTTCTCAGATTGTTTAAAAGAGAATTATATTCTTAAATTAATAAGACTATGAATTACGAAACCTTTCTAAAATAAGAAACGTGAACATTTGAAATTAGACAAACTTGGACGTTTGGAAAATAATGTTGTTACTTGATTTTACAAAGGGAAGTGTTTTGGTTTACTTAAAAAGACAGTCACTCTATTTTATACTACGGGTATTGTGTGACTTCTGTGAAAGAAACGGATCTTTTGAAGAGTTAATGTATGAAGTACTTTGGGGATAGATACCCGAACTTGTTAGCATAAAGTACCTTGTGTGAATAACTTGATTGTGTTGGTTTGTGATAACCTTGTAATACTTTCTTGTTGATTTGATAAGTAAACATGTTAGGATGCTACGTGTTTTAGTATCTTGTGATTGTTATGTAAGGGGGTCATTCTTGTTGTGCCTACGTTGTTAAACGTTAAGCCCGTTGTACTGTTATTGTATCACATACCCCCTTGACTTATTATACCGAGGGCTTGCCACCCTTGATGCGGGTCTATACGGCCTATGCGGTCTATGAGACTATGCGGAGCAGCGGTATGCTCCAGGATTGATCATTCCGGGTGTTTAGCCCGATGCGGGGGATGCCCTATGCGGTCTTTGAGGGACTATGCGGTCTTTGAGGGACTATGCGGGCTGCGAAAGTACAGGCGGATACCGGGGGTTAAGCTGCCTCCGATGCGGGGTATACCTCAGGCGGTCTGGGACCATAATTCGAGGAATACCTCATGCGGGTCTGTGTGTGACCTATGCGGAGCTGCGGTAAGTTCCAGGGATAGACGCGCACAGTGATACTGCGGGCGAGTGGCCAGCTTCGTTCATGTGGTGCGGTCTAGAAAGACCTCGTAATACAGTTTATGGTATTTGTGGTACTGTGGGTCTTAGTAGTCGGCTATGCCTTCGTACTTACCCCGTACGGTTCTATTGTGATGACTTTGAGGGCGTGAGTCCCTGACTTGACATGACTGCTTATTTATTGTGAACTGTAGTTTGGTTATCATACATGTCTCCTGCTTTATATAGACTACTATGATTTCATTTACGATGATTTATTTCGATTTCACACATACTGCACTGTTAGATCGACCTTCGGAGGGCTGCGTTCATGCCGCAGGTAAAGGTACACCAGTCGTTGATCCTCGCTCTTAGGGTCACAGTTCAGCGTTTGGGAAAGCTCCGTTTCTCCGGAGGCTTATCTTGGTATAGTCCCCTGTTGTTGTAGGTGCTTACATTCAGGGGTATGACGGGGCCCTGTCCCGTCGTTGTTGTCATATCATTCGTAGAGGTCTGTAGTACTGTTGTGGGCAGGGTTGTAATGGGATGTAACTGTTCAAATTGATATTTATATATACTGAAGGTAACCGTTTTGGTTAGCCTGTCTTCTTATTTCACTGTCTTATTACATTGGCTTCATGTTATTGTTTTATGTTCCGCTGATTTTCTCTGATGTATGACTACTTGGGTGCCCGGGTAAGGCACCAGTCACGGGCCCCGGAACGGGTCGTGACAATATGTGTGTACGCCGATAGTGAAGTAGGATGCCATATGCGCGTCACATGGTTGTATTTTACACTTACAGCTGTCGGCAGTGATGGGGGATTCCACGGGCACGCTTTGATATGTGTGGGATTGAGACCCTTACTGGACTATGTGATGATATTTGATGGCTTGTGTCCGTAGCCCTGGTGTGACTATTGTTCATGTGTTGAAATAGTCTTTAAAAGGAAAAACTGACTTTCATTACTTTCACTTCGGCAAGGCACAGTGTACTATTATTTTGGTTATCATACATGTCTCCAGCTTTATTTTAGACTATTATGATTTCATTACAGTACTTTCAGTTTTACATACTTGGTACATATTTCGTACTGACCTCCTTCGGGGGGTTGCGTTCATGCCGTAGGTTGAGGTACATAGCTTGCTGATCCTCATTCTTAGGATCACTGTTCAGCTGGTTGGAAAGCTCCATTATTTAGGAGGTTTTGTATTTTGGTACAGTTCCCTGAGGTTGTAGATTTATGTACATTCAGGGGTATAGCGGGGCACTGTCCCGTCACAGTTGTTGTCAAAAATTCTTAGAGGTCTGTAGTCATATCTTGTGGATTGGGTTGTGTAAAGAAAAAAAAAAGAAGAGACAACTGCTTTTTTGGGTTACGTGTATATTTTTGGAAGGTGGCCTTATCGGCTAGCCTGTTATTTATTTCCTGTAAAGTTTATGTATGTTCCGCTGATTATCTCTGATGTATACCTGTAAGGGTGCCCAGGTAGGACACCAGTCGCAGGCCCGGGGTCGGGTCGTGACAAAAGTGGTAGCAGAGCAGTTAGTCCTCAGAAAGTGTCTACAGACCGTGTCTAGTAGAGTCTTGATTATCGGTGTGTTGTGCACCACATCTATAATCAGGAGGCTGCAGGACATTTAGGATTGGTTTCCATTCTTCTCACTCTGAGATCGTGCGATAGAGCTGTGTTGTTAGGGTCGTATCTGTTATACCCCGAAGTTCCGGAGTATGTATGTAAGGACGTACGTATGAATGTTTAAACCCTAATTAGGGTAAGAATGAAAGAATTGTTTCCGCCGGAAAATATTCCGAACCTTGTGAAGGAAATTTTTACGTTTTCAATATTTTTATGGAATTTTTCCGAGAGATAAATATTTTGGACCAATAGGAGGGCGACATGTGTCACCCCAAGATGCCAAGTTGGACGATTTTTTGTGAGTGAGTGGGCAAGACAAGTGGCCAAAAGTCTTGCATGGTTTTGCATGGAGTTGGACAGTTTTTGTGAGTTACTGGGCAAAGTCAAATGGTCAAAGTCTTGCATGGCTTTAGTAGGACAAGTTGTTACACCCCGTAAGTCCAGGACATGTATAAGAGAAGGTATGTGTCACGACCCGTTTCGGGGCCCGTGACTGGTGCCTTACCGGGGCACCCAAGTAGTCATACATCAGAGTAATCAACGGAAATATAAAGCAAGACATGAAACAGTTTATAAAATAAGACACAGTTTATGTGAGAAAACATCGCCTTTCGGCATATATATATATACATGGTTTAGCGATACATCCGACATCGCATAAACATGACTACGCACTCTAAGGAAATATACAACTATGGCGGGACAGGGCCCCGCCATACCCTGACTGTACAAAACTATCTACAACAGGGAGATCATACCCAAAAGTAGAGCCTCCGGAAAAGATGGAGCTCCCGACACCAACGTAGAGATCCTAAGAATGTGGATCTAGCACCTGCTTGCCCTTACCTGCGGCATGAATGCAGCCCCGGCGAGGTCGAAGACAGGTACTAAGTATGTGAAACTTAAATGAAATCATAACACTTTTTAAAACCAGTTTACAAATATGTATGAAGCAATCAAGGGAACCGCACATAGTGCCACATCACAAACAAGAGCAACAATAGGTAAACTGTAATAGGTCTTTTCTAGGCTGCGAATGATTCGAAGCAGGGCCACTCGCCCGTATTATCACTCTGCAAGCCTAATCCTGGACTCCCGGAGTCCGCATAGGCCACTCACATGGGCCCGCATGAGGTATAACCCCGCATCGAGGGTAGCTACTCCTCGGCATCGTCCTGGACTCGTTGTCCGCATGGCCACATAGACCGCATGAGGCATAACCCCGCATACTAACCTGGAACTCTCGTAGCTCCGCATAGGCCCCCTGGACCCGCATGAGGTATTCTCGAATCATGGTCCCAGACCGCCTGAGTCTACCACAGACGGAGGCGACAACCCCGTATCATCTCAAGAGGTGAGTGATGGTACACTAACATAACAGCTTATCTTTAAACAACATAAGCACAACAAGGATACTCTTATACAAGCGTTACAAGATACTAACACACATAGCATGATATCATGTCTACTTATCAAAGCATCTTATTATTCTTTCACAATTTAACATAAGTCTATTATAAACACATAGGCAAACTTGTTTCTTTTATCAATCTTAAGTGGTTATACTTAACTTCCCATAAAGCTAGTATAACTCTTAAGCTTCTGTTTTAAAAACCAGTTAGTTCTCTTCTGTTAAAAATGATTCAGTTTTCTTATGAAATGTTTTGATTTTTATTATTCAAAGCTTAGCGAGGCATTGCACGCGGTTATTCGAGCTTAAGTCGTGAGGCATTGCCGTAAGTATTATTCAGGCTTAAGTCAAAGACATTGCCGTAGTTATATTTCAGTTAACACATGTACGTCTACCGTACTATATATATTGTAAAATATCATGCTTTAGGAAGAATCACATACCTTCTCAAATAAAACCACCGCCAAGTTGAATATGTCGCCTTGCAGAGAGTCACCTATAATAGTCACGGACATCTATCAAAGACTACTCAAGGTCATTCTAAGCAGGGGTTCACAATTCTATGGAAAGTTGGGCGATTTCCCTACCCGGTGAGCTATATAAGTCTACTGTGAAAACAGTCCTATGTAAGTACAGTTTGATTATTCTTCTTTTAAACCCTTCTACTGTGGTAACAATTCAATTCTATTCTGTGATATTCTTCTAAGTATTTAATACTTATTCTAATACTACAACAGTAAGTATTCTCTAATTTCAAAAGAGGGTTAGGATTAGTTACCTCAGTAAGCCCAATAATATCCTAGAAAAGTCGCTGAGCAAGGTTTTGCTCCTAAGTTGTATGCTCCAGAAACCTTAGAAGTTCTTCACAACTTCTACTAAGTACTAAGGTATTTGGGCTAGGGTATTTTGGGCATTATAACAATACAAGAAGGCAACTTTTTCTACCAAGGGAGGGGGGTAGGTTTTGGCTAGGCTAGGGGGGGGAGGAAGCCTCGACCAACTACTCAAAAGGGGGGGAAGGTGTTTGGACGAAAATGGCTCAAGGGAGAGGAGAGGATTTTTAGACTTGGAAGATAACTTTGTGGATGAAGAACTCTTCATCTTAAGGGGGGTATTTATAGGTCAAGAAGTGGCCAACCAATGGCCAAGATTAAGACAAGTGCAAGGCAAGTGTAGGGTGAGGATTAACTATACACAAATATCCTACCAACTCCTTGACTTGTGCACAAGGCACAAAAAACGTGCCATTGCTAGTCCAATTCGTCCAAATGGACGATTTGAAGTCCACCAATTGGAGGGTGCCAAATGTCGCCCTCCCGTTGGTCCAAAATGTTTCGTCTCTCGGAAAAATCCGCAAAAATTAGAAATGGCATAGCCGGAATTTACCCTACGAAAGCTGTGGAAACGTTTCGTCGGAAAACTATTCGTTTTGTGAGTTGTGCCCAAAAAAAACGTTTTGCCTAAACTTTAAGGCTAGACTTTTGTACGTATTCCCTTACGTACATACTCTGGAAATACGGGGTATAACATTCTCCCCCCATAGAAACATTCGTCCCGAATGTTCCTTCCCAAGACAGTTAACGATAAGATTCTTCATAACTTAAACAGTTGTAAATGCCACACACGGCCACAGAGCAACACTTAGGCAGAAACGATAACGAAAATTTACAAGTAGGAAAGTGAATTTACCTGGAGGTGTGGGGAATAGGTGAGGATACTTCCGCCTCATGTCCTCCTCGGCTTCCCACGTCATCTCCTCCCTGAGCTCGTTCCGCCACAAGACTTTGACGGAAGCCACGTCCTTGGTCCGCAGACGCCTAACCTGACGATCGACTATCGCTATGGGAATCTCCTCATACGATAACCCCTCGGTCACCTGGACATCGTCAATCGGGTGTACCCTAGATGGATCCCGATACATCTCCTCGGCATAGATCGTGAAAACCGGATGCACCGCCTCCGGATCGGACGGCAGATCCAACTCGTAGGCAACCTTGCCTACCTGCGGACAATCAAACGCCCAATGTACCTGGTGAGTTTCCCCTTCTTACCGAATCTCATCACACCCTTCATGGGTGACACCTTTAGGAAAACCCAATCATGAACCTCGAACTCAAGATGCCGACGACGATGATCTGCATACGACTTCTGTCGACTCTGAGCTGTCAATAGCCGCTCTCGGATAAGCTTCACCTTATCCACTGCCTGCTGTACCAAATCTGGTCCCACTAGCTGCACCTCGCCCACATCGAACCAACCTATAGGCGATCTGCACTTCCTCCCATACAAGGCCTCATAAGGCGCCATCTGAATACTGGAGTGGTAGCTATTATTATACGCGAACTCAACTAGAGGCAAATGATCCTCCCAACTACCATCGGTCAATAACACAGCTCGCGACATATCCTCGAGTGCGGATAGTGCGCTCGCCTGTCCGTCTGCTCGTGGATGAAATGCGACTCGGGCTCACTGCGTCCTAAACCCTCTGGAAGGACCTCCAGAAGTTAGCCGTAAACTGGGCTCTGCATGCGATATGATCAGTAGGGACTCCATGCGATCGGCGATCTCGGATGTAAAGTCTGGCATAATCCTCAGCCGAAAAAGTCGTCCTGACGGGAAGAAAGTGGGCTGATTTCGTCAGCCTGTCGACGATAACCCATATAGAATCATGTCTCCTCTGAGTGCGAGGTAATCCTGTGATGAAGTCCATGTTGATTACCTCCCACTTCCAGGTCGGGATCTCAATCGTCTGTAACAAACCACCAGGCCTCTGGTGCTCTACCTTCACCTGCTGACAACACGGGCACTGAGCTACGAACTCTGCAACGTCCCTCTTCAAGCCATCCCACCAATACACAGATCTAAGGTCGTGGTACATCTTGGTCGACCCCGGATGGATAGAGTAACGCGCGCTGTGTGCTTCCCCAAGAACCTGCTGCCGAAGTCCTGAAACATCTGGAACACACAGTCTGCCCTCAAACCTTAGCACCCCATCAGGTGCTACCTCAAAAGGACCCTTGCCCTCACGAAGAGCTGTATCACGATATCGAATCAAAGCTGGATCCTCGAACTGTTGCCTCTTCACCTCCTCGACGATGGAAGATTCGGCAACCTCACGAACTCTAACCCCACTGCAATCGAATCAATCAAGCGGACACCAAGGCTCGCTAAGCGATGCAAATCACGAACCATGTCCCTCCTCTCTAGCTGCACATCGATAGGCTCCCATCGACCTACGACTAGAGCATACGCCACAACATGGCCTTCCCGGGTGGTACGGGATATCAACATCGTAATCCTTAAGCAACTCTAACCACCGCTCGCCGTAAGTTCGGCTCCTGCGGTGAAGATATCCGGAGGCTCTTGTGGTGCGTAAAAATATCCACGTGAACCCCATACAAATAGTGCCTCCGGATCTTGGCGTGAATCACACCGCCAACTCCAAATCATGGGTGGGTAGTTCCTCTGTGTTTCTTGGTGTCGGGATGCATATGCTATAACCCCGCCATGCTGCATCAACACACATCCCAACCCGATGCACGACGTCGCAATACACGACATAACCATCCGACCCTCCGAAGAGTAAGAACGGGCGGTCGTCTCTCTTTCAAGAATCGAAACCACGCTCACAAGCATCACCATCAAACTTGGCCGCCTCGAGTCGGCTAGTCAATGGTGCGAGATAGAAGCAAACTTCTACGAACCGATACTATCTGCAAGGCCCAGAAAACTGCGAACCTCTGTCGGAGTAGTAGGTCTAGGCCAAGTCCTGACTGCCTCGATCTTGGCCGTATCAACTCGAATGCCATCAGCCCCGACAATATGCCCAAGAAACGCCACTGAAGTCAACCAAAACTCACATTTGGAAAACTTGGCGTACAACTGCTGGAGAATCGGCCACAATCCTCAAATGCTCCGCATGCTCCTGCTCTGAGCGAGAATAAACCAAGATATCATCAATGAACACTATCACAAACGTGTCCAAAAATGGTTTGAACACTCGGTTCATCAAATCCATGAATACCGCCGGAGCATTGGTCAACCCAAAAGACATGACCCTGAACTCATAATGCCCGTACCGGGTCCGGAATGCAGTCCTAGGGACATCCACCTCTCTGACTCGCACCTGATGATAGCCCGATCGCAGATCAATCTTGGAGAAACATCTCGCACCCTGCAACTGGTCGAACAAATCATCAATCCTGGGAAGGGGGTATCTGTTCTTAATGGTCACCTTGTTCAGCTGCCTGTAGTCAACACACATGCGCAGCGTCCCGTCCTTCTTTTTCACGAACAATACCGGCGCCCCCCAGGGAGAAACACTAGGTCTGATAAAACCCTTCTCCAGCAAATCTCTCAGCTGGTCCTTCAGCTCTCTCAACTCGGCAGGTGCCATTCTGTATGGCGGAATGGAAATAGGCCGAGTGTCTGGCAACACATCTATACAAAACTCGATCTCCCTCTCAGGAGGGATACCCGGGAGGTCGTCTGGAAACACGTCTGGGAACTCTCTGACTACTGGGACTGACTGAAAATCTGGCACTGCAGCCTCAGTATCAAACACCCGAACGAGATGGTAGATATACCCCTTCTGCACCATCTTCCTAGCCTTGAGGTAGGAAATAAACCTACCCCTCGGCGATACCGTGCTCCCCTCCCACTCAACAACCGGCTCCTCAGGAAACTGGAACCGTACTACTCTCTCTGCAGTCTACATTGGCGTAGCAAGAAGCTAGCCAATCCATCCCCATAATCACGTCGAAGTCAATCATCTCCAACTCTATCAAGTCGGCCAGGTCCGACGATTTAAATAGTCACAGACAAGCTCTATATACCCGCCGAGCTACCACCGAATCACCCATGGCGTAGCTACCTCGAAGCGGTCTATGGACTCGTGCTCTATCCCTATCCTACTAGCAACAAGGGAGATATATAGGATAAGTAGAACCCGGATCTATCAAAGCATACACATCAAACCCGAAATTGATAAGGTACCGTGGCGACATCGGTGAGGCCTCACGATCCTCGGTGGACAAAGCATAAATGCGGTTCGAGGACCGCTAGAATCGACCCGAGCCACGACCTGCCGCGACTGGCGACCCATGAGTACCACGCCCGGCGAGTAATCGTAGGAGATGATGAAGCGGCAGCGAACTGGGTGAGCCCTACCACGGTAGCCGCCGGTCGGACGATCCTCGCAAAGTGACCCTGCTGGCCACAACTGTAACAAGCTCCAAAAGTAGTACCACACTTCCCGTAATGGGATCTACCGCGACGGCCACACCGGGTGGTCCCGATCGCCGCACCTCGCTACTCGACGGCGTCAAGCCACGGGGCCTGATGCGCCTCGAAAACTCGCCGTGTCCGAGGGCGGTGCGAGTGCTCTGAGCTGGCTGTGGTGCGAATCTAGACTGCTGCTGAGGCCGCCCACCACGATAACCACCAGAAGACCCTCCCGTCCTGGCCTTCTTCTCGCTGCCGTCGGCCCACTCGCCGACCTCGCCTCGCATCCAAGGGCGTGAGCCTGCATGCGGGTAATGTCCATACCCGGCTGGAGAGAAACACCCGCACATGACTCGGCCATATAGTCGTCTAGCCCGGTGACATAGCGGTGCACCCTATCCTCCATATCTGCTACCAATGTTGGGACATATCGAGCCAATGAATCAAACTCGACATTGTACTCCCTGACAGTGCGTCCTCTCTGCCTCAGTAGTAAAAATCTATCAGCCCGCGCCCTCCTCATCTGTGGAGGCAAGAAGTGAGTGAGGAAAGCCTCTGAGAACTCATCCCAAGTAGCTGGGGACGCGTGCTCTCCCCGGGATAACTCCCATGAATCAAACCAATCGACTGCGGTATCACGCAGCCGATGCGAACCAAAGGTCACAGACTCTGTCTCCGAGGCCTTGATCACCCTCATGATTCTCTGTAGCTGACGGATGAACTCCTGCGGATCATCCTCCCGCCGACCAGTAAAACTCGCGCTACAACTCAAGAAATCTCGTAGTCTCAAACTATACGCCTCGGGTGTACCACGGCGCGACCGAGCCGAGCCGAACCGAATCGCCGATCCAATCTCTCCTCAGTCGGGCCACAACTTTAGCCAATAGTGGGCCGTCGCCTTGTACCCTAACTCCTCCGCCGGTGCCGGGGACAGTGTGTGGTCTTGTGGTCTCGCTGGCCGGGCGGCGTCATAGAACTCGCCGTCTCGGTATAGACGGGCACGAGCCCTCGTGAATCTGGGTGTCTGCTAGCGACTCTCGCCGCTTGCCCTTCAGGCCCGGGTTGCCTTACGTGGAGGCATAACTGTTACAGGAAAGGAATACATTAGAGGGGTCCAACCTATAACAAAGCTCTAAAGCACGATCTCAGAATGAGAAAAATGGAAACCAATCCTAAATATCCTATAGCCTCCTGATTATTGGTGTGGTGCACAACACACCGATAATCAAGACTCTACTAGATACGATGCGCAGACACTTTCCGAGGATTAATCGCTCGATACCACTTTTGTCACGACCGTTTGGGGCCGTGGATCGTGCCTTACCGGGGCACCCAAGTAGTCATACATCAGAGTAATCAGCGGAAATATAAAGCAAGACATGAAACAGTTTATAAAATAAGACATAGTTTATGTGAGAAAACATCGCCTTTCGGCATATATATATATACATGGTTTAGCAGTTACATCCGACACTGTACAACATGACTACAGACCTCTAAGGAAATATACAACTATGGCGGGATAGGGCCCCGCTGTTATACCCCGTGTTTCCAGAGTATGTACGTGAGGGCGTACGTGTACAATTTGAGCCTTAAGTAGGCATAGTTTCGAAATTTGTACACAAGTGCCGAAAGGAGTCGTTTTTCGACGAAACGTTTCCACAGCTTGCGTTGGGAAAATTCCGGCTATGTCATTTAGTATTTTTGCGGATTTTTCCGAGCGACGGAACATTTTTGGACCAACGGGAGGGTGACACTTGTCACCCTCATTGGACGGCAAAGGGAAGGCTTGGCCTTGGCCGATTGGCTCCCTCTTTTGTGCCTTGCTTTGTGGCTTGTTTTGTGGAGTGTTTTGTGGAGTGTTTTGTGGGTGCACTTGGCTTGATCTTGGCCTTACACTTGCCTTGCACATGGCTTGATCTTGGCCATTGGTTGGCCTTTGGTTTTGCTATAAATACCCCCTCTCTTTGAAGACTTCTTCATCCACTCTTCACTTGCCTAAGTCTTGAGAACCCTCCTCCTCTTGTTGACTCTCGTCCAAGAGCCCTCTCCCTTGTGAAGGCCTTTGGCCGAAACCTTCCCCTGTGAGCCTAAAGCCGCGAACCCCCCCCCCTCCCTTAGGGTGGTGTTCTCGTGTGGTACCCCCCCTTGGTGGTATTAAAATACTCCTCCAAGTATTGTTATAATGCCCAAAATACCTTAGCCTTATACCTTGTAGTATTCCAAAGTTACCTCTATACGTAGAGTCCGGAAATACTACCTTTTGTCCTTTAGTCTCAAACCGAAACCCTAAGGAACCACTTCACCGTTGGTTGAAGTTTTGGAGTAAGTTGGATAGAACTTCTAAGGGTTGTTTGGAGCGGATTGGAGAACTCGGAGTAGGAGCTAAACCTTTCTCAGGTGCGACTTTATACTCGGATAATTTTGGGCTTATCGAGGTAAACCGTATTGTCGTTCTATTGTAATTGGAAATTACATGTTGTAAGAATATATAGTTGAAGTATACTATATATAGAACTATACTTAGTAATCTTGTGGCAATGTCTTTTGACTTAAGCTGAAAGTAAGAATCGAATCAGACAGAGACTTGTGTAGTATTCTGTGTAGTAGAATTGTACACGTCCAGGTTAGGGCGTGAAACCTCCTCTGGTTGGCTTGGTAGCCCTCGATAGAAGGAGATTTACGCTGTGGGGGAGATCTTGCCGAATTTTCTGGAGAATATTGTACGTGGTGGGCTAGATTATATAAGGCGCCGTGTGGCCGTATAGGGTGAAGTACCTACGTGTGGCGCGAGTTTCTTGGCTTAAGGAGTAGCCGATTGTTGAGCGTTTTGCTCTTAGTCGATACTCGTCGCGAGTTATGTGAACCTCTTCCTAACTCTTCTAGCATGATATGTGTGTAACTATGTAGTAAGGTATACGTACATGTTTTTAATGTTTTTGATTTGTTTGAAACATATAGTGTTATAACGGCTTTATGGGAAGTTTGTTATAACATCTTTATGTAGTTAAGAAAATGGGTTGTGGTTTTTAAAAGTTAATTGATTTGATTTATAAGCGGCAGGCGTTATAATAAAACTTGAAGTATTTCAAAAGATTTATGAATCGTTTTGAAAGAAGTGTAGTATTGTGCTTTGAAAACTTAAGAGTTATACTAGCTTTATGGGAAGTTAGGTATAACGGCTTAAGAATAGTTTCTTGATGTTAGAATTTAAGAGTATTTATCTTTTAAGATAAGAGTCTTAACTTATTTGTCTTTATGTGTATGTTTGTGTGAAACCTCATTAGTGAGTAATGATTACTTGATTTTATTTATAGGGATAATGTTTTCGATTTGGAAATCGAATGTGTATCGACAGGACCACTGCGGCGTTAATAAAGGAAAATGTATTGAATAATGATGAATTGTATTAAAACCAGTAGAAACCTCCATCTGCATAGAAACTAAGATGAGACAAAATGATATTACATTTTCTAGATCATGGCTGCTGTAATAAGAATGTTGTAAACAAGAATAACCTACTCTCACGTACGACATAATTTACTCAATTATTCTAAAAAGGAATCAAGTGATTAAGTTTATGAACTATGAAACCTTTTGAAAATGAGAAGCTTGAGTAATTGAAACTAGGCAAACTGGAACTTAGGAAAAGAATGTTGTTACTTGATTTTGAAAAGGAATGTGGGTTGGTCATTCTAATACTACGGGTATCGGGTGACTTTTATAAAAGTAATGGATCTCTTTTAAAAGAACTTAACGTATGTAGTACTTTGGAGTTAAAAACCCGGACTTTGGCATAAAATGAAAGTACTTTGAGTTGTGTGAAACTTGCCTATGCTTGTTGTTGTGAAACTTGCCTATGCTTGTGATGATAGCCTTTGTTGTGCAAGTGTGGTATTTCTGTATTACCGCGTCTCGATAGGTAGGTCGACTTGTTGAGAACTTACTTGGACATGCTGGCAGTGATGGAGAATTCCACGGGTATGCTCCTGTTGATAGTGTTATTCCATGGACTAGCTCTCCATGAGGTTTCTTACTGTTCGGCCTGGGTATCTGGTGGTCGGCTCAGATTTGCCGTCTCGTGGTCGATTCGCCTTGGTATCTGGTAGTCACCCTGACTTGCCCGCTTCGATTATAGTGACGAAGTTTCGTGATACGACCTTGGTCCTCGGTGGTCACCAGTACTTGCCCCGGTCACCGCGTGACCGCCTTGGTATCCTGGAGTCGGCTCGCACTTGCCCCGTGACGGCCGTGTTTTGGTTGCATTGTATTATTGGTACGGTCGGATCTGGTAGTTATACTTGTCACATGCACGGTTTGTATAACACAAGTGGGACATGGTGTTCATGTATAATCCTTGGTATGGTTATATCATAAACTGCCGGCAGTGAGGAAGAAATTCCTCGTGCAAGAGTGATAAATTGGAGGGCGTGAGTCCCTGTCTTGATATCGTTATATGTTATATATCGTAGTTTGGTCATCATACATGTCTCTGCTTTATATAGACTATTATGATTTCATTTACGATTTCTGATTTCACATACTTGGTACTGTTATCTTGACCTCCTTCGGGCCGCGTCATGCCGCAGGTAGAGGTACATCGGCTGTCGATCCCCGCGTTTAGGATCTCGATTCAGCATTTTGGGAAGCTCCGTTCCGTCGGAGGCTTATCTTTGGTATGTTACCCTGAGTCTGTAAGTTCTTGTACGTTCGTGGTATGGCGGGCCCCGTCCGTCATAGTTGTTGTATAAATCTTAGAGTGCAGAGTAATCTGGGCAAGGTGGTTGTAAAAGGATTAAACTGCTCGAGTTTTATGTATATACCAAGGCAAGCATTTTGGTTGGCTGTTTATTTATTATATCTCTTATTTCTTGTGTAAAGTTTTTATTTCCGCTGGTTTTCTCTGATGTTGTATCACTAGGGTGCCCGGGGTAAGGCACCGATGGCTGCCCGTTCGGGCGTCACAAGTGGTATCGAGCGATTAATCCTGGAAAGTGTCTACAGACCGTGTCTACTAGAGTTCTTGATTATCGGTGTGTTGTGCACCACATCTATAATCAGGAGGCTATAGGACATTTAGGATTGGTTTCCATTCTTCTCATTCTGAGATCGTGCCTTAGAGCTGTGTGATAAGATTGGACCCCTCTGACGTGTTTCGTTTTTACGATTATGCCTGCGAAGGCAACCCGCCCGAAGGGCAAGGCAAGAGGATCTGCGAGTAAACGTGGCGAGACCACAAGACTGAGCCTCGATCCCGCACCGGAGCAGAGGAGATGAGTTACAAGGAGTGGGCCCAGTTAATGGCCGTTGTGGCGACTTGAGGATAGGTGAACACGCAGCCTCGATAACACCGATGGTTCACCCTAGATCGATAGTTCGAGGCTTCGGATTTTCTCGAGTTGTAGGCGCCAGAGTTTTATGGGTCGAGGCACGAGGATGATCCGCGAGTTCATCCGGCGATTCTGGATCGAGAGTGATCAAGGCATCGGAGATCGAGTCGGTGGCCCTAGGTTCACATCAATCGCGTGATACCGCAATGATCGTTTGATTCTTGGGAGTTGTCGAGGAGAGCATGCACTTCCAGCGGTATGGAACGCAGTTCTCGAGGCCTTTCTTGCACATTTCTTGCCTCCCGGATGAGGAGGGCTCGGGCCGACAGATTTTTGGTGTTCTGCGAAATGCGCAGTTCGGGAGTACAATGTGAGTTCGACTCATTGGCGTGACGTCCCGCGTTAGTAGCTAGTATGGAGGATCGAGTGCACCGATATGTTACGAGGCTCGATGATTGCCTTGCAGAGTTGTTGGTGTAGCTCTTCAGCCGGGCATGGACATTGCCCGCATGCAGGCGTATACACTTGGATGGGAGGAGCGGATAACTCGACGGAATGACCAAAGTCGCGAAGAGGCCGAACAGCAGGTCCTTTGGTGACTTTCGAGGCGGACCGCCTCAACAGCAGACTAGTTATGTACCTCACAAGACAGAGTGGTCCTCCGGCTTTTCGGACCTTCAGATATTCGAGGAGCGGTCGGGGCTCCCGTGTTTCAGATTTTCGGGAGAGCGCGAGTACTCGCCGGATGAGGTTGCCCTTGTCTCGCGGCCGTTGGAAAGCTTCATAAGGAGAGTGTCGTACTAACTCGGAGATTGTTATTTTTGCGGCCAGCAGGCCATCGGCAAGAGATCGTCAGACTGGGTAGTATGCGGTAGGATAGCATGGACTACTAGAGCGATTGCGGGTTCTTCACCTTCCGTAGCAGGCAGATGTTTGTACACCGAAGGCCGGTAGAGGTCGCATGGGAGTTCCAGTTTAGCGGTCCTTGAACCGCCTAGTTTGAGTATATCCTTAACCTCTCGAGTTTTGTTTGTATTGATGTTGTTGATGTGTTTAATGTTATGTTTGGATAGCTTTGTGCTAAAATGTGATTTAGAAACACAGTTAGTGAAAAGGGTAAGTCCAGGTAGTGTGAGATGGAAGTGGTAGCTTTCATGATGTGAAATAGTAAGATTGTTCGGATCGGGAACAAGAGTTGGCGCGTTGGGGTCGGGTTGGGGACCATTTGCGGGTCAACCCAGTAACCCGGTTGGGGTGGGGTCTGGGTGGTCCAGGTGGTAGGGTCACGAGGGTGCTAGGCCCAAGTTTAGTTGACCATCGTATGAGTTCGTGGGTGTGTTCGACCAGAATCAGTTCGGGAAGGCCGGGAATGGCCTTAGGGGAAATCGAGGTTAGTGAGATGACCAAGTTTAGAGGTAGTGACTCGGGTTGGTAATGTAAGCGTTGGCGAAGTGTGGTGCGGATACTAGAACGAGTTCGAGTGTTCGTGGACGAGTACTACGAAAGGGAGAAGTGAGCGTGTTTTTGTGGCGGGTGTGGCATGATTGTTTTAAATGCGTATAGCGGTGAAGACTATCTCGACGCCGTTTGTTTTGAGACCTAGAAGGAACATTCGACGAATGTTTCTAAGGGGGGAAGAATGTTAGACCCCGTGTTTCCAGAGGATGTACGTGAGGGCGTACGTGTACAATTTGAGCCTTAAGTAGGCATAGTTTCGAAATTTGTACACAAGTGCCGAAAGGAGTCGTTTTTCGACGAAACGTTTCCACAGCTTGCGTTGGGAAAATTCCGGCTATGTCATTTAGTAATTTTGCGGATTTTTCCGGCGGCGAACATTTTTGGACCAACGAGGGTGACACTTGTCACCTCATTGACGGCAAAGGAAGGCTTGGCCTTGGCCGATTGGCTCCTCTTTGTGCCTTGCTTTGTGGCTTGTTTTGTGGAGTGTTTTGTGGAGTGTTTATGGGTGCACTTGGCTTGATCTTGGCCTTACACTTGCCTTGCACATGGCTTGATCTTGGCCATTGGTTGGCCTTTGGTTTTGCTATAAATACCCCCTCTCTTTGAAGACTTCTTCATCCACTCTTCACTTGCCTAAGTCTTGAGAACCCCTCCCCTCCCTCTTGTTGACTCTCGTCCAAGAGCCCCTCTCCCCCTTGTGAAGGCCTTTTGGCCGAAACCTTCCCCCTTTGTGAGCCTAAAGCCGAGAACACCCCCCCCTCCCTTAGGGTGTTGTTCTCGTGTGGTACCCCCCCTTTGTGGTATTAAAATACTCCTCCAAGTATTGTTATAATGCCCAAAATACCTTAGCCTTATACCTTGTAGTATTCCAAAGTTACCTCTATACGTAGAGTCCGGAAATACTACCTTTTGTCCTTTTAGTCTCAAACCGAAACCCTAAGGAACCCTTCACTGTTGGTTGAAGTTTTGGAGTAGAAGTTGGATAGAACTTCTAAGGGTTGTTTGGAGCGGTTTGGAGCACTCGGAGTAGGAGCTAAACCTTGCTCATGCGACTTTATACTCGGATAATTTTGGGCTTATCGCGGTAAACACTACTGTCATTCTATTGTAATTGGAAATTACATGTTGTAGAATATATAGTTGAAGTATACTATATATAGAACTATACTTAGTACTGTGGCAATGTCTTTTGACTTAAGCCTGAAGAAGTAAGAACTGAACTGTATTACAGTAGACTTGTGTAGTATTACTGTGTAGTAGAATTGTACACGTCCGGTTAGGCGTGTGAAACCCCCCCCTCTGGTTGGCTTGGTAGCCGGCCTCGATAGAGAAGGAGATTTACGCTGTGGCGGGGGGGGGAGATGCTGCCGAATTTTCTGTAGAATATTCTACGTTGTGGTCTAGATGATAATAGGCGCCTTGTGGCCTTATAGGTTGAAGTACCTACGTGTGGCGCGATTTACTTGGCTTAAGGAGTAGCCGACTGTTGAGCGTTTGCTATTAGTCGATACTCGTCGCGAGGTATGTGAACCTCTTCCTATCTCTTCTAGCATGATATGTGTGTAACTATGTAGTACGGTGACGCGTACGTGTTTAATGTATTTGATTGGTTTGAAACATAAAGTGTTATAACGGCTTTATGGGAAGTTGGTTATAACAGCTTTATGTAGGTAAGAAAATGGGTTGTGGTTTTTAAAAGATAATTGATTTGATTTATAAGCGGCTTAGGCGTTATAATAAAACTTGAAGTATTTCAAAAGATTTATGAATCGTTTTGAAAGAAGTGTAGTATTGTGCTTTGAAAACTTAAGAGTTATACTAGCTTTATGGGAAGTTAGGTATAACGGCTTAAGAATGGTTTACTGATGTTAGAAGTTAAGAGACTTGATCTTATAAGATAAGAGACTTAACTTATTTGTTTTAATGTGAATGTTTGTGTGAAACCTCATTCGTGAGTAATGAGTACTTGATTTTATTTAAAGGGATAATGTTTTACTGATTTCGGAAATCAGAATGTGTATCGACAGACCACTGCAGCGTTAATAAAGGAAAATGTATTGAATAATGATGAATTGTATTAAAACCAGTAGAAACCTCCATCTGCATAGAAACTAAGATGAGACAAAATGATATTACATTTTCTAGATCATGGCTGCTGTAATAAGAATGTTGTAAACAAGAATAACCTACTCTCACGTAAGGCATAATTTACTCAATTATTCTAAAAAGGAATCAAGTGATTAAGTTTATGAACTATGAAACCTTTTGAAAATGAGAAGCTTGAGTAATTGAAACTAGGCAAACTTGAACTTAGGAAAAGAATGTTGTTACTTGATTTTGAAAAGGAATGTGGGTTGGTCATTCTAATACTACGGGTATCGGGTGACTTTTATAAAAGTAATGGATCTCTTTTAAAAGAACTTAACGTATGTAGTACTTTGGAGTTAAAAACCCGGACTTTGGCATAAAATGAAAGTACTTTGAGTTGTGTGAAACTTGCCTATGCTTGTTGTTGTGAAACTTGCCTATGCTTGTTGTTGTGAAACTTGCCTATGCTTGTGATGATAGCCTTTGTTGTGCAAGTGTGGTATTTCTGTATTACCGCGTCTCTCGATAGAGGGCCGGTCGACTTTGTGAGAACTTTACTTGGACATGCTGGCAGTGATGGAGAATTCCACGGGTATGCTCCTGTTGATAGTGTTATTCCATGGACTAGCTCTCCATGAGGTTTCTTCGCTCGGCCTGGGTATCCGGTGGTCGGCTCGTCTTGCCCCGTCTCGTGGTCGATTCGGCCTTGGTATCGGTAGTCACCGCACTTGCCCTGCTCGAGATAGTGACGGTTTCGTGATACGCCTTGGTCCTCGTGGTCACCTCGTACTTGCCCGGCCACCGCGTGACCGGCCTTGGTATCCGATGGTCGGCTCGCACTTGCCCCGACGGCCGTGTTTTGGTTGCATTGTATTATTGGTACGGTCGGATCTGGTAGTTATACTTGTCTGCACGGTTTGTATAACACAGTGGGACATGGTGTTCATGTATAATCCTTGGTATGGTTATATCATAAAGCTGCCGCGATGAGGAAGAAATTCCACGCACGAGTGATAATTTGGAGCGTGAGTCCACGCTTGATATAATCGGTTATATGTTATATATCGTAGTTTGGTCATCATACATGTCTCTGCTTTATATAGACTATTATGATTTCATTTACGATTTCTGATTTCACATACTTAGTACTGTTATCGACCTCCTTCGGGGGGCTGCGTTCATGCCGCAGGTAGAGGTACATCGGCTGTCGATCCCCGCATTTAGGATCTCAGTTCAGCGTTTTGGGAAGCTCCGTTCCGTCGGAGGCTTATCTTTGGTATGTTACCCTGAGTCTGTAAGTTCTTATGCGTCGGGGTATGGCGGGCCCCGTCTCCGTCATAGTTGTTGTATAAATCTTAGAGGTGCATGTAATCTGTTGTGGCAGGGTTGTAAAAGGATTAAACTGTTCAGGTTTTATGTATATACTGAAGGCAACTGTTTTGGTTGGCCTGTTTATTTATTATATCTCTTATTTCTTGTGTAAAGTCTTTATTTCCGCTGGTTTTCTCTGATGTTGTATCACTAGGGTGCCCGGGGTAAGGCACGATGTGCCGGTTCGGGCGTCACACCCGCCATACCCGATCAGTACAAAACTATCTACAAGTGGAGATCATACCCAAAAGTAGAGCCTCGGAAAAGATGGAGCTCCGACACCAACGTAGAGATCCTAAGAATGTGGATCTAGCACTGCTTGCCACCTGCGGCATGAACGCAGCCCCAAGGAGGTCGATACAGTACTAAGTATGTGAAAGCAGTAAAGTACTTAAATGAAATCATAACACTTTTTAAAACCGGTTTACAAATATGTATGAAGCAATCAGGAACCGCACATAGTGCCACATCACAAACAAGAGCAACAATAGGTAAACGTAATAGGTCTTTTCTAGGTGCGAATGATTCAAGCGGGCCACTCGCCCATATTATCACTCTGCAAGCCTAATCACGGACTCCGAGTCCGCATAGGCCACTCACGGGCCCGCATGAGGTATAACCCCGCATCGAGGGTAGCTACTCGGCGTGATCGCCCCGACTCGTTGTCCGCATGGCCACATAGACCGCATGAGGCATAACCCCGCATACTAACCTGGAACTCTCGTAGCTCCGCATAGGCCCCCTGGACCCGCATGAGGTATTCTCGAATCATGGTCCCAGACCGCCTGAGTCTACCCCGCATCGGATGGCAGCTTAACCCCCGGTATCATCTCAAGAGGTGAGTGATGGTACACTAACATAACAACTTATCTTTAAACAACATAAGCACAACAAGGATACTCTCTTATACAAACGTTACAAGATACTAACACACATAGCATCATATCATGTCTACTTATCAAACCATCTTATTATTCTTTTCACAATTTAACATAAGTCTGTTATAAACACATAGGCAAACTTGTTTCTTTTATCAATCTTAAGTGGTTATACTTAACTTCCCATAAAGCTAGTATAACTCTTAAGCTTCTGTTTTAAAAACCAGTTAGTTCTCTTATGTTAAAAATGATTCAGTATTCTTATGAAATGTTTTCAGATTTTTATTATTCAGGCTTAAGCCGTGAGGCATTGCCGTACGTGTTATTCAGGCTTAAGCCGTGAGGCATTGCCGTAAGTATTATTCAGGCTTAAGTCAAAGACATTGCCGTAGTTATATTTTAGTTAACACATGTACGTCTACCGTACTATATATATTGTAAAATATCATGCTTTAGGAAGAATCACATACCTTCTCAGCGAAAACCACCGCCAAGTCAATATGTCGCAGCAGAGTCACCTATAATAGTCACGCATCTATCAAAGACTACTCTGAAGGTCATTCTAAACAGGGGGTTCACAATTCTATGGAAAGTTGGGCAGTACATCCCTACCCGGTGAGCTATATAAGTCTACTGTGAAAACAGTCCTATGTAAGTACAGTTTGATTATTCTTCTTTTAAACCCTTCTACTGTGGTAACAGTTCAATTCTATTCTGTGATATTCTTCTAAGTATTTAATACTTATTCTAATACTACAACAGTAAGTATTCTCTAATTCAAAAGAGGGTTAGGATTAGTTACCTCGGTAAGCCCAATAATATCCTAGAAAAAGTCGCGCCTGAGCAAGGTTTTGCTCCTAAGTTGTATGCTCCAAGGAAACCTTAGAAGTTCTTCACAACTTCTACTAAGTACTAAGGTATTTGGGCTAGGGTATTTTGGGCATTATAACAATACAAGAAGGCAACTTTTTCTACCAAGGGAGGGGGGTAGGTTTTGGCTAGGCTAGGGGGGGAGGAAGCCTCGGCCAACTACTCAAAAGGGGAAGGTGTTTGGACGAAAATGGCTCAAGGGAGAGGAGAGGATTTTTAGACTTGGAAGATAACTTTGTGGATGAAGAACTCTTCATCTTAAGGGGGGTATTTATAGGTCAAGAAGTGGCCAACCAATGGCCAAGATTAAGACAAGTGCAAGGCAAGTGTAGGGTGAGGATTAACTATACACAAATATCCTACCAACTCCTTGACTTGTGCACAAGGCACAAAAACGCGTTATCATAGTCCAATTCGTCCAAATGGACGATTTGAAGTCCACCAATTGGAGGGTGCCAAGTGTCGCCGTCCCGTTGGTCCAAAATGTTTCGTCTCTCGGAAAAATCCGCAAAAATTAGAAATGGCATAGCCGGAATTTACCCTACGAAAGCTGTGGAAACGTTTCGTCGGAAAACTATTCGTTTTGTGAGTTGTGCCCAAAAAAAACGTTTTGCCTAAACTTTAAGGCTAGACTTTTTATACGTATTCCCTTACGTACATACTCTGGAAATACGGGGTATAACAGTATGTAAGGAATCAAGACTTGGAAATTAGTACGAAAGGAAGAATTGTTTTTCCGACGGAAAATCTTCCGAACGTCGGAAAGGAAAAATGTTCGTTGTTGAGAATTGAATTCTCAAAATGCATTAATTGAAGAGTATGGAACTTATTAACATTATGGAAATTTATTTTTACAGATTTGGTCATGTGGAGCCCACCCGAGGAATTTTACGTTTTGTGGGGCCCACGAGGGTTACGAAGTTTTATGGACGAATGAGAGGGAGACACGTGGCACTCCCACACATGGTCTTGGTCGAAAATAAGTAAGGGTAAAATGGTCATTTACCATCAAGGATGATAAGTCTTGCTATCTTGAGATTGTTGACCAAGTCAACTTGTCCACTTGGCTTTACATTAATTGCTCTTCATCCTAGCCCACAAGTGTTTTAATATAAGCCCTCCTTTGTGTTTTATATACTAAGCTAGTGCAAGACAAGCTCTTCTAACACTTACAATTTTTCACACATTGTTGTTCTTCACTAAGTAGCTCTCGGGTTTGACATTCTATCCACACAAAATTTTTGTAGTTTTGATCTATTATTCACAAGACTTAAACCCAAGGTCCCTAAGGGTATTGTAAGGATATCTCAATATAAAGATTGCGGAAAAACGACGTTTTCACGTTAGTCGCAAGGCGAAAACCTAAGTAGTTTTCCTAGTTTTGGATTGGAAATGGAAGAGAAGTTGGTTGTGAACTTCTAAAGGCTTCAAATAGCGGATTGGAGCGTAAAGGAAAGGAGCTAAGAATTGCTAAGGAGCGACTTTGAATCTTGGAAATTTTAAGGGCTTGTTAAGGTATAATTCTTGTCGTTTTAGTAATTAAGATTACTTGTTGTTGTAGCTATGGATATTAGCAAACATGAGGTATATAGTATGAAGTTTGATAAGTATTTTGGCAATTGGAACCCTAATCCGAAAACTAGCATGTTTAGCCTTAAGATTACAATTCAAGTCGATTATTAGTTTAAGTCGTCGCATGTTGTAGAAAGAAGGAAATTGTAGTTGTTGAAGTTGTTTATGACTATATAACATGTTAGACCTTATAACTTGGAATTGAAAAAGAATTGGAAAGGAATTGTGTTGAGTTATTGTTGGCCCAGAATGGCTAGTGAGTATTAAACTACTTGGTATGAATTGTGGGGCGGAATTTTACACGTATTGTAAGGTGTGTAATCCCCTTTGATTGGTTGGTATGTTGAGCCTTAAATGTGGCATGTTTGGTTATTGTATTCGACCTTGAAAAAGGTGGCAAATTATGTAGAAACAAAGGAGGTGCTGCCCGATTTTCCGTAGAATAAGAGACCGTATACTTAGTATTATTCTACGTAGAAACTAGAAATAGTGTAACGACCCGTTCCGGGGCCCGTTACTGGTGCCTTATCCCGGGCACCCTAGTGATACAACATCAGAGAAAACCAGCGGAAAATAAAACATGAGTCATGAAACAAGAGATATAATAATAAACAGGCCAACCAAAACGGTTGCCTTCAGTATATACATAAAACCTGAACAGTTTAATCCTTTACAACCCTGCCCACAACAGTACTACAGACCTCTAAGATTTACAACAACTATGACGGGACAGGGCCCCGCCATACCCCTGAATGTACAAGAACCTACAACTCAGGGAACACATACCGAAAGATAAGCCTCCGGAGAAACGGAGCTTCCCAAAACGCTGAACTGAGATCCTAAGAGCGAGGATCCACGACCGACTTCTACCATGCGGATGAACGCACTCAAGGAGGTCAAGATAACAGTACCAAGTATGTGAATCAGAAAATATCAGAAATGAAATCATACTAGTCTATTAAAGCAGGAGACATGTATGATAACCAAACTACAGTTCACAACATAAAAGCAGTCATATCCAGTCAGGGACTCACGCCCTCAAGCCATCACTCAAATATAACTATGGGTCTCACGCCCACAACATCAATCATGTTCGCATCATGGCCGCATGCCCCCGGAATTCTGCATCGGTGTAGACATGTCCATGATGCAACAATAATACCAATGCCCCATGGCCACATGCCCCCGGAATTCTACCTCGGTGTAGACATGTCCATGTGACATCAACAATAATATACTGGGTGATCAACCCTGCCGCATGGCCACATGCCCCCGGAATTCTACCTCGGTGTAGACATGTCCATGTAACCACAATAACAATATATCGGGTAATCAACCCGACCGCATGGCCGCATGCCCCCGGAATACTGCATCGGTGTAGACATGTCCATGTGACATCAACAACAAGACAGTAATCAAAATGGAAACATACCCGTGGAATTCTCCATCACTGCCAGCACGTCCAAGTAAGTTCTCAACAAGTCGACCGGCCCTCTATCGAGAGACGCGGTAACACAGAAATACCACACTTGCACAACAAAGGCTATCATCACAAGCATAGGCAAGTTTCACAGCAACAAGCATAGGCAAGTTTCACAACAACAAGCATAGGCAAGTTTCACAACAACAAGCATAAGCAAGTTTCACACAACTCAAAGTACTTTCATTTTATGCCAAGGTCCGGGTTTTTAACCCCAAAGTACTACATACGTCAAGTTCTTTTAAAAGAGATCCATTACTTATAAAAGTCACCCGATACCCGTAGTATTAGAATGACCAACCCACATTCCTTTTCAAAATCAAGTAACAACATTCTTTTCCTAAGTTCCAGTTTGCCTAGTTTCAATTACTCAAGCTTCTCATTTTCAAATGGTTTCATAGTTCCCAAACTTAATCACTTGATTCCTTTTTAGAACAATTGAGTAACATATGTCATATATGTGAGTAGTTTATTCTTGTTTATAACGATCTTATTACAAAGACCATGATCTAGAAAATGTAATATCATTTTGTCTCATCTTAGCTTCTATGCAGATGGAGGTTTCTACTGGTTTTAATACAACACATCATTATTCAATACATTTTCCTTTATTAACGCCGCAGGTGGTGCTGTCGATACACATTCGATTTCAAATCAAGAAACATTATTCTTTTAAAAACCAAGTACTCATTACTCACGAATGAGGTTTCACACAACATCCACATTAAAACAAATAAGTTAAGTCTCTTATCTTATAAGATCAAGTCTCTTAACTTCTAACATCAAGAAACCATTTTCACTACATAAGGTCGTTATAACTAACTTCCCATAAAGCTATTATAACACCCTATGTTTTAAACCAACCAAATCACTTAGCACATGTATCGCTCACCGTACTACATAGTTCACACATATCATGCTAGAAGAGATAGGAAGAGGTTCACATACCTCGCGACGATTTATCGACAATAAGCAAAATGCTCCAAGTACTACACCCTTGCTAGCCCTTTCCACTCTCGAGAATCGCTACTCTTAGTACTTTCACCTATAAAGGTCACAAACGTCTATTAACCCCAAAACACAAGTTTCTATCTTTCTACGTAAAAATTCGAAGACTTCCCCCGCCGCCACAGCGTAAATCTCCTCCTCTATCGAGGCCGGCTACCAAGCCAACCAGGGGGGGGGTTTTACACGTCTAACCGGACGTGTACAATTCTACACAGTAATACAACACAAGTCTACTGCAATACAGTCCTATGTAAATACTGATTCGATTCATTTCCTTATTCTTGAGCTTAAGTCAAAAGACATTGCGAATACTAAGTATAGTTCTATATATAGTATACTTCAACTATATATTCTAACAAACATGTAATTTCCAATTACAATAGAGGGACAAGATAATTACCTCGATAAGCCCAAAATTATCCGAGATAAAAGTCGATCCTGAGCAAGGTTTGGCTCCTACTCCGTGCGCTCCAATCCGCTCCAAACAACCCTTAGAAGTTCTAACCAACTTCTACTCAAATACTTCAACCAACTATGAAGATTTCCTTAGGGTTTCGGTTTGAGACTAAAAGGACAAAAGGTAGTATTTCCGGACTCTACGTATAGAGGTATCTTTGGAAAACTACAAGGTACAAGGCTAAGGTATTTTGGGCATTATAACAATACTAGGGGAGTATTTCTATACCACAACAAGGGTATTATACGAAAACAACTAGGCTAGTGGGTACCCACACTAGCACCACAAAGGGGAGGAACCCTCGGCCAAAGGCCACACGAAACGGGGGAGGGGAGAGGCTCTGGCTAAGAGCTCACAAAGGGGAGGAGAGAGGGTTTCAAGACTTGGAAGTTTTTGGAATGGATGAAGTCTTCACACTTAGGGGGGTATTTATAGCAAAACCAAAGGCCAACCAAGGGCCAAGATCCTTCCAAGTGTATAGCAAGTGTAAGGGCAAGATTAAGCCAAGTGCACCCTAACCCCTACTCCACAAAACATGCCACAAAACAATGCACCAAACAAGGCCAAAACAAGGCACAAAACAAGGAGCCAATTGGCCAAGAAACGTGAACCAATCGTCCAAGGGTTGCCGCCCCTTGCTTCCAATGTGAGGGTGACACATGTCACCCTCCCGTTGGTCCAAAATGTTTCGTCTCTCGGAAAAATCCGCAAAAATACAAAACGACATAGCCGGAATTTTCCCTTCGCAAGTTACGCAAAACGTTTCGTCGAAAAACGACTCTAACCGGGTGTTGTGCACAAAGGTAACTTCGGCCAAGCCACCTAGGCGGGGGTGACACGTGTCACCCTCCTATTGGCCCTCATAAAACGTCTTCCGAAAAAATATCCACAATGGCCAAAATCTCGAAAACAAAGTGGGCCTACAAAACCAGAATTTCTCCTGTGGGCCCCACGTGACCATTTCCGAAAATAAAATCTCAAAATTCTAATATAATCTATGAAGTCCAAATACCAAATCTGGGAATCCAATTCCCATTAACGAACCTTTTTCTTCACAAATAACCGGAAACTTTTCCGCCGAAAACTCACATTTATGTGGGTACGTACGTCCTCACATACATACCCTGCAACTACGGGGTATAACAAATAGATAGTCATGTTGTGACCATTATAGGTTGACAATTCTACGTACGGCGTATTCGGCTTAGCTTGTGGATTTAGCCGAAAAGGTATGTGAACTATCTCCTCTTCTAGCATGATTCCTTAAGATAAAGAAAGTATGTCCTACTCCTTAAATGATCCATTCCTTGGTTATATTTGGATTGCCTAAAATATAATTTGTTCTATGTACTTCCTTGATTGTACTTTGATGTTTAAATTGTAAGTTGTATAATCCATTGCCTTAGTGGAGTTTGGATTCTTAAGAGTGAAAGTATTTTTCTTAAAGTACATAGAGTCTTGAAAAGGAAGGGGTTTCCAAATCTTTTGGCTAGTGCCTTAGTTCCAAAACCTAAGGGTTGTTATAATGAATTTAGGGGAGTCAAAGGAGTGATTTACTTAATTGTTTTAAAAGAGGAGAAATGACATGATTTAAGAGAAGAAACTTGTTTTCTAAATATTAAGAGACTTGAAGTATTTTGAAAGTTAAGAACTTGATTTGTAAGTATGTGATACTTGGTTTTAAAAGTATAAGTCTCTTGGTTATAAAAGGAATGAATATGTCCAAAACCATAAATGGTTATAACGGCTTTATGGAAAGTTGGTTATAACGACTTTATGGAAGGTTAAGAAAGTTGTCTATTTTGATTAATGGGCATAAGTTGCCTAGATTGTAAAAATTTGAAGTTACTTGATTTCAAGCTTTGAAATGAGTTTTCTAAAAGTGTAGTAACTTACTTTGAAAAATAGACACACTTTGATACTACGGGTGTTAGTATCTTGGGGTTTTACATAGAAAAGAGTATTTTGAAAAGAATGTACGTACGTAGTACTTTGGCTTGTTTAATTGAGAATTATTCTATGTGTGCCTTGATAAGTACTTTGGCTTGTTTAATTGAGAATTATTCTATGTGTGCCTTGATAAGTACTTTGGCTTGTTTAATTGAGAATTATTCTATGTGTGCCTTGATAAGTACTTTGGCTTGTTTAATTGAGGAGTATTATATAAGTGCCTTGAGTTTATAAAATGAAAGTCTAAAGATTTTATGAACTTGCCTATGTGTGCTGGTGATAGCCTTTGAGTGCAAGTATTATATTTGTACGCTGCCGCGACTCTCGGTTGGAGGGTCGGCTGTCTTGTTGTAAGTTTACTTGGACGTACCGACGGTGATGTGGGATTCCACGGGTATGCTTCCATTATTTGTATTACCCCATGGTCATGCTTATACGATGTGGGATTCCGGGGCATGCGACCACGAGGGATACTCCTTGGACATGCTTATACGATGTGGGATTCCGGGGCATGTGACCAGGAGGCGGGTTAGATTCCCGGATTTGTTTGTATTACCCCATGGTCATGCTTATACGATGTGGGATTCCGGCACGCGACACGAGGATACTCGACATGCTTATACGATGTGGTATTACGGGGCATGTGACCAGGAGGCGGGTTAGATTCCCCGAATTTGTTTGTATTACCCCATGGTCATGCTTATACGATGTGGGATTTCGGGGCATGCGACCACGAGGGATACTCATTGGACATGCTTATAAGATGTGGGATTCCGGGGCATGTGACCAGGAGACGGGTTAGATTCCCGGATTTGTTTGTATTACCCCATGGTCATGCTTATACGATGTGGGATTCCGGGGCATGCGACCACGAGGGATATTGTTATTCCATGGATTCGCCCTCCATGAGATTGAGTGACGCAGGCTGGATCTGGTGGTTCGTTTTCCAACTTGGCCCGCACAATTTTTAGGACACAGGTGGGACTTGGTGTTCATGTATGCCTATTGGTGTTATATTATATCATGGACTGCCGGCAGTGAGGAAGGATTCCACGGGCATGATTGATATTGTGGGCGTGAGACCCATGGTTATATTTTAGAAATGACTTTGAGGGCATGTGTCCCTGACTTGATATGACTGCTTATGTATTGTGTACTGTAGGTTGGCTATCATACATGTCTCCTGTTTTGTTTAGACTGTTATGATTTCATTACGATTTCATCGCTTTCACATACTTGGTACATTCTTCAGATCGACCTCCTTCGGGCCGTTCATGCCGCAGGTTTAGGTACGCTGTTGGTGATCTGCAGGTGTAGGATCCTGCTCAGAGTTTTTGGATAGCTCCTTCTATTCGGGAGTTTATCTTTTTGGTATAAGTTCTTTCAAGATGTGCTTTTACGATTATGGGTACGGCGGGCCTTGTCCCGTCATAGTTCAGTATAACTCTTAGAGGTTTGTATTCATATGTGGGATTGGACTCATGTACGGTGTAGTGTCTTTTGTTTATGTATATTATATGGCAGCCTTGTCGGATTTGCCCTTGTACGTACGTTGGTTTGAAAAAAAAATGAGGTGTTATTTAATTTCCGCAGTTTACTTAGTTGTTAAGGTAGAAGGGTGCCCAGGTAGGCCACCGACCACGCCCGGGTTCGGTGTGACAGAGTGGTATCGAGAGCGATCACCTCGAATGTTTACAGACCGTGTCTAGTAGAGTCTTGATTATCAGTGTGTTGCACGCCACACCCATAAACAGGAGGCTACAGGACATTTAGGAGTTGGTTTCTATTCTTCTCACTCTAAGATCGTGCCATAGAGCTGTGTTAGTAAGATAATTCCTCTCTAACGTACTTTTGTGTACAGCTATGCCTCCGCGAGGAACAATGCCTGTAGGGCAAAGGAGTAGCACGAGCTACCAGTCAGACTCAGAGTTTTGATAGGTCTTATGCCCAGGGTATATCGGATGTTGTGCCGCAGTCGGCGAGTTCTTTTGTGCCAGGTTTTGAGACCCCAGCACCAGAGCCTCCAGTTTCTCAGTTAGGAGAAGACTATAGGGTCATGAGGGAAGCAGTTATGTTATTGACCAAGATAGCGGTGCTACAGTTTCATCAGCAGGAGGTTATTCGGCCAGTACCGACAGGTGTACAGAGAGTAGAGGGCCAGCGCGGAGATCAGCGTAAGAGGGCTAGACCGGTTGGTTATCCCGGTGAGTTTTTGGACGAGCAGCCTCAGCAGCGAGTGAGATATTCGTCCCAGCCTACCCAGTACATACCCCCGCAGCCCACAGGTGGGAGATTTGACCCCACAAGGTATTTAGGAGCCGGGTCGAGGCCACCTATATGTCAGTTAGAAATGGTCCCGTTATGTGATAGGGTCCCGGGGATGCAAGGCCCAAGTTTAGTTAATCGTTGTACGAGTTCGTGGATGCGTTCCACCGGAACTAGGTCGTAAGGACCGAGAAGAGCCTTAACGGGAATGTAAGTAGCATAATGGCCAAGTTTGGATAGTAAATCCAAGGATTGGGGAACAAGAAACAATATTGAGATTTTGTACGTATGTTATGTGGTGGCCATGTGTGGCATCGTTAGTCTTGTGGAGTATTGATTGATAGGCATAGTATAGAGATTGTGCCGGAGTGTGTATAGCTTGAAAACCGACTAAGAACATTCGGGGACGAATGTTTCTAAGGGGGGGAGAATGTTACACCCCGTAAGTCCAGGACATGTATAAGAAAAGGTATGTAAGGAATAAAGACTTGGAAATTAGTACGAAAGGAAGAATTGTTTTTCCGACGGAAAATCTTCCGAACGTCGGAAAGGAAAAATGTTCGTTATTGAGAATTGAATTCTCAAAATGCATTAATTGAAGAGTATGGAACTTATTAATATTATGGAAATTTATTTTTACAGATTTGGTCATGTGGGGCCCACCCGAGGAATTTTACGTTTTGTGGGGCCCACGAGGGTTACGAAGTTTTATGGACGAATGAGAGGGTGACACGTGGCACCCCACACATGGTCTTGGTCGAAAATAAGTAAGGGTAAAATGGTCATTTACCATCAAGGAAGATAAGTCTTGCTAGCTTGAGATTGTTGACCAAGTCAACTTGTCCACTTGGCTTTACATTAATTGCTCTTCATCCTAGCCCACAAGTGTTTTAATCTAAGCCCTCCTTTGTGTTTTATATACTAAGCTAGTGCAAGACAAGCTCTTCTAACACTTAGAATTTTTCACACATTGTTGTTCTTCACTATGTAGCTCTCGGGTTTGACATTCTATCGACACAAAAATTTTGTAGTTTTGATCCATTATTCACAAGACTTAAACCCAAGGTCCCTAAGGGTATTTTAAGGATATCTCAATAGAAAGATTGCGGAAAAACGACGTTTTCACGTTAGTCGCAAGGCGAAAACCTAAGTAGTTTTCCTAGTTTTGGATTGGAAATGGAAGAGAAGTTGGTTGTGAACTTCTAAAGGCTTCAAATAGCGGATTGGAGCGTAAAGGAAAGGAGCTAAGAATTGCTAACGAGCGACTTTGAATCTTGGAAATTTTAAGGGCTTGTAAAGGTATAATTCTTGTCGTTTTAGTAATTAAGATTACTTGTTGTTGTAGCTATGGATATTAGCAAGCATGAGGTATATAGTATGAAGTTTGATAAGTATTTTGGCTATTGGAACCCTAATCCGAAAACTAGCATGTTTAGCCTTAAGATTACAATTCAAGTCGATTATTAGTTTAAGTCGTCGCATGTTCTAGAAAGAAGGAAATTGTAGTTGTTGAAGTTGTTTATGACTATATAACATGTTAGACCTTAGAACTTGGAATTGAAAAAGAATTGGAAAGGACTTGTGTTGAGTTATTGTTGACCGGGAATGGCTAGAGAGTATTAAACTACTTGGTATGAATTGTGGGGCGGAATTTTACACGTATTGTAAGGCGTGTAATCCCCTTTGATTGGTTGGTATGTTGAGCCTTAAATGTGGCATGTTTGGTTATTGTATTCGGCCTTGAAAAAGGTGGCAAAGTAGGTAGAAACAAAGGAAGTGCTGCCCGATTTTCCGTAGAATAAGAGACCGTATACTTAGTATTATTCTACGTAGAAACTAGAAATTGATAGTCATGTTGTGACCATTATAGGTTGACAATTCTACGTACGGCGTATTCGGCTTAGCTTGTGGATTTAGCCGAAAAGGTATGTGAACTATCTCCTCTTCTAGCATGATTCCTTAAGATAAAGAAAGTATGTCCTACTCCTTAAATGATCCATTCCTTGGTTATATTTGGATTGCCTAAAATAGAATTTGTTCTATGTACTTCCTTGATTGTACTTTGATGTTTAAATTGTAAGTTGTATAATCCATTGCCTTAGTGGAGTTTGGATTCTTAAGAGTGAAAGTATTTTTCTTAAAGTACATAGAGTCTTGAAAAGGAAGGGGTTTCCAAATCTTTTGGCTAGTGCCTTAGTTCCAAAACCTAAGGGTTGTTATAATGACTTTAGGGGAGTCAAAGGAGTGATTTACTTAATTGTTTTAAAAGAGGAGAAATGACATGATTTAAGAGAAGAAACTTGTTTTCTAAATATTAAGAGACTTGAAGTATTTTGAAAGTTAAGAACTTGATTTGTAAGTATGTGATACTTGGTTTTAAAAGTATAAGTCTCTTGGTTATAAAAGGAATGAATATGTCCAAAACCATAAAGGGTTATAACAGCTTTATGGGAAGTTGGTTATAACGGCTTTATGGAAGGTTAAGAAAGTTGTCTATTTTGATTAATGGGCATAAGTTGCCTAGATTGTAAAAATCTGAAGTTACTTGATTTCAAGCTTTGAAATGAGTTTTCTAAAAGTGTAGTAACTTACTTTGAAAAATAGACACACATTGATACTACGGGTGTTAGTATCTTGGGGTTTTACATAGAAATGAGTATTTTGAAAAGAATGTACGTACGTAGTACTTTGGCTTGTTTAATTGAGAATTATTCTATGTGTGCCTTGATAAGTACTTTGGCTTGTTTAATTGAGAATTATTCTATGTGTGCCTTGATAAGTACTTTGGCTTGTTTAATTGAGAATTATTCTATGTGTGCCTTGATAAGTACTTTGGCTTGTTTAATTGAGGAGTATTCTATAAGTGCCTTGAGTTTATAAAATGAAAGTCTAAAGATTTTATGAACTTGCCTATGTGTGCTGGTGATAGCCTTTGATTGCACGGTTGGAGGGTCGGCTGTCTTGTTGTAAGTTTACTTGGACGTACCTGTTATACCCCGTATTTCCAGAGTATGTACGTGTGGGAGTACGTACAAAAGTTTAGGCCTTAAGTTAGGCTAAGGACGAAATTTTGTGCACAACTACCAAAAAGAATCGTTTTTCGACGAAACGTTTTCCAAACTTCATGGCGGAAAAATACGGCTATGTCATTTATTATTTTTGCGGATTTTTCCGAGAGATGAAATATTTTGGACCAACGAGAGGGCGACACTTGTCACCCTCAAGTTGGCGGATTTGTGGGCTTCATTTGGATGATTTCAAGGTCTTGGAGTAGGTAGGATATTTGTGATATTTTGTGTGGTAGTTGGATAAGGTACACATGGATGAATTCTCACCCTACACTTGCCTACCACTTGGCTTCATCTTGGCCATTGGTTGGCCTATAAATACCCCTTAACTTGAAGGTTTTCTTCATCCACAAATTGTCTTCCAAGTCTCAAAATTCCCTCCCCTCTCTTGTAGTGTTTCGTCCAACACCCTCTCCCCCTCTAGCCTAGTGGCTTCGGCCGAGAGCCCCCCCCCCCCATTGGTAGAAAGTTGTCTTCCAAGTATAGTTACTATTCCTAAATACCCTAGCCCAAATCCCTTATAGTATTTAAGTAGAAGTTGTTAGAAACTTCTAAGGGTTGTTTGGAGTGGGTTGAGCGCCTGCAGTGAGCTAAACGTTGCTCAGGATCGACATTTAAACTTGGATAATTATGGGCTTATCGAGGTAAATATCTTGTCCCCCTATTGTAATTAGAGTTTACATACTGTTGAAGTATAAGAATTAAGTATAAGTTATATACAAGGAAGGTATATAAGTAAGGAATTGAACTGTACTTACATAGGACTGTATTTACAGTAGACTTGTGAAGTTTGACGGGTAGGAAAGTGCTGCCCAATTTTCCGTAGAATCTTGTATCTAGATTTATTCTACAGAGTAGTCTAGACTTTGATAGACTTGTATAACCGGTATAGGTTGAAGTACTGCGAGTAACGTGTTCTAGTTGAAGGGTGGACAAGGCTAGCCGGGTTATAGCGGTGGAGCGTTTTGCTAATAGTCGATAATCGTCGCGAGGTATGTGATTCTTCCTATCCTCTTGAGCATGATATTTTAAAAGAATATATATAGTACGGTAGACGTACGTGTGTTAACTGAACGTAGTTTTACGGCAATGTATTTTGACTTAAGCCTGAATAATAAGAATCTTGAAGTATTTCAAGAGAATTAAGAACCTTTTTTGAAAGAAGAAGTAATACTTGGTTTTAAAAGCTTAAGAGTTATACTAGCTTTATGGGAAGTTAGGTATAACGACTTAAGAGAGATAAAAAGAATGGTTTATTGATCTTAAAAGATAAGAGACTTGACTTAATTGAATTAATATGAATTTTGTTAAAAAGTGTGAAACCTCATTCGTGAGTAATGAGTACTTGGTTTTTAAAAAGAATAATGTCTTACTGATTTCGGAAATCAGAATAAGTATCGAACAAACCACAGCAGCGCTAATAAAGGGAAATGTTTTGACTAATTAAGTATTATTAAAACCAGTAGAAACCTCCATCTGCATAGAAGCTAAGATGAGACAAAATGATATTACATTTCCTAGATCATGGCTGCTTTAATAAGATTGTTATAAACAAGAATAACCTACTCACACATAAGGCATATGTTTCTCAAATCGTTTTAAAGGAGAATTATATTATTAAGTGATTAAAACTATGAACTACGAAACCTTTTGAAAATGAGAAACTTGAGCATTTGAAATTAGGCAAACTTGAACGTTTGGAAAATAATGTTGTTACTTGATTTTACAAAAGGAAGTATTTTGGTTTACTTAAAAAGATAGTCACTCTATTTTTATACTACGGGTATTGTGTGACTTTTTGTGAAAGAAGCGGATCTTTTAAAGAGTTAATGTATGAAGTACTTTGGGGATAAAAACCCGAACTTGTTAACATAAAGTAGAAAGTACCTTGTGTGAATAACTTGATTGTGTTAGTTTGTGATAGCCTTGTAATACTTTCTTGTTGATTTGATAAGTAAACATGTTAGGATGCTACGGGTGTTAGTATCTTGTGATGTTTGTGTAAAGGGGTTTCCCTTGTTGTGCTTATGTTGTTAAACAAGAAGCCCGTTATCTTATTATTATATCACCTACCCTCGACTTGTTATACCGAGGGCTTGCCACCCTTGATGCGGTCTATACGGCTATGCAATGCGACTATGCGGAGTCGCGGAGTTCCGTGATTGATCATTCCGGTGTTTTATCCGACGCGGGGATGCCCTATGCGCGGTCGTGTGACTACGCGGTCTATGAGACTATGCGGATCGCGGAGTCGAGAGGTACCGGGTTAGCTACCCGATGCGAGGAATACCTCACGCGGTCTCAGTGTGACTATGCGGATCGCGGAAGTCCGGATTAGGCACGCATAATGATACTATGGGCGATTGGCCTTGCTTCGATCATTCGCGCCTAGAAAAGACCGATTACATTATATCTACTTTGCTCTTGTTTATGTTGTGGCACTATGCGATTGAACCGTTGTATTTGCAAATGGTTTTAAATATTTTGATTTTACTTCGCATTTTTCCACATACTTGGTACTGTTATCGACTTCTCGGGGCCGTCATGCCGCAGTAGAGGTACACCGATTGTCGATCCTCGCTCTTAGGATCACAGCTCGTCAAAGCCTGGTTTCCCGAGGCTTATCTTTGGTATAGTCCCCTGTTGTTGTAGGTGCTTACATTCAGGGGTATGGCGGGGCCCTGTCCCATCGTTGTTGTTGTAAAACTCTTAGAGGTCTGTAGTCCTGTTGTAAAGTTGGGATGTAACTGTTCATTCTTGAGATATTTATATACTTGCCGAAAGACACTCTTTTATTGGATAAACTGTGTCTCTTTTACATTGGTTTCATGTCTTGTTTTTATATTCCGCTGATTACTCTGATGTATGTCTACTTGGGTGCCCGGGTAAGGCACCAGTCACGGGTCCGGGTTCGGGTCGTGACAGTACCGACGGTGATGTGGGATTCCACGGGTATGCTTCCATTATTTGTATTACCCCATGGTCATGCTTATACGATGTGGGATTCCGGGGCATGCGACCACGAGGGATACTCCTTGGACATGCTTATACGATGTGGGATTCCGGGGCATGTGACCAGGAGGCGGGTTAGATTCCCGGATTTGTTTGTATTACCCCATGGTCATGCTTATACGATGTGGGATTCGGCACGCGACCACGAGGATACTCGCGGACATGCTTATACGATGTGGGATTCCGGCACGTGACCGCGAGTCGGGTTAGTTTCCCTGATTTTTTTGTATTACCCCATGGTCATGCTTATACGATGTGGAATTCCGGCACGCGACCACGAGGATACTCCTGGACATGCTTATACGATGTGGGATTCCGGCACGTGACCGGAGGCGGCTTAGATTTCCGGATTTGTTTGTATTACCCCATGGTCATGCTTATACGATGTGGGATTCCGGGGCATGCGACCACGAGGGATATTGTTATTCCATGGATTCGCCCTCCATGATATTGAGTGACGCAAGCTGGATCTGGTGGTTCATTTTCCTACTTGGCCCGCATGCGCTTTTTAGGACACAGTGGGACTTGGTGTTCATGTATGCCTATTGGTGTTATATTATATCATGGATCACGCCGGTGAGGAAGGATTCCACGCATGATTGATATTGTGGGCGTGAGACCCATGGTTATATTTTAGTAATGACTTTGAGGCACGCGTCCTCGACTTGATATGACCGCTATGTATTGTATCGTAGGTTGGCTATCATACATGTCTCTGCTTTGTTTAGATCGTTATGATTTCATTACGCATTTCATCGCTTTCACATACTTGGTACATTCTTCAGATCGACCTCCTTCGGGATGCGTTCATGCCGCAGTTTAGGTACGCTGTTTGGTGATCTGCAGTGTAGGATCCTCGCCGAGTTTTGGATAGCTCCTTCGTCGGAGTTTATCTTTTTGGTATAAGTTCTTTCAAGATGCTTCTTTGTACGATTATGGGTACGGCGGGCCTTGTCCGTCATTGTTCAATATAACTCTTAGGTGCAGATTCATATGTGGGATTGGACTCATGTACGGTGTAGTGTCTTTTGTTTATGTATATTATATGGCAGCCTTGTCGGCTTTGCCCTTGTACGTACGTTGGTTTGAAAAAAAATGAGATGTTATTTAATTTCCGCAGTTTACTTAGTTGTTAAGGTAGAAGGGTGCCCAGGTAGGGCACCAGTCACGGGCTCGGGGTTCGGGGTGTGACACAAGTGTAGAAAGGGACCTACACAAAACAATCTATACCATACACATGTTTCAATCCTAACCCTTGGTTGTGCTATATAAACCCCTTTAGTTGATGAAAATCTTCCACACTTAGTATATTTCAAGACTTGAAAATATTTTCTCTCCCTCCTTCTAAAGTTGCTCTCGTCAATTGCCCCCTCCCCTAACCAAATGTTGTCCAAAAATTCTTAAACTTATAAGTGTTCTTCCTTAATGTGTTAGGAAGATTATTAACCAAGAGTTAGACAAGATTTCACACCCCTAGCCTAAAAAACATCACAAAAGCCGAGAGTGGACAGTTTTGAAGCCTAAGTGTTCTTCACTTTTTGGAGTTAATTCTTGAATAGAAGTTGGTTAGGAACTTCTAAGGGTGACTTGTGGTGATTTGGAGCACAAATATTTAGAGCTAAAGCACAAAGATTTGGAGTTAAGACTTGCTTTGGAACGACTTTAAGTTCTTGGATATTGTTGGGCTATTATTGAGGTAATGAACCTTAACCTCTTTGTGAAGTTGATTATTATGTATATTGGATATTATACATATATTGGAAGTATATTATGGACTATAAGATATAAAGAAATATTTGGATCTTGTTAAGATGTTAAAAGGAGAATTGACATATTAGCCATTAAAATGATAAAAATGTATCCATTACTTGCTAAGAAGTTAACAACAAAGAAGCTATAACTTATATAAAGATTGGAATATAAGTTGAAGGACTAATGAAGTAATTGGATAAGTAAAATTGTAAAAGTTGGCCAAGGACACCAACTTAAGGACCGTATCTACTTAAGAACCGTATCTACTTTGGACCGTATCTATTTTGGACCGTATCTACTTTGGACCGTATCTACTTTGGACCTTCTTTACTTATTGTTATTATGAAGGAGAGATTGTTAATCGCGTTCCGTTTGGGCGTGTTATCCCCTTCTTTACTTATTATTGTTATGAAGGAGAGATTGTTAATCGCGTTCCGTTTGGGCGTGTTATCCCCTTCTTTACTTATTATTGTTATGAAGGAGAGATTGTTAATCGCGTTCCGTTTGGGCGTGTTATCCCCTTCTTTACTTATTATTATTATGAAGGAGAGATTGTTAATCGCGTTCCGTTTGGGCGTGTTATCCCCTTCTTTACTTATTATTATTATGAAGGAGAGATTTTTAATCGCGTTCCGTTTGGGCGTGTTATCCCCTTCTTTACTTATCGGAATTATTGCGCCTTATTTATGGCATATTGGTTACTATTATCGGGCCTTGGAAAAGGTGGAGAATTGAGTAGAAACGGGGGAGGTTCTGCCCAATTTTTCGTAGACTAAGAGAAATCTTACTTAGAAGAATCCCACGAAAAACTAGAAGTTGATAGGCGTGTTTTGACTATTATAGGTTGACACTCTGCGCGCGACATATCCGACTTGGCAAGTGGATTTAGCCGAGAAGGTATGTGATTCTTCCTATCTCTTTGAGCATGATATTTGTGAAATATATATAGTACGATAGACGTACGTATGTTAAACTAAATTTGGCTTTACTTCGATGTCTTTTGACTTGAGTTCTAAATAATAAGAATCTTGAATATTTCAACAAGAGTTATGAATCATTTTTGGGAGAAAAGTAATACTTGGTTTTCATAAAAAGTTTAAGTGTCATACTAGCTTTATGGGAAGTTAGCTATAACGACTTAAGAAAGATAAGAAAAACGGTTTAATTGTTTGTTTATCAAATGCTTGAAATGATGTTTGAAGGTATGGTAAGTTGGTTTGATAAACATGTTGTGATGCTACGTGTGTTAGTATCTTGTGATGTTTGTGTAAGGAGGTTATTCTTGTTGTGCTTATGTTGTTTAACGATAAGCCGTTGTGTTAGTATTGTACCACTCACCTCTTGACATGATACCGGGGGTTAAGCTGCCCCCCGATGCGAGGGATACCTCATGCGAGTCCATGGGACCTATGCGCGAGCTGCGGAGTTCCGGGAATGTGATGCGAGGAATACCTACGCGTCTATGTGGCCACGCGGACTACGGAGTCGGGGCGATGCCGAGGATTAGCTACCCTCGATGCGAGAATACCTCATGTGGGCCTAGGTGGCCTATGCGCGGATGCGGAGTCCAGATAGGCACGCATAATGATACTATGGGCGATTGGCCTTGCTTCGATCATTCGCGGCCTAGAAAAGACCAGTTACATTATATCTATTATTGCTCTTGTTTGTGATGTGGCACTAGGTGCGGTTAACTTGGTTGTTTCGTACATATTTGTGAATTGGCTTTAAAAATGTTATAGTTATATATATATATATCAGTACTTTACAGTTTCACATACTTGGTACCTGTTGTACTGACCTCCTTCGGGGGGCTGCGTTCATGCCGCAGGTAAAGGAAAGCAGGTGGTAGCTCCATTTCTCTGGAGGCTCGACTTTTGGTATGGTTCTCCCTGGTGTTGTAGATATTTTGTACATTCAGGGGTATGACGGGGCCCTGTCCCGTCATAGTGTTTACATATTCTTAGAGGTTTGTAGTCCTGTTGTTAAGTTGGGATGTAACTGTTCACTTTTGGGTATTTATATACATGTCGAAAGGCAACTTTTCCTTGGCTGATCGTTTTATTTTACATCGTTTCATGTTTGCAAGTTTATATTCCGATTACTCGATGTATGTCTACTGGGTGCCGGGTAAGGCACGACGCGCCCGAACGGGTCGTGACAAAAGTGGTATCATAGCAGTTAATCCTCGGAAAGTGTCTACAGACCGTATCTAGTAGAGTCTTGATTATCGGTGTGTCGTGCACCACACCAATAATCAGGAGGCTGCAGGATATTTAGGGTTGGTTTCCATTCTTCTCACTCTGAGATCGTGCCTTAGAGCTGTGTTATAGGTTGGACCCCTCTGACGAATTTCTTTTTCTTACCAGTTATGCCTCCACGTAAGGCAACCCGGGCCCAGAAGGGCAAGGCAGCCGAGGGAGCTGCTAGTGGTACCCAGAGGGTCACGAGGGCCCAGGCCCAACCTTTACCCGAGTTGATACCCCAGACGGCGAGTTCCACGACGTCGCCGGCCCCAGCAGGGTTTAGAGCCGCAGCAGTGGCTACTGAGGCCACGGCACCGGAGCCTCCAGCCTCACGGCCTGGAGCAGAGGAGATGGGGTACAAGGAGATGGCCCAGGTATTAGCCAGGGTCGTGGCAAGACACGAGGATAGGCTGGATGCAGCAGTTCCAGTTCCAGTGGTACCCGTGGTTCACCCGAGGTCGGATAGTTTGAGACTTCGGGACTTTCTGAGTTGCAGCCCGCCAGAGTTCTATGGGTCGAGGCCTGAGGATGATCCGCAGGAGTTCATCCGACAATTACAGCAGATCATGAGAGTGATCAAGGCTTCGGAGACCGAGTCAGTGGTCTTGGGTTCACATCGGCTGCGTGATACCGCAGTCGACTGGTTTGATTCATGGGAGCTATCCCGGGGGGAGCAGACGCCTCCAGCTGTTTGGGACGAGTTCTCAGAGGCCTTTCTCACGCACTTCTTGCCTCCGCAGATGAGGAGAGCACGAGCCGACAAATTTTTGACGCTGAGGCGCAGGCGCACGCCGAGTACAACGTGGAGTTCGACTCGTTGGCTCGGTATGTCCCTGCATTAGTAGCAGATATGGAGGACAGAGTGCACCGCTACGTCACATGGCTTGATGACTACTTGGCAGAGGCTTGCTCGGGTGTAGCTCTTCAGCCGGGCATGGACATTGCCCGCATGCAGGCTTATGCACTAGGTGTGAGCGCGTAGGCGACGGTTAATGTGACATCGCCAGAAGAGGCCGGGACAGTGGTCTTTTGGTAGTTCTCGGGTGGACGATCTCAAGAATGGACTAGATTTGCACCTCACCCACCAGAGCACTCCTACACCATCTTCGTAGGCATGTGGTATTCGGGGCGTGTGGCCCCATTACTCGAACTTCCAGGGTAGCAAAGGTGCTAACCGTTCGAGACCACCTTCCTCTCAGTGTGTTCGATGTGGTAGATCCCATTACGGGAATTATGGTACTATTGCGGGAGTTTGTTTCACTTGCGGCCAGCAGGGTCACTTTGCGAGAGACTGTCCGACCAGAGGCCGCGCAGATAGTAGGGTTCAGCCTACAGGGTCTTTCGCCGGGTCTTTATCTCCTACAGTTACTCGCCCCGGAGGGCAGGGTGTTTGTTATACCCCGTATTTCCAGAGTATGTACGTAAGGACGTACGTGGAGAATTTGAGCCTTAAGTTAGGCATTGGTTCGAATTTGGGCACAAGTGCCGAATAGAGTCGTTTTCCGACGAAACGTTTCCACAGCTTACGTTGGGAAAATTCCGGCTATGTCATTTAGTATTTTTGCGAATTTTTCCGAGAGACGAAATGTTTTGGACCAACGGGAGGGTGACACTTGTCACCCTCAAGTGGGCGTTTGGGTTGGCCGATTGGGTCACGTTTCTATGGCCTATTGGCTCCTTGTTTTGGCCTTGTTTTGTGGCTTGTTTGGTGCCATGTTTTGTGCCTTGTTTTGTGGAGTAGGGTTTAGGGTGCACTTGGCTTAATCTTGTCCTTACATTTGCTATACACTTGGAAGGATCTTGGCCCTTGGTTGGCCTTTGGTTTTGCTATAAATACCCCCCTAAATGTGAAGACTTCATCCATTCCAAAAACTTCCAAGTCTTGAAACCCTCTCCTCCCCCTTTGTGAGCTCTAAACCGAGAGCCTTCCCCCTCCCCCTTTTCGTGTGGCCTTTGGCCGAGAACACCCCCTCCCCCTAGCCTAGTGTGCTAGCCGAGCCTACCCCCCCCCCCCCTTGGTAGAAAGTTGTCTTCCAAGTATTGTTATAATGCCCAAAATACCTTAGCCTTTACCTTGTTGTATTCCAAAAGTTACCTCTTTACGTAGAGCCCGAAAATACTACCTTTTGTCCTTTTAGTCTCAAACCGAAACCCTAAGGAAATCTTCATAGTTGGTTGAAGTATTTGAGTTGAAGTTGGTTAGAACTTCTAGGGTTGTTTGGAGCGGATTGAGCGCACTGAGTAGAGCTAAACCTTGCTCAGATCGACATTATAACTTGGATAATTTTGGGCTTGTCGAGGTAAATATTCTTGTCCCCTTATTGTAATTGGAGATTACATGTGGTAGGAATATATAGTTGAGGTATACTATATATAGAACTGAACATTATTGTGCGGCAATGTCTTTTGACTTAAGCCTGAATGTAAAGAAAAGAATCGAATCAGATTTACATGGATCAGATTGCAGAGACTTGTGTAGTATTCTTGAGTAGAATTGTACACGCCCGGTTAGACGTAAACCCCCTGGTTGGCTTGGTGGCGGCCTCGATGGAGAGGAGATTTACGCCGGAAAAGTGCCAATTTTCTATAGAGAAGTGGAACCTTGTGTTTTGAAGTTAATAGACGTTTGTGACCTTTTTAGGTGAAAGTACTAAGAGTAGCGTATTCTACTCGAGGAGTGGAAAGGGCTAGCAAGGTTGTAGTACTTGGAGCATTTTGCTTATTGTCGATAAATCGTCGCGAGGTATGTGAACCTCTCCCTATCTCTTCTAGCATGATATGTGTGAACTATGTAGTACCAGACGCATACGTGTTAATCAGGTTTGATTGTTCTTAAAACATAAAGTGTTATAACGCTTTATGGGAAGTCGTTATAACGACTTTATGTAGGTAAGAAAATACTTTGTGGTTTTAAAAGGTAATCGATGTGAATTATAAATCGCTAGTTATAATAAAGAACTTGATGTATTTCAAAGATTTATAAATCGCTTGGGGAGAGTAACACTTGGTTTTAAAGGTTTTAAAAAGAGTTATACTAGCTTTATGGGAGTTAGGTATAATGTCTTAAGAGAGGTAAAGAAAATGGTTTATCGATGTTAGAAGTTAAGAGACTTGATCTTATAAGATAAGAGACTTAACTTATTTGTTTTAATGTGAATGTTTGTGTGAAACCTCATTCGTGAGTAATGAGTACTTGGTTTATTTAAAGGGATAATGTTTTCTTGATTTCGAAATCGTAATGTATCGACGCACCACCGCAACGTTAATAAAGGAAAATGTATTGAATAATGATGTATCGTATTAAAACCAAGAAACCTCCATCCGCATAGAAACTAAGATGAGACAAAATGATATTACATTTTCTAGATCATGGTCAGTAATAAGAATGTTGTAAACAAGAATAACCTACTCTCACGTGAGACATATATTACTCAATTGTTCTAAAAAGGAATCAAGTGTTTAAGTTTGGGAACTATGAAACCATTTGAAAATGAGAAGCTTGAGTAATGAAACTAGGCAAACCGAACTTAGGAAAAGAATGTTGTTACTTGATTTTGAAAAGGAATGTGGGTTGGTCATTCTAATACTACGTATCGGGTGACTTTTATAAAAGTAATGGATCTCTTTAAAAGAACTTAACGTATGTAGTACTTTGGGGTTAAAACCCGACTTTGGCATAAAATGAAAGTACTTTGAGTTGTGTGAAACTTGCCTATGCTTGTTGTTGTGAAACTTGCCTATGGGTTTTGTGGTGAACCTTGCCTATGCTTGGGATGATAGCGTTGTTGTTCAATTGTGGTATTTCTGTGTTACCGCTCTCGATAGAGGCCGTTGACTTGTTGAGAACTTACTTGACGCGTCTTGGCGGTGATGGAGAATTCCACGTATGTTTCCATTTTGATTATCGCTTTGTTGTTGATGTCACATGGACATGTCTACACCGACGCAGATTCCGGCACGCGCCACGCCGGGTTGATTACCCGATATATGGTTATTACCGCAATATGGGCGATTCACACCGATGCAAAGATTCCGGGGCATGTGGCCATGCGCAGGTTGACCACCCAAAGATATTGTTATTGAGGTTACATGGGCATGTCTACACCGACGCAGATTCGGCATGTGGCCATGCGGCCTTGTTATTATTGTTGCATCATGGACATGTCTACACCGATGCAGTATTCCGGGGGCATGTGGCCATGATGCGAACATGATGGATGTGGTGGGCGTGAGACCCATAGTTAGATTTGAGTGGTGACTTTGAGGGCGTGAGTCCCTGACTTGACTGCTTTTATGTTGCGTACTGTATTTTGGTTATCATACATGTCTCCTGCTTGATATAGACTGTTATGATTTAACTGCAGTATTTACAGTTTCACATACTTGGTACCACAGATCGACTCCTTCGGGGCCGCGTTCATGCCGCAGTAGAGGTACATCGATCGTGGATCCTCGCCATAGGATCACGCCAACAGATTGGGAAGCTCCGTTTCTCCGGAGGCTTATCTTTTGGTATGTGTTTCCCTGAGTTGTAGGTTCTTGTACATTCAGGGGTATGGCGGGGCCCTGTCCCGTCATAGTCGTTGTAAATCTTAGAGGTCTGTAGTACTGTTGTGGGCAGGGTTGTAAAAGGATTAAAATGTTCAGGTTTTATGTATATACTGAAGGCAACTGTTTTGGTTGGCCTGTTTATTATTATATCTATTGTTGCATGTCTAAGTTTTTATTTCCGCTGGTTTTTCTCTGATGTTGTATCACTAGGTGCCCGGTAAGGCACGATCACGCCCGAATTTCGGGTGTGACAAAGTGGTATCGAGCGATTAGTCTCTGAAAGTGTCTACGCACCGTGTCAGTAGAGTCTTGATTATCGGTGTGTTGTGCACCACATCTATAATCGTGAGGTCAGCAGACATGTAGGATTGGTTTCTATTCTTCTCATTCTGAGATCGTGCCTTAGAGCTATGTTGTAAGTTGGACCCCTCTGACGTACTTCATGTTTACCAGTTATGCCTCCGCGCAAGGCAACCAGAGCCCGAGCGGCAAGGCGCAGGAGGAGTCGCGAGTAGCCGCGGCAGCCTCTACAGAGACCATCAGACTGAGCCTCCGGTCCCACGCAGGCGGAGGAGATGAGTTACAAAGAGTGGGCCCAGTTAATGACCGTGGTCAGGCGGACTTGAGGATAGGCCGGACGCAGTTAGCCCAAAGAGCACCGTGGTTCACCCTAGAGTAGATCGTTTGAGGCTACGGGATTGTCTGAGTTGTAGCCCGCCGGAGTTTTAGGGGTCGAGGCCTGAGGATGATCCGCAGGAGTTCATCCGGCGATACTGGTCGTAGAGTGATCAAGGCCGAGACCGAGTCGGTAGTCTTAGGTTCGCATCGGCCGCGTGATACCGCATGATCGGTTTGATTCGCGAGCTGTCCCGGGGAGAGCATGCGCTTCCAGCAGTGTGGGACGAGTTCTCAGAGGCATTCCTCACTCACTTCTTGCTCCGCAGATGAGGAGGGCACGGGCTGACAGATTTTTTATGCTTAGAAAGAACGGGCGTACGGTTCGGGAGTACAATGTGGAGTTCGACTCATTGGCCCGGTACGTCGCAGCGTTGGTAGCTAGTATGGATGATCGAGTGCATCGATATGTTACAGGGCTAGATGATTTCTTGACAGAGGCGTGTTCAGGAGTAGCTCTTCAGCCGGGCATGGACATTGCCCGCATTCAGGCTCATGCACTGCGAGGCGAGCGCAGATCGACGCAGTGGACCGCCACAGGTAAGGCGCCAAGACGGCCGGATATTTTGGCGACTTTCGAGGCGGACCGCCAAAGAAGCAGACTAGTTATGTACTCCGCCATTGCAGAGTGGTCCTTCGCAGCCCGGGACCTTGGGATATTCGGAGCAGCGTCGTGGCTCCTGTGTTTCGAATGTTCGTGAGTAGGGTGTTGGCGGATAAGTCACCCCTACCTCGGTGTGGTCGATGTGGTAGACCGCATTTCGGGGAGTGTCGTAGTACCAAGGGAGCTTGTTATTCTTGCGGCCAACAGGGCCATATGACGAGAGACTGTCCGACCAGGGGTAGCGCTGGTAGGATAGCACAGACTACTAGAGCAGTTGCAGATTCTTCACCTTCCATAGCTAGGCAGGATGTTCATACACCAGCGGGCCACGGTAGAGGTCGCGGTGGAAGTTCCCAGTTTTAGCGGTCCTTGAACCGCCTAGTTTCAGGTATATCCTTAACCCTGTAGATACTTGTATGTATTGATGTTAATGATGTGTTAAGTGTTATGTTCGGATAGCCTTGTGCTATAGTGTGATTTAAAAATCTGGTTAGTGTGAGATGGAAGTGGTAGCTTTCATGATGTGAATTAGTAAGATTGTTCCGGATCGGGGAACAAGAGTTTGGCGCGGTTGGGGGTCGGGTTGAGGACCATTTGCGGGTCAACCCGTAACCCGGTAAGTGGGTCAGTCCGGTGGTCCCGCCAGTGGTAGGGTCACGAGGATGCTAGGCCCAAGTTTGTATGACCATCGCATGAGTTGGTGAATATGTTCGACCGAGCGGATCGCGAGGCCGGAACGGCCTTAGAAGATCGAAGTTAGTAAGATGACCAAGTTGGAGGTAGCGACTCGAGGGTTGGAAACGAGCGTTGACGAGTGGTAGTGCGATACTAGAAAGAGTTTGAGTGTTCGAGAAAGGTACAACAAGATAGGGAAAAGTGAACGTGTGTGATCGTTTCTTTTGTGAAATGAAGGTGTGAAGGAGTATATTTTAGACCTCGTGCGGGTTTTTGTGATGATTAGAGGTGTTTCCTCGTTGACCTGGGTTTAAGTATTGGTGCGTTTGTTATTTTTATGGCCAGGTGTGGCATGATTGTTTTCGTGCGTATAGCAGTGAAGGCTATATTAGCACATGTTTGTGTTGAGACTTGAGAAGGAACATTCGGGACGAATGTTTCTAAGGAGGGGAGAATGTTATACCCCGTATTTCCAGAGTATGTACGTAAGGACGTACGTGGAGAATTTGAGCCTTAAGTTAGGCATTGGTTCGAATTTGGGCACAAGTGCCGAATAGAGTCGTTTTCCGACGAAACGTTTCCACAGCTTACGTTGGGAAAATTCCGGCTATGTCATTTAGTATTTTTGCGAATTTTTCCGAGAGACGAAATGTTTTGGATCAACGAGGGTGACACTTGTCACCCTCAGTGAAGCGTTGGGTTGGCCGATTGGGTCACGTTTCTATGGCCTATCGCTCCTTGTTTTGGCCTTGTTTTGTGGCTTGTTTGGTGCCATGTTTTGTGCCTTGTTTTGTGGAGTAGGGTTTAGGGTGCACTTGGCTTAATCTTGTCCTTACATTTGCTATACACTTGGAAGGATCTTGGCCCTTGGTTGGCCTTTGGTTTTGCTATAAATACCCCCCTAAATGTGAAGACTTCATCCATTCCAAAAACTTCCAAGTCTTGAAACCCTCTCCTCCCCCTTTGTGAGCTCTAAACCGAGAGCCTTCCTCCCCTTTTCGTGGCCTTTGGCCGAGAACACCCTCCCCTAGCCTAGTGTGCTAGCCGAGCCTACCCCCCCCCCCCCCTTGGTAGAAAGTTGTCTTCCAAGTATTGTTATAATGCCCAAAATACCTTAGCCTTTACCTTGTTGTATTCCAAAAGTTACCTCTTTACGTAGAGCCCGGAAATACTACCTTTTGTCCTTTTAGTCTCAAACCGAAACCCTAAGGAAATCTTCATAGTTGGTTGAAGTATTTGAGTAGAAGTTAGTTAGAACTTCTGGGTTGTTTGGAGCGGATGGAGCGCACGGAGTAGAGCTAAACTTGCTCGGGATCGACATTATAACTTGGATAATTTTGGGCTTGTCGAGGTAAATATTCTTGTCCCTTATTGTAATTGGAGATTACATGTGGTAGGAATATATAGTTGAGGTATACTATATATAGAATGAACATTATTGTGCGGCAATGTCTTTTGACTTAAGCTGAATGTAAAGAAAAGAATCGAATCAGATTTACATAGGGTGTATTGCAAGAGACTTGTGTAGTATTCTTGAGTAGAATTGTACACGCTCGGTTAGACGTGTAAACCCCCGTCAAGTTGGGTGGCGGCCTCGATGGAGGAGGAGATTTACGCCATGTGTGGGAGGTGCCGCGAATTTTCTATAGAAGTGGAACTTGTGTTTTGAAGTTAATAGACGTTTGTTACCTTTTTAGGTGAAAGTACTAAGAGTAGCGTATTCTACTCGAGGAGTGGAAAGGGCTAGCAAGGTTGTAGTACTTGGAGCATTTTGCTTATTGTCGATAAATCGTCGCGAGGTATGTGAACCTCTCCCTATCTCTTCTAGCATGATATGTGTGAACTATGTAGTACGGTAGACGTACATGTGTTAACTGTGTTTGATTGTTCTTAAAACATAAAGTGTTATAACGGCTTTATGGGAAGTTGGTTATAACAGCTTTATGTAGGTAAGAAAATACTTTGTGGTTTTAAAAGGTAACTGATGTGAATTATAACTGGCTAGTTATAATAAAGAACTTGATGTATTTCGAAAGATTTATAAATCGTTTTGAAGGGAGAGTAACACTTGGTTTTAAAGGTTTTAAAAAGAGTTATACTAGCTTTATGGGGAGTTAGGTATAATGTCTTAAGAGAGGTAAAGAAAATGGTTTACTGATGTTAGAAGTTAAGAGACTTGATCTTATAAGATAAGAGACTTAACTTATTTGTTTTAATGTGAATGTTTGTGTGAAACCTCATTCGTGAGTAATGAGTACTTGGTTTATTTAAAGGGATAATGTTTTACTGATTTCGGAAATCAGAATGTGTATCGACAGACCACTGCAGCGTTAATAAAGGAAAATGTATTGAATAATGATGTATCGTATTAAAACCAGTAGAAACCTCCATCTGCATAGAAACTAAGATGAGACAAAATGATATTACATTTTCTAGATCATGGCTGCTGTAATAAGAATGTTGTAAACAAGAATAACCTACTCTCACGTGAGACATATATTACTCAATTGTTCTAAAAAGGAATCAAGTGATTAAGTTTGGGAACTATGAAACCATTTGAAAATGAGAAGCTTGAGTAATTGAAACTAGGCAAACTGGAACTTAGGAAAAGAATGTTGTTACTTGATTTTGAAAAGGAATGTGGGTTGGTCATTCTAATACTACGGGTATCGGGTGACTTTTATAAAAGTAATGGATCTCTTTAAAAGAACTTAACGTATGTAGTACTTTGGGGTTAAAAACCCGGACTTTGGCATAAAATGAAAGTACTTTGAGTTGTGTGAAACTTGCCTATGCTTGTTGTTGTGAAACTTGCCTATGCTTGTTGTGGTGAAACTTGCCTATGCTTGTGATGATAGCCTTTGTTGTGCAAGTGTGGTATTTCTGTGTTACCGCGTCTCTCGATAGAGGGCCGGTTGACTTGTTGAGAACTTACTTGGACGCGTCTTTGGCGTGATGGAGAATTCCACCGTATGTTTCCATTTTGATTATCGTCTTGTTGTTGATGTCACATGGACATGTCTACACCGACGCAGATTCGGCATCGCGCCACGCGGCCGGGTTGATTACCCGATATATGGTTATTACTGCAACATGGACGTGTCTACACCGATGCAGTATTCCGGGGGCATGTGGCCATGCGGCAGGGTTGACCACCCAGTATATTGTTATTGAGGTTACATGGGCATGTCTACACCGACGCAGTATTCCGGGGGCATGTGGCCATGCGGCCTTGTTATTATTGTTGCATCATGGACATGTCTACACCGATGCGATTCCGGCATGTGGCCATGATGCGAACATGATGGATGTGGTGGGCGTGAGACCCATAGTTAGATTTGAGTGGTGACTTTGAGGGCGTGAGTCCCTGACTTGACTGCTTTTATGTTGCGTACTGTATTTTGGTTATCATACATGTCTCCTGCTTGATATAGACTGTTATGATTTAACTGCAGTATTCTGATTTCACATACTTGGTACTGTTATCGACCTTCGGGGCTGCGTTCATGCCGCAGGTAGAGGTACATCGGTCGTGGCGCCTCGCTCATAGGATCACGCCAACAGATTGGGAAGCTCCGTTTCTCCGGAGGCTTATCTTTTGGTATGTGTTTCCCTGAGTTGTAGGTTCTTGTACATTCAGGGGTATGGCGGGGCCCTGTCCCGTCATAGTCGTTGTAAATCTTAGAGGTCTGTAGTACTGTTGTGGGCAGGGTTGTAAAAGGATTAAACTGTTCAGGTTTTATGTATATACTGAAGGCAACTGTTTTGGTTGGCCTGTTTATTATTATATCTCTTGTTGCATGTCTAAGTTTTTATTTCCGCTGGTTTTTCTCTGATGTTGTATCACTAGGGTGCCCGGGGTAAGGCACCAGTCACGGGCCCGAATTTCGGGGTGTGACAGTGTTCATGGGCCAGCAGGTTGCGGCAGAGGTCGTGGCAAGGGTGCTAATTCCAGCGGTCCTCAGAACCGCATATATGCCATGTCCAGCCGCCAGGACCTGGAGGCGTCACCAGATGTCATCACAGGTACTTTATCAGTTTCTTGTTGTGACGTATATGCCTTGATAGATCCAGGTTCTACCTTGTACTATATATCTCCCCTTATTGCTAGTAGGATAGGGATAGAGCCTGAGTCCATAGACCCTTTTGAGGTAGCTACGCCAGTGGGGGATTCGGTGGTAGCTGAGCGGGTATATAGGGCTTGCCCAGTGACTATATGCAGTCGTCAGACCCTAGCCGACTTGATAGAGTTGGATATGACCGTTTTTGATGTGATCATGGGTATGGATTGGTTAGCTTCTTGCTACGCCAATGTAGACTGTAGGAAGATGTTGGTACGGTTCCAGTTTCCTGGGGAGCCGGTTATCGAGTGGGAGGGGAACACTGTGTCGCCGAGGGGTAAGTTTATTTCTTACCTCAAGGCCAGGAAGATGGTTCAGAAGGGGTATATCTACCATCCCGTTCGGGTGTTTGATACTGAGGCCTAGATACCGGACCTTCAGTCAGTTCCAGTAGTCAGAGAATTTTCAGATGTGTTTCCAGACGACCTCCCGGGTATCCCTCCTGAGAGGGAGATAGAGTTTTGCATTGATATTCTGCCTGATACTCGACCTATATCAATTCCGCCATACAGAATGACACCTGCCGAGTTGAGAGAGTTGAAGGACCAGCTGAGAGATTTGCTGGAGAAGGGCTTTATCAGGCCTAGTGTTTCTCCCTGGGGAGCGCCGGAGAAGAAGGATGGGACGCTACGTATGTGTGTTGATTACAAGCAGCTGAACAAGGTGACTATTAAGAACAGATACCCCCTTCCCAGGATTGATGATTTGTTCGACCAGTTGCAGGGCGCGAGGTGTTTCTCTAAGATAGACCTGCGATCTGGTTACCATCAGGTGCGAGTTAGGGAGACGGATATCCCTAGATCGCATTCGGGACCCAGACGCACTATGAGTTCAGGGTCATGTCTTTCGGCTTGACCAATGCTCCGGCGGTATTTATTGATTTGATGAACCGAGTGTTCAAGCCATATTTGGATACGTTTGTGATAGTATTCATTGATGACATCTTGATTTATTCTCGCTCGGAGCAGGAGCATGCAGAGCATTTGAGGACGGTGCTGAGAGTTCTCCGGGACCAGCGGTTGTATGCCAAGTTTTCGAAGTGTGAGTTTTGGTTGGCTTCGGTGGAGTTTTTGGGGCACATTGTCGGGGCCGATGGTATTCGGGTGGATACGGCGAAGATCGAGGCAGTCAAGAGTTGGCCTAGACCTACTACCCCGACAGAGGTGCACAGCTTTTTGGGCCTTGCGGGTTACTACCGGAGGTTTGTGGAAAAGTTTGCTTCTGTTTCAGCACCTTTGACCAAGCTGACTCAGAAGGCAGCTAAGTTTCAGTGGACGGATGCTTGCGAGAAGGGCTTCCAGTTACTAAAGGAGAAGTTGACGACCGCCCCAGTTCTTACTCTTCCAGAGGGTCCAGACGGCTATGTGGTTTATTGTGATGCGTCGGGCATCGGTCTTGGATGTGTGTTGATGCAGCAGAGCAAGGTTATAGCTTACGCATCTCGACAGCTCAAGAAGCATGAGAAGAACTACCCCACACATGACTTAGAGTTGGCAGCAGTGATTCACGCCTTGAAAATCTGGAGACATTATTTGTATGGAGTTCATATGGATATTTACACAGACCACAAGAGCCTCCAGTATATCTTCAGCCAGAGGGAGCTTAACTTGCGACAGAGACGGTGGTTAGAGCTACTCAAGGATTATGATGTCGATATCCTATACCACCCAGAGAAGGCCAATTTAGTGGCAGATGCCCTTAGTCGTAGGTAGATGGGTAGTCTATCAGATGTGCAGCCAGATAGGAGGGGCATGGTCCGCGAGTTACATCGGCGAAGCGGTCACGACTGCCGGGCCCGGATCGGTGCCTTACCGGCACCCAAGTAGTCATACATCGAGAAATCGTGAAATATAAAACAAGACATGAAACAGTTTATAAAATAAGACACGCTTTATGTGAGAAAACATCGCTTTCGGCATATATATATATAATCATAGTTCGATTACATCCGACAATCGCATAACATGACTACGCACCTCTAAGGAAATATACAACTATGGCGACAGTGGCCCCGCCATACCCTGGATCGCACAAACTATCTACAACAGGAGATCATACCAAAAGTAGAGCCTCGGAAGAGATGGAGCTCCGACACCAACGTAGATCCTAAGGATGCGGATCTAGCACTGCTGCCCTTACTGCGGCATGAACGCAGCCCAAGGAGGTCGATAACAGTACTAAGTATGCGAAATCAAAGTACTTAAATGAAAACATATCATTTTTAAAACCAGTTTACAAATATGTATGAAACAACCAAGGAAACCGCACATAGTGCCACATCACAAACAAGAGCAACAATAGGTAACTGTAATGAGTCTTGTCTAGGCTGCGAATGATCGAAACAGGGCCACTCGCCCCCATCATCATTCTGCAAGCCTAATCCTGGACTCCCGGAGTCCGCATAGGCCACTCACATGGGCCCGCATGAGGTATAACCCCGCATCGAGGGTAGCTACTCCTCGGCATCGTCCTGGACTCGCTGTCCGCATGGCCACACAGACCGCATGAGGCATAACCCCGCATACTAACCTGGAACTCTCGTAGCTCCGCATAGGCCCCCTGGACCCGCATGAGGTATTCTCGAATCATGGTCCCAGACCGCCTGAGTCTACCCCGCATCGGAGGGCAGCTTAACCCCCGGTATCATCTCAAGAGGTGAGTGATAGTATACTAACATAACAACTTATCTTTAAACAACATAAGCACAACAAGGATACTCACCTATACAAACGTTACAAGATACTAACACACATAGCATCATATCATGTCTACTTATCAAACCATCTTATTATTCTTTTCACAATATAAGTCTGTTATAAACACATAGGCAAACTTGTTTCTTTTATCAATCTTAAGTGGTTATACTTAACTTCCCATAAAGCTAGTATAACTCTTAAGCTTCTGTTTTAAAAACCAATTAGTTCTCTTTAAAATGATTCAGTATTCTTTTGAAATGCTTTCAGATCTTTATTATTCAGGCTTAAGCCGTGAGGCATTGCCGTAAGTGTTATTCAGGCTTAAGTCAAAGACATTGCCGTAGTTATTATTCAGTTAACACATGTACGTCTACCGTACTATATATATTGTAAAATATCATGCTTTAGGAAGAATCACATACCTTCTCAAATAAAACCACCGCCAAGTGAATATGTCGCGCAGAGAGTCACTATAATAGTCACGGATATCTATCAAAGACTACTCAAGGTCATTCTAAACAGAGGGTTCACAATTCTACGGAAAGTCGGGCAGCACTTCCTACCCGTGAGCTATATAAGTCTCTTGTGAAACAGTCCTATGTAAATCTGATTCAATTATTCTTCTTTAAACCCTTCTCGTGATAATAGTTCAATTCTATACGTGATATACTTCTAAGTATTTATACTTATCCTTATACTACAACAAGATATATTTTCTAATTCAAAAGAGGGTTAGGATTAGTTACCTCGGTAAGCCCAATAATATCCTAGAAAAGTCGCTGAGCAAGGTTTTGCTCCTAAGTTGTATGCTCAGAACCCTAGAAGTTCTTCACAACTTCTACTAAGTACTAAGGTATTTGGGCTAGGTATTTTGGGCATTATAACGATACAAGAAGGTAACTTTTCTACCAAGGGAGGAGGTAGATTTTTGGCTAGGCTAGGGGGCCTCGCCAAACTACTAGGCTAGAGAGGGGGGTATTCGCCAGGTCCTTCACAAGGGGAGGGGGAGGTGTTTTTGGACGAGAAGACTACAAAGGGAGAGGAGAGGATTTTTCAAGACTTGGAAGATTTGTGGATGAAGAACTCTTCATCTCTAAGGGGGGTATTTATAGGTCAAGCCTTGGCCAACCAATGGCCAAGATGAAGACAAGTGCAAGGCAAGTGTAGGGTGAGGATTAACTAAACACAAATATCCTACCAACCCTTGACTTGTGCACAAGGCACAAAAAACGTGCCTTGGCTCTCCAATTTCGTCCATGGACGATTCAAGTCCATCAATGGGAGGGTGCCAAGTGTTGCCCTCCCGTTGGTCCAAAATGTTTCGTCTCTCGGAAAATCCGCAAAAATAAGAAATGGCATAGCCGGAATTTACTCTACGAAAGCTGTGGAAACGTTTCGTCGGAAAACGATTCTTTTAGTGAGTTGTGTACAAAATAAAACGTCCAAGGCTTATCTTTAAGGCAAGACTTTCGTACGTATTCCCTTACGTACATACTCTGGAAATACGGGGTATAACATTCTCCCCTCCTTAGAAACATTCGTCCCGAATGTTCCTTCCCAAGACAGTTATCGAAGAAGCTTAAACAGATTGTAAATGCCACACACGCCACGGAAGCAACACATAGGCAGAAACGATAACGAAAATTTACAAGTAGGAAAGTGAATTTACCTGGAGGTGTGGGGAATAGGTGAGGATACTTCCGCCTCATGTCCTCCTCGGCTTCCCATGTCATCTCCTCCCTGAGCTCGTTCCGCCACAAGACTTTGACGGAAGCCACGTCCTTCGTCCGCAGACGCCTAACCTGACGATCGACTATCGCTATGGGAATCTCTCATACGATAACCCTCGTTCACCGACATCGTCAATCGGGTGCACCTAGATGGATCCGATACATCTCCTCAAAGATAGATCGTGAAACACCGGATGCACCGCCTCCGGATCGGACGGCAGATCCAACTCGTAGGCAACCTTGCCTACCTGCGACAATCAAACGGCCCGATGTACCTTGGGCCGAGCTTCCCTTCTTCCCGAATCTCATCACACCCTTCATGGGTGACACCTTTAGGAAAACCCAATTATGAACCTCGAACTCAAGATGTCGACGGCGATGATCTGCGATACGACTTGCCGACTCGAGTGTCGATAGCCGCCTCGGATAAGTTTCACCTTATCCATCTGCTGTACCAATCTGGTCCCACTAGCCGCCGCCCACATCGAACCAACCTATAGGCGATCTGCACTTCCTCCCATACAAGGCCTCATAAGGCGCCATCCGAATCTTTGAGTGGTAGCTATTATTATATGCGAACTCAACTAGAGGCAAATGATCCTCCCAACTACCACTAAAGTCAATAACACAGCTCGCAAAGATATCCTCAAGAGTGCGGATAGTGCGCTCTGCTGTCCGTCTGCTCTGTGGATGAAATGCGAGACTGTGCTCACCGTCCCCTAAACCCCTCGAAGGACCTCAGAAGTTAGCCGAAATCGGGCTCTCTGCATGCGATATGATCAGTAGGGACTCCATGCGATCGACGATCTCTCGGATGTAAAGTCGGCATAATCCTCACCGAAAAAGTCGTCCCGACGGAAGAAAGTGGGCTGATTTCGACACTGTCGGCGATAACCCATATAGAATCATGTCTCCTGCGAGTGCGAGGTAATCCTGTGATGAAGTCCATGTTGATTACCTCCCACTTCCGTGTCGGGATCTCGATAAATGCGTAACAAACCACCGGGCCTCGGTGCTCTACCTTCACTGCCGACAACACGGGCACCGAGCTACGAACTCGCAGCGTCCTCTTCAAGCCATCCCACCAATACACGATCTAAGGTCGTGGTACATCTTGGTCGACCGGATGGATAGAGTAACGCCTACCGTGTGCTTCCCAAGAACTCCGCCAAGTCCTGAAACATCGGAACACACCGCCCTCAAACCTTAGCACCCCATCAGTGCTACCTCAAAAGGACCCTTGCCCTCACGAAGAGTCGTATCACGATATCGAATCAAAGCCGATCCTCGAATTGCCTCTTCACCTCGCCGACGATGGAAGACTCGGCAACCTCACGAACTCTAACCCCACCGCTATCGGAATCAATCAAGCGGACACCAAGGCTCGCTAACTGATGCAAATCACGAACCATGTCCCTCCTCTCTAGATGCACATCTGATAGGCTCCCCATCGACCTACGACTAAGAGCATCTGCCACAATATTGGCCTTCCCCGGGTGGTATAGGATATCAACATCGTAATCCTTAAGCAACTCTAACCACCGTCTCGCCGTAAGTTCACTCCTCTGGTGAAGATATACTTGGAGGCTCTTGTGGTGCGTATAAATATCCACGTGAACCCCATACAAATAGTGCCTCCGGATCTTCAAAGCGTGAATCACTACCGCGACTCCAAATCATGGGTGGGGTAGTTCCTCTCGTGTTTCTTCAGCTGTCGGGATGCATATGCTATAACCCTGCCATGCTGCATCAATACACATCCCAACCCGATGCCTGACGCATCACAATACACGACATAACCATCCGACCCTCCGAAGAGTAAGAACGGGCGGTCGCCGCCTCTTTCAAAGAATCGAAACCACGCCACAAGCATCACCATCAAACTTGGCTGCCTTACGAGTCACCCTAGTCAATGGTGCGAGATAGAAGAAAACTTCTCCACGAACCGCCGATAATAACTGCAAGGCCCGAAATGCGAACCTCGCCGGAGTAGTAGGTCTCGCCAAGTCTCGATCGCTCGATCTTGGCCGTATCAACTCGAATGCCATCACCCGGCAATATGCCCAAGAAACGCCATCAAGTCAACCAAAACTCACATTTGGAAAACTTGGCGTACAATCTGGGTCTGGAGAATCACAAGACAGCCTCAAATGCTCCGCATGCTCTGCTCTGGCGAGAATAAACCAAGATATCATCAATGAATACTATCACAAACGTGTCCAAAATGGTTTGAACACTCGGTTCATCAAATCCATGAATACCACGAGCATTGGTCAACCCAAATGACATGACCACGAACTCATAATGCCCGCACGTCCGAATGCGATCCTAGGGACATCCACCTCTCTCGACTACTTTGATGATAGCCCGATCGCGGATCAATCTTGAGAAACATCTCGCACTCGCAACTGGTCGAACAAATCATCAATCCCGGGAGGGTATCGTTCTTAATGGTCACCTTGTTCACCGCTGTAATCAACACACATGCGCAGGCGTCCCGCCCTTCTTCTTCACGAACAATACCGCGCCTGGGAGAAACACTGGGCCTAATGAAGCCGCTTCTAGCAAATCCCTAAGCCGATCCTTCAGCCTCTCAACTCGGCAGTGCCATTCTCGTATGGCGGAATGGAAATAGGCCGAGTATCCGCAATATGTCAATACAAAACTCAATCTCCTCTCGGGAGGATACCCGGAGGTCATGCAGGAACACGTCTGGGAACTCGCGACTACGGAATCGATCAAAATCTGCACCGCACCTCGTGATCAAACACTCGAACTAGATGGTAGATATACCCTTCTCGCACCATCTTCCCGGCCTCGAGGTAGGAAATAAACCTACCCGGCGATACCGTGCTCTCCCACTCAACAACCGGCTCTCAGAAACCGAACCGCATTACTCTCTCTCTGCGGTCTACATTGGCATAGCAAGAAGCTAGCCAATCCATCCCCATAATCACGTCGAAGTCAATCATCTCCAACTCTATCAAGTCGGCTGAGTGGTCCGACGATCAAATGGTCACAGACAAGCCCTATATACCCGCCGAGCTACCACCGAATCACCCATGGCGTAGCTACCTCGAAAGTGGTCTATGGACTCGGGCTCTATCCCTATCCTACTAGCAACAAGGGAGATATATAGGGCGAGTAGAACCCGGATCTATCAAGGCATAAACATCAAACCCGAACCGATAAGGTACCGTGGCGACATCGGTGAGGCCTCACGATCTGTCGGTGGACAAAGCATAAATGCGGTCGAGGACCGCTAGAATCGGGACACGAGCCACGACTCGCCGCGACTGGCGACCCATGAGCACCCTCGCCCGGGCGAGTAACTGTAGGAGATGATGAAGCGGCCACATAACCTGAAGGCTGGGCCCTACCACCGCCGCCCGGCCGGACAGCCGCAAAGTGACCTGCTGGCCCAATCGTAACAAGATCCATAAGTAGTACCACACTTCCCGTAATGGGATCTACCGTGACGCCACATCGGGTGGTCCCGATCGCCAGCACTCTGCTACTCGACGCCGAAGCCACTGGCCACAGTGCGCCCTCGAAAACTCGGGTGCGGCCGAGGGCGGTGCAGAGTGCTCGAGCCGGGCGTGGTGCGAATCTAGATAACTGCCGAGGCCGCCACCACGATAACCACCGGAAGACCCTCCCGCCCCGCCTTCTTCGCTGCCGTCGCCCACTCGTCGACCTCTGCGCCTCGCATCCAAGGCGTGAGCTGCATGCGGTAATGTCCATACCCTACCGAGAGAAACCCCGCACATGACTCGGCCATATAGTCGTCTAGCCGGTGACATAGCGGTGTACCCTATCCTCCATATCTGCTACCAATCCGGGACATATCGAGCCAATGAATCAAACTCGACATTGTACTCCGACGGTCGTCCTCTCGCCTCAAGTAAAAATCTATCGGCCGCGCCTCCTCATCTGTGGAGGCAAGAAGTGAGTGAGGAAAGCCTCGAGAACTCATCCCAAGTAGGCGGGACGCGTGCTCTCCCGATAACTCCGTGAATCAAACCAATCGATTGCGGTATCACGCACCTATGTGAACCAAAGATCACGGACTCGGTCTCCGACGCCCTGATCACTCTCAAAATCCTCTGAAGCTGACGGATGAACTCCTGCGGATCATCCTCCGGCCTCGACCCATAAAACTCCGGCGGGCTACAACTCAAGAAATCTCGTAGCCTCAAACTATACGCCTCGTGTACCACGGTGCGGACCGAGCTGAGCTGAACCGAACCGCCGCGTCCAATCTCTCTCGTGTCGGGCCACAACTTTAGCCAAAAGCCGGGCCGTCTCTCAGTACCCTAACTCTCCGCCCGGTGCCGTGGGGCGAGGTGTGGTGCTGTGGTCTCTCTTGGCCGGCGGCGTCATAGAACTCGCCGTCTCTGGTATAGACTGGGCCTGAGCCCTCGTGACTCTGGGTGTCCTGCTAGCAGCTCCCTCGGCTGCCTTGCCCTTCTGGGCCCGGGTTGCCTTACGTGGAGGCATAATCAGCATACGGGAAAGGAATACGTTAGAGGGTCCAACCTATAACACGACTCTAAAGCACGATCTCGGAATGAGAAGAATGGAAACCAATCCTAAATATCCTATAGCCTCACGATTATTGGTGTGGTGCACAACACACCGATAATCAAGACTCTACTAGATACGGTCAGACACTTTCCGAGGATTAAGCGCTCGATACCACTTTTGTCACGACCGTTCGGGGCGTGGATCGTGCCTTACCGGCACCCAAGTAGTCATACATCGGAGAAATCGGAAATATAAAACAAGACATGAAACAGATTTATAAAATAAGACACGGTTTATGTGAGAAAACATCGCTTTCGGCGTATATATATATAATCATAGTTCAAGATTACATCCGACATCGCATAACATGACTACAGACCTCTAAGGAAATATACAACTATGGCGGGACAGGGCCCCGCCATACCCTGACTGTACAAACTAACTACAACAGGGAGATCATACCAAAAGTAGAGCCTCCGGAAGAGATGGAGCTCCCGACACCAACGTAGAGATCCTAAGGATGCGGATCTAGCACCTGCTTGCCCTTACCTGCGGCATGAACGCAGCCCCCCGAAGGAGGTCGATAACAGTACTAAGTATGCGAAAGCAGAAGTACTTAAATGAAAACATATCATTTTTAAAACCAGTTTACAAATATGTATGAAACAACCAAGGAAACCGCACATAGTGCCACATCACAAACAAGAGCAACAATAGGTAACTGTAATGAGTCTTGTCTAGGCTGCGAATGATCGAAACAGGGCCACTCGCCCCCATCATCATTCTGCAAGCCTAATCCTGACTCCCGGAGTCCGCATAGGCCACTCACATGGGCCCGCATGAGGTATAACCCCGCATCGAGGGTAGCTACTCCTCGGCATGGTCCTGTACTCGCCGTCCGCATGGCCTCCCCGACCGCATGTGGCATAACCCCGCATACTAACCTGGAACTCTCGTAGCTCCGCATAGGCCCCCTGGACCCGCATGAGGTATTCTCGAATCATGGTCCCAGACCGCCTGAGTCTACCCCGCATCGGAGGGCAGCTTAACCCCCGGTATCATCTCAAGAGGTGAGTGATAGTATACTAACATAACAACTTATCTTTAAACAACATAAGCACAACAAGGATACTCACCTATACAAACGTTACAAGATACTAACACACATAGCATCATATCATGTCTACTTATCAAACCATCTTATTATTCTTTTCACAATATAAGTCTGTTATAAACACATAGGCAAACTTGTTTCTTTTATCAATCTTAAGTGGTTATACTTAACTTCCCATAAAGCTAGTATAACTCTTAAGCTTCTGTTTTAAAAACCAATTAGTTCTCTTTAAAATGATTCAGTATTCTTTTGAAATGCTTTCAGATCTTTTTTATTCAGGCTTAAGCCGTGAGGCATTCTTAGTAAGTGTTATTCAGGCTTAAGTCAAAGACATTGCCGTAGTTATTATTCAGTTAACACATGTACGTCTACCGTACTATATATATTGTAAAATATCATGCTTTAGGAAGAATCACATACCTTCTCAGCGAAAACCACCTGCCAAGTTGAATATGTCGCGCAGAGAGTCAGCCTATAATAGTCACAGATATCTATCAAAGACTACTCAAGGTCATTCTAAGCAGAGGGTTCACAATTCTACGGAAAGTCGGGCAGCACTTCCCTACCGTGAGCTATATAAGTTCATTGTGAAACATCCTATGTAAATCTGATTCAATTATTCTTCTTTAAACCCTTCTCGTGATAACAGTTCAATTCTATACGTGATATACTTCTAAGTATTTATACTTATCCTTATACTACAACAAGATATATTTTCTAATTCAAAAGAGGTTAGGATTAGTTACCCTGGTAAGCCCAATAATATCCTAGAAAAAGTCGCGCCTGAGCAAGGTTTTGCTCCTAAGTTGTATGCTCCAAGAACCCTAGAAGTTCTTCACAACTTCTACTAAGTACTAAGGTATTTGGGCTAGGGTATTTTGGGCATTATAACGATACAAGAAGGTAACTTTTCTACCAAGGGAGGGGGGGTAGATTTTTGGCTAGGCTAGGGGGGGGGGCCTCGGCCAAACTACTAGGCTAGAGAGGGGGGGGTATTCGGCCAAGGGCCTTCACAAGGGGAGGGGGAGGTGTTTTTGGACGAGAAGACTACAAAGGGAGAGGAGAGGATTTTTCAAGACTTGGAAGATTTGTGGATGAAGAACTCTTCATCTCTAAGGGGGTATTTATAGGTCAAGCCTTGGCCAACCAATGGCCAAGATGAAGACAAGTGCAAGGCAAGTGTAGGGTGAGGATTAACTAAACACAAATATCCTACCAACCCTTGACTTGTGCACAAGGCACAAAAAACGTGCCTTGGCTCTCCAATTTCGTCCATGGACGATTCAAGTCCATCAATGGGAGGGTGCCAAGTGTTGCCCTCCCGTTGGTCCAAAATGTTTCGTCTCTCGGAAAAATCCGCAAAAATAAGAAATGGCATAGCCGGAATTTACTCTACGAAAGCTGTGGAAACGTTTCGTCGGAAAACGATTCTTTTAGTGAGTTGTGTACAAAATAAAACGTCCAAGGCTTATCTTTAAGGCAAGACTTTCGTACGTATTCCCTTACGTACATACTCTGGAAATACGGGGTATAACACGAGCCTTGGTGTCCGATTGAGTGATTCTGATAGTAGTGGGGTTCGGGTTCGAGAGGTTGCCGAGTCTTCCATCGTTGAGGAGGTGAAGAGGCGACAGTATGAGGATTCGATTATGATACGGTATCGTGATACGGCTCTTCGTGAGGGGAAGGGTCCATTTGAGGTAGCACCTGATGGGGTGCTAAGGTTTGAGGGCAGGTTGTGTGTTCCAGATATTGCAGGACTTCGACAGCAGGTTCTAGGGGAAGCACACAGCGCGCGTTACTCTATCCATCTGGGGTCGACAAAGATATACCACGACCTCAGATCTGTGTATTGGTGGGACGGCCTGAAGAGGGACGTTGCATAGTTTGTTGCTCAGTGCCCGAGTTGTCAGCAGGTCAAGGTGGAGCACCAGAGGCCTGGTGGGTTGTTGCAGGCTATAGAGATTCCGACATGGAAGTGGGAGGTGATCAATATGGACTTTATTACAGGATTACCTCGCACTCAGAGGAAGCATGATTCTATCTGGGTTATCGTCGACAGGCTGACGAAATCAGCCCATTTTCTTCCCGTCAGGACGACTTTTTCGGCCGAGGATTACGCCAGACTTTACATCCGAGAGATCGTGAGACTACATGGGGTCCCTATTTCTATCATATCGGACAGAGGAGCTCAGTTTACAGCTAACTTCTGGAGGTCTTTCCAGAAGGGATTAGGGACGCAGGTGAGCCTCAGTACTGCATTCCATCCTCAGACCGACGGACAGGCAGAGCGTACTATCCAGACACTTGAGGATATGCTGCGAGCCTGTGTTATTGATTTCAGGGGTAGCTACGAGGATCATTTGCCGCTAGTAGAGTTTGCGTATAACAACAGCTACCACTCCAGTATCTAGATGGCGCCTTATGAGGCCTTATATGGGAGGAAGTGCAGGTCACCGATAGGCTAGTTTGATGTGGGTGAGGTGCAGTTAGTCGGGCCAGACTTGGTTCAGCAGGCGGTGGATAAGGTGAAGCTTATCCAGGAGCGGTTATTGACAGCTCAGAGTCGACAGAAGTCGTATGCAGATCATCGGCGTCGACATTTGGAGTTTGAGGTTGATGATTGGATTTTTCTGAAGGTGTCCCCCATGAAGGGGGGTGATGAGCTTTGGTAAGAAAGGGAAGCTCAGCCCAAGGTACATTGGGCCTTATCAGATTGTCCGTAGGGTAGGCAAGGTTGCCTATGAGTTGGATCTGACGTCCGATCTGGAGGCAGTACATCCAGTTTTTCATGTTTCCATGCTGAGGAGATGTATCGGAGATCCGTCTAGAGTGCACCCGATTGATGAGGTCCCGGTGACAGAGGGGTTATCATATGAGGAGATTCCCATAGCAATACTCGATTGTCAGGTTAGGCGACTGGGGACAAAGGATGTGGCTTCCGTCAAGGTCTTATGGCGGAACGAGAATAGAGAAGAGATGACGTGGGAAGCAGAGGAGGACATGAGGCAGAAGTATCCCCACTTATTCCCCACACCTCAAGGTAACTCACTTTCCTACTGGTTAATTTAAATTGTCTTATGTACTTAAGTGTTCTATTGTGGCCATGTGTGGCATTTTGCAAATTGTTCAAGTTATGAGAGACTGTGCCGTTATCCGAATTAATTGAATCTTGAAGGAACATTCGGGACGAATGTTTCTAAGGGGGGGTAAATGTTATACCCCGAAGTTCCAGAGTATGTATGTAAGGACGTACGTATGAATGTTTAAACCCTAATTAGGGTAAGAATGAAAGAATTGTTTCCGACGGAAAATATTCCGAACATTGTGAAGGAAATTTTTACGTTTTCAATATTTTTATGGAATTTTTCCGAGAGATAAATATTTTGGACCAATAGGAGGGCGACATGTGTCACCCCAAGATGCCAAGTTGGACGATTTTTTGTGAGTGAGTGGGCAAGAAAAGTGGCCAAAAGTCTTGCATGGAGTTGGACGGTTTTTGTGAGTTAGTGGGCAAAGTCAAATGGTCAAAGTCTTGCACGGCTTTAGTAGGACAAGTGTAGAAAGGGACCTACACAAAACAATCTATACCATACACATGTTTCAATCCTAACCCTTGGTTGTTCTATATAAACCCCTTTAGTTGATGAAAATCTTCCACACTTAGTATATTTCAAGACTTGAAAATATTTTCTCTCCCTCCTTCTAAAGTTGCTCTCGTCAATTGCCCCCTCCCCTAACCAAATGTTGTCCAAAAATTCTTAAACTTATAAGTGTTCTTCCTTAATGTGTTAGGAAGATTATTAACCAAGAGTTAGACAAGATTTCACACCCCTAGCCTCAAAAACATCACAAAAGCCGAGAGTGGACAGTTTTGAAGCCTAAGTATTCTTCACTTTTTGGAGTTAATTCTTGAATAGAAGTTGGTTAGGAACTTCTAAGGGTGACTTGTGATGATTTGGAGCACAAAGATTTAGAGCTAAAGAACAAAGATTTGGAGCTAAGACTTGCTTTGGAACGACTTTAAGTTCTTGGATATTGTTGGGCTATTATTGAGGTAATGAACCTTAACCTCTTTGTGAAGTTGATTATTATGTATATTGGATATTATACATATATTGGAAGTATATTATGGACTATAAGATATAAAGAAAGATTTGGATCTTGTTAAGATGTTAAAAGGAGAATTGGCATATTAGCCATTAAAATGGTAAAAATGTATCCATTACTTGCTAAGAAATTAACAAAAAAGAAGCTATAACTTATATAAAGATTGGAATATAAGTTGAAGGACTAATGAAGTAATTGGATAAGTAAAATTGTAAAAGTTGGCTAAGGACACCAACTTAAGGACCGTATCTACTTAAGAACCGTATCTACTTAAGGACCGTATCTATTTTGGACCGTATCTACTTTGGACCGTATCTACTTTGGACCGTATCTACTTTGGACCTTCTTTACTTATTGTTATTATGAAGGAGAGATTGTTAATCGCGTTCCGTTTGGGCGTGTTATCCCCTTCTTTACTTATTATTGTTATGAAGGAGAGATTGTTAATCGCGTTCCGTTTGGGCGTGTTATCCCCTTCTTTACTTATTATTGTTATGAAGGAGAGATTGTTAATCGCGTTCCGTTTGGGCGTGTTATCCCCTTCTTTACTTATTATTATTATGAAGGAGAGATTGTTAATCGCGTTCCGTTTGGGCGTGTTATCCCCTTCTTTACTTATTGTTATTATGAAGGAGAGATTGTTAATCGCGTTCCGTTTGGGCGTGTTATCCCCTTCTTTACTTATCAGAATTATTGCGCCTTATTTATGGCATATTGGTTACTATTATCGGGCCTTGGAAAAGGTGGAGAATTGAGTAGAAACGGGGGAAGTGCTGCCCAATTTTTCGTAGACTAAGAGAAATCTTACTTAGAAGAATCCCACGAACTAGAAGTTGATAGGCGTGTTTTGACTGACACTCTGCGCGCGACATATCCGACTTGGCAAGTGGATTTAGCCGAGGAGGTATGTGATTCTTCCTATCTCTTTGAGCATGATATTTGTGAAATATATATAGTACGGTAGACGTACGTATGTTAAACTAAATTTGGCTTTACTTCGATGTCTTTTGACTTGAGTTCTAAATAATAATAATCTTGAATATTTCAACAAGAGTTATGAATCATTTTTGGGAGAAAAGTAATACTTGGTTTTCATAAAAAGTTTAAGTGTCATACTAGCTTTATGGGAAGTTAGCTATAACGACTTAAGAAAGATAAGAAAAACGATTTAATTGTTTGTTTATCAAATGCTTGAAATGATGTTTGAAGGTATGGTAAGTTGGTTTGATAAACATGTTGTGATGCTACGTGTGTTAGTATCTTGTGATGTTTGTGTAAGGAGGTTATTCTTGTTGTGCTTATGTTGTTTAACGATAAGCCGTTGTGTTAGTATTGTACCACTCACCTCTTGACATGATACCGGGGGTTAAGCTGCCCCCCGATGCGAGGGATACCTCATGCGGGTCCATGGGACCTATGCGGAGCTGCGGGAGTTCCAGGAATGTGATGCGAGGAATACCTCATGCGGTCTATGTGGCCATGCGGACTGCGGGAGTCCAGGACGATGCCGAGGATTAGCTACCCTCGATGCGAGGAATACCTCATGCGGGCCTAGGTGGCCTATGCGGACTGCGGGAGTCCAGGATTAGGCACGCATAATGATACTATGGGCGATTGGCCTTGCTTCGATCATTCGCGGCCTAGAAAAGACCAGTTACATTATATCTATTATTGCTCTTGTTTGTGATGTGGCACTAGGTGCGGTTAACTTGGTTGTTTCGTACATATTTGTGAATTGGCTTTAAAAATGTTATAGTTATATATATATATATCAAGATTTTTACGATTTCACATACTTGGTACTGTTATCGACCTCTTCGGCCTGCGTTCATGCCGCAGGTAAAGGAAAACAGGTGGTAGATCCTCATTCTTAGGATCTTTACTCTAGTGTCAGGAGCTCCATTTCTCCGGAGGCTCGACTTTTGGTGTGGTTCTCCCTGGTGTTGTATATATTTTGTACATTCAGGGGTATGACGGGGCCCTGTCCCGTCATAGTGTTTACATCTTCTTAGAGGTCTGTAGTCCTGTTGTTAAGTTGGGATGTAATTGTTCACTTTTGGGTATTTATATACATGTCGAAAGGGAACTTTTCCTTGGCTAGACTGTTCTTATTTTACACTGTTTCATGTTTGCAAGTTTATATTCCGCTGATTACTCTGATGTATGTCTACTTGGGTGCCCGGGTAAGGCACCAGTCACGGGCCCGGGAACGGGTCGTGACAGTATCTCCCTAACGAGTTATGTTGATTGCAGCTACGAGAAAGGCAGCAGTGACCCAGGAAGGAATATGTGGATTGTGTATCCAGGTTGGTGGTAATTGTTGTATAGTTGGTATAATAACGTACAACTATACTGATTTATGTATGACGGTCATTTATGGGTTGCCTAGAATGATTTTAGATTATCAAGAGTTGGTAAGGACTTACTAGATACCGGGAAGGTATGAAACAATTAATGAATTCTCATCGAGGTTTTACCTATTATTTTGAGATAAATGGGAAATGATGAGCTGCTTGAGAAGGTATTAAACCCTTAAGAAGTCATGTTAAGAAACTTAATGGAATGCCATGTTAATAGATTAAGCTACGTGGTAGGCTTAAGAGAATTGTACGGATGAGATCCGTATGGAGTAAGTAATGGTGGTTGTGATCAAGACAACACGATTATGGTATTATGAGAAGTTATTCTACCTGTTTTAGGGGGGGTACTGATAAGGTAGGCTTGGTGTATGGAAATTGCGAGCCTATGAATATTGATAACCGTCGAGACCTTAGGTATATAAGGCCTTCTCGGGCAATAGGATTTTGTTCAGACTAAGGGTAAGAGTTAAGTGTCACGACCCAACCCCGGGCCCACGACTGGTGCCCTACCTGGGCACCCCTTACAGGTATACATCAGAGAATAGCAGCGGAACATATAAAACTCATAAGTACTTAAACAGTAAATATCAACAGGTTAGCCGATAAGGCCACCTTTCGTAAAATATACATGAACCAAAATAAAATAAACCAGTACATTTCTGTTCTTAAAAACCCAATCCACAATGTGACTACAGACCTCTAAGAATAACAACTGTGACGGGACAGGGCCCCGTCATACCCCTGAATATACAACAACCGACCATACCAGGGATCTGAACCAGGGATAAGCCTCCGGAGTAATGGAGTTTCCCAACAGCTGAACAGTGATCCTAAGAGTGAGGATCAGCAACCTGTATACTCTACCTGCGGCATGAACGCAGCCCCCCGAAGGAGGTCAGTACAACATGTACCAAATATGTGAAACTGAAAGTACTGTAATGAAATCATAAGTCTAAAATAAAGCTGGAGACATGTATGATAACTCAATTAACAGTACACTGTGCCTTACTAACAATGAGAGTAAACAAGAGTATACTTTACTGCATAAAAATAGGAGGCTCATGATCAAAGTAGGGCCACCCGCCCGTAGTATCATTAAGCAATCCTACTCCTGGGACTATTTCACCCGCATAGGTCCTGTGGACCCGCAATGAGGTAACTTCCTCGCATAGGCTGTATCCGCCCGCATAGGTCGTGTGGACCCGCATGAGGTATTCCTCGCATAGGACTATTTCACCCGCACAGGACTATTTCACCCGCTTAGGCCCGATGGGCCCGCAATGAGTACAAACGCCGCACTCGCATCATGGGTAGCAAATCCATGGAATTAGTAGTAACCCGGGGCTTTACCCCGTAAGAATAACATAAACTAGCACAACCGGCTATCATACATAACATAAGCGCTACCGGCTTATCATACATAACATAAGCACTACTGGCTTATCATACATAACATAAGCACTACCGGCTTATCATACAGAACATAAGCAAGTTAAGAAATTCCCCTAACTTCTTATTAGCCTTATTCATATACACTCTCATTTTAGTTTACTTAAGGCACTAACATGTCATTATACAATCCGGGAATTTAACCCAAAGTACTACGTACTTATACTCTTTTAAAATTACTCTTTTTCATATAAAACTTCCAAGATACTAATAACCGTAGTATCAAGTCATATCTACTTTTCAAGAAAAGTCACAATACCTTTTAAAAATACATTTATAGGCTTCTAAATCAAGTGACTTCTTTCTTTTAAGACCTTAAGCAATTGATGCCTCAAAATCAATCTGCCTTTCATTATTTCAAGTCATTTATTGTTACACCCCGGAAATTTCAGGATATGTTTCTAAGAACGTACATAAGAACTCAAATGTTAAGATTTGAGATGAGTAAATTTATCGGAATTTTGGAATTTGTCGGAAAATGAAATATTGCGACGAACGGGAGGGCGACACGTGTCACCCCCTTAATACTCTTGGACGAAATTGACATGGGGGAAATGGTCATTTGACCATAATTTAAAAGATCAAGTCTTGCAAAGGCAAGAGCTTGACATTGTTGACCAAGTCAATGCCACTTGGCTTGATCCTTGTGAAGTACATCCTAACCACCCATTTGTTCTAATCTTGACCCTCCATCTTGTAATATATGTATAGTAGTGCAAGACAAGGCAAAACACTTAGACAAAATTTTACAAAAATTTGGATGAACTCAATAGAGGCTCTCGGCTTTAGGAGGGTTTCAAAAGAAAAAAAATTCAATTGTTGTCCAATAATCTCCCCACTTTAAACCAAGGTACCTAAGGGTATTGTAAGTGTTTCTCAATAGAAAGATCCCGGAAATGTGGTGTTTTCGTATTAGTCGCAAGGAGAAAACCTAAAGGGTTATTCAACTTTGAAGTTGAAACTTGAAGATGAGTCTTTTATAAGCTTCTAAGGGTTGCTTGGAGTGGATTGGAACGTCGAAAGGGGGAGCTAAAGTTGCTAAGGAGCGACTTGTGATCTTGGATCATAATTGGGCTAATTGAGGTATAATCTTCGTTTTACTTTTGTAATTGAAGATTTCATGTTATGATAAGTTATAAGTGATCATGTGATTTGTGTTATGAAGTTTGATAAGTGACATGGATTGTAGAAGCCTAGAACCGAAAATGACATGATTAGCCTTTTGAAATTGAAATACAATTTTGGTCGTTAATTAGAATCGTCGCATGTTTACCTACTTGAGGAATGTAGTAGCTATTATTAATTGCGGCTTGATATCATGTTATACTAAACCACTTGGATTAAAAAGGAATTGGAAACGATTTGTATTGTTGCCTAATTGTCGAATTGACATTATAGTTTAGACTAGTTTGTTATCGTTTGTGGTGAGCCAATTGGGGCTGTTTGGTTATTCATTTGTATTGAACTACCTTATAAATTGTGGTGAGCCAATTGGGGCTGTTTGGTTATTGTATTCGGCCTTGAAAAAGGTGGCAAAGTTAGTAAAACAAAGGAAGTCTTTGTCCGATTTTCCGTAGAATTTAGTGACTTGCACTTGGAATATTCTACGTTTGAAACTAGAAGTTAATAGACGTACTATGGTCATTATAGGTTGACATACTACGTACGGCGACTGGACTTAGCAAGTGGATTAAACCGAAGAGGTATGTGGAACTTTCTTATCTCTTGAGCATGATTAAGTTGTAAATGTATAGTACGGTAGACGTACGAGATTTTTGACAAATCTAGTCTATTTGATATCCTTGGCTTATTTTAAGAATGCCCAAGTTGTTTGAGTTAGGGAATTAACTCACTTGATTAAATATTAAGGATATCTTGATTTTCAAAAGTTAAGAGACTTTAAGTATGTTGAAAGTATTTTAATACTTGTTTGTTGGAAAGTTTAAGTCTCTTGGTTATAAGGAAAAATGTAAATTGCTAATGTATAAGGCTAGTATAACGGCTTTATGGGAAGTTGGTTATAATAGCTTTATGGAAAGTTAATAAGAGAATGGTTTACTCTTAAGTAATTTAAGCATGTTAAGGGACTTGAAGAGTTTTAAAGAATGTGACACTTGTTTCGTTTTAAACGTATAAGTCCCTTGGATAGGAAATTGTACTTGACTTAGGTATAAAGTGAATATAACGACTTTATGGGGAGTTGGTTATATTGGCTTTATGGAAAGATAAATGGCTTGATTTATTTGAAAGGCAATTTGATTTGAAGGCATCAATTGCCTAAGGCTTTTACGAGAGGAGAAGTCACTTGATTTAGAAGCCTAATTTTATTTCTAAAAGTATTGTGACTTGTCTTGAAAAAGGAATTGTAACTTGATACTACGGTTAGTAGTATCTTGGAAGTTTTATAATGAAATGAGTCATTTTGAAAGAATAGAAGTATGTAGTACTTTGGGTTAAATTCCCGGATTTTTATAAAGAACATGTTAGTGCCTTAAGTAAACTAAAATGAGAGTGTATATGAAAAAGAATAATAAGAAGTTAGGGGATTGCTTAACTTACTTATATATTGTATGATGACCCGGTAGTGCTTATGTTATGTGTGATAGCCGGATTTGTGCTAGTAGTTCAGTAATAATTGCGGGGTCATTCCCCGGGTTTGTGGCATTGCATATTTCCGTGGATTTGCTACCCACGATGCGAGGAATACCTCATGCGAGTCCGTAGGGCTTATGCGGGTGAAATAGTCCCATGCGGGCGGGTCCAGCCTATGCGAGGAATACCTCATGCGAGTCCGTAAGGGCTTATGCGGGTGAAATAGTCCCATGCGAGGCACACCTCATGCGGGTCCACGCGATCTATGCGGGTGAAATAGTCCCAGGAATAGGATTGCTTAATGACATCGCGACAGTGGTCTGTTTGATCGTGAGCTTCCTACTTTATATTGTAAGTATACACCTATTTACTCTCATTGTTAGTAAGGCACGATTATCGTTAATTGAGTATCATACATGTCTCCGCTTTATTATTAGACTTATGATTTCATTACAAGATTTCGCCACATATTTGGTACATGTTATCGACCTCCTCGGGCCGCGTCACGCCGCAGGTAGAGTACAAGTTGTTGATTCTCGCTCTTAGGATCACTGTTCAGTCGTTGAGAAGCTCCTTTATTCCGGAGGCTTATCCCTGGTATTGTCGGTTATTGTACATTCAGGGGTATGGCGGGGCCCTGTCCCGCCAGAGTTTTTATTCTTAGAGGTCTGTAGTCACATTGTGGATTGGGCTGTAAAGAAAAAAAATGTACTGTTTTATTGATATGGTTTTCAGAAGGTAGCCTTATCGGCTAGCCTGTTGTTATTTTATGTTTAAGTACTTTATCAGATGTGTATGTTCATTGCTATTCTCTCGAGGTATATCGAAAGGGGTGCCTGTGTAGGGCACCGATGCGGCAGAGGTCGGTCGTGACAAAAGTGGTATCGAGCGATTAGTCCTCGGAAAGTGTCTACAGACCGTGTCTAGTAGAGTCTTGATTATCGGTGTGTTGTGCACCACATCTATAATCAGGAGGTTGCAGGACATTTAGGATTGGTTCCCATTCTTCTCACTCTAAGATCGTGCGATAGAGCTGTATGGTTAGGGTCGTCTTTCCCTAACAAGTTATGATTGTTTGCGACTACGAGAAAGCGCGATGACCGGGAAGGATTATGTGGATTGCGTATCGGGTTGGTAATGTTTGTAGTATAGATGGTATTGTGACATACAACTATACGGATTTATGTTTGGGGTCACGTGTGTTGCCTAGGATGATTTTAGATTACCAGGATTGGGTAAGGACTAAATAAATACCGGGAAGGTATGAGCAGTTAAGAAACTCTCATCAAGGTTTTACGTGCTAGTTTGAGATAATTAGGTGATGATGAGTTGTGTGAGAATGTAATGGACCCTTAAGAAGTTAATTAAGAGACTAAGTGGAAGACTATGTTAGCAACTTAAGCTACGTGGTATGCTTAAGGAAATTGTACGGGCGAGATCCGGACGAAGAAAGTATGGTTGTCGTGGTCAAGACAACACGACTATGATTTTACGAGAAGTTTTGTACCCGGTTACGGGGGGCTGATAAGTTAGGCTTGGAGCATGGAAATTGCGAGCCTGAGAAGGTGATAACCGTCGAGACCTTAGGTATATAAGGCCTTCTCGGGTAGTAAAGTTAAGTCAGACCAAGGGTAAGAGTTAAGTGCGACGCCGAGTCGAGTTGAGGACCTATTAAGGGTCGCCCCATAACTTGAAAGGAAATGGGATCAGTTAGTAGTAGTCCCGCTATGTGACAGGGTCACGAGGGTGCAAGGCCCAAGTTTAGTTAGTCATTTTACGGGTTCGTGGACGTGTTCCACCGGAACCAGGTTGTGAGAGCCGGAATGGGCCTTGTATTGTTTAATTTAGTAACTCCAGAGATTTGAGGCCCGAACCAGTATGAAGGCTATGTACGTACGCTAGAATAAGTTTGGGAGTACGGGAAGAGTACGACCAGTGAAAAAGAGAGCAACCAAGTGTAAAGAAATAAAGCCGGAATCTATGAAAACCTTTCGAGGTGACTACACCCGTGAGTGTTGGGTGGTAGCTGAGCGGTTAGATAATAATTGTCGGTAACGATAAAGTCGTTGGACCCAGCAGAGCTGTTATGACAGACAGTGAGGTCATTATGAGTTCGGGCTAGTTGGCCTCTTGTTATGCCAACGTTGACTGCAGAGAGAGATTGACTCGATTCCAGTTTTCTGGTAAGCTGATTTTTCCAGTGAAAAGGGAGAGAAGTGGTGGTAACCAGTGAATTATCCTTCCTTCTTTGGCATCATTGTTTTTAATAAGTCTGTGTGATTTGTTCATTTGAGGTGGATTGAGGCAGAAAGTAGTAATAATTGAATTTGAAGGAATTTATGTTAAATGCCCTTGGAGGTACTTGGAGTTGGTTTGGTGTGGCGGTCAGGGCCACGACCTTCCAGATAATTTCAGGAAAATGTGCAAGGCATGAATAAATAAGTACGAATGCTGCCGGCGGAAAGCGGAGGGCAACTTTGGTAGGTTTTGAAAATCTACATGACTTTAAGGCGGTGCGTGATGATTAGATATTATTGGACCGCAAGAGGACCCTGTGATTAGGGTTGTGACTCCAAGGAAAGTTTAAGTAAGGGAGATAAGTTCTCTTCCCCACGTAAAAGGATAGTTTTGCGTATTATGAGGTTACGTGTACCCATGTTGTTAGACGAAGGATATAAGACTGGTAAGGTCTTCGGTATCGTTGTCACGACCCGAACCCGGGCCCGTGACTGGTGCCTTACCCCGGGCACCCTAGTGATACAACATCAGAGAAAATCAGCGGAAATAAAAACATGAACATGAATTTAGAGACAAAATAAATAAACAGGCCAACCAAAACAGTTGCCTTCATCATATATACATAAATACCCGAACAGTTATCCTTTTTACAAACCCCCGCCACAACAAAGGTTACTGCACTCTAAGATTTACACAACAACTATGACGGGACAGGGCCCCGCCATACCCCTGAATGTACACGGACCTACAGACTCAGGGTAACATACCAAAGATAAGCCTCCGAAGGAACGGAGCTTCCCAACACGCTGAAAGGTGATCCTAAAAGGGATCGACACCGATGTACCTCTACCGCGTGAACGCAGCCCGGAGAGGTCGAGATAACAGTACCAAGTATGTGAAATCAGAAATATCAGAATCGAAATCATAATAGTCTATAAAAGCGGGAGACGGTATGATAACCAAACTACAGTACATACACATAACAGTTATATCAATTCAGGGTCTCACGCCCACAACATCAATCCTGCCCGTGGAGTACCTTCCTCACTGCCATGATATGATAACAACAAGATAGAAATCCAAATGGGAGCATACCCGTGCGCTACGATCGTCGTGTCGGTATGTCCAAAGGGAACAAATAAGACAACATTCCAAATGGAAGCATACCCGCGCGCTACGATCGTGTCGATGAGTCCAAAGGGAAACAATAAGACAAAGATTCCAAATGGAAGCATACCCGTGCGCTACGCATCGTGTCAGTATGTCCAAAGGGAAACAATAAGACAACAAGGCGGTAATCAAAGTGGAAGCATACCCGTGCGCTACGCATCGTGTCAGTATGTCCAAAGTGATTTAACAAAAGTAACACTATCAGCGAACGCGTGCGGTGGAATTTCTCCGCCACCGCTGCACGTCTAAGTAAGTTCTCAACAAGTCAACCGACCCTCCATCGAGAGACGCGGTAGTATAGAAACACAATCTTTGCACAACAAAGGCTATCACAACAAGCATAGGCAAGTTTCACAACAACAAGCATAGGCAAGTTTCACATCAACAAGCATAGGCAAGTTTCACAACAACAAGCATAGGCAAGTTATACACAACTCAAAGTACTTTCATTTTATGCCAAAGTCCGGGTTTTAACCCTAAAGTACTACGTACGTTAAATTCCTTTTTAAAACCAAATTAAGGCAACACCATGCCTTCTTTTTTTTTTACCAAAACACTTTTCTTTTTAAAGTCAAGTTACCACATTAAAACCAATGATAAAACCTTTCTTTTGTTTTCATAAGGTCGTTATAACCAACTTCCCATAAAGTTGTTATACACCTTATGTTTTCAAACCAAGTATACACTTCTTTCAAAAAGGTTTCTTAATCTTTTAGAATACTTCAAGGTTCTTTTACATCAAGTCGGTTATAAGTCAAATCAGTTATCTTTTAAAAACCACAAAGCATTTCTCATTTACATAGAGCTGTTATAACCAACTTCCCATAAAGCCGTTATAACACTTTATGTTTAAAGACAATCAAATACATTTAACACATGTACGTCTACCGTACTACATAGTTATACACATATCATGCTAGAACAGATAGGAAGAGGTTCACATACCTCGCGACGAGTATCGACTAATAGCAAAACGCTCCAAGTACCTCAAACCGTCTGCTACACTCTCAGTCAAGCAGATCACTCCACACGTAGTACTACAACCTATAGAGGCCACAAAGCGCCTATTAATATCTTTAGATCTCAATGTAGAATATTCTACATAAAATTCGCAAAGACTCTCCGCAACATAAGATAAATCTCCTCTCTATCGAGGCCGGCTACAAGCCAACCAGTGGGGTTAACACGCCTAACCGGACGTGTACAATTCTACTACACAAGAATGCTACACAAGTCTCTTATGTCTGATCTATGTAATTACGATTCGATTCTCTTCTTAAAATTCAGCTTAAGTCGCAAGACATTGCTGTAAGTATTATTCGAGCTTAAGTCAAAAGACATTGCCGCACAACTAAGTTCAGTTCTATATATAGTATACTTAACTATATACTCCTACAACATGTAATTTCCAATTACAAATGTAAGGTCATGAGTGTTTACCTCGATAAGCCCAAAATTATCCAAGTTATATGTCGATCCTGAGCAAGGTTTAGCTCTACTCGTGCGCTCCGACCCGCTCCAACCAACCCCTTAGAAGTTCTAACCAACTTCTACTTATAACTTCAACTACGGGTGAAGATTTACTTAGGGTTTCGTTTTTGTGACTGAGGGAAGTATAATAGTATTTTCTGGGCTTTTGTATAAGTGTAACTTTGGGAATACTATAAGGTATTTGGGCCAAGGTATTTGGGCATTATAACAATACTAGGAGAGTATTTCTATACCACAAAAGGGGGGTATTATACGAAAACAACTAGGCTAGGGGGGGGGGGTACCCCACGGCTAGAACACTACAAAGGGGAGGGGGGGAGCTTTCGGCCAAGGGCCTTTCTCAAAGGGGGAGGGTTTGGACGATTTTAACTCACAAAGGGGGAGAGATTTCAAGACTTGGAAAATGATTTTTGGATGAAGAAAGTTCATCAACTAAGGGGGTATTTATAGGTCAAGCAAAGGCCAACCAATGGCCAAGATCAAGCCAAGTGTTAGGCAAGTGTAGGGCTAGGATTAAGCCATGTGCACCTTATCCATCTACCACACAACTTGCACAAAATATCCTACCAACTCCCCTTGACCCTTTCGTCCAATCCGCCCAAAAACGTGCTCCAATTAGAGGGTGACAAGTGTCGCCCTCTCGTTGGTCCAAAATGTTTCGTCTCTCGGAAAATCCGCAAAAATTTTAAATGACATAGCCGGAATTTTCCCTACGAAATTTGTTGAAAGTTTTCTTATAAAAACGACTCCTTTTGGTAGTTATGCACAAATTCGAACCTATGCCTACTTTAAGGCTCAAATTGTATACGTACGCCCTCACGTACATACTCTGGAAATACGGGGTATAACATTCTCCCCTCCTTAGAAACATTCGTCCCGAATGTTCCTTCTCGAAACAGATAACGAAGAAGTTCCTTCTAACAAGTTGTCAACGCCACACCTGGCCACGTAATAACACACGTTCTCTTCCCTCCTTACTCGTCGTGCCCTTTGAACACTTGAACTCTTCTAGTATACGTACCACACTTCAGTCATCGCCAGCTTCCCAACACGTTTGAGACACAACCTCCAAACTTCGTCATCTTACTAGATTCACTCTCCCTTAAGGCCATTCCCGGCCTTCACGATCCGCTTCCTGTAGAACATATCCACTAAATCATAAGATGGTTATCTAATAATGGGCCTAGCACCTCGTGACCCTACCACTGGCGACCACCGAGCTGACCCCACTTTGAAACCGGCCGCGGGTTGGCCCTCAACATGGCCCCAACCCGACCCACTTACGCATCACGCTCTTGTTCCCCGATCCGGAACAATCTTACCTCTACAGGTCATGAAAGCTACCACTTCCATTTTTTTTACACTACCCAAGGAAATTTCCCCACAATTACTCTACGTATGATTATACATTCTGACAAAGATCACCCGCAAGATCTTGTACTCAAGACGGCCTTACATCTAAGGTCTCAACTGTAATATTCTAAGGTTCATCATTTCTCACCCCCAGGCTTACCCTTTTTCACTAACCAGGTTTCTAAATCACATTTTAGCACAAAGCTATCCGAACATAACACTAAACACATCATCACAACATCAATACATACAAAACTCTAGAGGGTTAAGGATATACCTGAAAATAGGCGATTCAGAGGACCGCTAAAACTGGGAACTTCCACCGCGACCTACCGTGGGCCCGCCGGTATGAACATCCTGCTGACTATGGGAGGTGAAGAACCCGCAATCGATCCTCGTAGTCGTGCTATCTACCGCTACCCCTGGTCGGACAATTTCTCCCAAAATGGCCCTGCTGGCCGCATGTAAAACAAACTCCCGGACTAGCACGACACTCCCTACCGTGGAGTCTACCACAGCGGTCACAACGAGGTAGGGGTGGCTTCACCGCTAACACCCCGCTTCTCTCGAAAATCTGAACCTCGAGCCCCGACTGCTCCCCGAATACTCTGGATGCTCAAGATTGTGGAGGACCACTCTGTCGGGCGAGGCGCATAACTAGTCTGGCTGAGGCGATCCGCCGAAAGTCACCAAAGGACCTGCTGCTCGCCTCTTCACGACCTTGGTATTTCGTCGATTTCTCCGCCTCACCTCCAAGTGCATAAGCTCGCATGGCAATGTCCATGCCCACCAAGAGCTACACCGAACAACTCTCGCTAGGTAATCATCGAGCCTCAGAACATATCGGTGCACTCGATCCTCCATACTAGCTACTAATGCGGGACGTCACGCCAATGAGTCGAACTCCACATTGTACTTCCCGAGCGACGCCGGATCGCCGCAACACCAAAAATCTGTCGCCCGAGCCCTCTCATCCGCGGAGGTAAGAAATGTGCAAGAAAGGCCTCTGAGAACTCGTCCCATAAAGCTGGAAGTGCATGCTCTCCCCGGGACAGCTCCCACGAATCAAACCAATTGACTGCGGTATCACGCAGCCGATGCGAACCTAGGACCACCGACTCGGTCTCCGATGCCTTGATCACTCATGATCCGCTGAATCGCCGGATGAACTCCTCGGATCATCCTCGTGCCTCGACCCATAAAACTCGCGGGTTACACTCGTAAAATCCGAAATCTCAAATGCGCTCGCCGGGGTGAACTACGGGTGCTCTGGGCCGGAATCGCTGCATCGATCTATCTCAAGTGCGCCACAACCCGCCATTAATCGCCATCTCGCTTGTAACCCGTCTCTCTCGCCTGCACCAGGGATCGAGGCTCGTGTATCGCGTCTCTGAGATCGCCACGCTTCTACTCGTATCTCCTCGTTGCCTTGCCCTTCTCGCCGGGTTGCTTTGCGCGGAGGCATAATCGTAAAACGAGATACGCTGGAGGGTCCAACTTACAACACACCTCTAAGGCACGATCTCGTAATGAGAAGAATGGAAACCAATCCTAAATGTCCTATAGCCTCACGATTATAGATGTGGTGCACAACACACCGATAATCAAGACTTACTAGACACGGCTCAGACACTTTCCGAGGACTAACGGCTCTGATACCACTTTTGTCACGACCCGGGCCCGTGACTGGTGCCTTACCCCGGGCACCCTAGTGATACAACATCAGAGAAAATCAGGGAAATAAAAACATGAACATGAATTAAGAGACAAAATAAATAAACAAAGCCAACCAAAACTTGCCTTCATCATATATACATAAATACCGACAGCTTATCCTTTTTACAAACCCCGCCCACAACAAGGTTACATGCACTTAAGATTTACACAACAACTATGACGGACAGTGGCCCCGCCATACCCCGAATGTACACGGACCTACTGACTCAGTGGTAACATACCAAAGATAAGCCTCCAAGGAACGAGCTTCCCAACACGAAAGGTGATCCTAAAAGGATCGACAAACGATGTACCTCTACTGCGGATGAACGCAGCCCGAAGGAGGTCGATAACAGTACCAAGTATGTGAAATCAGAAATATCAGAATCGAAATCATAATAGTCTATAAAAGGGGAGATGTATGATAACCAAACTACAAGACATACACATAACGCTTATATCAATTCGTGGTCTCACGCCCACAACATCAATCCCGCCGTGGAGTACCTTCCTCACCGCTGCCTATGATATGATAACAACAAGATAGAAATCCAAATGGGAGCATACCCGTGCGCTACGCATCGTGTCAGTATGTCCAAAGGGAACAAATAAGACAACATTCCAAATGGAAGCATACCCGTGCGCTACGCATCGTGTCAGTAGGTCCAAAGGGAAACAATAAGACAGATTCCAAATGGAAGCATACCCGCAGCGCTACGATCGTGTCGATATGTCCAAAGGGAAACAATAAGACAACAAGGCGGTAATCAAAGTGGAAGCATACCCGCGCTACGATCGTGTCGATGTCCAAAGTGATTTAACAAAAGTAACACTATCAACGTGAACGCACTGCGTGGAATTTCTCCACCGCCGCACGCCCAAGTAAGTTCTCAACAAGTCAACCGACCCTCCATCGAGACGCCAGAGTATAGAAACACAATCTTTGCACAACAAAGGCTATCACAACAAGCATAGGCAAGTTTCACAACAACAAGCATAGGCAAGTTTCACATCAACAAGCATAGGCAAGTTTCACAACAACAAGCATAGGCAAGTTATACACAACTCAAAGTACTTTCATTTTATGCCAAAGTCCGGGTTTTAACCCTAAAGTACTACGTACGTTAAATTCCTTTTTAAAACCAAATTAAGGCAACACCATGCCTTCTTTTTTTTTGACCAAAACACTTTTCTTTTTAAAGTCAAGTTACCACATTAAAACCAATGATAAAACCTTTCTTTTGTTTTCATAAGGTCGTTATAACCAACTTCCCATAAAGTTGTTATACACCTTATGTTTTAAACCATTTTAAGACAACACAATGCCTTTTTTTTTCCTAAAGTTCCAGTTTGCCTAATTTCAAATACACAAGTCTTTTTTTGAAAAGTTCATAGTTCAATGTCTTAATCTCTTTTAAAACAATTGAGTAACATATGCCTTAGGCGAGTAGGTTATTCTTGTTCATAATCAATCTTATTAGCAGCCATGATCTAGAAATGTAATATCATTTTGTCTCATCTTAGCTTCTATGCAGATGGAGGTTTCTACTGGTTTTATTAATACTTAATTATTCAATACATTTCCCTTTATTAACGCTGCAGTGGTTTGTCGATACACATTCTGATTTCCGAAATCAGTAAAACATTATTCCTTCCAAAAACCAAGTACTCATTACTCACGAATGAGGTTTCACACAAACATCCATATTAAGTCAAGTCTCTTATCTTTTAAGAATAAGTCTCTTAACTTCTAAACCATTAAACCATTCTTTTTATCTCTCTTAAGGCGTTACACCTAACTTCTCATAAAGCTGGTATAACTTTTATGTTTTCAAACCAAGTATACACTTCTTTCAAAAAGGTTTCTTAATCTTTTAGAATACTTCAAGGTTCTTTTACATCAAGTCGGTTATAAGTCAAATCAGTTATCTTTAAAACCACAAAGCATTTCTCATTTACATGAGTCATTATAACTAACTTCCCATAAAGTCGTTATAACACTTTATGTTTAAAGACAATCAAATACATTTAACACATGACGTCTACCGCATTACATAGTTATACACATATCATGCTAGAACAGATAGGAAGAGGTTCACATACCTCGAGACGAGTATCGACTAATAGCAAAACGCTCCAAGTACCTCAAACCGTCTGCTACACTCTCACCAAGCGATCACCCACACGTAGTACTACAACCTATAGAGGCCACAAAGCGCGCCTATTAATATCTTTAGATCTCAATGTAATATTCTACGTAAAATTCGACTTCTCCCGCAACAACGTAAATCTCCTCCTCTATCGAGGCCGCTACCAAGCCAACTGGGGTTAACACGTCTAACCGGACGTGTACAATGCTACAACCCAGTAATGCTACACAAGTCTCATCAGATACACCCCTATGTAATTACAGCTTGATTCTTCTTAAAATTCAGCTTAAGTCGCAAGACATCGCTGTAAGTATTATTCAGGCTTAAGTCAAAAGACATTGCCGCACAACTAAGTCAGTTCTATATATAGTATACTTATCTATATACTCCTACAACATGTAATTTCCAATTACAACAGAAGGTCATGAGTATTTACCTCGATAAGCCCATAATTATCCAAGTTATAATGTCGATCCTGAGCAAGGTTTAGCTCCTACTCCGTGCGCTCCGACCCGCTCCAAACCACCCTTAGAAGTTCTAACCAACTTCTACTTATAACTTCAACTACGGGTGAAGATTTACTTAGGGTTTCGTTTTTGTGACTGAGGGAAGTATAATAGTATTTTCTGGGCTTTTGTATAAGTGTAACTTTGGGAATACTATAAGGTATTTGGGCATTATAACAATACTAGAGAGTATTTCTATACCACAAAAGGGGTATTATACGAAAACAACTAGGCTAGGGGTACCCCACGGCTAGAACACTACAAAGGGGAGGGGGGGAGCTTTCGGCCAAGGGCCTTTCTCAAAGGGGGAGGGTTTGGACGATTTTAACTCACAAAGGGGGAGAGATTTCAAGACTTGGAAAATGATTTTGGATGAAGAAAGTTCATCAACTAAGGGGGTATTTATAGGTCAAGCAAAGGCCAACCAATGGCCAAGATCAAGCCAAGTGTTAGGCAAGTGTAGGGCTAGGATTAAGCCATGTGCACCTTATCCATCTACCACACAACTTGCACAAAATATCCTACCAACTCCCCTTGACCCTTTCGTCCAATCCGCCCAAAAACGTGCTCCAATTAGAGGGTGACAAGTGTCGCCCTCTCGTTGGTCCAAAATGTTTCGTCTCTCGGAAAAATCCGCAAAATTTTTAAATGACATAGCCGGAATTTTCCCTACGAAAGCTGTGGAAACGTTTAGAAAAACGACTTTTGGTAGTTATGCACAAATTCGAACCTATGCCTACTTTAAGGCTCAAATTGTATACGTACGCCCTCACGTACATACTCTGGAAATACGGGGTATAACAATCGTCATGCCATAGGTTACAGTTGTGGATAACCGTGGAAAAAGTGTTGGGTTGGAGTAATAAAGAACGACGTACGAATTGGTCGAGGAAGTATTGTAAAGATATAAATGTAAGTTGCACGAGTCATGATTACCCCAGACGAGTGTAAAGACCATTAGTAGATAATGGGCGCGAAGAACGCCGAGGAAATGTGGTAACACCGCATCGACAAGAAAGATAGTAAGAAGTTACGGAGGGATAGGGGATCCCAGGACAACGTGAAATAACTTACAGGAGAGACGAGTAGACACTCGAACGATAGGAAATCTTGACAACTCATTGGAGTATGCAATTCCGTGAATTGAGGTTGAATACCTGACTATAAGCTTTGCGAGCTGGGAGAAAATAATCGGGTTACTACTTGACAATCAAGGAAATCTCCCCCCCTAAATTATGATTGACAGTAAGTCTTAGTCATGAGGCAAGCAAAGGAATTAAGTCTAAGTTTAGTGACCAAGTTTGGTTGCAACAAAAAGGGAAACAGGAACCATAAGTGAGATTAAGGATACCCGAATATTTCGCAGGAATGAGAAAGACTTTCAGTTATTGGAAGACAAGTTGACCACGACTACAGTTCTAACTCCTCCTGAAAGACTAGAGGGTTAGGTTTTGATGATAACACGTTGGGTGTTGGGCTAGGTTGTGTGCTGACGCAACCCGATAAGGATAGAACCTATGTTTCCCGGTAGTTAGGGAAGCAGGAAAGGAAATTGCGCCACTCACGATTTAGAGCTGGCGGCAGTTAAATCATGCCTTGAAGATTTGGGGGCATGACGTATATACAGACTTCATGTGGATACTTGTGCAGACCACAAAAGCCTCCGGTATATCTGCAGACTGAGGCAGTAGAATTTGCGACACCGATGGTGGTTAGAGTTACTCAAGGATTGTGATATTGATATCCTATACCATCCGGGGAAAGCCAAGACAGTTACAGATACTCCTTGTGATGGACCTAAGGGTAGTCTGCCAGATGGGCAGCCAAATAGACAGGATGTAGTCCGTAAGATTCTTCAGTTACCGAGCCTAGGGGTTCGATTATTGGTTTCCAAGGTTAATGAAGTTCAGATCCGAGAGGTTGCCGAGTCTTCCATCGTTGAGGAAGTAAAGAGGCGACAGTATGAGGATCCAGTTATGATACGGTATCGAGATACGACTCTCCGAGAAGAGAAGAGCCTGTTTGAGTAGCACCGGATGAGGTGCTGTGAGATGAGGATAGATTGCGTGTACCCGGTACCGCAGGACTAGTCAGCAGGTCTTAGGGGAGGCACGCAGTGCTATTGTTCTAAATTGTACAGGGTCGACTAAGTCGTGTCGTGACCTCAGATGTATGTATGGGTAAGATGACCGGAAAAAGGGACATAGCGGAGTTTACTGCTTAGTGTCCGAATTAGTAGCAGGTCATGGTTGTGTACCAGAAGCCCAGTGGGCTATTGCAGGCGATTGAAATCCCAACCTAGATTTGAGAGGTAATTAATATGGATCTTGTTACAGGGTGGCATCGTACTCGGAGGAAGTGTGACTCCCTGGGGGTCATGGTAATTAGGCTGGCGAAACCAGCCGTGTTCTTTCGGATTGGGATCACTTACTCGGCTGAGGTTTATGCTAGCATGTATAGCAGGGGGGATTGTGAGACTGCACGGGGTCCCTACGTTTATGATGTCCGACAGATGAGCTCGACATGATAACTTCGAGGTTTTTCGTGAGGGTTTTAGGGACACAGTGAGTCTCGGTGGTGCATTACACCTCGGACCGACGGCCAGCAGAGCGTACTATCCAGGCACTTGAGGATAGGTTGCGGGCCTGTGTTTTTGATTTCAGGAATAGCCGGGAAGGTTAATTGCCTCTTGTCTTGTTACGTACGATAACAGATACCCTTCCAGTTTTTAGATGGCCCTGTAGGAGGCCTTGTATGTAAGAAGTGTAGATCGCCGGTTGGATGGTTCGACATAGGCGAGGTTCAGTTATTTGGTCCAGACTTGATTCAGCGGGCTGTGGATAAGGCGAAGCTTATCCGGGAAAGATTATTAGTAAGCTTAGAGTCAGCAGAAGCTTTATGCAGATAATCGACATTGACACATGGGGTTCAGCTTGACATTTTAGTATGAGTATTGTTATGAGGCCTCGTGTGGTATTATTGGTATGTAGGGGTTGTAAAAGAAGACTATGTCGCTATCTTTAAGTTGACTCCCGAAAGAACATTCGGGGACGAATGTTTCTAAGGGGGGAAGAATGTTACACCCCGGAAATTTCAGGATATGTTTCTAAGAACGTACATAAGAACTCAAATGTTAAGATTTGAGATGAGTAAATTTATCGGAATTTTGGAATTTGTCGGAAAATGAAATATTGCGACGAACGGGAGGGCGACACGTGTCACCCTCCCTTAATACTCTTGGACGAAATTGACATGGGGGAAATGGTCATTTGACCATAATTTAAAAGATCAAGTCTTGCAAAGGCAAGAGCTTGACATTGTTGACCAAGTCAATGCCACTTGGCTTGATCCTTGTGAAGTACATCCTAACCACCCATTTTGTTATACCCCGTATTTCCAGAGTATGTACGTGAGGACGTACGTAGAAAATTTGAGCCTTAGATATGCATTGGATCGATTTTTGTACACAACTACCGAAAGGAGTCGTTTTTCGACGAAACGTTTCCACAGCTTTCGTAGGGAAAATTCCGGCTATGTCATTTAGAATTTTTGCGGATTTTTCCGAGAGACGAAACATTTTGGACCAACGGGAGGGTGACATGTGTCACCTCACATCGAAGCAAGTGGGCGGCTTTGGGCGATTTATTTGGGCGTCCAAGTGGGACGATTTTGGCTTGATCTTTTGGCCTTGTTTTGTGCCTTGTTTTGTGGAGTGTTTTGTGGAGTAGGGGTTAGGGTGCACATGGCTTGATCAAGGCCTTACACTTGCCTTGCACATGGCTTGATCTTGGCCATTGGTTGGCCTTTGCTTAGCCTATAAATACCCCTTGAAGTGAAGACTTCTTCATCCACTCCTCACTTGTCTAAATCTTGAAAACCCCTCTCCTCCCTCTTGTTGACTCTCATCCAAGAGCCCCCTCCTAGTCAAGGCCTTTGGCCGAAACCCTCTCCCTTTGTGAGCCTTAGCCGAGAGCCCCCCCCTCTCTTTGAGTGTTGTTCTCGTGTAACACACCCCCCGCCCTTGGTTGAGAAGTACTCTCCAAGTATTGTTATAATGCCCAAATACCTTAGCCTTATACCTTGTAGTATTCCAAGGTTACACTTACAAAAGCCCAGAAAATACTATTATACTTTCCGTCAGTCTCAAAACCGAAACCCTAAGGAAAATCTCCATAGTCAGTTGGAGTATTGTGTAGAAGTTGGTTAGAACTTCTAAGGGTGGTTTAGAGCGGTTGGGCGCTCGGAGTCGAGCTAAACGTTGCCCAGATCGACATCTCTACTTGGATAATTATGGGCTTATCGAGGTAATTATCTTGTCCTCTATTGTAATTGGAAATTACATGATTGTTACATTATATAGTTGAAGTATACTATATATAGAACAGAACGTAGTATCGGCAAAGTCTATTGACTAAAGCCAGAATAATCATAAACCTTATCGAAAGAAGAGTACTGAACTGTAATTACATGTGATCAGACATGAGACTTGTGTAGCTTTTCTGTGAGGTAGAATTGTGCACGTCCGGATTAGACGTATAACCCCCCCCTGGTTGGCTTGGTAGCCGGCCCCGATAGAGGAGGAGATTTACGCTGTTGCGGGGGGGGAGGTGCTGCCGAATTTTCTGTAGAATTTTCCACGATGAGATCTAGATGTTAATAAGCGCCTTGTGGCCTTTTTAGGTTGAAGTACTACGTGTGGCGCGATCTACGTGGCTTAAGGAGTAGCCGACGGTTTGAGGTACTTGGAGCGTTTTGCTATTAGTCGATAATCGTCGCGAGGTATGTGAACCTCTTCCTATCTCTTCTAGCATGATATGTGTGTAACTATGTAGTACGATAGACGTACATGTGTTAAATATATTTGATTGGTCTAAAACATAAAGTGTTATAACGGCTTTATGGGAAGTTGGTTATAACAGCTTTATGTAGGTAAGAAAATACTTGTGGTTTTTAAAAGGTAACTGATTTGAACTATAACTGGCTGGTTATGTGATAATAAAGAACTTGAAGTATTTCAAAAGATTTTTGAATCATTTTAAAAGAAGAAGTAATACTTGGTTTTTGAAATCAGAATGTGTATCGACAAACCACTGCAGCGTTAATAAAAGGAAATGTTTTGACAGATTAAGTATTATTAAAACCAGTAGAAACTTCCATCTGCATAGAAGCTAAGATGAGACAAAATGATATTTCCTAGATCATGGCTGCTGTAATAAGATTGTTATAAACAAGAATATCCTACTCACATATAAGGCTTATGTTTCTCAGATGGTTTAAAAGAGAATTATACTCTTAAATAAATAAGACGATGAACTACGAAACCTTTCTAAAATAAGAAACGTGAACATTTGAAATTAGGCAAACTTGGACGTTTGGAAAATAATGTTGTTACTTGATTTTACAAAGGTAAGTGTTTTGATTTACTTCAAAAAGATAATCACTCTATTTTCATATACTACGGGTATTGTGTGACTTCTGTGAAAGTAACGTATCTTTTAAAGAGTTAACGTATGAAGTACTTTGGGGATAAAAACCCGAACTTGTTGACATATAGTAGAAAGTACCCTGTGTGTATAACTTGATTGTGTTGGTTTGTGATAGTCTTGTAATACTTTCTTGTTGATTGATAAGTAAACATGCTAGGATGCTACGTGTGTTAGTATCTTGTGATGTTAGTGTAAAGGGGCTTTCCCCTCGACTGCGCTTAAAGTTGTTTGACTATCAGCCGTTATGTTGATATTGTACCACTCACCTTGACTTGTCTCCGGAGGTTAAGCTGCCCTCCGATGCGGGGTAGACTCAGGCGGTCTGGGACCATGATTCGAGAATACCTCATGCGGGTCCAGGGGATCCATGCGGAACTACGGGAGTTCCGTGTTAGTTTCGCGCCCTTGTGGTCACGCGGTTGTGGCTACGCGGATCGCGAGTCCGTGACGATGCCGGAGTAGCTACCGACGCGAGGAATACCTCACGCGCCTACGAGGTTGGCCTACGCGGAGTCTGCGAGAGTTCGGGGCTGACGCGCACATCGATACTGCGCGAGTGACCACTTTGATCATGTGATCGGCCTAGACAGATATCATGACACGCTTTATGACCTTGTTGGTACCGGGTGTTAGTAGTCGGTTATGCCTTCGTACTTACCCCTGCATCGCTTTATTAGGACACAGTGGACCCGTGTTCATGTGTATTTCTTGGTGCTTTTAGATCATAAATCGCCGGCAGCTGAAGGTATTCCACGCATGATTGATGTTATGGGCTTGAGACCCATAGTTATATTTGAGTGATGACTTTGAGGCGTGAGTCCCCGACTTGACATGATCGCTATTTAATTGTAAATCGTAGTTTGGTTATCATACATGTCTCCCGCGTTATAGACTATTATGATTTCATTTACGATTTTCGCCACATACTTGGTACTGTTATCGACCTTCGGGGCTGCGTTCATGCCGCAGGTGGTACACCGCCGTTGATCCTCGCCTAGGGTCACGCTCAGCGTTGGGAAGCTCGTTCCTCCGAGGCTTATTCGTATAGTCCCTGTTGTTATAGGTGCTACATTCGTGGTATGACGGCCCCGCCCCGTCGTTGTTGTCATATCATTCGTAGAGTGCAGTATCGTTGTGGCGGGGTTTGTAAAAAGGATTAAACTGCTCATGTTGAAAGAGTTGTTGTTTATATATGCCGAAAGTGTTCCTGCATTATTGTTTATACTTCTGTTATTCCATGTTATTGATTTATGTTCCGCTGATTTTCTCTGATGTATGACTACTGGGGTGCCCGGGGTAAGGCACCAGTCACGGGCCCGGGTTCGGGTCGTGACAAAAGTGGTATCAGAGCAGTTAATCCTCGGAAAGTGTCTACAGACCGTATCCAGTAGAGTCTTGATTATCGGTGTGTTGTGCACCACGCCAATAATCAGGAGGCTATAGGATATTTAGGATTGGTTTCCAATTCTTCTCACTCTGAGATCGTGCCTTAGAGCTGTGTTGTAAGTTGGACCCTCTGACGTATTTCTTTCCCTTACCGCTATGCCTCCGCGTAGGGCAACCCGGGCCCAGGAGGCGCATGAGGAGCTGCGAGTAGAGTTCAGAGGGTTGCGAGGGCACGGGCCCAATCTTTACCTAGGGTAGTGCTTCATTCGGGGAGTTCTGCGACGTTACTAGCCCCAGCAGAGTTTAGCACGGCGGCGGCAGTTCCTACTGCGGCCATGATGTTTGGACCTTCAGTTCCGCGATCGGGAACAAACAATATAGAGTATATCGATGTACCGCGAGTCTTGATGACTATCTAAGAGAGGGTTGTGCAAGAGTAATTCTTCAGTTAGGCTTAAGCATGGCCTGTGTACGGGCTTATGCGCAGCAGGCCGAGAAACGTAGAGATCGATGGGTTAACCAAGGACAGCAGAAGAGGGCCAGAGCAGCAAGGTCCTTTGGTAACTTTCGAGGCGAGTCGCCTCACCAGCGGTTTAGATTATGCACATCCACCAGTGCAGAGAGGTCCTCCACGGGGTTCAGGACGTTCGGGGGTTGCAGGAGTTGGTCAGAACTCCAGAGTTTTCGGTTCACAGCTACACGTAGGCTCCGGCCAGCCGGATTCAATTTTTTCCCGGTGTTCACCGCAGGATGTGCGTCGTCCCGGGGAATGTCATCTTTGGATGATGCTTGTTTTGCTGGCGGCCGTCAGGGCCATGTGTCGAATGGGTGACCTAGTAGGAGGACTTAGCCTTCAGGATCGATGGGTAGTTCGTCACCTTCCCTAGCTATGCGCCCTACGGGGTAGATTTGTTTAGAACGGCTTAGGGGAGTGAAGCTGTAGATACAAGTATATCCTAAACCCTCTAGGGATCAGTATGTGTGATAAGATGAGTATATCATAAGTGCTGTGTGCTAATAGCAGCGTGTTAATTGTGATTAGAAATCATGGTTAGTTAACTGAGTAAGATTTGGGGGGTAGAAAGGGTGTGAACCTTAGAATGTTATACGTGGAGACCTTAGAGGTAAGGCCATCTCGGGTAAAGAATTATTTTATGTTTGACCCTTATCGGAGTGCATAGTGCACGTGAGTTATGTTTTTAGGATAAGTCCCTGAGTAGCGTATATGAAAGAGAGTAGTTGAGCTAAGAAGACCGTTAGGTTTTCGTAACGTGATTAGTGAGATTGTTCCTTTGGGGAGCTAGTATTTTGCGCATTGCCGGGTCGGGTTGAGGACACGTTGCGGGTCAACTCGCGGCCTGTTTGGTGGTGGGGTCAGTTTGTGGTGGTCCCCCTTTGTGGTAGGGTCACGAGGGTGTTAGGCCCATGTTTATTTAACCATCGTACGAGTTCGTAGATGCGATCAGCCAGTAGTCGGGCCGATGGGGTCAGCCCATCGTGTCGTTCAGTCAGGACTGTTGCTTGGCATTGATGTTTTATCAGAAAGTTTGTAAGGCTGCACGGGGTGCCTACCTTCACCTTATGACAAACAGTGGAGCCAGTGGTACTACTGCTTTTTTTTCTCGAGGTTTTACCAGCAAGGTTAGAACTCAGTGAGTCTCGACCACATTCGCCTCGCCGTTGTTTGATTTCGTGATAGTTGCGAGAATTGTTGTCTCCTGAAAGAGTGTTTAAGCTACCATTTCGGTGTTCGGATGTCGCCATGAAGCCTTGTAGGGCAGATGTAAGTCACGGCCGATCGTTCGATGTTGGCAAGATTCGATAGTTGGTTCGTGCTTGTTCCAGCAGACCGTGGATAGGGTAAAGCTTGTCTAGGAGAGGTTCTGGCAGCTCAGAGAAATCGTACGGATAATCGGCGACGACGCTTAGAGTTCAGCCGATTGGCCGGTCTTCTTGAGAGTACCACCCCGGGTTGGGTGTGACGAGTTTTGGAAACAGATGGAACTTAGCCCGAGTTACTTTGGGCCCTTTTGGGTTCATGTGAAGAATAGGCCAGGTTGCCTATATGTTAGCTTTTGCCGTCCGACTTAGGAGGCAGTACGTCCGGTCTTTCGTATTGATATGTTCGGGAAAGTATCGGAGATCCATCCAGAGTGTTCCCAGTTAATGACGACCACGTTAGAGATAGTAACCCCGAGTTTTGGAAACTGAAGCAGTATCAGAATGTGGTAAGAGTTCGAGGGTATGACAGCCTCAGGGATCGCATGCGGCCCGATACCATTTGTTGGGTCGCCGGAGTGACACTAGAACCTCGCGGCAAAGTGACAAAAGTGGTATCATTTCTTTTGTAAAGAGAAGGTGCGAAGGAAGTATATTTTAGACCCCGGAGAGAGGTGTTTGTGGTGATGTTAGAGGTGTTTCCTCGTGGACTTGGATGTAAGTAGTTTGCGCAAGTTGGTTCCGTGGCCATGTGTGGCAGGTTTGTTCTCGTAAGTATAGTGGTGAAGACTATACTGGAGCATGCTGTGTTGAGACTTGAGAAGGAACATTCGGGACGAATGTTTCTAAGGAGGGAAGAATGTTATACCCCGTATTTCCAGAGTATGTACGTGAGGACGTACGTAGAAAATTTGAGCCTTAGATAGGCATTGGATCGATTTTTGTACACAACTACCGAAAGGAGTCGTTTTTCGACGAAACGTTTCCACGGCTTCGTAGGAAAATTCGCTATGTCATTTAGAATTTTTGCGGATTTTTCCGAGAGACGAACATTTTGGACCAACGAGGGTGATACGTGTCACCTCACATCGAAGCAAGTGGCGGCTTTGGACGATTTGGGCGTCCAAGTGGGACGATTTTGGCTTGATCTTTTGGCCTTGTTTTGTGCCTTGTTTTGTGCCTTGTTTTGTGGAGTGTTTTGTGGAGTAGGGGTTAGGGTGCACATGGCTTGATCAAGGCCTTACACTTGCCTTGCACATGGCTTGATCATGGCCATTGGTTGGCCTTTGCTTAGCCTATAAATACCCCTTGAAGTGAAGACTTCTTCATCCACTCCTCACTTGTCTAAATCTTGAAAACCCCTCTCCTCCCTCTTGTTGACTCTCGTCCAAGAGCCCCCCCCTCCCTAGTCAAGGCCTTTGGCCGAAACCCTCTCCCTTTGTGAGCCTTAGCCGAGAGCCCCTGTCACGACCCGAACTTGGGCCCGTGACTGGTGCCTTACCCCGGGCACCCTAGTGATACAACATCAGAGTAATCAGCGGAACATAATACACATACATGAAACAAATGAAGTACAAAACAGTAATTTGAGGAAAACTTGCCTTTCGGCATATATAAATAACAACTCTTACAAATGAACAGTTTAATCCTTTTTACAAACCCCGCCACAACAAGCATTACTGCACTCTAAGAAAAAGATACGACAACAACGGGCGACAGGGCCCGCCATACCCGAATGTAAATACCTACAACGACAGGACTATACTAAGATAAGCCTCCGAGAACGGAGCTTTCCCAAACGCCGAACTGTGACCAAGAGCGAGGATCAACGATCGTGTACCTTTACTGCGGCATGAACGCAGCCGGGCGAGGTCAGTACAACAGGTACCGAGTATGCGAAACTGAAAATACTGTAAATGAAATCATAGTAGTCTATATAAAGCAGGAGACATGTATGATAACCAAACTACAGTTCACAATAAATAAGCAGTCATATCAAGTCAGGGACTCACGCCCTCGAAGTCATCACTCAAATACATAAATATGGGTCTCACGCCCACAACATCAATCATGCCCGTGGAATACCTTCCTCACTGCCGGCAGTCAATGATAGAAAAGCACCAAGGAACACACATGAACAACAGGTCCCACCTGTGCCCAAATAAAACAGTACAGGGTAAGTACGAAGGCATAGCCGACTACTAACACCCACAGTACTAACAAGGTCGTAAACTGAATCATGATATCTGTCTAGACCGTCACATGATCAAAGCTGGTCACTCGCCCGCAATATCAAATGTGCGCGTCTAGCCCTGGAACTCCCCGCAGCTCCGCATAGGCCAATCTCATAGGCCCGCATGAGGTATAACCCCGCATCGAGGGTAGCTACTCCCCGGCATCGTCCTGGACTCGCAGTCCGCATGGCCACATAGACCGCATGACCATAAAGGCCGCACACTAACCTGGAACTCTCGTAGCTCCGCATAGGCCCCCAGGACCCGCATGAGGTATTCTCGAATCATGGTCCTGCATCACCGAGTCTACCCCCAGACGGAGGCGCCTTAACCCCTAAACACGGTGAGTGGTATAATACCAACATAATGCTTTATCGCTTAAACATCATAAGCACAATCACGCGAAAATCCCTGTACACAAACCTCACAGACTACTACCCCACGTAGCCTCCTAATATGATGACTTATCAAATCAACACGAAGGTATTACAAGGCTATCACAACCCAACACAATCCAGCTTATACACACAAGGTACATTCTATTGTATGATTAACAAGATCGAGTATCTATTCTCAAAGTACTTCATACATTATCTTTTAAAAGATACGTTACGTTTACAAAAGTCACACAATACCCGTAGTATATGAAAACTAGAGTGATTATCTTTTGAAGTAAATCAATTACTTCTCTTTGTAAAATCAAGTAACAACATTATTTCTCAAACGCCCAAGTTTGCCTAATTTCAAATGTTCACGTTTCTTACTTTAGGAAGGTTTCAGTAGTTCATAGTCTTATTCATTTAAGAATATAATTCTCTTTAAACTATCTCGAGAAACATAAGCCTTATATGTGAGTAGGATATTCTTGTTTATAACAATCTTATTACAAAGACCATGATCTAGGAAGTATCATTTTGTCTCATATTAGCTTCTATGCAGATGGAAGTTTCTACTGGTTTTAATAATACATAATCAGTCAAAACATTTACTTTTATTAACGCTGTAGTGGTTTGTAGATACACATTCGATTTCAAATCAAGAAACATTCTTAAGCCGTTATACCTAACTTCCCATAAAGCTAGTATAACTCTTAAGTTTTCAAAACCAAGTATTACTTCTTCTTTCAAATGATTCAAAAATCTTTTGAAAAACTTCAAGTTCTTTATTAACACATAACAAGCCGCTTATAGTTCAAATCGCTACCTTTTAAAACCACAAGTATTTTCTTACCAACATAAAGTCGTTATAACCAACTTCCCATAAAGCCGTTATAACACTTTATGTTTTAAACCAATCAAATACATTTAGCACATGACGCTCACCGTACTACATAGTTCACACATATCATGCTAGAAGAGATAGGAAGAGGTTCACATACCTCGCGACGAGTATCGACTAATAGCAAAACGCCCAAGTACCTCCAACCGCTGGCTACTCCTTAAGCCAAGTAGATCGCGCCACGCGTAGTACTCAACCTATAAGGCCACAAGGCGCTTTATTAATATTTAGATCCCTACGTAGAACATTCTACGTAAAATTCGCAAAGACTCTCCCAACAACAGAAATCTCCTCCTTTATCGAGGCCGCCACCAAGCCAACCAGTGGGTTATACATCTAACCCGAACGGTACAATTCTACTCCACGTAAAAGCTACACAAGTCTACTCAGAATACACCTTATGTAAATACAACAAGATTTCTTCTTTCAAAAGGTTTCTTATTATTCAGCTTAAGTCAAAAGACATTGCCGATAACTACGTTCAGTTCTATATATAGTATACTTCAACTATATAATCATACAACATGTAATTTCCAATTACAATAGAGGACAAGATATTTACCTCGATAAGCCCATAATTATCCGAGTTTAAATGTCGATCCTGAGCAAGGTTTAGCTCCTACTCCGCGCTTCCAACCCGCTCCAACAACCCTTAGAAGTTCTAACCAACTTCTACTTATTACTCCAACTAACCATGGAGATTTTCCTTAGTGGTTTCGGTTTTGTGGAAGGGAAGTATAATAGTATTTCGGCTTTTCAGATAAGTATAACCTTAGAATACTACAAGGTATACTGTAAGGTAATTTGGGCATTATAACAATACTTTTGAGAGTATTTCTAACAAGAGGGGGGTATTTATACTAAAACTACTAGGCTATGGGGTGTACCCCACGGCCACACTACTAGTAGGGGAGAGGCTCTCGCCAAGGGCCTTTCAAAGGGGAGAGGGCTCTTGGACGAGAGTCAACAAGAAGGAGAGGAGGATTTTAACACTTAGAAGATTTGTGGAAAGGATGAAGAATTCATCAAAGGGAGAGGGTATTTATAGCACAAGCCAAGGCCAACCAATGGCCAAGATCTTGCCAAGTGCATAGCAAGTGTAGGCCAAGATCTTGCCAAGTGCACACTAGCCAACTACCACAAAAATATCCTACCAACCTTGACCACAAAGGCCACACTTTCGCCACCACAATTTCCGCCAAGGTGTTCCAATGAGAGGGTGACAAGTGTCGCCTCTTGTTGGTCCAAAATGTTTCGCCTCTCTAAAAATCCGCAAAAATTAAAAATGACATAGCCGAAATTCCCATACGAAAGTCGGAAAACGCTTCGTCGGAAAACGACTCTAACCGTGTTGTGAACAAAGTTAATTCGCCAAGCCTAATTCTCAAGTTCAAATTTTCTACGCACGCCCCACGCATATACTGGAAATACGGTATAACATTCTCCTCCTTAGAAACATTCGTCCGAATGTTCTTTCTAAGTCTCAAAACAAACGCCGCCAAGATAGTCTTCACTACCATACTTACGACACAATCCTCGCCACAATGGCCACGAAACAATCAAGCAAAAATACTTACATCCAAGTCCACGAGGAAACACCTCTAACATTACCACAACCACCCTCTCCTGGTCTAAAATATACTTCCTTCGCACCTTCTCCTTACAAAAGAAATGATCACATCTATGCTCGCCATACATGCTCGCTTCTTCCGATACCACTTTTGTCACTTTGCCGCGAGGTTCTAGTGTCACCCGCGACCCAACAAATGGTACGGACTACATGCGATCCCCGAGGCCGTCGTGACACTCAAACTCTTACCACACTTCGAGCATCGCTTTCCAAGACTGGGTTACTATCTCTAACGTGGTCATCATTAATCGGGAACACTGGATGGATCTCCGATACCTTCCCGAACATAACAATACGAAGACGGACGCATCGCCTCCTAAGTCGGACGGCAAAGCTAATATATAGGCAACCCGCCTACTCGCACCAGATCCGTAAGGCCCAAAGTAACTCGGGCTAAGTTCCTCTGCTTTCCAAAACTCGTCACACCCAAACCGGGTGGTATCTTCAAGAAGACCGACCGTCAACTCCGAACTCTAAGCGTCGCCGCCGATTATCCGCACGATTTCTCCGAGCCGCCGTAACCTCTTCTAGACAAGCTTTACTCTATCCACTGCCGGAACAAGCCCGAACCAACTATTTGAATCTTGCCAACATCGAACCAATCGACCGCGATTTCATACATCCGCCCTACAAGGCTTTATAAGGCCACACCCGAACACCGAAATGGTAGCTTAAATACTCTCCACAGAGACAACAATCTCCACAACTACCCCAAATCCAACCACCGCCCGAGGAGAATGCGATTCGAGACTCACCTGAGTTCCTAACCTTGCTCGCAAAACCTCCGTAAAAAGCAGTAACTGGCTCCACTGCGCCTTAAGGTGTAGGTAGGCACCGTGCAGCCCTACAACCTTTCTCGATGCAACATCTCGCATAACCTCTCGCCGAGAAAACGGTCGAGCGAAGAACACGATGGTCGCCCTCATCGACCCGACCATCGGCCGAACGTATCCACGAACTCGCACGGTTAACTAAACTTCGCCCAACACCCTCGTGATCCCACCACCCGCGACCACCACAACCGACCACCAACAACAGTCGCGGGTTGACCGCAACGCCGCCTCAACCCGACCCGCAACGCCGCACAATACTAGCTCCCGATCCGAACAATCTCACTTAATCACGTTTCGAAAACCAAGCGGTCTTCTTAGCTCAACTACCCCCTTTCATTCCACACTACTAGGGACCTATCCCAAACATAACTCACGTGCACTATGCACTTCCGATAAGGGTCAAACATAACCCTACACCTATGCTCGAGATGGCCTTACCTCTAAGGTCTCTACGTAAAAAAAAACTCTAAGGCTCACACCTTCTCTATCCCCAAAATCTTACTCGGCTAACCCATCATGATTTCTAATCACAACTAACACACCGCTATCGTAACATAGCACTTAAGGTATACTCACCTTATCACATATACAGATCTCTAGAGGGTTAAGGATATATCTATATCTACTGCTTCACTCCCCTTAGTCGTTCTAATCAAACCTGCCCCGTAGGGCGCATAGCTAAGGAAGATGACGAACTACCCACCGATCCTGAAGGCTAAGTCCTCCTACAAAGACACTCTCTCGACACATGGCCCTGACGGCCGCAGGTACAACAAGTACCAACTAAAAGACGACACTCCGATGACGTGCACACCGCTATGAACACCGAGGGAAAATCAATCCGGCCGGCCGGAACCTACGTGTAGCGTGAACCTAAGCTCGAGCTCGACCAACTCCTGCATACCCCGAACGTCCTGAACCCAGTGGGGGAACTCTCTGCACTGGTGGATGTGCAAATCTAATCTGCTGGTGAGGCGACTCGCCTCAAAAGTTACCAAAGGACCTTGCCGCTCGCCTCTTCTACCGCCCTTCGTTAACCCGCCGATCTCTACATCGTCTCGCCACGCGCAAAGCCCGCATACGTGCCATGCTCAAGCTTCAATCAAGAATTACTCTTGCACAACCTCTCTTAGATAGTCATCAAGACTCGCGTACATCGGTATACTCTATACTCACTGTTCTGGCCGCGAATCAAGGTCCAAACATCGTGGGCCGCAGTAGGAATCGCCGCCGTGCTAAAACTCTGCGGGGCTAGTGACGCCGCAGAACTCCCGAATGAAGCACTATCCTAGGTAATGATTTGGCTCGTGCCGCCGCCACCCTCCGAACTCTACTCGCAGCCTCCTCGGCCGCTTGCCCCCCGGCCCGGTTGCCACGCGAGGCATAACGATAAGGGAAATAATTTCGTCGAGGGTCCAACTAACAACACAAATCTAAGGCACGATCTCGAGTGAGAAGAATAGAAACCAATCCTAAATACCCTATAGCCTCTCGATTATTGGTGTGGTGCACAACACACCGATAATCAAGACTTCATCGATACGGTGCAGACACTTTCCGAGGATTAATCGCTCGATACCACTTTTGTCACGACCAACTCGGCCCGTGGATCGTGCCTTACCCTGCACCTAGTGATACAACATCGAGTAATCGGAACATAATACACATACATGAAACAAATGAAGTACAAAACAAGTAATTTGAGGAAAACTTGCCTTCGATATATAAATAACAACTCTTACAAATGAGCAGTTTAATCCTTTTTACAAACCCCGCCACAACAGATTTCTGCACTTAAGAAAAGATCGACAACAATGGCGGACAGGCCCGCCATACCCTCGAATGTAAATACCTACAACGACGGACTATACGAAGATAAGCCTCCGAGAACGGAGCTTTCCCAAACGCCGAATCGTGACCCTAAGAGCGAGGATCAACGATCGGTGTACCTTTACTGCGCATGAACGCATTTCAAGGAGGTCGATAACAGTTTAGTATGCGAAATCGAAAATATCGTAAATGAAATCATAGTAGTCTATATAAAGCGGAGACATGTATGATAACCAAACTACGATTCACAATAAATAAGCGAATATATCAAGTCGTGACTCACGCCTCAAGTCATCACTCAAATACATAAATATGGGTCTCACGCCCACAACATCAATCATGCGTGGAATACCTTCCTCACCGCCGTGATCGATGATAGAAAAGCACCAAGGAACACACATGAACAATGGGTCCCACTGTGCCCAAATAAAGCGATGCAGGTAAGCACGAAGGCATAGCCGACTACTAACACCACGCACTAACAAGGTCGTAAATCGAATCATGATATCTGTCTAGGCCGTCACATGATCAAAGCCGGTCACCGCCCGCAATATCAAATGCGCGTCTAGCCCTCGAACTCCCGCACTCGCGTAGGCCAATCTCATAGGCCCGCATGAGGTATAACCCCGCATCGAGGGTAGCTACTCCCGCATCGCCCCGACTCGCATCGCATGGCCACATGTAATCGCGTGACCATAAAGGCCGCGACACTAACACGAACTCTCGTAGCTCGCGATAGGCCCCGGGACCCGCGTGAGGTATTCTCGAATCATGGTCCCGCATCGCTGAAGTCTACCCCGCATCGTAGCGCGCTTAACCCCGAAACACGGTGAGTGGTATAATACCAACATAACGTTTATCGTTTAAACATCATAAGCACAATCGAGGAAAATCCTTTACACAAACATCACGAATACTAACACACGTAGCATCCTAATATGATTACTTATCAAATCAACACGAAGGTATTACAAGGCTATCACAAACCAACACAATCGATTATACACACAAGGTACATTCTATTGTATGATTAACAAGATCGAGTATCTATTCTCAAAGTACTTCATACATTATCTTTTAAAAGATACGTTACGTTTACAAAGGTCACACAATACCCGTAGTATATGAAAACTAAAGTGATTATCTTTTGAAGTAAAGCAAAACACTTCTCTTTGTAAAATCAAGTAACAACATTATTTCTCAAACGCCCAAGTTTGCCTAATTTCAAATGTTCACGTTTCTTACTTTAGGAAGGTTTAGTAGTTCATAGTCTTATTCATTTAAGAATATAATTCTCTTTTAAACTATCCGAGAAACATAAGCCTTATATGTGAGTAGGATATTCTTGTTTATAACAATCTTATTACAGAATGACCATGATCTAGGAAATATCATTTTGTCTCATCTTAGCTTCTATGCGGATGGAAGTTTCTCTGGTTTTAATAATACTTAATCACAAAACATTTCCTTTTATTAACTTGTAGTGGTTTGTCGATACACATTCGATTTCAAATCAAGAAACATTCTTAAGCCGTTATACCTAACTTCCCATAAAGCTAGTATAACTCTTAAGTTTTCAAAACCAAGTATTATTTCTTCTTTCAAATGATTCAAAATCTTTTGAAAACTTCAAGTTCTTTATTAACACATAACAAGCCGCTTATAGTTCAAATCGATTACCTTTTAAAACCACAAGTATTTTCTTACCAACATAAAGTTGTTATAACCAACTTCCCATAAAACCGTTATAACACTTTATGTTTTAAACCAATCAAATACATTTAGCACATGTCGCTCACCGCACTACATAGTTCACACATATCATGCTAGAAGAGATAGGAAGAGGTTCACATACCTCGCGACGAGTATCGACTAATAGCAAAACGCTCCAAGTACCTCCAACCGTTGGCTACTCCTTAGCCAAGTAGATCGCGCCACGCGTAGTACTCAACCTATAAGGCCACAAGGCGCTTATTAATATTTAGATCCCTACGAGAACATTCTACGTAAAATTGCAAAGACCTCCCCGCAACGTAAATCTCTCCTTTATCGAGGCCGCCACCAAGCCAACCAGGGGGTTATACATCTAACCCGAGCGGTACAATTCTACTCACGTAAAAACTACACAAGTCATCAGAATACGTCTTATGTGAATACGATTCAAGACTCTTCTTCGAAAAGGTTTCTTATTATTCAGCTTAAGTCAAAAGACATTGCCGATAACTACGTTCGATTCTATATATAGTATACTTCAACTATATAATCATACAACATGTAATTTCCAATTACAATAGAGGACAAGATATTTACCTCGATAAGCCCATAATTATCCGAGTTTAAATGTCGATCCCGAGCAAGGTTTAGCTCACTCGTGTGCTCCAACCCGCTCCAAACAACCCCTTGGCTTGGTAGCCCCCGATAGAGGAGGAGATTTACGCTGTCATTGGGGAGGTCTTTGCCAATTTTATGTAGAATTTTCCACGATGAGATCTAGATGTTAATAAGCGCTGTGGCCTTTTTAGGTCAAGTACTACGTGTGGCGCGATCTACGTGGCTTAAGGAGTAGCCGACTTGAGGTACTGAGCGTTTTGCTATTAGTCGATAATCGTCGCGAGGTATGTGAACCTCTTCCTATCTCTTCTAGCATGATATGTGTGTAACTATGTAGTACGATAGACGCATGTGTTAAATATATTTGATTGGTCTAAAACATAAAGTGTTATAACGCTTTATGGAAGTTGGTTATACACTTTATGTAGGTAAGAAAATACTTGTGGTTTTTAAAAGGTAAATCGATTTGAACTATAATCTGGTTATGTGGTAATAAAGAACTTGAAGTATTTCAAAAGATTTTTGAATCATTTTAAAAGAAGAAGTAATACTTGGTTTTTGAAAAACTTAAGAGTTATACTAACTTTATGGGAAGTTAGGTATAACGCTTAAGAATGTTTTATCGATTTCGAAATCGAATGTGTATCGACAAACCACCGCAGTTAATAAAAGGAAATATTTTGACAGATTAAGTATTATTAAAACCAAGAGAAACTTCCATCCGCATGAAGCTAAGATGAGACAAAATGATATTTCCTAGATCATGGTCGTGAATAAGATTGTTATAAACAAGAATATCCTACTCACATATAAGGCTTATGTTTCTCAGATGGTTTGAAAGAGAATTATACTCTTAAATAAATAAGACGATGAACTACGAAACCTTTCTAAAATAAGAAACGTGAACATTTGAAATTAGGCAAACTCGACGCTTGGAAAATAATATTGTTACTTGATTTTACAAAGGTAAGTGTTTTGATTTACTTCAAAAAGATAATCACTCTATTTTCATATACTACGGGTATTGTGTGACTTCTGTGAAAGTAACGTATCTTTTAAAGAGTTAACGTATGAAGTACTTTGGGGATAAAACCCGAACTTGTTGACATATAGTAAAGTACCTGTGTGTATAACTTGATTGTGTTGGTTTGTGATAGTCTTGTAATACTTTCTTGTTGATTGATAAGTAAACATGCTAGGATGCTACGTGTGTTAGTATTCTGTGATGTTAGTGTAAAGGGCTTTCCTCGATCGCGCTTTAAAGTTGTTTGACTATCACCGTTATGTTGATATTGTACCACTCACCTTGACTTGTCTCCGAGGTTGTCGCCCTCCGATGCGGGGTAGACTCAGCGTCCAGGACCATGATTCGAGAATACCTCACGCGGTCCGTGGATCCATGCGAACTACGGAGTTCCGTTAGTTTGCGCCCTGTGGTCACGCGGTCAGTGGCTACGCGATCGCGAGTCCAGCGATGCCGGAGTAGCTACCGATGCGAGGAATACCTCACGCGGCCTATGAGGTTGGCCTATGGAGTCGCGAGAGTTCCAGGCTAGACGCGCATATTGATATCGCGAGCAGTGACCAACTTTGATCATGTGACGGCCTAGACAAATATCATGACACGCTTTATGACCTTGTTGTACTGCAAGGTGTTAGTAGCTCGCTATGCCTTCGCATTACCCTGCATCGCTTTATTAGGACACAGGTGGACCCGTGTTCATGTGTATTTCTTGGTGCTTTTAGATCATAACCGCCATGGCGGGAAGGTATTCCACGCATGATTGATGTTATGGGCTTGAGACCCATAGTTATATTTGAGTGATGACTTTGAGGCGTGAGTCCTCGACTTGACATGATCGCTATTTAATTGTAAATCGTAGTTTGGTTATCATACATGTCTCTGCGTTATAGACTATTATGATTTCATTTACGTGATTTTCGGGCCACATACTTGGTACCGTTGTAATCTTTCTCGGGCCGCGTCATGCCGCAGGTGGTACACGATCGTTGATCCTCGCCTAGTGGTCAGCGGTCGCTTGGGAAGCTCCGTTCCTCCGAGGCTTATCTTGGTATAGTCCCCGTTGTTATAGGTGATTACATCTGTGGTATGACGGCCCCGTCGTGCTGTTGTCATATCATTCGTAGAGGTCTGTAGTAGCTGGCGTGGTTTGTAAAAGGATTAAACTGCTCACGTTGAAAGAGTTGTTGTTTATATATATGCCGAAAGGCAAGTGTTCCTGATTATTGTTTATACTTCGTTATTCCATGTTATTGATTTATGTTCGCTGATTTTCTCGATGTATGACTCTGGGTGCCCGGTAGGCACTACCACGGCCTGTTCGGGTCGTGACACATTTGTTCTAATCTTGACCCTCCATCTTGTTATATATGTATACTAGTGCAAGACAAGGCAAAACACTTAGACAAAATTTTACAAAAATTTGGATGAACTCAATAGAGGCTCTCGGCTTTAGGAGGGTTTCAAAAGAAAAAAAATTCAATTGTTGTCCAATAATCTCCCCACTTTAAACCAAGGTACCTAATGGTATTGTAAGTGTTTCTCAATAGAAAGATCCCGGAAATGTGGTGTTTTCGTATTAGTCGCAAGGCGAAAACCTAAAGGGTTATTCAACTTTGAAGTTGAAACTTGAAGATGAGTCTTTTATAAGCTTCTAAGGGTTGCTTGGAGTGGATTGGAACGTCGAAAGGAGGAGCTAAAGTTGCTAAGGAGCGACTTGTGATCTTGGATCATAATTGGGCTAATTGAGGTATAATCTTCGTTTTACTTTTGTAATTGAAGATTTCATGTTATGATAAGTTATAAGTGATCATGTGATTTGTGTTATGAAGTTTGATAAGTGACATGGATTTTAGAAGCCTAGAACCGAAAAGGACATGATTAGCCTTTTGAAATTGAAATACAATTTTGGTCGTTAATTAGAATCGTCGCATGTTTACCTATTTGAGGAATGTAGTAGCTATTATTAATTGCGGCTTGATATCATGTTATACTAAACCACTTGGATTAAAAAGGAATTGGAAACGATTTGTATTGTTGCCTAATTGTCGAATTGACATTATAGTTTAGACTAGTTTGTTATCGTTTGTGGTGAGCCAATTGGGGCTGTTTGGTTATTCATTTGTATTGAACTACCTTATAAATTGTGGTGAGCCAATTGGGGCTGCTTGGTTATTGTATTCGGCCTTGAAAAAGGTGGCAAAGTTAGTAAAAACAAAGAAAGTGCTGTCCGATTTTCCGTAGAATTTAGTGACTTGCACTTGGAATATTCTACGTTTGAAACTAGAAGTTAATAGACATACTATGGTCATTATAGGTTGACATACTACGTACGGCGACTGGACTTAGCAAGTGGATTAAACCGAAGAGGTATGTGGAACTTTCTTATCTCTTGAGCATGATTAAGTTGTAAATGTATAGTACGGTAGACGTACGAGATTTTTGACAAATCTAGTCTATTTGATATCCTTGGCTTATTTTAAGAATGCCCAAGTTGTTTGAGTTAGGGAATTAACTCACTTGATTAAATATTAAGGATATCTTGATTTTCAAAAGTTAAGAGACTTTAAGTATGTTGAAAGTATTTTAATACTTGTTTGTTGGAAAGTTTAAGTCTCTTGGTTATAAGGAAAAATGTAAATTGCTAATGTATAAGGCTAGTATAACGGCTTTATGGGAAGTTGGTTATAATAGCTTTATGGAAAGTTAATAAGAGAATGGTTTACTCTTAAGTAATTTAAGCATGTTAAGGGACTTGAAGAGTTTTAAAGAATGTGACACTTGTTTCGTTTTAAACGTATAAGTCCCTTGGATAGGAAATTGTACTTGACTTAGGTATAAAGTGAATATAACGACTTTATGGGGAGTTGGTTATATTGGCTTTATGGAAAGATAAATGGCTTGATTTATTTGAAAGGCAATTTGATTTGAAGGCATCAATTGCCTAAGGCTTTTACGAGAGGAGAAGTCACTTGATTTAGAAGCCTAATTTTATTTCTAAAAGTATTGTGACTTGTCTTGAAAAAGGAATTGTAACTTGATACTACGGTTATTAGTATCTTGGAAGTTTTATAATGAAATGAGTCATTTTGAAAGAATAGAAGTACGTAGTACTTTGGGTTAAATTCCCGGATTTTTATAAAGAACATGTTAGTGCCTTAAGTAAACTAAAATGAGTGTATATGAAATGTAATAATAAGAAGTTAGGGATTGCTTAACTTACTTATATATTGTATGATGAGCCAGAGTGCTTATGTTATGTGTGATAGCCGGATTTGTGCTAGTAGTTCAAGAATAATCATGGTCATTCCCAGGGTTTGTGGCATTGCATATTTCCGTGGATTTTCTACCCACGATGCGAGGAATACCTCATGCGAGTCCGTAGGGCTTATGCGGGTGAAATAGTCCCACGCGGGCGTCCAAATTTATGCGAGGAATACCTCATGCGAGTCCGCAAGGGCTTATGCGGGTGAAATAGTCTCATGCGAGGAACACCTCATGCGGGTCCACGCGATCTATGCGGGTGAAATAGTCCCAGGAATAGGATTGCTTAATGATACTGCGGACAGGTGGTCCTGTTTTGATCGTGAGCTTCCTACTTTATATTGTAAGTATACACCTATTTACTCTCATTGTTAGTAAGGCACAGTGTACTGTTAATTGAGTATCATACATGTCTCCGCTTTATTATTAGACTTATGATTTCATTACTGATTTCGGGCCACATATTTGGTACATGTTGTACCGACTCTTCGGGCTGCGTTCATGCCGCAGTAGTACAAAGGCTTTGATCCTCGCTCTTAGGATCACTGTCAGCCGCTGAGAAGCTCCTTTATTCCGAGGCTTATCCCCGGTATTGTCGGTTATTGTACATTCAGGTATGGCGGCCCCATCCCGCCGCAGTTTTTATTCTTAAGTCCGTAGTCACATTGTGGATTGGGCTGTAAAGAAAAAAAAATGTACTGTTTTATTGATATGGTTTTCAGAAGGTAGCCTTATCGGCTAGCCTGTTGTTATTTTATGTTTAAGTACTTTATCAGATGTGTATGTTCCGCTGCTATTCTCTGAGGTATACCGAAAGGGGTGCCCAGGTAGGACACCAGTCGCGGGCCCGGGGTCGGGTCGTGACATTTATCATACTTACATTACTTAGAGTAAACCACTCTTTTTAACTTTCCATAAAGCTATTATAACCAACATCCCATAAAGCCGTTATAATAGTTTTATGCTTTAGACAATTTCATTTTTCCTTATATCCAAGGGACTTATACTTTTAAAACGAAACAAGTATCATATACTTTTAAAATACTTCAAGTCCCTTATCTTTTAGAAACCAAGATATCCTTAATATTTAAACAAGTGAGTTAATTCCCTATCTCAACCAACTTGGACATTCTTAAAATAAGCCAAGGATATCAAATGGACTAGATTGTCAAAATCTCGTACGTCTACCGTACAATATGTTTACAACTCTTCATGCTCAAGAGATAAGAAAGTTCCACATACCTCTTCGGTTCAATTCACTTGCCAAGTCCAATATGCCGTACGTAGTATGTCAACCTATAATGATCATAATACGTCTATTAACTTCTAACTTCAAACGTAGAATATTCTAAGTGCAAAGTTGTTATACCCCGTATTTCCAAAGTATGTACGTAAGGACGTACGTAGAAAATTTGAAACTTTTAATATTGGCTTGGCCGAAAATTATTTGTGCACAACACCCGTTTAGAGTCGTTTTTCGACGAAACGTTTTCACAACTTTCGTAGGGGAATTTCCGGCTATGTCATTTTTAATTTTTGCGGATTTTTCCGAGAGACGAAACGTGTTGGGCCAACAAGAGGGCGCCACTTGGCACCCTCCCATCAAGTGACGTGAGGCCTTGGCCAGGCCGATTGGAATGGCTTTAGTTGGTAGGATATTTGTGTGTTAGTTGGTTGGGGCACTTGGCAAGATCTCGCCCTACACTTGCTAGGCACTTGGCTAGATCTTGGCCATTGGTTGGCCTTGGCTTGTGCTATAAATACCCCTCTAAGGTTGAAGACTTCTTCATCCAAAATGCCTAAGTCTTGAGAGCCTTCCCTCCCTTTCGCAGGCCCTCGTCGAGAGTTTTCCCCCCCTAGTGGGGTAGGCCGAGGGGTAGCCACCCCCCCTCCTAGTCGTGTGGCCGGGGGGTACCCCCCCTAGCCTTGTTGCTTTCGTATACTACCCCCCTCATTGTGGTGTATAAATACTGTCAAAAGTATTGTTATAATGCCCAAATTACCATAGCAATATACCTTGTTGTATTCTAATGTTATACCTATACGAAAAGCCCGTAAAATACTATTATACTTCCATCACCACAAAAGCGAAACCCTAGGAAAATCTCCATATAGTTGGAGTATTGTGTAGAAGTTGGTTAGAACTTCTAAGGGTGGTTTAGAGCTGGTTGGGCGCTCGAGTTGGAGCTAAACGATTGCCCGTGATCGACTTTAAGCTAGGATAATTATGGGCTTATCGAGGTAAATATCTTGTCCTCTATTGTAATTGGAAATTACATGTTGTTAGAATATATAGTTGAAGTATACTATATATAGAATCGAACGTAGTATCGCAATGTCTTTTGACTTAAGCTCGAATAATACTTACGCAATGTCTTGCGACTTAAGCTGAATTGAAAGAAGAATCCGAATCAGTAATTACATGTATTACATGAGACTTGTGTAGTAGTACCGTGAAGTAGAATTGTACTTAGGTTAGATGTATAACCCCCGTCGGTTGGCTTGGTAGCTACCGATAGAGGAGATTTGCGCCGCATGTGCGGGAGGAGGCGCCAATTTTCGGTAGAATGTTCTACGATGAGCTCTAAATGTTAATAAGCGCCGTGTGGCCTTATAGGTTGAAGTACTACGTGTGGCGCGATATACTTGGCTTAAGGAGTAGCCGACGGTTGGATGTACTGAGCGTTTGCTATTAGTCGATACTGTCGCGAGGTATGTGAACCTCTTCCTATCTCTTCTAGCATGATATGTGTGAAATATGTAGTACGGTAGACGCATACGTGTCGAACGTATTTGATTGGTGTAAAACATAAAGTGTTATAACGGCTTTATGGGAAGTTGGTTATAACAGCTTTATGTTGGTAAGAAAATACATGTGGTTTTTAAAAGGTAACTGATTTGAACTATAACTGGCTTGTTATGTGTTAATAAAGAACTTGAAGTATTTCAAAAGATTTTTGAATCATTTTGAAAGGAGAAGTAATATTTGGTTTTTGAAAACTTAAGAGTTATACTAGCTTTATGGGAAGTTAGGTATAACGTCTTAAGAATGTTTTAATGATTTCGGAAATCAGAATTTGTATCGTCAAACCACTGCAGTGTTAATAAAAGGAAATGTTTTGAATTATTAAGTATTATTAAAATCGAGAAACTTCCATCCGCATAGAAGCTAAGATGAGACAAAATGATATTTCCTAGATCATGGTCAGTAATAAGATTGTAATAAACAAGAATATCCTACTCACATATAAGGCTTGGGTTTCTCGATTGTTTAAAGGAGAATTATATTCTTAAATGAATAAGACTATGAACTACAAAACCTTTCTAAAAATGAGAAACTTGAACATTGGAAATTAGGCAAACTTGAACATTGGAAAAGAATGTTGCTACTTGATTTTACAAAGAGAAGTAATTGATTTACTTTAAAAAGATAATCACTCTATTTTCATATACTACGGGTATTGTGTGACTTTTGTGAAAGCAACGTATCTTTTAAAGAGTTAATGTATGAAGTACTTTGGGGATAAAACCCGATCTTGTTAATCATATAGTAGAAAGTACCTTGTGTGAACAACTTGATTGTATTGGTTTGTGATAGCCTTGTAATACTTCTTGTTGCTTTGATAAGTAAACGTGTTAGGATGCTACGTGTGTTAGTATCTTGTGATGTTTGTGTAAAGGGGTTTCTTGATTGTGCTTATTAACTATCGGTCGTTATGATAGTATTGTGGCATTCATCTCGAGATGATTCCGGTTAAGTCGCCTCCGACGCGGGTAGACTCGGCGGTGCAGGACCATGATTCGAGAATACCTCACGCGGGTCCCGGGGCCTATGCGGAGCTACGAGAGTTCCGTGTTAGCGTCGTCCCTTATGGGCACGCGGTCCTCAGGGCTACGCGACTCGGAAGTCGTGACGACGCCGGAGTAGCTACCGACGCGGGAATACCTCCGCGGCCGATGAGATTGGCCTACGCGAGTCGCGGAGTTCGAGGTTAGACGCGCATCGATATCGCGGCAAGTGGCCGCTTTGATCATGTGACGGTCTAGACAGATCTTATAATACGATTCATGACCTTGTTGGTACCGTGGGTTTTTAGTAGTCGGCTATGCCTTCGCATTTACCCCGCACGCTTTATTATGACACAGCGGACCTGGTGTTCATGTGTTCCTTGGTGCTTTTATATCATAGATCGCCGCGATGGAGAAGGTATTCCACGGGCATGATTGATGTTGTGGGCCCGAGACCCCTTGTTATACTTGAGTGATGACTGAGGGCGAGTCCCCGACTTGATACGATCGCTTTGTCAGAAATCGTAGTTTGGTTATCATACATGTCTCCCGCTTTATATGACTACTATGATTTCATTTACGTGATTTATTTTCGGGCCACATACTGCACTGTTAGATCGACCTCCTTCGGGCCGCGTTCATGCCGCAGTAAAGGTACACCGCCGTTGATCCTCGCCATGTGGTCACGTCAATTGGGAAGCTCCGCTTCTCCGAGGCTTATCTTCGTATAGTCCCCGTTGTCGTAGTGCTACATTCGGGGTATGACGGCCCCGTCCCGTCGTTGATTTCATATCTTTCGTAGAGGTCTGTAGTACCGTCAGGCGGGGTTTGTAAAAGGATTAAACTGCTCATGTTGAAAAAGTTGCTATTTATATATATACCAAGGTAACCGCTTTTGGTTAGCCGTCTTCTTATTTCACCGTCTTATTACATCGTTTCATGTATTGTCTTTATGTTCACGACACTACGATGTCTACTGGGTGCCCGGTAAGGCACGATCCACGCCCGGTTCGGTCGTGACAAAAGTGGTATCGAGCGATTAATCCTCGGAAAGTGTCTACGATCGTATCCAAGAGAGTCTTGATTATCGGTGTGTTGTGCACCACACCAATAATCGTGAGGCTATAGGATATTTAGGATTGGTTTCTATTCTTCTCACTCGAGATCGTGCCTTAGAGCCGTGTTGTAATTTGGACCTCTAACGTAAATTCTTTCCCTTATCGTTATGCCTCCGCGTAGGCAACCCGCCCAGAGGGCAAGGCGCCGAGGAGCCGCGAGTAAGTACAGGGTTACGTGGGCACGTGCCCAATTATCACCTTGGGTGGTGCTTCATTCGGGAGTTCTGCGACGCCACTAGCCCCAAAGAGTTTAGCACGGCGGCAGCAGCTCCTACCGCGCCATGATATTTGAACCTTCGCCCACGACGAGAACAGAGAATATGGATTGCAAAGAGGCGACTGCATTAGCTATGGATTTAACTACCGCAGTATACCGATGTACCGCGAGTCTTGATGAATATCAACGAGAGGGTTGTGCAAGAGTAGTTCTTCAGTTAGGCTTAAGCATGGCCTGTGTACGAGCTTATACATAGCAGGCCGAGAAACGTAGATCGACGGTTAACCAAGGGCAAGAAGAGGGGCCGTGACAGAAGGTCCTTTGGTAACTTTCGAGGCGAGTCACCTCACCAGCAGATTAGATTATGCACCGCCAGTGCAGAGTGGTCTTCTACAAATTTCAGGACGTTCGGGGTGTGCAGGAGTTGGTCAGAACTCCAGGGCTTCCGGTTCACGCAGGATGACGCCATCCCGGGAATGTCATCTTTAGGTTGGTACTTGTTGTACCTATGACCGCCGTGGTCCGTGTCGAAGAGTGTCCTCAGGAGGACTTAGCCTTCAGATCGGTGGGTAGTTTGTCATCTCCTCACGGCGCTCACGGGCAGTTTGATTAGAACGACTAAGAGGAGGGCGAAGAGATATAGATATATCTTTAACCCTCTATAGTTTTGTTTATGTGATAAGGTGAGTATACCTTAAGTGTTATGTTCTGATAGCAGTGTGTTAGTTGTGATTAGAAATCTTGGTTAGTTAACCGAGTAAGATTTTGGGGGGATAGATAAGGTGTGAGCCTTAGAATGTTTTACGTAAAGACCTTAGAGGTAAGGCCATCTCGAGTAAAGGTGTAGTGTTATGTTTGATCCTTATAGGAGTGCATAGTGCACGTGAGCTACGTTTGAGGGATAAGTCCCTGAGTAGTGTGAAATGAAAGAGGGTAGTTGAGCTATGAAGACCGCTAGGTTTTCGTAACGTGATTAGTGAGAGTTTTCCTTCGGGGAACTAGTGTTGTGCTCGTTGACGGGTCGGATTGAGGCCATGATGCGGGTCAACCCGCGGCCTGTTTGGTGGTGGGGTCAGTTTGTGGTGGTCCCGCCTTGTGGTAGGGTCACGAGGGTGTTAGGCCCAAGTTTAGATAACCCAGCGAAGTTCGTGGATGCTCGACCTGGTCGGGCGATGGGCAAAGCCCATCGTGTCCTTCTGGCCAGACCGCATTTACCGTGTTGTTTTATCAGAAAGGTTGTAAGGCTGCACAGGGTGCCTACCTTCACCTTATGGCAGACAGTGGAGCCCAGGTTACGGCTGTTTTTGTTTCTGGAAGTTTTGCCAAGCATGTGTTAAGAACTCAGGTGAGTCTCAGAATCGCATTCGCCCTCGGGCCAGTGTTTGGATTTCAGGGATAGTTGTGGGGATTGTTGTCTCCTGTGGAGGTAGTGTTTAAGCTACCATTTCAGTGTTCGGATATCGCCTTATGAAGCCTTGTAAGGGCGGAAGTGTAAGATGCCGGTCGATTGGTTCGATGTTAACAAGGTTCAGACAGTTGGTTCAGGCTTGTTCCAGCAGACTGTGGATAGTGAGAAGCTTGTCTAGAAGAAGTTCTGGCAGCTCAGAGGAATCGTGCGGATAATCGGCGACGACGCTTAGAGTTCAGGTTGACGGTCGGTCTTCTTGAAAGTACCACCCCGGGGTGGGTGTGACGAGTTTTGGAAGACAGAGGGAACTTAACCCGAGTTACTTTGGGCCTTTTGAGTTCATGTGAAGAATAGGCCAGGTTGCCTATATGATTAGCTTTTGCCGTCCGACTTAGGAGGCTGTACGTCCGGTCTTTCGTATTGTTATGATCGGGAAAAGTATCGGAGATCCATCCAGAGTGTTCCCACTTAATGATGACCACGTTAGAGATAGTAACCCCGAGTTTTGGAAACCAAGCGATCGTAAATGTGGAAAGAGTTCGAGTATACGACATCCTCGTGGATCGTGACGCGATGGTACCATTTGTTGGGTCGCCTGAGAAGGTGAATCCCTCAGGCAAAGTGACATAGAGGTATCTACGACGAGTAAATAGAGAAGCGAGCATGTATGGCGAGCATAGATGTGATCATTTCTTTTGTAAAGAGGCGCGCGGGCGAGGTATATTTTAAACTCCGGTGGAAGTGTTTTATGGTGATGTTAGAGGTGTTTCCTCGTGGACTGGATGTAAGCTTTTGCGCAAGTTGTTTCGTGGCCATGTGTGGCAAGGATTGTTCTCGTAAGTATAGTAGGGAAGCCTATCTTCGCGCATGTTTGTTTTGAGACTTAGAAGGAACATTCGGACGAATGTTTCTAAGGAGGAGAATGTTATACCCGTATTTCAAAGTATGTACGTAAGGACGCACGAGAAAATTTGAAACTTTTAATATTGGCTTGGCGAAAATTATTTGTGCACAACACCCGCTTAGAGTCGTTTTCGACGAAACGCTTTCACGCCTTCGTAGGGAATTTCCGCTATGTCATTTTTAATTTTTATGGATTTTTCCGAGAGACGAACGTGTTGGGCCAACAAGAGGCGCCACTTGGCACCCTCCCATTGGCGGACGTGAGGCTCGGCCAGGGCCGATTGGAATGGCTTTAGTTGGTAGGATATTTGTGTGTTAGTTGGTTAAGGGCACTTGGCAAGATCTTCGCCCTACACTTGCAGGCACTTGGCTAGATCTTGGCCATTGGTTGGCCTTGGCTTGTGCTATAAATACCCCTCTAAGGTTGAAGACTTCTTCATCCAAAATGCCTAAGTCTTGAGAGCCTTCCCCCGCCCCTTTTCGTGAGGCCCCCGGGGCCGAGAGTTTTCCCACTGGGTAGGCCGAGGGTAGCCACCCCCCCTCCTAGTAGTGTGGCCGTGGGGTACCCCCCCCTAGCCTTGTTGCTTTCGTATAATACCCCCCTCTTTGTGGTGTAGAAATACTCTCAAAAGTATTGTTATAATGCCCAAATTACCTTAGCCTTATACCTTGTTGTATTCTAAGGTTATACCTATACGAAAAGCCCAGAAAATACTATTATACTTCCATCACCACAAACCGAAACCCTACGAAAATCTCCATAGTCCGTTGGAGTATTGTGTAGAAGTTTGTTAGAACGTCTAAGGGTGGTTTAGAGCGGGTTGAGCGCCAGAGTCGAGCTAAACGATTGCCCAGATCGACTTTAAGCTAGGATAATTATGGGCTTATCGAGGTAAATATCTTGTCCTCTATTGTAATTGGAAATTACATGTTGTTAGAATATATAGTGAAGTATACTATATATAGAACTGAACGTAGTATCGCAATGTCTTTTGACTTAAGCCCGATAATACTTACGCAATGTCTCGCGACTTAAGCCTGAATTGAAAGAAGAATCGAATCAGAATTACATAGGGTGTATTACAAAGAGACTTGTGTAGTACCGTGAAGTAGAATTGTACCCGCAGGTTAGATGTATAACCCCCCCTGGTTGGCTTGGTAGCCGGCCTCGATAGAGGAGGAGATTTGCGCTGTTGCGGGGGGGGGGGAGGTGCTGCCGAATTTTCGGTAGAATGTTCTACGATGAGATCTAAATGTTAATAAGCGCCTTGTGGCCTTATAGGTTGAAGTACTACGTGTGGCGCGATCTACTTGGCTTAAGGAGTAGCCGACGGTTGGATGTACTTGGAGCGTTTTGCTATTAGTCGATACTCGTCGCGAGGTATGTGAACCTCTTCCTATCTCTTCTAGCATGATATGTGTGAAATATGTAGTACGGTAGACGTACATGTGCTGAACGTATTTGATTGGTGTAAAACATAAAGTGTTATAACGGCTTTATGGGAAGTTGGTTATAACATCTTTATGTTGGTAAGAAAATACATGTGGTTTTTAAAAGGTAACTGATTTGAACTATAACTGGCTTGTTATGTGTTAATAAAGAACTTGAAGTATTTCAAAAGATTTTTGAATCATTTTGAAAGGAGAAGTAATATTTGGTTTTTGAAAACTTAAGAGTTATACTAGCTTTATGGGAAGTTAGGTATAACGGCTTAAGAATGTTTTACTGATTTCGGAAATCAGAATGTGTATCGACAAACCACTGCAGTGTTAATAAAAGGAAATGTTTTGAATAATTAAGTATTATTAAAACCAGTAGAAACTTCCATCCGCATGAAGCTAAGATGAGACAAAATGATATTTCCTAGATCATGGCTGCTGTAATAAGATTGTAATAAACAAGAATATCCTACTCACATATAAGGCTTGGGTTTCTCAGATTGTTTAAAGGAGAATTATATTCTTAAATGAATAAGACTATGAACTACGAAACCTTTCTAAAAAATGAGAAACTTGAACATTGGAAATTAGGCAAACTTGAACATTGGTAAAGAATGTTGCTACTTGATTTTACAAAGAGAAGTAATTGATTTACTTTAAAAAGATAATCACTCTATTTTCATATACTACGTATCAGGTGACTTTGTGAAAGCAACGTATCTTTTAAAGAGTTAATGTATGAAGTACTTTGGGGATAAAACCCGATCTTGTTAATCATATAGTAGAAAGTACCTTGTGTGAACAACTTGATTGTATTGGTTTGTGATAGCCTTGTAATACTTCTTGTTGCTTTGATAAGTAAACGTGTTAGGATGCTACGTGTGTTAGTATCTTGTGATGTTTGTGTAAAGGGGTTTCCTTGATTGTGCTTATTAACTATCGATCGTTATGATAGTATTGTGGCATTCATCTCTTGAGATGATTCCGGTTAAGCCGCCTCCGACGCGGGTAGACTCGCGCGATGCAGGACCATGATTCGAGAATACCTACGCGGTCCTGGGGCCTACGCGGAGCTACGAGTTCCGTGTTAGCGTCGTCCCTTATGGGCACGCGGTCCTTGCGCTACGCGACGGAAGTCCGTGACGACGCCGGAGTAGCTACCTCGATGCGGGAATACCTCACGCGGGCCGATGAGATTGGCCTACGCGAGTCGCGGAGTTCTGTGGTTAGACGCGACATCGATATCGCGCAAGTGGCCAGCTTTGATCATGTGACGGTCTAGACAGATCTTATGATACAATTCATGACCTTGTTGGTACTGTGGGTTTTTAGTAGTCGGCTATGCCTTCGTACTTACCCCGTACAGTTTTATTATGACACAGGTGGGACCTAGTGTTCATGTGTGTTCCTTGGTGCTTTTATATCATAGACTGCCGGCAGTGAGGAAGGTATTCCACGGGCATGATTGATGTTGTGGGCCTGAGACCCATTGTTATACTTGAGTGATGACTGGAGGGCGTGAGTCCCTGACTTGACATGACTGCGGTGTTGTAAATTGTAGTTTGGTTATGATACATGTCTCCCGCTTTATATGACTACTATGATTTCATTTACGATTTATTTTCGCCACATACTCGGTACTAACAGATCGACCTCCTTCGGGGGCCGTTCATGCCGCAGTAAAGGTACACCGCCGCGATCCTCGCCATGTGGTCACGTCACTTTGGGAAGCTCCGTTTGTCCGGAGGCTTATTCGCATAGTCCCCTTGTCGTAGTGCTTACATTCGAGGTATGACGGCCCCGCCCCGTCGTTGTTGTCATATCTTTCGTAGAGGTCTGTAGTAATCTTTGAGGCGTGGTTTGTAAAAGGATTAAACTGCTCATGTTGAAAAAGTTGCTATTTATATATATACCAAGGTAACCGTTTTTGGTTAGCGTGTCTTCTTATTTCACTGTCTTATTACACTGGTTTCATGTATTGTCTTTATGTTCCGCTGATTACTCTGATGTATGTCTACTTGGGTGCCCGGGGTAAGGCACCAGTCACGGGCCCGGGTTCGGGTCGTGACAAAAGTACTATATTTTACGGAAAATTGGACAGCACCTTTTTCAAGGCCCAAATTCAATAACCAAATACGCCACATTTAAGGCTCAACAATATAGTTATCAATAGGGGATTACACGCCTACAAGACGTGTAAAATTCCGCCCTACAAATTAATATCAAACTAGTCCAACATACAAAGTCATTCTCGGCCAAAGGTGTAACAACATATCAACCTTTCCAATTCCTTTTCAATTCAAGTTGTTTAGTATAACTTGTTATCAAGCCGCAATCGATTATAACTACTACAATCTTCAAGTAGGTAACATGCGACGATTCTAATTATCGACCAAAATTGTATTTCAATTTCAAATGGCTAATCAATGTCATTTCGGATTTTAGGCTTCCAATATCCATAACACTTATCAATCTTCATAACACATATCACATGATCATGTCTAACTTATCATAACATGGAATCTTCAATTACAATAGTAAGACGAAGATTATTACCTCATTTAGCCCAAATATGCTCCAAGATTACAAGTCGATCCTTAGCAACTTTAGCTCCTCTTTTCGACGTTCCAATCCACTCCAAGCAACCCTTAGAAGCTTATGAAGAACTCCTCTTCAAGTTCCAACTTCAAAGTTGAAGAACTCCTTAGGTTTTCGCCTTGTGACTAACGTGAAAACGTAGTTTTTCCGGAATCTTTCTATTGAGATAACCTTACAATACTCTTAGGAACCTTGGTTTAAAGTATTGGGATTATTGAAGCGAGATTGCAAGAATTTTCTCCCTCCTTTCTTGCTAAAGCCGAGAGCCTCTCTTGTGTTCTCTAAAATTCTTGAATTTTTTTCTAAGTATGGAGACTAGTCTTGCACTAGTAGTAGTATATATAAATAAAACAAGGGCTAGGATTCATCCAAATGGAAGGTCAAGATGTGGTCAATTATCTCAAGCTATTTTCCTCTTGACTTAGTCAATATTATCAAGCTCTAGCTTTAACAAGACTTGGTCATCTTAACTTGGGTCAAATGACCATAACACCCATGGTCCAATTCGTCCAACCAACTAAGGGGGGTGACACGTGTCGCCCTCCCGTTCGTTGCAATATTTCGTTTTCCAACAATTCCATAATTCCGATAAATTTTTACTAGTTTCAAATCTTAACACTTTTGAGTTCTTACGTACGTTCTTATAAACATGTCCTGGAATTCCAGGGTGTAATATTCTTCCTCCCTTAGAAACATTCGTCCCCGAATGTTCTTTTGGGAGTCAAACTTAAAGATAGCGACATAGTCTCCTTACAACCCTTACATACCAATAATGCCACACGTGGCCACATAACAATACTAATACTAAAATGTCAAGATGAACCCCATGTGTCAACGTCGGTTATCTGCATAAAGCTTCTGCTTACTCTGAGCTTACTAATAATCTTTCCTGGATAAGCTTCGCCTTATCCACAGCCCGCTGAATCAAGTCTGGACCAAATAACTGAACCTCGCCTACGTCGAACCAACCAACCGACGATCTACACTTTCTTACATACAAGGCCTCATACAGGGCCATCTGAATACTGGAAGGGTATTTGTTATCGTACGTAACTCAACAAGAGGCACATAACCCTCCCAACTATCTCTGAAATCAAGAACACAGGACCGCCACCTATCCTCAAGTGCCTGGATAGTACGCTCTGCCTGTCCGTCGGTCTGAGGGTAGAATGCCACACTGAGACTTACATGTGTCCCTAATACCTCCTGGAAAACCTCCAGAAGTCAGCCGTAAACTGAGCTCATCTGTCTGACATCATAAAAGTAGGAACCCCACAGTCTCACCATCTCCCTGCTATATAAGCTAGCATTTTCCTCAGTCGAGTAAGTGGTCCTAACCGGAAGAACACGGCTGGTTTCATCATCCTGATTTACTATGACCCCCAGGGAGTCGCACTTCCTCTGAGTACGATGCCACCCTGTAACAAGGTCCATATTAATCACCTCCCATATCTAAGTTGGGATCTCAATCGCATGTAGTAGCCCACCGGGCTCCTGGTGTTCCACCTTGACCTGCTACTAATTCGGATATTAAGCAACTCTGCTACGTCCCTCTTCATGCCATCTTACCAATACATACATCTGAGGTCACGACACAACTTAGTCGACCCCGAACAATTAGAGCAATAAGCACCGCGTGCCTCCCCTAAAACCTGCTGACAAGTCCTGCAGCACCGGGTACACACAATCTATCCTCATATCACAGCACCCCATCCGGTGTGTCGCGACCCGACCCCGGGCCCGCGACTGGTGCCCTACCTGGGCACCCTTACAAGTATACATCAGAGATAATCAGCGGAACATACATAAAACTTATAAAATAAAACAACGAGAATTTAAACAAGAGGTTAGCCGATAAGGCTACCTCCATGGACACATATACATAAACAACAACAGTTATATCCCTTTTTTTTTTACAAACTGACCCACAACATGTGACTACAGACCTCTAAGAATTACAACTGTGGCGGGACAGGGCCCCGCCATACCCCTGAATGTACATAAATCTACAACATCAGGGAAACCGTACCAAAAAGATAAGCCTCCGGAGTGAATGGAGCTTCTTCCCAAAAACTGAACAGAGATCTTAAGAGCAAGGATCACCAACCTGTGTACCTAACACCTGCGGGCATGAACACAACCTCGGGGGTCGCATAACAAAAATTTGCATGGAACAAAAATAAGGTGCAACAACCAAATCATAACTGTATAAAAGAATGTCATTTTAACTCCTGAAATCAATCGTATATTAACCGTTCATTTCCTTCTTTCAATAAGAATTAACATCATATTCTTACATACATACTTAAGAATTTAATCAAGTTTTTCCACATAACTTACATATCTTACATAACATAATCCGGCCCTTTATGGAGGGACTTCTTATTTGGAAGCTTACTTTGATTATCCATACGTGATAACGTAATCCGGCCCATTTGGACACGGTGTCGATAAATCATGTGGCATAATCCGCCCGCTGGGCCTTGCATCGTGGAATCATGTAGCATAATCCGCCCGCCCGGAGCTCGGTGTCTTGTGGAATCATGTAGCATAATCCGCCCGCCCGCGAGCTCGGTGTCTTGTGGAATCATGTAGCATAATCCGCCCGCCCGCGAGCTCGGTGTAAGATGACGTAACCCGCCTATGTGGAGGCTCGGGTAATATGGCGTAATCCGCCTATGTGTAGGCTCTGTATCTCATAACGTAATCCGGCCCATTTGTAGGCTCGGTGTGATTTTCCTTACATAACATTTTTAAACCATCTTTTCACTTCTTCTTAAGTCGTCATAACAACTTCCCATAAAGCTATTATAACAACCTTTCATTTTAAAGAACTTAAGGCACTTTATTCTTGCAACATTAGGGAAACTAAACCCAAAAATACTACGTACATACATACTTAAAGAATCATAAAACTTCTTTCTTTTTAAAGCTCAAGTCACATACTCTTTTGGAAACCATCTTCTTAACTTTTGAAATAAATTAAGAAGCCATACTTTTTAAAGTTTAGTCATTTCCACTCATAAAATCAAGGCTTATAGTATTAACCCCTCGTAGCATACACTCTTTAAAATCATATCACTTAAAACTTCATAATCCTTAAAAGACAATCAAAGTTCATAGTCTTAAAACTTCATAACATACATTCTTTAAAGTCCATTTACTTATACTTATAAAAAAAAATATAAAGTTTCATACACTTCCAAAACCAAGTAACTTATTCTCTTAAAATCATATAACTTCCACTTTTAAAATCAATCCCCTTTTCACATATAAATTCAAGTCATTTTCGAACATAAAATCCACTTACTTACTTTAAATAAATCAAGACACATAGCTTTAAATCAAATCTCATAATTTCCTAACCATTCTTACCAACATCTCCCATAAGACTTGGTAAGGACTTAGGACAATTTAACATACTTTTAATTTAGAGTCAATAATTTGAATACTTCTTAACTTCTAAGAGTAGAAGGAATCATGAAATACTATCACATGGATATTTCATACGTAGGATCATGCCAAAGAAAGAAGAGGTTCACATACCTTGCGGCGACTAGCGACAAGTTGCAAAATGCTCCAAAGTACTATAACCTTGCTAGCCTTTCCATCCTTCAAGTAGAATACGCTACTCGTAGTACTTCAACCTATAATAGTCATAACACGTCCATTAAACTCTAGCTTCAATCGTAGAATATTCTAAGTGCAAGGTCACTAAATTCTACGGAACATCGGGCAACACTTCCTTTGTTTCTACATACTTTGCCACCTTTTTCAAGGCCGAATTCAATAACCAAACGCCACATTTAAGGCTCAATCAATTCAGCAAACAAAGGGGATTACACGCCCTACAAGACGTGTAAAATTCCGCACCACAATTGACATCAAAACTTGTCCACAAAAATACAATGTCTATTCGGCAACTTGAGATACAACAACACCAATTCTTATCCAATTTAAGTTCTTGGGTCAAACATGTTATATAGTCATAAACAACTTCCACAACTACAATTTCCTTACTTATATAACATGTGACAACTAAACTAGTAACCAAATTGAACTACAATCTTAAGGGCTAACATACTAGTTTTCGGATTAGGGTTCCAATAGTCAATACACTTATCAAACTTCACAATATATACCTCATGCTTGTTAATATCCAAAGCTACAACAATAAGTAATCTTGATTACTAAAACGACAAGAATTATACCTTTACAAGCCCTTAAAATTTCCAAGATTCAAAGTCGCTCCTTAGCAATTCTTAGCTCCTTTCCTTATGTTCCAATCCGCTCCAAGAACTCCTTATAAGCCTATGAAGAACTCATCTTCAAGTCCCAACTTCAAAGTTGAAGAACTCCTTAAGTTTCCGTCTTGCGACTAATACGAAAACGCCACTTTTCCGAAATCTTTCAATTGAGATATCCTTACAATACCCTTAGGGACCTTGGGTTTAAGTCTTGTGAATAATGGAACAAAACTACAAATTTTTCTTGTGGGAGTGAGGTGAACCCGTGAGCTATCTAGTGAAGAACAAGAAAGTGTGAAATAATTCTAAGTGTTGAAGAACTAGTCTTGCACTAGTTGGGTATATATAACACAACGAAGGGTCAAGATTATAACAAATGTGTGGCTAGGATGGAGAACACATGGATAATAGCCAAGTGGACAAGTTGACTTGGTCAATATTGTTATACCCCGTATTTCCAGAGTATGTACGTGAGGGCGTACGTATAAAATTTGAGCCTTAAAGATTTGGCAAATTCGAAATTTGGGCACAAGTGCCGAAAAGAGTCGTTTTCCGACGAAACGTTTCCACAGCTTACGTAGGGAAAATTCCGGCTATGTCATTTATAATTTTTGCGGATTTTTCCGAGAGACGAAACATTTTGGACCAACGGGAGGGTGACAAGTGTCACCCTCACATTGGAAGGAAGTGGACGGCAAAGTGGACGAGAAAGGTGGCATGGTTAGGTAGGATATTTTGTGCAAGTTGTGTGGTAGATGGATAAGGTGCACATGGCTTGATCCTAGCCCTACACTTGCCTAACACTTGGCTTGATCTTGGCCATTGGTTGGCCTTTGCTTGACCTATAAATACCCCTCTAAGTGATGAACTTTCTTCATCCAAAATCATTTGCTAAGTGTTAAAAATCCCTCCCCTTTAGTGTTGAGTTCGGCCCAACTCCTCCCCTGTTTTGAGAGTCTTGGCCGAGGGCCTCCTCCCTCCCCTTTGTGGTGCCCTAGCCGTGGGGTACACCCCCCCAGCCTTGTTGCCAAGTATAAATACCCCCTTTTGTGGTATAGAAATACTCTCCAAGTATTGTTATAATGCCCAAATACCTTGGCCCAAATACCTTGTAGTATTCCCAAGGTTACACTTATACAAAAGCCTAGAAAATACTATTATACTTCCTCACCACAAAAACGAAAACCCTAAGGAAAACCTTCATAGTCGGTTGAAGTGTTAAGTAGAAGTTGGTTAGAACTTCTAAGGGTTGTTTGGAGCGGGATGGAGCGCACTGAGTAGAGCTAAACCTTGCTCGTGATCGACATATAAACTCGGATAATTTTGGGCTTATCAAGGTAAACACTTCGACCTTCATTGTAATTGGAAATTACATGTTGTTGGAATATATAGTTAAGGTATACTATATATAGAATTGAACATAGTTGTGCGGCAATGTCTTTTGACTTAAGCCTGAATTTAAAGAAGAGAACTGAACTGTAATTACATAGGACTGTATTACAGTAGACTTGTGTAGTATTACTGTGAGTAGAATTGTACACGTCCGGTTAGACGTGCAAACCCCCTGGTTGGCTTAGTGGCCTCGATAGGAGGAGATTTACGCCGCTGGGGAGGTCTTCGAATATTCGTAGGATATTCTACATTGAGATCTAGATGTTAATAGGCGCCTTGTGGCCTCTATAGGTTGAAGTACTACGTATGGCGTGATCTACTTGGCTTAAGGAGTAGCCGACGGTTCGAGTTACTTGGAGCGTTTTGCTATTAGTCGAAAATCGTCGCGAGGTATGTGAACCTCTTCCTATCTTTTCTAGCATGATATGTGTGAGCTATGTAGTACGGTAGACGTACATGTGTTAACTGTATTTGGTTGTTTTAAAACATAAGTGTTATACTAGCTTTATGGGAAGTTAGGTATAACGTCTTAAGGTGGTAACATGAATGGTTTATTAATTTCAAAAGTTAAGAGACTGGATCTTATAAGATAAGAGACTTAACTTAAATGAATTAATATGGATTTTGTGTGAAACCTCATTCGTGAGTAATGAGTACTTGGTTTTTAAAAGGAATAATGTTTTACTGATTTCGGAAATCAGAATGTGTATCAATAAACCACTGCAGCGTTAATAAAGGAAAATGTATTGAATAATTAAGCATTATTAAAACCAGTAGAAACCTCCATCTGCATAGAAGCTAAGATGAGACAAAATGATATTACATTTTCTAGATCATGGCTGCTTAATAAGATTGATTATGAACAAGATTAACCTACTCACCTATGGCATATGTTACTCTATTGTTTTAAAAAGAGGTTAAGACATTGAACTATGAAACTTTTCTAAAAAGAGACTTGCGTAATTGAAATTAGGCAAACTGGAACTTTTAGGGAAAAGAAAGGCATTGTGTTGTCTTAAAATGGTTTAAAACATAATGTGTTATAACAGCTTTATGGGAAATTGGTTATAACGACTTTATGAAAACAAAAGAAGGGTTTTATCATTTGTTTTAAATGTGGTAACTTGACTTTTAAAAGAGAAGTATTTTGGTCCAAAAGGAAGGCATGGTATTTGTTATACCCCGTATTTCCAGAGTATGTACGTAAGGGACGTACGTAGAAATTTAAAACTTTTAAAAGTGTCTTGGCCGAAATTATTTGTTCACAACACCCGATTTGAGTCGTTTTTCGACGAAACATTTCCACAGCTTTCGTAGGGGAATTTCCGGCTATGTCATTTTTAATTTTTGCGGATTTTTCCGAGAGACGAAACATTTTGGACCAACGGGAGGGTGACATGTGTCACCCTCACATTGGAAGCAAGGGGCGGCAACCCTTGGCCGAATTGGGCTACTTTATGGCCTTGATTTGTGCCTTGTTTTGTGCCTTGTTTTGTGGAGTGTTTTGTGGAGTAGGGTTAGGGTGCACATGGCTTGATCTTGGCCCTACACTTGCTATGCACTTGGCAAGATCTTGGCCATTGGTTGGCCTTGGCTTGTGCTATAAATACCCCTCTCCCTTTGATGAATTCTTCATCCTTTCCACAAATCTTCTAAGTGTTAAATCCCTCCCTCTCCCCTCTTGTTGACTCTCGTCCAAGAGCCCCTCTCCCCCTTTGAAAGGCCCCCTTGGCCGAGAGCCCTCTCCCCCCCCTCCTAGTAGTGTGGCCGTGGGGTACCCCCCCTAGCCTAGTTGCTTTCGTATAATACCCCCCTTTGTGGTGTAGAAATACTCTCAAAAGTATTGTTATAATGCCCAAATTACCGTAGCCAGATACCTTGTAGTATTCTAAGGTTATACCTATACGAGAAGCCCGAAATACTATTATACTTCCCACCACAAAACCGAAACCCTAGGAAAATCTCCATAGTCTGTTGAGTATTGTGTAGAAGTTGGTTAGAACTTCTAAGGGTGGTTTAGAGCGGTTGGAGCGCTGAGTCGAGCTAAACGATTGCTCAGATCGACTTTATACTTGGATAATTATGGGCTTATCTAGTTAAATATCTTGTCCATCTATTGTAATTGGAAATTACATGATTGTTAGACTATAATTGAAGTATGCTATATGTAGAGCTGAACGTTGTTGTCGGCAATGTCTTTTGACTTAAGCCTGAATAATAAGAAACCTTTTCGAAAGAAGAGTACTGAATCAGATTTACATAGATCAGACATGAGACTTGTGTAGCTTTTGTGAGGTAGAATTGTGCACGTCCGTTTAGACTTATAACCCCTCGGTTGGCTTGGTAGCCGCCCCGATAGAGGAGGAGATTTACGCCATGGGGAGGCGCCGAATTTTCTGTAGAATGTTCTACGTAGGGATATAAATATTAATAAGCGCCTTGTGGCCTTATAGGTTGAGTACTACGTGTGGCGCGATCTACTTGGCTTAAGGAGTAGCCGACGGTTGGAAGTACTTGAGCGTTTTGCTATTAGTCGATACTGTCGCGAGGTATGTGAACCTCTTCCTATCTCTTCTAGCATGATATGTGTGAACTATGTAGTACGGTAGACGATACGTGCTAAATGTATTTGATTGGTTTAAAACATAAAGTGTTATAACGGCTTTATGGGAAGTTGGTTATAACGCTTTATGTTGGTAAGAAAATACTTGTGGTTTTTAAAAGGTAATCGATTTGAACTATAACCGCTTGTTATGTGTTAATAAAGAACTTGAAGTTTTTCAAAAGATTTTTGAATCATTTCAAAGAAGAAGTAATACTTGGTTTTTGAAAACTTAAGAGTTATACTAGCTTTATGGGAAGTTAGGTATAACGGCTTAAGAATGTTTTATCGATTTCGAAATCGAATGTGTATCGACAAACCATCGCAATAAGCGTTAATAAAAGGAAATGTTTTGACAGATTAAGTATTATTAAAACCAAGAGAAACTTCCATCCGCATGAAGCTAAGATGAGACAAAATGATATTTCCTAGATCATGGTCACGTAATAAGATTGTTATAAACAAGAATATCCTACTCACATATAAGGCTTATGTTTCTCAGATAGTTTAAAAGAGAATTATATTCTTAAATGAATAAGACTATGAACTACGAAACCTTTCTAAAGTAAGAAACGTGAACATTTGAAATTAGGCAAACTTGGACGTTTGAGAAATAATGTTGTTACTTGATTTTACAAAGAGAAGTGTTTTGCTTTACTTCAAAAGATAATCACTCTAGTTTTCATATACTACGGGTATTGTGTGACTTTTGTAAACGTAACGTATCTTTTAAAAGATAATGTATGAAGTACTTTGAGAATAGATACTCGATCTTGTTAATCATACAATAGAATGTACCTTGTGTATAACTGGATTGTGTTGGTTTGTGATAGCCTTGTAATACCTTCGTGTTGATTTGATAAGTAATCATATTAGGATGCTACGTGTGTTAGTATTCTGTGATGTTTGTGTAAAGGGATTTTCCCTTGATTGTGCTTATGATGTTTAAACGATAAACTGTTATGTTGGTATTATACCACTCACCGTGTTTCCGGGGGTTAAGCTGCCCTCCGATGCGGGGTAGACTCAGGCGGTCTGGGACCATGATTCGAGAATACCTCATGCGGGTCCTGGGGCCTATCGCGAGCTACGAGTTCCGTGTTAGTGTGCGGCCTTTATGGTCACGCGTCTATGTGGCCATGCGGATCGCGAGTCCAGACGATGCCGGGAGTAGCTACCCGACGCGGGGTTATACCTCACGCGGCCTATGAGATTGGCCTATGCGAGTCGCGGGAGTTCTGTGGCTAGACGCGCACATTTGATATTGCGCGCAGTGACCGCCTTTGATCATGTGACGGTGCAGACAGATATCATGATTCGCCATTTACCTTGTTAGTACCGTGGTGTTAGTAGTCGGCTATGCCTTCGCATTTACCCCCGCATCGCTTTATTTGGGCACAGTGGGACCCGTTGTTCATGTGTGTTCCTTGGTGCTTTTCTATCATCGATCACGCGGTGAGGAAGGTATTCCACCGCATGATTGATGTTGTGGCGTGAGACCCATATTTATGTATTTGAGTGATGACTTGGCGCGAGTCCACGACTTGATATGATCGCTATTTATCAGGAATCGTAGTTTGGTTATCATACATGTCTTCGCTTTATATAGACTACTATGATTTCATTTACGATTTTTCGCGCATACTGCACTGTTAGATCGACCTCCTTCGGGGTTGCGTTCATGCCGCAGTAAAGGTACACCGCCGTTGATCCTCGCCTGTGGTCACAGCTCATTGGGAAAGCTCCGCTTCTCCGAGGCTTATCGTGGTATAGTCCTCGTTGTTTTAGGTGCTACATTCGTGGTATGACGGGCCCCCGTCGTTGTTGTCATATCATTCGTAGAGGTCTGTAGTAATCGCTGTGGCGTGGTTTGTAAAAAGGATTAAACTGCTTCATTTGTAAGAGTTGTTATTTATATATATGCCGAAAGGCAAGTTTTCCTCGACATCGCTTTGTACTTCATTTGTTTCATGTATGTGTTTTATGTTCCGCCGACACTGATGTTGTATCACTAGGGTGCCCGGTAAGGCACTACCACGCCCTAATCGGTCGTGACAAAAGTGGTATCGAGCGATTAATCTCTGAAAGTGTCTACGCATCGATTCAAGAGAGTTCTTGATTATCGGTGTGTGCACCACACCAATAATCGTGAGGCTATAGGATATTTAGGATTGGTTTCTATTCTTCTCACTCCGAGATCGTGCCTTAGAGTCAGGTTAAGTTGGACCTCTCACGTATTTCTTTCCTTACCGCTATGCCTCCGCGTAGGCAACCCGCCCAGAGGGCAAGGCACCGGCGGAGCTGCGAGTAGAGTTCGGAGGGTGGCGAGGCACAGCCCAATCATTACCTAGGGTAGTGCTTCATTCGGGAGTTCGCGACGCCACTAGCCCAAATAGAGTTTAGTACGGCGCAGCAAAGCCTCATCGCGCCATGATATATGAACCTTCGCCCACGACGAACAGTGAATTTAGATTGCAAGAAGACGACCGCATTAGCTATGGATTTGGCTACCAGAGAGTATACCGATGTACCGGGTCTTGACGACTATCTAAGAGAGGGTTGTGCAAGAGTAATTCTTGATTAGGCTTGAGCATGGCTCGTATGCGGGCTTATGCGCGCAGCAAGCCGAGAAAACGTAGAGATCGACGTTAACGGGCGACGCAGAAGAGGGCCGAGCAGCAAGGTCCTTTGGTAACTTTCAGCGAGTCACCTCACCACGATTAGATTATGCACGCCCACCAGCAGCAGAGGTCTCCACGGGTTCAAGACGCTCGTATGCAGGAGTTGGTCGAACTCCGTGGCTTCCTGCTCATTACAGGATGCACGCCATCCCGGAATGTCGTCTTTAGTTGGTACTTGTTGTACTGCGCCGCCGTGCCATGTGTCGAATGGGTGACCTAGTAGGAGGACTTTGCCTTCGATCGCGGTAGTTCGTCACCTTCCTTAGCTGCGCTTCACGGGCAGGTTGATTAGAACGACTAAGGGAGTGAAGCAAGAGATATAGATATATCCTTAACCCTCTGTAGATCTCAGATGTGATAAGGTGAGTATACCTTAAGTGCTATGTTCTGATAGCAGTATGTTAGTTGTGATTAGAGATCATGGTGGGTTAACCGAGTAAGATTTTGGGGGATAGAGAATGTGGGAGCCTTAGAGTGTTATACGTAGAGACCTTAGAGGTAAGGCCATCTCGAGTATAAGTGTAGTGTTATGTTTGATCCTTATCGGAGTGCATGGTGCACGTGAGCTATGTTTGTGGGATAAGTCCCTTAGTAGCGTGATTTGAAAGGGGGTAGTTGAGCTAAGAAGACCGCTAGGTTTTCGAAACGTGATTAGTGAGATTGTTCCGGATCGGGGAGCTAGTATTGTGCGCGTTGCCGGGTCAACCCGCGGTAGGTTTGCGCGGGTCAGTTGTGGTGGTCCCGCCGTGTTAGGGTTGTGAGGTGTTAGGCCCAAGTTTAGTTAACCAACGTACGAGTTCGTGGATGCGTTCGACCAGTGGTCGGGCCGATGGGGGCAGCCCATCGTGTTCTTCGGTCAGGACCATTTACTCGGCTGTGTTGAGTTATCTGAAAGGTTGAAAGGCTGCACGGGGTGCCTACCTTCACCTTATGTCGCAGTGAAGCCCGTGTGTGGCGATTTTCGTTTTCTAAAAGTTTTACCAGGCAAGGATAGGAACTCAGTGAGTCTCGACCGCATTCGCCTCGCCGGTGTTTGGATTTCGTGGGTAGTTGTGGGGATTGTTGTCTCCTGTGGAGGGAGTGTTTAAGCTACCATTTCAGTGTTCGGATGTCGCCTTATAAAGCCTTGTAGGGGCGGGTGTGTAAGTTGTCGGTCGAGTGGTTTGATGTTGGCAAGGTTCAGACAGTTGGTTCAGGCTTGTTCCAGCAGACTGTGGATAGTGAGAAGCTTGTCTAGAAGAAGTTCGGCACTGGAGGAAATCGTGCGGATTGCCCGGCAACGACGCTTAGAGTTCAGTGCCGACGGTCGGTCTTCTTGAAGATACCACCCCGGTTTGGGTGTGACGAGTTTTGGAAAACAGAGGGAACTTAGCCCGAGTTACTTTGGGCCTTTGTGAGTTCATGTGAAGGATAGGCCAGGTTGCCTATATGTTAGCATTTGCCGTCCGACGTAGGAGGCAAGGCGTCCGTCTTTCGTATTGTGATGTTCGAGAAGTATCGAGATCCATCCGCAGTGTTCCCTTAATGATGACCACATTAGAGATAGTAACCCGAGTTTTGGAAACCGCAGATTCGAACGTGGTAAGAGTTCGAGGTACGACAGCCTCAGGGATCGCATGCGGCCCGGTACAATTTGTTGGGTCGCCGGAGTGACACTAGAACCTCGCGACAAAGTGACAAAAGTGGTATCATTTCTTTTGTATGGAGAAAGTGCGAAGGAATTATATTTTTGACCCTGGACGAGCGCGTTTGTGATGTTAGAGGTGCTTCCTCGGCGATGTGGGTATTTGTGCGGTTGTATCTATGGCCATGTGTGGCAAGGATTGTTCTCGTAAGTATAGTAGTGAAGACTATATCGCGCCGCTTGTTTTGAGACTTAGAAGGAACATTCGACGAATGTTTCTAGCGAGGAGAATGTTATACCGTATTTCCAGAGTATGTACGTAGGGACGACGAGAAATTTGAAACTTTTAAAAGTGGCTTGGCGAAATTATTTGTTCACAACACCCGATTTGAGTCGTTTTTCGACCTAAACGCTTTCACAGCCTTTTGTAGGGAATTTCCGCTATGTCATTTTTAATTTTTATGGATTTTTCCGAGAGACGAAACATTTTGGATCAACGAGGGTGACATGTGTCACCTCACATTGAAGCAAGCGGCGCAACCTTGGCCGAATTGGGCTACTTTATGGCCTTGATTTGTGCCTTGTTTTGTGCCTTGTTTTGTGGAGTGTTTTGTGGAGTAGGGTTAGGTGCACATGGCTTGATCTTGCCCTACACTTGCTATGCACTTGGCAAGATCTTGGCCATTGGTTGGCCTTGGCTCAGGCTATAAATACCGCTATCCCTTTGATGAATTCTTCATCCTTTCCACAAATCTTCTAAGTGTTAAATCCCTCCCTCTCCCTCTGTTGACTCTCGCCCAAGAGCCCTCTCCCCTTTGAAAGGCCCTCGCCGAGAGCCCTCCCCTAGTAGTGTGGCCGTGGGGTACCCCCTAGCCTAGTTGCTTCAGATAATACCCCCTGTGGTGTAGAAATACTCTCAAAAGTATTGTTATAATGCCCAAATTACCTTAGCCGTATACCTTGTAGTATTCTAAGGTTATACCTATACGAAAAGCCCTAAATACTATTATACTTCCGTCACCACAAAACCGAAACCCTAGGAAAATCTCCATAGTCAGTTGGAGTATTGTGTAGAAGTTGGTTAGAACTTCTAAGGGTGGTTTAGAGCGGTTGGAGCGCCGGAGTCGAGCTAAACGATTGCTCAGGATCGACTTTATACTTGGATAATTATGGGCTTATCGAGGTAAATATCTTGTCCCTCTATTGTAATTGGAAATTACATGATTGTTAGACTATAATTGAAGTATGCTATATGTAGAGCTGAACGTTGTTGTCGCAATGTCTTTTGACTTAAGCCCAATAATAAGAAACCTTTTCAAAGAAGAGTCTCGAATCAGATTTACATAGGATCAGACATGAAGAGACTTGTGTAGCTTTTTGTGAGGTAGAATTGTGCACGCCCGGTTTAGACTTATAACCCCTCGGTTGGCTTGGTAGCCTACCCGATAGAGAGGAGATTTACGCCATGCGGGAGGTGCGAATTTTCTGTAGAATGTTCTACGTAGGGATCTAAATATTAATAAGCGCCTTGGTGCCTTATAGGTTGAGTACTACGTGTGGCGCGATCTACTTGGCTTAAGGAGTAGCCGACTTGGAAGTACTTGAGCGCTTTGCTATTAGTCGATACTGCCGCGAGGTATGTGAACCTCTTCCTATCTCTTCTAGCATGATATGTGTGAACTATGTAGTACGCAGACGCATACGTATAAATGTATTTGATTATTTAAAACATAAAGTGTTATAACGGCTTTATGGGAAGTTGGTTATAACAACTTTATGTTGGTAAGAAAATACTTGTGGTTTTTAAAAGGTAATCGATTTGAACTATAACCGCTTGTTATGTGTTAATAAAGAACTTGAAGTTTTTCAAAAGATTTTTGAATCATTTCGAAAGAAGAAGTAATACTTGGTTTTTAAAAACTTAAGAGTTATACTAGCTTTATGGGAAGTTAGGTATAACGGCTTAAGAATGTTTTACTGATTTCGGAAATCAGAATGTGTATCGACAAACCATCGCAAATTAATAAAAGGAAATGTTTTGACAGATTAAGTATTATTAAAACCGAGAAACTTCCATCCGCATAGAAGCTAAGATGAGACAAAATGATATTTCCTAGATCATGGCTGCGGTAATAAGATTGTTATAAACAAGAATATCCTACTCACATATAAGGCTTATGTTTCTCAGATAGTTTAAAAGAGAATTATATTCTTAAATGAATAAGACTATGAACTACGAAACCTTTCTAAAGTAAGAAACGGGAACATTTGAAATTAGGAAAACTTGGACGTTTGAGAAATAATGTTGTTACTTGATTTTACAAAGAGAAGTGTTTTGCTTTACTTCAAAAGATAATCACTCTAGTTTTCATATAATACGGGTATTGTGTGACTTTTGTAAACGTAACGTATCTTTTAAAAGATAATGTATGAAGTACTTTGAGAATAGATACTCGATCTTGTTAATCATACAATAGAATGTACCTTGTGTGTATAACTGGATTGTGTTGGTTTGTGATAGCCTTGTAATACCTTCGTGTTGATTTGATAAGTAATCATATTAGGATGCTACGTGTGTTAGTATTCTGTGATGTTTGTGTAAAGGATTTTCCTCGATTGTGCTTATGATGTTTAAACGATAAATCGTTATGTTGGTATTATACCACTCACCGTGTTTCCGGTTAAGCGCTCCACGCGGGGTAGACTCAGCGATGCAGGACCATGATTCGAGAATACCTCACGCGGGTCCCGGGGCCTATGCGCGAGCTACGAGTTCCGTGTTAGCGTGCGCCTTTATGGTCATGCGTCTATGTGGCGCGCGCGATCGCGAGTCCGTGACGATGCCGGGAGTAGCTACCCTCGATGCGGGTTATACCTCATGCGGCCTACGATTGGCCTATGCGGAGCTTCGGGGAGTTCCAGGTCTAGACGCGCACATTTGATATTGCGGGCGAGTGACCAGCTTTGATCATGTGACGGTCTATACAGATATCATGATTCAGTTTACGACCTTGTTAGTACCGGGTGTTAGTAGTCGGCCATGCCTTCGCATTTACCCCTGCATCGCTTTATTTGGGCACGTGGGACCCGTTGTTCATGTGTTCCTTGGTGCTTTTCTATCATTGACTGCCGGCAGTGAGGAAGGTATTCCACGGGCATGATTGATGTTGTGGGCGTGAGACCCATATTTATGTATTTGAGTGATGACTTCGAGGGCGTGAGTCCCTGACTTGATATGACTGCTTATTTATTGTGAACTGTAGTTTGGTTATCATACATGTCTCCTGCTTTATATAGACTACTATGATTTCATTTACGATTTTTCGGGCCGCATACTCTGCACTGTTGCCAGATCGACTCCTTCGGGCCGCGCTCATGCCGCAGTAAAGGTACACCGCCGTTGATCCTCGCCTAGGGTCACAACAATCGTTGGGAAAGCTCCGCTTCTCCGAGGCTTATCGTGGTATAGTCCCTGTTGTTTTAGGTGCTTACATTCAGGGGTATGACGGGGCCCTATCCCGTCGTTGTTGTCATATCATTCGTAGAGGTCTCAGAGTAATCTTGCAGGCGTGGTTTGTAAAAGGGATTAAACTGCTCATTTGTAAGAGTTGTTATTTATATATATGCCGAAAGGCAAGTTTTCTCGACATCGCTTTGTACTTCATTTGTTTCATGTATGTTTTATGTTCCATTACACTGATGTTGTATCACTAGGTGCCGGTAAGGCACCATCACGCCCAGTTCGGTCGTGATAAAGATCCTTAATTTGGTCTTAAAAAGGAAAGTATGAAAGTTGTTTTGGTTTACTTAAAAGATATAAGTCACACATTTTTATATCCTACGGGTATCGGGTGACTTTTAGAAAAGGAATGAATCTCTTAAAAGGAATTTAACGACGTAGTACTTTAGGGTTAAAATCCGACTTTAACATAAAATGAAAGTACCTTGAGTCAGGTATAACTTGCCTATGCTTGTTGTTATGAAACTTGACCATGTTACGTGTGATAGCCTTGTTGTGCAAGTAATCAGATTTCACTCGACTACCGTTCATCCGAATGTATTTCACTCGACTACCGGTTCATCCGAATGTATTTCACTCGACTACCGGCTCATCCGAATGTATTTCACTCGACACGGCTCATCCGGAATGTATTTCACTCGACTACGGCTCATCCGAATGTATTTCACTCGACTACCGTTCATCCGGAATGTATTTCACTCGACTACCGGTTCATCCGAATGTATTTCACTCGACTACGGCTCATCCGGAATGTATTTCACTCGACTACGGTTCATCCGAGAATGTATTCCACACGCTTTCTATACCGGGTCCATAAGATGGGCCGAGACCGTTATACGTATCACATGATTTGTACCTAGATCACGCCAAGTGAGGAAGGAGTTCCACAGTACGAGGATGACTTGAGGGCGTGAGTCCCTCGACTTGACATGATCGCTTATGTTGTGAATCGTAGTTTGGTTATCATACATGTCTCCCGCTTTATATAGACTATTATGATTTCATTTACGTATTTTACGCTTCACATACTTGGTACTGTTGATCGACTCCTTCGGGCCGCGCTCATGCCGCAGTGTAGAGGTACATCGATCGCCGATCCCCGCTTATAGGATCACATTTCAGCGTGTTGGGAAGCTCCGTTCCTTCGAGGCTTATCTTTGGTATGTTACCCCGAGTCCGTAGGTTCTGTACATTCGTGGTATGGCGGCCCCGTCCCGTCATAGTTGTTGTCACTTCTGAGGTCCGTAGTAATCGCCAGGCGTAGTCCGTAAAAGGATAACCGTCGTATTTATGTATATATACCAAGGCAATTGTTTTGGTTGGCCTGCTTATTTATCATGTCTCTTAATTCATGTTCATGTTTTTATTTCCGCTGATTTTCTCTCGATGTTGTATCACTAGGTGCCCGGTAGGCACCACGCCCGGTTCGGTCGTGACAAAAGTGGTATCAGAGCAGTTAGTCCTCGGAAAGTGTCTACAGACCGTGTCTAGTAGAGTCTTGATTATCGGTATGTTGTGCACCACATCTATAATCAGGTGGCTATAGGACATTTAGGATTGGTTTCCATTCTTCTCATTCCGAGATCGTGCCCTAGAGTCATGTGATAAGTGGGCCCTCCGACGTATTCCTTTCCTTTACCGCTATGCCTCTGCGTAAGGCAACCTGTGCCCAGATGGGCAAGGCACCGAGGAGTCTGGTGAGATACAGAGGAGCACGAGGGCGCAGCCCGGCCAAGCCTGAGACAGTGCCCGACGGCGAAGTTTCGCGACGCCGCCAAAGACCAAAGAGAGTTTAGAGTCAGCAGCGGTCGCCGAGACTACAAGACTGAGCCTCCAGATCACACTGGAGCGAGATGAGATGGGGTACAAGGAGATGGCGCCATCGCCGTGGTCGTGGCGATATGAGGATAGGCTAGATGCAGCAGCCCACCCCAAGAGCACCCGTAGTTCACCCCCGAGCGCATTTGAGGCTACGTGACTTTCTCGAGTTGTAGCCCGCCGATGTTCTATGGATCGAGAGCCGAGGATGACCTCGTGAGTTTATCCGACAGCTACAGGATCATGAGAGTGATCGAGTCTCGCAGGCGTAGTCGGTGGTATTGGTTCGCATCACCGCGTGATACTGCAGCTGATCGTTTGATTCGCGAGTTGTCCGGAAGAGCATGCACTTCCACCGTATGGGACGAAGTTCTCAAGGGCTTTTCTTGCACATTTCTTGCCCCACAGATGAGAGGGCTCGGCCGACAGATTTTTGACGCTGAAGCGGATCGGGCGGTTAGAGAGTATAATGTGGAGTTCGACTCATCGCTCGATATGTCCTCGCTTTAGTGGCGACCATGGAGGACAGAGTACACCGCTACGTCACCGGGCTAGATGATTACTTGGCAGAGGCTTGTACGGGTGTAGCTCTTCAGCCGGGCATAGACATTGCCCGTATGCAAGCTCATGCACTAGATGTGAGGCACGCAGAGGTCGCACTAATGACCGAGATCGCAGAAGAGGCCGTAATGCAGGTCCTTTGGTAACTTTCGAGGCGGACCGCCTCAGCTAGCCTAGTTATGTACCTCCACCGATGCAGTGGTCCCCACGCCGCCGACGCTCGGTATTCGAGCTGGTCGAGCTCCGTGGCTTCCGTTCACGGTATGCGTGAGTGCTAGCCAACAGGATTCACGCCCCTCGGTCAGCACGATGCGGCAAACATCATCCCGGGAATGTCGTCTTTTATCGGTGCTTGTTTCACTCGCGCCGCCATGTGACGAGAGATCAGGCTTATAGAGGGTACCGCAAAGATGACGCAGCCTATGGACGCGATGTGTTCATCGCTTTCATAGCATACCGCAGGCGTGCCTATGATTAGAGTGAGCGGTAGCTTCGTGTATATCCTTAACCCTCTGTGAGATTGGTATGCGTGATATGATGACCTTATATTTATGTGCATGCACGAATAGCGGTGTGGTAGTTGTGAGTTAGAAAACATGTTTAGTTGGAAGGATAAGTATGGGGGCATGGGAAGTGTGAACCTTAGAATAATTCATGTTGAGACCTTAGAGGTAAGGTCGTCTTAAAGGAGAGATTCTTACGGTTAGTCTTTGTTGAAATACTTGGTATGCGTAAAATGTGTTGTGGGATAAGTCCATGGGTAGTGTGAAATGGAAGTGGTAGCTTTCATGACCAGATAGGTAAGATTGTTCCGATCGGGAACAAGAGCTTGACGCGTTAATTGGGTCGGGTTGGGGCTATGCGGGCCAACCCGCGCCCGCTTTGGCGCTGGGTCACCGGGTGGTCCCGCCAGGTAGTAGGGTCACGAGGGTGCTAGGCCCAAGTTTAGATGACCATCGTATGAGTTCGTGGTTATGTTCGACCAGAAGCGGATCGTGAAGACCGGGAATGGCCTTAAGGGAGATCGAGGCTAGTAAGATGACCAAGTTTGGAGGTAGTGACTCCAAAGTTTTGGAAATTGAAGTGTGGTACGTATACTAGAAGAGTTCAAGTGTTCGAGAAGAGTACGACGAGTAAGGGTAGAGGCGAGCATGTATTGCGAGCATAGATATGACCATTTCTTGTGAAGGGAGAAGGTGCGAAGGATGTATATTTTAGACCTCAGGGATCGCATGCATCCGTACCATTTTTGGGTCGCCGGAGTGACACTAGAACCTCGCGGCAAAGTGACAAAAGTTTGTGATGTTAGAGGTGTTTCCTCGTGGACTTGGATGTAAGTATTTGCGCGGGTGTTTCGTGGCCAGTTGTGGAGTTGGCAACTTATTAGAAGAACTTTATCGTTATCCGTCTTAGAAGGAACATTCGACGAATGTTTCTAAGGAGGGGAGAATGTTATACCCGTATTTCCGCAGTAGGTACGCGAGGCGCACGTATAAAATTTGAGCCTTAAAGATTTGGCAAATTGAAATTTGGGCACAAGTGCCGAAAGAGTCGCTTTCCGACTAAACGCTTCCACACCACGTAGGAAAATTCCGCTATGTCATTTATATTTTTTGCGGATTTTTCCGAGAGACGAAACATTTTGGACCAACGGGAGGGTGACAAGTGTCACCCTCACATTGGAAGGAAGTGGACGGCAAAGTGGACGAGAAAGGTGGCATGGTTAGGTAGGATATTTTGTGCAAGTTGTGTGGTAGATGGATAAGGTGCACATGGCTTGATCCTAGCCCTACACTTGCCTAACACTTGGCTTGATCTTAGCCATTGGTTGGCCTTTGCTTGACCTATAAATACCCCTCTAAGTGATGAACTTTCTTCATCCAAAAATCATTTGCTAAGTGTTAAAAATCCCTCCCCCTTTAGTGTTGAGTTCGTCCAACTCCTCCCCCCCTGTTTTGAGAGTCTTGGCCGAGGGCCTCCTCCCTCCCCTTTGTGGTGCCCTAGCCGTGGGGTACACCCCCACCTTGTTGCCTCGTAGAAATACCCCCCTTTTGTGGTATAGAAATACTCTCCAAGTATTGTTATAATGCCCAAATACCTTGGCCCAAATACCTTGTAGTATTCCCAAGGTTACACTTATACAAAAGCCCAGAAAATACTATTATACTTCCCTCAGTCACAAAAACGAAACCCTAAGGAAAACCTTCATAGTCGGTTGAAGTGTTAAGTAGAAGTTGGTTAGAACTTCTAAGGGTTGTTTGGAGCGGGTCGAGCGCACTGAGTAGAGCTAAACCTTGCTCGGGATCGACATATAAACTCGGATAATTTTGGGCTTATCAAGGTAAACACTTCGACCTTCTTGTAATTGGAAATTACATGTTGTTGGAATATATAGTTAAGGTATACTATATATAGAATTGAACATAGTTGTGCGGCAATGTCTTTTGACTTAAGCCCAATTTAAAGAAGAGAATCGAATCGTAATTACATAGATCAGACATGAGACTTGTGTAGTATTATCGTGAGTAGAATTGTACACGCCCGGTTAGACGCAAACCCCCGGTTGGCTTGGTAGCTACCGATAGAGAGGAGATTTACGCTGCTGTGCGGGAGGTCCTTGAATTTTCTGTAGGATATTCTACATTGAGATCTAGATGTTAATAGGCGCCTGTGGCCTCTATAGGTCAAGACTACGTATGGCGTGATCTACTTGGCTTAGGAGTAGCCGACGGTTCGAGTTACTGGAGCGCTTGCTATTAGTCGAAAATCGTCGCGAGGTATGTGAACCTCTTCCTATCTTTTCTAGCATGATACGTGTGAGCTATGTAGTACGGTAGACGCATACGTGTTAACCGTATTTGGTTGTTTTAAAACATAAGTGTTATACTAGCTTTATGGGAAGTTAGGTATAACGTCTTAAGGGTGGTAAAATGAATGGTTTATTAATTTCAAAAGTTAAGAGACTGGATCTTATAAGATAAGAGACTTAACTTAAATGAATTAATATGGATTTTGTGTGAAACCTCATTCGTGAGTAATGAGTACTTGGTTTTTAAAAGGAATAATGTTTTACTGATTTCGGAAATCAGAATGTGTATCAATAAACCACTGCAACGTTAATAAAGGAAAATGTATTGAATAATTAAGCATTATTAAAACCAGTAGAAACCTCCATCTGCATAGAAGCTAAGATGAGACAAAATGATATTACATTTTCTAGATCATGGCTGCTTAATAAGATTGATTATGAACAAGATTAACCTACTCACATATGTCATATGTTACTCTATTGTTTTAAAAAGAGGTTAAGACATTGAACTATGAAACTTTTCTAAAAAGAGACTTGCGTAATTGAAATTAGGCAAACTGGAACTTTTAGGGAAAAGAAAGGCATTGTGTTGTCTTAAAATGGTTTAAAACATAAAGTGTTATAACAGCTTTATGGGAAGTTGGTTATAACGACTTTATGAAAACAAAAGAAGGGTTTTATCATTTGTTTTAAATGTGGTAACTTGACTTTTAAAAGAGAAGTATTTTGGTCCAAAAGGAAGGCATGGTATTGCCTTAATTTGGTCTTAAAAAGGAAAGTATGAAAGTTGTTTTGGTTTACTTAAAAGATATAAGTCACACATTTTTATATACTACGGGTATCGGGTGACTTTTAGAAAAGGAATGAATCTCTTAAAAGGAATTTAACGTACGTAGTACTTTAGGGTTAAAATCCGGACTTTAACATAAAATGAAAGTACCTTGAGTTGTGTATAACTTGCCTATGCTTGTTGTTATGAAACTTGACCATGTTACGTGTGATAGCCTTGTTGTGCAAGTACTGTATTTCACTCGACTACCGGTTCATCCGGGAATGTATTTCACTCGACTACCGGTTCATCCGGGAATGTATTTCACTCGACTACCGGTTCATCCGGGAATGTATTTCACTCGACTACCTGTTATACCCCGTAGTTCCAGGGTATGTATGCGAGGACGTACGTACGAGAATACGACGAAAGATTGGAAAGGAAGAAAGAGGTGATTTTTTCCACGGAAAAGTTTCCGGTTTTTTTGTGAAGGAAAAAGGTTCGTTAATGGGAATTGGATTCCCAGATTTGGTTTTTGGACTTCTTAGATTATATTAGAATTATGGAATTTTATTTTCGGAAATGGTCACGTGGGGCCCACGGGAGAAATTTACGGCTTGGGCCCGCTTTGATTTTGAGATTTTGGCCGTTATGGATATTTTCTAAGACGAAATATTTTGGACAAATCGGGGCGACACGTGTCACCCCATGTGGCACCTCGGGCCGAAATATGTTTGTGCACAACACCCTGCTAGAGTCGTTTTCGACGAAACGCTCTACCTAACTTACGGGCGGTAAATTACGCTATGTCATTTAGTATTTTTGGATTTTTCCGAGAGACGAAACGTTTTGGACCAACGAGAGGGCAACACTTGGCACCCTCTCGTTGGTGGACTGAAGAGGCGTTAGGCCGATTGGATGGGCGCGGTTGCTAGATATTTGTGTAGATATTTGTGAGGTTTTGGCGAGTAGGGTCTAGGGGCACTGGCATATCTTGGCCCTCCACTTGCCCCACTTGGCTAGATCTTGGCCATTGGTTGGCCTTTGCTTGGCCTATAAATACCCTCCCCCTTTGAAGACTTCTTCATCCATTCCATAAATTCCAAGTCTTGAAAACCTCCTCCTCCTTTGGTTTCGTCCCTCCTCTTCCTTTGAGGCCTCGCCGGCGGGTGCACCCTCCTAGAGGCCTTGGCCGAGGGGTACACCCCCCCTCCTAGTGGTGTGCCGTGAGGTACCCCCCCCTCTTGGTAGGAAATACTCTCCAAGTATTGTTGTAATGCCCAAATTATCTTAGCCGTATACCTTGTAGTATTCCAAAGAAACCTCTATATAAGAGTCTTAAATACTACCGTATGTCCTTTTGTCTCAAACCGAAACCCTAAGGAAATCTTCATTGAGTGATTGAAGTAATTAAGTAGAAGTTGGTTAGAACTTCTGGGTTGTTTGGAGCGTGGAGCACCCGGAGTAGGAGCTAAGCGTTGCTAAGGATCGACATTTATGCTTGGATAATTATGGGCTTATCGAGGTAATTATCTTGTCCCTCTATTTGTAATTGGAAATTTCATGTTGTTAGATTATATAGTTGAAGTATACTATATATAGAACTAAGCTTAGCATCGCGCAATGTCTTTTGACTTAAGCCCAAGAATCGAATCGAACCGAATCAGAATTACATAGGACGTATTACAAGAGACTTGTGTAGTAGTACCGCGAGTAGAATTGTACCTGTCGGGTTAGATGTATAACCCCGGTTGGCTTGGTAGCCGCCCGTTAGAGGAGGAGATTTACGCTGTCATGGGGAGAGTCTTTGCGAATTTTCTCAGAATGTTCTACGATAAGATCTTGATGTTAAGCGCCTTGTGGCCTTATAGGTCAAGTACTACGTGGCGCGTTTCTACTTGGCTTAAGGAGTAGCCGATTGGAAGTACTTGAGCGTTTGCTATTAGTCGATACTGCCGCGAGGTATGTGAACCTCTTCCTATCTCTTCTAGCATGATACGTGAACTATGTAGTACGGTAGACGTCGCATGTACTAAATGTATTTGATTGGTGTAGAACATAAAGTGTTATAACGCTTTATGGGAAGTTGGTTATAACGGCTTTATGTTGGTAAGAAAATACATGTGGTTTTTAAAAGGTAATCAATTGAACTATAACTGGCTTGTTATGTGTTAATAAAGAACTTGAAGTATTTCAAAAGAGTTTGGAATCATTTTGAAAGAAGAAGTAATACTTGGTTTTTGAAAACTTAAGAGTTATACTAGCTTTATGGGAAGTTAGGTATAACGACTTAAGAATGTTTTACTGATTTCGGAAATCAGAATGTGTATCGACAAACCACAGCAGCGTTAATAAAGGGAAATGTTTTGATTAATTAAGTATTAATTAAACCAAGAGCAACTTCCATCCGCATGAAGCTAAGATGAGACAAAATGATATTTCCTAGATCATGGTTCTTTGTAATAAGATTGTTATAAACAAGAATATCCTACTCACATATAAGGCTTATGTTTCTCGATTGTTTAAAAGAAAATTATATTCTTAAATGAATAAGGCTATGAACCACTTAAACCTTTCTAAAATAAGAAACGTGAACATTTGAAATTAGGAAAACTTGGACGTTTGGGAAATAATGTTGTTACTTGATTTTACAAAGGTAAGAGTTTTGGTTTTCTTAAAAGGACGGCCACTCTATTTTATACTACGTATCGTGTGACTTATGAAAGAAACAGATCTTTTAAAGATTTAATGTGTGAAGTACTTTGGGGTTAGATAATTCGAACTTGTTAGTAGAAAGCACCTTGTGTGAATAACTTGATTGTATCGGTTTGTGATAGCCTTATAATACTTTCTTGTTGATTTGAGAAGTAAACATGTTAGAATGCTACGCTGTTAGTATCTTGTGATGTTAGTGTAAAGGGGTTTTCCTCGATCGCGCTTTAAAGTTGTTTGACTATCACCGTTATGTTGGTATTGTACCACTCACCTTGACTCAGGTCCGAGGTTAAGCTGCCTCCGACGGGTAGACTCAGCGGTCCAGGACCATGATTCGAGGATACCTCACGCGGGTCCGTGGATCCATGAGGAACTACGGAGTTCCGTGTTAGTTTACGGCCCTGTGGTCACGCGGTTCAGCGCTACGCGATCGCGAGTCCGTGACGATGCCGGGAGTAGCTACCCGATGCGGGTTATACCTCATGCGGCCTACGAGGTTGGCCTATGCGGAGTCGCGGAGAGTTCAGTGGCTAGACGCGCACATTTGATATCGCGCGAGTGACCGCCTTTTATCATGTGACGGCTCAGACAGATATCATGACACATTTTATGACCTTGTTGCATCGTAGGTGTTAGTAGTCGCTATGCCTTCGCACTTACCCTGCATCGCTTTATTAGGACACAGGTGGGACCTGGTGTTCATGTGTATTCCTTGGTGTTTGTGTATCATAAACTGCCGGCAGTGAGGAAGGTATTCCACGGGCACGATTGATGTTGTGGGCGTGAGACCCATATTTATGTATTTGAGTGATGACTTCGAGGGCGTGAGTCCCTGACTTGATATGACCGCTATTTATCGTGAATCGTAGTTTGCTATCATACATGTCTTCCGCTTTATATAGACTACTATGATTTCATTTACTGATTTTTCGCCAGATACTCTGCACTGCCAGATCGACTTCCTTCGGGGGCGCTCATGCCGCAGTAAAGGTACACCGCCGTTGATCCTCGCCTTAGGGTCACAGTCATTGGGAAAGCTCCGCTTCTCCGAGGCTTATCGTGGTATAGTCCCCTGTTGTTTTAGGTGCTACATCTGTGGTATGACGGCCCCGTCCCGTCGTTGTTGTCATATCATTCGTAGAGGTCTCAGAGTACCGCTGGGCGTGGTTTGTAAAAGGATTAAACTGCTCATTTGTAAGAGTTGTTATTTATATATATGCCGAAAGGCAAGTTTTCCTCAGACATCGCTTTGTACTTCATTTGTTTCATGTATGTGTTTTATGTTCCACTGACACTCGATGTTGTATCACTAGGGTGCCCGGTAAGGCACCACCACGTCTTAATCGGTCGTGACAAAAGTGGTATCGTGAGCGCTAATCTCTGAAAGTGTCTACGCACAGTATCCAAGAGAGTCTTGATTATCGGTGTGTTGTGCACCACGCCAATAATCAGGAGGCTATAGGATATTTAGGATTGGTTTCTATTCTTCTCACTCTTAGATCGTGCCTTAGAGCTGAGTTGTAAGTTGGACCCTCTGATGAAATTCTTTCCTTATCGCTATGCCCGCGTAGGCAACCCGCCCGTGAGGCGCGCAAATGGCGGAGCGCGAGCAGAGTTCGTGAGGGTCACGAGGGCACAGCCCAATCATTACCTAGGTAGTGCTTCATTCGGGATTTCTGCGACGCCACTAGCCCCAAGCAGAGTTTAGCACGCTGACGGCGCTCATCTGGCCCATGATATTTGAACCTTCAGTTCCACGACCGGGAACAGTGAATATAGATTGCAAAGAGGCGACCCTGTTACTAGCTATGGATTTGGCTACCAGAGATTATACCGATGTACCACGAGTCTTGATGACTACCTAAGAGAGGGTTGTGCAAGAGTAATTCTTCAGTTGGGCTTGAGCATGGCCCGTATCGCTTATGTACAGCAGCCGAGAAACGTAGATCGACGGGTTAACCAAGGACAGCAGGAGAGGGCCAGAGCAGCAAGGTCCTTCGGTAACTTTCAAGGTGAGTATACCTTAAGTGCTATGTTCTGATAGCAGTGTGTTAGTTGTGATTAGAAATCATGGTGGGTTAACCGAGTAAGATTTTGGGGGATAGAGAAGGTGTGAGCCTTAGAGTGTTATACGTACAGACCTTAGAGGTGAGGCCATCTCAAGAAAAGGTGTAGTGTTATGTTTGATCTCATCGTAAGCATAGTGCACGTGAGCTATGTTGGGGATAGGTCCTGGTAGTGTGGAATGAAAGTGGGTCGAGTCAGGCCACGCCGGTCAACCCGCGCGTGTTTGGTGGTGGGGTCAGTTTGTGGTGGTCCCGCCTTGTGTTAGGTTGTGAGGGTGTTAGGCCCAAGTTTAGTTAACCAACAGGCGAAGTTCGTGGATGCTCGACCTGGTCGGGCCGATGGGGCAGCCCATCGATTTTTCATCAGACCGCTACTTACCGTGTTGAGTTATCTAAAAGGTTGTAAGGCTGCACGGGTGCCTACCTTCACCTTATGACAAACAGTGGAGCCTGTGGTACGGCTGTTTTGTTTCGGAAGTTTTACCAGCAGGTTAAGAACTCAAAGTAGTCTCGACCGCATTCGCCTCGGGCCAGTGTGGATTTCGTGGGTAGTCGTGGGATTGTTGTCTCCTCAGAGAGAAGTGCTTCTAGCTACCTTTTCGTGTTCTGATGTCGCTTATGAAGCCTTGTAGGCGGAAGTGTAAGTTGCCTCGATTGGTCTGATGTTGGCGCGTTCGCATACTGGTTCAGCTTGTTCCACAGACCGTGGATAGGTAAAGCTCGCCTGTAAGAAGTTCCGCACTGCAGGAATCGTATGATAATCGGCGACGACGCTAGAGTTCGTGGCGATCGGTCTTCTTGAAAGTACCACCGGACGGTGTGACGAGTTTTGGAAACAGATGAACTTAGCCCGAGTTACTTTGGGCTTTTGAGTTCATGTGAAGAATAGGCCAGTTGCTATATGTTAGCAATTGCCGTCCGACTTAGGAGGCGAGACGTCCGGCCTTTCATATTGTTATGTTCGGGCCGAGCGTATAAAGAGGCCGTGAGCTCTACCACGAACAGCACCGAACCGTGGCTCACCGTATGGCACATCCCGAGAAGCGGCCGGGCGGTACGCCTCGTGGATCGCAGCACCGCACCATTTGTTGGGTCGTCGAGCAAGGCTCGCGCAAAGTGACAAAAGTGGTATCGATCGAGGAAGTATATTTTGACCCCGGGAATAGGTATTTGTGGTGATATAGAGGTGTTTCCTCATGGGCTTGGATGTAAGTCTTTGCGCAGGTGTTTCCATGGCCAGGCGTGGCAGGATTGTTCTCATAAGTATAGTAGTAGAGACTATATCGACGCTTGTATGTTTGGGGACTTAGAAGGAACATTCGACGAATGTTTCTAAGGGGAAGAATGTTATACCCGTAGTTCCGTGGTATGTATGCGAGGACGACGCATTTGAGAATCACGAAAGATGGAAAGGAAGAAAGAGGTGATTTTTTCCACTAAAAGTTTCCGCTTTTGTGAAGGAAAAAGGTTCGTTAATGGGAATGGATTCCCGATTTGGTTTGGACTTCTTAGATTATATTAGAATTATGGAATTTTATTTTCTGAAATGGTCACGTGGGCCCACTGAGAAATTTACTGCTTTGTAGGGCCCGCTTTGATTTTGAGATTTTGGCCGTTATGGATATTTTCTAAGACGAAATATTTTGGACAAATCGGGGCGACACGTGTCACCCCCATGTGGCACCTCGGCCGAAATATGTTTGTGCACAACACCCTGTTAGAGTCGCCGACGAAACGTTCTACCTAACTTACGAAGGGTAAATTACGGCTATGTCATTTAGTATTTTTGCGGATTTTTCCGAGAGATGAAACGCTTTGGACCAACGAGGGCAACACTTCGCACCCTCTCGTCAGTGGACTTGAGGGCGTTAGGGCCGATTGGACGGGCAAGGGTTGCTAGATATTTGTGTAGATATTTGCAGGGTTTTAAGGAGTAGGTCTAGGGGCACTTGGGCATATCTTGCCCTCCACTTGCCCCCACTTGGCTAGATCTTGGCCATTGGTTGGCCTTTGCTGCCTATAAATACCTCCCCTTTGAAGACTTCTTCATCCATTCCATAAATTCCAAGTCTTGAAAACCTCCTCCTCCTTGTTGGTTTCGCCCTCCCTCTTCCTGTGTGAGGCCTTGGCCGAGGGGGGCACCCCCCTCCTAGAGGCCTTGGCCGAGGGGTCCACCCCCCCCTCCGAGTGGTGTGCCGTGGGGTACCCCCCCCCTCTTGGTAGGAAATACTCCAAGTATTGTTGTAATGCCCAAATTATCTTAGCCAGATACCTTGTAGTATTCCAAAGAAACCTCTATACGAAGAGTCTTAAATACTACCGTATGTCCTTTTGTCTCAAACCGAAACCCTAAGGAAATCTTCATCGAGTGATTGAAGTAATTAAGTAGAAGTTGGTTAGAACTTCTGGTTGTTGGAGCGGTGGAGCACCGGAGTAGGAGCTAAGCGCTAAGGATCGACATTTATACTTGGATAATTATGGGCTTATCGAGGTAATTATCTTGTCCTGTATTTGTAATTGGAAATTTCATGTTGTTAGATTATATAGTTGAAGTATACTATATATAGAACTAAGCTTAGTATCGCGCAATGTCTTTTGACTTAAGCCCAAGAATCGAATCAATCAGAATTACATAGGATCAGACATACGAGACTTGTGTAGTAGTATCGTGGAGTATAATTGTACCCGTCGGGTTAGATGATAACCCCCCGGTTGGCTTGGTAGCCGCCCCGCAGAGGAGATTTTACGCTGTCATGTGGGGAGAGTCGCCAATTTTCAGAGAATGTTCTACGATAAGATCTTGATGTTAATAAGCGCCTGTGGCCTTATAGGTCAAGTACTACGTGTGGCGCGTTCTACTTGGCTTAAGGAGTAGCCATACTGAAGTACTTGAGCGCTTTGCTATTAGTCGATACTGCCGCGAGGTATGTGAACCTCTTCCTATCTCTTCTAGCATGATATGTGTGAACTATGTAGTACGGTAGACGCATACGTACTAAATGTATTTGATTGGTGTAGAACATAAAGTGTTATAACGATTTATGGGAAGTTGGTTATAACGGCTTTATGTTGGTAAGAAAATACATGTGGTTTTTAAAAGGTAATCAATTGAACTATAATCGCTTGTTATGTGTTAATAAAGAACTTGAAGTATTTCAAAAGAGTTTGGAATCATTTTGAAAGAAGAAGTAATACTTGGTTTTGAAAACTTAAGAGTTATACTAGCTTTATGGGAAGTTAGGTATAACGGCTTAAGAATGTTTTCTTGATTTGAAATCGAACGTATCGACAAACCACAAAGAAATTAATAAAGGGAAATGTTTTGATTAATTAAGTATTAATAAAACAAGTATCAACTTCCATCTGCATAGAAGCTAAGATGAGACAAAATGATATTTCCTAGATCATGGTTGCTGTAATAAAATTGTTATAAACAAGAATATCCTACTCACATATAAGGCTTATGTTTCACAGATTGTTTAAAAGAAAATTATATTCTTAAATGAATAAGGCTATGAACCACGAAACCTTTCTAAAATAAGAAACGTGAACATTTGAAATTAGGCAAACTTGGACGTTTGGGAAATAATGTTGTTACTTGATTTTACAAAGGTAAGAGTTTTGGTTTTCTTAAAAGGACGGTCACTCTATTTTATACTACGGGTATTGTGTGACTTATGTGAAAGAAACAGATCTTTTAAAGATTTAATGTGTGAAGTACTTTGGGGTTAGATACCCGAACTTGTTAGTAGAAAGCACCTTGTGTGAATAACTTGATTGTATCGGTTTGTGATAGCCTTATAATACTTTCTTGTTGATTTGAGAAGTAAACATGTTAGGATGCTACGTGTGTTAGTATCTTGTGATGTTAGTGTAAAGGGGTTTTCCCCTCGACTGCGCTTAAAGTTGTTTGACTATCAGCCGTTATGTTGGTATTGTACCACTCACCTTGACTTGTGTCCAGAGGTTGCCGCCTCCGACGCGGTAGACTCAGCGGTTGCAGGACCATGATTCGAGGATACCTCGCGGGTCCGTGGATCCACGCGAACTACGGAGTTCCGTGTTAGTTTACGCCCTTGTGGTCACGCGGTCTTCAGGCGGCCTGCGGATCGCGAGTCCGTGACGATGCCGGAGTAGCTACCCTCGACGCGGGTTATACCTCACGCGCCTATGAGGTTGGCCTACGCGAGTCTGCGAGAGTTCGGGGCTAGACGCGCACATTTGATATCGCGCGCAGTGACCGCCTTTATCATGTGACGGTTCAGACAGATATCATGACACATTTTATGACCTTGTTGCATCGCTGGTGTTAGTAGTCGGCTATGCCTTCGCATTTACCCCGCATCGCTTTATTAGGACACAGCGGACCGTGTTCATGTGTATTCCTTGGTGTTTGTGTATCATAAACTGCCGGCATGAGGAAGGTATTCCACGGGCACGATTGATGTTGTGGGCGTGAGACCCATTGGTAAAATTGAGTGATGACTTGAGGGCGTGAGTCCCTGACTTGACATGATCACATTTATGGTGAATCAGAGTTTGGTTATCATACATGTCTCCTGCTTGTATAGACTACTATGATTTCATTTGCAGTATTTATTTTCAGTTTCACATACTTGGTACCTGTTGTACTGACCTCCTTCGGGGGGCTGCGTTCATGCCGCAGGTAAAGGTACACCAGTCATTGATCCTCGCCTTAGGGTCACAGCCACATGGAAAGCTCCGCTTCTCCGAGGCTTATCGTGGTATAGTCCCCTCGTTGTTGTAGGTGTTTACATTCGTGGTATGGCGGGCCCCGTCCCGCCATTGTTGTCGTATCATTTCTTAGGTCCAGTAGTACCGTGGGCGTGGTTTGTAAAAGGGATTAAAACTGCTCATGTTGGAAAAAGTTGTTATTTATATATATGCCGAAAGGCAAGTTTTTCTCGATTATTGTTTCATATTTCATAATATGTCTCGTATTGTTTATGTTCCGCTGACACTGATGTTGTATCACCAGGGTGCCCGGTAAGGCACTACCACGCCCGGACGGTCGTGACACTACCGGTTCATCCGGAATGTATTTCACTCGACTCACCGTTCATCCGGAATGTATTTCACTCGACCACGGCTCATCCGAATGTATTTCACTCGACTACCGGCTCATCCGGAATGTATTTCACTCGACCCGGCTCATCCGAATGTATTTCACTCGACTACCGTTCATCCGAATGTATTCCACACGCTTTCTATCGGGTCCATAAGATGGGCCGAGACACGTTATAATGATCACATGATTTGTACCTAGACTACCGGCGGTGAGGAAGGAGTTCCACGCACGAGGATGACTTTGGCGTGAGTCCACGACTTGACATGATCGCTTTTATGTTGTGAATCGTAGTTTGGTTATCATACATGTCTCCGCTTTATATAGACTATTATGATTTCATTTACGTAATTTCTGATTTCACATACTTGGTACCTGCATCGACCTCCTTCGGGGCCGTTCATGTCGCAGTAGAGGTACATCGATCGTCGATCCCCGCTTATAGGATCACATTTCAGCATGGGAAGCTCAGGTAACGCCCGAACCTCGTTCGCATCGTGCCTTACCCCGCACCTTAGTGATACAACATCGAGAAAACCAGCGGAAAATAAAACATGAATCATGAAACAAGAGATATAATAAATAAAGCAACCAAAACAGCTTGCCTTCAGATATACATAAAACCCGAATGGGCTTTAATCTTTTACAACCTCGCCATAATGCTCTCTGCACTTAAGATTTACCACAACTATGACGGACAGGCCCCGCCATACCCCGAATGTACAAGAACCTAAAACTCGTGGAACACATACTAAAAGATAAGCCTCCGGAGAAACGGAGCTTCCCAACACGCTGAACTGTGATCCTATGAGAGAGGATCCACGATCGATGTACCTCTACCTGCGGTATGAACGCAGCCCCCCGAAGGAGGTCAGTACAACAGGTACCAAGTATGTGAAATCAGAAAAATACGTAAATGAAATCATACTAATCTATATAAAGCAGAGACATGTATGATAACCAAACTACTCACAACATAAAAGCGATCATGTCGATCGTGACTCACGCCTCAAGTCATCACTCAAATATAACTGTGGTCTCACGCCCACAACATCAATCATGTTCGCGTCACGGCCGCATGCCCCGACTGCGACGGTGTAGACATGTCCATGATGCAACAATAATACCAATGCCCCATGGCCACATGCCCCGGAATTCGTGATCGTGTAGACACGCCCATGTGACATCAACAACAATATACCGGGTGATCAACCTGCCGCACGCCACATGCCCCGAATTTACATCGCGTAGACATGTCCATGTAGCCACAATAACAATATATCGGGTAATTAACCCTGCCGCATGGCCACACGCCCCCGGAATTCTACATCGGTGTAGACATGTCCATGTAGCCACAATAACAATATATCGCTAAATAAACCCTGCCGCATGGCCACACGCCCGACTCGTGACGGCAGACACGTCCATGTAGCCACAATAACAATACAAAGAATCAAAATGGAAACATACCCGTGGAATTCTCCACACGCCAAAGACGTCAAGTAAGTTCTCAATAAGTCAACCGCCTCTATCGAGACGCGAATACGTAAACACCACACTTGCACAACAAAGGCTATCATCACAAGCATATGCAAGTTTCACAACAACAAGCATAGGCAAGTTTCACCACAACAAGCATAGGCAAGTTATACCTCACTCAAGTACCTTCATTTTATGCCAAAGTCCGAGTTTTAACCCTAAAGTACTACTTACGTTAAACCCTTTAAAAGATCCGTTTCTTTCACATAAGTCACACAATACCCGTAGTATTAAAATAGTGACTATCTTATTAAGTAAACAAAATACCTCCCCTTTTTGTAAAAATCAAGTAACAACATTATTTTCCAAACGTTCAAGTTTGCCTAATTTCAAATGCCTAAGTCACTTTTTTTAGAAAAGGTTTCATAACTCATAGTCTTAATCTCCTTTAAAACATTTGAGTAACATATGCCATATATGTGAGTAGGTTATTCTTGTTTATAACAATCTTATTACAGCAGCCATGATCTAGAAAATGTAATATCATTTTGTCTCATCTTAGTTTCTATGCAGATGGAGGTTTCTACCGGTTTTAATAATACTTCATTACTCAAATACATTTTCCTTTATTAACGCAGCATGGTTTGTCGATACACATTCGATTTCCAAATCGGTAAGACATCATTCCTTTAAATAAAACCAAGTACTCATTACTCACGAATGAGGTTTCACACAAACATTCACATTAAAACAAATAAGTTAAGTCTCTTATCTTATAAGATCAAGTCTCTTAACTTCTAACACCAAGAACTCCATTTTCTTTACCTCTCTTAAGACATTATACCTAACTCCCCATAAAGCTAGTATAACTCTTTTTAAAACCTTTAAAACCAAGTGTTACTCTTTCTTTCAAAACGATTAACAAATCTTTTGAAATACTTCAACTTCTTCATTAACACATAACAAGCCGCTTATAACCAAATCAGCCTCCTTTGAAAACCACAACCCATTTTTCACCTACATAAAGTCGTTATAACCAACTTCCCATAAAGCCGTTATAACACTTTATGTTTTAAAACAATCAAACACGGTTAACACATGACGCTCACCGTACTACATAGTTTACACGTATCATGCTAGAAGAGATAGGAAGAGGTTCACATACCTCGCGACGATTGTCGACTAATAGCAAAACGCTCCAAGTACCTCAAACCGCCGGCTACTCCTGCTGCCAAGGATCACTCACACGTAGTACTTCAACCTATAAGGCCACAAGGCGCTTATTAACATCTAGATCTCAACGCTCCATATTCTATAGAAAATTCGCAAAGACTCTCCCGCAACAACAGAATCTCCTCCTCTATCGAGGCCGGCCACTAAGCCAACCAGTGGGGTTTACACGCCTAACCTGACGTGTACAATTCTACTACACAAGAATGCTATACAAGTCTCATCAGAATACACCCTATGTAATTACAGCTCGATTCTTTATTCTTCAGGCTTAAGTCAAAAGACATTGCCACAATACTAAGTTCAGTTCTATATATAGTATACTTCAACTATATATTCTAACAACATGTAATTTCCAATTACAATAGAAGGACAAGAGTGTTTACCTTGATAAGCCCAAAATTATCCGAGTTTAATGTCGCTCCCGAGCAAGGTTTAGCTCCTATCCGAGTGCTCTAAAAACCCTTAGAAGTTCTAACCAACTTCTACTTACAACTTCAACTACGTGAAGATTTCCTTAGGGTTTCGTTTAGAGGCTAAAGGAAAGTATAATCGTATTTTCCGGTTTTTCGTACAAAGGGTACTTTGGAAAGTACTAAAAGGTATTTGGGCTAAAGTATTTGGACATTATAACGATACTAGAGAGTATTTCTATACCATAACAAAGGGTATTATACGAAACAACTAGGCTAGTGGGTACCCACCGCTAGCACCACTAGGAGGGGTGGTGCTCTCGCTAGTACTCACAAAGGGGTAGGGGTTTCTCGGCCACAAGGCCTCACAAGGGGAAGAGGGGGGGTGGTGGACGAACTACACAAGGGAGGGAGGAAGAGAACTTCAAGACTTAGGAAGATTTTTGGATGAAGAAGTCTTCCAAAGGGTGGGGTATTTATAGGTCAAGAAATGGCCAACCAATGGCCAAGATTCAACCAAGTGTAAGGCAAGTGTAGGGCTAGATTTCAACCATGTGGACCTTATCCATCTACCACACAACTTGCACAAAATATCCTACCAACTAAAGTGGTCCAAATCGTCCAAGCCAAGCCATGGTTGCCGTCCAAGCCTTCCAATGTGAGGGTGACACATGTCACCCTCCCGTTGGTCCAAAATGTTTCGTCTCTCGGAAAAATCCGCAAAAATTATAAATGACATAGCCGGAATTTTCCCTACGAAAGCTGTGGAAACGTTTCGTCGAAAAACGACTCCTATCGGCACTTGTGCCCAAATTTCGAAACTTGTCAATTCTTAAGGCAAAAATTTAATACGTACGCCCTCACGTACATACTCAGGAAATACGGGGTATAACATTCTCCCCTCCTTAGAAACATTCGTCCCGAATGTTCCTTCTCAAGACGGATTACGAAGAAGATCTTCTAACAAGTTGCCAACGCCGCGCCTGGCCACGAACTAACACACGTACTCTTCCTTAAGGCCATTCCCGGCCCTTGCGATCTGCTTCTGGTCGAACATATCCACGAACTCATACGATGGTCATCAAAACTTGGGCCTAACACCCTGGTGACCCTACCTCCTGGCGGGACCACGAGTGACCCACCTCAATCCAAGGCTACGGGTTGACACGCAACACGCCCTCAACCCGACCCTCCGTCACGCCAACTCTCTAGTTTCTTGATCCGAACAATCTTACCTCTACAGGTCATGAAAGCTACCACTTCCATTTCACACTACCCAGGGACTTACCCTTTTCACTAACCAGGTTTCTAAATCACACTTTTAGCACAAAGCTATCCCAACATAACATTAAACACATCAACAACATCAATACATACAAAACTCTAGAGGGTTAGGGATATACCTGAATCTACCGCTCCTCTCTAATCATAGGCACATACTGCAGGCATAGTAGAAGGCGATGAACCACCACGATCCTCAAGGCGTGAGTCGTAACATCCGTACCCTTGGTCGGACAGTTCCGCAAATGGCCCCGCTGGCCGCAAAAATAACAAGCTCCCTTGGCACCACGACATTCCCCGAAATGCGGTCTACCACATCGACCACACCGAGGTAGGGGTGACTGCACCTGGCCAACACCCTTACTCCTCGACACTGAACCCACGGAGCTCGACCGCTCGAAGGTTGTGGAGGACCACTCAGACCGGCGGAGGTACAAAACTAGTTCTGCCGAGGCGGTCCGCCTCGAAAGTCACCAGCGACTCGCCCCCGGCCCTCTTCTCGATCTTGGTCATTCCGCCGATTTCTCCGCCTCACCTCCAAGTGCATAAGCTCGCATGCGGGCAATGTCCATGCCCTACCAAGAGCTACACCAACAACTCTTCGCTAGGTAATCATCGAGCCTCAGAATATATCGGTGCACTCGATCCTCCATACTAGTTACTAATGCGGAACATACCGCCAATGAGTCGAACTCACATTGTACTCCCGAATCAGACGCTGCTCGCCTCAACATCAAAAATCTGGCCCGAGCCCTCTCATCTCATGGAGGCAAGAAATGTGCCAGAAGGCCCTCAAAACTCGTCCCAAACGGCTGAAGTGCATTCTCTCCCGACAGCTCCTATGAATCAAACGATCGATCGCAGATCACGCACCGATGCGAACCGGCGTCACAGACTGCCTCTCAAGCCTTGATCACCCGTGACGATCTCTTCAGAATCGACGGATGAACTCCTGCGGATCATCCTCGTGCCTCGACCGTAGAACTCGCGGCTACAACTCGTAAAATCTCGTAGCCTCAAACTATTCGCTTCGGTGCACCAGCGCCGCTGAACTGAATCGCCGCTGGCCCACTTATCTCATATTCGCCACAACTCGCCAATAATCGCCATCTCTCGCGACCCATCTCCCGCCTGCATCGGGGATGGAGGCTCGTATCAGAGTCTCATCAGCCACGGCCGCGCTTAAACTCGCTGGTCTTTGGCGGCGCCGCGAACCTCGCCGTCGGAAGCACTGCCTCGTATCGACCGCTCGCGCTCGCATTCTCCTCGAACCACACTAGCGCCTCCTTTGGCCGCTTTGCCTTCGCCCTGGTCGCCATGCGAGGCATAATCGATAAAATGAAACACGCTGGAGGGTCCAACTTACAACTCACTCTAAGGCACGATCTTAGAATGAGAAGAATAGAAACTAATCCTACATGTCCTATAGCCTCCGATTATAGATGTGGTGCACAACACACCGATAATCAAGACTTACTAGACACGGTCAGACACTTTCCGAGACTAATCGCTCGATACCACTTTGTAACGCCCAACCTCGGCTCACATCGTGCCTTACCCCGGCACCTTAGTGATACAACATCGTAGAAAACCACGGAAAATAAAACATGAATCATGAAACAAGAGATATAATAAATAAACAAAGCAACCAAAACAGCTGCCTTCAGATATACATAAAACCCGAACAGCTTTAATCCTTTTACAACCCCGCCCACAACAGCTTCTGCACTCTAAGATTTACTACAACTATGACGGACAGGCCTCGCCATACCCCAATGTACAAGAACCTACAACTCGTGGAACACATACCAAAAGATAAGCCTCCGAGAAACGGAGCTTCCTAATACGCTGAATCGTGATCCTAAGAGCGAGGATCCACGATCGATGTACCTCTACCGCAGATGAACGCAGCCCAAGGAGGTCGATAACAGTACCAAGTATGTGAAATCAGAAAATATCAGAATGAAATCATACTAATCTATATAAAGCAGAGACATGTATGATAACCAAACTACGATTCACAACATAAAAGCGATCATGTCGATCGGTGACTCACGCCTCAAGTCATCACTCAAATATAACTATGGGTCTCACGCCCACAACATCAATCATGTTCGCATCACGGCCGCATGCCCTAATTTGACGGTGTAGACATGTCCATGATGCAACAATAATACCAATGCCCCATGGCCACATGCCCCGGACTGCAGACGGTAGACACGCCCATGTGACATCAACAACAATATACTGGGTGATCAACCCCGCCGCACGCCACATGCCCGGAATTCTACATCGGTGTAGACATGTCCATGTAGCCACAATAACAATATATCGGGTAATCAACCCTGCCGCATGGCCACACGCCCCCGGAATTCTACATCGGTGTAGACATGTCCATGTAGCCACAATAACAATATATCGGGTAATCAACCCTGCCGCATGGCCACACGCCCCCGGAATTCTGCATCGGTGTAGACATGTCCATGTAGCCACAATAACAATACAGCAATCAAAATGGAAACATACCCGTGGAATTCTCCACACGCCAAAGACGCCCAAGTAAGTTCTCAACAAGTCAACCGACCCTCTATCGAGAGACGCGGTAACACAGAAACACCACACTTGCACAACAAAGGCTATCATCACAAGCATAGGCAAGTTTCACAACAACAAGCATAGGCAAGTTTCACCACAACAAGCATAGGCAAGTTATACCTCACTCAAGTACCTTCATTTTATGCCAAAGTCCGGGTTTTAACCCTAAAGTACTACTTACGTTAAAACCCTTTAAAAGATCTGTTTCTTTCACATAAGTCACATAATACCCGTAGTATTAAAATAGTGACTATCTTATTAAGTAAACAAAATACCTCCCCTTTTTGTAAAAATCAAGTAACAACATTATTTTCCAAACGTTCAAGTTTGCCTAATTTCAAATGCCTAAGTCACTTTTTTTAGAAAAGGTTTCATAACTCATAGTCTTAATCTCCTTTAAAACATTTGAGTAACATATGCCATATATGTGAGTAGGTTATTCTTGTTTATAACAATCTTATTACAGCAGCCATGATCTAGAAAATGTAATATCATTTTGTCTCATCTTAGTTTCTATGCAGATGGAGGTTTCTACTGGTTTTAATAATACTTCATTACTTAAATACATTTTCCTTTATTAACGCTGCAGTGGTTTGTCGATACACATTCTGATTTCCGAAATCAGTAAGACATCATTCCCTTTAAATAAAACCAAGTACTCATTACTCACGAATGAGGTTTCACACAAACATTCACATTAAAACAAATAAGTTAAGTCTCTTATCTTATAAGATCAAGTCTCTTAACTTCTAACACCAAGAACTCCATTTTCTTTACCTCTCTTAAGACATTATACCTAACTCCCATAAAGCTAGTATAACTCTTTTTAAAACCTTTAAAACCAAGTGTTACTCTTTCTTTCAAAACGATTCACAAATCTTTTGAAATACTTCAACTTCTTCATTAACACATAACAAGCCAGTTATAACCAAATCGCCTCCTTTGAAAACCACAACCCATTTTTTCACCTACATAAAGTTGTTATAACCAACTTCCCATAAAGCCGTTATAACACTTTATGTTTTAAAACAATCAAACACGCTTAACACGTACGCTCACCGATTACATAGTTTACACGTATCATGCTAGAAGAGATAGGAAGAGGTTCACATACCTCGCGACGATTGTCGACTAATAGCAAAACGCCCAAGTACCTCAAACCGCCGCTACTCCTAGCCAAGTGGATCACTCCACACGCATTACTTCAACCTATAAGGCCACAAGGCGCTTATTAACATCTAGATCTCAACGTTCCATATTCTACGTAAAATTCAAAGACTCTCCCGCAACAGAAATCTCCTCCTCTATCGAGGCCGGCTACCAAGCCAACCGGGGTTTACACGCCTAACCTGACGTGTACAATTCTACTACACAAGAATGCTATACAAGTCTCATCTGATACACCCTATGTGATTACTGTTCAATTCTTCATTCTTCAGGCTTAAGTCAAAAGACATTGCCATAATACTAAGTTCAGTTCTATATATAGTATACTTCAACTATATATTCTAACAACATGTAATATCCAATTACAATAGAAGGACAGAGTGTTTACCTTGATAAGCCCAAAATTATCCGAGTTTAATGTCGCTCCTAAGCAAGGTTTAGCTCCTACTCCAAGTGCTCCAAACAACCCTTAGAAGTTCTAACCAACTTCTACTTACAACTTCAACTACGGGTGAAGATTTCCTTAGGGTTTCGTTTAGAGGCTAAAGGAAAGTATAATCGTATTTTCCGGGTTTTTCGTACAAAGGGTACTTTGGAAAGTACTACAAGGTATTTGGGCTAAAGTATTTGGACATTATAACGATACTAGGAGAGTATTTCTATACCATAACCAAGGGTATTATACGAAACAACTAGGCTAGTGGGTACTCCACGCTAGCACCACTAGGAGGGTGGTGCTCTCGGCTAGTACTCACAAAGGGTAGGGTTTCTACCACAAGGCCTCACAAGGGAAGAGGGGGTGGTGGACGAACTACACAAGGGAGGAGGAAGAGAACTTCAAGACTTAGGAAGATTTTTGGATGAAGAAGTCTTCCAAAGGTGGGGTATTTATAGGTCAAGAAACGCCAACCAATGGCCAAGATTCAACCAAGTGTAAGGCAAGTGTAGGGCTAGATTTCAACCATGTGGACCTTATCCATCTACCACACAACTTGCACAAAATATCCTACCAACTAAAGTGGTCCAAATCGCCCAAGCCAAGCCATGGTTGCCGCCCGCCTTCGATGTGAGGTGACATGTCACCCTCCCGTTGGTCCAAAATGTTTCGCCTCTCGGAAAAATCCGCAAAATTATAAATGACATAGCCGAATTTTCCCTACGAAAGTCGTGGAAACGCTTCGTTTAAAAACGACTCTATCGGCACTTGTGCCCAAATTTCAAACTTGTCAATTCTTAAGGCAAAAATTTAATACGCACGCCTCACGCATATACTCGTGAAATACGGTATAACACTGCCTTCGAGGCTTATCTTTGGTATGTTACCCTGAGTCTGTAGGTTCTTGTACATTCAGGGGTATGGCGGGGCCCTGTCCCGTCATAGTTGTTGTCACTTCTTAGAGGTCTGTAGTACTGTTGTGGGCAGAGTCTGTAAAAAGGATAAATGTTCGGGTATTTATGTATATATACTGAAGGCAACTATTTTGGTTGGCCTGTTTATTTATCATGTCTCTTAATTCATGTTCATGTTTTTATTTCCGCTGATTTTCTCTGATGTTGTATCGTTAGGGTGCCCGGGGTAAGGCACCAGTCACGGGCCCGGGTTCGGGTCGTGACAAATATTCTCAAGCTTGAAGACTTATCATCCACAATGGTCAAATGACCATTCTATCCTTGCATATTTCGTCCAAGACCAATGTGGGGGGTGCCACGTGTCGCCCTCTCATTCGTCCATAAAATTCAGTAACCCTCGTGGGCCCCACAAAACGTAAAATTCCTCGGGTGGGCCCCACATGACCAAATCCGTAAAAATAAATTTCCATAACGTTAATAAGTTCCATACTCATCCAATAATGCATTTTGAGAATCCAATTCTCATCAACGAACATTTTTCCTTTCCGACGTTCGGAAGATTTTCCGTCGGAAAAACAATTCTTCCTTTCGTACAAATTTTCAAGCCTTGATTCCTTACGTACAATCTCTTATACATGTCCTGGACTTACGGGGTGTAACACGGTGCTACCCAAACAGGCTCTTCTCTTCTCGGAGAGCCGTATATCGATACCGTATCATAACTGGATCCTCATACTGTCGCCTCTTTACCTCCTCAACGACGGAAGACTCGGCAACCTCTCGGATCTAAACTTCATTAACCTTGGAAACAAATAATCAAACCCCTCGGCTTGGTAGCTGATGAATCTTACGGACCACGTCCTGTCTATCTGGCTGTCCATCTGACAGACTACCCATAGATCCACGACTAAGAGCAACAGAATCGCCTCGCTTTCCCCGGGTGGTATAGGATATCAATATCACAACCCTTGAGTAACTCTAGCCACCGTTTCTGTCGCAAATTCAGCTGCCTCTATCTAAAGATATACCGGAGGCTCTTGTGGTCTGCACAAATATCCACATGAAGTCTATATACGGAATGCCTCCAAATCTTCAAGATACGATTAACTGCCGCCGACTCTAAATCGTGAGTAGCGTAATTCCTTCCATGCTTCCCTAACCGCCGGGAAACATAGGCTCTAACCTTATCGTGTTGCATCAGCACACAACCTAGCCTAACACCCAAAGTGTTACAATAAAAACCTAACCCTCTAGTCTCTCAGGAGGGGTTAGAACTGTAGTCGTGGTCAACTTATCTTGCAATAACTGGAAGCCTTTCTCATACTTGCGAAATATTCGGGTATCCTTAATCTCAATTACGGTTCATGTTTCCCTTTCTCTGTTGCAACCAAACTTGATCACAACTTATATTTGATTCCTTTGCTTGCCTCTTGGCTAAGACTTTCTGTCAATTACAATTTAGGGGGGGTGATTTCCTTGATCGTGTCAAGTAGCAACCCGATTATTCTCTCCCAGCTTGTAGAGCTTATAGTCAGGTGTTCAACCTCAATTCACGGTACTACATAATCCAATGACTTGTCAATATTTCTTATCATTCGAGTGTCTACTCGTCTTTCCTTTCTAAGTTATTTCAAGTTGTCCTAGCGTCCCTTTCCCCTCCGTATTTTCTTACTATCTTTCTCGTCAGTACAAATGTTACCAACTTTCCTCGAGGTGTTCTTACTGCCCATCATTTACTAATGGTCTTTACACTAGTCTGGGGTAATCATATCTCGTGCAACTCACATAACCACAGTTGTATTCTCTTTTATCATTCTGGTCATAACCCTTCCTTATGCTTATTATTAGCAAAAGTATTTCTATCTTGATTCATAATCATACAGTTTCATACATGCATACTACCTGCATTTATATCATTACGACACTTCCTCGACCATTTCGTACGTCGTTCTTAATTACCCCAACACAATACTTTCCCCACGGTTATCTAAAATTGTAACCTATGGCATGACGATACTGAAGACCTTACCCGTCTCCTATCCTTCGTCTAACAACATGGGTACACGTAACCCCATAATACATAAAACTATCCTTTACGTGGGGGAGAGAACTTATCTCCCTTACGAAATCTAAATCATCAAGCGCCCTCTTATAATCGTATAGATTTTCAAAACCTACCAACGATGTCTTCTGTTTTCCGTAGGCAACACTCGTACTTATCTTATTCTTGCTTGCGCGCTATCCTGAACTTATCCGGAAGGTCGTGGCCCTGACCGCCACACCAAACCAACTCCAAGTACCCCCAAGGGCACTTAAAATAAACTCCTTCAAATTCAAGTACTTCTTACCTTCTGCCTCAATTCACCTTCAAATGAACAAGTCACACGGACTTATTAAAAACAATGATGTCAAAGAAGGAAGGATAATTCACTGGTTACCACCACTTCTCTTCCTTTCCACTCGATAACTGGCTTACCGGGAAACCGGAATCGAGCCAATCTCTCTCTGTAGTCAACGTTGGCATAACAAGAGGCCAACTAGCCCGTACTCATAATGACCTCAACTTCTGTCATAACAGCTCTACTAGGTCTGCTAGGGTCCAATGATTGTATCATTACCGACAATTATTATCTACCCGCTCAGCTACCACCCAACACTCACGGGTGTAGTCACCTCGAAAGGTTCTCATGGATTCAGGCTCTATTTCTTTACACTTGGTTGCTCTCTTTTTCACTGGTCGTACTCTTTCCGTACTTCCAACTTATATTAGCATACGTACATAACTTCCATACTAAATATGGCCTCCAATCTTTGGAGTTACTAAATTAAACAATATAAGGCCATTTCCGGCTCTCGCAACCTGGTTCCGGTGGAATGCGTCCACGAACCCGTAACACAATTTACTAGACTTGGGCTTTGCACCCTCGTGACCCTGTCACGTAGAGGGACTACTACCAACTGACCCCATTCCATTTCAGGCTATGGGGCGACCCTTAATAGGTCCTCAACCCGACTCAGCGTCGCACTTAACTCTTATCCTTGGTCTGACTTAAATTTTTACTACCCGAGAAGGCCTTATATACCTAAGGTCTCGGCGGTTATCACCATTCTTAGGCTCGCAATTTCCATGCTCCAAGCCTACCTTATCAGTCCCCCCGTAAACGGGTACAAAAAACTTCTCGTAATACCCTAATCGTGTTGTCTTGACTACAATAACCATACTTACTCCATACGGGTCTCATCCGTACCATTCCCTTAAGCATACCACGTAGCTTAAGTTACTAACACAGTTGTCACGACCCAACCCCGGGCCCGCGACTGGTGCCCTACCTGGGCACCCCTTACAGGTATACATCAGAAAATAGCCGCGGAACATATAAAACTCATAAATACTTAAACAGTAAATATCAACAGGTTAGCCGATAAGGCCACCTTCCGTAAAATATACATGAACCAGAATAAAATAAACCAGTACATTTCTGTTGTTAAAAACCCAATCCACAATATGACTACATACTTCTAAGAATAACAACTGTGACGGGACAGGGCCCCGCCATACCCCTGAATGTACAACAACCGACAATACCAGGGATAAGCCTCCGGAGTAATGGAGCTTCTCAACAGCTGAACATTGATCCTAAGAGTGAGGATCAGCAACCTGTATACTCTACCTGCGGCATGAACGCAGCCCCCCGAAGGAGGTCAGTACAACATGTACCAAATATGTGAAACTGAAAGTACTGTAGTGAAATCATAAGTCTAAAATAAAGCTGGAGACATGTATGATAACTCAAATAATAAAGACATCAGTGCCTTACTAACAATGAGAGTAAATAAGAGTATACTTTACTGCATAAAAATAGGAGGCTCATGATCAAAGTAGGGCCACCCTCCCGTAGTATCATTAAGCAATCCTACTCCTGGGACTATTTCACCCGCAAGGGCCGTATGGACCCGCATGAGGTAACTTCCTCGCATAGACTGTATCCACCCGCATAGGTCGTATGGACCCGCATGAGGTATTCCTCGCATAGGACTATTTCACCCGTACAGGACTATTTCACCTGCTTAGGCCCGGTGGGCCCGCAATAAGTACAAACGCCGCACTCGCATCATGGGTAGCAAATCCATGGAATTAGTAGTAACCCGGGGCTTTACCCCGTAAGAATAACATAAACTAGCACAACCGGCTATCATACATAACATAAGCACTAGCGGCTTATCATACATAACAAAAGCACTACTGGCTTATCATACATAACATAAGCAAGTTAAGAAATCCCCCTAACTTCTTATTAATCTTATTCATATACACTCTCATTTTAGTTTACTTAAGGCACTAACATGTCATTATAACAATCCGGGAGTTTAACCCTGTTATACCCCGTCGTTCTGGCCATGCGTGTGAGAGCGTACGAAAGGGGTTAAGACTTAAATTTTCGAAGGATAGGTTGACGGATTGTTTCGGACGGGTTTTTAGTCAACTTTGAGGCGGGTTATGACCAGATCACATGATGACCACGGCTCGCGATCGTGCCCTACAGGCACCCTTTCGGATACATCGAGAATAGCAATGAACATACACAACTGATAAAATGCTTAAACATAAAATAGCAACAGGCAAGCCGATAAGGCCAGCTTCCATAAACTATACAAATAAAACAGTACATTTTGTTTTCTTTACAACCCAAACCACAATGTGACTACAGACCTCTAAGAATAACAACTCGGGACAGGCCCCGCCATACCCCGAATGTACAACAACCGACAATACCGAGATAAGACTCGGAATAAAGGAGCTTCAACAACCAACAGTGATCCTAAGAGCGAGGATCAAGAACTCAGTACTTCTACTGCATTGAACGCAGCCCGAGAGGTCGACAACATGTACCAAATATGTGAAACCGAAAGATCGTAATGAAATCATAAGTCTATAATAAAGCGAGAGGTATGATAACTCAATTAACGAAGACATTGCCTTACTAACAATGAGTAATCAAAAGTATACTTACAACATAAAAATAGGAAGCTCGCGATCAAAGCGAGACCACCCGCCCGCAGATCATTAAGCAATCCTACTCTCGGGACTATTTCACCCGTATAGTCGTGTGGACCCGCATGAGGTATTCTCGCATAGGTCAGACTACCGCGTGAGACTATTTCACCCGCATAAGCCCATAAGGACTCGCATAAGGTATTTCTCGCATCATGGGTAGCAAATCCACGGAACATGTGGTATAACGATCTTGGGGATTTACCCCTCATTTATACTCTTACCCTGAAGCAGGTGGTATAACGATCTTGGGGGTTTACCCCTCATTTATACTCTTACCCTGGAGAATGTGGTATAACGATCTTGCGGGTTTACCCCTCATTTATACTCTTACCCTATCTCAACCAGCCATCATACATAACATAAGCCCTACCGGCTTATCATACATAACATAAGCACTACCGGCTTATCATACAATAAATAAGCAAGTTAAGAAATCCCCCTAACTTCTTATTAGCCTTATTCATATACACTCTCATTTTAGTTTATGTCACGCCCCGAACCCCGGGCCCGTGACTGGTGCCCTACCTGGGAACCCTTCTACCTTAACAACTAAGTAAGCTGCGGAAATTAAATAACACCTCATTTTTTTAAAAAATTAAAACCAACGTACGTACCAGGGCAAAGCCGACAAGGCTGCCATAATATACATAATCAAAAGACACTACACTGTACATTAGTCCAATCCCACATATGAATACAGACCTCTAAGAGTTAAACTGAAATATGACGGGACAAGGCCCCGCCGTAACCGTACAAAAGTGTCACGACCCGTTCTGGGGCCCGTGACTGGTGCCTTACCCCGGGCACCCTAGTGATACAATCATCAGAGTAATCAGCGGAACATAAAACGATACAAGACATATTATGAAATATGAAACAATAATCTGAGAAAAACTTGCCTCTCGGCATAAATATAAACAACAACTTTTTCAACATGAACAATTTAATCCTTTTTACAAACCCTGCCCACAACAAGATTACTGCACTTACGAATGATATGATAACAACGACGGACAGGCCCGCCATACCCACGAATGTAAGCACCTACAACAACAGGGACTATACCAAGATAAGCCTCCGAGGAACGGAGCTTTCCCAAACGCTGAATCGTGACCCTAAGAGCGAGGATCAACGATCGGTGTACCTTTACTGCGGCATGAACGCAGCCCGGGCGAGGTCGATAACAAAAATTTGTATGTGAAATCAAAATAAATCAGAATGAAATCATAGCAATCATATAAAGCATGAGACATGTATGATAACCAAACTACGATTTACAACAAAGCGATCATGTCAGTCGGGACTCACGCCTCAAGTCATCACTCAAGTATAACAATGGGTCTCGTGCCCACAACATCAATCATGCGTGGAATACCTTCCTCACCGCCGGCGATTATGATATAAAAGCACCAAGGAACACATGAACACCGGGTCCCACTGTGTCATAATAAAGCATCAGACGGTAAGTACGAAGGCATAGCCGACTACTAAAAACCCAGCATCAACAAGGTCATGAATCGTATCATAAGATCTGTCTGCATCGTCACATGATCAAAGCCGGTCGCCGCCCGCAATATCAAATGTGCGCGTCTAGCCTCGAACTCCCGCACTCGCGTAGGCCAATCTCATAGGCCCGCATGAGGTATAACCCCGCATCGAGGGTAGCTACTCCCGCATCGCCCCGACTCGCATCGCACGGCCACATGTAATCGCGTGACCATAAAGGCCGCACACTAACTCGGAACTCGTAGCTCGCATAGGCCCCGGGACCCGCGTGAGGTATTCTCGAATCATGGTCCTGCATCGCTGAAGTCTACCCCGCATCGGAGGGCAGCTTAACCCCAGAAAACACGGTGAGTGGTATAATACCAACATAACAGTTTAACGTTTATACAACATACGCACAATCGAGGAAAACCCTTTACACAAACATCACAGAATACTAACACACGTAGCATCCTAATATGATTACTTATCAAATCAACACGAAGGTATTACAAGGCTATCACAAACCAATACAATCAAGTTATTCACACATAAGGTACTTTCTACTATGTGTCAACATGTTTGGGTTTCTACCCCCAAAGTACTTCATACATTAACTTTTTAAAAGATACGTTACTTTCACAAAAGTCACACAATACCCGTAGTATATGAAAATAGAGTGATTATGTTTTGAAGTGAATCAAAACACTTATCTTTGTAAAATCAAGTAACAACATTATTATCCAAACGTCCAAGTTTGCCTAATTTCAAATGTTCACGTTTCTTATTTTAGAAAGGTTTAAGTAGTTCATAGTCTTATTCATTTAAGAATATAATTCTCTCTTTTAAACTATCTCGAGAAACATAAGCCTTATATGTGAGTAGGATATTCTCGCTTATAACAATCTTATTACAAAGACCATGATCTAGGAAATATCATTTTGTCTCATCTTAGCTTCTATGCGGATGGAAGTTTCTCCGGTTTTAATAATACTTAACTGTTAAAACATTTCCTTTTATTAACGCCGCAGATGGTTTGTCGATACACATTCTGATTTCAAATCAAGAAACATTCTTAAGCCGTTATACCTAACTTCCCATAAAGCTAGTATAACTCTTAAGTTTTCAAAACCAAGTATTACTTCTTCTTTCAAATGATTCAAAAATCTTTTGAAATACTTCAAGTTCTTTATTAACACATAACGAGCGATCATAGTTCAAATCGCTACCTTTAAAAACCACAAGTATTTTCTTACCAACATAAAGCTGTTATAACCAACTTCCCATAAAGCCGTTATAACACTTTATGTTTTTAAACCAATCAAATACATTTAGCACATGTACGTCTACCGTACTACATAGTTCACACATATCATGCTAGAAGAGATAGGAAGAGGTTCACATACCTCGCGACGAGTATCGACTAATAGCAAAACGCTCTAAGTACCTCCAACCGTCGGCTACTCCTTAAGTCAAGTAGATCGCGCCATACGTAGTACTTCAACGTATAAGGCCACAAGGCGCTTATTAACATTTAGACCTCATCGTAGAACATTCTACCGAAAATTCGCAAGACTCTCCCAACATGGCAGAAATCTCCTCCTTTATCGAGGCTCGCTACCAAGCCAACCGAGGGGTTATACAACTAACCCGACCGGTACAATTCTACTCCACGTAAAAGTCGCAAGTCTATCTGATACACCTATGTAAATACGTCAAGATTCTTCTTCGAAAAGGTTTCTTATTATTCGGGCTTAAGTCAAAAGACATTGCGATAACAACGCTCGATTCTATATATAGTATACTTCAACTATATAGTCTAACAATCATGTAATTTCCAATTACAATAGAGGGACAAGATATTTACCTCGATAAGCCCATAATTATCCAAGTTTAAATGTCGATCCTGAGCAAGGTTTAGCTCCTACTCCGAGCGCTCCGACCCGCTCCAACAACCCTTAGAAGTTCTAACCAACTTCTACTTATTACTCCAACTAACTATGGAGATTTTCCTTAGGGTTTCGGTTTAGTGACTGAAGGGAAGTATAATAGTATTTCTGGGCTTTTCGTATAGGGGTAACTTTTGGAATACAACAAGGTAAAGGCTAAGGTATTTTGGGCATTATAACAATACTTGGAGAAGTATTTCTACCAAGAGGGGTATTATCTAAAGCAACTAGGCTAGAGGGGGTACCCACGGCTAGCACCCCAAAGGGGAGGAGGCTCTCGCCACAAAGGCCACTCAAAGGGGAGGGTTTCTCGCCAAGGCCTTTACTAGGGGGGGGGCTCTTGGACGAGAGTCAAACAAGAGGAGAGGGGAAGGATTTCAAGACTTAGAACACATTTGGATGATGAAGTCTTCAACAAAGGGAGGGGTATTTATAGGGAAGCCAAGGGCCAACCAATGGACAAGATCAAGCCATGTGTTAGGCAAGTGTAAGGCCAAGATCAAGCCAAGTGCACCCTATCCCTACTCCACAAAACATGGCACAAAACAAGGCACAAAACAAGGCACAAAACAAGGCACAAAACAAGGCCAAGAAAGCTAGCCAAAACGTCCCACTTTCGACCAAGCAAACCGCCAACTTGAGGGTGACAAGTGTCGCCCTCTCGTTGGTCCAAAATATTCCGTCTCTCGGAAAAATCCGCAAAAATTAGAAATGACATAGCCTTATTTTACCCTACGAAAGCTGTGGAAACGTTTCTTCGAAAAACGACTCTAATCGGGTGTTGTGAACAAATAATTTCGGCCAAGCCACTTTTAAAAGTTTCAAATTTCTACGTACGTCCCTTACGTACATACTGAAATACGGTATAACATTCTCTCCTCCCAGAAACATTCATCCCGAATGTTCCTTCTAAGTCTCAAAAACAAGCGCCGCCAAGATAGTCTTCACTACTATACTTACGAACAATCCTTGCCACACATGGCCATAGAAACAACCGCACAAATACCCACATCTACGCCACGAGAAGCACCTCTAACATCACAAACGCCTCCATCCAAGGGTCAAAAATATAATTCCTACGCACTTTCTCCATACAAAAGAAATGATACCACTTTTGTCACTTTGCCGCGAGGTTCTAGTGTCACTCCGGCGACCCAACAAATGGTACCGCCGCGTGCGATCCACGAGGTCGCATACCTCGAACTCTTACCACATTCGAATCGCTTCGCTTTCCAAAACTCGGTTACTATCTCTAATGTGGTCATCATTAATCGAACACTGCGGATGGATCTCCGATACTTCACCGAACATCACAATACGAAGATCGACGACCTTGCCTCCTAAGTCGGACGGCAAATGCTAACATATAGGCAACCTGGCCTATTCTTCACATGAACTCACAAAGGCCCAAAGTAACTCGGGCTAAGTTCCTTCTGTTCCCGAAACTCGTCACACCCAACCCGGGGTGGTATCTTCAAGAAGACCGACCGTCAACCTGAACTCTAAGCGTCGTCGCCGACAATCCGCACGATTTCCTCTGAGCTGCCAGAACTTCTTCTAGACAAGCTTCTCACTATCCACAGTCTGCTGGAACAAGCCTGAACCAACTGTCTGAACCTTGCCAACATCGAACCACTCGACCGGCAACTTACACACCCGCCCCTACAAGGCTTTATAAGGCGACATCCGAACACTGAAATGGTAGCTTAAACACTCCCTCCACAGGAGACAACAATCCCCACAACTACCCCTGAAATCCAAACAACGCCCGAGGCGAATGCGGTCTGAGACTCACCGAGTTCCTATCTTGCACGTAAAACTTTTTAGAAAACGAAAATAGCCACAACTGGGCTTCACTGCGACATAAGGTGAAGGTAGGCACCCGCAGCCTTTCAACCTTTCGATAACTCAACACACCGAGTAAATGGTCCTGACCAAGAACACGATGGCTGCCCCATCGGCCCGACCACCGGTCGAACGCATCCACGAACTCGTCTGTTTGGTTAACTAAACTTGGGCCTAACACCCTCACAACCCTAACACAAGCGGGACCACCACAACCCGACCCCACCACCAAACCTACCGCGGGTTGACCCGCAACGTGGCCTCAACCCGACCCGCAACGCCGCACAATACTAGCTCCCGATCCGAACAATCTCACTAATCACGTTTGAAAACCTAGCGGTCTTCTTAGCTCAACTACCCCTTTCAAATCACGCTACTAAGGGACTTATCCCACAAACATAGCTCACGTGCACCATGCACCGATAAGGATCAAACATAACACTACACTTATACTCGAGATGGCCTTACCTCTAAGGTCTCTACGTATAACACTCTAAGGCTCCCACATTCTCTATCCCCAAAATCTTACTCGGTTAACCCACCATGATTTCTAATCACAACTAACATCCGCTATCGAACATAGCACTTAAGGTATACTCACCTTATCACACATACAGATCTCTGAGGGTTAAGGATATATCTATATCTCTTTGCTTCACTCCTTAGTCGTTTCTAATCAACCACGCCTGTAGAGCGATAGCTGGGGTGACAAACTACCCACCTGCATCGAAGGCAAAGTCCTCCTACTAGGTCACCCATTCGACACATGGCCCTGACGGCCGCAGGTACAACAAGTACCAACTAAAGACGACATTCCGGGATGGCGTGCCCGTGTGACCGGAAGCCCGGAGTTCGACCAACTCCTGCATACCTCGAACGCATCGAACCCCGCGAGGACCTCTTTGCACCGGTGGACGTGCATAATCTAATCACGTGAGGTGACTCGCCTAGAAAGTTACCAAAGGACCTTGCCGCTCGGCCTGCCTTCGTCGCCCTTCGTTAACCCGTCGATCTCTACGTTTCGGCTTGCGCGCATAAGCCCGCATACGAGCCATGCTCAAGCCTAATCAAGAATTACTCTTGCACAACCCTCTCTTAGATAGTCGTCAAGACCCGTGGTACATCGGTATACTCTCTGGTAGCCAAATCCATAGCTAGTAACAGGGTCGTCTTCTTGCAATCTAAATTCACTGTTCCCGGTCGTGGAACTAAAGGTTCATATATCATGGCCGCAGTAGGCACTGCTGCCGCCGTACTAAACTCTGCTGGGCTAGTGACGTCGCAGAACTCCCCGAAAGAAGCACTACCCTAGGTAATGATTGGGCTGTGCCTCGCCACCCTCTGAACTCTCTACTCGCGGCTCCTCGGCCGCTTTGCCCTCCCGGCCGGGTTGCCTACGCGAGGCATAGCGGTAAGGAAAGAAATACGTGAGAGGTCCAACTTACAACACAACTCTAAGGCACGATCTCAGAGTGAGAAGAATAGAAACCAATCCTAAATATCCTATAGCCTCTTGATTATTGGTGTGGTGCACAACACACCGATAATCAAGACTTCTGAATCTGATACGTAGACACTTTCAGAGGATTAATCGCTTCGATACCACTTTTGTCACGACCCGTCGGCCCGTGGATCGTGCCTTACCGGGCACCCTAGTGATACAATCATCAGAGTAATCAGCGGAACATAAAACGATACAAGACATATTATGAAATATGAAACAATAATCTGAGAAAAACTTGCCTCTCGGCATAAATATAAACAACAACTTTTTCAACATGAACAGTTTAATCCTTTTTACAAACCCTGCCCACAACAGGACTACAGACCTCTACGAATGATATGACAACAACGACGGACGGGGCCGTCATACCCACGAATGTAAGCACCTACAACAACAGGGGACTATACGAAGATAAGCCTCCGAGGAACGAGCTTTCCCAAACGCCGAATCGTGACCCTAAGAGCGAGGATCAACGATCGTGTACCTTTACTGCGGCATGAACGCACCCAAGGAGGTCGATAACAAAAATTTAGTATGTGAAATCAAAATAAATCAGAAATGAAATCATAGCGATCATATAAAGCATGAGACATGTATGATAACCAAACTACGATTTACAACAGCGATCATGCTGTCGTGACTCACGCCTCAAGTCATCACTCAAGTATAACAATGGGTCTCAGGCCCACAACATCAATCATGCCCGTGGAATACCTTCCTCACTGCCGGCAGTCTATGATATAAAAGCACCAAGGAACACACATGAACACCGGGTCCCACCTGTGTCATAATAAAACTGTACGGGGTAAGTACGAAGGCATAGCCGGCTACTAAAAACCCCCAGTACCAACAAGGTCATGAACTGTATCATAAGATCTGTCTAGACCGTCACATGATCAAAGCCGTCGCCGCTCGCAATATCAAATGTGCGCGTCTAGCCTGGAACTCCCGCACTCGCGTAGGCCAATCTCATAGGCCCGCATGAGGTATAACCTCGCATCGAGGGTAGCTACTCCCGCATCGCCCCGACTCGCATCCGCACGGCCACATAGACCGCATGACCATAAAGGCCGCACACTAACACGGAACTCGTAGCTCGCATAGCCCCGGGACCCGCATGAGGTATTCTCGAATCATGGCCCTGCATCGCTGAGTCTACCCCGCGACGGAGGCGCTAACCCCGAACACGGTGAGTGGTATAATACCAACATAACGGTTTAACGTTTAAACAACATAAGCACAATCGAGGAAAACCCTTTACACAAACATCACGAGAATACTAACACACGTAGCATCCTAATATGATTACTTATCAAATCAACACGAAGGTATTACAAGGCTATCACAAACCAATACAATCAAGTTATTCACACATAAGGTACTTTCTACTATGTGTCAACATGTTCGGTTTCTACCCCCAAAGTACTTCATACATTAACTTTTTAAAAGATCGTTACTTTCACAAAAGTCACACAATACGTAGTATATGAAAATAGAGTGATTATCTTTTGAAGTGAATCAAAACACTTATCTTTGTAAAATCAAGTAACAACATTATTATCCAAACGTCAAGTTTGCCTAATTTCAAATGTTCACGTTTCTTATTTTAGAAAGGTTTCGTAGTTCATAGTCTTATTCATTTAAGAATATAATTCTCTCTTTTAAACTATCTGAGAAACATAAGCCTTATATGTGAATAGGATATTCTCGTTTATAACAATCTTATTACAAAGACCATGATCTAGGAAATATCATTTTGTCTCATCTTAGCTTCTATGCGGATGGAAGTTTCTACCGGTTTTAATAATACTTAACTGTTAAAACATTTCCTTTTATTAACGCCGCAGTTGGTTTGTCGATACACATTCTCGATTTCCAAATCAAGAAACATTCTTAAGCCGTTATACCTAACTTCCCATAAAGCTAGTATAACTCTTAAGTTTTCAAAACCAAGTATTACTTCTTCTTTCGAAATGATTCAAAAATCTTTTGAAATACTTCAAGTTCTTTATTAACACATAACGAGCGATCATAGTTCAAATCGCTACCTTTTAAAACCACAAGTATTTTCTTACCAACATAAAGCTATTATAACCAACTTCCCATAAAGCCGTTATAACACTTTATGTTTTTAACCAATCAAATACATTTAGCACGTATGCGTCTCACCGCACTACATAGTTCACACATATCATGCTAGAAGAGATAGGAAGAGGTTCACATACCTCGCGACGAGTATCGACTAATAGCAAAACGCTCCAAGTACTTCCAACCGTCGGCTACTCCTTAAGCCAAGTAGATCGCGCCACACGTAGTACTTCAACCTATAAGGCCACAAGGCACTTATTAACATTTAGACCTCATCGTAGAACATTCTACCGAAAATTCGAAGACCTCCCCGCAACAGTAAATCTTCTCTTTATCGAGGCTACCAAGCCAACCAGGGGTTATACAACTAACCCGACCGGTACAATTCTACTCCACGTAAAAGTCGCACAAGTCTCTTCTGAATACACCCTATGTAAATACATCAAGACTCTTCTTCAAAAGGTTTCTTATTATTCAGCTTAAGTCAAAAGACATTGCCGATAACAACGTTCGATTCTATATAGTATACTTCAACTATATAGTCTAACAATCATGTAATTTCCAATTACAATAGAGGGACAAGATATTTACCTCGATAAGCCCATAATTATCCAAGTTTAAATGTCGATCCTGAGCAAGGTTTAGCTCCTACTCCGAGCGCTCCGACCCGCTCCAAACAACCCTTAGAAGTTCTAACCAACTTCTACTTATTACTCCAACTAACTATGGAGATTTTCCTTAGGGTTTCGGTTTAGTGACTGAAGGGAAGTATAATAGTATTTCTGGGCTTTTCGTATAGGGGTAACTTTTGGAAAACAACAAGGTAAAGGCTAAGGTATTTTGGGCATTATAACAATACTGAGAAGTATTTCTACCAAGAGGGGTATTATCTAAAGCAACTAGGCTAGGGGTACCCCACGGCGAGCACCCCAACGGGGGGCGGGGGAGGCTCTCGGCCACAAAGGCCACTCAGGGGAGGGTTTCTCGCCAGGGCCTTTACTAGGGGGCTCTTGGGCGAGAGTCAAACAAGAGGAGAGGGAAGGATTTCAAGACTTAGAACACATTTGGATGATGAAGTCTTCAACAAAGGGTGGGTATTTATAGGGAAGCCAAGGGCCAACCAATGGACAAGATCAAGCCATGTGTTAGGCAAGTGTAAGGCCAAGATCAAGCCAAGTGCACCCTATCCCTACTCCACAAAACATGGCACAAAACAAGGCACAAAACAAGGCACAAAACAAGGCACAAAACAAGGCCAAGAAAGCTAGCCAAAACGTCCCACTTTCGGCCAAGCAAACCGCCAACTTGAGGGTGACAAGTGTCGCCCTCTCGTTGGTCCAAAATATTCCGTCTCTCGGAAAAATCCGCAAAAATTAGAAATGACATAGCCGTATTTTACCCTACGAAAGCTGTGGAAACGTTTCGTCGAAAAACGACTCTAATCGGGTGTTGTGAACAAATAATTTCGGCCAAGCCACTTTTAAAAGTTTCAAATTTCTACGTACGTCCCTTACGTACATACTCTGGAAATACGGGGTATAACAAAAAGCATGTACTGAAAGAACTATACCAAAATGATAAACTCCTGAACAAATGGAGTTATCCAAAAACTCTGAGCAGGGTCCTACACCTGCAGATCACTAAACTGCGTACCTAAACCTGCGGCATGAACGCGGCCGGGCGAGGTCGATCTGAAGAATGTACCAAGTATGTGAAACGATGAAATCTTGTAATGAAATCATAACAATCTAAACAAAGCAGAGACATGTATGATAGCCAACCTACGATTACACAATACATGCGATCATATCAAGTCGAGGACGCGTGCCTCAAAGTCACTACTCAAATATAACTATGGGTCTCACGCCCATAATATCAACCGTGCCCGTGGAATCCTTTCTCACCGCGATCCATGATATAATATAACACCAATAGGCATACATGAACACCAAGTCCCACCGTGTCCTAAAAGCATGCGGGCCGAGTAGGAAAGCGAACCACCGGATCCGGCTGCGTCATAAAAGCGGCGGGGCAAGTACGAAAGCTATCTACGGATCGATGCGTCGCTCAATCTCATGGAGGTGAATCCATGGAATAACAATAACCTCGTGGTCGCGTGCCGGAATCCCACATCGTATAAGCATGACCGTGGGTAATACAAACAAATCCGGAATCTAACCGCGTCACGGTCACGTGCCGGAATCCCACATCGTATAAGCATGTCCGAGAGTATCCTCGTGGTTGCATGCCGGAATCCCACATCGATAAAGCATGACCACGTGGTAATACAAACAAATCCGAATCTAACGCCTCGCAGTCACACGCCGGAATCCCACATCGTATAAGCATGTCGAAAGAGTATCCTCGTGGTCGCGTGCCCGAATACCACATCGTATAAGCATGACCACGGGTAATACAAACAAATCCGGGAATCTAACCCGCCTCCTGGTCACATGCCCCGGAATCCCACATCGTATAAGCATGTCCAAGGAGTATCCCTCGTGGTCGCATGCCCCGGAATCCCACATCGTATAAGCATGTCCAAGGAGTATCCCTCGTGGTCGCATGCCCCGGAATCCCACATCGTATAAGCATGACCATGGGGTAATACAAACAAATCCGGGAATCTAACCCTCCTCCTGGTCACATGCCCCGGAATACCACATCGTATAAGCATGTCCAAGGAGTATCCCTCGTGGTCGCATGCCCCGGAATCCCACACCGTATAAGCATGTCCAAGGAGTATCCCTCGTGGTTGCATGCCCCGGAATCCCACATCGTATAAGCATGACCATGGGGTAATACAAATAAATCCGGGAATCTAACCCGCCTCCAGTCACGTGCCGGAATCCCACATCGTATAAGCGTGTCCGCGAGTATCCTCATGGTCGCGTGCCTAATCCCACATCGTATAAGCATGACCGTGGGGTAATACAAACAAATTCGGAATCTAACCCGCCCGGTCACATGCCTAATCCCATATCGTATAAGCGTGTCGAGGTATCCTCGTGGTTGCATGCCGGAATCCCACATCGTATAAGCATGATCATGGGGTAATACAAACAAATCCGAATCTAACCCGCCTCACAGTCACATGCCTCTAATCCCACATCGTATAAGATGTCCGAGAGTATCCTCGGTCGCGTGCCGGAATCCCACATCGTATAAGCATGACCATGGGGTAATACAAATAATGGAAGCATACCCGTGGAATACCACATCACCGTCGGTACGTCCAAGTAAACTTACAACAAGACAGCCGACCCTCCAACCGAGAGTCGCGACAGCGTACAAATATAATACTTGCACTCAAAGGCTATCACCAGCACACATAGGCAAGTTCATAAAATCTTTAGACTTTCATTTTATAAACTCAAGACACTTATAGAATACTCCTCAATTAAACAAGCCAAAGTACTTATCAAGGCACACATAGAATAATTCTCAATTAAACAAGCCAAAGTACTACGTACGTACATTCTTTTCAAAAGACTTTTTTTTATGTAAAACCCCAAGATACTAACACCCGTAGTATCAAGGTGTGTCTATTTTTCAAAGTAAGTTACTACACTTTTAGAAAACTCATTTCAAAGCTTGAAATCAAGTAACTTCAAAATTTCACAATCTAGGCAACTTATGCCCATTAATCAAAATAGACAACTTTCTTAACCTTCCATAAAGACGTTATAACCAACTTCCCATAAAGCCGTTATAACCCTTTATGGTTTTAGACATATTCATTCCTTTTATAACCAAGAGACTTATACTTTTAAAACCAAGTATCACATACTTACAAATCAAGTTCTTAACTTTCAAAATACTTCAAGTCTCTTAATATTTAGAAAACAAGTTTCTTCTACTTTTAAACCTCAAGTAAATCACTCTTTTAACTCCCCTAAAGTCATTATAACAACCCTTAGGCTTTGGAACTAAGGCACTAGCCAAAAGGTTTGGAAACCACTTCTTTTTCAAGACTCTATGTACTTTAGGTAAAATACTTTCACTTATAAGAATCCAAACTTCACTAAGGAAATGGATTATACAACGTACAATTTAAACATCAAAGTACAATCAATGAAGTACATAGAACAAATTCTATTTTAGGCAATCCAAATACAACCAAGGAATGGATCATTTAAGGAGTAGGACGTACTTTCTTTACCATACAGAATCATGCTAGAAGAGGAGATAGTTCACATACCTTTTCGGCTAAATCCACAAGCTAAGCCGAATACGCCGTACGTAGAATTGTCAACCTATAATGGTCACAACATGACTATCAATTTCTAGTTTCTAACGTAGAATAATACTAAGTATACGGTCTCTTATTCTACGGAAAATCGGGCAGCACCTCCTTTGTTTCTACATACTTTGCCACCTTTTTAAAGGCCTAATACAATAACCAAACATGCCACATTTAAGGCTCAAGATACCAACCAATCAAAGGGGATTACACGCCTTACAATACGTGTAAAATTCCGCCCCACAATTCATACCAAGTAGTTTAATACTCACTAGCCATTCTCGGCCAACAATAACTCAACACAAGTCCTTTCCAATTCGTTTTCAATTCCAAGTTCTAAGGTCTAACATGTTATATAGTCATAAACAACTTCAACAACTACAATTTCCTTCTTTATACAACATGCGACGACTTAAACTAATAATCAACTTGAATTGTAATCTTAAGGCTAAACATGCTAGTTTTCGGATTAGGGTTCCAATAGCCAAAATACTTATCAAACTTCATAATATATACCTCATGCTTGCTAATATCCATAACTACAATGATAAGTAAACTTTAATTGCTAAAACGACAAGATTTATACCTTTACAAGCCCTTAAAAATTTCCAAGATTCAAAGTCGCTCCTTAGCAATTCTTAGCTCATTTCCTTATGTTCCAATTCGCTCCAAGCACTCCTTAGAAGCCTATGAAGAACCCATCTTCAAGTTCCAACTTCAAAGTTGAAGAACTCCTTAAGTTTCCGCCTTGCGACTAATACGAAAACGTCGTTTTTCCGAAATCTTTCTATTGAGATATCCTTACAATACTCTTAGGGACCTTGGGTTTAAGTCTTGTGAATAATGGATCAAAACTACAATTTTTTTCGTGTGGACAAGATAGTGAATCCGAGAGCTATCACATGAAGAACAAGGTGTTGTGATTTTTCTAAGTGGTGGAAAACCTTGTCTTGCTACTAGTGTGTATATATAACACAATGGAGGGTCAAGATTATAACAAATGTGTGGCTTGGATGAATATCATTAATTAAATAGCCAAGTGGACAAGTTGACCTTGGTCAACAATCTCAAGATTTGAAGACTTATCTTCCTTGATGGTCAATGACCATTTTGCCCTTGATAAAAACGTCCAAGACCATATGTGGGGGTGCCACGTGTCGCCCTCTCATTCGTCCATAAAAATTCTGTAACCCTCGTGGGCCCCACAAAATGTAAAATTCCTCGGGTGGGCCCCACGTGACCAAATCCGTAAAAATAAATTTCCATAATGTTAATAAGTTCCATACTCTTCAAATAATGAATTTTGAGAATTCAATTCTCAACAACGAACATTTTTCCTTTCCGACGTTCGGAAGATTTTCCGTCGGAAAAACAATTCTTCCTTTCGTACTAATTTCCAAGTCTTGATTCCTTACATACCTTCTCTTATACATGTCCTGGACTTACGGGGTGTAACATTATTCCCCCCTTAGAAACATTCGTCCCCGAATGTTCTTAGTCGGTTTTCAAGCTATACACACTCCGGCACAATCTCTATACTATGCCTATCAATCAATACTCCACAAGACTAACGATGCCACACATGGCCACCACATAACATACGTACAAAATCTCAATATTGTTTCTTGTTCCCCAATCCTTGGATTTACTATCCAAACTTGGCCATTATGCTACTTACATTCCCGTTAAGGCTCTTCTTGGTCCTTACGACCTAGTTCCGGTGGAACGCATCCACGAACTCGTACAACGATTAACTAAACTTGGGTCTTGCATCCCCGGGACCCTATCACATAACATGACCATTTCTAACTGATATCACCCCATTCCATACTACCGGTTGACCCGAAATGAGTCCATAACCCGACCCATCATCACACTTAACTTCTCATTCTTAGTATGAAATAAATCTTTCTCTTATCTCTAGGTACTTCTCACCCTATCCCCCTATTCACTAGAGGTTCGTCACATAAGCCAAAGTATTTCTACTGTACAATCTTCCCTATTGGTCTTACACTTATTATGGGGTAACTACAACTTGTGAACTCTACACAACTATAGTCTCAGTTCACTTACCATTCTTGTCAACATTCATAACTGCTTCCCTCATGACCCTATAGTCTTCTCCTAACTGCGAAATTGGAGGCTCTGGTGCTGGGGTCTCAAAACCCGGCGCAGAAGAACTCGCCGACTGCGGCACAACATCCGGTATACCCTGGGCATAAGCCCTATCAACTCTCTGAGTCTGACTAGTAGCTCCTGCTACTCCTTTGCCCTTCTGGGCGGCTGTTGCCCTCCTTGGAGGCATAGCTGTAACACAAAAATACGTCAGAGAGGAATTATCTTACTAACACAGCTCTATGGCACGATCTCAGAGTGAGAAGAATAGAAACCAACTCCTAAATGTCCTGTAGCCTCCTGTTTATGGGTGTGGCGCGCAACACACCGATAATCAAGACTCTACTAGACACGGTCTGTAGACATTCCGAGGACTGACTGCTCTGATACCACTCTGTCATGCCACGAACCCCGGGCCCGTGACTGGTGCCCTACCTAGGCACCCTTCTACCTTAACAACTAAGTAAGCTGCGGAAATTAAATAACACCTCATTTTTTTTAAAAAAATTAAAACCAACGCACGTACCAGGGCAAAGCCGACAAGGCTGCCATAATATACATAATCAAAAGACACTACACTGTACATTAGTCCAATCCCACATATGAATACAGACCTCTAAGAGTTAAACTGAAATATGACAGGACAAGGCCCCGCCGTACCCATAACCGTACAAAAGCCTGTACTGAAAGAACTATACCAAAATGATAAAGTCCTGAACTGTCACGACCCGACCACGGTCCCGCGACTGGTGCCTTACCTCGGGCACCCTAGTGATACAACATCAGAGAAAAACTAGCGGAAATAAAACATACAGATATGAAACAAGATAAAAGAAAACAGGCTAACCAAAACGGTTGACTTTTTCATATAAATACAGAAATTTGAGCGATACATCCTTTACAACCACGCCTACAACAAGATTTCTGCACCTCTAAGAGTTTAACAACAACTATGACGGGACAGGGCCCCGCCATACCCCTGAATGTACAAGAACCTACAACTCATGGAAACATACCAAAAGATAAGCCTCCGGAGAAACGGAGCTTCCCAATACGTTGAACTGTGATCCTATGAGCGAGGATCAACAACCGATGTACCTCTACCGGCGTGAACGCGGCCCAAGCGAGGTCGATCAACAGTACCAAGTATGTGAATCGAAAAATACGTAAATGAAATCATAGTAGTCTATATAAACAGAGACATATATGATAACCAAACTACGATACATAATTTGTAGCGATCGCCAAGTCGTGGACTCGCACCTCAAAGTCATCACTCAATTATAACTATGGGTCTCACGCCCGCAACATCGTTCATGCCCGTGGAATACCTTCCTCACTGTCGGCAGTCTACGATAACCACACCAAGGAGTACACGTGAACACCAGGTCCCACCTGTGTCTTAAAAACCGTACGGGGCAAGTACGAAGGCTAACTACCAGATACCAAAGCCGCATCATCAACTGACCGGGGCAAGTACGAAAGCCAACTACCAGATACCAAAGCCGTACCAACAAAACTATATAACCATACCACGGCGGCGACCAGGCAAGTCGAAAGCCAACTACCGGATACCACCGCGCCACGTATGGCGGCGGGCAAATACGAAGACTAACTACCGATACCAAGCCGGAATCACGAGACTTCGCCACAAACTGAACGGGCAAGTACGGCTAACTACGGATACCGCGAATCAGCCACGACCTCGGGCAAGTCGACACCAACTACCGGATACCGAATCGGTAAAACCTCGCGGAGAGCTAGTCCATGGAATAATAATCACGAAGCGTGCGTGGAATGCTCCACACCGCCAGACGTCCAAGTAAGATCATAACAAATCAGCCGGCCCTCCATCGAGAGACGCGGTGGTATAGAAATACAATACTAGCACGACAAGGCTATCACACACAAACATAGGCAAGTTACACACAACTCAAGGTACTTTCATTTTATGCCAAAGTCCAGGTTTTAACCCCAAAGTACTACGTACGTTAAATTCTTTTTAAAAGATCAATTTCTTTTACAAAGGTCACCCGATACTCGTAGTATTAAAATAGAGTGACTATCATTTTAAGTAAACCAAAACGATTTCCATACTTTCTTTTTAAACCAAATCAAGACAATACCATGCCTCATTTTTAAACCAAATCACTTCTCCTTTTATAGTCAAAGTTACCATTTTAAAACCAATGATAAAACAATTCTTTTGTTTTCATAAAGTCGTATAACTAACTTCTCATAAAGTTGTTATACCCCTTTATGTTTTAAACCAAATTAGGACAAAACCATGTCTTTCTTTTAAACCAAAACTCTTCAATTCCTCAAGTCTCTTTTCTTTTTGAAATCAAGTTCCTTACTTTGGAAAATTTAAGAAAATTTATACTTGTTTATAATGATTCTTATTAAAGCAGCCATGATCTAGAAAATGTAATACAATTTTGTCTTATCTTAGCTTCTATGCAGATGGAGGTTTCTACTGGTTTTAATAATAATTAATTAGTCAATACATTTTCCTTTATTAACGCTGCAGTGGTTTGTTCGATACTTATTCCCATTCCCGAAATCAATATAACGTTATTATTTTAAAACAAAGTACTCATTACTCACGAATGAGGTTTCACAACTTTCTACACAATTCAAGTTCTTCACATATCATATCAAGTCAAATATAAGTCAAGTCCTTTATCTTTTAAAATCAATAAACCCTTCTTTTACCTACATAAAGTCGTTATAACAAACTTCCCATAAAGCCGTTATAACACTTTATGTTTTAAACCAACCAAATTCACTTAGCATACGTATGCGTCTACGACTACATAGTTCACAACAATCATGCTAGAAAAGATAGGAAGAGGTTCACATACCGCGACGATTATCGACAAAAGCAAAAAGCTCCAAAGCATCAGAACCGCTAGACTTTTCCACCCTTCAAGCGAATCGCTAGTCGTAGAACTTCAACCTATAAAGGTCACAAAAACGTCTATCAACCTCTAGATCTCTTCGTAGAATATTTCTAAGTACAAGGCTCCTTATTCTACGGAAAATTCGGCAGCACCTCCCCCCCCCCCCCGCAACCACATAAATCTCCTCCTCTAACAAGGCCTGCTACCAAGCCAACAACTACAAGGGGGGGTTACACGTCTAACCGGACGTGTTCAATTCTACTCCACAGTAATACTAAACAAGTCTATCAGAATACTTCAATCCTTTATAATATTCATTCTACGTATAGTATACTCAACTATACATTACTACAATATGTAATATCCAATTACAATAGGGGGGGGGGGGGTAAAGATCATTACCTCGATAAGCCCAAAATTATCCAAGTTTTTAAGTTGATCCTGAGCAACGTTTAGCTCCAATTCCTTACGCTCCAACCCGCTCCAAGCAACCCTTAGAAGTTTCTAAACAACTTCTCTTAACACTTCAACTCTAAAAGGTGAAGAACACTTAGGCTTTAAATGTGGCAATTCTCGGCCAAGGGGTAATTTAGGGGCTAGGGGTGTGAAATCTTTTTTAACTTTTGGTTACTAATCTTCCTAACACTCTAAGGAAGATCACTTAAAACTTTAAGAATTTTTGGACAATTTTTGCTCACAAAATCAGCCCATGGCCGAGAGCACACAAGAGGAAAGGGAGGGAGTTTTCAAGACTTGAAATCTCTAAGTGTGGATGAAAATAAGTCTTGCACTAAGGGGGTATTTATAGGGAAATCAATGGTCAAGATTCAAGCAAGTGGAGGGTGAAGATTTGGACAAATGTTGTGTGGGCCCCACTTATCTATCTACTACACAAATATCTAGCAAGACTGTTATACCCCGTATTTCTGGAGTATGTACGTGAGGACGTACGTACAAAAGTGTAGCCTTAAAAGTTTAGGCCTAGGACGTTTTTTTAGGCACAACCCACACAAGGAATCGTTTTCCGACGAAACGTTTTACACGACTCGCGTAGGGTAAATTCCGGCTATGTCATTTCTAATTTTTGCGGATTTTTCCGAGCGACGGAACCCTTTTTGACCAACGAGAGGGTGACACTTGTCACCTCAGTGGACGACCAGTGGCCTTTTGCCTTGGGCGGTTGTGAGGCTTTGGGGCTTAGAACATGGACCTTTGTTTGTGGAGTGATTTGAGGAGTAGGTTAGGGGCACTGGGCAAATCTTGCCCTCCACTTGCCCCCACTTGGCTTGATCTTGGCCATTGGTTGGCCATGTCTTAGCCTATAAATACCCTCTCTTTGAAGACTTATTCATCACAAATTTCCAAGTCTAAATCCTCCTTCCCTTGTGAGCCATCGTCCCTAAGCCTCACACACCCCCTTTAGAAAGCCTTGGCCGAATACCCCTTTTAGAAGCCTTGGCCGAATACCCCCTAGCCCTAGCCAAACACTACCCCTCCCTTGGTAGAAAAGTTGTCTTCTAGTATTGTTATAATGCCCAAAATACCCTAGCCCAAATCCCTTAGTCCTTAGTAGAAGTTGTGAAGAACTTCTAAGGTTTCTTAGAGCTCTGAGCGTTCAACTTAGGAGCTAAACCTTGCTCAGTGCGACTTTATCTAGGATATTATTGGGCTTACCGAGGTAACTAATCCTAACCTCTTTTGAATTAGAGAATACTTATTTGTAGTATAAGAATAAGTATAAATACTTAGAAGAATAATCAAATCAGTACTTACATAGGATTTTTCACGATGAGACTTATATAACTCACCTGGGTAGGAAGTCTTTGCCCGACTTTCCGTAATTGCGAACCCTCTGCTTAGAATGACCTTGAGTAGTCTTTGATAGATATCTGTGACTATTATAGTGACTCTCTCAACGACATATTCAACTTGGCAAAGTGTTTTACGAGAAGGTATGTGATTCTTCCTAAAGCATGATATTTTACAATATATATATAAGGTGAGACGCGTACGTGTTAATCGAATAATAACTACGGCAATGTCTTTTGACTTAAGCTCTGAATAATACTTACGGAATGCCTCACGCTTAAGCACGAATAATAAAGATCCAAAGCATTTCATAAGAATCTTGAATCATTTTAAAATGAAGCTAAGAGTTATACTAGCTTTATGGAAAGTTAAGTATAACCACTTAAGATTGATAAAAGAAACAAGCTTGCCTATGTGTTGATAATGCACTTATGTTGAATTGTGAAATAGAATAATAAGATGGTTTGATAAGTAGACATGATATGATGCTATGTGTGTTAGTATCTTGTAACGTTTGTATAAGAGAGTATCCTTGTTGTGCTTATGTTGTTTAAAGATAAAGTTGTTATGTTAGTGTACTATCACTCACCTCTTGAGATGATACCGGAGGTTGTCGCCTCCGTCGCTGGTAGACTCGGTGATGCAGGACCATGATTCGAGAATACCTCATGCGGGTCCAGGGACCTATGCGGAGCTACGAGTTCCAGTTAGTATGCGGGGTTATGCCTCACGCGGTCTATGTGGCCATGCGACAACGAGTCCAGGCGATGCCGAGGAGTAGCTACCCTCGATGCGGGTTATACCTCATGCGGGCCCACGTGAGTGGCCTATGCGGACTCGGGAGTCGAGATTAGGCTTGCGAGATGATGTGGGCGAGTGGCCCTGCTTTCGATCATTCGCGGCCTAAACAAGACCTATTACGCTACCTATTGTTGCTCTTGTTTGTGATGTAGCACTACGTGCGGTTTCCTCGTTGTCTCACACCTATTTGTAAACTGGTTTTATAAATGATATGTTTTCATTTAAGTACTTTACGCTTCACATACTTAGTACTGTTGTCTCGACTCTCTTCGGGCCGCGTTCATGCCGCAGTAAGGGCAAGCGTGCTAGATCCACATTCCTAGGATCTCTACGTTGGTGTCGTGAGCTCCATCCTTTCCGAGGCTCTACTTTTGGGTATGATCTCCTGTTGTAGATAGTTTTGTACGATCGGTATGGCGGGCCCTGTCCCGCCATAGTTGTATATTTCTTAGAGGTCTGTAGTCTGTTATGCAAGATCGGATGTAATCGCTAAACCATGTTTTTATATATACGCCAAAGGCGATGTTTTTCACTTTAAGCGTGTCTATTTTATAAACTGTTTCATGTCTTGCTTTATATTTCCGACATTACTGATGTATGACTACTGGGTGCCCCGGAAGGCACGATCCACGCCCCTGAATGGGTCGTGACAAAAGTGGTATCGAGCGATTAATCTCGGAAAATGTCTCAGACCGTATCTAGTAGAGTTCGATTATCGGTGTGTTGTGCACCACACCAATAATCGTGAGGCTATAGGATATTTAGGATTGGTTTCCATTCTTCTCATTACGAGATCGTGCTTTAGAGTCGTGTTATAGGTGGACCCTCTAACGTATTCCTTTCCCGTATGATTATGCCTCACGTAAGGCAACCCGCCCGAGCGGCAAGGCAAATGCGAGTCGCTAGCGAGACACCCAGAGTCACGAGGGCTCGTGCCCGTCTATACCGTAGACGGCGAGTTCTATGACGCCAGCCCAAAGATAGACCACGCACCCACACCTCCCGCCCCACACCGGGCGGAGGAGTTAGGGTACAAGGAGATGGCCCACTATTAGCAAAGTCAGGCCCGACACGAGAGAGATCGACGCGGCGCCTCCCAGCTCAGCTCCTCCGCACCCGTGGTACACCCGAGGCGATAGTTTGAGGCTACGAGATTTCTTGAGTCAGAGCCCGCCGTAGTTTTTCGTCGAGGCCGAGGATGATCCGCAGGAGTTCATCCGTCGCCTTGAGAGATCACGAGGTGATCAAGGCCTCGGACATCGAAGTCTGTGACCTTCGGTTCGCATCGGCCGCGTGATACCGCAATCGATTGGTTTGATTCACGGAGTTATCCCGGAGAGCACGCGTCCCCGCCTACTGGGATGAGTTCTCGAGGCTTTCTCACTCACTTCTTGCCTCCACAGATGAGGGCGCGGGCCGATAGATTTTTACCATCGAGGCAGAGGACGACCGCCGTGGAGTACAATGTCGAGTTTGATTCATGGCTCGATATGTCCCAAAGATTGGTAGCAGATATGGAGGATAGGTACACCGCTATGTCACCGGACTAGACGACTATATGGCCGAAGTCATGTGCGGGGTTTCTCTCCACCGTATGGACATTACCCGCACGCAGCTCACGCCTGGATGCGGCGAGAGCGCAGAGGTCGACGAGCGACAGCAGCAGGTTAAGGCCAGACGAGGGTCTTGGTGGCTATCGTGGGCGGCCTCGGCAGCCTAGATTTGCACCACGGCCACCTGAGCACTCTCGCACCGCCCTCAAGACCCAGAGTATTCGAGGGCGCATCGGCCCTGTGGCTTCGACGCCCAGAGTAGCAGAGGTATCGCCGACGACCACCCGGTGTGGCCGATGCGGTAGATCCCATTACGGGAAGTGTGGTACTATTTTTGGATCTTGTTACGCGCCAGGCGGCAGGTCATTTTGCGAGGATCGTCCGACCGGCGTGGTGGTAGGCTCACCTTCGTGTTCTGCCGCTTCATCATCTCCTACAGTTACTCGCCCCGGAGGGCAGGGTGCTCATGGATCAGCAGGTCGCGGCAGAGGTCGTGGCTCGAGTCCCAGTTCTAGCGGTCCCCAGAACCGCATTTATGCTTTGTCCACCGACAGATCGTGAGGCCTCACCGATGTCGCCACGGTACCTTATCGGGCCGGGTTTGATGTGTATGCTTTGATAGATCCGGTTCTACTGTCCCTATATATCTCCCTTGTTGCTAGTAGGATAGGGATAGAGCACGAGTCCATAGACCCTTTCGAGGTAGCTACGCCATGGGTGATTCGTGGTAGCTCGGCGTATATAGAGCTTGTCTGTGACCATTTACGATCGCCGGACTTAGCCGACTTGATAGAGTTGGAGATGATTGACTTCGACGTGATCATGGGGATGGATTGGCTAGCTTCTTGCTAAGCCAATGTAGACTGCAGAGAGAGTAGTGCGGTTCCAGCTTCACGGCGAGCCATTGTTGAGTGGGAGGAGCACGCAGACGCCGGTGGTAGGTTTATTTCCTACCTCGAGGCTAGGAAGATGGTGCGAAGCGGTATATCTACCATCTCGTTCGGGTGTTTGATAATCAAGGCGCGTACCAGATTTTCGGGCCCGATGAGTCACGAGTTCCCGGACGTGTTTCCGGATGACCTCCCGTATCCCTCCCGAGAGGAGATTGAGTTTTGTATAGATGTGTTGCGATACTGCCTATTTCCATTCCGCCATACGTAATGGCACCGCCGAGTTGAGGAGTCAAGGACCAGTGAGGATTTCTTTGGAGAAGCGGTTTTATCGACCTAGTGTTTCTCCCCGAAGCGCCGATTGTTCGTAAAGAAGAAGGGCGACGCCGCGCATGTGTTGACTACGTGCAACAACAAGGTGACCATTAAGAATGATACCCCTTCCCGTGATTGATGACTTGTTCGACCGGTTGCGGGCGAGATGTTTCTCCAAGATTGATCTGCGATCGCTATCATCGTTCGTGTCGAGAGTGGATGTCCCTAGATCGCATTCCGACCGTGACGCATTATGAGTTCAGTGGTCATGTCTTTGGTTGACCAATGCTCCGTGGTATTCATGGATTTGATGAACCGAGTGTTCAAACCATTTTTGACACGCTTGTGATAGTGTTCATTGATGATATCTTGGTTTATTCTCGCCAGAGCGGGAGCATGCGAGCATTTGGCGATCTTGCCGATTCTCCAGACCAGCGGTTATACGCCAAGTTTTCCAAATGTGAGTTTTGGTTGACTTGATGGCGTTTCTTGGGCATATTGTTCGGCTGATGGCATTCGAGTGGATACGCCAAGATCGAGGCGGTCGGACTTGCCGAGACCTACTACTCCGGCGAGGTTCGCAGCTCGGGCCTTGCGAGTTATTATCGGCGTTCGTGGAGAAGTTTGCTTCTATCTCTGCACCATTGACTAGGGCCGACTCGTGGCGCCAAGTTCCGATGGATGATGCTTGTGGCGGGGTTTCCATTCTTGAAAGAGAGATCGACGACCGCCTCGTTCTTACTCTTCCGCAGGTCCAGACGGTTATGTTGTGTATTGTGATCGTCGGGCATCGGGTTGGGATGTGTTGATGCAGCATGGCAGAGTTATAGCATATGCATCCCGACACCAAGAAACACGAGAGGAACTACCCCACCCATGATTTGGAATCGCGGTGTGATTCACGCTTTGAAGATCCGAGGCACTATTTGTATGGGTTCACGTGGATATTTTTACGCACCACAAGAGCCTCCAGATATCTTCACCAGAGGAGCCGAACTTACGACGAGACGGTGGTTAGAGTTGCTTAAGGATTACGATGTTGATATCCTGTACCACCCGGGAAGGCCAATGTTGTGGCGTATGCTCTTGAGTCGAGGTCGATGGGAGCCTATCGATGTGCAGCTAGAGAGAAGGACATGGTTCGTGATTTGCACCGATTAGCGAGCCTGGTGTCCGCTTGATTGATTACGATAGCAGCATGGGGTTAGAGTTCGTGAGGTTGCCGAGTCTTCCATCGTCGGCGAGGTGAAGAGGCAATTCGAGGATCCACTTTGATTCGATATCGTGATACGACTCTTCGTGAGGGCAAGGGTCCTTGAGGTAGCACCACGGGTGCTAAGGTTTGAGGGCGGTGTGTGTTCCAGATGTTTCGTGACTTCGCAGCAGGTTCTTGGGAAGCACACATACAAGCGTTACTCTATCCATCCGGTTCGACCAAGATGTACCACGACCTTAGATCTGTATTGGTGGGATGGCTTGAAGAGGACGTTGCGAGTTCGTAGCTCGCCCGTGTTGTCGCAGTGAAGGTAGAGCACCGCAGGCCCGTGGTTTATTCTGACGATTGAGATCCCGACCGAAGTGGGAGGTAATCAACATGGACTTCATCACGTGATTACCTCGCACTCGTAGGAGACATGATTCTATATGGGTTATCGCCGACAGTGGACTAAATCAGCCCACTTTCTTCCCGGGACGACTTTTTCTACCGAGGATTATGCCGCACTTTACATCCGAGAGATTGTCGATCGCATGAGTCCTTATTTCGATCATATCGCATGGAGCCCAGCCACGCTAACTTCCTGAGGTCCTTCCGAGGGGTTTAGGACGCAGTGAGCCCGAGTAATCGCATTTCATCCACGCATGCACGGACAGCAGAGCGCACTATCCGCACTCTCGAGGATATGTTGCGAGCCCGTGTTATTGACTTCGATGGTAGTTGGGAGGATCATTTGCCTCTAGTTGAGTTCGCGTATAATAATAGCTACCACCCAAAGATTCGATGGCGCCTTATGAGGCCTTGTATGGGAGGAAGTGCAGATCGCCTATAGGTTGGTTCGATGTGGGTGAGGTGCGCTAGTGGGACCAGATTTGGTGCGCAGCGATGGATAAGGTGAAGCTTATCCGAGAGTGGCTATCGACACCGAGTCGCATGAAGTCGTATGCAGATCATCGTCGTCGGCATCTTGAGTTCGAGGTTCATGATTGGTTTTCCTAAAGGTGTCACCCATGGCGGTGTGATGCGATTCGGGAAGAAGGAAACTCACCAAGGTACATCGGGCCGCTTCGGATTGTCCGCAGGTAGGCAAGGTTGCTCACGAGTTGGATCTGCCGTCCGATCCGGAGGCGGTCATCCGCTTTTTCACGATCTACGCCGGCGAGATGTATCGGGATCCATCTAGTGGTACACCCGATTGACGATGTCCAGTGACCGGGGGTTATCGATGAGGAGATTCCCATAGCGATAATCGATCGCCGTCGTTAGGCGTCTGGACGGCGGACGTGGCTTCCACAAAGTCTTGCGCGAACGAGCTCGTGAGGAGATGACGGGAAGGCGGCGAGGACATGAGGCGTAAGTATCCTCACCTATTTCCCACACCTCCGTAATTCACTTTCCTACTTGTAAATCTTCATTATCGCTTATGCCTAAGTATTGTTCGCGGGCCGTGTGGCATTTGTAACTATTTAAGTTATGAAGAACCTTATCGATAATCGTTTCAAAGGAACATTCGACGAATGTTTCTAAGGAGGGAGAATGTTATACCCGTATTCGAGTATGTACGTGAGGACGACGTCAAAAGTGTAGCCTTAAAAGTTTAGGCCTAGGACGTTTTTGGGCACAACCCACACAAGGAATCGCTTTCCGACGAAACGCTTTACACGACTCGCGTAGGTAAATTCCGCTATGTCATTTCTAATTTTTATGATTTTTCCGAGCGACGAACCCTTTTTGACCAACGAGAGGTGACACTTGTCACCTCGTGGACGCCAAGGGCCTTTGCCTTGGGCGGTTGTGAGGCTTTGGGGCTTAGAACATGGACCTTTGTTTGTGGAGTGATTTGAGGAGTAGGTTAGGGCACTTGGCAAATCTTGGCCCTCCACTTGCCCCCCACTTGGCTTGATCTTGGCCATTGGTTGGCCATGTCTTAGCCTATAAATACCCCTCTCTTTTAAGAATTTTTCATCAAAAATTTCCAAGTCTAAATCCTCCTTCCCCCCTTTTGAGCCATCGTCCTAAGCCTCACACACCCCCCCCCCCCCTTTTAGAAAGCCTCGCCGAATACCCCCTTTAGAAGCCTTGGCCGAATACCCCCTAGCCCTAGCCAAACACTACCCCTCCCTTGGTAGAAAAGTTGTCTTCTAGTATTGTTATAATGCCCAAAATACCCTAGCCCAAATCCCTTAGTCCTTAGTAGAAGTTGTGAAGAACTTCTAAGGTTTCTTAGCTACCTGAGCGCTCAACTTGTGAGCTAAACCTTGCTCAGCGCGACTTTATCTAGGATATTATTGGGCTTACCGAGGTAACTAATCCTAACCATCTTTTGAATTAGAGAATACTTACTGTTGTAGTATAAGAATAAGTATAAATACTTAGAAGAATAATCAAACTGTACTTACATAGGACTGTTTTCACAGTAGACTTATATAACTCACCGTAGGGAAGTCGCCCGACTTTCCGTAATTGCGAACCCTCTGCTTAGAATGACCTTGAGTAGTCTTTGATAGATATCTGTGACTATTATAGGCTGACTCTCTGCGCGCGACATATTCAACTTGGCAGGCGGTTTTCGCTGAGAAGGTATGTGATTCTTCCTAAAGCATGATATTTTACAATATATATATAGTACGGTAGACGCATACGTGTTAATCGAATAATAACTACGCAATGTCTTTTGACTTAAGCTCGAATAATACTTACGGAATGCCTCACGCTTAAGCTGAATAATAAAGATCTCAAAGCATTTCATAAGAATCTTGAATCATTTTAAAATGTAAGCTAAGAGTTATACTAGCTTTATGGAAAGTTAAGTATAACCACTTAAGATTGATAAAAGAAACAAGCTTGCCTATGTGTTGATAATGCACTTATGTTGAATTGTGAAATAGAATAATAAGATGGTTTGATAAGTAGACATGATATGATGCTATGTGTGTTAGTATCTTGTAACGCTTGTATAAGAGAGTATCCTTGTTGTGCTTATGTTGTTTAAAGATAAAGTCGTTATGTTAGTGTACTATCACTCACCTCTTGAGATGATACGAGGTTAAGTCGCCTCCGACGCGGTAGACTCAGTGATGCAGGACCATGATTCGAGAATACCTCATGCGGGTCCAGGGACCTATGCGGAGCTACGAGAGTTCCGTGTTAGTATGCGGGTTATGCCTCATACGGCCATGCGCCATGCGCGACAACGAGTCCGGGGCGATGCCGAGGAGTAATACCCTCGATGCGGGTTATACCTCACGCGCCCATGTGAGTGGCCTATGCGGACTCCGGGAGTCCAGGACTAGGCTTGCAGAATGATGATGTGGGCGAGTGGCCTGTTTCGATCATTCGCAGCCTAGACAAGACCTATTACAGTTACCTATTGTTGCTCTTGGTTGTGATGCCAGCACTACGCGCGTTTCTCGTTGTCTCACACCTATTTGTAAACTGGTTTTATAAATGATATGTTTTCATTTAAGTACTTTACAGTTTCACATACTTAGTACCTGTTGTACTGACCTCCTTCGGGGGGCTGCGTTCATGCCGCAGGTAAGGGCAAGCAGGTGCTAGATCCACATTCCTAGGATCTCTACGTTGGTGTCAGGAGCTCCATCCTTTCCGGAGGCTCTACTTTTGGGTATGATCTCCCTGTTGTAGATAGTTTTGTATCAGGTATGGCGGGGCCCTGTCCCGCCATAGTTGTATATTTCCTTAGAGGTCTGTAGTCCTGTTGTACAGTATCGGATGTAACTGCTAAACCATGTTTTTATATATATGCCGAAAGGCGATGTTTTCTCACTTTAACTGTGTCCTATTTTATAAATTGTTTCATGTCTTGCTTTATATTTCCGCTGATTACTCTGATGTATGACTACTTGGGTGCCCCGGTAAGGCACCAGTCACGGGCCCCAGAATGGGTCGTGACAAAGACATTGACCAAATGTTTATGGTCTTTAAAATGGAAAAAACGTGCAAGGCTAGCTTGCCCACCAAATCGTCCAAACATGCCACCTAAGGGTGACACATGTCTCCCTCCTATTGGTCCAAAATATTTTATCTTCCGAAAATATCCGTAATGCCAAAAATCTCGAAAAATAAAGTGGGCCCTACAACCGTAAATTCCTCCCGCGGGCCCCACGTGACCAATTCCGAAAAATAAAATTCCATAATTCTCAAATATTCCAAAAAGTCCGAATACCAAATCTGGGAATCCAATTCCCATTAACGAACCTTTTTCCTTCACAAAATTCGGAAACTTTTCCGTCGAAAAAAAACAAAATCGCATCTTTCTTTCCAAAATTACTGTCGTATTCTCGTACGTACGTCCTCACATACATACCCTGGAACTACGGGGTGTAACAAAAAAAAAAGAAAATGATCACTTCCGCCCTCTTAACACACATTCACCTCCTTTCTTACTCGTCGTACCCTTCTCGTACACCCGAACTCTTTTTAGTACATTTACCACACTCCCGTCATCACTTCGGTTTCCAAAACCTTGGAGTCACTACCTCCAACTTGGTCATCTTACTAGCCTCAAATTCCTTTAAGGCCATTCCCGGTCTTCATGGTCCGATTCTGGTCGAACATATCCATGAACTCATACGATGGTTACCTAAACTCGCCTAGCACCTCGTGACTTACCTCCAAGTGACCACTCGAACTGACCCCACCATAAGCCGGGCTACGGGTTGACCCGCGAATGGTCCCCAACCCTACCCATAATCGCGCCAACTCTTGTTCCCCGATCCGGAACAATCTTACTAACTCACGTCATGAAAGCCATCACTTCCATCTCACACATACCAAGTGTTTCAACAAAGACTAACCGTAAAATCTTTTACTCAAGACGACCTTACATCTAAGGTCTCAACGTGTAATATTCTAAGGTTCACACCTTCCATGTCCCCATACTTATTGTGACGCCCCGAACCCGGGCCCGTCACTGGTGCCTTACCCCGGGCACCCTAGTGATACAACATCAGAGAAAACCAGCGGAAATAAAAACTTTACACAAGAAATAAGAGATATAATAAATAAACAAAGCAACCAAAATTTGCCTTCAAGATATACATAAAACTCGAACAGTTTAATCCTTTTACAACCCTCGCCCACAACAAGATTACTGCACTTCTAAGATTTATACACAACTATGACGGACAGTGGCCCCGCCATACCCCGAACGTACAAGAACTTACGGACTGTGGTAACATACCAAAGATAAGCCTCCGACGGAACGAGCTTCCCAAAACGCTGAAATGAGATCCTAAACGCGGATCGATACGGACGATTCTACCCTGCGGATGAACGCAGCCCCAAGGAGGTCGATAACAGTACTAAGTATGTGAAATCAGAATATCAGAAATGAAATCATAATAGTCTATATAAAGTGAGACATGTATGATGACCAAACTACGATATATAACATATAACCACATATCAAGACGAGGACTCACGCCTCCAAATTATCACTGTGCGTGGAATTTCTTCCTCATCACGGCGCTTTATGATATAACCATACCAAGGATTATACATGAACACCATGTCCCACGTGTTATAAAAACCGTGACAGACAAGTATAACTACCGATCCGACCGTACCAATAATACAATGCAACCAAAACACGGCCGTCACGGCAAGTGCGAGCCGACATCGGATACAAGGCCGGTCACGCACTGACCGGGCAAGTACGAGGGCTGACCACCGTGACCAAGGTCAGATCACGAAACTTCGTCACTATATCGAACGGGCAAGTGCGAGGGTGACTACCGATACCAAGGCCGAATCACCACGAGACGGCAAGTACGAGAGCCGACCACCGATACCCAGCCGAACAAGAAGAAACCTCATGGAGAGCTAGTCCATGGAATAACACTATCAACAGAGCATACCCGTGGAATTCTCCATCACCGCCAAAGATGTCCAAGTAAGTTCTCAACAAGTCGACCGCCTCTATCGAGAGACGCCAGAATACGTAAAATACCACACTTGCACAACAAAGGCTATCATCACAAGCATAGGCAAGTTTCACAACAACAAGCATAGGCAAGTTTCACAACAACAAGCATAGGCAAGTTTCACACAACTCAAAGTACTTTCATTTTATGCCAAAGTCCGGTTTTTAACTCCAAAGTACTACATACGTTAAGTTCTTTAAAAGAGATCCATTACTTTTATAAAAGTCACCCGATACCCGTAGTATTAGAATGACCAACCCACATTCCTTTTCAAAATCAAGTAACAACATTCTTTTCCTAAGTTCCAGGTTTGCCTAGTTTCAATTACTCAAGCTTCTCATTTTCAAAAGGTTTCATAGTTCATAAACTTAATCACTGATTCCTTTTAGAATAATTGAGTAAATTATGTCGCACGTGAGTAGGTTATTCTTGTTTACAACATTCTTATTACAAAGCCATGATCTAGAAAATGTAATATCATTTTGTCTCATCTTAGTTTCTATGCGGATGGAGGTTTCTACCGTTTTAATACAATTCATCATTATTCAATACATTTTCCTTTATTAACGCCGCAGTGGTCCTGTCGATACACATTCCGATTCCCAAATCAAGAAACATTATCCCTTTAAATAAAATCAAGTACTCATTACTCACGAATGAGGTTTCACACAAACATTCACATTAAAACAAATAAGTTAAGTCTCTTATCTTATAAGATCAAGTCTCTTAACTTCTAACATCAAGAAACCATTCTTAAGCCGTTATACCTAACTTCCCATAAAGCTAGTATAACTCTTAAGTTTTCAAAGCACAATACTACACTTCTTTCAAAACGATTCATAAATCTTTTGAAATACTTCAAGTTTTATTATAACGCCTGCCGCTTATAAATCAAATCAATTATCTTTTAAAACCACAACCCATTTTCTTACCTACATAAAGTCGTTATAACCAACTTCCCATAAAGCCGTTATAACACTTTATGTTTCAAACCAATCAAATACATTAAACACACGACGCCTACCGTACTACATAGTTACACACATATCATGCTAGAAGAGATAGGAAGAGGTTCACATACCGCGACGAGTATCGACTAATAGCAAAACGCTCCAAACAAATGGCTACTCCTTAAGCCAAGTAAATCGCGCCACACGTAGTACTTCAACCTATAAGGCCACAAGGCGCCTATTATCATCTAGACCACAACGTAGAATATTCTACGTAAAATTCGGCAAAGATCTCCCCGCCACAACAGAAATCTCCTTCTCTATCGAGGCCGCTACCAAGCCAACCAGAGGGGTTTCACACGCCTAACCGGACGTGTACAATTCTACTACACAAGAATACTACACAAGTCTCATCTGAATACGCCGATTCTTAATTCCTCAGCTTAAGTCAAAAGACATTGCCACAAGATTAAGTATAGTTCTATATATAGTATACTTCAACTATATATTCTACAACCTGTGATTTCCAATTACAATAGAAGGACAGGAGGGTTTACCTCGATAAGCCCAAAATTATCCGAGTATAATGTCGCGCCTGAGCAAGGTTTAGCTCCGACTGCGAGTGCTCCAAACCGCTCCCAACAACCCTTAGAAGTTCTATCCAACTTACTCCAAAACTTCAACCAACGGTGAAGGGTTCCTTAGGGTTTCGTTTGAGACTAAAAGGACAAAAGGTAGTATTCTGACTCTCACGTATAGAGGTAACTTTGGAATACTACAAGGTATAAGGCTAAGGTATTTTGGGCATTATAACAATACTTGGAGGAGTATTTTAATACCACAAAGTGGTACCACACGAGAACAACACCCTAAGGGGTGTTCTCGCTTTAGGCTCACAAAGGGAAGGTTTCGCCAAAAGGCCTTCACAAGTGGGAGAGGGCTCTGACGAGAGTCAACAAGAGGGAGGAGGGGTTCTCAAGACTTAGGCAAGTGAAGAGTGGATGAAGAAGTCTTCAAAGAGAGGGTATTTATAGCAAAACCAAAGGCCAACCAATGGCCAAGATCAAGCCATGTGCAAGGCAAGTGTAAGGCCAAGATCAAGCCAAGTGCACCCACAAAACACTCCACAAAACACTCCACAAAACAAGCCACAAAGCAAGGCATAAAAGAGGAGCCAATCGCCAAGGCCAAGCCTTCTCTTTGTCGTCCAACGAGGTGACAAGTGTCACCTCCCGTTGGTCCAAAAATGTTCCGCCGCCGAAAAATCCGCAAAAATACTAAATGACATAGCCGAATTTTCCCAACGTAAGTCGTGGAAACGTTTCGTCGAAACGACTCCTTTCGCACTTGTGTACAAATTTCAAACTATGCCTACTTAAGGCTCAAATTGTACACGCACGCCTCACGCATACTGAAACACGGTATAACATTCTTCCTTAGAAACATTCGTCCGAATGTTCCTTCTAGGTCTCAAACAAACAGCGCCAAGATAGTCTTCACCGCTATACGCATTTAAAACAATCATGCCACACCGCCACAAAACACACGCTCACTTCTCCCCTTTCTCGTAGTACTGCCACGAACACTCGAACTCGTTCTAGTATCCGCACCACACTTCACAACGCCTGCTACCAACCCTCGAGTCACTACTACAAACTTGGTCATCTCACTAACCTCGATTTCCCTAAGGCCATTCCCGGCCTTCCGAACTGATTCTCGTCGAACACACCTACGAACTCATACGATGGTCAACTAAACTGGGCCTAGCACCTCGTGACCTACTACCACCGGGACCACCTAATCGACCCACCCCAAACCGGTTACGTTGACCCGCAAATGGTCCCCAACCCGACCCCAACCACCAACTCTTGTTCCCGATCCGAACAATCTTACTATTTCACATCACGAAGCTACCACTTCCATCTCACACTACCTGTGGACTTACCCTTTTCACTAACTGTGTTTCTAAATCACATTTTAGCACAAAGCTATCCAAACATAACATTAAACACATCAACAACATCAATACAAACAAAACTCGAGAGGTTAAGGATATACTCAAACTAGGCGGTTCAAGGACCGCTAAAACTGGAACTCCCATCGCGACCTCTACCGGCCTTCCGGTACAAACATCCTGCTCGCTACGGGTGAAGAACCCATCGCTTCTAGTAGTCCATGCTATCCTACCAGTGCTACCCGCCTGGACGCCTTCTGCCGATGGCCCTGTTGGCCGCAAAATAACAATCTCCCGAGTTAGTACGACACTCTCCTTATGAAGCTTTCCACAACGGCCGCGACCGAGACAAGTGGCACTCATCCGCGAGCACTCCGCTTCCCAAAATCTGAAACACAGGAGCCCCGACCGCTTCCCGAATATCCCGGCGTCCCGGAAGCCGCGAGGACCACTGCATCGACGAGGTACATAACTAGTCTGCTGTTGAGGCGGTCCGCCTCGAAAGTCACCAAAGGACCCTGCTGTTCTGGCCCTCTTCGCGACTTTGGTCATTCCGTCGATTTATCCGCCTCACATCCAAGTGTATACGCTGCGCGCGGCGATGTCCATGCCCTGAAGAGCTACACCCGAACAACTCTCAGCAAGGCATTCATCGAGCCCTGTAACATAGCGGTGCAATCGATCCTCCATACTGGCTACTAACGCGGGACGTCACGCCAATGAGTCGAACTCACATTGTACTCCCGAACAGACGCCGCTCGCCAGAACACCAAAAATCATTACCCGAGCCCTCCTCATCCGGGAGGCAAGAAATGTGCAAGAAAGGCCTCGAGAACTCGTTCCATACCGCTGAAGTGCATGCTCTCCCGACAGCTCCCAAGAATCAAACCGATCAGCGGTATCACGCAGCTTGATGTGAACCTAGGGCCACCGACTCGATCTCCGATGCCTTGATCACTCATGATCCTCAGAATCGCTTGATGAACTCCTGCGGATCATCCTCGTGCCTCGACCCATAAAACTCGCGGCCTACAACTCGTAAAATCCGAAGCCTCGAACTATCCGATCTAGGGTGAACCATCGTGCTATCGAATCGCTGTGGTTCACCTATCCTCAAGTCCGCCACAACCCCGCCATTAATCGGGCCCACCTTTGTAACTCATCTCTCTCGCCTGCATCAGCGGATCGAGGCTCGTGTATCGTGGTCTCGCCGCCGTTTACTCGCAGATCCTTCTCACGCTTTGCCCTTCGGGCCGGGTTGCCTTTCGCAGGCATAATCGTAAAAACGAAACACGTCGGAGGGTCCAATCTTATCACACTCTAAGGCACGATCTCGTAATGAGAAGAATGGAAACCAATCCTAAATGTCCTATAGCCTCCTCGATTATAGATGTGGTGCACAACACACCGATAATCAAGACTCTACTAGACACGGTGCGTAGACACTTTCCGAGGATTAATCGCTTCGATACCACTTGTGACGCCCGAACTCGGCCCACATCGGTGCCTTACCCCGCACCCTAGTGATACAACATCGAGAGAAAACCAATGGAAATAAAAACTTTACACAAGAAATAAGAGATATAATAAATAAAGCAACCAAAACAGCTTGCCTTCAAGATATACATAAAACACGAGCAGTTTAATCTTTTACAACCCCGCCACAACAAGATTACTGCACTTAAGATTTATACCACAACTATGACGGACAGGGCCGCCATACCTCGAACGCATAAGAACTTACGGACTGTGGTAACATACCAAAGATAAGCCTCCGACGGAACGGAGCTTCCCAAAACGCTGAAATGAGATCCTAAACGCGGATCGACAAATGACGACTTCTACCGCAGATGAACGCAGCCCGGGCGAGGTCAAGACAACAGTACCAAGTATGTGAAATCAGAATATCGTAAATGAAATCATAATAGTCTATATAAAGCAGAGACATGTATGATGACCAAACTACGATATATAACATATAACCGATATCAAGACAGGACTCACGCCTCCAAATTATCACTGTGCGTGGAATTTCTTCCTCATCGCTAGCTTTATGATATAACCATACCAAGGATTATACATGAACACCATGTCCCACCTGTGTTATAAAACCGTGCAGACAAGTATAACTACCAGATCCGACCGTACCAATAATACAATGCAACCAAAACACGGCCGATACGGCAAGTGCGAGAGCCGACTCATCGGATACCAAGGCCGGCCACGCAAATGACCGGGCAAGTACGAGGGTGACCACCAGGACCAAGGTCAGATCACGAAACTTCGTCACTATAATCGAACGGGCAAGTCGAGGGTGACTACCAGATACCAAGGCCGAATCAGTCACGAGACGGGGCAAGTACGAGAGCCGACCACCAGATACCCAGGCCGAACAGTAAGAAACCTCATGGAGAGCTAGTCCATGGAATAACACTATCAACAGGAGCATACCCGTGGAATTCTCCATCACTGCCAGCACGTCCAAGTAAGTTCTCAACAAGTCGACCGGCCCTCTATCGAGACGCGGTAATACAGAAATACCACACTTGCACAACAAAGGCTATCATCACAAGCATAGGCAAGTTTCACAACAACAAGCATAGGCAAGTTTCACAACAACAAGCATAGGCAAGTTTCACACAACTCAAAGTACTTTCATTTTATGCCAAAGTCCGGGTTTTTAACTCCAAAGTACTACATACGTTAAGTTCTTTTAAAAGAGATCCATTACTTTTATAAAAGTCACCCGATACAAGTAGTATTAGAATGACCAACCCACATTCCTTTTCAAAATCAAGTAACAACATTCTTTTCCTAAGTTCCAGTTTGCCTAGTTTCAATTACTCAAGCTTCTCATTTTCAAAAGGTTTCATAGTTCATAAACTTAATCACTTGATTCCTTTTTAGAATAATTGAGTAAATTATGTCGTACGTGAGTAGGTTATTCTTGTTTACAACATTCTTATTACAAAGACCATGATCTAGAAAATGTAATATCATTTTGTCTCATCTTAGTTTCTATGCATGGAGGTTTCTACCGGTTTTAATACAATTCATCATTATTCAATACATTTTCCTTTATTAACGCCGCAGTTGGTCCTGTCGATACACATTCGATTCAAATCAAGAAACATTATCCCTTTAAATAAAATCAAGTACTCATTACTCACGAATGAGGTTTCACACAAACATTCACATTAAAACAAATAAGTTAAGTCTCTTATCTTATAAGATCAAGTCTCTTAACTTCTAACATCAGTAAACCATTCTTAAGCCGTTATACCTAACTTCCCATAAAGCTAGTATAACTCTTAAGTTTTCAAAGCACAATACTACACTTCTTTCAAAACGATTCATAAATCTTTTGAAATACTTCAAGTTTTATTATAACGCCCCAAGCCAGTTATAAATCAAATCAGTTATCTTTAAAACCACAACCCATTTTCTTACCTACATAAAGTCGTTATAACTAACTTCCCATAAAGCCGTTATAACACTTTATGTTTCAAACCAATCAAATACATTAAACACACGTACGCTTACCGCACTACATAGTTACACACATATCATGCTAGAAGAGATAGGAAGAGGTTCACATACCTCGCGACGAGTATCGACTAATAGCAAAACGCTCCAAACAACATTACTCCTTAAGCCAAGTAAATCGCGCCACACGTAGTACTTCAACCTATAAGGCCACAAGGCGCCTATTATCATCTAGACCACAACGTAGAATATTCTACGTAAAATTGGCAAAGATCTCCCTCGCCACAACAGAAATCTCCTTCTCTATCGAGGCCGCTACCAAGCCAACCAGAGTGGGGTTTCACACGCCTAACCTGGGACGTACAATTCTACTACACAAGAATACTACACAAGTCTCTGAATACGATTCGATTCTTAATTCCTCAGCTTAAGTCAAAAGACATTGCCACAAGATTAAGTATAGTTCTATATATAGTATACTTCAACTATATATTCTACAACATGTAATTTCCAATTACAATAGAAGGACAAGAGTGTTTACCTCGATAAGCCCAAAATTATCCGAGTATAATGTCGCTACCGAGCAAGGTTTAGCTCCTACTCCGAGTGCTCCAAACCGCTCCAAACAACCCTTAGAAGTTCTATCCAACTTACTCCAAAACTTCAACCAACAATGAAGGGTTCCTTAGGGTTTCATTTGAGACTAAAAGGACAAAAGGTAGTATTTCCGGACTCTACGATAGAGGTAACTTTGGAATACTACAAGGTATAAGGCTAAGGTATTTTGGGCATTATAACAATACTTGGAGGAGTATTTTAATACCACAGCTGGGGTACCACACGAGAACAACACCCTAGGGGGTGTTCTCGCTTTAGGCTCACAAAGGGGAAGGTTTCGCCAAAAGGCCTTCACAAGGGAGAGAGGCTCTTGGACGAGAGTCAACAAGAGGAGGAGGGGTTCTCAACACTTAGGAAAGTGAAGAGTGGATGAAGAAGTCTTCAAAGAGAGGGGTGTATTTATAGCAAAACCAAAGGCCAACCAATGGCCAAGATCAAGCCATGTGCAAGGCAAGTGTAAGGCCAAGATCAAGCCAAGTGCACCCACAAAACACTCCACAAAACACTCCACAAAACAAGCCACAAAGCAAGGCACAAAAGAGGGAGCCAATCGGCCAAGGCCAAGCCTTCTCTTTGCCGTCCAATGAGGGTGACAAGTGTCACCCTCCCGTTGGTCCAAAAATGTTCCGTCGCTCGGAAAAATCCGCAAAAATACTAAATGACATAGCCGGAATTTTCCCAACGTAAGCTGTGGAAACGTTTCGTCGAAAAACGACTCCTTTCGGCACTTGTGTATAAATTTCGAAACTATGCCTACTTAAGGCTCAAATTGTACACGTACGCCCTCACGTACATACTCTGGAAACACGGGGTATAACACTTATCCTATCAACTAACCATGTTTTCTAACTCACAAATAACACAACGTTATCCGTACATAGCACAGAATAATAAGATCATCATATCAAGCATACTAAACTCTAGAGGGTTAAGGTTATACCTGAAAGATTCAAAATAAGCGATTCAAAGGACTGTTAAAACTGGGAACTTCCACCGCTACCTCTGTCGTGGCCTGCCGGTATATGAACATCCTGCCTCGCTATTGAAGGTGAAGAACCTGCCACTGATCCCGTAGTCTGTGCTATCCCACTAGTGCCACCTCCGGTCGGACAGTTTCTCGCAAAATGGCCCTGCTGGCCGCATGTAAAGCAAACTCCCATACTAGCACGACACTCCCCCTTATGGATTTTACCGCAATGGCCACACTGAGGTAAGGGTGGCCTCATCTGGCCAACACCACTACTCCCCCGAAAACCTGAACCCCAGTGCCTCGACTGCTCCCGAATACTCCCGACGCCCCAAGATCGCGGAGGACCACTGCATCTTGGCGGAGGTGCATAACTAGCTCACGAGGCGGTCCGCCTCGAAAGTTACCAAAGGACCCTGCTGTTCTGGCCCTCTTCTGCTGATCTCGGTCATTCCGTCGACCCCTCCGCTCCTCACATCCAAGTGCATAAGCCTGCATGCGGGCAATGTCCATGCCCGGCTGAAGAGCTACACCCGAGCAACTCTCTGCTAGGTAAACGTCAAGTCTTGTGACATATCGGTGCACTCTATCCTCCATGTCTGCCACTAACGCAGGAACATATCGGGCCAACGAGTCGAACTCCACGTTGTACTCCCGAACCGTACGCCCGTCCTGCCTCAACATTAAAAATCTGTCGGCCCGATCCCTCCTCATCTGTGGAGGCAAGAAATGTGCAAGAAATTCCCCTGAGAACTCGTCCCACACAGCTGGAGGCGCATGCTCCCCCCGGGACAGCTCCCACGAATCAAACCAGTCGACTGCAGTATCACGCAGCCGATGCGAACCTAAGACCTCCGACTCGGTCTCCGGCCTTGATCACTCATGATCCGTCAGAATCGCTTCGGATGAACTCCTGCGGATCATCCTCGTGCCTCGACCGTAGAACTCGCGGTCGCAACTCGTAAAATCTCGTAGTCTCAAGCTATCCGATCTAGGATGAACCACGGTGCATCTTTGGAACCGCCGCGCCCATTTATCCTCGTGTCCGCCACAATCTCGCTAGTAATCGCCATCTCCTCAGAACCCATCTCTCTACTCGGTGCCGCGGGCCGAGGCGCAGATATCGTGGCCTCGTGAGCTACCGTTGTCGCTCTAAACTCGCTGGCCGGGCGGCATCGTAGAATCCGCCATCCGTAGCACCACCTCGTAAAGATCGGGCCTCTGTCCCGGTAACCTCCGTGCTCTACTCAGCCTCCTCTCGCCTTGCCCTTCTCGGGCTCGGTTGCTTGCGTGAGGCATAATCGGTACAAAAGAATACGCTGAGGAGTCCAACTTACGACACAGCTCTAAGGCACGATCTCAGAATGAGAAGAATAGAAACCAATCCTAAATGTCCTGCAGCCTCCTGATTATAGATGTGGTGCACAACACACCGATAATAAAGACTCTACTAGACACGGTCTGTAGACACTTTCCGAGGACTAACTGCTCTGATACCACTTTTGTCACGACCCGACCACGGGCCCGCGACTGGTGCCTTACCCCGGGTACCCTAGTGATACAACATCAGAGAAAAACCAGCGGAAATAAAACATACAGATATGAAACAAGATAAAAGAAAACAGGCTAACAAAAACGGTTGACTTTTTCATATAAATACAGAAATTTGAACAGTTACATCCTTTACAACCCTGCCCACAACAGTATTACAGACCTCTAAGAGTGTAACAACAACTATGACGGGACAGGGCCCCGCCATACCCCTGAATGTACAAGAACCTACAACTCAGGGAAACATACCAAAAGATAAGCCTCCGGAGAAATGGAGCTTCCCAATACGCTGAACTGTGATCCTATGAGCGAGGATCAACAACCGATGTACCTCTACCTGCGGCATGAACGCAGCCCCCGAAGGAGGTCGAGATAACAGTACCGTGTATATGAAATCGAAAATATCAGAAATGAAATTATAGTAGTCTATATAAAATAGGAGACATATATTATAACCAAACTACGATATAATTTGTGGCGACACGCTAAGTCGTGACTCACGCCCTCAAAGTCATCACTCAATTATAACTATGGGTATCACGCCCGCAACATCGTTCATGCTCGTGGAATACCTTCCTCACTGCCGGCAGTCTACGATAACCACACCAAGGAGTACACGTGAACACCAGGTCCCACCTGTGTCATAAAAACCGTACGGGGCAAGTACGAAGGCTAACTACCAGATACCAAAGCCGCATCATCAATCGATCGGCAAGTACGAAGCCAACTACCGCTACAAAGCCGTACCAACAAATCTATATAACCATACCACGAAGCTGACCCAGGGCAAGTACGAAAGCCAACTACCAGATACCACCTGCGCCACGTAGCTGGCCGGGGCAAGTACGAAGACTAACTACCAGATACCAAGCCGGAATCACGAGACTTCGTCACAAAACTGAACGGGGCAAGTACGAAGGCTAACTACCAGATACCAAGCCGAATCAGTCACGACTTCGGGGAAAGTACGAGAGCCAACTACCAGATACCAAGCCGAATCAGTAAAACCTCATGGAGAGCTAGTCCATGGAATAATAATCACAGAAGCGTACCCGTGGAATGCTCCGTCACTGCCGGTACGTCCAAGTAAGATCATAACAAATCAGCCGGCCCTCCATCGAGAGACGCGGTGGTATAGAAATACAATACTAGCACGACAAGGCTATCACACACAAACATAGGCAAGTTACACACAACTCAAGGTACTTTCATTTTATGCCAAAGTCCAGGTTTTAACCCCAAAGTACTACGTACGTTAAATTCTTTTTAAAAGATCAATTTCTTTTACAAAGGTCACCCGATACTCGTAGTATTAAAATAGAGTGACTATCATTTTAAGTAAACCAAAACGATTTCCATACTTTCTTTTTAAACCAAATCAAGACAATACCATGCCTTCTTTTTAAACCAAATCACTTCTCCTTTTATAGTCAAAGTTACCATTTTAAAACCAATGATAAAACCATTCTTTTGTTTTCATAAAGTCGTATAACTAACTTCCCATAAAGCTGTTATACCCCTTTATGTTTTAAACCAAATTATACAAAACCATGTCTTTCTTTTAAACCAAAACTCTTCAATTCCTCAAGTCTCTTTTCTTTTTGAAATCAAGTTCCTTACTTTGGAAAATTTAAGAAAATTTATACTTGTTTATAATGATTCTTATTAAAGCAGCCATGATCTAGAAAATGTAATACAATTTTGTCTTATCTTAGCTTCTATGCAGATGGAGGTTTCTACTGGTTTTAATAATAATTAATTAGTCAATACATTTTCCTTTATTAACGCTGCAGTGGTTTGTTCGATACTTATTCTCATCCCGAAATCAATATAACGTTATTATTTTAAAACCAAGTACTCATTACTCACGAATGAGGTTTCACAACTTTCTACACAATTCAAGTTCTTCACATATCATATCAAGTCAAATATAAGTCAAGTCCTTTATCTTTTAAAATCAATAAACCCTTTCTTACCTACATAAAGTCGTTATAACAAACTTCCCATAAAGTCGCTATAACACTTTATGTTTTAAACCAACCAAATTCACTTAGCACGTATGCGTCACCGTACTACATAGTTCACAACAATCATGCTAGAAAAGATAGGAAGAGGTTCACATACCTCGCGACGATTATCGACAAAAAGCAAAAAGCTCCAAAGCATCAGAACCCCGCTAGACTTTTCCACCCTTCAAGCGAATACGCTAGTCGTAGAACTTCAACCTATAAAGGTCACAAAACGTATATCAACCTCTAGATCTCTTCGTAGAATATTTCTAAGTACAAGGCTCTTATTCTACGGAAAATTCGAAGATTCTCCTCCGCAACCACATAAATCTCCTCTTCTAACAAGGCCTGCTACCAAGCCAACAACTACAAGGGGGGTTACACGCCTAACCGGCGTGTTCCATTCTACTCACAAGAATACTACACAAGTCTATCAGAAATACACCCAATGTAAATACAGTTCAATCCTTTATAATATTCATTCTACGTATAGTATACTCAACTATACATTACTACAACATGTAATATCCAATTACAATAGGGGGGGGGGGGTAAAGATCATTACCTCGATAAGCCCAAAATTATCCAAGTTTTTAAGTCGATCCTGAGAAACGTTTAGCTCCAATTCCTTACGCTCCAACCCGCTCCAAGCAACCCTTAGAAGTTTCTAAACTGTTATACCCCGTATTTCCAAAGTATGTACGTAAGGACGTACGTAGAAAATTTGAAACTTTTAATATAGGCTTGGCCGATTTAATTTTGTGCACAACACCCGGTTAGAGTCGTTTTTAGGCGAAACGTTTTCACAGCTTTCGTAGGGGAATTTCCGGCTATGTCCTTTCTAATTTTTGCGGATTTTTCCGAGAGACGAAACGTGTTGGACCAACAAGAGGGCGCCACTTGGCACCCTCTCATTGGTGGACTTCAATCGTCCATTTGGACGAAATGGATAGGCAAAGGCACGTTTTTGTTGCCTTGACAAAGTCAAGGGTAGGTAGGATATTTGTGTTTGGTAAATCCTAGCCCTACACTTGCCTAACACATGGATTGATCTTGGCCATTGGTTGGCTTTCACTTGGCCTATAAATACCCACCCCTTTGATGAACTTATTCATCCACAAATTTGCCTAAGTCTTGAAAGCTCTCCTTCTCCCTCCCCTTTGTGTTGAGTTCGGCCAAGAGGCCTCCCCCTCTCCTAGAGGCCTTGGTCGAGGGTACACCCTCCTAGTTGCATGTGGTACCCCCTAGCCTAGTTGCTTTCGTATAATACCCCCCTCTTTTGGTAGAATACTCTCAAAAGTATTGTTATAATGCCCAAATTACCTTAGCCTATACCTTGTAGTATTCTAAGGTTATACTTGTACAAAAGCCCAGAAATACTATTATACTTCCCGTCAGTCACAAAACCGAAACCCTAGGGAAATCTCCATAGTCCGTTGGGGTATTGTGTAGAAGTTGGTTAGAACTTCTAAGGGTGGTTTAGAGCGGGTTGGAGCGCTCGGAGTTGGAGCTAAACGATTGCCCAGGATCGACTTTAAGCTAGGATAATTATGGGCTTATCGAGGTAATTATCTTGTCCCTCTATTGTAATTGGAAATTACATAATTGTTAGAATATATAGTTGAAGTATACTATATATAGAACTGAACGTAGTTATTGGCAATGTCTTTTGACTTAAGCCTGAATAATACTTACGGCAATGTCTTGCGACTTAAGCCTGAATTTAAAGAAGAGTACTGAACTGTAATTACATAGGGTTGTATTACAGTAGACTTGTGTAGTAGTACCGTGGTGTAGAATTGTACCCGTTTGGGTTAGATATATAACCCCCCCTGGTTGGCTTGGTAGCCGGCCTCGTTAGAGGAGGAGATTTACGCTGTTGCGGGGGGGGGAGGTGCTGCCGAATTTTCTGTAGAATGTTCTACGAAGAGACCTAATGTTAATAAGCGCCTTGTGGCCTTATAGGTTGAAGTACTACGTGTGGTGCGATCTACGTGGCTTAAGGAGTAGCCGACAGTTGGAAGTACTTGGAGCGTTTTGCTATTAGTCGATACTCGTCGCGAGGTATGTGAACCTCTTCCTATCTCTTCTAGCATGATATGTGTGAACTATGTAGTACGGTAGACGTACATGTGCTAAATGTATTTGATTGGTGTAAACATAAAGTGTTATAACGGCTTTATGGGAAGTTGGTTATAACAGCTTTATGTGGGTTAGAAAATACATGTGGTTTTTAAAAGGTAACTGATTTGAACTATAACTGGCTTGTTATGTGTTAATAAAGAACTTGAAGTATTTCAAAAGATTTTTGAATCATTTTGAAAGAAGAAGTAATACTTGGTTCTTGAAAAACTTAAGAGTTATACTAGCTTTATGGGAAGTTAGGTATAACGGCTTAAGAATGTTTTACTGATTTCGGAAATCAGAATGTGTATCGACAAACCACTGCAGCGTTAATAAAAGGGAATGTTTTGACTAATTAAGTATTATTAAAACCAAGAGAAACTTCCATCCGCATAAGCTAAGATGAGACAAAATGATATTTCCTAGATCATGGTCCAGTAATAAGATTGTTATAAACAAGAATATCCTACTCACATATAAGACTTATGTTTCTCAGATAGTTTTAAGGAGAATTATATTCTCAAATGAATAAGACTATGAACTACGAAAACTTTCTAAAATGAGAAACTTGAACATTGGAAATTAGGCAAACTTGATCATTGGAAAAGAATGTTGCTACTTGATTTTACAAAGAGAAGTAATTGATTTACTTTAAAAGGATAGTCACTCTATTTTATACTACGTATTGTGTGACATGGTGAAAGTAACGATCTTTAAAGAATTGATGTATGAAGTACTTTGGGGATAAAACCCGATTTTGTTAATCATATAGCGAAGGTACCTTGTGTGAACAACTTGATTGTATTGGTTTGTGATAGCCTTGTAATACTTTCTTGATTGCGTTGATAAGTAAACGTGTTGGGACGCTACGTGTGTTAGTATCTTGTGATGTTTGTGTGAAGGGTTCCTTGATTGTGCTTATTAACTATCGGTCGTTATGATAGTATTGTGGCATTCATCTCTTGAGATGATTCCGGGTTAAGCCGCCTCCGACGCGGGTAGACTCAGCGGGTCGATGGACCTATGATTCGAGAATACCTCACGCAGTCCCGGCCTATACGAACTACGAGAGTTCCGTGTTAGTGTCGCCTTTATGGGCATGCGTCCTTGTGGCTACGCGGATCGCGAAGTCCGGGGCGATGCCGGAGTAGCTACCTCGATGCGGGAATGCCTCATGCGGGCCGATGAGATTGGCCTATCGCGAGTGCGGGAGTTCGAGGTTAGACAGCGTGCATTGATCTGCGGCAAGTGGCCGCTTTGATCATGTGACGTCTAGACAGTTCTTATGATACGATTCATGACCTTGTTGGTACCGTGGGTTTTTAGTAGTCGGCTATGCCTTCGCACTTACCCCGCATGCTTTATTATGACACAGTGGGACCCGTGTTCGTGTGTTCCTTGGTGCTTTTATATCGTAGATCGCCAGAGGAAGGTATCCCACGCATGATTGATGTTGTGGGCACGAGACCCATTGTTATACTTGAGTGATGACTTGAGGCGTGAGTCCACGACTTGACATGATCGCTTTGTAAATCGTAGTTTGGTTATCATACATGTCTCCCGCTTATATGATCGCTATGATTTCATTTACGATGTATTTTCGCCACATACTTGCACTGCTGTTATGCGACCTCGGGGCTGCGCTCATGCCGCAGTTGAGGTACACGGCCGTTGATCCTAGCTCGTGGTCACAAGCGTTTGGGAAGCTCCGTTTCTCCGAGGCTTATCGTGGTATAGTCCACTGCCGTCGTAAGTGTTTACATTCGGGGTTTGGCGGGCCCGCCCCGCCATTATTGTCGTATCATTCTTAGAGGTCCGTAGTACTGCAAGTGTGGTTTGTAAAAAGGATTAAACTGCTCATGTTGAAAAAGTTGCTATTTATACATATACCGAAGGTAACCGCTTTTGGTTAGCCTTTGTCTTATTTCACCGCCTTATTTCACCGTTTCATGTATTGTCTTTATGTTCCGCTGATTACTCTGATGTATGTCTACTTGGGTGCCCGGGGTAAGGCACCAGTCACGGGCCCGGGTTCGGGTCGTGACAAAAGTGGTATCAGAGCAGTTAATCCTCGGAAAGTGTCTACGCATCGTATCCAGAGTCTTGATTATCGGTGTGTTGTGCACCACACCAATAATCAGGAGGCTATAGGATATTTAGGAGTGGTTTCTATTCTTCTCACTCTGAGATCGTGCCTTAGAGCTGTGTTGTAAGTTGGACCCTCTGACGAAATTCTTTCCCTTACCGTTATGCCTCCGCGTAGGCAACCCGGCCCGGGAGGCGCGCAAGGCGGAGCTGCGAGTAGAGTTCAGAGGGTGGCGAGGGCCCAGGCCCAATCATTACCTAGGGTAGTGCTTCATTCGGGGAGTTCTGCGACATCACTAGCCCCAGCAGAGTTTAGCACGGCAGCGGCAGTTCCCACTGCGGCCATGATATTTGAACCTTCAGTTCCACGACCGGGAACAGAGAATTTAGATTGCAAAGAGGCGACCCTGTTACTAGCTATAGATTTGGCTACCAGAGAGTATACCGATGTACTGCGAATCTTGAGGACTATCTAAAAGAGGTTGTGCGAGTAATTCTTGATTGGGCTTGAGCATGGCCTGTACGGGCTTATGCGCGCAGCAGCCGAGAAAACATAGAGATCGACGTTAACGGCGACAAATGAAGAGGCCGAGCGGCAAGGTCCTTTAGTAACTTTCGAGGCGAGTCGCCTCACCAAACAGATTTGATATGCACTCCGCCAGCAGAGTGGTCTTCCACGGTTCGGGGCGTTCGAGTATGCAGGAGTTGGTCGAACTCCGTGGCTTCCGTTCACAAGACGGCGCACGCCATCCCGGGAATGTCGTCTTTAGTTGGTACTTGTTGTACTACGACCGTCAGGGTCTGATGTCGATAGAGTGTCCTTGTAGGAGGACTTAGCCTTCAGGATCGGTGGGTAGTTCGTCATCTTCCCTAGCTATGCGCCCTACGGGGCAGGTTTGATTAGAACGACTAAGGGGAGTGAAGCAGTGGGTATAGATATATCTTTAACCCTCTAGAGATCAGTATGTGTGATAAGGTGAGTATACCTTAGGTGCTATGTTCCGATAGCGGTGTGTTAGTTGTGTTTAGAGATCATGGTTGTTTAACCGAGTAAGATTTTGGGGGATAGATAAGGTGTGAGCCTTAGAGCTTTATACGTAGAGACCTTAGAGGTGAGGCCATCTCGAGAAAAAGGTGTAGTGTTATGTTTGACCCTTATCGGAGTGCATAGTGCACGTGAGTTATGTTGGGACAGGTCCCTAGTAGTGTGGAATGAAAGAGGGTAGTTGAGCTAAGAAGACCGCTAGGTTTTCGTAACGTGATTAGTGAGATTGTTCCGGTTCGGGGAGCTAGTATGATGCGCGTTGCCGGGTCGGGTTGAGTCCACGTTGCGGGTCAACCCGCGACATGTTTGGTGGGTCGGTTGTGGTGGTCCCGCCGGGGGGTAGGGTCCCGAGGGTGTTAGGCCCAAGTTTAGTTAACCAACAGTCGAAACTCGTGGACGTTCGACCGATGAGTCGGACCGAGGAGGACAGCCGTCTTGTCTTCTAGAAAAGGTCGTATACTCGGCAGTATTATTGTATCAGAAAGGTTGTAAGGCTGCACGGGGTGCCTCCCTTCACCGTATGTCGCAGTGAAGCCCGTGTGGCTATTTTTCGTCTTCTAAAAGTTTACCAGGCAGGGTTAAGAACTCAGGTGAGTCTCAGAATCGCATTCGCCCTCGGGCCAGTGTTTGGATTTCAGGGATAGTTGTGGGGATTGTTGTCTCCTGTGGAGGTAGTGTTTGAGCTACCATTTCAGTGTTCGGATATCGCTTTGTGAAGCCTTGTAGGGGCGGAAGTGTAAATTGCCGGTCGATTGGTTCGATGTTGGCAAGGTTCAGTTAGTTGGTTCAGGCTTGTTCCAGCAGACTGTGGATAGTGCGAAGCTTGTCTAGAAGAAGTTCTGGCAGCTCAGAGGAATTGTGCGGATAATCGGCGACGACGCTTAGAGTTCAGGTTGACGGTCGGTCTTCTTGAAGGTACCACCCCGGGTTGGGTGTGACGAGTTTGGAATACAGAGGGAACTTAGCCCGAGTTACTTTGGGCCCTTTTGAGTTCATGTGAAGAATAGGCCAGGTTGCCTATATGTTAGCTTTTGCCGTCCGACTTAGGAGGCTGTACGTCCGGTCTTTCGTATTGTTATGATCGGGAAAAGTATCGGAGATCCATCCAGAGTGTTCCCACTTAATGATGACCACGTTAGAGATAGTAGCCCCGAGTTTTGGAAACTGAAGCCGTATCAGAATGTGGTGAGAGTTCGAGTGTACGACATCCTCCGGGATCGCAAGCAGCCCGGTACCATTTGTTGGGTCGTCGGAGCAAGGCTCGCGACAAAGTGACAAAGTGGTATCTACGACGAGTAAGGAGAGAAGTGAGCTTGTATGGCGAGCATTGATGTGATCATTTCTTTTGTAAAGAGAAGGTGCGAAGGAAGTGTATTTTAGACCCCGGTGAGAAGTGTTTGTGGTGATGTTAGAGGTGTTTCCTCGTGGACTTGGATGTAAGCTTTTTGCGCTAGTTGTTTCTGTGGCCATGTGTGGCAAGGATTGTTCTCGTAAGTATAGTAGTGAAGACTATACTGGCGCATGTTTGTTTTGAGACTTAGAAGGAACATTCGGGACGAATGTTTCTAAGGAGGGGAGAATGTTATACCCCGTATTTCCAAAGTATGTACGTAAGGACGTACGTAGAAAATTTGAAACTTTTAATATAGGCTTGGCCGATTTAATTTTGTGCACAACACCCGGTTAGAGTCGTTTTTCGGCGAAACGTTTTCACAGCTTTCGTAGGGGAATTTCCGGCTATGTCCTTTCTAATTTTTGCGGATTTTTCCGAGAGACGAAACGTGTTGGACCAACAAGAGGGCGCCACTTGGCACCCTCTCATTGGTGGACTTCAATCGTCCATTTGGACGAAATGGATAGGCAAAGGCACGTTTTTGTTGCCTTGACAAAGTCGCGGTAGGTAGGATATTTGTGTTTGGTAAATCCTAGCCCTACACTTGCCTAACACATGGATTGATCTTGGCCATTGGTTGGCTTTCACTTGGCCTATAAATACCCACCCCTTTGATGAACTTATTCATCCACAAATTTGCCTAAGTCTTGAAAGCTCTCCTTCTCCCTCCCCTTTGTGTTGAGTTCGGCCAAGAGGCCTCCCCTCTCCTGAGGCCTTGCCGGCGGGTACACCCTCCTAGTTGTGTGGCCAGTGGGGTACCCCAGCCTAGTTGCTTCAGATAATACCCCCTCTTTGGTAGAATACTCAAAAGTATTGTTATAATGCCCAAATTACCTTAGCCTATACCTTGTAGTATTCTAAGGTTATACTTGTACAAAAGCCCGTAAATACTATTATACTTCCCGTCGGTCACAAACCGAAACCCTAGGGAAATCTCCATAGTCCGTTGGGGTATTGTGTAGAAGTTGGTTAGAACTTCTAAGGGTGGTTTAGAGCGGGTTGGGCGCTGAGTCGAGCTAAACGATTGCCCAGGATCGACTTTAAGCTAGGATAATTATGGGCTTATCGAGGTAATTATCTTGTCCTCTATTGTAATTGGAAATTACATAATTGTTAGAATATATAGTTGAAGTATACTATATATAGAACTGAACGTAGTTATTGGCAATGTCTTTTGACTTAAGTCTGAATAATACTTACGGCAATGTCTTGCGACTTAAGCCTGAATTTAAAGAAGAGTCTTGAATCGTAATTACATAGGGTCAGACATGAGACTTGTGTAGTGGTACCGTGGTGTATAATTGTACCCGTTTGGGTTAGATTTATAACCCCCACTGTTTGGCTTGGTAGCCGCCTCGTTAGAGGAGGAGATTTACGCTGTCATGGGAGTCTTGCCGAATTTTCTGTAGAATGTTCTACGAAGAGACCTAATGTTAATAAGCGCCTTGTGGCCTTATAGGTTGAAGTACTACGTGTGGTGCGATCTACGTGGCTTAAGGAGTAGCCGGCGGTTGGAAGTACTTGAGCGTTTTGCTATTAGTCGATACTGCCGCGAGGTATGTGAACCTCTTCCTATATCTTCTAGCATGATATGTGTGAACTATGTAGTACGGTAGACGTACATGTGCTAAATGTATTTGATTGGTGTAAACATAAAGTGTTATAACGGCTTTATGGGAAGTTGGTTATAACAGCTTTATGTGGGTTAGAAAATACATGTGGTTTTTAAAAGGTAAATCGATTTGAACTATAATCGCTTGTTATGTGTTAATAAAGAACTTGAAGTATTTCAAAAGATTTTTGAATCATTTTGAAAGAAGAAGTAATACTGTTCTTGAAAAACTTAAGAGTTATACTAGCTTTATGGGAAGTTAGGTATAACGGCTTAAGAATGTTTTCTTGATTTCTAAATCGAATGTGTATCGACAAACCATCGCAGCGTTAATAAAAGGGAATGTTTTGACTAATTAAGTATTATTAAAACCAGAGAAACTTCCATCCGCATGAAGCTAAGATGAGACAAAATGATATTTCCTAGATCATGGCTGCTGTAATAAGATTGTTATAAACAAGAATATCCTACTCACATATAAGACTTATGTTTCTCAGATAGTTTTAAGGAGAATTATATTCTCAAATGAATAAGACTATGAACTACGAAAACTTTCTAAAATGAGAAACTTGAACATTGGAAATTAGGCAAACTTGATCATTGGAAAAGAATGTTGCTACTTGATTTTACAAAGAGAAGTAATTGATTTACTTTAAAAGGATAGTCACTCTATTTTATACTACGTATTGTGTGACATGGTGAAAGTAACGTATCTTTTAAAGAATTGATGTATGAAGTACTTTGGGGATAAAACCCGATTTTGTTAATCATATAGCGAAGGTACCTTGTGTGAACAACTTGATTGTATTGGTTTGTGATAGCCTTGTAATACTTTCTTGAGTGCGTTGTTTAGTAATCGTGTTGGGATGCTAAGTGTGTTAGTATCTTGTGATGTTTGTCTGAAGTCGGTCCCTTGATTGTTCTTATTAACTATCATTCGTTATGATAGTATTGTGTCATTCAACTCTTGAGATGATTCCGGTTAAGCCGCCTCCGACGCGGGTAGACTCAGCGGTCGATGGACCTATGATTCGAGAATACCTCGCGCAGTCCCGGCCTATGCGGAACTACGAGTTCCGGGTTAGTGTCGCCCTTTATGGGCATGCGGTCCTTGTGGCCATGCGGATGCGAAGTCCGGGGCGATGCCGGGAGTAGCTACCTCGATGCGAGAATGCCACGCGGGCCGATGAGATTGGCCTATGCGGAGTCGCGGAGTTCCGAGGTTAGGCAGACATTGATACTGCGGGCAAGTGGCCAGCTTTGATCATGTGACGGTCTAGACAGTTCTTATGATACAGTTCATGACCTTGTTGGTACCGTGGGTTTTTAGTAGTCGGTTATGCCTTCGTACTTACCCCGTACAGTTTTATCATGACACAGGTGGGACACGTGTTCGTGTGTTCTGGTGCTTTTATATCGTAGATCACGGCAGGAAGGTATCCCACGCATGATTGATGTTGTGGGCCCGAGACCCATTGTTATACTTGAGTGATGACTGAGGGCGTGAGTCCACGACTGACATGATCGCTGTTGTAAGCGTAGTTTGGTTATCATACATGTCTCCCGCTTTATATGATCGCTATGATTTCATTTACGATGTATTTTGATTTCACATACTCGCACTGTTAGATCGACCTCGCCGGGCTGCGTTCATGCCGCGAGTTGAGGTACACCGCCGTTGATCCTAGCTCTCGTGGTCACATTTGCCGTTTGGGAAGCTCCGTTTCTCGGAGGCTTATCACGTATAGTCCCCTGTCGTCGTAAGTGTTTACATTCAGGGGTTTGGCGGGGCCCTGTCCCGCCATTATTGTCGTATCATTCTTAGAGGTCTGTAGTACTGTTGTGGGCAGGGTTTGTAAAAAGGATTAAACTGTTCATGTTGAAAAAGTTGCTATTTATACATATACTGAAGGTAACCGTTTTTGGTTAGCCTGTCTTCTTATTTCACTGTCTTATTTCACTGGTTTCATGTATTGTCTTTATGTTCCGCTGATTACTCTGATGTATGTCTACTTGGGTGCCCGGGGTAAGGCACCAGTCACGGGCCCGGGTTCGGGTCGTGACATAAACAACTTCTCTTAACACTTCAACTCTAAAAGGTGAAGAACACTTAGGCTTTAAATGTGGCAACTCTCGGCCAAGGGGTAATTTAGGGGCTAGGGGTGTGAAATCTTTTCTAACTTTTGGTTACTAATCTTCCTAACACTCTAAGGAAGAACACTTAAAACTTTAAGAATTTTTGGACAATTTTTGCTCACAAAATCAGCCCATGGCCGAGAGCACACAAGAGGAAAGGGAGGGAGTTTTCAAGACTTGAAATCTCTAAGTGTGGATGAAAATAAGTCTTGCACTAAGGGGGTATTTATAGGGAAATCAATGGTCAAGATTCAAGCAAGTGGAGGGTGAAGATTTGGACAAGTGTTGTGTGGGCCCCACTTATCTATCTACTACACAAATATCTAGCAAGACATTGACCAAATGTTTATGGTCTTTAAAATGGAAAAAACGTGCAAGGCTAGCTTGCCCACCAAATCGTCCAAACATGCCACCTAAGGGTGACACATGTCGCCCTCCTATTGGTCCAAAATATTTTATCTTCCGAAAATATCTGTAATGCCAAAAATCTCGAAAAATAAAGTGGGCCCTACAACCGTAAATTCCTCCCGCTGGCCCCACTTGACCAATTCCGGAAAATAAAATTCCATAATTCTCAAATATTCCAAAAAGTCCGAATACCAAATCTGGGAATCCAATTCCCATTAACGAACCTTTTTCCTTCACAAAATCCGGAAACTTTTTCGTCGAAAAAAAACAAAATCGCATCTTTCTTTCTTTCCAAAATTACTGTCGTATTCTCGTACGTACGTCCTCACATACATACTCTGGAACTACAGGGTGTAACATGAACAAATGGAGCTATCCAAAAACTCTGAGCAGGGTCCTACACCTGCAGATCACCAAACTGCGTACCTAAACCTGCGACATGAACGCAACCCCCCGAAGGAGGTCAGTACGAAGAATGTACCAAGTATGTGAAACAATAAGTACTGTAATGAAATCATAACAGTCTAAACAAAATAGGAGACATGTATGATAGCCAACCTACAGTACACAATACATAAGCAGTCATATCAAGTCAGGGACGCATGCCCTCAAAGTCACTACTCAAATATAACTATGGGTCTCACGCCCATAATATCAACCATGCCCGTGGAATCCTTTCTAACTGCCGGCAGTCCAAGATATAATATAACACCAATAGGCATACATGAACACCAAGTCCCACCTGTGTCCTAAAAACTGTACGGGCCAAGTAGGAAAACGAACCACCAGATTCAGCCTGCATCATAAAACTGACGGGGGCAAGTACGAAAGCTATCTACCAGATCCAGCCTGCGTCACAAAATCTCATGGAGGGAGAATCCATGGAATAACAATATCCCTCGTGGTCGCATTGTCACGACCCGACCCCGGATCCGTGACCGGTGCCTTGACCCGGGCACAATTGTGACACAACCTCAGAGAAAACCAGCGGAATATAAACTCAAAATAAAACAACCATAATGGTATAAATAGTCTAGCCCAAAATGGCTATCCCAAAAGTACATCAAATTGAACAGCTATATCCTTAAACAACCCAAGTTATGACAAGACTACAGGCCTCTAAGAATAAGTAACACTATGACGGGACAGGGCCCCGTCATGCCCCTGAATGTACAAAATATCACAACACCGGGGAGAACCATACCAAAAGTCGAGCTTCCGAAGAAATGGAGCTCCTGACACCTGAGTAAGAGATCCTAGGAATGAGGATCTACCACCTCCTTTCCCTTACCTGCGGCATGAACGCAGCCCCCGAGGAAGGGGTTCAGTACACAACGTACCAAGTATGTAAAACTGGAAAATACTGTAGTAATATCACAAGTCAAAGATAAGCTGGAGTCATAGATAAAAATCAATTTCTCAGACTGTGCCTTACTAACAATGAGAGTAACAAGTATAAAACTTATAGCATAAAAATAGGAGGCTCACGATCAAAACAGGGTACCTCGCCCGTAGTATCGTTAAGAAGTCCTACTCCTGGGACTATTTCACCCGCATGGGTCCTGTGGACCCGCATGAGGTCATCCGCCTCGTCATGAGACTATTTCACCCGCATGGGATTATTTCACCCGCATGGATCCTGTGGATCCGCATGAGTACCATCGCCGTACTCGCATGTGACTATTTCACCCGCATGGATCCTGTGGTCCGGATCCGCATGAGTGCAAGCGCCGCACTCGCATCATGGGTAGCAAATCCATGGCATAGATAATAACCCGGGGTTTACCCCGTAATAATACAAATATATAACATAGCTCATCCGGCTATCATACATAACATAAGCACTACCGGCCTATCATATCATACATAAGCACTACCGGCCTATCATATCATACACAAGCACTACCGACTTATCATAACATAAGCAAGTTAAGAAATCCCCTAACTTCTTATTAACATTATTAATATATCCTCTCATTTTAGTATCCTAAGGCACTAACATGTCTTTTAATAGAAAATTCGGGAATTCAACCCAAGTATCATGTACTTCTAACTTTTTAAGAAAAACTCTTTTTATACAAAGATTCCAAGATACTAATCACCATAGTATCAAGTTACAATTTCTTTTCAAAACAAGTCACATTTCCTTTTAGAAATATAATAGGCTTCTAAATCAAGTGACTTCATTTCCTTTAAAACCTTAGGCAACCAATGCCTAAAAATCAATCCACCTTCCATAGTTTCAAATCCTTTACCCGTACTTGTTTTAGTTAGAGTAAACCATTCTTTGTGAACCTTTCCAAAAACTAATATAACCAACTTCCCATAAAGTCATTATATTAGCGTTATACCTTTGTCAAATACATTTTCCTTAAATCCAAAGGACTTATACTTTTGAAATGAGACAAGCATCATATACTTTAAAACAAGTGTAGATTATCAAATCTTGTACGTATACCGTACTACATAGATACAACTACTCATGCTCAAGAGATAGGAAAGCTCTACATACCTCCTTGGTCAATCCACTTGCTAAGTCCAACTACCGCAAGTAATATGTCAACCTATAATAACCATAGTGTGTTTATTAACCTCTAATTCCAATGTAGAAATTCCAAATTCAAGTTATCAATTCCTAAGGAAAATTGGGCAGTATTTCCTTTGTTTCTACTCACTTTGCCACCTTTTCAAAGGCCGATTTTTCAACATTAAAACGCCTTATTAAGACCCAACAACCAAACCAACACAAAGGGGATTACACACCTAATCTTGGGTGTGTAAAATTCTGCCCCATAAGTTATAATAGTACACTTAACAATTCTAAGGTGGTTTTTAGGCTACAACATGCTCATAATATTTCTTTAGCCAAATCCTTCATATTCAACCCACATTTCAAGCATGCAATGACTCTAAGAACATTATTTACCACCATAAGTATCTTTTTCATAACATGCAACTCTATAAACTAATAATAGAGGAAGAATCATTACCTTAGAGCTTTAGCCAAATTTTATCCAACAATTTGCTAGCCTTTCTACCAAGAATACCACCACCACCACCTTCACAAGCTAGCCACAAGCTTCCTTCTTGTCTTTTAATTTTTCAGATTTTTCTTAAGGCTAGAATCCTCTTGGATTTTTAGAGAGAAGGAGGAGCTTGAAATATTTAGAGAGAAGGAAGAGGTTTTTCAAAGAGAGAGATGACAAATGACCAAGTCTTTAAGACTTGGTCAATATATTGCATGTAAAAATCAGATGGGGGGGACACTTGTCCCCCACTCAGGCCCTTTCAAAATAAAAATCTGACTTTTCCTAAGTTTTTCCGCCTGATTTCCCGCCGCGTTCGCTTCCCGGCCATGCGCGCGCAACTCCTCGCGAACCTCGGATCTTCCGGCCGCGCCTCGCTTCCTGGCCGCGCTGAAACTTCAGCGACTCCGGTTTTCCGCGCCATCGACTTCCGGCCATGCCCTACATTTACTCCGCTTTACGCCATGCGCGCTGAGACCTCGACCGAGGTCCCGCCTAACCACTGGTATAACATTCTCCCCCCCTTAGAATCATTCATCCCGAATGTTCCCTCTAGGCTTACTCAAATTACAATATCGGCATAGACTCAAATAAAGACGTTTCACACGGCCACAACAAAACTCAAGCATAAATACTAAATTTAAAGACCAACAATTTTAGAACGGGTTACCCGGAGGTATAGGGAATAAGTGAGGATATTTCTTCTTCATGTCATCCTCCGCTTCCCACGCCATTTCCTCCTGCTCACATTCCGCCATAGGACCTCGACGAAGCCACGCTCTTCGTCCAAGTCGTCTAACACGACGATCGAGTATCGCTATGGGACTCTCTCATACGATAACTCCTCCGCTACTAGGACATTCTGAACCGGGTGCACTCTAGATGGATCTCCAATACATTTCCGTAACATGGAAACATGGAAAACTGGATGTACCGTCTCCAGATCGGACGGCAGATCCAACTCATAAGCAACCTTGCCTACCCTCCGACACCGTAAGGCCCAATGTACCTTGGGCTAAGCTTCCCCTTCTTTCCAAATCTCATCACGCCCTTCATGGGCGATACCTTTAGAAAAACCCAATCACCTAACTCAAATTCCAAGTGTCGACGCCGATGATCTGCATACGACTTCTGCCGACTCTGAGCTGCCAACAACCGCTCCTGGATAAGCTTCACCTTATCCATCGTCACGAACTAAGTCTGGCCCGACCAACTGGACTTCTCCCACCTAGAACCAGCCTATAGGTGATCTGCACTTCCTCCCGTATAAGGCTTCATAAGGCGCCATCTGAATCCCGGAATGGTAGCTGTTGTTGTAAGCAAACTCCACAAGCCCGCAGCATATCCTCGTTGTGCGGATAGTGCGCTTCGCCCGTCCGCTTGGCCCGAGGATGAAATGCCGCATCGAGACTCACCTGTCCCTAATCCCTTCCGAAAGGGCCTCAGTTAGCCGAACGGGCTCTCTATTCGATATAATCGACACCGACACCGTGCGCCTCATAATCTCTCTAATATATAATCGGCATAGTCTCACCGTGAACGCCATTCGATCAGGAAGAAAATGGGCTGATTTCACACCGTCGACAATCACCCAAATGGAATCATGCTTCCTCCGAGTGGTAGGTAGTCCCGTAATAAAATCCATATTTATCACCTCCCACTTCCAAGTTGGAATATCAATATCTCGCAATGACCACCGCTTCGTGCTCAATCTTAACTCACGACAATTCCGCATCGTGCCACGAACTCCGCAACGCCCCTCTTTAGGCCATCCCACCAATACACGATCCGAGGTCACGATACATTTTAGTCCATCCCGATGAATAGAATAACGAATCGTGTGCCTCCTCGTAATCTGGCCGAAGTCCTCGCTACATCGGAACACACAACCGCCTCGAATCTTAGCACCTCATCAGCGCCACTCAAACAGACTTCTTCTTCAACAGCATCTGCATCGCATCAAAATCGATCCTCATATCGCCGCTTCACCTCCTCGACGATGGAAGACTCGCAACCTCTCGAACCCGAATTCGCCACCAACAGATCAACCAAACGAACCCCAAGGCTCGCTAATGATGTAACTCTGACCATATCCCTTTTCTCTGGCCGAACAATGCATGCACTACCCATCGACCGCGACTAAGGCATCCGCAACTACATGGCCTTCCCCGGGTGGTATAAAATATCAACATCGTAATCCTTAAGTAGCTCCAACCACCGCCTCGCCGCAAGTTCGCCTCCTCTGCAAGATGTATCGAGACTCTTGTGGTCTGTAAATGTCCACGTGAACTCCATATAAATAATGCCTCCGGATCTTCAAGGCATGAATCATACCGCCAACTCTAGGTCATGTGCGCGATAGTTCTTCTCATGCTTCCTAAGCCGCCGAGATGCATAAGCTATAACCTTGCCGGCCGCATCAAGACGCACTCCAAGCCCGACACTGACGCCACAATAAAAACCACATATCCATCTAAACCTCTGGAAGAGTAAGAATGGGCGGTCGTCAACCTCTCCTTCAAAGAATTGGAAACTTTCTCACAAGTATCCGTCCACCGAACATAGCCGCTTCCGAGTCACTTAGTCAAAGGTCTTGAAATAAGCAAACTTTTCCACAAACCTCGATAATAGCCTGCAAGGCCCAAAGTTGCGCACTCCTGGCCGTAGCTGGTCCGCCAAGTCTTGATCGCCTCAATCTTAGTCAGACAACCCAATACCATCGCCCCGATAACATGCCCCAAGAAAGCCATCAAGCTAACTAACTCGCGATTTCGAGAACTTGGCATACAATCACGGTCTCGGAGGACTCAATACCATCCTCAAATGATTCAGATGCTTCGCTCAGGCGCGAATACACCAAGATATCATCAATAAACACTATAACGAACATATCCAAGAATGGCTCAACACCCAATTCATCAAATCCATGAATACTTTGGGGCGTTGTCACCGAAAGACATCACCCGAACTCATAGTGCCCATACCGGTCCCGAATGCGATCTTTGGGATGTCTATCTCTCTAACTCGCACTGATGATAACTGCATCGCAGTCTATCTTGAAAACACTTTGCACCTCGCAATCGTCAAACAAAACGTCAATCCCGGGAGGATACTGCTTGATAGTAACCTTGTTCAACTTCCTGTAATCAATACACATACGCAGCGTCCCATCCTTCTTCTTTACAAATAACACTGGCGCCCCCCAAGGAGAAACACTTGGCCTAATAAAGCCTTTCTCCAAAGAAATCTTTCACCGATCCTTCAATTCCTTCAACTCGCCGGTGCCATCCTCGTATGGCGAATAGATATCGGTCGAGTGTCCGTGCCAAATCGATGCAAAACTCAATCTCCCTCTCAGGAGGGATACCCGGAAGCTCGTCTGGGAATACGTCTGGAAACTCTCTAACAACCGAATCGATCAAGGTCCTATCTCACCTCGATGTAATACCCGAACCAAATGGTAGATATACCCTTCCGTACCATCTTCCTAGCCTCGAGGTAAGAAATAAACCTACCCTGGCGATGCAAGATTCCCTTCCACTCGAGCAACCGCTCACCAGAAACCGAACCGAACTAACCTCTCTGCAGTCCACATTGGCATAGCAAGACGCTAGCCAATCCATACCCATAATCACATCAAGTCCGCCATATCCAAATCTATCAAGTCGGCTGAGTCCGACGACCATCTATAGTCACCGGGCAAGCCTTATATACCCACTCGCCTACCATCAAGACCTATCGCCAGTAGCCACCTCAAATGATTCTATGGACTCGGGCTCTATCCCTATTCTACCAGCAATATGAGGAGATATATAGGACAAGGTAGAACCCGGATCTATCAAAGCATAAACATCACAGCAAGAGACCAACAATGTACCTGTGACGACATCAGGTGACGCCTCCTGGTCCTGGCGGCTGGACATAGCATAAATGCGGTTCTGAGGACCGCTGAATCGAACCCCGCCACGACTTCGCCAAGGCTGTTGGCCCGTGAACACCTCGCCCGGGCGCCAACCATCAAGATGAAGACCCAAAGAATCAACTCGCTTACCGGCCGAGCCATGGCACTCCCGCCGACTCTGGACGGACAATCTCTCTTCAAATGGCCTCGCCGCCACAAGAGTAATAAGCTCTCGGAGGAATATGACACTTCATAATGGCAATCACCACATCGACCACACCGAGGCATAGGGGCCTCATCCGACCGAACTCGTCCTCCAAAACCCGGCCCCGAACCCGCCCCGCTTCTCGAATACTCAGACGCCCCAAGATGGTGGAGGAGCGCTGGACCGGCCGTGGTGCAAATCTGGTTCGCCGGGTTGTCTACCCTAAAACTACAAGAGGACCTCGCTGTCCCGCCCTCTTCTCGCCGATACTGCCGATCCGCCGACTGCGCTCTCTCACACCAGTGCATGTGCTCGCACGCGGCAATGTCCATGCCCGATCGAAGAGCCACCCCGAGCAACTTCTCGCCAAGTGATCATCGAGTCTCGTGACATAGCGTGCACCGCCCTCCATGTTCGCTACCAAAGCGGCACATACCTAGCCAATGAATCAAACTCCATGTTGTATTCCCGAACCGCCCGCCCATTCTGTCTCGGGCCAAAAACCTATCGCCCGAGCCCTCCTCATCCGCGGAGGCAAGAAATGGCAATGCGCTCGAGAACTCGTCCCAAACACTGAAGCGCATGCTCCCCGACGCTCCCATGAATCATACCACCAATCGCAGGTCCCGCACTGATGCGAACCTAGTACCACCGACTCGGTCTCCAAGCCCCGATCACCCTCATGATCCACCGCATCGTTTGGATGAACTCCCGAGGATCATCCTCGTGCCTCACCCATAAAACTCGCGGGTCGCAACTCAAAAGTCCTCGCCTCGTTAGCAGCTGAACTACGCCATACAATGGAATCGCTGTCTCCACTTATCCTCGTTCGCCACAATCTCGCTAGTAATCGCCATCTCCTTGTAGCCTATATCCTCTCGCCGGCCACTGGATCGAGGCTCGTACCGCGGTCTCGTGAGGCCGCCGCCGCTTCATACTCTTTGGGTTGGCGACGTGGTAGAACTCGCCGTCCAAACACTCATCTCGTAAGGATCGGGCTCGTGCCTCGTAACCTTTGCCCTACTAGTAGTTCCTCCATCGCCTTGCCTTCTCGCCGCGGTCGCTTTGCGAGGCATAATCGATACACACAAAGTTTACGCGGAGGAAATTCAACCTATAACACACTTCTATTGCACGATCTTAGAGTGAAAGAAATGGAAACCAATCCTAAATATCCTGTAGCCTCCTCGACATAGATGTGGTGCACAACACACCGATAATCAAGACTCTACTAGATACGGCTCAGAGACCCTTCCGAGGATTAATCGCTTCGATACCACTTTTGTCACGACCGACCCTCGATTCGTGACCTGCCTTGACCTGCACCTCAGACACAACCTCGCAGAAAACCAATGAATATAAACTCAAAATAAAACAACCATAATGGTATAAATAGTCTAGCCCAAAATGGCTATCCCAAAAGTACATCAAATTGAAATACCTATATCCTTAAACAACCCAAGTTATGACAAGACTACAGCCTCTAAGAATAAGTAACACTATGACGGACAGGCCCCGCCATGCCCCCGAATGTAAAAATATCACAACACCGGGAGAACCATACCAAAAGTCGAGCTCCAAGAAATGGAGCTCCCGACACTGAGTAAGAGATCCTAGGAATGAGGATCTACCACCGCTTCCCTTACTCGCAGATTTAACGCAGCCCCGAGAAGGGGGTCAGTACACAACGTAACAAGTATGTAAAACTGGAAAATACTTTAGTAATATCACAAGTCAAAGATAAGCTGGAGTCATAGATAAAAATCAATTTCTCAGACCGTGCCTTACTAACAATGAGAGTAACAAGTATAAAACTTATAGCATAAAAATAGGAGGCTCACGATCAAAACAGGTACCTCGCCTGTAGTATCGCGCAGCCCTACTCTTGGGACTATTTCACCCGCACGGGTCCCGTGGACCCGCACGAGGTCATCCGCCTCGTACGGGACTATTTCACCCGCATGGGACTATTTCACCCGCATGGATCCTGTGGATCCGCATGAGTACCATCGCCGTACTCGCATGGGACTATTTCACCCGCATGGATTCTGTGGTCCGGATCCGCATGAGTGCAAGCGCCGCACTCGCATCATGGGTAGCAAATCCATGGCATAGATAATAACCCGGGGTTTACCCCGTAATAATACAAATATATAACATAGCTCATCCGGCTATCATACATAACATAAGCACTACCGGCCTATCATATCATACATAAGCACTACCGGCCTATCATATCATACACAAGCACTACCGGCTTATCATAACATAAGCAAGTTAAGAAATCCCCTAACTTCTTATTAACATTATTAATATATCCTCTCATTTTAGTATCCTAAGGCACTAACATGTCTTTTAATAGAAAATTCGGGAATTCAACCCAAGTACCATGTACTTCTAACTTTTTAAGAAAAACTCTTTTACAAAGATTCCAAGATACTAATCACCATAGTATCAAGTTACAATTTCTTTTCAAAACAAGTCACATTTCCTTTTAGAAATATAATAGGCTTCTAAATCAAGTGACTTCATTTCCTTTAAAACCTTAGGCAACCAATGCCTAAAAATCAATCCACCTTCCATAGTTTCAAATCCTTTACCCGCATTTGTTTTAGTTAGAGTAAACCATTCTTTGTGAACCTTTCCAAAACTAATATAACCAACTTCCCATAAAGTCATTATATTAGCATTATACCTTTGTCAAATACATTTTCCTTAAATCCAAAGGACTTATACTTTTGAAATGAGACAAGCATCATATACTTTAAAACAAGTGTAGATTATCAAATCTTGTACGTATACCGTACTACATAGATACAACTACTCATGCTCAAGAGATAGGAAAGCTCTACATACCTCTTTGGTCAATCCACTTGCTAAGTCCAACTACCGCAAGTAATATGTCAACCTATAATAACCATAGTGTGTTTATTAACCTCTAATTCTAATGTAGAAATTCCAAATTCAAGTTATCAATTCCTAAGGAAAATTGGGCAGCATTTCCTTTGTTTCTACTCACTTTGCCACCTTTTCAAAGGCCGATTTTTCAACATTCAAACGCCTTATTAAGGCCCAACAACCAAACCAACACAAAGGGGATTACACACCTAATCTTGGGTGTGTAAAATTCTGCCCCATAAGTTATAATAGTACACTTAACAATTCTAAGGTGATTTTTAGGCTACAACATGCTCATAATATTTCTTTAGCCAAATCCTTCATATTCAACCCACATTTCTAGCATGCAATGACTCTAAGAACATTATTTACCACCATAAGTATCTTCTTCATAACATGCAACTCTATAAACTAATAATAGAGGAAGAATCATTACCTTAGAGCTTTAGCCAAATTTTATCCAACAATTTACTAGCCTTTCTACCAAGAATACCACCACCACCACCTTCACAGCTAGCCACAAGCTTACTTGTTGTCTTTTATTTTTCAGATTTTTCTTAAGGCTAGAATCCTCTTGGATTTTTAGAGAAGGAGGAGCTTGAAATATTTAGAGAGAAGAAAGAGGTTTTTCAAAGAGAGAGATGATAAATGACCAAGTCTTTAAGACTTGGTCAATATATCGCATGTAAAAATCAGATGGGGACACTTCCCCACTGTGCCCTTTCAAAATAAAAACTGACTTTTCCTAAGTTTTTCCGCTGATTTCCGCTGGCCACGTTCGCTTCGGCCACAAGCGCCGCAACTCGCGAACCCTCGGATCTTCCGGCCATGCCTCGCTTCCGGGCCACTGAAACTTCAGCGACCAGTTTTCCGGCCATGGCCGTTCAAGGCGGCCATGCTACAATTACCGCTGGCGCCAGCGCCTCGCCTCGGCCACAAGGCGCTGAGACCTCGACCGAGGTCCCGCCTAACCACTGGTATAACACGATGCCCTAATCCCACATCGTATAAGCATGACCATGGGGTAATACAAACAAATCCGGGAATCTAACCCGCCTCCTGGTCACATGCCCCGGAATCTCACATCGTATATGTTATACCCCGTATTTTCCAGAGTATGTACGAGAGGACGTACGTAGAAAAATTTAAGCCTTAAGTTAGGCTAGATCAAAATTTTGTGCATAACACACTAAAAGAATCGCTTTCCGACTAAACGTCTTCCAAAGCTTCAAGGGAAAATTCCGCTATGACATTTATTATTTTTACGGATTTTTCCGAGAGACGAAATATTTTGGACCAACGAGGCGACACTTGGCACCCTCTAATCGTGGACTTGGGCGTCAATTTGGACGATTGGAGCATTGTAGTTGGTAGGATATTTTGTGTTAGTTGGTGTGGTAGATGGATAAGGTACACATGGGTAAATCCTCACCCTACACTTGCCTACCACTTGGATTGATCTTGGCCCTTGGTTGTCCTATAAATACCCCCTTTGTGAAGACTTCTTCATCCTAAAAATCTCTAAGTCTTGAAAATCCTCCCCTCTCTTGTAGTGTTTCGTCCAACACTCCCCCTCCCCCTTTGAGTAGGCCCTTGGCCGAGGGGTACACACCCCCCTCCTAGTGACCTTGGCCGAGAGGAATCCCCCCTCTTTTCACAACCCGAACCCGGGCCTGTGACTGGTGCCTTACCCCGGGCACCCAAGTAGACATACATCAGAGTAATCAACGGAACATAAAACAAGACATGAAATATCAAGAAGTGTAAAACAGTTATCTGAGAAAAATTTGCCTTTCGGCATAATATATAAAACTTAACCGAATAGCATATCCCTTTACTCCGCCACAACAAGATTTCTGCACTTCTAAGAGTGACATGACAACAATGGCGGGACAGGCCCCGCCATACCCCGAATGTAAGCACCTACTACGACAGGACTATACCACCGATAAGCCTCCGAGAAACGGAGCTTCCCAAACGCTGAATCATGACCGAGAGCTACGATCAACGATCAGTGTACTCAACTCATGCAGATGAACGCAGCCTCGGGCGAGGTCAAGATAACAGTACCAAGTATGTGAAATCAAAATATCAGAAATGAAATCATAGTAGTCTATATAAAGCGGGAGACATGTATGATAACCAAACTACGCTCACAATAAATAAGCAATATGTTGCCGTGACTCACGCCCTCAAAGTCATTACTCAAATATAACTATGGGTCTCACGCCCACAACATCAATCATGCCCGTGGAATACCTTCCTCACTACCGGCAGTCTATGATATAAAAGCACCAAGGAATACACATGAACACCAGGTCAAACCTGTGTCATCATAAAACCGTACGGGGTAAGTACGAAGGCATAGCCGACTACTAAAACCCACAGTACAAACAAGGTCATAAATCAGATTACGAGATCTGTCTGCATCGTCACATGATCAAAGCCGCCACTCGCCGCAGATCTAATGTGCGCGTCTAGCCCTCGAACTTCCCGCAGCCCGCATAGGCCACTCACGCCCGCATGAGGTATTCCCGCGTCGAGGCTAGCTACTCCCGACATCCGCTCGACTCGCATCGCATGGACACATAGACCGCATGACCATAAAGGCCGCACACTAACCTGGAGCTCTCGTAGCTCCGCATAGTCCCCAGGGACCCTCATTAGGTATTATCGAATCATAGGTCACACGCACTACCGAAGTCTACCCCGCATCGGAGGGCAGCTTAACCTCCGGGATTATGTCAAGGTGAGTGGTACAATACCACCATAACGGCTGATAGTTAAACAACTTAAGCGCAATCGAGGGAAAACCCCTTTACACAAACATCACAAGATAATAACATACGTAGCATCCTAGCATGTTTACTTATCAAATCAACAAGAAAGTATTACAAGGCTATCACAAACCAACACAATCAAGTTATTCACACAAGGTACTTTCTACTATATGATTAACAAGATCGGGTTGTTATCCCCAAATTACTTCATACATTAACTCTTTAAGAGATCTGTTCTTTCACAAATAGTCACACAATACTCGTAGTATACAAAAATAGAGTGACTATCTTTTGAAGTAAATCCAACACTTCTCTTTGTAAAATCAAGTATCAACATTATTTTCCAAACGTTCAAGTTTGCCTAATTTCAAATGTTCAAGTTTCTCATTTTTCGAAAGGTTTCGTAGTTCATAGTTTTAATCCTTTAAAACAATTTGAGAAACATATACCTTATGTGTGAGTAGTTTATTCTTGTTCATAACAATCTTATTACAGCAGCCATGATCTAGGAAATGTAATATCATTTTGTCTCATCTTAGCTTCTATGCAGATGGAAGTTTCTACTGGTTTTAATAATACTTTATTAGTCAAAACATTTCCTTTTATTAGCGCCGTTGTGGTTTGTTCGATACTTATTCTGACATCAAATCAAGAAACATTATTCCATTTAAAAACCAAGTACTCATTACTCACGAATGAGGTTTCACACTTTTTAACAAAACTCATATTAATTAACCAAGTCAAGTCTCTTATCTTCTTGAAGTCAATAAACCCTTCTTTTTATCTTTCTTAAGCCGTTATACCTAACTTCCCATAAAGCTAGTATAACTCTTAAGCTTATAAAACAAAGTATTACTCTTCTGTTAAAAATGATTCAATATTCTTTTGAAATACTTCAAGATTATTCAGGCTTAAGTCAAAAGACATTGCCGTAATTATTATTCAGGCTTAAGTCAAAAGACATTGCCGTAATTATTATTCAGGCTTAAGTCAAATGACATTGCCGTAATTATTATTCAGTTAACACACGACGCTCACCGTACTATATATATTTTAAAATATCATGCTCAAGAGTATAGGAAGAATCACATACCTCGCGACGATTTATCGACTATTAGCAAATCGCTCCACGACTATAACCCGGCTAGCCTTGTTTACCTTTCAAGCAGGACATGCTACTTGCAGAACTTCAACCTATAACGATTATATAAGTCTATCAAAGTCTAGACTACTCGGTAGAATGAATCTAGATACAAGATTCTACGGAAAATCAAAGACTTCCTACCCACAAACTTCACAATTATATCAGAATACAAATCCTATGTAAGTACAGTTCAATTCCCTTCTTATATACCTTCCTTGTATATAACTTATACTTAATTCTTATACTTTAATAGTATGCAACTCAATTACAATAGGGAGACAAGATATTTACCTCGATAAGCCCATAATTATCCAAGTTAAATGTCGATCCTGAGCAACGCTTAGCTACTACTCCGGGTTCTCCAACCCGCTCCAAACAACCCTTAGAAGTTCTACGCAACTTCTTCTTAATACTTCAACCAACTGTGAAGATTTTTCCTTAGGGTTTTGGTTTGAGACAAAAAGGACATAAGGTAGTATTTTCGGGCTCTACGTATAGAGGTATCTATGGAATACTACAAGGTATAAGGTTAAGGTATTTGGGTATAGTAACAATACTTGGAGAGTATTTCTACCAAGGGGGGGGTGTATTTTATGAGAACAACTAGGCAGGGGGGGGTGTCTCGGCCACACCACAAAGAGGGGGGTGATATCTCTCGGCCAAGGAGGCCTCACGAAAAGGGGGGAGGGGTTCTCAAGACTAAGGAAGTGAGGAGTGGATGAAGAACTCTTCACAAAGGGAGGGGTATTTATAGGGAAACCAATGGCCATGATCTAGCCAAGTGGGGGGCAAGTGGAGGGCCAAGATTTGCCCAAGTGCCCCGTAGTCCCTACTCCACAAATCCCTCACAAAATATCTTACCAACTTGACCCCTAAATCGTGCAAGGTTGCCGTCCACACTCCACCAACTTGAGGGTGACAAGTGTCGCCCTCTCGTTGGTCCAAAATATTACTTCTCTCGGAAAAATCCGCAAAAATTAAAAATGACATAGCCGGAATTTTCCCTTCGCAAGTTTTGTAAAACGTTTCGTCGAAAAACGATTCTAATCGGGCGTTGTGCACAAAAATATTTTCGGCCAAGTCTACTTAAAGTTCAAACTTTTCTACGTACGTCTTCACGTACATACTCTGGAAATATGGGGTATAACATTCTCCCCTCCTTAGAAACATTCGTCCCGAATGTTCCTTCTAAGTCTCAAAACAAACGTGCGTCAGTATAGTCTTCACTACTATACTTACGAGAACAATCCTGCCATACCTGGCCACAGAAACACCTGCGCAAAAATACTTACATCCAAGTCCACGAGGAAACACCTCTAGCAACACAAAAGCCCTTACCCGAGGTCTAAAATATACTTCCTTCGCACATTCTCCTTACAAAAGAAATGATCACATCTATGCTCGCAATACATGCTCGCTTCTTCCCTTACGCGTCGTACCCTTCTCGTACACTCGAGCTCTTTCTTACCATATCTCTGTTACTGATTCAGTTTCCAAATCTCTGGGTTACTATCTCTAACTTGGTCATCATTAACTGGGAACACTCTGGATGGATCTCCGATACCTTCCCGAACATAGCAACACGAAAGACCGGACGTACTGCCTCCTAAGTCGGACGGCAATGCTAACTATAGGCAACCTGCCCTATTCTTCACATGGTCTGAAAATGCTCCAAGTACCTCAGGCTAAGTTTCCTCTGCTTTCCAAAAATCGTCACACCCTAGCCACATTCTGCTGAAACCGGTATGAACCAACAATCTGAACCTTGCCAACATCGAATCAATCGACCGGCAACTTACGCTTCCGCCCCTACAAGGCTTCATAAGGAGACATCCGAATACTGAAATGGTAGCTATTAAAACACTCCCTCAACTGGAGACAACAATCCTTACAGATACCCCTGAAATCCACACACTGGCCCGAGGGCGAATGCGATACTGAGACTTACCTGAGTTCCTAACCCTGCCTGGTAAAACTTCCAGAAAAAGAAACATCGTGCACTGGCTCCATCTGTCATAAGGTGAAGGTAGGCACCCTGCAGCCTACAACCTTCGATATATCAACACCGCCAAGCAACGGTCTCGCTGTAAAGACACGATGGTGACCCCATCGCCCGACCATCGTGAATCGATCCACGAACTCGCATGACGGTTAACTAATCTTGGGCCTAACACCTCGTGACTACCACCGGGCGACCACCACAACCGACCCACCATAAAACGGTCGCGGGTTGACCCGCGACATGGCCTCAACCCGACCCACTCGCAGAAACACCCGCTCCCGATCCTAACAATCTCACTAATCACGCACGAAAACCTAGCGGTCTTCTTAGCTCAACTACCCTCTTTCATTCCACACTACTCAGGGACTTATCCCACAAATATATCCCATTTATACTATGCACTCCGATAAGGGTCAAACATAAAATAACGTTTTTACCCAAGATGGCTTTGCCTCTAAGGTCTCTACGTATAAAACTCTAAGGCTTACACTTACCTTATCCCCAATCTTACCCTTTAAATAACCATGATTTCCAATCACAACTAACACAATGCTATCTGGACATAACACTTAAGGGATACTCATCCTATCACACATACAAATTTCTAGAGGGTTAAGGATATACCAGATCTATCGCTTCACTCCTCTCGCTGCTCTAATCGGCCCCGCCTCTATTGGGCGCATAGCTAAGGAAGGTGACGAACTAGCCACTGGTCCTGAAGGCTAAGTCTCTACATCCGCACCACCTCTGGTCGGACAATTTCTCCAAAAATGGCCCTGCTGGCCGCAAGAAAAACAAGTACCAACAAACGACGACATTCCCGACGACGCCCGTGCATCGCAACACCGGGAAAATGAATTGGCCGGGCCGAACCTACGTAGCCGAACCGAAGCTCGAGCTCGCCAACTCCGCCACCGAACGCTCAACCCCGTGGAGGACCACTCTGCCGTGGATGTGCGTATCTAATCTGGCGAGGCGATTGGCCTCGAAAGTTACCAAAGGACCTTCTTTGCTCGACCTCTTCTCGCCCTCGTTAACCCGTTGATCTCTACTTTTCTTGGCTCACGCGCATAAGCCCGCATACGTGCCATGCTCAAGCTTCAATCAAGAATTACTTTGCACAACTCTCTTAGATATTCATCAAGACTCGCGGACATCGGTATACTCTCGTAGCCAAATCCATAGCTAGTAACAGTGGTCGCTTTGCAATCTCTATTCTCTGCTCCTGCCGTGGAACCAAGGTTCAACTTATCATGGCCGCAGAGGAATCGCCGCCGTGCTAAACTCACTGGGTGGTCGCAGAACTCCCTAAATGAAGCACCACCCTGGTGATGATTGGGCTGTGCCCACGTAACCCTCTCAGATTTACTCGCAGCCTCCTCGCCGCTTGCCTCCTGGCTCGGGCTTTACACGGAGGCATAACGGTAAGGGAAAGAAATACGTTAGAGGGGTCGAACTTACAACACAGCTCTAAGGCACGATCTCAGAGTGAGAAGAATGGAAACCAATCCTAAATATCCTATAGCCTCCTGATTATTGGTGTGGTGCACAACACACCGATAATCAAGACTCTACTGGAAACGGTCTGTAGACACTTTCCGAGGATTAACTGCTCTGATACCACTTTTGTCACAACCCGAACCCGGGCCCGTGACTGGTGCCTTACCCCGGGCACCCAAGTAGATATACATCAGAGTAATCAGCGTAACATAAAACAAGACATGAAATATCAAGAAGTGTAAAACAGTTATCTGAGAAAAATTTGCCTTTCGGCATAATATATAAAACTTAAATCCGAACAGTTACATCCCTTTGCAAACGCCCACAACAAGATTACTGCACTTCTAAGAGTGACATGACAACAATGGCGGGACAGGGCCCCGCCATACCCCTGAATGTAAGCACCTACTACGACAGGGGACTATACCACTGATAAGCCTCCGGAGAAACAGAGCTTCCCAAACGCTGAACTGTGACCCTGAGAGCTAGGATCAACGACTGGTGTACCTCAACCTGCGGCATGAACGCAGCCCCCCGAAGGAGGTCAATACAACAGGTACCAAGTATGTGAAACTGAAAATACTGTAAATGAAATCATAGTAGTCTATATAAAGTAGGAGACATGTATGATAACCAAACTACAGTTCACAATAAATAAAAAGTCATGTCAAGTCAGGGACTCACGCCCTCAAAGTCATTACTCAAATATAACTATGGGTCTCACGCCCACAACATCAATCATGCCCGTGGAATACCTTCCTCACCGCAGCCTCTATGATATAAAAGCACCAAGGAATACATGAACACCAGTCCCACCTGTGTCATCATAAAACCGTCACGGTAAGTACGAAGGCATAGCCGACTACTAAAACCCACAAGATAAAAAGTCATAAATCAGATCATGAGATCTGTCAGACCATCACATGATCAAAGCCGCCACCGCTCGCAAAGATCTAATACGCGTGTCTAGCCTCGAACTTCCCGCACCGCATAGGCCACCCAATGGCCCGCATGAGGTATTCCCCGCATCGAGGGTAGCTACTCCCCGGCATCCGCCTGGACTCGCAGTCGCATGGCCACATAGACCGCATGACCATAAAGGCCGCACACTAACCTGGAGCTCTCGTAGCTCCGCATAGGCCCCGACCCGCATTGAGGTATTCTTGAATCATAGGTCACACGCACTACCGAAGTCTACCCCGTGACGGAGGCGCCAACCTCCGGGATTATGTCAAGGTGAGTGGTACAATACCACCATAACGGCTGATAGTTAAACAACTTAAGCGCAATCGAGGGAAAACCCCTTTACACAAACATCACAAGATAATAACACACGTAGCATCCTAGCATGTTTACTTATCAAATCAACAAGAAAGTATTACAAGGCTATCACAAACCAACACAATCAAGTTATTCACACAAGGTACTTTCTACTATATGATTAACAAGATCGGGTTGTTATCCCCAAAGTACTGCATACATTAACTCTTTAAGAGATCTGTTCTTTCACAAATAGTCACACAATACTCGTAGTATACAAAAATAGAGTGACTATCTTTTGAAGTAAATCCAACACTTCTCTTTGTAAAATCAAGTAACAACATTATTTTCCAAACGTTCAAGTTTGCCTAATTTCAAATGTTCAAGTTTCTCATTTTTCGAAAGGTTTCGTAGTTCATAGTTTTAATCCTTTAAAACAATTTGAGAAACATATACCTTATGTGTGAGTAGTTTATTCTTGTTCATAACAATCTTATTACAGTAGCCATGATCTAGGAAATGTAATATCATTTTGTCTCATCTTAGCTTCTATGCAGATGGAAGTTTCTACTAGTTTTAATAATACTTTATTAGTCAAAACATTTCCCTTTATTAGCACTGCTGTGGTTTGTTCGATACTTATTCTGATTTCCGAAATCAGTAAAACATTATTCCTTTTAAAAACCAAGTACTCATTACTCACGAATGAGGTTTCACACTTTTTAACAAAACTCATATTAATTAACCAAGTCAAGTTTCTTATCTTCTTGAAGTCAATAAACCCTTCTTTTTATCTTTCTTAAGTCGTTATACCTAACTTCCCATAAAGCTAGTATAACTCTTAAGCTTTTAAAACCAAGTATTACTCTTCTGTTAAAAATGATTCAGTATTCTTTTGAAATACTTCAAGATTATTCAGGCTTAAGTCAAAAGACATTGCCGTAATTATTATTCAGGCTTAAGTCAAAAGACATTGCCGTAATTATTATTCAGGCTTAAGTCAAAAGACATTGCCGTAATTATTATTCAGTTAACACACATACGTCTACCGTACTATATATATTTTAAAATATCATGCTCAAGAGTATAGGAAGAATCACATACCTCGCGATGATTTATCGACTATTAGCAAATCGCTCCACGGCTATAACCCGGCTAGCCTTGTTTACCTTTCAAGCAGGACATGCTACTTGCAGAACTTCAACCTATAACGGTTATATAAGCCTATCAAAGTCTAGACTACTCGGTAGAATGAATCTAGATACAAGATTCTACGGAAAATTGGGCAGCACTTCCCTACCCGTCAAACTTCACAATTCTACTGTAAATACAGTCCTATGTAAGTACAGTTCAATTCCCTTCTTATATACCTTCCTTGTATATAACTTATACTTAATTCTTATACTTTAATAGTATGCAACTCAATTACAATAGGGAGACAAGATATTTACCTCGATAAGCCCAAAATTATCCAAGTTAAATGTCGATCCTGAGCAACGCTTAGCTCCTACTCCGGGTGCTCCAACCCGCTCCAAACAACCCTTAGAAGTTCTACGCAACTTCTTCTTAATACTTCAACCAACTGTGAAGATTTTTCCTTAGGGTTTTGGTTTGAGACAAAAAGGACATAAGGTAGTATTTTCGGGCTCTACGTATAGAGGTATCTATGGAATACTACAAGGTATAAGGTTAAGGTATTTGGGTATAGTAACAATACTTGGAGAGTATTTCTACCAAGAGGGGGGTGTATTTTATGAGAACAACTAGGCAAGGGGGGGGGGGTACCCCACGGCTTAGCCCTACAAGGAAGGGGGGGGTGTGTCTCGGCCACACCACAAAGAGGGGGGTGATATCTCTCGGCCAAGGAGGCCTCACGAAAAGGGGGGAGGGGTTCTCAAGACTAAAGAAGTGAGGAGTGGATGAAGAACTCTTCACAAAGGGAGGGGTATTTATAGGGAAACCAATGGCCATGATCTAGCCAAGTGGGGGGCATGTGGAGGGCCAAGATTTGCCCAAGTGCCCCCTAGTCCCTACTCCACAAATCCCTCACAAAATATCTTACCAACTTGACCCCTAAATCGTGCAAGGTTGCCGTCCACACTCCACCAACTTAAGGGTGACAAGTGTCGCCCTCTCGTTGGTCCAAAATATTACGTCTCTCGGAAAAATCCGCAAAAATTAAAAATGACATAGCCGGAATTTTCCCTTCGCAAGTTTTGTAAAACGTTTCGTCGAAAAACGATTCTAATCGGGTGTTGTGCACAAAAATATTTTCGGCCAAGTCTACTTAAAGTTCAAACTTTTCACGCACGCCTTCACGCATATACTGAAATACGGGTATAACATTCTCCTTCCTTAGAAACATTCGTCCGAATGTTCCTTCTAAGTCTCAAAACAACGCAAGGCCAAGATAGTCTTCACTACTATACTTACGAGAACAATCCTGCCATACCTGGCCACAGAAACACCTGCGCAAAAATACTTACATCCAAGTCCACGAGGAAACACCTCTAGCAACACAAAAGCCCTTACCCGAGGTCTAAAATATACTTCCTTCGCACATTCTCCTTACAAAAGAAATGATCACATCTATGCTCGCAATACATGCTCGCTTCTTCCCTTACGCTGTGCACTTTCTCGTACACTCGAACTCTTTCTTACTATATCTCTGTTACTGATTCAGTTTCCAAATCTCTGGGTTACTATCTCTAACTTGGTCATCATTAACTGGGAACACTCTGGATGGATCTCCGATACCTTCCCGAACATAGCAACACGAAAGACCGGATGTACTGCCTCCTAAGTCAGATGACAATGCTAACTATAGGCAACCTGGCCTATTCTTCACATGGTCTGAAAAGGCTCCAAGTACCTCAGGCTAAGTTTCCTCTGCTTTCCAAAACTCGTCACACCCTAGCCACATTCTGCTGAAACCGGTATGAACCAACAATCTGAACCTTGCCAACATCGAATCAATCGACCGACAACTTACGCTTCCACCCCTACAAAGCTTCATAAGGCGACATCCGAATACTGAAATGGTAGCTATTAAAACACTCCCTCAACAGGAGACAACAATCCTTACAGCTACCCCTGAAATCCACACACTGGCCCGAGGGCGAATGCGACATCGAGACTTACCCGAGTTCCTAACCCCGTCGTAAAACTTCCAAAAAGAAACACTGCACTGGCTCCACTGTCATAAGGTGAAGGTAGGCACCCCGTGCAGCCTTACAACCTTTCTGATATATCAACACTGCCAAGCAACGGTCCTGTCAGAAAGACACGATGGGCTGACCCCATCGCCCGACCATCGTTGAATCGTCCACGAACTCGCATTTACGGTTAACTAATCTTAGGCCTAACACCCTCGTGACCCTACCACCTGGCGGGACCACCACAAACTGACCCCACCATAAAACAGGTCGCGGGTTGACCCGCGACATGGCCTCAACCCGACCCACTCTCGCGTAAAACACTTGCTCCCCGATCCGGAACAATCTCACTAATCACGTTACGAAAACCTAGCGGTCTTCTTAGCTCAACTACCCTCTTTCATTCCACACTACTTAGGGACTTATCCCACAAATATATCCCATTTATACTATTGTTATACCCCGTATTTCCAGAGTATGTACGTAAAGGAATACGTACAAAAAGTTTGGTCTTAAAGTTAGGCCTTGGACGATTTTTAGGCACAACTCACAAAGCGAACAGTTTTCCGACGAAACGTTTCCACAGCTTTCGTAGAATAAATTCCGGCTATGCCATTTCTAATTTTTGCGGATTTTTCCGAGAGACGAAACATTTTGGACCAACGGGAGGGCAACACTTGTCACCCTCCAATTGATGGATGTGAAGCGTCCATATGGCCGATTGGAGTTGCCAACTTGGTCAAGTTGTTGGTAAGATATTTTGTGTGCAAGTTGGCTAGGTACACTTGCCCAAATCTTGACCCTACACTTGCCTTGCACTTGTCTTCATCTTGGCCATTGGTTGGCCATCCCTTGACCTATAAATACCCCTCTTGAGATGAAGAGTTCTTCATCCACAAAAGCTTTCCAAGTCTAAAAATCCTTCCCTCTCCCTTTGTCAGCAATTCGTCCAACACACCCCCTCCCTTGAGAAGCTTGGCCGAGGCTACCCCACCCCTAGCCTAGCCGAAACCTACCCCCCCTCCCTTGATAGAAAAGTTGCCTTCTTGTATTGTTATAATGCCCAAAATACCCTAGCCCAAATACCTTAGTACTTAGTAGAAGTTGAGAAGAACTTCTAAGGTTTCCTTGGAGCATACAACTTAGGAGCAAAACCTTGCTCAGGCGCGACTTTTTCTAGGATATTATTGGGCTTACCGAGGTAACTAATCCTAACCCTCTTTTGAATTAGAGAATACTTACTGTTGTAGAATAAGAATAAGTATAAATACTTAGAAGGATATCATAGAATTGAACTGCTATCACAGTAGAAGGGTTTAAAAGAAGAATAATTGAACTGTACTCGCATAGGACTGTTTTCACAGTAGACTCATATAGCTCACCGGGTAGGGTTGTGCTGCCCAACTTTCCATAGAATTGTGAACCCTCTGTTTAGAATGACCTTCAGAGTAGTCTTTGATAGATATCTGTGACTATTATAGGCTGACTCTCTGCGCGCGACATATTCAACTTGGCAGGTGGTTTTCGCTGAAAAGGTATGTGATTCTTCCTAAAGCATGATATTTTACAATATGTATATAGTACGGTAGACGTACATGTGTTAACTGAATAATAACTTACGGCAATGCCTCACGGCTTAAGCCTGAATAATACGTACGGCAATGCCTCACGGCTTAAGCCTGAATAATAAAGAACTGAAAACATTTCAAAAGAACTAATTGGTTTTTTAAACAGAAGCTTAAGAGTTATACTAGCTTTATGGGAAGTTAAGTATAACCACTTAAGATTGATAAAAGAAACAAGTTGCCTATGTATTTCTAACAGACTTATATGAAATTGTGAAAAGAATAATAAGATGGTTTGATAAGTAGACATGACATGTTGCTATGTGTGTTAGTACCTTGTAACGTTTGTATAAGTGAGTATCCTTGTTGTACTTATGTTGTTTAAAGATAAGTAGTTATGTTAGTGTACTATCACTCACCTCTTGAGATGATACCGGAGGTTGCCGCCTCCGACGCGGGTAGACTCAGTGATGCAGGACCATGATTCGAGAATACCTCATGCGGGTCCGGGGGCCTGCGCGGAGCTACGAGAGTTCCGTGTTAGTATGCGGGTTATGCCTCATGCGGTCTATGTGGCCATGCGACAATGAGTCCGGGGCGATGCCGAGGAGTAGCTACCGATGCGGGGTTATACCTCACGCGAGCCCACGCGAGTGGCTTCACGCGACTCGAGTCCGAGATTAGGCTTGCGAATGAGGATGTGGGCGAGTGGCCCTGTTCGATCATTCGCAGCCTAGACAAGACGTATCACGCTTACCTATTGTTGCTCTTGTTTGTGATGTGGCACTATGTGCGTTTCTCGGTTGTTTCACACATATTTGTAAACCGGTTTTAAAAATGATATGTTTTCATTTAAGTACTTTACGATTTCGCATACTTAGTACCGTTGTCTCGACTCCTTCGGGCTGCGTTCATGCCGCAGTAAGGGCAAGCAGTGCTAGATCCGCATCCTTAGGATCTCTACGTTGGTGTCGTGAGCTCCATCTCTTCCGAGGCTCTACTTTTGGTATGATCTCCCGTTGTAGATAGTTTTGTACGAGTGGTATGGCGGGCCCTGTCCCGCCATAGTTGTATATTTCAGAGGTCAGTAGTCATGTTGTACAAAGGTCGGATGTAAATCGCTAAAACATGATTATATATATATGCCGAAAGGCGATGTTTTCTCACATAATCTGTGTCTTATTTTATAAACTGTTTCATGTCTTGCTTTATGTTTCCGCTGATTACTCTGATGTATGACTACTTGGGTGCCCCGGTAAGACACCAGTCACGGGCCCCGGAACGGGTCGTGACAAAAGTGGTATCAGAGCAGTTAATCCTCGGAAAGTGTCTACGCACCGATCTAGTAGAGTTTGATTATCGGTGTGTTGTGCACCACACCAATAATCGTGAGGCTATAGGATATTTAGGATTGTTTCCGCTCTTCTCATTCCGAGATCGTGCTATCGAGCTGTGGTATAGGTTGGACCCCTCTAACGTATTCCTTTCCTGTAACAGTTATGCCTCCACGTAAGGCAACCCGCCCGGCGGCAAGGCAGCCGAGGAGCCGCTAGCGAGACACCCAGTCACGAGGGCTCGTGCCCGGCCTATACCGAGACGGCGAGTTCTATGACGCCGCCGCCCCAAAGAGACCACAAGACCCACACCTCCCGCCCCACACCGGGCGGAGGAGTTAGGTACAAGGAGATGGCCCGCCTTTGGCTAAGGTCAGGCCCGACACGAGGAGAGGCCGGATGCGGCGCCTCGGCCCAGCCCAGCACGGCCGCCCGTTGTTCACCCGAGGGCAGAGATGTCACGACCCGATTCCGGGCCCGTGACTGGTGCCTTACCCCGGGCACCCTAGTGATACAACATCAGAGTAATCAGCGGAACATAAAACAATACGAGACATATTATGAAATATGAAACAATAACTGAGAAAACTTGCCTTTCTAGGCATATATATAAATAACAACTTTTCCAACATGAACAGTTTTAATCCCTTTTACAAACCCTGCCCACAACGGTACTACAGACCTCTTAAGAAATGATACGACAACAATGGCGGGACAGGGCCCCGCCATACCCCTGAATGTAAACACCTACAACAACAGGGGACTATACCACTGATAAGCCTCCGGAGAAACGGAGCTTTCCCACACGCTGAACTGTGACCCTAAGAGCGAGGATCAATGACTGGTGTACCTTTACTCGCGATGAACGCAGCTTCGGCGAGGTCGATAACAGTACCAAGTATGTGAAATCAAAATAAATCAGAAATGAAATCATAGTAGTCTATACAAAGCAGGAGACATGTATGATAACCAAACTACAGTTCACCATAAGTAAGCAGTCATGTCAAGTCAGGGACTCACGCCCTCAAGTCATCACTCAATTTTACCAATGGGTCTCACGCCCACAACATCAATCGTGCCCGTGGAATACCTTCCTCACTGCCGGCAGTTTATGATACACAAACACCAAGGAATACACATGAACACCAGGTCCCACCTGTGTCCTAATAAAACAGTACAGGGTAAGTACGAAGGCATAGCCGACTACTAACACCCACAGTACCAACAAGGTCATAAAATGTGTCATGATATCTGTCTAGACCGTCACATGATAAAAGCTGGTCACTCGCCCGCAGTATCAAATGTGCGCGTCTAGCCCTGGAACTCTCCGCAGCTCCGCATAGGCCAACCTCATAGGCCCGCATGAGGTATAACCCCGCATCGAGGGTAGCTACTCCCCGGCATCGTCCTGGACTCGCAGTCCGCATGGCCACAAAGACCGCATGACCACAAGGGCCGTAAACTAACCTGGAACTCCCGTAGTTCCGCATGGATCCCCTGGACCCGCATGAGGTATCCTCGAATCATGGTCCCAGACCGCCTGAGTCTACCCCAGACGGAGGGCGCAACCTCCGGACACAAGTCAAGGTGAGTGGTACAATACCAACATAACGGCTGATAGTCAAACAACTTTAAGCGCAGTCGAGGGGAAAACCCCTTTACACTAACATCACAAGATACTAACACACGTAGCATCCTAACATGTTTACTTCTCAAATCAACAAGAAAGTATTATAAGGCTATCACAAACCGATACAATCAAGTTATTCACACAAGGTGCTTTCTACTAACAAGTTCGGGTATCTAACCCCAAAGTACTTCACACATTAAATCTTTAAAAGATCTGTTTCTTTCACATAAGTCACACAATACCCGTAGTATAAAATAGAGTGACCGTCCTTTTAAGAAAACCAAAACTCTTACCTTTGTAAAATCAAGTAACAACATTATTTCCCAAACGTCCAAGTTTGCCTAATTTCAAATGTTCACGTTTCTTATTTTAGAAAGGTTTCGTGGTTCATAGCCTTATTCATTTAAGAATAAAATTTTCTTTTAAACAATCTGAGAAACATAAGCCATATATGAGTAGGATATTCTTGTTTATAACAATCTTATTACAGCAACCATGATCTAGGAAATATCATTTTGTCTCATCTTAGCTTCTATGCAGATGGAAGTTGCTACTGGTTTTATTAATACTTAATTAATCAAAACATTTCCCTTTATTAACGCTGCTGTGGTTTGTCGATACACATTCTCATTTCCAAATCAAGAAACATTCTTAAGCCGTTATACCTAACTTCCCATAAAGCTAGTATAACTCTTATGTTTTCCAAAACATAGTATTACTTCTTCTTTCAAAATGATTCAAAACTCTTTTGAAATACTTCAAGTTCTTTATTAACACATAACAAGCCAGTTATAGTTCAATTCAGTTACCTTTTAAAAACCACATGTATTTTCTTACCAACATAAAGCCGTTATAACCAACTTCCCATAAAGCCGTTATAACACTTTATGTTCTACACCAATCAAATACATTTAGTACACGTACGCTCACCGCATTTACATAGTTCACACATATCATGCTAGAAGAGATAGGAAGAGGTTCACATACCTCGCGACGAGTATCGACTAATAGCAAAACGCTTAAGTACTTCCAACCGCCGCCTACTCCTGCCAAGTAGAACGCGCCACACGTAGTACTTCAACCTATAAGGCCACAAGGCGCTTATTAACATCAAGATCTTATCGTAGAACATTCTACGTAAAATTCGCAAAGACTCTCCCGCAACAACAGAAATCTCCTCCTCTAACTGGCCGCTACCAAGCCAACCAGGGGTTATACATCTAACCCGAACGGGTACAATTCTACTCCACAAGATTACTACACAAGTCTCATCTGAATACGTCATATGTAATTACAGATTCGCTTCTTCAGCTTAAGTCAAAAGACATTGCCACAAAGATTAAGCTTAGTTCTATATATAGTATACTTCAACTATATAATCTCGACAACATGTAATTTCCAATTACAAATAGAGGACAAGATAATTACCTCGATAAGCCCATAATTATCCAAGTATAAATGTCGATCCTTAGCAACGCTTAGCTCCTACTCCGGTGCTCCAACCCGCTCCAAACAAGCCTTAGAAGTTCTCACCAACTTCTACTGAATTACTTCAATCAGTCAATGAAGATTTGCTGAGGCTTTCGTTTTTAGACAAAAAGGACATACGGTAGTATTTACGTGCTCTTCGTATAGAGGTTTCTTTGGAATACTACAAGGTATACGGCTAAGGTAATTTGGGCATTACAACAATACTGAGAGTATTTCCTACCAAGAGTGGGTACCTCACGGCACACCACTAGGAGTGGTGTACCTCGGCCAAGGCCTCTAGGAGGGTGCACCCTCGCCAAGGCCTCACAAAGGAAGAGGAGGGACGAAACCAACAAGGAGGAGGAGGTTTTCAAGACTTGGAAATTATGGAATGGATGAAGAAGTCTTCAAAGGAGGGTATTTATAGGCCAAGCAAAGGCCAACCAATGGCCAAGATCTAGCCAAGTGGGGGGCTGGAGGGCCAAGATATGCCCAAGTGCCCCTAGACCCTACTCCTTAAAACCTCACAAATATCTACACAAATATCTAGCAACCCTTGCCCATCCAATCGCCCTAACGCCTTCAAGTCCACCAACGAGGGTGCCAAGTGTTTCTCTCGTTGGTCCAAAACGCTTCGTCACTCGGAAAAATCCGCAAAAATACTAAATGACATAGCCGTAATTTACCCTTCGTAAGTTAGGTAACGCTTCGTCAAAAACGACTCTAACCGTGTTGTGCACAAACATATATCGCCCGGGTGCCACATGGGGTGACACGTGTCGCCCCGATTCGCCCAAAATATTTCGTCTTCCAAAATATCCATAACGCCAAAATCTCAAAATCAAAGCGGGCCCCACAAAATCAGAATTTCTCCATGGCCCCACGTGACCTATCCAAAATAAAATTCCATAATTCTAATATAATCTAAGAAGTCCAAAACCAAACTGGGAATCCAATTCCCATTAACGAACCTTTTTCCTTCACAAAAACCGGAAACTTTTCCGTGGAAAAAAATCACCTCTTTCTTCCTTTCCAATCTTTCTGTCGTATTCTCGCACGTACGTCCTCGCATACATACCCTGGAACTACGGGGTATAACATTCTTCCCCCCTTAGAAACATTCGTCCCGAATGTTCCTTCTAAGTCCCCAAACATACAAGCGTCGATATAGTCTCTACTACTATACTTATGAGAACAATCCTGCCACACCTGGCCATGGAACACCTGCGCAAAGACTTACATCCAAGCCCACGAGGAAACACCTCTATATCACCACAAATACCTCTTCCCGGGGTCAAAATATACTTCCTCAGTCACTGATACCACTTTTGTCACTTTGCCGCGAGCCTTGCTCCGACGACCCAACAAATGGTACCGGCCGCGATCCTCGAGGCACGCCTCTACGCCTTCTCGTGATGTGCCATACGGAGAGCCACGGTTCGGTCTGTTCGTGGTAGAGGCTCGCCTCTTTATACGCTCGACCCCGAACATAACAATACGAAGACCGGACGTCGCTTCCTAAGTCGGACGGCAATTGCTAACATATAGGCAACCCGCCTATTCTTCACATGAACTCAAAAGCCCAAAGTAACTCGCTAAGTTCCTTCGCTTTCAAAACTCGTCACACTGTCCGGTGGTACTTTCAAGAAGACCGATCACAACTCGAACTCTAAGCGCCGCCGATTATCCGCACGATTCCTCCGAGCCGCCGTAACTTCTTCTAGACGAGCTTTACCCTATCCACATACCGAACAAGCTGAACCAACTGTGCGAACCTTGCCAACATCGAACCAATCGACCGAACTTACACTTCCGCCTCTTACAAGGCTTCATAAAGCGACATCCGAACACCAAAAGGTAGCTAGAAGCACTTCTCTACAGAGACAACAATCCCACGACTACCCCCAAATCCACACACCGCCCGGTGGCGAACGCGATTCGAGACTCACCAGTTCTTAACCCCGCTCGTAAAACTTCCAAACAAAAACAGCCGCACTGGCTCCACTGCTTGTCATAAGGTGAAGGTAGGCACCCGTGCAGCCTTACAACCTTTTCGATAACTCAACACAACGAGTAAACGGTCCCGATCGAAAAATACGATGGCTGCCCCATCGCCCACTACCTGGTCGAACGCATCCACGAACTCGTCTGACTGGTTAACTAAACTTGGGCCTAACACCCTCACAACCCTAACACAAGGCGGACCACCACAAACTGACCCCACCACCAAACCGCCGCTGGTTGACTCGCCGCGTGGCCTCAACTCGACCCACTTTCATTCCACACTACTTAGGACCTATCCCCAAACATAGCTCACGTGCACTATGCACTTCGATAAGGATCAAACATAACACTACACCTTTTCTTGAGATGGCCTTACCTCTAAGGTCTCCACGTATAACACTCTAAGGCTCACACCTTCTCTATCCCCAAAATCTTACTCGGCTAACCCACCATGATTTCTAATCACAACTAACACACCGCTATCGTAACATAGCACTTAAGGTATACTCACCTTGAAAGTTACCGGACTCACGCCCGCCCTCTCCTCGCCCTTGGTTAACCCGCCGATCTCTACGCTTCTCGGCTGCACATAAGCCCGCATACGTGCCATGCCAAGCCCAATCAAGAATTACTCTTGCACAACCTCTTAGGTAGTCATCAAGACTCGTGGTACATCGGTATAATCTCCGTAGCCAAATCCATAGCTAGTAACAGTGGTCGCCTTTGCAATCTATATTCACCGTTCCTGGCCGTGGAACCAAGGTTCAAATATCATGGACGCAGAGGAACCGCCACATCGCTAAACTCGGGCTAGCGACGCCGCAGAAATCCCCGAACGAAGCACTACCCTAGGTAATGATTGGGCTGTGCCCTCGCAACCTCTCGAACTCTACTCGCCGCTTCCTCGCCGCTTGCCCTCCCGGGCCCGGTTGCCTACGCGAGGCATAACGATAAGGAAAGAATTTCATCGAGGGTCCAACTTACAACTCGGTTCTAAGGCACGATCTCGAGTGAGAAGAATAGAAACCAATCCTAAATATCCTATAGCCTCACGATTATTGGTGTGGTGCACAACACACCGATAATCAAGACTCATCGATACGGTTCAGACACTTTCCGAGGATTAATCGCTCGATACCACTTTTGTCACGACCGATTCCGCCCGTGATCGTGCCTTACCCCGCACCCTAGTGATACAACATCGAGTAATCAGTGAACATAAACAATACGAGACATATTATGAAATATGAAACAATAATCTGAGAAAACTTGCCTTTTCGCATATATATAAATAACAACTTTTTCCAACATGAACAGTTTTAATCCCTTTACAAACCTCGCCCACAACGCATACATGCACTTCTAAGAAATGATACGACAACAATGGCGGGACAGGGCCCCGCCATACCCCTGAATGTAAACACCTACAACAACAGGGGACTATACCACTGATAAGCCTCCGGAGAAACGGAGCTTTCCCACACGCTGAACTGTGACCCTAAGAGCGAGGATCAATGATCGTGTACCTTTACCGCGCAGATGAACGCAGCCCAAGGAGGTCGATAACAGTACCAAGTATGTGAAATCAAAATAAACATCAGAATGAAATCATAGTAGTCTATACAAAGCAGAGACATGTATGATAACCAAACTACAGTTCACCATAAGTAAGCAGTCATGTCAAGTCAGGGACTCACGCCCTCAAGTCATCACTCAATTTTACCAATGGGTCTCACGCCCACAACATCAATCGTGCCCGTGGAATACCTTCCTCACTGCCGGCAGTTTATGATACACAAACACCAAGGAATACACATGAACACCGTGTCCCACCTGTGTCCTAATAAAACAAAGACAGTGGTAAGCGAAGGCATAGCCGACTACTAACACCCACGCATCAACAAGGTCATAAATGTGTCATGAAATCTGTCTGCACCGTCACATGATAAAAGCGGTCACTCGCCCGCAGATCAAATGCGCGCTGCCTAGCCCTCGAACTCTCCGCACTCCGCATAGGCCAACCTCATAGGCCCGCATGAGGTATAACCCCGCATCGAGGGTAGCTACTCCCGATCGCCCCGACTCGCACCGCATGGCCACAAAGACCGCATGACCACAAGGGCCGTAAACTAACCCGAACTCCCGTAGTTCCGCATGGATCCCCGACCCGCACGAGGTATCCTCGAATCACGGTCCTGCATCACCGAAGTCTACCCCAGACGGAGGCGCCTTAACCTCCGGACACAAGTCAAGGTGAGTGGTACAATACCAACATAACTGATAGTCAAACAACTTTAAGCGTAGTCGAGGGGAAAACCCCTTTACACTAACATCACAAGATACTAACACACGTAGCATCCTAACATGTTTACTTCTCAAATCAACAAGAAAGTATTATAAGGCTATCACAAACCGATACAAACAAGTTATTCACACAAGGTGCTTTCTACTAACAAGTTCGTATCTAACCCCAAAGTACTTCACACATTAAATCTTTAAAAGATCTGCTTTTCACATAAGTCACACAATACCCGTAGTATAAAATAGAGTGACCGCCCTTTTAAGAAAACTAAAACTCTTACCTTTGTAAAATCAAGTAACAACATTATTTCCCAAACGTCCAAGTTTGCCTAATTTCAAATGTTCACGTTTCTTATTTTAGAAAGGTTTCGTGGTTCATAGCCTTATTCAGTTAAGAATATAATTTTCTTTTAAACAACTGAGAAACATAAGCCTTATATGAGTAGGATATTCTTGTTTATAACAATCTTATTACAAAGAACCATGATCTAGGAAATATCATTTTGTCTCATCTTAGCTTCTATGCATGGAAGTTGCTACTGGTTTTATTAATACTTAATTAATCAAAACATTTCCCTTTATTAACGCTGCTGTGGTTTGTCGATACACATTCTGATTTCCGAAATCAGTGAAACATTCTTAAGCCGTTATACCTAACTTCCCATAAAGCTAGTATAACTCTTAAGTTTTCAAAAACCAAGTATTACTTCTTTCAAAATGATTCAAAACTCTTTTGAAATACTTCAAGTTCTTTATTAACACATAACAAGCCAGTTATAGTTCAATTCGATTACCTTTAAAAACCACATGTATTTTCTTACCAACATAAAGCCGTTATAACCAACTTCCCATAAAGCCGTTATAACACTTTATGTTCTACACCAATCAAATACATTTAGTACATGTACGTCTACCGTACTACATAGTTCACACATATCATGCTAGAAGAGATAGGAAGAGGTTCACATACCTCGCGACGAGTATCGACTAATAGCAAAACGCTCCAAGTACTTCCAACTGTCGGCTACTCCTTAAGCCAAGTAGAACGCGCCACACGTAGTACTTCAACCTATAAGGCCACAAGGCGCTTATTAACATCAAGATCTTATCGTAGAACATTCTACAGAAAATTCGGCAGCACCTCCCCCCCCCCCCCCGCAACAGCGTAAATCTCCTCCTCTAATCTGGCCTACCAAGCCAACCAGGGGTGGGTTATACATCTAACCCGAACGGGTACAATTCTACTCCACAAGATTACTACACAAGTCTCATCAGAATACGCCCTATGTAATTACAGTTCAGATTCTTGAGCTTAAGTCTAAAGACATTGCCGCAAAGATTAAGCTTAGTTCTATATATAGTATACTTCAACTATATAATCTAACAACATGTAATTTCCAATTACAAATAGAGGGACAAGATAATTACCTCGATAAGCCCATAATTATCCAAGTATAAATGTCGATCCTTAGCAACGCTTAGCTCCTACTCCGGGTGCTCCAACCCGCTCCAAACAACCCTTAGAAGTTCTAACCAACTTCTACTTAATTACTTCAATCACTCAATGAAGATTTCCTTAGGGTTTCGGTTTGAGACAAAAAGGACATACGGTAGTATTTCCGGGCTCTTCGCATAGAGGTTTCTTTGGAATACTACAAGGTATACGGCTAAGGTAATTTGGGCATAACAACAATACTTGGAGAGTATTTCCTACCAAGAGTGGGTACCTCACCAAGACACCACTAGGAGTGGTGTACCTCTGCCAAGGCCTCAGGAGTGGTGCACCCTGCCAAGGCCTCACAAAGGAAGAGGGGAGGGACGAAACCAACAAGGAGGGAGGGATGTTTTCAAGACTTGGAAATTATGGAATGGATGAAGAAGTCTTCTAAGGGGGAGGGTATTTATAGGCCAAGCAAAGGCCAACCAATGGCCAAGATCTAGCCAAGTGGGGCTGGAGGCCAAGATATGCCCAAGTGCCCCTAGACCCTACTCCTTAAAACCTCACAAATATCTACACAAATATCTAGCAACCCTTGCCCATCCAATCGCCCTAACGCCTTCAGTCCACCAACGAGGGTGCCAAGTGTTGCCCTCTCGTTGGTCCAAAACGTTTCGCCACTCGAAAAATCCGCAAAATACTAAATGACATAGCCGTAATTTACCCTTCGTAGTTAGGTAGAACGCTTCGTCGAAAACGACTCTAACCGTGTTGTGCACAAACATATATCGCCTGGGGTGCCACATGGGGTGACACGTGTCGCCCCGATTCGCCCAAAATATTTCGTCTTCCAAAATATCCATAACGCCAAAATCTCAAAATCAAAGCGGCCCACAAAACAGAATTTCTCCCGTGGCCCCACGTGACCATTTCCAAAATAAAATTCCATAATTCTAATATAATCTAAGAAGTCCAAAACCAAACTGGGAATCCAATTCCCATTAACGAACCTTTTTCCTTCACAAAACCTAAACTTTTCCGTGGAAAAAATCACCTCTTTCTTCCTTTCCAATCTTTCGCAGATTCTCGCACGTGCACGCCCTCGCATAAATACCCGGAACTACGGGTTATAACAAGAGAGTTTGAGGCTACGAGACTTCTTGAGTCAGAGCTCACGGAGTTTTATGGATCGAGGCCGAGGATGATCCGCAGGAGTTCATCCGTCGCCTTCAGAGGATTTTGAGAGTGATCGTACGCCGAGACCGAGTCCGTGATCTTTGGTTCACATAGGCCGCGTGATACCGCAATGATTGGTTTGATTCATGGGAGTTATCCCGGGAGAGCACGCGCCCCCGCCTACTGGGATGAGTTCTCGAGGCTTTCTCACTCACTTCGCCTCCACAGATGGCGAGGGCGCGGCCGATAGATTTTACCATCGAGGCAGAGGACGACCGCCGTGAGTACAATGTCGAGTTTGATTCATTGGCTCGATATGTCCCAAAGATTGGTAGCAGATATGGAGGATAGGTGCACCGCTATGTCACCGCTAGACGACTATATGGCCGAAGTCATGTGCGGGGTTTCTCCACCGTATGGACATTACCCGCACGCAGCTCACGCCTGATGCGGCGAGCGCAGGGTCGACGAGTGGGCGGATGACAGCAGGTTAAGGCCGGGACGGAGGGTCTTCGGTGGTTATCGTGGTGGCGGCCTCAGCAGCCTAGATTCGCACCACGCCAAAGACAGAGCACTCGCACCGCCCTCAAGACCAGAGTTTTCGAGGGCGCACTCAGGCCCTGTGGCTTCGCACGCCCGTAGTAGCAGAGGTATCGCCGATCGACCACCTCAGTGTGGCCGACGGTAGATCCCATTACGGGAAGTGTGGTACTACTTTTGGAGCTTGTTACGCTGGCCAGCAGGTCACTTTGCGGACCGTCCGACCGGGCGCACTGGTGGTAGGGCTCACCGTGTTCATTTGCCGCTTCATCATCTCCTACGCTACTCGCCCGAGGCGTGGTGCTCATGGGTCGCAGGTCGCGGCAGGCCGTGGCTCGAGTCCCGCCTAGCGTCCTCGAACCGCATTTATGCTTTGTCCACCGACAGATCGTGAGGCCTCACCGATGTCGCCAGTACCTTATCGGGCCGGGTTTGATGTGTATGCTTTGATAGATCCGGTTCTACTGGCCCTATATATCTCCCTTGTTGCTAGTAGGATAGGGATAGAGCACGAGTCCATAGACCCTTTCGAGGTAGCTACGCCAGCCGGTGATTCGGTGGTAGCTCGTGCGTATATAGAGCTTGTCCTGTGACCATTTACGTCGCCGACCGCCGACTTGATAGAGTTGGAGATGATTGACTTCGACGTGATCACGGGATGGATTGGCTAGCTTCTCGCTACGCCAATGTAGACCGCAGAGAGAATAATGCGGTTCCATTTCTGGCGAGCCATTGAGCGAGGAGCACGTATCGCCGAGGGTAGGTTTATTTCCTACCTCAAGGCTAGGAAGATGGTGCGAGGGGTATATCTGCCATCTCGTTCGTGTTTGATAATCAAGCCGCGTACCAGATTTTCCGCTGGCCGATGAGTCACGAGTTCCAGACGTGTTTCGGATGACCTCCGTATCCTCCCGAGAGAGATCGAGTTTTGTATAGATGTGTTGCGGATACTCGCCTATTTCCATTCCGCCATACGTAATGGCACCGCCGAGTTGAGAGTCAAGGATCAGCTTAGGGATTTGCTAGAGAAGGGCTTCATTAGGCCTAGTGTTTCTCCCTGGGGAGCGCCGGTATTGTTCGTGAAGAAGAAGGACGGGACGCTGCGCATGTGTGTTGATTACAGGCAGCTGAACAAGGTGACCATTAAGAACAGATACCCCCTTCCCAGGATTGATGATTTGTTCGACCAGTTGCAGGGTGCGAGATGTTTCTCCAAGATTGATCTGCGATCGGGCTATCATCAGGTGCGAGTCAGAGAGGTGGATGTCCCTAGGACTGCATTCCGGGCATTATGAGTTCAGGGTCATGTCTTTTGGGTTGACCAATGCTCCGACGGTATTCATGGATTTGATGAACCGAGTGTTCAAACCATTTTTGGACACGTTTGTGATAGTGTTCATTGATGATATCTTGGTTTATTCTCGCTCAGAGCAGGAGCATGCGGAGCATTTGAGGACTGTGCTGACAGTTCTCCAGGACCAGCAGTTGTACGCCAAGTTTTCCAAATGTGAGTTTTGGTTGACTTCAGTGGCGTTTCTTGGGCATATTGTCGGGGCTGATGGCATTCGAGTTGATACGGCCAAGATCGAGGCCAGACTTGCCTAGACCTACTACTCCGGCAGAGGTTCGCAGCTCGGGCCTTGCAGGTATTATCGGCGTTCGTGGAGAAGTTTGCTTCTATCTCTCGCACCATTGACTAGGCCGACTCGTAAGGCGCCAAGTTTGATGGATGATGCTTGTGAGCGGGGTTTCCGATTCTTTGAAAGAGAGATCAAGACCGCCTCGTTTACTCTTCCGGAGGGTCCAGATGGTTATGTCGTATTGTGATGCGTCGGCATCGGGTTGGGATGTGTTGATGCAGATGGCAGAGTTATAGCATATGCATCCCGACACCAAGAAACACGAGAGGAACTACCCCACCCATGATTTGGAGTCGCACCGTGATTCACGCTTTGAAGATCCGAGGCACTATTTGTATGGGGTTCACGTGGATATTTTTACGGACCACAAGAGCCTCCAGATATCTTCACCGGAGGAGCTGAACTTACGGCGAGACGGTGGTTAGAGTTGCTTAAGGATTACGATGTGGACATCCTGCACTACCCGCAAGGCCAATGTTGTGGCGTATGCTCTTAGTCGTAGGTCGATGGGGAGCCTATCGGATGTGCAGCTAGAGAGGGGACATGGTTCGTAATTTGCACCGCTTAGCGAGCCTTGGTGTCCGCTTGATTGATTCGATAGCAATGGGGTTAGAGTTCGTGAGGTTGCCGAGTCTTCCATCGCCGAGGAGGTGAAGAGGCAACGCTCGAGGATCCGGCTTTGATTCGATATCGTGATACGACTCTTCGTGAGGCAAGCGGTCCTTGAGGTAGCACCACGGGTGCTAAGGTTTGAGGGCGGGTTGTGTGTTCCGGATGTTTCGTGACTTCGCAGCAGGTTCTTGGGGAAGCACACGGTAGCAAGTTATTCTATCCATCCGGTCGACCAAGATGTACCACGACCTTAGATCCGTATTGGGGATGGCTTGAAGAGGACGCTGCAGTTCGTAGCTCGCCCGTGTTGTCGCAGTGAAGGTAGAGCACCGGAGACCGTGGTTTGTTACAGCGATAGAGATCCCGACCGAAGTGGAGGTAATCAACATGGACTTCATCACGTGATTACCTCACACTCGGAGAAGACATGATTCTATATGGGTTATCGTCGACAGTGTCGAAATCAGCCCACTTTCTTCCCGTCGAGACGACTTTTTCTACCGAGGATTATGCGGACTTTACATCCGAGAGATCGTCGATCGCATGGAGTCCCTACTGATCATATCGCATGCAGGAGCCCGGCCACGACCAACTTCGGAGGTCCTTCCGCAGGGGTTTAGGGACGCAGTGAGCACGAGTAATCGCATTTCATCCACGCATGCAGACAGCAGCAGAGCGCACTATCCAGACTCTTGAGGATATGTTGCGAGCCTGTGTCATTGACTTCAGTGGTAGTTGGGAGGATCATTTGCCTCTAGTTGAGTTCGCGTATAATAATAGCTACCACTCCAGTATTCAGATGGCGCCTTATGAGGCCTTGTATGGGAGGAAGTGCAGATCGCCTATAGGTTGGTTCGAGGTGGGCGAGGTGCAGCTAGTGGGACCAGATTTGGTGCAGCAGTGATGGATAAGTGAAGCTTATCCGAGGCGCTATTGACATTTCGAGTCGGCGATCGTCGATGCAGATCATCGCCGTCGACATCCGGAGTTCGCAATTGATGATTGGGTTTTCTGAAGGTCACCCATGGCGGTGTGATGAGATTCGGGAAGAAGGAAACTCACCAAGGTACATTGGGCCGCTTCGCATTGTCCGCAGGTAGGCAAGGTTGCCTATGAGTTGGATCTGCCGTCCGATCCGAGGCGTGCATCCGGTGTTTCACGTTTCTATCCGAGGAGATGTATCGGATCCATCTGTGGTGCATCCGATTGACGATGTCCAGTGTGACCGGCGGTTATCGATAAGGAGATTCCCATAGCGATAATCGATCGTCGGAGTTAGGCGTCTCGGACGGCGGACGTGGCTTCCACAAAGTCTTGTGGCGGAACGAGCTCGGGAGGAGATGACGGGAAGCCGAGAGGACATGAGGCGTAGTATCCTCACCTATTCCCCACACCTCCAGGTAATTCACTTTCCTACTTGTAAATTTCCATTATCGTTTATGCCTAAGTGTTGTTTATGGCCGTGTGTGGCTTTTGCAAACCGCTTAAGTTTTGAAGAACCTTATCGTTATCTGTTTGGGAAGGAACATTCGACGAATGTTTCTAAGGAGGAGAATGTTATACCCGTATTTCGCAGTATGTACGTAAAGGAATACGCATAAAAAGTTTGGTCTTAAAGTTAGGCCTTGGACGATTTTTAGGCACAACTCACAAAGCGAGCAGCTTTTCCGACTAAACGTTTCCACTTCAGAGAATAAATTCCGGCTATGCCATTTCTAATTTTTGCGGATTTTTCCGAGAGACGAAACATTTTGGACCAACGGGAGGGCAACACTTGTCACCCTCCAATTGATGGATGTGAAGCGTCCATATGGCCGATTGGAGTTGCCAACTTGGTCAAGTTGTTGGTAAGATATTTTGTGTGCAAGTTGGCTAGGTACACTTGCCCAAATCTTGACCCTACACTTGCCTTGCACTTGTCTTCATCTTGGCCATTGGTTGGCCATCCCTTGACCTATAAATACCCCTCTTGAGATGAAGAGTTCTTCATCCACAAAAGCTTTCCAAGTCTAAAAATCCTTCCTCTCCCTTTGTAAGCAATTCGTCCAACACACCTCCCCTCGAGAAGCTTGCCGAGGCTACCCCACCCCCTAGCCTAGCCGAAACCTACCCCCCCTCCCTTGATAGAAAATTTGCCTTCTTGTATTGTTATAATGCCCAAAATACCCTAGCCCAAATACCTTAGTACTTAGTAGAAGTTGAGAAGAACTTCTAAGGTTTCCTTGGAGCATACAACTGAGGAGCAAAACCTTGCTCAGCGCGACTTTTCTAGGATATTATTGGGCTTACCGAGGTAACTAATCCTAACCTCTTTGAATTAGAGAATACTTACTGTTGTAGAATAAGAATAAGTATAAATACTTAGAAGGATATCATAGAATTGAACTGCTATCACAGTAGAAGGGTTTAAAAGAAGAATAATTGAACTGTACTCGCATAGGACTGTTTTCACAGTAGACTCATATAGCTCACCGGGTAGGGTTGTGCTGCCCAACTTTCCATAGAATTGTGAACCCTCTGTTTAGAATGACCTTCAGAGTAGTCTTTGATAGATATCTGTGACTATTATAGTCGACTCACTGTGCGACATATTCAACTGGCGGTGGTTTTCACGAGAAGGTATGTGATTCTTCCTAAAGCATGATATTTTACAATATGTATATAGTAGTACGACGTATACGTGTTAATCGAATAATAACTTACGGCAATGCCTCACGGCTTAAGCCCGATAATACGCACGGCAATGCCTCACGGCTTAAGCTGAATAATACGTCTCGAATGCTCACCGGCTTAAGCTGAATAATAAAGAACTGAAAACATTTCAAAAGAACTAATTGGTTTTTTAAACAGAAGCTTAAGAGTTATACTAGCTTTATGGGAAGTTAAGTATAACCACTTAAGATTGATAAAAGAAACAAGTTGCCTATGTATTTCTAACAGACTTATATGAAATTGTGAAAAGAATAATAAGATGGTTTGATAAGTAGACATGACATGTTGCTATGTGTGTTAGTACCTTGTAACGTTTGTATAAGTGAGTATCCTTGTTGTACTTATGTTGTTTAAAGATAAGTCGTTATGTTAGTGTACTATCACTCACCTCTTGAGATGATACCGGAGGTTAAGTCGCCTCCGACGCGGGTAGACTCGGTGATGCAGGACCATGATTCGAGAATACCTCATGCGGGTCCAGGGGGCCTATGCGGAGCTACGAGAGTTCCAGGTTAGTATGCGGGGTTATGCCTCATGCGGTCTATGTGGCCATGCGGACAGCGAGTCCAGGACGATGCCGAGGAGTAGCTACCCTCGATGCGGGGTTATACCTCATGCGGGCCCATGCGAGTGGCCTATGCGGACTCCGGGAGTCCAGGATTAGGCTTGCAGAATGAGGATGTGGGCGAGTGGCCCTGTTTCGATCATTCGCAGCCTAGACAAGACGTATTACAGTTACCTATTGTTGCTCTTGTTTGTGATGTGGCACTATGTGCGGTTTCCTTGGTTGTTTCACACATATTTGTAAACTGGTTTTAAAAATGATATGTTTTCATTTAAGTACTTTACAGTTTCGCATACTTAGTACCTGTTGTACTGACCTCCTTCGGGGGGCTGCGTTCATGCCGCAGGTAAGGGCAAGCAGGTGCTAGATCCGCATCTTCGGATCTCTACGTTGGCCGTGAGCTCCATCTCTTCCGGAGGCTCTACTTTTTGGTATGATCTCCCTGTTGTAGATAGTTTTTGTACAGTCAGGGTATGGCGGGGCCCTGTCCCGCCATAGTTGTATATTTCCTTAGAGGTCTGTAGTCATGTTGTACAGTGTCGGATGTAACTGCTAAAACATGATTATATATATATGCCGAAAGGCGATGTTTTCTCACATAATCTGTGTCTTATTTTATAAACTGTTTCATGTCTTGCTTTATGTTTCCGCTGATTACTCTGATGTATGACTACTTGGGTGCCCCGGTAAGGCACCAGTCACGGGCCCCGGAACGGGTCGTGACAACTATGCACTCCGATAAGGGTCAAACATAAAATAACTATTTTACCTAAGATGGCCTTGCCTCTAAGGTCTCTACGTATAAAACTCTAAGGCTTACACTTACCTTATCCCCAATCTTACCCTTTAAATAACCATGATTTCCAATCACAACTAACACAATGCTATCTGGACATAACACTTAAGGGATACTCATCCTATCACACATACAAATTTCTAGAGGGTTAAGGATATACCAGATCTATCGCTTCACTCCTCTCGCTGCTCTAATCGGCCCCGCCTATTGGGCGATAGCTAAGAAGGTGACGAACTAGCCACCGGGTCCCGGCTAAGTCTCTACATCCGCACCACCTGGCCGGACAATTTCTCCAAAATGGCCTGCTGGCCGCAAGAAAAACAAGTACCAACAAAAGACGACATTCGGGATGACGACGCCATCTGTGAACACCGGGAAAATCAATCCGGCCGGGGAACCTACGTAGCTGGAACCGGAAGCTCGAGCTCGACCAACTCCGCTTACCACGAACGTTCAACCCCGCGGAGGACCACTGCGACCGTGGATGCGTATCTAATCACTTGGTGAGGCGATTGGCCTCGAAAGTTACCAAAGGACCTTGTTGTTCGCCTCTTCGCTGCCCTCGTTAACCCGTTGATCTCTACTTTTCTTGGCTCACGCGCATAAGCCCGCATACGAGCCATGCTCAAGCCTAATCAAGAATTACTCTTGCACAACCTCTCTTAGATATTCATCAAGACTCGCGTACATCGGTATACTCTCCGTAGCCAAATCCATAGCTAGTAATGGTCGCTTTGCAATCTCTATTCTCTGTTCCCGGTCGTGGAACTGAAGGTTCAACTTATCATGGCCGCAGTAGGAACTGCTGCCGCCGTGCTAAACTCTGCTGGGCTGGTGATGTCGCAGAACTCCCCAAATGAAGCACCACCCCCGGTGATGATTGGGCATGTGCCCTCGTAACCCTCTCAGATTTACTCGCAGCCTCTCGCCGCTTGCCCTCACGGCTCGGGTTGCCTTACACGGAGGCATAACGGTAAGGGAAAGAAATACGTTAGAGGGGTCTAACTTACAACACAACTCTAAGGCACGATCTCAGAGTGAGAAGAATGGAAACCAATCCTAAATATCATATAGCCTCCTGATTATTGGTGTGGTGCACAACACACCGATAATCAAGACTCATCGACACGATGCGTAGACACTTTCCGAGGATTAACTGCTCTGATACCACTTTTGTCACAACCCGAACCCGGGCCCATGACTGGTGCCTTACCCCGGGCACCCAAGTAGACATACATCAGAGTAATCAGCGTAACATAAAACAAGACATGAAATATCAAGAAGTGTAAAACAGTTATCTGAGAAAAATTTTCCTTTCGGCATAATATATAAAACTTAACCGAACAGCACATCCCTTTTACACCGCCACAACAAGCATTCATGCACCTCTAAGAGTGACATGACAACAATGGCGGGACAGGGCCCCGCCATACCCCTGAATATAAGCACCTACTACGACAGGGGACTATACCACTGATAAGCCTCCGGAGAAACGGAGCTTCCCAAACGCTGAACTGTGACCCTGAGAGCTAGGATCAACGACTGGTGTACCTCAACTCGCGCAGATGAACGCAGCCCGGCGAGGTCGATAACAGTACCAAGTATGTGAAACTGAAAATACTGTAAATGAAATCATAGTAGTCTATATAAAGAAGGAGACATGTATGATAACCAAACTACAATTCACAATAAATAAGCAGTCATGTCAAGTCAGGAACTCACGCCCTCAAAGTCATTACTCAAATATAACTATGGGTCTCACGCCCACAACATCAATCATGCCCGTGAAATACCTTCCTCACTGCCGGCAGTCTATGATATAAAAGCACCAAGGAATACACATGAACACCAGGTCCCACCTGTGTCATCATAAAACCGTACGGGGTAAGTACGAAGGCATAGCCGACTACTAAAACCCACAGTACAAACAAGGTCATAAATTGTATCATGAGATCTGTCTAGACCGTCATGTCACGACCTGCCTGGCCCGTGGATCGTGCCTTACCCGCACCCCAAAGAGTCATACATCGAGTAATCACGAACATAAAATAACCAAGATATGAAACAAGATAAATTGAGACACGTATATCTCAAGAAAGTTGCCTTTCGGCATATATATATATACAACAACTCTTTCAACATGAGCAGTTAATCCTTTTACAAACCTCTTACAATTTCTGCCACAACAAGATTTCTGCACTTACGAATGATATGACAACAACGACGGGACAGGGCCCCGTCATACCCCTGAATGTAAGCACCTAAAACAACAGGGGACTATACCACGATAAGCCTCCGGAGAAACGGAGCTTTCCCAAACGCTGAACTGTGACCCTAAGAGCGAGGATCAACGACTGGTGTACCTTTACCTGCGGCATGACGCAGCCAAGGAGGTCGATAACAAAAATTTAGTATGTGAAACTGAAAATAAATCAGAATGAAATCATAGCAGTCATATAAAGCAGGAGACATATATGATAACCAAACTACAGTTTACAACAAAGCAGTCATGTCAAGTCAGGGACTCACGCCCTCAAGTCATCACTCAAGTATAACAATGGGTCTCAGGCCCACAACATCAATCATGCCCGTGGAATACCTTCCTCACTGCCGGCAGTCTATGATATAAAAGCACCAAGGAACACACATGAACACCAGGTCCCACCTGTGTCATAATAAAACTGTACGGGGTAAGTACGAAGGCATAGCCGACTACTAAAAACCCACAGTACCAACCAGGTCATGAACTGTATCATAAGATCTGTCTAGACCGTCACATGATCAAAGCTGGCCACTTGCCCGCAGTATCAATGTACGCGTCTAACCCTGGAACTCCCGCAGCTCCGCATAGGCCAAACTCATAGGCCCGCATGAGGTATAACCCCGCATCGAGGGTAGCTACTCCCCGGCAGCGTCCTGGACTCGCCGTCCGCATGGCCACAAGGACCGCATGACCACAAGGGCCGCACACTAACCTGGAACTCCCGCAGTTCCGCATAGGCCCTACAGACCCGCATAAGGTATTCTCGAATCATAGGTCCATCGACCCGCCTGAGTCTACCCCGCATCGGAGGGCAGCTTAACCTCCGGAATATGTCACGATGAGTGGCACAATACTATCATAACGACTGATAGTTAAGAAGCACAATCAAGGGAAACCCCTTTACACAAACATCACAAGATACTATCACACGTAGCATCCTAACATGATTACTTATCAAAGCAACGAGAGTATTACCAGGCTATCACAATTCAATACAATCAAGTTATTCACACAAGGTACTTTCTACTTTAAGTTAACAAGTTCGGGAATTAATCCCCAAAGTACTTTATACAATAACTCTTTTAAAAGGTACGTCAAAAGTCACACAATACCCGTAGTATATAAAAATAGAGTGACTATCTTTTTAAGTAAACCAAAATACTTACCTTTGTAAAATCAAGTAACAACATTATTTTCCAAACGTCCAAGTTTGCCTAATTTCAAATGTTCACGTTTCTTATTTTAGAAAGGTTTCGTAGTTCATAGTCTTATTCATTTAAGAATATAATTCTCTTTTAAACAATCTGAGAAACATAAGTCTTATGTGAGTAGGATATTCTTGTTTATAACAATCTTATTACAATGACCATGATCTAGGAAATATCATTTTGTCTTATCTTAGCTTCTATGCAGATGGAAGTTTCTACTGGTTTTAATAATACTTAATTATTCAAAACATTTCCTTTTATTAACGCTGCAGTGGTTTGTCGATACACATCCTGATTTCAAAAATCAGTAAAACATTCTTAAGCCGTTATACCTAACTTCCCATAAAGCTAGTATAACTCTTAAGTTTTCAAAAGAAACCAAGTATCACTCTTCTTTCAAAACGATTTAGAAATCTTTTGAAATACTTCAAGTTCTTTATTATCACACATCAAGCCAGTTATAAACAAATCATTTACCTTTTAAAAACCACAAAGTATTTTCGGACCTACATAAAGCTGTTATAACCAACTTCCCATAAAGCCGTTATAACACTTTATGTTTCAAACCAATCAAATACATTTAACACGCAGACGCTTCACCGTACTACATAGTTCACACATATCATGCTAGAAGAGATAGGAAGAGGTTCACATACCTCGCGACGAGTATCGACTAATAGCAAAACGCTCCAAGTACTTCCAACCGTCGGCTACTCCTTAAGCCAAGTAGATCGCGCCACACGTAGTACTTCAACCTATAAGGCCACAAGGCGCTTATTAACATTTAGACCTCATCGCAGAACATTCTACCGAAAATTCGGCAGCACCTCCCCCCCCCGCAACAGCGTAAATCTCCTCCTTTATCGAGGCCGGCTACCAAGCCAACCAGGGGGGGGTTACACATCTAACCCGAACGGGTACAATTCTACTCCACAGAAAAGCTACACAAGTCTCATCAGAATACACCTATGTAAATCTGATTCGATTCTTCTTTCGAAAAGGTTTCTTATTATTCAGGCTTAAGTCAAAAGACATTGCCGATAACAACGTTCAGTTCTAAATATAGTATACTTCAACTATATAGTCTAACAATCATGTAATTTCCAATTACAATAGAGGGACAAGATATTTACCTCGATAAGCCCATAATTATCCAAGTTTAAATGTCGATCCTGAGCAAGGTTTAGCTCCTACTCCGTGCGCTCCGACCCGCTCCAAACAACCCTTAGAAGTTCTAACCAACTTCTACTTATTACTCCAACTAACTATGGAGATTTTCCTTAGGGTTTCGGTTTTGTGACTGAAGGGAAGTATAATAGTATTTCTGGGCTTTTCGTATAAGTATAACCTTAGGATACTACAAGGTATACGGCTAAGGTAATTTGGGCATTATAACAATACTTTGAGAGTATTTCTACCAAGAGGGTATTATACAAAACAACTAGGCTAGTGGTACCCACGGCTAGCACCCCAAGGAGGGTGTATACCCTCTACCACCCCACTGGGGGTACTCTCGCGGGGAAGGGTGCTCTGCTAAGCCTCACAAGGGGGACGAAACACAACTGAGGGAGGAGAGTTTTAACACTTAGAGATTTGTGGAAAGGATGAAGAATTCATCAAAGGGAGAGGGGTATTTATAGGTCAAGTGAAGGCCAATCAATGGCCAAGATCTTGCCAAGTGCAAGGCAAGTGTAGGGCCAAGATTCAACCAAGTGTCCTTGACCAACTAACACACAAAATATCCTACCAACTCCCCTTGACCAACAAGGCCAAATCGTCCATCACATTACCGCCCACTCCCACCAATTAGAGGGTGACAAGTGTCGCCCTCTTGTTGGTCCAAAATGTTTCGTCTCTCGGAAAAATCCGCAAAAATTAGAAATGACATAGCCGGAATTTTCCCTACGAAAGCTGTGAAAACGTTTCGCCGAAAAACGACTCTAACCGGGTGTTGTGAACAAAATAATTCGGCCAAGCCTATTTGAAGTTCGAAAATTTCTACGTCGTCCTACGCATATACTGCGGAAAAATACGGGGTATAACACGTCACATGATCAAAGCCGCCACTCGCGCAGATCTAATACGCGCGTCTAGCCACGAACTTCCCGCAGCTCCGCATAGGCCACTCCAATGGCCCGCATGAGGTATTCCCCGCATCGAGGGTAGCTACTCCCCGGCATCCGCCTGGACTCGCTGTCCGCATGGCCACATAGACCGCATGACCATAAAGGTCGCACACTAACCTGGAGCTCTCGTAGCTCCGCATAGGCCCCCGGGACCCGCATGAGGTATTCTCGAATCATAGGTCACACACTACCGAGTCTACCCGCGACGGAGGCGACTTAACCTCCGGGATTATGTCAAGGTGAGTGGTACAATACCACCATAACAGCTGATAGTTAAACAACTTAAGCGCAATCGAGGGAAAACCCCTTTACACAAACATCACAAGATAATAACACACGTAGCATCCTAGCATGTTTACTTATCAAATCAACAAGAAAGTATTACAAGGCTATCACAAACCAACACAATCAAGTTATTCACACAAGGTAGTTTCTACTATATGATTAATGTAATAGAAGGATATTACAGAAAAGACTTGAACTGAAATCACATCAGAAGAATATTAAAGAAGAAGATTTAAACTGTACTTACATAGGACTGTATTTACAGTAGACTTGTATAACCTTTATAGGTTGAATGTTCTGCGAGTAGCATGCACTACTTGAAAGGTGGACAAGCCTAGCCGGGTTATAGCCGTGGAGCGTTTTGCTAATAGTCGATAATCGTCGCGAGGTATGTGATTCTTCCAATCCTCTTGAGCATGATATTTTAAAAGAATATATATATAGTACGGTAGACGTACGTGTGTTAACTGAACGTAGTTGTACGGCAATGTCTTTTGACTTAAGCCTGAATAATAAGAATCTTGAAGTATTTCAAAAGAATTAAGAATCCTTTTTGAAAGAAGAGTAATACTTGGTTTTAAAAACTTAAGAGTCATACTAGCTTTATGGGAAGTTAGGTATAACGACTTAAGAGTGATAAAAAGAATGGTTTATTAATTTTAGAAGTTGAGAGACTTGATCTTAAAAGATAAGAGACTTGACTTAAATAAATTAATACGAATTTTGTGTGAAACCTCATTCGTGAGTAATGAGTACTTGGTTTTTAAAAGGAAGAATGTTTTACTGATTTCGGAAATCAGAACAAGTATCGAACAAACCACTGCAGCGTTAATAAAGGGAAATGTTTTGACTAATTAAGTATTAATAAAACCAGTAGAAACCTCCATCTGCATAGAAGCTAAGATGAGACAAAATGATATTACATTTCCTAGATCATGGCTGCTTAAATAAGATTGATTATGAACAAGAATAACCTATTCACATATAAGGCATATGTATCTCAAATTGTTTTAAAGGAGAATTATTTCATTAAGTGATTAAAACTATGAACTACGAAACCTTTCGAAAACGAGAAACTTGAGCTTTTGAAATTAGGCAAACTTGAACGTTTGGAAAATAATGTTGTTACTTGATTTACAAAGGGAAGTGTTTTGGTTTACTTAAAAGTATAGTCACTCTATTTTCATACTACGGGTATTGTGTGACTTTTGTGAAAGAAACGGATCTTTTAAAAGAGTTAATGTATGAAGTACTTTGGGGATAAAAACCCGAAATTGTTAACATAAAGTAGAAAGTACCTTGTGTGAATAACTTGATTGTGTTGGTTTGTGATAGCCTTGTAATACTTTCTTGTTGATTTGATAAGTAAACATGTTAGGATGCTACGTGTGTTAGTATCTAGTGATGTTTGTGTAAAGGGGTTTCCCTTGTTGTGCTTATGTTGTTTAAACGATAAGTTGTTATGTTATTATATCACATACCCCTTGACTTGTTATACCGAGGGCTTGCCACCCTTGATGCGGGTCTATATGGCCTATGCGGTCTACGTGACTATGCGGAGCAGCGGTATGCTCCAGGATTGATCATTCCGGGTGTATATCCCGATGCGGGGATGCCCTATGCACGCATGTGACTATGCGTCTATTGAGACTATGCGACTGCAGGAGTCCGCGAGGTACCGGTTAGCTACCCCGTCACGAGGAATACCTCATGCGGGTCTGTGTGTGACCTATGCGGGCTGCGGGAAGTCCAGGATTAGGCACACATAATGATACTATGGGCGATTGGCCTTTCTTCGATCATTCGCGGCCTAGAAAAGACCTGTTACAGTTTATCTACCTTGCTTTTGTTCATGTTGTGGCACTATGTGCAGTTGAACTGATTGTGTTTGCAAATGGTTTTAAATACTTTGATTTTACTTGATTTTTACGCTTCACATACTTGGTACTGTTATCGACCTCCTTCGGGCCGCTGCTCATGCCGCAGTAGAGGTACACCGCCGTTGATCCTCGCTCTTAGGTCAGTTCAGCGTTTGGGAAGCTCCGTTTCTCCGAGGCTTATCACGTATAGTCCGTCGTAGTAGGTACTTACATTCAGGTATGGCGGGCCCCGCCCCGCCATTGTTGTCATATCATTATTAGAGGTGCAGTAGTAATCTTGTAGGCGAAATTGTAAAAAGGGATGTAACTGTTCTAGTTGTTATATATATATGCCGAAAGGCAAGTTTTCTCAGATAACTGTTTCACATTTCATTATATATCATGTCTTGTTTTATGTTCCGCTGATTACTCTGAAGTATGTCTACTTGGTTGCCCGGTGTAAGGCACCGCCACGCGGGTTCGGTCGTGTGATATAAGCATGTCCAAGAGTATCCTCGCGTCGCGTGCCCGGAATCCCACATCGCATAAGCGTGACCACGGGTAATACAAACAACCGAATCTAACCCGCCTCCTAGTCACATGCCCCGGAATCCCACATCGTATAAGCATGTCCAAGGAATATCCCTCGTGGTCGCATGCCCCGGAATCCCACATCGTATAAGCATGACCATGGGGTAATACAAACAAATCCGGGAATCTAACCCGCCTCCTGGTCACATACCCCGGAATCCCATATCGTATAAGCATGTCCAAGGAGTATCCCTCGTGGTCGCATGCCCCGGAATCCCACATCGTATAAGCATGTCCAAGGAGTATCCCTCGTGGTCGCATGCCCCGAAATCCCACATCGTATAAGCATGACCATGGGGTAATACAAACAAATCCGGGAATCTAACCCGCCTCCTGGTCACATGCCCCGGAATCCCACATCGTATAAGCATGTCCAAGGAGTATCCCTCGTGGTCGCATGTCCAAGGAGTATCCCTCGTGGTCGCATGCCCCGGAATCCCACATCGTATAAGCATGACCATGGGGTAATACAAACAAATGGGAATCTAACCCGCCTCGGTCACGTGCCCGGAATCCCACATCGTATAAGCGTGTCGAGAGTATCCTCGTGGTCGCATGCCGGAATCCCACATCGTATAAGCATGACCATGGGTAATACAAACAAATCCGAATCTAACCCGCCTCGCAGTCACATGCCGGAATCCCACATCGTATAAGCATGTCTAAGGAGTATCCCTCGTGGTCGCATGCCCCGGAATCCCACATCGTATAAGCATGACCATGGGGTAATACAAACAAATCCGGGAATCTAACCCGCCTCCTGGTCACATGCCCCGGAATCCCACATCGTATAAGCATGTCCAAGGAGTATCCCTCGTGGTCGCATGCCCCGGAATCCCACATCGTAAAAACATGACCAAGGGGTAATACAAAAAATGGAAGCATACCCGTGGAATCCCACATCACCGTCGGTACATCCAAGTAAACTTACAACAAGACAGCCGGCCCTCCAACCGAGCCGGAATCATGCATAGCATGGTCGCATGCCCCGGAATCCCTCATCGTATAAGCATGGCCATGGGTAATAAAACAAATCCGGGAATCTAACCCGCCTCCTGGTCACATGCCCCGGAATCCCACATTGTATAAGCATGTCCAAGGATCAATCATAATGGAAGCATACCCGTGGAATCCCACATCACTGTCGGTACGTCCAAGTAAACTTACAATAAGACAGCCGACCCTTCAACTGAGAGTCACGACAACGTAAACATATAATACTTGCACTCAAATCTATCACAAGCAAACATACAAGTTCATTAAACCTTTAGAATTCCATTTTTATAAACTCATGGCACTTTCGTTTCACACATAAAAATCCGGGAATTTAACCCAAAGTACTACGTACTTCCATTCTTTTCAAAGGGTTCCTTTTCATATAAAACCCCAAGATACTAACACCCGTAGTATCAAGGCTTGTTTACATTTCACATAAGTCACTATACTTTTAGAAATACGTTTCTACTTTCTAAATCGAGTGACCCTTATTTTAAAACTTTAAGCAAGTGATACCTTTAAATCAAAATACCCTTCCTTATTTCAAGTTACTCCTTACTTACATTATTAGAGGAAACCATTCTCTTAACATTTCATAAAGCCGTTATACCCAACTTTCCATAAAGCCGTTATAACCCTTTATGGTTTTAGACAATTTCATTCCTTTTTCAACCAAGAGACTTATACTTTTAAAACCAAGTATCATATACTTTCAAATCAATTTTCTTAACTTCCAAAATACTTCAAGTCTCTTAACTTTAGAAATCAAGTTTCTTTAACTTTTAAATCTCAAGTAACTCACACCTTTTAAAACAAGTTACTTCCCTTAAATCATGTCATTTCTTCCTTGAAGAATCAAGTTTCATTACTTGAAAATAAAGTCTCTCAACCTTTTAGGAGTCAAAGGTTCATAGTCTTAAAACTTCATAACGTAAATTCTTTAAGTGAAGTACATATGCCTTATGTGTGTGAGTAGATTATACTTGTTTATAACGATCTTATTAAAGCAACCATGATCTATAAAATGTAATACAATTTTGTCTTATCTTATCTTCTATGCAGATGGAGAATTCTACTTGTTTTAATATAATTTATCGTCATTACATTTTCCTTTATTAACGCTGCAATGACTTGTTCGATACTTATTCTCATTCGTGCCGTAAATTAGCCAAGTCAACTTGGCTCCAAATACCTCCTAATGACTCTTACCAACATCCCCCATAAGACTTGGTAAGAACTTAGGATAACTTAGACATAACCCTTACGTAGAGTAAATCAACATACATACTTCTTAACTTCTAAGAGTAGAAGGAATCATGAAATAATACCACATGTATATTCCATACATAGAATCATGTCTAAAGAAGGAAGAGGTTCACATACCTCGCGACGATTATCGACAAATAGCAAAATGCTCCGAAGTACTTCAACCTTGATAGCTATTCCATCCTTCAAGTAGAATCCGCTATACTTAGTACTTCAACCAAAAATGGCCATAATACGTCCATTAACCTCTAGCTTCGAATGTAGAATATTCTAAGTGCAAAGTCACTAAATTCTACGGAAAATCGGATAGCACTTCCTTTGTTTCTACATACTTTGCCACCTTTTTCAAGGCCGAATACAATAACCAAACACGCCACATTTAAGGCCCAACAATTCAGCTAACCAAAGGGGATTACACGCCTTAACAGGACGTGTAAAATTCTGCCCCACAAATTAATACGAAACTAGTTCCATAATTAAAGCCATTCTCGGCTAACATAAACAACAACTCAAAGTCTTTTCCAATTCTTTTAATCCAAATTCTTAGGTCTAACATGTTATATAGTCATAAACAACTTCAACAACTATAATTCCTTTCTTATATAACATGCGACGACTTAAACTAATAATCAACTTGAATTGAAATCTTAAGGGTTAAACATGCTATTTTTCGGATTAGGGTTCCAATATTCCTAACACTTATCAACTTCATAATATAAACATCATGCTTGCTAATATCCATAGCTACAAGAATAAGTAATCTCAATTACTAAAACGACAAGAATTATACCTTTACAAGCCCTTAAAATTTCCAAGATTCAAAGTCGCTCCTTAGCAATTCTTAGCTCCTTTCCTTTACGCTCCAATCCGATATTTGAAGCCCTTAGAAGTTCACAACCAACTTCTCTTCCATTTCCAATCAAAACCTATGAAAATGCCTTAGGTTTTCGCCTTGCGACTAACGTGAAAACGCCGTTTTTCTGAAATCTTTCTATTGAGATATCCTTACAATACCCTTAGGGAACTTGGGTTAAAGTCTTGTGGCTAATGAACCACAAACGAAAATTTTCATCCCTTGAGGATGCCTAAACCCGAGAGCAACAATGCCAAGAACAAGGGTTCTTCAATTTTTCTAACTGTGGGATGTCTTTCTACTAGTAGTAGTAGTAGTAGTATATATAAATAAATCAAAGGTTAGGATAAAACCAAATGGAAGGTTAGGATGTGGTCAATATTATCAAGCTCTCTTGACTTTGACTTAGTCAATAAAATCAAGCCAAAGTCTAGCAAGACTTGCTCATCTACACAATGGTAAAATGACCATTATATCCTTGCTCCAATTCTCCCAAGACCAATGTGGGGGGGTGCCACGTGTCGCCCTCCCATTCATCCATAAAATTCCGTAACCCTCGTGGGTCCCACAAAACGTAAAATTCCTCGGGTGGGCCCCACGTGACCAAATCCGTAAGATTAAATTTCCATAATGATAATAAGTTCCATACTCTTCAATTAATGCATTTTGAGAATCTAATTCTCACCAACGAACATTTATCCTTCCCGACGTTCGGAAGATTTTCCGTCGGAAAAACAATTCTTCCTTTCGTACCCTATTCAAGTCTTGAGTTCCTTACGTACATTCTCTTAAACATGCCCTGGAGTTACGGGGTGTAACATTCTTCCCCCCTTAGAAACATTCGTCCCCGAATGTTCTTCCGGAGTCCAATCTAATTAGATAGCGACATAGTCTCCTTTTACTGCACCCTTCATATTACATATGCCACCCATGGCCACATAACAATACTTATACTAAGATGTCAACCTTGGCACTCACAAAGCCAACTAGTCCATACTCATAATGACCTCAAAGTCTGTCATAATCCTCTCTACTAGGTCTACTAGGGTCTGACGACTGTATCATCACCGGGAAAATCTCATATTCCCGCTCAGCTACCACCCCACACACTCACGGGTGTAGTTACCTCGAAAGGTTCTTATGGATTCAGGCTCTACTCCTTTACACTTGGTTGCTATCTTTCTTATTGGTCGTACTCTTTCCGTACTTCCAACTCATACTAGCATACATACATAACTTCCATACCGATTCTGGCCTCTAATCTTTGGAGTCACTCTATAAAACAATATAAGGCCATTTCCGGCTTTCACGACCTGGTTCCGGTGGAACGCGTCCACGAACCCGTAAAACAATTAACTAGACTTGGGCCTTGCACCCTCGTGACCCTGTCACGTAGCGGAACTACTACCAACTGATCCTACTCCATTTCAGGCTATGGGGCGACCCGCAATAGGTCCTCACCCCGTCCCACCGTCGCACTTAACTCTTATTCTTGGTCTATAATAAATCTTTCTACCCGAGAAGACCTTGTACATCTAAGGTCTCAGCGGTCATCAATATTCTTAGGCTCGCAATTTCCATGCTCCAAGCCTACCTTACCAGTCCCCCAGTAAACGGGTACAAAAACTTCTCATAATACCATAATTGTGTCGTCTTGATCACAACAACCATTACTTACTCTATACGGACCTCATCTGTACAATTCTCTTAAGCCTACCACGTAGCTTAATATATTAACATGGTATTCCATTAAGTTCTTAACATGACTTCTTAAGCGTTCACTGCCCTATCAGACAGTTCATCCTTCCCCAATTATCTCAAAATAAAACATAAGACCTCGATGAGAATTCTTTAATTGTTTCATACCTTCCCAGTATCTAGTTAGTCCTTACCAACTCTTGGTAATCTAAAACCATTCTTGGCAACACGCGTCTGACCCTCATACATAGCTCTGTATAGCTGTATGTCACAATACCAACTATACTACAATCATTACCAACCTGGATATGCAATCCACATAGTCCTTCCAGGTCATCGCTGCTTTGCTCAGAATGCAATCAACATAACTCGTTAGGGAGAGACAACCCTAACGACACAGCTCTATCGCACGATCTCAGAGTGAGAAGAATGGAAACCAATCCTAAATGTCCTGCAGCCTCCTGATTATAGATGTGGTGCACAACACACCAATAATCAAGACTCTACTAGACACGGTCTGTAGACACTTTCCGAGGACTAACTGCTCTGATACCACTTTTGTCACGACCCGACCCCGGGCCGCGACTAGTGCACTACCTGGGCACCCTTCTAATCATACAACATAGTAAACAGCGGAAGATAAATAACACACTTTTTAAAAAAAAAAAACTAAGGCCAAGCCGATAAGGCTTCCATAATCATAAAAATTACCCGAAAGGGTCTACACTGTTTAACAATGTAAACAAAACAACTCTAGCCATCCATTACAAATGAATACATGCACTTCTAAGATTTGAACAAATACTATGACGACAAGGCCCCGCCGCACTTGAATATACATAGCCATGACAACTCCGAACATTGGAGTCATCTCAAATGTGAATCGGGATCCTAAGCTCGCGGATCCACAATCGTACCTAAACTGCGGACATGAACGCAGCTTCAAGAGGGTCGATAACAAAAATTTAATATGGAACGAAAATAAAGTACAAGAACAGATCATAATCATGCCACGACCTCAAGCTCGCATCGTGCCTACCTGGGCACCTTACAGTATACATTAGAGATAATCGTGAACATACATGAAAAAATAAAACAACAGAAATAAAACAATGGTTAGCCGATAGGCTACCTTCCCGACATATATATACAACCAAGCGGTTGCCTCTTTCTTTACAAACCGACCCACAATATGTGACTACAGGACCTCTAAGAGTTTTAACATAACAATGGCGGGACAGGCCCCGCCATACCCCGAATATACATGAATCTACAACTTCAGGGAAAACTGCACAAGAGATAAGCCTCCGAGCAAATGGAGCTTTTTCCCAAAATCAACCGAGTTCCTAAGAGCAAGGTTCACCAACGTGGTACCTAATACCTGCGGGCATGAACGCAGCTTCGGGGTCAAGATAACAAATTTAATATGGAATGAAATAACGACAAGAAATGTATCATAATCGTACAAAAGAATGACAGGGACAAGTATAAAAAAAGTACATACCAGATCCTGCCGTGTCATTACCACTTATGAACTTAATCGCACCTTATTATTTCCCATTTTCAATAAAAGTTATAGTCACAATCTTATTCACATGATTAGGAAAAATCATTAAGTTCATTACTATATGACTTACTTATTTTTCATAACATAATCCGGCCCTTTAAGGAGGGGCGCCTATACTACCCGGCCCAATCTGGGACGCGATCAAGTCACACAAATATCAAAGCGTGCCCGTGGAATCCCCTATCACTGCCGACTGCTATAAGTGTAAAATATAACCATATGTCGCGCCCGTGGCATCCCACCTCACTGTCGGAGTACACATACACAACACATATATATATCTCCTGCCCGTAGAATCCCACATCATTGCCGACAACTATAAGTGTAAAATATAACCATGTGTCGCGCCCGTGGCATCCCACCTCACTGTCGGCGTACACATACACAACATATATATATATATATATATATATATATAACGCGGCCGCATGCCCCGGAATCCCACATCGTATAAGCATGGCCATAACGTGCCCTCGGCATCCCTCATCGTAGGTGCAGGTCTTCATGGGGAGCTAGCCCATGGAGTAAAATATAACATGGTCGCATGCCCCGGAATCCCACATCGTATAAGCATGGCCATGGAGTAATAAAACGCGCGGGCATCTAACCCGCATCCTGGCTGCATGCCCCGGCATCCCTCATCGTATAAGCATGGCCAAGATCAATCACAATGGAAGCATACCCGTGGAATCCCCCGTCACTGCCGGTACGTCCGATAAAATGTCCGGGCATCTAACCCGCATCCTGGTCACATGCCCCGGAATCCCACATCGTATAAGCATGTCCAAGGATCAATCATGATGGAAGCATACCCGTGGAATCCCACATCACTGTCGGTACGTCCAAGTAAACTTATAACAAGACAGCCGACCCTCCAACCGAGAGTCACGACAACGTAACATATAATACTTGCACTTAAAGCTATCACAAGCAAATACAGGCAAGTTCATTAAACCTTTAGACTTCCATTTTTATAAACTCATGACACTTTCGTTTTACACATCAAAATCCGGGAATTTAACCCCAAGTACTACGTACTTTCATTCTTTTCAAAATATTCCTTTTCATATAAAACCCTAAGATACTAACACCCGTAGTATCAAGGCTTGTGTACATTTCACATAAGTCACGATACTTTTAGAAATACATTTCTCGGCTTCTAAATCAAGTGACCCTTACTTTAAAGCTTTAAGCAAGTGATACCCTTAAATCAAATTATTTCCTTGATTACTTTATTAGAGAAAAACCATTCTCTTAACCTTCCATAAAGCCGTTATAACCAACTTCCCATAAAGACGTTATAACCCTTTATGGTTTTAGACAAACCCATTCCTTTTATAACCAAGAGACTTATACTTTTTAAAATCAAGTATTGTATACTTTCAAATCAATTCTCTTAACTTTCAAAGTACAATTAGTCTCTTAACCTTTAGAAATCAAGTGACTCCTTTTATTATAAAACCTTAGGCAATTGATGCCTTAAAATCAAGTTGCCTTTTTATTAAAAAAATCAAGTCATTTATCTTTCCATAAAGCAAATATAACCAACTTCCCATAAAGTCGTTATATTCACTTTATACCTTAGCCAAAATATAATTTCCTATCCAAGGGACTTATACGTTTAAAACGGAACAAGTATCACATACTTTAAAACTCTTCAAGTCCCTTAACTTAATAAAACTTAAGACATCCTTTATTCTTTCAAAGAAGTGAGTTAATCTCCTAACTCACCCGACTAGGCTATTCATAATACTAGTAAAGGATATCAAGGTGTTGTACGTCTACCGTACTACATACGTGCAACTAGTCATGCTCAAAAGATAGGAAAAGTTCTACATAGAGTAAATCACACAACTACCTCTTAACTTCTAAGAGTAGAAGGAAACATGAAATGATACCACAGGTATATTCCATACATAGAATCATGCCAAAGGAAGGAAGAGGTTCACATACCTCGCGACGATTATCGACAAGTAGCAAAATGCTCCAAAGTACTTCAATCTTGATAGCTATTCCATCCTTCAAGTAGGATACGCTATACTTAGTACTTCAACCTATAATGGTCACAATACGTCCATTAACCTCTTACTTCAAACGTAGAATATTCTAAGTGCTAAGTCGCTAAATTCTACGGAAAATCGGACAGCACCTCCTTTGTTTTTACTTACTTTGCCACCTTTTTCAAGGCCGAATTCAATAACCAAACACGCCACATTTAAGGCCCAATCAAAGCAATTAACAATAGGGGATTACACGCCTACTAGACGTGTAAAATTCCGCCCCACAATAGATATCAAACTAATACAACTACTAGTCCAATTTCGGCCATATTGAGTACATAAAATACCAATTCTTATCCAATTTCCATTTCAATCCAAATTGTTAGCATAACATGATATCAAGTCGCAATCGATTATAACTACTATAATCTTCAAGTAAGTAACATGCGACGATTTCTAATAAACGACCAATTAGTAATCCAACTTCAAGTGGCTAATAAAACATTTCGGATTTAACCTACAATCAATCCATAATACTTATAAACTTCAACACATACACTTCATGCTATCAACATGTAAAGCTAACAACAATATAAATAATCTTGTAACACTTTTAAGAGACAAGATTATACCTCAACGAATCTCAATCCAACTCCAAATCCAAATTTGCTCCCTAGCAACTTAGAGCCTCTTCAAGACGCTTCAATCCGCTAGTTGAGACCCTTAGAACAACACCAACAAACTTCCTTCAAATCTCCAAACAAAACCTAGAAAGACAACTAGGTTTTCGCTTTGCGACTAACCCGAAAACTATCTTTTTCCGAGATTTTTCTATTGAGATATGCTTACAATACACTCAAGAACCTTGGTTTAAAGTGTGGAGCTTAATGGACAAGGAACAAAATTTTTTCCTTCTTTCCCTTAGTGAACCCGAGAGCTAGGCTCTTGTGTTCTTCAATTTGTGTGAAAATTTTACTAAGTGTTAAGCTTGTCATACTACTACTAGTATTATATAGCAACATGGAGGGTCAAGATGCAAACAAATGGGTGGTTTGGATGAAGTCTTATCAAATATCAAGACTAGTGGACCCCTTTGACCAAGTCAATTATCTCAAGCTACTACTTGCAAGACTTGTCTTGCTAACAAAGGTCCAATGACCCTCTTTCCCTTGCAAATTTCGTCCAAGGCATCATTAAGGGGGGGGTGACACGTGTCGCCCTCCCATTCGTCACAATAGTACGTTTTCCGACAATTTCATAATTCCGATTAATTTTTACAACTCTCAAATCTTAACACTGTGAGTTCTTATGTACGTTCTTAAAACATGTCCTGTAAATACGGGGTGTAACATTCTTCCCCCCTTAGAAACATTCGTCCCCGAATGTTCTTTCGGAGTCAAACTTATAATTATCGACATAGTTTCCTTTTTACCACCCCGACATACCAATAATGCCACACATGGCCCTAATACCTCGCACACGCATATCCGTCCATCATAATCCCAAAAGAAATTATATTTTCATACTTCCTACTCTTTCTAGCATATACATAGTCTCAATATAATATGTTCGTGACATTTAAACATACCATAAATTTATCATGCATACAAGTTTCTAAAGGGCCAAAGACATACCTGAAATCATATAGGCGGTTCAAAGGACCGCTAAAACTGGGAATTTCCACCACGGCCCCTGGCACGGCCTGCCGGTGCATAAACATCCTGCCTAGCTATGGAAGGCGAAGAACCCATAACTGATCCAGTAAACTGCGCTATCCCACCAGTGCCACCTCTGGTCGGACAGTCTCTCACGAAATGGCCCTGCTGGCCGCAAGCATAACAAGCTGTCGAAGTAGTACGACATTCCCCAAAATGGAATCTACTACAGTGACCACACCGGGGCAAAGGTGGCTTCCCCTGGCTACTATTCTCGGACATCTGTGAACCTGTAGCCCTGGAGCCCTGACCTGCTCCCGAATATCCCCGGCGACCAAACCTCCGCTAAGATCGGGAAGGAGCACTATGTGCTACTGAGATGTAGACCTAGTCTGCTGTTGAGGCTGTCCGCCTCAAAGTTACCCCCGAATCTCGCCGCCCCGCCTCTTGGGCCGGCCCGAGTCTAGCTGACCCTCTCTCTCTCGCCCTCTATCCCCTGCGCATAAGCTTGCATCCTGGCAATATCCATACCGGGCTGAAGGGCCACTCCCAGGCATGCAGTAATCATATAATGGTCTAGCCCCATCACATAACGGTGAACTCTGTCCGCCATATCAGCCACAATAGTGTGCGCATACCTGGCCAACGAGTCAAACTCCAGGTTGTATTCCCTGATGGTCCTCCCATTCTGCCTCAATGACAAGAACCTATCAACACGGGCTCTCCTTATTTCCGAGGCAAAAGTGATCAAGAAAGGCCTCCGTGAACTCATCCCAAATCGGACGAGCACCCACACCTCTCGACAACTCTCAAGACTCAAACCAGCCAACGCAATATCGCCAGAACCGTAGAAGCTAACACAATCGACTGTCTCCGAGGCCCTAAGCACTGCATAGTCCGTCAGAGCGCCGAACTAACTCTTGAGGATCATCCTCGATCTCGAACCATAAAACTCGGGTGGACTACAACCCGAAAATCCCGAATCCTCAAACCGCTGGCTCTAGGGTTAGCTACTCGCTCCGCTTGCCGCCTACCACTATGCTAGTCAAAAGTCTGATCTGCTATCCATAATCTCTAAACTCTGCCCCTGGCTGCGGGACTAGAGGCTCGGGTACCGGATGTCACGACCCGACCTCGGGCCCGTGACTGGTGCCTTACCCCGAGCACCCTAGTGATACAAACATCAGAGAAAATCAGCGGAAATAAAACTTAAGCATGAATCAAGACATAAAATAAGCAATAGGCTAACCAAAACGGTTACCTTCCTGAATGTATATATCAAAAATTGAACAGTTAAATCCCTTACAAACCCTGCCCACAACAGTACTACAGACCTCTACGAATTTTTATAACAACTATGACGGGACAGGGCCCCGCCATACCCCTGAATGTACAAGATCCTACAAACTCAGGGAATCATACCAAAAGATAAGCCTCCGGAGAAACGGGGCTTCCCAAAACGCTGAATTGTGATCCTATGAGCGAGGATCAACAACCGGTGTACCTCTACCGCTGATGAACGCAGCCCCCGAGGAGGTCGCATAACAGGTACCAAGTATGTGAAACTGAAAGTACGGTAATAGAATCATAGCAGTCTATATAAAACAGGAGACATGTATGATAACCAAACTACACTACATAATATGTAAGCAGTCATATCAAATCAGGGACTCACGCCCTCCAAGTCATCACTAAAATATAACCAAAGGTCTCACGCCCACAAAATCAATCATGCCCGCATCATGGCCGCATGCCCCCGGAATTCTCCATCGGTGTAGACATGTCCAGGATGCAATAACCATATCCCGGATAATCAACCCTGCCGCATGGCCACATGCCCCCAGAATTCTTCATCAGTGCAGACATGTCCATGTAACAATAATAACAATATACCGGGTAATCAACCTTGTCGCATGGCCACATGCCCCCGGAATTCTTCATCGGTGCAGACATGTCCATGTAATAATAACAACAATCTACCGGGTAATCAACCCTGCCGCATGGCCACATGCCCCCGGAATTCTTCATCGGTGCAGACATGTCCATGTAACAACAATAACAATATACCGGGTGATTAACCCGCCGCATGGCCGCATGCCCCCGGAATTCTTCATCGGTGCAGACATGTCCATGTATCAATAATAACAATATACCGGGTGATTAACCCGCCGCATGGCCGCATGCCCCCGGAATTCTTCATCGGTGCAGACATGTCCATGTATCAATAATAACAATATACCGGGTGATTAACCCGCCGCATGGCCGCATGCCCCCGGAATTCTTCATCGGTGCAGACATGTCCATGTATCAATAATAACAATATACCGACCCTCCATCGAGAGACGCGGTATCATAAGAATATAACTTTTACACAACAAGGCTATCACAAGAAAGCACAAGCAAATTACCATACTCCAATTCTCTTACAAATATCCATTTCCTTCACAAGAAGTCACCTGATACTAACACTCGTAGTATCCAAAACAGAGTAACTATTATTTTAAGTAAACCAACATAATTCCCGTACCTTATTTTTAAACCACATCACTTCTCCTTTTAAAGTCAAGTTACAATTTTAAATCCAATAATAAAACCATTCTTTTGTTTCCATAAAGTCGTTATAACTAATTTCCCATAAAGCTATTATAACACTTTATGTTTTAAACCAATTTAAGACAAAACCATGCCTTTCTTTTAAACCAAAACACTTCAAATTCTTAAGTCTCTTTTCTTTTAGAAAATCAAGTTCCTTACTTTGCAATTTTAAGAAAACCAAAACTTGATTATAATAATTCTTATTAGAGCAGCCATGATCTAGGAAATGTAATACAATTTTGTCTTATCTTAGCTTCTATGCAGATGGAGGTTTCTACTGGTTTTAATATAATTAATTGTCATTACTTTTTCCTTTATTAACGTTGCATTGGCTTGTTCGATTCTTATTCCCATTTCCGAAATTAATGTGACATTATTCTTTTAAAAACCAAGTACTCATTACTCACGAATGAGGTTTCACAACTTCTAATACAATTCAAGTTCTTCACATTTCATATCAAGTCAAATATAAGTCCAGTCTCTTATCTTTTAAAATCAGTAAATCATTCTTTTACCTACATAAAGTCGTTATAATTAACTTCCCAAAAAGCCATTATAACACTTTATGCTTTAAACCAACCAAAATTCGTTTAGCACCCGTACGTCTACCGTACTACATAGTTCACAACATCATGCTAGAAAATATAGGAAGAGGTTCACATACCTCGCGACGATTATCGACAATTAGCGAAATGCTCCAAAGTATTGTAACCCTGCTAGACTTTTCCACCCTCCAAGTAGAATATGCTACTCGTAGTACTTCAACCTATAAAGGCCACAAAACGTCTATCAACTTCTAGATCCCTTCATAGAACATTTCTAAATACAAGGTTCCATATTCTACGGAAAAATTCGGCAGCACCTCCCCCCCGCAACCACATAAATCTTCTCCTCTAACAAGGCCCGCTACTAAGCCAGCAACTCCAAAAGGGGGGGGGGGGGGGGTTACACGTCTAACCGGACGTGTACAACACTGCCCCACAATAATACTACAAGTCTCATCAGAATACACCCAATGTAAATACAGTTCAATTCTTTATAAACATCCTTCCAATATATCTTATACTCAATTCTAAATTACTACAATATGTAATATCCAATTACAATAGAGGGACATATATCATTACCTCGATAAGACCAAAATTATCCAAGATTATAAGTCGATCCTGAGTAACTCTTAGCTCCAATTCCTTATGCTCCAACCCGCTCCGAGCAACCCTTAGAAGTTTCTAAACAACTTCTCTTCAAGATCCAACTCCAAAAAGTGAAGAACACTTAGGCTAAAACTATGGCAAGTTTCGGCCAAGGTAAGGTTTCTAGGCTAGGGGTGTGAAATATTTCCAACTCTTGGTACACAATCTTCCTAACACTCTAAGGAAGAACACTTAAAACTTTAAGAATTTTTGGACAACTTTAGCTCACAATTTCAGCCCATGGCCGAGAGCTCACAAGGAAAGGGGAGGGAATTTTTTCAAGACTTGGAAACTCTCTAAGTGTGGATGAAGAAGTCTTGCATTAAGGGGGGTATTTATAGAGAAATCAATGGCCAAGATCTAGGCAAGTGTATGGTGAAGATTGGGTCCAAGTGTGTGGGTAATTTGCCTACCAAATGTCCACCACAAAAATGGGACAAGTGGCTTGCCACTTGTCCCCCAAAAAAAACGTCCAAGTGTCCATGTGGTCCCCCTAATTTTTCGGCCAATGAGCCACATGGGGGTGCCATGTGTCGCCCCCCCCTACTCGTCCAAAATATTTCATCTTCCGAAAAATATCCGTAATGCCAAAAATCCGAAAATAAAGTGGGCCCCACAAACCGTAAATTCCTCCCGTGGGCCCCACGTGACCAATTCCGGAAATAAAATTCCATAATTCTCAAAAATTCCAAAAAGTCCGAATACCAAATCTGGGAATCCAATTACCTTTAACGAACATTTTTCCTTCACAAAATCCGGAATCTTTTCCGTCGAAAAATCACATCTTTCTTCATTTCCAATTTTTGTGTCGTATTCTCGTACGTACGTCCTCACATACATACCCTGGAACTACGGGGTGTAACACCGGAACCTCTGGAGCTACTGCCGCTCTCGTCTCCTCTAATACCGTCGGCGTGGCTGAGCTCGCCAATCCGCCTACTATCTCAGGCATAGTCTGTGCCCGAGTCCTGGTAACCTTCTGGGCCCTGGTCGCCTTCCGTGGAGGCATAACTGTTACATAAGAAGGGGTCAGAGAGGATTCAAGCTACTAGGACAGCTCTACTGCACGATCTCAAAGAGAGAAGAATGGAAACCAATCCTAAATGTCCTGCAGCCTCCTGATTATAGATGTGGTGCACAACACACCGATAATCAAAACTCTACTAGACACTGTTATACCCCGTATTTACAGAGTATGTACGTGAGGGCGTACGTACAAAGTTTAAGTCTTAAGTTGGCATTAGGGACGAAAATTTTGTTCACAACTAACGAAAAGAATCGTTTTTTGACGAAACGTTTTACAAAACTTGCGGAGGGAAAACTACGGCTATGTCATTTATATTTTTTGCGGATTTTTCCGAGAGATGAAATATTTTGGACCAACGAGAGGGCGACACTTGTCACCCTCAAGTGGGTGGTGAAGGGGGCCGATTGGTTGCACGTTTTCCTCCCATTTTTGTGGCCTAAAACTTGGGTCAATGTTTGTGAGGGATTTGTGGAGTAGGGTTAGGGTGCACTTGGGCAAATCTTGACCCTCCACTTGCCCCCCACTTGGCTTGATCTTGGCCATTGATCTCCCTATAAATACCCCTCCAATGCAAGACTATTTCTTCATCCTCACTTGAAATTCCAAGTCTAAAAACCCTCTCCCCCTTAGTGTAGTTTTCGTCCAAGGCTCCCCCTCCCCCTTTGAGAGGCCTTGGCAGAAACATTCCCCCCCTTGCCTAGTAGTTTTCGTAAAATACCCCCCCCCCCCCTTGGTAGAAAAGTATTTCTCCAAGTATTGTTACTATTCCAAAATACCTTGGCCCAAATACCTTGTAGTATTCCAAGGTTACACCTATACTAAAAGCCCAGAAATACTATTATACTTCCTATAGTCACTAAACGAAACCCTAAGGAAAATCTTCATAGCGGGTTGAAGTATTAAGAAGAAGTTGCGTAGGACTTCTAAGGGTTGTTTGGAGCGGGTTGGAGCGCCCAGAGTAGGAGCTAAACGTTGCTCAGGATCGACATAAAAACTTGGATAATTTTGGGCTTATCGAGGTAAATACTCTTGTCCTTCTATTATAGTTGGAAATTATATACTAAAGTAGTATAGAAATGAGTATAAGATATAGAAGGATGGTATAAGAGAAGAGAATTGAATTGAAATCACATCAGAAGAATTTTAAAGAAGAAGATTAAACTGTACTTACATAGGACTGTATTTACAGTAGACTTGTGTAGTTGGACGGGTAGGGAAGTGCTGCCCAATTTTCCGTAGAATAAGGAATCTGTATCTAGAATTATTATACAGAGTAGTCTAGACGTTGATAGACTTGTATAACCGTTATAGGTTGAAGTACTGCAAGTAGCGTATTCTACTCGAAGGGTGGAAAGGGCTAGCTTGACATGATTTTGGAGCTATTTGCTAATAGTCGATAATCGTCGCGAGGTATATGATTCTTCCTATCCTCTTGAGCATGATATTTTAAAAGAATATATATATAGTACGGTAGACGTACGTGTGTTAATTGAACGTGGTTTTACTCCGATGTCTTTTGACGTGAGTTTAAATAATAAGAATCTTGAAGTATTTCAAAAGAATTAAGAAACCTTTTTAAAAGAAGAGTAAGGCTTGGTTTTAAAAGCTTAAGAGTTATACTAGCTTTATGGGAAGTTAGGTATAACAACTTAAGAGAGATAAAAAGAATGGTTTATTGATTTTAGAAGTTAAGAGACTTGATCTTAAAAGATAAGAGATTTGACTTAATTAAATTAATATGAATTTTGTTAAAAAGTGTGAAACCTCATTCGTGAGTAATGAGTACTTGGTTTTTAAAAGGAATAATGTTTCTTGATTTGAAATCAGAATAAGTATCGAACAAACCACTGCAGCGTTAATAAAGGGAAATGTATTGACTAATTAAGTATTATTAAAACCAGTAGAAACCTCCATCTGCATAGAAGCTAAGATGAGATAAAATGATATTACATTTCCTAGATCATGACTGCTTTAATGTGATTGTTATAAACAAGAATAACCTACTCACATATAAGGCATGTGTTTCTCAAATTGTTTTAAAAGAGAATTACGTTATTAAATGATTAAGACTATGAACTATGAAATCTTTCGAAAATAAGAGACGTGAATAATTGAAATTAGGCAAACTTGAACTTTGGAAAAGAATGTTGTAACTTGATTTTAAAAGGAGAAGTGTTTTGGTTTAAAAAGGAAAGTATGGAAGTTGTTTTGGTTTACTTAAAAATGTTAGTCACTCCATTTTTATAATACGGGCATCGGGTGACCTTTGTAAAAGAAATGGATCCTTTAAAAAGAATTTAACGTACGTAGTACTCTGGGGTTAAAAACCTGGACTTTGGCATAAAATGAAAGTACCTTGAGTTGTGTGTAACTTGCCTATGTTTGCGTGTGATAGCCTTTTCGTGCTAGTATTGTATTTCTATACCGCTGCGTCTCTCAATGGAGGGCCGGCTGATTTGTTATGATATTACTTGGATGTACCGGCAGTGACGGAGAATTCCACGGGTACGCTCCTGTTGATAGTGTTATTCCATGGACTAGCTCTCCATGAGGTTTTACTGATTCAGCCTTGGTATCCGTGGTGGCTTCATTACTTGCCCCTTCTCGTGGTTGATTCGGCCTTGGTACCTGGTAGTTAGCCTTCGCACTTGCCCTGTTCAGTTTAGTGGCGAAGTCTCGTGATACAGCCTTGGTATCTGCTAGTTAGCCCTCGTACTTGCCGGCCACCACGTGACACGCCTGGTATCCGTAGTTGGCTTTCGTACTTGCCCCGTGACGCCTTCGTGGCGAGTCTCGTGATACGCCCCGTATCCGTAGTTAGCCCTCGTACTTGCCCCGGTCAGCTACGTGACACGGCCTTGGTATCTGGTAGTTGGCTTTGGTACCTGCCCCGTATCAGCTCCGTGGTTTGATTGTGTAGTATTGTTAGTACAGCTTTGGTATCTGGTAGTTGGCTTTCGTACTTGCCCCGGTCAGTTGATGATACGTCTTTGGTATCTGGTAGTTAGCCTTCGTAGTTGCCCCGTACGGTTTTATGACTCAGGTAGGACTTGGTGTTTATGTGTACTCCTTGGTGTTATTATATCATAGACTGCCGGCAGTGAGGAAGGTATTCCACGGGCATGATTGATGTTGAGGGCGTGAGACCCATAGTTATATTTTAGTGATGCCTTTGAGGGCGTGAGTCCCTGACTTACATGACTGCTTATTTATTATGGACTGTAGTTTGGTTATCATACATGTCTCCTGCTTTATATAGACTACTATGATTTCATTTACGATTTTCGATTTCACATACTTGGTACTGTTATCGACCTCCTTGGGGTTGCGTTCATGCCGCAGAGGTACACCATCGTTGATCCTCGCCATAGGATCACGCAACAGATTGAAAGCTCCGTTTCTCCGGAGGCTTATCTTTTGGTATAGTCCCCTGTCAATGTAGGTGCTTGTACATTCAGGGGTATGGCGGGGCCCTGTCCCGTCATGTTGTATAAAAACTCTTAGAGGTCTGTAGTACTGTTGTGGGCAGGGTTTGTAAAAAGGATTAAACTGTTCGGTTTGAAAGATTTGTATATATATTTTATTGGAAGGTGACCGCTTGGTTATCTGTTCTTATCATATATCTTGTTTCATTTTTAAGTTTTATTTCCGCTGATTTTCTCTCGATGTTGTATCACTATGGTGCCCGGTAGGCACGACCACGCCCGGTTCGGTCGTGACAAAATTGGTATCGAGCGATTAATCCTCGGAAAGTGTCTACGCATCGTGTCTAGTAGTCTTGATTATCGGTGTCAGTGCACCACATCTATAATCGTGAGGTCGCAGGACATTTAGGATTGGTTTCCATTCTTCTCATTCTGAGATCGTGCCTTAGAGTTGTGTTATAAGTTGGACCCCTCTGACGCATTTCGTTTTTACCAGTTATGCCTCCGCGCAAGGCAACCCGGGCCCAGTTGGGCAAGGCAGCCGAGGGAGCTGCTAGTGGGATACAGAGGAGTACGGGGGCGCAGGCCCAGTCAGTACCTGAGATAGTGCTTCAGACGGCGAGTTTTGCGACGCCGCCATTTCAGAGACTTAGCGCAGCAGTGGCTGCTGAGACCACAGTACCTGAGCCTCCAGTCCCACAGCCTGGAGCAGAGGAGATGGGTTACAAAGAGATGGCCCAGTTATTGGCCAGGATAGTGGCAAGGCACGAGGATAAGCTGGATGCAGCGATTCCGATACCGGTAGTACCCGTAGTTCACCCGAGAGCGGATAGTTAGAGATCGCGACTTTTCGAGTTGCGACCGCGGTGTTTTATGGATCAAGGCCGGAGGATGATCCGCAGGAATTCATCCGGCAGTTACAGCGGATCATGAGAGTGATCAAGGCTTCGGAGACCGAGTCGGTGGTCTTAGGTTCACATCGGCTGCGTGATACTGCAGTCGACTGGTTTGATTCGTGGGAGCTGTCCCGGGGAGAGCATGCACTTCCAGCTGTATGGAACGAGTTCTCAGAGGCATTTCTTGCACATTTTCTGCCTCCACAGACGAGGAGGGCTCGGGCCGACAGATTTTTGGTGTTGAGGCAGAGCGGGCGTACGGTTCGGGAGTACAATGTGGAGTTCGACTCATTGGCTCGGTATGTCCCCGCGTTAGTAGCCAGTATGGAGGACAGAGTGCACCGCTACGTCACCGGGCTCGATGACTACTTGGCAGAGGCTTGTGCGGGTGTAGCTCTTCAGCCGGGCATGGACATTGCCCGCATACAGGCTTATGCACTTGGGTGTGAGGAGCGGAGAGGTCGACGGAATGACCAGGATCAGCAGAAAAAGGCCAGGACAGCAGGGTCTTTTGGTGACTTTCGAGGCGGACCGCCTCAGCAGCAGACTAGTTATACACCTCCCCCAGTACCGAGTGGGCCTCCACAGTCTTCGGGACGTTTGGGATATTCAGAAGCAGGTCAGGGCTCCCAGGTTTCAGATTTTCAGGGGAGTAGGAGTGCTCGTCGGATAAGGTCGCCCTTGTCTCAGTGTGGCCGTTGTGGAAAACTTCATAAGGGAGAGTGTCGTACTAATTTGGGAGATTGTTATTCTTGCGGCCAACAGGGCCATTTGGCGAGAGACTGTCCGACCAGGGGTAGCACTGGTGGGATAGCACAGACTACGAAATCATTTGCGGGTTCTTCACCTTCCATAGCTAGGCAGGATGTTCATACACCGGCAGGCCACGGCAGAGGTCGCGGTGGAAGTTCCCAGTTTTAACGGTCCTTTGAATCGTCTATCTTTTCAGGTATATCCTTAACCCTCTAGAGATTAGCATGCGTGTTATGATGATTATATGTTGAGTACTATGTACAGATAGCGTTGTGTATATTGTGGTTTAGAAACATGGTTAGTTGAAAGAATAAGTATGGGGACAGGGAAGGTATGAACCTTAGAATATAACACGTTAAGACCTTAGGTGTAAGGCCGTCTTGAGTAAAAGATTTACGTTTATGTTGACCTTTATCGGAGTGCATGGTATGCGTGGGATATATTTGTGTGATAGGTCCCTGGGTGGTATGAAATAAAATAGGGTAGTTGAGCTAAGAAGACCACTAGGTTTTCGTGACTTGATTAGTGAGATTGTTCCGGATCGGGGGAACAAGTGTTTAGCGCGATAGCGGGTCGGGTTGAGGACCAATCGCGGGTCAACCCGCGGCCTGAAATGTGGTGGGGTCAGTTCGAGGTGGTCCTGCCAGGTGGTAGGGTCACGAGGGTGCTAGGCCCAGGTTTAGGTAACCATCGTATAAGTTCGTGGATATGTTCGACCAGAATCGGATCGTGAAGGCCGGGAATGGCCTTAAAGGAATTTGAGGCTAGTAAGATGACCAAGTTTGGAGGTAGCGACTCCAGAGATTTTGGAAACTGAAGCAATGACTGAAGTATGGTACGTATACTAGAAAGAGTTCAAGTGTTCGAGAAGAGTACGACGAGTGAGGAAAGAAGTGAACGTGTGTCGGCAGAATAAAGGAGATCATTTTGTTATGAAGTGAAGTTGCGAAGGGAGTATCCTTTAGACCAGGGTGGAAGCTTTTGTGATGTAGGAATGACTTCTCGTGGACTTGAGTTAAGTATTTGCGCGTGTGTTATTTTTTGTGGCCAGGTGTGGCATTGGCAACTTGTTTAAGTTAAGAGGAACTTTATCGTTATCCGTCTTGAGAAGGAACATTCGGGACAAATGTTTCTAAGGAGGGGAGAATGTTATACCCCGTATTTCCAGAGTATGTACGTGAGGGCGTACGTACAAAGTTTAAGTCTTAAGTTGGCATTAGGGACGAAAATTTTGTTCACAACTACCGAAAAGAATCGTTTTTCGACGAAACGTTTTACAAAACTCATGAGGGAAAATTACGCTATGTCATTTATATTTTTTATGGATTTTTCCGAGAGATGAAATATTTTGGACCAACGAGAGGGCGACACTTGTCACCCTCAAGTGGGCGAGGCCGATTGGTTGCACGCTTTCCTCCCATTTTTGTGGCCTAAAACTTGGGTCAATGTTTGTGAGGGATTTGTGGAGTAGGGTTAGGGTGCACTTGGGAAAATCTTGACACTCCACTTGCCCCCCACTTGGCTTGATCTTGGCCATTGATCTCCCTATAAATACCCATCCAATGCAAGACTATTTCTTCATCCTCACTTGAAATTCCAAGTCTAAAAACCCTCTCCCCCTTAGTGTAGTTTTCGTCCAAGGCTCCCCCTCCCCCTTTGAGAGGCCTTGGCCGAAACATTCCTCCCCCCCCTTGCCTAGTAGTTTTCGGAAAATACCCCCTTGGTAGAAAAGTATTTCTCCAAGTATTGTTACTATTTCAAAATACCTTGGCCCAAATACCTTGTAGTATTCCAAGGTTACACCTATACTAAAAGCCCAGAAATACTATTATACTTCCTATAGTCACTAAACGAAACCCTAAGGAAAATCTTCATAGCGGGTTGAAGTATTAAGAAGAAGTTGCGTAGGACTTCTAAGGGTTGTTTGGAGCGGGTTGGAGCGCCCAGAGTAGGAGCTAAACGTTGCTCAGGATCGACATAAAAACTTGGATAATTTTGGGCTTATCGAGGTAAATACTCTTGTCCTTCTATTATAGTTGGAAATTATATACTAAAGTAGTATAGAAATGAGTATAAGATATAGAAGGATGGTATAAGAGAAGAGAATTGAATTAAAATCACATCAGAAGAATTTTAAAGAAGAAGATTAAACTGTACTTACATAGGACTGTATTTACAGTAGACTTGTGTAGTTGGACGGGTAGGGAAGTGCTGCCCAATTTTCCGTAGATTAAGGAATCTGTATCTAGAATTATTATACAGAGTAGTCTAGACGTTGATAGACTTGTATAATCGTTATAGGTTGAAGTACTGCAAGTAGCGTATTCTACTCGAAGGGTGGAAAGGGCTAGCGACATTCTGATGCTTTGGAGCTATTTGCTAATAGTCGATAATCGTCGCGAGGTATGTGATTCTTCCTATCCTCTTGAGCATGATATTTTAAAAGAATATATATATAGTACGGTAGACGTACGTGTGTTAACTGAATGTGGTTTTACTCCGATGTCTTTTGACGTGAGTTTAAATAATAAGAATCTTGAAGTATTTCAAAAGAATTAAGAAACCTTTTTAAAAGAAGAGTAAGGCTTGGTTTTAAAAGCTTAAGAGTTATACTAGCTTTATGGGAAGTTAGGTATAACGACTTAAGAGAGATAAAAAGAATGGTTTATTGATTTTAGAAGTTAAGAGACTTGATCTTAAAAGATAAGAGATTTGACTTAATTAAATTAATATGAATTTTGTTAAAAAGTGTGAAACCTCATTCGTGAGTAATGAGTACTTGGTTTTTAAAAGAAATAATGTTTTACTGATTTCGGAAATCAGAATAAGTATCGAACAAACCACTGCAGCGTTAATAAAGGGAAATGTATTGACTAATTAAGTATTATTAAAACCAGTAGAAACCTCCATCTGCATAGAAGCTAAGATGAGACAAAATGATATTACATTTCCTAGATCATGGCTGCTTTAATAAGATTGTTATAAACAAGAATAACCTACTCACATATAAGACATGTGTTTCTCAAATTGTTTTAAAAGAGAATTACGTTATTAAATGATTAAGACTATGAACTATGAAATCTTTCGAAAATAAGAGACGTGAATAATTGAAATTAGGCAAACTTGAACTTTGGAAAAGAATATTGTAACTTGATTTTAAAAGGAGAAGTGTTTTGGTTTAAAAAGGAAAGTATGGAAGTTGTTTTGGTTTACTTAAAAATGTTAGTCACTCTATTTTTATAATACGGGCATCGGGTGACCTTTGTAAAAGAAATGGATCCTTTAAAAAGAATTTAACGTACGTAGTACTCTGGGTTAAAAACCTGGACTTTGGCATAAAATGAAAGTACCTTGAGTTGTGTGCAACTTGCCTATGTTTGCGTGTGATAGCCTTGTCGTGCTAGTATTGTATTTCTATACCGCCGCGTCTCTCAATGGAGGGCCGGCTGATTTGTTATGATATTACTTGGGCGACGCACGGCAGCGACGGAGAATTCCACAGCACGCCTCGCTGATAGTGTTATTCCATGGACTAGCTCTCCATGAGGTTTTACTGATTCGACCTTGGTATCTGGTGGTTGGCTTTCGTACTTGCCCCGTCTCGTGGCTGATTCGGCCTTGATACCTGGTAGTTAGCCTTCGCACTTGCCCCGTTCAGTTTAGTGGCGAAGTCTTGTGATACGGCCTTGGTATCTGGTAGTTAGCCCTCGTACTTGCCCCGGTCAGCTACGTGACACGGCCTTGGTATCTGGTAGTTGGCTTTAGATTGCCCCGTGACGCCTTCGTGGCGGAGTCTCGTGATACGGCCCTGGTATCTGGTAGTTAGCCCTCGTACTTGCCCCGGTCAGCTACGTGAAACGGCCTTGGTATCTGGTAGTTGGCTTTCGTACTTGCCCCGTATCAGCTTCGTGGTTTGGTTGTATAGTATTGTTAGTACGGCTTTGGTATCTGGTAGTTGGCTTTCGTACTTGCCCCGGTCAGTTGATGATGTGGCTTTGGTATCTGGTAGTTAGCCTTCGTACTTGCCCCGTACGGTTTTATGACTCAGGTAGGACTTGGTGTTCATGTGTACTCCTTGGTGTTATTATATCATAGACTGCCGGCAGTGAGGAATGTATTCCACGGGCATGATTGATGTTGAGGGCGTGAGACCCATAGTTATATTTGAGTGATTCCTTTGATGACGTGAGTCCCTGACTTACATGACTGCTTATTTATTATGGACTGTAGTTTGGTTATCATACATGTCTCCTGCTTTATATAGACTACTATGATTTCATTTACAGTATTTTGATTTCACATACTTGGTACTGTTAGATCGACCTCCTTCGGGGCCGATTCATGCCGCAGTAGAGGTACACTGATCGTTGATCCTCGCTCATAGGATCACATTCAGCGTATTGGGAAGCTCCGCTTTCTCGGAGGCTTATCTTTGGTATAGTCCTCACATCGTAGGTACTTGTACATTCAGGGGTATGGCGGGGCCCTGTCCCGTCATGTTGTATAAAAACTCTTAGAGGTCTGTAGTACTGTTGTGGGCAGGGTTTGTAAAAAAGATTAAATTGTTCGGTTTGAAAGATTTGTATATATATTTTATTGGAAGGTGACCGTTTTGGTTATCCTGTTCTTATCATATATCTTGTTTCATTTTTAAGTTTTTATTTCCGCTGATTTTCTCTGATGTTGTATCACTAGGGTGCCCGGGGTAAGGCACCAGTCACGGTCTGTAGACACTTTCCGAGGACTAACTGCTCTGATACCACTTTTGTCACGACCAGGCCTGCTCGCGATCGTGCCCTACCCAGGCACCTCAGGTATACATCAGAGATAATCAGCGGAACATACATGAAAAAAATAAAACAACAGAAATAAAACAACAGGTTAGCCGATAGGGCTACCTTCCTGGACATATATATACAACCGAAGCAGTTGCCTCCTTTCCTTTACAAACTGACCCACAATATGTGACTACTGCACTCTAAGAGTTTTAACATAACAATCGTGGCGGGACAGGCCCCGCCATACCTGAATATACATGAATCTACAACTTCGTGGAAAACTGCACAAGAGATAAGCCTCGGAGCAAATGGAGCGTTTTCCCAAAATCAACCGAGATCCTAAGAGCAAGGATCACCAACTGGTACCTAAAACTGCGGCATTTAACGCAGCCTCGGGGGTCGATAACAAAAATTTAATATGGAACAGAAATAACGCATAAGAAATGCATCATAATCGCATAAAAGAATGACAGGGACAAGTATAAAAAAAGTACATACCAGATTTTGTCGTGTCATTACCACTTATGAACTTAATCGCACCTTATTATTTCCCATTTTCAATAAAAGTTATAGTCACAATCTTATGCACATGATTAGGAAAAACCATTAAGTTCATTACTATATGACTTACTTATTTTTCATAACATAATCCGGCCCTTTAAGGAGGGGAGCCTATACTACTCGGCCCAATCTGGGACGCGATCAAGTCACACAAATATCAAAGCGTGCCCGTGGAATCCCCCATCACTGCCGACAGCTATAAGTGTAAAATATAACCATGTGTCGCGCCCGTGGCATCCCACCTCACTGTCGGCGTACACATACACAACACAAATATATATCTCCGGCCCGTGGAATCCCACATCACTGCCGACAACTATAGGTGTAAAATATAACCATGTGTCGCGCCCGTGGCATCCCACATCACTGTCGGCGTACACATACACAACACACATATATATATATATAACGCGACGCATGCCCTAATCCCACATCGTATAAGCATGGCCATAACGAGCCCTCGGATCCTCATCGTAGGCGCAGTCTTCAGGGAGCTAGCCCATGGATTAAAATATAACATGGTCGCATGCCCCGGAATCCCACATCGTATAAGCATGGCCATGGAGTAATAAATCACGCGGGCATCTAACCCGCATCCTGGCTGCATGCCCCGGCATCCCTCATCGTATAAGCATGGCCAAGATCAATCACAATGGAAGCATACCCGTGGAATCCCCCGTCACTGCCGGTACGTCCGATAAAATGTCCGGGCATCTAACCCGCATCCTGGTCACATGCCCCAGAATCCCACATCGTATAAGCATGTCCAAGGATCAATCATGATGAAAGCATACCCGTGGAATCCCACATCACCGCTTGACGCTCCAAGTAAACTTATAACAAGACAAACACTTCTCCAACCGAGAGTCACGACAACGTAACATATAATACTTGCATTTAAAGCTATCACAAGCAATTACAGGCAAGTTCATTAAACCTTTAGACTTCCATTTTTATAAACTCATGACACTTTCGTTTTACACATCAAAATCCGGGAATTTAACCCCAAGTACTACGTACTTTCATTCGTTTCAAAAGATTCTTTTTCATATAAAACCCCAAGATACTAACACCCGTAGTATCAAGGCTTGTGTACATTTCACATAAGTCACGATACTTTTAGAAATACATTTCTCGGCTTCTAAATCAAGTGACCCTTACTTTAAAGCTTTAAGCAAGTGATACCCTTAAATCAAATTATTTCCTTGATTACTTTATTAGAGAAAAAACATTCTCTTAACCTTCCATAAAGCCGTTATAACCAACTTCCCATAAAGTCGTTATAACCCTTTATGGTTTTAGACAAACCCATTCCTTTTATAACCAAGAGACTTATACTTTTTAAAACCAAGTATTGTATACTTTCAAATCAATTCTCTTAACTTTCAAAGTACAATTAGTCTCTTAACCTTTAGAAATCAAGTGACTCCTTTTATTATAAAACCTTAGGCAATTGATGCCTTAAAATCAAGTTGCCTTTTTATTAAAAAAATCAAGTCATTTATCTTTCCATAAAGCAAATATAACCAACTTCCCATAAAGTCGTTATATTCACTTTATACCTTAGCCAAATACAATTTCCTATCCAAGGGACTTATACGTTTAAAACGGAACAAGTATCACATACTTCAAAATTCTTCAAGTCCCTTAACTTTAATAAAACATCAGACATCCTTAATACTTTCAAAGAAGCGAGTTAATCTCCTAACTCACCCGACTTGGCCATTCATATACTAGTAAAGGATATCAAGATCTCGTACGTCTACCGTACTATATACGTGCAACTAGTCATGCTCAAAGGATAGGAAAAGTTCTACATACAGTAAATCACACAACTACCTCTTAACTTCTAAGAGTAGAAGGGAACATGAAATGATACCACAGGTATATTCCATACATAGAATCATGCCAAAGGAAGGAAGAGGTTCACATACCTCGCGACGATTATCGACAAGTAGCAAAATGCTCCAAAGTACTTCAACCTTGATAGCTATTCCATCCTTCAAGTAGGATACTCTATACTTAGTACTTCAACCTATAATGGTCACAATACGTCCATTAACCTCTTACTTCAAACGTAGAATATTCTAAGTGCAAGTCACTAAATTCTACGGAAAATCGGACAGCACCTCCTTTGTTTCTACTTACTTTGCCACCTTTTTCAAGGCTGAATACAATAACCAAACACGCCACATTTAAGGCCCAATCAATGCAATTAACAATAGGGGATTACACGCCTACTAGACGTGTAAAATTCCGCCCCACAATAGATATCAAACTAATACAAACTATATGTCCAATTCGGCCACATTGAGTACCATAACACCAATTCTTATCCAATTTCCATTTCAATCCAAGTTATTAGCCTAACATGATATCAAGTCGCAATCGATTATAACTACTATAATCTCCAAGTAATTAACATGCGACGATTCTAATAAACGACTAAATTGTAATCCAACTTCACAAGGCTTACATTACATTTCGGATTTAAGCTACAAGCAATCCATAATACTTATAAACTTCAACACATACTCTTCATGCTAGCAACATGTAAAGCTAACAACAATATAAATAATCTTGTAACACTTTTAAGGGACAAGATTATACCTCAACGAATCTTAATCCAACTCCAAATACGAAGTCGCTCCTTAGTAACTTAGAGCCTCTTCAAGACACTTCAATCCGCTACTTGAGACCCTTAGAACAATACCAACAACTTTCCTTCAAACTTCCAATCCAAAACCTAGAAAGCAACTAGGTTTTCACTTTGCGACTAACCCGAAAACTATCTTTTTCCGAGATTTTTCTATTGAGATACACTTACAATACACTCATGAACCTTGGTTTAAAGTGTGGAGCTTAAAGAACAAGAAACGAAATTTTTTCCTTCTTTCCCTTAGTGAACCCGAGAGCTAGGCTCTTGTGTTCTTCAATTTGTGTGAAAATTTTACTAAGTGTTAAGCTTGTCATACTACTACTAGTATTATATAGCAACATGGAGGGTCAAGATGCAAACAAATGGGCGGTTTGGATGAAGTCTTATCAAATATCAAGACTAGTGGTGTAACGCCCCGAACCCGGGCCCGTTACTGGTGCCTTACCCCGGGCACCCTAGTGATACAACATCAGAGAAAACCAGCGGAAAATAAAACACGAGTCATGAAACAAGAGATATAATAAATAAACAGGCCAACCAAAACAGTTGCCTTCAGTATATACACAAAAACCCGAACAGTTGTCCTTTTTACAAACCCTGCCACAATAAAGCATGCACTTAAGATTTACAACAACTATGACGGACAGTGGCCCGCCATACCCCTCGAATGTACAAGAACCTACAACTCGTGGAAACATACCAAAGATAAGCCTCCAAGGAACGGAGCTTTCCAACACGCGAAATGAGATCCTAAGGCGGGGATCCACGACCGATGTACCTACCTGCGGCATTTAACGCAGCCCCAAGGAGGTCATCAACAGTACCAAGTATGTGAATCACAAATCAGTAAATGAAATCATAATAGCCTAAAAAGGGGAGACATGTATGATAACCAAAATACAAGACGCAACATAAAAGTTAGCCAAGTCGGGACTCACGCCCTCAAAGTCACCACTCAAATATAACTATGGGTCTCACGCCCACAACATCCATCATGTTCGCATCCTGGCCGCATGCCCCGAATCTCGTGACGGTAGACATGTCCATGATGCAACAATAACAAGCGCCGCACGGCCACATGCCCGGACATCTGTGACGGTAGGCATGCCCATGTAACCTCAATAACAATATATCGGGTGGTCAACCCGCCGCATGGCCACATGCCGGAATCAGACGGTGTAGACACGTCCATGTTGCGAGAATAACCATATATCGGTAATCAACCCGCCGCACGGCCGCGTGCCCCGGAATCCGCGACGGTGTAGACACGCCCATGTGACATCAACAACAAGACAAGAATCAAAATGGAAACATACCCGTGGAATTCTCCATCACCGCCAAAGACGCCCAAGTAAGTTCTCAATAAGTCAACCGCCTCTATCGAGAGACGCCAGAATACGTAAATACCACACTTGCACAACAAAGGCTATCATCACAAGCATAGGCAAGTTTCACAACAACAAGCATAGGCAAGTTTCACAACAACAAGCATAGGCAAATTTCACAACAACAAGCATAGGCAAGTTTCACAACAACTCAAAGTACTTTCATTTTATGCCAAAGTCCGGTTTTTAACCCCAAAGTACTACATACGTTAAGTTCTTTTAAAAGAGATCCATTACTTTTATAAAAGTCACCCGATACCGTAGTATTAGAATGACCAACCCACATTCCCTTTTCAAAATCAAGTAACAACATTCTTTCCTAAGTTCCAGCTTTGCCTAGTTTCAATTACTCAAGCTTCTCATTTTCAAATGGTTTCATAGTTCCCAAACTTAATCACTTGATTCCTTTTTAGAACAATTGAGTAATATATGTCTCACGTGAGAGTAGGCTATTCTTGTTTACAACATTCTTATTACAACAGCCATGATCTAGAAAATGTATATCATTTTGTCTCATCTTAGTTTCTATGCAGATGGAGGTTTCTACTGGTTTTAATACAATTCATCATTATTCAATACATTTTCCTTTATTAACGCTGCAGTTGGTCCTGTCGATACACATTCTCGATTTCCAAATCAAGAAACATTATCCCTTTAAATAAAATCAAGTACTCATTACTCACGAATGAGGTTTCACACAAACATTCACATTAAAACAAATAAGTTAAGTCTCTTATCTTATAAGATCAAGTCTCTTAACTTCTAACATCAGTAAACCATTTTCTTTACCTCTCTTAAGACATTATACCTAACTCCCAAAACAGCTAGTATAACTCTTTTAAAACCTTTTAAAACCAAGTGTTACTCTCCTTCCAAAACGATTTATAAATCTTTTGAAATACATCAAGTTCTTTATTATAACTAGCCAGTTATAATTCACATCAGTTACCTTTTAAAACCACAAAGTATTTTCTTACCTTCATAAAGCTGTTATAACCAACTGCCCATAAAGCCGTTATAACACTTTATGTTTTAAGAACAATCAAACACGGTTAACACGTATGCACGTCTGTACTACATAGTTCACACATATCATGCTAGAAGAGATAGGAAGAGGTTCACATACCTCGCGACGATTTATCGACAAAAGCAAAATGCTCCAAGTACTACAACCTTGCTAGCCCTTTTCCACTCCTCGAGTAATACACTACTCTTAGTACTTTCACCTATAAAGGTCACAAACGTCTATTAACCCCAAAACACAAGTTCTATCTTTCTACGTAAAATTCGCAAAGACCTCCCCGCCACAACAGAATCTCCTCTCTATCGAGGCCTGGCTACCAAGCCAACCAGTGGTTTACACGCCTAACCTGACGTGCACCATCCTACTCAAGAATCTACACAAGTCTCATCAGAATACTCCTATGTAAATACATTCGATTCTTTTCTTTATTCTTCAGGCTTAAGTCAAAAGACATTGCCGAATACTAAGTATAGTTCCATATATAGTATACTTCAACTATATATTCTAACAAACATGTAATTTCCAATTACAATAAAGGGACAAGATATTTACCTCGATAAGCCCATAATTATCCAAGTTAAATGTCGATCCTTAGCAATGTTTAGCTCCAACTCCGGGTGCTCCATCCCGCTCCAAACAACCCTTAGAAGTTCTATCCAACTTCTACTTAAATCCTTCAACTAACAATGAAGATTCCTTGTGGTTTCGGTTTGAGACTAAAAGGTAGTATTTGGACTCTACGTATAGAGGTAACTTTGGAATACAACAAGGTATAAGGCCAAGGTATTTTGGGCATTATAACAATACTGGAAGACAACTTTCTACCAAGGTGTCACGACTGCCCGGCCCGTGGATCGTGCCTTCCGGCACCCAAGTAGTCATACATCGAGTAACGGCGGAATATAAAACAAGACAGAAACAGTTTATAAAATAAGACACGCTTTATCCGATGAAAAGCTTGCCTTTCGGCATAATATAAATAACTCAAGTTTTGCGATTCATCCCAACTGTACAATAGTACTACTGCACTTAAGGAAGAAAACAACTATGGCGAACAGGGCCGCCATACCCCGATCATACAAAACTATCTACAATACAGGAGATCATACCCAAAGTAGAGCCTCCGAGAAGATGGAGCTCCCGACACCAACGCAAAGATCCTAAGGATGTGGATCTAGCACTGCCGCCTTACCGCGATGAACGCACTCCGGGCGAGGTCAAGATAACAGTACCAAGTATGTGAAACTATAAAGTACTTAAAATGAAATCAAAGTATTTAAAACCTTTTCACAAATACAATCGGTTCAATTGCACATAGTGCCACATCACAAACAACAACAAGAATAGGAAAATCAGAATGTGTCTATTCTAGGCCGCGAATGATCGGGCAAGGCCAATCGCCCATAGTATCATTCTCGCGTGCCTAGTCCCGACTTCCGCACTCGCATAGGTCCCACACAGCACTGCATGAGATATTTCGCATCGGGGCAGCCAACCCCGGATCCGCCTAGGCTCCCGCACTCGCATAGCCTCAAAAGACCGCATAGTCTCAACAGACCGCATAGTGAGTCCCCTCGATCAAAGCTAAACGCCCGAATGATCAATCTCGAGCATACCGCTGCTCGCATAGTCTCACAGACCGCATAGGCCGATAGACCCGCATCAGGGCAAGCCTCGTATAACAAATGGGGGTAGGTGATACAATAACAAGACAATGGACTTACCAGGTTAGCAACGTAAGCACAAAGAATGACCCTTACATAGCATTACAAGACACTAACACAGTAGCATCATAACATGTCTACTTATCAAACAATCTTACTACACTTAACGAATCAATACAAGGCTTTTATAAACAAAACAAGTAAATGCCTTTTTATCTTCTTAAGTCATATACCTAACTTCCCATAAAGCCAAGATAACTCTTACGCTTTTGTTTTAAAACCAAATATTTATCTTCCGTTAAAAATGATTCAAGATTCGCTTGAAATGTTTTCGCTTCTTTGTTATTCATTATCAAAGCCGAGGCATTGCCGTAAGTATTATTCGAGCTTAAGCCGTGAGGCATTGCCATAAGTATTATTCAGCTTAAGTCAAAGACATTGCCGTAGTTATTATTCGCTTAACACATGTACGTCTACCGTACTATATATTGTAAAATATCATGCTTTAGGAAGAATCACATACCTTCTCAAATAAAACCACCGCCAAGTCAATATGTCGCGCAGAGAGTCACCATAATAGTCACAGATATCTATCAAAGATCGCTCGAGGTCATTCTAAACAGGGGTTCATAATTCTACGGAAAGTCGGGCAGACAACCCTACCCTGAGCTATGTAAGTCTCATCAGGAAAACAAATTCTATGTGAGTACGCTCAATTATTCTTCTTTAAACCCTTCTACCGTGATAACAGTTCAATTCTATTCTCGTGATATCCTTCTAAGTATCTAATACTTATTCTAATACTACAAGAAGTATTCTCTAATTCAAAAGAGGTTAGGATTAGTTACACTGTAAGCCCAAGAATATCCTAGATAAAGTCGCGCTGAGCAAGGTTTAGCTCCTAAGTTGTACGCTCAGAGTCTCAGAAACCTTAGAAGTTCTTCACAACTTCTACTAAGGACTAAGGGATTTGGGCTAGGGTATTTTGGGCATTATAACGATACTAGAAGACAACTTTTCTACCAAGGAGGGGGTAGATTTCGGCTAGGCTAGGGGTAGGCTCTCGCCACACTACACAAGGAGGGAAGAGGTGTTGGACGAAAAGCTTAAGGAGAGGAGAGGATTTTAGACTTGGAAGATAACTTTGTGGATGAATAACTCTTCATCTCTAAGGGGTATTTATAGCTCAAGCCTTGGCCAACCAATGGCCAAGATGAAGACAAGTGCAAGGCAAGTGTAGGGTGAGGATTAACTAAACACAAATATCCTACCAACCTTGATTTGTGCACAAGGCACAAAAACGTGCCTTGGCTCTCCAATTTCGTCCATGGATCGATTCAAGTCCACCAATGGAGGGTGCCAAGTGTTGCCCTCCCGTTGGTCCAAAATGTTTCGCCTCTCTAAAAATCCGCAAAATTAGTAATGGCATAGCCGGAATTTTCCCTACGAAAGTTGTGGAAACGTTTCGTCGGAAAACGATTCTTTAAGCGAGTTGTGTACAAAAACGCCCAAGGCTAACTTTAAAGCCAAACTTTTCAGACGTATTCCTCACGCATACTGAAATACGGTATAACATTCTCCTCCTTAGAAACATTCGTCCCGAATGTTCCTTCTCAAGACGATTATCGAAGAAGCTTAAACAGCTAGCAAATGCCACACACGCCACAAAACAACACTTAGGCATAAATGATAATGGAAATTTACAAGTAGGAAAGTGAATTACCTGGAGGTGTGGGGAATAGGTGAGGATACTTCTGTCTCATGTCCTCCTCGGCTTCCCACGTCATCTCCTCTCTGAGCTCGTTCCGCCACAAGACTTTGACGGCCACGCCCTTCGTCCGCAGACGCCTAACTCGACGATCGACTATCGCTATGGAATCTCTCATACGATAACCCTCGTCACCGACATCGTCAATCGGTGTACCCTAGATGGATCCCGATACATCTCTCAAAGATAGATACGTGAAACACGGATGCACCGCCTCCAGATCGGACGGCGGATCCAACTCGTAGCAACCTTGCCTACCTCGCGACAATCAAACGCCCAATGTACCTTGGGCCGAAGTTTCCCTTCTTCGAATCTCATCACACCCTTCATGGGTGACACCTTTAGAAAACCCAATCATCTATCACGAACTCCGGATGCCGACGACGATGATCTCGTGATACGACTTCGCCGACTCGAGTCATTAATAGTCGCCTGGATAAGCTTCACTTTATCCATCGCCGCACCAAATCTGGTCCCACTAGCCGCACTCGCCCACATCGAACCAACCTATAGGCGATCCGCACTTCCTCCCATACAAGGCCTCATAAGGCGCCATCCGAATACCGGAGTGGTAGCTATTATTATACGCGAACTCAACTAGAGGCAAATGATCCTCCCAACTACCATCGGTCAATAACACAGCTCGCAAAGATATCCTCAAGAGTTCGCATAGTGCGCCTCGCCTGTCTGCCTGCTCGTGGATGAAATGCGCATCGGGCTCACTGCCCCTAAACCTCTCGAAGGACTCTGTTAGCCAGAACCGGGCTCCTCTCGTCGATATGATCGAAGTAGGGACTCCATGCACCGACGATCTCTGATGTAAAGTCCGCATAATCTCGGTACCGAAAAGTCGCCCTGACGGGAAGAAGTGGGCTGATTTCACACCGTCGACGATAACCCATATAGAATCATGTCTCCTCCGAGTGCGAGGTAATCCTGTGATGAAGTCCATGTTGATTACCTCCCACTTCCGTGTCGGGATCTCAATCGTCAGAACAAACCACCGTGCCTCGTGCTCTACCTTCACTCGCCGACAACACGCACCGAGCTACGAACTCGCAACGCCCCTCTTCAAGCCATCCCACCAATACACGTATCTAAGGTCGTGGTACATCTTGGTCGACCCGATGGATAGAGTAACGCGCTGTAGGCTTCCCAAGAACTCTTTGCCAAGTCCTCAAACATCCGGAACACATACCGCCTCAAACCTTAGCACCCCATCAAAGTACTCAAAAGGACCCTTGCCTCACGAAGAGTCAGATCACGATATCGAATCAAAGCGGGATCCTCGAATCGTTGCTCTTCACCTCCTCAACGATGGAAGACTCGCAACCTCACGAACTCTAACCCCATCGCTATCGTAATCAATCAAACGGACACCAAGGCTCGCTAATCGATGCAAATCACGAACCATGTCCTCCTCTCTAGCTGCACATCCGATAGGCTCCCATCGACCTACGACTAAGAGCATCCGCCACAACATTGGCCTTCCCGTGGTACAGATATCAACATCGTAATCCTTAAGCAACTCTAACCACCGCCTCTCGCCGCAAGTTCGCCTCCTCTGGTCAAGATATACCGGAGGCTCTTGTGGTCTGTATAAATATCCACGTGAACCCCATACAAATAGTGCCTCCAGATCTTCAAAGCGAATCACGCCGCTAACTCCAAATCATGCGGGTAGTTCCTCGTGTTTCTTCACCGGGATGCATATGCTATAACCCCGCCATGCTGCATCAACACACATCCCAACCCGATGCCCGACGCATCACAATACACGACATAACCATCCGACCTCCGAAGAGTAAGAACGGGCGGTCGCCGCCTCTTTCAAGAATCGAAACCCCGCCACAAGCATCACCATCAAACTTGGCTGCCTTTCCGAGTCACCCTAGTCAATGGTGCGTAGATAAGCAAACTTCTCCACGAACCGCCGATAATATCCTCGCCAGCCCGTAAAATCGCGAACCTCTGCCGAGTAGTAGGTCTAGGCCAAGTCCCGATCGCTTCGATTCGCCGTATTCACTAATGCCATCACCCGGCAATATGCCCAAGAAACGCCATCAAGTCAACCAAAACTCACATTTGGAAAACTTGGCGCATAATCACTGGTCTCGAGAATCACAAGACAAATTTCAAATGCTCCGCATGCTCCTGCTCTGAGCGAGAATAAACCAAGATATCATCAATGAACACTATCACAAACGTGTCCAAAAATGGTTTGAACACTCGGTTCATCAAATCCATGAATACCACGAGCATCGTCAACCCAAAAGACATGACTCAACTCATAATGCCCGCATCGTCCCGAATGCAATCTAGGGACATCCACCTCTCTCGACTCGCACTGATGATAGCCCGATCGCAGATCAATCTTGAGAAACATCTCGCACTCGCAACCGGGTCGAACAAATCATCAATCACAGGAAGGGTATTCGTTTAATGGTCACCTTGTTCACCGTCAGAATCAACACACATGCGCAGCTGGCCCCGCCCTTCTTTCTTCACGAACAATACCGCGCTCCTGTGGAGAAACACTAGGCCCGATGAAGCCCTTCTCCAAGAAATCTCTAAGTCGATCCTTCAACTCTCTCAACTCGGCAGCCATTCTCAGATGGCGGAATGGAAATAGGCCGAGTGTCCGCAATATGTCAATACAAAACTCAATCTCCTCTCGGGAGGGATACCCGAGGTCATCCGAAACACGCCTGGGAACTCACCGACCATCGAATCGATCAAAATCTGGTACCGCAGCCTTCGTGATCAAACACCCGAACGAGATGGTAGATATACCCTTCGCACCATCTTCCTAGCCTTGAGGTAGGAAATAAACCTACCCTGGCGATACCTGCTCCTCCCACTCAACAACCGGCCTCAGAAACCGGAACCGCATTACTCTCTCTCTCGCATACATTGGCGTAGCAAGCTAGCCAATCCATCCCCATAATCACGTCGGTCAATCATCTCCAACTCTATCAAGTCGGCTGTGGTCCGACGATCAGAATGGTCACAGACAAGCTCTATATACCCGCCGAGCTACCACCGAATCACCCATCGCGTAGCTACCTCGAAGTGGTCTATGGACTCGTGCTCTATCTCTATCCTACTAGCAACAAGTGGAGATATATAGACAGAGTAGAACCCGATCTATCAAAGCATACACATCAAACCTAAATCGATAAGGTACCGCGACGACATCGTGAGGCCTCGATCCCGCTTACCGGACAAAGCATATATGCGCTCGAGGACCGCTAGAATCGACTCGCCACGACCGCGCCACCCGCTGATCCATGTGTACCTTGCCTCCGGCGAGTAATCGCTGGGATGAAGAAGCGCAATGCACTCGTAGCCGAGCTCACCACCGCCGCCGCCCGGCCGACAAACTCGCAAAGTGACCTCGCGGCCACAAGTATAGCAAGCTCGAGTACGCCTCCGTAATGGTATTCGCCACAACGCACACCGAAAGCACTTCAACGGTTAGCACTCGCTACCCGAAATCAAGTCCCGGGCCCCGACCGCCTCGACCGCTCTTCTGGCTTGAAAATGAGGTAGAGCGCTCGCGCCGCCGTGGTGCACCGACTTCTGATGCCGCCCACCCCGAGGACCACTCAAAGAACCGCCGCCTTGGCCTTCTTCTCGCTGATATCGCTTACCCGCGGTCTCTACGCCTCACAACCTGCAGACGAGCTCGCATACGGGTTATGTCCATGCCGGGTGAAGGGACACACCCGCACAAGACTCGGCCATGTAATCATCTAGCCCAGCCGACATAGCGATGCACTCGCCCTCCATCTCTCGCTACTGCAGAGGACATATCGGGCCAAAGAATCAAACTCGACATTGTACTCCTCACTGCAAGGCCCTCCCCGCCTCAAAGAATAAGAATCTATCACTGCCCTCCTCATCTCATGAGGCAAGAAGTGTGTGAGAAAAGCATCCAAAACTCATCCCATATCTGGAGGTGCATGCTCTCCCGAAAGCTCCCATGAATCAAACCAATCGATCATGTATCACGCACCGATGCGAACCGAATGTCACACCTCGTCTCAAGCCCTCGATCACCCGCATAATCCTTCGGTGACGGATGAACTCCTCGGATCATCCTCCCGCCGACCAGAAACTCAAGGCTACAACTCAAGAAATCTCGTAGCCTCAAACTATTCGCCTCAGTGCACTACGGCGCGATCGAGCCGAGCCGAACTGCCGTGATCCAGCCTCTCTCGATCGGGCCACAACTTTAGCCAATAGTCGGGCCATCTCCTTGTACCCTAACTCTCCGCCCCAGCCGTGGGACATGGGCGCTGGTACTGTGGTCTCGCTGGCGGCCATAGAACTCGCCGCCTCGGTATAGACTGGGCCTCGAGCCTCGTAACTCGGTGTCTCGCTAGCGCCTCACGCTTTGCCTTCGGGCCCGGTTGCCTTACGTGGAGGCATAATCACATAGAAAGGAATTCGTTAGAGGTCCAACCTATAACACCTCTAAAGCACGATCTCGTAATGAGAAGAATGGAAACCAATCCTAAATATCCTATAGCCTCGACATTGGTGTGGTGCACAACACACCGATAATCAAGACTTACTAGATACGGCCGTAGACACTTTCCGAGGATTAATCGCTCGATACCACTTTTGTCACGACTCGCCCGGCCCGTGGATCGTGCCTTACCGGCACCCAAGTAGTCATACATCGAGTAACCAATGAATATAAAACAAGACAGAAACAGCTTTATAAAATAAGACACGCTTTATCTCGATGAAAAGCTTGCCTTTCTGCATAATATAAATAACTCAAGTTTTGCGATACATCCCAACTATACAATAGTACTACAGCACTTAAGGAAGAAAACAACTATGGCGAACAGGTTCCCGCCATACCCCGATCAGTATAAAACTATCTACAATACAGGAGATCATACCCAAAGTAGAGCCTCCTAGAAGATGGAGCTCCCGACACCAACGCAAAGATCCTAAGGATGTGGATCTAGCACTGCCGCTCTTACTCGCAGATGAACGCACTTCCGGCGAGGTCAAGATAACAGTACCAAGTATGTGAAACTATAAAGTACTTAAAATGAAATCAAAGTATTTAAAACCTTTTCACAAATACAATCACCAATTGCACATAGTGCCACATCACAAACAACAACAAGAATAGGAAAACTGAACAGTGTCTATTCTAGGCCGCGAATGATCGGGCAAGGCCAATCGCCCATAGTATCATTCTGCGTGCCTAGTCCTCGACTTCCGCAGCCCGCATAGTCCCACATGCACTGCATGAGATATTTCTCGATCGGGGCAGCTAACCCCAGATCCGCCTAGGCTCCCGCAGCCCGCATAGCCTCAAAAGACCGCATAGTCTCAACAGACCGCATAGGAGTCCCCGCGTCAGCTAAACGCCCGAATGATCAATCACGAGCATACCGCCGCCCGCATAGTCTCACAGACCGCATAGCCGTATAGACCGCATCGCGGCAAGCCCTCGTATAACGATCGAGGGTAGGTGATACAATAACAAGACAATGGACTTACCGGTTAGCAACGTAAGCACAGCAAGAATGACTTTACACAAAGATTACAAGACACTAACACAGTAGCATCATAACATGTCTACTTATCAAACAATCTTACTACACTTAATGTAAATCAATACAAGGCTTTTATAAACAAAACAAGTAAACAGCCTTTTTATCTTCTTAAGTTGTTATACCTAACTTCCCATAAAGCCAGATAACTCTTACGCTTTTGTTTTAAAACCAAATATTTATCTTCTGTTAAAAATGATTCAGATTCGCTTGAAATGTTTTCGCTTGTTATTCAGTGCTTAAGCCGTGAGGCATTGCCGTAAGTATTATTCAGCTTAAGCCAGGCATCAGTAAGTATTATTCAGCTTAAGCCGCAGGCATTGCCATAAGTATTATTCAGGCTTAAGTCAAAGACATTGCCGTAGTTATTATTCGATTAACACACGTACGCCTACCGCACTATATATTGTAAAATATCATGCTTTAGGAAGAATCACATACCTTCTCAAATAAAACCACCGCCAAGTCAATATGTCGCGCAGAGTCACCTATAATAGTCACGTATATCTATCAAAGATCGCCTGAGGGTCATTCTAAACAGGGTTCATAATTCTACTGAAAGTCGGGCAAAGACAACCCTACCCGTGAGCTATGTAAGTTCATCAGTGAAAACAAATTCTATGTGAGTACAGCTCAATTATTCTTCTTTAAACCCTTCATCGTGATAATACCAATTCTATTCGTGATATCCTTCTAAGTATCTAATACTTATTCTAATACTACAACAAGAAGTATTCTCTAATTCAAAAGAGGTTAGGATTAGTTACCTGGTAAGCCCAAGAATATCCTAGATAAAGTCGCGCTGAGCAAGGTTTAGCTCCTAAGTTGTACGCTCCAGAGTCTAAGAAACCTTAGAAGTTCTTCACAACTTCTACTAAGGACTAAGGGATTTGGGCTAGGTATTTTGGGCATTATAACGATACTAGAAGACAACTTTTCTACCAAGGGAGGGGTAGATTTCGCTAGGCTAGGGTAGGCTCTACCACACTACACAAGTGGAGGGAAGAGGTGTGGACGAAAAGCTTAAGGAGAGGAGAGGATTTTAGACTTGGAAGATAACTTTGTGGATGAATAACTCTTCATCTCTAAGGGTATTTATAGCTCAAGCCTTGGCCAACCAACGGCCAAGATGAAGACAAGTGCAAGGCAAGTGTAGGGTGAGGATTAACTAAACACAAATATCCTACCAACCTCGATTTGTGCACAAGGCACAAAAACGTGCCTTGGCTCTCCAATTTCGTCCATGGACGATTCAAGTCCACCAATGGGAGGTGCCAAGTTGCCCTCCCGTTGGTCCAAAATGTTTCGCCTCTCAAAAATCCGCAAAATTAGTAATGGCATAGCCGAATTTTCCTACGAAGTCGTGGAAACGCTTCGTTGAAACGATTCTTTAAGCGAGTTGTGTACAAAAAAACGCCCAAGGCTAACTTTAAAGCCAAACTTTTAGACGTATTCCCACGCATACTCGAAATACGGTATAACAAGTGGTACTCACGAGAACACTCCAACGCGTGGGGTATGCTCGCCACAAGGCCACTAGTGGGGTAGTACCTCTCGCCACTAGGCCTCACGAAAAGGGGAGGAGGGGAAGCTCTGCTAGCACAACAAGAAGGAGGAGAGGGTTTCAAGACTGGAAGTTTTGATGAATGAAGTCTTCAAGCTTAGGGGTATTTATAGCAAAACCAAAAGCCAACCAATGGCCAAGATCAAGCCATGTGCAAGGCAAGTGTAAGGCCAAGATCAAGCCAAGTGCACCCACAAAACACTCCACAAAACACTCCATAAAACACGCCACAAAACAAGGCACAAAAGGAGGGACCAATCGGCCAAGGCCAACCAATCCTCGACGCCCAATCGTCCAAGCCACCCTATTTGTTTCCAATGTGAGGTGACATGTCACCCTCCCGTTGGTCCAAAATGTTTCGCCTCTCGAAAAATCCGCAAAAATTATAAATGACATAGCCGAATTTTCCCTACGAAAGTCGTGGAAACGCTTTTTAAAAACGACTCTATTCGCACTGCGCCCAAATTCGTCCTTTGCCTAACTTAAGGCTCAAATTTTCTACGCACGCCCCACGCATATACCGAAATACGGTATAACATTCTCCTCCTTAGAAACATTCGTCCGAATGTTCCTTCTCAAGTATAAACACAAACACGCGCTAGTATAGCCTTCATCGCTATACGCATTTAAAACGATCATGCCACACCGCCATAAAAATAACAAACGCACAATACTTAAACCCAAGTCAACGAGGAAACACCTCTAATCATCACAAAACCCCTTACCCGAGGTCTAAAATATACTCCTTCGCACCTACATTTCACAAAAGAAACGATCACACACGCTCACTTCTCCCCTATCTCGTCGCACTTCTCAACACTCGAGCTCTTTCTAGTATCCGCACTCACACTTCACAACGTTTACTTTCCAACCCTTCGAGTTACTACCTCCAAACTTGGTCATCTTACTACCCTCGATTTCTAAGGCCATTCTCGCCTTCACGAACCGATTCTCGTCGAACATATCTATGAACTCATACGATGGTCATCTAAACTGGCCTAGCACCTCGTGACCGCCACCGGCGACCACCTGCAGCTGACCCTTCCTCGAACGGACGCGGGTTGGCCCGCAACATGGCCCCAACCCACCCATCAGAGCGCCAACTTCCGCCTCGACACGGAACACACGCTGAAGCTACCACTTCCATCTCACACTAACCAGATTTTCAAATCACACTATAGCACAAAGCTATCCGAACATAACACTTAACACATCATTAACATCAATACATACAAGTATCTACTGTGGTTAAGGATATACTGAAACTAGGCGGTTCAAGGACCGCTAAAATCGAACTTCCACCGCGACTCTACCGTGCCCGCAATCGCCTAGAGTCTCAGGTTATCCTACCGCCGCTACTCGGTCGGACACTCTCGTCATATGGCCCCGCTGGCCGCAAGAATAACAAGCTCCTCGTACTACGACACTTCAAACGCGTCTACTACATCGACCACACCGAGGTAGGGTGATCGATCCGCCAACACCCCTACTCCCGAACATCTCAAACACCGAGCCTCGACCGCCTCGAATATCCCAAGCGGTCCCGGCGTCGCGAGGACCACTCTGAATGGCGAGGTACATAACTAGTTCGCCCGAGGCGGTCCGCCTCGAAAGTCGCTAAAATATCCGCCGTCTTGGCCTTCTTCTCGAAAGCGGTCCACCTGCCGATCTGCGCGCCTCGCACCCAGTGCATGAGCACGAATGCGGCAATGTCCATGCCCTGAAGAGAAACACCAACAACTCTGCTAGGTAATCATCGAGCCCTCAGAACATATCGGTGCACTCGATCCTCCATACTAGCTACTAATGCGGGAACATACCGCCAATGAGTCGAACTCACATTGTACTCGAATCAGACGCTCGCTTCGCCAACATCAAAAATCTGCTACCCGAGCCCTCCTCATTTGTGGAGGCAAGAAATGTGCGAGAAGGCCCCAAAACTCATCCCAAACGGCCGGAAGTGCATGCTCTCCCGAGAGCTCGCGAAGTCAAACCAATCGATCGCGTATCACGCACCGATGCGAACTAAATGTCACAGACTCGGGCCTCAAGCCTTGATCACCCGCATGATCCTTCAGAATCGACGGATGAACTCCTGCGGATCATCCTCCCGCCGACCAGAAACTCAAAGCGGCTACAACTAAGGAAATCCCGTAGCCTCAAATCACTCGCCTGCGCACTACATGTGCCGCTGAATCGAATCGCTGGCCCACTTATCTCATATCTCGCCACAACTCGCCAATAATCGGGCCATCTCTCGCGACCCATCTCCCGCCTGCATCGCGGACCGAGGCTCGTGTATCGTAGTCTCAGCAGCCATCGCCGCGCTAAACTCGCTGGTGCCGGGCGGCCGCAGAACTCGCCGTCAAGCACTACTCGTCTCGACCGCTCGCGCGCTCGCATTCTCAATCCCACTAGCGCCTCCTCGCCGCTTTGCCCTTCTCGGGCCCTGGTTGCCTTCGCAGAGGCATAATCGTAAAAACGAAACACGCCGAGGGTCCAACTTACAACACGCCTCTAAGGCACGATCTCGTAATGAGAAGAATGGAAACCAATCCTAAATGTCCTATAGCCTCGATTATAGATGTGGTGCACAACACACCGATAATCAAGACTCTACTAGACACGGTGCAGACACTTTCCGAGGACTAATCGCTCGATACCACTTTGTAACGCCCAACTCGGCCGTATCGTGCCTTACCCCGGCACCTAGTGATACAACATCGAGAAAACCATGAAAATAAAACACGAGTCATGAAACAAGAGATATAATAAATAAACAAAGCAACCAAAACATTTTCAAAGATATACACAAAAACCCAACAGCTTGTCCTTTTTACAAACCCCGCCCACAACAAAGGCATGCACTTCTAAGATTTACAACAACTATGACGGACAGGCTCGCCATACCCTGAATGTACAAGAACCTACAACTCGTGGAAACATACCAAAGATAAGCCTCCAAGGAACGAGCTTTCCAACACGCCAAATGAGATCCTAAGAGCGGGGATCCACGACCGATGTACCTCTACTGCAGATGAACGCAGCCCCAAGGAGGTCAAGACAACAGTACCAAGTATGTGAATCACAACATCGTAAATGAAATCATAATAGCCTAAAAGCAGAGACATGTATGATAACCAAAATACAAGACGCAACATAAAAGCCAAGTCGTGACTCACGCCTCAAAGTCACCACTCAAATATAACTATGGGTCTCACGCCCACAACATCCATCATGTTCGCATCATGGCCGCATGCCCGAATCTGCAGACGGTGTAGACATGTCCATGATGCAACAATAATAACAAGGCCGCGTGGCCACATACCGGAATCTGCGACGGTGTAGACATGCCCATGTAACCTCAATAACAATATATCTTTGTGGTCAACCCCGCCAGATAGCCACATGCCCCGGAATCGTGACGGTAGACACGCCCATGTTGCGAATAACCATATATCGGTAATCAACCCGGCCGCGTGGCCGCGTGCCCCTAATATCGTGACGGTAGACACGCCCATGTGATATCAACAACAAGACAGAAATCAAAATGGAAACATACCCGTGGAATTCTCCATCACTGCCAGCACGTCCAAGTAAGTTCTCAACAAGTCAACCGGCCCTCTATCGAGAGACGCGGTAACACAGAAATACCACACTTGCACAACAAAGGCTATCATCACAAGCATAGGCAAGTTTCACAACAACAAGCATAGGCAAGTTTCACAACAACAAGCATAGGCAAATTTCACAACAACAAGCATAGGCAAGTTTCACAACAACTCAAAGTACTTTCATTTTATGCCAAAGTCCGGGTTTTTAACCCCAAAGTACTACATACGTTAAGTTCTTTTTAAAAGAGATCCATTACTTTTATAAAAGTCACCCGATACCCGTAGTATTAGAATGACCAACCCACATTCCCTTTTCAAAATCAAGTAACAACATTCTTTTCCTAAGTTCCAGTTTGCCTAGTTTCAATTACTCAAGCTTCTCATTTTCAAATGGTTTCATAGTTCCCAAACTTAATCACTTGATTCCTTTTTAGAACAATTGAGTAATATATGTCTCACGTGAGAGTAGGCTATTCTTGTTTACAACATTCTTATTACAGCAGTCATGATCTAGAAAATGTATATCATTTTGTCTCATCTTAGTTTCTATGCAGATGGAGGTTTCTACTGGTTTTAATACAATTCATCATTATTCAATACATTTTCCTTTATTAACGCTGCAGTGGTCTGTCGATACACATTCTGATTTCCGAAATCAGTAAAACATTATCCCTTTAAATAAAACCAAGTACTCATTACTCACGAATGAGGTTTCACACAAACATTCACATTAAAACAAATAAGTTAAGTCTCTTATCTTATAAGATCAAGTCTCTTAACTTCTAACATCAGTAAACCATTTTCTTTACCTCTCTTAAGACATTATACCTAACTCCCCAAAAAGCTAGTATAACTCTTTTTAAAACCTTTTAAAACCAAGTGTTACTCTCCCTTCCAAAACGATTTATAAATCTTTTGAAATACATCAAGTTCTTTATTATAACTAGCCGCTATAATTCACATCGATTACCTTTTAAAACCACAAAGTATTTTCTTACCTTCATAAAGTCATATAACCAACTTCCCATAAAGCCGTTATAACACTTTATGTTTTAAGAACAATCAAACACGCTAACACATGCGTCTACCGTACTACATAGTTCACACATATCATGCTAGAAGAGATAGGAAGAGGTTCACATACCGCGACGATTTATCGACAAAAGCAAAATGCTCCAAGTACTACAACCTTGCTATCCCTTTCCACTCCTCGAGTAGAATACGCTACTCATAGAACTTTCACCTATAAAGTTCACAAACTTCTATTAACCCCAAAAGACAAGTTATATGTTTCTACAGAAAATTCGAAGACTCCCGCCACAACAGAATCTCCTCCTCTATCGAGGCCGGCTACCAAGCCAACCAGTGGGGTTTACACGCCTAACCTGACGTGCACCATCCTACTCAGTAACTCTACACAAGTCTACTGTAATACAGTCCTATGTAAATACAGTTCAGTTCTTTTCTTTATTCTTCAGGCTTAAGTCAAAAGACATTGCCGAATACTAAGTATAGTTCCATATATAATATACTTCAACTATATATTCTAACAAACATGTAATTTCCAATTACAATAGAGGGACAAGATAATTACCTCGATAAGCCCATAATTATCCAAGTTAAATGTCGATCCTTAGCAATGTTTAGCTCCAACTCCGGGTGCTCCATCCCGCTCCAAACAACCCTTAGAAGTTCTATCCAACTTCTACTTAAATCCTTCAACTAACAATGAAGATTCCTTAGGGTTTCGGTTGAGACTAAAAAGGTAGTATTTCTGCTCTACGATAGAGGTAACTTTTGAATACAACAAGGTATAAGGCCAAGGTATTTTGGGCATTATAACAATACTTGGAAGACAACTTTCTACCAAGGGGTACCTCACGAGAACACTCCAACGTGGGGTATGCTCTCGGCCACAAGGCCACTAGGGGGTAGTACCCTCTCGGCCACTAGGCCTCACGGGAGGAGGAGGAAGCTCTGGCTAGCACAACAAGAAGGAGGAGAGGGTTTCAAGACTTGGAAGTTTTGATGAATGAAGTCTTGCTTGGGGTATTTATAGCAAAACCAAAAGCCAACCAATGGCCAAGATCAAGCCATGTGCAAGGCAAGTGTAAGGCCAAGATCAAGCCAAGTGCACCCACAAAACACTCCACAAAACAAGCCACAAAACAAGGCACAAAAGGAGGGACCAATCGGCCAAGGCCAACCAATCCTCTTGGACGCCCAATCGTCCAAGCCACCCTATTTGCTTCCAATGTGAGGGTGACACATGTCACCCTCCCGGTGGTCCAAAATGGTTCGCCTCTCTAAAAATCCGCAAAAATTATAAATGACATAGCCGGAATTTTCCTACGAAAGTGGAAACGCTTTCGAAAACGACTCTATTCGGCACTTGTGCCCAAATTCGGTCCTTTGCCTAACTTAAGGCTCAAATTTTCTACGTACGTCCTTACGTACATACTCTGGAAATACGGGGTATAACAAGTGGACCCCTTTGACCAAGTCAATTATCTCAAGCTACTACTTGCAAGACTTGTCTTGCTAACAAAGGTCCAATGACCCTCTTGCCCTTGCAAATTTCGTCCAAGGCATCATTAAGGGGGGTGACACGTGTCACCCTCCCATTCGTCACAATAGTACTTTTCCGACAATTTCATAATTCTGATAAATTTTTACAAGTCTCAAATCTTAACACTGTGAGTTCTTACGTACGTTCTTAAAACATGTCCTGTAAATACGGGGTGTAACAATAACTGTACAAAAGAATGACAGGGGCAAGTATAAAAAGTACATACCAGATCCTGCCGTGTCATTACCACTTATGAACTTAATTGCACATCATTTTCTTTTCCATTCCATTAAGAGTTATAGCCAAATCTTACGTACATACTTAGGAGAATCATTAAGTTCATTACCATATAACTTACTTATCTTTCATAACATAATCCGGCCCTTTATGGAGGGGCGCATATACTACCCGACCCAATCTGGGACGCGATCAAATCACACAAATATCAAAGCGTGCTCGTGGAATCCCCCATCACTGCCGACAGTCATAAGTGTAACATATAACCATGTGACGCGCCCGTGGTGTTACACCCCGTGGTTCCAGAGTATGTATATGAGGACGTACGTACGAGAATACGACACAAAATTGGAAAGGAAGAAATATGTGATTTTTCGACGGAAAAGTTTCCGGATTTTGTTAAGGAAAAAGGTTCGTTATTGGGAATTGGATTCCCAGATTTGGTATTCGGACTTTTTGGGATATTTCAGAATTATGGAATTTTATTTCCGAAATTGGTCACGTGGGGCCCACGGGAAAAATTTACGGTTTTGTGGGGCCCACTTTATTTTCGGATTTTTGGCATTACGGATATTTTCGGAAGACGAAATATTGTGGACGAGTAGGGGGGAGACACGTGGCACCCCCATGTGGCTCATTGGCCGAAAATTAGGGGGGGACCACATGGCTTGGACGTTTTTTGGGGGACAAGTGGCAAGCCACTTGTCCCATTTTTGTGGTAAACAAATGGTTGGCAAACTACCCACACACATGTACCCCATCCTCACCTTACACTTGCTTTAATCATAGCCCTTGATTTCTCTATAAATACCCCATTGTTTCAAGACTTTATTCATCCTCACTTAAGAGTTTCAAAGGCAAAATTCTCCCTCCCTCCTTGTGTTGTTCTCGTCCAACATCCCCCTTTGTGTAGAAAAATCCTTCAAGTGTTGTTATTATCCCAAATACCTTAGCCTAGTATTCCTAGTAGTATTCCAAAGTTATTTCAATACTAAGAGCCGGAAATACTACTTTATTCCAATAGTCGCAAATGAAGCCCTGGAAAAATCTTCATAGCTTAGATGAAGTGTTAAGAAAAGTTGTTTAGAAACTTCTAAGGGTTTCTTGGAGTGGGTTGGAGCGTAAGTAATTGGAGCTAAACGTTGCTCAGGATCGACTTATAAATCTTGGATAATTTTGGGCTTATCGAGGTAATGATCTTTATCCCCCTATTGTAATTGGAAATTACATGTTGTAGTAATGTATAGTTGAGTATACTATATATAGAATGAATATTGATAAGAATTGAATCAGTATTTACATTGGACCGTATTTACAAAGAGACTTGTAGTATTATTGTGGAGTAGAATTGTACACGTCAGGTTAGGCGTGTAACCCCCTTAGAGTTGTTGGGCCGGGTGCGGGCCTTGATAGAGGAGATTTATGTGGTTACTGTGGGGAGGTGCCGAATTTTCCGTAGAATAATGACCTTGTGCTTGGAATTGTGCTACCAAGAGATCGGGAAGTTGATAGACGTTTTGTGGCTTTTTAGGTGGAAGTACTACGAGTAGCGTATTCTACTTGAAGGGTGGACAAGGCTAGCAGGGTTACAGTACTTACGAGCTTTTTGCTTTTTGTCGATAATCGTCGCGAGGTATGTGAACCTCTTCATATCCTTTCTAGCATGATATTTGTGAAATATATATAGTGCGGTAGACTCACGTGTGTTTAAAGGAATTTGATTTTCCTTTTGTGCCCTTGACTTGATTCCAAAGTTAAGTGACTTGTTATGAAATATTAAGGACTTGAATTATGTTAAAAAGTTGTAAAACCTCACTCATGAGTAATGGGTGTGTGGTCTTTTAAAGAATAAAGTTATCTTGATTTCGAAAATAAGAATAGTTGTCCTTGGTTGGTTTAAAACATAAAGTGTTATAATAGCTTTATGGGAAGTTATTTATAACGACTTTATGAAAACAAAAGAATGGTTTTATCATTGGATTTAAAATGATAACTTGACATTTAAAGGTTGGAGGTTGGTTTCTGTCACGACCCATTCCGGGGCCCGTGACTGGTGCCTTACCGGGGCACCCAAGTAGTCATACATCAGAGTAATCAGCGGAAATATAAAACAAGACATGAAACAGTTTATAAAATAAGACACAGTTTATGTGAGAAAACGTCGCCTTTCGGCATATATATATAAACATGGTTTAGCGCTACATCCGATAATCGCATGACTACATGCACTTATGGAAATATACAACTATGGCGGACAGGGCCCGCCATACCTCGATCAGCACAAAACTATCTACAACAGGAGATCATACCCAAAAGTAGAGCCTCCTAAAAGATGGAGCTCCCGACACCAACGTAGAGATCCTAAGAATGTGGATCTAGCACTGCTTGCTTACCTGCAGATGAACGCACTTCAAGGAGGTCGCAACAGTACTAAGTATATGAAATCAGAAATACTTAAATGAAAACATATCATTTTAAAATTAGTTTACAAATATGTATGAAACAACCAAGGAAACCGCACATAGTGCCACATCACAAACAAGAGCAACAATAGGTAAACTGTAACAGGTTTTTTCTAGGCTGTGAATGATCGAAGCAGGGCCAATTGCCCGTAGTATCACCATGCAAGCCTAATCCTGGACTCCCGTAGTCCGCATAGGCCACTCACATAGGCCCGCATAGGGTACATAACCCCGCATCGAGGGTAGCTACTCCTCGCATCGCCCCGACTCGTAGTCCGCATGGCCACATAGACCGCATGAGGTATAACCCCGCATCACTAACCTAGAACTCCCGTAGCTCCGCATAGGTCCCCTGGACCCGCATGAGGTATTCTCGAATCATGGTCCCAGACCGCCTGAGTCTACCCCGCATCGGAGGGCAGCTTAACCCCCGGTAATGTGTCAAGAGGTGAGTGATAGTACACTAACATAACAGCTTATCTTTAAACAACATAAGCACAACAAGAATACTCTCTTATACAAACGTTACAAGACACTAACACACATAGCATCATATCATGTCTACTTATCAAACCATCTTTTTATTCTTTTCACAATTCAATATAAGTCTGTTATAACACATAGGCAAACTGTTTCTTTTATCATTCTTAAGTGGTTATACTTAACTTCCCATAAAGCTAGTATAACTCTTAAGCTTCTGTTTTAAAAACCAATTAGTTCTCTTCTGTTAAAAATGATTCAGTATTCTTTTGAAATGCTTTCAGTTCTTTATTATTCAGGCTTAAGCCGTGAGGCATTGCCGTAAGTATTATTCAGGCTTAAGCCGTGAGGCATTGCCGTAAGTATTATTCAGGCTTAAGTCAAAGACATTGCCGTAGTTATTATTCAGTTAACACATGTACGCTCACCGCACTACATATATATTGTAAAATATCATGCTTTAGGAAGAATCACATACCTTCTCAAATAAAACCACCGCCAAGTTGAATATGTCGCGCAGAGAATTAGCCTATAATAGTCGACACGCCTATCAACGCTCGCACTACTTTGTAAACGCTCTAAACAGAGGGTTCTATATCCTACGGAAAATTGGCGACTTCCCTACCCGTGAGTTACTTAAGTTCATCAGAAAACAAATTCCATGTAAGTATTCGGTTAATCTTCTTTAAACCCTTCTACTGTGATAATACCAATTCTATTCTCGTGATATTCTTCTAAGTATTTAATACTTATTCTTATACTACTACAGATGTATTCTCTAATTCAAAAGAGGTTAGGATTAGTTACCTCGGTAAGCCCAATAATATCCTAGATAAAGTCGCTACCGAGCAAGGTTTAGCTCCTAAGTTGTACGCTCCCAGAGTCTAAGAAACCTTAGAAGTTCTTCACAACTTCTACTAAGGCCTAAGGGATTTGGGCTAGGGTATTTTGGGTATTATAACAATACTAGAAGGCAACTTTTCTACCAAGGGGGTAGATTTCGGCTAGGCTAGGGGAGGGTTGCCTCGCCAAGCTCACTCAAAAGGGGGTGTTGGACGAAAAAGGCTACAAGGGAGAGGAGAGGATTTTCAAGACTTGGAAAGGAATTTGTGGATGAAGAACTCTTCATCTTAAGGGGGTATTTATAGGTCAAGACATGGCCAACCAAGGGCCAAGATTTAGCCAAGTGCTAGGCAAGTGTAAGGTCAAGATTAGGGCAAGTGTCCTTGGCCAACTTGCACACAAAATATCCTACCAACTCCTTGACTTGTGCCAAGGCACAAAAAACGTGCAACTCTATCCCCAATTCGTCCAATGGACGATTTCAAGTCCACCAATTGGAGGGTGCCAAGTGTCGCCCTCCCGTTGGTCCAAAATGTTTCGTCTCTCGAAAAATCCGCAAAAATTAGAAATGGCATAGCCGGAATTTACCCTACGAAAGCTGTGGAAACGTTTCGTCGGAAAACGATTCTTTTAGTGAGTTGTGCACAAATAAAAACGTCCAAGGCTTAAACTTTTAAGGCCAAACTTTCGTACGTACGCCCTTACGTACATACTCCGGAAATACGGGGTATAACATTCTCCCCCCCTTAGAAACATTCGTCCCGAATGTTCCTTCCCAAAACAGTTAACGATAAGATTCTTCATAACTTAAACAGTTGCAAATGCCACACACGGCCACAGAACAACACTTAGGCATAAACGATAATGAAGATTTACAAGTAGGAAAGTGAATTACCTGGAGGTGTGGGGAATATGTGAGGATACTTCTGCCTCATGTCTTCCTCGGCTTCCCAAGTCATCTCCTCCCTGAGCTCGTTCCGCCACAAGACTTTGACGGAAGCCACGTCCTTGGTCCGCAGACGCCTAACCTGACGATCGATTATCGCTATGGGAACCTCCTCATACGATAACCCCTCGGTCACCTGGACATCGTCAATCGGGTGCACCCTAGATGGATCCCCGATACATCTCCTCAGCATAGATACGTGAAAAACCGGATGCACTGCCTCCAGATCGGACGGCAGATCCAACTCATAGGCAACCTTGCCTACCCTGCGGACAATCTGAAACGGCCCAATGTACCTTGGGCCGAAGTTTCCTTCTTCCGGATCTCATCACACCCTTCATGGGTGACACATTCGAGAAAACCCAATCATCAATCGCGAACTCCGGATGCCGACGACGATGATCTGCGATATGACTTCGCCGACTCGAGTCCAATAGCCGCCTCGGATAAGCTTCACCTTATCCATCGTCACGCACCAACCGTCCCACTAGCCGCACTCGCCCACATCGAACCAACCTATAGGCGATCTGCACTTCCTCCCATACAAGGCCTCATAAGGCGTCATCCGAATCTTTGGAGTGGTAGCTATTATTGTATGCAAACTCAACTAGAGGCAAATGATCCTCCCAGGCTACCCACGGTCGATAACACGTGCTCGCAGATATCCTCAAGAGTTTGGATAGTGCGCTCGGCCGTCCGTCTGTCTGTGGATGGAATGCGAGACTGTGCTCACCTACGCCCCTAAACCTCTCGAAAGACCTCCGAAGTTAGCCAGAACCGGGCTCTCGCATGCGATATGATCGAAATAGGGACTCCATGCGATCGGCGATCTCTGATGTAAAGTCGGCATAATCCTCACCTAAAAGTCGCCCTGACGGAAGAAAGTGGGCTGATTTCGCCACCGTCGGCGATAACCCATATAGAATCATGTCTCCTCTTAGTGCGAGGTAATCCCGTGATAAAGTCCATGTTGATTACCTCCCACTTCCGTGTCGGGATCTCAATCGTCAGAACAAACCACCGTGCCTCGGTGCTCTACCTTCACCGACAACACGGCACCGAGCTACGAACTCGCAACGCCCCTCTTCAAGCCATCCCACCAATACACGGATCTAAGGTCGTGGTACATCTTGGTCGACCACGGATGGAGTAACGCCGCCATGTGCTTCCCAAGAACTCCAAGTCCTGAAACATCCGAACACACAACTCGCCCTCAAACCTTAGCACCCCATCGTGCTACCTCAAAAGGACCCTTGCCCTCACGAAGAGTCAGATCACGATAACGTGTCAAAATGGATCCTCGAATCGTTGCCTCTTCACCTCGCCGACGATGGAAGACTCGGCAACCTCACGAACTCGAACCCCACCGCTATCGTAATCAATCAAATGGACACCAAGGCTCGCTAATCGATGCAAATCACGAACCATGTCCTCCTCTCTAGCCGCACATCCGATAGGCTCCCATCGACCTACGACTAAGAGCATCCGCCACAACATGGCTTTCCCGTGGTACAGATATCAACATCGTAATCACAAGCAACTCTAACCACCGCCTCGCCGTAAGTTCACTCCCTCCGGTGAAGATATACCGAGGCTCTTGTGGTCTGTAAAAATATCCACGTGAACCCCATACAAATAGTGCCTCCGGATCTTGGCGTGAATCATACCGCCAACTCCAAATCATGGGTGGGGTAGTTCCTCTCGTGTTTCTTCATTGCCGGGACGATATGCTATAACCCCGCCATGCCGCATCAACACACATCCCAACCCGATGCCCGACGACGCAATACACAACATAACCGCTCGACGCCTGGAAGAGTAAGAACGGGCGGTCGTCGATCTCTTTTTCAAGAATCGAAACCACGCCACAAGCATCGCCATCAAACTTGGCCGCCTTCCGAGTCACCTAGTCAATGGTGCGAAGATAGAAGCAAACTTCTCCAGAACCGCCGATAATATCCTGCAAGTCCTGAAATCGCGAACCTGCCGGAGTAGTAGGTCTAGGCCAAGTCCTCGATCGCTTCGATCTTGGCCGTATCCACTCGAATGCCATCACCCGGCAATATGTCCAAGAAAAGCCACCGGTCAACCAAAACTCACATTTGGAAAACTTGGCGTACAATCGCTGGTCTGAGAATCACAAGACAGCCTCAAATGCTCGCATGCTCCTCGCTCTGGCGAGAATAAACCAAGATATCATCAATGAATACTATCACAAACGTGTCCAAAATGGTTTGAACACTCGGTTCATCAAATCCATGAATACCGCCGTAGCATTGGTCAACCCAAAAGAAATGACTCTGAACTCATAATGCCCGTACCGGGTCCGGAATGCCGTCCTAGGGACATCCCCCTCTCCGACTCGCACTTTGATGATAGCCCGATCGCAGATCAATCTTGAGAAACATCTCGCACTCGCAACCGGTCGAACAAATCATCAATCACAGGAAGGGTATCTGTTTAATGGTCACCTTGTTCACCGCTGTAATCAACACACATGCGCAGCGTCCCGTCCTTCTTCTTTACGAACAATACCGGCGCTCCCCAGGGAGAAACACTAGGCCTGATGAAGCCCTTCTCCAGCAAATCCCTAAGCTGATCCTTCAACTCTCTCAACTCGGCAGTGCCATTCTCAGATGGCGGAATGGAAATAGGCCGAGTGTCTGGCAATATGTCTATATAAAACTCAATCTCCCTCTCAGGAGGGATACCCGGGAGGTCGTCTGGAAATACGTCTGGGAACTCTCTGACCACTGGAACTGACGGAAAATCTGGTACCGCAGCTTCAGTATCAAACACCCGAACGAGATGGTAGATATACCCTTCGCACCATCTTCCTAGCCTTGAGGTATGAAATAAACCTACCCTCGGCGATACCGTGCTCCTCCCACTCAACAACCGCCTCGTGAAACTGGAACTGCACTACTTTCTCTCTCAGTCTACATTGGCGTAGCAAGAAGCTAGCCAATCCATCCCCATGATCACGTCGAAGTCAATCATCTCCAACTCTATCAAGTCGGCTAGGTCCGACGATCAAATGGTCACAGACAAGCTCTATATACCCGCCGAGCTACCACCGAATCACCCATGGCGTAGCTACCTCGAAGTGGTCTATGGACTCGTGCTCTATCCCTATCCTACTAGCAACAAGGGGAGATATATAGGACGAGTAGAACCCGGATCTATCAAGGCATAAACATCAAACCCAGAACCGATAAGGTACCGTGGCGACATCGGTGAGGCCTCACGATCTGTCGGTGGGACAAAGCATAAATGCGTTCGAGGACCACTAGAAGCGGGACTGCGCCACGACCTCTGCCACCTGCTGGTCCATGAGTACCTTGCCCTCCAGGCGATGTAGTCGCCGGGATGAAGAAGACCCGGCGAAAGAACTCGTGGTGACCCTACCATCAAGATCGCTTGGTCGGACAGTTCTCGCATAGTGACCTGCAGCCACAATCAAACAAGCTCCGTAGCACCACAACTCCCGGTGGGATCTACCGACGGCCACACCGGCGGGTGGTCCCGATCGCCGCACTCTGCCGCTCGACGTCAAGTCCTGGGCCTCGTGCGCCTCGAATATCTGCCGTGGCCGAGACGGTGCAGAGTGCTCGAGCCGGGCCGTGGTGCAAATCTAGACTGCTGCTGAGGCCGCCCACCACGATAGCCACCAAAAGACCTGCCGCCCCGGTCTTCTCGCTGCCGTCACAACCCGTATGTCTCTACGCTCCTCACATCCAAGAGCATGAGCCTGCATGCGGGTAATGTCCATACCCGGCTGAAGAGAAACACCCGCACATGACTCGGCCATATAATCATCTAGCCCAGTGACGTAGCGGTGCACCCTATCCTCCATATCTGCTACCAACGCTGGGACATATCGAGCCAATGAATCAAACTCGACATTGTACTCCCTGACAAGGCCCTCTGCCTCGCCAAGAAAAATCTATCACCCGCGCCTCCTCATCCGCGAGGCAAGAAGTGAGTGAGGAAAGCCTCGAGAACTCATCCCAGTAGTGGGACGCGCGTGCTCTCCCGGATAACTCCCATGAATCAAACCAATCGATCGCGGTATCACGCACCTATGTGAACCAAAGATCACGGACTCGGTCTCCGACGCCCGATCACTCGTAATCCTCTGTAGCTGATGGATGAACTCGCGGATCATCCTCCGGCCACCAGAAACTCGCGCTACAACTCAGAAGTCTCGTAGCCTCAAACTCTCTCGCCGGGTGAACCACGGTACGACCGGGCCGGACTGAATCGCCGATCCACCGCCTCTCATGTTCGCCACGATCCCGCCGCTTGTCGGGCCATCTCTCAGACCCTAACTCTCCGCCCAGCCGTGGGACGAGGTGTGGTACCGTGGTCTCGCTGGGCCGGGCGTCGTAGAACTCGCCGTCTCGGTATAGACCGCCCGAGCCCTCGTGACTCTAGGTGTCCCACTAGCGCCTCTACGCTTTGCCCTTCTCGGGCCGGGTTTTACGTGAGGCATAATCACATGTAAAAGGAATACGTTAGAGGGGTCCAACTTTAACACAGCTCTAAAGCACGATCTCAGAATGAGAAGAATGGAAACCAATCCTAAATATCCTATAGCCTCCTGATTATTGGTGTGGTGCACAACACACCGATAATCAAGACTCTACTAGATACGGTCTGTAGACACTTTCCGAGGATTAACTGCTCTGATACCACTTTTGTCACGACCCATTCCGGGGCCCGTGACTGGTGCCTTACCGGGGCACCCAAGTAGTCATACATCAGAGTAATCAGCGGAAATATAAAACAAGACATGAAACAGTTTATAAAATAAGACACAGTTTATGTTATAAAAAGTCGCATTTCGGCATATATATATAAACATGTTTTAGCGCTACATCCGATAATCGCATAACATGACTACTGAGACACTTATGGAAATATACAACTATGGCGGAGGCCCCGCCATACCCCGATCATACAAAACTATCTACAACGAGAGATCATACCCAAAGTAGAGCCTCCGAAAAGATGGAGCTCAGACACCAACGTAGAGATCCTAAGAATGTGGATCTAGCACTGCCGCCTTACTGCGGCATGAACGCAGCCCCCCGAAGGAGGTCAGTACAACAGGTACTAAGTATATGAAACTGTAAAATACTTAAATGAAAACAGATCATTTTAAAATTAGTTTACAAATATGTATGAAACAACCAGAAACCGCATATAGTGCCACATCACAAACAAGAGCAACAATAGGTAAATCAGAATGTTTTTTCTAGGCTGCGAATGATCGAAGCAGGGCCAATTGCCCGTAGTATCACCATGCAAGCCTAATCCTGCACTCCCGTAGTCCGCATAGGCCACTCACATAGGCCCGCATAGGGTACATAACCCCGCATCGAGGGTAGCTACTCTCGGCGTCGCCCCGACTCGTAGTCCGCATGGCCACATAGACCGCATGAGGTATAACCCCGCATCACTAACCTCGAACTCCCGTAGCTCCGCATAGGTCCTGGACCCGCATGAGGTATTCTCGAATCATGGTCCTGCATCACCTGAGTCTACCCCGCGGAGGGCGACAACCCCTGTGAATGTCAAGAGGTGAGTGATAGTACACTAACATAACTTATCTTTAAACAACATAAGCACAACAAGAATACTCTCTATACAAACGTTGCAAGACACTAACACACATAGCATCATATCATGTCTACTTATCAAACCATCTTTTTATTCTTTTCACAATTCAATATAAGTCTGTTATAACACATAGGCAAACTGTTTCTTTTATCATTCTTAAGTGGTTATACTTAACTTCCCATAAAGCTAGTATAACTCTTAAGCTTCTGTTTTAAAAACCAATTAGTTCTCTTCATAAAAATGATTCAAGATTCTTTTGAAATGCTTTCGATTCTTTGTTATTCATGCTTAAGTCGTGAGGCATTGCCGTAAGTATTATTCAGGCTTAAGCCGTGAGGCATTGCCGTAAGTATTATTCAGGCTTAAGTCAAAGACATTGCCGTAGTTATTATTCAGTTAACACATGTACGTCTACCGTACTACATATATATTGTAAAATATCATGCTTTAGGAAGAATCACATACCTTCTCAAATAAACCACCGCCAAGTTGAATATGTCGCGCAGAGAATCAATTATAATAGTCGACACGCCTATCAACGTTCGACTACTTTGTAAACAATTCTAAACAGAGGGTTCTATATCCTACGGAAAATTGGGCAAGACTTCCCTACCCGGTGAGCTACTTAAGTTCATCAGAAAACAAATCCATGTAAATACAGGTTAATCTTCTTCTTTAAACCCTTCATCGTGATAATAGTTCAATTCTATTCGTGATATTCTTCTAAGTATTTAATACTTATTCTTATACTACTACGATGTATTCTCTAATTCAAAAGAGGGTTAGGATTAGTTACCTCGGTAAGCCCAATAATATCCTAGATAAAGTCGCACTGAGCAAGGTTTAGCTCCTAAGTTATGCGCTCAGAGCTCGAAACCTTAGAAGTTCTTCACAACTTCTACTAAGGACTAAGGGATTTGGGCTAGGTATTTTGGGCATTATAACAATACTAGAAGGCAACTTTTCTACCAAGGAGGGGGTAGATTTCGGCTAGGCTGGGGAAGGGTTGCCTCGGCCAAGCTCACTCAAAAGGGGGGGGGGGGGGGTGTTGGACAAAAAAGGCTACAAGGGAGAGGAGAGGATTTTCAAGACTTGGAAAGGAATTTGTGGATGAAGAACTCTTCATCTTAAGGGGGTATTTATAGGTCAAGACATGGCCAACCAAGGGCCAAGATTTAGCCAAGTGCTAGGCAAGTGTAAGGTCAAGATTAGGGCAAATGTCCTTGGCCAACTTGCACACAAAATATCCTACCAACTCCTTGACTTGTGCCAAGGCACAAAAAACGTGCAACTCTATCCCCAATTCGTCCAATGGACGATTTCAAGTCCACCAATTGGAGGGTGCCAAGTGTCGCCCTCCCGTTGGTCCAAAATGTTTCGTCTCTCGGAAAAATCCGCAAAAATTAGAAATGGCATAGCCGGAATTTACCCTACGAAAGCTGTGGAAACGTTTCGTCGGAAAAAGATTCTTTTAGTGAGTTGTGCACAAATAAAAACGTCCAAGGCTTAAACTTTTAAGGCCAAACTTTCGTACGTACGCCCTTACGTACATACTCCGGAAATACGGGGTATAACAGTTTCCTTAAAAGATATGATTTAAAGATTAAGAGCCTGATTTTTTTGAAAGTAAAGAGACTTGACTTATAAACGACTTGATTTTGGGAAAGGAGAAGTAACTTGATTTAAAGGTATAGGTTACTTGTTTTTAAAAGAGTAAGACACTTGGTTTAAAAAGTATATTGCTACTTGACTTTAAAAAGGAAAAAGTGTCTTTGTTTTAAAGGAAGGCATGGTTTTGTCTTAAAATGGTTTAAAAAAAAGAAGGCATGCTTTTGTCTTAAGATTGGTTTAAAAAGAAGGTATGGAAATTGTTTTGGTTTACTTAAAAGATAGTTACTCTATTTTGATACTACGGGTATCGTGTGACTTTTGTGTGAGTAACTTGACTATGTTGGCTTGTGATAGCCTTGTAATACTTTCTTGTTGGTTTGATAAGTAAACATGTTATGATGCTACGTGTGTTAGTGTCTTGTGATGTTTGTGTAAGGGGGTTATTCTTGTTGTGCTTACGTTGTTAAACGATAAGCCCGTTGTACTGGTATTATATCACATACCCCCCTGACTTGTTATGATGCCGAGGATTTGCCACCCTCGATGCGAGGAATACCTCATGCGGGTCCATGCGACCTATGCGAGTCGCGGAGTTCCAGGATTGATCACTCCGGGTGTGTTACGCCGATGCGAGGAATACCTCATGCGGTCCAGGTGACTATGCGGACTTCGGGGGTCCAGGATGATGCCGCGGGTTAGCTACCCCCGATGCGAGGAATACCTCATGCGGACCTAGGTGGTCTATGCGGACTGCGGGAGTTCCAGGATTAGGCTCGCATAATGATACTATGGGCGATTGGCCTTGCTTCGTTCATAAGCTCTTGTTTATGCTGTGGCACTATGTGCAGTTAAATTGGTTGTTCGTACGTATTTGTAATTGGTTTTAAAATGTTATGATTTTATTTCAGTACTTTACAGTTTCACATACTTGGTACCTGTTGTACTGACCTCCTTCGGGGGGCTGCGTTCATGCCGCAGGTAGAGGTACACCAGTTGTTGATCCTCGCTCATAGGATCACAGTTCAGCGTTTTGGGAAGCTCCGTTTCTCCGGAGGCTTATCTTGTGGTATGATTCCCTGAGAGTGTAGGTTCTTATACATTCAGGGGTATGGCGGGGCCCTGTCCCGTCGTTGTTGTTATAAAACTCTTAGAGGTCTGTAGTACTGTTGTGGGCAGGGTTTGTAAAAGGGATGTAACTGTTCAAGTTTTTATTTATATATACAGAAAGGTAACCGTTTTGGTTAGCCTATTTTCTTATTTCACTATTTATCTTTTATGAGTTTTTATTTCCGCTGATTTTCTCTGATGTTGTATCACTAGGGTGCCCGGGGTAAGGCACCAGTAACGGGCCCTGGGTCGGGTCGTGACAAAAGTGGTATCAGAGCAGTTAATCCTCGGAAAGTGTTTACAGACCGTATCTAGTAGAGTCTTGATTATCGGCGTGTTGTGCACCACACCTATAATCAGGAGGCCGCAGGATATTTAGGATTGGTTTTCATTTTTCTCACTCTGAGATCGTGCCTTAGAGCTGTGTTATAAGTTGGACTCCCTCTGGCGTATTCGTTTGTGCTAGTTATGCCTCTACGCAAGGTAACCAGGGCCCAGATGGGCAAGGCAGCGGAGGGAGCTACGAGTAGAACACGGAGGGTTACGAGGGCACAGGCCTGGTCATTACCTGAGATAGTGCTTCATTCGGGGAGTTCGGCGACACCGCTAGCCCCAGGAGAGTTTAGAGCAGCAGCAGTAGCTACAGAGACCACGATACCTGAGTCTTCAGTTCCACGACCAGGAGCCGAGGATACGAGTTACAAGGAAATGGCCCAGTTACTAGCCAGACTTGTGGCTAGGAATAAGGCCAGATGAGAGTCGGAGGTTCCGGCAGTACCAGTAGTTCACCCTAGATCCGATAGTTTTGAGACTTCGGGACTTCTTGAGTTGCAGTCCACCCGAGTTCTATGGATTGAGGCGAGAAGATCCTCGGGAGTTTATTCGGCGATTCGCGGATCATGAAAGTGATCAAGACCTTAGAGGCATTTCCTACACGCTTCTTGCCCTCGTAGATGAGGAGAGCTCAGGCAGATAGATTTATGATGTTAAGGCAGAACGGGCGGACGGTTCGGGAATACAGTATAGAGTTTGACTCATTGGCTCGTTATGTCCCCGCTTTAGTGGCAGACATGGAGGATAGAGTGCACCGATATGTCACAGGACTTGACGATTATCTAGCAGAGAGTTGTACAAGAGTAACTCTTCAGTCAGACATAGACATTGCCCGCATACAGGCTTATGCGCAGTAGACTGAGGAACGTAGAGATCGACGGATTAACCAAGATCAGCAGAGGAGGCGAGCAAGCAGGTCCTTTGGTAACTTTCGAGGCGGATCTTCTCAAAGAGGATCGTTATGCGCCCGCCAAGATCTGAGTGGTCCTCCACGCTTCGGGGCGTTCGGGTATGGGAGTTGGTCAACTCGGGGTTTCGGTTCACGATTTACATAGGTTCTAGCCAGATTGATTTTCCTCGGTGTTCACTATGTGGTAGGCGTCATCCCGGAATGTCGTATTTTTACGGTGCTTGTTTTACCAGCCGTCGAGGGCCTGTGAGGAGAATTTCCTAGTAGGGGGGATACAGGTGGGATGACTTAGCCTACCATGTCAGTTGCGGATTAAGTGGTTCGGAAAGGAAGGGGTGTTAGCCAGAGGAGGCCACCCCCACCTCGGTATGGCCGTTGTGGTAGGTGTTCTTATGGGGAGTGTCGTACTACTTAGATAGCTTGTTAGGCTTGCGGCCAGCAGGGCCATTTTGTGAGAAATTGTCCGACCAGAGGTGGCGCGGATGTTACGACTCACCTTCAGATCGATGGTGGTTCATCACCTACGTAGTTATCGCCCGTGAGCGGATTTGATTAGGCGACAAAGGAAAGTGAGGCGAAGAATTACAGAGATATCTTCAGCCCTTAAGAGACTTGTTTAGGCCGTTATGGTAGATACATGTGGAGTGCTATGTTCGGTTAGCATTGTGTAAGTTGTGATTAGAAAACATGGGTAGTTGAAAAGGGTAAGTCTGGGGACGAGAAAATGGGGAGCCTTAGAATTTATAACAGTTGGGACCTTGGATGCAAGGTCGTCCTGAGTGGATGATTTTACGGTTGGTCTTTGTCGAAGTACTTGGTATGCGTGATTTATATTGTGGGATAATTCCATGGGTAGTGTGAGATGGAAGTGGTAGCTTTCATGACGGGAACTGGTAAGATTGTTCCGGATCGGGGAACGAGAGTTTAGTACAAAGTGAGTCGGGTTGAGGCCATATCGCGAGTCAACCCGCAGCCCGGAATCTGGTGGGGTCATTTTGAGGTGGTCCCACTAGATGATAGGGTCACGAGGGTGTTAGGCCCAAGTTTAGGTAACCATCGTACGAGTTCGTGGATGCGTCCGACCAGTAGTCGGGCCGATGAGGTCAGCCCATCTTGTCTTTCAGTTAGGCCTGCTTACTCGGTGGAGGGTTATGCGAGATGTTATGTATCAGGGAGGTTGTAAGGCTGCACGGGATTCCTACTTTTTATGACAGGCAGTAGAGCCCAGTTTTCGGCTATTTCTTTTGTTTCTGGAGGTTTTACCAGGCGGGGTTAGGGACTCAGGTGAGTCTCGGTATTGCATTCACCCTCGGGCCGACAGACAAACAGCGCATTTTATCCAGACATTTGAGGATAGGTTACGGGCCGGTGTTTTGATTTCAGGGGTAGCTGTAAGGATTATTTGCCTCTTGTTGAGTGAGCATTGTAATAGCTACCATTTCAGTATTCGGATGTCGCCTTATGAAGCCTTGTATGGGCGGGAGTGTAGGTTGTCGGTCGATTGGTTCGATGTTGGCAAGGTTCAGATAGTTGGTCCATACTTAATTCAGCAGGATGTGGGTAAGGTGAAGCTTATCCAGAAGTGGTTATTAGCAGCTCAGAGTCAACAGAAGTCGTGCGGATAATCGGCGTCGACACTTGGAGTTCAGGTTGACGGTGGGTCTTCTTGAAGGTACCACCCCGGAAGGGTGTGACGAGATTTGAAAAGTAGGGGAAACTTAGCCCGGGGTACTTTGGGCCTTTCAGATCGTTGTAGAATAGGCCAGGTTGCCTATAAGTTGCACTGCCGTCCGACTTAGGAGGCAGTACGTCTGGTATTCCATGTTGCTATGTTCGGAAGAGTATTGGAGATCCATCCAGAGTGTTCCCAGTTAATGATGACCAAGTTAGAGATAGTAACCCCGAGATTTCGGAAACTGAAGCAATGACAGAATGTGGTAAGTATATTAGGAAGAGTTCGAGTGTACGGGGAGGGTACGACGAGTAAGAAAAGAGGCGTAGATGTGTTAAGAAGATGGAAGTGTCCTTTTTATAATGTAAAGGTGCGAAGAAAGTATCCTTCGGACCATGGGTGGAGCTAATAGTATTGTTATACGCTTTAGAGATGATTCTTCGTTGGCTTGGATGTGAGTTTTTGCGCGTATGTGGTATTATGGCCAGGTGTGACATAATTGGTTTTGTAAGTATAGTAGTGAAGACTATACCGGCGCATGTGTGTTTAGAGACTTAGAAGGAACATTCGGGACGAATGTTTCTAAGGAGGGAAGAATGTTACACCCCGTGGTTCCAGAGTATGTATATGAGGACGTACGTACGAGAATACGACACAAAATTGGAAAGGAAGAAAGATGTGATTTTTCGACGGAAAAGTTTCCGGATTTTGTGAAGGAAAAAGGTTCGTTATTGGGGTGGATTCCCATTTGGTATTCGGACTTTTTGGGATATTTGAGAATTATGGAATTTTATTTCCGGAATTGGTCACGTGGGGACCACGGGAAAAATTTACGGTTTTGTGGGGCCCACTTTATTTTCGGATTTTTGGCATTACGGATATTTTCGGAAGACAAAATATTTTGGACGAGTAGGGGGCGACACGTGGCACCCCCATGTGGCTCATTGGCCGAAAATTAGGGGGGGGGACCACATGGCTTGGACATTTTTTGGGGGACAAGTGGCAAGCCACTTGTCCCATTTTTGTGGTGAACAAATGGTTGGCAAACTACCCACACACATGTACCCCATCCTCACCTTACACTTGCTTTAATCATAGCCCTTGATTTCTCTATAAATACCCCCTTGTTTCAAGACTTTATTCATCCTCACTTAAGAGTTTCAAAGGCAAAATTCTCCCTCCCTCCTTGTGTTGTTCTCGTCCAACATCCCCCTTTGTGTAGAAAAATCATTCAAGTGTTGTTATTATCCCAAATACCTTAGCCTAGTATTCCTAGTAGTATTCCAAAGTTATTTCAATACTAAGAGCCGGAAATACTACTTTATTCCAATAACTCCCAAATCCAAAGTTATTGTTGGCTGGGTAGCGGGCCTTGATAGAGGAGGAGATTTATGTGGTTACCGGGGGGGAGGTGCTGCCGAATTTTCCGTAGAATAATGACCTTGTGCTTGGAATTGTGCTACCAAGAGATCGGGAAGTTGATAGACGTTTTGTGGCTTTTTAGGTGGAAGTACAATGAGTAGCGTATTCTACTTGAAGGGTGGACAAGGCTAGCGAGTTCTGATCTTTGGAGCTTTTGCTTTTTGTCGATAATCGTCGCGAGGTATGTGAACCTCTTCCTATCCTTTCTAGCATGATATTTGTGAAATATATATAGTGCGGTGAAGCGCGTGTGTTTAAAGGAATTTGATTTTCCTTTTGTGTCCTTGACTTGATTCCAAAGTTAAGTGACTTGTTATGAAATATTAAGGACTTGAATTATGTTAAAAAGTTGTAAAACCTCACTCATGAGTAATGGGTGTGTGGTCTTTTAAAGAATAAAGTTATCTTGATTTCGAAAATAAGAATAGTTGTCCTTGGTTGGTTTAAAACATAAAGTGTTATAATAGCTTTATGGGAAGTTATTTATAACGACTTTATGAAAACAAAAGAATGGTTTTATCATTGGATTTAAAATGATAACTTGACATTTAAAGGTGGGAGGTTGGTTTCCTTAAAAGATATGATTTAAAGATTAAGAGCCTGATTTTTTTGAAAGTAAAGAGACTTGACTTATAAACGACTTGATTTTGGGAAAGGAGAAGTAACATGATTTAAAGGTATAGGTTAATTGTTTTTAAAAGAGTAAGACACTTAGTTTAAAAAGTATATTGCTACTTGACTTTAAAAAGGAAAAAGTGTCTTTGTTTTAAAGGAAGGCATGGTTTTGCCTTAAAATGGTTTTAAAAAAAAAGAAGGCATGCTTTTGTCCTAAGATTGGTTTAAAAAGAAGGTATGGAAATTGTTTTGGTTTACTTAAAAGATAGTTACTCTATTTTGATACTACGGGTATCGTGTGACATTTGTGTGAGTAACTTGACTATGTTGGCTTGTGATAGCCTTGTAATACTTTCTTGTTGGTTTGATAAGTAAACATGTTATGATGCTACGTGTGTTAGTGTCTTGTGATGTTTGTGTAAGGGGGTTATTCTTGTTGTGCTTACGTTGTTAAACTATAAGCTGTTATCTTAGTATTATATCACATACCCACGACTTGTTATGATCAGGATTTGCCACCTCGATGCGAGGAATACCTCATGCGGGTCCACGCGACCTATGCGAGCTGCGGGAGTTCGAGATTAATCACTCGGGTGTGTTCTGGCCGCGAGGAATACCTCATGCGGTCGGTGACTATCGCGGACTTGGGGTCGAGGATGATCGCGGGTTAGCTACTCCGTCTGAGAATACCTCATGCGGACCTAGGTGGTCTATGCGGACTGCGGGAGTTCCAGGATTAGGCTCGCATAATGATACTATGGGCGATTTGCCTTGCTTCGATCATTTGCGGCCTAGAAAAGACCAGTTACGTTATATCTATTTTGCTCTTGTTTATGTTGTGGCACTATGTGCAGTTAAATTGGTTGTTCGTACGTATTTGTAATTGGTTTTAAAATGTTATGATTTTATTTCGATACTTCTGATTTCACATACTTGGTACTGTTATGCGACCTCCTTCGAAGTGCGTTCATGCCGCATGTAGAGGTACACCAGTTGTTGATCCTCGCTCATAGGATCACAGTTTAGCGTTTTGGGAAGCATCGTTTCTCCGGAGGCTTATCTTGTGGTATGATTCCCTGAGAGTGTAGGTTCTTATACATTCAGGGGTATGGCGGGGCCCTGTCCCGTCGTTGTTGTTATAAAACTCTTAGAAGTCTGTAGTACTGTTGTGGGCAGGGTTTGTAAAAGGGATGTAATTGTTCAAGTTTTTATTTATATATACAGAAATGTAACCGTTTTGGTTAGCCTATTTTCTTATTTCACTGTTTATCTTTTATGAGTTTTTATTTCCGCTGATTTTCTCTGATGTTGTATCACTAGGGTGCCCGGGGTAAGGCACGATCACGGGCAGAGGTCGGGTCGTGACAAAAGTGGTATCAGAGCAGTTAATCCTCGGAAAGTGTCTACAGACCGTATCTAGTAGAGTCTTGATTATCGGCGTGTTGTGCACTACACCTATAATCAGGAGGCTGCAGGATATTTAGGATTGGTTTCCATTCTTCTCACTCTGAGATCGTGCCTTAGAGCTGTGTTATAAGTTGGACTCCCTCTGGCGTATTCGTTTGTGCTAGTTATGCCTCTACGCAAGGCAACCAGGGCCCATATGGGCAAGGCAGCGGAGGGAGCTACGAGTAGAACACGGAGGGTTACGAGGGCACAGACCTGGTCATTACCTGAGATAGTGCTTCATTCGGGGAGTTCGGCGACGCCGCTAGCCCCAGGAGAGTTTAGAGCAGCAGCAGTAGCTACAAAGACCACGATACCTGAGTCTTCAGTTCCACGACCAGGAGCCGAGGATACGAGTTACAAGGAGATGGCCCAGTTACTAGCCAGACTTGTGGCTAGGAATGAGGCCAGACGAGAGTCGGAGGTTCCGGCAGTACCAGTAGTTCACCGTAGACCCGATAGTTTTGAGACTTCGGGACTTCTTGAGTTGCAGTCCACCCGAGTTCTTGAGTTGCAGTCCACCCGATAGCTGCAATCAACATAACTCGTTTGGGAGAGACAACCCTAACGACACAGCTCTATCGCACGATCTCAGAGTGAGAAGAATGGAAATCAATCCTAAATGTCCTGCAGCCTCCTGATTATAGATGTGGTGCACAACACACCGATAATCAAGACTCTACTAGACACGGTCTGTAGACACTTTCCGAGGACTAACTGCTCTGATACCACTTTTGTCACGACCCGACCCCGGGCCGCGACTAGTGCCCTACCTGGGCACCCTTCTAATCATACAACATAGTAAACTGCGGAAGATAAATAACACTATTTTTTTTTTTTTAAACTAAGGCCAAGCCGATAAGGCTTCCATAATCATAAAAATTACCCGAAAGGGTCTACACTGTTTAACAATGTAAACAAAACAACTTTAGCCAGTCCAGCCCACAGATGAATACAGACCTCTAAGAATTGATAAATACTATGACGGGATAAGGCCCCGCCGTACCCCTGAATATACATAGTGTTATACCCCGTATTTCCAGAGTATGTACGTGGAGACGTACGTACGAACATTTGAGACTTAAAGTTTGGCTTTGGTTCGAAATTTGGGCACAAGTGCCGAATAGAGTCGTTTTCCGACGAAACGTTTCCACAGCTTACGTAGGGAAAATTCCGGCTATGTCATTTATATTTTTTGCGGATTTTTCCGAGAGATAAAATATTTTGGACCAACGGGAGGGTGACATGTGTCACCCTCACATTGGAAGCAAGGGGCGGCAACCCTTGGACGAATTGGGGTCACGTTTTCTTGGCCAATTGGCTCCTTGTTTTGGCCTTGTTTTGTGGCTTGTTTGGTGCCATGTTTTGTGCCTTGTTTTGTGGAGTAGGGGTTAGGGTGCACTTGGCTTGATCAAGGCCTTACACTTGCCTTGCACATGGCTTGATCTTGGCCATTTGTTGGCTTTTGGTTTTGCTATAAATACCCCACTAAGCTTGAAGAATTCATTCATCCAAAAACTTCCAAGTCTTGAAACCCTCTCCTCCTTCTTGTTGCTCTGGCCAGAGCTTCCCTCCCCTCCTTTCGTGTGGCCTTTGGCGAGAGGTTCCCACTCCTCATAGTGGTCTAGCCGTGGGGTACCACTAGCCTAGTTGTTTCGTATAATACACCCACTTGGTAGAAAGTATTCTCCAGTATTGTTATAATGCCCAAAATACCTTAGCCTTATACCTTGTAGTATTCCAAAGTTACCTCTATACGTGAGCAGGAAATACTACCTTTTGTCCTCTTAGTCTCAAACCGAAACCCTAAGGAAATCTTCATAGTTGGTTGAAGTATTTGAGTAGAAGTTAGTTAGAACTTCTAAGGGTTGTTTGGAGTGGTTTGGGCGCACGGAGTTGGAGCTAAACCTTGCTCGGGATCGACATTATAACTTGGATAATTTTGGGCTTGTCGAGGTAAATATTCTTGTCCTTATTGTAATTGGAGATTACATGTTGTAGGATTATATAGTTGAAGTATACTATATATAGAATCAACATAGCTTGCGGCAATGTCTTTTGACTTAAGCTGAATTTAAAGAAAAGAAGCGACTGTAATTACATAGATGTATTCTGATGAGACTTGTGTAGCATTCTTTGTATAGTAGAATTGTATCGTCGGTTAGGCGTATAACCCCAGGGTTGGCAGTGGCCGGCCTCGATTGAGGAGGAGATTGTTCTGTTGTTGCGGGGAGGTCTTCTAATTTTACGTAGAATATGGGAACCGTGCGGGTAGAAGTTAATATACGTTTGTGGCCTTATAGGTGGAAATCTGCGAGTAGCGTATTCTACTTGAAGAGTGGAAGCGGCTAGCGATTCTGATCTTGTGGGCGTTTTGCTTATTGTCGATACTCGTCGCGAGGTATGTGAACCTCTTCCTATCCTTCTAGCATGATGCTTTGTAAACTATGTAGTACGGTAGACGTACATGTGTTAAATGAGTTGGTTGGTTTAAAACATAGGGTGTTATAATAGCTTTATGGGAAGTTAGTTATAACGACTCTATGTAGGTAAAAGATTGTTTGTTGATTGTAGAAGCTAAGAGACTTGATCTTGAAAGATAAGAGACTTAACTTGTTTTACTTGGTTGTTAACATTTTGTTAAATGTGTTGTGAAACTGTTATACCCCGTATTTCCAGAGTATGTACGTAAGGACGTACGTAGAGAAATTCGAATTTCAAATTGGCTTGGCCGAATTCTTTTGTGCACAACACCCGGTTAGAGTCGTTTTTAGACGAAACCTTTACACAACTTAAGTAGGGAAAATTACGGCTATGTCATTTACTATTTTTGCGGTTTTTTACGAGAGACGAAACATTTTTGAACAACGGGAGGGTGACACTTGTCACCCTCGTGGTGAGACAGTTGGTGGCGATTGGCTCACGTCTTGTGCCTTATTGGTGCCTTGTTTTGTGCCTTGTTTTGGCCTTGTTTTGTGCATTGTTTTGAGCCATGTTTTGTGGAGTAGGGGATAGGGTGCACTTGGCTTGATCAAGGCCTTACACTTGCCTTGCACATGGCTTGATCTTGGCCATTGGTTGGCTTTTGGCTTTCCTATAAATACCCCCCCTTAGAGATGAACTTCTTCATCCACTCTTCACTTGTCTAAGTCTTGTAACCCTCTCCTCCTTCTTGGTGGCTCGTCCAACTCCCCACACTTTGTGAGGCCTTGAGCCGAGTTCCCCCTCCTTGTCAAGGCCCTTTGGCGAGAACCCCACTATCTTGGAGTGTTTTCATGAGGTACCCCCCCCCTTGTGGTATTGAAATACTCTCCAAGTATTGTTATAATGCCCAAAATACCTTAGCCTTTACCTTGTAGTATTCCAAAAGTTACCTCTATATGTAGAGCCCGAAAATACTACCTTTTGTCCTTTAAGTCTCAAACCGAAACACTAAGGAAATCTTCTTTGTTGGTTGAAGTATTTAAGTAGAAGTTGGTTAGAACTTCTAAGGGTTGTTTGGAGTGCACGGAGTAGGAGCTAAACCTTGCTCAGGATCGACTTTTATCTCGGATAATTTTGGGCTTATCGAGGTAAATAATCTTGTCCCCCTTTTGTAATTGGAAATTACATGTTGTTGTATTATATAGTTGAAGTATACTATATATAGAACTAAGCTTAGTACTGCGGCAATGTCTTTTGACTTAATCCTGAATTTAAAGCAAGAAGCTGACGTAACTACATAGCGTATTCTGATGAGACTTGTGTAGCATTCTTTGTGTAGTAGAATTGTGCACGTTCGGTTAGGCGTGTAAACCCCACTGGTTGGCTTGGTGGCCGTCCTCGATAGGAGGAGATTTCTGTTGTTGCGGGGAAAATCTTGCCGAATTTTCTGTAGAAAATTGAACCGTGCGGTTAAAAGTTAAAAGACGTTTGTGGCCTTATAGGTGGAATTAATGCGAGTAGCGTATTCTACTTGAAGAGTGGAGCGGCTGGCGATTCTGATATTGTGGAGCGTTTTGCTTATTGTCGATAATTGTCGCGAGGTATGTGAACCTCTTCCTATCCTTCTAGCATGATGCTTTGTAAACTATGTAGTACGGTAGACGTACATGTGTTAAATGGGTTGGTTGGTTTAAAACATAGGGTGTTATAATAGCTTTATGGGAAGTTAGTTATAACGACTCTATGTAGGTAAAAGATTGGTTTATTGATTGTAGAAGTTAAGAGACTTGATCTTGAAAGATAAGAGACTTAACTTGTTTTACTTGGTTATTAACATTTTGTTAAATGTGTTGTGAAACCTCATTCGCGAGTAATGAGTACTTGGTTTTAAAAAGGATAATGTTTTATTGATTTTGGAAATGAGAATAAGTGTCGAACAAACCGCAGCAGCGCTAATAAAGGAAAGTGTATTGACAAATAACTAATTGTTATTAAAACCAGTAGAAACCTCCATCTGCATAGAAGCTAAGATAAGACAAAATTGTATTACATTTCCTAGATCATGGTCTTTGTAACAAGATTGTTGTAAACAAGAATAAACGGCTCACGTCTGAGACTTATGTTACTCAATTGTTTTAAAAGAGATTAAAACTATGAGTTATGAAACCTTTTTAAAATAAGAAACTGGAGCATTTGAAATTAGGCAAACTTGAACGTTTGGAAAATAATGTGTTACTTGATTTTACAAAAGGGGAGTATTTTGGTTTACCTAACAAATGTGAGTCACTCTATTTTTATACTACGGGTATCGGGTGACCTTTATGAAAGGAATGGATCTCTTAAAAAGGAATTTAACGTACGTAGTACTTTAGGGATTAAAACCCAGACTTTGATACAAAATGGAAGTACCTTGAGTTGTGTGTAACTTGCCTATGCTTGTTATTGTGTAACTCGCCTATGCTTGTTTGTGATAACCTTTGTTGTGCAAGTGTTGATATCAGGTGACTTCTTGGGAAGGAGTGGATCTTTTTATGAAAGTCTAGAAGTATGGTAATTTGCTTGAGCTTGTTTGTCATAGCCTGGTTGTGCGGTATGTTGTTGTTAATGTCACATGGACATGTCTACTGCAAATCTGAGTCAGGGGCATGTGGCCCGTGCGGCGGGGTTGATTACCGGTATATTGTTATTGAGGTCACGGGGACATGTCTGCCGTCACGACCGGGGCATGTGGTCGTGTGGCGGGCTTGATCACCCGATATATTATTGTTGAGGTTGCATGGGCATGTCTGCGAGGTAGAATTCGGGGCATGTGGCCGTGCGGCATTGTTATTCTTGTTGCATCATGGACATGTCTGCCGTCTGCAATTAGGGGCATGCGGCCGTGATGCGAACATGATTGATGTGGTGGGCGTGAGACCCATAGTTATATTTGAGTGATGGCTTGAGGCGTGAGTCCACGACTTGACTTGCTTTTATGTTGCGTCTTGTATATTGGTTATCATACATGTCTCTGTTTTATATGGTATTATGATTTAAGCTGCGATATTTGATTTCACATACTTGGTATGACCTCGCCCGGCTGCGTTCATCTGCGCGGTAGGAGTACATCGGTAGTGGATCCTCGCCATAGGATCACGATTCGGCGTATTGGGAAGCTCCGTTTCTCGGAGGCTTATTCTTTGGTATGTGTTCCACTGAGTCGTAGGTTCTTGTACATTCGTGGTATGGCGGGGCCTGTCCGTCATGGTTGTTGTAAATCTTAGAGTGCATGTAATCTTGTTGTGGCGGGGTTGTAAAAAGATTAAAGCATTCGGTTTTATGTATATATCTGAGGCAATTTATTTTGGTTGCTTTGTTTATGATCATATATCTTGTTTCATGCTCATGTTTTATTTTCCGCTGGTTTTCTCTGATGTTGTATCACTAGGGTGCCCGGGGTAAGGCACCAGTCACGGGCCCGGGTTCGGGTCTTGACAAAGTGGTATCAGAGCAGTTAATCCTCGGAAGGTGTCTGAGCCGTGTCTAGTAGAGTCTTGATTATCGATGTGTTGTGCACCATCTATAATGTCGAGGAGGCTGAGACATTTAGGATTGGTTTCCATTCTTCTCATTCTGAGATCGTGCCTTAGAGCTGTGTTGTAAGTTAGACCCCTCTGACGTATCTCGTTTTTACCAGTTATGCCTCTACGCAAGGTAACCAGAGCCCAGAAGGGCAAGGCAGCCAAGGGAGCTGCTAGTGAGATCTGAGAGAATGCGAGCGCGAGCGGGCGAGACGAGGTTGTGCTTCCGACGGCGAGTTTTGTGACGCCCGCCACGGCCAGTGAGTTTAGAGCGCGGCGATGGCTGCTGAGACCACGATACTGAGCCTCGGTCCACAACCTGGAGCGGATGAGATGGTACAAGGAGATGGCCCGATTCTTGGCGAGTCGTGGCGAATATGAGGATAGGTGGATCTGGCGATTCGATTCGATAGCACCGATGGTTCACCCGGCGAGATAGTTTGAGGCTACGGGACTTCACGAGTTGTAGCCCGCAGTTTCATGGGTCGAGGCACGAGGATGATCGCGAGGAGTTCATCCGGCGATTCTGGTCATGATAGTGATCAAGCCGGAGACCGAGTCGGTGGTCTTAGGCTCGCATCGGCTGCGTGATACCGCAGTCGACTGGTTTGATTCATGGGAGTTGTCCCGGGGAGAGCATGCGCTTCCAGCAGTATGGGACGAGTTCGCAGAGGCATTCCTCACTCACTTCTTGCCTCCGCAGATGAGGAGGGCACGGGCCAGATTTATGATGCTTAGGCGAGAGGCGTGCGGTTCGGGAGTACAACGTGGAGTTTGACTTCGTTGGCTCGGTATGTCCCGCTTTAGTGGCAACCATGGAGGATAGAGTACACCGCTACGTCACGGGCTAGATGATTACCAGCGAGGCTTGTTCGGGTGTAGCTCTTTCACCGCATGGACATTTCCGCATGCGAGCTCATGCATTAGGATGTGAGTGCGGAGGTCGGCGGAATGACACGGATCGCGAGAAGAGGCGAGGACATCGTGGTCTTTGGCGACTTTAGGCGGACCGCCTCGGCGAGCTAGTTATGTACCCGCCCGATCTGAGTGGTCCTCCACCGTCTTGAGGAGCGGTCGGGCTCGAGGTTGAGTTTCGAGGAAGTAGGGTGTTGGCGGATCGATCACCCTACCTCGGTGTGGTCGATGTGGTAGCCGCATTTCGGGAAGTGTCGTGGTGCGAGGAGCTTGTTATTTTTGCGGCCAGCGGGGCCATTTGCGAAGCTGTCCGACCAAGGGTAGCACGGATGTTACGACTCGACGCCGGGATCGATGGTGGTTCATCACCTTCGCTAGCTATGCCTGCGGCGGATCGTGATTAGAAAAGCGGTAGAGACAGTATATCCTTAACCCTCTAGAGTTTTGTATGCTTGTTATGATAATGTGTTTAGTGTTATGTTCGGATAGCTTTGTGCTAAAAATGTGATTTAGGAACATGGTTAGTTGGAAGGATAAGTATGGTGCATGGTAAGTGTGAGCCTTAGAATATTTCACGATTGAGACCTTAGAGGTAAGGTCGTCTTGTGTAAAAGATTTATTTTATGTTTGACCTTTATCAGAGTGCGTAGTATACGTGGGTTTTATTTGTGTGATAAGTCCATGGGTAGTGTGAGATGGAAGTGGTAGCTTTCATGACGTATGTTAGTAAGATTGTTCCGTATCAGGGAACAAGGGTTTGGCGCGATTGTGGGGTCGGGTTGAGGACCATTTGCGGGTCAACCCGTAGCCCGGTTTTAGGTGGGGTCAGTTCTGGGTGGTCCCGCCAGATGGTAGGGTCACGGGGGTGCTAGGCCCCAGTTTTAGGTGACCATCATATGAGTTCGTGGATAGGTTCGACCAGAAGCGGTTCGTGAAGGCCGGGAATGGCCTTAAAGAAGATTGAGGTTAGTAAGACGACCAAGTTTGGAGGTGATGACTCCAAAGTTTTGAAAACTAAAGCGATGACTGAAGTATGGTACGTATTGGGAGAGTTCAAGTGTTCGAGAAGGGCACGACGAGTAAGGAAGGAAGAGAATGTGTGTTATTTCGTGGCCAGGTGTGGCGTTGGCAACTTGTTAGAAGGAACTTCTTCGATATCCGTCTTGAGAAGGAACATTCGGGACGAATGTTTCTAAGGAGGGGAGAATGTTATACCCCGTATTTCCGGTATATGCGTAAGGGCGTGCGTAGAAATTCAATTTCAAATTGGCTTGGCGAATTCTTTTGTGCACAACACGGTTAGAGTCGTTTTTCGAAAGCGTTTCCTGACTTACGTAGGAAAATTCGGCTATGTCATTTACTATTTTTGCGGTTTTTTCCGAGAGACGAAACATTTTGGACCAACGGGAGGGTGACACTTGTCACCCTCATGGTGGACGGATTGGTGGCCGATTGGCTCACGTCTTGTGCCTTATTGGTTCCTTGTTTTATGCCTTGTTTTGGCCTTGTTTTGTGCATTGTTTTGAACAATGTTTTGTGGAGTAGGGGATAGGGTGCACTTGGCTTGATCAAGGCCTTACACTTGCCTTGCACATGGCTTGATCTTGGCCATTGGTTGGCTTTTGGCTTTCCTATAAATACCCCCCCTTAGAGATGAACTTCTTCATTCACTCTTCACTTGTCTAAGTCTTGAAACCCTCTCCTCCCTCTTGTTGGCTCTCGTCCAACTCCACCACTTTGTGAGGCCTTGAGCGAGAGTTCCCCTCACTTGTCAAGGCCGCTGGCGAGAACCCACTATCTTGGAGTGTTTTCGTGAGGTACCCACTTGTGGTATTGAAATACTCTCCAAGTATTGTTATAATGCCCAAAATACCTTAGCCTTTACCTTGTAGTATTCCAAAAGTTACCTCTATATGTAGAGCAGAAATACTACCTTTTGTCCTTTAAGTCTCAAACCGAAACCCTAGGAAATCTTCTTTTGGTTGAAGTATTTAAGTAGAAGTTGGTTAGAACTTCTAAGGGTTGTTTGGAGCATACGGAGTAGGAGCTAAACCTTGCTCGGGATCGACTTTTATCTCGGATAATTTTGCTTATCGAGGTAAATAATCTTGTCCCCTTTTGTAATTGGAAATTACATGTTGTTGTATTATATAGTTGAAGTATACTATATATAGAACTAAGCTTAATCATGACAATGTCTTTTGACTTAAGCTGAATTTAAAGCAAAGAATCTGACGTAACTACATAGGGGTATTATTCTGATGAACTTGTGTAGCATTCTTTGTGTAGTAGAATTGTGCGTTCGGTTAGGCGTGTAAACCCCACTGGTTGGCTTGGTAGGCCGGCCTCGATAGAGGAGGAGATTTCTGTTGTTGCGGGGAGGTCTTTGCCGAATTTTACGTAGAACATGGAACCGTGCGGTTAGAAGTTAATAGGCGTTTGTGGCCTTATAGGTGGAAATCTGCGAGTAGCGTATTCTACTTAAAGAGTGGAGCAGCTAGCGATTCTGATATTGTGGAGCGTTTGCTTATTGTCGATAATCGTCGCGAGGTATGTGAACCTCTTCCTATCCTTCTAGCATGATGCTTTGTAAACTATGTAGTACGGTGAGCGTCACGTGTGTTAAATGGGTTGGTTGGTTTAAAACATAGGGTGTTATAATAGCTTTATGGGAAGTTAGTTATAACGACTACATGTAGGTAAAAGATTGGTTTATTGATTGTAGAAGTTAAGAGACTTGATCTTGAAAGATAAGAGACTTAACTTGTTTTACTTGGTTATTAACATTTTGTTAAATGTGTTGTGAAACCTCATTCGCGAGTAATGAGTACTTGGTTTTAAAAAGGATAATGTTTTATTGATTTCGGAAATGAGAATAAGTGTCGAACAAACCACAGCAGCGCTAATAAAGGAAAGTGTATTGACAAATAACTAATTGTTATTAAAACCAGTAGAAACCTCCATCTGCATAGAAGCTAAGATAAGACAAAATTGTATTACATTTCCTAGATCATGGCTGCTGTAACAAGATTGTTGTAAACAAGAATAAACGGCTCACGTACAAGACTTATGTTACTCAATTGTTTTAAAAGATATTAAAACTATGAGTTATGAAACCTTTTTAAAATAAGAAACTGGAGCATTTGAAATTAGGCAATCTTGAACGTTTGGAAAATAATGTTGTTACTTGATTTTACAAAAGGGGAGTATTTTGGTTTACCTAAAAAATGTGAGTCACTCTATTTTTATACTACGGGTATCGGGTGACCTTTATGAAAGGAATGGATCTCTTAAAAAGGAATTTAACGTACGTAGTACTTTAGGGATTAAAACCCAGACTTTGATACAAAATGGAAGTACCTTGAGTTGTGTGTAACTTGCCTATGCTTGTTATTGTGTAACTACTATGCTTGTTTATGATAGCCTTTGTTGTGCAAGTGTTGATATCAGGTGACTTCGTGGGAAGGAGTGGATCTTTTTATGAAAGTCTAGAAGTATGGTAATTTGCTTCAGCTTGTTTGTCCTAGCCTGGTGGTGCGGTATGTTGTTGTTAATGTCACATGGACATGTCTACACGATCTGAATTCGGGGCATGTGGCCGTGCGGCGGGGTTGATTACCGGTATATTGTTATTGAGGTCACGGGGACATGTCTACCGTCTGGTCAGGGGCATGTGGTCATGTGGCGGGCTTGATCACCCAGTATATTGTTGTTGAGGTTGCATGGGCATGTCTACACCGAGGTAGAATTCCGGGGGCATGTGGCCATGCGGCATTGTTATTACTGTTGCATCATGGACATGTCTACACCGGCTGGTCGGGGCATGCGGCCATGATGCGAACATGATTGATGTGGTGGGCGTGAGACCCATAGTTATATTTGAGTGATGGCTTGAGGGCGTGAGTCCCTGACTTGACTTGACTGCTTTTATGTTGCGTACTGTATATTGGTTATCATACATGTCTCCTGTTTTATATAGACTGTTATGATTTAACTGCAGTATTTTCAGTTTCACATACTTGGTACCTGTTGTACTGACCTCGCCGGGGCTGCGTTCATCTGCAGTAGGAGTACATCGGTAGTGGATCCTCGCTCATAGGATCACAGTTCAGCGTATTGGGAAGCTCCGTTTCTCCGGAGGCTTATTCTTTGGTATGTGTTCCCTGAGTCGTAGGTTCTTGTACATTCAGGGGTATGGCGGGGCCCTGTCCCGTCATGGTTGTTGTAAATCTTAGAAGTGCAGTAATCTTGTTGTGGCGGGGTTGTAAAAAGGATTAAAGCTGTTTGGGTTTTATGTATATATCTGAGGCAACTTTTTGGTTGCTTTGTTTATGATCATATATCTTGTTTCATGCTCATGTTTTATTTTCCACGGTTTTCTCGATGTTGTATCACTAGGGTGCAGGGTAAGGCACGATCACGGGCAGGTTGGGTCTTGTGAAACCTCATTCGCGAGTAATGAGTACTTGGTTTTAAAAGAATAATGTTTCTTGATTTGGAAATGAGAATAAGTGTCGAGCAAACCACAACTGTGCGCTAATAAAGGAAGGTGTATTGACAATTAACTAATTGTTATTAAAACCGATGAAACCTCCATCTGCATAGAAGCTAAGATAAGACAAAATTGTATTACATCTCTAGATCATGGTCACAGTAACAAGATTGTTGTAAACAAGAATAAACGGCTCACGTACAAGACATATGTTACTCAATTGTTTTAAAAGAGATTAAGACTATGAGTTATGAAATCTTTCTAAAATGAGAAACTTGAGCATTTGAAATTAGGCAAACTTGAACGTTTTGGGAAATAATGTTGTTACTTGATTTTACAAAAGGGAAGTATTTTGGTTTACCTAAATGTGAGTCACTCTATTTTTATACTACGGGTATCGGGTGACCTTTATGAAAGGAATGGATCTCTTAAAAAGGAATTTAACGTACGTAGTACTTTAGGGTTAAAACCCAGACTTTGATACGAAATGGAAGTACCTTGAGTTGTGTGTAACTTGCCTATGCTTGTTGTTGTGTAACTCGCCTATGCTTGTTGTGATAGCCTTTGTTGTGCAAGTGTTGATATCAGGTGACTTCTTGGGAAGGAGTGAATCTTTTTATAAAAGTCTAGAAGTATGGTAATTTGCTTGAGCTTGTTTGTGATAGCCTGGTTGTGCGGTATATTGTTGTTGATGTCACATGGACATGTCTACCGATCACGGTCAGGGGCATGTGGCCATGTGGCAGGGTTGATTACCTGATATATTGTTATTGTGGTTACATGGACATGTCTACACCGATGCAGAATTCCGGGGGCGTGTGGCCATGCGGCGGGGTTAATCACCCAGTATTATTGTTGATAATGTCACTTGGACGTGTCTACACCGATGCAGAATTCCGGGGGCATGTGGCCATGGGCATTGTTATTATTGTTGCATCATGGGCATGTCTACACCGACGCAGAATTCCGGGGGCATGCGGCCATGATGCGAACACGATTGATGTTGTGGGCGTGAGACCCATAGTTATATTTGAGTGATGACTTGAGGGCGTGAGTCCCTGACTTGACGTGACTGCTTTTATGTTGTGAACTGTAGTTTTGTCATCATACATGTCTCCTGTTTTCATATAGACTGTTATGATTTCATTTACAGTATTTTTTACAGTTTCACATACTTGGTACCTGTTGTACTGACCTCCTTCGGGGGGCTGCGTTCATGCCGCAGGTAGGAGTACATCGGTAGTGGATCCCCGCTCATAGGATCACGATTGGCGTATTGGGAAGCTCCCTTCTCCGGAGGCTTATCTTTTGGTATGTTACCCTGAGTTGTAGGTTCTTGTACATTCAGGGGTATGACGGGGCCCTGTCCCGTCATGTTGTATAAAACTCTTAGAGGTCTGTAGTACTGTTGTGGGCACGGTTTGTAAAAAGGATTAAACCGTTCGTTTTGAAAGAGTTGTTTATATATATATTTTATTGGAAGGTAACCGTTTGGTTGGCCTGTTTTATGATCATATATCTTGTTTCTTGTTTAAGTTTTATATTCCGCTGATTTTCTCTGATGTTGTATCACTAGGGTGTCCGGGGTAAGGCACCAGTCACGGGCCCGGGATCGGGTCGTGACACATAGCCATGACAACTCCGGAACATTGGAGCCATCTCAAAATGCTGAATCAGGATCCTAAGCTCGCGGATCCACAACTGTGTACCTAAACCTGCGGACATGAACGCAGCCCCCCGAAGAGGGTCAGTACAACAGGTACCGAATATGGAACGGAAATAAAGTACAGTAAACAAATCATAACTGTACAAAAGAATGACAGGGGCAAGTATAAAAAGTACATACCAGATCCTGCCGTGTCATTACCACTCATGAACTTAATTGCACATCATTTTCTTTTCCATTCCATTAAGAGTTATAGCCAAATCTTACGTACATACTTAGGAGAATCATTAAGTTCATTACCATATAACTTACTTATCTTTTATAACATAATCCGACCCTTTATGGAGGGGCGCATATACTACCCGGCCCAATCTGGGATGCGATCAAATCACACAAATATCAAAGCGTGCCCGTGAAATCCCCATCACTGCCGACAGTCATAAGTGTAACATATAACCATGTGACGCGCCCGTGGCATCCTACCTTACTGTCGGAGTACACATACACAATACATATATATATCTCCTGCCCGTGGAATCCCACATCACTGCCGACAGCCGTAGGTGTAACATATAACCATGTGACGCGCCCGTGGCATCCTACCTCACTGTCGGCGTACACATATACAACATATATATATATATATATATATATATAACGTGGCCGCATCCCCCGGAATCCCTCATTGTATAAGCATGACCATAACATGCCCTCGGCATCGCTCATCGTAGGTGCGGTCTTCGTAGGAGCTATCGTGGAGTAATAATATAACATGCCCGGAATCCTCATCGTGGTACATGTCTTCATGGGAGCTAGCCCGTGGAGTAATAATCATACATAGCATGGTCGCATGCCGGAATCCTCATCGTATAAGCATGGCCATGGGTAATAAAACAAATCAGAATCTAACGCCTCACGGTCACATGCCCCGAAATCCCACATCGTATAAGCATGTCCAAGGATCAATCATAATGGAAGCATACCCGTGGAATCCCACATCACTGTCGGTACGTTCAAGTAAACTTACAATAAGACAGTCGGCCCTCCAACTGAGAGTCACGACAACGTAAACATATAATACTTGCACTCAAAGCTATCACAAGCAAACATAGGCAAGTTCATTAAACCTTTAGACTTCCATTTTTATAAACTCATGGCACTTTCGTTTCACACATAAAAATCCGGGAATTTAACCCAAAGTACTACGTACTTCCATTCTTTTCAAAGGGTTCCTTTTCATATAAAACCCCAAGATACTAACACCCGTAGTATCAAGGCTTGTTTACATTTCACATAAGTCACTACACTTTTAGAAATACGTTTCTCGGCTTCTAAATCGAGTGACCCTTATTTTAAAACTTTAAGCAAGTGATACCTTTAAATCAAAATACCCTTCCTTATTTCAAGTTACTCCTTACTTACATTATTAGAGGAAACCATTCTCTTAACCTTTCATAAAGCTGTTATAACCAACTTCCCATAAAGACGTTATAACCCTTTATGGTTTTAGACAATTTCATTCCTTTTTCAACCAAGAGACTTATACTTTTAAAACCAAGTATCATATACTTTCAAATCAAATTTCTTAACTTCCAAAATACTTCAAGTCTCTTAACTTTAGAAATAAAGTTTCTTTAACTTTTAAATCTCAAGTAACTCACACCTTTTAAAACAAGTTACTTCCCTTAAATCATGTCATTTCTTCCTTTAAGAATCAAGTTTCATTACTTGAAAATAAAGTCTCTCAAACTTTTAGGAGTCAAAGGTTCATAGTCTTAAAACTTCATAACGTAAATTCTTTAAGTGAAGTACATATGCCTTATGTGTGTGAGTAGATTATACTTGTTTATAACGATCTTATTAATGCAGCCATGATCTAGAAAATGTAATACAATTTTGTCTTATCTTAGCTTCTGTGCAGATGGAGAATTCTACTTGTTTTAATATAATTTATCGTCATTACATTTTCCTTTATTAACGCTGCAATGGCTTGTTCGATACTTATTCTCATTCGTGTCGTAAATTAGCCAAGTCAACTTGGCTCCAAATACCTCCTAACGACTCTTACCAACATCCCCCATAAGACTTGGTATGAACTTAGGATAACTTAGACATAACCCTTACGTAGAGTAAATCAACATACATACTTCTTAACTTCTAAGAGTAGAAGGAATCATGAAATAATACCACATGTATATTCCATACATAGAATCATGTCTAAAGAAGGAAGAGGTTCACATACCTCGCGACGATTATCGACAAATAGCAAAATGCTCCGAAGTACTTCAACCTTGATAGCTATTCCATCGTTCAAGTAGAATCTGCTATACTTAGTACTTCAACCTAAAATTGCCATAATACGTCCATTAACCTCTTGCTTCGAACGTAGAATATTCTAAGTGCAAAGTCACTAAATTCTACGGAAAATCAGACAACACTTCCTTTGTTTCTACATACTTTGCCACCTTTTTCAAGGCCGAATACAATAACCAAACACGCCACATTTAAGGCTCAACAATTCAGCTAACCAAAGGGGATTACACGCCTTAACAGGACGTGTAAAATTTTGCCCCACAAATTAATACGAAACTAGTTCCATAATTAAAGCCATTCTCGGCTAACATAAACAACAACTCAAAGTCTTTTCCAATTCTTTTAATCCAAATTCTTAGGTCTAACATGTTATATAGTCATAAACAACTTCAACAACTATAATTCCTTCCTTATATAACATGCGACGACTTAAACTAATAATCAACTTGAATTGAAATCTTAAGGGTTAAACATGCTAGTTTTCGGATTAGGGTTCCAATATCCCTAACACTTATCAACTTCATAATATAAACATCATGCTTGCTAATATCCATCGCTACAAGAATAAGTAATCTCAATTACTAAAACGACAAGAATTATACCTTTACAAGCCCTTAAAATCTCCAAGATTCAAAGTCGCTCCTTAGAAATTCTTAGCTCCTTTCCTTTACGTTTCAATCCGCTATTTGAAGCCCTTAGAAGTTCACAACCAACTTCTCTTCCATTTCCAATCAAAATCTATGAAAATGCCTTAGGTTTTCGCCTTGCGACTAACGTGAAAATGCCGTTTTTCTGAAATCTTTCTATTGAGATATCCTTAAAATACCCTTAGGGACCTTGGGTTAAAGTCTTGTGACTAATGAACCACAAACGAAAATTTTCATCCCTTGAGGATGCCTAAACCCGAGAGCAACAATGCCAAGAACAAGGGTTCTTCAATTTTTCTAAGTGTGGGATGTCTTGCTACTACTAGTAGTAGTAGTAGTATATATAAATAAATCAAAGGTTAGGATAAAACCAAATGGAAGGCTAGGATGTGGTCAATATTATCAAGCTCTCTTGAATTTGACTTAGTCAATAAAATCAAGCCAAAGTCTAGCAAGACTTGCTCATCTACACAATGGTCAAATGACCATTCTATCCTTGCTCCAATTCTCCCAAGACCAATGTGGGGGGGGTGCCACGTGTCGCCATCCCATTCGTCCATAAAATTCCGTAACCCTCGTGGGTCCCACAAAACATAAAATTCCTCGGGTGGGCCCCACGTGACCAAATCCGTAAGATTAAATTTCCATAATGATAATAAGTTCCATACTCTTCAATTAATGCATTTTGAGAATCTAATTCTCACCAACGAACATTTCTCCTTCCCGACGTTCGAAAGATTTTTCGTCGGAAAAACAATTCTTCCTTTCGTACCCTATTCAAGTCTTGAGTTCCTTACGTACATTCTCTTAAACATGCCCTTGAGTTACGGGGTGTAACAGTTAGGATAGCAAAGACAACCGAATATTCGGAGATGATCATAAGATGGGACTCTATGATAGAGAATTCTGGTAGGGGTCATATTGTGAATGGTTCTTGTTGGGAGAATATTTAGAACGTATTCTGACATTTTAGCAGCATAGATCCAGAAAGATGGAGGTAGGGAGACATGAATCAAAAGAGTGTGAATCATATTGTTAATGGTGCGGATGATTCTTTCAGTGTCACGACCCGAACCTGGGCCCGTGACTGGTGCCTTACCCCGGGCACCCTAGTGATACAACATCAGAGTAATCAGCGGAACATAAACACATACATGAAACAAATGAAGTACAAAACAGTAATCTGAGGAAAAACTTGTCTTTCGACATATATATAAATAACAACTCTTACAAATGAACAGTTTAATCCTTTTTACAAACCCTGCCCACAACAGTACTACAGACCTCTAAGAAATGATATGACAACAATGGCGGGACAGGGCCCCGCCATACCCCTGAATGTAATACCTACAACGACGGGGACTATACAAGATAAGCCTCGGAGAAAGCGGAGCTTTCAAACCAATCGTGACCCTAAGAGCGAGGATCAACGGCGGCGTGCCTTTACTGCGGCGTGAACGCGGCCGAAGGAGGTCGATAACAGTGCCAGTATGTGAAACTGAAAATACTGTAAATGAAATCATAGTAGTCTATATAAAGCAGGAGACATGTATGATAACCAACTACAGTTCACAACAAATAAGCAGTCATATCAAGTCAGGGACTCACGCCCTCGAAGTCATCACTCCAATATAACAATGGGTCTCACGCCCACAACATCAATCATGCCCGCGGAATACCTTCCTCACTGCCGGCAGTCAATGATAGAAAAGCACCAAGGAATACACATGAACAACAGGTCCCACCTGTGTCTAAATAAAACAGTACGGGGTAAGTACGAAGGCATAGCCGACTACTAACACCCACAGTACTAACAAGGTCATAAACTGTATCAAGATATCTCTGCAGTCGTCACATTATCATAGCTGGTCACTCGCCCGCGATATCAAATGTGCGCGTCTAGCCACTCGAACTTTCGCGACTCGCATAGGCCAACCTCATAGGCCCGCGTAAGGTATAACCCCGCATCGAGGGTAGCTACTCCGGCGTAAATCACGGACTCGCGATCCGCATGGCCACATAGACCGCGTGACCATAAAGGCCGCACACTAACACCGGAACTCGTAGCTCGCGCATAGGCCCCGGGACCCGCATGAGGTATTCTCGAATCATGGTCCTGCACCGAGTCTACCGCATCGGAGGCGACTTAACCCCGGAAACCACGGTGAGTGGTATAATACCAACATAACAGTTTATCGTTTAAACAACATAAGCACAATCAAGGGAAAACCCCTTTACACCAACGTCACAGAATAATAACACACGTAGCATCCTAATATGATTACTTATCAAAGCATCACGAAGGTATTACAAGGCTATCACAAACCAACACAATCAAGTTATACACAAGGTACTTTCTACTATATGTCACATGTTCGGGTTTCTATCCCCAAAGTACTTCATACATTAACCTTTTTTTTAAAAGATACGTTACTTTCACAAAAGTCACACAATACCCGTAGTATATGAAAATAGAGGGATTATCTTTTGAAGTGAATCAAAACACTTATCTTTGTAAAATCAAGTAACAACATTATTATTCAAAGCGTCAAGTTTGCCTAATTTCAAATGTTCACGTTTCTTATTTTAGAAAGATTTCGTAGTTCATAGTCTTATTCATTTAAGAATACAATTCTTCTTTAAACTATCTGAGAAACATAAGTCTTATATGTGAGTAGGATATTCTTGTTTATAGCAATCTTATTACAGCAGCCATGATCTAGGAAACATCATTTTGTCTCATCTTAGCTTCTATGCAGATGGAAGTTTCTACTGATTTTAATAATACTAAATCTGTCAAAACATTTCCTTTTATTAACGCTGCAGTGGTTTGTCGATACACACTCTGATTTCCGAAATCAGTAAAACATTCTTAAGCCGTTATTACCTAACTTCCCATAAAGCTAGTATAACTCTTAAGTTTTCAAAAACCAAGTATTTTCTTACCAACATAAAGTTGTTATAACCAACTTCCCATAAAGCCGTTATAACACTTTATGTTTTAAACCAATCAAATACATTTAGCACGTATCGTCTGCGTACTACATAGTTCACACATATCATGCTAGAAGAGATAGGAAGAGGTCCACATACCTCGCGACGATTATCGACTAATAGCAAAACGCTCCAAGTACTTCCAACTGTCGGCTACTCCTTCAAGCCAAGTAGATCGCGCCACACGTAGTACTTCAACCTATAAGGCCACAAGGCGCTTATTAACATTTAGATCCCTTCGTAGAACATTCTACAGAAAATTCGGCAGCACCTCCCCCCCCCGCAACCGCGTAAATCTCCTCCTCTATCGGGGCCGGCTACCAAGCCAACCAGGGGGGGGGTTATAAGTCTAAACCGGACGTGCACAATTCTACCTCACAGAAAGCTACACAAGTCTACTGTAATACGGTCCTATGTAAATACTGATTCGATTTCTTCTTTCAAAAGGTTTCTTATTATTCAGCTTAAGTCCAAAGACATTGCCGATAACTACGTTCAGTTCTATATATAGTATACTTCAACTATATAATCATACAACATGTAATTTTCAATTACAATAGAGGGACAAGATATTTACCTCGATAAGCCCATAATTATCCAAGTATAAAGTCGATCCTGGGCAATCGTTTAGCTCGACTCGAGCGCTCAACCGCTCTAAACCACCTTAGAAGTTCTAACCAACTTCTACACAATACTCAACGGACTATGGAGATTTTCCTAGGGTTTCGGTTTTGTATTGTGGAAGTATAATCGTATTTCTGGGCTTTTCATATCGGTATAACCTTAGAATCCTACAAGGTATACGGCTAAGGTAATTTGGGCATTATAACAAGACTTTGGAGAGTATTTCTACCAAGAGGGGGTGTATTATACGAGACAACTAGGCTGGGGTACCCACGGCCACACTGAGGAGGGAAGGGCTCGGCCGAGGGCCTTTCAAAGGGGGAGAGGGGCTCTTGGACGAGAGTCAACAAGAGGGGAGAAGGAGGGATTTTAACACTTAGGAAATATTTGGAATGGATGAAGAAGTCATCCTAAGGGGGGTATTTATAGCACAAGCCAAGGCCAACCAATGGCCAAGATCTTGCCAAGTGCATAGCAAGTGTAGGGCGAGATCTTGCCAAGTGCACCTTATCCATCTAACACAAAAATATCCTACCAACCCTTGACCAAACAAGGCCAACTTTCGGCCACCTTTACCGCCCCCACTCCACCAATGAGAGGGTGCCAAGTGGCGCCCTCTTGTTGGTCCAAAATGTTTCGTGTCTCGGAAAAATCCGCAAAAATTAAAAATGACATAGCCGGAAATTCCCCTACGAAAGTCAGAAAGCGTTTAAACACGACTCTAACCGGGTGTTGTGAACAAATAAATTTCGGCCAAGCCTAATTCTCAAGTTCAAATTTTCTACGTACGTCCATACGTACATACTCGGGAAATACGGGGTATAACATTCTCCCCTCCTTAGAAACATTCGTCCCGAATGTTCCTTCTAAGTCTCAAAACAAACGTGCGCCAGTATAGTCTTCACTACCATACTTACGAAACAATCCTGCCACAATGGCCACAGACACAACTGCGCAAAATACTTATATCCAAGTCCACGAGGAAACACCTCTAACATCATAAAGCATACCACTTTTGTCACTTTGCCGCGAGGTTCTAGTGTCACTCCGGCGACCCAACAAATGGTACCGGACTACATGCGATCCCTGAGGTTGTCGTACTCGAACTCTTACCACATTTACGTCTTGCTTTCCAAAACTCGGGTTACTATCTCTAACGTGGTCATCATTAATCGGGAACACTCTGGATGGATCTCCGATACTTTCCCGATCATAACAATACGAAAGACCGGACATACTGCCTCCTAAGTCGGACGGCAAAAGCTAACATATAGGCAACCTGGCCTATTCTTCACATGGACTCAAAGGCCCAAAGTAACTCGGGCTAAGTTCCCTCTGTATTCCAAAACTCGTCACACCCACCCCGGGGTGGTACTTTCAAGAAGACCGACCGTCAACCTGAACTCTGGCGTCGCCGATTATCCGCATACGATTTCTCGAGCGCGTAACCTCTTCTAGACAAGCTTTACTCTATCCACAATCTGCGGAACAAGCTGAACCAACTATCTGAATCTTGCCAACGTCAGACCAATCAACCGGCAACTTACACTTCCGCCCTACAAGGCGTCGCAAGGCGATATCCGAACACTGAAATTGTATCTATAAAACACTTCCCCAACAGGAGATAACAATTCTCGCAACTATCCCCGAAATCCAACCAGCCCGAGGCGAATGTGGTCTCGAGACTCACTGAGTTCTTAACCTGCTTGGTAAAACTTCCAAACAAAAACAGTGCACTGGCTCCACTGCGCCATAAGGTGAAGGTAGGCACCCTGCGACCTTACAACTTTTACGATACATCATCTCGCATAACCTCTGCCGAGTAAAGCGGTCTTTGCTGAAGACAAGGCGGTGACCTCGCCGGCCGACTCGGTCGAATCATCCACGAATTTGTACGTTGGTTAACTAAACTCGCCTAACACCTCGTAACCAACCCAAAGCGGGACCACCACCGACCCGACCACCACTGAACCTGCCGCGGGTTGACCCGCATCGTGGCCTCAACCCGACCCGGCAACGCGCATCATACTAGCTCCCCGAACCGGAACAATCTCACTAATCACGTTACGAAAACCTAGCGGTCTTCTTAGCTCAACTACCCTCTTTCATTCCACACTACTCAGGGACTAATCCCACCAACATAACTCACGTGCATTAAGCACTCCTATAAGGGTCAAACATAAACAATACATCTTTTACTCGAGATGGCCTTACCTCTAAGGTCTCTACGTATAAAACTCTAAGGCTCACACCTTCTCTATCCCCCAAAATCTTACTCGGTTAACCCACCATGATTTCTAATCACAACTAACACACTGCTATCAGAACATAGCACTTAAGGTATACTCACCTTATCACACATACTGAGATCTCAGAGGGTTAAGGATATATCTATATCTCTTTCACTCCCTTAGTCGTTCTAATCAAACACGCCCGTAGGCGCAGCTAAGGAAGGTGGCGACTACCCATCGATCACGAAGGCTAAGTCCTCCTACAAGGACACTCTTTCGACAACGGACCACGGCGGTCGCCGTGCAACAAGTACCCAACTAAAAGACGACATTCCCGGGATGGCGTGCATCGCAATGAGCAGGAAGATCTGGAGCTCTGACCAACTCCTGCGTACCCCGAACGTCCTGAAATTTGTGGAGGACCTCGCTGCACTGGTGGATGTGCATAATCTAATCTGCTGGTGAGGCGACTCGCCTCGAAAGTTACCAAAGGACCTTCGCTCTCGCCTCTTCATCGCCCTCGTTAACCGTCGATCTCTTCGTCTCGGCTGCTGCGCAAGCAGTGCCGTGCCATGCTCAAGCCTAAGCGAAGAATTACTCTTGCACAACCCTCTCTTAGATAGTCATCAAGACTCGCGGTACATCGGTATACTCTATACTCACTGTTCCCGGTCGCGGGCGAAGGTCGAACATCGTGGCGCGCAGTGAGGCTGCCGCCGCGTGCTAAAACTCTGCTGGGGCTAGTGGCGTCGTAACTCCCCGAATGAAGCACTATCCTAGGTAATGATTTGGCCTGTGCCCTCGCCACCCTCTGAACTCTACTCGCAGCTCCCTCGGCTGCCTTGCCCTCCTGGGCCCGGGTTGCCCTACGCGAAGGCATAACGATAAGGGAAATAATTTCGTCAGAGGGTCCAACTAACAACACAGCTCTAAGGCACGATCTCAGAGTGAGAAGAATAGAAACCAATCCTAAATACCCTATAGCCTCCTGATTATTGGTGTGGTGCACAACACACCGATAATCAAGACTCTACTGGATACGGTCTGTAGACACTTTCCGAGGATTAACTGGTGCCTTACCCCGGGCACCCTAGTGATACAACATCAGAGTAATCAGCGGAACATAAACACATACATGAAACAAATGAAGTACAAAACAGTAATCTGAGGAAAAACTTGTCTTTCGGCATATATATAAATAACAACTCTTACAAATGAACAGTTTAATCCTTTTTACAAACCCTGCCCACAACAGTACTACAGACCTCTAAGAAATGATATGACAACAATGGCGGGACAGGGCCCCGCCATACCCCTGAATGTAATACCTACAACGACAGGGGACTATACCAAGATAAGCCTCCGGAGAAACGGAGCTTTCCCAAACGCAATGACGTGACCTAGAGCGAGGATCAACGATCGGCGTACCTTTACTGCGGCATGAACGCGGCCCAGGAGGTCGATCTGGCAGTCAAGTATGTGAAAATAATCGTAAATGAAATCATAGTAGTCTATATAAAGCGGGAGACATGTATGATAACCAACTACGATTCCTGACAAATAGCGATCATATCAAGTCGGGACTCACGCCTCGAAGTCATCACTCGATATAACAATGGGTCTCACGCCCAACATCAATCATGCCGCGGAATACCTTCCTCACGGCGATCGATGATAGAAAAGCACCAAGGAATACACATGAACAACGTGTCCCACTGTGTCTAAATAAAGCGATGCGGGGTAAATGCGAAGGCATAGCCGACTACTAACACCAGCGGTACTAACAAGGTCATAAATCGTATCAAGATATCTGTCTGCACCGTCACATGATCAAAGCCGGTCACTCGCCGCGATATCAAATGTGCGGCGTCTAGCCACAGAACTTTCCGCGACTCGCATAGGCCAACCTCATAGGCCCGCGTAAGGTATAACCCGCGTCGGTAGCTACTCCGGCATCGCACGGACTCGCGATCGCGTAGCGCATGACCGCGTGACCATAAAGGCCGCACACTAACTCGGAACTCTCGTAGCTCCGCATAGGCCCCGTGACCGCATGAGGTATTCTCGAATCATGGTCCTGCATCGCTCGAGTCTACCCCGCGTCGAGGCGGCTTAACCCGGAAACACGGTGAGTGGTATAATACCAACATAACGTTTATCGTTTAAACAACATAAGCACAATCGAGGAAAACCCCTTTACACCAACGTCACGTAATAATAACACACGTAGCATCCTAATATGATTACTTATCAAAGCATCACGAAGGTATTACAAGGCTATCACAAACCAACACAATCAAGTTATACACACAAGGTACTTTCTACTATATGTCACATGTTGGGTTTCTATCCCCAAAGTACTTCATACATTAACCTTTTTTAAAAGATACGTTACTTTCACAAAAGTCACACAATACCGTAGTATATGAAAATAGAGGATTATCTTTTGAAGTGAATCAAAACACTTATCTTTGTAAAATCAAGTAACAACATTATTATTCAAACGTCCAAGTTTGCCTAATTTCAAATGTTCACGTTTCTTATTTTAGAAAGATTTCGTAGTTCATAGTCTTATTCATTTAAGAATACAATTCTTCTTTAAACTATCTGAGAAACATAAGTCTTATATGTGAGTAGGATATTCTTGTTTATAGCAATCTTATTACAGCAGCCATGATCTAGGAAACATCATTTTGTCTCATCTTAGCTTACATGCGGATGGAAGTTTCTCACGATTTTAATAATACTAAATCATCAAAACATTTCCTTTAATGTTATTGCGGTGGTTTGTCGATACACACTCTGATTTCCGAAATCAGTAAAACATTCTTAAGCCGTTATTACCTAACTTCCCATAAAGCTAGTATAACTCTTAAGTTTTCAAAAACCAAGTATTTTCTTACCAACATAAAGTTGTTATAACCAACTTCCCATAAAGCCGTTATAACACTTTATGTTTTAAACCAATCAAATACATTTAGCACATGTACGTCTACCGTACTACATAGTTCACACATATCATGCTAGAAGAGATAGGAAGAGGTCCACATACCTCGCGACGATTATCGACTAATAGCAAAACGCTCCAAGTACTTCCAACTGTCGGCTACTCCTTCAAGCCAAGTAGATCGCGCCACACGTAGTACTTCAACCTATAAGGCCACAAGGCGCTATTTACATTTTAGATCCCTCGTAGAACATTCTACAGAAAATTCGGCACCTCCTCCCGCAACCGCGTAAATCTCTCTCTCTATCGGGGCGGCTACCAAGCCAACCAGGGTTATAAGTCTCAACAGGACGTGCACAATTCTACCTCACAGAAAGCTACACAACTCTACGGTAATACGGTCCTATGTAAATCTGATTCGATTACTCTTCTTTCGAAAAGGTTTCTTATTATTCGTGCTTAAGTCCAAAGACATTGCGATAACTACGTTCAGTTCTATATATAGTATACTTCAACTATATAATCATACAACATGTAATTTTCAATTACAATAGAGGACAAGATATTTACCTCGATAAGCCCATAATTATCCAAGTATAAAGTCGATCGGGCAATCGTTTAGCTCGACTCGGCGCTCCAACCAGCTCTAAACCACCCTTAGAAGTTCTAACCAACTTCTACACAATACTCCAACGGACTATGGAGATTTTCCTAGGGTTTCGGTTTTGTGACTGACGGGAAGTATAATAGTATTTCTGGGCTTTTCATATAGGTATAACCTTAGAATACTACAAGGTATACGGCTAAGGTAATTTGGGCATTATAACAATACTTTTGAGAGTATTTCTACCAAGAGGGGGGGTGTATTATACGAGACAACTAGGCTAGGGGGGGGGTACCCCACGGCCACACTACAAGGAGGGGAAGGGCTCTGCCAAGGGCCTTTCAAAGGGAGAGGGGCTCTTGGGCGAGAGTCAACAAGAGGGAGAGGAGGATTTTAACACTTAGGAAATATTTGGAATGGATGAAGAAGTCATCCTAAGGGGGGTATTTATAGCACAAGCCAAGGCCAACCAATGGCCAAGATCTTGCCAAGTGCATAGCAAGTGTAGGGCCAAGATCTTGCCAAGTGCACCTTATCCATCTAACACAAAAATATCCTACCAACCCTTGACCAAACAAGGCCAACTTTCGGCCACCTTTACCGCCCCCACTCCACCAATGAGAGGGTGCCAAGTGGCGCCCTCTTGTTGGTCCAAAATGTTTCGTGTCTCGGAAAAATCCGCAAAAAGTAAAAATGACATAGCGGGAACTTCCCTACGAAAGTCAGGAAAGCGTTTCACTAAAACGACTCTAACCGGGTGTTGTGAACAAATAAATTTCGGCCAAGCCTAATTCTCAAGTTCAAATTTTCTACGTACGTCCATACGTACATACTCGGAAAATACGGGGTATAACATTCAGCTTTACCGTTTTGTGAGGAGGTGTGAGGGCAGGAGAAGCGAAAGACCATGCCATTATTGGTACAAAATCGGTGAAACATAGAGTTATTGAATTCACGACCATTATCGCACTGAAAAAAGATTTTATATCTTTTTCAAACTTTGTTTGAATGAATTTACGAAACTCAAGAAATTTGGCAAACACTTCCAATTTAAATTTGAGAGGATACAACCAAACAACGTGAGAAAAATCATCTAGTAAGATAATATAGTATTTATGACCGAGAGAACTAGCAACAAATGATGTCCATAAATCGGCATGTATAATATCAAAAGGTGCAAAAGTAACACTAATAGATGATTTAAATGAAAGATGAGTATGTTTGCCTAAAGAACAAGAAACGCAGTTTTGGGCAAGCTTCCCATTACAAGTAATGAAATTATTGCCTCTAAGAAAACTAAAAACTGGAGCTCCTGAATGACCAAGCCTATTATGACATGTTGAAGAAGAAATGACCGCTAGAGAGACGGAAGAGATAGATCTGGCAGTAGAGGTGGGAGTGAATGGATATAGATCCCCCATTCTATTGCATCTCATAAGAGGTGTCCCCGTATGAAGATCCTTCACAGTGAAACTAAAAGGGTCAAAATCATCAGAGCCAGAATTATTACGAGTGAATTTGCGGATAAAGATTAGATTCTTAATTACATGTGGGGCATATTGGGTATTTTGAAGTGGGAATGGATTAGAAGGTGGTGTATATGATGTACCAAAACACTTTACTGGAATGCGGTGACCACTACCAACTGTCATATATTGAGGATGTTTTAAACCAAACAGTTTAAGAATATTACCTGCAGTCCGGGTGAGGTGAGAAGTGGCTCCGGAGTCCATGTACCAGTTGTTGTCAGGCTGTTGCATGTTGAGACTGCTGAAGGCCTGACCTAACTCAGTAGGTGTCATGCTGGATGAGGGCTGCTGAAACTAGCCGTGCATGAGGTGGGCCTGCTACGGGTACTAGACTTGCCGAGAGGCTAGAGCAGGGCCCAACACACCGTGATGAGAGAACTGGTGGAAAGTTTGCTGGTACTGAAACAACGGCGGTGCCTCGACGCTGTATGGATAATGCTGGGGCACCGTGGCGCTGAACTGATTCTACGGATAATGTTGTTGTTGTTGCTGATTCTGCTGTCCGCAACCCCTGCCATGACCGCGACCTCCTCTGCCACGGCCCTTGCCACTGCGTCCCTGCTGTGGTTGATAGTTTTCTGGCGGTGTTGGATCTTGAGGGCGCGTTTCGACAGCTAACGCCTTTTGATTGTGCTCATCCTGCTTAGCACGTCGAGTTTCTTCAAGCAACAACTGCGAGCGAGCTTTGTTAAAACTCGGAAGAGGATCTGCCTGTTGAATTATGGTGGCTAACGTATCATAGTCACCTTTGGGGAGACCTGCTATCAATTACAACACCAATTTAGTGTCCGAGACAAACATGTCAACGTTGGAGAGTTGATCCGCCAGGAGTTTCAACTGTCTGCATTACTCAGTCATGTTGGAGAAATTTTCAAGGCGTGTATTGTTAAACTGTTCCTCCAAATACACTGCACGAGTGTGCTTGTTATCTTGAAAATTTTCCTCCAAGCGGTTCCATAACTCAAGGGTTGTGGCGCCAGATTTCATGATAGTAAGAAGATCCTGAGAAATACTACCATAAATCCACTATTTGACGTCGGCGTCTAAACGACGCCAAGTAGACACATCAACCTTCGGAGGGCGCGGAATGGTGTCATCAATATGGTCAAGCACGTTATAGAGACATGCATGATTACGAAACAGTTCAACCCAATGAGAATACTAACTGTTTTCTTGATCAAGAAGAATGGGAATAGAGTTCTTGATATTGGTAACAGTTAGAGCGGGATGAAAATAGGATGATGACATGGTGGTGGGATTGGTGGAGGTTGAAGCATCAGAAGTATTGGATGAATCCTCAGTAGCCATTTAGAGAAGAGAGGAAAGGAGAGAAAAATCAAGAATTTTAGGGAAGAGAGAGGGGGAGTGCCGCGGTGAGAAGCCCGAGGGGGGGGGTCGACGACGGCGGCCTTAGAAGAAATTTCTAGGGTTTTTGTGTGAGGCTCTTGATACCATGTAAGATGATATTAATCTCTCTTAGGGATTCTTTCATTAATATCAAAGTATATATAGAGTACAATGTTCATCCCTTATACAATACGAATCCTAAGCCTATACAAAAGAGGAATCCTAGTCTTACCATAATTATATTTACACAATATATAGAAATATTCTAATTATGGGTAGGGATAATATTGTCTCTATTTACACGTTTACAAATAGTAAATGCCTAAATTCACATATGCCAAGAAATTAAAATATTTGTTACTATTGAACACAAATAGTGACCCATGGGGAAGGATATAAGTGAGAAATTGAAAAAAAAAAATAGGAAGAAACTTAACATGTTGAAACTTTGAAAAAGTTAGTGTCTAGTGGGTAAATAGATTAACAAGAGGGAATTTTCAATCAGGAATATAAAACCTAAAAAGCAAGCTGATTCAAAATAATGTCTTTAGGTATGAGGAAAGAAGAAGATGAAGATGATTGAGAGGGGAAACTAAAATGAAAGAGTACCAAAAGAGAATATATGTACTCACCTACATGGGGACTTACCAAGGAAATTGATCTTAAGAAAACCTGGTCCCTATCCCCTCACAAATTATGCCAAGGTCAAATCCTACCAAATATTAAGCTGACATTCATATCTTTCTGGGCAGTGTAGAATGAAATGTAACAATCTTTTAATTTAGGTCTTACGACTTAAAGTGGTACATGCGAATATTTATCATAATATTTTAACCTGATTAAGTTGTTATAGCTCTTGTACATGCTGATTATTTTTAATGATGTCAAAAGGGAAAAACCCCAGTTCATATATGCAGATCATGAATCAATATCAAATATATCAGGAACAAATAATACACGACTATAGAGGAAATGTGGCATTTGGTTATTGATTTGCGGGCCTTGAAAAAGGTAGAAAAGTACGTAGAAACAAAGGAAGTGCTGCCCGATTTTCCGTAGAATAAGAGTCCTTATACTTAGAAATATTCTACGTTGAAAGCTAGAAGTTGATAGGCGTATTGTGGTCATTATAGGTTGACATTCTACGCGCAGCGTATTCAACTTGGCAAGTGGATTGAGCCGGAGAGGTATGTGGAACTTTCCCTATCTTCTTGAGCAAGAGTTTTATAAATGTATAGTACGATGGACGTACATGGTTAAAAATGAATTTGGTATCCTTGCCTTGTTTTCGAAAAAGATATCTGACTTGATGTTACATGGAAGGATTTCTTGACTTGAAAAGTATAGAATACTTGATTTGGAAAGTATTGATTCCTTGATATTCTAAGTTAAGAAACTTGATATTCTAAAGATAAGAGACTTGATTTCTAAGTTAAGAAACTTGATATTCTAAAGATAAGAGACTTGATTTTCTAAGTTAAAAAACTTGATATTCTAAGTTAAGAAACTTGAAGTATTTTGAAAGTTATGTAACTTGATTTGAAAGTATAAGTCTCTTGGTTATAAAAAGAACGAATTTGTCTAAGATATAAAAAGTTATAACGGCTTTATGGGAAGTTAGTTATAACGGCTTTATGAAAGGTTAAAGATGTCTTAGTTTCTAAAGCATAAAGTTAGTATAACGGCTTTATGGGAAGTTGGTTATAACAACTTTATGGAAGGTTAAATGAATGGTTTTCTCAAGTAATGTAAACAAAGATAAATGACTTAAAATAAAGAAGGGCAATTTTATTTAAAGGCATCAATTGCTTAAAGTTTTAAAGTAAGGGTCACTTGATTTAGAAGCCTAAAAATATATTTCTAAAAGTGTAGTGACTTGTTTGAAATGTAGACAAGCCTTGATACTACGGGTGTTAGTATCTTGAGGTTTTATATATAAAGGAGTCTTTTGAAAAGAATGGAAGTACGTAGTACTTTGGGATAAATTCCCGGATTTTTATGTGATACGAAAGTGCCTTGAGTTTATAAAATGAAATTCATTTTTGTATGATAATGAAAGTCTAAAGATTTTATGAACTTGCCTATGATTGCTTGTGATAGCCTTTGAGTGAAAGTATTATATTTTTACGCTGTTGTGACTCTCAGTTGGAGGGTCGGTTGTCTTGTTGTGAATTTACTTGGACGTACCGACATTGATGGAGGATTCCACGGGTATGCTTCCATTGTGATTGATCCTTGGACATGCTTATACGATGAGGGATTCCGGGGCATGCGACCAGGATGCGGGTTAAATTCTCGGATGCTATTATTACTCCATGGACATGCTTATACGATGAAGGATTCCGGGGCATGCGACCATGTTATATACTATTACTCCATGGACTAGCTCCCCATGAAGACATGTACCCGAGATGAGGGATTCCACGGGCATGTTATATACTATTATTACCCCATGGATTAGCTCTGCATGAAGTCATGTGTTACAACCCGACCTCGGGCCCGTGACTGGTGCCTTACCCCGGGCACCCTAGTGATACAATCATCAGAGAAAATCAGCGGAAATAAAAACCTTAAGCATGAAACAATACATAAAATAAGCAACAGGCTAACCAAAACGGTTACCTTTCTGTATATATAAATATCAACACGAACAGTTAAACCCCTTACAAACCACCGCCTACAAAGACTACTGCACTTCTAAGAATGTAACCACAACTATGACGGGACAGGGCCCCGCCATACCCCTGAATGTACAAGTACCTACTATGACAGGGGACTATACCAAAGATAAGCCTCCGGAGAAACAGAGCTTCCCAAAACGCTGAACTGTGATCCTATGAGCGAGGATCAACAACCGGTGTACCTCTACCTACGGCATGAACGCAGCCCCCCGAAGGAGGTCAAGATAACAGTACCAAGTATGTGGCGAAAATCAGTAAATGAATTCATAATAGTGTGTATAATGCAGTAGACATGTATGATAACTAAACTACTGTACACAACATATAAGCATTCAGGTCTAGTCGTGTAATCACGCCCTCAAGTCTTCACTTATGCGTGGAATTCCTTCCTCATCGCGATCTATGACATAAATCATACTCATGTGACGCCCGTGGCATCGTACCTCACTGTCGTCGTAAACATATAGAATACATTTATATTACTCCTGACCGTGGAATCATCCGTCACTGCCGTAGTAGGTGTAACATATAACCATGTGACCGCGGTGGCATCCTACCTCATTATCGGCGTACATATATAATATATATATATATATATATATATATATATATATCTGCGCCGCATGTCCCGGAATCCCTCATCGGTGTAACATGGCCATAACGTGCCCTCGGCATCCCTCATCGCAGGTGCAGGTCTTCATGGGGAGCTAGCCCATGGAATAATGATCGCATATACCATGCCCCCGGAATCCCTCATCGGTGTAGATAGGTCCTCATGGGGAGCTAGCCCATGGAATAATAGTAATGGTCACATGCCCCCGGAATTCCTCATCGGTGTAGATATGCCCATGTGACAATAATAATATACCGGGAGTTTAACCCGATGCATGGCCGCATGTCCCCTGAATCCCTCATCGGTGTAGACATGTCCATGTGATAATAACAATGGAAGCATACCCGTGGAATCCTCCGTCACTGCCGGTACATCCAATGAAACGTACGGGCATCTAACCCGCATCCTGGTCGCATGCCCCGGCATCTCTCATCGGTATAAGCATGGCCAAGATCAAACAAAATGAAAGCATACCCGTGGAATCCTCCGTCACTGCCGGTACGTCCAACAAATTCACAACAAGTCAGCCGGCTCTCCAACCGAGAGACGCGGTAACATAGTAATACCACCAAGGCTATCACAACTAGCATAGGTAAATTAACATACTCTTAGACTTCTATTTTATGACAACAAATCCGGGTTTTAACCCCCAAAGTACTACATACGTTAATCCTTTCAAAAAGATCTCTTTTTACGAAAACACAACTCGATACTATTATCCGTAGTAACAAACACGTTTATGTTTAAATCAAGTACTTTACACTTTTTAAAACAACGTCAAGTATACTTTTTAAACTCAAGTTACTTCTCTTTTCCCAAAATCAAGTTACCATTTTAAATCCAATAATAAAACCATTCTTTTGTTTTCATAAAGTCGTTATAACTAACTTCCCATAAAGCTATTATAACACTTTATGTTTTAAACAAATTTAAGACAAAACCCTGCCTTTCTTTTAAACCAAAACACTTCAAATTCTTAAGTCTCTTTTCTTTTAGAAATCAAGTTCCTTACTTTGGAATTTTAAGAAAATCAAAACTTGATTATAATAATTCTTATTAGAGCAGCCATGATCTAGGAAATGTAATACAATTTTGTCTTATCTTAGCTTCTATGCAGATGGAGGTTTCTACTGGTTTTAATATAATTAATTGTCATTACATTTCCTTTATTAACGCTGCAATGGCTTGTTCGATAGTTATTCCCATTTCCGAAATTAATATAACTTATTCCTTTTTCTAGACCAAGTACTCATTACTCACGAATGAGGTTTCACTACTTTAACACAATTCAATTCTTCACATTTCATACCAAGTCAAAATATAAGTCCAGTCTCTTATCTTTTAAAATCAACCAAAATTCGTTTAACACACGTACGTCTACCGTACTACATAGTTCACAACATCATGCTAGAAAAGATAGGAAGAGGTTCACATACCTCGCGACGATTATCGACAATTAGCAAAACGCTCCAAAGTACTATATCCCTGCTAGCCTTTTCCACCCTTCAAGTAGAATACGCTACTCGTAGTACTTCAACCTATAAAGGCCACAAAACATCTATCAACTTCTAGATCTCTTCGTAGAACATTTCAAAGTACAAGGTTCCTTATTCTACGGAAAATTCGGCAGCACCTCCCCCCCATAACCACATACATCTCCTCCTCTATCAAGGCCCGCTACCAAGCCAACAACTCCAAGGGGTTACACGTCTAACCGGACGTGTACAACACTGCCCCACAATAATACTACAAGTCTCAGAAATACAAATTAATGTAAATCTGATTCGATTCTTTATAATTATCCTTCCAATATATCTTATACTCAATTCTAAACTACTACAATATGTAATATCCAATTACAATAGGGGGACAAAGATCATTACCTCGATAAGCCCAAAATTATCCAAGATTAATAAGTCGATCCTGAGCAATGCTTAGCTCCAATTCCTTACGCTCCAACCCGCTCCAAGTAACCCTTAGAAGTTTCCAAACAACTTCTCTTAACACTTCAACCAACTATGAAGATTTTCCTAGGGCTTCATTTTTCGACTAAAGGAATAAAGTAGAATTTCCGGGCTCCTAGTATTGAAATAACTTTGGAATACTACTAGGAATACTAGGCTAAGGTATTTGGGACTATACCAACACTTGAAGAATTTTTTCTACACAAAGGGGGGGGGGGGGGTTGGACGAGAACACTTAAGGGGAGGGAGAATAATTTTTTCCTTGGAAACTCTCTAATGTGGATGAATAAAGTTTTGCAAACAAGGGGGTATTTATAGAGAAATCAAGGGCCAAGATCTATGCAAGTGTGTGGTGTAGATTGGGGGCATGTGGGTGTGGATTCTACCAACAACATGTCCACCACAAAATTTGGACAAGTGGCTAGCCACTTGTCCACCCAAACCGTCCAAGCCACATGTCCACTAGCCATTCGGCCAACATGGCCACATGGGGGTGACACGTGTCGCCCCCCTACTCGTCCAAAATATTTCATCTCCCGAAAATATCCGTAAAATCCAAAATCTCCAAAACAAAGTGGGCCCCACAAAACCGTAAATTTTCCCCTTGGGCCCCACGTGACCAAATCCGGAAATAAAATTCCATAATTATATAATAATCCAAGAAGTCCAAATACCAAATCTGGGAATCCAATTCCCAATATCGAACCTTTTTCCTTCACAAAATCCGGAAACTTTTCCGTCGAAAAATCACATCTTTCTTCCTTTCCAAAATTACCGTCGTATTCTCGTACGTACGTCCTCACATACATACCCTGGAACTACGGGGTGTAACATTCTTCCCCCCTTAGAAAAATTCGTCCCGAATGTTCCTTCTAAGTCTCCAAACGTACATGCGCCGGTATAGCCTTCACTACTATACTTACGAAACCAATTATGCCACACCTGGCCATAATACAACACATGCGCAAAACTCCAATCCAAACCAATGAGGAATCACCTCCAACATCTCAAAATCCCCCACCCAAGGTCTAAATGATACTCCCCTCGCATCTTCACTTCACAACAAAAGGATCTTTTATATTCGTTAACGCGTTTACTTAACTCGCCTCGTCGTACCGCTCGTACCCGAACTCTCTAGCACACGTACCATACTCGGTCATCGCCGGTTCCCAAAACCTTAGAGTCACTACCTCCAAACTTGGTCATTTTACTAGCCTCATATTCCTTTAAGGCCATTCCCGGCCTTCACGATCCGATTCTGGTCGAACGCATCCACGAACTCGTACAACGGTTACCTAAACTTGGGCCTTGCACCCTCGTGATCCTACCACCTGGCGGGACCACCTCGAACTTACCCCACCTCATTCCGGGCTGCGGGTTGACCCACAATCTGGTCTCAACCCGACCCGCTATCGCGCCAAACTCTCTCGTTCCCCGATCTGGAACAATCTTACTAATCCACGTCATGGAAGCTACCACTTCTATATCAAACTACCCATGGAATTATCACACAAAACTCCACGTATACTATGCACTCCGACAAAGATTAACCGTAAAGTCTTTTACTCAAGACGGCCTTACATCTAAGGTCTCAACTGTCATAAATTCTAAGGTTCACAATTGTCTCATCCCCAGACTTACCCTTTTCACTAACCAGGCTTCTAAATCATATTTTATCACAATGCCATCCGAACATAACAATTAACACATCATCATAACATCAAAACAAACTAGTCTCTATAGGGTTAAGGATATACCTGAAAAATAGGCGGTTCAAAGGACCGCTAAAACTGGGAACTTCCACCGCGGCCCCTGCCGTGACCTGCTGGTGTATGAACATCCTGCCTAGCTATGGAAGGTGAAGAACCCGCAACTGATCCCGTAGTCTGTGCTATCCCACTAGTGCCACCTCTGGTCGGACAGTCTCTCGCCAAATGGCCCTGTTGGCCGCAAGCATAACAAGCTGTCGAAATGGTACGACACTCTCCAAGATGGGGTCTACCACATCGACCACACCGAGGTAGGGGTGGCTCCATCTGGCTAACACCCCTCCTCCCCCGGAAACCTGAAGCCCTGGAGCCCTGACCTGCTCCTGAACATCCCGAATGTCCCGAAGACTGTGGAGGACCACTCTGTACTGGCGGAGGCGCATAACTGGCATGCTGCTGAGGCGGCCCGCCTCGAAAGTCACCAAAGGTCCCTGCTGTCCTGGCCCTCTTATGCTGATCCTGGTCCCTACGTCGGTCTCTACGTTCCTCAATCCCCTGTGCATAAGCCTGTATACGGGCAATGTCCATGCCCGGCTGAAGAGCTACTCCTATATAACTTTCTGCTAGATAATCGTCAAGTCCTGTGACATATCGGTGCACTCTATCCTCCATGTCTGCCACTAAAGCGGGGACATAACGAGCCAACGAGCCAAACTCTATACTGTATTCCCGAACCGTCCGCCTGCTCGCCTCAACATCATAAATCTATCGCCGAGCTCTCTCGCCTGCGAGGGCAAGAAGTGTGTAAGAAAAGCCTCTGAGAACTCATCCCATGCGGCTGGAAGTGCATGCTCTCCCCGGGACAGCTCCCACGAATCAAACCAGTCGACTGCAGTATCACGCAGCCGATGCGAACCTAAGACCACCGACTCGGTCTCTGAAGCCTTGATCACTCTCATGATCCGCTGCAGCTGTCGAATAAACTCCTGAGGATCTTCCTCAGTTCTCGATCCATAGAACTCGGGTGAGAATGCGGCTCGAGAAAGTCCCGAAGTCTCAAACTATCGGATCTAGGGTGAACTCATCGGTACTAGGAACCTCCGACTCGCTCGTCCTCATTCCTAGCTACCAGCCTAGCTAGTAACTGGGTCATCTCCTTGTAACCCATATCCTCTGTCCCTGGCCGTAGAACTGGAGACTCAGGTATCGTGGTCTCAGCAGCTACTGCTGCTGCTCTAAACTCCCCTGGGGCTAGCGGCGTCGCAGAACTCCCCATCTGTAGTACCACCTTAGGTAAAGGCGGGCACGTGCCACAGTAACCCTCTGTGCTCTACTCGCAGCTCCCTCTGTTGCCTTGCCCTTCTGGGCTCTGGTTGCCTTGCGTGGAGGCATAACTGGTACAAAAGAATACGTCAGAGGGAGTCCAACTTACAACACAGCTCTAAGGCACGATCTCAGAGTAAGAAGAATAGAAACCAATCCTAAATATCCTGCAACCTCACGATTATAGATGTGGTGCACAACACCGATAATCAAGACTACTAGACACGGTCTGCATACACTTTCCGAGGACTAAGCGCTCGATACCACTTTTTCACGACCGACCTCGGGCGTGGTAGTGCCTTACCGGGCACCCTAGTGATACAATCATCAGAGAAAATTAGCGGAAATAAAAACCTTAAGCATGAAACAATACATAAAATAAGCAACAGGCTAACCAAAACGGTTACCTTCCTGTATATATAAATATCAACACGAACAGTTAAATCCCTTACAAACCACGCTTCACAGTACTCATCGACCTCTAAGAATGTAACCACAACTATGACGGGACAGGGCCCCTCCATACCCCTGAATGTACAAGTACCTACTATGACAGGGGACTATACCAAAGATAAGCCTCCGGAGAAACGGAGCTTCCCAAAACGCTGAACTGTGATCCTATAAGCGAGGATCAACAACTGGTGTACCTCTACCTGCGGCATGAATCTACTATCTCAGGGAAACCGTACCAAGAGATAAGCCTGTGGAGCAAATGGAGCTTTTCTCAAAACTGAACCGAGATCCTAAGAGCAAGGATCGCCAACCTGTGCACCTAATACCTGCGGGCATGAACGCAACCCCCCGAAGGGGGTCAGTACAACAGGTACCGAATATGGAACAAAAATAACGTACAGTAAACAGATCATAACTGTACAAAAGAATGACAGGGACAAGTATAAAAATACATACCAGATCCGGCCGTGTCATTACCACTTATGAACTTAATCGCACCATATTATCTTTTCCCATTTTCAATAAAAGTTATAGTCACATTCTTATGTACACGATTAGGAAAAATCATTAAGCTCATTACTATATAACTTACTTATCTTCCATAAGTATACTCCGGCCCTTTAAGGAGGGCACATTTACTACCCGGCCCAATCTGGGACGCGATCAAGTCACACAAATATCAAGCATGTCCGTGGAATCCCCCATCACTGCCGACAGCTATAAGTGTAAAATATAATCATGTGACGCGCCCGTGGCATCCCACCTCACTGTCGGCGTACACATACACAACATATATATATATCTCCTGCCCGTGGAATCCCACATCACTGCCGACAGTCCAGGATATGATAATACACCAATAGACATACATGAACACCAAGTCCCACCGGTGGTATAGCGTCTTGGGGGTCTGCCCCTCACTTATACTATTACCCTGGAGAAGGTGGTAAAACAGGTGGTATAGCATCTTGGGGGTCTACCCCTCACTTATACTCTTACCCTGGAGAAGGTGGTATAGCATCTTGGGGGTTTACCCCTCACTTATACTCTTACCCTATCTCGACCGACCATCAAACGAAACAAGCAGGGGGTATAATGTCTTGGGGGTTTATGTCACGCCCCGAACCCCGGGCCCGTGACTGGTGCCCTACCTGGGCACCCTTCTACCTTAACAACACAAGTAAACTGCGGAAATTTAATAAGACCTCATTTTATTTTTTTAAACAAACGTACGTGCAAGGGCAAAGCCGACAAGGCTGCCATATATACATAAACAAAAGACACTACACCGTACATGAGTCCAATCCCACATATGAATACAGACCTCTAAGAGTTATCTTTGAACTATGACGGACAAGGCCCGTACCAAAAGCGTACAAAGCACATCTTGAAGGATATATACCAAAAGATAAACTCACGAGCAGAGGAGCTATCCAAAACCTTGAGCGGATCCTACGCTGCCGATCACGAAGCGTACCTAAACTGCGGCATGAACGCAGCCCGAAAGGAGGTCGGTCACGAAGAATGTACCAAGTATGTGAGCGATGAAATGCGTAATAAAATCATAAGTCTAAACAAAGCGGGAGACATGTATGATAGCCAACCTACAGATACAATACATAAGCGATCCACGTAGTCGTGGGGCGAGCCCCGAGTCATTACCAAATATAACCATGGGTCTCACGCCCATAACATCAATCATGCGTGGAATCTTTCCTCACTTGGCGATCCATGATATAGTACAACACCAATAGGCATACATGAACACCAAGTCCCACGGTGGTATAGCATCTTGGGGTTTACCCTCACTTATACTCTTACCACGGAGAAGGTGGTAAGCGGTGGTATAGCATCTTGGGGTTTACCCTCACATATACTCTACCACGGAGAAGGTGGTAAGCGGTGGTATAGCATCTTGAGGTGTACCCTCACATATACTCTACCACGAGAAGGTGGTAAAACAGGTGGTATAGCATCTTGGGGGTGTACCCCTCACATATACTCTACCCTGGAGAAGGTGGTAAAACAGGTGGTATAGCATCTTGGGGGTGTACCCCTCACTTATACTCTTACCCTATCTCGTGACCATGAACAAGACATAAGCACTACCATGTCTTTTATAAAAGAATCTGGAATTTAACCCAAGTACTACAAATGACGGAAGCATACGTGGAATCCACATCACCGCTGTCGACGCGTCAAGTAACTTACACCTGCACAACCGACCCTTCAACCGAGAGTCGCGACAACGTAATAAAACATAGTACTTGCACTCAAAGGCTATCACCGGCACACACAGGCAATTCCCAATTAATCAAGCCAAAGTACTTATCAAGGCACACATGGAATAATTCTCAATTATCAAGCCAAAGTACTTATCAAGGCACACTTAGAATTATTCTCATTTAACAACCAAAGTACTAATCAAGGCACCAATAGAATTATTCTCATTTAACAAGCCAAAGTACTAATCAAGGCACACTTAGACTAATTCTCAATTAATCAAGCCAAAGTACTAATCAAGGCACACTTAGACAAATTCTCAATTTATCAAGCCAAAGTACTAATCTTTTCAAGAGACTCCTTTTTGTGTAAAATCCCAAGATACTAACACCCGTAGTATCAAGGCGTGTCTATTTTTCAAAGTAAGTTACTACATTTTGAAAGCTTATTTCAACACTTGAAATCAAGTAACTCAATTTTTTTCACAATCTAGGCAACTTATGCCGATAAATAAAAATAGACAACTTTCTAAACTTTCCATAAAGCGTTATAACCCTTTATGGTTTTAGACATATCCATTCCTTTTATAACCAAGAGACTTATACTTATTAAAAATCCAAGTATTAAATACTTTCAAATCGATTTCCTTAACTCTTAAAAATACACTTAGTCTCTTAACCTTTAGAAACCAAGTAACTTATTTTATTACTAAACCTTAGGCAATTGATGCCTTAAAATCAAGTTGCCTTTTCATTAAAAAAAATCGAGTCATTTATCTTTCCATAAAGCAAATATAACCAACTTCCCATAAAGTCGTTATATTCACTTTATACCTTAGCCAAATACAATTTCCTATCCGAGGGACTTATACGTTTAAAACGGAGCAAGTACCACATACTTTAAAACTCTTCAAGTCCCTTAACTTTCAAAACACTTCAAGTCTCTTAATATATAGAAAACAAGTTTCTTCTCTTAAATCATGTCATTTCTCCTCTTTTAAAACAATTAAGTAAATCACTCCCTTGACTCCCCTAAAGTCATTTTAATGACCTTTAGGATTTTTGGAACTAAGACACTAGCCAAAAGATTTGGAAACCACTTCCTTTTCAAGTCTCTATGTACTTTAAGAAAAATACCTTCACTTTTAAGAATCCAAACTTCACTAAGGAAATGGATTATACAACTTACAATTTAAACATCAAAGTACACTCAAGGAAGTACATAGAACAAATTCTATTTTAGGCAAACCAAATACAAGCAAGGAATGGATCATTCAAGGAGTAGGACGTACTTTCTTTATCTTAAGGAATCATGCTAGAAGAGGAGATAGTTCACATACCTTTTCGGCTAATTCCACAAGCTAAGCCGAATACGCCGTACGTAGAAGTGTCAACCTATAATGGTCACAACAAGACTATCAACTTCTAGTCTCTACGTAGAATAATACTAAGTATTTGGTCTCTAATTCTACGGAAAATCGGCAAAGACTTCCTTTGTTTCTACTCACTTTGCCACCTTTTTCAAGATCGAATACAATAACCAACATGCCACATTTAAGGCTCCAAACAACAATCAAACAAAGGGGATTACACGCCTTACTATACGTGTAAAATTCCTCCCCACAATTCATACGAAAATAGCCTAAGGCACACTAGCCAATTCTCGGCCAACTTACATAGCAACACTAAGTCCTTTCCAATCCTTTTCCAATTCCAAGTTCTAAGGTCTAACATGTTATATAGTTATAAACTACTTCAACAACTACAATTTCCTTCTTAAACAACATGCGACAATCTCAAACGAATAAACAACTTGAATTGGAATCTTAAGCTAAACATGCTAGTTTTTGGATTAGGGTTCCAATAGCCAAAAGACATATCAAACTTCATACTATATAACACATGCTTGCTAAAATCCATAGCTACAACAATAAGTAAGTCTTAACTACTAAAACGACAAAATTTATACCTTTATAAGCCCTTATAATTCCAAGATTCAAAGTCGCGCCTTAGCAAATTCTTAGCTCCTTTCCTTAGGTTCCAATCCGCTCCAAGCACTCCTTAGAGGCCTATGAAGAACCCATCTTCAAGTTCCAACTTCAAAGTTGAGGAACTCCTTTAGTTTCCGCCTTGCGACTAACGTGAAAATGCGTTTTCCCCGAAATCTTTCTATTGAGATAACCTTACAATACCCTTAGGAACCTTGGGTTTAAATCTTGTGGCTAATGGATCAAAACTACAAATTTTTCTCCTTTTTTTCTTGGCAAACCCGAGAGGTCTCTAGTGAAGAACACAATGTGCAAAATTTTCTAAGTGTTAAAATGCCAAGTCTTGCTACTAGTTGTATACTTATAACACTGATGGAGTGTCATGACTTCAACAAATGTGAGGCTAGGATGAGTTTCACAAGGATCAAGCTTATGTGGCAAGTGGACTTGGTCAACAAACTCAAGCTAGCAAGACTTATCTTCCAAGATGGTCAATGACCATTATACCCTTGCATAAATTTCGACCAAGCCATGTGGGGGTGCCACGTGTCGCCCTCTCATTCGTCCATAAAATTTCCTTAACCCTCGTGGGCCCCACATTGCAGAAAATTCCCGGGTGGGCCCAGCGCGACCAAATCGTAAAATAAATTTCCATAATATTAATAGGGTCCATACTCTTCAAATAATGTATTTTGAGAATCCAATTCTCAACAACGAACATTTTCCTTTCCGACGTTGAACATTTTCCGTCGGAAAAACAATTCTTCCTTTCGTAATAATTTCCAAGTCTTGTTTCCTTATGTACATTCTCTTATACAAGTCCTGGACTTACGGGTGTAACATTCTTCCCCTTAGAAACATTCGTCCCGAATGTTCTTAGTCGATTGCCAAGATATACAAACTCGGCATAATCTATACTATGCCTAACAATCAAAAGCGCACAAGACCAACGATGCCACACATGGCCATCACCTAACATACGTAAACATAATAATGGACCTTCCGTCGCGACCCCTTCTCACAAAACTCGAAGGTTCTGATCTTCTAAAACACGGGATCTTAGAGGTTCCTTTCTTTCCTTACTTATCATACTTTCGTACTTTCAAACTCATCTAGTACACGTATAAAATCTCAAATTTTGTTTCTATTTTCCAATCCTTGGGTTACTAACCAAACTTGGCCATATTGTTACTTACATCCCGTTAAGGCTCTTACCGGTCCTTACGACCTAGTTCGGTGGAGCAACGTCCACGAACTCGCATAACGATCAACTAGACTTGGGCCTTGCACCTCGTGGCCTATCACATAGAGAGACCATTTCTAAGCGACATCACCCCATTCTATCTTCGCCGGTGACCCGAAATGAGTCTATAACCCGACTCATCGTCACTTAACTTCTTGTTCTTAGTCCGAAATAAATCTCTCTCTTATCTCAAGGTACTTCTTACCCTATCCCTAATCACTAGAGGTTCGTCACATAGGTCGAAGTATTTCTACGCATAATCTTCCTATTGGTCTTACAACATCGGGGCGATTACTACGTGTGAACTCTACACAACTATAGTCTCGGTTCACTTACCATTCTTGTCAACATTCTTAACTTCTCACCTTAGTAATCAAAGTATTCCTACCTGGGAACTATCACTTATAATTGCTAGCAACACAAGGAAAACATATATGCTAGGAAAAATCTGAATCTATCAAAGCACGTATGATTCAAAGAATCGAAATATACTGTACCCACGCGATGTCGCCTCCGATCCTGTCCGATGAGTCACGTCATCTATGCGGTTCGAAGGACCGCCAGAACTATAAACTCCCCACGACCTCTACCACGGTGGTGACATCCAACACCGCTTGCAGGGGCGCACACCGCGGAGGAAGGGAACCAACTCAGGCCTCAAAGGTGAGCCACCCTACCGACGCTCTTTCTAACCGGCATTCCCACTTCTTGTGGCGGACGGCCACAATAGTAACAACCATCGTGTCATAACGGCATTTCCACGAATGATGCTTACCATCCGATACATCGAGGAATAGGTGGCCTCGGCCAGAAGGTCCTCTGCTCCTCTGGGAACCTCGATCCGGGAGCTTGGACCGCTCCTAAATACCTTGTGGGTCAAATCTCCCACCGTGAGCTGCGGGGTATGTCTTGGGTAAGGTGGGACGAATACCTCACTCATTCTTTGAGGCAGCTCGTCCAAAACTCAGGGATAACCAACCGGTCTAGCCTCTTACGCTGATCTCCGCTGCCCTCTACCTCTGTACACATGCATGCTTGGCGAATAACTTCTGTGAGAAGCGTAACACCGCTATCTTTGTCAATAACATAACTGCTTCCCTCATGACCCTAAAGTCTTCTCTAATCGAGAAATCAGAGCTCAGTCTTTGGGGTCTCAAAACCTGGCGCAGAAGAACTTGCCGACTGTGGAACAATATCCGGTATACCCTGGGCACGAGCCCTATCAACTCTCTGAGTCTGACTAGTAGCTCCTGCTATTCCTTTGCCCTTCTGGGCGGCTGTTGCCCTCCTTGGAGGCATAGCTGTAACACAAAAATACGTCAGAGAGGAATTTCCTTACTAACACAGCTCTATGGCACGATCTTAGAGTGAGAAGAATAGAAACCAACTCCTAAATGTCCTGTAGCCTCCTGTTTATGGGTGTGGCGCGCAACACACCGATAAGCAAGACTCTACTAGACACGGTCTGTAGACATTCCGAGGACTGACTGCTCTGATACCACTCTGTCACGCCCCGAACCCGGGCGTGGCGGTGCCTACACAGGCACCCTTCTACCTTAACAACACAAGTAAACTGCGGAAATTTAATAAGACCTCATTTTTTTTTTTAAACAAACGTACGTGCAAGGGCAAAGCCGACAAGGCTGCCATATATACATAAACAAAAGACACTACACCGTACATGAGTCCAATCCCACATATGAATACAGACCTCTAAGAGTTATACTGAACTATGACGGGACAAGGCCCGCTACCCAGCTGTACAAAGCATCTTGAAGGATATATACCAAAAGATAAACTCACGAGCAGAGGAGCTATCCAAAACCTTGGCGAGATCCTACGCTGCCGATCACCGAACAGCGTGCCTAAACTGCGGCATGAACGCGGCCCCGAAGGAGGTCGATGCGAAGAATGTACCAAGTATGTGAGCGATGAAATCGTAATAAAATCATAACGATCTAAACAAAGCAGAGACATGTATGATAGCCAACTACGATTACACTGATACATAGCGATCATCAAGTCGGGGACGCAGCCTCCGAGTCATTACCCAAATATAACCATGGGTCTCGCCCATAACATCAATCATGCGTGGAATCTTTCCTCACCGCCAGATCCATGATATAGTACAACACCAATAGGCATACATGAACACCAAGTCCCACCGGTGGTATAGCATCTTGGGGTTTACCCTCACTTATACTCTTACCACGGAGAAGGTGGTAAAGCGGTGGTATAGCATCTTGGGGTTTACCCCTCACATATACTCTACTGGAGAAGGTGGTAAAGCGGTGGTATAGCATCTTGGGGTGTACCTCACATATACTCTACTGGAGAAGGTGGTAAAGCAGTGGTATAAGCGTCTTGGGGTGTACCACTCACATATACTCTACCTGGAGAAGGTGGTAAAGCAGTGGTATAGCATCTTGGGGTGTACCCACTTATACTCTTACCCTATCTCGTGACCATCAAACAAGACATAAGCACTACCATGTCTTTTATAAAAAGAATCGGGAATTTAACCCAAGTACTACAAATGACGGAAGCATGCCGTGGAATCCACATCAGCTTGTCGACGCGTCAAGTAACTTACACGGACAACCGACCCTTCAACGAAGTCGCGACAACGTAATAAAACATAGTACTTGCACTCAAAGGCTATCACCGGCACACACAGGCAATTCCCAATTAATCAAGCCAAAGTACTTATCAAGGCACACATGGAATAATTCTCAATTATCAAGCCAAAGTACTTATCAAGGCACACTTAGAATTATTCTCATTTAACAACCAAAGTACTAATCAAGGCACCAATAGAATTATTCTCATTTAACAAGCCAAAGTACTAATCAAGGCACACTTAGACTAATTCTCAATTAATCAAGCCAAAGTACTAATCAAGGCACACTTAGACAAATTCTCAATTTATCAAGCCAAAGTACTAATCTTTTCAAGAGACTCCTTTTTGTGTAAAGTCCCAAGATACTAACACCCGTAGTATCAAGGCGTGTCTATTTTTCAAAGTAAGTTACTACATTTTGAAGCTTATTTCAACACTTGAAATCAAGTAACTCAATTTTTTTCACAATCTAGGCAACTTATGCCGATAAATCAAAAATAGACAACTTTCTAAACTTTCCATAAAGCCGTTATAACCCTTTATGGTTTTAGACATATCCATTCCTTTTATAACCAAGAGACTTATACTTATTAAAAAAAAAATCCAAGTATTAAATACTTTCAAATCGATTTCCTTAACTCTTAAAAATACACTTAGTCTCTTAACCTTTAGAAACCAAGTAACTTATTTTATTACTAAACCTTAGGCAATTGATGCCTTAAAATCAAGTTGCCTTTTCATTAAAAAAAAATCGAGTCATTTATCTTTCCATAAAGCAAATATAACCAACTTCCCATAAAGTCGTTATATTCACTTTATACCTTAGCCAAATACAATTTCCTATCCGAGGGACTTATACGTTTAAAAGCAGACAAGTATCACATACTTTAAAACTCTTTAAGTCCCTTAACCTTCAAAACACTTCAAGTCTCTTAATATATAGAAAACAAGTTTCTTCTCTTAAATCATGTCATTTCTCCTCTTTTAAAACAATTAAGTAAATCACTCCTTCGACTCCCCTAAAGTCATTATAATGACCTTTAGGATTTTTGGAACTAAAGCACTAGCCAAAAGATTTGGAAACCACTTCCTTTTCAAGTCTCTATGTACTTTAAGAAAAATACCTTCACTTTTAAGAATCCAAACTTCACTAAGGAAATGGATTATACAACTTACAATTTAAACATCAAAGTACACTCAAGGAAGTACATAGAACAAATTCTATTTTAGGCAAACCAAATACAAGCAAGGAATGGATCATTCAAGGAGTAGGACGTACTTTCTTTATCTTAAGGAATCATGCTAGAAGAGGAGATAGTTCACATACCTTTTCGGCTAATTCCACAAGCTAAGCCGAATCGCGTGCGTGAAGTGTCAACCTATAATGGTCACAACAAGACTATCAACTTCTAGTCTCTACGTAGAATAATACTAAGTATTTGGTCTCTAATTCTACGGAAAATCGGGCAGCACTTCCTTTGTTTCTACTCACTTTGCCACCTTTTTCAAGGTCGAATACAATAACCAACACGCCACATTTAAGGCTCCAAACAACAATCAAACAAAGGGGATTACACGCCTTACTATACGTGTAAAATTCCGCCCCACAATTCATACGAAAATAGCCTAAGGCACACTAGCCAATTCTCGGCCAACTTACATAGCAACACTAAGTCCTTTCCAATCCTTTTCCAATTCCAAGTTCTAAGGTCTAACATGTTATATAGTTATAAACTACTTGACAACTACAATTTCCTTCTTAAACAACATGCGACAATCTCAAACGAATAAACAACTTGAATTGGAATCTTAAGCTAAACATGCTAGTTTTTGGATTAGGGTTCCAATAGCCAAAAGACATATCAAACTTCATACTATATAACACATGCTTGCTAAAATCCATAGCTCTGACAATAAGTAAGTCTTAACTACTAAAACGACAAAATTTATACCTTTATAAGCCCTTATAATTCCAAGATTCAAAGTCGCGCCTTAGCAAATTCTTAGCTCCTTTCCTTAGGTTCCAATCCGCTCCAAGCACTCCTTAGAGGCCTATGAAGAACCCATCTTCAAGTTCCAACTTCAAAGTTGAGGAACTCCTTTAATTTCCGCCTTGCGACTAACGTGAAAATGCGTTTTTCCCGAAATCTTTCTATTGAGATAACCTTACAATACCCTTAGGAACCTTGGGTTTAAATCTTGTGGCTAATGGATCAAAACTACAAATTTTTCTCCTTTCTTTCTTGGCAAACCCGAGAGGTCTCTAGTGAAGAACACAATGTGCAAAATTTTCTAAGTGTTAAAATGCCAAGTCTTGCTACTAGTTGTATACTTATAACACTGATGGAGGTCGTGACTTGACAAATGTGAGGCTAGGATGAGTTTCACAAGGATCAAGCTTATGTGGCAAGTGGACTTGGTCAACAAACTCAAGCTAGCAAGACTTATCTTCCAAGATGGTCAATGACCATTATACCCTTGCATAAATTTCGACCAAGCCATGTGGGGGTGCCACGTGTCGCCCTCTCATTCGTCCATAAAATTTCCGTAACCCTCGTGGGCCCCACAATTCTGTAAAATTCCCCGGGTGGGCCCCACGCGACCAAATCCGTAAAAATAAATTTCCATAATATTAGTAGGGTCCATACTCTTCAAATAATGTATTTTGAGAATCCAATTCTCAACAACGAACATTTTTCCTTTCCGACGTTCGGAACATTTTCCGTCGGAAAAACAATTCTTCCTTTCGTAACAATTTCCAAGTCTTGTTTCCTTATGTACATTCTCTTATACAAGTCCTGGACTTACGGGGTGTAACAGTTTACCCCTCACTTATACTCTTACCCTGGAGAAGGTGGTATAGCATCTTGGGGGTTTACCCCTCACTTATACTCTTACCCTATCTCGACCGGCCGTCAAACAAACAGAAGCACTACCATGTCTTCTATAAAAATCCGGGAATTTAACCCAAGTACTACAAATAACGGAAGCATACCCGTGGAATCCCACATCACTGTCGGTACGTCCAAGTAATTACAACAAGACAGCCGGCCCTCCAACCGAGAGTCGCGGCAACGTAATAAAACATAATGCTTACACTCAAAGTCTATCACCAGCACACATATGCTAATTCTTAATTAACTAGCCAAAGTACTTATCAAGGCACACTTAGACTAATTCTCAATTAATCAAGCCAAAGTACTTATCAAGGCACAAATAGAATAATTCTCATTGAACAAGCTAAAGTACTAATCAAGGCATACTTAGACAAATTCTCAATTTATCAAGCCAAAGTACTAATCAAGGCACACTTAGACAAATTCTCAATTTATCAAGCCAAAGTACAAATCAAGGCATCACATAGAATTATTCTCAATTAAACAGGTCAAAGTACTACGTACGTAAGCTACAAGCAATCCATAATACTTATAAACTTCAACATATCAAATTCATGCTAGCAACATGTAAAGCTAACAACAATAAAAAAATAATCTTGTAACACTTTCAAAGAACAAGATTATACCTCCACGAATCTTAGTCCAATCTTCAAATCCGAAGTCGCTCCTTAGCAACTTAGAGACTCTTCAAGACACTTCAATCCGATACTTGAGACCCTTTGAACAACACCAACCAATTTCCTTCAAACTTCCAAACAAAACCTAGAAAAGCCACTAGGTTTTCACTTTGCGACTAACCCGAAAACTATCTTTTTCCGAGATTTTTCTATAGAGATATCCTTACAATACACTTAGGAACCTTGGTTTAAAGTGGGGAGCTAAATGGACAACAAACGAAAAAATTTCTTTCTTCTTGTTGAAGAAGCCGAGAGCACCATTTCTTGTTCATCTAATTTTTTGTAAATATGGCTAAGTGTTAGGCTTGTCTCACTACTAGTAGTATAATATAGTGTAATGGAGGGTCATGATATAAACAAATGGGTGGTTTGGATGAGCTCTTCTTTAAATATCAAGACTTGTGAGACCTTTGACTTAGTCAACTTTCTCAAGCTCACATTTGCAAGACTTTGTCATCTAAAGACTATGGTCAATGACCATTTTGGCCATGCCTATTTCGACCAAGGCATCAATAAGGGGGGTGACACGTGTCGCCTCCCATTAAATCCACAATAGTACGTTTTCCGACAATTTCATAATTCCGATAAAATTTTACAAGTCTCAAATCTTAACACCTGTGAGTTCTTACGTACGTTCTTAAAGCATGTTCTGTAAATACGGGGTGTAACATTCTTCCCCCCTTAGAAACATTCGTCCTCGAATGTTCTTTCGGGGTCAAACTAATTAAAGCGCGACATAGTCTCCTTATACTACACCCTTCTTACAACATATGCCACCCATGGCCATATAACAATATTTATACTAAGATGTCAACCTTGGCACTCACGAAGCCAACTAGCCCATACTTATAATGACCTCAAAGTGCATGTAATCCTCTACTAGGTCTACTAGGGTCTGGCAACTGTATCATCTCCGGGAAAATCTCATATTCCTGCTCAGCTACCACCCCACACACTTACGGGTGTAGTTACCTCGAAAGGTTCTTATGGATTCAGGCTCTATTCCTTTACACTTGGTTGTTATCTTTCTTACTGGTCGTACTATTTTCGTATTTCCAACTCAAACTAGTATACCTAACTTCCATACCGATGCTGGCCTCCAATCTTTGGAGTCACTCTATAAAACAATATAAGGCCATTTCCGGCTTTCACTATCTGGTTCCGGTGGAACACGTCCACGAACCCGTAAAACAATTAACTAGACTTGGGCCTTGCACCCTCGTGACCCTGTCACGTAGCGGAACTACTACCAACTGATCCTACTCCATTCCAAGCCATGGGGAGACCATGAGTCCCACCCCGACCCGCCGTCGCACTTAACTCTTATTCTTGGTCTATAATAAATCTTTCTACCCGAGAAGACCTTGTACATCTAAGGTCTCAGCGGTCTTCAACATTCTTAGGCTCGCAATTTCCATGCTCCAAGCCTATCTTATCAGTCTCCCCGTAAACGGGTACAAAAACTTATCATAATACCATAATCGTGTCGTTGATCACAAGAATCATTACTTACTCTATACGGACCTCATCCGTACAATTTCTTAAGCCTACTACGCAGCTTAATCTGTTTACATGACATTCTGTTAAGTTCCTTAACATGGCTTCTTAAGGGTTCACTACCCTATCAGACAGCTCATCCTTTCCCAATAATCTCAAAATAAACCACAAGACCTTGGCGAAAATTCATTAACTATTCCATACCTTCCCGGTATCTAGTTAGTCTTTACCACTCTTGGTAAATCTAAAATCATTCTAGGCAACCCATAAAAGACCCTCATACATAACTCCGTATAGAGGTATGTCACAATACCAACTATACTATAATCATTACCAACCTGGATACGCAATCCACATAGTCTTTCCTGGGTGACTCGCGCTTTCTCGTGGCTGCAATCAACATAACTCGTTCGTTAGGAGAGGCGACCCTAACAACATAGCTCTATGGCACGATCTCGAGTGAGAAGAATGGAAACCAATCCTAAATGTCCTGCGACCTCACGATTATAGATGTGGTGCACAACACACCGATAATCAAGACTACTGAACACGGTGCGTAGACACTTTCCGAGGACTAAGCGCTCGATACCACTTTTGTCACGACCAGGCCGGGCTGCGAATAGTGCCCTACACAGGCACCCTACAGTATACATCGAGAGATAATCAGAACATACATGAAACTTATAAAATAACACAATCAAGTAAACAACGTTAGCCGATAAGGCTACCATCCTGGACATATATAGATACAACCAAGCGGTTGCCTCGTTCCACTTTACAAAGCGACCCACAATATGTGACTACAGACCTCTAAGAATTTTAACAGAACAAGCGTGGCGATGCAGGGCCGCCATACCCACGAATATACATGAATCTACTACCTCGGGAAAGCCGTACCAAGAGATAAGCCTCGGAGCAAATGGAGCTTTTCTCAAATCAACCGAGATCCTAAGAGCAGGATCGCCAACTGTGCACCTAATACTGCGGGCATGACGCGGCCCGAAGAAGTCGATAACAGTGCGAATATGGAGCGAAATAACGTCTGATAAGCGGATCATAAGCGTACAAAAGAATGAAATGGACAAGTATAAAAATACATACCAGATCCGTGATGTCATTACCACTTATGAACTTAATCGCACCATATTATCTTTTCCCATTTTCAATAAAAGTTATAGTCACATTCTTATGTACACGATTAGGAAAAATCATTAAGCTCATTACTATATAACTTACTTATCTTCCATAAGTATACTCCGGCCCTTTAAGGATGGCACATTTACTACCCGGCCCAATCTGGGACGCGATCAAGTCACACAAATATCAAGCGTGTCCGTGGAATCCCCATCACCGCGACTATAAGTGTAAAATATAATCATGTGACGCGCCCGTGGCATCCCACCTCACCGCTTACATACATACACAACATATATATATATATCTCCTGCCCGTGGAATCCCACATCACTGCCGATAGTCCAGGATATGATAATACACCAATAGGCATACATGAACACCAAGTCCCACCGGTGGTATAGCGTCTTGGGGGTCTGCCCCTCACTTATACTCTTACCCTGGAGAAGGTGGTAAAACAGGTGGTATATCATCTTGGGGGTCTACCCTTCACTTATACTCTTACCCTGGAGAAGGTGGTATAGCATCTTGGGGGTTTACCCCTCACTTATACTCTTACCCTATCTCGACCGACCATCAAACGAAACAAGCAGGGGGTATAATGTCTTGGGGGTTTACCCCTCACTTATACTCTTACCCTGGAGAAGGTGGTATAGCATCTTGGGAGTTTACCACTCACTTATACTCTTACCCTATCTCGACCGGCCGTCAAACAAACAGAAGCACTACCATGTCTTCTATAAAAATCCGGGAATTTAACCCAAGTACTACAAATAACGAAAGCATACCCGTGGAATCCCACATCACTGCTGGTACGTCCAAGTACTTACAACAAGACAGCCGACCCTCCAACCGAGAGTCACGTCAACGTAATAAAACATAATGCTTACACTCAAAGGCTATCACCAGCAAACATATGCTAATTCTTAATTAACCAGCCAAAGTACTTATCAAGGCACACTTAGACTAATTCTCAATTAATCAAGCCAAAGTATTTATCAAGGCACAAATAGAATAATTCTCATTGAACAAGCTAAAGTACTAATCAAGGCATACTTAGACAAATTCTCAATTTATCAAGCCAAAGTACTAATCAAGGCACACTTAGACAAATTCTCAATTTATCAAGCCAAAGTACAAATCAAGGCATCACATAGAATTATTCTCAATTAAACATATCAAAGTACTACGTACGTACATTCATTTCAAGAGACTCCTTTTTGTGTAAAACCCCAAGATACTAACACCCGTAGTATCCAGGCTTGTGTACATTTCACATAAGTCACGATACTTTTAGAAATACATTTCTCGGCTTCTAAATCAAGTGACCCTTACTTAAAAGCTTTAAGCAAGTGATACCTTAAAATCACATTGCCCTTCCTTAATACAAGTTAATTCTTTGATTACTTTATTAGAGAAAACCATTCTCTTAACTTTCCATAAAGCCGTTATAACCAACTTCCCATAAAGCCGTTATAACCCTTTATGGTTTTAGACAAAACTCCTTTCTTTTATAACCAAGAGACTTCTACTTTTAAAAAAACAAGTATTGTATACTTTCAAATCGATTCTCTTATCTTCAAAAATACAATTAGTCTCTTAACCTTAGAAAGCGAGTGACTCCTTTTATTATACAACCTTAGGCAATTGATGCCTTAAAAACAAGTTGCCTTTTCACTAAAATCAAGTCATTATCTTTCCATAAAGCAATTATAACCAACTTCCCATAAAGTCGTTATATTCACTTTATACCTTAGCCAAAAACAATTTCCTATCCAAGGGACTTATACGATTAAAACGGAACAAGTATCACATACTTCAAAAACTCTTCAAGTCCCTTAACTTTCAATAAAACATTAGACATCCTTAACACTTTCAAAGAAGTGAGTTAATCTCCTAACTCCCCCGACTTGGCTATTCATAAAACTAGTAAAGGATATCAAGATGTTGTACGTCTACCGTACTACATACGTGCAACTAGTCATGCTCAAAAGATAGGAAAAGTTCTACACAGAGCAATTCACACAACTACCTCTTAACTTCTAAGAGTAGAAGGAGACATGAAATGATACCACCGGTATATTCCATACATAGAATCATGCCAAAGGAAGAAAGAGGTTCACATACCTCGCGACGATTATCGACAAGTAGCAAAATGCTCCAAAGTACTTCAATCTTGATAGCTAATCCATCCTTCAAGTAGGATACGTTATACTTAGTACTTCAACCTATAATGGTCACAATACGTCCATTAACCTCCTACTTCAAACGTAGAATATTCTAGGTGCTAAGTCGCTAAATTCTACGGAAAATCGGACAGCACCTCCTTTGTTTTTACTTAATTTGCCACCTTTTTCAAGGCCGAATACAATAACCAAACACGCCACTTTTAAGGCCCAATCAATGAAATTAACAATAGGGGATTACACGCCTACTAGACGTGTAAAATTCCGCCCCACAAACGATATCAAATTAATACAACTATATGTCCAATTCGGCTAACTTGAAACACTACAACATCAATTCTTATCCAATTTCCATTTCAATCCAAGTTGTTAGCAATACATGATATCAAGTCGCAATCGACTATAACTACTATAATCTTCAAGTCAACCACATGCGACGATTCTAATAACGACTAAATTGTAATCCAACTTAACATGGCTTACATACATTTCGGATTTTAAGCTACAAGCAATCCATAATACTTATAAACTTCAACATATCAACTTCATGCTAGCAACATGTAAAGCTAACAACAATAAAAAAATAATCTTGTAACACTTTCAAAGAACAAGATTATACCTCCACGAATCTTAGTCCAATCTTCAAATCCGAAGTCGCTCCTTAGCAACTTAGAGACTCTTCAAGACACTTCAATCCGCTACTTGAGACCCTTAGAACAACACCAACCAATTTCCTTCAAACTTCCAAACAAAACCTAGAAAAGCCACTAGGTTTTCACTTTGCGACTAACCCGAAAACTATCTTTTTCCGAGATTTTTCTATTGAGATATGCTTACAATACACTTAGGAACCTTGGTTTAAAGTGGGGAGCTAAATGGACAACAAACGAAAAATTTTCTTTCTTCTTGTTGAAGAAGCCGAGAGCACCATTTCTTGTTCATCTAATTTTTTGTAAATATGGCTAAGTGTTAGGCTTGTCTCACTACTAGTAGTATAATATAGTGTAATGGAGGGTCATGATATAAACAAATGGGTGGTTTGGATGAGCTCTTCTTTAAATATCAAGACTTGTGGGACCTTTGACTTAGTCAACTTTCTCAAGCTCACATTTGCAAGACTTTGTCATCTAAAGACTATGGTCAATGACCATTTTGGCCATGCCTATTTCGACCAAGGCATCAATAAGGGGGGGTGACACGTGTCGCCCTCCCATTAAATCCTGATAATGCGTTTTCCGACAATTTCATAATTCCGATAAAATTTTACAAGTCTCAAATCTTAACACCTGTGAGTTCTTACGTACGTTCTTAAAGCATGTTCTGTAAATACGGGGTGTAACAGAAAGCCAACTACCAGATACCAAAGCCGTGTCACGTGGTGGCCGGGCAAATCTGAGGGCTAACTACGGATACGTAGTATCACGAGACTTCACCACTAAACTGAGCGGGGCAAGTCACGAAGGCTAACTACCGGATACCAAGGCGAATCGAACGAGACGGGGCAAGTACGAAAGCCAACCACTAGATACCAAGGCCGAATCAGTAAAACCTCATGGAGAGCTAGTCCATGGAATAACGCTACAACGAGGCGCGCTGTGGAATCCTGCATCGCTGTAGGTAGGTCAAGTAAGATCATAACAAATCAGCCGGCCCTCCATTGAGAGACGTGGTGGTATAGAAATACAATACTAGCACGACAAGGCTATCACACGCAAACATAGGCAAGTTACACACAACTCCAGGTACTTTCATTTTATGCCAAAGTCCAGGTTTTAACCCCAAAGTACTACGTACGTTAAATTCTTTTTAAAAGATCCATTTCTTTTACAAAGGTCACCCGATGCCCGTATTATAAAAATAGAGTGACTAACATTTTTAAGTAAACCAAAACAACTTCCATACTTTCCTTTTTAAACCAAAACACTTCTCCTTTTAAAATCAAGTTACAACATTCTTTTCCAAAGTTCAAGTTTGTCTAATTTCAAACATTCACGTCTCTTATTTTCGAAAGATTTCATAGTTCATAGTCTTAATCATTTAATAACGTAATTCTCTTTTAAAACAGTTTGAGCAACATATGCCTTATGTGTGAGTAGGTTATTCTTGTTTATAACAATCTTACTAAAGCAACCATGGTCTAGGAAATGTAATACAATTTTGTCTTATCTTAGCTTCTATGCAGATGGAGGTTTCTACTGGTTTTAATATAATTACTTATTTGTCAATACATTTTCCTTTATTAACGTTGCAGTGGTTCGTTCGATACTTGTTCTCTTTTCCGAAATCAGTAAAACATTATTCTTTAAAAACCAAGTACTCATTACTCACGAATGAGGTTTCACACTTTTTAACAACATTCATATCAATTCAATTAAGTCAAGTCTCTTATCTTTTAAGATTAAGTCTCTTAACTTCTAAAATCAATAAACCATTCTTTTATCTTTCTTAAGTCGTTATACCTAACTTCCCATAAAGCTAGTATAACTCTTAAGCTTTTTAAAACCAAGTATTACTCTTCTTTCATAAACGATTCTTAATTCTTTTGAAATACTTCAAGATTCTTTATTATTTAAAACTCCAGTCAAAAGACATCGACGTAAAACCACGTTCAGTTAACACACGTACGTCTACCGTACTATACATATTCTTTTAAAATATCATGCTCAATAGGATAGGAAGAATCACATACCTCGAGACGATTATCGACTATTAGCAAATAGCTCCAAAGTACTGTAATCCTGCTAGCCTTTTCCACCATTCGAGTAGAATACGCTACTCGCAGTACTTCAACCTATAACAGTCATATAAGTCTATCAACGTCTAGACTACTCTGTAGAATACTTCTAGATACAAGATTCCTTATTCTATGGAAAATTGGGCAGCACTTCCCTACCCGCCAAACTACACAAGTCTACTGTAAATACAGTCCTATGTAAGTACAGTTTAGTCTTCTTCTTTAATATTCTTCTGATTCGATTTCAATTCAATTCTCTTCTTTTATACCATCCTTATATACGTCTTATACTCATTTCTATACTACTACAGTATGTAATTTCCAATTACAATAGAAGGACAATAGTATTTACCTCGATAAGCCCAAAATTATCCAAGTTTATATGTCGATCCTGAGCAACGTTTAGCTCCTATTCTGAACGCTCCAATTCGCTCCAAGAAACCCTTAGAAGTTCTACACAACTTCTACTTAACACTTCAACCGACTATGAAGATTTTCCTTAGGGTTTCGTTTAGTGACTAAAAGAAGTATAATAGTATTTCTGGGCTTTTAGTATAGGGGTAACATTGGAATACTACAAGGTATTTGGGCCAAGGTATTTTGGAATAGTAACAATACTTGGAGAATACTTTTCTACCAAGGGGGGGGGGGGGTATTTCACGAGAACAACTCAAGGTATGGGGGGTTTATTTTGGCCAAGGCCTCTCAAAGGGGGAGGGGAACCTTGGACGAAAACTACACTAAGGGGGAGAGGGATTTTTAAGACTTAGAAGTCATTTGAGGGATGAAGAAATCCTTCAACTAAGGGGGTATTTATAGGGCCTTCAATGGCCAAGATTAAGACAAGTGGTGGGCAAGTGGAGGGTGAAGATTTGGACAAGTGTTGAGTGGGTCCCACTTGCTCATCTACTACACAAAATATCACAAAATATCCTACCAACTCCTTGACCAAAAATAAAGGCTAAAAACGTGCCATGTTTCGTCCAACATTTCCGCCCACTTGAGGGTGACACTTGTCGCCCTCTCGTTGGTCCAAAATATTTCATCTCTCGGAAAAATCCGCAAAAATTATAAATGTTGCAACCGTAATTTTTCCTTCGCAAAGTCCGGAAAACGTTTCGTCGGAAAACGATTCTTTTCGCTAGTTGTGCACAAATTTCGTCCCTTGCCTAACTTAAGGCTTAAACTTTTGTACGTACGCCCTCACGTACATACTCTGGAAATACAGGGTATAACATAAGAGCCCGAAAATACTACTTTATTCCAATAGTCGCAAAATGAAGCCCTAGAAAAATCTTCATAGCTTAGATGAAGTGTTAAGAGAAGTTGTTTAGAAACTTCTAAGGGTTGCTTGGAGCGGGTTGGAGTGTAAGGAGTTGGAGCTAAACGTTGCTCAGAATCGACTTTTAATCTTGGATAATTTTGGGCTTATCGAGGTAATTATCTTTGTCCCCCTATTGTAATTGGATATTACATGTTGTAGTAATGTATAGTTGAGTATACTATATGTAGAATGAATATGGATAAGAATTGAACTGTATTTACATTGGGTATATTCTGATGAACTTGTAGTATTTTTGTGGGGCTGTTTTGTACACGTCGGGTTAGCCGTGTAACCCCTAGGAGTTGTTGGCTTGGTAGCGGGCCTTGAGAGAGGAGGAGATTTATGTGGTTCGGGGAGGTCTTTGCGAATTTTCCGTAGAATAAGGAATCTTGTATTTAGAATATTCTACGAAGAGATCTAGAAGTTGATAGACATTTTATGGCCATTATAGGGGGAAGTACTACGAGTAGCGTATTCTATTTGAAGGGTGGAAAAGGCTAGCAGAGTGATAGTACTTTGGAGCGTTTTGCTAATTGTCGATAATCGTCGCGAGGTATGTGAACCTCTTCCTATCTTTTCTAGCATGATTGTGTGAACTATGTAGTACGGTAGACGTACGTGTGCTAAACGAATTTGATTGGTTTAAAACATAAAGTGTTATAACGACTTTATGGGAAGTTTGTTATAACAACTTTATGTAGGTAAAGAAATGGTCTGTGGTTTTTTAAAAGATAAGAGACTTGACTTATAAATGACTTGATGTGAATTAGTAAGGACTTGGTTCGTGTTAAAAAGTTGTGAAACCGCTTTTATGAGAATGGGTAATTGGGTTTTAAAAGGAAATAGTTATATTGATTTCGGAAATGAGAATAAGTATCGAGCAAACCACTGCAGCGTTAATAAAGGAAAATGTATTGACAAATAATTAATTATATTAAAACCAGTAGAAACCTCCATCTGCATAGAAGCTAAGATAAGACAAAATTGTATTACATTTCCTAGATCATGGCTGCTTTAATAAGATCATTAATAACAAGTATTGATTTTTCTTAAATTCCAAAGTAAGGAACTTGTTTTCTAAAAGAAATGAGACTTGAGGAATTTGAAGTGTTTTGGTTTAAAAGAAAGGCATGGTTTTGTCTTAAATTGGTTTAAAACATAAAGTGTTATAATAGCTTTATGGGAAGTTAGTTATAACGACTTTATGAAAACAAAAGGATGGTTTTATTATTGGATTTAAAATGGTAACTGGACTTTAAAGGGACAAATGATTTAGTTTAAAAAGAAAGTATGAAAATTGTTTTGGTTTAGTTACAAAGACAGTTACTCTATTTTTGATACTACGGGTATCGTGTGACTTTTTGTGAAAGAAATGGATCTTTTAAAGAGTTAAAATACGTAGTACCTTGGGGTTAAAACCCGGATTTGTGTTCATAAAAAGAAGGTCTAAAGGTGGCCCACGGGTATGCTTCCATTAGGATGGTTCCATGGTCATGCTTATACCGAGGTAAGATGCCGGGGCATGCGGCCGTTGTGCGGGTTAAATTCCCGGGTTATATTTGAGTGATGACTTTACGGGCGTGAGTCCCTGACTTGACATGACTGCTAATATATATTGTGAACTGTAGTTTGGTTATCATACACGTCTCCTGTTTTATATAGACTATTATGATTTCATTTACAGTATTTTTAGTTTCACATACTTGGTACCTGTTGTACTGACCTCCTTCGGGGGGCTGCGTTCATGCCGCAGGTAGAGGTACACCAGTTGTTGATCCTCGCTCATAGGATCACAGTTCAACGTTTTGGGAAGCTCCGTTTCTCCGGAGGCTTATCTTTTGGTATGATTCCCTGAGATTGTAGGTTCTTGTACATTCAGGGGTATGGCGGGGCCCTGTCCCGTCATAGTTGTTATAAAATTCGTAGAGGTCTGTAGTACTGTTGTGGGCAGGGTTTGTAAGGGATTTAACTGTTCAATTTTGATTTATATATACAGGAAGGTAACCGTTTTGGTTAGCCTATTGCTTATTTTATGTCTTGTTCATGTTTAAGTTTTTATTTTCGCTGATTTTCTCTGATGTTGTATCACTAGGGTGCCCGGGGTAAGGCACCAGTCGCGGGCCCGAGGTCGGGTCGTGACAGTATGTACGTAGTACTTTTGGGTTTAATTTTCCCTAAAGTACTAAGGAATAAAAGTGTCTTAAGTTCTCTAAAGTGAAAATGTTGTTATAGTAGCTTTATGGGAAGTTGTTATAACGACTTAAGAAGAAGTGAAAAGAGGGTTTAAAATGTTATGTAAAGAAGCATTATCACGTCCCAGGAATGGGCCGGGCAGTATACCTTTATGGGCAGACTATATGACATTATCGCGTCCCAGGAATGGGCCGGGCAGTATACCTTTATGGGAAGACTATATGACATTATCGCGTCCCAGGAATGGGCCGGGCAGTATACCTTTATGGGCAGACTATATGACATTATCGTCCCAGGAATGGGCCGGGCAGTATTGTCACGACCCAACCCCGGGCCGCGACTGGTGCCCTACCTGGTCACCCTGTTCAGGTATACATCAGAGAATAGCAGCGGAACATACACAACATAAACACGTGTGTAACAATAAAACATCCTAGGCTAGCCGATAAGGCCGCCTTCCAATATATAACATAATCAAAAGTACAACTGTACAACATCAGTTCTTACAGCCCAACCACAAATGTGAATACAGACCTCTAGGAATAACAACTGTGGCGGGACAGGGCCCCGCCATACCCCTGAATGTACATAAATCTACAACACCAGGGAGAAGACTGTACCAAAATGAGACAAGTCTCCGAATAAATGAAGCTTTTGACATCTGATAAGTGATCCTAAGAATGTGGATCCACCACCTGCTTACCCTTTCCTGCGGCATAAACGCAGCCCCCGAGGAAGGGGGTCAGTACACAATATGTACTAAGTATGTAAAGCGGAAAATCGTAATTACAACATAAGTTTAAAACAAAGCCGGAGACATGTATGATAACAAAAATTACAGTACACAGTGTCTTACTAACAATAAGAGTAAAATCAAGGGAATACGTACAACATCACAATAGGAGACTCCCGATCAAATCATGGGTAGAGAACCCATAGAAACAGGTGGTATAACGTCTTAGGGTTCTTACCCCTCATTTATACTCTTACCCTGAAGCAGGTGGTATAACGTCTTGGGGGTTTGCCCCTCATTTATACTCTTACCCTGAAGAAGGTAATAATACAGGTGGTATAATGTCTTGGGGGGTTTACCCCTCATTTATACTCTTATCCTGGAGAAGGTGGTATAGAGTCTTGGGGGTTTGCCCCTCACTTATACTCTTACCCTATCTCAACCGACCATCATACAATAAATAAGCAAGTTAGAAATCCCCCTAACTTCTTATTAGTCTTATTCGTCTACACTCTCATTTTAGTTTACTTAAGGCACTAACATGTCTTTTATAAAAATCCGGGAATTACCCAAAGTACTACGTACTTCTACTCTTTAAAACAAATGACTCTTTTTAGTAGAAAACTTCCAAGATACTATTAATCCTAGTATCAAGTCCAAATTACATTTTCAAGGCAAGTCACAACACCGTTAGAAGTAAAGTTAGGTTTCTAAATCAAGTGACTCCTTTTCTTATAAAACCTTAGGCAATTGATGCCTTAAAATCGAATTGCCTTCCATTAAATCAAGCCATTTATCTTTCCATAAAGCCAATATAACCAACTCCCCATAAAGTCGTTATATTCACTTTATACCTTAGTCATATACAATTTCTATCCAAGGGACTTATACGTTTAAAATGGAACAAGTACCTCATACTTTAAAACTCTTCAAGTCCCTTTACTTTAATAAAGCGATTGACATCCTTAATACTTTCAAGAAGTGAGTTAATCTACTAACTCACCCGGCAGCTATTCATAAAACTAGTAAAGGATATCAAGGTCGTATGCGTCTACCGTACTATACGTGCAACTAGTCATGCTCAAAAGATAGGAAAAGTTCTACATACCTGCCGTCAACCACTTGCCAAGTACAAAGTCCCGCCCGTAGTATGTCAACCTATAATATTCACAATACGTCTATTAAAGCCTTACTTCAAACGTAGAATATTATAAGTGTCAAGTCGCTAAATTCTACGGAAAATCGGACAACACCTCCTTTGTTTTTACTAACTTTGCCACCTTTTTCAAGGCCGAATACAATAACCAAACACGCCACATTTAAGGCACAATCAAAACAATTAATCAATATGGGATTACACGCCTACTAGACGTGTAAAATTCCGCCCCACAAACGATAACAAACTAGTACAACTATAAGTCCAAATTCGGCCACATTGAGTTCAACAATACCAATTCTTATCCAATTTCCATTTCAATCCAAGTTGGTAGCATAACATGATATCAAGTCGCATTTGATTATAACTACCATAATCTTCAAGTAAGTAACATGCGACGATTTCTAATAAACGACCAAATAGTAATCCAATTTCAAGTGGCTTGTATAACATTTCGGATTTAAGCTACAAGCAATCCATAATACTTATAAACTTCAACATATCAACTTCATGCTAGCAACATGTAAAGCTAACAACAGCAATATAATTATATAATCTTGTAACACCTTTAAAAGACAAGATTATACCTCAATGAACCTTAATCCAACTCGATCAAAGTCGCTCCTTAGTAGTTTAGAGCCTCTCCAAGACACTTCAATCCGCTTGTTGAGACCCTTAGAACAACACCAACAAAATCCTTCAAATCTCCAACAAAACCTAGAAAGACAACTAGGTTTTTCGTTTCTGACTAACAGTAAACTATCTTTTCCAAGATTTTTCTATTGAGATATGTTTCCAATACACATAAGAACCTTGGTTTAAAGTGGGGAGCTAAAAGAACAAGGAACAAAGATTTTCTTTTTTTCCAAAGGTGAACCAGGAGCTAAGCTTGATGTTCATCAATTTTGTGTGAAATTTGGCTAAGTGTTAGCTCTCTCTTGCTACTAGTAGTAATATAAAGCACATTGGAGGGTCATGATGCAAACATTTGGGTGGCTAGGATAAGCTCTTACTTGGTCAAGATTGTCAAGCTTGCTACTTGCAAGACTTGGTCATCCAAGACTATGGTCAATGACCATTTTAGCCATGCCTAATTCGACCAAGGCATCAAATAAGGGGGGTGACACGTGTCTCCCTCTCATTCATCACAATAGTACGTTTTCTGACAATTTCATAATTCCGCTAAATTTTTACAAGTCTCAAATCTTAACACTTGTGAGTTCTTACTTACGTTCTTAAAACATGTCCTGTAAATACGGGGTGTAACATTCTTCCCCCCTTAGAAACATTCGTCCCCGAATGTTCTTTCGGAGTCAAACTTATAATTAGCGACATAGTTTCCATTACACAACCCCGACATACCAATACTGCCACACATGGCCACATAATAGCATTTACACAAAACAAATGCTTCAATAAAAACTTGACAACTAAGGGAAGATGAATTTACCTGAAGGCATAGGAAATAAGTGAGGATACTTCCTCAACATGTCCTCCTCCGCTTCCCAAGTCATCTCCTCCCGGTTTTCATTTCTCCACAGGACTTTGACGGAAGCTACATCCTTGGTCCGCAGTCGCCTGACCTGGCGATCGAGTATCGCTATGGGACTCTCCTCATACGATAACCCCTCTGTCACCTGGACCTCACTAGTAGGGGAAACTCTCGCTGGATCACCGATACACTTCCGCAACATAGAAACATGGAAGACCGGATGTACCGCATCTAACTCTGATGGCAGATCCAACTCGTAGGCAACCTTGCCCACTCTACGGACGATCTGGTAGGGCCCAATGTACCTTGGGCTGAGTTTCCCCTTCTTACCGAATCTCATCACACCGCCATGGGTGGCACCTTCAAGAAGACCCAATCGTCTACGAAACTCCAAATGCCGACGCCGATTATCCGCGTATGACTTCGCCGACTACGAGTCGCTATGATCTCCTGGATAAGCTTTACTTTATCCATAGCCTGCTGAACCAAGTCTGGGCCAACTAACTGTACCTCGCCCACGTCGAACCAACCAATCGGCGACCTGCATTTCCGCCCATATAAAGCCTCGTATGGCGCCATCTGTATACTGGAATGGTAGCTGTTGTTATAAGCAAACTCCATGAGAGGTAAATGATCCTCCCAGCTACCTCTAAGAGTGCCTTGATAAGTACTTTGGCTTGTTAAATGAGAATTATTCTATTTGTGCCCTGATAAGTACTTTGGCTTGTCAAATGAGAATTTTTCTATGTGTGCCTTGATAAGTACTTTGGCTTGGTTAATTGAGAATTATTTCCATGTGTGCCTTGATAAGTACTTGGCCTGATTAGTTGAGAATTTGCCTATGTGTGCTGGAAATAGCCGGTTGTGTGCTATTGGTATATCAGTCGTTTCGGGGTCATTCCCCGGGTTTGTGGCATTTGCAGATTCCGTGGAATTGCTACCCACGATGCGAGGAATACCTCATGCGGGTCCGTAAGGACTTATGCGGGTGAAATAGTCCCATGCGGGCGGGTCCAGCCTATGCGAGGAATACCTCATGCGAGTCCGTAAGGGCTTATGCGGGTGAAATAGTCCCATGCGAGGAATACCTCACGCGGGTCCACGTGACCTATGTGGGTGAAATAGTCCCAGGAGAAGGATTGCTAAATGATACTGCGGGCGGGTGGTCCTGCTTTGATCGTGAGCTTCCTATTTTATATTGTAAGGATACTACTGTTTACTCTCATTGTTAGTAAGGCACAGTGTGTTGTAATTTGATTATCATATATGTCCCCGGATTTGTTTGTGTCACCCTATGGTCATGCTTTTACGATGTGGGATTCCGGGGCATGAGACCACGAGGTATTTAGGACACAGGTGGGACTTGGTGTTCATGTATCCTTATTGGTGTTATTATATCATGGACTGCCGGCAGTGAGGAAGGATTCCACGGGCATGATTGATATTATGGGCGTGAGACCCGTAGTTATATTTGAGTAGTGACTTTGAGGGCCTGCGTCCCTGACTTGATATGACTGCTTATGTGTTATGTACTGTAGGTTGGCTATCATACATGTCTCCTGTGTTGTTTAGACTGTTATGATTTTATTACAGTACTTACTGTTCACATACTTGGTACATTCTTCGTACTGACCTCCTTCGGGGGGCTGCGTTCATGCCGCAGGTGTAGGTACGCTGTTTGGTGATCGGCAGGTGTAGGATCCTGCTCAGGGTTTTTGGATAGCTCCCTCTGTCCAGGAGTTTATCTTTTTGGTATATATCCTTCAGTACAGGCTTTGTACAGTTTTGGGTACGGCGGGGCCTTGTCCCGTCATATTTCAGTTTAACTCCTAGAGGTCTGTATTCATATGTGGGATTGGACTCATGTACAGTGTAGTGTCTTTCATTATGTATATTATATGGCAGCCTTGTCGGCTTTGCCTTGCACGTACGGTTGCTTTAAAAGAAAAAAAATGAGGTGTTATTTAATTTCCGCAGTTTACTTGTATTGTTAAGGTAGAAGGGTGCCCATGTAGGGCACCGATCCACGAGCTTGAGGTTCGGGTGTGACAGTGGTATCGAGCGATCGATCCTCGGAATGTCTGAGACCGTGTCTAGTAGAGTCTTGATTATCGGTGTGTTGCGCGCCACACCCATAAGCGAGGCTACAGGACATTTAGGAGTTGGTTTCTATTTTTCTCACTCTAAGATCGTGCCATAGAGGCGTGTTAGTAAGATAATTCCTCTGGCGTGATTTTGTGTTCTGATTATGCCTCGAGAGAAGCGGCGGCCGCCCGAGAAGGGCAAAGGAGTAGCGGGAGCTACTAGTCAGACTCAGAGAGTTGATAGGGCTTATGCCCAGGGTATACCGGATGTTGTTCCGCAGTCGGCGAGTTCTTCTGCGCCAGGTTTTGTGGCCCCAATACCAGAGCCTCCAGTTTCTCAGTTAAGGGAAGACTTTAGGGTCATGAAGGAAGCCATTATGTTATTGACCAAGATAGCGGTGCTGCAGTTTCGTCAGCAGGAGGTTATTCGGCGATCTGCAGTGTCTGGAGGGTAGATGTCACGACCCATTCGGGGCCGTGGTCGTGCCTTCTGGGGCACCCAAGTAGTCATACATCAGAGTAATCAGCGGAAATATAAAACAAGACATGAAACAGTTTATAAAATAAGACATAGTTTATGTGAGAAAACGTCGCCTTTCGGCATATATATATAAACATGGTTTTAGCAGTTACATCCGATACTGTACAACATGACTCTGCACCTCTAAGAAATATACAACTATGGCGGGACGGGGCCCCGCCATACCTGGCATACAAAACTATCTCTGACGGGAGATCATACCCCAAAGTAGAGCCTCGGAAAGGATGGAGCTCCGACACCAACGTAGAGATCCTAAGAATGTGGATCTAGCACTGCTTTGCCCTTACTGCGGCATGAGCGGCCCAGGAGGTCGATAACAGTACTAAGTATATGAAATCGAAATACTTAAATGAAAACATATTATTTTAAAATCGGTTTGCAAGTATGTATGAAACAACCGAGGAAGCGCACATAGTGCCACATCATAAACAAGAGCAACAATAGGTAAGCTATGTGTCTTTTCTAGGCTGCGAATGATCGAGCGGGGCCAATTTCCGTAGTATCACCATGCAAGCCTAATCACGGACTCGTAGTCGCGTAGGCCACTCACATAGGCCGCGATAGGGTACATAACCCGCGTCGAGGGTAGCTACTCCTCGGCGTATCTGGACTCGTAGTCCGCGTGGCCACATAGACCGCGTGAGGTGTAACCCGCATCACTAACCTGGAACTCCGTAGCTCCGCATAGGTCCCTTGGACCCGCATGAGGTATTCTCGAATCATGGTCCCAGACCGCCTGAGTCTACCCCGCATCGGAGGGCAGCTTAACCCCCGGTAATATGTCAAGAGGTGAGTGATAGTACACTAACATAACAACTTATCTTTTAAACAACATAAGCACAACAAGAATACTCTCCTATACAAACGTTACAAGACACTAACACACATAGCATCATATCATGTCTACTTGTCAAACCATCTTTTTATTCTTTTCACGGTTGATATAAGTGCATTATAAACACATAGGCAAACTGTTTCTTTTATCACTCTTAAGTGGTTATACTTAACTTCCCATAAAGCTAGTATAACTCTTAAGCTTCTGTTTTAAAAAAACCAATTAGTTCTCTTCTGTTAAAAATGATTCAGTATTCTTTTGAAATGTTTTGATTCTTTATTATTCAGCTTAAGCGTGAGGCATTCTTAGTAAGTGTTATTCGAGCTTAAGCGTGAGGCATTGCCGTAAGTATTATTCGAGCTTAAGTCAAAGACATTGCCGTAGTTATTATTCGATTAACACGTATGCGTCTACCGTACTACATATATATTATAAAATATCATGTTTTAGGAAGAATCACATACCTTCTCAGCGAAAACCACCTGCCAAGTTGAATATGTCGCGGGCAGAGAGTCAGCCTATAATAGTCACAGACATCTATCAAAGACTACTCTGAAGGTCATTCTAAACAGAGGGTTCACAATTACGGAAATTGGGCAGCACTTCCCTACCGGTGAGCTATATAAGTCTCTTGTGAAAAGCAGTCCTATATAAGCATAGTTCAATTATTCGTCTTTTAAACCCTTCTACTGTGATAAGTTCAATTCTATTCTGCAATATTCTTCTAAGTATTTATACTTATTCTTATACTACAACGATAAGTATTCTCTAATTCAAAAGAGGTTAGGATTAGTTACCTCGGTAAGCCCAATAATATCCTAGATAAAGTCGCGCCTGAGCAAGGTTTTGCTCCTAAGTTGTATGCTCCAAGGAAACCTTAGAAGTTCTTCACAACTTCTACTAAGTACTAAGGGATTTGGGCTAGGGTATTTTGGGCATTATAACAATACAAGAAGGCAACTTTTCTACCAAGGGAGGGGGGGTAGGTTTTGGCTAGGCTAGGGGGGGGCCTCGGCCAAACTACTTAGGCTAGAGGGGGGGGGTATTCGGCCAAGGGCCTTCACAAGGGGAGGGGGAGGTGTTTGGACGAAAAGGCTACAAAGGGAGAGGAGAGGATTTTTAGACTTGGAAGCTTTTGTGGATGAAGAACTCTTCATCTCAAGAGGGGTATTTATAGGTCAAGAAGTGGCCAACCAATGGCCAAGATTAAGCCAAGTGCTAGGCAAGTGTAAGGCCAAGATTAGGGCAAGTGTCCTTGGCCAACTTGCACACAAAATATCCTACCTAATCCTTGACTTGTGCCAAGGCACAAAAAACGTGCAACACCAAGTCCAATTCGTCCAAATGGACGATTTCAAGTCCATCAATTGGAGGGTGACAAGTGTCGCCCTCCCGTTGGTCCAAAATGTTTCGTCTCTCGGAAAAATCCGCAAAAATTAGAAATGGCATAGCCGGAATTTACCCTACGAAAGCTGTGGAAACGTTTCGTCGGAAAACTATTCGTTTTGTGAGTTGTGCCCAAAAAAAAATCGTCCAAGGCCTAAACTTTAAGGCCAAACTTTTTGTACGTATTCCCTTACGTACATACTCTGGAAATACGGGGTATAACATTCTCCCCTCCTTAGAAACATTCGTCCCGAATGTTCCTTCCCAAGACAGATAACGATAAGGTTCTTCATAACTTAAACAGTTTGCAAAAGCCACACACGGCCACAAAACAACACTTAGGCAAAAACGATAACGAAAATTTACAAGTAGGAAAGTGAATTACCTGGAGGTGTGGGGAATAGGTGAGGATACTTCTGCCTCATGTCCTCCTCGGCTTCCCACGTCATCTCCTCCCTGAGCTCGTTCGCACAAGACTTTGTGGAAGCCACGTCCTTGGTCGCAGACGCCTAACGACGATCGACTATCGCTATGGGAATCTCATACGATAACCCGCCGGTCACACGGACATCGTCAATCGGGTGTACCACTAGATGGATCCCGATACATCTCCTCGGCGATAGATCGTGAAACACGGATGCCTTTGCGTCGGTCGGACGGCAGATCAACTCATAGGCAACCTTGCCTACCACCTGCGGACAATCAAGCGGCCCGATGTACCTTGGTGAGTTTCCTTCCTCCGAATCTCATCACACCGCCCATGGTGACACCTTCAGAAAACCCAATCATCAATCGCGAACTCCGGATGTCGGCGGCGATGATCTGCATCGACTTATGTCGACTACGAGTGTCAATAGCGCTCTCGGATAAGCTTCACCTTATCCACTGCTTTGCACCGTCTGGTCCCAGCCGCACTCGCCCACATCGAACCAACCTATAGGCGATCTGCACTTCCTCTCATACAAGGCCTCATAAGGCGCCATCCCGAATCTTGGAGTGGTAGCTATTATTATCGCGAACTCAACTAGAGGCAAATGATCCTCCCAACTACCATGAAGTCAATAACACGGGCTCGCGGCATATCCTCGAAGTGCGGATAGTGCGCTCTGCTGTCCGTGCATGCGTGGATGAAATGCGTGCTCGGGCTCACTGCGTCCTAAACCCTCTGGAAGGACCTCGAAGTTAGCGTAAATCGGGCTCCTGCATGCGATATGATCGAAGTAGGGACTCCATGCGATCGACGATCTCTCGGATGTAAAGTCGGCATAATCCTCGGTAGAAAAAGTCGTCTGACGGGAAGAAAGTGGGCTGATTTCGTCGACTGTCGGCGATAACCCATATAGAATCATGTCTCCTCGAGTGCGAGGTAATCACGTGATGAAGTCCATGTTGATTACCTCCCACTTCGGTCGGGATCTCAATCGTGCGTAACAAACCACGGGCCTGCGGTGCTCTACCTTCACTGCGGACAACGGGCACCGAGCTACGAACTCTGCAACGTCCTCTTCAAGCCATCCCACCAATACACGGATCTAAAGTCGTGGTACATCTTGGTCGACCGGATGGATAGAGTAACTTGCGCTTGTGTGCTTCCCAAGAACTGCTGCGAAGTCACGAAACATCCGGAACACACAACGCCCTCAAACCTTAGCACCCCAGTGGTGCTACCTCAAAGGACCCTTGCCCTCACGAAGAGGCGTATCGCGATAACGTGTCAAAAGCGGATCCTCGAGCTGTTGCCTCTTCACCTCGCCGGCGATGGAAGACTCGGCAACCTCACGAACTCTAACCCCGCTATCGAATCAATCAAGCGGACACCAAGGCTCGCTAAATGATGCAAATCACGAACCATGTCCCTTCTCTCTAGCTGCATCGATAGGCTCCCCATCGACCTACGACTAAGGCATACGCCTGACATTGGCCTTCCCGGGTGAGTACGGGATATCAACATCGTAATCCTTAAGCAACTCTAACCACCGTCTGCGCCGTAAGTTCAGCTCCTGCAGGTGAAGATATCTTGGAGGTTCTTGTGGTGCGTAAAAATATCCACGTGAACCCCATACAAATAGTGCCTCGGATCTTCAAAGCGTGAATCACGGCCGCGACTCCAAATCATGGGTGGGGTAGTTCCTCGTGTTTCTTGGTGTCGGGATGCATATACTATAACCCTGCCATGCTGCATCAACACACATCCCAACGATGCGGCGCGTCACAATACGACATAACCATCGGACCCTGCGGAAGAGTAAGAACGAAGCGGTCGTCGATCTCTCTTTAAGCCCGAAAACCACGCTCCAAGCATCGATCCGCGAAACTTGGCTGCGCCACGAGTCGGCCTAGTCAATGGTGCGAAGATAAAGCAAACTTCTCCACGAACGCCGATAATATCTGCAATGCCCGAGCTGCGAACCTCTGCCGGAGTAGTAGGTCTAGGCCAAGTCTGCGCCTCGATCTTGGCGTATCCACTCGAATGCCATCGGCCGACAATATGTCCAAGAAAGCGCCATTGAAGTCAACCAAAACTCACATTTGGAAAACTTGGCGTACAAGCTGCTGGTCTGGAGAAGCTGTCGGCCACGATCGCCAAATGCTCGCGTGCTCCTGCTCTGGCGCGAATAAACCAAGATATCATCAATGAACACTATCACAAGCGTGTCCAAAAATGGTTTGAACACTCGGTTCATCAAATCCATGAATACCGCCGAGCATTGGTCAACCAAAGACATGACCACTGAACTCATAATGCGTCTGGGTTCGAATGCGATCTAGGGACATCCGCTCTCGACTCGCACTGATGATAGCGATCGCGGATCAATCTTGGAGAAACATCTCGCACTGCACTGGTCGAACAAATCATCAATCACGGGAAGGGTATCATTCTTAATGGTCACCTTGTTGTTGCACGTAATCAACACACGTGCGCGGCGTCGTCCTTCTTCTTCACGAACAATCGGCGCTCCCGGGGAGAAACACTAGGCACGATGAAGCCGCTTCTCCGGCAAATCTCTAAGGCGATCCTTCAACTCTCTCAACTCGGCGGTGCCATTACGTATGGCGGAATGGAAATAGGCGAGTGTGCCGCAATATGTCAATACAAAACTCAATCTCCTCTCGGGAGGATACGGGAAGGTCGTGCGGAAACACGTGCGGGAACTCTCGACCACTGGGCGATGGAAAATCTGGTACGCGACTTGATATCAAACATCCGAACGAGATGGTAGATATACCATACGCACCATCTTCCTAGCCTTGAGGTAGGAAATAAACCTACCTCGGCGTCTGGTGCTCCCTCACTCAACAACCGGCTCGCCAGAAAGCTGGAATCGTACTACTCTCTCTCTGCAGTCTACATTGGCGTAGCAAGAAGCTAGCCAATCCATCCCCATGATCACGTCGAAGTCAATCATCTCTAACTCTATCAAGTCGGCTAGGGTCCGACGACTGTAAATGGTCATAGGACAAGCTCTATATACCCGCTGAGCTACCACTGAATCACCCACTGGCGTAGCTACCTCGAAAGGGTCTATGGACTCAGGCTCTATCCCTATCCTACTAGCAATAAGGGAGATATATGGGGCGGTAGAACCGGATCTATCAAGGCATAAACATCAAACCCGAGCGATAAGGTACTGTGGCGACATCGGTGAGGCCTCACGATCCTCTCGGTGGACAAAGCATAAATGCGGTTCGAGGACGCTAGAAGCTGGGACCGCGCCACGACCTCTGCCGCGACCTGCGGTCCATGAGTACCTTGTCCTCGGGCGATAAGCGTCGGGGATGAAGAAGACGTGAAAGAACTGTGGTGACCACCTACCATCAGCCTTGCCGCCAGTGGACGGTTCCTCGCGCATAGTGACCTGCGGCCTGGCCGAAACAAGCTCCGTAGCACAACTCCGAAGTGGGATCTGCCGCATCGGCCACACGAGGGTGGCCGTCGGCGATTACCTCTGCTGCTGCGGGCGTCCGAAGTCCTGGGGCCACTGATGCGCCCTCGAATATCTGGGTCTTGAGGGCGGTGCGAGTGCTCTGAGCTGGCTGTGGTGCAAATCTAGACTGCTGCTGAGGTCGCCCACCACGATAGCCACCAAAAGACCCTGCCGTCCTGGTCTTCTTCTGCTGCTTTGCTGTCAACGGCGGTCTCGCTCGCTCGCATCCAAGAGCATGAGCTGCGTGCGGGTAATGTCCATACGGTGAAGAGAAACACCCGCACATGACTTCGGCCATATAGTCATCTAGCTCGGTGGCGTGGCGGTGCACCCTATCCTCCATAATCGCTACTGTATTTGGGACATATCGAGCCAATGAATCAAACTCGACATTGTACTCCACGACGGTCGTCCTCTGCCTCGGCGGTAAAAATCTATCGGCCGCGCCCTCGCCATCTGTGGAGGCAAGAAGTGAGTGAGAAAGCCTCGAGAACTCATCCCAGTAGGCGGGGATCGTGCTCTCCGGGATAACTCCGTAGAATCAAACCAATCATTGCGGTATCACGCGGCCGATGCGAACCAGTCACGGACTCTGTCTCGAGGCCTTGATCACTCGCGTGATCCTCTGTGGTGCGGATGAACTCCTGCGGATCATCCTCGACCTCGACCGTAAAACTCTGGCGGGCTCTGACTCAAGAAATCTCGTAGCCTCAAACTATACGCCTCGGGTGCGCGGAGTGCGGCCGGGCTGGGCTGAGCCCCAGGCTGCCGCGTCGGCCTATCCTCGTATCTGGCCTGACTCTAGCCAATAGGTGGGCCATCTCCTTGTACCCTAACTCCTCCGGTGTGGGACAGGAGGTGTGGGTACTGTGGTCTCTGCTGGGGCTGGCGGCGTCGTAGAACTCGCCGTCTCTGGTAGAGACTGGGCCCGAGCCCTCGTAACTCTCGGTGTCTGACTGGCACCCCAGGCTGTGGGACAGGAGGTGTGGGTACTGTGGTCTCTGCTGGGGCTGGCGGCGTCGTAGAACTCGCCGTCTCTGGTAGAGACTGGGCCCGAGCCCTCGTAACTCTCGGTGTCTGACTGGCAGCTCCCTCGGCTGCCTTGCCCTTCTGGGCCCGGGTTGCCTTACGTGGAGGCATAAGCTATTCTGAAAGGAATACGTTAGAGGTCCAACTTTAACACACCTCTAAAATGCGATCTCGAGTGAGAAGAATGAAACCAATCCTAAATATCTTATAGCCTCACGATTATTGGTGTGGTGCACGGCACCGATAATCAAGACTACTAGATACGATGCGTAGACACTTTCCAGGATTAAGCGCTCACGATACCACTTTTGTCACGACCCATTCGGGGCCGTGGTCGTGTCTTCTGGGGCACCCAAATAGTCATACATCGAGTAATCGGCGGAAATATAAAACAAGACATGAAACGATTTATAAAATAAGACCACGATTTATGTGAGAAAACGTCGCCTTTCGGCATATATATATAAACATGGTTTTAGCAGTTACATCCGATACTGTACCACATGACTACAGACCTCTAAGGAAATATACAACTATGGCGGGACAGGGCCCCGCCATACCCTGACTGTACAAAACTATCTACACCAGGGAGATCATACCCAGTAGAGCCTCGGAAAGGATGAAGCTCAGCGCACCAACGTAGAGATCCTAAGAATGTGGATCTAGCACTGCTTGCCACTGCGACATGAGCGCGGCCCCGAAGGAGGTCAGTACAACAGGTACTAAGTATATGAAACTGTAAAATACTTAAATGAAAACATATTATTTTAAAATCAGTTTTGCAAGTATGTATGAAACAACCGAGGAAGCGCACATAGTGCCACATCATAAACAAGAGCAACAATAGGTAAGCTATGCGAGTCTTTTCTAGGCTGCGAATGATCGAGCGAGGCCAATTGCGTAGTATCACCATGCAAGCCTAATCACGGACTCTCGTAGTCGCATAGGCCACTCACATAGGCCGCGTAGGGTACATAACCCGCGTCGAGGGTAGCTACTCCTCGGCGTCGTCACGGACTCGTAGTCCGCATGGCCACATAGACCGCGTGAGGTGTAACCCGCATCACTAACACGGAACTCCGTAGCTCGCATAGGTCCCTTGGACCGCGTGAGGTATTCTCGAATCATGGTCCCAGACCGCCTGAGTCTACCCCGCATCGGAGGGCAGCTTAACCCCCGGTAATATGTCAAGAGGTGAGTGATAGTACACTAACATAACAACTTATCTTTTAAACAACATAAGCACAACAAGAATACTCTCCTATACAAACGTTACAAGACACTAACACACATAGCATCATATCATGTCTACTTGTCAAACCATCTTATTATTCTTTTCACAGTTCAATATAAGTCATTATAAACACATGGCAACTTTGTTTCTTTTATCACTCTTAAGTGGTTATACTTAACTTCCCATAAAGCTAGTATAACTCTTAAGCTTCTGTTTTAAAAACCAATTAGTTCTCTTCTGTTAAAAATGATTCAGTATTCTTTTGAAATGTTTTCAATTGTTTATTATTCATGCTTAAGCCGTGAGGCATTGCCGTAAGTGTTATTCAGGCTTAAGCCGTGAGGCATTGCCGTAAGTGTTATTCAGGCTTAAGCCGTGAGGCATTCTTAGTAAGTATTATTCGAGCTTAAGTCAAAGACATTGCCGTAGTTATTATTCGATTAACACGTATGCGTCTGGTACTACATATATATTATAAAATATCATGCTTTAGGAAGAATCACATACCTTCTCTGAAAACCACGCTTAAGTTGAATATGTCGCGAGAGAGTCGACCTATAATAGTCACAGACATCTATCAAAGACTACTCAAGGTCATTCTAAGCAGAGGGTTCACAATTCTACGGAAAGTCGGGCGACTTCCCTGCGGTGAGCTATATAAGTCTCTTGTGAAAGCAGTCCTATATAAGCATAGTTCAATTATTCGTCTTTTAAACCCTTCTGTGATAACAGTTCAATTCTATACTGCAATATTCTTCTAAGTATTTATACTTATTCTTATACTACAACGATAAGTATTCTCTAATTCAAAGAGGGTTAGGATTAGTTACCTCGGTAAGCCCAATAATATCCTAGATAAAGTCGCTTTGAGCAAGGTTTTGCTCTAAGTTGTATGCTCGAGAAACCTTAGAAGTTCTTCACAACTTCTACTAAGTACTAAGGGATTTGGGCTAGGGTATTTTGGACATTATAACAATACAAAGGCAACTTTTCTACCAAGGGAGGGGGTAGGTTTGGCTAGGCTAGGGGGCCTCGGCCAAACTACTTAGGCTAGAGGGAGTATTCGGCCAAGGGCCTTCACAAGGAGGGGAGGTGTTTGGGCGAAAAGGCTACAAAGGGAGAGGAGAGGATTTTTAGACTTGGAAGCTTTTGTGGATGAAGAACTCTTCATCTCGAGAGGGTATTTATAGGTCAAGAAGTGGCCAACCAATGGCCAAGATTAAGCCAAGTGCTAGGCAAGTGTAAGGCGAGATTAGGGCAAGTGTCCTTGGCCAACTTGCACAAAATATCCTACCTAATCATTGACTTGTGCCAAGGCACAAAAAACGTGCAACACCAACTCCAATTCGTCCAAATGGACGATTACAAGTCCATCAATTGTAGGTTGACAAGTGTAGCCCTCGTTGATCAAAATGTTTCGTCTCTCGGAAAAATCATAAAAATTAGAAATGGCATAGCGGAATTTACCTACGAAAGGCGTGGAAGCGTTTAGTGGAAAACTATTCGTTTTGTGAGTTGTGCCCCAAAAAAAATCGTCCAAGGCCTAAACTTTAAGGCCAAACTTTTTGTACGTATTCCCTTACGTACATACTCTGGAAATACGGGGTATAACAGTAGAGGGCCAACGCGGAGATCTGCGTAAGAGGGATAGACCGGTTGGTTATTCCGGTGAGTTTTTGGATGAGCTGCCTCATCAGCGAGTGAGATATTTGTCCCAGCCTACCCAGTACATACCCCCCGCAGCTCACAGGTGGGAGATTTGACCCCACAAGGTATTTAGGAGCCGGTCCAAGCTCCAGGGATCGAGGTTCTCAGAGGAGCAGAGGATTTTCTCAGTCGAGGCCACTTATTCCTCGATGTTCGGATGTAGTAAAGCGTCGTTCGGAAATGTCGTTATGGCACAGTGTTTGTTTTTATTGTGGCCGTCAGGGCCATATTAGGGTATGTCGTTTTAGAAGAACGCAGGTGGGGTGGCTCGGCTATGAGGCGGTAGTTGGTTCCCTTTCCTCGCGGTGTGCGTTCCCGGGCAGGTGTTGGATGTCGATCGGTCGTGGTAGAGGTCAGGGTGGAGTTTATAGTTCTTCCGGTCCTTCGAACCGCATAGATGACGCGACTCTTTGGGCGGGATCGAGGCGACATCGCGCGGGTTCTGGTATATTTCGATTCTTTTGAATCATACGTGCATTGATAGATTCAGATTTTACCCTAGCATATATGTTTTCCCTTTATTGCTAGAGTTGTAAAGTGATAGTACCTGTTATACCCCGTATTCTCAGGGTATGTATGCGAGGACGTACGTACGAGAGCACGACAGAAAAATTTGGAAAGAAAGAAAGATGTGAGTTTCGGCGGAAAAGTTTCCGGTTTTTTTGTGAAGAAAAAGGTTCGTTAACGAGAATTGGTTTCCCAGATTTGGTATATGGGCTTCTTAAATTATATTAGAATTTTGAGATTTTATTTTCGTAAATTGTCACGTGGGGCCCACGGAGAAATTCTGATTTTGTAGAGCATTTGTTTTGAGATTTCCGGTATTTTGGATATTTTGGAAGGCGAAATATTGCAGGCGAATCGGGCGACACGTGTCACCCCCATGTGGCACCATGGCGAATTTACCTTTGTGCACAACACGGTTAAGTCGTTTTTAAATGAAGCGTTTTGCGTAACTGCGAAGGAAAATTCGGCTATGTCGTTTTGTATTTTTGCGGATTTTCCGGCGGAACATTTTGGACCAACGGGAGGGTGACATGTCACCCTCGCATTGGAAGCAAGTGGAGCGGTAACTTGGGCGTTTAGGGTGTCAGTGGGAAGATATTTTTGGTAGATATTTGTGAGGGTTTTAAGGAGTAGGGACTAGGGGCACTTGGGCATATCTTGGCCTTACACTTGCCTTGCACATGGCTTGATCTTGGCCATTGGTTGGCCTTTGGTTTTCTATAAATACCACTGGCAGAGTCCCTCTCCTCACTTTGTGTGTGTTCTCGTCCTAAGCCTTCCTCCCCGCCAGGTGGCCTTGTGGCGAGAGCCTCCTCCGCCTTTGTGGTGCTAGCGGTGGGGTACCCCACTAGCCTAGTTGTTTTCGTATAATACCATCCTTGTGGTATTGAAATACTTCTCAGTATTGTTATAATGCCCAAATACCTTAGCCTTTACCTTGTTGTATTCCAAAAGTTACCTCTATCGTAGAGCAGGAAATACTACCTTTTGTCCTTTTAGTCTCAAACCAAAACCTAAGGAAATCTTCATAGTTGGTTGAAGTATTTGAGTAGAAGTTGATTAAGAACTTCTAAGGGTTGTTTGGAGCGGATTGGAGCGCAGCGGAGTAGGAGCTAAACCTTGCTCGGGATCGACATTATAACTTGGATAATTTTGGGCTTATCGAGGTAAATATTCTTGTCCCTTATTGTAATTGGAGATTACATGTTGTAGGAATATATAGTTGAAGTATACTATATGTAGAATGAACTTTGTATTTGGCAATGTCTTTTGACTTAAGCTGAAGAGTAAAGAAAAGAAGCTGATGTATTTACATGGGGTGTATTGCGATGAGACTTGTGTAGTATTCTTTGAGTAGAATTGTACACGTCAGGTTAGGCGTGTAAACCCCCACTGGTTGGCTTGGTGGCCGGCCTCGATAGAGGAGGAGATTTCTGTTGTTGCGGGGAAGTCTTCTTAGAATTTTACGTAGAAATGGAACCTTGTGTTTTGAAGTTAATGAGCGTTTGTGACCTTTCTAGGTGAAAGTACTAAGAGTAGCGTATTCTACTTGAGGAGTGGAAAGGGCTAGCAAGGTTGTAGTACTTGGAGCATTTTGCTTATTGTCGATACTCGTCGAGGTATGTGAACCTCTTCCTATCTATTCTAGCATGATATGTGTGTAACTATGTAGTGCGGTGGGCGTCACAGTGCTAAGTGTATTTGTTTGGTTTAAACATAAAGTGTTATAACGGCTTTATGGGAAGTTGGTTATAACAGCTTTATGTAGGTAAGAAAATGGTTTACTGATGTTAGAAGTTAAGAGACTTGATCTTATAAGATAAGAGACTTAACTTATTTGTTTTAATGTGGATGTTTGTGTGAAACCTCATTCGTGAGTAATGAGTACTTGGTTTTTAAAGGGATAATGTTTCTTGATTTGGAAATCGAATGTGTATCGACAGACCACTGCAGCGTTAATAAAGGAAAATGTATTGAATAATGATGTGTTGTATTAAAACCAGTAGAAACCTCCATCTGCATAGAAGCTAAGATGAGACAAAATGATATTACATTTTCTAGATCATGGCTGCGGTAATAAGATCGTTATAAACAAGAATAAACTACTCACATATATGACATATGTTACTCAATTGTTTTAAAAGAGATTAAGACTATGAGTTATGAAACCTTTCTAAAATAAGTGACTTGAGCATTTGAAATTAGGCAAATTTGAACGTTTGGAAAATAATGTTGTTACTTGATTTTACAAATGGGGAAGTGTCTTGTTTACTTAAAAAGATAGTCACGATTTTTATACTACGGGTATTGTGTGGCTTATGTGAAAGTACTTTGAGTTGTGTGAAACTTGCCTATGCTTGTGATGATAGCCTTTGTTGTACAAGTGTTGTATTTACGTATTCTGGCGTCTCTCGATAGAGGCGGTTGACTTATTGAGAACTTACTTGGAGCGTCTTTGGCGGTGGAGAATTCCACGGGTATGTTTCCATTTTGATTCTTGTCTTGTTGTGGATGTCACGTGGGCGTATCTCTGCAGGGTAAATTCGGGGCATGTGGCCGTGCGGCGGGGTTGATCACCAGTATATTATTGTTGATGTCACGTGGGCGTGTCTACGAGGTAGAATTCGGGGCATGTGGCCATGGGGCATTGGTATTATTGTTGCATCATGGACATGTCTACACGATCTGCAGATTCGGGGCATGCGGCCGTGATCACGAACATGATTGATGTTGTGGGCGTGAGACCCATAGTTATATTTGAGTGATGACTTGAGGCGTGAGTCACAGATGGACATATTGCTTTTATGTTGTGGCGTAGTTTGGTTATCATACATGTCTCTGCTTTATATAGACTAGTATGATTTCATTCTGATATTTCTGATTTCACATACTTGGTACTGTTATGTCTTGACCTCGCCGAAGGCTGCGTTCATCTGCGGTAGAAGTACATCGATCGTGGATCCTCGCTCTTAGGATCTCGATTCAGCGTTTTGGGAAGCTCCGTTTCTCGGAGGCTTATCTTTTGGTATGTGTTCCACTGAGTTGTAGGTTCTTGTACATTCGGGGTATGGCGAACCTGTCGTCATAGTTGTTGTAAATCTTAAGTGCATGTCTTTGTTGTGGCGGGGTTTGTAAAAAGGATTAAAGCTATTCGTTTTGAAAGAGTTGTATTTATATATGTTATTGGAAGGTAGCAGTTGGGTTGCTTTGTTTATGATCATATATCTTGTTTCTTGTTTAAAGTTTTATTTTCATTTGGTTTTCTCGATGTTGTGTCACTAGGGTGCGGGTAAGGCACGATGCGGGCCGAGCGGGTCGTTCTTATTATACCCGTATTTCGGAGTATGCGTGGGAATACGTACAAAAGTTTGGCTTTAAAGTTAGCCTTGGGCGTTTTTGTACACAACTCGCAAGAATCGTTTTCGACGAAGCGTTTCCCTGACTTTCGTAGGGAAAATTCGGCTATGCCATTACTAATTTTTGCGGATTCTTAGAGAGGCGAAACATTTTGGACCAGCGGGAGGCAACACTTGGCACCCTCCCATTGGTGGACTTGAATAGATCCATGGACGAAATTGGAGAGCGAGGCACGTTTTTGTGCCTTGTGCACAAATCGAGGTTGGTAGGATATTTGTGTTTAGTTAATCCTCACCTACACTTGCCTTGCACTTGTCTTCATCTTGGCCGTTGGTTGGCCAAGGCTTGAGCTATAAATACCCCTTAGAGATGAAGAGTTATTCATCCACAAAGTTATCTTCAAGTCTAAAAATCCTCTCCTCTCCTTAAGCTTTTAGTCAACACCTCTTCCCTCCACTTGTGTAGTGTGGCGAGAGCCTACCCACTAGCCTGGCAGAAATCTACCCCCTCCTTGGTAGAAAAGTTGTCTTCTAGTATCGTTATAATGCCCAAAATACCTAGCCCAAATCCCTTAGTCCTTAGTAGAAGTTGTGAAGAACTTCTAAGGTTTCTTAGACTCTGGAGCGTACAACTTAGGAGCTAAACCTTGCTCAGCGACTTTATCTAGGATATTATTGGGCTTACAGGGTAACTAATCCTAACCTCTTTTGAATTAGAGAATACTTCTTGTTGTAGTATTAGAATAAGTATTAGATACTTAGAAGAATATCACGAGAATAGAATTGAGCTGTTATCACGATGAAGGGTTTAAAGAAGAATAATTGAGCTGTACTCACATAGGAATTTGTTTTCTGATGAACTTACATAGCTCATGGGTAGGGTTGTGCTGCCCGACTTTCAGTAGAATTATGAACCCCTGTTTAGAATGACCCTCGGAAGCGATCTTTGATAGATATCTGTGACTATTATAGGTGACTCTGCTTGCGACATATTGACTTGGCGGTGGTTTTATTTGAGAAGGTATGTGATTCTTCCTAAAGCATGATATTTTATAATATATAGTACGGTAGACGTACATGTGTTAACTGAATAATAACTTACGGCAATGCCTCACGGCTTAAGCCTGAATAACAAAGAACTGAAAACATTTCAAAAGAATACTGAATCATTTTTAATGAAGATAAATATTTGGTTTTAAAACAAAAGCGTAAAGTTATCTTGGCTTTATGGGAAGTTAGGTATAACAACTTAAGAAGATAAAAGGCTGTTTACTTGTTTTGTTTATAAAAGCCTTGTATTGATTTCTGTTAAGTGTAGTAAGATTGTTTGATAAGTAGACATGTTATGGCGCTACGTGTTAGTGTCTTGTAATCTTTGTGTAAGGGTCATTCTTGCTGTGCTTACGTTGCTAACAGTAAGTCCATTTATCTTGTTATTGTATCACCTACCCCCATTTGTTATACGAGGCTTGCCCGATGCGGTCTATACGGCTATGCGGTCTGTGAGACTATGCGGGCGGCGGTATGCTCGAGTTGATCATTCGGGCGTTTGCTTTGATCACGAGGACTCGCTTATGCGGTCTGTTGAGACTATGCGGTCTTTTGAGGCTATGCGGCTGCGGGAGCCTAGGCGGATCTGGGGTTAGCTGCCCCGATGCGAAATATCTCATGCAGTGCAGTGTGGGACCTATGCGAGTGCGGAAGTCGGGACTAGGCACGCGAGAATGATACTATGGGCGATTGGCCTTGCCCGATCATTCGCGACCTAGAATAGACACATTCTGATTTTCCTATTCTTGTTGTTGTTTGTGATGTGGCACTATGTGCAATTAGGCGATTGTATTTGTGAAAAGGTTTTAAATACTTTGATTTCATTTTAAGTACTTTATAGTTTCACATACTTGGTACTGTTATCTTGACCTCGCCCGAGTGCGTTAAATGCAGCGGTAAGAGCGGCAGTGCTAGATCCACATCCTTAGGATCTTTGCGTTGGTGTCGGAGCTCCATCTTCTAGGAGGCTCTACTTTTGGGTATGATCTCCTGTATTGTAGATAGTTTTGTCTGATCGGGGTATGGCGGGCCCTGTCGCCATAGTTGTTACTTCCTTAAGTGCGTAGTACTATTATGCAGTTGGGATGTAGCGCAAAACTTGAGTTATTTATATTATGCCGAAAGGCAAGCTTTTCATCAGATAAAGCGTATCTTATTTTATAAAGCTGTTTCTGTCTTGTTTTATATTCATTTGGTTACTCGATGTATGACTACTTGGGTGCCGGTAAGGCACGATCCACGAACCGGGCAGTCGTGACAAAAGTGGTATCGAGCGATTAATCCTCGGAAAGTGTCTGGCCGTATCTAGTAAGTCTTGATTATCGGTGTGTTGTGCACCACACCAATGTCGAGGAGGCTATAGGATATTTAGGATTGGTTTCCATTCTTCTCATTCGAGATCGTGCTTTAGAGGCGTGTTATAGGTTGGACCCTCTAACGTATTCCTTTCTATGCGATTATGCCTCGCGTAAGGCAACCGGGCCCGAGAAGGGCAAAGCGTGGAGGCTGCTAGCGAGACACGAGTTCTGAGGCTCGAGCCCGATCTATACGAGGCAGCGAGTTCTATGGCCTTGCCCCAGCGAGACCACAGTACCAGCGCCTCGCATCCCGCGGCTGGGCGGAGAGTTAGAGCCTGAGAGATGGCTTGACTATTGGCTAAAGTTGTGGCCCGTCTGAGAAGGCTGGATCACGGCGATTCGGCTCGGCTCGATCGCACCGTAGTGCACCAGGCGAATAGTTTGAGGCTACGAGATTTCTTGAGTTGTAGCCGCGAGTTTTACTGGTCGGCGGGAGGATGATCGCGAGTTCATCCGTCATTTGAAGGATTATGCGGGTGATCGGGGCTTGAGGCGAGGCTGTGACATTCGGTTCGCATCGGTGCGTGATACATGATCGATTGGTTTGATTCATAGGAGCTTTCCGGGAGAGCATGCACCTCCAGCGGTATGGGATGAGTTTTGAGGCTTTTCTCACACTTCTTGCCTCGCGGATGAGGAGGCCGCAGTGATAGATTCTTGTTCTTTGAGGCGGGGAGGGCCTTGGTGAGGAGTACAATGTCGAGTTTGATTCTTTGGCTCGATATGTCCACTGCAGTAGCGAGAGATGGAGGGCAGTGCATCGCTATGTCACTGGGCTAGATGATTACATGGCGAGTCTTGTGCGGTGTGTCCCTTGACCCGAGCATGGACATAACGTATCTGCGAGCTCATGCTGTTGGGTTGTGAGGCGTAGAGACGCCGGGTAAGCGATATCAGCGAGAAGAAGAAGGCGAGCGGCGGTTCTTTTAGTGGTCCTCGGGGTGGCGGCGTGAAGTCGGTTGCACCACGGCCGGTAGCGAGCGCTCTACCTCATTTTCAGGCCGCGAGGCGGTCGAGGCGGTCGGGGCCCGGGACTTGGATTTCGAGGATAGCGGTGCTAACCGTTCGAGTGCGCTCGGTGTGCCCGTTGTGGCGAATACCATTACGGGGCGTACTCGGGAGCTTGCTATACTTGTGGCAGCGGGGTCACTGCGAGTTTGTCGGCCGGGCGGCGGTGGTAGGGCTCGGCCTACGAGTGCATTGCCGCTTCTTCCCAGCGATTACTCGCCGGAGGCAAGGTACACATGGATCAGCGGGTCGCGCAGGTCGTGGCGCGAGTCCCGGATTCTAGCGGTCCTCGAACCGCGTATATGCTTTGTCGGTAAGCGGGATCGGGAGGCCTCGCTGATGTAAATCGCACAGTACCTTATCGGTTCTAGGTTTGATGTGTATGCTTTGATAGATCCGGGTTCTACTCTGTCCTATATATCTCCCTTGTTGCTAGTAGGATAGGGATAGAGCACGAGTCCATAGACCACTTTCGAGGTAGCTACGCGGTGGGTGATTCGGTGGTAGCTCGGCGGGTATATAGAGCTTGTCTGTGACCATTCTGATCGTCGGACCACTAGCCGACTTGATAGAGTTGGAGATGATTGACTTGGCGTGATTATGGGGATGGATTGGCTAGCTTCTTGCTACGCCAATGTAGGCTGAGAGAGAAAGTAATGCAGTTCGATTTTACGAGGCGGTTGTTGAGTGGGAGGGCACGGTATCGGCAGAAGTAGGTTTATTTCCTACCTCAAGGCTAGGAAGATGGTGCGAAGGGTATATCTACCATCTCGTTGGGTGTTTGATCTGAAGGCTGCGGTACCAGTTTTGATCGATTCGATGGTCGTGAGTTCCCGGGCGTGTTTCGGATGACCTCCGGGTATCCCTCACGAGAGGAGATTGAGTTTTGTATTGACATATTGCGGACACTCGGCCTATTTCCATTCCGCCATACAGAATGGCTGCCGAGTTGAGAGAGTTGAAGGATCGGCTTAGAGATTTCTTTGGAGAAGGGCTTCATCGGGCCTAGTGTTTCTCCGGGAGCGCGGTATTGTTCGTGAAGAAGAAGGGCGGGGCCAGCTGCGCATGTGTGTTGATCTGACGGTGAACAAGGTGACCATTAAGAACGAATACCCCTTCCCGGGATTGATGATTTGTTCGACCCGATTTGCGAGGCGAGATGTTTCTCAAGATTGATCTGCGATCGGGCTATCATCAGTGCGAGTCGAGAGGTGGATGTCCCTAGAATTTGCATTCGGGACCCGTACGGGCATTATGAGTTCGGTCATGTCTTTTGGGTTGACCAATGCTCGTGGTATTCATGGATTTGATGACCGAGTGTTCAAACCATTTTTGGACACGTTTGTGATAGTGTTCATTGATGATATCTTGGTTTATTCTCGCTCGAGCGAGCATGCGGAGCATTTGAGGCTGTCTTGTGATTCTCGGGACCAGATTATGCGCCAAGTTTTCCAAATGTGAGTTTTGGTTGACTTGATGGCGTTTCTTGGGCATATTATGGGTGATGGCATTCGAGTGGATCTGGCCAAGATCGGCGATCGAGGACTTGGCCTGAACCTACTACTCCGCCAGGTTCGCGATTTTACGGGCCTTGCGAGGATATTATCGGCGGTTCGTGGAGAAGTTTGCTTCTATCTGCACCATTGACTAGGTGACTCGGAAAGCGGCCAAGTTTGATGGTGATGCTTGTGGCGGGGTTTCGATTCTTTGAAAGAGGCGGCAGCGCCCGTTCTTACTCTTCGGAGGGTCGGATGGTTATGTGCGTGTATTGTGATCGTCGGGCATCGGGTTGGGATGTGTTGATGCGGCATGGCGGGGTTATAGCATATGCATCCGGCGGTGAAGAAACACGAGAGGAACTACCCCCATGATTTGGAGTTGGCGGGTGATTCACGCTTTGAAGATCTGGAGGCACTATTTGTATGGGGTTCACGTGGATATTTATACAGACCACAAGAGCCTCCGGTATATCTTGACGGAGGAGTGAACTTGCGGCGAGAGGCGGTGGTTAGAGTTGCTTAAGGATTACGATGTTGATATCTGTACCACGGGGAAGGCGATGTTGTGGCGGATGCTCTTAGTCGTAGGTCGATGGGAGCCTATCGGATGTGCGACTAGAGAGGAGGACATGGTTCGTGATTTGCATCGATTAGCGAGCCTTGGTGTCCGTTTGATTGATTACGATAGCGGTGGGGTTAGAGTTCGTGAGGTTGCGAGTCTTCCATCGTTGAGGAGGTGAAGAGGCAGATTCGAGGATCCGCTTTGATTCGATATCGTGATCTGACTCTTACGTGAGGGCAAGGTCGCTTTTGAGGTAGCACTTTGATGGGGTGCTAAGGTTTGAGGCGCATGTGTGTTCGGATGTTTGAGGACTTGGCGGCGAGTTCTTGGGGAAGCACACGGCGCGTTACTCTATCCATCGGGTCGACCAAGATGTACCCACGACCTTAGATCGTGTATTGGTGGGATGGCGAAGAGGGCGTTGCGAGTTCGTAGCTCGGTGCGTGTTGTCGGCGGTGAAGGTAGAGCACGGAGGCACGGTGGTTTATTCTGACGATTGAGATCCGACACGGAAGTGGGAGGTAATCAACATGGACTTCATCACGGATTACCTCGCTTTCGGAGAGACATGATTCTATATGGGTTATAAATCGGCGGTGTGAAATCAGCCCACTTTCTTCCCGTCGGGGCGACTTTTTGGTGAGGATTATGCGGACTTTACATCAGAGATCGTCGACTGCATGGAGTCCTACCTCGATCATATCGACAGAGCCCGGTTTCGGCTAACTTAGAGGTCCTTCGAGAGGGTTTAGGGACGCGGTGAGCACAATCTGCATTTCATCCACGACAGACGGACAGGCGAGCGCACTATCGGACTCTTGAGGATATGCTGCGAGCTGTGTTATTGACCGATGGTAGTTGGGAGGATCATTTGCCTCTAGTTGAGTTTGCGTATAATAATAGCTACCACTCCGGTATTCGGATGGCGCCTTATGAGGCCTTGTATGGGAGGAAGTGCGGATCGCCTATAGGTTGGTTCGATGTGGGCGAGTGCGGCTAGTGGGACCAGATTTGGTGCGTGAGCGATGGATAAGGTGAAGCTTATCCGAGAGCGACTATTGTGCTCGAGTCGGCCAAGTCGTATGCAGATCATCGTCGTCGGCATCCGGAGTTCGCGATAGATGATTAGGTTTTCTAAAGGTGTCACCCCATGAAGGTGTGATGAGATTCGGGAAGAAGAAACTTCGGCCCAGTACATTGGGCGTTCAGATTGTCCGCGAGGTAGGCAAGGTTGCCTACGAGTTGAATCTGCCGTCCGTCCGGAGGCGGTGCATCCGGTGTTTCACGTATCTATCTTTGAGGAGATGTATCGGGGATCCATCTAGGGTACACCGATTGACGATGTCGGTGTGAGGGGTTATCGTATGAGAGATTCCCATGCGATAGTCGATCGTCGAGTTAGGCGTCTGCGGACGAAGGGCGTGGCTTCCGTCAAAGTCTTGTGGCGGAACGAGCTCGGAGAGGAGATGGCGTGGGAAGCCGAGGAGGACATGAGAAGTATCCTCACCTATTCCCACACCTCCGGGTAATTCACTTTCCTACTTGTAAATTTCCATTATCATTTATGCCTAAGTGTTGTTTGTGGCGTGTGTGGCATTTGCTAACTGTTTAAGCTTCTTGATAATCGTCTTGAGAAGGAACATTCGGGACGAATGTTTCTAAGGAGGAGAATGTTATACCCGTATTTCAGTATATGCGTAAGGGAATACGTCTAAAAGTTTGGCTTTAAAGTTAGCCTTGGGCGTTTTTGTACACAACTCGCAAAGAATCGTTTCCGACGAAGCGTTTCCTGACTTTCGTAGGGAAAATTCGGCTATGCCATTACTAATTTTGCGGATTTTTAGAGGCGAAACATTTTGGACCAGCGGGAGGCAACACTTGGCACCTCCCATTGGTGGACTTAGATCGCCCATGGACGAAATTGGAGAGCCAAGGCACGTTTTTGTGCCTTGTGCACAAATCGAGTTGGTAGGATATTTGTGTTTAGTTAATCCTCACCCTACACTTGCCTTGCACTTGTCTTCATCTTGGCCATTGGTTGGCCAAGACTTGAGCTATAAATACCCCTTAGAGATGAAGAGTTATTCATCCACAAAGTTATCTTCAAGTCTAAAAATCCTCTCCTCTCCCTTAAGCTTTTCGTCCAACACCTCTTCCCTCCTTGTGTAGTGTGGCGAGAGCCTACCCCACAGCCTGGCAAATCTACCCCCTCCTTGGTAGAAAAGTTGTCTTCTAGTATCGTTATAATGCCCAAAATACCTAGCCCAAATCCCTTAGTCCTTAGTAGAAGTTGTGAAGAACTTCAAGGTTTCTTAGACTCTGGAGCGTACAACTTAGGAGCTAAACCTTGCTCAGTGCGACTTTATCTAGGATATTATTGGGCTTACAGGGTAACTAATCCTAACCCTCTTTTGAATTAGAGAATACTTCTTGTTGTAGTATTAGAATAAGTATTAGATACTTAGAAGAATATCACGAATAGAATTGAACTGTTATCACGATGAAGGGTTTAAAGAAGAATAATTGAAGCTGTACTCACATGAATTTGTTTTCACAATGAACTTACATAGCTCACGGGTAGGGTTGTGCTGCCCGACTTTCCGTAAATTATGAACCCCTGTTTAGAATGACCCTCGGAGCGATCTTTGATAGATATACGTGACTATTATAGGTGACTCTGCGCGCGACATATTCAACTTGGCAGGTGGTTTTCGCTGAGAAGGTATGTGATTCTTCCTAAAGCATGATATTTTATAATATATAGTACGGTAGACGTACATGTGTTAACTGAATAATAACTTACGGCAATGCCTCACGGCTTAAGCCTGAATAACAAAGAACTGAAAACATTTCAAAAGAATACTGAATCATTTTTAACAGAAGATAAATATTTGGTTTTTAAAACAAAAGCGTAAGAGTTATACTGGCTTTATGGGAAGTTAGGTATAACAACTTAAGAAGATAAAAAGGCATTTACTTGTTTTGTTTATAAAAGCCTTGTATTGATTTACATTAAGTGTAGTAAGATTGTTTGATAAGTAGACATGTTATGGCGCTACTGTGTTAGTGTCTTGTAATCTTTGTGTAAGGGGTCATTCTTGCCGTGCTTACGTTGCTAACGGTAAGTCCATTGTCTTGTTATTGTATCACCTACCCCCATTTGTTATACGAGGCTTGCCCGCGATGCGGTCTATCGGCCTATGCGGTCTGTGAGACTATGCGGAGCCGCGGTATGCTCGAGTTGATCATTCGGGCGTTTAGCTGATCACGGGGACTCACTGTGCGGTCTGTTGAGACTATGCGGTCTTTTGAGGCTATGCGGGCTGCGGGAGCCTAGGCGGATCTGGGGGTTGCTGCCCCGATCGAGAAATATCTCATGCAGTGCATGTGGGACCTATCTGAGTGCGGAAGTCGGGACTAGGCACGAGAATGATACTATGGGCGATTGGCCTTGTTTGATCATTCGCGGCCTAGAATAGACTATTCTGATTTTCCTATTCCTGTTGTTGTTTGTGATGTGGCACTATGTGCAATTGAACTGATTGTATTTGTGAAAAGGTTTTAAATACTTTGATTTCATTTTAAGTACTTTATAGTTTCACATACTTGGTACTGTTATCTTGACCTCGCCCGGAGTGCGTTAAATCTGCGGTAAGGCGGCAGTGCTAGATCCACATCCTTAGGATCTTTGCGTTGGTGTCGGGAGCTCCATCTTCTCGGAGGCTCTACTTTTTGGGTATGATCTCCTGTATTGTAGATAGTTTTATGCGATCGGGGTATGGCGGGAACCTGTCCGCCATAGTTGTTACTTCCAGAAGTGCAGTAGTACTATTATGCAGTTGGGATGTAGCGCAAAACTTGAGTTATTTATATTATGCGAAAGGCAAGCTTTTCATCGATAAAGCGTGTCTTATTTTATAAAGCTGTTTCTGTCTTGTTTTATATTCATTTGGTTACTCGATGTATGACTACTTGGGTGCCGGTAAGGCACGATCCACGGCCGGAGCAGTCGTGGCGATTCTGATACCAGAGGTAGGGATACTTTGATTAAGTAAAGTGAGAAGTTAAGAATGTTGACAAGAATGATAAGTGAACCGAGACCATAGTTGTGTAGAGTTCAGACGTAGTAGTTACCCCGTAACAGTCTAAGACCGATAGGGAAGGATGTACAGTAGAAATGCTTCGACTTATGTGACGAACCTCTAGTGAATAGAGGGATAGGGTAAGAAGTACCTTGAGATAAGAGTGAAGTTTATTTCAGACTAAGAATGAGGAGTTAAGTGTGACGATGAGTCGGGTTATGGACTCATTTCGGGTCGGCCGATAGTATGGAATGGGGTGATGACAGTTAGAAATGGTCCCATTATGTGATAGGGTCCCGAGGATGCCAGGCCCAAGTTTAGTAAATCGTTGTACGAGTTTGTGGACGCGTTCCACCGGAACTAGGTCGTAAGGACCGAGAAGAGCCTTAACGGGAATGTAAGTAACAATATGGCCAAGTTTGGTTAGTAACTCCAAGGATTGGAGAACAGAAACAAAAATTGAGATTTTGTACGTTTACTAAATGAGTTTAGAGTACGAGAAAGAATGACAAGTAAGGAAAGAAAGGAACCTCTAAGGACCCCATGTTTGGGGAGACTGTAGCCTTCGAGTTTTGTGAGAAGGGACCACAGACGGAAGGTCCATTATTATGTTTACGTACGTTATGTGGTGGCCATGTGTGGCATCGTTGGTCTTGTGCATTTGATTGATAGGCATAGTATAGAGATTGTGCCGGAGTTTGTATAGCGTGACAACCGACTAAGAACATTCGGGGACGAATGTTTCTAAGGGGGGAAGAATGTTACACCCCGTAAGTTCAGGACATGTATAAGAGAATGTACGTAAGGAATCTAGACTTGGAAATTAGTACGAAAGGAGGAATTGTTTTTCCGACGGAAAATCTTCCGAACGTCGGAAAGGAAAAATGTTCGTTGTTGAGAATTGGATTCTCAAAATGTATTATTTGAAGAATATGGAACTTATTATTATGGAAATCTATTTTCAAGGATTTGGTCACGTGGGGCCCACCCGAGAAATTTTACGTTTTGTGGGGCCCACGAGGGTTACGGAATTTTTTATGGACGAAGGAGAGGGCGACACGTGGCACCTCCCCCACATTGCTTGGTCGAATTTATGCAAGGGCATAATGGTCATTGACTAAGGTGAAAGATTAGTCTTGCTAGAGCTTGACAAAGTTGACCAAGTCAAGAGCCATTTGGCTTGATCTCTTCCCTCCAATTTTAACAAGTGTTGTTATCCAAGCCCTCCATTGTGTTATAAGTATACTACTAGTAGCAAGACTTGAGCATTTCACACTTAGAAAAATTAGAAACATTGTTGTTCTACATTGAAGCTCTCGGGTTAGTGCCCTCTCCCACACAAAAATTTTGTGATTTTGATCCATTAGCCACAAGACTTTAACTTGATGTCCCCAAGGGTATTGTAAGGTTATCTCAATAGAAAGATTTGAAAAAAGCGCATTTTTACGTTAGTCGAAGGCGGAAACTAAGGGAGTTCTTGACTTTGAAGTTGGAACTTGAAGATGGGTTCTTAGGCCTCTGGAGTGCTTAGAGCGGATTAGAACCTAAGGAAAGGAGCTAAGAATTGCTAAAGTAGCGACTTTGAATCTTGGAAATTTTAAGGGCTTATAAAGGTATAAATTTTGTCGTTTTAGCAATTAAGTTTACTTATTGATTGTAGCTATGGATATTAGCAAGCATGAGATATATATTATGTACTTGGATAATTATTTTGACTATTGGAACCCCAATCCGAAAACTAGCATGTTAGCCCTAAGACTTCAATTCAAGTCGATTATTAGTTAAGTCGTCACATGTTGTGTAAAGAAGGAAATTGTAGTTGTTGAAGTTGTTTATGACTAAATAACATGTTGACCTAAGAACTTGGAATTGGAAAAGGATTGGAAAGACGTAGTGTTGTTGGTTATATGTTGGCCGAGAATGGCTAGTGAAGTATTAAACTATTTGGTATGAATTGTGGGGCGGAATTTTACACGTATTGTAAGGCGTGTAATCCCCTTTGTTTGGTTATTGTTTGGAGCCTTAAATGTGGCTTGTTGGTTATTGTATTCGGCCTTGAAAAGGTGGCAAAGTGAGTAGAAACAAAGGAAGTCTTTCCGATTTTCCGTAGAATTAGAGACCGTACACTTAGTATTATTCTACGTTAGAGACTAGAAGTTAATAGTCTTGTTGTGACCTTTATAGGTTGACACTTCTACGTACGGCGTATTCGGCTTAGCTTGAGGATTTAGCCGAAAAGGTATGTGAACTATCTCCTCTTCTAGCATGATTCCTTAAGATTAAGAAAGTATGTTCTACTCCTTAAATGATCCATTCCTTGGTTGTATTTGGATTGCCTAGAATATAATTTGTTCTATGTACTTCCTTGATTGTACTTTGATGTTTAAATTGTAAATTGTAAAATCCATTTTCTTAGTGAAGTTTGGATTCTTAAAAGTGAAAGTATTTTACTTAAAGTACATAGAGTCTTGAAAAGGAAGTGGTTTCCAAATCTTTTGGGCTAGTGCCTTAGTCCCAAAATCCTAAAGGTCATTATAATGACCTTAGGGGAGTCAAAGGAGTGATTTACTTAATTGTTTTAAAAGAGGAGAAATGACATGGTTTAAGAGAAGTAACTTGTTTTAAAGGAGTGAGTTACTTGAGGTTTAAAAGTAGAAGAAACTTGTTTTCTATATATTAAGAGACTTGAAGTGTTTTGAAAGTTAAGAACTTGATTTGTAAGTATGTGATACTTGGTTTTAATAGTATAAGTCTCTTGGTTATAAAAAGGAATGTATATGTCAAAAAAACCATAAAGGGTTATAACGGCTTTATGGGAAGTTGGTTATAACGGCTTTATGGAAGGTTTAGAAAGTTGTCTATTTTGATTAATCGGCATAAGTTGCCTAGTTTGTGAAAATTTGAAGTTACTTGGTTTCAAGCTTTGAAATGAGTTTCAAAAAGTAGAGTAACTTACTTTGAAGAATAGACACACCTTGATACTACCGGTGTTAGTATCTTGGGATTTTACATAAAAAGGAGTCTTTTGAAAAGAATGTACATACGTAGTACTTTGGCCTATTAAATTGAGAATTTGTCTAAGTGTGCCTTGATTAGTACTTTGGCTTGATAAATTGAGAATTTGTCTAAGTGTGCCTTGATTAGTACTTTGGCTTGATAAATTGAGAATTTGTCTAAGTGTGCCTTGATTAGTACTTTGTCTTGATAAATTGAGAATTTGTCTAAGTGTGTCTTGATTAGTACTTTGGCTTGATAAATTGAGAATTTGTCTAAGTGTGCCTTGATTAGTACTTTGGCTTGATAAATTGAGAATTTGTCTAAGAGTGCCTTGATAAGTACTTTGGCTTGTTAAATGAGAATTATTCTATTTGTGCCCTGATAAGTACTTTGGCTTGTCAAATGAGAATTTTTCTATGTGTGCCTTGATAAGTACTTTGGCTTGGTTAATTGAGAATTATTTCCAAGTGTGCCTTGATAAGTACTTGGCCTGATTAGTTGAGAATTTGCCTATGTGTGCTGGAAATATCCGGTTGTATGCTATTGGTATATCAGTCGTTTCGGGGTCATTCCCCGGGTTTGTGGCATTTGCAGATTCCGTGGAATTGCTACCCACGTGCGAGGAATACCTCATGCGGGTCTGTAAGGACTTATGCGGGTGAAATAGTCCCATGCGGGCGGGTCCAGCCTATGCGAGGAATACCTCATGCGAGTCCGTAAGGGCTTATGCGGGTGAAATAGTCCCATGCGAGGAATACCTCACGCGGGTCCACGTGACCTATGTGGGTGAAATAGTCCCAGGAGAAGGATTGCTAAATTATACTGCGGGCGGGTGGTCCTGCTTTGATCGTGAGCTTCCTATTTTATATTGTAAGCATACTACTGTTTACTCTCATTATTAGTAAGGCACAGTGTGTTGTAATTTGATTATCATATATGTCCCCGGATTTGTTTGTGTCACCCTATGGTCATGCTTTTACGATGTGGGATTCCGGGGCATGAGACCACGAGGTATTTAGGACACAGGTGGGACTTGGTGTTCATGTATCCTTATTGGTGTTATTATATCATGGACTGCCAGCAGTGAGGAAGGATTCCACGGGCATGATTGATATTATGGGCGTGAGACGTGAATTATATTTGAGTAGTGACTTTGGCGCTGTGTCCACGACTTGATATGGCGCTATGTGTTATGTCTTGTAGGTAGGCTATCATACATGTCTCTGTGTTGTTTAGATTTATGATTTTATTACAGTACTACTTGTTCACATGATGCGTGCCCGTCTTGACCTCGCCCGAAGTGCGTTCAATCTGCAGTGTAGTCTGTTGTTTGGTGATCGGCAGTGTAGGATCTGCTCGGGGTTTTGGATAGCTCCTCTGTCGGGAGTTATCTTTTGGTATATATCCTTGATCTGTGCTTTATGCAGTTTTGGGTGCAGCGGGGCCTTGTCGTCGTATTTGATTTAACTCCAAGTGCAGTATTCATATGTGGGATTGAACTCATGTACAGTGTAGTGTCTTTCATTATGTATATTATATGGCAGCCTTGTCGGCTTTGCCTTGCACGTACGGTTGCTTTAAAAAAAAAAAGAGGTGTTATTTAATTTCCGCAGTTTACTTGTATTGTTAAGGTAGAAGGGTGCCCAGGTAGGGCACGATCCACGCTTGAGGTTCGGGGTGTGAGTGGTATCGAGCGATCGATCCTCGGAATGTCTACAGACCGTGTCTAGTAGAGTCTTGATTATCGGTGTGTTGCGCGCCACACCCATGCGCGAGGCTACGGGACATTTAGGAGTTGGTTTCTATTTTCTCACTCTAAGATCGTGCCATAGAGGCGTGTTAGTAAGATAATTCCTCAGCGTGATTTTGTGTTCTGATTATGCCTCGAGGAGGCAACGGCCGCCAGAAGGGCAAAGGAGTAGCGAGAGCTACTAGTCGACTCAGAGAGTTGATAGGGCTTATGCCCGAGGTATACCTGGATGTTGTTCGCGATCGGCGAGTTAACCTGCGCGAGTTTTGTGGCCCAATACGAGCCTCGTTTCTCGATTAAGGGAAGACTTTAGGGTCATGAAGGAAGCCATTATGTTATTGACCAAGATAGCGGTCTGCGGTTTCGTCGGCGGGAGGTTATTTGGCGGTCTGACAGTGTCTGAGGTAGAGGCGGTAGCGGAGATCTGCGTAAGAGGCTAGACCGGTTGGTTATTCGGTGAGTTTTTGGGCGAGCTGCCTCGGCCGGCCAGTGAGATATTCGTCAGCCTACCCGGTACATACCCGCGGCTCACGGTGGGAGATTTGACCCAGGTATTTAGGAGCGGTCCAAGCTCCGAGGATCGAGTTCTCGGAGGAAGCGGAGGATTTTCTCGATCGAGGCCACTTATTCCTCGGTGTTCCGGATGTGGTAGCGTCGTTCGGAAATGTCGTTATGGCGCGGTGTTTGTTTTTATTGTGGTCGTCGGGCCATATTCGAGGGTATGTCGTTTTAGAAGAACGCGGTGGGGTGGCTCGGCTATGAGGCGGTAGTTGGTTCCCTTTCCTCATGGTATGCGTTCCCGGGGCGGGGTGTTGGATGTCGATCGGTCGTGGTAGAGGTCAGGGTGGAGTTTATAGTTCTGGCGGTCCTTCGAACCGCATAGATGACGTGACTACTGGACAGGATCAGGGGGCGACATCGCACGGGGTTACAGGTATATTTCGATTCTTTTGAATCATACGTGCATTGATAGATTCAGATTTTACCCTAGCATATATGTTTTCCCTTTATTGCTAGAGTTGTAAAGTGATAGTACCCCAGAGGTAGGGATACTTTGATTAAGTAAAGTGAGAAGTTAAAAATGTTGACAAGAATGATAAGTGAACTGAGACCATAGTTGTGTAGAGTTCACACGTAGTAGTTACCCCGTAACAGTGTAAGACCGATAGGGAAGGATGTACAGTAGAAATGCTTCGACTTATGTGACGAACCTCTAGTGAATAGAGGGATAGGGTAAGAAGTACCTTAAGATAAGAGTGAAATTTATTTCAGACTAAGAATGAGGAGTTAAGTGTGACGATGAGTCGGGTTATGGACTCATTTCGGGTCGGCCGATAGTATGGAATGGGGTGATGACAGTTAGAAATGGTCCCATTATGTGATAGGGTCCCGAGGATGCCAGACCCAAGTTTAGTAAATCGTTGTATGAGTTTGTGGACGCGTTCCACCGGAACTAGGTCGTAAGGACCGAGAAGAGCCTTAACGGGAATGTAAGTAACAATATGGCCAAGTTTGGTTAGTAACTCCAAGGATTGGAGAAAAGAAACAAAAATTGAGATTTTGTACGTTTACTAAATGAGTTTAGAGTACGAGAAAGAATGACAAGTAAGGAAAGAAAGGAACCTCTAAGGACCCCGTGTTTGGGGAGACTGTAGCCTTCGAGTTTTGTGAGAAGGGACCACGGACGGAAGGTCCATTATTATGTTTACGTACGTTATGTGGTGGCCATGTGTGGCATTGTTGGTGTTATACCCCGTATTTCCAGAGTATGTACGTGATGGCGTACGTATAATAATTTGAGCCTTAAGTTAGGCAAGTTTCGAAATTAGTGCACAACACCCGATTAGAGTCGTTTTCTGACAAAACGTTTCCACAGCTTTCGTAGGGAAAATTCCGGCTATGTCATTTCTAATTTTTGCGGATTTTTCCGAGAGACGAAACATTTTGGACCAACGGGAGGGTGACAAGTGTCACCCTCACATTGGAAGGGCTTGGACGGCAAACATGGCCATTGGCTTGGACGATTTGCTTGAGTGGGAGTAGGTAGGATATTTGTGCAAGTTGGTGTGGTAGATGGATAAGGTGCGCGTGGCTTAATCCTAGCCTACACTTGCCTAACACTTGGATGAATCTTGGCCATTGGTTGGCCATTTCTTGACCTATAAATACCCCTAACTTGATGAACTTCTTCATCAAAAAAATTGTCTAAGTCTTGAAAACCTTTCCTCCCTCTTGCTTGCTTGCTCGTCCAATAGCCCCTCTCTCGAGAAGGCCTTGGCGAAACCCCTCCCACTTTTGGTGCCACTGGTGAGGTACCCCTAGTCTAGTGGTTTTCGTATAATACCCTTTTTGTGGTATAGAGATACTCTCTAGTATTGTTATAATGCCCAAAATACTTTAGCCTAATACCTTGTACTACTTTCCAAAGTACCACTTTATCTGAAAAGCCGGAAAATACTATTATACTTTCCTTTAGCCACTAAACGAAACCACTAAGGAAAAATATTCACCGTAGTTGAAGTATTAAGTAGAAGTTGTGTAGACAACTAAGGGTTTCTTGGAGGCGTTTTGGAGCGCGGAGTAGGAGCTAAACCTTGCTCGGGATCGACATATAAACTCGGATAATTTTGGGCTTATCGAGGTAAACATTCTTGACCTTACATTTGTAATTGGAAATTACATGTTGTAGGAATATATAGTTAAGGTATACTATATATAGATTTGATCATAGTTGTGCGGCAATGTCTTTTGACTTAAGCTGAATAATACTTACGGCAATGTCTTGCGACTTAAGCTGAATTAAAGAGAAGCGACTGTAATTACATAGGACTGTATTACAGTAGACTTGTGTAGCATTACTGTGTAGTAGAATTGTACACGTCCGGTTAGACGTGTTAACCCCCCCTGGTTGGCTTGGTAGCCGGCCTCGATAAAGGAGGAGACTTACGCTGTTGCGGGGGGGGGAGGTGCTGCCGGATTTTCTATAGAATATTCTACTTTGAGCTCTAGATGTTAATAGGCGCCTTGTGGCCTCTATAGGTTGAAGTACTACGTGTGGCGTGGTCTACTTGGCTTAAGTGTAGCCAAGCGGTTTGAGGTACTTGGGCGCTTTTGCTTATAGTCGATAATCGTCGCGGTATGTGAACCTCTTCCTATCCTTTCGGCATGATATGTGTATAACTATGTAGTATGCGGTGAGCGTCGTGTGTTAAATGTATTTGATTGATTTAAAACATAAAGGGTTATAACGACTTTATGGGAAGTTGGTTATAATGACTTTATGTAGGTTAAGAAATGCCTTGTGGTTTTAAAAGGGAGTAAGCGATTTGACTTATAACTGACTTAATGTGTGACCATAAAGAACTTGAAGTATTTCTAAAGATTAAGAATCCTTTGTTTGAAAGAAGAGTAATACTTGGTTTTGAAAACATAAGAGTTATACTAGCTTTATGGGAAGTTAGGTATAACGTCTTAAGTGAGGTAAAAATGAATGGTTTATTGGTTTTAAAAGATAAGAGACTTGACTTGAATGTATTAATATGAGTTTTGTGTAAAACCTCATTCGTGAGTAATGAGTACTTGGTTGTTAAAAAGGAATAATGTTTCTTGATTCGAATCAGAATGTGTATCGACAAACCACTGCAGCGTTAATAAAGGAAAATGTATTGAATAAAAGAAGTATTATATTAAAACCAGTAGAAACCTCCATCTGCATAGAAGCTAAGATGAGACAAAATGATATTACATTTTCTAGATCATGGCTGCTTAATTTTGATTATGAACAGGAATAACGTACACTCTTATAAGGCATATGTTTTCTCAGAGTGTTTAAAAGAGAATTATATTCTTAAATGATTAAGACTATGAACTATGAAACTTTTCTAAAATAAAGAGACCTGAGTAAATGAAATTAGGCAACCTGGAACTTTAGGGGAAAGAATGTTGTTGAAAAGGAAAGTGTTCTGGTTTACCTAAAAATGTGAGTCACTCTATTTTCTACTACGGTATCGGGTGACTTTTATAAAAGAATGAATCTCTTTAAAAGGAATTTAACGTCGTAGTACTTTAGGGTTAAAACCCGGACTTTGTTATAAAATGGAAGTACCTTGAGTTGTGTATAACTTGCCTATGTTGTTGTTGTGTAACTCGCCTATGCTTGTTGTGATAGCCTTTGTGGTGCAAATATTGATATCAAGTGACTTCTTGAGAAAGAGTGGATCTTTTATAAAAGTCTAGAAGTATGGTAATTTGCTTGACCTTGTTTGTGATAGTGCCGTTGTCAGATATATTGTTATTGTGGTTACATGGACATGTCTACACCGATCACGAGTCAGGGGCATGTGGCCGTGCGGCGGGTTGATTACGAGATATTGTTATTGTGGTCACGTGGACATGTCTACCGTCTGCAGAATTCGGGGCATGTGGTCATGCGGCGGGGTTGATCACCCGATATATTGTTGTTGATGTTACATGGGCATGTCTACCGTCTGGTCGGGGCGTGTGGCCGTGCGGCATTGTCATTATTGTTGCATCATGGACATGTCTGCCGTCTGCGAGTGGGGCATGCGGCCGTGATCTGAACATGATTGGTGTTGTGGCGTGAGACCCATAGTTATATTTGAGTGATGACTTTGAGGCGTGAGTCCACGACTTGGCTTTTATGTTACATCTGTATTTTGGTCATCATACATGTCTCGCTTTATATAGGCGTTATGATTTAACTCTGATATTTTGATTTCACATACTTGGTACTGTTGTCTTGACCTCCTTCGGGGTTGCGTTCATGCCGCGGTAGAAATCATTGGATGTCGATCCCACTTTTAGGATCACCGCCAAAGTATTGGGAAGCTCCGTTCTTTGGAGGCTTATCTTTTAGTATGTGTTCCCGAGTTGTAGGTTCTTGTACATTCGGGGTATGGCGGAGCCACTCTGTCATAGTCGTTATAAATCTTAAGTGCAGTAATCTTGTTGTGGCGGGGTTGTAAAAAGATTAAAGCGTTGGGTTTATATGTACATATCACGAAGGCAAGCTGTTTTGGTTGCTTTGTTTACTTATAATATCTCTTATTTCATGTTCATATTTTATTTCGCTGATTTTTCTCGATGTTGTATCACAGGGTGCGGGTTAAGGCACGATTCACGGGCAGGTTGGTCGTGACAAAGTGGTATCGAAGCGATTAGTCCTCGGAAAGTGTCTGACCGTGTCTAGTAGAGTCTTGATTATCGATGTGTTGTGCACCACATCTATAATCGGGAGGCTGAGACATTTAGGATTAGTTTCCATTTCTTCTCATTCGAGATCGTGCCTTAGAGGCGTGTGATAAGTTGGACCCTCCGGCGTATTCCTTTCCTATCGGTTATGCCTCGCGTAAGGCAACCGGGCCCGGTGGCAAGCGGCGGGAGGCTGCTAGTGAGTGCAAAAGAATGCGAGCGCGAGCGATCGATGCGAACGATACTTGCCCGGCGAGTTTCGCGCCGCCCGACCAGCGAGTTTAGAGCGCGGCGGATGGCTGCGACACTCTGATACATGAGCCTCGGTCCGATGCAGGCGGAAGAGATGGGTTACAAGGAGATGGCGATTCTGCGGCGAGTCGTGGCGATATGAGAATAAGTGGGCCGGCGATTCGATGCACCGATGGTTCACCCTAGATCGGATAGTTTGAGGCTACGAGACTTTCGAGATGTAGCCCGCGAGTTCTACGGTCGAGGCACGAGGATGATCGCGAGGAGTTCATCAAGCGATTCTGACGGATCGTAAGTGATCGAGCTTGAGACCGAGTCGGTGGTCTTAGGTTCGCATCGCTGCGTGATACGCGATCGGTAGTTTGATCGTAGAGGCGTCGGGAGAGAATGTACTTCCGGCCGTTTGGGGCGAGTTTTGAGGGCCTTCCTGGCACATTTCTTGCCTCGCGAGATGAGAGGGCTCGGTAAATTTTTTATGTTGAGGCGAGCAGGCATCTGATTCGGGAGTACAATGTGGAGTTTGACTCATTGGCCCGGTATGTTCCCGCATTAGTAGCTAGTATGGAGGATCGAGTGCACCGATATATTATAGGGCTTGATGACTACCTAGCAGAGAGTTGTTCGGGTGTAGCTCTTCTGCCGGGCATGGACATTGCCGCGTGCGAGCTTATGCACTTAGGTGTGAGGCGGAGAAATCGGCGGAATGGCCGAGATCGGAGAAGAGGGCGAGCAGCGAGGTCCTTTGGTGACTTTGAGCGGACCGCCTCGGCGGCTAGTTTTGTACCTCGCCCGGTAGTGGTCCTCCCGCCTTGGGGCATCCAGAGTATTCGGGAGGCGGTCGAGCTCCGTGGGTTCGAGTTTCGAGGAGTAGGGTGTTGGCGGATCACGATCACCCCTGCTCGGTGTGGTCGATGTGGTAGACCGCATTTCGGGAGTGTCGTGGTGCGAGGAGCTTGTTATTTTTGCGGCGGCGGGGCCATTTTGCGGCTGTCCAGGCGGTAGCACGGATGTTACGATTCGACGCCCGGGATCGATGGTGGTTCATCGCCGCGCCTACGATTATGCGCCTGCAGGTGAGCCTATGATTAGAGTGGGCGGTAGATTCGAGTATATCCTTAACCCTCAGAGACTTGTATGTATTGATGTTATGATAATGTATTGTGTGATAAGTCCTGGTTGGGTAAATGAAAGTGGTAGCTTTCGCGATGTGTTTTAGCAAGATTGTTCCGTGTCGGCGAGCAAGAGTTGGGCGATAGTGGGTCGGGTTGGGGCCGTGTTGCGGGCCAACCGCGGCTGTTCGAGGTGGGGTCAGCTCTGGGTGGTCGCGGTGGCTGAGTCACGAGGTGCTAGGCCCAGATTAGATGACCATCGTATGAGTTCGTGGATACGTTCGACGAGAATCGGTTCGTAAAGGCCGAGAATGGCCTTAGAGGAGATCGAGGCTAGTAAGATGATCAAGTTTGGAGGTAGTGACTCCAAAGTTTTGGAAAGCGAAGTATGGTATGTATACTAGAGAGAGTTCGAGTGTTAGAAGAGTCTGTGAGATAGGGGAGAAGTGAGCGTGTGTGATCGTTTCTTTTGAGAAATGAATGTGCGAAGGGATCATGTTTTAGACCTTGGTGGGAACTCTTGTGATGAGCAGGTAATTCCTTGTTGGCTTGGATTTGGGTTTTCGCGCATGTTATCTTTGTGGCGGATGTGGCATGTTTGGTTTCGTAAGTATAGTAGTGAAGGCTATCTGGCGCGTGTTTGCTTTGAGGCGAGAAGGAACATTCGGGACGAATGTTTCTAAGGGAAGAATGTTATACCCGTATTTCCAGTATATGCGTGATGGCGTGCGTATAATAATTTGAGCCTTAAGTTAGGCAAGTTTGAAATTAGTGCCTGACACCCGATTAAGTCGTTTTTACGACGAAAGCGTTTCCACGACTTTTCGTAGGAAAATTCCGCTATGTTATTTCTAATTTTTGCGGATTTTTAGAGAGGCGAAACATTTTGGACCAACGGGAGGGTGACAAGTGTCACCCTCGCATTGGAAGAGCTTGGACGGCAAACATGGCCATTGGCTTGGACGATTTGCTTGAGTGGGAGTAGGTAGGATATTTGTGCAAGTTGGTGTGGTAGATGGATAAGGTGCATGGCTTAATCCTAGCCTACACTTGCCTAACACTTGGATGAATCTTGGCCATTGGTTGGCCATTTCTTGACCTATAAATACCCCAACTTGATGAACTTCTTCATCAAAAAAATTGTCTAAGTCTTGAAAACCTTTCCCCTCCCTCTTGCTTGCTCTCGTCCAATAGCCCTCTCCCGAGAAGGCCTTGGCGAAACCCCTCCCCCTTTTTGGTGCCACTAGCGGTACCCCACACTTTTTGGTGCACTAGCAGGGGTACCCACTGCCTAGTGGTTTTCGTATAATACCCTTTTTGTGGTATAGAGATACTCTCTAGTATTGTTATAATGCCCAAAATACTTTAGCCTAATACCTTGTAGTACTTTCCAAAGTACCACTTTATCTGGCTTGGAAAATACTATTATACTTTCCTTTAGCCACTAAACTAAACCACTAAGGAAAAATATTCACCCGTAGTTGAAGTATTAAGTAGAAGTTGTGTAGACACTTCAGGGTTTCTTGGAGCGTTTTGGAGCGCATTGGAGTAGGAGCTAAACCTTGCTCAGGATAGACATATAAACTCGGATAATTTTGGGCTTATCGAGGTAAACATTCTTGACCTTCTTTTGTAATTGGAAATTACATGTTGTAGGAATATATAGTTAAGGTATACTATATATAGATTTGATCATAGTTGTGCGGCAATGTCTTTTGACTTAAGCCTGAATAATACTTACGGCAATGTCTTGCAACTTAAGCCTGAATTAAAGAAAGCTGAGCGTAATTACATAGGACGTATTCTGATGACTTGTGTAGCATTCTTGTGTAGTAGAATTGTACGTCAGGTTGGTGGCGGCCTCGATAAAGGAGGAGACTTACGCATTTGCGGGAGAGTCTTTGCCGGATTTTCTATAGAATATTCTACTTTGAGCTCTAGATGTTAATAGGCGCCTTGTGGCCTCTATAGGTTGAAGTACTACGTGTGGCGTGGTCTACTTGGCTTAAGGTGTAGCCGACGGTTTGAGGTACTTGGAGCGTTTTGCTTATAGTCGATAATCGTCGCGAGGTATGTGAACCTCTTCCTATCCTTTCCAGCATGATATGTGTATAACTATGTAGTATGGTAGACGTACATGTGTTAAATGTATTTGATTGATTTAAAACATAAAGGGTTATAACAGCTTTATGGGAAGTTGGTTATAACAACTTTATGTAGGTTAAGAAATGCCTTGTGGTTTTTAAAAGGGGTAACTGATTTGACTTATAACTGACTTAATGTGTGACCATAAAGAACTTGAAGTATTTCTAAAGATTAAGAATCCTTTGTTTGAAAGAAGAGTAATACTTGGTTTTGAAAACATAAGAGTTATACTAGCTTTATGGGAAGTTAGGTATAACGTCTTAAGGGAGGTAAAAATGAATGGTTTATTGGTTTTGAAAGTTAAGAGACTTGACTTGAATGTATTAATATGAGTTTTGTGTAAAACCTCATTCGTGAGTAATGAGTACTTGGTTGTTAAAAAGGAATAATGTTTTACTGATTCGGGAATCAGAATGTGTATCGACAAACCACTGCAGCGTTAATAAAGGAAAATGTATTGAATAAAAGAAGTATTATATTAAAACCAGTAGAAACCTCCATCTGCATAGAAGCTAAGATGAGACAAAATGATATTACATTTTCTAGATCATGGCTGCTTAATTTTGATTATGAACAGGAATAACGTACACTCTTATAAGGCATATGTTTTCTCAGAGTGTTTAAAAGAGAATTATATTCTTAAATGATTAAGACTATGAACTATGAAACTTTTCTAAAATAAAGAGACCTGAGTAAATGAAATTAGGCAACTGGAACTTTAGGGAAAGAATGTTGTTGAAAAGGAATGTGTTCTGGTTTACCTAAAAATGTGAGTCACTCTATTTTCTACTACGTGTTTAGGTTGAATTTGATAAAAAGTATGAATCTCTTTAAAAGGAATTTAACGTCACGTACTTTAGGAGTTAAAACCGGACTTTGTTATAAAATGGAAGTACCTTGAGTTGTGTATAACTTGCCTATGTTGTTGTTGAGTAACTCGCCTATGCTTGTTGTGATAGCCTTTGTGGTGCAAATATTGATATCAAGTGACTTCTTGAGAAAGAGTGGATCTTTGATAAAAGTCTAGAAGTATGGTAATTTGCTTGACCTTGTTTGTGATAGTCCGTTGTCAGATATATTGTTATTGTGGTTACATGGACATGTCTACACCCGATCTGAGAATTCGGGGCATGTGGCCATGCGGCGGGGTTGATTACGAGATATTGTTATTGTGGTCACGTGGACATGTCTACACCGTCTGAATTCGGGCATGTGGTCATGCGGCGGGGTTGATCACCCAAGATATTGTTGTTGATGTTACATGGGCATGTCTGCCGATCACGATTCGGGGCATGTGGCCATGCGGCATTATCGTGTGTTGCATCATGGACATGTCTACCGTCTGAAATTAGGGGCATGCGGCCGTGATGCGAACATGATTGGTGTTGTGGGCGTGAGACCCATAGTTATATTTGAGTGATGACTTTGAGCGTGAGTCCACGACTTGATCGCTTATGTTACATATTGTATTTTGGTCATCATACATGTCTCTGCTTTATATAGTGTTATGATTTAACTACGATATTTTGATTTCACATACTTGCACTGTTGTCTTGACCTCGCCGAGTGCGTTAAATCCGCGAGTAGAAATCGTTGGTGTCGATCCCGCTTTTAGGATCACCCTTCACATATTGGGAAGCTCAGTTCCTTGGAGGCTTATCTTTTGGTATGTGTTCCACGAGTTGTAGGTTCTTGTACATTCGGGGTATGGCGGGCCTGTCGTCATAGTCGTTATAAAGCTTAGAGGTGCAGTAATCTTGTTGTGGCGGGGTTGTAAAAGGATTAAAGCTATCGGGTTTGTATGTCTATATCTGAGCAAGCTGTTTTGGTTGCTGTTTACTTATAATATCTCTTATTTCATGTTCATGTTTTATTTCCGCTGATTTTCTCGATATTGTATCACTAGGGTGCCCGGTAAGGCACGATCACGGGCCGAGTTCGGTCGTGGATTGGTGCTGTGCATTTGATTGATAGGCATAGTATAGAGATTGTGCGGAGTTTGTATAAGCGTGACAACCGACTAAGAACATTCGGGGGCGAATGTTTCTAAGGGGAAGAATGTTACACCCGTAAGTTCGGGACATGTATAAGAGAATATGCGTAAGGAATCAAGACTTGGAAATTAGTACGAAAGGAGGAATTGTTTTCCGACGGAAAATCTTCCGAACGTCGGAAAGGAAAAATGTTCGTTGTTGAGAATTGGATTCTCAAAATGTATTATTTGAAGAATATGGAACTTATTATTATGGAAATCTATTTTCAAGGATTTGGTCACGTGGGCCCACCCGAGAAATTTTACGTTTTGTGGGGCGCGAGGTTCTGAATTTTTATGGGACGAAGGAGAGGCGACACGTGGCACCTCCCACATGGCTTGGTCGAATTTATGCAAGGGCATAATGGTCATTGACCAAGGTGAAAGATTAGTCTTGCTAGAGCTTGACAAAGTTGACCAAGTCAAGAGCCATTTGGCTTGATCTATTCCCTCCAATTTTAACAAGTGTTGTTATCCAAGCCCTCCATTGTGTTATAAGTATACTACTAGTAGCAAGACTTGAGCATTTCACACTTAGAAAAATTAGAAACATTGTTGTTCTACATTGAAGCTCTCGGGTTAGTGCCCTCTCCCACACAAAAATTTTGTGATTTTGATCCATTAGCCACAAGACTTTAACCCAATGTCCCCAAGGGTATTGTAAGGTTATCTCAATAGAAAGATTTCGAAAAAAACGCATTTTTACGTTAGTCGCAAGGCGGAAACTAAGGGAGTTCTTCAACTTTGAAGTTGGAACTTGAAGATGGGTTCTTCATAGGCCTCTAAGGAGTGCTTAGAGCGGATTAGAACCTAAGGAAAGGAGCTAAGAATTGCTAAGGCGCGACTTTGAATCTTGGAAATTTTAAGGGCTTATAAAGGTATAAATTTTGTCGTTTTAGCAATTAAGTTTACTTATTGATTGTAGCTATGGATATTAGCAAGCATGAGATATATATTATGTACTTGGATAATTATTTTGACTATTGGAACCCTAATCCGAAAACTAGCATGTTAGCCCTAAGACTTCAATTCAAGTCGATTATTAGTTAAGTCGTCACATGTTGTGTAAAGAAGGAAATTGTAGTTGTTGAAGTTGTTTATGACTAAATAACATGTTGACCTAAGAACTTGGAATTGGAAAAGGATTGGAAAGACGTAGTGTTGTTGGTTATATGTTGGCCGAGAATGGCTAGTGAAGTATTAAACTATTTGGTATGAATTGTGGGGCGGAATTTTACACGTATTGTAAGGCGTGTAATCCCCTTTGTTTGGTTATTGTTTGGAGCCTTAAATGTGGCTTGTTGGTTATTGTATTCGGCCTTGAAAAATGTTATACCCCGTATTTCCAGAGTATGTACGTAAGGACGTACGTAGAAAAGTTTGGACTTTAAAGTGGCTTGGCCGATTTATTTTTGTTCACAACACCCGGTTAGAGTCGTTTTTCGACGAAACATTTTATACAACTTGCGAAGGGAAAATTCCGGCTATATCATTTTTAATTTTTGCGGATTTTTCCGAGAGACGAAATGTTTTGGACCAACGAGAGGGCAACACTTGGCACCCTCTCATTGGTGGGCATGTGGGGCGGCTTGGACGAAATGGGTGAGTGGGAGTAGGTAGGATATTTTGTGATATTTGTGTGGTAGATGGATAAGGTACACATTGAGGAACCTTGGCCCTACACTTGCATAGCACTTGGCTAGATCTTGGCCATTGGTTGACCTTTGCTTAGCCTATAAATACCCTCCTCCTTGAAGACTTCTTCATCAAAAACTTTCCTAAGTCTAAAATCCTCCCCCCCTCTCCTTGTAGTGTTTCGTCCCTCCCCTCTCCCTTTGGGAAGGCCTTTGGCCGAGAGCACCCTTTTCCCCCCCTTGGCCGAGAGTTCCCCCCCCTCCTAGTAGGGTTGGCGAGGGTATACCCCTTGTGGTGTTGTCTCGTATAAATACCTCTCTTGGTAGAAATACTCTCAAAGTATTGTTATAATGCCCAAATTACCTTAGCCGTATACCTTGTAGTATTCTAAGGTTATACCTTTACAAAAAGCCGGTTATACTATTATACTTCCGTCAGTCACCCACCGAAACCACAAGGAAAATCTCCATGATTAGTTGGAGTAGTATGTAGAAGTTGGTTAGAACTTCTAAGGGTAGTTTGGAGGCGGGTTGGGCGCACGGAGTTGGAGCTGAACGTTGCCCAGGATCGACTTTATACTTGGATAATTATGGGCTTATCGAGGTAAATACTCTTGACCTTCTATTGTAATTGGAAATTACATGTTGTAAGATTATATAGTTGAAGTATACTATATATAGAACGGAACCTAGCTTTGCGGCAATGTCTTTTGACTTAAGCCTGAATATTAAGAAAGAGAACTGAACTGTAATTACATAGGACTGTATTACAGTAGACTTGTGTAGCATTACTGTGAAGTAGAATTGTACACGTCCGGTTAGATGTATAAACCCCCCCTGGTTGGCTTGATAGCCGGCCTCGATAGAGGAGGAGATTTCTGTGATTTGCGGGGAGGTGCTGCCGAATTTTCTGTAGAATGTTCTACGAAGAGATCTAAATGTTAATAAGCGCCTTGTGGCCTTATAGGTTGAAGTACTATGCGTGGCGCGATCTACTTGGCTTAAGGAGTAGCCGGCGGTTTGAGGTACTTGGAGCGTTTTGCTATTAGTCGATACTCGTCGCGAGGTATGTGAACCTCTTCCTATCTCTTCTAGCATGATATGTGTGTAACTATGTAGTACGATAGACGTACATGTGTTAAATGTATTTGATTGGTCTAAAACATAAAGTGTTATAACGGCTTTATGGGAAGTTGGTTATAACAGCTTTATGTAGGTAAGAAAATACTTGTGGTTTTTCAAAGGTAACTGATTTGAACTACGAAACCTTTCTAAAATAAGAACCGTGAACATTTGAAATTAGGCAAACTTAAGCGTTGGGAAAAGAATGTTGTTACTTGATTTTATAAAGAGAAGTGTTCTGATTTACTTCAAAAGATAATCACTCTATTTTTTATACTACGGGTATTGTGTGACTTTTGTGAAAGAAACGGATCTTTTAAAAGAGTAATACATGAAGTACTTTGGGGCTAAAAACCCGAACTTGTTAACATAATGTAGAAAGTACCTTGTGTGAATAACTTGATTGTATTGATTTGTGATAGTCTTGTAATACTTTCTTGTTGACTTGATAAGTAAACATGTTAGGATGCTACGTGAGTTAGTATCTTGTGATGTTTGTGTAAAGGGGTTTTCCCTTGTTGTGCTTAGGTTGTTTAACGATAATTTGTCATGTTGATATTATATCACTCATGATTAGGGGTTAAGCGCCTCCGTCTGCGGGGTAGACTCGGGAGGGTCTAGTGACCTATGATTCGAGAATACCTTATGCAGTGCAGTATGGCCTATCGGAACTACGGAGTTCGAGTTAGTATCGCGGCCTTGTGGTCATGAAGTCTTTGTGGCCATGCGGACGGCGAGTCGGGGCTGCGGGAGTAGCTACCTCGATGCGGGGAATACCTCATGCGGGCCATTGGGTGGCCCGTGCGGGCTACGGGAAGTTCGGGGCTAGGCAGCGCGTTAGATCTGCGGGCGAGTGGCGGCTTTGATCATGTGATGCAGACAGATCTCATAATCTGATTCACGACCTTGTTATCGTGGGTTTTAGTAGTCGGCTATGCCCTCGTACTTACCGTGCGGTTTTATGATGACTTTGAGGCGTGAGTCACGACTTGACATGTTGCTTATTTATTGTGAATCGTAGTTTTGGTTATCATACATGTCTCTGCTTTATATAGACTACTATGATTTCATTCTGATATTTTGATTTCACATACTTGGTACTGTTGTCTTGACCTCCTTGGGCTGCGTTCATCTTGCGGTAAAGGTACACCGATGTTGATCCTCGCTCTTAGGAGTCACGATTCGTATGGGAAGCTCCGTTTCTCCGAGGCTTATCGGTGGTATAGTCCTGTCGTTGTAGGTATTTACATTCGGGGTATGGCGGGGCCTGTCCGCCATTGTTGTCGTATCATTCTTAAGTGCATGTAATGCTGTTGTGGCGAGTTGTAATGGGATGTAGCTGTTCGGTTTAAATTGATTTATATATATACCGTAAAGGCAAGTTTTCTCGGACTATTGTTTCATACTTCTTGTTATTTCATGTTATCGTCTTATGTTCGTGATTACTCGATGTTATATCACTAGGGTGCGGGGTAAGGCACGATCACGGGCCCGGTTGGTCGTGAAAAAAGTGGTATCGAGCGATTAATCCTCGAAAGTGTCTGAGCCGTATCGATGAAGTCGGATTATCGGTGTGTTGTGCACCACACCAATACTCAGGAGGCTATAGGATATTTAGGATTGGTTTCTATTCTTCTCACTCTGAGATCGTGCCTTAGAGCTGTGTTGTAAGTTGGACCCTCTCACGTATTTCTTTCCACTTACCGCTATGCCTCGCGTGGGCAACCGGGCCCGGGAGGCAAAGCGGCAAGGGAGGCTGCGAGTAAATCTGAGAGGGTTACGAGGGCCTGAGGCCCAACCATCACCGAGTTAGGTGCCGTTCGGGAGTTATGCTACGTCACGGCCCAAGCGAGTTTAGCACGCGGCGGGAGTTCCTGCTGCGGCCATGACATTTGAACGCCGGTTCACGGCCGGAAGCAGATAATATAGATTGCGAAGAGACAACCTGTTACTAAGTATGGATTTGGCTACGGAAGAGTATCTGGATGTCTGCGAGTCTTGATGAATATCTTAGAAAGGGTTGTGCAAGAGTAATTCTTGATTGAAGCTTGAGCATGGCACGTATGCGGGCTTGTCGCGGCGAGCCAAGCGTAGAGATCGGCGGGTTAACGAAGGACAACGAAGAGGCGGGGCGAAAGGTCCTTTGCAACTTTCGAGTCGAGTCACCTCGCGTGATTAGATTATGCACATCCACGGTGCGAAAGGTCCTCCACGGGGTTCGGGGCGTTCGGGGTATGCGAGTTGGTCGAACTCCGAGTTTCGGTTCCGCGGCTACGTAGGTTCCGGCCAGCCGGATTCGATTTTCCCAGTGTTGCGATGTAATGACGTCGTCGGGAATGTCGTCTTTTTAGTTGGTACTTGTTGTACCTGCGGCCGTCAGGGCCATGTGTCGAAAGGATGTCCTAGTAGGAGGACTCAGCCTTCAGGATCGGTGGGTAGTTCGTCATCTTCCCTAACTATGCGCCCTACGGGGTAGATTTTGATTAGAACGACTAAGGGGAGTGAAGCAGTAGATACAGGTATATCCTTAACCCTCTAGAGATCAGTATGTGTGATAAGATGAGTATATCGTAAGTGCTATGTTCTGATAGCAGTGTGTAAATTGTAATTAGAAATCTTGGTTAGTTAACCAAGTAAGATTTGGGGGATAGAGAAGGTGTGAGCCTTAGAGCTTTATACGTAGAGACCTTAGAGGAAAGGCCATCTCGAGTAAAGAAGTATTTTATGTTTGACCCTTGTCGGAGTGCATAGTGCACGTGAGCTATGTTTGTGGGATAAGTCCCTGAGTAGTGTGGAATGAAGGAGGGTAGTTGAGCTAAGAAGACCGCTAGGTTTTCATAACGTGATTAGTGAGATTGTTCCGGATCGGGGAGCTAGTATTTTTGCGCGTTGCCGGGTCGGGTTGAGGCCACGTTGCGGGTCAACCCGCGGCCTGTATGGTGGTGGGGTCAGTTTGTGATGGTCTCGCCTTGTGATAGGGTCACGAGGGTGTTAGGCCCATGTTTAGTTAACCAGCGTACGAGTTCGTGGATGCGTTCAATCAGTAGTCGGGCCGATGAGGTCAGCCCGTCTTATCTTTTAGTCCAAACCGTGTACTCGGTGGTATGTTGTGAGGCGTTATATCAGAAAGGTTGTAAGGCTGCACGGGGTGCCTACCTTTACCTTATGACAGACAGTGGAGCCAGTTCTGTTGTTTTTTCTTTACGAAAGTTTTACGAGCAAGATTAGGAACTCAGGTGAGTCTCAGAATCACATTCGCCCTCGGGCCAGTGTTTGGATTTCAGGGGTAGTTGCAAGGATTGTTGTCTCCTGTTGAAGGAGTGTTTAAGCTACCATTTTAGTGTTCGGATGTCGCCTTATGAAGCCTTGTAGGGGTGGAAGTGTAAGTTGCCGGTCGATTGGTTCGATGTTGGCAAGGTTCAGATAGTTGGTTCAGGCTTGTTCCAACAGACTGTGGATAGGGTGAAGCTTATCTAGAGGAGGTTTTTGGCAGCTCAGAGGAATCGTGCGGATTATCGGCGGCGCAGAGTTCGGGTTGACGGTCGGTCTTGAAGGTACCACCGGATAGGGTGTAGAAGAAACTTAGCGAGATTCTGTGGGCACTTTTGAGTTAAATGTGAGGATAGGCCAGGTTGCCTATATGTTAGCATTTGCCGTCCGACTTAGGAGGCAGTGCGTCCATTCTTTCGTGTTATGTTTGAGAAGGAAATCGGAGATCTATCCAGAGTGTTCCCAGTTAATGATGACTAAGTTGAAGATGATAACCCCGAGATTTGGAAACTGAAGCAGTGACAGAAATGTGGTAAGAGTTCGAGTGTACAAGAAGTGTACGACATCCTCTGGGATCGCATGCAGTCCGGTACCATTTGTTGGGTCGCCGGAGTGACACTAGAACCTCGCGGCAAAGTGACAAAAGTGGGGAGAAGCGAGCATGTATGGCGAGCATTGATGTGATCATTTCTTTTGAAAAGAGAAGGTGCGAAAGAAGTATACTTTAGACCCCGGAGAGAGGTGTTTGTGGTGATGTTAGAGGTGTTTCCTCGTGGACTTGGATGTAAGTATTTTGCGCAAGTTGTTTCTGTGGCCATGTGTGGTAGGATTGTTTCGTAAGTATAGTAGTGAAGACTATACTGGCGCACGTTTGTTTTGAGACTTAGAAGGAACATTCGGGACGAATGTTTCTAAGGAGGGAAGAATGTTATACCCCGTATTTCGGGTATGTGCGTGGGGCGTGCGTGAAAAGTTTGGACTTTATAGTGGCTTGGCGATTTATTTTTGTTCACAACACGGTTAGAGTCGTTTTTTTAACGAAAACGTTTTATACAACTTGCGAAGGAAAATTCGGCTATATCATTTTTAATTTTTGCGGATATTTCCGAGAGACGAACTGTTTTGGACCAACGAGAGGGCAACACTGCACTCTCATTGGTGGGCATGTGGGCGGCTTGGACGAAATGGGTGAGTGGGAGTAGGTAGGATATTTTGTGATATTTGTGTGGGAGATGGATAAGGTACACATGGAGGAATCTTGGCCCTACACTTGCATAGCACTTGGCTAGATCTTGGCCATTGGTTAGCCTTTGCTTAGCCTATAAATACCCTCCCTCCTTTGAAGACTTCTTCATCCAAAAACTTTCCTAAGTCTAAAATCCTCCCCCCCTCTCTTTGTAGTGTTTCGTCCCTCCCCTCTCCCTTTGGGAAGGCCTTTGGCCGAGAGCACCCTTTTCCCCTTGGCGAGAGTTCCCCACTCCTGTAGGGTTGGCCAAAGGTATACCCTTGTGGTGTTGTCTCGTATAAATACCCCCCTCTCTTGGTAGAAATACTCTCAAAAGTATTGTTATAATGCCCAAATTACCTTAGCCGTATACCTTGTAGTATTCTAAGGTTATACCTTTACAAAAAGCCCAGTTATACTATTATACTTCCCGTCAGTCACCAAACCGAAACCCTAAGGAAAATCTCCATGGTTAGTTGGAGTAGTATGTAGAAGTTGGTTAGAACTTCTAAGGGTAGTTTGGAGCGGGTTGGAGCGCACGGAGTTGGAGCTAAACGTTGCCCAGGATCGACTTTATACTTGGATAATTATGGGCTTATCGAGGTAAATACTCTTGACCTTCTATTGTAATTGGAAATTACATGTTGTAAGATTATATAGTTGAAGTATACTATATATAGAACTGAACCTAGCTGCGGCAATGTCTTTTGACTTAAGCACGAATATTAAGAAGAGAAGCGAATCAGAATTACATAGGGTGTATTCAGATGGACTTGTGTAGCATTCTTGTGAAGTAGAATTGTACACGTCAGGTTAGATGTATAAACCCCACGGTTGGCTTGATAGCGGCCTCGATAGAGGAGATTTCTGCGGTTGCGGGAGAGGTCTTTGCGAATTTTACGTAGAATGTTCTCTGAAGAGATCTAAATGTTAATAAGCGCCTTGTGGCCTTATAGGTTGAAGTACTATGCGTGGTGCGATCTACGGCTTAAGGAGTAGCGGCGGTTTGAGGTACTTGGGCGTTTTGCTATTAGTCGATACTCGTCGCGAGGTATGTGAACCTCTTCCTATCTCTTCTAGCATGATATGTGTGTAACTATGTAGTGCGATAGGCGTCACGTGTGTTAAATGTATTTGATTGGTCTAAAACATAAAGTGTTATAACGGCTTTATGGGAAGTTGGTTATAACGACTTTATGTAGGTAAGAAAATACTTGTGGTTTTAAAAGGTAATCGATTTGAACTATAAGCTGGTGGTTATGTGATAATAAAGAACTTGAAGTATTTCAAAAGATTTTTGAATCATTTTGAAAGAAGTAATACTTGGTTTTGAAAACTTACGAGTTATTCTTGCTTTATGGGAAGTTAGGTATAACGGCTTAAGGATGTTTTACTGATTTCAGAAATCAGAATGTGTATCGACAAACCACTGCAGCGTTAATAAAAGGAAATATTTTGACAGATTAAGTATTATTAAAACCAGTAGAAACTTCCATCCGTAGAAGCTAAGATGAGACAACATGATATTTCCTAGATCCTGGCTGCTGTAATAAAATTGTTATAAACAAGAATATCCTACTCACCTATAAGGCTTATGTTTCGCAGATGGTTTAAAAGAGAATTATATTCTTAAATGAATAAGACTATGAACTACTGAAACCTTTCTAAAATAAGCAGTGAACATTTGAAATTAGGCAAACTTGGCGTTGGGAAAAGAATGTTGTTACTTGATTTTACAAAGAGAAGTGTTCGATTTACTTCAAAAGATAATCACTCTATTTTTATACTACGGGTATTGTGTGACTTTTGTGAAAGAAGCGGATCTTTTAAAAGAGTAATACATGAAGTACTTTGGGGCTAAAAACCGAACTTGTTAACATAATGTAGAAAGTACCTTGTGTGAATAACTTGATTGTATTGATTTGTGATAGTCTTGTAATACTTTCTTGTTGACTTGATAAGTAAACATGTTAGGATGCTACGTGAGTTAGTATCTTGTGATGTTTGTGTAAAGGGGTTTTCCACTTGTTGTGCTTAGGTTGTTTAACGATAAGTTTCATGTTGATATTATATCACTCGTGATTAGGGGTTAAAGCCCTCCGTCTGGGGTAGACTCAGCGGGTCTAGTGACTATGATTCGAGAATACCTTATGCAGTGCAGATGGCCTATCTTGGAACTACGGAGTTCGAGGTTAGTATGCGGCCCTTGTGGTCATGCGGTCTTTGTGGCCGTGCGGACGACGAGTCGGGGCGCTGCCGGAGTAGCTACCCTCGATGCGGGAATACCTCATGCGGGCCATTGGAGTGGCCCGTGCGAGCTACGGGAAGTTCGGGGCTGAGCGCGCATTAGATACTGCGGTAGTGGCGGCTTTGATCATGTGACGATGCAAGCGGATCTCATGATCTGATTCTGACCTTGTTATCGTGGGTTTTAGTAGTCGGCTATGCCTCGTACTTACCGTGCGGTTTTATGATGACTTTGAGGCGTGAGTCCACGACTTGACATATTGCTTATTTATTGTGGCTGTAGTTTTGGTTATCATACATGTCTCCGCTTTATATAGACTACTATGATTTCATTTCTGATATTTTGATTTCACATACTTGGTACTGTTATCGACCTCGCCGAGGCTGCGTTCATGCCGCAGGTAAAGGTACACCAGTGTTGATCCTCGCTCTTAGGGTCACAGTTTAGCGTATGGGAAGCTCCGTTTCTCCGGAGGCTTATCAGTGGTATAGTCCCCTGTCGTTGTAGGTATTTACATTCAGGGGTATGGCGGGGCCCTGTCCCGCCATTGTTGTCGTATCATTCTTAGAGGTTTGTAGTACTGTTGTGGGCAGAGTTGTAATGGGATGTAACTGTTCGGTTTTAAATTGATTTATATATATACCGTAAGGCAAGTTTTCTCAGACTATTGTTTCATACTTCTTGTTATTTCATGTTATCGTCTTATGTTCCGCTGATTACTCTGATGTTGTATCACTAGGGTGCCCGGGGTAAGGCACCAGTCACGGGCCCGGGTTCGGGTCGTGACAAAAAAGGTGGCAAAGTGAGTAGAAACAAAGGAAGTGCTGCCCGATTTTCCGTAGAATTAGAGACCGTACACTTAGTATTATTCTACGTTAGAGACTAGAAGTTAATAGTCTTGTTGTGACCTTTATAGGTTGACACTTCGTCACGCGTGTTCGGCTTAGCTTGAGGATTTAGCCGAAAAGGTATGTGAACTATCTCCTCTTCTAGCATGATTCCTTAAGATTAAGAAAGTATGTTCTACTCCTTAAATGATCCATTCCTTGGTTGTATTTGGATTGCCTAGAATATAATTTGTTCTATGTACTTCCTTGATTGTACTTTGATGTTTAAATTGTAAGTTGTAAAATCCATTTTCTTAGTGAAGTTTGGATTCTTAAAAGTGAAAGTATTTTACTTAAAGTACATAGAGTCTTGAAAAGGAAGTGGTTTCCAAATCTTTTGGGCTAGTGCCTTAGTCCCAAAATCCTTAAGGTCATTATAATGACCTTAGGGGAGTCAAAGGAGTGATTTACTTAATTGTTTTAAAAGAGGAGAAATGACATGGTTTAAGAGAAGTAACTTGTTTTAAAGGAGTGAGTTACTTGAGGTTTAAAAGTAGAAGAAACTTGTTTTCTATATATTAAGAGACTTGAAGTGTTTTGAAAGTTAAGAACTTGATTTGTAAGTATGTGATACTTGGTTTTAATAGTATAAGTCTCTTGGTTATAAAAAGGAATGTATATGTCAAAAAAACCATAAAGGGTTATAACGGCTTTATGGGAAGTTGGTTATAACGGCTTTATGGAAGGTTTAGAAAGTTGTCTATTTTGATTAATCGGCATAAGTTGCCTAGTTTGTGAAAATTTGAAGTTACTTGGTTTCAAGCTTTGAAATGAGTTTCAAAAATTATAGTAACTTACTTTGAAGAATTGACACGGCTTGATACTACGGGTGTTAGTATCTTGGGATTTTACATAAAAAAGAGTCTTTTGAAAAGAATGTACGTACGTAGTACTTTGGCCTATTAAATTGAGAATTTGTCTAAGTGTGCCTTGATTAGTACTTTGGCTTGATAAATTGAGAATTTGTCTAAGTGTGCCTTGATTAGTACTTTGGCTTGATAAATTGAGAATTTGTCTAAGTGTGCCTTGATTAGTACTTTGGCTTGATAAATTGAGAATTTGTCTAAGTGTGCCTTGATTAGTACTTTGGCTTGATAAATTGAGAATTTGTCTAAGTGTGCCTTGATTAGTACTTTGGCTTGATAAATTGAGAATTTATCTAAGAGTGCCTTGATAAGTACTTTGGCTTGTTAAATGAGAATTATTCTATTTGTGCCCTAATAAGTACTTTGGCTTGTCAAATGAGAATTTTTCTATGTGTGCCTTGATAAGTACTTTGGCTTGGTTAATTGAGAATTATTTCCATGTGTGCCTTGATAAGTACTTGGCCTGATTAGTTGAGAATTTTCCTATGCGTGCTGGAAATAGCCGGTTGTGTGCTATTGGTATATCAGTCGTTTCGGGGTCATTCCCCGGGTTTGTGGCATTTGCAGATTCCGTGGAATTGCTACCCACGATGCGAGGAATACCTCATGCGGGTCCGTAAGGACTTATGCAGGTGAAATAGTCCCATGCGGGCGGGTCCAGCCTATGCGAGGAATACCTCATGCGAGTCCGTAAGGGCTTATGCGGGTGAAATAGTCCCATGCGAGGAATACCTCACGCGGGTCCACGTGACCTATGTGGGTGAAATAGTCCCAGGAGAAGGATTGCTAAATGATACTGCGGACGGGTGGTCCTGCTTTGATCGTGAGCTTCCTATTTTATGTTGTAAGGATACTACTGTTTACTCTCATTGTTAGTAAGGCACAGTGTGTTGTAATTTGATTATCATATATGTCCCCGGATTTGTTTGTGTCACCCTATGGTCATGCTTTTACGATGTGGGATTCCGGGGCATGAGACCACGAGGTATTTAGGACACATGTGGGACTTGGTGTTCATGTATCCTTATTGGTGTTATTATATCATGGACTGCCAGCAGTGAGGAAGGATTCCACGGGCATGATTGATATTATGGGCGTGAGACCCGTAGTTATATTTGAGTAGTGACTTTGCGGGCCTGCGTCCCTGACTTGATATGACTGCTTATGTGTTATGTACTGTAGGTTGGCTATCATACATGTCTCCTGTGTTGTTTAGACTGTTATGATTTTATTACAGATTTCATTCACATACTTGGTACATTCTTCGTCTTGACCTCGCCCGAGGCTGCGTTAAATCCGCGAGTGTAGGTACGTTATTTGGTGATCTGCAGGTGTAGGATCCTGCTCAGGGTTTTTGGATAGCTCCCTCTGTCCAGGAGTTATCTTTTTGGTATATATCCTTCGATGTGCTTTATGCAGTTTGGGTACGGCGGGGCCTTGTCCCGTCATATTTCAGTTTAACTCCTAGAGGTCTGTATTCATATGTGGGATTGAACTCATGTACAGTGTAGTGTCTTTCATTATGTATATTATATGGTAGCCTTGTCGGCTTTGCCTTGCATGTACGGTTGCTTTAAAAAAAAAAGAGGTGTTATTTAATTTCCGCAGTTTATTTGTATTGTTAAGGTAGAAGGGTGCCCAGGTAGGGCACCAGTCACGGGCCCGGGGTTCGGGGTGTGACAGAAGTCCTGACACATCGGGAACACACAACCGACCCTCAAATCTCAGCACCCCATCAGGCGCTACCTCGAATAGACTCTTCTCCTCCCGAAGAGCTGCATCACGATCTTGTGCAAACAGGTCCTCAGCGTCGCCTCTTCACCTCATCAACGATGGAAGACTCGGCAACCTCACGAACCCGTACCCCACTATCGTCGGTATCGATCAATCGAACCCCAAGGCTCGCTAACTGGTGGATCTGACGGACCATGTCCTGCCTCTCTGGCTGTACCTCTGACAGGCTCCCCATCGATCTACGACTCAAGGCATCAGCAACTACGTTGGCTTTCCCCGGATGGTATAGAATATCAACATCATAGTCTTTCAGCAACTCTAACCACCGTCTCTGTCTCAAGTTCAGCTCCCTCTCGAAGATATACTGGAGGCTCTTGTGGTCTGTATAAATATCCACATGAACCCCATACAAATAATGTCTCCAAATCTTCAAGGCATGTATAACTGCGGCCAACTCTAAGTCATGGGTAGGGTAATTCCTCTCATGCTTCCGTAACTGCCGGGAAGCATAGGCTATAACCTTGCCGTGCTGCATCAAAACACACCCTAGCCCGATACCCGAGGCATCACAATAGATCACGTACCCGTCTAACCCCTCAGGAAGAGTAAGAACTGGGGTTGTAGTCAACCTCTCCTTCAGCAACTGGAAACCCTGCTCGCAAGCCTCTGTCCACTGGAACTTGGCTGCCTTCTGAGTCAGCCTAGTCAACGGTGCTGAAATCGAAGCAAACTGCTCCACAAACCTACGATAATACCCTGCCAGCCCTAAGAAACTGCGCACCTCGGTCGGAGTAGTAGGTCTCGGCCAAGACTTGACTGCCTCAATCTTTGCCGTATCCACGCGAACACCATCAGCCCCAATAATATGCCCCAGGAATGCCACTGAGGCCAACCAAAACTCACACTTGGAGAACTTGGCGAATAACTGCCGGCTCCGGAGGACCCCAAGTACAGTCCTCAAGTGATCTGCATGCTCCTGCTCTGTCCGCGAATAAACCAGGATGTCATCAATGAATACAATCACAAATGTATCCAAAAATGACTTGAACACCCGGTTCATCAAATCCATAAATACCGCTGGAGCGTTGGTCAAACCGAAAGACATAACCCTAAACTCATAGTGCCCATACCGGGTCCTGAATGCAGTCTTTGGGATGTCTGCCTCTCGAACTCGAACCTGATGATAACCAGACCGCAGGTCTATCTTTGAGAAACACCTCGCACCCTGCAGCTGGTCAAATAAATCATCAATCCTGGGGAGGGGGTACCTATTCTTAATGGTTACCTTATTCAGCTGCCTGTAATCAACACACATACGCAGCGTCCCATCCTTCTTCTTCACGAACAACGCCGCTCCCGGGAGATACACTAGGCCGATAAAGCCTTTCTCCCAAATCTTTGGTGGTCCTTCAGCCTCCTCAACTCGGCGGTGCGTCTGTATGGCGGAATGGAAATAGGTCGAGTGTCTGGCAACATGTCAACACAAAACTCAATCTCCTCTCGGGAGGATACCCAAGATCATGCAGGAACACATCCGAAACTCCCTAACCACTGCATCGAAGAAGCGGCACCTCAACCTCTGTATCAAATACCCGAACCAGATGATTGATGTACCCTTTCTGCACCATCTTCCTAGCCTTGAAGTAAGAAATAAACCTACCCGCCGGCGTATTTGTGTTGCCCTTCCACTCGATAATCGGCTCGCCAGAAACGAACCGAACCAACTGTCCCTACAGTCAACGTTGGCATAACAAGAAGCCAACCAGTCCATACCCATAATGACATCAAAATCTGTCATCTCCAGCTCTATCAAGTCTGCAAGGGTCTGACGACTGTAAATATAAACCGGACAACCTCTGTACACCCGCTCAGCTAACACCGAATCTACCATTGGCGTAGCTACCTCAAAAGGGTCTATCGACTCCGGCTCTATCCCGATTCTACCCGCAATAAGAGGGGACACATAGGACAAGGTAGAACCTGGATCTATCAAAGCATAAACATCACAGCATGAAATCAATAATGTACCTGTGATGACGTCAGGGGAAGCCTCCTGATCCTGGCGGCTGGCTAGAGAATATATGTGGTTTTGTGGACCGCTAGAACTGGAACCACCACCACGACCTCTACCGCGGCCTGCCGGTCCGTGAGTACCACGCCTCGGGCGCATAACCACGAAGGAGAAGACCCAGCGGATCACGGCTGCACCGTACCACACATGCCGCCTCTAGACGGACAATCTCTCCTCAAATGGCCCTGCTGGCCACACGAGTAACAAGCTCCTGAAGCTCTGCGACACTCGCCCTGGTGGAACCTACCGCATCGAGCACCGAGGTGTGGGTGGTCCCGATCGGTGGTTCTGCCTCCCCGAAATCCGAAGCCGGGCCACGACCTACTCTGAATGACACAGTGCTGGACCTCTTGCGAGAAAACCGTGAAGGAGCACTCTGTCTTTGGTGGAAAGTGGACTGATGCCGAGGTGTCCCCCTCAAAACTGCCTGAGACCACGATGTCACGGCCTCTTGGGCTTTGAGTCAATCTGGTCCTCCCTCTCTCTATCCTCTATCCCCTACGCATAGGCCTGCATCCGGGCGATGTCCATACCGGGATGAAGAGCCACACCCAAGCACGCGGTAATCATATGACGATCAAGCCCCATCACAAAACGATGAACCCTATCCGCCATGTCGCCTGATAGTCTGCGTGATGCGGCAAGGAGTCAAACTCAAGCTATACTCCCGATAGTCCTCCTGCTCGCCTCAAGGTCAAGAATCATCTGCCCGGCTCTCCTCATCTCGTGAGGCAAAAAGTGAACCATGAAGGCCTCAGTAAACTCCTCCCAAACAATTTGGAAGAGCATCATCACCTCTCGAAAGCAACCACGACTCAAACCGGTTTATGATATCAGCGCAACCGGTAGGAGGCTAGCGTAAGAACTCAGATCTGAAGCCCTAAGAACTGCATGGTCATTGTAGGCCGAATGAACTCCTGCGGATCCTCATCCGACCTTGAACCATAAAACTCAGGTGGATAACAACCCAGAAAATCCCTAACCCAAAACCGCTTCACAGGGTGGGTTGCTGTCGTATTTGTCAGGCTACTATCTTGGTCAATAACCGGATCTGCTCCCGTAGTCTCTATACTCGGCACCAGTGCGGGCTCGAGGCTCGCAGGAACCTCTGGAGCTCTGCCGCTCTCGGCTCCTCTAATATGCTGGCGTGGCTGAACTCGCCGACTACTCGCCTCGGGCATAGCGTGCCCGAGTCCGTGTAACCCTCGAGTACCGCTAGCGCCTCCTGCCGCTTTGCCTCTCGGGCCTGGTCGCCTTCCGTGGAGGCATATCATTTCATAAGACTAGGTCGAGAGGATTCATCCTAATAAGACAACTCTCTTTGCGATCTCGCAGAGAGAAGAATGAAACCAATCCTAAATGTCCTGTAGCCTCACGATTATAGATGTGGTGCACAACACACCGATAATCAAGACTCTACTGACACGATGCGTAGACACTTTCGAGGACTAACTACTCGATACCACTTTTGTCACGACCGACCCGGGCGGCGATCGTGCCTACACAGGCGCACCCTGTTGATATCGTCGAGAGAATAGCGTGAACATACACAACATAAACACGTGTGTAACAATAAAACATCTCGGGCTGGCGATAAGGCCGCCTTCAATATATAAGCGTTATACCCGTAGTTCCGGTATGTATGCGAGGGCGTGCGTGCGAGAATCGGCGAAAGATTGGAAAGGAAGAAAGAGGTGATTTTCCACGGAAAAGTTTCCGGTTTTGTGAAGGAAAAAGGTTCGTTAATGGGAATTGGATTCCCAGTTTGGTATTCGTACTTCTGGAATATTAGAGAATTATGGAATTTTATTTTGGAAATGGTCACGTGGGGCCACGGGTGAAATTCTGTTTTGTAGGGCCCACTTTGTTTTCGAGATTTTGGCCATTGTGGATATTTTGGAAGATGTTTTATTTTGGGCCAATAGGAGGGTGACACGTGTCACCCCCGCCTAGGTGGCTTGACCGAATGACCTTTGTGCACAACACCCGGTTAGAGTCGTTTTTAGAAGAAACCTTTTAAACAGCTTACGTTGGGAAAATTCCGGCTATGTCATTTAGTATTTTTGCGGATTTTTCCGAGAGACGGAACATTTTGGACCAACGAGAGGGCGGCACTTGGCACCCTCTCATTGGTGGGCAAGGTGGGCGGCACATGGGACGATTGGGAGATAAGGTTGGGCAAGATATTTGTGAGGTTTTAAGGAGTAGGGACTAGGGGCACTTGGGCATATCTTGGCCTACACTTGCATAGCACTTGGCTAGATCTTGGCCATTGGTTGGCCTTTGCTTGGCCTATAAATACCCTCCTGAAGACTTCTTCATCACAAATAAATCTCTAAGTCTTGAGAGCTCCCTTTTCGTGAGGCCCTTGGCAGGAGTAGCACCCCTCCTTGTGGTGTGGCGAGACCCACCCCCTTCCTTAGGGCTAGGCCGTGGGGTACCCCCTTTTGCCTTGTTGTTCTCGTAGAATACCCCTCTTGGTAGAAATACTCTCAAAGTATTGTTGCTATACCCAAAATACCTTAGCCGTATGCCTTGTAGTATTCCAAAGATACCTCTATCGTAGAGCAGGAAATACTACCGTATGTCCTTTTGTCTCAAATCGAAACCCTAAGGAAAATCTCCATAGTTGGTTGGAGTATTTAGAAGAAGTTGCGTAGAACTTCTAAGGGTTGTTGGAGCGGGTTGGAGCACCCGGATTTGGAGCTAAACGTTGCTAAGGATCGACATTTAACTTGGATAATTATGGGCTTATCGAGGTAATTATCTTGTCCCTCTTTGTAATTGGAAATTACATGTTATTAGAATATATAGTTGAAGTATACTATATATAGAACTAAGCTTAATCTTTGCAATGTCTTTTGACTTAAGCTGAAGAATAAAGAAAAGAATCGCCTTTGTATTTACATAGGGTGTATTGCAGTAGACTTGTGTAGTATTCTTGAGTAGAATTGTACGTCAGGTTAGGCGTGTAAAACCCCTGGTTGGCTTGGTGGCGGCCTCGATAGAGAGGAGATTTCTGTTGTTGCGGGGAGGTCTTGCGAATTTTACGTAGAATTGGAACCTTGTGTTTTGAAGTTAATAGACGTTTGTGACCTTTCTAGGTGAAAGTACTAAGAGTAGCGTATTCTACTTGAGGAGTGGAAAGGGCTAGCAAGGTTGTAGTACTTGGAGCATTTTGCTTATTGTCGATACTCGTCGCGAGGTATGTGAACCTCTTCCTATCTGTTCTAGCATGATATGTGTGTAGCTATGTAGTGCGGTGGGCGTCAGTGCTAAGTGTATTTGTTTGGTTTAAACATAAAGTGTTATAACGGCTTTATGGGAAGTTGGTTATAACGACTTTATGTAGGTAAGAAAATGGTTTACTGATGTTAGAAGTTAAGAGACTTGATCTTATAAGATAAGAGACTTAACTTATTTGTTTTAATGTGGATGTTTGTGTGAAACCTCATTCGTGAGTAATGAGTACTTGGTTTTTAAAGGGATAGTGTTTCTTGATTTGGAATCGAATGTGTATCGACAGACCACTGCAGCGTTAATAAAGGAAAATGTATTGAATAATGATGTGTTGTATTAAAACCAGTAGAAACCTCCATCTGCATAGAAGCTAAGATGAGACAAAATGATATTACATTTTCTAGATCATGGCCTTTGTAATAAGATCGTTATAAACAAGAATAAACTACTCACATATATGACATATGTTACTCAATTGTTTTAAAGAGATTAAGACTATGAGTTATGAAACCTTTCTAAAATAAGTGACTTGAGCATTTGAAAATGAGAAGCTTGAGTAATTGAAACTAGGCAAAACGGAACTTAGGAAAGAATGTTGTTACTTGATTTTGAAAAGGAATGTGGGTAGGTCATTCTAATACTAAGGGTATAGGGTGACTTTTATAAAAGTAATGGATCTCTTTTAAAAGAACTTAACGTATGTAGTACTTTGGGGTTAAAAACCCGGACTTTGGCATAAAATGAAAGTACTTTGAGTTGTGTGAAACTTGCCTATGCTTGTTGTTGTGAAACTTGCCTATGCTTGTTGTTGTGAAACTTGCCTATGCTTGTGATGATAGCCTTTGTTGTGCAAGTGTGGTATTTACGTCTTCTGGCGTCTCGATAGAGGCGGTCGACTTGTTGAGAACTTACTTGGGCGTCTTTGGCGGTGATGGAGTATTCCACGGGTATGTTTCCATTTTGATTCTTGTCTTGTTGTTGATGTCACATGGACATGTCTACACCGTCTGCAGATTCGGCATCGCGACGTGCGGGGTTGATTACAGATATATTGTTATTGTGGTTACATGGACATGTCTACACCGAGGTAGAATTTCGGGGCATGTGGCCGTGCGGCGGGGTTGATCACCCAAGATATTATTGTTGATGTCCCATGGGCGTGTCTACCGAGGTAGAATTCGGGCATGTGGCCATGGGGCATTGGTATTATTGTTGCATCATGGACATGTCTACACCGATCTGAGTTAGGGGCATGCGGCCGTGATGCGAACATGATTGATGTTGTGGGCGTAAGACCCATAGTTATATTTGAGTGATGACTTGAGGCGTGAGTCACGATCGACATGTTGCTTTTATGTTGTGAATCAGTAGTTTGGTTATCATACATGTCTCTGCTTTATATAGACTAGTATAATTTCATTTCTGATATTTCTGATTTCACATACTTGGTACTGTTATCTTGACCTCCTTGAAGTGCGTTCATCTGCGCGAGTAAGTACATCGGCCGTGGATCCTCGCTCTTAGGATCTCGGTTCAGCGTTTTGGGAAGCTCCGTTTCTCGGAGGCTTATCTTTTGGTATGTGTTCCTGAGTTGTAGGTTCTTGTACATTCGGGGTATGGCGGCCCTGTCGTCATAGTTATGTAAATCTTAGAAGTGCATGTAATCTTGTTGTGGGCGGGGTTTGTAAAAAGGATTAAAGCATTCGTTTTGAAAGAGTTGTATTTATTTATGTTATTGGAAGGTAGCAGTTGGGTTGCTTTTTTATGTTCATATATCTTGTTTCTTGTTTAAAGTTTTATTTTCCGCTGGTTTTCTCGATGATTGTATCACTAGGGTGCGGGATAAGGCACGATGCGGGCCGGGCAGTCGTTACAAAAGTGGTATCGAGCGATTAATCCTCGGAAAGTGTCTGACCGTATCGATTAGAAGTCTTGATTATCGATGTGTTGTGCACCACGCGATAATGTCGGAGGCTATAGGATATTTAGGGTTAGTTTCCATTCTTCTCATTACGAGATCGTGCCTTAGAGGCGTGTGATAAGTTGGACCCTCTAACGTATTTCTTTCCCTTACCATTATGCCTCCGTGTAAGGCAACGAGCCACTGAAGGGCAAGACAGAGGAACCGCTAGTGAGATCTGAGAGAGTGAGCAGCGCAGCCAGGCATACGAGTTGTGCTTGACGGCGGGTTTTGTAGCGCCGCCCGGCCAGCAGAGGTTAGAGCGCGGCAATAGGCTGCTGAGACCGCGATACACGAGCCTCCATCCCGATGCAGAGGCGAGAGAGATGGGTCACAAGGAGATGGCCCGATTCTTTGGCGAGTCGTGGCGAATATGAGGATAATTTGGATCAGCAGTTCGATTCGAGCACCATGGTTCACCCCGGCGAATAGTTTGAGGCTACGGGACTTTACGAGTGTAGCCCGAGTTTTATGGGTCGAGGCACGAGGATGATCGCGAGGAGTTCATCCGGCGATTCTGAGATCATGCGGGTGATCAAGGCTTCAGAGACCGAGTCTGTGACCTTCGGTTCGCATCGGCTGCGTGATACCGCAGTCGATTGGTTTGATTCGTGGGAGCTTTCCCGGGGAGAGCATGCACCTCCAGCGGTATGGGATGAGTTTTTAGAGGCTTTTCTCACTCATTTCTTGCCTCGCGGATGAGGAGAACGCGGGTCAGATTTTTGATGCTTAGACGAAGCGGCGTGCGGTTCGGGAGTACAATGTGGAGTTCGACTCATTGGCGTGCGTCCAGCGTTGGTAGCTGTATGGAGGATCGAGTGCACCGATATGTTACGGGCTCGATGATTACATGTCGAGGCATGTTCGGAGTAGCTCTTCACGGCATGGACATTGCCGCATGCGAGCTCATCGACTGGGATGTGAGGCACGGAGAGGTCGGCGGAATGACCAAGATCGCGAGAAGAGGGCGAGAACAACGAGGTCCTTTGGTGACTTTCGAGGCGGACCGCCTCGGCGATACTAGTTTTGTACCTCCGCCCGGTCAGAGTGGTCCTCCACAACCTTGAGTATTCGGGGCGGTCGAGCTCGAGGTTGAGTTTCGAGGAAGTAAGGGTGTTGGCTAGATGTGGTCACCCCTACCTCGGTGTGGTCGATGTGGTAGACCGCATTTCGGGGAGTGTCGTGGTGCCAGGGGAGCTTGTTATTTTGCGGCCAGCAGGGCCATTTGCGGCTGTCCGACCAAGGGTATACGGATGTTACGACTCGACCTCTACGGATCGATGGCTGGTTCATCGCGCCTACGATTATGCCTGCGGCGGCCTATGATTAGAGTGAAACAGTAGTTACAGGTATATCCTCAACCCTCTAGAGATCAGTATGTGTGATAAGATGGGTATATCATAAGTGCTATGTTCTGATAGCAGTGTGTTAAATTGTGATTAGAAATCTTGGTTAGTTAACCAAGTAAGATTTGGGGGATAGAGAAGGTGTGAGCCTTAGAATGTTATACGTGAAGACGTTAGAGGTAAGGCCATCTCGGGTAATGATGCATTGTTATGTTTGATCCTTATCGGAGTGCATTGTGCACGGGAGCTATGTTTGGGATAGGTCCCTAAATAGTATGGAATGAAAGAGGGTAGTTGAGCTAAGAAGACCGCTAGGATTTCGTAGCGTGATTAGTGAGTTTTCGGATCGGGAGCTAGAGTTTTTGCGGCGTTGCGGGTCGGGTTGAGGCCACGTCTTGGGTCAACCGCGGCTTTGTATGGTGGTGGGGTCTGTTTGTGGTGGTCCCGCCTTGAGGTAGGGTCTTGAGGGTGTTAGGCCCATGTTTGGTTAACCAGCGTACGAGTTCGTGGATGCGTTCAACCAGTAGTCGGGCCGATGGGGGCAGCCCGTCGTGTTTTTGGTCGGGGCCAGTGTACTCAGCAGTGTTGTTATATCAGAAAGGTTGTAAGGCTGCACGAGGTGCTATGGGAGTATACTTTAGACCTCGGGTAGGAGCTTTCGTGATGTTAGAGGTGTTTCCTCGTGGACTTGGATGTAAGTTTTTGCGCAGGTATTTCTATGGCCAGGTGTGGCAGGATTGTTCTCGTAAGTATAGTAGTAGAGACTATATCGGCGCTTGTATGTTTGGAGACTTAGAAGGAACATTCGGGACGAATGTTTCTAAGGGGGGAAGAATGTTATACCCCGTAGTTCCAGGGTATGTATGCGAGGACGTACGTACGAGAATACGACAGAAAGATTGGAAAGGAAGAAAGAGGTGATTTTTCCACGGAAAAGTTTCCGGTTTTTGTGAAGGAAAAAGGTTCGTTAACGGGAATTGGATTCCCAGATTTGGTATTCGGACTTCCTGGAATATTAGAGAATTATGGAATTTTATTTTCGGAAATGGTCACGTGGGGCCCACGGGTGAAATTTACGGTTTTGTGGGGCCCACTTTGTTTTCAAGATTTTGGCCATTGTGGATATTTTCGGAAGATGTTTTATTTTGGGCCAATAGGAGGGTGACACGTGTCACCCCCGCCTAGGTGGCTTGGCCGAATGACCTTTGTGCACAACACCCGGTTAGAGTCGTTTTTCGACGAAACGTTTTACACAGCTTACGTTGGGAAAATTCCGGCTATGTCATTTAGTATTTTTGCGGATTTTTTCGAGAGACGGAACATTTTGGACCAACGAGAGGGCGGCACTTGGCACCCTCTCATTGGTGGGCAAGGTGGGCGGCACATGGGACGATTGGGAGATAAGGTTGGGCAAGATATTTGTGAGGGTTTTAAGGAGTAGGGACTAGGGGGCACTTGGGCATATCTTGGCCCTACACTTGCATAGCACTTGGCTAGATCTTGGCCATTGGTTGGCCTTTGCTTGGCCTATAAATACCCTCCCCCTTTGAAGACTTCTTCATCACAAATAAATCTCTAAGTCTTGAGAGCTCCCCCCCTTTTTCGTGAGGCCCCCTTGGCCGAGAGTAGCACCCACTCCTTGTGGTGTGGCGAGACCACCCCCTTCCTTTAGGGCTAGGCGTGGTACCCCCTTTTGCCTTGTTGTTCTCGTAGAATACCCACTCTTGGTAGAAATACTCTCAAAGTATTGTTGCTATACCCAAAATACCTTAGCCGTATGCCTTGTAGTATTCCAAAGATACCTCTATCGTAGAGGCAGGAAATACTACAGTATGTCCTTTTTGTCTCAAACCGAAACCACAGGAAAATCTCCATAGTTGGTTGGAGTATTTAGAAGAAGTTGCGTAGAACTTCTAAGGGTTGTTGGAGCGGGTTGGAGCACCGGAATTGGAGCTAAGCGTTGCTAAGGATCGACATTTAACTTGGATAATTATGGGCTTATCGAGGTAATTATCTTGTCCTCTATTTGTAATTGGAAATTACATGTTATTAGAATATATAGTTGAAGTATACTATATATAGAACTAAGCTTAATCTTTGCAATGTCTTTTGACTTAAGCTGAAGAATAAAGAAAAGAAGCGCCTTTGTATTTACATAGGACTGTATTGCAGTAGATTTGTGGAGTATTACTGAGTAGAATTGTACACGTCCGGTTAGACGTGTAAACCCCCCCCCTGGGTGGCTTGATGGCCCGCCTCGATAGAGGAGGAGATTTACGCTGTTGTTGCGGGGAGGTCTTTGCGAATTTTCTGTAGAGAATTGGAACCTTGTGTTTTGAAGTTAATAGACGTTTGTGACCTTTCTAGGTGAAAGTACTAAGAGTAGCGTATTCTACTTGAGGAGTGGAAAGGGCTAGCAAGGTTGTAGTACTTGGAGCATTTTGCTTATTGTCGATACTCGTCGCGAGGTATGTGAACCTCTTCCTATCTGTTCTAGCATGATATGTGTGTAGCTATGTAGTACGGTGGACGTACAGGTGCTAAGTGTATTTGTTTGGTTTAAACATAAAGTGTTATAACGGCTTTATGGGAAGTTGGTTATAACAACTTTATGTAGGTAAGAAAATGGTTTACTGATGTTAGAAGTTAAGAGACTTGATCTTATAAGATAAGAGACTTAACTTATTTGTTTTAATGTGGATGTTTGTGTGAAACCTCATTCGTGAGTAATGAGTACTTGGTTTTTAAAGGGATAGTGTTTCTTGATTTGGGAATCGAATGTGTATCGACAGGACCACTGCGGCGTTAATAAAGGAAAATGTATTGAATAATGATGTGTTGTATTAAAACCGGTAGAAACCTCCATCTGCATGAAGCTAAGATGAGACAAAATGATATTACATTTTCTAGATCATGGTCTTTGTAATAAGATCGTTATAAACAAGAATAAACTACTCACATATATGACATATGTTACTCAATTGTTTTAAAGAGATTAAGACTATTAGTTATGAAACCAATCTAAAAAAAGAGACTTCAGCATTAGAAAATGACAAGCTTGAGTAATTTAAACAAGGCAAACAGCAACTTAGGAAAAAAATGATCTTACTTGATATTGAAAAGGAATGTGGGTAGGTCATTCTAATACTAAGGGTATAGGGTGACTTTTATAAAAGTAATGGATCTCTTTTAAAAGAACTTAACGTATGTAGTACTTTGGGGTTAAAAACCCGGACTTTGGCATAAAATGAAAGTACTTTGAGTTGTGTGAAACTTGACTATGCTTGTTGTTGTGAAACTTGCCTATGCTTGTTGTTGTGAAACTTGCCTATGCTTGTGATGATAGCCTTTGTTGTGCAAGTGTGGTATTTACGTATTCTGCGTCTCGATAGAGGCGGTCGACTTGTTGAGAACTTACTTGGAGCGTCTTTGGCGGTGATGGAGTATTCCACGGGTATGTTTCCATTTTGATTACTGTCTTGTTGTTGATGTCACATGGACATGTCTACACCGTCTGATATTCAGGGCATCGCGACGTGCGGCGGGTTGATTACGATATATTGTTATTGTGGTTACATGGACATGTCTACACCGATGTAGAATTCGGGGCATGTGGCCGTGCGGCGGGGTTGATCACCCGATATATTATTGTTGATGTCCCGTGGGCGTGTCTACACCGAGGTAGAATTCGGGGCATGTGGCCGTGGGGCATTGGTATTATTGTTGCATCATGGACATGTCTGCCGATCTGAATTAGGGGCATGCGGCCGTGATGCGAACATGATTGATGTTGTGGGCGTAAGACCCATAGTTATATTTGAGTGATGACTTGAGGCGTGAGTCACATTTGGACATATTTGCTTTTATGTTGTGAGCGTAGTTTGGTTATCATACATGTCTCCTGCTTTATATACACTAGTATTATTTCATTCTGATATTTTCTGATTTCACATACTTGGTACTGTTATGTCTTGACCTCGCCCGAAGGCTGCGTTCATCTGCGGTAGAGATGTCGGTCGTGGATCCTCGCTCTTAGGATCTCGATTCGGTGTTTTGGGAAGCTCCGTTTCTCGGAGGCTTATCTTTTGGTATGTGTTCCTGAGTTGTAGGTTCTTGTACATTCGGGGTATGGCGAGCCTGTCCGTCATAGTTGTTGTAAATCTTAGAAGTGCATGTAATCTTGTTGTAGGCGGGGTTTGTAAAAAGGATTAAGCATTCGTTTTGAAAGAGTTGTATTTATTTATGTTATTGGAAGGTAAAGTTGGGTTGGCTTTGTTTATGTTCATATATCTTGTTTCTTGTTTAAAGTTTTATTTTCATTTGGTTTTCTCGATGATTGTATCACTAGGGTGCAGGATAAGGCACGATGCGGGCCGGGCAGTCGTTACAATAACTTAATCAAAGTACAATCTGTACAACATCGGTTTTACTGACCACAAATGTGAATACAGACCTCTAGGAATAACAACTGTGGCGGGACAGGGCCCCGCCATACCCCTGAATGTACATAAATCTACAACACCAGGGAGAAGACTGTACCAAAATGAGACAAGCCTCCGAATAAATGGAGCTTCTGACGTCTGATAAGTGATCCTAAGAATGTGGATCCACCACCTGCTTAACCTTTCTGCGGCGTGACGCGGCCCAGAGAAGTCGATTACACAATATGTACTAAGTATGTAAAACTGGAAAGTACTGTAATTACAACATAAGTTTAAAACAAAGCCGGAGACATGTATGATAACAAAATTACAATACACAGTGCCTTACTAACAATGAGAGTAAAATCAAGGGAATACGTACAACATCACAATAGGAGACTCCCGATCAAATCATGGGTAGCGAACCCATAGAAACAGGTGGTATAACGTCTTAGGGTTCTTACCCCTCATTTATACTCTTACCCTGAAGCAGGTGGTATAACGTATTGGGGGTTTGCCCCTCATTTATACTCTTACCCTGAAGAAGGTAATAATACAGGTGGTATAACGTCTTGGGAGTTTACCCCTCATTTATACTCTTATCCTGGAGAAGGTGGTATAGCGTCTTGGGGGTTTGCCCCTCACTTATACTCTTACCCTATCTCAACCGGCCATCATACAATAAATAAGCAAGTTAGAAATCCCCATAACTTCTTATTAGTCTTATTAAATCTACACTCTCATTTTAGTTTACTTAAGGCACTAACATGTCTTTTATAAAAATCAGGAATTACCCAAAGTACTACGTACTTCTACTCTTTAAAACAAATGACTCTTTTTAGTAGAAAACTTCCAAGATACTATTAATCCTAGTATCAAGTCCAAATTACATTTTCAAGGCAAGTCACAACACCGTTAGAAGTAAAGTTAGGTTTCTAAATCAAGTGACTCATTTTCTTATAAAACCTTAGGCAATTGATGCCTTAAAATCGAATTGCCTTCCATTAAATCAAGCCATTTATCTTTCCATAAAGCCAATATAACCAACTCCCATAAAGTCGTTATATTCACTTTATACCTTAGTCTATACAATTTCTATCCAAGGGACTTATACGTTTAAAATGGAACAAGTACCTCATACTTTAAAACTCTTCAAGTCCTTTACTTTAATAAAACATTTGACATCCTTAATACTTTCAAGAAGTGAGTTAATCTACTAACTCACCCTACGCAACTATTCATAAAACTAGTAAATGATATCAAGGTCATGTACGTCTACCGTACTATATACGTACAACTAGTCATGCTCAAAAGATAGGAAAAGTTCTACATACCTCGCCGGGTCAACCACTTGCCAAGTACAAAGTCCCGCCCGTAGTATGTCAACCTATAATATTCACAATACGTCTATTAAAGCCTTACTTCAAACGTAGAATATTATAAGTGTCAAGTCGCTAAATTCTACGGAAAATCAGAAAGCACCTCCTTTGTTTTTACTAACTTTGCCACCTTTTCAAGGCCGAATACAATAACCAAACACGCCACATTTAAGGCACAATCAAAACAATTAATCAATAGGGGATTACACGCCTACTAGACGTGTAAAATTCCGCCCCACAAAAGATAACAAACTAGTACAACTATAAGTCCAAATTCGGCCACATTGAGTTCAACAATACCAATTCTTATCCAATTTCCATTTCAATCCAAGTTGGTAGCATAACATGATATCAAGTCGCATTTGATTATAACTACCATAATCTTCAAGTAAGTAACATGCGACGATTTCTAATAAACGACCAAATAGTAATCCAATTTCAAGTGGCTTGTATAACATTTCGGATTTAAGCTACAAGCAATCCATAATACTTATAAACTTCAACATATCAACTTCATGCTAGCAACATGTAAAGCTAACAACAACAATATAATTATATAATCTTGTAACACATTTAAAAGACAAGATTATACCTCAATGAACCTTAATCCAACTCCAATCCGAAGTCGCTCCTTAGTAGTTTAGAGCCTCTCCAAGACATTTCAATCCGCTTGTTGAGACCCTTAGAACAACACCAACAAAATCCTTCAAATCTCCAACAAAACCTAGAAAGACAACTAGGTTTTCGTTTTGCGACTAACCCGTAAACTATATTTTTCCAAGATTTTTCTATTGAGATATGTTTACAATACACATAAGAACCTTGGTTTAAAGTGGGGAGCTAAAAGAACAAGGAACAAAGATTTTTCTTTTTTTTCCAAGGTGAACCCGAGAGCTAAGCTTTAATGTTCATCAATTTTGTGTGAAATTTGGCTAAGTGTTAGCTCTCTCTTGCTACTAGTAGTAATATAAAGCACATTGGAGGGTCATGATGCAAACATTTGGGTGGCTAGGTGTTACACCCCGGAAGTTCCAGGATACGTTTCTAAGAACGTACGTAAGAACTCAAACGTTAAGATTTGAGACGTGTAAAAATTTATCGGAATTATGGAATTGTCGGAAAATAAAATATTGCGACGAACGGGAGGGCGACATGTGTCACCCCCCTTTATGGACATGGACGAAATGTGCAAGGGTGGAATGGTCAATTGACCATAATTTATGATGAAGTCTTGCAAGACAAATAAGCTTGACAACATTGACCAAGTCAATGACCCCACATAGCTTGTTATTTAATTAAAATGAATCCAAACCAGCCATTTGTTCTAATCTTGACCCTCCATATTTTTATATAAGCTCCCTAGTAGTGCAAGACTTTGTCATTCACTACACTTAGAAATTTTTTGAAACTTGTTCTTGCACTAGAGAGAGGGCTCACGGTTTAGGGGGTTTTCAAGAAGGAAAAATTTTCATTTTTTGTCCAATAATTCCCCCACCTTAAACCAAGGTACCTAAGGGTATTATAAGTGTTTCTCAATAGAAAGATCCCGGAAAAATGGTGTTTTCATATTAGTCGCAAGGCGAAAACCTAAAGGGTTATTCAACTTTGAAGTTTAAACTTGAAGATGAGTTTTTCATAAGCTTCTAAGGGTGGCTTGGAGTGGATTGGAATTTCGGAAGGAGGAGATAAATGTTATACCCCGTATTTCCAGAGTATGTACGTGAGGACGTACGTAGAAAATTTGAACTTGAGAATAAGGCTTGGCCGAATTAATTTTGTGCACAACACCCGGTTAGAGTCGTTTTTAGACGAAACGTTTTCACAGCTTTCGTAGGGGAATTTCCGGCTATGTGGTTTATAATTTTTGCGGATTTTTCCGAGAGACGAAACATTTTTGGCCAACGAGAGGGCGACACTTGTCACCCTCCCATTGGTGCACGTTGGGCGGTAAAAGAGGTGGACGAATTGGCCATTGTTGGTCAAGGGGTTGGTAGGATATTTTTGTGGTAGATGGATAAGGTGCACTTGGCAAGATCTTGGCCCTACACTTGCCTTGCACTTGGCAAGATCTTGGCCATTGGTTGGCCTTTGCTAGGCCTATAAATACCCACCCCTTTGGAAGACTTATTCATCCTAAAATGTTCTAAGTCTTAGAAATCCTCCCCCTCCCCTCTTGTTGACTCTCGTCCAAGAGCCCCTCTCCCCCTTTGAAAGGCCCCCTTGGCCGAGAGCCTTCTTCCCCCCTCCTTGTAGTGTGGCCGTGGGGTACCCCCCCCCCTAGCCTAGTTGTCTCGTATAATACACCCCCCTCTCTTGGTAGAAATACTCTCAAAAGTATTGTTATAATGCCCAAATTACCTTAGCCTTATACCTTGTAGTATTCTAAGGTTATACCTATACGAAAAGCCCAGATATACTATTATACTTCCCGTCAGTCACCAAACCGAAACCCTAGGAAAATCTCCATAGTCCGTTGGAGTATTGTGTAGAAGTTGGTTAGAACTTCTAAGGGTGGTTTAGAGCGGGTTGGAGCGCTCGGAGTTGGAGCTAAACGATTGCCCAGGATCGACATTATAACTTGGATAATTATGGGCTTATCGAGGTAAATATCTTGTCCCTCTATTGTAATTGGAAATTACATATTGTTAGAATATATAGTTGATGTTTTCTGTATATATAACTTATCGTATTTATCGGCTATGTATTTTGACTTAAGCTCGAATAATACTTACGGCAATGTCTTGCGACTTAAGCTGAATTTAAAGAAGAATCTTGAGCTGTAATTACATGAGTGTATTCTGATGAGACTTGTGTAGTTGTACCATGGAGTAGAATTGTACGTTAGGGTTAGGCGTATAACCCCACTGGTTGGCTTGGTAGCGGCCTCGATAGAGGAGATTTCTGTTGTTGCGGGGAGGTCTTCCGAATTTTCGGTAGAATGTTCTCTGATGAGATCTAAATGTTAATAAGCGCCTTGTGGCCTTATAGGTTGAAGTACTACGTGTGGCGCGATCTACTTGGCAGGAGTAGCCGACGTTTGGAAGTACTTGGGCGTTTTGCTATTAGTCGATACTCGTCGCGAGGTATGTGAACCTCTTCTATCTCTTCTAGCATGATATGTGTGAACTATGTAGTGCGGTGAGCGTCATGTGCTAAATGTATTTGATTGGTGTAAAACATAAAGTGTTATAACGGCTTTATGGGAAGTTGGTTATAACGACTTTATGTTGGTAAGAAAATACATGTGGTTTTAAAAGGTAGCGATTAGAACTATAAGCGGCTTGTTATGTGTTAATAAAGAACTTGAAGTATTTCAAAAGATTTTTGAATCATTTTGAAAGAAGAAGTAATATTTGGTTTTGAAAACTTAAGAGTTATACTAGCTTTATGGGAAGTTAGGTATAACGGCTTAAGAATGTTTCTTGATTTGGAAATTAGAATGTGTATCGACAAACCAACTGCGGCGTTAATAAAAGGAAATGTTTTGAATAATTAAGTATTATTAAAACCGGTAGAAACTTCCATCTGCATAGAAGCTAAGATGAGACAAAATGATATTTCTAGATCATGGTCAGTAATAAGATTTATATAAACAAGAATATCCTACTCACATATAAGGCTTATGTTTCTCGGATGGCTTAAAGAGAATGATATTCTTAAGTGATTAATACTATGAACTACGAAACCCTTTCAAAAGCGAGAAACTTGAACATTGGAAATTAGGCAAACTTGAACATTGGAAAAGAATGTTGCTACTTGATTTTACAAAGAGAAGTAATTGATTTACTTTAAAAGATAGTCACTCTATTTTTATACTACGGGTATTGTGTGACTTTTGTGAAATAACGTATCTTTTAAAGAGTTAATGTATGAAGTACTTTGGGGATAAAAACCGATCTTGTTAATCATATAGTAGGAAGTACCTTGTGTGAACAACTTGATTGTATTGGTTTGTGATAGCCTTGTAATACTTTCTTGTTGCTTTGATAAGTAAGCGTGTTAGGATGCTACGTGTGTTAGTATCTTGTGATGTTTGTGTAGAGGGTTTCCCTTGATTGTGCTTATTAACTATCGATCGTTATGATAGTATTGTGGCATTCATCTCTTGAGATGATTAGGGGTTAAAGCGCCCTCCGTGCGGGGTAGACTCGGCGGTCGATGGACCTATGATTCGAGAATACCTCATGCAGTCCCGGGCTATCGCGAGCTACGAGAGTTCGAGTTAGTGTCGTCCTTTATGGGCATGCGGTCGCTTGTGGCCGTGCGGACTCGGAAGTCGGGGCGATGCGGGGAGTAGCTACCCTCGATGCGGGAATGCCTCATGCGGGCGAAGAGATTGGCCTATGCGGAGTGCGGGAAGTTCGAGACTAGACGCGCGCATTAGATCTGCGGGCAAGTGGCGGCTTTGATCATGTGGCGATGCAGCAGATCTTATAATCTGATTCATGACCTTGTTGATGCGTGGGTGTTAGTAGTCGGCTATGCCTTCGTACTTACCGTCACGGTGTTATTATGGCACAGTGGGACACGGTGTTCATGTGTGTTCCTTGGTGCTTTTATATCATAAAGCTGGCGGTGAGAATGTGTCCCACGGGCACGATTGATGTTGTGGGCGTGAGACCCATCTGTTATGTTCTTTTGTGATGACTTGAGGCGTGAGTCACGACTTGATATATTGCTTAGTTATTGTAAATCAGTAGTTTGGTTATCATACATGTCTCACTGCTTTGTATAGACTACTATGATTTCATTTCTGATATTTATTTTGATTTCACATACTAAATTTTTGTTATCTTGACCTCCTTGAAGTGCGTTGCGTTCATGCGAGTAAAGGTACACCGATCGTTGATCCTCGCTCTTAGGGTCACGATTCGACTTTTGGGAAGCTCCGTTTCTCGGAGGCTTATCTTGGTATAGTCCCTGTTGTTGTAAGTGCTTACATTCGGGGTATGGCGAGCCACTGTCGTCGTTGTTGTCGTATCATTTCTTAGAAGTGCATGTAATCTTGTTGTGGCGGGGTTTGTAAAAGGATTAAAGCGTTCTTTTGTAAAAGTGGTTATTTATATATCTTAGAAGGCAAGCTTTCCTCAATTTACATTTTGTACTTCACTTGTTTCATGTATGTGTTTTATGTTCGTGATTACTCGATGTTGTGTCACTAGGGTGCGGGGTAAGGCACGATCCACGGGAGTTTGGGTCGTGACAAAAGTGGTATCGAGCGATTAATCCTCGGAAAGTGTCTGACCGTATCGATGAAGTCTTGATTATCGGTGTGTTGTGCACCACACCAATAATCAGGAGGCTATAGGATATTTTAGGATTGGTTTCTATTCTTCTCACTCTGAGATCGTGCCTTAGAGGCGTGTTGTAAGTTGGACCCTAACATATTTCTTTCCACTGCGTTATGCCTCGCGTGAGCGGCCGGGCCCGGGAGGCAAAGCGGCCGAGGAGATGCGAGTAGAGTTCGGAGGGTTGCGGCGCGAGCCCAATCTTTACCTAGGGTAGTGCTTCATTCGGGGATTTCTGCGACGTCACTAGCCCCAGAGTTGTACGCAGCGTGGCGATCCTGCTGCGGCCATGATATATGAACCTTGATTCCACGGCCAGGAACAGTGAATATAGATTGCGAGACAACCACATTACTAGCTATAGATTTGGCTACGGAGTATACCGATGTACTGCGAGTCTTGAGGACTATCTAAAGAGGTTGTGCAAAGTAATTCTTGATTGAGGCTTGAGCATGGCACGTATGCGGGCTTATGCGCGGCCGAGACGATGTAGAGATCGACGGGTTAACGAAGGGCGTAGAAGAGGGCGAGCGGCAAGGTCTTTTGGTAACTTTCGGTAGTCGCCTCCCAGTGAGTTAGATATGCACCTCACTTGGTCGCAGTGGTCTTACAAATTTCGGGGCGTTCGGGGTGTGCGGGAGTTGGTCGAACTCCGGGGCTTCGGTTCATAGTGTGTGAGCGTCATCGGGAATGTCATCTTTTAGGTTGGTACTTGTTGTACTATGGCCGTCGAGTGCAGTGTCGAAGAGTGTCCTTGTAGGAGGACTTAGCCTTGAGGATCGGTGGGTAGTTTGTCATCTCCCTCATTTATCGCCCTACGGGCGGGTTTGATTAAACGACTAAGGGAGTGAAGCGATGAGATATAGATATAACTATAACCCTCTAGAGTTTTGTTAATGTAATAATGTGAGTATACCTTAAGTGCTATGTACTGATAGAAGTGTGTTAGTTGAGATTTGAAATCTTGGTTAGTTAACCGAGTAAGATTTTGGGTGATAGAGAAGGTGTGAGCCTTAGAATGTTTTACGTAAAGACCTTAGAGGTAAGGCCGTCTCGGGTAAAGGTGTAGTGTTATGTTTTATCCTTATAGGAGTGCATAGTGCACGTGAGCTACGTTGTGGGATAAGTCACGAGTAGTGTGAAATGAAGAGGGTAGACCGCCAGGTTTTCGTAACGTGATTAGTGAGAGTTTTCCTTCGGGAGCTAATATTGTGCGGCGTTAGGGTCGGGTTGAGGCACGTTGCGGGTCAACCCGCGGCGAGTTTGGTGGTGGTCGGGTTGTGGGGTCGCGCTTGTGTTAGGGTTGTGAGGTGTTAGGCCCAGTTTAGTTAACCAAATGCGAGTTCGTGGATGCGTTCGACCGATGGTCGGGCGATGAAGCAGCCCGTCATGTTCTTGATCGGGGCCGTTTACTCGGTGTGTTGAGTTATCGAAGGTTGTAAGGCTGCAGGGTGCCTACCTTCACCTTAAGGCGAGCAGTGGAGCCAGTGCGGCTGTTTTTGTTTACGGAAGTTTTACCAGCGAGGTTAAGAACTTCGGTGAGTCGCGAATCGCGTCGCCCTCGGGCGATGTGTGTATTTCAGAGGTAGTTGTGGGGATTGTTGTCTCCTGCGGAGGGAGTGTTTAAGCTACCATTTCAGTTTTCGAGTGTCGCCTTATGAGGCCTTGTTGGGGTGGAAGTGTAAAAATTGCCGGTCGATTGGTTCGATGTTGGCAAGGTTCAGTTAGTTGGTTCAGGCTTGTCCCAGCAGACTGTGGATAGGGTAAAGCTTGTCTAGAAGAGGTTACGCGCTCTGAGAAATCGTGCGGGTGATCGGCGACGACGCTTAGAGTTCAGGTTGACGGTCGGTCTTCTTGAAAGTACCACCCCGGTTAGGGTGTGACGAGTTTTGGAAACAGAGGGAACTTAGCCGAGTTACTTTGGGCCTTTTGAGTTCATGTGAAGAATAGGCCAGGTTGCCTATATGTTAGCTTTTGCCGTCCGACTTAGGAGGCTGTACGTCCGGTCTTTCGTATTGTTATGATCGGGAAAAGTATCGGAGATCCATCCATAGTGTTCCCACTTAATGATGACCACGTTAGAGATAGTAGCCCCGAGTTTTGGAAACTGAAGCAGTATCAGAAATGTGGAAAGAGTTCGAGTATACGACATCCTCAGGGATCGCAAGCAGCCCAGTACCATTTGTTGGGTCGCCTGAGAAGGTTAATGCCTCAGGCAAAGTGACAAAGTGGTATCTACGACGAGTAAAGAGAAGCGAGCATGTATGGCGAGCATAGATGTGATCATTTCTTTTGTAAAGAGAAGGTTCGAAGGAAGTATATTTTAGACCCATTTGATAAGTGTTTTGTGGTGATGATTAGAGGTGTTTCGTCATGGAGTTAGATAGAAGTATGTGCGGGTGTTTTACGTGGCGGTGTGGCGGGATTGTTTTTCGTGAGTATAGCAGTGAAGACTATACTGGCGCGCGTTTGTCTTGAGATTTGGAAGGAACATTCGGGACGAATGTTTCTAAGGAGGGGAGAATGTTATACCCGTATTTCAGTATATGCGTGAGGGCGTGCGTGAAAATTTGAACTTGAGAATAAGGCTTGGCCGAATTAATTTTGTGCACAACACCCGGTTAGAGTCGTGTTTCGACGAAAAGTTTTCACAGCTTTAGGAGGGGAATTTCCCGCTCTGGCGTTTATTATTTTTGCGGATTTTTACGCGAGACGAAACATTTTTGGCCCACGAGAGGGCGACACATTTCACCCGCCCATTGGTCTGCGTTGGGCGGTAAAAGAGGTGGACGAATTGGCCATTGTTGGTCAAGGGGTTGGTAGGATATTTTTGTGGTAGATGGATAAGGTGCACTTGGCAAGATCTTGGCCCTACACTTGCCTTGCACTTGGCAAGATCTTGGCCATTGGTTGGCCTTTGCTAGGCCTATAAATACCCACCCCTTTGGAAGACTTATTCATCCTAAAATGTTCTAAGTCTTAGAAATCCTCCCCCTCCCCTCTTGTTGACTCTCGTCCAAGAGCCCCTCTCCCCCTTTGAAAGGCCCCCTTGGCCGAGAGCCTTCTTCCCCCCTCCTTGTAGTGTGGCCGTGGGGTACCCCCCCCCTAGCCTAGTTGTCTCGTATAATACACCCCCCTCGTGGGAGAAATACTCTCAAAAGGATTGTTATAATGCCCAAATTACCTTAGCCCGATACCTTGGAGTCTTCTAAGGTTATACTATCTGAAAAGCCGGATATACTATTATACTTCCGTCGGTCACCAAACGAAACCACAGGAAAACCTCCATAGTCCGTTGGAGTGTTGTGTAGAAGTTGGTTAGAACTTCTAAGGGTGGTTTAGAGCGGGTTGGAGCGCTCGGAGTTGGAGCTAAACGATTGCCCAGGATCGACATTATAACTTGGATAATTTTGGGCTTATCGAGGTAATTATCTTGTCCCTCCATTGTAATTGGAAATTACATGTTTGTTAGAATATATAGTTGAAGTATCTTGTATATAGAATCGAGCGTAGTTATCGGCAATGTCTTTTGACTTAAGCTGAATAATACTTACGGCAATGTCTTGCGACTTAAGCTGAATTTAAAGAAGAATCTTGAGCAGTAATTACATGAGGTGTATTACTGATGAACTTGTGTAGTTGTACCATGGAGTAGAATTGTACCAAGTTAGGTTAGGCGTATAACCCCACGGTTGGCTTGGTAGCGGCCTCGATAGAGGAGATTTCTGTTGTTGCGGGGAGGTCTTTGCGAATTTTGGTAGAATGTTCTACGATGAGATCTAAATGTTAATAAGCGCCTTGTGGCCTTATAGGTTGAAGTACTACGTGTGGCGCGATCTACTTGGCTTAGGAGTAGCCGACGTTTGGAAGTACTTGGGCGTTTTGCTATTAGTCGATACTCGTCGCGAGGTATGTGAACCTCTTCCTATCTCTTCTAGCATGATATGTGTGAACTATGTAGTGCGGTGAGACGTCATGTGCTAAATGTATTTGATTGGTGTAAAACATAAAGTGTTATAACGGCTTTATGGGAAGTTGGTTATAATGACTTTATGTTGGTAAGAAAATACATGTGGTTTTAAAAGGTAGCGATTAGAACTATAAGCGGCTTGTTATGTGTTAATAAAGAACTTGAAGTATTTCAAAAGATTTTTGAATCATTTTGAAAGAAGAAGTAATATTTGGTTTTGAAAACTTAAGAGTTATACTAGCTTTATGGGAAGTTAGGTATAACGGCTTAAGAATGTTTCTTGATTTGGAAATTAGAATGTGTATCGACAAACCAACTGCGCGTTAATAAAAGGAAATGTTTTGAATAATTAAGTATTATTAAAACGGTAGAAACTTCCATCTGCATAGAAGCTAAGATGAGACAAAATGATATTTCCTAGATCATGGTCTTTGTAATAAGATTTATATAAACAAGAATATCCTACTCATATAAGGCTTATGTTTCTCGGATGGCTTAAAGAGAATGATATTCTTAAGTGATTAATACTATGAACTACGAAACCACTTTCCGGCGAAACTTGAACATTGGAAATTAGGCAAACTTGATCATTGGAAAAGAATGTTGCTACTTGATTTTACAAAGAGAAGTAATTGATTTACTTTAAAAGATAGTCACTCTATTTTTATACTACGGGTATTGTGTGACTTATGTGAAAGAAACTGATCTTTTAAAGAGTTAATGTATGAAGTACTTTGGGGATAAAAACCGATCTTGTTAATCATATAGTAGGAAGTACCTTGTGTGAACAACTTGATTGTATTGGTTTGTGATAGCCTTGTAATACTTTCTTGTTGCTTTGATAAGTAAGCGTGTTAGGATGCTACGTGTGTTAGTATCTTGTGATGTTTGTGTAGAGGGTTTCCCTTGATTGTGCTTATTAACTATCGTCGTTATGATAGTATTGTGGCATTCATCTCTTGAGATGATTAGGGGTTAAGCGCCCTCCGTCACGGGGTAGACTTCAGCGGGTCGATGGACCTATGATTCGAGAATACCTAAATGCAGTCCGGGGGCTATCGCGGAGCTACGAGTTCGAGGTTAGTGTCGTCCTTTATGGGCATGCGGTCCTTGTGGCCGTGCGGACTCGGAAGTCGGGGCGATCTTGGGAGTAGCTACCCTCGATGCGGGAATGCCTCATGCGGGCGAAGAGATTGGCCTATGCGGAGTGCGGGAAGTTCGAGGACTAGACGCGCGCATTAGATCTGCGGGCAAGTGGCGGCTTTGATCATGTAACGGTCTAGACAGATCTTATAATCTGATTCATGACCTTGTTGATGCGTAGGTGTTAGTAATCGGCTATGCCTTCGTACTTACCGTGCGGTGTTATTATAACGCAGGTGGGACACGGTGTTCATGTGTGTTCCTTGGTGCTTTTATATCATAAAGCTGCCAGCGGTGAGGAATGTGTCCCACGCACGATTGATGTTGTGGCGTGAGACCACTGTTATGTTCTTTGTGATGACTTGAGGCGTGAGTCACGACTTGATATATTTGCTTAGTTATTGTAAATCGTAGTTTGGTTATCATACATGTCTCTGCTTTGTATAGACTACTATGATTTCATTCTGATGTTATTTTGATTTCACATACTCGGTACTGTTATCGACCTCGCCCGAAGTGCGTTCATGCGCAGTAAAGGTACACGATCGTTGATCCTCGCTCTTAGGGTCAGTTCGACTTTTGGGAAGCTCCGTTTCTCGGAGGCTTATCTTGGTATAGTCCTGTTGTTGTAAGTGCTACATTCGGGGTATGGCGAACCTGTCCGTCGTTGTTGTCGTATCATTTCTTAGAAGTGCAGTAATCGTTGTGGGCGGGGTTTGTAAAAAGGATTAAAGCATTCTTTTGTAAAAGTGGTTATTTATATATCTTAGAAAGGCAAGCTTTCCTCAGATTTCTGTTTTGTACTTCACTTGTTTCATGTATGTGTTTTATGTTCCGCTGATTACTCTGATGTTGTGTCACTAGGGTGCCCGGGGTAAGGCACCAGTCACGGGCCCGGGTTTGGGTCGTGACAATAAAGGTGCTAGGGATCGACTTGTACTCTTGGAGCATATTTGGGCTAATTGAGGTATAATCTTCGTTTTACTTTTGTAATTGAAGATTTCATGTTATGATAAGTTATAAGTGGTCATGTGATATGTGTTATGAAGTTTGTTAAGTGTTATGGAATTGGAAGCTAAAAATCCGGAAATGTCATATTTAGCCATTTGAAATTGAAATCCAATTTGATCGATAAATTGAATTGTCGCAAGTTACCTACTTGGAGAATGTAGTAGCTAGAATCAATTGCGGCTTGATATCTTATTATGCTACCAATTTGGATTGAAATGGAAATTGAATAAGAATTGGTATTGTTATATTATTGTGAGCCAATTGGGGCTGTTTGGTTATTCATTTGCATTGGATTACCTTATATTATTGTGAGCCAATTGGGGCTGTTTGGTTATTCATTTGCATTGGATTACCTTCTATTTTGTTGTGAGCCAATTGGGGCTGTTTGGTTATTGTATTTCGACCTTGGAAAAGGTGGCAAAGTTAGTAAAAACAAAGGAAGTCTTTGTCAGATTTTCCGTAGAATTTAGTGACCTGCACTTGGAATATTCTACGTTTGAAACTAGAAGTTAATAGACGTACTATGGTCATTATAGGTTGACATACTACGTACGGCGATTGAACTTAGCAAGTGGATTAAACCGAAGAGGTATGTGGAACTTTCTTATCTCTTGAGCATGATTAAGTTGTAAATGTATAGTACGGTAGACGTACAAGAGTTTGACAAATCTAGTCTATTTGATATCCTTGGCTTATTTTAAGAATGTCCAAGTTGTTTGAGTTAGGAATTAACTCACTTGTTTATATTATAAGGATATCTTGGTTTTCAAAAGTTAAGAGACTTTAAGTATGTTGAAAGTATTTTGATACTTGTTTTTATGGAAAGTTTAAAGAGTGGTTTACTCTAAGTAACTTAAGTATGTTAAGGGACTTGAAGAGTTTTAAAGAAAGTGATACTTGTTTCATTTTAAGCGTATAAGTCCTTGGAAAGGAAATTGTACTCGACTAAGGTATAAAGAGAATATAACGACTTTATGGGAAGTTGGTTATATTGGCTTTATGGAAAGATAAATGGCTTGATTTATTGAAAGGCAATTTGATTTAAGGCATCAATTGCCTAAGGTTTTAAAGAAAGAAGTCACTTGATTTAGAAGCCTAAATGTATTTATAAAAGGTATCGTGACTTGTCTTGAAAAGTAGTTATGACTTGATACTACGGTTATTAGTATCTTGGAAGTTATATATGAAAAAGAGTCATTTTTAAAAGAATAGAAGTCGTAGTACTTTGGGTTAGATTCGGATTTTATAATGACATGTTAGTGCCTTAAGTAAACTAAAATGAGAATGTATATGAATAAGGCTAATAAGAAGTTAGGGGATTTCTTAACTTGCTTATTTATTGTATGATAAGCGGTAGGGCTTATGTTATGTATGATGGTAGGTTGAGCTAGGGTAAGAGTATAAATGAGGGTAAACCCCCAGGCGTTATACCACCGCTTGGGGTAAGAGTATAAATGAGGTAAACCCAAGATGTTATACCACTGTTTAGTGGATTTGCTACCCGTGATGCGAGGAATACCTCATGCGAGTCCTTATGGGCTTATGCGGGTGAAATAGTCCCGTGCGGTAGTCTGACTATCACGAGAATACCTCATGCGGGTCCACGCGATCTATGCGGGTGAAATAGTCCCGGGAATAGGATTGCTTAATGATCTTTGCGGGCGGGTGGTCTGCTTTGATCGTGAGCCTCTCTACTTTAGATATTGTAAGTATTCACCTATTTTACTCTCATTGTTAGTAAGGCCACGATGTCGTTAATTGAGAAATCATACATGTCTCGGTTTATTTTAGACTCATGATTTCATTCTGATGCTCGGTTTCACATATTTGGTACATGTTGTCTTGACCTCGCCCGAGTGCGTTAAATCTGCGGTAGAGTGCTGATTCTTGATCCTCGCTCTTAGGATCAACTGTTGTTTGTTGAGAAGCTCGCTTTATTAGGAGGCTTATCCACAGTATTGTCGGTTGTTGTACATTCGGGGTATGGCGGGGCCTGTCACTTGAGTTGTTATTCTTAAGTGCAGTAGTCACATTGTGGTTTGGGTTGTAAAGAAAAAAATGTCTTGTTTTATTGGTATAAGTTACGGAAGGTGGCCTTGCTCATTTCTTTGTTGTTATTTTATGTTTAAGTATTTTATCGATTGTGTATGTTCATTTGCTATTCTCGATGTATGCCAAAGGGTGCCGTGTAGGGCACCGATCGCGTGCCGGGTCGGGTCGTGACAAAAGTGGTATCGAGCGATTAGTCCTCGGAAAGTGTCTGAGCCAGTGTCTAAGTAGAGTCTTGATTATCGGTGTGTTGTGCACCACATCTATAATCAGGAGGCTGCAGGACATTTAGGGTTGGTTTCCATTCTTCTCACTCTAAGATCGTGCGATAGAGCTGTATGGTTAGGGTCGTCTCTCCCTAACAAGTTATGATTGTTTGCAGCTACGAGGAAGGCAGCAGTGACCCAGGAAGGATTACGTGGGTTGCGTATCCAGGTTGGTAATGGCTGTAGTTGGTATTGTGACATACAACTATACAGATTTATGTATGGGGGTCACATATGTATTTGCTAGGATGATTTTAGATTACCGATTAGGTAAGGACTAAATAAATACAGGGAAGTTAAGAAAAAGTATAATGAACTATCATCAAGGTTTTAGGTGATAATATGAGATAAGTATGTGATGATGAGTTATGGGAGGATGTAATGGATCCTAAAGAGTGTGATTAAGGGACTTAATGTAAGACTATGTTAATAGAATAAGCTGCGTAGAAGGATTTCGAGAATGGTACGGGTGAGATCCGTATGGAGTAAGTATGGTTGTTGTGGACAAGCAACACGATTATGGTATTACGAGAAGTTCTTGTACCCGGTTACGGGGGGCTGATAAGATAGGCTTGGAGCATGGAAATTGCGAGCCTAAAAATGTTGATAACCACCGAGACCTTAGGTATATAAGGCCTTCTCGGGTAGTAAAAAGTTAAGGCAGACCTAGGAAAGAGTTAAATGCGGCCAGAGTGGTTGAGGATCTATTAAGGGTCGCCCCATAGCTTGAAATGAAATGGGATCGGTTGGTAGTAGTCCGCTCGTGACAAGGTCACGGTGCAAGGCCCAAGTTTAGTTAGTCATTTCTGGGTTCGTGGACGTGTTCCACCGGAACCAGGTTGTGAGAGCCGGAATGGGCCTTGTATTGATTAATTTAGTAACTTCAAAGAGTTAAGGCCAGAATTAGTATGGAATTTTGTGTACGTATGCTAGTATAAGTTTGGAAGTACGGGAAGAATACGACCCAGTGACAAAGAAAGCAACCAAGTGTTAAGAAATAAAGCGAATCTATGAGAACCTTTCGAGTGACTACACGTGAGTGTTGGGTGGTAGTGGCGGGTAGATAATTTCCGGTAACGATAAAGTCGTTGGACCCAACAGAGCTGTTATGACAGACATTGAGGCTACTACGTACGGACTATTTGGCCTCTTGTTATGCCAACGTGGACTACAGAGAGAGATTGATTCGGTACGGTTCCGATAAGCGGTTATCGAGTGAAAAGGAAGATAAGTGGTAGTAACGATGAATTATCCTTCCTTCTTTAGCATCATTGTTTTTCTTTTTAAGTCTGTGTGACTTGTTTCACTTAGGGTAAATTGACTTGAAAGTATGTAATAATTGAATTTGGAGGAAGTTGTGTTAAGTGCCCTTGGAAGTACTTGGAGTTGGTTTGGTGTGGCGGTCGGGGCCACGACCTGAATAATTTCGGGAAAATATGCAAGGCATGAATAAGATAAATCACGAGTCTTTGCGGCGAGAAAGTGAGGCATCTTTGGTAGGTTTGAAAATCTGCATGACTTTAAGGCGGTGCGTGACGATTAGCTAATTCTTTGGACCCGAAGAGGACCTGTGATTAGGGTTGTGACTCGAGAAAGTTTAAGAAAGGAGATAAGTTCTCTTCCCCACGTAAAAGGTCAGGTTTGCGTATTAGGGGTTTGCGTGTACCCAGGTTGGTAGACGAATGATATAAGACTGGTAAGGTCTTCGCTATCGTCATACCATAGTTTACATATTGAGATAACCGTGGGAAAAGTGTTGTGTTGGGGTAATTAAGAGCAGCGTCTGAATTGGTCGGGAAGTGCAGTAAATATATAAATGTAGGTTGCGAGATATGTTTACCCAGATCGGTGTAAAGACCATTAGTAGATAATGGGCGATAAGAACATTTCGAGAAAATGTGGTAACACCTAGTTATAGGCTCTGCAATGGGAAAGGAAAAATCGGTTCTTCTTGGCGAGATCAAGGAAAACCTCCCCACTAAAAATGTTATTGTGTGATGAAGTCTTAGCCGTGAGGCAAGAAAGGAATCAAATCTAAGTTTAGTGACCAAGTTTGGTTGCAACAAAGGAATCGGGAACCATAAGTGAGATTAAGGATACGAATACTTGAGGAATTAGAAAGGTTTCGATTATTGGAAGTTAGTTGACCACGACTACAGTTCTAACCCCTCGTAAGACTAGAGGTTAGGTTATTATGTTAGCACGTTGAGTGTTGGGCTAGGTTGTGTCTTGTATGACAGATAGGGATAGAACCTATGTTTTCCGGTAGTTAGGGAAGCGGAAAGAAATTACGCCACTTAGATTTTGGTGGCGATTAAATCATGCCTTGAAGATTTGGGGGCATGGCGTATTTATAGACTTCATATGGATATTTGTGCAGACCACAAAGCCTCGGTATATCTGTGGTGGCGGTAGAATTTGCGGCGAGGATGGTGGTTAGAGTTACTCGAGGATTGTGATATTGATATCTATACCATCCGGGAAAGCCAAACGATTCTGAATACTCTTTGTCGTGGACCTGGGGTAGTGCGCGGATAGGCGACGGATAGGCGAGGATGTGGTCAGTGAGATTCTTGATTCACAGGCCTAGGGGTTCGATTATTTGTTTCAAGGTTAATGAAGTTCAGATCCGAGAGGTTGCCGAGTCTTCCATTGTTGAGGAAGTAAGAGCGGCAGTATGAGGATCGATTACGATCTGGTATCGAGATCGGCTCTCAGAGGAGAAAGAGCACTGTTGAGTAGCAGGATGGGGTCTTTGTGAGATGAGGATAGATTGCGTGTGCGTGCTGCGAGGACTAGTCAGGAGTTATAGGGAGGCATACGATGCTTATTGTTCACCTTGTTGAGGTCGACCAAGTTGTGTCGTGACCTCGGATGTATGAATGGGTAAGATGGCCGGAAAGGGACATAGCGGAGTTCTTGCTTAGTGTCGAGTTAGTAGCAGGTCATGGTTGTGCACCAGAAGCCCAGTGGGCTATTGCAGGCGATTGAAATCCCAACCTAGATATGAGAAGTATTTATTATGGATCTTGTTACAGGGTGGCATCGTACTCAGAGGAAGTGCGACTCCCTGGGGGTCATGGTAATTAGGCTGGCGAAACCAGTCGTGTTCTTTCGGATTTGGGACCACTTACTCGGCTGAGGATTATGCTAGCTTGTATAGCAGGAGTATTGTGAGACTGCACGGGGTTCATACGTTTATGATGCCAGACAGATGAGCTCGATTACGAATAACCACGGAGGTTTTTGAAGGGTTTTAGGGACAGTGAGTCTCGGTGTTGCATTACACCTCGGACCGACGGACGAGGCGGAGCGTACTATCCGGGCATTTAGGGATAGGTAGCGGGCTGTGTTATTGATTCGAGTAGGCGGGAAGGTTATTTGCCTCTTGTTGTGTTACGTCGATATGAGATACCGCCACGTATTCGGATGGCCTGTATGAGGCCTTGTATGTAGAAAGTGTAGATCGGTTGGTGGGTTTGACATAGACGAGGTTCGGTTAATTGGTCCAGACTCGATTCAGCGGGCTGTGGATAAGGCAAAGCTTATCCGGGAAGGATTATTAGTAAAGCTTAGAGTCGTGAAGCTTAAATATGAGATAACAAGCGTTCACACGTGGGGTTGACGACATTTTAGTATGAGTACTGTTGTGTGGCCTCGTGTGGTATTTTTGGTATGTGGGGGTTGTAAAAGAAGACTTTGTCGCTATCTTTAAGTTTGACTCCCGAAAGAACATTCGGGGACGAATGTTTCTAAGGGGGGAAGAATGTTACACCGGAAGTTCGAGATACGTTTCTAAGAATGTACGTAAGAACTCAAACGTTAAGATTTGAGACGTGTAAAAATTTATCGGAATTATGGAATTGTCGGAAAACGAAATATTGCGACGAACGGGAGTTGTCACGACCCGAACCCGGGCCCGTGACTGGTGCCTTACCCCGGGCACCCTAGTGATACAACATCAGAGAAAACCAGCGGAAATAAAACTTAAACATGTAAGTAGACATGGATTAAGATGAAAGAAAATAGGCCAACCAAAACGGTTGCCTTTCAACATATGTATATATAAACATTAGAACAGTTACAATCCTTACAACCCTGCCCACAACAGTGCTACAGACCTCTAAGATGTGACAACAACTATGACGGGACAGGGCCCCGCCATACCACAGATGTACAAGAACCTACGGACTGTGGTAGCATACCAAAGCGAGCCTCCGGAAGGAACAGGCTTCCCAACGCTGAAATGAGATCCTAACGGGGATCGGCGGTAGATGTACTTCTACTGCGGCATGAACGCGGCCCAGGAGGTCGATGCAACGGTACCAAGTATGTGAAGCGTAAAATCAGTAATGAAATCATAATAGTCTATAAAAGCGAGAGACATGTATGATAACCAACTACGATTCATAACATAAAGCGATCATGTCAAGTCGTGACTCACGCCTCAAGTCATCCCTGCCCGTGGAACTCCTTCGCCACTTGGCGATCTAGGTACAAATCAGGTGATACGTACAACATGTCTCGGCCCATCTTATGGACCAAGTATAGAAACGTGTGGAATACATTCCCGGATGAACCGGTAGTCGAGTGAAATACATTCCCGGATGAACCGGTAGTCGATTGAAATACATTCCCGGATGAACCGGTAGTCAATTGAAATACATTCCCGGATGAACCGGTAGTCGAGTGAAATACATTCCCGGATGAACCGGTAGTTGATTAAAATACATTCCCGGATGAACCGGTAGTCGAGTGAAATACATTCCCGGATGAACCGGTAGTTGATTAAAATACATTCCCGGATGAACCGGTAGTTGAGTAGAACACCGTACTTGCACAACAAAGGCTATCATAATAAGCATAGGCAAGTTTCACAACAACATGCATAGGCAAGTTACACAACAACAAACTTAGGCAAGTTATACCTGACTCAAGGTACTTTCATTTTTGTGTCAAGTCGGGTTTTAACCTAAAGTACTACGTCGTTAAATTCCTTTTAAAGAGATCCATTCCTTTTATAAAAGTCACCCGATACGTAGTATAAAAAAAATAGTGATTCACATTATTAAGTAAACGACACACTTTCTTTTTAAAGTCAAGTACCAGCATTCTTTTCCTAAAGTTAGGTTTGCCTAATTACAAATGCTCAAGTTTCTCATTTTAGAAAAGGTTTCGTAGTTCATAGTTTTAATCCTTTAAAACATAATTCTCCTTTAAGCGTTTTGAGAAACATATGTCTTATATGTGAGTAGGTTATTCTTGTTTATAATCAATCTTATTAAGCGACCATGATCTAGGAAATGTAATATCATTTTGTCTCATCTTAGCTTACATGCGGATGGAGGTTTCTCTTGGTTTTAATAATACTTCTTTAGTCAATACATTTTCCTTTTATTAACGCTGCGATGGTTTGTCGATACACATTCGATTTAAATCGGTAAAACATCCTTAAGCCGTTATACCTAACTTCCCGTAAAGCTAGTATAACTCTTAAGCTTTCAAAACCAAGTAATACTCATTCTTTCAAAAGCGATTCATAAATCTTTTGAAATGCTTCAAGTTCTTTATTAACACATATCAAGCCAGTTATTATTCAAATCAGTTACCTTTTAAAAACCACAAAGTATGTTCTTATCCACATAAAGCTATTATAACCAACTTCCCATAAAGCCGTTATAACACTTTATGTTTTAAACCAATCAAATACATTTAGCACATGTACGTCTACCGTACTACATAGTTCACACATATCAAGCTAGAAGAGATAGGAAGAGGTTCACATACCTCGCGACGATTATCGACTAATAGCAAAAGCGCTCCAAGTACCTCAAACCGTCGGCTACTCCTAAGCCAAGTAGATCACGCCATACGCGATCTTGACCTATAGAGGCCACGGCGCCTATTAACATCCTAGATCTCAATGTAGAATATTCTACAAAAATTGGCGGCCTCCCCCATGGCAGCGTAATCTCTTCCTCTATCGAGGCCGGCTACCAAGCCAACCGGGGGGGGGGGGGGGTTTGCACGTCTAACCGGACGTGTACAATTCTACTCACAGTAATACTACAGAAGTCTCATGTCTGATCCTATGTAATTACAGTTCAGTTCACTTATTAAAATTCAGGCTTAAGTCGCAAGACATGGCCGTAAGTATTATTCAGGCTTAAGTCAAAAGACATTGCCGCACAACTATGTTCAATTCTATATATAGTATACTTAACTATATACTCCTACAACATGTAATTTCCAATTACAACAGAAGGTCAAGAATGTTTACCTCGATAAGCCCAAAATTATCCGAGTTTATATGTCGATCCTGAGCAAGGTTTAGCTCTACTCGTGCGCTCCAACCGCTCAAACAACCCTTAGAAGTTCTAACCAACGTCTACTTAATACTTCAACCGACTATGAAGGTTTTCCTTAGGGTTTCGTTTTTGTGACTGAGGGAAGTATAATAGTATTTTCTGGGCTTTTGTATAAGTGTAACCTTGGGAGTACTACAAGGTATTTGGGCCAAGGTATTTGGGCATTATAACAATACTAGGAGAGTATTTCTATACCACAAAGGGGGGTATTATACGAAGACAACTAGGCTAGGGGTACCACGGCAAAACACCTGAGGAGGGTTTCGGCCCAGGGTTGGGCGAGACCCACAAGAAGGGGGCGGGACGGATTTCAAGAGTTAGGCCATTTTTGGATGAAGTAGTTCATCAAGTTAGAGGGTATTTATAGGTCAAGAAATGGCCAACCAATGGCCAAGATTCATCAAGTGTTAGGCAAGTGTAAGGCCAAGATTAAGCCGTGTGCTACCTTATCCATCTACCCAAAATATCCTACAACCCTTGACCACATTTTTAGCACAAAAAGCGTGCCCAAGTCGTCCTCTTTGCCGTCCCTAGCTTCAATGTGAGGTGACACATGTCACCCTCCGTTGGTCCAAAATGTTCGTCTCTCGGAAAAATCCGCAAAAATAATAAATGACATAGCCGAATTTCTCCTACGAAAGTGGAAAGCGTTTAGTCGAAAACGACTCTAATCGGGTGTTGTGTACAAATTTCGAATCTTGCTTAACTTAAGGCTCAAATTTTTATACGTGCCTCGCGTACATACTCTGGAAATACGGGTATAACATTCTCCCCTCGAGAAACATTCGTCGAATGTTCCTTCACAAGCGGATAAAGATGAAGTTCTTCTAACAAGTTTCCACCGCCACACGCCACAAACACCAGCGTAAATACTTACATCCAAGTCCACGAGGAAACACCTCTAACATCACAAACTTTTGTCACTTTGCGCGAGGTTCTAGTGTCACTCGGCGACCGACCAAATGGTGCCAGGTGCATGCGATTCACGAGGTCTAAAATATACATCCTTCGCACCTTCTCCCTTCACAAGAAATGATCATATCTATGCTCGCAATACATGCTCGCCTCTACCCTTACTCGTCGTACTCTTCTCGAACACTTGAACTTTTCTAGTATACGTACCACACTTTAGTTTCCGAAACTTGGAGTCACTACCTCCTAACTTGGTCATCTTACTAGCCTCGATCTTCCTTAAGGCCATTCCCGGCCTTCACGATCTACTTCTGGTCGAACGTATCCACGAACTCATACGATGGTCATCAAAACTTGGGCCTAACACCCTGGTGACCCTACCACTGGCGGGACCACCCGCTGACCCCACCTCATTCGGACTCACGGGTTGACCACGCCACGCCTCAACCCGACCCTCCACGCCAACTCTCTTGTTTCTCGATCGAACAATCTTACCTAATTCGTCATGAAAGCTACCACTTCCTCTCACACTACCGAGGACTTATCCTTTCAACAAACGGGTTTCTAAATCACATTTTTGCACAAAGCTATCCGATCATAACGCTAAACACATCAACAACATCAATACATACAAAACTCTAGAGGTTAGGGATATACAGATCTACCGCTCCACTCTAATCATAGGCACGCCTGCGAGCGCATAGTAGAAAGCGATGAACACGCCGATCCGGTAGCGCGCCAAACTGCGGTACCTCTCCTATAAGCACGATCTCGTCCACATGGCCCGACGGCGCGAGTGAAACAAGCACCCGATAAAAACGACATTCCGGGATGATGTTTGCCACATCGTGCACCTGGGGACATGAATCCTGCGGCTAGAACTCACGTATACTGTGAACGGAAGCCACGGAGCTCGACCAGCTCGAATACCGAGCGTCCGAAGGCGCGGAGGACCACTGCATCTTGGCGGAGGTACATAACTAGCTTTATTCTTTGGCGGTCCGCCTTGAAAGTTACCAAAGGACCTGCTGTCACGGCCCTCTTCTGGCGATCTCGGTCATTCCGTCGACCTCTCGTGCCTCGCATCCTAGTGCATGAGCTTGTATGCGGGCAATGTCCATGCCGGTGAAGAGCTACACCGTCTAAGCCTCGCCAGTAATCGTCGGCCCGGTGACGTGGCGGTGTACTCTGTCCTCCATATCGGCTACCACAGGCGAACACATCGAGCTAATGAGTCGAACTCCACATTGTACTCTCTAACCGTCCGCGATCCCGCCTCAACGTCAAAAATCTGCAGCCGGCGAGCCCTCGCCATCTGTGGAGGCAAGAAGTGTGCAAGAAATGCCTTGGAGAACTCGTCCCATACGGTGGAAGTGCATTCTCTCCCGGGCAGCTCGCGAATCAAACCGATCATTGCGGTATCACGCAGCCGATGCGAACCTAGGACCACTGACTCGGTCTCCGATGCCTTGATCACTCTCATGACCCGCTGTAACTGCCGGACGAACTCCTGCGGATCATCCTCAGGCCTCGACCCATAAAACTCTGGCGGGTTACATCTTAGAAAATCCCGTAGTCTCAGCATGCGCTCGGGGTGAACTACGGGTACTCTGGGGCCAGGCTGCGGCGTCAGTAGATCCTCATATCGCCACGACCACGGCGATGGCGCCATCTCCTTGTACCCCATCTCATCTGCTCCGGTGTGGGGTGGAGGCTCGAGTCTTGTAGTCTCGGCGGCTGCTGCGGCTCTAAACTCTTTGGTCTTTGGCGGCGTCCACGAAACCGCCGTCGGAAGCCTTGCTCAGTCTTGGCCAGGGCTGCGCCTCGTGCTCCTCTGTATCTCACTAACAGCTCCTCATTGCCTTGCCCATGGGCTCTGGGTTGCCTTACGCAGAGGCATAGCGGTAAAGGAAAGGAATACGTCGGAGGGTCCGACTTATCACTGCGACTCTAGGGCACGATCTCAGAATGAGAAGAATGGAAACCAATCCTAAATTTCCTATAGCCTCCTGATTATAGATGTGGTGCACAACACACCGATAATCAAGACTCTACTAGACACGGTCTGTAGACACCTTCCGAGGACTAACTGCTCTGATACCACTTTTGTCACGACCCGAACCCCGGCCCGTGACTGGTGCCTTACCCCGGGCACCCTAGTGATACAACATCAGAGAAAACCAGCGGAAATAAAACTTAAACATGTAAGTAGACATGGATTAAGATGAAAGAAAATAGGTCAACCAAAACGGTTGCCTTTCAACATATGTAAATATAAACATTAGAATACGATTCTGATCCTTACAACCACGCTTGCAGTGCTCAGGACCTCTAAGATGTGACAACAACTATGACGGGACAGGGCCCCGCCATACCCCTGAATGTACAAGAACCTACAGACTCAGGGTAACATACCAAAGATGAGCCTCCGAAGGAACAAAGCTTCCCAACACGCTGAAATGAGATCCTAAACGCGGGGATCGGCGGTAGATGTACTTACTGCGGCATGAGCGCAACCCCAGGAGGTCGATGCAACAGTACCAAGTATGTGAATCGTAAAATCGTAATGAAATCATAATAGTCTATAAAGCGGGAGACATGTATGATAACCAACTCTGATTCATAACATAAGCGATCATGTCAAGTCGAGGACTCGCGCCTCAAGTCATCCCTCATGCGTGGAACTCCTTCCTCGCCTGCCGTGATCTAAAGTACAAATCAGGTGATACGTACAACATGTCTCGGCCCATCTTATGGACCAAGTATAGATCCGTGTGGAATACATTCCCGGATGAACCGGTAGTCGAGTGAAATACATTCCCGGATGAACCGGTAGTCGATTGAAATACATTCCCGGATGAACCGGTAGTTGATTAAAATACATTCCCGGATGAACCGGTAGTCGAGTGAAATACATTCCCGGATGAACCGGTAGTTGATTAAAATACATTCCCGGATGAACCGGTAGTTGAGTAGAACACCGTACTTGCACAACAAAGGCTATCATAATAAGCATAGGCAAGTTTCACAACAACATGCATAGGCAAGTTACACAACAACAAACTTAGGCAAGTTATACACAACTCAAGGTACTTTCATTTTATGTCAAGTCCGGGTTTTAACCCTAAAGTACTACGTACGTTAAATTCCTTTTAAAGAGATTCATTCCTTTTATAAAAGTCACCCGATACCCGTAGTATAAAAAAAAATAGAGTGATTCACATTATTAAGTAAACCAGAACACTTTCTTTTTAAAGTCAAGTACCAACATTCTTTTCCTAAAGTTCCGGTTTGCCTAATTACAAATGCTCAAGTTTCTCATTTTAGAAAAGGTTTCGTAGTTCATAGTTTTAATCCTTTAAAACATAATTCTCCTTTAAACGTTTTGAGAAACATATGTCTTATATGTGAGTAGGTTATTCTTGTTTATAATCAATCTTATTAAGCAACCATGATCTAGGAAATGTAATATCATTTTGTCTCATCTTAGCTTCTATGCAGATGGAGGTTTCTACTGGTTTTAATAATACTTCTTTAGTCAATACATTTTCCTTTTATTAACGTTGCAGTAGTTTGTCGATACACATTCTGATTTCTGAAATCAGTAAAACATCCTTAAGCCGTTATACCTAACTTCCCATAAAGCTAGTATAACTCTTAAGCTTTCAAAACCCAAGTAATACTCATTCTTTCAAAACGATTCATAAATCTTTTGAAATGCTTCAAGTTCTTTATTAACACATATCAAGCCAGTTATTATTCAAATCAGTTACCTTTTAAAAACCACAAAGTATGTGCTTATCCACATAAAGCTTTTTGGATGAAGAAGTTCATCAAGTTAGAGGGGTATTTATAGGTCAAGAAATGGCCAACCAATGGCCAAGATTCATCCAAGTGTTAGGCAAGTGTAAGGCCAAGATTAAGCCATGTGCTACCTTATCCATCTACCCAAAATATCCTACCTAACCCTTGACCACATTTTTTAGCACAAAAAACGTGCCCAAGTCGTCCTCTTTGCCGTCCCTAGCTTCCAATGTGAGGGTGACACATGTCACCCTCCCGTTGGTCCAAAATGTTTCGTCTCTCGGAAAAATCCGCAAAAATAATAAATGACATAGCCGGAATTTCTCCTACGAAAGCTGTGGAAACGTTTCGTCGAAAAACGACTCTAATCGGGTGTTGTGTACAAATTTCGAATCTTGCTTAACTTAAGGCTCAAATTTTTATACGTACGCCCTCACGTACATACTCTGGAAATACGGGGTATAACAGGCGACACGTGTCACCCCCCTTTATGGACATGGACGAAATGTGCAAGGGTGGAATGGTCAATTGACCATAATTTATGATGAAGTCTTGCAAGACAAATAAGCTTGACAACATTGACCAAGTCAATGACCCCACTTAGCTTGTTATTTAATTAAAATGAATCCAAACCAGCCATTTGTTCTAATCTTGACCCTCCATATTTTTATATAAGCTCCCTAGTAGTGCAAGACTTTGTCATTCACTACACTTAGAAAATTTTTGAAACTTGTTCTTGCACTAGAGAGGGCTCACGGTTTAGGGGTTTTCAAGAAGGAAAAAATTCCAATATTAGTCCAAAAATTCCACCACTTTAAACCAATGTACCTAAGGGTATTATAAGTGTTTCTCAATAGAAAGATCCGGAAAAATGGTGTTTTCATATTAGTCATGGAAAACCTAAAGGGTTATTCAACTTTGAAGTTGAAACTTGAAGATGAGTTTTCATAAGCTTCTAAGGGTGGCTTGGGTGGATTGGAATGTCGGAATTAGGAGGTAAAGTTGCTATGGATCGACTTGTACTCTTGGAGCATATTTGGGCTAATTGAGGTATAATCTTCGTTTTACTTTTGTAATTGAAGATTTCATGTTATGATAAGTTATAAGTGGTCATGTGATATGTGTTATGAAGTTTGTTAAGTGTTATGGAATTGGAAGCTAAAAATCCGGAAATGTCATATTTAGCCATTTGAAATTGAAATCCAATTTGATCGATAAATTGAATTGTCGCATGTTACCTACTTGGAGAATATAGTAGCTAGAATCAATTGCGGCTTGATATCTTATTATGCTACCAATTTGGATTGAAATGGAAATTGAATAAGAATTGGTATTGTTATATTATTGTGAGCCAATTGGGAACATTTGGTTATTCATTTGCATTGGATTACCTACATATTATTGTGCGCCAATTGGGGTTGTTTGGTTATTCATTTGCATTGGATTACCTTCTATTTTGTTGTGAGCCAATTGGGGCTGTTTGGTTATTGTATTTCGACCTTGGAAAAGGTGGCAAAGTTAGTAAAAACAAAGGAAGTCTTTGTCAGATTTTCCGTAGAATTTAGTGACCTGCACTTGGAATATTCTACGTTTGAAACTAGAAGTTAATAGACGTACTATGGTCATTATAGGTTGACATACTACGTACGGCGATTGGACTTAGCAAGTGGATTAAACCGAAGAGGTATGTGGAACTTTCTTATCTCTTGAGCATGATTAAGTTGTAAATGTATAGTGCGGTAGACGTCTGAGAGTTTGACAAATCTAGTCTATTTGATATCCTTGGCTTATTTTAAGAATGCCCAAGTTGTTTGAGTTAGGGAATTAACTCACTTGTTTATATTATAAGGATATCTTGGTTTTCAAAAGTTAAGAGACTTTAAGTATGTTGAAAGTATTTTGATACTTGTTTTTATGGAAAGTTTAAAGAGTGGTTTACTCTAAGTAACTTAAGTATGTTAAGGGACTTGAAGAGTTTTAAAGAATGTGATACTTGTTTCATTTTAAACGTATAAGTCCCTTGGAAAGGAAATTGTACTCGACTAAGGTATAAAGTGAATATAACGACTTTATGGGAAGTTGGTTATATTGGCTTTATGGAAAGATAAATGGCTTGATTTATTGAAAGGCAATTTGATTTAAGGCATCAATTGCCTAAGGTTTTAAAAGAAAGAAGTCACTTGATTTAGAAGCCTAAATGTATTTCTAATAGACTCTTCTCCTCCCGAAGAGCTGCATCACGATACTGTACCAACACTGGGTCCTCAAACTGTCGCCTCTTCACCTCATCAACGATGGAAGACTCGGCAACCTCACGAACCCGTACCCCACTATCGTCGGTATCGATCAATCGAACCCCAAGGCTCGCTAACTGGTCGATCTGACGGACTCAAGGCATCATCAACTACGTTGGCTTTCCCCAGATGGTATTGAATATCAACAGCATAGTCTTTCAGCAACTCTAACCACCGTCTCTATCTCAAGTTCAGCTCCCTCTGCCTGGAGATATACTGGAGGCTCTTGTGGTCTGTATAGATATCCACATGAACCCCATACAAATAATGTCTCCAAATCTTCAAGGCATGTATAACTGCGGCCAACTCTAAGTCATGGGTAGGGTAATTCCTCTCATGTTTCCGTAACTGCCGGGAAGCATAGGCTATAACCTTGCCGTGCTGCATCAAAATGAGGCGTCCCTCCATAAAGGGCCGTATTTTTATGTGATGCAAGATACGTAAGTTATGAGTTTATAAATTTGATGATTTTCCCTAAGTATGTACGTAAGAACTTGATTATAACTCTTATTGAAATTGGAAAAAGATAATAATGTATGATTAAGTTCATGAGTTGTAATGGCACGGTAGGAGCTGATATTTCATTTTTATACTTGCCCCTGTCATTCTTTCGTGCAGTTATGATTTGTTTACTGTACCTTATTTTCGTTCCATACTAAATTTTTGTTATGCGACCGCCCGAGCGCTGCGTTCATGCCCGCAGGTTTTAGGTACACATTGGTGATCCTTGCTCTAGGATCTCTGTTCATTTTTGGGTAAAAGCTCTATTCACTCCGGAGGCTTATCTTTGGTTCGGATCCCTGATATTATCGGTTGTTGTACATTCAGGGGTATGGCGGGGCCCTGTCCCGTCACAGTTGTTATGTTAAAACTCTTAAAGGTCTGTAGTCATATCTTGTGGGTCGCTTTGTAAAAAAAAGGAAGAGAGGTAACTGTTTTTGGTTTTACATAGTTATATGTATCTAGGAAGGTAGCCTTATCGGCTAGCCTGTTGTTTATTTTCCTGTTAATGTATGTTGTGAGTTTCATGTATGTTCCGTTGATTATCTCTGATGTATACCTGTAAGGGTGCCCAGGTAGGGCACCAGTCGCGGGCCCGGGGTCGGGTCGTGACAAAAGTGGTATCAGAGCAGTTAGTCCTCGGAAAGTGTCTACAGACCGTGTCTAGTAGAGTCTTTATTATCGGTGTGTTGTGCACCACATCTATAATCAGGAGGCTGCAGGACATTTAGGATTGGTTTCCATTCTTCTCACTCTGAAATCGTGCGATAGAGCTGTGTTGTTAGGGTCGTCTCTCCCTAACGAGTTATGTTGATTGCAGCTATGAGAAAGGCAGCAGTGACCCAGGAAGGGCTATGTGGATTGCGTATCCAGGTTGGTAATAATCGTTGTACAGTTGGTATTATGACATACAGTTATACGGAGTTATATATGAGAGTCAGACGTGTGTTGCCTAGAATTATTTTAGATTACCAGGATTTGGTAAGGACTAAATAGATACCGGGAAGGTATGAAACAGTTAATGAATTCTCGCCAAGGTCTTAGGTTTTATTTTGAGATAATTGGGAAATGATGAGCTGTCTGATAGGGTAACGAACCCTTAAGAAGTCATGTTAAGGAACTTAATGGAATGCCATGTTAATAGATTAAGCTACGTGGTAGGCTTAAGGGAATGTTACGGATGAGATCTGTATGGAGTAAGTAATGGTTGTTGTGATCAAGACAACATGGTTATTGTATTATGAGAAGTTATTGTACCCGTTTACGGGGGGACTGGTAAGGTAGGCTTGGAGCATGGAAATTGTGAGCCTAAGAATATTGATAACCGCCGAGACCTTAGGTAAATAAGGCCTTCTCGGGCAATAAGATTTTATTCAGACTAAGGGTAAGAGTTAAGTACGACGGTAGGTCGGGGTGAGGACCTATTACGGGTCGCCCCATAGCTTGAAATGGAGTGGGGTCGGTTGGTAGTAATCCTGCTACGTGACAGGGTCACGAGGGTGCAAGACCCAAGTCTAGTTAATTATTTTACGGGTTCGTGGACGCGTTCCACCGGAACCAGGTCGTGAGAGCCGAAAATGGCCTTATATTGTTTAATAGAGTGACTCCAAAGATTGGAGGCCAGAATCGGTATGGAGGTTATGTAAGTATGCTAGTGTAAGTTGGAGGTACGGAAAGAATACAACCAGTAAGAAAGTGTAGAATCATCGTTTGGTTGGTTCCACGTAGGCGAGGTTCAGATAATTGGCCCAGACATGACTCAGCGGGTTGTGGATAAGGCGAAGCTTATCCAGTAAAGATTATTAGTAAGCTCGGAGGCAGCAGAAGCTTTATGCAGATAACCGACGTTGACACTTGGAGTTCAGGTTGACGTTTTATTATGAGTATTGTTATGCGGATGTGGGTGGCATATGTTGTATGAAGGGTGTAGTAAAAGGAGACTATGTCGCTATCTAATTAGATTGGACTCCGAAAGAACATTCGGGGACGAATGTTTCTAAGGGGGGAAGAATGTTACACCCCGTAATTCCAGGACATGAATAAGAGAATAGATGCGAGAACACAAGACTTAAAAATTGGTACGAAAGAAAGAATTGTTTTTCCGAAGGAAAATCTTCCGAACGTCGGAAAGAAAAAATGTTCGTTGATGAGAATTAGACTCTCAAAATGCATTATTTGAGGAGTATAGAATTTATTATCATTGTGGAAATGTATTTTACAGATTTGGTCACGTAGGGTTCACCCGATAAATTTTACGTTTTGTGGGGCCCACGAGGGTTACGAAATTTTATGGATGAATGGGAGGGAGACACGTGTCACCCCCCTCCCCACATGGGCTTGTTCGAAATTTGCCAAGGGTTAGGAGGTCATTTGACTAAGAGTTGGATGAACAAGTCTTGCAAGCTCAAGCTTGAGATTGTTGACTAAGTCAAGAGCCCACTTGGCTTGATATTTAAATGCCTTCATCTAAGACCACACAAGTGTTATAATCTTGACCTCCTTTGTTTTATATATACTACACTAGTGCAAGACAAGTCTTCAACACTTAGAAAAATTGAGAAAACTGTGTGCACATAGGTGAAGCTCTCGGCTTTGTGAAGTCTTCCACACAAAAAAAATTCAATTGTTGTCCATAATTTACAAGACTTTAACCCAAGGTTCCTAGGGGTATTGTAAGGATATCTCAATAGAAAGATCCCGGAAAAACGACATTTTTACGTTAGTCGCAAGGCGAAAACCTAAGGTGTTCTTCAACTTTGAAGATGGAACTTGAAGAGGAGTTCTTCATGAGCTTCTAAGGAGTACTTGGAGTGGATTGGAACATAAGAAGAGGAGCTAAAAGTTGCTAAGGATCGACTTTTACGCTTGGACATTATTATGGCTTATTGAGGTAAAAATCTTCATCTTCTTAATGTAATTGAAGATTACATGTCTTAGTAGTTAAGAAATGAGCATGTGGTATATAGAATGATGTTAGAAAATATTTGGATCATGTCGACATGTTAAAACCGAAAATGGACAAGTTAGCCATTAATGTTGTAATCAATTTGGTCGATAGTTACAATCGTCGCATGTTAAGGAAGAAAGGATTTATAGTTGTTGTAATTGTTATTATGTATATAACATGTTGGAATAACAACTTGGATTGAAAAAGGAAATTGAAAGAGAATTGATATTGTTATGGATAGTGTTATTGCCAAGAATGTGCCTTAAGGAATGGACAGTTTTATATTGATTGTGGGGCAGAATTTTACATGTCATGTTAGGCGTGTAATCCCCTTTGTATTTGCTGAATTGTTGGGCCTTAAATGTGGCGTTTGGTTATTGATTTTCGGGCCTTGAAAAAGGTGGAAAAGTACGTAGAAACAAAGAAAGTGTTGTCCGATTTTCCGTAGAATTTGGTGACTTTACACTTAGAATATTCTACGTTTGAAGCTAGAGGTTAATAGACGTATTATGGCCATTATAGGTTGAAGTACTACGTATAGCGTATCTACTTAAAGGATGGAATAGCTATCAAGGTGGAAGTACTTTGGAGCATTTTGCTACTTGTCGATAATCGTCGCGAGGTATGTGAACCTCTTCCTCCTTTTGGGCATGATTCTATGTATGAAATATACATGTGGTGTTATTTCATGATTCCTTATACTCTTAGAAGTTAAGAGGTATGTATGTTGATTTACTCTATGTAAAAGTTATGTCTAAGTTATCCTAAGTTCTTACCAAGTCTTATGGGTTGGTAAGAGTCGTTAGGAAGTATTTGAAGTCGAGTTGACTTTGCTAATTTACTGCACGAATGAGAATAAGTATCGAACAAGCCATTGCAGCGTTAATAAAAGAAAATGTATCGACAATCAATTATATTAAAATGAGTAGAATTCTCCATCTGCATAGAAACTAAGATAAGACAAAATTGTATTACATTTTCTAGATCATGGCTGCTTTAATAAGATCGTTATTGTTATACCCCGTATTTCCAGAGTATGTACGTAAAGGAATACGTACAAAAAAAAGTTTGGTCTTAAAGTTAGGCCTTGGACGTTTTTTTGGGCACAACTCACAAAGCGAATAGTTTTCCGACGAAACGTTTCCACAGCTTTCGTAGGGTAAATTCCGGCTATGCCATTTCTAATTTTTGCGGATTTTTCCGAGAGACGAAACATTTTGGACCAACGGGAGGGCAACACTTGTCACCCTCCAATTGATGGATGTGAGGCGTTCATAGGGCCGATTGGAGTTGCCAACTTGGTCAAGTTGTTGGTAAGATATTTTGTGTGCAAATTGGCTAGGTACACTTGCCCTAATCTTGACCTTACACTTGCCTAGCACTTGGCTAAATCTTGGCCATTGGTTGGCCATCCCTTGACCTATAAATACCCCCCTTAAGATGAAGAGTTCTTCATCCACAAATTACTTTCCAAGTCTTGAAAATACTCCCGTAGCCCTTGTTAGCCATTTTCGTCCAAGCCCTCTTCCCCCTCTAGCCTAAGTGACCCTTGGCCGAGGCTTCCCCCCCCCCCCTAGCCTAGCCGAAAACTACCCCCCCTCCCTTGGTAGAAAAGTTGCCTTCTAGTATTGTTATAATGCCCAAAATACCCTAGCCCAAATCCCTTAGTCCTTAGTAGAAGTTGTGAAGAACTTAAGGTTTCCTTGGAACTATCGGAGTTGCTCAACTTAGGAGCTAAACCTTGCTCAGGCTCGACTTGTATCTTGGATATTATTGGGCTTACAGAGGTCAAAAAACTTACCCTTATTTTATATTAGAGAATATATTATGTAGAAGTATAAGAATAATTATAAATACATATACGAATATTCAGAATAGAATTGAACTGTTATCACGATGAAGGGTTTAAAGAAGAATAATTGAACTGCACTCACATAGGACTCTTTACACATGAGACTCATATAACTCACTTGGTAGGGTTGTCTTTGCGACATTCCGTAGAATTGTGAACCCTCTGTTTAGAATGACCTTGAGTAGTCTAGACTTTGATAGATGTCCGTGACTATTATAGGTGACTCTCTGCGACATATTCAACTTGGCAGGTGGTTTTCGCTGAGAAGGTATGTGATTCTTCCTAAAGCATGATATTTTACAATATATATAGTACGGTAGACGTACATGTGTTAACTAAAATATAACTACGGCAATGTCCTTGACTTAAGCCTGAATAATACTTACGGCAATGCCTCACGGCTTAAGCCTGAATAACTTACTGCAGCGATGCCTCACTTAAGCCTGAATAATAAAGATCTGAAAGCATTTTTAAAAAAAAAAAGAATACTGAATCATTTTTTTTACAGAAGAGAACTAATTGGTTTTTAAACAGAAGCTTAAAAGTTATACTAGCCTTATGGGAAGTTAAGAATAACCACTTAAGATTGATAAAAGAAACAGTTTGCCTATGTGTTTATAACAGACTTATATTGAATTGTGAAAAGAATAATAAGATGGTTTGATAAGTAGACATGATATGATGCTATGTGTGTTAGTGTCTTGTAACGTTTGTGAAAAAGAGTATTCTTGTTGTGATTATGTTGTTTAAAGATAAGTTGTTATGTTAGTGTACTATCACTCACCTCTTGAGATGATCTAGGAGGTTAGGCGCCTCCGTCACGGGGTAGACTCGGTGATGCAGGACCGTGATTCGAGAATACCTCATACGGGTCCGAGGGCCTATGCGAGCTACGAGAGTTCGTGTTAGTATGCGGGGTTATGCCTCATGCGGTCTATGTGGCCATGCGGACAACGAGTCGGGGCGATGCCGGAGTAGCTACCCTCGATGCGGGGTTATACCATGCGGGCCCGTGAGTGGCCTATGCGGACTCGAGTCGAGTTAGGCTTGCAGAATGATGATATGGGCGAGTGGCCTGTTTGATCATTCGCGGCCTAGACAAGACCTATTCTGATTACCTATTGTTGCTCTTGTTTGTGATGTGGCACTACGTGCGGTTTCCTTGGTTGTTTCACACATATTTAAACCGGTTTTAGAAATGATATGTTTTCATTTAAGTACTTCTGATTTCGCATACTTAGTACTGTTGTCGACCTCCTTGGGGCTGCGTTCATGCGCGGTAAGAGGCAAGCGGTGCTAGATCTGCATCCTTAGGATCTCTTTGCATTGGTGTCAGGAGCTCCATCTTCTAGGAGGCTCTACTTTTGGTATGATCTCCTGTATTGTAGATAGTTTGTATGATCGAGGGTATGGCGGGAACCGTCGCCATAGTTATATAAATCCTTAGAGTGCATGTAGTATGTTATGCGATTGTCGGATGTAGCTTGCTAAACACGGTTTATATATATATATGCCGAAAGCGACGTTTGTTCACATAAAGCGTGTCTTATTTTATAAAGCTGTTTCATGTCTTGTTTTATATTTCCGATTACTCGATGTATGACTACTTGGGTGCCGGTAAGGCACGATCCACGGGCCGGAATGGGTCGTGACAAAAGTGGTATCGAGCGATTAATCCTCGGAAAATGTCTACTGACCGTATCTAGTAAGTCTTGATTATCGGTGTGTTGTGCACCACCAATAATCGAAGTCTATAGGATATTTAGGATTGGTTTCCATTCTTCTCATTACGAGATCGTGCTTTAGAGATGTTATAGGTTGGACCTCTAACGTATTCCTTTCTATATGATTATGCCTCCACGTAAGGCAACCCGGGCCCGAAGGGCAAGCGGCCAGGAGGCTGCTAGCGAGACACTCGAGTCACGAGGCTCGAGCCCGTCTATACGAAGGCGGCGAGTTCTATGGCGCCGCCAGCCCGGCCACGACCACAGTACCCTCGCATCCCACGGCTGGGCGGAGAGTTAGGGTACTGAGAGATGGCCCGACTATTGGCTAAAGTTGTGGCCCGTTACGAGGAGAGATTCGATCGGCGGTTCAGATTCGGCTCGGCTCGATCGCACCCGTGGTGCACCGAGGCGAATAGTTTGAGACTACGAGATTTCTTGAGTTGTAGCCCGCTTGAGTTTCTGGTCGGCGGGAGGATGATCGCAGGAGTTCATCCGTCGGCTTGAAGGATCATGCGGGTGATCAAGGCCTCGAGGCAGTCTGTGACGCCGGTTCGCGTCGGTGCGTGATACGCGATCGATTGGTTTGATTCATGGGAGTTATCCGGGAGAGCAGCGTCCCGGTACTTGGGATGAGTTCTCGGAGGCTTTCCTCACTCACTTCTTGCCTCGCGGATGAGGAGGGCGCGGGCTGATAGATTTTTACTACTGAGGTAGAGAGGACGCACTGTCAGGGAGTACAATGTCGAGTTTGATTCATTGGCTCGATATGTCCTAGCTTTGGTAGCAGATATGGAGGATAGGGTGCACCGCTATGTCACCGGGCTAGACGACTATATGGCCGAGTCGTGTGCGGGTGTTTCTCTTCACCGTATGGACATTACCGTATGCGAGCTCACGCCCTTGGATGCGAGGCGCGAGGTCGGCAGTGGGCGAGCAGCGAAGAAGGCGGGGCGGGAGGGTCTTACGGTGGCTATCGTGGTGGCGGCCTCGGCGGCGATCTGGGATTTGCACCACGGCCGGCTGAGCACTCTGCCGTCACCGGCCGGCGAGTATTCGAGGCGGACCGGGGCCCCGTGGCTTGGGCGTCGAGTAGCGAGTGCGGCGATCGGGACCACCCCGGTGTGGCGTCGGTAGATCCCATTACGGAAGTGTGGTACTGTTTTGGAGCTTATTACGATTGTGGCCAGGGGTCACTTTGCGGGTATCGGTCAGAAGCGTGGCCTGGTGGTAGGGCTCGGCCTTGAGTTACATTGCGCATCATCTCCTCTGATTACTCGCCGGGCGAGGTACACATGGGTCAGCGGTCGCGGCGGTCGTGGCTCGGGTCCCGATTCTAGCGGTCCTCGAGCGCATTTATGCTTTGTCGGTAAGCGGGATCAGGAGGCCTCACCTGATGTCGTCACAGGTACCTTATCAGTTTCTGGGTTTGATGTATATGCTTTGTTAGATCCGGGTTCTACTCTGTCCTATATATCTCCCCTTGTTGCTAGTAGGATAGGGGTAGAGCCTGAGTCCATAGACCGCTTTCGAGGTAGCTACGCGATGGGTGATTCGGTGGTAGCTCGGCGGGTATATAGAGCTTGTCTGTGACCATTCTGATCGTCGAGAACCTGGCGACTTGATAGAGTTGGAGATGATTGACTTCGACGTGATTATGGGGATGGATTGGCTAGCTTCTTGCTACGCTAATGTAGGCGCATAGAGAGTAATGCAGTTCCGGTTTCTGAGGAGGCCAGGTTGTTGAGTGGGAGGAGCACGGTATCGCCGAGGGGTAGGTTTATTTCCTACCTCAAGGCTAGGAAGATGGTGCGAAGGGTATATCTACCATCTCGTTCGGGTGTTTGATCACGAGGCTGCGGTGCAGATTTTGATCGATCCAGTAGTCGAGAATTCCCAGGCGTGTTTCGGACGACCTCGGGTATCCCTCCCGAGAGGAGATTGAGTTTGTATAGACACGTTGCGGACACTCGGCCTATTTCCATTCCGCCATACGAATGGCACTGCCGAGTTGAGAGAGTTGAAGGATCGGCAGGGATTTCTTTGGAGAAGGGCTTCATCGGGCCTAGTGTTTCACCAGGAAGCGCGGTATTGTTCGTAAAGAAGAAGGGCGGGGCCAGCTGCGCATGTGTGTTGACTTCTGACGGTGAACAAGGTGACCATTAAACGAATACCCCTTCCGGGATTGATGATTTGTTCGACCGATTGCGAGCGCGAGATGTTTCTCAAGATTGATCTGCGGTCGGGCTATCATCAGTCTGCAGTCGAGAGAGGTGGATGTCACAGGATGCATTCGGACGATGCGGGCATTATGAGTTCGGTCATGTCTTTTGGGTTGACGATGCTCAAGCGGTATTCATGGATTTGATGAACCGAGTGTTCAAACCATTTTTGAACACGTTTGTGATAGTGTTCATTGATGATATCTTGGTTTATTCGCTCGAAGCGGGAGCATGCGAGCATTTGAGGCTGTCTTGTGATTCTCGAGATCGCGATTTATGCGCCAAGTTTTCCAAATGTGAGTTTTGGTTGACTTGATGGCGTTTCTCGGGCATATTATGGTGATGGCATTCAGTGAATCTGGCCAGATCGAAGCGATCGGGACTTGGCCTGAACTGCTACTCAAACGGAGGTTCGCGATTTTACGGGCCTTGCGAGGATATTATCGGCGGTTCGTGGAGAAGTTTGCTTCTATCTACGCACCATTGACCAGGTGACTCAAAAGCGGCCAAGTTTGATGGTGATGCTTGTGGCGGGGTTTCGATTCTTTGAAAGAGGCGGCAGCGCCCGTTCTTACTCTTCCAGAGGGTCCAGACGGTTATGTTGTGTATTGTGATACGTCAGGCATCGGGCTGGGATGTGTGTTGATGCAGCATGGTAGAGTTATAGCATACGCATCAGCGGCTTAAGAAACACGAGAGGAACTACCCGCCATGATTTGGAGTTAGCGTAGTGATTCACGCTTTGAAGATCTGGAGGCACTATTTGTATGGGGTTCACGTGGATATTTATACAGACCACAAGAGCCTCGGTATATCTTCGACGGAGGAGTGAACTTACGAGAGAAGGTGGTTAGAGTTGCTTAAGGATTACGATGTTGATATCTGTACCACGGGAAGGCGATGTTGTGGCGGATGCTCTTAGTTGTAGGTCGATGGGAGCCTATCGGATGTGCGGACTAGATAGGAGGGACATGGTTCGTGATTTGCATCGATTAGCGAGCCTTGGTGTCCGTATGATTGATTACGATAGCGGTGGGGTTAGAGTTCGTGAGGTTGCGAGTCTTCCATCGTCGAGAGGTGAAGAGCAACAGTTCGAGGATCCGGCTTTGATTCGATATCGTGATCTGACTCTTCGTGAGGCAAGGGTCGCTTTGAGTAGCACGATGGGGTGCTAAGGTTTGAGGCGAGTTGTGTGTTCCGGATGTTTGAGACTTGTGAGTTCTTGGGGAAGCACCGCGGTAGCGGCGTTACTCTATCCGTCGAAGTCGACCAAGATGTACCACGACCTTAGATCGTGTATTGGTGGGATGGCTTGAAGAGGGCGTTGCGAGTTAAATAGCTCGGTGCGTGTTGTCGGCGGTGAAGGTAGAGCACGAGAGACACGGTGGTTTGTTGCGGCGATAGAGATCCCAACACGGAAGTGGGAGGTAATCAACATGGACTTCATCACGGGATTACCTCGCCTCGGAGGAGACATGATTCTATATGGGTTATCGTCGACGGTGGCGAAATCAGCCCACTTTCTTCCGTCGAGACAACTTTTTGGTGAGGATTATGCGGACTTTACATTCGAGAGATCGTCGGTGCGCATGGAGTCCTACTTGATCATATCGAGACGAGGCGATTTCGGCCAGCAGAGTCCTTCGAGGAGTTTAGGGGCGGTGAGCACGAGTCTTGCATTTCATCCACGAGACGGGCGAGGCGAGCGCACTATCGGACTGCGAGGATATCTGCGAGCTGTGTTATTGACCGATGGTAGTTGGGAGGATCATTTGCCTCTAGTTGAGTTCGCGTATAATAATAGCTACCACTCCGGTATTCGGATGGCGCCTTATGAGGCCTTGTATGGGAGGAAGTGCGATCGCCTATAGGTTGGTTCGATGTGGGCGAGTGCGGCTAGTGGGACGGTTGGTGCGGCGGCGATGGATAAGGTGAAGCTTATCAGGCGGCTATTAATGGCTCGAGTCGGCGAAGTCGTATCACGAATCATCGTCGTCGACATCCAGGTTCGCGATTGATGATTAGGTTTTCTGAAGGTGTCACCCATGAAGGGTGTGATGAGATTCGGGAAGAAGAAAGCTTCGGCCCAAGTACATTGGGCGTTTGATTGTCCGCGAGGTAGGCAAGGTTGCTATGAGTTGAATCTGCCGTCCGTCTGGAGCGGTGCATCCGGTGTTTCACGTTTCTATCTTTGAGAGATGTATCGGGGATCCATCTAGGTACATCCGATTGGCGATGTCGGTGTGCCAGGGTTATCGTATGAGGAGATTCCCATAGCGATAATCGATCGTCAGGTTAGGCGTCTGCGGACGAATGACGTGGTTTCCGTCAAAGTCTTGTGGCGGAACGAACTCAGGGAGGAGATAACGTGGGAAGCCGAGGAGGACATGAGGCAGAAGTATCCTCACCTATTCCCCACACCTCCAGGTAATTCACTTTCCTACTAGTAAATCTTCATTATCGTTTATACCTAAGTATTGTTTTATGGCTGTGTGTGGCTTTTGTAAACTGTTTAAGTTTTGAAGAACCTTATCGTTATATGTCTTGGGAAGGAACATTCAGGACGAATGTTTCTAAGGAGGGGAGAATGTTATACCAGTATTTCGGAGTATGCGTAAAGGAATACGTCTGAAAAAGTTTGGTCTTAAAGTTAGGCCTTGGGCGTTTTTGGGCACAACTCACCAGCGAATAGTTTTCGACGAAGCGTTTCCACGACTTTCGTAGGGTAAATTCGGCTATGCCATTTCTAATTTTTGCGGATTTTTAGAGGCGAAACATTTTGGACCAGCGGGAGGCAACACTTGTCACCTCGATTGATGGATGTGAGGCGTTCATAGGGCGATTGGGTTGCCAACTTGGTCAAGTTGTTGGTAAGATATTTTGTGTGCAAGTTGGCTAGGTACACTTGCCTAATCTTGACCTTACACTTGCCTAGCACTTGGCTAAATCTTGGCCATTGGTTGGCCATCCCTTGACCTATAAATACCCCGCCAAGATGAAGAGTTCTTCATCCACAAATTACTTTCCAAGTCTTGAAAATCCTCCTTCTCCATTGTTAGCCATTTTCGTCCAAGCCCTCTTCCCCTCTAGCCTAAGTGACCATGGCGAGGCTTCCCCAGCCTGGCAGAAAACTACCCACTCCCTTGGTAGAAAAGTTGCCTTCTAGTATTGTTATAATGCCCAAAATACCCTAGCCCAAATCCCTTAGTCCTTAGTAGAAGTTGTGAAGAACTTCTAAGGTTTCCTTGGAACTATCGGACGTTCAACTTAGGAGCTAAACCTTGCTCGGTAGCGACTTTTATCTTGGATATTATTGGGCTTACCGAGGTAAATAAACTTACCCTTCTTTTATATTAGAGAATATATCTTTGTAGAAGTATAAGAATAAGTATAAATACTTAGGCGAATATTCTGAGAATAGAATTGGTATTATCACGATGAAGGGTTTAAAGAAGAATAATTGAGCTGTACTCATAGGACTCTTTACAGTAGACTCATATAACTCACCGTAGGGTTGTCTTTGCCCGACTTTCAGTAGAATTGTGAACCCTCTGTTTAGAATGACCTTGAGTAGTCTAGACTTTGATAGATGTGCGTGACTATTATAGGTGACTCTCTGTAGCGACATATTCAACTTGGCGGTGGTTTTATTTGAGAAGGTATGTGATTCTTCCTAAAGCATGATATTTTACAATATATATAGTACGGTAGACGTACATGTGTTAACTAAAATATAACTACGGCAATGTCCTTGACTTAAGCCTGAATAATACTTACGGCAATGCCTCACGGCTTAAGCCTGAATAACACTTACGGCAATGCCTCACGGCTTAAGCCTGAATAATAAAGATCTGAAAGCATTTTTTTAAAAAAAGAATACTGAATCATTTTTTTTACAGAAGAGAACTAATTGGTTTTTAAACAGAAGCTTAAAAGTTATACTAGCCTTATGGGAAGTTAAGAATAACCACTTAAGATTGATAAAAGAAACAGTTTGCCTATGTGTTTATAACAGACTTATATTGAATTGTGAAAAGAATAATAAGATGGTTTGATAAGTAGACATGATATGATGCTATGTGTGTTAGTGTCTTGTAACGTTTGTGAAAAAGAGTATTCTTGTTGTGATTATGTTGTTTAAAGATAAGCTGTTATGTTAGTGTACTATCACTCACCTCTTGAGATGATACCGGAGGTTAAGCTGCCCTCCGATGCGGGGTAGACTCGGTGATGCAGGACCGTGATTCGAGAATACCTCATGCGGGTCCAGGGGCCTATGCGGAGCTACGAGTTCGAGGTTAGTATGCGGGGTTATGCCTCATGCGGTCTATGTGGCCATGCGGACAACGAGTCGGGGCGATGCGAGAGTAGCTACCCTCGATGCGGGGTTATACCTCATGCGGGCCCGTGAGTGGCCTATGCGGACTCGAGTCGAGTTAGGCTTGCGAGAATGATGATATGGCGAGTGGCCTGTTTGATCATTCGCGGCCTAGACGAGACCTATTACGATTACCTATTGTTGCTCTTGTTTGTGATGTGGCACTACGTGCGGTTTCATCGTTGTTTGTTTCACACATATTTGTAAAGCGGTTTTAGAAATGATATGTTTTCATTTAAGTACTTCTGATTTCGCATACTTAGTACTGTTATCGACCTCCTTGAGGCTGCGTTCATCTGCGGTAAGAGGCAGCAGTGCTAGATCCGCGTCCTTAGGATCTCTTTGCATTGGTGTCGGGAGCTCCATCTTCTAGGAGGCTCTACTTTTGGTATGATCTCCTGTATTGTAGATAGTTTATGCGATCGAGGTATGGCGGAACCTGTCCGCCATAGTTGTATAAATCCTTAAGTGCAGTAGTCATGTTATGCATTGTCGGATGTAGCTACTAAACTTTGGTTTATATATATATATGCGAAAGCGACGTTTATTCACATAAAGCGTGTCTTTTTATAAAGCTTTCATGTCTTGTTTTATATTTCCGATTACTCGATGTATGACTACTTGGGTGCCGGTAAGGCACGATCCACGAACCGAATGGGTCGTGTGATTATAAATAGTATAACCTATTCTGACTCATAAAAGTATATGTTACTTAAATTAAAAGAGTTTATGTTATGAAGTTTTAAGACTATGAACCTTGATTTCTAAAAAGGTTATGAGACTTTACTTTTCAAGTTATGGGACTTGAATCTTAAAGAAAGGAATGATTTGATTTAAAAAGTTTGGTTGCCATGAATTATTTCAAAAGTTAAGAGGCTTGATTTCAAAAGAGAATGTAACTTGAGTTTTCAAAAGAAGAATTTTATTGATTTAAAAATAGAAGGATTTTTAAGATTCTTTTTAAGTATGTATGTACGTAGTACTTTTGGGTTTAATTTTCCCTAAAGTAATAAGGAATAAAAGTGCCTTAAGTTCTCTAAAGTGAAAAGGTTGTTATAATAGCTTTATGGGAAGTTGTTATAACGACTTAAGAAGAAGTGAAAAGAGGGTTTAAAATGTTATGTAAAGAAGCATTATCGTGTCCCAGGAATGGGCCGGGCAGTATACCTTTATGGGCAGACTATATGACATTATCGCGTCCCAGGAATGGGTCGGGCAGTATACCTTTATGGGCAGACTATATGACATTATCGCATCCCAGGAATGGGTCGGGCGGTATACCTTTATGGGCAGATTATATGACATTATCGTGTCCCAGGAATGGGCCGGGCAGTATACCTTTATGGGCAGACTATATGACATTATCGCATCGAGAATGGGCGGGCGGTATACCTTTATGGGCGAACTATATGACATTATCGCGTCGAGAATGGGCGGGCGAGATACCTTTATGGGCATACTATATGACATTATCGCGTCCCAGTAATGGGCCGGTCAGTATACCTTTATGGGCAGACTATATCACATTATTGCGTCCCAGGAATGGGCCGGGCAGTATAACTTTATGGGCAGACTATATGACATTATCGCGTCCCAGGAATGGGCCAGGCAGTATACCTTTATGGGCAGACTATATGACTTTATCGCGTCCCAGAATGGGCCGGGCATTATACCTTTGGGGGAAGACTTTTTATGAATTCGCCGTGTCCCGCAAATGGGTCGGGTTACGTTATCACGTATGGATAATCAAAGTGAACTCCAAAATGAGGCGTCGCTCCATAAAGGGCCGGATTTTTATGTGATGCAAGATACGTAAGTTATGAGTTTATAAATTTGATGATTTTCCCTAAGTATGTACGTAAGAACTTGATTATAACTCTTATTGAAAATGGGAAAAGATAATAATGTGTGATTAAGTTCATGAGTTGTAATGGCAAGGTAGGAGCTGCTATTTCCTTTTTATACTTGCCCCTGTCATTCTTTCGTGCAGTTATGATTTGTTTACTGTACCTTATTTCCGTTCCATACTCGGTACCTGTTGTACTGACCCCCTTCGGGGGGCTGCGTTCATGCCCGCAGGTTTTAGGTACACAGGTTGGTGATCCTCGCTCTAGGATCTCTGTTCAGTTTTGGGTAAAAGCTCCATTCACTCCGGAGGCTTATCTTTGGTTCGGATCCCTGGTATTGTCGGTTGTTGTATATTCAGGGGTATGGCGGGGCCCTGTCCCGTCACAGTTGTTATGTCAAAACTCTTAGAGATCTGTAGTCATATCTTGTGGGTCGCTTTGTAAAAAAAAAAAAGGAAGAGAGGTAACTGCTTTTGGTTTTACATAGTTATATGTATCCAGGAAGGTAGCCTTATCGGCTAGCCTGGTGTTTATTTTCCTGTTAATGTATGTTCTGAGTTTCATGTATGTTCCGTTGATTATCTCTGATGTATACCTGTAAGGGTGCCCAGGTAGGGCACCAGTCGGGGGCCCGGGTTTGGGTCGTGACACACACAGTCCATATATAACAGGAAACAAGTATGATAACTCAAAACAACAGCACACTGAACCTTGCAAACATGAGAGTAATGCAATCATCTTTATCTTTTAAGTTATGTTGTTAACAATGAGACCAACTGTTCCACGTTAAATCATAAACACACTGCACCCTTTCATTAATGAAATCACTACCGTTTCAAAACATGAAGGTCGTGCCAGTGCCAGGGTCAACCACCCTCTGTACTATAATGCCACCTATCATAAGACTATTTCACCCGTAAGGGACTATTTCACCCGCATAGGTCCTGTGGACCCGCAATGAGTCATCGGTACACGATACTCGCATCACGAATAGCTAATCCATGACTTATATCCCGGGAATTTAACCCGCCCGAGTCTATCCGACCCGCCGTGAGTGTGTACCACTCACACGTAGAAACTACTCCATGATATCTCTTGAACCAAGTTGCCGACCCTTTATGGAGGGACGCGGAGATGTGGAAATACGACACTTGCGCGAATGTCTATATGAGCAACCCATATGCAAGCAAACCATTCTTGACCTTTATTTATAAAATGAATAAACCATCATTTTAGCAAACCAAGACAATACCATGCCTTTCCTTTTTACACAAACCAAGACAATACCATGTCTTTCCTTTTTTACACAAACCAAGACAATTACCATGCCTTCATTTTTACACAAACCAAGACAATACCATGCCTTTCCTTTTTACACAAACCAACACAATACCATGCCTTTCCTTTTTAACAAACTAAGAGTAATTCTCATTTAAGCAAGCCAAAGTACTCAAGGCACAAATAGAATAATTCTCATTTAAGCAAGCCAAAGTACTATCAAGGCACAAATAGAATAATTCTCATTTAAGCAAGCCAAAGTACTATCAAGACACAAATAGAATAATTCTCATTTAAACAAGCCAAAGTACTACGTACGTCTGCCGCACGTTCTTTACCTTTTTCATAAAATCCCAAGGCCCTAGCCTTGCAACATCAAGTTACATATTCTTCAAATTAAGTGGCTTACATTCTTTATATTCTAGTCACTTCTTCCATGTACTACAATGAAGTCAAAATTCATTTATGACCCATATTACACTAACACTTGTAGTATCAAGTCACTTCTATTTTTTTCAAATCAACTACACTTTTAAAATTTAAATTCAAGGTTTTCAAATCAAGTAGCTTCTACTTTTAAATCCCAAGTAACTCACACCTTTAAAACAAGTTACTTCTCTTTAAATCATGTCATTTCTCCTCTTTTAAATCAATTAAGTAAATCACTCCTTTGACTCCCCTAAAGTCATTATAACTAACTTCTCATAAAGCCATTATAACAACCATTAGGTTTTGAAACTAAGGCACTATCCAAGAGATTATGAACCACTTACTTTTTAAGACTCTAAGTACTTCAAGTAAAACAACTTTCACTTTTGAAAATCCAAATTTTATCAAGGAAATGGATTATAGCAACTTCCAATTTAAACATTCAAAGTACAATCAAGGAAGTATATAGAACAACTTCTATATTAGGACATCCAAGTACAATCAAGGAAGTATATATGTTATACCCCATATTTCCAGAGTATGTACGTGAGGGCGTACGTACAAAAGTTTAAGCCTTAAGTAGGCAAAGGGGCGAAATTTGTTCACAACTAGCGAAAAGAATCGTTTTCCGACGAAACGTTTCCCGGACTTTGCGAAGGGAAAAATACGGTTGCAACATTTATAATTTTTGCGGATTTTTCCGACAGATGGAATATTTTGGACCAACGAGAGGGCGACACTTGTCACCCTCAAGTTGGCGGTTTGTGGTGGCCGATTGGGTGCTCATTTCGTGGCATGTTTTGTGGCCTAAACCATGGGTCAATGTTTGGAGTGAATTGTGGAGTAGATGGCTAGGGGGCACTTGGGCAAATCCTCACCCTCCACTTGCCCCCCACTTGTCTTGATCTTGGCCATTGATTGGCCTATAAATACCCCCCTTTGTTGAAGACTTCTTCATCCACAAAAATTTCTAAGTCTTGAAAACCCTTCCCCCCTTTGGAGAGGTTCTCGTCCAAGCCTCCCCCTCCCCCCTTTGTGAGGCCTTTTGGCCGAGAGGTACCCCCCCTTCCTAGTGGTGCTAGCCGAGAGTACCCCCCCTACCTTGAGTTGTTCTCATAAAATACACCCCCCCTTGGTAGAAAAGTATTCTCCAAGTATTGTTACTATTCAAAATACCTTGGCCCAAATACCTTGTAGTATTCCAAGGTTACCCTAAACTAAAAGCCCGAAATACTATTATACTTTCCTTGATCCACAACGAAACCCTAAGGAAAACCTTCATAGTTGGTTGAAGTATTAAGAAAGTTACATAGAACTTCTAAGGGTTGTTTGGAGCGGGTTGGAGCGCCCGAGTAGGAGCTAAGCGTTGCTCGGGATCGACATTTAAACTTGGATAATTTTGGGCTTATCGAGGTAAATACTCTTGACCTTACATTTGTAATTGGAAATTACATCGTAGTAGTATAGAAATGAATATAAGATTCATAGAAGGATATTACTGAAGAGAATTGAAGCGTAATAGAAGGATATTCTGAGAAAAGAATTGGTGAAATCACATCGTAAGAATATTAAAGAAGAAGAATTAAAGTGTACTTACATAGAATTTGTATTTCTGATGAACTTGTGTAGCTTAACGGGTAGGGAAGTGCTGCCCGATTTTCCGTAGAAAAGAGAAACCCCCCCTGCTTAGAATATTCTACAGAGTAGTCTAGACGTTGATAGATGTGTATGGCCTTTATAGGTTGAATGTTCTGCGAGTAGCATGTTCTACTTGAAAGGTGGACAAGGCTAGCCGGGTTATAGCCGTGAAGCGTTTTGCTAATTGTCGATAATCGTCGCAAGGTATGTGATTCTTTATATCCTCTTGAGCATGATATTTTAAAAGAATATATATAGTCGGTGAGCGTCGTGTGTTAAGCGAGCGTGGTTTTTCTTTGCGATGTCTTTTGACTTGAGTCTAAATAATAAGAATCTTGAAGTATTTCAAAAGAATTAAGAAACCTCTTTGAAAGAAGAGTAATACTTGGTTTTAAAAGCTTAAGAGTTATACTAGCTTTATGGGAAATTAGGTATAACGACTTAAGAGAGATAAAAAGAATGGTTTATTGATTTTAGAAGTTAAGAGACTTGATCTTAAAAGATAAGAGACTTGACTTAATTATATTAATATGAATTTTGTTAAAAAGTGTGAAACCTCATTCGTGAGTAATGAGTACTTGGTTTTATAAGGAATAATGTTTCTTGATTTCGGAAATCAGAATAAGTATCGAACGAACCACTGCAGCGTTAATAAAGGGAAATGTTTTGACTAATAAAGTATTATTAAAACCAGTAGAAAACTCCATCTGCATAGAAGCTAAGATGAGACAAAATGATATTACATTTCCTAGATCATGGCTGCTTTAATAAGATTGTTATAAACAAGAATAACCTACTCACACATAAGGCATACGTTTCTCAAATGGTTTTAAAGGAGAATTATATCATTAAGTGATTAAAACTATGAACTACGAAACCTTTCGAAAATGAGAAACTTGAGCATTTGAAATTAGGCAAACTTGAACGTTTGGAAAATAATGTTGTTACTTGATCTTTACAAAGGGAAGTGTTTTGGTTTACTTGAAAAGATAGTCACTCTATTTTTATACTACGGGTATTGTGTGACTTTTGTGAAAGAAACGGATCTTTTAAAGAGTTAATGTATGACGTACTTTGGGGATAAAAACCCGAACTTGTTAACATAAAGTAGAAAGTACCTTGTGTGAATAACTTGACTATGTTGGTTAGTGATAGCCTGGTAATACTTTCTTGTTGGCTTGATAAGTAAACATGTTAGGATGCTACGTGTGTTAGTGTCTTGTGATGTTTGTGTAAAGGGGTTTCCCTTGTTGTGCTTATGTTGTTTAACGATAAGTTGTTATGTTAGTATTATATCACTCACCTCTTGACATGATACCAGGGGTTAAGCTGCCCTCCGATGCGGGGTATAGCTCAGGCAGTCTGTGTGACTATGATTCGAGAATACCTCATGCCGGTCCAGGGGACCTATGCGGAGCTACGAGAGTTCCAGGTTAGTGTGCGGGGTTATACCTCATGCGGTCTATGTGGCCATGCAGACTGCGAGTCCAGGACGATGTCGGGGAGTAGCTACCCTCGATGCGGGGAATACCTCATGCGGGCCTATGTGAGTGGCCTATGCGGAGCTGCGGAAAGTTCCAGGACTAGACGCGCACATTTGATACTGCGGGCGAGTGGCCAGCTTCGATCATGTGGCGGTCTAGACAGACCTCGTGATACAGTTTATGACCTTGTTAGTACTGTGGGTTTTAGTAGTCGGCTATGCCTTTGTACTTACCCCGTACGGTTTTATTATGACACAGGTGGGACCTGGTGTTCATGTGTATTCCTTGGTTCTTTTATATCATAGACTGCCGGCAGTGAGGAAGGTATTCCACGGGCATGATTGATGTTGTGGGCGTGAGACCCATAGTTATATTTGAGTGATGACTTTGAGGGCGTGAGTCCCTGACTTGACATGACTGCTTATATTATTGTGAATTGTAGTTTGGTTATCATACATGTCTCCTGCTTTATATAGACTACTATGATTTCATTTCTGATATTTTTGATTTCACATACTTGGTACTGTTATCTTGACCTCCTTGAAGTGCGTTCATCTGCGCGGTAGAAGTACACCGATTGTTGATTGTTATACCGTATTTCCAGTATATGCGTAGGCGTGCGTATAAAAGTTTAAAGCCTTGAGTAGGCAAAGTGACTTGGCGATTTATGTTTGTGCACAACACCCGTTTAGAGTCGTTTTTCGGACGAAAGCGTTTTCCACGACTTTCGTAGGGAATTTCCGCTATGTCATTTCTATTTTTGCGGATTTTTCCGAGAGACGAAGCGTGTTGGACCAACAAGAGGCGCCACTTGGCACCTCTCATTGGTGGACTTCAAATCGTCCATTGGGACGAAAATGGCTAAGCAGCGCGTTTTGTGCCTTGGCACAAAGTCAAGGGTAGGTAGGATATTTGTGTTTGGTAAATCCTAGCCTACACTTGCCTAACACATGGATTGATCTTGGCCTTTGGTTGGCCATCCCTTGACCTATAAATACCCTCTAAGGTTGAAGACTTCTTCATCCAAAATGCCTAAGTCTTGAGAGCCTTTCCCTCCCCTTTTCGTGAGGCCTCTTGGCAGAGATGTCCCACTTGCCTAGTGGCTCTCGTGAGAACCCCCTCCCTCCTAGTAGTGTGGCCGTGGGGTACCCCTAGCCTAGTTGCTTTTCGTATTATACCCCTCTCTTGGTAGAAATACTCTCAAAGTATTGTTATAATGCCCAAATTACCTTAGCCGTATACCTTGTTGTATTCTAAGGTTATACCTATCTGAAAAGCCCGGAAAATACTATTATACTCCGTCGGTCACCAAACCGAAACCACTAAGGAAAATCTCCATGGTTAGTTGGAGTAGTATGTAGAAGTTGGTTAGAACTTCTAAGGGTAGTTTGGAGGCGGGTTGGAGCGCGGAGTTGGAGCTAAGCGATTGCCCGGATCGACTTTATACTTGGATAATTATGGGCTTATCGAGGTAAATATCTTGTCCTCTATTGTGATTGGAAATTACATTTTGTTAGAATATATAGTTGAAGTATACTATATATAGAATGAACGTAGTTATCGGCAATGTCTTTTGACTTAAGCTGAATAATACTTACGGCAATGTCTTGCGACTTAAGCTGAATTTAAAGAAGAATCTTGTTGTAATTACATGAATTTGTATTACAGTAGACTTGTGTAGTAGTACCGTGGAGTAGAATTGTACCCGTTAGGGTTAGACGTATAACCCCCCCTGGTTGGCTTGGTAGCCGGCCTCGGTAGAGGAGGAGATTTACGCTGTTGCGGGGGGGGGGAGGTGCTGCCGAATTTTCGGTAGAATGTTCTACGTTAAGATCTAGATTTTAATAAGCGCCTTGTGGCCTTATAGGTTGAAGTACTACGTGTGGCGCGATCTACTTGGCTTAAGGAGTAGCCGACGGTTGGAAGTACTTGGAGCGTTTTGCTATTAGTCGATACTCGTCGCGAGGTATGTGAACCTCTTCCTATCTCTTCTAGCATGATATGTGTGAACTATGTAGTACGGTAGACGTACATATGCTAAACGTATTTGATTGATTTAAAACATAAAGTGTTATAACGGCTTTATGGGAAGTTGGTTATAACAGCCTTATGTTGGTAAGAAAATACTTGTGGTCTTTAAAAGGTAACTGATTTGGACTATAACTGGCTTGTTATCTGTTAATAAAGAACTTGAAGCATTTCAAAAGATTTTTGCATCATTTTGAAAGAAGAAGTAATACTTGGTTTTTGAAAAACTTAAGAGTCATACTAGCTTTATGGGAAGTTAGGTATAACGGCTTAAGAATGTTTCTTGATTTGGAAATCGAATGTGTATCGACAAACCAACTGCGGCGTTAATAAAAGGAAATGTTTTGACTAATTAAGTATTATTAAAACCAAGAGAAACTTCCATCTGCATAGAAGCTAAGATGAGACAAAATGATATTTCTAGATCACATTACTTTGTAATAAGATTGTTATAAACAAGAATATCCTACTCACATATAAGACTTATGTTTCTCAGTTGTTTAAAGAGAATTATATTCTTAAATGAATAAGACTATGAACTCTGAAACCTTTCTAAAATAAGAAGCGTGAACATTTGAAATTAGGCAAACTTGGGCGTTTGGAAAATAATGTTGTTACTTGATTTTACAAAGGTAAGTGTTTTGGTTTATTTAAAAAGACAGTCACTCTATTTTATACTACGGGTATTGTGTGACTTATGTGAAAGCAACGGATCTTTTAAAAGATTTAATGTATGAAGTACTTTAGGGGTAGAAACACGAACTTCTTAGCTTAAAGTACCTTGTGTGAATAACGTGATGTAGTTGGTTAGATATAGCTTTGTAAATACTTTCTGGTTGATTTGATCAGTGAAAATTTTCGGATGCTACGTGTGTTAGTATCTTGTGTGATCGTGTTGTAAGGGGTCATTCTTGTTGTGCTTACGTTGTGAAGCGTTAAGCGTTGTACTATTATTGTATCACATACCCCTTTGACTTATTATACAGGGCTTGCCACCTTGATGCGGTCTTTCGGCTATGCGGTCCTCGTGACTATGCGGAGTGCGGTAGCTCCAGGATTGATCATTCCGGGTGTTTAGCCTGATGCGGGGGATTCCCTATGCGGTCTGTTGAGACTATGCGGTCTTTTGAGACTATGCGGGTTGCGGGAGCCTAGGCGGATACCGAGGTTAGGCGCCCGATCACGGGGTATACCTCGGTGATGCAGGACCATGATTCGAGAATACCTCATGCGGTCGTGTGTGACCTATGCGGGCTGCGAGAGTTCGAGGATAGACGCGCGTTGATATTGCGGGCGAGTGGCGGCCGATCATGTGGTGCGTTCTAGAAAGACCTCGGGATACGATTTGTGGTATTTTTGGTGCGTGGGTATTAGTAGTAGGCTATGACTTCGTACTTGCAACGTACGGTTTTATTTTGATAACTTTGAGGCGTGAGTCCACGACTTGACAGGCGCTTATTTGTTGTGAATCGTAGTTTGCTTATCATACATGTCTCTGCTTTATAGACTATTATGATTTCATTTCTGATATTTTTAGTTTCACATACTAAATTTTTGTTATCGACCTCGCCCGGGCTGCGTTCATGCCGCAGTTGAGGTACACGATCGTTGATCCTAGCTCTCGAGTCGCGATTTGACGTTTGGGAAGCTCCGTTTCTCGGAGGCTTATCGGTGGTATAGTCCTGTCGTAGTAAGTGTTTACATTCGGGGTTTGGCGGGGCCTGTCGCCATTGTTGTCATATCATTCTTAGAAGTGCATGTAATCTTGTTGTGGCGGGGTTTGTAAAAAGGATTAAAGCTGCTCATGTTGAAAAAGTTGTTATTTACATATATCGAAAGGCAAGTTTTCTCAGTTATTGTTTCATATTTCATAATATGTCTTGTATCGTTTATGTTCCGTTGATTACTCGATGTTGTATCACTAGGGTGCCCGGTAAGGCACGATCCACGGGCTAATCGGGTCGTGACAAAAGTGGTATCAGAGCAGTTAATCCTCGGAAAGTGTCTACAGACCGTATCCAGTAGAGTCTTGATTATCGGTGTGTTGTGCACCACACCAATAATCAGGAGGCTATAGGGTATTTATGATTGGTTTCTATTCTTCTCACTCTGAGATCGTGCCTTAGAGCCGTGTTGTAAGTTGGACCTCCGGCGAAATTATTTCCTTATCGTTATGCCTCGCATAGGCAACCCGGGCGGGAGGCAAAGCGGCGGAGGCTGCGAGTAGAGTTCGAGGGTGGCAAGGGCTCGAGCCCAACCATTACCTAGGGTAGTGCTTCATTCGGGAGTTACTGCGATGTCACTAGCCCCAGAAGTTTAACGGCGGCGGCAGTTCCTACTGCGGCCATGATATTTGAACCTACAGTTCCGCGACCGGGAACAGTGAGTATAGAGTATACCGATGTACCGCGAGTCTTGATGAATATCAACGAGAAAGTTGTGCAAGAGTAAGTTCTTGATTAGGCTTGAGCATGGCACGTATGCGGGCTTATGCGCGGCCGAGCGTAGAGATCGACGGGTTAACAAAGGGCGGCGAAGGGCGAGCGGCAAGTCCTTTAGTAATTTTAGGCGAGTCGCCTCACGGCCAGATTAGATATGCACCTCGCGGTCTGAGTGGTCTTCCACGGCTTTCAGGACGTTCGGGGTATGCAGGAGTTGGTCAGAACTCCAGGGCTTCCTGTTCACAGTGTGACAGACGTCATCCCGGGGAATGTCGTCTTTTTGTTGGTACTTGTTGTACCTGCGGCCGTCAGGGCCATGTGTCGAAGAGTGTCCTTGTAGGAGGACTTAGCCTTCGAGATTGGTGGGTAGTTCGTCATCTTGTAGCTATGCGCCTGCAGGCGAGTTTGATTAGAACGACTAAAGGCGAGTGAAGCGATAGATATAGATATATCTTTAACCCTCAGAGATCGGTATGTGTGATAAGGTGAGTATACCTTAAGTGCTATGTTACGATAGCGGTGTGTTAGTCGTGATTAGATCATGGTTGTTTAGCAGAGTAAGATTTTGGGGATAGAAGGTGTGAGCCTTAGAGCTTTTTACGTAAAGACCTTAGAGGTGAGGCCATCTCGAGAAAAGGTGTAGTGTTATGTTTGACCCTTATCGGAAGTGCATAGTGCACGTGAGTTATGTTGGGATAGGTCCCTAGTAGTGTGGAATGAAAGGGGGTAGTTGAGCTAAGAAGACCGCTAGGTTTTCGAAACGTGATTAGTGAGATTGTTCCGGATCGGGGAGCTAGTATTGTGCGCGTTGCCGTGTCGGGTTGAGGCCACGTTGCGGGTCAACCCGCGGTAGGTTTGGTGGTGGGGTCAGGTTGTGGTGGTCCCGCCTTGTGTTAGGGTTGTGAGGGTGTTAGGCCCAAGTTTAGTTAACCAGCGTACGAGTTCGTGGATGCGTTCGACTAGTGGTCGGGCCGATGGGGGCAGCCCATCGTGTTCTTCGGTCAGGACCGTTTACTCGGCTGTGTTGTGTTATCTGAAAGGTTGAAAGGCTGCACGGGGTGTCTACCTTCACCTTATGTCAGACAGTGAAGCCCAGGTTGTGGCTATTTTTCGTTTTCTAAAAGTTTTACCAGGCAAGGATAGGAACTCAGGTGAGTCTCAGAATCACATTCGCCCTCAGGCCAGTGTTTGGATTTCAGGGATAGTTGCGAGGAGTGTTGTCTCCTGTTGAAGGAGTGTTTAAGCTACCATTTCAGTGTTCGGATATTGCCTTATGAAGCCTTGTAAGGGCGGAAGTGTAAGTTATCGGTCGATTGGTTCGATGTTGGCAAGGTTGACGATTGGTTGAGCTTGTTCGAAGCGTGGATAGTGAAGCTTGTCTAGAAGAAGTTACGGCAGCTCACGAGAAATCGTGCGGATAATCGGCGGCGCAGAGTTCAGTTGACGGTCGGTCTTCTTGAAGGTACCACCCGGTTTGGGTGCGACGAGTTTTGGAAGCGAGGGAACTTAGCGAGTTACTTTGGGCCTTTGTGAGTTCATGTGAAGGATAGGCGGGTTGCCTATATGTTAGCATTTGCCGTCCGGCGTAGGAGGAAGTGCGTCCGGTCTTCGTATTGTGATGTTCGGGAAGTATCGGAGATCCGTCAGTGTTCCCGATTAATGATGACCACGTTAGAGATAGTAACCCGAGTTTTGGAAAGCGAAGCGATGTCGAAATGTGGTAGGAGTTCGAGTGTCACGACCTTAGGGATCGCATGCAGTCCGGTACCGTTTGTTGGGTCGCCGGAGTGACACTAGAACCTCGCGGCAAAGTGACAAAAGTGGTATCAGTGGTATCGCGAGCATAGATGTGATCATTTCTTTTTTTTTTTGTAAAAGAAGGTGCGAAAGAAGTATATTATAGACCCCGGTGAGAGGTGTTATGGTGATGATAGAGGTGTTTCCTCGTGGACTTGGATGTAGGCTTTTTGCGCAAGTTGTTTCTGTGGCCATGTGTGGCAAGGATTGTTCTCGTAAGTATAGTAGTGAAGACTATACTGGCGCGCGGTTGTCTTGAGATTTAAAGGGAACATTCGGGACGAATGTTTCTAAGGAGGGGAGAATGTTATACCCCGTATTTCCAGAGTATGTACGTAAGGGCGTACGTATAAAAGTTTAAAGCCTTGAGTAGGCAAAGTGACTTGGCCGATTTATGTTTGTGCACAACACCCGTTTAGAGTCGTTTTTCGACGAAAGCGTTTTCACGACTTTCGTAGGGAATTTCCGGCTATGTCATTTCTATTTTTGCGGATTTTTCCAGAGGCGAAGCGTGTTGGACCAACAAGAGGCGCGCCAGGCACCTCTCAATGCTGGACTTCAAATCGTCCATTGGACGAAAATGGCTAAGCTTGGCACGTTTTTGTGCCTTGGCACAAAGTCAAGGGTAGGTAGGATATTTGTGTTTGGTAAATCCTAGCCCTACACTTGCCTAACACATGGATTGATCTTGGCCTTTGGTTGGCCGTCCCTTGACCTATAAATGCCCCTCTAAGGTGGAAGACTTCTTCATCCAAAATGCCTAAGTCTTGAGCCTTTCCCTCCCCCACCGTGAGGCCTCTTGGCAGAGATGTCCACTTGCCTAGTGGCTCTCGGCCGAGAACCCCTCCCTCCTAGTAGTGTGGCGTGGGGTACCCACTAGCCTAGTTGCTTTCGTATTATACCACTCTCTTGGTAGAAATACTCTCAAAGTATTGTTATAATGCCCAAATTACCTTAGCCGTATACCTTGTTGTATTCTAAGGTTATACCTATCTGAAAAGCCAGAAAATACTATTATACTCCGTCAGTCCACCAAACCGAAACCCTAAGGAAAATCTCCATGGTTAGTTGGAGTAGTATGTAGAAGTTGGTTAGAACTTCTAAGGGTAGTTTGGAGCGGGTTGGGCGCCGCGGAGTTGGAGCTAAGCGATTGCCGGGATCGACTTTATACTTGGATAATTATGGGCTTATCGAGGTAAATATCTTGTCCTCTATTGTGATTGGAAATTACATTTTGTTAGAATATATAGTTGAAGTATACTATATATAGAATGAGCGTAGTTATCGGCAATGTCTTTTGACTTAAGCTGAATAATACTTACAGCAATGTCTTGCGACTTAAGCTGAATTTAAAGAAGAATCTTGACCGTAATTACATGAAATTTGTATTACAGATGAACTTGTGTAGTAGTACCGTGGAGTAGAATTGTGCAGTTAGGGTTAGACATATAACCCCACGGTTGGCTTGGTAGCGGCCTCGGTAGAGGAGAGATTTCTGTTGTTGCGGGAGGTCTTTGCCAATTTTTGGTAGAATGTTCTACGTTAAGATCTAGATTTTAATAAGCGCCTTGTGGCCTTATAGGTTGAAGTACTACGTGTGGCGCGATCTACTTGGCTTAGGAGTAGCCGACGGTTGGAAGTACTTGGAGCGTTTTGCTATTAGTCGATACTCGTCGCGAGGTATGTGAACCTCTTCCTATCTCTTCTAGCATGATATGTGTGAACTATGTAGTACGGTAGACGTACATATGCTAAACGTATTTGATTGATTTAAAACATAAAGTGTTATAACGGCTTTATGTGAAGTTGGTTATAATGACCTTATGTTGGTAAGAAAATACTTGTGGTCTTTAAAAGGTAACTGATTTGGACTATAACTGGCTTGTTATGTGTTAATAAAGAACTTGAAGCATTTCAAAAGATTTTGCATCATTTTGAAAGAAGAAGTAATACTTGGTTTTTGAAAAACTTAAGAGTTATACTAGCTTTATGGGAAGTTAGGTATAACGGCTTAAGAATGTTTCTTGATTTGAAATCAGAATGTGTATCGACAAACCACTGCAGCGTTAATAAAAGGAAATGTTTTGACTAATTAAGTATTATTAAAACCAGTAGAAACTTCCATCTGCATAGAAGCTAAGATGAGACAAAATGATATTTCCTAGATCACGGCTGCTGTAATAAGATTGTTATAAACAAGAATATCCTACTCACATATAAGACTTATGTTTCTCAGCTTGTTTAAAAGAATTATATTCTTAAATGAATAAGACTATGAACTGAAACCTTTCTAAAATAAGAAACGTGAACATTTGAAATTAGGCAAACTTGGGCGTTTGGAAAATAATGTTGTTACTTGATTTTACAAAGGTAAGTGTTTTAGTTTATTTAAAAAGACGATCACTCTATTTTATACTACGGGTATTGTGTGACTTATGTGAAAGCAACGGATCTTTTAAAAGATTTAATGTATGAAGTACTTTAGGGGTAGATACGAACTTGTTAGCTTAAAGTACCTTGTGTGAATAACTTGATTGTCTTTGGTTTGAGATAGCCTTGTAAATACTTTCTTGTTGATGTGATAAGTGAAAATGTTAGGATGCTACGTGTGTTAGTATCTTGTGTGATCGTGTTGTAAGGGGTCATTCTTGTTGTGCTTACGTTGTTAAGCGTTAAGCCGTTGTACTATTATTGTATCACATACCCCTTTGACTTATTATACAGGGCTTGCCACCCGATGCGGTCTTTACGGCTATGCGGTCCTCGTGACTATGCGAGTCGCGGTAGCTCGAGATTGATCATTCGGGTGTTTAGCCCGATGCGGGGATTCCCTATGCGATGCATTGAGACTATGCGGTCTTTTGAGACTATGCGGGTTGCGGGAGCCTAGGCGGATACCGAGGTTAGGCGCCCGATGCGGGGTATACCTCGGTGATGCAGGACCGTGATTCGAGAATACCTCATGCGGGTCGTGTGTGACCTATGCGGGCTGCGAGAGTTCGAGGATAGACAGCGCGCATTGATATTGCGGGCGAGTGGCGGCCGATCATGTGGTGCGGTCTAGAAAGACCTCGGGATACGATTTGTGGTATTTTTGTGCGTGGGTCTTAGTAGTCGGCTATGCCTTCGTACTTGCCCGTGCGGTTTTATTGTGATAACTTTGAGGCGTGAGTCACGACTTGAGGCCTTATTTGTTGTGAAGCGTAGTTTGCTTATCATACATGTCTCTGCTTTATAGACTATTATGATTTCATTTCTGATATTTTTAGTTTCACATGCACTTTTTGTTGTCTTGACCTCGCCCTTGAGTGCGTTCATGCCGCGAGTTGAGGTACACGATCGTTGATCCTAGCTCTCGGTCGCGATTTGACGTTTGGGAAGCTCCGTTTCTCGGAGGCTTATCGATGGTATAGTCCCCTGTCGTAGTAAGTGTTTACATTCGGGGTTTGGCGGAATACTGTCCGCCATTGTTGTCATATCATTCTTAGAAGTGCAGTAATCTTGTTGTGGCGGGGTTTGTAAAAGGATTAAAGCTGTTCATGTTGAAAAAGTTGTTATTTACATATATGCGAAAGCAAGTTTTCTCAGTTATTGTTTCATATTTCATAATATGTCTTGTATCGTTTTATGTTCCGCTGATTACTCTGATGTTGTATCACTAGGGTGCCCGGGGTAAGGCACCAGTCACGGGCCCGGAATCGGGTCGTGACATTGATCCTCGCTCATAGGGTCACAGTTCATCGTTTGGGAAGCTCCATTTCTCTGGAGGCTTATCAGTGGTATAGTCCCCTGTCGTTGTAGGTATTTACATTCAGGGGTATGGCGGGGCCCTGTCCCGCCATTGTTGTCATATCATTCTTAGAGGTCTGTAGTACTGTTGTGGGCAGAGTTTGTAAAAGGGATGTAACTGTTCGGATTTAAGTTTTTATATATATATGCCGAAAGGCAACTTTTCTCAGTTAAATGTTTCACACTTCATGTTATTTCATGTCTTGTTTTATATTCCGCTGATTACTCTGATGTATGTCTACTTGGGTGCCCGGGGTAAGGCACGATCCACGCCCGGTTGGTCGTGACAAAAGTGGTATCAGAGCAGTTAATCCTCGGAAAGTGTCTACAGACCGTATCTAGTAGAGTCTTTATTATCGTTGTGTTGTGCACCATACCAATAATCAGGAGGCTATAGGATATTTAGGATTGGTTTCCATTCTTCTCACTCTGAGATCGTGCTTAGAGCTGTGTTATAAGTTGGACCCCTTTAACGTATTTCTTTCCACCGCTATGCCTCCGCGTAAAGCGGCCGGGCCAGGAAGGGCGGCGGGAGGCTGCGAGTAAAAATCTGAGAGGTTCTGAGGAGCACAGCCTATCATCACTGGGTGGTGTTTCATTCGAGGAGTTCTGCGACATCGCCCAATGAGTTTAGCACGGCAGCGATTCTACTGCGGCCATGATATATGAGCCTTGATTCCACGGCCAGAGCAGAGAATATGGATTACAAAGGAATGGACCTGTTACTAGCTATGGATTTAGCAACCAGAGAGTATTTTATGTACCGATTTATCGCGGGTCTTGATGACTATCTAAGAGAGGGTTGTGCAAGAGTAGCTCTTGATCGGAGCTTGAGCATGGCTGCGTGCGGGCTTATGCGCAATAGTAGAAAGCGTAGAATCGGCGGGTTAACGAGAATCGGCAAAGAGGCGAGCAACAGCGAGGTCCTTTAGTAACTTTCGAGGCGAACCGCCTTAGCAGCAGAATGAATATGCGCCTCCGCCCGATCTGAGTGGTCCTCGCGGGGTTCGGGGCGTTCGGGGTATGCGGAGTTGGTCGAGCTCGGGGCTTGATTCACAGATACACGTAGGTTCCAGCCAGCCGGATTCAGTTTTCCCTCAGTATTCACAGTGTGGCAAGCGTCATCCCGGGGAATATCGTCTTTTTGTTGGTACTTGTTTTACCTACGGCCGTCAGGGCCATGTGTCGAAAGGATGTCCTAGTAGGAGGGATGCAAGTAGGAGGACTCAGCCTACCAGATCAGTTGCGGATTCAGTGGCTCGGAGAGGAAGGGTTGTTAGCCAGAGGCCACCCCGCTCGGTGTGGCGTTGTAGTAAGTGTCATTGTGGGAGTGTCGTACTTCTTCGGCGACTTGTTATGCTTGCGGCGGCGAGGCCATTTGCGAGAAATTGTCCGACCAGTGGCGCGGATGTAGGGACTCGACGCCGGGATCGGTGGCTAGTTAAATCACCTCCACTGCTATGCGCCCAGCGAGCGGGATGGATTAGAACGACAAAGGGGAAGTGAAGCAGTAGATGCAGGTATATCCTTAACCCTCTAGAGATTGTATGTGTGATAAGATAAGTGTATCTTAAGTGTTATGTTCAGATAGCATTATGTTAATTGTGATTAGAAATCATGGTTAGTTAAAAGGGTAAGATTGGGGATAAGGAAAGTGTGAGCCTTAGAGTTTTATACGTGGAGACCTTAGAGGTAAGGCCATCTCGAGTAAAAGATTTATATTTTTATGTTTGACCCTTATCGGAGTGCATAGTACACATGAGATATGTTTGTGTGATAAATCCCGGAGTGGTATGAAATGAAAGAGGGTAGTTGACCTAAGAAGACCCCTAGGTTTTCGTAACTTGATTGGTGAGATTGTTCCGGATCGAGGAACAAGAGTTTTTGCGCGATAGCGGGTCGGGTTGAGGCCGTCGCGGGTCAACCAGCGACTGTAATGTGGTGGGGTCGGTTCGAGGTGGTCCCGCCGGTGGTGAAGTCACGAGGTGTTAGGCCCAGTTTAGTTAACCATCGTGCGAGTTCGTGGATGCGTTCGACCGATGGTCGGGCGATGAGGTCGCCCATCTTGTCTCGATCGGGCCGTTTACTCGGCGAGAGGTTATGCGAGATGTTATATCGGGAAGGTTGTAAGGCTGCACGAGGTGCCTACTTTCACCTTATGTGACAGTGGAGCCCGATTCACTGTTTCTTTTACGGAGGTTTTACCGAGCAAGGTTAGGAATTCGGTGAGTCTCGATGTCGCATTCGCCCTCGGGCCGGTGTTTGGATTTCAGGGGTAGCTGTGAGGATTGTTGCCTCCTGTTGAGGGAGTGTTTTTAGCTACCATGTCAGTATTCGGATATTGCCTTATGAAGCCTTGTAGGGGCGGAAGTGTAAATTGCCGGTCGATTGATTCGATGTAGGCAAGGTTGGATAGTTGGTTCATACTTGTTTGGCGGGATGTGGATATGGTGAAGCTTATCGGAAGAGATTATTGGCGGCTCGAGTCAGCGAAGTCGTGCGGATAATCGGCGGCGACGGCAGGTTCGAGTTGGCGGTGGGTCTTCTTGAAGGTACCACCGGAAAGGGTGTGGCGAGTTTTGGAAAGCAGAGGAAACTTAGCACGAGGTACTTGGGAGTTTTCAGATCCTTTGGAGGATAGGCCAAGTTGCCTATAGGTTAGCATTGTCGTCCGACTTAGGAAGCGACGTCCGGTCTTTCGTGTTGTTATGTTCGGAAAGGTATCGGAGATCCATCCAGAGTGTTCCCAGTTAATGATGACCAAGTTGGAGGTAGTAACCCAGAGATTTTGGAAACTGAAGCAGTAGCAGAAATGTGGTAAGTTATGAGAAAGAGTTCGAGTATACGAGGAGGGTACGACGAGTAAGGGAAGAAGTGAACATGTGTTAAGAGAATAGAAGTGATCGTTTCTTAAGGGAGTATCGTTTAGACTTTGGGTGGGAACTTTTGTGATGTTAGAGGTGATTCCTCGTGGACTTGGATGTAAGTATTTGCGCGTGTGTTATTTTGTGGCCATGTGTGGCATTGGCAACTTGTTTAGGTTAAGAGGAACTTTATCGTTATCCGTCTTGAGAAGGAACATTCGGGACGAATGTTTCTAAGGAGGGGAGAATGTTATACCCCGTATTTCCAGAGTATGTACGTGAGGACGTACATACAAAAGTTTAAGCCTTAAGTAGGCAAAGGGGCGAAATTTGTTCACAACTAGCGAAAAGAATTGTTTTCCGACGAAACGTTTTCCGGACTTTGCGAAGGGAAAAATACGGTTGCAACATTTATAATTTTTGCGGATTTTTCCGAGAGATGGAATATTTTGGACCAACGAGAGGGCGACACTTGTCACCTCGAGTTGGCGGTTTGTGGTGGCGATTGGGTGCTCATTTCGTGGCATGTTTTGTGGCCTAAACCATGGGTCAATGTTTGGAGTGAATTGTGGAGTAGATGGCTAGGGGCACAGGCAAATCCTCACCCTCGACTTGCCCCCCCACTTGTATTGATCTTGGCCTTTTATTGACCTATAAATACCCCCCATTTGTTGAAGACTTCTTCATCCACAAAATTTTCTAAGTCTTGAAAACCCTTCCCCCCTTTGGAGAGGTTCTCGTCCAAGCCTCCCCCGCCCCCTTTGTGAGGCCAGTTGGCAGAGAGGTACCCCCCCTTCCTAGTGGGGCTAGCCGAGTACCCCACTACCTTGAGTTTTTCTCATAAAATACACCCCTTGGTAGAAAAGTATTCTCCAAGTATTTTTACTATTCCAAAATACCTTGGCCCAAATACCTTGTAGTATTCCAAGGTTACCCCTATACTAAAAGCCCAGAAATACTATTATACTTTCCTTCAGTCACAAAAACGAAACCCTAAGGAAAACCTTCATAGTTGGTTGAAGTATTAAGAAGAAGTTGCATAGAACTTCTAAGGGTTGTTTGGAGCGGGTTGGAGCGCCCAGAGTAGGAGCTAAACGTTGCTCAGGATCGACATTTAAACTTGGATAATTTTGGGCTTATCGAGGTAAATACTCTTGACCTTCTGTTGTAATTGGAAATTACATACTGTAGTAGTATAGAAATGAATATAAGATTCATAGAAGGATATTACATAAGAGAATTGAACTGTAATAGAAGGATATTACAGAAAAGAATTGAACTGAAATCACATCAGAAGAATATTAAAGAAGAAGAATTAAACTGTACTTACATATGACTGTATTTCTGATAGACTTGTGTAACAACGGGTAGGGAAGTCTTTGCCCGATTTTCCGTAGAAAAGAGAAACCCCCCCTGCTTAGAATATTCTACAGAGTAGTCTAGACGTTGATAGATGTGTATGGCCTTTATAGGTTGAATGTTCTGCGAGTAGCATGTTCTACTTGAAAGGTAGACAAGGCTAGCCGGGTTATAGCCGTGGAGCGTTTTGCTAATTGTCGATAATCGTCGCGAGGTATGTGATTCTTCCTATCCTCTTGAGCATGATATTTTAAAAGAATATATATAGTACGGTAGACGTACGTGTGTTAACTGAACGTGGTTTTTACTGCGATGTCTTTTGACTTGAGTCTAAATAATAAGAATCTTGAAGTATTTCAAAAGAATTAAGAAACCTCTTTGAAAGAAGAGTAATACTTGGTTTTAAAAGCTTAAGAGTTATACTAGCTTTATGGGAAATTAGGTATAACTACTTAAGAGAGATAAAAAGAATGGTTTATTGATTTTAGAAGTTAAGAGACTTGATCTTAAAAGATAAGAGACTTGACTTAATTATATTAATATGAATTTTGTTAAAAAGTGTGAAACCTCATTCGTGAGTAATGAGTACTTGGTTTTTAAAAGGAATAATGTTTTACTGATTTCAGAAATCAGAATAATTATCGAACGAACCACTGCAGCGTTAATAAAGGGAAATGTTTTGACTAATAAAGTATTATTAAAACCAGTAGAAACCTCCATCTGCATAGAAGCTAAGATGAGACAAAATGATATTACATTTCCTAGATCATGGCTGCTTTAATAAGATTGTTATAAACAAGAATAACCTACTCACACATAAGGCATACGTTTCTCAAATGGTTTTAAAGGAGAATTATATCATTAAGTGATTAAAACTATGAACTACGAAACCTTTCGAAAATGAGAAACTTGAGCATTTGAAATTAGGCAAACTTGAACGTTTGGAAAATAATGTTGTTACTTGATCTTTACAAAGGGAAGTGTTTTTGTTTACTTGAAAAGATAGTCACTCTATTTTTATACTACGGGTATTGTGTGACTTTTGTGAAAGAAACGGATCTTTTAAAGAGTTAATGTATGACGTACTTTGGGGATAAAAACCCGAACTTGTTAACATAAAGTAGAAAGTACCTTGTGTGAATAACTTGACTATGTTGGTTTGTGATAGCCTGGTAATACTTTCTTGTTGGCTTGATAAGTAAACATGTTACGATGCTACGTGTGTTAGTGTCTTGTGATGTTTGTGTAAAGGGGTTTCCCTGTTATACCCCGTATTTCCAGAGTATGTACGTGAGGGTGTACGTACAAAAGTTTAAGCCTTAAGTAGGCAAAGTGGCGAAATTTGTACACAACTAGCGAAAAGAGTCGTTTTCCGACGAAACGTTTTCCGGACTTTGCGAAGGGAAAATACGGCTATGTCATTTATTATTTTTGCGTATTTTTCCGAGAGACAGAATATTTTGGACCAACGAGAGGGCAACACTTGTCACCCTCAAGTTGGCGGACCAAGTGGGACGACCATGGCACGTTTTGCCTTCTTTTTTGTCAAGGAGTTGGTAGGATATTTTTGTGTAGTTGATGAGCAAGTGGGACCCACAAACACATGTCCAAATCCCCACCCTACACTTGCCTACCACTTGGCTTGATCTTGGCCATTGAAAGTCCTATAAATACCCCCTTAGTTGAAGACTATTTCTTCATCCTCACTTGAAATTCCAAGTCTAAAAATCCTCCATCCCTTCTTGTTGCTCTCGTCCAAGAGCCTCCCCCTCCCCCTTTGTAAGGCCTTGTGGCCGAGAGGGTACCCCCCCCTTCCTAGTGGTGCTAAGCCGAGAGGTACCCCCCCTGCCTAAAGTGTTCTCGTAAAAATACCCTTCCCTTGGTTGAGAAATACTTCTCCAAGTATTGTTATAATGCCAAAATACTCTAGCCCAAATACCTTGTAGTATTCCAAGGTTACACTTATACTAAAAGCCGTAAATACTATTATACTTCCCTTCACTACTAAACGAAACCCTAAGGAAAATCTTCACAGTTGGTTGAAGTATTAGGAAGAAGTTTCTTAGAACTTCTAAGGGTTGTTTGGAGCGGGTTGGAGCACCCGGAGTAGGAGCTAAACATTGCTCAGGATTGACATTAAACTTGGATAATTTTGGGCTTACCGAGGTAAATAATCCTATCCTTCTATTGTAATTGGAAATTACATACTGTAGTTGTATAGAAATGAATATAAGATTCATAGAAGGGAATTGAAGCGTAATGAAGGATATTACGTAAAAGACTTGAGCTGAAATCACGTCGGAAGAATATTAAAGTAGAAGATTAAAGCAGATTTACATAGGGTGTATTCTGATGAGACTTATAACCTTTATTGGTTGAATGTTCTGCGAGTAGCATGTACTACTTGGAAGGTGGACAAGGCTAGCCGGGTTATAGCCGTGGAGCGTTTTGCTAATAGTCGATAATCGTCGCGAGGTATGTGATTCTTCATATCCTCTTGAGCATGATATTTTAAAAGAATATATATATAGTACGGTAGACATACGTATGTTAATTGAATGTAGTTTTACGGCAATGTCTTTTGACTTAAGCATGAATAATAAGAATCTGGAAGTATTTTAAAAGAATATATATATAGTACGGTAGACGTACGTGTGTTAACTGAATGTAGTTTTACGGCAATGTCTTTGACTTAAGCCTGAATAATAAGAATCTTGAAGTATTTCAAAAGAATTAAGAATCATTTTTGAAAGAAGAATAATACTTGGTTTGAAAGCTTAAGAGTTATACTAGCTTTATGGGAAGTTAGGTATAACGACTTAAGAGAGATAAAAAGAATGGTTTATTGATTTTAAGAAGTTAAGAGACTTGATCTTAAAAGATAAGAGACTTGACTTAATTGAATTAATATGAATTTTGTTAAAAAGTGTGAAACCTCATTCGTGAGTAATGAGTACTTGGTTTTAAAAGGAATAATGTTTCTTGATCTCGAAATCGTAATAAGTATCGAACAAACCATCTGCGGCGCTAATAAAGGAAATGTATTGAATAATTAAGTATGATTAAAACCAGAGAAACCTCCATCTGCATGAAGCTAAGATGGGACAAAATGATATTACATTTCCTAGATCATGGTCGCTTTTATAAGATTGTTATAAACAAAGAATAACCTACTCACACATAAGGCTTATTGTTTTAAAAAGTCGTTATTTGATTAAGACTATAAACTATGAAATCCTTCCAACTAAAAGACGTGAGTATCCAAATTAGGCAAACTTGAACTTTTGGAAAGAATGTTGTTACTTGGCGTTGTTCTAGAAAGTGTAAGCCACTTGGTTAAAAGCGATGTAAAGTACTTGATTTTAAAACATGAACGTATTTGGCACTACGGATAATAGTATCGAGTTGTTTTTACGTAAAAAGAGGTCTTTTTGAAAGGATTAATGTATGTAGTACTTTGGGGTTAAAACCCGGATTTGTTGTAATAAAATAAGAGTCTATAAGTATGTTGAACTTGCCTATGTTTGTGGTAATAGCCTTTGTTGTGCAAGTGTTGTATTTTTGTGCTACCGCGTCTCTCGTTGGAGGGCCGGCTATCTGACTGATTGATGGACATAATGACACGATGGGTGGCCCACGGGTATGCTTCCCTTAGAAGTGTGATGTTGTTACATGGACATGTCTGCACCGATGCAGAATTCCGGGGGCATGCGGCCATGCGGCGGGTTAATCACCCGATATATTGTTAGTGTTGTTACATGGACATGCGCCGTCGCACTCGGGCATGCGGCCATGCGGCGGGTTAATCACCTGATATATTGTTATTGTTGTTACATGGACATGTCTGCACCGATGCAGAATTCCGGGGGCATGTGGCCATGCGGCAGGGTTGATCACCCGGTGTATTGGTATTATTGTTATATGGACATGTCTGCACCGATGCAGAATTCCGGGGGCATGTGGCCATGCGGCAGGGTTGATTACCCGGTACCTTGATATTATTGTTGCATTATGGGCATGTCTGCACCGATGGAGAATTCCGGGGGCATGTGGCCAAGATGCGAACATAATTGATGTTGTGGGCGTGAGACCCATAGTTATATTTGAGTGATGACTTTGAGGGTGTGAGTCCCTGACTTAACTGCGTTTATGATTGCGTACTGTATTTTGGTTATCATATATGTCTCCTGCTTTATATAGACTGTTATTATTTAACTACAGTATTTTCAGTTTCACATACTTGGTACCTGTTATCGACCTCGCCGGCTGCGTTCATGCCGCAGGTAGAGGTACATCGGTTGTTGATCCTCGCTCTTAGGATCGCAGTTCAGCGTTGGGAAGCTCCGTTCCTCCGGAGGCTTATCTTTTGGTATGTTACCCTGAGTTGTAGGTTCTTGTACATTCAGGGGTATGGCGGCCACTGTCGTCATGTTGTATAAAACTCTTAGAGTGCAGTAATCGTTGTGGGCAGAGTTTGTAAAAAGGGATAACTGTTCGGATTTTTATGTATATATACAGAAGGCACCTGTTTTGGTTAGCCTGTTTATTTATCATATCTCTTGTTTCATGTTTATGTTTTATTTCCTGATTTTCTCGATGTTGTATCACTAGGGTGCCCGGTAAGGCACGATCACTGCCCGGTTCGGGTCGTGACAAAAGTGGTATCAGAGCAGTTAATCCTCAGAAAGTGTCTACAGACCGTGTCTAGTAGAGTCTTGATTATCGATGTGTTGTGCACCACATTTATAATCAGGAGGATGCAGGACATTTAGGATTGGTTTTGTTATACCACGTATTTCCAGAGTATGTACGTGGGGGACGTACGTAGAAATTTTCGAACTTCATTAGGCTTGGCCAAATTCATTTTGGGCACAAGTGCCGATTTGAGTCGTTTTTCGACGAAACGTTTCCACAGCTTACGTTGGGAAAATTCCGGCTATGTCATTTATATTTTTGCGGATTTTTCCGAGAGACGAAACATTTTTGGACCAACGAGAGGGTGACACTTGTCACCCTCATTGGACGGTTTGGAGGGGGCGGTCAAGGTGGGTTGGCCTTGGCCGATTGGCCCCTTGATTTGTGCCTTGCTTTGTGGCTTGTTTTGTGGAGTATTTTGTGGAGTAGGGTTTAGGGTGCACTTGGCTTAATCTTGTCCTTACACTTGCTATACACTTGGAAGGATCTTGGCCCTTGGTTGGCCTTTAGTTTTGCTATAAATACCCCCCTAAGTGTGAAGACTTCATCCATTCCAAAAACTTCCAAGTCTTGAAAACCCTCCCTCTCCCTCTTGCTTGTGATTCGTCCAAAAGCCCTCCCTCCCCCCTTTGTGGAGCTTTGGCCGAGAGGCCACCCTCCCCTTCAGGTGCCTTGGTGTGGGGTACCCCTGCCTAGTTGTTTTCAGATTATACCCCTTGTTGTGGTATAGAAATACTCTCTAGTATTGTTATAATGTCCAAATACCTTGGCCCAAATACCTTGTAGTATTCCCAAGGTTACACTTATACAAAAGCCCAGAAAATACGATTATACTTCCTTTAGCCACAAAAACGAAACCCTAAGGAAATCTTCACCCGTTGTTGAAGTTGTAAGTAGAAGTTGGTTAGAACTTCTAAGGGTTGTTTGGAGCGCTCGGAGTAGGAGCTAAGCGTTGCTCAGGATCGACTTTATACTTGGATAATTATGGGCTTATCGAGGTAATTATCTTGTCCCTCTATTGTAATTGGAAATTACGTGTTTGTTAGAATATATAGTTGAAGTATACTATATATGGAACTATACTTAGTATTCGGCAATGTCTTTTGACTTAAGCCTGAAGAATAAAGAAAAGAATCGAATGTATTTACATAGGGTGTATTGCGAGAGACTTGTGTAGTGTTACTGAGTAGGATGGTACACGTCCTGTTAGACGTGTAAACCCCGGTTGGCTTGGTAGCCAGTAATACCCGTATTTCCGCAGTATGCGTGGGAATACGCATAAAAGTTTGGCCTTAGTGAGCCTTGGAAGTTTTCTTTTGTACACAAATCACTAAAAGAATCGTTTTCCGACGAAACGTTTCCAAAGCTTTCGTAGAGTAAATTCCGGCTATGCCATTTCTTAATTTTGCTGATTTTTCAGAGAGACGAAACATTTTGGACCAACGGGAGGGTGATATGTCACCCTCACATTGGAAGCAAGTGGGGTGGCTTTGGACGATTGGGCGTCAAGAGGGTGTTGGCCTCGCCGATTGGTTCTCGCTTAGGCCTTGTTTTGTGCCATGTTTTGTGGAGTGTTTTGTGGAGTGTTTTGTGGAGTAGGGTTAGGGTGCACTTGGCTTGATCTTGGCCTTACACTTGCCTTGCACTTGTCTTCATCTTGGCCATTGGTTGGCCAAGGCTTGAGCTATAAATACCCTCTTGAGATGAAGAGTTCTTCATCCACAAAAGCTTTCCAAGTCTAAAATCCTTCCCTCTCCTTTGTAGCAATTCGTCCAACACCCCCTCCCGAGAAGCTTGGCCGAGGCTACCCCACCCCCAGCCTAGCCTAAACCTACCCCTCCCTTGGTAGAAAAGTTGCCTTCTTGTTTTGTTATAATGCCCAAAATACCCTAGCCCAAATACCTTAGTACTTAGTAGAAGTTGTGAAGAACTTCTAAGGTTTCTGGAGCATACAACTTAGAGCAAAACCTTGCTCAGGCGCGACTTTTTCTAGGATATTATTGGGCTTACCGAGGTAACTAATCCTAACCCTCTTTTGAATTAGAGAATACTTACTGTTGTAGAATAAGAATAAGTATAAATACTTAGAAGAATAATCAAACAGACTTACATGGGACTGTTTTCACAAGAGACTTATATAGCTCACTGTAGGGAAGTCTTTGCCCGACTTACCGTAGAATTATGAACCCTCTGCTTAGAATGACCTTGAGTAGTCTTTGATAGATATCTGTGACTATTATAGGCTGACTCTCTGCGCGACATATTCAACTTGGCAGGTGGTTTTCGCTGAGAAGGTATGTGATTCTTCCTAAAGCATGATATTTTACAATATATAGTACGGTAGACGTACATGTGTTAACCGAATAATACTTATGGAAATGCCTACCGCTTAAGCTGAATAATACTTATGGTAATGCCTCACGCTTAAGCTCGAATAATACTTACTAAATGCCTCACGCTTAAGCTGAATAACAAAGAAGAAAACATTTCAAAAGAATATCGATCATTTTAACAGAAGATAAATATTTGGTTTTAAAACAAAAGCTTAAGAGTTATACTAGCTTTATGGGAAGTTAGGTATAACAACTTAAGAAGATAAAAGGAATTTACTTGTTTGTTTATAAAAGCCTTGTATTGATTTGCTAAATGTAATAAGATTTGTGTGATAAGTAGACATATTATGATGCTACAGGTTAGTGTCTTGAATTCTTGTGTAAAAGGGTCATTCTTCTGTGCTTCCGCTGCTAACCTAAGTCCGCTTTATCGTTATTGTATCACCTACCCCCTTTCGATCGTTATCTGTGGCTTGCCCTCGATCTTGGTCTATACGGCTATGCGGTCTGTGAGACTATGCGAGCAGCCGTATGCTCCAGATTGATCATTCCGGTGTTTAGCCCGATGCGGGATTCCTATGCGGTCCGCTGAGACTACGCGGTCTTTTGAGGCTATGCGGGCTGCGGGAGCCTAGGCGGATCCGGGGTTGGCTGCCCCGACGCGGGGAATACCTCACGCGTGCAGTGTGTGACTATGCGAGTGCGGAAGTCGAGACTAGGCACGCAGAATGATACTATGGGCGATTAGCCTTGCCCGATCATTCGCGGCCTAGAATAGACACATTCTGCTTTCCTATTACTGTTGTTGTTTGTGATGTGACACTATCTGCAATTGAACTGATTGTTTTTGTGAAAAGGTTTTAAATACTTTGATTTTATTTCAGTTCTTTATAGTTTCACATACTTGGTACTGTTATCTTGACCTCCTTGGCTGCGTTAAATCCGCAGTAAGAGGCGGCAGTGCTAGATCCACATTCCTAGGATCTCTACGTTGGTGTCAGGAGCTCCATCCTTTCCGGAGGCTCTACTTTTGGGTATGATCTCCCTGTTGTAGATAGTTTTGTACAGTCAGGGTATGGCGGGGCCCTGTCCCGCCATAGTTGTATATTTCCTTAGAGGTGCAGTAGTCTGTTATGCGATTTCGGATGTATCGCTAAACCATGTTTTTATATATATGCCGAAAGCGATGTTTTCTCACTTAAGCGTGTTCTATTTTATAAACTGTTTCATGTCTTGCTTTATATTTCCGCTGATTACTCTGATGTATGACTACTTGGGTGCCCCGGTAAGGCACTATCCACGCCCCGAACTGTCGTGACACCTCGATAGAGGAGAGATTTACGCTGTTGTGTGGGAGGTCTTGCGAATTTTCGTAGAAAGATAGAAACTTGTGTTTTGGGGTTAATAGACGTTTGTGACCTTTATAGTGAAAGTACTAAGAGTAGCGTATTCTACTCGAGAGTGGAAAGACTATGCGTTGTAGTACTTGGAGCATTTTGCTTATTGTCGATAAATCGTCGCGAGGTATGTGAACCTCTCCTATCTCTTCTAGCATGATATGTGTGAACTATGTAGCACGGTAGACGTACGTGTTAATCGTGTTCGATTGTTCTTAAAACATAAAGTGTTATAACGCTTTATGGGAAGTTGGTTATAACGACTTTATGTAGGTAAGAAAATACTTTGTGGTTTTAAAAGGTAACTGATGTGAATTATAACTGGCTAGTTATAATAAAGAACTTGATGTATTTCAAAAGATTTATAAATCGTTTTGAACGGAGAGTAACACTTGGTTTTAAAGGTTTTAAAAAGTAGTTATACTAGCTTTATGGGGAGTTAGGTATAATGTCTTAAGAGAGGTAAAGAAAATGGTTTATTGATGTTAGAAGTTAAGAGACTTGATCTTATGAGATAAGAGACTTAACTTATTTGTTTTAATGTGAATGTTTGTGTGAAACCTCATTCGTGAGTAATGAGTACTTGGTTTTATTTAAAGGGATAATGTTTCTTGATTTCGGAAATCAGAATGTGTATCGACAGACCACTGCAGCGTTAATAAAGGAAAATGTATTGAATAATGATGTATCGTATTAAAACCAGTAGAAACCTCCATCTGCATAGAAACTAAGATGAGACAAAATGATATTACATTTTCTAGATCATGGCTGCTGTAATAAGAATGTTGTAAACCAGAATAACCTACTCTCACGTGAGACATATATTACTCAATTGTTCTAAAAAAGGAATCAAGTGATTAAGCTTGAGTAATTGAAACTAGGCAAACTGGAACTTAGGAAAAGAATGTTGTTACTTGATTTTGAAAAGGAATGTGGGTTGGTCATTCTAATACTACGGGTATCGGGTGACTTTTATAACAGTAATGGATCTCTTTTAAAAGAACTTAACGTATGTAGTACTTTGGGGTTAAAAACCCGGACTTTGGCATAAAATGAAAGTACTTTGAGTTGTGTGAAACTTGCCTATGCTTGTTGTTGTGAAACTTGCCTATGCTTGTTGTTGTGAAACTTGCCTATGCTTGTGATGATAGCCTTTGTTGTGCAAGTGTGGTATTTACGTTACTGGCGTCTCGATAGAGGCGGTTGACTTGTCGAGAACTTACTTGGACGTCTTTGGCGGTGATGGAGAATTCCACGTATGTTTCCATTTTGATTATCGTCTTGTTGTTGATGTCACATGGACATGTCTACACCGTCTGAGATTCGGGGCACGCGGCCACGCGAGTTGATTACCGATATATGGTTATTACCGCAACATGGACGTGTCTACACCGTCTGATTCCGGGGCATGTGGCTACGGCGTGGTTGACCACCCAAGATATTGTTATTGAGGTTACATGGGCATGTCTACACCGTCGCGATTCCGGCATGTGGTCGTGCGGCGCATTGTTATTGTTGCATCATGGACATGTCTACACCGATGCAAGATTCCGGGCATGTGGTCACGCGGCGCTTGTTATTGTTGCATCATGGACATGTCTACACCGATCTGATTCCGGGCATGTGGTCACGCGGCCTTGTTATTGTTGCATCATGGACATGTCTACCGTCACGAAGATTCCGGCATGTGGCCATGATGCGAACATGATGGATGTGGTGGCGTGAGACCCATAGTTAGATGAGTGGTGACTTTGAGGCGTGAGTCCACGACTTGATCGCTTTATGTTGCGTCGTATTTTGGTTATCATACATGTCTCCGCTTTATATAGCGTTATGATTTAATCAGATATTCTGATTTCACATACTTGGTACTGTTATCGACCTCGCCCGGGGTGCGTTCATGCCGCAGTAGAGTACATCGGCCGTGGATCCTCGCCATGAGATCACGATTCAGATTAGGAAGCTCCGCTTCTACGAGGCTTATCTTTTAGTATGTGTTTCCACGAGTTGTAGGTTCTTGTACATTCGGGGTATGGCGGGGCCCCGCCCGTCATAGTCGTTGTAAATCTTAGAGTGCATGTAATCGTTGTGGGCGTGGTTGTAAAAGGATTAAACTGTTCGTGTTTTATGTATATCTTGAAGGCAACTGCTTTAGTTGGCCTTTATTATTATATCTATTGTTGCATGTCTAAGTTTTTATTTCACCGGTTTTCTCGATGTTGTATCACTAGGGTGCCGGTAAGGCACGATCCACGGGCCGAATTTCGTGTGACATAGTGGTATCGAGCGATTAGTCCTCGGAAAGTGTCTGCACCGTGTCTAGTAAGTCTTGATTATCGATGTGTTGTGCACCACATCTATAATCGTGAGGCTATAGGACATTTAGGATTGGTTTCCATTCTTCTCATTCGAGATCGTGCCTTAGAGTCAGTTATAAGTTGGACCCTCCGACGTGTCTCGTTTTTACCGATTATGCCTCGCGCAAAGCAACCCGGCCCAGTGGGCAAGGCAGCCGAGGCGCTAGTGAGATACAGAGGAGTCCGAGCGCGAGCCGGTCGATGAGAGCAGTTCCGACGGCGAGTTTCGCGCCGCCAAAAGGCCTGAGGAGTTTAGAGCCGCGGCCGTGGCGTGAGACTACTGATACTGAGCCTCCACCCCACGATGCAGGCGGGAGATGGGTCACAAGGAGATGGCGATTATTGGCGTGGTTGTGGCGAGATATGAGGCAGTGAATCTGGCGATTCAGTTCAGACCGTGGTGCACCCGAGAGCAGATAGTTTGAGGCTACGAGATTTTCTGAGTTGTAGCCCGCCAGAGTTCTACGGGTCGAGGCCTGAGGATGACTTACATCTTTTTAAGAGATCCATTCCTTTTATAAAAGTCACCCGATACCCTTAGTATAAAAATAGAGTGACTTACATCTTTTTAAGTAAACCAAAACAACTTCCATACATTCCTTTTTAAAACCAAATTAAGGCAATACCATGCCTTCTTTTTAGACCAAAACACTTCTCTTTTTAATGTCAAGTTACCACATTAAAACCAATGATAAAACTCTTCTTTTGTTCTCATAAAGTCGTTATAACTAACTTCCCATAAAGCTGTTATAACACTTTATGTTTTAAACCAATTTAAGACAAAACAATGCCTTTCTTTTCCCTAAAGTTCCAGTTTGCCTAATTTCAATTACTCAAGTCTCTTTATTTTAGAAAAGTTTCATAGTTCAATGTCTTAATCTCTTTTAAAATAATTGAGTAACATATGTCATATGTGTGAGTAGTCTTATTCTTGTTTATAACCATCTTATTAAAGCAGCCATGATCTAGAAAATGTAATATCATTTTGTCTCATCTTAGCTTCTATGCAGATGGAGGTTTCTACTGGTTTTAATAATACTTCATTAGTCATTACATTTCCCTTTATTATCGCTGCAGTGGTTTGCCGATACTCATTCTGATTTCCGAAATCAGTAAAACATTATTCCTTTTTTTTAAAAAACCAAGTACTCATTACTCACGAATGAGGTTTCACACAAAATTCATATTAATTTATTTAAGTCAAGTCTCTTATCTTTTAAGTTCAAGTCTCTTAACTTTTAAAATCAGTAAACCATTCTCTTTATGTTATACCCCGTATTTCCAGTGTATGTACGTGGGGACGTACGTAGAAAATTTTAAACTTATAAATAGGCTTGGCCGAAATTACTTTGTTCACAACACCCGATTAGAGTCGTTTTTTGGCGAAACGTTTCCACAGCTTTCGTAGGGAAAATTCCGGCTATGTCATTTTTAATTTTTGCGGATTTTTCCGAGAGACGAAACATTTTGGACCAACAAGAGGGCGACACTTGTCACCCTCTCATTGGAACACCTTGGGCGGTTTAGGGGTTGGACGAAATGGGCCATTGTTTGGTCAAGGGGTTGGTAGGATATTTTGTGGTAGATGGATAAGGTGCACTTGGCAAGATCTTGGCCCTACATTTGCCTTGCACTTGGCAAGATCTTGGCCATTGGTTGGCCTTTGCTTGGCCTATAAATACCCACCCCTTTGAAAACTTATTCATCCCAAAATATTTTCCTAAGTGTTAGAAATCCTCCCCCTCCCTTGTTGGTGTTCTCGTCCCTCCCCCTTTGAGAAGGCCTCTTGTGAAGCTCCCCACGCCGAGAGTACCCCACAGTGGGGTAGGCGAGGGTATACACCCCCTTGTGGTGTTGTCTCGTATAAATACCCCCCTCTTGGTAGAAATACTCTCAAAAGTATTGTTACTATGCCCAAATTACCTTAGCCGTATACCTTGTAGTATTCTAAGGTTATACCTTTACGAAAAGCCGGAAAATACTAATATACTTCCCGTCAGTCACAAACCGAAACCCTAGGGAAATCTCCATAGTCAGTTGAAGTATTGTGTAGAAGTTGGTTAGAACTTCAAGGGTGGTTTAGAGCGGGTTGGAGCGCTCGTAGTTGGAGCTAAACGTTGCCCAGGATCGACATTTCTACTTGGATAATTATGGGCTTATCGAGGTAATTATCTTGTCCCCCTATTGTAATTGGAAATTACATGTTGTAGGAATATATAGTTGAAGTTACTATATATAGAACTGAACTTAGCTTGTGGCAATGTCCTTGGACTTAAGCCTGAACTTAAAAGAAGAGAACTGAACTGTAATTACGTAGGACTGTATTACAGTAGACTTGTGTAGTTTGGCGGGTAGGGAAGGGCTGCCCAATTTCCCGTAGGATCTTGTATCTAGATTTATTCTACCGAGTAGTCTAGACTTTGATAGACTTGTATAACCTGTATAGGTTGAATGTTCTGTGAGTAGCATGTGCTACTTGAGAAGGTGGACCAGGCTAGCCGGGTTATAGCCGTGGAGCGATTTGCTAATAGTCGATAATCGTCGCGGTATGCTCCAGGATTGATCATTCCGGGTGTTTAGCCTGATGCGGGGGATTCCCTATGCGGTCTGTTGAGACTATGCGGTCTTTTGAGACTATGCGGGTTGCGGGAGCCTAGGCGGATACCGAAGGTTAAGCTGCCTTCGATGCGGGGTGTACCTCAGGCGGTCTAGGACCATGATTCGAGGAATACCTTATGCGGGTCCGTGTGTGACCTATGCGGAGCTGCGAGAGTTCCAGGGATAGACGCGTACATTGATATTGCGGGCAAGTGGCGGCCGATCATGTGGTGCGGTGCAGAAAGACCTCGTGATACGCTTTATGGCATTTGTGGTGCGAGGTCTTAGTAGTCGGCTATGCCTTCGTACTTACCCCGTACGGTTTTATTGTGATGACTTTGAGGGCGTGAGTCCCTAACTTGACATGACTGCTTATTTATTGTAAACTGTAGTTTGGTTATCATACATGTCTCCTGCTTTGTATAGACTACTATGATTTCATTCTGATATTTATTTTGATTTCACATACTCGCACTGTTGAATCGACCTCGCCGAGGCTGCGTTCATGCCGCAGTAAAGGTACACGATCGTTGATCCTCGCTCTTAGGGTCATTCAGCGTTTGGGAAAGCTCCGTTTCTCGGAGGCTTATCTTCGTATAGTCCCTGTTGTTGTAGGTGCTTACATTCGGGGTATGGCCGAACTGTCGTCGTTGTTGTCATATCATTCGTAGAGTGCAGTAATCTTGTTGTGGCGGGGTTTGTAAAAGGATTAAACTGTTCATGTTGAAAAAGTCGTTGTTTATATATATGCCGAAGGGCAAGTTTTTCTCAGATTATTGTTTCATATTTCATAATATGTCTTGTATCGTTTTATGTTCCGCTGATTACTCTGATGTTGTATCACTAGGGTGCCCGGGGTAAGGCACCAGTCACGGGCCCGAAATCGGGTCGTGACAAAAGTGGTATCAGAGCAGTTAATCCTCGGAAAGTGTCTACGCATCGTATCGATGAAGTCTTGATTATCGGTGTGTTGTGCACCACGCCAATAATCAGGAGGCTATAGGATATTTAGGATTGGTTTCTATTCTTCTCACTCTGAGATCGTGCCTTAGAGCTGTGTTGTAAGTTAGACCCTCTGACGTATTTCCTTCCCTTACCGTTATGCCTCCGCGTAGGGCAAACCCGGGCCCAGGAGGGCGAGGCAGCCGAGGGAGCTGCGAGTAGAATTCAGAGGGTTGCGAGGGCACAGGCCCAATCATTACCTAGGGTAGTGCTTCATTCGGGGATTTCTGCGACGTCACTAGCCCCGGCAGAGTTTAGCACGACGACGACAGTTCCTACTGCGGCCATGATATTTGAACCTTCAGTTCCACGACCGGGAACAGTGAATATGGATTGCAAAGAGGCGACCCTGTTACTAGCTATGGATTTGGCTACCAGAGATTATACTGATGTACCACGAGTCTTGATGACTATCTAAGAAAGGGTTGTGCAAGAGTAATTCTTCAGTTAGGCTTGAGCATGGCCTGTGTACGGGCTTATGCGTGAGCCAAGAAACGTAGAGATCGACGGGTTAATGAAGGACAGTAGAAGAGGGCCAGAGCTGCAAGGTCCTTTGGTAACTTTCGAGGCGAGTCACCTCACGTGATTTGATTATGCGCGTCCACGGTCGAGTGGTCCTCGCGGGGTTCAGGACGTTCGGGGTGTGCAGGAGTTGGTCAGAACTCCAGGGCTTCCGGTTCACAGTGTGACAGACGTCATCCCGGGGAATGTCGTCTTTTAGTTGGTACTTGTTGTACCTATGACCGTCAGGGTCTGGTGTCGAAGGGTGTCCTTGTAAGAGAACTTAGCCTTCAGGGTCGGTGGGTAGTTTGTCATCTCCCTCTCGGTATACGCCTACAGGCGTGTTTGATTAGAACGACTAAGGGGAGTGAAGCAGTAGATATAGATATATCTTTAACCCTCTAGAGTTTTGTTTATGTGATAAGGTGAGTATACCTTAAGTGATATGTTCTGATAGCAGTGTGTCAGTTGTGATTAGAAATCTTGGTTAGTTAACCGAGTAAGATTTGGGGGATAGAGAAAGTGTGAGCCTTAGAGCTTTATACGTAGAAACCTTAGAGGTAAGGCCATCTCGAGTAAAAGACGTATGTTATGTTTGACCCTTATAGGAGTGCATAGTGCACATGAGTTATGTTCGTGGGATAAGTCCCTGAGTAGTGTGGAATGAAAGAGGGTAGTTGAGCTAAGAAGACCGCTAGGTTTTAAACGTGATTAGTGAGATTGATTCGGATCGGGAGCTAGTATTGTGCGGCGTTGCGGGTCGGGTTGAGGGCCGTGTTGCGGGTCAACCCGCGGCATGAATAGTGGTGGGTCGGTTGTGGTGGTCCCGCGTTGTGTTTGGTTTACGAGGGTGTTAGGCCAAAGTTTAGTTAACGAGCGTACGAGTTCGTTGATGCGTTCGACCAGTGGTCGGGCCGATGGGGGCATCCCATCGTGTTCTCCGGTCAGGACCGTTTACTCATTTGTTTTTTGTTTCGGAAGTTTTACCAGCGGGGTTAAGAACTCGTGAGTCTCGAATCGCATTCGCCTCGGGCGGTGTTTGGATTTCAGGGTAGTTGTGAGGATTGTTGTCTCTGTGGAGAGTGTTTAAGCTATCATTTCAGTGTTCGGATGTCGCCTTATGAAGCCCTGTAGGGGCGGAAGTGTAAGTTGTCGGTCGATTGGTTCGATGTTGGCAAGGTTCAGATAGTTGGTTCAGGCTTGTTCCAGCAGACTGTGGTTAGGGTGTGACGAGTTGTGGAAAAACAGAGGAACTTAGCAGAGTTACTTTGGGCCTTTTTGAGTTCATGTGAAGAATAGGCGGGTTGCCTATATGTTAGCTTTTGCGTCCGACTTAGGAGGCAAGACGTCCGGTCTTTCGTATTGTTATGTTCGGAAAGTATCTGAATCCATCCGCAGTGTTCCCGATTAATGATGACCACGTTAGAGATAGTAACCGAGTTTTGGAAAGCGATGCTCGAGTTCGAGTGTCACGGCCTCGGTGATTGCATGCGGCCGGTACCATTTGTTGGGTCGCTGAGAAGGTTAATGCCTCGTGCAAAGTGACAAAAGTGGTATCGTTTGGTGATGTTAGAGGTGTTTCCTCGTGGACTTGGATGTAAGTATTTTGCGTGGGTGTTTCGTGGCGGATGTGGCGGGTTTGTTCGTAAGTATAGTAGTGAAGACTATCTTGGGCGCGTTTGTTTTGAGACTTAGAAGGAACATTCGGGACGAATGTTTCTAAGGAGGGGAGAATGTTATACCCCATATTTCCAGTGTATGTACGTGGGGACGTACGTAGAAAATTTTAAACTTATAAATAGGCTTGGCCGAAATTACTTTGTTCACAACACCCGATTAGAGTCGTGGTTTGGCGAAAACGTTACACAACTTTCGGAGGGGAAAATACCGCTATGTCATTTTTTATTTTGCGGATTTTTCCGAGAGGCGAAACATTTGGACCAACAAGAGGGCGACACTTGTCACCCTCTCATTGGAACACCTTGGGCGGTTTAGGGGTTGGACGAAATGGGCCATTGTTTGGTCAAGGGGTTGGTAGGATATTTTGTGGTAGATGGATAAGGTGCACTTGGCAAGATCTTGGCCCTACACTTGCCTTGCACTTGGCAAGATCTTGTCCATTGGTTGGCCTTTGCTTGGCCTATAAATACCCACCCCTTTGAAGACTTATTCATCCCAAAATATTTTCCTAAGTGTTAGAAATCCTCCCCCTCCCTTGTTGGTGTTCTCGTCCCTCCCCCTTTGAGAAGGCCTCTTGGCCGAGAGCTCCCCATGGCCGAGTACCCCCAGTGGGGTAGGCCGAGTATATACACCCCTGTGGTGTTGTCTCGTATAAATACCACTCTTGGTAGAAATACTCTCAAAGTATTGTTACTATGCCCAAATTACCTTAGCCAGTATACCTTGTAGTATTCTAAGGTTATACCTTTCTGAAACCGAAAATACTAATATACTTCCGTCAGTCCTGGCAAACCACAGGGAAATCTCCATAGTCGGTTGGAGTATTGTGTAGAAGTTGGTTAGAACTTCTAAGGGTGGTTTAGAGCGGGTTGGGCGCTGGAGTTCGAGCTAAACGTTGCCCGGGATCGACATTTCTACTTGGATAATTATGGGCTTATCGAGGTAATTATCTTGTCCTATTGTAATTGGAAATTACATGTTGTAGGAATATATAGTTGAAGTATACTATATATAGAAATCAACTTAGCTTGTGGCAATGTCCTTGGACTTAAGCTGAACTTAAAAGAAGAGAATCGATCAGAATTACGTAGGGTGTATTACATGAGACTTGTGTAGTTTGGCGGGTAGGAAAGTGGCTGCCCAATTTCCGTAGGATCTTGTATCTAGATTTATTCTACCGAGTAGTCTAGACTTTGATAGACTTGTATAACTGTATAGGTTGAATGTTACGTGAGTAGCATGTGCTACTTGAGAAGGTGGACCGGCTAAGCGGGTTATAGCCATGGAGCGATTTGCTAATAGTCGATAATCGTCGCGGTATGTGAACCTCTTCCTATCTCTTCTAGCATGATATGTGTATAACTATGTAGTACGGTAGACGTCGTGTGTTAATTGAACGTGGTTGTACGGCAATGTCTTTTGACTTAAGCCCGAATAATAATAATCTTGAAATAGTTCAAGAGAATTAAAGCTATTTTGAAAGAAGAAGTAATACTTGGTTTTTGAAAACTTAAGAGTTATACTAGCTTTATGGGAAGTTAGGTATAACGGCTTAAGAGAGATAAAACGAATGATTTATTTTAGAAGTTAAGAGACTTGATCTTGTAAGATAAGAGACTTAACTTAATCAATGAATTTTGTGTGAAACCTCATTCGTGAGTAATGAGTACTTGATTTTTAAAAGGGATAATGTTTCTTGATTTGAAATCGTAATGTGTATCGACAAACCATCTGCAGCGTTAATAAAGGGAAATGTTTTGATTAATGAAGTATTAATAAAACCGGAGAAACTTCCATCTGCATAGAAGCTAAGATGAGACAAAATGATATTTCCTAGATCATGGCTGCTGTAATAAGATTGTTATAAACAAGAATATCCTACTCACACATAAGGCTTATGTTTCTTAGATGGTTTAAAAGAGAATTATATTCTTAAATGAATAAGATCATGAGCATTTAAACCTTTCTAAAATAAGAAACGTGAACATTTGAAATTAGGCAAACTTGAACGTTTGGAAAATAATGTTGTTACTTGATTTTACAAAGGTAAGTGTTTTGGTTTACTTAAAAAAGACAGTCACTCTATTTTATACTACGGGTATTGCGTGACTTATGGGAAAGAAGCGGATCTTTTAAAGATTTAATGTGTGAAGTACTTTGGGGATAGATACCCAAACTTGTTAGTAGAAAGTACCTTGTGTGAATAACTTGATTGTATTGGTTTGTGATAGTCTTGTAATACTTTCTTGTTGATTTGATAAGTAAACATGTTAGGATGCTACGTGTGTTAGTATCTTGTGGTTGTTATGTAAGGGGAGTCATTCTTGCTGTGCTTACGTTGCTAAAACGGTAAGTCCATTGTACTATTATTATATCACCTACCCCCTTGACTTATTATACCGAGGGCTTGCCACCCTTGATGCGGGTCTATACGGCCTATGCGGTCCTTGTGACTATGCGGAGTGCGAGAGCTCCAGGATTGATCATTCCGGGTGTTTAGCCTGATGCGGGGGATTCCCTATGCGGTCTGTTGAGACTATGCGGTCTTTTGAGACTATGCGGGTTGCGGGAGCCTAGGCGGATACCGAAGGTTAAGCTGCCTTCGATGCGGGGTGTACCTTAGGCGGTCTAGGACCATGATTCGAGGAATACCTTATGCGGGTCTGTGTGTGACCTATGCGGAGCTGCGAGAGTTCCAGGGATAGACACGCACATTGATATCGGGCAAATGGCCGCCGATCATGTGGTGCGGTCTAGAAAGACCTCGTGATACAGTTTATGGCATTTGTGGTACTGAGGGTCTTAGTAGTCGGCTATGCCTTCGTACTTACCCCGTACGGTTTTATTGTGATGACTTTGAGGGCGTGAGTCCCTAACTTGACATATCGCTTATTTATTGTAAATCGTAGTTTGGTTATCATACATGTCTCTGCTTTGTATAGACTACTATGATTTCATTTACTGATTTATTTTCGTTTCACATACTGGTACTGCCCTCGACCTCTTGCTGCGTTCATGCCGCGGTAAAGGTACACCGCCGTTGATCCTCGCTCTTAGGGTCACGATTCAGCGTTTAGAAAGCTCGTTTCTCCGAGGCTTATCTTGGTATAGTCCTCGTTGTAGGTGCTTACATTCGGGGTATGACGGGGCCCTATCCCGTCGTTGTTGTCATATCATTCGTAGAGGTCTGTAGTACTGTTGTGGGCAGGGTTTGTAAAAAGGATTAAACTGTTCATGTTGAAAAAGCTGTTGTTTATATATGTAACGCCCCGAACCCGGGCCCGTTACTGGTGCCTTACCCCGGGCACCTTAGTGATACAACATCAGAGAAAACCAGCGGAAAATAAAACACGAGTCATGAAACAAGAGATATAATAAATAAACAGGCCAACCAAAACAAGCTTGCCTTCGATAAACATAAAAACCCGACAGCTTATCCTTTTTACAAACCCCGCCTACAACAAAGGCTGCACTTAAGATTTACAACAACTATGACGGGACAGGGCCCCGCCATACCCCTGAATGTACAAGAACCTATAACTCAGGGAAACATACCAAAGATAAGCCTCCGAAGGAACGGAGCTTTCCAACACGCTAAAATGAGATCCTACGAGCGGGGATCCACGACCGATGTACCTCTACCTGCGGCATGAACGCAGCCCCCCGAAGGAGGTCAAGACAACAGTACCAAGTATGTGAAATCAGTAAATATCAGAAATGAAATCATACTAGTCTATATAAAGCAGAGACATGTATGATAACCTAACTACGCCACAACATAAAAGCGATATGTCGATCGTGACTCACGCCCTCAAGTCATCACTCAAATATAACTATGGGTCTCACGCCCACAACATCAATCATGTTCTCATCATGGCCGCATGCCCCCGGACTACTGCATCGGTGTCGACATGTCCATGATGAAACAATAATAACAAGGCCGCATGGCCCCATGCCCCGGAATCTTAGACGGTGTAGACATGCCCATGTAACCTCAATAACAATATATCGGTGGTCAACCCCGCCGCGTAGCCACATGCCCCGAATCTCAGACGGGTGTACATGTCCATGTAGCCACAATAACACTATATCGGGTAATCAACCTCGCTGCGTGGCCACATGCCCCGGAATCTTTGACGGTAGACACGCCCATGTTGCAACAATAATAACAAGGCCGCACGGCCACATGCCCCCTGGAATCGTGACGGTAGACATGTCCATGTGACATCAACAACAAGCGAGAATCAAAATGGAAACATACCCGTGGAATTCTCCATCACCGCCAAAGACGCCCAAGTAAGTTCTCAACAAGTCAACCGCCTCTATCGAGACGCGGTAACACAGAAATACCACACTTGCACAACAAAGGCTATCATCACAAGCATAGGCAAGATTCCCAACAACAAGCATAGGCAAGTTTCACAACAACAAGCATAGGCAAGTTTCACAACAACAAGCATAGGCAAGTTTCACACAACTCCAAGTACTTTCATTTTATGCCAAAGTCCGGGTTCTTAACCCCAAAGTACTACATACGTTAAGTTCTTTTAAAAGAGATCCATTACTTTTATAAAAGTCACCCGATACCCGTAGTATTAGAATGACCAACCCACATTCCTTTTCAAAATCAAGTAACAACATTCTTTTCCTAAGTTCCAGTTTGCCTAGTTTCAATTACTCAAGCTTCTCATTTTCGAATGGTTTCATAGTTCATAAACTTAATCACTTGATTCCTTTTTAGAACAATTGAGTAATATATGTCTTACGTGAGAGTAGGTTATTCTTGTTTACAACATTCTTATTACAGCAGCCATGATCTAGAAAATGTAATATCATTTTGTCTCATCTTAGTTTCTATGCAGATGGAGGTTTCTACTGGTTTTAATACGATACATCATTATTCAATACATTTTCCTTTATTAACGCCGCAGTTGGTGCTGTCGATACACATTCGATTTCCAAATCAAGAAACATTATCCCTTTAAATAAAACCAAGTACTCATTACTCACGAATGAGGTTTCACACAAACATTCACATTAAAACAAATAAGTTAAGTCTCTTATCTTATAAGATCAAGTCTCTTAACTTCTAACATCAGTAAACCATTTTCTTTACCTCTCTTAAGACATTATACCTAACTCCCCATAAAGCTAGTATAACCCTTTTAAAACCTTTAAAACTAAGTGTTACTCTCCTTTCAAAATGATTTATAAATCTTTGAAATACATCAAGTTCTTTATTATAACTAGTCGGTTATAATTCACATCAGTTACCTTTTAAAACCACAAAGTATTTTCTTACCTACATAAAGCTGTTATAACCAACTTCCCATAAAGCCGTTATAACACTTTATGTTTTAAGAACAATCAAACACAGATAACACATGTGTAACGACTGCCCGGTTCAAGCATCGTGCCTTATCCCTGCACCCTAGTGATACAATCATCGAGAAAACCAGCGGAAAATAAAACTTAAACAAGAAACAGATATATGAACATAAAACTGCCAACCCAACGGTTACCTTCCAATAACATAATAAATACAACTCTTTCAAAACGAACAGTTTAATCCCTTTTTACAAACCCTGCCCACAACAAAGATTCTGCACTTCTAAGATTTACAACAACTATGACGGACAGGGCTCGCCATACCCTCAATGTACAAGAACCTACAACTCGAGGAACACATACCAAAAGATAAGCCTCCGAGAAACGGAGCTTCCCAAAACGCTGAACCGAGATCCTAAGAGCGAGGATCCACGGCCGATGTACTCTACTGCAGATGAACGCAGCCCAAGGAGGTCAAGACAACAGTACCAAGTATGTGAAATCAGAAAATATCAGAATGAAATCATACTAGTCTATATAAAGGCGAGACATGTATGATAACCAAACTACGATCACAACATAAAAGCAAATATGTCGAAATGGGACTCACGCCTCAAGTCATCACTCAAATATAACTATGGGTCTTACGCCCACAACATCAATCATGTTCGCATCATGGCCGCATGCCCCGAATTCTCAGATCGGTGTAGACATGTCCATGATGCAACAATAATACCAATGCCCCACGCCACATGCCCGGAATTCTACCTCGGTAGACACGTCCACGTGACATCAACAATAATATATTGGGTGATCAACCCCGCCGCACGCCATATGCCCCGAATTCTACCTCGGTGTAGACATGTCCATGTAACCACAATAACAAGATATCGGGTAATCAACCCGCCCGCATGGCCGCATGCCCCGGAATCAGACGGTAGATACGCCCACGTGACATCAACAACAAGACAATAATCAAAATGGAAACATACCCATGGAATTCTCCATCACCGCCAAAGACGCCCAAGTAAGTTCTCAATAAGTCGACCTACTCTATCGAGAGACGCCAGAACACGTAAATACCACACTTGCACAACAAAGGCTATCATCACAAGATAGGCAAGTTTCACAACAACAAGCATAGTAAGTCTCACACAACTCAAAGTACTTTCATTTTATGCCAAAGTCCGGGTTTTAACCCCAAAGTACTACATACGTTAAGTTCTTTTAAAAGAGATCCATTACTTTTATAAAGTCACCCTATACCCATAGTATTAGAATGACCAACCCACATTCCTTTTCAAAATCAAGTAACAACATTCTTTTCCTAAGTTCCAGTTTGCCTAGTTTCAATTACTCAAGCTTCTCATTTTCAAATGCTCAAGTCACTTATTTTAGAAAGGTTTCATAACTCATAGTCTTAATCTCTTTTAAAACAATTGAGTAACATATGTCATATATGTGAGTAGTTTATTCTTTGTTTATAACGATCTTATTACAATGACCGTGATCTAGAAAATGTAATATCATTTTGTCTCATCTTAGCTTCTATGCAGATGGAGGTTTCTACGATTTTAATACAATACATCATTATTCAATACATTTTCCTTTATTAACGCTGCAATGGTGCTGTCGATACACATTCGATTCCGAAATCGGAAACATTATCCCTTTAAAAACCAAGTACTCATTACTCACGAATGAGGTTTCACAAACATCCACATTAAAACAAATAAGTTAAGTCTCTTATCTTATAAGATCAAGTCTCTTAACTTCTAACATCGATAAACCATTTTCACTACATAAGGTCGTTATAACTAACTTCCCATAAAGCTATTATAACACCCTATGTTTTAAACCAACCAAATCACTTAGCACGTATGCGTCTACCGTACTACATAGTTCACAACAATCATGCTAGAAAAGATAGGAAGAGGCTCACATACCTCGCGACGATTTATCGACAATAAGCAAAACGCTCCAGTACTTCAACCCGTCGGCTACTCCTTAAGCCAAGTAGATCACGCCACACGTAGTACTCCACTCCTAAAATGGTCATGGTACTCTATCAAACCTTTCTTATCATTGAAGACTTATACCAATAAAAAGCCCTCAAAATCTACGGAAATTTCTGAGACTTCCCGCTTATACTCACTTTTCCATCTTTTACCAAGGCGAATAACGTAATATATATACCATATATATATAAGGCGTAATAATTAAACAACATAAAGAAGGATTACACGCCCAAACGGTAACGGTTTACTATCACGCCTCCATAACAACAATAAGTAAAAGAAGGGGATTACGCGGCCGTGCGCGGTTTACTATCACGCCTTCATAACAATACAATAATTAAAAAGGGATCACACGCCAAACGGACGCGATTGAAAAATCTTCCCTTACGAAATGTAAATACGATCCAATGTAAATACATCCAAAGTAAATACGGTCCAAAGTAAATCACAAAGTAAATACGATTCTTAAGTTGGGGTCCTTGGCAACTTTGTCCATTTTACTTATCCAATTTACTCATTAGTCATCCAACTTATATTTCCATTCTTAATATAAGTTATAGTTACTTTGTTATTAGCTTCCTAGCAAGTAAGATCGTTTTACCATTTTAATGGCAATCGGCCAATACTTTCTTTTAACAAGTTAACAAGATCCAACTCTTCCAAACTTACTCCATATATTATATAATCCATAATATACTTATAATATATGTATAACAAACAATTCACAAAGAGGTTTAAGTTCCACTACCTCAAATAGCCCAAAAATATCCAAGTTCTTAAAGTCGCTCCAAGCAAGTCTTAGCTCCAAATCTTTACGTTCCAATCCGCTACAAGCAACCCATGAAGCTCCTAACCAACTTCTCTTCAAGATTCAACTCCAAAAGTGAAGAACACTTAGGGTTTCAAGATGACAACTTTCGGCCAAGGCATCCCTTCAAGGCTAGGGGTGTGAAATCTTTTCCAACTCTTGGTACACAATCTTCCTAACACCTTAGGGAAGAACACTTGAGAGTTTAAGAATTGTTGGACAAATTTTGCTCAAGAAATGGGGCAAAACCGAGAGCTCTAGGTCAAGGGAGAAGGAGGGTTTTCAAGTCTTCAAATGTCTAAGTGTGGAAGATTTCATCAACTAAGGGTGCATATATAGGACAACCAAGGGATAGGATGAAGGCAAGTGTGTGGTTGAGATTGGGGACAAGTGTGGGTGGGACCCACAAGCCACTTGTCCACACAAAATATCTAGCAAGACTTGGCCTTGTCTTGCCACTTGTCTAGCTAATTTCGGCCAAGGGCCACCTGGGGTGACACGTGTCGCCTCCTACTAAATCAAAATATTTCATCTCCAAAATATTCATAATGGCCAAAATCTCAAAAACTAAGCGGGCCCCACAAAAGTAAATTTCACGTGGGCCCACGTGACCATTCCTAAATAAAATTCCATAATTCTCAAATATTCTAAGAAGTCCGAATACCAAACTGGGAATCCAATTCCCATTAACGAACCTTTTTCTTCACAAAACCGGAAACTTTTAGTCGAAAAATCACATCTTTCTTTCTTTCCAAAATTTACGCCGTAATCTCTACGCGTACATCCTCACCTATATACCCTGGAACTACAGGGTATAACATTCTTCCCCCCTTAGAAACATTCGTCCCGAATGTTCATTCTAAGTCTCCAAACGTACTTGTGTCGGTATAGTCTTCACTACTATACTTACAAAACCGATCATGCCACCAATGGCCAGAATATAACATGTGCGCAAAACTCAAATCCAAGCCAACGAGGAATCATTTCTAATCTTACAACAGCTCACTAGCTTCAATTTACTCTAAGGCCATTCCCGCCTTCACGATCCGATTCTGGTTGAACGCATCCACGAACTCGTACGATGGTTACCTAAACTTGGGCCTAGCACCCTCGTGACCCTACCACCTGGCGGGACCACCTCGAACCGACCCCACCTCACTATGGGCTGCGGGTTGACCCGCAAATGGCCTCAACCCGACCCTAACGCTAACTCTTGTTCCCGATCCGAACAATCTTACTAATTCACGCCATGAAAGCTACCACTTCCATCTCACACTACCCATGTAATTATCCCACAATATTTCCCGCATACCAAGTACATCGGCAAAGACCAACCGTAAAATCACCCACTCAAGACGGCCTCGCCTCTAAGGTCTCCACGTATAAAACTCTAAGGTTCACACTTTCCATGCCCCACACTTATCCTTCCAACTAACCATGTTTTCTAACTTACAAACAACACAACGCTATCCGTACATAGCACACAATAATAAGATCATCATATCGCGCAAACCAAACTCTAGAGGTTAAGGATATACAAGCTACCGCTCCACTCTAATCATAGGCACGCCTGCCAGTGCATGCGTAGAAAGCGATGAACCAACCATCGATCCGGTAGGGTGAGTCGTAACATCCGTGCTACCGCTTGGTGGACGGTTCCTATAAAATGGCCTGCTGGCCGCAAAAATAACAAGCTCCCCGGCACGACACTCCCGAAATGCGGTCTACCACATCGACCACACCGGTAGGGGTGACCGATTCAGCCAACACCCTTACTTCCTGAAACACGAACCCTTGGAGCCTCGACCGCTCCGAATACTCAAGGTTGTGGAGGACCACTCTGCGGCGGAGGTACAAAACTAGTATCTTTCTTGGCGGTCCGCCTCGAAAGTCACCAAGGACCACTGTTGTTACGGCCTCTTCGCTGGTCTTGGTCATTCCGCCGACCTCTCCGTGCCTCGCATCCTGGTCATGAGCTGCATGCGGGCAATGTCCATGCCGGTGAAGAGCTACTCCTGAACATGCCTCGACATGTAATCATCGAGCCTCGTAACATATCGGTGCACTCGATCCTCCATACTAGCTACCAACCGGGACGTCTCAAGCCAATGAGTCGAACTCCACATTGTACTCGAACCGTCGCGCTCTGTCTAAGCATCAAAAATCTGCCGGCCGTGCCCTCCTCATCTGCGGAGGCAAGAAGTGCGTGAGCGCCCGAAAACTCATCCCATACTGCTGGAGTGCATGCTCTCCCGAAAGCTCCATGAATCAAACCAATCGATTGCGGTATCACGCGGTGATGCGAACAAAGGTCACGACTCGGTCTCTGAAGCCTTGATCACGCATGATCGGCTAATCGCCGGATGAACTCCTGCGGATCATCCTCGTGCCTCGACCCATAAAACTACGGCGGGCTCTAACTCGTAAAGTCCGTAGCCTCAAACTATCTGCTCGGGGTGAACCATCAGGTGCTCTGGGCCAGGCTGCTGCATCCGGCCTATCCTCATATCGGCCACGACCACGGCGGCAAGCGCCATCTCTTATAACCCATCTCCTGCCCCGGTGTGGGATGGAGGCTCGAATCTGCGGTCTCGGCGGCCATTCTTTGCGGCTCTAACCTCTCTTGGCCGGGCGGCGTCACAAAACCCGCCGTCAAGCACAACCTCAGTCTTGTGCGGGCTGCGCCCTCGTACTCCTCAGATCTCACTAGCGGTTCCTCGGTGTCTTGCCGCCCGTGGCTCTGGTTGCCTTTGCGCGAGGCATAATCGGTAAAAGCGAGATACGTCGGAGGGTCCAACTTACACAACTCTAAGGCACGATCTCGGAATGAGAAGAATGAAAACCAATCCTAAATGTCTGCAGCCTCCGATTATAGATGTGGTGCACAACACATCGATAATCAAGACTCTACTAGACACGGTGCAGACACTTTCCGAGGATTAATCGCTCGATACCACTTTTGTAACGACCTGTTCGGGGCGCATCGTGCCTTATCCGGGCACCCTAGTGATACAATCATCGAGAAAACCAGCGGAAAATAAAACTTAAACAAGAAAGCAGATATATGAACATAAAGCAGCCAACCCAGGTTACCTTCCAATAACATAATAAATACAACTCTTTCAAAGCGAGCAGTTTAATCCCTTTTACAAACCACGCCACAACGATTACATACCTCTAAGATTTACAACAACTATGACGGACAGGGCCGCCATACCACGAATGTACAAGAACCTACAACTCGGGAACACATACCAAAAGATAAGCCTCGGAAAGCGGAGCTTCCCAACGCTGGCGAGATCCTAAGAGCGAGGATCCACGGCCGATGTACCTCTACTGCGGCATGACGCAGCCCGAAGGAGGTCGATAACAGTACCAAGTATGTGGCGTAAAAATCAGAATGAAATCATACTAGTCTATATAAAGCGAGAGACATGTATGATAACCAAACTCTGATTCACAACATAAAGCGATCATGTCGATCGAGGACTCACGCCTCAAGTCATCACTCAAATATAACTATGGGTCTTACGCCCACAACATCAATCATGTTCGCATCACGGCGCATGCCCCGGAATCTGCGCCGGTGTAGACATGTCCATGATGCAACAATAATACCAATGCCCACGGCCATGCCGGAATTCTACCTCGGTGTAGACCGTCCACGTGACATCAATAATATCTTGGGTGATCAACCTGCCGCACGCCATATGCCCCGAATTCTACCTCGGTGTAGACATGTCCATGTAACCACAATAACGATATATCGGGTAATCAACCCCGCGCGTGGCGCATGCCGGAATCTTTGCCTCGGTGTAGACATGTCCATGTGACATCAACAACAAGACAATAATCAAAATGGAAACATACCCATGGAATTCTCCATCACTGCCAGCACGTCCAAGTAAGTTCTCAACAAGTCGACCGACCCTCTATCGAGAGACGCGGTAACACAGAAATACCACACTTGCACAACAAAGGCTATCATCACAAGCATAGGCAAGTTTCACAACAACAAGCATAGGCAAGTCTCACACAACTCAAAGTACTTTCATTTTATGCCAAAGTCCGGGTTTTTAACCCCAAAGTACTACATACGTTAAGTTCTTTTAAAAGAGATCCATTACTTTTATAAAAGTCACCCTATACCCATAGTATTAGAATGACCAACCCACATTCCTTTTCAAAATCAAGTAACAACATTCTTTTCCTAAGTTCCAGTTTGCCTAGTTTCAATTACTCAAGCTTCTCATTTTCAAATGCTCAAGTCACTTATTTTAGAAAGGTTTCATAACTCATAGTCTTAATCTCTTTTAAAACAATTGAGTAACATATGTCATATATGTGAGTAGTTTATTCTTTGTTTATAACGATCTTATTACAAAGACCATGATCTAGAAAATGTAATATCATTTTGTCTCATCTTAGCTTCTATGCGGATGGAGGTTTCTACCGATTTTAATACAACACATCATTATTCAATACATTTTCCTTTATTAACGCTGCAATGGTGCTGTCGATACATTCGATTCGAAATCGGAAACATTATCCCTTTAAAAACCAAGTACTCATTACTCACGAATGAGGTTTCACACAAACATCCACATTAAAACAAATAAGTTAAGTCTCTTATCTTATAAGATCAAGTCTCTTAACTTCTAACATCAAGAAACCATTTTCACTACATAAGGTCGTTATAACTAACTTCCCATAAAGCTATTATAACACCTATGTTTTAAACCAACCAAATCACTTAGCACGTATGCGTCTACCGTACTACATAGTTCAACAATCATGCTAGAAAAGATAGGAAGAGGTTCACATACCTCGCGACGATTTATCGACAATAAGCAAAACGCTCAGTACTTGACGTCGGCTACTCCTTAAGCCAAGTAGATCACGCCACACGTAGTACTCCACTCCTAAAATGGTCATGGTACTCTATCAAACCTTTCTTATCATTGAAGACTTATACCAATAAAAAGCCCTCAAAATCTCTGGAAATTTCTAAAAGACTTCCGCTTATACTCACTTTTCCATCTTTTACCAAGGCGAATAACCGTAATATATATACCATATATATATATAAGGCGTAATAATTAAACAACATAAAGAAGGGGATTACACGCCCAACGGTAACGGTTTACTATCACGCCTCCATAACAACAATAAGTAAAAGAAGGGGATTACGCGCCAACCGTGTAACGGTTTACTATCACGCCTTCATAACAATACAATAATTAAAAAGGGGATCACACGCCCAAACGGAGCGATTGAAAAATCTTCCCCTTAAAATGTAAATACGATCAATGTAAATCGGTCCAAAGTAAATACGGTCCAAAGTAAATACTGATCCAAGTAAATCAAATCCTTAAGTTGGGGTCCTTGGCAACTTTGTCCATTTTACTTATCCAATTTACTCATTAGTCATCCAACTTATATTTCCATTCTTAATATAAGTTATAGTTACTTTGTTATTAGCTTCCTAGCAAGTAAGATACGTTTTACCATTTTAATGGCAAACGGCCAATCCTTTCTTTTAACAAGTTAACAAGATCCAACTCTTCCAAACTTACTCCATATATTATATAATCCATAATATACTTATAATATATGTATAACAACCAATTCACAAAGAGGTTTAAGTTCCACTACCTCAAATAGCCCAAAAATATCCAAGTTCTTAAAGTCGCTCCAAGCAAGTCTTAGCTCCAAATCTTTACGTTCCAATCCGCTACAAGCAACCCATGAAGCTCTAACCAACTTCTCTTCAAGATTCAACTCAAAAAGTGAAGAACACTTAGGGTTTCAAGATGACAACTTTCGCCAAGGCATCCCTTCAAGGCTAGGGTGTGAAATCTTTTCCAACTCTTGGTACACAATCTTCCTAACACCTTAGGGAAGAACACTTGAGAGTTTAAGAATTGTTGGACAAATTTTGCTCAAGAAATGGGGCAAAACCGAGAGCTCTAGGTCGAGGAGAAGGAGGGTTTTCAAGTCTTCAAATGTCTAAGTGTGGAAGATTTCATCAACTAAGGGTGCATATATAGGACAACCAAGGATAGGATGAAGGCAAGTGTGTGGTTGAGATTGGGGACAAGTGTGGGTGGGACCCACAAGCCACTTGTCCACACAAAATATCTAGCAAGACTTGGCCACTGCTTGCCACTGCCTAGCTAATTTCGGCCAAGGGCCACCTAGGGGGGTGACACGTGTCGCCCTCCTACTCGTCCAAAATATTTCATCTCCCGAAAATATTCATAATGGCCAAAATCTCAAAAACTAAGCGGGCCCCACAAAACAGTAAATTTCACGTGGGCCCACGTGACCATTCCTAAATAAAATTCCATAATTCTCAAATATTCTAAGAAGTCCGAATACCAAATCTGGGAATCCAATTCCCATTAACGAACCTTTTTCTTCACAAAAACCGGAAACTTTTCCGTCGAAAAATCACATCTTTCTTTCTTTCCAAAATTTCTGTCGTAATCTCGCACGTACATCCTCACCTATATACCCTGGAACTACGGGGTATAACAACATGTACGTCTACCGTACTACATAGTTCACACATATCATGCTAGAAGAGATAGGAAGAGGTTCACATACCTCGCGACGATTGTCGACTAATAGCAAAACGCTCCAAGTACCTCAAAACTGCCGGCTACTCCTTAAGCCAAGTGGATCACTCCACACGTAGTACTTCAACCTATAAGGCCACAAGGCGCTTATTAACATCTAGATCTCAACGTTCCATATTCTACAGAAAATTCGGCCTCACAACAGCGTAAATCTCTCTCTATCGAGGCTACCAAGCCAACCAGGGGTTTACACGTCTAACGGGCGTGTACAATTCTACTACTCAAGAATGCTATACAAGTCTCATCAAATGCAGTCCTATGTAATTCTGATTCGATTCGGTTCTTTATTCTTGAGCTTAAGTCAAAAGACATTGCCGCAATTATAATGTTCATTACATATATAGTATACTTCAACTATATATTCCTACTACATGTAATTTCCAATTACAATAGAAGGTCAAGTGTTTACCTCGATAAGCCCAAAATTATCCGAGTTTAAATGTCGCTCCGAGCAACGCTTAGCTCTACTCAGAGTGCTCCAATCCGCTCCAAACAACCCTTAGAAGTTCTACGCAACTTCAACTAAACACTTCAACCGACTATGAAGGTTTTCCTTAGGGTTTCGTTTAGTGGCTAAAGGAAGTATAATAGTATTTGGGCTTTTGTAAAAGTGTAACCTTGGGAATACTACAAGGTATTTGGGCCAAGGTATTTGGACATTATAACAACACTAGGAGAGTATTTCTATACCACAACAAGGGGTATTTATACGAAACAACTAGGCTAGGGGTACCATTACTAACCACTACAGGGGAGGAGCTCTCGGCCAAAGGTCAGTTGTGGTGGACGAAAACTTCACAAGGGAGAGGGAGGGATTTTTAACACTTAGAAAATATTTGGATGAAGAATTTCATCAACAAAGGGTGGGTATTTATAGGTCAAGGAATGGCCAACCAATGGCCAAGATTAAACCAAGTGTTAGGCAAGTGTAGGGCTAGGATTTACTACACAAATATCCTACCAACTCCTTGACTTTAGCCAAGGCACCAAAAACGTGCTCACTTGTCCATTTCGTCCATTTGGACGATTTCAAACCACCAATTGGAGGTGCCAAGTGTCGCCCTCCGTTGGTCCAAAATGTTTAAATCTCTCGGAAAATCCGCAAAATAATAAATGGCATAGCGGAAATTCCCCCTACGAAGTCGTGGAAACGTTTCGTCGAAAAACGACTCTAATCGGGTGTTGTGAACAAAGTTAATTCGGCCAAGCCAAATCAAAAGTTTCAAATTTCCTACGTACGCCCTCGCGTACATACTCTGGAAATACGGGGTATAACATTCTCCCCTCCTTAGAAACATTCGTCCCGAATGTTCCTTCTAAGTCTCAAAACAAACGTCGCGAGATAGTCTTTACTACTATACTTACGAGAATCAAACATGCCACACCGCCACAAAAATAACATGCGCCAAGAAACCCAAATCCACGCCAACGAGGAACCACCTCGCTTAGCACAAAAGTCCCCACCAAGGTCTAAAATATACTCCTTCGCACCTACATTTCACAAAAGAAACGATCACACACGCTCACTTCTCCCTATCTCGTCGTGCCGCTTCTCGAACACTCGAGCTCTTTCTAGTATCCCACCACACTTCGTCAACGTTTACGTTTCCAACCCTTGGAGTTACTACCTCAAACTTGGTCATCTTACACCCTCGATTTCCTCTAAGGCCATTCTCGGCCTTCACGAACCGATTCAGTCGAACATATCTATGAACTCATACGATGGTCATCTAAACTTGGGCCTAGCACCCTCGTGACCACCGCCACTGGCGGGACCACGAGCTGACCCTTCCTCGAACGGGGCGCGGGTTGGCGCAACATGGCCCCATCCCGACCCATCAGTAGCGCCAACTCGCTCGCCGACACGGAACACATCGTAAGCTACCACTTCCATCTCACACTAACCAGATTTTTAAATCACACTAGCACAAAGCTATCCGAACATAACACTTAACACATCATTAAAATCAATACATACAAGTATCTACAGGGTTAAGGATATACTCAAACTAGGCGGTTCAAGGACCGCTACAATCGAACTTCCACCGCGACCTCTACCGTGGCAATCGCCCTCTAGTAGTGCGTGCTATCCTACGGTGCTACCCACTCGTCGGACAGATCTCGTCATATGGCCCGCTGGCGCCAAGAATAACAAGCTCCCTTCGTACTACGACACTCTCGAAATGCGGTCCACCACATCGACTACACCGAGGTAGGGGTATTGCGCCAACACCCCTACTCACGAACATCCCAAACACAGGAGCCCGGATCCGCTCCTGAATATCCCAAGGGTCCGAAAGTGCGGAGGACCACTCTGCAATGGCGGAGGTACATAACTAATCTGCTTCGAGGCGGTCCGCCTCGAAAGTCGCCAAAATATCCGTGCGTCTTGGCCTTCCTCGCCGAAGCGGTCCACCTGTCGATCTTCTGCGCTCCGCGCAGTGCATGAGCACGAATGCGGGCAATGTCCATGCGGTGAAGAGAAACACGAACAACTCTGCGGTGTAATCATCGAGCCTGTAACATATCGGTGCACTCGATCCTCCATACTAGCTACTAATGCGGAACATACCGCCAATGAGTCGAACTCCACATTGTACTCGGTATGCGCGGGTTGCGCCTCAACATCAAAAATCAGCCGGCGAGCCCTCCTCATTTGTGGAGGCAAGAAATGTGCCGGAAGGCCCCAAAACTCGTCCCAAACGGTGGAAGTGCATGCTCTCCCGAAAGCTCCACGAGTCAAACCCGATCATCGCGGTATCACGCGGCCGATGCGAACCAAATGTCGCTGACTCGATCTCAAGCCTTGATCACCGCATGATCCTCTGCAGTGACGGATGAACTCCTGCGGATCATCCTCCGCCTCGACAGTAAAACTCAGCGGGCTCTGACTAAGGAAATCCAGTAGCCTCAGTATGCGCCTCGGGTGTACTACAGTCTTCTTTGGGCCAGGCTGCTGCGTCCAGCCTATCCTCATATCTAGCCACAACCCTGGCCAATAACTGGGCCATCTCCTTGTGACCCATCTCCCGCTCGGTGTGGGGTGGAGGCTCGTGTCTTGTAGTCTCGGCCAGCTGCTGCGGCTCTAAACTCTGCTGGTCTTTGGCGGCGTCGCAAAACTTCGCCGTCAAGCACTACTCAGTCTGACCGGGCTGCGCGCTCGTACTCCTCTCGATCCCACTAGCTCCTCGGCTGCCTTGCCCTTCGCCCTGGTTGCCTTCGCAGGCATAATCGTAAAAGCGAAACACGCCGGAGGGTCCAACTTACAACACGCCTCTAAGGCACGATCTCGTAATGAGAAGAATGAAACCAATCCTAAATGTCCTATAGCCTCACGATTATAGATGTGGTGCACAACACCGATAATCAAGACTCTACTAGACACGGTGCGTAGACACTTTCCGAGGACTAATCGCTCGATACCACTTTGTAACGCCCGAACCGGGCGATTCATCGTGCCTTACCCGGCACCTTAGTGATACAACATCGAGAAAACCGGAAAATAAAACACGAGTCATGAAACAAGAGATATAATAAATACACAGGCCAACCAAACCAGTTGCCTTCAGTATAAACATAAAAACCGACAGCTTATCCTTTTACAAACCCCGCCCACAATTACTCTGCACTCTAAGATTTACAACAACTATGACGGACGGGGCCGCCATACCACAGAATGTACAAGAACCTATAACTCGGGAAACATACAAAGATAAGCCTCGAAGGAAGCAGACTTTCCAACACGCTAAAATGAGATCCTACGGCGGGGATCCACGATCGATGTACCTACCGCGACATGAACGCAGCCCCGAAGGAGGTCGATCTAACAGTACCAAGTATGTGAAATCGTAAAATCGTAAATGAAATCATACTAGTCTATATAAAGCGGGAGACATGTATGATAACCTAACTACGATTCACAACATAAAAGCGATCATGTCGATCGGGGACTCACGCCTCAAGTCATCACTCAAATATAACTATGGGTCTCACGCCCAACATCAATCATGTTCGCATCATGGCGCGTGCCGGAATCGCGACGGTGTAGACATGTCCATGATGCAACAATAATAACAAGGCCGCACGGCACATGCCGGAATCTGCGACGGTGTAGACATGCCCATGTAACCTCAATAACAATATCTTTGGGTGGTCAACCTGCGCGTGGCCACATGCCCGAATCTGCGTCGGTGTAGACATGTCCATGTAGCCACAATAACACTATATCGGGTAATCAACCTGCTGCGTGGCCACATGCCGGAATCTTGCATCGGTGTAGAATCGCCCATGTTGCAACAATAATAACAAGGCCGCATGGCCACGTACCGAATCGCGACGGTGTAGACATGTCCATGTGACATCAACAACAAGACAAGAATCAAAATGGAAACATACCCGTGGAATTCTCCATCACCGCCGCGTCAAGTAAGTTCTCAACAAGTCAACGGCCTCTATCGAGAGACGCGGTAACACAGAAATACCACACTTGCACAACAAAGGCTATCATCACAAGCATAGGCAAGATTCCCAACAACAAGCATAGGCAAGTTTCACAACAACAAGCATAGGCAAGTTTCACAACAACAAGCATAGGCAAGTTTCACACAACTCCAAGTACTTTCATTTTATGCCAAAGTCCGGGTTCTTAACCCCAAAGTACTACATACGTTAAGTTCTTTTAAAAGAGATCCAGTCCTTTTATAAAAGTCACCCGATACGTAGTATTAGAATGACCAACCCACATTCCTTTTCAAAATCAAGTAACAACATTCTTTCCTAAGTTCGGTTGCCTAGTTTCAATTACTCAAGCTTCTCATTTTCGAATGGTTTCATAGTTCATAAACTTAATCACTTGATTCCTTTTTAGAACAATTGAGTAATATATGTCTTACGTGAGAGTAGGTTATTCTTGTTTACAACATTCTTATTACAAAGACCATGATCTAGAAAATGTAATATCATTTTGTCTCATCTTAGTTTCTATGCAGATGGAGGTTTCTACTGGTTTTAATACGATACATCATTATTCAATACATTTTCCTTTATTAACGCTGCAGTGGTCTGTCGATACACATTCTGATTTCCGAAATCAGTAAAACATTATCCCTTTAAATAAAACCAAGTACTCATTACTCACGAATGAGGTTTCACACAAACATTCACATTAAAACAAATAAGTTAAGTCTCTTATCTTATAAGATCAAGTCTCTTAACTTCTAACATCAGTAAACCATTTTCTTTACCTCTCTTAAGACATTATACCTAACTCCCCATAAAGCTAGTATAACCCTTTTTAAAACCTTTAAAACCAAGTGTTACTCTCCTTTCAAAATGATTTATAAATCTTTTGAAATACATCAAGTTCTTTATTATAACTAGTCAGTTATAATTCACATCAGTTACCTTTTAAAACCACAAAGTATTTTCTTACCTACATAAAGCTGTTATAACCAACTTCCCATAAAGCCGTTATAACACTTTATGTTTTAAGAACAATCAAACACAGATAACACGTATGCGTCACCGTGCTACATAGTTCACACATATCATGCTAGAAGAGATAGGAAGAGGTTCACATACCTCGCGACGATTGTCGACTAATAGCAAAACGCTCAAGTACCTCAAAACCGCGCTACTCCTTGCCAAGTGGATCACTCCACACGTAGTACTTCAACCTATAAGGCCACAAGCGCTATTAACATCTAGATCTCAACGTTCCATATTCTCTGGAAAATTGGCAAAGACCTCCCGCAACGTAAATCTCCTCTCTATCGAGGCTACCAAGCCAACCGGGGGTTTTACGTCTAACCGGACGTGTACAATTCTACTACTCAGTAATGCTATACAAGTCTACTGTAATACAGTCCTATGTAATTACAGTTCAGTTCAGTTCTTTATTCTTCAGGCTTAAGTCAAAAGACATTGCCGCACAATTATAATGTTCAGTTCTATATATAGTATACTTCAACTATATATTCCTACTACATGTAATTTCCAATTACAATAGAAGGTCAAGAGTGTTTACCTCGATAAGCCCAAAATTATCCGAGTTTAAATGTCGCCTCCCGAGCAACGCTTAGCTCCTACTCGAGTGCTCGATCCGCTCCAAACAACCCTTAGAAGTTCTACGCAACTTCAACTAAACACTTCAACCGACTATGAAGGTTTTCCTTAGGGTTTCGTTTAGTGGCTAAAGGAAGTATAATAGTATTTGGGCTTTTGTAAAAGTGTAACCTTGGGAATACTACAAGGTATTTGGGCCAAGGTATTTGGACATTATAACAACACTAGGAGAGTATTTCTATACCACAACAAGCGGTATTTATCTGAAACAACTAGGCTGGGGTACCCAGCTAACCACTACAAAGGGGGAGGGGGGGAGCTCTCGGCCAAAGGGGGGGGGAGTTGTGGTGGACGAAAACTTCACAAGGGAGAGGGAGGGATTTTTAACACTTAGAAAATATTTGGATGAAGAATTTCATCAACAAAGGGTGGGTATTTATAGGTCAAGGAATGGCCAACCAATGGCCAAGATTAAACCAAGTGTTAGGCAAGTGTAGGGCTAGGATTTACTACACACAAATATCCTACCAACTCCTTGACTTTAGCCAAGGCACCAAAAACGTGCTCACCTTGTCCATTTCGTCCATTTGGACGATTTCAAGCCACCAATTGGAGGGTGCCAAGTGTCGCCCTCCCGTTGGTCCAAAATGTTTCGTCTCTCGGAAAAATCCGCAAAAATAATAAATGGCATAGCCGGAAATTCCCCTACGAAAGCTGTGGAAACGTTTCGTCGAAAAACGACTCTAATCGGGTGTTGTGAACAAAGTTAATTCGGCCAAGCCAAATCAAAAGTTTCAAATTTCCTACGTACGCCCTCGCGTACATACTCTGGAAATACGGGGTATAACAATATATATGCCGAAAGTCAAGTTTTTCTCAGATTATTGTTTCATATTTCATAATATGTCTTGTATCGTTTTATGTTCCGCTGATTACTCTGATGTTGTATCACTAGGGTGCCCGGGGTAAGGCACCAGTCACGGGCCCGAAATCGGGTCGTGACACTTTATCTCTCTCTTAAGACGTTATACCTATCTTCCCATAAAGCTAGTATAACTCTTATGTTTTCAAAACCAAGTATTACTCTTCTTTCAAAAAGGTTTCTTAATCTTTTGAAATACTTCAAGATTCTTTATTATTCAGGCTTAAGTCAAAAGACATTGCCGTAACACTACATTCAGTTAACACACGTACGTCTACCGTACTATATATATATTCCTTTAAAATATTTCAAGGTTCTTATTATTCAGGCTTAAGTCAAAAAACATTGCCGTACAACTACATTTCGTTAGCACACGTACGTCTACCATACTATATTTATATATTATTCAGGCTTAAGTCAAAAGACATTGCCACACGTACGTCTACCGCACTATATATATATTCTTTTTAAAATACTTCATGCTCAAGGGTATAGGAAGAATCACATACCTCGCGACGATTATCGACTATAAGCAAAACGCTCCACGGCTATAACCCGACTAGCCTTGTCCACCTTCCAAGTAGCACATGCTACTCGCAGAACATTCAACCAATAAAGGTTATCAGTCTACTGTAAATACAGTCCTATGTAAGTACAGTTTAATCTTTTACTTAAATATTCTTCTGATGTGATTTCAGTTCAAGTCTTTTCTGTAACATCCTTCTATTACAGTTCAATTCTCTTCTATGAATCTTATATTCATTTCTATACAACTACGTGATGTAATTCCCAATTACAATAGAAGGGCGATAGTATTTTCCTCGATGAGCCCAATATTATCGAAGTTTATTGTCGCTCCCGAGCAACGTTAATCTCTACTCGTCGCGCTCAACCCGCTCCAAACAACCCTTAGAAGTTCTACGCAACTTCAACTTAACACTTCAACCGACTATGAAGGTTTTCCTTAGGGTTTTGTTTAGTGGCTAAAGGAAAGTATAATAGTATTTCGGGCTCTACGTATAGAGGTAACTTTGGAAAGTACTACAAGGTATTTGGGCTAAAGTATTTGGGCATTATAACAATACTTGGAGAGTATTTCTATACCACAAAGGGGGGTATTATACGAAAACAACTAGGCTAGGGGGGGGGGGTGTTCTCGGCCAAGGCTTCTCAAAAGAGGGGGGGGGCTTTTGAAGAACTCAACTTACAAAGGGAAGGGATTTTAAGACTTGGAAAATGATTTTAGGATGAAGAAGTTCATCAACTTAGAGGGGTATTTATAGGTCAAGCAATGGCCAACCAATGGCCAAGATCAAGCCAAGTGCCATGCAAGTGTAGGGCTAGGATTAAGCCAAGTGCACCTTATCCATCTACCACACCAACTTGCACAAAATATCCTACCTAACCCATGCTCCCTTTCGTCCCTTTGCCGCCCCAATTGCTTCCAATGTGAGGGTGACACATGTCACCCTCGTTGGTCCAAAATGTTCGCCTCTCGGAAAAATTCGCAAAAATTAGAAATGACATAGCGAATTTTCCCTTCGCAAGTCTTGTAAAGCGTTTCGTCGAAAAACGATTCTTTTCGCACTTGTGCCCAAATTTTGAACCTTGCCAATCCTTAAGGCTTAAATTTTTATCGTGCGCCTCACGTACATACTGAAATACGGTATAACATTCTCCCCTCGGAAACATTCGTCCGAATGTTCCTTCTCAAGACGGATAACGATAAAGTTCTTCTAACAAGTTGCCAACGCCACGCCTGGCCACGAAATAACACATGCGCGCAAATACTTAAATCCAGGCCAACGAGGAACCACCTCGATGATGCAAAACAATACCAACTCTCGCTCTTGGTCCAAGGGACACTCCCTTCGCACATTCATTTCTCAAAAATGATTACTTCCATCTTTCAGCACAAGTTCACTTCCTTCCTTACTCGTCGTACTCTTCTCGAACACTTGAACTCTTCTTATTACACGTACCACACTTCAGTCAACGCTTTTGTTCCCAAGACTTTGGAGTCACCACCTCCAAACTTGGTCATCTTAACTTGGGCCTAGCACCCTCGTGACCCTACCACCTGGCGGGACCACCCAGAGCTGACCCTACCTCTAAACAGGCCACGGGTTGGCCCGCAACATGGCCCCAACCCGACCCACTTAACGCATCAAGCTCTTGTTTCCCGATCCGGAACAATCTTTCCTATACAGGTCATGAAAGCTACCACTTCCATTTTACACTACCCAAGGAATTTTCCCACAATTACTCCACGTATACTTATACATTCTGGCAAAGATCACCCGAAAAAATCTTGTACTCAAGACGGCCTTACATCTAAGGTCTCAACCGTAATATTCTAAGGTTCATCATTTTCTCACCCTTACCCTTCTTCACTAACCAGGTTCTAAATCACATTTTAGCACAAAGCTATCCGAACATAACACTTAACACATTATCATAACATCAATACATATGTCACGACCCGTTCCGGGGCCCGTGACTGGTGCCTTACCGGGGCACCCAAGTAGTCATACATCAGAGTAACCAGCGGAATATAAAACAAGACAGGAAACAGTTTATAAAATAAGACACAGTTTATCTGAAGAAAAGCTTGCCTTTCGGCATAATATAAATAACTCAAGTTTTGCGATTCATCCCAGTGTACAATAGTACTACAGACCTCTAAGGAAGTAAACAACTATGGCGGGACGGGGCCCGCCATACCACTGTATGCAAAACTATCTACAATACAGGAGATCATACCCAAAGTAGAGCCTCGGAGAAGATGGAGCTCACGACGCAACGCAAAGATCCTAAGGATGTGGATCTAGCACTGCTTGCCCTTACTGCGGCATGAACGCAGCCCGAAGGAGGTCGATTACAACAGTACTAAGTATGCGGCGTAAAATACTTAAATGAAAACATATCATTTAAAAACCGGTTTACAAATATGTGTGAAACAACGAGAAACCGCACGTAGTGCCACATCACAAACAAGAGCAACAATAGGTAAGCGTAATAGGTCTTGTCTAGGCTGCGAATGATCGAAAGCAGGGCCACTCGCCCCATCATCATTCGCAAGCCTAATCCTGAACTCGAGTCGCGTAGGCCACTCACGTGGGCGCGTGAGGTATAACCCGCATCGAGGTACTCCTCGGCATCGCCCCGACTCATTGTCGCGTAGCCACACGCACGCATGAGGCATAACCCGCATACTAACACGGAACTCCGTAGCTCGCATAGGCCCACTGGACCCGCGTGAGGTATTCTCGAATCATGGTCCTGCATCACCGAGTCTACCGCGTCGGAGGCGACAACCCGGTATCATCTCAAGAGGTGAGTGATAGTATACTAACATAACAACTTATCTTTAAACAACATAAGCACAACAAGGATACTCACCTATACAAGCGTTACAAGATACTAACACACATAGCATCATATCATGTCTATTTATCAAACCATCTTTATTATTCTTTTCTGATACACGTCATTATAAACACATAGGCAAACTTGTTTCTTTTATAAATCTTAAGTGGTTATACTTACTTCCATAAATCTAGTATAACTCTTAAGCTTCATTTTAAAACCAATTAGTTCTCTTCGATAATATGATTCAAAGAGTCTTTTGAAATGTTTTGATTCTTTATTATTCAAAGCTTAAGCGTGAGGCATTGCCGTAAGTATTATTCGAGCTTAAGTCAAAGACATTGCCGTAGTTATTATTCGATTAACACGTATGCGTCTCGTACTATATATATATTGTAAAATATCATGCTTTAGGAAGAATCACATACCTTCCAGTGAAAACCACCTTGAGTTGAATATGTCGCCAGAAGTCGACTATAATAGTCACGGATATCTATCAAAGACTACTCAAGGTCATTCTAAACAGGGGTTCATAATTCTCTGATAAGTCGGGCAGCACTTCCCTACCGGTGAGCTATATAAGTCTCTTTGTGAAAGCGATTCTATGTAAATCTGATTTGATTATTCTTCTTTTAAACCCTTCTAAGTGATTAATACTTCAATTCTATTCTGTGATATACTTCTAAGTATTTATACTTATTCTTATACTACAACAGTATATATATTCTAATTCAAAAGAGGGTTAGGATTAGTTACCTCGGTAAGCCCAATAATATCCTAGAAAAAGTCGCGCCTGAGCAAGGTTTTGCTCCTAAGTTGTATGCTCCAAGAACCCTAGAAGTTCTTCACAACTTCTACTAAGTACTAAGGTATTTGGGCTAGGGTATTTTGGGCATTATAACGATACAAGAAGGTAACTTTTCTACCAAGGGAGGGGGGGTAGATTTCGGCTAGGCTAGGGGGGTAGGCTCTCGGCCATACAACACTGAGGAGGAAGAGGTGTTTGGACGAAAAGCTTAAGGGAGAGGAGAGGATTTTTAGACTTGGAAAATAACTTTGTGGATGAATAACTCTTCATCTCTAAGGGGGTATTTATAGCTCAAGCCTTGGCCAATGGCCAAGATGAAGACAAGTGCAAGGCAAGTGTAAGGCAAGATCAAGCCAAGTGCACCCTAACTCCTACTCCACAAAACACTCCATGAAACACTCCACAAAACACTCCACAAAACAAGGCCTAAACAAGGACCCAATCGGCCAAGGCCAACACCCTCTTTGGGCCTTGATCGCCCAAAGCCACCCCACTTGCTTCAATGTGAGGTGACACATATCACCCTCCCGTTGGTCAAAATGTTTCGTCTCTCGGAAAAATCCGCAAAAATAAGAAATGGCATAGCGGAATTTACTCTACGAAAGTTGTGGAAACGTTTAGTCGGAAACGATTCTTTTAGTGAGTTGTGTACAAAATAAAGCGTCAAGGCTTATCTTTAAGGCAAGACTTTGACGTATTCCTACGTACATACTCTGAAATACGGGTATAACATTCTCCTCGCCCGAAACATTCGTCGAATGTTCCTTCCCTGACGGTTAGCGAAGAAGCTTAAGCGAGTAAATGCCACACACGGCCACAGAGCAACACATAGGCAGAAACGATAACGAAAATTTACAAGTAGGAAAGTGAATTACCTGGAGGTGTGGGGAAAAGGTGAGGATACTTCCGCCTCATGTCCTCCTCGGCTTCCCATGTCATCTCCTCCCTGAGCTCGTTCCGCCACAAGACTTTGACGGAAGCCACGTCCTTCGTCCGCAGACGCTAACTTGACGATCGACTATCGCTATGGGAATCTCTCATACGATAACCCTCGGTCACACGGACATCGTCAATCGGGTGTACCACTAGATGGATCCGATACATCTCCTCGGCGTAGATACGTGAAAAACCGGATGCCGCCTCCGGATCGGACGGCAGATCCAACTCATAGGCAACCTTGCCTACCTGCGGACAATCTGAAACGGCCCGATGTACCTAGTGAGCTTCCCTTCTTCCGAATCTCATCACACCCTTCATGGGTGACACCTAGGAAAACCCAATCATGAACCTCGAACTCAAGATGCCGACGACGATGATCTGCATACGACTTACGCCGACTACGGTGTCAATAGCCGCTCTCGGATAAGCTTCACCTTATCCATCACTGCTGTACCAAATCTGGTCCCACTAGCGCCTCGCCCACATCGAACCAACCTATAGGCGATCTGCACTTCCTCCCATACAAGGCCTCATAAGGCGCCATCGAATCGGAGTGGTAGCTATTATTATATGCGAACTCAACTAGAGGCAAATGATCCTCCCAACTACCACTAAAGTCAATAACACAGCTCGCGACATATCCTCGAAGTGCGGATAGTGCGCTCTGCTGTCCGTGCATGCGTGGATGAAATGCGATGCTCGGGCTCACTGCGTCCCTAAACCCTCTGGAAGGACCTCTGAAGTTAGCGTAGCGGGCTCCTGCATGCGATATGATCGAAGTAGGGACTCCATGCGATCGACGATCTCTCGGATGTAAAGTCGGCATAATCCTCGGTAGAAAAAGTCGTCTGACGGGAAGAAAGTGGGCTGATTTCGTCACCGCCGACGATAACCCATATAGAATCATGTCTCCTCCGAGTGCGAGGTAATCCCGATGAAGTCCATGTTGATTACCTCCACTTCGGTCGGGATCTCAATAAATGCGTAACAAACCACGGGCCTCGGTGCTCTACCTTACTGCGACAACACGGGGCGAGCTACGAACTCGCAACGTCCTCTTCAAGCCATCCCACCAATACACGGATCTAAGGTCGTGGTACATCTTGGTCGACCCGGATGGATAGAGTAACGCTTGCTGTGTGCTTCCCCAAGAACTGCCGAAGTCACGAAACATCCGGAACACACATGCGCCCTCAAACCTTAGCACCCATCGTGCTACCTCAAAGGACCGCGCCTCACGAAGAGTCAGATCACGATATCGAATCAAAAGCCGATCCTCGGCTGTTGCCTCTTCACTCCTCGGCGATGGAAGACTCGGCAACCTCACGAACTCTAACCCCATGCTATCGTAATCAATCAAACGGACACCAAGGCTCGCTAATCGATGCAAATCACGAACCATGTCCCTCCTCTCTAGCCGCACATCCGATGGGCTCCCCGTGACCTACGACTAAGGCATACGCCACAACATTGGCCTTCCGGGTGGTATAGGATATCAACATCGTAATCCTTAAGCAACTCTAACCACCGTCTGCCGTAAGTTCGACTCCTCTGGTCAAGATATCCGAGGCTCTTGTGGTGCGTATAAATATCCACGTGAACCCCATACAAATAGTGCCTCCAGATCTTCAAAGCGTGAATCACGGTGCGACTCCAAATCATGGGTGGGGTAGTTCCTCTCGTGTTTCTTGGTGTCGGGATGCATATGCTATAACCCCGCCATGCTGCATCAATACACATCCCAACCCGATGCTCCGACGCATCACAATACCGCGACATAACCATCTGGACCCTCGGAAGAGTAAGAACGGGCGGTCGTCGGTCTCTCTTCAAGAATCGAAACCACGCTCCAAGCATCACCATCAAACTTGGTGCCTTCGAGTCGGCCTAGTCAATGGTGCGAAGATAGAAGCAAACTTCTCCACGAACCGCGATAATAACTGCAAGGCCCAAGCTGCGAACCTCTGCCGGTAGTAGGTCTCGGCCAAGTCTGCGCCTCGATCTTGGCGTATCAACTCGAATGCCATCAGCCGACAATATGCCCAAGAAACGCCACAAGTCAACCAAACTCGCATTTGGAAAACTTGGCGTATAATCGCTGTCTGGAAGCGTCGGCCACGGATCGCCAAATGCTCGCATGCTCTGCTCTGGCGAGAATAAACCAAGATATCATCAATGAACACTATCACAAGCGTGTCCAAAAATGGTTTGAACACTCGGTTCATCAAATCCATGAATACCGCGGAGCATTGGTCAACCAAAGACATGACCACGAACTCATAATGCGTCTGGTCGGAATGCGATCTAGGGACATCCACCTCTCGACTGCACTGATGATAGCCCGATCGCAGATCAATCTTGGAGAAACATCTCGCACCGCAATCGGTCGAACAAATCATCAATCACAGGAGGGTATCGTTCTTAATGGTCACCTTGTTCACCGCTGTAATCAACACACGTGCGCGGCGTCCGCCCTTCTTCTTCACGAACAATACGGCGCCCCGGGGAGAAACACCGGCCTAATGAAACCCTTCTCTAGCAAATCCCTGCCGATCCTTGGCTCTCTCAACTCGGCGGTGCCGTTACGTATGGCGGAATGGAAATAGGCGAGTATCGCAATATGTCAATACAAACTCAATCTCCCTCTCGGGAGGATACCCGAGGTCATGGGAACACGTCTGGGAACTCGACTACGGAGGCCGGCGAAAATCTGGTACGCGACCTCGATTATCAAACACGAACTAGATGGTAGATATACCCTTTCGCACCATCTTCCTAGCCTTGAGGTAGAAATAAACCTACCCTCGGCGATACCGTGCTCCTCCCACTCAACAACCGGCTCGCCGAGAAAGCTGGAACCGTGCTACTCTCTCTGCGATCTACATTGGCATAGCAAGAAGCTAGCCAATCCATCCCCATAATCACGTCAAGTCAATCATCTCCAACTCTATCAAGTCGGCCAGGGTCCGACGTAAATGGTCACAGACAAGCTCTATATACGCCGAGCTACCACCGAATCACCACCTGGCGTAGCTACCTCGAAAAGGTCTATGGACTCGGGCTCTATCCTATCCTACTAGCAACAAGGGAGATATATAGGACAGTAGAACCGGATCTATCAAAGCATACATCAAACCCGAGCGATAAGGTACTGTGGCGACATCGGTGAGGCCTCCCGATCTGTCGGTGGACAAAGCATATATGCGGTTCGAGGACGCTAGGCGGGACCCGAGCCACGACCTCTGCGCGACCTGCGACCCATGAGCACCACGCCTCGGCGAGTAATCGTAGGAGATGATGAAGCGGCCACGTAACACGAAGGTGGGCCTACCACCGCGCCCCGGTCGGACAGTCCTCGCAAAGTGACCTGCGGCCACAATCGTAACAAGATCCATAAGTAGTACCACACTTCCGTAATGGGATCTACGCATCGGCCACTGGGAGGTGGTCCGTCGGCGATACCTCTGCTACTCGGGCGTCTGAAGCCACAGGGCCACAGTGCGCCCTCGAAAACTCTGGTGTCTTGAGGGCGGTGCGAGAGTGCTCTGGTGGGCGTGGTGCGAATCTAGGCTATCTGCGAGGCCGCCACCACGATAACCACGTAAAACCCTCCGTCTGGCCTTCCTGGCGATGTCGTCACTCGTCGACCTGCGCTCGCCGCATCCAGGCGTGAGCTGCGTGCGGTAATGTCCATACGGTGGAGAAAACCGCACATGACTTCGGCCATATAGTCGTCTAGCGGTGACATAGCGGTGCACCTATCCTCCATATCTGCTACCAATCTTTGGGACATATCGAGCCAAAGAATCAAACTCGACATTGTACTCCACGGCGGTCGTCCTCTGCCTCGGCGGTAAAAATCTATCGACCGCGCCCTCGCCATCTGTGGAGGCAAGAAGTGAGTGAGGAAAGCCTGCGAGAACTCGTCCCGTATGGCGGGACGCGTGCTCTCCGGGATAACTCCATGAATCAAACCAATCGATCGCGGTATCACGCGGCCTATGTGAACCAAAGATCACGGACTCGGTCTCGACGCCCGATCACTCTCAAAATCCTCTGGCGACGGATGAACTCCTGCGGATCATCCTCGGCCTCGACCCATAAAACTCCGTGGGCTACAACTCAAGAAATCCGTAGCCTCAAACTATTCGCCTCGGGTGTACCACGGGTGCGGCCCGAGTGGAGGCTGGGCTGCGCGTCAATCTCTCCTCGTATCGGGCCACAACTTTAGCCAAAAGTGGGCCATCTCCTTGTACCTAACTCCTCCGCCCGGTGTGGGACGGGAGGTGTGGTACTGTGGTCTCTTTGAAATTTGCGGCGTCATAGAACTCGCCGTCTACGGTATAGACGGGCACGAGCCCTCGTGACTCGGGTGTCTCGCTAGCGGCTCCTCTGCCTTGCCTTACGGGCGGGTTGCCTTACGTGGAGGCATAAGCTATTACGAAAGGAATACGTTAGAGGGTCAACCTATAACACGGCTCTAAAGCACGATCTCGGAATGAGAAGAATGAAACCAATCCTAATTATCCTATAGCCTCACGATTATTGGTGTGGTGCGCAACACACCGATAATCAAGACTCTACTAGATACGGTGCGTAGACACTTTCGAGGATTAATCGCTCGATACCACTTTTGTCACGACCCGTTCGGGGCGTGGTCGTGCCTTCTGGGGCACCCAAGTAGTCATACATCGAGTAACCGGAATATAAAACAAGACAGAAAGCGATTTATAAAATAAGACACGTTTATCGAAGAAAAGCTTGCCTTTCGGCATAATATAAATAACTCAAGTTTTGCGATTACATCCCAAGTACAATAGTACTACGCACCTCTAAGGAAGTAAACAACTATGGCGGGACGGGGCCCCGCCATACCTGATCAGACAAAACTATCTACAATACAAGGAGATCATACCCAAAAGTAGAGCCTCGGAGAAGATGGAGCTCACGACACCAACGCAAAGATCCTAAGGATGTGGATCTAGCACTGCCCTTGCCACCTGCGGCATGAACGCAGCCCGAAGGAGGTCGATAACAGTACTAAGTATGCGAAATCGTAAAATACTTAAATGAAAACATATCATTTAAAAACCAGTTTACAAATATGTGTGAAACAACGAGAAACGCACGTAGTGCCACATCACAAACAAGAGCAACAATAGGTAATCGTAATAGGTCTTGTCTAGGCCGCGAATGATCAAACAGGCCACTCGCCCCATCATCATTCTGCAAGCCTAATCTGAACTCGAGTCCGCATAGGCCACTCACGTGGGCCCGCATGAGGTATAACCCGCATCGAGGGTAGCTACTCCTCGGCGTAAATCCTGGACTCGCTGTCCGCATGGCCACAGACCGCGTGAGGCATAACCCGCATACTAACACGGAACTCCGTAGCTCGCGCATAGGCCCCGGACCCGCATGAGGTATTCTCGAATCATGGTCCTGCATCGCTCGAGTCTACCCGCGTCGGAGGACTTAACCCGGTATCATCTCAAGAGGTGAGTGATAGTATACTAACATAACAACTTATCTTTAAACAACATAAGCACAACAAGGATACTCACCTATACAAGCGTTACAAGATACTAACACACATAGCATCATATCATGTCTATTTATCAAACCATCTTTATTATTCTTTTCACAATACACGGCTGTTATAAACACATAGGCAAACTTGTTTCTTTTATAAATCTTAAGTGGTTATACTTACTTCCCATAAAGCTAGTATAACTCTTAAGCTTACATTTTAAAACCAATTAGTTCTCTTACGATAATATGATTGATGAGTCTTTTGAAATGTTTTCATTCTTTATTATTCAGCTTAAGCGTGAGGCATTACCGTAAGTATTATTCGAGCTTAAGTCAAAGACATTGCCGTAGTTATTATTCGATTAACACGTATGCGTCTGTACTATATATATATTGTAAAATATCATGCTTTAGGAAGAATCACATACCTTACCGTGAAAACCACCTTGAGTTGAATATGTCGCGCAGAGAGTCGACCTATAATAGTCACGAGATATCTATCAAAGACTACTCAAGGTCATTCTAAACAGGGGTTCATAATTCTACGGTAAGTCGGGCAGCACTTCCCTACGGTGAGCTATATAAGTCTCATGAAAACAGTCTATGTAAATCTGATTTGATTATTCTTCTTTTAAACCCTTCTAAGTGATTAATACTTCAATTCTATTACGTGATATACTTCTAAGTATTTATACTTATTCTTATACTACAACAAGATATATATTCTAATTCAAAAGAGGTTAGGATTAGTTACCTCGGTAAGCCCAATAATATCCTAGAAAAGTCGCTGAGCAAGGTTTTGCTCTAAGTTGTATGCTCAGAACCACAGAAGTTCTTCACAACTTCTACTAAGTACTAAGGTATTTGGGCTAGGGTATTTTGGGCATTATAACGATACAAGAAGGTAACTTTTCTACCAAGGGAGGGGGGGTAGATTTCGGCTAGGCTAGGGGGGTAGGCTCTCGGCCATACAACACAAGGGGAGGGAAGAGGTGTTTGGACGACAAGCTGAAGGGAGAGGAGAGGATTTTTAGACTTGGAAGATAACTTTGTGGATGAATAACTCTTCATCTCTAAGGGGGTATTTATAGCTCAAGCCTTGGCCAACCAATGGCCAAGATGAAGACAAGTGCAAGGCAAGTGTAAGGCCAAGATCAAGCCAAGTGCACCCTAACTCCTACTCCACAAAACACTCCACAAAACACTCCACAAAACACTCCACAAAACAAGGCCTAAACAAGGACCCAATCGGCCAAGGCCAACCCTCTTTGGGCCTTGATCGTCCAAAGCCACCCCACTTGCTTCCAATGTGAGGGTGACACATGTCACCCTCCCGTTGGTCCAAAATGTTTCGTCTCTCGGAAAAATCCGCAAAAATAAGAAATGGCATAGCCGGAATTTACTCTATGAAAGCTGTGGAAACGTTTCGTCGGAAAACGATTCTTTTAGTGAGTTGTGTACAAAATAAAACGTCCAAGGCTTATCTTTAAGGCAAGACTTTCGTACGTATTCCCTTACGTACATACTCTGGAAATACGGGGTATAACAACATACAAGTCTCTAGAGGGTTAAGGATATACCTGAAAATAGGCGGTTCAAAGGACCGCTAAAACTGGGAACTTCCACCGCGACCTCTACCGTGGCTTGCCGGTGTATGAACATCCTGCCTAGCTATGGAAGGTGAAGAACCCGCAACTGCTCTAGTAGTCTGTGCTATCCTACCAGCGCTACCCACAGTCGGACGATCTCGCCGGATGGCCCCGCTGGCGCAGAATAACAATCTCCCAAGTCGATCGACACTCTCCCTTATGAAGTTTTCCACAACGCCACACCGAGACAAGGCGACCTCATCCGGCGAGCACTCCTACTCGCGAAAATCTGAAACACAGGAGCCCCAGGCACGCTCACGAATATCCGAAGGTCGAAAGGCTGTGGAGGACCATTTTGTACTGGCGGAGGTACATAACTAGTCTGTTGCTGAGGCGGTCCGCCTCGAAAGTCACCAAAGGACCCTACTGTTCTGGCCCTCTTCTGCTGATGTTGGTCATTCCGTCGATTTCTCCGCTCCTCACATCCAAGTGCATAAGCCTGCATGCGGGCAATGTCCATTCCCGGCTGAAGAGCTACACCCGAACAACTCTCTGCTAGGTAATCATCGAGCCACCGTAACATATCGGTGCACTCGATCCTCCATACTAGCTACTAACGCGAGGACGTCAGGGCCAATGAGTCGAACTCCACATTGTACTCGAACCGTGCGCTCGGATTACCGCACCAAAAATCTGTCGGCCCGAGCCCTCCTCATCTGTGGAGGCAAGAAATGTGCAAGAAATGCCCCTGAGAACTCGTCCCATACGGCTGGAAGTGCATGCTTGTTATACCCCGTATTTCCAGAGTATGTACGTAAAGACGTACGTAGAAAATTTGAACTTGTATAAAAGTGGCTTGGCCGAAATTTATTTGTGCACAACACCCGGTTATTGTCGTTTTTCGACGAAACGTTTTCACAACTTTCGTAGGGAAAATTCCGGCTATGTCATTTCTAATTTTTGCGGATTTTTCCGAGAGACGAAACATTTTGGACCAACAAGAGGGCGCCACTTGGCACCCTCTCATTGGAAGACGTCTTGGGCGGTGGAGTGGACGAATGGGTTGGCTTTTTGTCTTGGAGTTGGTAGGATATTTTTGTGGTAGATGGATAAGGTGCACTTGGCAAGATCTTGGCCCTACACTTGCCTTGCACTTGGCATGATCTTGGCCATTGGTTGGCCTTTGCTAGACCTATAAATACCCCCCCTTTGGAAGACTTCTTCATCCATTCCTAAAATATTTCTAAGTGTTAAATCCTCCTCCCTCCCCTTAGTGTAGAGTTCGGCCAAGAGCCTCCCCTCCCAGGCGAGAGCCCTTCCCTCCTTGTGGTGCTAGCCGTGGGGTACCCCCCCCTAGCCTAGTTGTTTTCGTATAATACCCCCCCCCTCTTGGTAGAAATACTCTCAAAAGTATTGTTATAATGCCCAAATTACCTTAGCCGTATACCTTGTAGTATTCTAAGGTTATACTTATCTGAAAAGCCGGAAATACTATTATACTTCCCTTAGTCACAAAACCGAAACCACAAGGAAAATCTCCATGGTTAGTTGGAGTAATAAGTAGAAGTTGGTTAGAACTTCTAAGGGTTGTTTGGAGGCGGAGTCGGGCGCAGAGTAGGAGCTAAACCTTGCTCGGGATCGACATTTAAACTCGGATAATTATGGGCTTATCGAGGTAAATATCTTGTCTCTATTGTAATTGGAAATTACATGATTGCTAGACTATATAGTTGAAGTATACTATATATAGAACTGAGCGTTGTTATCGGCAATGTCTTTTGACTTAAGCTGAATATTAAGAAACCTTTTGAAAGAAGAGTCTTGAATCAGTATTTACATGGGGTGTATTCTGTAGACTTGTGTAGCTTTTACGTGAGGTAGGATTGTGCACGTCGGTTTAGGCGTATAACCCCACTGGTTGGCTTGGTAGTAGGCCCCAGATAGAGGAGGAGATTTACGCCGTTGCGGGAGAGTCTTTGCCAATTTTTACGTAGAATGTTCTACGAAGGGATCTAAATATTAATAAGCGCCTTGTGGCCTTATAGGTTGAGTACAACGCGTGGCGCGATCTACTTGGCTTAAGGAGTAGCCGACGGTTTGAGGTACTTGGGCGTTTTGCTATTAGTCGATAATCGTCGCGAGGTATGCGAACCTCTTCCTATCTCTTCTAGCATGATATGTGTGAACTATGTAGTGCGGTAGACGTCATGTGCTAAATGTATTTGATTGGTTTAAAACATAAAGTGTTATAACGGCTTTATGGGAAGTTGGTTATAACGACTTTATGTTGGTAAGAAAATACTTGTGGTTTTAAAAGGTAATCGATTTGAACTATAAGCGGCTTATTATGTGTTAATAAAGAACTTGAAGTATTTCAAAAGATTTTTGAATCATTTGAAAGAAGAAGTAATACTTGGTTTTGAAAACTTAAGAGTTATACTAGCTTTATGGGAAGTTAGGTAATAACGGCTTAAGAATGTTTCTTGATTTCGAAATAAGAATGTGTATCGACAAACCACTGCGGTGTTAATAAAAGGAAATGTTTTGATTAAGTATTATTAAAACCAGTAGAAACTTCCATCTGCATAGAAGCTAAGATGAGACAAAATGATATTTCCTAGATCATGGTCTTTGTAATAAGATTGTTATAAACAAGAATATCCTACTCATATAAGGCTTATGTTTCTCGGATAGCTTAAAAAGAATTATATTCTTAAATGAATAAGACTATGAACTACTGAAACCTTTCTAAAATAAGAAGCGTGAACATTTGAAATTAGGCAAACTTGGGCGTTTGAAAAAGAATGTTGTTACATTGTTTTACTAAGAGAAGTGTTTTGATTTAATTCAAAAGATAATCACTCTATTGTTATATAATACGGAATTGTTTGACTTTTGTGAAAGTAACATATCTTTAAAGAGTAATTGTATAAAGTACTTTGGGGATAAAACCCGATCTCGTTAATCATATAGCAGAAAGTACCTTATGTGTGGATAACTTGATTGTATTGGTTTGAGATAGCCTTGTAATACCTTCGTGTTGATTTGATAAGTAATCATATTAGGATGCTACGTGTGATAGTATTCTGTGATGGTTGTGTAAAGGGGTTTTCCCTTGATTGTGCTTATGTTGTTTAAACGATAAACTGTTATGTTGGTATTATACCACTCACCGTGTTTCCGGGGGTTAAGCTGCCCTCCGATGCGGGGTAGACTCAGGCGGTCTGGGACCATGATTCGAGAATACCTCATGCGGGTCCCGGGGGCCTATGCGGAGCTACGAGAGTTCCAGGTTAGTGTGCGGCCTTTATGGTCATGCGGTCTATGTGGCCATGCGGACTGCGAGTCCAGGACGATGTCGGGGAGTAGCTACCGACGCGGTTATACCTCACGGGCCTATGAGATTGGCCTATCGCGAGTCGCGGAGTTCGGGGCTAGACGCGCACATTTGATATTGCGGGCGAGCGACCAGCTTTGATCATGTGACGGTCTAGACAGATATCATGATACAGTTTATGACCTTGTTAAGTACTGTGGGTGTTAGTAGTCGGCTATGCCTTCGTACTTACCCTGTACTGTTTTATTTGGACACAGGTGGGACCTGCTGTTCATATGTATTCCTTGGTGCTTTTCTATCATTGACTGCCGGCAGTGAGGAAGGTATTCCACGGGCATGATTGATGTTGTGGGCGTGAGACCCATTGTTATATTGGAGTGATGACTTGAGGGCGTGAGTCCATGACTAGACATGATCGCTTATTTATCATGAATCGTAGTTTGGTTATCATACATGTCTCCTGCCTTCTATAGACTACTATGATTTCATTTACAGTATCTTCATGTTTCACATACTTGGTACCTGTTGTACTGACCTCCTTCGGGGGGCTGCGTTCATGCCGCAGGTAAAGGTACACCAGTCGTTGATCCTCGCTCTTAGGGTCACAGTTCAGTGTTTGGGAAAGCTCCGTTTCTCCGGAGGCTTATCTTGGTATAGTCCCCTGTCGTTGTAGGTATTTACATTCAGGGGTATGGCGGGGCCCTGTCCCGCCATTGTTGTCATATCATTTCTTAGAGGTCTGTAGTACTGTTGTGGGCAGGGTTTGTAAAAAGGATTAAACTGTTCATTTGTAAGAGTTGTTATTTATATATATGCCGAAAGGCAAGTTTTCCTCAGACATCGTTTTGTACTTCATTTGTTTCATGTATGTGTTTTATGTTCCGCCGATTACTGATGTTGTATCACTAGGGTGCCCGGTAGGCACCATCACGCCCAGTTCGGTCGTGACAAAAGTGGTATCGAGCGATTAATCCTCGGAAAGTGTCTACGCATCGTATCGATGAAGTCTTGATTATCGGTGTGTTGTGCACCACACCAATAATCAGGAGGCTATAGGATATTTAGGATTGGTTTCTATTCTTCTCACTCTGAGATCGTGCCTTAGAGCGGTGTTGTAAGTTGGACCCTCTAACGTATTTCTTTCCCTTACCGTTATGCCTCCGCGTAGGGCAACCCGGCCCAGGAGGACAAGGCAGCCGAGGGAGCTGCGAGTAGAGTACAGAGGGTTACGTGGGCACAGGCCCAATCATCACCTGGGGTGGTGCTTCATTCGGGGAGTTTTGCGACGTCACTAGCCCCAGCAGAGTTTAGCACAGCGGCAGCAGTTCCTACTGCGGCCATGATGTTTGAACCTTCGCCCACGACCGAAGAGAATATAGATTGCAAAAAGGCGACCCTATTACTAGCTATGGATTTGGCTACCAGAGAGTATACCGATGTACCGCGAGTCTTGAAGACTAGCTAAGAGAGGGTTGTGCAAGAGTAATTCTTCAGTTAGGCTTGAGCATGGCCTGTGTACGGGCTTATGCGCAGCAGGCCAAGAAACGTAGAGATCGACGGGTTAACGGCGAGCGAAGAGGCCGAGTAGCAAGGTCGCTTTGGTAACTTGCGCGAAGTCGCCTCACCAAAGAGATTAGGTTATGCACATCCACGGTCGCGAAAGGTCCTCCACAGGGTTCAGGACGTTCGGGGTATGCAGGAGTTGGTCAGAGCTCCAGAGCTTCCGATTCACAGCTACACGTAGGTTCCAGCCAGCCGGATTCAGTTTTTCCCCCAGTGTTCACAGTGTGGCAGGCGTCATCCCAGGGAATGTCGTCTTTTAGATGGTACTTGTTGTACCTATGACCGCCGTGGTCCGATGTCGAAAGAGTGTCCTCATGCGGGAGGACTTAGCCTTCGAGATTGGTGGGTAGTTCGTCATCTCCCTAGCATCGCCTACAGGCAGTTTGATTAGAACGACTAAAGTGAGCAAGCAGATATAGATATATCCTTAACCTCTGAGATCTGTATGTGTGATAAGGTGAGTATACCTCAAGTGCTATGTTCTTATAGCAGTGTGTTAGTTGTGATTAGAAATCATGGTGGGTTAACCGAGTAAGATTTTGGGGGATAGAGAAGGTGTGAGCCTTAGAGTTTTATACGTAGAGACCTTAGAGGTAAGGCCATCTCGAGTATAGACGTATGTTTATGTTTGACCCTTATAGGAGTGCATAGTGCACGTGAGCTATGTTTATGGGATAAGTCCCTGAGTAGTGTGGCATGAAAGAGGGTAGTTGAGCTAAGAAGACCGCTAGGTTTTCGTACCGTGATTAGTGAGAGTTTTCCTTCGGGGAGCTAGCGTTAGCGCTGCGGTCGGGTTGAGGCCACGTTGCGGGTCAACCCGCGGCATGTTTGGTGGTGGGTTCAGTTTGTGGTGGTCCCGTCTTGTGGTAGGGTCACGAGGGTGTTAGGCCCGAGTTTAGTTAACCAACGTGCGAATTCGTGGATACATTCGACCAGTAGTCGGGCCGAGGAGGTCAGCCGTCTTGTCTTCTAGCAAAGACCGTTTACTCGATGTTGATTTTATCGTAAAGGTTGTAAGGCTACACGGTGCCTACCTTCACCTTATGACAGCGTGAAGCCTGTGTTGTGGCTATTTTCATTTTCCGAAGTTATACCAGCGCAGGTTAGGAACTCGGTGAGTCTCGACCACATTCGCCTCCGGCCGGTGTTTGATTTCGGGGTAGTTGCAAGGTTTGTTGTCTCTGTTGAGGAGTGTTGTTAGCTACCATTTCGTGTTCGGATGTCTCCTTATGAAGCCTTGTAGGGCGGAAGTGTAAGTCACGGTCGATTGGTTCGATGTTGGCAAGGTTCAGATAGTTGGTTCAGGTTTGTTCCAACAGGCTGTGGATAGGGCGAAGCTTATCTAGAAGAGGTTTTGGCAGCTCAGAGGAATCGTGCGGATTATCGGCGACGACGCTTAGAGTTCAGGTTGACGGTCGGTCTTCTTGAAGGTACCACCCCGGGTTGGGTATGACGAGTTTTGGAAAACAGAGGGAACTTAGCCCGAGTTACTTTGGGCCCTTTTGAGTTCATGTGAAGAATAGGCCAGGTTGCCTATATGTTAGCATTTGCCGTCCGACTTAGGAGGCAGTACGTCCGGTCTTTCGTATTGATATGATCAGGAAAGTATCGGAGATCCATTCAGAGTGTTCCCAGTTAATGATGACCCAATTGGAGATAGTAACCCCGAGATTTGGAAACTGAAGCAGTATCAGAAATGTGGTAAGAGTTCGAGTGTACGACAGCCTCAGGGATCGCATGCAGCCAGGTACCATTTGTTAGGTCGCCGGAGTGACACTAGAACCTCGCGGCAAAGTGACAAAAGTGGTATCACGACGAGTAAAGGGAGAAGCGAGCATGTATTGCGAGCAGAGATGTGACCATTTCTTTTGTTTGGAAAAAGTGTGGAGGAAGTATATTTTAGACCCCGGAGAGAGGTGTTTGTGATGATGTTAGAGGTGATTCCTCGTGGACTTGGATGTAAGTATTTTGCGCAGTTGTTTCTGTGGCCATTTGTGGCAGGATTGTTCTCGTAAGCATAGTAGTGAAGACTATACTGGCGCACGTTTGTTTTGAGACTTAGAAGGAACATTCGGGACGAATGTTTCTAAGGAGGGGAGAATGTTATACCCCGTATTTCCAGAGTATGTACGTAAGGACGTACGTAGAAAATTTGAACTTGTATAAAAGTGGCTTGGCCGAAATTTATTTGTGCACAACACCCGGTTAGAGTCGTTTTTCGACGAAACGTTTTCACAGCTTTCGTAGGGAAAATTCCGGCTATGTCATTTCTAATTTTTGCGGATTTTTCCGAGAGACGAAACATTTTGGACCAACAAGAGGGCGCCACTTGGCACCCTCTCATTGGAAGACGTCTTGGGCGGTGGAGTGGACGAATGGGTTGGCTTTTTGTCTTGGAGTTGGTAGGATATTTTTGTGGTAGATGGATAAGGTGCACTTGGCAAGATCTTGGCCCTACACTTGCCTTGCACTTGGCATGATCTTGGCCATTGGTTGGCCTTTGCTAGACCTATAAATACCCTCTTTGGAAGACTTCTTCATCCATTCCTAAAATATTTCTAAGTGTTAAATCCTCCTCCCTCCCTTAGTGTAGTTCGCCAAGAGCCTCCCTCCCCTCGCCGAGAGCCCTTCCCCTCTCCTAGGCAGTGGGGTACCCCTAGCCTAGTTGTTTTCAGATAATACCCCTCTTGGTAGAAATACTCTCAAAAGTATTGTTATAATGCCCAAATTACCTTAGCCGTATACCTTGTAGTATTCTAAGGTTATACTTATACTAAAAGCCCGTAAATACTATTATACTTCCTTCCACACAAAACCGAAACCCTAAGGAAAATCTCCATGGTTAGTTGGAGTAATAAGTAGAAGTTGGTTAGAACTTCTAAGGGTTGTTTGGAGCGGTCTGAGCGCACTGAGTAGAGCTAAACCTTGCTCGGGATCGACATTTAAACTCGGATAATTATGGGCTTATCGAGGTAAATATCTTGTCCTCTATTGTAATTGGAAATTACATGATTGCTAGACTATATAGTTGAAGTATACTATATATAGAATGAACGTTGTTATCGGCAATGTCTTTTGACTTAAGCCGAATATTAAGAAACCTTTTCAAAGAAGAGTCTTGAATCAGTATTTACATGGGGTGTATTACATGAGACTTGTGTAGCTTTTTACGTGAGGTAGGATTGTGCACGTCCGTTTAGGCGTATAACCCCACGTTGGCTTGGTAGCCGCCCAGATAGAGGAGAGATTTACGCTGATGTGCGGGGAGGTCGCGAATTTTCTCAGAGAATGTTCTACGAAGGGATCTAAATATTAATAAGCGCCTTGTGGCCTTATAGGTTGAGTACTACGCGTGGCGCGATCTACTTGGCTTAAGGAGTAGCCGACGGTTTGAGGTACTGAGCGTTTTGCTATTAGTCGATAATCGTCGCGAGGTATGTGAACCTCTTCCTATCTCTTCTAGCATGATATGTGTGAACTATGTAGTACGGTAGACGATACGTGCTAAATGTATTTGATTGGTTTAAAACATAAAGTGTTATAACGGCTTTATGGGAAGTTGGTTATAATGACTTTATGTTGGTAAGAAAATACTTGTGGTTTTTAAAAGGTAATCGATTTGAACTATAAGCGGCTTATTATGTGTTAATAAAGAACTTGAAGTATTTCAAAAGATTTTTGAATCATTTCAAAGAAGAAGTAATACTTGGTTTTGAAAACCTAAGAGTTATACTAGCTTTATGGGAAGTTAGGTAATAACGGCTTAAGAATGTTTTCTTGATTTGAAATCGAATGTGTATCGACAAACCATCTGCGGCGTTAATAAAAGGAAATGTTTTGACAGATTAAGTATTATTAAAACCGGAGAAACTTCCATCTGCATAAGCTAAGATGAGACAAAATGATATTTCCTAGATCATGGTCATTGTAATAAGATTGTTATAAACAAGAATATCCTACTCACATATAAGGCTTATGTTTCTCAGATAGCTTAAAAAGAGAATTATATTCTTAAATGAATAAGACTATGAACTACGAAACCTTTCTAAAATAAGAAACGTGAACATTTGAAATTAGGCAAACTTGGACGTTTGAAAAAGAATGTTGTTACTTGGTTTTACTAAGAGAAGTGTTTTGATTTACTTCAAAAGATAATCACTCTATTGTTATATACTACGGTATTGTGTGACTTTTGTGAAAGTAACATATCTTTAAAGAGTTATTGTATAAAGTACTTTGGGGATAAAAACCCGATCTCGTTAATCATATAGCAGAAAGTACCTTATGTGTGGATAACTTGATTGTATTGGTTTGAGATAGCCTTGTAATACCTTCGTGTTGATTTGATAAGTAATCATATTAGGATGCTACGTGTGATAGTATTCTGTGATGGTTGTGTAAAGGGGTTTTCCCTTGATTGTGCTTATGTTGTTTAAACGATAAACTGTTATGTTGGTATTATACCACTCACCGTGTTTCCGGGTTAAGCCGCTCCGATGCGGGTAGACTCAGCGATGCAGGACCATGATTCGAGAATACCTCATGCGGTCCCGGCCTATCGCGAGCTCTGACGATTCGTGTTAGTGTGCGCCTTTATGGTCATGCGGTCTGTGGCCATGCGGATCGCGAGTCCGGGGCGATGCCGGAGTAGCTACCTCGATGCGGGTTATACCTCACGGGCCTATGAGATTGGCCTATGCGAGTCGGGGAGTTCGAGGCTAGACGCGCACATTTGATATTGCGGGTGGCGACCGGCTTTGATCATGTGACGGTTCAGACAGATATCATGATACGATTTATGACCTTGTTAAATCGTAGGTGTTAGTAGTCGGCTATGCCTTCGCATTTACCTCCGCATCGCTTTATTTGGACACGTGGGACTGCTGTTCATATGTATTCCTTGGTGCTTTTCTATCATTGATCGCCGGTGAGGAAGGTATTCCACGCATGATTGATGTTGTGGGCGTGAGACCCATTGTTATATTGAGTGATGACTTTGAGGCGTGAGTCCACGACTAGACATGATCGCTTATTTATCGTGAATCGTAGTTTGGTTATCATACATGTCTCCCGCTTTCTATAGACTACTATGATTTCATTTACTGATCTTCATGTTTCACATACTTGGTACTGTTGTATCGACCTCTTCGGGGCCGTTCATGCCGCAGTAAAGGTACACCGCCGTTGATCCTCGCTCTAGGGTCACGTCAGTTGGGAAAGCTCCGTTTCTCCGGAGGCTTATCTTGGTATAGTCCCCTGTCGTTGTAGGTATTTACATTCAGGGGTATGGCGGGGCCCTGTCCCGCCATTGTTGTCATATCATTTCTTAAGTGCAGAGTACCGTTGTAAGGTGGTTTGTAAAAAGGATTAAACTGCTCATTTGTAAGAGTTGTTATTTATATATATGCCGAAAGACAAGTTTTCCTCGACATCGCTTTGTACTTCATTTGTTTCATGTATGTGTTTTATGTTCCGATTACTCGATGTTGTATCACTAGGGTGCCCGGTAAGGCACGATCCACGCCGAGTTCGGTCGTGACAATGCTCTCCCGGGACGGCTCCCACGAATCAAACGATCGATCGCGGATCACGCAATGATGCGAACTCTAGGACCACCGACTCGGTCTCCGATGCCTTGATCACTCATGATCCGGTCAGAATCGCCGGATGAACTCGCGGATCATCCTCGTGCCTCGACCCATAAAACTCGGGCGGCTACATCTCGGAAAATCCCGTAGCCTCAAACTATCTCGATCTAGGGTGAACCATGGTGCTCGAACTGCTGCGTCCACTTATCCTCAAGTCTGCCACAACCTCGCCATTAATCGGGCCCACCTTTGTAACCCATCTCTCTCGCCTGCATCAGCGGATCGAGGCTCGTCTTGTGGTCTCAGAGAGGCTGCCGCTTCTACTCGCAGACTCCTTCGCTGCCATGCCCTTCTCGCCCGGTTGCCTTACGCGAGGCATAATCGTAAAAACGGCACGTCGGAGGGTCCAACTTATCACACGCCTCTAAGGCACGATCTCGGAATGAGAAGAATGGAAACCAATCCTAAATGTCTCGACCTCTCGATTATAGATGTGGTGCACAACACATCGATAATCAAGACTCTACTAGACACGGTCTGTAGACACTTTCCGAGGACTAACTGCTCTGATACCACTTTTGTCACGACCCGAACCCGGGCCCGTGACTGGTGCCTTACCCCGGGCACCCTAGTGATACAACATCAGAGAAAAACCAGCGGAACTAAAACTTAAACATATGATTAGACATGGATCAAGATAAAAGAAAATAGGCCAACCAAAACGGTTGCCTTACAACATATATATATATAGACATTTGAGCGATTCTAATCCTTACAACCCTCGCCACAACAAAGCATGCACTCTAAGATTTACAACAACTATGACGGGACAGGGCCCCGCCATACCCCTGAATGTACAAGAACCTACAGACTCAGGGTAACATACCAAAGATAAGCCTCCGAAGGAACGTAGCTTCCCAATACGCTGAAATGTGATCCTAAAAGCGGGGATCGACAGCCTATGTACCTCTACCTGCGGCATGAACGCACGGCCGAGGAGGTCGAGATAACAGTACCAAGTATGTGAAATCAGAATATCGTAAATGAAATCATAATAGTCTATATAAAGCATGAGACATGTATGATAACCAAACTACGATACACATATAACTTGATTATATCAAGTCGTGGTCTCACGCCTCCAAGTCATTACTCAAATATAATTATGGGTCTCACGCCCACAACATCAATCATGCGTGGAATACCTTCCTCACCGCCAGCGATGATATGATAACACCAAGAAGTACACGAACACCAAGTCCTACCGATGCCAAAGCCGTACTAACAATACAATACAACCAAACCATGAAGGCGACACGGAAAGTACGAAAGCCGACTACCAGATACCAAGGCCGGCCACGTAGCTGACCGGGGCAAGTACGAGGGCTAACTACCAGGTACCAAGGCCGTATCACGAGACTTCGTCACTACACTGAATGGGGCAAGTGCGAGGGCTAACTACCAGGTACCAAGGCCGAATCAGCCACGAGACGGGGCAAGTACGAAAGCCGACCACCAGGTACCAAGGTCGAACAGTAAGAAACCTCATGGAGAGCTAGTCCATGGAATAACACTATCAACAGGAGCGTACCCGTGGAATTCTCCGTCACTGCCGGTACGTCCAAGTAAGTTCTCAACAAGTCAACCGGCCCTCCATCGAGAGACGCGGTAGTATAGAAACACAATTCTTGCACAACAAAGGCTATCACAACAAGCATAGGCAAGTTTCACAACAACAAGCATAGGCAAGTTATACACAACTCAAGGTACTTTCATTTTATGTCAAAGTCCGGGTTTTAACCCTAAAGTACTACGTACGTTAAATTCCTTTTAAGAGATCCATTCCTTTTATAAAAGTCACCCGATACCCTTAGTATAAAAATAGAGTGACTTACATCTTTTTAAGTAAACCAAAACAACTTCCATACTTTCCTTTTTAAAACCAAATTAAGGCAATACCATGCCTTCTTTTTGGACCAAAACACTTCTCTTTTTAAAGTCAAGTTACCACATTAAAACCAATGATAAAACCCTTCTTTTGTTCTCATAAAGTCGTTATAACTAACTTCCCATAAAGCTGTTATAACACTTTATGTTTTAAACCAATTTAAGACAAAACAATGCCTTTCTTTTCCCTAAAGTTCCAGTTTGCCTAATTTCAATTACTCAAGTCTCTTTATTTTAGAAAAGTTTCATAGTTCAATGTCTTAATCTCTTTTAAAACAATTGAGTAACATATGCCATATGTGTGAGCAGTTTTATTCTTGTTTATAACCATCTTATTAAAGCAGCCATGATCTAGAAAATGTAATATCATTTTGTCTCATCTTAGCTTCTATGCAGATGGAGGTTTCTACTGGTTTTAATAATACTTCATTAGTCATTACATTTCCCTTTATTATCGCTGCAGTGGTTTGCCGATACTCATTCTGATTTCCGAAATCAGTAAAACATTATTCCTTTTTTAAAAAAAAACCAAGTACTCATTACTCACGAATGAGGTTTCACACAAAATTCATATTAATTTATTTAAGTCAAGTCTCTTATCTTTTAAGATCAAGTCTCTTAACTTTTAAAATCAGTAAACCATTCTCTTTATCTCTCTCTTAAGACGTTATACCTATCTTCCCATAAAGCTAGTATAACTCTTATGTTTTCAAAACCAAGTATTACTCTTCTTTCAAAAAGGTTTCTTAATCTTTTGAAATACTTCAAGATTCTTTATTATTCAGGCTTAAGTCAAAAGACATTGCCGTAACACTACATTCAGTTAACACACGTACGTCTACCGTACTATATATATATTCCTTTAAAATATTTCAAGGTTCTTATTATTCAGGCTTAAGTCAAAAGACATTGCCGTACAACTATATTCAGTTAGCACACGTACGTCTACCATACTATATATATATATTATTCAGGCTTAAGTCAAAAGACATTGCCACACGTACGTCTACCGTACTATATATATATTCTTTTTAAAATACTTCATGCTCAAGAGTATAGGAAGAATCACATACCTCGCGACGATTATCGACTATAAGCAAAACGCTCCACGGCTATAACCCGGCTAGCCTTGTCCACCTTCCAAGTAGCACATGCTACTCGCAGAACATTCAACCAATAAAGGTTATCGACTGCATCAGAATACGATCCTATGTAAGTGCGTTTAATCTTCTACTTAAATATTCTTACGATGTGATTTGATTCAAGTCTTTTCTGTAACATCCTTCTATTACAGTTCAATTCTCTTCTATGAATCTTATATTCATTTCTATACAACTACAGTATGTAATTCCCAATTACAATAGAAGGACAGTAGTATTTACCTCGATGAGCCCAAAATTATCCAAGTTTAATGTCGCTCCTGAGCAACGTTAAGCTCCTACTCCGTGCGCTCCAACCCGCTCCAAACAACCCTTAGAAGTTCTACGCAACTTCTACTTAACACTTCAACCGACTATGAAGGTTTTCCTTAGGGTTTTGTTTAGTGGCTAAAGGAAAGTATAATAGTATTTCCGGGCTCTACGTATAGAGGTAACTTTGGAAAGTACTACAAGGTATTTGGGCTAAAGTATTTGGGCATTATAACAATACTTGGGGAGTATTTCTATACCACAAAGGGGGTATTATCTGAAAACAACTAGGCTAGGGGTGGTGTTCTCGGCCAAGGCTTCTCAAAGAGGCGGGGGCTTTGGGCGAACTCAACTTACAAGGGAAGGGATTTTAAGACTTGGAAAATGATTTTAGGATGAAGAAGTTCATCAACTTAGAGGGTATTTATAGGTCAAGCAATGGCCAACCAATCGAGCCAAGTGCCATGCAAGTGTAGGGCTAGGATTAAGCCAAGTGCACCTTATCCATCTACCACACCAACTTGCACAAAATATCCTACCTAACCCATGCTCCCTTTCGTCCGCTGCGATTGCTTCCAATGTGAGGTGGTATTATACCGTATTTACGGGTATATGCGTGAGGGCGTGCGTCAAAGTGTAGCCTTAAAAGTTTAGGCATAGGGCGTTTTTGGGCCTGACCCACACAAGGAATCATTTTCCGACGAAGCGTTTTACGACTCGCGTAGGGTAAATTCCGACTATGTCATTTCTAATTTTTGCGGATTTTTCCGAGCGACGGAACCCTTTTGACCAACGAGAGGTGACACTTGTCACCTCAGTGGGCGCAAGTGGCCTTTTGCCTTGGGCGGTTGAGAGGCTTTGGGGCTTAGAACATGGACCTTTGTTTGTGGAGTGATTTGAGGAGTAGGTTAGGGGCACTTGGGCAAATCTTGGCCTCCACTTGCCCACTGCTTGATCTTGGCCATTGGTTGGCCATGTCTTAGCCTATAAATACCCTCTCTTTGAAGACTTATTCATCACAAATTTCCAAGTCTAAATCCTCCTTCCCTTGTGAGCCATCGTCCTAAGCCTCACTACCCTCACTTTTTAGAAGCCTTGGCGAATACCTCCCACAGCCTAGCCAAACACTACCCCCTCCTTGGTAGAAAAGTTGTCTTCTTGTATTGTTATAATTCCCAAAATACCCTAGCCCAAATCCCTTAGTCCTTAGTAGAAGTTGTGAAGAACTTCTAAGGTTTCTTAGACTCTGGGCGTTGACTTAGAGCTAAACCTTGCTCAGCGCGACTTTATCTAGGATATTATTGGGCTTCAAGGGTAAATAATCCTAACCCTCTTTTGTTTTAGAGAATGCATCTTTGTAGAAGTATAAGAATAAAGTATTAAATACTTAGAAGAATAATTGAATTTGTTTTCACGATGAACTCATATAGCTCACCGGGTAGGGTTGTGCTGCCCGACTTTCCGTAGAATTGTGAACCCTCTGTTTAGAATGACCTTCAGAGTAGTCTAAACTTTGATAGATGTCTGTGACTATTTGTCACGACCCGATTCCGGGCCCGTGACTGGTGCCTTACCCCGGGCACCCTAGTGATACAACATCAGAGTAATCAGCGGAACATAAAACAATACAAGACATATTATGAAATATGAAACAATAATCTGAGAAAAACTTGCCTTTCGGCATATATATAAATAACAACTTTTTCCAACATGAACAGTTTTAATCCTTTTTACAAACCCTGCCCACAAGATTACTACAGACCTCTAATAAATGATTCGACAACAATGGCGGGACGGGGCCCGCCATACCACGAATGTAAACACCTACAACAACGGGGACTATACACTGATAAGACTCGGAGAAAGCGGAGCTTTCCCACGTGAACTGTGACCCAAGGCGAGGATCAATGGCGGTGTACCTTTACTGCGGCATGAACGCGGCCCCAGGAGGTCGATCTGGCAGTGCAGAGTATGTGAAACTAAAAATACTGTAAATGAAATCATAATAGTCTATAAAGCAGGAGACATGTATGATAACCAAACTACAGTTCACAATAATAAGCAGTCATGTCAAGTCAGGGACTCACGCCCTCAAGTCATCACTCAAATATAACAATGGGTCTCACGCCCACAACATCAATCATGCCCGTGGAATACCTTCCTCACTGCCGGCAGTTTATGATATAACAGCACCAAGGAACACACACGAACACCAGGTCCCACCTGTGCCATAATAACACGTACAGGGTAAGTACGAAGGCATAGCCGACTACTAACACCCACAGTACCAACAAGGTCATGAACTGTATCATAAGATCTGTCTAGACCGCCACATGATCAAAGCTGACCACTTGCCCGCAGTATCTAATGTGCGCGTCTAGCCCTGGAACTTTCGCGACTCGCGTAGGCCAATCAGATCGGCCCGCGTGAGGTATAACCCGCGTCGAGGTTAGCTACTCCGGCAGCATCACGGACTCGCCGTCGCGTAGCCCTGAGACCGCGTGACCACAAGGCGCGTCTAACACGGAACTTCCGCGATTCCGCATAGGCCTGGACGCGTGAGGTAGTCTCGAATCATAGTTCCATAGAACCTCATGAGTCTACCCCGCATCGGAGGGCAGCTTAACCCCCGGAATCATCTCAAGAGATGAGTGATGTATAATACTATCATAACAGCTTATCGTTAAACAACATAAGCACAACAAAGGAAAAACCCCTTTACACAAACATCACAAGATACTAACACACGTAGCATCCTAGCATGTTTACTTATCAAATCAACAAGAAGGTATTACAAGGCTATCACAAACCAACACAATCAAGTTATACACACGGTGCCTTCTACTATATGCTAACAAGTTCGGGTTTTATCCCCAAAGTACTTCATACATTAACTCTTTAAAAGATCGTTACTTTCACAAAAGTCACACAATACGTAGTATATGAAAATATAGTGATTATCTTTTGAAGTAAATCAAAACACTTCTCTTTGTAAAACTCAAGTATGACATTATTTTCCAAACGTCAAGTTTGCCTAATTTCAAATGTTCATGTTTCTTATTTAGAAAGGTTTCGTAGTTCATAGTCTTATTCATTTAAGAATATAATTCTCTTTTAAACTATCGAGAAACATAAGTCTTATATGTGAGTAGGATATTCTTGTTTACAACAATCTTATTACAGACCATGATCTAGAAATATCATTTTGTCTCATCTTAGCTTCATGCGGATGGAAGTTTCTCTTGGTTTTAACAATACTTAATCTGTCAAAACATTTCCTTTTATTAACGCTGCAGTGGTTTGTCGATACACATTCTGATTTCCAAAATCAGTAAAACATTCTTAAGACGTTATACCTAACTTTCCATAAAGCTAGTATAACTCTTAAGTTTTCAAAACAAATCAAGTATTACTTCTTCTCTCAAAATGATTCAAAACTCTTTTGAAATACTTCAAGTTCTTTATTAACACATAACAAACCAGTTATAGTTCAAATCAGTTACCTTTTAAAAACCACATGTATTTTCTTACCAACATAAAGCCGTTATAACCAACTTCCCATAAAGCCGTTATAACACTTTATGTTTTACACCAATCAAATACATTTAGTACGTATGCGTCTCTGGTACTACATAGTTCACACATATCATGCTAGAAGAGATAGGAAGAGGTTCACATACCTCGCGGCAGTATCGACTAATAGCAAAAGCGCTCAAGTACTCCCAATCGGCTACTCCTAAAGCCAAGTAGAGCGCCACACGTAGTACTTGACCTATAAGGCCACAAGCGCTTATTAACATTAAGATCTTATCGTAGAACATTCTACGAAAATTGTGGCACCTCCCCATGCGGCGTAAATCTCCTCTCTCACGGGCCGCTACAAGCCAACCAGGGGGTTATACATCTAACCCGACGGGTACAATTCTACTCACGATCTTACTACACAAGTCTCATGTCTGATTCGATTCGATTCTTGAGGCTTAAGTCAAAAGACATTGCCAACTAACCACGTTGATTCTATATATAGTATACTTTAACTATATATTCAAACAACATGTAATTTCCAATTACAATAGATAGAGGACAAGATATTTACCTCGATAAGCCCATAATTATCCAAGTATAAAGTCGATCTGGGCAATCGTTTAGCTCAACTCAGCGCTCAACCAGCTCTAAACCACCCAGAAGTTCTAACCAACTTCTACACAATACTCAAACGGACTATGGAGATTTTCCTAGGGTTTGGTTTTGTATTGTGGGAAGTATATTAGTATTTCCGGGCTTTTCGTATAGGTATAACCTTAGAATACTAAAAGGTATACGGCTAAGGTCATTTGGGCATTATAACAATACTTTGAGAGTATTTCTACACCTGAGGGGTATTATCTGAAGCAACTTGGCTAGGGGTACCCCACGCCACACTACTAGGAGGGGGTGTACCCTCGGCCAAGGCCTCTAGGAGAGGGGGAGGCCTCTTGGCCGAACTCAACACTAAGGGGAGGGAGAAGATTTAACACTTAGAAACATTTAGGAAAGGATGAAGAATTCATCAAAGGGAGAGGGGTATTTATAGCACAAGCAAGGCCAACCAATGGCCAAGATTGAGCCAAGTGCTACACAAGTGTAGGGCAAGATATGCCCAAGTGCCCCTAGTCCTACTCCCCAAAACCCTCACAAATATCTACCAAAAATATCTACCACTGACCTCCCGATTCGTCCCGTATGCGCCGCTTGCCCGCTGATGAGAGGGTGCCAAGTGCGCCTCTCGTTGGTCAAAATGTTCGCCTCTCGGAAAAATCCGCAAAAATAAGAAAAGACATAGCGGAATTTTCCTTCGCAGTTATGTAAAGCGTTTAGTCGAAAACGACTCTAACGGTGTTGTGCACAAATGCCATTCGGCGAGCCACTAGGCGGGGTGACACGTGTCACCCTCCTTGGCCCAAAATAAAACATCTTCCAAAATATCCACAATGGCCAAAATCTCAAAACAAAGTGGGCCCAAAAACGTAAATTTCTCGTGGGCCCACGTGACCATTTCCAAAATAAAATTCCATAATTCTCTAATATTCCAGAAGTCCGAATACCAAATCTGGGAATCCATTCCGTTAACGAACCTTTTTCCTTCACAAAAACCGGAAACTTTTCCGTGGAAAAATCGCCTCTTTCTTCCTTTCCAATCTTTCTGTCGTATTCTCGTACGTACGTCCTCGCATACATACCCTGGAACTACGGGGTATAACACTATTATAGGCTGATTCTCTGCGCGCGACATATTCAACTTGGCAGGAGGTTTTCGCCGAGAAGGTATGTGATTCTTCCTAAAGCATGATATTTTAAATATATATATAGTACGATAGACGTACATGTGTTAACTGAATAATAACTATGGCAATGTCTTTCGACTTAAGCCTGAATAATAAAGATCTTAAAAAGTCTTTCAAAAGAATTATAACACAGTTTTGAAAGAAGAAGAATAGTTGTTTTTAAAACAAGAGGCTTAAGGGTTATACTAGCTTTATGGGAAGTTAAGTATAACGGCTTAAGCTTTATAAAAAGGAACAGTTTACTTATGTGTTTAATAAAAGACTTGTATTGATTTACGAAGGTATAATAGGATGGTTTTTGTGAGTAGACATATTTTTACAGTATGTGTTTGTGTCTTGTAACGTTAGTGTAAAAAGGTCAGTCTTACTTATGCTTATGTTGTTTGAACTATAAGCTGTTGTGTTAGTACTATATCACTTACCTCTTGAGATGATACCGGGGGTTAAGCTGCCCTCCGATGCGGGGTAGACTCAGGCGGTCTGGGGCCATGATTCGAGAATACCTCATGCGGGTCGGGGGCTATGCGAGCTACGAGTTCGGTGTTAGTATGCGGGGTTATGCCTCATGCGGTCTATGTGGCCATGCGACAACGAGTCGGGGCGATGCCGAGAGTAGCTACCCTCGATGCGGGGTTATGCCTCATGCGGGCCCATGTGAGTGGCCTATGCGGACTCCGGGAGTCCAGGATTAGGCTTGCAGAATGATGATGTGGGCGAGTGGCCCTGTTTCGATCATTCGCAGCCTAGACAAGACCTATTACAGTTTACCTATTGTTGCTCTTGTTTGTGATGTGGCACTATGTGCGGTTTCCTTGGTTGTTTCACACATATTTGTAAACTGGTTTTAAAAATGGTATGTTTTCACTTAAGTACTTCTGATTTCGCATACTTAGTACTGTTGTCGACCTCGCCGAGGCTGCGTTCATACGCGGTAAGGCAGCGAGTGCTAGATCCGCATCCTTAGGATCTCTTTGCATTGGTGTCAGGAGCTCCATTTTCTCCGGAGGCTCTACTTTTTGGTATGATCTCCCTGTATTGTAGATAGTTTTGTATCTGATCGGTATGGCGGGGCCCTGTCCGCCATAGTTGTATATTTCCTTAAGTGCGTAGTCATGATGTGCGATGTCGGATGTAGCTGCTAAACCTTGTTTATATGTATATGTCGAAAGCGACGTTTGTTCACATAAATCGTGTCTTATTTTATAAAGCGTTCATGTCTTGTTTTATATTTCCGATTACTCGATGTATGACTACTTGGGTGCCGGTAAGGCACGATTCACGAGCCCGAATGGGTCGTGACAAAAGTGGTATCGGAGCGATTAATCCTCGGAAAGTGTCTGCATCGTATCTAGTAGAGTCTTGATTATCGGTGTGTTGTGTACCACAATAATCGTGAGGCTATAGGATATTTAGGATTGGTTTCCATTCTTCTCATTACGAGATCGTGCTTTAGAGGCGTGTTATAGGTTGGACCCCTCTAACGTATTCCTTTCTGCTGATTATGCCTCACGTAAGGCAACCGGGCCCGAGAAGGGCAAGCGTAGGAGGCTGGCGCGAGACACCCGAATCACGAGGCTCGGGCCCGTCTATACGAGGCGGCGAGTTCTATGACACCGCCCGGCCCAGCGAGACCACAGTACCACCTCACCGTCCCACGGCTGGGCGGAGGTTAGGGTACTGAGAGATAGCCCACTATTGGCTAAAGTTGTGGCCCGATACGAGGAGAGATTGGATGCGGCGATTCGGTTCAGCTCGGCTCGATCGCGCGTAGTGCACGAGGCGAATAGTTTGAGACTACGGGATTTCCTTAGTTGTAGCCCGCGAGTTTCTGGTCGAGGCGGAGGATGATCGCGAGTTCATCCGTCGGCTCTGAGAGAATCATGAGGTGATCAAGGCCTCGGAGGCAGTGCGTGACCTTTGGTTCGCGTCGGTGCGTGATACCGCGATCGATTGGTTTGATTCATGGGAGTTATCCGGGAAACCTGCGTCCCGGCTACTTGGGATGAGTTCTCGAGGCTTTCCTCACTCACTTCTTTCCTCGCGAGACGAGGCGCGGGTGATAGATTTTTACTGCGAGGCGAGAGAGGGCGCCGTCGGGAGTACAATGTCGAGTTTGATTCATTGGCTCGATATGTCCCGGCATTGGTAGCGAGATATGGAGGATAGGTGCACCGCTACGTCACGGGCTAGATGATTACATGGCGAGTCATGTGCGGGTGTTTCTCTTCACCGGTATGGACATTACCGCGTGCGAGCTCACACCCTTGGATGCGAGGAGAGGTCGACGAGTGGGCGACGGCAGCGAAGAAGGCCGGGGCGGGAGGGTCTTACGGTGGCTATCGTGGTGGCGGCCTCGGCGGCTAGATTTGCACCACGGCCGGCTCGAGCACTCTGCGCGTCCTCAGCCGCGGCCCGAGTATTCGAGGCGCACGGGCCCGAGGGCTTGGGCGTCGAGTAGCGAGTGCGGCGATCGGGACCACCCCCGGTGTGGCGTCACGGTAGATCCCATTACGGAAGTGTGGTGCTGTTTTGGATCTTATTACGATTGTGGCCAGGCGGTCATTTGCGAGGCTGTCAGGCCGGGCGTGGCGGTGGTAGGGCTCAGCCGGGTTACATTGCCGCTTCATCATCTCCTACGATTACTCGCCCGGGAGGGCAAGGTACTCGTGGATCAGCAGTCGCGGCGAGGTCGTGGCGCAGTCCCGATTCTAGCGGTCCTCGAATCGCATTTATGCTTTGTCGGTAACCGACAGATCGGAGGCCTCACCGATGTCGTCCGCAGTACCTTATCGGTTCTGGGTTTTATGTATATGCTTTGATAGATCCGGTTCTACTCGTCTATATATCTCCCCTTGTTGCTAGTAGGATAGGGATAGAGCACGAGTCCATAGACCACTTTCGAGGTAGCTACGCGATGGGTGATTCGGTGGTAGCTCGGCGGGTATATAGAGCTTGTCTGTGACCATTCTGATCGTCGGACCACTGGCCGACTTGATAGAGTTGGAGATGATTGACCGGCGTGATTATGGGGATGGATTGGCTGGCTTCTTGCTACGCCAATGTAGGCTGAGAGAGAAAGTAATGCAGTTCCGGTTTCTGAGGCCGGTTGTTGAGTGGGAGGAGCACGGTATCGCCGAGGGTAGGTTTATTTCCTACCTCAAGGCTAGGAAGATGGTGCGAGAAGGGTATATCTACCATCTCGTTCGGGTGTTTGATCTGCGAGGCTGCGGTGCAGATTTTCATCGATCGATGAGTCGAGAGAGTTCCCGGACATGTTTCCAAGCGACCTCCGGGTATCCTCCCGAGAGGAGATTGAGTTTTGTATTGACATATTGCGGACACTCGGCTATTTCCATTCGCCATACAGAATGGCACTGCCAGTTGAGAGAGTGAAGGACCGGTGAGAGATTTCTTTGGAGAAGGGTTTTATCGGACCTAGTGTTTCTCCGCGAAGCGCCGGTATTGTTCGTGAAAAAAAAGGACGGGACGCTGCGCATGTGTGTTGACTACAGGCAGCTGAACAAGGTGACCATTAAGAACAAATACCCCCTTCCCAGGATTGATGATTTGTTCGACCAGTTTCAGGGCGCGAGATGTTTCTCCAAGATTGATCTGCGTTCGGGCTATCATCAGGTTCGTGTCAGAGAGGTGGATGTCCACAGATCGCATTCGGACGTGCACGGGCATTATGAGTTCGTCATGTCTTTTGGGTTGACAAATGCTCGGCGTGGTATTCATGGATTTGATGAACCGAGTGTTCAAACCATTTTGGACACGTTTGTGATAGTGTTCATTGATGATATCTTGGTTTATTCTCGCTCAGGCGAGAGCACGCGAGCATTTGAGAGGCTGTCTTGTGATTCTCGAGACCGGCGATTTATGCGCCAAGTTTTCCAAATGTGAGTTTTGGTTGACTTGATGGCGTTTCTTGGGCATGTTGTCGGGTGATGGCGTTCGAGTGGATACGGCCAAGATCGGCGATCGGGACTTGGCCTAGACCTACTACTCAAGCGAGAGGTTCGCGATTTTACGGGCCTTGCGAGGATATTATCGGTTCGTGGAGAAGTTTGCTTATATCTGCACCATTGACTAGGCGACTGAAAGGCGGCCAAGTTTGATGGTGATGCTTGTGGCGGGGTTTTCGATTCTTTGAAAGAAGTGGCGACCGCCCGTTCTTACTCTTCCGGAGGTCGGATGGTTATGTCGTGTATTGTGATCGTCGAGCATCGGGTTGGGATGTGTGTTGATGCGGCATGGCGGGGTTATAGCATATGCGTCGAAGCGGTGAAGAAACACTAGAGGAACTACCCGCATGATTTGGAGTTGGCGGTTGTGATTCACGCTTTGAAGATCGAGGCACTATTTGTATGGGGTTCACGTGGATATTTTTACGGACCACAAGAGCCTCGGTATATCTTCGGCCGAGAGGAGCCGAACTTACGGCGAGGCGGTGGTTAGAGTTGCTTAAGGATTACGATGTTGATATCTGTACCACCGGGCAAGGCAATGTTGTGGCGGATGCTCTTGAGTCGTAGGTCGATGGGAGCCTATCGGATGTGCGGCTAGAGAGAAGGGACATGGTTCGTGATTTGCACGATTAGCGAGCCTTGGTGTCGTTTGATTGATTACGATAGCGGTGGGGTTAGAGTTCGTGAGGTTGCGAGTCTTCCATCGTCGAGAGGTGAAGAGGCAACGATTCGAGATCGGCTTTGATTCGATATCGTGATACTGACTCTTCGTGAGGCAAGGGTCCTTTTGGTAGCACGATGGGGTGCTAAGGTTTGAGGCGGTGTGTGTTCGGATGTTTGAGGACTTGGCGGCGAGTTCTTGGGAAGCACACGGCGCGCGTTACTCTATCCATCGGGTCGACCAAGATGTACCACGACCTTAGATCGTGTATTGGTGGGATGGCTTGAAGAGGGCGTTGCGAGTTCGTAGCTCAATGCGTGTTGTCGGCGGTGAAGGTAGAGCACGGAGGCACGGTGGTTTATTCTGACGATTGAGATCCCGACACGGAAGTGGGAGGTAATCAACATGGACTTCACGGGATTACCTCGCTCGGAGGACATGATTCTATATGGGTTATCGTCGGCCGGTGTGAAATCAGCCACTTTCTTCCGTCGGGCGACTTTTTGGTGAGGATTATGCGGACTTTACATCAGAGATCGTCGATCGCATGGAGTCCCTACGATCATATCGAGACAGAGGCGGTTCGGCTAACGGAGGTCCTTCGAAGGGTTTAGGGGCCTTGGTGAGCAAATCGCATTTAATCCACAGACAGACGGACGGCGAGCGCACTATCCGGACTCGAGGATATCTGCGAGCTGTGTTATTGACCGATGGTAGTTGGGAGGATCATTTGCCTCTAGTGGAGTTCGCGTATAATAATAGCTACCACTCCAGTATTCAGATGGCGCCTTATGAGGCCTTATATGGGAGGAAGTGCAGGTCGCCTATAGGTTGGTTCGATGTGGGCGAGGGGCAGCTAGTGGGACCAGATTTGATACGGCGATGGATAAGGTGAAGCTTATCGAGCGGCTATTGACACTCGAGTCGGCAAGTCGTATGCAGATCATCGTCGTCGGCATCTTGAGTTCGAGGTTCATGATTGGGTTTTCCTAAAGGTGTCACCCATGAAGGGTGTGATGAGATTTGGGAAGAAGGGGCTTCGGCCCAGTACATTGGGCGTTTGATTGTCGCGAGGTAGGCAAGGTTGCCTATGAGTTGGATCTGCCGTCCGATCCGGAGCGGTCATCCGGTTTTCACGTATCTATCTTTGAGAGATGTATCGGGGATCCATCTAGGTGCACCGATTGGCGATGTCGGTGACCAGGGGTTATCGTATGAGGAGATTCCCATAACGATAATCGATCGTCAGGTTAGGCGTCTGCGGACGAAGGACGTGGCTTCCGTCAAAGTCTTGTGGCGGAACGAGCTCAGGGAGGAGATGACGTGGGAAGCTGAAGAGGATATGAGGCAGAAGTATCCTCACCTATTTCCCACACCTCCAGGTAATTCACTTTCCTACTTATAAATCTTCATTATCATTTATGCCTAAGTATTGTTCTGTGGCCGTGTGTGGCATTTGCAACTATTTAAGTTATGAAGAACCTTATCGATAACTGTCTTGGGAAGGAACATCCGGGACGAATGTTTCTAAGGAGGGGAGAATGTTATACCCCGTATTTCTGGAGTATGTACGTGAGGACGTACGTACAAAAGTGTAGCCTTAAAAGTTTAGGCCTAGGACGTTTTTGGGCCTGACACACAAGGAATCGTTTTCAGACTAAACGTTTTACACGACTCGCGTAGGGTAAATTCGACTATGTCATTTCTAATTTTTGCGGATTTTTCGGCGACGGAACCCTTTTGACCAACGAGAGGGTGACACTTGTCACCTCAGTGGGCGACAGTGGCCTTTTGCCTTGGGCGGTTGAGAGGCTTTGGGGCTTAGAACATGGACCTTTGTTTGTGGAGTGATTTGAGGAGTAGGTTAGGGGCACTTGGGCAAATCTTGGCCTCCACTTGCCCCCAGGCTTGATCTTGGCCATTGGTTGGCCATGTCTTAGCCTATAAATACCCTCTCTTTGAAGACTTATTCATCACAATTTCCAAGTCTAAATCCTCCTTCCCCCTTGTGAGCCATCGTCCTAAGCCTCACTACCCCATTTTTAGAAGCCTTGGTGAATACCACACAGCTCCTAGCGAAACACTACCCCTCTTGGTAGAAAAGTTGTCTTCTTGTATTGTTATAATGCCCAAAATACCCTAGCCCAAATCCCTTAGTCCTTAGTAGAAGTTGTGAAGAACTTCTAAGGTTTCTTGGAGCTACCGGGGCGTTCAACTTAGGAGTTAAACCTTGCTCAGGCGCGACTTTATCTAGGATATTATTGGGCTTACCGAGGTAAATAATCCTAACCCTCTTTTGTTTTAGAAAATGCATACTGTAGAAGTATAAGAATAAAGTATTAAATACTTAGAAGAATAATTGAATTTGTTTTCCTGATGAACTCATATAGCTCATGGGTAGGGTTGTCTTTGCCCACTTTCAGTAGAATTGTGAACCCTCTGTTTAGAATGACCTTGAGTAGTCTAGACTTTGATAGATGTCGTGACTATTATAGGTGATTCTCTGCGCGACATATTGACTTGGCAGGAGGTTTTCGCCGAGAAGGTATGTGATTCTTCCTAAAGCATGATATTTTAAATATATATATAGTACGATAGACGTACATGTGTTAACTGAATAATAACTACGGCAATGTCTTTCGACTTAAGCCTGAATAATAAAGATCTTAAAAAGTCTTTCAAAAGAATTATAACACAGTTTTGAAAGAAGAAGAATAGTTGTTTTTAAAACAAGAGGCTTAAGGGTTATACTAGCTTTATGGGAAGTTAAGTATAACGGCTTAAGCTTTATAAAAAGGAACAGTTTACTTATGTGTTTAATAAAAGACTTGTATTGATTTCTGAAAGGTATAATAGGATGGTTTTGGTGAGTAGACATATTGTGACCCTATGTGTTAGTGTCTTGTAACGTTAGTGTAAAAAGGTCAGTCTTACTTATGCTTATGTTGTTTGAACTATAAGTTGTTGTGTTAGTACTATATCACTTACCTCTTGAGATGATACCGGGGGTTAAGCTGCCCTCCGATGCGGGGTAGACTCGTGATGCAGGGCCGTGATTCGAGAATACCTCATGCGGGTCGGGGGCCTATGCGAGCTACGAGAGTTCGTGTTAGTATGCGGGGTTATGCCTCATGCGGTCTATGTGGCCGTGCGGACAACGAGTCGGGGCGATCGCAGAGTAGCTACCCTCGATGCGGGGTTATACCTCATGCGGGCCCGTGTGAGTGGCTATGCGGACTCGGGAGTCGAGTTAGGCTTGCGAGAATGATGATGTGGGCGAGTGGCCTGTTTCGATCATTCGCGGCCTAGACAAGACCTATTACGATTTACCTATTGTTGCTCTTGTTTGTGATGTGGCACTATGCGGTTTCCATGGTTGTTTCACACATATTTAAGCGGTTTTAAAATGGTATGTTTTCACTTAAGTACTTTCTGATTTCGCATACTTAGTACTGTTGTCTTGACCTCCTTGAGGCTGCGTTCATGCGAGTAAGGGCGGCAGTGCTAGATCCGCATCCTTAGGATCTCTTTGCATTGGTGTCGGGAGCTCCATTTTCTCGGAGGCTCTACTTTTTGGTATGATCTCCTGTATTGTAGATAGTTTTATGCAGTCGGGGTATGGCGGGGCTGTCCGCCATAGTTATATATTTCCTTAAGTGCGTAGTCATGATGTGCGATGTCGGATGTAGCTAAACCTTGTTTATATGTATATGTCGAAAAGCGGCGTTTGTTCACATAAAGCGTATGTCTTATTTTATAAACTGTTTCATGTCTTGTTTTATATTTCCGCTGATTACTCTGATGTATGACTACTTGGGTGCCCCGGTAAGGCACCAGTTACGGGCCCCGGAATGGGTCGTGACAGTGACACATGTCACCCTCCCGTTGGTCCAAAATGTTTTGTCTCTCGGAAAAATTCGCAAAAATTAGAAATGACATAGCCGGAATTTTCCCTTCGCAAGTCTTGTAAAACGTTTCGTCGAAAAACGATTCTTTTCGGCACTTGTGCCTAAATTTTCGAACCTTGCCAATTTTTATACGTACGCCCTCACGTACATACTCTGGAAATACGGGGTATAACATACGGGTCGAGGCCTGAGGATGATCCGCAGGAGTTCATCAAGCGATTCTGACGGATAATGAGGTAATCAAGCTTGGAGACCGAGTCGGTGGTCTTAGGTTCGTATCATTTGCGTGATCTGCGATCAATAGTTTGATTCGTGGGAGCTATCGGGAGAGTATGCGCCAGGCCATTTGGGGACGAGTTCTCGAGGCATTTCTGTTATACCGTATTTCCGAGTATGCAGCGAGGCGTGCGTAGAAAAGTTTGTGCCTTAAAGTGCTTGGCGAATTTTATTTGTGCATAACACCCGGTTAGAGTCGTTTTTAGTGAAACGTTTTCCACGACTTTCGTAGGGAATTTCGGCTATGTCATTTTTAATTTTTGCGGATTTTTCCGAGAGGCGAAACATTTTTGGCCGAGAGGCGACACTTGTCACCTCCCATTGGAGCACGTTAGGCGGTAAAGAGGTGGGCCGAATTGGCCATTGTTGGTCAAGGGTTGGTAGGATATTTTTGTGGTAGCTGGATAAGGGGCACTTGGCAAGATCTTGGCCCTACACTTGCCTTGCACTTGGCCCGATCTTGGCCATTGGTTGGCCGTTGCTCGGCCGATAAATACCAGCCTTTGGAAGACTTATTCATCCTAAAATGTTCTAAGTCTTAGAAATCCGCCCCCTCCCCGCTTGTTTGACACTCGTCCAAGAGCCCACTCCTAGATAGGCCACTTGTGGCGAGCCTCCCTCCCCCTTTGTGGTGTGGCAGTGGGTACCCCACACAGCCTCGTTGTTTTCGTATAATACCCCCCCTCTTGATAGAAATACCCTCAAAAGTATTGTTATAATGCCCAAATTACCTTAGCCATATACCTTGTTGTATTCTAAGGTCCCAGAAATACTATTATACTTACCGTCAGTCACCAAACCGAAACCCTAAGGAAAATCTCCATGGTTAGTTGGAGTTGTATGTAGAAGTTGGTTAGAACTTCTAAGGGTAGTTTGGAGCGGGTTGGAGCGCACGGAGTTGGAGCTAAACGATTGCCCAGGATCGACTTTAACTCGGATAATTATGGGCTTATCGAGGTAAAAATCTTGTCCCTCTATTGTAATTGGAATTTGCATATTGTTAGAATATATAGTTGAAGTATACTATATATAGAACTGAGCGTAGTTATCGGCAATGCCTCACGGCTTAAGCCTGAATAATACTTACGGCAATGTCTTGCGACTTAAGCTGAATTTAAAGAAAGTCTTGAGCAGTAATTACATAGAACATGTATTACAGTAGACTTGTGTAGTAGTACCGTGGAGTAGAATTGTACCGTTAGGGTTAAATGTATAACCCACGGTTGGCTTGGTAGCCACTCGATAGAAGAGGAGTTTCTGTTGTTGCGGGGAGGAGAGTCTTTGCCGAATTTTACGTAGAATGTTCTCTGAAGAGACCTTATGTTAATAAGCGCCTTGTGGCCTTATAGGTGGAAGTACTATGTGGCGCGATCTACTTGGCTTAGGGAGTAGCCGGTTTGAGGTACTTGGGCGTTTTGCTATTAGTCGATAATCGTCGCGAGGTATGTGAACCTCTTCCTATCTCTTCTAGCATGATATGTGTGAACTATGTAGTGCGGTAGACGTCATGTGCTAAATGTATGTGATTGGTTTAAAACATAAAGTGTTATAACGACTTTATGGGAAGTTGGTTATAACGACTTTATGTTGGTAAGAAAATACATGTGGTTTTAAAAGTCTTGATTTGAACTATAAGCGGCTTGTTATGTGTTAATAAAGAACTTGAAGTATTTCAAAAGATTTTGAATCATTTTGAAAGAAGAAGTAATACTTGGTTTTGAAAACTTAAGAGTTATACTAGCTTTATGGGAAGTTAGGTATAACGGCTTAGAATGTTTCTTGATTTGGAAATCGAATGTGTATCGACAAACCATCAGCGTTAATAAAGGAAATGTTTTGAATAATTAAGTATTATTAAAACCGGTAGAAACCTCCATCTGCATGAAGTGAGATGAGACAAAATGATATTTCCTAGATCATGGTCTTTGTAATAAGATTGTAATAAACAAGAATATCCTACTCATATAAGGCTTAGGTTTCTCAGTTGTTTAAAGGAGAATTATATTCTTAAATGAATGAGACTATGAACTACTGAAACCTTTCTAAAATGAGAAACTTGAACATTGGAAATTAGGCAAACTTGAACATTGGAAAAGAATGTTGCTACTTGATTTTACAAAGAGGAGTAATTGATTTACTTAAGAAAATAATCACTCTATTTTCATATACTACGGGTATTGTGTGACTTTTGTGAAAGTAACGTATCTTTTAAAGAGTTAATGTATGAAGTACTTTGGGGATAAAAAACCCGATCTTGTTAATCATATAGTAGGAAGTACCTTGTGTGAACAACTTGATTGTATTGGTTTGTGATAGCCTTATAATACTTTCTTGTTGCTTTGATAAGTAAACGTGTTAGGATGCTACGTGTGTTAGTATCTTGTGATGTTTGTGTAAAGGGGTTTCCCTTGATTGTGCTTATTAACTATCAGTCGTTATGATAGTATTGTGGCATTCATCTCTTGAGATGATTCCGGGGGTTAAGCTGCCCTCCGATGCGGGGTAGACTCAGGCGGGTCGATGGACCTATGATTCGAGAATACCTCATGCAGTCGGGGCCTATCGGAGCTACGAGAGTTCGTGTTAGTGTCGTCCTTTATGGGCATGCGGTCGCGTGGCCGTGCGGACTCGGAAGTCGGGGCGATGCGGGAGTAGCTACCCTCGATGCGGGAATGCCTCATGCGGGCGAAGAGATTGGCCTATGCGGGTGCGGGAAGTTCGAGGACTAGACGCGCGCATTAGATCTGCGGGCAAGTGGCGGCTTTGATCATGTAGATCAAGACAGATCTTATGATCTGATTCATGACCTTTTTGATGCGTGGGTGTTAGTAGTCGGCTATGCCTTCGCACTTACCCGTGCGGTGTTATTATAGCACGAGTGGGACACATTGTTCATGTGTGTTCCTTGGTGCTTTTATATCATAAGCTGCCGTGATGAGAATGTGTCCCACGGCACGATTGATGTTGTGGGCGTGAGACCGGCTGTTATGTTCTTTTGTGATGACTTGAGGCGTGAGTCCGCTTGATATGACTTCTTAGTTATTGTAAAGCGTAGCTTGGTTATCATACATGTCTCTGCTTTGTATAGACTACTATGATTTCATTTCTGATTTATTTTGATTTCACATACTCTGCACTGTTGTCGACCTCCTTGAAGTGCGTTCATGCCACGGGTTGAGGTACACCGATCGTTGATCCTAGCTCGTGGTCACGATTTGGCGTTTGGGAAGCTCCGTTTCTCGGAGGCTTATCGGTGGTATAGTCCCGTCGTAGTAAGTGTTTACATTCGGGGTTTGGCGGGGCCCTGTCCGCCATTGTTGTCGTATCATTCTTAGAGGTGCATAATCTTGTTGTGGCGGGGTTTGTAAAAGGATTAAACTGTTCATGTTAAAAGTTGTCATTTATACATATCTTGAAAGGCAAGTTCTTCTCATATTATTGTTTCATATTTCATAATATGTCTTGTATCGTTTATGTTCCTGATTACTCGATGTTGTGTCACTAGGGTGCCCGGTAAGGCACGATCACGGGCCCGATTTGGTCGTGACAAAAGTGGTATCGAGCGATTAATCCTCGGAAAGTGTCTGAGATCGTATCCGATGAAGTCTTGATTATCGGTGTGTTGTGCACCACACCAATAATCGAGAGGCTATAGGATATTTTAGGATTGGTTTCTATTCTTCTCACTCGAGATCGTGTTGTAAGTTGGACCTCTAACGTATTTCTTTCCCTTACCGCTATGCCTCGCGTAGGCAACCGGGCCCGGGAGGGCAAAGCGGCCGAGAGAGGCTGCAGTAGAGTTCGAGGGTTGCGAGGGCACATGCCCAATCCTTACCTAGGTAGTGCTTCATTCGGGATTTCTGCGACGTCACTAGCCCAGTGAGTTTGGCGCAGCGGCGGTCCTGCTGCGGCCATGATATATGAACCTCGGTTCCACGGCCAGAGCAGAGAATTTAGATTGCAAAGCGACCACATTACTAGCTATAGATTTGGCTACCGAGTATACCGATGTCTGCGCGAGTCTTGAGGACTATCTAAAAGAGGTTGTGCAAGAGTAATTCTTGATTAGGCTTGAGCATGGCACGTATGCGGGCTTATCTTGCGCTGCCGAGGCGATGTAGAGATCGGCGAGTTAACGAAGGACACGAGAAGAGGGCGAGCGGCAAGGTCCTTTAGTAACTTTTGAGGCGAGTCGCCTCGCGTGATTAGATTATGCACATCCACGGTCTGCGAGGTCCTCCACGAATTTCGGGGCGTTCGGGGTATGCGGGAGTTGGTCGAGCTCGAGCTTAGGTTCCACGCTACTGCGTAGGTTCCGGCCATCCGGATTCGATTTTTCTCGGTGTTCACAATGTGGCGGCGTCGTCGAGAATGTCGTCTTTTAGTTGGTGCGTGTTGTACCTATGACCGTCGAGTGCATTGTCGAAAGAGTGTCCTTGCGGGAGGACTTAGCCTTCAGGATCGGTGGGTAGTTTGTCACCTCCTTAGCTATCGCCTACAGGCGAGTTTGATTAGACGACTAAGGGAGTGAAGCGATAGATATAGATATATCTTTAACCCTCAGAGTTTTGTTTATGTGATAAGGTGAGTATACCTTAAGTGCTATGTTCGATAGCGGTGTGTTAGTTGTGATTAGAAATCTTGGTTAGTTAGCAGTAAGATTTTGGGGATAGAGAAGGTGTGAGCCTTAGAATGTTTTACGTAAAGACCTTAGAGGTAAGGCCATCTCGGGTAAAGGTGTAGTGTTATGTTTTACCCTTATAAGAGTGCATAGTGCACGTGAGCTATGTTCTGGGATAAGTCACGAGTAGTGTGACATGAAGAGGATAGTTGAGCTAAGAAGACCGCTAGGTTTTCGTAGCGGATTAGTGAGAGTTTTCCTTGAGGAGCTAGCGTTTCGCGTTCTTGGGTCGGGTTGAGGCCACGTTGCGGGTCAACCCGCGGCATGTTTGGTGGTGGGGTCGGTTGTGGTGGTCCCGCCTTGTGATAGGGTCACGAGTGTGTTAGGCCCGAGTTTAGTTAACCAACGTACGATTTCATGAATGCAATCGACCAGTAGTTGGGCCGAGGAGGTCAGCCGTGTTGTATTCTAGCAAAAACCGTTTACTCGGCAGAGGGTTATGCGAGATGATATATCATAAAAGTTGTAAGGCTGCGAGGTGCCTACCTTCACCTTATGACGACAGTGGAGCCGAGGCAGCTGTTTTGTTTCGAAGTTTTGTCAAGCATGTGTTAAGAACTCGGTGAGTCCCGAGTCGCGCATTCGCCACCGGGCGGTGTTTGGATTTAAGGGATGGTTGTGGGGATTGTTGTCTCCTTTGTAGGTAGTGTTTAATCTACCGTTTCAGTGTTCAGATGTCGCCTTTTTAAAGCCTTGTAGGGGCGGAAGTGTAAATTGCGGTCGATTGGTTCGATGTTGGCAAGGTTCGATTAGTTGGTTCAGCTTGTTCCGGCGATGTGGATAGTGTGAAGCTTGTCTAGAAGAAGTTACGGCGGCTCGGAGGAATTGTGCGGATAATCGGCGGCGACGCTTAGAGTTCAGTTGTGGTCGGTCTTCTTGAAGGTACCACCCGGGTTGGGTGTGACGAGTTTGGAATACTGAGAGGAACTTAGCGAGTTACTTTGGGCCCTTTGAGTTCATGTGAAGAATAGGCGGGTTGCCTATATGTTAGCTTTGCCGTCCGAATTAGGAGGTTGTGCGTCCGGTCTTCGTATTGTTATGATCGGGAAAAGTATCGAGATCCATCAGTGTTCCCACTTAATGATGACCACGTTAGAGATAGTAGCCCGAGTTTTGGAAGCGGCGATGTCGAAATGTGGAAAGAGTTCGAGTATCGACATCCTCGAGGATCGCATGCGGCCGGTACCATTTGTTGGGTCGTCGAGCAAGGCTCGCGACAAAGTGACAAAAGTGGTACCATTTGTTGGTCGCTGAGAAGGTTAATGCCTCGAGCAAAGTGACAAAGTGGTATCTACGAGTAAAGAGAGAAGCGAGCATGTATGGCGAGCATAGATGTGATCATTTCTTTTTGTAAAGAGAAGGTCTGAAGGAAGTATATTTTAGACCCGGTGAGAAGTGTTTTGTGGTGATGATTAGAGGTGTTTTCCTCGTGGACTTAGATAGAAGTGTGTGCGGGTGTTTTACGTGGCGGTGTGGCGGGATTGTTCTCGTAAGTATAGTAGTGAAGACTATCTTGGCGTTTGTTTGAGACTTAGAAGGAACATTCGGGACGAATGTTTCTAAGGAGGGAGAATGTTATACCGTATTTCACGAGTATGTATGCGCGGGGCGTGCGTAGAAAAGTTTGTGCCTTAAAGTGCTTGGCGAATTTTATTTGTGCATAACACGGTTAGAGTCGTTTTTAGTAAAGCGTTTTCCACGACTTTCGTAGGGAATTTCCGGCTATGTCATTTTTAATTTTTGCGGATTTTTCGAGAGGCGAAACATTTTTGGCCAACGAGAGGCGACACTTGTCACCCTCCCATTGGAGCACGTTAGGCGGTAAAGAGGTGGGCGAATTGGCCATTGTTGGTCAAGGGTTGGTAGGATATTTTTGTGGTAGATGGATAAGGTGCACTTGGCAAGATCTTGGCCTACACTTGCCTTGCACTTGGCAAGATCTTGGCCATTGGTTGGCCTTTGCTAGGCCTATAAATACCAGCACTTTGGAAGACTTATTCATCCTAAAATGTTCTAAGTCTTAGAAATCCTCCCCTCTTGTTTGACTCTCGTCCAAGAGCCCCCTCCTAGATAGGCCCTTGTGGCGAGCCTCCCCTCCCCCTTTGTGGTGTGGCGTGGGTACCCCACTAGCCTAGTTGTTTTCGTATAATACCCCCTCTTGATAGAAATACCCTCAAAGTATTGTTATAATGCCCAAATTGCCTTAGCCATATACCTTGTTGTATTCTAAGGTTATACCTATACGAAAAGCCCAGAAATACTATTATACTTACCGTCAGTCACCAACCGAAACCCTAAGGAAAATCTCCATGGTTAGTTGGAGTTGTATGTAGAAGTTGGTTAGAACTTCTAAGGGTAGTTTGGAGCGGGTTGGAGCGCCTTGAGTTGGAGCTAAGCGATTGCCAGGATCGACTTTAACTCGGATAATTATAGGCTTATCGAGGTAAAAATCTTGTCCTCTATTGTAATTGGAATTTGCATATTGTTAGAATATATAGTTGAAGTATACTATATATAGGCGAGCGTAGTTATCGGATGCCTCACGGCTTAAGCTGAATAATACTTACGGCAATGTCTTGCGACTTAAGCTGAATTTAAAGAAAATCTTGAATCGTAATTACATAGGGTGTATTACAGAGACTTGTGTAGTAGTAGTGGAGTAGAATTGTACCGTTAGGGTTAAATGTATAACCCCGGTTGGCTTGGTAGCCGGCCTCGATAGAGGAGGAGTTTTTCTGTTGTTGGGGAGAGTCTTTGCCGAATTTTACGTAGAATGTTCTCTGAAGAGACCTTATGTTAATAAGCGCCTTGTGGCCTTATAGGTGGAAGTACTATGCGTGGCGCGATCTACTTGGCTTAGGGAGTAGCCGGTTTGAGGTACTTGGGCGTTTTGCTATTAGTCGATAATCGTCGCGGTATGTGAACCTCTTCCTATCTCTTCTAGCATGATATGTGTGAACTATGTAGTACGGTGACGTACATGTGCTAAATGTATGTGATTGGTTTAAAACATAAAGTGTTATAACGACTTTATGGGAAGTTGTTATAACGACTTTATGTTGGTAAGAAAATACATGTGGTTTTAAAAGTCTTGATTTGAACTATAAGCGGCTTGTTATGTGTTAATAAAGAACTTGAAGTATTTCAAAAGATTTTTGAATCATTTTGAAAGAAGAAGTAATACTTGGTTTTGAAAACTTAAGAGTTATACTAGCTTTATGGGAAGTTAGGTATAACGGCTTAAGAATGTTTCTTGATTTGAATCGAATGTGTATCGACAAACCAACTGCGGCGTTAATAAAAGGAAATGTTTTGAATAATTAAGTATTATTAAAACCGGTAGAAACCTCCATCTGCATAGAAGTGAGATGAGACAAAATGATATTTCCTAGATCATGGTCTTTGTAATAAGATTGTAATAAACAAGAATATCCTACTCATATAAGGCTTAGGTTTCTCAGTTGTTTAAAGGAGAATTATATTCTTAAATGAATGAGACTATGAACTACTGAAACCTTTCTAAAATGAGAAACTTGAACATTGGAAATTAGGCAAACTTGAACATTGGAAAGAATGTTGCTACTTGATTTTACAAAGAGTAATTGATTTACTTAAGAAAATAATCACTCTATTTTCATATACTACGTATTGTGTGACTTTTGTGAAAGTAACGTATCTTTTAAAGAGTTAATGTATGAAGTACTTTGGGGATAAAAACCCGATCTTGTTAATCATATAGTAGGAAGTACCTTGTGTGAACAACTTGATTGTATTGGTTTGTGATAGCCTTATAATACTTTCTTGTTGCTTTGATAAGTAAACGTGTTAGGATCTACGTGTGTTAGTATCTTGTGATGTTTGTGTAAAGGGTTTCCCTTGATTGTGCTTATTAACTATCGGTCGTTATGATAGTATTGTGGCATTCATCTCTTGAGATGATTAGGGGTTGCGCCCTCCGACGCGGGGTAGACTCAGCGGTCGATGGACCTATGATTCGAGAATACCTCACGCAGTCGGGGCCTATGAGGCTACGAGTTCGAGTTAGTGTCGTCCTTTATGGGCATGCGGTCCTTGTGGCCGTGCGGACTCGGAAGTCGGGGCGATCTTGGGAGTAGCTACCCTCGATGCGGGAATGCCTCATGCGGGCGAAGAGATTGGCCTATGCGGAGTCTGCGGGAAGTTCGGGACTAGACGCGCGCATTAGATCTGCGGGCAAGTGGCGGCTTTGATCATGTGACGGTCTAGACAGATCTTATGATCTGATTCATGACCTTGTTGGTGCGTAGGTGTTAGTAGTCGGCTATGCCTTCGTACTTACCGTGCGGTGTTATTATGGCACAGTGGGACTCGTGTTCATGTGTGTTCCTTGGTGCTTTTATATCATAAGCCGGCGGTGAGGAATGTGTCCCACGCACGATTGATGTTGTGGGCGTGAGACCATGTTATGTTCTTTGTGATGACTTGAGGCGTGAGTCCCTTACTTGATATATTTGCTTAGTTATTGTAAAGCGTAGCTTGGTTATCATACATGTCTCTGCTTTGTATAGACTACTATGATTTCATTCTGATGTTATTTTGATTTCACATACTCGGTACTGTTATCGACCTCCTTGGGGCTGCGTTCATGCCGCAGTTGAGGTACACCATCGTTGATCCTAGCTCTCGAGTCACGCGTTTTGGCGTTTGGGAAGCTCCGTTTCTCGGAGGCTTATCGGTGGTATAGTCCCGCCGTAGTAAGTGTTTACATTCGGGGTTTGGCGGGGCCTGTCCGCCATTGTTGTCGTATCATTCTTAGAAGTGCAGTAATCTTGTTGTGGCGGGGTTTGTAAAAAGATTAAACTGCTCATGTTAAAAGTTGTCATTTATACATATCTTAGAAAGGCAAGTTCTTCTCATATTATTGTTTCATATTTCATAATATGTCTTGTATCGTTTATGTTCTGATTACTCGATGTTGTGTCACTAGGGTGCGGGGTAAGGCACCGATCACGGGCGATTTGGTCGTGACAATTTCTTACACTTGCGCCCACGATGAGGAGGGCACGGGCGACAGATTTTTGATGTTGGCGAGCGGCGTCTGATTCGGGAGTACAATGTGGAGTTCGACTCATTGGCTCGATGCGTCCCATTGTAATGCCGATATGGAGGGCCGAGTACACCGCTACGTCACGGACTAGATGACTACTTGGCGGAGGCTTGTTGGTGTAGCTCTTCACCGGGCATGGACATTGCCGCGCGAGCTTATGCACTTAGGTGTGAGGCGGGAAGGTCGACGGAATGACCAAGATCGGCGAAGAGGGCGAGCAGCGAGGTCTTTTGGCGACTTTCGAGGCGGACCGCCTCAAAGCGAGCTAGTTATGCACCTTCGCCGATGCAGTGGTCCTCCACAACCTTCGAGCGTTCGGGTATTGAGAGCGGCTCGAGCTCCGTGGGTTCGAGTTTCGGGGAATAGGGTGTTGGCGGATCACGATCACCCTACCGGTGTGGTCGATGTGGTAGACCGCATTTCGGGAATGTCGTGGTGCGAGGAGCTTGTTATTTTTGCGGCAGCGGGCTATTTGCGAGGCGCGACCGGGGTAGCACGAATGTTACGACTCGGCGCCGGGATCAGTGGCTGGTTCATCACCTTCACTAGCTATGCGCCCTGCAGGGCAGGACTGTGATTAGAGTAAAGCGGTAGATTCAGGTATATCCTTAACCCTCTAGAGTTTTGTATGCTTGATATGATGATCTTATTGTGTGTGATATACAGATAGCGTTGTGTTATTTGTGAGTTAGAAAACATGGTTAGTTGGAAGGATAAGTATGGGGGCAGGGAAAGTGTGAACCTTAGAATATTTCACGATTGAGACCTTAGATGTAAGGCCGTCTAGAGTAAAGGATTTTGCAAATGATTCTTGTCGGAGTGCATTATATGCCTAGAATGTATTAGTGTGATAAGTCCATGGGTAGTGAGATGGAAGTGGTAGCTTTCATGATGAGAATTAGTAAGATTGTTCCGGATCGAGAAACTAGAGAGTTCGTGTCACGACCCAGACCAGGGCCGCGGCGGTGCCACTACAGGCACCCTTTCGTATACCTCGAGAGAATAGCAATGAACATACACATCTGATAAAGTACTTAAACATAAAATAACAACAGGCTAGCCGATAAGGCCACCTTCCGTAACTCATACCAATGAACAGTACATTTTGTTTTCTTTACAACCCAATCGACAATGTGACTACAGACCTCTAAGAATAACAATCCTGGCGGGCGGGGCCCGCCATACCCACGAATGTACAACAACCGACAATACCGAGGATAAGCCTCGAAATGAGGAGCTTCTCAACGGTGAACAGTGATCCTAAGAGCGAGGATCGGCAACACGTACTCTACTACGGCGTGAACGCGGCCGAAGGAGGTCGATCAACATGTACCAAATATGTGGCCCGAAATGCGTAATGAAATCATAAGTCTAATAATAAAGCGGAGACATGTATGATACTCAATTAACGATGCGGTGTGCCTTACTAACAATGAGAGTAAATAGGTGTATACTTACAATATAAAGTAGGAAGCTCGCGATCAAAAGCAGACCACTGTCGCGATATCATTAAGCCATCCTATTCCTGAGACTATTTCACCCGCATAGATCGCGTGGACCCGCATGAGGCATTCCTCGCATGGGACTATTTCACCCGCATAAGCCCTTACAGACTCGCATGAGGTATTCCTCGCGTAAATTTGGACCGCCCGCGTGGGACTATTTCACCCGCATAAGCCCTACGGACTCGCATGAGGTATTCCTCGCATCGTGGGTAGCAAATCCACGGAAATATGCAATGCCACAAACCCGGGGAATGACCCCGCAATTATTACTGAACTACTAGCACAAATCCGGCTATCACACATAACATAAGCACTACCGGCTTATCATACAATATATAAGCAAGTTAAGCAATCCCCTAACTTCTTATTATTCTGTTTCATATACACTCTCATTTTAGTTTACTTAAGGCACTAACATGTTCTTTATAAAAAAAAAAACGGGAATTTAACCCAAAGTACTACGTGCTTCTATTCTTTCAAAATGACTCATTTCATTATAAAACTTCCAAGATACTAATAACCGTAGTATCAAGTTACAATTTCTTTTTCAAGACAAGTCACAATACTTTTAGAAATAAAATTAGGCTTCTAAATCAAGTGACTTCTTCTCTGGTAAAAGCCTTAGGCAATTGATGCCTTTAAATCAAATTGCCTTTCAAATAAATCAAGCCATTTATCTTTCCATAAAGCCAATATAACCAACTTCCCATAAAGTCGTTATATTCACTTTATACCTAAGTCAAGTACAATTTCCTATGCAAGGGACTTATACGTTTAAAAGCGAAACAAGTGTCACATTCTTTAAAACTCTTCAAGTCCTTAACATGCTTAAATTACTTAGAGTAAACCACTCTCTTATTAAATTTCCATAAAGCTATTATAACCAACTTCCCATAAAGTCGTTATGCTAGCTTTATACATTAGCAACTTACATACTTCTTTTTAACCAAGAGACTTAAACTTTCCAACAAAACAAGTATCAATAATACTTTCAACATACTTAAGTCTCTTAACTTTTGAAAACCAAGATATCCTTAATAATTAAACAAGTGAGTTAATTCCTAACTCAAACAACTTGGGCATTCTTAAAATAAGCCAAGGATATCAAATAGACTAGATCGTCAAAATCTTGTACGTCTACCGTACTATACATTTACAACTTAATCATGCTCAAGAGATAAGAAAGTTCCACATACCTCTTGGTTTAATCCACTTGCTAAGTCCAATCGCGTCGTAGTATGTCAACCTATAATGACCATAATGCGCCTATTAACTTCTAGTTTCAAACGTAGAATGTTCCAAGTGCAAGTCACTAAATTCTACGGAAAATCGGACAAGATTTCCTTTGTTTTACTAACTTTGCCACCTTTTCAAGGCGAATACAATAACCAAACAACCCCGATTGGCTCACCACAATTTATAAGGTAGTTCAATACAAATAAATAACCAAACAGCCCCAATTGGCTCACCACAAACGATAACAAACTAGTCTAAACTATAATGTCAATTCGGTAATTAAGCACTACAAATCGTTTCCAATTCCTTTTAATCCAAGTGGTTTAGTATAACATGATATCAAGCCGCAATCGATTACAACTACTACAATCCTCAAGTAGGTAAACATGCGGCGATTCTAATTAACGACCAAAATTGTATTTCAATTTCAAAAGGCTAATCATGTCCTTTTGGTTCTAGGCTTCTACAATCCATGTCACTTATCAAACTTCATAACACAAATCACATGATCACTTATAACTTATCATAACATGAAATCTTCAATTACAAAAGTAAAGCGAAGATTATACCTCAATTAGCCCAATTATGATCCAAGCTCACAAGTCGCTCCTTAGCAACTTTAGCTCCTCCTTTCGACGTTCCAATCCACGCCAAACACCCCTTAGAAGCTTATGAACAACTCATCTTCAAGTTTCAACTTCAAAGTTGAATAACCCTTTAGGTTTTCGCCTTGCGACTAATACGAAAACACCATTTTTCCGGGATCTTTCTATTGAGAAACACTTACAATACCCTTAGGAACCTTGGTTTAAAGTGGGGAGATTATTGGGCAAGAATTGAAAATTTTCATCTTGAAGAACCCCTCAAAGCCGAGAGCTTCATAATGCTCTTCAAGGTTTTCTTGAAAATTTAACTAAGTGTTAAAAAGCCTTGTCTTGCTACTTGCACACATATATAATACTATGGAGGGTCAAGATCTACACAATTGGTTGGCCTAGATGAGTTTCACATGGATCCTAGCCAAGTGGCCCTTGGACTTTTAGTCAACAATGTCAAGCTAAGCCATTTGCAAGACTTGGTCTTTTAAATTATGGTCAAATGACCATTTCCCCCATCACATTTTCGTCCAAGACCATTAAGGGGGGGTGACACGTGTCGCCCTACCGTTCGTCGCAATATTTCGTTTTCCGACAATTCCAAAATTCCGATAAATTTACTCGTCTCTAATCTTAACATCTTTTTGTTCTTACGAACGTTCTTATAAACATATCCTGAAATTCCGGGGTGTAACATTCTTCCCCCCTTAGAAACATTCGTCCCCGAATGTTCTCTCGGGAGTCAAACTTAAGATAGCGACATAGTCTCCTTACAACCCCTACGTACCAATATCGGTTATCTGCATAAAGCTTCTGCGGACTCTAAGCTTACTACAATCTTCCCCGGATAAGCCTCGTCTTATCCATAGCCCGCCGAGTCAAGTCTGGACCAATTAACCGAACCTCGCCTATGTCGAACCCACCAACCGGCGATCTACACTTTCTTACATACTAGGCCTCATACAGGGCCATCCGAATACTGGAAGGGTATCTGTTATCGTATGTAACACAACAAGAGGCAAATAACCTTCCATTACCTGGAATAAAAACACAGGCCATGACCTATCCTAACGCTGGATAGTACGCTCTGCACGTCGTCGATCGAGGTGTAATGCAATCTGAGACTCACCTCGCCTAATCCATACGGAAAAAAACCTCCGGAAGTTATCCGCAACAAAGCTCATGCATGCGTCGTCATAAACGTAGGAACCCGTGCGATCTCACAATCTCTCGCTATACAAGAAAGCCTAATCCTCGGTAGAGTAAGTGGTCCTGTCAGAAAGAACACTGGTTTCGCGACCTAATTACATGACCCCGGGTCGCGACCTCTCGAGTACGATGCCACCTGTAACAAGATCCATAAAACACTCCTCATATAGGTTGGGATTTCAATTTCAATCGCTGATAGCCCACTGGGCTTCTGGTGCTCAACCATGACCTGCTACTAACCCGGACACTTAAGCCGTAACTCCGCTATGTCCCTTTTCCGGTCATCTTACCCATACATACCTCTGAGGTCACGACACGACTTAGTCGACCCTGTATAATTTAGAACAATAGCACTGCGTGCCTCCCTAAGACCCGACTAGTCTGCGATCAGGGTACACACAATCTATCCTCATCTCACAGCACCCCATCTGGTGCTACTCAAACAGGCTCTTCTCTCCTCGGAGAGTCGTATCTCGATATCGTATCATAACTGGATCCTCATACTGTCGCCTCTTTACTTCCTCAACTACGGAAGACTCGGCAACCTCTCGGATCTAGACTTCATTAACCTTTGAAACAAATAATCGATCCCCTAGGCTTGGTAACTGAAGAATCTTACGGACTACATCCAGTCTATCTGGCTGCCCGTCCGCGAACTACCCAGGTCACCACAAAGAGTATACATGCGTCTTGGCTTTTCCCGGATGGTATAGGATATCAATATCACAATCATTGAGTAACTCTAACCACCATCGCTGTCGCAACTTCTATGGCCTCAGTCTGCAGATATACCGAAGGCTTTTGTGGTCTGCACAAATATCCACATGAAGTCTGTATATACGTCATGCCCCCAAATCTTCCAGGCATGATTTAACTGCCGCCAGCTCTAAATCGTGAGTGGCGCAATTTCTTCTCCTGTTTCCCTAACTACCGGGAAAACATAGGCTCTATCCTTACCGGGTTGCGTCAGCACACAACCTAGCCCAACACCCAACGTGTTATCATAATAACCTAACCCTCTAGTCTCACAGGAGGGGTTAGAACTGTAGTCGTGGTCAACTTATCTTTCGATAACTGAAAGCCTTTCTCATTCCTGTGAAATATTCGGGTATCCTTAATCTCACTTATGGTTCCTGTTTCCCTTTCTCTGTTGCAACCAAACTTGGTCACTAAACTTAGATTTGATTCCTTTGCTTGCCTCACGGCTAATACTTACTGTAAATCACATTTTTTGGGGGGGAGGTTTCCTTGATCTCGTCAAGTAGTAACCCGGTTTTCCTTTCCCAGTTTGTAGAGCCTATAACTGGGTGTTACCACATTTTCTTGAAATGTTCTTACTGCCCATTATCAACTAATGGTCTTTACACTTTCGCAGGGTAATCATGACCGTGCAACTTACATTAATATCTTTACGATACTTCTCGACCAATTAAATGCGTCGTTTTTATTACTCCAACCCAACACTTTTTCCACGGTTATCCACAACTGTAACCTATGGCATGACGATACCGAAGACCTTACCAGTCTTATATCCTTCGTCTAACAACATGGGTACACGTAACCCCATAATACGCAAAACTGTCCTTTACATGGGGGAGAGAACTTATCTCCCTTAATAATCCTTCCTTGGAGTCGCAACCCTAATCACAGGGTCCTCTCGCGGTCCAGTAAACATCTAATCATCACGCACCGCCTTAAAGTCGTGTAGATTTTCAAAACCTACCAAAGATGCCCTCAGCTTTCCGCCGGCAGCACCCGTACTTATTTATTCATGCCTTGCACATTTTCCTGAAATTATCTGGAAGGTCGTGGCCCTGACCGCCACACCAAACCAACTCCAAGTACCCCCAAGGGCATTTAACATAAATTCCTTCAAATTCAATTATTACTACTTTCTGCCTCAATCCACCTCAAATGAACAAATCACACAGACTTATTAAAAACAATTATGACAAAGAAGGAAGAATAATTCACTGGTTACCACCACTTCTCTTCCTTTCCACTCGATAACCGGCTTATCGGAAAACTGGAATCGAGCCAAACTCTGCGATGGCGTTGGCATAACAAGAGGCCAACTAGTCCGTACTCATAATGACCTCAATATGCGTCATAACTCTGCTTTGTGTCCAACGACTTTATCGTTACCGACAATTATTATCTAACCGCTCAGCTACCACCCAATACTCACGGGTGTAGTCACCTCGAAAGGTTTTCATAGATTCCGGCCTTATTTCTTTACACTTGGTTGCTCTATTTTTTTCACTGGGCGTACTCTTCCCGTACTCCCAAACTTATTCTAGCGTACGTACATAGCCTTTATACTGGTTCGGGCCTCAAATCTATGGAGTTACTAAATTAAACAATCTGAGGCCCATTCGGCTCACAGGCGGTTCCGGTGGAACACGTCCACGAACCCGTAAAATGACTAACTAAACTTGGGCCTTGCACCCTCGTGACCCTGTCACATAGCGGGACTACTACTAACTGATCCCATTTCCTTTCAAGTTATGGGGCGACCCTTAATAGGTCCTCAACTCGACTCGGCGTCGCACTTAACTCTTACCCTTGGTCTGACTTAACTTTACTACCCGAGAAGGCCTTATATACCTAAGGTCTCGACGGTTATCACATTCTCAGGCTCGCAATTTCCATGCTCCAAGCCTAACTTATCAGCCCCCCGTAACCGGGTACAAAAACTTCTCGTAAAATCATAGCCGTGTTGTCTTGACCACAACAACTATACTTTCTTCGTCCGGATCTCGCCCGTACAATTCCCTTAAGCATACCACGTAGCTTAAGTTGCTAACATAGTCTTCCACTTAGTCTCTTACTTAACTTCTTAAGGGTCCATTACATTCTCACACATCTCATCATCACCTAATTATCTCAAATTAGCACGTAAAACCTTGATGAGAGTTCCTTAACTGCTCATACCTTCCCGGTATTTATTTAGTCCTTACCCGATCACGGTAATCTAAAATCATCCTAGGCAACACATGTGACCCCCAAACATAAATCCGTATAGTTGTATGTCACAATACCAACTATACTACAAACATTACCAACCTGGATACGCAATCCACATAATCCTTCCTGGGTCACTGCTGCCTTTCTCGTAGCTGCAAATAATCATAACTTGTTAGGGAGAGACGACCCTAACCATACAGCTCTATCGCACGATCTTAGAGTGAGAAGAATGGAAACCAATCCTAAATGTCCTGCAGCCTCCTGATTATAGATGTGGTGCACAACACACCGATAATCAAGACTACTTGAACACGGTGCGTAGACACTTTCCGAGGACTAATCGCTCGATACCACTTTTGTCACGACCCGACCGGGGCGCGCGGTGCCTACACAGGCACCCCTTTCGGTATACCTCAGAGAATAGCAGCGGAACATACACATCTGATAAAGTACTTAAACATAAAATAACAACAGGCTAGCCGATAAGGCCACCTTCCGTAACTCATACCAATGAACAGTACATTTTTTTTTCTTTACAACCCAATCCACAATGTGACTCTGCACCTAAGAATAACAATCTGGCGGGACGGGGCCGCCATACCACGAATGTACAACAACCGACAATACCGAGGATAAGCCTGCGAAATGAGGAGCTTCTCAACGGTGAGCAGTGATCCTAGAGCGAGGATCAGACACACGTACTCTACTACGGCGTGAGCGGCCCGAAGGAGGTCGATAACATGTACCAAATATGTGGCCCGAAATGCGTAATAAAATCATAAGTCTAATAATAAAACTGGAGACATGTATGATACTCAATTAACAGTACAGTGTGCCTTACTAACAATGAGAGTAAATAGGTGTATACTTACAATATAAAGTAGGAAGCTCACGATCAAAAGCAGACCACGTCCGCGATGTCATTAAGCCATCCTATTCCCGAGACTATTTCACCGCGTAGATCGCGTGGACCCGCATGAGGTATTCCTCGCATGGGACTATTTCACCCGCATAAGCCCTTACGGACTCGCGTGAGGTATTCCTCGCATAGGTGGACGCCGCGTGGGACTATTTCACCTCATAAGCCCTACGGACTCGCATGAGGTATTCCTCGCATCGTGGGTAGCAAATCCACGGAAATATGCAATGCCACAAACCCGGAATGACCCGTTATTATTGAACTACTAGCACAAATCCGGCTATCACACATAACATAAGCACTACCGCTTATCATACAATATATAAGCAAGTTAAGCAATCCCTAACTTCTTATTATTCTGTTTTATATACTCTCATTTTAGTTTACTTAAGGCACTAACATGTTCTTTATAAAAATCCGGAAATTTAACCCAAAGTACTACGTACTTCTATTCTTTCAAAATGACTCATTTCATTATAAAACTTCCAAGATACTAATAACCGTAGTATCAAGTTACAATTTCTTTTTCAAGACAAGTCACAATACTTTTAGAAATAAAATTAGGCTTCTAAATCAAGTGACTTCTTCTCGTAAAAGCCTTAGGCAATTGATGCCTTTAAATCAAATTGCCTTTCAAATAAATCAAGCCATTTATCTTTCCATAAAGCCAATATAACCAACTTCCCATAAAGTCGTTATATTCACTTTATACCTAAGTCAAGTACAATTTCCTATCGAGGACTTATACGTTTAAAACGAAACAAGTGTCACATTCTTTAAAACTCTTCAAGTCCCTTAACATGCTTAAATTACTTAAGAGTAAACCATTCTCTTATTAACTTTCCATAAAGCTATTATAACCAACTTCCCATAAAGCCGTTATACTAGCTTTATACATTAGCAATTTACATACTTCTTTTTAACCAAGAGACTTAAACTTTCCAACAAAATAAGTATCAAAATACTTTCAACATACTTAAAGTCTCTTAACTTTTGAAAACCAAGATATCCTTAATAATTAAACAAGTGAGTTAATTCCCTAACTCAAACAACTTGGGCATTCTTAAAATAAGCCAAGGATATCAAATAGACTAGATCGTCAAAATCTTGTCGTCTCAGTACTATACATTTACAACTTAATCATGCTCAAGAGATAAGAAAGTTCCACATACCTCTTGGTTTAATCCACTTGCTAAGTCCAATCGCCGTACGTAGTATGTCAACCTATAATGACCATAGTACGTCTATTAACTTCTAGTTTCAAACGTAGAATGTTCCAAGTGCAAGTCACTAAATTCTACGGAAAATCGGACAGCACTTCCTTTGTTTTTACTAACTTTGCCACCTTTTTCAAGGCCGAATACAATAACCAAACAGCCCCAATTGGCTCACCACAATTTATAAGGTAGTTCAATACAAATAAATAACCAAACAGCCCCAATTGGCTCACCACAAACGATAACAAACTAGTCTAAACTATAATGTCAATTCGGCAATTAGGCAACAATACAAATCGTTTCCAATTCCTTTTTAATCCAAGTGGTTTAGTATAACATGATATCAAGCCGCAATCGATTACAACTACTACAATCCTCAAGTAGGTAAACATGCGACGATTCTAATTAACGACCAAAATTGTATTTCAATTTCAAAAGGCTAATCATGTCCTTTTCGGTTCTAGGCTTCTACAATCCATGTCACTTATCAAACTTCATAACACAAATCACATGATCACTTATAACTTATCATAACATGAAATCTTCAATTACAAAAGTAAAACGAAGATTATACCTCAATTAGCCCAATTATGATCCAAGATCACAAGTCGCTCCTTAGCAACTTTAGCTCCTCCTTTCGACGTTCCAATCCACTCCAAGCAACCCTTAGAAGCTTATGAACAACTCATCTTCAAGTTTCAACTTCAAAGTTGAATAACCCTTTAGGTTTTCGCCTTGCGACTAATACGAAAACACCATTTTTCCGGGATCTTTCTATTGAGAAACACTTACAATACCCTTAGGAACCTTGGTTTAAAGTGGAGAGATTATTGGGCAAGAATCGAAAATTTTCATCTTGAAGAACCCCTCAAAGCCGAGAGCTTCATAATGCTCTTCAAGGTTTTCTTGAAAATTTAACTAAGTGTTTAAAAAGCCTTGTCTTGCTACTTGCACACATATATAATACTATGGAGGGTCAAGATCTACACAATTGGTTGGCCTAGATGAGTTTCACATGGATCCTAGCCAAGTGGCCCTTGGACTTTTAGTCAACAATGTCAAGCTAAGCCATTTGCAAGACTTGGTCTTTTAAATTATGGTCAAATGACCATTTCCCCCATCACATTTTCGTCCAAGACCATTAAGGGGGGTGACACGTGTCGCCCTCCCGTCCGTCGCAATATTTCGTTTTCCGACAATTCCAAAATTCCGATAAATTTACTCGTCTCTAATCTTAACATCTTTTTGTTCTTACGAACGTTCTTATAAACATATCCTGAAATTCCGGGGTGTAACAGTTCGGCACGATAGAGAGTCGGGTTGAGGGCGTATTGCGGGTCAACCCGTAGCCCTGTTTAAGGGGGGGTCAGTTCTGGGTGGTCCCGCCAGGTGGTAGGGTCACGAGGGTGCTAGGCCCAAGTTTAGATGACCATCGTATGAGTTCGTGGATATGTTCGACCAGAATCGTATCGTGAAGGCCGGGAACGGCCTTAAAGGAGATTAAGGTTAGTAAGATGACCAAGTTTGGAGGTAGTGACTCCAGAGATTTTGGAAATTGAAGCGATGACTGAAGTATGGTACGTATACTAGAAGAGTTCAAGTGTTCGAGAAGGGTACGAAGAGTAAGGAAGGAAGAGAACGTATGTTATTTTGTGGCCAGGTGCGGCGTTGGCAACTTGTTAGAGGAACTTTATCGTTATCCGTCTTGAGAAGGAACATTCGGGACGAATGTTTCTAAGGAGGGGAGAATGTTATACCCCATATTTCCACAGTATGTACGTGAGGGCGTACGTACAAAAGTTTAAGCCTTAAGTAGGCAAAGTGGCGAAATTTGTACACAACTAGCAAAAAGAGTCATTTTCCGACGAAACATTTTCCGGACTTTGCGAAGGGAAAATACGGCTATGTCATTTATTATTTTTGCGGATTTTTTCGAGAGACGGAATATTTTGGACCAACGAGAGGGCGACACTTGTCACCCTCAAGTTGGCGGACCAAGTGGGACGACCATGGCACGTTTTGCCTTCTTTTTTGTCAAGGAGTTGGTAGGATATTTTTGTGTAGTTGATGAGCAAGTGGGACCCACAAACACATGTCCAAATCCCCACCCTACACTTGCCTACCACTTGGCTTGATCTTGGCCATTGAAAGTCCTATAAATACCGCCTTAGTTGATGACTATTTCTTCATCCTCACTTGGAATTCCAAGTCTAAAAATCCTCCCTCCCTTCTTGTTTCTCTCGTCCAAGAGCCTCCCCCTCCCCCTTTGTAAGGCCTTGTGGCCGAGAGGGTACCCCCCCCTTCCTAGTGGTGCTAAGCCGAGAGGTACCCCCCCCCTGCCTAAAGTGTTCTCGTAAAAATACCCTTCCCTTGGTTGAGAAATACTTCTCCAAGTATTGTTATAATGCCAAAATACTCTAGCCCAAATACCTTTTAGTATTCCAAGGTTACACTTATACTAAAAGCCCAGAAATACTATTATACGTCCCTTCAGTCACTAAACGAAACCCTAAGGAAAATCTTCACAGTTGGTTGAAGTATTAGGAAGAAGTTTCTTAGAACTTCTAAGGGTTGTTTGGAGCGGGTTGGAGCACCCGGAGTAGGAGCTAAACATTGCTCAGGATCGACATTAAACTTGGATAATTTTGGGCTTACCGAGGTAAATAATCCTATCCTTCTATTGTAATTGGAAATTACATACTGTAGTTGTATAGAAATGAATATAAGATTCATAGAAGGGAATTGAACTGTAATAGAAGGATATTACAGAAAAGACTTGAACTGAAATCACATCAGAAGAATATTAAAGTAGAAGATTAAAGCGCACTTACATAGAATTTGTATTCTGATGAACTTATAGCCTTTACTGGTTGAATGTTCTGCGAGTAGCATGTACTACTTGGAAGGTGGACAAGTCTAGCCGGGTTATAGCCGTGGAGCGTTTTGCTAATAGTCGATAATCGTCGCGAGGTATGTGATTCTTCCTATCCTCTTGAGCATGATATTTTAAAAGAATATATATATATAGTACGGTGACGTCGTGTGTTATCGAATGTAGTTTTACGGCAATGTCTTTTGACTTAAGCCTGAATAATAAGAATCTGGAAGTATTTTAAAAGAATATATATATAGTACGGTAGACGTACGTGTGTTAACTGAATGTAGTTTTACGGCAATGTCTTTGACTTAAGCCTGAATAATAAGAATCTTGAAGTATTTCAAAAGAATTAATAATCCTTTTTGAAAGAAGAATAATACTTGGTTTGAAAGCTTAAGAGTTATACTAGCTTTATAGGAAGTTAGGTATAACGACTTAAGAGAGATAAAAAGAATGGTTTATTGATTTTAAGAAGTTAAGAGACTTGATCTTAAAAGATAAGAGACTTGACTTAATTGAATTAATATGAATTTTGTTAAAAAGTGTGAAACCTCATTCGTGAGTAATGAGTACTTGGTTTTTAAAAGGAATAATGTTTTACTGATCTCGTAAATCAGAATAAGTATCGAACAAACCACTGCAGCGCTAATAAAGGGAAATGTATTGAATAATTAAGTATGATTAAAACCAGTAGAAACCTCCATCTGCATAGAAGCTAAGATGAGACAAAATGATATTACATTTCCTAGATCATGGCTGCTTTTATAAGATTGTTATAAACAAAGAATAACCTACTCACACATAAGGCTTATTGTTTTAAAGGGGAGTACATTATTTGATTAAGACTATAAACTATGAAATCTTTCCAACTAAAAGACGTGAGTATCTGAAATTAGGCAAACTTGAACTTTTGGAAAAGAATGTTGTTACTTGGCGTTGTTCTAGAAAGTGTAAGCCACTTGGTTAAAACAGTGTAAAGTACTTGATTTTAAAACATGAACGTATTTGGCACTACGGATAATAGTATCGAGTTGTTTTTACGTAAAAAGAGGTCTTTTTGAAAGGATTAATGTATGTAGTACTTTGGAGTTAAAACCCGGATTTGTTGTAATAAAATAAGAGTCTATAAGTATGTTGAACTTGTCTATGTTTGTGGTAATAGCCTTTGTTGTGCAAGTGTTGTATTTCTGTGCTACCGCGTCTCTCGTTGGAGGGCCGGCTATCTGACTGATTGATGGACATACTGACATGATGGGTGGCCCACGGGTATGATTCCCTTAGGAGTGTGATGTTGTTACATGGACGTATGCGCACCGTCGCATTCCGGGGGCATGCGGCCATGCGGCGGGTTAATCACCCGATATATTGTTATTGTTGTTACATGGACATGTCTGCACCGATGCAGAATTCCAGGGGCATGCGGCCATGCGGCGGGTTAATCACCCGATATATTGTTATTGTTGTTACATGGACATGTCTGCACCGATGCAGAATTCCGGGGGCATGTGGCCATGCGGCAGGGTTGATCACCCGGTGTATTGGTATTATTGTTACATGGACATGTCTGCGTCACGAGTCGGGGCATGTGGCCGTGCGGCGGTTGATTACGGTACCTTGATATTATTGTTGCATCCAGGCATATGCGCACGATGGAGAATTCCGGGGGCATGTGGCCAAGATGCGAACATGATTGATGTTGTGGGCGTGAGACCCATAGTTATATTTGAGTGATGACTTTGAGGGCGTGAGTCCCTGACTTAACTGCGTTTATGATTGCGTACTGTATTTTGGTTATCATATATGTCTCCTGCTTTATATAGACTGTTATGATTTAACTACAATATTTTGATTTCACATACTTGGTACTGTTATCGACCTCCTTCGAGCTGCGTTCATGCCGCAGTAAGTACATCGGTTGTTGATCCTCGCTCTTAGGATCGCATTCGGCGTTAGGAAGCTCCGTTCCTCCGAGGCTTATCTTTTGGTATGTTACTGAGTTGTAGGTTCTTGTACATTCGAGGGTATGGTGGGACTGTCGTCATGTTGTATAAAAACTCTTAGAGTGCAGAAATCTGTTGTGGCGAGTTTGTAAAGGGATAACGATTCGGGTTTTATGTATATATCTGAAGGCACTGTTTTGGTTGCTTTGTTTATTTATCATATCTCTTGTTTCATGTTTATGTTTTATTTCCGCTGATTTTCTCGATGTTGTATCACTAGGGTTCCCGGTAGGCACGATCCACGGGCGGGTTGGTCGTGACATTCCACTTGTTGTGCTTATGTTGTTTAACGATAAGTCGTTATGTTAGTATTATATCACTCACCTCTTGACATGATACCGGGTTAAGCGCCTCCGACGCGGGGTATAGCTCGAGCGATCTGTGTGACTATGATTCGAGAATACCTCATGCGGGTCGAGGACCTATGCGGAGCTACGAGTTCGTGTTAGTGTGCGGGGTTATACCTCATGCGGTCTATGTGGCGTGCGGTGCGAGTCGGGGCGATGCCGGAGTAGCTACCCTCGATGCGGGAATACCTCATGCGGGCCTATGTGAGTGGCCTATGCGGGCTGCGGGAAGTTCGGGACTAGACGCGCACATTTGATCTGCGCGCGAGTGGCGGCCGATCATGTGGCGGTCTAGAAGACATCGTGATACGCTTTATGACCTTGTTGATGCGTAGGTTTTAGTAGTCGGCTATGCCTTCATACTTACCGTGCGGTTTTATTATGACACGCGTGGGACACGGTGTTCATGTGTATTCCTTGGTGCTTTTATATCATAGATCGCCGTGATGGGAAGGTATTCCACGCATGATTGATGTTGTGGGCGTGAGACCCATAGTTATATTTGAGTGATGACTTTGAGGCGTGAGTCACGACTTGACATATTCGCTTATATTATCGTGGAATCGTAGTTTGGTTATCATACATGTCTCTGCTTTATATAGACTACTATGATTTCATTTCTGATATTTTTGATTTCACATACTTGGTACTGTTATCGACCTCGCCCGGGATTGCGTTCATGCCGCAGGTAGGTACCCAGTTGTTGATCCTCGCTCATGTGGTCCTGATTCGGCGTTTGGGAAGCTCCGTTTCTCGGAGGCTTATCGGTGGTATAGTCCCGTCGTTGTAGGTATTTACATTCGTGGTATGGCGGCCCCGTCCGCCATTGTTGTCATATCATTCTTAGAGGTCAGTAATCTTGTTGTGGCGAGTTTGTAAAAGGGATGTAACTGTTCGGATTTAAGTTTTTATATATATATGCCGAAAGGCAACTTTTCTCAGTTAACTGTTTCACACTTCATGTTATTTCATGTCTTGTTTTATATTCCGCTGATTACTCTGATGTATGTCTACTTGGGTGCCCGGGGTAAGGCACCAGTCACGGGCCCGGGTTCGGGTCGTGACAATATAAACCAACTTCTATATTAGGCAATCCAAGTACAATCAAGGAATTATATAGAACAACTTCTATTTTAGGCAATCCAAGTGCAATCAAGGAGTAGATCATTTAAGGAGTAGGATTTACTTACTTTACCATAAGGAATCATGCTAGAAGAAGAGGGGATGGTTCACATACCTTTTTGGCTTAATCCATACGCAAAGTCGAATACGCCGCACGTAGAATTGTCAACCTATAATGACCACAACACGACTATGAACTTCTAGTTTCTAACGTAGAATGATACTAAGTATAAGGTCTGTTATTCTACGGAAAATTGGGCAGCACTTCCTTTGTTTCTGTTACACCCCGTAAGTCCAGGACAGGTATAAGAGAATGTACGTAAGGAATCAAGACTTGGAAATCGGTACGAAAGGAAGAATTGTTTTTCCGACGGAAAATCTTCCGAACGTCGGAACGGAAAAATGCTCGTTGTTGAGAATTGGATTCTCAAAAGACAATATTTGTAAAATATGGAACTTTTAACATTATAGAAATTTATTTTTACGGATTTAGTCATGTGGGGCCCACCCGAGGAATTTTACGTTTTGTGGGGCCCACGAGGGTTACGGAATTTTATGGACGAATGAGAGGGCGACACATGGCACCTTCACCACATGGCCTTGGTCGAAATCTTGCAAGGCTAAAATGGTCATTTGACCATTGAGTAGATGACAAAGTCTTGCTAATTAAGAGCTTGACATTGTTGACCAAGTCAAGAGCCATTTGGCTTGATCTCTTCCCTCCAATTTTAACAAGTGTTATTATCCAAGCCCTCCATTGTGTTATAAGTATACTACTAGTGCAAGACTAGCTCATTTACACTTAGAAAAATTAGAGAACATTGTGTTCTTCACAAGTACCTCTCGGGTTAGTGCCATAATCCACAAGAAAATTTTGTAGTTTTGATCCATTAGCCACAAGACTTTAACCCAATGTCCCCAAGGGTATTGTAAGGTTATCTCAATAGAAAGATTTCGGAAAAACGCGTTTTCACGTTAGTCGCAAGGCGGAAACTAAGGGAGTTCTTCAACTTTGAAGTTGGAACTTGAAGATGGGTTCTTCATAGGCCTCTAAGGAGTGCTTGGAGCGGATTGGAACCTAAGGAAAGGAGCTAAGAATTGCTAAGGCGCGACTTTGGATCTTGGAAATTTTAAGGGCTTTGAAAGGTATAAATTTTGTCGTTTTAGTAGTTAAGACTTACTTATTGTTGTAGCTATGTATTTTAGCAAGCATGAGTTATATAGTATGAGGTTTGATAAGAATTTTGACTATTGGAACCCTAATCCGAAATCTAGCATGTTTAGCTTTAAGATTTCAATTCAAGTCGATTATTAGTTAAGTTGTCACATGTTGTATAAAGAAGGAAATTGTAGTTGTTGAAGTTGTTTATGACTAAATAACATGTTGACCTAAGAACTTGGAATTGGAAAAGGATTGGAAAAGACGTAGTGTTGTGTCACGACCTGAACCCGGGCCCGTGAATGGTGCCTTACCCCGGGCACCCTAGTGATACAACATCAGAGAAATCAGCGGAATATAAAACAATAACATGAAACAACATGAAGTATGAAATAATAATCTGAGAAAAATTGCCTTTCGGCATGTATATATGAAAACTTAAATTCGAACAGTTACATCCCATGACAACACTGCCCACAACAGTACTACAGACCTCTACGAATGATATGACAACCACGACGGGACAGGGCCCCGTCATATCCCTGAATGTAAGCACCTACAACAACAGGGGACTATACCAAGATAAGCCTCCGGAGGAACGGAGCTTCCCAAATGCTGAACTGTGACCCTAAGAGCGAGGATCAACGACTGGTGTACCTTTACCTGCGGCATGAACGCAACCCCCCGAAGGAGGTCGATAACAGTACCAAGTATGTGGCGAAAATCATAAATGAAATCATAGTAGTCTATATAAAGCGGGAGACATGTATGATAACCAAACTACGATTCACAATAAATAAGAAGTCATGTCAAGTCGTGGACTCACGCCTCAAAGTCATCACTCAAATATAACAATGAGTCTCACGCCACAACATCAATCATGCGTGGAATACCTTCCTCACCGGCGATCTATGATATAAAAGCACCAAGGAATACACATGAACACCGTGTCCCACTGTGTCATCATAAAACCGTCACGGTAATTACGAAGGCATAGCCGACTACTAAAACCACGATGCGACAAGGTCATAAAGCGTATCATGATCTGTCTGAATCGTCACATGATCAAAGCCGCCACTCGCCGCAGATCTAATGTCGCGCGTCTAGCCCAGAACTTCCCGTAGCTCCGCATAAGCCACTCCAATGGCCCGCATGAGGTATTCCCCGCATCGAGGGTAGCTACTCCCCGGCAGCGTCCTGGACTCGCCGTCCGCATGGACACATAGACCGCATGACCACAAAGGCCGCACACTAACCTGGAACTCCCGCAGTTCCGCATAGGCCACACAGACCCGCATAAGGTATTCTCGACTCATAGGTCACAGACCGCTGAGTCTACCGCGTCGGAGGCGCCAACCCTAATCATGAGTGATATAATACTAACATAACAGCTTATCGTTAAACAACCTAAGCACAACAAGGGAAAACCCCTTTACACAAACATCACAACATACTAACTCACGTAGCATACTAACATGTTTACTTATCAAGTCAACAAGAAAGTATTACAAGACTATCACAAATCAACACAATCAAGTTATTCACACAAGGTACTTTCTACATTATGTTAACAAGTTCGGGTTTTTAGCCCCAAAGTACTTCATGTATTACTCTTTTAAAAGATCTGTTTCATTCACAAAAGTCACACAATACCCGTAGTATATGAAAATAGATTGATTATCTTTTGAAGTAAATCAAAACACTTCTCTTTGTAAAATCAAGTAATAACATTCTTTTCCTAACGTTCAAGTTTGCCTAATTTTAATTACTCAATTTTCTCATTTTCGAAAGGTTCCGTAGTTCATAGTTTTAATCCCTTAAAACAATTTGAGAAACATATACCTTATGTGTGAGTAGGTTATTCTTGTTCATAACAAGCTTGATACAATGACCATGATCTAGGAAATGTAATATCATTTTGTCTCATCTTAGCTTCTATGCAGATGGTAGTTTCTCTTGGTTTTAATAATACTTTATTAGTCAAAACATTTCCCTTTATTAAGCTATTGTGGTTTGTTCGATACTTATTACGATTTCCAAATCAAGAAACATAATTCCTTTTGAAAACCAAGTACTCATTACTCACGAATGAGGTTTCACACTTTTTAACAAAATTCAATTAAGTCAAGTCTCTTATCTTTTTAGATCAAGTCTCTTAACTTCTTAAATCAATAAATCATTCTTTTTATCTCTCTTAAGCCGTTATACCTAACTTCCCATAAAGCTAGTATAACTCTTAAGCTGTTAAAACAAGTATTACTCTTCTGTTAAAATGATTCAGTATTCTTTTGAAATACTTCAAGATTATTCAGGCTTAAGTCCGGAGACATTGCCGTAATTATTATTCAGTTAACACACGTACGTCTACCGTACTATATATATATTCTTTAAAATATCATGCTCAAGAGGATAGGAAGAATCACATACCTCGCGACGATTATCGACTATTAGCAAAACGCTCCACGGCTATAACCCGGCTAGCCTTGTCCACCTTTCAAGTAGCACATGCTACTCACAGAACATTCAACCTATAAAAGTTATACAAGTCTATCAAAGTCTAGACTACTCGGTAGAATAAATCTAGATACAAGATTCTACGGAAATTTGGGCAGCCCTTCCCTACCCGTCAAACTTCACAAGTCTACTGTAATACAGTCCTATGTAAGTACATTTCAATTCTCTTCTTTAAATTCAGGCTTAAGTCAAAAGACATTGCCGCACAACTATGTTCAGTTCTATATATAGTATACTACAACTATATATTCCTACAACATGTAATTTCCAATTACAATAGAAGGTCAAGAGTGTTTACCTCGATAAGCCCAAAATTATCCAAGTATAAAGTCGATCTTGAGCAACGTTTAGCTCCTACTCCGGGTGCTCCAACCCGCTCCAAATAACCCTTAGAAGTTCTACGCAACTTCTTCTTAATACTCCAACCAACTATGGAGATTTTCCTTAGGGTTTCGTTTTTGTATCAAGGGAAGTATAATAGTATTTCGGCTTTTTCGTATAAGTGTAATCTTGGAATACTACAAGGTATCTGGCTAAGGAAATTTGGGTATAGTAACAATACTTTGGAGAGTATTTCTACCAAGAGGGGTATTCTCGGCCAGGGGAAGGAACTCTCGCGAGGGCCTCTCAAAGGGGAGGACGAGAACAAAACTCTGAGGAGGAGGATTTCTAGACTTAGAAATTATTTTAGGATGAATAAGTCTTCAAAGGGGAGGGGTATTTATAGGTCAAGCAAAGGCCAACCAATGGCCAAGATCATGCCAAGTGCTAAGCAAGTGTAGGGCCAAGATTCATCCATGTGCACCTTATCCATCTACCACAAAATATCCTACCAACTACTTCACAAAAAGCCAAGGATTTCGTCCAAGCTTTACCGCCCACACTCCATCAATGAGAGGGTGCCAAGTGTCGCCCTCTCGTTGGTCCAAAATGTTTCGTCTCTCGGAAAAATCCGCAAAAATTAAAAATGGCATAGCCGGAATTTTCCCCTCGCAAGTTATGTAAAACGTTTCGTCGAAAAACGACTCTAACCGGGTGTTGTGCACAAAGTAAAATCGGCCAAGCCACTTTTAAAGCCCAAACTTTTCTACGTACGTCCTTACGTACATACACTGGAAATACGGGGTATAACATTCTCCCCTCCTTAGAAACATTCGTCCCGAATATTCCTTCTAAGTCTCAAAACAATTGTGCGCCAGTATAGTCTTCACTACTATACTTACGAGAACAATCCTGCCACAACTGGCCACAGAAACACCTGCGCAAAATACTTACATCCAAGTTCACGAGGAATAACCTTTGACATCACAAAATCCCTTACCCTAGGTCTAAAATATACTTCCTTCGCACCTTCTCCTTACAAAAGAACTGATCACCTATATGCTCGCAATACATGCTCGCTTCTTCCCTTACGTGTCGTACCCTTCTCGTACACTCGAACTCTTTTTTACCATATCTCTGTCACTGATTCAGTTTCCAAATCTCTGGGTTACTATCTCCAACTTGGTCATCATTAACTGGGAACACTCTGGATGGATCTCCGATACTTTACCGAATATAGCAACACGAAAAGACCGGACATACTGCCTCCTAAGTTGGACGACAAAAGCTAACATATAGGCAACCTGGCCTATTTCCTCACATGATCTGAAAGGCCCAAGGTAACTCGGGCTAAGTTTCCTCTGATTTTCCAAAACTCGCTACACCCCTCCGGGGTGGTACCTTCGAGAAGACCCACCGTCAACCTGAACTCCAAGCATCGTCGCCGATCATCCGCACGACTTACGCTGATTACGAGCCGCCGATAACCTCTTCTGGATAAGCTTCACCCTATCCACATCCTAATGAATAAGTATGAACCAACTATCTGAACTTTGCCAACATCGAACCAATCGAATGGCAACTTACATTTCCGCCCCTTCAAGGAGTCATAAAGCGATATTTGATTACTGAAATGGTGGTTATCAAAAACACTCCCTCAACAGGAGACAACAATCCTTACAGCTACCCCTGAAATCCACACATTGGCGAGGCGAATGCGTCTTGAGACTCACCGAGTTCTCAACCCCGCTGGTAAAACTTCCGAAACGAAAATAGTCGTAACTGGCTCCATCGCGACATAAGGTGAAGGCAGGCACCTCATACAGCCATACAACCTTCCTGATATAACATCTCGCATAACCCTTTGCCGAGTAAATGATCTTGACTAAAAGACAATACGGGCTGACCTCATTGGCCCGACTACTGGTTGAACGCATCCACGAACTCGTACGATGGTTAACTAAACTTGGGCCTAACACCCTCGTGACCCTAACACAAAGCGGGACCACCACAAACTGACCCCACCACCATACAGGCCGCGGGTTGACCCGCAACATGGCCTCAACCCTACCCGGCAATGCTCAAAACACTAGCTCCCCGATCCGAAACAATCTTACTAATCCACGTTACGAAAACCTAGCGGTCTTCTTAGCTCAACTACCCTCTTTCCTACTACTCAGGGACTTATCACACAAACATATCTCACGTGCACTATGCACTCCGATAAGGGTCAAACATAAAATACCTCTTTTACTCGAGATGGCCTTACCTCTAAGGTCTCCACGTATATCATTCTAAGGCTCACACCTTCCCTTATCCCCGACTCTTTCCTGGTTAACTAACCATGATTTCTAATCACAATATACTTATGTTATCTGAACATAACACTTAAGATATACTCATCTCATCATATGTGCTAATCCCTAGAGGTTTAAGGATATACCTGTATCTACTGCTTCACTCCCCTTAGGCGTTCTAATCAAACCTACCCCGTAGGGCGCATAGCTAGGGAAGATGACGAACTACCCACCGATCCTGAAGGCTGAGTCCTCCTACTAGGACATCCTTGACACACGTGGCCTCGACGGCGCCCGGTAACATGAGTACCAACAAAAGACGACATTCCTCGATGACGTCCGTCACCGTGAATACCGAGGAAAATCGAATCGGTGGCCGGAACCTACGTGTAGTTGTGAGCGGAAGCTCGGAGCTCGACCAACTCCTGCATACCCCGAACGTCCTGAACCCTGTGGAGGACCTCTCTGCACTGGTGGATGTGCATAATCTAATCTGCTGCTGAGGTGATTCGCCTCGAAAGTTACCAAAGGACCTTCATTGCGGCCTCTTCTCGCCCTTAGTTAACCCGTCGATCTCTACGTTTCTCGGCCTGCTGTGCATAAGCCCGTACACAGGCCATGCTCAAGCCTAACTGAAGAATTTCCTCTGCACGACCCTCTCTTAGATATTCATCAAGACTCGCGGTATATCGGTATACTCTCTGGTAGCCAAATCCATAGCTAGTAACAGGGTCGCCTCTTTGCAATCTCTATTCTCTGTTCGATGCCGTGGGCGAAGGTTCAACTTATCATGGCGCAGGAGGCTGCGCCGTGCTAAACTCTGTGAAATTTGGTGATGTCGCAGAACTCCCCGAATGAAGCACCATGTCAGGTGATGATTGGGCTTGTGCCTACGTAACCCTCTGTACTCTACTCGCAGCTCCCTCGGCTGCCTTGCCCTTCTGGGCTCGGGTTTGCCCTACGCGGAGGCATAACGGTAAGGGAAAGAAATACGTTAGAGGGTCCAACTTATCACACGCGCTAAGGCACGATCTCGTAATGAGAAGAATAGAAACCAATCCTAAATATCCTATAGCCTCACGATTATTGGTGTGGTGCACAACACCGATAATCAAGACTCTCTTGGATACGATGCGTAGATACTTTTCAGGATTAATCGCTCGATACCACTTTTGTCACGACCAACCGGGCGGGCGTGGTCGTGCCTACCCGGCACCCTAGTGATACAACATCAGAGAAATCAGCGGAATATAAAACAATAACATGAAACAACATGAAGTATGAAATAATAATCTGAGAAAAATTGTCTTTCGGCATGTATATATGAAAACTTAAATTCGAACAGTTACATCCCATGACAACCCTGCCCACAACAGTACTACAGACCTCTACGAATGATGTGACAACCACGACGGGACATGGCCCCGTCATACCCCTGAATGTAAGCACCTACAACAACATGGGACTATACCAAGATAAGCCTCCGGAGGAACGGAGCTTCCCAAACTGATCGTGACCCTAGGCGGGGATCAACGGCGGTGTACCTTTACTGCGGCATGAACGCAGCCCGAAGGAGGTCGAGATAACAGTACCAAGTATGTGGCGAAAATATCGTAAATGAAATCATAGTAGTCTATATAAAGCAGGAGACATGTATGATAACCAAACTACAGTTCACAATAAATAAGCAGTCATGTCAAGTCAGGGAATCACACCCTCAAAGTCATCACTCAAATATAACAATGGGTCTCATGCCCACAACATCAATCATGCCCGTGGAATACCTTCATCACTGCCGGCTGTCTATGATATAAAAGCACCAAGGAATACACATGAACACGTGTCCACTGTGTCATCATAAAACCGTCTGGGGTAAGTACGAAGGCATAGCCGACTACTAAAACCACAATGCGACAAGGTCATAAATCAGATCATGATATGTCTGACCGTCACATGATCAAAGCCGCCACTCGCCGCGATATCTAATGTGCGCTTCTAGCCTGGAACTTCCGTAGCTCGCATAAGCCACTCCGATGGCTGCGTGAGGTATTCCGCATCGAGGGTAGCTACTCCCCGGCGTCTGGACTCGTCGTCGCGTGGCCACATGACCGCGTTACCACAAAGGCCGCACACTAACACGGAACTCCCGATTCGCGCAAATACAGCACCGCATAAGGTATTCTCGAATCATAGGTCACACAGACCCGCCTGAGTCTACCCCGCATCGGAGGGCAGCTTAACCCCCGGAATCATGAGTGATATAATACTAACATAACAACTTATCGTTAAACAACCTAAGCACAACAAGGGAAAACCCCTTTACACAAACATCACAAGATACTAACTCACGTAGCATCCTAACATGTTTACTTATCAAGTCAATAAGAAAGTATTACAAGACTATCACAAATCAACACAATCAAGTTATTCACACAAAGTACTTTCTACATTATGTTAACAAGTTCGGGTTTTTAACCCCAAAGTACTTCATGTATTACTCTTTTAAAAGATCTGTTTCTTTCACAAAAGTCACACAATACTCGTAGTATATGAAAATAGATTGATTATCTTTTGAAGTAAATCAAAACACTTCTCTTTGTAAAATCAAGTAACAACATTCTTTTCCAAACGTTCAAGTTTGCCTAATTTTAATTACTCAATTTTCTCATTTTCGAAAGGTTCCGTAGTTCATAGTTTTAATCCCTTAAAACAATTTGAGAAACATATACCTTATGTGTGAGTAGGTTATTCTTGTTCATAACAAGCTTGATACAACAACCATGATCTAGGAAATGTAATATCATTTTGTCTCATCTTAGCTTCTATGCAGATGGTAGTTTCTACTGGTTTTAATAATACTTTATTAGTCAAAACATTTCCCTTTATTAAGCCACGTGGTTTGTTCGATACTTATTCTGATTTCCGAAATCAGTAAAACATAATTCCTTTTGAAAACCAAGTACTCATTACTCACGAATGAGGTTTCACACTTTTTAACAAAATTCAATTAAGTCAAGTCTCTTATCTTTTTAGATCAAGTCTCTTAACTTCTTAAATCAATAAATCATTCTTTTTATCTCTCTTAAGCCGTTATACCTAACTTCCCATAAAGCTAGTATAACTCTTAAGCTTTTAAAACCAAGTATTACTCTTCTGTTAAAATGATTCAGTATTCTTTTGAAATACTTCAAGATTATTCAGGCTTAAGTCCGGAGACATTGCCGTAATTATTATTCATTTAACACACGTACGTCTACCGTACTATATATATATTCTTTAAAATATCATGCTCAAGAGGATAGGAAGAATCACATACCTCGCGACGATTATCGACTATTAGCAAGACGCTCCACGGCTATAACCCGGCTAGCCTTGTCCACCTTTCAAGTAGCACATGTTACTCACAGAACATTCAACCTATAAAGGTTATACAAGTCTATCAAAGTCTAGACTACTTGGTAGAATAAATCTAGATACAAGATTCTACGGAAATTTGGGCAGCCCTTCCCTACCCGTCAAACTTCACAAGTCTCATGTCTGATACGCCTATGTAAGTACAGTTCAATTCTCTTCTTTAAATTCAGGCTTAAGTCAAAAGACATTGCCGCACAACTATGTTCAGTTCTATATATAGTATACTACAACTATATATTCCTACAACATGTAATTTCCAATTACAATAGAAGGTCAAGAGTGTTTACCTCGATAAGCCCAAAATTATCCAAGTATAAAGTCGATCCTGAGCAACGTTTAGCTCCTACTCCGGGTGCTCCAACCCGCTCCAAATAACCCTTAGAAGTTCTACGCAACTTCTTCTTAATACTCCAACCAACTATGGAGATTTTCCTTAGGGTTTCGTTTTTGTATCAAGGAAGTATAATAGTATTTCTGGGCTTTTCGTATAAGTGTAATCTTGGAATACTACAAGGTATACGGCTAAGGAAATTTGGGTATAGTAACAATACTTTGGAGAGTATTTCTACCAAGAGGGGGGGGTATTCTCGGCCAAGGGGGGAAGGGAACTCTCGGCCAAGGGGCCTCTCAAAGGGGGGAGGACGAGAACAACACTACAAGGGAGGGAGGATTTCTAGACTTAGAAATTATTTTAGGATGAATAAGTCTTCAAAGGGGAGGGGTATTTATAGGTCAAGCAAAGGCCAACCAATGGCCAAGATCATGCCAAGTGCTAAGCAAGTGTAGGGCCAAGATTCATCCATGTGCACCTTATCCATCTACCACAAAATATCCTACCAACTACTTGACAAAAAGCCAAGGATTTCGTCCAAGCTTTACCGCCCACACTCCATCAATGAGAGGGTGCCAAGTGTCGCCCTCTCGTTGGTCCAAAATGTTTCGTCTCTCGGAAAAATCCGCAAAAATTAAAAATGGCATAGCCGGAATTTTCCCCTCGCAAGTTATGTAAAACGTTTCGTCGAAAAACGACTCTAACCGGGTGTTGTGCACAAAGTAAAATCGGCCAAGCCACTTTTAAAGCCCAAACTTTTCTACGTACGTCCTTAAGTACATACACTGGAAATACGGGGTATAACATGTTGTTGGTTATATGTTGGCCGAGAATGGCTAGTGAAGTATTAAACTATTTGGTATGAATTGTGGGGCGGAATGTTACACGTATTGTAAGGCGTGTAATCCCCTTTGTTTGGTTGTTGTTTTGAGCCTTAAATATGTCGTGTTGGTTATTGTATTCGACCTTGAAAAAGGTGGCAAAGTGAGTAGAAACAAAGGAAGTGCTGCCCGATTTTCCGTAGAATTAGAGACCGTATACTTAGTATTATTCTACGTTAGAGACTAGAAGTTGATAGTCTTGTTGTGACCATTATAGGTTGACACTTCGCATGCGGCGTATTCGGCTTAGCTTGTGGATATTAGCCGAAAAGGTATGTGAACTATCTCCTCTTCTAGCATGACTCCTTAAGATAAAGAAAGTACGTCCTACTCCTTAAATGATCCATTCCTTGGTTGTATTTGGATTGCCTAAAGTAGAATTTGTTCTATGTACTTCCTTTGATTGTACTTTGATGTTTAAATTGTAAGTTGTATAATCCATTGCCTTAGTGAAGTTGGACTCTTAAAAGTGAAAGTATTTTACTTAAAGTACATAGAGTCTTGAAAAGGAAGTGGTTTCCAAATCTTTTGGGCTAGTGCCTTAGTCCCAAAATCCTAAAGGTCATTATAATGACTTTAGGGGAGTCAAAGGAGTGATTTACTTAATTGTTTTAAAAGAGGAGAAATGGAATGATTTAAGAGAAGTAACTTGTTTTAAAGGAGTGAGTTACTTAAGGTTTAAAAGTAGAAGAAACTTGTTTTCTATATATTAAGAGACTTGAAGTGTTTTGAAAGTTAAGAACTTGATTTGTAAGTATGTGATACTTGGTTTTTAATGTAACGACCCGTTCCGGGGCCCGTTACTGGTGCCTTACCCTGGGCACCCTAGTGATACATACATCAGAGAAAATCAGCGGAACATAAAACATGAGTCATTTAACAAGAGATATAATAAATAAACAGGCCAACCAAAAACAGTTGCCTTCAGTATATACATAAAACCTGAACAGTTTAATCCTTTTACAACCCCGCCACAAAGATTACTGCACTTAAGATATACAATGACTATGACGGACAGGGCTCGCCATACCCTGAATGTACAAGAACCTACAACTCGGGAATACCTACCAAAAGATAAGCCTCGGAGAAACGGAGCTTCAAATGCTGTTGGCGTGATCCATGAGCGAGGATCCACGGCGATGTACCTCTACTGCGGCGTGACGCAGCCCGAAGGAGGTCGATAACAGTACCAAGTATGTGAAACTGCATACAATCAGAATGAAATCATACTAGTCTATATAAAGCAGAGACATGTATGATAACCAAACTACGATTCACAACATAAAACGATCATCACTCCAATATAACTATGGGTCTCACGCCCGCACATCAATCGAGTTCGCATTATGGCGCATGCCCCGGAATCGCGACGGTGTAGACATGTCCATGATGCAACAATAATACCAATGTCCTGGCCATGCCCCGGATTCTGCATCGGTGTAGACATGTCCATGTGACCTCAACAACAAGACAGCAATCCAAATGGAAGCATACCCGTGCGCTACGCATCGTGTCAGTATGTCCAAAGGGAAAAATAAGACAACATTCCAAATGGACGCATACCCGTGCGCTACGCATCGTGTCAGTATGTCCAAAGGGAAATATAAGACAACATTCCAAATGGACGCATACCCGTGCGCTACGCATCGTGTCAGTATGTCCAAAGGGAAATATAAGACAACATTCCAAATGGACGCATACCCGTGCGCTACGCATCGTGTCAGTATGTCCAAAGGGAAACAACAAGGCGGTAATCTAAATGGAAGCATACCCGTGCGCTACGCATCGTGTCAGTACGTCCATAGCGATGCACAACAATAATACTATCAACAGGAACGTACCCGTGGAATTTCTCCGTCACTGCCGGCACGTCCAAGTAAGTTCTCAACAAGTCAACCGACCCTCCATCGAGAGACGCGGTAACACAGAAATACAACGCTTTGCACAACAAAGGTTATCACAATAAGCATAGCCAAGCTTCACAACAACAAGCATAGGCAAGTTTCACAACAACACAAAGTACTTTCATTTTATACCAAAGTCCGGGGTTTTAACCCCAAAGTACTACATACGTAAGTTCTTTTAAAAGAGATCCATTTCTTTTATAAAAGTCACCCGATACCCGTAGTATTAGAATGACCAACCCACCTTCCTTTTCAAAACCAAGTAACAACATTCTTTTCCTAAGTTCCAGTTTGCCTAGTTTCAATTACTCAAGCTTCTCATTTTCAAATGGTTTCATAGTTCCCAAACTTAATCACTTGATTCCTTTTTAGAACAATTGAGTAACATATGTCATATATGTGAGTAGTTTATTCTTGTTTATAACGATCTTATTACAGCAGCCATGATCTAGAAGATGTAATATCATTTTGTCTTATCTTAGCTTCTATGCAGATGGAGGTTTCTACTGGTTTTAATACAACACATCATTATTCAATACATTTTCCTTTTATTAACGCGGTGGTGCTGTCGATACATTCTGATTCCTGAAATCAGTAAAACATTATCCCTTTAAAAACCAAGTACTCATTACTCACGAATGAGGTTTCACACAAACATCCACATTAAAACAAATAAGTTAAGTCTCTTATCTTATAAGATCAAGTCTCTTAACTTCTAACATCAGTAAACCATTTTCACTTACATAAGGTCGTTATAACTAACTTCCCATCAAGCTAGTATAACACCCTATGTTTTAAACCAACCAAATCACTTAGCACGTATCGTCTGGTACTACATAGTTCACAACAACATGCTAGAAAAGATAGGAAGAGGTTCACATACCTCGCGACGATTTATCGACAATAAGCAAAATGCTCCAAGTACTACAACGCTAGCCCTTTCCACTCTCGAGTATAATACGGTACTGTTAGTACTTTAACCTATAAAGTTCAAAACGTCTATTAACCCCAAACCACAAGTTTATATCTTTGTATAGAAAATTCGGCTCTCCCCATGGCAGCGTAAATCTCCTCTCTATCGAGGCCGCTACCAAGCCAACCAGTGGGGTTTACACGCCTACCGGACGTGTACAATTCTACTCGATACTACACAAGTCTACCGCAATACATCCTATGTAAATACATTCAGATTCGATTCTTTATTCTTGAGCTTAAGTCAAAAGACATTGCGAATACTAAGTAGTTCCATATATAGTATACTTCAACTATATATTCAACCAAACATGTAATTTCCAATTACAATAGAGGAAAAGATAATTACCTCGATAAGCCCAAAATTATCCGAGTTTAATGTCGCTCCCGAGCAAGGTTTAGCTCACTCGTGCGCTCCAAACCAATCCAAACAACCCTTAGAAGTTCTAACCAAATACTAATCACATACTTCAAACAACTCTGAAGCTATCCTGAGGGTTTCGGGTAGAGACTAAAAGGACAAAACGTAGAAATTCCGGACTATACGTACAGATGTATCTTGGGAATACTAGACGGTACCCGGCTATGGTATTTGGGGCATGATAACACTCCTCGGGGAGTATTTCTATCCCACAACAAGGGTATTATACGAAAACAACTAGGCTAGTGGGTACCCACGGCCAAGCCTCACTCAAAGGGGGCCTCTCGGCCAAAGCTCACAAAGGGGGCGGGCTTTGGACGATTTCAACTCACAAAGGGGGAGAGATTTCAAGACTTGGAAAATGATTTTGGATGAAGAAAGTTCATCAACTAAGGGGGTATTTATAGCAAACCCAAAGGCCAACCAATGGCCAAGATCTAGCCAAGTGCAAGGCAAGTGTAAGGCCAAGATCAAGCCAAGTGCACCCTAGACCCTACTCCTAAAACCCTCACAAATATCTACAAAATCTGGCACCACTTGCCCGCCAATTCGGCCAGTGCGCACATGCTTCCATTGTGAGGTGACACGTCACCCTCCGTTGGTCCGAATGTTTTCTCTCGGAAAAATCCGCCAAAAATACAAAACGACATAGCCGGAATTTTCCTTCGCAAGTTACGTAAACGTTTCGTCGAAAAACGACTCTAAGGGTGTTGTGCACAAAGGTAACCGGCCAAGCCACCTAGGCGGGGTGACACGTGTCACCCTCCTATTGGCCCTCAAAAACGTCTTCGAAAAATATCCACAATGGCCAAAATCTCAAAACAAAGTGGGCCCCAAAGCGTAAATTTCTCCGTGGGCCCACGTGACCATTTCCGAAAATAAAATCTCAAAATTCTAATATAATTTAAGAAGCCCACATACCAAATCTGGGAATCCAATTCTTATTAACGAACCTTTTTCTTCACAAATAACCGGAACTTTTCCGTCGAAAAACTCACAGCTTTCTTTCTTTTCAAAATTTACATGCGTACTCTGCATGCACGTCCTCACATATATACCCCGCAACTACGGGTATAACATTCTCCCTCCTTAGAAACATTCGTCCGAATGTTCCTTCTCATGGCGGATAACGATGAAGTTCCTCTAACAAGTTGTCAACGCCACAGCTTGGCCACGAAATAACACACGGTATCTTCCTTCCTTACTCGTCGTGCCCTTCTCGAACACTTGAACTCTTCTAGTATACGTACCACACTTCAGTCATCGCTTCAGGTCCCAAAACCTTGGAGTCACCACCTCCAAACTTGGTCATCTCTGTAGTAATATCCCCAAGGCCATTCCGCCTTCACGAACGATTCGTCGAACGCATCCACAAACTCATACGATGAGTCGTCTAAACTCGGGCCTAGCACCCTCGTGACCCTACCTCTGGCGGGACCACCCAGCTGGCCCCACCCCAAACCGGGTTCTGGTTTGACCGCAAATGGTCCTAAACCCGACCCCAACCGTGCAAACTCTTGTTCCCCGATTCGGAACAATCTTACTAATTCACATCATGAAAGCTACCACTTCCATCTCACACTACCCACGGACTTATCACACAAATAAATCCCACGTATACTACTCACCCTTATAAAGGTCAAACATAAAACGAATCTTTTACTCAAGACGACCTTACCTCTAAGGTCTCAGTCGTGAAATAGTCTAAGGTTCACACTTACCATGCCTCCATACGTATCCTTCCAACTAACCATGCATTTTAACTCACACATATCACAATGCTATCCGTACATAGCACAATAATGAGATCATCATAACAAGCATACCAAAACTCTAGAGGGTTAAGGATATACCTGAAGCTACCGCTCCACTCTAATCATAGGCCTGCCCTGCAGGGCGCATAGCTGTAGAAGGTGATGAACCAGCCACAGATCCTGAAGGCTGAGTCGTAACATCCGCGCTTCCCTTGGTAGGACAGTTCCTCGCAAATGGCCCGCTGGCCGCATGCAAAACAAACTCCCAATCTAGCACGACACTCTCCAAAATGGAGTCTACCACAATGGTCACAACGAGGTAGGGTGGCTTCACCGTTAACACCCCTTCTGCCGAAAATCTGAACCTCGAGCCCCGACTGCTCACGAAGGCGGTGGAGGACCACTGCATCCGGTGGGGGTATATAACTAGCTTTCTTCGAGGCGGTCCGCCTCGAAAGCCACCAAGGACCTGCCGTCTGGCCTCTTCTGGCGATCCAGTCATTCCGCCGACCCTCCGTGCCTCACATCCTGGTGCGTGAGCTGCATGCGGGCAATGTCCATGCGGTGAAGAGAAACACCGCACAAGATTCGCCATATAATCATCAAGCGGTGGCGTGGCGATGCACCCTATCCTCCATATTCGCAACTAAGCGCAGGGACATATCGAGCCAAAGAATCGAACTCGACATTGTACTCCCGACGGTCGCCTCTCTGTCTCGAGAATAAAAATCACCGGCGTGCCCTCTCAATCTGCGGAGGCAAGAAGTGCGTGAGGAAAGCCCCCGAAAACTCATCCCATACTGCTGGAGGTGCATGCTCTCCCCGGGAAAGCTCCCATGAATCAAACCAATCGACTGCGGTATCACGCAGCCGATGCGAACCAAAGGTCACAGACTCGGTTTCTGAAGCCTTGATCACCCGCATGATCCGCTGTAACTGCCGGATGAACTCCTGCGGATCATCCTCAGGCCTCGACCCATAAAACTCGCGGGCTACAACTCGTAAAGTCCGTAGCCTCAAACTATCTGCTCGGGGTGAACCATCGTGCTATGGAACGAGCTGCTGCATCGGCTGTCTCATATCTGCCACAACCACGGCGATGGGCCATCTCCTTGTGACCCATCTCCCTGCTCGGTGTGGGGTGGAGGCTCGAATCTTGTAGTCTCATCACCACCGCTGCGGCTCTAAACTCTCTTTGGTCTTTGGCGGCGTCGCGAAACCGCCGTCAAGCACAACCTCGAGTCTTGTCTGGGCTGCGCCTCGTACTCCTCTGTATCTCACTAGCGGCACCCTCGCTGCCTTGCCTTCGGGCTCTGGTTGCCTTGCGCGGAGGCATAACTGGTAAAAACGAGATACGTCAGAGGGGTCCAACTTACAACACAGCTCTAAGGCACGATCTCAGAATGAGAAGAATGGAAACCAATCCTAAATGTCCTATAGCCTCCTGATTATAGATGTGGTGCACAACACACCGATAATCAAGACTACTGTAGACACGGTCTCAGACACTTTCCGAGGATTAATCGCTCGATACCACTTTTGTAACGACTGTTCGGGGCATCGTGCCTTACCAGGCACCCTAGTGATACATACATCAGAGAAAATCAGCGGAACATAAAACATGAGTCATTTAACAAGAGATATAATAAATAAACAGGCCAACCAAAAACAGTTGCCTTCAGTATATACATAAAACCTGAACAGTTTAATCCTTTTACAACCCTGCCCACAACAGTACTACAGACCTCTAAGATATACAATGACTATGACGGGACAGGCCACGCCATACCCACGAATGTACAAGAACCTACAACTCGGGAATACCTACTAAAAGATAAGCCTCCGAGAAACGGAGCTTCAAATGCTACTGAATCGTGATCCTATGGCGAGGATCCACGATCGATGTACCTCTACCGCGGCGTACGCGGCCACGAGGTCGATCTAACAGTACCAAGTATGTGAAATCGCATAATCATCAGAATGAAATCATACTAGTCTATATAAAGCAGAGACATGTATGATAACCAAACTACGATTCCAACATAAAAGCGATCATCACTCGATATAACTATGGGTCTCACGCCCACATCAATCAGGTTCGCATTATGGCCGCATGCCCCCGGAATACTGCATCGGTGTAGACATGTCCATGATGAAACAATAATACCAATGTCCCATGGCCACATGCCCCCGGAATTCTGCATCGGTGTAGACATGTCCATGTGACCTCAACAACAAGACAGCAATCCAAATGGAAGCATACCCGTGAGCTACGCATCGTGTCAGTATGTCCAAAGGGAAAAATAAGACAACATTCCAAATGGACGCATACCCGTGCGCTACGCATCGTGTCAGTATGTCCAAAGGGAAATATAAGACAACATTCCAAATGGACGATACCCGCGTGCGCTACGCGATCGTGTCGGTATGTCCAAAGGGAAACAAAGCGGTAATCTAAATGGAAGCATACGTGCGCTACGCGTCGTGTCGACGCCCATAGCGATGCACAACAATAATACTATCAGCGAGGCGTGCGGTGGAATTTCTCCGTCGCTGCCGACGTCAAGTAAGTTCTCAACAAGTCAACCGACCACTCGTTGAGACGCGGTAACACAGAAATACAACGCTTTGCACAACAAAGGTTATCACAATAAGCATAGCCAAGCTTCACAACAACAAGCATAGGCAAGTTTCACAACAACACAAAGTACTTTCATTTTATACCAAAGTCCGGGTTTTAACCCCAAAGTACTACATACGTAAGTTCTTTTAAAAGAGATCCATTTCTTTTATAAAAGTCACCCGATACCCGTAGTATTAGAATGACCAACCCACCTTCCTTTTCAAAACCAAGTAACAACATTCTTTTCCTAAGTTCCGGTTGCCTAGTTTGATTACTCAAGCTTCTCATTTTCAAATGGTTTCATAGTTCCCAAACTTAATCACTTGATTCCTTTTTAGAACAATTGAGTAACATATGTCATATATGTGAGTAGTTTATTCTTGTTTATAACGATCTTATTACAGCAGCCATGATCTAGAAGATGTAATATCATTTTGTCTTATCTTAGCTTCTATGCAGATGGAGGTTTCTACTGGTTTTAATACAACACATCATTATTCAATACATTTTCCTTTTATTAACGCTGCAGTGGTGCTGTCGATACATTACGATTCGAAATCGGTAAAACATTATCCCTTTAAAACCAAGTACTCATTACTCACGAATGAGGTTTCACACAAACATCCACATTAAAACAAATAAGTTAAGTCTCTTATCTTATAAGATCAAGTCTCTTAACTTCTAACATCAGTAAACCATTTTCACTTACATAAGGTCGTTATAACTAACTTCCCATAAAGCTATTATAACACCCTATGTTTTAAACCAACCAAATCACTTAGCACATGTACGTCTACCGTACTACATAGTTCACAACAACATGCTAGAAAAGATAGGAAGAGGTTCACATACCTCGCGACGATTTATCGACAATAAGCAAAATGCTCCAAGTACTACAACGCACTAGCCCTTTCCACTCGAGTAGAATACGCTACTCTTAGTACTTTCACCTATAAAGGTCAAAACGCCTATTAACCCCAAAACACAAGTTTCTATCTTTCTATAGAAAATTCGCGGCCTCCCCAACAGCGTAAATCTCCTCCTCTATCGAGGCCGCTACCAAGCCAACCGGGGGGTTTACACGCCTACGGACGTGTACAATTCTACTCGATACTACACAAGTCTACCGCAATACACCTATGTAAATACTGATTGATTCGATTCTTTATTCTTGAGCTTAAGTCAAAAGACATTGCGAATACTAAGTAGTTCCATATATAGTATACTTGACTATATATTCAACCAAACATGTAATTTCCAATTACAATAGAGGACAAGATAATTACCTCGATAAGCCCAAAATTATCCGAGTTTAATGTCGCTCCCGAGCAAGGTTTAGCTCCTCCGTGCGCTCAAACCACTCCAAACAACCCTTAGAAGTTCTAACCAACTTCTACTCACATACTTCAACCAACGATGAAGATTTCCTTAGGGTTTCGGTTTGAGACTAAAAGGACAAAAGGTAGTATTTCCGGACTCTACGTAAAGAGGTATCTTTGGAATACTACAAGGTACAAGGCTAAGGTATTTTGGGCATTATAACAATACTAGGGAGTATTTCTATACCACAACAAGGGTATTATACGAAAACAACTAGGCTGGGGTACCCGGCCAAGCCTCACTCAAAGGGGGGGGGGGGCCTCTCGGCCAAAGCTCCACAAAGGGGGGGAGGGCTTTGGACGATTTCAACTCACAAAGGGGGAGAGATTTCAAGACTTGGAAAATGATTTTTGGATGAAGAAAGTTCATCAACTAAGGGGGTATTTATAGCAAACCCAAAGGCCAACCAATGGCCAAGATCTAGCCAAGTGCAAGGCAAGTGTAAGGCCAAGATCAAGCCAAGTGCACCCTAGACCCTACTCCTTAAAACCCTCACAAATATCTACACAAATATCTAGCACCACTTGCCCCCTCAATTCGGCCAAGTGCCGCCCCACATGCTTCCATTGTGAGGGTGACACATGTCACCCTCCCGTTGGTCCAGAATGTTTCGTCTCTCGGAAAAATCCGCAAAAATACAAAACGACATAGCCGGAATTTTCCCTTCGCAAGTTACGCAAAACGTTTCGTCGAAAAACGACTCTAACCGGGTGTTGTGCACAAAGGTAACTTCGGCCAAGCCACCTAGGCGGGGGTGACACGTGTCACCCTCCTATTGGCCCTCAAAAAACGTCTTTCGAAAAATATCCACAATGGCCAAAATCTCGAAAACAAAGTGGGCCCCACAAAGCCGTAAATTTCTCCCGTGGGCCCCACGTGACCATTTCCGAAAATAAAATCTCAAAATTCTAATATAATTTAAGAAGCCCACATACCAAATCTGGGAATCCAATTCTTATTAACGAACCTTTTTCTTCACAAATAACCGGAACTTTTCCGTCGAAAAACTCACATCTTTCTTTCTTTTCAAAATTTCTGTCGTACTCTCGCACGTACGTCCTCACATATATACCCTGCAACTACGGGGTATAACATTTAATAGTATAAGTCTCTTGGTTATAAAAGGAATGGACATGTCTAAAACCATAAAGGGTTATAACGGCTTTATGGGAAGTTGGTTATAACGGCTTTATGGAAGGTTTAAAAAGTTGTCTATTTTGATTATTAGGCATAAGTTGCCTAGATTGTGAAAATTTGGAGTTACTTGATTTCAAGCTTTGAAATGAGTTTTCTAAAAGTATAGTAACTTACTTTGAAAAATAGACACACCTTGATACTACGGGTGTTAGTATCGTGGGGCTTTACATAGAAGGGAGTCTTTTATAAAAGAATGTACGTACGAAGTACTTTGGCTTGATTAATTGAGAATTATTCCATGTGATGCCTTGATAAGTACTTTGGCTTGATAAATTGAGAATTTGTCTAAGTGTGCCTTGATAAGTACTTTGGCTTGATTAATTGAGAATTATTCCATGTGATGCCTTGATAAGTACTTTGGCTTGTTAATTGAGAATTATTCTATGTGTGCCTTGATAAGTACTTTGGCTTGTTTAGTTGAGAATTGCCTATGTGTGCTGGAAATAGCCGGTTGTGTGCTATTGGTATATCAGTCGTTTCGGGGTCATTCCCCGGGTTTGTGGCATTTGGATATTCCGTGGATTTGCTACCCACGATGCGAGGAATACCTCATGCGGGTCCGTAAGGACTTATGCGGGTGAAATAGTCCCATGCGGGCGGGTCCAGCCTATGCGAGGAATACCTCATGCGAGTCCGTAAGGGCTTATGCGGGTGAAATAGTCCCATGCGAGGATTACCTCACGCGGGTCCACGCGGCCTATGCGGGTGAAATAGTCCCAGGAGTAGGATGGTTAAATGATACTGCGGGCGGATGGTCCTGTTTTGATCATGAGCTTCCTATTTTATATTGTAAGGATACTACTGTTTACTCTCATTGTTAGTAAGGCACAATGTGTTGTAATTTGATTATCATATATGTCCCCGGATTTGGTTGTGTTACCCTATGGTCATGCTTTTACGATGTGGGATTCCGGGGCATGAGACCACAAGGTATTTGGGACACAGGTGGGACTTGGTGTTCATGTATCCTTATTGGTGTTATTACATCATGGACTGCCGGCAGTGAGGAAGGATTCCACGGGCATGATTGATATTATGGGTGTGAGACCCATAGTTATATTTGAGTAGTGACTTTGAGGGCCTGCGTCCCTGACTTGATATGACTGTTTATGTGTTATGTACTGTAGGTTGGCTATCAGACATGTCTCCTGTTTTGTTTAGACTGTTATGATTTTATTACAGTACTTACTGTTCACATACTTGGTACATTCTTCGTACTGACCTCCTTCGAAGCTGCGTTCATCTTCGCAGTCTAGTACGCTTGATTTGGTGGTCGGCAGTGTAGGACCGCCTTTCGAGTTTTGGATAGTTCCTCTGCTCGTGAGTTTATCATTTTGGTATAGTTCCTTGATGCAGGCTTTTTATGCGATTATGGGTGCAGCGGGGCCTTGTCCGTCATATTTGATATAACTCTTAGAAGTGCGTATTCATATGTGGAATTGGACTCGTATGCGATGTGTAGTGTCTTTTATTATGTATATTATATGGCGGCCATCGGCTTTGCCCTTGCACGTCGTTGGTTTTCGAAAAAAAGAGGTGTTATTTAATTTCCGCGATTTACTTATGTTGTTAAGGTAGAAGGGTGCCCAGTAGGGCACCGATCCGAGCGAGGTTCGGGGTGACAGAGTGGTATCGAGCGATCGATCCTCGGAATGTCTGAGGCCGTGTCTAGTAAGTCTTGATTATCGGTGTGTTGCGCGCCACACCCATGCAGTGAGGCTACAGGACATTTAGGAGTTGGTTTCTATTCTTCTCACTCTAAGATCGTGCCTAGAGCCGTGTTAGTAAGATAATTCCTCTCGACGTAATTTTGTGTTCTGATTATGCCTCGAGGAGGCAACGCGGCCCTTGAGAAGGGCAAAGGAGTAGCGAGCTACTAGTCGGACTCGAGAGAGTTGATAGGGCTTATGCCGTGGCATACGGATGTGGTTCGCGATCGGCGAGTTCTTCTTCGCCGAGTTTTGAGGCCCGACACGAGCCTCCGTTTCTCGATTAAGGGAGACTTTAGGGTCATGAAGGAAGCCATTATGTTATTGACCAAGATAAGCGGTCTGCGGTTTCGTCGCGAGGAGGTTATTCGGCGATGCAGACAGTGTATAGAGGTAGAGGGCGGCGCGGAGATCTGCGTAAGAGGCTAGACCGGTTGGTTATTCCGGTGAGTTTTGGGACGAGTGCCTCAAGGCGAGTGAGATATCGTCGGCCTACCCAATACATACCCCGCAACTCACGGTGGAAGATGGACCCCACAAGGTATTTAGGAGCCGGTCGAAGCTCCAGGGGTCGAGGTTCTCAGAGGAGCCGAGGATTTTCTCAGTCAAGGCCACCTATTCCTCAGTGTTTCAGATGCGGTAAGCGTCATTCGGGAAAATGCCGTTATGGCACGGGTCTTTGTTTTTATTGTGGCGTCAGGACATATTGTGGTATGTCCTTTCGGAAGAGCACCGTGAGGTGGCTCGATCTATGAGGCGGTAGTTGGTTCCCTTTCCTCCACGATTGCGTCCCCGTGACAGGTGTTCGAGATGTCACCGATCGTGGTAAAGGTCAGGGTGGAGTTTATAGTTCTGGCGGTCCTTCGAACCGCATAGATGACGTGACTACTGGACAGGACCAGGAGGCGACATCGCACGGGGTTACAGGTATATTTCGATTCTTTTGAATCATACGTGTGTTGATAGATTCAGATTTTACCCTAGCGTATATGTTTTCCCTTTGTTGCTAGAGTTGTAAAGTGATAGTACCCCAGAGGTAAGGATACATTGATTTGTAAAGTGAGAAGTTAAGAATGTTGACAAGAATGATAAGTGAACTGAGACTATAGTGTGTAGAGTTCACAAGTTGTAATTACCCCGTAACAATGTAAGACCGATAGGGAAGGATGTATAGTAGAAATACTTTGGCTTATGTGACGAACCTCTAGTGAATGGGAGGATAGGGTGAGAAGTACCTTGAGATAAGAGAGAGATTTATTTCAGACTAAGAATGAGAAGTTAAGTGTGACGATGAGTCGGGTTATGGACTCATTTCGGGTTAGCCGGTAGTATGGAATGGGGTGATGTCAGTTAGAAATGGTCCCGCTATGTGACAGGGTCACGAGGATGCAAGGCCCAAGTTTAGTTAATTGTGGTACAAGTTTGTGGATGCGTTACACCGGAACTAGGTCGTAAGGACCGAGAAAAGCCTTAACAGGAATGTAAGTAACAATATGGCCAAGTTTGGTTAGTAACTCCAAGGATTGGAGAACCGAAACAAAATTTGAGATTTTGTACGTTTACTAAATGAGTTTAGAAGTACGAGAAAGAATGACAAGTAAGGAAAGAAAGGAACCTCTAAGGATCCCGTGTTTGGGAAGACAGTAACCTTCGAGTTTTGTGAGAAGGGACCACGGACGGAAGGTCCATTATTATGTTCACGTATGTTGTGGTGGCCATGTATGGCATCGTTGGCCTTGTGCATGTATTGACTGTTAGGCATAGTATAGAGTTTATGCCGGAGTTTGTATAGCTTGACAACCGACTAAGAACATTCGCGGACGAATGTTTCTAAGGGGGGAAGAATGTTACACCCCGTAAGTCCAGGACAGGTATAAGAGAATGTACGTAAGGAATCAAGACTTGGAAATCGGTACGAAAGGAATAATTGTTTTTCCGACGGAAAATTTTCCGAACGTCGGAACGGAAAAATGCTCGTTGTTGAGAATTGGATTCTCAAAAGACAATATTTGTAAAATATGGAACTTTTAACATTATAGAAATTTATTTTTACGGATTTAGTCATGTGGGGCCCACCCGAGGAATTTTACGTTTTGTGGGGCCCACGAGGGTTACGGAATTTTATGGACGAATGAGAGGGCGACACGTGGCACCTTCACCACATGGCCTTGGTCGAAATCTTGCAAGGCTAAAATGGTCATTTGACCATTGAGTAGATGACAAAGTCTTGCTAATTAAGAGCTTGACATTGTTGACCAAGTCAAGAGCCATTTGGCTTGATCTCTTCCCTCCAATTTTAACAAGTGTTATTATCCAAGCCCTCCATTGTGTTATAAGTATACTACTAGTGCAAGACTAGCTCATTTACACTTAGAAAAATTAGATAACATTGTGTTCTTCACAAGTACCTCTCGGGTTAGTGCCATAATCCACAAGAAAATTTTGTAGTTTTGATCCATTAGCCACAAGACTTTAACCCAATGTCACCAAGGGTATTGTAAGGTTATCTCAATAGAAAGATTTCGGAAAAACGCGTTTTCACGTTAGTCGCAAGGCGGAAACTAAGGGAGTTCTTCAACTTTGAAGTTGGAACTTGAAGATGGGTTCTTCATAGGCCTCTAAGGAGTGCTTGGAGCGGATTGGAACCTAAGGAAAGGAGCTAAGAATTGCTAAGGCGCGACTTTGGATCTTGGAAATTTTAAGGGCTTTGAAAGGTATAAATTTTGTCGTTTTAGTAGTTAAGACTTACTTATTGTTGTAGCTATGGATTTTATCAAGCATGAGTTATATAGTATGAGGTTTGATAAGAATTTTGACTATTGGAACCCTAATCCGAAATCTAGCATGTTTAGCTTTAAGATTTCAATTCAAGTCGATTATTAGTTAAGTCGTCACATGTTGTATAAAGAAGGAAATTGTAGTTGTTGAAGTTGTTTATGACTAAATAACATGTTGACCTAAGAACTTGGAATTGGAAAAGGATTGGAAAAGACGTAGTGTTGTTGGTTATATGTTGGCCGAGAATGGCTAGTGAAGTATTAAACTATTTGGTATGAATTGTGGGGCGGAATGTTACACGTATTGTAAGGCGTGTAATCCCCTTTGTTTGGTTGTTGTTTTGAGCCTTAAATGTGGCGTGTTGGTTATTGTATTCGACCTTGAAAAAGGTGGCAAAGTGAGTAGAAACAAAGGAAGTGCTGCCCGATTTTCCGTAGAATTAGAGACCGTATACTTAGTATTATTCTACGTTAGAGACTAGAGGTTGATAGTCTTGTTGTGACCATTATAGGTTGACACTTCTACGCACGGCGTATTCGGCTTGTGGATATTAGCCGAAAAGGTATGTGAACTATCTCCTCTTCTAGCATGACTCCTTAAGATAAAGAAAGTACGTCCTACTCCTTAAATGATCCATTCCTTGGTTGTATTTGGATTGCCTAAAGTAGAATTTGTTCTATGTACTTCCTTTGATTGTACTTTGATGTTTAAATTGTAAGTTGTATAATCCATTGCCTTAGTGAAGTTGGATTCTTAAAAGTGAAAGTATTTTACTTAAAGTACATAGAGTCTTGAAAAGGAAGTGGTTTCCAAATCTTTTGGGCTAGTGCCTTAGTCCCAAAATCCTAAAGGTCATTATAATGACTTTAGGGGAGTCAAAGGAGTGATTTACTTAATTGTTTTAAAAGAGGAGAAATGGCATGATTTAAGAGAAGTAACTTGTTTTAAAGGAGTGAGTTACTTAAGGTTTAAAAGTAGAAGAAACTTGTTTTCTATATATTAAGAGACTTGAAGTGTTTTGAAAGTTAAGAACTTGATTTGTAAGTATGTGATACTTGGTTTTTAATAGTATAAGTCTCTTGGTTATAAAAGGAATGGACATGTCTAAAACCATAAAGGGTTATAACGGCTTTATGGGAAGTTGGTTATAACGGCTTTATGGAAGGTTTAAAAAGTTGTCTATTTTGAGTATTAGGCATAAGTTGCCTAGATTGTGAAAATTTGGAGTTACTTGATTTCAAGCTTTGAAATGAGTTTTCTAAAAGTATAGTAACTTACTTTGAAAAATAGACACACACCTTGATACTACGAATTATTAGTATCGTGGAGCTTTACATAGAAGAGTCTTTTATAAAAGAGATATGCGTCTGAAGTACTTTGACTTGATTAATTGAGAATTATTCCATGTGATGCCTTGATAAGTACTTTGGCTTGATAAATTGAGAATTTGTCTAAGTGTTCCTTGATAAGTACTTTGGCTTGATTAATTGAGAATTATTCCATGTGATGCCTTGATAAGTACTTTGGCTTGTTAATTGAGAATTATTCTATGTGTGCCTTGATAAGTACTTTGGCTTGTTTAGTTGAGAATTGCCTATGTGTCTTTGAAATAGCGGTTGTGTGCTATTGGTATATCGATCGTTTGAGGTCATTCCGGGTTTGTGGCATTTGGATATTAGTGGATTTGCTACCCACGATGCGAGGAATACCTCGTGCGGTCGTAAGGACTTATGCGGGTGAAATAGTCCCGTGCGGCGGGTCCGACCTATGCGAGGAATACCTCATGCGAGTCAGTAAGGGCTTATGCGGGTGAAATAGTCCCATGCGAGGATTACCTCACGCGGCTCACGCGGCCCTATGCGGGTGAAATAGTCCCAGGAGTAGGATGGTTAAATGATACTGCGGGCGGATGGTCCTGTTTTGATCATGAGCTTCCTATTTTATATTGTAAGGATACTACTGTTTACTCTCATTGTTAGTAAGGCACAATGTGTTGTAATTTGATTATCATATATGTCCCCGGATTTGGTTGTGTTACCCTATGGTCATGCTTTTACGATGTGGGATTCCGGGGCATGAGACCACAAGGTATTTGGGACACAGGTGGGACTTGGTGTTCATGTATCCTTATTGGTGTTATTACATCATGGACTGCCGGCAGTGAGGAAGGATTCCACGGGCATGATTGATATTATGGGTGTGAGACCCATAGTTATATTTGAGTAGTGACTTTGAGGGCCTGCGTCCCTGACTTGATATGACTGCTTATGTGTTATGTACTGTAGGTTGGCTATCAGACATGTCTCCTGTTTTGTTTAGACTGTTATGATTTTATTACAGTACTTACTGTTCACATACTTGGTACATTCTTCGTACTGACCTCGCCCTTGAGGCTGCGTTCATCTTTGCGAGTCTAGGTGCAGCGATTTGGTGGTCGGCAGTGTAGGACCACCTTTCGGAGTTTTGGATAGTTCCCTGCTCGGGAGTTTATCATTTTGGTATAGTTCCTTGATGCAGGCTTTTATGCGATTATGGAGTGCGGCGGGACCTTGTCCGTCATATTTCGATATAACTCTTAGAAGTGCGTATTCATATGTGGAATTGGACTCGTATGCGATGTAGTGTCTTTTATTATGTATATTATATGGCGGCCTTGTCGGCTTTGCCCACGCGTCGTTGGTTTTCGAGAAAAAAAGAGGTGTTATTTAATTTCCGCAGTTTACTTATGTTGTTAAGGTAGAAGGGTGCCCAGGTAGGGCACGATCCACGAGCGGGTTCGGGGTGTGACAGTGGTATCGAGCGATCGATCCTCGGAATGTCTGACCGTGTCTAGTAGAGTCTTGATTATCGGTGTGTTGCGCGCCACACCTATAAGCAGGAGGCTACAGGACATTTAGGAGTTGGTTTCTATTTTTCTCACTCTAAGATCGTGCCACTAGAGGCGTGTTAGTAAGATAATTCCTCTCGACGTAATTTTGTGTTCTGATTATGCCTCGAGGAGAACGGCCTGAGAAGGGCAAAGGAGTAGCGAGAGCTACTAGTCGGACTCGAGAGAGTTGATAGGGCTTATGCCCGTGGCATACCGGATGTGGTTCGCGATCGGCGAGTTCTTCTTCGCCCGAGTTTTGAGGCCCGGCACGAGCCTCGGTTCTCGATTAAGGGAGACTTTAGGGTCATGAAGGAAGCCATTATGTTATTGACCAAGATAAGCGGTCTGCGGTTTCGTCGGCGGAGGTTATTCGGCGATCTGAGACAGTGTATAGAGGGTAGAGGGCGGTAGCGGAGATCTGCGTAGAGGGCTCGACCGGTTGGTTATTCGGTGAGTTTTTGGGCGAGCCGCCTCAAGGCCGAGTGAGATATTCGTCGACCTACCCAATACATACCCCCGCAACTCACAGGTGGAAGATTGGACCCCACAAGGTATTTAGGAGTCGGTCCAAGCTCCAGGGGTCGAGGTTCTCAGAGGAGCCGAGGATTTTCTCAGTCAAGGCCACCTATTCCTCAGTGTTTCAGATGCGGTAAGCGTCATTCGGGAAAATGCCGTTATGGCACGGGTCTTTGTTTTTATTGTGGCCGTCCGGGACATATTCTGAGGGTATGTCCTTTTAGAAGGAGCACCGGTGAGGTGGCTCAGTCTATGAGGCCGGTAGTTGGTTCCCTTTCCTCCACAGTTGTGCGTCCCCCAGGACAGGGTGTTCAGATGTCAGCCAGTCGTGGTAAAGGTCAGGGTGGAGTTTATAGTTCTGGCGGTCCTTCGAACCGCATAGATGACGTGACTACTGGACAGGACCAGGAGGCGACATCGCACGGGGTTACAGGTATATTTCGATTCTTTTGAATCATACGTGTGTTGATAGATTCAGATTTTACCCTAGCGTATATGTTTTCCCTTTGTTGCTAGAGTTGTAAAGTGATAGTACCCCAGAGGTAAGGATACATTGATTTGTAAAGTGAGAAGTTAAGAATGTTGACAAGAATGATAAGTGAACTGAGACTATAGTGTGTAGAGTTCACAAGTTGTAATTACCCCGTAACAATGTAAGACCGATAGGGAAGGATGTATAGTAGAACTACTTTGGCTTATGTGACGAACCTCTAGTGAATGGGAGGATAGGGTGAGAAGTACCTTGAGATAAGAGAGAGATTTATTTCAGACTAAGAATGAGAAGTTAAGTGTGACGATGAGTCGGGTTATGGACTCATTTGGGTTAGCCAGTAGTATGGAATGGGGTGATGTCGATTAGAAATGGTCATTATGTGTGAGGTCACGAGGATGCAAGGCAAGTTTAGTTAATTGTGGTACAAGTTTGTGGATCGTTACACGGAACTAGGTCGTAGGACCAGAAAAGCCTTAACAGAATGTAAGTAACAATATGGCCAAGTTTGGTTAGTAACTCCAAGTTGGAGAACGAAACAAAATTTGAGATTTTGTACGTTTACTAAATGAGTTTAGAAGTACGAGAAAGAATGACAAGTAAGGAAAGAAAGGAACCTCTAAGGATCCCGTGTTTGGGAAGACAGTAACCTTCGAGTTTTGTGAGAAGGGACCACGGACGGAAGGTCCATTATTATGTTCACGTATGTTGTGGTGGCCATGTATGGCATCGTTGGCCTTGTGCGTGTATTGGTATTAGGCATAGTATAGAGTTTATCTTGGAGTTTGTATAGCTTGACAATCGACTAAGAACATTCGCGGACGAATGTTTCTAAGGGGAAGAATGTTACACCAGTAAGTCAGGACATGTATAAGAGAATGTACGTAAGGAATCAAGACTTGGAAATCGATGCGAAAGGAAGAATTGTTTTTAGACGGAAAATTTTCCGAACGTCGGAACGGAAAAATGCTCGTTGTTGAGAATTGGATTCTCAAAAGACAATATTTGTAAAATATGGAACTTTTAACATTATAGAAATTTATTTTTACGGATTTAGTCATGTGGGGCCCCGAGGAATTTCGTTTTGTGGGGCCACGAGGTTCTGAATTTTATGGACGAATGAGAGGGCGACACGTGGCACCTTCACCACATGGCCTTGGTCGAAATCTTGCAAGGCTAAAATGGTCATTTGACCATTGAGTAGATGACAAAGTCTTGCTAATTAAGAGCTTGACATTGTTGACCAAGTCGAAGCCGTTTGGCTTGATCTCTTCCCTCCAATTTTAACAAGTGTTATTATCCAAGCCCTCCATTGTGTTATAAGTATACTACTAGTGCAAGACTAGCTCATTTACACTTAGAAAAATTAGATAACATTGTGTTCTTCACAAGTACCTCTCGGGTTAGTGCCATAATCCACAAGAAAATTTTGTAGTTTTGATCCATTAGCCACAAGACTTTAACCCAATGTCCCCAAGGGTATTGTAAGGTTATCTCAATAGAAAGATTTCGGAAAAAACGCGTTTTCACGTTAGTCGCAAGGCGGAAACTAAGGAGTTCTTGACTTTGAAGTTGGAACTTGAAGATGGGTTCTTCATAGGCCTCTAAGGAGTGCTTGGAGCGGATTGGAACCTAAGGAAAGGAGCTAAGAATTGCTAAGGCGCGACTTTGGATCTTGGAAATTTTAAGGGCTTTGAAAGGTATAAATTTTGTCGTTTTAGTAGTTAAGACTTACTTATTGTTGTAGCTATGGATTTTATCAAGCATGAGTTATATAGTATGAGGTTTGATAAGAATTTTGACTATTGGAACCCTAATCCGAAATCTAGCATGTTTAGCTTTAAGATTTCAATTCAAGTCGATTATTAGTTAAGTCGTCACATGTTGTATAAAGAAGGAAATTGTAGTTGTTGAAGTTGTTTATGACTAAATAACATGTTGACCTAAGAACTTGGAATTGGAAAAGGATTGGAAAAGACGTAGTGTTGTTGGTTATATGTTGGCCGAGAATGGCTAGTGAAGTATTAAACTATTTGGTATGAATTGTGGGGCGGAATGTTACACGTATTGTAAGGCGTGTAATCCCCTTTGTTTGGTTGTTGTTTTGAGCCTTAAATGTGGCGTGTTGGTTATTGTATTCGACCTTGAAAAAGGTGGCAAAGTGAGTAGAAACAAAGGAAGTGCTGCCCGATTTTCCGTAGAATTAGAGACCGTATACCTAGTATTATTCTACGTTAGAGACTAGAAGTTGATAGTCTTGTTGTGACCATTATAGGTTGACACTTCTACGCACGGCGTATTCGGCAACTTGTGGATATTAGCCAGAAAGGTATGTGAACTATCTCTCTTCTAGCATGACTCCTTAAGATAAAGAAAGTACGTCCTACTCCTTAAATGATCCATTCCTTGGTTGTATTTGGATTGCCTAAAGTAGAATTTGTTCTATGTACTTCCTTTGATTGTACTTTGATGTTTAAATTGTAAGTTGTATAATCCATTGCCTTAGTGAAGTTGGATTCTTAAAAGTGAAAGTATTTTACTTAAAGTACATAGAGTCTTGAAAAGGAAGTGGTTTCCAAATCTTTTGGGCTAGTGCCTTAGTCCCAAAATCCTAAAGGTCATTATAATGACTTTAGGGGAGTCAAAGGAGTGATTTACTTAATTGTTTTAAAAGAGGAGAAATGGCATGATTTAAGAGAAGTAACTTGTTTTAAAGGAGTGAGTTACTTAAGGTTTAAAAGTAGAAGAAACTTGTTTTCTATATATTAAGAGACTTGAAGTGTTTTGAAAGTTAAGAACTTGATTTGTAAGTATGTGATACTTGGTTTTTAATAGTATAAGTCTCTTGGTTATAAAAGGAATGGACATGTCTAAAACCATAAAGGGTTATAACGGCTTTATGGGAAGTTGGTTATAACGGCTTTATGAAAGGTTTAAAAAGTTGTCTATTTTGAGTATTAGGCATAAGTTGCCTAGATTGTGAAAATTTGGAGTTACTTGATTTCAAGCTTTGAAATGAGTTTTCTAAAAGTATAGTAACTTACTTTGAAAAATAGACACACCTTGATACTACGGGTATTAGTATCGTGGAGCTTTACATAGAAGGGAGTCTTTTATAAAAGAATGTACGTACGAAGTACTTTGACTTGATTAATTGAGAATTATTCCATGTGATGCCTTGATAAGTACTTTGGCTTGATAAATTGAGAATTTGTCTAAGTGTTCCTTGTTAAGTACTTTGGCTTGATTAATTGAGAATTATTCCATGTGATGCCTTGATAAGTACTTTGGCTTGTTAATTGAGAATTATTCTATGTGTGCCTTGATAAGTACTTTGGCTTGTTTAGTTGAGAATTGCCTATGTGTGCTGGAAATAGCCGGTTGTGTGCTATTGGTATATCAGTCGTTTCGGGGTCATTCCCCGGGTTTGTGGCATTTGGATATTCCGTGGATTTGCTACCCACGATGCGAGAAATACCTCATGCGGGTCCGTAAGGACTTATGCGGGTGAAATAGTCCCATGCGGGCGGGTCCAGCCTATGCGAGGAATACCTCATGCGAGTCCGTAAGGGCTTATGCGGGTGAAATAGTCCCATGCGAGGATTACCTCACGCGGGTCCACGCGGCCTATGCGGGTGAAATAGTCCCAGGAGTAGGATGGTTAAATGATACTGCGGGCGGATGGTCCTGTTTTGATCATGAGCTTCCTATTTTATATTGTAAGGATACTATTGTTTACTCTCATTGTTAGTAAGGCACAATGTGTTGTAATTTGATTATCATATATGTCCCCGGATTTGGTTGTGTTACCCATTGGTCATGCTTTTACGATGTGGGATTCCGGGGCATGAGACCACAAGGTCTTTGGGACACAGGTGGGACTTGGTGTTCTTGTATCCTTATTGGTGTTATTACATCATGGACTGCCGGCAGTGAGGAAGGATTCCACGGGCATGATTGATATTATGGGTGTGAGACCCATAGTTATATTTGAGTAGTGACTTTGAGGGCCTGCGTCCCTGACTTGATATGACTGTTTATGTGTTATGTACTGTAGGTTGGCTATCAGACATGTCTCCTGTTTTGTTTAGACTGTTATGATTTTATTACAGTACTTACTGTTCACATACTTGGTACATTCTTCGTACTGACCTCCTTCGGGGGGCTGCGTTCATCTGCGAGTCTAGGTACATGATTTGGTGGTCGGCAGTGTAGGACCGCTCGAGTTTTGGATAGTTCCTCTGCATTGAGTTTATCATTTTGGTATAGTTCCTTGATGTGCTTTTATGCGATTATGGATGCGGGGCCTTGTCGTCATATTTGATATAACTCTTAAGTGCGTATTCATATGTGGGATTGGACTCATGTACAGTGTAGTGTCTTTTATTATGTATATTATATGGCAGCCTTGTCGGCTTTGCCCTTGTACGTACGTTGGTTTTTGGAGAAAAAAAAAAGAGGTGTTATTTAATTTCCGCAGTTTACTTATGTTGTTAAGGTAGAAGGGTGCCCAGGTAGGGCACCAGTCATGGGCCCGGGGTTCGGGGTGTGACAGTTTCTACGTACTTTTCCACCTTCTTCAGGGCACGAAATCAATAACCAATATGCCACATTTAAGGCTCAACACATCAACCAATCAAAGGGGATTACACGCCTTACAATACGTGTAAAATTCTGCCTCACAATTCATATAAAATAGTCCAACATTTATAAGGGCATTCGGCCACCATAATAACAAATTCTAAGTCCTTCCCAATTTTTTTTCAATTCTAGTTGTTAAGTCTAACATGTTATATAGTCGTCAACAATTTTAACAACTATAATTCCTTCTTTATATAACATGCGACGACTAAACTAATAACCAAATTGAATTACAATTTCAAGGGCTAAACATGCTATTTTCAGATTAGTGGTTCCAATATCCATAACACTTATCAATCTCCATTATACATCTCATGCTTGCTAATATCCATAACTACAACAATAAGTAATCTTCAATCATTAAAACGACAAGATTGTTACCTTGATATGCCCTTTTATAACTCCAAGATTCAAAGTCGCTCCTTAGAAATCTTAGCTCCTTTCCTTCACGCTCCAATCCGCTATTTGAAGCCCTTAGAAGTTCACAAACAACTTCCCTTCCATTTCCAATGAAAACTTATGAAAACAACTTAGGTTTTCATCTTGCGACTAATGTGAAAACGTCATTTTTCCTGGATCTTTCTATTGAGATATCCTTACAATACCTCTAGGAACCTTGGGTTAAAGTATCGTGAATTATTAACCACAAACGAAAAAAATTCTTTTCCTTTTCTCCCTTAGCCGAGAGCTTCTATCTCCCTCTCTCAAGTTTTTCAATTTTTTCTCTAAGTATGGAGACTTGTATTGCTATGTGGGTGAATATATAATACAATAGAGGGTCAAGATTAAGACATTTGTGTGGCTTGGATGAAGAAGATTAATTATCTAGTCAAGTGGGCAAGTTGACTTAGTCAATTATCTCAAGCTTGTCTTCAAGACTTGATCATCCTTCTCTTGGTCAAATGACCTCTGTTATACCCCGTATTTCCAGAGTATGTACGTAAGGGAATACGTACAAAAGTTTAGCCTTAAAGATTAGGCCAAGTTCGAAATTGTGCACAACTCGCTTAAAGAATCGTTTTCCGACGAAACGTTTCCACAGCTTTCGTAGGGTAAATTCCGGCTATGCCATTTCTAATTTTTGCGGATTTTTCCGAGAGACGAAACATTTTGGACCAACGGGAGGCGACACTGGCACCTCCAATTGGTGGACTTCAAATCGTCCATTTGGACGAATTGGCTAAGCAATGGCACGTTTTTTGTGCCTTGTGCACAAGTCAAGGAGTTGGTAGGATATTTGTGTATAGTTAATCCTCACCCTACACTTGCCTTGCACTTGTCTAAATCTTGGCCATTGGTTGGCCACTTCTTGACCTATAAATACCCCCCTTAAGATGAAGAGTTCTTCATCCACAAAGCTCAAGTCTTGAAAATCCTCTCCTCTCCCTTTGTAGCTCTTTTAGGTCAACACTCCTCCCCTCCCTTGTGAAGGCCCTTGGCGAATACCCCCTCTCTAGCCTAGTAGTTTGGCAGCCCCCTAGCCACAGCCAAAAATCTACCCCCCCTCCCTTGGTAGAAAAGTTGCCTTCTTGTATTGTTATAATGCCCAAAATACCCTAGCCCAAATACCTTGCTACTTAGTAGAAGTTGTGAAGAACTTCTAAGGTTTCCTTGGAGCATACAACTTAGGAGCAAAACCTTGCTCAGGCGCGACTTTTTCTAGGATATTATTGGGCTTACCGAGGTAACTAATCCTAACCCTCTTTTGAATTAGAGAATACTTACTGTAGTAGTATTAGAATAAGTATCAAATACTTAGAAGAATATCACAGAATAGAATTGAACTGTTACCACAGTAGAAGGGTTTAAAAGAAGAATAATCAAACTGTACTTACATAGGACTGTTTTCACAGTAGACTTATATAGCTCACCGGGTAGGGAAGTGCTGCCCGACTTTCCGTAGAATTATGAACCCTCTGTTTAGAATGACCTTCAGAGTAGTCTTTGATAGATATCTGTGACTATTATAGGCTGACTCTCTGCGACATATTGACTTGGCGGTGGTTTTATTTGAGAAGGTATGTGATTCTTCCTAAAGCATGATATTTTACAATATATATATAGTACGGTAGACGTACATGTGTTAACTGAATAATAACTACGGCAATGTCTTTGACTTAAGCCTGAATAATACTTACGGCAATGCCTCACGGCTTAAGCCTGAATAACACTTACGGCAATGCCTCACGGCTTAAGCCTGAATAATAAAGATCTGAAAGCATTTCAAAAGAATACTGAATCATTTTTAACAGAAGAGAACTAACTGGTTTTTAAAACAGAAGCTTAAGAGTTATACTAGCTTTATGGGAAGTTGAGTATAACCACTTAAGATTGATAAAAGAAACAAGTTTGACTATGTGTGTATAACAGACTTAATTGAATTGTGAAAAGAATAATAAGATGGTTTGATAAGTAGACATGATATGATGCTATGTGTGTTAGTGTCTTGTAACGTTTGTGAAAAAGAGTATTCTTGTTGTGCTTATGTTGTTTAAAGATAAGCTGTTACGTTAGTGTACCATCACTCACCTCTTGAGATGATACCGGGGGTTAAGCTGCCCTCCGATGCGGGGTAGACTCAGGCGGTCTGGGACCATGATTCGAGAATACCTCATGCGGGTCCAGGGGGCCTATGCGGAGCTACGAGAGGCCCAGGTTACTATGCGGGGTTATGCCTCATGCGGTCTATGTGGCCGTGCGGACAACGAGTCGGGGCGATGCGAGAGTAGCTACCACCGATGCGGGGTTATACCTCATGCGGGCCCACGTGAGTGGCCTATGCGGACTCGGAGTCCGTGATTAGGCTTGCGAGTGATAATACGGCGAGTGGCCTGCTTGAATCATTCGCGGCCTAGAAAAGACCTATTACGATTTACCTATTGTTGCTCTTGTTTGTGATGTGCACTATGTATGCGGGTTCCTTGGTTGTTTCATACATACTTGCAAAAGCTATTTTAAAATGATATGTTTCATTTAAGTATTTCTGATTTCATATACTTAGTACTGTTGTCTTGACCTCCCGAGGCTGCGTTCATCTGCAGTAAGGGCAGCAGTGCTAGATCCACATTCTTAGGATCTCTACGTTGGTGTCGGGAGCTCCATCTTTTCCGGAGGCTCTACTTTTGGGTATGATCTCCCTGTTGTAGATAGTTTTATCTGATCGAGGTATGGCGGGGCCCTGTCGCCATAGTTGTATATTTCCTTAAGTGCATAGTCATGTTATGCGATGTCGGATGTATCGCTAAACCATGTATATATATGTATCTTAGAAAGCGTGTTTTCTCACATAAAGCTGTGTCCTATTTTATAAAGCTGTTTCATGTCTTGCTTTATATTTCCGCCGATTACTCGATGTATGACTACTTGGGTGCCGGTAAGGCACGATCACGCCCCGAACAGGCAGTCGTGACAAAAGTGGTATCGAGCGATTAATCCTCGGAAAGTGTCTACGAACCGTATCTAGTAAGTCTTGATTATCGGTGTGTTGTGCACCACACCAATAATCAGGAGGCTATAGGATATTTAGGATTGGTTTCAGTTCTTCTCATTCCTATATCGTGCTTTAGAGCTGTGTTATAGGTTGTACCCCTCTAACGTATTCCTTTCATGTGATTATGCCTCACGTAAGGCAACCGGGCCCGTAAGGGCAAGGCAATGAGGAGCGCTAGCGAGACACCCAGTCACGAGGGCTCGTGCCAGTCTATACGAGACGGCGAGTTCTATGACGCCGCCCGGCCAGCGAGACCACAGTACCACACCTCGCATCCCGCGGCACAGGGCGGAGAGTTAGGGTACAGGAGATAGCCCAGCCGGCTAAAGTTGTGGCCCGACACGAGAGAGATGGATGCGGCGGTCAGTTCGGCTCAGCTCGATCGCGCCCGTGGTACACGAGGCGAATAGTTTGAGGCTACGAGATTTCTTGAGTTGTAGCCGCGAGTTTTCTGGTCGAGGCGGGAGGATGATCCGCGAGGAGTTCATCCGGCTTGAAGGATCGTGAGGGTGATCAAGGCCTCGAGGCAGTCTGTGACGCCGGTTCGCGTCGGTGCGTGATACCGCGATCGATTGGTTTGATTCGTGGGAGTTATCCAGGAGAACACGTGTCCCAGCCACTGGGATGAGTTCTCGAGGCTTTCCTCACTCACTTCTTGCCTCGCGGATGAGGAGGCGCGGGCGGATAGATTTTTACTGCGAGGCGGAGAGGGCGCCGTCGGGAGTACAATGTCGAGTTTGATTCATTGGCTCGATATGTCCCGGCATTGGTAGCGATATGGAGGATAGGGTACACCGCTATGTCACCGGGCTGACGACTATATGGTGAGTCATGTGCGGGGTTTCTCTCGGCCGTATGGACATTACCGCGTGCGAGCTCACGCCCTTGGATGCGAGGCCGCGGTCGGCGAGTGGGCGACGGCAGCGAGAAGAAGGCGGGGCGGGAGGGTCTTACGGTGGTTATCGTGGTGGGCGGCCTCGGCCGATCTAGATTCGCACCGGCCCGGCTCGAGCACTCCTGCGTCCTCGGCCGCTGCCCGAGTTTTCGAGGCGGACCGGGCCCTGGGGCTTGGGCGTCGAGTAGCGCGAGTGCGGCGATCGGGACCACCCCCGGTGTGGCGTGCGGTAGATCCCATTACGGGAAGTGTGGTACTACTTTTGGAGCTTATTACGATTGTGGCCGCAGGTCACTTTGCGGCTGTCAGGCCAGGCGTGGTGGTAGGGCTCGGCCGAGTTCTGTTGCGCTTCATCATCTCCTACGATTACTCGCCGGGCGAGGAGCTCATGGGTCGCCGGTGCGGCGGTCGTGGCTCGGGTCCCGATTCTAGCGGTCCTCGAACCGCATTTATGCTTTGTCCAGCGACAGATCGGGAGGCCTCACTGATGTCGCCACGGTACCTTATCGGTTCGGGTTTGATGTGTATGCTTTGATAGATCCGGTTCTACTGCATCTATATATCTCCCTTGTTGCTAGTAGGATAGGGATAGAGCACGAGTCCATGGACCACTTTCGAGGTAGCTACGCCGATGGTGATTCGGTGGTAGCTCGGCGGGTATATAGAGCTTGTCTGTGACCATTTACGATCGTCGGACCCTAGCCGACTTGATAGAGTTGGAGATGATTGACTTCGACGTGATTATGGGGATGGATTGGCTGGCTTCACTACGCCAATGTAGGCTGAGAGAAAGTAATGCAGTTCCGGTTTCTGAGAGCGGTTGTTGAGTGGGAGGGGAGCACGGTATCGCCGAGGGGTAGGTTTATGTTATACCCCGTAGTTCCAGGGTATGTATGCGAGGACGTACGTACGAGAATACGACAGAAAGATTGGAAAGGAAGAAAGAGGTGATTTTTCCACGGAAAAGTTTCCGATTTTTGTGAAGGAAAAAGGTTCGTTAATGGGAATTGGATTCCCAGATTTGGTATTTGGACTTCATAGATTATATTAGAATTTTGAGATTTTATTTTGGAAATGGTCACGTGGGGCCACGGGAGAAATTCTGATTTTGTAGGCCCGCTTTGTTTTGAGATTTCCGGTATTTTGGATATTTTGGAAGACGAAATATTCAGGCGAATCGAGGCGACACGTGTCACCCCGTGGCACCTTGGCGATTTTACCTTTGTGCACAACACGGTTGGAGTCGTTTTTCGGCGAAGCGTTTGCGTAACTGCGAAGGAAAATTCGGCTATGTCGTTTTGTATTTTTGCGGATTTTTAGAAGCGGCGGAACATTTTGGACCAGCGAGTGCGGCACTTGCACCCTCTCATTGGTGGGCAAGGTGGGCGCGCGTGGGACGCTTGGGAGATAGGGGTGGGCAAGATATGTGTCTAGCTATTGGTGAGGGTTTTAAGGAGTACGGTCTAGGGTGCACTTGGCTTGATCTTGGCCTTACACGTGTGGAGCCCTTGGCTAGATCTTGGCCATTGGTTGGCCTTTGGCTTTCTATAAATACCACTCCTTGTGAAGACTTATTCATTCACTCCTCACTTTGTCTAAGTCTTGAAAGCCTCTCCTCCTCTTGTTGGCTCGTCCAACTCCCCCGCCACACCTTTGTGAGGCCTTGAACCGAGAGTTCCCCCTCCCTTGTCAAGGCCCTTTGGCCGCGAAACCCCACATCTTGGAGTGTTTTCGTGGTACCACTCCCCTTGGTAGAAGTTGTCTTCCAAGTATTGTTATAATGCCCAAAATACCTTAGCCTTGTACCTTGTAGTATTCCAAAGATACCTCTATCGTAGAGCAGGAAATACTACCTTTTGTCCCTTTGGTCTCAAACCGAAACCCTAAGGAAATCTTCATTGTTTGATTGAAGTATTTAGGTAGAAGTTGGTTAGAACTTCTAAGGGTTGTTTGGAGCGGGATGGAGCACCCGGAGTTGGAGCTAAACGTTGCTAAGGATCGACATTTAACTTGGATAATTATGGGCTTATCGAGGTAATTATCTTGTCCCTCTATTTGGTAATTGGAATTTACATGTTGTTGAATATATAGTTGAAGTATACTATATATAGAACTAAGCTTAGTACTGCGGCAATGTCTTTTGACTTAAGCCTGAAGAATAAAGAAAAGAACTGAACTGTATTTACATAGGTGTATTGCGATGAACTTGTGTAGTATTCTTGAGTAGAATTGTACACGTCAGGTTAGGCGTGTAAACCCCACGGTTGGCTAGGTAGCGGCCTCGATAGAGGAGGAGATTTCTGTTTGTTGCGGGGAAGTCTTTGAATTTTCTGTAGAAATGGAACCTTGTGTTTTGGGGTTAATAGACGTTTTGACCTTTTTAGGTGAAAGTACTTAGAGTAGCGTATTCTACTCGAGGAGTGGAAAGGGCTAGCAAGGTTGTAGTACTTGGAGCATTTTGCTTATTGTCGATAAATCGTCGCGAGGTATGTGAACCTCTTCCTATCTTTTCTAGCATGATTGTTGTGAACTATGTAGTACGGTAGACGTACATGTGCTAAGTGATTTGGTTGGTTTAAAACATAGGGTGTTATAATAGCTTTATGGGAAGTTAGTTATAACGACCTTATGTAGGTGAAAATGGTTTATTGATGTTAGAAGTTAAGAGACTTGATCTTATAAGATAAGAGACTTAACTTATTTGTTTTAATGTGGATGTTGTGTGAAACCTCATTCGTGAGTAATGAGTACTTGGTTTTTAAAGGGATAATGTTTCTTGATTTGGGAATCGAATGTGTATCGACAGGACCTGCGGCGTTAATAAAGGAAAATGTATTGAATAATGATGTGTTGTATTAAAACCGGTAGAAACCTCCATCTGCATAGAAGCTAAGATGAGACAAAATGATATTACATTTTCTAGATCATGGTCTTTGTAATAAGATCGTTATAAACAAGAATAAACTACTCACATATATGACATATGTTACTCAATTGTTCTAAAAGGAATCAAGTGATTAAGTTTGGGAACTATGAAACCATTTGAAAATGAGAAGCTTGAGTAATTGAAACTAGGCAAAGCTGGAACTTAGGAAAGAATGTTGTTACTTGATTTTGAAAAGGAAGATGGGTTGGTCATTCTAATACTACGGTATCGGGTGACTTTTATAAAAGTAATGGATCTCTTTTAAAAAACTTAACGTATGTAGTACTTTGGGGTTAAAAACCGGACTTTGGCATAAAATGAAAGTACTTTGAGTTGTGTGAAACTTTTATGCTTGTTGTTGTGAAACTTGCCTATCTTGTGATGATAGCCTTATTGTACAAGCGTTGTGTTTACGTGTTACGCGTCTCGATAGAGGTCGGTTGGTAGTTGAGAACTTACTTGGGCGTCTTGGCGGTGTGGAGAAATTCCGCAGTGCGTTCTGTTGATAGTATTATTGTTGTCGCTTTGGACATCGACACGATGCGTAGCGCACGGGTATGCTTCCATTTTGGTTAAGGTCTTGTGGTTAATCGCTTTGGATATACTGACACGATGCGTAGCGCACGGGTATGTTTCCATTTTGATTATCGCCTTGTGATTTCCTTTTGGACATACTGACACGATCGTAGCGCTGCGGGTATCGTCCATTTGGAATCTTTGTCTATTGTTTCCCTTTGGACATACCGACACGATCGTAGCGCTGCGGGTATGAGTCCATTTGGAATGTTGTCTTATTGTTTCCCTTTGGACATACTGACACGATGCGTAGCGCACGGGTATGCTTCCATTTGGATTGCTGTCTTGTTGTTATCATATCATCGACTGCCGGTAGTGAGGAAGGTATTCCACGGGCATGATTGATGTTGTGGGCGTGAGACCCTGACTTGATATAACTGTTATATGTGGTGTGCTGTAGTTTGGCTATCATACATGTCTCTGCTTTGAATAGTATTATGACTTCATTCTGACATTATGCAGATTTCACATACTTAGTACTGTTATCGACCTCGCCCGGAAGTGCGTTCATCCCGCGGTAAGTACATCGATCGTGGATCCTCGCTCATGGATCACCGTTCACGCGTTAGGAAGCTCCGTTTCTCGGAGGCTTATCTTTTGGTATGTGTTCCACGAGTTGTAGGTTCTTGTACATTCGGGGTATGGCGGGGCCACTGTCCGTCATAGTCGTTGTAAATCTTAGAAGTGCATGTAATCTTGTTGTGGCGGGGTTGTAAAAGGATTAAAGCTGTTGAGTTTTATGTTTATCTGAAAAGCTGTTTTGGTTGCTTTGTTTATTTATTATATCTCTTGTTTAATGACTCATGTTTTATGTTCGCTGATTTTCTCGATGTATGTATCGCTAGGTGCGGGGTAAGGCACGATCCACGCCCGATTTTGGTGTGCGATTTATTTCCTACCTCAAGGCTAGGAAGATGGTGCGAAGGTATATCTACCATCTCGTTCGGGTGTTTGATCTGAAGGCTGCGGTACCAGTTTTCGATCGATTCGATGGTGAGTTCCCGGGCGTGTTTCGGATGACCTCGGGTATCCCTCACGAGAGGAGATCGAGTTTTGTATTGACATATTGCGGACACTCGGCTATTTCCATTCCGCCATACGAATGGCGCTGCCGAGTTGAGAGAGTTGAAGGATCGACTTAGAGATTTCTTTGGAGAAGGGCTTCATCGGGCCTAGTGTTTCTCCTGAGGAGCGCGCGGTATTGTTCGTGAAGAAGAAGGGCGGGGCGCTGCGCATGTGTGTTGATTCTGACGGTGAACAAGGTGACCATTAAACGAATACCCCTTCCCGGGATTGATGATTTGTTCGACCGGTTGCGAGTGCGAGATGTTTCTCAAGATTGATCTGCGATCGGGCTATCATCAGTGCGAGTCGAGAGAGGTGGATGTCCACAGATCGCATTCGGACGTGCGGGCATTATGAGTTCGAGTCATGTCTTTTGGGTTGACCAATGCTCGGTATTCATGGATTTGATGAGCGAGTGTTCAAACCATTTTGGACACGTTTGTGATAGTGTTCATTGATGATATCTTGGTTTATTCTCGCTCGAGGCGGGAGCATGCGGAGCATTTGAGGCTGTCTTGTGATTCTCGGGACCAGCGATTATGCGCCAAGTTTTCCAAATGTGAGTTTTGGTTGACTTGATGGCGTTTCTTGGGCATATTAGCCGGGTGATGGCATTCAGTGAATCTGGCCAAAATCGAAGCGATCGGGACTTGGCGAGACTCTTACTCAACGGAGGTTCGCGATTTTACGGGCCTTGCGAGTTATGCTCGGTTCGTGGAGAAGTTTGCTTATCTGCACCATTGACTAGGGTGACTCGGAAAGCGGCCAAGTTCGATGGTGATGCTTGTGGCGGGGTTTCGATTCTTTGAAAGAGATTGACGGCCGCCCGTTCTTACTCTTCCGGAGGTCGAGCGGTTATGTTGTGTATTGTGATCGTCGGGCATCGGGTTGGGATGTGTGTTGATGCGGCGTGGCGAGTTATAGCATATGCGTCGGCGGTGAAGAAATACGAGAGGAACTACCCACCCATGATTTGGAGTTAGCGGTATGATTCACGCTTTGAAGATCTGGAGGCACTATTTGTATGGGGTTCACGTGGATATTTATACAGACCACAAGAGCCTCGGTATATCTTGACGGAGGAGTGAACTTACGGCGAGGCGGTGGTTAGAGTTGCTTAAGGATTACGATGTTGATATCTGTACCACGGGAAGGCGATGTTGTGAGATGCTCTTAGTCGTAGGTCGATGGGGAGCCTATCGGATGTGCGGCTAGAGAGGAGGGACATGATTCGTGATTTGCATCGATTAGCGAGCCTTGGTGTCCGTTTGATTGATTACGATAGCGGTGGGGTTAGAGTTCGTGAGGTTGCGAGTCTTCCATCGTCGAGGAGGTGAAGAGAAGCGATTCGAGGATCGGCTTTGATTCGATATCGTGTCTGACTCTTCGTGAGGGCAAGGGTCCTTTTGAGGTAGCTTTGATGGGGTGCTAAGGTTTGAAGCGGTATGTGTTCTAGATGTTTGAGGACTTGGCGGTAGAGTTCTTGGGGAAGCACACGTAGCGTTACTCTATCCATCAAAGTCGACCAAGATGTACCACGACCTTAGATCTGTGTATTGGTGGGATGGCTTGAAGAGAGGCGTTGCGAGTTCGTAGCTCGGTGCCGTGTTGTCGGCGGTGAAGGTAGAGCACGGAGGCACGGTGGTTTATTCTGACGATTGAGATCCAGGCACGGAAGTGGGAGGTAATCAACATGGACTTCATCACGGGATTACCTCGCACTCGGAGGAGACATGATTCTATATGGGTTATCGTCGGCCGGTGGCGAAATCAGCCCACTTTCTTCCGTCGGGGCGACTTTTGGTGAGGATTATGCGGACTTTACATCAGAGATCGTCGGTGCATGGAGTCCCTACTTGATCATATCGACGAGAGCCCGGTTCTGGCTAACCGGAGTCCTTCGAGAGGTTTAGGGCGCGGTGAGCACAGTCGCATTTCATCCACGAGCAGACGGACGAGCGAGCGCACTATCCGGACTGCGAGGATATCTGCGAGCTGTGTTATTGACCGATGGTAGTTGGGAGGATCATTTGCCTCTAGTTGAGTTCGCGTATAATAATAGCTACCACTCGGTATTCGAATGGCGCCTTATGAGGCCTTGTATAGGAGGAAGTGCGGATCGCCTATAGGTTGGTTCGATGTGGGCGAGTGCGGCTAGTGGGACCAGGTTGGTACGTGAGCGATGGATAAGGTGAAGCTTATCAAGGCGGTATTGACAGCTCGAGTCGGCCAGTCGTATCACGAGATCATCGTCGTCGGCATCTTGAGTTCGAGGTTCATGATTGGGTTTTCTAAAGGTGTCACCCATGAAGGGTGTGATGAGATTCGGGAAGAAGGAAACTTCGGCCCTAGGTACATTGGGCGTTTAGTTGTCGCGAGGTAGGCAAGGTTGCCTATGAGTTGAATCTGCGTCCGATCTGGAAGCGGTGCATCCGGTTTTCACGTATCTATCTTTGAGGAGATGTATCGGGGATCCATCTAAGGTACACCGATTGGCGATGTCAGTGGACGAGGGTTATCGTATGAGAGATTCCCATAGCGATAGTCGATCGTCGAGTTAGGCGTCTGCGGACGAAGGGCGTGGCTTCCGTCAAAGTCTTGTGGCGGAACGAGCTCGAGAGAGGAGATGGCGTGGGAAGCCGGGAGGACATGAGGCGAAGTATCCTCACCTATTCCCCACACCTCGGGTAATTCACTTTCCTACTTGTAAATTTTCGTTATCGTTTATGCCTAAGTGTTGTTTTGTGGCGCGTGTGGCATTTGCAAGTTTAAGTTATGAAGAATCTTATCGTTAAGCGTCTTGGGAAGGAACATTCGGGACGAATGTTTCTAAGTGGGAGAATGTTATACCCGTATTTCAGTATATGCGTAAGGGAATACGTGCAAAGTTAGCCTTAAAGATTAGGCCAAGTTCGAAATTGTGCACAACTCGGCAAAGAATCGTTTCGCGAAGCGTTTCCACGACTTTCGTAGGGTAAATTCGGCTATGCCATTTCTAATTTTTGCGGATTTTTCCGAGAGGCGAAACATTTTGGACCAGCGGGAGGCGACACTTGGCACCTCCGATTGGTGGACTTCAAATCGTCCATTTGGGCCGAATTGGCTAAGCAATGTACGTTTTTGTGCCTTGTGCACAAGTCAAGGAGTTGGTAGGATATTTGTGTATAGTTAATCCTCACCCTACACTTGCCTTGCACTTGTCTAAATCTTGGCCATTGGTTGGCCACTTCTTGACCTATAAATACCCCCCTTAAGATGAAGAGTTCTTCATCCACAAAGCTTTCCAAGTCTTGAAAATCCTCTCCTCTCCCTTTGTAGCTCTTTTCGTCCAACACTCCTCCCCCTCCCCTTGTGAAGGCCCTTGGCCGAATACCCCCTCTAGCCTAGTAGTTTGGTAGGCCCACTGCCTAGCCAAAAATCTACCCCCCCTCCCTTGGTAGAAAAGTTGCCTTCTTGTATTGTTATAATGCCCAAAATACCCTAGCCCAAATACCTTACTACTTAGTAGAAGTTGTGAAGAACTTCTAAGGTTTCCTTGGAGCATACAACTTAGGAGCAAAACCTTGCTCAGGCGCGACTTTTTCTAGGATATTATTGGGCTTACCGAGGTAACTAATCCTAACCCTCTTTTGAATTAGAGAATACTTACTGTAGTAGTATTAGAATAAGTATCAAATACTTAGAAGAATATCACAGAATAGAATTGAACTGTTACCACAGTAGAAGGGTTTAAAAGAAGATTAATCAAACTGTACTTACATGGAATTTGTTTTCACTGATGAACTTATATAGCTCACCGGGTAGGAAGTCTTTGCCCGACTTTCAGTAGAATTATGAACCCTCTGTTTAGAATGACCTTGAGTAGTCTTTGATAGATATCTGTGACTATTATAGGTGACTCTCTGTGCGACATATTGACTTGGCGGTGGTTTTATTTGAGAAGGTATGTGATTCTTCCTAAAGCATGATATTTTACAATATATATATAGTGCGGTAGACGTACATGTTTTAAGCGAATAATAACTACGGCAATGTCTTTGACTTAAGCTGAATAATACTTACGGCAATGCCTGGCTTAAGCTTTGAATAACACTTACGGCAATGCCTCACGGCTTAAGCTTTGAATAATAAAGATCGAAAGCATTTCAAAGAATATTGAACCATTTTTAACAGAAGAGAACTAACTGGTTTTTAAAACAGAAGCTTAAGAGTTATACTAGCTTTATGGGAAGTTGAGTATAACCACTTAAGATTGATAAAAGAAACAAGTTTGACTATGTGTGTATAACAGACTTAATTGAATTGTGAAAAGAATAATAAGATGGTTTGATAAGTAGACATGATATGATGCTATGTGTGTTAGTGTCTTGTAACGTTTGTGAAAAAGAGTATTCTTGTTGTGCTTATGTTGTTTAAAGATAAGCTGTTACGTTAGTGTACCATCACTCACCTCTTGAGATGATACGGGGGTTAAGGCGCCCTCCGTCTGGGGTAGACTCGGTGATGCAGGACCGTGATTCGAGAATACCTCATGCGGGTCGAGGGCCTATGCGAGCTCACGAGTTCGAGTTAGTATGCGGGGTTATGCCTCATGCGGTCTATGTGGCCATGCGGACAACGAGTCGGGGCGATGCAGGAGTAGCTACCTCGATGCGGGGTTATACCTCATGCGGGCCCATGTGAGTGGCTATGCGGACTCGGGAGTCGAGTTAGGCTTGCGAGTGATAATACGGGCGAGTGGCCCTGCTTCGAATCATTCGCAGCCTAGAAAAGACCTATTACAGTTTACCTATTGTTGCTCTTGTTTGTGATGTAGCACTATGTGCGGTTTCCTTGGTTGTTTCATACATACTTGCAAAGCTTTTTAAAATGATATGTTTCATTTAAGTATTTCTGATTTCATATACTTAGTACTGTTATCGACCTCCTTGAGGCTGCGTTCATCTGCGCGGTAAGAGCGGCAGTGCTAGATCCACATTCTTAGGATCTACGTTGGTGTCGGGAGCTCCGTCTTTTAGGAGGCTCTACTTTTGGGTATGATCTCCTGTTGTAGATAGTTTTGTCTGATCGAGGTATGGCGGGGCCTGTCCGCCATAGTTGTATATTTCCTTAAGTGCATAGTCATGTTATGCGATGTCGGATGTAGCTGCTAAACCATGTATATATATGTATCTTAGAAAGCGATGTTTCTCACATAAAGCGTGTCCTATTTTATAAAGCATTTCGTATGTCTTGCTTTATATTTCCGTGATTACTCGATGTATGACTACTTGGGTGCCGGTAAGGCACGATCCACGAACCACAGGCGAATTCGTGACAACCTCTTTGCCCTTGGATAATATCGATCAAGCCCATGTGGGGGGAGTGACACGTGTCACCTCCCACTCGTCCATAAAATTTCGTAACCCTCGTGGGCCCCACAAAACATAAAATTTCTCGGGTGGGCCCTACGTGACCAAATCCGTAAATAAATTTCCACAATGTTAATAAATTTCATACTCCTCAAATAATGTATTTTGAGAATCTAATTCTCATCAACAAACATTTTTCCTTTCCGAAGTTCGGAAGATTTTCCCTTAGAAATAACAACTCTTTCTTTCGTTCAAATTTTAAGTCCTGATTCTTTACGTACATTCTTTTAGACATGTCTTGGAATTACGTGGTGTAACATTCTTCCCCCCTTAGGAACATTCGTCCCCGAATGTTCTTAGTCGATTTTCAAGCTAAACAAACTCTAGCATAATGTCCTTACTATGCCTATCACTCAATACTCCACAAGACCAACGATGCCACACATGGCCACCATAAATCATATGTATACATATCAATGGACCTTCCATCCGCGGTCCCTTCTCACAAAACTCGAAGGTTACAATCTTTTCAAAATGGGATCTTTAGAAGTTCCTTTCTTTTTCCCATAGGGATGGCCCTGTCGTATTCTAAGTCATGGGACTAACACTATATTAACCCTTCAGTCGGACTCCCACTCAGCTAACTAGTGTTTTCCCCTCGCTACTTCCCTTCTCTGTCTCACTTAGTCAAATTACTAGTTGGGGCATGATCCTAAAATCTGCCTAGCTTAGTTTACCCACCGGTGTAAACTCTAATACTAGTAGTATCTCAATCACGAGCACCTATGGACAGTGTTACTAAACCTAAGGTGTGTGCATCATTACCATTAACCTCCACTCATGGCCTAAAAAGGATTCTCTCTACGCACCTTCGTTACTCATAACTATAACCACTATAGTTCTTTTAACCCTTGTTCCTTCCTTTTCTTACTTGTCATACCTTCTCGTACTTCCAAAATTATTTGAGCATACGTACAAAATTTCAAATATTGTTTATGTTCTCCAATCCTTAGTGTTACTATCCAACTTGGCCATCATGCTGCTTGAATTTCCGTTAAGGCTCTTCTCGGCCCTCACGACCTGGTTCTGGTGGAACGCGTCCACGAACTTGTACAACGATTAACTAGACTTGGGCCTCGCATCTTCGTGACCCTATCAGATAGCGGGGCCATTTCCAACTGGCACTACCTCAATCCATGCTACCGGTTGACCCGAAATAGGTCCACAACCTGACCCATCGTCACACTTAACTTCTCATTCTTAGTCTGAAATAAATTTCTCTCCTATCTCAAGGTACTTCTCACCCTATCCTCCCATTCACTAGAGGTTCGTCACCTAGGCCGAAGTATTTCTACTGTAAATCCTCCACTATCGGTCTTTACACTGTTATGGGGTAATTACAACTTGTGAACCCTACACAACTATAGTCTCAGTTCACTTTATCATTCTTGTCAACATTCTTCACTCTTCACCTTACTAATCAAAGTATCTCTACCTCTAGTGGTGCTATCAATTTACAACTACTAGCAACAAAGGGAAATATATACGCTAGGGCGGAATCTAAATCTATCAATGCATGTATGATTCAAAAGAATCGAATATACATGTAACCCTATGCGATGTTGCCTCTTGATCCTGCCCAGTAGCTACGTCATCTTTGCGGTTCGAAGGACCGCCAGAACTATAAACTCCACCCTGACCTCTACCACGGCTGGATGACATCTGAATACCCCGCCCTGGGGGGCGCACAACTGTGGAGGAAAAGGAACCAACCACCGACCTCATAGGCTGAGCCACCACACCAGTGCTACTTCTAAAAAGACATTCCCAATGCTTATGGCCCGAACGGTCACAATAATAACAAACACCTGTGCCAAAACGGCATTTCTCCAAATGACGCTTACTACATCGGAAACACTGAGGATTAAGTGGCCTCGACTAAGAAAACCCTCTGCTTCTCTGAAAACCTCGAACCCTGGAGCTCGGACCGGCTCCTAAATACCTTGTGGGGTCCAATATCCATCATGTGAGCTGCGGGGGTATGTCCTGGGTAGGCTGGGACGAATATCTCACTCATTCTTGGTGTGTTATACCGTATTTCAGTATGTGCGTGGGGCGTGCGTGGAGAATTTGAGCCTTAAGTTAGGCTTTGGTTCGAAATTTGGGCACAAGTGCGAATAAGTCGTTTTTAGGCGAAGCGTTTCCACGACTTACGTTGGGAAAATTCCTATGTCATTTAGTATTTTTGCGAATTTTTCCGAGAGGCGAAATGTTTTGGACCAGCGGGAGGGTGACACTTGTCACCTCAGTGAAGCGTTGGGTTGGCCGATTGGGTCACGTTTCTATGGCCTATTGGCTCCTTGTTTTGGCCTTGTTTTGTGGCTTGTTTGGTGCCATGTTTTGTGCCTTGTTTTGTGGAGTAGGGTTTAGGGTGCACTTGGCTTAATCTTGTCCTTACACTTGCTATACACTTGGAAGGATCTTGGCCTTGGTTGGCCTTTGGTTTTGCTATAAATACCACAAATGTGAAGACTTCATCCATTCCAAAAACTTCCAAGTCTTGAAACCCTCTCCTCCCCCTTTGTGAGCTCTAAACAGAGCCTTCCCCTCCCCACCGTGTGGCCTTTGGCGAGAACACTCCTCCCACAGCCTAGTGTGCTAGCCAGGCCTACCCACTTGGTAGAAAGTTGTCTTCCAGTATTGTTATAATGCCCAAAATACCTTAGCCTTGTACCTTGTAGTATTCCAAAGATACCTCTATCGTAGAGCAGAAAATACTACCCTTTTGTCCCTTTAGTCTCAACCGAAACCCTAAGAAAATCTTCGTTGATTGATTGAAGTATTTAAGTAGAAGTTGGTTAGAACTTCTAAGGGTTGTTTGGAGCGGGATGGAGCACGGAGTTGGAGCTAAGCGTTGCTAAGGATCGACATTTAACTTGGATAATTATGGGCTTATCGAGGTAATTATCTTGTCCTCTATTTGTAATTGGAAATTACATGTTATTAGAATATATAGTTGAAGTATACTATATATAGAACTAAGCTTAATCTTTGCAATGTCTTTTGACTTAAGCTGAAGAATAAAGAAAAGAAGCGCATTTGTATTTACATAGGGTGTATTGCGATGGACTTGTGTAGTATTCTTGAGTAGAATTGTACGTCCAGGTTAGGCGTGTAAACCCCCCACGGTTGGCTTGATGGCCTCGATAGAGGAGGAGATTTCTGTTGTTGCGGGGAGGAGAATCTTCGAATTTTACGTAGAAATGGAACCTTGTGTTTTGAAGTTAATAGGCGTTTGTGACCTTTCTAGGTGAAAGTACTAAGAGTAGCGTATTCTACTTGAGGAGTGGAAAGGGCTAGCAAGGTTGTAGTACTTGGAGCATTTTGCTTATTGTCGATACTCATCGCGAGGTATGTGAACCTCTTCCTATCTGTTCTAGCATGATATGTGTGTAACTATGTAGTGCGGTGGGCGTCACAGTGCTAAGTGTATTTGTTTGGTTTAAACATAAAGTGTTATAACGGCTTTATGGGAAGTTGGTTATAACGACTTTATGTAGGTAAGAAAATGGTTTCTTGATGTTAGAAGTTAAGAGACTTGATCTTATAAGATAAGAGACTTAACTTATTTGTTTTAATGTGGATGTTTGTGTGAAACCTCATTCGTGAGTAATGAGTACTTGGTTTTAAAGGGATAATGTTTCTTGATTTGGAAATCAGAATGTGTATCGACAGGACCCTGCGGCGTTAATAAAGGAAAATGTATTGAATAATGATGTGTTGTATTAAAACCAATAGAAACCTCCATCTGCATAGAAGCTAAGATGAGACAAAATGATATTACATTTTCTAGATCATGCATTTCTTTGTAATAAGATCGTTATAAACAAGAATAAACTACTCACATATATGACATATGTTACTCAATTGTTTTAAAAGAGATTAAGACTATGAGTTATGAAACCTTTCTAAAATAAGTGACTTGAGCATTTGAAAATGAGAAGCTTGAGTAATTGAAACTAGGCAAGCTGGAACTTAGGAAAGAATGTTGTTACTTGATTTTGAAAAGGAATGTGGGTTGGTCATTCTAATACTACGGGTATAGGGTGACTTTTATAAAAGTAATGGATCTCTTTTAAAGAACTTAACGTATGTAGTACTTTGGGGTTAAAACCCGACTTTGGCATAAAATGAAAGTACTTTGAGTTGTGTGAAACTTACTATGCTTGTTGTTGTGAAACTTGCCTATGCTTGTTGTTGTGAAACTTGCCTATGCTTGTGATGATAGCCTTTGTTGTGCAAGTGTGGTATTTACGTATTCTGGCGTCTCTCGATAGAGGCGGTCGACTTGTTGAGAACTTGCTTGGGCGTCTTTGGCGGTGATGGAGAATTCCACGGGTATGTTTCCATTTTGATTCTTGTCTTGTTGTTGATGTCACATGGACATGTCTACACCGTCTGATGATTCGGGGGCATGCGGCGGGTTGATTACGATATATTGTTATTGTGGTTACATGGATATGTCTACAGAGGTAGAATTCGGGGCATGTGGCCGTGCGGCGGGGTTGATCACCCGATATATTATTGTTGATGTCACATGGGCGTGTCTACACGAGGTAGAATTCGGGGCATGTGGCCATGGGGCATTGGTATTATTGTTGCATCATGGACATGTCTACACCGATCTGCATTCAGGGGCATGCGGCCATGATCTGAACATGATTGATGTTGTGGGCGTGAGACCCATAGTTATATTTGAGTGATGACTTGAGGCGTGAGTCACTGGACATATTTGCTTTTATGTTGTGAAGCTGTAGTTTGGTTATCATACATGTCTCTGCTTTATATAGACTAGTATGATTTCATTCTGATATTTCTGATTTCACATACTTGGTACTGTTATCTTGACCTCGCCCGAGGCTGCGTTCATCTGCGGTAAGAGTACGTCGATCGTGGATCCTCGCTCTTAGGATCTCGGTTCGGCGTTTTGGGAAGCTCCGTTTCTCGGAGGCTTATCTTTTGGTATGTGTTCCACTGAGTTGTAGGTTCTTGTACATTCGGGGTATGGCGGAGCCTGTCCGTCATAGTTGTTGTAAATCTTAAGTGCATGTAATCTTTGTTGTGGCGGGGTTTGTAAAAAGTTAAGCTGTTCGTTTTGTAAGAGTTGTATTTATATATGTTATTGGAAGGTAACCAGTTGGGTTGCTTTGTTTTATGATCATATATCTTGTTTCTTGTTTAAAGTTTTATTTTCCGCTGGTTTTCTCGATGTTGTGTCACTAGGGTGCGGGATAAGGCACGATGCGAACCGGGGCGGTCGTTACAAAAGTGGTATCGAGCGATTAATCCTCGGAAAGTGTCTACTGACCGTGTCTAGTAGAGTCTTGATTATCGATGTGTTGTGCACCACATCTATAATCGAGAGGCTGAGACATTTAGGATTAGTTTCCATTCTTCTCATTACGAGATCGTGCCTTAGAGTCATGTTGTAAGTTGGACCCCTCAGCGTATCTCGTTTTTACCGATTATGCCTCGCGAGCAGCGAGCCACGAAGGGCAAGGCAGTAGGAACCGCTAGTGAGATCTGAGGTGTCACGACCCATTCAGGGCGTGGTAGTACACTTAGGGCACCCAGTAGTCATACATCGAGTAACAGCGGAATATAAAACAAGACATGAAACAGTTTTATAAAATAAGACCACGATTTATGTGAACAAAGTCGCCTTTCGGCATATATATATGAACAAGGTTTTTAGCGATTTACATCGACCTTTGTACAACATGACTACAGACCTCAAGGAAAATATACAACTATGGCGGGACGGGGCCCGCCATACCACTAACTGTACAAACTATCTACAATCTGGGAGATCATACGAAAGTAGAGCCTCGGAGAAGATGGAGCTCACGACACCAATGCAAAGAGATCCTAAAGATGCGGATCTAGCACTGCTTGCCACCTGCGGCATGAGCGGCCCGAAGGAAGTCGTCTGGCAGTACAAGTATGTGAAACTATAAAGTACTTTAAAATGAAATCAAAGTATTTAAAACCTTTTCACAAATACAATCGGTTCAATTGCACATAGTGCCATATCACAAACAATATGTACTAGGAAAGCGCTGCGAGTCTAGTCTAGGCGCGAATGATCGAAGCAAGGCCAATCGCCCATAGTACCATTCTGCGTGCCTAGTCACGGACTTCCGCGATCGCATGGTCACGCACGGACCGCGTGAGGTATACCTCGCGTCGGGGCAGCCAACCCGGCGTCCGCCTGGGCTCCGCGGCCGCATAGCCTCAAAAGGCCGCGTAGTCTCAGCGGACCGCGTAGAATCCCCGCGTCGGGCTAAGCGCCGGAATGATCAATCACGGAGCATACGGCGCTCGCGTAGTCTCGCGAACCGCATAGGCGTATAGACCGCGTCGAGGCAAGCCACCGGTATAAATAAGTCAAGGGTAGGTGATACAATAACGATCAGCGGACTTAGGTTAACAACGTAAGCACGGCAAGAATGACCCCTTTACGGCATTACAAGACACTAACACGGGTAGCATCATAACATGTCTACTTATCACACAACCTTACTACACTTAGAAATCAATACAAGGCTTTTATAAACAAACGATGCTTGATTCCTTTTTATCTTTCTTAAGTTGTTATACCTAACTTCCCATAAAGCTAGTATAACTCTTAAGCTTTGTTTAAAACCAAATATTTATCTTACGTAAAAAAATGATTGATATTCTTTTGAAATGTTTTGATTCTTTGTTATTGAGCTTAAGCGTGAGGCATTCTGTAAGTATTATTCGAGCTTAAGCGTGAGGCATTACCATAAGTATTATTCGAGCTTAAGTCAAAGACATTGCCGTAGTTATGTCGATTAACACGTATGCGTCTACCGTACTATATATTGTAAAATATCATGCTTTAGGAAGAATCACATACCTTACCGTGAAAACCACACCTTGAAGTTGAATATGTCGCATGAGTCGACCTATAATAGTCACACATATCTATTAAAGACTACTCAAGGTCATTCTAAGCAGGGTTCATAATTCTCACGGTAAGTCAGGCGGCACTGACCACCGGTGAGCTATATAAGTCTCTTGTGAAAGCAGTCCTATGTAGTCTGATTCAATTATTCTTCTTTTAAACCCTTACTGTGATAATGATTCAATTCTATTACGTGATATTCTTCTAAGTATTTATACTTATTCTTATACTATAACGATGGCATTCTCTAATTCAAAGAGGTTAGGATTATTACCTCGGTAAGCCCAATAATATCCTAGAAAAGTCGCTGAGCAAGGTTTTGCTCTAAGTTGTATGCTCAAGAACCTTAGAAGTTCTTCACAACTTCTATTAAGTACTAAGGGATTTGGGCTAGGGTATTTTGGGCATTATAACAATACTAGAAGACAACTTTTCTACCAAGGGAGGGTAGATTTCGGCTAGGCTAGGGTGGGGTAGGCCTCGGCCAGCTCACTCAAAGGGGAGAGGTGTTGGACGATTTGGCTTAAGGAAGAGGAGAGGATTTTCTCAAGACTTGGAAGATTTGTGGATGAAGAACTCTTCATCACTAAGGGGTATTTATAGGTCAAGAAGTGGCCAACCAATGGCCAAGATTGAGACAAGTGCAAGGCAAGTGTAGGGTGAAGATTTACTACACACAAATATCCTACCAACTCCTTGACTTTGTGCGAGGCAACAAAAGCGTGCCAAGTCCGTCCAATTCGTCCAGGGGCGATTTTCAAATCCACCAATGGGAGGGTGCCAAGTGTTGCCCTCCGTTGGTCCAAAATGTTCGTCTCTCGGAAAAATCCATAAAAATTAGTAATGGCATGGCGGAATTTTCCTACGAAAGCTGTGGAAACGTTTCGTCGGAAAACGATTCTTATAGCGAGTTGTGTACAAAAAAAACGTCCAAGGCTAACTTTCAAGCCAAACTTTTTGTACGTATTCCCTTACGTACATACTCTGGAAAAACGGGGTATAACATTCTCCCCTCGCCGAAACATTCGTCGAATGTTCCTTCTCAAAACGATTATCGAAGAAGCTTAAACAATTAGCAAATGCCACCGCGGCCACGAGCAATACATAGGCGACGATAACGAAAATTTACAAGTAGGAAAGTGAATTTACGGAGGTATGGGGAATAGGTGAGGATACTTCCGCCTCGTGTCCTCCTCGGCCTCCATGTCATCTCCTCCTCATTTCGTTCGCCCACAAGACTTTGTGGAAGCCACGTCCTTTGTCGCGGGCGCCTAACGACGATCGACTATCGCTATGGGAATCTCCTCATCGATAACCCCTCGGTCACTGGACATCGTCGATCGGGTGTACCACTAGATGGATCCGATACATCTCGCCGGCATAGATCGTGAAAAACCGGATCTGTTGCCTCGGATCGGACGGCGGATCCAACTCATGAGCAACCTTGCCTACCTGCGGATGATGCGAAATGGCCCAATGTACCTTGGTGAGTTTCCTCTTCCCGAATCTCATCACACCGCCGTGGTGTGGCTAGGAAAACCCAATCATGAACCTCGAACTCAAGATCTGGCGACGATGATCTGCATCGACTTACATCGACTACGAATTGTCGATAGCGCTCTCGGATAAGCTTCACCTTATCCACTGCTTGCAAATCTGGTCCCATGCTGCACCTCGCCCACATCGAACCAACCTATAGGTGATCTGCACTTCCTCATACAAGGCCTCATGGCGCCGTCCGAATCTTTGGAGTGGTAGCTATTATTATCACATGAACTCAACTAGAGGCAAATGATCCTCCCAACTACCAGAAGTCAATAACAGGGCTCGCGACATATCCTCGAAGTGCGGATAGTGCGCTCTGCTGTCCGTGCATGCGTGGATGAAATGCGATTACTCGGGCTCACTGCGTCCCTAAACCCCTGGAAGGACCTCAGGAAGTTAGCGTGGCGGGCTCCTGCATGCGATATGATCGAACTAGGGACTCCATGCGGTCGGCGATCTCTCGGATATAAAGTGCGGCATAATCCTCGGTAGAAAAGGTCGTCCGAGCGGGAAGAAAGTGGGCTGATTTAATCGACTGTCGGCGATAACCCATATAGAATCATGTCTCCTACGAGTGCGAGGTAATCGTGATGAAGTCCATGTTGATTACCTCCCACTTCCGGTCGGGATCTCTATCGCTGTAACAAACCACGGGCCTCTGGTGCTCTACCTTCACTGCGACAACCACGGGCGAGCTACGAACTCTGCAGCGTCCTCTTGAGCCATCCCACCAATACGGATCTAAGGTCGTGGTACATCTTGAGTCGACCGGATGGATGAAATGCTTGTGTGCTTCCCAGAACACTGCTGCGAAGTCTGAAACATCTGGAACACACGATGCGCCCTCAAACCTTAGCACCCGTGGTGCTACCTCAAGGACCTTGCCCTCACGAAGAGGCGTATCGCGATATCGAATCAAAGTGGATCCTCGAGCTGTTGCCTCTTCACCTCGCCGGCGATGGAAGACTCGGCAACCTCACGAACTCTAACCCCACTGCTATCGGAATCAATCAAGCGGATACCAAGGCTCGCTAAGCGATGCAAATCACGAACCATGTCCCTCCTCTCTGCCGCACATCGATGGGCTCCCCGTGACCTACGACTAAGGCATACGCCACAACATTGGCCTTCCCGGGTGGTACGGGATATCAGCGTCGTAATCCTTAAGCAACTCTAACCACCGTCTGCATCGTAAGTTCGGCTCCTGCAGTGAAGATATCTTGGAGGCTCTTGTGGTGCAGTATAAATATCCACGTGAACCCATACAAATAGTGCCTCAGGATCTTCAAAGCGTGAATCACATTGCCAGCTCCAAATCATGGGTGGGGTAGTTCCTTTCGTGTTTCTTCAGCTGTCGGGATGCATATGCTATAACTCTGCCATGCTGCATCAACACACATCCCAACCCGATGCCTGATGCATCACAATACACGACATAACCGTCTGGACCCTCTGGAAGAGTAAAGCGAAGGCGGTCGTCGGTCTCTCTTTCGGCAGCTGGAAACCACGCTCCTGGCATCGATCCATCGAAACTTGGCTACGAGTCAGCCTAGTCAATGGTGCGAAGATAAAGCAAACTTCTCCACGAACGCCGATAATAACTGCGAGGCCCGTAAGCTGCGAACCTGCTGCCGGAGTAGTAGGTCTCGGCCAAGTCTGATCGCCTCGATCTTGGCGTATCAACTCGAATGCCATCGGCCCGACAATATGCCCAGCATGCGAAGTCAGCAAAACTCACATTTGGAAAACTTGGCGTACAAGCTGCCGTCTGGAGAAGCGTCGGCCTGATCCTCAAATGCTCGCGTGCTGCTCTGGCGAGAATAAACGAGATATCATCAATGAACACTATCACAAGCGTGTCCAAAATGGTTTGAACACTCGGTTCATCAAATCCATGAATACCGCCGGAGCATTGGTCAACCAAAGGACATGACCACGAACTCATAATGCGTCAAGGTCGGAATGCGATCCTAGGGACATCCGCCTCTCGACACGAACGATGATAGCGACGCAGATCAATCTTGGAGAAACATCTCGCGCCACTGCAATGGTCGAACAAATCATCAATCACAGGAAGAAGTATCGTTCTTAATGGTCACCTTGTTGTTGCACGTAATCAACACACATGCGCGGCGTCCGTCCTTCTTCTTCACGAACAATCTGGCGCCCCGGGAGAAACACTGGCCTAATGAAGCCGCCTCTAGCAAATCCCTAAGTGATCCTTGACTCTCTCAACTCGGCGGTGCCGTTACGTATGGCGGAATGGAAATAGGCGAGTATCGCAATATATCTATACAAAACTCGATCTCCTCTCGGGAGGATGCGGGAGGTCATGCAGGAACACGTGCGGGAACTTCGTGACTACGAGGCGGCGAAAATCTGGTACGCGACCTCGGTATCAAACACTCGAGCGAGATGGTAGATATACCCATACGCACCATCTTCCTAGCCTTGAGGTAGGAAATAAACCTACCTCGGCGTCTGGTGCTCCTCCACTCAACAACCGGCTCGCCGAGCTGGAACCGTACTACTCTCTTCTGCGGTCTACATTGGCATAGCGAAGCTAGCCAATCCGTCCCGTGATCACGTCGAAGTCAATCATCTCGACTCTATCAAGTCGGCTGGTCAGACGGCGTAAATAGTCACGGGACAAGCTCTATATACCGTAGAGCTATCACGAATCACCCAGCTGGCGTAGCTACCTCGAAAGGTCTATGGACTCGGGCTCTATCCTATCCTACTAGCAACAGGGAGATATATGGGGCGAGTAGAACCGGATCTATCAAAGCATACACATCAAACCCGAAGCGATAAGGTACTGTGGCGACATCGGTGAGGCCTCACGATCTGTCGGTGGACAAAGCATATATGCGGTTACGAGGACCGCTAGAAGCTGGGACTGCGCCACGACCTCTGCCGCGACCGCTGATCCATGTGTACCTTGCCTCGGGCGATGCTGTCGGGGATGAAGAAGCGGCAGAACCACATGGTGAGCCTACCACGGCGCGCCCGGTCGGACAAACTCGCAAAGTGACCTGCTGGCCACAAGTATAGCAAGCTCGGTCTGGCTCCCGGAATGGTATCGCCACTGGCGGGCACTGAAGCGAACCTCGAGCAGTTAGCGCCCTGCTACCGGAAATCCAAGTCTGGGGCCACGACACGCCCCGGCCGCTCTGTGGTGAAAATGAGGTAGGGCGCTCTGCGGCGGTGTGGTGCAAATCTGGACCTGGCGATGCCGCCCACCACAGGGACCACCAAAAGAACCGGCCGTCTTGGCCTTCTGCTGCGATATCGCTCTGCCGGCGGTCTCTCGCTCCTCGCATCTAGAGCATGAGCTGCGTGCGGGTAATGTCCATACGGTGAAGAAACACCGCACATGACTCGGCCGTATAATCATCTAGCCGGTGGCGTAGCGGTGTACCCTATCCTCCATATCTGCTACCAATCTTTGGGACATATCGAGCCAAAGAATCAAACTCGACATTGTACTCCACGGCGGTGCGTCCCACTGTCTCGGCGGTAAAAATCTATCGGCTCGTGCCTCGCCATCTGCGGAGGCAAGAAGTGTGTGAGAAAAGCCTCACGAAAACTCATCCCACTCTGCTTTGGAGTGCATGCTCTCCCGGAAAGCTCCATGAATCAAACCAATCATTTGCGGTATCACGCGGCCGTCTGAACCGAATGTCACGACCTCGATCTCTGAAGCCACGATCACGCATAATCCTCTGCGGTGACGGATGAACTCCTGCGGATCATCCTCGGCCTCGACCCATAAAACTACGGAGGCTGACTAAGGAAATCTCGTAGCCTCAACTATACGCCTCGGGTGTACCACGGTGCAATGGCCCAGAGGCTGGAGGCTGGAATGGGTGTCTCAAACCTCTCCTCATGTCGGGCCTGACTTTAGCCAAAAGGCTGGGCCGTCTCGCTGCCCTAACTCCTCCGCCCCAGGCTGTGGGACAGGAGGTGTGGGTACTGTGGTCTCTGCTGGGACTGGCGGCGTCGTGGAACTCGCCGCCTCTGGTATAGACTGGGCCTGAGCCCTCGTGACTCTAGGTGTCATGCTAGCAGCTCCGCCATTGCCTTGCCCCAGGCGGGTTGCCTTACGTGGAGGCATAAGCATTACGAGAAAGGAATACGTTAGAGGTCGACTATAACACGACTCTAAAGCACGATCTCGAGAATGAGAAGAATGAAACCAATCCTAAATATCCTATAGCCTCACGATTATTGGTGTGGTGCACAACACCGATAATCAGACTCTACTAGATACGGTGCATGAGACACCTTCCAGGATTAAGCGCTGCGATACCACTTTTGTCACGACCCATTCAGGGCCGTGGTGGTACCTTGCAGGGCACCCAGTAGTCATACATCGAGTAACGTGGAATATAAAACAAGACATGAAACGATTTTATAAAATAAGACACGATTTATGTGAACAAAGTCGCCTTTCGGCATATATATATGAACAAGGTTTAGCGATTACATCCGACCTTTGCAACATGACTACTGACCTCTGGAAAATATACAACTATGGCGGGACGGGCCCGCCATACCTGGCTACAAACTATCTACAATACGGGGAGATCATACCAAAAGTAGAGCCTCGGAGAAGATGGAGCTCACGACACCAATGCAAAGAGATCCTAAAGATGCGGATCTAGCACACCTTGCCACCTGCGGCATGAGCGGCCCAGAAGTCGATCTGCAGTACCAAGTATGTGAAACTATAAAGTACTTTAAAATGAAATCAAAGTATTTAAAACCTTTTCACAAATACAATCGATTCAATTGCACATAGTGCCATATCACAAACAATAACGATGCTAGGAAAAGCGTAGCGAGTCTAGTCTAGGCGCGAATGATCGAAGCAAGGCCAATCGCCCATAGTACCATTCTGCGTGCCTAGTCACGGACTTCCGCGATCCGCATAGGTCACACAGACCGCGTGAGGTATACCTCGCGTCGGGGCAGCCAACCCGGCATCCGCCTAGGCTCCGCGGCCGCATAGCCTCGAACCGCGTAGTCTCAGCGGACCGCATAGAATCCCGCGTCGGGCTAAACGCCGGAATGATCAATCACGGAGCATACCGCTGCTCGCATAGTCTCGCGGACCGCATAGGCGTATAGACCCGCGTCGAGGCAAGCCCTCGGTATAAATAAGTCGAGGGTAGGTGATACAATAACGATCTGCGGACTTACCGGTTAACAACGTAAGCACGGCAAGAATGACCCCTTTACGGCATTACAAGACACTAACACAGTAGCATCATAACATGTCTACTTATCACACAACCTTACTACACTTAAGAAATCAATACAAGGCTTTTATAAACAAACGATGCTTGATTCCTTTTTATCTTTCTTAAGTTGTTATACCTAACTTCCCATAAAGCTAGTATAACTCTTAAGCTTTGTTTTAAAACCAAATATTTATCTTCTGTAAAAAAATGATTGATATTCTTTTGAAATGTTTTGATTCTTTGTTATTGAGCTTAAGCGTGAGGCATTCGTAAGTATTATTCGAGCTTAAGCGTGAGGCATTGCCATAAGTATTATTCAGCTTAAGTCAAAGACATTGCGTAGTTATTATTCGGTTAACACGTATGCGTCTACGTACTATATATTGTAAAATATCATGCTTTAGGAAGAATCACATACCTTACCGTGAAAACCACCGCGAGTTGAATATGTCGCGGAGAGTCACCTATAATAGTCACACATATCTATTAAAGACTACTCGAAGGTCATTCTAAGCAGGGGTTCATAATTCTGATAAGTCGGGCGGCACAACCCTACCGGTGAGCTATATAAGTCTCTTTGTAACGATCCTATGTAGTCTGATTCAATTATTCTTCTTTTAAACCGCCTACTTTGTGATAACGATTCAATTCTATACGTGATATTCTTCTAAGTATTTATACTTATTCTTATACTATAACGATGGCATTCTCTAATTCAAAGAGGGTTAGGATTATTACCTCGGTAAGCCCAATAATATCCTAGAAAAGTCGCGCCAGAGCAAGGTTTTGCTCCTAAGTTGTATGCTCCAAGAACCTTAGAAGTTCTTCACAACTTCTATTAAGTACTAAGGGATTTGGGCTAGGGTATTTTGGGCATTATAACAATACTAGAAGACAACTTTTCTACCAAGGGAGGGGGGTAGATTTCGGCTAGGCTAGGGTGGGGTAGGCCCTCGGCCAAGCTCACTCAAAGGGGGGGGGGAGAGGTGTTGGACGATTTGGCTTAAGGAAGAGGAGAGGATTTTTCTCAAGACTTGGAAGATTTGTGGATGAAGAACTCTTCATCACTAAGGGGGTATTTATAGGTCAAGAAGTGGCCAACCAATGGCCAAGATTGAGACAAGTGCAAGGCAAGTGTAGGGTGAAGATTTACTACACACAAATATCCTACCAACTCCTTGACTTTGTGCCAAGGCAACAAAAACGTGCCAAGTCCATCCAATTCGTCCAAGGGACGATTTTCAAGTCCACCAATGGGAGGGTGCCAAGTGTTGCCCTCCCGTTGGTCCAAAATGTTTCGTCTCTCGGAAAAATCCGCAAAAATTAGTAATGGCATAGCCGGAATTTTCCCTACGAAAGCTGTGGAAACGTTTCGTCGGAAAACGATTCTTATAGCGAGTTGTGTACAAAAAAAACGTCCAAGGCTAACTTTCAAGCCAAACTTTTTGTACGTATTCCCTTACGTACATACTCTGGAAAAACGGGGTATAACAAGAGGAGTGCAGCGCGAGCCGAGCAGTACTGAGGTTGTGCTTGACGGCGGGTTTTGTGAAGCGCCGGCCAGAGAGTTAGAGCGCGGCAATGAGCTGCGAGACGCGATACGAGCCTCCATCCACGATGCAGGCGGAGAGATGGGTTACAAGAGATGGCCCGATTCTTGGCGGTCGTGGCGAATATGAGGATAAGTGGATCACGGCGATTCAGTTCGATAGCACGATGGTTCACCCGAGCGAATAGTTTGAGGCTACGGGACTTTTCGAGTTGTAGCCCGCGAGTTTTATGGGTCGAGGCACGAGGATGATCCGTAGGAGTTCATCCGGCGATTCTGATCGTCATGCGGGTGATCAAGGCTTGAGACCGAGTCGTGACCTTTGGTTCGCATCGGATGCGTGATACCGAAGTCGATTGGTTTTATTCATGGGAGCTTTCCGGGAGAGCATGCACCTCGGCGGTATGGGATGAGTTTTGGGGCTTTCCTCACTCACTTCTTGCCTCGCGGATGAGGAGAACGCGGTAAACAGATTTTGATGCTTAGGCAGGCGGGCGTGCGGTTCGGGAGTACAATGTGGAGTTCGACTCATTGGCGATGCGTCAGCGTTGGTAGCTAGTATGGAGGATCGAGTGCGCGATATGTTCTGAGGCTCGATGATTACATATCGAGGCATGTTCGGGAGTAGCTCTTGTAGGGCATGGACATTGCCGCATGCGAGCTCATCTGCTGGGATGTGAGGCACGGAGAGGTCGGCGGAATGACGAATCAGCGAGAAGGGCGAGAACAAGGTCCTTTGGTGACTTTCGAGGCGGACCGCCTCGGCGACATACTAGTTTTGTACCTCCGCCCGGTCGCAGTGGTCCTCCACAACCTTGAGTATTCGGGAGCGGTCGGGCTCGAGGTTGAGTTTCGAGGAAGTAAGGGTGTTGGCGGATCACGGTCACCCACCTCGGTGTGGTCGATGTGGTAGACCGCATTTCGGAAGTGTCGTGGTGCCGAGAGCTTGTTATTTTGCGGCCAGCGGGGCCATTTGCGAGGCTGTCCGACCAAGGTATACGGATGTTACGACTCGACCTCTAGGACGATGGGTGGTTCATCGCCTACGATTATGCGCCTGCAGTGGGCCTATGATTAGAGTGGGCGGTAGCTTCGGGTATATCCTTAACCTCTAGAGTTTTGGTATGCTTGTTATGATGGTCTCATTATTATGTGCTATGTACGAATAGCGTTGTGTTAATTGTGAGTTAGAAAACATGCTTAGTTGGGAGGATACGTATGGGGGCATGGTAAGTGTGAACCTTAGACTATGTCACGGTGAGACCTTAGGGGTAAGGTCGTCTTGAGTTAAAGATTTATTTTATGTTTGACCACTTATCGAGTAGTAGTATCGTGGGATTTATTTGTGTGATAAGTCAGTGGGTAGTGTGAGATGGAAGTGGTAGCTTTCATGATGTGAATTAGTAAGATTGTTCGGATCGGGAACAAGAGTTTAGCGCGGTTGGGGGTCGGGTTGAGGACCATTTGCGGGTCAACCCGTAACCGGTTTGGGGTGGGTCGGTTAGGTGGTCCTCGGTGGTAGGGTCACGAGGATGCTAGGCCCAAGTTTGTTTGACCATCGTATGAGTTGGTGGATATGTTCGACGAGCGGATCGTGGAGGCGGGAGCGGCCTTAGAAAAGATCGAAGTTAGTAAGATGACCAAGTTTGGAGGTAGTGACTCAAGGGTTGGAAAGCGAGCGTTGTGGAAGTGTGAGTGCAGATACTAGAAAGAGTTTGAGTATTTGAGAAAGATACAACAAGATAGGGTAAAGTGAGCGTGTGTGATCGTTTCTTTTGTGAAATGAAGGTGTGAAGGAGTATATTTTAGACCTCGGTAAGGGGTTTTGTGATGATTAGAGGTGTTTCCTCGTTGACACAGGTTTAAGTATTGTGCGTTTGTTATTTTTATGGCGGTGTGGCATGATTGTTTCGTGCGTATAGCGATGAAGGCTATACTAGCGCATGTTTGTGTTGAGACTTGAGAAGGAACATTGGGACGAATGTTTCTAAGGAGGAGAATGTTATACCGTATTTCGGTATATGCGTGGGGCGTGCGTGGAGAATTTGAGCCTTAAGTTAGGCTTTGGTTCGAAATTTGGGCACAAGTGCGAATAGAGTCGTTTTTCGGCTAAAGCGTTTCCACGACTTACGTTGGGAAAATTCGGCTATGTCATTTAGTATTTTTGCGAATTTTTCCAGAGGCGAAATGTTTTGGACCAGCGGGAGGGTGACACTTGTCACCCTCAGTGAAGCGTTGGGTTGGCGATTGGGTCACGTTTCTATGGCCTATTGGCTCCTTGTTTTGGCCTTGTTTTGTGGCTTGTTTGGTGCCATGTTTTGTGCCTTGTTTTGTGGAGTAGGGTTTAGGGTGCACTTGGCTTAATCTTGTCCTTACACTTGCTATACACTTGGAAGGATCTTGGCCCTTGGGTGGCCTTTGTGTTTGCTATAACTAGGCCCCTAAATGTGAAGACTTCATCCATTCCAAAACTTCCAAGTCTTGAAACCCTTTCCTCCCCCTTTGTGAGCTCTGGCCGAGAGGCTTCCCCCTCCCCTTTTAGTGTGGCCTTTGGCCGAGAACACCCTCACAGCCTAGTGTGCTGGCCAGGCCTACCACAGCGGTAGAAAGTTGTCTTCCAAGTATTGTTATAATGCCCAAAATACCTTAGCCTTGTACCTTGTAGTATTCCAAAGATACCTCTATCGTAGAGCAGAAAATACTACCCTTTTGTCCCTTTAGTCTCAAACCGAAACCCTAAGAAAATCTTCATTGATTGATTGAAGTATTTAAGTAGAAGTTGGTTAGAACTTCTAAGGGTTGTTTGGAGCGGGATGGAGCACCGGAGTTGGAGCTAAGCGTTGCTAAGGATCGACATTTAACTTGGATAATTATGGGCTTATCGAGGTAATTATCTTGTCCTCTATTTGTAATTGGAAATTACATGTTATTAGAATATATAGTTGAAGTATACTATATATAGAACTAAGCTTAATCTTGCGGCAATGTCTTTTGACTTAAGCTGAAGAATAAAGAAAAGAAGCGCCTTTGTATTTACATAGGATTTGTATTGCGGTAGACTTGTGTAGTATTCTTGAGTAGAATTGTACACGTCAGGTTAGGCGTGTAAACCCCCCTGGTTGGCTTGATGGCGCCTCGATAGAGGAGGAGATTTCTGTTGTTGCGGGGAGAGTCTTTCAATTTTACGTAGAGAAATGGAACCTTGTGTTTTGAAGTTAATGAGCGTTTGTGACCTTTCTAGGTGAAAGTACTAAGAGTAGCGTATTCTACTTGAGGAGTGGCAAGGGCTAGCAAGGTTGTAGTACTTGGAGCATTTTGCTTATTGTCGATACTCGTCGCGAGGTATGTGAACCTCTTCCTATCTGTTCTAGCATGATATGTGTGTAGCTATGTAGTGCGGTGGGCGTCACAGTGCTAAGTGTATTTGTTTGGTTTAAACATAAAGTGTTATAACGGCTTTATGGGAAGTTGGTTATAATGACTTTATGTAGGTAAGAAAATGGTTTCTTGATGTTAGAAGTTAAGAGACTTGATCTTATAAGATAAGAGACTTAACTTATTTGTTTTAATGTGGATGTTTGTGTGAAACCTCATTCGTGAGTAATGAGTACTTGGTTTTAAAGGGATAATGTTTCTTGATTTGAAATCGGAATGTGTATCGACAGGACCACTGCGGCGTTAATAAAGGAAAATGTATTGAATAATGATGTGTTGTATTAAAACCGGTAGAAACCTCCATCTGCATAGAAGCTAAGATGAGACAAAATGATATTACATTTTCTAGATCATGGTCTTTGTAATAAGATCGTTATAAACAAGAATAAACTACTCACATATATGACATATGTTACTCAATTGTTTTAAAAGAGATTAAGACTATGAGTTATGAAACCTTTCTAAAATAAGTGACCTGAGCATTTGAAAATGAGAAGCTTGAGTAATTGAAACTAGGCAAGCTGGAACTTAGGAAAAGAATGTTGTTACTTGATTTTGAAAAGGAATGTGGGTTGGTCATTCTAATACTACGGGTATAGGGTGACTTTTATAAAAGTAATGGATCTCTTTTAAAAGAACTTAACGTATGTAGTACTTTGGGGTTAAAAACCGGACTTTGGCATAAAATGAAAGTACTTTGAGTTGTGTGAAACTTGCCTATGCTTGTTGTTGTGAAACTTGCCTATGCTTGTTGTTGTGAAACTTGCCTATGCTTGTGATGATAGCCTTTGTTGTGCAAGTGTGGTATTTACGTATTCTGGCGTCTCTCGATGAAGTAGGTCGACTTGTTGAGAACTTGCTTGGGCGTCTTTGGCGGTGATGGAGAATTCCACGGGTATGTTTCCATTTTGATTCTTGTCTTGTTGTTGATGTCACATGGACATGTCTACCGTCGTCTGATATTCGGGGCATCTAGGGTTGATTACGATATATTGTTATTGTGGTTACATGGACATGTCTACACCGGTAGAATTCGGGGCATGTGGCCGTGCGGCGGGGTTGATCACCCGATATTATTGTTGATGTCACATGGGCGTGTCTACCGAGGTAGAATTCGGGGCATGTGGCCGTGGGGCATTGGTATTATTGTTGCATCATGGACATGTCTGCCGATCTGAGAATTCGGGGCATGCGGCCATGATCACGAACATGATTGATGTTGTGGGCGTGAGACCCGTAGTTATATTTGAGTGATGACTTGAGGCGTGAGTCCACATCGACATATTTGCTTTTATGTTGTGAGCGTAGTTTGGTTATCATACATGTCTCTGCTTTATATAGACTAGTATGATTTCATTCTGATATTTTCTGATTTCACATACTTGGTACTGTTGTCTTGACCTCCTTGAGGCTGCGTTCATCTGCGCAGTAGAGTACATCGATCGTGGATCCTCGCTCTTAGGATCTCGGTTGGCGTTTTGGGAAGCTCCGTTTCTCGGAGGCTTATCTTTTAGTATGTGTTCCACTGAGTTGTAGGTTCTTGTACATTCGGGGTATGGCGAGACCTGTCCGTCATAGTTGTTGTAAATCTTAGAAGTGCATGTAATCTTTGTTGTGGCGGGGTTTGTAAAAAGGATTAAAGCTGTTCGTTTTGTAAGAGTTGTATTTATATATGTTATTGGAAGGTAGCAGTTGGGTTGGCTTTGTTTATGATCATATATCTTGTTTCTTGTTTAAAGTTTTATTTTTATTTGGTTTTCTCGATGTTGTGTCACTAGGGTGCAGGATAAGGCACGATGCAGAACCCGGGGCCCAGAGTCGTTCTGTTGCTTGTCCAAAACTCAGGATAACCAACGGTCCCTAGCTCTTCTGGCGATTTCGTATTGGCCTCTGCCTCTGTACACACATGCTGTATTGGCCGAATAACCTCCTGCTGATGAAACTGTATCACCACTATCTTGGTCAATAACATAACTGCTTCCCTTATGACCCTATAGTCTTCCCCTGGCCCGAAAAAGCGGAGGCTCTGTGCGGGGCCTCAACAGCCTTGAGAAGAACTTCGCGGCTGCGGCCTGATATCCGGTATATCCACGGGCATGGGCCTACCAACTCTGAGTCGGTGGTAGCTCCTGCTCTTGTTTTGCCTTCTGGCATTGTTGCCTCCTTGGAGGCATAACTGTAACACAATAATACGTCAGAGAGGGATTATCTTATTAACACAGCTCTATGACACGATCTCAGAGTGAGAAGAATAGAAACCAACTCCTAAATGTTTTTTAGCCTCCTATTTATGGGTGTGGCGCGCAACACACCGATAATAAAAACTCTACTAGATACGGTCTGTAGACATTAGAGGTGTTGCTCACGATACCACTCTGTCACGACCGAACCCGGGCGTGGCGGTGCCTACACAGGCACCATACCTAAATAATGAATTAAACCGCGAAACTAAATAACACCTCGTCTTTTTTTTTTTTTTTTTTTTTTTTTAAAACCAACGAACATGCAAGGGCAAAGCCGACAAGGCTGCCATATAATATACATAATAAAAAGGCACTACACTGTACACGAGTCCAATCCCACATATGAATACAGACCTCTAAGAGTTTTAATGAACTATGAAGGGACAAGGCCTCGTCGTACCCATAACTGTACAAAATCCTGTACTAAAGGATTTATACCAAAATGATAAGCTTCCCAACAAATGGAGCTATCCAAAACTCTGAGCAAGGGTCCTACACTTGTAGATCACCGAACTGTGTACCTAAACCTGCGGCATGAACGCAACCCCGTGGAGAAAGGGGGTCAGTACGAAGAATGTACCAAGTATATGAAGCAATAATTACTGTAAATGAGATCACACAGTCCACATATAACATGAAGCAAGTATGATAACTCAAAACAACAGCACACTGAACCTTGCAAACATGAGAGTAATGCAATCATCTTTATCTTTTAAGTTATGTTTTTAACAATGAGACCAACTGTTTCACTTTAAATCATAAACACAATGCACCCTTTCATTAATGAAATCACTATTGTTTCAAAACATGAAGGTCGTGCCAGTGCAAGGGTCAACCACCCTCTGTATTATAATGCAACCTATCATAGGACTATTTCACCCGCAAGAGACTATTTCACCCGCATAGGTCATGTGGACCTGCAATGAGTCATCGGTACACGATACTCGCATCACGGATAGATCATCCATGGCTTATATCCTGGGAATTTAACCCGCCCAAGTCTATCCGACCCGCCGTGAGTGTGTACCATCACCACCATGGGGAGCTACGCCATGATATCTCTTGAACCAAGTTGCCGGCCCTTTATGGAGGGACGCGGAGATGTGAAAATACGACACTTGCACGAATGTCTATATGAGCAACCCATATGAAAGCAAACCATTCTTGACCTTTATTTATAAAATGAATAAACCATCATTTTAGCAAACCAAGACAATACCATGCCTTTCCTTTTTACACACCCCAAGACAATACCATGTATTTCCTTTTTTACACAAACCAAGACAATTACCATGCCTTCCTTTTTACACAAACCAAGTGTCACACCCCGAACCCGGGCGTGGCGGTGCCCTACAGGCACCATACTTCTATAACAACTAAGTAAATGCGGAAATTAAAAAAACACCCTTTTTTAAAAAAATCAATAAATGCGTGCGAGGCAAAGCCGACATTTGCAATATAATATACATAACAAAAGACACTACACCGTACATGAGTCCAATCCCATATTTGAATACAAACCTCTAAGAGTTATACTGAACTATGACGGGACAAGGCCCGTACCCATGCGTACAAAAGCTTTGTCTTGAAAGAACTTATACCAAAAGATAAACTCGAGCGGAAGGAGCTATCCAAAAAATCGGCGAGGTCTACACTGCCGATCACCAAACAACGTACCTAAACTGCGGCATGAGCGCGGCCCGAAGGAGGTCGATCTGAAGAATGTACCAAGTATGTGAAACGATGAAATCTTGTAATGAAATCATATGATCTAAACAAAGCAGAGACATGTATGATAGCAACCTACGATTACAATACATAGCGGTCATATCAAGTCGGGGACGCGTGCCTCAAAGTCACTACTCGAATATAACTATGGGTCTCGCGCCCGTAATATCAACCATGCGTGGAATCCTTTCTCACTGGCGATCCATGATATACCAATATAACGCAATAAGCATATCGAGTATCCGCCGTGGTCGCGTGCCGGAATCCCATCGTATAAGCATGACCATGGGGTAATACAAACAAATCCGAATCAAACCGCTCCACGGTCACGTGCCGGAATCCGCGTCGTATAAGCATGCCCGAGTATCCCTCGTGGTCGCATGCCCGGCATCCCACGTCGTATAATCATGACCATAGGGTATCCCTCGCGGTCGCGTGCCGGCATCCCATCGTATAAAGCATGGCCGTAGGGTAACACAAACAAATCAGGAATCTAACGACTCACGGTCACGTGCCGGAATCCCGTCGTATAAGCGTGTCGAGGTATCCCTCGTGGTCGCGTGCCGGCGTCCCACGGCGTATAAGCATGACCGTGAGGTAACACAAATAATGGAAGCATGCGTGGAATCCCACCTCACCGTCGATGCGTCGAGTAAACTTACAATGACAAGCGTGACCAACCGTAGTCGCGTGCGTAATAAAACATAATACTTGTACTCAAAGGCTATCACCAGCACATATAGGCAATTCTCAATTAATAAAGCCAAAGTACTTATCAAGGCACACTTAGAATAATTGTCACGACCCGTTCCGGGGCCCGTGACTGGTGCCTTACCCGGGCACCCAAGTAGTCATACATCAGAGAAAATCAGCGGAATATAAAACAAGACATGAAATAATTGTAAATGATACACAGTTTCTGAGAAAAGGGTTGCCTTTCGGCGTATATACATAAACCAAGGTTTGCAGTTACATCCCAACTGTACAACATGACTACAGACCTCTAAGGAAATAAACAACTATGGCGGGACAGGGCCCTGCCATACCCTGACTGTACAAAACTATCTACAACAGGGAGATCATACCAAAAGTAGAGCCTCCGGAGAAGATGGAGCTCCTGACACCAACGCAAAAGATCCTAAGGATGCGGATCTAGCACTCTTGCCACTGCGGCGTGACGCGGCCCAGAAGGAGTCGATCTGACAGTACTAAGTATGTGAAGCGTAAAGTACTTAAATGAAAACATATCATTTTAAAATCAGTTTTGCAAGTATGTATGAAACAACGAAGGTAACGCGCATAGTGCCACATCATAAACAAAACAACAATAGGTAAGCTAGCGAGGTCTTTTCTAGGCTGCGAATGATCGAGCGGGGCCACTCGCCCGTATTATCGTTCTGCAAGCCTAATCACGGACTCGAGTCCGCATAGGCCACTCGCATAGGCCCGCGTGAGGTATAACCCGCGTCGGTAGCTACTCCTCGGCGCGTCTGGACTCGTTGTCGCGCATGGCGCGTAGACCGCGTGAGGCATAACCCGCATACTAACACGGAACTCTCGTAGCTCGCATAGGCCCCCTGGACCCGCGTGAGGTATTCTCGAATCATGGTCCCGGACCGCTGAGTCTACCGCGTCGAGCGGCTTAACCCGGTATCGTCTCGAGGTGAGTGATATAGTACTAACATAACGAACATAGTTCAAACAACATAAGAATAAGTAAAGTGACCTCTTTACACAAGCGTTACAAGATACTAACACATAGCATCACAATATGTCTACTCACCAAAACCATCTTATTATACCTTTCGTAAATCAATACAAGTCTTTTATAAAACACATAAGTAAAGCATTCCTTTTATAAAACTTAAGCCGTTATACTTAACTTCCCATAAAGCTAGTATAACTCTTAAGCTTCTTGTTTTAAAAACAACTATTCTTCTTCTTTCAAAGCGTGTTATAATTCTTTTGAAAGATTTTTAAGATCTTTATTATTAGGGCTTAAGTCGCAAGACATTCCGTAAGTATTATATTAATCGAGCTTAAGTCGAAAGACATTGTCGTAGTTATTATTCGGTTAACACGTATGCGTCTAGTACTATATATATTTAAAATATCATGCTTTAGGAAGAATCACATACCTTCTGAAAACCTCCCGCCAGTTGAATATGTCGCGTGAGAGAATCGACTATAATAATAGTCAGACATCTATCAAAGTCTAGACTACTCTGAAGGTCATTCTAAGCGGAGGTTCACAATTCTACGGAAAGTCGGGCGAGACTTCCCTGCGGTGAGCCATATAAGTCTCTGTGAAAGCGATCCTATATAAGTATAGTTCAATTATTCATCTTTTTAAACCCTTCTACTGTGATAACAGTTCAATACTATTTTGTAATATTCTTCTAAGTATTTAATACTTATTCTTATACTTCTACAGTATGTATTCTCTAATACAAAAGAGGGTTAGGATTATTTACCTCGTTAAACCCAATAATATCCTAGATAAAAGTCGCGCCTGAGCAAGGTTTAGCTCCTAAGTTGTACGCTCCGGTAGCTCCAAGGAAACCTTAGAAGTTCTTCACAACTTCTACTAAATACTAAGGGATTTGGGCTAGGGTATTTTGGGCATTATAACAATACTAGAAGGCAACTTTTATACCAAGGGAGGGGGGTAGATTTCGGCTAGGCTAGGGGGAGGGGTTGCCTTGGCCTAGCTCCCTCAAAGGGGGGGGGTGTGTTGGACGAAAAGGGCTACAAGGGAGAGGGAAGGATTTTCAAGACTTGGAATGGAATTTGTGGATGAAGAACTCTTCATCTTAAGGGGGTATTTATAGGTCAAGAAGTGGCCAACCAAGGGCCAAGATGATGCCAAGTGCAAGGCAAGTGTAGGGTGAAGATTTAGGCAAGTGTCCGTACACAAAATATCCTACCAACTCCTTGACGTGTGCAAAGGCACAAAAAGCGTGCCACTCTTTGTCCAATTCGTCCAATGGGCGATTTCAAGTCCATCAATTGGAGGTGACAAGTGTCGCCCTCCGTTGATCAAAATGTTTCGTCTCTCGGAAAAATCCATAAAAATTAGAAATGGCATAGCGTAATTAACCTACGAAAAGTGGAAGCGTTTAGTGGAAAGCGATTCTTTTAGCGAGTTGTGCACAATTTTGAACATGGCCTAACTTTAAGGCTAAACTTTCATACGTCGCCTCACGTACATACTCGAAATCTGAGGTATAACATTCTCCTCCTTAGAAACATTCGTCCGAATGTTCCTTCCCAAACACATGCGGTAAGGTTCTTCATAACTTAAGCGGTTTGCAAATGCCACGCATGACCACAAAACAACACTTAGGCATAAGCGATAATGAAAATTTACAAGTAGGAAAGTGAATTACACGGAGGTGTGGGAATAGGTGAGATACTTACGCCTCATGTCCTCGCCGACTTCCCACGTCATCTCCTCCACGAGCTCGTTCGCCACAAGACTTTGTGGAAGCCCGTCCTTCGTCGCAGAGCGCTAACGACGATCGATTATTGCTATGGGAATCTCCTCATCGATAACCCTCGGTCACACTGGGCGTCGTCAATCGGATGTACCACTAGATGGATCCCGATACATCTCCTCGGCGTAAACGTGAAACACCGGATGCTTTGCCTCCGGATCGGACGGCGGATCCAACTCGTAAGCAACCTTGCCTACCTGCGAACGATCGATAGGGCCCGATGTACCTTGGGTGAGTTTCCCTTTCTTCCGAATCTCATCACACCGCCGTGGGTGACACCTTTAGGAAAACCCAATCATGAACCTCGAATTCAAGATGCCGACGACGATGATCTGCATATGACTTTTGTCGACTCTGAGCTGTCAGCAACCTCTCCCGGATAAGCTTCACCTTATCCACTGCTGCGCCAAATCTGGTCCCACTAAGCGTACCTCGCCACGTCGAACCAGCCTATAGGCGATCTGCACTTCCTCTCATACAAGGCCTCATGGCGCCATCCCGAATCTTTGGAGTGGTAGCTATTATTATATGCAAACTCAACTAGAGGCAAATGATCCTCCCGGCTACCACGAAGTCGATAACACATGCTCGCGACATATCCTCGAAGTGCGGATAGTGCGCTCGGCTGTCGATGCATGCGTGGATGGAATGCGATGCTCGGGCTCACTGCGTCCTAAACCTCTCTGGAAAGACCTCGAAGTTAGCGTGGCGGGCTCCTCATGCGATATGATCGAAATAGGGACTCCATGCAGTCTGACGATCTCTCGGATGTAAAGTCTGGCATAATCCTCAGCCGAAAAAGTCGTCCTTACGGGAAGAAAGTGGGCTGATTTCGTCAGCCTGTCGACGATAACCCATATAGAATCATGTCTCCTCTGAGTGCGAGGTAATCCTGTGATGAAGTCCATGTTGATTACCTCCCACTTCCAGGTCGGGATCTCTATCGCCTGCAACAAACCACCAGGCCTCTGGTGCTCTACCTTCACCTGCTGACAACATGGGCGAGCTACGAACTGCAACGTCCTCTTGAAGCCATCCCACCAATACACGGATCTAAGGTCGTGGTACATCTTGGTCGACCACGGATGGATAGAAATGCTTGTGTGTGCTTCCCCAGAACCTGCTGCGAAGTCACGAAACATCTGGAACACACAACGCCCTCGAACCTTAGCACCCCGTGGTGCTACCTCAAAGGACCGCGCCCTGCGAAGAGCGTATCGCGATAACGTGTCAAAGCGGATCCTCGAGCTGTTGCCTCTTCACCTCGCCGGCGATGGAAGACTCGGCAACCTCACGAACTCGAACCCACCGCTATCGGAATCAATCAAGCGGACACAAGGCTCGCTAAGCGGTGCAAATCACGAACCATGTCCCTCCTCTGTTTGCACATCCGATAGGCTCCCGGCCGACCTACGACTAGGCATCTGCCACAACATTGGCTTTCCCGGGTGGTACGAATATCAACATCGTAATCCTTAAGCAACTCTAACCACGTCTGCAGTCGTAAGTTCGACTCCTCTGGTGAAGATATCTTTGGAGGCTCTTGTGGTGCGTATAAATATCCACATGAACCCCGTACAAATAGTGCCTCCGGATCTTGGCGTGAATCACGCGCTAACTCAAATCGTGGGTGGGGTAGTTCTCTCGTGTTTCTTGGTGTCGGGATGCATACGCTATAACCTTGCCATGCTGCATCAACACATCCCAACCCGATGCGGCGCGTGCAATACACAACATAACCGTCTGGACCCTGCGGAAGAAATGGGCGAGGCGGTCGTCGATCTCTCTTTCGAATCGGAAACCACTGCTCCAAGCATCGATCCGCGAAACTTGGCGCCTTACGAGTCGGCCTAGTCAATGGTGCGAAGATAGAAGCAAACTTCTCTACGAACCGCCGATAATAACTGCAAGGCCCGAGCGTGAACCTCTGTCGGAGTAGTAGGTCTAGGCCAACTCCGGACTGCCTCGATCTTCGCCGTATCTACCTGAATACCATCGGCCCTGACAATATGCCCAAGAAAAGCCACCGAAGTTAACCAAAACTCATATTTGGAAAACTTGGCGTCAATTTCTTGGTCGGAGAAGCTGTCGGCCAGTCCTCAAATGCTCGCGTGCTCCTGCTATCGGCGAGAATAAACCAAGATATCATCGATGAACACTATCACAAAGCGTGTCCAAAATGGTTTGAACACTCGGTTCATCAAATCCATGAATACCGCGGAGCATTGGTCAACCCAAAGACATGACCACGAACTCATAATGCGTCTGGGTCGGAATGCGATCCTAGGGACATCCACCTCTCGACTCGAACGATGATAGCGATCGCGGTCAATCTTGGAGAAACATCTCGCGCCACGCAATCGTCGAACAAATCATCAATCACAGGAAGGGGTATACGTTCTTAATGGTCACCTTGTTGGTGCTGTAGTCAACACATGCGCGGCGTCGTCCTTCTTCTTCACGAACAATACGGCGCCCCGGGAGAAACACTATGTCGATAAAACCGCTTCTCCAAAGAAATCCCTAAGTGATCCTTCACTCTCTCAACTCGGCGGTGCCATTACGTATGGCGGAATGGAAATAGGCGAGTGTGCGGCAATATGTCTATACAAAACTCAATCTCCTCTGCGGAGGATACGGGAGTCGTGCGGAAACACGTCAGGAACTCTCGACCCATGGGCCGACGGAAAATCTGGTACCGCGACTTGATATCAAACACCGAGCGAGATGGTAGATTTACCCCTTTTTCACCATCTTCCTAGGCTTGAGGTAGGAAATAAACCTACCCTCGGCGTACCGTGCTCCTCACTCAACAACCGGCTCGCCGGAAGCTGGAACCGTGCTACTCTCTCTGCGGTCTACATTGGCGTGGCAGAAGCTAGCCAATCCATCCCCGTGATCACGTCGAAGTCAATCATCTCGACTCTATCAAGTCGGCTGAGGTCAAACGGCGTAAATAGTCACGGGACAAGCTCTATATACCCGCCGAGCTACCAGATCACCCATTTGGCGTAGCTACCTCGAAAGGGTCTATGGACTCAGGCTCTATCCTATCCTACTAGCAACAAGGGGAGATATATAGGACAAAGTAGAACCCGGATCTATCAAGGCATACACATCATAATCGGAGGCGATAAGGTACAGTGGCGACATCGGTGAGGCCTCACGATCTGCCGTTTGGACAAGGCATAAATGCGGTTCTGAGGACCGCTAGAACTGGGACTCGAGCCACGACCTCTGCCGCGACCTGCTGACCCATGAGTACCACGCCTCGGGCGAGTAATCGTAGGAGATGATGAGCGGCAGCGAACGAAGGTGAGCCTACCACAGCGCGCCCCGGTCGGACAGTCCCTCGCAAAGTGACCCTGCTGGCCACAACTGTAACAAGCTCCAAAAGTAGTACCACACTTCCCGTAATGAGATCTACCACATCGGCCTGGCTGGGGTGGTCCGTCGGCGATACCTCTGCTACTACGGGCGTCACGAAGCCACAGGGCCACAGTGCGCCCTCGAATACTCTGGTGTCTTGAGGGCGGTGCGAGTGCTCTGGTGGCGTGGTGCAAATCTAGGCTGCTGTTGAGGCGCCCACCACGATAGCCACGGAAGACCCTCGTCTGGCCTCTTACCTGCTGCTGTCATCGACTCGTCGGCCTCTGCGCTCGCTCGCATCAGGCGTGAGCTGCATGGTAATGTCCATACGGTGAAGAAAACACCCGCATGACTCGGCCATATAATCATATAGCGGTGGCGTGGCGGTGCACCCTATCCTCCATATCTACTACCAATCTTTGGGACATATCGAGCCAATGAATCAAACTCGACATTGTACTCCACGGCGGTCGTCCTCTGCCTCGGCGGTAAAAATCTATCGGCCGCGCCCTCGCCGTCTGTGGAGGCAAGAAGTGAGTGAGAAAGCCTGCGAGAACTCATCCCGAGTAGGCGGGGCGCGTGCTCTCCGGGATAACTCCACGAATCAAACCAATCGATCGCGGTATCACGCGGCCTATGTGAACCAAAGATCACGGACTCGGTCTCGCGCCACGATCACTCTCAAAATCCTATGTAGGCGGCGGATGAACTCCTGCGGATCATCCTCGGCCTCGACCAGTAAAACTCGGCGGGCTCTGACTCGGAAGTCTCGTAGCCTCAAACTCTGCGCCTCGGGTGAACCATGGTGCAGATTTGGGGTGGAACTACCGCATCGGCTGTCCTCGTATGCAGCCCACGATCTGGCGATGGCGGGCCATCTCCTTGTACCCTATCTCTTCCGCCCCAGGCTGTGGGACAGGAGGTGCGGGTACTGTAGTCTCTGCTGGGGCTGGCGGCATCGTGGAACTCGCCGTCTGGTATAGACTGGGCCCGAGCCCTCGTGACTCTAGGTGTCCCACTAGCAGCTTCCTCGGCGACCTTGCCCCACGGGCGGGTTGCCTTACGTGGAGGCATAAGCATTCTGAGAAAGGGATACGTTAGAAGGGTCGACTTATAACACGGCTCTGAGGCACGATCTCGGAATGAGAAGAATGAAACCAATCCTAAATATCCTATAGCCTCACGATTATTGGTGTGGTGCACAACACGATAATCAAGACTCTACTAGATACGATGCGTAGACACCTTAGAGGATTAACTGCTCTGATACCACTTTTGTCACGACCCGTTCCGGGGCCCGTGACTGGTGCCTTACCCGGGCACCCAAGTAGTCATACATCAGAGAAAATCAGCGGAATATAAAAAAAGACATGAAATAATTGTAAATGATACACAGTTTCTGAAAAAAAGGGTTGCCTTTCGGCATATATACATAAACCAAGGTTTGCAGTTACATCCCAACTGTACAACATGACTACAGACCTCTAAGGAAAAAAAACAACTATGGCGGGACGGGGCCGCCATACCTAAGACAAAACTATCTACAGGGAGATCATGCAAAAGTAGAGCCTCGGAGAAGATGGAGCTCCCGACACCACGCAAAGATCCTGAGGATGCGGATCTAGCACTGCTTGCCCTTACTGCGGCATGAGCGCGGCCCGAGAGAGTCGATAACAGTACTAAGTATGTGAAAGCGTAAAGTACTTAAATGAAAACATATCATTTTAAAATCAGTTTTGCAAGTATGTATGAAACAACGAGTAACGCGCATAGTGCACATCATAAACAAGAGCAACAATAGGTAAGCGTATGCGAGGTCTTTTCTAGGCTGCGAATGATCGGGCGGGCCACTCGCCCGTATTATCATTCTGCAAGCCTAATCCTGGACTCGGTCCGCATGGGCCACTCACATAGGCGCGTGAGGTATAACCCGCGTCGAGGGTAGCTACTCCTCGGCAATGTCTGGACTCGTTGTCGCGTAGCCACATAGGCCGCGTGAGGCATAACCCGCATACTAACACGGAACTCTCGTAGCTCCGCATAGGCCCCCTGGACCGCGTGAGGTATTCTCGAATCATGGTCCCGGACACTTTGAGTCTACCACGCGTCGAGCGACAACCCCGGTATCATCTCAAGAGGTGAGTGATATAGTACTAACATAACAACTTATAGTTCAAACAACATAAGAATAAGTAAGACTGACCTCTTTACACAAGCGTTACAAGATACTAACACATAGCATCACAATATGTCTACTCACCAAAACCATCTTATTATACCTTTGAAATCAATACAAGTCTTTTATAAAACACATAAGTAAATTGTTCCTTTTATAAAACTTAAGCCGTTATACTTAACTTCCCATAAAGCTAGTATAACTCTTAAGCTTCTTGTTTTAAAAACAACTATTCTTCTTCTTTCAAAGCGTGTTATAATTCTTTTGAAAGATTTTTAACATCTTTATTATTAGGGCTTAAGTCATGAGACATTCATAGTAAGTATTGTCGAGCTTAAGTCGAAAGACATTGCCGTAGTTATTATTCAGTTAACACATGTACGTCTACCGTACTATATATATTTAAAATATCATGCTTTAGGAAGAATCACATACCTTCTCGGCGAAAACCTCCTGCCAAGTTGAATATGTCGCGCGCAGAGAATCAGCCTATAATAGTCACAGACATCTATCAAAGTCTAGACTACTCTGAAGGTCATTCTAAACAGAGGGTTCACAATTCTACGGAAAGTCGGGCAGCACTTCCCTACCCGGTGAGCCATATAAGTCTACTGTGAAAACAGTCCTATATAAGTATAGTTCAATTATTCATCTTTTTAAACCCTTCTACTGTGATAACAGTTCAATACTATTCTGTAATATTCTTCTAAGTATTTAATACTTATTCTTATACTTCTACAGTATGTATTCTCTAATACAAAAGAGGGTTAGGATTATTTACCTCGGTAAGCCCAATAATATCCTAGATAAAAGTCGCGCCTGAGCAAGGTTTAGCTCCTAAGTTGTACGCTCCGGTAGCTCCAAGGAAACCTTAGAAGTTCTTCACAACTTCTACTAAATACTAAGGGATTTGGGCTAGGGTATTTTGGGCATTATAACAATACTAGAAGGCAACTTTTCTACCAAGGGAGGGGGGGTAGATTTCGGCTAGGCTAGGGGAGGGTTGCCTCGTCCAAGCTCACTCGAAGGGGCTGTGTTGGACGAAAAGGGCTACAAGGGAGAGGGAAGGATTTTCAAGACTTGGAATGGAATTTGTGGATGAAGAACTCTTCATCTTAAGGGGGTATTTATAGGTCAAGAAGTGGCCAACCAAGGGCCAAGATGATGCCAAGTGCAAGGCACGTGTAGGGTGAAGATTTAGGCAAGTGTCCATACACAAAATATCCTACCAACTCCTTGACTTGTGCAAAGGCACAAAAAACGTGCCACTCTTTGTCCAATTCGTCCAATGGACGATTTCAAGTCCATCAATTGGAGGGTGACAAGTGTCGCCCTCCGTTGATCAAAATGTTCCGTCTCTCGGAAAAATCCGCAAAAATTAGAAATGGCATAGCCGGAATTTACCCTACGAAAGCTGTGGAAACGTTTCGTCGGAAAACGATTCTTTTAGCGAGTTGTGCACAATTTTCGAACTTGGCCTAACTTTAAGGCTAAACTTTCATACGTACGCCCTCATGTACATACTCCGGAAATACGGGGTATAACAATAATTCTCAATTAATCAAGCCAAAGTACTTATCAAGGCACACATAGAATAATTCTCAATTAATCAAGCCAAAGTACTTATCAAGGCACACTTAGACTAATTCTCAATTAATCAAGCCAAAGTACTTATCAAGGCACACATAGAATAATTCTCAATTAATCAAGCCAAAGTACTTATCAAGGCACACTTAGAATAATTCTCAATTAATCAAGCCAAAGTACTTATCAAGGCACACTTAGAATAATTCTCAATTAATCAAGCCAAAGTACTTATCAAGGCACACTTAGAATAATTCTCAATTAATCAAGCCAAAGTACTACGTACGTACATTCTTTTCAAAAGACTCATTTTTATGTAATACCCCAAGATACTAACACCCGTAGTATCAAGGTGTGTCTATTTTTCAAAGTAAGTTACTACACTCTTAGAAAACTCATTTCCAAGCTTGAAATCAAGTAACTTCAAATTTTTACAATCTAGGCAACTTATGCCCATTAATAAAAAATAGACAACTTTCTTAACCTTCCATAAAGCCGTTATAACCAACTTCTCATAAAGCCGTTATAACCCTTTATGGTTTTAGACATATTCATTCCTTTTTATAACCAAGAGACTTATACTTAAAACCAAGTATCACATACTTACAAATCAAGTTCTTAACTTTCCAAAATACTTCAAGTCTCTTAATATTTAGAAAACAAATTTCTTCTCTTAAATCATGTCATTTCTCCTCTCTTAAAACAATTAAGTAAATCACTCCTTTGACTCCCCTAAAGTCATTATAACGACCCTTAGGTTTTGGAACTAAGGCACTAGCCAAAAGATTTGGAAACCACTTCCTTTTCAAGACTATATGTACTTTAAGTAAAATACTCACTCTTAAGAATCCAAACTCCACTAAGGCAATGGATTATACAACTTACAATTTAAACATCAAAGTACAACCAAGGAAGTACATAGAACAAATTCTATTTTAGGCAATCCAAATACAACCAAGGAATGGATCATTTAAGGAGTAGAACTTACTTTCTTTATCTTAAGGAATCATGCTAGAAGAGGAGATAGTTCACATACCTTTTCGGCTAAATCCACAAGCTAAGCCGAATACGCCGTACGTAGAAGTGTCAACCTATAATGGTCACAACAAGACTATCAACTTCTAGTCTCAAACGTAGAATAATACTAAGTGTACGGTCTCTAATTCTACGGAAAATCGGGCAGCACTTCCTTTGTTTCTACTCACTTTGCCACCTTTTTCAAGGCCGAATACAATAACCAACACGCCACATTTAAGGCTCAAAACAACAACCAAACAAAGGGGATTACACGCCTTACAATACGTGTAAAATTCCGCCCCACAATTTAATACCTACTAAGTACATAATCAAGCCATTCTCGGTCAACTTAAACAACAACACAAGTCCTTTCCAAATTCTTTTCCAATTCCAAGTTCTAAGGTCTAACATGTTATATAGTCATAACAACTTCAACAACTACAATTTCCTTCTTATACAACATGCGACGACTTAAACCAATAATCAACTTGAAATGTAATCTTAAGGCTAACATGCTAGTTTTTTCGGATTAGGGTTCCAATAGCCAACAACATATCAAACCTTAAACTAAATAACTCATGCTTGCTAATATCCATAGCTACAATGATAAGTAAACCTTAATTGCTAAAACGACAAGATTTATACCTTTATAAGCCCTTAAAATTTCCAAGATTCAAAGTCGCGCCTTAGCAATTCTTAGCTCCTTTCCTTAGGTTCCAATCCGCTCCAAGCACTCCTTAAAAGCCTATGAAGAACTCATCTTCAAGTTCCAACTTCAAAGTTGAAGAACTCCTTAAGTTTCCGCCTTGCGACTAATACGAAAACGTCGTTTTTCTGAAATCTTTCTATTGAGATATCCTTACAATACCCTTTGGGACCTTGGGTTTAAGTCTTGTGAAGAATGGATCACAAACTAAAATTTTTTGTGTGGGAAATTATCAAACCCGAGAGAAAGTCTCCAAGAACAAATGTGTTGTGATATTTTCTAAGTGTTGAAGACCTTGTCTTGCACTAGTAGTATGCTTATATAACACATTGGATGGCTTAGATTAATACACTTGTGTGCTAGGATGAAGAGAAATTAATGCAAAGCCAAGTGGACAAGTTGACTTGGTCAACAATATCAAGCTTTGAAGACTTGATCTTCCTTGATGGTAAATGACCATTTTACCCTTACAATTTTCGACCAAGATCATGTGTGGGGGTGCCACGTGTCGCCCTCTCATTCGTCCATAAAATTCCGTAACCCTCGTGGGCCCCACAAAAATGTAAAATTCCTCGGGTGGGCCCCACATGACCAAATCCGTAAAATAAATTTTCATAATGTTAATAAGTTCCATATTCTTCAAATAATGCATTTTGAGAATCCAATTCTCAACAACGAACATTTTTCCTTTCCGACGTTCGGAAGATTTTCCGCCGGAAAAACAATTCTTCCTTTCGTACCAATTTCCAAGTCTTGATTCCTTACATACATTCTCTTATACATGTCCTGGACTTACGGGGTGTAACATTCTTCCCCCCTTAGAAACATTCGTCCCCGAATGTTCTTAGTCGGTTGCCAAGCTATACAAACTCCGGGATAAACTCTATACTATGCCTATCAATCAAAACTGCACAAGACCAACGATGCCACACATGGCCACCACAACATACGTAAACATAACAATGGACCTTCCGTCCGTGGTCCCTTCTCACAAAACTCGAAGGTTACAGTCTTCTCAAACACGGGATCCTGAGAGGTTCCTTTCTTTCCTTACTTGTCATACTTTCTCGTACTTTCAAACTTATCTAGTACACGTACAAAATCTCAAATATTGTTTCTGTTCCCCAATCCTTGGATTTACTAACCAGACTTGGCCATATTGTTACTTACACTCCCGTTAAGGCTCTTCTCGGTCCTTACGACCTAGTTCCGGTGGAGCGCATCCACGAACTCGTACAACGATTAACTCAACTTGGGCCTGGCATCCTCGTGACCCTATCACATAGCGGGACCATTTCTAACTGACATCACCCCATTCCATACTACCGGTTGACCCGAAATGAGTCCATATCCCGACTCATCGTCACACTTAACTTCTCATTCTTAGTCTGAATTAAATCTCGCTCTTATCTCAAGGTACTTCTCACCCTATTCTCCCTATTCACTAGAGGTTCGTCACATAGGTCGAAGTATTTCTACTGTACATTCTTCCCTATTGGTCTTACACTGTTATGGGGAAATTACAACTTGTGAACTCAACACAACAATAGTCTCAGTTCACTTACCATTCTTGTCAACATTCTTAACTTCTCACTTTACTAATCAAAGTATCCTACCTCTGGAGGTACTATCACTTTACAACTCTAGCAATAAAGGGAAAACATATACGCTAGGGTAAAATCTGAATCTATCAATGCACGTATGATTCAAAAAGAATCAAACTATACCTGTAGCCCCGTGAGATGTTGCCTCCTGATCCTGCCTAGTAGTCACGTCATCTCTGCGGTTCGAAGGACCGCCAGAACTATATACTCCACCCTGACCTCTACCACGACTGGCTGACATCTGAACACCCTGCCCTGGGGGACGCACAGATGCGGAGGAAAGAGAATCAACCATCGGCCTCATAGGCTGAGCCACCTCACCGGTGCTCTTTCTAAAAGGACATACCCTCCGAATATGGCGCGGACGGCCACAACAAAAACAAACACCTGTGCCATAACGGCATTTCCCCGAATGACTCTTACCACATCTGATACACTGAGGAATAGGTGGCCTCGACCGAGAAAGTCCTCTGCTCCTCTGAGAATCTCGACCCCTGGAGCTTGGACCGGCTCCTAAATACCTTGTGGGGTCGATATCCACACTGTGAGCTGCGGGGTATGTCTTGGGTAGGTGGGACGAATATCATGTCATTCTTGAAATTTGCTCGTCCAAAAACTCACCGGATAACCAACCGGTCTAGCCTCTTCTGCTGATCTCGCGTTGGCCCTCTACCCTCTGTACACACATGCATGCTTGGCGAATAACCTCCGCTAATGAAGCGTAGCACGTATCTTGGTCAATAACATAGCTGCTTCCTCGCGTACATAGTCTTCTCTGGCGAAACTGGAGGCTCTGGTGTTGGGGCCTCAAAACCTGGTGCAGAAGAACTCGCCGACTGCGGAACAACATCCGGTATACCCTGGGCATAAGCTATATCAACTCTCTGAGTCTGACAAGTAGCTCCTGCTACTCCTTTGCCCTTCTGGGCGGCTATTGCCCTCCTTGGATGCATAACTGTAACACAACAATACGTCAGAGAGGAATTATCTTACTAACACAGTTCTATGGCACGATCTTAGAGTGAGAAGAATTGAAACCAACTCCTAAATGTCCTGTAGCCTCCTGTTTATGGGTGTGGCGCGCAACACATCGATAATCAAGACTCTACTAGACACGGTCTGTAGACATTCCGAGGGTGATCGCTCGATACCACTCTGTCACACCGAACCCGGGCGTGGTGGTGCCTACTACAGGCACCTTTCTACCTTAACAACTAAGTAAACTGTGGAAATTAAAAAAAACACCCCTTCTTTTTTTTTTAAAATCAATCGTACGTGCAAGGGCAAAGCCGACAAGGCTGCCATATAATATACTTAACAAAAGACACTACACCGTACATGAGTCCAATCCCACATATGAATACAGACCTCTAAGAGTTATACTGAACTATGACGGGACAAGGCCGCCGTACCCATGCTTGTACAAAAACACATCTTGAAAGAACTTATACCAAAAGATAAACTCCGAGAAGGAGCTATCCAAAACTCGAGCGGTCCTAAACTGCCGATCACCAAGCAGCGTACCTAAACTGCGGCGTGACGCGGCCCAGGCGAAGGTCGGATCTGAAGAATGTACCAAGTATGTGAAGCGATGAAGCGTAATGAAATCATAACGATCTAAACAAAACATGAGACATGTATGATAGCCAACCTACGATTACCTGATACATAGCGGTCATATCAAGTCGGGGCGCGTGCCCTCAAAGTCACTACTCAAATATAACTATGGGTCTCACGCCCATAATATCAACCATGCCCGTGGAATCCTTTCTCACTGCTGGCAGTCCATGATATAACAATATAACACCAATAAGCATATGCAAAGAGTATCCCTCGTGGTCGCATGCCCCGGAATCCCACATCGTATAAGCATGACCATGGGGTAATACAAACAAATCAGAATCAAACCGCTCCCGGTCACGTGCCGGAATCCCACATCGTATAAGCGTGTCGAGTATCCCTCGTGGTCGCATGCCCCGGCATCCCACATCGTATAAGCATGACCATAGGGTATCCCTCGCGGTCGCATGCCCCGGCATCCCACATCGTATAAGCATGACCATGAGGTAACACAAATAATGGAAGCATGCGTGGAATCCGCCTCGTTGTCGATGCGTCGAGTAAACTTACAACAAGGCGGTAGACCCTCCGGTAGAAGTCGCGGCAACGTAATAAAACATAATACTTGTACTCAAAGGCTATCACCAGCACATATAGGAAATTCTCAATTAATAAAGCCAAAGTACTTATCAAGGCACACTTAGAATAATTCTCAATTAATCAAGCCAAAGTACTTAGCAAGGCACACATAGAATAATTCTCAATTAATCAAGGCAAAGTACTTATCAAGGCACAATTAGACTAATTCTCAATTAATCAAGCCAAAGTACTTAACACATAGAATAATTCTCAATTAATCAAGCCAAAGTACTTATCAAGGCACACTTAGAATAATTCTCAATTAATCAAGCCAAAGTACTTATCAAGGCACACTTAGAATAATTCTCAATTAATCAAGCCAGAGTATATCAAGGCACACTTAGAATAATTCTCAATTAATCAAGCCAAAGTACTACGTACGTACATGTCACGACCCAAACTCGGGCCCGCGACTGGTGCCTTACCCCGGGCACCCTAGTGATACAACATCAGAGAAAATCAACGGAAATAAAAACTTAAACATGAAACAAGATAAAATAAGAAACAGGCTAACCAAAATGGTTACCTTTCTGCATATATATACCTGAATAGTTATATCCTTTACAAACCACACTTGCAGTACTCACAGCCTCTAAGAATTTAACCACAACTATGGCGGACGGGGCCCGCCATACCACGAATGTATAAGTACCTCTGATGACAGGACTATACGAAAGATAAGCCTCGGAGAAAGCGGAGATTCCCATGTGTGACTGTGATCCTATGGCGAGGATCAACAAGCGGTGTGTACCTCTACTGCGGCGTGAGCAGCGGCCGAAGGAGGTCAGTACAACAGGTACCAAGTATGTGAAACTGTAAAATACTGTAAATGAAATCATAATAGTCTATATAAAGCAGGAGACATATATGATAACCAAACTACAGTCCACAATATATAAACAGTCATGTCAAGTCAGGGACTCACGCCCTCAAAGTCATCACTCAAATATAACAATGGGTCTCACGCCCACAACATCAATCATGCCCGTGGACTTCCTTCTTCACTGCCGGCAGTCTATGATATAACAACACCAAGGAGTTCACATGAACACCAGGTCCCACCTGTGTCATAAAAACCGTACGGGGCAAGTACGAAGGCATAGCTACGGATCAAGTCGCGTCATCAATCGGCCGGGGCAAGTACGAAAGCCAACTACCAGATACCAAAGTCGTACCAACAATACTATATAACTATACCACGAAGCTGACATGGGGCAAGTACGAAATACAACTACGGATACGGCGCGTCACGTGGCGACGGGGAAATCTGAGGGCTAACTACGGATACTAAGGCGTGATCACGAGACTTCGCCACAAAACTGAGCAGGGCAAGTCGAAGGCTAACTACGGATACTGGCCGAATCAGCCACGGCCAAGGGCAATCACGAGCCAACCACTAGATACCAAGGCCGAATCAGTAAAACCCCATGGAGGGCTGGTCCATGGAATGACACTATCAAGAACTGATCGGGGCAAGTACGAAAGCCAACTACCAGAACCAACCTGCATCAGAAACGACCGGGGCAAGTACGAGGGCTAACTACCAGATACCAAAGTTGAGAATCCAATTCTCAATAATAAACCTCTTTCCTTCACGATGTTCGGAAACTTTTCCGTCGAAAAATCACAGCTTGCTTCCTTTCCAAAATTACTGTCATATTCTCGTACGTACGTCCTCATATACATACCCTGGAACTACGGGGTGTAACATTCTTCCCCCCTTAGAAACATTCGTCCTGAATGTTCTTTCTAAGTCTCAAAACATACATGCGCCGGTATAGTCTTCACTACTATACTTACAAAACCACTTATGCCACACCTGGCCATAATATAACACATGCGTAAAACTCTAATCCAAGCCAACGAGGAATCACCTCTAACGTGTATAACAACACTAAAGCTTCCACCCATGGTCTAAAGGATACTTTCTTCACCTCGTTACTTCACAAAATGATCACTTCCCTTCTCTTAACACATGTTCACTCCTTCCCTTACTCGTCGTACCTTTCTCAAACACCCGAACTCTTTCTAGTACACGTACCGTACTTCCGTCATTGCTTCAGTTTCCAACACCTTGGAGTTACTACCTCCAACCTTGGTCATCTTACTAGCCTCAAATTCCTTTAAGGTCTTTCCCGGCCTTCATGATCCGATTCTGGTCGAACATATCTACGAACTCATACGATGGTTACCTAAACCTGGGCCTAGCACCCTCGTGATCCTACCACCTGGCGGGACCATCCCGAACTGACCCCACCTCATTCTGGGCTGCGGGTTGACCCGCGATCTGGCCTCAACCTGACTCGCTATCGCGCTAAACTCTCTCGTTCCCCGATCCGGAACAATCTTACTAATTCACATCATGAAAGCTACCACTTCCATCTCACACTACCCATGGAATTATCCCACAAATACTCCACGTATACTATGCACTCCGACAAAGATCACCCGCAAAATCATTTAATCAAGACGGACTTACATCTAAGGTCTCAATTGTCATAATTTCTAAGGTTCACAAATTACCTGACCCCAAACTTACCCTTTTTACTGCCCATGTTTTCTAATCACAATTATCACAATGTTATCTGAACATAACACTTAACATAAAAAAAAATCATCATATCACGCATACTAATCTCTAGAGGGTTAACGATATACCTGTAACTACTGCTTCATTTTCCCTTTGTCGCTCTAATCATAATCCTGCCCTGTTAGCGCATAGCTATAGAAGGCGATGACCCGCCACTAATCCTGAAGGATGAGTCTTAACATCTGCTCTACCTGCAGTGGACAATCCCTCAAAATGGCCTGTCGTATGCAAGTATAACAATCTCCCAAACTAGCACTACACTCCCCTTATGGAATTTTCCTGGCAGCCACTGAGATAAGGGTGGCCTCATCCGGCTAGCACTCCTACTCCCCTAATAATCTGACACCTTGGAGCCACGACACGCTCCTAAATACCTGGGCCATACGAAGGCGTGGAGGACCACTCTGTACTGGCGGAGGTGTATAACTAGCCTGCTGCTGAGGTGGTCCGCCTCGAAAGTTACCAAAGGACCCTGCTGTCTTGGCCCTCTTATGCTGATCCTGGTCCCCACGTCGGTCTCTACGTTCCTCCATCCCCTGTGCATAAGCCTGTATACGGGCAATGTCCATGCCCGGCTGAAGAGCTACACCTGAGCAAGCCTCTGCCAAATAATCATCGAGCCCGGTGACGTAGTGGTGTACCATGTCCTCCATATCTGCTACTAACGCAGGGACATATCGAGCCAACGAGTCTGTTATACCCCGTATTTCCGGAGTATGTACGTGAGGGCGTACGTACGAAAGTATAGCCTTAAAATTTAGGCCTAGGACGGTTTTTGGGCACAACTCACACAAAGAATCGTTTTCCGACGAAACATTTTACACGACTCGCGTAGGGTAAATTCCGGCTATGTCATTTCTAATTTTTGCGAATTTTTAGAAGCGGCGGAACCTTTGGACCAACGAGAGGTGACACTTGTCACCCTCAGTGGGACGCCAAGTGGCCTTTTGCCTTGGACGATTGGGAGGCTTTTGGGGCTTAGAACATGGACCTTTGTTTGTGGAGTGATTTGAGGAGTAGGTTAGGGGGCACTTGGGCAAATCTTGGCCCTCCACTTGCCCCCCACTTGGCTTGATCTTGGCCCTTGGTTTCCCTATAAATACCCCTCTCTTTGAAGACTTATTCATCACAAATTTCCAAGCCTAAATCATCCTTCCCCCCTTGTGAGCCATCGTCCTAAGCCTCACTTCTCCCCCCCTTGTGAAGTCTTGGCGAATACCCCCTCTCTAAAAGAAACCTAGTGAAACACTACCCCACTCCCTTGGTAGAAAAGTTGCCTTCTAGTATTGTTATAATGCCCAAAATACCTAGCCCAAATCCTTAGTACTTAGTAGAAGTTGTGAAGAACTTAAGGTTTCCATGGAGCTATCGGACGTACAACTTAGGAGCTAAGCCTTGCTCCGGATCGACTTTATCTAGGATATTATTGGGCTTACCGAGTAAATAATCCTAACCCTCTTTTGAATTAGAGAATACATCTGTAGTAGTATAAGAATAAGTATTAAATACTTAGAAGTATATCACGAATAGAATTGAGCAGTTATCACGGAAGAAGGGTTTAAAGAAGAATAATCAAATTGTACTCACATAGGATTTGTTTTCCTGATGACTTGAGTAGCTCAGGGTAGGAAGTGCTGCCCAATTTTCCGTAGGATATAGAACCCTACGCTTAGAATCGTTTCTGAGTAGTCTAGGCGTTGATAGGCGTGTCGACTATTATAGGTTGATTTCTCTGCGCGACATATTCAACTTGGCGGTGGTTTTATTTGAGAAGGTATGTGATTCTTCATAAAGCATGATATTTTAAATATATATAGTACGGTAGACGTACACGTGTTAACTGAATAATACTTACGGCAATGTCTTTTGACTTAAGCCTGAATAATACTTACGGCAATGTCTTGCGACTTAAGCCTGAATAATAAGGATCGAAAGCATTTCAAAAGATTCTTGAATCATTTTTAATGAAGAGAACTAATTGGTTTTAAGCGAAGCTTAAGAGTTATACTAGCTTTATGGGAAGTTAGGTATAACCACTTAAGCATGATAAAAGAAACAGTTTGCCTATGTGTTTATAACAGACTTATATTGATTTGTGAAAAGAATAATAAGATGGTTTGATAAGTAGACATGATATGATGCTATGTGTGTTAGGGTCTTGTAACGTTCGTATAAGAGAGTATTCTTGTTGTTCTTATGTTGTTTAACGATAATTTGTTATGTTAGTATAATATCACTCACCTCTTGACATATTCAGGGGTTAAGCGCCTCCTCAGGCGGGGTAGACTCGGCGATGCAGGACCGTGATTCGAGAATACCTCATGCGGGTCGAGGACCTATGCGGTGCTACGGGAGTTCGGGTTAGTGATGCGGGGTTATACCTCATGCGGTCTATATGGCCATGCGGACTACGAGTCGGGGCGATGCCAGGAGTAGCTACCCTCGATGCGGGGTTATATACCTATGCGGGCCTATGTGAGTGGCCTATGCGGACTACGGAGTCGAGTTAGGCTTGCTTGGTGATACTACGGGCAATTGGCCCTGCTTCGATCATTTCGCAGCCTAGAAAAGACCTGTTACAGTTTACCTATTGTTGCTCTTGTTTATGATGTGGCACTATGTGCGGTTACCTTGATTGTTTCATACATACTTGCAAAACTGATTTTAAAATGATATGTTTTCATTTAAGTACTTTACAGTTTCATATACTTAGTACATGTTGTACTGACCTCCTTCGGGGGGCTGCGTTCATGCAGGTAAGAGGCAGCAGTGCTAGATCCACATCCTTAGGATCTCTTGCGTTGGTGTCAGGAGCTCCATCTTCTCCGGAGGCTCTACTTTTGGGTATGATCTCCCTGTTGTAGATAGTTTTGTCTGATCGGGGTATGGCGGGGCCTGTCCGCCATAGTTGTTATTTCTTTAAGTGCAGTAGTCATGTTGTACAGTTGGGATGTAACTGCAAACCTTGGTTTATGTATATATGCCGAAAGGCAACCCTTTTCTCAGAAACTGTGTATCATTTACAATAATTTCATGTCTTATTTTATATTCCGCTGATTTTCTCTGATGTATGACTACTTGGGTGCCCGGGTAAGGCACCAGTCACGGGCCCCGGAATGGGTCGTGACAAAAGTGGTATCAGAGCAGTTAATCCTCGGAAAGTGTCTACAGACCGTATCTAGTAGAGTCTTGATTATCGGTGTGTTGTGCACCACACCAATAATCAGGAGGCTATAGGATATTTAGGATTGGTTTCCATTTTTCTCACTCTGAGATCGTGCTTTAGAGCTGTGTTAAAGTCGGACCCCTCTAACGTATTCCTTTTCTGTAACAGTTATGCCTCCACGTAAGGCAACTCGGGCCCAGAAGGGCAAGGCAGCCGAGGGAGCTGCTAGTGGGACACCTAGAGTCACGAGGGCTCGGGCCCAGTCTATACCAGAGACGGCGAGTTCTACGACGCCGCCGACCCCAGGAGGGTTTAGGGCCGCAGCAGCGGCTGATGAGACCACAGTACCTACACCTCTAGTCCCACAGCCTGGAGCAGATGAGATGGGCTACAGAGAGAGATGGCGATTCGGCGGGATCGTGGCGAACATGAGGAGCGGTGGATCACGGCGATTCGATCCAGCCCAATCGTACCGTGGTTCACGAGGCGAGAGTTTGAGACTACGAGACTTCCGAGTTGTAGCCGCCCGAGTTTTACTGGTCGAGGCGGAGGATGATCTGCGGGAGTTCATCCGTCGACTCTGAGGATTTTGAGAGTGATCGGGCGTCGGAGACCGAGTCCGTGATCTTTGGTTCACATAAGTGCGTGATACCGCGATCGATTGGTTGATTCGTGGGAGTTATCGGGAAAGCACGCGTCCCAGCTACTTGGGATGAGTTCTCGAGGCTTTCCTCACTCACTTCTTGCCTCGCGGATGAGAGGCGCGGGGTGATAGATTTTTCTTGCCGAGGTAGAGAGGGCCTTGCTGTCGGGAGTACAATGTCGAGTTTGATTCATTGGCTCGATATGTCCAAGCGTTGGTAGCAGATATGGAGGATAGGGTGCCGCTACGTCACAGGGCTAGATGATTATATGGCGAGTCGTATGCGGGTGTTTCTCTTCACCGGGTATGGACATTACCGCATGCGAGCTCATGCTCTTGGATGCGAGGCGTAGAGGCAAGCGGGTTGACATGCGGCGAAGAAGACGGGGCGGCGAGTCTTTTGGTGGCTATCGTGGTGGCGGCCTCGGCGGCGATCTAGATTTGCACCACGGCCGGCTCGAGCACTCTGCACCGTCCTCGGCCACGGCGGAGATATTCGAGGCGAACCGGGGCCCGAGGACTTGAGCGTCGAGCGGCGAAGTGCGGCGTCGGGACCACCCGCCGGTGTGGCCGTCACGGTAGATCGGCCGGGAGTTGTGGTGCTACGGAGCTTGTTTGATTGTGGCAGCGAGGTCACTATGCGAAGCTGTCAGGCGAGGCGATCTTGATGGTAGGGTCGACCCTACGAGTTCTTTCGCGGGTCTTCTTCATCCCAAGCTACTCGCCACGGAGGCAAGGTACTCATGGACCAGTCGCGGCGAGAGGTCGTGGCGCGAGTCGATTCTAGCGGTCCTCAGAACCGCATTTATGCCTTGTCCAGCCGGCAGGATCAGGAGGCCTCACCTGATGTCGTCACAGGTACCTTATCAGTTTCTGGGTTTGATGTGTATGCTTTGATAGATCCGGGTTCTACTGCTATATATCTCCCTTGTTGCTAGTAGGATAGGGATAGAGCACGAGTCCATAGACCACTTCGAGGTAGCTACGCGATGGTGATTCGGTGGTAGCTCGGCGGGTATATAGAGCTTGTCCTGTGACCATTTACAGTCGTCAGACCCTAGCCGACTTGATAGAGTTGGAGATGATTGACTTCGACATGATCATGGGGATGGATTGGCTAGCTTCTTGCTACGCCAATGTAGACTGCAGAGAGAGAGTAGTACGGTTCCAGTTTCCTGAGGAGCCGGTTGTTGAGTGGGAGGAGCGGTATCGCCAGAAGCGAGTTTATTTCCTACCTCAAGGCTAGGAAGATGGTACAGAAGGGGTACATCTACCATCTCGTTCGAGTGTTTGATACTGAAGCTGCGGTGCCAGATTTTCCGTCAGTTCCAGTGGTCAGAGAGTTCCCAGACGTGTTTCGCACGACCTCGGGTATCCCTCCTGAGAGGGAGATCGAGTTTTGTATAGATGTATTGCCAGACACTCGGCCTATTTCCATTCCGCCATACAGGATGGCACCTGCCGAGTTGAGAGAGTTGAAGGATCAGCTTAGGGATTTGCTGGAGAAGGGCTTCATCAGGCCTAGTGTTTCTCCATGGGGAGCACCGGTATTGTTCGTGAAGAAGAAGGGCGGGGCGCTGCGCATGTGTGTTGATCTGACGGTGAACAAGGTGACCATTAAACGAATACCCCCTTCCCGGGATTGATGATTTGTTCGACCCGATTCTGCGAGTGCGAGATGTTTCTCAAGATTGATCTGCGATCGGGCTATCATCAGTGCAGTCGAGAGGTGGATGTCCCTAGATCGCATTCGGACGTGCGGGCATTATGAGTTGGTCATGTCTTTTGGGTTGACCAATGCTCGGCGGTATTCATGGATTTGATGAACGAGTGTTCAAACCATTTTGGACACGTTTGTGATAGTGTTCATTGATGATATCTTGGTTTATTCGCTCGAGCGAGGAGCATGCGGAGCATTTGAGGCTGTCTTGTGATTCTCGAGACCAGCGATTATGCGCCAAGTTTTCCAAATGTGAGTTTTGGTTGACTTGGTGGCTTTTCTTGGGCATATTGTCGGTGATGGCATTCGAGTGGATACGACCAAGATCGGCGATCGGGACTTGGCCTGAACCTCTTACTCGGCAGTTCGCGATTTTACGGGCCTTGCGAGGATATTATCGGTTCGTGGAGAAGTTTGCTTCTATCTACGCACCATTGACTAGGGTGACTCGAAGGCAGCCAAGTTTCAGATGGTGATGCTTGTGGCGGGGTTTCGATTCTTTGAAAGAGATCGAACGACCGCCCGTTCTTTCTCTTCCGGAGGTCGAGCGGTTATGTCGTGTATTGTGATCGTCGGGCATCGGGTTGGGAGGTGTGTTGATGCGGCATGGCAAGGTTATAGCATATGCATCCCGACGGTGAAGAAATACGAGAGAACTACCCGCCCATGATTTGGAGTTGGCGGTGTGATTCACGCTTTGAAGATCTGGAGGCACTATTTGTATGGGGTTCACGTGGATATTTATACGGACCACAAGAGCCTCAGGTATATCTTCGGCGAGGAGGCGAACTTCGGCGAGGCGGTGGTTAGAGTTGCTTAAGGATTACGATGTTGATATCTGTACCACGGGAAAGCCAATGTTGTGGCGGATGCTCTTAGTCGTAGGTCGATGGGAGCCTATCGGATGTGCGGCTAGAGAGGAGGACATGGTTCGTGATTTGCATCGATTAGCGAGCCTTGGTGTCCGTTTGATTGATTACGATAGCGGTGGGGTTCGAGTTCGTGAGGTTGCGAGTCTTCCATCGTCGAGGAGGTGAAGAGGCAACGATTCGAGATCGGTTTGACACGTTATCGTGATCTGACTCTTCGTGAGGCAAGGGTCCTTTTGAGGTAGCACCTGATGGGGTGCTAAGGTTTGAGGCGAGTTGTGTGTTCCGGATGTTTGAGGACTTGGCGGCGAGTTCTTGGGGAAGCACACAGCGGCGTTACTCTATCCATCGAAGTCGACCAAAATGTACCACGACGCCCGATCTGTATTGGTGGGATGGCTTGAAGAGGGCGTTGCGAGTTCGTAGCTCGGTGCCCATGTTGTCGGCGGTGAAGGTAGAGCACCGGAGGCACGGTGGTTTGTTGCGGCGATAGAGATCGACACGGAAGTGGGAGGTAATCAACATGGACTTCATCAGGATTACCTCGCACTCGGAGGAGACATGATTCTATATGGGTTATCGTCGACGGTGGCGAAATCAGCCCACTTTCTTCTCGTCGGGGCGACTTTTGGTGAGGATTATGCGGACTTTACATCAGAGATCGTCGGTGCATGAGTCCCTATTTCGATCATATCGACGCAGAGCCCGGTTCTGGCTAACTTCGGAGGTCTTTCGAGAGAGGTTTAGGGGCGAGTGAGCTTCAGTCACGCATTCCATCCACGAGACGGACGGGCGAACGCACTATCGGACTCTTGAGGATATCTGCGAGCACTGTGTTATCGACCGAGGGGTGGGAGGATCATTTGCCTCTAGTTGAGTTCGCGTACAATAATAACTACCACTCCAGTATTCAGATGGCGCCTTATGAGGCCTTGTATGAGAGGAAGTGCAGATCGCCTATAGGTTGGTTCGATGTGGGCGAGGTGCAGCTAGTGGGACCAGATTTGGTGCAGCAGGCAGTGGATAAGGTGAAGCTTATCCGAGAGCGGCTATTGACATCTCAGAGTCGACAGAAGTCGTATGCAGATCATCGTCGTCGGCATCTGGAGTTCGCAGTTGATGATTGGGTTTTCCTGAAGGTGTCACCCATGAAGGGTGTGATGAGATTCGGGAAGAAGGAAACTTCGGCCCAGGTACATTGGGCCATTTCGGATGTCGCATGGTAGGCAAGGTTGCCTATGAGTTGGATCTGCCGTCCGTCTGGAGGCGGTGCATCCGGTTTTCACGTATCTATCTTTGAGGAGGTGTATCGGGATCCATCTAGGGTACACCGATTGAAGATGTCCAGGTGGCCAGGGGTTATCGTATGAGGAGATTCCATAGCGATAATCGATCGTCGAGTTAGCGTCTGCGGACCAAAGACGTGGCTTCCGTCAAAGTTACGTGGCGGAGCGAGCTCGAGGAGGAGATGGCGTGGGAAGGCGAGGAGGACATGAGGCGAAGTATCCTCACCTATTCCCACCTCCGGGTAATTCACTTTCCTACTTATAAATTTTCGTTATCGTTTATGCCTAAGTGTTGTTCTGTGGCCGCGTGTGGCATTTGCAACTGTCTAAGTTATGAAGAACCTTATCGATAACTGTCTTGGGAAGGAACATTCGGGACGAATGTTTCTAAGGAAGGAGAATGTTATACCCGTATTTCGGAGTATGTGCGTGAGGCGTGCGTGCAGTATAGCCTTAAAAGTTTAGGCCTAGGGCGTTTTTGGGCACAACTCACACAAAGAATCGTTTCCGACGAAGCGTTTTACGACTCGCGTAGGGTAAATTCGGCTATGTCATTTCTAATTTTGCGATTTTTTCGGCGACGGAACCTTTTGGACCAACGAGAGGGTGACACTTGTCACCCTCAGTGAACGACAAGTGGCCTTTTGCCTTGGACGATTGGGAGGCTTTGGGGCTTAGAACATGGACCTTTGTTTGTGGAGTGATTTGAGGAGTAGGTTAGGGGCACTTGGGCAAATCTTGGCCCTCCACTTGCCCCCACAGCTTGATCTTGGCCCTTGGTTTCCCTATAAATACCCTCTTTGAAGACTTATTCATCACAAATTTCCAAGCCTAAATCATCCTTCCCCTTGTGAGCCATCGTCCTAAGCCTCACTTCTCCCCTTGTGAAGTCTTGGCGAATACCACTCTCTAAAAGAAACCTAGCAGAAACACTACCCATCCCTGGTAGAAAAGTTGCCTTTTAGTATTGTTATAATGCCCAAAATACCTAGCCCAAATCCCTTAGTACTTAGTAGAAGTTGTGAAGAACTTCTAAGGTTTCCTTGGAGCTATCGGACGTACAACTTAGGAGCTAAGCCTTGCTCAGGATCGACTTTTATCTAGGATATTATTGGGCTTCGAGGTAAATAATCCTAACCCTCTTTTGAATTAGAGAATACATCTGTAGTAGTATAAGAATAAGTATTAAATACTTAGAAGTATATCACGAATAGAATTGGTATTATCACGGAAGAAGGGTTTAAAGAAGAATAATCAAATTGTACTCACATAGAATTTGTTTTCTGATGAACTTGAGTAGCTCACGGGTAGGAAGTCTTTGCCCAATTTTCCGTAGGATATAGAACCCTACCTTAGAAGCTGTTTACAGAGTAGTCTAGACGTTGATAGACGTGTCTGACTATTATAGGTTGATTTCTCTCCGCGCGACATATTCAACTTGGCAGGTGGTTTTCGCTGAGAAGGTATGTGATTCTTCCTAAAGCATGATATTTTAAATATATATAGTACGGTAGACGTACACGTGTTAACTGAATAATACTTACGGCAATGTCTTTTGACTTAAGCCTGAATAATACTTACGGCAATGTCTTGCGACTTAAGCCTGAATAATAAGGATCTGAAAGCATTTCAAAAGATTACTGAATCATTTTTAACAGAAGAGAACTAATTGGTTTTTAAATAGAAGCTTAAGAGTTATACTAGCTTTATGGGAAGTTAGGTATAACCACTTAAGCATGATAAAAGAAACAGTTTGCCTATGTGTTTATAACAGACTTATATTGATTTGTGAAAAGAATAATAAGATGGTTTGATAAGTAGACATGATATGATGCTATGTCTGTTAGGGTCTTGTAACGTTCGTATAAGAGAGTATTCTTGTTGTGCTTATGTTGTTTAACGATAAGCTGTTATGTTAGTATAATATCACTCACCTCTTGACATATTACCGGGGGTTAAGCTGCCCTACGATGCGGGGTAGACTCAGGCGGTCTGGGACCTATGCGGAGCTACGGGAGTTCCAGGTTAGTGATGCGGGGTTATACCTCATGCGGTCTATGTGGCCATGCGGACTACGAGTCCAGGACGATGCCGAGGAGTAGCTACCCTCGATGCGGGGTTATATACCCTATGCGGGCCTATGTGAGTGGCCTATGCGGACTACGGGAGTCCAGGATTAGGCTTGCTTGGTGATACTACGGGCAATTGGCCCTGCTTCGATCATTTCGCAGCCTAGAAAAGACCTGTTACAGTTTACCTATTGTTGCTCTTGTTTATGATGTGGCACTATGTGCGGTTACCTTGGTTGTTTCATACATACTTGCAAAACTGATTTTAAAATGATATGTTTTCATTTAAGTACTTTACAGTTTCATATACTTAGTACATGTTGTACTGACCTCCTTGAAGTGCGTTCATGCCGAGTAAGAGCGGCAGTGCTAGATCCACATCCTTAGGATCTCTTGCGTTGGTGTCGGGAGCTCCATCTTCTCGGAGGCTCTACTTTTGGGTATGATCTCCTGTTGTAGATAGTTTTATGCTGTCGGTATGGCGGGCCCCTGTCCATAGTTGTTTATTTCCTTAGAAGTGCATGATCGTATTTATGCAGTTGGGATGTAACTGCAAACCTTGGTTTATGTATATATGCCGAAAGGCAACCCTTTTCTCAGAAACTGTGTATCATTTATAATTATTTCATGTCTTGTTTTATATTCCGCTGATTTTCTCTGATGTATGACTACTTGGGTGCCCGGGTAAGGCACCAGTCACGGGCCCCGGAACGGGTCGTGACAGAGTCGAACTCAACGTTGTACTCCCGAACTGTGCGTCCTCTCTGTCTCAGCATCAAAAATCTGTGTGCCCGTGCTCTCCTCATCTGTGGCGGCAAGAAATGGCCAAAGAATGCCTCAGAGAACTCGTCCCATACAGCTGGAGGCGCATGCTCTCCCCGGGACAGCTCCCACGAATCAAACCAGTCGACTGCGGTATCACGCAGCCGATGCGAACCTAAGACCACTGACTCGGTCTCCGAAGCCTTGATCACTCTCATGATCCGCTGTAACTGTCGGATGAACTCCTGCGGATCATCCTCAGGCCTCGACCCGTAGAACTCTATCGGGCTGCAACTCAGGAAATCCCGTAGTCTCAAACTATCCGATCTCGGGTGAACCATGGGTACTACTGGAACTGCTGCATCCAGCCTATCTTCATGTCTGGCCACGAACCTGACTAGTAACTGGGCCATCTCCCTATAACCCATCTCCTGCCCGGTGTGCCGTGGCTGGGCGCAGTCTTGTGGTCTCAGTAGCCTCTGCTGCGGCTCTAAAATCTGTTGGGGCTGGTGGCGTCGTGGAACTCGCCGTCTGTAGCACCACCCCTGGTAAGGACTGGGCTTGTGCCCTCGTGGTCCTCTGTGTCCTACTAGCAACTCCCTCAGCTGGCTTGCCCTTCTAGGCTCTGGTTGCCTTGCGTGGAGGCATAACTGGTACAAAAGAGATACGTCAGGGGGAGTCCAACTTATAACACAGCTCTAAGGCACGATCTCAGAGTGAGAAGAATGGAAACCAATCCTAAATATCTTGCAGCCTCCTGATTATTGGTGTGGTGCACAACACACCGATAATCAAGACTCTACTAGATACGGTCTGTAGACACTTTCCGAGGATTAACTGCTCTGATACCACTTTTGTCACGACCCGACCTCGGGCCCGCGACTGGTGCCTTACCCCGGGCACCCTAGTGATACAACATCAGAGAAAATCAGCGGAAATAAAAACTTAAACATGAAACAAGATAAAATAAGAAACAGACTAACCAAAATGGTTACCTTTCTGCATATATATACCTGAATAGTTATATCCTTTACAAACCACACTTGCTGTGATTCTACAGACCTCTAAGAATTTAACCACAACTATGACGGGACGGGGCTCGCCATACCCACGAATGTATAAGTACCTACAATGACAGGACTATATCAAGATAAGCCTCCGAGAAAGCGGAGCTTCCCATGTGGCTGTGATCCTATGGCGAGGATCAACAACCGTGTACCTCTACTGCGGCATGAACGCGGCCCGAGAAGGTCAAGATAACAGTACAGTATGTGAAAGCGTAAAATCAGTAAATGAAATCATAATAGTCTATATAAAGCAGGAGACATATATGATAACCAAACTACAGTCCACAATATATAAACAGTCATGTCAAGTCAGGGACTCACGCCCTCAAAGTCATCACTCAAATATAACAATGTGTCTCACGCCCACAACATCAATCATGCCCGTGGACTTCTTTCCTCACTGCCGGCAGTCTATGATATAACAACTGTCACGACCCGATCCCGGGCCCGTGACTGGTGCCTTACCCCGGGCACTCTAGTGATACATACATCAGAGTAACCAGCGGAATATAAGACCATACATGAAACAATATGAAATGAGAAACAGTTTATCTGAGAAAAATTGCCCTTCGGATATATATAATAACCTTGAACAGTTACATCCCTTTTACAAACTCGCCACAACTTTGATACTACGGACCTCAAGAATGTAACACACTATGGCGGGACGGGGCCACGCCATACCAATGTACAAGAACCTACAACTCGGAAACATACAAAGGTAAGCCTCGGAGAAACGGAGCTTCCCAATCTGTTGGCTTGTGATCTATGGCGAGGATCAACAACCGATGTACCTCTACTGCGGCATGAACGCGGCCCCGAAGAGGTCGATCTGAGTACCAAGTATGTGGCCCGAAAAATCAGAACGAAATCATAACAGTCTAAAACAAAACAGGAGACATGTATGATAACAAAACTACAGTTCACAATATAAAAAGCAGTCATTTCAAGTCAGGGACTCACGCCCTCAAAGTCTTCCCTCATGCCCGTGGAACTTCTTCCTCACTGCCGGCAGTCTAGGTATAAGTCATGTGATACGTGTAACATGTCTCGGCCCATCTCATGGACTCGAGGTGAAATCGTATGGAATACATTCCCGGTCCATCTCATTGACTCGGTATCAAATCAGGTGGTATACATTCCCGGTTCATCCCATGAACGCGGTGTCGTGTGAAATACATTCCAGGTTCATCCCATGAACTCGGTGTCGCATGAAATACATTCCCGGTCCATCTCATGGACTCGGTGTCGTGTGAAATACATTCCCGGTTCATCCCATGAACGCGGTGTCGTGTGAAATACATTCCCGGTTCATCCCATGAACTCGGTGTCGTGTGAAATACATTCCCGGTTCATCCCATGAACTCGGTATCGCATGAAATACATTCCCGGTTCATCCCATGAACGCGGTGTCGTGTGGCCATAACATTTAAACGCTCTTTGAAGACAGATTAAGATAATACCATGTTTTCCTTTTAAATCAACTAAGGCAATATTATGCCCTTCTTTTTAAACCAAAACACTTTCCTTCTTAATGTCAAGTAACAACATTCTTTTCCAAAAGTTCAAGTTTGCCTAATTTCAAATATTCACGTCTCTTATTTTCGAAAGATTTCATAGTTCATAGTCTTAATCATTTTAATAACATAATTCTCTTTTAAAACAACTGAGTAATATATGCCTTATGTGTGAGTAGGTTATTCTTGTTTATAACAATCTTATTAGAGCAGCCATGATCTAGGAAATGTAATACAATTTTGTCTTATCTTAGCTTCTATGCAGATGGAGGTTTCTACTGGTTTTAATATAATTTCTTATTTGTCTGTACATTTTCCTTTATTAACGCTGTAGTGGTTCGTTCGATACTTATTCTCATTTCTGAAATCAGTAAAACATTATTCCTTTTAAAAACCAAGTACTCATTACTCACGAATGAGGTTTCACACTTTTTAACAAAATTCATATTAATTCAATTAAGTCAAGTCTCTTATCTTTTGAGATCAAGTCACTTAATTTCTAAAATCAATAAACCATTCTTTTTATCTCTCTTAAGTCGTTATACCTAACTTCCCATAAAGCTAGTATAACTCTTAAACTTTCAAAATCAAGTATTACTCTTCTTTCAAAAACGATTCTTAATTCTTTTGAAATACTTCAAGATTTTTATTATTTAAAACTCAAGTCAAAAGACATCGAAGTAAAACCACGTTCAGTTAACACACGTACGTCTACCGTACTTTATATATTCTTTTAAAATATCATGCTCAAGAGGATAGGAAGAATCACATACCTCGCGACGATTATCGACTATTAGCAAATACCTCCAAAGTACTGTAATCCTGCTAGCCTTTTCCATCCTTCGAGTAGAATACGCTACTCGCAGTACTTCAACCTATATCGGTCATATAATTCTATTAACGTCTAGACTACTCTGTAAAATAATTCTAGATACAGATTCCTTATTCTACGGAAGAATTGGGCAGCACTTCCCTACCCGCCAAACTACACAAGTCTACTGTAAATACAGTCCTATGTAAATCTGATTCGATCTTCTTTAATATTCTTCTGATGTGATTTCAATTCAATTCTCTTCCTTTATACCATCCTTATATACATCTTATACTCATTTCTATACTACTACAGTATGTAATTTCCAATTACAATAGAAGGACAATAGTATTTACCTCGATAAGCCCAAAATTATCCAAGTTTTAATGTCGATCCTGAGCAACGTTTAGCTCCTATTCTGAACGCTCCAACCCGCTCCAAACAACTCTTAGAAGTTCTACGCAATTTCTTCTTAATACTTCAACCCGCTATGAAGATGTTTCCTTAGGGTTTCGTTTTTGTGACTGAAGGGAAGTATAATAGTATTTCTGGGCTTTTAGTATAGGTGTAACCTTGGAATACTACAAGGTATTTGGGCCAAGGTATTTTGGAATAGTAACAATACTTGGAGAATACTTTTCTACCTGGGGTATTTTACGAGAACAACTCAAGAGGGGTTGGTTTCGGCCAAGGCTTCTCAAAGGGGGAGGGATAGCTTGGACGAAAACTACACTTAAGGGGGAGAGAGTTTTGAGACTTGAAAATGATTTGTGGATAAAGAATAAGTCTTGCATTTGAGGGGTATTTATAGGACATTCAATTGCCAAGATTGAGGCAAGTGAAGGGCAAGTGGAGGGTGGAGATTTGGACAAGTGTTGAGTGGGTCCCACTTGCTCATCTACTACACAAAATATCACAAAATATCCTACCTAATCCTTGACAAAAAATGAGGGCCAAAAAACGTGCCAAGTTCGTCCCACCTTCCGCCCACTTGAGGGTGACACTTGTCACCCTCTCGTTGGTCCAAAATATTTCATCTCTCGGAAAAATCTGCAAAAATTATAAATGTTGCAACCGTATTTTTCCCTTCGCAAAGTCCGGAAAACGTTTCGTCGGAAAACGATTATTTTCGCTAGTTGTGCACAAATTTCGTCCCTAATGCCTACTTAAGGCTAAAACTTTTGTACGTACGTCCTCACGTACATATTCTAGAAATACGGGGTATAACATTCTCCCCTCCTTAGAAACATTCGTCCCGAATGTTCCTTCTCAAGACGGATAACGATAAAGTTCTTCTTAACTTAAACAAGTTGCCAATGCCACGCCTGGCCACAAAATAACACACGCGCAATTACTTAACCCAAGTCCACGAGAAATCATTCCTACATCACAAAAGCTTCCACCCTGGTCTAAAGGATACTCCCTTCGCATCTTCACTTCACAACAAAATGATCTCTTTTATTCTGCTAACACACGTTCACTTCTTTCCTCACTCGTCGTACTCTTCTCGAACACTTGAACTCTTTCTAGTATACGTACCATACTTCAGTCATCGCTTCAGTTTCCAAAATCTCTGGAGTCGCTACCTCCAAACTTGGTCATCTTACTAGCCTCAATCTCCTTTAAGGCCATTCCCGGCCTTCACGATCCGATTCTGGTCGAACATATCCACGAACTTATACGATGGTTACCTAAACCTGGGCCTAGCACCCTCGTGACCCTACCACCTGGCGGGACCACCTCGAACTGACCCCACCACATTTCAGGCCGCGGGTTGACCCGCGATTGGTCCTCAACCCGACCCGCTATCGTGCTAAACACTTGTTCCCCCGATCCGGAACAATCTCACAAATCAAGTCACGAAAACCTAGTGGTCTTCTTAGCTCAACTACCCTCTTTCATTTCATACCACTCAGGGACTTATCACACAATTATATCCCACGTATACTATGCACTCTGATAAAGGTCAACACAAACATAAATCTTTTACTCAAGATGGCCTCACATCTAAGGTCTCTACGTATAAAACTCTAAGGCTCACACTTTCCCTGTCCCCAAACTTACCCTTCTAACTAACCATGTTTTCTAATCACAATTTTTAACATAATGCTATCTGAACATAATACTTAACACTTCACCATAACATCAACGCATACTAGTCTCTAGAGGGGTAAGAATGTACCTGTAACATCTGCTTCACTCTAATCATAGGCCTGCCCTGCAGGGCGCATAGATGTAGAAAGAGATGATCCTGCCACTGACCCGGTAGGCTGCGTCATTCTGCCTGCACCCCTCCTATAAGCACAGTCTCTCGTCACATGGCCCTGACGGCCGCAGGTGAAACAAGCACCGATGAAGTCGACATTCCCGGGATGGCGCCGCCACATGTGCACACCGGGGACATGAATCCTGGCGGCTAGAGCCGCGTATATCGTAACCGAAGCCACGGAGCTCGACCAGCTCGAATACCGAACGTCACGAAGGCGCGGAGGACCACTCATCTTGGTGGAGGTACATAACTAGCCTGCTGCTAGGCGGTCCGCCTCGAAAGTTACCAAAGGACCCTGCTGTCCTGGCCCTCTTCTGCTGATCTCGGTCATTCCGTCGACCTCTCCGCTCCTCACATCCAAGTGCATAAGCCTGTATGCGGGCAATGTCCATGCCCGACTGAAGAGCTACACCCGAACAGGCCTCTTCCAAGTAGTCATCAAGCCCGGTGACGTAGCGGTGCACTCTGTCCTCCATGTCGGCTACCAATGCGGGGACGTACCGAGCTAATGAGTCAAACTCCACATTGTACTCCCGAACCGTACGCCCGGTCTGCCTCAACATCATAAATCTGTCGGCCCGAGCCCTTCTCATCTGTGGAGGCAAGAAATGTGCAAGAAATGCCTCTGAGAACTCGTCCCAAATAGCTGGAGGTGCATGCTCCCCCCGGGACAGCTCCCACGAATCAAACCGATCATTGCAGATCACGCAGCCGATGCAAACCTAAGACCACCGACTCGGTCTCCGTAGCCTTGATCACTCTCATGATCCGCTGTAACTGTAGAATGAACTCCTGCGGATCATCCTCGTGCCTCGACGTAGAACTCGCGGGCTACAACTCGAGAAAGTCCGTAGCCTCAAACTATCCGATCTCGGGTGAACCATGGGTACTCTGGAACTGGGCTATGCGTCCGGCCCTATCCTCGTATCTTGCCACTATCACGGCCAATAATCGGGCCATCTCTTTGTACCCAACTCCTCTGCTCCAGTACGTTGGGTGGAGGCTCAGTCTTGTGGTCTCAGCGACCCATGCTGCGCTCTAAACTCTCACGAAATTTGGGCGTCAAAACTCGCCGTCAAGCACTATCTCGGGTAATGGCGGGCCTACGCCCTGTACTCCTCTGTATCCTACTAGCGGCTCCTCTTTGCCTTGCCCATCTGGGCGGGTTGCCTGCGGAGGCATAATCGGTAAAAACGAAATGCGTCGGAGGGTCCAACTTATAACACGACTCTAAGGCACGATCTCGGAATGAGAAGAATGGAAACCAATCCTAAATGTCTTGCGACCTCACGATTATAGATGTGGTGCACAACACATCAATAATCAAGACTACTACTGACACGGTGCATAGACACTTTCCGAGGATTAATCGCTCACGATACCACTTTTGTCACGACCGATCCGGGCGTGATCGTGCCTACCGGGCACCCTAGTGATACATACATCGAGTAACCGGCGGAATATAAGACCATACATGAAACAATATGAAATGAGAAAGCAGTTTATCGAGAAAAATTGCCGCTCGGCATATATATAATAACCTTGAACGATTACATCCCTTTTACAAACCACGCCACAACGATTACTGCACACTAAGAATGTAACAACACCTATGACGGGACGGGGCCCCGCCATACCTCGAATGTACAAGAACCTACAACTCGAGGAAACATACAAAAGATAAGCCTCGAGAAACGGATCTTCCAATCTGCTGAGCGTGATCCTATTAGCGAGGATAAACAAACGATGTACCTCTACTGCGGCGTGAGCGGCCGAAGGAGTCGGTCAACAGTACCAAGTATGTGGCGAAAAATCATGGCGAAATCATAACGATGCTAAAACAAAACAGGAGACATGTATGATAACAAAACTACAGTTCACAATATAAAAAGCAGTCATGTCAAGTCAGGGACTCACGCCCTCAAAGTCTTCCCTCATGCCCGTGGAACTTCTTCCTCACTGCCGGCAGTCTAGGTATAAGTCATGTGATACGTGTAACATGTCTCGGCCCATCTCATGGACTCGAGGTGAAATCGTATGGAATACATTCCCGGTCCATCTCATGGACTCGGTATCAAATCAGGTGGTATACATTCCCGGTTCATCCCATGAACGCGGTGTCGTGTGAAATACATTCCCGGTTCATCCCATGAACTCGGTGTCGCATGAAATACATTCCCGGTCCATCTCATGGACTCGGTGTCGTGTGAAATACATTCCCGGTTCATCCCATGAACGCGGTGTCGTGTGAAATACATTCCCGGTTCATCCCATGAACTCGGTGTCATGTGAAATACATTCCCGGTTCATCCCATGAACTCGGTATCGCATGAAATACATTCCCGGTTCATCCCATGAACGCGGTGTCGTGTGGCCATAACATTTAAACGCTCTTTGAAGACAGATTAAGATAATACCATGTTTTCCTTTTAAATCAACTAAGGCAATATTATGCCCTTCTTTTTAAACCAAAACACTTTCCTTCTTAAAGTCAAGTAACAACATTCTTTTCCAAAAGTTCAAGTTTGCCTAATTTCAAATATTCACGTCTCTTATTTTCGAAAGATTTCATAGTTCATAGTCTTAATTATTTTAATAACATAATTCTCTTTTAAAACAACTGAGTAATATATGCCTTATGTGTGAGTAGGTTATTCTTGTTTATAACAATCTTATTAGAGCAGCCATGATCTAGGAAATGTAATACAATTTTGTCTTATCTTAGCTTCTATGCAGATGAAGGTTTCTACTGGTTTTAATATTATTACTTATTTGTCAGTACATTTTCCTTTATTAACGCTGCAGTGGTTCGTTCGATACTTATTCTCATTTCTGAAATCAGTAAAACATTATTCCTTTTAAAAACCAAGTACTCATTACTCACGAATGAGGTTTCACACTTTTTAACAAAATTCATATTAATTCAATTAAGTCAAGTCTCTTATCTTTTGAGATCAAGTCTCTTAATTTCTAAAATCCATAAACCATTCTTTTTATCTCTCTTAAGTCGTTATACCTAACTTCCCATAAAGCTAGTATAACTCTTAAACTTTCAAAACCAAGTATTACTCTTCTTTCAAAAACGATTCTTAATTCTTTTGAAATACTTCAAGATTCTTATTATTTAAAACTCAAGTCAAAAGACATTGAAGAAAAACCACGTTCAGTTAACACACGTACGTCTACCGTACTATATATATTCTTTTAAAATATCATGCTCAAGAGGATAGGAAGAATCACATACCTCGCGACGATTATCGACTATTAGCAAATAGCTCCAAAGTACTGTAATCCTGCTAGCCTTTTCCACCCTTCGAGTAGAATATGTTACTCGCAGTACTTCAACCTATATCGGTCATATAAGTCTATTAACGTCTAGACTACTCTGTAAAATAATTCTAGATACAGATTCCTTATTCTACGGAAAAATTGGGCAGCACTTCCCTACCCGCCAAACTACACAAGTCTCAGAATACAATCACATGTAAAATCTGATTCGTCTTCTTCTTTAATATTCTTCTGATGTGATTTCAATTCAATTCTCTTCCTTTATACCATCCTTATATACGTCTTATACTCATTTCTATACTACTACAGTATGTAATTTCCAATTACAATAGAAGGACAATAGTATTTACCTCGATAAGCCCAAAATTATCCAAGTTTTAATGTCGATCCTGAGCAACGTTTAGCTCCTATTCTGAACGCTCCAACCCGCTCCAAACAACCCTTAGAAGTTCTACGCAATTTCTTCTTAATACTTCAACCGGCTATGAAGATTTTTCCTTAGGGTTTCGTTTTTGTGACTGAAGGGAAGTATAACAGTATTTCTGGGCTTTTAGTATAGGTGTAACCTTGGAATACTACAAGGTATTTGGGCCAAGGTATTTTGGAATAGTAACAATACTTGGAGAATACTTTTCTACCAAGGGGGGGGTATTTTACGAGAACAACTCAAGAGGGGGGGGGTTGGTTTCGGCCAAGGCTTCTCAAAGGGGGAGGGATAGCTTGGACGAAAACTACACTTAAGGGGGAGAGAGTTTTGAGACTTGGAAAATGATTTGTGGATGAAGAATAAGTCTTGCATTTGAGGGGTATTTATAGGACATTCAATGGCCAAGATTGAGGCAAGTGGAGGTCAAGTGGAGGGTGGAGATTTGGACAAGTGTTGAGTGGGTCCCACTTGCTCATCTACTACACAAAATATCACAAAATATCCTACCTAGTCCTTGACCAAAAATGAGGGCCAAAAAACATGCCAAGTTCGTCCCACTTTCCGCCCACTTGAGGGTGACACTTGTCACCCTCTCGTTGGTCCAAAATATTTCATCTCTCGGAAAAATCCGCAAAAATTATAAATGTTGCAACCGTATTTTTCCCTTCGCAAAGTCCGAAAAACGTTTCGTCGGAAAACGATTCTTTTCGCTAGTTGTGCACAAATTTCGTCCCTAATGCCTACTTAAGGCTAAAACTTTTGTACGTACGTCCTCACGTACATACTCTGGAAATACGGGGTATAACAACAACACCAAGGAGTACACATGAACACCAGGTCCCACCTGTGTCATAAAAACCGTACGGGGCAAGTACAAAGGCATAGCTACGGATCAAGCGCATCATCAATCGACGGGCAAGTATGAAAGCCAACTACCAGATACCAAAGCCGTACCAACAATACTATATAACTATACCATGAAGCTGACACGGGGCAAGTACGAAAGCCAACTACGGATACGAGCGCGTCACGCGTGGCGGCGGGGCAAATCACGGGCTAACTACGGATACTAAAGGCGTGATCACGAGACTTCGCCACAAACTGAGCGGGCAAGTGTGAAGGCTAACTACCGGATACCAAAGCCGAATCAGCCACGGCCGGGTAAGTCAGAGCTAACCACGGATACAAGGCGAATCAGTAAAACCCCATGGAGGGCTGGTCCATGGAATGACACTATCAAGAACTGATCGGGGCAAGTACGAAAGCCAACTACCAGAACCAACCTGCATCAGCAACGACCGAGGCAAGTACGAGGGCTAACTACCAGATACCAAAGTTGAGAATCTAATTCTCAATAATAAACCTCTTTCCTTCACGAAGTTCGGAAACTTTTCCGTCGAAAAATCACAGCTTGCTTCCTTTCCAAAAGTACTGTCATATTCTCGTACGTACGTCCTCATATACATACCCTGGAACTACGGGGCGTAACAGTACATTCTTTTCAAAAGACTCCTTTTTATGTAATACCCCAAGATACTAACACCCGTAGTATCAAGGTGTGTCTATTTTTCAAAGTAAGTTACTACACTCTTAGAAAAGTCATTTCCAAGCTTGAAATCAAGTAACTTCAAATTTTTACAATCTAGGCAACTTATGCCCATTAATCAAAAATAGACAACTTTCTTAACCTTCCATAAAGCCGTTATAACCAACTTCTCATAAAGCCGTTATAACCTTTATGGTTTTAGACATATTCATTCCTTTTTATAACCAAGAGACTTATACTTAAAACCAAGTATCACATACTTACAAATCAAGTTCTTAACTTTCCAAAATACTTCAAGTCTCTTAATATTTAGAAAACAAGTTTCTTCTCTTAAATCATGTCATTTCTCCTCTCTTAAAACAATTAAGTAAATCACTCATTTGACTCCCCTAAAGTCATTATAACGACCCTTAGGTTTTTGAACTAAGGCACTAGCCAAAAGATTTGGAAACCACTTCTTTTTCAATACTCTATGTACTTTAAGTAAAATACTTTCACTCTTAAGAATCCAAACTCCACTAAGGCAATGGATTATACAACTTACAATTTAAACATCAAAGTACAACCAAGGAAGTACATAGAACAAATTCTATTTTAGGCAATCCAAATACAACCAAGGAATGGATTATTTAAGGAGTAGAACTTACTTTCTTTATCTTAAGGAATCATGCTAGAAGAGGAGATAGTTCACATACCTTTTCGGCTAAATCCACAAGCTAAGCCGAATACGCCGTATGTAGAAGTGTCAACCTATAATGGTCACAACAAGACTATCAACTTCTAGTCTCAAACGTAGAATAATACTAAGTGTACGGTCTCTAATTCTACGGAAAATCGGGCAGCACTTCCTTTGTTTCTACTCACTTTGCCACCTTTTTCAAGGCCGAATACAATAACCAACACGACACATTTAAGGCTCAAAACAACAACCAAACAAAGGGGATTACACGCCTTACAATACGTGTAAAATTCCGCCCCACAATTTAATACCTACTAAGTCCATAATCAAGTCATTCTCGGTCAACTTAAACAACAACACAAGTTCTTTCCAAATTCTTTTCCAATTCCAAGTTCTAAGGTCTAACATGTTATATAGTCATAACAACTTCAACAACTACAATTTCCTTCTTATACAACATGCGACGACTTAAACCAATAATCAACTTGAAATGTAATCTTAAGGCTAACATGCTAGTTTTTTCGGATTAGGGTTCCAATAGCCAACAACATATCAAACCTTAAACTAAATAACTCATGCTTGCTAATATCCATAGCTACAATGATAAGTAAACCTTAATTGCTAAAACGACAAGATTTATACCTTTATAAGCCCTTAAAATTTCCAAGATTCAAAGTCGCGCCTTAGCAATTATTATCTCCTTTCCTTAGGTTCCAATCCGCTCCAAGCACTCCTTAAAAGCCTATGAAGAACTCATCTTCAAGTTCCAACTTCAAAGTTGAAGAACTCCTTAAGTTTCCGCCATGCGACTAATACGAAAACGTCGTTTTTCTGAAATCTTTCTATTGAGATATCCTTACAATACCTTTAGGGACCTTGGGTTTAAGTCTTGTGAAGAATGGATCACAAACTAAAATTTTTTGTGTGGGAAATTATCAAACCCGAGAGAAAGTCTCCAAGAACAAATGTGTTGTGATATTTTCTAAGTGTTGAAGACCTTGTCTTGCACTAGTAGTATGCTTATATAACACATTGGATGGCTTAGATTAATACACTTGTGTGCTAGGATGAAGAGAAATTAATGCAAAGCCAAGTGGACAAGTTGACTTGGTCAACAATATCAAGCTTTGAAGACTTGATCTTCCTTGATGGTAAATGACCATTTTACCCTTACAATTTTCGACCAAGACCATGTGTGGGGGTGCCACGTGTCGCCCTCTCATTCGTCCATAAAATTCCGTAATCCTCGTGGGCCCCACAAAAATGTAAAATTCCTCGGGTGGGCCCCACATGACCAAATCCGTAAAATAAATTTCCATAATGTTAATAAGTTCCATATTCTTCAAATAATGCATTTTGAGAATCCAATTCTCAACAACGAACATTTTTCCTTTCCGACGTTCGGAAGATTTTCCGCCGGAAAAACAATTCTTCCTTTCGTACCAATTTCCAAGTCTTGATTCCTTACATACATTCTCGTATACATGTCCTGGACTTACGGGGTGTAACACCAAGACAATACCATGCCTTTCCTTTTTACACAAACTGTCACGACCTGACACCGGGGCCGCGACTGTTGCCCTACCTGGGCACCCCGTTCAGGTATACATCAGAGAATAGCAGCGGAACATACACAACACATAAACATGTTTAGATAATAAACATCGCAGGCTAGCTGATAAGGCCGCCTTCCATAAAATATACATAACCAAAAGTAAAACAGTACAACTTTGTTCTGACAGCCCAAACCACAAATATGACTACAGACCTCTAGGAATAACAACTGTGGAGGGTCAGGGCCCCTCCATACCCCTGAATGTACATAATATCTACAACATCAGGGAAAACTGTACCAAAAGACAAGCCTCCGGAGAAATAGAGCTTCTGACACCAGATCAGTGATCCTAAGAATGAGGATCCACCACCTGCTTACCCCTACCTGCGGCATGAACGCAGCCCCCGAGGAATGGGGTCAATACACAATATGTACTAAGTATGTAAAACTGGAAAATACTGTAATTACATCATAAGTCTAAAACAAATCCGGAGACATGTATGATAATCAAATTACAGTACACTATGCCTTACTAACAATGAGAGTAAATAAGGGTATACTTACAACATAAGAATAGGAGGCTCACGATCAAAGCAGGACCACCCGCCCGTAGTAACATTAAGCAATCCTACTCCTGGGACTATTTCACCCGCATGAGGTATTTGTCACGACCCGTTCTGGGTGTTATACCCCGTATTTCCAGAGTATGTACGTAAGGGCATACGTACAAAAAGTTTAGCCTTAAGTTAGGCATTATGGACGAATTTGTGCACAACCCACGAAACGGATGGTTTTCCGACGAAACGTTTTCCAAAACTTGTGTAGGGTAAATTACGGCTATGTCATTTTGTCACGACCCGAACCCGGGCCCGTGACTGGTGCCTTACCCCGGGCACCCTAGTGATACAACATCAGAGAAAACCAGCGGAAATAAAAACATAAACATATAAAACAGTGAAATAAGAAAGCAGGCTAACCCAACGGTTACCTTTTTGTACATAAATTAAAACTTGAACAATTACATCCCTTACAAACTTGTACAGTGCTCTGCACCTCTAAGAATTTTGAAACCATAATGACGGACGGGGCCCGCCATGCCCTGAATATACAAAAGTCTACTACTTGAGGCCGTACCACAGACAAGCTTAGGAGATATGGAGCTTTCAGAGAACCGACAGCGATCCTAAGAGAGTGGACCCGACAAGCTATGTACCTCAACTGCGGCATGAACGCAGCCCCGAATGAGTCGATAACAGTACCAAGTATGTGAAAGCGTAAAATCAGTAAATGAAATCATAATAGTCTATATAAAGCATGAGACATGTATGATAACCAAACTACGATCACACAACATATAGCGATCATGTCAAGTCGGGGACTCATGCCCGTGAAATCATCACTAAAATACAACCCGAATTTAACCCGCGATGGCGCGTGCCGGCATCTCGCTCGGTATAAGCATGGCCATGGAACCATCCTAGTGGGCCCATACGTGGACCATCCAACGTGTCGTATGCCCAAAGGAAATAACAAGATGATACTCACGTGGAAGCATACCGTGGGCTACCCAACGTGTCGGTATGTCAAACAACTAACGGATAACACTCACAATGGAAGCATACGTGGGCTACCCAACGTGTCGGCGTGTCAAGAGGATCGATCTGATGGAAGCATACCCGTGGGCTACCCAACGCGTCAGTATGTCCATCAATCAAACAGATAGCCGGCCCTCCATCGAGAGACTCGGTAGCACACAACCAAACACTTGCACAACAAGGCTACCACAACAAGCAGAGGCAAGTTACACCCAACTCAAGGTACTATACATACTTCTTACCACAATGTCAAGTATACCATTAAAACCCCTTTAAGATCAACGTACTCCTACCTTTTATAAACAAGCCACTTATGTTTTTCCATCACAAAGAGTTCAACCTTTTGAAAACAAGTTACTACTCTTTTCCCAAAATCAAGTTACCATTCTAAATCCAATAATGAGTCCATTTCTTTATTTTCCATAAAGTCATTATAACTAACTTCCCATAAAGCTATTACAACCCTTTATGATTAATAAAACAAGTCAAGACAAAATCATGCCTTTCTTTTAAACCAAAATACTTCAAATTCTTCAAATTCTCAAGTCTCTTTTCTATTAGAAAACGAGTTCCTTACTTTGAAACTACGGTAATTTGGACGGCACTTCCTTTGTTCTTACTTACTATGCCACCTCTTTCAAGGTCGAAATCAATAACAAACGCCCCACAATAATACAAAATAGCCCAATACTTTCCATGCCATTCTTGGCCAACAATATAACCAATTCCTAAATCCCTTTCAAATCTTACCAATCCATGTTCTTAGGCCTAACATGATATCTAGCCCTAGACATCTTCAACAAGACAACAAGATCCAAATCTATTCAAATAAAACAGCCTCAGGCTCAATTCTAAACTACTAAAATATAACAGCTTTAGGCTCACATCTATACTACTAAAATATAACAGCCTTAGGCTCACATCTATACTACTACAATATAACAGCCTTAGGCTCACATCTATACTACTAAAATATAACAGCCTTAGGCTCACATCTATACTACTAAAATATAACAGCCTTAGGCTCATAACCAAGAGAAAGGGAAAAACTTTTACCTTAAGGAATAGCCCACAAAAGCCCCTTTTTTTTCTTCTACCTCATACCGTCAAAATCGCCCACCAGCGCTTCCCACAAGTTTACCCACACTTTTTCTTCTTGCCGCCGCTCCAACAATTTCCTCTTAGGCTAGGTTTTCTTCCAAAAACTAGAGAGAAGGGAGAGGGTTTTCCATGGAAGGGTTTTGAAATGAAATGGCCAAGTCTTCCAAGACTTGGCCCTAAAATAGGCCATAATCTGGTCAAAAAGGATGGGAGGGACACTTGTCACCCTCCCATAGGTTTCTAACAAAATATCTCCTGATTTCAGCCTTTTATCGCGAAAAATCCCGCCTTGGCGCCGCGGCGCTTCCACTTCCGAGAAAATGTTCCAGCATTCGCGCGCGGCCTGAAACCCATGGATCCCAGAACAACCGGCCGCGACCACTGCGTTCAGGCGCGCGCTGCACCTGATCCAAAGCTGCTGCTGCTGCTGCGCGCAAACTTGAAACTTCCATAACTTTTGACTCCGATGCCCTATCGACGAACGGTTTATTGCGTTGGGATCTAGATTTAACGGACTACACACTAGGCTTTTAAACACCTTGAAACTCTTAACAACTGGGGTACAACACTCCAAGGTAAACTCAAATCCGTCCAACATATGTTTGCCAACTTATCTTAACCCCTTGAATTTACGGGGTGTAACATTCTCCCCCCCTTAGAAACATTCGTCCCGAATGTTCCTTCTAAGTCTCCAAAACGCAGACGTCGGTATAGTCTTCACTACTCCACTCACACAAGAATCAGTTATTCCACTCATGGACTTACCACTAGAAAAATACTCCCCACCTACTATGTACTTCCGACAAGGATCACTGTAAAATCTTTTACTCTAGCCGGTCTTACCTCTAAAGTCTCGATTGTTATAAATTCTAAGGTTCAAAGTTTTTCTCATCCCCAGACTTACCCTCTTCACTAATCAGGCTTCTAAATCACATATTTATTTATTTATTTATTATTTTTTTTTAACACAAAGTTATCTGAACATAACATTTAACACATCACCCTAACATCAATGCATACTAGTCTCTAGAAGGTTAAGAATATACTTGTACTATTACTTCACTATCCCTTCATGCCGTTCTACTCATGTTCCTTCCCTGCACGGCGCACAAAAGGAGGAGATGAATCAGCCACTGATCCCGAAGGCTGAGTCTCTACATCCGCGCTATCTCTGGTTGGACAATTCCTCGCAAAATGGCCCTGCTGGCCGCATACAAAACAAACCCCCATTACAGCACGACACTCCCCACTATGGAGCCTACCACAACGGCCACAACGAGGTAGGGGTGGTCCCATCTGACCAACGTCCCTGCTCCCCAAAACTCGAAACACAGGAGCCCGACCGCTCCCGAATTTCTGAACGCCCCAAGGCGTGATGGAGCACTCATCTTGGTTGAGGTAAATAACTCGCCTGCTGCTGAGGCTGCCTGCCTCTAAGGTCACCAGAGGACTCTACCGTCACCGCCTCTTCACGATCTTGGTTATTCCGTCGACCTCTACGTTCCTCAGTCTGCTGCGCATAGGCCTGGATGCGGGCAATGTCCATGCCCGGCTGAAGAGCTACAGCTGTGCATCCCTCTGCTAAATAATCATCGAGTCCGGTGACATAACAGTGCACTATATCCTCCATATTTTCCACCACAGCGGGGACATACCGGGCCAATGAGTCAAACTCTACATTGTACTCCCGAACTGTGCGCCCTCTTTGTCTTAGCATCAAAAATCTGTCGGCCCGTGCCCTCATCCGTGGAGGCAAAAATGGCCAAGGAAAGCCTCGAGAACTCACCAACCAGCGGAGGTGCATGTTCCCGGACAGCTCACGAATCAAACGATCATTGCAGATCACGCAGCCGATGTGAACTCAAAACCACTGACTCGGTCTCCGAATCCTTGATCACTCTCATGATCCGCTGTAACTGTCGGATGAACTCCAGCGGATCATCCTCAGGCCTCGACCCGTAGAATTCAGGTGGGCTGCAACTCAGAAAATCCCGTAGTCTCAAACTATCTGACATCGGGTGCACTATAGGTACTATTGGGCTGCTGCATCGATCATCGCCGTGCACGGCCACGATCCCGGCCAATAATCGGGCCATCTCGCGTAACCCATCTCCTGCGCCGGTGCGGATCGAGGCTCAGTGCCGTAGTCTCGGGAGAGACCGCTGCTCTACTCGCGACTCCTCTGCTGCTCTACTCGCGACTCCTCTCTTTGCCTTGCCGCCACGGGCTCTGGTTGCCTTGCGTGGAGGCATCACGGTATACAAAGAACACGTCAGAGGGAGTCCAACTTATAACACCGCTCTAAGGCACGATCTCAGAGTGAGAACAATGGAAACCAATCCTAAATATCCTATAGCCTCCTGATTATAGATGTGGTGCAAAACACACCGATAATCAAGACTCTACTGGATACGGTCTGTAGACACTCTCCGAGGATTAATCGCTCGATACCACTTTTGTCACGACCGAACCGGGCGTGGCGGTGCCTTACCGGGCACCCTAGTGATACAACATCGAGAAAACCAGCGGAAATAAAAACTTAAACATATAAAGCAGTGAAATAAGAAAGCGAGCTAACCCAGCTTACCTTTTGTACATAAATTAAAACTTGAGCTATATCCCTTACAAACACACTGCTGTGATTACTCTGCACCTAAGAATTTTGAAACCATAATGACGGACAGGGCCCGCCATGCCTGAATATATAAAAGTCTACTACTTGAGGAACCGTACCACAGACAAGCTTAGGAGATATGGAGCTTTCAGAACCGAACAATGATCCTAAGAGAGTGGACGACAAGCTATGTACCTCAACTGCGGCATGAACGCAGCCCGAAGGAGTCGATAACAGTACCAAGTATGTGAATCAGAAAATCAGAAATGAAATCATAATAGTCTATATAAAGCATGAGACATGTATGATAACCAAACTACAAGATACAACATATAGCGGTCATGTCAAGTCGGGACTCATGCGTGAAATCATCACTAAAATACAACCCGAATTTAACCCATGCGATGGCGCATGCCCGGCATCTCACCTCGGTATAAGCATGGCCATGGAACCATCCTAATGGGCCCATACGTGGACCATCCAACGTGTCGGTATGCCCAAAGGAAATAACAAGATGATACTCATCAGGAAGCATACGTGGGCTTCCCAACTTGTAAGTATGTCCAAACAACTAACCAGATAACACTCCTAATGGAAGCATACCCGTGGGCTACCCAACGTGTCAGCATGTCCAAGAGGATCGATACAGTGGAAGCATACCCGTGGGCTACCCAACGCGTCAGTATGTCCATCAATCAAACAGATAGCCGCCTCATGAGAGACTCAGAGCACACAACCAAACACTTGCACAACAAGGCTACCACAACAAGCAGAGGCAAGTTACACCCAACTCAAGGTACTATACATACTTCTTACCACAGTGTCAAGTATACCATTAAAACCCCTTTAAGATCAACGTACTCCTACCTTTTATAAACAAGCCACTTATGTTTTTCCATCACAAAGAGTTCAACCTTTTGAAAACAAGTTACTACTCTTTTCCCAAAATCAAGTTACCATTCTAAATCCAATAATGAGTCCATTTCTTTATTTTCCATAAAGTCATTATAACTAACTTCCCATAAAGCTATTACAACCCTTTATGATTAATAAAACAAGTCAAGACAAAATCATGCCTTTCTTTTAAACCAAAATACTTCAAATTCTTCAAATTCTTAAGTCTCTTTTCTATTAGAAAACGAGTTCCTTACTTTGAAACTTTTAGGAAAATCAGAACTTGATTTCAATAGTTCTCATTAGAGTAGCCATGGTCTAGGAAATGTAATGCCATTTTGTCTTATCTTAGCTTCTATGCAGATGGAGGTTTCTACTGGTTTTAATACGATTAATTGTCATTACTTCTTTCCTTTATCGACGCTGCATTGGCTTGTTCGATCCTTATTCCCATTTCCGAAATTTGTAACGTTATTCTTTTAAAAACCAAATATTCATTTCTCACGAATTAGGTTTTATACTTTTCAACACCATTTAGGTCAATTACAAGTCACGTCTCTTATCTTTTGAAAACAACAAACCATTCTTTTAGCTACATAAAGTGGTTATAACAAACTTCTCATAAAGCCGTTATAACACTTTATGTTTTAAACCAACCAATTACCACTATGAACATTTATGAGACCACTAGGGCTCATTCTTTAACCACCGAGTACCCGTTACTAACGGATAAGACTTTACTACTATTTCCCCACAATGAAGCCCTTAACACTTCATATCAAGTCAAGACACAAAAGGGAAATCAAATTCCTTTAACACACATGCGTCAACCGCACTATATATTTTACAAATAGTCATGCTGAAGAGGATAGGAAGAATCACATACCTCGCGACGACTGTCGACAATAAGCAAAATGCTCCACAGTACTATCTCCCTTAAGAGGAATATGCTACCATAGTACTTCAATCCTATAAGGGTCATGAAACGTCTATCAAACTCTAGATTCGAACGTAGAATAATTAAGTGCGAAGTCCCTAAATTCTACGGTAATTTGGACGGCACTTCCTTTGTTCTTACTTACTATACCACCTCTTTCAAGGTCGAAATCAATAACAAACGCCCCACAATAATACAAAATAGCCCAATACTTTCCATGCCATTCTTGGCCAACAATATAACCAATTCCTAAATCCCTTTCAAATCTTACCAATCCATGTTCTTAGGCCTAACATGATATCTAGCCCTAGACATCTTCAACAAGACAACAAGATCCAAATCTATTCAAATAAAACAGCCTCAGGCTCAATTCTAAACTACTAAAATATAACAGCCTTAGGCTCACATCTATACTACTAAAATATAACAGCCTTAGGCTCACATCTATACTACTACAATATAACAGCCTTAGGCTCACATCTATACTACTAAAATATAACAGCCTTAGGCTCATAACCAAGAGAAAGGGAAAAACTTTTACCTTAAGGAATAGCCCACAAAAGCCCCTTTTTTTTCTTCTACCTCATACCATCAAAATCGCCCACCAGCGCTTCCCACAAGTTTACCCACACTTTTTCTTCTTGCCGCCGCTCCAACAATTTCCTCTTAGGCTAGGTTTTCTTCCAAAAACTAGAGAGAAGGGAGAGGGTTTTCCATGGAAGGGTTTTGAAATGAAATGGCCAAGTCTTCCAAGACTTGGCCCTAAAATAGGCCATAATCTGGTCAAAAAGGTTGGGAGGGACACTTGTCACCCTCCCATAGGTTTCTAACAAAATATCTCCTGATTTTAGCCTTTTATCGCGAAAAATCCCGCCTTGGGCCGCGGCGCTTCCACTTCCGAGAAAATGTTCCAGCATTCCGGCGCCGCGGCCCTGCATTCCGGCACCGCGGCGCTGAAACCCCGCGATCCCGTAACAACCGCGCGCCTGCGTCAGCGCCCGCTGCTACCTGAACAATCGATGTTGCCTGCCTGCACACCAAACTTGAAACTTCCATAACTTTTGACTCCGATGCCCTATCGACGAACGGTTTGTTGCGTTGGGATCTAGATTTAACGGACTACACACTAGGCTTTTAAACACCTTGAAACTCTTAACAACTGGGGTACAACACTCCAAGGTAAACTCAAATCCGTCCAACACATGTTTGCCAACTTATCTTAACTCCTTGAATTTACGGGGTGTAACACATTTATAATTTTTGCGGATTTTTCCGAGAGATGAAACATTTTGGACCAACGAGAGGGTGACACTTGTCACCCTCAAGTGGACGCCAAAGGGAGGCGGCACCTTGGACGATGGGCAAGATTTTGTGGCTTGTTTTGTGGCATAAAACTTGGGTCAATGTTTGTGAGGGATTTGTGGAGTAGGATAGGGTGCACTTGTGCAAATCTCCACCATACACTTGCCTACCACTTGGCTTCATCTTGGCCCTTGAAAGCCCTATAAATACACCCCTTGAGTTGATGAATTCTTCATCCACAAATCAACTTTCCAAGTCTTAAAATCCTCCCCCTTCTAGTTGTAGTTTTCGTCCAAGCCATCTCCCCCCCCCCTCTTGAGTGAGCTTAGCCGAAACACCCCTCTTCCCCCCTTTCCTAGTAGTCTCGGCTAAGGCCCTCCCCCCTTGGTAGAAAATACTCTCCAAGTATTGTTACTATCCCCTAAATACCTTAGCCAATCCCTTGTAGTATTTCCAAAGTCACCCCTATACTAAAAGCCCAGAAATACTACTATACTTCCATTAGTCACTAAACGAAACCCTAGTAGAAACTTCATTGTTGGTTGAAGTTGTAAGTAGAAGTTGTGTAGAAACTTCTAAGGGTTTCTTGGAGCGGATTGGAGCGTTCAGATTAGGAGCTAAACCTTGCTCAGGATCGACATTTAACTTGGATAATTTTGGGCTTATCGAGGTAAATACTCTTGTCCTTCTATCGTAATTGGATATTACATATAAGAATAGTTAAGACTTGAGTATAAGATATAGAAGGATATTAAAAAATAGAATTGAACTGTAATCACGGTGAAGGGTATATGAGAAGAAGAATTGAATCATTTACATGGGAATTTGTATCTGATGAACTTGTGTAGCTTGACGGGTAGGGAATTGCTGCCCAATTTTCCGTAGAATAAAGAACCCTCTGCTTAGAATAGTCTACAGAGTATTCTAGACATTGATAGACGTATCTGACTATTATAGGTTGATTCTCTGCGCGCGACATATTCGACTTGGCAGGTGGATTTCGCCGAGAAGGTATGTGATTCTTCCTATCCTCTAGAGCATGATATTTTAAAGTATATATATAGTACGGTAGACGTACGTATGTTAACTGAACATGGTTTTACTTGACGTCTTTTGACTTGAGTCTAAATAACAAGAATCTTGAAGTATTTCAAAAGAATTATGAATCATTTTTGAAAGAAGAGTAATACTTGGTTTTTAAACAAAAGCTTAAGAGTTATACTAGCTTTATGGGAAGTTAGGTATAACGACTTAAGAAAGAGAAAAGGAACAGTTTACTTATGTGTTTATGAAAGACTTGTATTGATTTCTGGAAAGTATAATAAGATGGTTTGATGAGTAGACATATTATGATGCTATGTGTGTTAGTGTCTTGTAACGTTTGTATAAGAGGGTACTCTTGTTGCGCTTATGTTGTTTAACGATAAGCTGTTATGTTAGTATTATATCACTCACCTCTTGACATGATACCGGGGGTTAAGCTGCCCTCCGATGCGGGGTAGACTCAGGCGGTCTGGGACCATGATTCGAGAATACCTCATGCGGGTCCAGGGGACCTATGCGGAGCTACGAGAGTTCCAGGTTAGTGTGCGACCTTTGTGGTCATGCGGTCTATGTGGCCATGCGGACTGCGAGTCCAGGACGATGCCGGGGAGTAGCTACCCTCGATGCGGGGAATACCTCATGCGGGCCTATGTGAGTGGCCTATGCGGACTGCGGGAGTCCAGGATTAGGCATGCATAATGATACTATGGGCAATTGGCCTTGCTTCGATCATTCGCAGCCTAGAAAAGACCTGTTACAGTTTACCTATTATTGCTCTTGTTGTGATGTGGCACTCTGTGCGGTTATATTGGTTGTTTCGTACATATTTGTAAAATTGGTTTTAAAATGATATGATTTCATTTAAGTACTTTACAGTTTCACATACTTGGTACCTGTTGTACTGACCTCCTTCGGGGGGCTGCGTTCATGCCGCAGGTAAAGGGAAGCAGGTAGCGGATCCTCAGTCTTAGGATCTTTTCTTTGGTGTCAGGAGCTCCATCTTCTCCGGAGGCTCGACTTTTGGGTATGATCTCCCTGTTGTTGTAGATAGTTTGTACATTCAGGGTATGGCGGGGCCCTGTCCCGCCATAGTTGTTTACTTCCTTAGAGGTCTGTAGTCCTATTGTACACTGGGATGTAATCGCGATTTTGGTTATATATATACATGCCGAAAGGCGACTCTTCTCAGATAAACGGTGTCTTAATTTACATTTGTTTCATGTCTTGTTTTTAATTTCCGCTGATTACTCTGATGTATGACTACTTGGGTGCCCGGGTAAGGCACCAGTCACGGGCCCTGGAACGGGTCGTGACAAAAGTGGTATCAGAGCAGTTAATCCTCGGAAAGTGTCTACAGACCGTATCTAGTAGAGTCTTGATTATCGGTGTGTTGTGCACCACATCAATAATCAGGAGGCTATAGGATATTTAGGATTGGTTTCTATTCTTCTCACTCTGAGATCGTGCCTTAGAGCTGTGTTATAAGTTGGACCCCTCTAACGTATTCCTTTTCTGTAACAGTTATGCCTCCACGTAAGGCAACCCGGGCCCAGAAGGGCAAGTGTTACACCCCGGAAATTCCAGGATATGTTTTTAAGAACGAACGTAAGAACTCAAATGTTAAGATTTGAGACGAGTGAAAATTATCGGAAATTTTGGAAATTGTCGGAAAACGAAATATTGTGACGAATGGGAGGGCGACGCATGTCACCCCCCTTAGTTAGTTGGACGAAATGGACCTTGGGCTAAAGGGTCATTTGACCATATTAGAAATGAACAAGTCTTGCTAGCCTAGAGCTTGACATTATTGACTTGGTCAATGGGACCACAAGTCTTGATTTTTTTAAAGAGAACTCATCCAAGCCTTTCATGTGTACTAATCTAGGCCCTTGAGTGTAGTATATGTACACTAGTAGTGCAAGAATTTGTCATTTCTCAACACTTAGAAAAATTTAAAGCTTGTTCTTGCTCCCTTTGAGAGCTCACGGCAATGAGCCAATTTTTCTTGAGAAAATTTTTAGTTGTTGTCCAATAATCTCCCCACTTTAAACCAAGGTACCTAAGGGTATTGTAAGTGTTTCTCAATAGAAAGATCCCGGAAAAATGGTGTTTTCGTATTAGTCGCAAGGCGAAAACCTAAAGGGTTATTCAACTTGGAAGTTGAAACTTGAAGATGAGTTTTTCTTAAGCTTCTAAGGGTGGCTTGAAATGGATTGGAATGTCGAAAGGAGGAGCTAAAGGTGCTAGGGATCGACTTGAACTCTTGGATTATATTTGGGCTAATTGAGGTATAATCTTCGTTTTACTTTTGTAATTGAAGATTTCATGTTATGATAAGTTATAAGTGGTCATGTGTTATGTGTTATGAAGTTTGTTAAGTGTTATGGAATTGGAAGCTAAAAATCCGAAAATGTCATATTTAGCCATTTGAAATTGAAATCCAATTTGATCGATAAATTGAAATCCAATTTGATCGATAAATTGAATTGTCGCATGTTACCTACTTGGAGAATGTAGTAGCTAGAATCAATTGCGGCTTGATATCTTATTATGCTACCAATTTGGATTGAAATGGAAATTGAATAAGAATTGGTATTGTTATATTATTGTGAGCCAATTGGGGCTGTTTGGTTATTCATTTGCATTGGATTACCTTCTATATTGTTGTGAGCCAATTGGGGCTGTTTGGTTATTGTATTTCGACCTTGGAAAAGGTGGCAAAGTTAGTAAAAACAAATGAAGTGCTGTCCGATTTTCCGTAGAATTTAGTGACTTGCACTTGGAATATTCTACGTTTGAAACTAGAAATTTATAGACGTACTATGGTCATTATAGGTTGACATACTACGTACGGCGATTGGACTTAGCAAGTGGATTAAACCGGAGAGGTATGTGGAACTTTCTTATCTCTTGAGCATGATTAAGTTGTAAATGTATAGTACGGTGAGCGTCTGAGATTTTGACAATCTAGTCTATTTGATATCCTTGGCTTATTTTAACGAATGCCCAAGTGGTTTGAGTTAGGGATTTAACTCACTTGTTTAAATATTAAGGATATCTTGGTTTTCAAAAGTTAAGAGACTTTAAGTATGTTGAAAGTATTTTAATACTTGTTTTGTGGGAAAGTTTAAGTCTCTTGGTTATAAGGAAAGAATGTAATTTGCTAATGTATAAGGCTAGTATAACGGCTTTATGGGAAGTTGGTTATAATAGCTTTATGGAAAGTTTAACGAGTGGTTTACTCTAAGTAAATTAAGTAGGTTAAGGGACTTGAAGAGTTTTAAAGAATGTGATACTTGTTTCATTTTTAAACGTATAAGTCCCTTGGAAAGGAAATTGTACTTGACTAAGGTATAAAGTGAATATAACGACTTTATGGGGAGTTGGTTATATTGGCTTTATGGAAAGATAAATTACTTGATTTATTTGAAAGGCAATTTGTTTTAAAGGCATCAATTGCCTAAGGTTTTTACAAGAAAAGAAGTCACTTGATTTAGAAGCCTAATTTTATTTCTAAAAAGTATTGTGACTTGTCTTGAAAAGTAATTGTAACTTGATACTACGGTTATTAGTATCTTCGAAGTTGTATAATGAAATGAGTCATTTTAAAAGAATAGAAGTACGTAGTACTTTGGGTTAAATTCCCGGATTTTTATAAAAAAGACATGATAGTGCCTTAGGTAAACTAAAATGAGAGTGTATATAAACAAGAATAATAAGAAGTTAGGGGATTTCTTAACTTGCTTATGTATTGTATGATAAGCGATAGTGCTTATGTTATGTGTAGTAGCGGATTTGTGCTAGTGATATATTAATCGTTCGGGTCATTCCGGGTTTGTGGCATTGTATATTTCCGTGGATTTGCTACCCACGATCACGAGGAATACCTCATGCGAGTCCGTAGGGCTTATCGCGGGTGAAATAGTCCCGTGCGGGCGGGTCCACCTATCTGAGGAATACCTCACGCGAGTCCGTAGGGCTTATGCGGGTGAAATAGTCCCGTGCGGTGGTCCGACCTATCACGAGGAATACCTCATGCGAGTCGTAAGGGCTTATGCGGGTGAAATAGTCCCGTCGAGGAATACCTCACGCGTCCACCGGATCTATCGGGTGAAATAGTCCGTGAATAGGATTGTAATGACACTGCGGGCGGGTGGTCCTGCTTTGATCGTCAGCTTTCGTGCGTTCTATTGGAAGTCTACTCCTATTTTACTCTCATTGTTAGTAAGGCACAATGTACTGTTAATTGAGTTATCATACATGTCTCCAGTTTTATTTAGACTTATGATTTCATTACAGTACTTTCAGTTTCACATATTTGGTACATGTTGTACTGACCTCCTTCGGGGGGCTGCGTTCATGCCGCAGGTAGAGTACAGGTTGCTGATCCTCGCTCTTAGGATCACTGTTCAGCTGTTGAGAAGCTCCTTCATTTCGGAGGCTTATCCCTGGTATTGTCGGTTATTGTACATTCAGGGGTATGGCGGGGCCCTGTCCCGCCAGAGTTGTTATTCTTAGAGGTCTGTAGTCACATTGTGGATTGGGTTGTAAAGAAATAAAAAAATTGTACTGTTCTATTTCTGGATTGAGTATGTTTTTTTTTATACGGAAGGTGGCCTTATCGGCTAGCCTGTTGTTGTTTACTGTCTAAGTTATATGTATGTTCCGCTGCTATTCTCTGATTTATACCTGACAGGGGTGCCCAGGTAGGGCACCAGTCGCGGGCCCGGGGTCGGGTCGTGACAAAAGTGGTATCAGAGCAGTTAGTCCTCGGAAAGTGTCTACAGACCGTGTCTAAGTAGAGTCTTGATTATCGGTGTGTTGTGCACCACATCTATAATCAGGAGGCTGCAGGACATTTAGGATTGGTTTCCATTCTTCTCACTCTAAGATCGTGCGATAGAGCTGTATGGTTAGGGTCGTCTCCCCCTAACAGGTTATGTTGTTTGCAGCTACGAGAAAGGCAGCAGTGACCCAGGAAAGATTATGCGGATTGCGTATCCAGGTTGGTAATGTTTGTAGTATAGTCGGTATTGGGACAGACAACTATACGGATTTATGTATGGGGGTCACATATGTGTTGCCTAGGATGATTTTAGATTTCCAGGATTTGGTAAGGACTAAATAAATACCGGGAAAGTATGAAACAGTTTAATGAACTCTCATCAAGGTTTTGCATGCTAATTTGAGATAATTAGGTGATGATGAGCTATGTGAGAATGTAATGGACCCTCAAGAGGGTGATTAAGGGACTTAAAGTAAGACTATGTTAATAGATTGAGCTACGCAGAAGGATTTCGAGAATGGTACGGGTGAGATCCGTATGGAGTAAGTATGGTTGTTGTGGACAAGACAACCCGATTATGGTATTACGAGAAGTTTTTGTACCCGGTTACGGGGGACTGATAAGTTAGGCGGGGGAGCATGGAAATTGCGAGCCTGAGAATGTGATAACCGTCGAGACCTTAGGTATATAAGGCCTTCTCGGGTAGAAAAGTTAAGTCGCACCAAGGGTAGAGTTAAGTGCGGCCAGAGTCGAGTTGGGATCTATTAAGGGTCGCCCCAAAGCTTGAAATGAAATGGGACCATTGGTAGTAGTCACGTGGCGAGTCACGAGGTGCAAGGCCCAAGTTTAGTTAGTCATTTTCACGGGTTCGTGGGCGTGTTCCACCGAACGAGTTGTGAGCCGAATGGGCCTTGTATTGATTAATTTAGTAACTTCAAGAGTTGAGGCCAGAATTAGTATGGAATTTTGTGTACGTATGCTAGTATAAGTTTGGAAGAACGGGAAGAGTACGACCAGTGACAAAGAAAGCAACCAAGTGTAAAGAAATAAAGCCTGAATCCATGAGAACCTTTCGAGGAGACTACACCCGGGAGTGTTGGGTGGTAGGCGGCGGGTAGATAATAATTCAGAACGATACGATCGTTGGACCCTAGCGACCTAGCGAGTGTTATGAGACATTGAGGTTACTACAGTGCGGACTAGTTGGCCTCTTGTTATGCCAACGTGGACTACGAGAGAGATTGATTCGGTACGCCTTCGATAAGTCGGTTGCTCAGTGGAAAGGAAGAGAAGAGGTGGTAACCAGTGAATTACTCTTCCTTCTTTGACATAATTGAATTTGAAGGAAATTTATGTTAAGTGCCCTAGTAGGTACTTGGAGTTGGTTTGGTGTGGCGGTCAGAGCCACGACCTTCCGGATAATTTCAGGGAAATGTGCAGGGCAAGAATAATGAATGAGTGCAGTCTTTGTCGAGAAAGTCGAGGCATCTTTGGTAGGTTTTGAAAATCTACACTACTTTTAGGCGGTGCGTGATGATTATATAATTACTGGACCGCGAGAGGACCCTGTGATTAGGGTTGTGACTCGAGGAAAGTTTAAGTAAGGGAGATAAGTTCTCTTCCCCACGTAAAAGGACAGTTTTGCGTATTATGGGGTTACGTGTACCCATGTTGTTAGACGAAGGATATAAGACGGGTAAGGTCTTCGGTATCGTCATGTCGTAAAGATATAAATGTAGGTTGCACGAGATATGATTACCCCAGACTAGTGTAAAGACCATTAGTAGATAATGGGCAGTAAGAACATTTCGAGGAAATGTGGTAACACCTAGTTATAGGCTCTACAAAGTGGGAAAGGAAAGCAGGGTTACTACTTGTGAGACCAAGGAAACCTCCCCTAGAATGTGATTGTGATGAAGTCTTAGCCGAGAGGCAAGCAAAGGAATTAAGTCTAGTTTAGTGACCAAGTTCGGTTCTGCAACAAAAGGAAAGCAGGAACCATAAGTGAGATTAAGGATACCCGAATATTTCGCAGGAATGAGAAAGGCTTTCAGTTATTGGAAGATAAGTTGACCACGACTACAGTTCTAACCCCTCATGTGAGACTAGAGGGTTAGGTTATTATGATAACACGTTGGGTGTTTGGCTAGGTTGTGTGCTGACGCAACCCAATAAGGATATAGCCTATGTTTTCCCGGTAGTTAGGGAAGCAGGAAAGGAAATTACGCCACTCACGATTTAGAGCTGGCGGCGGTTAAATCATGCCTTGAGGATTTGGGGGCATGATGTATATACAGACTTCAGGTGGATATTTGTGCAGACCACAAAAGCCTCCAGTATATCTATGACCGAGCGAGAAAAATTTGCGGCAGCGATGGTGGTTAGAGTTACTCGATTGTGATATTGATATCCTATACCATCAGGGAAAGCCAAAGCGATTCTGAGATACTCTTTGTCGTGGACCTGGGTAGTCGCGGATGGGCAGCCGATAGACAGGATGTAGTCGGTGAGATTCTTGATTCACGAGCCTGGGGTTCGATTATTTGTTTCAAGGTTAATGAAGTTCAGATCCAGAGGTTGCGAGTCTTCCATTGTTGAGGAAGTAAAGAGGCAGCGATATGAGGATCCGATTATGATACTGATATCGAGATCGGCTCTCCGAGGAGAAGAGCTGTTTGAGTAGCAGGATGGGGTGCTATGAGATGAGGATAGATTGCGTGTACGATGCTGCGGGACTAGTCAGCGAGTTTTAGGGAGGCATACAAAGGTCTTATTGCTCACCTTTGTTGAGTCGACCAAGTTGTGTCGTGACCTCGGATGTATGAATGGGTAAGATGGCCGGAAAGGGACATAAGCGGAGTTCTTGCTTAGTGTCCGAGTTAGTAGCAGGTCATGGTTGTGCACCAGAAGCCCAGTGGGCTATTGCAGGCAATTCAAATCCCAACCTAGATATGAGAAGTATTTTTTTTTTGGATCTTGTTACAGGGTGACATCGTACTCAGAGGAAGTGCGACTCCCTGGGGGTCATGGTAATTGGCTGGCGAAACCAGCCGTGTTCTTCAGTTGGGACCACTTACTCGGCTGAGGATTATGCTAGCTTGTATAGCAGGGGTATTGCGAGACTGCACGGGGTTCCTACGTTTATGATGTCAGACAGATGAGCTCGATTACGGATAACTTCTGGAGGTTTTTCAGAAGGGTTTTAGGGACACATGAGTCTCGGTGTTGCATTACACCCTCGGACCGGCAGGCGAGGCGTACTATCCAGGCACTTGAGGATAGGATGCGGGCCTATGTTCTTGATTTCAGATATAGCCGGGAGGGTTAATTGTCTCTTTATGTGTTGCGTACTATAACAGATACCTTTCTAGTATTCAGATGGCCCTGCATGAGGCCTTGTATGTGAGAAAGTGTAGATCGCCGGTTGGATGCTTCGACATAGACTTGATTCAGCGGGCTGTGGATAAGGCGAAGCTTATCCGGGAAAGATTATTAGTAGGCTTAGAGTCAGACGAAGCTTCATACATATAACCGACGTTGACACTTGGGGTTCAACTTGACATTTTTGGTATGAGTATTGTTATGTGGCCAAGTGTGGCATTATTGGCACGTAGGGGTTGTAAGGAGACTATGTCGCTATCTTTAAGTTGGACTCCCGAAAGAACATTCGGGGACGAATGTTTCTAAGGGGAAGAATGTTACACCGGAAATTCGGGATATGTTTTTAAGAACGAGCGTAAGAACTCAAATGTTAAGATTTGAGGCAGTGAAAATTATCGGAAATTTTGGAAATTGTCGGAAAGCGAAATATTGTGTGAATGGGAGGCGACGCATGTCACCCCCTTAGTTAGTTGGACGAAATGGACCTTGGGCTAAAGGGTCATTTGACCATATTAGAAATGAACAAGTCTTGCTAGCCTAGAGCTTGACATTATTGACTTGGTCAATGGGACCACAAGTCTTGATTTTTTTAAAGAGAACTCATCCAAGCCTTTCATGTGTACTAATCTAGGCCCTTGAGTGTAGTATATGTACACTAGTAGTGCAAGAATTTGTCATTTCTCAACACTTAGAAAAATTTAAAGCTTGTTCTTGCTCCCTTTGAGAGCTCACGGCAATGAGCCAATTTTTCTTGAGAAATTTTTTAGTTGTTGTCCAATAATCTCCCCACTTTAAACCAAGGTACCTAAGGGTATTGTAAGTGTTTCTCAATAGAAAGATCCCAGAAAAATGGTGTTTTCGTATTAGTCGCAAGGCGAAAACCTAAAGGGTTATTCAACTTGGAAGTTGAAACTTGAAGATGAGTTTTTCTTAAGCTTCTAAGGGTGGCTTGGAGTGGATTGGAATGTCGAAAGGAGGAGCTAAAGGTGCTAGGGATCGACTTGAACTCTTGGATCATTGTTGTGGTGCACAACACACCGATAATCAAGACTCTACTGGATACGGTCTGTAGACACTTTCCGAGGATTAACTGCTCTGATACCACTTTTGTCACGACCGAACACGGGCGTGGTGGTGCCTTACCGGGCACCTAGTGATACAACATCGAGTAATCAGTGAACATAAAATACATACATGAAACAAATGAAGTACAAAGCGATGTCTGAGAAAACTTGCCTTTCGCATATATATAAATAACAACTCTTACAAATGAGCAGTTTAATCCTTTTTACAAACCACACCTGCATTACTACAAACCTCTAAGAAATGATATGACAACAATGGCGGGACGGGGCCCGCCATACCACGAATGTAAATACCTACAACGACGGGGACTATACAAGATAAGCCTCGGAGAAACGGAGCTTTCCCAAACGCCACTGTGACCCTAAGAGCGAGGATCAACGGCGGTGTACCTTTACTGCGGCATGAACGCAGCCCGAAGGAGGTCGATCTGGGTACCAAGTATGTGAAACATGAAGATCGTAAATGAAATCATAGTAGTCTATAAGCAGGAGACATGTATGATAACCAAACTACAGTTCACAATAAATAAGCAGTCATGTCTAGTCAGGGACTCACGCCCTCAAAGTCATTACTCCAATATAACAATGGGTCTCACGCCCATAACATCAATCATGCCCGTGGAATACCTTCCTCACCGCGATCAATGATAGAAAAGCACCAAGGAATACATGAACAGCGGGTCCACGTGTCCAAATAAAGCGATGCGGGGTAAATGCGAAGGCATAGCCGTCTACTAACACCTACAGACTAACAAGGTCATAAATCGTATCATGATATCTCTGTCTGGCCGTCACATGATCAAAGCGGTGCTCGCCGCAATATCAAATGTCGCGTCTAGCCACAGAACACCCGCAGACTCGCATAGGCGATCTCATAGGCCGCATGAGGTATAACCCGCATCGAGGTAGCTACTCCCGGCGTAAATCGCCCGACTCGCGATGCATGGCCATAGACCGCGTGACCATAAAGGCGCCGCGCTAACACGGAACTCTCGTAGCTCGCGATAGGCCCCGAGGACCGCGTGAGGTATTCTCGAATCATGGTCCTGCATCACTGAGTCTACCGCGTCGGAGGCGGCTTAACCCGGAAACACGGTGAGTGGTATAATACCAACATAACGGTTTATCGTTTAAACAACCTAAGCCGATCGAGGAAAACCCTTTACACAAACATCACGAATACTAACACACGTAGCATCCTAATATGATTACTTATCAAATCAACACGAAGGTATTACAAGGCTATCACAAACCAACACAATCCAGCTTATACACAAGGTACATTCTATTATATGATTAACAAGATCGAGTATCTATTCCCAAAGTACTTCATACATTATCTTTTAAAAGATACGTTACTTTCACAAAAGTCACACAATACCCGTAGTATATGAAAATAGAGTGATTATCTTTTGAAGTGAATCAAAACACTTATCTTTGTAAAATCAAGTAACAACATTATTATCCAAACGTCCAAGTTTGCCTAATTTCAAATGTTCACGTTTCTTATTTTAGAAAGGTTTAAAGTTCATAGTCTTATTCATTTAAGAATATAATTCTCTTTTAACTATCTGAGAAACATAAGCCTTACATGTGAGTAGGATATTCTTGTTTATAACAATCTTATTACAGCAGCCATGATCTAGGAAATATCATTTTGTCTCATCTTAGCTTCTATGCAGATGGAAGTTTCTACTGGTTTTAATAATACTTAATCTGTCAAAACATTTCCTTTTATTAACGCTGCAGTGGTTTGTCGATACTTATTCTGATTTCCGAAATCAGTAAAACATTCTTAAGCCGTTATACCTAACTTCCCATAAAGCTAGTATAACTCTTAAGTTTTCAAAAACCAAGTATTACTTCTTCTTTCGAAATGATTCAAAAATCTTTTGAAATACTTCAAGTTCTTTATTAACACATAACAAGCGCTTATAGTTCAAATCGATTACCTTTTAAAAACCACAAGTATTTTCTTACCAACATAAAGTATTATAACCAACTTCCCATAAAGCGTTATAACACTTTATGTTTTAAACCAATCAAATAGATTTAGCATTTGTACGTCTTCCGTACTACATAGTTCACACATATCATGCTAGAAGAGATAGGAAGAGGTTCACATACCTCGCGACGAGTATCGACTAATAGCAAAACGCTCCAAGTACTTCCAACCGTCGGCTACTCCTTAAGCCAGGTAGATCGCGCCACGCGTAGTACTCAACCTATAAGGCCACAAGGCGCTTATTAATATGTAGATCCGCCGTAGAACATTCTCTGAAAATTCGGCAGACCTCCCCACATGGCGGCGTAAATCTCTCCTCTATCGGGCGGCTACCAAGCCAACCAGGGGTTATACGCCTAAACCGGACGTGCACAATTCTACCTCGCGTAAAAGCTACACAAGTCTCATGTCTGATCACTATGTAAATCTGATTCGATTACTCTTCTTTGAAAAGGTTTCTTATTATTGGGCTTAAGTCAAAAGACATTGCCGATAACTACGTTCGATTCTATATATAGTATACTTCAACTATATAATCATACAACATGTAATTTCCAATTACAATAGAGGACAAGATATTTACCTCGATAAGCCCATAATTATCCGAGTTTAAATGTCGATCTGAGCAAGGTTTAGCTCCTACTCAGTGCGCTCAGGCCAGCTCAAACAACCCTTAGAAGTTCTAACCAACTTCTACTTATTACTCAACTAACCATGGAGATTTTCCTTAGGGTTTCGGTTTTGTGTGGAAGGGAAGTATAATAGTATTTCGGGCTTTTCGTATAAGTATAACCTTAGAATACTACAAGGTATCTGGCTAAGGTAATTGGGCATTATAACAATACTTTTGAGAGTATTTCTACCAAGAGGGGTATTATCTGAAAACAACTAGGCTAGGGGTACCCCATGCACCCGAGGAGGGGAAGGGCTCTCGGCGAGGGGAGGAGGCTCTTGGCGAATTCTACACTAAGGGGAGGAGGAGGATTTAACACTTAGAAAAATATTTGTGGATGAAGAAAGTTCATCACTTAGAGGGTATTTATAGGACAATCCAAGGCCAACCAATGGCAAGATGAATCCATGTGTTAGGCAAGTGTAAGGTGTAGATTAAGCCATGTGTTGTGTGGGTCCCACTTGGTCATCAACCACACAAATATCCTACCAAACATTGACCAAATGTTTTAGGCAACAAAATTGCCAAAAACGTGCCCAACAATTCCCTTTGGTGCCGTCCACTTGCTTCAATGTGAGGTGACACATGTCACCCTCCCGTTGGTCCAAAATGTTTCGTCTCTCGGAAAAATCCGCAAAAATTAGAAATGACATAGCCGGAATTTTCCCTACGAAAGCTGTGGAAACGTTTCGTCGAAAAACGACTCTAATCGGGTGTTGTGCACAAAGTGAAAATCGGCCAAGCCTACTTAAGCTTCAAAAATTTTCTACGTACGTCCTTACGTACATACACTGGAAATACGGGGTATAACATTCTCCCCTCCTTAGAAACATTCGTCCCGAATGTTCCTTCTAAGTCTCAAAACAAACGCGCGCCGGTATAGTCTTTACTACTATACTTACGAGAACAAATCTGCCACACCTGGCCACAGAAAACACCTGCGCAAATACTCACATCTAAGCCCACGAGGAAACGCCCCTAACATCACCAAAGTAATGATCACAACTACGCTTGCCATACATGCTCGCTTCTCCCTTTACTCGTCGTGATACCACTTTTGTCACTTTGCCGCGAGGTTCTAGTGTCACTCCGGCGACGCAACAAATGGTACCGGGCTGCATGCGATCCCTGAGGCTGTCGTACACTCGAACTCTTACCACATTTCTGATACTGCTTCAGTCTCCAAAACTCGGGGTTACTATCTCTAACGTGGTCATCATTAACTGGGAACACTCTGAATGGATCTCCGATACTTTCCTGATCATATCAATACGAAAGACCGGACGTACTGCCTCCTAAGTCGGACGACAAATGCTAACATATAGGCAACCTGGCCTATTCTTCACATGAACTCGTGGGCCCAAAGTAACTCGGGCTAAGTTCCCTCTGTTTTCCAAAACTCGTCATACCCAACCCGGGGTGGTACCTTTAAGAAGACCGACCGTCAACCTGAACTCTAAGCGTCGTCGCCGATAATCCGCACGATTCCTCTGAGCTGCCAAAACCTCTTCTAGACAAGCTTCGCCCTATCCACAGCCTGTTGGAACAAACCTGAACCAACTATCTGAACCTTGCCAACATCGAACCAATCGACCGGCAACTTACACTTCCGCCCCTACAAGGCTTCATAAGGAGACATCTGAACACTGAAATGGTAGCTAACAACACTCCTTCAACAGAGACAACAAACCTTGCAACTACCCTCAAATCAAACAACGGCTCGAGGCGAATGTGATTCGAGACTCACCGAGTTCCTAACCCGCTCGTATAACTTCGGAAAATGAAAATAGCCACAACCTGGGCTTCACTGCCTGTCATAAGGTGAAGGTAGGCACCCCGTGCAGCCTTACAACCTTTCTGATAACATCAACACTGCTGAGTAAACGGTCTTTGCTAGAAGACAAGACGGCTGACCCCCTTCGGCCCGACTACTGGTCGAATGCATCCACGCAGTCGCGTTGGTTAACTAAACTCGGGCCTAACACCCTCGTGACCCTACCACAAGACGGGACCACCACAAACTGACCCCACCACCAAACATGCCGCGGGTTGACCCGCAACGTGGCCTCAACCCGACCCGGCAACGCGCTAAACTCTAGCTCCCCGAAGGAAAACTCTCACTAATCACGTTACGAAAACCTAGCGGTCTTCTTAGCTCAACTACCCTCTTTCATGCCACACTACTCAGGGACTTATCCCGTAAACATAGCTCACGTGCACTATGCACTCCTATAAGGGTCAAACATAAACATACGTCTATACTCGAGATGGCCTTACCTCTAAGGTCTCTACGTATAAAACTCTAAGGCTCACACCTTCTCTATCCCCCAAAATCTTACTCGGTTAACCCACCATGATTTCTAATCACAACTAACACCTTCTTTATAAGAACATAGCACTTGAGGTATACTCACCTTATCACACATCTGGATCTCTGAGGGTTAAGGATATACCTATATCTCTCGCTTCACTCCCTTAGTCGTTCTAATCAAACGCCCTTGTAGGCGCATAGCTAAGGAAGATGACAAACTACCCACCGATCCTGAAGGCTAAGTCCTCCCGCAAGGACACTCTTTCGACATCAGACCCTGACGGTCATAGGTACAACACGTACCAACTAAAAGACGACATTCCCTGGGATGACGCCTGCCACATTGTGAACACTGAGAAAAACTGAATCCGGATGGCTGGAACCTACGTGTAGCTGTGAACCGGAAGCTCTGGAGCTCTGACCAACTCCTGCATACCCCGAACGTCCTGAACCCTGTGGAGGACCTTTCTGCACTGGTGGATGCGCATAATCTAATCTGCTGGTGAGGCGACTCGCCTCGCAAGTTACCAAAGGACCTTGCTACTCTGGCCCTCTTCTGCTGTCCTTCGTTAACCCGTCGATCTCTACGTTTCTCGGCCTGCTGCGCATAAGCCCGTACACAGGCCATGCTCAAGCCTAACTGAAGAACTTACTCTTGCACAACCTTCTCGTTGATATTCATCAAGACTCGCGGTACATCGGTATACTCTCTGGTAGTCAAATCCATAGTTAGTAACAGGGTCGCCTCCTTGAAATCTATATTCTCTGTTCCCGGTCGTGGAACTGAAGGTTCAAATATCATGGCCGCAGTAGGAACTGCTGCCGCCGTGCTAAACTTTGCTGGGGCTAGTGACGTCGCAGAACTCCCCGAATGAAGCACCACCCAAGGTGAAGATTTGGCCCATGCCCTCGCAACCCTCTGAACTCTACTCGCAGCTCCTCTGCCTTGCCTCTGGGCGGGTTGCCCTATGCGGAGGCATAGCGGTGTGGAAAGAAATACGTTAGAGGTCCAACTTACAACACGGCTCTAAGGCACGATCTCGAGTGAGAAGAATAGAAACAAATCCTAAATATCCTATAGCCTCACGATTATTTGTGTGGTGCACAACACAGATAATCAAGACTCTCTTGGATCTGATGCGTAGACACTTTCCGAGGATTAATCGCTCGATACCACTTTTGTCACGACCGAACTCGGGCGTGGTCGTGCCTTACCGGGCACCCTAGTGATACAACATCGAGTGTCAATGAACATAAAATACATACATGAAACAAATGAAGTACAAACGATGTCGAGGAAAACTTGCCTTTTCGGCATATATATAAATAACAACTCTTACAAATGAGCAGTTTAATTCTTTTTACAAACCACGCCTGCATTACTACGCACCTTAAGAAATGATATGACAACAATGGCGGGGCGGGGCCCGCCATACCACGAATGTAAATACCTACAACGACAGGACTATACTAAGATAAGCCTCCGAGAAACGGAGCTTTCCCAACAATGACTGTGACCTAAGAGCGAGGATCAACGGCGGTGTACCTTTACTGCGGCATGAGCGGCCCAGAGGTCGATAACAGTACCAAGTATGTGAAACATGAAGATCGTAAATGAAATCATAGTAGTCTATAGAAGCGGGAGACATGTATGATAACCAAACTACGATTCATTAATAAATAGCGATCATGTCTAGTCGGGACTCACGCCTCCAAGTCATCACTCCAATATAACAATGGGTCTCACGCCCACAACATCAATCATGCGTGGAATACCTTCCTCACCGGTAGTCAATGATAGAAAAGCACAAGGAATACACATGAACAAAGCAGTCCCACTGTGTCCAAATAAACGATGCGAGGGTAAATGCGAAGGCATGGCGTCTACTAACACCACAGTACTAACAAGGTCATAAATCGTATCATGATATCTGTCTGCCGTCACATGATCAAAGGCTGGTCGCCGCGCAATATCAAATGTGCGCGTCTAGCCCAGAACTCCGCGACTCGCGATAGGCCGATCATAGGCGCGTGAGGTATAACCCGCATCGAGGGTAGCTACTCCGGCATCGCCCCGACTCGCGATCGCATGGCACATAGACCGCATGACCATAAAGGCCGCACTAACACGGAACTCTCGTAGCTCCGCATAGGCCCCCAAGGACCCGCGTAGGTATTTTCAATCATGGTCCTGCATCGCTGAGTCTAACCCGCGTGGAGCGGCGGAAACCACGGTGAGTGGTATAATACCAACATAACAATTTATCGTTTAAACAACCTAAGCACGATCGAGGAAAACCCTTTACACAAACATCACGAATACTAACACGTAGCATCCTAATATGATTACTTATCAAATCAACACGAAGGTATTACAAGGCTATCACAAACCAACACAATCGATTATACACAAGGTACATTCTATTATATGATTAACAAGATCGAGTATCTATTCCCAAAGTACTTCATACATTATCTTTTAAAAGATACGTTACTTTCACAAAAGTCACACAATACGTAGTATATGAAAATAGAGTGATTATCTTTTGAAGTGAATCAAAACACTTATCTTTGTAAAATCAAGTAACATTATTATCCAAACGTCAAGTTTGCCTAATTTCAAATGTTCACGTTTCTTATTTTAGAAAGGTTTCGTAGTTCATAGTCTTATTCATTTAAGAATATAATTCTCTTTTAACTATCGAGAAACATAAGCCTTACATGTGAGTAGGATATTCTTGTTTATAACAATCTTATTACAATGACCATGATCTAGGAAATATCATTTTGTCTCATCTTAGCTTCTATGCGGATGGAAGTTTCTCTGGTTTTAATAATACTTAATCTGTCAAAACATTTCCTTTTATTAACGCGGTGGTTTGTCGATACATTCGATTTCAAATCAAGAAACATTCTTAAGCGTTATACCTAACTTTCCATAAAGCTAGTATAACTCTTAAGTTTTCAAAACCAAGTATTACTTCTTCTTTCAAATGATTCAAAAATCTTTTGAAATACTTCAAGTTCTTTATTAACACATAACAAGCCGGTTATAGTTCAAATCGATTACCTTTTAAAAACCACAAGTATTTTCTTACCAACATAAAGTCATTATAACCAACTTCCCATAAAGCGTTATAACACTTTATGTTTTAAACCAATCAAATACATTTAGCATATGTCGTCTGCGTACTACATAGTTCACACATATCATGCTAGAAGAGATAGGAAGAGGTTCACATACCTCGCGGCAGTATCGACTAATAGCAAAGCGCTCAAGTACTTCCAACCGCTACTCCTTGCCCGGTAGATCGCGCCATGCCGTAGTACTCAACCTATAAGGCCACAAGCGCTTATTAATATTTAGATCCCTTCGTAGAACATTCTACGTAGAAAATTCGACACCTCCCCCCGCACAGCGTAAATCTCCTCTCTATCGGCGGCTACCAAGCCAACCAGGGGGGGGTTATACGTCTAAACCGGACGTGCACAATTCTACCTCACAGAAAAGCTACACAAGTCTACTGTAATACAGTCCTATGTAAATACAGTTCAGTACTCTTCTTTCGAAAAGGTTTCTTATTATTCAGGCTTAAGTCAAAAGACATGCCGAAAACTACGTACAGTTCTAAATAAAGTATACTTCAACTATATAATCATACAACATGTAATTTCCAATTACAATAGAGGACAAGATATTTACCTCGATAAGCCCATAATTATCCGAGTTTAAATGTCGATCCTGAGCAAGGTTTAGCTCTACTCGTGCGCTCAGGCCAGCTCCAAACAACCCTTAGAAGTTCTAACCAACTTCTACTTATTACTCCAACTAACCATGGAGATTTTCCTTAGGGTTTCGGTTTTGTGACGGAAGGGAAGTATAATAGTATTTCTGGGCTTTTCGTATAAGTATAACCTTAGAATACTACAAGGTATACGGCTAAGGTAATTGGGCATTATAACAATACTTTTGAGAGTATTTCTACCAAGAGGAGGGTATTATCTGAAAACAACTAGGCTAGGGGTACCCCACGGCTAGCACCCCAAGGAGGGGGGGGAAGGGCTCTCGGCCAAGGGGGAGGGGGGAGGCTCTTGGCCGAATTCTACACTAAGGGGAGGGAGGAGGATTTAACACTTAGAAAAATATTTGTGGATGAAGAAAGTTCATCACTTAGAGGGGTATTTATAGGACAAGCCAAGGCCAACCAATGGCCAAGATGAATCCATATGTTAGGCAAGTGTAAGGTGTAGATTAAGCCATGTGTTGTGTGGGTCCCACTTGGTCATCAACCACACAAATATCCTACCAAACATTGACCAAATGTTTTAGGCAACAAAAATGCCAAAAACGTGCCCAACAATTCCCTTTGGTGCCGTCCACTTGCTTCCAATGTGAGGGTGACACATGTCACCCTCCCGTTGGTCCAAAATGTTTCGTCTCTCGAAAAAATCCGCAAAAATTAGAAATGACATAGCCGGAATTTTCCCTACGAAAGCTGTGGAAACGTTTCGTCGAAAAACGACTCTAATCGGGTGTTGTGCACAAAGTGAAAATCGGCCAAGCCTACTTAAGCTTCAAAAAATTTCTACGTACGTCCTTACGTACATACACTGGAAATACGGGGTATAACAGTACTATGGTCATTATAGGTTGACATACTACGTACGGCGATTGGACTTAGCAAGTGGATTAAACCGGAGAGGTATGTGGAACTTTCTTATCTCTTGAGCATGATTAAGTTGTAAATGTATAGTACGGTAGACGTACAAGATTTTGACAATCTAGTCTATTTGATATCTTTGGCTTATTTTAAAGAATGCCCAAGTGGTTTGAGTTAGGGATTTAACTCACTTGTTTAAATATTAAGGATATCTTGGTTTTCAAAAGTTAAGAGACTTTAAGTATGTTGAAAGTATTTTAATACTTGTTTTGTGGGAAAGTTTAAGTCTCTTGGTTATAAGGAAAGAATGTAATTTGCTAATGTATAAGGCTAGTATAACGGCTTTATGGGAAGTTGGTTATAATAGCTTTATGGAAAGTTTAACGAGTGGTTTACTCTAAGTAAATTAAGTAGGTTAAGGGACTTGAAGAGTTTTAAAGAATGTGATACTTGTTTCATTTTTAAACGTATAAGTCCCTTGGAAAGGAAATTGTACTTGACTAAGGTATAAAGTGAATATAACGACTTTATGGGGAGTTGGTTATATTGGCTTTATGGAAAGATAAATGGCTTGATTTATTTGAAAGGCAATTTGTTTTAAAGGCATCAATTGCCTAAGGTTTTTACAAGAAAAGAAGTCACTTGATTTAGAAGCCTAATTTTATTTCTAAAAAGTATTGTGACTTGTCTTGAAAAGTAATTGTAACTTGATACTACGGTTATTAGTATCTTCGAAGTTGTATAATGAAATGAGTCATTTTAAAAGAATAGAAGTACGTAGTACTTTGGGTTAAATTCTCGGATTTTTATAAAAAAGACATGATAGTGTCTTAGGTAAACTAAAATTAGAGTGTATATAAACAAGAATAATAAGAAGTTAGGGGATTTCTTAACTTGCTTATGTATTGTATGATAAGTCGGTAGTGCTTATGTTATTTGTAGTAGCCGGATTTGTGCTAGTGATATATTAATCGTTGCGGGGTCATTCCCCGGGTTTGTGGCATTGTATATTTCCGTGGATTTGCTACCCACGATGCGAGGAATACCTCTTGCGAGTCCGTAGGGCTTATGCGGGTGAAATAGTCCCATGCGGGCGGGTCCAGCCTATGCGAGGAATACCTCATGCGAGTCCGTAGGGCTTATGCGGGTGAAATAGTCCCATGCGGGCGGGTCCAGCCTATGCGAGGAATACCTCATGCGAGTCCGTAAGGGCTTATGCGGGTGAAATAGTCCCATGCGAGGAATACCTCACGCGGGTCCACTGGATCTATGCGGGTGAAATAGTCCCAGGAATAGGATTGCTTAATGACACTGCGGGCGGGTGGTCCTGCTTTGATCGTGAGCTTTCCTACTTTATATTGTAAGTATACTCCTATTTACTCTCATTGTTAGTAAGGCACAATGTACTGTTAATTGAGTTATCATACATGTCTCCAGTTTTATTTAGACTTATGATTTCATTCTGATGCATTTCACATATTTGGTACATGTTGTCTTGACCTCCTTGAGGTGCGTTCATGCATGGTAGAGTGAGTTCTTGATCCTCGCTCTTAGGATCATTGTTCACCGTTGAGAAGCTCCTTCATTTCGGAGGCTTATCCACGGTATTGTCGGTTATTGTACATTCGAGGGTATGGCGGGGCCCGTCACTTGAGTTGTTATTCTTAGAGGTCTGTAGTCACATTGTGGATTGGGTTGTAAAGAAATAAAAAATTGTACTGTTCTATTTCTGGATTGAGTATGTTTTTTTTTTTATACGGAAGGTGGCCTTATCGGCTAGCCTGTTGTTGTTTACTGTCTAAGTTATATGTATGTTCCGCTGCTATTCTCTGATTTATACCTGACAGGGTGTCACGAACCGAATCCGGGCCCGTGACTGGTGCCTTACCCCGGGCACCCTAGTGATACAATCATCAGAGAAAATCAGCGGAAAATAAAACATGAACATGAAATGAGAGATATAATAAATAAACAAGCAACCAAAGCGATTTGCCTTTCAACATATATATATAAAGACATTTGAGCGATTCGATCCTTACAACCCCGCCACAATGCTCTGCACCTCTAAGATTTATATAACAACTCTGACGGGGACAGGGCCCCGCCATACCCTGAGCGTGCAGAACTTACGGACTCGAGGGTAACATACCACGGATAAGCCTCCGACGGGCGGAGCTTCCCAAACGCTGAAATGAGATCCTAACGCGGATCGACGGTAGATGTACTTACTGCGGCGTGAACGCGGCCCGAGAGAATCTGCAATTACAGTATGTGAAATCAGAATAAATGAAATCATAATAGTCTATAAAAAGCGAGAGACATGTATGATGACCAAACTACGATACATAACATATAACCGATTACATCAAGTCGTGGACTCACGCCTCCAAATTATCACTCGTGCGTGGAATTTCTTCCTCACCGCTGCGGTTATGATATAACAATACCAAGGAGTATACGTGAACACGAGTCCCACTGTGTCATAAAAACCGTCTGAGGACAAGTACAACTACCGGATCCGGCCGTACTAATAATACAATGCAACCACAAACACGGGCGACACGGGGCAAGTGCGGCCGACTACCGGATACCAAGGCGGTCACGTGGCGGCCGGCAAGTACTGGTGACCACCGGTACCAGCGTATCACGAGACTTCGTCACTACACTGAGCGGGGCAAGTGCGAGGGCTAACTACCGGTACGAGGCCGAATCGCCACGAGGCGGGGCAAATCGAAGCCGACCACCGGGTACGAGGCGAACGAAGAAACCTCGTGAGAGCTAGTCCATGGAATAACACTATCAGCGAGCATACGTGGAATTTTCCGTCGCTGCCGTGCGTCAAGTAAGTCCTCAACAAGTCAACGGCACTCCATTGAGAGGCGCGTGTAACGCCCGAACCGGGCGTTGCGGTGCCTTACCCCGCACCCTAGTGATACATACATCGAGAAAATCAGCGGAACATAAAACATAAGTCATGAAACAAGAGATATAATAAATAAGCAGGCCAACCAAAAGCGATTTGCCTTGGTATATACATAAAACGACAGTTTAATCCTTTTACAACCACGCTTGCAACAGTTCTACTGCACTTAAGATTTACAACGACTATGACGGACAGGGCCGCCATACCCACGAATGTACAAGAACCTACAACTCGGGAACACATACCAAAAGATAAGCCTCGGAGAAAGCGGAGCTTCCCAAAACTGAATCGAGATCCTAAGGCGAGGATCCACGGCCGATGTACCTCTACTGCGGCATGAACGCGGCCCGGAGAGGTCGATAACAGTACCAAGTATGTGAAATCAGAAAAATCGTAAATGAAATCATACTAGTCTATATAAGCGGGAGACATGTATGAAAACCAAACTACGATTCACAACATAAAATCGATCATGTCGATCGGGGACTCACGCCTCAAGTCATCACTCAAATATAACTATGGGTCTCACGCCCACAACATCGATCGTGTTCGCGTCATGGCGCGTGCCGGAATCTGCATCGGTGTAGACATGTCCATGATGCAACAATAATAACAAGGCGCGTGGCGCGTACCGGAATCTTGCATCGGTGTAGACATGCCCATGTAACCTCAATAACAATATCTTGGGTGGTCAACCACGCGTAGCCACATGCCCCGGAATCTGCGTCGGTGTAGACATGTCCATGTGACATCAACAATAATAACAAGGCTGCGTGGCCACGTACCGGAATCTTGCGTCGGTGTAGACATGTCCATGTGACATCAACAATAATAATATGGCCGCGTGGCCCACGTACCGGAATCTTGCGACGGTGTAGACATGTCCGTATGACATCAACAATAATAACAAGGCGCGTGGCCACGTACCGAATCTGCGCCGGTGTAGACATGTCCATGTGACATCAACAACAAGACGATTATCAAAATGAAAACATACGTGAAATTCTCCATCACCGCCAAAGACATCCAAGTAAGTTCTCAACAAGTCAACGGCCTCTATCGAGAGGCGGAAACACGAAATACCACACTTGCACAACAAAGGCTATCATCACAAGCATAGGCAAGTTTCACAACAACAAGCACAGCAAGTTTCACAACAACAAGCATAGGCAAGTTTCACACAACTCAAAGTACTTTCATTTTATGCCAAAGTCGGGTTTTAACCCCAAAGTACTACATACGTTAAGTTCTTTTAAAAGAGATCCATTACTTTTATAAAAGTCACCCGATACGTAGTATTAGAATGACCAACCCACATTCCTTTTCAAAATCAAGTAACAACATTCTTTTCCTAAGTTCCGGTTGCCTAGTTTGATTACTCAAGCTTTTCATTTTCAAATGGTTTCATAGTTCATAAACTTAATCACTTGATTCCTTTTTAGAACAATATGTCTCACGTGAGAGTAGGTTACTCTTGTTTACAACATTCTTATTACAAAGACCATGGTCTAGAAAATGTATATCATTTTGTCTCATCTTAGTTTCTATGCGGATGGAGGTTTCTGGTTTTAATACAATTCATCATTATTTAATACATTTTCTTTTATTAACGCTGCGGTGGTGCAATGTACATTCGATTTCGAAATCGATAAAACATTATTCTTTTAAATAAACCAAGTACTCATTACTCACGAATGAGGTTTCACACAAACATCCACATTAAAACAAATAAGTTAAGTCTCTTATCTTATAAGATCAAGTCTCTTAACTTCTAACATCAGTAAACTATTTTCTTTACCTCTCTTAAGACATTATACCTAACTCCCCATAAAGCTAGTATAACTCTTTTTAAAACCTTTAAAACCAAGTGTTACTCTCCCTTCAAAATGATTTATAAATCTTTTGAAATACATCAAGTTCTTTATTATAGCTAGCCAGTTATAATTCACATCGGTTACCTTTTAAAACCACAAAGTATTTTCTTACCTACATAAAGCTATTATAACCAACTTCCCATAAAGCCGTTATAACACTTTATGTTTTAAGAACAATCAACACAGTTAACACGTATGCGTCTACCGTACTACATAGTTCACACATATAATGCTAGAAGAGATAGGAAGAGGTTCACATACCTCGCGACGATTGTCGACTAATAGCAAAACGCTCCAAGTACCTCAAACCGGCTACTCCTTAAGCCAAGTGGATCACTCCACACGTAGTACTTCAACCTATAAGGCCACAAGGTGCTTATTAACATCTAGATCTCAACGTTCCATAATCTCTGAGAAAATTGGCGGCACCTCCCACACAACGTAAATCTCCTCTCTATCGAGGCGGCTACCAAGCCAACCGGGGGTTATACATCTAACCCCAACGGTACAATTCTACTCCACGGTACTACTACACAAGTCTCATGTAACACGATCTATGTAATTCTGATTCGATTCGATTCTTAATTCTTGAGCTTAAGTCAAAAGACATTGCCACGATTTAAGTATAGTTCTATATATAGTATACTTCAACTATATATTCTAACAACATGTAATTTCCAATTACAATAGAAGGACGATGTGTTTACCTCGATAAGCCCATAATTATCCAAGTTAAATGTCGATCCTTAGCGTTTAGCTCAACTCCGGTGCTCACCCGCTCCAAACAACCCTTAGAAGTTCTAACCAACTTCTACTTAAATACTTCAACCAATCAACGAAGATTTTCTTAGGGTTTCGGTTTGAGTCTAAAGGGACAAAAGGTAGTATTTCCTGACTCTACGTATAGAGGTAACTTTGGAATACTACAATGTAAAAGGCTAAGTTATTTTGGGCATTATAACAATACTTGGAGGAGTATTTCAATACCACAAAGGGGATGTATTATCTGAAACAACTAGGCTAGGGGTACCCAGCTAGACCTCATGAGGGGAGAGACCTCGCCAAGCTCCACAAAAGGGGAGGGCTTGGGCGAATTTCAACACACTGAGGAGAGATTTCAAGACTTGGAAATGATTTTGGATGAAGAAAGTTCATCAACTAAGGGTATTTATAGCAAACCCAAAGGCCAACCAATGGCGATTTAGTAAGTGCAAGGCAAGTGTAAGGCCAAGATCAAGCCAAGTGCACCCACAAAACACTCCACAAAACACTCCACAAAACAAGCCACAAAACTAGGCACAAAGGGGAGCGATCGGCGAGGCCAACAAGGCCTCTTGGGCGCCCAAATCGCCCAACCTTCCATTTGCTTCAATGTGAGGGTGACACGTCACCCTCCGTTGGTCCAAAATGTTTCGCCTCTCGGAAAAATCCGCAAAAATAAAAATGACATAGCGGAAATTCCCTACGAAGTGTGGAAGCGTTTAGTCGAAAACGACTCTAATCGGCACTTGTGCCCAAATCGAATCAATGCCTAACTTAAGGCTCAAATTTACGTGCGTCGTCCATACGCATACTGCGAAAAAATACGGTATAACATTCTTCCCCCCTTAGAAACATTCGCCCCGAATGTTCCTTCTAGGTCTCAAAACAACCAGGTACCAGTATAGTCTTTACTGCTATACTTACGAAAACGATCATGCCACACCTGGCCATAAAACACACGTTCACTTCTCCCCTTTCTCGTAGTACTCGTCTCGAACACTCGAACTCGTTCTAGTATCCGTACCACACTTCTGTCAACGCTTCTGTTTCCAACCCTTGGAGTCTCTACCTCCAACTTGGTCATCTCACTAACCTCGATTTCCCCTAAGGCCATTCCCGGCCTTCACGAACGGTCGATCGAGCGTATCTATGAACTCATACGATGGTCATCTAAACTTGGGCCTAGCACCCTCGTGACCACCGCCACTGGCGGGACCACCCGAGCTGACCGCCGCCGAAGCGGGGCGGGTTGGCGCAACATGGCCCCGACCCACCGTAGTGCCAACTTCCTAGTTTCTTGATCCGAACATTCTTACCTCTACAGTCATGAAAGCTACCACTTCCATTTCACATTACCTGTGGACGATCACACAAACATATCCCACGTACACTACGCACTCTGATAACGGTCAAACATAAAATAGATCTTTTACTCAAGACGACCTTACCCGTAAGGTCTCAATCGTGACACAGTCTAGGGTTCATACTTACCATGACCCCATACTAGCCATGTTTTCTAACTCACAATTAACACAACGCTATTCGCACACATAGCACATAATAATGAGATCATCATATCAGCATACCAAAACTCTAGAGGGTTAAGGATATACCTGAAGCTACCGCTCCACTCTAATCATAGGCACCTGCCTGCGCATGCTATAGAAGGTGATGAACCAGCGATCACGAAGGTGAGTCGTCTTTGCTGAACCTCTCTTATAAGCCACGATCTCTCTTCATGGCCCGACGGCGCGGGAATAACAAGCTCCCTTGGTACTACGACACTCCCGAAATGCGGTCTACACATCGACCACACCAGGTAGTGATGCATCTGCCAACACCCCTACTCCCGAACATCTCAAACACAGGAGCCACGACTGCTCCTGAATATCCCGAGGTCCGAAAGTGCGGAGGACCACTGTAATGGCGGAGTACAAAACTAGTATCTTCTTTGGCGGTCCGCCTCGAAGGTCGCCAAAATATCCGTGTCTTGGCGCCTTCTTCGTGGCGGTCCACCGTCGATCTGCGCTCGCTCGCACCAGTGCATGAGCACGTATGCGGGCAATGTCCATGCCCGGTGAAGGAAACACCGAACAACTCTGCTAGGTAATCATCGAGCCACTGTAACATATCGGTGCACTCGATCCTCCATACTAGCTACTAATGCGGAACATCTAAGGCGATGAGTCGAACTCTACATTGTACTCCGACTATGCGCGTTACGCCTCAACATCAAAAATCTGCCGGCGAGCCCTCGCCGTTTGTGGAGGCAAGAAATGTGCGAAGGCCCGAAAACTCGTCCCAAGCGGTGGAAGGGCATGCTCTCCCGGAAAGCTCCACGAGTCAAACCAATCGATCGCGGTATCACGCGGTGATGCGAACAAATGTCACGCACTCGATCTCTGAAGCCTTGATCACCGCATGATCCTCTGAATCGACGGATGAACTCCTGCGGATCATCCTCCGGCCTCGACAGTAAAACTCAAAGCGGGCTACTGACTAAGGAAATCCGTAGCCTCAAATGCGCCTCGGGTGCCTACAGTCTTCTTTGGGCCAGGCTGCTGCGTCCGGCCCTATCCTCATATCGGCCTGACCACGGCGATAATCGCCATCTCGCTTGTGACCCGTCTCCGCTCGGTGTGGGGCGGAGGCTCAGTCTTGTAGTCTCGGCAGCGGCTGCTGCGGCTCTAAACTTCTTTGGTCTTTGCGGCGTCGCAAAACTTCGCCGTCTCAAGCACTACCTCAGTCTTGGCCGGGCTGCGCCCTCGTACTCCTCTGAATCCCAGCAGCTCCTCGGCTGCCGCCCTTCCAGGCCACTGGTTGCCTTCGCGAGGCATAAGCGGTAAAAGCGAAACACGTCGAGAGGGTCCAACTTACAACACGGCTAAGGCACGATCTCGTAATGAGAAGAATGAAACCAATCCTAAATGTCCTATAGCCTCACGATTATAGATGTGGTGCACAACACACCGATAATCAAGACTACTACTGACACGGTGCGTAGACACTTTCCGAGGATTAATCGCTCGATACCACTTTTGTAACGCCCGAACCGGGCAGTTCATCGTGCCTTACCGGGCACCCTAGTGATACATACATCGGAGAAAATCAGCGGAACATAAAACATAAGTCATGAAACAAGAGATATAATAAATAAGCAACCAAAGCAGTTGCCTTGGTATATACATAAAACGACAGTTTAATCCTTTTACAACCCCGCCACACTTGATTCTACGGACCTCTAAGATTTACAACGACTATGACGGACGGGGCCCGCCATACCACGAATGTACAGAACCTACAACTCGAGAACACATACAAAAGATAAGCCTCGGAGAAAGCGGAGCTTCCCAAACGCTGAATCGAGATCCTACAGGCGAGGATCCACGGCCGATGTACCTCTACTGCGGCATGAACGCGGCCAAGGAGGTCGATCTGGCCAGTACCAAGTATGTGGCGTAAATCACGTAAATGAAATCATACTAGTCTATATAAAGCGGGAGACATGTATGAAAACCAAACTCTGATTCACAACATAAAATCGATCATGTCGATCGAGGACTCGCCTCAAGTCATCACTCAAATATAACTATGGGTCTCACGCCCAACATCGATCGTGTTCGCATCGTGGCGCGTGCCGGAATCTGCATCGGTGTAGACATGTCCATGATGCAACAATAATAACAAGGCGCGTGGCCACGTACCGGAATCGCGCCGGTGTAGGCATGCCCATGTAACCTCAATAACAATATCTTGGGTGGTCAACCGCGCGTAGCCACATGCCGGAATCTGCGTCGGTGTAGACATGTCCACGTGACATCAACAATAATAACAAATTTGCGTGGCCACATGCCCGAATCTGCGTCGGTGTAGACATGTCCGTGTGACATCAACAATAATAACAAGGCGCGTGGCCACGTACCGAATCTGCGTCGGTGTAGACATGTCCGTATGACATCAACAATAATAACAAGGCCGCGTGGCCACATGCCGAATCGCGCCGGTGTAGACATGTCCATGTGACATCAACAACAAGACGATTATCAAAATGAAAACATACGTGAAATTCTCCATCACCGCCCGGTACATCCAAGTAAGTTCTCAACAAGTCAACGGCCTCTATCGAGAGACGCGAAACACAAATACCACACTTGCAACAAAGGCTATCATCACAAGCATAGGCAAGTTTCACAACAACAAGCAGGCAAGTTTCACAACAACAAGCATAGGCAAGTTTCACACAACTCAAAGTACTTTCATTTTATGCCAAAGTCGGGTTTTTAACCCCAGTACTACATACGTTAAGTTCTTTTAAAAGAGATCCATTACTTTTATAAAAGTCACCCGATACCCGTAGTATTAGAATGACCAACCCACATTCCTTTTCAAAATCAAGTAACAACATTCTTTTCCTAAGTTCCAGTTTGCCTAGTTTCAATTACTCAAGCTTTTCATTTTCAAATGGTTTCATAGTTCATAAACTTAATCACTTGATTCCTTTTTAGAACAATATGTCTCACGTGAGAGTAGGTTACTCTTGTTTACAACATTCTTATTACAGCAGCCATGGTCTAGAAAATGTATATCATTTTGTCTCTTAGTTTCTATGCGGATGGAGGTTTCTACTGGTTTTAATACAATTCATCATTATTTAATACATTTTCTTTTATTAACGTTGCGATGATGCAGCCTGGTACACATTCTGATTTCCGAAATCAGTAAAACATTATTCTTTTAAATAAACCAAGTACTCATTACTCACGAATGAGGTTTCACACAAACATCCACATTAAAACAAATAAGTTAAGTCTCTTATCTTATAAGATCAAGTCTCTTAACTTCTAACATCAGTAAACTATTTTCTTTACCTCTCTTAAGACATTATACCTAACTCCCCATAAAGCTAGTATAACTCTTTTTAAAACCTTTAAAACCAAGTGTTACTCTCCCTTCAAAATGATTTATAAATCTTTTGAAATACATCAAGTTCTTTATTATAGCTAGCCGCTTATAATTCACATGATTACCTTTTAAAACCACAAAGTATTTTCTTACCTACATAAAGCTATTATAACCAACTTCCCATAAAGCCGTTATAACACTTTATGTTTTAAGAACAATCAACACAGTTAACACATGTACGTCTACCGTACTACATAGTTCACACATATCATGCTAGAAGAGATAGGAAGAGGTTCACATACCTGCGACGATTGTCGACTAATAGCAAAACGCTCAGTACCTCAAACCGGCTACTCCTTAAGCCAAGTGGATCACTCCACACGTAGTACTTCAACCTATAAGGCCACAAGGTGCTTATTAACAACTAGATCTCAACGTTCCATAATCTCTGAGAAAATTCGGCACCTCGCCACAGCGTAAATCTCCTCCTCTATCGAGGCCGGCTACCAAGCCAACCAGGGGGGGGGGTTATACATCTAACCCCAACGGGTACAATTCTACTCACGGTACTACTACACAAGTCTCATGTAACACGATCCTATGTAATTACGATTCGATTCGATTCTTAATTCTTGAGCTTAAGTCAAAAGACATTGCCACGATTTAAGTATAGTTCTATATATAGTATACTTCAACTATATATTCTAACAACATGTAATTTCCAATTACAATAGAAGAACGATAGTGTTTACCTCGATAAGCCCATAATTATCCAAGTTAAATGTCGATCCTTAGCAACGTTTAGCTCGACTCCGGTGCTCCACCGCTCAAACAACCCTAGAAGTTCTAACCAACTTCTACTTAAATACTTCAACCAATCAACGAAGATTTTCTTAGGGTTTCGGTTTGAGACTAAAGGGACAAAAGGTAGTATTTAGGACTCTACGTATAGAGGTAACTTTGGAATACTACAAGGTAAAAGGCTAAGGTATTTTGGGCATTATAACAATACTTGGAGGAGTATTTCAATACCACAGGGGATGTATTATACGAAACAACTAGGCTAGGGGTACCACTGCTAGACCTCACAGGGGAGGAGACCTCTCGGCCAAGCTCCACAAAAGGGGAGGGCTTGGACGAATTTCAACACACTGAGGGAGAGATTTCAAGACTTGGAAATGATTTTTGGATGAAGAAAGTTCATCAACTAAGGGGTATTTATAGCAAACCCAAAGGCCAACCAATGGCAAGATTTGTAAGTGCAAGGCAAGTGTAAGGCCAAGATCAAGCCAAGTGCACCCACAAAACACTCCACAAAACACTCCACAAAACAAGCCACAAAACTAGGCACAAAGGGAGCAATCGGCGAGGCCAACGAGGCCTCTTGGACGCCCAAATCGTCCAACCTTCCATTTGCTTCCAATGTGAGGGTGACACATGTCACCCTCCCGTTGGTCCAAAATGTTTCGTCTCTCGGAAAAATCCGCAAAAAATAAAAATGACATAGCCGGAAATTCCCCTACGAAAGCTGTGGAAACGTTTCGTCGAAAAACGACTCTAATCGGCACTTGTGCCCAAATCGAATCCAATGCCTAACTTAAGGCTCAAATTTCGTACGTACGTCCATACGTACATACTCTGAAAAAAATACGGGGTATAACAACGCGGTTATATAGAACACCATTTGCACAACAAAGGCTATCACCACAAGCATAAGCAAGTTACACAACAACAAGCATAGGCAAGTTACACAACAACAAGCATAGGCAAGTTACACAACTCAAGCTACTTTCATTTTATGCCAAAGTCCGGGTTTTTAACCTTACAGTACTACGTACGTTAAATTCCTTTTTAAAGATCCATTCCCTTTTATAAAAGTCACCCGATACCCGTAGTATAAAAATAGAGTGACTTATATATTTAAGTAAACCAAAACAACCTCCATACTTTCCTTTTTAAAACCAAATTAAGGCAATACCATGCCTTCTTTTTAGACCAAAACACTTCTCTTTTTAAAGTCAAGTTACCACATTAAAACCAATGATAAAACCTTTTCTTTTGTTTTCATAAAGTCGTTATAACCAACTTCCCATAAAGCTGTTATAACACTTTATGTTTTAAACCATTTTAAGACAACCCAATGCCTTTCTTTTCCCTAACATTCGGTTTGCCTAATTTCAATTACGCAAGTCTCTTTTTAGAAAAGTTTCATAGTTCAATGTCTTAATCTCTTTTTAAAACAATTGAGTAACACATGCCATAGGCGAGTAGGTTATTCTTGTTCATAATCAATTTTATTAAGCAGCCATGATCTAGAAAATGTAATATCATTTTGTCTCATCTTAGCTTCTATGCAGATGGAGGTTTCTACTGGTTTTAATAATACTTAATTATTCAATACATTTTCCTTTATTAACGCTGCAGTGGTTTGTCGATACACATTCTGATTTCCGAAATCAGTAAAACATTATTCCTTTCAAAAACCAAGTACTCATTACTCACGAATGAGGCTTCACACAAAATTCATATTAATTCATTCAAGTCAAGTCTCTTATCTTTTAAGATCAATAAACCTATTAATTTTACCTTCCTTAAGACGTTATACCTAACTTCCCATAAAGCTAGTATAACTCTTATGTTTTCAAAACCAAGTATTACTCTTCTTTCAAACAGGTCTTTTGAAATATTTCAAGTTCTTTATTATCACACATCAAGTCAGTTACCTTTTAAAACCACAAAGCATTTTCTTACCTACATAAAAATTTGTTATAACCAACTTCCCATAAAGCCGTTATAACACCTTATGTTTCAAACCAATCAAATCTGATTAACACGTATGCGTCTACCGTACTACATAGTTATACACATATCATGCTAGAACAGATAGGAAGAGGTTCGCATACCTCGCGACGATTATCGACTAATAGCAAAACGCTCCAAGTACCTCAAACCGTCGGCTACTCCTTAAGCCAAGTAGATCACGCCACACGTAGTACTTGACCTATAGAGGCCACAGCGCCTATTAACATCAAGGTCTCCGTAGAATATTCTACGAAAATTGGCGGCACTCCCCCATGGCAGCGTTAATCTCCTCCTTTATCGAGGCTACCAAGCCAACCGGGGTTGCACGTCTAACCGGGCGTGTACAATTCTACACACAGCAATACTACACAAGTCTCATGTCTGATCCTATGTAATTACTGATTCGTTCTCTTATTTAACTTCAGGCTTAAGTCGCAAGACATTGCGTAAGTATTATTCGAGCTTAAGTCAAAAGACATTGCCGCATGACTATATTCAATTCTATATATAGTATACTTCAACTATATATTCCTCAACAGTAATTTCCAATTACAATAGAAGGTCAAGAGTGTTTACCTCGATAAGCCCAAAATTATCCGAGTTATATGTCGATCTGAGCAATGTTTAGCTCTCTACTCGTGCGCTCCACCGCCTCCAACAACCCAGAAGTTCTAACCAACTTCTACTTATAACTTCAACTACGGGTGAAGATTTACTTAGGGTTTCGTTTTGTGGTGAGGAAGTATAATAGTATTTTACGGGCTTTTGTATAAGTGTAACCTTGGGAATACTACAAGGTATATGGGCGAGGTATTTGGGCATAATAACAATACTTGGAGAGTATTTCTATACCACAAAAGGGGTATTATACGAGACAACTAGGCTGGGGTACCCACGGCTAACCACTACAAAGGGGAGGAAGCTCTCGGCCAAAGGGGGTGTGGTGGGACGAAACTCAAGAGGAGGAGTAGTTTGAGACTTAGATAGATTGCTCAAGTTTACGATGAAGAATGTCTTCAACTAGAGGGTATTTATAGGTCAAGTGAAGGCAACCAATGGCAAGATGAAGACAAGTGCATAGCAAGTGTAAGGCCAAGATTTAGCCATGTGCTACCTTATCCATTCCACAAAAATATCCTACCAACCCTTGACCAAGGAAAGGCACAAAAAAGCGTGCAAGCCGTCCCACTTTGCCGTCAACCTCTTCCAATGTGAGGGTGACACTTGTCACCCTCCCGTTGGTCCAAAATGTTACGTCTCTCGGAAAAATCCGCAAAAATTATTATTGACATAGCCGGAATTTTCCCTACGAAAGCTGTGGAAACGTTTCGTCGAAAAACGACTCCTTTCGGCACTTGTGTACAATTTTCGAAACTAGCCAACTTTAAGGCTTAAATTACAATACGTGCGGCGCTCACGTACATACTGCGGAAATACGGGTATAACATTCTCCTCGCCCTTAGAAACATTCGTCGAATGTTCCTTCTCAGCGGATTCGAAGAAGATCTTCTAACAAGTTGCCAACGCCACGCCTGGCCACGAACTAACACACGTACTCTTTCTTAAGGCCATTCCCGGCCTTCACGATCTGCTTCAGGTTGAACATATCCACGAACTCATACGATGGTCATCAAAACTTGGGCCTAACACCCTGGTGACCCTACCTCCTGGCGGGACCACCCAGTGACCCAGCGCCGTCAAGACTCACGGGTTGACACGCAACACGCCTCAACCCGACCTCGTCACGCCAACTCTCTAGTTTCTTGATCCAAACAATCTTACCTCTACGGTCATGAAAGCTACCACTTCCATTTCACACTACCTGGGACTTTGTCACACAAAACGTTCTAGGCATAAAATGCACTCAAACAAGGATCACTTGCAAAATCAGTACTCAAGACGACGCTACATCTAAGGTCTCAGCGTAATATTCTATGGTTTATCATGTCTCACCCCGAGCTTACCACTTTTCTTCGACCGTGTTTCTAAATCACATTTTAGCACAAAGCTATCCGAACATAACACTAAACACATCATCAACATCAATACAATATAAGTCTCTGAGGGTTAAGGATATACTGACAATAGGCGGTTCAAGGACGCTAAAGCTGGAACTCCACCGCGACCTCTACTGGGGTGTCACGGCATAACATCCTGGCTATGGAAGGTGAAGAACCATAATCGCTCTAGTAGTCCATGCTATCTACCGATTGCTACCGCAGTGAGACGATCTCTTGCCGGATGGCCTGTTGGCGCAAAAATAACAATCTCCCGAGTCGATGCGACACTCTCCCTTATGAAGTTTTCCCTGGCGGCCCTGCTGAGACAAGGGCAACCTCATCCGGCGAGCACTCCTGCTCCCCTGAAAATCTGAAACACAGGAGCCCAGGCACTGCTCTCGAACATCTCGAAGGTCCGAAGGTGTGGAGGACCACTCAGTCTTGGTGGAGGCGCATAATCGGCTTTCTTCTTGAGCGGTCCGCCTCGAAAGTCACCAAAGGACCACTGCTGTTACGGCCTCTTCTGCGACCACTGGTCATTCGTCGATTTATCCGTTCTCACATACAAGTGCATACGCTGCGTGCGAGCAATGTCCATGCCGGTGAAGAGCTACACCGAACAACTCTCGGCTAGGTGATCATCGAGCCACTGTAACAAATAGGTGCACTCGATCTTCCATACTAGCTACCAACGAGGGCGTCTGGGCAATGAGTCGAACTACATTGTACTCCCGAACCGTCACGGCCGATTACTGCGTAACACCAAAAATCTGTGCGCGGGCCCTCCTCATCCGCGAGGCAAGAAATGTGCAAGGAATGCCTCGAGAACTTCGTCCCATATACCGGAAGTGCATTCTCTCCGGGACAGCTCCACGAATCAAACGATCGACTGCGGTATCACGCAGCTGATGTGAACCTAGGACCACTGACTCGGTCTCCGATGCCTTGATTACTCTCATGATCTGCTGTAACTGTCGGATGAACTCCTGCGGATCATCCTCAGGCCTCGACCCATAAAACTCGGCGGCTCTGACTCGGAAAATCCGTAGCCTCGAACTATCGATCTAGGGTGAACCATCGTGTTCTTTGGGCTGCTGCGTCCGGCTATCCTCAAGTCGCCTGACCACGGCCGTAATCGGGCCCACTCCGTGTGACCCATCTCCTGCTGCTCGGTGCGGGTGGAGGCTCGAGTCTTGTGGTCTCTGCCACGCTCTACTCGCGACTTCCTCTGCTGCCTTGCCGCCACGGGCGGGTTGCCTTACGGAGGCATAAGCGGTAAAAAGCGAAGTATGTCGGAGGGTCGATCTTATCACACGGCTAAGGCCGCGATCTCGTAATGAGAAGAATGGAAACCAATCCTAAATGTCCTGCGACCTCACGATCATAGATGTGGTGCACAACACATCGATAATCAAGACTCTACTAGACACGGTGCGTAGACACTTTCCGAGGACTAATCGCTCGATACCACTTTGTCACGACCGAATCGGGCGTGGTCGTGCCTACCGGGCACCCTAGTGATACAATCATCAGAGAAAATCAGCGGAAAATAAAACATGAACATGAAATGAGAGATATAATAAATAAACAGGCCAACCAAAGCGATTTGCCTTTCAACATATATATATAAAGACATTTGAGCGATTCTGATCCTTACAACCACACTTGTAACGGTACTCTGCACCTCTAAGATTTATACAACAACTATGACGGGACAGGGCTCCGCCATACCCCTGAACGTACAAGAACTTACAGACTCAGGGTAACATACCACAGATAAGCCTCCGACGGAACGGAGCTTCCCAAAACGCTGAAATGAGATCCTAACGCGGGGATCGGCGGTAGATGTACTTACTGCGGCATGAGCGGCCCCGAAGTCAACAGGTACCAAGTATGTGAAATCGTAAATCAGTAAATGAAATCATAATAGTCTATAAAAGCGGGAGACATGTATGATGACCAAACTACGATGCATAACATATAACGATTACATCAAGTCGGGGACTCACGCCTCAAATTATCACTCGTGCGTGGAATTTCTTCCTCATCTGGCGGATTTATGATATAACAATACCAAGGAGTATACGTGAACACGAGTCCCACTGCGTCATAAAAACCGTCTGAGACAAGTACAACTACGGATCCGACTGTAACAATAATACAATGCAACCACAAACACGAAGAGGACACGGGGCAAGTGCGAGCCGACTACGGATACCAAGGCGGTCACGTGGGCCGGGAGCAAGTCTGGTGACCACCGGTACCAAGGCGTATCACGAGACTTCGTCACTCTGCTGAGCGGGGCAAGTGCGAGGGCTAACTACCAGTACCAAGGCGAATCAGCCACGAGGCGGGGCAATCTGAAGCCGACCACCGGTACCAAGGCGAAACGAAGAAACCTCATGGAGAGCTAGTCCATGGAATAGCACTATCAACAGGAGCATACCCGTGGAATTTTCCGTCACTGCCGGTACGTCCAAGTAAGTCCTCAACAAGTCAACCGGCACTCCATTGAGAGACGCGGTTATATAGAACACCATTTGCACAACAAAGGCTATCACCACAAGCATAAGCAAGTTACACAACAACAAGCATAGGCAAGTTACACAACAACAAGCATAGGCAAGTTACACAACTCAAGCTACTTTCATTTTATGCCAAAGTCCGGGTTTTTAACCTTACGATTACGTCGTTAAATTCCTTTTAAAGATCCATTCCACTTTTATAAAAGTCACGATACGTAGTATAAAAATAGAGTGACTTATATCTTTTAAGTAAACCAAAACAACCTCCATACTTTCCTTTTTAAAACCAAATTAAGGCAATACCATGCCTTCTTTTTAGACCAAAACACTTCTCTTTTTAAAGTCAAGTTACCACATTAAAACCAATGATAAAACCTTTTCTTTTGTTTTCATAAAGTCGTTATAACCAACTTCCCATAAAGCTGTTATAACACTTTATGTTTTAAACCATTTTAAGACAACCCAATGCCTTTCTTTTCCCTAACATTCCAGTTTGCCTAATTTCAATTACACAAGTCTCTTTTTAGAAAAGTTTCATAGTTCAATGTCTTAATCTCTTTTTAAAACAATTGAGTAACACATGCCATAGGCGAGTAGGTTATTCTTGTTCATAATCAATTTTATTAAGCAGCCATGATCTAGAAAATGTAATATCATTTTGTCTCATCTTAGCTTCTATGCAGATGGAGGTTTCTACTGGTTTTAATAATACTTAATTATTCAATACATTTTCCTTTATTAACGCTGCAGTGGTTTGTCGATACACATTACGATTTCAAATCGGAAACATTATTCCTTTCAAAAACCAAGTACTCATTACTCACGAATGAGGCTTCACACAAAATTCATATTAATTCATTCAAGTCAAGTCTCTTATCTTTTAAGATCAATAAACCTATTCATTTTACCTTCCTTAAGACGTTATACCTAACTTCCCATAAAGCTAGTATAACTCTTATGTTTTCAAAACCAAGTATTACTCTTCTTTCAAAGCAGTCTTTTGAAATATTTCAAGTTCTTTATTATCACACATCAAGTCGATTACCTTTTAAAACCACAAAGCATTTTCTTACCTACATAAGGTCATTATAACCAACTTCCCATAAAGCCGTTATAACACCTTATGTTTCAAACCAATCAAATACGATTAACACGTATGCGTCTGTACTACATAGTTATACACATATCATGCTAGAACAGATAGGAAGAGGTTCACATACCTCGCGACGATTATCGACTAATAGCAAAACGCTCAAGTACCTCAAACCGTCGGCTACTCCTTAAGCCAAGTAGATCACGCCACACGTAGTACTTCAACCTATAGAGGCCACTGGCGCCTATTAACATCAAGGTCTCCACGTAGAATATTCTACGAGAAAATTCGGCACCTCCGCATGGCGTTAATCTCCTCCTTTATCGGTAGGCTACAAGCCAACCGGGGGTTTGCACGTCTAACCGGGCGTGTACAATTCTACACAGCAATACTACACAAGTCTCATGTCTGATCCTATGTAATTACGATTGATTCTCTTATTTAACTTCGGGCTTAAGTCGCAAGACATTGCTGTAAGTATTATTCGAGCTTAAGTCAAAAGACATTTGCCGCACAACTATGTTCAATTCTATATATAGTATACTTCAACTATATATTCCTACAATGTAATTTCCAATTACAATAGAAGGTCAAGAGTGTTTACCTCGATAAGCCCAAAATTATCCGAGTTATATGTCGATCCCGAGCAAGGTTTAGCTCTACTCGTGCGCTCCACCGCTCCAAACAACCCTTAGAAGTTCTAACCAACTTCTTATAACTTCAACTACGGGTGAAGATTTACTTAGGGTTTCGTTTTTGTAGTGAGGAAGTATAATAGTATTTTAGGCTTTTGTATAAGTGTAACCTTGGGAATACTACAAGGTATATGGGCGAGTATTTGGGCATAATAACAATACTTGGAGAGTATTTCTATACCACAAAAGGGGGTATTATACGAGACAACTAGGCTGGGGTACCCACGGCTAACCACTACAAAGGGGAGGAAGCTCTCGGCCAAAGGGGGTGTGGTGGGCGAAACTCAAGAGGAGGGAGTAGTTTGAGACTTAGATAGATTGCTCAAGTTTAGGATGAAGAATGTCTTCAACTAGAGGGTATTTATAGGTCAAGTGAAGGCCAACCAATGGCAAGATGAAGACAAGTGCATAGCAAGTGTAAGGCCAAGATTTAGCCATGTGCTACCTTATCCATTCCACAAAAATATCCTACCTAACCCTTGACCAAGGGAAAGGCACAAAAAGCGTGCAAGCCGTCCCACTTTGCCGTCAACCTCTTCCAATGTGAGGTGACACTTGTCACCCTCCGTTGGTCCAAAATGTTACGTCTCTCGGAAAAATCCGCAAAAATTATTATTGACATAGCCGAAATTTTCCCTACGACAGCTGTGGAAACGTTTCGTCGAAAAACGACTCCTTTCGGCACTTGTGTACAATTTTCGAAACTAGCCAACTTTAAGGCTTAAATTACAATACGTCTGGCTCGCGTACATACTGCGGAAATCTGGGTATAACACGGGGTGCCCAGGTAGGGCACGATCGCGAGCCGGTGGTCGTGGCGCAAAGCGGTGAGGAGGCTAGTAGGACACCGAGTCACGAGGTTCGAGCCCGATCTATACAGGACGGCGAGTTCCACGACGCCCGCCCCAGCCAGCGAGTTTAGGCGCGGCGGTGGTGATGAGACCACGATACCTGCACCTCGATCCACGGCTGGAAGCGAGATGAGATGGAATTCTGAAGAGATGACGATTCTTGGCGGGATCGTGGCGACACGTGAGATAATTTGAATCTGGCGATTCCAGATTCAGCGGCAGTGGTTCATCCGAGATCGGACGATTTGAGTCTACGGATTTTACGAGTTGTAGCCCGCGAGTTCTACGGTCGAGGCACGAGGATGATCGCGAGGAGTTCATCCGTCGATTCTGAAGGATCATGCGAGTGATCAAGGCTTGAGACCAGTCCGTGATCTTCGATTCACATAATGCGTGATACCGCGATCGATTGGTTTGATTCGTGGGAGTTATCGGGAAAGCAGCGTCCCAGCTACTTGGGATGAGTCTCGGAGGCTTTCTCACTCACTTCTTGCCTCCGCGGATGAGAGAACGCAGGCGGACGATTTTTATTCTTTGAGAGCAGAGAGGGGCCTTGATTAGGAGTACAACGTTGAGTTCGATTCGTTGGCTCGATATGTCCACTGCGTTGGTAGCGAGATATGGAGGGCGAGTGCATCGCTACGTCACGGGCTAGATGATTATATGGCGAGTCTTGTGCGGGTGTGGCTCTTGACGGCGTATGTACATTACCGCATGCGAGCTCATGCACTTGGTTGCGAGGCGTAGAGCGGGTTGTGACAGCAGCGAGAAGGCAGGCAGCGAGGTCTTTTGGTAGCTTCTCGGGGTGGGCGGCCTCGGCGGCTAGATTTGCACCACGGCCCGGCTCGAGCACTCCTACACCGTCCTCGGGGCGGCCGGATATTCGAGGCGGACGAGGCCCGTGACTTGAGAGCGTCGAGTAGCGAGCGTTGGCGATCGGGACCACCGCCACCGTTTGGCCGTCACGGTAGATCCCATTACGGAATTATGGTGCGCCCGGGAGTTTATTCTTTATTGCGGCCAGGGTCACTGCGAGCTGTCCGATCGAGCGGTGCAAATGGTAGGAGTCGACTACGTGGTCTTTCGCGGTCTTCTTCATCTCCTACGATTACTCGCCCGGAGGCGGGGTACTCGTGGGCGGCCAGTCGCGGCGGCGAGGTCGTGGAGCGGGCCCAGATTCTAGCGGTCCTCGAGCGCGCATATATGCTGTCGGCCGGCGGGACCGGGAAGCCTCACGATGTAAATCGCAGTACTTTATCGGTTCATGTTGTGACGTGTATGCCTTGATAGATCCGGGTTCTACTCTGTCCTATATATATCCCCTTGTTGCTAGTAGGATAGGGATAGAGACTGAGTCTATAGACCCTTTCGAGGTAGCTACGCCAGTGGGTGATTCGGTGGTAGCTCGGCGGGTATTTAGGGCTTGTCCAGTGACCATATGCAGTCTTCAGACCCTAGCCGACTTGATAGAGTTGGATATGACTGATTTCGATGTGATCATGGGTATGGATTGGCTAGCGCCTTGCTACGCCAATGTAGACTGCAGGGAGAGAGTGATACGGTTCCAGTTTCTGAGGCCGGTTGTTGAGTGGGAGAACATCAGACGCCGGGGTAGGTTTATTTCCTACCTCAAGGCTAGGAAGATGGTGCATAAGGGGTATATCTACCATCTCATTCGGGTGTTTGATACTGAGGCTGCGGTACCAGATTTTGATCGATTCGATGGTCGAGAGAGTTCCCGGATGTGTTTCGACGACCTCCCGGTATCCCTCCGAGAGGAGATAGAGTTTATGTCGATGTCTTTGCCGGACACTCGGCCTATTTCTATTCCGCCATCTGAGAATGGCACTGCCGAGTTGAGAGAGTTGAAGGACCGGTGAGAGATTTCTTTGGAGAAGAGGGCTTCATCAGGCCTAGTGTTTCTCCCCGGGGAGTGCCGGTATTGTTCGTGAAGAAGAAGGACGGGACGCTGCGCATGTGTGTTGATTACAGGCAGCTGAACAATGTGACCATTAAGAACATATACCCCCTTCCCAGGATTGATGATTTGTTCGATCAGTTGCAGGGGGAGAGATGTTTCTCCAAGATTGATCTGCGATCGGGCTATCATCAGGTGCGTGTTAGAGAGGCGGATGTCCATAGATCGCATTCGGACGATGCGGGCATTATGAGTTCGTGGTCATGTCTTTCGGGTTGACGATGCTCGTGGTATTCATGGATTTGATGAACAGTGTTCAAACCATTTTTGGACACGCGTTTGTGATAGTGTTCATTGATGACATCTTGGTTTATTCTCGCTCGAGGCGAGCATGCGGGCATTTGAGGCTGTCTTTGAGAGTTCTCCAGGACCAGCAGTTGTACGCCAAGTTTTCCAAATGTGAGTTTTGGTTAACTTCGGTGGCTTTTCTTGGGCATATTGTCGGCGATGATGGCATTCGGGTGGATACGACCAAGATCGAGGCAGTCAGGAGTTGGTCTAGACCTACTACTCCGCCAGTGCGCGATTTTACGGGCCTTGCAGTTACTATCGGCGGTTCGTGGAGAAGTTTGCTTCTATCTGCGCACCATTGACTAGGTGACTCGTAAGCGGCTAAGTTTTAGTGGTGATGCTTGTGGCGGGGTTTCCGATTCTTGAAGGAGAGATCGATGGCGCCCGTTCTTACTCTTCCGGAGGGTCCAAACGGTTATGTAGTGTATTGTGATGCGTCAGGCGTCGGGCTCGGATGTGTGTTGATGCAGCTGGGTAAGGTTATAAGCGTCACGCGTCGGCGACTTAAGAATCATGAGGAACTACCCCACCCATGATTTGGAGTTGGCGCGGTGATTCACGCCAAGATGCAGGCACTATTTGTATGGGGTTCGTGTGGATATTTATACGCACCACAAGAGCCTCGGTATATCTTCGACCAGAGGAGGCTGAACTTACGGCGAGGCGGTGGTTAGAGTTACTCGAGGATTACGATGTTGATATCCTGTACCACCCGAAAGGCCAATGTTGTGGCGAATGCTCTTAGTCGTAGGTCGATGGGAGTCTATCGGATGTGCGAGCAGAGAGGAGGGCCATGGTCGCGAGTTACACCGATTAGCGAGCCTTGGAGTCCGATCGATTGATTACGATAGCGATGGGGTTCGAGTTCGAGAGGTTGCGAGTCTTCCATCGTCGAGGAGGTGAAGAGGAACATTTGAGGATCGATTTTGATGCGAACCGTGATATGGCTCTTCGTGAGGAAGGGTCCTTTTGAGTAGCGGTGATGGGGTGCTAAGGTTTGAGGCGGTGTGTGTTCCGGATATTGCGAGGACTTGGCGGCGGAGTTCTAGGGGAAGCACACAGCGCGCGTTACACTATCCATCCAGGGTCGACCAAGATGTACCACGACCTTAGATCTGTGTATTGGTGGGATGGCTTGAAGAGGGACGTTGTAGAGTTTGTAGCTCAGTGCCCGTGTTGTCGGCAGTGAAGGTAGAGCACGGAGGCACGGTGGTTTGTTGCAGACGATAGAGATCCCGACCTGGAAGTGGTAGGTGATCAACATGGACTTTATCACAGGATTACCTCGCACTCAGAGGAAACATGATTCTATTTGGGTTATCGTCGACGGTGTGAAATCAGCCCACTTTCTTCCGTCGAGCGACTTTTGGTGAGGATTATGCTAGACTTTACATCAGAGATCGTCGGTGCATGGAGTCCCTATTTCTATCATATCATCTGAGGAGCCGGTTTACGGCTAAGTGCAGGTCTTTCGAGAGGGTTTAGGGGCGGTGAGCACGAGTCGCATTCCATCCTCGGAGCAGACGGACAGGCGAGCGCCTTATCGGACTCTTGAGGATATCTGCGAGCTTTGTGTTATCGACTTCGAGGTAGGGGAGGATCATTTGCCTCTAGTTGAGTTTGCGTATAATAATAGCTACCACTCCGATTCGGATGGCGCCTTATGAGGCCTTGTATGGGAGGAAGTGCGGATCGTCGATAGGCTGGTTTGATGTGGGCGAGTACGATTAGTGGGACGATTTGGTGCGTGAGCGATGGATAAGGTGAAGCTTATCCGGAGGCGATTCTTGTGACTCGAGTCGGCAAGTCATATCACGGATCATCGTCGTCGGCATCCGGAGTTCGAGGTTGATGATTGGGTTTTCTGAAGGTATCACCCATGAAGGGTGTGATGAGATTCGGGAAGAAAGGAAACTTCGACCAGGTACATTGGGCGTGTCAGTTGTCGCGAGGTAGGCAAGGTTGCCTATGAGTTGGATCTGCCGTCCGACACGGAGGCGATGCATCCGGTTATTCATGTTTCTATCTTTGAGGAGATGTATCGGGGATCCATCTAGGGTGCACCCGATTGACGATGTCCAGGTGACCGAGGAGTTATCGTATGAGGAGATTCCCATAGCGATAATTGATCGTCAGGTTAGGCGTCTGCGGACCAAGGACGTGGCTTCCGTCAAAGTCTTGTGGCGGAACGAGCTCAGGGAGGAGATGACGTGGGAAGCTGAGGAGGACATGAGGCAGAAGTATCCTCACCTATTCCCCACACCTCCAGGTAACTCACTTTCCTACTTGTAAATTTTCATTGACATATTTGCTTAAGTGTTGTATTATGGTCATGTGAGGCATTTGCAAACTGTTTAAGTTATGAGAAACCTTATCATTATCTGTTTTGGGAAGGAACATTCGGGACGAATATTTCTAAGGAGGGTAGAATGTTATACCCCGTATTTCCAGAGTATGTACGTAAGGGCATACGTACAAAAAGTTTAGCCTTAAGTTAGGCATTATGGACGAATTTGTGCACAACCCATGAAACGGATGGTTTTCCGACGAAACGTTTTCCAAAATTTGCGTAGGGTAAATTACGGCTATGTCATTTATAATTTTTGCGGATTTTTCCGAGAGATGAAACATTTTGGACCAACGAGAGGGTGACACTTGTCACCCTCAAGTGGACGCCAAAGGGGGGCGGCACCTTGGACGATGGGCAAGATTTTGTGGCTTGTTTTGTGGCATAAAACTTGGGTCAATGTTTGTGAGGGATTTGTGGAGTAGGATAGGGTGCACTTGTGGAAATCTCCACCATACACTTGCCTACCACTTGGCTTCATCTTGGCCCTTGAAAGCCCTATAAATACCCCCATTGAGTTGATGAATTCTTCATCCACAAATCAACTTTCCAAGTCTTAAAATCCTCCCCCTTCTAGTTGTAGTTTTCGTCCAAGCGATCTCCCCACTCTTGAGTGAGCTTAGCGAAACACCCTCTTCCCCCTTTCCTAGTAGTCTCGGCTAAGGCCCTCCCTTGGTAGAAAATACTCTCCAAGTATTGTTACTATCCCCAAATACCTTAGCCAATCCTTGTAGTATTTCCAAAGTCACCCCTATACTAAAAGCCCAGAAATACTACTATACTTCCATTAGTCACTAAACGAAACCCTAGTAGAAACTTCATTATTGGTTGAAGTTGTAAGTAGAAGTTGTGTAGAAACTTCTAAGGGTTTCTTGGAGCGGATTGGAGCGTTCAGATTAGGAGCTAAACCTTGCTCAGGATCGACATTTAACTTGGATAATTTTGGGCTTATCGAGGTAAATACTCTTGTCCTTCTATCATAATTGGATATTACATATAAGAATAGTTAAGACTTGAGTATAAGATATAGAAGGATATTAAAAATAGAATTGAGCGTAATCACAGTAGAAGGGTATATGAGAAGAAGAATTGAGCTGTACTTACATGGGAATTTGTATCTCTGATGAACTTGTGTAGCTTGACGGGTAGGGAAGTGCTGCCCAATTTTCCGTAGAATAAAGAACCCTCTGCTTAGAATAGTCTACAGAGTAGCCTAGACATTGATAGACGTATCTGACTATTATAGGTTGATTCTCTGCGCGCGACATATTCGACTTGGCGGTGGATTTCGCGAGAAGGTATGTGATTCTTCCTATCCTCAGAGCATGATATTTTAAAGTATATATATAGTACGGTGAGCGTGCGTATGTTAAGCGAACATGGTTTTACTTGACGTCTTTTGACTTGAGTCTAAATAACAAGAATCTTGAAGTATTTCAAAAGAATTATGAATCATTTTTGAAAGAAGAGTAATACTTGGTTTTTAAACAAAAGCTTAAGAGTTATACTAGCTTTATGGGAAGTTAGGTATAACGACTTAAGAAAGAGAAAGAAGTTTACTTATGTGTTTATGAAAGACTTGTATTGATTTCTGGAAAGTATAATAAGATGGTTTGATGAGTAGACATATTATGATGTTATGTGTGTTAGTGTCTTGTAACGTTTGTATAAGAGGGTACTCTTGTTGCGCTTATGTTGTTTAAAGATAAGCTGTTATGTTAGTATTATATCACTCACCTCTTGACATGATACCGGGGGTTAAGCTGCCCCTCCGTCGGGGTAGACTCGGTGATGCAGGACCATGATTCGAGAATACATCATGCGGGTCCAGGGGACCTATGCGGAGCTACGAGAGTTCCAGGTTATTGTGCGGCCTTTGTGGTCATGCGGTCTATGTGGCCATGCGGACTACGAGTCGGGGCGATGCGAGGTAGCTACCCTCGATGCGGGGAATACCTCATGCGGGCCTATGTGAGTGGCCTATGCGGACTGCGGGAGTCCAGGATTAGGCATGCATAATGATACTATGGGCAATTGGCCTTGCTTCGATCATTCGCAACCTAGAAAAGACCTGTTACAGTTTACCTATTATTGCTATTGTTGTGATGTGGCACTCTGTGCGGTTATATTGGTTGTTTCGTACATATTTGTAAAATTGGTTTTAAAATGATATGATTTCATGTAAGTACTTCTGATTTCACATACTTGGTACTGTTGTGCGACCTCCTTGAGCTGCGTTCATCATGCCGCAGTAAAGGGAAGCGGTAGCGGATCCTCGATCTTAGGATCTTTTCTTTGGTGTCGGGAGCTCCATCTTCTAGGAGGCTCGACTTTTGGGTATGATCTCCTGTTGTTGTAGATAGTTTGTACATTCAGGTATGGCGGGGCCTGTCCGCCATAGTTGTTACTTCCTTAGAGGTCTGTAGTCCTATTGTACAGTTGGGATGTAACTGCCAGATTTTGGTTATATATATACATGCCGAAATACGACTCTTCTCAGATAAACGGTGTCTTAATTTACATTTGTTTCATGTCTTGTTTTTAATTTCCGCTGATTACTCTGATGTATGACCTCTTGGGTGCCCGGGTAAGGCACCAGTCACGGGCCCTGGAACGGGTCGTGACACCGGGGCCCGTGACTGGTGCCTTACCAGGGCACCCAAGTAGACATACATCAGAGTAATCAGCGGAATATAAAAACAAGACATGAACAAATGTAAATTGAGACATAGTTTATCTGAGAAAAGTCGCCTTTCGGCATATATATATATAAAGAGTGAACAGTTACATCCCAACTTTACAACATGACTCTGCACCTGCAGGAATGTAAACAACTATGGTGGGGCAGGGCCATACTGAATGTACATATATCTACAACATCGAGAGAACCATACCAAAAGTCGAGCCACCGGAAGATGGAGCTCGACACCAAAGCAAAGATCCTGAGATGCGGATCTAGCACTGCTTGCCACTTACCGCGGCATGAGCGCAGGCGGAAAGGTCTAACAGTACCAAGTATGTGAATCTAAAAATCTGGAGTAAAATCAAAGTATTTAAAACCATTTGCAAATACAACCAGTTTAACTGCAACATAAACAAGAGCAAAATAGATATAATGTAACTGGTCTTTTCTAGGCCGCTAATGATCGAAGCAAGGCCAATCGCCCATAGTATCATTATGCGTGCCTAATCTCGACTTCCGCGATCGCATAGGTCACACTGTGAACCCGCGTGGTATTCTCGCGTCGGGGTAGCTAACCGGTACCTCGCGGAATCCCGCATCCGCATAGTCACATAGACGCGTAGTCACCAGATCGCGTAGGGCATCCCGCGTCGGGATAAAACACCCGAATGATCAATCACGGAACTCCCGCACTCGCATAGTCACGCGACCGCATAGGCCGTATAGACCGCGTCAAGGGTGGCAAGCCCTCGGTATAACAAGTCGAGGGTAGGTGATATAATAACGATAACGGTCTTAACGTTTAACAACGTAAGCACAACAAGAATAACATCACAAGACACTAACACACGTAGTATCATAACATGTTTACTTATCAAACCATCTTACTATATTTTTGCTGAAGTCAATACAAGATTCTCATAAACAAATAAGTAAAACCGTTCCTTTTATCTTTCTTAAGTCGTTATACCTAACTTCCCATAAAGCTAGTATAACTCTTAAGCTTTCTGTTTAAAAATCAAGTATTACTCTTCTTTCGAAAATGATTCATAATTCTTTTGAAATACTTCAAGGCTCTTATTATTTAGACTCAAGTCGAAAGACGTTAAGTAAAACCATGTTCAGTTAACACACGTACGTCTACCGTACTATATATATATTTTAAAATATCATGCTCAAGAGGATAGGAAGAATCACATACCTCCTCGGCGAAATCCACTTACCAAGTCGAATATGTCGCGCGCAGAGAATCAACCTATAATAGTCAGATACGTCTATCAATGTCTAGACTACTCTGTAGACTATTCTAAGCAGAGGATCTCTATTCTACGGAAAATTGGGCAGCACTACCCTACCCGCCAGGCTACACAAGTCTACTGTAAATACAGTCCTATGTAAGTACAGTTCAATCTTCTTTATTATTCTTCTGATGTGATTTCAGTTCAATTCTATTATGTAATATCCTTCTATGTAATTACAGTTCAATTCTCTTCTTTAATATCCTTCTATATAACTTAGTACTATTTCTATACTACTACAGTATGTGATCTCCAATACTATAGAAGGATAAGATTATTTACCTCGATAAGCCCAAAATTATCCAAGTTAAATGTCGATCCTGAGCAAGGTTTAGCTCATAATCTGAAAGCTCCAGTCCGCTCCAAGAAACCCTTAGAAGTTTCTAAACAACTTCTACTTAATACTATAAGTGTTTTGGGCTAGGGTATTTTGGAATAGTAACTACACTAGAAGGCAACTTTCTACAAAGGGGGTGGGGGGGTATTCTCGGCCGAAGCCACTAGGCTAGAGGGGGAAGAGGGTTGGGACGAAAACACTACAAGGGAGAGGGAGGATTTTGAGACTTAGAGAATTGTGTTTGTGGATGAAGAAAACTGTCACGACCCGCTCCGGGGCCCGTGACTGGTGCCTTACCCGGGAACCCAAGTAGTCATACATCAGAGAAAATCAGCGGAACATAAAACACAACATGAAATAATGCAAAGGAAACACCTGTTTATCTGAAGAAAAGTTGCCTTTCGGCATAAATATATATGAACTTAGATCCGAACAGTTACATCCCATTACAACCCTTCCCACAACAGTACTACAGACATCTACGAATGATATGACAACAACGACGGGACAGGGCCTCGTCATACCCCTGAATGTAAGCACCTACAACAACAGGGGACTATACCAAGATAAGCCTCCAGAGAAACGGAGCTTCCCAAACGCGAATCGTGACCACATGGCGAGGATCAACATCGTGTACCTACTGCGGCATGAACGCAGCCCCCCGAAGGAGGTTAGTACAACAGGTACCAAGTATGTGAAACTGAAAATACTGTAAATGAAATCATAGTAGTCTATATAAAGCAGGAGACATGTATGATAACCAAACTACGATTCCTGATAAATAGCGATCATGTCAAGTCGGGACTCGCCCTCAAAGTCATCACTCAAATATAACTATGGGTCTCACGCCCATAACATCAATCATGCCCGTGGAATACCTTCGCCAGCTGGCGATCTATGATATAAAAGCACAAGAATACATGAACACCGTGTCCCACGTGTCATAATAATAAAACGTCTGGGGTAAATGCGAAGGCATAGCCGACTACTAATACCAGCAGTACCAACAAGGTCATAAAGCGTATCATGAGATCTGTCTGACCGCCACATGAACGGCCGCCACTCGCGCGAGATCTAATGTGCGTGTCTAGTCCTCGAACTTTCGCACTCTGCGTAGGCCAACCTCATAGGCCGCATGAGTTATTCCGCGTCGGTAGCTACCCCGGCGTCGCTGGACTCGCGATCGCGTAGCGCAAGGACCGCATGACCACAAGGGTCGCACACTAACCTGGAACTCCCGTAGCTCCGCATGGATCCCCTGGACCCGCATGAGGTAGTCTCGAATCATGGTCCCAGACCACCTGAGCTATACCCCGCATCGGAGGGCAGCTTAACCCCCGATATTATGTCAAGAGGTGAGTGATATAATACTAGCATAACGGCTTACCGTTAGACAATATAAGCACAATAAGGGAAACCCCTTTACACAAACATCACAAGACACTAACACACGTAGCATCCTAACATGTTTAATTTTCAAATCAAAGAAGGAAGTATTACAAGGCTATCACAAATCAACACACTCAAGTTATCCACACAAGGTACTTTCTACTTTATGTTTAACACGTTCGGGTTTTTAGCCCCAAAGTACTTCATGTATTAACTCTTTAAAAGATCCGTTTCTTTCACAAAAGTCACACAATACCCGTAGTATAAAAATAGAGTGACTATCTTTTTAAGTAAACCAAAACACTTCCCTTTGTAAAATTAAGTAACAACATTATTTTCCAAACGTTCAAGTTTGCCTAATTTCAAATGCTCAAGTTTCTCATTTTTCGAAAGGTTTCGTAGTTCATAGTTTTGATCCTTTAAAACAATTCGAGAAACATATACCTTATGTGTGAGTAGTTTATTCTTGTTCATAACAATCTTATTACAGCAACCATGATCTAGGAAATGTAATATCATTTTGTCTCATCTTAGCTTCTATGCAGATGGAAGTTTCTACTGGTTTTAATAATACTTTATTAGTCAAAACATTTCCCTTTATTAAGCGCTTTGTGGTTTGTTCGATACTTATTGATTTCGAAATCAAGAAACGTTATTGCTTTTAAAACCAAGTACTCATTTCTCACGAATGAGGTTTCACAAAATTCATATTAATAAACCAAGTCAAGTCTCTTATCTTTTAAGATTAAGTCTCTTAATCTTTCTTAAAGTCAATAAACCCTTTTTTATCTTTCTTAGCCGTTATACCTAACTTCCCATAAAGCTAGTATAACTCTTAAGCTTTTAAAACCAAGTATTACTCTTACATTTAAAAAATGGTTCAAGATTCTTTTGAAATACTTCAAGATTATTCGGGCTTAAGTCAAAAGACATTGCCGTAATTATTATTCGAGCTTAAGTCAAAAGACATTGCCGTAATTATTATTCAGTTAACACACGTACGTCTACCGTACTATATATACTTTAAAATATCATGCTCAAGAGTATAGGAAGAATCACATACCTGGCGACGATTATCGACTATTAGCAAAAGCGCTCCAAAGTACTGTAGTCGGCTAGCCTTTTCCACCCTCGAGTAGAATACGCTACTCGCGATCTTCAACCTATAACGGTTATACAAGTCTATCAAAGTCTAGACTACTCTGCAGTTAATCTTACGATGTGATTTGATTCAAGTCTTTTACGTAATATCCTTATTACGATTCAAAACTCTTATGAATCTTATATTCATTTCCATATTACTACGATGTAATTTCCAATTACAATAGGGACAAGATATTTACCTCGATAAGCCCATAATTATCCAAGTATAATGTCGATCCCGAGCAACGTTTAGCTCTACTCGGTGCTCCAACCCGCTCAACAACCCTTAGAAGTTCTACGCAACTTCTTGTAATACTCAACCAACTATGGAGATTTTCCTTAGGGTTTCGGTTTGAGACAAAAAGGATATAAGGTAGTATTTCCGGGCTCTACGTATAGAGGTATCTTTGGAATACTACAAGGTATACGGCTAAGGTAATTTGGGTATAGTAACAATACTATGGAGAGTATTTATACCAAGAGGGTGGTGTATTTATACGAGACAACACCACAAGGGGGTGTACCCTCGGCCCAGCCCAGGAGGGTACTCGGCCAAGGGGAGGACTCTCGGCCAAGGGCCTCACAAGGGGAGGAGGCTAGGACGAGACATCAACACAAAGGGGGGAAGTGTCACGACGTTAAGCCCGTGGATGGTGCCTTACCCGGCACCCTAGTGATACAACATCGAGAAAACCAATGGAAATAAAAACCTTAAACATGAAATGAGAGACATGATAGATAAGCAGGCCAACCAAAGCAGTTGCCTTGGTATATATACATAAAAACCCGAGCGATTATCCTTTTTACAAAACCCTTCCCATGATCTTTGTAACGACCCGTTCAGGGCATTGCAGTGCCTTACCCGGGGCACCCTAGTGATACATACATCAGAGAAAAATCAGCGGAACATAAAACATGAGTCATTTAACAAAAGATATAATAAATAAGCAGGCCAACCAAAACAGTTGCCTTCAGTATATACATAAAACCTGAACAGTTTAATCCTTTTACAACCCTGCCCACAACAGTACTACAGACCTCTAAGATATACAATGACTATGACGGGACAGGCCCATACCACAGATGTACAAGAACCTACAACTCGAGAACACTACTAAAAGATAAGCCTCGGAAAGCGGAGCTTGAATCTGTTGGCGTGATCTATGGCGAGGATCTACGAGCGATGTACCTCTACCTGCGGCATGAGCGGCCCCGCGAGGTCGATACAACAGTACCAAGTATGTGAAAGCTATGCAATCAGTAAATGAAATCATACTAGTCTATATAAAGCGAGAGACATGTATGATAACCAAACTCTGATTCACAACATAAAAGCGATCATCACTCCAATATAACTATGGGTCTCACGCCCACAACATCAATCGAGTTCGCATCACGGCGCGTACCGGAATCTTGCGCCGGTGTAGACATGTCCATGTGACCTCAACAACAAGACAGCAATCCAGATGGAAGCATACCCGTGCGCTACGCATCGTGTCAGTATGTCCAAAGGGAAACAATAAGACAACTTTCCAAATGGACGCATACCCGTGCGCTACGCATCGTGTCAGTATGTCCAGAGGGAAACAATAGGACAGCATTCCAAATGGACGCATACCCGTGCGCTACGCATCGTGTCAGTATGTCCAACAGGAAATCACAAGGCGATAATCAAAATGGAAACATACCCGTGCGCTACGCATCGTGTCAGTATATCCAAAGCGATTAACCACAAGACCTTAAACAAAATGGAAGCATACCCGTGCGCTACGCATCGTGTCAGTATGTCCAAAGCGATTAACAACATTAATACTATCAGCGAGGCGTGCAGTGGAATTTCTCCGTCGCTGCGCACATCAAGTAAGTTCTCAACGATCAACCGACCTCTATCGAGAGAGCGGTAACACGAAACACAACGCTTGTACAATAAAGGCTATCATCATCACAAGCATAGGCAAGTTTCACAACAACAAGCATAGGCAAGTTTCACAACAACAAGCATAGGCAAGTTTCACACAACTCAAAGTACTTTCATTTTATGCCAAAGTCGGGTTTTAACCCCAAAGTACTACATACGTTAAGTTCTTTTAAAAGAGATCCACTACTTTTATAAAAGTCACCCGATACGTAGTATTAGAATGACCAACCCACCTTCCTTTTCAAAATCAAGTAACAACATTCTTTTCCTAAGTTCGGTTTGCCTAGTTTGATTACTCGAAGCTTCTCACTTTCAAATGGTTTCATAGTTCCCAAACTTAATCACTTGATTCCTTTTTAGAACAACCGAGTAACATATGTCATATCGTGAGTAGTTTATTCTTGTTTATAATGATCTTATTACAATGACCGTGATCTAGAAAATGTAATATCATTTTGTCTCATCTTAGCTATGCGGATGGAGGTTTCTACGGTTTTAATACAACACATCATTATTCAATACATTTTCCTTTATTAACGCTGCGATTGGTGCATGCGATACACATTACGATTCGAAATCGGTAAACATTATCCCTTTAAAACCAAGTACTCATTACTCACGAATGAGGTTTCACACAAACATCCACATTAAAACAAATAAGTTAAGTCTCTTATCTTATAAGATCAAGTCTCTTAACTTCTAACATCAAGAAACCATTTTCACTTACATAAGGTCGTTATAACTAACTTCCCATAAAGCTATTATAACACCCTATGTTTTAAACCAACCAAATCACTTAGCACGTATCGTCTACCGTACTACATAGTTCCACAATAATCATGCTAGAAAAGATAGGAAGAGGTTCACATACCTCGCGACGATTTATCGACAATAAGCAAAATGCTCCAAGTACTACAACCTTGCTAGCCCTTTCCACTCCTCGAGTAGAATACGCTACTCTTAGTACTTTCACCTATAAAGGTCACAAACGTCTATTAACCGAAACACAAGTTTCTATCTTTTAAAGAAAATTCGCAGAAGACTCCCATAACAGCGTAAATCTCTCTCTATCGAGTAGGCTACCAAGCCAACCGAGGGGTTTACACGCCTAACCGGGCGTGTACAATTCTACACAAGTCTCTGCAATACGATCTATGTAAATACGATTCGATTCGATTCTTTATTCTTGGGCTTAAGTCAAAAGACATTGCGAATACTAAGTAGTTCCATATATAGTATACTTGACTATATATCCTAACAAACATGTAATTTCCAATTATAATAGAGGACAAGATAATTACCTTGATAAGCCCAAAATTATCCGAGTTTAATGTCGCTCCCGAGCAAGGTTTAGCTCAGCTCCGTGCGCTCAAACCACTCCAACAACCAGAAGTTCTAACCAACCTACTCACATACTCCAACCAACAATGAAGATTTCCTTAGGGTTTGGTTTGAGTCTAAAGGACAAAAGGTAGTATTTCCAGGGCTCTACGTAAAGAGGTATCTTTGGAATACTACAAGGTACAAGGCTAAGGTATTTTGGGCATTATAACAATACTTGGAAGACAACTTTCTACCAAGGGGTAGGCTCGGCTAGCACAACTAGGCTAGGGGAGGGTGTTCTCGGCCAAGGGCCTCTTTCAAGGAGAGGAGCTCTTGGGCGAGTCAACAAGAGGAGGAGGGATTCAAGACTTGGAAACATTTGTGGATGAATGAAGTCTTCACAAAGGGGGTATTTATAGCAAACCCAATGCCAACCAATGGCAAGATCAAGCCATGTGCAAGGCAAGTGTAAGGCCTTGATCAAGCCAAGTGCACCCTAACCCCTACTCCACAAAACATGGCACAAGACAAGCAACAAAACAAGGCCAAAACAAGGCACAAAACAAAGGAACCAATAGGGCCAAAAAGCGTGAGCCACAAAGACAATCCGATTCGTGAACCCTCTTCCACTGGCGCCCACTGCTTCCAATGTGAGGTGACACATGTCACCCTCCCGTTGGTCCAAAATGTTTCGTCTCTCGGAAAAATCCATAAAAATTAAAAAGGATATAGCGGAATTTTCCCTACGAGTGTGGAAAGCGTTTCGTCGGAAAACGACTCTAGTCGGCACTTGTGCCCAAATGTAACTTTGGCCAAGCCACCTAGGCGGGGGTGACACGTGTCACCCTCCTAATGGCCCTCAAAAACGTCTTTCGAAAAATATCCACAATGGCCAAAATCTCGAAAACAAAGTGGGCCCCACAAAACCGTAAATTTCTCCCGTGGGCCCCACGTGACCATTTCCGAAAATAAAATCTCAAAATTCTAATATAATCCATGAAGTCCAAATACCAAATCTGGGAATCCAATTCCCATTAACGAACCTTTTTCTTCACAAATTACCGGAAACTTTTCCGTCGAAAACTCACATCTTTCTTTCTTTTCAAAATTTCTGCGTACTCACGTGCGTCGTCCTCACATACATACCCGCAACTACGGTATAACATTCTCCCTCCTTAGAAACATTCGTCCGAATGTTCCTTCTCAAGTTGAATAACGATAAAGTTCCTCTAACAAGTTGTCAATGCCACGCAGCGCGAAATAACATCGTTCTCTTCTTTCCTTACTCGTCGTGCCCTTCTCGAACGCTTGAACTCTCCCGGACGTACCATACTTCAGTCATTACTTAGTTCGAAAATCTCGGAGCCACTACCTCCAAACTTGGTCATCTTACTAACCTCAAACTTCCTTAAGGCCATTCCGGCCTTTACGAACGCTTACGGTCGAACGCGTCCACGAACTCATACGATGATCATACAAACTTGGGCCTAGCATCCTCGTGACCCTACCACCTGGCGGGACCACCCAGAACTGACCCCACCCCAAACCGGGTTACGGGTTGACCCGCAAATGGTCCTCAACCCGACCCCCCAACCGCGCCAAACTCTTGTTCCCCGATCCGGAACAATCTTACTAATTCACATCATGAAAGCTACCACTTCCATCTCACACTACCCACGGACTTATCATACAAATAAATCCCACGTATACTACTACTCTGATAAAAGTCAAACATAAAACGAATCTTTAATCTCAAGACGACCTTACCCCTAAGGTCTCAGTCGTGACATAGTCTAAGGTTCACACTTACCATGCCCCCATACGAACCTCCCAACTAAACATGTTTTCAAACTCACAATATCACAATGCTATCCGTACATAGCACACAATAATGAGATCATCATAACAAGCATACCAAAACTCTAGAGGGTTAAGGATATACCTGAAGCTATCGCTCCACTCTAATCATAGGCCTGCCCTGCAGGGCGCATAGCTGTAGAAGGTGATGAACCAGCCACAGATCCTGAAGGCTGAGTCGTAACATCCGCGCTTCCCTTGGTCGGACAGTTCCTCGCAAAATGGCCCTGCTGGCCGCATGTAAAACAAACTCCCAATCTAGCACGACACTCTCCAAAATGGAGTCTACCACAATGGTCACAACGAGGTAGGGGTGGCTTCAGCTGGTTAACACCCCTGCTCTGCCGAAAATCTGAACCTCGGAGCCCCGACCGCTCCTCAAGGCGGTGGAGGACCACTGCATGCGGTGGGGGTATATAACTACTCACTTCTTTGGCGGTCCGCCTCGAAAGCCACCAAGGACCTGCCGTCACGGCCTCTTCTGCTGATCCAGGTCATTCCGTCGACCCCTCCGTGCCTCACATCCTAGTGCATGAGCCTGCATGCGGGCAATGTCCATGCCCGGCTGAAGAGAAACACCCGCACAAGATTCGGCCATATACTCATCAAGCCCGGTGACGTAGCGATGCACCCTATCCTCCATATCTGCATTAAGCGCGAGGACATATCGAGCCAAAGAATCGAACTCGACATTGTACTCACTGACGGCGCCTCTCTGTCTCGAGAACAAAAATCTGTCGGCCGTGCCTCTGTAACGCCCGAACCGGGCGTCACATCGTGCCTTACCGGGCACCTAGCGATACAACATAAGAGATAACCAGCGGAAATAAAAACTTTAATCATGAAATGAGAGACATGATAAATAAACAGGCCAAGCAAGCGATTGCCTTCATCATACATACATAAATACGACGGTTATCCTTTTTACAAACCACACTTGCCAGCTTCTACAGACCTCTAAGATTTACAACAACTATGACGGACGGGGCCCGCCATACCACGAATGTACAAGAACCTCTGACTCGTGGAACACATACGATAAGATAAGCCTCGGAGAAAGCGGAGCTTCCACACGCCGAATGTGATCCTATAAGCGGGGATCGGCGATCGATGTACCTTTACTGCGGCGTGAACGCGGCCCCGAAGGAGGTCGATCTGGCAATTACCAAGTATGTGAAGCGTAAATATCAGAAATGAAATCATACTAGTCTATATAAGCGGGGAACACGTATGATAACCAAACTACGATTCAACATAAAGCGATCAAGTCGAGGACTCACGCCCTCAAAGTCACCACTCAAATATAACTATGGGTCTCACGCCCACAACATCCATCATGTTCGCATCATGGCCGCATGCCCCCGGAATACTGCATCGGTGTAGACATGTCCATGATGCAACAATAATAAACAAGATAACAATCCAAATGGACGCATACTCGTGCGCTACGCATCGGGTCAGTATGTCCAAAGGGAAACAATAAGGCAACATTCCAAATGGACGCATACTCGTGCGCTACGCATCGGGTCAGTATGTCCAAAGGGAAACAATAAGGCAACATTCCAAATGGACGCATACTGCGGCGCTACGCACGGTCGATATGTCCAACGGGAAACAATAGGACAGCATTCCAAATGGACGCATACTCGTGCGCTACGCATCGGGTCAGTATGTCCAAAAGGAAATCACAAGACGATAATCAAAATGGAAACATACCCGTGCGCTACGCATCGTGTCAGTATGTCCAAAGCGATTAACAACAATAATATTATCAACAGGAACGTACCCGTGGAATTTCTCCGTCAATGCCGACACGTCCAAGTAAGTTCTCAACCAGTCAACCGACCCTCCATCGAGAGACGCGATAACACAGAAATACAACGTTTTGCACAACAAGGCTATCACAACAAGCATAGGCACGTTTCACAATAACAAGCATAGGCAAGTTTCACAACAACAAGCATAGGCAAGTATCACACAACTCAAGGTACTTTCATTTTATGCCAAAGTCCGGGTTTTTAACCCCAAAGTACTACATACGTTAAGTTCTTTTAAAAGAGATCCATCACTTTTATAAAAGTCACCCGATACCCGTAGTATTAGAATGACCAACCCACATTCCTTTTTAAAATCAAGTAACAATATTCTTTTCCTAAGTTCCAGTTTGCCTAGTTTGATTACTCAAGCTTCTCATTTTCAAATGGTTTCATAGTTCATAAACTTAATCACTTGATTCCTTTTAGAACAATTGAGTAATATATGTCTTACGTGAGTAGGTTATTCTTGTTTACAACATTCTTTTCTGACCATGATCTAGAAAATGTAATATCATTTTGTCATCTTAGTTTCTATGCGGATGGAGGTTTCTCTTGGTTTTAATACGATACATCATTATTCAATACATTTTCCTTTATTAACGCTTGCGATGGTGCGTCGATACACATTACGATTTCCAAATCGGTAAAACATTATCCCATTAAATAAAACCAAGTACTCATTACTCACGAATGAGGTTTCACACAAACATTCACATTTACAACAAATAAGTTAAGTCTCTTATCTTATAAGATCAAGTCTCTTAACTTCTAACATCATAAACCATTTACTTTACCTCTCTTAAGACATTATACCTAACTCCCATAAAGCTAGTATAACTCTTTTTAAAACCTTTTAAAACCAAGTGTTACTCTTTCTTTCAAAAGCGATTTATAAATCTTTTGAAATACATCAAGTTCTTTATTATAACAAGTCGGTTATAATTCACATCAATTACCTTTTAAAACCACAAAGTATTTTCTTACCTACATAAAATTTGTTATAACAACTTCCCATAAAGCGTTATAACCCTTTATGTTTCAAACCAATCAAATACATTAAACACGTATGCGTCTACCGTACTACATAGTTACACACATATCATCTTTGGAAGAGATAGGAAGAGGTTCACATACCTCGCGGCGAGTATCGACTAATAGCAAAAGCGCTCCAAGCGATCGGCTACTCCTTAAGCCAAGTAAATCGCGCCACACGTAGTACTTGACCTATAAGGCCACTGGCGCCTATTATCATCTAGACCACAACGTAGAATATTCTACTGAAAATTGGCGAGACCTCCCCATGCAGCGTTAATCTCCTCCTCTATCGAGGCCGGCTATCAAGCCAACCAGGGGGGGGGTTATACATCTAACCCTAACGGGTACAATTCTACTCCACGGTACTACTACACAAGTCTACTGTAATACAGTCCTATGTAATTACAGTTCAGTTTCAGTTCTTAATTCTTCAGGCTTAAGTCAAAAGACATTGCCACAGTACTAAGTATAGTTCTATATATAGTATACAACAACTATATATTCAACACTTATGTAATTTCCAATTACAATAGGGGGACAAGATATTTACCTCGATAAGCCCAAAATTATCCGAGTTTAATGTCGCGCCTGAGCAAGGTTTAGCTCCAACTCCGTGCGCTCCAACCCGCTCCAAACTACCCTTAGAAGTTCTAACCAACTTCTACTTACAACTTCAACAACGGGTGAAGATTTCCTTAGGGTTTCGTTTTTAGTAGTGAGGAAAGTATAACGGTATTTTCTGGGCTTGTATAAGTGTAACCTTGGGAATACTACAAGGTATTTGGGCCAAGGTATTTGGACATTATAACAACACTAGGAGAGTATTTCTATACCACAACAAGGGGTATTTATACGAAACAACTAGGCTAGGGGGGGGGGTACCCCACGGCTAGGCACCACAAAGGGGGGAGGGGGTGGCTCTCGGCCAAAGCTTCTCAAGGGGGGGGGGGGTAGAGGCTCTAGGACGAGAACTCTTCAAGAGGGGAGGGGAGGATTTCAAGACTTAGGCAATTTTGTGGATGAAAGAACTCATCAACTAATGGGGTATTTATAGGTCAAGAAATGGCCAACCAATGGCCAAGATTCTTCCAAGTGTTAGGCAAGTGTAAGGCCAAGATGAAGCCATGTGCAACCTTATCCATCTACCCAAAATATCCTACCAACTCCTTGACCACAAATTCAACACAAAAAGCGTGCCAACCACCACCTTCGTCCATGACCTTCACCAATTAGAGGGTGACAAGTGTCGCCCTCTTGTTGGTCTAAAATGTTACGTCTCTCGGAAAAATCCGCAAAAATTATAAATGACATAGCCGGAAATTCCCCTACGAAAGCTGTGAAAACGTTTCGTCGAAAAACGACTCTAAACGGGTGTTGTGAACAAAATAATTCGGCCAAGCCACTTTACACTTCAAAATTTTCTACGTACGTCCTTACGTACATACTCTGGAAATACGGGGTATAACATTCTTCCCCCCTTAGAAACATTCGTCCCGAATGTTCCTTCTCAAGTCTCAACACAACCATGCGCCAGTATAGTCTTCACTGCTATACGTACGAAAACAATCATGCCACACCTGGCCACAAAAACACACGTTCACCTCTCCCCTTTCTCGTAGTACTCGTCACGAACACTCGAACTCGTTCTAGTATCCGTACCACACTTCTGTCAATGCTTCTGTTTCCAACCCTTGGAGTCACTACCTCCAAACTTGGTCATCGACTAACTCGATCTTCTCTAAGGCGTTCGGCCTCCACGATCCAACACGGTCGAACATATCCACCAACTCATACGATGGTCATACAAACTTGGGCCTAGCATCCTCGTGACCCTACCACTGGCGGGACCACCCGAGCTGACCCACCTCAATCAAGACTCTGGGTTGACGCGAAATGGTCCTCAACCCGACCCCAACGCGCCAAACTCTTGTTCCCGATCCGGAACAATCTTACCAATTCCCATCATGAAAGCTACCACTTCCATCTCACACTACCCACGGACTTATCACACAAATAAATCCCACGTATACTACTACTCTGATAAGGGTCAAACATAAAATAAATCTTTAACTCAAGACGACCTTACCCCTAAGGTCTCAGTCGTGACATAGTTTAAGGTTCACACTTACCATGTATTCTAACTCATAATATCACAACGCTATCCGTACATAGCACACAATAATGAGATCATTAAAACAAGCATACCAAAACTCTAGAGGGTTAAGGATATACCTGAATCAACCGCTCCACTCTAATCATAGGCACACGCCTGCGTGCATGCTATGAAAGGCGATGAACCAGCCACTGATCCGGTAGGCTGAGTCGTAACATCCGTGCTACCCTTGGTCGGACAGTTCCTCGCAAAATGGCCCTGCTGGCCGCATGCAAAACAAACTCCCAATCTAGCACGGCACTCTCCAAAATGGAGTCTACCACAATGGTCACAACGAGGTAGGGGTGGCTTCAGCTGGTTAACACCACGCTCTCCGAAAATCTGAACCTCGAGCCACGACCGCTCACGAAGGCGGTGGAGGTACATAACTAGTCTGCTGCTGAGGCGGTGCGCCTCGAAAGTCGCCAAAATATCCGGCCGTCTTGGCCTTCTGCTGGCGGTCCACCTGCGTCGATCTGCGCTCGCCGCACCCAGTGCATGAGCACGAATCACGGGCAATGTCCATGCCCGGTGAAGGAAACACCGAACAACTCTGCTAGGTAATCATCGAGCCACCTGTAACATATCGGTGCACTCGATCCTCCATACTAGCTACTAATGCGGGAACATACCGCCAATGAGTCGAACTCCACATTGTACTCGGCTATGCGCGGGTGCGCCTCAACATCAAAAATCAGCCGGCCGAGCCTCCTCTTTTGTGGAGGCAAGAAATGTGCCGAAGGCCCCGAAAACTCGTCCCAAGCGGTGGAAGTGCATGCTCTCCCGAAAGCTCCACGATTCAAACCAATCGACTGCGGTGTCACGCGGCCGATCGCGAACAAATATCCGCAGACTCGGTCTACGAAGCCTTGATCACCCGCATGATCCTCTGCAGCGACGGATGAACTCCTGCGGATCATCCTCGGCCTTGACCGTAAAACTCAGCGGGCTACAACTAAGAAATCCAGTAGCCTCAAACCATGCGCCTCGGGTGCACTACAGTCTTCTTTGGGCCCCAGGCTGCTGCGTCCGGCCTATCTCATATCGGCCTGACCACGGCGATAATCGGGCCATCTCGCGCGACCCATCTCCCGCTCGGTGTGGGGCGGAGGCTCGAGTCTTGTAGTCTCGGCGCCCTGCTGCGGCTCTAAACTCTCTTTGGTCTTTGGCGGCGCCAAAACTCGCCGTCTGAAGCACTACTCAGTCTTGGCCGGGCTGCGCCTCGTGCTTCTCAGAATCCACTAGCGGCTCCGCCGGCTGCCTTGCCCTTCCCAGGCCACTGGTTGCCTTCGCGGGCATAAGCGGTAAAAGCGAAACACGTCGGAGGGTCCAACTTACAACACGGCTCTAAGGCACGATCTCGGAATGAGAAGAATGGAAACCAATCCTAAATGTCCTATAGCCTCACGATTATAGATGTGGTGCACAACACACCGATAATCAAGACTACTAGACACGATGCGTAGACACTTTCCGAGGATTAAGCGCTCGATACCACTTTTATGCGCCCGAACCGGGCCGTCACTGGTGCCTTACCGGGCACCTAGCGATACAACATCGAGAGAAAACCAGGAAATAAAAACTTTAAACATGAAATGAGAGACATGATAAATAAGCAGGCCAACCAAAGCGATTTGCCTTCATCATACATACATAAATACCCGACGGTTATCCTTTTTACAAACCACGCCACAACGATTCTCTGCAGACCTCTAAGATTTACAACAACTATGGCGGGGCGGGGCCGCCATACCACGAATGTACAAGAACCTGACTCGGGGAACACATACAATAAGATAAGCCTCGGAGAAAGCGGAGCTTCCAACACGCGAATGTGATCCTATAAGCGGGGATCGGCGATCGATGTACCTTTACTGCGGCATGAACGCGGCCCCGAAGAGGTCGATCTGGCAGTACGAGTATGTGAAACTGTAAATTACTGTAAATGAAATCATACTAGTCTATATAAAGCAGGAGACATGTATGATAACCAAACTACAGTTCACAACATAGAAGCAGTCAAGTCAGGGACTCACGCCCTCAAAGTCACCACTCAAATATAACTATGGGTCTCACGCCCACAACATCCATCATGTTCGCATCATGGCCGCATGCCCCCGGAATACTGCATCGGTGTAGACATGTCCATGATGCAACAATAATAAACAAGATAACAATCCAATTGGACGCATACTAGTGCGCTACGCATCGGGTCAGTATGTCCAAATGGAAACAATAAGGCAACATTCCAAATGGACGCATACTCGTGCGCTACGCGTCGGTCGATATGTCGAAGGAAACAATAAGGCAACATTCCAAATGGACGCATACTAAATGCGCTACGCGTCGGTCGATATGTCCAAAGGAAATAATAGGACAGCATTCAAAATGGACGCATACAAATGCGCTACGCGCCGGTCGATATGTCAAAAGGAAATCACAAGGCGATAATCAAAATGGAAACATACACGTGCGCTACGCATCGTGTCAGTATGTCCAAAGCGATTAACAACAATAATATTATCAGCGAGGCGTGCGGTGGAATTTCTCGTCAATGCCGACACGTCAAGTAAGTTCTCAACGATCAACCGACCTCCATCGAGACGCGATAACACGTAAATACAACGTTTTGCAACAAGGCTATCACAACAAGCATAGGCACGTTTCCACAATAACAAGCATAGGCAAGTTTCACAACAACAAGCATAGGCAAGTATCACACAACTCAAGGTACTTTCATTTTATGCCAAAGTCGGGTTTTAACCCCAAAGTACTACATACGTTAAGTTCTTTTAAAAGAGATCCATCACTTTTATAAAAGTCACCGATACGTAGTATTAGAATGACCAACCCATTCCTTTTTAAAATCAAGTAACAATATTCTTTTCCTAAGTTCGGTTTGCCTAGTTTCGATTACTCAAGCTTCTCATTTTCAAATGGTTTCATAGTTCATAAACTTAATCACTTGATTCCTTTTTAGAACAATTGAGTAATATATGTCTTACGTGAGAGTAGGTTATTCTTGTTTACAACATTCTTTTTACAGCAGCCATGATCTAGAAAATGTAATATCATTTTGTCTCATCTTAGTTTCTATGCCGATGGAGGTTTCTACTGGTTTTAATACGATACATCATTATTCAATACATTTTCCTTTATTAACGCTGCGGTGGTGCACGATACATTCGATTTCAAATCAGTAAAACATTATCCCATTAAATAAAACCAAGTACTCATTACTCACGAATGAGGTTTCACACAAACATTCACATTTACAACAAATAAGTTAAGTCTCTTATCTTATAAGATCAAGTCTCTTAACTTCTAACATCAGTAAACCATTTACTTTACCTCTCTTAAGACATTATACCTAACTCCCCATAAAGCTAGTATAACTCTTTTTTAAAACCTTTTAAAACCAAGTGTTACTCTTTCTTTCAAAACGATTTATAAATCTTTTGAAATACATCAAGTTCTTTATTATAACAAGCCAGTTATAATTCACATCAGTTACCTTTTAAAACCACAAAGTATTTTCTTACCTACATAAAGCTGTTATAACCAACTTCCCATAAAGCCGTTATAACCCTTTATGTTTCAAACCAATCAAATACATTAAACACATGTACGTCTACCGTACTACATAGTTACACACATATCATGCTGGAAGAGATAGGAAGAGGTTCACATACCTCGCGACGAGTATCGACTAATAGCAAAACGCTCCAAACAGTCGGCTACTCCTTAAGCCAAGTAAATCGCGCCACACGTAGGTACTTCAACCTATAAGGCCACAAGGCGCCTATTATCATCTAGACCACAACGTAGAATATTCTCTGAGAAAATTGGCGACCTCCCCCATGCAGCGTTAATTTCCTCCTCTATCGGTAGGCTATCAAGCCAACCGGGGGTTATACATCTAACCTAACTGTACAATTCTACTCCACGGTACTACTACACAAGTCTCATGTCTGATCCCATGTAATTCTGATTCGATTTGATTCTTAATTCTTCAGGCTTAAGTCAAAAGACATTGCCACAGTACTAAGTATAGTTCTATATATAGTATACAACAACTATATATTCAACACTTATGTAATTTCCAATTACAATAGGGGGACAAGATATTTACCTCGATAAGCCCAAAATTATCCGAGTTTAATGTCGCGCCTGAGCAAGGTTTAGCTCCAACTCCGTGCGCTCCAACCCGCCTCCAAACTACCCTTAGAAGTTCTAACCAACTTCTACTTACAACTTCAACAACGGGTGAAGATTTCCTTAGGGTTTCGTTTTTAGTAGTGAGGAAAGTATAACGGTATTTTTACGGGCTTGTATAAGTGTAACCTTGGGAATACTACAAGGTATTTGGGCCAAGGTATTTGGACATTATAACAACACTAGGAGAGTATTTCTATACCACAACAAGGGGTATTTATACGAAACAACTAGGCTAGGGGGTACCCGGCTAGGCACCATGAGGGGAGGGGTGGCTCTCGGCCAAAGCTTCTCGAGGGGGTAGAGGCTCTGGGCGAGAACTCTTCAAGAGGAGGAGGATTTCAAGACTTAGGCAATTTTGTGGATGAAAGAACTCATCAACTAATGGGGTATTTATAGGTCAAGAAATGGCCAACCAATGGCCAAGATTCTTCCAAGTGTTAGGCAAGTGTAAGGCCAAGATGAAGCCATGTGCAACCTTATCCATCTACCCAAAATATCCTACCAACTCCTTGACCACAAATTCAACACAAAAAACGTGCCAACCACCACCTTCTCGTCCGCCAACCTTCACCAATTAGAGGGTGACAAGTGTAAGCCCTCTTGTTGATCTAAAATGTTACGTCTCTCGGAAAAATCCATAAAAATTATAAATGACATAGCGGAAATTCCCTACGAAAGTCTGGAAAGCGTTTCGTCGAAAAACGACTCTAAACGGGTGTTGTGAACAAAATAATTCGGCCAAGCCACTTTACACTTCAAAATTTTCTACGTACGTCCTTACGTACATACTCTGGAAATACGGGGTATAACACCCTCCTCATCTGCGGAGGCAAAAAGTGCGTGAGGAAAGCCCCCGAAAACTCATCCCATACTGCTGGAGGTGCATGCTCTCCCCGGGAAAGCTCCCATGAATCAAACCAATCGACTGCGGTATCACGCAGCCGATGCGAACCAAAGGTCACAGACTCGGTCTCAAGCCTTGATCACCCGCGTGATCGGAATCGCCGGATGAACTCTGCGGATCATCCTCGTGCCTCGACCGTAAAACTCGCGGGCTACAACTCGAAAGTCCCGTAGCCTCAAACTATCTGCTCGGGGTGAACCGCTGGTGCTCGGGCCGAATCTGCTGCGTCCGGCTGTCCTCATATCCGCCACAACCACGGCCAATAATCGGGCCATCTCTCGTGACCCGTCTCCCGCTCGGTGTGGGATGGAGGCTCGTGCCAGAGTCTCATCCCACTGCTGCGGCTCTAAACTCTTTGGTCTTTGCGGCGTCGCGAAACCGCCGTCAAGCACAACCTCAGTCTTATGCGGGCTGCGCCTGCGTACTCCTCAGTATCTCACTAGCGGCACCTCGGTGCCTTGCCTTCGGGCTCTGGTTGCACTGCGCGGAGGCATAAGCGGTAAAAGCGAGATACGTCGGAGGGTACAACTTACAACTGACTCTAAGGCACGATCTCGGAATGAGAAGAATGGAAACCAATCCTAAATGCCTGCGGCCTCACGATTATAGATGTGGTGCACAACACATCGATAATCAAGACTCTACTAGACGATGCGTAGACACTTTCCAGGATTAATCGCTCTGATACCACTTTTGTAACGACCCGTTCCGGGGCCCGTTACTGGTGCCTTACCCCGGGCACCCTAGTGATACATACATCAGAGAAAATCAGCGGAACATAAAACATGAGTCATTTAACAAAAGATATAATAAATAAACAGGCCAACCAAACCAGTTGCCTTCAGTATATACATAAAACCTGAACAGTTTAATCCTTTTACAACCCTGCCCACAACAGTACTACAGACCTCTAAGATATACAATGACTATGACGGGACAGGGCCCCGCCATACCCCTGAATGTACAAGAACCTACAACTCAGGGAACACCTACCAAAAGATAAGCCTCGGAAAGCGGAGCTTCAAATCTGTTGGCGTGATCCTATGAGCGAGGATCTACGAGCGATGTACCTCTACTGCGGCATGAGCGGCCCCGAAAGTCGATAACAGTACCAAGTATGTGAAGCTGCATAACATCAGTAAATGAAATCATACTAGTCTATATAAAGCGGGAGACATGTATGATAACCAAACTACGATTCACAACATAAAAGCGATCATCATCACTCGATATAACTATGGGTCTCACGCCCACAACATCAATCGAGTTCGCGTCGTGGCGCATGCCGAATCTTGCATCGGTGTAGACATGTCCATGTGACCTCAACAACAAGACAAAGAATCCAGATGGAAGCATACGTGCGCTACGCGTCGTGTCGGTATGTCCAAAGGGAAACAATAAGACAACTTTCCAAATGGACGATACCCGTGCGCTACGCGTCGTGTCGATATGTCGAGAGAAACAATAGAAGCATTCCAAATGGACGATACCCGCGCTACGCCTCGTGTCATTATGTGAAACAGGAAATCACAACGCCATAATAAAAAATGGAAACATACCCGTGCGCTACGCATCGTGTCTTTATATCCAAAGCGCTTAACCAAAAGACCTTAACCAAAATGGAAGCATACCCGATGCGCTACGCGCGTGTCGGTATGTCCAAAGCGATTAACAACATTAATACTATCAACGAGAGCGTGCTGCGGAATTTCTCCGTCGCTGCGCACATCCAAGTAAGTTCTCAACGGTCAACGAACCTCTATCGAGAGAGCGGTAACACGTAAAACACAACTGTACAATAAAGGCTATCATCACAAGCATAGGCAAGTTTCACAACAACAAGCATAGGCAAGTTTCACAACAACAAGCATAGGCAAGTTTCACACAACTCAAAGTACTTTCATTTTATGCCAAAGTCCGGTTTTTAACCCCAAAGTACTACATACGTTAAGTTCTTTTAAAAGAGATCCACTACTTTTATAAAAGTCACCCGATACGTAGTATTAGAATGACCAACCCACCTTCCTTTTCAAAATCAAGTAACAACATTCTTTTCCTAAGTTCCGGTTGCCTAGTTTGATTACTCAAGCTTCTCACTTTCAAATGGTTTCATAGTTCCCAAACTTAATCACTTGATTCCTTTTAGAACAACCGAGTAACATATGTCATATCGTGAGTAGTTTATTCTTGTTTATAATGATCTTATTACAAAGACCATGATCTAGAAAATGTAATATCATTTTGTCTCATCTTAGCTTACATGCGGATGGAGGTTTCTCTTGGTTTTAATACAATACATCATTATTCAATACATTTTCCTTTATTAACGCTGCGGTGGTGCTGCCGATACACATTACGATTCCCAAATCGGTAAAACATTATCCCTTTAAAACCAAGTACTCATTACTCACGAATGAGGTTTCACACAAACATCCACATTAAAACAAATAAGTTAAGTCTCTTATCTTATAAGATCAAGTCTCTTAACTTCTAACATCAAGAAACCATTTTCACTTACATAAGGTCGTTATAACTAACTTCCCATAAAGCTATTATAACACCCTATGTTTTAAACCAACCAAATCACTTAGCACGTATGCGTCTACCGTACTACATAGTTCACAATAATCATGCTAGAAAAGATAGGAAGAGGTTCACATACCTCGCGACGATTTATCGACAATAAGCAAAATGCTCAAGTACTACAACGCACTGGCCCTTTCCACTCGAGTAGAATACGCTACTCTTAGTACTTTCACCTATAAAGGTCACAAACGTCTATTAACCGAAACACAAGTTTCTATCTTTTTAAAGAAAATTGCAAGCACCTCCCCGCAATGGCGTAAATCTCCTCTCTATCGAGGCTACCAAGCCAACCGTGGGGTTTACACGCCTAACCGGGCGTGTACAATTCTACACAAGTCTCTTTGCAATCTGATCCTATGTAAATCTGATTCGATTCGATTCTTTATTCTTCAGCTTAAGTCAAAAGACATTGCGAATACTAAGTAGTTCCATATATAGTATACTTGACTATATATCCTAACAAACATGTAATTTCCAATTATAATAGAGGACAAGATAATTACCTTGATAAGCCCAAAATTATCCGAGTTTAATGTCGCTCCCGAGCAAGGTTTAGCTCACTCAGTGCGCTCAAACCACTCCAACAACCCCAGAAGTTCTAACCAACTTCTACTCACATACTCCAACCAACAATGAAGATTTCCTTAGGGTTTGGTTTGAGTCTAAAAGGACAAAAGGTAGTATTTCCTGCTCTACGTAAAGAGGTATCTTTGGAATACTACAAGGTACAAGGCTAAGGTATTTTGGGCATTATAACAATACTTGGAAGACAACTTTCTACCAAGGGGGGGGGGTAGGCTCGGCTAGCACAACTAGGCTAGGGGGAGGGGGTGTTCTCGGCCAAGGGCCTCTTTCAAGGGGGAGAGGAGCTCTTGGACGAGAGTCAACAAGAGGGAGGGGAGGGATTCAAGACTTGGAAACATTTGTGGATGAATGAAGTCTTCACAAAGGGGGGGTATTTATAGCAAACCCAAATGCCAACCAATGGCCAAGATCAAGCCATGTGCAAGGCAAGTGTAAGGCCTTGATCAAGCCAAGTGCACCCTAACCCCTACTCCACAAAACATGGCACAAGACAAGCCACAAAACAAGGCCAAAACAAGGCACAAAACAAGGAACCAATAGGGCCAAAAAACGTGAGCCACAAAGACAATCCAATTCGTGAACCACCTCTTCCACTTGGACGCCCACTTGCTTCCAATGTGAGGTGACAAGTGTCACCCTCCCGTTGGTCCAAAATGTTTCGTCTCTCGGAAAAATCCGCAAAAATTAAAAAGGATATAGCCGGAATTTTCCCTACGAAAGCTGTGGAAACGTTTCGTCGGAAAACGACTCTAGTCGGCACTTGTGCCCAAATGTAACTTTGGCCAAGCCACCTAGGCGGGGGTGACACGTGTCACCCTCCTAATGGCCCTCAAAAACGTCTTTCGAAAAAAATATCCACAATGGCCAAAATCTCGAAAACAAAGTGGGCCCCACAAAATAGAATTTCTCCAGTGGCCCCACGTGACCATTTCCGAAAATAAAATCTCAAAATTCTAATATAATCCATGAAGTCCAAATACCAAATCTGGGAATCCAATTCCCATTAACGAACCTTTTTCTTCACAAATTACCGGAAACTTTTCCGTCGAAAACTCACATCTTTCTTTCTTTTCAAAATTTACTGTAGACTCTCAGACGCGTCGTCCTCACATACATACCCTGCAACTACGGGTATAACAAGTGCTCTGCACCTCTAAGATTTTTTCAAAGAATGACGGACAGGGGCCGCCATACCCCGAATGTACAAGAGACTACAACTCGAAACTACGAGATAAGCCTCGAAAGGCAGAGCTTTCAACACGCTGAAATGTGATCCTAAGAGCGAGGACCCACGATCGATGTACCTCTACTGCGGCATGACGCGGCCCGAAGGAGGTCGACAACAGTACCAAGTATGTGAAAGCGTAAAATCAGAAATGAAATCATAGCGATCATATAAAGCAGGAGACATGTATGATAACCAAACTACAGTATACAACATATAAACAGTCATATTAAGTCAAGGACTCACGCCCTCCAAATCATCACTCGTGCCCGTGGAATTCCTTCCTCACCGCCGGCAGTCTATGATATGATATCAAGACAAGAATCGAATGGGAGCATACCCGTGCGCTACGCGTCGTGTCGAGATGTCCAAGGAAACAATAAGACAAGATTCCAAATGGAAACATACCCGTGCGCTCGCATCGTGTCGATATGCCCAAAGGAAACAATAAAGCGAGATTCCAAATGGAAACATACCCGTGCGCTACGCATCGTGTCAGTATGCCCAAAGGGAAATAATAAAGCAGTATCAAAATGGAAGCATACCCGTGCGCTACGCATCGTGTCAGTATGTCCAAAGCGATTAGCAAAAGTAACACAATCAACAGGAACGTACCCGTGGAATTCTCCGTCACTGCCGGCACGTCCAAGTAAGTTCTCAACAAGTCAACCGACCCTCCATCGAGAGGCGCGGTAGTATAGAGACACAATTCTTGCACAACAAAGGCTATCACGACAAGCATAGGCAAGTTGCATAACAACAAGCACAGGCAGGTTTCATAACAACAAGCACAGGCAGGTTTCATAACAACAAGCACAGGCAGGTTTCACAACAACTCAAAGTACTTTCATTTGATGCCAAGGTCCGAGTTTTAACCCTAAAGTACTACGTACGTTAAATTCTTTTTAAAGATCCATTTCTTTTACAAAGGTCACCCGATACCCGTAGTATATATAAAAAAGAGAGTGACGAACATTGTTAAGTAAACAAAAATGCTTTCCTTTGTAAAATCAAGTAATAACCTTATTTACCAAACGTTCAAGTTTGCCTAATTTCAATGCTCAAGTTTCTCATTTTAGAAAAGGTTTCGTAGTTCATAGTTTTAATCCTTTAAAACATAATTCTCCTTTAAACGATTTGAGAAACATATGCCTTATCTGTGAGTAGGTTATTCTTGTTTATAATCAATCTTATTAAGCAACCATGATCTAGGAAATGTAATATCATTTTGTCTCATCTTAGCTTCTATGCAGATGGAGGTTTCTACTGGTTTTAATAACAATTTGTTATTTGTCAATACACTTTCCTTTATTAGCGCTGCTGTGGTTTGTTCGATACTTATTCTCATTTTCGAAATCAGTACAACATTATTCTTCTTTAAAACCAAGTACTCATTACTCGCGAATGAGGTTTCACAACACTTTTAACAAAATGTTAATTACCAAGGAAAACAAGTTAAGTCTCTTATCTTTCAAGATCAAGTCTCTTAACTTCAAAAAAATCAGTAAACCATTCTTTTTATCACTCTTAAGACGTTATACCTAACTTCCCATAAAGCTAGTACAACTCTTATGTTTTCAAAGCCAAGTATTACTACACATCAAATCCGTTATAAGTCAAATCAGTTACCCTTTGAAACCACAAAGCATTTTCCTACCTACATAAAGCTGTTATAACCAACTTCCCATAAAGCCGTTATAACACTTTATGTTTCAAACCAAATAAATACATTAAACACATGTACGTCTACCGTACTACATAGTTATACACATATCATGCTAGAACAGATAGGAAGAGGTTCACATACCTCGCGACGAGTATCGACTAATAGCAAAACGCTCCAAGTACTTCAAACCGTCGGCTACTCCTTAAGCCACGTAGATTGCACCACACGTAGTACTTCAACCTATAAGGCCACAAGGCGCTTATTAACATCTAGATCTCATCGTTCCATATTCTACAGAAAATTCGGCAGCACCTCCCCCCCCCCCGCAACAGCGTAAAACTCCTCCTCTATCGAGGCCGGCTACCAAGCCAACCAGGGGGGGTTTGCACGTCTAACCGGACGTGTACAATTCTACCCACAGTAATACTACACAAGTCTCTCATGTCTGATCCATGTAATTACTGATTCATTTCGATTCTTTATTCTTCAGGCTTAAGTCAAAAGACATTGCCGCACAACTATGTTCAATTCTATATATAGTATACTTTAACTATATATTCCTACAACATGTAATTTCCAATTACAATAGAAGGTCAAGATATTTACCTCTATAAGCCCAAAATTATCCAAGTTATAATGTCGATCCTGAGCAAGGTTTAGCTCCTACTCCGTGCGCTCCAATCCGCTCCAAACAACCCTTAGAAGTTCTAACCAACTTCTACTAAAATACTTCAACCAACAATGAAGATTTCCTTAGGGTTTCGGTTTGAGACTAAAAGGACAAAAGGTAGTATTTCCGGGCTCTACGTATAGAGGTAACTTTTGGAATACAACAAGGTAAAGGCTAAGGTATTTTGGGCATTATAACAATACTTGGAGAAGTATTTCTACCAAGAGGGGGGGGTGTATTATACGAAAACAACTAGGCTAGGGGGGGGTACCCCACGGCTAGCACCTCAAAGGGGGGAGGGGGAGGCTCTCGGCCACAAAGGCCACTCAAAGGGGGAGGGGTTTCTCGGCCAAGGGCCTTTACTAGGGCGGGGGGGCTCTTGGACGAGAGTCAAACAAGAGGAGAGGGGAAGGATAGCAAGACTTGGAACATATTTGGATGAATGAAGTCTTCAAGCCAAGGGGGGTATTTATAGCAAAACCAAAAGCCAACCAATGGCCAAGATCAAGCCATGTGCAAGGCAAGTGTAAGGCCTTGATCAAGCCAAGTGCACCCTAACCCTACTCCACCAAACATGGCACAAAACAAGCCACAAAACAAGCCACAAAACAAGGCCAAAAATAAGGGACCAATCGGCCAAGGCCAACCAACCCTCTTTACCGTCCAATGAGGGTGACAAGTGTCACCCTCCCGTTGGTCCAAAAATGTTCCGTCGCTCGGAAAAATCCGCAAAAATACCAAACGACATAGCCGGAATTTTCCCTACGTAAGCTGTGGAAACGTTTCGTCGAAAAAATGATTCTATACGGGTGTTGTGCACAAAATTTCGAAACTAGCCAAACTTAAGTCTCAAATTGTCGTACGTACGTCCTTACGTATATACTCTGGAAATACGGGGTATAACATTCTCCTCGTAGAAACATTCGTCCGAATGTTCCTTCTCAAGACGGATAACGATAGAGTTCTTCTAATAAGTTGCCAACGCCACAATCGCCACGAAACACCCGTAAATACTTACATCCAAGTCCACGAGGAAACACCTCTAACATCACAAACTTTTGTCACTTTGCGCGAGGTTCTAGTGTCACTCTGGCGACCAACAAATTATGCCCGGATGCGTGCGATTCCTGAGGTCTAAAATATACATCCTTCGCACCTTCTCCCTTCACAAGAAATGATCATATCTATGCTCGCAATACATGCTCGCCTTTACCCTTACTCGTCGTACTCTTCTCGAACACTTGAACTCTTCTAGTATACGTACCACACTTTAGTCAACGCTTCTGTTTCCAACCCTTGGAGTCACTACCTCCAAACTTGGTCATCTTACTAGCCTCAATCTTCCTTAAGGCCATCCCCGACCTTCACGATCTGCTTCTGGTCGAACACACTCACGAACTCAAATGATGGTCATCTAATCTCGGGCCTAGCACCCTCGTGACCCTACCACCTGGCGGGACCACGAGCTGACCCCACCGAAGCAGGCGCGGGTTGGCCCTCAACATGGCCCCAACCCGACCCACTTAACGCATCACGCTCTTGTTCCCCGATCCGGAACAATCTTACCTCTACAGGCTATGAAAGCTACTACTTCCATTGCACACCACCCCGGGACTTATCACACAATACATTCTAGGCATAAAATGCACTCCGACAAGGATCACTTGCAAAAACTTGTACTCAAGACGGCCTTATATCTAAGGTCTCAACTGTAATATTCTAGGGTTCATCATTTCCTCACCCTCAAGCTTACCCTTCTCACTAACCAGGTTCTACATCACATTTTAGCACAAAGCTATCCGAACATAACACTAATCACAACATCAATACATACAAAACTCTAGATGGTTAAGGATATACCTGAAAGTAGGCGGTTCAGAGGACCGCTTAAAATGAAACTTCCACCGCGACCTCTCCGTGGCCCGCGGTGTATGAACATCTGCTGGCTATGGAAGGTGAAGAACCCACCCGATCTCGCGTTACGTGCTATCTACCAGTCTTGCCACCAGTGGACAGTTTCTCCCAAAAATGGCCTGCTGTCGCATGTAAAACAAACTCCTGACTAGCACGACACTCCACCGTGGAGTCTACCACGGTCACAACGAGGTAGGGGTGGCCGGTGGCTAACACCCCGCTCTCCGAAAATCTGAACCCTTGGAGCCCCGACCGCTCCCGAATACTCTGCCGCTCACGAAGATTGTGGAGGACCACTGCATCTTGGCGGGCGCGCATAACTAGTCTGCTTCTGGCGGTCCACCTCGAAAGTCACCAAAGGACCTGCTGTTCGGCCCTCTTCACGACCTTGATCATTTCGTCGATTTCTCGCTCCTCACCTCAGTGCATAAGCTCAGATCGGGCAATGTCCATGCGGTGAAGAGCTACACGAACAACTCTATGCTAGGTAATCATCGAGCCCTGTAACATATCGGTGCACTCGATCCTCCATACTAGCCACTAATGCGGGGACGTACCGGGCCAATGAGTCGAACTCACATTGTACTCCCGAACGTATGGCCGCTTCACGCAACACCAAAAATCTGCCGGCGAGCCCTCCTCATCCGTGGAGGCAAGAAATGTGCGAAAGGCCCCAAAACTCGTCCCAAACGGTGGAAGTGCATTCTCTCCGGGACGGCTCACGAATCAAACGATCGGCTCGGTATCACGCGGCCGATGCGAACCTAAGACCACCGACTCGGCCTCGAAGCCTTGATCACTCTCATGATCCACAGTATCGCTTGATGAACTCCTGCGGATCATCCTCGTGTCTCGACCGTAGAACTCGCGGGCTACATCTCGGGAAGTCGTAGACTCAAACTGTCCGATCTAGGGTCAACCATCGGTGCTCTTTGGGCTAATCGTCCGGCCCTATCCTCATATCTGCCACGACCGCCGCGAATCGCCATCTCCTTGTACCCCAACCGCTCGCCAGCACGTGGAATGGAGGCTCGTGCATCGTAGTCTCGCCGCCATCGCTGCGCTCTAAACTCTCTGGTCTTTGGCGGCGTCGCGAAACTCGCCATCGGAATCTTGCCTCAGTCTTGGCCGCTGCGCTCGTACACCTCTCTCAGATCTCACTAGCGACTCCTCACCGCCTTGCCCACTGGCTCTGGTTGCCTTGCGCGAAGGCATAACTGGTAAAAACGAGATACGTCAGAGGGGTCCAACTTATCACACAGCTCTAAGGCACGATCTCAGAATGAGAAGAATGGAAACCAATCCTAAATGTCCTGCAACCTCCTGATTATAGATGTGGTGCACAACACACCGATAATCAAGACTCTACTAGACACGGTCTGTAGACACCTTCCGAGGATTAACTGCTCTGATACCACTTTTGTCACGACCGTTTGGGCGTGGTCGTGCCTACCGGGCACCCTAGTGATACAACATCAGAGAAAACCAGCGGAAATAAAAAACCTTAAACATGAAATGAGAGACATGATAGATAAACAGGCCAACCAAAACAGTTGCCTTCAGTATATATACATAAAAACCCGAACAGTTATCCTTTTTACAAAACCCTTCCCACAACAGTGCTACAGACCTCTAAGATTTTTTCAATAAAGAATGACGGGCGGGGCCGCCATACCTGAATGTACAGAGACTACAACTCGGAAACCTACCAAAGATAAGCCTCGAAGGAACGGAGCTTTCAACACGCTGAAATGTGATCCTAGAGCGAGGACCCACGATCGATGTACCTCTACTGCGGCGTGAACGGCCCCGAGAGGTCGATCTAACAGTACCAAGTATGTGAAATCAGAAAAATCAGAATGAAATCATAGCGATCTATATAAAGCATGAGACATGTATGATAACCAAACTACGATATCTGACATATAAACAGTCATATTAAGTCAGGGACTCACGCCCTCCAAATCATCACTCGTGCCCGTGGAATTCCTTCCTCACCGCCGGCAGTCTATGATATGATATCAACAAGACAGCAATCCAAATGGGAGCATACCCGTGCGCTACGCATCGTGTCAGTATGTCCAAAGGGAAACAATAAGACAGCATTCCAAATGGAAACATACCCGTGCGCTACGCATCGTGTCAGTATGCCCAAAGGGAAACAATAAAGCAGCATTCCAAATGGAAACATACCCGTGCGCTACGCATCGTGTCAGTATGCCCAAAGGGAAACAATAAAGCAGTATCAAAATGGAAGCATACCCGTGCGCTACGCATCGTGTCAGTATGTCCAAAGCGATTAGCAAAAGTAACACAATCAACAGGAACGTACCCGTGGAATTCTCCGTCACTGCCGGCACGTCCAAGTAAGTTCTCAACAAGTCAACCGACCCTCCATCGAGAGGCGCGGTAGTATAGAGACACAATTCTTGCACAACAAAGGCTATCACGACAAGCATAGGCAAGTTGCATAACAACAAGCACAGGCAGGTTTCATAACAACAAGCACAGGCAGGTTTCATAACAACAAGCACAGGCAGGTTTCACAACAACTCAAAGTACTTTCATTTGATGCCAAGGTCCGAGTTTTAACCCTAAAGTACTACGTACGTTAAATTCCTTTTAAAGATCCATTTCTTTTACAAAGGTCACCCGATACCCGTAGTATATATAAAAAAGAGAGTGACGAACATTGTTAAGTAAACAAAAATGCTTTCCTTTGTAAAATCAAGTAATAACCTTATTTACCAAACGTTCAAGTTTGCCTAATTTCAATGCTCAAGTTTCTCATTTTAGAAAAGGTTTCGTAGTTCATAGTTTTAATCCTTTAAAACATAATTCTCCTTTAAACGATTTGAGAAACATATGCCTTATCTGTGAGTAGGTTATTCTTGTTTATAATCAATCTTATTAAGCAGCCATGATCTAGGAAATGTAATATCATTTTGTCTCATCTTAGCTTCTATGCAGATGGAGGTTTCTACTGGTTTTAATAACAATTTGTTATTTGTCAATACACTTTCCTTTATTAGCGCTGCTGTGGTTTGTTCGATACTTATTCTCATTTTCGAAATCAGTACAACATTATTCTTCTTTAAAACCAAGTACTCATTACTCGCGAATGAGGTTTCACAACACTTTTTAACAAAATGTTAATTACCAAGGAAAACAAGTTAAGTCTCTTATCTTTCAAGATCAAGTCTCTTAACTCCTAAGATTAAATAGCCATTCTTTTTTTTATCTCTTTTAGACGTTATACCTAACTTCCCATAAAGCTAGTATAACTCTTATGTTTTCAAAGCCAAGTATTACTACACATCAAATCCGTTATAAGTCAAATCGATTTACTTTGAAACCACAAAGCATTTTCCTACCTACATAAAGTCGTTATAACTAACTTCCCATAAAGCGTTATAACACTTTATGTTTCAAACCAAATAAATACATTAAACACGTATGCACCGCGTACTACATAGTTATACACATATCATGCTAGAACGGATAGGAAGAGGTTCACATACCTCGCGACAGTATCGACTAATAGCAAAAGCGCTCCAAGTACTTCAAACCGTCGGCTACTCCTTAAGCCACGTGGATTGCACCACACGTAGTACTTCAACCTATAAGGCCACAAGGCGCTTTATTAACATCTAGATCTCATCGTTCCATATTCTACGTAAAATTCTAAGAACCTCCCCACGCATGGCGTAAAACTCCTCCTCTATCGAGGCCGGCTACCAAGCCAACCAGGGGGGGTTTGCACGTCTAACCGGACGTGTACAATTCTACCCACAGTAATACTACACAAGTCTACTGTAATACAGTCCATGTAATTACAGTTCAGCTCAGTTCTTTATTCTTCAGGCTTAAGTCAAAAGACATTGCCGCACAACTATGTTCAATTCTATATATAGTATACTTTAACTATATATTCCTACAACATGTAATTTCCAATTACAATAGAAGGTCAAGATATTTACCTCTATAAGCCCAAAATTATCCAAGTTATAATGTCGATCCTGAGCAAGGTTTAGCTCCTACTCCGTGCGCTCCAATCCGCTCCAAACAACCCTTAGAAGTTCTAACCAACTTCTACTAAAATACTTCAACCAACAATGAAGATTTCCTTAGGGTTTCGGTTTGAGACTAAAAGGACAAAAGGTAGTATTTCCGGGCTCTACGTATAGAGGTAACTTTTGGAATACAACAAGGTAAAGGCTAAGGTATTTTGGGCATTATAACAATACTTGGATAAGTATTTCTACCAAGAGGGGGGGTGTATTATACGAAAACAACTAGGCTAGGGGGGGGGGTACCCCACGGCTAGCACCTCAAAGGGGGGAGGGGGAGGCTCTCGGCCACAAAGGCCACTCAAAGGGGGAGGGGTTTCTCGGCCAAGGGCCTTTACTAGGGAGGGGGGGCTCTTGGACGAGTCAAACAAGAGGAGAGGGAAGGATAGCAAGACTTGGAACATATTTGGATGAATGAAGTCTTGCCAAGGGGGTATTTATAGCAAAACCAAAAGCCAACCAATGGCCAAGATCAAGCCATGTGCAAGGCAAGTGTAAGGCCTTGATCAAGCCAAGTGCACCCTAACCCTACTCCACCAAACATGGCACAAAACAAGCCACAAAACAAGCCACAAAACAAGGCCAAAATAAGGGACCAATCGGCCAAGGCCAACCACCCTCTTTCTGCGTCAACGAGGGTGACAAGTGTCACCTCCCGTTGGTCCAAAAATGTTCGTCGCTCGGAAAAATCCGCAAAAATACCAAACGACATAGCGGAATTTTCCTACGTAGTCGTGGAAAGCGTTTCGCCGAAAAATGATTCTATACGGGTGTTGTGCACAAAATTTCGAAACTAGCCAAACTTAAGTCTCAAATTGTCGTACGTACGTCCTTACGTATATACTCTGGAAATACGGGGTATAACAGGAAGAGCTCTCAAGACTCCACCAACTTGAGGGTGACAAGTGTCGCCCTCTCGTTGGTCCAAAACATTTCGTCTCTCGGAAAAATCCGCAAAAATTAAAAATGACATAGCCGGAATTTTCCCTTACCAAGTTGTCTAAAACGTTTCGTCGAAAAACGACTCTAATCGGGGGTTGTGCACAAAATAAAATCGGCCAAGCCTACTTTAAGCTTCAAACTTCTCTACGTACGTCCTTACGTACATACTCTGGAAATACGGGGTATAACATTCTCCCCTCCTTAGAAACATTCGTCCCGAATGTTACTTCTAAGTCTCAAACAAACATGCGCCAGTATAGTCTTCACTGCTATACTTACGAAAACAATCCTGCCACACCTGGCCACAGAAACACCTCCGCAAATACTTACATCCAAGTCCACGAGGAAACACCTCTATCATCACAAAAGCCCTTACCCGAGGTCTAAAATATACTTCCTTCGCACCTTCTCCTTACAAAAGAAATGATCACATCTATGCTCGCAATACATGCTCGCTTTTTCCCTTACGCGTCGTACCCTTCTCGTACACTCGAACTCTTTCTTAACATATCTCTGTTACTGATTCAGTTTCCAAATCTCTGGGTTACTATCTCTAACTTGGTCATCATTAACTGGGAACACTCTGGATGGATCTCCGATACTTTTCCGAACATAACAATATGAAAGACCGGACATACTGCCTCCCACGTCGGACGTCAAAGCTAACTTATAGGCAACCTGGCCTATCCTCCAACGGATCTGAAAAGGCCCAAAGTAACTCGGGCTAAGTTTCCTCTATTTTCCAAAACTCGTCACACCCTTCCGGGGTGGTACCTTCGATAAGACCCACCGTCAACCTGAACTCCAAGCGTCGTCGCCGATTATCCGCACGACTTCTGTTGACTCTGAGCTGCCGATAACCTCTCCTGGATAAGCTTCACCCTAACCACATCCTGCCGAAATAAATATGAACCAACTATCAGCACTTTGCCAACATCGAACCAATCGACCGGCAACTTACGCTTCCGCCCCTACAAGGCTTCATAAGGCGACATCCGAATACTGAAATGGTAGCTATTAAAACACTCCTCAACAGAGACAACAATCCTTACAGCTACCCCTGAAATCCACACGCCCGGCAGAGGCGAATGCGATCTCGAGACTTACGAGTTCCTAACCTGCTGGTAAAACTTCCGAGAAAAAGCGGTGTACCACAGGCTCGACATGCATCATAAGGTGAAGGTAGGCACCCCGTGCAACCTTACAATCTTTCTGATATATCATCTCGCGGCAACGGTCTGTCGAGAAAGACACGATGGGTGACCCATCGGCCCGACTCTGGTTGAATCGTCCACGAACTCGTCGATGGTTAACTAATCTTGGGCCTAACACCCTCGTGACCCTACCACTGGCGGGACCACCACGACCCCACCATAAAAGCAGTCGCGGGTTGACCACGCGTAGCCTCAACCCGACCCACTCTCGCGTAAAACACTTGCTCCCCGATCCGGAACAATCTCACTAATCCACGTTACGAAAACCTAGCGGTCTTCTTAGCTCAACTACCCTCTTTCATTTCCCACAACTCAGGGACTTATATACCAATATAACTCACGTGCACTATGCACTCCGATAAGGGTCAAACACGAATGTAACCTTTTACTCAAGATTGCCTTGCCTTCAAGGTTTCCACGTATAAAGCTTTAAGGCTCACACTTTTCCTATCCCCCAATCTTCCCCGGTTTCTAACCATGATTTCTAATCACAATTTTTCACTTATGTTATATGAACATAATACTTAAGATATACTCATCTTACACGTACTAATCTCTATAGGGTTAACGATATACATGTATCTACTGCTTCACTCCCCTTAGTCGTTCTAATCAAACCTACCCCGTAGGGCGCATAGCTAGGGAAAATGACGAACTACCCACCGATCCTGAAGGCTGAGTCCTCCTACTAGGACATCCTTTCGACACATGGCCCTGACGGCCGCCGGTAAAACAAGTACCAACTCAAAGACAACATTCACCGGGATGACGTCTGTCACACTATGAACATTGGGGAAAAACTGAATCCGGCTGGCTGGAACCTACGTGTAGCTGTGAACCGGAAGCTCTGGAGCTCTGACCAACTCCTGCATACCCCGAACGTCCTGAACCCTGTGGAGGACCTCTCTGCACTGGTGGATGTGCATAATCTAATCTGCTGGTGAGGTGACTCGACTCGAAAGTTACCAAAGGACCTTGCTGTTCTGACCCTCTTCTGCTGTCCTTGGTTAACCCGTCGATCTCTACGTTTCTTGGCCTGCTGCGCATAAGCCCGTACACAGGCCATGCTCAAGCCTAACTGAAGAATTACTCTTGTACAACCCTCTCTTAGATAGTCATCAAGACTCGCGGTACATCGGTATACTCTCTGGTAGCCAAATCCATAGCTAGTAACAGGGTCGCCTCTTTGCAATCTATATTCTCTGTCGATGCATTGGGCGAAGGTTCATATATCATGGTCGCAGTAGGCACTGCTGCCGCTGTGTAAACTCTGCTGGGGCTGGGGACGTAGCATAACTCCCCGAATGAAATACCACCCCAGGTGATGATTGGGCCCGTGCCCACGTAACCCTCTGTACTCTACTCGCAGCTCCCTCGGCTGCCTTGCCCTCCTGGGCTCGGGTTGCCTTACGCGGAGGCATAACGGTAAGGGAAAGAAATACGTTAGAGGGGTCCAACTTATAACACAGCTCTAAGCACGATCTCAGAGTGAGAAGAATGGAAACCAATCCTAAATATCCTATAGCCTCCTGATTATTGGTGTGGTGCACAACACACCGATAATCAAGACTCTACTCGATCTGATGCATAGACACTTTCCGAGGATTAATCGCTCGATACCACTTTTGTCACGACCGCTCGGCCGTGGGTGCCTTACGGGCACCCAAGTAGTCATACATCGAGAAAATCAGCGGAACATAAAACCTGACATGAAATAATGCAAAGGAAACACTGCTTATCTCAAGAAAAGTTGCCTTTCAAAGATAAATATATATAAACTTAGATCCGAACGATTACATCCCATTACAACCACCCGCAACAAGACTCTGGACCTCTACGAATGATATGACAACAACGACGGGACGGGGCCGTCATACCCCACGAATGTAGCACCTGACAACAGGGGACTATACCGAGATAAGCCTCGAGAAAGCGGAGCTTCCCAAACGCTGAGCGTGAACCTATGAGCGAGGATCAACACGGTGTACCTCTACTGCGGCATGAGCGGCCCCGAAGGAGGTCGATTACAACAGTACCAAGTATGTGAAAATCGTAAATGAAATCATAGTAGTCTATATAAAGCGGGAGACATGTATGATAACCAAACTACGATTCCTGATAAATAGCGATCATGTCAAGTCAGGGACTCACGCCCTCAAAGTCATCACTCAAATATAACTATGGGTCTCACGTCCATAACATCAATCATGCCCGTGGAATACCTTCCTCACTGGCAGTCTATGATATAAAAGCACCAAGAATACACATGAACACGGGTCCCACTGTGTCATAATAAAAGCGTGCGGGGTAAATGCGAAGGCATAGCCGACTACTAATACCACAGTACCAACAAGGTCATAAAGCGTATCATGAGATCTGTCTGAACCGCCACATGATCGGCCGCCACTCGCGCGATATCTAATGTGCGTGTCTAGTCCTCGAACTTCCGCGACTCGCGTAGGCCAACCTCATAGGCCCGCATGAGGTATTCCCGCGTCGAGGTAGCTACTCCCGGCATCCGCCTGGACTCGCAGTCCGCATGGCCACAAGTACCGCATGACCACAAGGGCCGCACACTAACCTGGAACTCTCGTAGCTCCGCATGGATCCCCTGGACCCGCATGAGGTAGTCTCGAATCATGGTCCCAGACCGCCTGAGCTATACCCCGCATCGGAGGGCAGCTTAACCCCCGGTATTATGTCAAGAGGTGAGTGATATAATACTAGCATAACGGCTTACCGTAAGACAATATAAGCACAACAAGGGAAACCCCTTTACACAAACATCACAAGACACTAACACACGTAACATCCTAACATGTTTAATTATCAAATCAAACAAGGAAGTATTACAAGGCTATCACAAATCAACACACTCAAATTATCCACACAAGGTACTTTCTACTTTATGTTTAACACGTTCGGGTTTTTAGCCCCAAAGTACTTCATGTATTAACTCTTTAAAATATCCGTTTCTTTCACAAAAGTCACACAATACCCGTAGTATAAAAATAGAGTGACTATCTTTTTAAGTAAACCAAAACACTTCCCTTTGTAAAATTAAGTAACAACATTATTTTCCAAACGTTCAAGTTTGCCTAATTTCAAATGATCAAGTTTCTCATTTTTCGAAAGGTTTCGTAGTTCATAGTTTTGATCCTTTAAAACAATTCGAGAAACATATACCTTATGTGTGAGTAGTTTATTCTTGTTCATAACAATCTTATTACAGCATCCATGATCTAGGAAATGTAATATCATTTTGTCTCATCTTAGCTTCTATGCAGATGGAAGTTTCTACTGGTTTTAATAATACTTTATTAGTCAAAACATTTCCCTTTATTAGCGATGCTGTGGTTTGTTCGATACTTATTCTGATTTCCGAAATCAGTAAAACGTTATTGCTTTTAAAAACCAAGTACTCATTTCTCACGAATGAGGTTTCACAAAATTCATATTAATAAACCAAGTCAAGTCTCTTATCTTTTTAAGATTAAGTCTCTTAATCTTTCTTAAAGTCAATAAACCCTTCTTTTTATCTTTCTTAAGCCGTTATACCTAACTTCCCATAAAGCTAGTATAACTCTTAAGCTTTTAAAACCAAGTATTACTCTTACATTAAAAATGGTTCGAGATTCTTTTGAAATACTTCAAGATTATTCAGGCTTAAGTCAAAAGACATTGCCGTAATTATTATTCAGGCTTAAGTCAAAAGACATTGCCGTAATTATTATTCAGTTAACACACGTACGTCTACCGTACTATATATACTTTAAAATATCATGCTCAAGAGTATAGGAAGAATCACATACCTCGCGACGATTATCGACTATTCGCAAAACGCTCCAAATCGTAGTCCGGCTAGCCTTTTCCACCCTCCGAGTAGAATACGCTACTCGCAGTACTTCAACCTATAACGGTTATACAAGTCTATCAAAGTCTAGACTACTCTGCAGGTTAATCTTCTGATGTGATTTCAGTTCAAGTCTTTTCTGTAATATCCTTCTATTACAGTTCAAAACTCTTCTATGAATCTTATATTCATTTCCATATTACTACAGTATGTAATTTCCAATTACAATAGGGGGACAAGATATTTACCTCGATAAGCCCATAATTATCCAAGTATAATGTCGATCCTGAGCAACGTTTAGCTCCTACTCCGGGTGCTCCAACCCGCTCCAAACAACCCATAGAAGTTCTATGCAACTTCTTCTTAATACTCCAACCAACTATGGAGAGTTTCCTTAGGGTTTCGGTTTGAGACAAAAAGGACATAAGGTAGTATTTCCGGGCTCTATGTATAGAGGTATCTTTGGAATACTACAAGGTATACGGCTAAGGTAATTTTGGTATAGTAACAATACTATGGAGAGTATTTCTACCAAGAGGGTGGTGTATTTATACGAGACAACACCACAAGAGGGTGTACCTCGCCAACCCCACTGGGAGGGGGTACTCTCGGCCGAGGGAGGGACTCTCGGCGAGGGCCTCACAGGGGGAGGGGAGGCTAGGGCGAGACAGCACCACAAAGGGGGGAAGAGCTCTCAAGACTTAGGAAAGTTTTGGAATGGATGAAGAAGTCTTCAAAGGGGGGGGGGGGTATTCATAGGAAGACCAAGGGTCATGATCTAGCCAAGTGGGGGGCAAGTGGAGGGCCAAGATGTGCCCAAGTGCCCCCTAGTCCCTTGTCACGACCCGTTCCGGGGCCCGTGACTGGTGCCTTACCCCGGGCACCCTAGTGATACAACATCAGAGAAAAACCAGCGGAAATAAAAACTTAAACATTTAAATAGACATGGATCAAGATAAAGAAAATAGGCTAGCCAAAACGGTTGCCTTTCAACATATATATATGTATAGACATTTGAACAGTTACAATCCTTACAACCCTGCCCACAACAGTGCTACAGACCTCTAAGATTTTTACAACAACTATGACGGGACAGGGCCCCGCCATACCCTTGAATGTACAAGAACCTACAGACTCAGGGTAACATACCAAAGATAAGCCTCTGAAGGAACGGAGCTTCCCAATATGCTGAAAGGTGATCCTATAAGCGGGGATCGACAGCCGATGTAACTCTACCTGCGGCATGAACGCAGCCCCCCGAAGGAGGTCGATAACAGTACCAAGTATGTGAAAGCGTAAAATCAGAAATGAAATCATAGCAGTCTATATAAAGCAGGAGACATGTATGATAACCAAACTACAGTACACCACATAAAAACAATCATATCAAGTCAGGGACTCACGCCCTCCAAATCGTCACTCGTGTCCGTGGAATTCCTTCCTCACTGCCGGCAGTCTATGATATAACAACACCAAGGAGTATACATGAACACCAGGTCTCACCTGTGTCAATAAAATCGTATGGGGCAAGTATAATTACCAGATCCGACCGTACGTCACGAAGCTCCATCCAAACACTGACTCGCGAAGCTGACACGTGGCAAGTGCACTAGCCTCCACCAGATCCACCTGTGTCACGTAGCTGACGGGGGCAAGTGAATCGGCCAGGCTCCTGATCACAACCGTAAGTCACGATACTTCGCCGCGAAGCTGACACATGGCAAGTGTAATAACCTGTATCAGATCCACCTGCGTCACGTAGCTGACGGGGGCAAGTAAAGCGAGCTCGCACGATCCTGGCAACCGTAAGTCACGATACTTCGCCATAACCAAAATGGTCACATGTCCACATAATCCATCAACGGTGTAGACATGCCCATGTAACAATGCTAATGGAAGCATACCCGTGGAATCTCCCGTCACTGCCGGTACGTCTAAGTAAGTTCTCCACAAGTCAACCGGCCCTCCATCGAGAGACGCGGTAGTATAGAAACACAATTCTTGCACAACAAAGACTATCACCATAAGCATAGGCAAGTTACACAACAACAACATAGTCAAGTTACATAACAACAAACATAGGCAAGTTATACATAACTCAAGGTACTTTCATTTTATGACAAAGTCCGGGTTTTAACCCTAAAGTACTACGTTCGTTAAATTCCTTTTAAAGAGATCCATTCCTTTTATAAAAGTCACCCGGTACCCGTAGTATAAAATAGAGTGACTCACATTTTTAGGTAAACCAAAACACTTTCTTTTTCAACAACATTCTTTTCCTTAAAGTTCCAGTTTGCCTAATTTCAATTACTCAAGTCTCTTTATTTTAGAAAAGTTTCATAGTTCAATGTCTTAATCTCTTTCAAAACAATTGAGTAACATATGCCATATGTGTGAGCAGTTTATTCTTGTTTATAACCGTCTTATTAAAGCAGCCATGATCTAGGAAATGTAATATTATTTTGTCTCATCTTAGCTTCTATGCAGATGGAGGTTTCTACTGGTTTTAATAATACTTCATTATTCATTACATTTTCCTTTATTAACGCTGCAGTGGTTTGTCGATACTTATTCTGATTTCCGAAATCAGTAAAACATTTCTTCTTTTAAAAACCAAGTACTCATTACTCACGAATGAGGTTTCACACAAAATTCATATTTATTCAAGTCAAGTCTCTTATCTTTTAAGATCAAGTCTCTTAACTTCTAAAAATCAGTAAACCATTCTCTTTATCTCTCTTAAGACGTTATACCTAACTTCCCATAAAGCTAGTATAACTCTTATGTTTTCAAAACCAAGTATTACTCTTCTTTCAAAACGGTTTATAAATCTTTTGAAATACTTCAAGATTCTTTATTACTCAGGCTTAAGTCGAAAGACATTGTCGTAATACTACATTCAGTTAACCCACGTACGTCTACCGTACTATATATATATTCCTTTTAACATATTTCAAGGTTCTTATTATTCAGGCTTAAGTCAAAAGACATTGCCGTACAACTATATTCAGTTAGCACACGTACGTCTACCATACTATATATATATATTATTCAGGCTTAAGTCAAAAGACATTGCTACACGTACGTCTACCGTACTATATATATATTCGTTTAAAATACTTCATGCTCAAGAGTATAGGAAGGATCACATACCTCGCGACGATTATCGACTATAAGCAAAACGCTCCACGACTATAACCCGGCTAGCCTTGTCCACCTTCTAAGTAGCACATGCTACTTGCAGAACATTCAACCAATAAAGGTTATCAGTCTACTGTAAATATAGTCCTATGTAAATACAGTTTAAATCTTCTACTCTAATATTCTTCTGATGTGATTTCAGTTCAAGTCTATTCTGTAATATCCTTCTATAATAGTTCAATTCTCTTCTATGAATCTTAGTTTCATTTCAATCCAACTATAGTATGTAATTTCCAATTACACTAGAAGGATAGGATTATTTACCTCGATGAGCCCAAAATTATCCAAGTTTAATGTCGCTCCTGAGCAACGTTAAGCTCCTACTCCGTGCGCTCCAACCCGCTCCAAGTAACCCTTAGAAGTTCTACGCAACTTCTACTTAACACTTCAACCGACTATGAAGGTTTTCCTTAGGGTTTCGTTTTTGTGACTGAGGGAAAGTATAACAGTATTTTCCGGGCTTTACGTATAGAGGTAACTTTGGAAAGTACTACAAGGTATATGGGCTAAAGTATTTGGGCATTATAACAATACTTGGAGAGTATTTCTATACCACAAAAAAGGGGTATTAATACGAGACAACTAGGCAAGGGGGGGGGGGTACCCTCTCGGCCAAGCCTCACTCGAGGGGAGGCTCTCGGCAAGGCTTCTCAAAGAGGGGGTTTGGGCGAACTCAACTCACAAAGGGGAGGATTTCAAGACTTGGAAAGTGATTTTAGGATGAAGAAGTTCATCAACTTAGAGGGGTATTTATAGGTCAAGGAATGGCCAACCAATGGCCAAGATCCATCCAAGTGTTAGGCAAGTGTAAGGCTAGGATTAAGCCATGTGCACCTTATCCATCTACCACACCAACTTGCACAAATATCCTACCTAACCAATGCCACCTTTTCGTCCATTTGCCGCCCCACTTCCTTCCAATGTGAGGGTGACACATGTCACCCTCCCGTTGGTCCAAAATGTTTTCGTCTCGGAAAAATCCGCAAAAATTAAAAATGACATAGCCGTATTTTTCCCTTCGCAAGTTTAGTAAAACGTTTCGTCGAAAAACGACTCCTTTCGGCACTTGTGTACAAATTTCGAAACTTGCCAAATCTTAAGGCTTAAATTTTCTACGTACGTCCTTACGTACATACCCTGGAAATACGGGGTATAACATTCTCCCCTCCTTAGAAACATTCGTCCCGAATGTTCCTTCTCAAGACGGACAACGATGAAGTTCTTCTTAACAAGTTGCCAATGCCACACCTGGCCACAAAATAACACACGTTCTCTTCCTTCCTTACTCATCGTACCCTTCTCGAACACTTGAACTCTTTTAGTATACGTACCACACTTTAGTCATCGCTTTAGTTTCCAAAACTTTGGAGTCACCACCTCCAAACTTGGTCCTCTTACTAGCCTCAATCTCTCTTAAGGCTATTTCCCGGCCTTCACGATCCGCTTCTGGTCGAACATATCCACGAACTCATACGATGGTCATCTAAACTTGGGCCTAGCACCCTCGTGACCCTACCACCTGGCGGGACCACCCAGAGCTGACCCGCTCGAAAGCAGGCGCGGGTTGACCGCAACGCTGACCCGACCCAGCTTAACGCGTCAAGCTCTTGTTCCCCGATCCGGAACAATCTTACCTATACAGGTCATGAAAGCTACCACTTCCGTTTCACACTACCCAGGGACTTATCACACAATACATTCTAGGCATAAAATGCACTTTGACAAGGATCACTTGCAAAATCTTGTACTTAAGACGGCCTTACATCTAAGGTCTCAACTGTAATATTCTAAGGTTCATCATTTTCTCACCCCTAAACACCTCTCTCACTAACCGTGTTTCTAAATCACGGTTTAGCACAAAGCTATCCGAACATAACACTAAACACATCATCAATACATACAAAACTCTAGAGGTTAAGGATATACTGAAAATAGGCGGTTCGAGGACCGCTAAAGCGGGAACTTCACCGCGACCTCTGGTGGCCGCCGGTGTATGAACATCTGCCTAGCTATGGAAGGTGAAGAACCCATGGCTGCTCTAGTAGTGCATGCTATCCCACCAGTGCTACCACAGTCGGACGATCTCTCGTCAAATGGCCCTGTCGGCGCAAGTATAGCAATCTCCCAAACCGATGCGACATTCCCCATGGGCTTTACCTGATAGTCACACCGAGATACGGGTGGCCTCGTCCGTGACTCCTACTCGCGAAAATCGACACAGGAGCCACGACACGCTCTGAATATCCGAAGGTCCGAAAGGCGTGAAGGACCACTGCATCTTGGCGGAGGTACATAACTAGTCTGGCGATGGCGGTCCGCCTCGAAAGTCACCAAAGGACCTGCTTTACGGCCTCTTCTGCTGATCTTGGTCATTCCGTCGATTTCTCCGCTCCTCACATCCAAGTGCATAAGCCTGCATGCGGGCAATGTCCATGCCCGGCTGAAGAGCTACACCCGAACAACTTTCTGCTAGGTAATCATCGAGCCCTGTAACATATCGGTGCACTCGATCCTCCATACTAGCTACTAATGCGGGGACGTCTGGGCGATGAGTCGAACTCCACATTGTACTCCCGAACCGTACGCCCGTTCTGCCGCAACACCAAAAATCTGTCGGCCCGAGCCCTCCTCATCTGGGGAGGCAAGAAATGTGCAAGAAAGGCCTCTGAGAACTCGTTCCATACAGCTGGAAGTGCATGCCCTCCCCGGGACAGCTCCCACGAATCAAACCAGTCGACTGCGGTATCACGCAGCCGATGCGAACCTAGGACCACCGACTCGGTCTCCGATGCCTTGATCACTCTCATGATCCGCTGTAACTGCCGGATGAACTCCTGCGGATCATCCTCAGGCCTCGACCCATAAAACTCTGGCGGGTTACATCTCAGAAAATCCCGTAGCCTCACTATCTCGATGCAGGGTGAACGGCTGGTGCTCTTTGGGCTGCTGCGTCCGGCCCTATCCTCAAGTCAGCCTGACCACGGCCGTTAATCGGCCACTCCTTGTAACTCATCTCTTCGCTCCGGTGTGGGGATGGAGGCTCGAATCTTGTGGTCTCTGTAGAGGCTGCATTGCTCTACTCGCGACTCCGCTGCCTTGCCGCCACGGGCGGGTTGCCTTGCGGAGGCATAAGCGGTAAAAGCGAAATGCGTCGGAGGGTCAACTTATCACACGGCTCTAGGCACGATCTCGGAATGAGAAGAGCGGAAACCAATCCTAAATGTCCTGCGGCCTCACGATTATAGATGTGGTGCCTGACACATCGATAATCAAGACTCTACTAGAACAGTGCTGTAGACACTTTCCGAGGACTAAGCGCTCTGATACCACTTTTGTCACGACCCGTTCGGGGCGTGGTTGATTCCTACCGGGCACCCTAGTGATACAACATCGAGAGAAAAACCGGAAATAAAAACTTAAACATTTAAATAGACATGGATCAAGATAAAGAAAATAGGCGGCCAAAGCGGTTGCCTTTCAACATATATATATGTATAGACATTTGAGCGATTACAATCCTTACAACCACACTTGCGATTGCTCTGGACCTCTAAGATTTTTACAACAACTATGACGGGACAGGGCCCCGCCATACCCTTGAAAGTACAAGAACCTACAGACTCAGGGTAACATACCAAAGATAAGCCTCTGAAGGAACGGAGCTTCCCAATATGCTGAAAGGTGATCCTATAAGCGGGGATCGACAGCCGATGTAACTCTACCTGCGGCATGAACGCAACCCCCCGAAGGAGGTCAGTACAACAGGTACCAAGTATGTGAAACTGTAAAATACTGTAAATGAAATCATAGCAGTCTATATAAAGCAGGAGACATGTATGATAACCAAACTACAGTACACCACATAAAAACAGTCATATCAAGTCAGGGACTCACGCCCTCCAAATCATCACTCGTGCCCGTGGAATTCCTTCCTCACTGCCGGCAGTCTATGATATAACAACACCAAGGAGTATACATGAACACCAGGTCTCACCTGTGTCAATAAAACCGTACGGGGCAAGTATAATTACCAGATCCGACCGTACGTCACGAAGCTCCATCCAAACACTGACTCGCGAAGCTGACACGTGGCAAGTGCACTAGCCTCCACCAGATCCACCTGCGTCACGTAGCTGACGGGGGCAAGTGAATCGGCCAGGCTCCCGATCACAACCGTAAGTCACGATACTTCGCCGCGAAGCTGACACGTGGCAAGTGCAATAACCTGTACCAGATCCACCTGCGTCACGTAGGCGGCGGGGCAAGTAAGCAGCTCGCGCCGATCACCACCGTAAGTCACGATACTTCGCCATAACCAAAATGGTCACATGTCCACAGAATCCATCAACGGTGTAGACATGCCCATGTAACAATGCTAATGGAAGCATACCCGTGGAATCTCCCGTCACTGCCGGTACGTCCAAGTAAGTTCTCCACAAGTCAACCGACCCTCCATCGAGAGACGCGATAGTATAGAAACACAATTCTTGCACAACAAAGACTATCACCATAAGCATAGGCAAGTTACACAACAACAACATAGTCAAGTTACATAACAACAAACATAGGCAAGTTATACATAACTCAAGGTACTTTCATTTTATGACAAAGTCCGGGTTTTAACCCTAAAGTACTACGTTCGTTAAATTCCTTTTAAAGAGATCCATTCCTTTTATAAAAGTCACGGTGCTGTAGTATAAAATAGAGTGACTCACATTTTTAGGTAAACCAAAACACTTTCTTTTTCAACAACATTCTTTTCCTTAAAGTTCCAGTTTGCCTAATTTCAATTACTCAAGTCTCTTTATTTTAGAAAAGTTTCATAGTTCAATGTCTTAATCTCTTTCAAAACAATTGAGTAACATATGCCATATGTGTGAGCAGTTTATTCTTGTTTATAACCGTCTTATTAAAGCAGCCATGATCTAGGAAATGTAATATTATTTTGTCTCATCTTAGCTTCTATGCAGATGGAGGTTTCTACTTTATTAACGCTGCAGTGGTTTGTCGATACTTATTCTGATTTCCGAAATCAGTAAAACATTTCTTCTTTTAAAAACCAAGTACTCATTACTCACGAATAAGGTTTCACACAAAATTCATATTTATTCAAGTCAAGTCTCTTATCTTTTAAGATCAAGTCTCTTAACTTCTAAAAATCAGTAAACCATTCTCTTTATCTCTCTTAAGACGTTATACCTAACTTCCCATAAAGCTAGTATAACTCTTATGTTTTCAAAACCAAGTATTACTCTTCTTTCAAAACGGTTTATAAATCTTTTGAAATACTTCAAGATTCTTTATTATTCAGGCTTAAGTCGAAAGACATTGCCGTAATACTACATTCAGTTAACCCACGTACGTCTACCGTACTATATATATATTCCTTTTAACATATTTCTAGGTTCTTATTATTCAGGCTTAAGTCAAAAGACATTGCCGTACAACTATATTCAGTTAGCACACGTACGTCTACCATACTATATATATATATTATTCAGGCTTAAGTCAAAAGACATTGCTACACGTACGTCTACCGTACTATATATATATTCGTTTAAAATACTTCATGCTCAAGAGTATAGGAAGGATCACATACCTCGCGACGATTATCGACTATAAGCAAAACGCTCCACGGCTATAACCCGGCTAGCCTTGTCCACCTTCTAAGTAGCACATGCTACTTTCAGAACATTCAACCAATAAAGGTTATCGATCTCATAAATCTGATCCTATGTAAATACTGATTTAAATCTTCTACTCTAATATTCTTACGATGTGATTTGATTCAAGTCTATTACGTAATATCCTTCATAATAGTTCAATTCTCTTATGAATCTTAGTTTCATTTCAATCCAACTATAGTATGTAATTTCCAATTACACTAGAAGGATAGGATTATTTACCTCGATGAGCCCAAAATTATCCAAGTTTAATGTCGCTCCTGAGCAACGTTAAGCTCCTACTCGTCTTGCTCAACGCTCCAGTAACCCTTAGAAGTTCTACGCAACTCTACTTAACACTTCAACCGACTATGAAGGTTTTCCTTAGGGTTTCGTTTTTGTGACTGAGGGAAAGTATAACAGTATTTTCCGGGCTTTACGTATAGAGGTAACTTTGGAAAGTACTACAAGGTATATGGGCTAAAGTATTTGGGCATTATAACAATACTTGGAGAGTATTTCTATACCACAAAAAAGGGGTATTAATACGAGACAACTAGGCAAGGGGTACCCTGCCAAGCCTCACCTCGCTCGAGAGGCTCTCGGCCAAGGCTTCTCAAAGAGGGGGTTTGGACGAACTCAACTCACAAAAGGGCGAGGGATTTCAAGACTTGGAAAGTGATTTTAGGATGAAGAAGTTCATCAACTTAGGGGTATTTATAGGTCAAGGAATGGCCAACCAATGGCCAAGATCCATCCAAGTGTTAGGCAAGTGTAAGGCTAGGATTAAGCCATGTGCACCTTATCCATCTACCACACCAACTTGCACAAATATCCTACCTAACCAATGCCACCTTTTCGTCCATTTGCCGCCCCACTTCCTTCCAATGTGAGGGTGACACATGTCACCCTCCCGTTGGTCCAAAATGTTTCGTCTCTCGGAAAAATCCGCAAAAATTAAAAATGACATAGCCGTATTTTTCCCTTCGCAAGTTTAGTAAAACGTTTCGTCGAAAAACGACTCCTTTCGGCACTTGTGTACAAATTTCGAAACTTGCCAAATCTTAAGGCTTAAATTTTCTATGTACGTCCTTACGTACATACCCTGGAAATACGGGGTATAACATCCCTACTCCTTAAAACCCTCACAAATATCCTACCAACTATTGACTAAAGAGAAGCCAAGACCAATCGTCCAAACCGTCCACACTCCACCAACTTGAGGGTGACAAGTGTCGCCCTCTCGTTGGTCCAAAACATTTCGTCTCTCGGAAAAATCCGCAAAAATTAAAAATGACATAGCCGGAATTTTCCCTTCGCAAGTTGTCTAAAACGTTTCGTCGAAAAACGACTCTAATCGGGGGTTGTGCACAAAATAAAATCGGCCAAGCCTACTTTAAGCTTCAAACTTCTCTACGTACGTCCTTACGTACATACTCTGGAAATACGGGGTATAACAAAAACCTTCAAGTTAGGGGGGTATTTATAGGCCAACCAATGGCCAAGATGAAGGCAAGTGGAGGGCAAGTGGAGGGTGGGGATTCACCCAAGTGTCCTTATCCATCTACTACACAAAAATATCCTACCTAACCTTGACTAAAGCAAGGCCACAAAATCGTCCAAACTTGCCCATGTTGCCGTCCACTTGAGGGTGACAAGTGTCACCCTCTCGGAAAAATCCGCAAAAATAATAAATGATATAGCCGTAATTTTCCCTACGCAAGTTTTGGAAAACGTTTCGTCGAAAAACGATTCTTTTAGTGGGTTGTGCACAAATTTTCGTCCCTATGCCTACTTTAAGGCTCAAACTTTTGTACGTACACCCTTACGTACATACTCTGGAAATACAGGGTATAACAGTATTTCTCGCAAAGACTGTATCCGCCCGCATAGGTCGTGTAGACCCGCATGAGGTATTCCTCGCATAGGACTTGTTACACCCCGTAATTTAGGTCATAGTTGTTACAAAATCTTAGAGGCCTGTAGTCCTGTTATAAATTGGGTTTGCAAAGGATGTAACTGTTCAGTTTTTGTTATAATTATATTTATAGAAAGGTAACCATTTTGGGTTAGGCTGTTTCGTATTTTATATTATTTCTTGTTTATGAGTTTACTTCCGCTGGTTTCTCTCTGAGGTTGTATCACTAGGGTGCCCGGGGTAAGGCACCAGTCACGGGCCCGAGGTCAGGTCGTGACAAAAGTGGTATCAGAGCAGTTAATCCTCGAAAAGTGTCTACAGGCCGTATTTAGTAGAGTCTTGATTATCGGTGTGTTGTGCACCACACCTATAATCAGGAGGCTACAGGATATTTAGGATTGGTTTCCATTCTTTCACTCTAAGATCGTGCAATAGAGTTGTGTTATAGGTTGAACTCCCTCTGACATATTTTTATGTATCAGTTATGCCTCCACGCAAGGCAACCGCGGCCCAGAAGGGCAAGGCAGCTGAGGGAGCTGCTAATAGGGCGAGAGGTTACGAGGCACGAGCCCGCCTTTACGAGGTGATGTTTCGGACGGCGAGTTCCACGACGTCGCCACGGCCCAGCGAGTTGGAGCGGCGGCAGCTCATCGAGACGCGGTACACGAGCCTCGATTACACATCCGGAGCGAGAGGATATGGGCTACAAGAGATGGCGATTATTAGCGAGATCGTGGCAAGGCGGGAGGACGAGCGGGAGACAATGGTTCGGTTGTACCGTAGTTCACCCGGTCGATAACGAGACTTCGGACTTTTGAGTTGCGACCGCTTTGAGTTCTATGGGTCGTGGCCTGAGGATGATCCTCAGGAGTTTATCCGACAGTTACAACGGATCATGAGAGTGATTGTTACACCCCGGAAATTCCAGGATATGTTTTTAAGAACGTACGTAAGAACTCAAATGTTAAGGTTTGAGACGAGTAAAATTTATCGGAATTTTGGATTTGTCGGAAAACGAAATATTATGACGAATGGGAGGGCGACACGTGTCACCCCTCTTATGTTGTCTTGGACGAAATTTAACAAGGACAAAAGGGTCATTTGACCATTGTTAGGAAGACAAGTCTTGCTAATGACTTAGCTTGACATTGTTGACTAAATGTCTAAGGGCCACTTGGGCAAGATCCATGTGAAACACATCCGAGCCATCCATATGTACTAATCTAGACCTTCCATTTTGTTATATAAGCTTACTAGTAGCAAGACTTTGTCATTCTCTACACTTAGAAAAAAAAATTGAAATCTTGTCTTGCTCACTATGGAAGCTCACGGTTTTGACAAGTTTCCAAGAGGAAAATTTTCAATTCTTGTCCAATAATTCCCCCACTTTAAACCAAGGTTCCTAAGAGTATTGTAAGGTTTTCTCAAAAGAAAGATTTCGGAAAATAGGCGTTTTCGTATTAGTCGCAAGGCGAAAACCTAAAGGGTTATTCAACTTTGAAGTTGGAACTTGAAGATGAGTTATTCTTAAGCTTCTAAGGGTTGCTTGGAGTGGATTGGAACGTCGAAAGGAGGAGCTAAAGTTGCTAAGGAGCGACTTGTGATCTTGGATCATAATTGGGCTAATTGAGGTATAATCTTCGTTTTACTTTTGTAATTGAAGATTCCACGTTATTATAAGTTAGAAGTGATCATGTGATTTGTGTTATGAAGTTTGATAAGTGACATGGATTGTAGAAGCCTAGAACCGAAAATGACATGATTAGCCTTTTGAAATTGAAATGCAATTTTGGTCGTTAATTTAGAATCGTCGCATGTTTACCTACTTGAGAATTGTAGTAGCTAGAATCAATTGCGGCTTGATATCTTATTATGCTACCAATTTGGATTGAAATGGAAATTGAATAAGAATTGGTATTGTTATATTATTGTGAGCCAATTGGGGCTGTTTGGTTATTCATTTGCATTGGATTACCTTCTATATTATTGTGAGCCAATTGGGGCTGTTTGGTTATTCATTTGCATTGGATTACCTTCTATATTGTTGTGAGCCAATTGGGGGTGTTTGGTTATTGTATTTCGACCTTGAAAAAGGTGGCAAAGTTAGTAAAAACAAAGGAAGTTGTCACGACCCATTCCGGGGCCCGTGACTGGTGCCTTACCGGAGCACCCAAGTAGTCATACATCAGAGTAATCAGCGGAAATATAAAACAAGACATGAAACAGTTTATAAAATAAGACACAGTTTATGTGAGAAAACATCGTCTTTCGCATATATATATAAACATGGTTTAGCGATTACATCCGATCTTGTATAACATGACTACAGACCTCTAAGGAAATATACAACTATGGCGGGACAGGCCCCGCCATACCTGGATCAGACAAAACTATCTACAATGGGAGATCATACCCAAAAGTAGAGCCTCCGAAAAGATGGAGCTCAGACACCAACGTAGAGATCCTAAGAATGTGGATCTAGTACTGCTGCCGCTTACTGCGGCATGAACGCAGCGGCCCGAAGGAGGTCGATACAATGTACTAAGTATATGAAATCAGAAAATACTTAAATGAAAACATATCATGTTAAAATCAGTTTTGCAAGTATGTATGAAACAACCAAAGGGACGCGCATAGTGCCACATCATAAACAAGAGCAACAAGTAAATCAGTAGGTCTTTTCTAGGTTGCGAATGATCGGCGGGGCCAATTGCGTAGTATCACCATGCAAGCCTAATCCTCGACTCCGTAGTCCGCATAGGCCTCACATAGGCCCGCATAGGGTACATAACCCGCGTCGAGGGTAGCTACTCCTCGGCGTCGCTGGACTCGTAGTCCGCATGGCCACATAGACCGCATGAGGTATAACCCGCATCACTAACACGGAACTCCGTAGCTCCGCATAGGTCCCTTGGACCCGCATGAGGTATTCTCGAATCATGGTCCCAGACCGCCTGAGTCTACCCCGCATCGGAGGGCAGCTTAACCCCCGGTAATATGTCAAGAGGTTAGTGATATTATACTAACATAACACTTATCGTTAAACAACATAAGCACAACAAGAATACTCTCTTATACAAACGTTACAAGACACTAACACACATAGCATCATATCATGTCTACTTTATCAAACCATCTTATTATTCTTTTCACAAGTCAATATAAGTCATTATAAATACATAGGCAAAGCTGTTTCTTTTATCATGCTTGATGGTTATACCTAACTTCCCATAAAGCTAGTATAACTCTTAAGCTTTTGTTTTTAAAAACCAATTAGTTCTCTTACGTAAAAAAATGATTCGATTTCTTTTGAAATGCTTTGAATCTTTATTATTGGGCTTAAGCCGAGGCATTGCTGTAAGTATTATTCGAGCTTAAGCGTGAGGCATTGCCGTAAGTATTATTCGATTAACACGTATGCGTCTACCGTACTACATATATACTTTAAAATATCATGCTTTAGGAAGAATCACATACCTTCTCGTGAAAACCACACAAGTTGAATATGTCATGTAGAATCAGCCTATAATAGTCGAACACGTCTATCAACGTTGAGACTACTTTGTAAATGATTCTAAGCAGAGGGTTCTATATCCTACGGAAAATTGGGCAGCACTTCCCTACCCGGTGAGCTACTCAAGTCTACTGTGAAAACAGTCCTATGTAAGTACAATTTGATTAATCTTCTTTTAAACCCTTCTACTGTGATAACAGTTCAATTCTATTCTTTAATATCCTTCTAAGTATTTATACTTATTCCTATACTTCTACAGTATGTATATTCTAATTACAAAAGGAGGATAAGGTTATTTACCTCGGTAAGCCCAATAATATCCTAGATAAAAGTCGCGCCTGAGCAAGGTTTAGCTCCTAAGTTGTACGCTCCGATAGCTCCAAGGAAACCTTAGAAGTTCTTCACAACTTCTACTAAGTACTAAGGGATTTGGGCTAGGGTATTTTGGGCATCATAACAATACTAGAAGACAACTTTTCTACCAAGGGAGGCGGGGGGTAGATTTGGGCTAGGCTAGGGGCCTCGGCCAAACCACTTAGGCTAGAGGGGGCGTATTCGGCCAAGGGCCTTCACAAGGAGGGTAGGTGTTTGGACGAAAAGGCTACAAAGGGAGAGGAGAGGATTTTTAGACTTGGAAGCTTTTGTGGATGAAGAACTCTTCATCTCAAGAGGGTATTTATAGGTCAAGGGATGGCCAACGAGGGCAAGATGTAGCCAAGTGCTAGGAAAGTGTAAGGCCAAGATTAGGGCAAGTGTACCTGCCAACTTGCACACAAAATATCCTACCAACTACTTGACAAAATTGGCTCTCCAATTCGGTCCAATTCCGCCACAAGTCCATCATTGGAGGGTGACAAGTGTCGCCCTCCGTTGGTCAAAATGTTTCGTCTCTCGGAAAAATCCATAAAAATTAGAAATGGCATAGCCGGAATTTAACCTACGAAAGCTGTGGAAACGTTTCGTCGTAAAACTATTTGCTTTGTGAGTTGTTACCAAAAATCGTCCAAGTCCTAAACATTAAGGCCAAACTTTTGTGCGTATTCCTTACGTGCATACTGCGAAATACGGTATAACATTCTCCTCTCCGAAACATTCGTCGAATGTTCCTTCCCAAGACAGATAACGATAAGGTTCTTCATAAACGGTTTGCAAAAGCCACACGGCCACAAAACAACACTTAGGCAAAAGCGATAATGAAAATTTACAAGTAGGAAAGTGAATTACCGGAGGTGTAGAATAGGTGAGATACTTCTGCCTCATGTCCTCCTCGACTTCCCGTCATCTCCTCCCGAGCTCGTTCCGCCACAAGACTTTGTGGAAGCCACGTCCTTCGTCGCGACGCCTAACTCGACGATCGATTATCGCTATGGGAACCTCCTCATACGATAACCTCGGTCACTGGACATCGTCAATCGGGTGCACCCTAGATGGATCCCGATACATCTCCTCGGCATAAATCGTGAAAAACCGGATGCACCGCCTCCGGTCGGACGGCGGATCCAACTCATAAACCTTGCCTACCTGCGGACAATCGAAGCGGCCCAATGTACGCGGTGAGTTTCCTTCTTCCCGAATCTCATCACACCGCCGATGGTGACACCTTCAAGAAAACCCAATCATCAATCGCGAACTCCGGATGCGACGACGATGATCTGCGTCGACACATGCCGACTACGGTATCGATAGCGCTCTCGGATAAGCTTCACCTTATCCATCACTGCTGCACCAAATCTGGTCCCACTAGCCGCACCTCGCCCACATCGAACCAACCTATAGGCGATCTGCACTTCCTCATACAAGGCCTCATGGCGCCATCCGAATCGGGGTGGTAGCTATTGTTACGCGAACTCAACTAGAGGCAAATGATCATCCGCTACCACGAGTCGATAACACGGGCTCGCGACATATCCTCAAGAGTGCGGATAGTGCGCTCGGCCCGTCCGTCATGCGTGGATGGAATGCGATACTCGTGCTCACTGCGTCCCTAAACCTCTCGAAATACCTCGAAGTTAGCGTAAATGGCGGGCTCCTGCATGCGATATGATCGAAATAGGGACTCCATGCGATCGACGATCTCTCGGATGTAAAGTCCGCATAATCCTCGGTAGAAAAAGTCGTCTGACGGGAAGAAAGTGGGCTGATTTCGTCACTGTCGACGATAACCCATATAGAATCATGTCTCCTCGAGTGCGAGGTAATCCGTGATGAAGTCCATGTTGATTACCTCCCACTTCCGTTGGGATCTCGATAAATGCGTAACAAACCACGGGCCTCGGTGCTCTACCTTCACTGCGACAACACGGGCGAGCTACGAACTCTGCAACGTCCTCTTCAAGCCATCCCACCAATACGGATCTAAGGTCGTGGTACATCTTGGTCGACCACGGATGGATGAAGTAACGCTTGTGTGTGCTTCCCCAAGAACCTCTTGCCAAGTCTCAAACATCCGGAACACACAACGCCCTCAAACCTTAGCACCCCATCGTGCTACCTCAAGGACCGCTTGCCCTCACGAAGAGTCGTATCACGATATCGAATCAACGCTGGATCCTCGAATCGTTGCCTCTTCACCTCGCCGACGATGGAAGACTCGGCAACCTCACGAACTCTAACCCTTGCTATCGAATCAATCAAGCGGACACAAGGCTCGCTAAGCGGTGCAAATCACGAACCATGTCCCTCTCTCTAGTCGCATCCGATAGGCTCCCCATCGACCTACGACTAGGCATACGCCTGACATTGGCCTTCCCGGGTGGTACGGGATATCAACATCGTAATCCTTAAGCAACTCTAACCACCGTCTGCGTGTAAGTTCGACTCCTCTGGTGAAGATATCTTGGAGGCTCTTGTGGTGCAGTAAAAATATCCACGTGAACCCCATACAAATAGTGCCTCGGATCTTGGCGTGAATCACGCTAACTCAAATCATGGGTGGGGTAGTTCCTCTCGTGTTTCTTGGTGTCGGGATGCATATGCTATAACCCGCCATCTGCATCAACACACATCCCAACCCGATGCCCGACGTCACAATACACGACATAACCATCCGACCCTGCGGAAGAGTAAGAACGAAGGCGGTCGTCGATCTCTCTTCAAGAACTAGAAACCACGCTCACAAGCATCGACCATCAAACTTGGTCGCCTTACGAGTCGGCTAGTCAATGGTGCGAAGATAGAAGCAAACTTCTCCACGAACCGCCGATAATATCTGCAAGGCCCGAAATCTGCGAACCTCTGCCGGAGTAGTAGGTCAGGCCAAGTCTGGCGCCTCGATCTTAGCCGTATCCACTCGAATGCCATCGGCCCGACAATATGCCCGAAACGCATGCTGAAGTCAACCAAAACTCACATTTGGAAAACTTGGCGTACAAGCTGCTGTCTGGAGAAGCTATCGGCCTGATCCTCAAATGCTCGCATGCTCCTGCCTGGCGAGAATAAACCAAGATATCATCAATGAACATTATCACAAACGTGTCCAAAATGGTTTGAACACTCGGTTCATCAAATCCATGAATACCGCGAGCATTGGTCAACCAAAAGACATGACCACGAACTCATAATGCGTCTGGGTCCTGAATGCGATCCTAGGGACATCCACCTCTCGACTCGCACTTTGATGATAGCGGCCGTAGATCAATCTTGGAGAAGCATCTCGCACCTGCAATCGGTCGAACAAATCATCAATCACGGGAAGGAGGTATACATTCTTAATGGTCACCTTGTTCACCGCTGTAATCAACACACATGCGCGGCGTCGTCCTTCTTCTTCACGAACAATACGGCGCTCCCGGGAGAAACACTAGGCGATGAAGCCGCTTCTCGGAAATCTCTAAGCTGATCCTTCACTCTCTCAACTCGGCGGTGCCATTACGTATGGCGGAATGGAAATAGGCGAGTGTCCGCAAAATGTCAATACAAAACTCAATCTCCTCTCGGGAGGATACCGAGGTCGTCTGAAACACGTCTGGGAACTCTCGACCACCGGCGACGGAAAATCTGGTACCGCGACTTGATATCAAACACCCGAACGAGATGGTAGATATACCCCTTCGCACCATCTTCCTAGCCTTGAGGTAGGAAATAAACCTACCCTCGGCGATACCGTGCTCCTCCCACTCAACAACCGCTCCTCGAGCTGGAACCGTATTACTCTCTCTCTGCGGTCTACATTGGCGTAGCAGAAGCTAGCCAATCCATCCCCATGATCACGTCGAAGTCAATCATCTCCAACTCTATCAAGTCGGCTGGGGTCCGACGATCGTAAATAGTCACGGGACAAGCTCTATATACCCGCCGAGCTACCACCGAATCACCATTGGCGTAGCTACCTCGAAAGGGTCTATGGACTCGTGCTCTATCCCTATCCTACTAGCAACAAGGGAGATATATAGGATGTAGTAGAACCGGATCTATCAAAGCATACACATCAAACCCGGCGATAAGGTACCGTGGCGACATCGGTGAGGCCTCACGATCTGTCGGTGGACAAAGCATAAATGCGGTTACGAGGACCGCTAGAAGCTCGACCAGCGCCACGACCTCTGCCGCGACCTGCTGGTCCATGAGCACCTTGCCCTCCGGAGCGAGTAGCTGTCGGGGATGAAGAAGACCCGGCGAAAGAACTCATGGTGACCCTACCATCAAGATCGCCGCCCGGTCGGACGATTCCTCGCGTAGTGACCTGCGGCCTGGCTGAAACAAGCTCCGTAGCACCACAACTCGAAGTGGGATCTACCGCGACGGCCACACCGAGGGGTGGTCCCGTCGGCGATCTCTGCTGCTCGGGCGTCAAGTCCTGGGGCCTGATGCGCTCTCGAATGTCTGGGCCTTGAGGGCCGGTCGCGAGTGCTCTGAGCCGGCTGTGGTGCAAATCTAGACTGCTGCTGAGGCCGCCCACCACGATAGCCACCAAAAGACCCTGCCGTCCTGGTCTTCTTCTGCTGCTGCCTGTCAACCCGTCGATCTCTACGCTCCTCACATCCAAGAGCATGAGCCTGCATGCGGGTAATGTCCATACGGTGAAGAGAAACACCGCGCATGACTCGGCCATATAATCATCTAGCCCAGTGACGTAGCGGTGCACCCTATCCTCCATATCTGCTACGAATGCTGGGACATATCGAGCCAAAGAATCAAACTCGACATTGTACTCCCGACAAGGTCGTCTCTGCCTCAGCAGTAAAAATCTATCAGCCCGCGCCCTCCTCATCTGTGGAGGCAAGAAGTGAGTGAGGAAAGCCTCTGAGAACTCATCCCAAATAGCTGGGGACGCGTGCTCTCCCCGGGATAACTCCCATGAATCAAACCAATCGACTGCGGTATTGTTATACCCCGTATTTTCAGAGTATGTACGTAAGGACGTACGTAGAAAAGTTTGTGCCTTAAAGTGTAGGGCCGAAAATTATTTGTTCACAACACCCGGTTAGAGTCGTTTTTCGACGAAACGTTTTCACAGCTTTCGTAGGGAAAATTCCGGCTATTTCATTTCCAAATTTTGCGGATTTTTTTTAGAGAAGAAAAATTTTTGGCCAACAAGAGGCGACACTTGTCACCCTCTCATTCGGATGCGGATGTGGGGCGGTAATTGGACGAAATTGGAGAGTGTAGTTGGTAGGATATTTTGTGTGTTGATTGATAAAGTGGGACCCACACACACTTGTCCCAATCTTGGCCTTACACTTGCCTAGCACTTGGCTAAATCTTGGCCATTGGTTGGCCTTTACTTGACCTATAAATACCCCTCCCCTTTGATGAACTTCTTCATCCAAAAATCTCTAAGTCTTGAAAGCTTCTTCCTCCCCCAGTGTAGTGCCTTTGGCCGAGAGCACCCTTCCCCTTGGCGAGAGTTTCCCCATAGTGGGGTTGGCGAAAGTACACACTCCTTGTGGTGCTAGGCATTAGGGTACCCCACTAGCCTAGTTGTTTCGTATAATACCCCCCTTTTTTGTGGTATAGTGATACTCTCAAAAGTATTGTTATAATGCCCAAATTACCTTAGCCGTATACCTTGTAGTATTCTAAGGTTATACTATCTGAAAAACCGGTTATACTATTATACTTCCCGTCAGTCACCAAAACCGAAACCCTAAGGAAAATCTCCATAGTTGGTTGGAGTATTAAGTAGAAGTTGGTTAGAACTTCTAAGGGTTGTGTGGAGCGGGTCGAGCGCGGAGTAGGAGCTAAACCTTGCTCAGGATCGACATTTAAACTCGGATAATTATGGGCTTATCGAGGTAAATATCTTGTCCCTCTATTGTAATTGGAAATTACATGATTGTTAGACTATATAGTTGAAGTATACTATATATAGAACTGAACGTTGTTATCGGCAATGTCTTTGGACTTAAGCCTGAATAATACTTACGGCAATGTCTCGCGACTTAAGCCTGAATAATAAGAAACCTTTTCGAAAGAAAAGTCTTTGAATAGAATTACATGGGTGTATTCTGATGAGACTTGTGTAGCTTTTACGTGAGGTAATATTGTGCGTCCGGATTAGGCGTATAACCCCCTGGTTGGCTTGGTAGCGGCCCGATAGAGGAGGAGATTTACGCTGTTGCGGGGAGTCTTTGCGAATTTTTACGTAGGATGTTCTACGAAGAGACCTAAATGTTAATAAGCGCCTTGTGGCCTTATAGGTGGAAGTATTATGCGTGGCGCGATCTACTTGGCTTAAGGAGTAGCCGGCGGTTTGAGGTACTTGGAGCGTTTTGCTATTAGTCGATAATCGTCGCGAGGTATGTGAACCTCTTCCTATCTCTTCTAGCATGATATGTGTGTAACTATGTAGTACGGTAGACGTACATGTGTTAAATGTATTTAATTGGTCTAAAACATAAAGTGTTATAACGACTTTATGGGAAGTTGGTTATAACAACTTTATGTATGTAAGAAAATACTTATGGTTTTTAAAAGGTAACTGATTTGAACTATAACTGGCTGGTTATGTAATAATAAAGAACTTGAAGTATTTCAAAAGATTTTTGAATCATTTTGAAAGAAGAGTAATACTTAGTTTTTGAAAACTTAAGAGTTATACTAGCTTTATGGGAAGTTAGGTATAACGGCTTAAGAATGTTTTACTGAGTTCGGAAATCAGAATGTGTATCGACAAACCACTGCAACGTTAATAAAAGGAAATGTTTTGACAGATTAAGTATTATTAAAACCAGTAGAAACTTTCATCTGCATAGAAGCTAAGATGAGACAAAATGATATTTCCTAGATCATGGCTGCTGTAATAAGATTGTTATAAGCAAGAATATCCTACTCACATATAAGGCTTATGTTTCTCAGATGGTTTAAAAGAGAATTATATTCTTAAATGAATAAGACTATGAACTACGAAACCTTTCTAAAATAAGAAACGTAAACTTTTGAAATTAGGCAAACTTGGACGTTTGGAAAATAATGTTGTTACTTGATTTTACAAAGGTAAGTGTTTTGATTTACTTCAAAAGATAATCACTCTATTTTCATATACTACGGGTATTGTGTGGTTTTTGTGAAAGTAACGTATCTTTTAAAGAGTTAATATATAAAGTACTTTGGGGATAAAAACCCGATCTGGTTAATCATATATTAGAATGTACCTTGTGTGTATAACTTGATTGTGCTGGTTTGTGATAGCCTTGTAATACTTTCTTGTTGATTTGATAAGTAAACATGTTAGGATGCTACGTGAGTTAGTATCTGGTGATGTTTGTGTAAAGGGGTTTTCCCTTGTTGTGCTTAGGTTGTTTAACGATAAGCTGTCATGTTGATATTATATCACTCATGATTCCGGTTAAGCCGCCCTCCGTCTGAGGTAGACTCAGCGGGTCTAGTGACCTATGATTCGAGAATACCTTATGCAGTCTGTATGGCCTATCGCGAGCTACGAGAGTTCGAGTTAGTTTGCGGCCCTTGTGGTCACGCGGTCTTTGTGGCCGTGCGGACGGCGAGTCGAGGGCTGCCGGGAGTAGCTACCCTCTATGCGGGAATACCTCATGCGGGCCATTGGAGTGGCCCATGCGAGCTATGGGAAGTTCGGGCTGACGCCGCATTAGATACTGCGGGCGAGTGGCGGCTGATCATGTGACGGTGCAGACAGATCTCATGATCTGATTTACGACCTTGTTATCTGTAGGTTTTAGTAGTCGGCTATGCCTCGCACTTACCGTCGCGGTTTTATGATGACTTTGAGGCGTGAGTCACGACTTGACATGACTGCTTATTTAGTGTGAATCGTAGTTTTGGTTATCATACATGTCTCGCTTTATATAGACTACTATGATTTCATTCTGATATTTTTAGTTTCACATACTTGGTACCGTTGTCTTGACCTCTTCGGGCTGCGTTCATGCCGCAGTTGAGGTACACGATCGTTGATCCTAGTTCTCGGTCACGATTCAGCGTATGGGAAGCTCCGTTTCTCCGAGGCTTATCGGTGGTATAGTCCACTGCCGTTGTAGGTATTTACATTCGGGGTATGGCGGGGCCCCGTCCCGCCATTGTTGTCGTATCATTCTTAAGTGCAGTAATCTTGTTGTGGCGAGTTGTAATGGGATGTAATCGTCGGTTTAAAATTGATTTATATATATGCCGTAAAGGCAAGTTTTCTCCGACATCGCTTCTTACTTCATAATATTTTCATGTCTTGTTTTATGTTCCATTACTCGATGTTGTATCACTAGGGTGCCCGGTAAGGCACCATCCACGGGCCGGTTCGGTCGTGACAAAAGTGGTATCGAGTAGTTAATCCTCGGAAAGTGTCTGACCGTATCAGAGAGTCTTGATTATCGGTGTGTTGTGCACCACACCAATAATCAGGAGGCTATAGGATATTTAGGATTGGTTTCTATTCTTCTCACTCTGAGATCGTGCCTTAGAGCTGTGTTGTAAGTTGTACCCTCTCACGTATTTCTTTCCCTTACCGTTATGCCTCCGCGTAGGGCAACCCGGGCGAGAGGGCAAAGCGACGAGGAGGCTGCGAGTAAATCTGAGAGGGTTACGAGGGCACAGGCCCAACCATCACCTGAGTTAGGTGCTTCGTTCGGGGAGTTATGCTACGTCACCAGCCCCAGCAGAGTTTAGCACGGCGGCAGCAGTTCCTACTGCGGCCATGACATTTGAACCTTCAGTTCCACGACCGGAAACAGAGAATATAGATTGCGAAGAGACAACCCTGTTACTAGCTATGGATTTGGCTACCAGAGAGTATACCGATGTACCGCGAGTCTTGATGAATATCTAAGAGAGGGTTGTGCAAGAGTAATTCTTCAGTTAGGCTTGAGCATAGCCTTGGTACGGACTTATGCGCAGCAGGCCGAGAGACGTAGAGATCGACGGGTTAACGAAGGGCGAGAAGAGGCCGAGCGGCGAGGTCCTTGGTAACTTTCGGCGAGTCACCTCGCCACAGATTAGATTATGCACATCCACGGTGCGAAAGGTCCTCCGGGGTTGAACGTTTGGGGTAAGCGAGTTGGTGAGCTCGAGTTTCGGTTCACGCCTACGTAGGTTCCAGCCAGCCGGATTCAGTTTTTCCCCAGTGTGACAGACGTCATCCCGGGGAATGTCATCTTTTAGTTGGTACTTGTTTTACCTGCGGCCGTCAGGGCCATGTGTCGAAAGGATGTCCTAGTAGGAGGACTCAACCTTCAGGATCGGTGGGTAGTTCGTCATCTTCCTTAGCTATGCGCCCTACGGGGCAGGTTTGATTAGAACGACTAAGGGGAGTGAAGCAGTAGATATAGATATATCCTTAACCCTCTAGAGATCAGTATGTATGATAAGATGGGTATATCATAAGTGCTATGTTCTGATAGCAGTGTGTAATTAGTGATTAGAAATCATGGTTAGTATGAGGGTAAGATTGGACATAAGGGAAAGTGTGAGCCTTAGAGCTTTATACGTAGAGACCTTAGAGGTAAGGCCATCTCGAGTAAAGAAGTATTTTATGTTTGACCCTTGTCGGAGTGCATAGTGCACGTGAGCTATGTTTGTGGGATAAGTCCCTGAGTAGTGTGGAATGAAAGAGGGTAGTTGAGCTAAGAAGACCGCTAGGTTTTCGTAACGTGATTAGTGAGAGTTTTCCGGTTCGGGGAGCTAGTGTCTTGCGCGTTGCCGGGTCGGGTCGAGGCCACGTTGCGGGTCAACCCGCGACCTGTATGGTGGTGGGGTCAGTTTGTGGTGGTCCCGCTTTGGGTTAGGGTTATGAGGGTGTTAGGCCCAAGTTTAGTTAACCAGCGTACGAGTTCGAGGATGCATTCGACCAGTAGTCGGGCCGAGGAGGTCAGCCGTCTTGTCTTCTAGCAAATACCGTTTACTCGGCAGTGTTGATTTATCAGAAAGGTTGTAAAGGCTGCACGGGGTGCCTACCTTCACCTTATGACAGACAGTGGAGCCCAGGGTACGGCTGTTTTTGTTTCTGGAAGTTTTACCAAGCAGGGTTAAGAACGCAGGTGAGTCTCAGAATCGCATTCGCCCTCGGGCCAGTGTGTGGATTTCAGGGGTAGTTGTGGGGACTGTTGTCTCCTGTGGAGGGAGTGTTTAAGCTACCATTTCGGTGTTCGGATGTCGCCTTATGAAGCCTTGTAGGGGTCGGATGTGTAAGTCGCCAGTCGATTGGTTCGATGTTGGCAAGATTCAGATAGTTGGTTCAGGCTTGTTCCAACAGACTGTGGATTGGGTAAAGCTTGTCTAAAAGAGGTTCTGGCAGCTCAGAGAAATCACGCGGATAATCGGCGACGCAGAGTTCGGAGTTGATGGTCGGTCTTCTTCAAAGTACCACCGGGTTGGGTGTGACGTGTTTTGGAAGCAGAGGAACTTAGCGAGTTACTTTGGGCCGCACGAGTTCATGTGAAGAATAGGCGGGTTGCCTATATGTTAGCTTTTGCCGTCCGACTTAGGAGGCGACGTCGGTCTTCGTATTGTTATAATCGGGAAGTATCGGAGATCCATCAGTGTTCCCGATTAATGATGACCACGTTAGAGATAGTAACCCGAGTTTTGGAAGCGAAGCGATGTCGAAATGTGGTAAGAGTTCGAGTGTCACGATACCTCGGGGATCGCATGCGGCCGGTACCATTTGTTGGGTCGCCGAAGTGACACTAGAACCTCGCGGCAAAGTGACAAAAGTGGTATCACGACGAGTAAAGGGAGAAGCGAGCATGTATTGCGAGCAGAGATGTGACCATTTCTTTTGTATGGAGAAAGTGTGAAGGAATTATATTTTAGACCCTTGGATGGGAGCGTTTGTGATGTTAGAGGTGTTTCCTCGTGGACTTGGATGTAAGTATTTTGCGCAGGTGTTGTTGTGGCCAGTTGTGGCAGGATTGTTCAGGTAAGTATAGTAGTGAAGACTACTGGCGCATGTTTGTTTTGAGACTTAGAAGGAACATTCGGGACGAATGTTTCTAAGGAGGGGAGAATGTTATACCCCGTATTTTCAGAGTATGTACGTAAGGACGTACGTAGAAAAGTTTGTGCCTTAAAGTGTAGGGCCGAAAATTATTTGTTCACAACACCCGGTTAGAGTCGTTTTTCGACGAAACGTTTTCACAGCTTTCGTAGGGAAAATTCCGGCTATGTCATTTCCAATTTTTGCGGATTTTTCCGAGAGACGAAACATTTTGGGCCAACAAGAGGGCGACACTTGTCACCCTCTCATTGGCGGATGTGGGGCGGTAATTGGACGAAATTGGAGAGTGTAGTTGGTAGGATATTTTGTGTGTTGATTGATAAAGTGGGACCCACACACACTTGTCCCAATCTTGGCCTTACACTTGCCTAGCACTTGGCTAAATCTTGGCCATTGGTTGGCCTTTACTTGACCTATAAATACCCCTCCCCTTTGATGAACTTCTTCATCCAAAAATCTCTAAGTCTTGAAAGCTTCTTCCTCCCCCCCTTAGTGTAGTGCCTTTGGCCGAGCACCCTTCCCTCCCCTTGGCCGAGAGTTTTCCCCACAGTGGGGTTGGCGAGGGTACACACCCTCCTTGTGGTGCTAGGCGTTAGGTACCCACTGCCTAGTTGTTTTCGTATAATACCCCTTTTTTTGTGGTATAGTGATACTCTCAAAGTATTGTTATAATGCCCAATTACCTTAGCGTATACCTTGTAGTATTCTAAGGTTATACCTATCTGAAAAACCAGTTATACTATTACACTTCCCGATCACCAAAACCCAAACCCTCAGGAAAAACTCCATAGTTGGTTGGAGTATTAAGTAGAAGTTGGTTAGAACTTCTAAGGGTTGTGTGGAGCGGGTCGGAGCGCGCGGAGTAGGAGCTAAACCTTGCTCAGGATCGACATTTAAACTCGGATAATTATGGGCTTATCGAGGTAAATATCTTGTCCCTCTATTGTAATTGGAAATTACATGATTGTTAGACTATATAGTTGAAGTATACTATATATAGAACTGAACGTTGTTATCGGCAATGTCTTTGGACTTAAGCCTGAATAATACTTACGGCAATGTCTCGCGACTTAAGCCTGAATAATAAGAAACCTTTTCGAAAGAAAAGTCTTTGACTATGTAATTACATAGGCGTATTACGATTTATTTACACCGTATTCTGAGGACATGTTTTAAGAACATACGTAAGAACTCTAAAGTGTCAAGATTTGAGACTTGTAAAATTTAGCGGAATTATGAAATTGTCGGAAAAATGTATTATTGTGACGAATGGGAGGGCGACACGTGTCACCCCCCCCCCCCCCTTATAGTGAGCTTGGACGAAATGCCATGGACTAAAGGGTCATTTGACCTTTGGTGGGATGACAAAGTCTTGCAACTTGTTAGTATGAGAATTTTGACTAAGTCAAGGGTCCATTAGTCTTGGTTTTTATTAAGACTTCATCCACACCACCCATTTGTTTGTATCTTGACCTTCCATGTCCCTATTTAATACTAGTAGTAGTATGACAAGTTCCATACTTAGCCAAATTACAAAAATTTGAAGAACATCACATAGGTGCTCTCGGCTTTAGCAACAAGAAGAAAGAAAAAAATTTCGTTTCTTGTCCATTTGATTCCACACTTTAAACCTAGGTTCTTGAGGGTAGTGTAAGCATTTCTCAATAGAAAAATCTTGGAAAAAGATTGTTTGCGGGTTAGTCGCAAACAAAAACCTAAAGGGTCTTTCTAGGTTTTACTTGGAGTTTGAAGGATAATTGTTGGTATTGTTCTAAGGGTCCCAATGGCGGATTGAGGTGTCTTAAAGAGGCTCTAGGTTGCTAAAGAGCAACCGGTTTTGAAGATTGGATTAAAAGCGTTGAGGTATAATCTTGTTCTTTGAAAGTATTACAAAATTATTTATTTTGTTGTTAGCTTTACTTGTTGCTAGCATGAAGTATATGTTGAAGTTTATAAGGATTATAGATCGATTGTAGTCTTTGAAATTCGAAATGAAATGTAGGCCATGTTAAGTTGGATTACAATTTGATCGTTGTTAGAATCGTCGCATGTTATTGACTTGAAGCTTATGGTAGTAATAACCAAATGCGACTTGATATCTTATTATGCTACCAATTTGGATTGAAATGGAAATTGGATAAGAATTAGTTTGGTTGAACTCAAGGTGGCCGATTTTGGACTTGTAGTTTGTAGTAGTTGGTTAGTCATTTGTATTGGACTATCTTCTATTTAATTGTGAGCCAATTGGGGCTGTTTAGTTAGTCATTTGTATTGGACTATCTTCTACTTAATTGTGAGCCAATTGGGGCTGTTTGGTTATTGTAATCGACCTTGAAAAAGGTGGCAAAGTGAGTAGAAACAAAGGAGGTCTTTGTCCGATTTTCCATAGAATTTGGCGACTTAGCACTTAGAATATTCTACGTTTGAAGTAAGAGGTTAATGGGCGTATTGTGACCATGATAGGTTGAAGAACTAAGTATAGCGTATCTCTTTGGAAGATTGTGATAGCTCAAGGTTGAAGTACTTTGGAGCATCTTGCTACTTGTCGACAATCGTCGCGAGGTATGTGAACCTCTTCCTTCTTTTGACATGATTCTATGTATGGAATATACGTGTAGTACTATTTCATGATTCCTTCTACTCTTAGAAGTTAAGAGGTATGTATGTTGATTTACTCTACGTAAAGGTTATGTCTAAGTTATCCTAAGTTCTTACCAAGTCTTATGGGGGATGTTGGTAAGAGTCGTTAGGGGGTATTTGGAGCCAAGTTGACTTGGCTAATTTACGGCACAAATGAGAATAAGTATCGAACAAGCCATTGCAGCGTTAATAAAGGAAAATATAATGACATTAATTATGTTAAAACAAGTAGAATTCTCCATCTGCATAGAAGCTAAGATAAGACAAAATTGTATTACATTTTCTAGATCATGGCTACTTGATTAAGATAGTTATAAATAAGTATAACTTATTCACACCGCACCAAGTATATGTTACTTAAGTTATAAGGATTTACGTATGAAGTTTTAAGACTATGGACCTCAAAGTGTTAAAAGGTTAAGAAACTTGTGTTCCTAAAAGTTAAGAGACTTGAAGTATTTTGAAAGCTATGCGATTTGAATTGAAAGTATAAGTTTCTTGGTTATCAAATGAATGTATTTGTCTAAGAAATAAAGATTTATAACGGCTTTATGGGAAGTTGGTTATAACAACTTTATGGAAGATTTAAAAGAATGGTTTTCTTCAGTAAAGTAAGCAAAGAAATGATTTGAAATAAAGAAGGGCAAATTGTTTTAAAGGTACCAATTGCTTTAGGTTTCAAAGAAAGAAGTCACTAGATTTAGAAGCCTATAAATGTATTTCTAAAAAAGTATTGTGACTTGTCGTGAAAAGTAGATATGACTTGATACTACGGTTATTAGTATCTTGGAAGTTTTATTTGAAAGAGAATCATTTTAAAGGAGTAGAGGCACGTAGTACGTTGGGTTAAATTCCCGGATTTTATAATGACATGTTAGTGCCTTAAGTAAACAAAAATGAGAGTGTGTATGAACAAGCTAATAAGAAGTTAGGGGATTTCTTAACTTACTTATGTTATGTATGATAAGTCGGTAGTACTTATGTTATGTATGATAAGCCGGTAGGGCTTATGTTATGTATGATGGCCGGTCGAGATAGGGTAAGAGTATAAATGAGGGGCAAGCCCCAAGACGTTATACCACCTTCTCCAGGGTAAGAGTATAAGTGAGGGGTAAATCCCCAAGACGCTGTACCACAGCCTTTAAGTGTTATTTGTGACCAGGTCGAGATAGGGTAAGAGTATAAATGAGGGCAAGCCCAAGACGTTATACCACCTTCTCAGGTAAGAGTATAAGTGAGGGTAAATCCCAAGACGCTGTACCACCGCTTTATGTGTTATTGTGGCCAAGTCGAGATAGGGTAAGAGTATAAATGAGGGGCAAGCCCCAAGACGTTATACCACCTTCTCCAGGGTAAGAGTATAAATGAGGGGCAAGCCCCAAGACGTTATACCCCCTGCTTTACCACCTTCTCCAGGGTAAGAGTATAAATGAGGGGCAAGCCCCCAGACGTTATACCACCTGTTTTGATTGATATTATGGGCGTGAGACCCATGGTTATGTTTTACACTTTTAGTTGTCGACAGTGATGGGGGATTCCACGGGCATGCTTTGATATTGGTGTGACTTGATCGCGTCCCAGTTTGGGCCGGGTAGTATATGTGTCCCTCCGTAGTGGGCCGGACTATGTTATGAAAGATAAGTAAGTTAGATAGAAATGAACTTAATGACTTCTCCTAAGTACGTAAGATATGACTATAACTCTTAATGGAATGGAAAAAGGATATTGATGTAAGTTATGTGGAAAAACTTGATTGAATTCTTAAGTATGTATGTAAGAATATGATGTTAATTCCTTTTGAAAGAAGGAAAAGAATGATTAATGTACGATTAAGTTCATAAGTGGTAATGACACGGCAGGATCTGGTATGTATTTTTATACTTGTCCTTGTCATTCTTTTGTACAGTTATGATTTGTTTCTCGTACATTATTTACATTCCATATTCGCAATTTTTGTTATGCGGCCCCGCCGGAAGCTGCGTTAAATGTCGCAGTTTAGGTACGATTATGGATCTGCGAGCTTAGGATCTGGTTCAAGATTTTGAGATGGCTCGATGTTCGGAGTTGTCGTGGCTATGTATATTCGAAGTCTTGTCACGACCGAACGGGCGTGATCGTGCCTTACCCCGGGCACCCCAGTAGCCATACATCAGAGAAAATCAGCGGAACATAAATCAACAACATAAAATAACAGAAGTATAAACAATAATCTGTGAAAACTTGCCTTTCGGCATATATATAAACAACAACTCTTTCAACATGAACAGTTTAATCCTATTTACAAACCCTGCCCACAACAGCGATTACTCTGACTTCTACGAATGATATGAGAACAACGGCGGGCGGGGCCGTCATACCACGAATGTAGCACCTACAATCAGGGGACTATACTAAGATAAGCCTCGGGAACGGAGCTTCCCAAGCTGTGACCCTAAGCGAGGATCAACGGCGGTGTACCTTTACTGCGGCGTGAACGCGGCCGGGAGGTCAAGATAACAGTGCAAGTATGCGGCGAAAATCGTAAATGAAATCATAGTAGTCTATATAAAGCAGGAGACATGTATGATAACCAAACTACAGTTCACAATAAATAAGCAGTCATATCAAGTCAGGGACTCACGCCCTCGAAGTCATCACTCAAATACATAAATATGGGTCTCACGCCCACAACATCAATCATGCCCGTGGAATACCTTCCTCACCGGCGATCGATGATAGAAAAGCACCAAGGAACACACATGAACAACAGGTCCCACCTGTGCCCAAATAAAACAGTACAGGGTAAGTACGAAGGCATAGCCGACTACTAACACCCACAGTACTAACAAGGTCATAAACTGAATCATGATATCTGTCTAGACCGTCACATGATCAAAGCTGGTCACTCGCCCGCAATATCAAATGTGCGCGTCTAGCCCTGGAACTCCCCGCAGCTCCGCATAGGCCAATCTCATAGGCGCGTGAGGTATAACCCGCATCGAGGTAGCTACTCCCGGCGTAAATCTGGACTCGCGATCCGCGTGGCCACATAGACCGCGTGACCATAAAGGCGCCACACTAACACGGAACTCGTAGCTCGCGCATAGGCCCGGGACCCGCGTGAGGTATTCTCGAATCATGGTCCTGCATCGCTGAGTCTACCCGCGTCGGAGGCGACTTAACCCACGGAAACACGGTGAGTGGTATAAATACCAACATAACAGTTTATCGTTTAAACAGCATAAGCACAATCAAGGGAAAATCCCTTTACACAAACATCACAGAATACTAACACACGTAGCATCCTAATATGATTACTTATCAAATCAACACGAAGGTATTACAAGGCTATCACAAACCAATACAATCAAGTTATTCACACATAAGGTACCTTCTACTATATGATTAACGAGATCGGGTTTTTATCCCCAAAGTACTTTATACAATAACTCTTTAAAGATATGTTACTTCACAAAAACCACACAATACCCGTAGTATATGAAAATAGAGTGATTATCTTTTGAAGCAAATCAAAACACTTACCTTTGTAAAATCAAGTAACAACATTATTTTCCAAACGTCCAAGTTTGCCTAATTCCAAATGTTCACGGTTCTTATTTTTGAAAGGTTTCGTATTTCATAGTCTTATTCATTTAAGAATATAATTCTCTTTTAAACTATCTGAGAAACATAAGCCTTATGTGAGTAGGATATTCTTGTTTATAACAATCTTATTACAGCAGCCATGATCTAGGAAACATCATTTTGTCTCATCTTAGCTTCTATGCAGATGAAAGTTTCTACTGATTTTAATAATACTAAATCTGTCAAAACATTTCCTTTTATTAACGCTGCAGTGGTTTGTCGATACACATTCTGATTTCCGAAATCAGTAAAACATTCTTAAGCCGTTATACCTAACTTTCCATAAAGCTAGTATAACTCTTAAGTTTTCAAAAACCAAGTATTACTACTTCTTTCAAAATGATTCAAAATCTTTTGAAATACTTCAAGTTCTTTATTAACACATAACAAGTCAGTTATAGTTCAAATCAGTTACCTCTTAAAAACCACAAGTATTTCTTACCAACATAAAGCTGTTATAACCAACTTCCCATAAAGCCGTTATAACACTTTATGTTTTAAACCAATCAAATACATTTAGCACATGTACGTCTACCTTAATACATAGTTCACACATATCATGCTAGAAGAGATAGGAAGAGGTTCACATACCTCGCGACGATTATCGACTAATAGCAAAACGCTCCAAGTACCTCAAACCGTCGGCTACTCCTTAAGCCAAGTAGATCGCGCCACGCGTAGTACTCAACCTATAAGGCCACAAGGCGCTTATTAACATTTAGATCTTATCGTAGAACATTCTACAGAAAATTCGGCACCTCCCATGGCAGGCGTAAATCTCTTCCTTTATCGGTAGCTACCAAGCCAACCGGGGTTTGCACGTCTAACCGGGCGTGTGCGATTCTACTACACGCAAAGCTACACAAGTCTCTTGTAATACGGTCTATGTAATTACGATTCGAGACTCTTCTTTCAAAAGGTTTCTTATTATTGTGCTTAAGTCAAAAGACATTGCCGATAACTACGTTCGATTCTATATATAGTATACTTCAACTATATAATCATACAACATGTAATTTCCAATTACAATAGAGGACAAGATATTTACCTCGATAAGCCCATAATTATCCGAGTTTAAATGTCGATCCCGAGCAAGGTTTAGCTCTACTGCTACGTGCGCTCAGACCGCTCCAAACAACCCTTAGAAGTTCTAACCAACTTCTACTTATTACTCCAACTAACCATGGAGATTTTCCTTAGGGTTTCGGTTTTGTGACGGAAGGGAAGTATAATAGTATTTCTGGGCTTTTCGTATAAGTATAACCTTAGAATACCACAAGGTATACGGCTAAGGTAATTTGGGCATTATAACAATACTTTTGAGAGTATTTCTACCAAGAGAGGGGGTATTATACGAAAACAACTAGGCTAGGGGGGGGGAGTACCCCACGGCCACACTACTAGGAGGGGAGGGCTCTCGCCAAGGGGAGAGGGTGTTGGACGAGAACACTACTAAGAGAAGGGGAGGATTTTAACACTTAGAAATATTTTAGGAATGGATGAAGAAGTCATCAAAGAGGGGGGTATTTATAGCACAAGCCAAAGCCAACCAATGGCCAAGATCTAGCCAAGTGCATAGCAAGTGTAGGGCCAAGATTCACCCATGTGACCTTAACCAACTAACACACAAAATATCCTACCAACTCCACGCATAAAATCTACCAAGGTCCGCCCCTCACGTCCGCCAATGGGAGGGTGCCAAGTGGCGCCCTCTCGTTGGTCCAAAATGTTTCGTCTCTCGGAAAAATCCGCAAAAATTAAAAATGACATAGCCGGAATTTTCCCTACGAAAGCTGTGAAAACGTTTCGTCGAAAAACGACTCTAATCGGGTGTTGTGAACAAATAAATTTCGGCCAAGCCTAATTTCAAGTTCAAATTTTTCTACGTACGTCCTTACGTACATACTCTGAAAATACGGGGTATAACATTCTCCCCTCCTTAGAAACATTCGTCCCGAATGTTCCTTCTAAGTCTCAAAACAAACGTGCGCCAGTATAGTCTTCACTACTATACTTATGAGAACAAATCCTGCCACACCTGGCCACAGAAACACCTGCGCAGATACTTACATCCAAGTCTACGAGGAAACACCTCTAACATCACCACAAACTCCTCTCTCCGGGGTCTAAAATATACTTCCTTCGCACCTTCTCTTTACAAAAGAAATGATACCACTTTTGTCACTTTGCTGCGAGGTTCTAGTGTCACTTCGGCGACCCAACAAATGGTACCGTCGCGTCACGATCCACGAGGTGTCATACCCTCGAACTCTTACCACATTCGAATCGCCGGTATCCAAAACTCGGGGTTACTATCTCTAACGTGGTCGTCATTAACTGGGAACACTCTGGATGGATCTCCGATACTTTCCTGATCATATCAATACGAAAGACCGGACGTACTGCCTCCTAAGTCGGACGGCAAAAGCTAACCTATAGGCAACCTGGCCTATCTCCTTCACATGAACTCAAAAAGGCCCAAAGTAACTCGGGCTAAGTTCCCTCTGTTCCAAAACTCGCCACACCCTAACCGGGGTGGTACTTTCAAGAAGACCGACCGTCAACCTGAACTCTAAGCGTCGTCGCCGATTATCCGCACGATTTCTCTGAGCTGCCAAAACCTCTCCTAGACAGCTTCCCCCTATCCACAGTCTGCTGGAACAAGCCTGAACCAACTATCTGCACCTTGCCAACATCGAACCAATCGGCCAAGACTTACACTTCGCCCTGAGGCTTCAAAAGACGACATCCGAACATTGAAATGGTAGCTTAAACACTACCTCCATAGGAGACAACAATCCCCACCACTATCCCTGAAATCCAAACACTGGCCCGAGGGCGAATGCGATTCTGAGACTCACCTGAGTTCTTAACACATGCTTGGTAAAACTTTTAGAAAACGAAAATAGCCACCACCTGGGCTTCACTGTCTGCCATAAGGTGAAGGTAGGCACCCCGTGCAACCTTACAACCTTTACGATATAAACAACATCTGCGAGCACTCGGTCTTTGCTAGAAGACAAGGCGGTGACCTCGCCGGCCCGACTCATGGTCGAAAGCATCCACGAGTTCAGACGTGGTTAACTAAACTTGGGCTAACACCCTCGTGACCTATCACAAGGCGGGACCACCACAACCGACCCCACCACCAAACAAGCCGGGTTGACCCGCAACATGGCCTCAACCCTACCCTAAGATCGCAAGAAACACTAGCTCCCCGATCCGGAACAATTTCACTAATCACGTTACGAAAACCTAGCGGTCTTCTTAGCTTAACTACCCTCTTTCATTCCACACTACTCAGGGACTAATCCCACAAACATAACTCACGTGCACTATGCACTCCTATAAGGGTCAAACATAAACAATACATCTTTTACTCGAGATGGCCTTACCTCTAAGGTCTCTACGTATAACACTCTAAGGCTCACACTTTCTCTATCCCCCAAATCTTACTTGGTTAACCCACCATGATTTCTAATCACCATTTACACAATGCTATCAGAATATAACACTTAAGGTATACTCACCTTATCACATACTAAACCCAGAGGTTAAAGATCTATCTGTATCTCTTCTTCACTCCTTAGTCGTTCTAATCAAACCTGCCGTAGGCGCAGCTAAGGAAGATGACGAACTACCCACCGATCTGAAGGCTAAGTCCTCCCGCGAGACACTCTTTCGACATCGGACCACGGTCATAGGTACAACAAGTACCAACTAAAAGACGACATTCCCGAGATGGCGCCGCCACATCGCTGAACATGAAAAACTGAATCGGATGGCGGGACCTTCGTGTTGTGGAACGGAAGCTCGAGCTCGACCAACTCTGCATACCGAACGTCCCGAACCCCGCGAGGACCTTTCGCACCGTGGATGCGCATAATCTAATCTTCTCGGTGAGGCGACTCGCGCAGTTACCAAGGACCTTACTCTGCCTCGCCTCTTCTCGCCCGTTAACGTCGATCTCGTTTCTCGCTGCTGCGCGCATAAGCCCGCATACGTGCCATGCTCAAGCTTCAATCAAGAACATACTCTTTGCACAACCTTCGTTGATATTCATCAAGACTCGCGTACATCGGTATACTCTCGTAGTCAAATCCATAGTTAATGTGGTCGCCTCGGAAATCTATATTCTTTGTTCCGGTCGTGGGCGAAGGTTCAAATATCATGGCGCAGTAGGCTGCCGCCGTGCTAAACTCTGCTGGGCTAGTGACGTCGGTAACTCCCGAATGAAGCACCACCTGAGGTGATAATTGGGCTGTGCCCACGTAACCCTCTGTACTCTCTCGCGGCTCCTCGGCCTTGCCCTCTGGGCGGGTTGCCTACGCGGAGGCATAGCGGTAAGGAAAGAAATACGTTAGAGGTCCAACTTACAACACAAACTCTAAGGCACGATCTCGAGTGAGAAGAATAGAAACCAATCCTAAATATCCTATAGCCTCCTTATTATTGGTGTGGTGCACAACACACCGATAATCAAGACTCTTGGATACGATGCGTAGACACCTTCCGAGGATTAATCGCTCGATACCACTTTTGTCACGACCCGAACCGGGCGTGGATCGTGCCTACCCTGCACCCCAGAGTCATACATCGAGAAAATCGGAACATAAATCAACAACATACAATAACAGCAGTATAAACAATAATCTGTGAAAACTTGCCTTTCGGCATATATATAAACAACAACTCTTTCAACATGAACAATTTAATCCTTTTTACAAACCCTGCCCACAACAGTACTACAGACCTCTACGAATGATATGAGAACAACGACGGGACAGGGCCGCCATACCAGAATGTAGCACCTACAATCAGCGGGACTATACTAAGATAAGCCTCGGAGAACGGAGCTTCAAACGCTGAACCGTGACCCTAAGAGCGAGGATCAACGGCGGTGTACCTTTACTGCGGCATGAACGCGGCCGCAAGTCGGTCAAGTACCGATTATGCGGCCCAAAAAATCGTAAATGAAATCATAGTAGTCTATATAAAGCGGGAGACATGTATGATAACCAAACTACAGTTCACAATAAATAGCGGTCATATCAAGTCGTGACTCACGCCGAAGTCATCACTCAAATACATAAATATGGGTCTCACGCCCACAACATCAATCATGCGTGGAATACCTTCCTCACCGCCGTCGATGATAGAAAAGCACCAAGGAACACACGTGAACAACAGTCCACGTGCCCAAATAAAGCGATGCAGGGTAATGCGAAGGCATAGCCGACTACTAACACCTACAAGATTAACAAGGTCATAAATCGAATCATGATATCTGTCTAGACCGTCACATGATCAAAGCCGGTCACTCGCGCAATATCAAATGCGCGTCTAGCCTCGAACTCCGCAGCTCCGCATAGGCCAATCTCATAGGCGCATGAGGTATAACCACATCGAGGGTAGCTACTCCGGCGTCGTCCGACTCGATCGCGTGGCGCATGTAATCGCGCATGACCATAAAGGCCGCACACTAACCGAACTCGTAGCTCGCATAGGCCCGGGACCGCGAGGTATTCTCGAATCATGGTCCTGCATCACCGCAGTCTACCCGCGTCGGGCGGCTTAACCCGGAAACACGGTGAGTGGTATAAATACCAACATAACGGTTTATCGTTTAAACAAAGATAAGCACAATCAGGAAAATCCCTTTACACAAACATCACGAATACTAACACGTAGCATCCTAATATGATTACTTATCAAATCAACGAAGGTATTACAAGGCTATCACAAACCAATACAATCAAGTTATTCACACATAAGGTACCTTCTACTATATGATTAACGAGATCGGGTTTTATCCCCAAAGTACTTTATACAATAACTCTTTAAAGATATGTTACTTCACAAAACCACACAATACGTAGTATATGAAAATAGAGTGATTATCTTTTGAAGCAAATCAAAACACTTACCTTTGTAAAATCAAGTAACAACATTATTTTCCAAACGTCCAAGTTTGCCTAATTCCAAAGGTTCACGGTTCGTATTTTTGACAGGTGTCGGAGTTCATAGTCTTATTCATTTAAGAATATAATTCTCTTTTAAACTATCGAGAAACATAAGCCTTATGTGAGTAGGATATTCTTGTTTATAACAATCTTATTACTGACCGTGATCTAGGAAACATCATTTTGTCTCATCTTAGCTATGCGGATGGAAGTTTCTCGATTTTAATAATACTAAATCACAAAACATTTCCTTTTATTAACGCTGCAGATGGTTTGTCGATACACATTCGATTTCAAATCAAGAAACATTCTTAAGCCGTTATACCTAACTTTCCATAAAGCTAGTATAACTCTTAAGTTTTCAAAACCAAGTATTACTCCTTCTTTCAAAATGATTCAAAATCTTTTGAAATACTTCAAGTTCTTTATTAACACATAACAAGTCGCTTATAGTTCAAATCGATTACCTCTTAAAAACCACAAGTATTTCTTACCAACATAAAGTCGTTATAACCAACTTCCCATAAAGCCGTTATAACACTTTATGTTTTAAACCAATCAAATACATTTAGCATGTACGTCTGCACTACATAGTTCACACATATCATGCTAGAAGAGATAGGAAGAGGTTCACATACCGCGACGATTATCGACTAATAGCAAAACGCTCAAGTACCTCAAACCGCTTAAGCCAAGTAGATCGCCACGCGTAGTACTCAACCTATAAGGCCACGCGCTTATTAACATTTAGATCTTATCGTAGAACATTCTACGTAAAATTCGTGACTCCCCGCAACAGCGTAAATCTCCTTTATCGGTGCCGCTACCAAGCCAACCGGGGGTTTGCACGTCTAACCGGGCGTGTACGATTCTACTACACAAAGCTACACAAGTCTACAAATTCCTATGTAATTCTGATTCGGTACTCTTCTTTCGAAAAGGTTTCTTATTATTCAGCTTAAGTCAAAAGACATTGCGATAACTACGTTCAGTTCTATATATAGTATACTTCAACTATATAATCATACAACATGTAATTTCCAATTACAATAGAGGACAAGATATTTACCTCGATAAGCCCATAATTATCCGAGTTTAAATGTCGATCCCGAGCAAGGTTTAGCTCTACTGCGTACTCAGGCCGCTCCAAACAACCCTTAGAAGTTCTAACCAACTTCTACTTATTACTCCAACTAACCATGGAGATTTTCCTTAGGGTTTCGGTTTTGTGACGGAAGGAAGTATAATAGTATTTCTGGCTTTTCAGATAAGTATAACCTTAGAATACCACAAGGTATCACCTAAGGTAATTTGGGCATTATAACAATACTTTTGAGTATTTCTACCAAGAGGGGTATTATACGAAAACAACTAGGCTAGGGGGGGGGAGTACCCCACGGCCACACTACTAGGAGGGGGGGAGGGCTCTCGGCCAAGGGGGAGGGAGAGGGTGTTGGACGAGAACACTACTAAGAGAAGGGGAGGATTTTAACACTTAGAAATATTTTAGGAATGGATGAAGAAGTCATCAAAGAGGGGTATTTATAGCACAAGCCAAAGCCAACCAATGGCCAAGATCTAGCCAAGCATAGCAAGTGTAGGGCCAAGATTCACCCATGTGTCCTTAACCAACTAACACACAAAATATCCTACCAACTCCTCATCAAATCGCCCAAGGTCCGCCTCACGTCCGCCAATGGGAGGGTGCCAAGTGGCGCCTCGTTGGTCCAAAATGTTCGTCTCTCGGAAAAATCCGCAAAATTAAAAATGACATAGCCGGATTTTCCCTACGAAAGTCGAAAACGTTCCATCGAAAAACGACTCTAATCGGGTGTTGTGAACAAATAAATTTCGGCCAAGCCTAATTTCAAGTTCAAATTTTTCACGTGCGCCCCACGCATATACTCAAAATACGGTATATAGCAGTGCGGGGCCTTGTCCCGCCACGCTTGTTCGCTTGTTATTCCTAGAGTCTGTATTCACATTTTGTGGTCGGTTGTAAAAGAAATGAGGCAACCGCTTGGTTGTATTTATATATGTTCGGGAAGGTAGCCTATCGGCTAACTTGTTTTACTTCGATGTTTTATTAATAAGTTTCATGTATGTTCCGATGATTTTCTCTGTTGTTTACCTGTAAGGGTGCCCAGGTAGGGCACCGGTCGCGGTCCCGGGGTCGGGTCGTGACAAAAGTGGTATCAGAGCAGTTAGTCCTCGGAAAGTGTCTGACGCCGTGTCTAGTAGAGTCTTGATTATCGGTGTGTTGTGCACCACATCTATAATCAGGAGGCTGCAGGACATTTAGGATTGGTTTCCATTCTTCTCACTCCGAGATCGTGCCATAGAGCTGTGTTGTTAGGGTCGTCTCTCCAACGAGTTATGTTGATTGCAGCCTGAGAAAGGCGTGATGACCGGGAATGACTATGTGGATTGTGTATCCTTGTTGGTATTGATTATAGTATAGTTGGTATTGTGACATACATCTATACGGAGTTATGTATGAGGGTCAGACGCGTGTTGCCTAGAATGATTTTAGATTACCATGGATCGGTAAAGACTAACTAGATACCGGGAAGGTATGGAATAGTTAATGAAATTTCGCCAAGGTCTTGTGGTTTATTTTGAGATTATTGGGAAAGGATGAGTCATCTGATAGGGTAGTGAACCCTTAAGAAGCCATATTAAGGAACCTACGGAATATCATGTTAATAGATTAAGTGCGTAGTATGCTTAAGAGAATTATACGGATGAGGCTGTATAGAGTAAGTAATGGTTGTTGTGATCGAGACAACATGGTTAAGATTTTATGAGAAGTTTTTATAACCGTTAGTGGGGGATTGGTAAGGTAGGCTTGGAGCATGGAAATTGCGAGCCTAAGAATATTGATAACTGCCGAGACCTTAGATGTATAAGGCTTTCTCTGGCAATAAGATTTTAAGTCAGACCAAGGATAAGAGTTAAGTGCGACGCTGAGTAGGGTCGAGGACACATTCTGGTCTCCCATATCCTGGAATGGAGTGGGATCAGTTGGTAGTAGTTCCGCTACGTGACGGGGTCACGAGGGCGCTAGGCCCAAGTCTAGTTAATTATTTTACGGGTTCGTGGACGCGTTCCACCGGAACCAGGTCATGAAAGCCGGAAATGGCCTTATATTGTTTTATAGAGTTACTCCAAAGATTTGAGGCCAGAATCGGTATGGAAGTTATGTATGTATGCTAGTATGAGTTGGAAGTATGAAAAGATAATCTCTTTTGGGCTTAAGATGGACGAGTATGCGTGTACAAGGTATTAGGGCCATGTGTGGCATTGTTGGTATGACGGGGTTGTGAAAGGAAACTATGTCGCAAATTTTAAAGATTGACTCCGAAAGAACATTCGGGGACGAATGTTTCTAAGGGGGGAAGAATGTTACACCCCGTATTTACAGGACATGTTTTAAGAACATACGTAAGAACTCTAAAGTGTCAAGATTTGAGACTTGTAAAATTTAGCGGAATTATGAAATTGTCGGAAAAATGTATTATTGTGACGAATGGGAGGGCGACACGTGTCACGCCCCTTATAGTGAGCTTGGACGAAATGCCATGGACTAAAGAGTCATTTGACCTTTGGTGGGATGACAAAGTCTTGCAACTTGTTAGTATGAGAATTTTGACTAAGTCAAGGGTCCATTAGTCTTGGTTTTTATTAAGACTTCATCCACACCACCCATTTGTTTGTATCTTGACCTTCCATGTCCCTATTTAATACTAGTAGTAGTATGACAAGTTCCATACTTAGCCAAATTACAAAAATTGGAAGAACATCACATAGGTGCTCTCGGCTTTAGCAACAAGAAGAAAGAAAAAAATTTCGTTTCTTGTCCATTTGATTCCACACTTTAAACCTAGGTTCTTGAGGGTAGTGTAAGCATTTCTCAATAGAAAAATCTTGGAAAAAGATTGTTTGCGGGTTAGTCGCAAACAAAAACCTAAAGGGTCTTTCTAGGTTTTACTTGGAGTTTGAAGGATAATTGTTGGTATTGTTCTAAGGGTCCCAACAAGCGGATTGAGGTGTCTTAAAGAGGCTCTAGGTTGCTAAAGAGCAACTTCGGTTTTGAAGATTGGATTAAAAAGCGTTGAGGTATAATCTTGTTCTTTGAAAGTATTACAAAATTATTTATTTTGTTGTTAGCTTTACTTGTTGCTAGCATGAAGTATATGTTGAAGTTTATAAGGATTATAGATCGATTGTAGTCTTTGAAATTCGAAATGAAATGTAGGCCATGTTAAGTTGGATTACAATTTGATCGTTGTTAGAATCGTCGCATGTTATTGACTTGAAGCTTATGGTAGTAATAACCAAATGCGACTTGATATCTTATTATGCTACCAATTTGGATTGAAATGGAAATTCGATAAGAATTAGTTTGGTTGAACTCAAGGTGGCCGATTTTAGACTTGTAGTTTGTAGTAGTTGGTTAGTCATTTGTATTGGACTATCTTCTATTTAATTGTGAGCCAATTGGGGCTGTTTAGTTAGTCATTTGTATTGGACTATCTTCTACTTAATTGTGAGCCAATTGGGGCTGTTTGGTTATTGTAATCGACCTTGAAAAAGGTGGCAAAGTGAGTAGAAACAAAGGAGGTCTTGTCAGATTTTCCATAGAATTTGGCGACTTAGCACTTAGAATATTCTACGTTTGAAGTAAGAGGTTAATGGACGTATTGTGACCATGATAGGTTGAAGAACTAAGTATAGCGTATCCTACTGGAAGATTGTGATAGCTCAAGGTTGAAGTACTTTGGAGCATCTTGCTACTTGTCGACAATCGTCGCGAGGTATGTGAACCTCTTCCTTCTTTTGACATGATTCTATGTATGGAATATACGTGTAGTACTATTTCATGATTCCTTCTACTCTTAGAAGTTAAGAGGTATGTATGTTGATTTACTCTACGTAAAGGTTATGTCTAAGTTATCATAAGTTCTTACCAAGTCTTATGGGGGATGTTGGTAAGAGTCGTTAGGGGGTATTTGGAGCCAAGTTGACTTGGCTAATTTACGGCACAAATGAGAATAAGTATCGAACAAGCCATTGCAGCGTTAATAAAGGAAAATGTAATGACATTAATTATGTTAAAACAAGTAGAATTCTCCATCTGCATAGAAGCTAAGATAAGACAAAATTGTATTACATTTTCTAGATCATGGCTACTTGATTAAGATAGTTATAAATAAGTATAACTTATTCACACCGCACCAAGTATATGTTACTTAAGTTATAAGGATTTACGTATGAAGTTTTAAGACTATGGACCTCAAAGTGTTAAAAGGTTAAGAAACTTGTGTTCCTAAAAGTTAAGAGACTTGAAGTATTTTGAAAGCTATGCGATTTGAATTGAAAGTATAAGTTTCTTGGTTATCAAATGAATGTATTTGTCTAAGAAATAAAGAGTTATAACGGCTTTATGGGAAGTTGGTTATAACAACTTTATGGAAGATTTAAAAGAATGGTTTTCTTCAGTAAAGTAAGCAAAGAAATGATTTGAAATAAAGAAGGGCAAATTGTTTTAAAGGTACCAATTGCTTTAGGTTTCAAAGAAAGAAGTCACTAGATTTAGAAGCCTATAAATGTATTTCTAAAAAAGTATTGTGACTTGTCGTGAAAAGTAGATATGACTTGATACTACGGTTATAGTATCTTGGAAGTTTTATTTGAAAGAGAATCATTTTAAAGGAGTAGAGGCACGTGATACGTTGGGTTAAATTCGGATTTTATAATGACATGTTAGTGCCTTAAGTAAACAAAAATGAGAGTGTGTATGAACAAGCTAATAAGAAGTTAGGGATTTCTTAACTTACTTATGTTATGTATGATAAGTCGGTAGTACTTATGTTATGTATGATAAGCCAGTAGGGCTTATGTTATGTATGATGGCGGTCGAGATAGGGTAAGAGTATAAATGAGGCAAGCCCAGACGTTATACCACCTTCTCCGTGGTAAGAGTATAAGTGAGGGTAAATCCCAGACGATGTACCACCCGCTTTATGTGTTATTTGTGGCCGGTCGAGATAGGGTAAGAGTATAAATGAGGGCAAGCCCAGACGTTATACCACCTTCTCCGGGGTAAGAGTATAAGTGAGGGTAAATCCCAGGCTGTACCACCGCTTTATGTGTTATTTGACGACCGTCGAGATAGGGTAAGAGTATAAATGAGGCAAGCCCAGACGTTATACCACCTTCCAGGTAAGAGTATAAATGAGGCAAGCCCCAAGACGTTATACCCCGCTTACCACCTTCTCCGGGTAAGAGTATAAATGAAGGGCAAGCCCCGGACGTTATACCACCTTTTGATTGATTTTATGGGCGTGAGACCCATGGTTATATTTTACACTTTTAGCCGTCGGCGATGATGGGGATTCCAGGCATGCTTTGATATTGGTGTGACTTGATCGCGTCGGTTTGGGTAGGGTAGTATATGTGTCCCTCGTAGTGGGCGGACTATGTTATGAAAGATAAGTAAGTTAGATAGAAATGAACTTAATGACTTCTCCTAAGTAAGTCGTAAGATATGACTATAACTCTTAATGGAATGGAAAAGATATTGATGTAAGTTATGTGGAAAAACATGATTGAATTCTTAAGTATGTATGTAAGAATATGATGTTAATTCTATTGAAAGAAGGAAAAGAATGATTAATGTACGATTAAGTTCATAAGTGGTAATGACACGAGGATCCGTATGTATTTTTATACTTGTCCTTGTCATTCTTTTGTACGATTATGATACATTTCTTATGCGTTATTTACATTCCATATTCGATTTTTGTTATCGACCCGCCGGAAGTGCGTTAAATGTCGCAGTTTAGGTATTACGATTATGGATCCGCGAGCTTAGGATCTGGTTCAGATTTTGAGATGGCTCCAATGTTCCGGAGTTGTCATGGCTATGTATATTCAGGGGTACGGCGGGGCCTTGTCCCGCCACAGTTGTTCAGTTGTTATTCCTAGAGGTATGTATTCACATTTTGTGGGTCAGTTTGTAAAAGAAATGAGGCAACTGCTTCGGTTGTATTTATATATGTTCAGGAAGGTAGCCCTATCGGCTAACCTGTTGTTTTACTTAGATGTTTTATTAATAAGTTTCATGTATGTTCCGCTGATTTTCTCGATGTTTACTGTAAGGGTGCCCGTGTAGGGCACGATCGCGATCCCGGTCGGTCGTGACAACGATGAACTTGTGTAGCTTTTACGTGAGGTAAAATTGTGCGTCCGGATTAGGCGTATAACCCCCGTTGGCTTGGTAGCGGCCAGATAGAGGAGGAGATTTACGCCATGTTGCGGGGAGAATCTTCTTTTTTACGTAGGATGTTCTCTGAAGAGACCTAAATGTTAATAAGCGCCTTGTGGCCTTATAGGTGGAAGTACTATGCGTGGCGCGATCTACTTGGCTTAAGGAGTAGCCGGCGGTTTGAGGTACTTGGAGCGTTTTGCTATTAGTCGATAATCGTCGCGAGGTATGTGAACCTCTTCCTATCTCTTCTAGCATGATATGTGTGTAACTATGTAGTACGGTAGACGTACATGTGTTAAATGTATTTAATTGATCTAAAACATAAAGTGTTATAACGGCTTTATGGGAAGTTGGTTATAACAGCTTTATGTATGTAAGAAAATACTTATGGTTTTTAAAAGGTAACTGATTTGAACTATAACTGGCTGGTTATGTAATAATAAAGAACTTGAAGTATTTCTAAAGATTTTTGAATCATTTTGAAAGAAGAGTAATACTTAGTTTTTGAAAACTTAAGAGTTATACTAGCTTTATGGGAAGTTAGGTATAACGGCTTAAGAATGTTTCTTGAGTTCGAAATCGAATGTGTATCGACAAACCACTGCAACGTTAATAAAAGGAAATGTTTGTGATTAAGTATTATTAAAACCAGTAGAAACTTCCATCTGCATAGAAGCTAAGATGAGACAAAATGATATTTCCTAGATCACGGCTGCTGTAATAAGATTGTTATAAACAAGAATATCCTACTCACATATAAGGCTTATGTTTCTCAGATGGTTTAAAAGAGAATTATATTCTTAAATGAATAAGACTATGAACTACGAAACCTTTCTAAAATAAGAAACGTGAACTTTTGAAATTAGGCAAACTTGGACGTTTGGAAAATAATGTTGTTACTTGATTTTACAAAGGTAAGTGTTTTGATTTACTTCAAAAGATAATCACTCTATTTTCATATACTACGGGTATTGTGTGGTTTTTGTGAAAGTAACGTATCTTTTAAAGAGTTAATATATAAAGTACTTTGGAGATAAAAACCCGATCTTGTTAATCATATATTAGAATGTACCTTGTGTGTATAACTTGATTGTGCTGGTTTGTGATAGCCTTGTAATACTTTCTTGTTGATTTGATAAGTAAACATGTTAGGATGCTACGTGAGTTAGTATCTGGTGATGTTTGTGTAAAGGGGTTTTCCCTTGTTGTGCTTAGGTTGTTTAACGATAAGGTCATGTTGATATTATATCACTCGTGATCAGGGGTTAAGCCCCTCCGTCGCGGGGTAGACTCGGTGGTCTAGTGACCTATGATTCGAGAATACCTTATGCGGTCAGTATGGCCTATCGGAGCTCGAGAGTTCGAGTTAGTTTGCGGCCCTTGTGGTCATGCGGTCTGTGGCCACGCGGGGCGAGTCGGGCAGCTGCCGGGAGTAGCTACCCTCGATGCGGGGAATACCTCATACGGGCCATTGGAGTGGCCCATGCGGAGCTATGGGAAGTTCCAGGGCTAGACGCGCACATTAGATAATGCGGGCGAGTGGCCAGCTTTGATCATGTGACGGTCTAGACAGATTTCATGATCTGATTCGACCTTGTTATCGTGGGTTTTAGTAGTCGGCTATGCCCTCGTACTTACCGTCACGGTTTTATGATGACTTTGAGGCGTGAGTCACGACTTGACATATTTGCTTATTTAGTGTGAGCTGTAGTTTTGGTTATCATATATGTCTCGCTTTATATAGACTACTATGATTTCATTTCTGATATTTTGATTTCACATACTTGGTACTGTTGTCGACCTCGCCCGGGGCTGCGTTCATGCGCGAGTTGAGGTACACCGATCGTTGATCCTAGTTCTCGGGTCACAGTTCGTATGGGAAGCTCCGTTTCTCGGAGGCTTATCGATGGTATAGTCCCTGTCGTTGTAGGTATTTACATTCGGGGTATGGCGGGGCCTGTCCGCCATTGTTGTCGATCATTCTTAAGTCCGGCAAATCTTGTTGTGGCGAGTTGTAATGGGATGTAACTTCGGTTTAAAATTGATTTATATATATGCGTAAAGGCAAGTTTCTCCGACATCGTTTCTTACTTCATAATATTTTCATGTCTTATTTTATGTTCGTGATTACTCGATGTTGTATCACTAGGGTGCGGGGTAAGGCACGATCCACGGGCCGGGTTGGTCGTGCAGTATCAGCGGCCGTCGCGAACGAAGGTCACGGACTCTGTCTCGAGGCCTTGATCACCGCGTGATCCTCTGTAGCTGACGGATGAACTCCTGCGGATAATCCTCCGGCCTCGACCCGTAAAACACTGGCGGGCTACAACTCAAGAAATCTCGTATCCTCAAACTATTCGCCTCGGGTGCGCACGGGTGCGGCCGAGCTGAGCTGAATCCAGGCCGCGTCGGCCTATCCTCGTATCGCCTGACTCAGCCAATAGTCGGGCCGTCTCCTTGTACCTAACTCCTCCGCCCGGTGTGGGGCGGGAGGTGTGGGTGCGTGGTCTCTTTGGGGCGGCGGCGTCATAGAACTCGCCATGCGGTATAGACGGGCTCGAGCCCTCGTGACTCTAGGTGTCCTCTTGGCGGCTCGCCACGCCTTGCCCTTCTGCCCGGGTTGCCTTACGTGGGCATAATTCTGAGAAAAGGAATACGTTAGAGGTCCAACTTTAACACAACTCTAAAGCACGATCTCGAGTGAGAAGAATGAAACCAATCCTAAATATCCTATAGCCTCACGATTATTGGTGTGGTGCACAACACAGATAACGAACTCTTTGGATAAGTGCAGTAGACACTTTCCGAGGATTAATCGCTCTGATACCACTTTTGTCACGACCCATTCTCGTGGCCCGTGCCTTCTGGAGCACCCAAGTAGTCATACATCGAGTAATCGGCGGAAATATAAAACAAGACATGAAACGATTTATAAAATAAGACACGCTTTATGTGAGAAAACATCGCCTTTCGGCATATATATATAAACATGGTTTAGCGATTACATCCAAATCTTGTACAACATGACTACAGACCTCTGAAATATACAACTATGGCGGGGGGGCCCGCCATACCTGACTATACAAAACTATCTACAACAGGAGATCATACCCAAAAGTAGAGCCTCGGAAAAGATGGAGCTCAGACACCAACGTAGAGATCCTAAGAATGTGGATCTAGCACACCTTTGCCCTTACTGCGGCATGAACGCAGCCCCGAAAGGAGGTCGATTACAACAGTACTAAGTATATGAAGCGTAAAATACTTAAATGAAAACATATCATGTTAAAATCGTTTTGCAAGTATGTATGAAACAACGAGGGGACGCATAGTGCCATCATAAACAAGAGCAACAGCGGTAAATCAGCGAGTCTTTTCTAGGCTGCGAATGATCGGCGGGGCCAATTGCGTAGTATCACCATGCAAGCCTAATCACGGACTCCGTAGTCGCATAGGCCACTCACATAGGCCCGTAGGGTACATAACCCGCATCGGTAGCTACTCCTCGGCGTCGTCCCTGGACTCGTAGTCCGCATGGCCACATAGACCGCATGAGGTATAACCTGCATCACTAACCGGAACTCCGTAGCTCCGCATAGGTCCCTTGGACCCGCATGAGGTATTCTCGAATCATGGTCCTGCACCGCGAAGTCTACCCGCGTCGGAGGCGACAACCCCGGTAATATGTCAAGAGGTGAGTGATATTATACTAACATAATAGCTTATCGTTAAACAACATAAGCACAACAAGAATACTCTCTTATACAAACGTTACAAGACACTAACACACATAGCATCATATCATGTCTACTTTATCAAACCATCTTATTATTCTTTTCACAAGTCAATATAAGTCTGTTATAAATACATAGGCAAACTGATTCTTTTATCATGCTTAAGTGGTTATACCTAACTTCCCATAAAGCTAGTATAACTCTTAAGCTTTTGTTTTTTAAAAAAACCAATTAGTTCTCTTCTGTAAAAAAAATGATTCAGTACTCTTTTGAAATGCTTTCAGATCTTTATTATTCAGGCTTAAGCCGTGAGGCATTCTGTAAGTATTGTCGAGCTTAAGCGTGAGGCATTCGTAAGTATTATTCGAGCTTAAGCGTGAGGCATTGCCGTAAGTATTATTCGATTAACACGTATGCGTCTACCGTACTACATATATACTTTAAAATATCATGCTTTAGGAAGAATCACATACCTTCCGTGAAAACCACCTGCGAGTTAAATATGTCGCGAGAGAATCGCCTATAATAGTCGAACACGTCTATCAACGTTGACTACTTTGTAATTGATTCTAAGCAGAGGTTCTATATCCTACGGAAAATTGGGCAGCACTTCCCTGCGGTGAGCTACTCGAGTCTCGTGAAAGCGATCATGTAAGTACAATTTGATTAATCTTCTTTTAAACTCTTCTCTTGTGATATGATTCAATTCTATTACGTGATATTCTTCTAAGTATTTATACTTATTACGTTATACCGTATTTCCAGTATATGCGTAAGGGAATACGTCTGAGTTGGCCTTAAAGTTAGCCTTGGGCGTTTTTGTACCTGACTCACTAAAAGAATCGTTTTCCGAAAGCGTTTCCCACGACTTCGTAGGAAAATTCGGCTATGCCATTACTAATTTTGCGGATTTTTAGAGGCGAAACCTTTTGGACCAACGGGAGGCGACACTTGGCACCCTCCCATTGGTGAACTTGAATCGTCCATTTGGGCCGAATTGGAATGCCTTGGCACGTTTTTGTGCCTTGTGCACAAGTCGAGTTGGTAGGATATTTGTGTATAGTTAATCCTCACCCTACACTTGCCTTGCACTTGTCTTCATCTTGGCCGTTGGTTGGCCAAGGCTTGAGCTATAAATACCGCCCAGAGATGAAGAGTTCTTCATCCACAAAGTTATCTTCCAAGTCTTAAAAATCCTCTCCTCTCCAGCCTTTCGTCCAACACCTCCCCCTGAGTGAGTTTGGCGAGGCCTACCCCCTAGCCTAGCCTAAATCTACCCCCTCCTTGGTAGAAAAGTTATCTTCTAGTATTGTTATAATGCCCAAAATACCTAGCCCAAATCCTTAGTCCTTAGTAGAAGTTGTGAAGAACTTCTAAGGTTTCTTAGACTCTGGGAGCGTACAACTTAGGAGCTAAACCTTGCTCGGTAGCGACTTTATCTAGGATATTATTGGGCTTACGAGTAACTAATCCTAACCTCTTTTGAATTAGAGAATACATCTTGTAGTAGTATTAGAATAAGTATTAAATACTTAGAAGAATATCACGAATAGAATTGAGCTGTTACCACGATGAAGGGTTTAAAGAAGAATAATCAAATGTACTTACATAGAATTTGTTTTCTGATGAACTTATATAGCTCACCGGGTAGGGAAGTCTTTGCCCGACTTTCCGTAGAATTGTGAACCCTCTGTTTAGAATGACCTTGAGTAGTTTTGATAGATGTACGTGACTATTATAGGTGACTCTGCGCGCGACATATTGACTTGGCGGTGGTTTTATTTGAGAAGGTATGTGATTCTTCCTAAAGCATGATATTTTACAATATATAGTACGGTAGACGTACATGTGTTAAGCGAATAATAACTACGGCAATGTCTTTGACTTAAGCTGAATAATACTTATGGCAATGCCTCGGCTTAAGCTTTGAATAATACTTACGGCAATGCCTCAGCTTAACTGAATAACAAAGAAGCGAAAACATTTCAAAGAATCTTGAATCATTTTTAACAGAAGATAAATATTTGGTTTTAAAACAAAAGCTTAAGAGTTATACTAGCTTTATGGGAAGTTAGGTATAACAACTTAAGAAGATAAAAAGGCTGTTTACTTGTTTGTTTATAAAAGCCTTGTATTGATTTACATTAAGTGTAGTAAGATTTGTGTGATAAGTAGACATATTATGATGCTACAGGTTAGTGTCTTGAAATCTTTGTGTAAAGGGTCATTCTTGTTGTGCTTACGTTGCTAACCTAAGTCCGTTGTCTTGTTATTGTATCACCTACCCTTGTTGTTATCAGAGGCTTGCCCGCAGTCTTGGTCTATACGGCTTATGCGGTCTGTGAGACTATGCGGGCAGCGGTATGCTCGAGATTGATCATTCCGGTGTTTAGCTTTGATGCGGGGATTCCTATGCGATGCATTGAGACTATCGCGGTCTTTTGAGGCTATGCGGGCTACGGGAGCCTAGGCGGATCTGGGGTTGGCTGCCCCGATCGAGGATACCTCATGCGGGTGCAATGTGTGACCTATGCGGGTGCGAAAGTCGAGACTAGGCACGCAGAATGATACTTTAGGCGATTGGCCTTGCTTGATCATTCGCGGCCTAGAATAGACACATTCTGATTTTCCTATTCTGTTGTTGTTTGTGATGTGGCACTATGTGCAATTGAACTGATTGTATTTGTGAAAAGGTTTTAAATACTTTGATTTCATTTGATTCTTTATAGTTTCACATACTTGGTACTGTTATCTTGACCTCGCCCGAAGTGCGTTCATCTGCGAGTAAAGGCAAGCAGTGCTAGATCCACATCCTTAGGATCTTTGCGTTGGTGTCGGGAGCTCCATCTTCTCGGAGGCTCTACTTTTGGGTATGATCTCCTGTATTGTAGATAGTTTTGTCTGATCGAGGTATGGCGGGCCCTGTCCGCCATAGTTGTTACTTCCTTAGAAGTGCAGTACTATTATGCAGTTGGGATGTATCGCAAAAACTTGAGTCATTTATATTATGCCGTAAGGCAAGCTTTTCATCAGATAAAGCTGTTTACATTTTTACTATGTTTCTGTCTTGTTTTATATTTAGATGATTACTCGATGTATGCCTACTTGGGTGCCGGTAAGGCACGATCCACGGGCCGGGCGGGTCGTGACAAAAGTGGTATCGAGCGATTAATCCTCGGAAAGTGTCTGACCGTATCTAGTAAGTCTTGATTATCGGTGTGTTGTGCACCACACCAATAATCGAGGCTATAGGATATTTAGGATTGGTTTCCATTCTTCTCATTACGAGATCGTGCTTTAGAGGCGTGTTATAGGTTGGACCCTCTAACGTATTCCTTTCTGTGATTATTCCTCCACGTAAGGCAACCGGGCCCGGAAGGGCAAAGCGTAGGAGGCGCTAGCGAGACACCCAGTCACGAGGCTCGAGGCCCGGTCTATACGAAGGCGGCGAGTTCTATGCGCCCGCCCGGCCCAGAGACCACAGTACCAGCCTCGTCCCACGGCTGGGCGGAGAGTTAGGGTAAAGAGAGATAGCCCGACTATTGGCTAAAGTTGTGGCCCGATACGAGAGAAGGCTGGATCTGGCGGTTCGATTCAGCTCGGCTCGGTCGCGCCCGTAGTGCACCGGCGAGATAGTTTGAGACTACGGGATTTCCTTAGTTGTAGCCCTCCGAGTTTTACGGGTGGCGGAGGATGATCCGTAGGAGTTCATCCGTCAGTGCAGAGGATTATCGGGTGATCGTGGCTTGAGGCCGAGTGCATGACATTCGGTTCGCGTCGGTGCGTGATACGCGATCGATTGGTTTGATTCATAGGAGCTTTCGGGAGAGCATGCACCTCCGGTATGGGATGAGTTTTGAGGCTTTTCTCACACACTTCTTGCCTCCGCGGATGAGGAGGGCACGAGTGATAGATTCTTGTTCTTTGAGGCAGGAGGGCCTTGCGGTGAGGAGTACAATGTCGAGTTTGATTCTTTGGCTCGATATGTCCACTGCGTAGCGAGAGATGGAGGGCCGGGTGCATCGCTATGTCACTGGCTAGATGATTACATGGCCGAGTCTTGTGCGGTGTGTCCCTTGCCGAGCATGGACATAACCCGTATGCGAGCTCATGTACTAGGATGCGAGGCGTAGAGGCGCGGGTAAGCGATATCGGCCGAGAAGAAGGCGAGCGGCGGTTCTTTTGGTGGTTCGGGGTGGCGGCGTCGGCGAAGTCGGTGCACCACGGCCGGTATGAGCGCTCCTACCTCATTTTGATACAACGAGCGATCGGGGCGGTCGGGGCCCGGGACTTGATTTCGAGTAGCGAGTGCTAACCGTTGAGTCTGCTCGGTGTGCCCGTTCTGCGAATACCATTACAGAGGCGTACTCGGGAAGCTGCTATACTTGTGGCGGCGAGGTCATTTCGCGAGTTTGTCAGGCCGGGGCGGCGGTAGTAGGGCCCGATCTGAGTGCATTGCGGCTTCTTCATCCCGACGATTACTCGCCCGAGGGCAAGGTACTCGTGGACCAGCGGTGTGGCGAAGGTCGTGGCGCGGGTCCCGATTCTAGCGGTCCTCGAGCCGCATTTATGCTTTGTCGGTAAGCGAGGATCGGGAGGCCTCACGATGTCGTCGCGGTACCTTATCGATTCACGGGTTTGATGTGTATGCTTTGATAGATCGGGTTCTACTGCATATATATCTCCACTTGTTGATAGTAGGATAGGGATAGAGCACGAGTCCATAGACCGCTTTCGAGGTAGCTACGCGATGGGTGATTCGGTGGTAGCTCGGCGGGTATATAGAGCTTGTCTGTGACCATTCTGATCGTCGGACCTTAGCCGACTTGATAGAGTTGGAGATGATTGACCGGCGTGATCATGGGGATGGATTGGCTAGCTTCTTGCTATGCCAATGTAGGCTGAGAGAGAGAGTAATGCAGTTCCACTTTCACGAGGCCGGTTGTTGTGTGGGAGGAACACGGTTTGCCGAGGTAGGTTTATTTCCTACCTCAAGGCTAGGAAGATAATGCGAAGGGTATATCTACCATCTCGTTGGGTGTTTGATCTGAAGGCTGCGGTACCAGATTTTCCGTCGATTCGATGGTCGAAGAGTTCCCGACGTATTTCAGACGACCTCGGGTATACCTCACGAGAGGAGATTGAGTTTTGTATTGACATATTGCGGACACTCGGCCTATTTCCATTCCGCCATACATCTGAATGCTTGCCGAGTTGAGAGAGTTGAAGGATCGGCAGGGATTTCTTTGGAGAAGGGCTTCATCGGGCTAGTGTTTCTCCACAGGAAGCGCGGTATTGTTCGTGAAGAAGAAGGGCGGGGCCAGCTGCGCATGTGTGTTGATTCTGACGGTGAACAAGGTGACCATTAAAACGAATACCCTTCCCGAGATTGATGATTTGTTCGACGATTGCGGTAGCGAGATGTTTCTCAAGATTGATCTGCGTTGGGCTATCATCGAGTTCGTGTCGAGAGAGGTGGATGTCCTAGGGCGCATTCGGACGTGCGGGCATTATGAGTTGGTCATGTCTTTTGGGTTGACGATGCTCGTGGTATTCATGGATTTGATGAACCGAGTGTTCAAACCATTTTTGGACACGTTTGTGATAGTGTTCATTGATGATATCTTGGTTTATTCTCGCTCAGGCGGGGAGCATGCGGAGCATTTGAGGCTGTCTTGTGATTCTCGGGACAGCGGTATGCGCCAAGTTTTCCAAATGTGAGTTTTGGTTGACTTGATGGCGTTTCTTGGGCATATTATGGGTGATGGCATTCAGTGAATCTGACAAGATCGAAGCGATCGAGGACTTGGCCTGAACTCTTACTCAGAGGTTCGCGATTTTACGGGCCTTGCGAGTTATTATCGGCGGTTCGTAGAAGTTTGCTTCTATCTCTGCACCATTGACTAGGGTGACTCGGAAAGGCGACCAAGTTTGATGGTGATGCTTGTGGCGGGGTTTCGATTCTTGAAAGAGAGGTGGCGACCGCCCCGTTCTTACTCTTCGGAGGTCGGATGGTTATGTCGTGTATTGTGATCGTCGGGCATCGGGTTGGGATGTGTGTTGATGCGGCATGGCGGGGTTATAGCATATGCATCGGCGGTGAAGAAACACGGAGGAACTACCCGCATGATTTGGGTTAGCGGTAGTGATTCACGCTTTGAAGATCTGGAGGCACTATTTGTATGGGGTTCACGTGGATATTTTACGGACCACAGAGCCTCGGTATATCTTGACGGAGTGGTGAACTTACGGCGAGGCGGTGGTTAGAGTTGCTTAAGGATTACGATGTTGATATCTGTACCACGGGAAGGCGATGTTGTGGCGGATGCTCTTAGTCGTAGGTCGATGGGAGCCTATCGGATGTGCGACTAGAGATGAGGACATGGTTCGTGATTTGCACGATTAGCGAGCCTTGGTGTCCGTTTGATTGATTACGATAGCGGTGGGGTTAGAGTTCGTGAGGTTGCGAGTCTTCCATCGTTGAGAGGTGAAGAAGCAGCGATTCGAGGATCGGCTTTGATTCGATATCGTGATCTGACTCTTACGTGAGGCAAGGGTCCTTTTGAGTAGCACGATGAGGTGCTAAGGTTTGGCGGTGTGTGTTCGGATGTTTGAGACTTGGCGGCGAGTTCTTGGGAAGCACACGGTAGCGCGTTACTCTATCCATCGTCGAAGTCGACCAAGATGTACCACGACGCTTAGATCGTGTATTGGTGGGATGGCTTGAAGAGGGCGTTGCGATTTCGTAGCTCGGTGCGTGTTGTCGGCGGTGAAGGTAGAGCACGAGGCACGGTGGTTTATTCTGACGATTGAGATCGACACGGAAGTGGGAGGTAATCAACATGGACTTCATCACGGGATTACCTCGCACTCGGAGGAGACATGATTCTATATGGGTTATCGTCGGCGGTGTGAAATCAGCCCACTTTCTTCCGTCGGACGACTTTTGGTGAGGATTATGCGAACTTTACATCAGAGATCGTCGGTGCATGGAGTCCTATTTCGATCATATCAGACAGAGAGCGGTTCTGGCTAACGGAGAGTCGCTTCGAGAGGAGTTTAGGGGCGCGGTGAGCACAGTGCGCATTTCATCCACGATGAAGCGGACGACGAAGCGCACTATCGGACTCTTGAGGATATCTTTGCGAGCTGTGTTATTGACCGATGGTAGTTGGGAGGATCATTTGCCTCTAGTTGAGTTTGCGTATAATAATAGCTACCACTCGGTATTCGGATGGCGCCTTATGAGGCCTTGTATGGGAGGAAGTGCGGTCGCCTATAAGTTGGTTCGATGTGGGCGAGTGCGGCTAGTGGGACAGATTTGGTGCATCGAGCGATGGATAAGGTGAAGCTTATCAGGCGGCTTTGCGGCTGAGTCGGCAATCGTATCACGGATCATCGTCGTCGGCATCTTGAGTTCGAGTTCATGATTGGGATTTCCTAAAGGTGTCACCCATGAAGGGTGTGATGAGATTTGGGAAGAAGAAACTCGGCCCAGTACATTGGGCGTTTGATTGTCGCGAGGTAGGCAAGGTTACTATGAGTTGGATCTGCCGTCCGTCTGGAGGCGGTGCATCCGGTTTTCACGTGGCGAGGAGATGTATCGGGGATCCGTCTAGGGTACACCCGTTGGCGATGTCGGTGGCCAGGGGTTATCGTATGAGAGATTCCCATGGCGATAGTCGATCGTCGAGTTAGGCGTCTGCGGACGAAGGGCGTGGCTTCGTCAAAGTCTTGTGGCGGAATGAGCTCGAGGAGGAGATGGCGTGGGAAGGCGAGGAGGACATGAGGCGAAGTATCCTCACTATTCCCACACCTCCGGGTAATTCACTTTCCTACTTGTAAATTTTCGTTATCGTTTTTGCCTAAGTGTTGTTTTGTGGCGTGTGTGGCTTTTGCAAAGCTGTTTAAGTTATGAAGAACCTTATCGATAAGCGTCTTGGGAAGGAACATTCGGGGCGAATGTTTCTAAGGAGGAGAATGTTATACCCGTATTTCAGTATGTGCGTGGGAATACGTCTGAAAAGTTGGCCTTAAAGTTAGCCTTGGGCGTTTTTGTACCTGACTCACTAAAAGAATCGTTTTTCAGGCGAAAGCGTTTCCAGTTTCGTAGGGAAAATTCGGCTATGCCATTACTAATTTTTGCGGATTTTTAGAGGCGAAACCTTTTGGACCAGCGGGAGGCGACACGGCACCTCCCATTGGTGAACTTGAATCGTTCATTTGGGCCGAATTGGAATGCCTTGCACGTTTTTGTGCCTTGTGCACAAGTCAAGGAGTTGGTAGGATATTTGTGTATAGTTAATCCTCACTACACTTGCCTTGCACTTGTCTTCATCTTGGCCGTTGGTTGGCGAGCTTGACTATAAATACCCCTTAGAGATGAAGAGTTCTTCATCCACAAAGTTATCTTCAAGTCTTAAAAAAATCCTCTCCTCTCCCAGCCTTTCGTCAACACCTCCCCCTTGAGTGAGTTTGGCGAGGCTACCCCTGCCTGGCAGAAATCTACCCCCTCCCTTGGTAGAAAAGTTATCTTCTAGTATTGTTATAATGCCCAAAATACCTAGCCCAAATCCCTTAGTCCTTTGTAGAAGTTGTGAAGAACTTCTAAGGTTTCTTGGAGCTATCGGAGCGTCTGACTTAGGAGCTAAACCTTGCTCGGTAGCGACTTTATCTAGGATATTATTGGGCTTACAGGGTAACTAATCCTAACCCTCTTTTGAATTAGAGAATACATCTTGTAGTAGTATTAGAATAAGTATTAAATACTTAGAAGAATATCACGAGAATAGAATTGAGCTGTTACCACAGTAGAAGGGTTTAAAGAAGAATAATCAAAGCGTACTTACATGGAATTTGTTTTCTGATGAACTTATATAGCTCACCGGGTAGGAAGTCTTTGCCCGACTTTCCGTAGAATTGTGAACCTCTGTTTAGAATGACCTTGAGTAGTCTTTGATAGATGTGCGTGACTATTATAGGTGACTCTCTGCGCGCGACATATTGACTTAGCGGTGGTTTATTTGAGAAGGTATGTGATTCTTCCTAAAGCATGATATTTTACAATATATAGTACGGTGAGCGTACATGTGTTAACTGAATAATAACTACGACAATGTCTTTGACTTAAGCTGAATAATACTTATGGCAATGCCTGTGGCTTAAGCGAATAATACTTACGGCAATGCCTCCGAAAGCTTTGAATAACAAAGAAGCGAAAACATTTCAAAAGAATCTTGAATCATTTTTACGGAAGATAAATATTTGGTTTTAAAACAAAAGCTTAAGAGTTATACTAGCTTTATGGGAAGTTAGGTATAACAACTTAAGAAGATAAAAAGGCTGTTTACTTGTTTGTTTATAAAAGCCTTGTATTGATTTCTGTTAAGTGTAGTAAGATTTGTGTGATAAGTAGACATATTATGATGCTACAGGTTAGTGTCTTGAAATCTTTGTGTAAAGGGGTCATTCTTCTTTGTGCTTACGTTGCTAACCGTAAGTCAGTTGTCTTGTTATTGTATCACTACCCCCTTTGTTATCTGAGGGCTTGCCCAGATCTTGGTCTATCGGCTTATGCGATGCAGTGAGACTATGCGGGCGGCGGTATGCTCGAGATTGATCATTCGGGTGTTTAGCCTGATGCGGGATTCCATGCGATGCATTGAGACTATGCGGTCTTTTGAGGCTATGCGAGCTGCGGGAGCCTAGGCGGATCTGGGGTTAGCTGCCCCGATCACGAGGATACCTCATGCGGAGTGCATGTGTGACTATGCGAGCTGCGAAAGTCGAGGACTAGGCACGCAGAATGATACTATGGGCGATTGGCCTTGCCCGATCATTCACGGCCTAGAATAGACACATTCTGATTTTCCTATTCTTGTTGTTGTTTGTGATGTGGCACTATGTGCAATTGAACGATTGTATTTGTGAAAAGGTTTTAAATACTTTGATTTCATTTGATTCTTTATAGTTTCACATACTTGGTACTGTTATGCTTGACCTCGTTCGGAGTGCGTTAAATGCCGCGGTAAAGCAGCGGTGCTAGATCCACATCCTTAGGATCTTTGTGTTGGTGTCGGGAGCTCCGTCTTCTCGGAGGCTCTGCTTTTGGGTATGATCTCCTGTATTGTAGATAGTTTTATCTGATCGGGGTATGGCGGGCCACTGTCGCCATAGTTGTTTACTTCCAGAAGTGCAGTAATCTTATTATGCAGTTGGGATGCTTGCAAAAACTTGAGTCATTTATATTATGCCGTAAGGCAAGCTTTTCATCAGATAAACTGTTTCTGTTTTTACTATGTTTCCTGTCTAGTTTTATATTTCAGCTGATTACTCTGATGTATGACTACTTGGGTGCCGGTAAGGCACCGATCCACGAACCGGGCGAGTCGTGACATATTCTTATACTCTTACGGTATGTATTCTCTAATTCAAAAGAGGTTAGGATTAGTTACCTCGGTAAGCCCAATAATATCCTAGATAAAGTCGCTTTGAGCAAGGTTTAGCTCTAAGTTATGTGACTGCGATAGCTCAGGAAACCTTAGAAGTTCTTCACAACTTCTACTAAGTACTAAGGGATTTGGGCTAGGGTATTTTGGGCATTATAACAATACTAGAAGACAACTTTTCTACCAAGGAGGGTAGATTTTGGCTGGAGGCTGGGGGCCTCGGCCAAACCACTTAGGCTAGAGGGGTATTCGGCCGAGGGCCTTCACGAGGAGGAGGTGTTTGGGCGAAAAGGATACAAAGGGAGAGGAGAGGATTTTTAGACTTGGAAGCTTTTGTGGATGAAGAACTCTTCATCTCAAGAGGGGTATTTATAGGTCAAGGGATGGCCAACCAAGGGCCAAGATGTAGCCAAGTGCTAGGCAAGTGTAAGGCCAAGATTAGGGCAAGTGTACCTAGCCAACTTGCACACAAAATATCCTACCAACTACTTCACAAAATTGGCTCTCCAATTCGGTCCAATTCATACAAGTCCGTCAATTGGAGGGTGACAAGTGTCGCCTCCGTTGATCCAAAATGTTTCGTCTCTCGGAAAAATCCATAAAAATTAGAAATGGCATAGCGGAATTTACCTACGAAGTGTGGAAACGTTTCGTCGGAAAACTATTTGCTTTGTGAGTTGTGCCCAAAAATCGTCCAAGGCCTAAACTTTAAGGCCAAACTTTTTGTACGTATTCCCTTACGTACATACTCTGGAAATACGGGGTATAACAGAAGTGTTGTCCGATTTTCCGTAGAATTTAGTGACTTGCACTTGGAATATTCTACGTTTGAAACTAGAATTTAATAGACGTACTATGGTCATTATAGGTTGACATACTACGTACGACGAAATGGACTTAGCAAGTGGATTAAACCGAAGAGGTATGTGGAACTTTCTGACCACTTGAGCATGATTTAGTTGTAAATGTATAGTACGGTAGACGTACAAGATTTTGACAATCTAGTCTATTTGATATCCTTGGCTTATTTTAAAGAATGTCCAAGTTGTTTGAGTTAGGGAATTAACTCACTTGTTTAAATATTAAGGATATCTTGACTTTCAAAAGTTAAGAGACTTTAAGTATGTTGAAAGTATTTTAATACTTGTTTTGTGGGAAAGTTTAAGTCTCTTGGTTATAAGGAAAGAATGTAATTTGCTAATGTATAAGGCTAGTATAACGGCCTTATGGAAAGTTTAAAGAGTGGTTTACTCTAAGTAAATTAAGTATGTTAAGGGACTTGAAGAGTTTTAAAGTACATGATACTTGTTTCGTTTTAAACATATAAGTCCCTTGGATAGGAAATTGTACTTGACTAAGGCATAAAGTGAATATAACGACTTTATGGGGAGTTGGTTATATTGGCTTTATGGAAAGATAAATGGCTTGATTTATTGAAAGGCAATTTGATTTAAAGGCATCAATTGCCTAAGGTTTTTACGAAAAAAGAAGTCACTTGATTTAGAAACCTAATTTTTATTCTAAAAGTATTGTGACTTGTCTTGAAAAGAAATTGTAACTTGATACTACGGTTATTAGTATCTTGGAAGTTTTATAATGAAATGAGTCATTTTAAAAGAATAGAAGTACGTAGTACTTTGGGTTAAATTCCCGAATTTTTATAAAAGACATGATAGTGCCTTAGGTAAACTAAAATGAGAGTGTATATGAACAAGAATAATAAGAAGTTAGGGGATTTCTTAACTTGCTTATGTATTATATGATAAGCCGGTAGTTCTTATGTTATGTGTAGTAGCCGGATTTGTGCTAGTGATATATTATTCGTTGCGGGGTCATTCCCCGGGTTTGTGGCATTGCATAGTTCCGTGGATTTGCTACCCACGATGCGAGGAATACCTCATGCGAGTCCGTAGGGCTTATGCGGGTGAAATAGTCTCATGCGGGCGGGTCCAGCCTATGCGAGGAATACCTCATGCGAGTCCGAAAGGGCTTATGCGGGTGAAATAGTCCCATGCGAGGAATACCTCACGCGGGTCCACTGGATCTATTATGCGGGTGAAATAGTCCCAGGAATAGGATTGCTTAATGACACTGCGGGCGGGTGGTCCTGCTTTGATCGTGAGCTTTCCTACTTTATATTGTAAGTATACTCCTATTTTACTCTCATTGTTAGTAAGGCACATTGTACTGTCAATTGAGTTATCATACATGTCTCAGTTTATTTAGACTTATGATTTCATTCTGATACTTTGATTTCACATATTTGGTACATGTTGTCTTGACCTCGCCGTGAAATTTGCGTTAAATGCCGCGGTAGAAGTCTGAGTTCTTGATCCTCGCTCTTAGGATCAACTGTTCGGCTATTGAGAAGCTCCTTCATTTGGAGGCTTATCCACAGTATTGTCGGTTATTGTACATTCAGGTATGGCGGGGCCTGTCACTTGAGTTGTTATTCTTAAGTGCAGTCACATTGTGGATTGGGTTGTAAAGAAAAAAATGTCTTTATTCTATTTACGGATTTAGTATATTTTTACGGAAGGTGGCCTGTCGGCTGCTTTGTTGTTGTTTCTTGTCTAAGTTATATGTATGTTCATTGCTATTCTCGATTATACACAGCGGGGTGCCCGGGTAGGGCACGATCGCGAGCTTGAGGTCGGTCGTGACAAAAGTGGTATCGAAGCGATTAGTCCTCGGAAAGTGTCTGACCGTGTCTAAGTAAGTCTTGATTATCGGTGTGTTGTGCACCACATCTATAATGTCGGAGGCTGCGAGACATTTAGGATTAGTTTCCATTCTTCTCACTCTAAGATCGTGCGATAAATTTTGTATGGTTAAGTCGTCTCCACTAACGAGTTATGTTGTTCTGCATTCTGAGAAAAGCGTGATGACCGGGAAAGATTATGCGGATTGCGTATCCAGGTTGGTAATGTTTGTAGTATAGTTGGTATTGGGACAGACAACTATACGGATTTATGTATAGGGGTCACATATGTGTTGCCTAGGATGATTTTAGATTTCCAGGATTTGGTAAGGACTAAATAAATACCGGGAAGGTATGAAACAGTTTAATGAATTCTCATCAAGGTTTTACGTGCTAATTTGAGATAATTAGGTGATGATGAGATGTGTGAGAATGTAATGGGCCCTTAAGAAGTTAATTAAGAGACTAAGTGGAAGACTATGTTAGCAACTTAAGCTACGTGGTATGCTTAAAGGGAATTATGCGGCGAAATCGGACGAAGAAAGTATGGTTGTTGTGGTCAAGACAACCACGACTATGATTTCTGAGAAGTTTTTGTACCGGTTCTGAGGTGATAAGTTAGGCTTGGAGCATGGAAATTGCGAGCCTAAAAATGTTGATAACCACCGAGACCTTAGGTATATAAGGCCTTCTCGGGTAGTAAAAGTTAGGCAGACCTAGGAAAAGAGTTAAATGCGGCCTTGAGTGGTTGGGGATCTATTTAGGGTGCCCCATTGAAAGGAAATGGGATCGATTAGTAGTAGTCAGCTATGTAGCGAGTCACGAGGTGCAAGGCCAGTTTAGTTAGCCATTTACGGGTTCGTGGGCGTGTTCCACGGAACCAGGTTGTGAAGCGGAATGGGCCTTGTATTGTTTAATTTAGCAACTCGAGATTTGAGGCGAAAGCAGTATGAAGGCTATGCGTGCGCTAGAATAAGTTTGGAAATGCGGGAAAATGCGACCGATGAAGAAAGAAACAACAAGAATAAGGAAATGGAACTGAATCCATGAGGACCTTTGAGGTGACTACACGTGAGTGTTGGGTGGTAGTGGCGGTTAGATAATAATTGATGGTAACGATAAAGTCGTTGGACCCCCAGTATTGTTATGAACATTGAGGTCATTATGAGTTCGGGCTAGTTGGCCTCTTGTTATGCCAACGTGGACTACATAAGAGAGATTGATTCGGTACCAGTTTCCCGGTAAGCCGGTTATCGAGTGGAAAGGAAGAGAAGTGGTGGTAACCAGTGAATTATCCTTCCTTCTTTGACATTGTTTTCTTTTTAAGTCGTGTGACTTGTTTACTTGGGGTAAATTGGCCGGGAAGTATGTAATAATTGAATTTGGAGGAAGTTATTTTAAGTGCCCTTGGAGGTACTTGGAGTTGGTTTGGTGTGGCGGTCGGGGGCCACGACCTTGGATAATTTCGGAAAATGTACAAAGCGAGAATAAAAATAAATCACAGTCTTTGCCGTGGAAAGGCGAGGCATCTTTGGTAGGTTGGAAAATCTACACGAACTTAAAGGCGGGCGTGATGATTAGCTAATTCTTGGACATGAAGGACCCAGTGAGTAGGGTTGTGACTCCAAGGAAAGTTCAAGATAGGGAGATAAGTTCCCTTCCCCACGAAAAAGGACAGTTTGCGTATTATGGGGTTGCATGTACCCTTGTTGTTAGACGCAGGTTATGACCAGAATAAAGAAGGAGAATACGACTATGGTTAAAGATAGATTGCACGAGATATGTTTACCCCAGACTAGTGTAAAGACCATTTAGTAAATAATGGGAAGTATGAACATTTCGAGAAAATATGGTAACACCTAGTTATAGGCTCTACAAACTGGGAAAGGAAAACCGGGTTACTACTTGACGAGATCAAGGAAATGTTATACCCCGTATTTCCAGAGTATGTACGTGAGGGCGTACGTATTAAATTTTTGCCTTAAGAATTGACAAGTTTCGAAATTTGTACACAAGTGCCAAAAAGAGTCGTTTTTCGACGAAACGTTTCCACAGCTTTCGTAGGGAAAATTCCGGCTATGTCATTAATAATTTTTGGATTTTTCAGAGGCGAAACATTTTGGACCAGCGGGAGGGTGACATGTGTCACCTCGCATTGGAAGAAGTGGACGGCCAAAGGGGAAGGTTGGCACGTTTTTTGTGCAAAAATTGTGGTCAAGGGTTAGGTAGGATATTTTGTGTAGTTGATGAGCAAGTGGGACCCACAAACACATGGCTTCATCTTGACCTTACACTTGCCTTACACTTGGATAGATCTTGGCCATTGGTTGGCCATTTCTTGACCTATAAATACCCCTCTAAGTTGATGAACTTATTCATCCAAAAAATTGTCTAAGTCTTGAAAAATCCCTCCCTCTCCCTCTTGTTGTTTTCGTCCACCACACCCCCCTCCCCCTTTGAGAGCCCTTGGCCGAGAGCCTCCCCCCTCCCCTTTGTGGTGTTTAGCCGTGGGGTACCCCCCCCTAGCCTAGTTGTCTCGTATAAATACCCCCCTTTTGTGGTATAGAAATACTCTCCAAGTATTGTTATAATGCCCAAATACCTTGGCCCAAATACCTTGTAGTTTTCCCAAGGTTACACTTATACAAAAGCCCAGAAAATACTATTATACTTCCCTCAGTCACAAAAATGAAACCCTAAGTAAATCTTCACGCGTAGTTGAAGTTATAAGTAGAAGTTGGTTAGAACTTCTAAGGGTTGGTTGGAGGAGTCGGGCCTGCGGAGTAGGAGCTAAACCTTGCTCGGGATCGACATATAAACTCGGATAATTTTGGGCTTATCGAGGTAAACACTCTTAACATACATTTGTAATTGGAAATTACATGTTGTTGGAATATATAGTTAAGGTATACTATATATAGAATTGAACATAGTTGTGCGGCAATGTCTTTTGACTTAAGCTGAATAATACTTACGGCGATGTCTTGCGACTTAAGCACGAACTTTAAGATGAGCTGAGCGTAATTACTTAGAATTTGTATTACGATGAGCTTGTTTAGCATTCTTGTGAAGTAGAGTGTACACGTCAGGTTAAGCGTGTAAACCCCCGGTTGGCTTAGTGGCGGCCTCGATAGAGGAGGAGAATTACATTTGTTGCGGGAGAGTCTTTAGAATTTTACGTAGAATATTCTACGTCGGGATCTAAAGATATTAATAGGCGCCTTGTGGCCTCTATAGGTTGTAGTACTACGTGTGGAGTGATCTGCTTGGCAGAGTGTGGCCAAGCGGTTTGAGAAGTACTTGGGCGTTTTGCTATTAGTCGATAATCGTCGCGGTATGTGAACCTCTTCTTATCTGTTCTAGCATGATATGTGTATAACTATGTAATGCGATAGGCGTCATGTGTTAAATGTATTTGATTGTTTTTAAACATAAAGTGTTATAACGGCTTTATGGGAAGTTGGTTATAACGACTCTATGTAAATGAGAAATGCTTTGTGTTTTTTTAAAGATAAGCGATTTGACTTATAACCGACGTGATGTGTGATAATAAAGAACCTTGGAGTATTCTAAAAGATTAAGAAACCTTTTTGAAAGAAGTGTATACTTGGTTTGAAAACATAAGAGTTATACCAGCTTTATGAGAAGTTAGGTGTAACGTCTTAAGAGAGATAAAAAGAATGGTTTAATGGTCTAGAAGTTAAGAGACTTATTCTTAAAAGATAAGAGACTTGACTTAATATGGATGTTTGTGTGAAACCTCATTCGTGAGTAATGAGTACTTGGTTTTGAAAGGAATAATGTTTCTTGATTTGGAAATCGAGAATGTGTATCGACAAACCAACTGCAGCGTTAATAAAGGAAAATGTATTGAATAATTAAGTATTATTAAAACCAGTAGAAACCTCCATCTGCATAGAAGCTAAGATGAGACAAAATGATATTACATTTTCTAGATCATGACTGCATAATAAGATTGATTATGAACAAGAATAACCTATTCGCCTATGGTATATGTTACTCAATTGTTTTAAAAGAGATTAAGTGTCACGACCGTTAGGGGCGTGGTAGTGCCTCTAAGGCACCCAGTAGTCATATATCAGAGTAACCAGCGGAAATATAAAACGAGACAGGAAACATAGTAAAAACAGAAACAGTTTATCTGATGAAAAGCTTGCCTTTCGGCATAATATATATAACTCAAGTCTTGCACTTACATCCCAACTGTACAATAGTACTACAGACCTCTAGGAAGTAAACAACTATGGCGGGACGGGGCCGCCATACCAGCTATACAAAACTACCTACAATACGGGGAGATCATACCAAAAGTAGAGCCTCGGAGAAGATGGAGCTCACGACACCAATGCAAAGAGATCCTAAGGATGTGGATCTAGCACACCTTGCCCTTACTGCGGCATGAGCGCGGCCCAGGAGAGTCGATTACAACATGTACTAAGTATGCGGCTTAAGTACTTAAATGAAAACATATCATTTTTAAAACCAGTTTACAAATATGTGTGAAACAACCAGAAAGCGCGCATAGTGCCACATCCAAACAAGAGCAACAATAGGTAGGCGTAATAGGTCTTGTCTGAGGCTGCGAATGATCGAAAGCAGGGCCACTCGCCCACATCGTCATTCTACTAGCCTAATCACGGACTCCGGTCCGCATAGGCCACTCGCGTGGGCGCGTGAGGTATAACCCGCGTCGAGGGTACTCCTCGGCGTCGTCTGGACTCGTTGTCCGCATGGCCACATAGACCGCGTGGGGCATAACCCGCGTACTAACACGGAACTCTCGCGACTCGCGTAGGCCCCACTGGACCGCGTGAGGTATTCTCGAATCATGGTCACGACGCTGAGTCTACCCGCGTGGAGGGCATCTTAACCCCGTCATCTCGAGGTGAGTGATATAGTACTAACAGCTTATAGTTCAAACAACATAAGCATAAGTAAAGGCCCGACCTCTTTACACAAGCGTTACAAGATACTAACACGTAGGGTCCTGATATGTCTACTACTTTGAAAACCATCTTATTATACCTTTGAGAAATCAATACAAGTCTTTTATCAAACACGTAAGTAAATTGTTCCTCTTTATAAAGCTTAAGCCGTTATACTTAACTTCCCGTAAAGCTAGTATAACCCTTAAGCTTCTTGTTTACAAAAAAACAACTATTCTTCTTCTTTCACAGCGTGTTATAATTCTTTTGAAAGACTTTTAAGATCTTTATTATTAGGGCTTAAGTCGCGAGACATTGCGTAGGTATTATTCGGGCTTAAGTCGAAAGACATTGCGTAGTTATTATTCGATTAACACGTATGCGTCTACTGCTATATATATATTTAAAATATCATGCTTTAGGAAGAATCACATACCTTCCGAAAACCTCTGCCAAGTTGAATATGTCGTATGGAGAATCGACCTATAATAGTCACGACATCTATCAAAGTCTAGACTACTCTGAAGGTCATTCTAAGCAGAGGTTCACAATTCTACGGAAAGTCGGGCGTACAACCTACCCGGTGAGTTATATGAGTCTCTTGTGTATGCAGTCTATGTGAGTCTGATTCAATTCTATTACGTAATATTAGTCTAAGTATTTATACTTATTCTTATACTTCTACGGTATACATTCTCTAGTTATAAAGAAGGGTAAGTTTATTTACCTCGGTAAGCCCGATAATATCCAAGATAAAAGTGGCGCTGAGCAGGTTTAGCTCACAAGTTGAGCAGCTCAGATAGTTCGAGAAACCTTAGAAGTTCTTCACAACTTCTACTAAGGACTAAGGGATTTGGGCTAGGGTATTTTGGGCATTATAACAATACTAGAAGGCAACTTTTCTACCAAGGGAGGGTAGTTTTCGGCTAGGCTAGGGGAAGCCTCGGCCAAGAGTCACTTAGGCTAGAGGGGAAGAGGGTTTGGGCGAAAATGGCTAACAAAGGGAGGAGGATTTTCAAGACTTGGAAAGTAATTTGTGGATGAAGAACTCTTCATCTTAAGGGTATTTATAGGTCAAGGGATGGCCAACCAATGGCGAGATTTAGCCAAGTGCTAGGCAAGTGTAAGGTCGAGATTAGGGCAAGTGTACCTGCCAACTTGCACACAAAATATCTTACCAACAACTTGACCAAGTTGGCAACTCAATCGGCCTTATGAGCGCCTCACATCCGTGATTGGAGGTGACAAGTGTTGCCCTACCGTTGGTCCAAAATGTTTCGTCTCTCGGAAAAATCCATAAAAAATAGAAATGGCATGGCGGAATTTACCCTACGAAAGGCGTGGAAGCGTTTAGTCGGAAAACTATTAAGCTTTGTGAGTTGTGCCCAAAAAAGCGTCGAGCCTAACTTTAAGACCAAACTTTTTATGCGTATTCCTTTACGTACATACTGCAAATACGAGGTATAACATTCTCCCCTCGCCAGAAACATTCGTCGAATGTTCCTTCCCAGACATATAACGGTAGGTTCTTCAAAACTTAAGCAGTTTACAAAAGCCACGCGGCCGTAAAACAACACAGGTATAAGCGATAATGAAGATTTACGGTAGGAAAGTGAATTACGGAGGTGTGGGAATAGGTGAGGATACTTACGCCTCATGTCCTCGGCTTCCCCGTCATCTCCTCACGAGCTCGTTCGCCCACAAGACTTTGGCGGAAGCCGCGTCCTTACGTCATGAGCGCTAACGGCGATCGATTATCGCTATGGGAATCTCCTCATCGATAACCCTCGGTCACACGGACATCGTCAATCGGATGTACCACTAGATGGATCCCGATACATCTCTCGGCATAAAGCGTGAAACAGGATGCGCGCCTCGGTCGGACGGCGGATCAGCTCATAAACCTTGCCTACCTGCGGACAATCGAAGCGGCCCGATGTACCTTGGTGAGTTTCCTCTTCCGAATCTCATCACCGCCGTGGGTGACATGAGAAAACCCAATCATCAGCTGCGAACTCGGATGTCGGCGGCGATGATCTGCATCGACACATGCGACTCACGGTATCGATAGCGGCTCTCGGATAAGCTTCACCGCCTTATCCGCACTGCTGCGCCGTCTGGTCCCATTGCCGCACCTCGCCCATCGAACCAACCTATAGGCGTCTGCACTTCCTCCCATACAAGGCCTCGTAAGGCGCCATCGAATCTTTGGGTGGTAGCTATTATTATCTGCGAACTCAACTAGAGGCAAATGATCCTTCACTACCGCTGAAGTCGATAACACGGGCTCGCGACATATCCTCGAAGTGCGGATGGTGCGCTCTGCTGTCCGTCTGCATGCGTGGATGAAATGCGATTACTCGAGGCTCACTGCGTCCACTAAACCCCTGGAAGGACCTCGAAGTTGGCGTGGCGGGCTCCTGCATGCGATATGATCGAAGTAGGGACTCCATGCGATCGGCGATCTCTCGGATGTAAAGTCGGCATAATCCTCGGTAGAAAAAGTCATCGGCGGGAAGAAAGTGGGCTGATTTAATCGACTGTCGGCGATAACCCATATAGAATCATGTCTCCTCTGAGTGCGAGGTAATCTGTGATGAAGTCCGTGTTGATTACCTCCGGCTTCCGGTCGGGATCTCTATCGCTGCAACAAACCACGGTCTCACGGTGCTCTGCCTTCACTGCGACAACACGGGCGAGCTCACGAACTCTGCAGCGTCTCTCTTCAAGCCATCCCACAATACGGATCTAAGGTCGTGGTACATCTTGGTCGACCACGGATGGATGAAATGCTTGTACGTGTGCTTCCCAAGAACACTGCTTGCGAAGTCACGAAACATCTGGAACACCTGACACGCCCTCAAACCTTAGCACCCGTGGTGCTACCTCAAAGGACCGCGCCTCACGAAGAGTTGTATCGCGATATCGAATCAAAGCGGATCCTCGGTGTTGCCTCTTCGCCTCGCCAGCGATGGAAGACTCGGCAACCTCGCGAACTTTAACCCACTGCTATCGAGAATCAATCAAGCGGACACGAGGCTCGCTAAGCGGTGCAAATCACGAACCATGTCCCTTCTCTCTGCTGCGCGTCGATAGGCTCCCCGTGACCTACGACTAAGAGCATACGCCTGACATTGGCCTTCCACGGGTGGTGCGAGGATATCAACATCGTAATCCTTAAGCAACTCTAACCACCGTCTACGCCGTAAGTTCGGCTCCTCTGGTGAAGATATCTTGGAGGCTCTTGTGGTGCGTATAAATATCCACGTGAACCCGTACAAATAGTGCCTCGGTTCTTGGCGTGAATCACTGCGCGATTCCAAATCATGGGTGGGGTAGTTCCTCTCGTGTTTCTTAAGGCGTCGGGATGCGTGCGCTATAACTCTACCATGCTTTGCGTCAACACATCCCAACGATGCTGACGCGTCACAATACACAACATAAATCTGGACCTGCGGAAGAAGTAAGAAGCGAAGCGGTCGTCGATCTCTCTTTCGACAGGAAACCACGCTCCTGACATCGATCCACTGAAACTTGGTGCCTTTTGAGTCGGCACAGTCAATGGTGCGAAGATAAAGCAAACTTCTCCACGAACGCCGATAATATCTGCGAGGCCCGAGCTGCGAACCTGCGCCGGAGTAGTAGGTCTAGGCCAAGTCTGGCTTGCCTCGATCTTGGCGTATCCACTCGAATTCCATCGGCCGACAATATGCGAAAGCATGCGAAGTCAACCAAAACTCACATTTGGAAAACTTGGCGTACTGGCTGCGATCTGGAGAAGCGTCGGCCACGGTCGCCAAATGCTCGCGTCTCTCTGCTCTGGCGAGAATAAACCAAGATATCATCAATGAACACTATCACAAGCGTGTCCAAAAATGGTTTGAACACTCGGTTCATCAAATCCATGAATCTGCGGAGCATTGGTCAACCAAAGACATGACCACGAACTCATAATGCGTCACAGGGTCGGAATGCGATCCTAGGACATCCGCCTCTCGACTACTTTGATGATAGCGGCCGCGGTCAATCTTGGAGAAACATCTCGCGCCACTGGCTGGTCGAACAAATCATCAATCACAGGAAGGGTATCTGTTCTTAATGGTCACCTTGTTGGTGCTGTAGTCAACACACATGCGCGGCGTCGTCCTTCTTCTTCACGAACAATCTGGCGCTCCCGGGGAGAAACACTAGGCGATGAAGCCGCTTCTCCGGCCAAATCCCTAAGGTGATCCTTGACTCTCTCAACTCGGCGGTGTCGTTACGTATGGCGGAATGGAAATAGGCGAGTGTGCGCAATGTGTCTATACAAAACTCAATCTCCTCTCGGGAGGATGCGGGAAGTGCGGAAACACGTGCGGGAATTCTCGACTCTGGGGTGGTGAAAATCTGGCTGCGACCTCGATATCAAACACGAGCGAGATGGTAGATATACCCGCCTGCACCGTCTTCCCAGCCTTGAGGTGAAATAAACCTACCACCGGCGTCTGGTGCTCCTCCCACTCGACAACCAGGCTCGCCGAGCTGGAACCGTACTACTCTCTCTGCGGTCTACATTAGCGTAGCAAGAAGCTAGCCAATCCGTCCCGTAATCACGTCGAAGTCGATCATCTCAACTCTATCAAGTCGGCTGGAGTCGGCGTGTAAATGGTCACGGGACAAGCTCTATATACGCCGAGCTACCACGAATCACCCATTTGGCGTAGCTACCTCGAAAGGGTCTATGGACTCGGGCTCTACCACATCCTACTAGCAGCGAGGGAGATATATGGGGCGAGTAGAACCGGATCTATCAAGCATATCATCAAACCCGAGCGATAAGGTACGTGGCGACATCGGTGAGGCCTCACGATCTGTCGGTGGACAAAGCATAAATGCGGTTCGAGGACCGCTAGGCTGAGACGAGCCACGACCTCTGCGCGACCTGCTGACCCATGCGTACCACGCCTCGGCGATAAGCTGTAGGAGATGATGAGCGGCAGCGAGAACTGAAGGTGAGCCTACCACTAGCGCCCCGGTCGGACGATCCCTCGCCAAAGTGACCTGCTGGCCCACAGCGGTAACAAGCTCAACGATACCACACTTCCGTAATGGGATCTGCGCATCGGCCACAGAGGTGGTCGTCGGCGATACCTCTGCTACTGCGGGCGTCGAAGCCACAGGGCCACAGTGCGCCCTCGAATACTCTGTTTGTGCGAGGGCGGTGCGGGAGTGCTCTGGTGGCGTGGTGCAAATCTAGGCTAACTGCTTGAGGCCGCCCGCCGCGATAGCTACGGAAGACCCTCGTCTGGCCTTAACCTGCTGCTTTGTCTGTCGGCTCGTCGACCTCTGCGCTCGCCGCGTCAAGGCGTGAGCTGCATCACGGGTAATGTCCGTACGGTGGAAAACACGCACGTGGCTTCGGCCGTATAATCATCTAGCCGGTGGCGTAGCGGTGCACCTATCCTCATGCTCTGCTGCAATCTTTGGGACATATCGAGCGATGAATCAAACTCGATATTGTACTCACTGACGATCGTCCTCTGCCTCGGCGGTAAAAATCTATCGGCCAGCGCCTCGCCATCTGTGGAGGCAAGAAGTGAGTGAGAAAGCCTGCGAGAACTCGTCCCAGTAGGCGAGGGCGCGTGCTCTCCCGGGATAACTCGTAAATCAAACCAATCATTGCGGTATCACGCGGCCGATCGCGAACCGAGGTCACGGACTCTGTTTACGAGGCCTTGATCACCGCGTGATCCTCTGAAGGCGGCGGATGAACTCCTGCGGATCATCCTCGACCTCGACAGTAAAACTCTGGCGGGCTCTGACTCGAAATCTCGTAGTCTCAAACTATACGCCTGGGTGCACCGCGGGTGCGGCTGGGCTGGGAGGCTGAGCTGCGCGTCGATCTCTCGCTAGCAGGGCCTGACTTTGCCAATAGTGGGCGTCTCGCTTGTACCCTAACTCCTCAGCGGTGTGGGGACATGAGGTGTGGGTGCGTAGTCTGTCTTTGAAGTGGCGGCGTCATAGAACTCGCCGTCTACGGTATAGTCTGGGCACGAGCCCTCGTGACTCTGGGTGTCTGCTAGCGACTCCGCCGGTGCCTTTCCGCCACGGGCGGGTTGCCTTGCGTGGAGGCATAAGCTATTCTGAGAAAGGAATACGTTAGAGGTCGACCTATAACACGACTCTAAAGCCGCGATCTCGGAATGAGAAGAATGAAACCAATCCTAAATATCCTATAGCCTCACGATTATTGGTGTGGTGCGCGACAGCGATAATGTCGAACTACTAGATACGGTGCGTAGACACTTTCCGAGGATTAGCGCTCGATACCACTTTTGTCACGACCGTTCGGGGCGTGGTAGTGCCTTGCAGGGCACCCAGTAGTCATATATCGAGTAACGGCGGAAATATAAAGCGAGGCGAAACATAGTAAAAGCAAGCAGTTTATCGATGAAAAGCTTGCCTTTCGGCGTAATATATATAACTCAAGTCTTGCGATTACATCCCAGCTGTACAATAGTACTCTGGACCTCTGAGAATTAAACAACTATGGCGGGACGGGGCCGCCATACCTGTATCTACAAAACTACCTGCAATCTGAGGAGATCATACCAAAAGTAGAGCCTCGGAGAAGATGGAGCTCACGACACGTCTGCAAAGAGATCCTAAGGATGTGGATCTAGCACTGCTTGCCACCTGCGGCATGAGCGGCCCAGAAGGAGTCGATTACAACGGTACTAAGTATGCAGCGTAAGTACTTAAATGAAAACATATCATTTTTAAAACCGGTTTACAAATATGTGTGAAACAACGAGAAGCGCGCATAGTGCCACATCCGCAACAAGAGCAACAATAGGTGGCGTAATAGGTCTTGTCTAGGTTGCGAATGATCGAAAGCAGGGCCACTCGCCCACATCATCATTCTACTAGCCTAATCACGGACTCCGGTCGCATGGACCACTCGCGTGGGCGCGTGAGGTATAACCCGCGTCGAGGGTACTCCTCGGCGTCGTCACGGACTCGTTGTCGCGTGGCGCATAGACCGCGTGGGGCATAACCCGCATACTAACACGGAACTCTGCGACTCGCGCGAGGCCCCACGGACCCGCGTAGGTATTCTCGAATCATGGTCCCGGACACTTTGAGTCTACCCGCGTCGGAGGCGACAACCCGGTATCATCTCGAGGTGAGTGATATAGTACTAACACAACGACTTATAGTTCAAACAACATAAGCATAAGTAAGTGACCTCTTTACCTGGCGTTACAAGATACTAACACATAGGGTCCTGATATGTCTACTACTTTGAAACCATCTTATTATACCTTTGAAATCAATACAAGTCTTTTATCAAACACGTAAATAAGTTGTTCCTCTTTATAAAGCTTAAGTAGTTATACTTAACTTCCCGTAAAGCTAGTATAACCACTTAAGCTTCTTGTTTTAAAAAAAACAACTATTCTTCTTCTTTCACATTTGTGTTATAATTCTTTTGAAAGACTTTTTAAGATCTTTATTATTAGGGCTTAAGTCGCGAGACATTATCGTAGGTATTATTCGGGCTTAAGTCGAAAGACATTCGTAGTTATTATTCGATTAACACGTATGCGTCTACTGCACTATATATATATTTAAAATATCATTCTTTAGGAAGAATCACATACCATACCGTGAAAACCTCTGCGAGTTGAATATGTCGCGGAGAATCAACCTATAATAGTCACAGACATCTATCAAAGTCTAGACTACTGCGAAGGTCATTCTAAGCAGAGGTTCACAATTCTACGGAAAGTCGGGCGCTGACCCTACCCGGTGAGTTATATGAGTCTCTTGTATGTGATCTATGTGAATCTGATTCAATTCTATTACGTAATATTAGTCTAAGTATTTATACTTATTCTTATACTTCTACGATATACATTCTCTAGTTATAAAAGAAGGGTAAGTTTATTTACCTCGGTAAGCTGATAATATCAAGATAAAAGTCGCGCTGAGCAAGGTTTAGCTCACAAGTTGAGCATTTCAGATAGTTCGAGAAACCTTAGAAGTTCTTCACAACTACTAAGGACTAAGGGATTTGGGCTAGGGTATTTTGGGCATTATAATAATACTAGAAGGCAACTTTTCTACCAAGGGAGGGTAGTTTTCGGCTAGGCTGGGGAAGCCTCGGCCAAGGGTCACTTAGGCTAGAGGGAAGAGGGTTTGGGCGAAAATGGCTAACAAGGGAGAAGGAGGATTTTCAAGACTTGGAAAGTAATTTGTGGATGAAGAACTCTTACATCTTAAGGGGTATTTATAGGTCAAGGGATGGCCAACCAATGGCCAAGATTTGTAAGTGCTAGGCAAGTGTAAGGTCGAGATTAGGGCAAGTGTACCTAGCCAACTTGCACACAAAATATCTTACCAACAACTTGACCAAGTTGGCGACTCAATCGGCCTTATGAGCGCCTCACGTCCGTCAATTGGAGGGTGACAAGTGTTGCCCTCGTTGGTCCAAAATGTTTCGTCTCTCGGAAAAATCCGCAAAAAATAGAAATGGCATGGCGGAATTTACCTACGAAAGTTGTGGAAGCGTTTAGTCGGAAAACTATTAAGCTTTGTGAGTTGTGCCCAAAAAAGCGTCGAGGCCTAACTTTAAGACCAAACTTTTTATGCGTATTCCTACGTACATACTGCGAAATCTGAGGTATAACATTCTCCTCAGAAACATTCGTCCGAATGTTCCTTCCCAGACATATAACGGTAAGGTTCTTCAAAACTTAAGCGGTTTACAAAAGCCACCTTGCGGCCGTAAAACAACACTTAGGTATAAGCGATAATGAAGATTTACGGTAGGAAAGTGAATTACGGAGGTGTGGGAATAGGTGAGGATACTTACGCCTCGTGTCCTCGCCGGCTTCCCCGTCATCTCCTCCCACGAGCTCGTTCGCCACAGACTTTGGTGGAAGCCACGTCCTTCGTCGCGAGCGCCTAACGGCGATCGATTATCGCTATGGGAATCTCGCCATCGATAACCCGCCGGTCACTGGACATCGTCGTCGGATGTACCTAGATGGATCCCGATCATCTCGCCGGCATAAAGCGTGAAACACGGATGCCTTGCCTCCGGATCGGACGGCGAGATCGACTCATGAGCAACCTTGCCTGCGGACAATGCGAAGCGGCCCGATGTACCTTGGTGAGTTTCCCCTTCCGAATCTCATCACACCGCCGTGGGTGACACCTTGAGAAAACCCAATCATCAGCTGCGAACTCGGATGTCGGCGGCGATGATCTGCATCGACTTACATCGACTACGAAAGTGTCGATAGCGCTCTCGGATAAGCTTCGCTTATCGGCTGCTCTTGCACCAAATCTGGTCCCATTGCACCTCGCCCACGTCGAACCAACCTATAGGCGATCTGCACTTCCTCCCATACAAGGCCTCGTAAAGGCGCCATCGAATCTTTGGGTGGTAGCTATTATTATCACGCGAACTCAACTAGAGGCAAATGATCCTCCCAACTACCACGAAGTCAATAACACGGGCTCGCGACATATCACCGAGAGTGCGGATAGTGCGCTCTGCTGTCCGTGCATGCGTGGATGAAATGCGATTACTCGAGCTCACTGCGTCCTAAACCCCTGCGGAAGGACCTCCGAAGTTGGCGTGGCGGGCTCCTGCATGCGATATGATCGAGTAGGGACTCCATGCGATCGGCGATCTCTCGGATGTAAAGTGCGGCATAATCCTCGGTAGAAAAAGTCGTCTGGCGGGAAGAAAGTGGGCTGATTTACGTCGACTGTCGGCGATAACCCATATAGAATCATGTCTCCTGCGAGTGCGAGGTAATCCTGTGATGAAGTCCGTGTTGATTACCTCCGGCTTCGGTCGGGATCTCTGTCGCTGCAACAAACCACGGTCTCTGGTGCTCTGCCTTCGCTGCGACAACCACGGGCGAGCTACGAACTGCGCAGCGTCTCTTGACCATCCGCAATACCGGATCTAAGGTCGTGGTACATCTTGATGCGACCACGGATGGATGAAGTAGCTTGTGTGTGTGCTTCCCGAGAACTCTTTGCCGAAGTCACGAAACATCTGGAACACACAACCTGCCCTCGAACCTTAGCACCCGTGGTGCTACCTCAGGACCGCGCCCTCGCGAAGAGTTGTATCACGATATCGAATCAAAGTGGATCCTCGAGCTGTTGCCTCTTCGCCTCGCCAGCGATGGAAGACTCGGCAACCTCGCGAACTTTAACCCCATTGCTATCGAGAATCAATCAAGCGGACACGAGGCTCGCTAAGCGGTGCAAATCACGAACCATGTCCGCTTCTCTCTAGCTGCACATCGATGGGCTCCCCATCGACCTACGACTAAGGCATCTGCGCCTGACATTGGCCTTGGGTGGTGCGGGATATCAACATCGTAATCCTTAAGCAACTCTAACCACCGTCTCTGCGTAAGTTCGGCTCCTACGGTGAAGATATCTTTGGAGGCTCTTGTGGTGCGTATAAATATCCACGTGAACCCCGTACAAATAGTGCCTCGGATCTTGGCGTGAATCGCTGCGCGATTCCAAATCATGGGTGGGGTAGTTCCTCTCGTGTTTCTTAAGGTGTCGGGATCGTGCGCTATAACTCTACCATCTTTGCGTCAACACACGTCCCAACCGATGCGGCGCGTCACGATACACAACATAACCGTCTGGACCTGCGGAAGAGTAAGAAGCGAGCGGTCGTCGATCTCTCTTTCAGCTGGAAACCACGCTCCTGGCATCGATCCACTGAAACTTGGCTGCCTTTTGAGTCGGCACAGTCAATGGTGCGAGAGATAGAAGCAAACTTCTCCACGAACGTAGATAATATCTGCGAGGCCCGGAAAGCTGCGAACCTGCAGCCGGAGTAGTAGGTCTAGGCCAAGTCATTGCCTCGATCTTGGCGTATCCACTCGAATGCCATCGGCCGACAATATGCGAAAGCGCCAGAAGTCAAGCAAAACTCACGTTTGGAAAACTTGGCGTACAAGCTGCGATCTGGAAGCTGTCGGCCACGATCGCCGAATGCTCGCGTGCTCTGCTCTGGCGAGAATAAACGAAGATATCATCGATGAACACTATCACAAGCGTGTCCAAAAATGGTTTGAACACTCGGTTCATCAAATCCATGAATCTGGCGGAGCATTGGTCAACCAAGACATGACCACGAACTCATAATGCGTCAAGGGTCGGAATGCGATCCTAGGGACATCCGCCTCTCGACTCGCACTTTGATGATAGCGGCCGCGGTCAATCTTGGAGAAACATCTCGCGCCACGGCTGGTCGAACAAATCATCAATCACAGGAAGGGTATACATTCTTAATGGTCACCTTGTTGCTGTAGTCAACACGTGCGCGGCGTCCGTCCTTCTTCTTCACGAACAATATCGGCGCTCCCGGGGTGAAACACTAGGCACGATGAAGCCGCTTCTCCGGCAAATCCTAAGGTGATCCTTGACTCTCGGCTTCGGCGGTGCCGTTACGTATGGCGGAATGGAAATAGGCGGAGTGCAGCAATGTGTCTATACAAAACTCAATCTCCTCTCGGGAGGATGCGGAAGGTCGTGCGGAAACACGTGCAGGAATTCTCGACTCTTGGGGTGAAAATCGCGCTGCGACCTCGATTATCAAACACCCGAGCGAGATGGTAGATATACCATGCACCGTCTTCCAGCCTTGTGGTAGGAAATAAACCTACCCTCGGCGTCTGGTGCTCCTCCCGCTCAACAAGCGGCGCCTCGAGCGGAACCGTACTACTCTCTCTGCGGTCTACATTAGCGTAGCAGAAGCTAGCCAATCCGTCCCATAATCACGTCGAAGTCAATCATCTCGACTCTGTCAAGTCGGCTGAGTCGCGGCGTAAATGTCACGGGACAAGCTCTATATACGCCAGAGCTACTGCAAGATCACCATTTGGCGTAGCTACCTCGAAAAGGGTCTATGGACTCGGGCTCTGCCCACATCCTACTAGCAGCAAGGGAGATATATAGGGCAGTAGAACCGGATCTATCAAAGCATATCGTCAAACACGGCCCGATAAGGTACACAGTGGCGACATCAGTGAGGCCTCACGATCTGTCGGTGGACAAAGCATAAATGCGGTTACGAGGACCGCTAGAAGCGAGACGAGCCACGACCTCTGCGCGACCTGCGACCCGTCGTGCCACGCCTCGGGCGATAGCGTAGGAGATGATGAAGCGGCAGCGAACACGAAGGTGAGCCTACCACGGTAGCGCCCCGGTCGGACGATCCTCGCCAAAGTGACCTGCCCTGCAGCGGTAACAAGCTCCAAAAGCAGTACCACACTTCCGTAATGGGATCTGGCATCGGCGGCCACAGGGGTGGTCGTCGGCGATCCTCTGCTACTGCGGGCGTGCGAAGCCACAGGGCCTGAGTGCGCCCTCGAATACTCTGTGTCTTGAGGGCGGTGCGAGTGCTCTGGTGGTGTGGTGCAAATCTAGGCTAGCTGCGAGGCCGCCCACCACGATAGCTACGGAAGACCCTCCGTCACTGGCCTTAACCTGCTGCTTTGTCGTCACTCGTCGACCTCTGCGCTCGCCGCATCGAGGCGTGAGCTGCGTGGGTAATGTCCATACGGTGAAGAAACACCGCGTGACTCGGCCATATAATCATCTAGCGGTGGCGTGGCGGTGCACCTATCCTCCGTATCTGCTGCAATCTTTGGGACATGCTCGAGCGATGAATCAAACTCGACATTGTACTCACGGCGGTCGTCCTCTGCCTCGGCGGTAAAAATCTATCGGCCCGTGCCCTCGCGTCATGGAGGCAAGAAGTGAGTGAGAAAGCCTCGAGAACTCATCCCAGTAGGCGGGGCGCGTGCTCTCCGGGATAACTCGTGAATCAAACCAATCATTGCGGTATCACGCGGCCGATCTGACCGAAAGATCCGCGGACTCTGTCTCACGAGGCCTTGATCACCGCGTGATCCTCTGAAGGCGGCGGATGAACTCCTGCGGATCATCCTCGGCCTCGACAGTAAAACTCTGGCGGGCTCTGACTCGAAATCTCGTAGTCTCGACTATACGCCTCGGGTGCACCAGGTGCGGCTGGGTGGGCTGGAGCTGCTGCGCGCGTCGATCTCGCCGTAGCGGGCCTGACTTTGTGATAGGTGGGCCGTCTCCTTGTACCTAACTCCTCGCCCGGTGTGGGGCGGGAGGTGTGGATGCGTGGTCTGTCTTTGAGGTGGCGGCGTCATAGAACTCGCCGTCTACGGTATAGTGCGGGCACGAGCCCTCGTGACTCTGGGTGTCTGCTAGCGACTCCGCCATTGCCTTGCCATACGGGCGGGTTGCCTTGCGTGGAGGCATAAGCATTACGGGGAAAGGAATCGTTAGAGGTCCAACCTATAACACGACTCTAAAGCACGATCTCGGAATGAGAAGAATGAAACCAATCCTAAATATCCTATAGCCTCACGATTATTGGTGTGGTGCGCAACACAGATAATCAGACTACTAGATACGATGCAGTAGACACTTTCAGAGGATTAACTACTGCGATACCACTTTTGTCACGACCCGTTCGGGGCGTGGTGGTGCCTAGGGGCACCCAGTAGTCATATCGAGTAACGGCGGAAATATAAAGCGAGCGAAACATAGTAAGCGAAGCGGTTTATCGATGAAAAGCTTGCCTTTCGGCATAATATATATAACTCAATTCTTGCAGTTACATCCCAACTGTACAATAGTACTACAGACCTCTAAGGAATTAAACAACTATGGCGGGACGGGGCCCGCCGTACCACTGTATACAAAACTACCTACAATACGGGAGATCATACCAAAAGTAGAGCCTCGGAGAAGATGGAGCTCACGACACGATGCAAAGAGATCTAAGGATGTGGATCTAGCACTGCTTGCCACCTGCGGCATGAGCGGCCCAGAAGGAGTCGATTACAACGGTACTAAGTATGCAGCGTAAGTACTTAAATGAAAACATATCATTTTAAAACCGGTTTACAAATATGTGTGAAACAACGAGAAAGCCGCGCGTAGTGCCGCATCACAAACAAGAGCAACAATAGGTAGGCGTAATAGGTCTTGTCTGAGGCTGCGAATGATCGAAGCAGGGCCACTCGCCCGCATCGTCATTCTACTAGCCTAATCACGGACTCCGGAGTCGCGTGGGCCACTCGCGTGGGCGCGTGAGGTATAACCCGCGTCGAGGGTAGCTACTCCTCGGCGTCGTCTGGACTCGTTGTCGCGTGGCCACGTAGACGCGTGGGGCATAACCCGCATACTAACACGGAACTCTCGCGACTCCGCATAGGCCCCCTGGACCGCGTAGGTATTCTCGAATCATGGTCCCGGACGCTGAGTCTACCGCGTCGGAGGCGGCTTAACCCGGTATCATCTCGAGGTGAGTGATATAGTACTAACACAGCGACTTATAGTTCAAACAACATAAGCGTAAGTAAGTGACCTCTTTACACAAGCGTTACAAGATACTAACACGTAGGGTCCTGATATGTCTACTGCGAAAACCATCTTATTATACCTTTGAGAAATCAATACAAGTCTTTTATCAAACACGTAAGTAAAGTGTTCCTCTTTATAAAGCTTAAGCCGTTATACTTAACTTCCCGTAAAGCTAGTATAACCCTTAAGCTTCTTGTTTTTAAAAAAACAACTATTCTTCTTTCTTTCACAGTATTTATAATTCTTTTGAAAGACTTTTAAGATCTTTATTATTAGGGCTTAAGTCATGAGACATTTGCCGTAGGTATTAATCGGGCTTAAGTCGAAAGACATTGCCGTAGTTATTATTAAGTTAACACGTATCGTCTGTACTATATATATATTTAAAATATCATGCTTTAGGAAGAATCACATACCTTACCAGCGAAAACCTCGCTTGAGTTGAATATGTCGCGCCGGAGAGAATCGACTATAATAGTCACAGACATCTATCAAAGTCTAGACTACTCTGAAGGTCATTCTAAGCAGAGGTTCACAATTCTACGGAAAGTCGGGCGTGACCCTGCCGGTGAGTTATATGAGTCTCTTGTATGCAGTCTATGTAGTCTGATTCAATTCTATTACGTAATATTCGTCTAAGTATTTATACTTATTCTTATACTTCTACATTATACATTCTCTAGTTATAAAGAAGGGTAAGTTTATTTACCTCGGTAAGCCCGATAATATCCAAGATAAAAGTCGCGCTGAGCAAGGTTTAGCTCACAAGTTGAGCAGCTCAGATAGTTCGAGAAACCTTAGAAGTTCTTCACAACTTCTACTAAGGACTAAGGGATTTGGGCTAGGGTATTTTGGGCATTATAACAATACTAGAAGGCAACTTTTCTACCAAGGGAGGTAGTTTTCGGCTAGGCTGGGGAAGCCTCGGCCAAGGGTCACTTAGGCTAGAGGGAAGAGGGTTTGGGCGAAAATGGCTAACAAGGGAGAAGGGAGGATTTTCAAGACTTGGAAAGTAATTTGTGGATGAAGAACTCTTCATCTTAAGGGTATTTATAGGTCAAGGGATGGCCAACCAATGGCGAGATTTAGTAAGTGCTAGGCAAGTGTAAGGTCAAGATTAGGGCAAGTGTACTGGCCAACTTGCACAAAATATCTTACCAACAACTTGACCAAGTTGGCGACTCAATCGGCCTTATGAGCGCCTCGCGTCCATCAATTGGAGGGTGACAAGTGTTGCCCTCCGTTGGTCCAAAATGTTTCGTCTCTCGGAAAAATCCGCAAAAATAGAAATGGCATAGCGGAATTTACCCTACGAAGTGTGGAAGCGTTTAGTCGGAAAACTATTAAGCTTTGTGAGTTGTGCCCAAAAAAGCGTCGAGCCTAACTTTAAGACCAAACTTTTTATGCGTATTCCTTCGTACATACTGCAAATACGGTATAACATTCTCCTCCTTAGAAACATTCGTCGAATGTTCCTTCCTGAACATATAACGGTAAGGTTCTTCAAAACTTAAGCAGTTTACAAAAGCCACCTGCGGCCGTAAAACAACACTTAGGTATAAGCGATAATGAAGATTTACGGTAGGAAAGTGAATTACACGGAGGTGTAGGGAATAGGTGAGGATACTTACGCCTCATGTCCTCGCCGGCTTCCGCGTCATCTCCACTGAGCTCGTTCCGCCACAGACTTTGTGGAAGCCCGTCCTTACGTCTGCGGGCGCCTTTGACGATCGATTATCGCTATGGGAATCTCCTCATCGATAACCCCTCGGTCACTGGACATCGTCAATCGGATGTACCTAGATGGATCCGATACATCTCCTCGGCATAAAGCGTGAAACACGGATGCCTTTGCCTCCGGATCGGACGGCGGATCGACTCATGCAACCTTGCCTACCTGCGGACAATGCGAAGCGGCCCGATGTACCTTGGTGAGTTTCCCCCTTCTTCCGAATCTCATCACACCGCCATGGGTGACGCCAGAAAACCCAATCATCAGCTGCGAACTCGGATGTCGGCGGCGGCGATCTGCATCGACTTCATCGACTACGGTATCGATAGCGCTCTCGGATAAGCCGCACCTTATCGGCACTGCTGCGCCAAATCTGGTCCCATTTGCACCTCGCCCACGTCGAACCAACCTATAGGCGTCTGCACTTCCTCCCATACAAGGCCTCATAAGGCGCCATCGAATCTTTGGGTGGTAGCTATTATTATCTGTGAACTCAACTAGAGGCAAATGATCCTCCCAACTACCACGAAGTCAATAACACGGGCTCGCGACATATCCTCGAAGTGCGGATAGTGCGCTCTGCTGTCAGTGCATGCGTGGATGAAATGCGATTACTCGGGCTCACTGCGTCCTAAACCCCTCTGGAAGGACCTCGAAGTTGGCGTAAGCGGGCTCCTGCATGCGATATGATCGAAGTAGGGACTCCATGCGATCGGCGATCTCTCGGATGTAAATGCGGCGTAATCCTCGGTAGAAAAAGTCGTCTGACGGGAAGAAAGTGGGCTGATTTAAATCGACTGTCGGCGATAACCCATATAGAATCATGTCTCCTGCGAGTGCGAGGTAATCCTGTGATGAAGTCCGTGTTGATTACCTCCACTTCGGTCGGGATCTCTATCGCTGCAACAAACCACGGTCTGCGGTGCTCTGCCTTCGCTGCGACACGGGCGAGCTACGAACTCTGCAGCGTCTCTCTTGAAGCCGTCCGCTGATACGGATCTAAGGTCGTGGTACATCTTGATGCGACCACGGATGGATAGAGTAGCAGCGTGTGCTTCCCCAGAACCTGCTGCGAAGTCACGAAACATCACGGAACACACAACGCCCTCAAACCTTAGCACCCCGTGGTGCTACCTCAGGACCGCTTGCCCTGCGAAGAGGCGTATCGCGATATCGAATCAAAGTGGATCCTCGAGCTGTTGCCTCTTCGCCTCGCCAGCGATGGAAGACTCGGCAACCTCGCGAACTCTAACCCCGCTGCTATCGAGAATCAATCAAGCGGACACCAAGGCTCGCTAAGCGGTGCAAATCACGAACCATGTCCGCCTTCTCTGCTGCACGTCGATAGGCTCCCGTCGACCTACGACTAAGGCATACGCCTGACATTGGCCTTGGGTGGTGCGGGATATCAACATCGTAATCCTTAAGCAACTCTAACCGCGTCTGCGTGTAAGTTCGGCTCCTGCTGGTGAAGATATCTGGAGGCTCTTGTGGTGCGTATAAATATCCACGTGAACCCGTACAAATAGTGCCTCGGATCTTGGCGTGAATCGCTGCGCGATTCCAAATCATGGGTGGGGTAGTTCCTCTCGTGTTTCTTAAGGTGTCGGGATCGTGCGATATAACTCTACCATGCTTTGCATCAACACACATCCCAACCCGATGCAGCGCGTCTGATACACAACATAACCGTGCGGACCTGCGGAAGAGTAAGAGCGAGGCGGTCGTCGATCTCTCTTTCGTAGCTGAAACCACGCTCCTGACATCGATCCACTGAAACTTGGCGCCTTTTAGTCGGCTGGTCAATGGTGCGAGAGATAGAAGCAAACTTCTCCACGAACGCCGATAATATCTGCAGGCCCGAGCTGCGAACCTGCAGCCGGATGGTAGGTCTAGGCCAAGTCTGTTGCCTCGATCTTGGCGTATCCACTCGAATGCCGTCGGCCCGACAATATGCGAAAGCATGCTGAAGTCAGCAAAACTCACGTTTGGAAAACTTGGCGTACAAGCGATCTGAGAAGCGCCGGCCCTGATCGCCGAATGCTCGCGTGCTCTGCTCTGGCGAGAATAAACCAAGATATCATCGATGAACACTATCACAAGCGTGTCCAAAAATGGTTTGAACACTCGGTTCATCAAATCCATGAATCTGCGGAGCATTGGTCAACCAGACATGACCACGAACTCATAATGCGTCTGGGTCGGAATGCGATCCTAGGGACATCCACCTCTCGACTACTTTGATGATAGCGACCGCGGATCAATCTTGGAGAAACATCTCGCGCCACTGGCCCGGTCGAACAAATCATCAATCACAGGAAGGGGTATACATTCTTAATGGTCACCTTGTTGGTGCACATAGTCAACACACACGTGCGGCGTCGTCCTTCTTCTTCACGAACAATCTGGCGCTCCCGGGGTGAAACACTAGGCACTGATGAAGCCGCTTCTCCGGCCAAATCCCTAAGTGATCCTTGACTCTCTCGGCTTCGGCGGGTGCCGTTACGTATGGCGGAATGGAAATAGGCGAGTGTGCAACAATGTGTCTATACAAAACTCAATCTCCTCTCGGGAGGATACGGAGGTCGTGCGGAAACACGTGCGGGAATTCTCGACTCTGGGGTGAAAATCTGTACTGCGGCCTCGATATCAAACACGACGAGATGGTAGATATACCCGCCTGCACCGTCTTCCTAGCCTTGAGGTAGGAAATAAACCTACCCTCGGCGTCTGGTGCTCCTCCCGCTCAACAATGGCTCGCCGAAGCGGAACCGTACTACTCTCTCTGCGGTCTACATTAGCGTAGCAGAAGCTAGCCAATCCGTCCCGTAATCACGTCGAAGTCAATCATCTCCGACTCTGTCAAGTCGGCTGGTCGGCGGCGTAAATGGTCACGGGACAAGCTCTATATACGCCGAGCTGCCGAATCACCAGTGGCGTAGCTACCTCGAAAGAGGTCTATGGACTCGGGCTCTGCCACATCCTACTAGCGACAAGGGAGATATATGGGGCCAGTAGAACCGGATCTATCAAAGCATATCGTCAAACCCGAGCCCGATAAGGTACTGTGGCGACATCGGTGAGGCCTCACGATCTGTCGGTGGACAAAGCATAAATCTGGTTACGAGGACGCTAGAAGCTAGGACGAGCCACGACCTCTGCGCGACCTGCTGACCCGCGTACCACGCCTCGGGCGATAGCGTAGGAGATGATGAAGCGGCAGCGAACACGAAGGTGAGCCTACCACCGGTAGCCCCGGTCGGACGATCCTGCCAAAGTGACCTGCTGGCCCTGCGGTAACAAGCTCCAAAAGCGATACCACACTTCCCGTAATGGGATCTACGCGTCGGCCACCTTGGGGTGGTCGATCGGCGATGCCTCTGCTACTGCGGGCGTCGAAGCCACAGGGCCACAGTGCGCCCTCGAATACTGCGGTTGTCTTGAGGGCGGTGCGAGTGCTCTGGTGGCGTGGTGCAAATCTAGGCTAACTTGCGAGCCGCCCGCGCGATAGCTACGAGAAGACCCTCGTCTGGCGCCAACCTGCTGCTTTGTCACGTCGACTCGTCGACCTCTGCGCTCGCCGCATCAGGCGTGAGCACGCATCTGGGTAATGTCCATACGGTGGAAAACACCGCACGTGACTCGGCCATATAATCATCTAGCGGTGGCGTGGCGGTGCACCTATCCTCCATATCTGCTGCAATCTTTGGGACATATCGAGCGATGAATCAAACTCGACATTGTACTCACGACGGTCGTCCTCTCTGCCTCGGCGGTAAAAATCTATCGGCCGCGCCCTCGCCATCTGTGGAGGCAAGAAGTGAGTGAGAAAGCCTGCGAGAACTCATCCCAGTAGGCGGGGCGCGTGCTCTCCCGGGATAACTCACATGAATCAAACCAATCATTTGCGGTATCACGCGGCCGATCTGAGCGAAGGTCCACGGACTCTGTCTCGAGGCCTTGATCACCGCGTGATCCTCTGAAGGCGGCGGATGAACTCCTGCGGATCATCCTCGGCCTCGACAGTAAAACTGCGGCGGGCTCTGACTCGAAATCTCGTAGTCTCAAACTATCTTCCTCGGGTGCACGCGGGTGCGGCCGGCTGGCTGGGCCCAGGCTGCCGCGTCGATCTCTCGCCGTAGCAGGCCTGACTTTGTGATAGGCGGGCCGTCTCCTTGTACCCTAACTCCTCGCCCGGTGTGGGGCGGGAGGTGTGGGTGCGTGGTCTGTCTTTGAAATTTGGCGGCGTCATAGAACTCTCGTCTACGGTATAGTGCGGGCACGAGCCCTCGTGACTCTGGGTGTCTGCTAGCGACTCCTCAGCCTTGCCGCACGGGCGGGTTGCCTTACGTGGAGGCATAACTGTTACAGGAAAGGAATACGTTAGAGGGGTCCAACCTATAACACAGCTCTAAAGCACGATCTCAGAATGAGAAGAATGGAAACCAATCCTAAATATCCTATAGCCTCATGATTATTGGTGTGGTGCACAACACGCGATAATCAAGACTCTACTAGATACGATGCGTAGACACTTTCCAGGATTAAGCGCTCACGATACCACTTTTGTCACGACCGTTCGGGGCGTGGTAGTGCCTTGCAAGGCACCAGTAGTCATATCGAGTAACGGCGGAAATATAAAGCGAGACGAAACATAGTAAAGCAAGCAGTTTATCTGATGAAAAGCTTGCCTTTCGGCATAATATATATAACTCAAGTCTTGCAGTTACATCCCAACTGTACAAAAGTACTACAGACCTCTAAGGAATTAAACAACTATGGCGGGACAGGGCCCCGCCATACCCTGACTGTACAAAACTACCTACAATACAGGGAGATCATACCAAAAGTAGAGCCTCGGAGAAGATGGAGCTCGACACCAATGCAAGAGATCTAAGGATGTGGATCTAGCACACTTGCCACCTGCGGCATGAGCGCGCCCAGAAGAAGTCGATACAACGGTACTAAGTATGCAGCGTAAGTACTTAAATGAAAACATATCATTTTAAAACCGGTTTACAAATATGTGTGAAACAACCGAGAAACGCGCATAGTGCCATCACAAACAAGAGCAACAATAGGTAGACTGTAATAGGTCTTGTCTAGGCTGCGAATGATCGAAACAGGGCCACTCGCCCACATCATCATTCTACTAGCCTAATCCTGGACTCCGGTCGCGTAGGCCACTCGCGTGGGCGCGTGAGGTATAACCCGCGTCGAGGGTAGCTACTCCTCGCCGTCGTCTGGACTCGTTGTCGCATGGCCACATAGATCGCGTGGGGCATAACCCGCATACTAACACGGAACTCTCGCGACTCGCGCATAGGCCCACTGGACCGCGTAGGTATTCTCGAATCATGGTCCCGGACGCTTTGAGTCTACCCGTGTCGGAGGCGGCTTAACCCCGGTATCATCTCAAGAGGTGAGTGATATAGTACTAACACAACGACTTATAGTTCAAACAACATAAGCATAAGTAAAGTGACCTCTTTACCTGGCGTTACAAGATACTAACACGTAGGGTCACGATATGTCTACTACTTTAAAAACCATCTTATTATACCTTTGAAATCAATACAAGTCTTTTATCAAACACATAAGTAAAATGTTCCTCTTTATAAAGCTTAAGCGTTATACTTAACTTCCCATAAAGCTAGTATAACCCTTAAGCTTCTTGTTTAAAAAAACAACTATTCTTCTTTCACACTGTGTTATAATTCTTTTGAAAGACTTTTTAAGATCTTTATTATTAGGGCTTAAGTCATGAGACATTGCGTAGGTATTAATCGGGCTTAAGTCGAAAGACATTGCAGTAGTTATTATTCGATTAACACGTATGCGTCTACGCACTATATATATATTTAAAATATCATGCTTTAGGAAGAATCACATACCTTCCGTGAAAACCTCTGCCAAGTTGAATATGTCGCGCCGCAGAGAATCGACTATAATAGTCACGGACATCTATCAAAGTCTAGACTACTCTGAAGGTCATTCTAAGCGGAGGTTCACAATTCTACGGAAAGTCAGGCGTACAACCCTACACGGTGAGTTATATGAGTCTCTTGTGTAAGCGATCCTATGTGAGTCTGATTCAATTCTATTACGTAATATTAGTCTAAGTATTTATACTTATTCTTATACTTCTACAGTATACATTCTCTAGTTATAAAGAAGGGTAAGTTTATTTACCTCGGTAAGCCCAATAATATCCAAGATAAAAGTCGCGCTGAGCAAGGTTTAGCTCTAAGTTGAGCAGCTCAGATAGTTCAATAAACCTTAGAAGTTCTTCACAACTTCTACTAAGGACTAAGGGATTTGGGCTAGGGTATTTTGGGCATTATAACAATACTAGAAGGCAACTTTTCTACCAAGGGAGGGGGGGTAGTTTTCGGCTAGGCTAGGGGGGGGAAGCCTCGGCCAAGTCACTTAGGCTAGAGGGAAGAGGGTTTGGGCGAAAATGGCTAACAAGGGAGAAGGAGGATTTTCAAGACTTGGAAAGTAATGTAGGGATGAAGAACTCTTCATCTTAAGGGGGGTATTTATAGGTCAAGGGATGGCCAACCAATGGCCAAGATTTAGCCAAGTGCTAGGCAAGTGTAAGGTCAAGATTAGGGCAAGTGTACCTAGCCAACTTGCACACAAAATATCTTACCAACAACTTGACCAAGTTGGCAACTCCAATCGGCCTTATGAACGCCTCACATCCATCAATTGGAGGGTGACAAGTGTTGCCCTCCCGTTGGTCCAAAATGTTTCGTCTCTCGGAAAAATCCGCAAAAAATAGAAATGGCATAGCCGGAATTTACCCTACGAAAGCTGTGGAAACGTTTCGTCGGAAAACTATTCGCTTTGTGAGTTGTGCCCAAAAAAACGTCCAAGGCCTAACTTTAAGACCAAACTTTTTGTACGTATTCCTTTACGTACATACTGTGGAAATACGGGGTATAACATTAAGACATTGAACTATGAAACTTTTCAAAAAAGAGTCTTGTGTAATTGAAAGTAGGCAAACTGGAACTTTAGGGAAAAGAAAGGCATTGTGTTGTCTTAAAATGGTTTAAAACATAAGGTGTTATAACAACTTTATGGGAAGTTGGTTATAACGACCTTATGAAAACAAAAGAAAGGTTTTATCATTGGTTTTAATGTGGTAACTTGACTTTAAAAAGAGAAGTGTTTTGGTCAAAAAAAGAAAGCATGGTGTTGCCTTAATCTGGTTTTAAAAAGGAAAGTATGGAAGTTGTTTTGGTTTACTTAAAAGATATAAGTCACTCTATTTTTTTATACTACGGGTATCGGGTGACTTTTATAAAAGGAATAGATCTCTTTAAAAGGAATTTAACGTACGTAGTACTTTAGGATTAAAACCCGGACTTGGGCATAAAATGAAAGTACTTCGAGTTGTGTATAAACTTGCTATGCTTGTTATTGTGAAACTTGCCTATCTTGTTGTTGTGAAACTTTCCTATGCTTGTTGTTGTGAAACTTGCCTATGCTTGTTGTGATAGCCTTTGTTGTGCAAGAATTGTGTTTCTATACTCTGGCGTCTCGATGGAGGGTCGGTTGACTTGTTGAGAACTTACTTGGGCGTGGCCGTGTGGCGGATAAATTCCGCAGATGCGTTCACGGTGATAGTGTTACTTTTGTTAATCGCTTTGGACATCGCGACCACGATCGTGGCGCGCGGGTATGCTTCCACTTTGATTACGGCTTTGTTGTCTTATTGTTTCCCTTTGGACATCTTGACCACGATCGTGGCGCGCGGGTATGCTTCCATTTGGAATCTTTGTCTTATTGTTTCCACTTTGGACTCTTGACCACGATCGTGGCGCTGCGGGTATGCTTCCATTTGGAATGTTGTCTTATTTGTTCCCTTTGGACATACTGACACGATGCGTAGCGCACGGGTATGCTCCCATTTGGATGGCTGTCTTGTTGTTATCATATCATAGACTGCCGGCAGTGAGGAAGGTACTCCACGGGCAGGATTGATGTTGTGGGCGTGAGACCCTGAATTGATATAACTGTTACGTGTGTGTACTGTAGTTTGGTTATCATACCTGTCTCCTGCTTTTATAGACTATTATGATTTCATTTCTGATATTTCTGATTTCACATACTTGGTACTGTTATCTTGACCTCGCTTGAGGCTGCGTTCATCTGCGGTAGAAATCGTACATTTGTCGATCCGCGTTTAGGATCTCATTTAGCGTTTTGGGAAGCTCCGTTTCGTCGGAGGCTTATCTTTGGTATGTTACCACACAGTGCGTAAGTTCTTATGCGTTCGGGGTATGGCGGGGCCACTGTCGTCATAGTTGTTGTATAAATCTTAAGTGCATGCCTTTGTTGTGGGCGGTGTAAGGATTATGCTTGTTCAAATGTTTATATATATATGTTGGAAGGCAACCGTTTTGGTTGGCCTATTTGCTTTATTTATCATGTCTCTTGTTTCATATTTATGCTTTATGTTCGCTGATTTTCTCTCATGTTGTATCACTAGGGTGCCGGGGTAAGGCACGATCCACGAACCGGTTAGGTCTTAACGAAACCTCCCCACAGAATGTGATTGTGATGAAGTCTTAGCAGTGAGGCAAGCAAAGAATCAAATCTAAGTTTAGTGACCAAGTTTGGTTACCTTGAGAGAAAGAAAGCAGGAACCATAAGTGAAATTAAAGTGCCGAATATTTCGCGAGGAATGAGAAAGGCTTTGATTATTGGAAGATAAGTTGACCACGACTCTGATTCTAACCCCTCCTTGTGAGACTAGAGGTTAGGTTATTATGATAACACGTTGGGTGTTGGGCTAGGTTGTGTCTTGACACAACCCGATAAGAGATAGAGCCTATGTTTTCCGGTAGTTAGGGAGCGGGAAGAAGTGCGCCACTCACGATTTAGTCTTTGGCGGCGGTTAAATCATGCCTTGAAGATTTGGGGCATGGCGTATATATAGACTTCGTGTGGATAATTATGCGGACCGAAAAGCCTCGGTATATCTGCGGTGGCGGTAGAATTTGCGGCAGCGATGGTGGTTAGAGTTACTCGAGATCGTGATATTGATATCTATACCATCAGGAAAGCCAAAGCGATTCTGAATACTCTTTGTCGTGGACTGGGGTAGTGCGCGGTTAAGCGACGGATAGGCGAGGATGTGGTCCGTGAGATCCTTGATTACGAGCCTAGGGGTTCGATTATTTGTTTCCAAGGTTAATGAAGTTCAGATCCGAGAGGTTGCCGAGTCTTCCATCGTTGAGGAGGTATGGAGGCGACAGTATGAGGATCCAGTTATGATGCGGTATCGAGATACGGCTCTCCGGGAGAAGAAAAGCCTATTTGAGTAGCGCCGAATGGGGTGCTGTGAGATGAGGTTAATTTGCGTGTACCCGGTCTTTGCAGACTAGTCGGCGAGTTTTAGGGAGGCACGCGCGTGCTTATTGCCCGAATTGTTTGGGGCCGACTAAGTCGTGTCGTGACCTCGAAGTATGTATGGGTAAGATGGCCAGGAAAGGGACATAGCGGAGTTACTGCTTAGTGTCCGAGATAGTAGCAGGTCATGGTTGAGCACCAGAAGCCCAGTGGGCTATTGCAGGCGATTGAAATCCCAACCTAGATATGAGAGGTAATTAATATAGATCTTGTTATAGGGTGGCATCGTACTCGGAGTAAGTGCGCTGGCAAAACCAGTCATGTTCTTCCGGTTAGGGCCATTTACTCGGCTGAGGATTATGCTTGCTTGTATAGCAGAGAGATTGTGAGACTGCACGGGGTTCCTACGTTTATGATGGCCAAACGGATGAGCTCGATTCTGGATAACTTCTGGAGGTTTTTCAGGAGGGATTAGGGACACAGGTGAGTCTCAGTGTTGCATTACACCCTCAGACCGACGGACAGGCAGATCGTACTATCCAGGCACTTGAGGATAGGATATGTGCTTATGTTCTTGATTTTAGATATGGCCGGGAGGGTTACTTGTCTCTTTATGTGTTGCGTACAATAACAGTTACCTTTCCAGTATTCAGATGGCCCTGTATGAGGCCTTGTATGTAAGAAAGTGTAGATCGCCGGTTGGGTGCTTCGACATAGGCGAGTTCGATTTAGTCGGACTTGATTCAGCGAGTGTGGATAAAGCGAAGCTTATCAGGAAAGATTATTAGTAAGCTTAGAGTCAGCGAAGCTTAAATGCGGATAGCAAGCGTTGACACATGGGGTTTATCTTGACATTTTAGTATGAGTACTGTTGTGTGGCCTCGTGTGGTATTATTGGTATGTAGGGGTTGTAAAAGAAGACTATGTCGCTATCTTTAAGTTGGACTCCCGAGAGAACATTCGGGGACGAATGTTTCTAAGGGGGGAAGAATGTTACACCCCGGAAATTCCAGGATATGTTTTTAAGAACGTACGTAAGAACTCAAATGTTAAGGTTTGAGACGAGTAAAATTTATCGGAATTTTGGATTTGTCGGAAAACGAAATATTGTGACGAATGGGAGGGCGACACGTGTCACCCCCCCCCCCCCCTTATGTTGTCTTGGACGAAATTTAACAAGGACAAAAGGGTCATTTGACCATTGTTAGGAAGACAAGTCTTGCAAATGACTTAGCTTGACATTGTTGACTAAAAGTCTAAGGGCCACTTGGGCAAGATCCATGTGAAACACATCCGAGCCATCCATATGTACTAATCTAGACCTTCCATTTTGTTATATAAACACTAGTAGCAAGACTTTGTCATTCTCTACACTTAGAAAAAAATTGAAATCTTGTCTTGCTCACTATGGAAGCTCACGGTTTTGACAAGTTTCAGAGGAAAATTTTCAATTCTTGTCGATAATTCCCAGCTTTAAACCAAGGTTCCTAAGAGTATTGTAAGGTTTTCTCAAAAGAAAGATTTCGGAAAAGAGGCGTTTTCGTATTAGTCACAAGGCGAAAACCTAAAGGGTTATTCAATATCAAATGTGCGCGTCTAGCCCTGGAACTCCCCGCAGCTCCGCATAGGCCAATCTCATAGGCCCGCATGAGGTATAACCCCGCATCGAGGGTAGCTACTCCGGCGTAAATCACGGACTCGCGATCCGCATAGCGCATGAACCGCGTGACCATAAAGGTCGCGCACCAACTGGAACTCTCGTAGCTCCGCATAGGCCGGGACCGCGTGAGGTATTCTCGAATCATGGTCCCAGACCGCCTGAGTCTACCCCGCATCGGAGGGCAGCTTAACCCCCGGAAACACGGTGAGTGGTATAATACCAACATAACAGTTTATCGTTTAAACAACATAAGCACAATCGAGGAAAACCCGCTTTACACAAACATCACGAGAATACTAACACACGTAGCATCCTAATATGATTACTTATCAAATCAACACGAAGGTATTACAAGGCTATCACAAACCAATACAATCAAGTTATTCACACATAAGGTACTTTCTACTATGTGTCAACATGTTCGGGTTTCTATTCCCAAAGTACTTCATACATTAACTTTTTAAAAGATCGTTACTTTCACAAAGTCACACAATACCGTAGTATATGAAAATAGAGTGATTATCTTTTGAAGTGAATCAAAACACTTATCTTTGTAAAATCAAGTAACAACATTATTATCCAAGCGTCAAGTTTTCCTAATTTCAAATGTTCACGTTTCTTATTTTAGAAAGGTTTCGTAGTTCATAGTCTTATTCATTTAAGAATATAATTCTCTTTTAAACTATCTGAGAAACATAAGCCTTATATGTGAGTAGGATATTCTTGTTTATAACAATCTTATTACAGCAGCCATGATCTAGGAAATATCATTTTGTCTCATCTTAGCTTCTATGCAGATGGAAGTTTCTACTGGTTTTAATAATACTTAATCTGTCAAAACATTTCCTTTTATTAACTTTGCGATGGTTTGTCGATACACATTCGATTCCGAAATCAGTAAAACATTCTTAAGCCGTTATTACCTAACTTCCCATAAAGCTAGTATAACTCTTAAGTTTTCAAAAACCAAGTATTACTTCTTCTTTCGAAATGATTCGAAAATCTTTTGAAATACTTCAAGTTCTTTATTAACACATAACAAGCCAGTTATAGTTCAAATCAGTTACCTTTTAAACACCACAAGTATTTTCTCGCCAACATAAAGCTGTTATAACCAACTTCCCATAAAGCCGTTATAACACTTTATGTTTTAAACCAATCAAATACATTTAGCACGTATCGTCTACCGTACTACATAGTTCACACATATCATGCTAGAAGAGATAGGAAGAGGTTCACATACCTCGCGGCGAGTATCGACTAATAGCAAAGCGCTCCAGTACCTCAGTGTCGGCTACTCCTTAAGCCAAGTAGATCGCGCCACGCGATCTTGACCTATAAGGCCACAAGGCGCTTATTAACATCTAGATCTTATCGTAGAACATTCTGAGAAAATTGGCGACCTCCCCTCGCCACAGCGTAAATCTCCTCCTCTATCGGTAGGCTACCAAGCCAACCGAGGGGGTTCTACGTCTAACCGGGCGTGTACAATTCTACCTCACGAAAAGCTACACAAGACTCATGTCTGATCCTATGTAGATCTGATTCGGTACTCTTCTTTCGAAAATGTTTCTTATAATTCAGGCTTAAGTCAAAAGACATTGCTGATAACAACGTTCAGTTCTATATATAGTATACTTCGACTATATAGTCTAACAATCATGTAATTTCCAATTACAATAGAGGGACAAGATATTTACCTCGATAAGCCCATAATAATCCGAGTTTAAATGTCGATCATGAGCAAGGTTTAGCTCTTTACTCAGCGCTCGATCCGCTCCAAACAACCCTTAGAAGTTCTAACCAACTTCTACTTATTACTCAACTAACTATGGAGATTTTCCTTAGGGTTTCGGTTTTGTGACTGAAGGGAAGTATAATAGTATTTCTGGGTTTTTAGTATAGGTATAACCTTAGAATACTACAAGGTATATGGCTAAGGTAATTTGGGCATTACAACAATACTTTTGAGAGTATTTCTACCAAGAGGGGTAGTATTTCGACTAGCACAACTAGGCTAGGGGGGGTTGCTCTCGGCCTAAAGGCCACTCAAAGGGGGGAGGGTTGGACGAGAACCATACTTAAGGGGGAGAGGGATTTCAACACTTAGGAAATATTTGTGGATGAAGAAAGTTCATCACTTAGAGGGGTATTTATAGGACAAGCCAAGGCCAACCAATGGCCAAGATGAATCCATGTGTTAGGAAAGTGTAAGGTGTAGATTAAGCCATGTGTTGTGTGGGTCCCACTTGGTCATCAACCACACAAATATCCTACCAAACATTGACCAAATGTTTTAGGCAACAAAAATGCCAAAAACGTGCCCAACAATTCCCTTAGGTGCCGTCCACTTGCTTCCAATGTGAGGGTGACACATGTCACCCTCGTTGGTCCAAAATGTTCGTCTCTCGGAAAAATCCGCAAAAATTAGAAATGACATAGCCGAATTTTCCTACGAAGCTGGAAAGCGTTTAGAAAACGACTCTCATCGGGTGTTGTGCACAAAGTGAAAATCGGCAAAGCCTACTTAAGCTTCAAAAATTTTCTCGTGCGTCTTACGTACATACTGGAAATACGGTATAACATTCTCCTCAGAAACATTCGCCGAATGTTCCTTCTAAATCTCAAAACAAGCGCGCCGATATAGTCTTCACTACTATACTTACGAGAACAATCACGCCACACGTGGCCACGAAACACTGCGCAAAATACCTCTATCCAAGTCACGAGGAAACACCTCTAACATTACCACAAACACCTCTCGGGGTCTAAAATATACTTCCTTATACTTCTCCTTACAAAAGAAATGATCACATCTATGCTCGCCATACATGCTCGCTTCTCCCTTTACTCGTCGTGACCACTTTTGTCACTTTGCGAGTTCTAGTGTCACTCGGCGACCCAACAATTGATGCCGGGCTGCGTCACGATCCACGAGTCGTACACTCGAACTCTTACCACATTTACGATCTTGCTTGATTTCCAAAACTTCGGGGTTACTATCTCTAACGTGGTCATCATTAGCGAGAACACTGCTGGATGGATCTCGATACTTTCCCGAACATATCAATCTGAAGACGGACATCTGCCTCCTAAGTCGGACGGCAACTGCTAACATATAGGCAACCTGGCCTATTCTTCTCATGAACTCAAAAAGCCCCAAGTAACTCGGGCTAAGTTCCATCTGTTTTCCAAAACTCGTCACATGACGGGGTGGTACTTTCAAGACCGACCGTCAACGAACTCTAAGCGTCGTTGCGATTATCCGCACGATTTCTGCAGCTGCGGAACCTCTTCTAGACAAGATTTACCTATCCACGATCTGCTGGAACAAGCTGAACCAACCATCTGAATCTTGCCAACATCGAACCAATCGGCCGTGACTTACATCCGCCCCCGAAGGCTTCATAAGGCGACATCAGAACAACGAAATGGTAGCTTAAACACTCCCTCCACGAGGAGACAACAATCCTCACAACTACCGCGAAATCCACTGCGGCAGAGGCGAATGCGATTTTGAGACTCACTGAGTTCTTAACCTGCTTGGTACAACTTTTAGAAAGCAGTAGCCACCCCACAGGCTTCACATGCGCCATAAGGTGAAGGTAGGCACCTCGTGCGACCTTACAACCTTTACGATATAAACAACAACTGCTGAGTACGGTTTTTACTAGAAGACAAGGCGGTGACCTCGCCGGCCCGACTGCGGTCGAATGCATCCACGAACTTCGTCTGTTGGTTAAGCGAATTTGGGCCTAACACCCTCGTGACCCTACCACCCGGCGGGACCACCACAAACTGACCCCACCACCATACATGCCGCGGGTTGGCCCGCAACATGGCCTCAACCCGACCCGGCAATGCGCAAAGCACTATCTCCCCGATCCGGAACAATCTCATTAATCACGTTTCGAAAACCTAGCGGTCTTCTTAGCTCAACTACCCTTTTCATTTCACACAACACAGGGACTTATCCCACAAACATAGCTCACGTGCACTATGTACTCCGGTAAGGGTCAAACATAAAATAAATCTTTACCCGAGATGGCCTTACCTCTAAGGTCTCCACGTATAACATTCTAAGGTTCACACCTTCCCTTATCCCCAACCTTACCCTTTCTATCTAACCATGGTTTCCAACCATAACTTTACACTCATGTTATCAGAACATCACTTAAGACATACTCATCTTATCATACATACTAATCTCTAGAGGGTTAAGGATATATCTGAATCTACTGCTTCGCTCCCCTTAGTCGTTCTAATCAAACCTGCCCCGTAGGGCGCATAGCTAAGGAAGGTGACTGTTATACCCCGTAGTTCCAGGGTATGTATGCGAGGACGTACGTACGAGAATACGACCGAAAGATTGGAAAGGAAGAAAGAGGTGATTTTCCACGGAAAAGTTTCCGGTTTTTGTGAAGGAAAAAGGTTCGTTAATGGGAATTGGATTCCCAGATTTGGTATTCGGACTTCCTGGAATATTAGAGAATTATGGAATTTTATTTTCGGAAACGGTTTTGTGGGGCCCACTTTGTTTTCGAGATTTTGGCCATTGTGGATATTTTCGGAAGATGTTTTATTTTGGGCCAATAGGAGGCTGACACGTGTCACCCCCGCCTAGGTGGCTTGGCCGAATGACATTTGTGCAACACCGGTTAGAGTCGTTTTTAAGAAGCGTTTTACATAACTTGCGAGGAAAATTCCGGCTATGTCTTTTCTTATTTTTGCGGATTTTTCCGAGGCGGAACATCTTGGACCAGCGGGAGGGTGACACGTGTCACCCTCACATTGGAAGCAAGTGGGCGGCACTTGGACGAATTGGGGTGTCAAGTGGGTAGATATTTTTGGTAGATATTTGTGAGGGTTTTAAGGAGTAGGGACTAGGGGGCACTTGGGCATATCTTGGCCCTACACTTGCTATGCACTTGGCAAGATCTTGGCCATTGGTTGGCCTTGGCTTGTGCTATAAATACCCCTCTCCCTTTGATGAATTCTTCATCCTTTCCACAAATCTTCTAAGTGTTAAAATCCCTCCCTCTCCCCTCTTGTTGACTCTCGTCCAAGAGCCCCTCTCCCTCTTTGAAAGGCCCCCTTGGCCGAGAGCCCTCTCCCCCCCTCCTAGTAGTGTGGTCGTGGGGTACCCCCCCTAGCCTAGTTGCTTTCGTATAATACCCCCCTTTGTAGTGTAGAAATACTCTCAAAAGTATTGTTATAATGCCCAAATTACCTTAGCCGTATACCTTGTAGTATTTTAAGGTTATACCTATACGAAAAGCAGGAAATACTATTATACTTCCGTCGGTCACAAAACCGAAACCACTAGGAAAATCTCCATAGTCAGTTAGAGTATTGTGTAGAAGTTGGTTAGAACTTCTAAGGGTGGTTTAGAGCGGGTTGGGCGCTCGGAGTTGGAGCTAAGCGATTTCCCGGGATCGACTTTATACTTGGATAATTATGGGCTTATCGAGGTAAATATCTTGTCCTCTATTGTAATTGGAAATTACATGATTGTTAGACTATAGTTGAAGTATACTATATGTAGAAGCGAGCGTTGTTGTCGTGATGTCTTTTGACTTAAGCTGAATAATAAGAAACTTTTGAAAGAAAGTCTTGGCTTGTTTTACATAGAATTGTATTCTGATGAACTTGTGTAGCTTTTACGTGGAGTAGAATTGTGCCGTTCGGGTTAGATGTGTAACCCCACGGTTGGCTTGGTAGCGGCCTCGATAAAGGAGGAGATTTCTGTTGTTGCGGGAGAGTCTTTGCGAATTTTCGGTAGAATGTTCTGCGATGAGGTCTAAATGTTAATAAAGCGCCTTGTGGCCTTATAGGTTGAAGTACTACGTGTGGCGCGATCTACTTGGCTTAGGAGTAGCCGACGGTTGGAAGTACTTGGGCGTTTTGCTATTAGTCGATACTCGTCGCGAGGTGTGTGAACCTCTTCCTATCTCTTCTAGCATGATATGTGTGAACTATGTGATGCGGTAGACGTCGTGTGTTAAATGTATTTGATTGGTTTGAAACATAAAGTGTTATAACGGCTTTATGGGAAGTTGGTTATAACGACTTTATGTAGGTCAGAAAATACTTTGTGGTTTTAAAAGGTAAATGATTTGTTTATAAGCGGCTTGATGTGTGATAATAAAGAACTTGAAGTATTTCAAAAGATTTCTAAATCGTTTTGAAAGAAGAGTGATACTTGGTTTCTTTTGAAAACTTAAGAGTTATACTAGCTTTATGGGAAGTTAGGTATAACGGCTTAAGAATGTTTCTTGATTTTGGAAATCGGGATGTGTATCGACAAACCAACTGCGGCGTTAATAAAGGAAATGTTTTGAATAATTAAGTATTATTAAAACCGGTAGAAACTTCCATCTGCATAGAAGCTAAGATGAGACAAAATGATATTTCCTAGATCATGCTTTGTAATAAGATTGTTATAAACAAGAATATCCTACTCACATAAGACTTATGTTTGTGATTGTTTAAAGAGAATTATATTCTTAAATGAATAAGACTACGAACTCTGAAACCTTTCTAAAATAAGAAAGCGTGAACATTTGAAATTAGGCAAACTTGGGCGTTTGGAAAATAATGTTGTTACTTGATTTTACAAAGGTAAGTATTTTGGTTTACTTAAAAAGATAGTCACTCTATTTTTATATACTACGGTATTGTGTGACTTTTTGGCGTACCTTTTAAAGAGTTATTGTATAAAGTACTTTGGGGATTAATTCCGAACTTGTTAACTTAAAGTAGAAAGTACCTTGTGTGAATAACTTGATTGTATTGAATTGTGATAGCACAGTAATACTTTCGTTGCTTTGATAAGTAATCATGTTAGGATCTTACGTGTGATAGTATCTTGTGATGTTTGTGTAAAGGGGTTTTCCCTTGATTGTGCTTCTTAACTATCGATCGTTATGATAGTATTGTGCACTCATCGTGACATATTCGGAGGTTAAGCGCCTCCGATCTGGGGTAGACTTCGGTAGTCGATGGACTATGATTCGAGAATACCTTATGCGGTGCAGTAGGGCCTATGCGGAACTGCGGGAGTTCCAGGTTAGTGTGCGGACCTTGTGGTCATGCGGTCCTTGTGGCCATGCGGACGGCGAGTCCAGGAAGCTGACGGGTAGTAGCTACCCTCTATGCGGGGTTATACCTCATGCGGGCCTATGAGTTTGGCCTATGCGGGCTGCGGGAGTTCGAGGATAGGCAGCGTACGTGATCTGCGGGCAAGTGGCGGCTTTGATCATGTGACGGTCTAGGCGAGATCTTATAATCTGATTCATGACACGGTTGATGCGTAGGTTTTTAGTAGTCGGCTATGCCTTCGTACTTACCGTGCAGTTTTATTATGACCTGAGTGGGACACGGTGTTCATGTGTGTTCCTTGGTGCTTTTATATCATAGACTGCCGGCAGTGAGGAAGGTATTCCACGGGCATGATTGATGTTGTGGGCCTGGGATTAAACTGTTCATGTTGAAAAAAAGTTGTTATTTATATATATATGTCGTAAGGCAAGTTTTCCTCAGATTACTGTTTATACTTCATATGTTTCATGTATGTGTTTTATGTTCCGCTGATTACTCTGATGTTGTATCACTAGGGTGCCCGGGGTAAGGCACCAGTCACGGGCCGGGCAGTCGTGACAAAAGTGGTATCGAGCGATTAATCCTCGGAAAGTGTCTACGAACCGTATCGATGAAGTCTTGATTATCGGTGTGTTGTGCACCACACCAATAATCAGGAGGCTATAGGATATTTAGGATTGGTTTCTATTATTCTCACTCTGAGATCGTGCCTTAGAGCTGTGTTGTAAGTTGGACCCTCTGACGAAATTCTTTCCCCTATCGTTATGCCTCCGCGTAGGCAACCGGGCCCGGGAGGGCAAAGCGGCCGAGGAGGCTGAGTAGAGTTCGGAGGGTTACGTGGGCGCAGGCCCAATCATTACCTAGGGTAATGCTCGTTCGAGGATTCTGCGGCGTCACTAGCCCGATAAAGTTTAGCACGGCGGCGGTTCCTCTGCGGCCATGATATTTGAACGCCCGGTTCCACGACCGAGAGCAGAGAATATGGATTACAAAGAGGCGACCTGTTACTAGCTATGGATTTGGCTACGGAGAGTATACCGATGTCTGCGAGTCTTGATGGCTATCTAAGAGAGGATCGTGCAAGAGTAATTCTTGATTGAAGCTTGAGCATGGCACGTATGCGGGCTTTTTGCGCGGCCGAGGCGATGTAGAGATCGGCGGGTTAACGAAGGGCGGTAGAAGAGGGCGAGCGGCAAGGTCGCTTTGGTAACTTTCGAGGCAAGTCGCCTCGCGGCCAGATTAGATTTGCACATCCACGGTCGAGTGGTCTTCCACGGATTTGGGGCGTTCGGGGTATGCGAGAGTTGGTTAGAACTCGGGGCTTAGTTCCACGGTTGTGAGCGTCATCGGGAATGTCGTCTTTTAGTTGGTACTTGTTATACCTATGACCGTCGAGTGCGATGTCGAAAGAGTGTCTGGTAGAAGGACTTAGCCTTGAGATCGGTGGGTAGTTCGTCACCTTCCAGCTATGCGCCCTACGGGGAGGTTTGATTAGAGCGACTAAGGGGAGTGAAGCAGTAGATATAGATATATCCTTAACCCTCTAGAGATCTGTATATGTGATAAGGTGAGTATACCTTAAGTGCTATGTTCTGATAGCAGTGTGTTAGTTGTGATTAGAAATCATGATGGGTTAGAGTAAGATTTTTGGGGATAGAGAAGGTGTGAGCCTTAGAGTTTTATACGTAGAGACCTTAGAGGTGAGGCCATCTCGAGAAAGGTGTAGTGTTATGTTTGATCCGTATCGGAAGTGCATAGTGCACGTGAGCTACGTTTGGGATAGGTTCCTAAGTAGTGTGGAATGAAAGGGGGTAGTTGAGTTAAGAAGACCGCTAGGTTTTCGTAGCGTGATTAGTGAGAGTTTTTCTTCGTGGAGCTAGCATTGTGCGCGTTGCGGGTCGGGTTGAGGCCCGTTGCGGGTCAACCGCGGCGGAGTTTGGTGGTGGGTCGGTTTGTGGTGGTCCGTATTGTGTTAGGGTCACGAGGGTGTTAGGCCCAAGTTTAGTTGACCAGCGTACGAGTTCGTGGATGCGTTCGACCAGTGGTTGGGCCGATGGGGGCAGCCCATCGTGTTCTTCGGTCGGGACCGTTCACTCGGCAGTGTTGTTTTATGAAGGTTGTAAAGGCTGCGGGGTGCCTACCTTCACCTTATGGCAGACAGTGGAGCCCAGGGTACGGCTGTTTTTGTTTCTGGAAGTTTTACCAAACATGTGTTAAGAACTTAGGTGAGTCTCAGAATCGCATTCGCCCTCGGGCCAGTGCTTGGATTTCAGGGATAGTTGTGGGGATTGTTGTCTCCTGTGGAGGGAGTGTTTAGGCTACCATTTCAGTGTTCGGATGTCACCTTTTGAAGCCTTGTAGGGGCGGAAGTGTAAAGTTGCCGGTCGATTGGTTCGATGTTGGCAAGGTTCAGACAGTTGGTTCAGGCTTGTTCCAGCAGACTGTGGATAGTGTGAAGCTTGTCTAGAAGAAGTTCTGGCAGCTCAGAGGAATCGTGCGGATAATCGGCGACGACGCTTAGAGTTCAGGTTGACGGTCGGTCTTCTTGAAAGTACCACCGGACGGTGACGAGCTTTGGAAAGCGAGAAACTTAGCGAGTTACTTTGGGCCTTTGAGAGTTCATGTGAAGAATAGGCGGGTTGCCTATATGTTAGCATTTGCCGTCCGACTTAGGAGGCGGGGCGTCCGGTCTTCGTATTGTTATGTTCGGAAAGTATCGAAGATCCATCGAATGTTCCCGATTAATGATGCCACGTAAAGAGATAGTAACCGAGTTTTGGAAACTAAAGCGATGTCGAAATGTGGTAAGGGTTCGAGTGTCACGGCGAACCGGTGATCGCGTGCGGCCGGTACCATTTGTCGGGTCGTCGAGCAAGGCTCGCGACAAAGTGACAAAAGTGGTATCATTTTGGTGATGTTAGAGGTGTTTCCTCGTGGACTTGGATGTAAGTTTTTATGTGCGCGGGTGTTTACGTGGCGGATGTGGCGGAGTTGGTTCTCGTAAGTATAGTAGTGAAGACTATCTTGGCGCGCGTTGTTTGAGCCTTAGAAGGAACATTCGGGACGAATGTTTCTAAGGAGGGAAGAATGTTATCCCCCGTAGTTCCAGGGTATGTATGCGAGGACGTACGTACGAGAATACGCCCGAAAGAGTGGCACGGAAGAAAGAGGTGATTTTCCACGGAAAAGTTTCCGTTTTAACAGAAGGAAAAAGGTTCGTTAATGGGGTGGATTCCCGTTTGGTATTCGGACTTCACGGAATATTAGAGAATTATGGAATTTTATTTTGGAAGCGGTTTTGTGGGGCCCACTTTGTTTTGAGATTTTGGCCATTGTGGATATTTTGGAAGATGTTTTATTTTGGGCGATAGGAGGTGACACGTGTCACCCCGCCTAGGTAATGGCGAATGACATTTGTGCACAACACCCGGTTAGAGTCGTTTTTCGACGAAACGTTTTACATCACTTGCGAGGGGAAAATTCCGGCTATGTCTTTTCTTATTTTTGCGGATTTTTCCGAGAGACGGAACATCTTGGACCAACGGGAGGGTGACATGTGTCACCCTCACATTGGAAGCAAGTGGGGCGGCACTTGGACGAATTGGGGTGTCAAGTGGGTAGATATTTTTGGTAGATATTTGTGAGGGTTTTAAGGAGTAGGGACTAGGGGGCACTTGGGCATATCTTGGCCCTACACTTGCTATGCACTTGGCAAGATCTTGGCCATTGGTTGGCCTTGGCTTGTGCTATAAATACCCCTCTCCCTTTGATGAATTCTTCATCCTTTCCACAAATCTTCTAAGTGTTAAAATCCCTCCCTCCTCTTTTGACTCTCGTCCAAGAGCCCTCTCCCCTTTGAAAGGCCCCTTGGCGAGAGCCCTCTCCCTCCTCTAGTAGTGGGGCCGTGGGGTACCCCCCCCCGAGCCTAGTTGCTTTCGTATAATACCCCGTTTGTGGTGTAGAAATACTCTCAAAGTATTGTTATAATGCCCAATTACCTTAGCCAGTATACCTTGTAGTATTCTAAGGTTATACCTATCTGGCAGGAAATACTATTATACTTCCGTCGATCCACAAACCGAAACCACTAGGAAAATCTCCATAGTCAGTTGGAGTATTGTGTAGAAGTTGGTTAGAACTTCTAAGGGTGGTTTAGAGAGGTTGGGCGCTCGGAGTTGGAGCTAAGCGATTTCGGGATCGACTTTATACTTGGATAATTATGGGCTTATCGAGGTAAATATCTTGTCCTCAATTGTAATTGGAAATTACATGATTGTTAGACTATAGTTGAAGTATACTATATGTAGAATCGAGCGTTGTTGTCGTGATGTCTTTTGACTTAAGCTTTGAATAATAAGAAACCTTTTGAAAGAAAATCTTGTTGTTTTTACATAGAATTGTATTCTGATGAACTTGTGTAGCTTTTCTGTGGAGTAGAATTGTACCGTTCGGGTTAGATGTGTAACCCCCCCCCCCCTGGTTGGCTTGGTAGCCGGCCTCGATAAAGGAGGAGATTTACGCTGTTGCGGGGGGGGGGAGGTGCTGCCGAATTTTCGGTAGAATGTTCTGCGATGAGGTCTAAATGTTAATAAGCGCCTTGTGGCCTTATAGGTTGAAGTACTACGTGTGGCGCGATCTACTTGGCTTAAGGAGTAGCCGACGGTTGGAAGTACTTGGAGCGTTTTGCTATTAGTCGATACTCGTCGCGAGGTATGTGAACCTCTTCTATCTCTTACAGCATGATATGTGTGAATTATGTAGTGCGGTAGGCGTCGTGTGTTCAATGTATTTGATTGGTTTGAAACATAAAGTGTTATAACGGCTTTATGGGAAGTTGGTTATAACAGCTTTATGTAGGTCCGAAAATACTTTGTGGTTTTTAAAAAGGTAAATGATTTGTTTATAACTGGCTTGATGTGTGATAATAAAGAACTTGAAGTATTTCAAAAGATTTCTAAATCGTTTTGAAAGAAGAGTGATACTTGGTTTCTTTTGAAAACTTAAGAGTTATACTAGCTTTATGGGAAGTTAGGTATAACGGCTTAAGAATGTTTCTTGATTTTGGAAATCGGGATGTGTATCGACAAACCAACTGCGGCGTTAATAAAAGGAAATGTTTTGAATAATTAAGTATTATTAAAACCGGTAGAAACTTCCATCTGCATAGAAGCTAAGATGAGACAAAATGATATTTCTAGATCATGGTCTTTGTAATAAGATTGTTATAAACAAGAATATCCTACTCACATAAGACTTATGTTTCTCAGTTGTTTAAAGAGAATTATATTCTTAAATGAATAAGACTACGAACTACGAAACCTTTCTAAAATAAGAAGCGTGAACATTTGAAATTAGGCAAACTTGGGCGTTTGGAAAATAATGTTGTTACTTGATTTTACAAAGGTAAGTATTTTAGTTTACTTAAAAAGATAGTCACTCTATTTTTATATACTACGGGTATTGTGTGACTTTTTGACGTACCTTTTAAAGAGTTATTGTATAAAGTACTTTGGGGATTAATTCCGAACTTGTTAACTTAAAGTAGAAAGTACCTTGTGTGAATAACTTGATTGTATTGAATTGTGATAGCACAGTAATACTTTCGTTGCTTTGATAAGTAATCATGTTAGGATGCTACGTGTGATAGTATCTTGTGATGTTTGTGTAAAGGGTTTTCCCTTGATTGTGCTTCTTAACTATCAGTCGTTATGATAGTATTGTGCCACTCATCGTGACATATTCCGGAGGTTAAGCTGCCCTCCGATGCGGGGTAGACTCAGGCGGGTCGATGGACCTATGATTCGAGAATACCTTATGCGGGTGCAGGGCCTATGCGGGCTGCGGGAGTTCGAGTTAGTGTCGCGGCCGCGTGGTCATGCGGTCCTTGTGGCCGTGCGGGCCGAGTCGGGCGGCTGCGGGAGTAGCTACCCTCGATGCGGGGTTATACCTCATGCGGTCCTATGAGTTTGGCCTATGCGGAGCTGCGGGAGTTCCAGGGATAGACGCGTACATTGATACTGCGGGCAAGTGGCCAGCTTTGATCATGTGACGGTCTAGACAGATCTTATAATCTGATTCGCGACTGGTTGATGCGTAGGTTTTTAGTAGTCGGCTATGCCTTCGTACTTACCGTCTGATTTTATTATGACACAGGTGGGACACGGTGTTCATGTGTGTTCCTTGGTGCTTTTATATCATAAGCTGCCGGTGAGGAAGGTATTCCACGGGCATGATTGATGTTGTGGGCACGAGACCCATTGTTATACTTGAGTGATGACTTGAGGCGTGAGTCACGACTTGACATGTTGCTTTGTTGTAAGCGTAGTTTGGTTATCATACATGTCTCTGCTTTATATGATGCTATGATTTCATTTCTGATTTATTTTGATTTCACATACTCATTTTTGTTATCTTGACCTCGCCCGAGCTGCGTTCATCTGCGAGTAAAGGTACACGATCATTGATCCTCGCTCTTAGGGTCACGGATTCAGCGTTTGGGAAAGCTCCGTTTCTCGGAGGCTTATCGATGGTATAGTCCTGTTGTTGTAGGTATTTACATTCGGGGTATGGCGGGAACCTGTCCGCCATTATTGTCGTATCATTTCTTAGAAGTGCAGTAATCTTGTTGTGGCGGGGTTTGTAAAAAGATTAAAGCTGTTGTTGAAAAAAGTTGTTATTTATATATATATGCGTAAGGCAAGTTTCCTCATTCTTGTTTATACTTCATATGTTTCATGTATGTGTTTTATGTTCGTGATTACTCGATGTTGTATCACTAGGGTGCGGGGTAAGGCACGATCCACGGGCCGGGCAGTCGTGGCGATGACGAACTACCCACCGATCTCGAAGGCTAAGTCCTCTTACAAGGACACTCTTTCGACATCGGACCACGGCGGTCGTGGTACAACAAGTATCAAAAGACGACATTCCGGGATGGCGTCATCGCTGTGAGCCGGAAGATGCGGGCTCGACCAACTCCTGCATACCCGAGCGTCCACGAAATTCGTGGAGGACCTCTGCGCGGTGGATGTGCAAATCTAATCCATTGGTGAGGTGACTCGCCTCGAAAGTTACCAAAGGACCTTCTTTGCTCTGGCCTGCTGTCGCCCGTTAACGCGTCGATCTCGTTTCTTGGCACACGCTACGCATAAGCGTACGAGGCCATGCTCGAAAGCCATTGAAGAGTTACTCTGCGACCTCTTTTAGATAGTCCTCAAGACTCGCGGTACATCGATATACTCTGGTAGCCAAATCCATAGCTAATGTGGTCGCCTTCTTGCGATCTACATTCACTGTTCGATCGTGGGCGAAGGTTCAAATATCATGGCGCGATGGAGCTGCGCGCCGTGCTAATCTCTGTTGGGGCTAGTGGCGTCGCAAAACTCCCCAAATGAAGCACCACGGTGATGATTGGGCTGTGCCACGTAACCCTCGTACTCTGCTCGCGACTCGCCGGCTGCCTTGCCCTCTGGGCGGGTTGCCCTACTGCGGAGGCATAGCGGTAAGGAAAGAAATACGTTAGAGGTCCAACTTACAACACGGCTCTAAGGCACGATCTCGAGTGAGAAGAATAGAAACCAATCCTAAATATCCTATAGCCTCACGATTATTGGTGTGGTGCGCAAAGCGATAATCGAACTGCTGGATCTGATGCGTAGACACTTTCCGAGGATTAAGCGCTCGATACCACTTTTGTCACGACCCGTTCGGGGCCGTGGTCGTGCCTTACGGGCACCCTGATGATCATACATCAGTAATCGGGAACATAAAATAACCAAGATATGAAAGCAGTATAAATTGAGACACGGATATCGAAGAAAGTTGCCTTTCGGCATATATATATATACAACAACTCTTTCAACATGAGCAGTTTAATCCTTTTTATAAACCACTTGCAGCGGTACTACGGACCTCTACGAATGATATGACAACAGCGGGGCGGGGCCCGTCATACCCACGAATGTAGCACCTACAACAGGGGACTATACGAATAAGCCTCGGAGGAACGGAGCTTCCCAAGCTGAACTTTGATCCTAAGGCGAGGATCAACGGCGGTGTACCTTTACTGCGGCATGACGCGGCCCCGAAGGAGTCGATCTGGCAGTGCAAGTATGTGGCGAAAATCGTAAATGAAATCATAGTAGTCTATATAAAGCGGGAGACATGTATGATAGCAAACTACGATTCACAATAAATAGCGATCATATCAAGTCGGGACTCGCGCCCTCAAAGTCATCACTCAAATATAAACATGGGTCTCACGCCCAACATCAATCATGCGCGGAATACCTTCCTCATGCTGGCGATCTATGATATATAAAGCACCAAGGAATACATATGAGCGATGGGTCCCACGTGTCCAAATAAAACCGTCTGAGGTAAATCTGAAGGCATAGCCTACTAACACCAGCGATACTAACAAGGTCATAAAGCGTATCATGATATCTGTCTGGCCGTCACATGATCAAAGGCCGTCGCTCGCGCATGATATCAAATGTGCGCGTCTAGCCACAGAACTCCCGCGACTCCGCATAGGCCAATCTCATAGGCGCGCGAGGTATAACCCGCGTCGGTAGCTACTCCCGGCGTCGTCTGGACTCGCGATCGCATGGCGCGTAGACCGCGTGACCATAAAGGCCGCGCACACGGAACTCGTAGCTCGCGTAGGCCGGGACCGCGTGAGGTATTCTCGAATCATGGTCCCGGACACTGAGTCTACCGCGTCGGGCGGCTTAACCCGGAAACCACGGTGAGTGGTATAATACCAACATAACAGTTTATCGTTTAAACAACATAAGCACAATCAAGGGAAAACCCCTTTACACAAACATCACAGAATACTAACACACGTAGCATCCTAATATGATTACTTATCAAATCAACACGAAGGTATTACAAGGCTATCACAAACCAATACAATCAAGTTATTCACACATAAGGTACTTTCTACTATGTGTCAACATGTTCGGGTTTCTATTCCCAAAGTACTTCATACATTAACTTTTTTAAAAGATACGTTACTTTCACAAAAGTCACACAATACGTAGTATATGAAAATAGAGTGATTATCTTTTGAAGTGAATCAAAACACTTATCTTTGTAAAATCAAGTAACAACATTATTATCCACACGTCCAAGTTTGCCTAATTTCAAATGTTCACGTTTCTTATTTTAGAAAGGTTTCGTAGTTCATAGTCTTATTCATTTAAGAATATAATTCTCTTTTAAACTATCTGAGAAACATAAGCCTTATATGTGAGTAGGATATTCTTGTTTATAACAATCTTATTACAGCAGCCATGATCTAGGAAATATCATTTTGTCTAATCTTACATGCGGATGGAAGTTTCTCTGGTTTTAATAATACTTAATCTGTCAAAACATTTCCTTTTATTATTATTGCGGTGGTTTGTCGATACACATTCGATTTCAAATCGAAGAAACATTCTTAAGCGTTATTACCTAACTTCCCATAAAGCTAGTATAACTCTTAAGTTTTCAAAACCAAGTATTACTTCTTCTTTGAAATGATTCGAAAATCTTTTGAAATACTTCAAGTTCTTTATTAACACATAACAAGCGATTATAGTTCAAATCGATTTACCTTTTAAACACCACAAGTATTTTCTGCCAACATAAAGTCATTATAACCAACTTCCCATAAAGCCGTTATAACACTTTATGTTTTAAACCAATCAAATACATTTAGCACATGTCGTCTACCGTACTACATAGTTCACACATATCATGCTAGAAGAGATAGGAAGAGGTTCACATACCTCGCGGCGAGTATCGACTAATAGCAAAACGCTCAGTACCTCAGTCGGCTACTCCTTAAGCCAAGTAGATCGCGCCACACGCGATTTCAACCTATAAGGCCACAAGGCGCTTATTAACATCTAGATCTTATCGTAGAACATTACTGAAAATTTGGCACCTCCCCGCCACAACAGCGTAAATCTCCTCTCTATCGGTAGGCTACCAAGCCAACCGGGGAGTTCTACACGTCTAACGGACGTGTACAATTCTACCTCACGGAAAAGCTACACAAGACTCATGTAATACTGATCTATGTAGATCTGATTCGGTACTCTTCTTTGAAAAGGTTTCTTATAATTCGGGCTTAAGTCAAAAGACATTGCGATAACAACGTTGATTCTATATATAGTATACTTCAACTATATAGTCTAACAATCATGTAATTTCCAATTACAATAGAGGACAAGATATTTACCTCGATAAGCCCATAATTATCCGAGTTTAAATGTCGATCACGAGCAGGTTTAGCTCTACTCAGCGCTCGATCCGCTCCAAACAACCCTTAGAAGTTCTAACCAACTTCTACTTATGACTCCAACTCACTATGGAGTTTTTCCTTCGGGTTTCGGTTTTGTGACTGAAGGGAAGTATAATAGTATTTCTGGGTTTTTAGTATAGGTATAACCTTAGAATACTACAAGGTATATGGCTAAGGTAATTTGGGCATTACAACAATACTTTTGAGAGTATTTCTACCAAGAGGGGTAGTATTTCGACTAGCACAACTAGGCTAGGGGGGGTTGCTCTCGGCCTAAAGGCCACTCAAAGGGGGGAGGGTTGGAAGAGAACCATACTTAAAGGGGAGAGGGATTTCAACACTTAGGAAATATTTGTGGATGAAGAAAGTTCATCACTTAGAGGGGTATTTATAGGACAAGCCAAGGCCAACCAATGGCCAAGATGAATCCATGTGTTAGGAAAGTGTAAGGTGTAGATTAAGCCATGTGTTGTGTGGGTCCCACTTGGTCATCAAACACACAAATATCCTACCAAACATTGACCAAATGTTTTAGGCAACAAAAATGCCAAAAACGTGCCCAACAATTCCCTTAGGTGCCGTCCACTTGCTTCCAATGTGAGGGTGACACATGTCACCCTCCCGTTGGTCCAAAATGTTTCGTCTCTCGGAAAAATCCGCAAAAATTAGAAATGACATAGCCGGAATTTTCCCTACGAAAGCTGTGGAAACGTTTCGTCGAAAAACGACTCTAATCGGGTGTTGTGCACAAAGTGAAAATCGGCCAAGCCTACTTAAGCTTCAAAAATTTTCTACGTACGTCCTTACATACATACACTGGAAATACGGGGTATAACAAGTATGTGAAGAGGCAAATTGATTTTAAGGTATCAATTGTCCAAAGGTTTTTATGTATAAAGAAGAGTCATTGTTGAAAGAGTTGAAGCATATAGTACTTGGGTTAAACTCCCGGTGTTCTTTTATTAAAGATATGATTAAGTGCCTTAAGTAAACTAAAATGAGAGAGTATATGAACAAGACTTAAAGAAGTTATAAGTTTCTTAACTTATTTATGATATGATGACAGTTTGATATAGGGTTAGAGTATATGCGAGGCGAGCCCCAGATCGTCATACCACCTCCTTGATGTAAGAGTATGCGAGGGCCAGCCCAGATCGTCATACCATCCGCCGATGTAAGAGTATATCGAGGCGAGATCCAAGACCGTTATACCATCTGCACGATATAAGAGTATATCGAGGGCAAGCCCCAGATCGTTATACCATCTGCTCGGTGTAGAGTATATCGAGTACGCCCCGAATCGTTATACCATCTGCGGGGTAAGAGTATATCGAGGAAAGTCCCAAGATCGTTATACCACATTAGTGGATTTGCTACCCATGATGCGAGGAATACATCATGCGAGTCCTTATGGGCTTATGCGGGTGAAATAGTCCCGTGCCGTGAGTGCAGTGCGTCGAGGAGTACCTAAATGCGGGTCCACGGGACCCGTGCGGGTGAAATAGTCCCGGGAGTAGGATGGTTTTATTGATACTACGGGCGAGGTACCTGTTTTGATCATGAGCCTCCTATTTTATGCGAGATTATATATATATACTTGTCACTCTCATTGTTAGTAAGGCCTGATAAAAGGTATTTTATTGTCTTTCATGACTCGACTTGCTTTTAGACTTGATATCGATATTACATTATTTTTCGACTTTACATACTTGGTACATATTGTGTCTTGACCCCTTCCTCGAAATTTGCGTTCATCTGCGCGGTAAAGTAGCGGTGTGGATCCTCATTCTTAGGATCACTCTTCCGATGTCGAAGCTCCGTCCCTCGGACGCTTGTTATTTTGGTACGGATTTCCACGATGCTATAGGTACTTTGTATATTCGAGGGTATGGCGGGGCCCCGTCCATACGATTGATATCTTTAAGTGCAGTGGTCACATTTATGTTTTGGGCTATAAGAACCGGTTGTACTATTATACTTTTGTTAAGTATGTTTTATGGAAAGCGACACTACCGGTGGCGGTGATGTTACATTTTTATCATTATGTGTTATGTATGTTCCATTGCTATTCTCGACATATCTTGTCACGACCCGTTCGGGGCGTGGTAGTGTCTTCAAGGGCACCCAAGTAGCCATACATCGAGTGTCAGGAAACATAAAGCAAGACATGAAACGATTTATAAAACAAGACCTGAATTATGTGAGAAAACATCGCCTTTCGGCGTATATATATAATCATGTTTTAGCGATTACATCCAAACCTTTGTACAACATGACTCTGACCTCTGAAATATACAACTATGGCGGGACGGGGCCGCCATACCTGTATACAAAACTATCTACAACGGGAGATCATACCAAAAGTAGAGCCTCGGAAGAGATGGAGCTCTGACGGCAACGTAGAGATCTAAGGATGCGGATCTAGCACTGCTTGCCCTTACTGCGGCATGAGCGCGGCCCGAAGGAGTCGATTACAAGTACTAAGTATGCGTAGCTATAAAGTACTTAAATGAAAACATATCATTTTAAAACCAGATTACAAATATGTGTGAAACAACGAGGAAAGCCGCGCATAGTGCACATCACAAACAAGAGCAACAATAGGTAAGCGTAATACGTCTTGTCTGGCTGCGAATGATCGAAGCAGGCCACTCTCCCACATCCTCATTCTGCAAGCCTAATCTTGGACTCGAGTCGCATAGGCCACTCGCGTGGGCGCGTGAGGTATAACCCGCATCGGTGCTACTCCTCGGCGTATCACGGACTCGCTGTCGCGCATGGCCACATAGACCGCGTGAGGCATAACCCGCATACTAACACGGAACTCTCGTAGCTCGCGTAGGCCCCCTGGACCGCGTGAGGTATTCTCGAATCATGGTCCCGGACCGCTGAGTCTACCCGCGTCGGAGGCGACAACCCCGGTATCATCTCAAGAGGTGAGTGATAGTATACTAACATAACAACTTATCTTTAAGTAACATAAGCACAACAAGGATACTCACCTATACAAGCGTTACAAGATACTAACACACATAGCATCATATCATGTCTACTTATCAAACCATCTTATTATTCTTTTCACAATATAAGTCCATTATAAACACATAGGCAAACTTGTTTCTTTTATCAATCTTAAGTGGTTATACTTACTTCCCATAAAGCTAGTATAACTCTTAAGCTTACGTTTAACAACCAATTAGTTCTCTTACATTAATAAATGGTTGATAGTCCTTTTGAATTGTTTTGATTCTTTATTATTGAGCTTAAGCGTGAGGCATTCTTGCGTATTATTCGAGCTTAAGCGTGAGGCATTCCGTAAGTATTATTCGATTAACACGTATGCGTCTACCGTACTATATACTTATTGTAAAATATCATGCTTTAGGAAGAATCACATACCTTCCGTGAAATCCACTGCCAAGTCGAGTATGTCGCGAGAAGAATCGCCTATAATAGTCAGATATCTATCAAAGTCTAGACTATTGCGTAGGTCATTCTAAGCAGAGGGTCCTCAATTCTACGGAAAGTCGGGCAGCACAACCACTACCGGTGAGCTATATAAATCTCTTGTGAAAACAGTCCTATGTAAATCTGATTCGTATATTCTTCTTTTATACCCTTCTAAGGTGTTCTGATTCAATTCTATTCCTTAATAACCTTCTAGGTATTTATACTTATTCTTATTCTACAACGATGAAGTATTCTCAATTCAAAGAGGGTTAGGATTAGTTACCTCGGTAAGCCCAATAATATCTAGAAAAGTCGCGTGAGCAAGGTTTTGCTCTAAGTTGTATGCTCGAGAAACCTTAGAAGTTCTTCACAACTTCTACTAAGTACTAAGGTATTTGGGCTAGGGTATTTTGGGCATTATAACAATACAAGAAGGCAACTTTTCTACCAAGGGAGGGTAGGTTTCGGCTAGGCTGGGGGTGGGGTAGCCTCGGCCAGCTTCTCGAGGGAGGGGTGTGTTGGACGAATTGCTTACAAAGGGAGAGGAAGGATTTTTAGACTTGGAAAGCTTTTGTGGATGAAGAACTCTTCATCTCAAGAGGGTATTTATAGGGCAAGACATGGCCAACCAATGGCCGAGATTTAGCCAAGTGCTAGGCAAGTGTAAGGTCGAGATTAGGGCAAGTGTACCTAGCCAACTTGCACACAAAATATCTAACCAACTTTATGACAAGGATGGTCATCCATTTGGCCCTATTTGCGTGACAAGTCCACGATGAGAGGGTGGCAAATGTCGCCTCTCGTTGGTCCAAAGTGTTACGTCTCTCGGAAAAATCCATAAAAATTAGAAATGACAAAGCGGAATTTATCCTCGAAGTCGTGGAAACGTTTGTCGGAAAACCGTTAAGCTTTGTGAGTTGTGCCTAAAAATCGTCAAGGCCTAACTTTAAGACCAAACTTTTTATGCGTATTCCTTTACGTACATACTGCAAATACGGTATAACATTCTCCTCGCCGAAACATTCGTCCGAATGTTCCTTCCCAAGACGGATAACGATAAGGTTCTTCAACACTTAAGCAGTTTGCAAAAGCCACACACGGCCATAAACAACACTTAGGCATAAGCGATAATGAAGATTTACAAGTAGGAAAGTGAATTACGGAGGGTGGGAGCGGTGAGATACTTACGCCTCGTGTCCTCGCCGGCTTCCACGTCATCTCCCACGAGCTCGTTCGCCACAAGATTTTGACGGAAGCCACGTCCTTCCGCATGAGCGCTAACTTTGACGATCGATTATCGCTATGGGAATCTCCTCATCGATAACCCGCCGGTCACTGGACATCGTCAATCGGATGTACTCTAGATGGATCCCGATACATCTCGCCGGCGTAAACGTGAAACACCGGATGCATTGCCTCCGGTCGGACGGCGGATCCAACTCATAGGCAACCTTGCCTGCGGACAATGCGAAGCGGCCCGATGTACCTTGGTGAGTTTCCCTTCTTCCCGAATCTCATCACACCGCCGTGGGTGGCGCGAGAAAACCCAATCATCAATTGCAAACTCCGGATGTCGGCGACGATGATCTGCATCGACCATCGACTCACGGTATCGATAGCGCTCTCGGATAAGCTTCACCTTATCCACTGCTGCTGCACCAAATCTGGTCCCACTGCGCACCTCGCCCACCTCGAACCAACCTATAGGCGATCTGCACTTCCTCATACAAGGCCTCATAAGGCGCCCGAATCTTTGGAGTGGTAGCTATTATTATCTGCGAACTCAACTAGAGGCAAATGATCCTCCCAACTACTGCGAAGTCAATAACACGGGCTCGCGGCATATCCTCGAAGTGCGGATAGTGCGCTCTGCTGTCGATGCATGCGTGGATGAAATGCGAGACTCGGGCTCACTGCGTCCACTAAACCCCTCGGAAGGACCTCGAAGTTGGCGTAAATGGCGGGCTCCTGCATGCGATATGATCGAAGTAGGGACTCCATGCGATCGGCGATCTCTCGGATGTAAAGTCGGCATAATCCTCGGTAGAAAAAGTCGTCTGACGGGAAGAAAGTGGGCTGATTTCGTCGACTGTCGGCGATAACCCATATAGAATCATGTCTCCTGCGAGTGCGAGGTAATCACGTGATGAAGTCCATGTTGATTACCTCCACTTCCGGGTCGGGATCTCTATCGCTGTAACAAACCACGGTCTCGGTGCTCTACCTTACTGCGACAACACGGGCGAGCTACGAACTCTGCGCAGCGTCCTCTTGAGCCATCCCACGATACGGATCTAAGGTCGTGGTACATCTTGGTCGACCGGATGGATAGAGTAACGCTTGCGTGTGCTTCCCCGAGAACTGCTGCGAAGTCACGAAACATCTGGAACACACAACGCCTCGAACCTTAGCACCCGTGGTGCTACCTCAAAAGGACCGCGCCTCACGAAGAGGCGTATCGCGATATCGAATCAAAGTGGATCCTCGGTGTTGCCTCTTCACCTCGCCAGCGATGGAAGACTCGGCAACCTCACGAACTCTAACCCCATTGCTATCGAGAATCAATCAAGCGGACACCAAGGCTCGCTAAGCGGTGCAAATTACGAACCATGTCCCTTCTCTCTAGCTGCACGTCGATAGGCTCCCCGTGACCTACGACTAAGGCGTACGCCTGACATTGGCCTTGCGGGTAGTACAGATGTCACATCGTAATCCTTAAGCAACTCTAACCACCGTCTGCCGTAAGTTCGGCTCCTCTGGTGAAGATATCTTGGAGGCTCTTGTGGTGCGTAAAAATATCCACGTGAACCCGTACAAATAGTGCCTCCGGATCTTGGCGTGAATCACGGTGCCAACTCAAATCATGGGTGGGGTAGTTCTCTCGTGTTTCTTCAGGTGTCGGGATGCATATGCTATAACTCTGCCATCTGCATCAACACACATCCCAACCCGATGCGGCGCGTCACAATACGACATAACCATCGGACCTGCGGAAGAGTAGAAGCGAGGCGGTCGTCGGTCTCTCTTTCGGAATCGAAACCACGCTCACAAGCATCGATCCATCAAACTTGGCGCCTTACGAGTCGGCCTAGTCAATGGTGCGAAGATAAAGCAAACTTCTCCACGAACGCCGATAATACCTGCGAGGCCCGAGCTGCGAACCTCTGCCGGAGTAGTAGGTCTAGGCAAGTCTGGATCGCCTCGATCTTGGCGTATCAACTCGAATGCCATCGGCCCGACAATATGCCCAGCGCCACGAAGTTAACCAAAACTCACATTTGGAAAACTTGGCGTACAAGCTGCTGATCTGGAAGCGTCGGCCACGATCGCCAAATGCTCGCGTGCTCCTGCTCTGGCGAGAATAAACCAAGATATCATCAATGAACACTATCACAAGCGTGTCCAAAAATGGTTTGAACACTCGGTTCATCAAATCCATGAATACGCGGAGCATTGGTCAACCAAAGACATGACCACGAACTCATAATGCCCGTCTGGTCGGAATGCGATCTAGGGACATCGCCTCTCGACTACTTTGATGATAGCGATCGCGGATCAATCTTGGAGAAACATCTCGCACCACTGGCCCAGTCGAACAAATCATCAATCCTAGGAAGAAGGTATCTGTTCTTAATGGTCACCTTGTTCGGTGCACATGTCGACACACGTGCGCGGCGTCCGTCCTTCTTCTTCACGAACAATACGCGCTCCCGAGGAGAAACACTAGGCCTAATGAAGCCGCTTCTCTAGCAAATCCCTAAGTGATCCTTGACTCTCTCAACTCGGCGGTGCCATTACGTATGGCGGAATGGAAATAAGTGAGTATCGCTGCATCTATACAAAACTCGATCTCCTCTCTCGGGAGGATGCGAGGTCATGCGGAAACACGTGCGGGAACTCGTGACTCTGGGCGACGGAAAATCTGGTACGCGACTTGTATCAAACACGAGCGAGATGGTAGATATACCGCCTCGCACCATCTTCCTAGCCGAGGTAGGAAATAAACCTACCCCTCGGCGATCGTGCTCCCTCGCTCAACAATGGCTCGCCGGAAGCTGGAACCGTACTATTCTCTCTCTGCGGTCTACATTGGCGTGGCGAGGCTAGCCAATCCATCCCCATGATCACATGAAGTCAATCATCTCCAACTCTATCAAGTCGGCGGTCGGCGGCGTAAATGATCACGGGACAAGCTCTATATACGCCGAGCTACCACGAATCACCGGCTGGCGTAGCTACCTCGAAAGGTCTATGGACTCGGGCTCTATCACTATCCTACTAGCAACAAGGGAGATATATGGGGCAGTAGAACCGGATCTATCAAAGCATACATATCAAACCCGGCCCGATAAGGTACTGTGGCGACATCGGTGAGGCCTCACGATCTGTCGGTGGACAAAGCATAAATGCGGTTACGAGGACCGCTAGAAGCTGGGACGAGCCACGGCCTCTGCGCGACCTGTGACCATGAGCACCACGCCTCGGGCGATAAGCGTAGGAGATGATGAAGCGGCAGCGAGAACACGAAGGTGAGCCTACCGCGTGCGCCCCGGTCGGGCGGTCCCTGCAAAGTGACCTGCTGGCCACTGGCGTAACAAGATCCAAAAGTAGTACCACACTTCCCGTAATGGGATCTACGCATCGGCCACCTGGGGTGGTCCGTCGGCGATACCTCTGCTACCACGGGCGTCGAAGCCACAGGGCCACAGTGCGCCCTCAGCGTGTGTCTTGAGGGCGGTGCGGGAGTGCTCTGTCTTTGGCGTGGTGCGAATCTAGGCTTCTGCGAGGCCGCCCACCACGATAACCACGGAAGACCCTCCGTCCGGGCCTTAACCTGCTGTCACATCGCGTCGACCTCTGCGCTCGCCGCATCAGGCGTGAGCTGCGTGCGGGTAATGTCCATACCGGTGGAGAAACCCCGCGCATGACTCGGCCATATAGTCGTCTGGCGGTGACATAGCGGTGCACCTATCCTCGTATCTCTGCTACCAATCTTTGGGACATATCGAGCGATGAATCAAACTCGACATTGTACTCACGGCGGTCGTCCTCTGCCTCGATGGTAAAAATCTATCGGCCGCGCCCTCGCCGTCTGTGGAGGCAAGAAGTGAGTGAGAAAGCCTGCGAGAACTCATCCCAGTAGGCGGGGCGCGTGCTCTCCGGGATAATTCCCGTGAATCAAACCAATCATTGCGGTATCACGCGACCTATGTGACCAGATCACGGACTCGGTCTCGGCCACGATCACTCTCAAAATCCTCTGAAGGCGGCGGATGAACTCCTGCGGATCATCCTCGGCCTCGATCCATAAAACTCCGTGAACTCTGACTCAAAAGTCTCGTAGCCTCAAACTCTCGCCTCGGGTGAAGCAGGTGCGGCCAGTCTTTGGGGCTGGGCCCAGGCTGCCGCGTCCGGCCTCTCTCCGTGTCGGGCCTGACTTTAGCCAAAGGCTGGGCCGTCTCCTTGTACCCTAACTCCTCCGCCCGGTGTGGGACGGGAGGTGTGGGTCTTGTGGTCTCTCTTTGGGGCGGCGGCGTCATAGAACTCGCCGTCTCTGGTATAGGCGGGCACGAGCCCTCGTGACTCTGGGTGTCTGCTAGCGACTCCTCATTTGCCTTGCCATACGGGCGGGTTGCCTGCGTGGAGGCATAAGCGTACGGAAAGGAATACGTTAGAGGTCCGACCTATAACCACGACTCTAAAGCACGATCTCGGAATGAGAAGAGCGAAACCAATCCTAAATATCCTATAGCCTCACGATTATTGGTGTGGTGCACAACCGATAATCGAACTCTACTAGATACGGTGCGTAGACACTTTCAGGATTAAGCGCTCGATACCACTTTTGTCACGACGTTCGGGGCGTGGTAGTGCCTTAGGGGCACCCAGTAGCCATACATCGAGTGTCAGCGGAAACATAAAGCAAGACATGAAGCAGTTTATAAAACAAGACCACAGTTATGTGAGAAAACATCGCCTTTGGCGTATATATATAATCATGTTTTAGCGATTACATCCGACAACTGTACAACATGACTACAGATCTCTAAGAAATATACAACTATGGCGGGACGGGGCCCGCCATACCTACTATACAAAAACTATCTACAATGAGGAGATCATGCAAAAGTAGAGCCTCGGAAGAGATGGAGCTCACGGCAACGTAGAGATCCTGGGATGCGGATCTAGCACACCTTGCCCGCCTGCGGCATGAGCGCGGCCCCGAAGGAGGTCGATCTACAACAGTACTAAGTATGCGGCGTAAAGTACTTAAATGAAAACATATCATTTTAAAACCAGATTACAAATATGTGTGAAACAACCGAGAAACGCGCATAGTGCCACATCACAAACAAGAGCAACAATAGGTAAGCTATGTCGTCTTGTCTAGGCTGCGAATGATCGAAAGCAGGCCACTCGCCCACATCCTCATTCTGAGCCTAATCACGGACTCCGGTCGCATAGGCCACTCGCGTGGGCGCGTGAGGTATAACCGCATCGAGGGTAGCTACTCCTCGGCGTCGTCTGGACTCATTGTCGCATGGCCACATAGACCGCGTGAGGCATAACCCGCATACTAACACGGAACTCGTAGCTCGCGTAGGCCCACTAGACCCGCGTGAGGTATTCTCGAATCATGGTCCTGCACCGCTGAGTCTACCCGCGTCGGAGGCGACTTAACCCCGGTATCATCTCAAGAGGTGAGTGATAGTATACTAACATAACAACTTATCTTTAAGTAACATAAGCACAACAAGGATACTCACCTATACAAGCGTTACAAGATACTAACACACGTAGCATCATATCATGTCTACTTATCAAACCATCTTATTATTCTTTTCACAATATAAGTCCATTATAAACACATAGGCAAACTTGTTTCTTTTATCAATCTTAAGTGGTTATACTTACTTCCCATAAAGCTAGTATAACTCTTAAGCTTCATTTAACAACCAATTAGTTCTCTTACATTAATAAATGGTTGATAGTCCTTTTGAATTGTTTTGATTCTTTATTATTGAGCTTAAGCGAGTGAGGCATTCGTCACGTATTGTCGAGCTTAAGCGTGAGGCATTGCCGTAAGTATTATTCGATTAACACGTATGCGTCTACCGTACTATATACATATTGTAAAATATCATGCTTTAGGAAGAATCACATACCTTCTCGTGAAATCCACCTTGAAGTCGGTATGTCGTATGAAGAATCGACTATAATAGTCACAGATATCTATCAAAGTCTAGACTATTACGTAGGTCATTCTAAGCAGGGTCCTCGATTCTACGGAAAGTCGGGCAGCCTGACCCTACCGGTGAGCTATATAAGTCTCATTGTGAAAACAGTCACATGTAATCTGATTCGTATATTCTTCTTTTATACCCTTCTAAGGTGTTACGATTCAATTCTATTCCTTAATAACCTTCTAGGTATTTATACTTATTCTTATTCTACAACAGTAAGTATTCTACAATTCAAAAGGGTTAGGATTAGTTACCTCGGTAAGCCCAATAATATCCTAGAAAAGTCGCTGAGCAGTTTTGCTCACTAAGTTGTATGCTCGAGAAACCTTAGAAGTTCTTCACAACTTCTACTAAGTACTAAGGTATTTGGGCTAGGGTATTTTGGGCATTATAACAATACAAGAAGGCAACTTTTCTACCAAGGGAGGGGGTAGGTTTCGGCTAGGCTAGGGGTGGGGTAGCCTCGGCGAGCTTCTCGAGGGAGGGTGTGTTGGACGAATTGCTTACAAAGGGAGAGGAAGGATTTTTAGACTTGGAAAGCTTTTGTGGATGAAGAACTCTTCATCTCAAGAGGGGTATTTATAGGGCAAGACATGGCCAACCAATGGCGAGATTTAGCCAAGTGCTAGGCAAGTGTAAGGTCGAGATTAGGGCAAGTGTACCTAGCCAACTTGCACACAAAATATCTAACCAACTTTATGACAAGGATGGTCATCCATTTGGCCCTATTGCGTGACAAGTCCACAATGAGAGGGTGGCAAATGTCGCCTCTCGTTGGTCCAAAGTGTTACGTCTCTCGGAAAAATCCATAAAAATTAGAAATGACAAAGCCGAATTTATCCTACGAAAGTGTGAAAGCGTTTCGTCGGAAAACCGTTAAGCTTTGTGAGTTGTGCCTAAAAATCGTCCAAGGCCTAACTTTAAGACCAAACTTTTTGTATGTATTCCTTTACGTACATACTCTGGAAATACGGGGTATAACATATACACGGCAGTACCGGTAGGTACGATCGTAGCCGAGGTGGGTCGTGACATGTATTCCACCCGATTTGATCACGAGTGCTCACGACCGAGCGGGGCAGTGGTCGTGCCTTACCCTGGGCACCCTAGTGATACAACATCAGAGAAAATCAGCGGAAATAAAAACATGAACATGAAACAAGAGATATGATAATAAAACAGGCCAACCCAACAATTGCCTTCTTGCATATATACAGAATCGAGCAGTTACATCCTTTACAACCACACTTGTGATTACTACGGACCTAAGAAAGTGACAACAACTATGATGGGACGGGGCCCGCCATACCACGAATGTACAAAAACCTCTGGACTCGGGGTAACATACCACAAGATAAGCCTCGGAGAAAGCGGGGCTTCCAATCTGTTGGCGTGATCCTATGGCGAGGATCCTGGCCGATGTACCTACTGCGGCATGACGCGGCCCGAAGGAGGTCGATAACAGTACAGTATGTGAAAGCAATCGTAAATGAAATCATGACGGTCTATATAAAATAGGAGACATGTATGATAACCAAACTACAGTTTACAACATAAAAGTAGTCATGTCAAGTCAGGGACTCACACCTTTGAAGTCATCCCTCATGCCCGTGGAACTTCTTCCTCACTGCCGGCAGTCTAGGTATAAATCGTATAACATGTCTCGGCCCATTACATGGGACTCGATAAGAATCGTGTGGAATACATGTCTCGGCCCATCTCATGGGACTCGATAGGAATCGTATGGAATACATGTCTAGGCCCATCTCATGGGACTCGATAAGAATCGTATGGAATACATGTCTCGGCCCATCTCATGGGACTCGATAGGAATCGTATGGAATACATGTCTCGGCCCATCTCATGGGACTCGATAGGAATCGTTCACAACCAATCAATGACCTCCATCGAGAGGCGGCGGTATAGAAATACTGCTTGCACAACAAGGTTATCACGCATGAACATAGGCAAGTTACACACAACTCAAGGTACTTTCATTTTATGTCAAAGTCAGGGTTTTAACCCCAAAGTACTACATCGTTAAATTCTTTTAAAAGATCCATTTCTTTTACAAAGGTCACGATACCGTAGTATTAACATGAGTGACTAACATTTATAAGTAAACCAAAACACTTTCCTTATTAAAATCAAGTAACAACATTCTTTTCCAAAGTTCAAGTTTGCCTAATTTCAAATGCCCAAGTCTCTTATTTTGAAATATTCCATAGATCATAGTCTTAATCACTTAACGTAATCTCCTTTTAAAACAATTGAGTAACATATGCCTTATGTGTGAGTAGCTTGTTCTTGTTTATAACCATCTTATTAAAGCGACCATGATCTAGGAAATGTAATACAATTTTGTCTTATCTTAGCTTCTATGCGGATGGAGGTTTCTCTTGGTTTTAATATAATTCATTAGTCAATACATTTCCTTTATTAATCTTTGCAATGGTTTGTTCGATACTTATTCTCATTTCAAATCGATAAAACATTATTCTTTAAAAGCCAAGTACTCATTACTCACGAAGGAGGTTTCACAACTTTTTAACAAAATTCATAGAACGTCATTTATAAGTTAAGTCTCTTATCTTTTAAGATCAAGTCTCTTAACTTCTAAAATCAATAAACCATTATTTTACCTACATAAAGTCGTTATAACTAACTTCCCATAAAGCTATTATAACACTATATGTTTTAAACCAACCAAAACTCGTTTAGCACACGTACGTCTACCGTACTACATAGTTCACAACAATCATGCTAGAAAAGATAGGAAGAGGTTCACATACCTCGCGACGATTATCGACAAATAGCAAAACGCTCCAAGTACTTCAACCCGTCGGCTACTCCTTAAGCCAAGTAGATCACGCCACACGTAGTACTCTACTCCTAAAATGGTCATAGTACTTCTATCAAACCTTTCTTATCATTGAAGACTTATACCAATAAAAAGCCCTCTAATTCTACGGAAAATTGGGCAACACTTCCCCCGTTTTTACTCACTTTTCCATCTTTCTCCAAGGCCCGAATAACCGTAATATATATACCATATATAAGGCGTAATAATTAAACAACATAAAGAAGGGGATTACACGCCCAAACGGTAACGCGGTTTACTATCACGCCTTCATAACAATAAGTAAAAGAAGGGGATTACGCATGGCCGTGTAGCGGTTTACTATCACGCGCCATAACAATACAATAATTAAAAGGGATCACGCCCCAAGCGGCAGCGATTGAACAATCTTCCCAACGAAATGTAAATACGATCGATGTAAATCTGGTCCAAAGTAAATCATCTGATCCTTAAGTTGGGGTCGCCACGACTTTGTCCATTTACTTATCCAAATTACTCATTAGTCATCCAACTTATATTTCCATTCTTAATATAAGTTATAGTTACTTTGTTATTAGCTTCTTAGCAAGTAAGATACGTTTTTACCATTTTGTGGCTTTCTTGCCAATTTCCATTTTAGCAACTTAACAAGATCCAAATCCTTCCAAACTTTACTCCATATATATTATATAATCCATAATATACTTATAATATATGTATAATAACCAATTCACAAAGAGGTTTAAGTTTCACTACCTCAAAAAGCCCAAGAATATCCAAGTTCTTAAAGTCGCTCCAAGCAAGTCTTAGCTCCAAATCTTTGCGTTCCAATCCGCTATAAGCAACCCATAGAAGCTCCTAACCAACTTCTCTTGAGAACCAACTCAAAAGTGAAGAACACTTAGGTTTCAAAGATGACAACTTTCGGCCAAGGCACAAATAGAGGTTAGGGGTGTGAAATCTTTTCCAACTCTTGGTACACAATCTTCCTAACACCTTAGGGAAGAACACTTAAGAGTTTAAGAATTGTTAGACAAATTTTGCTCAAGAAAAGGGGCAAAGCAGGAAGCGAGTCAAGGGAGAAGGGAGGGTTTTCAAGTCTTGAAATGGTTAAGTGTGGAAGATTTCATCAACTAGTAGTGCATATATAGGACAACGAGGGCTAGGATGAAGACAAGTGTGTGGTTGAGATTGGGGACAAGTGTGTGTGGGCCACATGCCACATGTCCAACTAAAATATCTTGTAAGACAAGGCGGCTTGTCTTGCCACATTAGCAAATTTCGGCCAAGAGCCACCTGGGGGTGACACGTGTCATACTCCTATTCGTCCAAAATATTTCATCTTAGAAAATATCCCTAATGGCCAAAATCTAGAAAACAAAGTGGGCCCACAAAATCGTAAATTTCTCCGTGGGCCCAGCGTGACCAATTCTAAATAAAATCTCATAATTCTAATATAATTCAAGAAGACCAAATACCAAATCTGGGAATCCAATTCCCGTCAACGAACCTTTCCTTCACAAAACCGGAAACTTTTAGTGAAAAATCACATCTTTCATTCTTTCCAAAATTTACGTGTATTCTCGTGCGTCCTCACATACATACCACGGAACTACGGTATAACATTCCTCCCATTAGAAACATTCGTCGAATGTTCCTTCTAAGTCTCCAAACATCTGGCCAGATATAGTCTTTCTTTGCTTATCTTACGAAACGATTATGCCACTAATGGCGAGAATATAGCAGTGCAAAACTCAAATCAAGGCAATGAGAGTCATTTCTAATCTCACAACAACTCCCACTAGCTTCAATTTACTCTAAGGCCATTCCGGCCTTCACGTCCGACAAGTCGAACACGTCCACGAACCGTCTGATGGTTACCTAAACGTGGGCCTAGCGCCCTCGTGACCTACCACTGGCGGGACCGCTCGAGCCCCCCACATTTCGGGCTCACGGGTTGACCGCGAATGGTCCTCCACCGACCCATAACCGCGCCAAACTCTTGTTTCCCCGATCCGAGCAATCTCGCTAATCGAGTCACGAAAACCTGGTGGCTTCTTAGCTCGGCTACCTCTTATAAGTCACGCCTCGAGGACTTATCACACAATTATACCCACGTATACTATGCACCAGACAAAGGTCAATTCGTAAACAAAATCTTTTACCCAAGACGGCCTTGCACCCAAGGTCCTAAGCGTATAAATCCTAAGGCTCATAATCGTGTCGTCTCGGACTTACCACTTTCTCAGCCCGTGTTTTCTAATTCACACTTAACACAATGCTATCCGTACATAGCTTTAACATGTACCACCATAACAACATAAACAAGTCTCTTAAAGGCTAAAGACATCTCTGCAACTACTGCCTCACTTTCCCTTTGTCGCTCTAACCATAATCACGCCTGCAGTAGCTAGCTATATAAGGCGATGAACGACCACCGATCCAGAAAGTGAGTCTCTATATCTGTACTCCGCTAATCGGACAAACTCACCAAATGGCCTGTTGGTCGTAAGCATACAAGGTATCGAGCGATCTGACACTCCCGCGTGCGCCTATCCTGGCCACACCGAGGTGGGGTGGCCTCACAGCTAACACCACTCTCGAACCAGAATCCATGACTAACCGGTGGTGAGTCCTCCTACTGTATCCCTCCTACTAGGACATCCCATCACATGGCCAGCGGCCATAGGTATAATAATCTCCCAAACTAGCACGACACCACGAGGATCATCCTCGACTCTATCCATAGAACTGCGCGGCAACTCAAGAAATCCGAAGTCTCGGACTATCGGATCTAGGGTGAACCATCGATGCTGCGGAACCACCGCTCCGTCGTCCTCATTCCGGCCACCGGGTAATGGCGGGCTATATCCTTGAACTCATATCCTCGGCTCACGGCGTGGATCCGAGGCTCGGTATCGTGGCCTCGTGAAGCCTGCTCTGCCAAGCTTCTGCTTTGGGGCTAGCGGCGTCATAAAACTCGTCGTCGAAGTACTATCTCGGGTGTGACCAGGCTGCCTCGCAACCCTCGGTGTTCAACTCGTAGCTCCTCTGGCTGCCTTGCCCATGGGCCCGCGGTTTCGCTTCGCGAGGCATAGCGAAGCGTACAAACGAATACGTCCGAGGGAGTCCAACTTATAACACAGCTCTAAGGCACGATCTCAGAGTGAGAAGAATAGAAACCAATCCTAAATATCCTGCAGCCTCCTAATTATAGATGTGGTGCCTGACACCGATAATCAAGACTCTACTAGATACGATGCAGTAGACACTTTCCGAGGATTAAGCGCTCACGATACCACTTTTGTCACGACCGACCGGGGCGTGGTAGTGCCTTACCGGGCACCCTAGTGATACAACATCAGAGAAAATTAGCGGAAATAAAAACATGAACATGAAACAAGAGATATGATAATAAAACAGGCCAACCCAAACAGTTACCTTCTTGCATATCTACAGAATCTGAACAGTTACATCCTTTCTGACCACATCACACGATACTACGGACCTGCAGAAAGTGACAACAACTATGACGGACGAGGCCCGCCATACCACGAATGTACAAGAACCTACGCACTCGGGTAACATACCAAGATAAGCCTCGGAGAAGCGGGGCTTCCCAATCTGTTGGCTGTGATCCTATGGCGAGGATCCTGGCCGATGTACCTCTACTGCGGCGTGCGTAGCCCGAAGGAGGTCGATCTGGCAAGTACCAGTATGTGGCGAAATCGTAAATGAAATCATAACGATCTATATAAAGCAGGAGACATGTATGATAACAAACTACGATTTACAACATAAAAGTAGTCATGTCAAGTCGGGGACTCACACCGCGAAGTCATCCTCATGCGGTGGAACTCGCCGCCAGCTGGCGATCTAGGTATAAATCGTATAACATGTCTCGGCCCATTCCATGGGACTCGATAAGAATCGTGTGGAATACATGTCTCGGCCCATCTCATGGGACTTGATAGGAATCGTATGGAATACATGTCTCGGCCCATCTCATGAGACTCGATAGGAATCATATGGAATACATGTCTCGGCCCATCTCATGGGACTCGATAGGAATCGTATGGAATACATGTCTCGGCCCATCTCATGGGACTCGATAGGAATCGTTCACAACCAATCAGCCTGACCTCATGAGAGGCGCGACGGTATAGAAATACAGTGCTTGCACAACAAGGTTATCACACGCAAACATAGGCAAGTTACACACAACTCAAGGTACTTTCATTTTATGTCAAAGTCCGGGTTTTAACCCCAAAGTACTACATACGTTAAATTCTTTTAAAAGATCCATTTCTTTTACAAAGGTCACCCGATACGTAGTATTAACATAGAGTGACTAACATTTATAAGTAAACCAAAACACTTTCCTTATTAAAATCAAGTAACAACATTCTTTTCCAAAAGTTCAAGTTTGCCTAATTTCAAATGCCCAAGTCTCTTATTTTCGAAATATTCCATAGATCATAGTCTTAATCACTTAACGTAATCTCCTTTTAAAACAATTGAGTAACATATGCCTTATGTGTGAGTAGCTTGTTCTTGTTTATAACCATCTTATTAAAGCAGCCATGATCTAGGAAATGTAATACAATTTTGTCTTATCTTAGCTTATGCGGATGGAGGTTTCTCTTGGTTTTAATATAATTCATTAGTCAATACATTTCCTTTATTAATGCTGCAATGGTTTGTTCGATACTTATTCTCATTTCCGAAATCAGTAAAACATTATTATTTAAAAGCCAAGTACTCATTACTCACGAAGGAGGTTTCACAACTTTTTAACAAAATTCATAGAACGTCATTTATAAGTTAAGTCTCTTATCTTTTAAGATCAAGTCTCTTAACTTCTAAAATCAATAAACCATTCTTTTACCTACATAAAGTCGTTATAACTAACTTCCCATAAAGCTATTATAACACTATATGTTTTAAACCAACCAAAACTCGTTTAGCACACGTACGTCTACCGTACTACATAGTTCACAACAATCATGCTAGAAAAGATAGGAAGAGGTTCACATACCTCGCGACGATTATCGACAAATAGCAAAACGCTCCAAGTACTTCAACCCGTCGGCTACTCCTTAAGCCAAGTAGATCACGCCACACGTAGTACTTTACTCCTAAAATGGTCATAGTACTTATATCAAACCTTTCTTACCATTGAAGACTTATACCAATAAAAAGCCCTCTAATTCTACGGAAAATTGGCGTACTTTCCCGTTTTACTCACTTTTCCATATTTCTCCAAGGCCCGAATAACCGTAATATATATACCATATATAAGGCGTAATAATTAAACAACATAAAGAAGGGGATTACACACTCAAACGGTAACACGGCTTACTATCACGCCTTCATAATAACAATAAGTAAAAGAAGGGGATTACGCGCCCAACCGGTAACGCGGTTTACTATCACACCTTCATAACAATACAATAATTAAAAAGGGGATCACACGCCCAAGCGGGCGCGATTGAACAATCTTCCCTTATGCGAAATGTAAATCTGATCGATGTAAATACGGTCCAAAGTAAATCTGATCCTTAAGTTGGGGTCCTTGGCCAACTTTGTCCATTTTACTTATCCAAATTACTCATTAGTCATCCAACTTATATTTCCATTCTTAATATAAGTTATAGTTACTTTGTTATTAGCTTCTTCGCAAGTAAGATACGTTTTTACCATTTTGTGGCTTTCTTGCCAATTTCCATTTTAGCAACTTAACAAGATCCAAATCCTTCCAAACTTTACTCCATATATTATATAATCCATAATATACTTATAATATATGTATAATAACCAATTCACAAAGAGGTTTAAGTTTCACTACCTCAAAAATCCCAAGAATATCCAAGTTCTTAAAGTCGCTCCAAGCAAGTCTTAGCTCCAAATCTTTGCGTTACAATCCGCTATAAGCAACCCATAGAAGCTCCTAACCAACTTCTCTTCAAGAACCAACTCCAAAAGGTGAAGAACACTTAGGTTTCAAAGATGACAACTTTCGGCCAAGGCACAAATAGAGGTTAGGGGTGTGAAATCTTTTCCAACTCTTGGTACACAATCTTCCTAACACCTTAGGGAAGAACACTTAAGAGTTTAAGAATTGTTAGACAAATTTTGCTCAAGAAAAGGGGGCAAAGCCAGGAAGCGAGTCAAGGGAGAAGGAGGGTTTTCAATTCTTGAAATGGTTAAGTGTGGAAGATTTCATCAACTAGTAGTGCATATATAGGACAACCAAGGGCTAGGATGAAGGCAAGTGTGTGGTTGAGATTGGGGACAAGTGTGTGTGGGCCCCACAAGACACTTGTCCAACTAAAATATCTTGCAAGACAAGGCCACTTGTCTTGCCACTTGTTAGCAAATTTCGGCCAGAGCCACCTGGGGGTGACACGTGGCGCCCTCTTCGTCCAAAATATTTCATCTTCCAAAATATCCCTAATGGCCAAAATCTAGAAAACAAAGTGGGCCCACAAAATCGTAAATTTCTCCGTGGGCCCACGTGACCAAATTCCGGAAATAAAATCTCATAATTCTAATATAATTCAAGAAGCCCAAATACCAAATCTGGGAATCCAATTCCCATCAACGAACCTTTTTCCTTCACAAAACCCGGAAACTTTTTCGTCGAAAAATCACATCTTTCATTCTTTCCAAAATTTCTGTCGTATTCTCGTACGTACATCCTCACATACATACCCTGGAACTACGGGGTATAACAGAGTCCATGGGATGGACCGGGAATGTATTTCACACGTTTTGATACCGAGTCCATGGGATGCACCGGGAATGTATTCCACCCGATTTGATACCGAGTCCATGGGATGGATCGGAAATGTATTTCACACGTTTTGATACCGAGTCCATGGGATGGACCGGGAATGTATTCCACTCGATTTGATACCGAGTCCATGAGATGGACGGGGAATGTATTTCACACGTTTTGATACCGAGTCCATGGGATGGACCGGGAATGTATTCCACCCGATTTGATACCGAGTCCATGGGATGGACCGGGAATGTATTTCACACGTTTTGATATCGAGTCCATGGGATGGACCGGGAATGTATTCCACCCGATTTGATACCGAGTCCATGAGATGGATCGGGAATGTATTTCACACGTTTTGATACCGAGTCCATGGGATGGGCCGAATGTATTCCACCGATTTGATCCGAGTCAATGAGATGGACCGAATGTATTCCATACGATCCGGGCAGAGTCCGTGAGATGGGCCGGGAATGTGACCATGCGATTCCACCTCGAGTCCCTTGGGATGTCTGAGACATGTTATACGTATCACGATTTATACCTAGGCTATGGCGGTGAGGAAGGAGTTCCAGGCGTGAGGATGACTTGAGGCGTGAGTCACGACTTGACATGATTTGTTTTATGTTGTGAATCGTAGTTTGTTATCATACATGTCTCTGTTTTATTTTAGATTTGTTATGATTTCGTTCTGATATTTCGATTTCACATACTTGGTACTGTTATCTTGACCTCCTTCGGGCTGCGTTAAATCTGCGCATGTAGAGGTACATCGGTTGATCCTCACTCTTAGGATCATAGTTCATCGTATTGGGAAGCTCCGTTTTCTCAGGAGGCTTATCTTTTGGTATGTTTTCCCCGAGTTTGTAAGTTCTTGTACATTCAGGGGTATGGCGGGGCCCTGTCCCGTCATAGTTGTTGTAAAAATCTTAGAGGTCTGTAGTATTGTTGTGGGCAGAGTTGTAAAAGGGATGTAACTGTTCGGGTTCAAGTTTTATGTATATATACATGCCGAAAGGCAATCTTCTCTCGATAAACTGTTCTCATTCTATAATTGTTTCATGTCTTGTTTTTATATTCCGCTGATTACTCTGATGTATGTCTACTTGGGTGCCCGGGTAAGGCACCAGTCACGGGCCCGGGATCGGGTCGTGACAGATAGGAAAGTTCCACATACCTCTTCGGTTCAATCCACTTGCTAAGTCCAAAATGTCGTACGTAGTATGTCAACCTATAATGACCATAATACGTTTATTAACTTCTAGCTTCAACGTAGAATATCCTAAGTGCAAAGTCACTAAATTCTACGGAAAATCGGACAACACTTCCTTTGTTTCTACATACTTTTCCACCTTTTTCAAGGCCCGAATTCAATAGCCAAACACGACACATTTAAGGCTCAACAATGTAGTTATCAATATGGGATTACACGCCTACAAGACGTGTAAAATTCCGCCCCACAAATTGATATCAAACTAGTCCAACATACAATGTTACATTCGGCAATTTGAGGGACAACAATACATAGTCTTTTCCAATTCCTTTTCAATCAAAGTTGTTTAGTATAACATGTTATATAGCCACAATCGATTATAATAACCACAATCTTCAATTAGATAACATGTGACGATTCTAACGATCAACCAACTTGTATTTCAATTTCAAATGGCTAACAAGGTCATTTCGGATTTAGGCTTCTAATATCCATAACACTTATTAAGCTCCAATACATATATCTCATGCTTGTTACAATGAAGAACTACAACAATAAGAAATCTTCAATCACATAAGAGGACAAAATGGTTACATTGATGAGCCCAAAATAGTCCAACAATCTTTTCCACTTTAGCCCTCTTTTCGAAATTCTTCTTCCCGCTAAAATCATCTCTACTAACCCCCTACAATCTCGCCAACATATTTCCTTCTTGTTGCCTTTCTAAAAAATCTCTTTTACGCTTAGGTTTTCATAAACTTTTTAGAGAAAGAGAAGGAAAATTCTATGGAGGAATTCTTGCAAATGACCAAGTCTTGCAAGACTTGGTTATAATATAGCCTCTATCTTGATCCACAAGTTGGGGGGACACTTGTCACACACCCAGGGGTCCTCTACAACAAATATCTTCAATTTTTACCCTATTTCCGCAAAAAATCCCGCCGCGGCACTGCATTTTCAGACAATTTCAGGCTTTCTGACGCCTCGTAGCTGCGTGTAGCGCGCGTCGCGACCGCATGCGCTATGTCAGCCGATCTTGTAACGTCCATAACTTTCTACTCTGATGTCCTATCGACGAGTGGTTTGTTGCGTTGGAAACTAGACTCAATGAAATTCACATTAGGCTTTTGAAACACCTAAAAACCCAAATTATACTAGGATATATACTGCTTCCAATTTTACTGAAAAACTGTCCAAAAATATTCTGCCAATTTTTTTTTCCAACTTCGAATCTTATTTCCTTTCGTACGTTCTCATCTCATCCTCTTGGAATTATGGGGTGTAACATCAGGGTCCTCTGGTAGTTTTCGAGGCAGACAACCTCAGAAGCAGACCGGATTTGCACCTCAGCCGGTTCAAAGCGCTCCTCCACCGTCTTCCGGACGTCCAGGGTATTTGGGTTGATACATCAAAGATTGAGGCAGTAAATACTTGGCCTAGACCCACTACACCGACGGAAGTGCGCAGCTTTTTGGGCCTTGAGGGTTATTATCGGAGATTTGTGGAGAAGTTTGCTTCCATTTCAGCACCCTTGACTAGGCTGACCCAGAAGGCATCTATGTTCCGGTGGACGGATGCTTGTGAGAGCTTCCGATTCTTGAAGGAGCAATTGGCGCCCGATTCTTAATCTTCCAGAGGGTTTAGACGGATATGTGGTTTATTGTGATGCGTCGGGTGTCGGGCTTGGGTGCGTGCTGATGCAGCACGGTAAAGTTATATCTTACGCATCTCGACAGCTCAGGAAACATGAGAAGAACTACCCCATACATGACTTAGAGTTGGCAGCAGTGATTCATGCCTTGAAAATCTGGAGACATTATTTATATGGAGTTCATGTGGATATTTACACAGACCACAAGAGCCTCCAGTATATCTTGACGAGGAGCTGAACTTGCGGCAGAGACGGTGGTTAGAGCTACTTAAGGATTATGATGTCGATATCCTATACCACCAAGGGAAGGCCAATGTAGTTGCAGATGTCCTTAGTCGCAGATCGATGGGTAGTCTGTCAGGTGTGCAGCCAGAGAAGAGGGGCATGGTCCGCGAGTTACATCAGCTAGCAAGCCTTGGGGTTCGTTTGGTTGGTTCTGATAGTAGTGGGGTTCGGGTTCGAGAGGTTGCCGATTCTTCCATCGTCGAGGAGGTTGTGACGACCCGAACCTGGGCCCGTGACTGGTGCCTTACCCGGGCACCCAAGTAGTCATACATCAGAGAAAATCAGCGGAACATAAAAACAAGACATGAAGCAAGAGATATTATATATAAACAGACCAACCAAAACAGTTACCTTCTGTATATAAATACATAAAAACCCGAACAGTTTAATCCTTTTTACAACCCTGCCCACAACAGTACTACAGACCTCTACGATTTACAACAACCATGACGGGACAGGGCCCCACCATACCTCTGAATGTACAAGAACCTCTGACTCGGGAACACACAGAAGAATAAGCCTCGAGAAGCGGAGCTTCCCAATCTGTTGGCGTGATCCTATGGCGAGGATCAACTATCGGTGTACTCACTGCGGCATGAACGCGGCCCCGAAGGAGGTCGATCTGGCAGTACCAAGTATGTGGCGAAAATACTGCAGTTAAGTCATAACAGTCTATATAAAGTAGGAGACATATATGATAACCAAAATACGATGCAGCAACATAAGCGATCAAGTCGAGGACTCACGCCCTCAAAGTCATCACTCAATATATAACTATGGGTCTCACGCCCACAACATCAATCATGTTCGCATCATGGACGCATGCCCCCGGAATTCTGCATCGGTGCAGACATGTCCATGATGCAATAATAATAACAATGCCGCATGGCCACATGCCCCGGAGTTCGCATCGGTGCGGGCATGTCTATGTAACATCAACAACAATATCTTTGGGTGGTCAACCTGCGCGCGTAGCCACATGCCCCAGTTCTGCATCGGTGCAGACACGCCCATGTAACAATAATAACCATATATCGGGTAATCAACCCTGCCGCATGGCCACATGCCCCCGGAATTCTGCATCAGTGTAGACATGCCTATGTAACAATAATAATGGAAGCATACCCGTGGAATCTTCCGTCACTGCCGGTACGTCCAAGTAAGCTCTCAACAAGTCAACCGGCCCTCCATCGAGAGACGCGGTAGTATAGAAACACAATTCTTGCACAACAAAGGCTATCATAACAATCATAGGCGAGTTACACAACAACAAGCATAGGCGAGTTATACACAACTCAAGGTACTTCCATTTTATATCAAAGTCCGGGTTTTAATCCTAAAGTACTACGTACGTTAAATTCCTTTTAAAGAGATCCATTCCTTTTATAAAAGTCACCCGATACCCTTAGTATATAAAAATAGAGTGACTTACATCTTTTTAAGTAAACCAAAACAACTTCCATACTTTACTTTTTAAAACCAAATTAAGGCAATACCATGCCTTCTTTTTAGACCAAAACACTTCTCTTCTTAAAGTCAAGTTACCACAATAAAACCAATGATAAAACCCTTCTTTTGTTCTCATAAAGTCGTTATAACTAACTTCCCATAAATCTGTTATAACACTTTATGTTTTAAACCAATTTAAGACAAAACAATGCCTTTCTTTTCCCTAAAGTTCCAGTTTGCCTAATTTCAATTACTCAAGTCTCTTTATTTTAGAGAAGTTTCATAGTTCAATGTCTTAATCTCTTTTAAAACAATTGAGTAACATATGCCATGGGTGTGAGCAATTTATTCTTGTTTATAAACAATCTTATTAAGCAGCCATGATCTAGGAAATGTAATATCATTTTGTCTCATCTTAGTTTCTATGCAGATGGAGGTTTCTACTGGTTTTAATAATACTTCATTCTTCAATACATTTTCCTTTATTAACGCTGCAGTGGTTTGTCGATACTCATTCTGATTTCCGAAATCAGTAAAACATTTCTTCTTTTAAAAAACAAGTACTCATTACTCACGAATGAGGTTTCACACAAAATTTATATTAATTCATTCAAGTCAAGTCTCTTATCTTTTAAGATCAAGTCTCTTAACTTCTAAAAATCAGTAAACCATTTCTTTTTACCATTCTTAAGACGTTATACCTAACTTCCCATAAAGCTAGTATAACTCTTATGTTTTCAAAACCAAGTATTACTCTTCTTTCAAAAAGGTTTCTTAATCTTTTGAAATACTTCAAGATTCTTTATTATTCAGGCTTAAGTCAAAAGACATTGCCGTAACACTACATTCAGTTAACACACGTACGTCTACCGTACTATATATATATATTCCTTTTAAGATATTTCAAGGTTCTTATTATTCAGGCTTAAGTCAAAAGACATTGCCGTACAACTATATTCAGTTAGCACACGTACGTCTACCATATTATATATACATATTATTCAGGCTTAAGTCAAAAGACATTGCCACACGTACGTCTACCGTACTATATATATTCTTTTAAAATACTTCATGCTCAAGAGTATAGGAATAATCACATACCTCGCGACGATTATCGACTAAAAGCAAAACGCTCCATGGCTATAACCCGACTAGCCTTGTCCACCTTCCAAGTAGTATATGCTACTCGCAGCACATTCAACCAATAAAGGTTATCGAACTCTGTAAATCTGATCTATGTAAATCTGATTCAATCTTCTACTTATATATTCTTCTGATGTGATTTCAGTTCAAGTCTTTTCTGTAATATCCTTCTATTACAGTTCAATTCTCTTCTATGAATCTTATATTCATTTCAATACTACTACAGTATGTAATTTCTAATTACAATAGAAGGACAGTAGTATTTACCTCGATGAGCCCAAAATTATCCAAGTTTAATGTCGATCCTGAGCAACGTTTAGCTCCTACTCCGTGCGCTCCAATTCGCTCCAAGAAACCCTTAGAAGTTCTACACAACTTCTACTTAGTACTCCAACCAATTATGGAGATTTTTCCATAGGGTTTCGTTTAGTGGCTAAAGGAAGTATAATAGTATTTTTCGGGCTCTACGTAGAGGTAACTTTTGGAAAGTACTACAAGGTATTTGGGCCAAGGTATTTTGGTATTATAACAATACTTGGAGAGTATTTCTATACCACAAAGGGGGGTATTATACGAAAACAACTAGGCTAGGGGTAGGCTGGCAGGGCCTCTCAAAGGGGGAGGGTGGTGGCGGACGAACTACCACAAGGGGGAGGGAGTATTTGAGACTTGGAAATGATTTTAGGATGAAGAAGTTCATCACTTAGGGGGGGTATTTATAGGTCAAGCAATGGCCAACCAATGGCCAAGATCCATCCAAGTGTTAGGCAAGTGTAGGGCTAGGATTAAGTCATGTGCACCTTATCCATCTACCACACCAACTTGCACAAATATCCTACCTAACCAACCCACCCTTTCGTCCACCTTTGCCACCCCACTTGCCTCCTGTTATACCCCGTATTTTCAGAGTATGTACGTGAGGGCGTACGTACAAAATTTGAGCCTTAAAGATTTGGCAAGTTCGAAATTTGTACACAAGTGCAAAAAAGAATCGTTTTTCGACGAAACGTTTTACTAAACTTGCGAAGGGAAAATTCCGGCTATGTCATTTATATTTTTTTGTGGATTTTTCTGAGAGACGAAACATTTTGGACCAACGGGAGGGTGACATGTGTCACCCTCACATTGGAAGAAGTGGGGCGGCTAGGGGACGAAAAATAGATCACTTTAGTTGGTAGGACATTTTGTGCAAGTTGTGTGGTAGATGGATAAGGTCCACATGGTTAAAATCTAGCCCTACACTTGCACCACACTTGGCTTCATCTTGGCCATTGGTTGGCCTTTGGTTAGCCTATAAATACTCCCATAAGTTGAAGACTTTCTTCATCCTCACTTGAAAACTTCTAAGGCAAAAACCCTCCCTCTCCCTCTTGTGCTCAAATGCCACCTCCCCCTTTGTGGTAGCCTTGGCCGAGAGCCACCCCCTCCCCCCTTTGTGGTGTCTAGCCGTGGGGTACCCCCCCTAGCCTAGTTGTTTTCGTATAATACCCCTTGTTGTGGTATAGAAATACTCTCCTAGTATTGTTATAATGCCCAAATACCTTGGCCCAAATACCTTGTAGTATTCCCAAGGTTACACTTATACAAAAGCCCAGAAAATACTATTATACTTTCTTTAGCCACTAAACGAAACCCTAAGGAAAAACCTTCATAGTCGGTTGAAGTGTTTAGTAGAAGTTGCGTAGAACTTCTAAGGGTTGTTTGGAGCGGGTTGGAGCACTCGGAGTAGGAGCTTAACGTTGCTCAGGAGCGACATTATACTTGGATAATTTATGGGCTCATCGAGGTAAATACTACTGTCCTTCTATTGTAATTGGAAATTACATACTGTAGTAGTATAGAAATGAATATAAGATTGATAGAAGAGATTTGAACTGTAATAGAAGGATATTACAGAAAAAGATTGAACTGAAATCACTTCAGAAGAATATAAGTAGAAGTTAAACTGTACTTACATAGGACTGTATTTACAGTAGACTGATAACCTTTATTGGTTGAATGTTTTGCAAGTAGCATGTGCTACTTAGAAGGTGGACAAGGCTAGCCGGGTTATAGCCGTGGAGCGTTTTGCTTATAGTCGATAATCGTCGCGAGGTATGTGATTCTTCCTATACTCTTGAGCATAATATTTTAAAGGAAGATATATATAGTACGGCAATGTCTTTTGACTTAAGCCTGAATAATATATAGTACGGTAGACGTACGTGTTCTAATTGAACGTAGTTGTACGGCAATGTCTTTTGACTTAAGCCTGAATAATATATAGTACGGTAGACGTACGTGTGCTAATTGAACGTAGTTGTACGACAATGTCTTTTGACTTAAGCCTGAATAATATATAGTACGGTAGACGTACATGTGCTAATTGAACGTGGTTATGCGGCAATGTCTTTTGACTTAAGCTGAATAATATATAGTACGGTAGGCGTCGTGTGCTAATTGAACGTGGTTATGCGGCAATGTCTTTTGACTTAAGCCTGAATAATAAGAAACTTGAAGTATGTCACAAGAGTTAAGAAACCATTTTTGAAAGAAGAGTAACACTTGGTTTTAAAGGTTTTAAAAAGAGTTATAGTAGCTTTATGCGGAGTTAGGTATAACGTCTTAAGAGAGGTAAAGAAAATGGTTTACTGATTTTAGAAGTTAAGAGACTTGATCTTATAAGATAAGAGACTTAACTTAAATGAATTAATATGAGTTTTGTGTGAAACCTCATTCGTGAGTAATGAGTACGTGGTTTTTAAAAGGAATAATGTTTCTTGATTTGAAATCGAATGTGTATCGACAAACCATCGGCGTTAATAAAGGAAAATGTATTGAATAATGAAGTATTATTAAAACCAGAGAAACCTCCATCTGCATAGAAGCTAAGATGAGACAAAATGATATTACATTTCTAGATCATGGTCGCTTAATAAGATTTATGAACAAGAATAACCTACTTTACTATGGCATATGTTACTCAATTGTTTTAAAAGAAAGTAAGACATTGAACTATGAAACTTTTCTAAAAGAGACTTGAGTAATTGAAATTAGGCAAACCGAACTTTAGGGAAAAGAAAGGCGTTGTTGTGTCTTAAATTGGTTTAAAACATAAAGTGTTATAACAAGCTTTATGGGAAGGGAGTTATAACGATTTTATGAAAAAGGGTTTTATCATTGGCTTTAATATGGTAACTTGACTTTAAAAAGAGAAGTGTTTTGGTCTAAAAAGAAGGCATGTTATTGCCTTAATTGGTTTTAAAAGGAGAGTATGGAAGTTGTTTTGGTTTACTTAAAAGATGTAAGTCACTCTATTTTATACTACGGTATCGGTGACTTTATAAAAGGAATGGATCTCTGTAAAAGGAATTTAACGACGTAGTACTTTAGGGTTAAACCCGACTTTGGCATAAAATGAAAGTACTTTGAGTTGTGTATAACTTGCCTATGCTTGTTGTTGTGAAACTTGCCTATGCTTGTTGTTGTGAAACTTGCCTATGCTTGTTGTTGTGAAACTTGCCTATGCTTGTTGTGATAGCCTTTGTTGTGCAAAGAATTGTGTTTCTATACTCTGGCGTCTCGATGGAGGTCGGTTGACTTGTTGAGAACTTACTTGGGCGTCTTGGCGGTGCGGAGAAATTCCGCAGTGCGTTCGCTGATAGTGCTACTTTTGCTAAACGCTTTGGACATCGACACGATCGTGCGCGCGGGTATGCTTCCATTTTGATTGCCCTTGTTGTTTCCTTTTTGGACATCTCGACACGATGCGTAGCGCGGGTATGCTTCCATTTGGAATGTCGTCTTATTGTTTCCCTTTGGACATCACGACCGCGATCGTAGCGCGCGGGTATGCTTCCATTTGGAATGTTGTCTTAGCGTTTCCCTTTGGACATACCGACACGATGCGTAGCGCACGGGTATGCTCCCATTCGGATTGTTGTCTTGTTGCTATCATATCATAGACTGCCGGCGGTGAGAAAGGAATTCCACGGGCACGAGTGATGATTTGGAGGGCGTGAGTCCCTGACTTGATATGACTGTTTATATGTTGTGTACTGTAGTTTGGTTATCATACATGTCTCCTGCTTTATATAGACTGCTATGATTTCATTTATAGTACTTTACAGTTTCACATACTTGGTACCTGTTATCGACCTCCTTCGAAGTGCGTTCATGCCGCAGTAGAGGTACATCGGTATCGATCCCCTTTTACGATCACCTTTCCGTCTTGGGAAGCTCCGTTCCGGAGGCTTATCTTTGGTATGTTACCACAGTCAGCAGGTTCTTGTACATTCGAGGTATGGCGGGGCCCTGTCCGTCATAGTTGTTGTATAAATCTTAAGTGCATGACTTTGGTATGGCGGGGTTGTAAGGATTATGCTTGCTCAAAATGTCTTTGTATATATATATGTTGAAAGGCAACCATTTTGGTTGGCCTATTTTCTTTATCTTGATCCATGTCTATTTAAATGTTTTATGTTTTTATTTCCGCTGGTTTTTCTCTGATGTTGTATCACTAGGGTGCCCGGGGTAAGGCACGATCCACGGGCGAGTTCGGTCGTGACAAAAGTGGTATCGAGCGATTAGTCCTCGGAAAGTGTCTACGCACCGTGTCTAGTAGAGTCTTGATTATCGATGTATTGTGCACCACATCTATAATCGTGAGGTCACAGGACATTTAGGATTGGTTTCCATTCTTCTCATTACGAGATCGTGCCTTAGAGGCGTGTGATAAGATTGGACCCTCGACATACTTCGTTTTTACGATTATGCCTCGCGTAAGGCAACCGGGCCCGAAGGGCAAGCGGCGAAGGAGCTGCGAGTAGAGCGGCGGCGATCGCTATAGAGACCCAATACACGAGCCTCCATCCGCGATGCAGGCGAGAAGAGATGGGTTACAAGGTGGGCGATTAATGGCGAGTTGTGGCGGACTTGAGATAATTTGGGCCGGCGGTTCGATGCACCGATGGTTCACCCTAGATCGAGATAGTTGGAGGTTACGGGATTTTACGAGATGTAACCGCCCGAGTTTTATGGGTCGAGGCACGAGGATGATCGCAGGAGTACATCCGGCGATTCTGACGGATCGTAGAGTGATCAAGGCATCGGAGACCGAGTCGGTGGTCCTAGGTTCGCGTCGGTGCGTGATACCGCGATCGGCGGTTTGATTCGTGGGAGCTGTCCCGGGGAGTGAATGCACTTCCAGCTATATGGGACGAGTTCTCAAAGGCATTTCTTGCACACTTCTTGCCTCCACAGATGAGGAGGACTCGGGCCGATAGATTTTTGGTATTACGGCAGAACGGGCGTACGGTTCGGGAGTACAATTTGGAGTTTGACTCATTAGCCCGGTACGTCCCCGCGTTGGTAGCTAGTATGGAGGATCGGGTGCACCGATATGTTACAGGGCTCGATGATTACCTAGCAGAGAGTTGTTGGTGTAGCTCTTCAGGGCATGGACATTGCCGCATGCGAGCTTATGCACTTGGAGGCGAGGCGGAGAAATCGGCCGAATGACCAGTCGTGAAGAGGCGAGCAGCAGGTCCTTTGGTGACTTTCGAGGCGGACCGCCTCGGCCAGCGAACTAGTTATGCGCCTCGCGATGCAGTGGTCCTCCACAATCTTCAAGGCATCCAGTATTCGGAGGCGGTCGGGGCTCCAGGTTCAGATTTTCGAGAAGCGGGGTGTTAGCGGTGAAGCCACCTACCTCATTGTGGCCGTTGTGGTAGACTCGCGATGGGAGTGTCGTGCTAGTCGGGAGTTTGTTTTACATGCGGCCCAGGCCATTTCGGGGCTTGTCCAGGCCGGGAGCCACAGTAGGATAGCACAGACTCTGGGATCGATTGCGGGTTCTTCGCCTTCCATAGCTAAGCGGGATGTTCATACACGGCGGGCCACGGTAGAGGTCGCGGTGGAAGTTCCGATTGTAGCGGTCCTTTGAACCGCCTACTTTCAGTATATCCTTAACCTACAGAGACTTGTATGTATTGATGATGTGTTTAGTGTTATGTCGGATAGCTTTGTGCTAAAATGTGATTTAGAAACACAGTTAGTGAAAAAGGGGTAAGCTCAGGGTGAGAAAATGATGAACCTTAGAATATTACGATTGAGACCTTAGATGTAAGGCCGTCTTGGGTACAGTTTTGCAAGTGATCCTTGTGAGTGCATTTTATGCCTAGAATGTATTGTGTGATAAGTCCCTGGGTAGTGTGAAATGGAAGTGGTAGCTTTCATGACCTGTAGAAGTAAGATTGTTCCGGATAGGGGAACAAAAGCGTGATGCGTTAAGTGGGTCGGGTTGGGGCCATGTTGAGGGCCAACCCGCGGCCTGTTTCGAGGTTGGGTCAGCTCTGGGTGGTCCCGCCAGGTGGTAGGGTCACGAGGGTGTTAGGCCCAAGTTTAGATGACCATCGTATGAGTTCGTGGATGCGTTCGACCAGAATCGGTTCGTGAAGGCCGAGGAATGGCCTTAAGGGAGATTGAGGCTAGTAAGAGGACCAAGTTTGGAGGTGGTGACTCCAAAGTTTTGGCATCAAGCGATGGCGAAGTGGGAATGCATTATACTAGAAGAGTTCAAGTGTTCGAGAAGGGCACGACGAGTAAGGAAGGAAGAGAACGTGTGTTATTTCGTGGCCAGGCGTGGCGTTGGCAACTTGTTAGAAGAACTTCATTGTTATCCGTCTTGAGAAGGAACATTCGGGACGAATGTTTCTACGGAGGGGAGAATGTTATACCCCGTATTTTCAGAGTAAGTACGTGAGGGCGTACGTACAAAATTTGAGCCTTAAAGATTTGGCAAGTTCGAAATTTGTACACAAGTGCCAAAAAGAATCGTTTTTCGACGAAACGTTTTACTAAACATGCGAAGGGAAAATTCCGGCTATGTCATTTATATTTTTTTGCGGATTTTTCCGAGAGATGAAACATTTTGGACCAACGGGAGGGTGACATGTGTCACCCTCACATTGGAAGAAGTGGGGCGGCTAAGGGACGAAAAAGAGAGCACTTTAGTTGGTAGGATATTTTGTGCAAGTTGTGTGGTAGATGGATAAGGTCCACATGGTTAAAATCTAGCCCTACACTTGCACCACACTTGGCTTCATCTTGGCCATTGGTTGGCCTTTGGTTAGCCTATAAATACTCCCATAAGTTGAAGACTTTCTTCATCCTCACTTGAAAACTTCTAAGGCAAAAACCCTCCCTCTCCCTCTTGTGCTCTCGTCCCACACTCCCCTTTGTGGTAGCCTTGGCGAGCCACCCCTCCCCCTTTGTGGTGTCTAGTAGGTACCCACTAGCCTAGTTGTTTTCGTATAATACCCACTTGTTGTGGTATAGAAATACTCTCTAGTATTGTTATAATGCCCAAATATACCTTGGCCCAAATACCTTGTAGTATTCCCAAGGTTACACTTATACAAAAGCCGTAAAATACTATTATACTTTCTTTAGCCACTAAACGAAACCCTAAGGAAAAACCTTCATAGTCGGTTGAAGTGTTTAGTAGAAGTTGCGTAGAACTTCTAAGGGTTGTTTGAGCGGGTTGGAGCACTCGGAGTAGGAGCTTAACGTTGCTCAGGAGCGACATTATACTTGGATAATTTATGGGCTCATCGAGGTAAATACTACTGTCCTTCTATTGTAATTGGAAATTACATACTGTAGTAGTATAGACATGAATATAAGATTGATAGAAGAGATTTGAACCGTAATAGAAGGATATTACGAGAAAAGATTGAGCGAAATCACTTGAAGAATATAAGTAGAAGTTAAACCGCACTTACATGGGATTTGTATTCTGATGGTGATAACCTTTATTGGTTGAATGTTTTGCAAGGAGCATGTGCTACTTAGAAGGTGGACAAGGCTAGCCGGGTTATAGCCGTGGAGCGTTTTGCTTATAGTCGATAATCGTCGCGAGGTATGTGATTCTTCCTATACTCTTGAGCATAATATTTTAAAGGAAGATATATATAGTGCGGCAATGTCTTTTGACTTAAGCTCGAATAATATATAGTGCGGTGAGACGTCGTGTTCTAATTGAACGTAGTTGTGCGGCAATGTCTTTTGACTTAAGCCCGAATAATATATAGTACGGTGACGTCGTGTGCTAATTGAGCGTGGTTATGCAATGTCTTTTGACTTAAGCTGAATAATATATAGTATGCGGTAGACGTACATGTGCTAATTGAGCGTAGTTATGCGGCAATGTCTTTTGACTTAAGCTGAATAATATATAGTACGGTAGACGTCGTGTGCTAATTGAGCGTGGTTATGCGGCAATGTCTTTTGACTTAAGCTGAATAATATATAGTACGGTGAGGCGTCGTGTGCTAATTGAACGTGGTTGTGCGGCAATGTCTTTTGACTTAAGCTGAATAATATATAGTACGGTAGACGTCGTGTGCTAATTGAACGTAGTTATGCAGTGATGTCTTTTGACTTAAGCTGAATAATATATAGTACGGTGAGCGTCGTGTGCTAATTGAGCGTGGTTATGCAATGTATTTTGACTTAAGCTGAATAATAAGAAACTTGAAGTATGTCACAAGAGTTAAGAAACCATTTTTGAAAGAAGAGTAACACTTGGGTTTAAAGGTTTTTAAAAAGAGTTATACTAGCTTTATGGGGAGTTAGGTATAACGTCTTAAGAGAGGTAAAGAAAATGGTTTACTGATTTTAGAAGTTTAGAGACTTGATCTTATAAGATAAGAGACTTAACTTAAATGAATTAATATGAGTTTTGTGTGAAACCTCATTCGTGAGTAATGAGTGCGTGGTTTTTAAAAGGAATAATGTTTTACTGATTTCGGAAATCAGAATGTGTATCGACAAACCACTGCAGCGTTAATAAAGGAAAATGTATTGAATAATGAAGTATTATTAAAACCAGTAGAAACCTCCATCTGCATAGAAGCTAAGATGAGACAAAATGATATTACATTTCCTAGATCATGGCTGCTTAATAAGATTTATGAACAAGAATAACCTACTACTATGGCATATGTTACTCAATTGTTTTAAAAGAAAGTAAGACATTGAACTATGAAACTTTTCTAAAAAGAGACTTGAGTAATTGAAATTAGGCAAACTGGAACTTTAGGGAAAAGAAAGGCGTTGTTGTGTCTTAAATTGGTTTAAAACATAAAGTGTTATAACAAGCTTTATGGGAAGTGAGTTATAACGATTTTATGAAAAAGGGTTTTATCATTGGCTTTAATATGGTAACTTGACTTTAAAAAGAGAAGTGTTTTGGTCTAAAAAGAAGGCATGGTATTGCCTTAATTGGTTTTAAAAAGGAGAGTATGGAAGTTGTTTTGGTTTACTTAAAAGATGTAAGTCACTCTATTTTATACTACGGGTATCGGGTGACTTTTATAAAAGGAATGGATCTCTGTAAAAGGAATTTAACGTACGTAGTACTTTAGGGTTAAAACCCGGACTTTGGCATAAAATGAAAGTACTTTGAGTTGTTTATAACTTGCCTATGCTTGTTGTTGTGAAACTTGCCTATGCTTTTTGTTGTGAAACTTGCCTATGCTTGTTGTTGTGAAACTTGCATATGCTTGTTGTTGTGAAACTTGCCTATGCTTGTTGTGATAGCCTTTGTTGTGCAAGAATTGTGTTTCTATACTACCGCGTCTCTCGATGGAGGGTCGGTTGACTTGTTGAGAACTTACTTGGACGTCTTGGCGTGACGGAGAAATTCCACTGCGTTCGCTCGCTGATAGTGCTACTTTTGCTAAACGCTTTGGACATACTGACACGATGCGTAGCGCACGGGTATGCTTCCATTTTGATTGCCGCCTTGTTGTTTCCTCTTTGGACATACTGACACGATGCGTAGCGCACGGGTATGCTTCCATTTGGAATGCCGTCTTATTGTTTCCCTTTGGACATACTGACACGATGCGTAGCACACGGGTATGCTTCCATTTGGAATGTTTTCTTAGCGTTTCCCTTTGGACATACTGACACGATGCGTAGCGCACGGGTATGCTCCCATTTGGATTGATGTCTTGTTGCTATCATATCATAGACTGCCGGCGGTGAGGAAGGAATTCCACGGGCACGAGTGATGATTTGGAGGGCGTGAGTCCCTGACTTGATATGACTGTTTAAATGTTGTGTACTATAGTTTGGTTATCATACATGTCTCCTGCTTTATATAGACTGCTATGATTTCATTTATAGTACTTTACAGTTTCACATACTTGGTACCTGTTGTACTGACCTCCTTCGGGGGGGCTGCGTTCATGTCGCGGTAAGTACATCGGTTGTCGATCCCGCTTAGGATCACCTTTCAGCGTCTTGGAAGCTCGTTCCTTGGAGGCTTATCTTTGGTATGTTACCACAGTGCAGAGGTTCTTGTACATTCGGGGTATGGCGGGCTCTGTCGTCATAGTTGTATAAATCTTAGAAGTGCAGCTTTGGTATGGGCAGGGTTGTATGGATTGTAACTGTTCAAAATGTCTTTGTATATATATATGTTGAAAGGCAACCATTTTGGTTGGCCTATTTTCTTTATCTTGATCCATGTCTATTTAAATGTTTAAGTTTTTATTTCCGCTGGTTTTTCTCTGATGTTGTATCACTAGGGTGCCCGGGGTAAGGCACCAGTCACGGGCCCGGGTTCGGGTCGTGACACCTCCAATGTGAGGGTGACACATGTCACCCTCCCGTTGGTCCAAAATGTTTCGTCTCTCGGAAAAATCCGAAAAATTATAAATGACATAGCCGGAATTTTCCCTTCGCAAGTTTAGTAAAACGTTTCGTCGAAAAACGATTCTTTTCGGCACTTGTGCCCAAATTTTCGAACCTTGCCAAACCTTAAGGATTAAATTTTATACGTACGTCCTCACGTACATACTCTGGAAATGCGGGGTATAACATTCTCCCCTCCTTAGAAACATTCGTCCCGAATGTTCCTTCTCAAGACGGATAACGATAAAGTTCCTCTAACAAGTTATCAACGCCACACCTGGCCACGTAATAACACACGTTCTCTTCCTTCCTTACTCGTCGTGCCCTTCTCGAACACTTGAACTTCTCTAGTATACGTACCATATTTCAGTCATCGCTTCAGTTTCCAAAACTTTGGAGTCACCACCTCCAAACTTGGTCATCTTACTAACCTCAATCTTCCTTAAGGCCATTCCCGGCCTTCACGATCCGCTTCTGGTCGAACATATCCACGAACTCATATGATGGTCATCTAAACTTGGGCCTAGCACCCTCGTGACCCTACCATCTGGCGGGACCACCTGAGCTGACCCAGCGAAACAGGCGCGGGTTGGCAACATGGCCCCAACCCGACCCACATAACGCATCAAGCTCTTGTTTCCCGACCCGGAACAATCTTACCTATACAGGTCATGAAAGCTACCACTTCCATTTTAAACTACCCAAGGAATTTTCCCACAATTACTCTACGTATACTTATACATTCTGACAAAGATCACCCGCAAAATCTTGTACTCAAGACGGCCTTACATCTAAGGTCTCAACTGTAATATTCTAAGGTTCATCATTTTCTCACCCCCAGGCTTACCCTTTTACACTAACCAGGTTTCTAAATCACATTTTAGCACAAAGCTATCCGAACATAACACTAACCACATCATCATAACATCAATACATACAAGTCTCTAGAGGGTTAAGTATATACCTGAAAAATAGGCGGTTCAAAGGACCGCTAAAACTGGGAACTTCCACCGCGACCTGCTGCGCTTGCTGTAAGTATGAACATCCTACCTAGCTATGGAAGGTGAAGAACCCATCGATCCAGTAGTCTGTGCTATCCTACCGGTGCTACCCCAGTCGGACGATCTCGCCGGATACTGTTGGCGCAAAAATAACAAGCTCCTTGGTACCACGACCTTTCAAATGCGGTCTACCACATCGACCACACCGATGTAGGTGTGACTGCATCTGGCCCACACCCATACTCCCCTGGAAATCTGAACCCCAGAGCTCGACTGCTCACAATCCCGGATGCTCAAGGTTGTGGAGGACCACTCTGCTGGCGGAGGTACAAAACTAGTATCTTCTTTGAGCGGTCCGCCTCGAAAGTCACCAAAGGTCCACTGTTGTTCGGCCTCTTCTGCTGATCTTGGTCATTCCGTCGACCTCTCCTCCTCACACCCAAGTCATAAGCTGCGTGCGGGCAATTTCCATGCCGGTGAAGCTACACGAACAAGCCTGCCAAGTAGTCATCTAACCGTAACGTAGCGGTGTACTCTGTCCTCCATGCTCGGCTAATACTGGGCATACCGAGCCAATGAGTCGAACTCCACATTGTACTCCGAATATGCGCGTTACGCCTCAGCATCAAAAATCGTCGGCCGAGCCCTCGCCATCGTGGAGGCAAGAAATGTGCAAGAAATGCTCCCGAGAACTCGTCCATATACCGGAAGTGCATTCTCTCCCGGGACAGCTCCACGAATCAAACGATCATTGCGGTATCACGCGGCCGATGCGAACCTAGGACCACCGACTCGGTCTCGATGCCTTGATCACTCTCGCGATCGGCAGAATCGTCGGATGAACTCCTGCGGATCATCCTCGTGCCTCGACCCATAAAACTCTGGCGCTTCTGACTCGGAAAATCCGTAGCCTCAAACTATCTCGATCTAGGGTGAGCCACGGTGCTCTTAGGCTGCTGCGTCCAACCTATCCTCAAGTCCGCCTGACCACGGCCGTTAATCGGGCCCACTCGCGTAACCCATCTCTCTGCTCGGTGTGGGACCGAGGCTCAGTCTTGTGGTCTCGTGAGAGGCTGCCGCTACTCGTAGCTCCTCTGCTGTCTTTCCGCCAGGCGGGTTGCCTTGCGGAGGCATAATCGGTAAAACGGCACGTCGGAGGTCCAACTTATCACATCTAAGGCACGATCTCGGAATGAGAAGAAGGAAACCAATCCTAAATGTCCTGCGCACCTCACGATTATAGATGTGGTGCACAATACCGATAATCAAGACTCTACTAGACACGATGCGTAGACACTTTCCAGAGGATTAATCGCTCACGATACTACTTTTGTCACGACCAACTGGGCGTGGCGGTGCCTTACCCGCACCCAAGTAGTCATACATCGAGAAAATCAGCGAACATAAAAACAAGACATGAAGCGAGATATTATATATAAGCAGACCAAAGCAGGTTACCTTACGTATATAAATACATAAAAACCGAGCAGTTTAATCCTTTTTACAACCACACGCCTGTGATTACTACAGACCTCTAAGATTTACACCAACCATGACGGGACAGGGCCCCGCCATACCCCTGAATGTACAAGAACCTACAACTCAGGGAACACATACCGAAGAAAAAGCCTCTGGAGAAACGGAGCTTCCCAGAAATACTATTATACTTCCATTCAGTCACAAAAACGAAACCCTAAGGAAAATCTTCATAGCCGGTTGAAGTATTAAGAAGAAGTTGCGTAGAACTTCTAAGGGTTGTTTGGAACGGGTTGGAGCGCACGGAGTAGGAGCTAAACGTTGCTCAGGATCGACATTTAACTTGGATAATTTTGGGCTTATCGAGGTAAATAATCCTATCCTTCCAGTGTAATTGGAGATTACATACTGTAGTAGTATAGAAGTGAATATAAGAGAAATAGTAGGATATTACAGAAGAGAATTGAACTGTAATAGAAGGATATTCTGAAAAGGAATTGGTGAAATCACATCAGAAGAATATTAAAGAAGAAGATTTAAACTGTATTTACAGTAGACTTGTGTAGTTTGGCGGGTAGGGAAGTGCTGCCCAATTTTCCGTAGAATAAAGGAATCTGTATCTAGAATTATTCTGCAGAGTAGTCTAGACGTTGATAGACTTATATGACCAATATAGGTTGAAATCTGCGAGTAGCGTATTACTCGAAGGGTGGAAAAGGCTAGCGGATTACGATGCGTTGGAGCTATTTGCTAATAGTCGATAAATCGTCACGAGGTATGTGATTCTTCCTATACTCTTGAGCATGATATTTTTAAAAGTATATATATATATATAGTACGGTGACGTCGTCGTTAATCGAGCGTAGTTTTACGGCAATGTCTTTTGACTTAAGCCTGACTAATAAGAATCTTGAAGTATTTCAAAAGAATTAAGAAACCGTTTTGAAAGAAGAGTAACACTTGGTTTTGAAAGTTAAGAGTTATACTAGCTTTAGGGGAAGTTGGGTATGACGACTTAAGAGTAATAAAATGAATGGTTTATTGATTTTAAAAGTTAAGAGGCTTGATCTCAAAAGATAAGAGACTTGACTTAATTGATTTAATATGAATTTTGTTAAAAAGCGTGAAACCTCATTCGTGAGTAATGAGTACTTGGAATGTATTTCACTCGACTACCGCGTTCATGAGATGAACCGGGAATGTATTTCACTCGACTACCGCGTTCATGAGATGAACCGGGAATGTATTTCACTCGACTGGCGTTAATAGGATGAGCAGGAATGTATTTCACTCGACTACGCGTTCATGAGATGAGCGGGAATGTATTTCACTCGACTACGCGTTCGCGAGATGAGCGGGAATGTATTTCACTCGACTACGCGTTCATGAGATGAGCGGGAATGTATTCACTCGACTACGCGTTCGCGAGATGAGCAGGAATGTATTTCACTCGACTACGCGTTCAGGATGAGCAGGAATGTATTCACCACGACACGCGTTCATGGATGAACAGAATGTATTCACCACGATACCGAGTCCATGAGATGGACCGAATGTATTTCATGCGACACCGCGTTCATGGATGAGCAGGGAATGTATACCACATGATTTGATCTGAGTCCATGAGATGGACCGGGAATGTATTCCATACGATTTCACCTCGAGTCCATGAGATGGCCGAGACATGTTACGTATCACATAACTAATACCTGAAGCTGGCGGTGAGGAAGGAGTTCCACGGGCATGAGGATGACTTTGAGGCGTGAGTCACGACTTGACATACCGCTTTTATATTATGAGCTGTAGTTTTGTTATCATACATGTCTCTGCTTTATATAGACTCGTGATTTCATTTACGGTATTTTTGATTTCACATACTTGGTACTGTTGTCTCGACCTCCTTGCCGGCTGCGTTCATGCCGCGGTAGAAGGTACACCGGTTGTTGATCCTCGCCATAGGATCACGATTCAGCGTATTAGGAAGCTCCGTTTCTCGGAGGCTTATCTTTTGGTATGTTTCCACTGAGTTGTAGGTTACGTACATTGGGGTATGGCGAAGCCTGTCCGTCATAGGTGTTGTTACTTTCTTAGAAGTGCAGTCTTGTTGTGGGCGGGGTTTGTAAAAGGATGCTCGTTGAATTTCGTATATATCACGAGGCAACCGTTTTGGTTGCTTTGTTTATTATCTTATCTCTTGTTTCATATCGTATGTTTTATATTCGATTTCTCGATGTATGACTACTTGGGTGCGGGTAAGGCCCGATCACGGGCCGGGCAGTCGTGACAAAAGTGGTATCGAGCGATTAATCCTCGGGAAGTGTCTACTGAGCGTGTCGAGGCGAGTCTTGATTATCGGTGTGGTGTGCACATCTATAATCGGAGGCTGCAGGACATTTAGGATTGGTTTCCATTCTTCTCATTACGAGATCGTGCCTTAGAGCCATGTTATAAGTTGGACCCCTCGACGCATTTCGTTTTACGATTATGCCTGCCTTGAAAGCAACCGGGCAGATGGGCAAGACACCGGAGGCTGCTAGTATGATCTGAGATGCGAGGGCCTGAACCCGGTCATTACACGAGATAGTGCTTGACGGCGAGTTTTGCGACGCCCGGCCAGCGAGTTTAGGGCGCGGCGGCTGCCGAGACCACAATACTGAGCCTCGATCCGCGGCTGGAGCGGAGGAGATGGGTTACAAAGAGATGGCCCGATTCGCCGTGATCGTGGCAGAACATGAGATAGGCTTGTCACGACCCGATCCGGGCCGTGGAGTGCCTTACCGGGCACCCTAGTGATACAACATCGAGAAAACCGCGGAAAATAAAACATAACATGAAACATGATATATGATCATAAAAGCAGTCAACCAAACGGTTACCTTCCAATAAAAATATATAAACAACTCTTTCAAAACGAGCAGTGTAATCCTTTTACAAGCCACAATTGTGATACTCTGCACCTCTAAGAGTTTTTATACAACATGGCGGGACGGGGCCCGCCATACCCCGACTATACAAGAACCTACAACTCAGTAACATACCAAAGATAAGCCTCGGAGAAACGGAGCTTCCCAACGCCGTGACTCCTAGGCGAGGATCAACATCGGTGTACCTCTACTGCGGCATGAACGCGGCCCGAAGGAGGTCGATTACAACAGTACCAAGTATATGAAATCGAAAAATCAGAAATGAAATCATAACGATCTATATAAAAGCAGAGACATGTATGATACGAACTACGATTCACAACATAAGCGATCATGTCAAGTCGGGGACTCACGCCTCAGTCATCACTCAAATAAAACTATGGGTCTCACGCCCACAACATCAATCATGTTCGTCATGACGCATGCCCCCGGAATTCTGCATCGGTGTAGACATGCCCATGATGCAACAATAATAACAATGCCCCATGGCCACATGCCCCCGGAATTCTGCATCGGTGTAGACACGTCCAAGTGACATCAACAACAATATCTTGGGTGATTAACCCCGCGCGTAGCCACACGCCCGAGTGCATCGGTGTAGACATGTCCATGTAACCACAATAACAATATATCAGGTAATCAACCCTGCCACATGGCCACATGCCCCCGGAATTCTGCATCGGTGTAGACATGTCCATGTGACATCAACAACAATATACCGCACAAAGAGGCTATCACAAACAAGCTCAAGCAAATTACCATACTTCTAGACTTTTATAAAAAGATCCACTCCTTCCCAAGAAGTCACCTGATATCAACACTTGCACAACAAACATAGGCGAGTTACACAACAACAAGCATAGGCAAGTTACACACAACTCAAGGTACTTCCATTTCGTATCAAAGTCTGGGTTTTAACCCTAAGTACTACGTACATTAACTCTTTTTAAAGGATCCATTTTTTTCACAAAAATCACATAATACCCGTAGCTTAAAATAGAGTGACTATCTTTTTAAGTAAACCAAAATACTTCCCTTTTGTAAAATCAAGTAACAATCATTATTTTCCAAACGTTGAGTTTGCCTAATTTCAAATGCTCAAGTTTCTCATTTTTAGAAGGGTTTCATAACTCATAGTCTTAATCTCTTTTAAAACAATTGAGTAACATATGTCTTGTATGTGAGCCGTTTATTCTTGTTTACAACAATCTTGTTACAGCAGCCATGATCTAGGAAATGTAAAACAATTTTTTCTTATCTTAGCTTCTATGCATATGGAGGTTTCTAATGGTTTTAATAACAATTTGTTAATTGTCAATACACCTTCCTTTATTAAGCCATTCGTGGTTTGTTCGACACTTATTCTCATTTCCGAAATCAGTAAAACATTATTCTTTTTAAAACCAAGTACTCATTACTCGAGAATGAGGTTTCACAACACATTTAACAAAATGTTAATAACCAAGTAAAACAAGTTAAGTCTCTTATCTTTCAAGATCAAGTCTCTTAACTTCTACAATCAACAAACCAATCTTTTACCTACATAGAGTCGTTATAACTAACTTCCCATAAAGCTATTATAACACCCTATGTTTTAAACCAACCAACTCATTTAACACGTATGCGTCTCGTACTACATAGTTTACAAAGCATCATGCTAGAAGGATAGGAAGAGGTTCACATACCTCGCGACGATTATCGACAATAAGCAAAACGCTCCACAGTACTGTAACCAGGCTAGCCGTTCCACTCTTTAAGTAGAATACGCTACTCGCGATCTTCCACCTAAGGCCAAACGTCTATTAACTTCTAATCGCACGGTTCCATATTCTCAGAAAATTCGGCACCCCGCAACAGCGTAAATCTCTCTCTATCGGTGGCTATCAAGCCAACCGAGGGTTTATACGTCTAACGGACGTATACAATTCTACTATCTGATAATACCACAAGTCTCTTGCATGTCTGATCCTATGTAATTCTGATTGATTCTCTTCTTTAAATTCAGCTTAAGTCAAAAGACATTGCGCAAGCTATGTTCGATTCTATATATAGTATACTTCAACTATATAATCCTACAACATGTAATCTCCAATTACAATAAGGGACAAGAATATTTACCTCGACAAGCCCAAAATTATCCAAGTTATAATGTCGATCTGAGCAAGGTTTAGCTCACTCCGTGCGCTCAAACCACTCCAAACAACCCCAGAAGTTCTAACCAACTTCTACTCAAATACTTCAACCAACTATGAAGATTTCCTTAGGGTTTCGGTTTGAGACTAAAAGGACAAAAGGTAGTATTTCCGGGCTCTACGTATAGAGGTAACTTTTGAAATACTACTAGGTAAAGGCTAAGGTATTTTGGGCATTATAACAATACTAGGAGAGTATTTCTATACCACAAAAGGGGTATTATACGAAAACAACTAGGCTAGGGGGGGGGGTACCCCACTGCACCTCGAGGGGAGGAGGCTCTCGGCCACAAGGCAACTCAAAGGGGAGGAAGGCTTGGGGCGAGAACACTCAAGAGGGGAGGAGAGTTTTCAAGGCTAAGACAAAGTGAGAGTGGATGAATAAGTTCATCACTAAGGGGTATTTATAGCCTGCCAAGGCCAATCAATGGCCAAGATCATGCCAAGTGCAAGGCAAGTGTAGGGCGAAGATCAAGCCAAGTGCACCCTAACCCTACTGCACATAACATGCCACAAAACAATGCACCAAACAAGGCCAACACAAGGCACAAAATAAGGGAGGAAGACGTCCCACTGCCTGGCAAATCGCAGGGTGACAAGTGTCACCTCTCGTTGGCCCAAAATGTTAAAATCGCTCGGAAAAATCGCAAAAATACAAAAGCGACATAGCCGGAATTTTCCCTCGAAGTTATGTAAAGCGTTTAGTCAACGACTGTCGGGTGTTGTGCCTGATAAATATTTCGGCGAGGGTGCCACATGGGGTGACACGTGTCGCCCGGTCGCCCGAATATTTCGTCTTAGAAAATATCCAAAATACCGAAATCTCAAAAACAAAGCGGGCCCCCAAAGCAGTAAATTTCTCGTGGGCCCACGTGACCATTCAGAAAATAAAATCTCAAAATTCTAATATAATCTATGAAGTCCAAATACCAAATCGGGAATCCAATTCCCATTAACGAACCTTTTTCTTCACAAATAACCGAAACTTTTAGTGAAAACTCACATCTTTCTTTCTTTTCAAAATTTACAGCCGTACTCTCAAATGCGTGCGTCCTCACATACATACCACTGCAACTACGGTATAACATTCTCCTCCTTAGAAACATTCGTCCCGAATGTTCCTTCTCAATCGGATAACGATAAAGTTCCTCTAACAAGTTGCGACGCCACGCGGCAACGAACTAACACACGTTCTCTTCCTTCCTTACTCGCGTGCGATACCGCTTTTGTCACTTTGCGCGAGGTTCTAGTGTCACTCCGTGACCCAACCAATGGTGCCGAACTGCATGCGATCCACGAGGTTCTCAAAGCGTGGTCACTATCCCCAAACTTGGTCATCTTACTAGCTTCATCGTTCGCGAGGCCATTCCGGCCTTCACGAACCGCTCGTCGAACACATCCACGAACTCATACGATGGTCACCTAAAGCGGGGCCTAGCACCCTCGTGACCCTACCTGCTGGCGGGACCACCGAGCGGACCCGCTAAACCGGGTTGCGGGTCGACCATGGCGACCATCAACCCGACCAGCGTCGCGCCGATACTTGCTCGTGAAGCGGAACAATCTTACCTAATCAAGTCATGAAAGCTACCACTTCCATCTCACACTACCCATGGACTTATCACACAAATAATTCCCACGTACTTCTTACTCTGATAAGGGTCAACCATGAAATAAATCTTTTACTCAAGACGACCTTACCTCTAAGGTCTCAATCGTGACATAGTCTAAGGTTCACACTTACCATGCCCCATACTTACCGCCTACAATAACCGGTGTCTAAATCACATTTAGCACAAAGCTATCGAACATAACACTAAAACACATCAAGTACAAAACTTTAGAGGTTAAGGATATACCGTATCCACGCGTCACTCTTATCATAGGCACATCATACAGGCACATAATCTGTAGAAGGTGATGAACCACCGATCACGAAGGTGAGTCGTAACATCCGTGCTTCCCTTGGTCGGACGATTCATCGCAAAATGGCCCTGCTGCCGCAAAAATAACAAGCTCCCCGCACCACGACACTCCCGAAATGCGGTCTACCATCGACCACCACGAGGTAGGGGTGACGCGTCCGCCAACACCCACTTCCTCGAAACACGAACCCTTGGAGCCACGACTGCTCCGAATACTCTGGATGCTCACGAAAGTTGTGGAGGACCACTCTGCACTGGCGGAGGTACAAAACTAGTATGCTGCTGAGGCGGTCCGCCTCGAAAGTCACCAAAGGACCCTGTTGTTCTGGCCCTCTTCTGCTGATCTTGGTCATTCCGTCGACCTCTCCGTGCCTCACACCCCAGTGCATGAGCCTGCATGCGGGCAATGTCCATGCCCGGCTGAAGAGCTACACTCGAACAAGCCTCTGTCAAGCAATCATCTAATCCGGTGACGTAGCGGTGCACTCTATCCTCCATGGTTGCCACTAAAGCGGGGACATACCGAGCCAACGAGTCAAACTCCACGTTGTATTCCCGAACCGTACGCCCTCTCTGTCTAAGCATCATAAATCTGTCGGCCCGTGCCCTCCTCATCTGCGGAGGCAAGAAGTGAGTGAGGAATGCCTCTGAGAACTCGTCCCATACTGCTTTGAGCGCATGCTCTCCGGGATAACTCCCACGAATCAAACCCGATCATTGCGGTATCACGCGGCCGATGCGAACCTAAGACCACCGACTCGGTCTCGAAGCCTTGATCACTCGCGACCATTGAATCTGCGGATGAACTCCTGCGGATCATCCTCAGGCCTCGACCCATAAAACTCGCGGGCTCTGACTCGAGAAAGTCCGTAGCCTCAAACTATGCGCTCGGGGTGAACCATCGTGCTCTGGGCCCAGGCTGCTGCATCTAGCCTATCCTCATGCTCGGCCACGACCACGGCGGCAAGTGGGCCATCTCTTATAACCCGTCTCCTCTGCTCCGGTGTGGGGTGGAGGCTCAGGTACTGTAGTCTCATCAGCCACTGCTGCGGCTCTAAACTCTGCTGGTGCTGGCGGCGTCGTGAAACCCGCCGTCTGAAGCACAACCTCAGGTACTGTCTGGGCCTGCGCCCTCGTACTCCTCTGTATCTCACTAGCAGCTCCCTCGGCTGCCTTGCCCTTCTGGGCTCTGGTTGCCTTGCGCGGAGGCATAACTGGTAAAAACGAGATACGTCAGAGGGGTCCAACTTACAACACAGCTCTAAGGCACGATCTCAGAATGAGAAGAATGGAAACCAATCCTAAATGTCCTATAGCCTCCTGATTATAGATGTGGTGCACAACACATCGATAATCAAGACTCTACTAGACACGCGATGCGTAGACACTTTCCGAGGATTAACTGCTCTGATACCACTTTTGTCACGACCCGATCCCGGGCCCGTGACTGGTGCCTTACCCCGGGCACCCTAGTGATACAACATCAGAGAAAACCAGCGGAAAATAAAACATAACATGAAACATGATATATGATCATAAAACAGGTCAACCAAACGGTTACCTTCCAATAAAAATATATAAACAACTCTTTCAAAACGAGCGTTGTAATCCTTTTACAAGCCACGCCCTTGCGATTACTCTGCACCTCAAGAGTTTTTATACAACATGGCCAGGTGTCACGACCGTTCGGGGCCGTGACCAGGTGCCTTACCGGGCACCCAAGTAGACATACATCAGTGTCAGCGGAACATAAAGACAATACATGAAACGATTGTAATAAGACGGTGAAATAAGAAAGCAGGCTAACAAAAAACGGTTACCTTCATTATATATATAAATAGCAACTTTTCAACAGGAACAGTTTAATCCTTTTTACAAACCCTGCCCACAACAGTACTACAGACCTCTAAGAATGATATGACAACAATGGCGGGGCGGGCCCGCCAAACCCCGAATGTAAACACTTACGACGGACGGGGACTATACCATGATAAGCCTCGAGAAACGGAGCTTCCCAAACGCTGACCACGAGCTAGGATCAACGGCGGTGTACCTCGACTGCGGCATGAGCGGCTCCGAAAGGAGGTCGATCTGGCAGTGCAGAGTATGTGGCGAAAATACATCAGTAAATGAAATCATAGCGATCATATAAAGCGGGAGACATGTATGATAACCAAACTACGATTTACAACAGCGGTCATATCAAGTTAGGGACTCACGCCCTCAGTCATCACTCAAGTATAACAATGGGTCTCGGGCCCACAACATCAATCATGCGTGGAATACCTTCCTCACCGCCGTGATCTATGATATAAAAGCACCAAGGAACACACATGAACACGTGTCCCACCTGTGTCATAACAAAAGCTATGCGGGGTAATGCGAAGGCATAGCCGACTACTAAAAACCCACAGTACCAACAAGGTCGTGAATCGTATCATAAGATCTGTCTGCACCGTCACATGATCAAAGGCGGCCACTTGCCCGCGATATCGATGTGCAGCGTCTAACCTCGAACTCCGCGACTCCGCGTAGGCCAATCTCATCGCCCGCGTGAGGTATTCCCGCATCGAGGGTAGCTACTCCCGGCATCGTCACGGACCGCGATCGCATGGCCACGTGGACCGCGTGCCCATAAAGGGCGTCACTAACACGGAACTCTCGTAGCTCGCGTAGGCCGGGACTGCGTAGGTATTCTCGAATCATAGGTCCATCGACGCTGAGTCTACCCGCGTCGGAGGCGGCTTAACCCCGGAATCATCTCAAGAGATGAATGCCACAATACTATCATAACGACCGATAGTTAATAAGCACAATCAGAAACCCTTCACACAAACATCACAAGATACTAACACACGTAGCATCCCAACACGTTTACTTATCAACGCAATCAAGAAAGTATTACAAGGCTATCACAAACCAATACAATCAAGTTGTTCACACAAGGTACCTTCTACTATATGATTAACAAAATCGGGTTTTTATCCCCAAAGTACTTCATACATTAACTCTTTAAAAGATCGTTACTTTCACAATGTCACACAATACGTAGTATAAAATAGAGTGACTATCCTTTTAAAGTAAATCAATTACTTCTCTTTGTAAAATCAAGTAGCAACATTCTTTTCCAATGATCAAGTTTGCCTAATTTCCAATGTTCAAGTTTCTCATTTTAGAAAGGTTTCGTAGTTCATAGTCTTATTCATTTGAGAATATAATTCTCCTTAAAACTATCTGAAACATAAGTCTTATATGTGAGTAGGATATTCTTGTTTATAACAATCTTATTACAGACCATGATCTAGGAAATATCATTTTGTCTCATCTTAGCTTCTATGCGGATGGAAGTTTCTCTTGGTTTTAATAATACTTAATTAGTCAAAACATTTCCTTTTATTAACGCTGCGGTGGTTTGTCGATGCATTCGATTTCCGAAATCGATAAAACATTCTTAAGCGTTATACCTAACTTCCCATAAAGCTAGTATAACTCTTAAGTTTTCAAAACCAAGTATTACTTCTTCTTTCAAAATGATTCAAAAATCTTTTGAAATACTTCAAGTTCTTTATTAACACATAACAAGCCAGTTATAGTTCAAATCAGTACCTTTTAAAAACCACATGTATTTTCTTACCAACATAAAGCTGTTATAACCAACTTCCCATAAAGTCGTTATAACACTTTATGTTTTAAACCAATCACATACATTTAGCACATGTCGTCTGGTACTACATAGTTCACACATATCATGCTAGAAGAGATAGGAAGAGGTTCACATACCTCGCGACGATTATCGACTAATAGCAAAACGCTCAAGTACCTCAAACCGCGGCTACTCCTAAGCCAAGTAGATCGCGCCACGCATAGTACTTCCACCTATAAGGCCACAAGGCGCTTATTAACATAAGGTCTCTTCGTAGAACATTCTACAGAAAATTCGGCAGCACCTCCCCCCCCCGCAACAGCGTAAATCTCCTCCTCTAACGAGGCCGGCTACCAAGCCAACCAGGGGGGGTTATACATCTAACCCTAACGGGTACAATTCTACTCACGGTACTACTTCACAAGTCTCATGTCTGACCCTAAGTAATTCTGATTCGATAATCTTCTTTAAATACAGCCTAAGTCGCAAGACATTCTGTAAGTATTATTCGAGCTTAAGTCAAAAGACATTGCCAATAACTACGTTCAGATTCTATATAGTATACTTCAACTATATATTCTAACAATATGTAATTTCCAATTACAATAGAGGACAAGATATTTACCTCAATAAGCCCATAATTATCCAAGTATAAAGTCGATCTGGGCAATCGTTTAGCTCAACTCAGCGCTCCAACCGCTCCAAACTACCCTTAGAAGTTCTAACCAACCACAAACTACTCCAACTAACCATGGAGATTTTACTTAGGGTTTCGTTTAGAGGCTAAAGGACGTATAATAGTATTTTAGGGCTTTTCGTATAGAGGGTACTTTGGAAATACTACAAGGTATTTGGGCTAAAGTATTTGGGTATTATAACAATACTTGAAGAGTATTTCTCTACCAAGGGGGGTAGTATTTCGACTAGCACAACTAGGCTAGGGGGGGGGGGTTGCTCTCGGCCAAAAGGCCACTCAACGGGGGCGGGGGAGTTGGACGAGACAACTACAAGGGAGGGAGTGTTTTGAGTCTAGGAATTTGCTCAAGTGTGGATGAAATAACTCATCAACTAAGGGGGTATTTATAGGGCACTCAAAGGCCAAGATTGAGCCAAGTGGTAGGCAAGTGTAAGGTGAAGATTAAGCCATGTGTTGTGTGGGTCCCACTTGGTCATCCACTCCACAAAATATCTCACAAACATTGACCAAACATTTTAGGCACAAAAGATGAAAAAAACGTGCAAGCCTGAAAGCTTCCACAGGAAATTTCGTCAACCTTGGACACAAGGGTGACACGTCGCCTCAATTGGTCAAAATGTTTCGCCTCTCGGAAAAATCCGTAAAAATAATAAATGACATAGCGAATTTTCCTACAAAAGGCGTGGAAACGTTTCGCCGGAAAATGACTCTTTTCGGCACTTGTGCACAAAAATAATTTCGGCCAAGCACTTTATCTCAAGTTCGAATTTTCTACGTACGTCCATACGTACATACTCTGAAAATACGGGGTATAACAACGGGACAGGGCCCCGCCATACCCCTGACTATACAAGAACCTACAACTCAGGGTAACATACCAAAGATAAGCCTCCGGAGAAACGGAGCTTCCCAACGCTGAACTGTGACCCTAAGAGCGAGGATCAACACTGGTGTACCTCTACCTGCGGCATGAACGCGGCCCGAAGAGTCGATACAAGTACCAAGTATGTGAAACGAAAAATCAGTAAATGAAATCATAACGATCTATATAAAAGCAGAGACATGTATGATAATGGAACTACGATTCGCAACATAAAGCGATCATGTCGAGTCGAGGACTCGCGCCTCAAGTCATCACTCAAATAAAACTATGGGTCTCACGCCCACAACATCAATCATGTTCGCATCACGGCGCGCATGCCCCGGAATCTGCATCGGTGTAGACATGCCCGTGATGCAACAATAATAACAATGCCCGGCCACGTACCGAGTGCGCCGGTGTGAGCCGTCAGTGACATTATCAACAATATCGGGTGATTAACCCGCCGCGTAGCCACACGCCCGGAATTGCGCCGGTGTAGACATGTCCATGTAACCACAATAACAATATATCGTGTAATCAACCGCCCACGTGGCCACATGCCGGAGTCTGCGGTGTAGACATGTCCATGTGACATCAACAATATACCGCACAACAGCTATCACAAACAAGCTCAAGCAAATTACCATACTTCTATACTTTTATAAAAGATCCACTCCTTCCCGAAGTCACCGATATCAACACTGCACAACAAACATAGGCGAGTTACACAACAACAAGCATAGGCAAGTTACACACAACTCAAGGTACTTCCATTTCGTATCAAAGTCTGGGTTTTAACCCTAAGTACTACGTACGTTAACTCTTTTTAAAGGATCCATTTTTTTCACAAAAATCACATAATACCCGTAGCTTAAAATAGAGTGACTATCTTTTTAAGTAAACCAAAATACTTCCCTTTTGTAAAATCAAGTAACAATCATTATTTTCCAAACGTTCAAGTTTGCCTAATTTCAAATGCTCAAGTTTCTCATTTTTAGAAGGGTTTCATAACTCATAGTCTTAATCTCTTTTAAAACAATTGAGTAACATATGTCTTGTATGTGAGCCGTTTATTCTTGTTTACAACAATCTTATTCAAAGACCATGATCTAGGAAATGTAATACAATTTTGTCTTATCTTAGCTTATGCAGATGGAGGTTTCTACTGGTTTTAATAACAATTTGTTAATTGTCAATACACCTTCCTTTATTAAGCGGCTTTGTGGTTTGCTCGACACTTATTCTCATTTCAAATCAAGAAACATTATTCTTTTTAAAACCAAGTACTCATTACTCGAGAATGAGGTTTCACAACACATTTAACAAAATGTTAATAACCAAGTAAAACAAGTTAAGTCTCTTATCTTTCAAGATCAAGTCTCTTAACTTCTACAATCAACAAACCAATCTTTTACCTACATAGAGTCGTTATAACTAACTTCCCATAAAGCTATTATAACACTATGTTTTAAACCAACCAACTCATTTAACACGTATGCGTCTCTGCGTACTACATAGTTTACAAAGCATCATGCTAGAAGGATAGGAAGAGGTTCACATACCTCGCGGCGATTATCGACAATAAGCAAAACGCTCCACGATCGTAACACAGCTGCCGTTCCACTCTTTAAGTAGAATACGCTACTCGCGATCTTCCACCTATAAGGCCCAAACGTCTATTAACTTCTAACCGCATCGGTTCCATATTCTACAGAAAATTCGGCACCGCATGACAGCGTAAATCTCCTCTCTATCGAGGCCGCTATCAAGCCAACGAGGGTTTATACGTCTAACCTGGCGTATACAATTCTACTATCTGATAATACCACAAGTCTTCTTATGTCTGATCTATGTAATTACGATTCGATTCTTCTTTAAATTGAGATTAAGTCAAAAGACATTGCATGGTATGTTGATTCTATATATAGTATACTTCAACTATATAATCTACAACATGTAATCTCCAATTACAATAAGGACAAGAATATTTACCTCGACAAGCCCAAAATTATCCAAGTTATAATGTCGATCTGAGCAAGGTTTAGCTCGCTCGTGCGCTCCAAACCACTCCAAACAACCCTTAGAAGTTCTAACCAACTTCTACTCAAATACTTGACCAACTATGAAGATTTCCTTGGGGTTTCGGTTTGAGACTAAAAGGACAAAGGTAGTATTTCCTGCTCTACGTATAGAGGTAACTTTTGAAATACTACTAGGTAAAGGCTAAGGTATTTTGGGCATTATAACAATCTTAGGAGAGTATTTCTATACCACAAAGGGGGTATTATACGAAACAACTAGGCTAGGGGGTACCCACGGCTACCTTCTGAGGGGAGGGGAGGCTCTCGGCCACACGGCCACTCAAAGGGGGAGGGGGCAAGGCTTAGGACGAGAACACTCAAGAGGGAGGAGAGTTTTCAAGGCTAAGACAAAGTGAGGTGGATGAATAAGTTCATCACTAAGGGGTATTTATAGCCTGAGCCAAGGCCAATCAATGGCCAAGATCATGCCAAGTGCAAGGCAAGTGTAGGGCCAAGATCAAGCCAAGTGCACCTAACCCTACTCACAAAACATGCCACAAAACAATGCACCAAACAAGGCCAAAACAAGGCACAAAATAAGGGAGGAAGACGTCCCCCGCTTACTGCAAACCGTCACTTGAGGTGACGAGTGTCACCTCTCGTTGGCCCAAAAATGTTCGTCGCTCGGAAAAATCCGCAAAATACAAAGCGACATAGCCGGAATTTTCCCTCGCAAGTTATGTAAAGCGTTTAGTCGAAAAACGACTCTGTCGGGTGTTGTGCACAATAAATATTTCGGCCAAGGGTGCCACGTGGGGTGACACGTGTCGCCCCGGTCGCCTGAATATTTCGTCTTGAAAATATCCAAAATCTGAAATCTCAAAAACAAAGCGGGCCCACAAGTAAATTTCTCCGTGGGCCCACGTGACCATTTAGAAAATAAAATCTCAAAATTCTAATATAATCTATGAAGTCCAAATACCAAATCACAGAATCCAATTCCCGTTAACGAACCTTTTTCTTCACAAATAGCAGGAAACTTTTAGTCGAAAACTCACATCTTTCTTTCTTTTCAAAATTTCTGTACTCTCAAATGCGTCGTCCTCACATACATACCACGCAACTACGGGTATAACAAGGCTGGAATCTGTGATTCCATTAGTACCCATGGTTCACCAAGATCGGATAGTTTGAGGCTACGGGACTTTCGAGTTGTAGCCCGCGAGTTCTACGGTGGAGGCACGAGGATGATCGCGAGAGTTCATTCGGCGATTCTGACGGATCATGAGAGTGATCAAGGCTTGAGACCGAGTCGGTGGTCTTAGGTTCGCATCGGCTGCGTGATCCGCGATCGGTGGTTTGATTCGTGGGAGCCGTCGGGAGAGTATGCACTTCCGGTAGTATGGAGCGAGTTCTCGGGGCATTTCTTGCACATTTCTTGCCTCCAGATGAGAAGGGCTCGGGCGACATATTTTTGATGTTGAGACAGACCGGGCGTGCGGTTCGGGAGTACAATGTGAGTTTGACTCATTAGCTCGATGCGTCCCGCTTTGGTAGCGGCATGGAGGGCGAGTGCACCGCTACGTCACGGGCTTGATGACTACTTAGCGAGCTTGTTCGGTGTAGCTCTTCAGCCATGCATGGACATTGTCCGCATCTGAGCTTATCTGCAGGATGTGAGGCGGAGAGGTCGGCGGAATGGCCGAGATCGGCAAAAAGGGCGGGGCAATGAGGTCGCTGGTAACTTCGAGGCGGACGCCTCGATGCGAGCTAGTTATGTACCTCTGCCCGATCTGAGTGGTCCTCCACGATCTTGGGGCGTTCGGGGTATTCGGGAGCTGGTCGAGCTCGGGGCTTCGGTTTCTGAGATATACACGGGTTCTAGCGGCGAGATTCATGTCCCCGGTGTAATGCACGATGTGGCAGGCGTCATCCCGGGGAATGTCGTCTTCTTACTGGTGCTTGTGTCACGACCCGTTCCGGGGCCCGTGACTGGTGCCTTACCCGGGCACCCAAGTAGTCATACATTAGAGAAATCAGCGGAATATAAAAACAAGACATGAAACAGTTGTAAAATGAGACATAGTTTTATGTGAGAAAATGTCGCCTTTCGGCATATATATATAAACATAGTTTTGCAGTTACATCCCAACTATACCATAGGACTACAGACCTCTAAGAAGATAAACAACTATGGCGGGACAGGGCCCGCCATGCAGAATATGTACAAAACTATATACAACAACGGGAGATCATACCCAAACGTCGAGCCTCGGAGAAGATGGAGCTCGACACCAAAGCAAAAGATCCTAAGGATGTGGATCTAGCACACCTTGCCCTTACTGCGGCATGAGCGGCCCGAAGGAGGTCGATAACAGTACCAAGTATGTGAAACTGTAAAGTACTTAAATGAAATCAAAGTATTTAAAACCATTTGCAAATACAATCAGTTCAATTGCACATAGTGTCATATCACAAACAAGAACAATAATAGATATAATGTAACTGGTCTTTCCTAGGCGCGAATGATCGAAGCAAGGCCAATCGCCCATAGTATCATTATGCGTACCTAGTCTGGACTTCCGCGATCCGCATAGGTCACACGAGACCGCGTGAGGTATTCCTCGCATCGGGGTAGCTAACCCACAGTACCCTCCCGGACTCCGCGATCCGCATAGTCTCATAGACCGCGTAGTCACACCGACCGCGTAGGGCATCCCCGCGTCGGGATAAAACACCGGAATGATCAATCACGAACTCCATGACTCGCGTAGTCACATAGCGCATAGGCCGTATAGACCGCGTCAAGGGTGGCAAGCCCTCGGTATAACAAGTCGAGGGTAGGTGATATAATAACATTACAATGACTTACCGTTTAGCGTAAGCACAACAAGAATGACCCCTTTCACAACATCACAAGACACTAACACGCGTAGCATCATAATATGTCTATTTATCAAACAATCTTACTACACCTTACAATCAATACAAGGTTTTTATAAACAAATAAGTAAATGATCCACTTTTATCTTTCTTAAGTTGTTATACCTAACTTCCCATTAAGCTAGTATAACTCTTAAGTTTTGTTTAAAAACCAAATATTTCTCTTACATTAAAAATGATTCGATATTCTTTTGAAATGCTTCAAGATCTTTATTATTCGTGCTTAAGTCTAAAGACATTGCCGTAATTATTATTCGAGCTTAAGTCAAAAGACATTGCGTAATTATTATTCGATTAACACCGCGTCGTCTATCGTGCGATATATATATTTAAAATATCATGCTCAAGAGTATAGGAAGAATCACATACCTTCTCGCGAAAACCACCGCCAAGTCGAATATGTCGTAGAGAATCAACCTATAATAGTCGACACGTCTATCAACGTCTAGACTACTTTATGTGATTCTAAGCAGAGGGTTCTCTATCCTACGGAAAATTGGGCAACACTTCCCTACCCGCCAAGCTACTCAAGTCTACTGTAAAAACAATCCTATGTAAGTACAGTTCAATTATTCTTCATTTATACCCTTCTATTGTGATAACAGTTCAATTCTATTCTTTAATATCCTTCAGTGTATCTTATACTCAAGTCTATACTATTCTTATATGTAATATCCAATTACACTAGAAGGACAAGAGTATTTACCTCGATAAGCCCAAAATTATCCAAGTATAAATGTCGATCCTGAGCAAGGTTTAGCTCATAATTTGTACGCTCCGATAGCTCCAAGAAACCCTTAGAAGTTCTACACAAATTCTACTAAAATACTATAAGGGATTTGGGCTAGGGTATTTTGGAATAGTAACTTAAACTTGGAAGACAACTTTTCTACCAAGGGAGGGGGGGTAGGTTTCGGCTAAGGGCTCAAGGAAGGGGGGGAGAGCCTTGGACGAAAAGCTTATAAGAGAGGGGAGGGATTTTTTTCAAGAGTTGGAGAATTGATTTGTGGATGAAGAAAACCTTCAAGTTAGGGGGGTATTTATAGGTCAAGCAATGGCCAACCAATGGCCAAGATGAAGCCAAGTGCTAGGCAAGTGTAAGGTGGAGATTTAGGCAAGTGTCCTTATCCATCTACTACACAAATATCCTACCAACTCCTTGACTAAGGGGAGAGGCACAAAAAACGTGCCAACAATGCCCCACTTTGCCGTCCAATGAGGGTGACAAGTGTCACCCTCCCGTTGGTCCAAAATATTTCATCTCTCGGAAAAATCCGCAAAAAATATAAATGACATAGCCGGAATTTTCCCTTCGCAAGTTTTGTAAAACGTTTCGTCGGAAAACGATTCTTTTAGTGAGTTGTGCACAAGTTTTCGTCCATAGTGCCTAACTTTAAGACTAAACTTTTGTACGTACGCCCTCACGTACATACTCTAGAAATACGGGGTATAACATTCTCCCCTCCTTAGAAACATTCGTTGTTATACCCCGTATTTCCAGAGTATGTACGTGAGGGCGTACGTATACAATTTGAGCCTTAAAGTAGGCATAGGTTCGAATTTGTGCATAACTACCAAAAGGAGTCGTTTTTCGACGAAACGTTTCCACAGCTTTCGTAGGGAAAATTCCGGCTATGTCAATAATAATTTTTGCGGATTTTCCGAGCTACATTTTGGACCAACGGGAGGTGACATGTGTCACCTCACATGAAACTGGGGCGACAATTTGGACGAGAACGGTGGCATGTAGTTGGTAGGATATTTTGTGCAAGTTGGTGTGGTAGATGGAGAAGGTGCACATGGCTTAATCCTAGCCCTCCACGTGCCTACCACTTGGATGACTCTTGGGCATTGGTTGGCCATTTCTTGACCTATAAATACCCTCTAAGTTGATGAACTTCTTCATCCTAAATTGTTCTAAGTCTTGAAAAATCCTCCCTCTCCTTGAGCTTTTCGTCCAACACCCTCTCCCCTCTAGCCTAAGTGGTTGGCCGAGGCCCTCCTAGCCTGGCCGAAAGTATCCCCCTCCTTGAGGTGCTAGCCGTGGGTACCCCCACCCCTAGCCTAGTTGTTTTCGTATAATACCCTTGTTGTGGTATAGAATTACTCTCTAGTATTGTTATAATGCCCAAATACCTTGGCCCAAATACCTTGTAGTATTCCCAAGGTTACACTTATACAAAAGCCCAGAAAATACTATTATACTTCCCTCAGTCACAAAACGAAACCCTAAGGAAAACCTTCATAGTCGGTTGAAGTGTTAAGTAAGTTGCGAAGAACTTCTAAGGGTTGTTTGGTGCGGATTGGAGCGCCCGGAGTAGGAGCTAAACGTTGTTCAGGATCTACATATAACTTGTATAATTTTGGGATTATCGAGGTAAACACTCTTGACCTTACATTGTAATTGGGAATTACATGTTGTAGGAATATATAGTTAAAGTATACTATATATAGAAGTGAACATAGTTGTGCGGCAATGTCTTTTTACTTAAGCCTGAATAATACTTACGGCAATGTCTTGCGACTTAAGCCTGAATTTAAAGAAAGCGAATCAGTAATTACATAGGACTGTAGAGTTGTACACGTCCGGTTAGACGTGTAAACCCCGGTTGGGTGGGTAGCCGCCTCGATAGAGGAGGAGATTTCTGTTGTTGCGGGGAGGAGTCTTTGCCAATTTTCTGTAGAATTTTCTACGTCGGGATCTAAAGATATTAATAGGCGTCTTGTGGCCTCTATAGGTTGAAGTACTACGTGTGGAGTGATCTGCTTGGCTTAGAGTGTAGCCGACGGTTTGAGGTACTTGGAGCGTTTTGCTATTAGTCGATAATCGTCGCGAGGTATGTGAACCTCTTCCTATCTGTTCTAGCATGATATGTGTATAACTATGTAGTACGGTAGACGTACATGTGTTGAATGTATTTGATTGTCCTTAAACATAAAGTGTTATAACGGCTTTATGGGAAGTTGGTTATAACAGCTCTATGTAAATGAGAAATGCTTTGTGGTTTTTAAAAGATAACTGATTTGACTTATAACCGACTTGAAGTACAAGAACCTTGAAGTATTCTAAAAAGAAGTGTATACTTGGTTTGAAAACATAAAAGTTATACCAGCTTTATGAGAAGTTAAGTGTAACGCCTTAAGAGAGATAAAAAGAATGGTTTAATGGTTTAGAAGTTAAGAGACTTATTCTTAAAAGATAAGAGACTTGACTTAATATGGATGTTTGTGTGAAACCTCATTCGTGAGTAATGAGTACTTGGCTTTTGAAAGAATAATGTTTCTTGATTTGAAATCGAATGTGTATCGACAAACCACTGCAGCGTAAATAAAGGAAAATGTATTGAATAATTAAGTATTATTAAAACCAGTAGAAACCTCCATCTGCATAGAAGCTAAGATGAGACAAAATGATATTACATTTTCTAGATCATGGCTGCTTAATAAGATTGATTATGAACAAGAATAACCTACTCGCCTATGACATATGTTACTCAATTGTTTTAAAAGAGATTAAGGCATTGAACTATGAAACTTTTAAAAAAAGAGACTTGTGTAATTGAAATTAGGCAAACTGGACTTTAGGGAAAAGAAAGGCATTGTGTTATCTTAAAATGGCGTAAAACATAAGGTGTTATAACAGCTTTATGGGAAGTTGGTTATAACGACCTTATGAAAACAAAAGAAAGGTTTTATCATTGGTTTTAATGTGGTAACTTGACTTTAAAAAGAGAAGTGTTTGGGTCAAAAAAGAAGGCATGGTGTTGCCTTAATTTGGTTTTAAAAAGGAAAGTATGGAAGTTGTTTTGGTTTACTTAAAAGATATAAGTCACTCTATTTTTATACTACGGGTATCGGGTGACTTTTATAAAAGGAATAGATCTCTTTAAAAGGAATTTAACGTACGTAGTACTTTAGGGTTAAAACCCGGACTTGGCCATAAAATGAAAGTACTTCGAGTTGTGTATAAACTTGCCTATGCTTGTTGTCGTGAAACTTGCCTATGCTTGTTGTTGTGAAACTTGCCTATGCTTGTTGTTGTGAAACTTGCCTATGCTTGTTATTGTGAAACTTGCCTATGCTTGTTGTGATAGCCTTTGTTGTGCAAGAATTGTGTTTCTTTACTCTGGCGTCTCTCGATGGAGGTCGGTTGACTTGTTGAGAACTTACTTGGCGTGGCCGTGATGGTGGATAAATTCCGCAGATGCGTTCTGTGATAGTGTTACTTTTGTTAATCGCTTTGGACATCGACCACGATCGTGGCGCGCGGGTATGCTTCCACTTTGATTACCGCTTGTTGTCTTATTGTTTCCCTTTGGACATCTCGACCGCGATCGTAGCGCGCGGATATGCTTCCATTTGGAATCTTTGTCTTATTGTTTCCCTTTGGACATCGACACGATGCGTGGCGCGCGGGTATGCTTCCATTTGGAATCTTTGTCTTATTGTTTCCCTTTGGACTCTTGCGACGATCGTGCGCGCGGGTATGCTTCCATTTGGAATGTTGTCTTATTTGTTCCCTTTGGACATACCGACACGATCGTAGCGCGGGTATGCTCATTTGGGATTGCTATCTTGTTGTTATCATATCATGATCGCCGCGGTGAGGAAGGTACTCACGGCGGGATTGATGTTGTGGGCGTGAGACCACGAAATGATATAAGCATTATGTGTGTGTCTTGTAGTTTGGTTATCATACCGTCTCCTGCTTTTATAGACTATTATGATTTCATTTCTGATATTTTCTGATTTCACATACTTGGTACTGTTATCTTGACCTCCTTGGAATTTGCGTTCATCTGCGGTAGAAGTACATCATTTGTCGATCCGCGTTTAGGATCTCATTTCAGCATTTTGGGAAGCTCCGCTCCGTCGGAGGCTTATCTTTGGTATGTTACCACAGTGCAGTAAGTTCTTGTGCGTTCGGGGTATGGCGGGCCACTGTCGTCATAGTTGTTGTATAAATCTTAGAGTGCAGCTGCTTTGTTGTGGCGGGGTTGTAAGGATTATGCTTGTTCAAATGTCTTTATATATATATGTTGAAAGGCAACCGTTTTGGTTGGCCTATTTTATTTCATCATGATCCATGTCTAATTTGCATGTTTAAGTTTTTATTTTCGCTGGTTTTCTCTGATGTTGTATCACTAGGGTGCCCGGGGTAAGACACCAGTCACGGGCCCGGGTTCGGGTCGTGACAAAAGTGGTATCAGAGCAGTTAGTCCTCGGAAAGTGTCTACAGACCGTGTCTAGTAGAGTCTTGATTATTGGTGTGTTGTGCACCACATCTATAATCAGGAGGCTATAGGACATTTAGGATTGGTTTCTATTCTTCTCATTCTGAGATCGTGCCTTAGAGCTGTGTGATAAGTTGAACCCCTCTGACGTATTCCTTTCCTTTACCAGTTATGCCTCGCGTAAAACCTTGGGCGAGAAGGGCAAAGCGTGAGGTAATCTGAGTAAAGCGGCGATCTCTACAGACCGCGATACTGAGCCTCGATCCTACAGTGAGGCGAGAGAGATGGGTTACAAGAGATGGCCCGATTAATGGCGAGTTGTGGCAGACTTGAGGATAAGTGGATCTGGCGATTCGATCCAGAGCACCCATAGTTCACCCCGGCGAGCGATTTGAGACTACGGGATTTTTACGAGTTGTAGGCGCGAGTTTTATGGGTCAAGGCACGAGGATGATCGCGAGTTCATCCAAGCGATTCTGACGGATCGTGAGTGATCGAGCATCGGAGACCGAGTCGGTGGTCCTAGGTTCACATCGGTGCGTGATCTGCCGATCGGCCGTTTGATTCGTGGGAGCTATCGGGAGAGCATGCACTTCCACCGTTTGGGGCGAGTTCTCGAGGCATTTCTTGCACATTTCTTGCCTCGCGGATGAGGAGGGCTCGGGCCGACATATTTTTGGTGTTGCGGCGAGCAGGCGTGCGGTTCGGGAGTACAATGTGGAGTTCGACTCATTGGCTCGATGCGTCCCGCATTAGTAGCTAGTATGGGGATCGAGTGCCGATATATTACGAGGCTCGATGATTACCTAGCGAGAGTTGTTGGTGTAGCTCTTGGTGGGCATGGACGTGCCGCGTGCGACTTATGCACTTAGAGGAGGAGCGGAGAAATCGGCGAAATGACCAAGGTCGTGAAGAGGGCGAGCAGCGAGGTCCTTTGGTGACTTTCGAGGCGGACCGCCTCGTGAACTAGTTATGCGCCTCGCCCGATCTGAGTGGTCCTCCACAATCTTGAGCATCCAGAGTATTGAGGAGCGGTCGGGGCTCGAGGTTGATTTTCGGAGAGTAGGGGTGTTAGCGGCTAAAGCCACCCCTACCTCGTTGTGATCGCGTGGTAGACTCCACGTGGGAGTGTCGTGCTAGTCAGAGTTTGTTTTACATGCGGCCAGCGGGGCCATTTGGGAGAAATTGTCCGACCGGGTAGCTGGTAGGATAGCATGCACTACGAGATCGATTGCGGGTTCTTCACCTTCCACGGCTAGGCGGGATGTTCATACCGGCGGGCCACGGTAGAGGTCGCGGTGGAAGTTCGATTTTAGCGGTCCTTCGACCGCCTACTTTCAGTATATCCTTAACCTGTAGAACCGGTATGTATCGATGTTATGATAATGTGTTAAGTGTTATGTTCGGATAGCTTTGTGCTAAAATGTGATTTAGAAACCTGGTTGGTGAAAAAGGATAAGCCTGGGGGTGAGAAATGATGAACCTTAGAATATTACAGTTGAGACCTTAGACGTAAGGTCGTCTTGAGTACAAGATCTTGCGGGTGATCTTTGTCAGAATGTATAATCATACGTAGAGTAATTGTGGGGAAATTTCCTTGGGTAGTGTAAAAATGGAAGTGGTAGCTTTCATGACCTGTAGAGGTAAGATTGTTCCGGATCGGGGAACAAGAGCGTGATGCGTAAGTGGGTCGGGTTGGGGCCATGTTGAGGGCCAACCCGCGGCCGGTTTCAAAGTGGGGTCAGCTCTGGGTGGTCCCGCCAGGTGGTAGGGTCACGAGGGTGCTAGGCCCATGATTAGATGACCATCGTATGAGTTTGTGGATATGTTCGACCAGAATCGGTTTGTGAAGGCCGGGAATATCCTTAAGGAAGATTGAGAATAGTAAGATGACCAAGTTTGGAGGTGGTGACTCCAAAGTTTTGGGAAAGCGATGACTGAAGTGTGGTACGTATACTAGAGGAGTTCAAGTGTCCGAGAAGGGCACGACGAGTAAGGAAGGAAGAGAACGTGTGATATTTCGTGGCCAGGTGTGGCGTTGGCAACTTGTTAGGAGAACTTCATCGTTATCCGTCTTGAGAAGGAACATTCGGGACGAATGTTTCTAAGGAGGGGAGAATGTTATACCCCGTATTTCCGGTATGTATGCGTGAGGCGTCGTATACAATTTGAGCCTTAAAGTAGGCATAGGTTGAATTTGTGCATAACTACCAAAAGAGTCGTTTTTCGGCGAAGCGTTTCCACGACTTTCGTAGGAAAATTCCGGCAATGTCAATAATAATTTTTGCGGATTTTTAGAGAGGCGTAACATTTTGGACCAGCGGGAGGGTGACATGTGTCACCTCACATTGGAAAACTTGGCGGCAATTTGGACGAGAAAGGTGGCATGTAGTTGGTAGGATATTTTGTGCAAGTTGGTGTGGTAGATGGATAAGGTGCATGGCTTAATCCTAGCCTACACTTGCCTAACACTTGGATGAATCTTGGCCATTGGTTGGCCATTTCTTGACCTATAAATACCCTCTAAGTTGATGAACTTCTTCATCCTAAATTGTTCTAAGTCTTGAAAAATCCTCCTCTCCTTGAGCTTTTCGTCAACACCCTCTCCCCTCTAGCCTAAGTGGTTCGGCCGAGGCCCCCTCCCTAGCCTAGCCGAAAGTATCCCCACTCGCTTGAGGTGCTAAGTGGGTACCCCACTAGCCTATTTGTTTCGTATAATACCCACTTGTTGTGGTATAGAAATACTCTCTAGTATTGTTATAATGCCCAAATACCTTGGCCCAAATACCTTGTAGTATTCCCAGGTTACACTTATACAAAAGCCAGAAAATACTATTATACTTCCTCATCCACAAACGAAACCCTAAGGAAAACCTTCATAGTCGGTTGAAGTGTTTAAGTAGAAGTTGCGAAGAACTTCTAAGGGTTGTTGGAGCGGATTGGGCGCCGGAGTAGGAGCTAAACGTTGTTCAGATCGACATATAACTTGGATAATTTTGGGCTTATCGAGGTAAACACTCTTGACCTTCTGTTGTAATTGGGAATTACATGTTGTAGGAATATATAGTTAAAGTATACTATATATAGAAGTGAACATAGTTGTGCGGCAATGTCTTTTGACTTAAGCTGAATAATACTTACGGTAATGTCTTGCGACTTAAGCTGAATTTAAAGAAGAGAAATCAGTAATTACATAGGGTGTATTCAGATGAACTTGTGTAGCATTGATGTGTAGTAGAGTTGTACACGTCAGGTTAGGCGTGTAACCCCACGGTTGGTGGGTAGCGCCTCGATAGAGGAGGAGATTTAAGGCCATTGCGGGAAAATCTTTGCGAATTTTCTGTAGAATTTTCTACGTCGGGATCTAAAGATATTAATAGGCGCCTTGTGGCCTCTATAGGTTGAAGTACTACGTGTGGAGTGATCTGCTTGGCTTAGAGTGTAGCCGACGGTTTGAGGTACTTGGAGCGTTTTGCTATTAGTCGATAATCGTCGCGAGGTATGTGAACCTCTTCCTATCTGTTCTAGCATGATATGTGTATAACTATGTAGTACGGTAGACGTACATGTGTTGAATGTATTTGATTGTCCTTAAACATAAAGTGTTATAACGGCTTTATGGGAAGTTGGTTATAACAGCTCTATGTAAATGAGAAATGCTTTGTGGTTTTTAAAAGATAACTGATTTGACTTATAACCGACTTGAAGTACAAGAACCTTGAAGTATTCTAAAAAGAAGTGTATACTTGGTTTGAAAACATAAAAGTTATACCAGCTTTATGAGAAGTTAAGTGTAACGCCTTAAGAGAGATAAAAAGAATGGTTTAATGGTTTAGAAGTTAAGAGACTTATTCTTAAAAGATAAGAGACTTGACTTAATATGGATGTTTGTGTGAAACCTCATTCGTGAGTAATGAGTACTTGGCTTTTGAAAAGAATAATGTTTTACTGATTTCGGAAATCAGAATGTGTATCGACAAACCACTGCAGCGTAAATAAAGGAAAATGTATTGAATAATTAAGTATTATTAAAACCAGTAGAAACCTCCATCTGCATAGAAGCTAAGATGAGACAAAATGATATTACATTTTCTAGATCATGGCTGCTTAATAAGATTGATTATGAACAAGAATAACCTACTCGCCTATGACATATGTTACTCAATTGTTTTAAAAGAGATTAAGGCATTGAACTATGAAACTTTTAAAAAAAGAGACTTGTGTAATTGAAATTAGGCAAACTGGACTTTAGGGAAAAGAAAGGCATTGTGTTATCTTAAAATGGCGTAAAACATAAGGTGTTATAACAACTTTATGGGAAGTTGGTTATAACGACCTTATGAAAACAAAAGAAAGGTTTTATCATTGGTTTTAATGTGGTAACTTTTTTTTTTTTTAGGTAAATGCAAATATTATTACTAATAACGAAAAGGAAGTGGCTACAATCAGTCGTTGAGGTATCTCAAGCCTCAACGTAATGCAAACAAGAAGAGATAGAGGGGAGGGGTGGTCACTCAAAAGGTGCCACTACAAGAGGGGATAAAATCATAGAGAACTCTATAAGATGTTGTTTTGATTCTTGCAATGACCTCTTACAGGCAAGCTTGTGCCTTCAAAGAGCATTGTGTTTCTTGCCCTCCAAATCTCATAGACCATTATGCAAAAAGTAAGCAAAATAGCTTTGGCTCGGATGCTTGTCATGGTGTTCTTTCTTAATCCATTTAAGGGAGCTTTCAACAGTTGTCATCTCTCTTCTAATACCCAACCAATCTTTTATGCTCTTCCAAATCATGTGTGTAAAAGGGCATTCAAAGAAGAGGTGTTCCCTTGTTTCATTAGCTTGCTTGCAGAATCCAAGATTTATCCTCCAAGTTGAGAAATGATAGAGTATCCTTTGTAGCTAACGCTTCTGCAATTTAGCCACATAGTAAAGAGAATTTGGGAGGAATGAATCCTTTCCAAATTTGTGACATCGAGGCTTTTTAGCTTGCGGTCGCAAGATATCATATATGAGCTTGAATCAAATATACCGTTGGCACAACATTTTGTAAAGCCGTCAATAGCATCACCATGGCTACAAAGATAGAAACAAATTTGTCGCGAATCCCACAAATCTTTTTGAATAAAGGAGTCCACAGGGCGTACCTCATAGTCCCAAATTGTAATATCTCTCAAATAGTGGCTATTGATCCATTGGACCCATGAGAATCAGCTTAGTGTGAGTTTGCCAAATCGTCTGGATAGCGGGCATGATTCCATTCCTTGATGTTCATAAGACCCAAGCCACCGGTTTGAGCGTGCAAATGATATCCCAAGAAACTCTTGGTGGTTTCCCTCCCCATAAGAATTGAATACAAGCAGACCTTACCTTGTTGATAATAGTGGCCGGGATATGAAGTGCCCGGAACCAAAAGCTCTCAACCACTTGGACGACCGACCTGATTAGTTCCAACACGGCGTAAGAAAGGGTGTGGTGCCCCATTTCTGAATGTAATTCGAAATAGCACTAGTGAATGGGGCAAATTGATCCACGAGACTGAAATTGGGGACAAAGGATCCCCAGTATCGTCTTCGAAAGCTACCAATGGCGAAGCCACTCTGGTCAATATCAAGTCGAATCGTAGAATGCATTCGCTAAGTAGACAGAGGATTTAGCGGGGTTAAGAGTTAATCTGAGGCAGCCTCCAACTCTTCCGGACAATCCATAAGAATCCCAATGAAGATATATCTCCTTTGGCAAAGCATGAGGTCATCGCGAATGCAAGATGAGTAATGCCCAATTTCTTACACTTTGGAAAATATGAAAGCTCTTGCCTCGACCTTCATTTTAAGCGACCTTGAGAGGTATTCCATACACAAGATAAAGAGAGTAGGGACATAGGATCACCTTGTCTTAGGCCGCTTTCCTTTGAAGTATCCATGTAGCTCACCATTGATAGAAAGGGAGAAGAAGGTTGAGCTAACACATTCCATGATCCATCTTGTAAATCATGCAGGAATTTAAGACTTCTTAGTACCAATTCGAGGAAGCTCCAAGAGACTGTATCGAATGCTTTACGAAGGTCCACCATAAGCATACATCTTGGTGAGACTCTGGCTCTATTAAATCCTCTCACAAGCTCTTGTGCCACATATACGTTGTCCATCATGTTTCTTCCTTTCACAAAAGCCCCTTGGGATTTGTCAATGAGAGAAGAAAGGATCAATGCCATTCTGTTAGCTAGAATCTTTGTGATGATCTTATAGATCACATTAGTCAATCCGATGGGCCTGAAATCATTTACCTTGGGATCATGGTCAGTTTTTGGTAGCAGGGTAATGATGGTATGATTAACCTGCTTCAAAAGAACTCCAGTAGAGAAGAACTCTTGGACACATCTTACAACATCATGACCCACATCTTTCCATCTATTCTTGAAGAAAGCGGTAGTATAACCATCCGGTCAGTGCCTTGTCATTGCCTATATCAGAGAGTGCTTCCCAAATCTCCTTTGGGGTGATGAAATGCAAAAGTTGTAATCTCTCTTCTTCACTCAGCTTTGGGCCATAGTTGAACACATCAGGATCAAAGTTGGTAGTGGGTCAGGAAGTACCTAATAGATCTTTGTAAAATTCAACAAGCAACTTCACGACTTCTTACGGTGATGTAGTGATAGTACCATTAGCTTTAACAAGAAAGTTAATGGAATTCTGACATTACTCCTTTTGATCAAACTATGAAAGTATTTGGAACATCTATCACTTCCAATCAAGTGCTTCGTCTTGACTTACGCCTTATGAAGTGTCTTTCACTTCGAGAAGGTGTTTGCTCTAGCTCTTGAGGACTTAACCTTGGCTTTAAGCTCCTCATCAAAGGGATTTTCCATGTGTGCATTGATAGCCTCCTTGAACTCTATGTTTGCCCTTTTGCTCTTTGTTCGATACCTCAAAGTCACTTATGTTCAAAGCCCTTAAAGGTTGCTTGAGGCTTTCAATTTGGAGGCAAGGACGAATTGAGCGATACCCATGTCTTGTCTCCAACATGAAGTCATAATGTTCTCAAAGGCTGGGTGAGAAAGCCACATATTCATGAACTTGAAAGGGCGTTTCCCAACATTATAGGATGCAATAATCGTGGCTATCACAGGACAGTGGTCCGAGACAGGCTCCATAGGCATGAAATTGGCCTTGCATTCTAAGGTCAAATCACTCCAATTTTGATTCATCAACACTCTATCAAGCTTAGACCAAATCGAACCATTCGTCCAAGTGTAGAAGGAACAGGATGAAGGAGCGTCTTCTAGTCCATGAGAATTCCTGAAATCTCCAAGATCCCTAAGTGCATAAGGCGTGAGAGGAGGACCCCCCACCTTATCATTAGGGTTGCAGTAAGTGTTGAAATCTCCCATAATCATCCAAGGCTTATTGATGCCAACGCCCAAGTGAGAAAGGTGATGCCAAAGCATCCTTCTATCCGAGATGCTATAAACTGGGTACACAAATGTGGCAAGGAAGGACACTTGTGTTATATTGCAACTTGCACGGACATGGATATCGAGAGTCCATACCAAGCACTTCGCAACAAACCTGGATGGATCCCAAAGTAATAGCATTCTACCGCCTCCAATGAATTCCAAATTTGAGCAAAACTTCCATGCTTTGAATCTTTGAGTAGAAAGACTCATCCTTGGTTGAGATAGCTTAGTTTCCAATAGACAAATCATAGCCGCATCATGCTGTTTTGTGATACTACACACTAGAGCTTGCGTGGCAGCCCTATCCCTTTGTCCGCAAAGACCACGGACATTCCAACAAAGTATTTTCATAAGGAAACAAATGAGGTTTTATTAGCACCTCTGCGCTTAGCTGCCTTCGCTTTCCCACTGCTTTTCGGCCCATTCTTTTGGACAAAACCTCTTGCCATCCATCATCTTTGTTCTTTGGAAGCCATAACTTGTGTACCAGCCAAGCTATGTTCCCCGTTCAAAGTTAACGTTACTTGACACTGGTGAGCCTTTTCCGTAGCACCGTTGAATGTAACTTCATCCAATGAAGGTGGCGGGTTCATAGGCATCTCGTAATCAGAATGTTTTGACTCACCCTCATCCTAACATGTTGTGTCGCCATTGTGAGAATTAGGAAGTGAGGACTTTGCTAGAGAATCCCGCAAAACATGGTGGGCGAGAATGACCCAAAACCGAGGACGCGGCGTGTGATACTTCTCCCAAGCTTAGGTACAGGAGGTGTTGTGTGCACAGTTTCTTCAATGTCCATCAAGTTATCGGCATCTACGGGATGTTGAGAAGTTGGTGGATGAGGAGGGTTGGTTCCACCGTGCCTTTGTTGACCTTCAAATGAATAGAATCATCCACTGTTGTTAGGGGACCTCGATTGCATGTTATTGGAGCTTCTTCAATGTTGACATCATCCTCGCCTTCCTACACTTCAAGTGGTTGTGTCCAAAACGCACAATGATAGCAAAAGTCGGGTAATTCTCATAGTTTACCCTTTGAGTATACTTTACGTTATCGGGAGATTGACGACAAAATCCATTATCGGCTCCTTGCTAACATCCACTTCCACTAGAACTCTTGCATAGTTCATTTTAGACCTTTCCTTAGTATATTGGTCGGTGTAAAGAGGTTTTCCTACACGTGAAGCAATCTTACTAAGGCAGTTACCTCAAATAGAAAGGGAATGTCAGGAAAGTGACCCAAATAGGAATGTCCATAAACAAATCATCCGTTATAAGAACTCCTTTATTGATAGCCTTGAGCATCATGGTTTTCCGTAGACCATATAAGGGCCTCGTGAAGTACATTAGTGCGCTCTTCCTCCGTCATGAATTTGAACAACATCCGACCTTTGCCATATGGTATAATCTGGCATTTAACTCCCCATCCTTTCACAATCGTATTCAATGCTTCTCTTCCCGGGAAAGGACCCGTGAAGCAACCTATTAGGCAATAGCCCCAAGTTTCTATGAAAGGAACTTCATCCTCAGCATCTATATTTACTTCCTCCTTGTTGTTCAATAAATTGTAACTTCATACCTTTTGCCTCAATCCTAGTTCCATGAAGACTCAGCGTAAGTCTTTTTAGGAGGGAAGGGACCTTTGCCATGGTTTGGGGGAAGATTGTTGTGAGTTGTGGTCGTGGTAGGGAAATGATGTGGTTTAGAAGGTGCATTAGTGTGTAAATCATTGGGAGGTATATCTGGAGGTATAGGCGGAGGAAGGGTAGAAGGGAGTGAGCTTGGGCATGATAGAAGAGATGATTTGCGTGCCATTTGGGAGGTAGGGAATTTGTGTTGGTTTTCAGAAGGAATAGAAGGAAGAGGAGATAGAAGGGGTGTGGTGTTGTGAAATTCAGGAAGTAGTGAAGTGGTATTAGATGAGAGAGGGGGGAAGTTTAGGACTCTACTCGAATCCGAGGAAGTGTTAAAGACGAAAGGAGTGTTGTGATTCTTGAGATTGGCTCCACTTAGCAAACTAGCTAAAGTAGGGAAGGCTTCATTGGTGACACTTAAAGAAATCTGGGGTTGTTGACTTGAATCACGAGAAGGCACTTTGAATGCCGTCTCATTCAATGTTGACCCCTCGGCTCTTGCATCATTGATGGTTATGGAGTTCCTAGGCTCCTTAGACATAGAAATAGCTTTGTTTCTCACAATTGACTTGGCTCTTCGTAACGTGAGTAGTCAATGCCACTAGATTGTCCCCACGATTCGCCTTGAAACCAAGACCATCATAAAGTCCGGAGTTATTAGAGAGTCATTGATACCCGCCACATTCAATGCCGACCGCCCGGCTCGTGGAGTTCCTAGGCTCTTGGACAAAGAAATAGCTTTGTTTCTCACAATTGACTTGGCTCTTCGTAACGTGATTAGTCAATGCCCGTAGATTTTCCCCTGATCCGTCTTGGAACTAATACCATCATAAAGAACCGAGTAATGAGAGAGTCGTTGGTACCGCCTCATAAATGTGCGGCGCCTCGGCACCTCAATCAAAACGTTGGAACCCACCATTGACTTAGCTCCTTGTAAAGCGGGGTAGTTAATGTCCCTAGGTTATCCCCCCCGCCTTGGAAATCAGACCATCATTAAGGCCCGAAGTTGGGAGTGTAAACTTGATACGCGGCATTAAAGTTTGACGCCTCGGCTCAATTGTGACGTTCAAACCTTGGGGCTAGAAACCCTTCGTATTCCACATCTGATCTTGATCCTTGCATAGAGTGCATATTCCTAGTATCATTGTTATCCTCGTGACCGCCTTAGCCTTCCGACCCAAGACAGGCCGTATTGGAGTAGTCCATCGTTTCGGGCATTGAAGTTTGCTCTCTTGACATCGCGTTGAACTTCTTGGGAAAGAAGTACCATCAATGCTTTCAACCGACTTGAATCAAACAAGACATGATTACTCTTGGACCCATGAACCCCTGCACGACCGCCAAGAACCTTTGACCACGCACGACCGGTTTGGACCGAGAATGCCATCGTGTCTTGCTTCACCAATTGCAATGTCGGCCCGATTTCAACCCTTTTCCAGAAACACGAGAGAATTTCCGGGTAGTGTCGGGTACTAATCTTTGGGTATTGTCTAGTTCTTCCGAAATGAACCCTTTACCAACAAATTGGCGTGGAATGATCGACCACCATAGTAGCATTAGGGCGTCAATGGTCTGCCGGAAGTTTTGCCTTCAAACTCACTAATATCCAAGCTTTCAATTTCGATATTTTTGCCCATTCATGTATCCTTTGTAGCATAGAATCATCTACTACATTTTCTAAAGGAAAGCGCGATGCAGAGTAACATGAACCAACACGGAAGGTCGAGATTGGAATAAGATTTTCCTCGCCATTGTTGGACTCCGCCATTCTTTTTCTTCTTTGTTCTAGCTTTAGCCGAACCGCTGAACCTCTGAATCATTGCTAGAACGTGTGTAACGTTTAGACTTTTTCATATTGTGGACAATAACAATCAAACCATAATGAGTCAAACTAAAAACTAAGGGGAAGAAGAGGAAGAAACCTAAGGAGCAACTAAGGGAAACGTTGAGAGCGTTTTCTTAGTGAGAGAAACTTCTCTCTAACTCCTTGTCACTTTAATTAATGTGGTAACTTGACTTTAAAAAGAGAAGTGTTTGGGTCAAAAAAGAAGGCATGGTGTTGCCTTAATTTGGTTTTAAAAAGGAAAGTATGGAAGTTGTTTTGGTTTACTTAAAAGATATAAGTCACTCTATTTTTATACTACGGGTATCGGGTGACTTTTATAAAAGGAATAGATCTCTTTAAAAGGAATTTAACGTACGTAGTACTTTAGGGTTAAAACCCGGACTTGGGCATAAAATGAAAGTACTTCGAGTTGTGTATAAACTTGCCTATGCTTGTTGTCGTGAAACTTGCCTATGCTTGTTGTTGTGAAACTTGCCTATGCTTGTTGTTGTGAAACTTGCCTATGCTTGTTATTGTGAAACTTGCCTATGCTTGTTGTGATAGCCTTTGTTGTGCAAGAATTGTGTTTCTTTACTACCGCGTCTCTCGATGGAGGGTCGGTTGACTTGTTGAGAACTTACTTGGGCGTGGCCGCGGTGACGATAAATTCCGCAGTGCGTTCACGCTGATAGTGTTACTTTGTTAATCGCTGGACATCACGACCGCGATCGTGGCGCGCGGGTATGCTTCCACTTTGATTACCGTCTTGTTGTCTTATTGTTTCCCTTTGGACATCGACCGACGATCGTAGCGCACGGGTATGCTTCCATTTGGAATCTTTGTCTTATTGTTTCCCTTTGGACATATCGACACGATCGTAGCGCGGGTATGCTTCCATTTGGAATGCTGTCTTATTGTTTCCCTTTGGACCTACTGACACGATGCGTAGCGCACGGGTATGCTTCCATTTGGAATGTTGTCTTATTTGTTCCCTTTGGACATACTGACACGATGCGTAGCGCACGGGTATGCTCTCATTTGGGATTGCTATCTTGTTGTTATCATATCATAGACTGCCGGCAGTGAGGAAGGTACTCCACGGGCAGGATTGATGTTGTGGGCGTGAGACCCTTAAATGATATAACTGTTATGTGTGTGTACTGTAGTTTGGTTATAATACCTGTCTCCTGCTTTTATAGACTATTATGATTTCATTTACGATATTTTCTGATTTCACATACTTGGTACTGTTATCGACCTCCTTCGGGGGGCTGCGTTCATGCCGCAGGTAGAAGTACATCGGCTGTCGATCCCCGCGTTTAGGATCTCATTTCAGCATTTTGGGAAGCTCCGTTCCGTCGGAGGCTTATCTTTGGTATGTTACCCTGAGTCTGTAAGTTCTTGTACGTTCAGGGGTATGGCGGGGCCCTGTCCCGTCATAGTTGTTGTATAAATCTTAAGTGCAGCCTTTGTTGTGGCGGGGTTGTAAGGATTATGCTCAAATGTCTTTATATATATATGTTGAAAGGCAACCGTTTTGGTTGGCCTATTTTATTTCATCATGATCCATGTCTAATTTGCATGTTTAAGTTTTTATTTCCGCTGGTTTTCTCTGATGTTGTATCACTAGGGTGCCCGGGGTAAGGCACCAGTCACGGGCCCGGGTTCGGGTCGTGACATTCGTCCCGAATGTTCCTTCCCAAGACAGTTAACGATAAAGCTTAAACAGTTTGCAAATGCTACACGGCCACAAAACAACACTTAAGCATAAATGACAATGAAAATTTACAAGTAGGAAAGTGAGTTACCTGGAGGTGTGGGGAATAGGTGAGGATACTTCTGCCTCATGTCCTCCTCTGCTTCCCACGTAATCTCCTCCCTGAGCTCGTTCAGCCACAAGACTTTGACGGAAGCCACGTCCTTGGTCCGCAGACGCCTAACCTGACGATCGATTATCGCTATGGGAATCTCCTCATACGATAACCCCTCGGTCACCTGGACATCGTCAATCGGGTGTACCCTAGATGGATCCCCGATACATCTCTCGGATAGAAACATGAAACACCGGATGCATCGCCTCGGATCGGACGGCAGATCAACTCATAGGCAACCTTGCCTACCTGCGGACAATCGTCGATACCCAATGTACCTTGGCCGAGTTTCCCTTTCCTCGAATCTCATCACACCTTCATGGGTGACACCTTCAGAAAACCCAATCATCAACCTCGAACTCGGATGCGACGATGATGATGCGTATGACTTATCGACTCACGGCCGAACCGCTCTGGATAAGCTTCACCTTATCCATCGCTGCTGCGCAAATCTGGTCCCACTAATCGTACCTCGCCCATCGAACCAGCTTATCGCGATCTGCATTTCCTCCCATACAAGGCCTCATAAGGCGCCATCGAATCTGGAGTGGTAGCTATTATTATCGCAAACTCAACTAGAGGCAAATGATCCTCGGCTACCCACGAAGTCGATAACACGGGCTCGCAGATATCCTCGCAGTCCGGATAGTGCGCTCTGCTGTCCGCATGCGTGGATGGAATGCGATTACTCGTGCTCACTGCGTCCCTAAACCCTTCCGGAAAGACCTCCAGTTAGCGTGAACCGGGCTCCACATGCGATATGATCGAAATAGGGACTCCATGCGATCGACGATCTCTCGGATGTAAAGTCGGCATAATCCTCAGAAAAAGTCGTCGACGGGAAGAAAGTGGGCTGATTTAAATCGACCGTCGGCGATAACCCAAATAGAATCATGTCTCCTCCGAAAAGGGCAATCGTGATAAAGTCCATGTTGATCACCTCCCACTTCCGGTCGGGATCTCTATCGTCTTCAACAAACCACGTGCCTCGGTGCTCTACCTTCACTCGCGACAACACGCACCGAGCTACGAACTCGCAACGTCCTCTTTAAGCCATCCCACCAATACGGATCTAAGGTCGTGGTACATCTTGGTCGACCACGGATGGATAGAGTAACGCGATGTGTGCTTCCCAAGAACTGCTGCCAAGTCTCGAAACATCGGAACACACAACCTGCCCTCAAATCTTAGCACCCATCGTGCTACCTCAAGACCCTTCCTCACGAAGAGCCGTATCACGATGCGAATCAAAACCGAATCCTCAGCTGTTGCCTCTTCTCTCGACGATGGAAGACTCGGCAACCTCTCGAACTCGAACCCCATGCTATCGTAATCAATCAAACGGACACAAGGCTCGCTAATCGATGCAAATCACGAACCAGGCCGCCTCTCCGGCACATCCGATAGACTACCCATCGACTACGACTGGGCATACGCCAACATTGGCCTTCCCGGGTGGTACAGGATATCGACGCCATAATCCTTACAACTCTAACCACCGCCTGCCCGTAGGTTCGGCTCCCTGGTGAAGATATACCGAGGCTCTTGTGGTCTGTATAAATATCCACATGAACCCCATACAAGTAGTGCCTCCAGATCTTCAAGGCGTGAATCACCGCTTCCAACTCCAAATCATGGGTGGGGTAGTTCCTCTCATGCTTCTTAAGCTGTCGGGATGCGTATGCTATAACCTTGCCCTGTTGCATCAACACACATCCCAACCTGACACCCGACGCATCACAATACACAACATAACCGTCTGGACCCTCTGGAAGAGTAAGAAGCGAAGCGGTCGTCGATCTCTCTTTCAAGAATCGAAACCACGCTCACAAGCATCACCATCAAACTTAGCGCCTTACGAGTCGCCTAGTCAATGGTGCGAGAGATAGAAGCAAATTTCTCCATGAACCGATAATAACCTGCGAGGCCCGTAAAGCCGCGCACTGCCGGAGTAGTAGGTTTAGGCCAATCTTGGCCTCGATCTTGGCGTATCCACCCGAATGCCATCACCGGAACAATATGCCCAAGAAAAGCCACAAGTTAACCAAAACTCACATTTGGAAAACTAGGCGTATAATCGCTGGTCTGGAGAACTCTCGGACGATCCTCAAATGCTCGCGTGCTCGCTCTGGCGAGAATAAACCAAGATATCATCAATGAACACTATCACAAACGTGTCCAAAAATGGCTTGAACACTCGGTTCATCAAATCCATGAATACCGCCGGAGCATTGGTCAACCCAAAAGAGATGACCCTGAACTCATAATGCGTCCGCAGGTCCGAATGCGATCCTAGGGACATCCGCCTCTCGACTTCGTACTGATAATAGCCCGATCGCAGATCAATCTTGGAGAAACATCTCGCACCCTGCAGCTGGTCGAACAAATCATCAATCCTGGGAAGGGGGTATCTGTTCTTAATAGTCACCTTGTTCAGCTGCCTGTAATAAACACATATGCGCAGCGTCCCGTCCTTCTTCTTCACGAACAATACCGGCGCTCCCCAGGGAGAAACACTAGGCCTGATGAAGCCCTTCTCCAGCAAATCTCGCAGCTGGTCCTTCAACTCTCTCAACTCGGCAGGTGCCATTCTGTATGGCGGAATGGAAATAGGCCGAGTGTCTGGAAGCACATCGATACAAAACTCTATCTCCCTCTCTGGAGGAATACCCGGGAGGTCGTCTGGAAACACGTCTGGGAACTCTCGATGGGCCGAAAATCGCACTGCGACCTCGATTATCAAACACGAACGAGATGGTAGATATACCCTCGCACCATCTTCCTAGCCTTGAGGTAAGAAATAAACCTACCCGCCGGCGTCTGATGTTCCTCCCACTCAACAACCGGCTCCCAGAAAATGGAACCGTACTCTCTCTCTCTGCGATCTACATTGGCATAGCGAAGCTAACTAATCCATACCCATTATCACGTCGAAATCGGTCATGTCCAACTCTATCAAGTCGGCTAGGTCCGACTCACGACCGTTCGCCTGGGCCTTACCCGCACCTACCGGCACCCCATACATCAGTAATCGAATATAAAACAACCAAGATATGAAATAGTATAAATTGAGACACAGTTATCTGAAGAAAGTTGCCTTTCGGCATATATATATATCAATACCCAAAATGAGCGATTCATCCCAACTTTACAACAGACTACGGACCTAAGAGTTTAAAACAACAATGGCGGAGCAGGCCCCGCCATACCACGAATACAAAAATACCTACAACGACAGGGGACCATACCAAAATGCTAAGCCTCCGGAGAAACGGAGCTTTTCCAACGCTGAAGCGGTGATCCTAAGAACGGGGATCAACAATAGGAGTACCTTTTCCTGCGGCATGAACGCAGCCCCCCGAAGGAGGTCACTACAACAGGTACCAAGTATGTGAAACTGAAAATACTGTAAATAAAATCATAGTAGTCTATATAGGGCAGGAGACATGTATGATAACCAAAACTACGATTCCTGATAAATAGCGATCATGTCAGTCGGGACTCACGCCTCAAAGTCATCATAAAACCGTGCGGGGTAAGTCTGAAGGCATAGCCGACTACTAAAACCCACAGTACAAACAAGGTCGTAAATCAGATCATGAGATCTGTCTGCACCGTCACATGATCAAAGCCGCCACTCGCGCGATATCTAATGTGCGCGTCTAGCCCGGAACTTCCGTAGCTCGCGTAGGCCACTCGATGGCCCGCATGAGGTATTCCGCGTCGAGGTAGCTACTCCCGGCGGCGTCTGGACTCGCCGTCCGCGTAGCACAAAGACCGCGTGACCACAAGGCGGGATACTAACACGAACTCCGCGATTCGCGCCGCCATCTGCACTGCATAAGGTATTCTCGAATCATAGGTCACTAGACCGCTGAGTCTACCCGCGTGGAGGCGGCTTAACCCGGAATCATGGTGATATAATATTAACATAACGACATCGTTAAAAAACATAACCACAACAAGGCAAACCCCTTTACACAAACATCAAAAAATACTAACTCACGTAGCATCCTAACATGTTTACTTATCAAGTCAACAAGAAAGTATTACAAGACTATCACAAATCAATACAATCAAGTTATTCACACAAGGTACTTTCTACATTATGTTAACAGGTTCGGGTTTTTAGCCCCAAAGTACTTCGTGTATTACTCTTATAAACGATCCGTTTCTTTCACAAAAGTCACACAATACCCGTAGTATATAAAAAAATAGAGTGATTATCTTTTGAAGTAAATCAAAACACTTCTTTTTGTAAAATCAAGTAACAACGTTCTTTTCCCAACGTTCAAGTTTGCCTAATTTCAATTACTCAAGTTTCTCATTTTCGAAAGGTTGCGTAGTTCATAGTTTTAATCCTTTAAAACAATTTGAGAAACATATACCTTCTGTGTGAAAAGGTTATTATTGTTCATAACAATCTTATTACAGCAGCCATGATCTAGGAAATGTAATATCATTTTGTCTCATCTTAGCTCTATCACGGATGGAAGTTTCTCTGGTTTTAATAATACTTAATTAGTCAAAACATTTCCCTTTATTAAGCTTTGTGGTTTGTTCGACATTCATTCGATTTAGAATTAGTAAAACATCATTCCTTTTGAAAACCAAAATACTCATTACTCACGAATGAGGTTTCACACTTTTTAACAAAATTCACATTAGTATAATTAAGTCAAGTCTCTCATTTTCTTAAATCAATAAATCATTCTTTTTATCACTCTTAAGCCGTTATACCTAACTTCCCATAAAACTAGTATAACTCTTAAGCTTTTAAAACCACGTGTTACTCTTCTTTCAAAAAGGTTTCTTAATTCTTTTGAACTACTTCAGATTCTTTTTATTCAGGCTTAAGTCAAAAGACATTGCCGTAATTATTATTCAGGCTTAAGTCCAAGACATTGCGTAATTATTATTCGATTAACACACGTCGTCACCGTACTATATACATATTCTTTAAAATATCATGCTCAAGAGTATAGGAAGAATCACATACCTTCGTGAAATCCACCGCCAGTTGAATATGTCGCTACAGAGAATCGACTATAATGATCAAATACGTCTATCAACGTCTAGATTGTACTGTACAAAGCTCTAAGCAAAGGGTTCTATATCCTACGAAAAGTTGGGCAGCACTTCCCTACCCGGTGAGCTACTCAAGTCTACTGTGAAAACAATTATATGTATACAGTTCTATTATTCTTCTTTTAAACCCTTCTACTGTGATATCAGTTCAATTCTATTCTGCAATATTCTTCTAAGTATTTAATACATATTCTTATACTTCTACAGTATGTATACTCTAATTACAAAAGGAGGATAAGGTTATTTACCTCGGTAAGCCCAATAATATCCTAGATAAAAGTCGCGCCTGAGCAAGGTTTAGCTCCTAAGTTGTACGCTCAGAGTCTCGAAAACCTTAGAAGTTCTTCACAACTTCTACTAAGGACTAAGGGATTTGGGCTAGGGTATTTTGGGCATTATAACAATACTAGAAGGCAACTTTTCTACCAAGGGAGGGGGGGCCCTCGGCCAAACTTTACTCAAAGGGGGGGGGGGAGGTGTTGGACGAAATGCTCACAAAGGGAGAGGGGAGGATTTTTCAAGACTTGGAAAGATTTTTGTGGATGAAGAACTCTTCATCTTAAGAGGGGTATTTATAGGTCAAGGGATGGCCAACCAATGGCCAAGATGATGCCAAGTGCAAGGCAAGTGTAGGGTGAGGATTTAGGCAAGTGTCCATTCTATCTACTACACAAAAATATCCTACCAACTCCATGACAAAATAGCCAACCCAATCGGCCCTATAGACGCCTCAAGTCCATCAATTGGAGGGTGACAAGTGTCGCCCTCCCGTTGGTCCAAAATGTTTCGTCTCTCGGAAAAATCCGCAAAAATAATAAATGACATAGCCGGAATTTACCCTACGCGAGTTTAGTAAAACGTTTCGTCGAAACACGACTCTAATCGGGTGTTGTGCACAAAGTGAAATTCGGCCAAGCCACCTAGGGGTGACACGTGTCGCCTCCTACTCGTCAAAATATTTCATTTTCCGAAAATATCCACAATGGCCAAAATCTCGAAAACAAAGTGGGCCCCACAAAACCGTAAATTTCTCCCGTGGGCCCCACGTGACCATTTCCGAAAATAAAATTCCATAATTCTCTAATATTCCAAGAAGTCCGAATACCAAATCTGGGAATCCAATTCCCATTAACGAACCCTTTTTCCTTCACAAACACCGGAAACTTTTCCGTGGAAAAATCACCTCTTTCTACCTTTCCAATTTCCATGCCGTATTCTCGTACGTACGTCCTCGCATACATACCCTGGAACTACGGGGTATAACATTCTCCCCTCCTTAGAAACATTCGTCCCGAATGTTCCTTCTATGTCTCAAAACAAACAGGCACCAGTATAGTCCTCACTGCTATACTTACGGAAACAACCATGCCACACCTGGCCACAACACAACAAGTGCACATACTTATCTCTAAGTCCACGAGGAATCACCTCTAACATCACAAAAGCTCCCACCCGGGGTCTAAAAGATACTCCCTTCGCACCTACTCTTCACAGGCGAAATGATCACATCTATGTCCTTACACATGCTCGCTTCTTCCCTTACTCGTCGTACCCGTCTCGTACACTCGAACTCTTCTCATAACTTACCATGTTTCTGGTACTGCTTCCCGCTGACTCTGAGCTGCCAATAACCTCTTCTGGATAAGCTTCACCCTATTCACGCCCTGCTGAACAAGTACGAACCAACTGTCTGCACCTTGCTTACATCGAATCAATCGATCGGCAATCTTACACTAGTGCTTATAAAAAGGCTCCAAACGGCGACACCCGAATACTGAAATGGTAGCTATATAATACATACTCAACAAGAGGCGAAGAGTCCTTACAGCTACTCCCGAAATCCAACCACTTGCCCGAGGGTGAATGCGACACTGAGATTCACCTGAGTTCCTAACCTTGCCTGGTAACTCTTCCAGAAAAGCAGTAGTAACTTGGACTCCCGCTCGGCCATAAGGTGAAGGTAGGCACCCCGTGCAGCCTTACAACCTTCTTGAAATAATCATCTCGCAACTTACTACCGAGTACACGGTTTGACTAAAAGATAAGACGGGTTGACCCCATCGGCCCGACTACTGGTCGAACACATCCACGAACTCGTACAAAGGTTAACTAAACCTGGGCCCAACACCCTCGTGATCCTAACACAAAGCGGGACCACCACAAACTGACCCGTCACCAAGCGATGCGTGGAGTGCGACCTCAACCCGACCCGGCAACGCGCAAAACACTAGCTCCCCGATCCGGAACAATCTCACTAATCACGTTACGAAAACCTAGCGGTCCTCTAAGCTCAACTACCCTCTTTCATTTCACATCACTCAGGGATTCATCCCACAAAAATATCTCACGTAAACTATGCACTTTGATAAGGGTCAAACATGAAATAATTCTTTTACCAAAGATGGCCTCGCCTCTATGGTCCCTACGTATATATTCTAAGGCTCACACTTTTTCTATCCCCCAATCTTTCCCGGTTAACAAAAAAATAAAAAAAATTCTAATCACACTAACACCATGCTAACCGAAAACAATACTTAAGATATTCGCATCTTACTACACATATAAATCTCTAAAGGGTTAAGGATATACCTGTATCTACGCGGCACTTCCCTTAGGTCGTTCTAATCAAACCCGCCCTGCTGTGCCGTGAGGAAGGTGATGAACTATCCATCGATCCCGAAGTGAGTCCTACATCCCCGCCAACTCGTTGGACAATTTCGCAAAATGGCCTCGCTGCTACAAAATAACAAGCGTCGAAGAAGCACGACACTCCCAAAATGACATCGACCACAACGCCACACCGAGGTGGGGTGGCCTCTCAGCTAACACCCCTTTCTCTCCGCACCACTGAATCCACAACTGATCTGGTAGGCTGGGCCCTCCTACTTGCATCCTTCCTCATAGAACATTCCCTCGCCATATGGCCCTGACGGCCGCAAGAAAAACAAGCACCAGTAAAAAGACGGCATTTCCGGGATGGCGCCGCCTGTGGAACATCGAGGAAAAATCAACCACAGCAGAGGACACTGCGCCTTGGCGAGGCGCACGCCTAATCTGGCTGTGAGGTGGTTCGCCTCGAGTTACCAAATGATCCACGCCAATCGGGCCTCTTCGCGATCTTGTTTAATCTGCCGATCTCTACATCTCTCGGCCACGCACATAATCTGAGCAAGCCTGGCTCATTCCTGACCGAAGAGCTACTTCCTCACCACCCTTCTTTAGATAATCATCAATATCCTTGGTATACCGGTACATAAAATACTCTCTGCCAAGTCCTTTGCTAATGTGGTGGCCGTCTCCTTCCAATCCATATTTTACGCTCCAAGCCGTGGGCGAAGGTCGGATGTCATGGCCGCGATGGAATCTGCCGCCGCTGTTCCAAACTCTGCTTCTTGGCGACGCCTCGATTACTCGCGTGAAGTATCACCCGGTGATGATTGGGCTGTGCCCTTATAACTCTGTACTCTACTCGCGACTCGCGGTGCCTTGCCTCGGGCGAGTTGCTGGCGTGGAGGCATAATCGGTAAAGGAAAGAAATACGTTAGAGGTCCAACTTATAACCACGACTCTAAAGCACGATCTCAGTGAGAAGAATGGAAACCAATCCTAAATATCCTATAGCCTCACGATTATTGGTGTGGTGCCTGACATCGATAATCGAACTACTAGATACGGTCTGTAGACACTTTCCGAGGATTAACTGCTCTGATACCACTTTGTCACGACCCGTTCCGGGGCCCATGACTGGTGCCTTACCCGGGCACCCCAGTATCCATACATCAGAGTAATCAGCGGAATATAAAACAACCAAGATATGAAACAGTATAAATTGAGACACAGTTATCTGAAGAAAGTTGCCTTTCGGCATATATATATATCAATACCCAAAATGAACAGTTACATCCCAACTTTACAACAGGACTACAGACCTCTAAGAGTTTAAAACAACAATGGCGGAACAGGGCCCCGCCATACCCCTGAATACAAAAATACCTACAACGACAGGGGACCATACCAAAATGCTAAGCCTCCGGAGAAACGGAGCTTTTCCAACGCTGAAGCGGTGATCCTAAGAACGGGGATCAACAATAGGAGTACCTTTTCCTGCAGCATGAACGCAGCCCCCCGAAGGAGGTCAGTACAACAGGTACCAAGTATGTGAAACTGAAAATACTGTAAATAAAATCATAGTAGTCTATATAGGGCAGGAGACATGTATGATAACCAAAACTACATTTCACAATAAATAGCGATGTCATGTCGGGGACTCGCGCCTCAAAGTCATCATAAAACCGTGCGGGGTAAATGCGAAGGCATAGCCGACTACTAAAACCACGGTACAAACAAGGTCGTAAATCAGATCATGAGATCTGTCTGACCGTCACATGATCAAAGGCGGCCACTCGCGCGATGATCTAATGTCGCGTCTAGCCCCGAACTTCCGTAGCTCGCGTGGGCCACTCCAATGGCCCGCGTGAGGTATTCCCGCATCGAGGGTAGCTACTCCCGGCGGCGTCCTGGACTCGCCGTCGCGTAGCCTAAGACCGCGTGACCACAAGGCGGGATACTAACACGGAACTCCGCGATTCGCGCATGGCCATCTGCACTGCATAAGGTATTCTCGAATCATAGGTCACTAGACGCTTTGAGTCTACCCGCGTGGAGGCGCTTAACCCCTAATCATGAGTGATATAATATTAACATAACGACTTATCGTTAAACAACCTAAGCACAACAAGGAAAACCCCTTTACACAAACATCAAAAATACTAACTCACGTAGCATCCTAACATGTTTACTTATCAAGTCAACAAGAAAGTATTACAAGACTATCACAAATCAATACAATCAAGTTATTCACACAAGGTACTTTCTACATTATGTTAACAGGTTCGGGTTTTTAGCCCCAAAGTACTTCGTGTATTACTCTTATAAACGATCAGTTTATTTCACAAAAGTCGATAATACGTAGTATATAAAAAAATGAGTGATTATCTTTTGAAGTAAATCAAAACACTTCTTTTGTAAAATCAAGTAACAACGTTCTTTTCCCAAGCGTTGAGTTTGCCTAATTTCAATTACTCAAGTTTCTCATTTTCGAAAGGTTGCGTAGTTCATAGTTTTAATCCTTTAAAACAATTTGAGAAACATATACCTTCTGTGTGAAAAGGTTATTATTGTTCATAACAATCTTATTACAGCAGCCATGATCTAGGAAATGTAATATCATTTTGTCTCATCTTAGCTCCTATGCAGATGGAAGTTTCTACTGGTTTTAATAATACTTAATTAGTCAAAACATTTCCCTTTATTAGCGCTGCTGTGGTTTGTTCGACATTCATTCTGATTTCCGGAATTAGTAAAACATCATTCCTTTTGAAAACCAAAATACTCATTACTCACGAATGAGGTTTCACACTTTTTAACAAAATTCACATTAGTATAATTAAGTCAAGTCTCTCATTTTCTTAAATCAATAAATCATTCTTTTTATCACTCTTAAGCCGTTATACCTAACTTCCCATAAAGCTAGTATAACTCTTAAGCTTTTAAAACCACGTGTTACTCTTCTTTCAAAAAGGTTTCTTAATTCTTTTGAACTACTTGATTCTTTTATTGGGCTTAAGTCAAAAGACATTGCCGTAATTATTATTCAGGCTTAAGTCCGAAGTCATTGCCGTAATTATTATTCAGTTAACACACGTACGTCTACCGTACTATATACATATTCTTTAAAATATCATGCTCAAGAGGATAGGAAGAATCACATACCTTCTCGGCGAAATCCACCTGCCAAGTTGAATATGTCGCGCGCAGAAAATCGACCTATAACAGTCAAATACGTCTATCAACGTCTAGATTGTACTGTACAAAGCTCTAAGCAGAGGGTTCTATATCCTACGAAAAGTTGGGCAGCACTTCCCTACCCGGTGAGCTACTCAAGTCTACTGTGAAAACAATTCTATGTATACAGTTCTATTATTCTTCTTTTAAACCTTTCTACTGTGATATCAGTTCAATTCTATTCTGCAATATTCTTCTAAGTATTTAATACTTATTCTTATACTTCTACAGTATGTATACTCTAATTACAAAAGGAGGATAAGGTTATTTACCTCGGTAAGCCCAATAATATCCTAGATAAAAGTCGCGCCTGAGCAAGGTTTAGCTCCTAAGTTGTACGCTCCGGTAGCTCCAAGAAAACCTTAGAAGTTCTTCACAACTTCTACTAAGGACTAAGGGATTTGGGCTAGGGTATTTTGGGCATTATAACAATACTAGAAGACAACTTTTCTACCAAGGGAAGGGGGGTAGGTTTCGGCTAGGCTAGGGGGGGCCCTCGGCCAAACATTACTCAAAGGGGGGGGGGGAGGTGTTGGACGAAATGCTCACAAAGGGAGAGGGGAGGATTTTTCAAGACTTGGAAAGATTTTTGTGGATGAAGAACTCTTCATCTTAAGAGGGGTATTTATAGGTCAAGGGATGGCCAACCAATGGCCAAGATGATGCCAAGTGCAAGGCAAGTGTAGGGTGAGGATTTAGGCAAGTGTCCATTCTATCTACTACACAAAAATATCCTACCAACTCCATGACAAAATAGCCAACCCAATCGGCCCTAAAGACGCCTCAAGTCCATCAATTGGAGGGTGACAAGTGTCGCCCTCCCGTTGGTCCAAAATGTTTCGTCTCTCGGAAAAATCCGCAAAAATAATAAATGACATAGCCGGAATTTACCCTACGCGAGTTTAGTAAAACGTTTCGTCGAAAAACGACTCTAATCGGGTGTTGTGCACAAAGTGAAATTCGGCCAAGCCACCTAGGGGGGGGTGACACGTGTCGCCCTCCTACTCGTCCAAAATATTTCATTTTCCGAAAATATCCACAATGGCCAAAATCTCGAAAACAAAGTGGGCCCCACAAAACCGTAAATTTCTCCCGTGGGCCCCACGTGACCATTTCCGAAAATAAAATTCCATAATTCTCTAATATTCCAAGAAGTCCGAATACCAAATCTGGGAATCCAATTCCCATTAACGAACCCTTTTTCCTTCACAAACACCGGAAACTTTTCCGTGGAAAAATCACCTCTTTCTACCTTTCCAATTTCCATGCCGTATTCTCGTACGTACGTCCTCGCATACATACCCTGGAACTACGGGGTATAACATTCTCCCCTCCTTAGAAACATTCGTCCCGAATGTTCCTTCTATGTCTCAAAAAACAAGCGGCGCGAAGATAGTCACCGCTCTTATACTTACGGAAACAACCATGCCACACCTGGCCACAACACAACAAGTGCACATACTTATCTCTAAGTCCACGAGGAATCACCTCTAACATCACAAAAGCTCCCACCCGGGGTCTAAAAGATACTCCCTTCGCACCTACTCTTCACAGGCGAAATGATCACATCTATGTCCTTACACATGCTCGCTTCTTCCCTTACTCGTCGTACCCGTCTCGTACACTCGAACTCTTCTCATAACTTACCATGTTTACGATCGCTTCCGCTGACTGAGCTGCCAATAACCTCTTACGGATAAGCTTCACCTATTCACGCCTTTGAACAAGTACGAACCAATCTATGCCACCTTGCTTACATCGAATCAATCGATCGGCAATCTTACACTAGTGCTTATAAAAGGCTCCAAACGGCGACACGAATACGAAATGGTAGCTATATAATACATACTCAACAAGGCGAAGAGTCCTTACAGCTACTCCGAAATCCAACCACTTGCCCGAGGGTGAATGCGACCGAGATTCACGAGTTCCTAACCTTGCTGGTAACTCTTCCGGAAAAAGCAGTATGCAACTTGGACTCCGCATCAGCCATAAGGTGAAGGTAGGCACCCCGTGCAGCCTTACAACCTTCTTGAAATAATCATCTCGCAACTTACTACCGAGTACACGGTTTGACTAAAAAATAAGACGGGTTGACCCCATCGGCCCGACTACTGGTCGAACACATCCACGAACTCGTACAAAGGTTAACTAAACCTGGGCCCAACACCCTCGTGATCCTAACACAAAGCGGGACCACCACAAACTGACCCCATCACCAAACAGGGCGTGGGTCGACCCGCAACACGGCCTCAACCCGACCCGGCAACGCGCAAAACACTAGCTCCCCGATCCGGAACAATCTCACCAATCACGTTACGAAAACCTAGCGGTCCTCTAAGCTCAACTACCCTCTTTCATTTCACATCACTCAGGGATTCATCCCACAAAAATATCTCACGTAAACTATGCACTTTGATAAGGGTCAAACATGAAATAATTCTTTTACCAAAGATGGCCTCGCCTCTATGGTCCCTACGTATATATTCTAAGGCTCACACTTTTTCTATCCCCCAATCTTTCCCGGTTAACAAAAAAATAAAAAAAATTCTAATCACACTAACACCATGCTAACCGAAAACAATATTTAAGATATTCGCATCTTACTACACATATAAATCTCTAAAGGGTTAAGGATATACCTGTATCTACGCGGCACTTCCCTTAGGCCGTTCTAATCAAACCCGCTGTATGCATAGCTGGAAGGTGATGAACTATCCATGATCCGAAGCCGAGTCCTACATCCCCGCCAACTCTGGTTGGACAATTTCTCGCAAAATGGCCCTGCTGGCCACAAAAATAACAAACTGTCGAAGAAGCACGACACTCCCCAAAATGACATCGACCACAACGGCCACACCGAGGTGGGGGTGGCCTCCTCTGGCTAACACCCCTTTCTCTCCGCACCACTGAATCCGCAACTGATCTGGTAGGCTGGGCCCTCCTACTTGCATCCTTCCTCATAGAACATTCCCTCGACGGCCGCAAGAAAAACAAGCACCAGTAAAAAGACGGCATTTCCCGGGATGGCGCTGCCCATCTGTGAACACCGAGGAAAAATCAACCACCAGAGGACACTCTGCTTGGCGGGCGCACGTCTAATCTACTGCTGAGGTGGTTCGCCTCGAGAGTTACCAAATGATCCTGCCAATCGGGCCCTCTTCTGCTGATCTTGTTTAATCTGTCGATCTCTACATCTCTCGGCCACGCACATAATCTGAGCATGGCTTTGGCTCATTCACGACCAGAAGAGCTACTTCTCACCACCTTTCTTAGATAATCATCAATATCCTTGGTATCTGGTACATAAAATACTCTCTGGCTGCCAAGTCCTTGCTAATGTGGCCGTCTCCTTCCAATCCATATTTTGCTCCAAGCCGTGGGCGAAGGTCCAGATGTCATGGCGCGATGAAGCTGCTGCCGCTGTTCCAAACTCTGCTTCTTCTTGGCGCCTCGAATTACCGCGTGAAGTATCACCCGGTGATGATTGGGCTGTGCCGCTCTAACTCTGTACTCTACTCGCGACTCGCCCGGTGCCTTGCCGCTCTGGGCGAGTTACTGGCGTGGAGGCATAAGCGGTAAAGGAAAGAAATACGTTAGAGGTCCAACTTATAACACACTCTAAAGCACGATCTCGAGTGAGAAGAATGAAACCAATCCTAAATATCCTATAGCCTCACGATTATTGGTGTGGTGCACAACACCGATAATCAAGACTTACTAGATACGGTGCGTAGACACTTTCCGAGGATTAATCGCTCACGATACCACTTTGTCACGACCGTTCGGGGCGTGGTCGTGCCTTACCCGGGCACCCCAGTAGCCATACATCAGAGTAATCAGCGGAATATAAAACAACCAAGATATGAAACAGTATAAATTGAGACACAGTTATCTGAAGAAAGTTGCCTTTCGGCATATATATATATCAATACCCAAAATGAGCGATTCATCCCAACTTTACAACAGGACTACAGACCTCTAAGAGTTTAAAACAACAATGGCGGAACAGGGCCCCGCCATACCCCTGAATACAAAAATACCTACAACGACAGGGGACCATACCAAAATGCTAAGCCTCCGGAGAAACGGAGCTTTTCCAACGCTGAAGCGGTGATCCTAAGAACGGGGATCAACAATAGGAGTACCTTTTCCTGCGGCATGAGCGGCCCCGAAGGAGGTCGACAACAGTACCAAGTATGTGGCGAAAATCGTAAATAAAATCATAGTAGTCTATATAGGGCAGGAGACATGTATGATAACCAAAACTACATTTCACAATAAATAAGCAGTCATGTCAAGTCAGGGACTCACGCCCTCAAAGTCATCATAAAACCGTACGGGGTAAGTACGAAGGCATAGCCGACTACTAAAACCCACAGTACAAACAAGGTCGTAAACTGTATCATGAGATCTGTCTAGACCGTCACATGATCAAAGCGGCACTCGCGCGATATCTAATGTCTTGCGTCTAGCCCGGAACTTCCGTAGCTCGCGTGGGCCACTCGATGGCCCGCGTGAGGTATTCCCGCATCGAGGGTAGCTACTCCGGCGGCGTCTGGACTCGCCGTCCGCGTAGCGCAAAGACCGCGTGACCACAAGGGCGGATACTAACACGGAACTCCCGCGATTCGCGCCGCCATCTGAGACTGCATAAGGTATTCTCGAATCATAGGTCACTAGACCGCTGAGTCTACCCGCGTCGGAGGCGACAACCCGGAATCATGAGTGATATAATATTAACATAACAGCTTATCGTTAAACAACCTAAGCACAACAAGGGAAAACCCCTTTACACAAACATCACAAAATACTAACTCACGTAGCATCCTAACATGTTTACTTATCAAGTCAACAAGAAAGTATTACAAGACTATCACAAATCAATACAATCAAGTTATTCACACAAGGTACTTTCTACATTATGTTAACAGGTTCGGGTTTTTAGCCCCAAAGTACTTCGTGTATTACTCTTATAAACGATCCGTTTCTTTCACAAAAGTCACACAATACCCGTAGTATATAAAAAAATAGAGTGATTATCTTTTGAAGTAAATCAAAACACTTCTTTTTGTAAAATCAAGTAACAACGTTCTTTTCCCAACGTTCAAGTTTGCCTAATTTCAATTACTCAAGTTTCTCATTTTCGAAAGGTTGCGTAGTTCATAGTTTTAATCCTTTAAAACAATTTGAGAAACATATACCTTCTGTGTGAAAAGGTTATTATTGTTCATAACAATCTTATTACAGCAGCCATGATCTAGGAAATGTAATATCATTTTGTCTCATCTTAGCTCCTATGCAGATGGAAGTTTCTACTGGTTTTAATAATACTTAATTAGTCAAAACATTTCCCTTTATTAGCGCTGCTGTGGTTTGTTCGACATTCATTCTGATTTCCGGAATTAGTAAAACATCATTCCTTTTGAAAACCAAAATACTCATTACTCACGAATGAGGTTTCACACTTTTTAACAAAATTCACATTAGTATAATTAAGTCAAGTCTCTCATTTTCTTAAATCAATAAATCATTCTTTTTATCACTCTTAAGCCGTTATACCTAACTTCCCATAAAGCTAGTATAACTCTTAAGCTTTTAAAACCACGTGTTACTCTTCTTTCAAAAAGGTTTCTTAATTCTTTTGAACTACTTCAGATTCTTTTTATTCAGGCTTAAGTCAAAAGACATTGCCGTAATTATTATTCAGGCTTAAGTCCGAAGACATTGCCGTAATTATTATTCAGTTAACACACGTACGTCTACCGTACTATATACATATTCTTTAAAATATCATGCTCAAGAGGATAGGAAGAATCACATACCTTCCGTGAAATCCACCGCCAAGTTGAATATGTCGCGAAGAATCGACCTATAACAGTCAAATACGTCTATCAACGTCTAGACTGTACTGTACAAAGCTCTAAGCAGAGGGTTCTATATCCTACGGAAAGTTGGGCAGCACTTCCCTACCCGGTGAGCTACTCAAGTCTACTGTGAAAACAGTCCTATGTAAGTACAGTTCTATTATTCTTCTTTTAAACCCTTCTACTGTGATATCAGTTCAATTCTATTCTGCAATATTCTTCTAAGTATTTAATACTTATTCTTATACTTCTACAGTATGTATACTCTAATTACAAAAGGAGGATAAGGTTATTTACCTCGGTAAGCCCAATAATATCCTAGATAAAAGTCGCGCCTGAGCAAGGTTTAGCTCCTAAGTTGTACGCTCCGGTAGCTCCAAGAAAACCTTAGAAGTTCTTCACAACTTCTACTAAGGACTAAGGGATTTGGGCTAGGGTATTTTGGGCATTATAACAATACTAGAAGGCAACTTTTCTACCAAGGGAAGGGGGGGTAGGTTTCGGCTAGGCTAGGGGGGGCCCTCGGCCAAACTTTACTCAAAGGGGGGGGGGGGGGGGGGGGGTTTTGGACGAAATGCTCACAAATGGAGAGGGGAGGATTTTTCAAGACTTGGAAATATTTTTGTGGATGAAGAACTCTTCATCTTAAGAGGGGTATTTACAGGTCAAGGGATGGCCAACCAATGGCCAAGATGATGCCAAGTGCAAGGCAAGTGTAGGGTGAGGATTTAGGCAAGTGTCCATTCTATCTACTACACAAAATATCCTACCAACTCCATGACAAAATAGCCAACCCAATCGGCCCTAAAGACGCCTCAAGTCCATCAATTGGAGGGTGACAAGTGTCTCCCTCCCGTTGGTCCAAAATGTTTCGTCTCTCGGAAAAATCCGCAAAAATAATAAATGACATAGCCGGAATTTACCCTACGCGAGTTTAGTAAAACGTTTCGTCGAAAAACGACTCTGTCGGGTGTTGTGCACAAAGTGAAATTCGGCCAAGCCACCAGGGGGTGACACGTGTCGCCCTCTACTCGTCCAAAATATTTCATCTTAGAAAATATCCACAATGGCCAAAATCTCAAAACAAAGTGGGCCCCTAAAAACAGTAAATTTCTCGTGGGCCCACGTGACCATTTCCGAAAATAAAATTCCATAATTCTCTAATATTCCAAGAAGTCCGAATACCAAATCTGGGAATCAATTCCCATTAACGAACCCTTTTCCTTCACAAACAGGAAACTTTAGTGGAAAAATCACCTCTTTCTACCTTTCCAATTTCCATGCCGTATTCTCGTACGTACGTCCTCGCATACATACCCTGGAACTACGGGGTATAACACCGACGACTGCATAAAGTCACTGGGCAAGCCCTAAATACCCGCCGAGCTACCACCGAATCACCCACCGACGTAGCTACCTCGAAATGGTCTATGGACTCAGGCTCTATCCCTATCCTACTAGCAATGAGGGAGATATAGGGCCAGTAGAACCGGATCTATCAAGGCATACACATCATGTCGGAGGCGATAAGGTACTGTGGCGACATCGGTGAGGCCTCCCAGTCTGCCGGTGGACAGGCATAAATGCGATTCGAGGACCCAGAAGCTGAGGACCGCGCCCGACCTGCTGCGCGACCTGGCGGCCCATGAGTACCACGCCCTCGGGCGAGTAATCGTAGGAGATGATGAACCCGAATGGACCACTCGTGAGCCCCGAATACTCTGGTTTGTCGACAATGATGTGGGAGTGCTCGAGATGGTGGGTGCAAATCTAGGCTACTGTTGTTGGTGTCCGCCCGAGAACTACCAAAAGAACCAGTCGTCTTGGCCTTCTTCTGATGCTGATATCTGTCGACCCGTCGGTCTCTACGCTCCTCGCATCCAAGTACATGAGCCTGCATACGGGTAATGTTCATGCCTGGCTGAAGAGCCACACCCGCACAAGACTCGGCCATATAATCATCTAGCCCGGTGACGTAGCGATGCACCCTGTCCTCCATATCCGCTACCAATGCAGGGACATATCGAGCCAAAGAATTGAACTCGACGTTGTACTCCCTAACTGTGCGCCCTCTCTGTCTCAACAACAAAAACTTGTCGGCCCGTGCCCTCCTCATCTGTGGAAGCAAGAAGTGAGTAAGAAAGGCCTCCGAGAACTCGTCCCAAGTAGTTGGGGACGCGTGCTCTCCCCGGGATAACTCCCACGAATCAAACCAATCGACTGCGGTATCACGCAGCCGATGCGAACCGAAGATCACGGACTCGGTCTCTGAAGCTTTGACCACTCGCATGATCCTCTGCAACTGACGGATGAACTCCTGCGGATCATCCTCAGGTCTCGACCCGTAGAACTCTGGCGGGCTACAGCTCAGAAAATCTCGTAGCCGCAAACTTTCTGATCTCGGGTGAACTACGGTCTTTCTTTGGGCTGAACGCGACATCTGACCTATCCTCATGCGGCCCACGATCACGGCCCGTGGCGGGCCATCTCTCGGTAACCCATCTCATCCGCTCCGGTGTGGGATGGAGTGCAGTCTTGTGGCCTCTGTTGGGGCCGGCGGCGTCATGGAACTCGCCGTCTCGGGTATAGACTGGGCCTGAGCCCTCGTAACTCTCGGTGTCCTACTAGCAGCTCCCTCGGCTGCCTTGCCCTTCTGGGCCCGGGTTGCCTTGCGTGGAGGACCGTTACAGAAAATGAATACGTTAGAGGGGTCCAACTTATAACACAGCTCTAAGGCACGATCTCAGAGTGAGAAGAATGGAAACCAATCCTAAATATCCTATAGCCTCCTGATTATTGGTGTGGTGCACAACACACCGATAATCAAGACTCTACTAGATACGGTCTGTAGACACTTTCCGAGGATTAACTGCTCTGATACCACTTTTGTCACGACCCGTTCCGGGGCCCGTGACTGGTGCCTTACCCGGGCACCCAAGTAGTCATACATCAGAGTAATCAGCGGAATATAAAAACAATACATGAAACAGTTGTAAAATGAGACACAGTTTTATGTGAGAAAATGTCGCCTTTCGGCATATATATATAAACATAGTTTTGCAGTTACATCCCAACTGTACAATAGGACTACAGACCTCTAAGAAGATAAACAACTATGGCGGAGATGGGCCTGACATACCACGAATGTACAAAACTATATACAACAATGGGAGATCATACCCAACGTCGAGCCTCCGAGAAGATGGAGCTCACGACACCAAAGCAAAAGATCCTAAGGATGTGGATCTAGCACTGCTTGCCACCTGCGGCATGAACGCAGCCCCGAAGGAGTCGAGACAACATGTACCAAGTATGTGAAACTGTAAAGTACTTAAATGAAATCAAAGTATTTAAAACCATTTGCAAATACAATCAGTTCAATTGCACATAGTGTCATATCACAAACAAGAACAATAATAGATATAATGTAACTGGTCTTTCCTAGGCCGCGAATGATCGAAGCAAGGCCAATCGCCCATAGTATCATTATGCGTACCTAGTCCTGGACTTCCGCGATCCGCATAGGTCACACATGCACCGCGTAGGTATTCCTCACATCGGGGGTAGCTAACCACCGGTACCCTCCTGGACTCCCGCAGTCCGCATAGTCTCATAGACCGCATAGTCACACCGACCGCATAGGGCATCCCCCGCATCGGGATAAAACACCCGGAATGATCAATCCTGGAACTCCGCGACTCGCATAGTCACATGCTGCATAGGCCGTATAGACGCGTCAAGGGTGGCAAGCCCTCGGTATAACAAGTCAAGGGGGTAGGTGATATAATAACATTACAACTGACTTACCGTTTAGCAACGTAAGCACAACAAGAATGACCCCCTTTCACAACATCACAAACACTAACACACGTAGCATCATAATATGTTTATTTATCAAACAATCTTACTACACCTTACAGAAATCAATACAAGGTTTTTTATAAACAAATAAGTAAACAGTCCCTTTTATCTTTCTTAAGTTGTTATACCTAACTTCCCATAAAGCTAGTATAACTCTTAAGTTTTTGTTTAAAAACAAAATATTTCTCTTCTGTTAAAAATGATTCAGTATTCTTTTGAAATGCTTCAAGATCTTTATTATTCAGGCTTAAGTCAAAAGACATTGCCGTAATTATTATTCAGACTTAAGTCAAAAGACATTGCCGTAATTATTATTCAGTTAACACACGTACGTCTACCATACTATATATATATTTAAAATATCATGCTCAAGAGTATAGGAAGAATCACATACCTTCTCGGCGAAAACAACCTGCCAAGTCGAATATGTCGCGCGCAGAGAATCAACCTATAATAGTCAGACACGTCTATCAACATCTAGACTACTTTGTAAACAGTTCTAAGCAGAGGGTTCTCTATCCTACGAAAAATTGGGCAGCACTTCCCTACCCGCCAAGCTACTCAAGTCTACTGTAAAAACAGTCCTATGTAAGTACAGTTCAATTATTCTTCATTTATACCCTTCTATTGTGATAACAGTTCAATTCTATTCTTTAATATCCTTCAGTGTATCTTATACTCAAGTCTATACTATTCTTATATGTAATATTCAATTACACTAGAAGGACAAGAGTATTTACCTCGATAAGCCCAAAATTATCCAAGTATAAATGTCGATCCTGAGCAAGGTTTAGCTCCTAATTTGTACGCTCCGATAGCTCCAAGAAACCCTTAGAAGTTCTACACAAATTCTACTAAAATACTATAAGGGATTTGGGCTAGGGTATTTTGGAATAGTAACTTAAACTTGGAAGACAACTTTTCTACCAAGGGAGGGGGGGTAGGTTTCGGCTAAGGGCTCAAGGAAGGGGGGGAGAGCCTTGGACGAAAAGCTTATAAGAGAGGGGAGGGATTTTTTTCAAGACTTGGAGAATTGATTTGTGGATGAAGAAAACCTTCAAGTTAGGGGGGTATTTATAGGTCAAGCAATGGCCAACCAATGGCCAAGATGAAGCCAAGTGCTAGGCAAGTGTAAGGTGGAGATTTAGGCAAGTGTCCTTATCCATCTACTACACAAATATCCTACCAACTCCTTGACTAAGGGGAGAGGCACAAAAAACGTGCCAACAATGTCCCACTTTGCCGTCCAATGAGGGTGACAAATGTCACCCTCCCGTTGGTCCAAAATATTTCATCTCTCGGAAAAATCCACAAAAAATATAAATGACATAGCCGGAATTTTCCCTTCGCAAGTTTTGTAAAATGTTTCATCGGAAAACGATTCTTTTAGTGAGTTGTGCACAAGTTTTCGTCCATAATGCCTAACTTTAAGACTAAACTTTTGTACGTACGCCCTCACGTACATACTCTGAAAATACGGGGTATAACATCTTGTTTCACCTGCGGCCGTCAGGGCCATGTGACGAGAGAATGTGCTTATAGGAAGGGTGCTGGCAGAATGACGCAGCGTACCAGGTCAGTGGCAGGTTTATCACCTTCTACAGCTATGCGCTATGTAGGGCAGGCCTATGATTAGAGTGGAGCAGATGGTACATGTATATTCTTACCCCTCTAGAGACTAGTATGCGTAAATGATATGATGAAGTGCTAAGTATTATGTTCAGATAGCATTATGTTAAAATTATGTTTAGAAAACATGTTTAAGGGTAAGTTTGGGGACAGGGAAAGTGTGAGCCTTAGAGTTTTATACGTAGAAACCTTAGATGCGAGGCCATCTTGAGTAAAAGATTTATGTTTGTGTTGACCTTTGTCAGAGTGCATAGTATACGTAGGGATATATTTGTGTGATAAGTCCCTGAGTGGTATGAAATGATAGAGGGTAGTTGAGCTAAGAAGACCACTAGGTTTTCCTGACTTGATTCGTGAGATTGTTCCGGATAGAGAACCAAGAGAGTTCGGCACGACGGAGGGTCGGGTTGAGGGCGTGTGCGGGTCAACCGTGCCGGATTAAGGTGGGTTCGATTCGAGGTGGTCCGCGGTGGTAGGGTCACGAGGGTGCTAGGCCCAGGTTTAGGTAACCATCGTATGAGTTCGTGGATATGTTCGACCAGAATCGGATCGTGAAGGCCGGGTATGGCCTTGAAGGAGATTGAGGCTAGTAAGATGACCAAGTTTGGAGGTAGTGACTCCAGAGATTTTGGAAAGCGGGCGATGGTCAAGTATGGTACGTATACTAGAAAGAGTTCAAGTGTTCGAGAAGAGTACGACGAGTGAGGAAAGAAGAGGACGTGTGTTAGCAGAATAAAAGAGATCATTTTGTTGTGAAGTGAAGATGCGAATGAAGTATCCTTTAGACCGGGGTGGAAGCTTTTGTGATGTAGGAATGATTTCTCGTGATACTTGGGTTAAGTACTTTCGCGTGTGTTATTTTATGGCCAGGCGTGGCATTGGCAACTTGTTTCAGTTAAGAAGAACTTTATCGTTATCCGTATTGAGAAAGAACATTCGGGATGAATGTTTCTAAGGAGGGGAGAATGTTATACCCCGTATTTACAGAGTATGTACGTGAGGGCGTACGTACAAAAGTTTTTAGCCTTAAAGTAGGCATAAGGGTCGAAATTGTGCACAAATAGCGAAAAGAGTCGTTTTCCGACGAAACATTTTCCGGACTTTGCGAAGGGAAAAATACGGCTATGTCATTTATTATTTTTGCGGATTTTTCCGAGAGACGAAATATTTTGGACCAACGGGAGGGTGACATGTGTCACCCTCAAAGTGGACGAAACATTGGGCGTTTTTTGCCTTGTTTTTGGTCAAGGGTTAGGTAGGATATTTTGGTGGTAGATGGATAAGGTACACTTGCCCAAATCCTCACCCTACACTTGCCCACCACTTGTCTTGATCTTGGCGCTTGGTTGTCCTATAAATACCCCCTTAGTTGAAGACTTATTCTTCATCCACACTTGTGAAATTCCAAGGAAAATACTCCCTCCCCTTTGTGTAGTTTTCGTCCTACCTTCACCCTCCCCCTTTGTGAAGCCCTAGCCGAGGCAAACCCCCCTTCCTAAAGTGGTTCTCGTATAAATACCCCCCCTTGGTAGAAAAGTATTCTCCAAGTGTTGTTACTATTCCCAAATACTTTAGCCCAAATACCTTGTAGTACTTTCCAAAGTTACCTCTATACTAAAAGCCCAGAAATACTATTATACTTCCCTTCAGTCACAAAAACGAAACCCTAAGGAAAATATTCATAGCCGGTTGAAGTATTAAGAAGAAGTTGCGTAGAACTTCTAAGGGTTGTTTGGAGCGGGTTGGAGCGCACGGAGTAGGAGCTAAACGTTGCTCAGGATCGACATTTAACTTGGATAATTTTGGGCTTATCGAGGTAAATAATCCTATCCTTCCAGTGTAATTGGAGATTACATACTGTAGTAGTATAGAAGTGAATATAAGAGAAATAGTAGGATATTACAGAAGAGAATTGAATTGTAATAGAAGGATATTACAGAAAAGGAATTGAACTGAAATCACATCAGAAGAATATTAAAGAAGAAGATTTAAACTGTACTTACATAGGACTGTGTTTACAGTAGACTTGTGTAGTTTGGCGGGTAGGGAAGTGCTGCCCAATTTTCCGTAGAATAAAGGAATCTGTATCTAGAATTATTCTGCAGAGTAGTCTAGACGTTGATAGACTTATATGACCAATATAGGTTGAAGTACTGCGAGTAGCGTATTCTACTCGAATGGTGGAAAAGGCTAGCAGGATTACAGTACGTTGGAGCTATTTGCTAATAGTCGATAAATCATCACGAGTATGTGATTCTTCCTATACTCTTGAGCATGATATTTTTAAAAGTATATATATATATATATATAGTACGGTAGACGTACGTGCGTTAACTGAACGTAGTTTTACGGCAATGTCTTTTGAATTAAGCCTGAATAATAAGAATCTTGAAGTATTTCAAAAGAATTAAGAAACCGTTTTGAAAGAAGTGTAACACTTGGTTTTGAAAGTTAAGAGTTATACTAGCTTTATGGGAAGTTGGGTATGACGACTTAAGAGTAATAAAATGAATGGTTTATTGATTTTAAAAGTTAAGAGGCTTGATCTCAAAAGATAAGATACTTGACTTAATTGATTTAATATGAATTTTGTTAAAAAGCGTGAAACCTCATTCGTGAGTAATGAGTACTTGGTTTGTAAAAGGAATAATGTTTTACTGGTTTCGGAAATGAGAATAAGTATCGAACAAACCACAACAGCGTTAATAAAGGGAAATGTAATGACTAATAAAGTATTATTAAAACCAGTAGAAACCTCCATCTGCATAGAAGCTAAGATGAGACAAAATGATATTACATTTCCTAGATCATGGCTGCTATGAACAAGAATAACCTACTCACACATAAGGCATATATTACTCAACTGTTTTTAAAAGAGAATTATGTTATTAAATGATTAAGACTATGAACTATGAAATCTTTCGAAAATAAGAAACGTGAATATTTGAAATTAGGCAAACTTGAACTTTTGGAAAAGAATGTTGTTACTTGACTTTAAGAGGGAAAGTGCTTTGGTTTAAAAAGAAGGGCATAATATTGTCTTAATTGTTTTAAAAGGAAAACATGGTAATATCTTAATCTGTCTTAAATGAGCGTTAAAAAATGTTATGGCCACACGACACCGCGTTCATGGGATGAACCGAGAATGTATTTCACTCGACTACCGCGTTCATGAGATGAACCGGGAATGTATTTCACTCGACTACCGCGTTAGAGATGAGCAGGAATGTATTTCACTTTCACTACCGCGTTCATAGGATGAGCGGGAATGTATTTCACTCGACTACGCGTTCATGAGATGAGCGGAATGTATTTCACTCATTACGCGTTCGCGAGATGAGCAGGGAATGTATTTCACTCGACTACCGCGTTCGCGAGATGAGCAGGAATGTATTTCACTCGACTACCGCGTTCGTAGGATGAGCAGGAATGTATTCACCATGACACCGCGTTCGTGGATGAGCGAATGTATTTCACCACGATACCGAGTCCATGAGATGGACCGGGAATGTATTTCATGCGACACCGCGTTCATGGGATGAACCGGGAATGTATACCACATGATTTGATACCGAGTCCATGAGATGGACCGGGAATGTATTCCATACGATTTCACCTCGAGTCCATGAGATGGGCGGAGACATGCTACACGTATCACATAACTAATACCTAGGCTAGGCAGTGAGGAAGGAGTTCCACGGGCATGAGGGATGACTTTGAGGGCGTGAGTCCCTGACTTGACATGACTGCTTTTGTATTATGAACTGTAGTTTTGTGATGACCCACATAAGATGACAAATGATAAATTTCAAGAATCGCGTTCACATCCTCTACAGGGACACATCTCCTCATGAACTAATATGGTTCAATGTTGTACAAATACGACTCATCCCAAATATAGAATCTACTATCGTACAATAACATCTTTTTCTTCTCATATTAGCATGGGGATATACTTCACTTACCAGAAAGTTCATCATGTCTGCGTACTAAGGAAGCTTGGCTGACTGAAGAGCAAAAAGTTTCTCATTTGGAAAAGTCTCCTTAATTGTTGTTCCCTCATCTACATGTTCTCGATCTTCAAACTAAGATAAATGATATGGTACTTGGTTTTTAGTGCCCTTTAGACCAAGAATCTCAATATCAAACTTTTGCAACAACAACACCTAACGAATAAGTCTAGGCTTCGCATCCTTCTTCGCAAATAAGTAACTGACAACAGTACGGTCTGTGTATACAATCACCTTTGTCCCCATCAAGTATGATCTGAATTTACTAAAGGCATAGAATATTGCCAACAACTCTTTCTCTATGTCTATGTAGTTCATCTTAAATGCATTGAGTGTTTTCTGGCATAGTATATGGGATGAAAGATCTTATCCCATTTTTGTTCGAGAAGAACCCTCACAGTAATATCACTAGAATCACACATCAAAATAAATAGTAGAGTCTAATCGAGTGCAATGATGATCGGAGTAGTCACCAACCTCAGCTTTGACTCGTCAAAAACCTTCATACATGCCTCAAGACATGCCTCATTGATATGAATTTCACATGCTTCTCAAGCGACTTACAAATCGTATTTGCAATCTTGGAGAAATCCTTGATAAACCATCGATAAAATCCTGCATACCATAGAAAGTTGTGCATTTTTTTCACACATATCATGGGTGGCAATTTCTCAATTGCCTATATCTTTGACTTGGCAACCTCAAAGCCCTTTTTGGAGATCTTGTTCCGAAGAAAAATATCTTCTCGAACCATGAAGTGACACTTCTCCCAATTTAGCACCAAATTCATTTCCTCATAACGTGCAAGAACAACATAGAGAGGGCGTAGACACTCATCAAATAAATCCCGAACACGAAAAAATCATCCATAAATACCTCAACATATGTTTCCACAAAGTCGATGAAAATAACAATCATACATCGCTAGAAGGCTCCTGGTGCATTATATAATCGGAATGGCATTTTCTGAAATGCAAAAATACTATAAGGACATGTGAATGTTGTTATACCCCGTATTTCCAGAGTATGTACGTGAGGACATACGTACAAAAATTTGAGCCTTAAAGATTAGGCAAGGATGAAATTTTATGCACAAGTACCGAAAAGAATCGTTTTCCGACAAAACGTTTAGCAAGGCTTGCGAAGGGAAAATTCCGGCTATGTCATTTATATTTTTTGCGGATTTTTCCGAGAGACGAAATACTTTGGACCAACAAGAGGGCGACACTTGTCACCCTCTAATTGGTGGACTTGTGGGTGGCATTGGGACGATTTGGAGGGCTTGTAGTTGGTAGGATATTTTGTGATAGTTGGTGTGGTAGATGGATAAGGTACACATGGGTGAATCTTGACCCTACACTTGCCTTGCACTTGGCATGATCTTGGCCATTGGTTGGCCATTGCTTGACCTATAAATACCCCTCCCCTTTGAAGACTTCTTCATCCAAAAATTGTTCCAAGTCTTGAAAATCCCTTCCCCCTCTTGGTAGTGTTTCGTCCAAACACCCCCCCTCCCCCTTGGCCGAAAGTATCCCCCCCTCCTAATGGTGCTAGCCGAGGGGTACCCCCCCTTTTGCCTAGTTGTTCTCATAAAATACACCCCCACCTTGGTAGAAATACTCTCCAAGTATTGTTACTATTTCAAAATACCTTGGCCCATATACCTTGTAGTATTCCAAGGTTACACTTATACGAAAAGCCCAGAAATACTATTATACTTCCCTTCAGTCACAAAACACAACCCTAAGGAAATCTCCATAGTTGGATGGAGTATTAAGAAGAAGTTGCGTAGAACTTCTAAGGGTTGTTTGGAGCGGGTTGGAGCACCCGGAGTAGGAGCTAAACGTTGCTTAGGATCGACATTATAACTTGGATAATTTTGGGCTTATCGAGGTAAATACTCTTGACCTTCTATTGTAATATAAAATTACATACTGTAGTTGTATAGAAATGAATATAAGATTCATAGAAGAGAATTGATCTGTAATAGAAGGATATTACGGAAAAGACTTGAACTGAAATCACATCAGAAGAATAATCTATAGAGTAGTCTAGTCATTGATAGACTTGTATAACCTTTATAGGTTGAATGTTCTGCGAGTAACATGTACTACTTGAAAGGTGGACAAGGCTAGCCGGGTTATAGCCGTGGAGCGTTTTGATTATAGTCGATAATCGTCGCGAGGTATGTGATTCTTCCTATCCTCTTGAGCATGATATTTTAAAGAATATATATATAGTACGGTAGACGTACGTGTGTTAACTGAATAATAATTGCGGCAATGTCTTTTGACTTAAGCCTGAATAATAATTGCGGCAATGTCTTTTGACTTAAGCCTGAATAATAAGAATCTTGAAGTATTTCAAAAGAATACTGAATCATTTTTAACAGAAGAGTAATACTGTTATACCCCGTAGTTCCAGGGTATGTATGTGAGGACGTACGTACGAGAATACGACAGAAATTTTGGAAAGAAAGGAAGATGTGATTTTTTCGACGGAAAAGTTCCGGTTTTTGTGAAGAAAAAGGTTCGTTAATGGGAATTGGATTCCCAGATTTGGTATTTGGACTTCTTGGATTATATTAGAATTTTGAGGTTTTAATTTCAGAAATGGTCACGTGGGACCCACGGGAGAAATTTACGGTTTTGTGGGGCCCGCTTTGTTTTTGAGATTTCCGGTATTTTGGATATTTTCGGAAGACGAAATATTTTGGATTTAATTGAGGCGACACGTGTCACCCCATGTGGCACTTGGCGAAATGGGTGAATGATGGCTGAGCAGCTGTCCATGGCGATTTGGCCTCACATGGCACCATTTTCGTTTGGCCATGTGGTGTGGTGGGACCCACACACACGTGGCCCAATCTTGACCTACACTTATATTGATCTTGGCCCTTGGTTCTTACATAAATACCCTTGGCGAAGAGTAAAATCATCCTCACAGAAAGCTTTCCAAGCAAATGTTTTCCCTCCTTTGTGTAGATTTCGTCCCCCTCCTCTTGTGTAGAAAATACTTGGTGTATTGTTGTATAATCCCAAATACCTTGGCCTAGTATCCTAGTAGTATTCCAAAGTTATTTCAATACTAGGAGCAGGAAATACTACTTTATTCCAATAGCAGTAAGCGAAACCACAGAAAAATCTTCCTAGCTTGGTGGAAGTATTTAGAAGTTGTTTAGAAACTTCTAAGGTGCTTGGAGCGGGTTGGAGCGTAAGGATTGGAGCTAAACGTTGCTCGGGATCGACTTATAACTTGGATAATTTTGGGCTTATCGAGGTAATGATCTATGTCCCTATTGTAATTGGATATTACATATTGTAGTAGTTATACTTGAGTATATTATATTGGAAGGATGATTATAAAAGATTGAGCGTATTTACATTGGGTGTACTTACAGTAGACTTGTGTAAGTATTATTGTGAAGCATATTTGAACACGTCAGGTTAGGCGTGTAATCCACTGGGAGTTGTTGGCACAGTAGCGGGCACAGTTGAGGAGAGATTTATGTGATAGCGGGGAGGTCTTTGCCAAATTTACGTAGAATAAGGAATCTTGTGTTTAGAATATTCTACGAGAGTGCTAGAAGTTGATTTATATATTGTGGTTGTTATAGGTGGATCTTTCTACGCGGCATACTTGACTTGGCTTGTGGTTTAAGCTAAAGGTATGTGATTCTTCCTATACTCTTGAGCATGATTGTTGTGAACTATATAGTACGGTGACGTGCGTGTGTGAAACGATTTTTGTTTGTTTTAAAACATAAAGTGTTATAATGGCTTTATGGGAAGTTAGTTATAACGACTTTATGAAGATAAAAGAAAGATTTGGTTTTGTGATAAAAACGACTTGATTTTGAAAGTTAAGAGACTTGATCTTGAAAGATAAGAGACTTGACTTATAACGACTTGTTTTGGAAAGGAGAAGTAACTTGATTTAAGTATAGGTTACTTGTTTTGAAAAGAGTAAGTTAATTGGGTTTTAAAAAGTATACTTGATGTTGTTCTAAAGAAAAGCACTTGGTTTATAAAGTATAGAGTACTTGATTTTAAAAAGCCTTGTAAAGATTTTTACGAAGGTGAAGTAATTTGGTTTTAAAAGTAAACGTGTTTTCTTTATATACTACAGTATTTGTATCATGTGGCTTTACGTAGAAAGAGGTCTTTTGAAAGAAGGAAAGTATGTAGTATTTTGGGTTTGAAACCGGATTGTTGATTAAAATGAATGTATGTTAAACTTGCTATGCTTGTTGTGATAGTCTTTGATGTGCAAGTGTTTTGTTGATGTCTTCGTGACTCTGCAGGGAGGCGGCTATCGATTGATTGGTGGACATCACGGCGTTGGGTGGTCGCGAGTATCGTCCACTTTGAGTATTGGTGGTTGTTTTATCGTCGTGACTCTGCAGGAGGGCGGCTATCGATTTATTTCCTTTGGACATCGGCGTGATGGATGTTCCACGGGCATGCGTCGATAGGATGGTTTCATGGCCATGACTTCGAGGTAAGATCTTGGGGCATGCGGTCATGTGAGGTTCGATTTGTTAGTCCATGGGACCGCTAATCCATGAAGCTTGCGCGGTGACGGCGATCACGGGCTTGGTTTATGCGTGTGGTTCGAGCACTTTAGATACTTGTTACGGTCATTTTCGTGTCTGCAGTAGCCTCGGTAGATAGCTTAAGATACTTGCCTCGGTCATATCTTGTGAGACGGTAGGCTATTGTGCGTTAGCTTAAGATACTTGCCTCGGCGATTCGTGGCTAGCTTTTGGGTAGTAGTTGGCTTAGTACCTTGCAGTGATGGGATATGACTAGCTTTTGGGTGGTAGTTGGCTATTCTACTTGGCGATCGGTTTTGATAGCGCAGCGAGATCTAGTGTTCGAGTTCACATATAGGTGTTGTTTTACATCGTATGCTGGCGATGAGAATGAGTTCCACGGGCGTAGGTGGTATTATGGGCGTGAGACCCATAATTATGTGTAGTGATTATTCAGGGATATCGTCCCCTTACTTGCATATGTTTACTTATTGCGAAATGGTTTTATAAAATGATGAAATGTGATTTCATTACGATATTTTCATTTCACATACTTGGTACTGTCTTGACCTCGCTTGGGTGCGTTCATCTGCGCGGTAGAGTACACGATTGGTTGATCCTCGCTCATAGGATCGCGATTCGGCGTTAGGAAGCTCCGTTCCTCGGAGGCTTATCTTTTGGTATAGTCACTGTCATTGTAGGTACTTGTACATTCGGGTATGGCGGGAGCCCCGTCATAGTTGTTGTATATCTTAAGTGCATGCTTGTTGTTGTGGCGGGGTTTGTAAAAAGGATAAGCTGTTGGGTTTTATGTATATATCTTGAAAGCGGCGGTTGGGTTGCTGTTTATTTATTTATGTCTCTCATTTCATGTGTAAAGTTTTATTTCGTGGTTTTCTCGATGTTGTATCACTAGGGTGCGGGGTAAGGCACGATGTGCCCGAGTTTGGGCGTCACAAGTGGTATCGAGCGATTAATCCTCGGAAAGTGTCTCTGCACCGTGTCTAGTAGAGTCTTGATTATCGATGTGTTGTGCACCACATCTATAATCAGGAGGCTGCATGACATTTAGGATTGGTTTCTATTCTTCTCACTCTGAGATCGTGCCTTAGAGCGGGGTTGTAAGTTGGACTCCTTACGGCGTGTTCTTTTACGCGATTATGCCTCGCGCAAGGCAACCGGGCGAGAAGGGCAATGCGGCCGTGGGAGGCTGCTAGTGGGACCTGAGAGAGTGCGAGCGCAAGCCGGTCATTACGAGATAGTTCTTGACGGCGAGTTTTGCGGCGCCGGCCCAGCGAAGGTTAGAGCGCGGCGGTGGGCTGCGAGACCACGGTACTGAGCCTCGGTCCACGGCTGGAAGCGGAGAGATGGGTTACAAGGAGATGGCCCGATTCGGCGAGATCGTGGCGAACACGAGGAGAAGGCTGAATCACGGCGATTCGATTCAGTAGCCCCGTAGTTCATCCCGGTCGGATAGTTTGAGGCTACGGATTTTACGAGTTGTATCGCTTGAGTTACATGGGTGAGGCACGAGGATGATCCGCGAGTTCATCCGTCGATTCTGAAGGATCATCACAGTGATCAAGGCTTGAGACCGAGTCCGTGATTTTGATTCGCATCGGTGCGTGATACCGCATGATCGGGTTTGATTCATGGGAGCTGTCGGGAGCATCGCCCCGGTATTTGGGGCGAGTTCTCGGAGGCATTTCTCGGCCATTTCTTGCCGCGCGGATGAGGAGGCGGGCGAGTTTACGATCTTTGAGGCGAGGAGGCGCCTGATTCGGGAGTACAACGTAGAGTTCGACTCGTTGGCTCGATATGTCCACTGCGTTAGTAGCTAATATGGAGGGCGAGTGCACCGCTACGTCCACGAGGCTTGATGACTACTTGGCGAGTCTTGTTGGTGTATCGCTTGGTAGGGCATGGACATCGCCGCATGCGAGCTCATGCGCTAGGGTGTGAGGCGCGGAGGCCAAGCGGATTGACGATATCGGCGAAGAGGGCGGGACAGCGGGGTCCTTTGGTAACTTTCAAGCGGACCGCCGGTGTGACTAGTTATACGCCGCCGCCCGATGCAGTGGTCCTCTACGATCTTGGGGCCTCGAGTATTCGGGGCGGTCGGGGCTCGAGGTTGAGTTTTCGGGGAGTTGGGAGTCTTGGCGGAGAAGCCACCCGACCTAAGTGTAACGGTGTAGTAAACCCATTCGAAGTGTCGAAGGACTTGTTTTACATGTGGCGGTGAGGCCATTTGCGAGAAATTGTCCTACGCAGGTAGCGCGGATGTTGAGACTCGACGCCGGGATCATTGCGGGTTCTTCGCCCGATAGCTAGGCGGGTGTTCATATCTGGCGGAGCGAGGCGGTCGTGGTGGAAGTTCCCGATTATAGCGGTCCTTGAAATCGCCTATTTGTTTTGTGATATCAGGTATATCCTTGACCCTCTAAGATACTAGTATGCATTTGTATTAAGATAAGTATATTTTTTTAATTATTATGTTATGATAGCATTATGTTGGTGTGATAATTCTATGGGTAGTGTAAGATGGAAGTGGTAGCTTTCATGGCGTGAATTAGTAAGATTGTTCGGATCGGGAGCGAGAGAGATTAGGCGCGATGGCGGTCGGGTTGAGGCCAAGTCGCGGGTCAACCGGCCGGATTGAGGTGGGGTCGATTCGAGGTGGTCGTAGGGTGGTAAGTCACGAGGTGCTAGGCCCAGTTTAGGTAACCATCGTATGAGTTCGGGATGTGTTCGATCAGAATCGGATCGTGAAGGCGGAGATAGGCCTTAGAGTAAATTGAAGCTAGTAGGAGTGTTGTGAGATTAGAAATGATTTCCTCGTTAGCTTGGATTTGTATGTTATACTATGGCCATTGATGGCGTGATTGGTTCGTAAGTATAGTAGTGAAGACTATCTGCACACGTTCGTTTGGAGACTTAGAAGGAACATTCGGACGAATGTTTCTAAGGAAGAATGTTATACCCGTAGTTCGAGTATGTATGTGAGGGCGTGCGTGCGAGAATCTGACGTAAATTTTGGAAAGAAAGGAAGATGTGATTTTTAAACGGAAAAGTTAGGTTTTGTGAAGAAAAGGTTCGTTAATGGGAATTGGATTCCCAGTTTGGTATTTGGACTTCTTGGATTATATTAGAATTTTGAGGTTTTAATTTGAGAAATGGTCACGTGGGACCCACGGGAGAAATTTCTGGTTTTGTGGGGCCGCTTTGTTTTGAGATTTCGGTATTTTGGATATTTTGGAAGGCGAAATATTTTGGGCGAATTGAGGCGACACGTGTCACCCCGTGTGGCACTTGGCGAAATGGGTGTGAATGTGGCTAGGCAGCTGTCCGCTTGGCGATTTGGCCTCACAGCACCATTTCGTTTGGCCATGTGGTGTGGTGGGACCCACACACATGGCCCAATCTTGACCCTACACTTATATTGATCTTGGCCGGGTTCTTATAAATACCCCGGCTTGAAGAGTAAAATCATCCTCCGGCAGAAAGCTTTCCAAGCAAATGTTTTCCCTCCCTTTGTGTAGATTTCGTCCCCCTCCCTCTTGTGTAGAAAATACTTGGTGTATTGTTGTATAATCCCAAATACCTTGGCCTAGTATCCTAGTAGTATTCCAAAGTTATTTCAATACTAGGAGCAGGAAATACTACTTTATTCGATAGCGTAAGCGAAACCACAGAAAAATCTTCCTAGCTTGGTGGAAGTATTTAGAGAAGTTGTTTAGAAACTTCTAAGGGTCGCTTGGAGCGGGTTGGGCGTAAGGATTGGAGCTAAGCGTTGCTCGGGATCGACTTATAACTTGGATAATTTTGGGCTTATCGAGGTAATGATCTATGTCCTATTGTAATTGGATATTACATATTGTAGTAGTTATACTTGAGTATATTATATTGGAAGGATGATTATAAAGGATTGAATCGTATTTACATTGGGTGTACTTACAGTAGACTTGTGTAAGTATTATTGTGAAGATATTTGAACACGTCAGGTTAGGCGTGTAATCCACTGGGAGTTGTTGGCACAGTAGCGGGCACTGGTTAGGAGGAGATTTATGTGATAGCGGGGAGGTCTTTAGAAATTTACGTAGAATAAGGAATCTTGTGTTTAGAATATTCTACGGAGAGTGCTAGAAGTTGATTTATATATTGTGGTTGTTATAGGTGGATCTTTCTGTGCGGCATACTTGACTTGGCTTGTGGTTTAAGCTAAAGGTATGTGATTCTTCCTATACTCTTGAGCATGATTGTTGTGAACTATATAGTACGGTAGGCGTGCGTGTGTGAAAGCGATTTTTGTTTGTTTTAAAACATAAAGTGTTATAATGGCTTTATGGGAAGTTAGTTATAACGACTTTATGAAGATAAAAGAAAGATTTGGTTTTGTGATAAAGCGACTTGATTTTGAAAGTTAAGAGACTTGATCTTGAAAGATAAGAGACTTGACTTATAACGACTTGTTTTGGAAAAGGAGAAGTAACTTGATTTAAGTATAGGTTACTTGTTTTGAAAGAGTAAGTTAATTGGGTTTTAAAAGAGTATACTTGATGTTGTTCTAAAGAAAAGCACTTGGTTTATAAAGTATAGAGTACTTGATTTTAAAAAGCCTTGTAAAGATTTTTGAAGGTGAAGTAATTTGGTTTTAAAAGTAAAGCGTGTTTTCTTTATATACTACAGTATTTGTATCATGTGGCTTTTACGTAGAAAGAGGTCTTTTGAAAGAAGGAAAGTATGTAGTATTTTGGGTTTGAAACCGGATTGTTGATTAAAATGAATGTATGTTAAACTTGCCTATGCTTGTTGTGATAGTCTTTGATGTGCAAGTGTTTTGTTGATGTCTTTGCCGTGACTCTGCAGGAGGCGGCTATCGATTGATTATTTGGACATCGGCGTTGGGTGGTCCACGAGTATCGTCCACTTTGAGTATTGGATGGTTGTTTTGCATCGCCGTGACTCTGCAGGAGCGGCTATCGATTTATTTCCTTTGGACATCTTGGCGTGATGGATGTTCCGCGGCGTCGTCGATGGGATGGTTTCATGGCCATGACTTCCGAGGTAAGATCTTGGGGCATGCGGTCATTGTGAGGTTGATGTTAGTCCATGGACCGCTAATCCATGAAGCTTGCCGCGGTGACGGCGATCACGGGCTTGGTTTATGCGTGTGGTTCGTGCACTTTAGATACTTGTTACGGTCATTTTCGTGTCTGCGGTAGCCTCGGTAGATAGCTTAAGATACTTGCCTCGGTCATATCTTGTGAGGCGGTAGGCTATTACGTTAGCTTAAGATACTTGCCTCGGCGATTGCGTGGCTAGCTTTTGGGTAGTAGTTGGCTTCCGTACCTTGCCGTGATGGGATATGACTAGCTTTTGGGTGGTAGTTGGCTATTCTACTTGGCCCGTCGGTTTTGATAGCGAGCGGGATCTAGTGTTCGAGTTCACATATGGGTGTTGTTTTACATCATGTGCTGGCGGTGAGAATGAGTTCCACGGGCATGAGTGGTATTATGGGCGTGAGACCCGTAATTATGTGTGAGTGATTATTACGGGATATCGTCCCACTTGACCTGCTTGTTTACTTATTGCGAAATGGTTTTATAAAATGATGAAATGTGATTTCATTCGATATTTTCGATTTCACATACTTGGTACTGTTATGCGACCTCCTTGGGGCTGCGTTCATCTGCAGGTAGAGTACACGATTGGTTGATCTCGCTCATAGGATCGCGATTCGGCGTTAGGAAGCTCCGTTCCTCGGAGGCTTATCTTTTGGTATAGTCCCTGTCATTGTAGGTACTTGTACATTCGGGGTATGGCGAGGCCACTGTCCGTCATAGTTGTTGTATATCTTAGAAGTGCATGCTTTGTTGTGGCGGGGTTTGTAAAAAGGATAAGCTGTTCGGGTTTTATGTATATATACTGAAGGCAACGGTTGGGTTGGCCTGTTTATTTATTTATGTCTCTCATTTCATGTGTAAAGTTTTTATTTCCGCTGGTTTTCTCTGATGTTGTATCACTAGGGTGCCCGGGGTAAGGCACCAGTGACGGGCCCGGGTTTCGGGGCGTCACAAATACTTGGTTTTAAAACTTAAGAGTTATACTAGCTTTATGGGAAGTTAGGTATAACGGCTTAAGAAAGATAAAAAGAATGGTTTATTAATTTTAGAAGTTAAGAGACTTGATCTTAAAAGATAAGAGACTTGACTTGAGGGAATTAATATAAATTTTGTTAATAAGTGTGAAACCTCATTCGTGAGTAATGAGTACTTGGTTTTTAAAATGGGATAATCTCTTCGATTTGAATCGAATAAGTATCGAACAAACCATTGCGGCGCTAATAAAAGGAAATGTCTTGAATAATTAAGTATTATTAAAACCGATGAAACCTCCATCAGCATAGAAGCTAAGATGAGACAAAATGATATTACATTTCCTAGATCATGGCTGCTTTAATAAGATTGTTATAAACAAGAATAACCTACTCACATATAAGGCATATGTTTCTCAAATCGTTTTAAAGGATAATTATATCATTAAGTGATTAAAACTATGAATTACGAAACCTTTCGAAAATGAGAAACTTGAGCATTTGAAATTAGGCAAACTTGAACGTTTGGAAAATAATGTTGTTAATTGATTTTACAAAAGGAAGTGTTTTGGTTTACTTAAAAAGATAGTCACTCTATTTTAATACTACGGATATTGTGTGACTTTTAAAACGGATCTTTTAAAGAGTTAATGTATGAAGTACTTTGGGGATAAAAACCCGAAAGTGTTAACATAAAGTAGAAAGTACCTTGCGTGAATAACTTGATTGTATTGGTTTGTGATAGCCTTGTAATACTTTCTTGTTGATTTGATAAGTAAACATGTTAGGATGCTACGTGTGTTAGTATCTGGTGATGTTTGTGTAAAGGGGTTTCCCTTGTTGTGCTTATGTTGTTTAACGATAAGCTGTTATGTTATTATATCACATACCCGACTTATTATACAGGGCTTGCCACCCTTGATGCGGTCTATAGGGCTATGCGGTCTATGTGACTATGCGAGCGATGGTATGCTCGAGATTGATCATTCGGTGTTTTATCCGATCACGGGGATGCCACTATGCGGTGCAATGTGACTATGCGGTCTGTGAGACTATGCGAATGCGGGAGTCGGGAGAGTGCAGGGGTTAACTACCCGTCGCGGTCTATCGACTATGCGGTCTATGTGTGACCTATGCGGGTGCGGAAGTCGAGATTAGGCGCATAATGATACTATGGGCGATCGGCCTTGCTTCGATCATTAGCGGCCTAGAAAATACGATTCTGATATATCTATTTCACTCTTGTTTATGTTGTGGGCGTAAGACCCATAGTTATAATTGAGTGATGACTTTGGCGTGAGTCACGACTTGACATGGCCTTATTTATTGTGAACTATAGTTTGGTTATCATACATGTCTCGCTTTATATAGACTACTATGATTTCATTCTGATATTTTCAGTTTCACATACTTGGTACTGTTGTGCTTGACCTCGCCCGGGCTGCGTTCATCTGCGGTAGAATCGCACGATCGTTGATCCACAGCTCTGGGGATTCGGCGTTTGGGAAGCTTCGTTTCGGAGGCTTATCGGTGGTATAGTCCACATCGTTGTAGGTGCTTACATTCGAGGTATGGCGGGGCCTGTCCCGCCATTGTTTTCATCTCACTCTTAGAAGTGCATCTGTCTTGTTGTGGGCGAATTGTAAAAAGGATGTATCGTTCTAGTTGATATTTATATATGCATGGCAAGTTTTCTCGAATAAGCTTTTCACTTCACTTTATTCATGTCTTGTTTTATATTCCGATTACTCGATGTATGGCTACTTGGGTGCGGGGTAAGCACCGATCCGCGGGCCGGTTGGTCGTGACAAAAGTGGTATCGAGCGATTAATCCTCGGAAAGTGTCTGCATCGTATCTAGTAGAGTCTTGATTATCGTTGTGTTGTGCACCACACCATTAATCAGGAGGCTATAGGATATTTAGGATTGGTTTTCATTCTTCTCACTCTGAGATCGTGCCTTAGAGCTGTGTTATAAGTTGGACCCCTCTCACGTATTTCTTTCCCTTACCGTTATGCCTCCGCGTAGGGCAAACCGGGACCGAGGAGAAGCGGCGTAGGAGGCGTGAGTTGAGTACAGAGGGTTACGAGGGAACAAGCCCAATCATCACCTGATATGGTGCTTCATTCGGGGAGTTCTGCGACATCGCCCAGTGAGTTTAGCGCGGCCAGTTCTGCTGCGGCCATGATAGTTGAACCTTGATTCACGGCCAGGAGCAGAGAATATAGATTTCAAAGAGACGACCCTGTTACTAGCTATGGATTTAGCGACCGAGAGTATTGTATCTACCGATTTATCACGGGTCATGATGACTATCTAAGAGAGGGTGGTGCAAGAATAGCTCGTCGATTAGGAAGCATGGCACGTATGCGGGCTTATGCGCAGCGAGCCAAGCGTAGAGATCGAAGGGTTAACCAAGGGCGGCGAAGAGGGCGAGCAATGAGGTCGCTGGTAACTTTGAGGCGAACCGCCTCGCAGCAGAATGATATGCATATCCACGATTGAGTGGTCCTCGGATTGCGGGGCGTTAGAGCGGAGTTGGTCGAGCTCTCGAGCTTCCGGCTCACTACGTAGGTTCCAGCCAGCCGGATTCAGTTTTTTTCCCCAGTGTTCACAATATGACAGGCGTCATCCCGGGGAATGTCGTCTTTTAGTTGGTACTTGTTTTACCTGCGGCCGTCAGGGCCATGTGTCGAAAGGATGTCCTAGTAGGAGGGATATAAGTAGGAGGACTCAGCCTTCATGATCGGACCGGTCACCTTCCTTAGCTAATCGCCTACGGCGGTTTGATTAGAACGACTAAGGGAGTAAAGCGATGAATCTGGTATATCCTTAACCTCCTCTGAGATTAGTAGGTGTGATAAGAGGAGTATGTCTTAAATGTTATATTCAGATAGCGTTGTGTTAATTGTGATTAGATATCATGGTTAGTTAAAAGGGTAAGATTGGGGATAAGAAGTGGGAACCTTAGAGTTTTATGCGTAGAGACCTTAGAGGCGAGGCCATCTTGAGTAAAAGATTATTCGTGTGCTTGACCCTTATCGGAGTGCTTAATATCAGTGGGATGTATTAGTGTAATAAGTCCCTGAGTAGTGTGAAATGAAAGAGGGTAGTTGAGCTAAGAAGACCACTAGGTTTTCGTAACTTGATTAGTGAGATTGTTCCGGATCAGGGAGCAAGTGTTTCTGAGTGGGTCGGGTTGAGGCCATGCCACGGGTCAACCCGCGACCTGTTTTATGGTGGGGTCAGTTTGTGGTGGTCCCGCCAGGTGGTAGGGTCACGAGGGTGTTAGGCCCAAGTTTAGTTAACCAGTGTACGAGTTCGTGGATGCGTTCGACCAGTAGTCGGGCCGATGAGGTCAGCCCATCTTGTCCTTCAGGTTATGCGAGATGTTATTTATCAGGAAAGTTGTAAGGCTGCACGAGGCGCCTACTTTCACCTTATGGCAGACAGTGAAGCCCAGGTTGTGGCTATTTCGTTTTCCGGAAGTTTTACCAGGCAGGGTTGAGGAACTCAGGTGAGTCTCAGTATCGCATTCACCCTCGGGCCTGTGTTTGGATTTCAGGGGTAGCTATGAGGATTATTGCCTCCTATTGAGGGAGTGCTTTTATAACTACCATTTCAGTATTCGGATATCGCCTTACGAAGCCTCGTAGGGGCGGAAGTGTAAGTTGCCGGTCGATTGGTTCGATGTTGGCAAAGTTCAGATAGTGGGTTCATACTTGTTTCGGCAGGATGGGGATAGGGTGAAGCCTATCCAGGAAAGGTTATCGACATCTTAGAATCAACACAAGTCGTACGGAAGATCGGCGACGACGCTTGGAGTTCAGGTTGACGGTGGGTCTTCTTGAAGGTACCACCCCGGAAAGGGTGTGACTGTTATACCCCGTAGTTTCAGGGTATGTATGCGAGGACGTACGTACGAGAATACGACATTGAAATTGGAAAGGAAGAACGAGGTGATTTTTCCACGGAAAAGTTTCCGGTTTTTGTGAAGGAAAAAGGTTCGTTAATGGGAATTGGATTCCCAGATTTGGTATTCGGACTTCTTGGAATATTAGAGAATTATGGAATTTTATTTTGGAAATGGTCACGTGGGGCCACGGAGAAAATTCTGATTTTGTGGGCCCACTTTGTTTTGAGATTTTGGCCATTGTGGATATTTTGGAAGATGAAATATTTTGGGCGTGTAGGAGGCGACACGTGTCACCCCTAGTTGGCTTGGGCGATTTCACTTTGTGCGCGCTTTAGAGTCGTTTTAGGCGAAACGTTTTACAAGACTCGCGTAGGATAAATTCCGGCTATGTCATTTCTAATTTTTGCGGATTTTTCCGAGAGACGAAACACTTTGGACCAACGAGAGGGCGACACTTGTCACCCTCTCATTGGTGGACTTGTCACGGCAATAGGGCCGAATGGATGGCCATCTTTGTCTTGTAGTTGGTAGGATATTTTGTGTGCAAGTTGGCCAAGGACACTTGCCCTAATCTTGTCACCCTCTCATTGGTGGACTTGTCACGGCAATAGGGCCGAATGGATGGCCATCTTTGTCTTGTAGTTGGTAGGATATTTTGTGTGCAAGTTGGCCAAGGACACTTGCCCTAATCTTGAACTTACACTTGCCTTGCACTTGGCACCATCTTGGCCATTGGTTGGCCATGTCTTGACCTATAAATACCCCCCCTTGTTGAAGAGTTATTTCATCCTAAATTGAGCAATCTTTCTAAGTCTCAAATCCCTCCCTCTCCCTCTTGTTGTTTTCGTCCAAACACACCCCTCCCCTTTGAGAAGCTCTAGCCGAGAGCAACCTCCCCTAGCCTAGCCGAAACCTACCCCCCCCCCTCCCTTGGTTAAAAAAGTTGCCTTCTAGTATTGTTATAATGCCCAAAATACCCTAGCCCAAATCCCTTAGTCCTTAGTAGAAGTTGTGAAGAACTTCTAAGGTTTTCTTGGAGCTCTGAGCGCACAACTTAGGAGCTAAACCTTGCTCGGTAGCGACTTTTATCTAGGATATTATTGGGCTTACCGGGTAAATAACCTTATCCTCCTTTTTTAATTAGAATATACATACTTTAGAAGTATATGAATAAGAATAAATACTTAGAAGGATATTAAATAATAGAATTGAGCTGTTATCACAATGAAGGGTTTAAAAGAAGAATAATAGAAGCGTCTTACATAGAATTTGTTTTCACTGATGAACTTGAGTAGCTCACCGGTAGGAAGTGCTGCCCAAATGTCCATAGAATAACGAACCCTCCGCTAGAGCTTTTATGCAATCTGATCAGACGTTGATAGGCGTGTTGGTATTATAGGTCGATTCTCTGCATGCGACATATTGACTTGACGGTGGATTTCGCCAGAAGGTATGTGATTCTTCCTATCCTCTTGAGCATGATATTTTAAAGAATATGTATATAGTACGGTAGACGTCGTGTGTTAAGCGAATAATAATTACGGCAATGTCTTGGACTTAAGCTGAATAATAATTACGGCAATGTCTTGGACTTAAGCACGAATAATAATTACGGCAATGTCTTGGACTTAAGCTGAATAATAATTACGGCAATGTCTTGACTTAAGCTGAATAAAAAGAATCAAGAAGTTCAAAAGAATTAAGAAACTTTTTTGAAAGAAGAGTAACACTTGGTTTTAAAAGCTTAAGAGTTATACTAGCTTTATGGGAAGTTAGGTATAACGGCAAGAGTGATAAAAAGAACGATTTATTGATTTAAGGAAATAAGAGACTTGACTTATTATACTAATATGAATTTTGTTAAAAAGTGTGAAACCTCATTCGTGAGTAAATAGTATTTTTGGTTTTCAAAAGGAATGATGTTTTACCGATCAGAATAAATGTCGAACAAACCACAGCAGTGCTAATAAAGGGAAATATTTTGACTAATAAAGTATTATTAAAACCAGTAGAAACTTCCATCTGCATAGGAGCTAAGATGAGACAAAATGATATTACATTTACTAGATCATGGCCGCTGTAATAAGATTGTTACGAATAATAATAACCTACTCACACTTAGGGTATATGTTTCTCAAATTGTTTTAAAGGATTAAAGCTATGAACTACGAAACCTTTGAAAATGAAACTTGAGTAATTGAAATTAGGCAAACTTAAGCGTTGGGAAAAGAATGTTGTTACTTGATTTTACAAAGAGAAATGTGTTGATTTACTTCAAAAGATAATCACTCTATTTTTATACTACGGGTATTGTGTGACTTTTGTGAAAGAAACGGATCTTTTAAAAGAGTAATACATAAAGTACCTTGGGGCTAAAAACCCGAACTTGTTAGCATAATGTAGAAAGTACCTTGTGTGAATAACTTGATTGTATTGATTTGTGATAGTCTTGTAATACTTTCTTGTTGACTTGATAAGTAAACATGTTAGGATGCTACGTGAGTTAGTATCTTGTGATGTTTGTGTAGAGGGGTTTTCCCTTATTGTGCTTAGGTTGTTTAACGATAAAACTGTCATGTTGATATTATATCACTCATGATTCCGGGGGTTAAGCTGCCCTCCGATGTGGGGTAGACTCAGGCGGGTCTAGTGACCTATGATTCGAGAATACCTTATGCAGTGCAGTATGGCCTATGCGGAGCTACGGGAGTTCCAGGTTAGTATGCGGCCCTTGTGGTCATGCGGTCTTTGTGGCCATGCGGATGGCGAGTCCAGGACGCTGCCGGGGAGTAGCTACCCTCGATGCGGGGAATACCTCATGCGGGCCATTGGAGTGGCCCATGCGGAGCTACGGAAAGTTCCAGGGCTAGACGCGCACATTAGATACTGCGGGCAAGTGGCCAGCTTTGATCATGTGATGCAGACAGATCTCATGATCTGATTCTGACCTTGTTGTCTTGTGGGTTTTAGTAGTCGGCTATGCCCTCGCATTTACCCCGTCACGGTTTTATGATGACTTTGAGGCGTGAGTCACGACTTGACATATTCGCTATTTATTGTGAACTGTAGTTTTGGTTATCATACATGTCTCCCGCTTTATATAGACTACTATGATTTCATTTGATATTTTGATTTCACATACTTGGTACTGTTATCGACCTCCTCGGGGCTGCGTTCATCCGCAGTAAAGTACTCCTACCGTTGATCCGTTCTTAGGATCACCGTTTGACGTTGGGAAAGCTCTGTTTCTCGGAAGCTTAGCATTTTGGTATGGTCCCTGTCGTTGTAGATATTTGTATTCAGGGTATGGCGGGGCCTGTCCGCCATTGTTGTTTTAAACTCTTAGAGGTCTAGACTGTTGTAAGGTTGGGATGTAGCGTTCATTTTGGGGTACTTATATACATATATGCGAAAGACAACTTTTTCCTAAAGCGTGTCTTATTTATCTTGTTTCATATTTTGGTGCTTTATTTTCCGATTTCTCGATGTATGACTACTTGGGTGCGGGTAAAGCACGATCCACGGGCCGGGCAGTCGTGACAAAAGTGGTATCGAGCGATTAATCCTCGGAAAGTGTCTACGCACCGTATCTAGTAAGTCTTGATTATCGGTGTGTTGTGCACCACACCAATAATCGGAGGCTATAGGATATTTAGGATTGGTTTCCATTCTTCTCACTCTGAGATCGTGCTTTAGAGTGTGTTATAAGTTGGACCCTCTAACGTATTCCTTTCCTTTACCGGTGATGCCTCGCGCGAGCTTCGGGCCCGAAGAAGGCGGCGAGGAGGCTGCGAGTGGAGTTCGGAGATTTAGAAGAGCAGCCCAATCATCACTGAGGTGATGCTTCATGCGAGGAGTTACGAGGCGTCGCCAGCAGTGAGTTTACGGCATGGCGCGATTCCTGCGGCCATGACATCTGGACTTTCGTTCCGACTTGGAGCGAAAATATGGATTGGAAGAGACGGCCTGTTGCTAGCAAGGACTTGCAGCGAGTATTTTATGTACCGGTATACCAAGGATATTGATGCTTATCTAAAGAAGGGTTGTGAGGGAGTAGCTCTTCAGTCAGGAACGAGCCAGGCTTGCGTTCAGGACTATGTGCAGCGGGCTGAGAGAGGTAGAGATCGACAGATTAAACAAGATCAGCAGAAGAGGGCCCGTTTGGCGAGATCATTTGGTAACTCTCGGCGAACCGCCTCGGCCGATTAGACATGCGCCTCCGCCAGTGCAGAGTGTCCCTCCACAGGATTCAGTTTTTCCTCAGTGTTCACAGTGTGGCAGGCGTCATCCCGGGAAATGCCGTCTTTTTACTGGTGCTTGTTTTAGTTGCGTCGGGGCCATATGGCGAGAATGTTCTATGAGGAAGGATGCAAGTAGGAAGACTCGGCCTACGGTCGATTGTGGATGCAATGGTTCGGAGAGGAGGGTGTTAGCTGGTGAGGCCACCCCACCTCGGTGTGGCGTTGTGGTCGATGTCGTGAAGTGTCGTGCTTCTACGACACTTGTTATGTTTGCGGCCAGCAGGCCATTTGCGAAATTGTCCAACGAGTTGGCGGGGATGTAGGGACTCGACCTTGGTCGATGGATAGTTCATCACCTTCCCGGACTATCGCCCAGGCGGGATTGACTAGACGACTAGGGAAGTGCGCGTAGATCTGGTATATCCTTAACCGCTTTAGAGATTTATATGTATAGTAAGATGCGAATATCTTAAAGTATTGTTTTCGGTTAGCATGGTGTTAGTGTGATTAGAATTGTTGATTAATTAACGGGTAAGATTGGGGACAGAAGAGTGGGACCCTTAGAATATTACGTAGAAGACCTTAGAGGCGAGGCCATCTTTGGTAAAAGAATTATTTCGTGTTTGACCCTTATCGAAGTGAATAGTATCGTGAGATATTTTATGGGATGAATCCACGAGTGTTGTGAAACGAAAGGGTGGTTGAGCTTAGAAGACCGCTAGGTTTTAAACGTGATTGGTGAGATTGTTCGGATCGGGGAGCTAGTGTTTTGCGTTCTTGGGTCGGGTTGAGGCCGTGTTGCGGGTCGCCACGCCTGTTTGGTGATGGGGTCGGTTGTGGTGGTCGCTTTGTGTTAGGGTCACGAGGGTGTTAGGCCCAGTTTAGTTAACCATTATGCGAGTTCGTGGATGTGTTCGACGATGAGTCGGGCGATGGGGTCAACCCCTGTCTTATCTTTTAGTCAAACGTGTACTCGGTAGTAAGTTGCGAGATGATTATTTCAAGAAGGTTGTAAGGCTACGGGGTGCCTACCTTCACCTTATGGCCGATGGGAGTCCAAGCTACTACTGTTTCTTTTACGGAAGAGTTACGAGCAAGGTTAGGAACTCGGTGAATCTCGGTGTCGCATTCACCTCGGGCAAGTGGTTGGATTTCGGGATTAGTCAGTAAGGACTCTTCGCCTCTTGTTGAGTATGTATTATATAGCTACCATTTCAGTATTCGTGTCGCCGTTTGGAGCCTTTTATAAGCGCTAGTGTAAGATTTCGATCGGGATTCGATGTAAGCAAGGTACAGATAGTTGGTTCGTACTTGTTCAGCAGGGCGTGGATAGGGTGGAGCTTATCCAGAAGAGGTCATTGGCAGATCAGAGTCAGTGGGAAGCAGTACCAGAAACATGGTAAGTGATAAGGAAGAGTTCGAGTGTACGAGAAAGTGCGACGAGTAAGGCAAAGTGACAAAAGTGGTATGGGAAGAAGCGAGCATGTATTACAGGCATAGGTGTGATCATTTCGTTTGTAAAGAGTAGGTGCGAAGGGAGTATCTTTTTAGACCTCTAGTAGGAGCTTTCGTGATAGAGGTGATTCCTCGTGGACTTGGAGATAAGTATGTGCGTTTGTTGTGTTGTGGCCAGGTGTGGCATGGATGTTTCCGTAAGTATAGCAGTAAGGACTATACTGGCGCCTGTTTGTTTTGATACCTAGAAGGAACATTCGGGACGAATGTTTCTAAGGAGGAGAATGTTATACCCGTAGTTTCGTGGTATGTATGCGAGGGCGTGCGTGCGAGAATACGACATTGAAGTGGAAAGGAAGAGCGGTGATTTTTCCACGGAAAAGTTTCGGTTTTGTGAAGGAAAAGGTTCGTTAATGGGGTGGATTCCCAGTTTGGTATTCGGACTTCTTGGAATATTAGAGAATTATGGAATTTTATTTTGGAAATGGTCACGTGGGCCCACGGGAGAAAAATTTACGGTTTTGGGCCCACTTTGTTTGAGATTTTGGCCATTGTGGATATTTTCGGAAGATGAAATATTTTGGACGTGTAGGAGGGCGACACATGTCACCCCCCCCTAGTTGGCTTGGACGATTTCACTTTGTGCACAACACCCGTTTAGAGTCGTTTTCCGACGAAACGTTTTACAAGACTCGCGTAGGATAAATTCCGGCTATGTCATTTCTAATTTTTGCGGATTTTTCCGAGAGACGAAACACTTTGGACCAACGAGAGGGCGACACTTGTCACCTCTGGTGGACTTGTCACGGCAATAGGGCCGAATGGATGGCCATGTTTGTCTTGTAGTTGGTAGGATATTTTGTGTGCAAGTTGGCCAAGGACACTTGCCCTAATCTTGAACTTACACTTGCCTTGCACTTGGCACCATCTTGGCCATTGGTTGGCCATGTCTTGACCTATAAATACCCCCCCTTGTTGAAGAGTTATTTCATCCTAAATTGAGCAATCTTTCTAAGTCTCAAATCCCTCCCTCTCCCTCTTGTTGTTGTCGTCGAAACAGACCCCTCCCTTGAGAAGCTCTGGCGAGAGCAACCCCTAGCCTAGCCTAAACCTACCCCTCCTTGGTTAAAAGTTGCCTTCTAGTATTGTTATAATGCCCAAAATACCCTAGCCCAAATCCCTTAGTCCTTAGTAGAAGTTGTGAAGAACTTAAGGTTTTCTTCGAGCTCTGGGAGCACAACTTAGGAGCTAAACCTTGCTCAGGCGCGACTTTTATCTAGGATATTATTGGGCTTACCGAGGTAAATAACCTTATCCTCCTTTTGTAATTAGAATATACATATTGTAGAAGTATAGGAATAAGTATAAATACTTAGAAGGATATTAAATAATAGAATTGAACTGTTATCACGATAGAAGGGTTTAAAGAAGAATAATAGAACCAGACTTACATGGGATCGTTTTCACAATGAACTTGAGTAGCTCACGGGTAGGAAGTGCTGCCCAAATGTCCATAGAATAACGAACCCTCTGCTTAGATCTTTATGCGATGATCAGACGTTGATAGGCGTGTTGGTATTATAGTCGATTCTCTGCGCGACATATTCAACTTGGCGGTGGATTTCAGAGAAGGTATGTGATTCTTCCTATCCTCTTGAGCATGATATTTTAAAGAATATGTATATAGTACGGTAGACGTGCGTGTGTTAAGCGAATAATAATTACGGCAATGTCTTGGACTTAAGCACGAATAATAATTACGGCAATGTCTTGGACTTAAGCTGAATAATAATTACGGCAATGTCTTCGGACTTAAGCCTGAATAATACTTACAGCAATGTCTTCTGACTTAAGCCTGAATAAAAAGAATCTGAAGAAGTTCAAAAGAATTAAGAAACTTTTTTTTTGAAAGAAGAGTAACACTTGGTTTTAAAAGCTTAAGAGTTATACTAGCTTTATGGGAAGTTAGGTATAACGGCTTAAGAGTGATAAAAAGAACGATTTATTGATTTAAGGAAATAAGAGACTTGACTTATTATACTAATATGAATTTTGTTAAAAAGTGTGAAACCTCATTCGTGAGTAAATAGTATTTTTGGTTTTCAAAGGAATAATGTTTTACCGATCAGAATAAATGTCGAACAAACCACAGCAGCACTAATAAAGGGAAATATTTTGACTAATAAAGTATTATTAAAACCAGTAGAAACTTCCATCTGCATAGGAGCTAAGATGAGACAAAATGATATTACATTTACTAGATCATGGCTGCTGTAATAAGATTGTTACGAATAATAATAACCTACTCACACTTAGGGTATATGTTTCTCAAATTGTTTTAAAGGATTAAAGCTATGAACTACGAAACCTTTCGAAAATGAGAAACTTGAGTAATTGAAATTAGGCAAACTTAAGCGTTGGGAAAAGAATGTTGTTACTTGATTTTACAAAGAGAAATGTGTTGATTTACTTCAAAAGATAATCACTCTATTTTTATACTACGGGTATTGTGTGACTTTTGTGAAAGAAACGGATCTTTTAAGAGTAATACATAAAGTACCTTGGGGCTAAAAACCCGAACTTGTTAGCATAATGTAGAAAGTACCTTGTGTGAATAACTTGATTGTATTGATTTGTGATAGTCTTGTAATACTTTCTTGTTGACTTGATAAGTACACATGTTAGGATGCTACGTGAGTTAGTATCTTGTGATGTTTGTGTAGAGGGGTTTTCCCTTATTGTGCTTAGGTTGTTTAACGATAAAGCTCATGTTGATATTATATCACTCATGATTCGGGGTTAAGCCGCCTCCGTCTGGGGTAGACTCGGCGGGTCTAGTGACCTATGATTCGAGAATACCTTATGCAGTGCAGATGGCCTATGCGGAACTACGGAGTTCGTGTTAGTATCGGCCCTTGTGGTCATGCGGTCTTTCTCGCCACGCGGACGGCGAGTCCAGACGCTGCGGGAGTAGCTACCCTCGATGCGGGAATACCTCATGCGGGCCATTGGGTGGCCCGTGCGGGCTACGGAAAGTTCGGGGCTGACGCGCGCATTAGATCTGCGGGCAAGTGGCGGCTTTGATCATGTGACGGATGCAGACAGATCTCATGATCTGATTTACGACCTTTTGTCTTGTGGGTTTTAGTAGTCGGCTATGCCCTCGTACTTACCGTGCGGTTTTATGATGACTTTGAGGCGTGAGTCCACGACTTGACATGGCTTATTTATTGTGAATCGTAGTTTTGGTTATCATACATGTCTCCCCTTTATATAGACTACTATGATTTCATTTTCGTATTTTCGATTTCACATACTTGTTGTCTTGACCTCCTGAGGCCGCGTTAATCATGCAGTAAAGGTACTCCTACTATTGATCCGTTCTTAGGATCACCGTTTCATTGGGAAAGCTCGCTTCTCGGAGCTTAGCATTTTGGTATGGTCCTGTCGTTGTAGATATTTGTATTCAGGTATGGCGGGGCCCTCCGCCATTGTTGTTTTAAACTCTTAGAGTGCAGTAGACTGTTGTAAGGTTGGGATAGCTGTTCATTTTGGGGTACTTATATACATATATGCGAAAGACAACTTTTCCCGAACCGTGTCTTATTTATCTTGTTTCATATTTTGGCTGTTTTATTTTCCGCGATTTCTCGATGTATGACTACTTGGGTGCGGGTAAGGCACGATCCACGGGCCCGAACGTGGCGATGTGAGTTTGAAGCAGAGGAAACTTAGCCCGAGTTACTTTGGGCCTTGGATCATGTGAAGAGTAGGCCATGTTGCCTATATGTTAGCTTTTGCCGTCCGACTTAGGAGGCGGTATGTCGATCCTTCATGTTGTTAGGTTGGAAAAGTATCGAGATCCATCAGTATTCGATTAATGATGATCAAGTTGGAGGTAGTAACCCAGATTTTGGAAGCAAGCGATACAAAAATGTGATAAGTTATGAGAAGGAGTTCGTGTATGCGAGAAGATGCGACGAGTAAGGAAGAAGCGAGCATGTGTTAAGAACATAGAAGTGAGCATTTCGTTTGTAAAGAAAAGGTGCGGAGGGAGTATCTTTTAGCCCTTGGGTGGGAGTTTTTGTGATGTTAGAGGTGATTCCTCGTGGACTTGGATGTCAGTATTTTGCGCGGGTGTTTTCTGTGGCCATGTGTGGCATTTACAAGCTTGTTATGCTAGGGGGAACTTCATCGTTATCCGTCTTGAGAAGGAACATTCGGGACGAATGTTTCTAAGGAGGGGAGAATGTTATACCCGTATTTCCAGTATGTGCGTGAGGACATACGTGAAAAATTTGAGCCTTAAAGATTAGGCAAGGACGAAATTTTGTGCAGTACGAAAAGAATCGTTTCGACAAAGCGTTTAGCGAGGACTTGCGAAGGGAAAATTCGCTATGTCATTTATATTTTTGCGGATTTTTCGAGACGAAATACTTTGGACCAACAAGAGGCGACACTTGTCACCTCTAATTGGTGGACTTGTGGCGCGTTGGGACGATTTGGAGGGCTTGTATTTGGTAGGATATTTTGTGATAGTTGGTGTGGTAGATGGATAAGGTACACATGGGTGAATCTTGACCCTACACTTGCCTTGCACTTGGCATGATCTTGGCCATTGGTTGGCCATTGCTTGACCTATAAATACCTCCCTTTGAAGACTTCTTCATCAAAAATTGTTCCAAGTCTTGAAAATCCCTTCCTCTTGGTAGTGTTTCGTCCAAACACCCCCCCTCCCCCTTGGCCGAAAGTATCCCCCCCTCCTAATGGTGCTAGCCGAGGGGTACCCCCCCTTTTGCCTAGTTGTTCTCATAAAATACACCCCCACCTTGGTAAAAATACTCTCCAAGTATTGTTCTATTCCAAAATACCTTGGCCCATATACCTTGTAGTATTCCAAGGTTACACTTATCTGAAAGCCCGAAATACTATTATACTTCCTTGGTCACAAACACAACCCTAAGGAAATCTCCATAGTTGGATGGAGTATTAAGAAGAAGTTGCGTAGATCTTCTAAGGGTTGTTTGGAGCGGGTTGGAGCACCCGGAGTAGGAGCTAAACGTTGCTCAGGATCGACATTATAACTTGGATAATTTTGGGCTTATCGAGGTAAATACTCTTGACCTTCTATTTTAATTGAAAATTACATACTGTAGTTGTATAGAAATGAATATAAGATTCATAGAAGAGAATTGATCTGTAATAGAAGGATATTACGGAAAAGACTTGAACTGAAATCACATCAGAAGAATAATCTACAGAGTAGTCTAGTCATTGATAGACTTGTATAACCTTTATAGGTTGAATGTTCTGCGAGTAACATGTACTACTTGAAAGGTGGACAAGGCTAGCCGGGTTATAGCCGTGGAGCGTTTTGCTTATAGTCGATAATCGTCGCGAGGTATGTGATTCTTCCTATCCTCTTGAGCATGATATTTTAAAGAATATATATATAGTACGGTAGACGTACGTGTGTTAACTGAATAATAATTGCGGCAATGTCTTTTGACATAAGCCTGAATAATAATTGCGGCAATGTCTTTTGACTTAAGCCTGAATAATAAGAATCTTGAAGTATTTCAAAAGAATACTGAATCATTTTTAACAGAAGAGTAATACTTGGTTTTAAAACTTAAGAGTTATACTTGCTTTATGGGAAGTTAGGTATAACGGCTTAAGAAAGATAAAAAAAATGGTTTATTAATTTTAGAAGTTAAGAGACTTGATCTTAAAAGATAAGAGACTTGACTTGAGGGAATTAATATAAATTTTGTTAATAAGTGTGAAACCTCATTCGTGAGTAATGAGTACTTGATTTTTAAAATGGGATAATCTTTTACTGATTTCGGAAATCAGAATAAGTATCGAACAAACCATTGCAGCGCTAATAAAAGGAAATGTACTGAATAATTAAGTATTATTAAAACCAGTAGAAACCTCCATCTGCATAGAAGCTAAGATGAGACAAAATGATATTACATTTCCTAGATCATGGCTTCTTTAATAAGATTGTTATAAACAAGAATAATCTACTCACATATAAGGCATATGTTTCTCAAATCGTTTTAAAGGAGAATTATATCATTAAGTGATTAAAACTATGAACTACGAAACCTTTCGAAAATGAGAAACTTGAGCATTTGAAATTAGGCAAACTTGAACGTTTGGAAAATAATGTTGTTAATTGATTTTACAAAAGGAAGTGTTTTGGTTTACTTAAAAAGATAGTCACTCTATTTTAATACTACGGGTATTGTGTGACTTTTGAAATGGATCTTTTAAAGAGTTAATGTATGAAGTACTTTGGGGATAAAAACCCGAAAGTGTTAACATAAAGTAGAAAGTACCTTGCGTGAATAACTTGATTGTGTTGGTTTGTGATAGCCTTGTAATACTTTCTTGTTGATTTGATAAGTAAACATGTTAGGATGCTACGTGTGTTAGTATCCGTGATGTTTGTGTAAAGGGGTTTCCACTTGTTGTGCTTATGTTGTTTAACGATAAGTTGTTATGTTATTATATCACATACCCTTGACTTATTATACCGAGGGCTTGCCACCCGATGCGGTCTATACGGCTTATGCGGTCTATGTGACTATGCGGGCGGCGGTATGCTCGAGATTGATCATTCGGTGTTTTATCCCGATCACGGGGATGCCCTATGCGATGCGTGTGACTATGCGGTCTATTGAGACTATGCGGATTGCGGGAGTCCGTGAGGGTACGGGGTTAGCTACCGACGCGGTCTATACGACCTATGCGGGTCTATGTGTGACCTATGCGGGCTGCGGGAAGTCCATGATTAGGCACGCATAAGGATACTATGGGCGATCGGCCTTGCTTCGATCATTAGCGGCCTAAAAAAGACCAGTTACAGTATATCTATTTCACTCTTGTTTATGTTGTGGGCGTAAGACCCATAGTTATAATTGAGTGATGACTTGAGGGCGTGAGTCCCTGACTTGACATGACTTCTTATTTATTGTGAACTGTAGTTTGGTTATCATACATGTCTCCTGCTTTATATAGACTACTATGATTTCATTTACAGTATTTTCAGTTTCACATACTTGGTACCTGTTGTACTGACCTCCTTCGGGGGGCTGCGTTCATGCCGCAGGTAGAGGTACACCAGTCGTTGATCCTAGCTCTCAGGGTCACAGTTCAGCGTTTGGGAAGCTCCGTTTCTTCCGGAGGCTTATCAGTGGTATAGTCCCCTGTCGTTGTAGGTGCTTACATTCAGGGGTATGGCGGGGCCCTGTCCCGCCATTGTTGTCATATCACTCTTAGAGGTGCATGTAATCTTGTTGTGGCGTAATTGTAAAAAAGGATGTAACTGTTCTAGTTGATATTTATATATGCCGCAAGGCAAGTTTTTCTTAGATAACTGTTTTTCACTTCACTTTATTCATATCTTGTTTTATATTCCACTGATTACTCTGATGTATGGCTACTTGGGTGCCCGGGGTAAGGCACCAGTCACGGGCCCGGGTTCGGGTCGTGACAAATGTGGTCTTCTCCTAATCCTCTAGCACTATCATAATGTGATTGTAACCTGAATAGCCATCCAGGAAACAAAAATAATTGTGCCCTTCCAGTCTATCAAGCATCTGGTCCATGAATGGTAAAAGAAAGTGATCATTTCTTGGTGTAGTGTTTACCTTGATATAATCAATACAATTGTCATGCCTTTTTTGGGACACATTGAACAATACTATCCAATTATTGTCATAGATATGATAAATATGCTAGCGTCAAGCCACTTAGTTACCTCATTCTCTACTACCTCTTTCATGATTGGATTCAACCGCCACTGATGTTCAATACTTGGCATGTTGTCCTTCTCTATAAATATCTTGTGCATGAAGAATACACTACTAATCCCTCATATGTAGGCTATGGACAACCCAAGAGCTATCATTCCATCTCTCAAAACCCGTAGCACACGCTCAACCTGCACGTCAGTCAAGAATCCCGAAAGGATCACGGGCAACATGTTATTACTCCCCAAATATGCATACTAAAGGTGAGATGGTAATGACTTAAGCTCAAGAAGTGGTGGTTCCTCAATGGAAGGTTTTGGTTTCTTCTAAGTAGCTGGTCTGTCAAGCTCCTCAAACTTGTTATGTCCTTGCATTAAGGCACAAGAAGTGTCAAGAATATAAAGACACTTCTGAACCTCTTTCTCCTCAACCAAAATCTCCACCATATACCAATGCTCTTTCTAATAGATCTTTGCTAGCTAAAACATTATCTAGCTGCATGGATGACATCTTTGACTCTACCACAATAAGCATCTTCAATTCTTTGTAATGAACGTGTAGCTTGGTAGTTTTGAACACATTCACACGTTGCCTCTTGCCCTGTCCGACATGAATTATAGCATTAGTTGTAGCCAAAAATCCTCTCCCAAGAATAATAGGTACATGTTTGTCAACCTCATAGTCATGAATAATAAAGTCCATGAGAAGAGTGAAAGGTCCCACTCTCACTAACACATCATCAATTATTCCATTGGGGTAGGCCAAGGATTGATCTGCAAGATGCAAAGTCATAGTCGTGGGTCTTGTCTCACACAAACCCAACATTTTAAACAGGAAAGTGGACATCAAATTGATACTAGCCCCCAAATTATAAAGTGCAAGTCCGACCTCAAAGTTTCAAATTCCAATCAAAATAGTGAAACTGCTCAAATTTTTCAACTTTGGAGGGATCTTACACATTACCCTCGAACTGTACTCCTCGGTAAATGCCACCATTTCAAACTTTGTCAACCTTCTTTTATTCGCAACATTATTCTTGATGTACTTAGCATAATTTGAAAATTCTTGTAAAAGATCCACCAAAGGAATGTTGATGTGTACCTTCTTCAAGAGTTCAAGAAATTTCCTATGTGTTGCGTCCGCTTTATGCTTCTGGAACCTTCGTTGAAATTATGGGGGTGGTTTGGCTACATCAACTTCCGATTGCTCATTTACATTATCATCACTTTTTTGTTATGCCTCTATCCTCCTAGCAAGGATCAACTAAGCATTCACTTTCTTTTTCTTTGGAGGAACTTTCTTTAACTGTCTCCCATTCCTCAATGATACACCATGATATTGTTCTTTTAGGTTCTTTTCAGTGTTGCTCGAAAGAGCACCCTGAGGTCTGACATTTTGAGGACCGCTAGTTGTCCGACTTGATATTCAAGCTCATGAATGGATTTCTACATCTCCTTTACAATTTTGTTTTTGCTGCTAAACATTTGTTTTTTATCCATAAACTATTTGATAATATCCTTCAATGAGTTGCTAGATGGCTGAGCCGGGGTTGATGAAAATTATTATGATAAGACCTCTGATTATTTTGATTTCCACCACATGAGAGATTCGGGTGATTATGGTGGTTCGGATTGTATTTGTTACCATACAGATGGCCCTGATTACCATACCCATGATGTTGTTACCCATGATGCTGTTACCCCACATAGTAGATGGACTCTGGATTACATATTGTAAATATTGTACCGGATTAGGAGCTGGCATATTAACCAATCTATTAACTGCATGGATAATATGGCTCACTTCTGCATAAAGTGTTGTCATCTCATTTGTTTGAAGTAACCTAACAACTCTCTGAGTGATCCTTGGATGGCCTGAATCTGCATAAGGTTGACTACCGGCAGATATCAAATTCAAGAGTGCTTCCATCTCCTCGTATGTTTTCGCTAAGATCTGTCCCTGAGAAGTAATATCCAAAAATGCTTTAGAATCAAGTCAAATACCCTCAATGAAAGTGTGTGCAACTAATTCCTTTAGGAATATGTGATATGGGCAATCTCTCAAGTAGCTATTGTGTCTCTCCCATGCATGTGGTAAGTCTTCGCCTTCTCTCTAAGTGATAATAACAATTCTCCCTCTCAATTCTTTTGTCCTCCTAGAACGAATGAACTTGTCAAGGAAACAATTGGACAAGATTTCCCAAGAATTAATGAACTTTTGTTCTGATAGTGAAAATTTTCGCTCAATTCAATGAACGCCATAAAGTGCTTATGTGGGTCTTCATTTGTATTACCCATATACTAGCATATATTCTTAACCAGCCACATTATACCTTGTTTCAGCTTAAAATCCCTATGATGTTAGGCTTAACAATAGCCTTCGCTGCATTATCTAGTTTGGGCCTAGCAAAATTCAACAGAGGAACTCATGGTTGTTCCATCTCTCTCAGTACAATATCTATGTGTCACGACCCAAATCACAAGTCGTGATGGCACCTACCCTATTCCCCCGAGTAGGCGAACCACGTTCTCATTACTAAGCTAAATCAGCGGAAAATAATTAAAGAAAAAGAAGTTATAAAGTCTTAATACTGATCATCACTAAAATTGTCACGACATTCCCCAAAATCTGGTCAAAAGAGAACAAGAGCACTAAACATAGTCTGGAATAGAAATCTGAAAAATGTCCGAAGGCTACATACTGTCTGTCAACTAACGAAAGTAAATGGAATTAACTAGGAAGCCCTTCAGGGGCCACAGATGATCAAGTAGCTCACCCTGAATGACTGAAAGATATCACCCTCGCGAATCACCCACGGGGCGTAGAGCTAGAACCTGGATCATACTCTGCACTCAACAAAAGTGCAGCAAGAGTAGTATCAGTACAACACTAGTACCGGTAAGCATCATAGGCCAACAATGATTAGATAACGCATGAAGAAGTTGAAACCAACAAGTAGCACCTAGAGCACACAGGCATGGTCACATATCATATACAGGAAAGGTGTAAAGAAATCAAGAAACAACCAGGACAGATAAAATTCACCAATGATCAGTCAAATTTAAGAGTGGATGAATGCAATGCAATGCAATAGTCGCCTCTCTCACTCCACTCCTGTACACACATGCTAAAGGAAGTGCCTCAAAACCATGACCCATGGGGACCCGCGAAGTCCATGTACCACTCGTGCTCTCCGGCATAAACCTCGGAGGCTATCAATCACTCTCAATCTCCGGCAAAGACCTCGGAGTCACTCAATCACTCTCAATCTCCGGCAAAGACCTCGGAGTCACTCAATCACTCTCAATATCCGGCAAAGATCCGGAGTCACTCAATCACTCTCAATCTCCGAAAAAGACCTCGGAGTCACTCAATCACTCTCAATCTCCGGCAAAGACCTCAGAGTCACTCAATCACTCTCAATCTCCGACAAAGACCTCGGAGTCACTCAATCACTCTCAATATCCGGAAAAGACCTCGGAGTCACTCAATCACTCCCCTTACCAACATCACAAAATAATATAGAAAGTATGTCAGGCATGATATCAGTCAATACATATCACTAATATACAATCGACAAGTACAAGTCATATCACTGTCCTATGTCCAATTATCAAGATTACAATTCCTTTATTTTCACGTGACAAATGAGCTAGTATGCGACGGAGATACAACAAGGTGACAATCATAGAAAAATAACGCATATAGAGGCAACCCCTTCGGCATCGCGGTCCTGCCGACGTTCTATCATGCTATCTGTCACGACCCGACCCCGGGCCCGCGACTGGTGCCCTACCTGGCACCCTTACAGGTATACATCAGAGATAATCAGTGGAACATACATGAAACTTATAAAATAAAACAACATAAATAAAACAACCGGTTAGCCTATAGGGCTACCTTCCTGGACATATATATATACAACCGAAGCAGTTGCCTCCTTTCCTTTACAAACTGACCCACAATATGTGACTACAAACCTCTAAGAGTTTTAATCATAACAACAGTGGCGGGATAGGGCCCCGCCATACCCCTGAATATACATGAATCTACAACCTCAGGGGAAACCGTACCAAGAGATAAGCCTCCGGAGTAAATGGAGCTTTTTCCCAAAAACTGAACCGAGATCCTAAGAGCAAGGATCACCAACTCGTACCTAATACTGCGGGCATGAGCGAAGCCCCAGAAGGGTCGATAACAGTGCAGAATATGGAATGGAAGTAAGGTACAACAATTAAAACATATATGTATAAAAACATGACAGAGGTAAGTGTAAAAAGGGTAAATACCTGAACCTACCATGTCATTACCATCTCGTGAACTTAATCATACCTTATTATCTTTTCCCATTTTTTTCAATAAAAGTTATAGTCACTTTCTTACGTACATACTTAGGAAAATCATCAAGTTCATTACCATATAACTTACTTACCTTACATAACATACTCCGGCCCTTTATGGAGGGACGCCTATACTGCCCGGCCCAATCTGGGACGCGATAAAGTCACATAGTCTGCCCATAAAGGTATACTGCCCGACCCATTCCTGGGACGCGATAAAGTCACATAGTCTGCCCATAAAGGTATACTGCTCGGCTCATTTCTGAGACGCGATAATGTCATATAGTCTGCCCATAAAGGTATACTACCCGGCCCATTCCTGGGACGCGATAATGTCATATAGTCTGCCCATAAAGGTATACTGCCCGGCCCATTCCTGGGATGCGATAATGTCATATAGTCTGCCCATAAAGGTATACTGCCCGGTCCATTCCTGGGACGCGGTAATGTCATATAAAATCCGGGAATTTAATCCAACGTACTACGCACCTCTAATCCTTTTAAAAAAATGACTCTTTTTCAAATAAAACTTCCAAGATACTAACAACCATAGTATCAAGTCATATCTACTTTTCAAGACAAGTCACAATACCTTTTAGAAATACATTTACCGGCTTCTAAATCACGTGACTTCTTTCTTAACCTTAAGTAATTGGTACCTTTAAAACAATTTTCCCTTCTTTATTTCAAGTCATTCTTTGTTTATATTACTAGAGAAAACCATTCTCTTAATCTTTCATAAAGTTATTATAACCAACTTTCCATAAAGCCGTTATACTAACTTTATGCCTTAGACTAATTCATTCTTTTTATAACCAGGAGACTTATACTTTCAAATAAAGTTATGTAACTTTTAAAATACTTCAAGTCTCTTAACCTTAGAAATCAAGTTTCTAAACTTAGAATTTAAAATCTCTTATCTTTAGAATATCAAGAAATCCATGCTTTCCAAATCATGTATTCTACACAATTAAATCAAGTCATTTCTTCCTTTAGAAATCAAGTCCCATAACTTGAAAAATAAAGTTTCTTAACCTTTTAAGAATTCAAGGTTCATAGTCTTAAAAACTTCATACGTAAACTCTTTTAAATTAAGTAACATATACTTTGGTGCGTTGTGAATAAGTTATACTTATTTATAACGATCTTATTCAAGTAGCCATGATCTAGAAAATGTAATACAATTTTGTCTTATCTTAGTTTCTATGCAGATGGAGAATTCTACTCATTTTAATATAATCAATTGTCATTACATTTTCCTTTATTAACGCTGCAATGACTTGTTCGATACTTATTCTCATTCGTGCCGTAAATTAGCCAAGTCAACTTGGCTCCAAAATACCTCCTAAAGACTCTTACCAACATCCCCCATAAGACTCGATAAGGACTTAGGATAACTTAGACATAACCTTTACATAGAGTAAATCACAAACATACCTCTTAACTTCTAAGAGTAGAATGAAACATGAAATAATACCACATGTATATTCCATACATAGAATCATGCCAAAGGAAGGAAGAGGTTCACATACCTCGCGACGATTGTCGACAAGTAGCAAAATGCTCCAATGTACTACAACCTTGAGTTATTCCATCCTTCAAGTAGAATACGCTATACTTAGTACTTCAACCTATAATGGCCATAATACGTCTATTAACTTCTTACTTCAGACGTAGAATATTATAAGTGCAAGGTCACTAAATTCTACGGAAAATTGGACAGCACTTTCTTTGTTTCTACATACTTTGCCACCTTTTTTAAGACCGAATTCAATAACCAAACACGCCACATTTAAGGCCCAACAATGCAATTATCAATAGGGGATTACATGTCACGACCCGTTCCCGGGCCCGTGACTGGTGCCTTACCCGGGCACCCAAGTAGACATACATCAGAGTAACCAGCGGAATATAAACTTGCAAACATGAAACAGTGTAAAATAAGAACAGTCTATCCAAAGAAAAGTTGCCTTTCGGCATATATATAAATACCAAAAGTGAACAGTTACATCCCAACTTTACAACAGGACTACAGACCTCTAAGAAGGTGTAAACACTATGACGGGACAGGGCCCCGTCATACCCCTGAATGTACAAAACATTTACAACATCGGGGAGAACCGTACCAAAAGTCGAGCCTCCGGAAGAAATGGAGCTCCTGACACCTGAGTAAAGATCCTAAGAATGAGGATCCACCACCTACTTTCCCTTACCTGCGGCATGAACGCAGCCCCCCGAAAGAGGTCAGTACAACAAGTACCAAGTATGTGAAACTATAAAGTACTGATATATATAATTATAACATTTTAAAATAAATTCACAAATATGTACGAAACAACCAAGTTAACCGCACATAGTGCCACATCATAAACAAGAGCAAAAATAGATATAATGTAACTGGTCTTTTCTAGGCCGCTAATGATCGAAGCAAGGCCAATCGCCCATAGTATCATTATGCGAGCCTAATCTCGAACTCCATGATCGCGCATAGGCCCCAGGCGCGTGAGGTATTCTCGCGACGGGGTAGCTAACCCTCGGCATCGCCCCGACTCCGCGATCGCATGGCGTATAGACCGCGTGAGGTATTCCTCGCGTCGGCATAACACACCGAGTGATCATCCTGGAACTCCGCGACTCGCATAGGTCCCATGGACCCGCATGAGGTATTCTCGCATCGGGCGGCTAACCACCGACATCGTAACAAGTCGGGAGGGTGAGTGATATAATATGTCACGACGACCCAAGCTCGCGGCCCGGTGCCTACCAGGCACCCTTACAGTAAACATCGAGAGATAATCAAGGAACATACATGAAACTTATAAAATAAAACAACGATAATAAAACAACAAAGTTAGCCGATAGGCTACCTTCGCAGACGTCACATACATAAACGGTTGCCTCATTTTCTTTACAAACCGACCCACAATATGTGGCTCTGCACCTCTAGAGTTTTAACATAACAACTGTGGCGGGACAAGGCCCCGCCGTACCCCTGAATAAACATAAACGTGACAACTCGGAACATCGCCATCTTGACTGTGACCGTGATCCTAAGCTCGCGGATCCACAACTGTGTACCTAAACCTGCGGGCATGAACGCAGCCCGAAGAAATCGATAACAATACGAATATGGAGCAGAAAATAAAAAATCTGATAACGGATCATAAGCGTACAAAAGAATGACAGAGCAAGTATAAAAAGTGCATACCGAATCCTGCCGTGTCATTACCACTTATGAACTTAATTGCATATCATTATCTTTTCCCATTTTTCCATAAGAGTATAGTCAAATTCTTACGTACATACTTAAGAAAACTCATCAAGTTCATAAACATATAACTTGCGTATCTTGCATAACCTAATCCGTCCCTTTATGGAGGAACGCCTATCTTGTCGGCCCCAACTGGGACGCGATGAAGTCACATAAGTCCCCATAAAGGTATCTTTGCCCGGCCCAATCTGGGACGCGATAAAATCACATAAGTCTGCCCATAAAGGTATACTGCATAATAATAGTAGGCTCATGATCAAAACAGGGTCCCTCGCCCGTAGTATCGATAAGAAATCCTACTCCTGGGACTATTTCACCCGCATAGGTCCTGTGGACCCGCATGAGGTATTCCTCGCATAGGCTGTACCCGCCCGCATGGGACTATTTCACCCGCATAAGCCCATAAGGACTCGCATGAGGTATTCCTCGCATAGGCTGTACCCGCCCGCATGGGACTATTTCACCCGCATAAGCCCTACGGACTCGCATGAGGTATTCCTCGCATCATGGGTAGCAAATCCACGGAACAGGTGGTATAACGTCTTGGGGGTTTACCCCTCATTTATACTCTTACCCTGAAGAAGGTGGTATAACGTCTTGGGGGTTTACCCCTCATTTATACTCTTACCCTTACTCAACCGGCCATCATACATAACATAAGCCCTATCGGCTTATCATACATAACGTAAGCACTACCGACTTATCATACATAACATAAGCACCACCGGCTTATCATACATAACATAAGCAAGTTAAGAAATCCCCTAACTTCTTATTAGCTTGTTCATATACACTCATTTTTTTGTTTACTAAAGGCACTATCATGTCATTATAAAATCCGGGAATTTAACCCAACGTACTACGTGCCTCTACTCCTTTAAAATGATTCTCTTTCAAATAAAACTTTCAAGATACTAATAACCGTAGTATCAAGTCATATCTACTCTTCAAGACAAGTCACAATACCTTTTAGAAATACATTTATAGGCTTCTAAATCAAGTGACTTCTTTCTTTAAAACCTTAAGCAATTGGTACCTTTAAAACAATTTGCCCTTCTTTATTTCAAATCATTTCTTTGCTTACATTACTGAAGAAAACCATTCTTTTAAATCTTCCATAAAGTTGTTATAACCAACTTCCCATAAAGCCGTTATAACTCTTTATTTCTTAGACAAATTCATTCATTTGATAACCAAGAAACTTATACTTTCAATTCAAATCACATAGCTTTTAAATCAATTCAAGTCTCTTAACTTTTAAGAAAACAAGTTTCAAAGTCTTAAAAACTTCATACGTAAACTCTTTTAAATTAAGTAACATATACCTTGGTGCGTTGTGAATAAGTTATACTTATTTATAACGATCTTATTCAAGTAGCCATGATCTAGAAAATGTAATACAATTTTGTCTTATCTTAGCTTCTATGCAGATGGAGAATTCTACTTGTTTTAACATAATTAATTGTCATTACATTTTCCTTTATTAACGCTGCAATGGCTTGTTCGATACTTATTCTCATTCGTGCCGTAAATTAGCCAAGTCAACTCGACTCCAAATACTTCCTAACGACTCTTACCAACATCCCCCATAAGACTTGGTAAGGACTTAGGATTTCTTAGACGTAGCTTTTACATAGAGTAAATCAACATAACTACCTCTTAACTTCTAAGAGTAGACGGAATCATGAAATACTACCACATGTATATTTCATACATAGAATCATGCCAAAGGAAGGAAGAGGTTCACATACCTCGCGACGATTATCGACAAGTAGCAAAAAGCTCCAAAGTACTTCAACCTTGCTAGTTATTCCATCCTTCAAGTAGAATACGCTATACTTGGTACTTCAACCTAAATTGGCCATAATACGTCCATTAACCTCTTATTTCAAACGTAGAATATTCTAGGTGCTAAGTCGCTAAATTCTACGGAAAATCGGACAGCACCTCCTTTGTTTTTACTTACTTTGCCACCTTTTTCAAGGCCGAGTACAATAACCAAACAGCCCCAATTGGCTCACCACAATCTATAAGGTAGTCCAATACAAATAATTAACTATACAGCCCCAATTGGCTCACCACAATATAGAAGGTAGTCCAATACAAATAATTAACAAACTACTACAAACCACAAGTACAAATCGGCCATCTTGTGTTCAACAATACCAATTCTTATCCAATTTCCATTTTAATCCAAATTGGTAGCATAACATGATATCGAGTCGCATTTGATTATAACAACCATAATCTTTAAGTAAGTGACATGCGACGATTTCTAATAAACGATCAATTTGTATTCCAACTTAACATGACTTACTTTTCAATTCGAACTTAAGCTACAAGTAATCCATAATACTTATAAACTTCAACTTAACAACTTCATGCTAGCAACATGTAAAGCTAACAACAACAATACAAATAATCTTGTAACACTTTCAAAGAACAAGATTATACCTCAACGAATTGTAATCCAATCTTCAAAACCGAAGTTGCTCCTTAGCAACCTAGAGCCTCATCAAGACACCTCAATCCGCTCCTTGAAACCCTTAGAACCCTACCAACAACTTTCCTTCAAGCTTCCAATCCAAAAACCTAGAAAGCCACTAGGTTTTCACTTTGCGACTAACCCGAAAACTATCTTTTTCCGAGATTTTTCTATTGAGATACGCTTACACTACCCTCAAGAACCTTGGTTTAAAGTGTGGAGCTTAAAGAACAAGCAACGAAATTTTTTCTATTTTTCTCATGTGGAAGCCGAGAGCAACAATGTGATGTTCTTCCAATTTTTTGTAATTTTGGCTAAGTATGGAACTAGTCATACTACTACTAGTATTATATAGGGACATGGAGGGTCAAGATACAAACAAATGGGTGGTGTGGATGAAGTCTTAATAAAAACCAAGACTAATGGACCCTTGACTTAGTCAAAATTCTCATGCTAACAAGTTGCAAGACTTTGTCATCCCACCAAAGGTCAAATGACCCTTTAGTCCATGGCATTTCGTCCAAGCTCACTATAAGGGGGGGTGACACGTGTCGCCCTCACATTCGTCACAATAATACATTTTCCGACAATTTCATAATTCCGCTAAATCACTTTTTTTTTTTTTTTTTTACAAGTCTCAAATCTTAACACTTGTGAGTTCTTACGTACGTTCTTTAAAACACGTCCTGTACATACGGGGTGTAACATAATACTAACACAACGGCTTATCGTTAAACAACATAAGCACAACAAGAATAACCTCCTTACACAAGCGTCACAAGATACTAACACAATGGCTTATCGTTAAACAACATAAGCACAACATGAATAACCTCCTTACACAAGCGTCACAAGATACTAACACACCTAACATCATAACATGTTTATCAAACTAACTTACCATACCTTCAAACATCATTTCAAGCATTTGGTAAACAAATAATTAAACCGTTTCTTATCTTTCTTAAGTCGTTATAGCTAACTTCCCATAAAGCTAGTATAACACTTAAACTTTTTATGAAAACCAAGTATTACTTTTCTGCCAAAATGATTCATAACTCTTTTGAAATATTCAAGATTCTTATAATTAGAACTCAAGTCAAAAGACATCAAAGTAAAGCCAAATTTAGTTTAACACAAGTACGTCTACCGTACTATATATATTTCACAAATATCATGCTCAAAGGGATAGGAAGAATCACATACCTCCTCGGCTAAATCCACTTGCCAAGTCGGATATGTCTCGCGCAGAGTGTCAACCTATAATAGTCAAAACACGCATATCAACTTCTAGTTTTACGTGGGATTCTTCTAAGTAAGATTTCTCTTGGTCTATGAAAAATTGGGCAGCACTTCCCCCGTTTCTACTCAATTCTCCACCTTTATCAAGGCCCGATAATAGTAACCAACATGCCATAAATAAGGCTCAATAATTCTGAAATTTAAAGAAGGGGATCACACGCCCAAACGGAACGCGATTAACAATATCTCCTTAACAATAACAATAATTAAAGAAGGGGATAACACGCCTAAACGGAACGCGATTAACAATTTTTCCTTAACAATAACAATAATTAAAGAAGGGGATAACACGCCCAAACGGAACACGGTTAACAATATCTCCTTAACAATAATGTAAATACCGTCCAAATTAAATACGGTCCAAAGTAAATACAGTCCAAAGTAAATACAGTCCTTAAGTTGGGGTCCTTGGCCAACTTTTACAATTTTACTTACCCAATTACTTCATTAGTCTTCCAACTTATATTCCAATCTTTCTATAAGTTATAGTTTCTTTGTTGTTAACTTCTTAGTAAGTAATGGAGACATTTTTACCATTTTAATGGCTAATATGCCAATTTTCCTTTTAACATCTTAACAAGATCCAAATCTTTCCTTATATCTTATAGTCCATAATATACTTCCAATATATGTATAATATCCAATATACATAATAATCAACTTCACAAAGAGGTTAAGGTTCATTACCTCAATAATAGCCCAAAAATATCCAAGAACTTAAAGTCGTTCCAAAGCAAGTCTTAGCTCCAAATCTTTGAGTTTTAGCTCCAAATCTTTGTGTTCCAAACCACCACAAGTCACCCTTAGAAGTTCCTAACCAACTTCTATTCAAGAATTAACTCCAAAAAGTGAAGAACACTAAAGTTCCAAATCTGCCCACTCTCGGCTTTGTGAGGGTTTTTGAGGCTAGGAGTGTGAAATCATGTCAAACTCTTGGTTAATAATCTTTCTAATAAATTAAGGAAGAACACTTATAAGTTTGGGAATTTTTGGACAACATTTGGTTAAGGGGAAGGGTGCTCGACGAGAGCAAGAAGAGAGGAAGGGAGAGGGAAATTATTTTCAAGTCTTGAAATATTCTAAATGTGGAAGATTTTCATCAACTAGAGGTGTTTATATAGGACAACCAAGGGTTAGGATTGAAACATGTGTATGGCATAGATTGTTTGTGTAGGTTCCTTTCTCCACTTGTCCCACAAAATGCCATGCAAGACTTTGACCATTTGACTAGCCCACTTTCTTGCCAAAACCGTGTATATGCCATGCAATACCATGCAAGACTTTTCGCCACTTGTCTTGCCCACTAGTCTAGCAAAAACTGTCCATAATGCCACTTGGGGTGACACGTGTCGCCCTCCTATTGGTCCAAAATATTTATCTCTCGGAAAAATTCCATAAAAATATTGAAAACGTAAAAAATTTCCTTCACAAAGTTCGGAATATTTTCCGTCGGAAAACAATTCTTTCATTCTTACCCTAATTAGGGTTTATACATTCGTACGTACGTTCTTACATACATACTCCGGAACTACGGGGTATAACATTCTCCCCTCCTTAGAAACATTCGTCCCGAATGTTCCTTCTCAACCAAAGATAACGATATAGGCCCTCATAACTGTATCCCCCAATCAAGAATGCCATGCATAGCCAAAATAACCCGTAAGCAAAATGACAATTAAAATCAACAAGTAGGAAAGTGAGTTACCTGGAGGTGTGGGGAATAAGTGAGGATACTTCTGCCTCATGTCCTCCTCTGCTTCCCACGTCATCTCCTCACTGTTCTCGTTCCGCCATAAGACCTTGACGGAAGCCACATCCTTTGTCCGCAGTCGCCTAACTTGACGATCGAGTATCGCTATGAGACTCTCCTCATACGATAACCCCTCTGTCACCTGGACATCATCAATCGGGTGCACTCTAGACGGATCTCCGATACATCTCCTCAGCATAGAAACATGAAAAACTGGATGTACTGCCTCCAGATCGGACGGCAGATCCAACTCATAGGCAACCTTGCCTACCCTACGGACAATCTGATAAGGCCCAATGTACCTTGGGCTGAGCTTCCCTTTCTTCCCAAACCTCATCACACCCTTCATGGGTGATACCTTCAGAAAAACCCAATCAGCAACCTCAAACTCCAAATGTCGACGCCGATGATCTGCATACGACTTCTGTCGACTCTGAGCTGTCAATAACCGCTCCTGGATAAGCTTCACCTTATCCACCGCCTGCTGAACCAAGTCTGGCCCGACTAACTGCACCTCACCCACATCAAACCAGCCTATCGGTGACCTGCACTTCCTCCCATATAAGGCCTCATAAGGCGTCATCTGGATACTGGAGTGGTAGCTGTTGTTATACGCAAACTCTACTAGCGGAAAATGATCCTCCCAGCTACCCCTGAAATCAATAACACAGGCTCGCAGCATATCCTCAAGTGTCTGGATAGTACGCTCTGCCTGTCCGTCGGTCTGAGGATGGAATGCAGTACTGAGGCTCACCTGCGTCCCTAATCCCTTCTGGAAAGACCTCCAGAAGTTAGCCATAAACTGAGCTCCTCTGTCTGATATGATAGATATAGGGACCCCATGCAGTCTCACGATCTCTCGGATGTAAAGTCTAGCGTAATACTCGCCCAAAAAGGTCGTCCTGACGGGAAGAAAGTGGGCTGATTTCGTCAGCCTGTCGACGATAACCCAGATAGAATCATGCTTCCTCTGAGTGCGAGGTAACCCTGTAATAAAGTCCATATTGATCACCTCCCACTTCCATGTCGGAATCTCTATAGCCTGCAACAACCCACCAGGCCTCTGGTGCTCCACCTTGACCTGCTGACAACTCGGACACTGAGCAACAAACTCTGCAACGTCCCTCTTCAGTCCGTCCCACCAATACACAGATCTGAGGTCGTGGTACATCTTTGTCGACCCCAGATGGATAGAGTAACGCGCGCTGTGTGCTTCCCCTAGAACCTGTTGTCGAAGTCCTGCAATATCTGGAACACACAACCTTCCCTCAAACCTTAGCACCCCATCAGGTGCTACCTCGAATGGACCCTTCCCCTCACGAAGAGTTGTATCACGATACCGTGTCATAATCGGATCCTTATACTGTCGCCTCTTCACCTCCTCGACGATGGAAGACTCGGCAACCTCTCGAACCCGAACCCTACTACCATCAGAATCAATCAATCGGACTTCAAGGCTCGCTAGCTGATGTAACTCGCGGACCATGCCTCTCCTATCTGGCTGCACATCTGATAGACTACCCATCGATCTACGACTAAGGGCATCTGCCACTACATTGGCCTTCCCTGGGTGGTATAGGATATCGACATCATAATCCTTGAGTAGCTCTAACCATCGTCTCTGTCGCAAGTTCAGCTCCTCGGTCAAGATATCTGGAGGCTCTTGTGGTCTGTGTAAATATCCACATGAACTCCATACAAATAATGTCTCCAGATCTTCAAGGCGTGAATCACTGCTGCCAACTCTAAGTCATGTGTGGGGTAGTTCTTCTCATGCTTCTTGAGCTGTCGAGATGCGTAAGCTATAACCTTGCCCTGCTGCATCAACACACATCCAAGCCCGATGCCCGACGCATCACAATAAACCACATAGCCGTCTGGACCCTCTGGAAGAGTAAGAACTGGGGCGGTCGTCAATTTCTCCTTCGATGGCGAAGCCCTCCTCACAAGCATCCGTCCACTGAAACTTAGCTGTCTTCTGAGTCAGCTTGGTCAAAGGTGCTGAAATAGAAGCAAACTTCTCCACAAACCTCCGGTAGTAACCCGCAAGGCCCAAAAAGTTGCGCACCTCTGTCGGGGTAGTAGGTCTAGGCCAACTCCTGACTGCCTCGATCTTTGCCGTATCCACCCGAATACCATCGGCCCCGACAATGTGCCCCAGAAACGCCACCGAAGCCAACCAAAACTCACACTTCAAAAACTTGGCATACAACTGCTGGTCCCGGAGAACTCTCAGTATCGTCCTCAAATACTCCGCATGCTCCTGCTCCGAGCGAGAATAAATCAAGATGTCATCAATGAATACTATCACAAACGTATCCAAAAATGGCTTGAACACTCGGTTCATCAAATCCATAAATACTACCGGAGCATTGGTCAAACCGAAAGACATGACCCTGAACTCATAGTGCCCGTATCGGGTCCGGAATGCAGTCTTAGGGACATCCGTCTCCCTAACTCGCATCTGATGGTAGCCAGATCGTAGGTCTATCTTGGAGAAACACCTCGCACCCTGTAACTGGTCGAACAGATCATCAATCCTGGGAAGGGGGTATCTGTTCTTAATAGTCACCTTGTTCAGCTGCCTGTAATCAACACACATACGCAGTGTCCCATCCTTCTTCTTCACGAACAATACCGGCGCTCCCCAGGGAGAAACACTAGGCCTGATGAAGCCCTTCTCCAGCAAATCTCTCAGCTGGTCCTTCAACTCTCTCAACTCGGCAGGTGCCATCCTGTATGGCGGAATAGATATAGGCCGAGTGTCTGGCAACACATCGATGCAAAACTCAATCTCCCTCTTAGGAGGAATACCCGGGAGGTCGTGCAGGAACACATCCGAAACTCTCGACTCTGGGCCGATCAAGGTCCGTGTCACCGCCTCAGTATCAAATACCCGAATGAGATGGTAGATATACCCCTTCTGAACCATCTTCCTGGCCTTGAGGTAAGAAATAAACTTACCCCTCGGCGACACAGTGTTCCCCTCCCACTCGATAACGGCTCCCAGAAACGGAACCGTACCAACCGCTACGATCTACATTGGCGTAGCAAGAAGCTAACCAATCCATACCCATGATCACATCAAAATCGGTCATATCCAACTCTATGAAGTCGGCTAGGATCTGACGACTGCATATAGTCACTGGACAAGCCCTATACGCCGGCTACCATCAATCCCCATTTGGCGTAGCTACCTCAAAAGGGTCGATGGACTCAGGCTCTATCCCTATCCTACTAGCAATATGGGGATATATATAGGACAAGGTAGAACCTGGATCTATCAAGGCATATACGTCACAACAAGAAACTGATAAAATACCTGTGATGACATCCGGTGACGCCTCCTGGTCCTGGCGGCTGGACATGGCATAAATGCGGTTCTGAGGACCGCTGGAACTAGGACCCTTTCCACGACCTCTGCCGCGACCTGCTGGTCCATGAGCACCCTGCCCTCCGGGGCGAGTAACTATAGGAGATGAAGACCTGGCTAAAGACCCTGTAGGCTGAACCCTACCATTTGCGCTGCCCTTGGTCTGACAGTCTCTCGCAAAGTGACCCTGCTGGCCGCAAGTGTAACAAGCTCCCGCAGTAGTACCACAATTCCCGTAATGGAATCTACCACATCGAACACACTGAGAGGAAGGTGGTCTCGATCGGTTAGCACCTCTACTACCCTGGAAGTCCGAAGTCCTGGGGCCCTGACCTGCCCCCGAATACCCTGGTTGCCCTGAAGATGGTGTAGGAGTGCTCTGAGCTGGCTGCGGTGCAAATCTAGTCCGCTGCTGAGGCCGTCCGCCCCGAGAGCTACCAAAAGACCCTGTCGTCCTGGCGTTCTTCTGGTGATATCTTTCAACCCGTCGGCCTCTACGCTCCTTACACCCAAGTGCATGATCCTGCATGCTGGCAATGTCCATGCCCGGCTGAAGAGCTACACCCGAGCAAGACTCTGCCAAGTAGTCATCAAGCCCTGTGACGTAGTGGTGCACTCTGTCCTCCATATCTGCCACTAACGCGGGGACATACCGAGACAACGAGTCGAACTCCACGTTGTACTCCCGAACTGTGCGCCCGTGCTGCCTCAGCATCAAAAATCTGTCGGCTCGTGCTCTCCTCATCTGCGGAGGCAAGAAGTGAATGAGAAATGCCTCTGAGAACTCGTCCCAAACAGCTAGAGGCGCATGCTCCCCCTGGGACAGCTCCCATGAATCAAACCAGTCAACTGCAGTATCACGCAACCGATGTGAACCTAAGACCACTGACTCGGTCTCCGAAGCCTTGATCACTCTCATGATCTGCTGTAACTGTCGGATGAACTCCTGCGGATCATCCTCAGGCCTTGACCCATAGAACTCTGGCGGGCTGCAACTCAGAAAGTCCCGAAGTCTCAAACTATCCGACATCGGGTGAACCACGGGTACTACTGGAACTGATGCATCCAATCTATCCTCGTGCCTCGCCACGACCCTGGCTAATAACTGGGACATCTCCTTGTAACCCATCTCCTCTGCTCCAGGCTGTGGGACTGGAGGCTCAGGCGCCGTGGCCTCAGTAGCCACTGCTGCGGCTCTAAACCCTGCTGGGGCCGGCGGCGTCGTGAAACTCGCCGTCTGGGTATCACCTCGGGTAAAGGCTGGGCCTGGGCCCTCGTGACCCTCTGTTTCCTACAAGCAGCTCCCTCGGCTGCCTTGCCCTTCTGGGCCCGGGTTGCCTTGCGTGGAGGCATAACTGGTAAACAAAAGATTCGTCAGAGGGGTCCAACTTATAACACAGCTCTAAGGCACGATCTCAGAATGAGAAGAATGGAAACCAATCCTAAATATATTGCAGCCTCCTGATTATCGGTGTGGTGCACAACACACTGATAATCAAGACTCTACTAGATACGGTCTGTAGACACATTCCGAGGATAACCTGGCTCTGATACCACTTTTGTCACGACCCGTTCCCGGGCCCGTGACTGGTGCCTTACCCGGGCACCCAAGTAGACATACATCAGAGTAACCAACTGTTATACCCCGTATTTCCAGAGTATGTACGTGAGGGCGTACGTACAAAAGTTTAAGCCTTAAGTAGGCATAAGAGACGAAAATTTGTGCACAACCCACGAAAAGAATTGTTTTCCGACGAAACGTTTTCCAAAACTTGCGAAGGGAAAATTACGGTTGCAACATTAATAATTTTTACAGATTTTTCCGAGAGATGAAATATTTTGGACCAACGAGAGGGCGACACTTGTCACCCTCAAGTGGACGGCAACAATGGGCAATTGTTGGCACGTTTTTTTGATGAAAACACCTTAAACACTTGGTCAATGTTTGCTAGATATTTATGGAGTATATGGATAAGGTTCCACTTGCCCAAATCTCCACCATCCACTTGCCCTCCACTTGCCTTCATCTTGGCCCTTGAAAGTCCTATAAATAGCCCCCCTAAGTTTAATAAATTATTCATCCACAAATCATTTATCCAATTATTAAAACTCCGCCCCCCCCCCCCCCCCCTTTGAGAGAAGCTCTCGTCCAAAGCCCTCTCCCCCCCCTCTTGAGTGAGCTAGCCGAAACACCCCCCCTCCTTTGGTAGAAAATACTCTCCAAGTATTGTTACTATTCCCAAATACCTTAGCCAATCCCTTGTAGTTTTTCCAAAGTCACCTCTATACTTAGAGCCCGGAAAATACTACTATACTTCCATTAGTCACTAAACGAAACCCTTGGAGAAACTTCATAGTTGGTTGAAGTAGTAGAAGTTGTGTAGAAACTTCTAAGGGTTTCTTGGAGCGGATTGGAGCGTACAGATTAGGAGCTAAACCTTGCTCAGGATCGACTTATATCTTGGATAATTTTGGGCTTATCGAGGTAAATAATAATCTTATCCTTCTATTGTAATTGGAGAATACATACTGTAGAAGTATAGAAATAAGTATAAAATACATAGAAGGTTATTAAAGAAGAGAATTGAACTGTAGTTACATCAGAAGAATATTAAAGAAGAATTGAACTGTACTTACATAGGACTGTATTTACAGTAGACTTGAGTAGTTTGACGGGTAGGGAAATGCTGCCCAATTTTCCGTAGAATTAAGAACCTTCTGCTTAGAATATCCTACAGAGTAGTCTAAACGTTGATAGACGTATTTGACTATTATAGGTTGATACTCTGCGCGCGACATATTCGACTTGGCAGGTGGATTTCGCCGAGGAGGTATGTGATTCTTCCTATCCCCTTGAGCATGATATTTTAAAATATATATATAGTACGGTAGACGTACGTGTGTTAACTGAACATGGTTTTACTTGACGTCTTTTGACTTGAGTCTAAATAACAAAGAATCTTGAAGTATTTCAAAAGAATTATGAATCATTTTTGAAAGAAGAGTAATACTTGGTTTTTAAACAAAAACTTAAGAGTTATACTAGCTTTATGGGAAGTTAGGTATAACGAATTAAGAAAGATAAAAAGGAACGGTTTACTTATGTGTTTATAAAAGACTTGTATTGATTTCTGGAAAGTATAGTAAGATGGTTTGTTGAGTAGACATATTGTGATGCTATGTGTGTTAGTATCTTGTAACGTTTGTGTAAAGAGGTTATTCTTATTGTGCTTATGTTGTTTAACGATAAGCCGTTATGTTAGTATTACATCACTCACCTCTTGACATGATATACCGGGGGTTAAGCTGCCCCCGATGCGGGGTATACCTCAGGCAGTCTGTGTGACTATGATTCGAGAATACCTCATGCGGGTCCAGGGGACCTATGCGGAGCTACGAGAGTTCCAGGTTAGTGTGCGGTCCATGTGGCCATGAGGTCTATGTGGCCATGCGGACTACGAGTCCAGGACGATGCCGAGGAGTAGCTACCCTCGATGCGGGGAATACCTCATGCGGGCCTAGGTGGCCTATTGTCACGACCCGAACCCGGGCCCGTGACTGGTGCCTTACCCCGGGAACCCTAGTGATACAACATCAGAGTAATCAGCGGAACATAAAGCAAGACATGAAATAATATGAAGTGTAAAACAGTTTTTCTGCGAAAAGTTGTCTTTCGGCATATATATAAAACTTGAATCCGAACAGTTACATCCCTTTTACAGACTCTGCCCACAACGATTTCATGCACTTAAGAATGATATAACAACAATGGCGGGACAGGGCCCCACCATACCCCTGAATGTAAGTACCTACAACGACAGGGGACTATACCACGGATAAGCCTCCGGAGAAACGGAGCTTCCCAAAACGCTGAACTGTGATCCTAAGAGCGAGGATCGACGACTGGTGTACCTCTACCTGCGGCATGAACGCAGCCCCGAAGGGGTCAAGATCAACAGTACCAAGTATGTGAAAAAAAAATCGTAAATAAATTCATAGTAGTCTATATAATGCATGAGACATTTATGATAACCAAACTACGATTCACAATAAATAGCGATCGTCAAGTCGTGACATCACGCCCTCAAAGTCATCACTCAAATATAACTATGGGTCTCACGCCCACAACATCAATCATGCGTGGAATACCTTCTCGCCACTTTGGCGCCTATGATATAAAAGCACCAAGGAATACACATGAACACCAGGTCCCACCTGTGTCATAATAAAATCGTACGGGGTAAGTACGAAGGCGTAGCCGACTACTAAAACCCACAGTACCAACAAAGTCATAAACTGTATCACGAGGTCTTTCTAGACCGCCACATGATCGGCCGCCACTCGCCGCGAGATCAAATGTCGCGCGTCTAGTCCTCGAACTTCCCGCGACTCGCATAGGCCACACACATAGGCCCGCATGAGGTATTCCCCGCATCGAGGGTAGCTACTCCCCGGCATCGTCCTGGACTCGCAGTCCGCATGGCCACATAGACCGCATGGCCATATAGACCGCACACTAACCTGGAACTCTCGTAGCTCCGCATAGGTCCCCTGGACCCGCATGAGGTATTCTCGAATCATAGTCCTGCATCGCTGAGTATACCCGCGTGGAGGCGACTTAACCCCCGGTATCATGTCAAGAGGTGAGTGGTACAATACTATCATAACGGCTTATCGTTAAACAATGTAAGCACAATCAAGGGAAACCCCTTTACACAAACATCACAAGATACTAACACACGTAGCATCCTAAACATGTTTACTTATCAAATCAACAAGAAAGTATTACAAGGCTATCACAAACCAACACAATCAAGTTATTCACACAAGGTACTTTCTACTTTATGTTAACAAGTTCGGGTTTTTATCCCCAAAGTACTTCATACATTAACTCTTTAAAAGATCCGTTTCTTTCACAAAAGTCACACAATACCCGTAGTATAAAAATAGAGTGACTATCTTTTTAAGTAAACCAAAACACTTCCCTTTGTAAAATCAAGTAACAACATTATTATTCAAACGTTCAAGTTTGCCTAATTTCAAATGCTCAAGTTTCTCATTTTCGAAAGGTTTCGTAGTTCATAGTTTTAATCACTTAATAATATAATTCTCTTTTAAAACAATCTGAGAACATATGCCTTAGGTGTGAGTAGGTTATTCCTGTTCATAACAATCTTAATAAAGCAGCCATGATCTAGGAAATGTAATATCATTTTGTCTCATCTTAGCTTCTATGCAGATGGAGGTTTCTACTGGTTTTAATAATACTTAATTAGTCAAAACATTTCCCTTTATTAACGATGTAGTGGTTTGTTCGATACTCATTACTCACGAATGAGGTTTCACACTTTTTAACAAAATTCATATTAAGTCAAGTCTCTTATCTTTTAAGATCAAGTCTCTTAACTTCTAAAATCAGTAAACCATTTTTTTTATCTCTCTTAAGTCGTTATACCTAACTTCCCATAAAGCTAGTATAACTCTTAAGCTTTTAAAACCAAGTATTACTCTTCTTTCAAAAAAACGATTCTTAATTCTTTTGAAATACTTCAAGATTCTTATTATTAGACTCAAGTCAAAAGACATCACAGTAAAACCACGTTCAGTTAACACACGTACGTCTACCGTACTATATATTTTCTTTTAAAATATCATGCTCAAGAGGATAGGAAGAATCACATACCTCGCGACGATTATCGACTATTAGCAAAATGCTCCACCGCTATAACCCGTCTAGCCTTGTCCACCTTTCAAGTATAACATGCTACTCGCAGAACTTTCAACCTATAAAGGCATATACATCTATCAACGTCTAGACTACTCTTAGAATATTCTAAGCAGAGGGTTCTCTATTCTACGGAAAAATTGGGCAGCACTTCCCTACCCGTTAAGCTACACAAGTTCATCTGATCCATGTAAATACTGATTTAATCTTCTTCTTTAATATTCTTCTGATGTGATTTCAGTTCAATTCTTTTCTGTAATATCCTTCTATGAATCTTATATTCATTTCTATACTACTACAGTATGTAATTTCCAATTACAATATAAGGACAAAAGTATTTACCTCGATAAGCCCAAAATTATCCAAGTTTAAATGTCGATCCTGAGCAACGTTTAGCTCCTACTCTGAGCGCTCCAACCCGCTCCAAACAACCCTTAGAAGTTCTACGCAACTTCTTCTTAATACTTCAACCAACTGTGAAGATTTTCCTTAGGGTTTCGTTTGTGACTGAAGGGAAGTATAATAGTATTTCTGGGCTTTTAGTATAGGGGTAACCTTGGAATACTACAAGGTATTTGGGCCAAGGTATTTTGGAATAGTAACAATACTTGGAGAGTATTTTTGTACCAAGGGGGGTATTTTACGAGAACAACTAGGCAAGGGGGGGGGGGGGCGGGGTTGTTTCGGCCAAGGCCTTCTCAAGGGGGAGGGGGAGCTCTTTGGACGAGAGCTACACTAAGGGGGAGAGGGCTTTTCAAGACTTAGAAAATGTTTGTGGATGAAGAAGTCTTCAACAAAGGGTGGTATTTATAGGAAAATCAATGGCCAAGATCAAGACAAGTGGTGGGCAAGTGGAGGGTGGGGATTTGCCCAAGTGCCCCCTAGCCATCTACTCTTCAATTCACTCCAAACGTTGACCCATGGTTTAGGCCACAAAACATGGCACAAAACGTGCACACCATCGGCCATAGATCGCCCACTTGAGGTGACAAGTGTCGCCTCTCGTTGGTCCAAAATATTTCATCTCTCGGAAAAATCCCCAAAAATAATAAATGTCATAACTGTAATTTTCCCTGCAAAGTTTGGAAAAGCGTTTAGCCGGAAAACAATTCTTTTCGTGGGTTGTGAACAAAATTTTCGCCCTTTGCTCGCTTAAGGCTTAAACTTTTATCGTCGCCCTCACGTACATACTCGTGAAATACGGGTATAACATTCTCCTCTTAGAAACATTCGTCCCGAATGTTCCTTCTAAGCCTCAAAACATACATGCGCCAGTATAGTCTTCACTACTATACTTACGAAAACAATCATACCACACCTGGCCACAGAATAACACGCGTAAATACTTAAATCCAAGTCCACAAGGAATCACCTCTAGCATCACAAAATCTCCCACCCGAGGTCTAAAATATACTCCCTTCGTACCTTCTCTTTACAAAATAAATGATCATATCTATGCTCTTAACACATGCTCGCTTCTTCCCTTACTCGTCGTACCCTTCTCGTACACTCGAACTCTTTCTCATAACTTACCACATTTCTTGTCACGACCCGTTCCAGGGCCAGTGACCGGTGCCTTACCCGGGCACCCAATTAGTCATACATCAGAGTAATCAGCGGAATATAAAAACAAGACAAGAAAAAAATGTAAATTGAGACACAGTTTATATCTGAGAAAATGTCGCCCTTCGGCATATATATATATAAAGAGTGAACAGTTACATCCCAACTTTACAACATGACTACAGACCTCTAGGAATGTAAACAACTATGGCGGGACAGGGCCCCGCCATACCCTGAATGTACATATATCTACAACATCAGGGAGAACCATACCAAAAGTCGAGCCTCCGGAGAAGATGGAGCTCCTGACACCAAAGCAAATATCCTAAGGATGCGGATCTAGCACCTGCTTTCCCTTACCTGCGGCATGAACGCAGCCCCCCGAAGGAGGTCAGTACAACAGGTACCAAGTATGCGAAACTGTAAAGTACTGAAGTAAAATCAAAGTATTTGAAACCATTTGCAAATACAACCAGTTCAACTGCACATAGTGCCACAACATAAACAAGAGCAAAATAGAAATAATGTAACTGGTCTTATCTAGGCCGCGAATGATCGAAGCAAGGCCAATCTCCCATAGTATCATTATGCGTGCCTAATCCTGGACTTCCCGCAGTCCGCATAGGTCACACACAGACCCGCATGAGGTATTCCTCGCGTGACGGTAGCTAGCCCGGTACCTCCCGGACTCCGCATCCGCATAGTCTCAATAGACCGCATAGTCACACGCACCGCATAGGGCATCCCCGCGACGGATAAAACACCGGAATGATCAATCTCGAACTCCGCACTCGCATAGTCACAGCACCGCATAGGCCGTATAGACCCGCATCAAGGGTGGCAAGCCCTCGGTATAACAAGTCAAGGGGGTATGTGATTTAATAACAGTACAACGGTCTTAACGTTTAACAACGTAAGCACACCAAGAATAACATCACAAGACACTAACCTCACGTAGTATCATAACATGTTTACTTATCAAACCATCTTACTATACTTGCAGAAGTCAATACAAGATTTTCATAAACAAACAAGTAAAACCGTTCCTTTTATCTTTCTTAAGTCGTTATACCTAACTTCCCATAAAGCTAGTATAACTCTTAAGCTTTCTGTTTAAAAATCAAGTATTACTCTTCTTTTTAAAAATGATTCATAATTCTTTTGAAATACTTCAAGGTTCTTATTATTCAGGCTTAAGTCAAAAGACATTGCCGTAAAACTACGTCCAGTTAACACACGTACGTCTACCGTACTATATATATATTTTAAAATATCATGCTCAAGAGTATAGGAAGAATCACATACCTTCTCGGCGAAATCCACCTGCCAAGTCGAATATGTCGCGCGCAGAGAATCAACCTATAATAGTCAGATACGTCTATCAATGTCTAGACTACTCTGTAGACTAGTATAAGCAGAGGGTTCTCTATTCTACGGAAAATTGGGCAGCACTTCCCTACCCGACAAGCTACTCAAGTCTACTGTAAATACAAATTCTATGTAAGTACAGTTCAATTCTTCTTCTGTTAAACCCTTCTACTGTGATTACAGTTCAATTCTATTCTTTAATATCCTTCTATATCTTATACTCAAGTCTTAACTATTCTTATATGTAATATCCAATTACAATAGAAGGACAAGAGTATTTACCTCGATAAGCCCAAAATTATCCAAGTTAAATGTCGATCCTGAGCAAGGTTTAGCTCCTAGTTTGCACGCTCCGATAGCTCCAAGAAGTCCTTAGAAGTTCTACACAACTTCTACTAAAATACTATAAGGGATTTGGGCTAGGGTATTTGGAATAGTAACTATACTTTGGAAGACAACTTTCTACCAAGGGGGGGTACTCGGCCGAAGACACAAGGCTAGAGGGGAGAGGGTTGTTTCTAAGCTTCTGTAGAGGGGAGAGGCTTGGACGAAAACACTAAGAGGGGAGGATTTTCAAGACTTGGAGAAGTGATTTGTGGATGAAGAAAACCTTCAAGTTATGGGGGGTATTTATAGGCCAACCAATGGCCAAGATGAAGCCAAGTGGTAGGAAAGTGTAAGGTGGAGATTTAGGCAAGTGTCCTTATCCATCTACTACACAAAATATCCTACCTAACCTTGACTATTGCAAAGGCCACAAAAACGTGCCCAAGGTCGTCCAATGTCCCGCCACTTGAGGGTGACAAGTGTCACCCTCCCGTTGGTCCAAAATATTTCATCTCTCGGAAAAATAATAAAAGACATAGCCGGAATTTTCCCTACGCAAGTTTTGTAAAACATTTCATCGGAAAACGATTCTTTTCGTGTGTTGTGCACAATATTTTCGTCCTTAATGCCTAACTAAGGCTTAACTTTTATACGTACGCCCTCACGTACATACTCTGGAAATACGGGGTATAACATTCTCCCCTCCTTAGAAACATTCATCTCGAATGTTCCTTCCCAAAACAGTTAATGATAAAGCTTAAACAGTTGCAAATGCTACATACGGCCACAAAACAACACTTAAGCAAATACGATAATTAAAACCAGCAAGAAGGAAAGTAAGTTACCTGGAGGTGTGGGGAATAGGTGGGGATACTTCTGCCTCATGTCCTCCTCAGCTTCCCACGTCATCTCCTCCCTGAGCTCGTTCCGCCACAAGACTTTGACGGAAGCCACGTCTTTGGTCCGCATACGCCTAACCTGACGATCGATTATCGCTATGGGAACCTCATCATACGATAACCCCTCGGTCACCTGGACATCGTCAATCGGATGCACTCTAGATGGATCCCCGATACATCTCCTCAGCATAGAAACATGAAACACCGGATGCACTGCCTCCAGATCGGACGGCAGATCCAACTCATAGGCAACCTTGCCTACCCTGCGGACAATCTGATACGGCCCAATGTACCTTGGGCTGAGTTTCCCTTTCTTCCCGAATCTCATCACACCCTTCATGGGTGACACCTTCAGGAAAACCCAATCATCAACCTCGAACTCCAGATGCCGACGACGATGATCTGCATACGACTTCTGTCGACTCTGAGCTGTGAGCAACCGCTCCTGGATAAGCTTCACCTTATCCACTGCCTGCTGCACCAAATCTGGTCCCACTAACTGCACCTCGCCCACATCAAACCAGCCTATCGGCGATCTGCACTTCCTCCCATACAAGGCCTCATAAGGCGCCATCTGAATACTGGAGTGGTAGCTATTATTATATGCAAACTCAACTAGAGGCAAATGATCCTCCCAGCTACCCCTGAAGTCAATAACACAGGCTCGCAGCATATCCTCAAGAGTCTGGATAGTGCGCTCAGCCTGTCCGTCTGTCTGTGGATGGAATGCAGTACTCAGGCTCACCTGCGTCCCTAAACCCTTCTGGAAGGACCTCCAGAAGTTAGCCGTAAACTGGGCTCCTCTGTCTGATATGATCGAAATAGGGACTCCATGCAGTCTGACGATCTCTCGGATGTAAAGTCTGGCATAATCCTCAGCCGAAAAAGTCGTCCTGACGGGAAGAAAGTGGGCTGATTTCGTCAGCCTGTCGACGATAACCCAAATAGAATCATGTTTCCTCGGAGTGCGAGGTAACCCTGTGATAAAGTCCATGTTGATCACCTCCCACTTCCAGGTCGGGATCTCTATCGTCTGCAATAATCCACCAGGCCTCTGGTGCTCTATCTTCACCTGCTGACAACACGGGCACTGAGCTACAAACTCTGCAACGTCCCTCTTCAAGCTTTTAGTATAATGGTATTTCTGGGCTTTTAGTATAGGGGTAACCTTGGAATACTACAAGGTATTAGGCTAAGGTATTTTGGTATAGTAACAATACTTGGAGAGTATTTCTACCAAGAGGGGGTAGTATTTTGCAGAACAACTAGGCAAGGGGGTGTACCCTCGGCAAGGCCACTGGGAGTGGTGTACCCCTCGGCCAAGGGCCTTCTCAAAGGGGGAGGCTTGGACGAACCACTACACTAAGGGGGAGAGAACTTTCAAGACTTAGAAACTATTTTAGGATGAAGAAGTTCATCAACTAAGGCGGGGTATTTATAGGACAACCAAGGGCCAAGCTCAAGCCAAGTGGTAGGCAAGTGTAGGGTGAGGATTTACCCATGTGTACCTTATCCATCTACCACACCAACTATCACAAATATCCTACCTAACCCAAGACCCCAATTCGTCCACTAGCCGCCCATCACAACGTCCAATGTGAGGGTGACACATGTCACCCTCCCGTTGGTCCAAAATGTTTCATCTCTCGGAAAAATCCACAAAAATTAGAAATGACATAGCCGTAATTTTCCCTTCGCAAGTCTTGTAAAACGTTTCGTCGAAAAACGATCCTTTTCGGTACTTGTGAACAATAATTTTCGGTCCTAGCCTAACTTAAGGCTCAAAATTTTTTACGTACGTCCTCACGTACATACTCTGGAAAATACGGGGTATAACATTCTCCCCTCCTTAGAAACATTCGTCCCGAATGTTCCTTCTAAGTCTCAAAACAAACATGCGCCAGAATAGTCTTCACTGCTATATTTACGAAAACAATCATGCCACACCTGGCCACAATACAACATGCGCAAATACTTACATCCAAGTCTACGAGGATTCACCTCTAACATCACAAAAACTCCCACCCAAGGGCTAAAAGATACTCCCTTCGCACCTTCACTTTACAAACGAAATGATCACTTCTATGTTCTTAACGCATGCTCGCTTCTTCCCTTACTCGTCGTACCCTTCTCGTACACTCGAACTCTTTCTCATAACTTACCACAATTCTGTTACTGCATCAATTTCAAAAATCTCTGGGTTACTACCTCCAACTTGATCATCATTAACTGGGAATACTCTGGATGGATCTCCGATACTTTTCAACCTAACAAATGAAGGGCGATCGACATACCTTTCCTAAGTCGGACGGCAAAGCTAACATATAGGCAACCCGCCTACTCTTCACATGATCTGAAAGGCCCAAAGTAACTCGGGCTACGTTTCCTCTGTTTCCCAAACTCGTCACACCCTTTCCGGTGGTACCTCGAAGACCCACCGCCCACCAACGCCATGGCGTCGCTGCCGATTATCCGCACGACTTCCGCTGACTCGAGCCGATAACCTCTCTGTATAGGCTTCACCCTATCCTCATCCTGCCAAACAAGTATGAACCATTTATCGAACTTTGCCAACATCGAACCAATCGATCGTGAACTTACACTACCGCCCTACGAGGCTTCGTGGCGATATCCGAATACTGAAATGGTGGTTATAAAAACACTCCCATAACCGAGGCAACAATCCTTACATACCCTCGAAATCCAAACACCGCCCGGGCGAATGCGACATCGAGACTCACCGAGTTCTCAACCCCGCTCGTAAAACTTCCGAAAGCGAAATAGCCACAACTGGCTTCACTGCATCATAAGGTGAAAGTAGGAACCTCGTGCGACCTTACAACCTTCCCGATAAATAACATCTCGCATAACTCTGCGAGTAAAATCCCGCTGAAGGACAAGATGGGCTGACCTCATCGGCCCGACTACTGGTCGAACGCATCCACGAACTCGTACACTGGTTTACTAAACTTGGGCCTAACACCCTCGTGACCTTACCACCTGGAGGGACCACCCCGAACTAACCCCACTACAAAACAGGTCGCGGGTTGACCCGCGATCGTCTCAATCGACCGCTATCGCGCAAAAACTCTTGTTCCCCGATCCGGAACGATCTCACTAATCAAGTCACGAAAACCTAGTGGTCTTCTTAGTTCAACTACCCTCTTTCATTCCACACTACTCAGGGACTTATTATACAACTATATCTCACGTGCACTATGCACTCGATAAAGTCAAACACATAAAAAAATACATCTTTTACTCGAGATGGCCTTACCTCTAAGGTCCCTACGTATAAAACTCTAAGGCTCACACTTTCTCTGCCCCCCAATCTTACCCGGTTAACTAACCATGATTTCTAATCACAATTAACACTTATGTTATCTGAACATAACACTTAAGATACGCTTATCTTATCACACCTACAATCTCTAGAGGGTTCAAGGATATACATGTATCTACCGCTTCACTTCCCCTTTGTCGTTCTAACCAATCCTGCCCCGTAGGGCGCATAGCTAGGGAAGGTGATTAACTAGCCACTGATCCTGAAGGCTGAGTCTCTACATCCGCGCCACCTCTAGTCGGACAATTCCTCGCAAAATGGCCCTGCTGGCCGTAAGTATAACAAGCTCCAACAAAAAGACGACATTCCCCGAGGTGACGTCTGCCACACTGCGAACATTGGGGAAAACCTTCGTGTATCTGTAAACCAGAAGCCCTGGAGCTCTGACCAACTCCGGCATACTCTGAACGTCCTGAACCCTGTGGAGGACCACTCTGTTCTGGCGGAGGCGCATATCCAGTCTGCTGCTGAGGCGATTCGCCTCGAAAGTTACCAAAGGACCCTGCCGATCTGGCCCTCTTCTGCTGATTTTGGTTAACCCGTTGATCCCTACGTTTCTCGGCCTGCTGCGCATAAGCCCGTACACAGGCCATGCTCAAGCCTGACTGAAGAGCTACTCTTGCACATCCTTTCTTTAGATAGTCATCAAGACCCGTGATATATCGGTGCACTCTATATTCTCTGGTTGCTAAAATCCTAGCTAGTAACAGGTCCATTCCTTTTAATCCATATTCTTTGTTCCCGGTCGTGGAACTGAAGGCTCATACATCATGGCCGCAGTAGGAACTGCTGCCGCTGTGCTAAACTCTGCTGGGGCTGGCGACGTCGCAGAACTCCCCGAATGAAGCACCACCCCAGGTGATGGTTGGGCCTGTGCCCTCGTAACCCTCTGTACTCTACTCGCAGCTCCCTCGGCTGCCTTGCCCTTCTGGGCCCGGGTTGCCTTACGCGGAGGCATAACGGTAAGGGAAAGAAATACGTTAGAGGGGTCCAACTTATAACACAGCTCTAAGGCACGATCTCAGAGTGAGAAGAATGGAAACCAATCCTAAATATCCTATAGCCTCCTGATTATTGGTGTGGTGCACAACACACCGATAATCAAGACTCTACTAGATACGGTCTGTAGACACTTTCCGAGGATTAACTGCTCTGATACCACTTTTGTCACGACCGAACCGGGCGTGGTCGTGCCTTACGGGCACCCAGTAGACATACATCAGTAATCACGGAATATAAAACAAGACATGACATAATATGAAATATGAACGATTAAATCTGAGAAAACTCGCTTCGGCATAAATATATATAACAACTAGACGATTACATCCCTTTTTACAAGTCTTCCCACAATGTTCTGCACTCTAAGAATGATATGACAACAATGGCGGGACGGGGCCCGCCATACCACGAATGTAAGTACCTACAACGACAGAGGACTATACCACTGATAAGCCTCCGAAGAAACGGAGCTTCCCAAACGCTGAACTGTGACCCTAAGAGCGAGGATCAACGACTGGTGTACCTCTACCTGCGGCATGAACGCAGCCCCCCGAAGGAGGTCAGTACAACAGGTACCAAGTATGTGAAACTGTAAAGTACTGAAGTAAAATCAAAGTATTTAAAACCATTTGCAAATACAACCAGTTCAACTGCACATAATGCCACAACATGAACAAGAGCAAGGTAGATAAACTGTAACAGGTCTTTTCTAGGCCGCGAATGATCGAAGCAAGGCCAATCGCCCATAGTATCATTATGTGTGCCTAATCCTGGACTTCCCGCAGCCCGCATAGGTCACACACAGACCCGCATGAGGTATTCCTCGCATCGGGGGTAGCTAACCCCGGTACCCTCCTGGACTCCCGCAGTCCGCATAGTCTCAATAGACCGCATAGTCACACAGACCGCATAGGGCATCCCCCGCATCGGGATATACACCCGGAATGATCAATCCTGGAGCATACCGCTGCTCCGCATAGTCACATAGACCGCATAGGCCATATAGACCCGCATCAAGGGTGGCAAGCCCTCGGTATAACAAGTCAAGGGGTATGTGATATAATAACATAACAGCTTATCGTTAAACAACATAAGCACAACAAGGGGAACCCCTTTACACAAACATCACCAGATACTAACACACGTAGCATCCTAACATGTTTACTTATCAAATCAACAAGAAAGTATTACAAGGCTATCACAAACCAACACAATCAAGTTATTCACACAAGGTACTTTCTACTTTATGCTAACAATTTCGGGTTTTTATCCCCAAAGTACTTCATACATTAACTCTTTTTAAAAGATCCGTTTCTTTCACAAAAGTCACACAATACCCGTAGTATAAAAATAGAGTGACTATCATTTTAAGTAAACCAAAACACTTCCCTTTGTAAATCAAGTAACAACATTATTTTCCAAACGTTCAAGTTTGCCTAATTTCAAATGCTCAAGTTTCTCATTTTCGAAAGGTTTCGTAGTTCATAGTTTTAATCACTTAATGATATAATTCTCCTTTAAAACAATTTGAGATACATATGCCTTCTATGTGAGTAGGTTATTCTTATTCATAATCAATCTTATTTAAGAAGCCATGATCTAGGAAATGTAATATCATTTTGTCTCATCTTAGCTTCTATGCAGATGGAGGTTTCTACTTGTTTTAATAATACTTTATTAGTCAATACATTTCCCTTTATTAGCGCTGCTGTGGTTTGTTCGATACTTATTCTCATTTCCGAAATCAGTAAAACATTATTCCTTTTACAAACCAAGTACTCATTACTCACGAATGAGGTTTCACACAAAAACTCATATTAATTTACTTAAGTCAAGTCTCTTAACTTCTAAAATTAATAAACCATTCTTTTTATCTCTCTTAAGTCGTTATACCTAACTTCCCATAAAGCTAGTATAACTCTTAAGCTTTTAAAACCAAGTATTACTCTTCTTTCAAAAAGGTTTCTTAATTCTTTTGAAATATGTTACACCCCGTAGTTCAGGTCATGCGCATGAGGGCGTACGAAAGGGAGTAAGACTTAAAATTTTTAAGGATAGGTTGACGGATTGTTCCGGACGGGTTTTAGTCAACTTTGAGGCGGGTTATGACCCGGTACATTGAGAGTTCCTAAGTGTTGCAAAGGCCTAGGGCGTAGTTCGTTGAGTCTGGATTCCAACGCAACCAACCGCTAAATCGATAGGACGTCGGAGTAGCAAGTTATGAGAGTTGCAAGTTCAGTGCGCAGTCGGACAGAAACGTGTTTCGGACTAAAGCGGCGAGGGCAGCGCGCGGGTGCGAGGCAGCGGCGCCTAATGTCTTGAGGGTCGCTGAAGTTGCAGCGCCCGCGCCAGGACAGCGAGGGCAGCGAAAGTTCGAGAGGCTGCGGAGGTTTCAGCCGCGGCTGCCGTGGCAGCGCCGAGGCGGGAAATTTTGGCGGAAAAACTTAGAAAATCTGATTTTTGTTTTAAAAGAGACCATGGGAGGGTGACAAGTGTCCCCCCCCATCTGATTTTCTGTTGCATGCAATATATTGACCAAGGCTTGGTCATTTTCTATCTTTTCATCTTCACTCTCTCTCTCTCAAGTTGCTCCCCCTTCTCTCTAAACTTCCAGCCCTCTCTCTAAAACCCCAAGAGAAATTCTTAGCCTAAGGAAAATCTGAAATTAAGGGCAAGAAGGAAGTTGGTGGCTAACTTAAAAGTGTTATTGTGGTGGTATTCTTGGAGGAAAGGCTAGCAAGGTGTTGGAATAAGCTTGGCTAAAACTTTAAGGTAATGATTCTTCCTTTAGATTTAGTTTATAGTGTTGCATGTTAAGAAGAAAGAACTTGTGGTAGTGAATAATGCTCTTAGAATCATTGCATGCTAGAAATGTGGTTTGGATATGAAAAATGGGTTAAGAGGAGATTATGAGCATGTTGTAGCCTAAAAACTACCTTAGAATTGTTAAGTGAATTGTTGTAAACTTATGGGGCAGAATTGGTATTTGGGTGTGTAATCCCCTTTAAAATGTTGGATTGTTGAACCTTAAATGTGGTGTTTGGATGATAAATTCGGCCTTGAGAAAGGTGGCAAAGTGAGTAGAAACAAAGGAAATGCTGCCCAATTTTCCATAGAATTTAGTGGCTTTGAGTTTAGATTATTCTACATTGAAATTAGAGGTTAATAAACGTATCATGGTTATTTTAGGTTGACATATTACTTGCGGTAGTTTGGACTTAGCAAGTGGATTGATCAAAAAGGTATGTGAAGCTTTCCTATCCTTTGAGCATGAGTATTTGTATCTATGTAGTACGGTAGACGTACAAGATTTAGTATTCTTACTTGTTTAAGTATATATAAAGACTTGTTTCGTTTTGAGAAGTATAAGTCCCTTGGTTAAGGGAAAAGTATGACTTTACAAAAGTATAGAGTACTTGGTGTGAAAGTATTGAGTATTGAATTATTCTAAAGATAAGTTGCTTGAAGTATTTTTGGAAGTTGTGTAGAATTGTTTGAAGTATAAGTCTTTTGGTTTGTAAAAGAACAAAATGGTTTATAAGGAGTTATAACGGCTTTATGGGAAGTTAGTTATAACGGCCTTGTGAAAGGATAAGAAGGTCTTAATTTCTAAAGTATAAAGATAGTATAACGGCTTTATGGGAAGTTAGTTATATTAGCTTTATGAAAGGATAACAAGAAGAGATTTACTCTAAGTAAGATAAGCAAGGACAAATGATTTGATTTATGAAAGGCAAATTGATTTTAAGGCATCAATTGCCCAAAGGTTTTATACATGAAAAAGAGTCACTTTTGAAAGAGTTGAAGTATGTAGTACTTTGGGTTAAATTCCCGGTTTTCTTTTATTAAAGATATGATTAAGTGCCTTAACTAAAATGAGAGGGTATATGAACAAGACTAATAAGAAGTTATAAGTTTCTTAACTTATTTATGATTATGATATGATATGATTTGAGCTAGGGTAAGAGTATATCCGAGGCAAGCCCCAAGATCGTTATACCACCTACTCGGGGTAAGAGTATGTCCGCGAGGCAAGCCCCAAGATCGTCATACCACCTCCTTGGTGTAAGAGTATGTCGAGGGCCACCCAAGATCGTCATACCATCCGCTTGATGTAGAGTATATCGAGGCGGATCCGAGATCGTTATACCATCTGCACGATATAAGAGTATATCCGGAGGCAATCCCAAGATCGTTATACCATCTGCTCCGAAGATAAGAGTATATCCGAAGTCTGATCCCCAAGATCGTTATACCATCCGCCGGGTAAGAGTATATCCGAGGGTAAGTCCCAAGATCGTTATACCACTGTTCCGTGGACTTGCTACCCACGATCACGAGGAATACCTCATGCGAGTCCTTATGGGCTTATGCGGGTGAAATAGTCCCGTGCGGTAGTCACCTATCACGAGGAATACCTCATGCGGGTCTACGAGACCCATGCGGGTGAAATAGTCCCAGGAGTAGGATTGCTTATTGATACTACGGGCGAGGGACCCTGTTTTGATCACGAGCCTCCTATTTTATGCAGTACTATATACATATGTTTGTTACTCATTGTTAGTAAGGCACGATAAAAGGTAAGTTGATTTCATCCATGACCCACTTATTTTGGACTTATGATTTCATTCTGATATTTTGATTTCACACACTTGGTACTGTTGTCTTGACCTCGCCCGGGCTGCGTTCATGCCGCAGTTGAGATCGTAGCTTCGGTCCGCACTCTTAGGATCACTGTTCATTTCCTGGAAAGCTCCATCCCTCCGGAGGCTTTGTCTGTTTGGTATGATTCCCTGAGGTTATAGACTTTTGTACATTCAGGGGGTATGGCGGGGCCCTGTCCCGCCACAGTTGTTATTCCTAAGTGCGTAGTCACGTTTGTGGTTTGGGGCTGTAAGAATAAAGTTGTACTGTTTCACTATCGGTTAAGTTATTTTATGAAAGGCGGCCTTATCGGCTTGCTAGTGATGTTTACCTTATACAGATTTGTTTTATGTATGTTCCGCTGCTATTCTCTGACATATACGGCGAGTGTACCGGAAGGGTACTAGTCGCGCCCGGCCTCGGTCGTGACAAAAGTGGTATCGAGCGATTAGTCCTCGGAAAGTGTCTCTGACCGTGTCTAGTAGAGTCTTGATTATCGGTGTGTCGTGCACCACATCTATAATCAGGAGGCTGCAGGACATTTAGGATTGGTTTCCATTCTTCTCACTCTAAGATCGTGCGATAGAGCTGTGTGGTTAGGGTCGTCTCTCCCTAACGAGTTATGTTGTTTGCAGCTACGAGAAAGGCAGCAGTGACCCAGAAAAGATTATGTGGATTGCATATCCAGGTTAGTTATGATGGTAGTATATTGGGTATAGTGACATTCAATTTATCTGATTTATGTATAAGGGTCAGACACGTGTTGCCTAGAATGATATTGGAATACCAAGGATTGATAAGGACTAATTAGATACCGGGAAGGTAGGGAGTGGTTTGATGAACTCTCATCAAGGTTGTACGTACTAATTTGAGATAATTAGGAGATGATGAGTTGTCTGAGAAATAAATGGACCCTTAAGAAGTTTAATTAAGAGACCTAATGGGAAACTATGTTTGTAAATTAAGCTACGTGGTATGCTTAAGAGTATAGTACAGATGAGATTCGGGCGGAGTAAGTGATGGGATTGTTGTAAGATTTAGTATCATGAACGAGGGATATTGAGACTATGTACATGTGTTAGAATAAGTTGGTAGATACGAACGGGCAATTCTGTTAGGCCGTGAGCGAGGGTAAGTAGTAATGGTTCATATTTTGGGTTCATTTTCTGTTTGACTTACAGTGAATGGGTATGCGTGTGCGATATCTTAGGGTCATAGGTGGCATAATGAAGTTCCATTAGTATATAGTACGAGGATGTACCGAGGAATAGTAGATTGGCTCTAAAAGAACATTCGGGGACGAATGTTTCTAAGGGGGGGAGAATGTTACACCCCGTAGTTCAGGTCATGCGCATGAGGCGTCTTAAGGGGAGTAAGACTTAAAATTTTTAAGGATAGGTTGACGGATTGTTCCGGACGGGTTTTAGTCAACTTTGAGGCGGGTTATGACCCGGTACATTGAGAGTTCCTAAGTGTTTCAAAGGCCTAGGGCGTAGTTCGTTGAGTCTGGATTCCAACGCAACCAACCGTTCGTCGATAGGACGTCGGAGTAGCAAGTTATGAGAGTTGCAAGTTCAGTGCGCAGTCGGACAGAAACGTGTTTCGGACTAAGGCGACAGGGCCGCGGCGCCTAATGTACTGAGGGGGTCGCTGAAGTTGCAGCGCCGCGGCGCCGGGACAGCAGGGCCGCGGCGCCGAAAGTTCAGAGAGGCTGCGGAGGTTTGTTGCCGCGCTGGTGCGGGCGGCGGCGGCGGGAAATTGGCGGAAAAACTTAGAAAATCTGATTTTTGTTTTAAAGAGACCATGGGAGGGTGACAAGTGTCCCCCCCCATCTGATTTTCTGTTGCATGCAATATATTGACCAAGGCTTGGTCATGTTCTATCTTTTCATCTTCACTCTCTCTCTCTCAAGTTGCTCCCCCTCTCTAAACTTCCACCCTCTCTAAAACCCCAAGAGAAATTCTTAGCCTAAGGAAAATCTGAAATTAAGGGCAAGAAGGAAGTTGGTGGCTAACTTAAAAGTGTTATTGTGGTGGTATTCTTGGAGGAAAGGCTAGCAAGGTGTTGGAATAAGCTTGGCTAAAACTTTAAGGTAATGATTCTTCCTTTAGATTTAGTTTATAGTGTTGCATGTTAAGAAGAAAGAACTTGTGGTAGTGAATAATGCTCTTAGAATCATTGCATGCTAGAAATGTGGTTTGGATATGAAAAATGGGTTAAGAGGAGATTATGAGCATGTTGTAGCCTAAAAACTACCTTAGAATTGTTAAGTGTATTGTTGTAAACTTATGGGGCAGAATTGGTATTTGGGTGTGTAATCCTTTAAAATGTTGGATTGTTGAACCTTAAATGTGGTGTTTGGATGATAAATTCGGCCTTGAGAAAGGTGGCAAAGTGAGTAGAAACAAAGGAAATGCTGCCCAATTTTCCATAGAATTTAGTGGCTTTGAGTTTAGATTATTCTACATTGAAATTAGAGGTTAATAAACGTATCATGGTTATTTTAGGTTGACATATTACTTGCGGTAGTTTGGACTTAGCAAGTGGATTGATCAAAAAGGTATGTGAAGCTTTCCTATCCTTTGAGCATGAGTATTTGTATCTATGTAGTACGGTGAGCGTACAAGATTTAGTATTCTTACTTGTTTAAGTATATATAAAGACTTGTTTCGTTTTGAGAAGTATAAGTCCCTTGGTTAAGGGAAAAGTATGATTTTACAAAAGTATAGAGTACTTGGTGTGAAAGTATTGAGTATTGAATTATTCTAAAGATAAGTGGCTTGAAGTATTTTTGGAAGTTGTGTAGAATTGTTTGAAGTATAAGTCTTTTGGTTTGTAAAAGAACAAAATGGTTTATAAGGAGTTATAACGGCTTTATGGGAAGTTAGTTATAACGGCCTTGTGAAAGGATAAGAAGGTCTTAATTTCTAAAGTATAAAGATAGTATAACGGCTTTATGGGAAGTTAGTTATATTAGCTTTATGAAAGGATAACAAGAAGAGATTTACTCTAAGTAAGATAAGCAAGGACAAATGATTTGATTTATGAAAGGCAAATTGATTTTAAGGCATCAATTGCCCAAAGGTTTTATACATGAAAAGAGTCACTTTTGAAAGAGTTGAAGTATGTAGTACTTTGGGTTAAATTCAGTTTTCTTTTATTAAAGATATGATTAAGTGCCTTAACTAAAATGAGAGGGTATATGAACAAGACTAATAAGAAGTTATAAGTTTCTTAACTTATTTATGATTATGATATGATACTTGATTTGAGCTAGGGTAAGAGTATATCGAGGGCAAGCCCCAGATCATTATACCACCTACTCCGGGGTAAGAGTATGTCCGAGGCAAGCCCCAAGATCGTCATACCACCTCGCCGATTGTAAGAGTATGTCGAGGCCAGCCCAAGATCGCCATACCATCCGCCCGATGTAAGAGTATATCTGAGGGGCAGATCCGAGATCGTTATACCATCTGCACCAGTATAAGAGTATATCTGAGGGGCAAGCCCCAAGATCGTTATACCATCTGCTCCAGTATAAGAGTATATCGAGAGTCTGATCCCAAGATCGTTATACCATCGCCGGGGTAAGAGTATATCGAGGTAAGTCCCAAGATCGTTATACCACTGTTAGTGGACTTGCTACCCACGATGCGAGGAATACCTCATGCGAGTCCTTATGGGCTTATGCGGGTGAAATAGTCCCATGCGGGCGGGTACAGCCTATGCGAGGAATACCTCATGCGGGTCTACGAGACCCATGCGGGTGAAATAGTCCCAGGAGTAGGATTGCTTATTGATACTACGGGCGAGGGACCCTGTTTTGATCACGAGCCTCCTATTTTTTATGCAGTACTATATACATATGCTTGTTACTCTCATTGTTAGTAAGGCACAGTAAAAGGTAAGTTGATTTCTGTTATACCCCGTATTTCCAAAGTATGTACGTAAGGACGTACGTAGAAATTTGAAACTTTTAATATTGGCTTGGCCGAAAATTATTTGTGCACAACACCCGTTTTGAGTCGTTTTTAACGAAAGCGTTTTCCACGACTTTCGTAGGGGAATTTCCGGCTATGTCATTTTTAATTTTTGCGGATTTTTCCGAGAGACGAAACGTGTTGGGCCAACAAGAGGGCGCCACTTGGCACCCTCCCATTGGCGGACGTGAGGCTCGGTTGTGGCCGATTGGAATGGCTTTAGTTGGTAGGATATTTGTGTGTTAGTTGGTTAAGGGGCACTTGGCAAGATCTTGGCCCTACACTTGCTAGGCACTTGGCTAGATCTTGGCCATTGGTTGGCCTTGGCTTGTGCTATAAATACCCCTCTAAGGTTGAAGACTTCTTCATCCAAAATGCCTAAGTCTTGAGAGCCTTCCGCCTCCGCACCGTGAGGCCCCCGTCGAGAGTTTTCCCCCCCTAGTGGGGTAGGCCGAGGGGTAGCCACCCCCCCTCCTAGTAGTGTGGCCGTGGGGTACCCCCCCCCTAGCCTTGTTGCTTTCGTATAATACCCCCCTCTTTGTGGTGTAGAAATACTCTCAAAAGTATTGTTATAATGCCCAAATTACCTTAGCCATATACCTTATTGTATTCTAAGGTTATACCTATACGAAAAGCCCAGTAAATACTATTATACTTCCGTCAGTCACAAAACCGAAACCCTAGGAAAATCTCCATAGTTCGTTGGAGTATTGTTTAGAAGTTGGTTAGAACTTCTAAGGGTGGTTTAGAGCGGGTTGGAGCGCTCAGAGTTGGAGCTAAACGATTGCCCAGGATCGACTTTAAGCTAGGATAATTATGGGCTTATCGAGGTAAATATCTTGTCCCTCTATTGTAATTGGAAATTACATGTTGTTAGAATATATAGTTGAAGTATACTATATATAGAACTGAACGTAGTATCGTGATGTCTTTTGACTTAAGCTGAATAATACTTACGGCAATGTCTTGCGACTTAAGCTGAATTGAAAGAAGAATCTTGAACCTGTAATTACATAGGGTGTATTACATGAGACTTGTGTAGTAGTACCGTGAAGTAGAATTGTACCGTTAGGGTTAGATGTATAACCCACCGGTTGGCTTGGTAGCCGCCTCGTTAGAGGAGGAGATTTACGCTGTTGTTGGGGAGGTCTTTCGAATTTTGGTAGAATGTTCTCTGATGAGATCTAAATGTTAATAAGCGCCTTGTGGCCTTATAGGTTGAAGTACTACGTGTGGCGCGATCTACTTGGCTTAAGGAATAGCCGCGGTTGGATGTACTTGGGCGTTTTGCTATTAGTCGATACTCGTCGCGAGGTATGTGGACCTCTTCCTATCTCTTCTAGCATGATATGTGTGAACTATGTAAATGCGGTAGACGTGCATGTGCTAAATGTATTTGATTGATTTAAAACATAAAGTGTTATAACGGCTTTATGGGAAGTTGGTTATAATAGCTTTATGTGGATAAGCACATACTTTGTGGTTTTTAAAAGGTAACTGATTTGAATAATAACTGGCTTGATATGTGTTAATAAAGAACTTGAAGCATTTCAAAAGATCTATGAATCGTTTTGAAAGAATGAGTATTACTTGGGTTTTGAAAGCTTAAGAGTTATACTAGCTTTATGGGAAGTTAGGTATAACGGCTTAAGAATGTTATACTGATTTCGGAAATCAGAATGTGTATCGACAAACCACTGCAGCGTTAATAAAAGGAAAATGTATTGACTAAAGAAGTATTATTAAAACCAGTAGAAACCTCCATCTGCATAGAAGCTAAGATGAGACAAAATGATATTACATTTCCTAGATCATGGCTGCTTAATAAGATTGATTATAAACAAAGAATACCTACTCACTTATAAGACATAGGTTTCTCAAAACGTTTAAAGGAGAATTATGTTTTAAAGGATTTAAAACTATGAACTCCGAAACCTTTTTCTAAAATGAGAAACTTGAGCATTGAAATTAGGCAACTTGAACGTTTGGAAAATAAGGTTGTCACTTGATTTTACAAAGGAAAGCATTTTGGTTTACTTAACAATGTTAGTCACTCAAATTTTATACTACGGGTATCGGGTGACCTTTGTAAAAGAAATGGATCTTAAAAGGAATTTAACGGACGTAGTACTTTAAGGTTAAAATCGGACTTTGATATAAAATGAAAGTACCTTGAGTCGTGTGTAACTTGCTTATACTTGTTGTTCTGAAACTTGACCATGTTACGTGTGATAGCCTTGTTGTGTAAATCGTGTCCCACTCGACTCAGGTTCATCGGGATGTATTTCACTTGAGGACCGGTTCATCAGGAATGTATTTCACTTGAGGACCGGTTCATCCGGAATGTATTTCACTCGACTACGGTTCATCCGAATGTATTTCACTTGAGGACCGGTTCATCAGAATGTATTTCACTTGAGGCCAGGTTCATCCGGAATGTATTTCACTTGAGGCCAGGTTCATCAGAATGTATTTCACTCGACTACGGTTCATCAGAATGTATTTCACTTGAGGACCGGTTCATCAGAATGTATTTCACTTGAGGCCGGTTCATCCGAATGTATTTCACTTGAGGACCGGTTCATCCGGAATGTATTTCACTCGACTCTGGTTCATCCGAATGTATTCCACCTTTTTTTATATTGGGTCCATAAGATGGGCGAGACACATTATACGTATCACATGATTTATACCTAGGCTGGCGGTGAGGAAGGAGTTCCACGGGCATGAGGATGACTTTTAGGCGTGAGTCACGACTTGACATATTTGCTCTTATGTTGTGAATCGTAGTTTGGTTATCATATATGTCTCTGCTTTATAGACTATTATGATTTCATTCTGATATTTTACGATTTCACATACTTGGTACTGTTGTCTTGACCTCCTTGGGCTGCGTTCATGCCGCAGGTAAAGGTACACCAGTCGTTGATCCTCGCTCTTAGGGTCACAGTTCAGCTTTTGGGAAGCTCCGTTTCTCCGGAGGCTTATCTTGGTATAGTCCCCTGTTGTCGTAGGTGCTTACATTCAGGGGTATGACGGGGCCCTGTCCCGTCGTTGTTGTCATATCTTTCGTAGAGGTCTGTAGTACTGTTGTGGGCAGGGTTTGTAAAAAGGATTAAACTGTTCATGTTGAAAAAGTGCTGTTTATATATATACTGAAGGTAACCGTTTTTGGTTAGCCTGTCTTCTTATTTCACTGTCTTATTACACTGGTTTCATGTATTGTCTTTATGTTCCGCTGATTACTCTGATGTATGTCTACTTGGGTGCCCGGGGTAAGGCACCAGTCACGGGCCCGGGTTCGGGTCGTGACAATTTCATCCATGACCCCAACTTATTTTCAGACTTATGATTTCATTACAGTATTTTCAGTTTCACACACTTGGTACCTGTTATGCTTGACCTCGCCCGAAGTGCGTTCATCTGCATGAGTTGAGATCGTAACTTCTTTGGTCCGCTCTTAGGATCACCGTTCATTTCTGGAAAGCTCCATCCCTCCGAGACTTTGTCTTTTGGTATGATTCACGAGGTTATAGATTTTTGTACATTCGGGGTATGGCGGGGAATCTGTCATACGATCGTTATTCTAGAAGTGCGTAGTCACGTTTGTGGTTTGGGCTGTAAGAATAAAGTTGTACTGTTTCACTATCGGTTAAGTTATTTTATGAAAGGCGGCCTTATCGGCTTGCTAGTGATGTTTACCTTATACAGATTTGTTTTATGTATGTTCCGCTGCTATTCTCTGGCATATACCTGACAGGGTACCCCGGAAGGGTACTAGTCGCGGCCCCGGGGTCGGGTCGTGACAAAAGTGGTATCAGAGCAGTTAGTCCTCGGAAAGTGTCTACAGACCGTGTCTAGTAGAGTCTTGATTATCGGTGTGTCGTGCACCACATCTATAATCAGGAGGCTGCAGGACATTTAGGATTGGTTTCCATTCTTCTCACTCTAAGATCGTGCGATAGAGCTGTGTGGTTAGGGTCGTCTCTCCCTAACGAGTTATGTTGTTTGCATTTCTGAGAAAGCGTGATGACCGAGAAAGATTATGTGGATTGCGTATCCGGGTTAGTTATGATGGTAGTATAGTGGGTATAGTGACATTCAATTTATCTGATTTATGTATAAGGGTCAGACACGTGTTGCCTAGAATGATATTGGAATACCAAGGATTGATAAGGACTAATTAGATACCGGGAAGGTAGGGAGTGGTTTGATGAACTCTCATCAAGGTTGTACGTACTAATTTGAGATAATTAGGAGATGATGAGTTGTCTGAGAAATAAATGGACCCTTAAGAAGTTTAATTAAGAGACCTAATGGGAAACTATGTTTGTAAATTAAGCTACGTGGTATGCTTAAGAGTATAGTACATATGAGATTCGGGCGGAGTAAGTGATGGGATTGTTGTAAGATTTAGTATCATGAGCAGGATATTGAGACTATGTACATGTGTTAGAATAAGTTGGTAGATACTGAGCAGGCAGTGTTAGGCCGTGAGCGAGGGTAAGTAGTAATGGTTCATATTTTGGGTTCATTTTCTGTTTGACTTACAGTGAATGGGTATGCGTGTGCGATATCTTAGGGTCATAGGTGGCATAATGAAGTTCCATTAGTATATAGTACGAGGATGTACCGAGGAATAGTAGATTGGCTCTAAAGAACATTCGGGACGAATGTTTCTAAGGGAGAATGTTACACCCGTAGTTCAGTCATGCGCATGAGGGCGTACGAAAGGGAGTAAGACTTAAAATTTTTAAGGATAGGTTGACGGATTGTTCCGGACGGGTTTTAGTCAACTTTGAGGCGGGTTATGACCCGGTACATTGAAAGTTCCTAAGTGTTTCAAAGGCCTAGGCGTAGTTCGTTGAGTCTGGATTCCAACGCAACCAACCGCTCGTCGATAGGGCGTCGGAGTAGCAAGTTATGAGAGTTGCAAGTTCGATCGCAATCGGACGAAACGTGTTTGGACTAAGCGGCAGGCCGCGGCGCGGAGTGCGAACGCGGCGCCTAATGTCTTGAAAGTCGCTGAAGTTGCAGCCATGGCCGGACAGCAGCGGCGCGCGCGAAGAAGTGCGGAGGTTTGTAGCGCTGGCGTGCCAGCGAAGCAGCGCGCGAAAATGGCGGAAATGTTATACCGTATTTCAGTATATGCGTGAGGCGTCGTATAATAATTTAAGCCTTAAGGATTGGCTAGTTTGAAAATTGTACACAACACCCGATTAAGTCGTTTTTAAATGAAAGCGTTTCCACAGCTTTCGTAGGGAAAATTCCGGCTATGTCATTAATAATTTTTGCGGATTTTTCCGAGAGACGAAACATTTTGGACCAACGAGAGGGCGACACTTGTCACCCTCTAATTGGAAGGAGTGGACGGCAACAAAGGGGCAAGGTTGGACGATTTTGTGCCTTTCCCTTGGTCAAAGGTTAGGTAGGATATTTTTGTGGTAGATGGATAAGGTAGCACATGGCTAAATCTTGGCCTTACACTTGCTATGCACTTGTCTTCATCTTGGCCATTGGTTGGCCTTCACTTGACCTATAAATACCCCCTTAGTTGATGAACTTTCTTCATCCAAAAATTGAGCAATCTACCTAAGTCTCAAAATACTCCCTCCCTCTTGTGGTTCTCGTCCAAAGCCTCTCCCCCTCCCCCTCCTAGTGGCCCTTGGCCGACGGTTTGAAGTACTTGGAGCGTTTTGCTATTAGTCGGCACTCGTCGCGAGGTATGTGAACCTCTTCCTATCTCTTCTAGCATGATATGTGTGAACTATGTAGTACGGTAGACGTACATGTGTTAACTGTGTTTGATTGTTTTTAAAACATAAAGTGTTATAACGGCTTTATGGGAAGTTGGTTATAACAGCTTTATGTAGGTAAGAAAATACTTTATGGTTTTAAAAGGTTACTGATGTGAATTATAACTGGCTAGTTATAATAAAGAACTTGATGTATTTCAAAAGAATTATAAATCGTTTTGAAGGGAGAGTAACACTTGGTTTTAAAGGTTTTAAAAAGAGTTATACTAGCTTATGGGAAGTTAGGTATAATGTCTTAAGAAAGGTAAAGAAAATGCATGCGATGTTAGAAGTTAAAAGACTTGATCTTATAAGATAAGAGACTTAACTTATTTGTTTTAATGTGGATGTTTGTGTGAAACCTCATTCGTGAGTAATGAGTACTTGGTTTTTAAAGGGATAATGTTTCTTGATTTGGAAATCGAATGTGTATCGACAGGACCAACTGCGGCGTTAATAAAGGAAAATGTATTGAATAATGAAGTATTGTATTAAAACCGGTAGAAACCTCCATCTGCATAGAAGCTAAGATGAGACAAAATGATATTACATATCTAGATCATGGTCGCTTAATAAGATCGATTATAAACAAGAATAAACTACTCACATATAAGGCATATGTTTCTCAAATCATTAAAGGAGAATTATGTTTTAAAGGATTAAAACTATGAACTACGAAACCTTTTCTAAAAATGAGAAACTTGAGCATTTGAAATTAGGCAAACTTGAACGTTTGGAAAATAAGGTTGTTACGTGATTTTACAAAGGAAAGCATTTTGTTTACTTAACAATGTTCGTCACTCTATTTTTATACTACGGACATCGGGTGACTTTTATAAAAGGAATGGATCTCTTTAAAAGGAATTTAACGTACGTAGTACTTTAGGGTTAAAAACCCGGACTTTGGCATAAAATGGAAGTAACTTGAGTTGTGTAACTTGCCTATGCTTGTGTGGTGTAACTTGCCTATGCTTGTGTTGTGTAACTTGCCTATACTGGTTGTTGTGTAACTTGCCTATGCTTGTGTTATGTAACTTGCCTATGCTTGTGTGGTGTAACTTGCCTATGCTTGTGTTGTGTAACTTGCCTATACTGGTTGTTGTGTAACTTGCCTATGCTTGTGTTATGTAACTTGCCTATGCTTGTTGTTGCGTAACTTGCTTATGCTTGTGGTGATAGCCTTGGTTGTGCAAGAATGGTTATTTTATGGACTAGCTCTCCATGAGGTTTCTTACTGTTCGGCCTTGGTCCCTGGTGGTCGGCTCTCGTGCTTGCCGTCTCATGGTGATTCGGCCTTGGTACGTGGTCACCCTCGCTTGCCCGTTCGGTGTAGTGACGAAGTCTCGTGATCTGACCTTGGTCCTGGTGGTCAGCCACCGTACTTGCCGGTCGACTACGTGGCCGGCCTTGGTATCCGATAGTCGGCTCGCACTTGCCGTGACGGCCGTGTTTTGGTTGCATTATATTATTGATGCGGTCGGATCGGTAGTTATACTTGTCTATACTGATTTTATGACACAGTGGGACACTGGTGTTCATGTATACTCCTTGGTATTGTCATATCATAAATCGCTAGCGGTGAGGAAGAAATTCCACGCACGAGTGATAATTTGGAGGCGTGAGTCCACGACTTGATATCGGTTATATGTATGTCTTGTAGTTTGGTCATCATACATGTCTCGCTTTATATAGTATTATGATTTCATTCTGATATTCACGATTTCACATACTTGGTACTGTTATCGACCTCCTTGAGGCTGCGTTAAATCTGCAGTAGAAGTACATTGGTGTCGATCCGCTCTTAGGATCACCTTTCAGCGTATTGGGAAGCTCCGTTCCTTCGGAGGCTTATCTTTTGGTATGTGTTCCCTGAGTTGTAGGTTCTTGTACATTCAGGGGTATGGCGGGGCCCTGTCCCGTCATAGTTGTTGTAAATCTTAGAGGTGCAGTAATTGTGTGGGCGGGGTTTTGTAAAAAGTTAAAGCTCGTTTTGAAAGAGTTGTTTATATATATTTTATTGGAAGGTAATCGTTTGGTTGGCTTTGTTTTATTATCTTGTCTCATGTTCATGTTTAAGTTTTTATTTCATGGTTTTCTCGATGTTGTATCACTAGGGTGCCCGGGGTAAGGCACCAGTCACGGGCCCGGGTTCGGGTCGTGACAAAAGTGGTATCAGAGCAGTTAGTCCTCGGAAAGTGTCTACAGACCGTGTCTAGTAGAGTCTTGATTATCGATGTGTTGTGCACCATCTATAATCGTGAGGTCGCAGGACATTTAGGATTGGTTTCCATTTTCTCATTACGAGATCGTGCCTTAGAAAGTGTGTGATAAGATTGGACCCCTCGACATACTTCGTTTTACGATTATGCCTCGCGTAAAGGCAACCCGGGCCCGAAGGGCAAAGCGGCGAAGGAGGCTGCGAGTAGAGCGTGGCGAGACCACAATACTGAGCCTCGATCCGCGATGCAGGCGGAGGAGATGAGTTACAAGAGTGGGCGATTAATGGCGAGTTGTGGCGGACTTGAGGATAAGTGGGCCAGCGGCGTTCGATGCGCGATGGTTCACCCTAGATCGGATAGTTCGAGGCTACGGGATTTTTACGAGTTGTAGGCCGCGAGTTTTATGGGTCGAGGCACGAGGATGATCGCGAGGAGTTCATCAAGCGATTCTGTGGATCATGAGTGATCAAGGCATCGGAGACCGAGTCGGTGGTCCTAGGTTCGCATCACCGCGTGATACCGCATGATCGGTTTGATTCGTGGGAGCTGTCCCGGGGAGAGCATGCACTTCCAGCTTTATGGGACGAGTTCTCAGAGGCCTTTCTTGCACATTTCTTGCCTCACGGATGAGGAGGGCTCGGGCGAGATTTTTGGTGTTCTGGCGAGCAGGCGTGCGGTTCGGGAGTACAATGTGGAGTTCGACTCATTGGCGATGCGTCCCGCGTTGGTAGCTAGTATGGAGGATCGAGTGCACCGATTTTTACGAGGCTCGATGATCACCTGGCCGAGTTGTTCGTGTAGCTCTTGGTAGGGCATGGACATTGCCGCATGCGAGCTTATCTGCGGGATGTGAGAGGATAAATCGTCGACGGAATGACCGGGTCGGCGAAGAGGCGTAAAGCGAGGTCCTTTGGTGACTTTGAGCGGACCGCCTCAGAAGAAGCGATTATGCGCCTCCACCAAGATCTGAGTGGTCCTCGCGGCCGCCGGGACGCCGAGATATTCGGGAGCGGTCGGGGCTCCCGTGTTTCAGATTTTCAAGGGAGCAGGAGTGCTCGCCGGATGAGGTTGCCCTTGTCTCAGTGTGGCCGTTGTGGAAAGCTTCATAAAGGAGAGTGTCGTACTAACTCGGGAGATTGTTATTTTTGCGGCCAACAGGGCCATCTGGCAAGAGACTGTCCGACCAGGGGTAGCACTGGTAGGATAGCATGGACTACTAGAGCAGTTGCGGGTTCTTCACCTTCCATAGAGCGGGATGTTCATACACGGCGAGCCGTGAAGGTCGCGGTGGGAGTTCCCAGTTTTAGCGGTCCTTTGAACCGCCTATTTTCAGGTATATCCTTAACCCTCTAGAGACTTATTTGTATTGATGTTGATGATGTGTTTAGTGTTATGTTCGGATAGCTTTGCGCTAAAATGTGATTTAAAAACCTGGTTAGAGAAAAGGGTAAGTCCATGGGTTGTGTAAAATGAAAGTGGTAGCTTTCATGATGTGTTTTAGCAAGATTGTTCCGTGTCGAGGAGCAAGAGTTGGCGCGATAGTGGGTCGGGTTGGGGCCATGTTGCGGGCCAACCCGCGGCCTGTTTCGAGGTGGGGTCAGCTGCAGGTGGTCGCCGGTGGCGAGTCACGAGGGTGCTAGGCCCAAGTTTAGATGACCATCGTATGAGTTCGTGGATACGTTCGACCAGAATCAGTTCGTGAAGGCCGAGAATGGCCTTAGAGGAGATCGAGGCTAGTAAGATGATCAAGTTTGGAGGTAGTGACTCCAAAGTTTTGGAAAGCAAGTATGATGCATTATACTAGAAAGAGTTCGAGTGTTAGAAAGTACAACGAGATAGGGGAGAAGTGAACGTGTGTGATCGTTTCTTTTGAGAAATGAAGGTGCGAAGAGATTATATTTTTAGACCTTGGTGGGGACTTTTGAGGTAAACAGAGGTGATTCCTCGTTGGCTTGGATTTGGGGTTTTCGCGCATGTTATTTTGTGGCGGGTGTGGCATGTTTGGTTTCGTAAGTATAGTAGTAAAGGCTATCTGCGCGTGTTTGTTTTGAGGCGAGAAGGAACATTCGGGACGAATGTTTCTAAGAGGAAGAATGTTATACCCGTATTTCCGCAGTATGCGTGAGGCGTCACGTATAATAATTTAAGCCTTAAGGATTGGCTAGTTTGAAAATTGTACACAACACCCGATTAGAGTCGTTTTTCGGCGAAACGTTTACACAGCTTTCGTATGGTAAATTACGGGTATGTCATTAATAATTTTTGCGGATTTTTACGAGAGTCGAAACATTTTGGACCAACGAGAGGGCGACACTTGTCACCCTCTAATTGGAAGGAGTGGACGGCAACAAAGGGGCAAGGTTGGACGATTTTGTGCCTTTCCCTTGGTCAAAGGTTAGGTAGGATATTTTTGTGGTAGATGGATAAGGTAGCACATGGCTAAATCTTGGCCTTACACTTGCTATGCACTTGTCTTCATCTTGGCCATTGGTTGGCCTTCACTTGACCTATAAATACCCCCTTAGTTGATGAACTTTCTTCATCCACAACTTGAGCAATCTACCTAAGTCTCAAAATACTCCCTCCCTCTTGTGGTTCTCGTCCAAAGCCTCTCCCCCTCCCCCTCCTAGTGGCCCTTGGCCGAGAGCTTTCCCCCTCCCCCTTTGTAGTGGTTAGCCGTGGGGTACCCCCCCCCCCTAGCCTAGTTGCCTCGTATAAATACCCCCCTTTGTGGTATAGAAATACTCTTCAAGTATTGTTATAATGCCCAAAATACTTTAGCCAAATACCTTGTAGTACTTTCCAAAGTACCCTTTATACGAAAATCCCGGAAAATACTATTATACTTCCCTTTAGTCGCTAAAACGAAACCCTAAGTAAATCTTCACCCGTAGTTGAAGTTATAAGTGGAAGTTGGTTAGAACTTCTAAGGGTTGGTTGGAGCGGGTCGGAGCGCACGGAGTAGGAGCTAAACCTTGCTCAGGATCGACATATAAACTCGGATAATTTTGGGCTTATCGAGGTTGAAGTACTACGTGTGGTGCGATCTACGTGGCTTAAGGAGTAGCCGACGGTTTGAAGTACTTGGAGCGTTTTGCTATTAGTCGGCACTCGTCGCGAGGTATGTGAACCTCTTCCTATCTCTTCTAGCATGATATGTGTGAACTATGTAGTACGGTAGACGTACATGTGTTAACTGTGTTTGATTGTTTTTAAAACATAAAGTGTTATAACGGCTTTATGGGAAGTTGGTTATAACAGCTTTATGTAGGTAAGAAAATACTTTATGGTTTTAAAAGGTTACTGATGTGAATTATAACTGGCTAGTTATAATAAAGAACTTGATGTATTTCAAAAGAATTATAAATCGTTTTGAAGGGAGAGTAACACTTGGTTTTAAAGGTTTTAAAAAGAGTTATACTAGCTTATGGGAAGTTAGGTATAATGTCTTAAGAAAGGTAAAGAAAATGGTACTGATGTTAGAAGTTAAAAGACTTGATCTTATAAGATAAGAGACTTAACTTATTTGTTTTAATGTGGATGTTTGTGTGAAACCTCATTCGTGAGTAATGAGTACTTGGTTTTTTTAAAGGGATAATGTTTCTTGATTTGGAAATCGAATGTGTATCGACAGACCCTGCAGCGTTAATAAAGGAAAATGTATTGAATAATGAAGTATTGTATTAAAACCAGTAGAAACCTCCATCTGCATAGAAGCTAAGATGAGACAAAATGATATTACATATCCTAGATCATGGCTGCTTAATAAGATCGATTATAAACAAGAATAAACTACTCACATATAAGGCATATGTTTCTCAAATCATTAAAGGAGAATTATGTTTTAAAGGATTAAAACTATGAACTACGAAACCTTTTCTAAAAATGAGAAACTTGAGCATTTGAAATTAGGCAAACTTGAACGTTTGGAAAATAAGGTTGTTACGTGATTTTACAAAGGAAAGCATTTTGTTTACTTAACAATGTTCGTCACTCTATTTTTATACTACGGACATCGGGTGACTTTTATAAAAGGAATGGATCTCTTTAAAAGGAATTTAACGTACGTAGTACTTTAGGAGTTAAACCCGGACTTTGGCATAAAATGGAAGTAACTTGAGTTGTGTAACTTGCCTATGCTTGTGTGGTGTAACTTGCCTATGCTTGTGTTGTGTAACTTGCCTATACTGGTTGTTGTGTAACTTGCCTATGCTTGTGTTATGTAACTTGCCTATGCTTGTGTGGTGTAACTTGCCTATGCTTGTGTTGTGTAACTTGCCTATACTGGTTGTTGTGTAACTTGCCTATGCTTGTGTTATGTAACTTGCCTATGCTTGTTGTTGCGTAACTTGCTTATGCTTGTGGTGATAGCCTTGGTTGTGCAAGAATGGTTATTTTATGGACTAGCTCTCCATGAGGTTTCTTACTGTTCGGCCTTGGTCCCTGGTGGTCGGCTCTCGTACTTGCCCCGTCTCATGGCTGATTCGGCCTTGGTACCCGGTAGTCAGCCCTCGCACTTGCCCCGTTCAGTGTAGTGACGAAGTCTCGTGATACGGCCTTGGTCCCTGGTGGTCAGCCCTCGTACTTGCCCCGGTCAGCTACGTGACCGGCCTTGGTATCCGGTAGTCGGCTCTCGCTTGCCGTGTCGGCCGTGTTTTGGTTGCATTATATTATTGGTACGGTCGGATCTGGTAGTTATACTTGTCCTATACGGTTTTATATGACAGGTGGGACTCGTGTTCATGTATACTCCTTGGTATTGTCATATCATAAAGCTGCCGGTGAGGAAGAAATTCCACGCACGAGTGATAATTTGGAGGCGTGAGTCCACGACTTGATATGAATCGTTATATGTATGTCGTAGTTTGGTCATCATACATGTCTCGCTTTATATAGACTGTTATGATTTCATTCTGATATTCACGATTTCACATACTTGGTACTGTTATCGACCTCCTTCGGCCGCGTTAAATCTGCGCAGTAGTAAATCGTTAGTATGCCGATCCGCTCTTAGGATCACCTTTCAGCGTATTGGAAGCTCAGTTCCTTCGAGGCTTATCTTTTGGTATGTGTTCCACGAGTTGTAGGTTCTTGTACATTCGGGGTATGGCGGGGGCCCTGTCCGTCATAGTTGTTGTAAATCTTAAGTGCAGCCTTTGTGTGGGCGTGGTTTTGTAAAAGGATTAAAGCTCGTTTTGAAAGAGTTGTTTATATATATTTTATTGGAAGTGTCGTTTGGTTGGCTTTGTTTTATTATCTTGTCTCATGTTCATGTTTAAGTTTTTATTTCCTGGTTTTCTCGATGTTGTATCACTAGGGTGCCGGTAAGGCACGATCCACGGGCCGGTTCGGTCGTGTGACAGAAAACTTAGAAAATCTGATTTTGTTTTAAAAGAGACCATGGGAGGGTGACAAGTGTCCCCCCATCTGATTTTTACATTTGCATGCAATATATTGACCAAGGCTTGGTCATTTTCTATCTTTTCATCTTCACTCTCTCTCTCTCAAGTTGCTCCCCCTTCTCTCTAAACTTCCAGCCCTCTCTCTAAAACCCCAAGAGAAATTCTTAGCCTAAGAAAAATCTGAAATTAAGGGCAAGAAGGAAGTTGGTGGCTAACTTAAAAGTGTTATTGTGGTGGTATTCTTGGAGGAAAGGCTAGCAAGGTGTTGGAATAAGCTTGGCTAAAACTTTAAGGTAATGATTCTTCCTTTAGATTTAGTTTATAGTGTTGCATGTTAAGAAGAAAGAACTTGTGGTAGTGAATAATGCTCTTAGAATCATTGCATGCTAGAAATGTGGTTTGGATATGAAAAATGGGTTAAGAGGAGATTATGAGCATGTTGTAGCCTAAAAACTACCTTAGAATTGTTAAGTGTATTGTTGTAAACTTATGGGGCAGAATTGGTATTTGGGTGTGTAATCCCCTTTAAAATGTTGGATTGTTGAACCTTAAATGTGGTGTTTGGATGATAAATTCGGCCTTGAGAAAGGTGGCAAAGTGAGTAGAAACAAAGGAAATGCTGCCCAATTTTCCATAGAATTTAGTGGCTTTGAGTTTAGATTATTCTACATTGAAATTAGAGGTTAATAAACGTATCATGGTTATTTTAGGTTGACATATTACTTGCGGTAGTTTGGACTTAGCAAGTGGATTGATCAAAAAGGTATGTGAAGCTTTCCTATCCTTTGAGCATGAGTATTTGTATCTATGTAGTACGGTAGACGTACAAGATTTAGTATTCTTACTTGTTTAAGTATATATAAAGACTTGTTTCGTTTTGAGAAGTATAAGTCCCTTGGTTAAGGGAAAAGTATGATTTTACAAAAGTATAGAGTACTTGGTGTGAAAGTATTGAGTATTGAATTATTCTAAAGATAAGTGGCTTGAAGTATTTTTGGAAGTTGTGTAGAATTGTTTGAAGTATAAGTCTTTTGGTTTGTAAAAGAACAAAATGGTTTATAAGGAGTTATAACGGCTTTATGGGAAGTTAGTTATAACGGCCTTGTGAAAGGATAAGAAGGTCTTAATTTCTAGAGTATAAAGATAGTATAACGGCTTTATGGGAAGTTAGTTATATTAGCTTTATGAAAGGATAACAAGAAGAGATTTACTCTAAGTAAGATAAGCAAGGACAAATGATTTGATTTATGAAAGGCAAATTGATTTTAAGGCATCAATTGCCCAAAGGTTTTATACATGAAAAGAGTCACTTTTGAAAGAGTTGAAGTATGTAGTACTTTGGGTTAAATTCAGTTTTCTTTTATTAAAGATATGATTAAGTGCCTTAACTAAAATGAGAGGGTATATGAACAAGACTAATAAGAAGTTATAAGTTTCTTAACTTATTTATGATTATGATATGATATGATTTGAGCTAGGGTAAGAGTATATCGAGGCAAGCCCAAGATCGTTATACCACCTACTCCGGGGTAAGAGTATATGCGAGGCAAGCCCAGATCGTCATACCACCTCCTTGGTGTAGAGTATGTCTAAGGCCAGCCCAAGATCGTCATACCATCCGCTTGTGTAAGAGTATATCGAGGCGGATCCGAGATCGTTATACCATCTGCACGATATAAGAGTATATCGAGGCAATCCCAAGATCGTTATACCATCTGCTCCAGTATAAGAGTATATCCGAGAAATCTGATCCCAAGATCGTTATACCATCCGCCTGGTAAGAGTATATCGAGGGTAAGTCCCCAAGATCGTTATACCACTGTTAGTGGACTTGCTACCACGATCGAGGAATACCTCATCGCGAGTCCTTATGGGCTTATGCGGGTGAAATAGTCCCGTGCGGTAGTCTGACCTATGCGAGGAATACCTCATGCGGTCTACGAGACCCGTGCGGGTGAAATAGTCCCAGGAGTAGGATTTCTTATTGTTACTACGGGCGAGGGACCCTTTTTTGATCACGAGCCTCATATTTTTTTTATGCATTACTATATTCATATGCTTGTTACTCTCATTGTTAGTAAGGCACAGTAAAAGGTAAGTTGATTTCATCCATGACCCAGCTTATTTTGGACTTATGATTTCATTCTGATATTTTGATTTCACACTTGGTACTGTTATCGACCTCAGCCGAAGTGCGTTCATCCGCGAGTTGAGATACGTAACTTCTTTGGTCCGCACTCTTAGGATCACTGTTCATTTCCTGGAAAGCTCCATCCCTCCGGAGGCTTTGTCTTTTTGGTATGATTCCCTGAGGTTATAGACTTTTGTACATTCGGGGTATGGCGGGGCCTGTCGCCACGATCGTTATTCTAAGTGCGTAGTCACGTTTGTGGTTTGAAGGTAAGAATAAAGTTATCTTTGTTTCACTATCGATTAAGTTATTTTATGAAAGGCGGCCTTATCGGCTTGCTAGTGATGTTTACCTTATACAGATTTGTTTTATGTATATTCCGCTGCTATTCTCTGGCATATACCTGACAGGGTACCCCGGAAGGGTACTAGTCGCGGCCCCGGGGTCGGGTCGTGACAAAATACTTCAAGATTCTTATTATTCAGGCTTAAGTCAAAAGACATTGCCGTATAACTACGTTCAGTTAACACACGTACGTCTACCGTACTATATATATATTCTTTTAAAATATCATGCTCAAGAGGATATGAAGGATCACATACCTCGCGACGATTATCGACTATTAGCAAAACACTCCACGGCTATAACCCGGCTAGCCTCGTCCACCTTTCAAGTAGTACATGCTACTCGCAGATCAATCAACCTATAAGGGTTATACAAGTCTATCAATTCCTAGACTACTCTTGTAGAATATTCTTCTGATGTGATTCGATTCAAGTCTATTACGTAATATCCTTCTATTACGATTCAATTCTCTTATGAATCTTATATTCATTTCTATACAACTCTTGTATGTAATTTCCAATTACAATAGAAGGATAGGATTATTTACCTCGGTAAGCCCAAAATTATCCAAGTTTAATGTCGATCTGAACAACGTTTAGCTCCTACTCCGGTGCTCGACCGCTCCAAACAACCCTTAGAAGTTCTACGAAACTTCTTCCCAATACTTGACCAAGCGTGAAGATTTTCCTTAGGGTTTCGTTTAGTAGTGAAGGAAGTATAATGGTATTTCGGGCTTTTAGTATAGGGGTAACCTCGAATACTACAAGGTAGTAGGCGCAGGTCTTTTGGTATAGTACCAATACTTGGAGAGTATTTCTACCAAGAGGGGGGTAGTATTTTGCGAGAACAACTAGGCAAGGGGGGGGTGTACCCCTCGGCCAAGGGCCTTCTCAAAGGGGGAGGCTTGGACGAACCACTACACTAAGGGGGAGAGAACTTTCAAGACTTAGAAACTATTTTAGGATGAAGAAGTTCATCAACTAAGGGGGGGTATTTATAGGACAACCAAGGGCCAAGATCAAGCCAAGTGGTAGGCAAGTGTAGGGTGAGGATTTACCCATGTGTACCTTATCCATCTACCACACCAACTATCACAAATATCCTACCTAACCCAAGACCCCAATTCGTCCACTAGCCGCCCATCACAACGTCCAATGTGAGGGTGACACATGTCACCCTCCCGTTGCTCCAAAATGTTTCATCTCTCGGAAAAATCCGCAAAAATTAGAAATGACATAGCCGTAATTTTCCCTTCGCAAGTCTTGTAAAACGTTTCGTCGAAAAACGATCCTTTTCGGTACTTGTGAACAATAATTTTCGGTCCTAGCCTAACTAAGGCTCAAACTTTTCTACGTACGTCCTCACGTACATACTCTGGAAAATACGGGGTATAACAACAAACCTCTAAGAAGGTGTAAACACTATGACGGGACAGGGCCCCGTCATACCCCTGAATGTACAAAACATTTACAACATCAGGGAGAACCGTACCAAAAGTGGGGCCTCCGGAAGAAATGGAGCTCCTGACACCTGAGTAAAGATCCTAAGAATGAGGATCCACCACCTTTCCACTTACGTGGCATGAGCGGCCCCGAAGGAGGTCGATGTGATTACCAAGTATGTGAAACTGTAATGTACTGATATATATAATTATAACATTTTAAAATCAATTCACAAATATGTACGAAACAACCAAGTTAACCGCACATAGTGCCACATCATAAACAAGAGCAAAAATAGATATAATGTAACTGGTCTTTTCTAGGCCGCTAATGATCGAAGCAAGGACAATCGCCCATAATATCATTATGCGAGCCTAATCCTGGAACTCCCGCAGTCCGCATAGGCCCGCAGGCGCGTGAGGTATTCTCGCATCGGGGTAGCTAACCATCGACATCGCCCCGACTCCCCCGATCCGCGTGGCGCGTACATGGGCCGTATGAGGTATTCGCATCGGCGTAACACACCGGGTGATCATCACGGAACTCCGCGACTCGCATAGGTCCGTGGACCCACATGAGGTATTCCTCGCATCGGGGGCGGCTAACCCACAGCATCGTAACAAGTCAGGAGGGTGAGTGATATAATACTAACACAACGGCTTATCGTTAAACAACATAAGCACAACAAGAATAACCTCCTTACACAAGCGTCACAAGATACTAACACAATGGCTTATCGTTAAACAACATAAGCACAACAAGAATAACCTCCTTACACAAGCGTCACAAGATACTAACACATGTAGCATCATAACATGTTTGTCAAACTAACTTACCATACCTTCAAACATCATTTCAAGCATTTGGTAAACAAATAATTAAACTGTTTCTTATCTTTCTTAAGTCGTTATAGCTAACTTCCCATAAAGCTAGTATAACACTTGAACTTTTTATGAAACCCAAGTATTACATTTCTGCCAAAATGATTCATAACTCTTTTGAAATATCCAAGATTCTTATAATTAGAACTCAAGTCAAAAGACATCAAAGTAAAGCCAAATTTAGTTTAACACACGTACGTCTACCGTACTATATATATTTCACAAATATCATGCTCAAAGGGATAGGAAGAATCACATACCTCCTCGGCTAAATCCACTTGCCAAGTAGGATATGTCTCGCGCAGAGTGTCAACCTATAATAGTCAAACCACGCCTATCAACTTCTAGTTTTACGTGGGATTCTTCTAAGTAAGATTTCTCTTGGTCTATGAAAAATTGGGCAGCACTTCCCCCGTTTCTACTCAATTCTCCACCTTTATCAAGGCCCGATAATAGTAACCAACATGTCATAAATAAGGCGCAATAATTCTGAAATTTAAAGAAGGGGATCACACGCCCAAACGGAACGCGATTAACAATCTCTCCTTAACAATAACAATAATTAAAGAAGGGGATAACACGCCCAAACGGAACGCGATTAACAATCTCTCCTTAACAATAACAATAATTAAATAAGGGGATAACACGCCCAAACGGAACGCGATTAACAATCTCTCCTTAATAACAAAAATAATTAAAGAAAGGGATAACACCCACAAACGGAACGCGATTAACAATATCTCCTTAACAATAATGTAAATACCGTCCAAAGTAAATACGGTCCAAAGTAAATACAGTCCAAAGTAAATACAGTCCTTAAGTTGGGGTCCTTGGCCAACTTTTACAATTTTACTTACCCAATTACTTCATTAGTCTTCCAACTTATATTCCAATCTTTATATAAGTTATAGTTTCTTTGTTGTTAACTTCTTAGTAAGTAATGGATACATTTTTACCATTTTAATGGCTAATATGCCAATTCTCCTTTTAACATCTTAACAAGATCCAAATCTTTCCTTATATCTTATAGTCCATAATATACTTCCAATATATGTATAATATCCAATATACATAATAATCAACTTCACAAAGAGGTTAAGGTTCATTACCTCAATAATAGCCCAAAAATATCCAAGAACTTAAAGTCTTTCCAAAGCAAGTCTTAGCTCCAAATATTTGAGTTTTAGCTCCAAATATTTGTGTTCCAAACCACCACAAGTCACCCTTAGAAGTTCCTAACCAACTTCTATTCAAGAATTAACTCCAAAAAGTGAAGAACACTAAAGTTTCAAATCTGCCCACTCTCGGCTTTGTGAGGGTTTTTGAGGCTAGGGGTGTGAAATCTTGTCAAACTCTTGGTTAATAATCTTCCTAATACATTAAGGAAGAACACTTATAAGTTTGGGAATTTTTGGACAACATTTGGTTAAGGGGAGGGGTGCTCGACGAGAGCAAGAAGAGAGGAAGGGAGAGGGAAATTATTTTCAAGTCTTGAAATATTCTAAGTGTGGAAGATTTTCATCAACTAGAGGTGTTTATATAGGAAAACCAAGGGTTAGGATTGAAACATGTGTATGGCATAGATTGTTTGTGTAGGTTCCTTTCTCCACTTGTCCCACAAAATTCCATGCAAGACTTTGACCATTTGACTAGCCCACTTTCTTGCCAAAACCGTGTATATGCCATGCAATACCATGCAAGACTTTTGGCCACTTGTCTTTCCCACTAGTCTAGCAAAAACCGTCCATAATGCCACTTGGGGTGACACGTGTCGCCCTCCTATTGGTCCAAAATATTTATCTCTCGGAAAAATTCCATAAAAATATTGAAAACGTAAAAAATTTCCTTCACAAAGTTCGGAATATTTCCGTCGGAAAACAATTCCTTCATTCTTACCCTAATTAGGGTTTATACATTCGTACGTACGTTCTTACATAATACTCCGGAACTACGGGGTATAACATTACACGCCTACTAGACGTGTAAAATTCCGCCCCACAATTGATATCAAACTAATACAACTACAAGTGTAAATCCGGCAACTTGAGATACAACACCACCAATTCTTATCCAATTTCCTTTTCAATCCAAATTGTTAGCATAACATGATATCCAGTCGCAATCGCTTATAACTACTACAATCTTCAAGTAAGTAACATGCGACGATTCTAAATACGACCAAATTGTAATCCAACTTCAAATGGCTAATATGTCATTTCGGATTTTAGGCTACAACCATCCATATCACTTATAAATCTTCAACACATATACATCATGCTAGTAAAATGTAAGGCTAACAACAATATAATCTTGTAACATTTTAAGAGAACAAGATTGTTACCTCAACGAGTCTTAATCCAACTTCAAATCCAAAGTCGCTCCTTAGCAACTTAGAGCCTCTTCTTGACACCTCAATCCGCCACTTGAGACCCTTAGAATATCACAAACAACTTCCCTCTAATCTTCCAATCAAAACCTAGGAAAGCAACTAGGTTTTCACCTTGCGACTAATACGAAAACAATCTTTTCCGGGATCTTTCTATTGAGATACCCTTACAATACCCTCATGAACCTTGGTTTAAAGTGTGGAGCTTATTGGACAACAAACAATTTTTTTTCTCCCTTTGCATAACCAAACCCGAGAGCACTATGGTTGTTCATCCAATTTTCTTGAAATTTTTCTAAGTATAGAAAGCTTGTCTCACTACTAGTATCCTTATATAGCAACATGGAGGGCTAAGATTAATACATATGTGTGGTTTGGATGCATCTCTTTTAAATATCATGCTAAGTGGTCCCATTGACCAAGTCAATAATATCAAGCTCTACTACTTACAAGACTTGTCATCTTAAAAATGGTCAAATGACCCTTATACCCATGTTGATTTCGTCCAAGACCAATCTAGGGGGGTGACACGTGTCGCCCTCCCATTCGTCGCAATATTTCGTTTTCCGACAATTCCATATTTCTGACAAATTTTTACTAGACTCAAATCATAACATTTTTGAGTTCTTACGCACGTTCTTATAACCATGTCCTGAAAATTCGGGGTGTAACATTCTTACCCCCTTAGAAACATTCGTCCTCGAATGTTCTTTCGGAGCTCAATCTATCATTTCTTGGCACAATCTCATAAAACTACACTTAATGAAACCTAATTATGCCACATATGGCCCTAATACCTCGCACACGCATATCCGTCCATCATAAGCCCAAAAGGGATTATCTTTTCGTACTTCCAACCCCTTCTAGCATATACATAGTCTCAATATAATCTGTTCATGACACTTAAACATACAACAACTTTATCATGCATACAGGTTTCTAAAGGGTCAAAGACATACCTGAAATCATATAGGCGGTTCAAAGGACCGCTAAAACTGGGAACTTCCACCACGACCTCTGCCACGGCCTGTCGGTGCATGAACATCCTGCCTAGCTATTGAAGGCGAAGAACCCGCAACTGATCCAGTAGACTGTGTTGTCCCACCAGGACCCCCTCTATAAGGACACTCTCTTAACATATGGCCTAGACGACCACAAGAAAAACAAGCACCCGTACCGGCGCGACATACCCCAGAATAGAACCTATCACACTGGGCGCATTAAGGCAAATGTGTCCTCGACTGACTGGAACCCCCATCTCCCTGAGACCCTGAAGTTCTAGAGATCTGACCGGCCCCTACATTCCCGGGGTTGTAAAACCCCCCGCCGGAAAACTGTGGAGGAGCACTCGGTGTTGGCTGCAATGTAGACCTAGTCTGCTGCTGAGGCTGCCCGAACGTTACTCAAACCCGCCGTCTCGCCTTCTGGCCGGATCGTGTCCGGCCGGTCCTCTCTCTCGCTTTCGATCCTCGTGCATAAGCTCGCATCTCGAAATATCCATACCGGGTGAAGGGCCACTCCTGCATACGCAAGAATCATATAACGGTCTAGCCCCATCACATAGCGGTGAACTCATCCGCCATGTCACCATAATAGTACGCGTGATACCGCCAACGAGTCAAACTCGTGTTATACTCCCGATGGTCCTCCCATTCTCGCCTCAATGACAAGAACCTATCAACACGGGCTCCTCATTTCAGGAGGCAAAAAGTGATCAAGAAAGGCCTCCGTTAACTCACCCCAAACTGCTGGAAGAGCACCCACACCTCTAGACAGCTCCCATGACTCAAACCAGTTCAACGCAATATCGCGTAACCGGTAAGAAGCTAACACAACTGACTCTGTCTCCGAGGACCTAAGCACCTGCATAGTCCGTCAGAATCGCCGAATAAACTCGCGGATCCTCCTCGCACTCGAACCATAGAACTCGGGTGGACTACAACCCGTAAAATCCCGAACCTCAAACCGCTTGGCTCTGGGTTAGCTACTCGCTCGCCGGCCGCCTACCACTATGCTAGTCAATAGCCTGACCGCTTCCATAATCTCTAAACTCGCTCGCCGCGGAATCGAGGCTCGGGCACGGACCTCTGGAGCTACCGCCGCCTCGCCTTTCTAATCGCCGCGTGGTGAACTCGCCAATCCGCTTACTACCTCGTGCATAGTTCGTGCCCGAGTCCTCGTAACTCATACTCACTAGCGCCTCGCCGCTTTGCCCTTCGGGCCCTCGTCGCTCCGCGAGGCATAATCACATAAGAATAGGTCGAGAGGATTCAACCTACTATGACAAATCTCATCGCACGATCTCAAAGAGAGTATAATGGAAACCAATCCTAAATGTCTGCAGCCTCACGATTATAGATGTGGTGCACAACACACCGATAATCAAGACTCTACTAGACACTGTCAGACACTTTCCGAGGACTAATCGCTCGATACCACTTTTGTCACGACTCCACCAAGCTCGCGATCGTGCCCTACACAGGCACCCTTACAGTATACATCGAGATAATCAGTGAACATACATGAAACTTATAAAATAAAACAACAGAAATAAAACAACCGCTAGCCGATAGGCTACCTTCCCGACATATATATATACAACCAAGTAGTTTCTCATTTCTTTACAAACCGACCCACATATGTGACTACGCACTTCTAAGAGTTTTAATCATAATAACATATGGACAGGGCCCGCCATACCCTGAATATATATGAATCTACAACCTCGTGGAAACTGCACAAGAGATAAGCCTCCAGTAAATGGAGCTTTTTCCAAAAAACTGAACCGAGATCCTAAGAGCAAGGATCACCAATCTGTGTACCTAATACCTGCGGGCATTTAACGCAGCTTCAAGGGTCGATAACAAAAATTTAATATGGAACTAAGTAAGGTACAACAATTAAAACATATCTGTATAAAAGCATGACAGAGGTAAGTGTAAAAAGGGTAAATACCTGAACCTACCATGTCATTACCATCTCGTGAACTTAATCATACCTTTTTATCTTTTCCCATTTTTTTCAATAAAAGTTATATTCACTTTCTTACGTACATACTTAGGAAAATCATCAAGTTCATTACCATATAACTTACTTACATTACATAACATACTCCGACCCTTTATGGAGGGACGCCTATATCGCCTTACCAACTGGGACGCGATAAAGTCACATAGTCTGCCCATAAAGGTATACTGCCCGGCCCATTCCTGGGACGCGATAAAGTCACATAGTCTGCCCATAAAGGTATACTGCCCGACCCATTTCTGGGACGCGATAATGTCATATAGTCTGTCACGACCCGACCCCGGGCCCGCGACTAGTGTCTTACCCCGGGCACCCTAGTGATACAACATCAGAGAAAATCAGCGGAAATAAAAACATACACATGAAACAAGATATACAATAATGAAATAAGAAAACAGGCTAACCAAAACGGTTACCTTTCTGAATATATAAATAAAACTTGAACTCGAACAGTTACATCCCTTTTACAACACTGCCCACAACAGTACTATAGACCTCTACGAATGTTATAACAACAACGACGGGACAGGGCCCCGCCATACCCCTGAATGTAAGTACCTACAACGACAGGGGACTATACCAAAGATAAGCCTCCGGAGAAACGGAGCTTCCCAAAACGCTGAACTGTGATCCTATGAGCGAGGATCGACGACTGGTGTACATCTACCTGCGGCATGAACGCACTTCGAAGGAGGTCGGCATAACAGTACCAAGTATGTGAAATCAGAAAGTATCAAATCAAATCATAACATTTTAAAACCAATTACAAATACGTACGAATAACCAATTTAACTGCACATAGTGCCACAGTGTAAACAAGAGCAAAATAGATATAACGTAACTGGTCTTGTTATACCCCGTATTTCCAGAGTATGTACGTAAGGGCGTACGTACAAAAGTTTAAGCCTTAAAGTAGGCATAGGGACGAAAATTTGTGCATAACCCACGAAACGATTTGTTTTTCGATGAAACGTTTTCCAAAACTTGCGTAGGGAAAATTACGGCTATGACATTTATAATTTTTGCGGATTTTTCTGAGAGATGAAATATTTTGGACCAACGAGAGGGTGACACTTGTCACCCTCAAGTGGACGGCAAAGAGGGCACGGTTGGCATGATTTTAAGGCCTAAACTAAGGGTCAATGTTTGTGAGTGATTTGTGGAGTAGGGATAGGGTGCACTTGTGCAAATCCACACCCTCCACTTGCCCTCCACTTGCCTTCATCTTGGCCCTTGAAAGCCCTATAAATACCCCCCTTGAGTTGAAGACTTCTTCATCCACAAATCATCTTCCAAGTCTCCAAACTTTCCCCCCCTTTGAGAGAAGCTCTCGTCCAAGCCTTCTCCCCCCCCCCCCCTCTTGATAAAGAGCTTAGCCGAAACACCCCTCCCCCCCCCCTTTCCTAGTAGTCTCAAAGCCCTCCCCTTGGTAGAAAATACTCTCAAGTATTGTTACTATCCCCAAAAATACCTTAGCCAATCCCTTATAGTATTTCCAAAGTTACCTCTATACGTAGAGTCCGGAAATACTACCTTATATTCCTTTAGTCACTAAACGAAACCCTAAGAGAAACTTCATAGTTGGTTGAAGTAGAAAGTAGAAGTTGTGTAGAAACTTCTAAGGGTTTCTTGGAGCGGATTGAGCGTCAGACAGAGCTAAACCTTGCTCAGGATCGACTTATATCTTGGATAATTTTGGGCTTATCGAGGTAAATAATAATCTTATCCTTCTATTATAATTGGAGAATACATACTGTAGAAGTATAGAAATAAGTATAAAATACATAGAAGGGTATTACAGAAGAGAATTGAATCAGATTTACATAGATCGTATTTACGAGACTTGTATAGTTTACCGGGTAGGGACGTGCTGCCCGATTTTCCGTAGAATAGAGAACCCTCTGCTTAGATTATCCTACAGAGTAGTCTAGACGTTGATAGACGCATTTGACTATTATAGGTTGATACTCTGCGCACGACATATTCGACTTGACAGGTGGATTTCGCCGAGAAGGTATGTGATTCTTCCTATCCTCTTGAGCATGATATTTTAAAGTATATACATAGTACGGTAGACGTACGTGTGTTAACTGAACATGGTTTTACTTGATGTCTTTTGACTTGAGTCTAAATAAAAAGAATCTTGAAGTATTTCAAAAGAATTATGAATCATTTTTGAAAGAAGAGTAATACTTGGTTTTTAAACAAAAGCTTAAGAGTTATACTAGCTTTATGGGAAGTTACGTATAACGACTTAAGAAAGATAAAAGGAACGGTTTACTTAAGTGATTATAAAAGACTTGTATTGATTTCTGGAAAGTACAGTGAGATGGTTTGTTGAGTAGACATATTGTGATGCTATGTGTGTTAGTATCTTGTAAACGTTTGTGTAAAGATGTTATTCTTATTTGTGCTTATGTTGTTGAACGATAATGTCACGACCCGAACCCGGACCCGTGACTGGTGCCTTACCCCGGGCACCCTAGTGATACAACATCAGAGTAATCAGCGGAATATAAAACAAGATATAAAATAATATGAATGAGAAACAGTTTATCTGAGAAAAATTTGCCTTTCGGCTTATATAAAAACATGAAATCGAACAGTTACATCCCTTTTACAAACTCGCCAAAACAAGATTACGCACTTCTAAGAATGATATAACAACAATGGCGGGACAGGGCCCCGCCATACCCCTGAATGTAAGTACCTACAACGACAGGGGACTACACCACTAATAAGCCTCCGGTGAAACGGAGCTTCCCAAAACGTTGAACTGTGATCCTAAGAGCGAGGATCGACGACTGGTGTACCTCTACTCGCGCAGATGAACGCAGCCGGGCGAGGTCGAGATAACAGTACCAAGTATGTGAAATCAAAATATCAGAATGAAATCATAGTAGTCTATATAAAGCAGGAGACATGTATGATAACCAAACTACAGTTCACAATAAATAAGCAGTCATGTCAAGTCAGGGACTCACGCCCTCAAAGTCATCACTCAAATATAACTATGGGTCTCACGCCCACAACATCAATCATGCCCGTTGAATACCTTCCTCACTGCCGGCAGTCTATGATATAAAAGCACCAAGGAATACACATGAACACCAGGTTCCACCTGTGTCATAATAAAATTGTACGGGGTAAGTACGAAGGCGTAGCCGACTACTAAAACCCACAGTACCAACAAGGTCATAAACTGTATCACGTGGTCTATCTAGACCGCCACATGATCGAAGCTGGCCACTCGCCCGCAGTATCAAATGTGCGCGTCTAATCCTGGAACTTCCCGCAGCTCCGCATAGGCCACTCACATAGGCCCGCATGAGGTATTCCCGCGTCGAGGGTAGCTACTCCCGCATCGCCCCGACTCGCGATCCGCATGGCCACATGCACCGCATGACCACAAAGGCCGCACATTAACCGGAACTCGTAGCTCGCATAGGTCCCCGGACCCGCATGAGGTATTCTCGAATCATGGTCCTGCATCACCGAGTCTACCCCGCGACGGAGGCGCTTAACCCCAGATCATGTCAAGAGGTGAGTGATATAATACTAACATAACCTTATCGTTAAACAACATAAGCACAACAAGGAAACCCCTTTACACAAATATCACAAGATACTAACACACGTAGCATCCTAACATGTTTACTTATCAAATCAACAAGAAAGTATTACAAGGCTATCACAAACCAACACAATCAAGTTATTCACACAAGGCACTTCCTACTTTATGTCAACAAGTTCAGGTTTTTATCCCCAAAGTACTTCATACATTAATTCTTTAAAAGATCCGTTTCTTTCACAAAAGTCACACAATACCCGTAGTATAAAAATAGAGTGACTATCTTTTTAAGTAAACCAAAACACTTCCCTTTGTAAAATCAAGTAACAACATTATTTTCCAAACGTTCAAGTTTGCCTAATTTCAAATGCTCAAGTTTCTCATTTTCGAAAGGTTTCGTAGTTCATAGTCTTAATCATTTAATAATATAATTCTCTTTTAAAACAATCGAGAAACATATACCTTATGTGTGAGTAGGTTATTCTTGTTCATAACAATCTTATTAAAGCGACCATGATCTAGGAAATGTAATATCATTTTGTCTTATCCGAGCTTCATGCGGATGGAGGTTTCTCGGTTTTAATAATACTTAATTAGTCAATACATTTCCACTTTATTAACGCGCGATGGTTCATTCGATACTTATTCGATTTCAAATCAAGAAACAAGATTCCTTTGAAAAACCAAGTACTCATTACTCACGAATGAGGTTTCACACTTTTAACAAAATTCATATTAATTGATTAAGTCAAGTCTCTTATCTTTTAAGATCAAGTCTCTTAACTTCTAAAATCAATAAACCATTCTTTTTATCTCTCTTAAGTCGTTATACCTAACTTCCCATAAAGCTAGTATAACTCTTAAGCTTTTAAAACCAAGTATTACTCTTCTTTCAAAAATGGTTCTTAATTCTTTTGAAATACTTCAAGATTCTTATTATTTAGACTCAAGTCAAAAGACGTCAGTAAAACCACGTTCGTTAACACACGTCGCTCACCGTACTATATATATTCTTTTAAAATATCATGCTCAAGAGGATAGGAAGAATCACATACCTCGCGACGATTATCGACTAATAGCAAAATGTTCCACCGCTATAACCCGGCTAGCCTTGTCCACCTTTCAAGTAGAACATGCTACTCGCAGAACTTTCAACCTATAAAGGCCATATACGTCTATCAATGTCTAGACTACTCTGTAGAATATTCTAAGCAGAGGGTTCTCTATTCTACGGAAAATCGGGCAGCACTTCCCTACCCGTTAAACTACACAAGTCTACTGCAAATACAGTCCTATGTAAGTACAGTTTAATTCTTCTTCTTTAATATCCTTCTATGTATCTTATATACATCTCTATACTACTACAGTATGTAATTTCCAATTACAATATAAGGACAAGAGTATTTACCTCGATAAGCCCAAAATTATCCAAGTTTAAATGTTGATCCTGAGCAACGTTTAGCTCCTACTCTGGGCGCATCCAACCCGCTCCAAACAACCCTTAGAAGTTCTACGCAACTTCTTCTTAATACTTCAACCAACTATGAAGATTTTCCTTAGGGTTTCGTTTTGAGACTAAAAGGACATAAGGTAGTATTTTCGGGCTCTACGTATAGAGGTAACTTTGGAATACTACAAGGTATAAGGCTAAGGTATTTTGGAATAGTAACAATACTTGGAGAGTATTTTCTACCAAGAGGGGAGGTATTTTACGAGAAAAACTAGGCAAGGGGTATGTCTCGCCAACACCACTAGGAGGGGGTGTTTCGCCAAGGCCTTCTAAGGGAGGGGCTCTTTGGACGAGAGCAACAAGAAGGGGGGAAGGATTTTCAAGACTTAGAAAATGTTTGTGGATGAAGAAGTCTTCAACAAAGGGGGGTATTTATAGGGAAACCAATGGCCAAGATCAAGACAAGTGGTGGGAAAGTGGAGGGTGAGGATTTGCCCAAGTGCCCCCTAGCCATCTACTCCTCAATTCACTCCAAACATTGACCCATGGTTTAGGCAACAAAACATGGCACAAAACGTGCCCTTTCGGCCGCAATCCAACTTGAGGGTGACAAGTGTCGCCCTCTCGTTGGTCCAAAATATTTCATCTCTCGAAAAAATCCGCAAAAGTTATTAAAGTCGCAACCGTAATTTTCCCCTCGCAAAGTTTGGAAAACGTTTCGTCGGAAAACAATTCTTTTCGGGGGTTGTGCACAAATTTCGACCCTTGCCTATCATAAGGCTTAAACTTTTATACGTACGTCCTCACGTACATACTCTGGAAATACGGGGTATAACATTCTCCCCTCCTTAGAAACATTCGTCCCGAATGTTCCTTCTCGATCTGTATAACGATAAGTTCCTCTTAACATAACAAGTTGCCAATGCCACACCTGGCCACAAAATAACACACGCGCAATTACTAAATCCAAGTCCACAAGGAATCACCTCTTTGCATAACAAAAGCTCCCACCCAAGGTCTAAAAGATATTCCCTTCGCACCTTCACTTTACAAAAGAAATGATCACTTCTATTCTATTACCACATGCTCGCTTCTTCCCATCGGTGCATTCTCCTCGTACACTCGAACTCTTTCTCACAACTTACCACATTTCTGTTATTGCTTCAGTTTCTAAAATCTCTGGATGGATCTCCGATATTTTCCGATCATAGCAACACGAAAGACCAGACGTACTGCCTCCTAAGTCGGACGACAAATGCTAACATATAGGCAACCTGGCCTATTCTTCACATGATCTAAAAAGGGCCCAAAGTACCTCGGGCTAAGTTTCCTCTGTTTTCCAAAACTCGTCACACCCTTTCCGGGGTGGTACCTTCAAGAAGACCCACCGTCAACCTGAACTCCAAGCGTCGTCGCCGATTATCCGCACGACTTCTGTTGACTCTGAGCTGCCAATAACCTCTTCTGGATAAGCTTCACCCTATCCACATCCTGCTGAAACAAGTGTGAACCAACCATCTGAACCTTGCCAACATCGAACCAATCGACCGACAACCTACACTTCCGCCCATACGAGGCGTCATAAAGCGACATCCGAATACCGAAATGGTAGCTATAAAACATTCCCTCAACAGGAGGCAACCATCCTCACAGCTACCCCTGAAATCCAAACACTGGCCCGAGGGCGAATGCGATACTGAGACTCACCTGAGTTCCTAATCCTGCCTGGTAAAACTTCCAGAAAAAGAAATAGCCGTAACCTGGGCTCCATTGCCTGTCATAAGGTGAAAGTAGGCACCTCGTGCAGCCTTACATCCTTCCCGATATAACATCTCGCATAACCCTCTGCCGAGTAAACGGTTCTGACTAAAAGACAAGATGGGCTGATCTCATCGGCCCGACTACTGGTCGAACGCATCCACGAACTCGTACGATGGTTAACTAAACTTGGGCCTAACACCCTCATGACCCTATCACAAAGCGGGACCACCACAAACTGACCCCACAATACAAAGCCGGGTTGACCCGCGTCGGTCCTCAACCCGACTCGCTATCGCAAGAAACTCTAGTTTCCCCGATCCTAACAATCTCACTAATCAAGTTACGAAAACCTAGTGGTCTTCTTAGCTCAACTACCCTCTTTCATTTCATACCACTCAGGGACTTATCACACAAACATATCTCACGTGTACTATGCACTCCGATAAGGGTTAAACGTAAAAATATAAATCTTTTACTCGAGATGGCCTCGCCTCTAAGGTCTCCACGTATAAAACTTTAAGGCTCACACTTTCCCTTATCCCCAATCTTACCCTTTTAACTAACCATGATTTCTAATCACAATTAACACAATGCTATTTGAACACAACACTTATGATATACTCATCTTATCACACATACAAATCTCTAGAGGGTTAAGGATATACATGTATCTACCGCTTCACTACCCTTTGTCGTTCTAATCAATCACCTGTTGGCGCATAGCTAGGAAGATGATGAACTAGCCACCGATCCCGGTGAGTCTCTACATCGCGCCACCTGCCTGGACAATTTCTCGCAAATGGCCTGCCGCCGCAGCATAACAAGCCGTCGAAGAAGCACGACACTCCCACAATGACATCTACCACAACGGCCACCGGGGTGGGGTGGCCTCCTGCAGCTAACACCTTCCTCTCTCAACCATCAATCGGCTGGCTAGAACCTACATATAGCTGTGAACTAGAAGCCCTGGAGCTCTGACCAACTCCGACATACCCCGAACGTCCTGAACCCTGTGGAGGACCACTCTGTACTGGCGGAGGCGCATATTCATTCTGCCGCTGAGGCGGTTCGCCTCGAAAGTTACTAAAGGACCCTGCTGTTCTTGTCACACCCCGAACCCCGGGCCCGTGACTGGTGCCCTACCTGGGCACCCTTCTACCTTAACAACACAAGTAAACTGCGGAATTTAAATAACACCTCATTTTTTTTAAAAAAACCAACATACGTGCAACGGCAAAGCCGACAAGGCTGCCATAATATGTATATAAACAAAAGACACTACACTGTACATGAGTCCAATCCCACATATGAATACAGAACTCTAAGAGTTATAGTGAACTATGACGGGACAAGGCCCCGCCGTACCCATAACTGTACAAAAGCCTGTACTGAAAGAACTTATACCAAAAAGATGAACTCCCGAACAGAAGGAGCTATCCAAAACTCGGCGGGTCCTACACTGCCGATCACCAAACAAAGATAACGTAAACTGCGGCATGAACGCCTCGAAGGAGGTCGACGAAGAATGTACCAAGTATGTGAAGTCAAAAATCAGTAAATGAAATCATAGTAGTCTATATAAAGCAGAGACATATATGATAACCAAACTACGATCATAATATGTAGCGATACGCGTCAAGTCGTGACTCACGCCCTCAAAGTCATCACTCAAATATAACTATGGGTCTCACGCCCACAACATCAATCATGCCCGTGGAATACCTTCCACACTGCCGACAGTCTATGATATAATAACACCAAGAAGTACACATGAACAGCAGGTCCCACCTGTGTCATAAAAACCGTCTGGAGCGGTGTGAAGGCTAACTACGGATACCAAAGCGCGTCATCAATCGACCGGCAAGTACGAAAGCCAACTACCAGATACCAAAGCCGCACTATCAATACTATACAATCAATACTATACAATCAAACCACGGGAGTCACGGGGCAAGTACGAAAGCCAACTACCGATACTGCGTCGTGGTCACGTAGCTGGCCGGCAAGTACGAGGGCTAACTACGGATACCAAGGCCGTATCACGAGACTCCGCCACGGCGTCTGGGGCAATCTGAAGCCGACTACCGATACGCGTCGTGTCACGTGGTGGCCAAGGCAAGTACGAGGGCTAACTACCGGATACAAGGCGTATCACGAGACTTCGCCACTAAACCGAACGGCAAGTCGCGAGGGCTAACTACTGTGTACCAAGGCCGAATCAGCCACGAGACGGGGCAAATACGAAAGCCGACCACCAGATACCAAGGCCGAATCAGTAAGAAACCTCATGGAGAGCTAGTCCATGGAATAACACTATCAGCGAGGCGTGCGTGGAATTCTCCGTCACTCCCAGACGCGTCAAGTAATATCATAACAAACCAGTACCTCCATCGAGACGCGGTGGTATAGAAATACAATGCTAGCACGACAAGGCTATCACACGCAAACATAGGCAAGTTACACACAACTCAAGGTACTTTCATTTTATACCAAAGTCCAGGTTTTAACCCCAAGGTACTACGTACGTTAAATTCTTTTTAGAAGATCCATTTCTTTTACAAAAATCACCCGATACCCGTAGTATCAAAATAGAGTGACTAACACTTTTAAGTAAAACAACACACTTTCCTTTTTAAAATCAAGAACAACATTCTTTTCAAAAGACTCCTTTTTATGCAATACCCCAAGATACTAACACCCGTAGTATCAAGGTGTGTCTATTTTTCAAAGTAAGTTACTACACTTTAGAAAACTCATTTCAAAGCTTGAAATCAAGTAACTTCAAATTTTCACAATCAAGGCAACTTATGCCCATTAATAAAAAATAGACAACTTTCCAAACCCTTCATAAAGCCGTTATAACCAACTTCCCATAAAGCCGTTATAACCCTTTATGGTTTTTAGACAATTTCATTCCTTTTATAACCAAGAGACCTATACTATTTAAAACCAAGTATCACATACTTACAAATCAAGTTCTTAACTTTCAAAATACTACAAGTCTCTTATATTTAGAAAACAATTTTCCTCTACTTTAAACCTCAAGCAACTCACACCTTGAATACAAGCTACTTCTCTTAAATCACGTCATTTCTCCTCTTTTAAACAATTAAGTAAATCACTCTTTTGACTCACCTAAAGTCATTATAATGACCCTTAGGTTTTGGAACTAAGGCACTAGCCAAAAGATTTGGAAACCACTTCCTTTTCAAGACTATGTACTTTAAGCAAAATACTTTCACTCTTAAGAATCCAAACTCCACTAAGGCAATGGATTATACGACTTACAATTTAAACGTCAAAGTACAATCAAGGAAGTACATAGAACAAATTCTATACTAGGCAATCCATGTACAACCAAGGAATGGATCATTTAAGGAGTAGAACATACTTTCTTTATCTTTAGGAATCATGCTAGAAGAGGAGATAGTTCACATACCTTTTCGGCTAATTCCTCAAGCTAAGCCGAATACGCCGTACGTAGAAGTTTCAACCTATAATGGTCACAACAAGACTATCAATCTTCTAGTCTCTAACGTAGAATAATACTAAGTATTTGGTCTCTAATTCTGTCACGACCCGACCCCGGGCGTGGTCGTGCCTACCCTGCACCCTGGTGATACAACATCGAGAAAAACCGTGAAATAAAAACTCATGAAAGAAAAGCAGTGAAATAATAAAGCGTGCTAACCCAACGGTTACCTTTTTGTACATAAATTAAAACTTGAGCTATTCATCTCTTACAACCCGCCACAATTACATGCACTTCTAAGAATTTTGAAACCAAAATGACGGACAGGCCCGCCATGCCCCTGAATATACAAAAGTCCACTACTTGAGGAACTGCACTACGTGACAAGCTTCCGGAGATATGGAGCTTTCCGAGAACCGAACAGCGATCCTAAAAGTGTGGATCAGCAAGCTATGTACCTCAACCTGCGGCATGAACGCAGCCGGGCGAGGTCGCATAACAGTACCAAGTATGTGAAATCAGAAAAATCGTAAATGAAATCATAATAGTCTATATAAAGCAGGAGACGAGTATGATAACCAAACTACAGTCCACAATACATAACAGTCATGTCAAGTCAGGGACTCACTCCCGTAAAGTCATCACTCAAATACAACCCGGGAATTTAACCCGCACAATGGCCACATGCCCCGGCATCTCACCTCGGTATAAGCATGGCCATGGAACCATCCTAGTGGGCCCATACCCGTGGACCATCCAACGTGTCGGTATGTCCAAACAACTAACAAGATAATACTCACTGTGGACGCATACCCGTGGGCTACCCAACGTGTCAGTATGTCCAAACAAATAACAAGATAATACTCACTGTGGACGCATACCCGTGGGCTACCCAACGTGTCAGTATGTCCAAACAAATACCAAGATAACACTCCTAATGGAAGCATACCTGTGGGCTACCCAACGTGTCAGTATGTCCATCAATCAACCAGATAGCCGGCCCTCCATCGAGAGACTCGGTAGCACACAACCAAACTGTTATACCCCGTTTTTCCAGAGTATGTACGTATGGACGTACGTACGAAATTTGAGCCTTAAGATAGGCATTGGATTCGAAATTTGGGCACAAGTGCCGATTAGAGTCGTTTTCTGACGAAACGTTTCCACAGCTTTCGTAGGGAAAATTCCGGCTATGTCATTTATTATTTTTGCGGATTTTTCCGAGAGACGAAACATTTTGGACCAACGGGAGGGTGACATGTGTCACCCTCACATTGGATGCAATAGGTTGGCTTGGACGATTTGGGCGTCCAAGAGCCTTGGTTGGCCTTGGCCGATTGGCTCCCTCTTTTGTGCCTTGCTTTGTGGCTTGTTTTGTGGAGTGTTTTGTGGAGTGTTTTGTGGGTGCACTTGGCTTGATCTTGGCCTTACACTTGCCTTGCACATGGCTTGATCTTGGCCATTGGTTGGCTTTTGGTTTTGCTATAAATACCCCCTAAGCTTGAAGACTTCATTCATCCACAAATGTTTCCAAGTCTTGAAATCCCTCCCCTCCCTCTTGTGGCTCTCGTCCTTAGCCTCTCTCCCTCCCCCTCCTAGTGGCCTTTGGCCGAGAGGTCTCCTCCCCTTGTGGTGTCTGGCAGTGGGTACCCACTGCTAGTTACTTTCGTATAATACCCTTGTTGTGGTATAGAAATACTCTCCTAGTATTTTTATACTGCCCAAAATACCTTGGCCTTCTACCTTGTGATCTTCCAAAAGGTACCTCTATCCGTAGAGACCGACATTCTACCTGTTTAGTCACAACCCGAACCCCTAAGGAAAATCTTCATTGTTGGTTGAAGTTTTGGAGTAGAAGTTGGTTAGAACTTCTAAGGGTTGTTTGGAGCGGATTGGAGCACTCGGAGTAGGAGCTAAGCGTTGCTCAGGATCGACTTTATACTTGGATAATTTTGGGCTTATCGAGGTAAACACTCATCGCCCTTCTATTGTGATTGGAAATTGCATGTTGTGGATTATATAGTTGAAGTATACTATATATAGTCAACGTAGTTAGTTGGCAATGTCTTTTGACTTAAGCTGAAGAATCGATTGAATCAGTAATTACATAGGGGTGTATTCAGATGAGACTTGTGTACTGTGTAGTAGAATTGTACGCGTCCGGTTAGACGTGTAAAACCCCCCCCCCTGGTTGGCTTGGTAGCCGGCCTCGATAGAGGAGGAGATTTACGCTGTTGCGGGGGGGGAGGTGCTGCCGAATTTTCTGTAGAAAGATAGAAACTTGTGTTTTAGGGTTAATAGACGTTTGTGACCTTTATAGGTGAAAGTACTAAGAGTAGCGTATTCTACTCGAGGAGTGGAAAGGGCTAGCAAGGTTGTAGTACTTGGAGCTTTTTGCTTATTGTCGATAATCGTCGCGAGGTATGTGAACCTCTTCCTATCTCTTCTAGCATGATATGTGTGAACTATGTAAGTACGGTAGACGTACATGTGTTAACTATGTTTGATTGTTCTTAAAACATAAAGTGTTATAACGACTTTATGGGAAGTTGGTTATAACAGCTTTATGTAGGTAAGAAAATACTTTGTGGTTTTAAAAAAGGTAATCACGAGAATTATAAGCGCTTGTTATAATAAAGGACTTGATGTATTTCAAAAGATTTATAAATCGTTTTGAAGGGAGAGTAACACTTGGTTTTAAAAGGTTTTAAAAAGAGTTATACTAAGCTTTATGGGGAGTTAGGTATAATGTCTTAAGAGAGGTAAAGAAAATGGTTTCTCGATGTTAGAAGTTAAGAGACTTGATCTTATAAGATAAGAGACTTAACTTATTTGTTCTAATGTGAATGTTTGTGTGAAACCTCATTCGTGAGTAATGAGTACTTGGTGTTATTTAAAGGGATAATGCTTTCTTGATTTGGAAATCGAATGTGTATCGGCAGCACCCTGCAGCGTTAATAAAGGAAAATGTATTGAATAATGATGAATTGTATTAAAACCAGTAGAAACCTCCATCTGCATAGAAACTAAGATGAGACAAAATGATATATATTTTCTAGATCATGGCTGCTGTAATAAGAATGTTGTAAACAAGAATAACCTACTCTCACGTGAGACATATATTACTCAATTGTTCTAAAAAGGAATCAAGTGATTAAGTTTGGGAACTATGAAACCATTTGAAAATGAGAAGCTTGAGTAATTGAAACTAGGCAAACCGGAACTTAGGAAAGAATGTTGTTACTTGATTTTGAAAAGGAATGTGGGTTGGTCATTCTAATACTACGTATCGGGTGACTTTTATAAAAGTAATGGATCTCTTTTAAAAGAACTTAACGATGTAGTACTTTGGGGTTAAAAACCCGACTGTGGTTTAAATGGAAGTACTTTGAGTTGTTGTGAAACTTGCCTATGCTTGTTGTTGTGAAACTTGCCTATGCTTGTTGTTGTGAAACTTGCCTATGCTTGTTGTTGTGAAACTTGCCTATGCTTGTTGTTGTGAAACTTGCCTATGCTTGTGATGATAGCCTTTGTTGTACAAGTGTGGCATTTACGTATTACCGCGTCTCGATAGAGGTCGTTGACTTGTTGAGAACTTCCGGGACGTCTTTGGCGGTGATGGAGAATTCCACGTATGTTTCCATTTTGATTCTTGTCTTGTTGTTGATATCACATGGACATGTCTACACCGTCGCAGATTCCGGCATGCGGCCACGCGGCGGGTTGATTACGATATATGGTTATTACAGCAACATGGACGTGTCTACACCGATGCAGTATTCCGGGGGCATGTGGCCATGCGGCAGGGTTGACCACCATTATATTGTTATTGAGGTTACATGGGCATGTCTACACCGTCAAGATTCCGGGGCATGTGGCCACGCGGCCTTGTTATTATTGTTGCATCATGGACATGTCTACACCGAGGCGAGATTCGGGCATGCGCCATGATGCGAACATGATGGATGTATGGGCGTGAGACCCATAGTTATATTTAGTGGTGACTTTGAGGCGTGAGTCCACGACTTGGCTTTTATGTTGCGTCTTGTATTTTGGTTATCATACATGTCTCCCGCTTTTTAAGCTATTATGATTTCATTCTGATGTTGTGATTTCACATACTTGGTACTGTTATCGACCTCCTTGAAGTGCGTTCATGCCGCAGTAGAGGTACATCGGCCGTGGATCCTCGCTCTTAGGATCTCGATTCAGCGTTTTGGGAAGCTCCGTTTCTCCGAGGCTTATCTTTTAGTATGTGTTCCCTGAGTTGTAGGTTCTTGTACATTCGGGGTATGGTGGGGCCTGTCGTCATAGTCATTGTAAATCTTAAGTGCAGTAGAAGCTGTTGTGGCGGGGTTGTAAAGGATTAAACTGCTCGGGTTTTATGTATATACTGAAGGCAACTGTATTGGTTGGCCTGTTTATTTATTATATCTCTTGTTTCATGATTCATGTTTTATTTTCCGCTGGTTTTCTCTGATGTTGTATCACTAGGGTGCCCGGGGTAAGGCACCAGTAACGGGCCCGGGTTCGGGGCGTTACACAAACACTTGCACAACAAAGGCTATCACAACAAGCATAGGCCCGTTACACACAACTCAAAGTACTATAAATACTTCTTAACACAACGTCAAGTATACCATTTAAAACCCAAGTATTTAACCCCTTTAAGATCAAGGTACTCCTACCTTTTATAAACAAGCCACTTATGTTTTTCCATCACAAGGAGTTCAATATTTGAAAACGAGTTACTTCCCTTTTCCCAAAATCAAGTTACCATTTTAAATCTAATAATGAATCCATTCTTTATTTTCATAAAGTCGTTATAATTAACTTCCCATAAAGCTATTATAACACTTTATGTTTTAAAACAATACAAGACAAAACCATGCCTTTCTTTTAAAACAAAACACTTCCAATTCTTAAGTCTCTTTTCTTTTAGAAAATCGAATTCCTTACTTTGGAATTTTTAAGAAGATCAAAACTTGATTACAATAATTCTTATAAGAGCAGCCATGATCTAGGAAATGTAATACAATTTTGTCTTATCTTAGCTTCTATGCAGATGGAGGTTTCTACTGGTTTTAATATGATTAATTGTCATTACTTCTTTCCTTTATCGACGCTGCATTGGCATGTTCGATCCTTATTCCCATTTCCGAAATTGGTAACATTATTCTTTTAAAAACCAAGTATTCATTTCTCACGAATTAGGTTTTATACTTTTCAACACCATTTAGGTCAATTACAAGTCACGTCTCTTATCTTTTGAAATCAACAAACCATTCTTTTAGCTACATAAAGTGGTTATAACAAACTTCCCATAAAGCCGTTATAACACTTTATGTTTTAAACCCACCAATTACCACTATAACATTTATGAGACCAATAGGGCTCATTCTTTAACCACCGAGTACCCGTTACTAACGGATAAGACTTTACTACTTTTTCCACACAATAAAGCCCTTTACACTTCATATCAAGTCAAGACACAAAAGGGAAATCGAATTCCTTTAACACACGTGCGTCTACCGCACTATATATTTTACAAATAGTCATGATGAAGAGGATAGGAAGAATCACATACCTCGCGACGATTGTCGACACTTAGCAAAATGCTCCACAGTACTATACCCTTCAGGTAGGACACGCTACTCGTAGCACTTCAATCCTATAAGGGTCATAAAACGTCTATCAATCTCTAGCTTCGAACGTAGAATAAACTAGGTGCAAGGTCCCTACATTCTACGGAAATTTGGACAGAACTTCCTTTGTTTCTACTAACTTTGCCACCTTTTTCAAGGTCGAATTTCAATAACCAACGCCACATTTAAGGCACACAATTCAGCCAACCACAAAGGGGATTACACGCCTTTACATGACGCGTAAAATTCCGCCCCACAATGATACAAAATAAACCAATAATTTCCATGCCATTCTTGGCCAACAACTTCTCAACAATATAACCAATCCTAAATCCTTTCCAATTCTTTTCAATCCAAGTTATTTAGGTCTAACATGATATCTAGCCCTAGACATCTTCAACAACTACAATTTCCCTCTTTACAACATGTGACGACTAAATTGGTAACCAAATTGAAGTTACAATCTTAAGGCTAACATGCCCATTTCGGTTTCAACGAGACAACAAGATCCAAATCTATTCAAACTTAAATATAACAGCCTCGGGCTCATTCCTTAACTACTATAACTTGAAATCTTCAATTATACAAGAAGGTGGAGATCTTACCTCAAGAAGCTCTCTTTCCGAAATCTTCTTCACTTTAAAATTACCCACACGAGCCCTCTACAAGTCTGCCAACACTTTTCCTTCTTGAAGTCTTTCCAAAAATTCCTTAGGCTAGGTTTTCTTCCAAAAATCTAGAGAGAAAGGGAGAGGATTTTCTTGGGGAGGGTTAGGTGAAATGGCCAAGTCTTCCAAGACTTGGCCCTTGAAATAGGGTCCTTTCTTGGTCAAAAAGATGGGAGGGACACTTGTCACCCTCCCATAGGCCTTTTTATCAAAATATCCCCTGAGTTTCGCCGCCACCGCGAAAATCCGCCTTAGCCGCGGCTCCACTTGAAGAAATTGCCTGCATTCCAGCGCCGCGGCCCTGCATTCCGGCGCCGCGGCGCTGTACCCCTGAACCGTAACCACTGTTTTGCCTGACTGCGCACCAAACTTGAAACTTCCATAACTTTTGACTTCGATGTCCTATCGACGAACGGTTTGTTGCGTTGGAAACTAGATTTAACGTACTACACACTAGGCTTTTTAAACACCTTACAATTCTTAACAACTGGGGTACAACACTCCAAGGTAGACTCAAAATCCGTCCAACCCATGATTGTCAACTTATCTTTCCACTTCCAAATCTTATATTCCGGGGTAGGTTCTTATCTTAACTTCTTGAATTTACGGGGTGTAACAACAACAAGCATAGGCAAGTTATACACAACTCAAGGTACTTTCATTTATATCAAGTCCGGGGTTTTAACCCTAAAGTACTACGTACGTTAAATTCATTTTAAAGAGATCCATTCCTTTTATAAAAGTCACCCGATATCCGTGGTATTAAAATAGAGTGACTCACATTTTTAGGTAAACCAAAATACTTTCCTTTTCAACAACATTCTTTTCCCTAAAGTTCCAGTTTGCCTAATTTCAATTACTCGAGTCTCTTTATTTTAGAAAAGTTTCATAGTTCAATGTCTTAATCTCTTTTAAAACAATTGAGTAACATATGCCATATGTGTGAGCAGTTTATTCTTGTTTATAACCATCTTATTAAAGCAGCCATGATCTAAAAAATGTAATATCATTTTGTCTCATCTTAGCTTCTATGCAGATGGAGGTTTCTACTAGTTTTAATAATACTTCATTATTCAATACATTTTCCTTTATTAATGCTGCAGTGGTTTGTCGATACTCCTTCTGATTTCCGAAATCAGTAAAACATTTCTCCTTTTAAAAACCAAGTACTCATTACTCACGAATGAGGTTTCACACAAAATTCATATTAATTTATTCAAGTCAAGTCTCTTATCTTTTAAGATCAAGTCTCTTAACTTCTAAAAATCAGTAAACCATTCTCTTTACCACTCTTAAGACGTTATACCTAACTTCCCATAAAGCTAGTATAACTCTTATGTTTTCAAAACCCAGTATTACTCTTCTTTCAAAACGGTTTCTTAATCTTTTGAAATACTTCAAGATTCTTTATTATTCAGGATTAAGTCAAAATACATTGCCGTAACACTACATTCAGTTAACACACGTACGTCTACCGTACTATATATATATATATTCCGTTAAAATACTTCAAGATTCTTATTATTCAGGCTTAAGTCAAAAGACATTGCCACACGTACGTCTACCGTACTATATATATATATTCTTTTAAAATACTTCATGCTCAAGAGTATAGGAAGAATCACATACCTCGCGACGATTATCGACTATAAGCAAAACGCTCCTCGGCTATAACCCGGCTAGCCTTGTCCACCTTCCAAGTAGTTCATGCTACTCGCAGAACATTCAACCAATAAGGTTATAAGTCTACTGTAAATACGGTCCTATGTAAGTACAGTTTAATCTTCTACTTATATATTCTTCTGATGTGATTTCAGTTCAAGTCTTTTCTGTAATATCCTTCTATTACAGTTCAATTCTCTTCTATGAATCTTATATTTATTTCTATACAACTACAGTATGTAATTCCCAATTACAATAGAACGACAGTAGTATTTACCTCGATGAGCCCAAAATTATCCAATTTTAATGTCGATCCTGAGCAACGTTAAGCTCCTACTCCGAGTGCTTCAATCCGCTCCAAACAACCCTTAGAAGTTCTACGCAACTTCTACTTAACACTTCAACCGACTATGAAGGTGTTCCTTAGGGTTTTGTTTAGTGGCTAAAGGAAAGTATAATAGTATTTCCGGGCTCTACGTATAGAGGTAACTTTTGGAAAGTACTACAAGGTATTTGGGCTAAAGTATTTGGGCATTATAACAATACTTGGAGAGTATTTCTATACCACAAAGGGGGGGTATTAAACGAAAACAACTAGGCTAGGGGGGGGTGTATTCTCGGCCGACCACTAGGAGGGGGGAGGGGGAATGCTTTGGACGAAATATCAAGAGGGAGGGAGTATTTTGAGACTTAGAAAGAATTCTCAAGTTTGGATGAAATAACTCTTCAGCAAGGGGGGGTATTTATAGGTCAAGAAATGGCCAACCAATGGCCAAGATCCATCCAAGTGTAAGGAAAGTGTAGGGCTTGATTTTAACCATGTGGACCTTATCCATCTACCACAACAACTTGCACAAAATATCCTACCAACTCCCTTGACCCCAATCGTCCACTTTGTCGCCCCAATTGCTCCCAATGTGAGGGTGACACATGTCACCCTCCCGTTGGTCCAAAATGTTTCGTCTCTCGGAAAAATCCGCAAAAATTATAAATGACATAGCCGGAATTTTCCCTTCGCAAGTTTAGTAAAACGTTTCGTCGAAAAACGATTCTTTTTGGTACTAGTGCCCAAATTTCGATCCTAGCCTAACTTTAAGGCTTAAATTTAATACGTATGCCCTCACGTACATACTCTGGAAATACGGGGTATAACATTCTCCCCTCCTTAGAAACATTCGTCCCGAATGTTCCTTCTCAAGACGGATAACGAAGAAGTTCTTCTAACAAGTTGCTAACGCCACACCTGGCCACGAAATAACACACGTTCTCTTCCTTCCTTTCTCGTCGTACCCTTCTCGAACACTCGAACTCTTCTTAGTACACGTACCAAACTTTAGTCAATAATTCTGTTGCCGAAACTTTGGAGTCATTACCTCCAAACTTGGTCATCTTACTAGCTTCACTTTCCTCTAAGGCCATTCCCGGCCTTCACGAACCGATTTTGGTCGAACGCATCCACGAACTCATACGATGGTCATCTAAACTTGGGCCTAGCACCCTCGTGACCCTACCACCTGGCGGGACCACCTAGAGCTGACCCCACCTCGAAACTGGCCGCGGGTTGGCCCGCAACATGGCCCGAACCCACTTAACGCATCAAGCTCTTGTTTCCCGATCCGGAACAATCTTACCTATACAGGTCATGAAAGCTACCACTTCATTTTTACACCACCCAAGGAATTTTTCCCACAATTACTCCACGTATACTTATACATTCTGACAAAGATCACCCACAAAATCTTGTACTCAAGACGGCCTTACATCTAAGGTCTCAACTGTAATATTCTAAGGTTCATCATTTTCTCACCCCCAGGCTTACCCCTTTTCACTAACTAGGTTTCTAAATCACATTTTAGCACAAGGCTATCCGAACATAACACTAAACACATCATCACAACATCAATACATACAAAAATCTAGAGGGTTTAGGATATACCTGAAAATAGGCGGTTCAAAGGACCGCTAAAACTGGGAACTTCCACCGCGACCTCTACCGTGGCCTGCCGGTGTGTGTACATCCTACCTAGCTATGGAAGGTGAAGAACCATGAATCGATCTAGTAGTCAGGCTATCCCACCAGTGCTACCCCTGGTCGGACAGTCTCCCGTCAAATGGCCCTGTCGGCCGCAAGTATAGCAATCTCCCAAACCAGTACGACATTCCCCTCTATGGGTTTTACCACAATGGTCACACTGAGATACGGGTGGCCTCATCCGGCGAACACTTCTACTCCCCTGAAGATCTGAACCACAGGAGCCACGACTGCTCTGAATATCCCGAAGGTCCCGGCGTGGAGGACCACTGCATCTTGGCGGAGGTACATAACTAGTCACTGGAGGCGGTCCGCCTCGAAAGTCACCAAAGGACCTGCTGCTCGGCCTCTTCTGCGATCTTGGTCATTCGTCGATTTCTCCGCCTCACATCCAAGTGCATAAGCCTGCATGCGGGCAATGTCCATGCCCGGCTGAAGAGCTACACCCGAACAACTTTCTGCTAGGTAATCATCGAGCCCTGTAACATATCGGTGCACTCGATCCTCCATACTAGCTACTAACGCGGGGACGTACCGGGCCAATGAGTCGAACTCCACATTGTACTCCCGAACCGTACGCCCGTTCTGCCGCAACACCAAAAATCTGTCGGCCCGAGCCCTCCTCATTTGTGGAGGCAAGAAATGCCTCTGAGAACTCGTCCCATATAGATGGAAGTGCATTCTCTCCCCGGGACAGCTCCCACGAATCAAACGATCATCGCGGTATCACGCGGCCGATGCGAACCTAGGACCACCGACTCGGTCTCGATGCTTTGATCACTCATGATCCGTCAGAATCGCTTGGATGAACTCCTGCGGGTCATCCTCGGGCCTCGACCCATAAAACTCTGGCGGCCTACAACTCAGAAAATCCCGTAGCCTCGAACTATCTGATCTAGGGTGAACCACAGGTGCTACTTGTTATACCCCGTATTTCCAGAGTATGTACGTAAGGACGTACGTAGAAAATTTGAACTTGAGAAAGTAGCTTGGCCGAAATTTATTTGTGCACAACACCCGATTAGAGTCGTTTTTCGACGAAACGTTTCCACAGCTTTCGTAGGGGAATTTACGGCTATGTCATTTTTAATTTTTGCGGATTTTTCCGAGAGACGAAACATTTTGGACCAACAAGAGGGCGACACTTGTCACCCTCTCATTAGAACACCTTGGGCGGTCAAGGGTGGCCGAAAGTGTGCCTATTTTGGCATGGAGTTGGTAGGATATTTGTGTGTTAGTTGGTTAAGGGGCACTTGGCAAGATCTTGGCCCTACACTTGCCTTGCACTTGGCATGATCTTGGCCATTGGTTAGCCTTGGCTTATACTATAAATACCCCCCTTAGGATGACTTCTTCATCCATTCCAAATATTTCCTAAGTGTTAGAAATCCTCCCTCCCTTGAAAGAGTTGTTCTCGTCCTCCCCCCTCCCCCTTGGCCGAGAGCCCTTCCCCTCCAGGGTGCTAGCCGGGGTACCCCACTGTTATTATACCCCGTATTTCCGGAGTATGTACGTGAGGACGTACGTACAAAAGTTTAGCCTTAAAGATAGGCCAAGTTCGAAATTTGTACACAACTCGCTAAAAGAGTCGCTTTTTAAAAGCGTTTCCACGACTTTCAGAGAAAATTCCGGCTATGTCATTAAGTATTTTTGCGGATTTTTCCGAGAGACGAAACATTTTGGACCAACGGGAGGGCAACACTTGGCACCCTCCCATTGATGGACTTGAATCGTCCATTGGACGAAAATGGAGAACATTGGCACGTTTTTTGTGCCATGGCACAAGTCAAGGAGTTGGTAGGATATTTGTGTTTAGTTAATCCTCACCCTACACTTGCCTTGCACTTGTCTTCATCTTGGCCATTGGTTGGCCAAGGCTTGAGCTATAAATACCCCCTTTGATGAAGAGTTCTTCATCCACAAAGGTATCTTCCAAGTCTCAACCTCCTCTCCTCTCCCTTTGTAGCCATTTCGTCCAAACACCTCCCCTCCTCGTGAAGGTGGCCTTGGCCGAATACCCCCCCTAGCCTAGCCAAAAATCTACCCCCCCTCCCTTGGTAGAAAAGTTACCTTCTTGTATCGTTATAATGCCCAAAATACCCTAGCCCAAATACCTTAGTACTTAGTAGAAGTTGTGGAGAACTTCTAAGGTTCTTGGAGCATACAACTTAGGAGCAAAACCTTGCTCAGGCGCGACTTTTTCTAGGATATTATTGGGCTTACCGAGGTAATAATCCTAACCCTCTTTTGAATTAGAGAATACTTACTGTTATAGTATAAGAATAAGTATAAATACTTAGAAGTATATCACGAATAGAATTGAAGTGTTAATCACTTAGAAGGGTTTAAAGAAGATTAATCAAAGCAGACTTACATAGGATTTGTTTTCACGATGAACTTATATAGCTCACCGGGTAGGGAAGTGCTGCCCGACTTACCGTAGAATTATGAACCCCCTGTTTAGAATGACCTTCAGAGTAGTCTTTAATAGATATCTGTGACTATTATAGGCTGACTCTCTGCGCGCGACATATTCAACTTGGCAGGTGGTTTTCGCTGAGAAGGTATGTGATTCTTCCTAAAGCATGATATTTTACAATATAACTACGGCAATGTCTTTGACTTAAGCCTGAATAATACTTACGGCAATGCCTCACGGCTTAAGCCTGAATAATACTTACGGCAATGCCTCACGGCTTAAGCCTGAATAATAAAGAACTGAAAACATTTCAAAAGACTACTGAATCATATTAACAGAAGAGAACTAATTGGTTTTTTTTTAAAACAGAAGCTTAAGAATTATACTAAGCTTTATGGGAAGTAATAAAAAAACCACTTAAGATTTATAAAAGAAACAAGTTTGCCTATGTGTTTATAACAGACTTGTATTGTGAAAAGAATAATAAAGATGGTTTGATAAATAGACATGATATGATGCTATGTGTGTTGGTATCTTGTAACGTTTGTATAGGTGAGTATCCTTGTTGTGCTTATGTTGTTTAAAGATAAGTTGTTATGTTAGTATACTATCACTCACCTCTTGAGATGATACAGGGGTTGGCGCCTCCGATGCGGGGTAGACTTCAGTGATGCAGGACCATGATTCGAGAATACCTCATGCGGGTCCAGGGGCCTATGCGAGCTACGAGAGTTCGTGTTAGTATGCGGGGTTATACCTCATGCGGTGCGTGGCCCATGCGGACAAGAGTCGGGGCGATGCGAGTAGCTACCCTCGATGCGGGGTTATACCTCATGCGGGCCCACGTGAGTGGCCTATGCGGACTCGGAGTCGAGTTAGGCTGCGAGAATGATGATGGGGCGAGTGGCCTGTTTGATCATTCGCAGCCTAGACAAGACTCATTCTGATTACTATTGTTGCTCTTGTTTGTGATGTGGCACTATGTGCGGTTTCCTTGGTTGTTTCATACATATTTGTAAACTGGTTTTAAAATGATATGTTTCATTTAAGTACTTTCTGATTTCGCATACTTAGTACTGTTGTCGACCTCCTTGGGGCTGCGTTCATGCCGCGGTAAGAGGCAGCGGTGTTAGATCCGCATTCCTAGGATCTCTACGTTGGTGTCGGGAGCTCCATCTCTTCCGAGGCTCTACTTTTGGTATGATCTCCTGTTGTAGATAGTTTTGTCTGATCGGGGTATGGCGGGCCACTGTCCGCCATAGTTGTATATTTCCTTAAGGTCTGTAGTCATGTATGCGATTGTCGGATGTAGCTTTGAACTATGATTATATATATGCCGAAGGCGGTGTTTTTCTCACATAAACTGTGTCTTATTTTATAAACTGTTTCATGTCTTGTTTTATATTTTCCGCTGATTTCCCTGATGTATGACTACTTGGGTGCCCCGGTAAGGCACCAGTCACGGGCCCCGGAACGGGTCGTGACAAAAGTGGTATCAGAGCAGTTAATCCTCGGAAAGTGTCTACAGACCGTATCTAGTAGAGTCTTGATTATCGGTGTGTTGTGCACCACACCAATAATCGGGAGGCTATAAGATATTTAGGATCGGTTTCCATTCTTCTCATTACGAGATCGTCTTTGTAGAGGCGTGTTATAGGTTGGACCTCTAACGTATTTCTTTCTATATGATTATGCCTCACGTAAGGCAACCGGGCCGAGAAGGCAGCGGCCGTGAGAGGCTAGCGAGACACCCAGTCACGAGGCTCGTGCCCGTCTATACCAGAGGCAGCGAGTTCTATGACGCCGCCAGCCCGGCCAAGACACCACAGTACCACACCTCATCCCACGGCTGGCGGAGGTTAGGGTACTGAGAGATGGCCCGACTTTTGGCTAAAGTTGTGGCCCGATCGAGAGAGGCTGGATCGCGGCGTTCGGCTCAGCTCGATCGTACCGTTGTTCACGAGGCGAGAGAGTTTGAGGCTACGAGATTTCTTGAGTTGTAGCCGCCGGAGTTTTATGGGTCGAGGCCGGAGGATGATCGCGAGGAGTTCATCCGTCGGTCGAGGATTTTGAGAGTGATCGGGCGTCGGAGACCGAGTCCGTGATCTTTGGTTCACATAGGCTGCGTGATACCGCGATCGATTGGTTTGATTCATGGGAGTTATCCGTGGAAACCGCGTCCCCACTACTTGGGATGAGTTCTCGAGGCTTTCCTCACTCACTTCTTGCCTCACGGATGAGAGGCGCGGTGATAGATTTTCTTCTGAGGCGAGAGGGCGACCGTCGGGAGTACAATGTCGAGTTTGATTCATTGGCTCGATATGTCCCAGCATTGGTAGCGGATATGGAGGATAGGGTACACCGCTATGTCACCGGCTAGACGACTATATGGCGAAGTCTTGTCGGGGGTTTCTCTCGGTAGGGTATGGACATTACCGCGTGCAGCTCACGCCCTTGGATGCGAGGCGCAGAGGTCGGCGAGTGGGCGACAGCAGAAGAAGGCGGGGCGGGAGGGTCTTACGGTGGTTATCGTGGTGGCGGCCTCGGCGATCTGATTCGCACCACGGCCGGCTGAGCACTCTGCACCGTCCTCGCCGGCCCAGAGTTTTCGAGGCGGACCGGGGCCCAGGCTTGACGGGCGTCGAGTAGCGAGTGCGGCGATCGGGACCACCCCGGTGTGGCGATCGGTAGATCCCATTACGGGAAGTGTGGTACTACTTATGGATCTTGTTACGATTGTAGCGGCCAGGTCACTTTGCGAGGATCGGCCGGCGGCGTGGCTGGTGGTAGGCCCGGCCTTCGTGTTACGTGGCGGCTTCATCATCTCCTCTGATTACTCGCCGGGCGGGGTGCTCGTGGGTCGGCCAGGTCGCGGCAGAGGTCGTGGCGCGGGTCCCAGTTCTAGCGGTCCTCAAAACCGCATTTATGCTTTGTCCAGTCAACAGGATCAGGAGGCCTCACCTGATGTCGTCACAGGTACCTTATCAGTTTCTGGGTTTGATGTGTATGCTTTGATAGATCCGGGTTCTACTCTGTCCTATATATCTCCCCTTGTTGCTAGTAGGATAGGGATAGAGCCTGAGTCCATAGACCCTTTCGAGGTAGCTACGCCAGTGGGTGATTCGGTGGTAGCTCGGCGGGTATATAGAGCTTGTCCTGTGACCATTTACAGTCGTCAGACCCTGGCCGACTTGATAGAGTTGGAGATGATTGACTTCGACGTGATCATGGGGATGGATTGGCTAGCTTCCTGCTACGCCAATGTAGACTGCAGAGAGGTTGAGTGGGAGGGGAGCACGGTATCGCCGAGGGGTAGGTTTATTTCCTACCTCAAGGCTAGGAAGATGGTGCAGAAGGGGTATATCTACCATCTAGTTCGAGTGTTTGATACTGAGGCTGCGGTACCAGATTTTCATCGATTCCGTAGTGTCGTGAGTTCCCAGGCGTGTTCCCGGATGACCTCGGGTATCCTCACGAGAGGAGATTGAGTTTTGTATTGACATATTGCCAGATACTCGGCCTATTTCCATTCCGCCATACAGAATGGCACCTGCCGAGTTGAGAGAGCTGAAGGACCAGCTGAGGGATTTGCTGGAGAAGGGCTTCATTAGGCCCAGTGTTTCTCCCAGAAGCGCGGTATTGTTCGTGAAGAAGAAGGGCGGGGCCAGCTGCGCATGTGTGTTGATTCTGACGGTGAACAAGGTGACCATTAAGAACAGATACCCCTCCCGGGATTGATGATTTGTTCGACCATTGCGAGTGCGAGATGTTTCTCAAGATTGATCTGCGATCGGGCTATCATCAGTGCAGTCGAGAGAGGTGGATGTCCCTAGGGTGCATTCCGGACGTGCGGGCATTATGAGTTCGTGGTCATGTCTTTTGGGTTGACCAATGCTCCGCGGTATTCATGGATTTGATGAACCGAGTGTTCAAACCATTTTGGACACGTTTGTGATAGTGTTCATTGATGATATCTTGGTTTATTCTCGCTCGAGCGGGAGCATGCGAGCATTTGAGGCTATCTTGTGATTCTCGAGACCAGCGATTTATGCGCCAAGTTTTCCAAATGTGAGTTTTGGTTGACTTGATGGCGTTTCTTGGGCATATTATCGGCTGATGGCATTCGAGTTAATCTGGCAAGATCGAGGCGATCGAGGACTTGGCGAGACCTACTACTCCGGCTGAGGTTCGCGATTTTAGGGCCTTGCGAGTTATTATCGGCGGTTCGTGGAAGTTTGCTTCTATCTCGCACCATTGACTAGGTGACTCGGAAAGGCAGCCAAGTTTGATGGGTGATGCTTGTGGCGGGGTTTCGATTCTTTGAAAAGAGGCGGCGACGCCCCGTTCTTACTCTTCCGGAGGGTCGGATGGTTATGTCGTGTCTTGTGATCGTCGGGCATCGGGTTGGGATGTGTTGATGCAGCATGGCGAGTTATAGCATATGCATCGGCGGTGAAGAAACACGAGAGGAACTACCCAGCCATGATTTGGAGTGGCGGTGATTCACGCTTTGAAGATCCGAGGCACTATTTGTATGGGGTTCACGTGGATATTTATCTGAGACCACAAGAGCCTCCGGTATATCTTCACCGGAGGAGCTGAACTTACGGCGAGGCGGTGGTTAGAGTTGCTTAAGGATTACGATGTTGATATCCTATACCACGGGAAGGCCAATGTTGTGGCGGATGCTGCGAGTCGTAGGTCGATGGGAGCCTATCGGATGTGCGGCTAGAGAGGAGGGACATGGTTCGTGATTTGCATCGATTAGCGAGCCTTGGTGTCCGTTTGATTGATTACGATAGCGGTGGGGTTAGAGTTCGTGAGGTTGCCGAGTCTTCCATCGTCGAGGAGGTGAAGAAGCAGCAGTTCGAGGATCGGCTTTGATTCGATATCGTGATCTGACTCTTCGTGAGGGCAAGGTCCTTTTGAGGTAGCACGATGGGGTGCTAAGGTTTGAGGGCGAGGTTGTGTGTTCCGGATGTTTGAGGACTTGGCGCGAGTTCTTGGGGAAGCACACGGTAGCGCGTTACTCTATCCGTCGAGTCGACCAAGATGTACCACGACCTTAGATCGTGTATTGGTGGGATGGTTTGAAGAGGGCGTTGCGAGTTCGCTCGGTGCCGTGTTGTCGGCGGTGAAGGTAGAGCACGGAGGCACGGTGGTTTGTTCTGACGATAGAGATCCGACGGAAGTGGGAGGTGATCAACATGGACTTCATCACGGGATTGCCTCGCACTCGGAGGAGACATGATTCCATATGGGTTATCGTCGGCGGTGTGAAATCAGCCCACTTTCTTCCGTTCGGACGACCTTTTGGTGAGGATTATGCCGAACTTTACATCAGAGATCGTCGGTGCGCATGAGTCCCTAGTTCGATCATATCGCATGAGAGCCCGGTTCTGGCTAACCGGAGGTCCTTCGAGAGGGTTTAGGGGCAGTGAGCACGAGTCGCATTTCATCCACGCAGAGCAGACGGTGGCGCACTATCGCACTCTTGAGGATATGCTGCGAGCCTGTGTTATTGACTTCAGTGGTAGTTGGGAGGATCATTTGCCCCTAGTTGAGTTTGCATATACTAATAGCTACCACTCCAGTATTCAGATGGCGCCTTATGAGGCCTTGTATGGGAGGAAGTGCGGTCGCCTATAGGTTGGTTCGATGTGGGCGAGTGCGGCTAGTGGGACCAGATTTGATACAGTGACGATGGATAAGGTGAAGCTTATCCGAGGCGGCTATTGACAACTCGAGTCGGCAAGTCGTATCACGGATCATCGTCGTCGGCATCTTGAGTTCGAGGTTCATGATTGGGTTTTCCTAAAGGTGTCACCCATGAAGGGTGTGATGAGATTCGGGAAGAAGAAACTTCGGCCCAAGGTACATTGGGCCATTTCAGTTGTCGCGAGGTAGGCAAGGTTGCCTATGAGTTGGATCTGCCGTCCGATGCGGAGGCGGTGCATCGGTTTTCACGTATCTATCTTTGAGGAGATGTATCGGGGATCCATCTAGGGTACACCCGATTGGCGATGTCCAGGTGACCGAGGGGTTATCGTATGAGGAGATTCCCATAGCGATAGTCGATCGTCAGGTTAGGCGTCTGCGGACCAAGGACGTGGCTTCCGTCAAAGTCTTGTGGCGGAACGAGCTTAGGGAGGAGATGACGTGGGAAGCTGAGGAGGACATGAGGCAGAGGTACCCTCACCTATTCCCCACACCTCCAGGTAATTCACTTTCCTACTTGTAAATTTTCGTTATCGTTTTTACCTAAGTGTTGTTTTGTGGCCGTGTGTGGCTTTTGCAACTGTTTAAGTTTTGAAGAACCTGATCATTATCTGTCTTGGGAAGGAACATTCGGGACGAATGTTTCTAAGGAGGGGAGAATGTTATACCCCGTATTTCCGGAGTATGTACGTGAGGACGTACGTACAAAAGTTTAGCCTTAAAGATAGGCCAAGTTCGAAATTTGTACACAACTCGCTAAAAGAATCGTTTTCCGACGAAACGTTTCCACAGCTTTCGTAGAGTAAATTCCGGCTATGTCATTAAGTATTTTTGCGGATTTTTCCGAGAGACGAAACATTTTGGACCAACGGGAGGCAACACTTGGCACCTCTCATTGATGGACTTGATAAATCCATTGGACGAAAATGGAGAACATTGGCACGTTTTTTGTGCCATGGCACAAGTCAAGGAGTTGGTAGGATATTTGTGTTTAGTTAATCCTCACCCTACACTTGCCTTGCACTTGTCTTCATCTTGGCCATTGGTTGGCCAAGGCTTGAGCTATAAATACCCCCTTTGATGAAGAGTTCTTCATCCACAAAGTTATCTTCCAAGTCTAAAAATCCTCTCCTCTCCTTTGTAGCCATTTCGTCAAACACCTCCTCCTTGTGAAGGTGGCCTTGGCCGAATACCCACCTAGCCTAGCCAAAAATCTACCCCCCCTCCCTTGGTAGAAAAGTTACCTTCTTGTATCGTTATAATGCCCAAAATACCCTAGCCCAAATACCTTAGTACTTAGTAGAAGTTGTGGAGAACTTCTAAGGTTCTTGGAGCATACAACTTAGGAGCAAAACCTTGCTCAGGCGCGACTTTTTCTAGGATATTATTGGGCTTACCGAGGTAATAATCCTAACCCTCTTTTGAATTAGAGAATACTTACTGTTATAGTATAAGAATAAGTATAAATACTTAGAAGTATATCACAGAATAGAATTGAAGTGTTAATCACTTAGAAGGGTTTAAAAGAAGATTAATCAAACTGTACTTACATAGGACTGTTTTCACAGTAGACTTATATAGCTCACCGGGTAGGGAAGTGCTGCCCGACTTACCGTAGAATTATGAACCCCCTGTTTAGAATGACCTTCAGAGTAGTCTTTAATAGATATATGTGACTATTATAGGTGACTCTCTGTGACATATTCAACTTGGCGGTGGTTTTTATTTGAGAAGGTATGTGATTCTTCCTAAAGCATGATATTTTACAATATAACTACGGCAATGTCTTTGACTTAAGCCTGAATAATACTTACGGCAATGCCTCACGGCTTAAGCCTGAATAATACTTACGGCAATGCCTCACGGCTCAAGCCTGAATAATAAAGAACTGAAAACATTTCAAAAGACTACTGAATCATATTAACAGAAGAGAACTAATTGGTTTTTTTTAAAACAGAAGCTTAAGAATTATACTAAGCTTTATGGGAAGTAAGTATAACCACTTAAGATTTATAAAAGAAACAAGTTTGCCTATGTGTTTATAACAGACTTGTATTGTGAAAAGAATAATAAAGATGGTTTGATAAATAGACATGATATGATGCTATGTGTGTTGGTATCTTGTAACGTTTGTATAGGTGAGTATCCTTGTTGTGCTTATGTTGTTTAAAGATAAGTTGTTATGTTAGTATACTATCACTCACCTCTTGAGATGATACCGGGGGTTAAGCTGCCCTCCGATGCGGGGTAGACTCAGGCGGTCTGGGACCATGATTCGAGAATACCTCATGCGGGTCCAGGGGGCCTATGCGGAGCTACGAGTTCGAGTTAGTATGCGGGGTTATACCTCATGCGATGCATGTGGCCATGCGGACAATGAGTCGGGGCGATGCCGAGGTAGCTACCCTCGATGCGGGGTTATACCTCATGCGGGCCCATGTGAGTGGCCTATGCGGACTCGGGAGTCGAGATTAGGCTGCGGAATGATGATGAGGCGAGTGGCCTGTTTCGATCATTCGCGGCCTAGACAAGACTCATTCTGATTACTATTGTTGCTCTTGTTTGTGATGTGGCACTATGTGCGGTTTCTTGGTTGTTTCATACATATTTGTAAAGGTTTTAAAAATGATATGTTTCATTTAAGTACTTCTGATTTCGCATACTTAGTACTGTTATCGACCTCCTTGAGGGCTGCGTTCATGCCGCGAGTAAGGGCAAGCAGTGTTAGATCCGCATTCCTAGGATCTCTACGTTGGTGTCGGGAGCTCCATCTCTTAGGAGACTCTACTTTTGGTATGATCTCCTGTTGTAGATAGTTTTATGCGATCGAGGTATGGCGGGGCCCTGTCCGCCATAGTTGTATATTTCCTTAGAAGTGCAGAGTCATGTTTATGCGATTGTCGGATGTAACTGCTGAACTATGATTATATATATGCCGAAAGGCGGTGTTTTTCTCACATAAACTGTGTCTTATTTTATAAACTGTTTCATGTCTTGTTTTATATTTTCCGCTGATTTCCCTGATGTATGACTACTTGGGTGCCCCGGTAAGGCACGATCCACGAACCGGGCAGTCGTGACACTAACTAGTTGTCTTCGTATAATACCCCCCTCCTCTTGGTAGAAATACTCTCAAAAGTATTGTTATAATGCCCAAATTACCTTAGCCGTATACCTTGTAGTATTCTAAAGTTATACTTATACGAAAAGCCCAGAAATACTATTATACTTCCCTTCCGTCACAAAAACCGAAACCCTAAGGAAAATCTCCATAGTTAGTTGGAGTATTAAGTAGAAGTTGGTTAGAACTTCTAAGGGTTGTTTGGAGCGGGTCGGGCGCAAAGTCTGAGCTAAACCTTGCTCGGGATCGACATTTAAACTCGGATAATTATGGGCTTATCGAGGTAAATATCTTGTCCTCTATTGTAATTGGAAATTACATGATTGTTAGACTATATAGTTGAAGTATACTATATATAGTCTTGAGCGTAGTTATCGCAATGTCTTTTGACTTAAGCTGAATAATAAGAAACCTTTTCGAAAGAAGTCTTGTCGTATTTACATGGGGATATTCTGATGACTTGTGTAGTTTTTTTGTGTGGTAGAATTGTGCACGTCCGTTTTAGACTTTTAACCCCCCCCCCCCTGGTTGGCTTGGTAGCCGGCCCCGATAGAGGAGGAGATTTCTGTTGTTGCGGGGAGGTCTTGCCAATTTTCTGTAGAATGTTCTGCGAAGGGATCTAAATGTTAATAAGCGCCTTGTGGCCTTATAGGTTGAAGTACTACGTATGGCGCGATCTACTGGCTAAGGAGTAGCCGACGGTTTGAAGTACTTGGAGCGTTTTGCTATTAGTCGATACTCGTCGCGAGGTATGTGAACCTCTTCCTATCTCTTCTAGCATGATATGTGTGAACTATGTAGTACGGTAGACGTACATGTGCTAAATGTATTTGATTGGTTTAAAACATAAAGTGTTATAACGGCTTTATGGGAAGTTGGTTATAACAGCTTTATGTTGGTAAGAAGATACTTGTGGTTTTTAAAAGGTAACTGGTTTGAACTATAACTGGCTTGTTATGTGTTAATAAAGAACTTGAAGTATTTCAAAAGATTTTGAATCATTTTGAAAGAAGAAGTAATACTTGGTTTTTGAAAACTTAAGAGTTATACTAGCTTTATGGGAAGTTAGGTATAACGGCTTAAGAATGGTTTCTTGATTTCGAAATCGAATGTGTATCGACAAACCATGCCGCGTTAATAAAGGAAATTTTTGTGATTAAGTATTATTAAAACCGGTAGAAACTTCCATCTGCATAGAAGCTAAGATGAGACAAAATGATATTTCCTAGATCATGGCTGCTGTAATAAGATTGTTATAAACAAGAATATCCTACTCACATATAAGACTTATGTTTCTCAGATAGTTTAAAAGAGAATTATATTCTTAAATGAATAAGACTATGAACTACGAAACCTTTCTAAAATAAGAAAGCGTGAACATTTGAAATTAGGCAAACTTGGGCGTTTGGAAAATAATGTCGTTACTTGATTTTACAAAGGTAAGTGTTTTGTTTTACTTAAAAGGATAATCACTCTATTTTCACATAACTACGTATTGTGTGACTTTTATGAAAGAAACGTATCTTTTAAAGATTTAGTGTATGAAGTACTTTGGGGATAAAAAACCGAACTTGTTGACATATAGTAGAAAGTACCATGTGTGTATAAATTGATTGTGTTGGATTGTGATATCCTTGTAAATACTTTCTAGGTGATTGATAAGTAAACATGCTAGGATGCTATGTGTGTTATTATCTTGTGATGTTAGAGTAAAGGGATTATCCCCACGACTGTGCTTAAAGTTGTTTGACTATCAGACGTTATGTTGGGATTGTACCACTAACATTGACTTATTTCGGAGGTTAAGCGCCTCCGTCGGGGTAGACTCGGTGATGCAGGACCATGATTCGAGAATACCTCATGCGGGTCCAGGGGATCCATGCGGAACTACGGGAGTTCCAGGTTAGTGTGCGGCCTTTATGGTCATGCGGTCTATGTGGCCATGCGGACTGCGAGTCCAGGACGATGCCGGGGAGTAGCTACCCTCGATGCGGGGTTATACCTCATGCGGGCCTATGAGGTTGGCCTATGCGGAGCTGCGGAAAGTTCCAGGGCTAGGCAGCGCACATTTGATCTGCGAGCGAGTGACGGCTTTGATCATGTGACGGTGCAGAGCGAGATATCATGATCTGATTTATGACCTTGTTAGTGCGTAGGTGTTAGTAGTCGGCTATGCCTTCGTACCCACTGTCTTCGTTTTATTTGGACACAGGTGGGACACGGTGTTCATGTATTCCTTGGTGCTTTTCTATCATAGGCTAGGCGGTGAGGAAGGTATTCCACGGGCATGATTGATGTTATGGGCTTGAGACCCATAGTTATATTCGTGATGACTTTGAGGCGTGAGTCCACGACTTGACATATTTGCTTATTTATTGTGAGCGTAGTTTGGTTATCATACATGTCTCTGCTTTATAGACTATTATGATTTCATTTACGATATTTTTAGTTTCACATGTCGGTACTGTTGTCTTGACCTCGCCCTTGGGCTGCGTTCATGCCGCAGTTGAGGTACACCGATCGTTGATCCTAGCTCTCGAGTCCGATTTCAGCGTTTGGGAAGCTCCGTTTCTCGGAGGCTTATCGATGGTATAGTCCTGCGTCGTAAGTGTTTACATTCGGGGTTTGGCGGGGCCTGTCCGCCATTATTGTCGTATCATTCTTAGAAGTGCATGTAATCGTTGTGGCGGGGTTTGTAAAAAGGATTAAAGCTGCTCATGTTGAAAGAGTTGTTATTTATATATATCCGAAGGTAACCGTTTTTAGTTGCTTTGTCTTCTTATTTCAACGTCTTATTACACTGGTTTCATGTATTGTCTTTATGTTCGATTACTCGATGTATGTCTACTTGGGTGCCCGGTAATGCACGATCCACGGGCCGGTTGGTCGTGACAAAAGTGGTATCGAGCGATTAATCCTCGGAAAGTGTCTGAGCCGTATCGATGAAGTCTTGATTATCGGTGTGTTGTGCACCACCAATAATCGAGGAGGCTATAGGTATTTAGGATTGGTTTCTATTCTTCTCACTCTGAGATCGTGCCTTAGAGGTGTGTTGTAAGTTGGACCTCCGACGAAATTATTTCCACTTATCGTTATGCCTCGCGTAGGCAACCGCCGGGAGGGAGGCAAAGCGGCGGAGCTGCGAGTAGAGTGCAGAGGGTTGCGTGGGCACAGGCCCAATCATCACCTGGGGTGGTGCTTCATTCGGGGAGTTTTGCGACGTCACTAGCCCCAGCAGAGTTTAGCACGGCGGCGGCAGTTCCTACTGCGGCCACGATGTTTGGACGCCGGTTCCATGGCGGAAGCAGAGAATATAGATTGCGAAAAGACAACCTGTTACTAGCTATGGATTTGGCTACGAGAGTGTGTGCGATGTACGCGAGTCTTGATGACTATCAGCGAGAAGGTTGTGCAAGAGTAAGTTCTTGATTAGGCTTGAGCATGGCACGTATGCGGGCTTATGCAGTCGAGAAAGCGTAGAGATCGGCGGGTTAACGAGGGCGAGAAGAGGCGAGTAGCGAGGTCCTTTAGTAACTTCGAGTCGAGTCACCTCGCGTGATTAGATTATGCACATCCACGGTGCGAAAGGTCCTCGCGGGGTTCGGGGCGTTCGGGTATGCGAGAGTTGGTCGAGCTCGAGCTTCGGTTCCACGATCCTGCGAAGGTTCCGGCCATCCGATTGATTTTCTCGGTGTTCGCGATGTGGCGTCGCCATCCGGGAATGTCGTCTTTTAGTTGGTCTTGGTTGTACCTATGACCGTCGTGTCGATGTCGAGAGTGTCTGGTAGGAGGACTCGGCCTTGAGAATCGGTGGGTAGTTTGTCATCTTCAGCTATGCGCCTACAGGCGAGTTTGATTAGACGACTAAGGAAGTGAAGCGATGGGTCGGTATATCTTTAACCCTAGAGCTTTGTATAAGTGATAAGGTGAGTATACCTTAAGTGTTATGTTCAGATTGCATGAGTGTTTATTGTAATTAGAAATCTTGGTTAGTTAACCAAGTAAGATTTGGGGATAGAAGGTGTGAGCCTTAGAGTTTTATACGTAGAGACCTTAGAAGTAAGGCCGTCGAGTAAAAGGCGTATGTTTATGTTTGACCCTTATAGGAGTGCATAGTGCACGTGAGCTATGTTGTGGGATAAGTCCACGAGTAGTGTGGAATGAAAGAGGGTAGTTGAGCTAAGAAGACCGCTAGGTTTTCGTAACATGATTAGTGAGAGTTTTCCTTGGAGAGCTAGCGTTTAGCGCGTTCTTGGGTCGGGTTGAGCCGCGTTGCGGGTCAACCCGCGGCATGTATGGTGGTGGGGTCGGTTGTGGTGGTCCCGCCTTGTGGTAAGTCACGAGGTGTTAGGCCCATGTTCGCCATTAACAGACTGAGTTCGTGGATGCATTCGACCGATGGTCGGGCGATAAATTCGACCCATCGTGTCTTCGATCGAGGACCGTTGCTCGGCAGTGATGTTATGTCAGAGAGGTTGAAAGGCTGCACGGGGTGCCTACCTTCACCTTATGTCAGACAGTGAAGCCCAGGTTGTGGCTATTTTCGTTTTCTAAAAGTTTACGAGCGGGGTTAAGAACTTCGGTGAGTCTCGAATCGCGTTCGCCACCGGGCGATGGTTGGATTTCGAGGTAGTTGTGGAGATTGTTGTCTCTGTGGAGGAGTGTTTAAGCTACCATTTCGGATTCGGATGTCGCCTTATAAAGCCTTGTAGGGCGGATGTGTAAGTTCTTGGTCGAGTGGTTCGATGTTGGCAAGGTTCGATAGTTGGTTGAGCTTGTTCCGGTGACGTGGATAGTGAAGCTTGTCTAGAAGAAGTTACGGCGGCTCGGAGAAATCGTGCGGATAATCGGCGGCGACGCTTAGAGTTCGAGTTGGTGGTCGGTCTTCTTGAAAGTACCACCGGGTTGGGTGTGACGAGTTTTGGAATCTGAGAGGAACTTAGCCCGAGTTACTTTGGGCCTTTGAGTTCATGTGAAGAATAGGCCAGGTTGCCTATATGTTAGCATTTGCCGTCCGACTTAGGAGGCAGTGCGTCCAGTCGTTCGTGCTATGTTCGAGAAGGAAATCGGAGATCCATCCAGAGTATTCCCAGCTAATGATGACCAAGTTGAAGATGATAACCCCGAGTTTTGGAGGCGACGATGTCAAATGTGGTAAGAGTTCGAGTGTCTGGCGACCTCGGGGATCGCATGTAGTCGGTACCATTTGTTGGGTCGCGGGTGACACTAGAACCTCGCGGCAAAGTGACAAAAGTGGTATCGGGAAGAAGCGAGCATGTATGGCGAGCATAGATGTGACCATTTCTTTTGTTTGGAAAAAGTGTGGAGGAAGTATATTTTAGACCCCGGAGAGAGGTGTTTGTGGTGATGTTAGAGGTGATTCCTCGTGGACTTGGATGTAAGTATTTTGCGCAGTTGTTTCTGTGGCCATTGTGGCAGGATTGTTTCGTAAGTATGGTAGTGAAGACTATACTGGCGCACGTTTGTTTTGAGACTTAGAAGGAACATTCGGGACGAATGTTTCTAAGGAGGGGAGAATGTTATACCCCGTATTTCCAGAGTATGTACGTAAGAACGTACGTATAAAATTTGAACTTGAGAAAGTAGCTTGGCCGAAATTTATTTGTGCACAACACCCGATTAGAGTCATTTTTCGACGAAACGTTTCCACAGCTTTCGTAGGGGAATTTCCGGCTATGTCATTTTTAATTTTTGCGGATTTTTCCGAGAGACGAAACATTTTGGACCAACAAGAGGGCGACACTTGTCACCCTCTCATTGGAACACCTTGGGCGGTCAAGGGTGGCCGAAAGTGTGCCTATTTTGGCATGGAGTTGGTAGGATATTTGTGTGTTAGTTGGTTAAGGGGCACTTGGCAAGATCTTGGCCCTACACTTGCCTTGCACTTGGCATGATCTTGGCCATTGGTTGGACTTGGCTTATACTATAAATACCCCCCTTAGGATGACTTCTTCATCCATTCCAAATATTTCCTAAGTGTTAGAAATCCTCCCTCCCTTGAAAGAGTTGTTCTCGTCCTCCCCCCTCCCCCTTGGCCGAGAGCCCTTCCCCCCCCTCCTTGGGGTGCTAGCCGTGGGGTACCCCCCCCCTAGCCTAGTTGTTTTCGTATAATACCCCCCTCTTGGTAGAAATACTCTCAAAAGTATTGTTATAATGCCCAAATTACCTTAGCCGTATACCTTGTAGTATTCTAAGGTTATACTTATACGAAAAGCCCAGAAATACTATTATACTTCCCTTCAGTCACAAACCGAAACCCTAAGGAAAATCTCCATAGTTAGTTGGAGTATTAAGTAGAAGTTGGTTAGAACTTCTAAGGGTTGTTTGGAGCGGGTCGGAGCGCAAGGAGTAGGAGCTAAACCTTGCTCAGGATCGACATTTAAACTCGGATAATTATGGGCTTATCGAGGTAAATATCTTGTCCCTCTATTGTAATTGGAAATTACATGATTGTTAGACTATATAGTTGAAGTATACTATATATAGTCTTGAGCGTAGTTATCGGCAATGTCTTTTGACTTAAGCTGAATAATAAGAAACCTTTTCAAAGAAAGTCTTGAGCTGTATTTACATAGGGTGTATTCTGATGAACTTGTGTAGCTTTTACGTGAGGTAGAATTGTGTGCGTCGGTTTAGACTTATAACCCCCTGGTTGGCTTGGTAGCGGCCCAGATAGAGAGGAGATTTACGCTGTTGCGGGGAGAGTCTTCTTGAATTTTACGTAGAATGTTCTCTGAAGGGATCTAAATGTTAATAAGCGCCTTGTGGCCTTATAGGTTGAAGTACTACGTGTAGCGCGATCTTGGCTAAGGAGTAGCCGAAGCGGTTTGAAGTACTTGGGCGTTTTGCTATTAGTCGATACTCGTCGCGAGGTATGTGAACCTCTTCCTATCTCTTCTAGCATGATATGTGTGAACTATGTAGTACGGTAGACGTACATGTTCTAAATGTATTTGAGTGTTTTAAAACATAAAGTTTTATAACGGCTTTATGGGCAGTTGGTTATAACAGCTTTATGTTGTTAAGAAGATACTTGTAGTTTTTAAAAGGTAAGCGGTTTGAACTATAAGCGGCTTGTTATGTGTTAATAAAGAACTTGAAGTATTTCAAAAGATTTTGAATCATTTTGAAAGAAGAAGTAATACTTGGTTTTGAAAACTTAAGAGTTATACTAGCTTTATGGGAAGTTAGGTATAACGGCTTAAGAATGGTTTCTTGATTTGGAAATCGAATGTGTATCGACAAACCAACTGCAGCGTTAATAAAGGAAATGTTTTGTGATTAAGTATTATTAAAACGGTAGAAACTTCCATCTGCATAGAAGCTAAGATGAGACAAAATGATATTTCCTAGATCATGGTCTTTGTAATAAGATTGTTATAAACAAGAATATCCTACTCACATATAAGACTTTTGTTTCTCATATAGTTAAAAGAGAATTATATTCTTATATGAATAAGACTATGAACTATGAAACCTTTCTAAAATAAGAAACGTGAACATTTGAAATTAGGCAAACTTGGACGTTTGGAAAATAATGTCGTTACTTGATTTTACAAAGGTAAGTGTTTTGTTTTACTTAAAAGGATAATCACTCTATTTTCACATAACTACGGGTATTGTGTGACTTTTGTGAAAGTAACGTATCTTTTAAAGATTTAATGTATGAAGTACTTTGGGGATAAAAACCCGAACTTGTTGACATATAGTAGAAAGTACCTTGTGTGTATAACTTGATTGTGTTGGTTTGTGATAGCCTTGTAAATACTTTCTTGTTGATTGATATGTAAACATGCTAGGATGCTATGTGTGTTAGTATCTTGTGATGTTAGTGTAAAGGGGTTTTCCCCTCGACTGTGCTTAAAGTTGTTTGACTATCGGTAGTTATGTTGGTATTGTACCACTCGCTTGACTTATTTCCGGAGGTTAAGGCGCCTCCGTCTGGGGTAGACTTCGGTGATGCAGGACCATGATTCGAGAATACCTCATGCGGGTCGAGGATCCATGCGGAACTCTGGGAGTTCGAGGTTAGTGTGCGGCCTTTATGGTCATGCGGTCTATGTGGCCATGCGGTCGCGAGTCGGGGCGATCTTAGGGAGTAGCTACCCTCGATGCGGGGTTATACCTCATGCGGGCCTATGAGGTTGGCCTATGCGGGTGCGGAAAGTTCGAGGCTAGACGCGCACATTTGATCTGCGAGCGAGTGACCGGCTTTGATCATGTGACGGTCAGAGCGGATATCATGATCTGATTTATGACCTTGTTAATCTGTAGGTGTTAGTAGTCGGCTATGCCTTACGTGCCTACCTGTCTTGTTTTATTTGGACACAGTGGGACACGGTGTTCATGTGTATTCCTTGGTGCTTTTCTATCATAGACTGCCGGCAGTGAGGAAGGTATTCCACGGGCATGATTGATGTTATCGGCTTGAGACCCATAGTTATATTCGAGTGATGACTTTGAGGGCGTGAGTCACGACTTGACATGGCCTTATTTATTGTGAACTGTAGTTTGGTTATCATACATGTCTCCTGCTTTATAGACTATTATGATTTCATTTACAGTATTTTTAGTTTCACATACACGGTACTGTTATCGACCTCCTTGAAGTGCGTTCATGCCGCGAGTTGAGTACACGATCGTTGATCTAGCTCGAGTCGCGATTTGGCGTTTGGGAAGCTCCGTTTCTCGGAGGCTTATCGGTGGTATAGTCCCTGTCGTCGTAAGTGTTTACATTCGGGGTGTCACGCCCCGATCGGGCGTGATGGTGCCTTACCGGGCACCCTAGTGATACAACATCGAGAAAACCGGCGGAAAATAAAACACGAGTCATGAAACAAGAGATATAATAAATAACGAGCCAACCAAAGCGATTGCCTTGGTATAAACATAAAAACCCGAGCAGTTATCCTTTTTACAAACCACGCCCCAACGATTACTCAGACCTAAGATTTACAACAACTATGACGGACGGGGCGCCATACCACGAATGTACAAGAACCTACAACTCGGAAACATACAAAGATAAGCCTCAAGGAACGGAGCTTTCAACACGCGAAATGAGATCCTAGGCGGGGATCCACGGCCGATGTACCTCTACTGCGGCATGAACGCGGCCGAAGGAGGTCGATTACAACGGTACCAAGTATGTGAAGCGTCAAATCGTAAATGAAATCATAATAGCTTAAAAGCGGGAGACATGTATGATAACCAAAATACGATGCAGCAACATAAGCGGTCAAGTCGGGGACTCACGCCAAAGTCACCACTCAAATATAACTATGGGTCTCACGCCCACAACATCCATCATGTTCGTCATGGCGCGTATGCCCGGAATCTTGCGCCGGTGTTGACATGTCCATGATGCAACAATAATAACAAGGCGCGTGGCCACGTACCGAATCTGCGTCGGTGTAGACATGCCCATGTAACCTCAATAACAATATACTGGGTGGTCAACCCTGCCGCATGGACACATGCCCCCGGAATACTGCATCGGTGTAGACATGTCCATGTTGCAGTAATAACCATATATCGGGTAATCAACCCGACGCGTGCCGGAATCTTGCGTCGGTGTAGACATGTCCATGTGACATCAACAACAAGCGGTAATCAAAATGGAAACATACTCGTGGAATTCTCCATCACGCCAAAGCGTCAAGTAAGTTCTCAACAAGTCAACCGCCTCTATCGAGGCAGCGGTAACACAGAAATACCACAATTGCACAACAAAGGCTATCATCACAAGCATAGGCAAGTTTCACAACAACAAGCATAGGCAAGTTTCACAACAACAAGCATAGGCAAGTTTCACAACAACTCAAAGTACTTTCATTTTATGCGATGCGGGTTTTAACCCCAAAGTACTACATACGTTAAGTTCTTTTAAAGAGATCCATTACTTTTATAAAAGTCACCCGATACGTAGTATTAGAATGACCAACCCACATTCCCTTTTCAAAATCAAGTAACAACATTCTTTTCCTAAGTTCGGTTTGCCTAGTTTGATTACTCAAGCTTCTCATTTTCAAATGGTTTCATAGTTTCCAAACTTAATCACTGGATTCCTTTTAGAACAATTGAGTAATATATGTCTCACGTGAGAGTAGGTTATTCTTGTTTACAACATTCTTATTACAATGACCATGATCTAGAAAATGTATATCATTTTGTCTCATCTTAGTTTCTATGCAGATGGAGGTTTCTCTGGTTTTAATACAATTCATCATTATTCAATACATTTTCCTTTATTAACTGCGGTGGTGCAGCCGATACATTCGATTTCAAATCGGTAAAACATTATCCCTTTAAATAAAACCAAGTACTCATTACTCACGAATGAGGTTTCACAAACATTCACATTAAAACAAATAAGTTAAGTCTCTTATCTTATAAGATCAAGTCTCTTAACTTCTAACATCGATAAACCATTTTCTTTACCTCTCTTAAGACATTATACCTAACTCCCATAAAGCTAGTATAACTCTTTTTAAAACCTTTAAAACCAAGTGTTACTCTCCTTCAAAACGATTTATAAATCTTTTGAAATACATCAAGTTCTTTATTATAACTAGCGATTATAATTCACATCGATTACCTTTTAAAACCACAAAGTATTTTCTTACCTACATAAAGTCGTTATAACAACTTCCCATAAAGCCGTTATAACACTTTATGTTTAAACAATCAAACACGATTAACACGTATGCGTCTACCGTACTACATAGTTCACACATATCATGCTAGAAGAGATAGGAAGAGGTTCACATACCTCGCGACGATTATCGACAATAAGCAAAAAGCTCCAAGTACTACAACCTTGCTAGCCCTTTCCACTCCTCGAGTAGAATACGCTACTCTTAGTACTTTCACCTATAAAGGTCAAACGTCTATTAACCCCAAAACACAAGTTTATCTTTCTACTGAAAATTCGTGACACCTCCCCATGCAGCGTAAATCTCTCGCTTTATCGGTGGCTACCAAGCCAACCGGGGTGCTTAACACGCCTAACGGACGGCGTACAATTCTACTACACAATAATTACGCATAAGTCTCTTTTGTCTGACACTAGGTAATTCTGATTCAGTTCTTCTCTTTATTATCCTTCTATGTGATTCTTGTTCAATTCTTTATTCTTGGGCTTAAGTCAAAAGACATTGCCACAATACTAAGTTCATTCTATATATAGTATACAACAACTATATATTCAACACTTATGTAATTTCCAATTACAATAGAAGGACGATGAGTGTTTACCTCGATAAGCCGAAAATGATCCAAGGATAAAGTCGATCCTGAGCAGCGCTTAGCTCCTACTCGGCGCTCAAACAACCCTTAGAAGTTCTAACCAACACTTACAACTTCAACAACGGGTGAAGATTTCCTTAGGGTTTCGTTTTTGTGGCTAAAGGAAGTATAATCGTATTTTCTGGGCTTTTGTATAAGTGTAACCTTGGGAATACTACAAGGTATTTGGGCCAAGGTATTTGGACATAACAACAATACTAGGAGAGTATTTCTATACCACAACAAGGGGTATTATACGAAAACAACTAGGCTAGGGGGGGGGGGGGAGGCTCTCGGCCAAAGGCCTTAACCAAGGGGAGGGGTGTTGGACGATTTCAAGGTTGAGGGGGAGGGAGAGATTTTTAACACTTAGAACAATTTTGGATGAAGAAGTTCATCAACATGGAGGGGTATTTATAGGTGAAGAAATGGCCAACCAATGGCCAAGATTCTTCCAAGTGTATAGCAAGTGTAAGGTCAAGATCAAGCCATGTGTTTGTGGGTCCCACTTGCTCATCAACTACACAAAAATATCCTACCTAACCCTTGACCAAAATTGGGCAACAAAAACGTGCCAAGAATGGCCATTTCGCGTCCCTTTGCTTCCAATGTGAGGTGACACATGTCACCCTCCGTTGGTCCAAAATGTTTCGTCTCTCGGAAAAATCCGCAAAAATTATAAATGACATAGCGGAATTTTCCCAACAAAGCTATGGAAACGTTTAGTCAACGACTCTGTCGGGTGTTGTGTACAAATTTGAAACTTGCCTAACTTAAGGCTCAAATTTTCTACGTCGTCCTCACGTCATACTCGAAAATACGAGGTATAACATTTTCCCCCAGAAACATTCGTCCGAATGTTCCTTCTCAAGTCTCAACACAAACATGCGCGCGATTATAGTCTTCAACTGCTATACGTCTGAAAACAATCATGCCACACGCGCCATGAAATAACAAATGCACAAAATACGAAATCCCAAGTCACGAGGAATCACCTCTGTTATCACAAAAGTTCCCACAAGGTCTAAAATATACTCCTCTGCACCTTCATTTCACAAAGAAAGCGATCACACTCGTTCACTTCTCCCCTACCTCGTCGTACCTGTTCGAACACTCGAACTCTTCCCGATCTACGCACCACACTTGATCCAACGCTTGTTTCCAACCCGGAGTCACTACCTCCAAACTTGGTCATCTTACTAACCTCGATTTCCTCTAAGGCCATTCTCGGCCTTCACGAACTGATTACGGTCGAGCGTATCCACGAACTCATACGATGGTCATCTAAACTTGGGCCTAGCACCCTCGTGACCACTGCCACCGTGGGGACCACCCGAGCTGACCCTTCCGCCGAAGCGGGGCCGGGTTAGCCCGCAACATGGCTGACCCGACCATCAGTAGCGCCAACTTCGCTCGCCGACACGGAACACATCATGGAAGCTACCACTTCCATCTCACACTAACCAGATTTTTAATCACACTATAGCACAAAGCTATCCGAACATAACACTTAACACATCATTAACATCAATACATACAAGTATCTACGGGGTTAAGGATATACGAAACTAGGCGGTTCGAGGCGCTAAAGCTGAGAACTTCCACGCGACCTCTGTGGCATGCATCGCTCTAGTAGTCTGTGCTATCCTACCAGCGCTACCCACAGTCGGACGATCTATCGTCATATGGCCTGTTGGCGCCAAGAATAACAAGCTCCCTTGGTACTACGACACTCCCGAAATGCGGTCTACCACATCGACCACCGAGGTAGGGGTATTGCATCCGCAACACCCTACTCCCGAACATTCGAAACACAGGAGCCACGACGCTCCTGAATATCCCGAGGTCGAAGGCTGCGGAGGACCACTCTGCAATGGCGGAGTACATAACTAGTCTGCTCTTGGCGGTCCGCCTCGAAAGTCGCCAAAATATCCGGCCGTCTTGGCATAACCTGCGAATCACGGTCCGCGTCGATCTGCGCTCGCCGCACCAGTGCATGAGCACGAATGCGGGCAATGTCCATGCGGTGAAACACCGAACAACTCTGCTAGGTAATCATCGAGCCTCGTAACATATCGGTGCACTCGATCCTCCATACTAGCTACTAATGCGGGAACATACCGCCGATGAGTCGAACTCCACATTGTACTCGGCTGCGCCCATTACGCCTCAACATCAAAAATCGCCGGCCCGAGCCCTCCTCATTTGCGGAGGCAAGAAATGTGCGGGAAGGCCCGGAAACTTCGTCCCAAACGGTGGAAGTGCATGCTCTCCCGGAAAGCTCCCACGAGTCAAACCAATCGGCTGCGGTATCACGCGGCCGATGCGAACAAATGTCACGGACTCGGTCTCGAAGCCTTGATCACCGCGCGATCCTCTGCAGCGACGGATGAACTCCTGCGGATCATCCTCGGCCTCGACCAGTAAAACTCAGCGGGCTCTGACTAAGGAAATCCCGTAGCCTCAGCTATGCGCCTCGGGTGCACTACAGTCTTCTTTGGGCTGAGCTAACTGCGTCCGGCCCTATCCTCATATCGCCTGACCACGGCGATAATCGCCATCTCTCGTGACCCATCTCCCGCTCGGTGTGGGGTGGAGGCTCAGTCTTGTAGTCTCAGCAGCCCCTGCTGCGGCTCTCAACTCTCTTTGGTCTTTGGCGTCGCAAAACTTCGCCGTCAAGCACTACCTCAGTCTTGGCCGGGCTGCGCCTCGTACTCCTCTGAATCCACTAGCTCCTCGGCTGCCTTGCCGCCCAGGCCTGGTTGCCTTCGCGGAGGCATAAGTGGTCAAACCGAAACCCGTCAGAGTGGTCCAACTTACAACACCGCTCTAAGGCACGATCTCAGAATGAGAAGAATGGAAACCAATACTAAATGTACTATAGCCTCATGATTATAGATTTGGTGCACACACCGATAATCAAGACTCTACTAGACACGGTGCAGAGACACTTTCCGAGGACTAAGCGCTGATACCACTTTGTCACGCCCGGTCCGGGCGTGGTCGTGCCTTACCGGGCACCCTAGTGATACAACATCGAGAAAACCGCGGAAAATAAAACACGAGTCATGAAACAATAGATATAATAAATAACCGAAGCCCAAAGCGATTTGCCTTCGGTATAAACATAAAAACCCGAGCGTTATCCTTTACAAACCACGCCTGCGATTACTCTGCACCTCTAAGATTTACAACAACTATGACGGGACGGGGCCGCCATACCCCAGATGTACAAGAACCTACAACTCGGGAAACATACCAAAGATAAGCCTCGAAGGAACGGGCTTTCAACACGAAATGAGATCCTAAGGCGGGGATCCACGGCCGATGTACCTCTACTGCGGCATGAGCGGCCCGAAGGAGTCGATGCAAGTACCAAGTATGTGAAAGCGTCAAATCAGTAAATGAAATCATAATAGCTTAAAAAGCGGGAGACATGTATGATAACCAAAATACAAGATGCAACATAAGCGATCAGTCGGGGACTCACGCCTCAAAGTCACCACTCAAATATAACTATGGGTCTCACGCCACAACATCCATCATGTTCGCATCATGGCGCGTGCCGGAATCGCATCGGTGTAGACATGTCCATGATGCAACAATAATAACAAGGCGCATGGCCACGTACCGGAATCTTGCATCGGTGTAGACATGCCCATGTAACCTCAATAACAATATCTTTGGGTGGTCAACCGCGCGTAGCCACATGCCCCCGGAATACTGCATCGGTGTAGACATGTCCATGTTGCAGTAATAACCATATATCGGGTAATCAACGGCGCGTGGCGCATGCCCTGGAATATGCGTCGGTGTAGACATGTCCATGTGACATCAACAACAAGACGATAATCAAAATGGAAACATACGTGGAATTCTCCATCAGCCCAGACGCGTCCAAGTAAGTTCTCAACAAGTCAACGGCCTCTATCGAGAGACGGTAACGAAATACCACTTGCACAACAAAGGCTATCATCACAAGCATAGGCAAGTTTCACAACAACAAGCATAGGCAAGTTTCACAACAACAAGCATAGGCAAGTTTCACAACAACAAGCATAGGCAAGTTTCACAACAACTCAAAGTACTTTCATTTTATGCGAGTCGGGTTTTAACCCCAAAGTACTACATACGTTAAGTTCTTTTAAAGAGATCCATTACTTTTATAAAAGTCACCCGATACGTAGTATTAGAATGACCAACCACAGTCCCTTTTCAAAATCAAGTAACAACATTCTTTTCCTAAGTTCCAGTTTGCCTAGTTTCAATTACTCAAGCTTCTCATTTTCAAATGGTTTCATAGTTCCCAAACTTAATCACTGGATTCCTTTTTAGACCACTTGAGTAATAGATGTCTCACGTGAGAGTAGGTTATTCTTGTTTACAACATTCTTATTACAAGACCGTGATCTAGAAAATGTATATCATTTTGTCTCATCTTAGTTTCTATGCGGATGGAGTTTCTCTTGGTTTTAATACAATTCATCATTATTCAATACATTTTCCTTTATTAGCTGCGGTGGTGCAGCCGATACACATTCTGATTTCCGAAATCAGTAAAACATTATCCCTTTAAATAAAACCAAGTACTCATTACTCACGAATGAGGTTTCACACAAACATTCACATTAAAACAAATAAGTTAAGTCTCTTATCTTATAAGATCAAGTCTCTTAACTTCTAACATCAGTAAACCATTTTCTTTACCTCTCTTAAGACATTATACCTAACTACCCATAAAGCTAGTATAACTCTTTTTAAAACCTTTAAAACCAAGTGTTACTCTCCTTCAAAACCGATTTATAAATCTTTTGAAATACATCAAGTTCTTTATTATAACTAGCCAGTTATAATTCACATCAGTTACCTTTTAAAACCACAAAGTATTTTCTTACCTACATAAAGCTGTTATAACCAACTTCCCATAAAGCCGTTATAACACTTTATGTTTTAAACAATCAAACACAGATTAACACGTATGCGTCTACCGTACTACATAGTTCACACATATCATGCTAGAAGAGATAGGAAGAGGTTCACATACCTCGCGACGATTATCGACAATAAGCAAAAAGCTCCAAGTACTACAACCACTAGCCCTTTCCACTCCTCGAGTAGAATACGCTACTCTTAGTACTTTCACCTATAAAGGTCACAAACGTCTATTAACCCCAAAACACAAGTTTCTATCTTTCTACGTAAAATTCGAAGCACCTCCCCATGGCAGCGTAAATCTCCTCCTTTATCGGTCGGCTACCAAGCCAACCAGGGGGTTAACACGCCTAACCGGACGCGTACAATTCTACTACGGTAATGCTACATAAGTCTCTTGTATACTGACCCTAGGTAATTCTGATTCGATTCTTCTCTTTATTATCCTACATGTGATTCTTGTTCAATTCTTTATTCTTGGGCTTAAGTCAAAAGACATTGCCACAATACTAAGTTCAGTTCTATATATAGTATACAACAACTATATATTCAACACTTATGTAATTTCAATTACAATAGAAGGACGATAGTGTTTACCTCGATAAGCCCAAAATTATCCAAGTATAAAGTCGATCCCGAGCAACGCTTAGCTCCTACTCGGCGCTCCAAACAACCCTTGAAGTTCTAACCAACTTCTACTTACAACTTCAACAACGGGTGAAGATTTCCTTAGGGTTTTCGTTTTTGTGGCTAAAGGAAGTATAATCGTATTTTACGGGCTTTTGTATAAGTGTAACCTTGGGAATACTACAAGGTATTTGGGCAAGGTATTTGGACATAACAACAATACTAGGAGAGTATTTCTATCCCACACCAAGGGGTAGTATACGAAAACAACTAGGCTAGGGGTACCCACGGCTGAACACCACAAGGGGAGGGAGGCTCTCGGCGAGGCCTTAACGAGGGAGGGTGTTGGGCGATTTCAAGGTTGAGGGGAGGAGAGATTTTTAACACTTAGAACAATTTTGGATGAAGAAGTTCATCAACATGGAGGGGTATTTATAGGTGAAGAAATGGCCAACCAATGGCCAAGATTCTTCCAAGTGTATAGCAAGTGTAGGGTCAAGATCAAGCCATGTGTTTGTGGGTCCCACTTGCTCATCAACTACACAAAAATATCCTACCTAACCCTTGACCAAAATTGGGCAACAAAAACGTGCCAAGAATGGCCATTTCTCCGTCCCTTTGCTTCCAATGTGAGGGTGACACATGTCACCCTCCCGTTGGTCCAAAATGTTTCGTCTCTCGGAAAAATCCGCAAAAATTATAAATGACATAGCCGGAATTATCCCAACAAAAGCTGTGGAAACGTTTCGTCGAAAAACGACTCTAATCGGGTGTTGTGTACAAATTTCGAAACTTGCCTAACTTAAGGCTCAAATTTTCTACGTACGTCCTCACGTACATACTCTGAAAATACGGGGTATAACAAGGGGTTTGGAGGGGCCCTGTCCCGCCATTGTTGTCGTATCATTCTTAGAGGTCTGTAGTACTGTTGTGGGCAGGGTTTGTAAAAAGGATTAAACTGTTCATGTTGAAAGAGTTGTTATTTATATATATACTGAAGGTAACCGTTTTGGTTAGCTTTGTCTTCTTATTTCACCGTCTTATTACACTTTGGTTTCATGTATTGTCTTTATGTTCGTGATTACTCGATGTATGTCTACTTGGGTGCCGGGGTAAGGCACGATCCACGGGCCGGGTTGGTCGTGACACTACTGGAACTGCTGCGTCGGCCTTATCTCAAGTCAGCCACCACGGCCGTGGCGGGCCCAGCTCGCGTAACCCGTCTCTTACGCTCCGGTGTGGGGTGGAGGCTCAGTCTTGTGGTCTCTGTAGAGGCGCATTTGCTACTCGCGACTCCCTCTGCCTTGCCGCCACGGGCGGGTTGCCTTACGCGGAGGCATAACTGGTAAAAACGAAATACGTCAGAGGGGTCCAGCTTATCATACAGCTCTAAGGCACGATCTCAGAATGAGAAGAAATGGAAACCAATCCTAAAATGTCCTATAGCCTCCTGATTATAGATGTGGTGCACAACACATCGATAATCAAGACTCTACTAGACACGGTCTGTAGACACTTTCCGAGGACTAACTGCTCTGATACCACTTTTGTCACGACCTGAACCCGGGCCCGTGACTGGTGCCTTACCCCGGGCACCCTAGTGATACAACATCAGAGAAAAACCAGCGGAAATGAAAACTTAAACATATAAATAGATATGGATCAAGATAAAAGAAAATAGGCCAACCAAAGCGATTGCCTTTCGTATATAAATATATCGACATTTTAACGATTCTAATCCTTACAACCACCGCCCACGATTGCTACAGACCTCTAAGATTTATACAACAACTATGACGGGACAGGGCCCCGCCATACCCCTGAATGTACAAGAACCTACAGACTCAGGGTAACATACCAAAGATAAGCCTCCGAAGGAACGGAGCTTCCCAACACGCGGCAAGTGCGATAGCCTCCACCAGCTCCTCCCTGCGCCACGTAGCTGACGGGGCCAAGTGAATCGGCTAAGCACCAGATCACAACCGTAAGTCACGATACCGCGCGAAGGCGACACGTGGCAAGTCTGATAGCCTCCACCGGCTCCTCCTGCGCAACGCGTGGTAGCGGGGCAAGTGAATCGGCTAAGCACGGATCACAACCGTAAGTCACAATACTTCGCGAAGGCGACACGTGGCAAGTGCAATAACCTATACCAGATCCACCGTCATGGCGGCGGGGGCAAGTAAACAGGCTACGCACCCGATCACAACCGTAAGTCACGATACTTCGCCATAAATAACCATAATGGTCACATGTCCACATCATCGGTGTAGACATGCCCATGTAATAATAATAATGGAAGCATACCCGTGGAATCTTCCGTCGCGCCAAGATGCGTCCAAGTAAGTTCTCAACAAGGCAACCGACCCTCCATCGAGAGACGCGGTAGTATAGAAACACAATTCTTGCACAACAAAGGCTATCACAACAATCATAGGCAAGTTACACGACAACAAGCATAGGCAGGTTATACAATAACAAGCATAGGCAAGTTACACGACAACAAGCATAGGCAAGTTACACAACAACAAGCATAGGCAAGTTATACACAACTCAATGTACTTTCATTTATATCAAGTCCGGGGTTTTAACCCTAAAGTACTACGTACGTTAAATTCCTTTTAAAGAGATCCATTCCTTTTATAAAAGTCACCCGATATCCGTGGTATTAAAATAGAGTGACTCACATTTTTAGGTAAACCAAAATACTTTCCTTTTCAACAACATTCTTTTCCCTAAAGTTCCAGTTTGCCTAATTTCAATTACTCAAGTCTCTTTATTTTAGAAAAGTTTCATAGTTCAATGTCTTAATCTCTTTTAAAACAATTGAGTAACATATGCCATATGTGTGAGCAGTTTATTCTTGTTTATAACCATCTTATTAAAGCAGCCATGATCTAGAAAATGTAATATCATTTTGTCTCATCTTAGCTTCTATGCAGATGGAGGTTTCTACTGGTTTTAATAATACTTCATTATTCAATACATTTTCCTTTATTAATCTTTGCGATGGTTTGTCGATACTCATCCGATTTCCGAAATCAGTAAAACATTTCTCCTTTTAAAAACCAAGTACTCATTACTCACGAATGAGGTTTCACACAAAATTCATATTAATTTATTCAAGTCAAGTCTCTTATCTTTTAAGATCAAGTCTCTTAACTTCTAAAAATCAGTAAACCATTCTCTTTACCACTCTTAAGACGTTATACCTAACTTCCCATAAAGCTAGTATAACTCTTACGTTTTCAAAACCCAGTATTACTCTTCTTTCAAAACGGTTTCTCAATCTTTTGAAATACTTCAAGATTCTTTATTATTCAGGCTTAAGTCAAAAGACATTGCCGTAACACTACATTCAGTTAACACACGTACGTCTACCGTACTATATATATATATTCCGTTAAAATACTTCAAGATTCTTATTATTCAGGCTTAAGTCAAAAGACATTGCCACACGTACGTCTACCGTACTATATATATATATTCTTTTAAAATACTTCATGCTCAAGAGTATAGGAAGAATCACATACCTCGCGACGATTATCGACTATAAGCAAAACGCTCCTCGGCTATAACCCGGCTAGCCTTGTCCACCTTCCAAGTAGTTCATGCTACTCGCAGAACATTCAACCAATAAGGTTATAAGTCTACTGTAAATACGGTCCTATGTAAGTGTCACGACCCATTCCGGGGCCCGTGACTGGTGCCTTACCGGGGCACCCAAGTAGTCATACATCAGAGTAATCAGCGGAAATATAAAACAAGACATGAAACAGTTTATAAAATAAGACACAGTTTATGTGAGAAAACATCGCCTTTCGGCATATATATATAAACATGGTTTAGCAGTTACATCTGATACTGTACAACATGACTACAGACCTCTAAGGAAATATACAACTATGGCGGGACAGGGCCCCGCCATACCACTGGATCGTACAAAACTATCTACAACGGGAGATCATACCCAAGTAGAGCCTCGGAAAAGATGGAGCTCCGACACCAACGTAGAGATCCTAAGAATGTGGATCTAGCACCTTGCCCTTACTGCGGCATGAACGCGGCCCCGAAGGAGGTCGATCTGACAGTACTAAGTATATGAAATCGTAAACTACTTAAATGAAAACATATCATGTTACAATCAGTTTTGCACGTATGTATGAAACAACCGAGGGGACGCATAGTGCCACATCATAAACAAAGAGCAACAATTAAAATGCGAGGTCTTTTCTGAGTGCGAATGATCGAAGCAGGGCCAATTGCCCGTATTATCACCATGCAGGCCTAATCATGGACTCCCGTAGTCCGCATAGGCCACTCACATAGGCCCGCATAGGGTACATAACCCCGCATCGAGGGTAGCTACTCCTCGGCGTATCTGGACTCGTAGTCGCGTGGCCACATAGACCGCATGAGGTATAACCCCGCATCACTAACCTGGAACTCCCGTAGCTCCGCATAGGTCCCTTGGACCCGCATGAGGTATTCTCGAATCATGGTCCCAGACCGCCTGAGTCTACCCCGCATCGGAGGGCAGCTTAACCCCCGGTAATATGTCAAGAGGTGAGTGATATTATACTAACATAACAGCTTATCGTTAAACAACATAAGCACAACAAGAATACTCTCTTATACAAACGTTACAAGACACTAACACACATAGCATCATATCATGTCTACTTTATCAAACCATCTTATTATTCTTTTCACAAGTCAATATAAGTCTGTTATAAATACATAGGCAAACTGTTTCTTTTATCATGCTTAAGTGGTTATACCTAACTTCCCATAAAGCTAGTATAACTCTTAAGCTTTTGTTTTAAAAACCAATTAGTTCTCTTCTGTTAAAAAATGATTCAGTACTCTTTTGAAATGCTTTCAGATCTTTATTATTCAGGCTTAAGCCGTGAGGCATTGCCGTAAGTATTATTCAGGCTTAAGCCGTGAGGCATTCGTAAGTATTATTCGATTAACACGTATGCGTCTACCGTACTACATATATACTTTAAAATATCATGCTTTAGGAAGAATCACATACCTTCTCAGCGAAAACCACCTGCCAAGTTGAATATGTCGCGCGCAGAGAATCAGCCTATAATAGTCAGACACGTCTATCAACGTTCAGACTACTTTGTAAACAGTTCTAAACAGAGGGTTCTATATCCTACGGAAAATTGGGCAGCACTTCCCTACCCGGTGAGCTACTCAAGTCTACTGTGAAAACAGTCCTATGTAAGTACAATTTGATTAATCTTCTTTTAAACCCTTCTACTGTGATAACAGTTCAATTCTATTCTGTGATATTCTTCTAAGTATTTATACTCATTCTTATACTACTACAGTATGTATTCTCTAATTCAAAAGAGGGTTAGGATTAGTTACCTCGGTAAGCCCAATAATATCCTAGATAAAGTCGCGCCTGAGCAAGGTTTAGCTCCTAAGTTGTACGCTCCGGTAGCTCCAAGAAACCTTAGAAGTTCTTCACAACTTCTACTAAGGACTAAGGGATTTGGGCTAGGGTATTTTGGGCATTATAACAATACTAGAAGACAACTTTTCTACCAAGGGAGGGGGGGTAGATTTCGGCTAGGCTAGGGGAGGTTGCCTCGGCAAGCTCACTAAAAAGGGGTGTTGGACGAAAAAGGCTACACGGGAAAGGAGAGGATTTTCAAGACTTGGAAAGGAATTTGTGGATGAAGAACTCTTCATCTTAAGGGGGTATTTATAGGTCAAGACATGGCCAACCAAGGGCCAAGATTTAGCCAAGTGCTAGGCAAGTGTAAGGTCAAGATTAGGGCAAGTGTCCTTGGCCAACTTGCATACAAAATATCCTACCTAATCCTTGACTTGTGCAAAGGCACAAAAATGTACGCCATTGTCAATTCGTCAATGGGCGATTTCAAGTCCACCAATTGGAGGTGCCAAGTGTCGCCCTCCGTTGGTCCAAAATGTTTCGTCTCTCGGAAAAATCCGCAAAAATTAGAAATGGCATAACCGAATTTGCCTACGAAAGTGTGGAAAGCGTTTCGTCGGAAAACTATTCGTTTTGTGAGTTGTGCCCAAGAAAAACGTTTTGTGCCTAAACTTTAAGGCTAGACTTTTATACGTATTCCCTTACGTACATACTCTGGAAATACGGGGTATAACATTCTCCCCTCCTTAGAAACATTCGTCCCGAATGTTCCTTCCCAAGACAGTTAACGATAAGGTCCTTCATAACTTAAACAGTTTGTAAATGCCACACACGGCCACAAAACAACACTTAGGCATAAACGATAATGAAAATTTACAAGTAGGAAAATGAATTACCTGGAGGTGTGGGGAATAGGTGAGGATATACGCCTCATGTCCTCGCCGACTTCCCACGTCATCTCCTCCACGAGCTCGTTCCGCCACAAGACTTTGTGGAAGCCACGCCCTTCGTCCGCAGACGCCTAACGACGATCGATTATCGCTATGGGACCCTCCTCATACGATAACCCCTCGGTCACCTGGACATCGTCAATCGGGTGCACCCTAGATGGATCCCCGATACATCTCCTCAGCATAGATACGTGAAAAACCGGATGCCGCCTCGGATCGGACGGCAGATCCAACTCATAGGCAACCTTGCCACCTGCGGACAATCCAAACGGCCCAATGTACCTTGGTGAGTTTCTTCTTCCGAATCTCATCACACCGCCATGGGTGACACCTTCAGAAAACCCAATCATCAATGCGAACTCCGGATCCGATGGCGATGATCTGCATACGACTTCGCCGACTACGAGTATCAATAGCGCTCTCGGATAAGCTTCACCTTATCCATCACTGCTGCACCAAATCTGGTCCCACATTCGCACCTCGCACATCGAACCAACCTATAGGCGATCTGCACTTCCTCCCATACAAGGCCTCATAAGGCGCCATCTGAATACTGGAGTGGTAGCTATTATTGTACGCGAACTCAACTAGAGGCAAATGATCCTCCTACCCACGAAGTCGATAACACGGGCTCGCAAAGATATCCTCAAGAGTGCGGATAGTGCGCTCGGCTTTGTCCGTGCATGCGTGGATGGAATGCGATTACTCGAGCTCACTGCGTCCCTAAACCTCTCTGGAAAGACCTCGAAGTTAGCCGTAAATCGGGCTCCTGCATGCGATATGATCGAAATAGGGACTCCATGCGATCGGCGACCTCTCGGATGTAAAGTCCGCATAATCCTCGGTAGAAAAGTCGTCTGACGGAAGAAAGTGGGCTGATTTCGTCACCGTCGGCGATAACCCATATAGAATCATGTCTCTTCCGAGTGCGAGGTAATCCTGTGATGAAGTCCATGTTGATTACCTCCCACTTCCGGTCGGGATCTCAATAAATGCGTAACAAACCACGTGCCTCGGTGCTCTACCTTCACTGCGACAACACGGGCCGAGCTACGAACTCGCAACGTCCTCTTCAAGCCATCCCACCAATACACGGATCTAAGGTCGTGGTACATCTTGGTCGACCACGGATGGATGAGTAACGCATTGTGTGCTTCCCCAGAACTGCGCCAAGTCCTCAAACATCTGGAACACACAACGCCCTCAAACCTTAGCACCCCATCAGGTGCTACCTCAGGACCCTTGCCCTCGAAGAGGCGTATCACGATATCGAATCAAAGTGGATCCTCGAGCTGCCTCTTCACCTCTCGACGATGGAAGACTCGGCAACCTCACGAACTCTAACCCCATCGCTATCGTAATCAATCAAGCGGACACCAAGGCTCGCTAATCGATGCAAATCACGAACCATGTCCTCGTCTCTAGTTGCACATCGATAGGCTCCCATCGACCTACGACTAAGAGCATACGCCTGACATTGGCCTTCCCGGGTGGTACAGATATCAACATCGTAATCCTTAAGCAACTCTAACCACCGTCTCCCGTAAGTTCGGCTCCCTGGTCAAGATATCGGAGGCTCTTGTGGTGCGTAAAAATATCCACGTGAACCCCATACAAATAGTGCCTCTGGATCTTGGCGTGAATCACACCGCCAACTCCAAATCATGGGTGGGGTAGTTCTCTCGTGTTTCTTCAAATCGGGATGCATATGTTATAACCCCGCCATGCTACATCAACACATCCCAACCCGATGCGGGCGCGTCACAATACACGACATAACCATCCGACCTGCGGAAGAGTAAGAACGGGGTGGTCGTCGGTCTCTCTTTCAAGAATCGAAACCCCGCCACAAGCATCACCATCAAACTTGTTGCCTCGAGTCAGCCTAGTCTTTGTTGCAGAGATAGAAGGAATCTTTTCCTCGAACCGCAGATAATAACATGCAAGGCCAAGAAAACTGCGAAACTCTGTCGTAGTAGTAGGTCTAGGCCAAGTCTGGCGCTCGATCTTGGCCGTATCCACTCGAATGCCATCAGCCCGACAATATGCCCAGAAACGCCATCAAGTCAACAAAACTCACATTTGGAAAACTTGGCGTACAACTGCTGGTCCTGGAGAACTGTCAGCACAGTCCTCAAATGCTCCGCATGCTCCTGCTCTGAGCGAGAATAAACCAAGATATCATCAATGAACACTATCACAAACGTGTCCAAAAATGGTTTGAACACTCGGTTCATCAAATCCATGAATACCGCTGGAGCATTGGTCAACCAAAAAGAAATGACCGTTAACTCATAATGCGTCGTCGGTCCTGAATGCGATCTAGGGACATCCACCTCTCTGACTCCCACCTGATGATAGCCCGACCGTAGATCAATCTTGGAGAAGCATCTCGCACTCCTGCAATCGTCGAACAAATCATCAATCACGGGAAGGGTATTCGTTCTTAATGGTCACCTTGTTCACCGCTCGTAATCCACACACATGCGCGGCGTCGTCCTTCTTTTTCACGAACAATACCGGCGCTCCCGGGGAGAAACACTAGGCGATGAAGCCCTTCTCGGAAATCTCTAAGTGATCCTTCAACTCTCAACTCGGCGGGTGCCATTACGTATGGCGGAATGGAAATAGCCGAGTGTCCGCAATATGTCAATACAAAACTCAATCTCCCTCTCGGGAGGATACCCGAGGTCGTCTGAAACACGTGCGGGAACTCTCGACCCACTTCGACGGAAAATCTGGTACCGCAGCCTTGATATCAAACACCCGAACGAGATGGTAGATATACCCCTTCTGCACCATCTTCCTAGCCTTGAGGTAGGAAATAAACCTACCCCTCGGCGATACCGTGCTCCCCTCCCACTCAACAACCGGCTCCTCAGGAAACTGGAACCGTACTACTCTCTCTCTGCAGTCTACATTGGCGTAGCAAGAAGCTAGCCAATCCATCCCCATGATCACGTCGAAGTCAATCATCTCCAACTCTATCAAGTCGGCTAGGGTCCGACGACTGTAAATGGTCACAGGACAAGCTCTATATACCCGCCGAGCTACCACCGAATCACCCACTGGTGTAGCTACCTCGAAAGGGTCTATGGACTCAGGCTCTATCCCTATCCTACTAGCAACAAGGGGAGATATATAGGACAGAGTAGAACCCGGATTTATCAAAGCATAGGTACCTGTGACGACATCAGGTGAGGCCTCCTGATCCTGTCGGCTGGACAAAGCATAAATGCGGTTCTGAGGACCGCTAGAACTGGGACCCGCGCCACGACCTCTGCCGCGACCTGCTGGTCCATGAGTACCTTGCCCTCCAGGGCGAGTAGCTGTCGGGGATGAAGAAGACCCGGCGAAAGAACCTGTAGGCTGACCCCTACCATCAGCACTGCCCTTGGTCGGACAGTTCCTCGCATAGTGACCCTGCTGGCCACAACTGAAACAAGCTCCCGTAGCACCACAACTCCCGAAGTGGGATCTACCGCATCGGCCACACTGAGGGGGGGGGGTGGTCCCGATCGGCCAGTACCTCTGCTGCTCTGGACGTCTGAAGTCCTGGGGCCACAGTGCGCTCTCGAATGTCTGGTGCCTTGAGGGCGGTGCAGAGTGCTCAGCCGGTGGCTGTGGTGCAAATCTAGACTGCTGCTGAGGCCGCCCACCACGATAGCCACCAAAAGACCCTGCCGTCCTGGTCTTCTTCTGCTGCTGCCTGTCAACCCGTCGATCTCTACGCTCCTCACATCCAAGAGCATGAGCCTGCATGCGGGTAATGTCCATACCCGGCTGAAGAGAAACACCCGCACATGACTCGGCCATATAATCATCTAGCCCAGTGACGTAGCGGTGCACCCTATCCTCCATATCTGCTACCAATGCTGGGACGTATCGAGCCAATGAATCAAACTCGACATTGTACTCCCTGACAGTGCGTCCTCTCTGCCTCAGCAGTAAAAATCTATCAGCCCGCGCCCTCCTCATCTGTGGAGGCAAGAAGTGAGTGAGGAAAGCCTCTGAGAACTCATCCCAAGTAGCTGGGGACGCGTGCTCTCCCCGGGATAACTCCCATGAATCAAACCAATCGACTGCGGTATCACGCAGCCTATGTGAACCAAAGATCACGGACTCGGTCTCCGACGCCCTGATCACTCTCAAAATCCTCTGTAGCTGACGGATGAACTCCTGCGGATCATCCTCCGGCCTCGACCCGTAAAACTCTGGCGGGCTACAACTCAGGAAGTCTCGTAGCCTCAAACTCTCTGCCCTCGGGTGAACCACGATGCAGAAGTGGGCTGAACTGCGCATCGGCTGTCCTCATGTGCGCCACGATCTTGGCGATGGTGGGCCATCTCCTTGTACCCTAACTCCTCCGCCCCAGGCTGTGGGACAGGAGGTGTGGGTACTGTGGTCTCTGCTGGGGCCGGCGGCGTCGTAGAACTCGCCGTCTCTGGTATAGACTGGGCTCGAGCCCTCGTGACTCTAGGTGTCCTACTGGCAGCTCCCTCGGCTGCCTTGCCCTTCTGGGCCCGGGTTGCCTTACGTGGAGGCATAACTGTTACAGAAAAAGGAATACGTTAGAGGGGTCCAACTTTAACACAGCTCTAAAGCACGATCTCAGAGTGAGAAGAATGGAAACCAATCCTAAATATCCTATAGCCTCCTGATTATTGGTGTGGTGCACAACACACCGATAACCAAGACTCTACTGGATCTGATGCAGTAGACACTTTCCGAGGATTAAACGCTCTGATACCACTTTTGTCACGACCCATTCCGGGGCCCGTGACTGGTGCCTTACCGGGGCACCCAAGTAGTCATACATCAGAGTAATCAGCGGAAATATAAAACAAGACATGAAACAGTTTATAAAATAAGACACAGTTTATGTGAGAAAACATCGCCTTTCGGCATATATATATAAACATGGTTTAGCAGTTACATCCGATACTGTACAACATGACTACAGACCTCTAAGGAAATATACAACTATGGCGGGACAGGGCCGCCATACCTGGATCAGACAAAACTATCTACAACATGGAGATCATACCCAAAAGTAGAGCCTCCAGAAAAGATGGAGCTCAGACACCAACGTAGAGATCCTAAGAATGTGGATCTAGCACCTGCTTGCCCTTACCTGCGGCATGAACGCAGCCCGAAGGAGGTCGATAACAGTACTAAGTATATGAAATCAGAAATACTTAAATGAAAACATATCATGTTAAAATCAGTTTTGCAAGTATGTATGAAACAACCGAGGGACCGCATAGTGCCACATCATAAACAAGAGCAACAACTGTAAAGCAGTAAGTCTTTTCTAGGCTGCGAATGATCGAGCGGGGCCAATTGCGTATTATCACCATGCAGCCTAATCACGACTCCGTAGTCCGCATAGGCCACTCACATAGGCCGCATAGGGTACATAACCCGCATCGAGGGTAGCTACTCCTCGGCATCGCCCCGACTCGTAGTCCGCATGGCCACATAGACCGCATGAGGTATAACCGCATCACTAACTCGAACTCCGTAGCTCGCATAGGTCCCTTGGACCCGCATGAGGTATTCTCGAATCACGGTCCTGCATCACGCTGAGTCTACCTGCGTCGGAGGCGACTTAACCCCGGTAATATGTCAAGAGGTGAGTGATATTATACTAACATAACAGCTTATCGTTAAACAACATAAGCACAACAAGAATACTCTCATATACAAACGTTACAAGACACTAACACACATAACATCATATCATGTCTACTTTATCAAACCATCTTATTATTCTTTTCACAAGTCAATATAAGTCTGTTATAAATACATAGGCAAAAGCGTTTCTTTTATCATGCTTAAGTGGTTATACCTAACTTCCCATAAAGCTAGTATAACTCTTAAGCTTTTGTTTAAAACCAATTAGTTCTCTTCATTAAAAATGATTCAACTCTTTTGAAATGCTTTGGATCTTTATTATTCGTGCTTAAGCGTGAGGCATTCGTAAGTATTATTCGGGCTTAAGCCGTGAGGCATTCTGTAGTAAGTATTATTCGCTTAACACGTATGCGTCACCGTACTACATATATACTTTAAAATATCATGCTTTAGGAAGAATCACATACCTTCTCAGCGAAAACCACCTGCCAAGTTGAATATGTCGCGCGCAGAGAATCAGCCTATAATAGTCAGACACGTCTATCAACGTTCAGACTACTTTGTAAACAGTTCTAAACAGAGGGTTCTATATCCTACGGAAAAATTGGGCAGCACTTCCCTACCCGGTGAGCTACTCAAGTCTACTGTGAAAACAGTCCTATGTAAGTACAATTTGATTAATCTTCTTTTAAACCCTTCTACTGTGATAATTGATTCAATTCTATTCTGTGATATTCTTCTAAGTATTTATACTCATTCTTATACTACTACAGTATGTATTCTCTAATTCAAAAGAGGGTTAGGATTAGTTACCTCGGTAAGCCCAATAATATCCTAGATAAAGTCGCGCCTGAGCAAGGTTTAGCTCCTAAGTTGTACGCTCCGGTAGCTCCAAGAAACCTTAGAAGTTCTTCACAACTTCTACTAAGGACTAAGGGATTTGGGCTAGGGTATTTTGGGCATTATAACAATACTAGAAGACAACTTTTCTACCAAGAGAGGGGGGGTAGATTTCGGCTAGGCTAGGGAGGGTTGCCTCGGCCAAGCTCACTAAAAAAAGGGGGTGTTGGACGAAAAAGGCTACAAGGGAAAGGAGGATTTTCAAGACTTGGAAAGGAATTTGTGGATGAAGAACTCTTCATCTTAAGGGGGTATTTATAGGTCAAGACATGGCCAACCAAGGGCCAAGATTTAGCCAAGTGCTAGGCAAGTGTAAGGTCAAGATTAGGGCAAGTGTCCTTGGCCAACTTGCACACAAAATATCCTACCTAATCCTTGACTTGTGCAAAGGCACAAAAAACGTGCACTTCATTGTCCAATTCGTCCAATGGACGATTTCAAGTCCACCAATTGGAGGGTGCCAAGTGTCGCCCTCCCGTTGGTCCAAAATGTTTCGTCTCTCGGAAAAATCCGCAAAAATTAGAAATGGCATAGCCGGAATTTGCCCTACGAAAGCTGTGGAAACGTTTCGTCGGAAAACTATTCGTTTTGTGAGTTGTGCCCAAGAAAAACGTTTTGTTCCTAAACTTTAAGGCTAGACTTTTGTACGTATTCCCTTACGTACATACTCTGGAAATACGGGGTATAACAGTAAGTACAGTTTAATCTTCTACTTATATATTCTTCTGATGTGATTTCAGTTCAAGTCTTTTCTGTAATATCCTTCTATTACAGTTCAATTCTCTTCTATGAATCTTATATTCATTTCTATACAACTACAGTATGTAATTCCCAATTACAATAGAAGGACAGTAGTATTTACCTCGATGAGCCCAAAATTATCCAATTTTAATGTCGATCATGAGCAACGTTAAGCTCCTACTCCGAGTGCTCCAATCCGCTCCAAACAACCCTTAGAAGTTCTACGCAACTTCTACTTAACACTTCAACCGACTATGAAGGTTTTCCTTAGGGTTTTGTTTAGTGGCTAAAGGAAAGTATAATAGTATTTCCGGGCTTTACGTATAGAGGTAACTTTTGGAAAGTACTACAAGGTATTTGGGCTAAAGTATTTGGGCATTATAACAATACTTGGAGAGTATTTCTATACCACAAAGGGGGGGTATTATACGAAAACAACTAGGCTAGAGGGGGGTGTATTCTCGGCCGACCACTAGGAGGGGGGGGGGGGGGGGGTAAGCACCCTCGCGGCCAAGGCTTCTCAAGGGGTGGGGGGGGGAGGGGGAAAGCTTTGGACGAAATATCAAGAGGGAGGGAGTATTTTGAGACTTAGAAAGAATGCTCAAGTTTGGATGAAATAACTCTTCAGCAAGGGGGGGTATTTATAGGTCAAGAAATGGCCAACCAATGGCCAAGATCCATCCAAGTGTAAGGCAAGTGTAGGGCTAGATTTTAACCATGTGGACCTTATCCATCTACCACAACAACTTGCACAAAATATCCTACCAACTCCCTTGACCCCAATCGTCCACTTTGCCGCCCCAATTGCTCCCAATGTGAGGGTGACATATGTCACCCTCCCGTTGGTCCAAAATGTTTCGTCTCTCGAAAAAATCCGCAAAAATTATAAATGACATAGCCGGAATTTTCCCTTCGCAAGTTTAGTAAAACGTTTCGTCGAAAAACGATTCTTTTTGGTACTAGTGCCCAAATTTCGATCCTAGCCTAATTTTAAGGCTTAAATTTAATACGTATGCCCTCGCGTACATACTCTGGAAATACGGGGTATAACACTACCCAAACTTGGCCATATAGTTACTTACATTCCCGTTAAGGCTCTTCTCGGTCCTTACGACCTAGTTCCGGTGGAACGCATCCACGAACTCGTACAACGATCAACTAGACTTGGGCCTAGCACCCTCGTGACCCTATCACATAGCGGGACCACTACCAATTGACATCACCCCATTCCATACTATCGACTGACCCGAAATGAGTCTATAACCCGACTCATCGCCACACTTAACTTCTCATTCTTACCCTGAAATAAATATCTCTCTTATCTCAAGGTACTTCTCACCCTATCCTCCCATTCACTAGAGGTTTGTCATATAAGCCAAAGTATTCCTACTGTACAATCTTCCCTATTGGTCTTACCCTGTCATGGGGAAATTTCTACGCGTGAACTCTACACAACTCTAGTCTCAGCTCACTTATCATTCTTGTCAATAATCTTAACTTTTCACTTTACTAATCAAAGTATCCCTACCTCTGGGGTACTATCACTTTACAACTCTAGCAACAAAGGGAAAACATAAATGCTAGGGTAAAATCTGAATCTATCAACACACGTATGATTCAAAAGAATCGAAATATACCTGTAACCCCGTGCGATGTTGCTTCCTGACCCTGTCCAGTAGTCGCGTCATCAATGCGGTTCGAAGGACCGCCAGAACTATAAACTCCACCCTGACCTCTACCACGGTGGCTAACATCCGAACACCCGCCGGGAGCATACGATTCGCGGAGGAAAGGAACCAACCATCGGCCTCATAAGGTGAGCCACCACCGCGGTGCCCTTCTAAAAGGACATACCTCGTATATGGCGGACGGCCACAATAATAACAAACACTGTGCAAGACGGCATTTCCCAAATGACGCTTACTACAATGGAAACACCGAGGAATAAGTGGCCTCGATCGAGAAAATCCTACTTCTCGAGAACCTCGACCCACAGGTTCGGACCGGCTCCCAAATACCTTGTGGGATCAAATCTCCCACCTGTGAGCTGCGGGGGTATGTACTGGGTAGGCTGGGACAAATATCTCACTCGCTGCTGAGGCAGCTCGTCCAAAAACTCACCGGGATAACCAACCGGTCTAGCCCTCTTACGCAGATCTTCGCGCTAGCCCCTTACCCCCTGTACACCTGTCTGTACTGGCCGAATAACCTCATGTTGAGGAAACTGTAGCACTGCTATCTTTGTCAATAACATAATGGCTTCCTTCATGACCCTAAAGTCTTCCCCTAACTGAGAAACTGTAGGCTCTGGTGCTGTGGTCTCAAAACCTGGCGTAGAAGAACTCGCCGACTGTGGTACATCATTTGGTATACCCTAGGCACAAGCCCTATCAACTCTCTGAGTCTAACTAGTAGCTCCTGCTACTCCTTTGCCCTTTTGGGCGGCTGTTGCCCTCCTTGGAGGCATAACTGTAACACAAAAATACGTCAGAGAGGAATTATCTTACTAACACAGCTCTAGGGCACGATCTTAGAGTGACAAGAATAGAAACCAAATCCTAAATGTCCTGTAGCCTCCTGTTTATGGGTGTGGCGCGCAACACACCGATAATCAAGACTCTACTAGACACGGTCTGTAGACATTCCGAGGATCGCTCACGATACCACTCTGTCACACCCCAACCTCGGGCGTGGTGGTGCCCTACCTGGGCACCCTTCTACCTTAACAACACAAGTAAACTGCGGAATTTAAATAACACCTCATTTTTTTTTTAAAACCAACATACGTGCAACGGCAAAGCCGACAAGGCTGCCATAATATATATATAAACAAAAGACACTACAATGTACATGAGTCCAATCCCACATATGAATACAGACCTCTAAGAGTTATACTGAACTATGACGGGACAAGGCCCCGCCGTACCCATAACTGTACAAAAGCCTGTACTGAAAGAACTTATACCAAAAAGATGAACTCCCGAACAGAAGGAGCTATCCAAAAACTCTGAGCAGGGTCCTACACCTGCCAATCACCAAACAACGTACCTAAACCTGCGGCATGAACGCAACCCCCCGAAGGAGGTCAGTACGAAGAATGTACCAAGTATGTGAAGCTGAAAAATACTGTAAATGAAATCATAGTAGTATATATAAAGCAGGAGACATATATGATAACCAAACTACAGTACATAATATGGCGATCGCGTCAAGTCGTGGACTCACGCCCTCAAAGTCATCACTCAAATATAACTATGGGTCTCACGCCCACAACATCAATCATGCCCGTGGAATACCTTCCTCACTGCCGGCAGTCTATGATATAATAACACCAAGAAGTACACATGAACAGCAGGTCCCACCTGTTTCATAAAAATCGTACGGAGCAGGTACGAAGGCTAACTACCAGATACCAAAGCCGCATCATCAACTGACCGGGGCAAGTACGAAAGCCAACTACCAGATACCAAAGCCGCACTATCAATACTATACAATCAATACTATATAATCAAACCACGGAGTTGATACGGGGCAAGTACGAAAGCCGACTACCAGATACCAAGGCCGTGTCACGTAGTCGATCGGCAATCGAGGGCTAACTACCGGATACCAAGGCAGATCACGAGACTTCGCCACTAAACCGAAGCGGGGCAAGTCGAGGGCTAACTACAAGTACCAAGGCCGAATCAGCCACGAGGCGGGGCAAGTACGGCCACCACGGATACCAAGGTCGAATCGGAAGAAACCTCACGGAGAGCTAGTCCATGGAATAACACTATCAGCGAGCGCGTGCGGAATTCTCCGCCACCGCAGACGCCCAAGTAATATCATAACAAACCAGTCGGCCCTCCATTGAGAGGCGCGGTGGTATAGAAATACAATCCTAGCACGACAAGGCTATCACACGCAAACATAGGCAAGTTACACACAACTCAAGGTACTTTCATTTTATACCAAATTCCAGGTTTTAACCCCAAGGTACTACGTACGTTAAATTCTTCTTAGAAGATCCATTTCTTTTACAAAAGTCACCCGATACCCGTAGTATCAAAATAGAGTGACTAACACTTTTAAGTAAAACAACACACTTTCCTTTTTAAAATCAAGAACAACATTCTTTTCAAAAGACTCCTTTTTATGCAATACCCCATGATACTAACACCCGTAGTATCAAGGTGTGTCTATTTTTCAAAGTAAGTTACTACACTTTAGAAAACTCATTTCAAAGCTTGAAATCAAGTAACTTCAAATTTTCACAATCAAGGCAACTTATGCCCATTAATAAAAAATAGACAACTTTCCAAACCCTCCATAAAGCCGTTATAACCAACTTCCCATAAAGCCGTTATAACCCTTTATGGTTTTTAGACAATTTCATTCCTTTTATAACCAAGAGACCTATACTATTTAAAACCAAGTATCACATACTTACAAATCAAGTTCTTAACTTTCAAAATACTACAAGTCTCTTATATTTAGAAAACAAGTTTCCTCTACTTTAAACCTCAAGCAACTCACACCTTGAAGACAAGCTACTTCTCTTAAATCACGTCATTTCTCCTCTTTTAAACAATTAAGTAAATCACTCTTTTGACTCACCTAAAGTCATTATAATGACCCTTAGGTTTTGGAACTAAGGCACTAGCCAAAAGATTTGGAAACCACTTCCTTTTCAAGACTATGTACTTTAAGCAAAATACTTTCACTCTTAAGAATCCAAACTCCACTAAGGCAATGGATTATACGACTTACAATTTAAACGTCAAAGTACAATCAAGGAAGTACATAGAACAAATTCTATACTAGGCAATCCAAGTACAACCAAGGAATGGATCATTTAAGGAGTAGAACGTACTTTCTTTATCTTTAGGAATCATGCTAGAAGAGGAGATAGTTCACATACCTTTTCGGCTAATTCCTCAAGCTAAGCCGAATACGCCGTACGTAGAAGTTTCAACCTATAATGGTCACAACAAGACTATCAATCTTCTAGTCTCTAACGTAGAATAATACTAAGTATTTGGTCTCTAATTCTACGGAAAATCGGGCAGCACTTCCTTTGTTTCTACTCACTTTGCCACCCTTTTCAAGGTCGAATACAATAACCAACACGCCACATTTAAGACTCAAAACAACAACCAAACCAAAGGGGATTACACGCCTTACAATACGTGTAAAATTCCGCCCCACAATTCATACCAAGTAGTTTAAAACTCCAAGCCATTCTCGGCCAACTACATACTAACAATTCAAAGTCTTTTCCAATCCTTTTCAAATTCCAAGTTCTAAGGTCTAACATGTTATATAGTTATAAACCACTTCAACAACTACAATTTCCTTCCTAAACAACATGCGACGACTTAAACGAATAATCAACTTTAATAATAGTCTTAAGGCTAACATGCTAGTTTTTGGATTTAGGGTTCCAATAGCCAATACACTAATCCAACTACATAATATACATCTCATGCTTGCTAATAACCATAGCTACAACAATAAGTAAACTTAATTGCTAAAACGACAAAATTTATACCTTTCCAAGCCCTTAAAATTTCCAAGAATCAAAGTCGCGCCTTAGCAATTATTAGCTCCTTTCCTTAAGTTCCAATCCGCTCCAAGCACTCCTTAGAGGCCTATGAAGAACCCATCTTCAAGTTCCAACTTCAAAGTTGAAGAACTCCCATAGTTTCCGCCTTGCGACTAACGTGAAAATGCGTTTTTTCCGAAATCTTTCTATTGAGATAACCTTATAATACCCTTAGGGACATTGGGTTAAAGTCTTGTGGCTAATGGAGAAAAACTACAAAATTTTCTTGTGTGGGAAGCTCAAACCCGAGAGCTATGTTCTTGGCACAAAAGTTTTCTCTAATTTTTCTAAGTGTTAAATGCCAAGTCTTGCACTAGATATGTATATATAACACATTGGAGGGTTTAGATATCCACAAATGTGAGGTTAGGATGAGTTTCACTTGGATCAAGCCTAGGTGGACAAGTTGACTTGTCAACAATATCAAGCTTTGGAAGACTTATCATCTACATAGGTCAAATGACCATTTTACCCTTGCAACATTTCGACCAAGACCACATGAGGGGGTGCCACGTGTCACCCTCTCATTCGTCCATAAAATTCCGTAACCCTCGTGGGCCCCGCAAAAAAGTAAAATTCCTCGGGTGGGCCCCACGTGACCAAATCCGTAAAAATAGATTTCCATAATTTTAATAAGTTCCATATTCTTCAAATAATACATTTTGAGAATCCAATTCTCAACAACGAACATTTTTCCTTTCCGACGTTCAGAAGATTTTCCGTCGGAAAAACAATTCTTCCTTTGGTACCAATTTCCAAGTCTTATTTCCTTTCGTACATTTTCTTTTACATGCCCTGGACTTACGGGGTGTAACAGTTCTGGCCCTCTTCTGCTGATCTTGGTTAATTCGTCGATCTCTACGTTCCTCTGTGTGCTGCGCATAAGCCTGTACGCGGGCAATATCCATGCCTGACTGAAGAGCTACTCTTGTACAACCCTCTACTCAATAATCGTCTAGACCCGTGATATATCGGTGCACTCTATATTCTCTGGCTGCTAAAATCCTAGCTAGTAACAGGTCCATTCCTTTGTAATCCATATTCTCTGTTCCTGGTCGTGGAACTGAAGGCTCATATATCATGGCCGTAGTAGGAACTGCTGCCGCTGTGCTAAACTCTGTTGGGGCTGGCGACGTCGCAGAACTCCCCGAATGAAGCACCACCCCAGGTGATGATTGGGCCTGTGCCCTAGTAACCCTCTGTGCTCTACTCGCAGCTCCTTTGCCTTGCCTTCAGGCCGGGTTGCCTTACGCGAGGCATAATCGTAAGTGGAAAGAAATATGTTAGAGGGGTCCAACTTATAACACAACTCTAAGGCACGATCTCAGAGTGAGAAGAATGGAAACCAATCCTAAATATCCTATAGCCTCCTGATTATTGGTGTGGTGCACAACACACCGATAATCAAGACTCTACTAGTATCACACCCCGAACCCCGGGCCCGTGACTGGTGCCCTACCTGGGCACCCTTCTAACTTAACAACTAAGTAAACTGCGGAAATCGAATAACACCTCATTTTTTTTTCTTTAAAACCAATCGTACGTGCAAGGCAAAGCCGACAAGGCTGCCATGTAATATACATAATAAAAGACACTACACTGTACATGAGTCCAATCCCACATATGAATACAGACCTCTAAGAGTTTCTTGAAATATGACGACAAGGCCCCGCCGTACCCATGCAGTACAAAGCACATCTTGAAAAACTTATACCAAAAAGATAACTCCGAATGAAGGAGCTATCCAAAACTTCGAGCGGTCCTACACCGCCGATCACCAAACAGCGTACCTAAACTGCGGCGTAACGCAACCTCCGAAGGAGTCGGTCTGAAAGAATGTACCAAGTATGTGAGCGATGAAATGCGTAATAAAATCATAACGATGAACAAAGCGAGAGACATGTCGATAGCCAACCTACGATACATAACACATAAGCGGTCATATCAAGTCGGGACGCAGCCCTCAAAGTCACTACTCAAATATAACTATGGGTCTCACGCCCATAATATCAATCATGCGTGGAATCCTTCCTCACCGCTGTGATCCATGATGTAATAACACCAATAAGGATACATGAACACCAAGTCCCACATGTGTCCTAAATGCCTCGTGGTCTCATGCCCCGGAATCCCACATCGTAAATGCATGACCATGGGGTAACACAACCAAATCCGGGGACATATATGATAATCAAATTACAACACATTGTGCCTTACTAACAATGAGAGTAAACAGTAGTATCCTTACAATATAAAATAGGAAGCTCATGATCAAAACAGGACCATCCGCCCGCAGTATCAAAACAGGCCGCGTGGACCCGCGTGAGGTATTCCTCGCATGGGACTATTTCACCCGCATAAGCCCTTACGGACTCGCATGAGGTATTCCTCGCATAGGCTGGACCCGCCCGCATGAGACTATTTCACCCGCATAAGTCCTTACGGACCCGCATGAGGTATTCCTCGCATCGTGGGTAGCAATTCCACGGAATCTGCAAATGCCACAAACCCGGGGAATGACCCCGAAACGACTGAGATACCAATAGCTCACAACCGGCTATTTCCAGCACACATAGGCAATTCTCAACTAATCAGGCCAAGTACTTATCAAGGCACACATGGAAATAATTCTCAATTAACCAAGCCAAAGTACTTATCAAGGCACACATAGAATAATTCTCATTTAACAAGCCAAAGTACTTATCAAGGCACTCTTAGACAAATTCTCAATTTATCAAGCCAAAGTACTAATCAAGGCACACTTAGACAAATTCTCAATTTATCAAGCCAAAGTACTTATCAGGGCACAAATAGAATAATTCTAATTTAACAAGCCAAAGTACTTATCAGGGCACAAATAGAATAATTCTCATTTAACAAGCCAAAGTACTTATCAAGACACTCTTAGACAAATTCTCAATTTATCAAGCCAAAGTACTAATCAAGGCACACTTAGACAAATTTTCAATTTATCAAGCCAAAGTACTTATCAGGGCACAAATAGAATAATTCTCATTTAACAAGCCAAAGTACTTATCAGGGCACAAATAGAATAATTCTCATTTAACAAGCCAAAGTACTTATCAAGGCACTCTTAGACAAATTCTCAATTTATCAAGCCAAAGTACTAATCAAGGCACACTTAGACAAATTTTCAATTTATCAAGCCAAAGTGCTAATCAAGGCACACTTAGACAAATTCTCAATTTATCAAGCCAAAGTACTAATCAAGGCATCACATAGAATTATTCTCAATTAAATAGGCCAAAGTACTACGTACGTACATTCTTTTCAAAAGACTCCTTTTTATGTAAAACCCCAAGATACTAACACCCGTAGTATCAAGGCATGTCTATTTTTCAAAGTAAGTTACCACACGTTTAGAAAACTCATTTCAAGGCTTGAAATCAAGTAACTTCAAATTTTCACAATCTTGGCAACTTATGCCCTTTAATCAAAATAGACAACTTTCTAAACCTTCCATAAATCCGTTATAACCAACTTCCCATAAAGTCGTTATAACCCTTTATGGTTTTAGACATATTCATTCCTTTTATAACCAAGAGACTTATACTATTAAAACCAAGTATCACATACTTATAAATCAAGTTCTTAACTTTCAAAACACTTCAAGTCTCTTAATATATAGAAAACAAGTTTCTTCTTCTTTTAAACCTCAAGTAACTCACTCTTTTAAAACAAGTTACTTCTCATAAATCATGTCATTTCTCCTCTTTTAAGACAATTAAGTAAATCACTCCTTTGACTCCCCTAAAGTCATTATAATGACCTTTAGGATTTTGGGACTAAGGCACTAGCCCAAAAGATTTGGAAACCACTTCCTTTTCAAGACTCTATGTACTTTAAGTAAAATACTTTCACTTTTTGGAATCCAAACTTCACTAAGGAAATGGATTATACAACTTACAATTTAAACATCAAAGTAAAATCAAGGGAGTACATAGAACGAATTCTATTTTAGGCAATCCAAATACAACCAAGGAATGGATCATTTAAGGAGTAGAACTTACTTTCTTAATCTTAAAGAATCATGCTAGAAGAGGAGATAGTTCACATACCTTTTCGGCTAATATCCACAAGCTAAGCCGAATACGCCGTACGTAGAAGTGTCAACCTATAATGGTCACAACAAGACTATCAACTTCTAGCCTCTAACGTAGAATAATACTAAGTATACGGTCTCTAATTCTACGGAAAATCGGGCAGCACTTCCTTTGTTTCTACTCACTTTGCCACCTTTTTTAAGGCCGAATACAATAACCAAACATGCCACATTTAAGGCTCCAAACAACAACCAACCAAAGGGGATTACACGCCTTACAATACGTGTAAAATTCCGCCCCACAATTCATACAAAGTAGTTCCATAATTAAAGCCATTCTCGGCCAACTACATACTAACAATTCAAAGTCTTTTCCAATCTTTTTTCAAATTCCAAGTTCTAAGGTCTAACATGTTATATAGTCTAAACAACTTCAACAACTACACTTTCCTTCTTTATACAACATGCGACGCTTAAACTAATAATCGACTTGAATTGTAATATTAAGGCTAAACATGCTAGTTTTCGGATTAGGGTTCCAATAGCCAATATAATAATCAAACTTCGTAATATATAACTTATTCTTGATAATAACCATAGCTACAATCAATAATTAAACTTAATGGCTAAAACGACAAAATTTATACCTTTCAAAGCCCTTAAAATTTCCAAGATTCAAAGTCGCGCCTTAGCAATTCTTAGCTCCTTTCCTTAGGTTCCAATCCGCTCCAAGCACTCCTTAGAGGCCTATGAAGAACCCATCTTCAAGTTCCAACTTCAAAGTTGAAGAACTCCCTTAGTTTCCGCCTTGCGACTAACGTGAAAACTCCGTTTTTCCGAAATCTTTCTATTGAGATATCCTTACAACACTCTTAGGGACATTGGGTTAAAGTCTTGTGGCTAATGGATCAAAACTACAAAAATTTCATGTGAGAGCTTAGCCAAACCCGAGAGGTCTCCTTTGAAAAACAAGGGTTCTCTAAAATTTCTAAGTGCAAATGAGCTAGTCTTGCACTAGTAGTAACCTTATAAAACACAATGGAGGGTTTAGATGTCCACAAATGTGAGGTTAGGATGGGTTTCACTTGGATCAAGCCTAGGTGGACAAGTTGACTTGTCAACAATATCAAGCTTAGAAGACTTATCATCTACATAGGTCAAATGACCATAACACCCTTGCAATTTTTCGTCCAACACCACATGTGGGAGTGCCACGTGTCGCCCTCTCATTCGTCCATAAAATTCCGTAACCCTCGTGGGCCCCACAAAAATGTAAAATTCCTCGGGTGGGCCCCGCGTGACCAAATCCGTAAAAATAAATTTCCATAATTTTAATAAGTTCCATAATCTTCAAATAATGACTTTTGAGAATCCAATTCTCAACAACGAACATTTTTCCTTTCCGACGTTCGGAAAATTTTCCGTCGGAAAAACAATTCTTCTTTCGTACTAATTTCCAAGTCTTGTTTCCTTTCGTACATTCTCTTATACATGTTCTGGACTTACGGGGTGTAACAACTAGATACGGTCTGTAGACACTTTCCGAGGATTAACTGCTCTGATACCACTTTTGTCACGACGAACCGGGCGTGGTCGTGCGTTACCGGGCACCCTAGTGATACAACATCGAGTAATCAATGAATATAAAACAAGACATAAAATAATATGAATGAGAAAGCAGTTTATCGAGAAAAATTTGTCTTTAAACATATAAAAACATGAAACCGACGATTACATCCCTTTTACAAACTCGCCACAGCGATTACTGGACCTGCAGAATGATATAACAACAATGGCGGGACGGGGCCCGCCATACCCTGAATGTAAGTACCTACAACGACAGGGAATACACCATCGATAAGCCTCGAGAAACGGAGCTTTCCAAAACGCTTGTGATCCTAAGAGCGAGGATCGACGATCGTGTACCTACTGCGGCGTGAACGCGGCCGAAGGAGTCGATAACAGTACCAAGTATGTGAAACTGAAAATACTGTAAATGAAATCATAGTAGTCTATATAAAGCAGGAGACATGTATGAAAACCAAACTACAGTTCACAATAAATAAGCAGTCATGTCAAGTCAGGGACTCACGCCCTCAAAGTCATCACTCAAATATAACTATGGGTCTCACGCCCACAACATCGATCATGCCCGTGGAATACCTTCCTCACTGCCGGCAGTCTATGATATAAAAGCCCCAAGGAATACACATGAACACCAGGTCCCACCTGTGTCATAATAAAACCGTACGGGGTAAGTACGAAGCCATAGCCGACTACTAAAACACACAGTACCAACAAAGTCATAAACTGTATCACGAGGTCTATCTAGACCGCCACATGATCGAAGCTGGCCACTCGCCCGCAGTATCAAATGTGCGCGTCTAATCGTGGAACTTCCCGCAGCTCCGCATAGGCCACTCACATAGGCCCGCATGAGGTATTCCCCGCATCGAGGGTAGCTACTCCCGGCGTAAGATCCCCGACTCGCAGTTCGCATGGCCACATAGACCGCATGACCACAAAGGCCACACACTAACCTGGAACTCTCGTAGCTTCGCATAGGTCCCCTGGACCCGCATGAGGTATTCTCGAATCATGGTCCCAAACCGCCTGAGTCTACCCGCGTGGAGGCGACTTAACCCGGTATCATGTCAAGAGGTGAGTGATATAATACTAACATAACAGCTTATCGTTAAACAACATAAGCACAACAAGGGAAACCCCTTTACACAAACATCACAAGATACTAACACACGTAGCATCCTAACATGTTTACTTATCAAATCAACAAGAAAGTATTACAAGGCTATCACAAACCAACACAATCAAGTTATTCACACAAGGCACTTCCTACTTTATGTCAACAAGTTCGGGTTTTTCTCCCCAAAGTACTTCATACATTAATTCTTTAAAAGATTCGTTTCTTTCACAAAAGTCACACAATACCCGTAGTATAAAAATAGAGTGACTATCTTTTTAAGTAAACCAAAACACTTCCTTTGTAAAATTAAGTAACAACATTATTTTCCAAACGTTCAAGTTTGCCTAATTTCAAATGCTCAAGTTTCTCATTTTCGAAAGGTTTCGTAGTTTATAGTCTTAATCATTTAATAATATAATTCTCTTTTAAAACAATCTGAGAAACATATACCTTATGTGTGAGTAGGTTATTCTTGTTCATAACAATCTTATTAAAGCAGCCATGATCTAGGAAATGTAATATCATTTTGTCTTATCTTAGCTTCTATGCAGATGGAGGTTTCTCGGTTTTAATAATACTTAATTAGTCAATACATTTCCCTTTATTAACGCTGCGATGGTTCGTTCGATACTTATTCGATTTCAAATCGGAAACATTATTCCTTTGAAAAACCAAGTACTCATTACTCACGAATGATGTTTCACACTTTTTAACAAAATTCATATTAATTGATTAAGTCAAGTCTCTTATCTTTTAAGATCAAGTCTCTTAATTTCTAAAATCAATAAACCATTCTTTTTATCTCTCTTAAGTCGTTATACCTAACTTCCCATAAAGCTAGTATAACTCTTAAGCTTTTAAAACCAAGTATTACTCTTCTTTCAAAAATGGTTCTTAATTCTTTTGAAATACTTCAAGATTCTTATTATTTAGACTCAAGTCAAAAGACGTCGCAGTAAAACCACGTTCAGTTAACACACGTACGTCTACCGTACTATATATATTCTTTTAAAATATCATTCTCAAGAGGATAGGAAGAATCACATATCTCGCGACGATTATCGACTAATAGCAAAATGCTCCACCGCTATAACCCGGCTAGCCTTGTCCACCTTTCAAGTAGAACATGCTACTCGCAGAACTTTCAACCTATAAAGGCCATATACGTCTATCAACGTCTAGACTACTCTGTAGAATATTCTAAGCAGAGGGTTCTCTATTCTCTGAGAAAATCGGGCGACTTCCCTACAGTTAAATACACAAGTCTCGCAAATACACCCTATGTAAGTCTGACAATTCTTCTTCTTTAATATCCTTCTATGTATCTTATATACATCTCTATACTACTACAGTATGTAATTTCCAATTACAATATAAGGACAAAAGTATTTACCTCGATAAGCCCAAAATTATCCAAGTTTAAATGTCGATCCTGAGCAACGTTTAGCTCCTACTCTGGGTGCATCCAACCCGCTCCAAACAACCCTTAAAATTTCTACGCAACTTCTTCTTAATACTTCAACCAACTATGAAGATTTTCCTTAGGGTTTCGTTTTGAGACTAAAAGGACATAAGGTAGTATTTCCGGGCTCTACGTATAGAGGTAACTTTGGAATACTACAAGGTATAAGGCTAAGGTATTTTGGAATAGTAACAATACTTGGAGAGTATTTTCTACCAAGAGGGGAGATATTTTACGAGAACAACTACGCAAGAGGGGGGGTATGTCTCGGCCAACACCACTAGGAGGGGGGGTGTTTCGGCCAAGGCCTTCTCAAGGGGAGGGCTCTTTGGGCGAGAGCAACAAGAAGGGGAGGATGTTCAAGACTTAGAAAATGTTTGTGGATGAAGAAGTCTTTAACAAAGGGGGGTATTTATAGGGAAACCAATGGCCAAGATCAAGACAAGTGGTGGGCAAGTAGAGGGTGATGATTTGCCCAAGTGCCCCCTAGCCATCTACTCCTCAATTCACTCCAAACATTGACCCATGGTTTAGGCAACAAAACATGGCACAAAACGTGCCCCCTTTCGGCCACTAATCTGCCAACTTGAGGGTGACAAGTGTCGCCCTCTCGTTGGTCCAAAATATTTCATCTCTCGGAAAAATCCGCAAAAATTATAAAAGTCGCAACCGTAATTTTCCCCTCGCAAAGTTTGGAAAACGTTTCGTCGGAAAACAATTCTTTTCGGGGGTTGTGCACAAATTTCGACCCTTGCCTATCTTAAGGCTTAAACTTTTATACGTACGCCCTCATGTACATACTCTGGAAATACGGGGTATAACAGATAAGCCGTTATGCTAGTATTACATCACTCACCTCTTGACATGATATACCGGGGGTTAAGCGCCTCCGTCGGGGTATACCTCGTGCGATGCAGGACTATGATTCGAGAATACCTCATGCGGGTCGGGGACCTATGCGAGCTACGAGTTCGGGTTAGTGTGTGCGGTCCATGTGGCCATGCGGTCTATGTGGCCATGCGGACTACGAGTCGGGGCGATGCCGAGAGTAGCTACCCTCGATGCGGGAATACCTCATGCGGGCCTAGGTGGCTATGCGGACTCTGAGTCGAGATTAGGCATGCATAATGATACTATGGGCGATTGGCCTTGCTTCGATCATTCGCGGCCTAGAAAAGACACATTACGATTTACTGTTGTTACTCTTGTTTGTGATGTGGTACTATGTGCGGTTACATTGGTTATTTCATACATATTTGTAAAATTGGCTTTAAAATGATATGATTTCATTTAAGTACTTTCTGATTTCACATACTTGGTACTGTTATCGACCTCCTTGAGGCTGCGTTCATGCGCAGTAAGGAAAGCGAGTGCTAGATCCGCATCCTTAGGATCTTTTACTTTGGTGTCGTGAGCTCCATCTTCTCCTGAGGCTCGACTTTTGGTATGGTTCTCCCGATGTTGTAGATATATGTACATTCGAGGTATGGCGGGGCCTGTCCGCCATAGTTGTTTACTTCCTTAGAGTGCAGAGTCTATTATGCAGTTGGGATGTAATCGCGATTTTGGTTTATATATATATGCGAAAGACGACTTTTCTCGAGATAAAGCGTGTCTCAATTTACATTGTTCATGTCTTGTTTTTATATTCCGCTGATTTTCTCTGATGTATGACTACTTGGGTGCCCGGGTAAGGCACGATCACCACCGGGCAGGTCGTGAAAAAGTGGTATCGAGCGATTAATCCTCGGAAAGTGTCTACAGACCGTATCTAGTAGAGTCTTGATTATCGTTGTGTTGTGCACCACACCAATAATCAGGAGGCTATAGGATATTTAGTATTGGTTTCCATTCTTCTCACTCTGAGATCGTGCCTTAGAGCTGTGTTATAAGTTGGACCCTCTAACGTATTTCCTTTCTTTGCTGATTATGCCTCACGTAAGGCAACCCGCCCGTGAGAAGCAAGGCAAAGCGGCGGAGGCCGCTAGTAGGACACCGAGTCACGAGGGCTCGTGCCCGATCTATATCCGAGGCAGCGAGTTCCACGACGCCCGGCCCCAAAGAGGTTTAGGGCCACAGCGATGGCTGATGAGACCCAAGACTGCACCTCCAGTCCACGGCTGGAGCGAGATGAGATGGGTTCTGAGAGATGGCCCGATTCGCCGTGATCGTGGCGAACGGAGGATAGGGCCGGATGCAGCCTTCGATTCAGACTGTGGTTCACCCGAGATCGGATAGTTTGAGGCTACGAGATTTTACGAGTTGTAGCCCGCGAGTTCTACGGGTCAAGGCACGAGGATGATCCGCAGGAGTTTATCCGTCGATTCTGAGAGGATCATGCGAGTGATCAAGGCTTCGAGACCGAGTCCGTAATCTTGGTTCCACGTAGGCCGCGTGATACCGCGATCGATTGGTTTGATTCGTGGGAGTTATCCGGGAGAGCACGCGTCCCTACTTGGGATGAGTTCTCGAGGCTTTTCTCACTCACTTCTTGCCTCCGCGGATGAGGAGGCGCGGTAACGATTTTTGTTCTTTGAGACGAGAGGCGCCGCCATTAGGAGTACAACGTTGAGTTCGATTCGTTGGCTCGATATGTCCCTGCGTTGGTAGCGATATGGAGGGCGGTACACCGCTATGTCGCGGGCTAGATGATTATATGGCGAGTCTTGTGCGGGTGTGACTCTTTAGCGAGCATGGACATTACCGTATGCAGCTCATGCACTTGGATGCGAGGCGTAGAGTCGGCGGGTTGTGACAGGCAGCAGAAGAAGGCGGGGCGGCGAGGTCTTTTGGTAGCTATCGGGGTGGGCGGCCTCGGCAGCGATCTAAATTTGCGCCACGGCCCGGCTCGAGCACTCCTACACCGTCCTCGGGCGGTCGGGGTATTCGAGTGTCTTCATCTCCTACGATTACTGCTCGCCGGGCGTGGTACTCATGGGCGGCCAGTCGCGGCAGAGGTCGTGGCGCGGGTCCCAGTTCTAGCGGTCCTCATGTTATACCCCGTATTTCCAGAGTATGTACGTATGGACGTACGTACGAAATTTGAGCCTTAAGTTAGGCATTGGATTCGAAATTTGGGCACAAGTGCCGATTAGAGTCGTTTTTACGGCCGAAAGCGTTTCCACGACTTACGTTGGGAAAATTCGCTATGTCATTTAGTATTTTTGCGGATTTTTCCGAGCGGCGGAACATTTTTGGACCAACGGAGGGTGACACTTGTCACACTCATTGGAAGGCAAAGTGAAGGCTTGGCCTTGGACGATTGGCTCACTCTTTTGTGCCTAGTTTTGTGGCTTGTTTTGTGGAGTGTTTTGTGGAGTGTTTTGTGGGTGCACTTGGCTTGATCTTGGCCTTACACTTGCCTTGCACTTGGCTAAATCTTGGCCATTGGTTGGCCTTTGGGTTTGCTATAAATACCCCCTTAGTTGATGAACTTTCTTCATCCAAAAATCATTTCCAAGTCTTGAAATCTCTCCCCCTTTGTGTGTTGAAATTCGTCCAAGCCCGCGCCCCTGTGTGGTGCTTGGCGAGAGGTCTCCCCTCCCCTTGTGAGGTCTGGCCCAGTGGTACCCCACTAGCCTAGTTGTTTCAGATTATACATCCCCCTTTGTGGTATTGAAATACTCCTCCAAGTATTGTTATAATGCCCAAAATACCTTAGCCTTTTACCTTGTAGTATTCCAAAGTTACCTCTATACGTAGAGTCCGGAAATACTACCTTTTGTCCCTTTAGTCTCAAACCGAAACCCTAAGAAAATCTTCATTGATTGGTTGAAGTATTTAAGTAGAAGTTGGTTAGAACTTCTAAGGGTTGTTTGGAGCGGATTGGAGCACTCGGAGTAGGAGCTAAACGTTGCTCAGGAGCGACATTATACTTGGATAATTTTGGGCTTATCGAGGTAAACACTACTGTCCTTCTATTGTAATTGGAAATTACATGTTGTTAGAGTATATAGTTGAAGTATACTATATATAGAACTATACTTAGTACTGTGGCAATGTCTTTTGACTTAAGCCTGAAGATTTAAGAACTGAATCAATCAGAATTACATAGGGTGTATTCAGATGAACTTGTGTAGTATTCTTGTGTAGTAGAATTGTACACGTCCAGGTTAGGCGTGTAAAACCCCCGGTTGGCTTGGTAGCGGCCTCGATAGAAGGAGATTTCTGTTGTGGCGGGGAGATCTTTCTTTCAGAGAATATTCTACGTTGTGGTCTAGATGATAATAGGCGCCTTGTGGCCTTATAGGTTGAAGTACCTACGTGTGGCGCGATTTACTTGGCTTGAGGAGTAGCCGACTGTTTGGAGCGTTTTGCTATTAGTCGATACTCGTCGCGAGGTATGTGAACCTCTTCCTATCTCTTCTAGCATGATATGTGTGAACTATGTAGTACGGTAGACGTACATGTGTGAATTGTATTTGATTGTTGTAAAACATAAAGTGTTATAACGGCTTTATGGGAAGTTGGTTATAACAGCTTTATGTAGGTAAGAAAATACTTTGTGGTTTTAAAAGGTAACTGATGTGAATTATAATCGGCTTGTTATAATAAAGAACTTGATGTATTTCAAAAGATTTATAAATCGTTTTGAAGGAAAGTAACACTTGGTTTTAAAGGTTAAAAGAGTTATACTAGCTTTATGGGGAGTTAGGTATAATGTCTTAAGAGAGGTAAAGAAAATGGTTTACTGATGTTAGAAGTTAAGAGACTTGATCTTATGAGATAAGAGACTTAACTTATTTGTTTTAATGTGGATGTTTGTGTGAAACCTCATTCGTGAGTAATGAGTACTTGGTTTTATGTTTCTTGATTTCGAAATCGAATGTGTATCGGCAGCACCACCGCGTTAATAAAGGAAAATGTATTGAATAATTATATATCGTATTAAAACCAGTAGAAACCTCCATCCGCATAGAAACTAAGATGAGACAAAATGATATTACATTTTCTAGATCATGGTCATTGTAATAAGAATGTTGTAAACAAGAATAACCTACTCTCACGTAAGACATATATTACTCAAATGGTCTAAAGGGAATCAGTGATTAAGTTTATGAACTATGAAACCATTTGAAAATGAGAAGCTTGAGTAATTGAAACTAGGCAAACCGAACTTAGGAAAAGAATGTTGGTACTTGATTTTGAAAAGGAATGTGGGTTGGTCATTCTAATACTACGTATCGGGTGACTTTTATAAAAGTAATGGATCTCTTTTAAAAGAACTTAACGATGTAGTACCTTGGGGTTAAAAACCCGGACTTTGGCATAAAATGAAAGTACTTGTGTTGTTGTGAAACTTGCCTATGCTTGTTGTTGTGAAACTTGCCTATGCTTGTTGTTGTGAAACTTGCCTATGCTTGTTGTTGTGAAACTTGCCTATGCTTGTGATGATAGCCTTTGTTGTGCAAGTGTGGTATTTACGTTACCGCGCCTCTCGGTAGAGTAGGTTGACTTGTTGAGAACTTACTTGGGCGTCTTTGGCGGTGATGGAGAATTCCACGGGTATGTTTCCATTTTGATTCTTGTCTTGTTGTTGATCACATGGGACATGTCTACACCGTCTGAGATTCGGGGCACGCGGCCGTGCGGCGTTGATTACCCGATATATGGTTATTGCGCAACATGGACGTGTCTACACCGTCGCAGATATTCGGGGCATGTGGCCACGCGGCGTGGTTGACCACCGATATGGTTATTGAGGTACATGGGCATGTCTACACCGGCGCAGATTCCGGGGCGTGGCGTGCGGCCTTGTTATTGTTGCATCATGGACATGTCTGCCGTCTGATATTCGGGGCATGTGGCCATGATGCGAACATGATGGATGTGGTGGGCGTGAGACCCATAGTTATATTTGAGTGGTGACTTTGAGGCGTGAGTCCACGACTTCTTTGTTATGTTGTGAATCGTAGTTTGGTTATCATACATGTCTCCGCTTTATATAGACTAGTATGATTTCATTTCTGATATTTCTGATTTCACATACTTGGTACTGTTATCGACCTCGCCGGGCCGCGTTCATCCGCAGTAGAAGTACATTAATTGCCGATCCGCTTGTAGGATCACGTTTGACGTTTTTGGAAGCTCCGTTTCGTGGAGGCTTATCTTTGGTATGTGTTCCCGAGTTGTAGGTTCTTGTACATTCGGGGTATGGCGGAGCCACTGTCCGCCATAGTTGTTGTATAAATCTTAGAGGTGCACCGCTTGTTGTGGGCGTGGTTTGTAAAAAGGATAATCGTTGGGTTTATGTATATACACGAAGGCAAATGCTTGGTTGCTTTGTTTAGTTATGATATCTCTTGTTTCATGATTCATGTTTTATATTCCGCTGATTTTCTCGATGTTGTATCACTAGGGTGCCGGGTAAGGCACCGATGACGCCCGGTTTGGGCGTTACAAAAAGTGGTATCGAGCGCTTAATCCTCGGAAAGTGTCTGCACCGTGTCTAGCGAGTCTTGATTATCGGTGTGTTGTGCACCACATCTATAATCGTGAGGCTATAGGACATTTAGGATTGGTTTCCATTCTTCTCATTCCGAGATCGTGCCTTAGAGTGTGTTGTAAGTTGGACCCTCCGACGTGTTTCGTTTTACCATTATGCTCTGCGAAAGGCAACCGGGGCCTGAGAAGGGCAAAGCGGCGGAGGCTGCTAGTGGGAGTCGAGAGAGTACGAGGCGCAGTCTTGGCCAAGACTGAGTAGTGCTTCGACGGCGAGTTTTGCGACGCCGCCAAAGACCAGCGAGTTTAGAGCGCAGCGATGGCTGCGAGACTACTGATACACGAGCCTCCATCCGCGATGCAGGCGGGGAGATGGGTCACTGAGAGATGGCGATTATTGGCGAGTTGTGGCGAGATATGAGATAAATTGGCCGGCGATTCGATTCGGCGGCACCGTAGTGCGCAGGCGCGCAGTTTGGTGCGGGATTTCTTAGTGTAGCGCTTTGAGTTTTACTGGTCGAGGCGGAGGATGATCCGCAGAGTTCATCCGTCGATTCTGCAGAGATCATCACGGGTGATCAAGGCTTCGTAGTGCGTGACATTTGGTTCGCATCGCCGCGTGACACCGCGATCGATTGGTTTGACTCGTGGGAGCTTTCGGGAGAGCATGCACTTCCACCGTTTGGGACGAAGTTTTGGGGCCTTCGGCACATTTCTTGCCTCACGGATGAGGAGGGCTCGGTAAACAATTTTTGATGTTGAGGCGAAGCGAGCGTCTGATTCGGAGTACAATGTGAGTTCGACTCATTGGCGGTATGTTCCGCATTAGTAGCTAGTATGGAGGATCGAGTGCACCGATATGTTCTGTGGCTCGATGATTACCTAGCGAGAGTTGTTCGGTGTTTCCCTTCACCGCATGGACATTGCCCGCATCTGAGCTCATGCTTGGAGTGCGAGGCGCGCAGATCGACAGGTGGACCTTTGCCACAGAAGGCCAAGACGGCGGATATTTTGGCGACTTTCGAGGCGCGCCTCGCCAGCAGACTAGTTATGTACCTCCACCGTCTTCGGGAGCGGTCGTGGCTCGAGGTTCGAATGTTGAGGAGTAGGGTGTTGGCGGATGATCACCACTACCTCGGTGTGGTCGATGTGGTAGACCGCATTTCGTGGAGTGTCGTAGTACGAGGAGCTTGTTATTCTTGCGGCCAACAGGGCCATATGACGAGAGACTGTCCGACCAAGGGTAGCGCTGGTAGGATAGCACAGACTACTAGAGCAGTTGCGGGCCACGGTAGAGGTCGCGGTGGAAGTTCCCAGTTTTAGCGGTCCTTGAACCGCCTAGTTTCAGGTATATCCTTAACCCTGTAGATACTTGTATGTATTGATGTTAATGATGTGTTAAGTGTTATGTTCGGATAGCTTTGTGCTATAATGTGATTTAGGAACCTGGTTGGTGAGAAAGGGTAAGCCTGGGGGCATGGAAAGTATGAACCTTAGGACATTTCATGTTGAGACCTTAGATATAAGGCCGTCTTGAGTACAAGATTTTTTTTGCGAGTGATTCTTGTCAGAGTGCATTTTATGCCTAGAAAGTATTGTGTGATAAGTCCCTGGGTTGGGTAAATGAAAGTGGTATCTTTCATGATGTGATTTAGCAAGATTTTTTCCGTGTCGAGGAGCAAGAGTTGGCGCGACAGTGGGTCGGGTTGGGGCCATGTTGCGGGCCAACCCGCAGCCCGGATTGAGGTGGGGTCAGTTCTGGGTGGTCCCGCCAGGTGGTAGGGTCACGAGGGTGCTAGGCCCAAGTTTAGTTGACCATCGTATGAGTTCGTGGGTGTGTTCGATCAGAATCAGTTCGTGAAGGCCGGGAATGGCCTTAGGGGAAATCAAGGTTAGTGAGATGACCAAGTTTGGAGGTAGTGACTCCAAGGGTTGGAAACAGAAGCGTTGATAGAAGTGTGGTACGGATACTAGAACGAGTTCGAGTGTTCGTGGCAGTACTACAGTAAGGGGATAAGTGAACGTGTGTTTTGTGGCGGTGTGGCATGATTGTTTTAAATGCGTATAGCGGTGAAGACTATCTCGACGCTGCTTGTTTTGAGACCTTGAAGGAACATTCGGGAATGTTTCTAAAGGAAGAATGTTATACCGTATTTCAGTATATGCGTATGGACGTACGTACGAAATTTGAGCCTTAAGTTAGGCATTGGATTCGAAATTTGGGCACAAGTGCCGATTAGAGTCGTTTTCTGACGAAACGTTTCCACAGCTTACGTTGGGAAAATTCCGGCTATGTCATTTAGTATTTTTGCGGATTTTTAGAAGCGACGGAACATTTTGGACCAACGGAGGGTGACACTTGTCACCTCATTGGGCAACAAAGTGAAGGCTTGGCCTTCGACGATTAGCTCCTCTTTTGTGCCTAGTTTTGTGGCTTGTTTTGTGGAGTGTTTTGTGGAGTGTTTTGTGGGTGCACTTGGCTTGATCTTGGCCTTACACTTGCCTTGCACTTGGCTAAATCTTGGCCATTGGTTGGCCTTTGGGTTTGCTATAAATACCCCCTTAGTTGATGAACTTTCTTCATCCAAAATCATTTCAAGTCTTGAAATCTCTCCCCTTTGTGTGTTGAAATTCGTCAAGCCCTCCCCTGTGGAGCTTGGCGAGAGGTCTCCCTCCCCTTGTGAGGTCTAGCCGTGGGGTACCCCAGCCTAGTTGTTTCAGATTATACATCCCTCTGTGGTATTGAAATACTCCTCCAAGTATTGTTATAATGCCCAAAATACCTTAGCCTTTTACCTTGTAGTATTCCAAAGTTACCTCTATCGTAGAGTCCGGAATACTACCTTTTGTCCCTTTAGTCTCAAACCGAAACCCTAAGAAAATCTTCATTGATTGGTTGAAGTATTTAAGTAGAAGTTGGTTAGAACTTCTGGGTTGTTTGGAGCGGATTGGAGCACTCGGAGTAGGAGCTAAACGTTGCTCGGGAGCGACATTATACTTGGATAATTTTGGGCTTATCGAGGTAAACACTCGTCTTCTATTGTAATTGGAAATTACATGTTGTTAGAGTATATAGTTGAAGTATACTATATATAGAACTATACTTAATCTTGTGGCAATGTCTTTTGACTTAAGCTCAAGATTTAAGAATCGAATCAACTGTAATTACATAGGGTGTATCAGATGAGACTTGTGTAGTATTCGTGTAGTAGAATTGTACACGTCAGGTTAGGCGTGTAAAACCCCACGGTTGGCTTGGTAGCGGCCTCGATAGAGAAGGAGATTTACTGTTGTGGCGGGGAGATCTTTGCCAATTTTACGTAGAATATTCTACGTTGTGGTCTAGATGATAATAGGCGCCTTGTGGCCTTATAGGTTGAAGTACTACGTGTGGCGCGATTTACTTGGCTTGAGGAGTAGCCGATGTTTGGAGCGTTTGCTATTAGTCGATACTGTCGCGAGGTATGTGAACCTCTTCCTATCTCTTCTAGCATGATATGTGTGAACTATGTAGTACGGTGACGTCGTGTGTGAATTGTATTTGATTGTTGTAAAACATAAAGTGTTATAACGGCTTTATGGGAAGTTGGTTATAACGACTTTATGTAGGTAAGAAAATACTTTGTGGTTTTAAAAGGTAATCATGTGAATTATAACCGGCTTGTTATAATAAAGAACTTGATGTATTTCAAAAGATTTATAAATCGTTTTGAAGGGAAAGTAACACTTGGTTTTAAAGGTTAAAAAGAGTTATACTAGCTTTATGGGGAGTTAGGTATAATGTCTTAAGAGAGGTAAAGAAAATGGTTTACTGATGTTAGAAGTTAAGAGACTTGATCTTATGAGATAAGAGACTTAACTTATTTGTTTTAATGTGGATGTTTGTGTGAAACCTCATTCGTGAGTAATGAGTACTTGGTTTTATGTTTCTTGATTTGGAAATCGTAATGTGTATCGACGCACCACTGCAGCGTTAATAAAGGAAAATGTATTGAATAATTATATATCGTATTAAAACCAGTAGAAACCTCCATCTGCATAGAAACTAAGATGAGACAAAATGATATTACATTTTCTAGATCATGGCTGCTGTAATAAGAATGTTGTAAACAAGAATAACCTACTCTCACGTAAGACATATATTACTCAAATGGTCTAAAAAGGGAATCAAGTGATTAAGTTTATGAACTATGAAACCATTTGAAAATGAGAAGCTTGAGTAATTGAAACTAGGCAACCGAACTTAGGAAAAGAATGTTGGTACTTGATTTTGAAAAGGAATGTGGGTTGGTCATTCTAATACTACGGGTATCGGGTGACTTTTATAAAAGTAATGGATCTCTTTTAAAAGAACTTAACGTATGTAGTACCTTGGGGTTAAAAACCCGGACTTTGGCATAAAATGAAAGTACTTGTGTTGTTGTGAAACTTGCCTATGCTTGTTGTTGTGAAACTTGCCTATGCTTGTTGTTGTGAAACTTGCCTATGCTTGTTGTTGTGAAACTTGCCTATGCTTGTGATGATAGCCTTTGTTGTGCAAGTGTGGTATTTACGTATTCCGCGTCTCGGTAGAGGCGGTTGACTTGTTGAACTTACTTGGACGTCTTTGGCGGTGATGGAGAATTCCACGTATGTTTCCATTTTGATTATCGTCTTGTTGTTGATGCAACATGGACATGTCTACCGTCACGATTCGGGGCATGCGGCCACGCGGCGGGTTGATTACCGATATATGGTTATTACCGCAACATGGACGTGTCTACACCGTCGCAAGATTCCGGGGCATGTGGCCCGTGCGGCGGTTGACCACCGGTATATGGTTATTGAGGTACATGGGCGTATCTGCCGTCACGATTCGGGCATGTGGCCGTGCGGCCTTATTATTGTTGCATCATGGACATGTCTACCGTCGCGAGATTCGGGCATGTGGCCATGATGCGAACATGATGGATGTGGTGGGCGTGAGACCCATAGTTATATTTGAGTGGTGACTTTGGCGTGAGTCACGACTTGGCTTGTTATGTTGTGAATCAGAGTTTGGTTATCATACATGTCTCCCGCTTTATATAGACTAGTATGATTTCATTTCTGATTTTCTGATTTCACATACTTGGTACTGTTATCGACCTCGCTTGGGTGCGTTCATGCCGCAGTAGAAATCATTGGTGTCGATCCGCTTGTAGGATCACGTTTGGCGTTTTTGGAAGCTCCGTTTCGTCGGAGGCTTATCTTTGGTATGTGTTCCCGAGTTGTAGGTTCTTGTACATTCGTGGTATGGCGGGCCCTGTCCGTCATAGTTGTTGTATAAATCTTAAGTGCATGCTTGTTGTAGGCGGGGTTTGTAAAAGGATAACTGTCGGGTTTATGTATATACACGAAGGCAACCATTTGGTTGGCTTTGTTTAGTTATGATATCTCTTGTTTCATGATTCATGTTTTATATTCCGCTGATTTTCTCTGATGTTGTATCACTAGGGTGCCCGGGGTAAGGCACCAGTGACGGGCCCGGGTTTCGGGGCGTTACACCTCAGAACCGCATTTATGCCTTGTCCAGCCGGCAGGACCAAGAGGCCTCACCTGATGTCGTCACAGGTACTTTATCAGTTTCTTGTTGTGACGTGTATGCCTTGATAGATCCGGGTTCTACTCTGTCATATATATTTCCCCATGTTGCTAGTAGGATAGGGATAGATCCTGAGTCCATAGACCCTTTCGAGGTAGCTATGCCAGTGGGTGATTCGGTGGTAGCTCGGCGGGTATATAGGGATTGTCCAGTGACCATATGCAGTCGTCAGACCCTTGCCGACTTGGTAGAGTTGGATATGACTGATTTCGATGTGATCATGGGTATGGATTGGCTAGCTTCTTGCTACGCCAATGTAGATTGCAAGGAGAGAGTGGTACGGTTCCAGTTTCCTGGGGAGCCGGTTGTTGAGTGGGAGGGGAACACTGTGTCGCCGAGGGGTAAGTTTATTTCTTACCTCAAGGCTAGGAAGATGGTGCAGAAGGGGTATATCTACCATCTCATTCGGGTGTTTGATACTGAGGCTACGATACCAGATTTTCAGTCGGTTCCTGTAGTCAGAGAGTTCCCAGATGTGTTTCCAGATGACCTCCCGGGTATCTCTCCTGAGAGAGAGATAGAGTTTTGTATCGATGTGCTGCCAGACACTCGGCCTATTTCCAATCCGCCATACAGAATGGCACCTGCCGAGTTGAGAGAGTTGAAGGACCAGCTGAGAGATTTCTTTGGAGAAAGGGCTTCATCGAGCCTAGTGTTTCTCCCAGGGAAGCCTTGGTATTGTTCGTGAAGAAGAAGGATAGGGCCGCGCGTGTGTTGATTCTGACGGTGAACAAGGTGACCATTAAGAACGAATACCCCTTCCGGGATTGATGATTTGTTCGACCCGATTGCGAGTGCGAGATGTTTCTCCAAGATTGATCCGTGATCGGGCTATCATCAGTGCGAGTCGAGAGGCGGATGTCCCTGGGGTGTATTCGGACGATGCGCATTATGAGTTCGTGGTCATGTCTTTCCGGGTTGACCAATGCTCGACGGTATTCATGGATTTGATGACCGAGTGTTCAAGCCATTTTTGGACACGTTTGTGATAGTGTTCATTGATGACATCTTGGTTTATTCGCTCGAGGCGAGGAGCACGCGGAGCATTTGAGGATCTTTGAGAGTTCTCCAGACAGCGATTATACGCCAAGTTTTCCAAATGTGAGTTTTGGTTGGCTTCGGTGGCTTTTCTTGGGCATATTGTGGGCCGATGGTATTCGGGTGGATACGCCAAGATCGAGGCGATCGAGTTGGCCTGAACCTCTTACTCGACAGTGCGCGCACTTTACGGGCCTTGCGAGTTACTATCGGTTCGTAGAAGTTTGCTTATCTCTGCACCATTGACTAGGTGACTCGGTATGCGGTAAGTTTCAGATGGTGATGCTTGTGAGCATGGTTTCCGATTCTTGAAGGAGAGGCGACGATCGCCCGTTCTTACTCTTCCGGAGGGTCCAGACGGTTATGTAGTGTATTGTGATGCGTCAGGCGTCGGGCTCGGATGTGTGTTGATGCAGCTGGGTAGGGTTATAGCGTACGCATCCCGAAGCGGCTTAAGCGTGAGGAACTACCCACCCATGATTTGGAGTTCGGCGGTGATTCACGCCAAGATCGGAGGCACTACTTGTATGGGGTTCATGTGGATATTTATACAGACCACAAGAGCCTCCAGTATATCTTCAGCCAGAGGGAGCTGAACTTACGACAGAGACGGTGGTTAGAGTTACTCAAGAATTATGATGTTGATATCCTATACCACCCGGGGAAGGCCAATGTTGTGGCAGATGCTCTTAGCCGTAGGTCGATGGGGAGTCTATCAGATGTGCAGCCAGAGAATAGGGGCATGGTCCACAAGTTACATCAGCTAGCGAGCCTTGGAGTCCGATTGATTGATTCTGATAGCAGTGGGGTTTGAGTTCGAGAGGTTGCCGAGTCTTCCATCGTCGAGGAGGTGAAGAGGCAACAGTTTGAGGATCCGGTTTTGACGCGGTATCGTGATACTCTTCGTGAGGAAGGGTCCTTTTGGTAGCACTGATGGGGTGCTAAGGTTTGAGCGTGTTGTGTGTTCAGAATCGCAGACTTCTGGCAGAGTTCTAGGGAAGCACACAAGCGTTACTCTATCCATCCGGTCGACTGTTATACCGTATTTTCCGCAGTATGCGTGAGGCGTACGTATAAAATTTGAGCCTTAAAGATTTGGCAAATTCGAAATTTGGGCACAAGTGCCGAAAAGAGTCGTTTTCCGACGAAACGTTTCCACAGCTTACTAGGGAAAATTCCGGCTATGTCATTTATAATTTTTGCGGATTTTTCCGAGAGACGAAACATTTTGGACCAACGGGAGGGTGACAAGTGTCACCCTCACATTGGAAGGAAGTGGACGGCAAAGTGGACGAGAAAGGTGGCATGGTTAGGTAGGATATTTTGTGCAAGTTGTGTGGTAGATGGATAAGGTGCACATGGCTTGATCCTAGCCCTACACTTGCCTAACACTTGGCTTGATCTTGGCCATTGGTTGGCCTTTGCTTGACCTATAAATACCCCTCTAAGTGATGAACTTTCTTCATCCAAAAATCATTTGCTAAGTGTTAAAAATCCCTCCCCCGTTAGTGGTGAGTTCGTCCAACTCCTCCCCCCCCCCCCTCTTTTGAGAGTCTTGGCCGAGGGCCTCCTCCCTCCCCTTTGTAGTGCCCTAGCCGTGGGGTACACCCCCCCTAGCCTTGTTGCCTCGTATAAATACCCCCCTTTTGTGGTATAGAAATACTCTCCAAGTATTGTTATAATGCCCAAATACCTTGGCCCAAATACCTTGTAGTATTCCCAAGGTTACACTTATACAAAGGCCCAGAAAATACTATTATACTTCCCTCAGTCACAAAAACAAAACCCTAAGGAAAACCTTCATAGTCGGTTGAAGTGTTAAGTAGAAGTTGGTTAGAACTTCTAAGGGTTGTTTGGAGCGGGTTGGAGCGCACGGAGTAGGAGCTAAACCTTGCTCAGGATCGACATATAAACTCGGATAATTTTGGGCTTATCAAGGTAAACACTCTTGACCTTCTGTTGTAATTGGAAATTACATGTTGTTGGAATATATAGTTAAGGTATACTATATATAGAATTGAACATAGTTGTGCGGCAATGTCTTTTGACTTAAGCCTGAATTTAAAGAAGAGAACTGAACTGTAATTACATAGGACTGTATTACAGTAGACTTGTGTAGTATTACTGTGAGTAGAATTGTACACGTCCGGTTAGACGTGCACACCCCCGGTTGGCTTGGTGGCGGCACCGATAGAGAGGAGATTTACTGTTGTTGCGGGAAATGTCGCCGAATTTTCTGTAGGATATTCTACATTGAGATCTAGATGTTAATAGGCGCCTTGTGGCCTCTATAGGTTGAAGTACTACGTATGGCGTGATCTACTTGGCTTAGGAGTAATGACGGTTGGAGTTACTTGGAGCGTTTTGCTATTAGTCGATAATCGTCGCGAGGTATGTGAACCTCTTCCTATCTTTTCTAGCATGATATGTGTGAGCTATGTAGTACGGTAGACGTACATGTGTTAACTGTATTTGGTTGTTTTAAAACATAAGTGTTATACTAGCTTTATGGGAAGTTAGGTATAACGTCTTAAGGGTGGTAAAATGAATGGTTTATTAATTTCAAAAGTTAAGAGACTGGATCTTATAAGATAAGAGACTTAACTTAAATGAATTAATATGGATTTTGTTATACCCCGTAGTTCCAGGGTATGTATGCGAGGACGTACGTACGAGAATACGACAGAAAGATTGGAAAGGAAGAAAGAGGCGATTTTTTTCCACGGAAAAGTTTCCGGTTTTTGTGAAGGAAAAAGGTTCGTTAATGGGAATTGGATTCCCAGATTTGGTATTCGGACTTCCTGGAATATTAGAGAATTATGGAATTTTATTTTCGGAAGTGGTCACGTGGGGCCCCAGGAGAAATTCTGATTTTTAATGGGGCCGCTTTGATTTTGAGATTTTGGCGTTTTGGATATTTTCTAAGACGAAATATTTTGGGCGAATCGGGGCGACACGTGTCACCCCATGTGGCACCTTTGGGCGAAATATGTTTGTGCACAACACCTGTTAGAGTCGTTTTTAAACGCTTTCCACAACTTTCGTAGGGAATTTCCGCTATGTCATTTAGTATTTTTGCGGATTTTTCGAGAGACGAAACATTTTGGACCAACGGGAGGCAACACTTGTCACCTCAAGTGATGGACTTGAAACGGCAATATGGCCGATTGGAGTTGCTAACTTGGTCAAGTTGTTGGTAAGATATTTTGTGTGCAAGTTGGCCAGGACACTTGCCCAAATCCTCACCCTACACTTGCCTTGCACTTGTCTTCATCTTGGCCATTGGTTGGCCAAGGCTTGACCTATAAATACCCTCCTTTGAAGACTAATGCATTCACAAAATTGCCTAAATCTTGAGAGCCTTCCCCCTCCACCGTGAGGCCCTCGGCGAGAGTCCCCACAGTGGGGTAGGCCGAGGGTAGGCACCCACTCCTTTGTGGTGTGGCGTGGTACCCCTAGCCTAGTTGCTTTCGTATAATACCCCTTGTGGTATAGAAATACTCTCAGTATTGTTATAATGCCCAAATTACCTTAGCCTTATACCTTGTTGTATCCTAAGGTTATACCTTTCTGAAAAGCCAGAAATACTATTATACTTCCGTCTGTCACAAAACCGAAACCCTAGGAAAATCTCCATCCGTTGGAGTATTGTGTAAGTTGGTTAGAACTTCTAAGGGTGGTTTAGAGCGGGTTGGGCGCTCGGAGTCGAGCTAAACGATTGCCCGTGATCGACTTTATGCTTGGATAATTATGGGCTTATCGAGGTAATTATCTTGTCCCTATTGTAATTGGATATTACATGTTGTAGGAGTATATAGTTGAAGTATACTATATATAGTGCTGTAATTACATAGGACGGTATTACAAAGAGACTTGTGTAGTAAGTCGTGGATTAGAATTGTGCAGTTAGGGTTAGACGTATAACCCACCCCCTGGTTGGCTAGATAGCAGGCCCCTATCGAGGAGGAGATTTACGCGGTTGCGGGGGGGGGAGGTTCTTCCGAATTTTCTGTAGAATGTTCTACGATGTTAATAAGCGCGCGTGGCCTTATAGGTTCAAGTACTACGTGTGGCGCGTTACTTGGCTTACGAGTAGCCGACGGCTTGAGGTACTCGGAGCATTTTGCTATTAGTCGATAATCGTCGCGAGGTATGTGAACCTCTTCCTATCTCCTCTAGCATGATATGTGTGAACTATGTAGTACGGTAGACGTACATGTGCTAAATGTATTCGATTGGTTTAAAACATAAAGTGTTATAACGGCTTTATGGGAAGTTGGTTATAACAGCTTTATGTAGATAAGAAAACACTTTGTGGTTTTAAAGGTAAATGATTTGTTTATAATCGCTTGATGTGTGATCATAAAGAACTTGAAGTATTTCAAAAGATTTCAAATCGTTTTGAAAGAAGTAATACTTGGTTTTGAGAACTTAAGAGTTATACTAGCTTTATGGGAAGTTAGGTATAACGGCTTAAGAACGTTTCTTGATTTTGGAAATCGGGATGTGTATCGACAAACCATCTGCAATGCGTTAATAAAGGAAATGTTTTGAATAATTAAGTATTATTATTAAAACAGAGAAACTTCCATCCGCATAGAAGCTAAGATGAGACAAAATGATATTTCCTAGATCATGGTTTGTAATAAGATTGTTATAAACAAGAATATCCTACTCATGAGATAAGGCTTATGTTTCTCCGATTGTTTAAAAGAGAATTATATTCTTAAATGAATAAAGCTATGAACTACGAAACCTTTCTAAAATAAGAAACGTGAACATTTGAAATTAGGCAAACTTGGACGCTTGGAAAATAATGTTGTTACTTGATTTTACAAAGGTAAGAGTTTTGGTTTTCTTAAAAGGATAGTCACTCTATTTTTATACTACGTATTGTGTGACTTATGTGAAAGAAACCGATCTTTTAAAGATTTAATGTGTGAAGTACTTTGGGGTTAGATACGAACTTGTTAGTAGAAAGTACCTTGTGTGAATACTTTATTGTATTGGTTGTGTTGGTTGGTGATAGCCTTGTAAGACTTTCTTGTTGCTTTGATAAGTAAACGTGTTAGGATGCTACGTGTGTTAGTATCTTGTGATGTTTGTGTGAAGGGTTTCCCTTGATTGTGCTTATTAACTATCGGTCGTTATGATAGTATTGTGGCATTCATCTCTTGAGATGATTCCGGGTTGTCGCCCTCCGACGCGGGTAGACTTCGGTGGTCGATGGACTATGATTCGAGAATACCTCATGCAGTCCCGGCCTATGCGAACTACGAGTTCGTGTTAGTGTACGCCTTTACGGGCATGCGGTCCGTGGCTATGCGGTGCGAAGTCGGGGCGATGCCGGAGTAGCTACCTCGATGCGCGGATGCCATGCGGGCGATGAGATTGGCCTACGCGAGTCGGGAAGTTCGTGACTAGACGCGCGCATTAGATCTGCGGGCAAGTGGCGGCTTTGATCATGTGTGACGCAGACAGATCTTATGATCTGATTCATGACCTTGTTGGTACGCTGGTGTTAGTAGTCGGCTATGCCTTCGCATTTACCGTGCGGTGTTATTATGGCACAGTGGGACCGTGTTCATGTGTGTTCCTTGGAACTTTTATATCATAAAGCTGCGGTGAGGAATGTGTCCCACGCACGATTGATGTTGTGGCGTGAGACCCATCGTTATGTTCTTTGGTGATAACTTGAGGCGTGAGTCCCGACTTGATATATCGCTTAGTTATTGTAAATCGTAGTTTGGTTATCATACGTCTCTGCTTTATAGACTATTATGATTTCATTTGCGGTATTTTTAGTTTCACATACTCGGACTGTTGCATCGACCTCCTTGGGCCGCGTTCACGCCGCAGTTGAGGTACACCATCGTTGGTCCTAGCTCTCGGTCACGATTCAGCGTTTGGGAAGCTCCGCTTCTCCGAGGCTTATCATGGTGTAGTCCCGTCGTAGTAAGTGTTTACATTCGTGGTTTGGCGGGGCCCGTCATATTGTTGTCATATCATTTCTTAGGTGCAGAAATCGTTGTGGCGGGGTTTGTAAAAGGATTAAACCGTTTTTTGTAAAAGAGGTTATTTATATATCTTAAGGCAAGTTTTCCTGATTATTGTTTTATATTTCGTTATCTCATGTTGTTGTTTTATGTTCGTGATTACTCGATGTTGTGTCACTAGGGTGCCGGTAAGGCACCATCCACGCCCGATTTGGTCGTGACAAAAGTGGTATCGAGCGATTAATCCTCGGAAAGTGTCTGACCGCATCGATTCAAGAAGTCTTGATTATCGGTGTGTTGTGCCACATCAATAATCGTGAGGCTATAGGATATTTAGGATTGGTTTCTATTCTTCTCACTCGAGATCGTGCCTTAGAGAGTGTGTTGTAAGTTGAACCCTCCGACGAAATCCTTTCCCTTATCGTTATGCCTCGCGTAGGCAACCCGCCCAGAGGCAAGGCGTAGGAGCCGCGAGTAGAGTTCGGAGGGTGGCGAGGCACGTGCCAAATCATTACCTAGGGTAGTGCTTCATTCAGGGAGTTTTGCGACGTCACTAGCCCCAGCAGAGTTTAAGCACGGCGACGGCAGTTCCTACTGCGGCCATGATATGTGAACCTTCAGTTCCACGACCGGGAACCGAGAGTATAGATTGCAAGAGACAACCTTGTTACTAGCTATGGATTTGGCTACGCAGTACCGATGTATCGCGAGTCTTGATGACTACCTAAGAAAGGGATGTGCAAGAGTAATTCTTCATTGGGCTTGAGCATGGCACGTATGCGGGCTTATCGCAGCCGAGAAACGTAGAGATCGACGGGTTAACCAGGGACGAGAAGAGGGCGGGCGTGAGGTCGCCGGTAACTTTCAAGGTGAGTATGCCTTAAGTGCTATGTTACGATAGCGTGTGTTAGTTGTGATTAGAAATCATGGTGGGTTAACCGAGTAAGATTTTGGGGATAGAGAAGGTGTGAGCCTTAGAGTGTTATACGTAAAGACCTTAGAGGTAAGGCCATCTCGAGAAAGGTGTAGTGTTATGTTTGACCCTTATCGGAGTGCATTGTTTTGCGTGAGCTATGTTTTTGGGATAAGTCCCTGAGTAGCATGATTTGAAAGAAGGTAGTCGAGCTAAGAAGGCGCCAGTTTTAAATGCGTGTTTAGTAAGATTGTTCCTTCGGGAGATGGTATTTTGCCTTGCGGGTCGTGGTTGAGGCTACGTGCACGTCAACCCGCGGTAGGTTTGGTGGTGGGTCGGTTGTGGTGGTCCCTCTTTGTGTTAGGGTCATGAGGTGTTAGGCCCATGTTTAGTTAGCCAGTGCAAGTTCGTGGATGCGTTCGACCGATGGTCGGGCGATGGGGCAACTATCGTGTTCTTGGTCGCGTCGTTCCCTCGGCGGTGTTGATGTTATCGAAAAGGTTGTGAGGTTGCACGGTGCCTACCTTCACCTTATGCGACAGTGGAGCCAGTGGTACTACTGTTTCTCTTTCGGGAGTTTGTACCAGCGTGGCTAGGAACTCAAAGTGAGTCTCCAGACGCATTCGCCCTCGGGCGTTGTTTTGATTTCGCGGTAGCCGTGAGATCGTTGTCTCGGTTGGAGTGTTTAAGCTACCATTTCAAGATTCGGATGTCGCCTTGTGGCGCGCCAGAAGCGTAAATGCAAGTTGCGGCCGATTGGTTCGATGTTGGCGGGGTTGAGATAGTTGGTTGAGCTTGTTCCAACAGATCGTGGATAGTGTGAAGCTTGTCTAGAAGAAGTTCTAGCAGCTCAGAGGAATCGTGCGGATAATCGACGACGACGCTTAGAGTTCAGGTTGACGGCCGGTCTTCTTGAAAGTACCACCCCGGACAGGGTGTGACGAGTTTGGAAACAGAAGGAACTTAGCCCGAGTTACTTTGGGCCCTTGTGAGTTCATGTGAAGAATAGGCCAGATTGCCTATATGTTAGCATTTGCCGTCCGACTTAGGAGGAAGGACGTCCGGTCTTTCGTATTGTTATGTTCGGGAAAGTATCGAAGATCCATCCAGAATGTTCCGATTAATGATGACCACGTTAGAGATAGTAACCGAGTTTTGGATACTAAAGCGTGATCGTAATTGTGGTAAGAGTTCGAGTGTCACGGCGGCCGATGATCGCGACGCAGCCCGGTACCATTTGTTGGGTCGTCGGAGCAAGGCTCGCGACAAAGTGACAAAGTAGTATTATTTGTGGTGATGTTAGAGGTGTTTCCTCGTGGACTTAGATGTAAGTTTTGCGCAGGTGTTTCCATGGCCAGGTATGGCAGGATTGTTTCGTAAGTATAGTAGTGAAGACTATACTGGCGCACGTTTGTTTGAGATTTAGAAGGAACATTCGACGAATGTTTCTAAGGAAGAATGTTATACCCGTAGTTCGTGGTATGTATGCGAGGACGTGCGTGCGAGAATCTGACGAAAGATTGGAAAGGAAGAAAGAGGCGATTTTTTCCACTAAAAGTTTCGGTTTTGTGAAGGAAAAAGGTTCGTTAATGGAATTGGATTCCCAGTTTGGTATTCGGACTTCTGGAATATTAGAGAATTATGGAATTTTATTTTGGAAGTGGTCACGTGGGGCCCACGGAGAAATTCTGATTTTGTGGGGCGCTTGATTTTGAGATTTTGGCGTTTTGGATATTTTCTAAGACGAAATATTTTGGGTTAATCGGGGCGACACGTGTCACCCCCATGTGGCACCTTTGGGCCGAAATATGTTTGTGCACAACACCCGGTTAGAGTCGTTTTTAGACGAAACGTTTTAAAAGCTTTCGTAGGGGAATTTACGGCGATGTCATTTATTATTTTTTCGGATTTTTACGAGAGACGAAACATTTTTGACCAACGGGAGGGCAACACTTGTAACCTCCAGTGATGGACTTGAAACGGCAATATGGCCGATTGGAGTTGCCAACTTGGTCAAGTTGTTGGTAAGATATTTTGTGTGCAAGTTGGCCAAGGACACTTGCCCAAATCCTCACCCTACACTTGCCTTGCACTTGTCTTCATCTTGGCCATTGGTTGGCCAAGGCTTGACCTATAAATACCCCTCCCTTTGAAGACTAATGCATTCACAAAATTGCCTAAGTCTTGAGAGCCTTCCCCCTCCCCTTTTCGTGAGGCCCCTCGAGAGTCCCCACACAGTGGGGTGGTAGAGGGTAGGCACCCCCTCCTGTGGTGTGGCCGTGGGTACCCCTAGCCTAGTTGCTTTCGTATAATACCCCTTTGTGGTATAGAAATACTCTCAGTATTGTTATAATGCCCAAATTACCTTAGCCTTATACCTTGTTGTATCCTAAGGTTATACCTTTCTGAAAAGCCCGTAAATACTATTATACTTCCGTCATCACAAAACCGAAACCCTAGGAAAATCTCCATAGTCCGTTGGAGTATTGTGTAGAAGTTGGTTAGAACTTCTAAGGGTGGTTTAGAGCGGGTTGGAGCGCTCGGAGTTGGAGCTAAACGATTGCCCAGGATCGACTTTATGCTTGGATAATTATGGGCTTATCGAGGTAATTATCTTGTCCCCTATTGTAATTGGATATTACATGTTGTAGGAGTATATAGTTGAAGTATACTATATATAGTCTGAATGTAATTACATGGGACGGTATTCTGAAGAGACTTGTGTAGTAGTAGTGGATTAGAATTGTGCAGTTAGGGTTAGGCGTATAACCCCTGGTTGGCTTGATGGCGGCCCGATAGAGGAGGAGATTTCTACGCGGTTGCGGGGAAGTCTTTGCCGAATTTTACGTAGAATGTTCTACGATGTTAATAAGCGCGCGTGGCCTTATAGGTTGAAGTACTACGTGTGGCGCGTTACTTGGCTTAAGGAGTAGCCGACGGCGAGGTACTCGGGCATTTTGCTATTAGTCGATAATCGTCGCGAGGTATGTGAACCTCTTCCTATCTCCTCTAGCATGATATGTGTGAACTATGTAGTACGGTAGACGTACATGTGCTAAATGTCTTCGATTGGTTTAAAAACATAAAGTGTTATAACGGCTTTAGGGGAAGTTGGTTATAACGACTTTATGTAGATAAGAAAACACTTTGTGGTTTTAAAAGGTAAATGATTTGTTTATAACTGGCTTGATGTGTGATCATAAAGAACTTGAAGTATTTCAAAAGATTTCTGAAATCGTTTTGAAAGAGAAGTAATACTTGGTTTTTGAGAACTTAAGAGTTATACTAGCTTTATGGGAAGTTAGGTATAACGGCTTAAGAACGTTTCTTGATTTTGGAAATCGGGATGTGTATCGACAAACCATCTGCGGCGTTAATAAAAGGAAATGTTTTGAATAATTAAGTATTATTAAAACCGGTAGAAACTTCCATCCGCATGAAGCTAAGATGAGACAAAATGATATTTCCTAGATCATGGTCATTGTAATAAGATTGTTATAAACAAGAATATCCTACTCACAGATAAGGCTTATGTTTCTCCGATTGTTTAAAAGAGAATTATATTCTTAAATGAATAAAGCTATGAACTGAAACCTTTCTAAAATAAGAAACGTGAACATTTGAAATTAGGCAAACTTGGACGCTTGGAAAATAATGTTGTTACTTGATTTTACAAAGGTAAGAGTTTTGGTTTTCTTAAAAGGATAGTCACTCTATTTTTATACTACGTATTGTGTGACTTATGTGAAAGAAACCGATCTTTTAAAGATTTAATGTGTGAAGTACTTTGGGGTTAGATACGAACTTGTTAGTAGAAAGTACCTTGTGTGAATACTTTATTGTATTGGTTGTGTTGGTTGGTGATAGCCTTGTAAGACTTTCTTGTTGCTTTGATAAGTAAACGTGTTAGGATGCTACATGTGTTAGTATCTTGTGATGTTTGTGTGAAGGGTTTCCTTGATTGTGCTTATTAACTATCGGTCGTTATGATAGTATTGTGGCATTCATCTCGAGATGATTCCCGTTGTTAAGCGCCTCCGACGGGGTAGACTCGGTGGTCGATGGACCTATGATTCGAGAATACCTCACGCAGTCCCGGCCTATGCGGAACTACGAGTTCCGTGTTAGTGTACGCCTTTACGGGCACGCGGTCCTTGTGGCCATGCGGTGCGAAGTCGTGACGATGCGGGAGTAGCTACCCTCGATGCGGGGACGCCTCACGCGGGCGATGAGATTGGCCTATGCGAGCTGCGGGAAGTTCGAGACTAGACGCGCATTAGATCTGCGCGCAAGTGGCGGCTTTGATCACGTGACGGTGCAAGCGGATCTTATGATACGATTCATGACCTTGTTGGTGCGTAGGTGTTAGTAGTCGGCTATGCCTTCGCATTTACCGTGCGGTGTTATTATGGCACAGTGGGACTCGGTGTTCATGTGTGTTCCTTGGAACTTTTATATCATAAACCGCTAAGCGGTGAGAATGTGTCCACTGCACGATTGATGTTGTGGCGTGAGACCACCGTTATGTTCTTTGGTGATAACTTGAGGCGTGAGTCACGACTTGATATATTCGCTTAGTTATTGTAAAAGCGTAGTTTGGTTATCATACATGTCTCCGCTTTATAGACTATTATGATTTCATTTGCGATTTTTAGTTTCACATACTCGGTACTGTTATCGACCTCGCCCGGTGCGTTCATGCCGCAGTTGAGGTACACCGGATCGTTAGTCCTAGCTCGTGGTCACAATTCAGCGTTTGGGAAGCTCCGTTTCTCCGAGGCTTATCATGGTGTAGTCCCTGTCGTAGTAAGTGTTTACATTCGTGGGTTTGGCGGGGCCCCGTCGCCATTGTTGTCATATCATTTCTTAGAGTGCATGAATCGTTGTGCGTGGTTTGTAAAAGGATTAAACTGTTCTTTTGTAAAAGAGGTTATTTATATATCTTGGAAGGCAAGTTTTCCTGATTATTGTTTTATATTTCGTTATCTCATGTTGTTGTTTTATGTTCGATTACTCGATGTTGTGTCACTAGGGTGCCCGGTAGGCACGATCCACGGCCCAGCTGGTCGTGACAGATTTTTGTGTGAAACCTCATTCGTGAGTAATGAGTACTTGGTTTTAAAAGGAATAATGTTTCTCGATTTGAAATCAAAATGTGTATCAATAAACCAACTGCAGCGTTAATAAAGGAAAATGTATTGAATAATTAAGTATTATTAAAACCAAGTAGAAACCTCCATCTGCATAGAAGCTAAGATGAGACAAAATGATATTACATTTTCTAGATCATGTCGCTTAATAAGATTGATTATGAACAAGATTAACCTACTCACCTATGGCATATGTTACTCTATTGTTTTAAAAAGAGGTTAAGACATTGAACTATGAAACTTTTCTAAAAAGAGACTTGCGTAATTGAAATTAGGCAAACTGGAACTTTAGGAAAAGAAAGGCATTGTGTTGTCTTAAAATGGTTTAAAACATAAAGTGTTATAACAACTTTATGGGAAGTTGGTTATAACGACTTTATGAAAACAAAGAAGGGTTTTATCATTTGTTTTAATGTGGTAACTTGACTTTTAAAGAGAAGTATTTTGGTCCAAAAGGAAGGCATGGTATTGCCTTAATTTGGTCTTAAAAGGAAAGTATGAAAGTTGTTTTGGTTTACTTAAAAGATATAAGTCACACATTTTTATATACTACGTATCGGGTGACTTTTAGAAAAGGAATGAATCTCTTAAAAGGAATTTAACGTCGTAGTACTTTAGGTTAAATCAGGACTTTGACATAAAATGAAAGTACCTTGAGTTGTGTATAACTTGCCTATGCTTGTTGTTATGAAACTTGACCATGTTACGTGTGATAGCCTTGTTGTGCAAGTATCGTGTTCTACTTACCACCGGCTCATCCGAATGTATTTCACTCGACTAGGCTCATCCGGAATGTATTTCACTCGACTACCGGCTCATCCGGGAATGTATTTCACTCGACTACAGGTTCATCCGTGAATGTATTTCACTCGACTACGGTTCATCCGAATGTATTTCACTCGACTGGGTTCATCCGAATGTATTCCACTTCGACTCACGGTTCACGGGATGAACCGAATGTATTCCACACGTTTCTATCGGGTCCATAAGATGGGCGAGACCGTTATACGTATCACATGATTTGTACCTAGGCCAGCGGTGAGGAAGGAGTTCCACGGCGTGAGGATGACTTTGAGGCGTGAGTCTCGACTTGACATGATCGCTTTTATGTTGTGAATCAGAGTTTGGTTATCATACATGTCTCCTACTTTATATAGACTATTATGATTTCATTTACTGATTTTTACGCTTTCACATACTTGGTACTGTTATCGACCTCCTTCGGCTGCGTTCATGCCGCAGTAGAGGTACATCGACCGCCGATCCGCTTATAGGATCACATTTCAGCGTGTTGGGAAGCTCGTTCCTTGAGGCTTATCTTTGGTATGTTACCACGAGTCCGTAGGTTCTTGTACATTCGTGGTATGGCGGGGCCCCGTCGCCATAGTTGTTATCACTTCTTAGAGTGCAGTAATCTTGTTGTGGCGAGTCCAGAAAAAGATAACTGTCGGGCATTTATGTATATATCTTGAAGGCAAGCTGCTTTGGTTGGTCTGCTTATTTATCATGTCTCTTAATTCATGTTCATGTTTTTATTTCCGCGATTTTCTCGATGTTGTATCACTAGGTGCCCGGTAAGGCACGATCACGCCCGGTTCGGTCGTGACAAAAGTGGTATCGAAGCGATTAGTCCTCGGAAAGTGTCTACGACCGTGTCTAGTAGAGTCTTGATTATCGGTGTGTTGTGCACCACATTTATAATCGTGAGGCTATAGGACATTTAGGATTGGTTTCCATTCTTCTCATTCGAGATCGTGCCTGAGAGTGTGATAAGTTGGGCCCTCGACGTATTCCTTTCTTTTACCGCTATGCCTCCGCGTAAGGCAACCTGTGCCCAGATGGGCAAGAAGGAAGGAGGAGGCTGCTGGTGAGATACTGATGATGGCGCAGCGCGAGCGTCGATGCACGAGCAGATGCCCGACGGCGAGTTTCGCGACGCCGCCAACACCAAAGCGAGTTTAGAGCGCGGCGATGGCCGCCGAGACTACGATACTGAGCCTCGGCCTCACGGCCGGAGCAGATGAGACGGGTACAAGGAGATGGCGATTCGCCGAGTCGTGGCGAGATATGAGGATAGGTTGGATCAGCATTCCGGCCCAAGTAGCACCGTAGTTCACCCCGAGCGAGCGGTTTGAGGCTACGTGACTTTCCGAGTTAGAGCGCCGCTGTTCTATGGATCGAGGCGAGGATGACCTCGTGAGTTTATCCGAAGCAACCTGACGGATCATGAGAGTGATCAGAGTCTCAGAGGTAGAGTCGGTGGTATTGGGTTCGCATCAGCTGCGTGATACTGCAGTTGACTGGTTTGATTCGTGGGAGTTGTCCCGGGAAGAGCATGCACTTCCAGCCGTATGGGACGAGTTCTCAAGGGCTTTTCTTGCACATTTCTTGCCCCCGCAGATGAGGAGGGCTCGGCCGACAGATTTTTGACGTTGAAGCGGGGCAGGCGGACGGTTAGAGAGTATAATGTGAGTTCGACTCATTGGCTCGATATGTCCCGCTTTAGTGGAGACCATGGAGGACAGAGTACACCGCTACGCCAGGCTAGATGATTACTTGGCGAGGCTTGTGCGGGTGTAGCTCTTGGTAGGCATGGACATTGCCGCACGCAAGCTCATGCACTAGGATGTGAGGCACGGAGAGGTCGACGGAATGACCGAGATCGTGAAGAGGCGAGCAGCAGGTCCTTTGGTAACTTTCGAGGCGGACCGCCCAACAACGATCTAGTTATGTACCTCCACCAAGATGCAGTGGTCCCCGATCGCCGGGACGTTCAGGTATTCGAGCCGGTCGAGCTCGTGGCTTCGTTCGCGGTATGCGTGAGTGCTAGCGCCAGGATTCATGTCCTCGGTGTGCACGATGTGGCAAACATCATCCGGGAATGTCGTTTTTTATCGGTGCTTGTTTCACTGCGCCGTCGAAGGCCATGTGACGAAGAGCGTGCTTATAGGAGGGTACCGGCGTAGACGACGCAGCCTACGGATCGATGGCGAGTTCATCGCGCCTACGATTATGCGCCTGCGGTGCCTATGATTAGAGTGGAGCGGTAGCTTCAGGTATATCCTTAACCCTCTAGAGATTGGTATGCGTGATATGATGACCTTATATTTATGTGCTATGTACGAATAGCGTTGTGTTATTTGTGAGTTAGAAAACATGGTTAGTTGGAAGGATAAGTATGGGGCATGGGAAGTGTGAACCTTAGAATATTTCATGTTGAGACCTTAGAGGTAAGGTCGTCTTAAATGAGAGATTCTTACGGTTAGTCTTTGTTGAAATACTTGGTATGCGTAAAATGTGTTGTGGGATAAGTCCATGGGTAGTGTGAAATGGAAGTGGTAGCTTTCATGACCTGTATAGGTAAGATTGTTCCGGATCGGGGAACAAGAGCTTGATTCGTTAAGTGGGTCGGGTTGGGGCCATGTTGCGGGCCAACCCGCGGCCTGTTTTGAGGTGGGGGCAGCTCTGGGTGGTCCCGCCAGGTGGCAGGGTCACGAGGGTGCTAGGCACAAGTTTAGATGACCATCGTATTAGTTCGTGGTTATGTTCGACGAGCGGATCGTGAAGGCGGGAATGGCCTTAAGGAAGATCGAGGCTAGTAAGATGACCAAGTTTGGAGGTAGTGACTCCAAAGTTTTGGAAACTGAAGTGTGGTACGTATACTAGAAGAGTTCAAGTGTTCGAGAAGAGTACGACGAGTAAGGGTAGAGGCGAGCATGTATTGCGAGCATAGATATGACCATTTCTTTTGAAGGGAGAAGGTGCGAAGGATGTATATTTTAGACCTCGTGGTCGATGCATCGGCACCATTTGTTGGGTCGCCGGAGTGACACTAGAACCTCGCGGCAAAGTGACAAAAGTTTGTGATGTTAGAGGTGTTTCCTCGTGGACTTGGATGTAAGTATTTGCGCGGGTGTTTCGTGGCCAGTTGTGGAGTTGGCAACTTATTAGAAGAACTTTATCGTTATCCGTCTTGAGAAGGAACATTCGGGACGAATGTTTCTAAGGAGGGGAGAATGTTATACCCGTATTTTCCGAGTATGTGCGTGAGGCGTGCGATAAAATTTGAGCCTTAAAGATTTGGCAAATTGAAATTTGGGCACAAGTGCGAAAAGAGTCGTTTCGACTAAACGTTTCCACAGCTTACGTAGGGAAAATTCCGGCTATGTCATTTATAATTTTTGCGGATTTTTCCGAGAGATGAAACATTTTGGACCAACGGGAGGGTGACAAGTGTCACCCTCACATTGGAAGGAAGTGGACGAGAAATGTGGCATGGTTAGGTAGGATATTTTGTGCAAGTTGTGTGGTAGATGGATAAGGTGCACATGGCTTGATCCTATCCCTACACTTGCCTAACACTTGGCTTGATCTTGGCCATTGGTTGGCCTTTGCTTGACCTATAAATACCCCTCTAAGTGATGAACTTTCTTCATCCAAAAATCATTTGCTAAGTGTTAAAAATCCCTCCCCCTTTAGTGTTGAGTTCGCCCAACTCCTCCCCTTTTTGAGAGTCTTGGCGAGGCCTCCTCCCTCCCCTTTGTAGTGCCACTAGCCGTGGGTACACCCCTAGCCTTGTTGCCTCGTATAAATACTCCCTTTTGTGGTATAGAAATACTCTCCAAGTATTGTTATAATGCCCAAATACCTTGGCCCAAATACCTTGTAGTATTCCCAAGGTTACACTTATACAAAGGCCCAAAAAATACTATTATACTTCCTCACCACAAAACGAAACCCTAAGGAAAACCTTCATAGTCGGTTGAAGTGTTAAGTAGATGTTGGTTAGAACTTCTAAGGGTTGTTTGGAGTGGGTTGGAGCGCACGGAGTAGGAGCTAAACCTTGCTCAGGATCGACATATAAACTCGGATAATTTTGGGCTTATCAAGGTAAACACTCTTGACCTTCTGTTGTAATTGGAAATTACATGTTGTTGGAATATATAGTTAAGGTATACTATATATAGAATTGAACATAGTTGTGCGGCAATGTCTTTTGACTTAAGCCTGAATTTAAAGAAGAGAACTGAACTGTAATTACATAGGACTGTATTACAGTAGACTTGTGTAGTATTACTGTGAGTAGAATTGTACACGTCCGGTTAGACGTGCAAAACCCCCCCTGGTTGGCTTGGTAGCCGGCCTCGATAGAGGAGGAGATTTACGCTGTTGCGGGGGGGGAGGTGCTGCCGAATTTTCTGTAGGATATTCTACATTGAGATCTAGATGTTAATAGGCGCCTTGTGGCCTCTATAGGTTGAAGTACTACGTATGGCGTGATCTACTTGGCTTAAGGAGTAGCCGACGGTTCGAAAGTTACTTGAGCGTTTTGCTATTAGTCGATAATCGTCGCGAGGTATGTGAACCTCTTCCTATCTTTTCGAGCATGATATGTGTGAGCTATGTAGTACGGTAGACGCATACGTGTTACCGTATTTGGTTGTTTTAAAACATAAGTGTTATACTAGCTTTATGGGAAGTTAGGTATAACGCCTTAAGTGGTAAAATGAATGGTTTATTAATTTCAAAAGTTAAGAGATCGGATCTTATAAGATAAGAGACTTAACTTAAATGAATTAATATGGATTTTGTGTGAAACCTCATTCGTGAGTAATGAGTACTTGGTTTTAAAAGGAATAATGTTTCCGATTTCGAAATCGTAATGTGTATCAATAAACCATCATGCGTTAATAAAGGAAAATGTATTGAATAATTAAGTATTATTAAAACCAGTAGAAACCTCCATCTGCATAGAAGCTAAGATGAGACAAACTGATATTACATTTTCTAGATCATGGCTGCTTAATAAGATTGATTATGAACAAGATTAACCTACTCACCTATGGCATATGTTACTCTATTGTTTTAAAAAGAGGTTAAGACATTGAACTATGAAACTTTTCTAAAAAGAGACTTGCGTAATTGAAATTAGGCAAACCGAACTTTAGGGAAAAGAAAGGCATTGTGTTGTCTTAAAATGGTTTAAAACATAAAGTGTTATAACAGCTTTATGAGAAGTTGGTTATAACGACTTTATGAAAACAAAAGAAGGGTTTTATCATTTGTTTTAATATGGTAACTTGACTTTTAAAAGAGAAGTATTTTGGTCCAAAAGGAAGGCATGGTATTGCCTTAATTTGGTCTTAAAAAGGAAAGTATGAAAGTTGTTTTGGTTTACTTAAAAGATATAAGTCACACATTTTTATATACTACGGGTATCGGGTGACTTTTAGAAAAGGAATTTAACGTACATAGTACTTTAGGGTTAAAATCCGGACTTTGACATAAAATGAAAGTACCTTGAGTTGTGTATAACTTGCCTATGCTTGTTGTTATGAAACTTGACCATGTTACGTGTGATAGCCTTGTTGTGCAAGTACTGTGTTCTACTTGACTACCGGTTCATCCGGGAATGTATTTCACTCGACTACCGGTTCATCCGGGAATGTATTTCACTCGACTACCGGTTCATCCGAGAATGTATTTCACTCAACTACCGGTTCATCCGGGAATGTATTTCACTCGACTACCGGTTCATCCGGGAATGTATTTCACTCGACTACCGGTTCATCCGGGAATGTATTTCACTCGACTACCGGTTCATCCGAATGTATTCCACTCGACCACGGTTCATGGGATGAATCGGGAATGTATTCCACGTTTCTATCCGGGTCCATAAGATGGGCGAGACACGTTATCGTATCACATGATTTGTACCTAGATCGCCAGCTGAGGAAGGAGTTCCACGGCATGAGGATGACTTTGAGGCGTGAGTCCCCGACTTGACATGATCGCTTATGTTGTGATCAGTAGTTTGGTTATCATACATGTCTCCTACTTTATATAGACTATTATGATTTCATTTACGATATTTTCTGATTTCACATACTTAGTACTGTATCGACCTCCTTTGGGCCGCGTTCATGCCGCAGTAGAGGTACATCGCCGATCCCCGCTTATAGGATCACATTTCGTGTTGAAGCTCCGTTCCTTCGAGGCTTATCTTTGGTATGTTACCACGAGTGCAGTAGGTTCTTGTACATTCGTGGTATGGCGGGGCCCTGTCGCCATAGTTGTTGTCACTTCTTAGAGGCTGTAGCGAGTTTGTAGCTCGATGCCCGTGTTGTCGGCAGTGAAGGTAGAGCACCGAGGCACGGTGGTTTGTTGCGACGATAGAGATCCCGACCGAAGTGGGAGGTGATCAACATGGACTTTATCACGTGATTACCTCGCACTCGGAGGAAACATGATTCTATTTGGGCTATCGTCGACGGTGTGAAATCAGCCCACTTTCTTCCCGTCGGACGACTTTTCGGCTAAGGATTTTGCGCACTTTACCTCAGAGATCGTCGATCGCATGAGTCCCTATTTCTATCATATCGCATGCAGGAGCCCGGTTTACGCTAACTTCCGGAGGTCTTTCCGAATGGTCTAGGGACGCAGTGAGCTCGAGTCGCATTCCATCCTCGCATGCACGGATGGCGGAGTGCACTATCCGCACTCGAGGATATCTTTGCGAGCCTGTGTTATTGATTTCAGGGGTAGCTGGGAGGATCATTTGCCTCTAGTTGAGTTTGCGTATAATAATATCTACCACTCCAGTATTCAGATGGCGTCTTATGAGGCCTTGTATGAGAGAAAGTGCAGATCGCCGATAGGCTGGTTTGATGTGGGCGAGGTGCAGTTAGTGGGACCAGATTTGGTGCAGCAGGTAGTGGATAAGGTGAAGCTTATCCAGGAGCGGTTACTGACAGCTCAGAGTCGACAGAAGTCATATGCAGATCATCGTCGTCGGCATCTCGAGTTTGAGGTTGATGATTAGGTTTTCCTGAAGGTGTCACCCATGAAGGGTGTGATGAGATTCGGGAAGAAAGGAAAACTCAGCCCAAGGTACATTGGGCCGTATCAGATTATCCGCAGGGTAGGCAAGGTTGCCTATGAGTTGGATCTGTCGTCCGATCTTGAGGCAGTGCATCCGGTTTTTCATGTTTTATCTTTGAGAGATGTATCGGGGATCCATCTAGGGTGCACCCGATTGACGATGTCCAGGTGACCGAGGGGTTATCGTATGAGGAGATTCCCATAGCGATAATCGATCGTCAGGTTAGGCGTCTGCGGACCAAGGACGTGGCTTCCGTCAAAGTCTTGTGGCGGAACGAGCTCAGGAAGGAGATGACGTGGGAAGCTGAGGAGGACATGAGGCAGAAGTATCCTCACCTATTCCCCACACCTCCAGGTAACTCACTTTCCTACTTGTAATTTTTCATTGTCATATTTGCTTAAGTGTGTATTGTGGCTATATGTGGCATTTGCAACTGTTTAAGTTATGAGGAACCTTATCGTTATCTGTCTTGGGAAGGAACATTCGGGACGAATGTTTCTAAGGAGGGGAGAATGTTATACCCCGTATTTCCAGAGTATGTACGTAGGCGTGCGTCAAAAGTTTAAGCCTTAAAGTAGGCATAGGGACGAAAATTTGTGCACAACCCACGAAACGAATTGTTTTCCGACGAAACGTTTTCCAAAACTTGCGTAGGGAAAATTACGGCTATGACATTTATAATTTTTCCGGATTTTTCCGAGAGATGAAATATTTTGGACCAACGAGAGGGTGGCACTTGTCACCCTCAAGTGGACGGCAAAGAGGGCACGGTTGGCATGATTTTAAGGCCTAAACTAAGGGTCAATGTTTGTGAGTGATTTGTGGAGTAGGGATAGGGTGAACTTGTGCAAATCCACACCCTCCACTTGCCCTCCACTTGCCTTCATCTTGGCCCTTGAAAGCCCTATAAATACCCCCCTTGAGTTGAAGACTTCTTCATCCACAAATCATCTTCCAAGTCTCCAAACTTTCCCCCCCTTTGAGAGAAGCTCTCGTCCAAGCCTTCTCCCCCCCTCTTGAGAAAGAGCTTAGCGAAACACCCTCTCCCCCTTTCCTATTAGTCTCGGAAAGCCCTCCCCTTGGTAGAAAATACTCTCCAAGTATTGTTACTATCCCCAAAAATACCTTAGCCAATCCCTTATAGTATTTCCAAAGTTACCTCTATACGTAGAGTCCGGAAATACTACCTTATATTCCTTTAGTCACTAAACGAAACCCAAAGAGAAACTTCATAGTTGGTTGAAGTAGAAAGTAGAAGTTGTGTAGAAACTTCTAAGGGTTTCTTGGAGCGGATTGGAGCGTTCAGATTAGGAGCTAAACCTTGCTCAGGATCGACTTATATCTTGGATAATTTTGGGCTTATCGAGGTAAATAATAATCTTATCCTTCTATTATAATTGGAGAATACATACTGTAGAAGTATAGAAATAAGTATGAAATACATAGAAGGGTATTACAGAAGAGAATTGAACTGTACTTACATAGGACTGTATTTACAGTAGACTTGTATAGTTTACCGGGTAGGGAAGTGCTGCCCGATTTTCTGTAGAATAGAGAACCCTCTGCTTAGATTATCCTACAGAGTAGTCTAGACGTTTATAGACGCATTTGACTATTATAGGTTGATACTCTGCGCACGACATATTCGACTTGGCAGGTGGATTTCGCCGAGAAGGTATGTGATTCTTCCTATCCTCTTGAGCATGATATTTTAAAGTATATATATAGTACGGTAGACATACGTGTGTTAACTGAACATGGTTTTACTTGACGTCTTTTGACTTGAGTCTAAATAAAAAGAATCTTGAAGTATTTCAAAAGAATTATGAATCATTTTTGAAAGAAGAGTAATACTTGGTTTTTAAACAAAAGCTTAAGAGTTATACTAGCTTTATGGGAAGTTAGGTATAACGACTTAAAAAAGATAAAAGGAACGGTTTACTTAAGTGTTTATAAAAGACTTGTATTTATTTCTGGAAAGTACAGTGAGATGGTTTGTTGAGTAGACATATTGTGATGCTATGTGTGTTAGTATCTTGTAAACGTTTGTGTAAAGAGGTTATTATTATTTGTGCTTATGTTGTTGAACGATAAGCCGTTATGCTAGTATTACATCACTCACCTCTTGACATGATATACCGGGGGTTAAGCTGCCCTCCGTCGCGGTATACCTCGGCGATGCAGGACTATGATTCGAGAATACCTCATGCGGGTCCAGGGGACCTATGCGGAGCTACGAGAGTTCCAGGTTAGTGTGCGGTCCATGTGGCCATGCGGACTACGAGTCCAGGATGATGCCGAGGAGTAGCTACCCTCGATGCGGGGAATACCTCATGCGGGCCTAGGTGGCCTATGCAGACTACGGGAGTCCAGGATTAGGCATGCATAATGATACTATGGGCGATTGGCCTTGCTTCGATCATTCGCAGCCTAGAAAAGACCTGTTACAGTTTACCTGTTGTTACTCTTGTTTGTGATGTGGCACTATGTGCGGTTACATTGGTTATTTCATACATATTTGTAAAATTGTCTTTAAAATGATATGATTTCATTTAAGTACTTTACAGTTTCACATACTTGGTACCTGTTGTACTGACCTCCTTCGTGGGGTTGCGTTCATGCCGCAGGTAAGGGAAAGCAGGTGCTAGATCCGCATCCTTAGGATCTTTTGCTTTGGTGTCAGGAGCTCCATCTTCTCCGGAGGCTCGACTTTTGGTATGGTTCTCCCTGATGTTGTAGATATATGTACATTCAGGGTATGGCGGGGCCCTGTCCCACCATAGTTGTTTACTTCCTTAGAGGTTTGTAGTCCTATTGTACAGTTGGGATGTAACTGCCAGATTTTGGTTTATATATACATGCCGAAAGGCGACTTTTCTCAGATAAACTGTGTCTCAATTTACATTGTTCATGTCTTGTTTTTATATTCCGCTGATTTTCTCTGATGTATGACTACTTGGGTGCCCGGGTAAGGCACCAGTCACTGGCCCCGGAACGGGTCTTGACAGGTCTTTTCTAGGCCGCTAATGATCGAAGCAAGGCCAATCGCCCATAGTATCATTATGCGTGCCTAATCCTGGAACTCCCGCAGTCCGCATAGGTCACACAGACCCGCATGAGGTATTCCTCGCATCGGGGGTAGCTAACCCGCGGCATCCTCCTGGACCCCCGAAGTCTGCATAGTCACACAGACCGCATGAGGCATTCCTCGCATCGGAATAACACACCCGAAATGATCAATCCTGGAACTCCCGCAGCTCCGCATAGGTCACACAGACCCGCATGAGGTATTCCTCGCATCGAGGGTGGCAAGTCCTCGGCATCATAACAAGTCAGGGGGGTATGTGATATAATAGCAGTACAACGGGCTTATCTTTTAACAACGTAAGCACAACAAGAATAACCCCCTCACACAAACATCACAAGACACTAACACACGTAGCATCGTAACATGTTTACTTATCAAACCATCTTACTACACTTTCCAGAAATCAATACAAGACTTTCATAAACAAATAAGTAAATCGTTCCTTCTATCTTCCTTAAGTCGTTATACCTAACTTCCCATAAAGCTAGTATAACACTTAAGCTTTTAAAACCAAGTATTTCTTTTCTTTCAAAAATGATTAATAACTCTTTTGAAATACTTCAAGATTCTTATTATTTAAAACTCAAGTCAAAAGACATCAAAGTAAAACCAAAACAATTTCCATACCTTCTTTTAAAACAAAGGTACTTTTTCATTTAAAAGTCAAGTAGCAATATACTTTTTTAAACCAAGTGTCTTACTCTTTTAAAAACAAGTAACCTATACCTTTAAATCATGTTACTTATCCTTTCCCAAAATCAAGTTGTTTATAAGTCAAGTTATCATTTTAAATCCAATGATAAAACCATTCTTATTTTCGAAATCAAGGTAATTTTATTCTTTAAAAGACCACACACCCATTACTCATGAGTGAGGTTTTACAACTTTTTAACATAATTCAAGTCCTTAATATTTCATAACAAGTCACTTAACTTTGGAATCAAGTCAAGGACACAAAAGGAAAGTCAAATTCCTTTAAACACACGTGCGTCTACCGCACTAAATATATTTCACAAATATCATGCTAGAAAGGATAGGAAGAGGTTCACATACCTCGCGACGATTATCGACAATTAGCAAAACGCTCCACAGTACTATAATCTGCTAGCCTTTTCCACCCTTCAAGTAGAATACGCTACTCGTAGTACTTCAACCTATAATGGCCATAAAACGTTTATTAACTTCTAGCTCTCTTCGTAGAACAATTCTAAGTACCAGGTTCCTTATTCTACGGAAAATTCGGCAGCACCTCCCCCCCCCCCCCCCGCAACCACATAAATTTCCTCCTCAAACGAGGCCTGCTACCAAACCAACAATCCCAGGGGGGGTTACACGTCTAACCGGACGTGTACAATTCTACTCCACAATAATACTACAAGTCTACAGAAATACAAATCTATGTAAATCTGATTCAATTCTTATCCATATTCATTCTACATATAGTATACTCAACTATACATTACTACAACATGTAATTTCCAATTACAATAGGGGGATAAAGATCATTACCTCGATAAGCCCAAAATTATCCAAGTTTTATAAGTCGATCCTGAGCAACGTTTAGCTCCACTTCCTTACGCTCCAACCCGCTCCAAGCAACCCTTAGAAGTTTCTAAACAACTTCTCTTAACACTTCAACCAACTATGAAGATTTTCTTAGGGTTTCACTTTTGTGACTAAATGAATAAAGTAGTATTTCCGGGCTCTTATGTTGGGATAACTTTAGAATACTACTAGGGATACAAGGCTAATGTTATACCCCGTATTTCCAGAGTATGTACGTAAGGACGTACGTAGAAATTTGAACTTGTGATTTAGGCTTGGCCGAATTCTTTTTGTTCACAACACCCGATTTGAGTCGTTTTTCGACGAAACGTTTCCACAGCTTTCGTAGGGGAATTTCCGGCTATGTCATTTTTAATTTTTGCGGATTTTTCCGAGAGACGAAACATTTTGGACCAACGGGAGGGTGACATGTGTCACCCTCACATTGGAAGCAAGGGGCGGCAACCCTTGGCCGAATTGGGCTACTTTATGGCCTTGATTTGTGCCTTGTTTTGTGGCTTGTTTTGTGGAGTGTTTTGTGGAGTAGGGTTAGGGTGCACATGGCTTGATCTTGGCCCTACACTTGCTATGCACTTGGCAAGATCTTGGCCATTGGTTGGCCTTGGCTTGTGCTATAAATACCCCTCTCCCTTTGATGAATTCTTCATCCTTTCCACAAATCTTCTAAGTGTTAAAATCCCTCCCTCTCCCCTCTTGTTGACTCTCGTCCAAGAGCCCCTCTCCCCCTTTGAAAGGCCCCCTTGGCCGAGAGCCCTCTTCCCCTCACAGTGGTTGGCGAGAACCCACTAGCTAGTTGCTTTCGTATAATACCCCTTTGTGGTGTAGAAATACTCTCAAAAGTATTGTTATAATGCCCAAATTACCTTAGCCGTATACCTTGTAGTATTCTAAGGTTATACTTATCTGAAAAGCCCGTAAATACTATTATACTTCCCGTCAGTCACAAAACCGAAACCCTAGGAAAATATCCATAGTCCGTTGGAGTATTGTGTAGAAGTTGGTTAGAACTTCTAAGGGTGGTTTAGAGCGGGTTGGAGCGCTCGGAGTTGGAGCTAAACGATTGCCCAGGATCGACTTTATACTTGTATAATTATGGGCTTATCGAGGTAAATATCTTGTCCCTCTATTGTAATTGGAAATTACATGATTGTTAGACTATAGTTGAAGTATACTATATATAGAACTGAACGTTGTTATCGGCAATGTCTTTTGACTTAAGCCTGAATAAATAGAAACCTTTTCGAAAGAAGAGTCTTGAATTGTTTTACATAGGGGCGTATTCTGATGAGACTTGTGTAGCTTTTACGTGAGGTAGAATTGTGCACGTCCGGTTAGATGTATGAACCCCCGGTTGGCTTGATGGCGGCCGATAGAGGAGGAGATTTACGCCGTTGCGGGGAGGTCTTCGAATTTTACGTAGAATGTTCTCGAAGGATCTAAATGTTAATAAAGCGCCTTGTGGCCTTATAGGTTGAAGTACTACGTATGGCGCGATCTCTTGGCTAAGGAGTGGCAGCCGGTTTGAAGTACTTGGGCGTTTTGCTATTAGTCGATACTCGTCGCGAGGTATGTGAACCTCTTCCTATCTCTTCTAGAATGATATGTGTGAACTATGTAGTACGGTAGACGTACATGTGCTAAATGGATTTGATTGGTGTAAAACATAAAGTGTTATAACGGCTTTATGGGAAGTTGGTTATATGACTTTATGTTGGTAAGAAAATACATGTGGTTTTTTTAAGGTAACTGGTTTGAACTATAAGCGGCTTGTTATGTGTTAATAAAGAACTTGAAGTATTTCAAAAGATTTTTGAATCATTTCAAAGAAGAAGTAATACTTGGTTTTGAAAACTTAAGAGTTATACTAGCTTTATGGGAAGTTAGGTATAACGGCTTAAGAATGTTTTCTTGATTTGAAATCGAATGTGTATCGACAAACCATGCGGCGTTAATAAAAGGAAATGTTTTAACAGTTAAGTATTATTAAAACCGGTAGAAACTTCCATCTGCATGAAGCTAAGATGAGACAAAATGATATTTCCTAGATCATGTCTTTGTAATAAGATTGTTATAAGCGAGAATATCCTACTCACATATAAGGATTATGTTCTCGAGATAGTTTAAAAGAGAGAATTATATTCTTAAATGAATAAGACTATGAACTCTGAAACCTTTCTAAAATAAGAAACGTGAACATTTGAAATTAGGCAAACTTGGGCGTTTGGATAATAATGTTGTTACTTGATTTTACAAAGATAAGTGTTTTGATTCACTTCAAAAGATAATCACTCTATTTTCATATACTACGGTATTGTGTGACTTTTGTGAAAGTAACGTATCTTTTAAAAAAGTTAATGTATGAAGTACTTTGGGGATAGAAACCGAACATGTTGACACATAGTAGAAAGTACCTTATGTGTGAATAACTTGATTGTATTGGTTTGTGATAGCCTTGTAATACCTTCGTGTTGATTTGATAAGTAATCATATTAGGATGCTACGTGTGTTAGTATTACGTGATGTTTGTGTAAAGGGTTTTCCCTTGATTGTGCTTATGTTGTTTAAGCGTTAAAGCCGTTATGTTGGTATTATACCACTCACCGTGTTTAGGGGTTAAGCGCCTCCGACGCGGGTAGACTCGGTGATGCAGGACCGTGATTCGAGAATACCTCATGCGGGTCACTGGGGCCTATGCGGAGCTACGAGTTCGTGTTAGTGTGCGGCCTTTATGGTCATGCGGTCTATGTGGCCGTGCGGTGCGAGTCGGGGCGATCTTACGGGAGTAGCTACCCTCGATGCGGGGTTATACCTCATGCGGGCCGATGAGATTGGTGTCACGACCCGAACCCGGGCCCGTGACTGGTGCCTTACCCCGGGCACCCTAGTGATACAACATCAGAGAAAATCAGCGGAAATAAAAAACATGAACATGAATTAAGAGAAAAGATAAATAAACAGGCCAACCAAAACAGTTGCCTTCATCATATATACATAAATACCCGAACAGTTATCCTTTTTACAAACCCTGCCCACAACAGTGCTACAGACCTCTAAGATTTTTTTACAACAGCTATGACGGGACAGGGCCCCGCCATACCCCTGAATGTATAAGAATCTACAGACTCAGGGTAACATACCAAAAGATAAGCCTCCGAAGGAACGGAGCTTCCCAATACGCTGAAAGGTGATCCTAAAAGCGGGGATCGACAGCCGATGTACCTTTTACCTGCGGCATGAACGCAGCCCCCCGAAGGAGGTCAGTACAACAGGTACCAAGTATGTGAAACTGTAAAATACTGTAAATGAAATCATAATAGTCTATATAAAGCAGGAGACATGTATGATAACCAAACTACAGTTCACAACATAGAAGCGATCGTATGTCGGGGACTCACGCCTCAAAGTCATCCTCATGCCTGGAACTTCTTCCTCACCGCCGTGATCTAGGTACAAATCATGTGATACGTATAACGTGTCTCGGCCCATCTTATGGACCCAATATAGAAAGCGTGTGGAATACATTCGGATGAACGGTAGTCGGTGAAATACATTCCGGATGAGCCGTAGTCAAGTGATATACATTCCCGGATGAACCGGTAATCAAGTGAAATACATTCCCGGATGACCCGGTAATCAAGTGAAATACATTCCCGGATGACCCGGTAATCAAGTGAAATACATTCCCGGATGAGACCCGGTAATCAAGTGAAATACATTCCCGGATGACCCGGTAATCAAGTGAAATACATTCCCGGATGACCCGGTAGTCGAGTAGAACACAGTACTTGCACAACAAGGCTATCACACGTAACATGGTCAAGTTTCATAACAACAAGCATAAGCAAGTTACACACGACTCAAGGTACTTTCATTTTATGTCAAAGTCCGGATTTTAACCTTAAAGTACTACGTCCGTTAAATTCCCTTTAAGATCCATTTCTTTTACAAAGGTCACCCGATACCCGTAGTATAAAATTTGAGTGACTAACATTGTTAAGTAAACCAAAATGCTTTCCTTTGTAAAATCAAGTAACAACCTTATTTTCCAAACGTTCAAGTTTGCCTAATTTCGAATGCTCAAGTTTCTCATTTTAGAAAAAGGTTTATAGTTCATAGTTTTAAATCCTTTAAAACATAATTCTCCTTTAAACGTTTTGAGAAACCTATGTCTTATAAGTGAGTAGGTTATTCTTGTTTATAATCAATCTTATTAAGCAGCCATGATCTAGGAAATGTCATTTTGTCTCATCTTAGCTTCTATGCAGATGGAAGTTTCTACTGGTTTTAATAATACTAAATTTGTCCAAAACATTTCCTTTTATTAGCTGCGATGGTTTGTCGATACACATTCGATTTCAAATCGGTAAAACATTTTAAGCCGTTATACCTAACTTCCCATAAAGCTAGTATAACTCTTAAGTTTCAAAAACCAAGTATTACTTCTTCTCTCAAAATGATTCAAAAATCTTTTGAAATACTTCAAGTTCTTTATTATCACATAGCCAGCCAGTTATAGTTCAAATCAGTTACCTCTTAAAAACCACAAGTACTTTCTTACCTACATAAAGCTGTTATAACCAACTTCCCATAAAGCCGTTATAACACTTTATGTTTCAAACCAATCAAATACATTAAACATATGCGTCACCGTACTACATAGTTATACACATATCATGCTAGAACAAATAGGAAGAGGTTCACATACCTCGCGACGATTATCGACTAATAGCAAAAGCGCTCCAAGTACCTCAAACCGCTCGGCTACACTCTCGGTCAAGCGGATCACTCCACACGTAGTACTACAACCTATAGAGGCCACTGGCGCCTATTAATATCTTTAGATCCCGACGTAGAATATTCTCTGTAAAAATTCGCGAGACCTCCCCATGCAGCGTAAATCTCCTCTCTATCGAGGCGGCTACCAAGCCAACGAGGGGTTAACACGTCTAACCGGCGTGTACAATTCTACTACACGGTAATGTTACACAAGTCTCATGTCTGATCCTATGTAATTACGATTCGATTCTCTTCTTTAAATTCAGCTTAAGTCGCAAGACATTTGCGTAAGTATTATTCGAGCTTAAGTCAAAAGACATTGCGCGCAACTATGTTCATTCTATATATAGTATACTTAACTATATACTCCTACAACATGTAATTTCCAATTACAATGAAGGTCAAGAATGTTTACCTCGATAAGCCCAAAATTATCAGGGTTTATATGTCGATCTGAACAACGTTTAGCTCTACTTGCGCTCAATCCGTTCCAACCAACCCTTAGAAGTTCTAACCAACTTCTACTTATGACTTCAACTACGGGTGAAGATTTACTTAGGGTTTCGTTTTTGTGGTGAGGAAGTATAATAGTATTTTCAGGCTTTTGTAAAAGTGTAACCTTGGGAATACTACAAGGTATTTGGGCGAGGTATTTGGGCATTATAACAATACTTGGAGAGTATTTCTATACCACAAAGGGTATTTATACGAGACAACTAGGCTAGGGGGTACCCGGCAAAACACCTCAGGGGAGGGAGGTGGCTCTCGGCAAGGGATCTCAAAGGGTGAGGGGGGAGTGGTGGACGAAAGATCAAGGGAGAGTGAGTATTTTGAGACTTAATTAGATTGCTCAAGGTATTGTATGAACAAAGACTACAACTAGAGGGGTATATATAGGTCAAGTGAAGGCCAACCAATGGCAAGATCCATCCAAGTGTTAGGCAAGTGTAAGGTCAAGATTAAGCCATGTGCAACCTTATCCATCTACCCAAAATATCCTACCAACTCCTTGACCAAAAATAATGCACAAAAGCGTGCCAACCTTCCCACTTTCGTCAGTCCACTCCTTCCAATTGAGGGTGACAAGTGTCGCCTCTCGTTGGTCCAAAATGTTTCGTCTCTCGGAAAAATCCATAAAAATTATAAATGACATAGCGAATTTTCCTACGAAAGTCTGGAAGCGTTTAAATCGAACGACTCTAATCGGTGTTGTGTACAAATTTGAAACTAGCCAACTTTAAGGCTCAAATTATAATACGTGCGCTCACGTACATACTCTGGAAATACGGTATAACATTCTCCCCTCCTAGAAACATTCGTCCCGAATGTTCCTTCTCAAGCGGATAACGATAAAGTTCTTCTAAAAGTTGCCAGCGCCACAATCGCCACGAAACAACACATGCGCGCAAATACTTATATCCAAGTCCACGAGGAAACTCCTCTAACATCACAAACTTTTGTCACTTTGCGCGAGGTTCTAGTGTCACTCGGCGACCAACCAATGATACCGGACTGCATGCGATTCCTGAGGTCTAAAATATACATCCTTCGCACCTTCTCCCTTTACAAGAAATGATCATATCTATGCTCGCAATACATGCTCGCCTCTGCCCTTACTCGTCGTACTCTTCTCGAACTCTTGAACTCTTCCGATTATCGTACCACACTTGATCATCACGATTCTCCAAACCTTGGAGTCACCTCAACTTGGTTATCTTACTAGCCTCAATCTTCCTTAAGGCCACTTGGCCTTCACGATCCGCCGGTCGAACATATCCACGAACTCATACGATGGTCATCTAAACTTGGGCCTAGCACCCTCGTGACCTACCGCTGGCGGGACCACCCGGTGACCCACCTCATTCAAGGCTCACGGGTTGACCGCAACACGTCCTCAACCCGAGCCTGCATCACGCCGACTCTCTCGTTTCTCGATCCGGAACAACCTTGCTAATCACATCATGAAAGATACCACTTTCATTTACCCAACCCAGAGACTTATCACACAATATATTCTAGGCATAAAATGCACTCTGACAAGGATCACTCGCAAAATCTAGTACTCAAGACGGCTTTACATCTAAGGTCTCAAGCGTAATATTCTAAGGTTCATCATTTTCTCACCCCGTGCTTACCCTTTTCCCCTGACGGGTTCCTAAATCACATTTTAGCACAAAGCTATCCGAACATAACACTTAACACATTAACATAACATCAAAACATACAAGCCTCTAGATGGTTAAGGATATACACGAAGCTACCGCTCGCTCTAATCATAAGTCGCCTGCGCAGTGCATGCGTAGAAGCGATGAACACGCCATCGATCCGGTAAGGCTGCGCCAGCTGCGGTACCTCTCTATAAGCACGATCTCGTCACATGGCCTGACGGCCGCGGTGAAACAAGCACCGATAAAAAGCGACATTTCGGGATGATGTTTGCCACATCGTGCCTGCGAGGGCATGAATCCTGGCCGCTAGCACTCGCGTAAACTGTGAACGAAGCCACGGAGCTCGACCAGCTCGAATACCGAGCGACACGAAGGCGCGGAGGACCACTGCATCTTGGCGGAGGTACATAACTAGGCTAACTGCTGGCGGTCGCCTCGAAAGTTACCAAGGACCACTGCTTTGCGGCCTCTTCGCGATCTCGGTCATTCGTCGACCTCTCGTGCCTCGCATCCTAGTGCGTGAGCTTGTATGCGGGCAATGTCCATGCGGTGAAGAGCTACACCGTACAAGCCTCTGCCAAGTAATCGTCGGCCCGGTGGCGTGGCGGTGTACTCGTCCTCCATATCCGCTACTCTGGCGGGAACATACCGAGCTAATGAGTCGAACTCCACATTGTACTCTCTAACCGTCGCCCGTCACCTCGATGTCAAAAATCTGCGGCCCGAGCCCTCTCATCTGTGGAGGCAAGAAATGTGCAAGAAATGCCCTCGAGAACTTCGTCCCAAACTGCTGGAAGTGCATGCTCTTCCGGCAGACTCGCGAATCAAACGATCAGCTGCGGTATCACGCGGTGATGCGAACCAATACCACCGACTACGCCTCGAGGCTCTGATCACTCTCATGATCCATTGTAGCTGTCGGATAAACTCACGAGTCGTCCTCGCCTCTCGATCCATAGAACAACGGAGGCTACTGACTCGAAGTCCGTAGCCTCAGCTATGCGCTCGGGGTGAACTACGGGTCTTCTTTGAATGGAGGCTGCTGCGTCGGCCTATCCTCATATCGGCCACGACCACGGCGATGGCGGGCCATCTCCTTGTACCCATCTCGTCGGCTCGGTGTGGGTGGAGGCTCGAGTCTTGTAGTCTCGGCGACCACCGCTGCGCTCTAAACTTCTTTGGTCTTTGGCGGCGTCGCGAAACCCGCCGTCGAATCTTGTCTCAGTCTTGGCCGGGCTGCGCCCTCGTACTCCTCTGTATCTCACTAACGACTCCTCATTGCCTTGCCCATCCGGGCACAGGTTGCCTTACGCGGAGGCATAAGCGGTAAATGAAAGGAATACGTCGGAGGGTCGATTTATCACCACTCTAAGGCACGATCTCGGAATGAGAAGAATAGAAACCAATCTTAAATGTCCTGCGACCTCACGATTATAGATGTGGTGCCTGACACCGATAATCAAGACTCTACTAGACACAGTGCATAGACACTTTCCGAGGACTAAGCGCTCTGATACCACTTTTGTCACGACCGAACCGGGCGTGGTAGTGCCTTACCGGGCACCCTAGTGATACAACATCGAGAGAAAATCGCGGAAATAAAAACATGAATATGAATTAAGAAAAGATAAATAAGCGAGCCAACCAAAGCAGTTGCCTTCATCATATATACATAAATACGACGGTTATCCTTTTACAAACCACACTTGCGATTACTCTGGACCTCTAAGATTTTTTACAACGGTATGGCGGGACGGGGCCGCCATACCCACAATGTATAAGAATCTACGGACTCGAGTAACATACCAAAGATAAGCCTCGAAGGAACGGAGCTTCCAATCTGTTGAAAGGTGATCCTAAAAGCGAGGATCGGCAAGATGTACCTTTTACTGCGGCGTGAACGCGGCCGAAGAGTCGATACAATTACCAAGTATGTGAAAGCGTAAAATCAGTAAATGAAATCATAATAGTCTATATAAAGCGGGAGACATGTATGATAACCAAACTACGATTCACAACATAGAAGCGATCATGTCAAGTCGGGGACTCACGCCTCAAAGTCATCCTCATGCGGTGGAACTTCTTCCTCACCGCGGCGATCTAGGTACAAATCATGTGATACGTATAACAGTCTCGGCCCGTCTTATGGACCCGATATAGAAGCGTGTGGAATACATTCCGGATGAACCGGTAGTCGGTGAAATACATTCGGATGAGCCATTAGTCAAGTGATATACATTCGGATGAACCGGTAATCAAGTGAAATACATTCGGATGACCCGTGTCAAGTGAAATACATTCGGATGACCGGTAATCAAGTGAAATACATTCGGATGACCGGTAGTCGAGTAGAACACGATCTTGCACAACAAGGCTATCACACGTAACATGGTCAAGTTTCATAACAACAAGCATAAGCAAGTTACCACGACTCAAGGTACTTTCATTTTATGTCAAAGTCGGATTTTAACCTTAAAGTACTCGTCCGTTAAATTCCCTTTAAGATCCATTTCTTTTACAAATGTCACCCGATACGTAGTATAAAATTTGAGTGACTAACATTGTTAAGTAAACCAAAATGCTTTCCTTTGTAAAATCAAGTAACAACCTTATTTTCCAAACGTTCAAGTTTGCCTAATTTCAATGCTCAAGTTTCTCATTTTAGAAAAAGGTTTAGTAGTTCATAGTTTTAAATCCTTTAAAACATAATTCTCCTTTAAACGTTTTGAGAAACCTATGTCTTATAAGTGAGTAGGTTATTCTTGTTTATAATCAATCTTATTAAGCGACCATGATCTAGGAAATGTCATTTTGTCTCATCTTAGCTTCTATGCAGATGGAAGTTTCTCTTGGTTTTAATAATACTAAATTTGTCCAAAACATTTCCTTTTATTAGCCGCGATGGTTTGTCGATACACATTCGATTTCAAATCAAGAAAACATTTTAAGCCGTTATACCTAACTTCCCATAAAGCTAGTATAACTCTTAAGTTTCAAAAACCAAGTATTACTTCTTCTCTCAAAATGACTCAAAAATCTTTTGAAATACTTCAAGTTCTTTATTATCACATAGCCTGCCAGTTATAGTTCATATCATTTACCTCTTAATAACCTCAAGTTTTTTCTTACCTACATAAAGCTGTTATAACCAACTTCCCATAAAGCGTTATAACACTTTATGTTTCAAACCAATCAAATACATTAAACATATGTGCGTCTACCGTACTACATAGTTATACACATATCATGCTAGAACAAATAGGAAGAGGTTCACATACCTCGCGACGATTATCGACTAATAGCAAAAGCGCTCCAAGTACCTCAAACCGTCGGCTACACTCTCGATCAAGCGGATCACTCCACACGTAGTACTACAACCTATAGAGGCCACAAAGCGCCTATTAATATCTTTAGATCCCGGCGTAGAATATTCTACGTAAAAATTCGCAAAGACCTCACACATGCAGCGTAAATCTCCTCTCTATCGAGGCGGCTACCAAGCCAACGAGGGTTAACACGTCTAACGGACGTGTACAATTCTACTACGGTAATGTTACACAAGTCTCATGTCTGATCTATGTAATTACTGATTCGATTCTCTTCTTTAAATTCAGCTTAAGTCGCAAGACATTGCGTAAGTATTATTCGAGCTTAAGTCAAAAGACATTGCCGCACAACTATGTTCAGTTCTATATATAGTATACTTAACTATATACTCTACAACATGTAATTTCCAATTACAATGAGAAGGTCAAGAATGTTTACCTCGATAAGCCCAAAATTATCCGAGTTTATATGTCGATCTGAACAACGTTTAGCTCTACTTGAGCGCTCAATCCGTTCAACCAACCCTTAGAAGTTCTAACCAACTTCTACTTATGACTTCAACTACGGGTGAAGATTTACTTAGGGTTTCGTTTTTGTGGTGAGGAGTATAATAGTATTTTACGGGCTTTTGTAAAAGTGTAACCTTGGGAATACTACAAGGTATTTGGGCAAGGTATTTGGGCATTATAACAATACTTGGAGAGTATTTCTATACTACAAAGGGGTATTTATACGAGACAACTAGGCTGGGGGTACCCACGGCAAAACACCTCAAAGGGAGGAGGTGGCTCTCGGCCAAGGGCTCTCAAGGGGAGGGGTGTGGTGGGCCAGCTCAAGGAGAGGAGTATTTTGAGACTTAGTTAGATTGCTCAAGTTTTGGATGAAGAAAGTCTTCAACTAGAGGGTATTTATAGGTCAAGTGAAGGCCAACCAATGGCAAGATCCATCCAAGTGTTAGGCAAGTGTAAGGTCAAGATTAAGCCATGTGCAACCTTATCCATCTACCCAAAATATCCTACCAACTCCTTGACCAAAAATAATGCACAAAAAACGTGCCAACCTTCCCACTTTCGTCCGTCCACTCCTTCCAATTAGAGGGTGACAAGTGTCGCCCTCTCGTTGGTCCAAAATGTTTCGTCTCTCGGAAAAATCCGCAAAAATTATAAATGACATAGCCGGAATTTTCCCTACGAAAGCTGTGGAAACGTTTCGTCGAAAAACGACTCTAATCGGGTGTTGTGTACAAATTTCGAAACTAGCCAACTTTAAGGCTCAAATTATAATACGTACGCGCTCACGTACATACTCTGGAAATACGGGGTATAACAATTGGCCTATGCGGAGCTGCGGAAAGTTCCAGGGCTAGACGCGCACATTAGATACTGCGGGCAAGTGGCCAGCTTTGATCATGTGACGGTCTAGACAGATCTTATGATCTGATTCATGACCTTGTTGCTGTACCGCTGGTGTTAGTAGTCGGCTATGCCTTCGTGCTTACCTATGCGGTGTTATTATGGCAGTGGGACACGGTGTTCATGTGTGTTCCTTGGTGCTTTTATATCGTAAACTGCCGGCAGTGAGGAAGGTATTCCACGGGCATGATTGATGTTGTGGGCGTGAGACCCATAGTTATTATTGAGTGATGACTTTGAGGCGTGAGTCCACGAGCAACATGGCCTTATTTATTTTAAAGCGTAGTTTGGTTATCATACATGTCTCTGCTTTGTATAGACTACTATGATTTCATTTCTGATATTTATTTTGATTTCACATACTGTACTGTTGTGATCGACCTCCTTCGAGTGCGTTCATGCCGCAGTAAAGGTACACCGATTGATCATCGCTCTTAGGGTCACATTCGGCGTTTGGGAAAGCTCCGTTTCTCGGAGGCTTAGCGATGGTATAGTCCCATTGTTGTAGGTGTTTACATTGAGGTATGGCGAGGCCCCGTCCGCCATTGTTGTATAATTTCTTAGAGTGCAGTAATCTTGTTGTGGCGGGGTTTGTAAAAGGATTAAAGCTGTTCATTTGTAAGAGTTGTTATTTATATATATGTCGAAAGCAAGTTTTCCTCGATCGTTTTGTACTTCATTTGTTTCATGTATGTGTTTATGTTCGATTACTCGATGTTGTATCACTAGGGTGTCGGGGTAAGGCACGATCCACGGGCGAGTTGGTCGTGACAAAAGTGGTATCGAGCGATTAATCCTCGGAAAGTGTCTGAGACCGTATCGAAGAAGTCTTGATTATCGGTGTGTTGTGCACCACACCAATAATCAGGAGGCTATAGGATATTTAGGATTGGTTTCTATTCTTCTCACTCTGAGATCGTGCCTTAGAGCTGCGTTGTAAGTTGGACCCTCTCACGTATTTCTTTCCCTTACCGTTATGCCTCGCGTGAGCACCCGGGCGAAGGGCAAGCGGCGAGGAGGCTGCGAGTAGAGTTGGAGGGTTACGTGGGCACGAGCCCAATCATTACCTAGGGTATGCTTCGTTCGGGATTTCTGCGGCGTCACTAGCCCCGTGAGTTTAAGCACGGCGGCGGCGGTTCTCTGCGGCCATGATATGTGAACCTTGATTCACGGCCAGAGCAGAGAATATAGATTTCAAGGGCGACCTGTTACTAACTATGGATTTGACTACCGAGAGTATCTGGATGTACGCGAGTCTTGATGAATATCAGCGAAAAGGTTGTGCAAGAGTAAGTTCTTGATTGAGGCTTGATCATGGCACGTATGCGGGCTTTTGCGCGGCGAGGCGATGTAGAGATCGACGGGTTAACGGGCGGTAGAAGAGGGCGAGCGGCAAGGTCCTTTGGTAACTTTCGAGGCGAGTCGCCTCACAGATTAGATTTGCACATCCACCGGTGCAAAGTGGTCTTCCACGATTCGGGGCGTTCGGGGTATGAGTTGGTTAGAACTCCGGGGCTTCGGTTCCGGTTGTGAGCGTCGTCGGGAATGTCGTCTTTTAGTTGGTACTTGTTGTACCTATGACCGTCGAGTGCGATGTCGAAAGAGTGTCTGGTAGAAGGACTTAGCCTTGAGGATCGGTGGGTAGTTCGTCACCTTCCTTAGCTATAAGCCTACAGGCGAGTTTGATTAAACGACTAGGGAGTGAAGCGGTAGATTGAGCATATCCTTAACCCTACAGAGTTCGGTATGTGTGATAAGATGGGTATATCATAAGTGCTATGTTTTTATAGCGGTGTGTTAATATTGTGATTAGAAATCTTGGTTAGTTAACAAGTAAGATTTGGGGATAGAGAAGGTGTGAGCCTTAGAGTTTTATACGTAGAGACCTTAGAGGTGAGGCCGTCTCGAGAAAGGTGTAGTGTTATGTTTGATCCGTATCGGAAGTGCATAGTGCACGTGAGCTACGTTTGGGATAGGTCCTAAGTAGTGTGGAATGAAAGGGGGTAGTTGAGCTAAGAAGACGCTAGGTTTTCGTAGCGTGATTAGTGAAGTTTTCCTTCGTGGAGCTAGCATTGTGCGGCGTTGCGGGTCGGGTTGAGGCCGCGTTGCGGGTCAACCAGCGGCGGTTTGGTGGTGGGGTCGGTTGTGGTGGTCGTCTTGTGTTAGGGTCACGAGGTGTTAGGCCCAAGTTTAGTTGACCCGGCGTGCGAGTTCGTGGATGCGTTCGACGATGGTTTGGCGATGGGGGCAGCCCGTCGTGTTCTTGATCGGGACCGTTCACTCGGCGATGTTGTTTTAACGAAAGGTTGTAAGGCTGCACGGTGCCTACCTTCACCTTATGGCGACAGTGGAGCCAGTGCGGCTGTTTTGTTTACGGAAGTTTTACCAAACATGTGTTAAGAACTCGGTGAGTCTCGGAATCACGTTCGCCTCGGGCGGTGTTTGGATTTGAGGGTAGTTGCAAGGTTTGGTGTCTCCTGTTGAAGGAAGTGTTGTTAGCTACCATTTCAGTGTTCGGATGTCTCCTTATGAAGCCTTGTAGGGGCGGAAGTGTAGGTTGCCGGTCGATTGGTTCGATGTTGGCAAGGTTCAGATAGTTGGTTCAGGTTTGTTCCAACAGGCTGTGGATAGGGCGAAGCTTATCTAGAAGAGGTTTTGGCAGCAGAGGAATCGTGCGGATTATCGCGGCAGCGCTTAGAGTTCGAGTTGGCGGTCGGTCTTCTTGAAAGTACCACCGGACGGTGTGACGAGCTTTGGAAAACAGAGGAAACTTAGCCCGAGTTACTTTGGGCCTTTGAGAGTTCATGTGAAGAATAGGCCAGGTTGCCTATATGTTAGCATTTGCCGTCCGACTTAGGAGGCAGGACGTCCGGTCTTTCGTATTGTTATGATTCGGGAAGGTATCGTAGATCCATCCAGAATGTTCCCAGTTAATGATGCCCACGTAAAGAGATAGTGTTATACCCCGTATTTTCAGAGTATGTACGTAAGGACGTACGTAGAAAAATTTGAAACTTGAACTAAGGCTTGGCCGAATTAATTTTGTTCACAACACCCGTTTAGAGTCGTTTTTCGACGAAACGTTTTCACAGCTTTCGTAGGGGAATTTCCGGCTATGACATTTCTAATTTTTGCGGATTTTTCCGAGAGATGAAACATTTTGGACCAACAAGAGGGCGACACTTGTCACCCTCTAATTGGTGGGAGTGGGCGGTAATGTGATGGACGAATTGGCCTTGTTGGTCAAGGGGAGTTGGTAGGATATTTTGTGTGTTAGTTGGTCAAGGACACTTGGGTGAATCTTGGCCTTACACTTGTGTAGCACTTAGCTCAATCTTGGCCATTGGTTGGCTTTCACTTGGCCTATAAATACCCATCCCTTTGAAGACTTATTCATCCATTCCTAAATGATCCTAAGTGCTAAAATCCCTCCCTCTCCCCTCTTGTTGACTCTCGTCCAAGAGCCCCTCTCCCCCTTTGAAAGGCCCCTTGGCGAGAGCCCTCTCCCCTCCTAGTAGTGTGGCGTGGGGTACCACTAGCCTAGTTGCTTTGTATAATACCCCCTCTCTTGGTAGAAATACTCTCAAAGTATTGTTATAATGCCCAAATTACCTTAGCCTTATACCTTGTAGTATTCTAAGGTTATACCTATCTGAAAAGCCGGATATACTATTATACTTCCCGTCAGTCACCAAACCGAAACCCTAGGAAAATCTCCATGGTTTGTTGGAGTAGTATGTAGAAGTTGGTTAGAACTTCTAAGGGTGGTTTAGAGCGGTTTGGAGCGCTCGGAGTTGGAGCTAAACGATTGCCCAGGATCGACTTTAACTAGGATAATTATGGGCTTATCAAGGTAATTATCTTGTCCCTCTATTGTAATTGAAAATTACATATTGTTAGAATATATAGTTGAAGTATACTATATATAGAAGCGAGCGTAGTTATCGCAATGTCTTTTGACTTAAGCACTGAATAATACTTACGGCAATGTCTTGCGACTTAAGCTGAATTTAAAGTAGAATCTTGTTGTAATTACATGGGTGTATTACGGTGGACTTGTGTAGTAGTACCGTGGTGTAGAATTGTACCGTTAGGGTTAGGCGTATAACCCCACTGGTTGGCTTGGTAGCGGCACCGATAGAGGAGGAGATTTCTGTTGTTGCGGGAGAGTCTTTGCGAATTTTTACGTAGAATGTTCTCTGAGGGGATCTAAATGTTAATAAGCGCCTTGTGGCCTTATAGGTTGAAGTACTACGTGTGGCGCGATCTACTTGGCTTAAGGAGTAGCCCGGTTGGAAGTACTTGGGCGTTTTGCTATTAGTCGATACTCGTCGCGGTATGTGAACCTCTTCCTATCTCTTCTAGCATGATATGTGTGAACTATGTAGTACGGTAGACGTACATGTGCTAAACGTATTTGATTGGTTTAAAACATAAAGTGTTATAACGACTTTATGGGAAGTTGGTTATAATAGCTTTATGTTGGTAAGAAAATGCTTGTGGTCTTTAAAAAGGTAACTGATTTGAACTATAACTGGCTTGTTATGTGCTAATAAAGAACTTGAAGTATTTCAAAAGATTTTTGAATCATTTTGAAAGAATAAGTAATACTTGGTTTTTGAAAACTTAAGAGTTATACTAGCTTTATGGGAAGTTAGGTATAACGGCTTAAGAATGTTTTACTGATTTCGGAAATCAGAATGTGTATCGACAAACCACTGCAGCGTTAATAAAAGGAAATGTTTTGACAGATTAAGTATTATTAAAACCAGTAGAAACTTCCATCTGCATAGAAGCTAAGATGAGACAAAATGATATTTCCTAGATCATGATTTGTAATAAGATTGTTATAAACAAGAATATCCTACTCACATATAAGACTTATGTTTCTCAGATAGTTAAAAGGGAATTATATTCTTAAATGAATAAGACTATGAACTACGTAACCTTTCTAAAATAAGAAACGTGAACATTTGAAATTAGGCAAACTTGGACGTTTGGAAATTAATGTTGTTACTTGATTTTACAAAGGTAAGTGTTTTGGTTTATTTAAAAAACGATCCTCTATTTTATACTACGGGTATTGTGTGACTTATGTGAAAGCAACGGATCTTTTAAAAGATTTAATGTATGAAGTACTTTAGGGGTAGATATGTCACGACCCATTCCGGGGCCCGTGACTGGTGCCTTACCGGGGCACCCAAGTAGTCATACATCAGAGTAACCAGCGGAATATAAAACAAGACATGAAACAGTTTATAAAATAAGACACAGTTTATGTGAACAAACGTCGCCTTTCGGCATATATATATGAACAAGGTTTAGCGATTACATCAAACCTTGTACAACATGACTACAGACCTCTAAGGAAATATACAACTATGGCGGGGACAGGGCCCATACCTGGCTACAAACTATCTACAATACGAGGAGATCATACCAAAAGTAGAGCCTCGGAGAAGATGGAGCTCACGACACCAATGCAAAGAGATCCTGGGATGCGGATCTAGCACACCTTGCCACTGCGGCGTGAGCGGCCCCGAAGGAGGTCAGTACAACAGGTACAAAGTATGTTAAAGTATAAAGTACATTAAAATGAAATCAAAGTATTTAAAAGCTTTTCACAAATACATTCTGTTCAATTTCACATAGTGCCAGATCACAAACAATAACGATAATAGGAAAAGCGTGCAGTCTAGTCTAGGCGCGAATGATCGAAGCAAGGCCAATCGCCCATAGTATCATTACTGCGTGCCTAGTCACGGACTTCCGCGATCGCATAGGTCACACAGACCGCATGAGGTATACCTCGCGTCGGGGCAGCCAACCCCGGCGTCCGCCTAGGCTCCGCGGCCCGCGTAGCCTCAGGCGCGTAGTCTCAGCGGACCGCATAGGAATCCCCGCGTCGGGCTAAGCGCCGGAATGATCAATCACGGAGCATACGCTGCTCGCGTAGTCTCGCGAACCGCATAGGCCGTATAGACCGCGTCGAAGCAAGCCCTCGGTATAAATAAGTCAAGGGGGTAGGTGATACAATAATAGTACAACGGACTTACCAGTTAGCAACGTAAGCACAGCAAGAATGACCCTCTTACACAGCATTTCAAGATACTAACACAGGTAGCATCATATATGTCTATTTATCAAATCTTACTACACTTAACAGAAATCAATACAAGGCTTTTATAAACACACAAGTAAACAGTTCCTTTTTATCTTTCTTAAGTTGTTATACCTAACTTCCCCTAAAGCTAGTATAACTCTTAAGCTTTTGTTTGAAAAACCAAATATTTATCTTCTGTTAAAAAATGATTCAGTATTCCTTTGAAATGTTTTCAGTTCTTTATTATTCAGGCTTAAGCCGTGAGGCATTCTTAGTAAGTATTGTCGAGCTTAAGTCAAAGACATTGCCGTAGTTATTATTCAGTTCACACATATGCGTCTAGTACTATATATATATTGTAAAATATCATGCTTAGGAAGAATCACATACCTTCCGTGAAAACCACCTTGAGTTGAATATGTCGTGAGAGTCGACCTATAATAGTCACATATCTATTAAAGACTACTCTGAAGGTCATTCTAAGCGGGGTTCATAATTCTCTGATAAGTCGGGCAGCACCTCCACTGCGGTGAGCTATATAAGTCTCTTTGTAAGCAGATCTATGTAAATCTGATTTGATTATTCTTCTTTTAAACCCTTCTAAGTGATTAACACTTCAATTCTATTACGTGATATACTTCTAAGTATTTATACTTATCCTTATACTACAACGATAAGTATTCTCTAATTCAAAAGAGGTTAGGATTATTACCTCGGTAAGCCCAATAATATCCTAGATAAAGTCGCTGAGCAAGGTTTAGCTCTCTATGTTGTGCGCTCAGGTGGCTCAGAACCTTAGAAGTTCTTCACAACTTCTACTAAGTACTAAGGGATTTGGGCTAGGGTATTTTGGGCATTATAACAATACTAGAAGACAACTTTTCTACCAAGGGAGGGGGGGTAGATTTCGGCTAGGCTAGGGTGGGGTAGGCCTCGGCGGCTCACTCGAGGGGAGGTGTTGGGCGATTTGGCTTAAGGAAGAGGAGAGGATTTTTCAAGACTTGGAAGATTTGTGGATGAAGAACTCTTCATCTCTAAGGGTATTTATAGGTCAAGAAGTGGCCAACCAATGGCCAAGATTGAGACAAGTGCAAGGCAAGTGTAGGGTGAAGATTTACTACACACAAATATCCTACCAACTCCTTGACTTTGTGCCAAGGCAACAAAAAGCGTGCCAATGCCCGTCAATTCGTCAAGGGGCGATTTTCAAGTCCACCAATGGGAGGGTGCCAAGTGTTGCCCTCCGTTGGCTAAAATGTTTCGTCTCTCGGAAAAATCCGCAAAAATACTTAATGTCATAGCGGAATTTTCTCTGAAAGTGTGGAAGCGTTTAGTCGGAAAGCGATTCTTTTAGCGAGTTGTGTACAAATTTCGAACTTGGCCTATCTTTAAGGCTAAACTTTTATGCGTCGTCCTCACGTACATACTCGAAATCTGGTATAACATTCTCCCTCGCCCGAAACATTCGTCCGAATGTTCCTTCTCAAACGATTATCGAAGAAGCTTAAGCAGTTAGCAAATGCCACATGGACACAAAACAACACTTAGGCATAAATGATAATGGAAATTTACAAGTAGGAAAGTGAATTACGGAGGTGTGGGAATAGGTGAGGATACCTCTGTCTCATGTCCTCCTCGGCTTCCACGTCATCTCCTCCCACGAGCTCGTTCGCCACAAGACTTTGTGGAAGCCACGTCCTTCGTCCATGAGCGCTAACGACGATCGACTATCGCTATGGGAATCTCCTCATCGATAACCCCTCGGTCACACTGGACATCGTCAATCGGGTGTACCCTAGATGGATCCCGATACATCTCCTCGGCATAGATCGTGAAAAACCGGATGCCTTTGCCTCCGGATCGGACGGCGGATCAACTCGTAAGCAACCTTGCCTACCTGCGGACAATCGAAATGGCCCAATGTACCTTGGTGAGTTTCCTTCTTCCGAATCTCATCACACCGCCATGGGTGACACCTTTAAAACCCAATCATGAACCTCGAACTCAAGATGCGGCGGCGATGATCTGCATCGACTTACATCGACTCGAAATGTCGATAGCGCTCTCGGATAAGCTTCACCTTATCCGGCACTGCTGCACCAAATCTGGTCCCACTAGCGCACCTCGCCCACATCGAACCAACCTATAGGCGATCTGCACTTCCTCCCATACAAGGCCTCGTAAGGCGCCATCCGAATCTTTGGAGTGGTAGCTATTATTATCACGAAACTCAACTAGAGGCAAATGATCCTCCCAACTACCACTGAAGTCAATAACACGGGCTCGCGACATATCCTCAAGAGTGCGGATAGTGCGCTCTGCTGTCCGTGCATGCGTGGATGAAATGCGATTACTCGGGCTCACTGCGTCCTAAACCCCTGCGGAAGGACCTCCGAGTTAGCGTGGCGGCTCCTGCATGCGATATGATCGAACTAGGGACTCCATGCGATCGGCGATCTCTCGGATATAAAGTGCGGCATAATCCTCGGTAGAAAAGGTCGTCGAGCGGGAAGAAAGTGGGCTGATTTCGTCGACTGTCGGCGATAACCCATATAGAATCATGTCTCCTCCGAGTGCGAGGTAATCTGTGATAAAGTCCATGTTGATTACCTCCCACTTCGGTCGGGATCTCGATAAATGCGTAACAAGCCACGGGCCTCGGTGCTCTACCTTCACTGCGACAACACGGGCGAGCTACGAACTGCGCAGCGTCTCTCTTCAAGCCGTCCCACCAATACACGGATCTAAGGTCGTGGTACATCTTGGTCGACCCGGATGGATAAATGCTTGTGTGTGCTTCCCAAGAACTCTTGCCAAGTCACGAAACATCTGGAACACGATGCGCCCTCAAACCTTAGCACCCATCAGTGCTACCTCGAGGACCCTTGCCCTCACGAAGAGGCGTATCGCGATATCGAATCAAAGCTGGATCCTCGAGCTGTTGCCTCTTCACCTCGCCGGCGATGGAAGACTCGGCAACCTCGCGAACTCTAACCCGCTGCTATCGGCATCAATCAAGCGGATACCAAGGCTCGCTAAGCGATGCAAATCACGAACCATGTCCCTCCTCTCTGTGCACATCGATAGGCTCCCCATCGACCTCGACTCGGGCATACGCCTGGCATTGGCCTTCCCGGGTGGTATAGGATATCAACATCGTAATCCTTAAGCAACTCTAACCACCGTCTGTCGTAAGTTCGACTCCTCTGGTGAAGATATCTTGGAGGCTCTTGTGGTCTGTATAAATATCCACGTGAACCCCGTACAAATAGTGCCTCCGGATCTTCAAAGGCGTGAATCACCATTGCCGGCTCAAATCATGGGTGGGGTAGTTCCTCTCGTGTTTCTTGGTGTCGGGATGCGTATGCTATAACTCTGCCATCTTTGCGTCAACACACATCCCAACCCGATGCGGCGCATCACAATACACGACATAACCATCTGGACCCTGCGGAAGAGTAAAGCGAGGCGGTCGTCGATGCATCTTTCGGCAATCGAAACCTTGCTCACAAGCATCGATCCATGAAACTTGCGCCACGAGTCGGCCTAGTCAATGGTGCGAGATAGAAGCAAACTTCTCCACGAACCGCCGATAATATCTGCAAGGCCCGAGCTGCGAACCTCTGCCGGAGTAGTAGGTCTAGGCAAGTCTGTTGCCTCGATCTTGGCGTATCCACTCGAATGCCATCGGCCCGACAATATGCCCAGCGCCATGAAGTCAGCAAAACTCACATTTGGAAAACTTGGCGTACAAGCTGGTCTGGAGAAGCGTCGGCCTGATCCTCAAATACTCGCGTACTCTGCTCTGAGCGAGAATAAACCAAGATATCATCAATGAACACTATCACAAATGTGTCCAAAAATGGTTTGAACACTCGGTTCATCAAATCCATGAATACCGCCGGAGCATTGGTCAGCCCAAACGACATGACCCTGAACTCATAATGCGTCTGCAGGTCTGAATGCGATCCTAGGGACATCCACCTCTCGACACGAACACGATGATAGCGACGCGGTCAATCTTGGAGAAACATCTCGCGCCACTGCGGTCGAACAAATCATCAATCACAGGAAGGGTATACATTCTTAATGGTCACCTTGTTGTGCTGTAATCAACACACATGCGCAGCGTCGTCCTTCTTCTTCGCGAACAATCTGGCGCCCCCGGGAAACGGGCCTAATGAAGCCGCTTCTAGCAAATCCTCGGCTGGTCCTTGACTCTCTCAACTCGGCGGTGCCGTTACGTATGGCGGAATGGAAATAGGCGAGTATCTGCAATATGTCAATACAAAACTCAATCTCCTCTCGGGAGGATACGGAAGGTCATGCAGGAACACGTCACGGGAACTCGTGACTACGAGGCGATTGAAAATCTGGTACATGACCTCAGTATCAAACACTCGAACTAGATGGTAGATGTACCCTTTCTGCACCATCTTCCTAGCCTTGAGGTAAGAAATAAACCTACCCCTCGGCGATACCGTGCTCCCCTCCCACTCAACAACCGGCTCCTCAGGAAACTGGAACCGTACTACTCTCTCTGCGGTCTACATTGGCGTAGCAAGCTAGCCAATCCGTCCCGTGATCACGTCAAAGTCAATCATCTCCGACTCTGTCAAGTCGGCGGTCAGGCGGCGTAAATAGTCACGGACAAGCTCTATATACCCGCCGAGCTACCAGAATCACCACTGGCGTAGCTACCTCGAAAGGGTCTATGGACTCGGGCTCTATCCACTATCCTACTAGCAGCAAGGGAGATATATAGGGGCAGTAGAACCGGATCTATCAAGGCATAAGCATCAAACCAGGCCCGATAAGGTACAGTGGCGACATCGGTGAGGCCTCACGATCTGTCGGTGGACAAAGCATAAATGCGATTACGAGGACCGCTAGAAGCTGAGACCGCGCCACGACCTCTGCCGCGACCGGCTGGTCCATGAGTACCTTGCCTCGGGCGAGTAGCTGTCGAGGATGAAGAAGCGGCGCGAGACCACGCATGGCTGCCTACTACGGCGCCGCTCGGTCGGACAAACTCTCGCGAAATGACCTGCGGCCACAAGTATAGCAAGCTCGGTCTGACTCCCGAATGGTATCTGCCACAGCGGGCTGTGGCGATCCTCGAGCAGTTAGCACCCTGCTACACAAATCCGAAGTCACTGGGCCACGACACGCCCCGGCCGCTCTGGTGAAATGAAAATGAGGTAGGGCGCTCTGCGTGGCCGTGGTGCAAATCTGGACCTGGCGATGCCGCCCACCACGAGGACCGCCAAAGAACGGCCGTCTTGGCATTCCTGCTGGCGATATCGCTCTGCCGGTGGTCTGCGCTCGCCGCATCTGGTGCATGGGCTGCGTGCGGGTAATGTCCATACGGTGAAGAAACACCCGCACATGACTCGGCCATATAATCATCTAGCGGTGGCGTGGCGGTGTACCTATCCTCCATATCTGCTACCAATCTTTGGGACATATCTAGCCAAAGAATCAAACTCGACATTGTATTCACTGACGGTGCGTCCCCCCTGTCTCAGCAGCAAGAATCTATCAGCTCGTGCCCTCATCATCTGCGGAGGCAATAAGTGTGTGAGAAAAAGCCTCAAAACTCATCCCATCTGCTGGAGGTGCATGCTCTCCCGAAAGCTCCTGAATCAAACCAATCGATTGCGGTGTCACGCGGCCGTCTGAGCGAATATCACGACCTCGGTCTCGAAGCCACGATCACCGCGTAATCCTCTGCGGTGGCGGATGAACTCCTGCGGATCATCCTCGGCCTCGACCCGTAAAACTCTGGCGGGCTACAACTCGAAATCTCGCGACCTCGAACTATACGCCTCGGGTGCACTGAGTGCGGCTGGAGGCTGAGCCGCGCGTCCGGTCTCTCCTCGTGTCGGGCCTGACTTTAGCCAAAAGGCGGGCCGTCTCCTTGTACCCTAACTCCTCCGCCCGGTGTGGGGCGGGAGGTGTGGGTGCTTGTGGTCTCTTTGGGCCGGCGGCGTCGTAGAACTCGCCGTCTACGGTATAGGCCCGGGCACGAGCCCTCGTGACTCTGGGTGTCTGCTAGCGACTCCTCACTGCCTTGCCGCCACGGGCGGGTTGCCTTCGTGGAGGCATAAGCATTACGAGGAAAGGAATACGTTAGAGGTCCAACCTATAACACGACTCTAAAGCACGATCTCGGAATGAGAAGAATGAAACCAATCCTAAATATCCTATAGCCTCACGATTATGGGTGTGGTGCACAACACGATAATCAAGACTCTACTAGATACGATGCATGTAGACACTTTCCGAGATTAAGCGCTCGATACCACTTTTGTCACGACCCATTCGGGGCGTGGTGGTGCCTCAAGGGCACCCAGTAGTCATACATCGAGTAACGGCGGAATATAAAACAAGACATAAACGATTTATAAAATAAGACACGGTTTATGTGAACAAGCGTCGCCTTTCGGCATATATATATGAACAAGGTTTAGCGATTACATCCAAACCTTTGTACAACATGACTACAGACCTCTAGAAATATACAACTATGGCGGGACGGGGCCGCCATACCACTGGCTGTACAAACTATCTACAATACAGGGAGATCATGCAAAAGTAGAGCCTCGGAGAAGATGGAGCTCGACACCAATGCAAAGAGATCCTGAGGATGCGGATCTAGCACACCTTGCCACCTGCGGCATGAGCGGCCCGAAGAGTCGATCTGGCAAGTACCAAGTATGTGAAACTATAAAGTACTTTAAAATGAAATCAAAGTATTTAAAACCTTTTCACAAATACAATCGATTCAATTTCACATAGTGCCGTATCACAAACAATATGATAATAGGAAAAGCGTATGAGGTCTAGTCTAGGCGCGAATGATCGAAGCAAGGCCAATCGCCCATAGTATCGTGCGTGCCTAGTCACGGACTTCCGCGATCCGCATAGGTCACACGAACCGCGTGAGGTATACCTCGCGCCGAGGCAGCCACCCCGGCGTCCGCCTAGGCTCCGCGGCCGCGTAGCCTCGAAAGGCGCGTAGTCTCGGCGGACGCGTAGGAATCCGCGTCGAGCTAAGCGCCGGAATGATCAATCACGGAGCATACGGCGCTCGCATAGTCTCGCGAACCGCATAGGCGTATAGACCGCGTCGAGCAAGCCTCCGGTATAAATAAGTCGAGGGTAGGTGATACAATAATAGTACAACGGACTTACGATTAGCAGCGTAAGCCGCAAGAATGACCCTCTTACCGGCATTTCAAGATACTAACACGGTAGCATCATATATGTCTATTTATCAAATCTTACTACACTTAAGAAATCAATACAAGGCTTTTATAAACACAGTAAGCAGTTCCTTTTATCTTTCTTAAGTTGTTATACCTAACTTCCCTAAAGCTAGTATAACTCTTAAGCTTTTGTTTGAAAAACCAAATATTTATCTTCTGTTAAAAAATGATCGATATTCCTTTGAAATGTTTTGATTCTTTATTATTAGAGCTTAAGCGTGAGGCATTCACGTAAGTATTAATCGAGCTTAAGTCAAAGACATTGCCGTAGTTATTATTCAGTTCACACGTATGCGTCTGTACTATATATATATTGTAAAATATCATGCTTAGGAAGAATCACATACCTTCTCAGCGAAAACCACCTGCCAAGTTGAATATGTCGCGCGCAGAGAGTCAGCCTATAATAGTCACACATATCTATTAAAGACTACTCTGAAGGTCATTCTAAACAGGGGGTTCATAATTCTACGGTAAGTCGGGCAGCCTCCTGCCGGTGAGCTATATAAGTCTCATGTGAAAACGTCCTATGTAAATCTGATTTGATTATTCTTCTTTTAAACCCTTCTAAGTGATTAACACTTCAATTCTATTACGTGATATACTTCTAAGTATTTATACTTATCCTTATACTACAACGATAAGTATTCTCTAATTCAAAGAGGGTTAGGATTATTACCTCGGTAAGCCCAATAATATCCTAGATAAAGTCGCTGAGCAAGGTTTAGCTCTATGTTGTTGTGCGCTCAGGTAGCTCGAGAACCTTAGAAGTTCTTCACAACTTCTACTAAGTACTAAGGGATTTGGGCTAGGGTATTTTGGGCATTATAACAATACTAGAAGACAACTTTTCTACCAAGGGAGGGGGGGTAGATTTCGGCTAGGCTAGGGTGGGGTAGGCCCTCGGCCAAGCTCACTCAAGGGGGGGGGAGGTGTTGGACGATTTGGCTTAAGGAAGAGGAGAGGATTTTTTTCAAGACTTGGAAGATTTGTGGATGAAGAACTCTTCATCTCTAAGGGGGTATTTATAGGTCAAGAAGTGGCCAACCAATGGCCAAGATTGAGACAAGTGCAAGGCAAGTGTAGGGTGAAGATTTACTACACACAAATATCCTACCAACTCCTTGACTTTGTGCGAGGCAACAAAAAGCGTGCCAATGCCCGTCAATTCGTCGGGGCGATTTTCAAATCCACCAATGGGAGGGTGCCAAGTGTTGCCCTCCGTTGGCCCAAATGTTTCGTCTCTCGGAAAAATCCATAAAAATACTTAATGTCATGGCGGAATTTTCTCTACGAAAGGCGTGGAAGCGTTTCGTCGGAAAACGATTCTTTTAGCGAGTTGTGTACAAATTTCGAACTTGGCCTATCTTTAAGGCTAAACTTTTGTACGTACGTCCTCACGTACATACTCCGGAAATACGGGGTATAACAAGATACCCGAACTTGTTAGCTTAAAGTACCTTGTGTGTATAACTTGATTGTGTTGGTTTGTGATAGCCTTGTAATACTTTCTTGTTGATTGATAAGTAAACATGCTAGGATGCTACGTGTGTTAGTATCTTGTGATGTTGTGTAAAGGGGTTTTCCTTTGTTGTGCTTATGTTGCTTAACGATAAGCTGTTGTGTTAGTATTTTACATCACTCATCTCTTGAGATGATTAGGGGTTAAACGCCCTCCGATGCGGGGTAGACTCGGTGGTCGATGGACCTATGATTCGAGAATACCTGCACGGTCCCGAGGGCCTATCGCGGAGCTCACGAGTTCGAGGTTAGTGTCGTCCTTTATGGGCATGCGGTCCATGTGGCCATGCGGTTCGCGAAGTCGGGGCGATGCGGGAGTAGCTACCCTCGATGCGGGAATGCCTCATGCGGGCGATGAGATTGGCCTATGCGGGCTGCGGGAAGTTCGAGGACTAGGCGCGCATTAGATCTGCGGGCAAGTGGCGGTGTGATCATGTGGATGCAGACAGATCTTATAATCTGATTCGCGACCTTGTTGATGCGCAGGTGTTAGTAGTCGGCTATGCCTTCGTACTTACCCGTCACGGTGTTATTATAGCGCAGTGGGACTGGTGTTCATGTGTGTTCCTTGGTGCTTTTATATCATAAAGCTGGCGGTGAGGAAGGTATTCCACGGGCATGATTGATGTTGTGGGCACGAGACCCATTATTATACTTGAGTGATGACTTGAGGCGTGAGTCACGACTTGACATGTTGCTTTGTTGTAAAGCGTAGTTTGGTTATCATACATGTCTCTGCTTTATATGATTGCTATGATTTCATTTCTGATATGTATTTTCAGTTTCACATACTAAATTTTTGTTATGCGACCTCCTTGAAGTGCGTTCATGCCGCAGTTGAGGTACACCGATCGTTGATCCTAGCTCTCGAGTCCACGATTTCAGCGTTTGGGAAGCTCCGTTTCTCGGAGGCTTATCGGTGGTATAGTCCCCGTCGTAAGTGTTTACATTCGGGGTTTGGCGAGGCCCTGTCCGCCATTGTTGTCGTATCATTCTTAAGTGCAGTAATCTTGTTGTGGCGGGGTTTGTAAAAGGATTAAAGCGTTCATGTTGAAAAAGTTGCTATTTATATATATACTGAAGGTAACCGTTTTTGGTTAGCCTGTCTTCTTATTTCAATGTCTTATTACACTGGTTTCATGTATTGTCTTTATGTTCCGCTGATTACTCTGATGTATGTCTACTTGGGTGCCCGGGGTAAGGCACCAGTCGCGGGCCCGGGTTCGGGTCGTGACAAAAGTGGTATCAGAGCAGTTAATCCTCGGAAAGTGTCTGACCGTATCCGATGGGAGTCTTGATTATCGGTGTGTTGTGCACCACACCAATGTCCGAGGAGGCTATAGGGTATTTAGGATTGGTTTCTATTCTTCTCACTCTGAGATCGTGCCTTAGAAGTGTGTTGTAAGTTGGACCCTCGGCGTATTTCTTTCCACTTACCGTTATGCCTCGCGTAGGCAACCCGGGCGGGAGGCAAAGCGCGAAGTGCGAGTAATCTGAGAGGGTTACGTGGGCACGAGCCCAATCATCACTGGTGGTGCTTCATTCGGAGAGTTTTGCGGCGTCACTAGCCCCAGTGAGTTTAGTATAGCGGCGGTTCCTCTGCGGCCATGACATTTGAACGCCAGTTCCGGCCAGAACAGAGAATTTAGATTGCAAAGCGACCACATTACTAGCTATAGATTTGGCTACGGAGAGTATACCGATGTCTGCGAGTCTTGAGGACTATCTAAAAGAGGTTGTGCAAAAGTAATTCTTGGTTGGGCTTGAGCATGGCACGTATGCGGGCTTATGCGCGAGCGAGAAGCGTAGAGATCGGCCGGGTTAACGAGGGCGAGAAGAAGGCGAGCGGCAAGGTCCTTTGGTAACTTTCGGCGAGTCACCTCGCGCGGATTTGATTATGCACGTCCACGATGCAGTGGTCTTCCACGGATTTCGGGGCGTTCGAGTGCGCAGGAGTTGGTGAGCTCGGATCTTCCGATTCCACGATGTGACGTCATCGGGAATGTCGTCTTTTAGTTGGTACTTGTTGTACTATGGCCGTCAGTGCGATGTCGAAAGAGTGTCCTTGTAGGAGGACTTAGCCTTCAGGATCGATGGGTAGTCGTCACCTTCCTTAGTTATGCGCCCTACGGGGCAGGTTTGATTAGAACGATTAAGGGGAGTGAAGCAGTAGATATAGATATATCTTTAACCTCAGAGATCGGTATGTGTGATAAGGTGAGTATACCTTAAGTGCGATGTTACGATAACGTGTGTTAGTCGTGATTAGATCATGGTTGTTTAACCGAGTAAGATTTTGGGGATAGAGAAGGTGTGAGCCTTAGAGCTTTTACGTAGAGACCTTAGAGGTGAGGCCGTCTCGAGAAAGGTGTAGTGTTATGTTTGACCTTATCGGAGTGCATAGTGCACGTGAGTTATGTTTGGGATAGGTCCTAGTAATTGTGGAATGAAAGGGGGTAGTTGAGCTAAGAAGACCGCTAGGTTTTCGAAACGTAATTTGTGAGATTGTTCCGAATCGGGGAGCTAGTATTGTGCGCATTGCCGGGTCGGGTTGAGGCCACGTTGCGGGTCAACCCGCGGTAGGTTTGGTGGTGGGGTCAAGTTTGTAACGACCCGTTCCGGGGCCCGTTACTGGTGCCTTATCCCGGGCACCCTAGTGATACAACATCAGAGAAAACCAGCGGAAAATAAAACATCAGTCATGAAACAAGAGATATAATAATAAACAGGCCAACCAGCGGTTGCCTTGGTATATACATAAAACACGAGCAGTTTAATCCTCTACAACCACACCCCACGATTACTACGGACCTCTAAGATTTACAACAACTATGGCGGGACGGGGCCGCCATACCACAGAATGTACAAGAACCTACAACTCGGGGAACACATGCAGAAAGATAAGCCTCGGGAGAAGCGGAGCTTCCCAAAACGCTGGCGAGATCCTAAGGCGAGGATCCACGGCCGATGTACCTCTACTGCGGCATGAACGCGGCCCGAGAGGTCGATCTGGCGGTACCAAGTATGTGAAAGCGTAAAATCGTAAATGAAATCATACTAGTCTATATAAAGCGAGAGACATGTATGATAACCAAACTACAATTCACAACATAAGCGATCATATCGATCGAGGACTCACGCCTCAAGCCGTCACTCGAATATAACTATGGGTCTCACGCCACAACATCAATCATGTTCGCGTCATGGCGCGTGCCCGGAGTGCGCCGGTGTAGGCGTGTCCGTGATGCAACAATAATACCAATGCCCACGGCCACGTGCCGAATTCTACCTCGGTGTAGACATGTCCATGTGACATCAACAATAATATCTTTGGGTGATCAACCTGCGTAACGCCACATGCCCGGAATTCTACCTCGGTGTAGACATGTCCATGTAACCACAATAACAATATATCGGGTAATCAACCCGACGCGTAACCGCGTGCCCGGAATCTGCGTCGGTGTAGACATGTCCATGTAACCACAATAACAATATATCGGGTAATCAACCCGACCGCGTGGCCGCGTGCCGGAATCTTGCGTCGGTGTAGACATGTCCATGTGACATCAACAACAAGACGATAATCAAAATGAAACATACGTGGAATTCTCCGTCACTGCCGACGCGTCAAGTAAGTTCTCAACAAGTCGGCCGCTCTATCGAGAGCGGTAACACGAAATACCACACTTGCACAACAAAGGCTATCATCACAAGCATAGGCAAGTTTCACAACAAGCATAGGCAAGTTTCACAACAACAAGCATAGGCAAGTTTCACAACAACAAGCATAAGCAAGTTTCACCTGACTCAAAGTACTTTCATTTTATGCCAAGGTCGGGTTTTAACCCCAAAGTACTACATCGTCAAGTTCTTTTAAAGAGATCCATTACTTATCAAAGTCACCCGATACGTAGTATTAGAATGACCAACCACATTCCTTTTCAAAATCAAGTAACAACATTCTTTTCCTAAGTTCGGTTTGCCTAGTTTGATTACTCAAGCTTCTCATTTTCAAATGGTTTCATAGTTCCCAAACTTAATCACTTGATTCCTTTTTAGAACAATTGAGTAACATATGTCATATATGTGAGTAGTTTATTCTTGTTTATAACGATCTTATTACAATGACCATGATCTAGAAAATGTAATATCATTTTGTCTTAGCTTACATGCGGATGGAGGTTTCTCTGGTTTTAATACAACACATCATTATTCAATACATTTTCCTTTATTAACGCTGCGATGTGATGCTGCCGATACATTCGATTTCAAATCGGTAAAACATTATTCCTTTAAAACCAAGTACTCATTACTCACGAATGAGGTTTCACACAACATCCACATTAAAACAAATAAGTTAAGTCTCTTATCTTATAAGATCAAGTCTCTTAACTTCTAACATGATAAACCATTTTCACTACATAAGGTCGTTATAACTAACTTCCCGTAAAGCTATTATAACACCTATGTTTTAAACCAACCAAATCACTTAGCACGTATGCGTCGTCTACGTACTCATAGTTCCACATATCATGCTAGAAGAGATAGGAAGAGGTTCACATACCTCGCGGCGATTTATCGACGATAAGCAAAATGCTCCAAGTACTACACCGCTTGCTAGCCCTTTCCACTCCTCGAGTAGAATACGCTACTCTTAGTACTTTCACCTATAAAGGTCACAAACGTCTATTAACCCCAAAACACAAGTTTCTATCTTTCTGAGAAAATTCGCACACCTCCGCCACAGCGTAAATCTCTCTCTATCGAGGCCGGCTTGCCAACCAACTGAGGTTTACGTCTAACCGGACGTGTACAATTCTACACGATGTACAACACAAGTCTACTGCAATGATCCTATGTAAATCTGATTCGATTCTGTTCCTTATTCTTCAGCTTAAGTCAAAAGACATTGCGAATACTAAGTATAGTTCTATATATAGTATACTTCAACTATATATTCTAACAAACATGTAATTTCCAATTACAATAGAGGACAAGATAATTACCTCGATAAGCCCAAAATTATCCGAGATAAAAGTCGATCTGAGCAAGGTTTAGCTCTACCCGTGCGCTCAATCCGCTCCAAACAACCCTTAGAAGTTCTAACCAACCTACTCAAATACTTGACCAACTATGAAGATTTCCTTAGGGTTTCGGTTTGAGACTAAAAGGACAAAGGTAGTATTTAGGACTCTACGTATAGAGGTATCTTTGGAAAACTACAAGTCTGAGCTAAGGTATTTTGGGCATTATAACAATACTAGGGAGTATTTCTATACCACAACAAGGGTATTATCAAACAACTAGGCTAGGGGTACCCCATTTAGCACCTGAGGGGAGGAACCCCTCGGCCAAAGGCCACACGAAAAGGGGGAGGGGGGAGGCTCTCGGCTAAGAGCTCACAAAGGGGGAGGAGAGGGTTTCAAGACTTGGAAGTTTTTGGAATGGATGAAGTCTTCACACTTAGGGGGGTATTTATAGCAAAACCAAAGGCCAAGATCCTTCCAAGTGTATAGCAAGTGTAAGGGCAAGATTAAGCCAAGTGCACCCTAAACCCTACTCCACAAAACACTCCACAAAACAATGCACCAAACAAGGCCAAAACAAGGCACAAAACAAGGAGGCGATTGGCGGCGTGAACGATCGTCGAGGTTGCCGCGCTTCTGATGTGAGGTGACACATGTCACCTCGTTGGTCCAAAATGTTCGTCTCTCGGAAAAATCCATAAAATACAAAGCGACATAGCGGAATTTTCCGCCGCAAGTTCTGAAAGCGTTTCGTCGAACGACTCTGGCAAGGGTGTTGTGCCAAAGGTAACCGGCCAAGCCACGAGCGGGGTGACACGTGTCACCCTCTATTGGCCCTCAACGTCTTCGAAAAATATCCACAATGGCCAAAATCTCAAAACAAAGTGGGCCCCATAAACCAGTAAATTTCTCCCCAGTGGGCCCCACGTGACCATTCAGAAAATAAAATCTCAAAATTCTAATATAATCTATGAAGTCCAAATACCAAATCAGAATCCAATTCCCGTTAACTAACCTTTTTCTTCACAAATAGCAGGAAACTTTTCCATGAAAACTCACATCTTTCTTTCTTTTCAAAATTTACTGCGTACTCTCAAATGCGTGCGTCCTCACATACATACCACTGCAACTACGGTATAACATTCTCCCTCGCCAGAAACATTCGTCCCGAATGTTCCTTCTCAAGTCGGATAACGATGAAGTTCCTCTAACAAGTTGTCAGCGCCACGGATAGCGCGAAATAACACACGTTATCTTCCTTCCTTACTCGTTGTACCGCTTCTCGAACACTCCGAACTCTCCCGGATCGTACCATACTTGTCATTACTTCCGTTCGAAAATCTGCGGAGTCACTACCTCCAAACTTGGTCATCTTACTAACCTCAAACTTCCTTAAGGCCATTCCGGCCTTTACGAACCGCTCGGTCGAACGCGTCCACGAACTCATACGATGATCATACAAACTTGGGCCTAGCATCCTCGTGACCCTACCACCGGAGGACCACCAGCGGCCCACCCCAAACCGGGTTACGGGTTGACCCGCATATGGTCCTCAACCCGACCCCCAACCGCGCCAAACTCTTGTTCCCCGATTCGGAACAATCTTACTAATTCACATCATGAAAGCTACCATTTCCATCTCACACTACCCACGGACTTATCACACAAATAAATCCCACGTATACTACTACTCTGATAAGGGTCAAAATAAATCTTTAACTCAAGACGACCTTACCCCTAAGGTCTCAGTCGTGACATAGTCTAAGGTTCACACTTACCATGCCCTCATACGTATCCTCCCAACTAAGCATGTTTTCTAACTCACAATTAACACAACGCTATTCGTACATAGCACATAATAATGAGACCATCATAACAAGCATACCAAAACTCTAGAGGGTTAAGGATATACCTGAAGCTACCGCTCCACTCTAATCATAGGCCTGCGTGTAAGCTGTAGAAAGCGATGAACCAGCCACCGGGTGGTGAGTCGTAACATCCGTGCTACCCTTGGTGGACAGTTCCTCGCAAAATGGCCTGCTGTCGCCAAAAATAACAAGCTCCTGGCACCACGACACTCCCGAAATGCGGTCTACACATCGACCACCGAGGTAGGGGTGACGCATCCGCCAACACCGCACTTCCCAGAAACACGAACCCTTGGAGCCCTGAACTGCTCCCGTATACTCTGAAGGTTGTGGAGGAGCAGTCTGCACTGGCGGAGGTACAAAACTATTTTGCTGCTGAGGCGGTCCTCCTCGAAAGTCACCTAAGGACCACTGTTGTTACGGCCTCCTGCGATCTTGGTCATTCCGTCGACCTCTCGTGCCTCGCATCCGGTCATGAGCTGCGTGCGGGCAATGTCCATGCGGTGAAGAGCTACTCTGAACATGCCTCCGACATGTAATCATCGAGCCTGTAACATATCGGTGCACTCGATCCTCCATACTAGTTACAACGGCCGGGGCGTCGCCAGACGATGAGTCGAACTCCATTGTACTCCGAACCGTCGCCCGCTCTGTCTAAGCATCAAAAATCGTCGGCGTGCCCTCCTCATCTGCGGAGGCAAGAAGTGCGTGAGAAAGCCCGAAAACTCATCCCATCTGCTGGAGTGCATGCTCTCCCGGGAAAGCTCGTGAATCAAACCAATCATTTGCGGTATCACGTGGCCGATCACGAACCAAAGGTCACAGACTCGGTCTCTGAAGCCTTGATCACGCGTGATCGGCTAGCGCGAATGAACTCCTGCGGATCATCCTCGGGCCTTGACCCATAAAACTCGGCGGGCTCTGACTCGAGAAAGTCCGTAGCCTCAAACTATCTGCTCTCGGGTGCACCACGGTCTTCTTTGGGCTGAAGGCTGCTGCATCCGGCCTATCCTCATATCGGCCACGACCACGGCCAGCAATCGCCATCTCCGTAACCCGTTCCTCTGCCCGGTGTGGGACTGGAGGCTCGAGTGCTGCGGTCTCGGCGGCCACTGCTGCGACTCTAGCTTCTTTGAAATTTGGCGGCGTCACAAACAAACCGCCGTCAAGCACAACCTCAGTGCTGTCGGACTGCGCCTCGTACTCCTCAGTATCTCACTAGCGGCACCCTCGCCGCCTTGCCTTTACGGGCTCTGGTTGCCTTGCGGAGGCATAAGGTAAAAGCGAGATCGTCGGAGGGTCCAACTTACAACACGACTCTAAGGCACGATCTCGGAATGAGAAGAATGGAAACAATCCTAAATGTCCTATAGCCTCACGATTATAGATGTGGTGCCTGGCACCGATAATCAAGACTACTACTGACACGGTGCAGACACTTTCCGAGGATTAAGCGCTCACGATACCACTTTTGTAACGACCGTTCGGGGCGTTCTTGGTGCCTTATCCGGGCACCCTAGTGATACAACATCGAGAAAACCAGCGGAAAATAAAACATGAGTCATGAAACAAGAGATATAATAATAAGCAGGCCAAGCAGCGGTTGCCTTCGGTATATCATAAAACACGAGCAGTTTAATCCTTTACAACCACGCCACACGATTACTCTGCACCTCTAAGATTTACAACAACTATGGCCGGGACAGGGCCGCCATACCACAGATGTACAAGAACCTACAACTCGGGGAACACATAGAAAGATAAGCCTCGGAAGCGGAGCTTCCCAAACGCTGAACCGAGATCCTAAGGCGAGGATCCACGGCCGATGTACCTCTACTGCGGCATGACGCGGCCCGAAGGAGGTCGATCTGGTACCAAGTATGTGAATCGTAAAATCGTAAATGAAATCATACTAGTCTATATAAAGCGGGAGACATGTATGATAACCAAACTACGATTCACAACATAAAGCGATCATATCGATCGGGGACTCGCCTCAAGCCATCACTCAAATATAACTATGGGTCTCACGCCCAACATCAATCATGTTCGCGTCGTGGCGCGTGCCCGGAATCTGCATCGGTGTAGACATGTCCATGATGCAACAATAATACCAATGCCCCGTGGCCACATGCCGAATTCTACCTCGGTGTAGACATGTCCATGTGACATCAACAATAATATCTTTGGGTGATCAACCTGCGCGTAACGCGTGCCCCGAATTCTACCTCGGTGTAGACATGTCCATGTAACCACAATAACAATATATCGGGTAATCAACCCGACCGCGTGGCCGCGTGCCGGAATCTGCGTCGGTGTAGACATGTCCATGTAACCACAATAACAATATATCGGGTAATCAACCCGACCGCGTAGCCGCGTGCCGGAATCTGCGTCGGTGTAGACATGTCCATGTGACATCAACAACAAGACGAGAATCAAAATGGAAACATACGGTGGAATTCTCCATCACCGCCAAGACGTCAGTAAGTTCTCGACAAGTCGAGGCCCTCTATCGAGACGCGGTAACACGAAATACCACACTTGCGCAAAGGCTATCATCACAAACATAGGCAAGTTTCACGAACAAGCATGGCAAGTTTCACAACAACAAGCATAGGCAAGTTTCACAACAACAAGCATAAGCAAGTTTCACACAACTCAAAGTACTTTCATTTTATGCCAAGGTCGGGTTTTTAACCCCAAAGTACTACATCGTCAAGTTCTTTTAAAAGAGATCCATTACTTATCAAAGTCACGATACGTAGTATTAGAATGACCAACCCATTCCTTTTCAAAATCAAGTAACAACATTCTTTTCCTAAGTTCGGTTTGCCTAGTTTGATTACTCAAGCTTCTCATTTTCAAATGGTTTCATAGTTCCCAAACTTAATCACTTGATTCCTTTTAGAACAATTGAGTAACATATGTCATATATGTGAGTAGTTTATTCTTGTTTATAACGATCTTATTACAATGACCATGATCTAGAAAATGTAATATCATTTTGTCTCATCTTAGCTTATGCGGATGGAGGTTTCTCTTGGTTTTAATACAACACATCATTATTCAATACATTTTCCTTTATTAACGCATTTGCGGTGAGTGCAGATACATTACGATTTCCAAATCGGTAAAACATTATTCCTTTAAAAACCAAGTACTCATTACTCACGAATGAGGTTTCACACAACATCCACATTAAAACAAATAAGTTAAGTCTCTTATCTTATAAGATCAAGTCTCTTAACTTCTAACATCGATAAACCATTTTCACTACATAAGGTCGTTATAACTAACTTCCCATAAAGCTATTATAACACCCATGTTTTAAACCAACCAAATCACTTAGCACGTATGCGTCACCGTACTACATAGTTCACACATATCATGCTAGAAGAGATAGGAAGAGGTTCGCATACCTCGCGACGATTTATCGACAATAAGCAAAATGCTCCAAGTACTACACCGCACTAGCCCTTTCCACTCCTCGAGTAGAATCGCTACTCTTAGTACTTTCACCATAAAGGTCACAAACGTCTATTAACCCCAAAACACAAGTTTCTATCTTTCTCTGAGAAAATTCGGCACCTCACGCCCAACAGTAAATCTCCTCTATCGAGTAGGCTACCAAGCCAACCACGGGGTTTTACACGTCTAACCGGGCGTGTACAATTCTACGATGTCTGACACAAGTCTCTGCAATACATCCTATGTAAATACGATTGATTCTGTTCCTTATTCTTGAGCTTAAGTCAAAAGACATTGCGAATACTAAGTATAGTTCTATATATAGTATACTTCAACTATATATTCTAACAAACATGTAATTTCCAATTACAATAGAGTCTGAGATAATTACCTCGATAAGCCCAAAATTATCAGAGATAAAAGTCGATCTGAGCAAGGTTTAGCTCCTGCCGATGCGCTCGATCCGCTCCAAACAACCCTTAGAAGTTCTAACCAACTTCTACTCAAATACTTCAACCAACTATAAAGATTTCATTAGGGTTTGGTTTGAGACTAAAAGGACAAAAGGTAGTATTTAGGACTCTACGTATAGAGGTATCTTTGGAAAACTACAAGGTACAAGGCTAAGGTATTTTGGGCATTATAACAATACTAGGGAGTATTTCTATACCACAACAAAGGGTATTATCACGAAAACAACTAGGCTAGGGGGTACCCACTGCTAGCACCATTGAGGGGAGGAACCCGGCCAAAACCACGAAAAGGGGAGGAGGCTCTCGGCTAAGAGCTCGCAAAGGGGAGGAGAGGGTTTCAAGACTTGGAAGTTTTGGAATGGATGAAGTCTTCACACTTGGGGTATTTATAGCAAAACCAAAGGCAACCAAGGGCGAGATCCTTCCAAGTGTATAGCAAGTGTAAGGGCAAGATTAAGCCAAGTGCACCCTAACCCTACTCACAAAACATGCCACAAAACAATGCACCAAACAAGGCCAAAACAAGGCACAAAACAAGAGCGATTGGCGGCGTGAACGATCGTCGAGGTTGCGCTTGCTTCGATGTGAGGTGACACATGTCACCCGTTGGTCCAAAATGTTTCGTCTCTCGGAAAAATCCGCAAAAATACAAAAGCGACATAGCCGAATTTTCCGCCCATGAAGTTACGAAAGCGTTTAGTCGAAAACGACTCTAACAAGGTGTTGTGCACAAAGGTAACCGGCCAAGCCACGAGCGGGGTGACACGTGTCACCCTCTATTGGCCCTCAAAAGCGTCTTCGAAAAATATCCACAATGGCCAAAATCTACGAAAACAAAGTGGGCCCACAAAAGCAGTAAATTTCTCCGTGGGCCCAGCGTGACCATTTCAGAAAATAAAATCTCAAAATTCTAATATAATCTATGAAGTCCAAATACCAAATCTGGGAATCAATTCCCATTAACGAACCTTTTCTTCACAAATAACAGGAAACTTTTCCAGAAAACTCATCTTTCTTTCTTTTCAAAATTTCTGTCGTACTCTCGTACGTACGTCCTCACATACATACCCTGCAACTACGGGGTATAACAAAGTTGTGGTGGTCCCGCCTTGTGTTAGGGTCACGAGGGTGTAAGGCCCAGGTTTAGTTAGCGTCTGGTCGTGGATGCGTTCGACCCGATGGTCGGGCGAGGTCACCGTCTTGTTTTCTAGCAAAGACCGTTTACTCGGCAGTGTTGTTTTATCATAAAGGTTGTAAGGCTGCACGGGGTGCCTACCTTCACCTTATGACAGATGGAGCCGGTAGAAATTGTTGTTCTGGAAGTTTTGCCAAGCATGTGTTAAGAACTTCGGTGAGTCTCGAATCGCATTCGCCACCGGGCGGTGTTTGGATTTCGAGGATAGTTGTGGGATTGTTGTCTCTGTGGAGGTAGTGTTTAAGCTACCATTTCGGTGTTCGGATGTCGCCTTTTGAGGCCTTGTAGGGCGGAAGTGTAAGTTCTTGATCGATTGGTTCGATGTTGGCAAGGTTGAACGATTGGTTCGAGCTTGTTCCGGCAGATCGTGGATAGTGAAGCTTGTCTAGAAGAGGTTACGGCGGCTCGGAGAAATCGTGCGGATGTCGGCGGCGCTTTGAGTTCGAGTTGGCCGGTCTTCTTAAAGGTACCACCCGGTTTGGGTGTGACGAGTTTTGGAAAGCGAGAGGAACTTAGCGAGTTACTTTGGGCCTTTTTAAGTTCATGTGAAGAATAGGCGGGTTGCCTATATGTTAGCTTTGCCGTCCGGCTTAGGAGGCGATATGGCCGGTCTTCGTATCGTTATGATCGGAAAGTATCGGAGATCCATCAGTGTTCCCGATTAATGATGACCACGTTAGAGATAGTAACCCGAGTTTTGGCGAAGCGATGTCGAAATGTGGTAAGAGTTCGAGTGTCACGACCTCGGGGATCGCATGTAGTCCGGTACCATTTGTTGGGTCGCCGGAGTGACACTAGAACCTCGCGGCAATGTGACAAAAGTGGTATCGGGAAGAAGCGAGCATGTATGGCGAGAATTGATGTGACCATTTCTTTTGTTTGGAAAAGTGTGGAAGAATTATATTTTAGACCCGAGAGAGGTGTTTGTGGTGATGTTAGAGGTGATTCCTCGTGGACTTGGATGTAAGTATTTTTGCGATTGTTTACGTGGCCATTGTGGCGAGGATTGTTTCGTAAGTATGGTAGTGAAGACTATCTTGGCGGCGTTTGTTTTGAGACTTAGAAGGAACATTCGGGACGAATGTTTCTAAGGAGGGGAGAATGTTATACCCCGTATTTTCAGAGTATGTACGTAAGGACGTACGTAGAAAAATTTGAAACTTGTACTAAGGCTTGGCCGAATTAATTTTGTTCACAAACCCCGTTTAGAGTCTTTTTTCGAAAGCGTTTTCCACGACTTTCGTAGGGAATTTCCGGCTATGACATTTCTAATTTTTGCGGATTTTTCGAGAGACGAAACATTTTGGACCAACAAGAGGGCGACACTTGTCACCCTCTAATTGGTGGGAGTGGGCGGTAATGTGATGGACGAATTGGCCTTGTTGGTCAAGGGGAGTTGGTAGGATATTTTGTGTGGTAGTTGGTCAAGGACACTTGGGTGAATCTTGGCCTTACACTTGTGTAGCACTTGGCTCAATCTTGGCCATTGGTTGGCTTTCACTTGGCCTATAAATACCCATCCCTTTGAAGACTTATTCATCCATTCCTAAATGATCCTAAGTGTTAAAATCCCTCCCTCTTCCCTCTTGTTGACTCTCGTCCAAGAGCCCCTCTCCCCCTTTGAAAGGCCCCCTTGGCCGAGAGCCCTCTCCCCCCCTAGCCTAGTTGCTTTCGTATAATACCCCCCTCTCTTGGTAGAAATACTCTCAAAATTATTGTTATAATGCCCACATTACCGGAGCCTTATACCTTGTGGTGTTCTCAGGTTATCCCTATCTGAAAAGCCCGGATATACTATTATACTTCCGTCAATCCTGGCAAAACCCTAGGAAAATCTCCATGGTTTGTTGGAGTAGTATGTAGAAGTTGGTTAGAACTTCTAAGGGTGGTTTAGAATGGGTTGGGCGCTCGGAGTTGGAGCTAAGCGATTGCCCAGGATCGACTTTAACTAGGATAATTATGGGCTTATCGAGGTAATTATCTTGTCCCTCTATTGTAATTGGAAATTACATATTGTTAGAATATATAGTTGAAGTATACTATATATAGAACTGAACGTAGTTATCGGCAATGTCTTTTGACTTAAGCTGAATAATACTTACAGCAATGTCTTGCGACTTAAGCTGAATTTAAAGTAGAATCTTGAGCGTAATTACATAGGGCGTATTACGATGGACTTGTGTAGTAGTAGTGGTGTAGAATTGTACCGTTAGGGTTAGGCGTATAACCCCGGTTGGCTTGGTAGCCGGCCTCGATAGAGAGGAGATTTCTGTTGTTGCGGGAGAGTCTTCTTAATTTTACGTATAATGTTCTCTGAGGATCTAAATGTTAATAAGCGCCTTGTGGCCTTATAGGTTGAAGTACTACGTGTGGCGCGATCTACTTGGCTTAGGAGTAGCCGACGGTTGGAAGTACTTGGGCGTTTTGCTATTAGTCGATACTCGTCGCGAGGTATGTGAACCTCTTCCTATCTCTTCTAGCATGATATGTGTGAACTATGTAGTGCGGTGACGTCATGTGCTAAGCGTATTTGTTTGTTTTAAAACATAAAGTGTTATAACTGATTTATGGGAAGTTGGTTATAACAGCTTTTTGTTGTTAAGAAAATGCTTGTGGTCTTTAAAATGGTAACTGATTTTAACTATAAGCGGCTTGTTATGTGCTAATAAAGAACTTGAAGTATTTCAAAAGATTTTTGAATCATTTTGAAAGAAGAAGTAATACTTGGTTTTTGAAAACTTAAGAGTTATACTAGCTTTATGGGAAGTTAGGTATAACGGCTTAAGAATGTTTTCTTGATTTGGAAATCGTAATGTGTATCGACAAACCAACTGCGGCGTTAATAAAAGGAAATGTTTTGTGATTAAGTATTATTAAAACCGGTAGAAACTTCCATCTGCATAGAAGCTAAGATGAGACAAAATGATATTTCCTAGATCATGCATTTGTAATAAGATTGTTATAAACAAGAATATCCTACTCATATAAGACTTATGTTTCTCAGATAGTTAAAAGGGAATTATATTCTTAAATGAATAAGACTATGAACTACGTAACCTTTCTAAAATAAGAAACGTGAACATTTGAAATTAGGCAAACTTGGACGTTTGGAAATTAATGTTGTTACTTGATTTTACAAAGGTAAGTGTTTTAGTTTATTTAAAAACGATCACTCTATTTTATACTACGTATTGTGTGACTTATGTGAAAGCAACGGATCTTTTAAAAGATTTAATGTATGAAGTACTTTAGGGGTAGATACCCGAACTTGTTAGCTTAAAGTACCTTGTGTGTATAACTTGATTGTGTTGGTTTGTGATAGCCTTGTAATACTTTCTTGTTGATTGATAAGTAAACATGCTAGGATGCTACGTGTGTTAGTATCTTGTGATGTTGTGTAAAGGGGTGTCCATTGTTGTGCTTATGTTGCGTAACGATAAGCTGTTGTGTTAGTATTTTACATCACTCATCTCTTGAGATGATTCCGGGGGTTAAGCTGCCCTCCGATGCGGGGTAGACTCAGGCGGGTCGATGGACCTATGATTCGAGAATACCTAATGCAGGTCCCAGGGGCCTATGCGGAGCTACGAGAGTTCCAGGTTAGTGTACGTCATTTATGGGCATTCGGTCCATGTGGCCATGCGGACTGCGAATTCCAGGACGATGCCGGGGAGTAGCTACCCTCGATGCGGTTAATACCTCATTATGGGCGATGTGATTGGCCTATGCGGAGCTGCGGGAAGTTCGAGACTAGACGCGCGCATTAGATCTGCGGGCAAGTGGCGGTGTGATCATGTGACGATGCAAGCAGATCTTATAATCTGATTCATGACCTTGTTGATGCGTAGGTGTTAGTAGTCGGCTATGCCTTCGTACTTACCGTGACGGTGTTATTATGGCAGTGGGACACGGTGTTCATGTGTGTTCCTTGGTGCTTTTATATCATAAAGCTGGCGATGAGAAGGTATTCCACGCATGATTGATGTTGTGGGCACGAGACCCATTATTATACTTGAGTGATGACTTGAGGCGTGAGTCCACGACTTGACATAGGCTTTGTTGTAAAGCGTAGTTTGGTTATCATACATGTCTCTGCTTTATATGATCGCTATGATTTCATTTCTGATATGTATTTTTAGTTTCACATACTAATTTTTGTTATCGACCTCCCCGAAGCCGCGTTCATCCGCGAGTTGAGGTACACCGATCGTTGATCCTAGCTCTCGAGTCCACGATTTCAGCGTTTGGGAAGCTCCGTTTCTCGGAGGCTTATCGGTGGTATAGTCCACGTGCGTCGTAAGTGTTTACATTCGGGGTTTGGCGGGCCACATCCGCCATTGTTGTCGTATCATTCTTAAGTGCATGTAATCTGTTGTGGGCGGGGTTTGTAAAAGATTAAAGCATTCATGTTGAAAAAGTTGCTATTTATATATATCTTGAAGGTAACCGTTTTGGTTAGCTTTGTCTTATTTCAATGTCTTATTACACTGGTTTCATGTATTGTCTTTATGTTCCGCTGATTACTCTGATGTATGTCTACTTGGGTGCCCGGGGTAAGGCACCAGTCGCGGGCCCGGGTTCGGGTCGTGACAGATAGTAACCCCGAGTTTTGGAAACTAAAGCAGTATCAGAAATGTGGTAAGGGTTCGAGTGTACGACAACTTCAGTGATCGCATGCAGCCCGGTACCATTTGTTGGGTCGTCGGAGCAAGGCTCGCGACAAAGTGACAAAAGTGGTATCATTTTGGTGATGTTAGAGGTGTTTCCTCGTGGACTTGGATGTAAGTTTTTATGTGCACGGGTGTTTCGGTGGCCAGATGTGGCAGGTTGGTTCTCGTAAGTATAGTAGTGAAGACTATCTTTGGCGCCGCGTTGTTTGAGACTTAGAAGGAACATTCGGACGAATGTTTCTAAGAGGAGAATGTTATACCGTATTTCGGTATATGCGTAAGGGCGTGCGTAGAAATTTGAACTTGTGATTTAGGCTTGGCGAATTCTTTTGTTCACAACACCCGATTTGAGTCGTTTTTAAATGAAACGTTTCCACGACTTTCGTAGGGAATTTCCGCTATGTCATTTTTAATTTTTGCGGTTGTCAGAGACGAAACATTTTGGACCAACGGGAGGGTGACATGTGTCACCCTAACATTGGAAGCAAGGGCGGCAACCCTTGGCGAATTGGGCTACTTTATGGCCTTGATTTGTGCCTTGTTTGTGGCTTGTTTTGTGGAGTGTTTTGTGGAGTAGGGTTAGGGTGCACATGGCTTGATCTTGGCCTACACTTGCTATGCACTTGGCAAGATCTTGGCCATTGGTTGGCCTTGGCTTGGCTATAAATACCCTCTCCCTTTGATGAATTCTTCATCCTTTCCACAAATCTTCTAAGTGTTAAAATCCTCCCTCTCCTCTTGTTGACTCTCGTCCAAGAGCCCTCTCCCTTTGAAAGGCCCCTTGGCGAGAGCCCTCTTCCCCACTCCTAGTGGTTGGTAGAAATCCCACTAGCCTAGTTGCTTTCGTATAATACCCCCTTTGTGGTGTAGAAATACTCTCAAAGTATTGTTATAATGCCCAAATTACCTTAGCCGTATACCTTGTATTATTCTAAGGTTATACTTATCTGAAAAGCCCAGAAATACTATTATACTTCCGTCACTCCAAAACCGAAACCACAGGAAAATCTCCATAGTCAGTTGGAGTATTGTGTAGAAGTTGGTTAGAACTTCTAAGGGTGGTTTAGAGCGGGTTGGCGCTCGGAGTTGGAGCTAAACGATTTCCCAGGATCGACTTTTTACTTGGATAATTATGGGCTTATCGAGGTAAATATCTTGTCCCTCTATTGTAATTGGAAATTACATGATTGTTAGACTATAGTTGAAGTATACTATATGTAGAATCGAACGTTGTTATCGCAATGTCTTTTGACTTAAGCTGAATAAATAGAAATCTTTTCAAAGAAGAGAATCTTGGCTGTTTTACATAGGGCGTATTCAGATGAACTTGTGTAGCTTTTACGTGAGGTAGAATTGTACGTTCGGTTAGATGTATGAACCCACTGGTTGGCTTGATGGCGGCCCAGATAGAGGAGGAGATTTCTGTTGTTGCGGGAGAGTCTTTGCGAATTTTACGTAGAATGTTCTACAAAGGGATCTAAATGTTAATAAGCGCCTTGTGGCCTTATAGGTTGAAGTACTACGTATGACGCGATCTACTGGCTAAGGAGTAGCCGACGGTTTGAAGTACTTGGAGCGTTTTGCTATTAGTCGATACTCGTCGCGGTATGTGAACCTCTTCCTATCTCTTCTAGCATGATATGTGTGAACTATGTAGTACGGTGAGCGTCATGTGCTAAATGTATTTGATTGGTGTAAAACATAAAGTGTTATAACGGCTTTATGGGAAGTTGGTTATAACGACTTTATGTTGGTAAGAAAATACATGTGGTTTTTTTAAGGTAATGGTTTGAACTATAAGCGGCTTGTTATGTGTTAATAAAGAACTTGAAGTATTTCAAAAGATTTTGAATCATTTGAAAGAAGAAGTAATACTTGGTTTTGAAAACTTAAGAGTTATACTAGCTTTATGGGAAGTTAGGTATAACGGCTTAAGAATGTTTTCTTGATTTGGAAATCGAATGTGTATCGACAAACCACTGCGGCGTTAATAAAAGGAAATGTTTTATGATTAAGTATTATTAAAACCGGTAGAAACTTCCATCTGCATAGAAGCTAAGATGAGACAAAATGATATTTCCTAGATCATGGTCTTTGTAATAAGATTGTTATAAGCGAGAATATCCTACTCACATATAAGGCTTATGTTCTCGGATAGTTTAAAAAGAGAATTATATTCTTAAATGAATAAGACTATGAACTACGAAACCTTTCTAAAATAAGAAAGCGTGAACATTTGAAATTAGGCAAACTTGGGCGTTTGGATAATAATGTTGTTACTTGATTTTACAAAGATAAGTGTTTTGATTCACTTCAAAAGATAATCACTCTATTTTCATATACTACGGTATTGTGTGACTTTTGTGAAAGTAACGTATCTTTTAAAAAAGTTAATGTATGAAGTACTTTGGGGATAGAAACCGAACATGTTGACACATAGTAGAAAGTACCTTATGTGTGAATAACTTGATTGTATTGGTTTGTGATAGCCTTGTAATACCTTCGTGTTGATTTGATAAGTAATCATATTAGGATGCTACGTGTGTTAGTGATACGTGATGTTTGTGTAAAGGGTTTTCCCTTGATTGTGCTTATGTTGTTTAAACGTTAAACCGTTATGTTGGTATTATACCACTCACCGTGTTTCCGGGTTAGGCGCCCTCCGATGCGGGGTAGACTCGGCGATGCAGGACCGTGATTCGAGAATACCTCACGCGGGTCTGAGGGGCCTATGCGAGCTACGAGTTCGGGTTAGTGTGCGGCCTTTATGGTCATGCGGTCTATGTGGCCATGCGGATCGCGAGTCGGGGCGATGCCGGGAGTAGCTACCCTCGATGCGGGGTTATACCTCATGCGGGCGATGAGATTGGCCTATGCGGGTGCGGAAAGTTCGGGGCTAGACGCGCACATTAGATCTGCGGGCAAGTGGCGGCTTTGATCATGTGACGGCCTGCAGACAGATCTTATGAATCTGATTCATGACCTTGTTGGTGCGTGGGTGTTAGTAGTCGGCTATGCCTTCGTGCCTACCACATGCGGTGTTATTATAGCACAGTGGGACACGGTGTTCATGTGTGTTCCTTGGTGCTTTTATATCGTAAAGCTAGGCGGTGAGGAAGGTATTCCACGGGCATGATTGATGTTGTGGGCGTGAGACCCATAGTTATTATTGAGTGATGACTTTGAGGGCGTGAGTCCCTGGCTTGACATGACTGCTTATTTATTTTAAACTGTAGTTTGGTTATCATACATGTCTCCTGCTTTGTATAGACTACTATGATTTCATTTACTGATTTATTTTGATTTCACATACTAAATTTTTGTTATCGACCTCCTTGAGGGCTGCGTTCATGCGAGTAAAGGTACACCAGTCATTGATCCTCGCTCTTAGGGTCACAGTTCAGCGTTTGGGAAAGCTCCGTTTCTCCGGAGGCTTAGCAGTGGTATAGTCCCCTGTTGTTGTAGGTGTTTACATTCAGGGGTATGGCGGGGCCCTGTCCCGCCATTGTTGTTGTATAATTTCTTATAGGTATGTAGTACTGTTGTGGGCAGGGTTTGTAAAAGGGATTAAACTGTTCATTTGTAAGAGTTGTTATTTATATATATGTCGAAAGGCAAGTTTTCCTCAGATTACTGTTTTGTACTTCATTTGTTTCATGTATGTGTTTTATGTTCCGCTGATTACTCTGATGTTGTATCACTAGGGTGCCCGGGGTAAGGCACCAGTCACGGGCCCAGGTTCGGGTCGTGACAGCTAAGGTATTTGGGATTATACAACAATACTTGAAGTATTTCTACACAAAGTGGGGGGGTTGGACAAGAACTTCACAAGAGGGGGGGGGGGGGGGGGACGAAAAACAACAAGAGGGAGGGAGTGTTTGCCTTGGAAAAACTTTAAGTGTGGATGAAGAATTAGTCTTGAAATCAATGGGGTATTTATAGGAAAATCAATGGTTAAGATCTAGGCAAGTGTGTGGTGAGGATGGGGTACATGTGTGTGGGTAGTTGGCCAATCATTTGTGTCACGACCCGAACCCGGGCCCGTGACTGGTGCCTTACCCCGGGCACCCAAGTAGACATACATCAGAGTAATCAGCGGAACATAAAACAAGACATGAAATAATATGAAGTGTAAAACAGTTATCTGAGAAAAGTTGCCTTTCGGCATATATATATAAAAACTTAAATCCAACGATTCATCCCATTTACAAACTCGCCCGGCGATACTACAGACCTCTAAGAATGATATAACGATAATGGCGGAACAGGGCCCCGCCATACCCCTGAATGTAAGTACCTACAACGACAGGGGACTATACCGCTGATAAGCTTCCGGAGAAACGGAGCTTCCCAAAACGCTGAACTGTGATCCTAAGAGCGAGGATCGACGACTGGTGTACCTCTACCTGCGGCATGAGCGGCCCGAAGGAGTCGATCTGGCAGTACCAAGTATGTGGCCCGAAAATCTGTAAATGAAATCATATTAGTGCGTATAAAGCAGAGACATGTATGATAACCAATTTACGATACACAATATATAGCGATGTATCGTCGTGACTCACGCCCTTAAAGTCATCCTTCAAATATAACCATGGGTCTCATGCCCACAATATCAATCATGCCCGTGGAATTCCTTCCTCACTGCCGGCAGTCCATGATATAAAAGCACCAAGAAATACTGTCACGACCCGATCCCGGGCCCGTGACTGGTGCCTTACCCGGGCACCCAAGTAGACATACATCAGAGTAACCAGCGGAATATAAAACAAGCCATAAAAATAATATGAAGTGAGAAACGGTTTATCTGAGAAAATTTGCCTCTCGGCATATATAAATATAAAAACTTGAATCCGAACAGTTACATCCCTTTTACAAACTCTGCCCACTACAGTACTACAAAACTCTAAGAATGTTATACAACAATGGCGGAACAGGGCCCCGCCATACTATTCCTGGAACTTCCCGCAGCTCCGCATAGGCCACTCACGTAGGCCCGCATGAGGTATTCCCCGCATCGAGGGTAGCTACTCCCCGGCATCGTCCTGGACTCGCAGTCCGCATGGCCACATAGACCGCATGACCACAAAGGCCGCATGACCACAAAGGCCGCACACTAACCTGGAACTCTCGTAGCTCCGCATAGGTCTCCTGGACCCGCATGAGGTATTCTCGAATCATGGTCCCAGACCGCCTGAGTCTACCCCGCATCGGAGGGCAGCTTAACCCCCGGTATCATGTCAAGAGGTGAGTGATATAATACTAACATAACAGCTTATCGTTAAACAACATAAGCACAACAAGGGAAACCCCTTTACACAAACATCACAAGATACTAACACACGTAGCATCCTAACATGTTTACTTATCAAATCAACAAGAAAGTATTACAAGGCTATCACAAACCAACATAGTCAAGTTATTCACACAAGGTAATTCATACATTATCTCTTTAAGTAAACCAAAACACTTCCCTTTGTAAAATCAAGTAACAACATTATTCCTTTTACAACGTACAAGTTTGCCTAATTTCAAATGCTCAAGTTTCTCATTTTCGAAAGGTTTCGTAGTTCATAGTCTTAATCACTTAATGATATAATTCTCCTTTAAAACCATTTGAGAAACATATGCCTTATGTGTGAGTAGGTTATTCTTGTTTATAACAATCTTATTAAAGCAGCCATGATCTAGGAAATGTAATATCATTTTGTCTCATCTTAGCTTCTATGCAGATGGAGGTTTCTACTGGTTTTAATAATACTTAATTATTCAAAACATTTCCCTTTATTAACGCTGCAGTGGTTCGTTCGATACTTATTCTGATTTCCGAAATCAGTAAAACATTATTCCCTTTTGCCGCTCTAATCAAATCCTGCTCTGTTGGGCGCATAACTACAGATGGTGATGAACCAGCCACTGATCCCGAAGGCTGAGTCGTAACATCCGTGCCACATCTGGTCGGACAATTTCTCGCAAAAATGGCCATGCTGGCCGCAAGCCTAACAAGCTATCTAAGTAGTACGACACTCCCCATAAGAACACCTACCGCAACGGCCATACCGAGGTGGGGGTGGCCTCCTCTGGCTAACACTCCTTCCCCTCCGAACCACTGAATCATGAATCGACTGTAGGCTAAGTCATCCCACCGTATCCCTCCTACTAGGACATTCACTCCTCACATGGCTACGGCGGCGTGGTAAAACAAGCATTAGTAAAAGACGACATTTCGGGATGGCGTCTACCACATAGTGAACACCGAGGAAAATCGAATCGGTGGCTAGAACCTATGTAAATCGTGAATCGGAACCACAGGTTACGACCAACTCCTAAATACCCGAGCGTCCGAGTATGTGGAGGACCACTCAGATCTTGGCGGAGGCGCATAACGATCTGCTGGCGGAAGGTCCGCCTCGAAAGTTACCAAGGACCTGCTTTACGGCCTCTTCTGGCGATCTTGGTTAATCCGTCGATCTCTACGTTCCTCGATGCATTGGCGTAAGCTTGTACGCGGGCAATGTCCATGTCTGACTGAAGAGCTACTCTTGTACAACTCTCTGCTAGATAATCGTCATGTCCTGTGACATATCGGTGCACTCTATCCTCCATATCTGCTACTAACGCGGGGACCTAACGAGCCAATAAGTCAAACTCTATAATGTATTCCCGAACCGTCCACCCGTTCTGCCTCAACATCATAAATCTATCTGCCCGAGCTCTCCTCATCTGCGAGTGCAAGAAGTGTGTAAGAAATGCCTTTGAGGTCTTGATCACTTTCATGATCCGCTGCGACTGTCGAATAAACTCCTGATGATCTTCCTCAGTCCTCAATCCATAGGACTCGGGTGGACTACAACTCAAGAAGTCCTGAAGTCTCAAAACTATCGGATCTAGGGTGAACCACTGCTGCTTGGAACCACCGGCCATCGTCGTCCTCATTCCGGCCACCGGGCTGGCTAGTAATCGCCATCTCCTTGTAACTCATATCCTTTGTTCTGGTCGTAGGACTAGAGGCTCGGTATCGTGGTCTCGGTAGCTCACGCTCTTGCTCTCTAAACTCTCACGGGGCTAGCGGCGTGCGAACTCCCGAATGAAGCACCATCTCGGATAATGGCGGGCGTGCCTCGTAACCCTCTGTACTCTACTCGCAGCTCCCTCTGCTGCCTTGCCCTTCTGGGCTCTGGTTGCCTTGCGTAGAGGCATAACGGGTGAAAAGAATACATCAGAGGAAGTCCAACTTATAACACAACTCTAAGGCACGATCTCAGAGTGAGAAGAATGGAAACCAATCCTAAATATCCTTGTCACTACCCGAACCTGGGCCCGTGACTGGTGCCTGCCCCGGGCACCCAAGTAGACATACATCAGAGTAACCAGCGGAATATAAAACAAGACATGAAACAATATGAAGTGAGAAACAGTTTATCTGAGAAAAGTTGCCTTTCGGCATATATATATATAAACTTGAGCGATTATATCCACTTTACAAACCACATCCTGGCGATTACTGCACCTCTAAGAATGTTATAACAACAATGGCGGGACGGGGCCGCCATACCACGAATGTAAGTACCTACAACGACAGAGGACTATACCAAAGATAAGCCTCCGAGACACGGAGCTTCCCAAAATGCTGACGTGACCACATGGCGAGGATCAACAAGCGGTGTACCTACTGCGGCATGACGCAGGCCCGAAAGAGTCGATAACAGTACCAAGTATGTGGCAAAAATCGTAAATGAAATCATATTAGTCTGTATAAAGCAGGAGACATGTATGATAACCAATTTACGATACACAATATGTAAGCAGTCATGTCAAGTCAGGGACTCACGCCCTTAAAGTCATCCTTCAAATATAACCATGGGTCTCATGCCCACAATATCAATCATGCCCGTGGAATTCCTTCCTCACGCTGTGATCCATGATATAAAAACACCAAGGAATCTTGTCACGACCGATCCGGGCTCGTGGTAGTGCCTACCCGGCACCCAGTAGACATACATCGAGTAACGGCGGAATATAAAACAAGCCATGAAAATAATATGAAGTGAGAAACAGTTTATCTGAGAAAATTTGCCTCTCGGCATATATAAATATAAAAACTTGAATCCGAACAGTTACATCCCTTTTACAAACTCTGCCCACTACAGTACTACAAAACTCTAAGAATGTTATACAACAATGGCGGGACAGGGCCCCGCCATACCCCTGAATGTAAGTACCTCTGACGGGGACTATACAAGATAAGCCTCGGAGACACGGAGCTTCCCAAAACGCTGATCGTGACCCTATGGCGAGGATCAACAATCGGTGTACCTACCGCCCGGCATGAGCGGCCCGAAGGAGGTCGATCTGGCCAAGTACCAAGTATGTGGCGAAAATCGTAAATGAAATCATAATAGTCTATATAAAGCGAAGACATATATGATAACAAATTTACGATACACATATATGTGATCGTGTCAAGTCGTGACTCGCCGCCTAAAGTCATCACTCAAATATAATCATGGGTCTCATGCCCACAATATCAATCATGCGTGGAATTCCTTCCTCGCTGCCGATCCATGATATAAAAGCACCAAGGAATACACATGAACACGGGTCCCACGTGTCATAATAAAACCGTGCGGGGTAAGTGCGAAGGCATAGCCGACTACTAAAACCAGCGGTACCAACAATGCCATACACTGTATCACGAGGTCATTCTAGACCGCGCCACATGATCGAAGCTGGCCACTCGCCCTCAGTATCAATGTGCGCGTCTAATCCTGGAGCATACCGCTGCTCCGCATAGGCCACCTAGGCCCGCATGAGGTATTCCTCGCATCGAGGGTAGCTACTCCCCGGCATCCTCTTGGACTCTCGTAGACCGCATGGCCACATAGACCGCATGAGGTAATTACCCGCTAACACGGAACTCGTAGCTCCGCATAGGTCCCCTAGACCCGCATGAGGCATCCCTCGCATCGGGGGGCAGCTTAACCCCCGGTATAACATGTCAAGAGGTGAGTGGTACAATATTAACATAACGGTTTATCGTTAAACAACATAAGCACAATCAAGGGAAACCCCTTTACACAAACATCACAAGACACTAACACACGTAGCATCCTAACATGTTTACTTATCAAACCAACAAGAAAGCATTACAAGGCTATCACAAACCAACATAGTCAAGTTATTCACACAAGGTACTTTCTACTTTATGTCAATAAGTTCTGGTTTTTATCCCCAAAGTACTTCATACATTAACTCTTAAAAAACCAAGTACTCATTGCTCACGAATGAGGTTTCACACTTTTTAATAAAATTCATAACAAGTCAATTAAGTCAAGTCTCTTATCTTTTAAGATCAAGTCTCTTAACTTCTAAAGATTCATAGATCATAGTTTTAAACACTTAACAACGTAATCTCCCTTTTAAAACAATTTGAGTAACATATGCCTTATGTGTGAGTAGGTTATTCTTGTTTATAACAATCTTATTAAAGCAGCCATGATCTAGGAAATGTAATACAATTTTGTCTTATTTTAGTTTCTATGCAGATGGAGGTTTATACTGGTTTTAATAGTCCTTAATTAGTCAATACATTTTCCTTTATTAGCGCTGCAGTGGTTTGTTCGATACTTATTCTCATTTCCGAAATCAATATAAGGCTTTCATAAACAATTAAGTAAACCGTTCCTTTTATCTCTCTTAAGTCGTTATACCTAACTTCCCATAAAGCTGGTATAACACTTAAGCTTTTAAAACCAAGTATTACTCTTCTTTCAAAAACGATTCTTAATTCTTTTGAAATACTTCAAGATTCTTATTATTTAAAACTCAAGTCAAAAGACATCGAAGTAAAACCACGTTCAGTTAACACACGTACGTCTACCGTACTATATATATTCTTTTAAAATATCATGCTCAAGAGGATAGGAAGAATCACATACCTCGCGACAATTATCGACAATTAGCAAAACGCTCCAAAGTATTCTAACCTTGCTCGCCTTTTCCACCCTTTCAGTAGACCACGCTACTCGAGGAACTTCAACCTATAACGGTCATATAAGTCTATCAATGTCTAGACTACTCTGTAGAATATTCTAAGCAGGAGGTTCATATTTCTACGGAAAATTGGGCAGCACTTCCCTACCCGTCAAACTACTCAAGTCTACTGTAAATACAATCTATGTAAATCTGATTTAATCCTCTTCTTTAGTATCCTTCTATACGATGTAATTACAGTTCAATTCTCTTCTCTTATACCATCCTTCTATTTATCTTATACTCCTTTCTATACTACTACAGTATGTAATTTCCAATTACAATAGAAGGATAAGATTATTTACCTCGTTAAGCCCAAAATTATCCAAGTTTAAATGTCGATCCTGAACAACGTTTAGCTCCTAATCCGTGGGCTCCAATTCGCTCCAAGAAACCCTTAGAAGTTCTACACAACTTCTACTTAATACTTCAACCACTATGAAGATGTTTCCCTAGGGTTTCGTTTTGTGACTAAAGAAAGTATAGTAGTATTTCCGGGCTCTTAGTATTGAAATAACTTTGGAATACTACAAGGTATTTGGGCTAAGGTATTTTGGAATTGTAACAATACTTGGAGAATACTTTACTACCAAGGGGGTATTTCACGAGAACTATCGGGAGTACTTGCCGGTAGGGCCTTCTCGAGGCGGGGTGGTTTGGACGAGAGCTTCAAGAGGGAGGGGGAAGGATTTTAAGACTTAGAAATTATTTTGTGGATGAAGAAGTCTTCAACTAAGGGGGAGGGGGTATTTATAGGGCCTTCAATGGCCAAGATTAAGGCAAGTGGAGGGCAAGTGGAGGGTGGGGATTTGGGCAAGTGTACTTTATCCATCTACTACACAAATATCCTACCTAACCTTGACCAAAGTTTTAACACCAAAAACGTGCCAACAAAAGCCCACAATGCCGTCCACTTTGAGGGTGACACATTTCGCCCTCCCGTTGTTCCAAAATATTTTATCTCTCGGAAAAATCCGCAAAAATAATAAATGTCGCAACCGTAATTTTCCCTTCGCAAGGTTCGGAAAACTTTTCGTCGGAAAACAATTCTTTTCGTTAGTTGTGCACAAATTTTCATCCCTTATGCCTACTTAAGGCTTAAACTTTTACGTCACGCCTCACGTACATACTGCGGAAATCTACGGTATAACATTCTCCCCTCCTTATAAACATTCGTCCCGAATGTTCCTTCCCAAGACAGATAACGATAAAGTTCCTCATAACTTAAACAAGTTGCCAATGCCACACCTGGCCACAAAATAACACACGCGCAAATACTTAAATCCAAGTCCACAAGGAATCACCTCTATCGCCACAAAAGCTCCCACCAAAGGTCTAAAAGATATTCCCTTCGCACCTTTACTTCACAAAAGTAATGATCACTCCTATTTTCTTAACACATGCTCGCTTCTTCTCTTACTCATTACCTCGTACACTCGAACTCTTTCTCATAACTTACCACATTTCTGTTATTGCTTTAGTTTCCCAAAATCTCTAGGTTGCTACCCCCAACTTGGTCATCATTAACTGGGAACACTCTGGATGGATCTCCGATACTTTTCCGAACATGGCAACATGAAAGACCGGACGTACTGCTTCCTAAGTCGGATGGCAATGCTAACTTATAGGCAACCTGGCTTATTCTTCACATGATCTGAAAAGGCCCAAAGTAACTCGGGCTAAGTTTCCCCTGTTTTCCAAAATTCGTCACACCCTTCCGGGGTGGTACCTTCAAGAAGACCGACCGTCAACCTGCACTCCAAGTATCGACGCAGATTATCCGCACGACTCCTGTTGACTCTGAGCTGCCAATAACCTCTCCTGGATAAGCTTCACCCTATCCACATCCTGCTGAATCAAGTGGACCAACTATCTGAACCTTACCAACATCGAACCAATCGACCGGCAACCTACACTTCCGCCCCTACAAGGCTTCATAAGGCGACATCTTAATACTGAAATGGTAGCTATAATGATACTCACTCAACAAGAGACACATAATCCTCACTGCTACTCCTGAAATCAAAACACCGGTCCGAGGGTGAATGCAATACTGAGACTCACCTGAGTTCCTAACCTTGCCTGGTAAAACCTCCATAAAAAGAAATAGTCGTACACTGGGCTCCACTGCATGTCATAATTAAAAGTAGGAACCCCGTGCAGTCTTACAACCTTCCTGATATATAACATCTCGCATAACCCTCTGCCGAGTAAACAGTTCTGACTGAAAGGCAAGATGGGCTGACCTCATCGGCCCGACTACTGGTCGAACGCATCCACGAACTCGTACGATGGTTAACTAAACTTGGGCCTAACACCCTCGTGACCCTATCACAAAACGGGACCACCATAATTTTTCCTTACTTCAAACTGGGCTGCGGGTTGACCCGCAATCTGGACTCAACCCGACCCATTTATCGCGCCAAGTTCTTGTTTCCCGATCCGGAACAATCTCACAATCAAGTCACGAAAACCTAGTGGTCTTCTTAGCTCAACTACCCTCTTTCATCTCATACCACTCAGGGACTTATCACACAAATATATCCCACGAATACTATGCACTCCGATAAGGGTCAAGCATAAAAATAAATCTTTTACTCAAGATGGCCTCGCCTCTAAGGTCTCCACGTATAAAATTCTAAGGCTCACACTTTCCCTATCCCCAATCTTACCCTTTTACCTAACCATGATTTCTAATCACAATTAACACCATGCTATCTGAACATAACACTTTAACATAAACTCATCTTATCACACATACTAATCTCTAGAGGGGTAAGGATATACATGTATCTACTGCTTCTCTCCCCTTTGTCGTTCTAATCAACCCTGCCCTGTTGGGCGCATAGCTAGGGAAGGTGATGAACTAGCCACTGATCCTGAAGGCTTAGTCTCTACATCCGCGCCACCTGGTGGAAAATTTCTCAAAATGGCCTGCGTCGCAAGCATAACAAGCTGTCGAAGAAGTACGACACTCCCCACAATGACATCTACCACAACGGCCACACCGAGGTGGGGGTGGCCTCCTCTGGCTAACACCCCTTCCTCTCCGAACCACTGAATCCGTAACCAATCTGGTAGGCTGAGTCCTCCTACTTGCATCCCTCCTACTTGAACATTCTTTCGTCACATGGCCCTGACGGCCACAGGTAAAACAAGCTGTTACACCCCGGAAATATTTCTGGATATGTTTCTAAGAACGTACGTAAGAACTCAAATGTTAAGGTTTGAGACGAGTAAAAATTTATCGGAATTATGAAATTGTCGGAAAACGAAATATTGCGACGAACGGGAGGGCGACACGTGTCACCCCCCTTTATGGTCATGGACGAAATGTGCTAGGGTAGAATGGTCTTTTGACCATAATTTTATGATGAAGTCTTGCAAGGCTTAGAGCTTGACAACATTGACCAAGTCAATGACCCCACTTAGCTTGATATTTAATTAAAATGCATCCAAACCACCCATTTGTTCTAATCTTGGCCCTCCATATTTTTATATAAGCTACTAGTGCAAGACAAGGCTTAACACTTAGCAAATTTTCAAAAAAAAAACTTGATGAAACCTTGGGGAAGCTCTCGGCCAAGGCTAGGGTTCCAAGGAGAAAAATTTCAATTCTTGTCCAATAAATCCCCCACTTTAAACCAAGGTACCTAAGGGTATTATAAGTGTTTCTCAATAGAAAGATCCCGGAAAAATGGTGTTTCGTATTATTAGTCAAGGCGAAAACCTAAAGGGTTATTCAACTTTGAAGTTGGAACTTGAAGATGAGTTATTCTTAATCTTCTAAGGGTTGCTTGGAGTGGATTGGAACGTCGAAAGGAGGAGCTAAAGGTGCTAGAGATCGACTTGTACTCTTGGATCATAATTGGGCTATTTGAGGTATAATCTTCGTTTTACTTTAGTAATTGAAGATTTCATGTTTTGATAAGTTATAAGTGGTCATGTGATATGTATTATGAAGTTTGCTAAATGTTATGGAATTGGAAGCTAAAAATCCGAAAATGACTTATGTAGCCATTTGAAATTGAAATCCAATTTGATCGATAAATTGAATTGTCGCATGTTACCTACTTGGAGAATGTAGTAGCTAGAATCAATTGCGGCTTGATATCTTATTATGCTACCAATTTGGATTGAAATGGAAATTGAATAAGAATTGGTATTGTTATATCATTGTGAGCCAATTGAAATTTGTTTGGTTATTCATTTGCATTGGATTACCTTCTATATTATTGTGAGCCAATTGGGGTTGTTTGGTTATTCATTTGCATTGGATTACCTTCTATATTGTTGTGAGCCAATTGGGGTTGTTTGGTTATTGTATTTCGACCTTGAAAAAGGTGGCAAAGTTAGTAAAAACAAAGGAAGTGCTGTCCGATTTTCCGTAGAATTTAGTGACTTGCACTTGGAATATTCTATGTTTGAAACTAGAAGTTAATAGATGTACTATGGTCATTATAGGTTGACATACTACGTACGACGAAATGGACTTAGCAAGTGGATTAAACCGAAGAGGTATGTGGAACTTTCTTATCTCTTGAGCATGATTAAGTTATAAATGTATAGTACGGTAGACGTACACGATTTTGACAATCTAGTCTATTTGATATCCTTGGCTTATTTTAGAGAATGTCCAAGTTGTTTGAGTTAGGGAATTAACTCACTTGTTTAGATATTAAGGATATCTTGGTTTTCAAAAGTTAAGAGACTTTAAGTATGTTGAAAGTATTTTTTTTATACTTGTTTTGTGGGAAAAATTTAAGTCTCTTGGTTATAAGGAAAGAATGTAATTTGCTAATGTATAAGGCTAGTATAATAGCTTTATGGAAAGTTAAAGAGTGGTTTACTCTAAGTAACTTAAGTATGTTAAGGGACTTGAAGAGTTTTAAAGAATGTGATACTTGTTTCGTTTTAAACGTATAAGTCCCTTGGAAGGGAAATTGTACTTGACTAAGGTATAAGGTGAATATAACGACTTTATGGGGAGTTGGTTATATTGGCTTTATGGAAAGAAAAATGGCTTGATTTTATGGAAGGCAATTCGATTTTAAGGCATCAATTGCCTAAAGTTTTATAAGAAAAGGAGTCACTTGATTTAGAAACTTAACTTTATTTCTAAGGGTGTTGTGACTTGCCTTGAATTGTAATTTGAACTGGATACTAGGATTTATAGTATCTTGGAAGTTTTCTACCAAAAAGAGTCATTGGTTTTAAAGAATAGAAGTACGTAGTACTTTGGGTTAAATTCCCGGATTTCTATTAAGAACATGTTAGTGCCTTAGGTAAACTAAAATGAGAGTGTATATAAACAAGAATAATAAGAAGTTAGGGGATTTCTTAACTTGCTTATATATTGTATGATAAGCCGTTAGAGCTTATGTTATGTGTGATAGCCGGATTCGGGCTAGTGATATATTATTCGTTGCGGGGTCATTCCCCGGGATTGTGGCATTGTATATTTCCGTGGATTTGCTAACCACGATGCGAGGAATACCTCATGCGAGTCCGTAGGGCTTATGCGGGTGAAATAGTCCCATGCGGGCGGGTCCAGCCTATGCGAGGAATACCTCATGCGAGTCCGTAAGGGCTTATGCGGGTGAAATAGTCCCATGCGAGGAATACCTCACGCGGGTCCACGTGATCTATGCGGGTGAAATAGTCCCAGGAATAGGATTGCTTATTGATACTGCGGGCAGGTGGTCCTGCTTTGATCGTGAGCTTTCCTACTTTATATTGTAAGTATACTCCTATTTACTCTCATTGTTAGTAAGGCACAGTGTACTGTTAATTGAGTTATCATACATGTCTCCAGTTTTATTTTAGACTTATGATTTCATTACAGTACTTTCAGTTTCACATATTTGGTACATGTTGTACTGACCTCGCCTTGGTGCGTTCTGCCACAGTGAAGTCTGAGTTCTTGATCCTCGCTCTTAGGATCACTGTTCAGCTATTGAGAAGCTCCTTCATTTCGGAGGCTTATCCCTGGTATTGTCGGTTATTGTACATTCAGGGGTATGGCGGGGCCCTGTCCCGCCAGAGTTGTTATTCTTAGAGGTCTGTAGTCACATTGTGGATTGGGTTGAAAAAAAAAATGTACTGTTCTATTTCTGGATTTAGTATATTTTTACGGAAGGTGGCCCTATCGGCTAGCCTGTTGTTGTTTACTGTCTAAGTTATATGTATGTTCCGCTGCTATTCTCTGATTTATACCTGACAGGGGTGCCCAGGTAGGGCACCAGTCGCGGGCCCGGGGTCGGGTCGTGACACAAGCACCAACAAAAAGAAGACATTCCCCGGGATGGCGCCACTGCTGTGAACACCGAGGAAAATCGAACGGTGGCTAGACCTACGTGTATCTGTGAACCAGAAGCCCTGGAGCTCTGACCAACTCCTGCATACCCCGAACGTCCTGAAGTCTGTGGAGGACCACTCTGTATTGGCGGAGGCGCATAACCAGTCTGCTGCTGAGAAGGTCCGCCTCGAAAGTTACCAAAGGACCCTGCCGTTCTGGCCCTCTTCTGCTGATCTTGGTTAACCCGTCGATCCCTACGTTTCTCGGCCTGTTGCGCATAAGCCCGTCTGTGAGCCATGCTCGGCTTGATCAAGAGCTACTCTGGCACAACCCTTTCTTAGATAATCATCAAGGCCCGCGATAAATCGGTACATAATATACTCTCTAGTTGCTAAATCCTAGCAAGTAACAGGGTCGTCTCTTTGCAATCCATACTTTACGCTCGGGTCGTGGGCGAAGGTCCGGATATCATGGTCGCGATGGAAGCTGTGCGCTGTGCTAAACTCTGTGAAATTTGGCGACGTCGCAGAACTCCCCGAATAAAGTACCACCTCAGGTGATGATTGGTCCTGTGCCTCGTAACCTCTCGTGCTCTGCTCGCGGCTCCTGCCTTGCCGCTGGGCGGGTTGCCTTGCGTGGAGGCATAATCGTAAGGAAAGAAATACGTTAGAGGTCTAACTTAAAACACAACTCTAAGGCACGATCTCGAGTGAGAAGAATGGAAACCAATCCTAAATATCCTATAGCCTCACGATTATTGGTGTGGTGCAACACACCGATAATCAAGACTACTAGATCTGATGCAGACACTTTCCGAGGATTAATCGCTCGATACCACTTTTGTCACGACCGATCCGGGCGTGATCGTGCCTACCGGACACCCAAGTAGACATACATCGAGTAACGGCGGAATATAAAACAAGCCGTGAAAATAATATGAAGTGAAAGCAGTTTATCGAGAAAATTTGCCTCTCGGCATATATAAATATAAAAACTTGAATCCGAACAGTTACATCCCTTTTACAAACTCTGCCCACAACAGTACTACAGACCTCTAAGAATGTTATACAACAATGGCGGGACAGGGCCCCGCCATACCCCTGAATGTAAGTACCTACAACGACGGGACTATATACGAATAAGCCTCCGAGACACGGAGCTTCCCAAAACGCTGATCGTGACCCTATGAGCGAGGATCAACAATCGTGTACCTCTACTGCGGCATGAACGCGGCCCCGGGAGGTCGATTACAACAGTACCAAGTATGTGGCGAAAATCAGTAAATGAAATAATAATAGTCTATATAAAACAGAAGACATATATGATAACAAATTTACGATACACAATATGTAAGCAGTCATGTCAAGTCAGGGACTCACGCCCTTAAAGTCATCACTCAAATATAATCATGGGTCTCATGCCCACAATATCAATCATGCCCGTGGAATTCCTTCCTCACTGCCGGCAGTCCATGATATAAAAGCACCAAGGAATACACATGAACACCAGGTCCCACCTGTGTCATAATAAAACCGTACGGGGTAAGTACGAAGGCATAGCTGACTACTAAAACCCACAGTACCAACAATGCCATACACTGTATCACGAGGTCATTCTAGACCGCGCCACATGATCGAAGCTGGCCACAAGACCCCAGTATCAATGTGCGCGTCTAATCCTGGAGCATACCGCTGCTCCGCATAGGCCACCTAGGCCCGCATGAGGTATTACTCGCATCGAGGGTAGCTACTCCCCGGCATCCTCCTGGACTCTCGTAGTCCGCATGGCCACATAGACTGCATGAGGTAATTACCCGCTAACACGGAACTCTCGTAGCTCGCATAGGTCCCTGGACCCGCATGAGGCATCCTCGCGTCGGGGCGACAACCCGGTATAACATGTCAAGAGGTGAGTGGTACAATATTAACATAACGGCTTATCGTTAAACAACATAAGCACAATCAAGGGAAACCCCTTTACACAAACATCACAAGACACTAACACACGTAGCATCCTAACATGTTTACTTATCAAACCAACAAGAAAGCATTACAAGGCTATCACAAACCAACATAGTCAAGTTATTCACACAAGGTACTTTCTACTTTATGTAAATAAGTTCGGGTTTTTATCCCCAAAGTACTTCATACATTAACTCTTAAAAAACAAAGTACTCATTGCTCACGAATGAGGTTTCTCACTTTTTAACAAAATTCAGAACAAGTCAATTAAGTCAAGTCTCTTATCTTTTAAGATCAAGTCTCTTAACTTCTAAAGATTCATAGATCATAGTTTTAAACACTTAACAACGTAATCTCCCTTTTAAAACAATTTGAGTAACATATGCCTTATGTGTGAGTAGGTTATTCTTGTTTATAACAATCTTATTAAAGCAGCCATGATCTAGGAAATGTAATACAATTTTGTCTTATCTTAGTTTCTATGCAGATGGAGGTTTCTACTGGTTTTAATAGTCCTTAATTAGTCAATACATTTTCCTTTATTAGCAGATGGTTTGTTCGATACTTATTCTCATTTCCGAAATCAATATAAGGCTTTCATAAACAATTAAGTAAACCGTTCCTTTTATCTCTCTTAAGTCGTTATACCTAACTTCCCATAAAGCTAGTATAACACTTAAGCTTTTAAAACCAAGTATTACTCTTCTTTCAAAAACGATTCTTAATTCTTTTGAAATACTTCAAGATTCTTATTATTTAAAACTCAAGTCAAAAGACATCGAAGTAAAACCACGTTCAGTTAACACACGTACGTCTACCGTACTATATATATTCTTTTAAAATATCATGCTCAAGAGGATAGGAAGAATCACATATCTCGCGACGATTATCGACAATTAGCAAAACGCTCCAAAGTATTCTAACCTTGCTCGCCTTTTCCACCCTTTCAGTAGACCACGCTACTCGAAGAACTTCAACATATAACGGTCATATAAGTCTATCAACGTCTAGACTACTCTGTAGAATATTCTAGGCAGGAGGTTCATATTTCTACGGAAAATTGGGCAGCACTTCCCTACCCGTCAAACTACTCAAGTCTACTGTAAATACAGTCATATGTAAGTACAGTTCAATCCTCTTCTTTAGTATCCTTCTATACGATGTAATTACAGTTCAATTCTCTTCTCTTATACCATCCTTCTATTTATCTTATACTCCTTTCTATACTACTACAGTATGTAATTTCCAATTACAATAGAAGGATAAGATTATTTACCTCATTAAGCCCAAAATTATCCAAGTTTAAATGTCGATCCTGAACAACGTTTAGCTCCTAATCCGTGCGCTCCAATTCTCTCCAAGAAACCCTTAGAAGTTCTACACAACTTCTACTTAATACTTCAACCACTATGAAGATGTTTCCCTAGGGTTTCGTTTTGTGACTAAAGAAAGTATAGTAGTATTTCTGGGCTGTTAGTATTGAAATAACTTTGGAATACTACAAGGTATTAGGGCTAAGGTATTTTGGAATTGTAACAATACTTAGAGAATACTTTTCTACCAAGGGAGGGGGTATTTCACGATAACTATCGTGAGGGTACTTGGTAGGGCCTTCTCAAGGGGGAGGGGTGGTTTGGACGAGAGCTTCAAGAGGGAGGGGGAAGGATTTTAAGACTTAGAAATTATTTTGTGGATGAAGAAGTCTTCAACTAAGGGGGAGGGGGTATTTATAGGGCCTTCAATGACCAAGATTAAGGCAAGTGGAGGGCAAGTGGAGGGCAAGTGGAGGGTGGGGATTTGGGCAAGTGTACTTTATCCATCTACTACACAAATATCCTACCTAACCTTGACCAAAGTTTTAACACCAAAAACGTGCCAACAAAAGCCCACAATGCCGTCCACTTTGAGGGTGACACATTTCGCCCTCCCGTTGTTCCAAAATATTTTATCTCTCGGAAAAATCCGCAAAAATAATAAATGTCGCAACCGTAATTTTCCCTTCGCAAGGTTCGGAAAACTTTTCGTCGGAAAACAATTCTTTTCGTTAGTTGTGCACAAATTTTCGTCCCTTATGCCTACTTAAGGCTTAAACTTTTGTACGTACGCCCTCACGTACATACTCTGGAAATATGGGGTATAACATTCTCCCCTCCTTAGAAACATTCTCCCCTCCTTAGAAACATTCGTCCTGAATGTTCCTTCCCAAGACAGATAACGATAAAGTTCCTCATAACTTAAACAAGTTGCCAATGCCACACCTGGCCACAAAATAACACACGCGCAAATACTTAAATCCAAGTCCACAAGGAATCACCTCTATCGCCACAAAAGCTCCCACCAAAGGTCTAAAAGATATTCCCTTCGCACCTTTACTTCACAAAAGTAATGATCACTCCTATTTTCTTAACACATGATCGCTTCTTCTCTTACTCGTCGTACCCTCCTCGTACACTCGAACTCTTTCTCATAACTTACCACATTTCTGTTATTGCTTCAGTTTCCCAAAATCTCTGGGTTGCTACCCCCAACTTGGTCATCATTAACTGGGAACACTCTGGATGGATCTCCGATACTTTTCTGAACATGGCAACATGAAAGATCGGACGTACTGCTTCCTAAGTCGGATGGCAATGCTAACTTATAGGCAACCTGGCCTATTCTTCACATGATCTGAAAAGGTCCAAAGTAACTCGGGCTAAGTTTCCCCTGTTTTCCAAAATTCGTCACACCGCCGGTGGTACCTTCAAGATGACCGATCGCCAACTCGCACTCCAAGTATCGACGCAGATTATCCGCACGACTCCGCTGACTCGAGCGCCAATAACCTCTCTGGATAAGCTTCACCTATCCACATCCTGCTGAATCAAGTGGACCAACTATCCAACCTTGCCAACATCGAACCAATCGACCAAGACCTACACTTCCGCCCCTGAGGCTTCATAAGGCGACATCCGAATACTGAAATGGTAGCTATAATGATACTCACTCAACAAGAGGCACATAATCCTCACTGCTACTCCTGAAATCAAAACACCGGCCCGAGGGTGAATGCAATACTGAGACTCACCTGAGTTCCTAACCTTGCCTGGTAAAACCTCCATAAAAAGAAATAGTCGTACACTGGGCTCCACTGCCTGTCATAAGTAAAAGTAGGAACCCCGTGCAGTCTTACAACCTTCCTGATATATAAGATCTCGCATAACCCTCTGCCGAGTAAACAGTTCTGACTGAAAGACAAGATGGGCTTACCTCATCGGCCCGACTACTAGTCGAACGCATCCACGAACTCGTACGATGGTTAACTAAACTTGGGTCTAACACCCTCATGACCCTATCACAAAATGGGACCACCATAATTTTTCCTTACTTCAAACCGGGCTGCGGGTTGACCCGCAATCTGGCCTCAACCCGACCCATTTATCGCGCCAAGTTCTTGTTTCCCGATCCGGAACAATCTCACAATCAAGTCACGAAAACCTAGTGGTCTTCTTAGCTCAACTACCCTCTTTCATCTCATACCACTCAGGGACTTATCACACAAATATATCCCACGAATACTATGCACTCCGATAAGGGTCAAGCATAAAAATAAATCTTTTACTCAAGATGGACTCGCCTCTAAGGTCTCCACGTATAAAATTCTAAGGCTCACACTTTCCCTATCCCCAATCTTACCCTTTTACCTAACCATGATTTCTAATCACAATTAACACCATGCTATCTGAACATAACACTTTAACATAAACTCATCTTATCACACATACTAATCTCTAGAGGGGTAAGGATATACATGTATCTACTGCTTCTCTCCCCTTTGTCGTTCTAATCAACCCTGCCCTGTTGGGCGCATAGCTAGGGAAGGTGATGAACTAGCCACTGATCCTGAAGGCTTAGTCTCTACATCCGCGCCACCTCTGGTCGGACAATTTCTCGCAAAATGGCCCTGCTGGCCGCAAGCATAACAAGCTGTCGAAGAAGTACGACACTCCCCACAATGACATCTACCAACGCAGCACCGAGGTGGGGTGGCCTCTGCAGCTAACACCCCTTCCTCTCCGAACCACTGAATCTATAACCAATCTGGTAGGCTGAGTCCTCCTACTTGCATCCCTCCTACTTGAACATTCTTTCGTCACGTGCCCGACGGCGCAGTAAAACAAGCACCAACAAAAGAAGACATTCCGGGATGACGCACGCCGCTGTGAACACCGAGGAAAATCGAACCGGTGGCTAGGACTACGTGTATCTGTGAACGAAGCCACGGAGCTCGACCAACTCTGCGCATACCGAACGTCCCGAAGTGCGCGGAGGACCACTCAGATTGGCGGAGGCGCATAACGATCTGCTGAGAAGGTCGCCTCGAAAGTTACCAAAGGACCTGCCCGTTCGGCCTCTTCCTCGATCTTGGTTAACCCGTCGATCCTACGTTTCTCGCTGCTGCGCGCAAGCCCGTCTGTGAGCCATGCTCAAGCTCGATCAAGAGCTACTCTTGCACAACCCTTTCTTAGATAATCATCAAGGCCCGCGATAAATCGGTACATAATATACTCTCTTGTTGCTAAATCCCTAGCTAGTAACAGGGTCGCCTCTTTGCAATCCATACTTTCTTCTGCGGTGGGCGAAGGTCCAGATATCATGGCCACGATATGAATTGCGTTGTGCTAAACTTCTGTGAAGTGGCGGCGTCGCAGAACTCCCGAATAAAGCACCACCTCGGGTGATGATTGGGCTGTGCCTCGTAACCCTCGTGCTCTACTCGCGACTCCGCCTTGCCTTGCCGCTGGGCGGGTTGCCTTGCGTGGAGGCATGGCGGTAAGGAAAGAAATACGTTAGAGGTCCAACTTATAACACTCTAAGGCACGATCTCGAGTGAGAAGAATGGAAACCAATCCTAAATATCCTATAGCCTCCTGATTATTGGTGTGGTGCACAACACACCGATAATCAAGACTCTACAAGATACGGTCTGTAGACACTTTCCGAGGATTAACTGCTCTGATACCACTTTTGTCACGACCCGATCTCGGGCCCGTGACTGGTGCCTTACCCGGACACCCAAGTAGACATACATCAGAGTAACCAGCGGAATATAAAACAAGCCATGAAAATAATATGAAGTGAGAAACAGTTTATCTGAGAAAATTTGCCTCTCGGCATATATAAATATAAAAACTTGAATCCGAGCGATTCATCCCTTTTACAAACTCGCCACAACGATATTACACCTCTAAGAATGTTATACAACAATGACGGGACAGGGCCCCGCCATACCCCTGAATGTAAGTACCTACAACGACAGGGGACTATACCAAGATAAGCCTCCGGAGACACGGAGCTTCCCAAAACGTTGAACTGTGACCCTATGAGCGAGGATCAACAACTGGTGTACCTCTACCTGCGGCATGAACGCAGCCCCCCGAAGGAGGTCAGTACAACATGTACCAAGTATGTGAAACTGAAAATATTGTAAATGAAATAATAATAGTCTATATAAAACAGAAGACATATATGATAACAAATTTACGATACACAATATGTAAGAAGTCATGTCAAGTCAGGGACTCACGCCCTCAAAGTCATCACTCAAATATAATCATGGGTCTCATGCCCACAATATCAGTCATGCCCGTGGAATTTCTTCCTCACTACCGGCAGTCCATGATATAAAAGCACCAAGGAATACACATGAACACCAGGTCCCACCTGTGTCATAATAAAATCGTACGGGGTAAGTACGAAGGCATAGCCGACTACTAAAACCCACAGTACCAACAATGCCATACACTGTATCACGAGGTCATTCTAGACCGCGCCACATGATCGAAGCTGGCCACTCGCCTTCAGTATCAATGTGCGCGTCTAATCCTGGAGCATACCGCTGCTCCGCATAGGCCACCTAGGCCCGCATGAGGTATTACTCGCATCGAGGGTAGTTACTCCCCGGCATCCTCCTGGACTCTCGTAGTCCGCATGGCCACATAGACCGCATGAGGTAATTATCCCGCACACTAACCTGGAACTCTCGTAGCTCCGCATAGGTCCCCTGGACCCGCATGTGGCATCCCTCGCATCGGGGGGCAGCTTAACCCCCGGTATAACATGTCAAGAGGTGAGTGGTACAATATTAACATAACGGCTTATCGTTAAACAACATAAGCACAATCAAGGGAAACCCCTTTACACAAACATCACAAGACACTAACACACGTAGCATCCTAACATGTTTACTTATCAAACCAACAAGAAAGCATTACAAGGCTATCACAAACCAACATAGTCAAGTTATTCACACAAGGTACTTTCTACTTTATGTCAATAAGTTCGGGTTTTTATCCCCAAAGTACTTCATACATTAACTCTTAAAAAACCAAGTACTCATTGCTCACGAATGAGGTTTCACACTTTTTAACAAAATTCATAACAAGTCAATTAAGTCAAGTCTCTTATCTTTTAAGATCAAGTCTCTTAACTTCTAAAGATTCATAGATCATAGTTTTAAACACTTAACAACGTAATCTCCCTTTTAAAACAATTTGAGTAACATATGCCTTATGTGTGAGTAGGTTATTCTTGTTTATAACAATCTTATTAAAGCAGCCATGATCTAGGAAATTTAATACAATTTTGTCTTATCTTAGTTTCTATGCAGATGGAGGTTTCTACTGGTTTTAATAGTCCTTAATTAGTCAATACATTTTCCTTTATTAGCGCTGCAGTGGTTTGTTCGATACTTATTCTCATTTCCGAAATCAATATAAGGCTTTCATAAACAATTAAGTAAACCGTTCCTTTTATCTCTCTTAAGTCGTTATACCTAACTTCCCATAAAGCTAGTATAACACTTAAGCTTTTAAAACCAAGTATTACTCTTCTTTCAAAAACGATTCTTAATTCTTTTGAAATACTTCAAGATTCTTATTATTTAAAAATCAAGTCAAAAGACATCGAAGTAAAACCACGTTCAGTTAACACACGTACGTCTACCGTACTATATATATTATTTTAAAATATCATGCTCAAAAAGTCGTTATACCTAACTTCCCATAAAGCTAGCATAACTCTTAAGCTTTTAAAACCAAGTATTACTCTTCTTTAAAAAACGATTCATAATTCTTTTGAAATACTTGAAGATTCTTATTATTTAAAACTCAAGTCAAAAGACATCGAAGTAAAACCACGTTCAGTTAACACACGTACGTCTACCGTACTATATATATTCTTTTAAAATATCATGCTCAAGAGGATAGGAAGAATCACATACCTCCTTGGCGAAATCCACCTGCCAAGTCGAATATGTCGCGCGCAGAGTATCAACCTATAATAGTCAAATACGTCTATCAACGTCTAGACTACTCTGTAGAATATTCTAAGCAGTAGGTTCTTATTTCTACGGAAATTTGGGCAGCACTTCCCTACCCGTAAAGCTACACAAGTCTCAGTAAATACATTGATGTAAATGCAGTTCAACTCTCTTCTATAATACCATCCTTCTATATCTTATACTCAATTATAAACTATTATATGTAATTTCCAATTACAATAGAAGGACAAAGATATTTACCTCGATAAGCCCAAAATTATTCAAGATTAAAGTCGATCCTGAGCAAGGTTTAGCTCCTATTCTGTACGCTCCAATTCGCTCCAAGAAACCCTTAGAAGTTCTAAACAACTTCTACTTAATACTTCAACCAACTATGAATATTTTCCTAGGGCTTCGTTTTGTGACTAAATGATATAAAGTAGCATTTCCGGGCTTTTTGTATAGAGGTAACTTTGGAATACTACAAGGTATTTGCGCTAAGGTATTTTGGAATAACAACAATACTTGGAGAATATTTTTCTACCTAGGGGGGGGAGGGTTTCGGCGAGACCAACAAGGAAGGGGGGGGGGGAAAGGGGTTTGGACGAGAGCTCTCAAAGGGGGAGGGAGTTTTTGAGACTTGGAAATTGTTAAGTGGATGAAGAATAAGTCTTGAACTTAAGGGGTATTTATAGGCCAATCAATGGCCAAGATCAAAGCAAGTGGATGGTGGAGATTTGGACAAGTGTTGTGTGGGTCCCACTTATCCATCTACTACACAAATATCTAGCAAAACATTAACCAAATGTTTAAGGCCTTTTCCATGTAAAAAACGTGCCAACAACTCCCTCACCAAACCGTCCACTTGAGGGTGACACATGTCGCCCTCTCGTTGGTCCAAAATATTTCATCTCTCGGAAAAATCCAAAATAAATAAATTCCTGAAAACGTAAAATTCCTTTACAAGGTTCGGAAAATTTTCCGTCGGAAAAACAAATCTTTTTCGTGGATGTGCACAATTTCGTCCTTAACAATAATTCGGGCTTACAAAATTGTACGTACGTCCTCACATACATACTCTGAAAATACGGGGTATAACATTCTTCCCCCCTTAGAAACATTGGTCCCGAATGTTCCTTCTAAGTCTCAAAACACGCTAGCGCCGGTATAGTTTTCACTAATATACTTATGAAACCAATCATGCCGTACCTGACCATAACATAACACACACGCAAATACTTAACTCCAAGTCCACGAGGAATCACCTCTAGCATCACAAAAGCTCCCACCCAAGGTCTAAAAGATATTCCCTTCGCACCTTTACTTCACAAAAGTAATGATCACTTATATTCTCTTACTCGTCGTACCCTCCTCGTACACTCGAACACTTCCTAAATAAACTTACCACCTTTACTTATTGCTTGATTTCCAAAATCTCGGGGTTACTATCTCCAACTTGGTCATCATTAACCGGGAACACTTTGGATGGATCTCTGATATTTTTCCGAACATAGCAACATGAAAGACCGAACGTACTGCCTCCTAAGTCGGACGGCAATGCTAACTTATAGGCAACCTGGCCTATTCTACAACCGATCTGAAAAGGCTCAAAGTACCTCGGGCTAAGTTTTCCCTGCTTTCCAAATCTCGTCGTCACACCGCCGGTGGTACCTTCAAAGACCGACCGCACTGAACTCCAAGTATCGACGCAGATTATCGCGACTCACTTGACTCGGTGTCAATAACCTCTCCTGGATAAGCTTCACCCTATCCACATCCTGCTGAATCAAGTATGAACCGACAATCTGAACCTTGCCAACATCGAACCAATCGACCGGCAACCTACACTACCGCCCATACAAGGCATCATAAGGTGACATCTGAATACTGAAATGGTAGCTATTATAATACTCACTCAACAAGAGGCGAATAATCCTCACTGCTACCCCTGAAATCAAAACACCGGCCCGAGGGTGAATGCACATCGAGACTCACGAGTTCCTAACCTTGCTCAGTAAAACTTCCATAAAAAGAAATAGCGTAACCTGGCTCCACCGGCTGTCATATAGTAAAAGTAGGAACCGTGCGATCTTACAACCTTCCCGATATATAACATCTCGCATAACCTCTGCGAGTAACGATTATCGAAAGACAAGATGGTGACCTCATCGGCGACCATCGTCGAACGCATCCACGAACTCGTCGATGGTTAACTAAACTTGGGCCTAACACCCTCGTGACCTATCACAAAGCGGGACCACCACAATTTTTCCTTACTTCAAACGGGTTGCGGTTGACCGCAATCCGCCTCAACCCGACCCATTTATCGCGCCAAGCTCTTGTTTCCCGATCCGGAACAATCTCACCATCGAGTCACGAAAACCTAGTGGTCTTCTTAGCTCAACTACCCTCTTTCATTTCACACTACTCAGGGACTTATCACACAAACATATCTCACGAATACTATGCACTCCGATAAGGGTCAAACATAATAATAAATATTGTACTCGAGATGGCCTCGCCTCTAAGGTCTCCACGTATAAAACTCTAAGGCTCACACTTTCCCTATCCCCAATCTTACCCTTTTACCTAACCATGATTTCTAATCACAATTAACACAATGCTATCTGAACGTAACACTTAAGATATACTCATCTTATCACACATACTAATCTATAGAGGGTTAAGGATATACCTGTATCTACTGCTTCACTCCCCTTTGTTGTTCTAATCAATCCTACCCTGTTGGGCGCATAGCTAGGAAAGGTGATGAACTAGCCACTGATCCTGAAGGCTGAGTCTCTACATCCGCGCCACTGCCTGGACAATTTCTGCAAAATGGCCTGCTGGCCGCAGCATAACAAGTTGTCGAAGAAATGCGACACTCACAATGACACCTACCACAATGGCCGAGGGTGGGGTGGCCTCTATGGCTAACACCTTCCTCTCGAACCACCGAATCCTGGCGATCGGTAGGTGAGTCCTCCCCTTGCATCCTCCTACTTGAACATTCTCGTCACACGGTTCACGACGGCGCAGTAAAACAAACACCAACAAAAAGACGACATTCCCGGGATGGCGCGCCCTGTGAACACCGAGGAAAATCAACTCGGTGGCTAGAACCTACGATAGCCGTGATCCGGAAGCCTCGAGCTCGACCAACTCGGCATACCGAACGTCCCGAACCTCGTGGAGGACCGTTTCGCATCGCGAGTGCGTATCGATCTGCTTCTTGAGGCGATTCGCCTCGAAAGTTACCAAAGGACCTGCCGACCGCCTTCTTCACGATCTTGGTTAACCTATCGATCCCTACGCTTTCTCGGCTGCGCGCATAAGCCCGTCGCAGCCATGCTCACGCCGATCAAGAGCTACTCTTGTACAACCTCTTTTAGATAATCATCAAGACCGTGATAAATCGACATAATATACTCTCTGGTTGCTATATCCCTAGCTAATGTGGTCTCTTTGCGATCCATACTTTCGCTCACAGTCGTGGGCGAAGGTTCAAATATCATGGCCACAGTAGGAATTGCTGCCGCTGTGCTAGACTCTGCTGGGGCTGACGACGTCGCAGAACTCCCCGAATGAAGCACCACCTCAGGTGATGATTGGGCCTGTTGTCACGACCCGTTCCGGGGCCAGTGACTGGTGCCTTACACGGGCACCCAAGTAGTCATACATCAGAGTAATCAGCGGAATACAAAAACAAGACATGAAACAATTGTAAATTGAGACAATGTTTATATCTGAGAAAATGTCGCCTTTCGGCATATATATATAAAGAGTGAACAGTTACATCCCAACTTTACAACATGACTACAGACCTCTAGGAATGTAAACAACTATGGCGGGACAGGGCCCCGCCATACCCTGAATGTACATATATCTACAACATCAGGGAGAATCATACCAAAAGTCGAGCCTCCGGAGAAAGATGGAGCTCCTGACACCAAAGCAAAGATCCTAAGGATGCGGATCTAGCACCTGCCCTTACCGCGGCATGACGCGGCCCGAAGGAGGTCGATAACAGTACCAAGTATGCGAAATCGTAAAATCAAGTAAAATCAAAGTATTTAAAACCATTTGCAAATACAACGCTTCAATTGCACATAGTGCCACAACATAAACAAGAGCAAAATAGAATTAATGTAACTGGTCTTATCTAGGCCGCGAATGATCGAAGCAAGGCCAATCGCCCATAGTATCATTATGCGTGCCTATCCTGGACTTCCCGCAGTCCGCATAGGTCACACACGCACCGCATGAGGTATTTCGCATCGGGGTAGCTAACCCCTGCACCTCACCGACTCGCGATCCGCATAGTCTCATAGACCGCATAGTCACACACGCACCGCATAGGGCATCCCCGCGACGGATAAAACACCGAATGATCAAGCTCGAACTCGCGACTCGCATAGTCACACAGACCGCATAGGCCGTATAGACCCACATCAAGGGTGGCAAGCCCTCGGTATAACAAGTCAATGGGGTATGTGATATAATAACAGTACAACGGTCTTAACGTTTAACAACGTAAGCACAACAAGAATAACATCACAAGACACTAACACACGTAGTATCATAACATGTTTACTTATCAAACCATCTTACTACATTTGCAAAAGTCAATACAAGATAAACAAATAAGTAAAACCGTTCCTTTTATCTTTCTTAAGTTGTTATACCTAACTTCCCATAAAGCTAGTATAACTCTTAAGCTTTCTGTTTAAAAAAATCAAATATTCTTCTTCTTTGAAATGTTTTATAATTCTTTTGAAAGACTTCAAGATTTTTATTATTCAGGCTTAAGTCAAAAGACATTGCCGTAAAACTACGTCCAGTTAACACACGTACGTCTACCGTACTATATATATATTTTAAAATATCATGCTCAAGAGTATAGGGAGAATCACATACCTTCTTGGCGAAGACCACCTGCCAAGTCGAATATGTCGCGCACAGAGTATCGACCTATAACAGTCAAATACATCTATCAACGCTAGACTATACTGTATAAAGTTCTAAGTAGAGGGTTCTCTATTCTACGGAAAATTGGGCAGCACTTCCCTACCCGTCAAGCTACCCGAGTCTACTGTAAATACAGTCTTATGTAAGTACAATTTAATTCTTCTTCTGTTATACCCTTCTACTGTGATAACAGTTCAATTCTATTCATTAATATTCTTTCATATCTTATACTCAAGTCTTAACTATTCTTATATGTAATATCTAATTACAATAGAAGGACAAGAGTATTTACCTCGATAAGCCCAAAATTATCCAAGTTAAATGTCGCTCCTGAGCAAGGTTTAGCTCCTAATTTGTACGCTCCGATAGCTCCAAGAACCCTTAGAAGTTCCCAACAACTTCTACTAAAATACTATAAGGGAATTGGGCTAGGGTATTTGGAAGACAACTATCTACCAAGGGGGGGTGTTTCGGCTAGGGCTAGAGGGGGAAGAGGGTTGTTTCGGCTAAGCTTCACTCGGGGGGAGAGGAGGCTTGGACGAAAAGCTCACAAGGGAGAGGGGAGGATTTTCAAGACTTGGAGAGTGATTTGTGGATGAAGAAAACCTTCAAGTGTAGGGTGAGGATTTAGGCAAGTGTCCTTATCCATCTACTACACAAAAATATCCTACCAACTCCTTGACAAAACAAGCCACAAAATCGTCCAAATGGACGCCTCAAATCCGCCAACTAGAGGGTGACAAGTGTCGCCCTCTCGTTGGTCCAAAATGTTTCGTCTCTCGGAAAAATCCGCAAATATTAGAAATGATATAGCCGTAATTTATCCTACGCGAGTTTTGTAAAACGTTTCGTCGGAAAACCATTCATTTTGTGTGTTGTGCCCAATTTTCGCCCTTAATGCCTACTTAAGGCTAAACTTTTGTACGTACGCCCTCACATACATACTCTGGAAATACGGGGTATAACACCTGTGCCCTCGTAACCCTCTGTGCTCTACTCGCAGCTCCCTCGGCTGCCTTGCCCTTCTGGGCCCGGGTTGCCTTGCATGGAGGCATAACTGGTAAGGGAAAGAAATACGTTAGAGGGGTCCAACTTATAACACAGCTCTAAGGCACGATCTCAGAGTGAGAATAATGGAAACCAATCCTAAATATCCTATAGCCTCCTGATTATTGGTGTGGTGCACAACACACCGATAATCAAGACTCTACTAGATACGGTCTGTAGACACTTTCCGAGGAATAACCTGGCTCTGATACCACTTTTGTCACGACCCGAACCCGGGCCCGTGACTGGTGCCTGCCCCGGGCACCCAAGTAGACATACATCAGAGTAACCAGCAGAATATAAAACAAGACATGAAACAATATGAAGTGAGAAACAATTTATCTGAGAAAAGTTGTCTTTCGGCATATATATATATATAAACTTGAACAGTTACATCCCTTTTACAAACCCTGCCCACAACAGTACTACAAACCTCTAAGAATGTTATAACAATAATGGCGGGACGGGCCCCGCCATACCCCTGAATGTAAGTACCTACAACGACAAAGGACTATACCAAAGATAAGCCTCCGGAGACACGGAGCTTCCCAAAACGCTGAACTGTGACCATATGAGCGAGGATCAACAACTGGTGTACCTCTACCTGCGGCATGAACGCAGCCCCCCGAAGGAGGTCGATAACAGTACCAAGTATGTGGCCCGAAAATCAGTAAATGAAATCATAACAGTCTATATAAAGAGAAGACATATATGATAACCAATTTACGATACACAATATGTGATCGTATCAAGTCGAGGACTCACGCCTTAAAGTCATCCTTCAAATATAACCATGGGTCTCATGCCCACAATATCAATCATGCGTGGAATTCGCCCGCCATCACCGGCGATCCATGATATAAAAGCACCAAGGAATACACATGAACACGTGTCCCACTGTGTCATAATAAAGCATGCGGGGTAAGTAAGAAGGCATAGCCGACTACTAAAACCACGGTACCAACAATGCTATAAAGCGTATCACGAGGTCTTTCTGCATCGCGCCACGTGATCGGCGGCCACTCGCCCTCCGTATCAATGCGCGCGTCTAATCCTCGAGCTTACGCGACTCGCGCAGGCCACCTAGGCTGCGTGAGGTATTCCCGCGTCGAGGGTAGCTACTCCTCGGCATCGCCCCGACTCTCGTAGTCGCGTGGCCACATAGACCGCATGAGGTATTCCTCGCACACTAACCTGGAACTCTCGTAGCTCCGCATAGGTCCCCTGGACCCGCATGAGGCATCCCTCGCATCGGGGGGCAGCTTAACCCCCGGTATAACATGTCAAGAGGTGAGTGGTACAATACTAACATAACGGCTTATCGTTAAACAATATAAGCACAACAAGGGAACCCCCTTTACACAAATGTTACAAGATACTAACACACGTAGCATCATAACATGTTTACTTATCAAACCAACAAGAAAGTATTATAAGGCTATCAAAAACCAACATAGTCAAGTTATTCACACAAGGTACTTTCTATTTTATGTCAACAAGTTCGGGTTTTTATCCCCAAAGTACTTCATACATTAAATCTTTAAAAGATCTGTTTCTTTCACAAAAGGCACACGATACCCGTAGTATCAAAATAGAGTGACTATCTTTTTTAAGTAAACCCAAACAACTTCCCTACCTTCTTTTTGAACCAACTTAAGACAAAAGCATGCCTTCTTTTTTAAACGAAAACGCTTCAAATTTCAAGTCTTTGTCTTTTATAAATCAAGTCCTTACTTTGAAATTTTAAGAAAATCAAAACTTGTTTATTAATGATCTTATTAAAGCAGTCATGATCTAGGAAATGTAATACAATTTTGTCTTATCTTAGCTTCTATGCAGATGGAGGTTTCTACTGGTTTTAATAATACTTAATTAGTCAATACATTTTCCTTTATTTTACTGCGATGGTTTGTTCGATACTTATTTCCCTTTTCCAAATCAATACAAGGCTTTTATAAACAATTAAGTAAACTGCCTTTTATCTTTCTTAAGTCGTTATACCTAACTTCCCATAAAGCTAGCATAACTCTTAAGCTTTTAAAACCAAGTATTACTCTTCTTTCAAAAACGATTCATAATTTTTTTGAAATACTTCAAGATTCTTATTATTTAAAACTCAAGTAAAAAGACATCGAAGTAAAACCACGTTCGCTTAACACACGACGTCTCGTACTATATATATTCTTTTAAAATATCATGCTCAAGAGGATAGGAAGAATCACATACCTCCTTGGCGAAATCCACCTGCCAAGTCGAATATGTCGCGCACAGAGTATCAACCTATAATAGTCAAATACGTCTATCAACGTCTAGACTACTCTGTAGAATATTCTAAGCAGAAGGTTCTTATTTCTACGGAAATTTGGGCAGCACTTCCCTGCCGTAAAGCTACACAAGTCTCAGTAAATACAGATGTAAATGCAGTTCAATTCTCTTCTTTTATACCATCCTTCTATATCTTATACTCAATTATAAACTACTATATGTAATTTCCAATTACAATAGAAGGACAAAAATATTTACCTCGATAAGCCCAAAATTATCCAAGATTAAAGTCGATCCTGAGCAAGGTTTAGCTCCTATTTTGTACGCTCCAATTCGCTCCAAGAAACCCTTAGAAGTTCTAAACAACTTCTACTTAATACTTCAACCAACTATGAAGATTTTCCTAGGGCTTCGTTTTGTGACTAAAGGATATAAAGTAGCATTTCCGGGCTTTTTGTATAGAGCTAACATTGGAATACGACCAGGTATTTGGGCAAAGGTATTTTGCAATAACAACAATACTTGGAGAATATTTTTCTACCTAGGGGGGGGGGTTTCGGCGAGACCAACAAGGAAAGGGGGGGGGGGGGGGGAAGGGGTTTGGCCGAGAGCGCACAAAGGGGGAAGGAGTTTTTGAGACTTGGAAATTGTTAAGTGGATGAAGAATAAGTCTTGAACTTAAGGGGTATTTATAGGCCAATCAATGGCCAAGATCAAAGCAAGTGGATGGTGGAGATTTGGACAAGTGTTGTGTGGGTCCCACTTATACATCTACTACACAAATATCTAGAAAAACATTGACCAAATGTTTAAGGCATTTTCCATGTAAAAAACGTGCCAACAACTCCCTCACCAAACCGTCCACTTGAGGGTGACACATGTCGCCCTCTCGTTGGTCCAAAATATTTCATCTCTCGGAAAAATCCAAAATAAATAAATTCCTGAAAACGTAAAATTCCTTTACAAGGTTCGGAAAATTTTCCGTCGGAAAAACAAATCTTTTTCGTGGATGTGCACAATTTAGTCCTTAACAATAATTCGGGCTTACAAAATTGTACGTACGTCCTCACATACATACTCTGGAAATACGGGGTATAACATTTTTTCCCCCTTAGAAACATTCGTCCCGAATGTTTCTTCTAAGTCTCAAAACACGCTAGCGCCGGTATAGTTTTCACTAATATACTTATGAAACCAATCATGCCGTACCTGGCCATAACATAACACACGCGCAAATACTTAACTCCAAGTCCATGAGGAATCACCTCTAGCATCACAAAAGCTCCCACCCAAGGTCTAAAAGATATTCCCTTCGCACCTTTACTTCACAAAAGTAATGATCACTTCTATTCTCTTACTCGTCGTACCCTCCTCGTACACTCGAACACTTCCTAAATAAACTTACCACCTTTCTGTTATTGCTTCAGTTTCCAAAATCTTGGGGTTACTATCTCCAACTTGGTCATCATTAACCGGGAACACTCTGGATAGATCTCTGATACTTTTCCGAACATAGCAACATGAAAGACCGGACGTACTGCCTCCTAAGTCGGACGACAATGCTAACTTATAGGCAACCTGGCCTATTCTACAACCGATCTGAAAAGGCTCAAAGTACCTCGGGCTAAGTTTCCCCTGCTTTCCAAATCTCGTCACACCCTTCCGGGGTGGTACCTTCAAGAAGACCGACCGTCAACCTGAACTCCAAGTATCGACGCAGATTATCTGCCCGACTCCTGTTGACTCTGAGCTGTCAATAACCTCTCCTGGATAAGCTTCACCCTATCCACATCCTGCTGAATCAAGTATGAACCGACAATCTGAACCTTGCCAACATCGAACCAATCGGCCGTGACACTACCGCCTACAAGGCGCTTCATAAGGTGACATCCGAATACTGAAATGGTAGCTTTTATAATACTCACTCAACAAGATGCGATTAATCCTCACTGATACACCTGAAATCAAAACACCGGCGAGGTGAATGCACATCGAGACTCACCGAGTTCTAACCTTTGGTAAAACCTCCATAAAAGAAATAGCGTAAACTGGCTCCACCGTCATCATAAAGTAAAAGTAGGAACCGTGCGATCTTACAACCTTCGATATATAACATCTCGCATAACCCTCTGTAAATAGCTTCGATGAAAGACAAGATGGGCTGACCTCATCGGTCCGACTACTGGTCGAACGCATCCACGAACTCGTACGATGGTTAACTAAACTTGGGCCTAACACCCTCGTGACCCTATCACAAAGCGGGACCACCACAATTTTTCCTTACTTCAAACCGGGTTGCGGGTTGACCCGCAATCTGGACTCAACCCGACCCATTTATCGTGCCAAGCTCTTGTTTCCCGATCCGGAACAATCTCACCATCGTGTCACGAAAACCTAGTGGTCTTCTTAGCTCAACTACCCTCTTTCATTTCACACTACTCAGGGACTTATCACACAAACATATCTCACGAATACTATGCACTCCGATACGGGTCAAACATAATAATAAATATTGTACTCGAGATGGCCTCGCCTCTAAGGTCTCCACGTATAAAACTCTAAGGCTCACACTTTTCCTATCCCCAATCTTACCCTTTTACCTAACCATGATTTCTAATCACAATTAACACAATGCTATCTGAACGTAACACTTAAGATATACTCATCTTACCACACATACTAATCTCTAGAGGGTTAAGGATATAACTTTATCTACTGCTTCACTCCCCTTTGTTGTTCTAATCAATCCTGCCCTGTTGGGCACATAGCTAGGGAAGGTGATGAACTAGCCACTGATCCTGAAGGCTGAGTCTCTACATCCGCGCCACCTCTGGTCGGACAATTTCTCGCAAAATGGCCCTGCTGGCCGTAAGCATAACAAGTTGTCGAAGAAGTACGACACTCCCCACAATGACACCTACCACAACGGCCACACCGAGGTGGGGGTGGCCTCTCCAGCTAACACCCTTCCTCTCGAACCATCAATCCATAATCGATGCGGTAGGTGAGTCCTCCCGCTGCATCCCTCCTACTTGAAGATTCTCTAGTCACATGGCCCTGACGGCCGCAGGTAAAATAAGTACCAACAAAAAGACGACATTCCCGGGATGGCGCACGCCTGTCGTGAACACCGAGGAAAATCGAACGGCTGGCTAGAACCTACGTATAGCTGTGATCCAGAAGCCCTGGAGCTCTGACCAACTCTGGCATACCCCGAACGTCCTGAACCCTGTGGAGGACCGCTCTGCACTGGCGGAGGTGCGTTTCCCTGCTAGTGCACTACTTTCTTTTCTCTGTTTAATTTAGGGAGAAGGGCTTAGTCATGTGCTCGTGTGTTCTTGTTATCAAGGATTGTCATCACCAGGTTGAGTTTGACCAATTCAAGGTTCAAAATGGGGTTGCTCCCCCTTTTTTTGGAGGGGATAAAGTCTTCTTGCTGCGGATAAATCTTTCGTAGGATCGGTCGTAACGAGTGCACATGAATGTTTGGAAGCAGTTCCCCTGCTAATTCCGAAGCCGGTGCCAACCAACCGGCCCCTAGCTTTAAGTTTATATAAAACGTAGTTAGCAGAGGTCACTCTGTCTAGCCTTTCCTCAATCCGCTTTCTTTAAAAAAAATGAAAGGCATTTTAGTCCAGACACCACTTCATTTAGGGAGTCCCCTATTCTATTGAATCAATCCTGCTGAGGCGATTCGCCTCGAAAGTTACCAAAGGACCCTGCCGATCTGGCCTTCTTCTGCTGATCTTGGTTAACCCGTCGATCCCTACGTTTCTCGACTGCTTGCATAAGCCCGTCTGTGAGCCATGCTCGTACGATCAAGAGCTACTCTTGCAACCCTCTTTTAGATAATCATCAAGACCCGTGATAAATCGGTACATAATATACTCTGCAGTTTGCTAAATCCACTAGCTAATGTGGTCGTCTCTTTGCAATCCATACTTTACGCTCGGGTCGTGGGCGAAGGTTCAAATATCATGGCGCAGAGGAATCGCTCCGCGTGCTAGACTCTGCTTGGGTGGCGACGTCGCAGAACTCCCGAATGAAGCACCACCTCGGGTGATGATTGGGCTGTGCCTCGTAACCCTCGTGCTCTGCTCGCGGCTCCGCCGCCTTGCCCATACGGGCGGGTTGCCTTGCATGGAGGCATAAGCGGTAAGGGAAAGAAATACGTTAGAGGTCCAACTTATAACACATCTCTAAGGCACGATCTCGAGTGAGAAGAATGAAACCAATCCTAAATATCCTATAGCCTCACGATTATTGGTGTGGTGCAACACACCGATAATCAAGACTTCTACTAGATACGGTGCGTAGACACTTTCAGAGGAATAACCGGCTCGATACCACTTTTGTCACGACCGAACCGGGCGTGGATCGTGCTCCCGGCACCCAGTAGACATACATCGAGTAACCATAAATATAAAACAAGATATGAAACAATATGAAGTGAAAGCAGTTTATCGAGAAAAGTTGCCTTCGGCATATATATATATATAAACTTGAGCGATTACATCCCTTTACAAACCACCGCCAACAAGACTACTGCACCTCTAGAATGTTATAACAACAATGGCGGGACAGGGCCCGCCATACCACGAATGTAAGTACCTACAACGACAGGAACTATACGAATAAGCCTCGGAGATACGGAGCTTCCCAGCGTGAGCGGTGACCATATGGCGAGGATCAACAAGCGGTGTACCTCTACTGCGGCATGAACGCGGCCCAGAAGGAGGTCGATATCAGTCTTGTCACGACCGATCCGGGCGTGGATCGTGCCTTACCCCGGGCACCCTAGTGATACAACGTCAGAGAAAATCAGCGGAAATAAAAACTAAAACATGAGACAAGTCATAAAGCATGAACCAGGCTAACCAAAACGGTCACCTTCCTGAATATATACATATATCAAACTGAACAGTTAAATCCTTTTACAAAATCCTGCCCACAACAGTACTACAGACCTCTAAGAATGTAACCATAACTATGACGGGACAGGGCCCCGCCATACCCCTGAATGTACAAGTATCAACACTGACAAGGGACTATACCAAAGATAAGCCTCCGGAGAAACGGAGCTTCCCAAAACGCTGAACCGTGATCCTATAGGCGCGGATCCACAACCGATGTACCTCTACCTGCGGCATGAGCGCACTTCGAAGGAGGTCGATAACAGTACCAAGTATGTTAAACTGTAAAATACTGTAAATGAAATCATAATAGTCTATATAAAGCAGGAGACATGTATGATAACCAAACTATAGTCCATAATATATAAACAGTCATGTCAAGTCAGGGACTCACGCCCTCAAAGTCATTACTCCAGTATAACAATGGGTCTCACGCCCACAACATCAATCATGCCCGTGGAATACCTTCGCCAGCTGGCGATCTATGATATAATCACGCCAAGAAGTACACATGAACACTAGGTCCCACGTGTCATAACAACCGTACTAACAATACTATACAACGACCACGAAGGCGACGGGGCAAGTCTGAAGCCGACTACCGGATACCAGCGTGTCACGTGGTGGCCGGGGCAATCGAGGGCTAACTACGGTACGAGCGTGTCACGAGACCTCGTCACTACAATGAGCGGGGTAAGTGTGAGGGCTAACTACCAGTGCGAGGCGAATCGACCACGAGGCGGGGCAAGTCTGAAGCCGACCACGGATACAAGGCGAATCGGTAAACCTCGTGGAGCTAGTCCATGGAACAACAATCCTAATGGAACCATACCCGTGGGCCACCCATCGTGTCAGTAGGTCAAAAAGGATACAACAAGACAACAATCACAATGGAAGCATACTCGTGGGCCACCCATCGTGTCAGTATGTCCAAAGCGATTAACAAAATAACACTCCTAATGGAAACATACCCGTGGGCCACCTATCGTGTCAGTATGTCCATCAATCAAGAATAACATGACCGGCCCTCCATCGAGAGACGCGGTAACATAAGGATACAACACTTGCACAACAAGGCTATCACACGCAAAACACACGCAAGTTACACACAACTCGAGGTACTTTCATTTTATGCCAAGGTTCAGGTTTTAATCCCAAAGTACTACGTACGTTAAATTCTTTTTAGAAGATCCATTTCTTTTACAAAAGTCACCCAATACCCGTAGTATCAAAATAGAGTGACTAACATTTTTAAGTAAACCAAAACAACTTCCATACTTTCCTTTTTATAACCAAATTAAGGCAATACTATGCCTTCTTTTTAGACCAAAACACTTCTCCTTTTAAAGTCAAGTTACCACTTTAAAACCAATGATAAAACCATTCTTTTGTTTTCATAAAGTCGTTATAACTAACTTCCCATAAAGCTGTTATAACACTTTATGTTTTAAACCAACTTAAGACAAAACAATGCCTCCTTTTAAACCGAAAACTCTTCAATTCCACAAGTCTCTTTTCTTTTAAAACCACAACAAGTATTCTTTTAAAACCCAAATAATGTACTCTTTTCAAAACAAGTAACCTATACTCAAAATCAAGTTACTTCACTTTTTCCGAAAACAAGTCGTTATAAGTCAAGTCTCTTATCTTTCAAGATCAAGTCTCTTAACTTTCAAAATCAAGTCGTTTATAAGTCAAGTCTCTTATCTCTGAAGATCAAGTCTCTTAACTTCTACAATCAATAAACCATTCTTCTACCTACATAAAGTCGTTATAACTAACTTCCCATAAAGCTATTATAACACCCTATGTTTTAAACCAACCAAATCACTTAGCACATGTACGTCTACCGTACTACATAGTTCACAACAATCATGCTCGAAAAGATAGGAAGAGGTTCACATACCTCGCGACGATTATCGACATTTAGCAAAACGCTCCACAGTACTGTAACTCTGCTAGCCTTTTCCACTCTTCAAGTAGAATACGCTACTCAAATCGCAACCTATAAAGGCCACAAAATGCCTATCAACTCTAGATCTCTTCGTAGAATATTCTAAACACACATGGTTCCATATTACGCAGAAAATTCGCGCCTCCCCCCGCAATCACACAAATCTCTCCTATCAAGCCCACTACTGTGCCAACAACTCCCAGGCGATTTACACGTCTAACCGGACGTGTTCAAATCTGCTTCACAATAATACAACAGTCTACTGTAAATACAGCCCTATGTAAATACAGTTCAATTCTTTTCAATACTCATTCTATATATAGTATACTCTACTATATATTACAACAACATGTAATTTCCAATTACAATAAGGGGACAAGATTATTTACCTCGATAAGCCCAAAATTATCCAAGATTAAAGTCGATCCTGAGCAACGTTTAGCTCCAATTCCTTACGCTTCAACCCGCTCCAAGCAACCCTTAGAAGTTTCTAAACAACTTCTCTTAACACTTCAACCAAGCTTATTGTCACGACCCGTTCCGGGGCCCGTGACTGGTGCCTTACCCCGGGCACCCTAGTGACACAACATCAGAGTAATCAGCGGAACATAAAACACATACATGAACAAGTGAAGTACAAAGCGATGTCGAGGAAAACTTGCCTTTCGCATATATAAATAACCACTTTTTACAAATGAGCAGTTTAATCCTTTTTACAAACCACGCCCACTTGTGATTACTACTGCACTTAAGAAATGATCGACAACAACGACGGGACGGGGCCGTCATACCACGAATGTAGCACCTGACAACAGGGACTATACCAAGATAAGCCTCCGAGAAACGGAGCTTCCCAGTGAGCTGTGACCACTAGAGCGAGGATCAACGATCGTGTACCTTTACTGCGGCATGAACGCGGCCCCGAAGGAGTCGATCTGGCAGTGCAGAGTATGTGAAACTAAAAATAAATCAGTAAATGAAATCATAGTAGTCTATACAAAGCGGGAGACATGTATGATAACAAACTACGATTCACCATAAATAGCGATCGTGTCAAGTCGGGGACTCACGCCTCAAGTCATCACTCAATTTTAACAATGGGTCTCACGCCCACCACATCAATCGTGCGTGGGATACCTTCCGCCAGCTGGCGGTTTATGATATACAAGCACCAGAATACACATGAACACGAGTCCCACTGTGTCCTAATAAAGCAGATGCAGGTGAAATCGAAGGCATAGCCGACTACTAACACCAGCAGTACCAACAAGGTCATAAGGCGTGTCATGATATCTGCAGGCCGTCACATGATAAAAAGTGGTCACTCGCCGCGATATCAAATGTGCGCGTCTAGCCACTCGAACTCTCCGCACTCGCGATAGGCGGTCGAGATAGGCCCGCATGAGGTATAACCCGCATCGAGGGTAGCTACTCCGGCGATCGCCCCTGGACTCGCGATCGCGTAGCGCGACCGCGTGACCACAAGGCGCCGCGACACGACTGAGCTCCGTAGCTCGCATGGATCCACGGACCCGCGTGGTATTCTCGAATCATGGTCCCGCATCGCTGAGTCTACCGCGTGGAGGCGACTTAACCTCCGAACACAAGTCAAGGTGAGTGGTACAATACCAACATAACGGTGATAGTCAAACAACTTTAAGCGCGATCGAGGAAAACCCCTTTACACTAACATCACAAGATACTAACACACGTAGCATCCCAACATGTTTACTTCTCAGATCAACAAGAAAGTATTTACAAGGCTATCACGAACCAATACAATAGAGTATTCACACAAGGTACTTTCTACTAACAAGTTCGAATATCTAACCCCAAAGTACTTCACATTAAATCTTTAAAAGATCTGTTTCTTTCACATAAGTCACACAATACGTAGTATAAAATAGAGTGACTATCCTTTTAAGAAAACCAAAACTCTTACCTTTGTAAATTCAAGTAACAACATTATTTTCCAAACGTCCAAGTTTGCCTAATATCAAATGTTCACGTTTCTTATTTTAGAAAGGTTTCGTAGTTCATAGTTTTATTCATTTAAGAATAATATAATTCTCTTTTAAACAATCGGAGAAACATAAGCCTTATATGTGAGTAGGACATTCTTGTTTATAACAATATTATTACAGCAGCCATGATCTAGGAAATATCATTTTGTCTCATCTTAGCTTCTATGCAGATGGAAGTTTCTACTGGTTTTAATAATACTTAATTATTCAAAACATTTCCTTTTATTAACGTATTTGCGATGGTTTGTCGATACATTCGATTTCCAAATCAAGAAAGCATTCTTAAGCGTTATACCTAACTTCCCATAAAGCTAGTATAACTCTTAAGTTTTCAAACACCAAGTATTACTTCTCCTTTCAAAATGATTCAAAAACTTTTGAAATACTTCAAGTTCTTTCTTATCATATAACAAGCGATTATAGTTCAAATCGATTACCTTTTAAAAACCACATGTATTTTCTTACTAACATAAAGTCGTTATAACCAACTTCCCATAAAGCCGTTATAACACTTTATGTTTTAAACCACTCAAACACATTTAGCACGTATGCGTCTGCGTACTACATAGTTCACACATATCATGCTAGAAGAGATAGGAAGAGGTTCACATACCTCGCGACGAGTATCGACTCATGCAAAACGCTCAAGTACTTCCAAACGTCGGCTACTCCTTAAGCCACGTAGATCGCGCCACACGTAGTACATCAACCTATAAGGCCACAAGGCGCTTATTAACATTTAGATCTCATCGTAGAACATTCTACCGAAAATTCGGCAGCACCTCCCCGCCACAGAAATCTCTCTCTATCGAGGCTACCAAGCCAACCAGGGGTTATACATCTAACCCGACGGGTACAATTCTACTATACCGTAATACTACACAAGTCTCATGTCTGATCCTATGTAATTACTGATTCGATTCGATTCCTTATTCTTGAGCTTAAGTCAAAAGACATTGCAACAACTACGTTGATTACATATATAGTATACTTCAACTATATATTCTAACAACATGTAATATCCAATTACAATAGGGGGACAAGATAATTACCTCGATAAGCCCATAATTATCCGAGTTTAAAGTCGATCCTTAGCAATGTTTCGCTCCTACACCGGTGCTCGTCGCTCCAAACAACCCTTAGAAGTTCTAACCAACTTCTACCAAGCACTCAACTAACCATGGAGATTTTCCTTAGGGTTTCGGTTTTGTATTGTGGGAAGTATGATAGTATTTACGGGCTTTTCAGATAGATATAACCTTAGAATACTACAAGGTATAAGGCTAAGGTATTTGGGCATTATAACAATACTTTTGAGAGTATTTCTCAACCAAGGGTACCCACGAGAACACCCTAAGGTAGGGGGTGCTCTCGGCGAAGAACTCTTAGGAAGGGAGAGGGTGCTCTCGGCCACAAGGCCACATGAAAGGGGAGGAGGCTCTTGGGCGAGAGTCAACAAGAGGAGGAGAGGGGTTCTCAAGACTTAGAGATTTGAGGATGAAGAAGTCTTCAAAGGGAGGGGTATTTATAGGGTAAGCAAAGGCCAACCAAGGGCAAGATCTAGCCAAGTGCTAAGCAAGTGTAGGGCCAAGATGTGCCCAAGTGCCCCTAGTCCCTACTCCACAAATCCTCACAAAATATCTCACCAACTTGACCTTCAAACGTCGAGGGTGGCGTCGACTCCACCAACTTGAGGTGACAAGTGTCGCCCTCTCGTTGGTCCAAAACATTTCATCTCTCGGAAAAATCCGCAAAATAAGAAAAGACATAGCGAATTTTCCCTCGCAGTTATGTAAAGCGTTTAGTCGAAAAAGCGACTCTGTCGGCACTTGTGCCCAAATGCCATTCGGCCAAGCCACCTAGGCGGGGGTGACACGTGTCACCCTCCTCTTGGCCCAAAATAAAACATCTTCCGAAAATATCCCCCATGGCCAAAATCTAGAAATCAAAGTGGGCCCAAAACCAGTAAATTTCTCCCGTGGGCCCACGTGACCATTTCCAAAATAAAATTCCATAATTCTCTAATATTCCAGAAGTCCGAATACCAAATCTGGGAATCCATTCCCATTAACGAACCTTTTTCCTTCACAAAACCGAAACTTTTCCGTGGAAAAATCACCTCTTTCTTCCTTTCCAATATTTACGCCGTATTCGCACGCGTCGTCCTCGCATACCACGGAACTACGGGTATAACTTTCTTCCCCCCTTAGAAACATTCGTCCCGAATGTTCCTTCTAAGTCTCAAAACGAACACGTGCTAGTATAGTCTTCACTACTATACTTACGAAACAATCCTGCCACAGCTGGCCACAGAAATACCTGCGCAACATACTTATATCCAAGTCTACGAGGAAACACCTCTAACATCACCACAAATACACTTTTGTCACTTTGCGCGAGCCTAGCTCAAGCGACCCAACAAATGGTACCGGTCGCTGCGATCATCAAGGTATCGTGCTCGAATTCTTACCACATTTACGATCGCTCTAGTATCCAAAACTAAATCACACCGTCCGGTGGTACTTTCAAGAAGACCGACCGTCGGCACGAACTCTGGCGTCGTCGCCGATTATCGCCGCGATTCTCCGCTGCCGTAACTTCTTCTAGACAAGCTTCTCACTATCCACGATCTGCCGGAACAAGCTCAACAACTATCGAACCACCGCAACATCGAACCAATCGGCCGTGACTTACACTTCGCCCTCGCAAGGCTTCATAAGGCGACCTCCGAACACCGAAATGGTAGCTTAAACGCTCCTCCACAGAGACAACAATCTTCACAACTACCTGAATTCCACATCGCGGCGGCGAATGCGGTCGAGACTCACTGAGTCCTTAACCCGCTGGTAAAACTTCGAAACAAAAACAGTAGTAACACTGGCTCCACTGCGCCATAAGGTGAAGGTAGGCACCGTCGCGACCTTACAACCTTTACGATAAATCAACATCGCCGAGTGAACGGTCCGATCAAGAACACGATGGGCTGCCCCATCGACCGACCATCGGTCGACGCATCCACGAACTCGTCTGTTTGGTTAACTAAACTTGGGCCTAACACCTCGTGACCGCTTCCACAGGCGGGACCACCACAACAGCACCACCACCAAACATGCGCGGGTTGACCCGCGCGTGGCCTCAACCCAGGCGAAGCGCGAAATACTATCTCCCCGAAGGAACAATCTCTCAAAACACGTTACGAAAACCTAGCGGTCTTCTTAGCTCAACTACCCTCTTTCCTTCCACACTACTCAGGGACTTATCCCACGAACATAGCTCACGTGCACTATGCACTCCTATAAGGGTCAAACATAATATACGTCTTTTACTCGAGATGGCCTTACCTCTAAGGTCTCTACGCGTAAAACTCTAAGGCTCACACTTTCTCTATCCCCCAACATCTTACTCGGTTAAACAACCATGATTTCTAATCACAACTAACATACTGCTACCAGAACATAGCACTTAAGGTATACTCACCTTATCACATATACAAAATTCTAGAGGTTTAGGATATGCTGCGTCTCTTGCTTCACTCCACATGTCGTTCTAATCGAACTGCCCGTAGGCGCATAGTTTAAGGAAGGTGACGAACTACCCACCGGTACTGAAGACAAAATCCTTCTACTAGGTCACCTATTCGTCATATGGCCCTGACGGCCACAGGTACAACAAGTATCAATCTAAAAAGACGACATTCCCCGGGATGACGTGCATCGCCTGATGAATCGAAAACCACCGAGTCTGACCGACTCCTGCATACCCCGAACGTCATGAATCCGTGGGGACCTCTGCTTGGCGGATGTGCATAATCTAATCTGCCGGTGGCGACTTGCCTCGGTTACCAAAGGACCTGCCGCTCGCCCCTTCGATGTCGCCCGTTAACCCGTCGATCTCTACGTTTCTCGGCTGCTGCGTATAAGCCCGCTTCATAGGCCATGCTCGCTTATCGAAGAATTACTCTTGTACAACCCTCTCTTTAGATAGTCATCAAGACTCGCGGTACATCGGTATTTTCTCTGGTAGCCACATCCATAGCTAATGTGGTCGTCTCTGCAATCTATATTCTCTGTTCCCAATCGTGGGCGAAGGTTCAAATATTATGGCGCGATGGAGCTGCCGCCGTGCTAAACTCTGCTGGGCTAGTGGCGTCGCGAAATCCCGAATGAAGCACCATCAAGGTGATAATTGGGCTTGTGCCCGCAACCCTCGAACTCAACTCGCGGCTCCTGCCGCCTTGCCTCACGGGCGGGTTGCCTACGCGGAGGCATAGAGATAAGGGAAAGAAATACGTTAGAGGGTCCAACTTACAACACAGCTCTAAGGCATGATCTCAGAGTGAGAAGAATAGAAACCAATCCTAAATATCCTATAGCCTCCTGATTATTGGCGTGGTGCACAACACACCGATAATCAAGACTCTCTTGGATACGATGCGTAGACACTTTCCGAGGATTAATCGCTCACGATACCACTTTTGTCACGACCCGTTCGGGGCCGTGGTCGTGCCTTACCCCGCACCCTAGTGACACAACATCGTGTAATCATGGAACATAAAACACATACATGAACAAGTGAAGTACAAAACAGTAATCTGAGGAAAACTTGCCTTTCGGCATATATAAATAACCACTTTTTACAAATGAACAGTTTAATCCTTTTTACAAACCCTGCCCACAACAGTACTACAGACCTCTAAGAAATGATACGACAACAACGACGGGACAGGGCCGCCATACCACGAATGTAGCACCTCTGACAACAGGGGACTATACCAAGATAAGCCTCCGAGAAACGGAGCTTCCCAGCTGACTGTGACCACTAGAGCGAGGATCAACGGCGGGTGTACCTTTACTGCGGCATGAACGCGGCCCCAGGAGGTCGATAACAAAAGTGCGAGTATGTGAAACTAAAAATAAATCGTAAATGAAATCATAGTAGTCTATACAAAGCGGGAGACATGTATGATAACAAACTACGATTCACCATAAATAGCGATCGTGTCAAGTCGGGGACTCGCCTCAAGTCATCACTCAATTTTAACAATGGGTCTCACGCCCACATCAATCGTGCGTGGGATACCTTCGCCATCTTGGCGGTTTATGATATACAAGCACCAAGGAATACACATGAACACGTGTCCCACTGTGTCTAATAAAGCGATGCAGGGTAAATGCGAAGGCATAGCCGACTACTAACACCAGCGGTACCAACAAGGTCATAAGGCGTGTCATGATATCTGTCTGCACCGTCACATGATAAAAGCCGGTCACTCGCCCGCGATATCAAATGTGCGCGTCTAGCCTCGAACTCTCGCAGACTCGCATAGGCGGTCGGATAGGCGCGTGAGGTATAACCCGCGTCGGTAGCTACTCCCGGCGTCGCCCCGACTCGCGATCCGCGTAGCCCTGAGACCGCGTGACCACAAGGGCGCGCGCGACACGGAGCTCCGTAGCTCGCATGGATCCCGGACCCGCGTGAGGTATTCTCGAATCATGGTCCCGCATCGCTGAGTCTACCCGCGTCGGAGGCGGCTTAACCTCCGAACACAAGTCAAGGTGAGTGGTACAATACCAACATAACGGTGATAGTCAAACAACTTTAAGCGCGATCGAGGAAAACCCCTTTACACTAACATCACAAGATACTAACACACGTAGCATCCCAACATGTTTACTTCTCGGATCAACAAGAAAGTATTTACAAGGCTATCACGAACCAATACAATAGAGTATTCACACAAGGTACTTTCTACTAACAAGTTCTTATCTAACCCCAAAGTACTTCACATTAAATCTTTAAAAGATCTGTTTCTTTCACATAAGTCACACAATACCCGTAGTATAAAATAGAGTGACTATCCTTTTAAGAAAACCAAAACTCTTACCTTTGTAAATTCAAGTAACAACATTATTTTCCAAACGTCCAAGTTTGCCTAATATCAAATGTTCACGTTTCTTATTTTAGAAAGGTTTCGTAGTTCATAGTTTTATTCATTTAAGAATAATATAATTCTCTTTTAAACAATCGGAGAAACATAAGCCTTATATGTGAGTAGGACATTCTTGTTTATAACAATCTTATTACAGCAGCCATGATCTAGGAAATATCATTTTGTCTCATCTTAGCTTACATGCGGATGGAAGTTTCTCTGGTTTTAATAATACTTAATTATTCAAAACATTTCCTTTTAACGCTTTGCGATGGTTTGTCGATACATTCGATTTCCAAATCAAGAAAGCATTCTTAAGCCGTTATACCTAACTTCCCATAAAGCTAGTATAACTCTTAAGTTTTCAAACACCAAGTATTACTTCTCCTTTCAAAATGATTCAAAAAACTTTTGAAATACTTCAAGTTCTTTCTTATCATATAACAAGCCAGTTATAGTTCAAATCAGTTACCTTTTAAAAACCACATGTATTTTCTTACTAACATAAAGCTGTTATAACCAACTTCCCATAAAGCCGTTATAACACTTTATGTTTTAAACCACTCAAACACATTTAGCACGTATGCGTCTACCGTACTACATAGTTCACACATATCATGCTAGAAGAGATAGGAAGAGGTTCACATACCTCGCGGCAGTATCGACTCATAGCAAAACGCTCAAGTACTTCCAAACGTCGGCTACTCCTTAAGCCACGTAGATCGCGCCACACGTAGTACATCAACCTATAAGGCCACAGCGCTTATTAACATTTAGATCTCATCGTAGAACATTCTACCAAAATTCTGCGCCTCCCCACAACAGTAAATCTCTCTCTATCGAGGCGGCTACCAAGCCAACCGGGGGTTATACATCTAACCCGACGGGTACAATTCTACTATACCGTAATACTACACAAGTCTCATCAGATACACCTATGTAATTACGATTCGATTCGATTCCTTATTCTTCAGGCTTAAGTCAAAAGACATTGCCAACAACTACGTTCAGTTCTATATATAGTATACTTCAACTATATATTCTAACAACATGTAATATCCAATTACAATAGGGGGACAAGATAATTACCTCGATAAGCCCATAATTATCCGAGTTTAAAGTCGATCAGTAGCAATGTGTCGGTCCTACACCGGTGCTCCGTCCGCTCCAAACAACCCTTAGAAGTTCTAACCAACTTCTACCAAGCACTCCAACTAACCATGGAGATTTTCCTTAGGGTTTCGGTTTTGTGGACTGGGAAGTATGATAGTATTTCTGGCTTTTCGGATAGATATAACCTTAGAATACTACAAGGTATAAGGCTAAGGTATTTGGGCATTATAACAATACTTTTGAGAGTATTTCTCAACCAAGGGGGGGGGTACCCCACGAGAACACCCCAAGGTAGGGGGGGGTGCTCTCGGCCGAAGGGCCTACTAGGAAGGGGAGAGGGTGCTCTCGGCCACAAGGCCACATGAAAGGGGGAGGGGAGGCTCTTGGACGAGAGTCAACAAGAGGGAGGAGAGGGGTTCTCAAGACTTAGAGATTTGAGGGATGAAGAAGTCTTCAAAGGGAGGGGGGTATTTATAGGGTAAGCAAAGGCCAACCAAGGGCCAAGATCTAGCCAAGTGCTATGCAAGTGTAGGGCCAAGATGTGCCCAAGTGCCCCCTAGTCCCTACTCCACAAATCCCTCACAAAATATCTCACCAACTTGACCCTTCAAACGTCGAGGGTGGCCGTCAACTCCACCAACTTGAGGGTTACAAGTGTCGCCCTCTCTTTGGTCCAAAACATTTCATCTCTCGGAAAAATCCGAAAAAATAACAAAAGACATCCCCGTAATTTTCCCCTCGCAAGTTATGTAAAACTTTTCGTCGAAAAACGACTCTAATCGGCACTTGTGCCCAAATGCCATTCGGCCAAGCCACCTAGGCGGGGGTGACACGTGTCACCCTCCTATTGGCCCTCAAATAAAACATCTTCCAAAATATCCACAATGGCCAAAATCTCAAAACAAAGTGGGCCCACAAAACCAGTAAATTTCTCCGTGGGCCCACGTGACCATTTCCGAAAATAAAATTCCATAATTCTCTAATATTCCAGGAAGTCCGAATACCAAATCTGGGAATCCAATTCCCATTAACGAACATTTTTCCTTCACAAAAACCGGAAACTTTTCCGTGGAAAAATCACCTCTTTCTTCCTTTCCAATCTTTCTGTCGTATTCTCGTACGTACGTCCTCGCATACATACCCTGGAACTACGGGGTATAACACTTATGAAGATTTTTCTAGGGTTTCATTTTGCGACTTTTGGAATAAAAGTAGTATTTCCGGGCTCCTAGTATTAAAACAACTTTGGAATACTACTAGGGATACTAGGCCAAGGTATTTGGGATTATACTACAATACTCCAAGTATTTCTACACTAGAGGGGGATGGGACGAAAATGCTACAAAAGGGAGGGAGTATTATTTGCCTTGAAAGCTCTTAAGTGTGGGATGAATTAGTCTTCAAGCTAAGGGGTATATATAGAAGATTCAAGGGCCAAGATCAAGTCAAGTGGGTGGTCAAGATTGGGCCATGTGTGTGTGGGTCCCACCACACCACATGGCCAACGATTTAGGCATCCAAGTGTTGGGCCATTTTGGCCAAGGGACAAGTGGCCTAGCCACTTGTCCACCAATTTCGGCCCACATGGCCACCTGAGGGTGACACGTGTCGCCCCGATTAAATCAAAATATTTCGTCTCCCGAAAATATCCAAAATACCGAAAATCTCAAAAACAAAGCGGGCCCCACAAAACCGTAAATTTCTCCCGTGGGCCCCACGTGACCATTTCTGAAAATAAAATCCCAAAATTCTAAAATAATCCACGAAGTCCAAATACCAAATCTGGGAATCCAATTCCCATTAACGAACCTTTTTCTTCACAAAAACCGGAAACTTTTCCGTCGAAAAATCACATCTTCCTTTCTTTCAAAAATTTCTGTCGTATTCTCGTACGTACGTCCCCACATACATACCCTGGAACTACGGGGTATAACATTCTTCCCCCCTTAGAAACATTCGTCCCGAATGTTCCTTCTAAGTCTCCAAACACACATGCGCCGGTATAGTCTTCACTACTATACTTACGAAACAAATCATACCATCAATGGCCATAGTATAACATACAAATCCACGCCAACGAGGAATCACCTCTAACATAATAAAAAGCTCACACCCATGGTCTAAAGGATACTCCCTTCACATCTTCACTTCACAAAAGAAATGATCACTTCCGTTCTCATAACACATGGTTCGCTTCTCTTCTTACTCGTCGTACCTTTCTCGTATACCTGAACTCTTTCTATTACACGTACCACACTCCAGTCATTGATTCAGTTTCCAAAACCTTGGAGTCACTACCTCCAACTTGGTCATCTACAAGCCTCTCATTCCCTCAAGGCCATTTCCGGCCTTCACGAACCGATTGGTCGAACGTCCACGAACCCATACGATGGTTTACCTAAACTTGGGCCTAGCACCCTCGTGACCCTATCACAAAGCGGGATCACCACAAATTGACCACATCTCCTTTCGGGCTGCGGGTTGACCCGCGAACGGTCCTCAACCCGACCCATAATCGCACCAAACTCTTGTTCCCCGATCCGGAACAATCTTACCTATCCAAGTCATGAAAGCTACCACTTTCATCTTACACAACCCAAGGAAATATCCCTCAATACATTTCACGTATACCAAGTGTTTCGACAAAGACTAACCGTAAAATCTTTTTCTCAAGACGGCCTTGCATCCAAGGTCCTAACTGTTATAAATTCTAAGGCTCACAATCGTCTCGCCTCCAGACTTACCCTTTCTCAACTGCCCATGTTTTCTAATTCACACTTAACACAATGCTATCCGTACATAGCACCTAACATGTACCCACCATAACAACATAAACAAGTCTCTTAAGAGCTAAAGATATCTCTGCAGCTACTGCCTCACTTTGCCTTTGTCGTTCTAATCATAAACCTGCCCTACAGGGCGCCTAGCTATATAAGGCGATGAACCAGCCACCGATCCCGAAGGCTGAGTCTCTACATCTGTGCTACCTCTGGTCGGACAAACTCTCACCAAATGGCCCTGTTGGCCGCAAGCATACAAGCTGTCGAAGCAGTACGACACTCCCCATAATGGAGTCTATTACAATGGCCACAACGAGGTAGGGGTGACCTCATCTAACTAGCACCCCCTTCACCCGAACAACTGAACCCGCAACTGACCTGGTAAGCTGAGTTATCCCTCTTGTAACCCTCCTACTTGGACATCCTCCCATCACATGGTCCTGACGGCCACAAGTATAATAATCTCCCAAACTAGAACGACACCCTGAGGATCATCCTCAGCTCTCAATCCATAGACCTGCAGCGGCGCAACTCAAGAAATCCGAAGTCTCGGACTCGGATCTAGGGTGAATCACTGGCACTGCCGGAACCACCGGCTCCCGTCCGTCCTCATTCCCAGCCACCAGACTAGCTAGTAACTGGGCCATCTCCTTGAACTCATATCCTCGGCTCCTGGCCGTGGTACTGGAGGCTCAGGTATCGTGGCCTCAGTAGAAACTGCTGCCGCTCTAAACTCTGCTTGGGCTAGCGGCGTCATAAAACTCATCGTCTGAAGTACTATCTCAGGTAACGACCAGGGCTAAGACCTCGTACCCCTCTGTGTCCTACTCGCAGCTCCTGCGTTGCCTTGCCCATCGGGCCACTGGTTGCACTAGCGCGGAGGCATAATCGTACATAAGAATACGCCGCAGGAGTCCAACTTATAACACGGCTCTAAGGCACGATCTCGAGTGAGAATAATGGAAACCAATCCTAAATATCCTGCAGCCTCACGATTATAGGTGTGGTGCACAACACGCCGATAATCAAGACTTACTAGATACGGTGCGTAGACACTTTACGAGGACTAATCGCTCGATACCACTTTTGTCACGACCGATCCGGGCGTGGATCGTGCCTTACCGGGCACCCTAGTGATACAACATCGAGAAAATCGCGGAAATAAAAACTAAAACATGAGACAACTCATAAAGCATGAACCAAAGCTAACCAAAGCGGTCGCTTCCGAATATATACATATATCAAATCGAGCAGTTAAATCCTTTTACAAAACCCTGCCCACAACAGTACTACAGACCTCTAAGAATGTAACCATAACTATGGCGGGACAGGGCCCCGCCATACCCCTGAATGTACAAGTATCAACACTGACAGGGGACTATACCAAAGATAAGCCTCCGGAGAAACGGAGCTTCCCAAAACGCTGAATCGTGATCCTATAGGCGCGGATCCACAACCGATGTACCTCTACCTGCGGCATGAACGCAGCCCAGGAGAGTCGGTCTGGCCAAGTACCAAGTATGTGAAACTGTAAAATACTGTAAATGAAATCATAATAGTCTATATAAAGCAAGAGACATGTATGATAACCAAACTACAGTCCATAATATATAAACAGTCATGTCAAGTCAGGGACTCACGCCCTCAAAGTCATTACTCCAGTATAACAATGGGTCTCATGCCCACAACATCAATCATGCCCGTGGAATACCTTCTCATCACGGCGATCTATGATATAATCACGCCCGAAGTACACATGAACACTAGGTCCCACGTGTCATAACAACCGTACTAACAATACTATACAACCAAACCACGAAGGCGACGGCGGCAAGTACGAAGCCGACTACGGATACCAAGGCGTGTCACGTGTTGGCGAGGCAAGTACTGAGGCTAACTACCGGTACGAGTCGTGTCACGAGACTTCGTCACTACTGAGCAGGGGCAAGTGCGAGGGCTAACTACCGGTACGAGGCGAATCGACCACGAGGCGGGGCAAGTCTGGCCGACCACCAGATACCAAGGCCGAATCAGTAAACCTCATGGAGAGCTAGTCCATGGAACAACAATCCTAATGGAACCATACCCGTTGTCCACCCATCGTGTCAGTAGGTCCAAAAGGATATAACAAGACAACAATCACAATGGAAGCATACTCGTGGGCCACCCATCGTGTCAGTATGTCCAAAGCGATTAACAAAATAACACTCCTAATGGAAACATACCCGTGGGCCACCCATCGTGTCAGTATGTCCATCAATCAAGAATAACATGACCGGCCCTCCATCGAGAGACGCGGTAACATAAGGCTACAACACTTGCACAACAAGGCTATTACACGCAAAACACACGCAAGTTACACACAACTCGAGGTACTTTCATTTTATGCCAAGGTTCAGGTTTTAATCCCAAAGTACTACGTACGTTAAATTCTTTTTAGAAGATCCATTTCTTTTACAAAAGTCACCCGATACCCGTAGTATCAAAATAGAGTGACTAACATTTTTAAGTAAACCAAAACAACTTCCATACTTTCCTTTTTAAAACCAAATTAAGGAAATACTATGCCTTCTTTTTAGACCAAAACACTTCTCCTTTTAAAGTCAAGTTACCACTTTAAAACCAATGATAAAACCATTCTTTTGTTTTCATAAAGTCGTTATAACTAACTTCCCATAAAGCTGTTATAACACTTTATGTTTTAAACCAACTTAAGACAAAACAATGCCTCCTTTTAAACCGAAAACTCTTCAATTCCACAAGTCTCTTTTCTTTTAAAACCACAACAAGTATTCTTTTTAAAACCCAAATAATGTACTCTTTTCAAAACAAGTAACCTATACTCAAAATCAAGTTACTTCACTTTTTCCGAAAACAAGTCGTTATAAGTCAAGTCTCTTATCTTTCAAGATCAAGTCTCTTAACTTTCAAAATCAAGTCGTTTATAAGTCAAGTCTCTTATCTCTGAAGATCAAGTCTCTTAACTTCTACAATCAATAAACCATTCTTCTACCTACATAAAGTCGTTATAACTAACTTCCCATAAAGCTATTATAACACCCTATGTTTTAAACCAACCAAATCACTTAGCACATGTACGTCTACCGTACTACATAGTTCACAACAATCATGCTCGAAAAGATAGGAAGAGGTTCACATACCTCGCGACGATTATCGACATTTAGCAAAACGCTCCACAGTACTGTAACTCTGCTAGCCTTTTCCACTCTTCAAGTAGAATACGCTACTCGAAGTACTGCAACCTATAAAGGCCACAAAATGCCTATCAACTCCTAGATCTCTTCGTAGAATATTCTAAACACATGGTTCCATATTCTACAGAAAATTCGGCAGCTCCTCCCCCCCCCCCCCCGCAATCACACAAATCTCCTCCCCTATCAAGCCCCACTACCAGGCCAACAACTCCCAGGCGATTTACACGTCTAACCGGACGTGTTCAAATCTGCTTCACAATAATACAACGATCTCATCAGAATACATTTCTATGTAAATACAGTTCAATTCTTTTCAATACTCATTCTATATATAGTATACTCTACTATATATTACAACAACATGTAATTTCCAATTACAATAAGGGGACAAGATTATTTACCTCGATAAGCCCAAAATTATCCAAGATTAAAGTCGATCCTGAGCAACGTTTAGCTCCAATTCCTTACGCTTCAACCTGCTCCAAGCAACCCTTAGAAGTTTCTAAACAACTTCTCTTAACACTTCAACCAAGCTTATGAAGATTTTTCTAGGGTTTCATTTTGCGACTTTTGGAATAAAAGTAGTATTTCCGGGCTCCTAGTATTAAAACAACTTTGGAATACTACTAGGGATACTAGGCCAAGGTATTTGGGATTATACTACAATACTCCAAGTATTTCTACACTAGAGGGGGAGGGGACGAAAATGCTACAAAAGGGAGGGAGTATTATTTGCCTTGAAAGCTCTTAAGTGTGGGATGAATTAGTCTTCAAGCTAAGGGGTATATATAGAAGATTCAAGGGCCAAGATCAAGTCAAGTGGGTGGTCAAGATTGGGCCATGTGTGTGTGGGTCCCACCACACCACATGGCCAACGATTTAGGCATCCAAGTGTTGGGCCATTTGGCGAGGACAAGTGGCCTGGCCACCATCCTGATTCGGCCACGTGGCCACACAGGGTGACACGTGTCGCCCCGATTAAATCAAAATATTTCGTCTCCGAAAATATCCAAAATACCGAAAATCTCAAAAACAAAGCGGGCCCCAAAACCGTAAATTTCTCCGTGGGCCCACGTGACCATTTCTGAAAATAAAATCCCAAAATTCTAAAATAATCCACGAAGTCCAAATACCAAATCTGGGAATCCAATTCCCATTAACGAACCTTTTTCTTCACAAAAACCGGAAACTTTTCCGTCGAAAAATCACATCTTCCTTTCTTTCCAAAATTTCTGTCGTATTCTCGTACGTACGTCCCCACATACATACCCTGGAACTACGGGGTATAACAGGTACCAAGTATGTGAAACTGAAAATACTGTAAATGAAATCATATTAGTCTATATAAAACAGAAGACATATATGATAACCAATTTACGATACCTGATATATGCGATCGTATCAAGTCAGGGACTCAAGCCCTTAAAGTCATCCTTCAAATATAACCATGGGTCTCATGCCCACAATATCAATCATGCCCGTGGAATTCCTTCTTCACTGCCGGCAGTCCATGATATAAAAGCACCAAGGAATACACATGAACACCAAGTCTCACCTGTGTCATAATAAAACTGTACGGGGTAAGTACGAAGGCATAGCCGACTACTAAAACCCACAGTACCAACAATGCTATAAAACTGTATCACGAGGTCTTTCTAGACCGCGCCACATGATCGAAGCTGGCCACTCGCCCTCAGTATCAATGTGCGCGTCTAATCCTGGAACTTACCGCACTCGCGATAGGCTAGGCCCGCATGAGGTATTCCCCGCATCGAGGGTAGCTACTCCTCGGCATCGTCCTGGACTCTCGTAGTCCGCATGGACACATAGACCGCATGAGGTATTCCTCGCACACTAACCTGGAACTCTCGTAGCTCCGCATAGGTCCCCTGGACCCGCATGAGGCATCCCTCGCATCGGGCTTAACCCCCGGTATAACATGTCAAGAGGTGAGTGGTACAATACTAACATAACGGCTTATCGTTAAACAATATAAGCACAACAAGGGAACCCCCTTTACACAAATGTTACAAGATACTAACACACGTAGCATCATAACATGTTTACTTATCAAACCAACAAGAAAGTATTACAAGGCTATCACAAACCAACATAGTCAAGTTATTCACACAAGGTACTTTCTATTTTATGTCAACAAGTTCGGGTTTTATCCCCAAAGTACTTCATACATTAACTCTTTAAAAGATCCGTTTCTTTCACAAAGGCACACGATACGTAGTATCAAAATAGAGTGACTATCTTTTTAAGTAAACTCAAACAACTTCCTACCTTCTTTTGAACCAACTTAAGACAAAAGCATGCCTTCCTTTTTAAACGCAACGCTTCAAATTTTCAAGTCTTTGTCTTTATAAATCAAGTCCTTACTTTGAAATTTTAAGAAAATCAAAACTTGTTTATTAATGATCTTATTAAAGCGACCATGATCTAGGAAATGTAATACAATTTTGTCTTATCTTAGCTTCTATGCAGATGGAGGTTTCTCTGGTTTTAATAATACTTAATTAGTCAATACATTTTCCTTTATTTGCTTGCGATGGTTTGTTCGATACTTATTTCCCTTTTCCGAAATCAATACAAGGCTTTTATAAACAATTAAGTAAACCGTTCCTTTTATCTTTCTTAAGTCATTATACCTAACTTCCCATAAAGCTAGCATAACTCTTAAGCTTTTAAAACCAAGTATTACTCTTCTTTAAAAAACGATTCATAATTCTTTTGAAATACTTCAAGATTCTTATTATTTAAAACTCAAGTCAAAAGACATCGAAGTAAAACCACGTTCAGTTAACACACGTACGTCTACCGTACTATATATATTCTTTTAAAATATCATGCTCAAGAGGATATGAAGAATCACATACCTCCTTGGCGAAATCCACCTGCCAAGTCGAATATGTCGCGCGCAGAGTATCAACCTATAATAGTCAAATACGTCTATCAACGTCTAGACTACTCTGTAGAATATTCTAAGCAGTAGGTTCTTATTTCTACGGAAATTTGGGCAGCACTTCCCTACCCGTAAAGCTACACAAGTCTACTGTAAATATAGCCCAATGTAAGTACAGTTCAATTCTCTTCTTTTATACCATCCTTCTATATCTTATAATCAATTATAAACTACTATATGTAATTTCCAATTACAATAGAAGGACAAAGATATTTACCTCGATAAGCCCAAAATTATCCAAGATTAAAGTCGATCCTGAGCAAGGTTTAGCTCATTGCAGACGCTCTAATTCGCTCCAAGAAACCCTTAGAAGTTCTAAACAACTTCTACTTAATACTTCAACCAACTATGAAGATTTTCCTAGGGCTTCGTTTTGTGACTAAAGGATATAAAGTAGCATTTCCGGGCTTTTTGTATAGAGGTAACTTTGGAATACTACAAGGTATTTGGGCTAAGGTATTTTGGAATAACAACAATACTTGGAGAATATTTTTCTACCCTGTGGGGTTTGTGAGACCAACAAGGAAGGGGGGGAAAGGGGTTTGGACGAGAGCTCTCAAAGGGGGAGGGAGTTTTTGAGACTTGGAAATTGTTAAGTGGATGAAGAATAAGTCTTGAACTTAAGGGGTATTTATAGGCCAATCAATGGCCAAGATCAAAGCAAGTGGATGGTGGAGATTTGGACAAGTGTTGTGTGGGTCCCACTTATCCATCTACTACACAAATATCTAGCAAAACATTGACCAAATGTTTAAGGCCTTTTCCATGTAAAAAACGTGCCAACAACTCCATCACTAAAACCGTCACTTGAGGTGACACATGTCGCCCTCTCGTTGGTCCAAAATATTTCATCTCTCGGAAAAATCCAAAATAAATAAATTCCTGAAAACGTAAAATTCCTTTACAAGGTTCGGAAAATTTTCCGTCGGAAAAACAAATCTTTTTCGTGGATGTGCACAATTTCGTCCTTAACAATAATTCGGGCTTACAAAATTGTACGTACGTCCTCACATACATACTCTGGAAATACAGGGTATAACAATCCTGCAGCCTCCTGATTATAGGTGTGGTGCACAACACACCGATAATCAAGACTCTACTAGATACGGTCTGTAGACACTTTCCGAGGATTAACTGTTCTGATACCACTTTTGTCACGACCCGACCCCGGGCCCGCGACTGATGCCTTACCCCGGGCACCCTAGTGATACAACATCAGAGAAAATCAGCGGAAATAAAAACATACACATGAAAAAAGATATACAATAATGAAATAAGAAAACAGGCTAACCAAAACGGTTACCTTTCTGAATATATAAATAAAACTTGAACTCGAACAGTTACATCCCTTTTACAACTCGCCACAACGATTACTCTGCACTCTACGAATGTTATAACAACAACGACGGGACAGGGCCCCGCCATACCCCTGAATGTAAGTACCTACAACGACAGGGGACTATACCAAAGATGCCTCCGAAGAAACAGAGCTTCCCAAAACGCTGAAATGTGATCCTATGAGCGAGGATCGACGACTGGTGTACCTCTACCTGCGGCATGAACGCAGCCCCCCGAAGGAGGTCGATCTAACAGTACCAAGTATGTGAAATCGTAAAATCAAATCAAATCATAACATTTTAAAACCAATTACAAATACGTCATTTAATAACCAATTTAATCGCATAGTGCCACAGCGTAAACAAGAGCAAAATAGATATAACGTAACTGGTCTTTTCTAGGCCGCTAATGATCGAACAAGGCCAATCGCCCATAGTATCATTATGCGTGCCTAATCCTGGAACTCCCGCAGTCCGCATAGGTCACATGCACCGCGTGAGGTATTCTCGCATCGGGGTAGCTAACCCGCGGCATCCTCCCGACCCCGAAGTCCGCGTAGTCACACGCATCGCGTGAGGCATTCCTCGCGACGGGATAACACACGAATGATCAATCCTCGAACTCCGCAGCTCGCATAGGTCACACCTGCACCGCGTGAGGTATTCCTCGCATCGAGGGTGGCAAGTCCTCGGCATCATAACAAGTCAGGGGGGTATGTGATATAATAGCAGTACAACGGGCTTATCGTTTAACAACGTAAGCACAACAAGAATAACCCCCTCACACAAACATCACAAGACACTAACACACGTAGCATCGTAACATGTTTACTTATCAAACCATCTTACTACACTTTCCAGAAATCAATACAAGACTTTCATAAACAAATAAGTAAACCGTTGCTTATATCTTCCTTAAGTCGTTATACCTAACTTCCCATAAAGCTAGTATAACACTTAAGCTTTTAAAACCAAGTATTTCTTTTCTTTCAAAAATGATTAATAACTCTTTTGAAATACTTCAAGATTCTTATTATTTAAAACTCAAGTGAAAAGACATCAAAGTAAAACCAAAACAATTTCCATACCTTCTTTTAAAACAAAGGCACTTTTTCCTTTAAAAGTCAAGTAGCAATATACTTTTTAAACCAAGTGTCTTACTCTTTTAAAAACGAGTAACCTATACCTTTAAATCATGTTACTTCTCCTTTCCCAAAATCAAGTTGTTTATAAGTCAAGTTATCATTTTAAATCCAATGATAAAACCATTCTTATTTTCGAAATCAAGATAACTTTATTCTTTAAAAGACCACACACCCATTACTCATGAGTGAGGGTTTACAACTTTTTAACATAATTCAAGTCCTTAATATTTCATAACAAGTCACTTAACTTTGGAATCAAGTCAAGGACACAAAAGGAAAGTCAAATTCCTATAAACACACGTGCGTCTACCGCACTAAATATATTTCACAAATATCATGCTAGAAAGGATAGGAAGAGGTTCACATACCTCGCGACGATTATCGACAATTAGAAAAACGCTCCACAGTACTATAATCCTGCTAGCCTTTTCTACCCTTCAAGTAGAATACGCTACTCGTAGTACTTCAACCTATAATGGCCATAAAACGTTTATTAACTTCTAGCTCTCTTCATAGAACAATTCTAAGTACCAGGTTCCTTATTCTACGGAAAATTCGGCAGCACCTCCCCCCCCCCCCCCCCGCAACCACATAAATTTCCTCCTCAAACGAGGCCTGCTCACAAACCAACAATCCCGGGGGTTACGCCTAACCTGACGTGTACAATTCTACTCCACAATAATACTACAAGTCTCAGAAATACGATTCTATGTAAATCTGATTCAATTCTTATCCATATTCATTCTACATATAGTATACTCAACTATACATTACTACAACATGTAATTTCCAATTACAATAGGGGGATAAAGATCATTACCTCGATAAGCCCAAAATTATCCAAGTTTTATAAGTCGATCCTGAGAAACGTTTAGCTCCACTTCCTTACGCTCCAACCCGCTCCAAGCAACCCTTAGAAGTTTCTAAACAACTTCTCTTAACACTTCAACCAACTATGAAGATTTTCTTAGGGTTTCACTTTTGCGACTAAAGGAATAAAGTAGTATTTTCGGGATCTTATGTTGGGATAACTTTAGAATACTACTAGGGATACAAGGCTAAGGTATTTGGGATTATACAACAATACTTGAAGTATTTCTACACAAAGTGGGGTTGGACGAGAACTTCATAAGAGGGGGGGGGGGACAAAAAACAACTAGAGGGAGGAAGTGTTTGCCTTGGAGAAACTTTAAGTGTGGATGAAGAATTAGTCTTGAAATCAATGGGGTATTTATAGGAAAATCAATGGCCAAGATCTAGGCAAGTGTGTGGTGAGGATGGGGTACATGTGTGTGGGTAGTTGGCCAACCATTTGGCTACCACAAAAATGGGACAAGTGGCTTGCCACTTGTCCCTCAATAAAACGCGTCGAGCAGGTGTCCATCTTCAATTCGCCACATGGCCACGTGGGGGTGACACGTGTCGCCCTACTGCCCAAAATATTTCATCTTCCAAAATATCCGCAATGCCAAAAATCCGAAAATAAAGTGGGCCCATAACCGTAAATTCCTCCGTGGGCCTACATGACCAATTCCGAAATAAAATTCCATAATTCTCAAAAATTCCAAAAGTCCGAATCAATCAGAATCCAATTCCCATTAACGAATCTTTTTCCTTCACAAAATCCGGAAACTTTTTCGTCGAAAAATCACATCTTTCTTCCTTTCCAATTTTAATGTCGTATTCTCGTACGTACGTCCTCGTATACATACTCTGGAACTACGGGGTGTAACATAGTCTGCCCATAAAGGTATACTGCCCGGCCCATTCCTGGGACGCGATAATGTCATATAGTCTGCCCATAAAGGTATACTGCCCGGCCCATTCCTGGAACGCGATAATGTCATATAGTCTGCCCATAAAGGTATACTGCCCGGCCCATTCCTGGGACGCGGTAATGTCATATAAAATCCGGGAATTTAACCCAACGTACTACGCACCTCTAATCCTTTTAAAAAAATGACTCTTTTTCAAATAAAACTTCCAAGATACTAACAACCGTAGTATCAAGTCATATCTACTTTTCAAGACAAGTCACAATACCTTTTAGAAATACATTTACCGGCTTCTAAATCACGTGACTTCTTTCTTAACCTTAAGCAATTGGTACCTAAAACAATTTGCCCTTCTTTATTTCAAGTTATTCTTTGTTTATATTACTAGAGAAAACCATTCTCTTAATCTTCCATAAAGTTATTATAACCAACTTCCCATAAAGCCGTTATACTAACTTTATGCCTTAGACTAATTCATTCTTTTTATAACCAGGAGACTTATACTTTCAAATCAAGTTACGTAACTTTTAAAATACTTCAAGTCTCTTAACCTTAGAAATCAAGTTTCTAAACTTAGAATTTAAAATCTCTTATCTTTAGAATATCAAGAAATCCATGCTTTCCAAATCATGTATTCTACACAATTAAATCAAGTCATTTCTTCCTTTAGAAATCAAGTCCCATAACTTGAAAAATAAAGTTTCTTAACCTTTTAAGAATTCAAGGTTCATAGTCTTAAAAACTTCATACGTAAACTCTTTTAAATTAAGTAACATATACTTTGGTGCGTTGTGAATAAGTTATACTTATTTATAACGATCTTATTCAAGTAGCCATGATCTAGAAAATGTAATACAATTTTGTCTTATCTTAGTTTCTATGCAGATGGAGAATTCTACTCATTTTAATATAATCAATTGTCATTACATTTTCCTTTATTAACGTTGCAATGGCTTGTTCGATACTTATTCTCATTCGTGCCGTAAATTAGCCAAGTCAACTTGGCTCCAAAATACCTCCTAACGACTCTTACCAACATCCCCCATAAGACTCGGTAAGGACTTAGGATAACTTAGACATAACCTTTACATAGAGTAAATCACAAACATACCTCTTAACTTCTAAGAGTAGAAGGAAACATGAAATAATACCACATGTATATTCCATACATAGAATCATGCCAAAGGAAGGAAGAGGTTCACATACCTCGCGATGATTGTCGACAAGTAGCAAAATGCTCCAATGTACTACAACCTTGAGCTATTCCATCCTTCAAGTAGAATATGCTATACTTAGTACTTCAACCTATAATGGCCATAATACGTCCATTAACTTCTTACTTCAGACGTAGAATATTATAAGTGCCAGGTCACTAAATTCTACGGAAAATCGGACAACACTTCCTTTGTTTCTACATACTTTGCCACATTTTTCAAGGCCGAATTCAATAACCAAACACGCCACATTTAAGGCACAACAATGCAATTATCAATAGGGGATTACACGCCTACTAGATGTGTAAAATTCTGCCCCACAATTGATATCAAACTAATACAACTACAAGTGTAAATCCGGCAACTTGAGATACAACAACACCAATTCTTATCCAATTTCCTTTTCAATCCAAATTGTTAGCATAACATGATATCAAGTCGCAATAAACATAACTACTACAATCTTCAAGTAAGTAACATGCGACGATTCTAAATACGACCAAATTGTAATCCAACTTCAAATGGCTAATATGTCATTTCGGATTTTAGGCTACAACCATCCATATCACTTATAAATCTTCAACACATATACATCATGCTAGTAAAATGTAAGGCTAACAACAATATAATCTTGTAACACTTTAAGAGAACAAGATTGTTACCTCAACGAGTCTTAATCCAACTTCAAATCCAAAGTCGCTCCTTAGCAACTTAGAGCCTCTTCTTGACACCTCAATCCACCACTTGAGACCCTTAGAATATCACAAAAAACTTCCCTCTAATCTTCCAATCAAAACCTAGGAAAGCAACTAGGTTTTCACCTTGCGACTAATACGAAAACAATCTTTTTCCGGGATCTTTCTATTGAGATACCCTTACAATAGCCTCATGAACATTGGTTTAAAGTGTGGAGCTTATTGGACAACAAACAAATTTTTTTCTCCCTTTGCATAACCAAACCCGAGAGCACTATGGTTGTTCATCCAATTTTCTTGAAATTTTTTTAAGTATAGAAAGCTTGTTTCACTACTAGTATCCTTATATAGCAACATGGAGGGCTAAGATTAATACATATGTGTGGTTTGGATGCATCTCTTTTAAATATCATGCTAAGTGGTTCCATTGACCAAGTCAATAATTGTTATACCCCGTATTTCCAGAGTATGTACGTAAGGGAATACGTACGAAAGTCTAGCCTTAAAGATAAGCCTTGGACGTTTTTATTTGTACACAACTCACTAAAAGAATCGTTTTCCGACGAAACGTTTCCACAGCTTTCGTAGAGTAAATTCCGGCTATGCCATTTCTTATTTTTGCGGATTTTTCCGAGAGACGAAACATTTTGGACCAACGGGAGGGCAACACTTGGCACCCTCCCATTAGTGGACTTGAATCGTCCATTTGGACGAATTGAAGAAGAACCCCAGCACGTTTTTGTGCCTTGTGCACAAGTCAGGGTTGGTAGGATATTTGTGTTTAGTTAATCCTCACCTACACTTGCCTTGCACTTGTCTTAATCTTGGCCATTGGTTGGCCACTTCTTGACCTATAAATACCCCCTTAGAGATGAAGAGTTCTTCATCCACAAATCTTCCAAGTCTTGAAAAATCCTCTCCTCTCCCTTTGTAGTCTTTTCGTCCAAAACACCTCCCCCTCCCCTTGTGAAGGCCCTTGGCCGAATACCCCCCCCTCTAGCCTAGTAGTTTGGCCGAGGCCCCCCCTAGCCTAGCCAAAAATCTACCCCCCTCCCTTGGTAGAAAAGTTACCTTCTTGTATCGTTATAATGCCCAAAATACCCTAGCCCAAATACCTTAGTACTTAGTAGAAGTTGTGAAGAACTTCTAAGGTTCTTGGAGCATACAACTTAGGAGCAAAACCTTGCTCAGGCGCGACTTTTTCTAGGATATTATTGGGCTTACCGAGGTAATAATCCTAACCCTCTTTTGTATTAGAGAATGCATACTGTAGAAGTATAAGAATAAGTATTAATCACTTAGAAGAATATCACAGAATAGAATTGAGCTGTTACCCAGTAGAAGGGTTTGAAAGATGAATAATCAAAGCGTACTTACATAGAATTTGTTTTCACGATGAACTTATATAGCTCACCGGTAGGAAGTCTTTGTAACTTTCCATAGAATTGTGAACCCTCTGTTTAGAATGACCTTGAGTAGTCTTTGATAGATATCTGTGACTATTATAGGCTGACTCTCTGCGCGCGACATATTCAACTTGGCAGGTGGTTTTCGCTGAGAAGGTATGTGATTCTTCCTAAAGCATGATATTTTACAATATATATAGTACGGTAGACGTACATGTGTTAACTGAATAATAACTATGGCAATGTCTTTGACTTAAGCCTGAATAATACTTACGGCAATGCCTCACGGCTTAAGCCTGAATAATACTTACGCGATGCCTCACGCTTAAGCACGAATAATAAAGAAGCGAAAACATTTCAAAAGACTCTGAATCATATTATGAAGAGAACTAATTGGTTTTTAAAACAGAAGCTTAAGAGTTATACTAGCTTTATGGGAAGTAAGTATAACCACTTAAGATTGATAAAAGAAACAAGTTTGCCTATGTGTTTATAACAGACTTATATTGTGAAAAGAATAATAAGATGGTTTGATAAGTAGACATGATATGATGCTATGTGTGTTAGTATCTTGTAACGTTTGTATAGGTGAGTATCCTTGTTGTGCTTATGTTGTTTAAAGATAAGTTGTTATGTTAGTATACTATCACTCACCTCTTGAGATGATACCGGGGGTTAAGCTGCCCTCCGATGCGGGGTAGACTCAGGCGGTCTGGGACCATGATTCGAGAATACCTCATGCGGGTCCAGGGGGCCTATGCGGAGCTACGAGTTCGAGTTAGTATGCGGGGTTATGCCTCATGCGGTCTATGTGGCCATGCGGACAATGAGTCGGGGCGATGCCGAGTAGCTACCCTCGATGCGGGGTTATACCTCATGCGGGCCCGTGAGTGGCCTATGCGGACTCGAGTCCGTGATTAGGCTTGCGAGAATGATAATACGAGCGAGTGGCCTGCTTCAATCATTCGCACCTAGAAAACACCTATTACAGTTTACCTATTGTTGCTCTTGTTTGTGATGTGTACTATATGCGGTTTCCTTGATTTCTTCATACATATTTGTAAACCGGTTTTAAAAAAGTGTTATGATTTCATTTAAGTACTTTCTGATTTCACATACTTAGTACTGTTGTCTTGACCTCCTTGGGGCTGCGTTCATGCGCGGTAAGAGGCGCAGTGCTAGATCCGCATCCTTAGGATCTCTACGTTGGTGTCGGGAGCTCCATCTCTTCCGAGGCTCTACTTTTGGTATGATCTCCTGTTGTAGATAGTTTTGTCTGATCGAGGGTATGGCGGGCCTGTCGCCATAGTTGTATATTTCCTTAGAGTGCGTAGTCATGTTATGCAGATTCGGATGTTGCTAAACCATGATTATATATATATCTTGAAAAGCGATACTCTCACATAAAGCGTGTCTTACTTTATAAAGCTGTTTCATGTCTTGCTTTATATTTCCGATTACTCGATGTATGACTACTTGGGTGCCCGGTAAGGCACGATCCACGGGCGAGCGGTCGTGACAAAAGTGGTATCGAGCGATTAATCCTCGGAAAGTGTCTCTGAACCGTATCTAGTAGAGTCTTGATTATCGGTGTGTTGTGCACCACACCAATAATCGAGGAGGCTATAGGATATTTAGGATTGGTTTCCATTCTTCTCATTACGAGATCGTGCTTTAGAGTCATGTTATAGGTTGGACCCTCTAACGTATTCCTTTCTATGCTGATTATGCCTCCACGTAAGGCAACCGGGCCCGAAGGGCAAAGCGAGGAGGCGCTAGCGAGACACCCAGAGTCACGAGGGCTCGAGCCCGGTCTATACGAGACGGCGAGTTCTATGGCCGCCCGGCCCAAAGACAGACCACAGTACCCACCTCGTCCCACGGCTGGGCGGAGAGTTAGGAGTACAAGAGATAGCCCAGCTTTTGGCTAAAGTTGTGGCCCGTCGAGAGAGAGGCTGGATCGCGGTTCGATTCAGCTCAGCTCGATCGTGCCGTTGTTCACCCGAGGCGAGAGTTTGAGGCTACGAGACTTCTTGAGTTGTAGCCGCCGGAGTTTTATGGGTCGGCGGGAGGATGATCCGCAGGAGTTCATCCGTCGGCTTGAGGATTTTGAGAGTGATCGGGCGTCGGAGACCGAGTCCGTGATCTTTGGTTCACATAAATGCGTGATACCGCGATCGATTGGTTTGATTCATGGGAGTTATCGGGAGAGCACGCGTCCCAGCCTTGGGATGAGTTCTCGAGGCTTTCCTCACTTCTTGCCTCCACGGATGAGGAGGCGCGGTGATAGATTTTCTTCTTTGAGGCGAGAGGGGCCTTGTCGGGAGTACAATGTCGAGTTTGATTCATTGGCCCGATATGTCCCGGCATTGGTAGCGAATATGGAGGATAGGGTGCACCGCTATGTCACGGGCTGAGACGACTATATGGCGAAGTCATGTGCGGGGTTTCTCTCCGGTAGGGTATGGACATTACCGCATGCGAGCTCACGCCCTTGGATGCGAGCGCAGAGGTCGGCGAGTGGGCGACGGCCAGCGAGAAGAAGGCGGGGCGGGAGGGTCTTACGGTGGTTATCGTGGTGGCGGCCTCGGCGATCTGGGTCGCACCACGGCCCGGCTCGAGCACTCCTGCCGTCCTCGGCCACGGCCCGAGTTTTCGAGGCGGGCCAGGGGCGGGGCTTGACGCGTCGAGTAGCGAGTGCGGCGATCGGGACCACCCCCGGTGTGGCCGTCACGGTGGATCCCATTACGGAAGTGTGGTACTACTTTTGGAGCTTATTACGATTGTAGCGGCAGGCCACTTTGCGAGGCTGTCCGGCCGGCGTGGCGAGTGGTAGGGCTCGGCCTTCAGTTACGTGCCGCTTCATCATCTCCTACGATTACTCGCCCGGGCGTGGTGCTCGTGGGTCGGCCAGGTCGTGGCTCGGGTCCCGATTCTAGCGGTCCTCGAACCGCATCTATGCTTTGTCGGTAAGCGGGATCGGAGGCCTCACCTGATGTCGTCACAGGTACCTTATCAGTTTCTGGGTTTGATGTGTATGCTTTGATAGATCCGGGTTCTACTCTGTCCTATATATCTCCCCTTGTTGCTAGTAGGATAGGGGTAGAGCCTGAGTCCATAGACCCTTTCGAGGTAGCTACGCCAGTGGGTGATTCGGTGATAGCTCGGCGGGTATATAGGGCTTGTCCTGTGACCATTCTGATCGTCGGACCGCCGACTTGATAGAGTTGGAGATGATTGACTTCGACGTGATTATGGGGATGGATTGGCTAGCTTCTTGCTATGCCAATGTAGACTGCAGAGAGAGAGTAGTACGGTTCCAGTTTCCTGAGGAGCCGGTTGTTGAGTGGGAGGGGAGCACGGTATCGCCGAGGGGTAGGTTTATTTCCTACCTCAAGGCTAGGAAGATGGTGCAGAAGGGGTATATCTACCATCTAGTTCGAGTGTTTGATACTGAGGCTGCGGTACCAGATTTTCATCGGTTCCGTAGTCGACGAGTTCCCGCACGTGTTCCCGCATGACCTCGGGTATCCTCCCGAGAGGAGATTGAGTTTTGTATTGACATATTGCGGATACTCGGCCTATTTCCATTCGCCATCTGGAATGGCACTGCCGAGTTGAGAGAGTGAAGGATCACCGAGGATTTCTTTGGAGAAAGGGCTTCATTAGGCCAGTGTTTCCCACGCCGGTATTGTTCGTGAAGAAGAAGAAGGGCGGGCGCTGCGCATGTGTTGATTCTGACGGTGAACAAGGTGACCATTAAACGAATACCCTTCCCGAGATTGATGATTTGTTCGACCCGATTGCGAGCGCGAGATGTTTCTCAAGATTGATCTGCGTTCGCTATCATCGTTCGTGTCGAGAGAGGTGGATGTCCCTAGATCGCATTCGGACGATGACGGGCATTATGAGTTCGTGGTCATGTCTTTTGGGTTGACCAATGCTCGCGGTATTCATAGATTTGATGAACCGAGTGTTCAAACCATTTTGGACACGTTTGTGATAGTGTTCATTGATGATATCTTGGTTTATTCGCTCGAGCGAGGCACGCGAGCATTTGAGGCGATCTTGTGATTCTCGAGGCAGCTGATTATGCCAAGTTTTCCAAATGTGAGTTTTGGTTGACTTGATGGCGTTTCTTGGGCATATTGTCGGGCCGATGGCATTCGAGTTGATACGCCAAGATCGAAGCGATCGGGACTTGGCCTGAACCTACTACTCGACAGAGGTTCGCATTTTACGGGCCTTGCGAGGATATTATCGGTTCGTAGAAGTTTGCTTCTATCTACGCACCATTGACTAGGCTGACTCGTAAGCGGCCAAGTTTGATGGTGATGCTTGTGGCGGGGCTTCGATTCTTTGAAAGAGGCGACGGCCGCCCGTTCTTACTCTTCCGCAGGTCGGATGGTTATGTCGTGTATTGTGATGCGTCGGGCATCGGGTTGGGATGTGTGTTGATGCAGCATGGCGGGGTTATAGCATATGCATCCCGACGGTGAAGAAACACGAGGAACTACCCCCATGATTTGGAGTTGGCAGCGGTGATTCACGCCTTGAAGATCTGGAGGCACTATTTGTATGGGGTTCACATGGATATTTTTACAGACCACAAGAGCCTCCTGTATATCTTCATCCAAAGGGAGCTGAACTTACGACAGAGATGGTGGTTAGAGTTGCTTAAGGATTACGATGTTGATATCCTATACCACCGGGAAGGCAATGTTGTGGCGTATGCTCTTAGTCGTAGGTCGATGGGAGCCTATCGGATGTGCGGCTAGAGAGGAGGACATGGTTCGTGATTTGCATCGATTAGCGAGCCTTGGTGTCCGCTTGATTGATTACGATAGCGGTGGGGTTAGAGTTCGTGAGGTTGCGAGTCTTCCATCGTCGAGGAGGTGAAGAGAGGCAATTCGAGGATCCGGCTTTGATTCGATATCGTGATACGACTCTTCGTGAGGCAAGGGTCCTTGAGGTAGCACCTGATGGGGTGCTAAGGTTTGGCGGTATGTGTTCGGATGTTTGAGACTTCGACAGGAGTTCTTGGGAAGCACATACAAGCGCGTTACTCTATCCATCCGGTCGACCAAGATGTACCACGACGCCGATCTGTGTATTGGTGGGATGGCTTGAAGAGGACGTTGCGAGTTCGTAGCTCGGTGCGTGTTGTCGGCAGTGAAGGTAGAGCACCGCAGGCACGGTGGTTTGTTGCGACGATTGAGATCCCGACGGAAGTGGGAGGTAATCAACATGGATTTCATCACGGGATTACCTCGCACTCGGAGGAGACATGATTCTATATGGGTTATCGTCGGCGGTGTGAAATCAGCCCACTTTCTTCCCGTCAGGACGACTTTTTCGGCTGAGGATTATGCCAGACTTTACATCCGAGAGATCGTCAGACTGCATGGAGTCCCTACTTCGATCATATCAGACAGGGGAGCCCAGTTTACGGCTAACTTCTGGAGATCCTTCCAGAGGGGTTTAGGGACGCAGGTGAGCCTGAGTACTGCTTTTCATCCACAGACAGACGGACAGGCAGAGCGCACTATCCAGACTCTTGAGGATATGCTGCGAGCCTGTGTTATTGACTTCAGTGGTAGTTGGGAGGATCATTTGCCTCTAGTTGAGTTCGCATATAATAATAGCTACCACTCCAGTATTCAGATGGCGCCTTATGAGGCCTTGTATGGGAGGAAGTGCAGATCGCCTATAGGTTGGTTCGATGTGGGCGAGGGGCAGCTAGTGGGACCAGATTTGGTACAGCAGGCAGTGGATAAGGTGAAGCTTATCCGAGAGCGGCTATTGGACTCGAGTCGGCAAGTCGTATGCAGATCATCGTCGTCGGCATCTTGAGTTCGAGGTTCATGATTGGGTTTTCTAAAGGTGTCACCCATGAAGGGTGTGATGAGATTCGGGAAGAAGGAAACTTCGGCCCAAGGTACATTGGGCCGTTTGATTGTCGCAGGTAGGCAAGGTTGCCTATGAGTTGGATCTGCCGTCCGATCTGGAGGCGGTCATCCGGTTTTCACGTATCTATCTTTGAGGAGATGTATCGGGATCCATCTAGGGTACACCGATTGACGATGTCCAGTGACCGAGGGTTATCGTATGAGGAGATTCCCATAGCGATAGTCGATCGTCGAGTTAGGCGTCTGCGGACGGGGCGTGGCCGTCAAAGTCTTGTGGCGGAACGAGCTCGGGAGGAGATGACGTGGGAAGCCGGGAGGACATGAGACGGAAGTATCCTCACCTATTCCCCCACCTCCGTAAATTCACTTTCCTACTTGTAAATTTTCGTTATCGTTTCTGCCTAAGTGTTGCTCTGTGGCCGTGTGTGGCATTTACAACTGTTTAAGCTTCTTCGATAACTGTCTTGGGAAGGAACATTCGGGACGAATGTTTCTAAGGGGGGGAGAATGTTATACCCCGTATTTCCAGAGTATGTACGTAAGGGAATACGTACGAAAGTCTAGCCTTAAAGATAAGCCTTGGACGTTTTTATTTGTACACAACTCACTAAAAGAATCGTTTTCCGAAACGTTTCCCGACTTTCGTAGAGTAAATTCCGGCTATGCCATTTCTTATTTTTGCGGATTTTTCCGAGAGACGAAACATTTTGGACCAACGGGAGGGCAACACTTGGCACCCTCCCATTAGTGGACTTGAATCGTCCATTTGGACAAATTGAAGAACCCTTGGCACGTTTTTTGTGCCTTGTGCACAAGTCAAGGGTTGGTAGGATATTTGTGTTTAGTTAATCCTCACCCTACACTTGCCTTGCACTTGTCTTAATCTTGGCCATTGGTTGGCCACTTCTTGACCTATAAATACCCCCTTAGAGATGAAGAGTTCTTCATCCACAAATCTTCCAAGTCTTGAAAAATCCTCTCCTCTCCCTTTGTAGTCTTTTCGTCCAAAACACCTCCCCCTCCCCTTGTGAAGGCCCTTGGCCGAATACCCCCCCCTCTAGCCTAGTAGTTTGGCCGAGGCCCCCCCTAGCCTAGCCAAAAATCTACCCCCTCCTTGGTAGAAAAGTTACCTTCTTGTATCGTTATAATGCCCAAAATACCCTAGCCCAAATACCTTAGTACTTAGTAGAAGTTGTGAAGAACTTCTAAGGTTCTTGGAGCATACAACTTAGGAGCAAAACCTTGCTCAGGCGCGACTTTTTCTAGGATATTATTGGGCTTACCGAGGTAATAATCCTAACCCTCTTTTGTATTAGAGAATGCATACTGTAGAAGTATAAGAATAAGTATTAATCACTTAGAAGAATATCACGAATAGAATTGAATCATACCACAGTAGAAGGGTTTGAAAGATGAATAATCAAAGTACTTACATAGGACTGTTTTCCTGATGAACTTATATAGCTCACCGGTGGGAAGTCTGCCCAACTTTCCATAGAATTGTGAACCCTCTGCTTAGAATGACCTTGAGTAGTCTTTGATAGATATCTGTGACTATTATAGGTGACTCTCTGCGCGACATATTGACTTGGCGGTGGTTTTATTTGAGAAGGTATGTGATTCTTCCTAAAGCATGATATTTTACAATATATATAGTACGGTAGACGTACATGTGTTAATCGAATAATAACTATGGCAATGTCTTTGACTTAAGCTGAATAATACTTACGGAATGCCTCTGGCTTAAGCTCGAATAATACTTACGGAATGCCTCACGGCTTAAGCCTGAATAATAAAGAATCAAAACATTTCAAAAGACTCATGAATCATATTAATGTAAGAGAACTAATTGGTTTTAAAGCGAAGCTTAAGAGTTATACTAGCTTTATGGGAAGTAAGTATAACCACTTAAGATTGATAAAAGAAACAAGTTTGCCTATGTGTTTATAATGCACTTATATTGTGAAAAGAATAATAAGATGGTTTGATAAGTAGACATGATATGATGCTATGTGTGTTAGTATCTTGTAACGTTTGTATAGGTGAGTATCCTTGTTGTGCTTATGTTGTTTAAAGATAAGTTGTTATGTTAGTATACTATCACTCACCTCTTGAGATGATACCGGGTTAAGTCGCCTCCGACGCGGTAGACTCAGCGATGCAGGACCATGATTCGAGAATACCTCATGCGGGTCGGGGGCCTATGCGGAGCTACGAGTTCGGGTTAGTATGCGGGGTTATGCCTCATGCGGTCTATGTGGCCATGCGGACAATGAGTCGGGGCGATGCCGAGTAGCTACCCTCGATGCGGGTTATACCTCATGCGGGCCCGTGTGGTGGCCTATGCGGACTCGAGTCGATTAGGCTTGCAGAATGATACGCGAGTGGCCTGCTTCAATCATTCGCAGCCTAGAAAACACCTATTACAGATTTACCTATTGTTGCTCTTGTTTGTGATGTGGCACTATGCGGTTTCTTGATTTCTTCATACATATTTGTAAACCGGTTTTAAAAAGTGTTATGATTTCATTTAAGTACTTTCTGATTTCACATACTTAGTACTGTTGTCTCGACCTCCTTGGGCCGCGTTCATGCCGCGGTAAGGGCAAGCAGTGCTAGATCCGCATCCTTAGGATCTACGTTGGTGTCGGGAGCTCCATCTCTTCCGAGGCTCTACTTTTGGTATGATCTCCCTGTTGTAGATAGTTTTATGCGATCGTGGTATGGCGGGGCCCCGTCCCGCCATAGTTGTATATTTCCTTAAGTGCGTAGTCATGTATTTATGCGATGTCGGATGTCGCTAAACCATGATTATATATATATCTTAAAGGCGATACTTTCTCACATAAACTGTGTCTTACTTTATAAACTGTTTCATGTCTTGCTTTATATTTCCGCTGATTACTCTGATGTATGACTACTTGGGTGCCCCGGTAAGGCACCAGTCACGGGCCCGGAACGGGTCGTGACAATAATATCAAGCTCTACTACTTGCAAGACTTGTCATCTTAAAAATGGTCAAATGACCCTTATACCCATGTTGATTTCGTCCAAGACCAATATAGGGGGGGTGACTGTTACACCTCGTAAGTCCAGGACATGTAAAATAGAATCTACGTAAGGAATCAAGACTTGGAAATTGGTACGAAAGGAAGAATTGTTTTTCCGACGGAAAATCTTTCGAACGTCGGAAGGGAAAAATGTTCGTTGTTGAGAATTGGATTCTCAAAATGCATTATTTGAAGAGTATGGAACTTATTAACATTATGGAAATTTATTTTTACGAATTTGGTCACGTGGGGCCCACCCGAGGAATTTTATGTTTTGCGGGGCCCACGAGGGTTACAGAATTTTGTGGACGAATGAGAGGGCGACATGTGGCACCTCCCCCACATGCCCTTGGACGAAAATTGCAAGGTTAGAATGGTCATTTGACCATTGTGGATGATAAGTCTTCAAGCTTGAGATTGTTGACTTGTCAACTTGTCCACTTGGCTAATTATCCAAGTGTCTTTCATCCTAGCCACTCAAGTGTTGCAATCTAAGCCTTCCATTGTGTTTTATATACCACACTAGTAGCAAGACAAAGTCTTCCAAACTTAGAAAAATTAGAGAACTTTGAGCTTAGCCTTGAGTGCTCTCGGGTTGGTGATATCTCCCACACAAATTTTTTGTAGTTTTGATCCATTATTCACAAGACATAAACCCAAGGTCCCTAAGGGTATTGTAAGGATATCTCAATAGAAAGATTTCGGAAAAACGACGTTTTCACGTTAGTCGCAAGGCGAAAACCTAAGTAGTTTTCCTAGTTTTGGATTGGAAATGGAAGAGAAGTTGGTTGTGAACTTCTAAAGGCTTCAATAGAGGATTGGAGCGTAAAGGAAAGGAGCTAAGAAGTGCTAAGGAGCGACTTTGAATCTTGGAAATTTTAAGGGCTTGTAAAGGTATAATTCTTGTCGTTTTAGTAATTAAGATTTACTTATTGTTGTAGCTTTGGTTATTAACAAGCATGAGATGTTTAGTATGAAGTTTGATAAGTGTATTGGCTATTGGAACCCTAATCCGAAAACTAGCATGTTTAGCCTTAAGATTACAATTCAAGTTGATTATTAGTTTAAGTCGTCGCATGTTGTATAAAGAAGGAAATTGTAGTTGTTGAAGTTGTTTATGACTATATAACATGTTTGACCTTAGAACTTGGAATTGGAAAAGGATTGTTAAAAGACTTTGAGTTGTTGTTTATATAGCCGAGAATGGCTTTAAATATGGAACTACTTCGTATGAATTGTGGGGCGGAATTTTACACGTATTGTAAGGTGTGTAATCCCCTTTTATTGGTTGGTATGTTGAGCCTTAAATGTGGCATGTTTGGTTATTGAATTCGGCCTTGAAAAAGGTGGAAAAGTATGTAGAAACAAAGGAAGTGCTGCCCGATTTTCCGTAGAATAAGAGACCATATACTTAGTATTATTCTACGTTAGAAACTAGAAGTTGATAGTCATATTGTGACCATTATAGGTTGACACTTCTACGTGCGGCGTATTCGACTTAGCTTGTGGATTAAGCCGAAAAGGTATGTGAACTATCTCCTCTTCTAGCATGATTCCTTAAGATAAAGAAAGTATGTCCTACTCCTTAAATGATCCACTCCTTGGTTGTATTTGGATTGCCTAAAATAGAATTTGTTCTATGTACTCCCTTGATTGTACTTTGATGTTTAAATTGTAAGTTGTATAATCCATTTCCTTAGTGAAGTTTGGATTCTTAAGAGTGAAAGTATTTTACTTAAAGTACATAGAGTCTTGAAAAGGAAGTCGTTTCCAAACCTTTTGGCTAGTTCCTTTGTTCCAAAACCTAATGGTTGTTATAATGCCTTTAGGGGAGTTAAAGGAGTGATTTACTTAATTGTTTTAAAAGAGGAGAAATGACATGATTTAAGAGAAGTGACGTGTTTTAAAGGTGTGAGTTACTTGAGATTTAAAAGTGTAAGCTACCTGATTTCTAAAGTTAAGAAACTTGATTTCTAAAGATTAAGAGACTTGAAGTATTTTGAAAGTTAAGAAACTTGAGTTGAAAGTATGTGATACTTGGTTTTAAAAGTATAAGTCTCTTGGTTATAAAAAGAATGAATTTGACTAAAAACCATAAAGGGTTATAACGACTTTGTGGGAAGTTGGTTATAACGGCTTTATGGAATGATAAGAAAGTTGTCTATTTTGATTGATAGGTACGAGTTGCCTAGGTTGTGAAATTAGAAGTTACTTCATTTCAAGTCTTGAAATGAATTTCTAAAGATGTAGTAACTTAGTTTGAAAAATAGACATGCCTTGATACTACGGGTGTTAGTATCTTGGGGTTTTATATAAAAATGAGTCTTTTGAAAAGAATGGAAGTACGTAGTACTTAGTGTTAAAATCCCGGATTTTTTATATAAAACGTAAGTGCCTTGAGTTTATAAAATGAAAGTCTAAAGATTTTATGAACTTGCCTATGTGTGATGGTGATAGCCTTTGAGTGCAAGTATTATATTTCTACGCTGCCGCGACTCTCGGTTGGAGGGCCGGCTGTCTTGTTGTAAGTTTACTTGGACGTACCGGCAGTGATGTGGGATTCCACGGGTATGCTTCCATTATTTATATTACTCCTTGGACATGCTTATACGATGTGGGATTCCGGGGCATGTGACCAGGAGGCGGGTTAGATTCCCGGATTTGTTTGTATTACCCCATGGTCATGCTTATACGATGTGGGATTCCGGGGCATGCGACCACGTGGGATATTGTTATTCCATGGATTAGCCCTCCATGAGATTTAGTGACGTAGGATGGATCTGGTAGTTAGCTTTCGTACTTGCCCGGCCGCTTGTTGACGCAGCCGATCCGTAGTTGGCTTTCGTACTTGCCCCCGTCAGTTCTATTGCACAGTTTGGTACGGTAGGCTCCGGTAGATAGCTTTCGCACTTTCCCCGGTCATATCTCGTGACGCCAGGCTGGATCTGGTAGTTAGATTTCGTACTTGCCCGATCGATTGACGCAGCCTTGGATCTCGTAGTTGGCTTTCGTACTTGCCCGCCGATTTTATGATCTCGTGTTTCGTTTTCCTACTTGCCGCATGATTTTAGGACACTGGGACTTGGTGTTCATGTATGCTTATTGGTGTTATATTATATCATGGATCGCCAAGTGAGGAAGGATTCCACGGGCATGATTGATATTATGGGCCTGTGACCGATAGTTATATTTGAGTAGTGACTTTGAGGGCATGCGTCCCTGACTTGATATGACTTCTTATGTATTGTGTACTGTAGTTCGGCTATCATACATGTCTCCTGTTTTGTATAGATCTATGATTTCATTCTGATATTTTGATTTCACATACTTGGTACATTCTTCGTCGACCTCCTTGAAGTGCGTTCATGCGCAGTTTAGGTACTAGATTTGGTGATCTGCAGGTGTAGGACTCTGCTCAGAGTTTTTGGATAGCTCCATTTGTTCAGGAGTTTATCATTTTGGTATAGATCCTTCAGTACAGGCTTTTGTACAATTATGGGTACGGCGGGGCCTTGTCCCGTCATAGTTCAGTATAACTCTTAGAGGTCTGTATTCATATGTGGGATTGGACTCGTGTACAATGTAGTGTCTTTTGATTATGTATATTATATGGGAGCCTTGTCAGCTTTGCCCTTGTACGTACGATGGTTTAAAAAAAATGAGGTGTTATTTAAGTTCCGCTATTTACTTGTGTCAGTCATGTAGAAGGGTGCCCAGGTAGGGCACCAGTCACGGGCCCGGGGTTCGGGGCGTGACAGTGACACGTGCCGCCCTCCCATTCGTCGCAACATTTCGTTTTCCGACAATTCCATAATTTCGATAAATTTTTACTAGACTCAAATCTTAACATTTTTGAGTTCTTACGCACGTTCTTATAACCATGTCCTGAAAATTCGGGGTGTAACACTATCCCTGTCACTTCCTACAACTACATACGATTCTCTAATCAGAGTCTAACTAAAGTAAACCGTAACCTACCTCAATGCCGAGCGGGTGCCACGAACAATCAAATCAATGCCTTCCCCTTGCGTAGAGCCTATGAACGCTTAAAATCTAGAAAATATGTAAACTACGTTATAATACGAATCTAAGGACACCCATATTGCTATATTTATATTAACAATATTTTTACCATTTCAATTGTATGACTAAGCCCCTACACATATAAAAATATTAGCATAACTTCAGGAAATTCAAATAACATTCCTTTCTTTCAATTTTCTCGTATCTCCCGCTTGTAAAGGATATAACATTAAATTCGTAACTCCAAATCAGGTGTTTATTGTACCACATCGAAGGAAACACTAGGATCTATTATTATACCGAATCCCATATGACAATACTTAGTGTAGTTGGTGAAAATTTACAAAGGAAACAACCCTATGAAATATGTGTCGCCAGAATTTTTGCAAAATAAGGCAGAAATTTAAACAGTCATAACTTCCAAACCATAAGTCGGATTTATCTTCGTAAAGTCTCCAACTAACGGGAAAAGGGAAATATACAGCTTTTATTCAGCACACACTTTTATATTCCTAACTGATTTGTACATTTTTCACGTTTTTCATGCTGCTCGTCTGGATTTCTGTAAAAAAAAAAGGCAGAAACTTTAAACGGTCGTAATATTCAAACCATATGTCGGATTTAACCCCGTAAGATTTCAAACTGACGGGAACAGAGTAATCTACAACTTTCATTCAGTCCATACTTTTATATTCCTTACTGATTTGTACAGTTTCCACGTTTTATAGGCTGCTATAATCATTATGCCATGATAAATCCCTTAAGTTTCTCTCTTCAAGTGGATCGTGGAATTTCCGTGTAATGAACTCTTTGAAATTTGATTGCATTCAATAACACATTAGTATAAGGATCATGAATACATTAATTCAACCATATAACATAGAACCTAACCTGAACTTAATTGAGCGCTTCCTCCTCGTCCCGTTAATAGCGTTTCTTTTCTTTCTTTCCTTCTCCTCTTTTTTCCTACTGCTGCAACGTTCTCCCTCTCATTTGTTGCTGCGGTCCCTCTCTTCTTTTTGATACTAGTGTTTCTTTTCTTTGTTTTTCTTTTTTTTTCTTTTTAGCTGCTAAGGTTCGTTCCCCTCCCCTTTTCCCTTCTTGTAGTCAGTCGTGCCCTATCAAGGGTTGTGGGCTTGGCCCACTTAATCACTTAATTAATTTTCTGCACAATTTCATATCTTAAAATCATATAATTAAAATACCCTTTAGTCTCATACCCTTTTATCGTAGTTTTAAATGCTAAACGACCAAACGGGTCCTTACATTAGATACCAATCAAACAATCGCTCGTGCTCGAGCGACAAGGCAGGGGCGGAGGAAAAAAGGTACCTGAACTGTCGAACAACTTAGGATATCTACTCCGCATATCCTCCTCTGTCTCCCTAGTGGCCTCCTCAACCGGATGGTGCTTCCACTGCACCTTGACTGAAGCGATTTCCTTGGACCTCAACTTTCTCACTTGCCTATCCAAGATTGCTACCGGCTCTTCCTCGAATGGTAAGGAAAGTATTAAAGTTGTCGAGCATCAAGAATCTATGTTATAAACCTCGTGTAAGCCTTCGTGGCAATGATCACGCCGATTAACTTAGCTCAAAATTAAATCTACATTTTTCATGGCCGAAAATTTCCCCGTAGCCAGTTCCCATAAGTTTACACTGACTCTGATCAAATTGCTTGATTTTAATTATAACCACATCTCTGAACGAAATTGATTGATTCCACAAATACCATCATTGTCACCACAATCCCTCTGTTGTAGCCGCAATCCCTTATCAAACATGTACCAGTTAATTATCTTGATTCTACTTACTTTTCTTTCACACCTTCTAATATCGTCATCAGTACAGAAAAAATCAATATAAAATATGTTGTCACCCACCACAAGTTTTAATCGTGACGCCTTCTCGCCAGAAAGAATATGTGTAAATCTTTGAGCCAATTCTAAATATATTTTATCCAAGGCCTATTGCACTAATTCCAAATATGTTAGTTTCGTCGACCTGAAACTACTGAGTCAACACTCATCGTCCAATTCCCCTTAAACCTTCAAATGACGTATTATGTGCATCACTCTAGTGATTATTTTATCATTCCAAATTTGTCAAAATCAGTCCATCACCCCAACGACCTTCCACATCTATTTGTAACTCCTCATTATATCACTAAGTACATGTGCAAACCGTTAGAACTGTTCGTAAAGTTGCCATCAACTAAATATTATCAAATCTCCTGGTAAACTCCAATAAGCCTAATAAACTCATTATATCTCTATCCTGAAAGAAAATCTATCATCTTTAAAAATGGGCTACTGGGATACAGATAAGCCTCTATGGTAACCCATCCATAAGCCACTTGACCCTAGATGAGCAGATCCGACCAGATGTAAAATGTACAATTTCTCGAATATCGCTACTAGTCACTTGAACTGATTTCGAACATTAATAGTATAAGTAGTGAGCCTTCCAAAATTATGTGATGACTCATTTCGTCTATTTTCTCTTGAATAATCAATCTTGTGTCGTCACTCTGACCTAACTAAAATTTCACCCAACTCATTAACTTGGTAAAACTATACCCTTCGACTTAAATCTTCATGTTTCTCAATTAACCCTAGCTAGTCACACAAATTTGATAAATCCTAAAAAAATCAAAATACTTCAAGTCCTCCTTTTTGTTCCTTCACTTATCTCATTCACCACTCCGAGTACTTTGATATATGACTTTTGGCCTCATATCCTTCACAATCGTAACAACTCTGAGTGCGATGTCTCATTACACCCTTACAAAAATCCAAAAGTACCAAATCTTAAAATTTTACATGTCTCACTCCAATATCTCTATGTATTCACACTTGAAATGTTCAATCGTGCTATCAAGCTAGAAACATTTCGACATAGTCTACTATCATGACACAATTTCACCTCAAAATATACATCTACAAGTTGCAGAGATTGCAAGATTTTCTCTTATTTATCAACTCTAGCCCATCAATTAAATAATACTAGGAAATTACTTATCTTGGTACAACACATCGCCTTTCCATCAACCTTATCATGTTAATCATCTGAATATTACACCTTACCAGTCACCAATCGCAAAACCCCATGACACTTCGTCATAACACATAGTCAAGTTCCATAGACTTCCCTCTTCAGTCTTATTTAGCAATTACACTCTAACCAAATGACGCATGACAACTCCGCCATAATCCATACCTATCTCAAGTAATCTCGTTTCTTCAAATTTAAATCCTTTTTCCTTTCTGAAGATGTACCTTAATACTTCCAATTCGAATCTAAACATGCTCTCCTCTTAATTCTTCAATTTCTCATATTCCATTCCCAATCATTTCTACCAATAACAATCAGAAATTTCCCAAACCCACGCGAGGGGTGCATCAAAATATCATTACTCTTGTAGAATAGGTAAACCCTCACAACCTTAAGCATCTGGAAGTTTTCCTTACACCACTCTAACCTTTGAAATAAGTACCCTTCCAAGTCTATCGTATGACAAGTACAATCCTTCATGAGTCCTTTCCATCAAAAGTACCGACCAACCCTCGTGATTCCAACAAGTCAATTATTACCAATGTAATATCCTGATACATCACTTTTCTGATACATAATTTGTAAGGCAATCCTTAATTCTCATACACACAATCCTACCAACGTTCTCACAAAGTTCCATATGAGTATCCTTACCAAATATCCTTTAATTGAACAATACTTCTTCCATATTAGTTCATGCGTTTACCAACCCAATATTAATGTTGGAAGTCCTATATTGAATTCACTTCTTTTGTCCCTTTTTATAGTCTTTATTCTTACTTATATGCTAGGAACAATATCCACTTCTTGAATTTATTTTGCCTTTTCACCAACCCATGCAGTTGGTCACACAATTAAAGAGAAATGGTACAGTTAGGAAATCACTAATCTACCTTCAGTATCATTTTATCCTTCAGGTCATACTATAAGATAAAATAGGGAGTTGAGTAAAAGACATTCACCTCCTCATATCCTTCAAATTTCCAAAGGGTCGACTCCCTCTGCTTTCACTTATTCTTTAGTTTTGCTTCCTAACTGAAAAGCAAACTAATACCTAAATGAACAGAAAACTAACACCGAACAAAGGAAGAACTAAAAGAAAGAGATAAATCTATGTCTTCTTTTACTTCACCTCCTGCTACACATTCCCCTATCCCTCTATCCAAACAGTGTCAGGTTCTTGGATCACCAATTACTACAAACCTAGAACTTATGTTTTGTTTTAACAATTAGAATACTTTAGACATTCCTAACTATTTGGTTGTTTTCAAAGATCCTAGATAGTTATCATTTCCATGTAGCATAGAACATTTAGCACGTATCAGAAAGAGTAACTGAATAGTTTCCAGACTCGACGGTAGCCAATTCCAGAGTAGTTCTCAACTCATCCTCAACTTCCCATGCCCGTGCTCTTCTTAGAAGGAAAAGCTTGTTCTAAAACAAACAATTTAGCCAAACAACATCCTTCTTGTTCACGTCAATACAAGAAGTAGGACTATTACATAGCACATCCGAAGTTCCATACTGAATAAGAAGTAAATTATCTCACCGTTACAACTTTGTCACTCAACAAACCAAGTAGAAAAATCATTGTTTTTGCAGCTGGAGTCTTCTATCTATCCCCAAACTAAATCAAAACTAAAAGAGCACATGCCAGGAATTTTGACTCGACCATTAATAGTATAACCATCAGTGCTCCCTGATGCGGAGGGAAGTAGAGAGCATAAAGCAACAAGTGAGATTAAAGAGAGCAAGATTTCCATCGAGCTATGCATCACTCATCAGCCTTGCACATCTAACAACTACGATATATCTCACAAAATCAACAAGATTTTAGTCCAAAATGACCCCTTTATATCACCTCTTCAAAATCTCAAGTGAACCGGCAACACACCCTCTACTAAAAGATTACAACCTCCCCTTCCCATAAAATTCAATCTCCACGAGAAAATTCCCCCCACTTGGCGTAAAGGCAATAAATATTTCCTTGAAGAACCTCTAAACAACTTGTGCTTAACCCACACAATCCCATCTTGCCGACACTCAACCTTGCCATTCGTTCTCCCGCGCAATACCAAACTAAGTACACCTCATGCTCCCTTCAAAAGAATATTTTACCATTATGACTATTTTTTCACCAAACATAAACCATTTGGATTCTCGTCAGTACACCTCAACCTATAGGATAGAGAGAAAATACTTTATATGAATCACATAAAGAGTCCTACCACATATGAGAGAACATAGAAATGAGTTTAAGATACCAATCTGAACAATCTCGCACGACAAGAATGAACCAGATACCAATCGGATTGAACTAGCACGAAAGGAGTAAAGAAGTGAAGTGTTTCCAAAATGTCCTATAGCCTCTCGAGGATGGGTACAGACGTCTACGTACCAATCCGAAAGACTCTACTAGACATTGCTCTTGTACTCATTAGAACGGTTAACCTAGAAGATCTGATACCAACTTTGTCACGACCTAAATCACAAGTCGTGATGGCACCAACCCTATTCCCCCGAGTAGACGAACCATGTTCTCATTACCAAGCTAACTCAGCGAAAAATAAATAAAGAAAAGGATGTTATAAAGTCTCAATACTGATCATCACTAAAATTGTCACGATATTCACCAAAATCTAGTCAAAAGGGTACAAGAGCACTAAACATAGTCTAGAATAGAAGTCTGAAAATTGCCCGAAGGCTACATACTGTCTATCAACTAACGAAAGTAAATGGAATTAACTAGGAAGCCCTTCAGGGGACACGGATGATCAAGTAGCTCACCCTAAATGACTGAAAGATATCACCCTCGTGAATCAGCCACGGGGCGTAGAGCTGGAACATGGATCGAACTCTGCACCTAACAAAAGTGCAGCAAGAGTAGTATCAGTACAACACTAGTATCGGTAAGCATCATAGGCCGATAATGATTAGATAACGCATGAAGAAGTTGAAACCAACAAGTAGCACCTAGAGCACACAGGCATTGTCACATATCATATACAGGTAAGGTGTAAAGAAATCAAGAAACAGCCAGGAAAAATAAAATTCACCAATGATCAGTCAAATTTAATAGTGGATGAATGCAATGCAATAGTCGCCTCTCTCACTCCACTCATGTACACACATGCTAAGGGCAGTGCCTCAAAGTCATGACCCATGGGGGACCCGCGAAGTCCATGTACCACTCGTGCTCTCCGGCATAAACCTCGGAGGCTATTAATCACTCTCAATCTCCGGCAAAGACCTCGGAGTCACTTAATCACTCTCAATCTCCGACAAAGACATCGGAGTCACTCAATCACTCTCAATCTCCGGCAAAGACCTCGGAGTCACTCAATCACTCTCAATCTTTGACAAAGACCTCGGAGTCACTCAATCACTCTCAATCTCCGGAAAAGACCTCGGAGTCACTCAATCACTCTTAATCTCCGACAAAGACCTCGGAGTCACTCAATCACTCTCAATCTCCGACAAAGACCTCGGAGTCACTCAATCACTCTCAATCTCCAGCAAAGACCTCAGAGTCACTCAATCACTCCCCTCACCAACATCACAAAATAATATAGAAAGTATGTCAGGCATGATATCAGTCAACACATATCACTAATATACAATCGACAAGTACATGTCATATCACTGTCCTATGTTCAATTATCAAGATTACAATTCCCTTATTTTCACGTGACAAATGAGCTAGTATGCGACGGAGATACAATCAGGTGACAATCACAGAAAAATAACGCATATAGCGGCAACCCCTTCGGCATCGCGGTCCTGCCGACGTTCTATCATGCTATCCCTGTCACTTCCTACAACTACATACGATTCTCTAATCAGAGTCTAACTAAAGTAAACCGTAACCTACCTCAATGTCGAGTGGGTGCCATGAACAATCAAACCAATGACTTCCTCTTGCGTAGTGTCTCTGGACGCTTAAAATCTAGAAAATATGCGAACTACATTATAATACGAATCTAAGGACACCCACATTGCTATATTTATATTAACAATATTTTTATCATTTCAATTGTATGACTAAACCCATACACATATAAAAATATTAGCATAACTTCAGGAAATTAAAATAACATTCCTTTCTTTCAACTTTCTCGTATCTCCCGCTTGTAAATGATATAACATTAAATTCGTAACTACAAATCAGGTGTTTATTGTACCACATCGAAGGCAACACTAGGGTATATTATTATACCAAATCCCATATGACAGTACTTAGTGTAGTTGGTGAAAATTTCTGAAGAAAGCTTCTATGAAATCGTATCGCGAAATTTTTGCAAAATAAGACAGAAACTTTAAACAGTCATAACTTTTAAACCATAAGTCGGATTTATCTTCGTAAGGTCTCCAACTAACGGGAACAGGGAAATATACAACTTTTATTCAGCACACACTTTTATATTCCTTACAGATTTGTACAGTTTTCACGTTTTTCATGCTGCTCGTCTGGATTTCTATAAAATAAGGCAGAAACTTTAAACGGTCATAACTTTCAAACCATAAGCCGGATTTATCCCCGTAAGATCTCAAACTGATGGAAACAGAGTAATATACAACTTTCATTCATCCCATATTTTTATATTACTTACACGTTTGTACAGTTTCCAAGTTTTACAGGCTGCTGTAATCATTATGTCATGATAAATCCCTCAAGTTTCTCTATTCAAGTGGATTGTGGAATTTTCGTGTAATGACCTCTTTGAAATTTGATTGCATTCAATAACACATTAGTATAAGGATCATGAATATATTAATTCAACCATATAATATAGAACCTACCTGAACTTAATTGAACGCTTCCTCCTCGTCTCGTTACTAGCGTTTCTTTTCTTTCTTTCCTTCTCCTTTTTTTTTCCTACTGCTGCAACGTTCTCCCTTTCATTTGTTGATGCGGTCCCTCTCTTCATTTTGATACTAGGATTTCTTTTCTTTGTTTTTTTTTTCTTTTTTCTTTTTAGCTGCTAGGGTTCGTTCCCCTCCCCTTTTCCCTTCTTGTAGTCAGCCGTGCCCTATCAAGGGTAGTGGGCTTGACCCACTTAATCACTTAATTAATTTCCTGCACTATTTCATATCTTAAAAGCATATAATTAAAATATCCTATAGTCCCATACCCCTTTATCGTAATTTTAAGTGTTAAACGACCAAACGGGTCGTTACACTGTGTTTTCAACCAATTCAATAGGGTCCTCATTAGCCAGTTTTTTGCTTTGTAAAAATTTCTCTCGATTTTGGGATCAAAGTAAACCAATGGTTTTCCCTGACTTCGAGTGTTGGGCATTAAATACTGCAATTTCCTTAGATGAACAATATGAACCAAAGAGTAAAAAATTTAATAGAGTTAACAAAATTCAAACTTAAAAAATAGTAAAATTTTCTAAGTCCCCGGCAATGGCGCCAAAAATATGTTTCTCCCAAACGCACATGCAAAAATACACGGTCGACATGTAATATAGGATTGAAGTACATATATAATACTCAAAGATACTTAGAATTTTCTCCTGTTCAACTAATTCAAACTCGTTTGTAACTATTCAAGAGAGTAAAAATCAAGTTGTTTGTGAAACTAACTATGGCTGAAAGAAATAAATAAGACTGTGTGTTTTTGTGAACAAAAAAAATTGGGACTAAGACTGTAAGTGTCACGCCCCGAACCCCGGGCCCGTGACTGGTGCCCTACCTGGGCACCCTTCTACCTAACTGACACAAGTAAACCGCGGAACTAAATAACACCTTTTTTTTAAAACCAACGAACATGCAAGGGCAAATACAACAAGGCTGCCATATAATATACATAATAAAAAGGCACTACACTGTACACGATTCCAATCCCACATATGAATACAGACCTCTAAGAGTTTTACTGAACTATGACGGGACAAGGCCCCGCCGTACCCATAACTATACAAAAGCCTGTAATGAAGGATCTATACCAAAATGATAAACTCCTGAACAGATGGAGCTATCCAAAACTCTGAGTAAGGGTCCTACACTTGCATATCACTGAACTGCGTACCTAAACCTGCGGCATGAACGTAGCCCCCCGAAAGAGGTCAGTACGAAGAATGTACCAAGTATGTGAAACTAAAAATACTGTAATGAAATCATAACAGTCTATATAAAACAGGGGACATGTATGATAGCCAAACTACATTACACAATAATAAACAATTATGTCAAGTCAGGGACGCATGCCCTCAAGTCATTACTCACTTATAACCATGGGTCTCACGCCCATAATATCAATCATGCCCGTGGAATCCCTTCCTCACTGCCGACAGTCCATGATATAATATAACACCAATAAGCATACATGAACACCAAGTCCCACCTATGTCATAAAAACTGTACGGGCCAAGTAGGAAAGCGAACCACCAGATCCAGCCTGCATCATAAAACGGCCCGGGGCAAGTACGAAAGCCACCTACCAGATCCAGCCTGCGTCAACAACTGACTGGGGCAAGTACGAAAGCTATCTAACAGATCCAGCCTGTCGTCACGAGATATGACCGGGGCAAGTGCGAAAGCTATCTACCGGAGTCTACCGTACCAAACTGTGCAATAGAACTGACGGAAAATGAAAGCCAACTACGACCATCTCGCATCGACCATCGACGGCAAGTACGAAAGCCAACTACCAAACCATCCTGCGTCACTAAACCTCATGGAGGGCTAGTCCATGGAATAACAATATCCAACATGGTCGCATGCCCCGGAATCCCACATCATATAAGCATGTCCATGGGGTAATAAAAAAAAATCCGGGAATCTAAACCGCCTCCTGGTCGCATGCCCCGGAATCCCACATCGTATAAGCATGTCCAAAGAGTAATAAAAACAATCCGGGAATCTAACCCACATCCTGGTCGCATGCCCCGAAATCTCACATTGTATAAGCATGTCCAAGGATCAATCACAATGGAAGCATTGTTATACCCCGTAGTTCCAGGGTATGTATGTGGGGACGTACGTACGAGAATACGACAGAAATTTTGGAAAGAAAGAAAGGTGTGATTTTTCGACGGAAAAGTTTCCGGTTTTTGTGAAGGAAAAAGGTTCGTTAGTGGGAATTGGATTCCCAGATTTGGTATTTGGACTTCTTGGATTATATTAGAATTATGAGATTTTATTTTCGGAAATGGTCACGTGGGGCCCACGGGAGAAATTTACGGTTTTGTGGGGCCCACTTTGTTTTTGAGATTTTCGGTATTTTGGATATTTTCGGAAGACGAAATATTTTGGACGAGTAAGGGGGCGACACGTGTCACCCCCCTTGAGTGGCCATGTGGGCCGAATTGGAGGGACAAGTGGCTAGCCACTTGTCCCCTTGGCCGAAATGGCCATGACACTTGGAAGCCCAAATCGTTGGCCATGTGGTGTGGTGGGACCCACACACACATGGCCCAATCTTGACCACACACTTGCATAGATCTTGACCACACACTTGCATAGATCTTGACCCTTGATTCTTCTATATATACCCCCTTAAGTTGAAGACTTATTTTCATTCCACACTTAAAGTCTTCCAAGGCAAAATACTCCCTCCCTTTAGGCTTGTGTTTTCGTCCCTCCCCCCTCATGTGTAGAAAATACTTTGTGTATTGTTGTATAATCCCAAATACCTTAGCCTAGTATCCCTAGTTGTATTTCAAAGATATTTCAATACTAGGAGCCCGGAAATACTACTTTTTTTCCAAAAGTCGCAAAATGAAACTCTAGAAAATCTTCATAAGCTTGGTTGAAGTGTTAAGAGAAGTTGTTTAGAAACTTCTAAGGGTTGCTTGGAGCGGGTTGGAGCGTAAGGATTTGGAGAAAAACGTTGCTCAGGATCGACATATAATCTTGGATAATTTTGGGCTTATCGAGGTAATGATCTATGTCCCCCTATTGTAATTGGATATTACATATTGTAGTAATTATACTTGAGTATATTATATGAGGATAGAAGATTGATAGAATTAAACTGTATTTACATTGGATTTGTATTCTGATAGACTTGTAGTATTATTGTGGGGCGGTTGTACACGTCCGGTTAGACGTGTAATCCCCTGGGAGTTGTTGGCCTGGTAGCGGGCCTGAGTAGAGGAGGAGATTTATATGGTTACGGGGGGGAGGGGGGGAGGTGCTGCCGAATTTTCTGTAGAATAAAGGAATCTTGTATTTAGAATATTTCTACGAAGAGATCTAGAAGTTGATAGACGTTTTATGGCCAGTATAGGTGGAAGTACTATGAGTAGCGTATTCTACTTGAAGGGTGGAAAAGGCTAGCAAGGTTGTAGTACTTGGAGCATTTTGCTAATTGTCGATAATCGTCGCGAGGTATGTGAACCTCTTCCTATCTTTTCTAGCATGATTGTTGTGAACTATGTAGTACGGTAGACGTACATGTGCTAAGTGAATTTGGTTGGTTTATTGATTTTAAAAGATAAAGGACTTGACTTATATTTGACTTGATATAATATGTGAAGAACTTGAATTGTGTAGAAAGTTGTGAAACCTCATTCGCGAGTAATGAGTACTTGGTTTTAAAATAATAACGTTATATTGATTTCGGGAATGAGGATAAGTATCGAACAAACCACTGCAGCGTTAATAAAGGAAAATGTATTGACTAATTAATTACTATTAAAACCAGTAGAAACCTCCATCTGCATAGAAGCTAAGATAAGACAAAATTGTATTACATTTCCTAGATCATGGCTGCTTTAATAAGAATCACTATAAACAAGCATTAATTTTCTTGAATTTCCAAAGTAAGGAACTTGATTTCTAAAAGAAAAGAGACTTGAGGAATTGAAGAGTTTTTGGTTTAAAAGAAAGACATGGTTTTGTCTTAAATTGGTTTAAAACATAAAGTGTTATAACAGCTTTATGGGAAGTTAGTTATAACGACTTTATGAAAGCAAAAGAATGGTTTTATCATTGGTTTTAAAATGGTAACTTGACTTTAAAAGGAGAAGTGTTTTGGGTCTAAAAAGGAGGCATGGTATTGTCTTAATTTGGTTTAAAAAGGAAAGTATGGAAGTTGTTTTGGTTTACTTAAAATGTTAGTCACTCTATTTTTATAATACGGACATCGGGTGACCTTTGTAAAAGAAATGGATCTTTTAAAAAGAATTTAACGTACGTAGCACTTTGGGGTTAAAACCTAGACTTTGGCATAAAATGAAAGTACCTTGAGTTGTGTGTAACTTGCCTACGCTTGCGTATGATATCCTTGTCGTGCTAGTATTGTAATTCTATACCACCGCGTCTCTCGATGGAGGGCCGGCTGATTTGTTATGATCTTACTTGGACGTACCGGCAGTGACGGAGCATTCCACGGGTACGCTTCTGTGATTATTATTCCATGGACTATGTAACGACCCGTTCCGGGCCCCGTTACTGGTGCCTTATCCCGGGCACCCTAGTGATACAATCATCAGAGAAAACCAGCGAAAAATAAAACTTTAAACAAGAAACAAGATATATGAACATAAAACAGGCCAACCCAACGGTTACCTTCCAATAACATAAATAAATACAACTCTTTCAAAACGAACAGTTTAATCCTTTTTACAAACCCCACCACAACAATTACATGCACTTAAGATTTACAACAACTATGACGGACGGGGCCGCCATACCCCGAATGTACAAGAACCTACAACTCGGGAACACATACCAAAAGATAAGCCTCCGAGAAACGGAGCTTCCCAAAAATGGCCGAGATCCTAAGAGCGAGGATCCACGATCGATGTACCTCTACTGCGGCATGAACGCGGCCCGAAGGAGGTCAGTACAACAGGTACCAAGTATGTGAAACTGTAAAATACTGTAAATGAAATCATAGCAGTCTATATAAAGCAGGAGACATGAATGATAACCAAACTACAGTACACACATATATCAGTTATATCAAGTCAGGGTCTCACGCCCTCCACATCAATCATGCCCGTGGAATGCCTTCCTCACTGCCGGCAGTCTATGATATGATAACACCAAGAAGTACACCAGCACACCAAGTCCTACCTGATGCCAAAGCTGTATTAACAATTCAAATGGAAGCATACCCGTGCGCTACGCATCGTGTCAGTATGTCCAAAGGGAACCACAAGACAACAATCAAAATGGAAGCATACCCGTGCGCTACGCATCGTGTCAGTATGTCCAAAAGGAAACAATAAGACAGCATTCCAAATGGAAACATACCCGTGCGCTACGCATCGTGTCAGTATGCCCAAAGGGAAACAATAAAGCAGTATCAACATGGAAGCATACCCGTGCGCTACGCATCGTGTCAGTATGTCCAAAGCGATTAGCAAAAGTAACACAATCAACAGGAACGTACCCGTGGAATTTCTCCATCACTGCCGGCATGTCCAAGTAAGTTCTCAACAAGTCAACCGACCCTCTATCGAGAGACGCGGTAACACAGAAATACAACACTTGTACAACAAAGGCTATCATCACAAGCATAGGCAAGTTTCACACAACTCAAAGTACTTCCACATAAGCCATACAATACCCGTAGTATAAAAATCGTGACTATCTTTTTAAGTAAACAAGACACTTCCCCTTTTGTAAAATCAAGTAACAACATTATTTTCCAAACGTTCAAATTTGCCTAATTTCAAATGCTCAAGTCACTTATTTTAGAAAGGTTTCATAACTCATAGTCTTAATCTCTTTTAAAACAATTGAGTAACATATGTCATATATGTGAGTAGTTTATTCTTGTTTATAACGATCTTATTACAGCAGCCATGATCTAGAAAATGTAATATCATTTTGTCTCATCTTAGCTTCTATGCAGATGGAGGTTTCTACTGGTTTTAATACAACACATCATTATTCAATACATTTTCCTTTATTAACGCTGCAATGGTCTGTCGATACACATTCGATTCGAAATCAAGAAACATTATCCCTTTAAAAACCAAGTACTCATTACTCACGAATGAGGTTTCACACAAACATCCACATTAAAACAAATAAGTTAAGTCTCTTATCTTATAAGATCAAGTCTCTTAACTTCTAACATCAAGAAACCATTTTCACTACATAAGGTCGTTATAACTAACTTCCCATAAAGCTATTATAACACCCTATGTTTTAAACCAACCAAATCACTTAGCACGTATGCGTCTACCGTACTACATAGTTCACAACAATCATGCTAGAAAAGATAGGAAGAGGTTCACATACCTCGCGACGAGTATCGACAATAAGCAAAATGCTCCAAGTACTACAACCTTGCTAGCCCTTTCCACTCCTCAAGTAGAATACGCTACTCTTAGTACTTTCACCTAAAAGGTCACAAACGTCTATTGACTTCAAAACACAAGGTTCCATGTTCTACGTAAAATTCGGGCCTCCCGCAACAGCGTAAATCTCCTCCTCTATCGAGGCCGGCTACCAAGCCAACCAGGGGGGGGGGGTTTACACGTCTAACCGGGCGTGTACAATTCTACTCGAATACTACACAAGTCTCATCGCAATACGATCCTATGTAAATACTGATTCGATTCTTTTCTTTACTCTTCAGGCTTAAGTCAAAAGACATTTCCAAATACAAAGTTCAGTTCTACATATAGTATACTTCAACTATATATTCCTACAATATGTAATCTCCAATTACAATAAGGGGACAAGAATATTTATGTCACGACCCGAACCCGGGCCCGTGACTGGTGCCTTACCCCGGGCACCCTAGTGATACAACATCAGAGAAAATCACCGGAAATAAAAACATGAACATGAATTTAGAGACAAAATGAATAAACAGGCCAACCAAAACAGTTGCCTTCATCATATATATACATAAATACCCGAACAGTTATCCTTTTTTTACAAACCACCTTGCCACACAAAGGCATGCACCTCTAAGAATTTATACAACAACTATGACGGACAGGCCGCCATACCCAGAATGTACAAGAACCCTGCACTCGTGGTAACATACCAACAGATAAGCCTCGAAGGAACGGAGCTTCCAATACGCTGAAAGGTGATCCTAAAAGCGGGGATCGGCCGATGTACCTTTTACTGCAGCATGAACGCACTTCGAAGGAGGTCGATAACAGTACCAAGTATGTGAAATCAGAAAAATCGTAAATGAAATCATAATAGTCTATATAAAGCGAGACATGTATGATAACCAAACTACGATTCACAACATAGAAGCGATCATGTCAAGTCGTGACTCACGCCTCAAAGTCATCCTCATGCCCGTGGAACTTCTTCCTCACTGCCGGCAGTCTAGGTACAAATCATGTGATACGTATAACAGGTCTCGGCCCATCTTATGGACCCAATATAGAAACGTGTGGAATACATTCCCGGATGAACCGGTAGTCAGTGAAATACATTCCCGGATGAACCGGTAGTCAAGTGATATACATTCCCGGATGACCCGGTAATCAAGTGAAATACATTCCCGGATGACCCGGTAATCAAGTGAAATACATTCCCGGATGACCCGGTAATCAAGTGAAATACATTCCCGGATGGCCCAGTAATCAAGTGAAATACATTCGGATGACCGTGTCAAGTGAAATACATTCGGATGAACCTAGTAGTCGAGTAGAACCACGACTTGCACAACAAGGCTATCACACGTAACATGGTCAAGTTTCATAACAACAAGCATTAGCAAGTTACACGACTCAAGGTACTTTCATTTTATGACAAAGTCTGATTTTAACCTTAAAGTACTACGTCCGTTAAATTCCTTTTAGATCTATTTCTTTTACAAAGGTCACCCGATACGTAGTATAAAATTTGAGTGACTAACATTGTTAAGTAAACCAAAATTCTTTCCTTTGTAAAATCAAGTAACAACCTTATTTTCCAAACGCTCAAGTTTGCCTAATTTCAATGCTCAAGTTTCTCATTTTAGAAAAAGGTTTCGTAGTTCATAGTTTTAAATCCTTTAAAACATAATTCTCCTTTAAACGCTTTGAGAAACCTATGTCTTATAAGTGAGTAGGTTATTCTTGTTTATAATCAATCTTATTAAGCAACCATGATCTACGAAATGTCATTTTGTCTCATCTTAGCTTCTATGCAGATGGAAGTTTCTACTGGTTTTAATAATACTAAATCTGTCCAAAACATTTCCTTTTATTAACGCCGCATGGTTTGTCGATACACATTCGATTTCCAAATCAAGAAACATTTTAAGCCGTTATACCTAACTTCCCATAAAGCTAGTATAACTCTTAAGTTTCCAAAACCAAGTATTACTTCTTCTCTCAAAATGATTCAAAATCTTTTGAAATACTTCAAGTTCTTTATTATCACATAGCCCGATTTATAGTTCAAATCGATTTACCTCTTAAAAACCACAAGTACTTTCTTACCTACATAAAGTCATATAACCAACTTCCCATAAAGCCGTTATAACACTTTATGTTTCAAACCAATCAAATACATTAAACATAATGTGCGTCTACCGTACTACATAGTTATACACATATCATGCTAGAAACAGATAGGAAGAGGTTCACATACCGCGACGATTATCGACTAATAGCAAAAGCGCTCCAAGTACCTCAAACCGTCGGCTACACTCTTAGTCAAGCGATCACTCCACACGTAGTACTACAACCTATAGAGGCCACAGCGCCTATTAATATCTTTAGATCCCGACGTAGAATATTCTACGTAAAATTCGGCACCTCCCCCGCAATGGCAGAAATCTCCTCCTCTATCGAGGCGGCTACCAAGCCAACCAGGGGTTAATACGCCTAACCGGGCGTGTACAATTCTACTACACAAGAATGCTACACAAGTCTCATAATACACCCTATGTAATTCTGATTCGATTCTCTTCTTTAAATTCAGGCTTAAGTCGCAAGACATTGCCGCACAATTATAATGTTCAGTTCTATATATAGTATACTTCAACTATATATTCCTACAATATGTAATTTCCAATTACAATAGAAGGTCAAGAGTGTTTACCTCGATAAGCCCAAAATTATCCGAGTTTATATGTCGATCCTGAGCAAGGTTTAGCTCCTACTCCGTGCGCTTCGACCCGCTCCAACCAACCCTTAGAAGTTCTAACCAACTTCTACTTATAACTTCAACTACGGGTGAAGATTTACTTAGGGTTTCATTTTTGTGACTGAGGGAAGTATAATAGTATTTTCTGGGCTTTTGTATAAGTGTAACCTTGGGAATACTACAAGGTATTTGGGCCAAGGTATTTGGGCATTATAACAATACTTGGAGAGTATTTCTATACCACAAAAGGGGGGTATTTATACGAGACAACTAGGCTAGGGGGGGGTACCCCACGGCAAAACACCTCAAAGGGGAGGGAGGTGGCTCTCGGCCAAGGGCTCTCAAAGGGGGAGGGGGGTGTGGTGGGCCAGCTCAAGGAGAGGAGTATTTTGAGACTTAGTTAGATTGCTCAAGTTTTGGATGAAGAAAGTCTTCAACTAGAGGGTATTTATAGGTCAAGTGAAGGCCAACCAATGGCCAAGATCCATCCAAGTGTTAGGCAAGTGTAAGGTCAAGATTAAGCCATGTGCAACCTTATCCATCTACCCAAAATATCCTACCAACTCCTTGACCAAAAATAATGCACAAAAAACGTGCCAACCTTCCCACTTTCGTCCGTCCACTCCTTCCAATTAGAGGTGACAAGTGTCGCCTCTCGTTGGTCCAAAATGTTTCGCCTCTCGGAAAAATCCGCAAAATTATAAATGACATAGCCGAATTTTCCCTACGAAAGTCGTGGAAAGCGTTTAATCAAAACGACTCTAATCGGGTGTTGTGTACAAACTTGAAACTAGCCAACTTTAAGGCTCAAATTATAATACGTGCGCTACACGCATACTCGAAATACGGGGTATAACATTCTCCCCTCCTTAGAAACATTCGTCCCGAATGTTCCTTCTCAAGACGGATAACGATAAAGTTCTTCTAATAAGTTGCCAACGCCACAACTGGCCACGAAACAACACATGCACGCAAATACTTATATCCAAGTCCACGAGGAAACACCTCTAACATCACAAACTTTTGTCACTTTGCCGCGAGGTTCTAGTGTCACTCCGGCGACCCAACAAATGGTACCGGACTGCATGCGATTCCTGAGGTCTAAAATATACATCCTTCGTACCTTCTCCCTTTACAAGAAATGATCATATCTATGCTCGCAATACATGCTCGCCTCTACCCTTACTCGTCGTACTCTTCTCGAACTCTTGAACTCTTCCAGTATACGTACCACACTTCAGTTCTCCAAACCTTGGAGTCACCACCTCCAACTTGGTTATCTTACTAGCCTCAATCTTCCTTAAGGCCACTTCCGGCCTTCACGATCCGCTTCAGGTCGAACATATCCACGAACTCATACGATGGTCATCTAAACTTGGGCCTAGCACCCTCGTGACCCTACCGCCTGGCGGGACCACCCAGAGCTGACCCCACCTCATTCCGGGCTACGGGTTGACACGCAACACGTCCTCAACCCGAGCCTCTGTCACGCCGACTCTCTCGTTTCTCGATCCGGAACAACCTTGCTAACCACATCATGAAAGATACCACTTTCATTTACCCAACCCAGAGGCTTATCACACAATATATTCTAGGCATAAAATGCACTCTGACAAGGATCACTCGCAAAATCTTGTACTCAAGACGGCCTTACATCTAAGGTCTCAACTGTAATATTCTAAGGTTCATCATTTTCTCACCCCCAGGCTTACCCTTTTCCCAACTGTGTTCCTAACTCACATTTTAGCACAAAGCTATCCTAACATAACACTTAACACATTAACATAACATCAAAACATACCAGCCTCTAGATGGTTAAGGATATACCGGCTACCGCCCACTCTAATCATAAGGTCACCTGCAGGCGCATAATCGTAGAAGGCGATGAACCCGCCATCGATCCGTGAGGCTGCGCCAAGTGCCGTACCTCTCCTATAAGCCTGATCTCTCGTCACATGGCCTCGACGGCGCAGTGAAGCAAGCACCGATAAAAAGCGACATTTCGGGATGATGTTTGCCACATCGTGCACACCGAGGGACATGAATCCTGGCGCTAGCACTCACGTAAACTCAGAACTGAAGCCCGAGCTCGACCGGCTCGAATACCGAACGACCAAGGCGTGGAGGACCACTGCATCGGGCGGAGGTACATAACTAGATCGCTGCCGAGGCGGTCCGCCTCGAAAGTTACCAAAGGACCTGCTGCTCGCCCTCTTCTGCGATCTCGGTCATTCCGCCGACCTCTCCGTGCCTCACATCCTAGTGCATGAGCTTGCATGCGGGCAATGTCCATGCCCGGTGAAGAGCTACACCGCATAAGCCTCGCCAATAATCGTCCAGCCCGGTGGCGTGGCGGTGTACTCGTCCTCCATATCCGCTACTACGGGAACATACCGAGCTAATGAGTCGAACTCCACATTGTACTCTCTAACCGTCGCCGCCCCGCCTCAATGTCAAAAATCGTCGGCCGAGCCCTCCTCATCTGTGGAGGCAAGAAATGTGCAAGAAATTCCTCGAGAACTCGTCCCAAATCTTTGGAAGTGCATGCTCTTCCCGGGACAGCTCACGAATCAAACCGGTCAATCGCAGATCACGCGGTGATGCGAACCAATACCACCGACTGCGCCTCGAGGCTCGATCACTCTCATGATCCGTAGGCGTCGGATAAACTCCGAGGTCGTCCTCGGCTCGATCCATAGAACACCGAGGCTCTGACTCGAAGTCCGTAGCCTCAAACTGCGCTCGGGGTGAACTACGGTCTTCTTTGAAGGCTGCTGCATCCGACCTATCCTCATATCTGCCACGACCACGGCGATCGGGCCATCTCCTTGTACCCATCTCATCGGCTCCGGTGTGGGATCGAGGCTCAGTATCAGAGTCTCGGCACCGACCAGCTGCGCTCTAAACTCTTTGGTCTTTGGCGTCGCGAAACCCGCCGTCGAATCTTGTCTCAGTCTTGGCCGGGCTGCGCGCTCGTACTCCTCAGATCTCACTAACAGCTCCTCGATCGCCTTGCCCATTCGGGCACTGGGTTGCCTACGCGGAGGCATAATCGTAAAGGAAAGGAATACGTCGGAGGGTCCAATTTATCACACGGCTAAGGCACGATCTCGTAATGAGAAGAATGGAAACTAATCCTAAATGTCCTGCAGCCTCCCGATTATAGATGTGGTGCACAACACCGATAATCAAGACTACTAGACACGGTCTGTAGACACTTTCCGAGGACTAATCGCTCGATACCACTTTTGTCACGACCGAACCGGGCGTGATCGTGCCTTACCGCACCCTAGTGATACAACATCGAGAAAATCAGCGGAAATAAAAACATGAACATGAATTTAGAGACAAAATGAATAAACAGCCAACCAAAAGCGATTTGCCTTCATCATATATATACATAAATACCGACAGCTTATCCTTTTTTTACAAACCCCGCCACACAAAGCTGCACTCTAAGAATTTATACAACAACTATGACGGACAGTGGCCGCCATACCCCTGAATGTACAAGAACCCTGCACTCGTGGTAACATACCAACAGATAAGCCTCAAGGAACGGAGCTTCCCAATACGCTGAAAGGTGATCCTAAAAGCGAGGATCGACAGCTGATGTACCTTTTACCTGCGGCATGAACGCAGCCGAAGGAGGTCGATAACAGTACCAAGTATGTGAAATCAGAAAAATCAGAAATGAAATCATAATAGTCTATATAAAGCAGAGACATGTATGATAACCAAACTACGATTCACAACATAGAAGCGATCATGTCAAGTCGTGACTCACGCCTCAAAGTCATCCTCATGCCGTGGAACTTCTTCCTCACCGCCGTGATCTAGGTACAAATCATGTGATACGATAACGGTCTCGGCCCATCTTATGGACCCAATATAGAAACGTGTGGAATACATTCCGGATGAACCGTAGTCGATGAAATACATTCCGGATGAACCGTAGTCAAGTGATATACATTCCGGATGAACCGTAATCAAGTGAAATACATTCGGATGACCGGTAATCAAGTGAAATACATTCGGATGACCCGGTAATCAAGTGAAATACATTCGGATGACGTAATCAAGTGAAATACATTTCCGGATGACCCGTGTCAAGTGAAATACATTCCGGATGAACCGGTAGTCGAGTAGAACACGATTTGCACAACAAGGCTATCACACGTAACATGGTCAAGTTTCATAACAACAAGCATAAGCAAGTTACACACGACTCAAGGTACTTTCATTTTATGACAAAGTCCGGATTTTAACCTTAAAGTACTACGTCCGTTAAATTCCTTTTTAGATCTATTTCTTTTACAAAGGTCACCCGATACCCGTAGTATAAAATTTGAGTGACTAACATTGTTAAGTAAACCAAAATGCTTTCCTTTGTAAAATCAAGTAACAACCTTATTTTCCAAACGTTCAAGTTTGCCTAATTTCGAATGCTCAAGTTTCTCATTTTAGAAAAAGGTTTCGTAGTTCATAGTTTTAAATCCTTTAAAACATAATTCTCCTTTAAACGTTTTGAGAAACCTATGTCTTATAAGTGAGTAGGTTATTCTTGTTTATAATCAATCTTATTAAGCAGCCATGATCTAGGAAATGTCATTTTGTCTCATCTTAGCTTCTATGCAGATGGAAGTTTCTACTGGTTTTAATAATACTAAATCTGTCCAAAACATTTCCTTTTATTAACGCCGCGTTGGTTTGTCGATACACATTCGATTTCCAAATCAAGAAACATTTTAAGCCGTTATACCTAACTTCCCATAAAGCTAGTATAACTCTTAAGTTTCAAAACCAAGTATTACTTCATCTCTCAAAATCATACAAAAATCTTTTGAAATACTTCAAGATCTTTATTATCACATAGCCAGCCAGTTATAGTTCAAATCAGTTACCTCTTAAAAAACAAAAGAACTTACTTACCTACATAAAGTCATATAACCAACTTCCCATAAAGCCGTTATAACACTTTATGTTTCAAACCAATCAAATACATTAAACATACGTGCGTCTGCATTACTACATAGTTATACACATATCATGCTAGAACAGATAGGAAGAGGTTCACATACCTCGCGACGATTATCGACTAATAGCAAAACGCTCCAAGTACCTCAAACCGTCGGCTACACTCTTAGTCAAGCAGATCACTCCACACGTAGTACTACAACCTATAGAGGCCACAAAGCGCCTATTAATATCTTTAGATCCCGACGTAGAATATTCTACAGAAAATTCGCGGCACCTCCCCACAACAGCGTAAATCTCTCTCTATCGAGGCCGCTACCAAGCCAACCGGGGGTTAATACGCCTAACCCGACGTGTACAATTCTACTACACAGTAATGCTACACAAGTCTACTGTAATACAGTCCTATGTAATTACAGTTCAGTTCTCTTCTTTAAATTCAGGCTTAAGTCGCAAGACATTGCCGCACAATTATAATGTTCAGTTCTATATATAGTATACTTCAACTATATATTCCTACAATATGTAATTTCCAATTACAATAGAAGGTCAAGAGTGTTTACCTCGATAAGCCCAAAATTATCCGAGTTTATATGTCGATCCTGAGCAAGGTTTAGCTCCTACTCCGTGCGCTTGACCGCTCAACCAACCCTTAGAAGTTCTAACCAACTTCTACTTATAACTTCAACTACGGTGAAGATTTACTTAGGGTTTCATTTTTGTAGTGAGGAAAGTATAATAGTATTTTCTGGCTTTTGTATAAGTGTAACCTTGGGAATACTACACTGTATTTGGGCCAAGGTATATGGGAATTATAACAATACTTGGAGAGTATTTCTATACCACAAAAGGGGGGTATTTATACGAGACAACTAGGCTAGGGGGGGGGTACCCCACGGAAAAACACCTCAAAGGGGAGGGAGGTGGCTCTCGGCCAAGAGCTCTCAAAGGGGAGGGGTGTGGTGGGAAGCTCGAGGAGAGGAGTATTTTGAGACTTAGTTAGATTGCTCAAGTTTTTGGATGAAGAAAGTCTTCAACTAGAGGGGTATTTATAGGTCAAGTGAAGGCCAACCAATGGCCAAGATCCATCCAAGTGTTAGGCAAGTGTAAGGTCAAGATTAAGCCATGTGCAACCTTATCCATCTACCCAAAATATCCTACCAACTCCTTGACCAAAAATAATGCAACAAAAACGTGCCAACCTTCCCACTTTCGTCCGTCCACTCCTTCCAATTAGAGGGTGACAAGTGTCGCCCTCTCGTTGGTCCAAAATGTTTCGTCTCTCGGAAAAATCCGCAAAAATTATAAATGACATAGCCGGAATTTTCCCTACGAAAGCTGTGGAAACGTTTCGTCGAAAAACGACTCTAATCGGGTGTTGTGTACAAACTTCAAAACTAGCCAACTTTAAGGCTCAAATTATAATACGTACGCGCTCACGTACATACTCTGGAAATACGGGGTATAACAATTTACCTCGATAAGCCCAAAATTATCCAAGCTATAATGTCGATCCTGAGCAAGGTTTAGCTCCTACTCCGTGCGCTCCAATCCGCTCCAAACAACCCTTAGAAGTTCTTAACCAACTTCTACTCAAATACTTCAACCAACTATGAAGATTTCCTTAGGGTTTCGGTTTGAGACTAAAAGGACAAAAGGTAGTATTTCCGGGCTCTACGTATAGAGGTAACTTTTGGAATACAACAAGGTAAAGGCTAAGGTATTTTGGGCATTATAACAATACTAGGAGAAGTATTTCAATACCACAAGGGAGGGGTATTATACGAAAACAACACGGCTAGGGGTACCACGCTAGCACCACAAAGGGGAAGGGAACCCTCGCCAAAGGCCACACGAAAAGGGGGAGGGGGAAGGCTCTCGGCTAAGAGTTCACAAAGGGGGAGGAGAGGGTTTCAAGACTTGGAAGTTTTGGATGAATGAAGTCTTCAAGACAAGTGCACCCTAGCCCCTACTCCACAAAACAATGCACAAAACATGGCACCAAACAAGCCACAAAACAAGGCCAAAACAAGGAGCCAATTGGCCAAGAAACGTGAACCAATTCGTCCAAGGGTTGCCGCCCCTTGCTTCCAATGTGAGGGTGACACATGTCACCCTCCCGTTGGTCCAAAATGTTTCGTCTCTCGGAAAAATCCGCAAAAATACAAAACGACATAGCCGGAATTTTCCCTTCGAATGTTACGCAAAACTTTTCGTCGAAAAACGACTCTAACCGGGTGTTGTGCACAAAGGTAACTTCGGCCAAGCCACCTAGGCGGGGGTGACACGTGTCACCCTCCTATTGGCCCTCATAAAACGTCTTTCGAAAAATATCCACAATACCGGAAATCTCAAAAACAAAGCGGGCCCCAAAACAGTAAATTTCTCGTGGGCCCACGTGACCATTTCCAAAATAAAATCTCAAAATTCTAATATAATTTAAGAAGCCCATATACCAAATCTGGGAAACCAATTCTCATTAACGAACCTTTTTCTTCACAAATTACCGACTTTTCCGCTAAAACTCACATCTTTCTTTCTTTTCAAAATTTCGCCGTACTCTCGCGTGCGTCCTCACATACATACCCTGCAACTACGGGTATAACATTCTCCCTCTAGAAACATTCGTCCGAATGTTCCTTCTCAAGTCGGATAACGATAAAGTTCCTCTAACAAGTTGCCGACGCCACGCCGCCACGAACTAACACACGTTCTCTTCTCCCTAACTCGTTGTACCGCTTCTCGAACACTCGAACTCTTTCTAGTATCCGTATCACACTTCGTCAATGCTTCGTTTCCAACCTTTGGAGTTACTACCTCCAAACTTGGTCATCTTACTAACTTCGATCTCCCAGGCCATTCCGCCTTCACGAACCGATTCGGTAGAACGTATCCACGAACTCATACGATGGTCACCTAAACTGGGGCCTAGCATCCTCGTGACCCTACCACCTGGCGGAACCACCTCGAACTGACCCCACCACAAACCGGGCCGCGGGTTGACCCTCAAATGGTCCTCAACCCGACCCCACAACCGCGCCACATTCTTGTTCCCCGATACGGAACAATCTAACCAACACACGTCATGAAAGCTAACACTTCCATCTCGCACTACCCATGGACTTATCACACAAATAAATCCCACGTATACTACGCACTCTGATAAAGGTCAAACATAAAATAAATCTTTTACTCATGACGACCCTACCTCTAAGGTCTCAATCGTGAAATAGTCTAAGGTTCACACTTCCATGCCCCCCCAGGCTTACCCTTCTACACTAACCAGGTTTCTCAATCACATATGTTATACCCCGTATTTCCAGAGTATGTACGTAAAGGAATACGTACAAAAAGTTTGGTCTTAAAGTTAGGCCTTGGACGATTTTTAGGCACAACTCACAAAGCGAACGGTTTTCCGACGAAACGTTTCCACAGCTTTCGTAGGATAAATTCCGGCTATGTCATTTCTATTTTTTGCGGATTTTTCCGAGAGACGTAACACTTTGGACCAACGAGAGGGCGACATTTGCCACCCTCTCATTGGTGGACTTGTCACGGCAATAGGGCCAAATGGATGACCATCCTTGTCATAAAGTTGGTTAGATATTTTGTGTGCAAGTTGGCTAGGTACACTTGCCCTAATCTTGACCTTACACTTGCCTAGCACTTGGCTAAATCTTGGCCATTGGTTGGCCATGTCTTGCCCTATAAATACCCCTCTTGAGATGAAGAGTTCTTCATCCACAAAAGCTTTCCAAGTCTAAAAATCCTTCCCTCTCCCTTTGTAAGCAATTCGTCCAACACACCCCCTCCCCGAGAAGCTTGGCGAGGCTACCCCACCCCTAGCCTAGCAAACCTACCCCTCTCCCTTGGTAGAAAAGTTGCCTTTTTGTATTGTTATAATGCCCAAAATACCCTAGCCCAAATACCTTAGTACTTAGTAGAAGTTGTGAAGAACTTCTAAGGTTTCCTTGGAGCATACAACTTAGGAGCAAAACCTTGCTCAGGCGCGACTTTTTCTAGGATATTATTGGGCTTACCGAGGTAACTAATCCTAACCCTCTTTTGAATTAGAGAATACTTACTGTTGTAGAATAAGAATAAGTATAAATACTTAGAAGGTATGTGATTCTTCCTAAAGCATGATATTTTACAATATGTATATAGTACGGTAGACGTACATGTGTTAACTGAATAATACTTACGGCAATGCCTCACGGCTTAATCCTGAATAATACGTAAGGCAATGCATAACGGCTTAAGCCTGAATAATAAGAATCAAAACATTTCAAAGGACTATCAACCATTTATTAAATGTAAGAGAACTAATTGGTTTTTAAACAGTCAAGAGTTATACTAGCTTTATGGGAAGTAAGTATAACCACTTAAGATTGATAAAAGAAACAAGTTTGCCTATGTGTTTATAATAGACTTATATTGTGAAAAGAATAATAAGATGGTTTGATAAGTAGACATGATATGATGCTATGTGTGTTAGTATCTTGTAACGTTTGTATAGGTGAGTATCCTTGTTGTGCTTATGTTACTTAAAGATAAGTTGTTATGTTAGTATACTATCACTCACCTCTTGAGATGATACCGGGGGTTAAGCTGCCCTCCGATGCGGGGTAGACTCAGGCGGTCTGGGACCATGATTCGAGAATACCTCATGCGGGTCCAGGGGGCCTATGCGGAGCTACGAGTTCGTGTTAGTATGCGGGGTTATGCCTCATGCGGTCTATGTGGCCATGCGGACAGCGAGTCGGGGCGATGCCGGAGTAGCTACCCTCGATGCGGGGTTATACCTCATGCGGGCCCACGCGAGTGGCTATGCGGACTCGGGAGTCGTGATTAGGCTTGCAGAATGAGGATGTGGCGAGTGGCCTGCTTTCGATCATTCGCAGCCTAGGCAAGACGTATTCGATTACCTATTGTTGCTCTTGTTTGTGATGTGGCACTATGTGCGGTTTCTGGTTGTTTCACACATATTTGTAAACCGGTTTTAAAAATGATATGTTTTCATTTAAGTACTTCTGATTTCGCATACTTAGTACTGTTGTCGACCTCCGGGGGCTGCGTTCATGCCGCAGTAAGGGCAGCAGTGCTAGATCCGCATCCTTAGGATCTCTACGTTGGTGTCGTGAGCTCCATCTCTTCCGAGGCTCTACTTTTGGTATGATCTCCCGTTGTAGATAGTTTTTGTCAGTCGGGGTATGGCGGGGCCCCGTCGCCATAGTTGTATATTTCCTTAGAGTGCAGTAGTCATGTTGTACAAGGTCTTGATGTAATCGCTAAAACATGATTATATATATATATGCGAAAGCGATGTTTTCTCACATAACTGTGTCTTGTTTTATAAACTGTTTCATGTCTTGCTTTATGTTTCCGCTGATTACTGATGTATGACTACTTGGGTGCCCGGTGAGGCACGATCGCGGGCCGGGCGGGTCGTGACAAAAGTGGTATCGAGCGATTAATCCTCGGAAAGTGTCTGACCATCGTATCTAGTAGAGTCTTGATTATCGGTGTGTTGTGCACCACACCAATAATCGTGAGGCTATAGGATATTTAGGATTGGTTTCCGTTCTTCTCATTCCGAGATCGTGCTTTAGAGTCGTGTTATAGGTTGGACCCTCTAACGTATTCCTTTCCGTATGCGCTTATGCCTCACGTAAAGGCAACCCGCCCGTAAGGGCAAGGCGAGGAGTCGCTAGCGAGACACCCAGTCACGAGGCTCGTGCCCGATCTATACGAGACGGCGAGTTCTATGACGCCGCCGGCCCAAAGAGACCACAGTACCCACCTCCGTCCCACATGCAGGCGGAGAGTTAGGGTACAAGGAGATGGCCCAGCTTTTGGCTAAAGTTGTGGCCCGATCGAGAGGCCGGATCTGGCGGTTCGATTCAGCTCGATCGCCGATCGCGCCCGTTGTTCACCCGAGGCGAGAGAGTTTGAGGCTACGGACTTTTGGTAGCCGTAGCCGGAGTTTTATGGATCGGCGGGAGGATGATCCGCAGGAGTTCATCCGTCGGCTTCAGAGGATTTTGAGTGATCGAGCGTCGGAGACCGAGTCCGTGATCTTTGGGTCACATAAGCTGCGTGATACCGCGATCGATTGGTTTGATTCATGGGAGTTATCCGGGAGAGCACGCGTCCCGCCTACTTGGGATGAGTTCTCGAGGCTTTCTCACTCACTTCTTGCCTCCACAGATGAGGAGGCGCGGTGATAGATTTTTACTCGAGGCGAGAGGACGCCGTCGGGAGTACAATGTCGAGTTTGATTCATTAGCTCGATATGTCCCAAGGCATTGGTAGCGAATATGGAGGATAGGGTGCACCGCTATGTCACCGGCTGACGACTATATGGCCGAAGTCATGTGCGGGGTTTCTCGGCCGTATGGACATTACCGCGTGCAGCTCACGCCCTTGGATGCGAGGCGCAGAGGTCGACGAGTGGGCGACGGCGAGAAGAAGGCGGGGCGGGAGGTCTTCGGTGGTTATCGTGGTGGCGGCCTCGGCAGCGATCTGATTCGCACCACGGCCAAGACAGAGCACTCTGCCGCACCGGCCTCAAGCCACGATTTTGAGGCGGACGTGGCCCCGTGGCTTGACGTCGAGTAGCAGAGGTGCGCCGACGGACCACCCGATGTGGCCGTCACGGTAGATCCCATTACGGGAAGTGTGGTACTACTTTTGGATCTTGTTCTGATTGTAGCGGCGGTCACTTTGCGGGCTGTCGGCCAGGCGTGGCCCGGTGGTAGGGCTCGACTTCGTGTTACGCTGCGCTTCATCATCTCCTACGATTACTCGCCGGAGGCGTGGTGCTCATGGGTCAGCCAGGTCGCGGCGGAGGCCGTGGCTCGTCCCGATTCTAGCGGTCCTCGACCGCATTTATGCTTTGTCCAGCGGGATCGTGAGGCCTCACCGATGTCGCCACAGTACCTTATCAATTTCGGGTTTGATATGTATGCTTTGATAGATCGGGTTCTACTCATCTATATATCTCCCCTTGTTGCTAGTAGGATAGGGATAGAGCACGAGTCCATAGACCGCTTTCGAGGTAGCTACGCCAGATGGGTGATTCGGTGGTAGCTCGGCGGGTATATAGAGCTTGTCCTGTGATCATTCTGATCGTCGGACCGCCGACTTGATAGAGTTGGAGATGATTGACGATGTGATCATGGGGATGGATTGGCTAGCTTCGCCACGCCAATGTAGACCGCAGAGAGAATAGTGCAGTTCCGGATTTCTGAGGCCGGTTGTTGAGTGGGAGGAGCACGGTATCGCCGGTGGTAGGTTTATTTCCTACCTCAAGGCTAGGAAGATGGTGCGAGAAGGGTATATCTACCATCTCGTTCGGGTGTTTGATCTTGAAGGCTGCGGTACCAGATTTTCCGTCGATTCGATGGTCGTGAGTTCCCGCACGTGTTTCGGATGACCTCCGGGTATCCTCCCGAGAGGAGATCGAGTTTTGTATAGATGTGTTGCGGATACTCGGCCTATTTCCATTCCGCCATACGTAATGGCACTGCCGAGTTGAGAGAGTTGAAGGATCGGCTTAGGGATTTGCTAGAGAAGGGCTTCATTAGGCCTAGTGTTTCTCCCCGGGAGCGCGGTATTGTTCGTGAAGAAGAAGGGCGGGGCCGCTGCGCGTGTGTCGATTGACGGTGAACAAGGTGACCATTAAGAACGAATACCCTTCCTAGGATTGATGATTTGTTCGACCGGTTGCGGTGCGAGATGTTTCTCAAGATTGATCTGCGATCGGGCTATCATCAGTGCGAGTCGAGAGGTGGATGTCCCTAGATCGCATTCGGACCCGTGCGGGCATTATGAGTTCGTGGTCATGTCTTTTGGGTTGACCAATGCTCGGTGGTATTCATGGATTTGATGAACCGAGTGTTCAAACCATTTTTGGACACGTTTGTGATAGTGTTCATTGATGATATCTTGGTTTATTCTCACTCGAGCGGGAGCATGCGAGCATTTGAGCTGTCTTGTGATTCTCGAGACCAGCTTATGCGCCAAGTTTTCCAAATGTGAGTTTTGGTTAACTTCATGGCGTTTCTTGGGCATATTATGGGTGATGGCATTCGAGTTGATCTGGCCAATCGGCGATCGAGGACTTGCCTGAACTCTTACTCCGGCGAGAGGTTCGCGATTTTACGGGCCTTGCGAGGTATTATCGGTTCGTGGAGAAGTTTGCTTCTATCTACGCACCATTGACTAGGGTGACTCGAGAAGCGCCAAGTTTCGATGGGTGATGCTTGTGGCGGGGTTTCGATTCTTTGAAAAGAGACCGACGACCGCCCGTTCTTACTCTTCCGGAGGTCCGGATGGTTATGTCGTGTATTGTGATCGTCGGGCATCGGGTTGGGATGTGTGTTGATGCAGCATGGCGAGTTATATTGTTATACCCGTAGTTGCGGGGTATGTATGTGAGGACGTGCGTGCAGTCTGTAAATTTTGAAAAGAAAGAAAGATGTGAGTTTTCGGAAAAGCTTCCGGTTATTTGTGAAGAAAAAGGTTCGTTAATGGGAATTGGATTCCCAGATTTGGTATTTGGACTTCATAGATTATATTAGAATTTTGAGATTTTATTTTCGGAAATGGTCACGTGGGGCCCACGGAGAAATTCTGATTTTGTAGGCCCGCTTTGTTTTTGAGATTTCCGGTATTTTGGATATTTTCGGAAGACGGAATATTCTGGGCGAATTGGGGGGCGACACGTGTCACCCCCATGTGGCACCCTTGGCCGAATTTACCTTTGTGCACAACACCCGATTAGAGTCGTCTTTCGACGAAACGTTTTGCATAACTTGCGAGGGGAAAATTCCGACTATGTCGTTTTGTATTTTTGCGGATTTTTCCGAGAGACGGAACATTTTGGACCAACGGGAGGGTGACATGTGTCACCCTCACATTGGAAGCTAGGTGGGGCGGCACTTGGACGATTGGGGTGTCAAGTGGGTAGATATTTTTGGTAGATATTTGTGAGGGTTTTAAGGAGTAGGGACTAGGGGGCACTTGGGCATATCTTGGCCTTACACTTGTGTAGCACTTGGCTAGATCTTGGCCATTGGTTGGCCTTTGGCTTTGCTATAAATACCCCTCCCTTTGTTGAAGACTTCATCATCCAAATGTGTTCTAAAGTCTTGCAATCCTTCCCCTCTCTTCTTGTTGCTCTCGCCCTAAGCCTTCCCCCCTCCCCCTTTGAGTGGCCTTGTGGCCGAGAGCCTCCCCCTCCCCTTTGTGGTGCCTTGGCCGTGGGGTACCCTCCCCCCTAGCCTAGTTGTTTTCGTATAATACCCCTTGTTGTGGTATAGGAATACTCCCCTAGTATTGTTATAATGCCCAAAATACCTTAGCCTTGTACCTTGTAGTATTCCAAAGATACCTCTTTACGTAGAGTCCGGAATACTACCTTTTGTCCTTTTTAGTCTCAAACCGAAACCCTAAGGAAATCTTCATAGTTGGTTGAAGTATGTGAGTAGAAGTTGGTTAGAACTTCTAAGGGTTGTTTGGAGTGGTTTGGAGCGCGCGAAGTGGAGCTAAACCTTGCTCAGGATCGACATTATAACTTGGATAATTTTGGGCTTATCGAGGTAATTATCTTGTCCCTCTATTGTAATTGGAAATTACATGTTTGTTAGAGTATATAGTTGAAGTATACTATATATGGAACTATACTTAGTATTCGGCAATGTCTTTTGACTTAAGCCTGAAGAATAAAGAACCGAATCGAATCAGTATTTACATAGGGTGTATTGCGAGAGACTTGTGTAGAATTGTACACGTCCGGTTAGACGTGTAAACCCCCCCCTGGTTGGCTTGGTAGCCGGCCTCGATAGAGGAGGAGATTTACGCTGTTGCGGGGGGGGGAGGTGCTGCCGAATTTTCTATAGAAAGATAGAAACTTGTGTTTTGGGGTTAATAGACGTTTGTGACCTTTATAGGTGAAAGTACTAAGAGTAGCGTATTCTACTCGAGGAGTGGAAAGGGCTAGCAAGGTTGTAGTACTTGGAGCATTTTGCTTATTGTCGATAAATCGTCGCGAGGTATGTGAACCTCTTCCTATCTCTTCTAGCATGATATGTGTGAACTATGTAGTACGGTAGACGTACATGTGCTAAGTGATTTGGTTGGTTTAAAACATAGGGTGTTATAATAGCTTTATGGGAAGTTAGTTATAACGACCTTATGTAGGTGAAAATGGTTTACTGATGTTAGAAGTTAAGAGACTTGATCTTATAAGATAAGAGACTTAACTTATTTGTTTTAATGTGGATGTTTGTGTGAAACCTCATTCGTGAGTAATGAGTACTTGGTTTTTAAAGGGATAATGTTTCTTGATTTGGGAATCGGAATGTGTATCGACAGGACCAACTGCGGCGTTAATAAAGGAAAATGTATTGAATAATGATGTGTTGTATTAAAACCGTAGAAACCTCCATCTGCATGAAGCTAAGATGAGACAAAATGATATTACATTTTCTAGATCATGGTCATTGTAATAAGATCGTTATAAACAAGAATAAACTACTCACGTATATGTCATATGTTACTCAATTGTTCTAAAAGGAATCAAGTGATTAAGTTTGGGAACTATGAAACCATTTGAAAAAATGAGAAGCTTGAGTAATTGAAACTAGGCAAAAGCGGAACTTAGGAAAGAATGTTGTTACTTGATTTTGAAAAGGAAGGTGGGTTGGTCATTCTAATACTACGTATCGGGTGACTTTTATAAAAGTAATGGATCTCTTTTAAAAGAACTTAACGTATGTAGTACTTTGGGGTTAAAAACCCGACTTTGGCATAAAATGAAAGTACTTTGAGTTGTGTGAAACTTGCCTATGCTTGTTGTTGTGAAACTTGCCTATGCTTGTGATGATAGCCTTTATTGTACAAGCGTTGTGTTTACGTGTTCTGGCGTCTCTCGATAGAGGTCGGTTGGTAGTTGAGAACTTACTTGGACGCGTCGGCGGTGACGGAGAAATTCCGCGAATGCGTTCACGCTGATAGTATTATTGTGGTTAATCGCTTTGGACATACCGACACGATCGTGGCGCGCGGGTATGCTTCCATTTTGGTTAAGGTCTTGTGGTTAATCGCTTTGGATATCTTGACACGATCGTAGCGCGCGGGTATGTTTCCATTTTGATTATCGCCGTGATTTCCTTTTGGACATCTTGACACGATCGTAGCGCTGCGGGTATCGTCCATTTGGAATGTTGTCTTATTGTTTCCCTTTGGACATACCGACACGATCGTAGCGCTGCGGGTATCGTCCATTTGGAATGTTGTCTTATTGTTTCCCTTTGGACATCGACACGATGCGTAGCGCGCGGGTGTCGTCCATTTGGAATGTTGTCTTATTGTTTCCCTTTGGACATCGACACGATCGTGGCGCGCGGGTATGCTTCCATTTGGATTCTTTGTCTTGTTGTTGAGGTCACATGGACATGTCTACACCGATGCAGAATTCCGGGGGCATGTGGCCATGGGACATTGGTATTATTGTTGCATCATGGACATGTCTACACCGATGCAAATTCACGATGTACGCGGCCATAATGCGAACCTGATTGATGTTGTGGGCGTGAGACCCATAGTTATATTGGAGTGAGGACTGTTTTATGTTGTGAATTGTAGTTTGGTTATCATACATGTCTCCTGCTTTATATAGACTAGTATGATTTCATTTCTGACGTTATGCAGTTTCACATACTTGGTACTGTTGTCTTGACCTCGCCCGAGGCTGCGTTCATCTGCGAGTAGAGGTACATCGATCGTGGATCCTCGCTCATAGGATCACAGTTCAGCGCATTTGAAGCTCCGTTTCTCCGGAGGCTTATCTTTTGGTAGGTGTTCCCTGAGTTGTAGGTTCTTGTAGATTTAGGGGTATGGCGGGGCCCTGTCCCGTCATAGTCATTGTATATCTTAGAAGTGCAGTAATCTTGTTGTGGGCGGGGTTGTAAAAGGATTAAAGCTGCTCGTGTTTCATGTATATCGAAAGGCAACTATTTTGGTTGCTTTGTTTATTTATTATATCTTTTGTTAAATGACTCATGTTTTATGTTCCGCTGATTTTCTCGATGTATGTATCACTAGGGTGCGGGGTAAGGCACGATGCGAACCGGGCAGTCGTTACAAAAGTGGTATCGAGCGATTAATCCTCGGAAAGTGTCTGCACCGTGTCTAGTAGAGTCTTGATTATCGATGTGTTGTGCACCACATCTATAATCGTGAGGCAGAGACATTTAGGATTAGTTTCCATTCTTCTCATTACGAGATCGTGCCTTAGAGGTGTGTTGTAAGTTGGACCCTCGACGTATCTCGTTTTACGATTATGCCTCGCTAAGAGGCAACCAGAGCCGAAGGGCAAAGCGGTAGAAGTGCTGCTAGTGAGATACTGAGAGAGTGCGAGCGCGAGCGGTCAAGATACTGAGCAGTGCTTGACGGCGGCGGTTTCGCCGCCCAAAGACCAGCGAGTTTAGAGCGCGGCGATGGCTGCTGAGACTCTGATGCACGAGCCTCCGGTCCACGATGCAGGCGGGGAGATGGGTCACAAGAGATGGCCCGATTATTGGCGAGTTGTGGCGAGATATGAGATAGGTTGGGCCTTGGCAGTTCGATGCACCGATGGTTCACCCCGGCGAGATAGTTTGAGGCTACGGGACTTTACGAGTTGTAGCCGCGAGTTTTACTGGTCGAGGCACGAGGATGATCGCAGGAGTTCATCCGGCGATTCTGACGGATCATGCGGGTGATCAAGGCTTGAGACCGAGTCTGTGACCTTTGGTTCGCGTCGGTGCGTGATACCGCGATCGATTGGTTTGATTCATAGGAGCTTTCCGGGAGAGCATGCACCTCCAGCGGTATGGGATGAGTTTTGGGGCTTTCTCACGCACTTCTTGCCTCGCAGATGAGGAGGGCGCGGTAAAGATTTTTGTTCTTGAGGCAGAGAGGCGCGACCGTCGGGAGTACAATGTCGAGTTCGATTCTTTGGCTCGATATGTCCTGCGCTAGTTGCAGATATGGAGGATAGGGTGCATCGCTACGTCACGGGCTAGATGATTATATGGTGAGTCTTGTGCGGGTGTTTCTCTTCACCGCATGGACATTGCCGCATGCGACTCATGCACTAGGATGTGAGGCACGGAGGGTCGACGGAATGACACTGGATCAGCGAGAAGAGGCCGGGGCGAGTCCTTTGGTGGCTTTCGAGGCGGACCGCCTCAAAGTGAGCTAGTTATATACCCCAGCGGTGCAGTGGTCCTCCACCGTCTTGAGGAGCGGTCGTGGCTCGAGGTTCAGATTTTCGGCGAGCGGGGTGTTAACGGTGAAGCCACCCTACCTCGTTGTGACCATTGTGGTAGACTCCATTTTGGAGAGTGTCGTGCTAGATTGGGAGTTTGTTTTGCATGCGGCCAGCAGGGCCATTTTGCGAGGAACTGTCCGACCAAGGGAAGCGCGGATGTTACGACTCGACGCCCGAGTTTGTGGCTGGTTCATCACCTTCTGTATCGCCTGCAGTGGGCCTATGATTAGAGGAGGCGGTAGCTTGTGTATATCCTTAACCCTCTAGAGTTTTGGTATGCTTGTTATGATGGTCTCATTATTATGTGCTATGTACGAATAGCGTTGTGTTAATTATGAGTTAGAAAACATGCTTAGTTGGGAGGATACGTATGGGGGCATGGTAAGTGTGAACCTTAGACTATGTCACGGCGAGACCGTAGGGTAAGGTCGTCTTGAGTTAAAGATTTATTTTTGACCCTTATCGAGTAGTAGTATCGTGGTATTTATTTGTGTGATAAGTCCGTGGGTAGTGTGAGATGGAAGTTGTAGCTTTCATGATGTGAATTAGTAAGATTGTTCCGGATCGGGGAACAAGAGTTCGTCGCGGTTGGGGGTCGGGTTGAGGACCATTGCGGGTCAACCGTAACCCGGTTTGGGGTGGGGTCAGTTCTGGGTGGTCCCGCCGGTGGTAGGGTCACGAGGATGCTAGGCCCAAGTTTGTATGATCATCGTATGAGTTCGTGGACGCGTTCGACGAGCGGTTCGTAAAGGCGGGAATGGCCTTAAGGAAGTTTGAGGTTGTAAGATGACCAAGTTTGGAGGTAGTGACTCGCAGATTTTCGAACGGAGTAATGACTGAAGTATGGTACGTCTTGGGAGAGTTCAAGCGTTCGAGAAGGGCACGGCGAGTAAGGAAAGAAGAGGGCGTATGTTATTTCGTGGCGGTTGGCATTGGCAACTTGTTAGAGGAACTTTATCGTTATTCGACTTGAGAAGGAACATTCGGGACGAATGTTTCTAAGAGAGGAGAATGTTATACCCCATAGTTGCGGGGTATGTATGTGAGGACGTGCGTGCAGTACTGCGAAATTTTGAAAAGAAAGAAAGATGTGAGTTTTCGCGGAAAAGTTTCCTGTTATTTGTGAAGAAAAAGGTTCGTTAATGGGAATTGGATTCCCAGTTTGGTATTTGGACTTCATAGATTATATTAGAATTTTGAGATTTTATTTTGGAAATGGTCACGTGGGCCCACGGAGAAATTCTGTTTTGTGGGCCCGCTTTGTTTTGAGATTTCCGGTATTTTGGATATTTTGGAAGACGGAATATTCAGGCGAATTGGGGCGACACGTGTCACCCCATGTGGCACCCGGCGAATTTACCTTTGTGCAACACTTGATTAGAGTCGTCTCTTCGACGAAACGTTTTGCATAACTGCGAGGAAAATTCGACTATGTCGTTTGTATTTTTGCGGATTTTTCCGAGAGGCGGAACATTTTGGACCAACGGAGGGTGACATGTGTCACCTCACATTGGAAGCTAGGTGGGGCGCACTTGGGCGATTAGGGTGTCAGTGGGTAGATATTTTTGGTAGATATTTGTGAGGGTTTTAAGTAGTAGGGGCTAGGGGGCATATCTTGGCCTTACAATTGTGTAGCACTTGGCTAGATCTTGGCCATTGGTTGGCCTTTGGCTTTGCTATAAATACCCCTCCCTTTGTTGAAGACTTCATCATCCAAATGTGTTCTAAAGTCTTGCACTCCTTCCCCTCTCTTCTTGTTGCTCTCGCCCTAAGCCTTCCACTCCCCTTTGAGTGGCCTTGTGGCGAGAGCCTCCTCCCTTTGTGGTGCCTTGGCGTGGGGTACCTCCCTAGCCTAGTTGTTTTCGTATAATACCCTTGTTGTGGTATAGAAATACTCCTAGTATTGTTATAATGCCCAAAATACCTTAGCCTTGTAGCTTGTAGTAGTCCAAAGAGACCACTTGACGTAGAGTACGGAATACTACCTTTTGTCCTTTTAGTCTCAAACCGAAACCCTAAGGAAATCTTCATAGTTGGTTGAAGTATGTGAGTAGAAGTTGGTTAGAACTTCTAAGGGTTGTTTGGAGTGGTTTGGAGCGCACGGAGTGGAGCTAAACCTTGCTCAGGATCGACATTATAACTTGGATAATTTTGGGCTTATCGAGGTAATTATCTTGTCCTATTGTAATTGGAAATTACATGTTTGTTAGAGTATATAGTTGAAGTATACTATATATGGAACTATACTTAGTATTCGCAATGTCTTTTGACTTAAGCTCAAGAATAAAGAATCGAATCAGTATTTACATAGGATGTATTGCGATGAACTTGTGTAGAATTGTACACGTCAGGTTAGGCGTGTAAACCCCACTGGTTGGCTTGGTAGCCGGCCTCGATAGAGGAGGAGATTTACGCTGTTGCGGGGGGGGGGGAGGTGCTGCCGAATTTTCTATAGAAAGATAGAAACTTGTGTTTTGGGGTTAATAGACGTTTGTGACCTTTATAGGTGAAAGTACTAAGAGTAGCGTATTCTACTCGAGGAGTGGAAAGGGCTAGCAAGGTTGTAGTACTTGGAGCATTTTGCTTATTGTCGATAAATCGTCGCGAGGTATGTGAACCTCTTCCTATCTCTTCTAGCATGATATGTGTGAACTATGTAGTACGGTAGACGTACATGTGCTAAGTGATTTGGTTGGTTTAAAACATAGGGTGTTATAATAGCTTTATGGGAAGTTAGTTATAACGACCTTATGTAAGTGAAAATGGTTTACTGATGTTAGAAGTTAAGAGACTTGATCTTATAAGATAAGAGACTTAACTTATTTGTTTTAAATGTGGATGTTTGTGTGAAACCTCATTCGTGAGTAATGAGTACTTGGTTTTAAAGGGATAATGTTTCTTGATTTGGGAATCGAGAATGTGTATCGACAGGACCAACTGCGGCGTTAATAAAGGAAAATGTATTGAATAATGATGTGTTGTATTAAAACCGGTAGAAACCTCCATCTGCATGAAGCTAAGATGAGACAAAATGATATTACATTTTCTAGATCATGCTTTGTAATAAGATCGTTATAAACAAGAATAAACTACTCACGATATGTCATATGTTACTCAATTGTTCTAAAAGGAATCAAGTGATTAAGTTTGGGAACTATGAAACCATTTGAAAAAATGAGAAGCTTGAGTAATTGAAACTAGGCAAAGCCGGAACTTAGGAAAGAATGTTGTTACTTGATTTTGAAAAGGAAGGTGGGTTGGTCATTCTAATACTACGTATCGGGTGACTTTTATAAAAGTAATGGATCTCTTTTAAAAGAACTTAACGTATGTAGTACTTTGGGGTTAAAAACCCGACTTTGGCATAAAATGAAAGTACTTTGAGTTGTGTGAAACTTGCCTATGCTTGTTGTTGTGAAACTTGCCTATGCTTGTGATGATAGCCTTTATTGTACAAGCGTTGTGTTTACGTGTTACGCGTCTCGATAGAAGTCGGTTGGTAGTTGAGAACTTACTTGGGCGTCGCGCGGTGGCGGAGAAATTCCGCAGATGCGTTCGCTGATAGTATTATTGTGGTTAATCGCTTTGGACATCTTGACCGCGATCGTGCGCGCGGGTATGCTTCCATTTTGGTTAAGGTCTTGTGGTTAATCGCTTTGGATATCTTGACACGATGTGTAGCGCGCGGGTATATTTCCATTTGATTATCGCCGTGATTTCCTTTTGGACATCTTGACCACGATCGTAGCGCACGGGTATCGTCCATTTGGAATGTTGTCTTATTGTTTCCCTTTGGACATACCGACCACGATGCGTAGCGCTGCGGGTATGCGTCCATTTGGAATGTTGTCTTATTGTTTCCCTTTGGACATCGACCGCGATCGTAGCGCTGCGGGTATCGTCCATTTGGAATGTTGTCTTATTGTTTCCGCTTTGGACATCGACACGATCGTGGCGCGCGGGTATGCTTCCATTTGGATTCTTTGTCTTGTTGTTGAGGTCACATGGACATGTCTACCGTCTGCGAATTCCGGCATGTGGCCATGGGACATTGGTATTATTGTTGCATCATGGACATGTCTACACCGTCTGCGATGATTCGGGGCATGCGGCCATGCGAACTGATTGATGTTGTGGGCGTGAGACCCATAGTTATATTGGAGTGAGGTGTTTTATGTTGTGATCGTAGTTTGGTTATCATACATGTCTCCGCTTTATATAGACTAGTATGATTTCATTTCTGACGTTATGCAGTTTCACATACTTGGTACTGTTATCTTGACCTCGCCCGAGGCTGCGTTAAATCTGCGGTAGAAGTACATCGATCGTGGATCCTCGCTCATAGGATCACGATTCAGCGCATTTGAAGCTCCGTTTCTCGGAGGCTTATCTTTTGGTAGGTGTTCCACTGAGTTGTAGGTTCTTGTACATTCGGGGTATGGCGGAGCCACTGTCGTCATAGTCGTGTATATCTTAGAAGTGCTGTAATCTTGTTGTGGCGTGGTTGTAAAAGGATTAAAGCTCGTGTTTCATGTATATCTTGAAGGCAACTATTTTGGTTGCTTTGTTTATTTATTATATCTTTTGTTAAATGACTCATGTTTTATGTTCCGATTTTCTCGATGTATGTATCACTAGGGTGCGGGGTAAGGCACGATGCAGACCGGGCGGAGTCGTTACAATAGCATATCGTCCCGACGGTGAAGAAACACGAGGAACTACCCACCCATGATTTGGAGTTGGCGGTGTGATTCACGCTTTGAAGATCTGGAGGCACTATTTGTATGGGGTTCACGTGGATATTTTTACGCACCACAAGAGCCTCCGTATATCTTCACAGAGGAGTGAACTTACGGCGAGGCGGTGGTTAGAGTTGCTTAAGGATTACGATGTGGACATCTGTACCACGGAGCAAGGCAATGTTGTGGCGGATGCCGCCCAGTCGAGGTCGATGGGAGCCTATCGGATGTGCGGCTAGAGAGAAGGGACATGGTTCGTAATTTGCACGATTAGCGAGCCTTGGTGTCCGTTTGATTGATTACGATAGCAATGGGGTTAGAGTTCGTGAGGTTGCCGAGTCTTCCATCGTTGAGGAGGTGAAGAAGCGGCGATTCGAGGATCGGCTTTGATTCGATATCGTGATCTGACTCTTCGTGAGGCAAGGTCCTTTTGAGGTAGCACCTGATGGGGTGCTAAGGTTTGAGGCGGGTTGTGTGTTCCGGATGTTTGAGGACTTGCAGAGTTCTTGGGGAAGCACACGGTAGCGTTACTCTATCCATCGGGTCGACCAAGATGTACCACGACCTTAGATCCGTGTATTGGTGGGATGGCTTGAAGTGGGGCGTTGCGAGTTCGTAGCTCGGTGCGTGTTGTCGGCCAGTGAAGGTAGAGCACCGGAGACACGGTGGTTTTATTCTGACGATAGAGATCCCGACACGGAAGTGGGAGGTAATCAACATGGACTTCATCACGGGATTACCTCGCACTCGGAGGAGACATGATTCTATATGGGTTATCGTCGACGGTGTGAAATCAGCCCACTTTCTTCCGTCGGGGCGACTTTTTACCGAGGATTATGCGGACTTTACATCAGAGATCGTCGGTGCATGGAGTCCCTACTTCGATCATATCGCATGAGGAGCCCGGTTCTGACGGCTGGAGGTCCTTCCGGAGGGTTTAGGGACGAGTGAGCACAGTCGCATTTCATCCAGAGCAGACGGACAGCGAGCGCACTATCCGCACTCTTGAGGATATCTGCGAGCTGTGTTATTGACTTCAGTGGTAGTTGGGAGGATCATTTGCCTCTAGTTGAGTTCGCGTATAATAATAGCTACCACTCCAGTATTCAGATGGCGCCTTATGAGGCCTTGTATGGAAGGAAGTGCGGTCGCCTATAGGTTGGTTCGAGGTGGGCGAGTGCGGCTAGTGGGACCAGATTTGGTGCGGCGGCGGTGGATAAGGTGAAGCTTATCAGAGGCGGCTATTCGATACTCGTAGTCGGCAAGTCGTATCAGATCATCGTCGTCGACATCCGAGTTTGCAATTGATGATTGGGTTTTCTGAAGGTGTCGCCCATGAAGGGTGTGATGAGATTCGGAAGAAGGGAAACTTCGGCCCAGGTACATTGGGCCGTTTCAGATTGTCCGCAGGGTAGGCAAGGTTGCCTATGAGTTGGATCTGCCGTCCGATCTGGAGGCAGTGCATCCGGTGTTTCACGTTTCTATGCTGAGGAGATGTATCGGGGATCCATCTAGAGTACATCCGATTGACGATGTCCAGGTGACCGAGGGGTTATCGTATGAGGAGATTCCCATAGCGATAATCGATCGTCAGGTTAGGCGTCTGCGGACGAAGGACGTGGCTTCCGTCAAAGTCTTGTGGCGGAACGAGCTCGGGAGGAGATGGCGTGGGAAGCCGAGGAGGACATGAGGCGAAGTATCCTCACCTGTTCACTCCGTAATTCACTTTCCTACTTGTAAATCTTCATTATCGTTTATGCCTAAGTGTTGTTTATGGCCGTGTGTGGCTTTTGCAAACTGTTTAAGTGTTGAAGAACCTTATCGTTATCTGTCTTGGGAAGGAACATTCGGGACGAATGTTTCTAAGGAGGGGAGAATGTTATACCCCGTATTTCCAGAGTATGTACGTAAAGGAATACGTACAAAAAGTTTGGTCTTAAAGTTAGGCCTTGGGCGATTTTTAGGCCTCACTCAGCGAGCGGTTTTTTCCGGCGAAACGTTTCCACGACTTTCGTAGGATAAATTCGGCTATGTCATTTCTATTTTTGCGGATTTTTCCGAGAGGCGTAACACTTTGGACCAACGAGAGGCTTACATTTGCCACCCTCTCATTGGTGGACTTGTCACGGCAATAGGGCCAAATGGATGACCATCCTTGTCATAAAGTTGGTTAGATATTTTGTGTGCAAGTTGGCTAGGTACACTTGCCCTAATCTTGACCTTACACTTGCCTAGCACTTGGCTAAATCTTGGCCATTGGTTGGCCATGTCTTGCCCTATAAATACCCTCTTGAGATGAAGAGTTCTTCATCCACAAAGCTTTCAAGTCTAAAAATCCTTCCTCTCCCTTTGTAAGCAATTCGTCCAACACACCCCCTCCCCGAGAAGCTTGGCGAGGCTACCCCACCCCAGCCTAGCCGAAACCTACCCCCCCTTGGTAGAAAAGTTGCCTTCTTGTATTGTTATAATGCCCAAAATACCTAGCCCAAATACCTTAGTACTTAGTAGAAGTTGTGAAGAACTTCTAAGGTTTCCTCGAGCATACAACTTAGAGCAAAACCTTGCTCGGTAGCGACTTTTCTAGGATATTATTGGGCTTACCGAGGTAACTAATCCTAACCCTCTTTTGAATTAGAGAATACTTACTGTTGTAGAATAAGAATAAGTATAAATACTTAGAAGGTATGTGATTCTTCCTAAAGCATGATATTTTACAATATGTATATAGTACGGTAGACGTACATGTGTTAACTGAATAATACTTACGGCAATGCCTCACGGCTTAAGCCTGAATAATACGTACGGCAATGCCTCACGGCTTAAGCCTGAATAATAAAGAACTGAAAACATTTCAAAAGGACTACTGAACCATTTATTAACAGAAGAGAACTAATTGGTTTTTAAACAGAAGCTGAAGAGTTATACTAGCTTTATGGGAAGTAAGTATAACCACTTAAGATTGATAAAAGAAACAAGTTTGCCTATGTGTTTATAACAGACTTATATTGTGAAAAGAATAATAAGATGGTTTGATAAGTAGACATGATATGATGCTATGTGTGTTAGTATCTTGTAACGTTTGTATAGGTGAGTATCCTTGTTGTGCTTATGTTACTTAAAGATAAGTTGTTATGTTAGTATACTATCACTCACCTCTTGAGATGATACCGGGGGTTAAGCTGCCCTCCGATGCGGGGTAGACTCAGGCGGTCTGGGACCATGATTCGAGAATACCTCATGCGGGTCCAGGGGGCCTATGCGGAGCTACGAGAGTTCCAGGTTAGTATTCGGGGTTATGCCTCATGCGGTCTATGTGGCCATGTGACGAGTCGGGGCGATGCCGAGGAGTAGCTACCCTCGATGCGGGGTTATACCTCATGCGGGCCCATGCGAGTGGCCTATGCGGACTCCGGGAGTCCAGGATTAGGCTTGCAGAATGAGGATGTGGGCGAGTGGCCCTGTTTCGATCATTCGCAGCCTAGGCAAGACGTATTACAGTTACCTATTGTTGCTCTTGTTTGTGATGTGGCACTATGTGCGGTTTCCTTGGTTGTTTCACACATATTTGTAAACTGGTTTTAAAAATGATATGTTTTCATTTAAGTACTTTCTGATTTCGCATACTTAGTACTGTTGTCTTGACCTCGCCCGGGCCGCGTTCATGCCGCAGTAAGGGCAAGCAGTGCTAGATCCGCATCCTTAGGATCTCTACGTTGGTGTCGGAGCTCCATCTCTTCCCGAGGCTCTACTTTTGGTATGATCTCCTGTTGTAGATAGTTTTTGTCTGATCGAGGTATGGCGGGCCTGTCGCCATAGTTGTATATTTCCTTAGAGTGCGTAGTCATGTTTATGCAGTCTTGATGTAGCGCTAAAACATGATTATATATATATATGCCGAAAGGCGATGTTTTCTCACATAATCTGTGTCTTGTTTTATAAACTGTTTCATGTCTTGCTTTATGTTTCCGCTGATTACTCTGATGTATGACTACTTGGGTGCCCCGGTAAGGCACCAGTCGCGGGCCCCGGAACGGGTCGTGACAACATATTAGCACAAAGCTATCCGAACATAACACTTAACACATTATCTTAACATCAATACATACAAGTCTCTAGAGGGTTAAAGATATACCTGAAAATAGGCGGTTCAAAGGACCGCTAAGGCTGAACTTCCACCGCGACTTCTAGTGGCCGCCGGTGTATGAACATCCTGCCTAGCCGTGGAAGGTGAAGAACCGAATCGATCTCGTAACTGTGCTATCCTACCAGTGCTACCCCTGGTCGGACAGTTTCTCCCAAAATGGCCCTGCTGGCCGCATGTAAAACAAACTCCCGGACTAGCACGACACTCCCCACTGTGAAGTCTACCACAGTCATCCGAGGTAGGTGGCTTCGGTTGGCTAACACCCCTGCTCTCCCGAAAATCTGAACCCTTGGAGCCCTGACCTGCTCCTGAATACTCTGGATGCCTTGAAGATTGTGGAGGACCACTATGCACTGGCGGAGGCGCATAACTAGTCTGCTGCTGAGGCGGTCTGCCTCGAAAGTCACCAAAGGACCCTGCTGTTCTGGCCCTCTTTTGCTGACCCTGGTCATTCCGTCGATCTCTCCGTGCCTCACATCCCAGTGCATGAGCCTGCATGCGGGCAATGTCCATGCCCGGCTGAAGAGCTACACCCGAACAAGCCTCTGTCAAGTAATCATCTAGCTCGATGACGTAGCGGTGCACTCTATCCTCCATGGTTGCCACTAAAGCGGGGACATACCGAGCCAACGAGTCAAACTCCACGTTGTACTCCCGGCTACGCGCGCTTACGCTTCAGCATCATAAATCTGTCGGCCCGTGCCCTCCTCATCTGCGGAGGCAAGAAGTGAGTGAGGAATGCCTCTGAGAACTCGTCCCATACTGCTGGAAGCGCATGCTCTCCCCGGGACAACTCCCACGAATCAAACCAGTCGACTGCGGTATCACGCAGCCGATGCGAACCTAAGACCACCGACTCGGTCTCCGAAGCCTTGATCACTCTCATGACCCGCTGTAACTGCCGGATGAACTCCTGCGGATCATCCTCAGGCCTCGACCCATAAAACTCTGGCGGGCTACAACTCAGAAAGTCCCGTAGCCTCAAACTATCTGCTCGGGGGTGAACCACTGGTGCTACTGGAACTGCTGCATCCAGCCTATCCTCATATCTGGCCACGACCCTGGCCAGTAACTGGGCCATCTCCTTGTACCCCATCTCATCTGCTCCAGGCTGTGGGACTGGAGGCTCAGGTATTGTAGTCTCAGCAGCCACTGCTGCGGCTCTAAACTCTGCTGGTGCTGGCGGCGTCGCAAAACTCGCCGTCTGAAGCACTATCTGGTCTGAGGCCAGGGCTGCGCCCGCGTACTCCTCAGATCTCACTAGCGGCTCCTCGGCTGCCTTGCCCTTCGGGCTCGTTGCCTGCGCAGGCATAATCGGTAAAACGAGATACGTCAGAGGGGTCCAACTTACAACACAGCTCTAAGGCACGATCTCAGAATGAGAAGAATGGAAACCAATCCTAAATGTCCTATAGCCTCCTGATTATAGATGTGGTGCACAACACACCGATAATCAAGACTCTACTAGACGGTGCGTAGACACTTTCCGAGGATTAATCGCTCGATACCACTTTTGTAACGACCGTTCGGGCCGTTCTTCGTGCCTTATCCCGCACCCTAGTGATACAATCATCGAGAAAACCAGCGGAAAATAAAACTTTAAACAAGAAACAAGATATATGAACATAAAGCAGGCCAACCCAACGGTTACCTTCCAATAACATAAATAAATACAACTCTTTCAAAGCGAGCAGTTTAATCCTTTTACAAACCACACTTGCAGCATTACATGCACCTAAGATTTACAACAACTATGACGGATAGGGCTCGCCATACCCCGAATGTACAAGAACCTACAACTCGTGGAACACATGCAAAAGATAAGCCTCGAGAAACGGAGCTTCCCAAAACGCTGGCGAGATCCTAAGAGCGAGGATCCACGGCCGATGTACCTCTACTGCGGCATGAAGCGGCCCCGAAGGAGGTCGATCTGACAACAGTATGTGAAATCGTAAAAATCAGTAAATGAAATCATAGCGATCTATATAAAGCGGGAGACATGAATGATAACCAAACTACGATGCACATATATCGCTTATATCAAGTCGTGGTCTCACGCTCCACATCAATCATGCGTGGAATGCCTTCATCGCCGGCAAATGCATGATATGATAACACCAAGAAGTACACCAGCACACCAAGTCCTACCTGATGCCAAAGCTGTATTAACAATTCAAATGGAAGCATACCCGTGCGCTACACATCGTGTCAGTATGTCCAAAAGGGAACCACAAGACAGCAATCAAAATGGAAGCATACCCGCTACGCATCGTGTCGTGATGTCAAAAGGAAACAATAAGACAACATTCCAAATGGGAACATACGTGCGCTACGCGTCGTGTCGGTATGCCCAAAGGGAAACAATAAAGCGAGATCAACATGGAAGCATACCCGCGCGCGTCGATGTCGGTATGTCCAAAGCGATTAGCAAAGTAACACAATCAACGACGCGTGCTGGAATTTCTCCATCACCGCCGCATGTCCAAGTAAGTTCTCAACAAGTCAACCGACCTCTATCGAGACGCAGAATACGTAAATACAACACTTGTACAACAAAGGCTATCATCACAAGCATAGGCAAGTTTCACACAACTCAAAGTACTTCCACATAAGCCACACAATACCCGTAGTATAAAAATCGTGACTATCTTTTTAAGTAAACAAGACACTTCCCCTTTTGTAAAATCAAGTAACAACATTATTTTCCAAACGTTCAAATTTGCCTAATTTCAAATGCTCAAGTCACTTATTTTAGAAAGGTTTCATAACTCATAGTCTTAATCTCTTTTAAAACAATCGAGTAACATATGTCATATATGTGAGTAGTTTATTCTTGTTTATAACGATCTTATTACAAAGACCGTGATCTAGAAAATGTAATATCATTTTGTCTTATCTTAGCTTCTATGCAGATGGAGGTTTCTACTGGTTTTAATACAACACATCATTATTCAATACATTTTCCTTTATTAACGCTGCAATGGTCTGTCGATACACATTCTGATTCCCGAAATCAATAAAACATTATCCCTTTAAAAACCAAGTACTCATTACTCACGAATGAGGTTTCACACAAACATCTACATTAAAACAAATAAGTTAAGTCTCTTATCTTATAAGATCAAGTCTCTTAACTTCTAACATCAGTAAACCATTTTCACCTACATAAGGTCGTTATAACTAACTTCCCATAAAGCTATTATAACACCCTATGTTTTAAACCAACCAAATCACTTAGCACGTATGCGTCTACCGTACTACATAGTTCACAACAATCATGCTAGAAAAGATAGGAAGAGGTTCACATACCTCGCGGAGTATCGACAATAAGCAAAATGCTCCAGTACTACAACGCTAGCCCTTTCCACTCCTCAAGTAGAATACGCTACTCTTAGTACTTTCACTAAAAAGGTCACAAATGTCTATTAACTTCAAAACACAAGGTTCCATGTTCTCTGAGAAAATTCAAAGACCTCACATCAGCGTAAATCTCTCTCTATCGAGTGGCTACCAAGCCAACCGAGGGGTTTACACGCCTAACCTGGCGTGTACAATTCTACTCAAGAATACTACACAAGTCTACTGCGTCAAATCCCATGTAAATACGATTCGATTCTTTTCTTTACTCTTGAGCTTAAGTCAAAAGACATTGCCAAATACAAAGTTCATTCTACATATAGTATACTTCAACTATATATTCCTACAACATGTAATCTCCAATTACAATAAGGGGACAAGAATATTTACCTCGATAAGCCCAAAATTATCCAAGCTATAATGTCGATCCTGAGCAAGGTTTAGCTCCTACTCAGTGCGCTCAATCCGCTCCAAACAACCCTTAGAAGTTCTTAACCAACTACTCAAATACTTCAACCAACATGAAGATTTCCTTAGGGTTTGGTTTGAGACTAAAAGGACAAAGGTAGTATTTCCGGCTCTACGTATAGAGGTAACTTTTGGAATACAACAAGGTAAAGGCTAAGGTATTTTGGGAATTATAACAATACTAGGAGAAGTATTTCAATACCACGAGGAGGGTATTATCTGAAAACAACAAGGCTAGGGGTACCCTGCTAGCACCACAAAGGAAGGGAACCCCTCGGCCAAAGGCCACGAAAAGGGGAGGGGAAGGCTCTCGGCTAAGAGTTCACAAAGGGGAGGAGAGGGTTTCAAGACTTGGAAGTTTTGGATGAATGAAGTCTTGAGCTTAGGGGGTATTTATAGCAAAACCAAAAGCCAACCAACGGCGAAGATCAAGCCATGTGCAAGGCAAGTGTAAGGCCTTGATCAAGCCAAGTGCACCTAGCCCTACTCCACAAAACAATGCACAAAACATGGCACCAAACAAGCCACAAAACAAGGCCAAAACAAGGAGCGATTGGCGAAAGCGTGAACGATTCGTCGAGGTTGCGCCGCTTGCTTCGATGTGAGGTGACACATGTCACCTCCCGTTGGTCCAAAATGTTTCGCCTCTCGGAAAAATCCGCAAAAATACAAAACGACATAGCCGGAATTTTCCTTCGCAGTTACGCAAAACGTTTTCGAAAAATGACTCTAGCAAGGTGTTGTGCACAAAGTTTAGTTCGGCCAAGCCACCTAGGCGGGTGTGACTCGTGTCACCCTACTATTGGCCCTCATAAAACGTCTCTCGAAAAATATCCACAATACCGGAAATCTCGAAAACAAAGCGGGCCCATGGCAGTAAATTTCTCCGTGGGCCCACGTGACCATTCCGAAAATAAAATCTCAAAATTCTAATATAATTTAAGAAGCCCATATACCAAATCTGGGAAACCAATTCTCATTAACGAACCTTTTCTTCACAAATTACCGTGACTTTTCCGTCGAAACTCACATCTTTCTTTCTTTTCAAAATTTCACAGACTCAAATGCGTCGTCCTCACATACATACCTGCAACTACGGGGTATAACGGACTAGCTCTCCATGAGGTTTCTTGATTCGCCTTGGTATCCGTAATTGGCTCGTCTTGCCCAGTCGTGGTGATTCGCCAGTATCCGGTAGTTAGTCTTCGTATTTGCCCGCTCAGTTTTGTGAAGTCTCGTGATTCCGGCTTGGTATCGGTAGTTAGTCTTCGTACTTGCCAGCCACGTGGCGCGAGCTTGGTATCCGTAGTGGGCTTTCGTGCTGCCGGGTCGCCGTGGTATGGTTATGTAGATTTGTTGGTACGGCTGGTATCGGTAGTTGGCTTTCCTTGCCGGCCGCTTGATGATGCGTCTTTGGTATCTGGTAGTTAGCCTTCGTACTTTCCCCGTACGGTTTTTATGACACAAGTGGGACCTGGTGTTCATGTGTACTTCTTGGAAGGTATTCCACGGGCATGATTGATGTTGTGGACGTGAGACCCATAGTTATATTTGAGTGATGACTTTGAGGGCGTGAGTCCCTGACTTGACGTATTCGCTACATATTATGTATCGTAGTTTGGTTATCATATATGTCTCTGCTTTATATAGACTACTATGATTTCATTTATAGTATTTTCGTTTCACATACTTGGTACTGTCTTGACCTCTTCGGGCCGCGTTCATGCCGCAGGTAGAGGTACATCGGTTGTGGATCCTCGCTCATAGGATCACAGTTCAGCGTTTTGGGAAGCTCCGTTTCTCCGGAGGCTTATGTTTGGTATAGTCCCCTGTCAGTGTAGTTACTTGTACATTCAGGGGTATGGCGGGGCCCTGTCCCGTCATAGTTATGGTTACATTCTTAAGTGCAGTAATCTTTGTTGTGGGCAGGGTTTGTAAAAGGATTTAACTGTTTAGTTTGATATATATATGTATATATTCAGGAATGTGACCGTTTTGGTTAGCCTGTTTCATACTTTATGTCTTGTCTCATGTTTTAGTTTTTATTTCCGCTGATTTTCTCTGATGTTGTATCACTAGGGTGCCCGGGGTAAGGCACCAGTCGCGGGCCCGAGGTCGGGTCGTGACAAGCATACCCGTGGAATCCCCCATCACTGTCGGTACATGTAAGTCAACTCACAACAAGACAGCCGACCCTCCAATTGAGAGTCACGACAACGTATAAATATAATACTTGCACTCAAAGGCTATCACAAACAAGCATAGGCAAGTTCATAAAATCTTTAGAATTTCATTATCATAAAAAAATGAATTTCATTTTATAAACTCAAGGCACTTTCGTTTCACATAAAAATCCGAGAATTTAACCCTAAGTACTACGTACTTCCATTCTTTTCAAAAGACTCCTTTTTATATAAAATCCCAAGATACTAACACCCGTAGTATCAAGGCATGTCTATTTTTCAAATTAAGTTACTACACCTTTAGAAATTCATTTCAAGACTTAGAAACCAAGTAACTTCTAATTTCACAACCTAGGCAACTCATGCCTATCAAACAAAATAGACAACTCTCTTAACCTTTCTGTTATACCCCGTACTTCCAGAGTATGTATGCGAGGACGTACGCACGATTATTCAAACCCTAATTAGGTTAAGAATGAAATTGTAAACTTTCGACGGAAAAGATTCCGAACCTTGTGAAGGAAATTCTACGTTTTTAATATTTTAACCGATTACGGATTTTTCCGAGAGATGAAATATTTTGGACCAATAGGAGGGCGACATGTGTTACCCTTAGTTGGCATGGGTTGGACGAAATGGTGGCCTAGTGGACAAGTCAAATGGTCAAGTCTTGCAAGATATTTTTGGGTTAGTGGGGGTAGGTAAAGTGGACGGTTTTCTTGAGCAAGTGGGAGGCCACATGGCTCATGGTTGTGGGGGACATATGTCCCAATGTTGTGGTGGACATATGTACCAAGGTTGTGGTGGACACTTGGTGGAAGACTCCACTCACACAAGTTATCTAATCTACACCCTCCATTTGTGTTAATCTTGGCCCTTGGTGGTTCTATAAATACCCCCCTCTTGTGCAAGACTTCTTCATCCGCAAAAACATTTTCCAAGTCTCCAAAATCCCTCCTCTAGTAGTATTCTCGTCAAGTCCTCTCCCCTTTGCCTAGTGTTTCGTCAAACACCCCGTTCCACTTCCTTGTAGTTTCGTCCCAACCCCCCCCCCTTGGTAGAAAAATATTCTCCAAGTACTGTTGCTATCCCAAAATACCATAGCCAAATACCTTGTAGTATTCCAAAGTCACCTCTATACTAAAAGCCCAGAAATACTACCTTATATCTATTAGTCACTAAACGAAACCCTGGGGAAATCTGTTATACCCCGTATTTCCAGAGTATGTACGTGAGGGCGTACGTATACAATTTGAGCCTTAAAGTAGGCATAGGTTCGAATTTGTGCATAACTACCAAAAGGAGTCGTTTTTCGACGAAACGTTTCCACAGCTTTCGTAGGGAAAATTCCGGCTATGTCATTTAAAAAATTTTCAGATTTTTCCGAGAGACGAAACATTTTGGACCAACGAGAGGGCGACACTTGTCACCCTCTAATTGGAGCACGTTTTTGGGCGGATTGGACGAAAGGGTCAAGGGGAGTTGGTAGGATATTTTGTGCAAGTTGTGTGGTAGATGGATAAGGTGCACATGGCTTAATCCTAGCCCTACACTTGCCTAACACTTGGCTTGATCTTGGCCATTGGTTGGCCTTTGCTTGACCTATAAATACCCCCTTAGTTGATGAACTTTCTTCATCCAAAAATCATTTTCCAAGTCTTGAAATCTCTCCCCCTTTGTGAGTTAAAATCGTCCAAACCCTCCCCCTTTGAGAAAGGCCCTTGGCCGAAAGCTCCCCCCCTCCCCTTTGTAGTGTTCTAGCCGTGGGGTACCCCCTCCCCTAGCCTAGTTGTTTTTTTATAATACCCCCCTTTTGTGGTATAGAAATACTCTCCTAGTATTGTTATAATGCCCAAATACCTTGGCCCAAATACCTTGTAGTATTCCCAAAGTTACACTTATGCAAAAGCCCAGAAAATACTATTATACTTCCCTCAGTCACAAAAACGAAACCCTAAGTAAATCTTCACCCGTAGTTGAAGTTATAAGTAGAAGTTGGTTAGAACTTCTAAGGGTTGGTTGGAGCGGGTCGGAGCGCACGGAGTAGGAGCTAAACCTTGCTCAGGTTCGACATATAACTTGGATAATTTTGGGCTTATCGAGGTAAACTGTAACGCCCCGAACCCGGGCCCGTTACTGGTGCCTTACCCCGGGCACCCTAGTGATACAACATCAGAGAAAACCAGCGGAAAATAAAACACGAGTCATGAAACAAGAGATATAATAAATAAACAGGCCAACCAAAACAGTTGCCTTCAGTATATACATAAAAACCCGAACAGTTATCCTTTTTACAAACCCTGCCCACAACAGTGCTACAGACCTCTAAGATTTACAACAACTATGACGGGACAGGGCCCCGCCATACCCCTGAATGTACAAGAACCTACAACTCATGGAAACATACAAAGATAAGCCTCAAGGAACGGCGCTTTCCAACACGCTGAAATGAGATCCTAAGGCGGGGATCCACGGCCAGATGTACCTCACTGCGGCGTGAGAACGCAGCCGAAGGAGGTCGACAACAAGTACCAAGTATGTGGCCGTAAAAATCGTAAATGAAATCATACTAGTCTATAAAAGCCGGAGACATGTATGATAACCAAACTTACAGTTCACAACATAAAAACAGTCATGTCAAGTCAGGGACTCACGCCCTCAAAGTCACCACTCAAATATAACTATGGGTCTCACGCCCACAACATCCATCATGTTCGCATCATGGCGCGTGCCCGGAATCTGCGCGGTGTGTAGACATGTCCATGATGCAACAATAATAACAAGGCGCGTGGCACGTACCCGGAATCGCGTCGGTGTAGACATGCCCATGTAACCTCAATAACAATATCTTGGGTGGTCAACCCCGCGCGTAGCCACGTGTCCCCGAATCTTGCATCGGTGTAGACACGTCCATGTTGCGCATAACCATATATCGGGTAATCAACGGCGCGTGGCGCGTACCGGAATCTGCGTCGGTGTAGACATGTCCATGTGATATCAACAACAAGACAAGAATCAAAATGGAAACATACGTGGAATTCTCCATCACCGCCAAAGACGCCCCGAGAAGTTCTCAACAAGTCAACCGGCCCTCTATCGAGAGACGCGGTAACACAGAAATACCACACTTGTACAACAAAGGCTATCATCACAAGCATAGACAAGTTTCACAACAACAAGCATAGGCAAGTTTCACAACAACAAGCATAGGCAAGTTTCACAACAACTCAAAGTACTTCCATTTATACCAAAGTCGGGTTTTAACCCCAAAGTACTACATACGTTAAGTTCTTTTAAAAGAGATCCATTACTTCTATAAAAGTCACCCGATACCCGTAGTATTAGAATGACCAACCCACATTCCTTTTCAAAATCAAGTAACAGCATTCTTTTCCTAAGTTCCAGTTTGCCTAGTTTCCATTACTCAAGCTTCTCATTTTCAAATGGTTTCATAGTTCCCAAACTTAATCACTTGATTCCTTTTAGAACAATTGAGTAATATATGTCTCACGTGAGTAGGTTATTCTTGTTTACAACATTCTTATTACAGACCATGATCTAGAAAATGTAATATCATTTTGTCTCATCTTAGTTTCTATGCAGATGGAGGTTTTACTGCGGTTTTAATACAATACATCATTATTCAATACATTTTCCTTTATTAACGCCGCGGTGGTCCGTCGATCCACATTCGATTCGAAATCGGTAAAACATTATCCCTTTAAAACCAAGTACTCATTACTCACGAATGAGGTTTCACACAAACATCCACATTAAAACAAATAAGTTAAGTCTCTTATCTTATAAGATCAAGTCTCTTAACTTCTAACATCGATAAACCATTTTCACTTACATAAGGTCGTTATAACTAACTTCCCATAAAGCTATTATAACACCTATGTTTTAAACCAACCAAATCACTTAGCACGTATGCGTCTACCGCACTACATAGTTCCACAACAATCATGCTAGAAAAGATAGGAAGAGGTTCACATACCTCGCGACGATTTATCGACAATAAGCAAAATGCTCCAAGTACTACAACGCACTAGCCCTTTCCACTCTCGAATAGAATACGCTACTCTTAGTACTTTCACCTATAAAGGTCACAAACGCCTATTAACCCCAAAACACAAGTTTCTATCTTTCTATAGAAAATTCGGACACCTCCCACATGACAGCGTAAAACTCTCTCTATCGAGGCCGGCTACCAAGCCAACCAGTGGGGTTTACGCCTAACCTGACGTGTACAATTCTACAAGTCTCTTGCAATCTGATCCTATGTAAATACAGATTCGATTCAAGACTTTATTCTTGAGCTTAAGTCAAAAGACATTGCGAATACTAAGTAAAGTTCCATATAGTATACTTCAACTATATATTCTAACAAACATGTAATTTCCAATTACAATAGAGGACAAGATAATTACCTCGATAAGCCCAAAATTATCCAAGTTATAATGTCGATCTGAGCAAGGTTTAGCTCCACTCAGTGCGCTCAAACCACTCCAAACAACCCTTAGAAGTTCTAACTAACTTCTACTCAAATACTTGACCAACTATGAAGATTTCCTTAGGGTTTCGGTTTGAGACTAAAAGGACAAAGGTAGTATTTCCTGACTCTATGTAAAGAGGTATCTTTGGAATACTACAAGGTACAAGGCTAAGGTATTTTGGGCATTATAACAATACTAGGGAGTATTTCTATACCACAACAAAGGGTATTATACTAAAACAACTAGGCTAGGGGTACCAGCACTGCCAGACACCACAGGGGAGGAGACCTCTCGGCCAAAGGCCACTAGGAGGAGGAGAGAGGCTTAGGACGAGAGCCACAAGAGGGAGGAGGGATTTCAAGACTTGGAAACATTTGTGGATGAATGAAGTCTTCACAAAGGGGTATTTATAGCAAAACCAAAGGCCAACGATGGCCAAGATCTAGCCAAGTGCAAGGCAAGTGTAAGGCCAAGATCAAGCCAAGTGCACCCTAACCCCACTCCACAAAACACTCCATAAAACAAGCCACAAAGCAAGGCACAAAAGAGGAGCCAATCGGCCAAGGCCAACGAGGCCTCGGGCGCCCAAATCGTCCAAGCCAAACCATTTGCTTCGATGTGAGGTGACACATGTCACCCTCCCGTTGGTCCGAATGTTTCGTCACGGAAAAATCCGCAAAAATTATAAATGACATAGCCGGAATTTTCTCTCGAAGCGTGGAAGCGTTTCGTCGACGACTCTGTCGGTGTTGTGCACAAAGGTAAATTCGGCCAAGGGTGCCACATGGGGTGACACGTGTCGCCCCGGTCGCCGAATATTTCGTCTTAGAAAATATCCAAAATACCGAAATCTCAAAAACAAAGCGGGCCCAGCCAGTAAATTTCTCCGTGGGCCCACGTGACCATTCAGAAAATAAAATCTCAAAATTCTAATATATTCTATGAAGTCCAAATACCCAATGGGAATCCAATTCCACTAACGAACCTTTTTCTTCACAAATAACAAACTTTTAAAGTAAAACTCACATCTTTCTTTCTTTTCAAAATTTATGCGTACTCTCGTGCGTCGTCCTCACATACATACCCTGCAACTACGGGTATAACATTCTCCCCTCGCAGAAACATTCGTCGAATGTTCCTTCTCAAGTCGAATAACGATAAAGTTCCTCTAACAAGTTGCGATGCCACGGCAGCGCGAAATAACATACGTCCTCTTCTTTCCTTACTCGTCGTGCCCTTCTCGAACGCTTGAACTCTCCCAGTACGTACCATACTTCAGTCATTACTTCCGTTCCCGAAAATCTCTGGAGCCACTACCTCCAAACTTGGTCATCTTACTAACCTCAAACTTCCTTAAGGCCATTCCGGCCTTCGAACGCTGGTCGAACGCGTCCACGAACTCATACGATGATCATACAAACTTGGGCCTAGCATCCTCGTGACCCTATCACTGGCGGGACCACCAGAACTGACCCGGCCCAAACCGGGTTACGGGTTGACCCGCAAATGGTCCTCAACCCGACCCCCTACCGCGCCAAACTCTTGTTCCCCGATCCGGAACAATCTTACTAATTCACATCATGAAAGCTACCACTTCCATCTCACACTACCCACGGACTTGTCACACAAATAAATCCCACGTATACTACTACTCTGATAAGGGTCAAAATAAATCTTTAACTCAAGACGACCTTACCCTAAGGTCTCGATCGTGACATAGTCTAAGGTTCACACTTACCATGCCCCATCGTATCCTCCCAACTAAGCATGTTTTCTAACTCATAATTAACACAACGCTATTCGTACATAGCACATAATAATGAGACCATCATAACAAGCATACAAAAACTATAGAGGCTTAAGGATATACATGAAACTAGGCGGGTCAAGGACCGCTAAAACTGGGACCTACCACCGCGACCTCTAGTGGCCGCAATCGCTTCTAGTAGTCTGTCGTCTACCAGCGCTACCCACAGTCGGACAGTCTCTCGTCATATGGCCTGTTGGCGCCAAGAGTAACAAGCTCCTTGGTACTACGACACTCCCGAAATGCGGTTTACCACATCGACCACCGAGGTAGGGGTGATCGCATCCGCCAACCCTACTCCCGAACATTCGAAACACAGGAGCCCCGACGCTCCTGAATATCCCAGCGGTCGAAGGCTGCGGAGGACCACTCTGCAATGGCGGAGGTACATAACTAGTCTGCTTCTTGGCGGTCCGCCTCGAAAGTCGCCAAAATATCGGCCGTCTTGGCCTTCCTGTGGCGGTCCGCTGCGTCGATCTCTGCGCTCGCCGCACGGTCATGAGCACGAATGCGGGCAATGTCCATGCGGCTGAAGAAACACGAACAACTCTCTGCTAGGTAATCATCGAGCCGGTGGCGTGGCGATGCACCTATCTTCCCTATCTGCAACTAGTGCGAGGGCATATCGAGCAAAGAATCGAACTCGACATTGTACTCCCGACGGTCGCCTCTCTGTCTCGGTAACAAAAATTTGTCGGCGTGCCCTCCTCATCCGCGGAGGCAAGAAGTGCGTGAGAAAAGCCCTGAAAACTCATCCCATACCGCGGAGGTGCATGCTCTCCCGAAAGCTCCACGAATCAAACCAATCGATCGCGGTATCACGCGCGGCCGATGCGAACCGGGTCACGGACTCGGTCTCGAAGCCTTGATCACTCTCATGATCCAGAATCGCCGGATGAACTCCTGCGGATCATCCTCAGGCCTCGACCCATAAAACTCTGGCGGGCTACAACTCAGGAAGTCCCGTAGCCTCAAACTATCTGCTCGGGGATGAACCACTGGTGCTACTGGAACTGGAACTGCTGCATCCAGCCTATCCTCATATCTGGCCATGACCACGGCGAATCGCCATCTCCGTAACCCATCTCCTCGCCTCTGCATCGTGTGGGTGGAGGCTCAGTGCTGCGGTCTCGGTGAGCCATTGCTGCGGCTCTAACCTCTCTTTGTTGGCGGCGTCACAAAACCCGCCGTCTGAAGCACAACCTCAGGTACTGTCTGGGCCTGCGCCCTCGTACTCCTCTGTATCTCACTAGCAGCACCCTCGGCTGCCTTGCCCTTCTGGGCTCTGGTTGCCTTGCGCGGAGGCATAACTGGTAAAATGAAATACGTCAGAGGGGTCCAACTTATAACACAGCTCTAAGGCACGATCTCAGAATGAGAAGAATGGAAACCAATCCTAAATGTCCTATAGCCTCCTGATTATAGATGTGGTGCACAACACACCGATAATCAAGACTCTACTAGACACGGTCTGTAGACACTTTCCGAGGATTAACTGCTCTGATACCACTTTTGTAACTGTGCCGAAGCTGCCTGAGGCATTAACCTTCTCAGGCGACCCTACAAAGTGTACCGGGCTGCTTGCGATCCCTGAGGCATGCCCAACGGCCCTTCTCAGGATGTGCCATACGGAGAGCCACGGTTCGGGCCTGTTCCCGAGTGAGAGGCTCTGGCCTCTTTATACGCTCAGCCGAGGAGGTCGATTACAACAAGTACCAAGTATGTGAACCGTAAAAATCGTAAATGAAATCATACTAGTCTATAAAAGCCGAGACATGTATGATAACCAAACTTCTGATTCACAACATAAAAGCGATGTCAAGTCGTGACTCACGCCTCAAAGTCACCACTCAAATATAACTATGGGTCTCACGCCCACAACATCCATCATGTTCGCATCATGGCGCGTGCCGGAATCTTTGCATCGGTGTAGACATGTCCATGATGCAACAATAATAAGGCGCGTGGCCGTACCGGAATCGCGACGGTGTAGACATGCCCATGTAACCTCAATAACAATATCTTGGGTGGTCAACCCGCGCGTAGCCACATGTCCCCGGAATCGCGACGGTGTAGAACGCGTCCATGTTGCGGTAATAACCATATATCGGGTAATCAACGCCGCGTGGCGCGTGCCCCGAATCTGCGTCGGTGTAGACATGTCCATGTGATATCAACAACAAGACAAGAATCAAAATGGAAACATACGTGGAATTCTCCATCACCGCCAAGACGTCGATAAGTTCTCAACAAGTCAATCGGCCTCTATCGAGACGCGGTAACGTAAATACCACACTTGTACAACAAAGGCTATCATCACAAGCATAGGCAAGTTTCACAACAACAAGCATAGGCAAGTTTCACAACAACAAGCATAGGCAAGTTTCACAACAACTCAAAGTACTTCCATTTATACCAAAGTCGGGTTTTAACCCCAAAGTACTACATCGTTAAGTTCTTTTAAAAGAGATCCATTACTTCTATAAAAGTCACCCGATACGTAGTATTAGAATGACCAACCCACATTCCTTTTCAAAATCAAGTATGACAAGATTCTTTTCCTAAGTTCCGGTTGCCTAGTTTGATTACTCAAGCTTCTCATTTTCAAATGGTTTCATAGTTCCCAAACTTAATCACTTGATTCCTTTTTAGAACAATTGAGTAATATATGTCTCACGTGAGAGTAGGTTATTCTTGTTTACAACATTCTTATTACAGCAGCCATGATCTAGAAAATGTAATATCATTTTGTCTCATCTTAGTTTCTATGCAGATGGAGGTTTCTACTGGTTTTAATACAACACATCATTATTCAATACATTTTCCTTTATTAACGCTGCAGTGGTCTGTCGATCCACATTCTGATTCCCGAAATCAGTAAAACATTATCCCTTTAAAAACCAAGTACTCATTACTCACGAATGAGGTTTCACACAAACATCCACATTAAAACAAATAAGTTAAGTCTCTTATCTTATAAGATCAAGTCTCTTAACTTCTAACATCAGTAAACCATTTTCACTTACATAAGGTCGTTATAACTAACTTCCCATAAAGCTATTATAACACCCTATGTTTTAAACCAACCAAATCACTTAGCACATGTACGTCTACCGTACTACATAGTTCACAACAATCATGCTAGAAAAGATAGGAAGAGGTTCACATACCTCGCGACGATTTATCGACAATAAGCAAAATGCTCCAAGTACTACAACGCCTAGCCCTTTCCACTCCTCGAATAGAATACGCTACTCTTAGTCTTCACCTATAAAGGTCACAAACGCCTATTAACCCCAAAACACAAGTTTCTATCTTTCTATAGAAAATTGGCAAGACCTCCCCACATGACAGCGTAAAACTCCTCTCTATCGAGTGGCTACCAAGCCAACGAGGGGTTTACACGCCTAACCGGACGTGTACAATTCTACACAAGTCTCTTGCAATGGTCTATGTAAATACGATTCGATTCGATTACTTTATTCTTGGGCTTAAGTCAAAAGACATTGCGAATACTAAGTATAGTTCCATATATAGTATACTTCAACTATATATTCTAACAAACATGTAATTTCCAATTACAATAGAGGACAAGATAATTACCTCGATAAGCCCAAAATTATCCAAGTTATAATGTCGATCTGAGCAAGGTTTAGCTCACTCAGTGCGCTCCAAACCACTCCAAACAACCCTTAGAAGTTCTAACCAACTTCTACTCAAATACTTCAACCAACTATGAAGATTTCCTTAGGGTTTGGTTTGAGACTAAAAGGACAAAGGTAGTATTCCTGACTCTACGTAAAGAGGTATCTTTGGAATACTACAAGGTCTGAGCTAAGGTATTTTGGGCAGTATAACAATACGAGGGGAGTATCTCTATACCACAACAAGGGGTATTATACGAAAACAACTAGGCTAGGGGGGGTACCCCACGGCTAGACACCACAAGGGGGAGGGGGAGACCTCTCGGCCAAAGGCCACTAGGAGGGGGAAGGGGAGAGGCTTAGGACGAGAGCCACAAGAGGGAGGGGAGGGATTTCAAGACTTGGAAACATTTGTGGATGAATGAAGTCTTCACAAAGGGGGTATTTATAGCAAAACCAAAGGCCAACCAATGGCCAAGATCTAGCCAAGTGCAAGGCAAGTGTAAGGCCAAGATCAAGCCAAGTGCACCCTAACCCCACTCCACAAAACACTCCACAAAACAAGCCACAAAGCAAGGCACAAAGAGGGAGCCAATCGGCGAGGCGACGAGGCCGCGGGCGCCCAAATCGTCAAGCCAAACCATTTGCTTCCGATGTGAGGTGACACGTCACCCTCCGTTGGTCGAATGTTTCGTCACCGGAAAAATCCAAAAATTATAAATGACATAGCCGAATTTTCTCTACGAAAAGGTGGAAAGCGTTTCGTCGAAAACGACTTAATCGGTGTTGTGCACAAAGGTAAATTCGGCCAAGGGTGCCACATGGGGGTGACACGTGTCGCCCCCCGATTCGCCCGGAATATTTCGTCTTCCGAAAATATCCAAAATACCGGAAATCTCAAAAACAAAGCGGGCCCACATCGTAAATTTCTCCCGTGGGCCCCACGTGACCATTTCCGAAAATAAAATCTCAAAATTCTAATATATTCTATGAAGTCCAAATACCCAATCTGGGAATCCAATTCCCACTAACGAACCTTTTTCTTCACAAATAACCGCAAACTTTTCCGTCGAAAACTCACATCTTTCTTTCTTTTCAAAATTTCTGCCGTACTCTCGTACGTACGTCCTCACATACATACCCTGCAACTACGGGGTATAACATAAACACTCATGACCTTCTGTTGTAATTGGAAATTACATGTTGTAGGAGTATATAGTTAAGTATACTATATATAGAACTGAACTTAGTTGTGCGGCAATGTCTTTTGACTTAAGCCTGAATAATACTTACGGTAATGTCTTGCGACTTAAGCCTGAATTTTAAGAAGAAGCTATGTAATTACATAGACCGTATTCTGATGAGACTTGTGTAGCATTCGTGTAGTAGAATTGTACACGTCCGGTTAGGCGTGTTAACCCCGGTTGGCTTGGTGGCCAGCCTCGATAGAGGAGGAGATTTACGCTGTTGTTGCGGGAGAGTCTTTGAATTTTCTCGTAGAATATTCTACATTGAGATCTAAAGATATTAATAGGCGCTTTGTGGCCTCTATAGGTTGTAGTACTACGTGTGGGTGATCTGCTTGGTGAGAGTGTAGCGACGGTTTGAGGTACTTGGGCGTTTTGCTATTAGTCGATACTGTCGCGAGGTATGTGAACCTCTTCCTATCTGTTCTAGCATGATATGTGTATAACTATGTAGTACGGTAGACGTCGTGTGTTAAATGTATTTGATTGTCTTTAAGCATAAAGTGTTATAACATTTCTATGTAAATGAGAAATGCTTTGTGGTTTTAAAAGATAACCGATTTGACTTATAACCGACTTGATGTAAAGAACTGAAGTATTCTAAGAGATTAAGAAACCTTTTTGAAAGAAGTGTATACTTGGTTTGAAAACATAAAAGTTATACCACTTTATGAGAAGTTAGGTGTAACGCCTTAAGAGATAAAAAGAATGGTTTAATGGTTTAGAAGTTAAGAGACTTATTCTTAAAAGATAAGAGACTTGACTTAATATGGATGTTTGTGTGAAACCTCATTCGTGAGTAATGAGTACTTGGTTTTGGAAGGAATAATGTTTCTTGATTTCGAAATCGAATGTGTATCGACAAACCACCGCGGCGTTAATAAAGGGAAATGTATTGAATAATTAAGTATTATTAAAACCAGTAGAAACCTCCATGCATAGAAGCTAAGATGAGACAAAATGATATTACATTTCTAGATCATGGCTGCTAATAAGATTGATTATGAACAAGAATAACCTACTACTTTAAGGCATATGTTACTCAATTGTTTTTAAAGAGATTAAGACATTGAACTATGAACTTTTCAAAAAAAAGACTTGTGTATTTGAAATTAGGCAAACTGGAACTTTAGGAAAAAGAAAGGCATTGTGTTGTCTTAAAATGGTTTAAAACATAAGGTGTATAACAACTTTATGGGAAGTTGGTTATAACGACCTTATGAAAACAAAAGAAATGTTTTATCATTGGTTTTAATGTGGTAACTTGACTTTAAAAAGAAAAGTGTTTTGGTCAAAAAAAAGAAGGCATGGTGTTGCCTTAATTTGGTTTTAAAAAGGAAAGTATGGAAGTTGTTTTGGTTTACTTAAAAGATATAAGTCACTCTATTTTTATACTACGGGTATCGGGTGACTTTTAGAAAAGGATAAGATCTCTTTAAAAGGAATTTAACGTACGTAGTACTTTAGGGTTAAAACCCGGACTTTGGCATAAAATGAAAGTACTTGGAGTTGTGTATAACTTGCCTATGCTTGTTGTTGTGAAACTTGCCTATGCTTGTTGATGTGAAACTTGCCTATGCTTGTTGTTGTGAAACTTGCCTATGCTTGTTGATGTGAAACTTGTCTATGCTTGTTGTTGTGAAACTTGCCTATGCTTGTTGTGATAGCCTTTGTTGTGCAAAGATTGTGTTTCTATACTACCGTCTCGATGGAGGTCGGTTGACTTGTTGAGAACTTACTTGGGCGTCAGCGTGATCGAGAAATTCCGCAGTGCGTTCTCGCTGATAGTGTTACTTTTGTTAAATCACTTTGGACATACTGACACGATGCGTAGCGCACGGGTATGCTCCCATTTGGATTACCGCCTTGTTGTCTTATTGTTTCCATTTGGACATAATTACACGATGCGTAGAGCACGGGTATGCTTCCATTTGGAATTTTGTCTTATTGTTTCCATTTGGACCTCATCGACACGATCGTAGCGCGGGTATGCTTCCATTTGGAATGTTGTCTTATTTGTTCCCTTTGGACATACCGACACGATCGTAGCGCGGGTATGCTTCCACTTTGGATTTCTATCTTGTTGTTATCATATCATGGACTGCCGGCAGTGAGGAAGGTACTCCACGGGCAGGATTGATGTTGTGGGCGTGAGAACCTGAATTGAGATATCTGTTATGTGTATGTCTCGTAGTTTGGTTATCATACATCTCCGCTTTTATAGACTATTATGATTTCGATTCTGATTTTCTGATTTCACATACTTGGTACTGTTATCGACCTCGCTTGAAGCTGCGTTCAATCCGCAGTAGGTACATCGGTTTGTCGATCCCGCTTAGGATCACCTTTCAGCGTGTTGGGAAGCTCTGTTCCTTCGGAGGTTTATCTTTGATATGTTACCCTGAGTCTGTAGGTCCGTGTACATTCAGGGTATGGCGGGGCCCTGTCTCGTCATAGTTGTTGTGTAAATCTTAAGTGCAGTAACCTTTGTTGTGGCGGGGTTTGTAAAAAGGATAACTGTCGTATTTATGTATATATGATGAAGGCAAGCTGTTTTGGTTGCTGTTTATTTATTTTGTCTCTAAATTCATGTTCATGTTTTTATTTCGCTGATTTTCTCGATGTTGTATCACCAGGGTGCCGGTAAGGCACGATCCACGGGCAGGTTCGGGTCGTGACAAAAGTGGTATCAGAGCAGTTAGTCCTCGGAAAGTGTCTACAGACCGTGTCTAGTAGAGTCTTGATTATCGGTGTGTTGTGCACCACATCTATTATCAGGAGGCTATAGGACATTTAGGATTGGTTTCCATTCTTCTCATTCTGAGATCGTGCCTTAGAGCTGTGTTGTAAGTTGGACCCTCCGATGTATCTCGTTTTTACGATTATGCCTCCGCGCAAGCGGCAACCGGCCCGAGAAGGCAAAGCGTGAGAGGAGATACGAGTAGCAGGCAGCGATCTCTGAAGACGCGATACTGAGCCTCGATCCTAGTGGCGCGAAAGATAGTTACAAGAGATGGCCCGATTAATGGCGGGGTTGTGGCGAACTTGAGGATAGATCGATCACAGCGATTCCGGCCCGATAGCACCCGTAGTTCACCCCGAGCGATTTGAGATTACGGGATTTTACGAGGTGTAACGCCAGAGTTTTATGGGTCGAGTCACGAGGATGATCGCAGGAGTTCATCCGGCGATTCAGCGGATCGCGAGAGTGATCAAGGCATCGGAGACCGAGTCGGTGGTCCTAGGTTCGCATCGGTGCGTGATACCGCATGATCGGTCGTTTGATTCGTGGAGGCTGTCGGGAGAGCATGCACTTCCGGCTTTATGGGACGAGTTCTCGAGGCCTTTCTTGCACATTTCTTACCTCACGTATGAGGAGGGCTCGGGCGACAGATTTTTGGTGTTGCGGCGAGCAGGCGTGCGGTTCGAGTACAATGTGAGTTCGACTCATTGTCGATGCGTCCGCATTAGTAGCTAGTATGGAGGATCGAGTGCACGATATGTTACAGGCTCGATGATTACCTAGCAGAGTTGTTCGTGTAGCTCTTCAGGGCATGGACATTGCCGCATGCGAGCTTATGCACTTGGAGGTGAGGCGGAGAAATCGGCGAAATAACCAAGGTCGCAGAAGAGGCGAGCAGCGAGGTCCTTGGTGACTTTCGAGGCGGACGCCTCGGCCAACTAGTTATGCGCCTCGCCCGATCTGAGTGGTCCTCACAATCTTGAGCATCCAGAGTATTCGGAGCGGTCGTGGCTCGAGGTTCAGATTTTCAAGAAGCGGGTGTTAGCGGTGAAGCCACCCTACCTCGTTGTGGCCGTGTGGTAGACTCGCGGTGGGAGTGTCGTGCTAGTCGGGAGTTTGTTTTACATGCGGCCAGCGGGGCCATTTTGGGAGAAATTGTCCGACAGGGTGTGGTAGAATAGCACAGCACTACGGGATCGATTGCGGGTTCTTCACCTCCCATAGTCAGGCAGGATGTTCATACACCGGCGGGCCACGGTAGAGGTCGCGGTGGAAGTTCCCAGTTTTAGCGGTCCTCTGAATCGCCTATTTTCAGGTATATCCTACCCTCTAGAGTTTTGTGTGTATTGATGTTGTGATGATATGTTTAGTGTTATGTTCGGATATCTTTGTGCTAAAATGTGATTTAGAAACCTGGTTAGTGAAAAAGGGTAAGCCTGGGGGTGAGAAATGATGAATCTTAGAATATTACAGTTGAGACCTTAGATGTAAGGCCGTCTTGAGTACAAGATCTTGCGGGTGATCTTTGTCAGAATGTATAATCATACGTAGAGTAATTGTGGGGAAATTTCCTTGGGTAGTGTAAAAATGGAAGTGGTAGCTTTCATGACCTGTAGAGGTAAGATTGTTCCGGATCGGGGAACAAGAGCGTGATGCGTAAGTGGGTCGGGTTGGGGCCATGTTGAGGGCCAACCCGCGGCCGGTTTCGAAGTGGGGTCAGCTCTGGGTGGTCCCGCCAGGTGGTAGGGTCACGAGGGCGCTAGGCCTATGATTAGATAACCATCGTATGAGTTCGTGGATATGTTCGACCAGAAGCGGATCGTGAAGGCCGGGAATGGCCTTAAAGGAGAGTGAAGCTAGTAAGATGACCAAGTTTGGGGGTTGTGACTCCAAAGTGTTGGGAACTGAAGCGATGACTGAAGTATGGTACGTATACTAGAAGAGTTCAAGTGTTCAAAAGGGCACGACGAGTAAGGAGGGAAGAGAACGTGTGTTATTACGTGGCCAGGTGTGGCGTTGACAACTTGTTAGAAGGAACTTCTTCGTTATCTGTTTCGAGAAGGAACATTCGGGACGAATGTTTCTAAGGAGGGGAGAATGTTATACCCCGTATTTCCAGAGTATGTACGTGAGGGCGTACGTATACAATTTGAGCCTTAAAGTAGGCATAGGTTCGAATTTGTGCATAACTACCAAAAGGAGTCGTTTTTCGACGAAACGTTTCCACAACTTTCGTAGGGAAAATTACGGCTATGTCATTTAAAATTTTTGCGGATTTTTAGAGGCGAAACATTTTGGACCAACGAGAGGCGACACTTGTCACCTCTAATTGGAGCACGTTTTTGGGCGGATTGGACGAAAAGGGTCAAGGAGTTGGTAGGATATTTTGTGCAAGTTGTGTGGTAGATGGATAAGGTGCACATGGCTTAATCCTAGCCCTACACTTGCCTAACACTTGGATTGATCTTGGCCATTGGTTGGCCTTTGCTTGACCTATAAATACCCCAGTTGATGAACTTTCTTCATCCAAAAATCATTTTCCAAGTCTTGAAATCTCTCCTTTGTGAGTTAAAATCGTCCAAACCCTCCCCTGAGAAAGGCCTTGGCAGCTCCCCACTCCCTTTGTAGTGTTCTAGCCGTGGGTACCACTAGCCTAGTTGTTTCGTATAATACCCTTTTGTGGTATAGAAATACTCTCTAGTATTGTTATAATGCCCAAATACCTTGGCCCAAATACCTTGTAGTATTCCCAAAGTTACACTTATGCAAAAGCCAGAAAATACTATTATACTTCCTCACCACAAAAACGAAACCTAAGTAAATCTTCACCGTAGTTGAAGTTATAAGTAGAAGTTGGTTAGAACTTCTAAGGGTTGGTTGGAGCGGCCGGGCGCGCGGAGTAGGAGCTAAACCTTGCTCGAGTTCGACATATAACTTGGATAATTTTGGGCTTATCGAGGTAAACACTCATGACCTTCATTTGTAATTGGAAATTACATGTTGTAGGAGTATATAGTTAAGTATACTATATATAGAACTGAACTTAGTTGTGGCAATGTCTTTTGACTTAAGCCCGAATAATACTTACGAATGTCTTGCGACTTAAGCTGAATTTTAAGAAGAATCTGACGTAATTACATGGGGCGTATTACTGATGACTTGTGTAGCATTAATGTGTAGTAGATTTGTACACGTCCGTTAGGCGTGTTAACCCCCACCGGTTGGCTTGGTAGCCGCCTCGATAGAGGAGGAGATTTACGCTGTTGTGTGCGGGAAAGAAATCTTTGCGAATTTTCGTAGAATATTCTACATTGAGATCTAAAGATATTAATAGGCGCTTTGTGGCCTCTATAGGTTGTAGTACTACGTGTGGGTGATCCGCTTGGTGAGAGTGTAGCGCACGGTTTGAGGTACTTGGGCGTTTTGCTATTAGTCGATACTCGTCGTGAGGTATGTGAACCTCTTCCTATCTGTTCTAGCATGATATGTGTATAACTATGTAGTACGGTAGACGTACATGTGTTAAATGTATTTGATTGTCTTTAAGCATAAAGTGTTATAACAGCTCTATGTAAATGAGAAATGCTTTGTGGTTTTTAAAAGATAACTGATTTGACTTATAACCGACTTGATGTAAAAGAACCTTGAAGTATTCTAAGAGATTAAGAAACCTTTTTGAAAGAAGTGTATACTTGGTTTGAAAACATAAAAGTTATACCAGCTTTATGAGAAGTTAGGTGTAACGCCTTAAGAGAGATAAAAAGAATGGTTTAATGGTTTAGAAGTTAAGAGACTTATTCTTAAAAGATAAGAGACTTGACTTAATATGGATGTTTGTGTGAAACCTCATTCGTTAGTAATGAGTACTTGGTTTTTGGAAGGAATAATGTTTCTTGATTTGGAAATCGAATGTGTATCGACAAACCATGCGGCGTTAATAAAGGGAAATGTATTGAATAATTAAGTATTATTAAAACCGGTAGAAACCTCCATCTGCATAGAAGCTAAGATGAGACAAAATGATATTACATTTCTAGATCATGGTGCTAATAAGATTGATTATGAACAAGAATAACCTACTCGCCTAAGGCATATGTTACTCAATTGTTTTAAAAGAGATTAAGACATTGAACTATGAACTTTTCAAAAAAAGACTTGTGTATTTGAAATTAGGCAAACCGAACTTTAGGAAAAGAAAGACATTGTGTTGTCTTAAAATGGTTTAAAACATAAGGTGTATAACAACTTTATGGGAAGTTGGTTATAACGACCTTATGAAAACAAAAGAAAGGTTTTATCATTGGTTTTAATGTGGTAACTTGACTTTAAAAGAAAAGTGTTTTGGTCAAAAAAGAAGGCATGGTGTTGCCTTAATTTGGTTTTAAAAGGAAAGTATGGAAGTTGTTTTGGTTTACTTAAAAGATATAAGTCACTCTATTTTTATACTACGTATCGGGTGACTTTTAGAAAAGGATTAGATCTCTTTAAAAGGAATTTAACGTGACGTAGTACTTTAGGTTAAAACCCGACTTTGGCATAAAATGAAAGTAATTGGAGTTGTGTATAACACTTTATGCTTGTTGTTGTGAAACTTGCCTATGCTTGTTGATGTGAAACTTGCCTATGCTTGTTGTTGTGAAACTTGCCTATGCTTGTTGTGATAGCCTTTGTTGTGCAAAGATTGTGTTTCTATACTCTGGCGTCTCTCGATGGAGGTCGGTTGACTTGTTGAGAACTTACTTGGGCGTCTTGCGCGATGACGGAGAAATTCCGCAGTGCGTTCGCTGATAGTGTTACTTTTGTTAAATCACTTTGGACATATTGACCGCGATCGTAGCGCGCGGGTATGCTTCCACTTTGATTACCGCCTTGTTGTCTTATTGTTTCCCTTTGGACATACCGACACGATCGTAGCGCGCGGGTATGCTTCCATTTGGAATGTTGTCTTATTGTTTCCCTTTGGACCTACTGACACGATGCGTAGCGCACGGGTATGCTTCCATTTGGAATGTTGTCTTATTTGTTCCCTTTGGACATACTGACACGATGCGTAGCGCACGGGTATGCTTCCATTTGGATTTCTATCTTGTTGTTATCATATCATGCTGGCGTGAGGAAGGTACTCACGGGCGGGATTGATGTTGTGGTGTGAGACCACGAATTGATATAAGCATTATGTGTATGTCTTGTAGTTTGGTTATCATACCGTCTCCTGCTTTTATAGACTATTATGATTTCGCATTCTGATTTTTCTGATTTCACATACTGTACTTGTTGTCTTGACCTCGCCCGGGGGTTGCGTTCATCCGCAGTAGAGGTACATCGGTTGCCGATCCCCGCTTAGGATCACCTTTCAGCGTGTTGGAAGCTCGTTCCTTCGAGGCTTATCTTTGGTATGTTACCCCAGTGCAGGTCCGTGTACATTCGTGGTATGGCGGGGCCCCTGTCCGTCATAGTTGTTGTGTAAATCTTAAGTGCCGTAACATTTGTTGTGGCGTGGTTTGTAAAAAGGATAACTGTTCGTATTTATGTATATATGATGAAGGCATCGCTTTGGTTGCTTTGCTTATTTATTTTTGTCTCTAAATTCATGTTCATGTTTTTATTTCCGCTGATTTTCTCTGATGTTGTATCACTAGGGTGCCCGGGGTAAGGCACCAGTCACGGGCCCGGGTTCGGGTCGTGACAAAATCTTCATAGTTGGTTGAAGTATTAAGTAGAAGTTGTTTGGGAACTTCTAAGGGTTTCTTGGAGCTATCGGAGCGTGCAGAATAGGAGCTAAACCTTGCTCAGGATCGACATTTATCTTGGATAATTTTGGGCTTGTCGAGGTAAATATCTTGTCCTTCTATTGTAAATGGAAATTACATACTGTAGTTGTATAGAAATAAGTATAAGATATATAGAAGGAGGGTATAAAAGAAGAGAATTGAACTGTACCCACATGCGACAGTATTCTGATGAGACTTGTGTAGTTGTCGGGTAGGGAAGTGCTGCCCAATTTTCCGTAGAATAGAGAACCCTCTGCTTAGAATATTCTACAGAGTAGTCTAAACGTTGATAGACGTATTTGACTATTATAGGTTGATACTCCGCGCGCGACATATTCGACTTGGCTGGTGGATTTCGCCGAGGAGGTATGTGATTCTTCCTATCCTCTTGAGCATGATATTTTTAAAATATATAAATAGTACGGTAGACGTACGTGTGTTAACTGAACTTGGTTTTACTCTGATGTCTTTTGACTTGAGTTTTAAATAATAAGAATCTTGAAGTATTTCAAAAGAATTATGAATCATTGTTTGAAAGAAGAGTAATACTTGGTTTTAAAAGCTTAAAGAGTTATACTAGCTTTATGGGAAGTTAGGTATAACGACTTAAGAAAGATAAAAGGAACAGTTTACTTATTTGTTTATGAAAGTCTTGTATTGATTTCTGAAAAGTGTAGTAAGATGGTTTGATAAGTAAACATGTTATAATGCCTCATGCGGTCTGTGTGACTATGCGGTCTATGTGACTATGCGGACTGCGGGAGTCCAGGAGGATACTGCGGGTTAGCTGCCCCCGATGCGAGGAATACCTCATGCGGGTCTGTGTGTGACCTATGCGGACTGCGGGAGTTCCAGGATTAGGCTCGCATAATGATACTATGGGCGATTGGCCTTGCTTCGATCATTAGCGGCCTATAAAAGACCAATTATGTTATATCTATTTTGCTTTTGGTTATGTTGTGACACTATGTGCGGTTACATTGGTTGTTTCGTACATATTTGTAAAATTGATTTTAAAATGTTATGATTTCATTTAAAGTACTTTACAGTTTCACATACTTGGTACCTGTTGTACTGACCTCCTTCGGGGGGCTGCGTTCATGCCGCAGGTAAAGGGAAGCAGGTGGTAGATCCTCATTTTTAGGATCCTTACTCTGGTGTCAGGAGCTCCATTTTCTCCGGACGCTCGACTTTTGGTACGACTCTCCCTGGTGTTGTAGATATTTTGTACATTCAGGGTATGGCGGGGCCCTGTCCCGTCATATTTGTTTACATTCCTAGAGGTCTGTAGTCATGTTGTAAAGTTGGGATGTAATCGCGGACTTGGTTTTATATATATCTGTAAAGGCAACTTTTTCTCGATAAAGCGTGTTACATTTTACATTTGTTTCATGTCTTGTTTTATTATTCCGGTTACTCGATGTATACCTACCGTGCGGGTAAGGCACGATCCACGGCCCGGATCGGGTCGTGACAAAAGTGGTATCAGAGCAGTTAATCATCGGAAAGTATCTACAGACCGTATCTAGTAGAGTCTTGATTATCGGTGTGTTGTGCATGTTATACCCCGTATTTCCAGAGTATGTACGTGAGGGCGTACGTATAAAAAGTTTAGCCTTAGTTAGGCATAAGGGGACGAAAAATTGTGCACACCTATCAAAAAGAATCGTTTTCCGACGAAACGTTTTACAAAACTTGCGTAGGGAAAATTACGGCTATGTCATTTATAATTTTTACGGATTTTTCAGAGAGATGAAACATTTTGGACCAACGAGAGGGCGACACTTGTCACCCTCAAGTTGGCGGAATTGGGGACGTTTCTTGGACGATTTTGTGGCCAAACTTTGGTCAAGGTTAGGTAGGATATTTTTGTGTAGTAGATGGATAAGGACACATGGGTGAATCCACACCTTACACTTGCCTACCACTTGGCTTCATCTTGGCCATTGGTTGGCCTATAAATACCCCCCTAACTTGAAGGTTTTCTTCATCCACAAATTGTCTTCCAAGTCTCAAAATTCCCTCCCCTCTCTTGTAGTGTTTCGTACAACACTCCCCCTCCCCCTTGTGAAGGCCCTTTGCCGAAACACCTTCCCCCTCTAGCCTAGTTGCTCTAGCCGAAACCACCCCCCCCCCCCCTTGGTAGAAAGTTGTCTTCCAAGTATAGTTGCTATTCCTAAATACCCTAGCCCAAATCCCTTATAGTATTTAAGTAGAAGTTGTGTAGAACTTCTAAGCTTTGGAGCTATCGAGCGTGCAAATTAGGAGCTAAACCTTGCCTGTGATCGACATTTAACTTGGATAATTTTGGGCTTATCGAGGTAAATACTCTTGTCCTTCTATTGTAATTGGATATTACATATAATAATAGTTAAGACTTGAGTATAAGATACTTAGAAGGTTATTAAAGAAAGAATTGAACTGAAATCACATCAGAAGAATAATAAAGAAGATTGAATCAGACTTACATGGATCAGTATTCTGATGAGACTTGAGTAGCTTGTGGTAGGGTAGTGCTGCCCAATTTTCCGTAGAATAGAGAACCCTCTGCTTAGAACTTTATACAGTATAGTCTAGACGTTGATAGATGTATTTGACTGTTATAGGTCGATACTCTGCGCGCGACATATTAGACTTGGCAGGTGGTTTTCGCCGAGAAGGTATGTGATTCTTCCTATACTCTTGAGCATGATATTTTAAAATATATATATAGTACGGTAGACGTACGTGTGTTAACTGGACGTAGCTTTACGGCAATGTCTTTTGACTTAAGCCTGAATAATAAGAATCTTGAAGTCTTTCAAAAGAATTATAAATCATTTTTGAAAGAAGAAGAATATTGTTTTTAAAACAAAAAGCTTAAGAGTTATACTAGCTTTATGGAAAGTTAGGTATAACGACTTAAGAAAGATAAAAGGAACGGTTTTACTTGTTTGTTTATGAAAATCTTGTATTGACTTCTGCAAAGTATAGAAAGATGGTTTGATAAGTAAACATGTTATGATACTACGTGTGTTAGTGTCTTGTGATGTTATTCTTGTTGTGCTTACGTTGTTAAACGTTAAGACCGTTGTACTGTTATTATATCACATACCCCCTTGACTTGTTATACCGAGGGCATGCCACCCTTGATGCGGGTCTATACGGCCTATGCGGTCTGTGTGACTATGCGGAGCTGCGGGAGTTCCAGGATGGATCATTCCGGGTGTTTTATCCGTCACGGGGATGCCTATGCGGTCTGTGTGACTACGAGTGCTGCTGAGACTATGCGGATGCGGGAGTCGTGAGAATGCAGGTTAGCTACCCCCGATGCGAGGAATACCTCATGTGGGTCTGTGTGTGACCTATGCGGACTGCGGGAAGTCCAGGATTAGCGATTGGCCTTGCTTCGATCATTCGCGGCCTAGATAAGACCAGTTACATTATTTCTATTTTTGCTCTTGTTTATGTTGTGGCACTATGTGCAGTTGAACTGGTTGTATTTGCAAATGGTTTTAAATACTTTGATTTTACTTCGATGCTCTGATTTCACATACTTGGTACTGTCTTGACCTCCTTCGGGCTGCGTTCATGCCGCAGTAGAGGCAGCAGGTGCTAGATCCGCATCCTTAGGATCTTTGCTTTGGTGTCAGGAGCTCCATCTTCTCCGGAGGCTCGACTTTTGGTATGGTTCTCCCTGATGTTGTTGATATATGTACATTCAGGGTATGGCGGGGCCCTGTCCCTCCATAGTTGTTTACATTCCTAGAGGTCTGTAGTCATGTTGTAAAGTTGAGATGTAACTGTTCACTCTTTATATATATATGCCGAAAGACGACTTTTCTCAGATAAACTGTGTCTCAATTTACAATTGTTTTATGTCTTGTTTTTATATTCCACTGATTTCTCTGATGTATGTCTACTTGGGTGCCCCGGTAAGGCACCAGTCACGCGCCCCGAAACGGGTCGTGACAAAAGTGGTATCAGAGCAGTTAATCCTCGGAAAGTGTCTACAGACCGTATCTAGTAGAGTCTTGATTATCGGTATGTTGTGCACCATACCAATAATCAGGAGGCTATAGGATATTTAGGATTGGTTTCCATTCTTCTCACTCTGAGATCGTGCCTTAGAGCTGTGTTATAAGTTGGACCCCTCTAACGTATTCCTTTTCTGTAACAGTTATGCGTCCACGTAAGGCAACTCGGGCCCAGAAGGGCAAGGCAGCCGAGGGAGCTGCTAGTCGGACACCGAGAGTCACGAGGGCTCAGGCCCAGTCTATACCCGAGACGGCGAGTTCCATGACGCCGCCGACACCAGCAGAGACCACAGTACCCGCACCTCCTTTCCCACAGCCTGGGGCAGAGGAGTTAGGGTACAAGGAGATGGCTTGATTATTGGCGTGATTGTGGCGAACGTGAGATAGGCCGGATGCAGCGATGCAGTTCAAAGATACTGCGTTCACCCGAGATCGCATTTGAGGCTACGGATTTTCGAGTTGTAGCCCTTGAGTTCTACGGGTCGAGGCGTGAGGATGATCCGCAGGAGTTCATCCGTCAGTTACAGAGGATCATGCGGGTGATCAAGGCTTCAGAGACCGAGTCTGTGATCATCGGTTCGCATCGGCTGCATGATACCGCAGTCGATTGGTTCGATTCGTGGGAGCTTTCCCGGGGAGAGCATGCGCCTCCAGCAGTATGGGACGAGTTCTCGGAGGCTTTCCTCACTCACTTCTTGACTCCGCAGATGAGGAGGGCACGGGCCGACAAGTTTTTGTTGCTGAGACAGAGAGGGCGCACAGTTAGGGAGTACAACGTTGAGTTCGATTCGTTGGCTCGATATGTCCCTGCGTTGGTAGCAGATATGGAGGACAGGGTGCACCGCTACGTCACCGGGCTAGATGATTATATGGCGTAGTCTTGTGCGGGTGTTGCTCTTCAGCCGGGTATTGACATTACCCGCATGCAGGCTCATGCACTTGGATGCGAGGAGCGTAGAGACCGACGGGTCGACAGATATCAGCAGCAGAAGAAGGCCAAGACGGCGGATCTTTTGGTAGCTCTCGGGGTGGACGGCCTCAGCAGACGTCTAGATTTGCACCCCAGCCAGCTCAGAGCACTCCCACATCATTGTCGGTACAGCCAGAGTATTGAGGCGGTCGGGGCCGTGACTTGGACTACGATGTCACGACTCATTCGGGGCGTGGATCGTGCCTTAGGCACCCAAGTAGTTATACATCAGAGTAATCAACGGGAATATAAAACAAGACATGAAACAGTTTATAAAATAAGACACAGTTTATGAGAGAAAACATCGCCTTTCGACATATATATATAAACATGGTTTAGCAGTTACATCCGATACTGTACAACATGACTACAGACCTCTAAGGAAATATACAACTATGGCGGGACAGGGCCCCGCCATACCGATCGCACAAAACTATCTACAACAGGGAGATCATACCCAAAGTAGAGCCTCGGAAAGATGGAGCTCACACCAACGTAGAGATCCTAAGAATGTGGATCTAGCACTGCCCTTACTGCGGCATGAACGCAGCCCCGAAGGAGGTCAAGACAACAGTACTAAGTATATGAAATCAGAAATACTTAAATGAAAACATATCATTTAAAAATCAGTTTTGCAAGTATGTATGAAACAACCGAGGGGACCGCATAGTGCCACATCATAAACAAGAGCAACAATAGGTAAACTGTAATGTGTCTTTTCTAGGTGCGAATGATCGAGCAGGCCATTGCCCGTAGTATCACCATGCAAGCCTAATCACGGACTCGTAGTCCTCATAGGCCACTCACATAGGCCCGCATAAGTACATAACCCGCATCGAGGGTAGCTACTCGGCATCGCCCCGACTCGTAGTCCGCATGGCCACATGACCGCATGAGGTATAACCCCGCATCACTAACCTGAACTCCGTAGCTCCGCATAGGTCCCTCGACCCGCGTAGGTATCCTCGAATCATGGTCCTGCATCGCCGAGTCTACCCGCGTCGGAGCGCTTAACCCCGGTAATATGTCAAGAGGTGAGTGATAGTACACTAACATAACAGCTTATCTTTAAACAACATAAGCACAACAAGAACGTTACAAGACACTAACACACATAGCATCATGTCTACTTATCAAACCATCTTATTATTCTTTTCACAATTCAATATAAGTCTGTTATAAACACATAGGCAAACTGTTTCTTTTATCATTCTTAAGTGGTTATACTTAACTTCCCATAAAGCTAGTATAACTCTTAAGCTTCTGTTTTAAAAACCAATTAGTTCTCTTCATTAAAAATGATTCAAGATTCTTTTGAAATGCTTTCGCTTCTTTATTATTCAAAGCTTAAGCGTGAGGCATTCGTAAGTATTATTCGTGCTTAAGCGTGAGGCATTCTGTAAGTATTATTCGATTAACACATGTATGTCTACCGTACTATATATATATTGTAAAATATCATGCTTTAGGAAGAATCACATACCTTCTCAATAAAACCACCGCCAAGTTGAATATGTCGCGCGAGAGAATCGAATTTATAATAGTCGACACGTCTATCAACGTCGCACTACTTTGTAAACAATTCTAAACAGAGGGTTCTATATCCTACGGAAAATTGGGCGATTTCCCTGCGGTGAGCTACTCAAGTCTCATCAGAAAACAATTCTATGTAAGTACAATTTGATTATTCTTCTTTTAAACCCTTCTACTGTTATAACAGTTCAATTTTATTCTGTGATATTCTTCTAAGTATTTAATACTTATTACTATACTACTACAGTATGTATTCTCTAATTCAAAAGAGGGTTAGGATTATTTACCTCGGTAAGCCCAATAATATCCTAGACAAAGTCGCGCCTGAGCAAGGTTTAGCTCATAAGTTGTACGCTCCGGTAGCTCCAAGAAACCTTAGAAGTTCTTCACAACTTCTACTAAGGACTAAGGGATTTGGGCTAGGGTATTTTGGGCATTATAACAATACAAGAAGGCAACTTTTCTACCAAGGGAGGGGGGTAGATTTCGGCTAGGCTAGGGGGGGGCCCTCGGCCAAACTTCAAAAGGGGAGGGGGGGTAGGAGGCTTTGGACGAAAAGCTTTAGAGAGAGGGGGAGGGATTTTTCAAGACTTGGAAATTGATTTGTGGATGAAGAACTCTTCATCTAAAGGGGGGTATTTATAGGTCAAGACATGGCCAACCAATGGCCAAGATTTAGCCAAGTGCTAGGCAAGTGTAAGGTCAAGATTAGGGCAAGTGTCCTTGGCCAACTTGCACACAAAATATCCTACCTAATCCTTGACTTGTGCAAAGGCACAAAAAACGTGCAACTCCTAGTCCATTTCGTCCAATGGACGATTTCAAGTCCACCAATTGGAGGGTGCCAAGTGTCGCCCTCCCGTTGGTCCAAAATGTTTCGTCTCTCGGAAAAATCCGCAAAAATACTAAATGACATAGCCGGAATTTTCCCTACGAAAGCTGTGGAAACGTTTCGTCGGAAAACGATTCTTTTAGTGAGTTGTGCACAAATAAAAACGTCCAAGGCTTAAACTTTTAAGGCCAAACTTTCGTACGTACGCCCTTACGTACATACTCCGGAAATACGGGGTATAACATTCTCCCCTCCTTAGAAACATTCGTCCCGAATGTTCCTTCCCAAGACAGTTAACGATAAGATTCTTCATAACTTAAACGATTGCGGATGCCACACGGCCACAGAACAACACTTAGGCATAAACGATAATGAAGATTTACAAGTAGGAAAGTGAATTACCTGGAGGTGTGGGGAATAGGTGAGGATACTTCTGCCTCATGTCTTCCTCGGCTTCCCAAGTCATTTCCTCCCTGAGCTCGTTCCGCCACAAGACTTTGACGGAAGCCACGTCCTTGGTCCGCAGACGCCTAACCTGACGATCGATTATCGCTATGGGAACCTCCTCATACGATAACCCCTCGGTCACCTGGACATCGTCAATCGGGTGCACCCTAGATGGATCCCCGATACATCTCCTCAGCATAGATACGTGAAAAACCGGATGTACTGCCTCCAGATCGGACGGCAGATCCAACTCATAGGCAACCTTGCCTACCCTGCGGACAATCTGAAACGGCCCAATGTACCTTGGGCTGAGTTTCCCCTTCTTCCCGAATCTCATCACACCCTTCATGGGTGATGTCACGACCCGTTAGGGCGTGGATCGTGCCTTACGGGCACCCCAAGAGTCATACATCGAGTAATCGGAATATAAAATAACCAAGATATGAAACAGTATAAATTGAGACACAGATATCTGAAGAAAGTTACCTTTCGGCATAAATAATAATAACAACTCTTTCAAAATGAACAGTTTAATCCTTTCTTTACAAACCCTGCCCACAACAGTACTACAGACCTCTACGAATGATATGACAACAACGACGGGACAGGGCCCCGTCATACCCCTGAATGTAAGCACCTACAACAACAGGGGACTATACCAAGATAAGCCTCCGGAGGAACGGAGCTTCCCAAACGCTGAACTGTGACCCTAAGAGCGAGGATCAACGACTGGTGTACCTTTACCTGCGGCATGAACGCAGCCCCCCGAAGGAGGTCAGTACAGCAGGTACCAAGTATGTGAAACATGAAGATACTGTAAATGAAATCATAGTAGTCTATAGAAAGCAGGAGACATGTATGATAACCAAACTACAGTTCACAATAAATAAGCAGTCATGTCTAGTCAGGGACTCACGCCCTCGAAGTCATCACTCCAATATAACAATGGGTCTCACGCCCACAACATCAATCATGCCCGTGGAATACCTTCCTCACTGCCGTGATCAATGATAGAAAAGCACCAAGGAATACATGAACAACGTGTCCCACTGTGTCCAAATAAAGCGATGCAGTGCGTGCGAAGGCATAGCCGACTACTAACACCAGCAGTACTAACAAGGTCATAAATCGTATCATGATATCTGTCTGCATCGTCACATGATCAAAGCCGTCGCCGCGCAATATCAAATGTGCGCGTCTAGCCCAGAACTCCCCGCGACTCGCATAGGCCAATCTCATAGGCTCGCATGAGGTATAACCCGCATCGGTAGCTACTCCCGGCATCGCCCCGACTCACGATCGCATAGCACATGCACCGCGTGACCATAAAGGCGCACACTAACACGGAACTCGTAGCTCGCGCATAGGCCCGGGACCCGCGTGAGGTATTCTCGAATCATGGTCCTGCATCGCTGAGTCTACCCCGCATCGGAGGCGCCAACCCGGAAACACGGTGAGTGGTATAATACCAACATAACAGTTTATCGTTTAAACAACATAAGCACAATCAAGGGAAAACCCCTTTACACAAACATCACAGAATACTATCACACGTAGCATCCTAATATGATTACTTATCAAATCAACACGAAGGTATTACATGGCTATCACAAACCAATACAATCAAGTTATTCACACATAAGGTACTTTCTACTATATGATTAACGAGATCGGGTTTTTATCCCCAAAGTACTTTATACAATAACTCTTTAAAGATATGTTACTTTCACAAAAGTCACACAATACCCGTAGTATATAACAATAGAGTGATTATCTTTTGAAGTAAATCAAAACACTTCTCTTAGTAAAACCAAGTAACAACATTCTTTTTCAAACGTCCAAGTTTTCCTAATTTCAAATGTTCACGTTTCTTATTTTAGAAAGGTTTCGTAGTTCCTAGCCTTATTTATTTAAGAATATAATTCTCTTTTAAACCATCTGAGAAACATAAGCCTTATATGTGAGTAGGATATTCTTGTTTATAACAATCTTATTACAAAGACCATGACCTAGGAAATATCATTTTGTCTCATCTTAGCTTCTATGCGGATGGAAGTTTCTCTTGGTTTTAATAATACTTAATCTGTCAAAACATTTCCTTTTATTATTTGCGGTGGTTTGTCGATACACATTCGATTTCAAATCGATAAAACATTCTTAAGCCGTTATACCTAACTTCCCATAAAGCTAGTATAACTCTTAAGTTTTCAAAAACCAAGTATTACTTCAAGTTCTTTATTAACACATAACAAGCCAGTTATAGTTCAAATCAGTTACCTTTTAAAAACCACAAGTATTTTCTTACCAACCTAAAGCTGTTATAACCAACTTCCCATAAAGCCGTTATAACACTTTATGTTTTAAACCAATCAAATACATTTAGCACGTATGCGTCTACCGCACTACATAGTTCACATATCATGCTAGAAGAGATAGGAAGAGGTTCACATACCTCGCGACGAGTATCGACTAATAGCAAAACGCTCCAAGTACCTCCAACCGTTGGCTACTCCTTAAGCCAAGTAGATCGCGCCATACGTAGTACTTCAACCTATAAGGCCACAAGGCGCTTATTAACATTTAGATCCCTTCGTAGAACATTACAGAAATTGGCAAGACCTCCCCATGCAGGCGTAAATCTCCTCTTTCATCGGGCGGCTATCAAGCCAACCAGGGGGGTTCATACATCTAACTGACGTGCACAATTCTACCTCACGAAAAGCTACACAAGTCTCATCAGAAATCCTATGTAAATACTGATTCGGTACTCTTCTTTCAAAAGGTTTTTTATTATTCAGGCTTAAGTCAAAAGACATTGCCGATAACAACGTTCAGTTCTATTTATAGTATACTTCAACTATATAGTCTAACAATCATGTAATCTCCAATTACAATAGAGGGACAAGATATTTACCTCGATAAGCCCATAATTATCCGAGTTTAAATGTCGATCCTGAGCAAGGTTTAGCTCCTACTCCGCGCGCTCTGACCCGCTCCAAACAACCCTTAGAAGTTCTAACCAACTTCTACTTATAACTTCAACTACGGGTGAAGATTTACTTAGGGTTCGGTTTGTGGTTGACGGGAAGTATAATAGTATAAGCGGGCTTTTGTAAAGGTATAACCTTAGAATACTACAAGGTATATGGCTAAGGTAATTTGGGCATTATAACAATACTTTTGAGAGTATTTCTACCAAGAGGGGGGGTGTTTTATACGAGACAACTAGGCTAGGGGAGTACACGGCCACACTACTAGGAGGAGGCCTCTCGGCCACGGGGGAGGGGGATGGTGTTGGACGAGAACATTACTAAGAGAGGGGGAGGATTTTTAACACTAGAGATTTGTAGAATGGATGAAGAAGTCATCAAAGAGGGGGGTATTTATAGGTCTAGCAAAGGCCAACCAATGGCGAATCTTGCCAAGTGCAAGGCAAGTGTAGGGCAAGATCTTGCCAAGTGCACCTTATCCATCTACCACAAAAATATCCTACCAACCCCTTGACCAAACAATGGCCATTTCGTCACTTGAACCGCCACAACGTGCTCAATGGGAGGTGCCAAGTGGCGCCCTCTTGTTGGTCCAAAATGTTTCGCCTCTCGGAAAAATCCGCAAAAATTAAAAATGACATAGCCGAATTTTCCTACGAAAGTCGTGGAAAACGTTTAGTCGAAAACGACTCTAGGGTGTTGTGCACAAAATAAATCGGCCAAGCTTATTCTCAAGTTCAAATCTTCTACGTGCGCCCCACGTACATACTGCAAAATACGGGTATAACATTCTCCTCTTAGAAACATTCGTCCCGAATGTTCCTTCTAAGTCTCAAAACAAACGTGCGCCAGTATAGTCTTCACTACTATACTTATGAGAACAAATCCTGCCACACCTGGCCACAGAAACACCTGCGCAGATACTTACATCCAAGTCTACGAGGAAACACCTCTAACATCACCACAAACACCTCTCTCCGGGGTCTAAAATATACTTCCTTCGTGCTTCTCTTTACCAAAGAAATGATACCACTTTTGTCACTTTGCCGCGAGGTTCACTCCGGCGACCCAACAAATGGTACCGGGCCGCATGCGATCCCTGAGGCTGTCGTACACTTCTTGTACACTCGAACTCTTTCTCATAACCTACCACATTTCTGATACTGCTTCAGTTTCCAAAACTCGGGGTTACTATCTCTAACGTGGTCATTAATAACTGGGAACACTCTGGATGGATCTCCGATACTTTCCCGAACATAACAATACGAAAGACCGGACGTACTGCCTCCTAAGTCGGACGGCAATGCTAACTTATAGGCAACCTGGCCTATTCTTCATGAACTCAAAGGGCCCAAAGTAACTCGGGCTAAGTTCCTCTGTTTTCCAAAACTCGTCATACCCGGGTGGTACTTTCAAGAAGACCGACCGTCGGCACAACTCTAAGCGTCGTCGCGATTATCCGCACGATTTCTACGAGCCGCGGAACCTCTTCTAGACAAGCGTTACCCTATCCACAGTCTGCTGGAACAAGCCTGAACCGACTATCTGAATCTTGCCAACATCGAACCAATCGACCGACGACTTACACTTCCGCCCTGCAAGGCTTCATAAGGCGACATCTGAACACTGAGATGGTAGCTTAAACACTCCCTCCACAGGAGACAACAATCCCCAACTATCCTCGAAATCAAACACCGGCAGAGGCGAATGCGGTCGAGACTCACTGAGTTCTTAACACATGCTTGGTAAAACTTTTAGAAAACGAAAATAGCCACCACACGGGCTTCATCATGCGCCATAAGGTAAAGGTAGGCACCCCGTGCAGCCTTACAACCTTTCTGATATAAACAACACTGCTGAGCACTAGGTCTTTGCTAGAAGACAAGGCGGTGACCTCGCCGGCGACTCATCGGTCGGATCGTCCACGAATGCGTCTGTTGGTTAACTAAACCTAGGCCTAACACCCTCGTGACCCTACCACAAGGCGGGACCACCACAAACTGACCCCACCACCCTACATGCCGCGGGTTGACCCGCAACATGGCCTCAACCCTACCCGGCATCGCGCAAAACACTAGCTCCCCGATCCGGAAATAATTTCACAAATCATGTTACGAAAACCTAGCGGTCTTCCTAGCTCGACTACCTTCTTTCAAATCACGCTACTCAGGGACTTATCCCACAAACATAGCCCACGTTCACTATGCACTCCGATAAGGATCAAACATAACACTACACCTATACTCGAGATGGCCTTACCTCTAAGGTCTCTACGTATAAAACTCTAAGGCTCACACTTTCTCTATCCCCCAAATCTTACTCGGTTAACTAACCAAGATCTCTAATCACAACTGACACACTGCTATCAGAACATAGCACTTAAGGTATACTCACCTTATCACATAAACAAAACTTTAGAGGGTTAAAGATATATCTATATCTACTGCTTCACTCCCCTTAGTCGTTCTAATCAAACCTGCCCCGTAGGGCGCATAGCTAAGGAAGGTGACGAACTACCCACCGAACCTGAAGGCCAAGTCCTCCTACAAGGACACTCTTCGACACCAGACCCTGACGGTCATAGGTACAACAAGTACCAACCAAAAGACGACATTCCCTGGGATGACGTCTGTCATACTGTGAACCGGAAGCCCTGGAGTTCTGACCAACTCCTGCACTGGTGGACGTGCATAATCTAATCTGCTGGTGAGGTGACTCGTCTCGAAAGTTACCAAAGGACCTTGCTGCTCTGGCCCTCTTCTGCTGTCCTTGGTTAACCCGTCGATCTCTACGTTTCTCGGCCTGCTGCGCATAAGCCCGTACACAGGCCATGCTCAAGCCTAACTGAAGAATTACTTTCGCACAACCCTCTCTTAGATAGTCATCAAGACTCGCGGTACATCGGTACACTCTCCGTAGCCAAATCCATATCTAGTGCAGGTCGCCTTTTTGCAATCTATATTCTCTGTCCCGATCGTGGGCGAAGGTTCAAATGTCATGGCGCGATGAACCGCCGCGCCGTGCTAAACTCTTTGGGGCTAGTGACGTCGCAAAACTCCCCGAATGAAGCACCACCCCAGGTGATGATTGGGCCTGTGCCCACGTAACCCTCTGTACTCTACTCGCAGCTTCCTCGGCTGCCTTGTCCTCCGGGGCCCGGGTTTGCCCTGCGCGGAGGCATAACGGTAAGGGAAAGAAATACGTTAGAGGGTCCAACTTACAACACAGCTCTAAGGCACGATCTCAGAGTGAGAAGAGTAGAAACCAATCCTAAATATCCTATAGCCTCCTGATTATTGATGTGGTGCACAACACACCGATAATCAAGACTCTACTGGATACGGTCTGTAGACACTTTCCGAGGATTAACTGCTCTGATACCACTTTTGTCACGACCCGTTCGGGGCGTGGTAGTGCCTTACCCGGGCACCCCAGTAGTCATACATCAGAGTAATCAGCGGAATATAAAATAACCAAGATATGAAACAGTATAAATTGAGACACAGATATCTGAAGAAAGTTACCTTTCGGCATAAATAATAATAACAACTCTTTCAAAATGAACAGTTTAATCCTTTCTTTACAAACCCTGCCCACAACAGTACTACAGACCTCTACGAATGATATGACAACAACGACGGGACAGGGCCCCGTCATACCCCTGAATGTAAGCACCTACAACAACAGGGGACTATACCAAGATAAGCCTCCGGAGGAACGGAGCTTCCCAAACGCTGAATCGTGACCAAGAGCGAGGATCAACGGCGGTGTACCTTTACTGCGGCATGAACGCAGCCCGAAGAGTCGATAACAGTACCAAGTATGTGAAACATGAAGATACTGTAAATGAAATCATAGTAGTCTATAGAAAGCAGGAGACATGTATGATAACCAAACTACAGTTCACAATAAATAAGCAGTCATGTCTAGTCAGGGACTCACGCCCTCGAAGTCATCACTCCAATATAACAATGGGTCTCACGCCCACAACATCAATCATGCGTGGAATACCTTCCTCACCGCCCGATCGATGATAGAAAAGCACCAAGGAATACACATGAACAATGTGTCCCACTGTGTTCAAATAAAACGATGCGGGGTAAATGCGAAGGCATAGTCGACTACTAACACCTACGGTACTAACAAGGTCATAAATCGTATCATGATATCTGCCTGGCCGTCACATGATCAAAGCCCGCCGCTCGCCAATATCAAATGTGCGCGTCTAGCCCGAACTCCCGCACTCGCATAGGCCAATCTCATAGGCGCATGAGGTATAACCGCATCGAGGGTAGCTACTCCGGCGTCGCCCCGACTCGCGATCGCATGGCCACATAGATCGCGTGACCATAAAGGCCGCACTAACACGGAACTCGTAGCTCGCGCATAGGCCCGGGACCCGCATGAGGTATTCTCGAATCATGGTCCTGCATCGCTGAGTCTACCCGCGTCGGAGCGGCTTAACCCCTAAACACGGTGAGTGGTATAATACCAACATAACGGTTTATCGTTTAAACAACATAAGCACAATCGAGGAAAACCCTTTACACAAACATCACGAATACTATCACACGTAGCATCCTAATATGATTACTTATCAAATCAACACGAAGGTATTACAAGGCTATCACAAACCAATACAATCAAGTTATTCACACATAAGGTACTTTCTATATGATTAACGAGATCGGGTTTTATCCCCAAAGTACTTTATACAATAACTCTTTAAAGATATGTTACTTTCACAAAAGTCACACAATACCGTAGTATATAACAATAGAGTGATTATCTTTGAAGTAAATCAAAACACTTCTCTTAGTAAAACCAAGTAACAACATTCTTTTCAAACGCCCAAGTTTGCCTAATTTCAAATGTTCACGTTTCTTATTTTAGAAAGGTTTCGTAGTTCCTAGCCTTATTTATTTAAGAATATAATTCTCTTTTAAACCATCTGAGAAACATAAGCCTTATATGTGAGTAGGATATTCTTGTTTATAACAATCTTATTACAGCAGCCATGACCTAGGAAATATCATTTTGTCTCATCTTAGCTTCATGCGGATGGAAGTTTCTCTTGGTTTTAATAATACTTAATCTGTCAAAACATTTCCTTTTATTAACGCTGCGGTGGTTTGTCGATACACATTCGATTTCCAAATCAAGAAACATTCTTAAGCCGTTATACCTAACTTCCCATAAAGCTAGTATAACTCTTAAGTTTTCAAAAACCAAGTATTACTTCAAGTTCTTTATTAACACATAACAAGCCAGTTATAGTTCAAATCAGTTACCTTTTAAAAACCACAAGTATTTTCTTACCAACCTAAAGCTGTTATAACCAACTTCCCATAAAGCCGTTATAACACTTTATGTTTTAAACCAATCAAATACATTTAGCACGTATGCGTCACCGTACTACATAGTTCACACATATCATGCTAGAAGAGATAGGAAGAGGTTCACATACCTCGCGACGAGTATCGACTAATAGCAAAACGCTCCAAGTACCTCCAACCGTCGGCTACTCCTTAAGCCAAGTAGATCGCGCCATACGTAGTACTTCAACCTATAAGGCCACAAGGCGCTTATTAACATTTAGATCCCTTCGTAGAACATTCTACAGAAAATTCGGCAGCACCTCCCCCCCCCCCCGCAACAGCGTAAATCTCCTCTTCTATCGGGGCCGGCTATCAAGCCAACCAGGGGGGGGGTTCATACATCTAACCGGACGTGCACAATTCTACCTCACAGAAAAGCTACACAAGTCTCTATGTAAATCTGTAAATTCGATTACTCTTCTTTCGAAAAGGTTTCTTATTATTCAGGCTTAAGTCAAAAGACATTGCCGATAACAACGTTCAGTTCTATATATAGTATACTTCAACTATATAGTCTAACAATCATGTAATCTCCAATTACAATAGAGGGACAAGATATTTACCTCGATAAGCCCATAATTATCCGAGTTTAAATGTCGATCCTGAGCAAGGTTTAGCTCTACTCACGCGCTCCGACCGCTCCAAACAACCCCAGAAGTTCTAACCAACTTCTACTTATAACTTCAACTACGGGTGAAGATTTACTTAGGGTTCGGTTTTGTATTGTGGGAAGTATAATAGTATTACTGGGCTTTTTGTAAAGGTATAACCTTAGAATACTACAAGGTATATGGCTAAGGTAATTTGGGCATTATAACAATACTTTTGAGAGTATTTCTACCAAGAGGGGGGGTGTTTTATACGAGACAACTAGGCTAGGGGGGGGGAGTACCCCACGGCCACACTACTAGGAGGGGGGGAGGGCTCTCGGCCAAGGGGGAGGGGGATGGTGTTGGACGAGAACACTACTAAGAGAGGGGGAGGATTTTTAACACTTAGAGATTTGTAGAATGGATGAAGAAGTCATCAAAGAGGGGGGTATTTATAGGTCTAGCAAAGGCCAACCAATGGCCAAGATCTTGCCAAGTGCAAGGCAAGTGTAGGGCCAAGATCTTGCCAAGTGCACCTTATCCATCTACCACAAAATATCCTACCAACCCCTTGACCAAACAATGGCCATTTCGTCCACTTGAACCGCCCACAACGTGCTCCAATGAGAGGGTGCCAAGTGGCGCCCTCTTGTTGGTCCAAAATGTTTCGTCTCTCGGAAAAATCCGCAAAAATTAAAAATGACATAGCCGTATTTTTCCCTACTAAAGGTGTTAAAAGGTTTGGTCTAAAAACGACTCTAACCGGGTGTTGTGCACAAAAATAAATCGGCCAAGCTTATTCTCAAGTTCAAATCTTCTACGTACGTCCTTACGTACATACTCTGAAAATACGGGGTATAACAGGTGACACCTTCAGGAAAACCCAATCATCAACTGCGAACTCCAGATGCCGACGACGATGATCTGCATCGATACATGCCGACTCGAGTGTCAATAGCCGCTCTCGGATAAGCTTCACCTTATCCACTACTGCCGCACCAACTGGTCCCACTAGCCGCACTCGCCACATCGAACCAACCTATAGGCGATCTGCACTTCCTCCCATACAAGGCCTCATAAGGCGCCATCCGAATCGGAGTGGTAGCTATTATTGTACGAACTCAACTAGAGGCAAATGATCCTCCATACCACGAGTCGATAACAGCTCGCAAAGATATCCTCGAGAGTGCGGATAGTGCGCTCGGCCTGTCGTCTGCTCTGTAGATGGAATGCGATGCTCGGGCTCACTGCGTCCTAAACCTCTCTCGAAAGACCTCCGGAAGTTAGCGTAACCGGGCTCCTGCATGCGATATGATCGAAATAGGGACTCCATGCGATCGACGATCTCTCGGATGTAAAGTCCGGCATAATACTCGGTAGAAAAAGTCGCCCCGACGGGAAGAAAGTGGGCTGATTTCGTCACCACAACGATAACCCATATAGAATCATGTCTCCTCTGAGTGCGAGGTAATCCTGTGATAAAGTCCATGTTGATTACCTCCCACTTCCAGGTCGGGATCTCAATCGTCTGTAACAAACCACCAGGCCTCTGGTGCTCTACCTTTACCTGCTGACAACACGGGCACTGAGCTACGAACTCTGCAACGTCCCTCTTCAAGCCATCCCACCAATACACAGATCTAAGGTCGTGGTACATCTTGGTCGACCCCGGATGGATAGAGTAACGCGCGCTGTGTGCTTCCCCAAGAACCTGCTGCCGAAGTCCTGAAACATCTGGAACACACAATCTGCCCTCAAACCTTAGCACCCCATCAGGTGCTACCTCAAAAGGGCCCTTGCCCTCACGAAGAGCTGTATCACGATATCGAATCAAAGTTGGATCCTCGAACTGTTGCCTCTTCACCTCCTCGACGATGGAAGACTCGGCAACCTCACGAACTCTAACCCCACTGCTATCAGAATCAATCAAACGGACACCAAGGCTCGCTGGCGATGCAAATCACGAACCATGTCCCTCCTCTCTAGTGCACATCCGATAGGCTCCCCATCGACCTACGACTAGAGCATCCGCCACAACATTGGCCTTCCGGTGGTACAGATATCAACATCGTAATCCTTAAGCAACTCTAACCACCGTCTGCCGTAAGTTCGACTCCTCTGTGAAGATATCTTTGGAGGCTCTTGTGGTGCGTAAAAATATCCACGTGAACCCCATACAAATAATGCCTCCAGATCTTCAAAGCGTGAATCACACCCAACTCCAAATCATGAGTGGGGTAGTTCTCTCGTGTTTCTTCACCGTCGGGATGCATATGCTATAACCCCGCCATGCTGCATCAACACATCCCAACCCGATGCCCGACGCATCACAATACATGACATAACCATCCGACCTCTAGAAGAGTAAGAACGGGGCGGCCGCCGATCTCTCTTTCAACAATCGAAACCACCGCTCACAAGCATCACCATCGAAACTTGGCGCCTTCGAGTCACCTAGTCAATGGTGCGAAGATAAAGCAAACTTCTCCACGAACCGATAATATCCCGCAAGGCCCGAGCTGCGAACCTCTGTCGGAGTAGTAGGTCTAGGCCAAGTCCCGATCGCTTCGATCTTGGCGTATCCACTCGAATGCCATCACCCGACAATATGCCCAAGAAACGCCATCAAGTCAACCAAAACTCACATTTGGAAAACTTGGCGTATAATCGCTGTCTGGAGAATCACCGCCAGATCCTCAAATGCTCGCATGCTCGCTCGCTCTGGCGAGAATAAACCAAGATATCATCAATGAACACTATCACAAACGTGTCCAAAAATGGTTTGAACACTGGTTCATCAAATCCATGAATCTTCACGAGCATTGGTCAACCCAAAGACATGACCACAACTCATAATGCGTCTGGGTCCGAATGCATCCTAGGGACATCCACCTCTCGACTCGCACTGATGATAGCCCGATCGCAGATCAATCTTGGAGAAACATCTCGCACTCGCAACGGGTCGAACAAATCATCAATCACGGGAAGGGTATTCGTTCTTAATGGTCACCCTGTTCACCGCTAATCACACACATGCGCGGCGTCGTCTTCTTCTTCACGAACAATACCGCGCTCCCGTGGAGAAACACTAGGCTGATGAAGCCGCTTCTCCAAATCCTAAGGCGATCCTTCAACTCTCTCAACTCGGCAGTGCCATTCTCGTATGGCGGAATGGAAATAAGCCGAGTGTCCGCAATATGTCAATACAAAACTCAATCTCCTCTCGTGAGGGATACAGAGGTCGCCTGAAACACGTCTGGGAACTCTCGACCACTCGACGGAAAAATCTGGTACCGCAGCCTTCGAGATCAAACACCCGAACGAGATGGTAGATATACCTTCGCACTATCTTCCTAGCCTTGGTAGGAAATAAACCTACCCACGCCGGCGTCGTGCTCCTCCCACTCAACAACCGCTCAGAAGCTGGAACCGTACTACTCTCTCTCTGCAGTCTACATTGGCGTAGCAAGAAGCTAGCCAATCCATCCCCATGATCACGTCGAAGTCAATCATCTCCAACTCTATCAAGTCGGCTAGGGTCCGACGACGTAAATAGTCACAGACAAGCTCTATATACCCGCGAGCTACCACCGAATCACCCATGGCGTAGCTACCTCGAAAGGGTCTATGGACTCGTGCTCTATCCTTATCCTACTAGCAACAAGGGAGATATATGGATGTAGTAGAACCCGATCTATCAAAGCATACACATCAAACCCGACCGATAAGGTACATGGCGACATCGGTGAGGCCTCCCGATCCCGGTGGACCGACAAAGCATAAATGCGGTTCTGAGGACCGCTAGAACTGGGACCCGCGCCACGACCTCTGCCGCGACCTGCTGGTCCATGAGTACCTTGCCCTCCAGGGCGAGTAGCTGTCGGGGATGAAGAAGACCCGACGAAAGAACCTGTAGGCTGACCCCTACCATCAAGATCGCCGCCCTGACGGTTCCTCGCATAGTGACCTGCGGCCGCTACAATCAAACAAGCTCCGTAGCACCACAACTCCCGGTGGGATCTACCGACGCCGGCCGGCGGCGGGTGGTCCCGTCGCCGATACCTCTCGCCGCTCGACGCTCAAGTCCTGGGGCCCTGGTCTGCCCTCGAATACCTCGGGCCTTGAGGACGGTGCAGGAGTTCTCTGAGCTGGCTGTGGTGCAAATCTAGACTGCTGCTAAGGCCGCCCACCACGATAGCCACCAAAAGACCCTGCCGTCCTGGTCTTCTTCTGCTGCTTCCTGTCAACCCGTCGGTCTCTACGCTCCTCACATCCAAGAGCATGAGCCTGCATGCGGGTAATGTCCATACCCGGCTGAAGAGAAACACCCGCACATGACTCGGCCATATAGTCATCTAGCCCGGTGACGTAGCGGTGCACCCTATCCTCCATATCTGCTACCAACGCTGGGACATATCAAGCCAATGAATCAAACTCGACATTGTACTCCCTGACAAGGTCGTCCTCTGCCTCGGAAGAAAATCTATCACCGCGCCTCCTCATCTATGGAGGCGAGTGAGTGAGAAAGCCTTTGAGAACACATCCCAAGTACTGGGACCCGTGCTCTCCCGATAACTCCATGAATCAAACCAATCGATCGCGGTATCACGCGGCCTATGTGAACCAAAGATCACGGACTCGGTCTCCGCCTCGATCACTCTCGAATCCTCTGTGACGGATGAACTCCTGCGGATCATCCTCCGGCCTCGACCAGAAAACTCGCGGGCTACAACTCGAAGTCTCGTAGCCTCAAACTCTCGCCTCGGGTGAACCACGGTACGATCGGGCTGGACTGAACTGCGCATCCACCGTCTCGTGTCGCCACGATCCCGCCGATGTTGGGCCATCTCCTTGCCCTAACTCCTCCGCCCGGTGTGGGACGCGAGGTGTGGGTACCGTGGTCTCTTTGGGGCCGGGCGTCGTGAACTCGCCGTCTCGGTATAGACCGCCCGAGCCCTCGTGACTCTAGGTGTCCCACTAGCGCCTCCTCGCCTTGCCCTTCTGGGCGGGTTGCCTTACGTGGAGGCATAATCACATGTAAAAGGAATACGTTAGAGGGTCCAACTTTAACACAACTCTAAAGCACGATCTCGAGTGAGAAGAATGGAAACCAATCCTAAATATCCTATAGCCTCCGATTATTGGTGTGGTGCACAACACACCGATAATCAAGACTCTACTAGATACGGTGCGTAGACACTTTCCGAGGATTAATCGCTCGATACCACTTTTGTCACGACTCCATTCTGGGCGTGGATCGTGCCTTACCGGCACCCAGTAGTTATACATCGAGTAATCACGGAAATATAAAACAAGACATGAAACAGTTTATAAAATAAGACACGCTTTATGAGAGAAAACATCGTCTTTCTAAGATATATATATAAACATGGTTTAGCGCTACATCCGATCTCGCATAACATGACTACAGCACTCTAAGGAAATATACAACTATGGCGGGACAGGGCCCGCCATACCTCGATCAGATAAAACTATCTACAACAGGAGATCATACCCAAAAGTAGAGCCTCCGAAAAGATGGAGCTCGACACCAACGTAGAGATCCTAAAAATGTGGATCTAGCACTGCTGCCCTTACTGCGGCATGAACGCAGCCCCGAAGAGGTCGATAACAAGTACTAAGTATATAAATCAGAAATACTTAAATGAAAACATATCATTTTAAAATCAGTTTTGCAAGTATGTATGAAACAACCAGGGGACCGCATAGTGCCACATCATAAACAAGAGCAACAATAGGTAAAATCAGAAAGTCTTTTCTAGGCTGCGAATGATCGGGCAGGCCAATTGCCCGTAGTATCACCATGCAAGCCTAATCTCGACTCGTGTCCGCATAGGCCACTCACATAGGCCCGCATAGGGTACATAACCCCGCATCGAGGGTAGCTACTCCTCGGCATCGTCCTGGACTCGTAGTCCGCATGGCCACATAGACCGCATGAGGTATAACCCCGCATCACTAACCTGGAACTCCCGTAGCTCCGCATAGGTCCCCTGGACCCGCATGAGGTATCCTCGAATCATGGTCCCAGACCGCCTGAGTCTACCCCGCATCGGAGGGCAGCTTAACCCCCGGTAATATGTCAAGAGGTGAGTGATAGTACACTAACATAACAGCTTATCTTTAAACAACATAAGCACAACAAGAACGTTACAAGACACTAACACACATAGCATCATGTCTACTTATCAAACCATCTTATTATTCTTTTCACAATTCAATATAAGTCTGTTATAAACACATAGGCAAACTGTTTCTTTTATCATTCTTAAGTGGTTATACTTAACTTCCCATAAAGCTAGTATAACTCTTAAGCTTCTGTTTTAAAAACCAATTAGTTCTCTTCTGTTAAAAATGATTCAGTATTCTTTTGAAATGCTTTCGCTCTTTATTATTCGTGCTTAAGCGTGAGGCATTCCGTAAGTATTATTCAGCTTAAGCGTGAGGCATTGCCGTAAGTATTATTCGATTAACACGTACGCGTCACCGCACTACATATATATTGTAAAATATCATGCTTTAGGAAGAATCACATACCTTCTCAATGAAAACCACACCGCCAAGTTGAATATGTCGCGCAGAGAATCACCTATAATAGTCGACACGCCTATCAACGCCCGCACTACTTTGTAAACAGTTCTAAACAGAGGGTTCTATATCCTACGGAAAATTGGGCGCTTCCTACCCGGTGAGCTACTCAAGTCTCATGAAAACAATTCTATGTAAGTACAATTTGATTAGTCTTCTTTTAAACCCTTCTACTGTGATAACAATTCAATTCTATTCTGTGATATTCTTCTAAGTATTTAATACTTATTCCTATACTACTACGATGTATTCTCTAATTCAAAAGAGGTTAGGATTATTTACCTCGGTAAGCCCAATAATATCCTAGACAAAGTCGCCTGAGCAAGGTTTAGCTCCTAAGTTGTATGCGCTCAGAGCTCTAAGAAACCTTAGAAGTTCTTCACAACTTCTATTAAGGACTAAGGGATTTGGGCTAGGGTATTTTGGGCATTATAACAATACAAGAAGGTAACTTTTCTACCAAGGGAGGGGGGGTAGATTTCGGCTAGGCTAGGGGGGGGCCCTCGGCCAAACTTCAAAAGGGGAGGGGGGGTAGGAGGCTTTGGACGAAAAGCTTTAGAGAGAGGGGGAGGGATTTTTCAAGACTTGGAAATTGATTTGTGGATGAAGAACTCTTCATCTAAAGGGGGGTATTTATAGGTCAAGACATGGCCAACCAATGGCCAAGATTTAGCCAAGTGCTAGGCAAGTGTAAGGTCAAGATTAGGGCAAGTGTCCTTGGCCAACTTGCACACAAAATATCCTACCTAATCCTTGACTTGTGCAAAGGCACAAAAAACGTGCAACTCCTAGTCCATTTCGTCCAATGGACGATGTCAAGTCCACCAATTGGAGGGTGCCAAGTGTCGCCCTCCCGTTGGTCCAAAATGTTTCGTCTCTCGGAAAAATCCGCAAAAATACTAAATGACATAGCCGGAATTTTCCCTACGAAAGCTGTGGAAACGTTTCGTCGGAAAACGATTCTTTTAGTGAGTTGTGCACAAATAAAAATGTCCAAGGCTTAAACTTTTAAGGCCAAACTTTCGTACGTACGCCCTTACGTACATACTCCGGAAATACGGGGTATAACAACCAGGGTAGCAAGGGTGCTAAACGATCGAGGTCTGCTCAGTGTGTCCGTTGTGGTAGATTCCATTCAGGGAGATGTGGTACTACTTCGGGAGCTTGCTATACTTGTGGCGGCAGGTCACTATCACGAGCTGTCACTGCAGGCATCGCAGAGGGTGTCACCTTCGTGTGCGCGGTCTTCATCCCTACGATTACACGCCCGGCGTGGTACTCATGGAACAACAGTCGCGGCGGTGGTCGCGGCTCGATTCTAGCGGTCCTCAGAACCGCATTTATGCCTTGTCCAGCCGGCAGGATCAGGAGGCGTCGCCTGACGTCGTCACAGGTACTTTATCAGTTTCTGGTTGTGATGTGTATGCCTTGATAGATCCGGGTTCTACTCTGTCCTATATATCTCCCCTTATTGCTAGTAGGATAGGGATAGAGCCTGTGTCCATAGACCCTTTTGAGGTAGCTACGCCAGTGGGTGATTCGGTGGTAGCTCGGCGTGTATATAGGGCTTGTCCAGTGACTTTATGCAGTCGTCAGACCCTAGCCGACTTGATAGAGTTGGACATGACTGATTTCGATGTGATCATGGGCATGGATTGGTTAGCTTCTTGCTACGCCAGTGTAGATTGCAGGGAGAGAGTGGTACGGTTCCAGTTTCCTGGGGAGCCGGTTATTGAGTGGGAGGGGAACACTGTGTCGCCGAGGGGTAGGTTTATTTCTTACCTCAAGGCTAGGAAGATGGTGCAGAAGGGGTATATCTACCATCTCATTCGGGTGTTTGATACTGAGGCTGCGGTACGCACTTTCGATCGATTCAGTTGTCAGAGTTCCCGGATGTGTTTCAGACGACCTCCGTATCCCTCCGGAGAGGGAGATAGAGTTTTGTATCGATGTGCTGCCAGACACTCGGCCTATTTCCATTCCGCCATACAGAATGGCACCTGCCGAGTTGAGAGAGTTGAAGGACCAGCTGAGAGATTTGCTGGAGAAGGGCTTCATCAGGCCTAGTGTTTCTCCCTGGGGAGCGCCGGTATTGTTCGTGAAGAAGAAGGACGGGACGCTGCGCATGTGTTGATTACAGGCAGCTGAACAAGGTGACCATTAAACGAATACCCCGCTTCCCGTGATTGATGATTTGTTCGACCACCGCAGTGCGAGATGTTTCTCCAAGATTGATCTGCGATCGGGCTATCATCAGGTGCGAGTCAGAGAGGCGGATGTCCCTAGGACTGCATTCCGGACCCGGTACGGGCATTATGAGTTCAGGGTCATGTCTTTCGGGTTGACCAATGCTCCGGCGGTATTCATGGATTTGATGAACCGAGTGTTCAAGCCATTTTTGGACACGTTTGTGATAGTGTTCATTGATGATATCTTGGTTTATTCTCGCCGGAAGAAGGAATGCGGAGAATTTGAGGATCGTGAGAGTTCTCCAGGACCAGCAGTTATACGCCAAGTTTTCGAAATGTGAGTTCTGGTTGACTTCGGTGGCTTTTCTTGGGCATATAGTCGGGGCCGATGGTATTCAGGTGGATACGGCCAAGATCGAGGCAGTCAGGAGTTGGCCTAGACCTACTACTCCGACAGAGGTTCGCAGTTTTCTGGGCCTTGCAGGTTATTATCGGCGGTTCGTAGAGAAGTTTGCTTCTATCTCTGCACCATTGACTAGGCTGACTCAGAAGGCAGCTAAGTTTCAGTGGACTGATGCGTGTGAGCAGGGTTTCCAGTTACTGAAGGAGAGACTGACGACCGCCCCCATTCTTACTCTTCCAGAGGGTCCAGACGGCTATGTCGTGTATTGTGATGCGTCAGGCATCGGGTTGGGATGTGTGTTGATGCAGCAGGGCAAGGTTATAGCGTACGCATCCCGACAGCTTAAGAAGCATGAGAGGAACTACCCCACCTATGATTTAGAGTTGGCAGCGGTGATACACGCCTTGAAGATCTGGAGGCACTATTTGTATGGGGTTCATGTGGATATTTATACAGACCACAAGAGCCTCCAGTATATCTTCAGCCAGAGGGAGCTGAACTTACGACAGAGACGGTGGTTAGAGTTGCTTAAGGATTATGATGTCGATATCCTGTACCACCCGGGGAAGGCCAATGTTGTGGCAGATGCCCTTAGTCGTAGGTCGATGGGTAGCCTATCAGATGTGCAGCCGGAGAGGAGGGGCATGGTTCGCGATTTGCATCAGTTAGCGAGCCTTGGTGTCCGTTTGATTGATTCTGATAGCAGTGGGGTTCAAGTTCGAGAGGTTGCCGAGTCTTCCATCGTCGAAGAGGTGAAGAGGCAACAGTTTGAGGATCCGGTTTTGACGCGGTGCGTGTCGACTCTTCGTGAGGAATGGTCCTTTTGAGGTAGCACCGATGGGGTGCTAAGGTTCGAGGCGGTTGTGTGTTCCGGATATTACAGACTTGGCGGCGAGTTCTAGGGAAGCACACAACGCGCGTTACTCTATCCATCCGGTCGACCAAGATGTACCACGACCTCGGATCTGTATTGGTGGGATGGCTTGAAGAGGGACGTTGCGAGTTTGTGGCTCGATGCGTGTTGTCGGCAGTGAAGGTAGAACACCGCAGGCCGGTGGTTTGTTGCGCACGATAGAGATCCCGACTGGAAGTGGGATGTGATCAACATGGACTTTATCACGTGATTACCTCGCACTCGGAGGAAGCATGATTCTATCCGGTTATCGCCGACGGTGGCGAAATCAGCCCACTTTCTTCCGTCGGGACGACTTTTGGTGAGGATTATGCGCACTTTACATCCGAGAGATCGTCGATCGCATGAGTCCCTATTTCGATCATATCGCATGCAGGAGCCCAGTTTACGGCTAACTTCTGGAGGTCTTTCCAGAAGGGTTTAGGGACGCAGGTGAGCCTGAGTACTGTATTCCATCCACAGACAGACGGACAGGCTGAGCGCACTATCCAGACACTTGAGGATATGCTGCAAGCCTGTGTTATTGACTTCAGGGGTAGCTGGGAGGATCATTTGCCTCTAGTTGAGTTTGCGTATAATAATAGCTACCACTCCAATATTCAGATGGCGCCTTATGAGGCCTTGTATGGGAGGAAGTGCAGATCGCCGATAGGTTGGTGTGAGGTGGGCGAGGTGCAGTTAGTGGGACTAGATTTGGTGCAGCAGGCAGTGGATAAGGTGAAGCTTATCCAGGAGCGGTTCTCGACGGCTCGTAGTCGGCAAGTCATATGCAGATCATCGTCGTCGGCATCTGGAGTTCGAGGTTGATGACTGGGTTTTCCTGAAGGTGTCACCCATGAAGTGTCACGACCCGATCCGGGGTCCGTGACTGGTGCCTTACCCGGGAACCCAAGTAGTCATTCATCAGAGAAAATCAGCGGAACATAAAACATAAATATGAAACAAGAGACATGATAAACAAGCAGCTGACCAAACAGCTTCTTCGTACATATATATAAAAACGAACAGTTTAATCCTTTTACAACCCCGCCACAACATTGACTACAGCACTTCTAAGAATGAAATGATAACTATGGCGGGACAGGGGCCCGCCATACCTCAATGTACAAGAACTTACGCACTCGTGGTAACATACCAAAAGATAAGCCTCAAGAAACGGGCTTCCAACACGCACTTTGATCTATGAGCGAGGATCTACAACCGATGTACTTACTGCGGCATGAACGGCCCCGAAGGAGGTCGATGCAATTACAGTATGTGGCTGTAAAATCAGTAAATGAAATCATAATAGTCTATATAAAGCAGAGACATGTATGATAACCAAACTACGATTCACAACATAAAAGCGATCATGTCAAGCCGGGACTCACGCCTCAAGTCATCCTCACGTGCGTGGAACTCCTTCCTCACTGCCGGAAGTCTAGGTATAAATCGTGTGGAATACGTGTCCCGACCCATCCCGTGGGACTCGGTAAAGAATCATGTGGAGTACGTGTCCCGGCCCATCCCATGGGACTCGGTAAAGAATCAGATGAAATACGTGTCCCGGTCCATCTCGTGGGACTCGGTGAATAATCAGATGAAATACGTGTCCCGGCCCATCTCGTGGGACTCGGTGAATAATCAGATGAAATACGTGTCCCGGCCCATCTCGTGGGACTCGGTGAAGAATCGTTCATAACAAATCAGCCGGCCCTCCATCGAGAGACGCGGTGGTATGGAAATACAATATTTGCACAACAAGGCTATCAAACACAAACATAGGCAAGTTACACACAACTCAAGTTTATTTTAGGCCAAAGTCCAGGTTCTGACCTCCAAGTATTACATACGTTAGATTCTTTTTAAAAGATCAATTTCCTTTATAAAGGTCACCCGATACTCGTAGTATAAAAATAGGGTGACTCACATTTTTCGGTAAACCCAAACACTTTCCTTTTCAACATCAAGTAACAACATTCTTTTCCCTAAGTTCAAGTTTGCCTAATTTCAAGTACTTAAGTCTCTTATTTTAGAAAGGTTTCATAGTTCATAGACTTAATCACTTAAGAATATGATTCTCTTTTAAACAATTTTGCGAAAACATATGCCTTATATGTGAGTAGGTTATTCTTGTTTATGATTAATCTTATTAAGCAGCCATGATCTAGGAAATGCAATATCATTTTGTCTCATCTTAGTTTCTATGCAGATGGAGGTTTCTACTGGTTTTAATAATACTTCATTATTCAATACATTTTCCTTTATTAACGCTGCAGTGGTTTGTCGATACTCATTCTGATTTCCAAATCGATGAAACATTTCTCCTTTTAAAAACCAAGTACTCATTACTCACGAATGAGGTTTCACACAAAATTCATATTAATTCATTCAAGTCAAGTCTCTTATCTTTTAAGATCAAGTCTCTTAACTTCTAAAAATCAGTAAATCATTCTCTTTACCACTCTTAAGACGTTATACCTAACTTCCCATAAAGCTAGTATAACTCTTATGTTTTCAAAACCAAGTATTACTCTTCTTTCAAAACGGTTTCTTAATCTTTTGAAATACTTCAAGATTCTTTATTATTCAGGCTTAAGTCAAAAGACATTGCCGTAACACTACATTCAGTTAACACACGTACGTCTACCGTACTATATATATATTCCTTTAAAATATTTCACGATTCTTATTATTCAGGCTTAAGTCAAAAGACATTGCCACACGTACGTCTACCGTACTATAGATATATATTCCGTTAAAATACTTCATGCTCAAGAGTATAGGAAGAATCACATACCTCGCGACGATTATCGACTATAAGCAAAACGCTCCACGGCTATAACCCGGCTAGCCTTGTCCACCTTCCAAGTAGTTCATGCTACTCGCAGAACATTCAACCTATAAGGTTATAAGTCTCAGAATACAATCCTATGTAAATCTGATTTAAACTTCTACATATATTCTTACGATGTGATTTGATTCAAGTCTTTCTTGTAATATCCTTCTATTACGATTCAAATCTCTTCTATGAATTTAAATTCATTTCTATACTACTACGTATGTAATTTCCAATTACACTAGAAGGGATAGTATTTACCTCGATGAGCCCAAAATGATCCAAGTATAATGTCGATCCTGAGCAACGTTTAGCTCCTACTCCGAGCGCTCCATCCCGCTCCAAAAAACCCTTAGAAGTTCTAACCAACTTCTACTCAAATACTTCAACTATCAATGAAGATTTCCTTAGAGTTTCGTTTTTGTGACTGAGGGGAAGTATAATAGTATTTCTGGGCTTTTCGTATAGAGGTAACCTTGGGAATACTACAAGGTATTTGGGCTAGAGTACTTAGGGCATTATAACAATACTTGGAGAGTATTTCTATACCACAAAGGGGGGTATTATACGAAACAACTAGGCAAGGGGGGGTGCCCTCTCGGCCAAGCCTCACTCAAGGGGGGGAGGCTCTCGGCCAAGGGCTCACAAATGGGGGAAGGGTGTGGCGGACGAACTCAACTCACAAAGGGGGAGGGATTTCAAGACTTGGAAAGTGATTTTAGGATGAAGAAGTTCATCAACTTAGGGGGGTATTTATAGGTCAACCAATGGTCAACCAATGGCCAAGATCCATCCAAGTGTTAGGCAAGTGTAGGGCTAGATTTTAACCATGTGTACCTTATCCATCTACCACACCAACTTGCACAAATATCCTACCAACTACAAGCCCCAATTCGTCCTCTTCACCGCCCACAATTCCTTCCAATGTGAGGGTGACACATGTCACCCTCCCGTTGGTCCAAAATGTTTCGTCTCTCGGAAAAATCCGCAAAAATAATAAATGACATAGCCGGAATTTTCCCTTCGCAAGTTTAGTAAAACGTTTCGTCGAAAAACGATTCTTTTTGGCACTTGTGCCCAAATTTTCGAACCTTGCCAACTTTAAGGCTTAAATTTTTATACGTACGCCCTCACGTACATACTCAGGAAAATACGGAGTATAACATTCTCCCCTCCTTAGAAACATTCGTCCCGAATGTTCCTTCTCAAGACGGATAACGATAAAGTCTTCTTAACTTAAACAAGTTTTCAATGCCACACATGGCCACAAACATAACACACGTTCTCTTCCTTCCTTACTCGTCGTGCCCTCCTCGAACACTTGAACTCTTCTAGTATACGTACCATACTTCAGTCAATGCTTTAGTTTCAAAAACTTTGGAGTCACCACCTCCGAACTTGGTCATCTTACTAGCCTCAATCTCCCTTAAGGCCATTCCGCCTTCACGATCCGCTCGTCGAACATATCCACGAACTCATCGATGGTCATCTAAACTTGGACCTAGCACCCTCGTGACCTACCACTGGCGGGAACACCCGCTGACCCACCCGAAGCAGGCGCGGGTTGGCGCAACATAGCCCAACACGACTACTTAACGCATCAAGCTCTTGTTTCCGATCCTAACAATCTTACCTATACAGTCATGAAAGCTACCACTTCCATTTCACACTACCCATGGACTTATCCCACAACACATTATCATAAACCAAGTATTTCAACAAAGACTAAGAGTAAAATCTTTTATTCAAGATGACCTTAAATCTAAGGTCTCAACATGAAATATTCTAAGGTTCACACTTTCCATGCTCCCATACATATCCTTTCAACTAACCATGCTTTCTAACCACAATATACCCAAAGCTATCTGTAAAAAGTATTCAACAAATAGTCCTCGTATCACGCATGCAAAAACTCTAGAGGTTAAGGATATACTGTATCAACCGCTTTACTTTCCGCCGTCGCTCTAACCATAATCACGCCTGCGGCGCATAGCTATAGAAGGCGATGAACCTTCCACTGACCCGGTAGGCTGAGTCATTCCGCCTGCATCCTTCCTATTAGGACAGTTTCGTCACATGGCCCCGAGGCGCGGAAAAACAAGCACCGATAAAAGACGACATTCCCGGGATGGCGTCGCCATGTGCACACCGAGAAAACGAACCGATGGCTAGAACCCGTATATATCTGTGAACGAAGCCACGGAGCCACGACCGGCTCGAATACCCGAGCATACGAAGGCGCGGAGGACCACTGCGCTGGCGGAGGTACATAACTAGTCTGCTGAGGCGGCGCCTCGAAAGTTACCAAAGGACCACTGTTACGGCCTCTTCGCGATCCTTGTCATTCCGTCGACCTCTCCGTGCCTCGCATCCCGGTCATGAGCTTGCATGCGGGCAATGTCCATGCCGGCTAAAGCTACACCCGTACAAGCCTCTCGCCAAGTAATCATCTAGCCGGTGGCGTGGCGGTGTACTATGTCCTCCATATCGGCTACTCTGAGGAACATACCGAGCTAATGAGTCGAACTCCACATTGTACTCTCTAACCGCCCGCCCGCCCCGCCTCAGCGTCAAAAATCTGTCGGCCCGAGCCCTCCTCATCTGGGGAGGCAAGAAATGTGCAAGAAAAGCCCGAGAACTTCGTCCCAAATGGTGGAAGTGCATGCTCTCCCGGGCAGCTCACGAATCAAACGATCATTGCGGTATCACGCGGTGATGCTAACCAATACCACCGACTGCCTCTCGAGACTCGATCACTCTCATGATCCATTGTAGCTGTCGGATAAACTCACGAGGTCATCCTCGCCTATCGATCCATAGAACAACGGCGGCTCTGACTCGAAAGTCCGTAGTCTCAGCCATGCGCTCGGGGTGAACTACGGGTGCTCTTGGGGCTCGGCTGCATCCGGCCTCTCGCCATATCGGCCACGACCACGGCGATGGCGTCATCTCTCCTTGTACCCGTCTCATCTGCTCCGGTGTGGGGTGGAGGCTCGTGTCTTGTAGTCTCAGTAGCCACTGCTGCGGCTCTAAACTATGTCGGCGCTGGCGGCGTCGCAAAACTCACCGTCGGAAGCACTATCTCAGGTAACGACTGGGCCTCTGCCCCGGTAACCCTCCGTGCTCTACTACGCCTCCTCGGCTGCCTTGCCACGGGCGGGTTGCCTTACGCGGAGGCATAACTGGTAAAGGAAATGAATACGTCAGAGGGGTCCAACTTATCACACGGCTTTAAGGCACGATCTCAGAATGAGAAGAATGGAAACCATTCCTAAATGTCCTATAGCGTCCTGATTATAGATGTGGTGCACAACACACCGATAATCAAGACTCTACTAGACACGGTATGTAGACACTTTCCGAGGATTAACTGCTCTGATACCACTTTTGTCACGACCCGATCCGAGTCGTGGATAGTGCCTTACGCACCCAGTAGTCATTCATCGAGAAAATCGGTGAAACATAAAACATAAATATGAAACAAGAGACATGATAAACAAGCAAAGCCAAAAAAGCAGTTGCCTTACATGCATATATATAAAAACCCGAACAGTTTAATCCTTTTTACAACCCTTCCCACAACAATACTACAGACCTCTAAGAATGAAATGACAACTATGGCGGGACAGGGCCCCGCCATACCCCTGAATGTACAAGAACTTACAGACTCAGGGTAACATACCAAAAGATAAGCCTCCGAAGAAACGGGGCTTCCCAACACACTGCACTTTGATCCTATGAGCGAGGATCTACAACCGATGTACTTCTACCTGCGGCATGAACGCGGCCGAAGGAGTCGATCTGACAGGTACCAAGTATGTGAAACTGTAAAATACTGTAAATGAAATCATAATAGTCTATATAAAGCAGGAGACATGTATGAGAACCAAACTACAGTTCACAACATAAAAGCAGTCATGTCAAGCCAGGGACTCACGCCCTCAAGTCATCCCTCATGCCCGTGGAACTCTTTCCTCACTGCCGGCAGTCTAGGTATAAATCGTGTGGAATACGTGTCCGCCCATCGTGGGACTCGGTAAAGAATCATGTAGATGCGTGTCCCGGCCCATCCAATGGGACTCGGTAAAGAATCAGATGAAATACGTGTCCCGGCCCATCTCGTGGGACTCGGTGAATAATCAGATGAAATACGTGTCCCGGCCCATCTCGTGGGACTCGGTGAATAATCAAATGAAATACGTGTCCCGGCCCATCTCGTGGGACTCGGTGAAGAATCGTTCATAACAAATCAGCCGACCCTCCATCGAGAGACGCGGTGGTATGGAAATACAGTATTTGCACAACAAGGCTATCAAACATAAACATAGGCAAGTTACACACAACTCAAGTTTATTTTAGGCCAAAGTCCAGGTTCTGACCCCCAAGTATTACATACGTTAGATTCTTTTTAAAAGATCCATTTCTTTTATAAAGGTCACCCGATACCCGTAGTATAAAAATAGGGTGACTCACATTTTTAGGTAAACCCAAACACTTTCCTTTTCAACATCAAGTAACAACATTCTTTTCCCTAAGTTCAAGTTTGCCTAATTTCAAGTACTTAAGTCTCTTATTTTAGAAAGGTTTCATAGTTCATAGACTTAATCACTTAAGAATATGATTCTCTTTTAAACAATTTTGCGAAAACATATGCCTTATATGTGAGTAGGTTATTCTTGTTTATGATCAATCTTATTAAGCAGTCATGATCTAGGAAATGTAATATCATTTTGTCTCATCTTAGTTTCTATGCAGATGGAGGTTTCTACTGGTTTTAATAATACTTCATTATTCAATACATTTTCCTTTATTAACGCTGCAGTGGTTTGTCGATACTCATTCTGATTTCCGAAATCAGTAAAACATTTCTCCTTTTTAAAAACCAAGTACTCATTACTCACGAATGAGGTTTCACACAAAATTCATATTAAGTCATTTAAGTCAAGTCTCTTATCTTTTAAGATCAAGTCTCTTAACTTCTAAAAATTAGTAAATCATTCTCTTTACCACTCTTAAGACGTTATACCTAACTTCCCATAAAGCTAGTATAACTCTTATGTTTTCAAAACCAAGTATTACTCTTCTTTCAAAACGGTTTCTTAATCTTTTGAAATACTTCAAGATTCTTTATTATTCAGGGTTAAGTCAAAAGACATTGCCGTAACACTACATTCAGTTAACACACGTACGTCTACCGTACTATATATATATTCCTTTAAAATATTTCACGATTCTTATTATTCAGGCTTAAGTCAAAAGACATTGCCACACGTACGTCTACCGTACTATAGATATATATTCCGTTAAAATACTTCATGCTCAAGAGTATAGGAAGAATCACATACCTCGCGACGATTACCGACTATAAGCAAAACACTCCACGGCTATAACCCGGCTAGCCTTGTCCACCTTCCAAGTAGTTCATGCTACTCGCAGAACATTCAACCTATAAGGTTATAAGTCTACTGTAAATACAGTCCTATGTAAGTACAGTTTAAACTTCTACATATATTCTTCTGATGTGATTTCAGTTCAAGTCTTTACTGTAATATCCTTCTATTACAGTTCAAATCTCTTCTATGAATTTAAATTCATTTCTATACTACTACAGTATGTAATTTCCAATTACACTAGAAGGACAGTAGTATTTACCTCGATGAGCCCAAAATTATCCAAGTTTAATGTCGATCCTGAGCAACGTTTAGCTCCTACTCCGAGCGCTCCATCCCGCTCCAAAAAACCCTTAGAAGTTCTAACCAACTTCTACTCAAATACTTCAACTATCAATGAAGATTTCCTTAGGGTTTCGTTTTTGTGACTGAGGGGAAGTATAATAGTATTTCTGGGCTTTTCGTATAGAGGTAACCTTGGGAATACTACAAGGTATTTGGGCTAGAGTACTTAGGGCATTATAACAATACTTGGAGAGTATTTCTATACCACAAAGGGGGTATTATACGAAACAACTAGGCAAGGGGGGGTGCCCTCTCGGCCAAGCCTCACTGAAGGGGGGGAGGCTCTCGGCCAAGGGGTCACAATTGGGGGAAGGGTGTGGCGGAAGAACTCAACTCACAAAGGGGGAGGGATTTCAAGACTTGGAAAGTGATTTTAGGATGAAGAAGTTCATCAACTTAGGGGGGTATTTATAGGTCAAGCAATGGTCAACCAATGGCCAAGATCCATCCAAGTGTTAGGCAAGTGTAGGGCTAGATTTTAACCATGTGTACCTTATCCATCTACCACACCAACTTGCACAAATATCCTACCAACTACAAGCCCCAATTCGTCCTCTTCACCGCCCACAATTCCTTCCAATGTGAGGGTGACACATGTCACCCTCCCGTTGGTCCAAAATGTTTCGTCTCTCGGAAAAATCCGCAAAAATAATAAATGACATAGCCGGAATTTTCCCTTCGCAAGTTTAGTAAAACGTTTCGTCGAAAAACGATTCTTTTTGGCACTTGTGCCCAAATTTTCGAACCTTGCCAACTTTAAGGCTTAAATTTTTATACGTACGCCCTCACGTACATACTCAGGAAAATACGGAGTATAACATTCTCCCCTCCTTAGAAACATTCGTCCCGAATGTTCCTTCTCAAGACGGATAACGATAAAGTTCTTCTTAACTTAAACAAGTTTTCAATGCCACACATGGCCACAAACATAACACACGTTCTCTTCCTTCCTTACTCGTCGTGCCCTCCTCGAACACTTGAACTCTTCTAGTATACGTACCATACTTCAGTCAATGCTTTAGTTTCAAAAACTTTGGAGTCACCACCTCCGAACTTGGTCATCTTACTAGCCTCAATCTCCCTTAAGGCCATTCCCGGCCTTCACGATCCGCTTCTGGTCGAACATATCCACGAACTCATACGATGGTCATCTAAACTTGGACCTAGCACCCTCGTGACCCTACCACCTGGCGGGAACACCCAGAGCTGACCCAGCGCCGAAGCAGCCGCGGGTTGGCCCGCAACATGGCCCCAACCCGACCTACTTAACGCATCAAGCTCTTGTTTCCCGATCCGGAACAATCTTACCTATACAGGTCATGAAAGCTACCACTTCCATTTCACACTACCCATGGACTTATCCCACAACACATTATACGCAAACCAAGTATTTCAACAAAGACTAACCGTAAAATCTTTTATTCAAGATGACCTTACATCTAAGGTCTCAACATGAAATATTCTAAGGTTCACACTTTCCATGCTCCCATACATATCCTTTCAACTAACCATGCTTTCTAACCACAATATACCCAAAGCTATCTGTACAAAGTATTCAACAAATAGTCATCGTATCACGCATGCAAAAACTCTAGAGGGTTAAGGATATACCTGTATCAACTGCTTTACTTTCCCTTCGTCGCTCTAACCATAATCCTGCCCTGCAGGGCGCATAGCTATAGAAGGCGATGAACCTGCCACTGACCCGGTAGGCTGAGTCATTCCGCCTGCATCCTTCCTATTAGGACAGTTTCTCGTCACATGGCCCCGAGGCCGCAGAAAAACAAGCACCGATAAAAGACGACATTCCCGGGATGGCGTCGCCGCATTGCACACCGAGGAAAACTCAACCCGATCTAGAACCCATGTATATCTGTGAACCGAAGCCACGAGCCACGACCGGCTCGAATACCCGAACGCCTCAAGATCGCGGAGGACCACTCTGCACTGGCGGAGGTACATAACTAGTCTGCTGCTGAGGCGGCCCGCCTCGAAAGTTACCAAAGGACCCTGTTGTTCTGGCCCTCTTCTGCTGATCCTTGTCATTCCGTCGACCTCTCCGTGCCTCACATCCCAGTGCATGAGCTTGCATGCGGGCAATGTCCATGCCCGGCTAAAGAGCTACACCCGTACAAGCCTCTGCCAAGTAATCATCTAGCCCGGTGACGTAGCGGTGTACTATGTCCTCCATATCAGCTACTACAGCGGGAACATACCGAGCTAATGAGTCGAACTCCACATTGTACTCTCTAACCGTCCGCCCGTCCTGCCTCAACGTCAAAAATCTGTCGGCCCGAGCCCTCCTCATCTGTGGGGGCAAGAAATGTGCAAGAAAAGCCCTTGAGAACTCGTCCCAAATGGCTGGAAGTGCATGCTCTCCCCGGGACAGCTCCCACGAATCAAACTACGATCATTGCGGATCACGCGGTGATGCTAACCAATACCACCGACTCGCCTCGAGACTCGATCACTCATGATCCGTAGTGTCGGATAAACTCACGAGGGTCATCCTCAGCTATCGATCCATAGAACAACGGCGGGCTACAACTCGTAAAGTCCCGTAGTCTCAAATCGCTCGCTCGGGGTGAACTACGGGTGCTACCGGGACTGGAACTGCTGCATCCAGCCTCTCCTCATATCCGCCACGACTCGCCAAGAATCGGCCATCTCCTTGCCACTTATCTCATCTGCTCCGGTGTGGGGACTGAGGCTCGTCTTGTAGTCTCGTGAGCCACCGCCTGCGGCTCTAAACTATGTCGGCGCTGGCGGCGTCGCAAAACTCACCGTCGGAAGCACTATCTCAGGTAACGACTGGGCCTCTGCCCCGGTAACCCTCCGTGCTCTACTCACAGCTCCCTCGGCTGCCTTGCCCTTCTGGGCCCGGGTTGCCTTACGCGGAGGCATAACTGGTAAAGGAAAGGAATACGTCAGAGGGGTCCAACTTATCACACGGCTTTAAGGCACGATCTCAGAATGAGAAGAATGGAAACCAATCCTAAATGTCCTATAGCCTCCTGATTATAGATGTGGTGCACAACACACCGATAATCAAGACTCTACTAGACACGGTCTGTAGACACTTTCCGAGGATTAACTGCTCTGATACCACTTTTGTCACGACCCGATCCGGGGTCCGTGACTGGTGCCTTACCCGGGCACCCAAGTAGTCATTCATCAGAGAAAATCAGTGAAACATAAAACATAAATATGAAACAAGAGACATGATAAACAAACAGGCCAACCAAAAACAGTTGCCTTCTGTACATATATAAAAACCCAATAGCTTTAATCCTTTTTACAACCCTTCCCACAACAGTACTACAGACCTCTAAGAATGAAATGACAACTATGGCGGGACAGGGCCCCGCCATACCCCTGAATGTACAAGAACTTACAGACTCAGGGTAACATACCAAAAGATAAGCCTCCGAAGAAACGGGGCTTCCCAACACACTGCACTTTGATCCTATGAGCGAGGATCTACAACCGATGTACTTCTACCTGCGGCATGAACGCATCCCCCCGAAGGAGGTCAGTACAACAGGTACCAAGTATGTGAAATCAGAAATATCAGAATGAAATCATAATAGTCTATATAAAGCGGGAGACATGTATGAGAACCAAACTACGATTCACAACATAAAAGCGATCATGTCGAGCCGAGGACTCACGCCTCAAGTCATCCTCACGTGCCCGTGGAACTCCTTCCTCACCGCCAGCCTAGGTATAAATCGTGTGGAATACGTGTCGGCCCATCCGTGGGACTCGGTAAAGAATCATGTAGATCGTGTCGGCCCGTCAATGGGACTCGGTAAAGAATCGGATGAAATCGTGTCGGCCCATCTCGTGGGACTCGGTGAATAATCAGATGAAATACGTGTCCCGGCCCATCTCGTGGGACTCGGTGAATAATCAAATGAAATACGTGTCCCGGCCCATCTCGTGGGACTCGGTGAAGAATCGTTCATAACAAATCAGCCGACCCTCCATCGAGAGACGCGGTGGTATGGAAATACAGTATTTGCACAACAAGGCTATCAAACACAAACATAGGCAAGTTACACACAACTCAAGTTTATTTTAGGCCAAAGTCCAGGTTCTGACCCCCAAGTATTACATACGTTAGATTCTTTTTAAAAGATCCATTTCTTTTATAAAGGTCACCCGATACCCGTAGTATAAAAATAGGGTGACTCACATTTTTAGGTAAACCCAAACACTTTCCTTTTCAACATCAAGTAACAACATTCTTTTCCCTAAGTTCAAGTTTGCCTAATTTCAAGTACTTAAGTCTCTTATTTTAGAAAGGTTTCATAGTTCATAGACTTAATCACTTAAGAATATGATTCTCTTTTAAACAATTTTGCGAAAACATATGCCTTATATGTGAGTAGGTTATTCTTGTTTATGATCAATCTTATTAAGCAGTCATGATCTAGGAAATGTAATATCATTTTGTCTCATCTTAGTTTCTATGCAGATGGAGGTTTCTACTGGTTTTAATAATACTTCATTATTCAATACATTTTCCTTTATTAACGCCGCAGGGTTTGTCGATACTCATTACGATTTCAAATCAAGAAACATTTCTCCTTTTTAAAAACCAAGTACTCATTACTCACGAATGAGGTTTCACACAAAATTCATATTAAGTCATTTAAGTCAAGTCTCTTATCTTTTAAGATCAAGTCTCTTAACTTCTAAAAATTAGTAAATCATTCTCTTTACCACTCTTAAGACGTTATACCTAACTTCCCATAAAGCTAGTATAACTCTTATGTTTTCAAAACCAAGTATTACTCTTCTTTCAAAACGGTTTCTTAATCTTTTGAAATACTTCAAGATTCTTTATTATTCAGGGTTAAGTCAAAAGACATTGCCGTAACACTACATTCAGTTAACACACGCGTCGTCTACCGCACTATATATATATTCCTTTAAAATATTTCACGATTCTTATTATTCAGCTTAAGTCAAAAGACATTGCCACACGCGTCGCCTACCGTACTATAGATATATATTCCGTTAAAATACTTCATGCTCAAGAGTATAGGAAGAATCACATACCTCACGACGATTATCGACTATAAGCAAAACACTCCACGGCTATAACCCGGCTAGCCTTGTCCACCTTCCAAGTAGTTCATGCTACTGTGAGAACATTCAACCTATAAGGTTATAAGTCTCAGAATAAATACCCTATGTAAGTACGCTTTAAACTTCTACATATATGCTTACGATGTGATTTCGATTCAAGTCTTTCTTGTAATATCCTTCTATTACAGTTCAAATCTCTTCTATGAATTTAAATTCATTTCTATACTACTACAGTATGTAATTTCCAATTACACTAGAAGGACAATAGTATTTACCTCGATGAGCCCAAAATTATCCAAGTTTAATGTCGATCCTGAGCAACGTTTAGCTCCTAATCCAGCGCCCATCCCGCTCCAAAACCCTTAGAAGTTCTAACCAACTTCTACTCAAATACTTCAACTATCAATGACGATTTCCTTAGGGTTTCGTTTTTGTGACTGAGGGGAAGTATAATAGTATTTCTGGGCTTTTCGTATAGAGGTAACCTTGGGAATACTACAAGGTATTTGGGCTAGAGTACTTAGGGCATTATAACAATACTTGGAGAGTATTTCTATACCACAAAGGGGTATTATATGAAACAACTAGGCAAGGGGTGCCTCTCGCCAAGCCTCACTCAAAGGGAGGCTCTCAGCCAAGGGCTCACAAAGGGGGGGGGGGGAAGGGAGTGGCGGACGAACTCAACTCACAAAGGGGGAGGGATTTCAAGACTTGGAAAGTGATTTTAGGATGAAGAAGTTCATCAACTTAGGGGGGTATTTATAGGTCAAGCAATGGTCAACCAATGGCCAAGATCCATCCAAGTGTTAGGCAAGTGTAGGGCTAGATTTTAACCATGTGTACCTTATCCATCTACCACACCAACTTGCACAAATATCCTACCAACTACAAGCCCCAATTCGTCCTCTTCACCGCCCACAATTCCTTCCAATGTGAGGGTGACACATGTCACCGTCCCGTTGGTCCAAAATGTTTCGTCTCTCGGAAAAATCCGCAAAAATAATAAATGACATAGCCGGAATTTTCCCTTCGCAAGTTTAGTAAAACGTTTCGTCGAAAAACGATTCTTTTTGGCACTTGTGCCCAAATTTTCGAACCTTGCCAACTTTAAGGCTTAAATTTTTATACGTACGCCCTCACGTACATACTCTGAAAATACGGGGTATAACATTCTCCCCTCCTTAGAAACATTCGTTCCGAATGTTCCTTCTCAAGACGGATAACGATAAAGTTCTTCTTAACTTAAACAAGTTTTCAATGCCACACATGGCCACAAACATAACACACGTTCTCTTCTTTCCTTACTCGTCGTGCCCTCCTCGAACACTTGAACTCTTCTAGTATACGTACCATACTTCAGTCAATGCTTTAGTTTCAAAAACTTTGGAGTCACCACCTCCGAACTTGGTCATCTTACTAGCCTCAATCTCCCTTAAGGCCATTCCCGGCCTTCACGATCCGCTTCTGGTCGAACATATCCACGAACTCATACGATGGTCATCTAAACTTGGACCTAGCACCCTCGTGACCCTACCACCTGGCGGGAACACCCAGAGCTGACCCCACCTCGAAACAGGCCGCGGGTTGGCCCGCAACATGGCCCCAACACGACCTACTTAACGCATCAAGCTCTTGTTTCCCGATCCGGAACAATCTTACCTATACAGGTCATGAAAGCTACCACTTCCATTTCACACTACCCATGGACTTATCCCACAACACATTATACGCAAACCAAGTATTTCAACAAAGACTAACCGTAAAATCTTTTATTCAAGATGACCTTACATCTAAGGTCTCAACATGAAATATTCTAAGGTTCACACTTTCCATGCTCCCATACATATCCTTTCAACTAACCATGCTTTCTAACCACAATATACCCAAAGCTATCTGTAAAAAGTATTCAACAAATAGTCCTCGTATCACGCATGCAAAAACTCTAGAGGGTTAAGGATATACCTGTATCAACTGCTTTACTTTCCCTTCGTCGCTCTAACCATAATCCTGCCCTGCAGGGCGCATAGCTATAGAAGGCGATGAACCTTCCACTGACCCGGTAGGCTGAGTCATTCCGCCTGCATCCTTCCTATTAGGACAGTTTCTCGTCACATGTCCCCGAGGCGCAGAAAAACAAGCACCGATAAAACGACATTCCCGGGATGGCGTGCACACATGTGCGAGGAAAACTGAACCCGATCGCTAGAACCCATGTATATCTGGAACGAAGCCACGGAGCCACGACCGGCTCGAATACCCGAACGCTCAAGGCGCGGAGGACCACTCTGCACTGGCGGAGGTACATAACTAGTCTGCTGCTGAGGCGGCCCGCCTCGAAAGTTACCAAAGGACCCTGCTGTTCTGGCCCTCTTCTGCTGATCCTTGTCATTCCGTCGACCTCTCTGTGCCTCACATCCCAGTGCATGAGCTTGCATGCGGGCAATGTCCATGCCCGGCTAAAGAGCTACACCCGTACAAGCCTCTGCCAAGTAATCATCTAGCCCGGTGACGTAGCGGTGTACTATGTCCTCCATATCAGCTACTACAGCGGGAACATACCGAGCTAATGAGTCGAACTCCACATTGTACTCTCTAACCGTCCGCCCGTCCTGCCTCAACGTCAAAAATTTGTCGGCCCGAGCCCTCCTCATCTGTGGGGGCAAGAAATGTGCAAGAAAAGCCCTTGAGAACTCGTCCCAAACGGCTGGAAGTGCATGCTCTCCCCGGGACAGCTCCCACGAATCAAACCAGTCGACTGCAGTATCACGCAGCTGATGCTAACCCAATACCACTGACTCTGCCTCTGAGACTCTGATCACTCTCATGATCCGCTGTAGCTGTCGGATAAACTCCTGAGGGTCATCCTCAGCTATCGATCCATAGAACACTGGCGGGCTACAACTCAGAAAGTCCCGTAGTCTCAAACTGTCTGCTCGGGGGTGAACTACGGGTGCTCTGGATCGAACTGTGCGTCCAGCCTCTCCTCATATCGCCACGACTCTGGCGATGGCGCCATCTCCTTGTACCCGTCTCATCTGCTACGGTGTGGGACCGAGGCTCAGTCTTGTAGTCTCAGTAGCCACTGCTGCGGCTCTAAACTATGCCGGCGCTGGCGGCGTCGCAAAACTCGCCGTCGGAAGCACTATCTCAGGTAACGACTGGGCCTCTGCCCCGGTAACCCTCCGTGCTCTACTACGCCTCCGCCGCTTGCCTTGCCGCCGGGCCCGGGTTGCCTTACGCGGAGGCATAACTGGTAAAGGAAAGGAATACGTCAGAGGGGTCCAACTTATCACACGGCTTTAAGGCACGATCTCAGAATGAGAAGAATGGAAACCAATCCTAAATGTCCTATAGCCTCCTGATTATAGATGTGGTGCACAACACACCGATAATCAAGACTCTACTAGACACGGTATGTAGACACTTTCCGAGGATTAACTGCTCTGATACCACTTTTGTCACGACCCGATCCGGGGTCCGTGACTGGTGCCTTACCCGGGAACCCAAGTAGTCATTCATCAGAGAAAATCAGCGAAACATAAAACATAAATATGAAACAAGAGACATGATAAACAAACAGGCCAACCAAAAACAGTTGCCTTCTGTACATATATATAAAAACCCGAACAGTTTAATCCTTTTTACAACCCTTCCCACAACAATACTACAGACCTCTAAGAATGAAATGACAACTATGGCGGGACAGGGCCCCGCCATACCCCTGAATGTACAAGAACTTACAGACTCAGGGTAACATACCAAAAGATAAGCCTCCGAAGAAACGGGGCTTCCCAACACGCTGCACTTTGATCCTATGAGCGAGGATCTACAACCGATGTACTTCTACCTGCGGCATGAACGCGGCCCGAAGAGGTCGATAACAGTACCAAGTATGTGGCGTAAAATCAGTAAATGAAATCATAATAGTCTATATAAAGCAGGAGACATGTATGATAACCAAACTACAGTTCACAACATAAAAGCAGTCATGTCAAGCCAGGGACTCACGCCCTCAAGTCATCCCTCATGCCCGTGGAACTCCTTCCTCACTGCCGGCAGTCTAGGTATAAATCGTGTGGAATACGTGTCCCGGCCCATCCCGTGGGACTCGGTAAAGAATCATGTGGAGTACGTGTCCCGGCCCATCCAATGGGACTCGGTAAAGAATCAGATGAAATACGTGTCCCGGCCCATCTCGTGGGACTCGGTGAATAATCAGATGAAATACGTGTCCCGGCCCATCTCGTGGGACTCGGTGAATAATCAGATGAAATACGTGTCCCGGCCCATCTCGTGGGACTCGGTGAAGAATCGTTCATAACAAATCAGCCGACCCTCCATCGAGAGACGCGGTGGTATGGAAATACAGTATTTGCACAACAAGGCTATCAAACACAAACATAGGCAAGTTACACACAACTCAAGTTTATTTTAGGCCAAAGTCGTGTTCGACCCCAAGTATTACATACGTTAGATTCTTTTTAAAAGATCCATTTCTTTTATAAAGGTCACCCGTAGTATAAAAATAGGGTGACTCACATTTTTAGGTAAACCCAAACACTTTCCTTTTCAACAACAAGTAACAACATTCTTTTCCCTAAGTTCAAGTTTGCCTAATTTCAAGTACTTAAGTCTCTTATTTTAGAAAGGTTTCATAGTTCATAGACTTAATCACTTAAGAATATGATTCTCTTTTAAACAATTTTGCGAAAACATATGCCTTATATGTGAGTAGGTTATTCTTGTTTATGATCAATCTTATTAAGCAGCCATGATCTAGGAAATGTAATATCATTTTGTCTCATCTTAGTTTCTATGCAGATGGAGGTTTCTACTGGTTTTAATAATACTTCATTATTCAATACATTTTCCTTTATTAACGCTGCAGTGGTTTGTCGATACTCATTCTGATTTCCGAAATCAGTAAAAACATTTCTCCTTTTAAAAACCAAGTACTCATTACTCACGAATGAGGTTTCACACAAAATTCATATTAATTCATTCAAGTCAAGTCTCTTATCTTTTAAGATCAAGTCTCTTAACTTCTAAAAATCAGTAAATCATTCTCTTTACCACTCTTAAGACGTTATACCTAACTTCCCATAAAGCTAGTATAACTCTTATGTTTTCAAAACCAAGTATTACTCTTCTTTCAAAACGGTTTCTTAATCTTTTGAAATACTTCAAGATTCTTTATTATTCAGGCTTAAGTCAAAAGACATTGCCGTAACACTACATTCAGTTAACACACGTACGTCTACCGTACTATATATATATTCCTTTAAAATATTTCACGATTCTTATTATTCAGGCTTAAGTCAAAAGACATTGCCGTAACACTACATTCAGTTAACACACGTACGTCTACCGTACTATATATATATTCCTTTAAAATATTTCACGATTCTTATTATTCAGGCTTAAGTCAAAAGACATTGCCACACGTACGTCTACCGTACTATAGATATATATTCCATTAAAATACTTCATGCTCAAGAGTATAGGAAGAATCACATACCTCGCGACGATTATCGACTATAAGCAAAACGCTCCACGGCTATAACCCGGCTAGTCTTGTCCACCTTCCAAGTAGTTCATGCTACTCGCAGAACATTCAACCAATAAGGTTATAAGTCTACTGTAAATACAGTCCTATGTAAGTACAGTTTAAACTTCTACATATATTCTTCTGATGTGATTTCAGTTCAAGTCTTTACTGTAATATCCTTCTATTACAGTTCAAATCTCTTCTATGAATTTAAATTCATTTCTATACTACTACAGTATGTAATTTCCAATTACACTAGAAGGACAGTAGTATTTACCTCGATGAGCCCAAAATTATCCAAGTTTAATGTCGATCCTGAGCAACGTTTAGCTCCTACTCCGAGCGCTCCAACCCGCTCCAAACAACCCTTAGAAGTTCTAACCAACTTCTACTCAAATACTTCAACTATCAATGAAGATTTCCTTAGGGTTTCGTTTTTGTGACTGAGGGGAAGTATAATAGTATTTCTGGGCTTTTCGTATAGAGGTAACCTTGGGAATACTACAAGGTATTTGGGCTAGAGTACTTAGGGCATTATAACAATACTTGGAGAGTATTTCTATACCACAAAGGGGGTATTATACGAAACAACTAGGCAAGGGGGGGCCTCTCGGCCAAGCCTCACTCAAGGGGGGGGGGGGGAAGGGAGTGGCGGACGAACTCAACTCACAAAGGGGGAGGGATTTCAAGACTTGGAAAGTGATTTTAGGATGAAGAAGTACATCAACTTAGGGGGGTATTTATAGGTCAAGCAATGGCCAACCAATGGCCAAGATCCATCCAAGTGTTAGGCAAGTGTAGGGCTAGATTTTAACCATGTGTACCTTATCCATCTACCACACCAACTTGCACAAATATCCTACCAACTACAAGCCCCAATTCGTCCTCTTCACCGCCCACAATTCCTTCCAATGTGAGGGTGACACATGTCACCCTCCCGTTGGTCCAAAATGTTTCGTCTCTCGGAAAAATCCGCAAAAATAATAAATGACATAGCCGGAATTTTCCCTTCGCAAGTTTAGTAAAACGTTTCGTCGAAAAACGATTCTTTTTGGCACTTGTCCCCAAATTTTCGAACCTTGCCAACTTTAAGGCTTAAATTTTTATACGTACGCCCTCACGTACATACTCAGGAAAATACGGGGTATAACATGAAGGGTGTGATGAGGTTCGAGAAGAAGGGGAAACTCTGCCCAAGGTACATTGGGCCCTATCAGATTGTCCGCAGGGTAGGCAAGGTTGCCTATGAGTTGGATCTGCCGTCCGATCTGGAGGCAGTGCATCCGGTTTTTCACGTTTCTATGCTGAGGAGATGTATCGGGGATCCATCTAGACTACACCCGATTGACGATGTCCAGGTGACCGAGGGGTTATCGTATGAGGAGATTCCCATAGCGATAATTGATCGTCAGGTTAGGCGTCTGCGGACCAAGGACGTGGCTTCCGTCAAAGTCTTGTGGCGGAACGAGCTCAGGGAGGAGATGACATAGGAAGCCGAGGAGGACATGAGGCAGAAATATCCTCACCTATTCCCCACACCTCCAGGTAACTCACTTTCCTACTTGTAAATTTTCATTGTCATATATGCCTAAGTGTTGTTTTGTGGCCGTATGTGGCATTTGCAAACTGTTTAAGTTATGAGGAACTTTATCGTTATCTGTTTTGGGAAGGAACATTCGGGACGAATGTTTCTAAGGAGGGGAGAATGTTATACCCCGTATTTCCAGAGTATGTACGTGAGGGCGTACATACAAAAAGTTTAGCCTTAGTTAGGCATAGGGGGACGAAAAATTGTGCACACCTATCAAAAAGAATCGTTTTCCGACGAAACGTTTTACAAAACTTGCGTAGGGAAAATTACGGCTATGTCATTTATAATTTTTATGGATTTTTCCGAGAGATGAAACATTTTGGACCAACGAGAGGGCGACACTTGTCACCCTCAAGTTGGCGTGGGGCGTTCTTGGACGATTTTGTGGCCAAACTTTGGTCAAGGTTAGGTAGGATATTTTTGTGTAGTAGATGGATAAGGACACATTGGTGAATCCACACCTTACACTTGCCTACCACTTGGCTTCATCTTGGCCATTGGTTGGCCTATAAATACCCCCCTAACTTGAAGGTTTTCTTCATCCACAAATTGTCTTCCAAGTCTCAAAATTCCCTCCCCTCTCTTGTAGTGTTTCGTCCAACACTCCCCCTCCCCCTTGTGAAGGCCCTTGGCCGAAACACCTTCCCCCTCTAGCCTAGTTGCTCTAGCCGAAACCCCCCCCCCCTGGTAGAAAGTTATCTTTCAAGTATAGTTGCTATTCCTAAATACCCTAGCCCAAATCCCTTATAGTATTTAAGTAGAAGTTGTGTAGAACTTCTAAGGGATTCTTGGAGCTATCGGAGCGTGCAAATTAGGAGCTAAACCTTTCCCAGGATCGACATTTAACTTGGATAATTTTGGGCTTATCGAGGTAAATACTCTTGTCCTTCTATTGTAATTGGATATTACATATAAGAATAGTTAAGACTTGAGTATAAGATACTTAGAAGGTTATTAAAGAAAGAATTGAACTGAAATCACATCAGAAGAATAATAAAGAAGATTGAACTGTACTTACATAGGACTGTATTCTGATGAACTTGAGTAGCTTGACGGGTAGGGTAGTGCTGCCCAATTTTCCGTAGAATAGAGAACCCTCTGCTTAGAACTTTATACAGTATAGTCTAGACGTTGATAGACGTATTTGACTGTTATAGGTCGATACTCTGCGCGCGACATATTCGACTTGGCAGGTGGTTTTCGCCGAGAAGGTATGTGATTCTTCCTATACTCTTGAGCATGATATTTTAAAATATATATATAGTACGGTAGACGTACGTGTGTTAACTGGACGTAGCTTTACGGCAATGTCTTTTGACTTAAGCCTGAATAATAAGAATCTTAAAGTCTTTCAAAAGAATTATAAATCATTTTTGAAAGAAGAAGAATATTGTTTTTAAAACAAAAAGCTTAAGAGTTATACTAGCTTTATGGGAAGTTAGGTATAACGACTTAAGAAAGATAAAAGGAACGATTTTACTTGTTTGTTTATGAAAATCTTGTATTGACTTCTGCAAAGTATAGAAAGATGGTTTGATAAGTAAACATGTTATGATACTACGTGTGTTAGTGTCTTGTGATGTTATTCTTGTTGTGCTTACGTTGTTAAACGTTAAGACCGTTGTACTGTTATTATATCACATACCCCCTTGACTTGTTATACCGAGGGCTTGCCACCCTTGATGCGGTCTATCGGCCTATGCGGTCTGTGTGACTATGCGAGTGCGGGAGTTCGGGATGGATCATTCCGGTGTTTTATCCGACGGGGATGCCTATGCGATGTGTGACTACGCGGTCTATTGAGACTATGCGGTGCGAGTCGAGGAGAATGCAGGGTTAGCTACCGTCACGAGGAATACCTCATGCGGGTTTGTGTGTGACCTATGCGGTGCGGGAAGTCGAGATTAGGCACGTATAATGATACTATGGGCGATTGGCCTTGCCCGATCATTCGCGGCCTAGATAAGACCCGATTACATTATTTCTATTTTTGCTCTTGTTTATGTTGTGGCACTATGCGATTGAACTGGTTGTATTTGCAAATGGTTTTAAATACTTTGATTTTACTTCAGTACTTTACAGTTTCACATACTTGGTACCTGTTGTACTGACCTCCTTCGGGGGGCTGCGTTCATGCCGCAGGTAAGGGCAAACAGGTGCTAGATCTGCATCCTTAGGATCTTTGCTTTGGTGTCAGGAGCTCCATCTTCTCCGGAGGCTCGACTTTTGGTATGGTTCTCCCTGATGTTGTAGATATATGTACATTCAGGGTATGGCGGGGCCCTGTCCCGCCATAGTTGTTTACATTCCTAGAGGTTTGTAGTCATGTTGTAAAGTTGGGATATAATTGTTCACTCTCTATATATATATATGCCGAAAGGCGATTTTTCTCAGATAAACTGTGTCTCAATTTACAATTGTTTTATGTCTTGTTTTTATATTCCGCTGATTTCTCTGATGTATGTCTACTTGGGTGCCCCGGTAAGGCACCAGTCACGGGCCCCGAAACGGGTCGTGACAGTGCACCACACCAATAATCACGAGGCTATAGGATATTTAGGATTGGTTTCCATTCTTCTCACTCTGAGATCGTTCTTTAGAGTTGTGTTATAAGTTGGACCCCTCTAACGTATTTCCTTTCTTTACCAGTTATGCCTCCGCGCAACAACCGGCCCGAAGGAAAGGCAAACAGGCACCGCTAGTAGGACACAGAGGGCCACGAGGCGTGCCCGATCTATACGAGCGTCGTCGACGGCGAGTTCCACGACGCCCGGCCCAGCGAGGTTTAGAGCCGCAGCGATGGGCGATGAGACCACAAGACTGCGCCTCCGATCCCACTGGAAGCGAGAGGAGATGGTTCTGAGAGATATGGCCCGATTGCTTGTGATTGTGGCGGAACGAGATAAATTTGGATCTGGCGATTCTGACTCAACGATTCGTGGTTCACCCGAGGTCGGATAGTTTGAGGCTACGGGATTTTTTGAGTTGTAGCCCGCCAGAGTTCTATGGGTCGAGGCCTGAGGATGATCCGCAGGAGTTCATCCGACAGCTACAACAGATCATGCGAGTGATCAAGGCTTCGGAGACCGAGTCCGTGATCTTCGGTTCGCATCGGCTGCGTGATACCGCAGTCGACTGGTTTGATTCGTGGGAGCTATCCCGGGGAGAGCATTCGCCTCCAGCAGTATGGGACGAGTTCTCGGAGTTATTTCTCACTCATTTCTTGCCTCCGCAGATGAAAAGGGCACGGGCCGACAGATTTTTGATGCTGAGACAGAGAGGGCGCACAGTTCAGGAGTACAACGTTGAGTTCGATTCGTTGGCTCGATATGTCCCTACGTTAGTAGCAGATATGGAGGACCGAGTGCACCGCTACGTTACGGGACTAGATGACTACTTGGCAGAGTCTTGCTCAGGTGTGGCTCTTCAGCCGGGCATGGACATTGCCCGCATTCAGGCTCATGCACTTGGGTGCGAGGAGCGTAGAGGCCGACGGGTCGACAGATATCAACAGCAGAAGAAGGCCAGGACGACAGGATCTTTTGGTAGCTCTCGGGGTGGACGGCCTCAACAGCAGTCTAGATTAGCACCACAACCAACTCAGAGCACTCCTACACCGTCTTGGGGCGGCCGGGGTATTCGGGGCGGTCGGGCCCCAGGACTTCGGACTTCCAGGGTAGCAGAGGTGCTAACCGATCGAGGTCCTCTCAGTGTGTCCGATGTGGTAGATTCCATTCTGGGAATTGTGATACTACTTCGGGAGTTTGCTACACTTGCGGCCAGCAGGGTCACTATGCGAGTCTGTCCAGGCAGGCGCGAGATGGTAGGGTCGGCCAGCAGGTCTTTCACGGGTCTTCACCTCTGATTACTCGCCCCAGGCGTGGTGCTCGAGGACCAGCAGGTCGTGGCAGAGGTCGTGGCAGGGGTCCTAGTTCTAGCGGTCCTCAGAACCGCATTTATGCCTTGTCCAGCCGGCAGGACCAGGAGGCGTCACCTGATGTCGTCACAGGTACCTTATCAGTTTCATGTTGTGACGTGTATGCCTTGATAGATCCGGGTTCTACTCTGTCCTATATATCTCCCCTTATTACTAGTAGGATAGGGATAGAGCCTGAGTCCATAGACCCTTTCGAGGTAGCTACGCCAGTGGGTGATTCGGTGGTAGCTCGGCGGGTATATAGGGCTTGCCCAGTGACTTTATGCAGTCGTCAGACCCTAGCCAACTTGATAGAGTTGGATATGACCGATTTCGATGTGATTATGGTTATGGATTGGCTAGCTTCTTGCTACGCCAATGTGGACTGCAGGGAGAGAGTGGTACGGTTCCAGTTTCCTGAGGAGCCGGTTATTGAGTGGGAGGAACACCGTGCCGTGAGGGTAGGTTTATTTCCTACCTCAAGGCGAGGAAGATGGTCTTGAAGGGTATATCTACCATCTCATTCGGTGTTTGATAACGAGGCTGCGGTACGATTTTCATCGATTCGAGAGTCAGAGAGTTCCCAGATGTGTTTCCAGACGACCTCCCGGGTATCCCTCCTGAGAGGGAGATAGAGTTTTGTATCGATGTGCTGCCAGACACACGGCCTATTTCCATTCCGCCATACAGAATGGCACCTGCCGAGTTGAGAGAGTTGAAGGACCAGCTGAGAGATTTGCTGGAGAAGGGCTTCATCAGACCTAGTGTTTCTCCCTGGGGAGCGCCGATATTGTTCGTTAAGAAGAAGGACGGGACGCTGCGCATGTGTGTTGATTACAGGCAGCTGAACAAGGTGACTATTAAGAACAGATACCCCCTTCCCAGGATTGATGATTTGTTCGATCAGTTGCAGGGTGCGAGATGTTTCTCCAAGATTGATCTGCGATCGGGCTATCATCAGGTGCGAGTTAGAGAGGCGGATGTCCCTAGGACTGCATTCCGAACCCGGTACGGGCATTATGAGTTCAGGGTTATGTTTTTCGGTTTGACCAATGCTCCGGCGGTATTTATGGATTTGATGAACCGAGTGTTCAAGCCATTTTTGGATACGTTTGTGATAGTATTCATTGATGACATCTTGGTTTATTCCCGCTCAGAGCAGGAGTGTTATACCCCGTATTTCCAGAGTATGTACGTGGGGGCGTACGTACAAAAGTTCAACCTTAAAGTTAAGGCTTAGGACGAATTTGTGCACAACTCACTAAAAGAATCGTTTTCCGACGAAACGTTTAACAAAACTTGCAAAGGGAAAATTACGGCTATGTCATTTCTAATTTTTGCGGATTTTTCCGAGAGACGAAATATTTTGGACCAACGAGAGGGTGACACTTGTCACCCTCAAGTGGCGGGATTTGGACGACCATGGGGGCGTTTGTGGCCTTGCACAAAGTCAAGGTTAGGTAGGATATTTTTTGTGTAGTAGATGGATAAGGACACTTGGGTGAATCCCCACCCTCCACTTGCCCTCCACTTGCCTTCATCCTAGCCCTTGAAAGCCCTATAAATACCCCCCCCCCCCCCTTGATGAAGAGTTCTTCATCCACAAATCATTCTTCCAAGTCTTGAAATCTCCCTTCCCCCTCTAGAGAGCTTTCGTCCAAGCCTCCCTTCCCCCCCCTCTTGAATAGCTAAGCCGAGGCACCCCTCCCCTCCCCCTTTTCCTTGTAGTCTCGGCCAAAGTACCCCCCTCTTGGTAGAAATACTCTCCAAGTATTGTTATTATCCTCAAATACCCTAGCCGTATATCCTTTAGTATTTCCAAAGTTACCTCTATACGTAGAGTCCGGAAATACTACCTTGTATTCCTATAGTCACTAAACGAAACCCTAAGAGAAACTTCATAGTTGGTTGAAGTAGAAAGTAGAAGTTGTGTAGAAACTTCTAAGGGCTTCTTGGAGCGGATTGGGCGTCTGACAGGAGCTAAACCTCGCTCAGGATCGACTTATATCTTGGATAATATTGGGCTTATCGAGGTAAATAATCTTATCCTTCTATTGTAATTGGAGAATACATACTGTAGATGTATAGAAATAAGTATAAAATACATAGAAGGATATTAAAGAATAGAATTGAACTATAATCATATCAGAAGATTTAAAGAAGATTGAATTGTACTTACATAGGACTGTATTTACAGTAGACTTGTATAGCTTACCGGGTAGGGAAGTGCTGCCCGATTTTCCGTAGAATTAAGAACCCTCTGCTTAGAACTTTCTACAGAGTAGTCTAGACATTGATAGACGTATTTGACTATTATAGGTCGATACTCTGCGCGCGACATATTCGACTTGGCAGGTGGATTTCGCCGAGAAGGTATGTGATTCTTCCTATACTCTTGAGCATGATATTTTAAAATATATATATAGTACGGTAGACGTACGTGTGTTAACTGGACGTAGCTTTACGGCAATGTCTTTTGACTTAAGCCTGAATAATAAGAATCTTAAAGTCTTTCAAAAGAATTATAAATCATTTTTGAAAGAAGAAGAATATTGTTTTTAAAACAAAAAGCTTAAAAGTTATACTAGCTTTATGGGAAGTTAGGTATAACGACTTAAGAAAGATAAAAGGAACGGTTTTACTTGTTTGTTTATGAAAATCTTGTATTGACTTCTGCAAAGTATAGAAAGATGGTTTGATAAGTAAACATGTTATGATACTACGCGTGTTAGTGTCTTGTGATGTTATTCTTGTTGTGCTTACGTTGTTAAACGTTAAGACCGTTGTACTGTTATTATATCACATACCCCCTTGACTTGTTATAACTAGGGCTTGCCACCCGATGCGGTCTATACGGCTATGCGGTGCGTGTGACTATGCGAGTCGCGGGAGTTCCAGGATGGATCATTCGGTGTTTTATCCGTCTGGGGATGCCTATGCGATGCGTGTGACTATGCGGTCTATTGAGACTATGCGGTGCGGGAGTCGGGAGAGTACCGGGTTAGCTACCCCGTCACGAGAATACCTCATGCGGGTCTGTGTGTGACCTATGCGGACTGCGGGAAGTCCAGGATTAGGCACGCATAATGATACTATGGGCGATTGGCCTTGCTTCGATCATTCGCGGCCTAGATAAGACCAGTTACATTATTTCTATTTTTGCTCTTGTTTATGTTGTGGCACTATGTGCAGTTGAACTGGTTGTATTTGCAAATGGTTTTAAATACTTTGATTTTACTTGATGCTTCTGATTTCACATACTTGGTACTGTTATCGACCTCCTTCGAGGCTGCGTTCATGCCGCAGGTAAGGGCAAACAGGTGCTAGATCCGCATCCTTAGGATCTTTGCTTTGGTGTCAGGAGCTCCATCTTCTCCGGAGGCTCGACTTTTGGTATGGTTCTCCCTGATGTTGTAGATATATGTACATTCAGGGTATGGCGGGGCCCTGTCCCGCCATAGTTGTTTACATTCCTAGAGGTTTGTAGTCATGTTGTAAAGTTGGGATATAATTGTTCACTCTCTATATATATATATGCCGAAAGGCGATTTTTCTCAGATAAAATGTGTCTCAATTTACAATTGTTTTATGTCTTGTTTTTATATTCCGCTGATTTCTCTGATGTATGTCTACTTGGGTGCCCCGGTAAGGCACCAGTCACGGGCCCCGAAACGGGTCGTCACAGTGCACCACACCAATAATCAGGAGGCTATAGGATATTTAGGACTGGTTTCCATTCTTCTCACTCTGAGATCGTTCTTTAGAGTTGTGTTATAAGTTGGACCCCTCTAACGTATTTCCTTTCTTTACCAGTTATGCCTCCGCGCAAGGCAACCCGGGCCCAGAAGGGCAAGCGGCCAGCGGTACTAGTAGGACACGAGAGGGCCACGAGGCGTGCCCGATCTATACCCGAGGCGTCGTCGACGGCGAGTTCCATGACGCCGCCCGGCCCAGCGAGTTTAGCGCAGCGGTGGGCGATGAGACCATAGTACTGCGCCTCGGTCCACGGCCGGAGCGAGAGGAGATGGGTTCTGAGATATGGCCCGATTGCTAGCCGTGATTGTGGCGAACATGAGGATAAATTTGGATCTGGCGATTCCAGCTCAGCGATACCGTGGTTCACCCGAGGTCGGATAGTTTGAGGCTACGGGATTTTTTGAGTTGTAGCCCGCCAGAGTTCTATGGGTCGAGGCCTGAGGATGATCCGCAGGAGTTCATCCGACAGCTACAACAGATCATGCGAGTGATCAAGGCTTCGGAGACCGAGTCCGTGATCTTCGGTTCGCATCGGCTGCGTGATACCGCAGTCGACTGGTTTGATTCGTGGGAGCTATCCCGGGGAGAGCATTCGCCTCCAGCAGTATGGGACGAGTTCTCGGAGTTATTTCTCACTCATTTCTTGCCTCCGCAGATGAGGAGGGCACGGACCGACAGATTTTTGATGCTGAGACAGAGAGGGCGCACAGTTCAGGAGTACAACGTTGAGTTCGATTCGTTGGCTCGATATGTCCCTACGTTAGTAGCAGATATGGAGGACCGAGTGCACCGCTACGTTACGGGACTAGATGACTACTTGGCAGAGTCTTGCTCAGGTGTGGCTCTTCACCGCATGGACATTGCCCGCGTTCGTGCTCATGCACGGAGTGCGAGGCGTAGAGGCGACGGGTCGGCGGATATCAACAGCAGAAGGCGGGGCAGCGAGATCTTTTGGTAGCTCTCGGGTGGACGGCCTCAACAGCAGTCTAGATTAGCACCACAACCAACTCAGAGCACTCCTACACCGCCTTCGTGACGGCGAGGTATTCGGGGCGGTCGGGGCCCAGGACTTCGGACTTCCAGGGTAGCAGAGGTGCTAACCGATCGAGGTCCTCTCAGTGTGTCCGATGTGGTAGATTCCATTCTGGGAATTGTGATACTACTTCGGGAGTTTGCTACACTTGCGGCCAGCAGGGTCACTATGCGAGAGTCTGTCCGACCAGAGGCAGCGCAGATGGTAGGGTCGGCCACAGGTCTTTCGCCGGTCTTCTTCACCTCTGATTTACTCGCCCGAGGCGGGTGCTCGAGGACCAGCAGTCGTGGCGCAGGTCGTGGCGGGTCCTAGTTCTAGCGGTCCTCGAATCGCATTTATGCCTTGTCGGCCGGCGGGACCGGGGGCGTCACGATGTCGTCACAGGTACCTTATCAGTTTCATGTTGTGACGTGTATGCCTTGATAGATCCGGGTTCTACTCGGTCCTATATCTCGCCCCTTATTACGAGTAGGATAGGGATAGAGCCTGAGTCCATAGACCCTTTCGAGGTAGCTACGCCAGTGGGTGATTCGGTGGTAGCTCGGCGGGTATATAGGGCTTGCCCAGTGACTTTATGCAGTCGTCAGACCCTAGCCAACTTGATAGAGTTGGATATGACCGATTTCGATGTGATTATGGTTATGGATTGGCTAGCTTCTTGCTACGCCAATGTGGACTGCAGGGAGAGAGTGGTACGGTTCCAGTTTCTGAGGCCGGTTATTGAGTGGGAGGAACACCGTGGTCGAGGGTAGGTTTATTTCCTACCTCGAGGCCGGGAAGATGGTCTTTGAAGGGTATATCTACCATCTCATTCGGGTGTTTGATATTGAGGCTGCGATACCAGATTTTCAGTCAGTTCCAGTAGTCAGAGAGTTCCCAGATGTGTTTCCAAACGACCTCCCGGGTATCCCTCCTGAGAGGGAGATAGAGTTTTGTATCGATGTCTTTGCGGACACGGCTATTTCCATTCCGCCATACGTAATGGCACCGCCGAGTTGAGAGAGTTGAAGGACCAGTGAGAGATTTCTTTGGAGAAAGGGCTTCATCGGACCTAGTGTTTCTCCCCGGGAGCGCCGATATTGTTCGTTAAGAAGAAGGGCGGGGCCGCTGCGCAGTGTTGATTACGAGCGGTGAACAAGGTGACTATTAAGAACAGATACCCTTCCCGGGATTGATGATTTGTTCGATCGGTTGCGAAGTGCGAGATGTTTCTCAGATTGATCTGCGATCGGGCTATCATCAGTGCGAGTTAGAGAGGCGGATGTCCCTAGGGATGCATTCGAACGATGCGGGCATTATGAGTTCGTGGTTATGTTTTTCGTTTGACCAATGCTCCGCGGTATTTATGGATTTGATGAACCGAGTGTTCAAGCCATTTTGGATCGTTTGTGATAGTATTCATTGATGACATCTTGGTTTATTCGCTCGGAAGCGAGTGTTATACCGTATTTCGAGTATGTGCGTGGGGCGTGCGTCAAAAGTTCAACCTTAAAGTTAAGGCTTAGGACGAATTTGTACAACTCACTAAAAGAATCGTTTTCCGACGAAACGTTTAACAAAACTTGCAAAGGGAAAATTACGGCTATGTCATTTCTAATTTTTGCGGATTTTTTCGAGAGACGAAATATTTTGGACCAACGAGAGGGTGACACTTGTCACCTCAAGTGGATTTGGACGACCGTGGGGCGTTTGTGGCCTCGCACAAAGTCAAGGTTAGGTAGGATATTTTTGTGTAGTAGATGGATAAGGACACTTGGGTGAATCCCCACCTCCACTTGCCTCCACTTGCCTTCATCCTAGCCTCAAAGCCCTATAAATACCCCTTGATGAAGAGTTCTTCATCCACAAATCATTCTTCCAAGTCTGGAAATCTCCCTTCCCCCTCTAGAGAGCTTTCGGCCAAGCCTCCCTTCCCCCCCCTCTTGAATAGCTAAGCCGAGGCACCCCTCCCCTCCCCCTTTTCCTTGTAGTCTCGGCCAAAGTACCCCCCTCTTGGTAGAAATACTCTCCAAGTATTGTTATTATCCTCAAATACCCTAGCCGTATATCCTTTAGTATTTCCAAAGTTACCTCTATACGTAGAGTCCGGAAATACTACCTTGTATTCCTATAGTCACTAAACGAAACCCTAAGAGAAACTTCATAGTTGGTTGAAGTAGAAAGTAGAAGTTGTGTAGAAACTTCTAAGGGCTTCTTGGAGCGGATTGGAGCGTACCGATTAGGAGCTAAACCTCGCTCAGGATCGACTTATATCTTGGATAATATTGGGCTTATCGAGGTAAATAATCTTATCCTTCTATTGTAATTGGAGAATACATACTGTAGATGTATAGAAATAAGTATAAAATACATAGAAGGATATTAAAGAATAGAATTGAACTATAATCATATCAGAAGATTTAAAGAAGATTGAATTGTACTTACATAGGACTGTATTTACAGTAGACTTGTATAGCTTACCGGGTAGGGAAGTGCTGCCCGATTTTCCGTAGAATTAAGAACCCTCTGCTTAGAACTTTCTACAGAGTAGTCTAGACATTGATAGACGTATTTGACTATTATAGGTCGATACTCTGCGCGCGACATATTCGACTTGGCAGGTGGATTTCGCCGAGAAGGTATGTGATTCTTCCTATACTCTTGAGCATGATATTTTAAAATATATATATAGTACGGTAGACGTACGTGTGTTAACTGGACGTAGCTTTACGGCAATGTCTTTTGACTTAAGCCTGAATAATAAGAATCTTAAAGTCTTTCAAAAGAATTATAAATCATTTTTGAAAGAAGAAGAATATTGTTTTTAAAACAAAAAGCTTAAAAGTTATACTAGCTTTATGGGAAGTTAGGTATAACGACTTAAGAAAGATAAAAGGAACGGTTTTACTTGTTTGTTTATGAAAATCTTGTATTGACTTCTGCAAAGTATAGAAAGATGGTTTGATAAGTAAACATGTTATGATACTACGCGTGTTAGTGTCTTGTGATGTTATTCTTGTTGTGCTTACGTTGTTAAACGTTAAGACCGTTGTACTGTTATTATATCACATACCCCCTTGACTTGTTATACCGAGGGCTTGCCACCCTTGATGCGGGTCTATACGGCCTATGCGGTCTGTGTGACTATGCGGAGCTGCGGGAGTTCGGGATGGATCATTCCGGTGTTTTATCCGTCACGGGGATGCCCTATGCGATGCGTGTGACTACGCGGTCTATTGAGACTATGCGGACTGCGGGAGTCGAGGAGAGTACGGGTTAGCTACCCCGTCACGAGAATACCTCATGCGGTGCGTGTGTGACCTATGCGGACTGCGGGAAGTCCAGGATTAGGCACGCATAATGATACTATGGGCGATTGGCCTTGCTTCGATCATTCGCGGCCTAGATAAGACCAGTTACATTATTTCTATTTTTGCTCTTGTTTATGTTGTGGCACTATGTGCAGTTGAACTGGTTGTATTTGCAAATGGTTTTAAATACTTTGATTTTACTTGATGCTACGATTTCACATACTTGGTACTGTTATCGACCTCCTTGAGGCTGCGTTAAATGCGCGGTAAGGGCAACAGTGCTAGATCCGCATCCTTGGATCTTTGCTTTGGTGTCAGGAGCTCCATCTTCTCCGGAGGCTCGACTTTTGGTATGGTTCTCCCTGATGTTGTAGATATATGTACATTCAGGGTATGGCGGGGCCCTGTCCCGCCATAGTTGTTTACATTCCTAGAGGTTTGTAGTCATGTTGTAAAGTTGGGATATAATTGTTCACTCTCTATATATATATATGCCGAAAGGCGATTTTTCTCAGATCAAATGTGTCTCAATTTACAATTGTTTTATGTCTTGTTTTTATATTCCGCTGATTTCTCTGATGTATGTCTACTTGGGTGCCGTGAGGCACGATCCACGGCAAACGGGTCGTCACGATCACCGCAATAATCGTGAGGCTATAGGATATTTAGGTAGTTTCCTTTCTTCTCACTCTGAGATCGTTCTTTAGAGCTGTTTTATAAGTTGGACCCCTAACGTATTTCCTTTCTTTACGATTATGCCTCGCGCAAGGCAACCGGGCCCGAAGGCAAGGCGGCGAGGCGGTGCTAGTAGGACACAGAGGGCCACGAGGCGAGCCCGATCTATACCCGAAGCGTCGTCGGACGGCGAGTTCCATGACGCCGCCCGGCCCAGCGAGTTTAGAGCGCAGCGATGGGCGATGAGACCATAGTACTGCGCCTCGGTCCACGGCTGGAGCGAGAGGAGATGGAATTCTGAGAGATATGGCGATTCTTGCTTGATTGTGGCGAACATGAGGATAGTGGATCGGCGATTCCAGCTCAACGATGCAGTGGTTCACGAGTCGGATAGTTTGAGGCTACGGGATTTTTGAGTTGTAGCGCGAGTTCTATGGGTCGAGGCACGAGGATGATCCGCAGGAGTTCATCAAGCGGCTCTGACAGATCATCACGAGTGATCAAGGCTTCGGAGACCGAGTCCGTGATCTTCGGTTCGCATCGGCTGCGTGATACCGCAGTCGACTGGTTTGATTCGTGGGAGCTATCCCGGGGAGAGCATTCGCCTCCAGCAGTATGGGACGAGTTCTCGGAGTTATTTCTCACTCATTTCTTGCCTCCGCAGATGAGGAGAACGCGGACCAAGCAATTTTTGATCTTTGAGGCAGAGGCGCCTGATTCGAGTACAACGTTGAGTTCGATTCGTTGGCTCGATATGTCCCTACGTTAGTAGCAGATATGGAGGACCGAGTGCACCGCTACGTTACGGGACTAGATGACTACTTGGCAGAGTCTTGCTCAGGTGTGGCTCTTCAGCCGGGCATGGACATTGCCGCGTTCGTGCTCATGCGGAGTGCGAGGCGTAGAGGCGGCGGGTCGGCGGATATCAACAGAAGAAGGCGGGGCAGCGAGATCTTTTGGTAGCTCTCGGGGTGGACGGCCTCAACAGCAGTCTAGATTAGCACCACAACCAACTCAGAGCACTCCTACACCGTCTTCAGGCGGCGGGGTATTGGGGCGGTCGGGGCCCAGGACTTCGGACTTCCAGGGTAGCAGAGGTGCTAACCGATCGAGGTCCTCTCAGTGTGTCCGATGTGGTAGATTCCATTCTGGGAATTGTGATACTACTTCGGGAGTTTGCTACACTTGCGGCGGCGGTCACTATCACGAGAGTCCGTCAGGCCGAGCGCGAGATGGTAGGGTCGGCCAGCCAGGTCTTTCGCGGGTCTTCTTCACCTCGATTTACTCGCCCGCAGGCGGGGTGCTCGAGGACCAGCAGTCGTGGCGCAGGTCGTGGCGGGGTCTAGTTCTAGCGGTCCTCGAATCGCATTTATGCCTTGTCCAGCCGGCAGGACCAGGAGGCGTCACCTGATGTCGTCACAGGTACCTTATCAGTTTCATGTTGTGACGTGTATGCCTTGATAGATCCGGGTTCTACTCTGTCCTATATATCTCCCCTTATTACTAGTAGGATAGGGATAGAGCCTGAGTCCATAGACCCTTTCGAGGTAGCTACGCCAGTGGGTGATTCGGTGGTAGCTCGGCGGGTATATAGGGCTTGCCCAGTGACTTTATGCAGTCGTCAGACCCTAGCCAACTTGATAGAGTTGGATATGACCGATTTCGATGTGATTATGGTTATGGATTGGCTAGCTTCTTGCTACGCCAATGTGGACTGCAGGGAGAGAGTGGTACGGTTCCAGTTTCCTGAGGAGCCGGTTATTGAGTGGGAGGGGAACACTGTGTCGCTGAGGGGTAGGTTTATTTCCTACCTCAAGGCCAGGAAGATGGTGCTGAAGGGGTATATCTACCATCTCATTCGGGTGTTTGATACTGAGGCTGCGGTACCAGATTTTCGATCGATTCGATGGTCGAGAGAGTTCCCGGATGTGTTTCAGACGACCTCCGGGTATCCTCCCGAGAGGAGATAGAGTTTTGTATCGATGTCTTTGCGGACACGCGGCTATTTCCATTCCGCCATACGAATGGCACTGCCGAGTTGAGAGAGTTGAAGGACCCGGTGAGAGATTTCTTTGGAGAAAGGGCTTCATCGGACCTAGTGTTTCTCCGCAGGAGCGCCGATATTGTTCGTTAAGAAGAAGGGCGGGGCCAGCTGCGCATGTGTGTTGATTCTGAGCGGTGAACAAGGTGACTATTAAACAGATACCCCTTCCCGGGATTGATGATTTGTTCGATCGATTTGCGAGTGCGAGATGTTTCTCCAAGATTGATCTGCGATCGGGCTATCATCAGTGCGAGTTAGAGGCGGATGTCCACAGGTGCATTCGAACGATGCGGGCATTATGAGTTCGAGGTTATGTTTTTCGGTTTGACCAATGCTCGCGGTATTTATGGATTTGATGAACCGAGTGTTCAAGCCATTTTGGATACGTTTGTGATAGTATTCATTGATGACATCTTGGTTTATTCCCGCCGAAGCGAGTGTTATACCGTATTTCCGAGTATATGCGTGGGGCGTGCGTCAAAAGTTCAACCTTAAAGTTAAGGCTTAGGACGAATTTGTGCACAACTCACTAAAAGAATCGTTTCCGACGAAGCGTTTAACAAAACTTGCAAAGGAAAATTACGGCTATGTCATTTCTAATTTTTGCGGATTTTTCCGAGAGGCGAAATATTTTGGACCAACGAGGGTGACACTTGTCACCCTCAGTGGCGGATTTGGACGACCATGGGGCGTTTGTGGCCTTCAAAGTCAAGGTTAGGTAGGATATTTTTGTGTAGTAGATGGATAAGGACACTTGGGTGAATCCCCACCCTCACTTGCCTCCACTTGCCTTCATCCTAGCCCTCAAAGCCCTATAAATACCCCTTGATGAAGAGTTCGTCAGCCACAAATCATTCTTCCAAGTCTTGAAATCGCCCTTCCCCTCTGAGAGCTTTCGTCCAAGCCTCCCTTTTCTCCCCCCCTCTTGAAGAGCTAAGCCGAGGCACCCCTCCCCTCCCCCTTTTCCTTGTAGTCTCGGCCAAAGTACCCCCCTCTTGGTAGAAATACTCTCCAAGTATTGTTATTATCCTCAAATACCCTAGCCGTATATCCTTTAGTATTTCCAAAGTTACCTCTATACGTAGAGTCCGGAAATACTACCTTGTATTCCTATAGTCACTAAACGAAACCCTAAGAGAAACTTCATAGTTGGTTGAAGTAGAAAGTAGAAGTTGTGTAGAAACTTCTAAGGGTTTCTTGGAGCGGATTGGAGCGTACCGATTAGGAGCTAAACCTCGCTCAGGATCGACTTATATCTTGGATAATATTGGGCTTATCGAGGTAAATAATCTTATCCTTCTATTGTAATTGGAGAATACATACTGTAGATGTATAGAAATAAGTATAAAATACATAGAAGGATATTAAAGAATAGAATTGAACTATAATCACATCAGAAGATTTAAAGAAGATTGAACTGTACTTACATAGAATTTGTATTCTGATGAGACTTGTATAGCTTAGGGTAGGAAGTCTTTGCCCGATTTTCCGTAGAATTAAGAACCTCTGCTTAGAACTTTCTACGAGTAGTATAGACATTGATAGGCGTATTTGACTATTATAGTCGATACTCTGCGACATATTCGACTTGGCGGTGGATTTCGAGAAGGTATGTGATTCTTCCTATACTCTTGAGCATGATATTTTAAAATATATATATAGTACGGTAGACGTACGTGTGTTAACTGGACGTAGCTTTACGGCAATGTCTTTTGACTTAAGCTGAATAATAAGAATCTTAAAGTCTTTCAAAAGAATTATAAATCATTTTTGAAAGAAGAAGAATATTGTTTTTAAAACAAAAAGCTTAAGAGTTATACTAGCTTTATGGGAAGTTAGGTATAACGACTTAAGAAAGATAAAAGGAACGGTTTTACTTGTTTGTTTATGAAAATCTTGTATTGACTTCTGCAAAGTATAGAAAGATGGTTTGATAAGTAAACATGTTATGATACTACGTGTGTTAGTGTCTTGTGATGTTATTCTTGTTGTGCTTACGTTGTTAAGCGTTAAGACCGTTATCTTGTTATTATATCACATACCTCGACTTGTTATACAGGGCTTGCCACCGCGATGCGGTCTATACGGCTATGCGATGCAGTGTGACTATGCGGGCTGCGGGAGTTCGGGATGGATCATTCCGGTGTTTTATCCGTCACGGGGATGCCCTATGCGATGCGTGTGACTATGCGGTCTATCGAGACTATGCGGATGCGAGTCGAGGAGAATGCAGGGTTAGCTACCCCGTCGAGAATACCTCATGCGGTGCAGTGTGACTATGCGGTGCGGAAGTCGAGATTAGGCACGCATAATGATACTATGGGCGATTGGCCTTGCTTCGATCATTCGCGGCCTAGATAAGACCAGTTACATTATTTCTATTTTTGCTCTTGTTTATGTTGTGGCACTATGTGCGATTGACTAGTTGTATTTGCAAATGGTTTTAAATACTTTGATTTTACTTGATGCTTTCTGATTTCACATACTTGGTACTGTTATCGACCTCCTTGAAATGCGTTCATGCCGCGGTAAGGGCAAGCAGTGCTAGATCCGCATCCTTAGGATCTTTGCTTTGGTGTCGTGAGCTCCATCTTCTCCGAGGCTCGACTTTTGGTATGGTTCTCCCGATGTTGTAGATCTATGTACATTCAGGGTATGGCGGGGCCCTGTCCCGCCATAGTTGTTTACATTCCTAGAGGTTTGTAGTCATGTTGTAAAGTTGGGATATAATTGTTCACTCTCTATATATATATATGCCGAAAGGCGATTTTTCTCAGATAAACTGTGTCTCAATTTACAATTGTTTTATGTCTTGTTTTTATATTCCGCTGATTTCTCTGATGTATGTCTACTTGGGTGCCCCGGTAAGGCACCAGTCACGGGCCCCGAAACGGGTCGTGACAGTGCACCACACCAATAATCAGGAGGCTATAGGATATTTAGGATTGGTTTCCATTCTTCTCACTCTGAGATCGTGCTTTAGAGTTGTGTTATAAGTTGGACCCCTCTAACGTATTTCCTTTCTTTACCAGTTATGCCTCCGCGCAAGGCAACCCGGGCCCAGAAGGGCAAGGCAGCCGAGGCAGCTGCTAGTAGGACACAGAGGGCCACGAGGGCCCAGGCCCAGTCTATACCCGAGGCGATACGTCAGACGGCGAGTTCCATGACGCCGCCAGCCCCAGCAGGGTTTAGAAACCACAGCGATGGGCGATGAGACCACGATACTGCGCCTCGGTCCCACGGCTGGAAGCGAGAGGAGATGGTTCTGAAGATATGGCCGATTCTTGCTTGAGTTGTGGCGAACGTGAGATAATTTGGATCACGGCGATTCTAGCTCAGCGATGCCGTGGTTCACCCGAGGTCGGATAGTTTGAGGCTACGGGATTTTTTGAGTTGTAGCCCGCCAGAGTTCTATGGGTCGAGGCCTGAGGATGATCCGCATGAGTTCATCAAGCGGCTCTGACAGATCATCGCAGTGATCAAGGCGTTCGGAGACCGAGTCCGTGATCTTCGGTTCGCATCGGCTGCGTGATACCGCAGTCGACTGGTTTGATTCGTGGGAGCTATCCCGGGGAGAGCATTCGCCTCCAGCAGTATGGGACGAGTTCTCGGAGTTATTTCTCACTCATTTCTTGCCTCCGCAGATGAGGAGAACGCGGGCCAAACAGTTTTTGATCTTTGAGGCAGAGAGGCGCCTGATTCGAAGTACAACGTTGAGTTCGATTCGTTGACTTAAGCCTGAATAATAAGAATCTTGAAGTCTTTCAAAAGAATTATAAATCATTTTTAAAAGAAGAAGAATATTTGTTTTTAAAACAAAAAGCTTAAAGAGTTATACTAGCTTTATGGGAAGTTAGGAATAACGACTTAAGGAAGATAAAAGGCAGTTTACTTGTGTGTTTATAAAAGACTTGTATTGATTTAGAGAAATGCAGTAAGATGGTTTGTTGAGTAGACATATTGTGATGCTATGTGTGTTAGTATCTTGTAACATTTGTGTAAAGAGGTTATTCTTATTTGTGCTTATGTTGTTTAACGGTAAGCTGTTATATCACTCACCTCTTGACATGATACCGGGGGTTAAGATGCCCTCCGTCTGGGGTAGACTCGGTGATGCAGGACAATGATTCGAGAATACCTCATGCGGGTCGGGGACCCATGCGAGCTCTGAGAGTTCGAGGTTAGTGTGCGGGGTTATACCTCATGCGGTCTATGTGGCCATGTGGACTACGAGTCGGGGCGATGCGGGAGTAGCTACCGATGCGAGGAATACCTCATGCGGGCCTAGGTGGCCTATGCGGACTCTGAGAGTCGAGGATTAGGCATGCATAATGATACATTGGGCGATTGGCCTGCCGATCATTCGCGGCCTAGAAAAGACATTCTGATTTACCTATTGTTGCTCTTGTTTATGATGTGGCACTATGTGCGGTTACATTGGTTGTTTCGTGCGTATTTATAAAATTGGTTTTAAAATGATATGATTTCATTTAAGTACTTTCTGATTTCACATACTTAGTACATTGTATCGACCTCCTTGAAGCTGCGTTCATGCCGCAGGTAAGGGAAAGCAGGTGCTAGATCCGCATCCTTAGGATCTTTTGCTTTGGTGTCAGGAGCTCCAACTTCTCCGGAGGCTCGACTTTTGGGTATGATCTCCCTGTTGTGTAGATAGTTTTGTACATTCAGGGTATGGCGGGGCCCTGTCCCGCCATAGTTGTTTACTTCCTTAGAGGTCTGTAGTCCTATTGTACAGTTGGGATGTAAACTGCCAGATTTTGGTTTATATATATATATGCCGAAAGGTGCCATCTTCTCAGATAAAATGTGTCTCATTTACAATTGTTTCAGGTCTTGTTTTTTTTATATATTCCGCTGATTACTCTGATGTATGACTACTTGGGTGCCCGGGTAAGGCACCATTCACGGGCCCCGGAACGGGTCTTGACAAGGAGCATGCGGAGCATTTGAGGACTGTGCTGAGAGTTCTCCAGGACCAGCAGTTATACGCCAAGTTTTCCAAATGTGAGTTTTGGTTGGCTTCGGTGGCATTTCTTGGGCACATTGTAGGGGCTGATGGTATTCGGGTGGATACGACCAAGATCGAGGCAGTCAGGAGTTGTCCTAGACCTACTACTTCGATAGAGGTGCGCAGCTTTCTAGGCCTTGCAGGTTACTATCGGAGGTTCGTGGAGAAGTTTGCTTCTATTTCGGCACCTTTGACGGTGACTCGAGAAGGAGCTAAGTTTGGTGGGTGATGCTTGTGGCGGGGTTTCGATTCTTGAAGGAGAGGCTGACGACCGCCCCAGTTCTTACTCTTCCAGAGGGTCTAGACGGCTATGTGGTGTATTGTGATGTGTCAGGCATCGGGATTGGATGTGTGTTGATGCAGCAGGGAAAGGTTATAGCGTACGCATCTCGGCAGCTTAAGAAGCTTGAGAGGAACTACCCTACCCATGATTTGGAGTTGGCAGCGGTGATTCACGCCTTGAAGATCTGGAGGCACTATTTGTATGGGGTTCATGTGGATATTTACACAGACCAAAAGAGCCTCCAGTATATCTTCAGCCAGAGGGAGCTGAACTTACGACAGAGACGGTGGTTAGAGTTACTCAAGGATTATGATGTCGATATCCTGTACCACCCAGGGAAGGCCAATGTTGTGGCAGATGCCCTTAGTCGTAGGTCGATGGGGAGTCTATCAGATGTGCAGCCAGAGAGGAGGGGCATTGTCCGCGAGTTGCATCAGCTAGCGAGCCTTGGAGTCCGATTGATTGGTTCTGATAGCAGTGGGGTTCGAGTTCGAGAGGTTGCCGAGTCTTCCATCATCGAGGAGGTGAAGAGGCAACAGTTTGAGGATCCGGTTTTGACGCGGTATCGTGATACGACTCTTCGTGAGGGGAAGGGTCCTTTTGAGGTAGCACCTGATGGGGTGCTAAGGTTTGAGGGCAGGTTGTGTGTTCCAGATATTGCAGGACTTCGGCAGCAGGTTCTAGGAGAAGCACACAGCGCACGTTACTCTATCCATCCGGGGTCGACCAAGATGTACCACGACCTCAGATCTGTGTATTGGTGGGATGGCTTGAAGAGGGACGTTGCAGAGTTTGTGGCTCAGTGCCCGTGTTGTCAGTAGGTGAAGGTAGAGCATCAGAGGCCTGGTGGATTATTGTAGACGATAGAGATCCCGACCTGGAAGTGGGAGGTGATCAACATGGACTTTATCACAGGATTACCTCGCACTCAGAGGAAGCATGATTCTATCTGGGTTATCGTCGACGGTGTGAAATCAGCCCACTTTATTCCGTCGGGATGACTTTTTAGTGAGGATTATGCGGACTTTACATCAGAAGGTCGTGAGACTGCATGGGTCCCTATTTCTATCATATCGCATGCAGGAGCCCGGTTACGGCTAACTTCGGAGGTCTTTCGAGAAGGGTTTAGGACGCAGTGAGCACAGTCTTGCATTCCATCCTCGAGCAGACGGACAGGCAGAGCGCACTATCCAGACTCTTGAGGATATGCTGCGAGCCTGTGTTATTGACTTCAGGGGTAGCTGGAAGGATCATTTGCCTCTAGTTGAGTTTGCGTATAATAGCTACCACTCCAGTATTCAGATGGCGCCTTATGAGGCCTTGTATGAGAGGAAGTGCAGATCGCCGATAGGCTGGTTTGATAATGGCGAGGTGCGATTAGTGGGACCGGACACAGTTGTGACGATGGATAAGGTAAAGCTTATCCGAGGCGATTCTTGACGGCTCGAGTCGGCCAGAAGTCGTATGCAGATCATCGTCGTCGGCATCTGGAGTTTGAGGTTGATGATTGGGTTTTCCTGAAGGTGTCACCCATGAAGGGTGTGATGAGATTTGGGAGGAAAGGGAAGCTCAGCCCAAGGTACATTGGGCCTTATCAGATTGTCCGCAGGGTAGGCAAGGTTGCCTATGAGTTGGATCTGTCGTCCGATCTGGAGGCAGTGCATCCGGTTTTTCATGTTTCTATGCTGAGGAGATGTATCGGGGATCCATCTAGGGTACACCCGATTGACGATGTCCAGGTGACCGAGGGGTTATCGTATGAGGAGAGTCCCATAGCGATACTCGATCGTCAGGTTAGGCGGCTGCGGACGAAGGATGTGGCTTCCGTCAAGGTCTTATGGCGGAACGAGAACAGGGAGGAGATGACGTGGGAAGCAGAGGAGGACATGAGGCAGAGGTATCCTCACTTATTCCCCACACCTCCAGGTAACTCACTTTCCTACTTGTAAATTTTCATTCACATATATGCTTAAATGTTGTATTGTGGCCATGTGTGGCATTTGCAAACTGTTTACGTTATGAGGAACTTTATAGTTATTTGTCTTGAGAAGGAACATTCGGGACGAATGTTTCTAAGGAGGGGAGAATGTTATACCCCGTACTTCCAGAGTATGTATGCGAGGACGTACGTACGATTATTCAAACCCTAATTAGGTTAAGAATGAAATTGTAAACTTTCGACGGAAAAGATTCCGAATCTTGTGAAGGAAATTCTACGTTTTTAATATTTTAACCGATTACGGATTTTTCCGAGAGATGAAATATTTTGGACCAATAGGAGGGCGACATGTGTCACCCTTAGTTGGCATGGGTTGGACGAAATGGTGTCCTAGTGGACAAGTCAAATGGTCAAGTCTTGCAAGATATTTTTGGGTTAGTGGGGGTAGGTAAAGTGGACGGTTTTCTTGAGCAAGTGGGAGGCCACATGGCTCATGGTTGTGGGGGACATATGTCCCAATGTTGTGGTGGACATATGTCCCAAGGTTGTGGTGGACACTTGGTGGAAGACTCCACTTACACAGGTTATCTAATCTACACCCTCCATTTGTGTTAATCTTGGCCCTTGGTGGTTCTATAAATACCCCCCTCTTGTGCAAGACTTCTTCATCCACAAAAACATTTTCCAAGTCTCCAAAAATCCCTCCCCCTCTAGTAGTATTCTCGTCCAAGTACTCTCCCCCCCTTGCCTAGTGTTTCGTCCGAAACACTCCCCTTCCCCCTCTTCCTCTCCAAGTATTGTTGCTATCCCAAAATACCTTAGCCAAATACCTTGTAGTATTCCAAAGTCACCTCTATACTAAAAGCCCAGAAATACTACCTTATATCTATTAGTCACTAAACGAAACCCTGGGGAAATCTTCATAGTTGGTTGAAGTATTAAGTAGAAGTTGTTTGGGAACTTCTAAGGGTTTCTTGGAGCTATCGGAGCGTGCAGAATAGGAGCTAAACCTTGCTCAGGATCGACATTTATTTTGGATAATTTTGGGCTTGTCGAGGTAAATATCTTGTCCTTCTATTGTAAATGGAAATTACATATTGTAGTTGTATAGAAATAAGTATAAGATATATAAAAGGAGGGTATAAAATAAGAGAATTGAACTGTACTTACATAGGACTGTATTTACAGTAGACTTGTGTAGTTGTCGGGTAGGGAAGTGCTGCCCAATTTTCCGTAGAATAGAGAACCCTCTGCTTAGAATATTCTACATAGTAGTGTAGACGTTGATAGACGTATTTGACTATTATAGGTTGATACTCCGCGCGCGACATATTCGACTTGGCAGGTGAATTTCGCCGAGGAGGTATGTGATTCTTCCTATCCTCTTGAGCATGATATTTTTAAAATATATAAATAGTATGGTAGACGTACGTGTGTTAACTGAACTTGGTTTTACTCTGATGTCTTATGACTTGAGTTTTAAATAATAAGAATCTTGAAGTATTTCAAAAGAATTATGAATCATTATTTGAAAGAAGAGTAATACTTGGTTTTAAAAGCTTAAAGAGTTATACTAGCTTTATGGGAAGTTAGGTATAACGACTTAAGAAAGATAAAAGGAACAGTTTACTTATTTTTTTATGAAAGTCTTGTATTGATTTCTGAAAAGTGTAGTAAGATGGTTTGATAAGTAAACATGTTATGATGCTACGTGTGTTAGTGTCTTGTGATGTTGTGTAAGGGGGTTATTCTTGGTGTGCTTACGTTGTTAAACGTTAAGCCCGTTGTACTGTTATTATATCACATACCCCCTTGACTTGTTATACCGAGGACTTGCCACCCTTGATACGGGTCTATACGGCCTATGCGGTCTGTGTGACTATGCGGAGCTGCGGGAGTTCCAGGATTGATCATTCCGGGTGTATTATCCCGATGCGAGGAATGCCTCATGCAGTCTGTGTGACTATGCGGTCTATGTGACTATGCGGACTGCGGGAGTCCAGGAGGATACCGTGGGTTAGCTGCCCCCGATGCGAGGAATACCTCATGCGGGTCTGTGTGTGAACTATGCGGACTGCGGGAGTTCCAGGATTAGGCTCGCATAATGATACTATGGGCGATTGGTCTTGCTTCGATCATTAGCGGCCTAGAAAAGACCAGTTATGTTATATCTATTTTGCTTTTGGTTATGTTGTGACACTATGTGCGGTTACATTGGTTGTTTCGTACATATTTGTAAAATTGGTTTTAAAATGTTATGATTTCATTTAAAGTACTTTACAGTTTCACATACTTGGTACCTGTTGTACTGACCTCCTTCGGGGGGCTGCGTTCATGCCGCAGGTAAAGGGAAGCAGGTGGTAGATCCTCATTTTTAGGATCCTTACTCTGGTGTCAGGAGCTCCATTTTCTCCGGAGGCTCGACTTTTGGTACGACTCTCCCTGGTGTTGTAGATATTTTGTACATTCAGGGTATGGCGGGGCCCTGTCCCGCCATAGTTGTTTACATTCCTAGAGGTCTGTAGTCATGTTGTAAAGTTGGGATGTAACTGCCAGACTTGGTTTATATATATACGCCGAAAGGCAACTTTTTCTCAGATAAACTGTGTTACATTTTACATTTGTTTCATGTCTTGTTTTATTATTCCGCTGGTTACTCTGATGTATGCCTACTGGGGTGCCTGGGTAAGGCATCAGTCACGGGCCCGGGATCGGGTCGTGACACTTTCATAAAGCCGTTATAACTAACTTCACATAAAGCCGTTATAACTCTTTATGGTTTTAGACAAATTCATTCTTTTTATAACCAAGAGACTTATACTTTTAAAACCAAGTAGCATATACTTTCAAAATACTTCAAGTCTCTTAACTTTAGAAATCAAGTAGCTTCTACTTTTAAATCCCAAGTAACTCACACCTTTAAAACAAGTTACCTCTCTTTAAATCATGTCATTTCTCCTCTTTTAGATCAATTAAGTAAATCACTCATTTGACTCCCCTAAAGCCGTTATAACAACCTTTAGGTTTTGGAACTAAGGCACTATCCAAAAGATTTGGAAACCACTTCCTTTTTAAGACTCTATGTACTTCAAGTAAAACACTTTCACTTTTGAAAATCCAAATTTCATCAAGGGAATGGATTATAACAACTTCCAATTTAAACATCCAAAGTACAATCAAGGAAGTATATAGAACAACTTCTATATTAGGCAAACCATGTACAATCAAGGAAGTATATAGAACAACTTCTATATTAGGCAAACCAAGTACAATCAAGGAAGTATATAGAACAACTTCTATATTAGGCAATCCAAGTACAATCAAGGAGTGGATCATTTAGGAGTAGGATTTACTTACTTTACCATAAGGAATCATGCTAGAAGAAGAGGAGATGGTTCACATACCTTTTCGGCTTAATCCTCAAGCTAAGTCGAATACGCAGCACGTAGAATTGTCAACCTATAATGGCCACAACACGACTATCAACTTCTAGTTTCTAACGTAGAATGATACTAAGTATACGGTCTCTTATTCTACGGAAAATTGGGCAGCACTTCCTTTGTTTCTACGTACTTTTCCACCTTTTTCAAGTGTCAAAAATCAATAACCAACATGCCACATTTAAGGCTCAATACATCAACCAATCAAAGGGGATTACACACCTTAGAATACGTGTAAAATTCTGCCCCACAATTAATACCAAGTAGTTCAATATTCAAATCCATTCTCGGCTAACATGTACAACAACACAAAGTCCTTTCCAATACTTTTTCAATCCAAGTTGTTAATTCTAACATGTTATATAGTCGTAAACAACTTTAACAACTACAATTCCTTCTTTATATAACATGCGACGACTAAACTAATAACCAAATTGAATTGTAATCTCAAAGGCTAATCATGCTAGTTTTGGATTAGTGGTTCCAATATCCATAACACTTATCAAACTTCAATATAATACATCTCATGCTTGTTAATATCCATAACTACAACAATAAGAAAACTTTAATCACTAAAACGACAAGGTTGTTACCTTGATAAGCCCTTATAAAATTCCAAGATTCAAAGTCGCTCCTTAGCAAATCTTAGCTCCTTTCCTTCACGCTCCAATCCTCTATTTGAAGCCCTTAGAAGTTCACAAACAACTTCTCTTCCATTTCCAATCAAAACTATGAAAACGACTTAGGTTTTCGCCTTGCGACTAACGTGAATTCTATTGAGATATCCTTACAATACCCCTAGGAACATTGGGTTAAAGTCTTGTGAATAATGAACCACAATTGCAAAAAAAATGTGTGGGAAAATCCTCAAACCCGAGAGCTCCATAAGCTAGATCAAAGTTATCTAATTTTTTCTAAGTGCTGAAGACTAGTCTTGCTACTAGTGTAGTATATATAAAACAATTGAGGGTCAAGATTACAACATTTGTGTGGCTAGGATGAAGAATATTTAATATCTAGTCAAGTGGTTGACTTAGTCAATTATCTCAAGCTTGTCAAGACTTGATCAACTCCTTGGTCATTTGACCATTTTAACCTTGTCAATTTCGTCCAAGACCATGTGGGGGTGACACGTGTCGCCCTCCCATTCGTCCATAAAATTTTGTAACCCTCGTGGGCCCCACAAAATGTAAAATTTCTCGGGTGGGCCCTACGTGACCAAATCCGTAAAATAAATTTCCACAATGAATATCAATTCCATACTCCTCAAATAATGCATTTTGAGAATCTAATTCACATCAACGAACATTTTTTCTTTCCGACGTTCGGAAGATTTTCCTTCGGAAAAACAATTCTTTCTTTCGTACCAATTTTCAAGTCTTGTGTTCTCGCGTCCATTCTCTTATGCATGTCCTGGAATTACGGGGTGTAACATTCTTCCCCCCTTAGAAACATTTGTCCCCGAATGTTCTTAGTCGGTTGTCAAGCTATACAAACTCCGACATAGTCTTTTTACTATGCCTATCAATCAATACTCCACAAGACCAACGATGCCACACATGGCCACCACATAACATACGTAAATATATAAATGGACCTTCCATCCGCGGTCCCTTCTCATAAAACTCGAAGGTTACAGTCTTAACAAAAACGGGATCTTTAGAGGTTCCTTTCTTTTTCTCGCATAAAGGGATGGCCCTGTCGTATTCTAAGTCATGGGACTAACACTATCTGAATCATTCAGTCGGACTCCCACTCAGCTAACTGATGTGTTCCCTCGTGTTACTTCCCTTCTCTGTCTCAATTAGTCGAACCTATAATCTGTCTAGCTTAGTTTACCAACCGGTGTAAACTCTAATACTAGTAGCATCTCAATCATGAGCACCTATGGACAGTGTTACTGAACCTAAGGCGTGTGTATCATCACAATTAAACTCCACTCACGGCCTAAAAGGGATTTTCTCTATGCACCTTCATTACTCATAACTATAATCACTATAGTTCTTTTAACCCTTGTTCCTTCCCATTCTTACTTGTCATACTTTCTCGTACTTCCAAACTTATTTTAGTACATGTACAAAATTTTAAATATTGTTTATGTTCTTCAATCCTTGGAGTTACTATCCAAACTTGGCCATTTTGCTACTTGCATTTCTGTTAAGGCCCTTCTTGGCCCTCACGACCTGGTTCCGGTGGAACGCCACCACGAACTCGTACAATAATTAACTAGACTTGGGCCTTACATCCTCGTGACCCTATCACATAGAGGGACCATATCCAACTGACATCACCCCATTTCATACTACCGGTTGACCCGAAATGGGTCCACAACCCGACCCATCGTCACACTTAACTTCTCATTCTTAGTCTGAAATAAATCTCTCTCTTATCTCAAGTTACTTCTCACCCTATCCTCTCATTCACTAGAGGTTCGTCACATAGGCCCAAATATCTCTATTGTACATCCTTCCCTATCGGTCTTCACACTGTTATGGGGTAATTACAACTTGTGAACCCTACACAACTATAGTCTCAGCTCACTTTATCATTCTTGTCAACATTCTTCACTTTACTAATCAAAGTATCTCTACTTCTGGTGGTGCTATCAATTTACAACTATTAGTAACAAAGGAAAAACATATACGCTAGGGCGAAATCTGAATCTATCAGCGCATGTATGATTCAAAAGAATTGAAATATACCTGTAACCCCATGCAATGTTGCCTCTTGATCCTGCCCAGTAGCCACGTCATCTATACGGTTCGAAGGACCGCCAAAACTATAAACTCCACCCTGACCTCTACTACGGCTGGCTGACATCTGAACACCCTGCCCTGGGGGGCGCACGATTTTGGAGGCAAAGGAACCAACCACCGGCCTCATAGGCTGAGCCACCTCACCGGTGCTCTTTCTAAAAGGACATACCTTCAGTATATGGCCCGGACGGCCACAATAAAAACAAACACCTGTGCCATAGCGGCATTTCCCCATGTGACGCTTACTACATCGGAAACACTGAGGAATAAGTGGCCTCGACTGAGAAAATCCTCTGCTCCTCTGAAAACCTTGAATCCTGGAGCTCGGACCGGCTCCTAAATACCTTATGGGGTCCAATATCCCACCTGTGAGCTGCGGGGGTATGTCCTGGGTAGGCTGGGATGAATATCTCACTCATTCCGAAATTGCTCGTCCAAAACTCACCGGATAACTAACCGCGTAGCCCCTCTTATCTTGTGTCACGACCGTTCGGGGCGATCGTGCCTTACCCGCACCCAAGTAGTCATACATCGAGAGAAAATCAGCGGAATATAAAACAAGACATGAAACAATGTAAATTGAGACACGCTTTATCCGAGAAAAGTCGCCGCATATATATATATAAACCAAAATCGCGATACATCCCAATTGTACAATAGACTACTGCACTCTGGAAGTAAACAACTATGGCGGACAGGCCCGCCATACCTGAATGTACATATATCTACAACATCGGGAGAACCATACCAAAAGTCGAGCCTCCGGAGAAGGAGCTCACGACACCAAAGCAAAAGATCCTAAGGATGCGGATCTAGCACCGCTTCCCTTACTCGCGGCATGAACGCAGCCAAGGAGGTCGATAACAGTACCAAGTATGTGAAATCAGAAAGTACTTAAATGAAATCATATCATTTTAAAGCCAATTTTACAAATATGTATGGAATAACCAATGTAACCGCACATAGTGCCACATCACAAACAATAGTAACAACAGGTAAACTGTAACAGGTATTTTCTAGGCTGCGAATGATCGAAGCAAGGCCAATCGCCCATAGTATCATTATGCATGCCTAATCCTGGACTCCCGTAGTCTGCATAGGCCACCTAGGCCCGCATGAGGTATTCCCCGCATCGAGGGTAGCTACTCCTCGGCATCGTCCTGGACTCGTAGTCCGCATGGCCACATAGACCGCATGGCCACATGGACCGCACACTAACCTGGAACTCTCGTAGCTCCGCATAGGTCCTCTGGACCCGCATGAGGTATTCTCGAATCATAGTCCCAGACTTCCTGAGGTATACCCCGCATCGGAGGGCAGCTTAACCCCCGGTATATCATGTCAAGAGGTGAGTGATGTAATACTAGCATAACGGCTAATCGTTAAACAACATAAGCACAAATAAGAATAACCTCTTTACACAAACGTTTACAAGATACTAACATACATAGCATCACAATATGTCTACTCAACAAACCATCTCACTGTACTTTCCAGAAATCAATACAAGTCTTTTATAAACACATAAGTAAACCGTTCCTTTTATCTTTCTTAAGTCGTTATACCTAACTTCCCATAAAGCTAGTATAACTCTTAAGCTTTTGTTTGAAAACCAAGTATTACTCTTCTTTAAAAAATGATTCATAATTCTTTTGAAATACTTCAAGATTCTTTTTATTTAGACTCAAGTCAAAGACGTCAAGTAAAACCATGTTCAGTTAACACACGCACGTCTACCGTACTATATATATTCTTTAAAATATCATGCTTAAGAGTATAGGAAGAATCACATACCTTCTCGGCGAAATCCACCTGCCAAGTCGAATATGTCGCGCGCAGAGTATCAACCTATAATAGTCAAATACGTCTATCAACGTCTAGACTACTCTGTAGGATAATCTAAGCAGAGGGTTCTCTATTCTACGGAAAATCGGGCAGCACTTCTGTTATACCCCGTATTTTCAGAGTATGTACGTAAGGACGTACGTAGAAAATTTGAACTTGAAGATTTGGCTTGGCCGATTTATTTTTATGCACAACCCCCGGTTAGAGTCGTTTTTCGACGAAACGTTTTCACAGCTTTCGTAGGGAAAATTCCGGCTATGTCATTTATATTTTTTGCGGATTTTTCCGAGAGACGAAACGTGTTGGACCAACAAGAGGGCGCCACTTGGCACCCTCTCATTGGTGGAGTGTGGGCGGTAAAGGTGGCCGAAAGTGAGGCCTTTGTGGTCAAGGGTTGGTAGGATATTTTGTGTGTTAGTTGGTTAGGGTGCACTTGGCAAGATCTTGGCCCTACACTTGCCTTGCACTTGGCAAGATCTTGGCCATTGGTTGTGTAACGACCCGTTCCGGGGCCCGTTACTGGTGCCTTATCCCGGGCACCCTAGTGACACAACATCAGAGAAAACCAGCGGAAAATAAAACTTTAAACAAGAAACAAGATATATGATCATAAACAAAGCAACCCAACTGTTACCTTCCAATAACATAAATAAATACAACTCTTTCAAAGCGAGCAGTTTAATCCTTTTACAACCCCGCCCACAACAAGATTACAGCACTTAAGATTTACAACAACTATGACGGACAGGGGCCTCGCCATACCCCGAATGTACAAGAACCTACAACTCGGGAACACATACCAAAAGATAAGCCTCGGAGAAGCGGAGCTTCCCAAAACGCTGAATCGAGATCCTAAGAGCGAGGATCCACGGCCGATGTACCTCTACTGCGGCATGAACGCAGCCCCGGGCGAGGTCGAGACAACAGTACCAAGTATGTGAAATCAAAAATATCAGAATGAAATCATACTAGTCTATATAAAGGTGAGACATGTATGATAACCAAACTACGCTCACAACATAAGCGATCATGTCGATCCGTGACTCACGCCTCAAGTCATCACTCAAATATAACTATGGGTCTCACGCCCACAACATCAATCATGTTCGCATCACGGCCGCATGCCCCGAATTCTGCATCGGTGTAGACATGTCCATGATGCAACAATAATACCAATGCCCCATGGCCACATGCCCGAATTCTACCTCGGTGTACACGTCCATATGACATCAACAATAATATCTTGGGTGATCAACCCCGCCGCACGCCACATGCCCCGAATTCTACCTCGGTGTAGACATGTCCATGTAACCACAATAACAATATATCGGGTAATCAACCCGACCGCACGGCCGCGTGCCCCAAATCGCGTCGGTGTAGACATGTCCATGTGACATCAACAACAAGACAGTAATCAAAATGGAAACATACCCGTGGAATTCTCCATCACTGCCAGCACGTCCAAGTAAGTTCTCAACAAGTCGACCGGCCCTCTATCGAGAGACGCGGTAACACAGAAATACCACACTTGCACAACAAAGACTATCATCACAAGCATAGGCAAGTTTCACAACAACAAGCATAGGCAAGTTTCACAACAACAAGCATAGGCAAGTTTCACAACAACAAGCATAGGCAAGTTTCACAACAACAAGCATAGGCAAGTTTCACACAACTCAAAGTACTTTCATTTTATGCCAAAGTCCGGGTTTTTAACCCCAAAGTACTACATACGTTAAGTTCTTTTAAAAGAGATCCATTACTTTTATAAAAGTCACCCTATACCCGTAGTATTAGAATGACCAACCCACATTCCTTTTCAAAATCAAGTAACAACATTCTTTTCCTAATTCCAGTTTGCCTAGTTTCAATTACTCAAGCTTCTCATTTTCAGATGATTTCATAGTTCCCAAACTTAATCACTTGATTCCTTTTTAGAACAATTGAGTAACATATGTCATATATGTGAGTAGTTTATTCTTGTTTATAACGATCTTATTACAGCAGCCATGATCTAGAAAATGTAATATCATTTTGTCTCATCTTAGCTTCTATGCAGATGGAGGTTTCTACTGGTTTTAATACAACACATCATTATTCAATACATTTTCCTTTATTAACGCTGCGGTGGTGCAGCCGATACACATTCCGATTTCCAAATCAAGAAACATTATCCCTTTAAAAACCAAGTACTCATTACTCACGAATGAGGTTTCACACAACATCCACATTAAAACAAATAAGTTAAGTCTCTTATCTTATAAGATCAAGTCTCTTAACTTCTAACAGCAGTAAACCATTTTCACCTACATAAGGTCGTTATAACTAACTTCCCATAAAGCTATTATAACACCCTATGTTTTAAACCAACCAAATCACTTAGCACATGTATGCTCACCGTACTACATAGTTCACAACAATCATGCTAGAAAAGATAGGAAGAGGTTCACATACCTCGCGACGATTTATCGACAATAAGCAAAATGCTCCAAGTACTACAACCTTGCTAGCCCTTTCCACTCCTCGAGTAGAATACGCTAATCTTAGTACTTTCACCTATAAAGGTCACAAACGTCTATTAACCCCAAAACAAAAAGTTTCTATCTTTCTACAGAAAATTCGGCAAAGACCTCCCCAACAACAGCGTAAATCTCCTCCTCTATCGAGGCGGCTACCAAGCCAACCAGGGGGGGGGGGGTCTACACGTCTAACCTGACGTGTACAATTCTACTCGAATACTACACAAGTCTCCGCAATACTGATCCCATGTAAATACATTGCCGGGATTCTTTATTCTTCAGGCTTAAGTCAAAAGACATTGCCGAATACTAAGTATAGTTCCATATATAGTATACTTCAACTATATATTCTAACAAACATGTAATTTCCAATTACAATAGAGGGACAAGATAATTACCTCGATAAGCCCAAAATTATCCAAGTTATAATGTCGATCCTGAGCAAGGTTTAGCTCCTACTCCGTGCGCTCCAATCCGCTCCAAACAACCCTTAGAAGTTCTAACCAACTTCTACTCAAATACTTCAACCAACCATGAAGATTTCCTTAGGGTTTCGGTTTGAGACTAAAAGGACAAAAGGTAGTATTTCCGGACTCTACGTAAAGAGGTATCTTTGGAATACTACAAGGTACAAGGCTAAGGTATTTTGGGCATTATAACAATACTAGGAGAAGTATTTCAATACCACAAGGGAGGGGTATTATACGAAAACAACTAGGCTAGGGGGGGGGTACCCCATGACTAGCACCACAGGGGAGGGAACCTCTACCAAAGGCCACCCGCAACGGGGGCGGCGCAAGGCTCTCGGCTAAGAGCTCACAAAGGGGGAGGAGAGTTTTCAAGGCTTAGACAAGTGAAGAGTGGATGAAGAAGTTCATCTCTAAGGGGGGGTATTTATAGGAAACCAAAAGCCAACCAATGGCCAAGATCAAGCCATGTGCAAGACAAGTGTATGGCCTTGATCAAGCCAAGTGCACCCTAACCCCTACTCCACAAAACAAGGCACAAAACATGGCACCAAACAAGCCACAAACAAGGCAAAACAAGGAGCCAATAGGCCTCCAACCCGTGACCAACCGGCCAACCCAATCGCCAAATGAGGTGACAAGTGTCACCTCCCGTTGGTCCAAAACATTTCGTTGCTCGGAAAAATCCGCAAAAATACTAAATGACATAGCCGGAATTTTCCCAACGTAAGCTGTGGAAACGTTTCGTCGAAAAACGACTCCAATCGGCACTTGTGCCCAAAATTCGGTCCTTTGCCTAACTTAAGGCTCAAATTCTCTACGCACGCCCCACGCATATACTGGAAATGCGGGTATAACATTCTCCTCCTTAGAAACATTCGTCGAATGTTCCTTCTCAAGTCTCAACACAAACATGCGCTAGTATAGCCTTCACTGCTATACGCACGAAAACAATCATGCCACACCTGGCCATAAAAATAACAAACGCACCAATACTTAAACCCAAGTCAATGAGGAAACACCTCTAATCATCACAAAAACCCCTTACCTGAGGTCTAAAATATACTCCCGTCACACCTTCATTTCAAAAGAAACGATCACACACGCTCACTTTTCCCTATCTTGTTGTACCCTTCTAACACTCAAACTCTTTCTAGTATCTGTACCATACTTGACCATTACTAGTTCTCGAAAATCTCCGAGTCACTACCTCAAACTTGGTCATCTTACTAACCTCAAACTTCCTTAAGGCCATTCCCGCCTTTACGAACCGCTTCGTCGAACGCGTCCACGAACTCATACGATGGTCACACAAACTTGGGCCTAGCATCCTCGTGACCCTACCACCAAGGGACCACCTAACCGACCCACCCCAAACCGGGTTACGGGTTGACCCGCAAATGGTCCTCAACCCGACCCCAACCGCCAAACTCTTGTTCCCGATCCTAACAATCTTACTAATTCACATCATGAAAGCTACCACTTCCATCTCACACTACCCACGGACTTATCACACAAATAAATCCCACGTATACTACTACTCTGATAAGGGTCAAAAATAAATCTTCAACTCAAGACGACCTTACCCCTAAGGTCTCAGTCGTGACATAGTCTAAGGTTCACACTTACCATGCCCCCATACGTATCCTCCCAACTAAGCATGTTTTCTAACTCACAATTAACACAACGCTATTCGTACATAACACATAATAATGAGACCATCATAACAAGCATACCAAAACTCTAGAGGGTTAAGGATATACCTGAAGCTACCGCTCCACTCTAATCATAGGCACGCCTGCAGGCGCATAATCGTAGGCGCGATGAACCACCATCGATCCGTGGTGAGTCGTAACATCCGTGCTACCCTTGGTCGGACAGTTACTCGCAAAATGGCCCTGCTGGCCGCAAAAATAACAAGCTCCCCTGGCACCACGACACTCCCCGAAATGCGGTCTACCACATCGACCACACCGAGGTAGGTGACCGTGATCCGCCAACACTTACTTCCTCGAAACTCAACCGCGAGCCTCGACCTACTCCGAATACTCTGGATGCTCAAGATTGTGGAGGACCACTGCGACCGCGGAGGTACAAAACTAGTATCTTTCCGAGGCGTCCGCCTCGAAAGTCACCAAAGGACCTCGTTGTTCGCCCTCTTCGCGATCTTGGTCATTCCGTCGACCTCTCCGCGTGCCTCACATCCCGGTCGATGAGCTCGCACGGGCAATGTCCATGCCCATGAAGAGTTACTCCTGAACATGCCTCGACATGTAATCATCGAGCCTCAGAACATATCGGTGCACTCGATCCTCCATACTAGCTACCAACGCTGACGCATCGCCAATGAGTCGAACTCCACATTGTACTCCCGAACCGCACGCCCGCCTGTCTAAGCATCAAAATCGTCGCCCGTGCCTCCTCATCTGCGGAGGCAAGAAGTGCGTGAGAAAGCCCCAAAACTCATCCCATACACCGGAGGTGCATGCTCTCCCGAAAACTCCCATGAATCAAACCAATCGATCGCGGTATCACGCACCGACGCGAACCAAAGGTCACAGACTCGGTCTCAAGACTTGATCACCCGCGTGATCCACAGAATCGCCGGATGAACTCCTCGGATCATCCTCGAGCCTCGACCCATAAAACTCGGGGCTACAACTCGTAAAGTCCCGTAGCCTCAAACTATCTCGCTCGGGGTGAACCATCAGTGCATCGAATCGAATCACTGCGTCGGCCTATCCTCATATCTCGCCACGACTCGCCAAGAATCGCCATCTCCTTATAACCCATCTCTCGCCCTGCATCGGGATCGAGGCTCGTGTATCGGTCTCAGCGGCCATTGCCGCGCCTAACCTCTCTGGGCCGGGCGGCGTCACAAAACCCGCCGTCAAGCACAACCTCGTACATGCGGGCTGCGCGCTGCACTACTCTCAGATCTCACTAGCGGTTCCTCGCTGTCTTGCCCTTCGTGGCTCTGGTTTGCCTTGCGCGAGGCATAACTGGTAAAACGAGACACGCTGGAGGGTCCAACTTACAACACGACTCTAAGGCACGATCTCGGAATGAGAAGAATGGAAACCAATCCTAAATGTCCTGCAGCCTCTCGATTATAGATGGTGCACAACACACCGATAATCAAGACTCTACTAGACACGGTCTGAGACACTTTCCGAGGATTAATCGCTCGATACCACTTTTGTAACGACTGCCCGGCCCAAGCATCGTGCCTTATCCCGCACCCTAGTGACACAACATCGAGAAAACCAATGAAAATAAAACTTTAAACAAGAAACAAGATATATGATCATAAAACAGGCCAACCCAACGGTTACCTTCCAATAACATAAATAAATACAACTCTTTCAAAACGAACAGTTTAATCCTTTTTACAACCCTGCCCACAACAGTACTACAAACCTCTAAGATTTACAACAACTATGATGGGACAGGGCCCCGCCATACCCCTGAATGTACAAGAACCTACAACTCAGGGAACACATACCAAAAGATAAGCCTCCGGAGAACGGAGCTTCCCAAAACGCTGAACTGAGATCCTAAGAGCGAGGATCCACGACCGATGTACCTCTACCTGCGGCATGAACGCAGCCCCGGGCGAGGTCAAGATAACAGTACCAAGTATGTGAAATCAGAAATATCAGAATGAAATCATACTAGTCTATATAAAGCGGAGACATGTATGATAACCAAACTACGCTCACAACATAAAAGCCATGTCGATCGGTGACTCACGCCTCAAGTCATCACTCAAATATAACTATGGGTCTCACGCCCACAACATCAATCATGTTCGCATCACGGCCGCATGCCCGGACTGCAGACGGTAGACATGTCCATGATGCAACAATAATACCAATGCCCCATGGCCACACGCCCCTAATTCTACCTCGGTAGACACGCCCATGTGACATCAACAATAATATATTGGGTGATCAACCCCGCCGCACGCCACATGCCCCGAATTCTACCTCGGTGTAGACATGTCCATGTAACCACAATAACAATATATCGGGTAATCAACCCGACCGCACGCCGCATGCCCCGAATCTGCAGACGGTGTAGACATGTCCACGTGACATCAACAACAAGACAAGAATCAAAATGGAAACATACCCGTGGAATTCTCCATCACCGCCAAAGACGCCCAAGTAAGTTCTCAATAAGTCGACCGCCTCTATCGAGAGACGGTATACGTAAATACCACACTTGCACAACAAAGGCTATCATCACAAGCATAGGCAAGTTTCACAACAACAAGCATAAGCAAGTTTCACAACAACAAGCATAGGCAAGTTTCACAACAACAAGCATAGGCAAGTTTCACAACAACAAGCATAGGCAAGTCTCACACAACTCAAAGTACTTTCATTTTATGCCAAAGTCCGGTTTTAACCCCAAAGTACTACATACGTTAAGTTCTTTTAAAAGAGATCCATTACTTTTATAAAAGTCACCCTATACCCGTAGTATTAGAATGACCAACCCACATTCCTTTTCAAAATCAAGTAACAACATTCTTTTCCTAAGTTCCAGTTTGCCTAGTTTCAATTACTCAAGCTTCTCATTTTCAGATGATTTCATAGTTCCCAAACTTAATCACTTGATTCCTGTTTAGAACAATTGAGTAACATATGTCATATATGTGAGTAGTTTATTCTTGTTTATAACGATCTTATTACAAAGACCATGATCTAGAAAATGTAATATCATTTTGTCTCATCTTAGCTTCTATGCTGATGGAGGTTTCTACTGGTTTTCATACAACACATCAGTATTCACTAGAGTTTCCTGTTATTAACGCTGCAGTGGTCCTGTCGATACACATTCTCGATTTCCAAATCAAGAAACATTATCCCTTTAAAAACCAAGTACTCATTACTCACGAATGAGGTTTCACACAACATCCACATTAAAACAAATAAGTTAAGTCTCTTATCTTATAAGATCAAGTCTCTTAACTTCTAACAGCAGTAAACCATTTTCACCTACATAAGGTCGTTATAACTAACTTCCCATAAAGCTATTATAACACCCTATGTTTTAAACCAACCAAATCACTTAGCACGTATGTCGCTCACCGTACTACATAGTTCACAACAATCATGCTAGAAAAGATAGGAAGAGGTTCACATACCTCGCGACGATTTATCGACAATAAGCAAAATGCTCCAAGTACTACAACCTTACTAGTGTTATACCCCGTATTTCCAGAGTATGTACGTGGGGGACGTACGTAGAAATTTTCGAACTTCTTTAGGCTTGGCCGAATTTTTTTGTGCACAACACCCGGTTAGAGTCGTTTTTCGACGAAATGTTTTCACAGCTTTCGTAGGGGAATTTCCGGCTATGTCATTTATAATTTTTGCGGATTTTTCCGAGAGACGTAACATTTTGGACCAACAAGAGGGCGACACTTGTCACCCTCTAATTGGTGAAGGTTGGCGGACGAAATGGGCAAGGATTGGCACGTTTTTTGTGTTGAATTGTGGTCAAGGGTTAGGTAGGATATTTTGTGTAGATGGATAAGGTTGCACATGGCTTAATCTTGGCCTTACACTTGCTATGCACTTGTCTTCATCTTGGCCATTGGTTGGCCTTCACTTGACCTATAAATACCCCCTTAGTTGATGAACTTTCTTCATCCAAAACTTGAGCAATCTACCTAAGTCTCAAAATACTCCTCCTCTTACTTACTTTCGTCCGCCACACTACCCCTCGAGAAGCCTTGGCGAGAGGTCTACCCCTAGCCTAGTTGTTTTCGTATAATACCCTTGTTGTGGTATAGAAATACTCTCCAAGTATTGTTATTATGCCCAAATACCTTGGCCCAAATACCTTGTAGTACTTTCCAAAGTACCCTTTTACAAAAGCCAGAAAATACTATTATACTTTCCTCACTACTAAAACGAAACCCTAAGTAAATCTTCACCCGTAGTTGAAGTTATAGTAGAAGTTGGTTAGAACTTCTAAGGGTTGTTTGGAGCGGCCTGAGCGCCTGAGTAGAGCTAAACCTTGCTCAGATCGACATTTAAACTCGGATAATTTTGGGCTTATCGAGGTAAACACTCTTGACCTTCTATTGTAATTGGAAATTACATGTTGTAGGAATATATAGTTGAAGTATACTATATATAGAACTGAACATTATAATTGTGCGCAATGTCTTTTGACTTAAGCTCGAATAATACTTACAGAATGTCTTGCGACTTAAGCTGAATTTAAATAAGAGAATCAATCAGTAATTACATAGGATCAGACATGAGACTTGTGTAGCATTGCATGTAGTAGAATTGTACACGCCCGGTCAGACGTGTTAACCCCTGTTGGCTTGGTAGCGCCTCGATAGAGGAGGAGATTTACGCTGCATGTGGGGAGGTGTCACCAATTTTCGTAGAATATTCTACGTCGGGATCTAAAGATATTAATAGGCGCTTTGTGGCCTCTATAGGTTGTAGTACTACGCAGGAGTGACTGCTGATCGAGAGTGTAGCCGGCTGAGGTACTTGGAGCGTTTTGCTATTAGTCGATAATCGTCGCGAGGTATGTGAACCTCTTCCTATCTCTTCTAGCATGATATGTGTGAACTATGTAGTACGGTAGACGCATACGTGCTAAATGTATTTGATTGGTTTAAAACATAAAGTGTTATAACGGCTTTATGGGAAGTCGGTTATAACGACTTTATGTGGATAAGAAAATACTTTGTGGTTTCAAAAGGTAATCGATTTGAATAATAACTGGCTTGATATGTGTTAATAAAGAACTTGAAGTATTTCAAAAGATTTATGAATCGTTTTGAAAGAATGAGTAGTACTTGGGTTTTGAAAGCTTAAGAGTTATACTAGCTTTATGAGAAGTTAGGTATAACGGCTTAAGAATGTTTTCTTGATTTCGAAATCGAATGTGTATCGACAAACCACCGCGGCTAATAAAAGGAAAATGTATTGACTAATGAAGTATTATTAAAACCAAGAGAGACCTCCATCCGCATGTGCTAAGATGACAAAATGATATTACATTTCCTAGATCATGGTCGCTAATGAGATTGATTATAAACAAGAATAACCTACTCACATATAAGACATATGTTTCTCAAAACGTTTAAAGGAGAATTATGTTTTAAAGGACTAAAACTATGAACTACGAAACCTTTTTCTAAAATGAGAAACTTGAGCATTCAAAATTAGGCAAACTTGAACGTTTGGAAAATAAGGTTGTTACTTGATTTTACAAAGGAAAGCATTTTGGTTTACTTAACAATGTTAGTCACTCAAATTTTATACTACGGGTATCGGGTGACCTTTGTAAAAGAAATGGATCTTAAAAGGAATTTAACGGACGTAGTACTTTAAGGTTAAAATCCGGACTTTGACATAAAATGAAAGTACCTTGAGTCGTGTGTAACTTGCTTATGCTTGTTGTTATGAAACTTGACCATGTTACGTGTAATAGCCTTGTTGTGCAAGAACTGTGTTCTACTCGACACGTCATCCGAATGTATTTCACTTGACACGGTCATCCGAATGTATCTCATCGGATTACCGTCATCCGAATGTATCTCACTTGATTACCGGGTCATCCGGGAATGTATCTCACTTGATTACCGGGTCATCCGGGAATGTGTTCTACTCGATTACCGGGTCATCCGGGAATGTATTTCACTTGATTACCGGGTCATCTGGGAATGTATTTCACTCGACTACGGTTCATCCGAATGTATATCACGGACTACCGGTTCATCCGGAATGTATTTCATCGACTACCGGTTCATCCGAATGTATTCCACACGTTTCTATATTGGGTCCATAAGATGGGCCGAGACTCGTTATACGTATCACATGATTTGTACCTAGATCGCTGGCGGTGAGAAGAAGTTCCACGCATGAGGATGACTTTGAGGCGTGAGTCCACGACTTGACATGATCGCTTCTATGTTGTGAATCGTAGTTTAGTTATCATACATGTCTCCCGCTTTATATAGACTATTATGATTTCATTTACTGATTTTACGCTTTCACATACTTGGTACTGTTATCGACCTCCTTCGGGGCCGCTCATGCCGCAGTAAAAGGTACATCATGTCGATCCTCGCTTAGGATCACCTTTCACAGATTGGGAAGCTCCGTTCCTGAGGCTTATCTGCTGTATGTTACCACGAGTCCAGAGGTTCTTGTACATTCGTGGGTATGGCGGCCATGTCCGTCATAGTTGTTGTATAAATTCTAGAGGTCCAGAGTAATCGTGCAAGGTGGTTTGTAAAAAGGGATAACTGTTCGGGTATTTATGTATATATATGATGAAGGCAACTGTTTTGGTTGGCCTGTTTATTCATTTTGTCTCTAAATTCATGTTCATGTTTTATTTCCGCTGATTTTTCTCTGATGTTGTATCACTAGGGTGCCCGGGGTAAGGCACCAGTCACGGGCCCGGGTTCGGGTCGTGACAAAAGTGGTATCAGAGCAGTTAGTCCTCGGAAAGTGTCTACAGACCGTGTCTAGTAGAGTCTTGATTATCGGTGTGTTGTGCACCACATCTATAATCAGGAGGCTGCAGGACATTTAGGATTGGTTTCCATTCTTCTCATTCTGAGATCGTGCCTTAGAGCTGTGTGATAAATTGGACCCCTCTGACGTATTCCTTTCCTTTGCCAGTTATGCCTCCGCGTAAGGCAACCCAGGCCCAGATGGGCAAGGCAATGAGGAGTCATAGTGAGATACGAGGAGTACGAGGGCGCAGCTCGGCCAAGACTGAGACAAGATTCGACGGCGGTTTCGCGACGCCACAAAGACCAAAGAAGTTTAGAGCCGCAGCGGTGGGTCTGAAACTACAAGACTGAGCCTCCACCCCACACCGAGCCGATGAGACGGGTACAAGGAAATGGCGATTCGCCATCGCCGTGGTCGTGGCCGATATGAGGATAGGCCGATGCAGCAGCCCAAATTTCAAAGAAGACCTCGTAGTTCACCCCCGAGCGCATTGAGGCTACGGGACTTCCCGAGTCAGAGCCTCCAGGTGTTCTATGGATCGAGCCGAGGACGACCCTCGGGAGTTTATCCGACAGCCACACGGATCATGAGAGTGATCGAGCCTCGAGGCGTAGTCGGTGGTATTGGTTCGCATCACCGCGTGATATCGCAGCTTGACCGTTTGATTCGTGGGAGCTGTCCCGGGAAGAGCATGCACTTCCAGCAGTTTGGGACGAGTTCTCGAGGGCATTTCTTGCACATTTCTTGCCTCCACAGATGAGGAGGGCTCGGGCCGACAAATTTTTGACGTTGAGGCAGGACGGTTAGAGAGTACAATGTGGAGTTCGACTCATTAGCTCGGTATGTCCCCGCTGTAGTAGCTGATATGGAGGACAGAGTACACCGCTACGTCACCGGGCTGGACGATTACTTGGCAGAGGCTTGTACGGGTGTAGCTCTTCAGCCAGGCATGGACATTGCCCGCATGCAAGCTCATGCACTAGGATGTGAGGCACGGAGAGGTCGACGGAATGACCGAGATCAGCAGAAGAGGGCCAGAACAGCAGGGTCCTTTGGTAACTTTCGAGGCGGACCGCCTCAGCAGCAGGCTAGTTATGTACCTCCGCCAAGATGCAGTGGTTCTCCGCGCCTTCGTGTCGTTCGGTATTCGAGCTGGTCGAGCTCCGTGGCTTCGTTCACGAGTTTACGTGAGTGCTAGCCGCCAGGATTCATGCCCTCCTCAGCACGATGCGGCAAACATCATCCCGAAATGTCGTTTTTATCGGTGCTTGCTTCACCGCGCCGTCGGGGCCATGTGACGAGACATCGCGGCTTATAGGAGAGGTACCGGCAGGCGCAGCCTTTGGATCGGCGCAGTTCATCGCTTTCTACGCGCATACTGCAGGGCAGCCTTATGATTAGAGTGGAGCGGTAGCTTCAGGTATATCCTTAACCATCTAGAGGCTTGTATGTTTTGATGTTATGTTAATGTGTTAAGTGTTATGTTCGGATAGCTTTGTGCTAAAATGTGATTTAGGAACCTGGTTGGGGAAAAAGGGTAAGCCTGGGGGTGAGAAAATGATGAACCTTAGAATATTACAGTTGAGACCTTAGATGTAAGGCCGTCTTGAGTACAAGATTTTGCGAGTGATCCTTGTCAGAGTGCATTTTATGCCTAGAAAATATTGTGTGATAAGTCTCTGGGTTGGGTAAATGAAAGTGGTATCTTTCATGATGTGATTTAGCAAGGTTGTTCCGGATCGAGAAACGAGAGAGTCGGCGTGACAGAGGCTCGGGTTGAGGACGTGTTGCGTGTCAACCCGTAGCCCGGAATGAGGTGGGGTCAGCTCTGGGTGGTCCCGCCAGGCGGTAGGGTCACGAGGGTGCTAGGCCCAAGTTTAGATGACCATCGTATGAGTTCGTGGATATGTTCGACCGGCGGATCGTGAAGGCCTAAGTGGCCTTAAGAAAGATCGAGGCTAGTAAGATAACCAAGTTGGAGGTGGTGACTCCAAGGTTTGGAGAACTGAAGTGATGACTGAAGTGTGGTACGTATACTGGAAGAGTTCAAGAGTTCGAGAAGAGTACGACGAGTAAGGGTAGAGGCGAGCATGTATTGCGAGCATAGATATGATCATTTCTTGTAAAGGGAGAAGGTGCGAAGATGTATATTTTAGACCTCAGGGATCGCAAGCAGCCCGGTACCATTTGTTGGGTCGCCGGAGTGACACTAGAACCTCGCGGCAAAGTGACAAAAGTTTGTGATGTTAGAGGTGTTTCCTCGTGGACTTGGATATAAGTATTTGCGTGCATGTGTTGTTTTCGTACAACAGGCGTTGGAAACTTATTGAAGAACTTTATCGTTATCCGTCTTGAGAAGGAACATTCGGGACGAATGTTTCTAAGGAGGGGAGAATGTTATACCCCGTATTTCCAGAGTATGTACGTGGGGGACGTACGTAGAAATTTTCGAACTTCTTTAGGCTTGGCCGAATTCTTTTGTGCACAACACCCGGTTAGAGTCGTTTTTCGACGAAACGTTTTCACAGCTTTCGTAGGGGAATTTCCGGCTATGTCATTTATAATTTTTGTGGATTTTTCCGAGAGACGTAACATTTTGGACCAACAAGAGGGCGACACTTGTCACCCTCTAATTGGTGAAGGTTGGCGGACGAAATGGGCAAGGATTGGCACGTTTTTTGTGTTGAATTGTGGTCAAGGGTTAGGTAGGATATTTTGTGTAGATGGATAAGGTTGCACATGGCTTAATCTTGGCCTTACACTTGCTATGCACTTGTCTTCATCTTGGCCATTGGTTGGCCTTCACTTGACCTATAAATACCCCCTTAGTTGATGAACTTTCTTCATCCAAAACTTGAGCAATCTACCTAAGTCTCAAAATACTCCTCCTCTTACTTACTTTCGTCCGCCACACTACCCCCTCGAGAAGCCTTGGCCGAGGTCTACCCCCTAGCCTAGTTGTTTTCGTATAATACCCTTGTTGTGGTATAGAAATACTCCAAGTATTGTTATTATGCCCAAATACCTTGGCCCAAATACCTTGTAGTACTTTCCAAAGTACCCTTTTACAAAAGCCCGTAAAATACTATTATACTTTCCTCACCACTAAAACGAAACCCTAAGTAAATCTTCACCCGTAGTTGAAGTTATAGAAGTTGGTTAGAACTTCTAAGGGTTGTTTGGAGCGGCCTGAGCGCCTGAGTAGAGCTAAACCTTGCTCGGGATCGACATTTAAACTCGGATAATTTTGGGCTTATCGAGGTAAACACTCTTGACCTTCTATTGTAATTGGAAATTACATGTTGTAGGAATATATAGTTGAAGTATACTATATATAGAACTGAACATTATAATTGTGCGGCAATGTCTTTTGACTTAAGCTCGAATAATACTTACAGAATGTCTTGCGACTTAAGCCCTGAATTTAAATAAGAGAACCGAATCAGTAATTACATAGGATCAGACATGAGACTTGTGTAGCATTGTGTAGTAGAATTGTACACGCCCGGTCAGACGTGTTAACCCCTGGTTGGCTTGGTAGCGCCTCGATAGAGAGGAGAGATTTACGCTGCCATGGGGAGGTCGCCGAATTTTCTCGTAGAATATTCTACGCCGGGATCTAAAGATATTAATAGCGCCAGGGCCTCTATAGGTTGTAGTACTACGTGTGGAGTGACCGCTTGACCGAGAGTGTAGCCGGCGTTTGAGGTACTTGGAGCGTTTGCTATTAGTCGATAATCGTCGCGAGGTATGTGAACCTCTTCCTATCTCTTCTAGCATGATATGTGTGAACTATGTAGTACGGCAGACGTATACGTGCTAAATGTATTTGATTGGTTTAAACATAAAGTGTTATAACGGCTTTATGGGAAGTCGGTTATAATTTTTATGTGGATAAGCAAATACTTTGTGGTTTCAAAAAGGTAATCGATTTGAATAATAATCGCTTGATATGTGTTAATAAAGAACTTGAAGTATTTCAAAAGATTTATGAATCGTTTTGAAAGAATGAGTAGTACTTGGTTTTGAAAGCTTAAGAGTTATACTAGCTTTATGGGAAGTTAGGTATAACGGCTTAAGAATGTTTTCTCGATTTCGAAATCGAATGTGTATCGACAAACCATCGGCGTTAATAAAAGGAAAATGTATTGACTAATGAAGTATTATTAAAACCAAGAGAGACCTCCATCCGCATGTAAGCTAAGATGAGACAAAATGATATTGCATTTCCTAGATCATGGTCGCTTAATGAGATTGATTATAAACAATAATAAACTACACACATATAATACATATTATTCACAAAACCTTAAATGTAGAATTATGTTTTAAAGGACTAAAACTATGAACTACTAAAAATTTTTCAAAAATGAGAAAATTTAGCATTCAAATTAGGCAAACTTGAACGGTTGGAAAATAAGGTTGTTACTTGATTTTACAAAGGAAAGCATTTTGGTTTACTTAACAATGTTAGTCACTCAAATTTTATACTACGGGTATCGGGTGACCTTTGTAAAAGAAATGGATCTTAAAAGGAATTTAACGGACGTAGTACTTTAAGGTTAAAATCCGGACTTTGACATAAAATGAAAGTACCTTGAGTCGTGTGTAACTTGCTTATGCTTGTTGTTATGAAACTTGACCATGTTACGTGTAATAGCCTTGTTGTGCAAGAACTGTGTTCTACTCGATTACCGGGTCATCCGGGAATGTATTTCACTTGATTACCGGGTCATCCGGGAATGTATCTCACTGGATTACCGGGTCATCCGGGAATGTATCTCACTTGATTACCGGGTCATCCGGGAATGTATCTCACTTGATTACCGGGTCATCCGGGAATGTGTTCTACTCGATTACCGGGTCATCCGGGAATGTATTTCACTTGATTACCGGGTCATCCGGGAATGTATTTCACTCGACTACCGGTTCATCCGGGAATGTATATCACTGGACTACCGGTTCATCCGGGAATGTATTTCACTGACTACCGGTTCATCCGGGAATGTATTCCACACGTTTCTATATTGGGTCCATAAGATGGGCCGAGACCTGTTATACGTATCACATGATTTGTACCTAGACTGCCGGCAGTGAGGAAGAAGTTCCACGCACGGAGGATGACTTTGAGGCGTGAGTCCACGACTTGACATGATCGCTTCTATGTTGGAATCGTAGTTTGGTTATCATACATGTCTCCTGCTTTATATAGACTATTATGATTTCATTTACGTGATTTTACGCTTTCACATACTTGGTACTGTTGTCGACCTCCTTCGGCCGCGTTCATGCCGCAGTAAAAGGTACATCATTGCCGATCCCCGCTTTTAGGATCACCTTTCAACAGATTGGAAGCTCCGTTCCTTCTGAGGCTTATCTGTTGGTATGTTACCCTCGAGTCCAGTAGGTTCTTGTACATTCGGGTATGGCGGCCTGTCCCGTCATAGTTGTCAGATAAATTCTTAAGGTCCGTAGCAATCGCACAAGGTGGTTTGTAAAAAGGGATAACTGTTCGGGTATTTATGTATATATATGATGAAGGCAACTGTTTTGGTTGGCCTGTTTATTCATTTTGTCTCTAAATTCATGTTCATGTTTTATTTCCGCTGATTTTTCTCTGATGTTGTATCACTAGGGTGCCCGGGGTAAGGCACCAGTCACGGGCCCGGGTTCGGGTCGTGACAGCTAGCCCTTTCCACTCCTCGAGTAGAATACGCTACTCTTAGTACTTTCACCTATAAAGGTCACAAACGTCTATTAACCCCAAAACACAAGTTTCTATCTTTCTACGTAAAATTAGAAGACTCTCCCCGCAACAACAGAAATCTCCTCCTCTATCGAGGCTACCACTGCGAACCGGTGGTCTACACGCCTAACCGGACGTGTACAATTCTACTCGCAATACTACACAAGTCTCATCGCAATACACCCCATGTAAATACAGATTCGAGCTTTATTCTTCAGGCTTAAGTTAAAAGACATTGCCGAATACTAAGTATAGTTCCATATATAGTATACTTCAACTATATATTCTAACAAACATGTAATTTCCAATTACAATAGAGGGACAAGATAATTACCTCGATAAGCCCAAAATTATCCAAGTTATAATGTCGATCCTGAGCAAGGTTTAGCTCATACTCCGTGCGCTCCAATCCGCTCCAAACAACCCTTAGAAGTTCTAACCAACTTCTACTCAAATACTTCAACCAACTATGAAGATTTCCTTAGGGTTTCGGTTTGAGACTAAAAAGGACAAAAGGTAGTATTTCCGGACTCTACGTAAAGAGGTATCTTTGGAATACTACAAGGTACAAGGCTAAGGTATTTTGGGCATTATAACAATACTAGGAGAAGTATTTCAATACCACAAGGAGGGTATTATACGAAAACAACTAGGCTAGTGGGGTACCCTACCAGCTAGCACCACAAAGGGGAGGGGAACCTCTCGCCAAAGGCCACACGGTGGGAAGGGGAAGGCTCTCGCTAAGAGCTCAAAGGGGGAGAGTCTTCAAGGCTGAGACAAGGGACGAGTGGATGAAGAAGTTCATCTCTAAGGGGGGGTATTTATAGGAAACCAAAAGCCAACCAATGGCCAAGATCAAGCCATGTGCAAGGCAAGTGTATGGCCTTGATCAAGCCAAGTGCACCCTAACCCCTACTCCACAAAACAAGGCACAAAACATGGCACCAAACAAGCCACAAAACAAGGCCAAAACAACGAGCCAATAGCCTCCAACCCGTGACCAACCGCCAACCCATTATCGCTTCAAATGAGGGTGACAAGTGTCACCCTCCGGTTGGACCAAAACATTTCGTGGCTCGCAAAAATCCGCAAAAATACTAAATCACATAGCCGGAATTTTCCCAACGTAAGCTGTGGAAACGTTTCGTCGAAAAACGACTCCAATCGGCACTTGTGCCCAAAATTCGGTCCTTTGCCTAACTTAAGGCTCAAATTCTCTACGTACGTCCTTACGTACATACTCTGGAAATGCGGGGTATAACAGGTTGGCCTTGGCTTGTCCTATAAATACCCTCTCCCTTTGAAGACTTCTTCATCCAAATAATTTCCTAAGTCTAAAATTCCTCCCTCCCTTGTTGTATAGTTCTCGCCCTCCCCTTGTGAGGCCTTAGCCGAGTCCCCTTGGCCGAGAGTTCCCCTAGTGGTAGGCCGAGGTATACACCCTCTTGTGGCACCATGGGTACCCCCTAGCCTAGTTGTTTTCGTATAAATACCCTCTCGTAGAAATACTCAAAAGTATTGTTATAATGCCCAAATTACCTTAGCCAGATACCTTGTAGTATTCTAAGGTTATACCTATACAAAAGCCCGTAAATACTATTATACTTTCCACCACAAAACCAAACCCTAAGGAAAATCTCCATAGTTAGTTGGAGTAATAAGTAGAAGTTGGTTAGAACTTCTAAGGGTTGTTTGGAGCTGGCCTGAGCTCACTGAGTAGAGCTAAACCTTGCTCGTGATCGACATTATAACTTGGATAATTATGGGCTTATCGAGGTAAATATTTTGTCCTCTATTGTAATTGGAAATTACATGATTGTTAGACTATATAGTTGAAGTATACTATATATAGAATCAACGTTGTTATCGGCAATGTCTTTTGACTTAAGCCCAATATTAAGAAACCTTTTCGAAAGAAGAGTACCGAATCAGATTTACATAGGATCAGACATGAGACTTGTGTAGCTTTTCTGGAGTAGAATTGTACCCTGCTCGTTAGATGTATAACCCCTGGTTGGCTTGTAGCCTACCGATAAAGGAGGAGATTTACGCTGCCATGGGGGGAGGTGCTGCCGAATTTTCGGTAGAATGTTCTACGATGAGGTCTAAATGTTAATAAGCGCCTTGTGGCCTTATAGGTTGAAGTACTACGTATGGCGCGATCTACTGGCTAAGGAGTAGCCGACGGTTGGAAGTACTTGAAGCGTTTTGCTATTAGTCGATACTCGTCGCGAGGTATGTGAACCTCTTCCTATCTCTTCTAGCATGATATGTGTGAACTATGTAGTACGGTAGACGTACATGTGCTAAATGTATTTGATTGGTTTAACACATGTGTGTTATAACGGCTTTATGGGAAGTTGGTTATAACAGCTTTATGTTGGTAAGAAAATACTTGTGGTTTTTAAAAGGTAACTGATTTGAACTATAACTGGCTTGTTATGTGTTAATAAAGAACTTGAAGTATTTCAAAAGATTTTTGAATCATTTCGAAAGAAGAAGTAATACTTGGTTTTTGAAAACTTAAGAGTTATACTAGCTTTATGGGAAGTTAGGTAATAACGGCTTAAGAATGTTTTACTGATTTCGGAAATCAGAATGTGTATCGACAAACCATTGCAGCGTTAATAAAAGGAAATGTTTTGACAGATTAAGTATTATTAAAACCAGTAGAAACTTTCATCCGCATGAAGCTAAGATGAGACAAAATGATATTTCCTAGATCATGGTCGTAATAAGATTGTTATAAACAAGAATATCCTACTCACATATAAGACTTATGTTTCTCAGATAGTTTAAAAGAGAATTATATTCTTAAATGAATAAGACTATGAACTACGAAACCTTTCTAAAATAAGAAACGTGAACATTTGAAATTAGGCAAACTTGGACGTTTGGATACTAATGTTGTTACTTGATTTTACAAAGATAAGTGTTTTGATTCACTTCAAAAGATAATCACTCTATTTTCATATACTACGGGTATTGTGTGACTTTTGTGAAAGTAACGTATCTTTTAAAAGTTAATGTATGAAGTACTTTGGGAATAGAACCGAACATGTTGACATATAGTAGAAAGTACCTTGTGTGTATAACTTGATTGTGTTGGTTTGTGATAGCCTTGTAATACCTTCGTGATGCTTTGATAAGTAATCATATTAGGATGCTACGTGTGTTAGTATTCTGTGATGTTTGTGTAAAGGGGTTTTCCTCGATTGTGCTTATGTTGTTTAAACGATAAACCGTTATGTTGGTATTATACCACTCACCGTGTTTCCGGGTTAAGATGCCTTCGACGCGGGGTAGACTCGGTGATGCAGGACCATGATTCGAGAATACCTCACGCGGTCCCGGCCTATGCGAGCTACGAGTTCCGTGTTAGTGCGGCCTTTATGGTCATGCGGTCTATGTGGCCATGCGATCGCGAGTACGTGATTTACGCCGGGGAGTAGCTACCTCGATGCGGGTTATACCTCATGCGCCTATGACCGCCTATCGCGAGTCGCGGGAGTTCGTGGCTAGACGCGCACATTTGATATTGCGCGGCGACCGCCTTTGATCATGTGACGGTGCAGACAGATATCATGATACATTTTATGACCTTGTTAGTACCGCTGGTGTTAGTAGTCGGCTATGCCTTCGCATTTACCCCGCATCGCTTTATTTGGACACGTGGGACACATTGTTCATGTGTATTCCTTGGTGCTTTTCTATCATTGATCGCCAGCTGAGGAAGGTATTCCACGCATGATTGATGTTGTGGGCGTGAGACCCATTGTTATATCGAGTGATGACTTCGAGGCGTGAGTCCACGACTTGATATGATTGCTTATTTATCAGGAATCGTAGTTTGGTTATCATACATGTCTCCCGCTTTATATAGACTACTATGATTTCATTTACGATATTTTCGCCACATACTGCATTTTTGTTATCGACCTCCTTCGGGGCCGCGTTCATGCCGCAGTAAAGGTACACCGCCGTTGATCCTCGCTCTTGGGTCACGCTCATTGAAGCTCCGCTCCGAGGCTTATTCGTATAGTCCCTGTTGTTGTAGTGCTTACATTCGTGGTATGACGGCCCCGTCCCGTCGTTGTTGTCATATCAATCGTAGAGGTCCAGAGTATCTTGTAGGCGTGGTTTGTAAAAAGGATTAAATTGTTCGAGTTGAAAGAGTTGTTGTTTCTATATATATGCCGAAAGGCAAGTTTTCACGTGTTATTGTTTATACTTAGTTATTTTATGTTATTGATTTATGTTCGCTGATTTTCTCCGATGTATGACTACCGGGTGCCCGGTAAGGCACGATCCACGGCCCGTTCGGTCGTGACAAAAGTGGTATCGGAGCGATTAATCCTAAAAGTGTCTACTGCGTATCGATCCAGAAGTCTTGATTATCGTGTGTTGTGCACCACACCAATAATCGTGAGGCTATAGGATATTTAGGATTGGTTTCTATTCTTCTCACTCGAGATCGTGCCTTAGAGTGTTGTAAGTTGGACCTCTAATGTATTCCTTTCCTTACCGCTATGCCCGCGCAGGCAACCCGCCCAGAGGGCAAGGCACGGCAGGAGCTGCGAGTAGAGTACAGAAGGTTACGTGGGCACAGGCCCAATTATCACCTTGGGTGGTGCTTCATTCGGGGAGTTCTGCGACGTCACTAGCCCCGCAGAGTTTAGCACGCGGCAGCAGCTCATCGCGCCATGATATTTGAACCTTCGCCCACGCACGAACAGAATATAGATTTCAAGAGGCGACCACATTAACTATGGATTTGACTACCGAGAGTATACCGATGTACCGCGAGTCTTGATGACTATCTAAGAGAGGGTTGTGCAAGAGTAATTCTTCAGTTGGGCTTGAGCATGGCCTGTGTACGGGCTTATGCGCAGCAGGCCGAAAAACGTAGAGATCGACGGGTTAACGGCGACGAGAAGAGGCGAGCAGAAGGTCCTTTAGTAACTTTTGAGGCGAGTCGCCTCCACCGGATTAGATTATGCACATCCACGGTCAGCAGCGAGGTCCTCCACGAATTTCAGGACGTTCGGGGTACGCAGGAGTTGGTCAGAGCTCCAGATCTTCCGGTTCACAGTGTGACAGACGTCATCCCGGGGAATGTCGTCTTTTAGTTGGTACTTGTTGTACCTATGACCGCCGTGGTCCGATGTCGAAAGAGTGTCCTTGCAGGAGGACTTAGCCTTCGTGATCGATGGGTAGTCGTCACCTTCCTTAGCTGCGCCTACGGCAGGTTTAATTAGAACGACTTAAGGGAGTGGAGCAGTAGAGACAAGTTTATCCTTAACCCTCTAGAGATTAGTACGTGATAATGTGAGTATACCTTAAGTGCTATGTTCTGATAGCAGTAGGTTAGTTGTGATTAGAAATTATGGTGGGTTAACCGAGTAAGATTTTGGGGGATAGAGAAGGTGTGAGCCTTAGAGTGTTATACGTAGAGACCTTAGAGGTAAGGCCATCTCGAGTAAAAGATGTATTGTTTATGTTTGACCTTATAGAGTGCATAGTGCACGTGAGTTATGTTTGTGGGATAAGTCCCTGAGTAGTGTGGAATGAAAGAGGGTAGTGGAGCTAAGAAGACCGCTAGGTTTTCGTAACGTGATTAGTGAGAGTTTTCCTTCGAGCTAGCGCTGCGCGGCCGGCCTGTTGAGGCCACGTTGCGGGTCAACCCGCTGCATGTTTGGTGGTGGTCGGTTTGTGGTGGTCCCGCCTTGTGGTAGGTCACGAGGGTGTTAGGCCCAGTTTAGTTAACCAAACAGACGAGTTCGTGGACGTTCGACCAAGAGTCGGGCCGAGGAGGTCACCGCCTTGTCTTCAGCAAAGACCGTTTACTCGGCAACGTTGATTAATCCGAAGGTTGTGAGGCTGCACGGTGCCTACCTTCACCTTATGACGAAGTGGAGCCAGTGCGGCTATTTTTGTTCTGGAAGTTTTACCAAGGGGGTTAAGAACTCAGCAGTCTCAGACCGCGTTCGCCTCGCCGGTGTGTGTATTTCAGAGGTAGTGGTGGGGATTGTTGTCTCCTGTGGAGGGAGTGTTTAAGCTACCATTTCAGTTTTCGAATGTCGCCTTATGAGGCCTGGTAGGGCGAAGTGTAAGTCACGGCCGATTGGTTCGATGTTGGCAAGATTCGGATAGTTGGTTCAGCTTGTTCCGGCAGACCGGATAAGGTAAAGCTTGTCTAGAGGAGGTTCTGGCAGCTCAGAGAAATCGTGCGGATAATCGGCGACGACGCTTAGAGTTCAGGTTGACGGTCGGTCTTCTTGAAGATACCACCCCGGTTTGGGTGTGACGAGTTTTGGAAAACAGAGGGAACTTAGCCCGAGTTACTTGGGCCTTACAGATCTGGTGCAGAGTAGGCCAGGTTGCCTATATGTTAGCTTTTGCCGTCCGACTTAGGAGGCAGTACGTCCGGTCTTTCGTGTTGCTATATGCAGAAAAGTATCGGAGATCCATTCAGAGTGTTCCCAGTTAATGATGACCCAATTGGAGATAGTAACCCCGAGATTTGGGAAACTGAAGCAGTATCAGAAATGTGGTAAGAGTTCGAGTGTACGGCAGCCTCAGGGATCGCATGCAGCCAGGTACCATTTGTTAGGTCGCCGGAGTGACACTAGAACCTCGCGGCAAAGTGACAAAAGTGGTATCACGACGAGTAAAGGGAGAAGCGAGCATGTATTGCGAGCAGAGATGTGACCATTTCTATTGTATGGAGAAAGTGCGAAGGAATTATATTTTAGACCCTTGGATGGGAGCGTTTGTGATGTTAGAGGTGTTTCCTCGTGGACGTGGATGTAGTATTTTTTGTGGCCATGTGTGGCAAGGATTGTTTCGTAAGTATAGTAGTGAAGACTATACTGGCGCACGTTGGTTTTTGAGACTTAGAAGGAACATTCGGGACGAATGTTTCTAAGGAGGGGAGAATGTTATACCCCGTATTTTTCAGAGTATGTACGTAAGGACGTACGTAGAAAATTTGAACTTGAAGATTTGGCTTGGCCGATTTATTTTTGTGCACAACCCCCGGTTAGAGTCGTTTTTCGACGAAACGTTTTCACAGCTTTCGTAGGGAAAATTCCGGCTATGTCATTTATATTTTTTGCGGATTTTTCCGAGAGACGAAACGTGTTGGACCAACAAGAGGGCGCCACTTGGCACCCTCTCATTGGTGGACAGGCGGCCGTAAAGGTGGCCGAAAGTGAGGCCTTTGTGGTCAAGGGTTGGTAGGATATTTTGTGTGTTAGTTGGTTAGGGTGCACTTGGCAAGATCTTGGCCCTACACTTGCCTTGCACTTGGCAAGATCTTGGCCATTGGTTGGCCTTGGCTTGTCCTATAAATACCCTCTCCCTTTGAAGACTTCTTCATCCAAATAATTTCCTAAGTCTAAAATTCCTCCCTCCCTTGTTGTATAGTTGTTATACCCCGTATTTCCAGAGTATGTACGTGAGTGTGTACGTATTATAATTTGAGCCTTAAAGTAGGCTAGTTTCGAAATTTGTACACAAGTGCCGAAAGGAGTCGTTTTTCGACGAAACGTTTCCACAGCTTTCGTAGGGAAAATTCCGACTATGTCATTTAAAATTTTTGCGGATTTTTCCGAGAGACGAAACATTTTGATCAACGAGAGGCGACACTTGTCACCCTCTAATTGTGGAGTGGACGGCAAAATGGGCTAAGTTGACGAAAATGGTGAGTTGGGTTAGGTAGGATATTTTGTGCAAGTTGTTGTGGTAGATGGATAAGGTGCACTTGGCTTAAATCTAGCCCTACACTTGCCTTGCACTTGGCACCATCTTGGCCATTGATTGGCCTTCACTTGACCTATAAATACCCCTCTAGTTGAAGACATTCTTCATCCTAAACTTGAGCAATCTAACTAAGTCTCAAAATACTCCCTCTCCCTGCTTTCGCCCACCACCACCCTCCCTTGAGAGCCCTTGGCCGAGAGTTTCCTCCCCTCAGTGGTGTTTTGCCGCGGGTACCCCTAGCCTAGTTGTCTCGTATAAATACCCCCTTGTTGTGGTATAGAAATACTCTCCTAGTATTGTTATAATGTCCAAATACCTTGGCCCAAATACCTTGTAGTATTCCCAAGGTTACACTTATACAAGCCCAGAAAATACCGTTATACTTCCCTCAGTCACAAAAACGAAACCCTAAGTAAATCTTCACCCGTAGTTGAAGTCATAAGTAGAAGTTGGTTAGAACTTCTAAGGGTTGGTTGGAACGTATTGGAGCGCCCGGAGTAGGAGCTAAACGTTGTTCAGGATCGACATATAAACTCGGATAATTTTGGGCTTATCGAGGTAAACATTCATGACCTTCTATTGTAATTGGAAATTACATGTTGTTGGATTATATAGTTGAAGTATACTATATATAGAACTGAATAATACTTACGGCAATGTCTTTTGAATTAAGCCTGAATAATACTTACGGCAATGTCTTGCGACTTAAGCCTGAATTTAAAGAAGAGAATCGAATCAGAATTACATAGGATCAGACATGAGACTTGTGTAACATTACCGTAGTAGAATTGTACACGCCCGTTAGGCGTGTTAACCCCTCGTTGGCTTGGTAGCCGCCTCGATAGAGGAGGAGATTTACGCCGCGGGGAGGTCTTCGAATTTTCTCAGAATATTCTACGTCGGGATCTAAAGGTATTAATAGGCGCCAGGGCCTCTATAGGTTGTAATCGCGTGTGGAGTGATCTGCTTGACTGAGAGTGTCGCCGACGGTTTGAGGTACTTGGAGCGTTTTGCTATTAGTCGATAATCGTCGCGAGGTATGTGGACCTCTTCCTATCTCTTCTAGCATGATATGTGTGAACTATGTAGTACGGTAGACGTACATGTGCTAAATGTATTTGATTGAGTTAAAACATAAAGTGTTATAACGACTTTATGGGAAGTTGGTTATAATAGCTTTATGTGGATAAGCACATACTTTGTGGTTTTTAAAAGGTAAATCGATTTGAATAATAACCGCTTGATATGTGTTAATAAAGAACTTGAAGCATTTCAAAAGATCTATGAATCGCTTTGAAAGAATGAGTATTACTTGGTTTTGAAAGCTTAAGAGTTATACTAGCTTTATGGGAAGTTAGGTATAACGGCTTAAGAATGTTTTACTGATTTCGGAAATCAGAATGTGTATCGACAAACCACTGCCGCGTTAATAAAAGGAAAATGTATTGACGAAAGAAGTATTATTACAACCAAGAGAAACCTCCATCTGCATAGAAGCTAAGATGAGACAAAATGATATTACATTTCCTAGATCATGGCTGCTTAATAAGATTGATTATAAACAAGAATAACCTACTCACTTATAAGACATAGGTTTCTCAAAACGTTTAAAGGAGAATTATGTTTTAAAGGATTTAAAACTATGAACTACGAAACCTTTTTCTAAAATGAGAAACTTGAGCATTCAAATTAGGCAAACTTGAACGCTTGGAAAATAAGGTTGTCACTTGATTTTACAAAGGAAAGCATTTTGGTTTACTTAACAATGTTAGTCACTCAAATTTTATACTACGGGTATCGGGTGACCTTCGTAAAAGAAATGGATCTTAAAAGGAATTTAACGGACGTAGTACTTTAAGGTTAAAAATCCGGACTTTGATATAAAATGAAAGTACCTTGAGCCGTGTGTAACTTGCTTATACTTGTAGTTATGAAACTTGACCATGTTACGTGTGATAGCCTTGTTGTGTAAGTATCGTGTTCTACTCGACTCACCGGTTCATCCGGGAATGTATATCACTTGACTACGGGTCATCCGAATGTATATCACTTGACACGGTTCATCCGAATGTGTTTCACTTGATTACGGTTCATCCGAATGTATTTCACTTGAGGACCGGTTCATCCGGAATGTATTTCACTTGAGGACCGGTTCATCCGGAATGTATTTCACTTGAGGACCGGTTCATCCGAATGTATTTCACTTGACCACCGTTCAACCGGAATGTATTCCACCCTTTTCTATATTGGGTCCATAAGATGGGCCGAGACTGTTATACGTATCACATGATTTGTACCTAGATCGCGGCATGAGGAAGGAGTTCCACGCACGAGGATGACTTTTGAGGCGAGAGTCCCCGACTTGACATGATCGCTTCTATGTTATGAATCGTAGTTTGGTTATCATACATGTCTCCCGCTTTATATAGACTATTATGATTTCATTTACGAGTTTACGCTTTCATACTGTACTGTTAGATCGACCTCCTTCGGGGCCGTTCATGCCGCAGTAAAAGGTACATCACCGTCGATCCTCGCTTAGGATCACCTTTCAACAGATTGAAAGCTTCGTTCCTTCTGAGGCTTATCTTTTGGTATGTTACCCCGAGTCCGTAGATGCTTATACATTCGTGGTATGGCGGCCCGTCCCGTCGTAGTCGTTGTAAAATCTTAGAGGTGCAGAGTAATCGCTGCGGTGGTTTGTAAAAAGGATAATCGTCGTATTTTATGTATATATGAAGGCAACTGCTCGTTGACTCGCTTATTTATCTTTTCTCTTAATTCATGTTCATGTTTTTATTTCCGCGATTTTCTCGATGTTGTATCACTAGGTGCCCGGTAGGCACGACCACGCCCGGTTCGGTCGTGACAAAAGTGGTATCGTGAGCGCTTAGTCCTCGGAAAGTGTCTACGCATCGTGTCTAGTAGAGTCTTGATTATCGGTGTGTTGTGCACCACATCTATAATCGTGAGGTCGCAGGACATTTAGGATTGTTTCCATCCTTCTCATTCCGAGATCGTGCCTTAGAGTCGGTGATAAATCGACCCTCCGACGTATTCCTTTCCTTTACCGCTATGCCTCCGCGTAGGCAACCTGCAGCCCGATGGGCAAGGCGATGAGGAGCTGTTAGTGAGATACAAAGGAGTACGAGGGCGCAGCCCGGCCAAGACTGAGACAAGATTCCGACGGCGGGTTTCGCGACGCCAAGACCAGCGAGTTTAGAGCCGCAGCGGTGGTCGCCGAGACTACAAGACTGAGCCTCCACCCCACACCGAGCCGATGAGACGGGTACAAGGAGATGGCCGCCATCGCCGTGGTCGGCCGATATGAGGATAGGCCGACGCAGCAGCCCAAATTTCAAGAGCACCCGTAGTACACCCCCGAGCGCATACTGAGGCTACGTGACTTCCCGAGTCAGAGCCTCCGGTGTTCTATGGATCGGAGCCGAGGACGACCGTGAGTTTATCCGACACACAGCCGATCATGAGAGTGATCGATCCTCGAGGCGTAGTCGGTGGTATTGGTTCGCATCACCGCGTGATACCGCAGCTGACCGTTTGATTCGCGAGCTGTCCCGGAAGAGCATGCACTTCCAGCAGCTTGGGACGAGTTCTCAAGGCATTTCTTGCATTTCTTGCCTCCACAGATTTGAGAGGCTCGCCGGCAGATTTTTGACGCTGAGGCAGATCGCGGACGGTTAGAGAGTACAATGTGGAGTTCGACTCATTAGCTCGGTATGTTCCCGCCAGAGTAGCGGATATGGAGGACAGTACACCGCCACGCCACCGGCCGACGATTACTGCGCAGGCTTGTACGGTGTAGCTCTTCACCGCATGGACATTGCCCGCATGCAAGCTCATGCACTAGGATGTGAGGCACGAGAGGTCGACGAACGACCGAGATCGCCAGAAGAGGCCGTAATGCAGGATCCTCTGGTAACTTTCGAGGCGGACCGCCGAGCGAGCCTAGTTATGTACCTCCACCAGTACAGAGTGGTCCCCGCCTTCGGACGCTCAGGTATTCGAGCTGGTCGAGCCTGTGGCTTCTGGTTCACAGGTATACGTGAGTGCTAGCCAGCCGGATTCGTGTCCCCCTCAGTGTGCACGATGTGGCAAACATCATCCCGGGGAATGTCGTCTTTTTACTGGTGCTTGTTTCACCTGCGGCCGTCAGGGCCATGTGACGAGAGACTGTGCTTATAGGAGAGGTACCGGCAGCTTGGCGCAGCCTACCGGATCAGTGGCAGGTTCATCGCCTTCTACAGTTATGCGCCCTGCAGGGCAGACTTATGATTAGAGTGGAGCGGTAGCTTCAGGTATATCCTTAACCCTCTAGAGGCTTGTATGTTTTGATGTTATGTTAATGTGTTAAGTGTTATGTTCGGATAGCTTTGTGCTAAAATGTGATTTAGGAACCTGGTTGGGGAAAAAGGGTAAGCCTGGGGGGTGAGAAAATGATGAACCTTAGAATATTACAGTTGAGACCTTAGATGTAAGGCCGTCTTGAGTACAAGATTTTGCGAGTGATCCTTGTCAGAGTGCATTTTATGCCTAAAAAAAAAAAAAAAATATTGTGTGATAAGTCTCTGGGTTGGGTAAATGAAAGTGGTATCTTTCATGATGTGATTTAGCAAGGTTATTCCGGATCGAGAAACAAGTGAGTTGGCGTGACGGAGGGTCGGGTTGAGGGCGTGTTGCGTGTCAACCCGTAGCCCGGAATGAGGTGGGGTCAGCTCTGGGTGGTCCCGCCAGGTGGTAGGGTCACCAGGGTGCTAGGCCCAAGTTTTGATGACCATCGTATGAGTTCGTGGATACGTTCGACCAGAAGTAGATCGTGAAGGCCGGGAATAGCCTTAAGGAAGATCGAGGCTAATAGGATGACCAAGTTGGGAGGTAGTGACTCCAAGTTTCGGAAACTAAAGTGTGGTACGTATGCTAAAAAAGTTCAAGAGTTCGAGAAGAGTACGACGAGTAAGGGTAGAGGCGAGCATGTATTGCGAGCATAGATGCGATCATTTCTTGTAAAGGGAGAAGGTGCGAAGGATGTATATTTTAGACCTCAGGAATCGTGACGCATCCGGTACCATTTGTTGGGTCGCCGGAGTGACACTAGAACCTCGCGGCAAAGTGACAAAAGTTTGTGATGTTAGAGGTGTTTCCTCGTGGACTTGGATATAAGTATTTGCGTGCATATGTTGTTTCGTGGCCAGTTGTGGCGTTGGCAACTTATTAGAAGAACTTTATCGTTATCCGTCTTGAGAAGGAACATTCGGGACGAATGTTTCTAAGGAGGAGAATGTTATACCCGTATTTCCGCAGTATGTACGTGAGTGTGTACGATTATAATTTGAGCCTTAAAGTAGGCTAGTTTCGAAATTTGTACACAAGTGCCGAAAGGAGTCGTTTTCGACTAAACGCTTCCACTTTCGTAGGAAAATTCCGACTATGTCATTTAAAATTTTATGATTTTTCCGAGAGACAAACATTTTGATCAACGAGAGGCGACACTTGTCACCCTCTAATTGTAAGGAGTGGACGCAAAATGGGCTAAGTTGGACGAAAATGGTGAGTTGGGTTAGGTAGGATATTTTGTGCAAGTTGTTGTGGTAGATGGATAAGGTGCACTTGGCTTAAATCTAGCCCTACACTTGCCTTGCACTTGGCACCATCTTGGCCATTGATTGGCCTTCACTTTACCTATAAATACCCTCTAGTTGAAGACATTCTTCATCCTAAACTTGAGCAATCTAACTAAGTCTCAAAATACTCTCTCCTTAAGCTTTGGCCCACCACCACCCCTCCCCTTTGAGAGCCCTTGGCCGAGAGTTTCCCCTCCTCAGTGGTGTTTTGCCGTGGGTACCCCTAGCCTAGTTGTCTCGTATAAATACCCCTTGTTGTGGTATAGAAATACTCTCCTAGTATTGTTATAATGTCCAAATACCTGCCCAAATACCTTGTAGTATTCCCAAGGTTACACTTATACAAGCCTAAAATACCGTTATACTTCCTCACCACAAAAACGAAACCCTAAGTAAATCTTCACCCGTAGTTGAAGTCATAAGTAGAAGTTGGTTAGAACTTCTAAGGGTTGGTTGGAACGGATTGGAGCGCCCGGAGTAGGAGCTAAACGTTGTTCAGGATCGACATATAAACTCGGATAATTTTGGGCTTATCGAGGTAAACATTCTTGACCTTCCATTGTAATTGGAAATTACATGTTGTTGGATTATATAGTTGAAGTATACTATATATAGAACTGAATAATACTTACGGCAATGTCTTTTGACTTAAGCTCGAATAATACTTACAGAATGTCTTGCGACTTAAGCCTGAATTTAAAGAAGAGAACTGAATCAGAATTACATAGGTGTATCAGACATGAGACTTGTGTAACATTACCGTAGTAGAATTGTACACGCCCGTTAGACGTGTTAACCCCCCGTTGGCTTGGCAGCCTCGATAGAGGAGGAGATTTACGCTGTCATGGGGAGGTGTTGCCAATTTTCTCGTAATATTCTACGTTGGGATCTAAAGGTATTAATAGGCGCCAGTGGCCTCTATAGGTTGTAGTATCGCGTGTGGAGTGATCCGCTTGATCGAGAGTGTCGCCGAAGCTTGAGGTACTTGAGCGCTTTGCTATTAGTCGATAATCGTCGCGAGGTATGTGGACCTCTTCCTATCTCTTCTAGCATGATATGTGTGAACTATGTAGTACCAGACGCATACGTGCTAAATGTATTTGATTGAGTTAAAACATAAAGTGTTATAACGGCTTTATGGGAAGTTGGTTATAATAGCTTTATGTGGATAAGCACATACTTTGTGGTTTTTAAAAAGGTAATCGATTTGAATAATAACCGGCTTGATATGTGTTAATAAAGAACTTGAAGCATTTCAAAAGATCTATGAATCGCTTTGAAAGAATGAGTACTACTGGTTTTGAAAGCTTAAGAGTTATACTAGCTTTATGGGAAGTTAGGTATAACGGCTTAAGAATGTTTTACCGATTTCGAAATCGAATGTATCGACAAACCACCGCGTTAATAAAAGGAAAATGTATTGACTAAAGAAGTATTATTAAACCGAGAAACCTCCATCCGCATGAAGCTAAGATGAGACAAAATGATATTACATTTTCCTAGATCATGGTCGCTTAATAAGATTGATTATAAACAAGAATAACCTACTCACTTATAAGACATAGGTTTCTCAAAACGCTTAAAGGAGAATTATGTTTTAAAGGATTTAAAACTATGAACTACGAAACCTTTTCTAAAATGAGAAACTTGAGCATTCAAATTAGGCAAACTTGAACGCTTGGAAAATAAGGTTGTCACTTGATTTTACAAAGGAAAGCATTTTGGTTTACTTAACAATGTTAGTCACTCAAATTTTATACTACGTATCGGGTGACCTTCAGAAAAGAAATGGATCTTAAAAGGAATTTAACGGACGTAGTACTTTAAGGTTAAAAATCCGACTTTGATATAAAATGAAAGTACCTTTAGTAGTGTGTAACTTGCTTATACTTGTTTTTATGAAACTTGACCATGTTACGTGTGATAGCCTTGTTGTGTAATTACTGTGTTCTACTCGACTAACGGTTCATCAGGGAATATATATCACTAGACTACCGGTTCATCCGAATGTATATCACTTGACACGGCTCATCCGAATGTGTTTCACTTTATTACCGGTTCTTCCTGGAATGTTTTTCTCTTGAGGACCGGTTCATCCGGGAATGTATTTCACTTGAGGACCGGTTCATCCGGGAATGTATTTCACTGAGGACCGGTTCATCCGGGAATGTATTTCACTTGACCACCGGTTCAACCGGTTATGTATTCCACCCTTTTCTATATTGGGTCCATAAGATGGGCCGAGACCTGTTATACGTATCACATGATTTGTACCTAGATCGCCGGCATGAGAAGGAGTTCCACGCATGAGGATGACTTTAGGGCGAGTCCCCGACTTGACATACGATCGCTTCTATGTTATGAATCGTAGTTTGGTTATCATACATGTCTCCCGCTTTATATAGACTATTATGATTTCATTTACGAGTTTACGCTTCACATACTTGGTACCATTGCATCGACTCCTTCTGGCCGCGTCATGCCGCAGTAAAAGGTACATCGGCCGTCGATCCCCGCTTAGGATCACCTTTCAGCGTATTGAAAGCTGCTCCTTCTGAGGCTTATCTTTTGGTATGTTACCCGAGTCAGATGCTTATACATTCGTGGTATGGCGGCCCCATCCGTCGTCAGCTGTAAAATCTTAGAGGTCTGTAGAGCATCAAGTGTGGTTTGTAAAAAGGATAACCGTCGTATTTTATGTATATATGATGAAGGCAACTGCTCGTTGACTGTTTATTTATCTTTTCTTAATTCATGTTCATGTTTTTATTTCCACGATTTTCTCTCGATGTTGTATCACTAGGTGCCCGGTAAGGCACCGATCCACGCCCGGTTCGGTCGTGACAATAGTTCTCGCCCCTTCCCTTGTGAGGCCTTAGCCGAAGTCCCCCTTGGCCGAGTTCCCCAGTGGGGTAGCCGAGGGTATACACCCCCTTCATGGTGCTAGCTAGGGTACCCCCCCTAGCCTAGTTGTTTTCGTATAAATACCCCCCTCTTGGTAGAAATACTCTCAAAAGTATTGTTATAATGCCCAAATTACCTTAGCCGTATACCTTGTAGTATTCTAAGGTTATACCTATACAAAAGCCCGTAAATACTATTATACTTTCCGTCACCACAAAACCGAAACCCTAAGGAAAATCTCCATAGTTAGTTGGAGTAATAAGTAGAAGTTGGTTAGAACTTCTAAGGGTTGTTTGGAGCGGCCTGAGCGCACGAGTAGAGCTAAACCTTGCTCGGGATCGACATTATAACTTGGATAATTATGGGCTTATCGAGGTAAATATTTTGTCCTCTATTGTAATTGGAAATTACATGATTGTTAGACTATATAGTTGAAGTATACTATATATAGAATCGAGCGTTGTTATCGCAATGTCTTTTGACTTAAGCCCAATATTAAGAAACCTTTTCAAAGAAGAGTAATCGAATCAGATTTACATAGGACCAGACATGAGACTTGTGTAGCTTTTCGTGGAGTAGAATTGTACCCGCTCGTTAGATGTATAACCCCCGGGTTGGCGTGGTAGCCGGCCTCGATAAAGGAGGCGATTTACGCTGTTGCGGGGGGGGGGAGGTGGTGCCGAATTTTCGGTAGAATGTTCTACGATGAGGTCTAAATGTTAATAAGCGCCATGGCCTTATAGGTGAAGTACTACGTGTGGCGCGATCTACTTGGCTTAAGGAGTAGCCGACGGTTGGAAGTACTTGAGCGTTTTGCTATTAGTCGATACTGTCGCGAGATATGTGAACCTCTTTCTATCTCTTCTAGCATGATACGTGTGAACTATGTAGTACGGTAGACGTACGTGCTAAATGTATTTGATTGGTTTAACACATAAAAGTGTTATAACGGCTTTATGGGAAGTTGGTTATAACGACTTTATGTTGGTAAGAAAATACTTGTGGTTTTTAAAAGGTAATCGATTTGAACTATAAGCGCTTGTTATGTGTTAATAAAGAACTTGAAGTATTTCAAAGATTTTGAATCATTTCAAAGTTAAGTAATACTTGGTTTTGAAAACTTAAGAGTTATACTAGCTTTATGGGAAGTTAGGTAATAACGGCTTAAGAATGTTTTCTTGATTTCGAAATCGAATGTGTATCGACAAACCAACGCAGTTAATAAAAGGAAATGTTTTGACAGATTAATTATTATTAAAACCAGAGAAACTTCCATCTGCATGTAAGCTAAGATGAGACAAAATGATATTTCCTAGATCATGGTCATGTAATAAGATTGTTATAAACAAGAATATCCTACTCACATATAAGACTTATGTTTCTCAGATAGTTTAAAAGAGAATTATATTCTTAAATGAATAAGACTATGAACTACGAAACCTTTCTAAAATAAGAAACGTGAACATTTGAAATTAGGCAAACTTGGACGTTTGGATACTAATGTTGTTACTTGATTTTACAAAGATAAGTGTTTTGATTCACTTCAAAAGATAATCACTCTATTTTCATATACTACGTATTGTGTGACTTTTGTGAAAGTAACGATCTTTTAAAAAGTTAATGTATGAAGTACTTTGGGGATAGAAATCCGAACATGTTGACATATAGTAGAAAGTACCTTGTGTGTATAACTTGATTGTGTTGGTTTGTGATAGCCTTGTAATACCTTCGTGATGTTTTGATAAGTAATCATATTAGGATGCTACGTGTGTTAGTATTCGTGATGTTTGTGTAAAGGGTTTTCTCGATTGTGCTTATGTTGTTTAAGCGATAAACCGTTATGTTGGTATTATACCACTCACCGTGTTTCCGGGTTAAGCCCTCCGACGCGGGTAGACTCAGCGATGCAGGACCATGATTCGAGAATACCTCATGCGGGTCCCGGCCTATGCGAGCTACGAGTTCCGAGTTAGTGTGCGCCTTTATGGTCATGCGGTCATGTGGCCATGCGGATCGCGAGTCCGCGATTTACGCCGGGAGTAGCTACCTCGATGCGGGTTATACCTCACGCGCCTATGACCGGCCTATGCGGAGTCGCGGAGTTCGAGGCTAGACGCGCACATTTGATATTGCGGGCGAGCGACCAGCTTTGATCATGTGACGGTCTAGACAGATATCATGATACAGTTTATGACCTTGTTAGTAGTCGGCTATGCCTTCGTACTTACCCTGTACTGTTTTATTTGGACACAGGTGGGACCTGCTGTTCATGTGTATTCCTTGGTGCTTTTCTATCATCGATCGCAGCGGGAGGAAGGTATTCCACGGCATGATTGATGTTGTGGCGTGAGACCCATTGTTATATCGAGTGATGACTTGAGGCGAGTCCCCGACTTGATATGACCGCTATTTATCAGGAATCGTAGTTTGGTTATCATACATGTCTCCCGCTTTATATAGACTACTATGATTTCATTTACGATTTTCGATTCACATACTCAATTTGTTATCGACTCCTTCGGCCGCGTTCATGCCGCAGTAAAGGTACACCGCCGTTGATCCTCACTCTGTGGTCACGATTCAGCGTTGGAAGCTCCGTTCCTCCGAGGCTTATCTTGGTATAGTCCCCGTTGTTGTAGGTGCTACATTCGTGGTATGACGGCCCCGCCCCGTCGTTGTTGTCATATCAATCGTAGAGGTCCGTAGTACTGCCAGGCGTGGTTTGTAAAAAGGATTAAACTGTTCAGGTTGAAAGAGTTGTTGTTTCTATATATATGCCGAAAGGCAAGTTTTCACAGGTTATTGTTTATACTTTCGTTATTTTATGTTATTGATTTATGTTCCGCTGATTTTCTCTGATGTATGACTACTGGGGTGCCCGGGGTAAGGCACCAGTCACGGGCCCGGGTTCGGGTCGTGACAACTTCCCTACCCGGTAAACTATACAAGTCTACTGTAAATACAGTCCTATGTAAGTACAGTTCAATCTTCTTTAATAAACTGATGTGATTACAGTTCAATTCTCTTCTGTAATACCCTTCTATGTATTTTATACTTATTTCTATACTTCTACAGTATGTATACTCCAATTACAATAGAAGGATAAGATTATCATTTACCTCGATAAGCCCAAAATTATCCAAGATATAAGTCGATCCTGAGCAAGGTTTAGCTCCTAATCTGAACGCTCCAATCCGCTCCAAGAAACCCTTAGAAGTTTCTACACAACTTCTACCTTCTACTTCAACCAACTATGAAGTTTCTCTTAGGGTTTCGTTTAGTGACTAAAGGAATATAAGGTAGTATTTCCGGACTCTACGTATAGAGGTAACTTTGGAAATACTATAAGGGATTGGCTAAGGTATTTGGGGATAGTAACAATACTTGGAGAGTATTTTCTACCAAGGGGGGAAGGGCTTTTGCCGAGACCACTAGGAAGGGGGAGGAGAGGGGTGTTTCGGCTAAGCTTTTTCTCAAGAGGGGGGGGAGAAGGCTTGGGCGAGCTTCTCTCAAAGGGAGAGGGAAAGTTTGGAGACTTGGAAGATGATTTGTGGATGAAGAAGTCTTCAACTCAAGGGGGGTATTTATAGGGCTTTCAAGGGCTAAGATGAAGGCAAGTGGAGGGTGGGGATTTGCACAAGTGCACCCTATCCCTACTCCACAATTTACTCACAAACATTGACCCTTAGTTTAGGCCCCAAAATCGTGCCAACCGTGACCTCTTTGCCGTCCACTTGAGGGTGACAAGTGTCACCCTCTCGTTGGTCCAAAATATTTCATCTCTCGGAAAAATCCGCAAAAATTATAAATGACATAGCCGTAATTTTCCCTACGCAAGTTTTGGAAAACGCTTCGTCGGAAACAATTCGCTTCTGGTCAGGCACAAATTTTCGTCCCTATGCCTACTTAAAGGCTTAAACTTTGCAGACGCACGCCTCACGCATATACTGAAATACGGTATAACATTCTCCTTCCTTAGAAACATTCGTCCCGAATGTTCCTTCCCAAGACAGATAACGATAAGGTTCCTCATAACTTAAACAGTTTGCAAATGCCACACATGGCCACAATACAACACTTAAGCAGATATGGTACTGAAAATTTATAAGTAGGAAAGTGAGTTACCTGGAGGTGTGGGGAATAGGTGAGGATACTTATGCCTCATGTCCTCCTCAGCTTCCCACGTCATCTCCTCCCTGAGCTCGTTCCGCCACAAGACTTTGACGGAAGCCACGCCCTGGTCCGCAGACGCCTAACTCGGCGATCGATTATCGCTATGGGAATCTCCTCATACGATAACCCCTCGGTCACCTGGACATCGTCAATCGGGTGCACCCTAGATGGATCCCCGATACATCTCCTCAGCATAGAAACATGAAACACCGGATGCACTGCCTCCAGATCGGACGGCAGATCCAACTCATAGCAACCTTGCCTACCTCGCGACAATCTGATACGCCCAATGTACTTGGCCGAAGTTTCCCTTTCTTCCCGAATCTCATCACACCCTTCATGGGTGACACCTTCAGGAAAACCCAACCATCAACCTCAAACTCTAGATGCCGACGACGATGATCTGCATATGACTTTTGTCGACTCGAGCCGCCAAGAATCGCCCTGGATAAGCTTCACCTTATCCATCGCTCACGCACCAATCGTCCCACTAATCGCACTCGCCTACATAAAACCAGCCTATCGTCGATCTGCATTTCCTCCCATACACGGCCTCATAAGGCGCCATCCGAATCCGAGTGGTAGCTATTATTATACGCAAACTCAACTAGAGGCAAATGATCCTCCTACCTACCTCAAGTCAATAACACAGGCTCGCAGCATATCCTCAAGAGTCTGGATAGTGCGCTCTGCCTGTCCGTCTGTCTGAGGATAGAATGCAGTACTCAGGCTCACCTGCCTCCCTAGACCCTTCTGGAAAGACCTCCAGAAGTTAGCCAGAACCGGGCTCCTCGTCTGATATGATATAAATAGGGACTCATGCACCGACGATCTCGGATGTAAAGTCTGGCATAATCCTCAGCCGAAAAAGTCGTCCTGACGGGAAGAAAGTGGGTTGATTTCGTCAGCCTGTCGACGATAACCCATATAGAATCATGTTTCCTCTGAGTGCGAGGTAATCCTGTGATAAAGTCCATGTTGATCACCTCCCACTTCCAGGTCGGGATCTCTATCGTCTGCAATAATCCACCAGGCCTCTGGTGCTCTATCTTCACCTGCTGACAACACGGGCACTGAGCTACAAACTCTGCAACGTCCATCTTCAAGCCATCCCACCAATACACAGATCTGAGGTCGTGGTACATCTTGGTCGACCGCGGATGGATAGAGTAACGCGCGTTGTGTGCTTCCCCTAGAACCTGCTGTGAAGTCCTGCAATATCTGGAACACACAACCTGCCCTCAAACCTTAGCACCCCATCAGATGCTACCTCAAAAGGACCCTTCCCCTCACGAAGAGCCGTATCACGATACCGCGTCAAAACCGGATCCTCAAACTATTGCCTCTTCACCTCCTCGACGATGGAAGACTCGGCAACCTCTCGAACTCGAACCCCACACAAATAGTGCCTCCAGATCTTCAAGGCGTGAATCACCGCTGCCAACTCCAAATCATGGGTGGGGTAGTTCCTCTCATGCTTCTTAATCTGTCGGGATGCGTACGCTATAACCTTACCCAGCTGTATCAACACACATCCGAGCCCGATGCCTGACGCATCACAATACACTACATAACCGTCTGGACCCTCCGAAAGAGTAAGAACGGGGGCGGTCGCCGCCTCCTTCAAGAATCGAAACCCCGCCACAAGCATCGATTCATCAAACTTAGCCGCTTTCTCGAGTCACCTAGTCAATGGTGCAGATAGAAGCAAACTTCTACGAACCGATAATAACCTGCAAGGCCCAGAAAGCCGCGCACCTCTGTCGGAGTAGTAGGTCTAGGCCAACTCCTGACTGCCTCGATCTTGGCCGTATCCACCCGAATACCATCGGCCCCAACAATGTGCCCAAGAAAAGCCACCGAAGCCAACCAAAACTCACATTTGGAAAACTTGGCGTACAACTGCTGGTCCTGGAGAACTCTCAGCATCGCCTCAAATGCTCGCATGCCTCGCTCCGGAATAAACCAAGATGTCATCGATGAACACTATCACAAACGTGTCCAAAAATGGCTTGAACACTCGGTTCATTAAATCCATGAATACCGCCGGAGCATTGGTCAACCCGAAAGATATAACCCTGAACTCATAGTGCCCGTACCGGGTCCGGAATGCAGTCCTAGGGACATCCGCCTCTCTGAATCGTACCTGATGATATCCCGATCGCAGATCGATCTTGGAGAAACATCTCGCACCCTGCAACTGGTCGAACAAATCATCAATCCTGGGAAGGGGGTATCTGTTCTTAATGGCCACCTTGTTCAGCTGCCTGTAATCAACACACATGCGCAGCGTCCCGTCCTTCTTCTTCACGAACAATACCGGCGCTCCCCAGGGAGAAATACTAGGCCTGATGAAGCCCTTCTCCAGCAAATCTCTCAGCTGGTCCTTCAACTCTCTCAACTCGGCAGGTGTCATTCTGTATGGCGGAATGGAAATAGGCCGAGTGTCCGCAAAGACATCGATACAAAACTCTATCTCCTCTCGGGAGGATACCCGGAGGTCATCCGAAACACATCCGGGAACTCTCGACTACAGAATCGATCAAAATCTGCACCGTAGCCTCAGTATCAAACACCCGAATGAGATGGTAGATATACCCCTTCTGCACCATCTTCCTAGCCTTGAGGTAGGAAATAAACCTACCCTCTACGATACGCTGTTCCTCCCACTCAACAACCGGCTCCTTAGGAAACTGGAACCGCACCACTCTCTCCCTGCAGTCTACATTGGCGTAGCAAGATGCTAGCCAATCCATACCCATGATCACATCGAAATCAGTCATATCCAACTCTACCAAGTCGGCAAGTGGTCCGACGATCGCATACGGTCATCGGACAAGCCCTATATACCCGCCGAGCTACCATCGAATCACCCATGGCGTAGCTACCTCGAAAGGGTCTATGGACTCGTGTTCTATCCCTATCCTACTAGCAACAAGGGAGATATATAGGGCAGTAGAACCCGATCTATCAAGGCATACACGCTACAACATGAAATCGATAAAGTACCGTGATTTACATCGGTGAGGCCTCCCGTCCTGCCTACCGACAAGGCATATATGCAGCTCGAGGACCGCTAGAATCGGGACCCGCCACGACCTGCCGCGACCGCTGGCCCATGAGTACCCTCGCCCCGAGGCGAGTAATTGTAGGAGATGAAGAAGACCCGTGAAAGAACACGTAGGTGACTCATCCTCTCGCGCTACCCTTGGTCGACAGCTCGCAAAGTGACCCTGCTGGCCGCAACTGAAACAAACTCCCGGAGCAGTACCACAATTCCCGTAATGGGATCTACCGACGGCCACACCGGGGGTGGTCCCGATCGGTTAGCACCTCTGCTACCCTGGAATTCAGAAGTCCTGGGGCCATGGTCTGCCCTTGAATACCCTGGCTGTCCTGAGGACGGTGTAGGAGTGCTCTGAGCTGGTTGTGGCACAAATCTAAACTGCTGCTGAGGCCGTCCACCCCGATAGCTACCAAAAGACCCTGCCGTCCTGGCCTTCTTCTCGCTGCCGCCGTCACAACCCGTCGACTTACGCCTCGCATCCAAGTGCATGAGCCTGCATACGGGTAATGTCCATGCCTGGCTGAAGAGCCACACCCGCACAAGACTCGGCCATATAATCATCCAGCCCGGTGACATAGCGGTGTACCCTGTCCTTCATATCTGCTACAAACGCAGGGACATATCGAGCCAACGAATCGAACTCAATGTTGTACTCCCTAATCAGGCGCTCTCTGCCTCAAAGAACAAAAATCTGTTTACCGCGTTCTCCTCATCTGCGAGGCAAGAAGTGAGTGAGAAAAGCCTCCGAGAACTCATCCTAAGTAGCCGGGACGCGTGCTCTCCGGTATAACTCCCACGAATCAAACCAATCGATCGCAGATCACGCGGCCTATGTGGAACCGAAGATCACGGACTCGGTCTCGAAGCCTTGATCACTCGCATGATCCTCTCAGAATCGACAGATGAACTCCGCGATCATCCTCGTGCCTCGACCGTAGAACTCGCGGGCTACAACTCGAAAATCTCGTAGCCTCAAACTATCCGATCTCGGGTGAACCATGTACCATCGAATCGAATCGCCAGATCCAAATTTATCTCATGTTCGCCACGATCCCGCCGATCGGGCCATCTCTCTCAGAACCCATCTCATCCGCTTCCAGCCGGGGACCGAGGTGCAGTATCGTGGTCTCATCACCATCCGCGACCCTAAACCTCGCTGGGCCGGCGTCGTGGAACTCGCCGTCTCGTATAGATCGGGCACGAGCCCTCGTGACTCGGTGTCCTACTAGCGCCTCTCTGCCGCTTTGCCCTTCTCGCCGGGTTTACGTGGAGGCATAATCATAAAGAAAGGAAATACGTTAGAGGGGTCCGACTTATAACATAGCTCTAAGGCATGATCTCAGAGTGAGAATAATGGAAACCAATCCTAAATATCCTATAGCCTCCTGATTATTGGTGTGGTGCACAACACACCGATAATCAAGACTCTACTGGATACTGGCTCAGACACTTTCCGAGATTAATCGCTCGATACCACTTTTGTCACGCACCGTTCGGGCCGGTGGATCGTGCCTTACCCGGGCACCCAAGTAGTCATACATCAGAGAAAATCAGCGGAATATAAAAACAAGACATGAAACAATGTAAATTGAGACACAGTTATCTGAGAAAAGTCGCCTATCGGCATATATATATATAAACCAAAATCGCGCTTATATCCCAACCGCATAATAGACTACTGCACCTCTAAGGAAGTAAACAACTATGGCGGACAGGCCCCGCCATACCCTGAATGTACATATATCTACAACATCAGGGAGAACCATACCAAAAGTCGAGCCTCCGGAGAAGATGGAGCTCCTGACACCAAAGCAAAAGATCCTAAGGATGCGGATCTAGCACTGCTTCCCTTACTGCGGCATGAACGCACTCAAGGAGGTCGATAACAGTACCAAGTATGTGAAATCAGAAGTACTTAAATGAAATCATATCATTTTAAAGCCAATTTTACAAATATGTATGGAATAACCAATGTAACCGCACATAGTGCCACATCACAAACAAGAGTAAATAATGTAAATTGTAACAGTCTTTTCTAGGTGTGAATGATCGAAGCAAGGCCAATCGCCCATAGTATCATTATGCATGCCTAATCTCGACTCGTAGTCCGTGATAGCCACCTAGTTCGCAAATCGTGTGGTGTGGTGGGACCCACACACACATGGCCCAATCTTGACCACACACCTTGCTTAGATCTTGGCCCTTGAATCCTCTATATATACCCCCTTAGCTTGAAGAGTAAATTCATTCCACACTTAAGAGTTTTTCCAAGCAAAATACTCCCTCCCTTCTACTTGTTCTCGTCCCCCTCCCACTTTGTGTAGTGAAATTCTTTGTGTATTGTTGTAAAATCCCAAATACCTTGGCCTAGTATCCCTAGTAGTATTCCAAAGTTATTTCAAAACTAGGGGCCCGAAAATACTACTTTATTCCAATAGTCGCAAAGTGAAACCCTAGAAAAATCTTCCTAGCTTGGTTGAAGTGTTAAGAGAAGTTGTTTAGAAACTTCTAAGGGTCTCTTGGAGCGGGTTGGAGCGTAAGGAATTGGAGCTAAACGTTGCTCAGGATCGACTTATAATCTTGGATAATTTTGGGCTTATCGAGGTAATGATCTATGTCCCCCTATTGTAATTGGATATTACATATTGTAGTGATTTAGAATTGAGTATAAGATATATTGGAAGGATGATTATAAAGGATTGAACTGTATTTACATTGGATTGTATTTACAGTAGACTTGTGTAGTATTATTGTGAAGTAGAATTGTACACGTCCGGTTAGACGTGTAACCCTCTCCCCTGGGAGTTGTTGGCCTGGTAGTGGGCCTGAGTAGAGGAGATTTATGTGGTCATGCGGGGAGGTGCCGAATTTTCTCGAGAATAAGGAATCTTGCGGTTAGAATATTTTACGAAGAGATCTAGGAGTTGATAGGCGTTTTGGCCTTTATAGTTGCGATTCACGAGTAGCATATTCTACTTGAAAAGTGGAAAAGGCTAGCAGGGTTACAGTACTGTGGAGCGTTTTGCTAATTGTCGATAATCGTCGCGAGGTATGTGAACCTCTTCCTATCCTTTCTAGCATGATGTTTTGTGAACTATGTAGTACGGTAGACGTACATGTGCTAAATGAATTTGGTTGGTTTAAAACATAGGGTGTTATAATAGCTTTATGGGAAGTTAGTTATAACGACTTTATGTAGGTAAAAGAATGATTTATTGATTTTAGAAGTTAAGAGACTTGATCTTGAAAGATAAGAGACTTGACTTATAAATGACTTGATAGGAAATATTAAGGACTTGGTTTGTGTTAAACAAATGAAACCGCTTTATGAGAAATGGGTATTTGGTCTTTAAAAGGAACTTGTTTTCTAAAAGAAAAGAGACTTGAGGAATTGAAGAGTTTTTGGTTTAAAAAAGAGACATGGTTTTGTCTTAAATTGGTTTAAAACATAAAGTGTTATAACAGCTTTATGGGAAGTTAGTTATAACGACTTTATGAAAGCAAAAGAATGGTTTTATCATTGGTTTTAAAATGGTAACTTGATTTAAGTATAGGTTACTTGTTTTGAAAAGAGTAAGTATTTGAGTTTTAAAGAGTATACCTGATGTTGTTTTAAAAGAAAGGCACTTGGTTTAAAAAGTATAGAGCACTTAATTTTAAAAGTCTTGTAAAGGTTTTTACGAAAGTAAAGTAATTTGGTTTGAAAAGGAAATGTGTTTTTGATACTACGAGTATTAGTATCTTTTACGTAAAAAGAGGTCTTTTTGAAAGAATGAAGTAGGTAATATTTTTGGGATTTGAAACCCGTATTGTTGACATAAAATGAAAGTACCTTGAGTTGTGTGTAATTTGCCTATGTTTGTGTGTGATAGCCTTGTCGTGCTAGTATTGTAATTCTATACCACCGCGTCTCTCGATGGAGGGCCGGTCATGTTATTCTTGATTGATGGACCTACTGACATGTTGGGTGGCCCACGGGTACGGTTCAATTAGGATTATTATTCCACGGACTAGCTCTCCATGAGGTTTTACTGATTCGGCTTGGTATCTGGTAGTTGGCTCTCGTACTTGCCCCGAAGTCGTGGTCGCTTTCGCTTGGTATCCGTAGTTGGCCTTCAGATTTGCCCGTTCAATTTTGTGGACGGTCTCGTGATTCCGCTTGGTATCCGTAGTTAGTCTTCGTGATTGCCCGACCAGCCTACGCGCGCAGCTTGGTATCCGTAGTTGGCTTCGTGATTTACCGGGCCGCTTTGTGGTATGGTTATGTAGATTTGGTACGGCCTTGGTATCCGTAGTTGGCTTTGACTTGCCCCGCCGATTGATGATGCGCTGGTATCCGTAGTTAGTCTTCGCACTTGCCGTGACGGTTGTTATGACACGTGGGACACGTGTTCATGTGTACTTCTTGGTGTTGTTATATCATAGATCGCCGGCAGTGAGGAAGGTATTCCACGCATGATTGATGTTGTGGGCGAGACCCATAGTTATATTTGAGTGATGACTTTGAGGCGTGAGTCCCCGACTGACGCGGATCGCTACATATTATGTAATCGTAGTTTGGTTATCATATATGTCTCCCGCTTTATATAGACTACTATGATTTCATTTACGATTTTCGGGCCATACTGGTACTGTTGCATCGACTTTCGGGACTGCGTTCATGCCGCAGTAGAGGTACATCGGTTGTGGATCCGCGCCATAGGATCACAATCAGCGTTTTGGGAAGCTCCGCTTTCTCGAGGCTTATCTTGGTATAGTCCCCCAAGGTAGATACTTGTACATTCAGGGGTATGGCGGGGCCCTGTCCCGTCATAGTTATGGTTACATTCTTAGAGGTCTATAGTACTGTTGTGGGCAGGGTTTGTAAAAGGATTTAACTGTTCAGGTTGATATATATATGTATATATTCAGGAAGGTGACCGTGTTGGTTAGCCTGTTTCATACTTTATGTCTTGTCTCATGTTTTAGTTTTTATTTCCGCTGATTTTCTCTGATGTTGTATCACTAGGGTGCCCGGGGTAAGGCACTAGTCACGGGATCGGGTCGTGACAATAACAACTTCCCATAAAGCTATTATAACAACCTTTCATTTTAGAGAACTTTAGGCACTTTTATTTCTTATCACACTAGGGAAACTAAACCCAAAAGTACTACGTACATACATACTTAAAAAGAATCATAAAACTCCTTTCTTTTTAAAACTCAAGTTACATACTCATTTGAAATCAATCTTCTTAACTTTTGAAATAAATTAAGATGTCATGTTTTTTAAATCAAGTCATTTCCACTTATAATATCAAGGCTTATAGTCTTAAAATGTTATACCCCGTATTTCCAGAGTATGTACGTGAGGGCGTACGTATAAGAATTTGAGCCTTAAGATTAGGCAAGGTTCGAAATTGGGCACAAGTTTAAAAGAGTCGCTTCCGACTAAACGCTTCCACACCTACGAGGGAAAATTCCGGCTATGTCATTAATAATTTTTGCGGTTTTTCCGAGAGACGAAACATTTTGGACCAACGGGAGGGTGACAAGTGTCACCCTCACATTGGAAGCAAGTGGACGACAAAGCTTGACCATTGACACGTTTTTGGTGTTGAAATTTTGGTCAAGGATTAGGTAGGATATTTTGTGTAGATGGATAAGGTAGCACATGGCTAAATCTTGGCCTTACACTTGCTATGCACTTGTCTTCATCTTGGCCATTGGTTGGCCTTCACTTGACCTATAAATACCCCTCTAAGTTGAAGACTTTCTTCATCCTCACTTGAGCAATCTATCTAAGTCTCAAAATACTCCTCCTCTTGTTCTTACGCCCACCACACCCCCTCCCCTTTGAGAAGGCCCTTTGGCCGAGAGCTTCCTCCCTCAGAAGTGGTTAGCCGGTACCCCTAGCCTAGTTGTTTTCGTATAATACCCCTTGTTGTGGTATAGAAATACTCTCCTAGTATTGTTATAATGCCCAAATACCTTGGCCCAAATACCTTGTAGTTTTCCCAAGTTTACACTTATACAAAAGCCCAGAAAATACTATTATACTTCCTTTAGCCACTAAACGAAACCCTTAGGATATCTTCTTTGATAGTTGAAGTAATTGAGTAGAAGTTGGTTAGAACTTCTAAGGGTTGTTTGGAGCGGGTTGAGCGCAGAGTAGAGCTAAACCTTGCTCAGGATCGACATATAAACTCGGATAATTTTGGGCTTATCGAGGTAAACACTCTTGACCTTCTATTGTAATTGGAAATTACATGTTGTAGGAATATATAGTTGAAGTATACTATATATAGAACTGAACATTATAATTGTGCGGCAATGTCTTTTGACTTAAGCCTGACTAATACTTACGGCAATGTCTTGCGACTTAAGCCTGAATTTAAAGAAGAGAATCGAATCAGAATTACATGGATCAGACATGAGACTTATGTAGCATTATCGGCGTAGAATTGTACACATCCGGTTAGACGCAAACCCTCGGTTGGCTTGGCCTACCGATAGAGAGAGAGATTTACGCTGCGGGGAGGAGGTCTTGCCAATTTTCTGTAGAATATTCTACATTGAGATCTAAGATGTTAATAGGCGCCTTGTGGCCTCTATAGGTTGAAATACTGCGTGTGGCGTGGTCTACTTGGCTTAAGGTGTAGCCGACGGTTTGAGGTACTGAGCGCTTTTGCTATTAGTCGATAATCGTCGCGAGGTATGTGAACCTCTTCCTATCTTTTCTAGCATGATATGTGTGTAACTATGTAGTACGGTGAGACGTACACGCTAAATGTATTTGATTGTTTAAAACATAAAGTGTTATAACAACTTTATGGGAAGTTAGTTATAACCGCTTTATGTAGGTAAGGAAATGCTTTGTGGTTTTAAAAAGGTAATCGATTTGACTTATAACGACTTGTTGTGTAATAGTAAAGGATCTTGAAGTATTTCAAAAGAATGTGAATCATCTTTAATGTAAGAGTAATACTTGGTTTTGAAAACATAAGAGTTATACTAGCTTTATGGGAAGTTAGGTATAACGTCTTAAGAGAGAATGGTTTTACTGACTTTTAGAAGTTAAGAGACTTAATCTTAAAAGATAAGAGACTTGACTTGATATGGATGTTAGTGTGAAACCTCATTCGTGAGTAATGAGTACCTGGTTGTAAAAGGAATAATGTTTTACTGATTCGGAAATCAGAATAAGTATCGAACAAACCACTGCAGCGCTAATAAAGGAAAATGTAATGACTAAGGAAGTATTATTAAAACCAGTAGAAACCTCCATCGGCATAGAAGCTAAGATGAGACAAAATGAGATTACATTTTCTAGATCATGGCTGCTTAATAAGATTGATTATGAACAAGAATAACCTACTCGCTTAGGGCATATGTTACTCAATTGTTTTAAAAAGAGATTAAGACATTGAACTATGAAACTTTTCTAAAAAGAGACTGGCGTAATTGAAATTAGGCAACCGGAACTTTAGGGTAAAGAAAGGCATTGTGTTGTCTTAAAATGATTTAAAACATAAAGTGTTATAACAAATTTTTATGGGAAGTTGGTTATAACGACTTTATGAAAACAAAAGAAGGGTTTTTATCACTGGTTTTAACGTGGTAACTTGACTTTAAAAAGAGAAGTGTTTTGGTCTAAAAAGAAGGCATGGTATTGCCTTAATTTGGTTTTAAAAAGGATAGTATGGAAGTTGTTTTGGTTTACTTAAAAGATATAAGTCACTCTATTTTATGCTACGTATCGGTGACTTTTATAAAAGGGAATGGATCTTTAAAAGGAACTTAACGACGTAGTACTTTAGGATTAAAACCCGACTTTGACATAAAACGAACGCATTCGAGTTGTGGATAACTTACCTATGCTTGTTGTTGTGTAACTTGCCTATGCTTGTTGTTGTGTAACTTGCCTATGCTTGTTGTGATAGCCTTTGTTATGCAAGAATTGTGTTCTATATTACCGCGTCTCTCAACGAGGCCGTTGACTTGTTGAGGACTTACTTGGACGCATCGGCAAAGGACGGAAATTTCACGTATGTTCTCGATGATAGTGTTATTCCATGGACTAGCTCTCCACGAGGTTTCTTCGTTCGGCCTTGGTACCGTGGTGGCTTTGCCAGATTGCCCCGCCTCGTGGCTGATTCGCCTGTACTGGTAGTTAGCCCTCGCACTAGCCCCGCTCAACAGTAGTGGCGGTCTCGTGATACGCCTCGTACTCGTGGTCACCGTGATTGCCCGGCCACCACGTGACCGCCTTGGTATCCGTAGTCGGCTCGCACTTGCCCTGCGTCGCCTTCGTGGTTTGGTTGTATTGTATTGTTATTACGGCTTTGGCATCGTGCAGACTTGGTGTTCAGTGTACTTTCGATGTTATCATATCATAGATCGCCGGCATGGCGGAAGGTATTCCGCGCATGATCGATGTTGTGGGCGTGAGACCCATAATTATATTTGAGTAAATGACCGGAGGCGCGAGACCGACTTGTTATAATCATATATGTGTATCGTAGTTTGTTATCATACATGTCTCTCGCTTTTATAGACTATTATGATTTCATTTACGCAATTACGCTTTCACATACTTGGTACTGTTATCGACCTCCTTCGGGGCCGCGTTCATGCCGCAGTAGAAGTACATCGGCCGTCGATCCCCGCTTTAGGATCACCTTTCACAGATTGAAGCTCCGTTTCCTTCTGAGGCTTATCTTTGGTATGTTACCTCGATGTCAGTAGGTTCTTGTACATTCGTGGTACGGGGCCCCGTCCCGCCATAGTTGTTGTAAAAATCTTAGAGGTCCGTAGCATCGCTGTGGCGTGGTTGTAAGGATTGTAAATCGCTCGACGCTTATATATATATGTTGAAAGGCAACGCTTTGGTTGGCCTGTTTATTTATAATATCTCTCTTTTCATGTTCATGTTTTATTTCCGCTGATTTTCTCTGATGTTGTATCACTAGGGTGCCCGGTAGGCACTACCACGCCCGATTCGGTCGTGACAAAGTGGTATCGTGAGCGATTAGTCTCTGAAAGTGTCTACGCATCGTGTTCAGTAAGTCTTGATTATCGGTGTTGTGCACCACATCTATAATCGTGAGGTCAGCAGGACATTTAGGTTGGTTTCCATTCTTCTCATTCCGAGATCGCGCCTTAGAGTGTAATAAGATCGACCCTCCGACATACTTCGCTTTACCGCTATGCCTCCGCAGGCAACCCGGCCCGTGGCGGCAAGGCAGCAGAGGAGTCTGAGCAGAGCAAATGCGGCAGACCACAAGACTGAGCCTCCACCCCGCACCGGCGAGCAGGAGATGAGTTACAAGGAGCGGGCCCGATTAATGGCCGTGGTCAGGCTGACTGAGGATAGCCGACGCAGCAGCCCAAAGAGCACCAGCCGTTCACCCTAGATCGATAGTTCGAGGCTACGGATTTTCCGAGTTGTAGGCCGCGAGTTTTATGGGTCGAGGCCCGAGGATGATCCGCAGGAGTTCATCCGGCGCCATTCTGGATCGCGAGTGGTCAAGGCATCGGAGACCGAGTCGGTGGTCCTAGGTTCGCATCGGCCGCGTGATACCGCAATGATCGGATTGATTCGTGGAGCCGCCCCGGGAGAGCATGCACTTCCAGCTTTATGGGACGAGTTCTCGTGAGGCCTTTCTTGCACATTTCTTGCCTCCACAGATGAGGAGGGCTCGCCGACATATTTTTGGTGCGCAGAATCCGCGCACGGTTCGAGTACAATGTGGAGTTCGACTCATTGGCCCAGACGTCCCCGTTGGTAGCTAGTATGGAGGATCGAGTGCACCGATATGTTACGTGGCTCGATGATCACCTAGCCGAGAGTTGTTCGTGTAGCTCTTCACCGGGCATGGACATCGCCCGCACGCAGCGTATGCACTTGGATGTGAGGAGCGGATAAATCGACTGAATGACTGTGGTCGCAAGAGGGTCGTAACAGCAGGTCCTTTGGTGACTTTCGAGGCGGACCGCCTCAAGAAGAAAGCCGCGATGCGCTCCACCAAGACAGAGTGGTCCTCCACAAATTCGACCTTTGGGTTATTCAGAGCAGTCGTGGCTCCGCCAGATTTTCGTGAGTAGGAGTGCTCGCCGGATGAGGTTGCCCTTGTCTCAGTGGCCGCCAGGAAAACTTCATAAGGGAGAGTGTCGCATCGACTTGGGAGGTTGTTATTCTTGCGCCAACAGGCTATCTCAAGCGAGACCGTCCGACTGTGGGTAGCGCTGGTAGATAGCACAGACTACTGAGGCGATGGTTCTACACCTTCCATAGCCAGCAGATGTTCGACACCTACAGCCCCAGAGAGGTCGCGGTGGGAGTTCCAGCTTAGCGGTCCTTTGAACCGCCTATTTTCGTGTATATCCTTAACCTCTGTAGTTTTGTATGTATTGATGTTATGATGATGTGTTTAGTGTTATGTTCGGATAGCCTTGTGCTAAAATGTGATTTAGAAACCAGTTGGTAAAAAGGGTAAGCTCAAAGTAGAAAGTGATGAACCTTAGAATATTACAATGAGACTCGATGTAAGGCCATCTTGAGTACAAGATTTTCATGGGATCTTTGTCGAATGTAAGTATGCGTGGTGAAATTGTGGAAAATTTTCTCGTGGTGTAAATGGAAGTGGTAGCTTTCATGACCTGTATAGGTAAGATTGTTCCGGATCGAGAAACGAGAGTCGACGTGATGAGGCTCGGGTTGAGGACGTGTTGCGTGTCAACCCAGAGTCCCGAATGAGCGGGTCGATCGAGGTGGTCCCGCCAGCGTGGTAGGGTCACGAGGTGTTAGGCCCAAGGTTAGATGACCGTCGTATGAGTTCGTGGTTATGTTCGACCGTAGCGGATCGAAGGCCGGAATGGCCTTAGAGAGTGGAGCTAGTAAGATGACCAAGCTGGAGGTGGTGACTCCAAAGTTTTGGGAATCGTAGCGATGGATCAAGTGTGGTACGTATACTAGAAGAGTTCAGGTGTTCGAGAAGGGCACGACGAGTAAGGAAGGAAGAGACCGTGTGTTATTTCGTGGCCAGGTGTGGCGTTGGCAATATGTTAGAAGAACTTCATCGTTATCCGTCTTGAGAAGGAACATTCGGGACAAATGTTTCTAAGGAGGGGAGAATGTTATACCCCGTATTTCTAGAGTATGTACGTGAGGGCGTACATATAAGAATTTGAGCCTTAAGATTAGGCAAGGTTCGAAATTGGGCACAAGTGCCGAAAAGAGTCGTTTTCCGACGAAACGTTTCCACAGCTTACGTAGGGAAAATTCCGGCTATGTCATTAATAATTTTTGCGGATTTTTCCGAGAGACGAAACATTTTGGACCAACGGGAGGGTGACAAGTGTCACCCTCACATTGGAAGCAAGTGGACGGCAAATCTTGACCATTGGCACGTTTTTGGTGTTGAAATTTTGGTCAAGGGTTAGGTAGGATATTTTGTGTAGATGGATAAGGTAGCACATGGCTAAATCTTGGCCTTACACTTGCTATGCACTTGTCTTCATCTTGGCCATTGGTTGGCCTTCACTTGACCTATAAATACCCCTCTAAGTTGAAGACTTTCTTCATCCTCACTTGAGCAATCTATCTAAGTCTCAAAATACTCCCTCCCTCTTGTTCTTTCGTCCACCACACCCCCCTCCCCCTTTGAGAAGGCCCTTTGGCCGAGAGCTTCCTCCCTCAGAAGGGTTAGCCATGGGTACCCCTAGCCTAGTTGTTTTCATATAATACCCCTTGTTGTGGTATAGAAATACTCTCCTAGTATTTTTATAATGTCCAAATACCTTGGCCCAAATACCTTGTAGTTTTCCCAAGGTTACACTTATACAAAAGACCAGAAAATACTATTATACTTCCTTTAGCCACTAAACGAAACCCTTAGGATATCTTCTTTGATAGTTGAATTAATTGAGTAGAAGTTGGTTAGAACTTCTGGGTTGTTGGAGCGGGTTGAGCGCTGAGTAGAGCTAAACCTTGCCAGGATCGACATATAAACTCGGATAATTTTGGGCTTATCGAGGTAAACACTCTTGACCTTCTATTGTAATTGGAAATTACATGTTGTAGGAATATATAGTTGAAGTATACTATATATAGAACTGAACATTATAATTGTGCGCAATGTCTTTTGACTTAAGCGACTAATACTTACGCAATGTCTTGCGACTTAAGCCCAATTTAAAGAAGAGAATCGAATCAGAATTACATAGGGTATCAGACATGAGACTTGTGTAGCATTATCGTGAGTAGAATTGTACACGTCGGTTAGACGTGCAAACCCCCTGTTGGCTTGGTAGCCGGCCTCGATAGAGGAGGAGATTTACGCTGTGGCGGGGGGGAGGGGGAGGTGCTGCCGAATTTTCTGTAGAATATTCTACATTGAGATCTACGATGTTAATAGGAGCATTGTGGCCTCGATAGGTTGAAATCTTCGTGTGGCGTGGTCTACTGGCTTAAGGTGCGAGCCGACGTTTGAGGTACTGGAGCGTTTTGCTATTAGTCGATAATCGTCGCGAGGTATGTGAACCTCTTCCTATCTTTTCTAGCATGATATGTGTGTAACTATGTAGTACGGTAGACGCACGTGCTAAATGTATTTGATTGGTTTAAACATAAAGTGTTATAACAGCTTTATGGGAAGTTGGTTATAACAGCTTTATGTAGGTAAGGAAATGCTTGTGGTTTTAAAAAGGTAACTGATTTGACTTATAACCGACTTGTTGTGTAATAGTAAAGGCTCTTGAAGTATTTCAAAAGAATGTGAATCATCTTTAATGTAAGAGTAATACTTGGTTTTGAAAACATAAGAGTTATACTAGCTTTATGGGAAGTTAGGTATAACGTCTTAAGAGAGAATGGTTTTACTGACTTTTAGAAGTTAAGAGACTTAATCTTAAAAGATAAGAGACTTGACTTGATATGGATGTTAGTGTGAAACCTCATTCGTGAGTAATGAGTACCGTTGTAAAAGGAATAATGTTTTATCGAATCTAAATCGAATAAGTATCGAACAAACCATCGCAGCTTAATAAAGGAAAATGTAATGACTAAGGAAGTATTATTAAAACCAGAGAAACCTCCATCTAGAAGCTAAGATGAGACAAAATGAGATTACATTTTCTAGATCATGGCTGCTTAATAAGATTGATTATGAACAAGAATAACCTACTCGTCTAGGGCATATGTTACTCAATTGTTTTAAAAAGAGATTAAGACATTGAACTATGAAACTTTTCTAAAAAGAGACTGGCGTAATTGAAATTAGGCAAACTGGAACTTTAGGGTAAAGAAAGGCATTGTGTTGTCTTAAAATGATTTAAAACATAAAGTGTTATAACAGCCTTATGGGAAGTTGGTTATAACGACTTTATGAAAACAAAAGAAGGGTTTTTATCACTGGTTTTAACGTGGTAACTTGACTTTAAAAAGAGAAGTGTTTTGGTCTAAAAAGAAGGCATGGTATTGCCTTAATTTGGTTTTAAAAAGGATAGTATGGAAGTTGTTTTGGTTTACTTAAAAGATATAAGTCACTCTATTTTATGCTACGGGTATCGGGTGACTTTTATAAAAGGGAATGGATCTTTAAAAGGAACTTAACCTATGTAGTACTTTAGGATTAAAACCCGGACTTTGACATAAAATGAACGTACCTTGAGTTGTGGATAACTTGCCTATGCTTGTTGTTGTGTAACTTGCCTATGCTTGTTGTTGTGTAACTTGCCTATGCTTGTTGTGATAGCCTTTGTTATGCAAGAATTGTGTTCTATATTACCGCTGCCTCTCAACGAGGGCCGGTTGACTTGTTGAGGACTTACTTGGACGTACCGACAGTGACGGAAAATTTCACGGGTATGTTCCTGATGATAGTGTTATTCCATGGACTAGCTCTCCATGAGGTTTCTTACCGCTCGTACCGTGGTGGCTTCAGACTTGCCCGCCTCGTGGCTGATTCGGCCTTGGTACCTGGTAGTTAGCCCTCGCACTAGCCCCGTTCAGTGAAGTGGCGAAGTCTCGTGATACGTCCTTGGTACCGTGGTCACCAGATTTGCCTCGGCCACCTACGTGACCGCCTTGGTATCCGTAGTCGGCGCACTTGCCCCGTGTCGCCTTCGTGGTTTGGTTGTATTGTATTGTTATTACGCTTTGGCATCGTGTAGGACTTGGTGTTCGTGTGTACTTCGATGTTATCATATCATAGATCGCCGGCAGCGGGAAGGTATTCCGGGCATGATCGATGTTGTGGCGTGAGACCCATAATTATATTTGAGTAAATGACCGGAGCGTGAGACCGACTTGATATAATCGTTATATGTGTACAGTAGTTTGGTTATCATAAATGTCTACTGCTTATATATACTGATATGATTTCATTTACGATTTACGCTTACATACTGGTACTGGTATCGACCTCCTTCGTGCGTTCACGCCGCAGTAAGTACATCGGCTGTCGATCCCCGCTTTTAGGATCACCTTTCAGCGGATTGGGAAGCTCCGTTCCTTCGGAGGCTTATCTTTGGTATGTTACCCTGATGTCAGAGGTTCTGTACATTCGTGGTATGGCGGGTCCCTGTCCCGTCATAGTTGTTGTAAAAATCTTAGAGGTCTGTAGCACTGTTGTGGGCAGGGTTGTAAGGATTGTAACTGTTCAGACGTTTATATATATATGTTGAAAGGCAACTGTTTTGGTTGGCCTGTTTATTTATAATATCTCTCTTTTCATGTTCATGTTTTATTTCCGCTGATTTTCTCTGATGTTGTATCACTAGGGTGCCCGGGGTAAGGCACCAGTCACGGGCCCGGATTCGGGTCGTGACATAAAACCTCGTAGCATATACTCTTTAAAATCATGTCGCTTATACTTATAAAATCATGTCATCTATACTTTAGAAATCAAGTCCCAGAAAGCAATTATAAAGGAGTTAGAGAGAAGTTTCTCTCACTAAGAAAACGCTCTCAACGTTTCCCTTAGTTGCTCCTTCGGTTTCTTCCTCTTCTTCCCCCCCTTAGATTTTCGTTTGTTTCATTATGGTTTAATTGTTATTGTCCACAATATGAAAAAGTCTAAACGTTACACACGTTCTAGCAATGATTCAGGAGGTTCAGGCAGTTCGGCTAAAGCAAGAACAAAGAAGAAAAAAAAAAAATGGCAGTAGTCCAACAATTGCCGAGGAAAATCTTATTCCGGCAATCTCGGACCCTTCTGTGTTGGTTCATGTTACTCCAGACTCGCGCTTTCCTTTAGAAAATGTAGTAGATGATTCTATGCTACAAAGGATACATGAATGGGGCAAAAATATAGAAATTGAAAGCTTGGATATAAGTAAGTTTGAAGGCAGAACTTCCGGCAGGACCATTGACGCCCCTAATGCTACTATGGTGGTTGATCATTCCACGGGCCAATTTGTTGGTGAATGGATCATTTCGGAAGAACTAGACAGTCACTCCAGCATTAGTACCCCGACACTACCTAGAAATTCTCTCAGGTTAGCCGGAAAAGGGTTAAATACTAGGCCAGACATTGCAATTGGAGAAGCAAGACACGATGGCATTCTCGGGTCTAAACCGGGTCAGGGCGTGGGTCAGAAGTTCATGGCTGGTCGTGCAGGTGTTCATGGGTCCAAGAGTAATCACGTCTTGTTTGATTCAAAGTCAGTTGAAAGCATTGATGGTACTCCTATCCTCAAGAAGTTCAACGCGGCTGTCAAGAGAGCAAACTTCATGTAACGACCCGTTCCGGGGCCCGTTACTGGTGCCTTATCCCGGGCACCCTAGTGATACAATCATCAGAGAAAACCAGCGGAAAATAAAACTTAAACAAGAAACAGATATATGAACATAAAACAGGCAAACCCAACGGTTACCTTCCAATAACATAATAAATACAACTCTTTCAAAACGAACAGTTTAATCCCTTTTTACAAACCCTGCCCACAACAAGCATTACATGCACTTAAGATTTACAACAACTATGACGGACAGGCTCCGCCATACCCCTCGAATGTACAAGAACCTACAACTCGGAACACATACCAAAAGATAAGCCTCCGAGAAACGGAGCTTCCCAAAACGCTGAACCGAGATCCTAAGAGCGAGGATCCACGATCGATGTACCTCTACTGCGGATGAACGCACCCAAGGAGGTCAAGACAACAGTACCAAGTATGTGAAATCTGTAAAATATCAGAATGAAATCATACTAGTCTATATAAAGCAGAGACATGTATGATAACCAAACTACAGCTCACAACATAAAAGCAAATATGTCCAAATGTGACTCACGCCCTCAAGTCATCACTCAAATATAACTATGGGTCTTACGCCCACAACATCAATCATGTTCGCATCATGGCCGCATGCCCCCGGAATTCTGCATCGGTGTAGACATGTCCATGATGCAACAATAATACCAATGCCCCATGGCCACATGCCCCCGGAATTCTACCTCGGTGTAGACACGTCCATGTGACATCAACAATAATATCTTGGGTGATCAACCTCGCCGCACGCCACATGCCCCCGGAATTCTACCTCGGTGTAGACATGTCCATGTAACCACAATAACAATATATCGGGTAATCAACCCGGCCGCATGGCTGCATGCCCCCGGAATACTGCATCGGTGTAGACATGTCCATGTTGCAACAATAATCAAAATGGAAACATACCCGTGGAATTCTCCATCACTGCCAGCACGTCCAAGTAAGTTCTCAACAAGTCGACCGGCCCTCTATCGAGACGCCGGTAACGTAAATACCACACTTGCACAACAAAGGCTATCATCACAAGCATAGGCAAGTTTCACAACAACAAGCATAGGCAAGTTTCACAACAACAAGCATAGGCAAGTTTCACACAACTCAAAGTACTTTCATTTTATGCCAAAGTCCGGGTTTTTAACCCCAAAGTACTACATACGTTAAGTTCTTTTAAAAGAGATCCATTACTTTTATAAAAGTCACCCTATACCCATAGTATTAGAATGACCAACCCACATTCCTTTTCAAAATCAAGTAACAACATTCTTTTCCTAAGTTCCAGTTTGCCTAGTTTCAATTACTCAAGCTTCTCATTTTCAAATGCTCAAGTCACTTATTTTAGAAAGGTTTCATAACTCATAGTCTTAATCTCTTTTAAAACAATTGAGTAACATATGTCATATATGTGAGTAGTTTATTCTTTGTTTATAACGATCTTATTACAAAGACCATGATCTAGAAAATGTAATATCATTTTGTCTCATCTTAGCTTCTATGCAGATGGAGGTTTCTACCGATTTTAATACAACACATCATTATTCAATACATTTTCCTTTATTAACGCTGCAATGGTGCTGTCGATACACATTCGATTCCGAAATCGAAACATTATCCCTTTAAAACCAAGTACTCATTACTCACGAATGAGGTTTCACACAAACATCCACATTAAAACAAATAAGTTAAGTATCTTATCTTATAAGATCAAGTCTCTTAACTACTAACATCATTAAAACATATTCACATACATAAGGTCGTTATAACTAACTACCAATAAAGATATTATAACACCCTATGTTTTAAACCAACCAAATCACTTAGCACATGTGACGTCTACCGTACTACATAGTTCACAACAATCATGCTATAAAAGATAGGAAGAGGTTCACATACCTCGCTACGATTTATAGACAATAATCTAAACGCTCAAAGTACTTCAAACCTTCGGCTACTCATTATGCCAAGTAGATCACGCCACACGTAGTACTCCACTCCTAAAATGGTCATGGTACTCCTATCAAACCTTTCTTATCATTGAAGACTTATACCAATAAAAGCCCTCAAAATCTACGGAAATTTCAAGAAGACTTCCCGCTTATACTCACTTTTCCATCTTTTACCAAGGCCCGAATAACCGTAATATATATACCATATATATATATAAGGCGTAATAATTAAACAACATAAAGAAGGGGATTACACGCCCAAACGGTAACGCGGTTTACTATCACGCCTCCATAACAACAATAAGTAAAAGAAGGGGATTACGCGGCCAACCGGTAACGCGGTTTACTATCACGCCTTCATAACAATACAATAATTAAAAAGGGGATCACACGCCCAAACGGAACGCGATTGAAAAATCTTCCCCTTAACAGAAATGTAAATACAGTCCAAAGTAAATACGGTCCAAAGTAAATACAGTCCAAAGTAAATACAGTCCTTAAGTTGGGGTCCTTGGCCAACTTTGTCCATTTTACTTATCCAATTTACTCATTAGTCATCCAACTTATATTTCCATTCTTAATATAAGTTATAGTTACTTTGTTATTAGCTTCTTAGCAAGTAAGATACGTTTTTACCATTTTAATGGCAAACGGCCAATCCTTTCTTTTAACAAGTTAACAAGATCCAACTCTTCCAAACTTACTCCATATATTATATAATCCATAATATACTTATAATATATGTATAACAACCAATTCACAAAGAGGTTTAAGTTCCACTACCTCAAATAACCCAAAAATATCCAAGTTCTTAAAGTCGCTCCAAGCAAGTCTTAGCTCCAAATCTTTACGTTCCAATCCGCTACAAGCAACCCATAGAAGCTCCTAACCAACTTCTCTTCAAGATTCAACTCCAAAAAGTGAAGAACACTTAGGGTTTCAAGATGACAACTTTCGGCCAAGGCATCCCTTCAAGGCTAGCGTGTGAAATCTTTTCCAACTCTTGGTACACAATCTTCCTAACACCTTAGGGAAGAACACTTGAGAGTTTAAGAATTGTTGGACAAATTTTGCTCAAGAAATGGGGGCAAAACCGAGAGCTCTAGGTCAAGGGAGAAGGGAGGGTTTTTCAAGTCTTCAAATGTCTAAGTGTGGAAGATTTCATCAACTAAGGGTGCATATATAGGACAACCAAGGGATAGGATGAAGGCAAGTGTGTGGTTGAGATTGGGGACAAGTGTGGGTGGGACCCACAAGCCACTTGTCCACACAAAATATCTAGCAAGACTTGGCCACTTGTCTTGCCACTTGTCTAGCTAATTTCGGCCAAGGGCCACCTAGGGGGGTGACACGTGTCGCCCTCCTACTCGTCCAAAATATTTCATCTCCCGAAAATATCCATAATGGCCAAAATCTCAAAACTAAGCGGCCCCACAAAACCAGAATTTCACCCGTGGGCCCACGTGACCATTTCCGGAAATAAAATTCCATAATTCTCAAATATTCTAAGAAGTCCGAATACCAAATCTGGGAATCCAATTCCCATTAACGACCCTTTTTCTTCACAAAAACCGGAAACTTTTCCGTCGAAAAATCACATCTTTCTTTCTTTCCAAAATTTCTGTCGTAATCTCGCACGTACATCCTCACCTATATACCCTGGAACTACGGGGTATAACACTTCAATGCCCCGGGAATCGATGTGACTGCTCCTATTACGGGTCGGGTCTTGGGTCAGAAGGCTAAGGCGGGCCACGAGGATAACAATGATACTAGGAATATGCACTCTATACAAGGATCAAGATCAGATTGGAATACGAAGGGGTTTCTATCCCCAAGGACCCTAACGTCATTATTGAAGGTGCCGAGGCGTCAAACATTAATGCCGCGGGTATCAACTTTTCACTCACAACCACGGGCCTTTATGATGGTCTGATTTCCAAGGCGGGGCAGGGGGATAACCTAGGGACATTAACTACCCCCGTTTTACAAGGAGCTAAGTCAGTTGTGCGTTCTAACGTTTTTATTGAGGGTGCCGAGGCGTCGCACATTTATGAGGCGGGTAACAATGACTCTCTCATAACACCGGGACTTTATGATGGTCTTAGTTCCAAGACGGATCAGGGGGATAATCTAGGGGCATTGACTACTCACGTTACACAAAGAGCCAAGTCAATTGTGAGAAACAAAGCTATTTCTATGTCCAAGGAGCCTAGGAACTCCATAACCATCAATAATGCGAGAGCCGAGGGGTCAGCATTGAATGATGCGGGATTCAAAGTTCCCTCTCGTGATTCAAGACAACAACCCCAGATTTCTTTAAGTGTCACCAATGAAGCCTTCCCTACTTTAGCTAGTTTGCTAAGTGGAGGCAATCTCAAGAATCACAACACTCCTTTCGTCTTTAACACTTCCTCGGATTCGAATAGAGTCTTAAACATCCCCCCTCTCTCATCTAATACCACTTCACTACTTCCTGAATTTCACAACACCTCACCCCTTCTATCTCCTCTTCCTTCTATTCCTTCTGAAAACCAACACAAATTCCCTACCCTCCCAAATGGCACGCAAATCATCTCTTCTATTGCGAGCCCAAGCTCACTCCCTTCTACCATTCCCTCTCTGCCTATACCTCCAGATATACCTCCCAATGATTTACACACTAATGCATCTTCTAAACCACATCATATCCCTACCACGGCCACACCTCATAACAATCTTCCCCCAAACCATGGCAAAGGTCCATTCCCTCCTAAAAAGACTTATCTTTGAGTCTTTGCGGAACTAGGATTGAGGCAAAGGTATGAAGTTACAATTTATTGAACAACAAGGCGGAAGTATATATAGAAGCGAGGATGAAGTTCCTTTCATAGAAACTTGGGGCTATTGCCTAATAGGTTGCTTCACTGTCCTTTCGGGAAGAGAAGCATTGAATACGATTGTGAAATGATGGGAGTTAAATGCCGATTATACCATATGGCAAAGGCTGGATGTGTTCAAATTCATGACGGAGGAAGAGCGCACTAATGTACTTCACGGAGGCCCTTATATGGTCTACGGGAAAACCATGATGCTCAAGGCTATCAATAAAGGAGTTCTTATAACGGATGATTTGTTTATGGACATTCCTATTTGGGTCACTTTCCCGGACATTCCCCTTTCTATTTGGAGTGCAACGGGCCTTAGTAATATTGCTTCACGTGTAGGAAAACCTCTTTACACTGACCAATATACTAAGGAAAGGTCTAAAATGAACTATGCAAGAGTTCTAGTAGAAGTGGATGTTAGCAAGGAGCCGATAATGGATTTTGTCGTCAATCTCCCCGATAACAGAAGGTATACTCAAAGGGTAAACTATGAGAATTACCCGGACTTTTGCTATGATTGTGCGTCTTTTGGACACAACCATTTGAAGTGTAGGAAGCTGAGGGATGATGTCAACAATGAAGAAGCTCCAAAAACACGCAATACTGAGGTACCCCCTAACAACAAGGATGATTCTACTCGTTTGAAGGTCAACAAAGGTACGGGTGGAACCAACCCTCCTCCCCCTCATCCACCAACTCATCAACATCCCGTAGATGCTGATAACTTGATGGACATTGAAGAAACTGAGCACACAACACCTCCTGGTACCGGAAGCTTGGGAGAAGTATCACATGCCGCGGGTCCTCCGGTTTTGGGTCATTCTGGCCCACCATGTTTGCGGGATTCTCTAGCAAAGTCCTCACTGCCTAATTCTCACAATGGCAGTACAAAACATGTTAGGATGAGGGGTGAGTCAAAACATTCTGATTCTGAGATGCCTATGAACCCGCCACCTTCATTGGATGAAGTGACATACAATGGTGCTACGGAAAAGGCTCAGCTTGTGTCAAGTAACGTTAACTTTGAACGCGGGGAACATATCTTGGCTGGTACACAAGTTATGGCTTCCAGCAACAAAGATGATGGATGGCAAGAGGTTTTGTCCAAAAAGAATGGGCCGAAAAGCAGTGGGAAAGCGAAGGCAGCTAAGCGCGGAGGTGCTAATAAAACCTCCTTTGTTTCCTAATGAAAATACTTTGTTGGAATGTCCGTGGTCTTTGCGGACAAAGGGACAGGGCTGCCACGCAAGCTCTAGTGTGTAGTCTATGCAGATGGAGGTTTCTACTGGTTTTAATAATACTTCATTATTCAATACATTTTCCTTTATTAACGCTGCAGTGGTTTGTCGATACACATTATGATTTTTGAAATCAGTAAAACATTATTCCTTTTAAAAACCACGTACTCATTACTCACGAATGAGGTTTCACATTGTTAACAAACTTCATATCAAAACAATTAAGTCAAGTCTCTTATCTTTTCAGATTAAGTCTCTTAACTTCTAAAAATCAGTAAACCATTCTTTTTATCTCTCTTCAGACGTTATACCTAATCTCCCATAAAGCTAGTATAACTCTTTATGTTTCAAAACCAAGTATTACTCTTCTTTCAAAAAGGTTCCTTAATTCTTTTGAAATACTTTAAGACTCTTTATTATTCAGGCTTAAGTCAAAAGACATTGCCGTAACGCTACATTCAGTTAATACACGTACGTCTACCGTACCATATCTATATTCCTTTTAAAATATTTCAAGGTTCTTATTATTCAGGCTTAAGTCAAAAGACATTGCCGTACAACTATATTCAGTTAGCACACGTACATCTACCATATAATATATACATATTATTCAGGCTTAAGTCAAAAGACATTGCCACACGTACGTCTACCGTACTATATGTATTCTTTTAAAATACTTCATGCTCAAGAGTATAGGAAGAATCACATACCTCGCGACGATTATCGACTATAAGCAAAACGCTCCACGGCTATAACCCGACTAGCCTTGTCCACCTTCTAAGTAGCACATGCTACTTGCAAAACATTCAACCAATAAAGGTTATCACCATCAGAATACGATCCTATGTAAATCTGATTTAACTTCTACTTATATTCTTACAAGTGATTTGATTCAATCTTTTCTGTTATATCCTTCTATTACAGTTCAAATCTCTTCTTATGAATCTTATATTCATTTATATACTACTACGATGTAATTTCCAATTACAATAGAAGGCGAGTATTTACCTCGATGAGCCCATAAATTATCCAAGTATAATGTCGCTCCTGAGCAACGTTAAGCTCCTACTCTGAGTGCTCCAACCCGCTCCAAACAACCCTTAGGAGTTCTACGCAACTTCTACTTAACACTTCAACCGACTATGAAGGTTTTCCTTAGGGTTTCGTTTAGTGGCTGAAGAAAGTATATAGTATTTTCTGGGCTTTTGTATAAGTGTAACCTTGGGAATCCGACACGGTATTTGGGCATGACAACAATACTAGGCTAGTATTTCTATACCACAAACAGGGGTATTATACGAAAACAATTGAGGCTCGGGGGGGGGTACCCCTCGGCTAGGGCACCACAAAGGGGGGGGGGGGGGGCTCTCGGCCAAGGCTCACTCGAGGGAGACTCTTTGGGCGAGAACACTCAGTGTAGGAGCGTTTAGAGACTTAGAAAGATTGCTCAAGTTTTGGATGAAGAAAGTCTTCAACTTAGAGGGGTATTTATAGGTCAAGTAAAGGCCAACCAATGGCCAAGATTCATCCAAGTGTTAGGCAAGTGTAGGGATAGATTTCAACCATGTGGACCTTATCCATCTACCACACCAACTTGCACATATATCCTACCTAACCCAAGGCACAAAAAACGTGCCTTAGCCTTGCCTTTGCCGCCCACTTGCTTCCAATGTGAGGGTGACACATGTCACCCTCCCGTTGGTCCAAAATGTTTCGTCTCTCGGAAAAATCCGCAAAAATTAAAAATGACATAGCCGTATTTTTCCCTTCGTAAGTTTAGTAAAACATTTCGTCGAAAAACGACTCCTTTCGGCACTTGTGCCCAAATTTCGAACCTAGCCAAACTTTAAGGCTCAAATTATAAACGTACGCCCTCACGTACATACTCCGGAAATACGGGGTATAACATTCTCCCCTCCTTAGAAACATTCGTCCCGAATGTTCCTTCTCAAGACGGATAACGATGAAGATCTTCTAACAAGTTGCCAACGCCACGCCTGGCCACGAAATAACACACGTTCTCTTCCTTCCTTACTCGTTGTGCCCTTCTCGAACACTTGAACTCTTCTAGTATACATACCACACTTTAGTCATCGCTTTAGTCCCCAAACTTTGGAGTCACCACCTCCGAACTTGGTCATCTACAAGCCTCAACCTCCCTTAAGACCATTCCCGGCCTTCACGATCCGCTTCAGGTCGAACATATCCACGAACTCATACGATGGTCGTCTAAACTTGGGCCTAGCACCCTCGTGACCCTACCACCTGGCGGGACTACCCAGAGCTGACCCAGCGCCGAAGCAGCCGCGGGTTGGCCCTCAACATGGCCCCAACCTGACCCACTTAACGCATCACGCTCTTGTTCCCCGATCCGGAACAATCTTACCTCTACAGGTCATGAAAGCTACCACTTCCATTTCACACTACCCAGGGACTTATCACACAATACATTCTAGGCATAACATGCACTCCGACAAGGATCACTCGCAAAATCTGGTACTCAAGACGGCCTTACATCTAAGGTCTCAACTGTAATATTCTAAGGTTCATCATTTTCTCACCCCCAGGCTTACCCTTTTCACTAACCAGGTTTCTAAATCACACTTTAGCACAAGGCTATCCGAACATAACACTAAACACATCATCTCAACATCAATACATACAAAACTCTAGAGGGTTAAGGATATACCTGAAAATAGGCGGTTCAAAGGATCGCTAAAACTGGGAACTTCCACCGCGACCTCTACCGTGGCCCGCCGGTGTATGAACATCCTGCCTGGCTATGGAAGGTGAAAACCCAATCGATCTCGTAGTCATGCTATCCTACCAGGCTACCCCAGTCGGACGATTCTCCCAAAATGGCCCTGCTGGCCGCATGTAAAACAAACTCCCGGACTAGCACGACACTCCCCACTGTGGAGTCTACCACAGCGGTCACAACGAGGTAGGGGTGGCTTCAGCTGGCTAACACCCCTGCTCTCCCGAAAATCTGAACCCTTGGAGCCCTGACCTGCTCCTGAATACTCTGGATGCCTTGAAGATTGTGGAGGACCACTCTGTACTGGTGGAGGCGCATAACTAGTTTGTTGCTGAGGCGGTCCGCCTCGAAAGTCACCAAAGGACCTTGCTGTTCTGGCCCTCTTCTGCTGACCTTGGTCATTCCTTCGATTTCTCCGCTCCTCACCTCCAAGTGCATAAGCATGTATGCGGGCAATGTCCATGCCCGGCTGAAGAGCTACACCTGAACAACTCTCTGCTAGGTAATCATCGAGCCCTGTAACATATCGGTGCACTCGATCTTCCATACTAGCTACTAACGCGGGGACGTACCGGGCCAATGAGTCGAACTCCACATTGTACTCCCGAACCGTACGCCCGTTCTGCCGCAACACCAAAAATCTGTCGGCCCGAGCCCTCCTCATCTGGGGAGGCAAGAAATGTGCAAGAAATGCCTCTGAGAACTCGTCCCAAATAGCTGGAAGTGCATTCTCTCCCCGGGACAGCTCCCACGAATCAAACCAGTCGACTGCGGTATCACGCAGCCGATGCGAACCTAGGACCACCGACTCAGTCTCCGATGCCTTGATCACTCTCATGATCCGTTGTAACTGACGGATGAACTCCTGCGGATCATCCTCAGGCCTCGACCCGTAAAACTCTGGCGGCTTACAACTCAGAAAATCCCGTAGCCTCGAACTATCTGATGCAGGGTGAACCATCGGTGCTCTTGAATCAACTGCGCCTAGCCTATCTCAAGTCTCGCCACAACGGCCATTAATCGTGCCACTCGCGTAACTCATCTCCTCTCGCTCCAAATGCGGAATCGAGGCTCGTGTATGGTCTCTGCCACGCTTACTCGCAGCTTCTTCGCGCTTTGCCCTTCTCGGGCGGGTTGCCTTACGCGAGGCATGGCGAATGCGTCGGAGGGTCCAACTTATCACAGCTCTAAGGCACGATCTCGGAATGAGAAGAATAGAAACCAATCCTAAACGTCCTGCGACCTCACGATTATAGATGTGGTGCACAACACATCGATAATCAAGACTTACTAGACACGGTGCAGACACTTTCCGAGGACTAAGCGCTCGATACCACTTTTGTCACGACCAACCGGGCCCGTGGATCGTGCCTTACCGGGCACCCTAGTGATACAACATCGAGAAAAACCAGGAAATAAAAACTTAAACATTTAAATAGACATGGATCAAGATAAAGAAAATAGGCCAACCAAAATGGTTGCCTTTCAACATATATATATAGACATTTGAGCAGCATAATCCTTACAACCCCGCCCACAACAATGCTACAGACCTCTAAGATTTATACAACAACTATGAAGTGACAGGGCCCCGCCATACCACTGAATGCACAAGAACCTACACACTCAGGGTAACATACCAAAGATAAGCCTCCGAAGGAACGAGCTTCAATACGCTGAAATGAGATCCTAAACGCGGATCGATCACGATGTACTTCTACTGCAGATGAACGCAACCCCCGAAGGAGGTCGATAACAGTACCAAGTATGTGAAATCGTAATATCAGAAATGAAATCATAGCGATCTATATAAAGCGGGAGACATGTATGATAACCAAACTACAAGATACAACATATAAATAAATATATCAAGTCGTGGACTCACGCCTCCAAATCATCACTCGTGCGTGGAATTCCTTCCTCACCGGCGATCTATGATATGATAGCAACAAGACAAGAATCCAAATGGGAGCATACCCGTGCGCTACGCATCGTGTCAGTATGTCCAAAGGGAAACACTAAGACAACATTCCAAATGGAAGCATACCCGTGCGCTACGCATCGTGTCAGTATGTCCAAAGGGAAACAATAAGACAACATTCCAAATGGAAGCATACCCGTGCGCTACGCATCGTGTCAGTATGTCCAAAAAGGAAACAACAAGGTGGCAATCAAAATGGAAGCATACCCGTGCGCTACGCATCGTGTCAGTATGTCCAAAGCGTTTAGCAAAAGTAGCACTATCAACGTGAACGCACTGCGGAATTTCTCCACACGCTGCACGCCCAAGTAAGTTCTCAACAAGTCAACCGACCCTCCATCGAGAGACGCGGTAGTATAGAAACACAATTCTTGCACAACAAAGGCTATCACAACAAGCATAGGCAAGTTTCACAACAACAAGCATATGCAAGTTTCACAACAACAAGCATAGGCAAGTTTCACACAACTCAAAGTACTTTCATTTTATGCCAACGTCCGGGTTTTAACCCTAAAGTACTACGTACGTTAAATTCCTTTTTAAAGAGATCCTATTCCTTTTATAAAAGTCACCCGATACCCGTAGTATAAAAATAGAGTGACTTACATCTTTTAAGTAAACCAAAACAACTTCCATACTTTCCTTTTTAAAACCAATTAAGGCAATACCATGCCTTCTTTTTAGACCAAAACACTTCTCTTTTTAAAGTCCAGTTACCACATTAAAACCAATGATAAAAACCCTTCTTTTGTTTTCATAAAGTCGTTATAACCAACTTCCCATAAAGCTTGTTATAACACTTTATGTTTTAAACCATTTTAAGACAACACAATGTCCTTCTTTTCCCTAAAGTTCTAGTTTGCCTAATTTCAATTACGCAAGTCTCTTTTTAGAAAAGTTTCCTAGTTCAATGTCTTAATCTCTTTAAAACAATTGAGTAACATATGCCATAGGCGAGTAGGTTATTCTTGTTCATAATCAATCTTATTAAGCAGCCATGATCTAGAAAATGTAATATCATTTTGTCTCATCTTAGCTTCTATGCAGATGGAGGTTTCTACTGGTTTTAATAATACTTCATTATTCAATACATTTTCCTTTATTAACGCCGCGGTGGTTTGTCGATACACATTCGATTTTGAAATCAAGAAACATTATTCCTTTTAAAACCACGTACTCATTACTCACGAATGAGGTTTCACATTGTTAACAAACTTCATATCAAAACAATTAAGTCAAGTCTCTTATCTTTCGATTAAGTCTCTTAACTTCTAAAAATCAGTAAACCATTCTTTTTATCTCTCTTAAGACGTTATACCTAACCTCCCATAAAGCTAGTATAACTCTTTATGTTTCAAAACCAAGTATTACTCTTCTTTCAAAAAGGTTCCTTAATTCTTTTGAAATACTTTAAGACTCTTTATTATTCAGGCTTAAGTCAAAAGACATTGTCGTAACGCTACATTCAGTTAATACACGTACGTCTACCGTACCATATCTATATTCCTTTTAAAATATTTCAAGGTTCTTATTATTCAGGCTTAAGTCAAAAGACATTGCCGTACAACTATATTCAGTTAGCACACGTACATCTACCATATAATATATACATATTATTCAGGCTTAAGTCAAAAGACATTACCACACGTACGTCTACCGTATTATATGTATTCTTTTAAAATACTTCATGCTCAAGAGTATAGGAAGAATCACATACCTCGCGACGATTATCGACTATAAGCAAAACGATCCACGGCTATAACCTGGCTAGCCTTGTCCACCTTCTAAGTAGCACATGCTACTTGCAAAACATTCAACCAATAAAGGTTATCAGTCGAATGTAAATACAGTCCTATGTAAGTACAGTTTAACTTCTACTTATATTATTCTGAAGTGATTTCAGTTCAATCCTTTTCTGTAATATCCTTCTATTACAGTTCAAATCTCTTCTCATGAATCTTATATTCATTTATATACTACTACAGTATGTAATTTCCAATTACAATAGAAGGACAGTAGTATTTACCTCGATGAGCCCATAAATTATCCAAGTATAATGTCGCTCCTGAGCTAGGTTAAGCTCCTAGTCCGAGTGCTCCACCCCGCTCCAAACAACCCTTAGAAGTTCTACGCAACTTCTACTTAACACTTCAACCGACTATGAAGGTTTTCCTTAGGGTTTCGTTTAGTGGCTAAAGAAAGTATATAGTATTTTCTGGGCTTTTGTATAAGTGTAAACTTGGGAATACTACAAGGTATTTGGGCATTACAACAATACTAGGAGAGTATTTCTATACCACAAAAAGGGGTATTATACGAAAACAATTTAGGCTAGGGGTACCCTGGCTAGGGCACCACAGGGGAGGAGGCTCTCGGCGAGGCTCGCTCGGGGGTGGGAAGACTCTTTGGACGAGAACACTCAAGAGGGAGGGAGCATTTAGAGACTTAGAAAGATTGCTCAAGTTTTGGATGAAGAAAGTCTTCAACTTAGAGGGGTATTTATAGGTCAAGTAAAGGCCAACCAATGGCCAAGATTCATCCAAGTGTTAGGCAAGTGTAGGGCTAGATTTCAACCATGTGGACCTTATCCATCTACCACACCAACTTGCACAAATATCCTACCTAACCCAAGGCACAAAAAACGTGCCTTAGCCTTGCCTTTGCCGTCCACTTGCTTCCAATGTGAGGGTGACACATGTCACCCTCCCGTTGGTCCAAAATGTTTCGTCTCTCGGAAAAATCCGCAAAAATTAAAAATGACATAGCCGTATTTTTCCCTTCGTAAGTTTAGTAAAACATTTCGTCGAAAAACGACTCCTTTCGGCACTTGTGCCCAAATTTCGAACCTAGCCAAACTTTAAGGCTCAAATTATAAACGTACGCCCTCACGTACATACTCCGGAAATACGGGGTATAACACTAAGGTCATGATACATCTTCATTGACCCTTGATGAACAGAATAACGGGCATAGTGTGCCTCTCTCATAACCTGTCGTGGTAGCCCTGCAACATAAGGTACACACAATCTGCCGCCATACCGTAGCACCCCGTCAGGTGCAACATAAAATAGGGTATTCTCCATTCGAAGAGTTGTATCCCTATACCGTGCCAGAACAGGGTCCTCGTACTGATGTCGCTTTACTTCTTCTATGATAGAGGGCTCAACAACTCTTCGAACAAAAACTCCACTATCTCCAGAATTAGCCAAACGGACTCCATGGCTGTTACACCCCGTAATTCCAGGATATGTTTAAGGAGAATGCACGTAAGGAATCTGGACTTTAAAGATTGGTACGAAAGAAAGATTTGTTTTCCAAAGAAAAATCTTCCGAACTTCAGAAAGGAAAAATGTTCGTTGATGAGAATTAGATTCTCAAAAGGTGTTATTTGAGACGAATGGAATTTATTGGAAATGTGGGAATTTATTTACGGATTTGGTCACGTAGGGCCCACCCGGGAAATTTTAAGTTTTGTGGGGCCCACGAGGTTTTCGATATTTTGACGAATTATGGAAATTTCGGGAAATGAAATATTTTAGACCCATGGGAGGGCGACATGTGTCACCCTCCACATGGGCTTGTTGGATGAAAAGAATGGACCAAGTCAACTAGAAAGTGTGGCTTGAGATAATTGACCCAATCCTAGCCATCCATTTGGTTTAATCCAAACTCTTGATTGTAGTATATATCTATACTAGTAGCAAGACAATCCCACACTTAGAAAATTTCAAGATCTTATTGTTGCTCTTGGAAGAGCTCTCGGCTAAGGGCACCCTTACCACACAAATTTTTTGCAATTGTTCTTCATAAATCTCAATATTCAAACTCAAGATCCCCAAAGGTATTCTAAGGATATCTTAACACAAAAATCCCGGAAAAACTACGTTTTTACGTTAGTCGCAACATGAAAACCTAAGGAATTTTCATAGTTGGAGTTGGAACTTGAAGAGGAGTTCTTCACAAGCTTCTAAGGGTTGCAAATAGCGGATTGGAACGTCGAAAAAAGGAGCTAAAAGTTGCTAGGATCGACTTTAGGTTTTGGATTGTATTTGGGCTTAAAGAGGTAATAATCTCCGTCTTGCTATTTGAAATTCAAGATTTAATGTTGTAGTAGTTGATAGATGAGTATGTGTTATATAGAATGAAGTGTGAAATGATTTGGATCATGTTGAGATGTTAAAACCAAAAACAAATTGGCATGTTAGCCATTAAAGTTGTTAGTTATAATCATCGCATGTTATTTAAGGAAAGGAATATAGTTGTTACAATTGGTTATGACTTATATAACATGTTAGAATAACAACTTGGATTGAAAAATAATTGGAAAAGAATAGATGTAGTGTTATCCTTGTGATTGCCGAAAATGGCCAAGCATATTGGACGGTTTTACTTTAATTGTGGGGCAGAATTTTACACGTCCTGTTAAGGCGTGTAATCCCCTTTGAATTGCTGATTTGTTGCGCCTAAAATGTGGCATGTTGGTTGTTGATTTCGGGCCTTGAAAAAGGTGGAAAAGTATGTGGAAACAAAGGAAGTGTTGCCCAATTTTTTGTAGAATAAGAGACCTAACACTAGGTATTATTCCACGCTAATAAGGTAGGAGTTGATAGACATGTTATGGTTATTATAGGTTGAAGTACTACGTGTAGCGTATTCTACTTGAAGGGTGGAAAAGCTAACAAGGTTGAAGTACCTTGGAGCATAGTGCTACGTATCGTTAGTCGTCGCGAGGTATGTGAACCTCTTCCTTCTTTTGGCATGATTCTATGTATGAAATATACATGTGCTATTATTTCATGATTCCTTCTACTCTTAGAAGTTAAGAAGTACGTATGTTGATTAACTCTATGTAAAAGGTATGTCTAAGTTATCATAAGTTCTTACCATAGTCTTATGGGGGATGTTGGTAAGAGTCATTAGAAAGTATTGGAGTCGAGTTGACCTTGCTAATTTACTACACTAATGAGAATAGGTGTCGAACAAGCCATTGCAGCGTTAATAAAAATGTATCGACAATCAATTATATTGAAATGAGTAGAATTCTCCATCTGCATAGAAACTAAGATAAGACAAAATTGTATTACATTTTCTAGATCATGGCTACTTTAACAGGATCATTATAACGAGTATAACCTATTCGCGGCTCATACAAGTATTAATTTTGAAAGTACACGAGACTTGGATTCAAAAGTATAAATGACTTGAGTTTTGAAAAAGGTGTAGTAACTTGATTTGAAAAGTATATGCTACTTAATTTAAAGAGTAGAAGTAACTTGATTTAAAGGTATAAGTTACTTGATTTTGAAACAAAGGGAGTTTACTTAATTTTAAAGAGTTTATGTTATGAAGTTTTAAGACTATGAACCTTGATTTCTTAAAAGGTTATGAGACTTTATTTTTCAAGTTATGGGACTTGATTCTTAAAGGAAGGAATGACTTGATTTAAAAAGTATGGCTTCCATGATTGATTTAAAAAATTAAGAAGCTTGATTTCAAAAGAGTATGTAACTTGAGTTTTAAAAGGAAGAAGTTTATTGATTTAAAAGAGAAAGTGTGGCATGATTCTTTTATAAGTATGCATGTACGTAGTACATTTGGATTTAGTTTCCCTAAGGTTTCAAGTTATGAAAATGCCTTAGTGTAGTTAAAAAGGAAAATGTGATAAAGTGCCTTAAGTTCCCAAAAATGAAAAGTTGTTATGATAGCTTTATGGGAGGTTGTTATAACGACTGAGCGAGAAGTAAGAAGAGGATTTTATGTGATTTTACCGCGTCCCATAATGGGCCGGGCAGTATACCTTTATGGGCAGACTTATGTGATTTTACCGCGTCCCATAATGGGTCGGGCAGTATACCTTTATGGGCAGACGTATGTGGAACTTTCCTTATCTCTTGAGCATGATGTGTCATAAATGTATAGTACGGTAGACGTACGAGCTTTAAATAAATTCGGCTTTGTTTTTGGTATCATTGCCTTGATTGAATTGTCCAAGTTGGTTGAGTTAGAGAATTAGCTCACTTGATTTTTAAAAGTATGAAAATGCCTTAGTTGTCTAAAACATAAAGAGTTATAACAGCTTTATGGGAAGTTAGTTATAACGGCTTTATGGAAAGTTAAGAGAATGGTCTACTTGATTTAAAGGCATAAGTTGCATAGGTTGTGAAAGTAGAGGTCATTTGGTTTAGAAGCCATAAAATGTATTTCTAAAGGTGTAGTGGCTTGACTCGAAAAGTAGACTTACCTTGATACTACGGACGTTAGTATCTCGTGGCTATTTTATGAAATAAGTCATTTTCAAGAGCTTAGGAGTACGTAGTACTTTGGGTTAAATCCCCGTAATTCTCGTAAAACGAAAGTGCCTTGAGTTTATAAAATGAAATTCATTTTTGTATGATAATGAAAGTCTAAAGATTTTATGAACTTTCCTATGCTTGCTTGCGATAGCCTTTGAGTGCAAGTATTATATTTTTACGCTGCCGTGTCTCAGTTGGAGGGCCTACTGTCTTGTTGTGAATTTACTTGGACGTACCGACAATGATGAAAGATCCCACGGGTATGCTTCCATTGTGATTGTTCTATGGACATGCTTATACGATGAGGGATTTCGGGGCATGCTACCATGACGCGGGTTAAACTCCCGGATGCTATTATTATTCTATGGACTAGCTCCGTATGAATACATGTACCCGAGATGAGGGTTAGATCGACTAGTTATCCTGGTGAGTTTCGAGGTGGGCAGCCTCAGCAGCATGTTAGATATTCTTCCCAGCCAACACAGAGTGCACCCCCACAGTTCGCAGGTAGGAAATTTGACCGCACAGGGTATTCAGGAGCTAGTCAGAGCTCCAAGGCTTCAGGTTCACAGATGAACAGGGGTTCGAGTCAGTCGAGACCACCTTTGCCTTGGTGTTCTCGGTGTGGTAGGTCCCATTTTGGTGAATGTCGTCTTACTATAGGTGCTTTTTTTTCTTGTGGTCGTCAAGGTCATATGATGAGAGAATGTCCTTATAGAAGTGGTACAGGTGGTATGGCTGGGCCTACTGGATCGGTTGCTGGTTCATCTCTTCTATAGCTATGCGCCCCACAGGGCAGGGTATTTATATGCCGAGGTAGAGGTCGTGGCGAAGCTTCCAGTTCTAGCGGTCCCTCGAACCGCATATATGCTTTGTCTAGTAGGCAAAATCAGGAGGCGTCACCAAATGTAGTTACAGGTATATTATCGATTTTTTTCCGAGACGTATATGCATTGATAGATTCAGGTTCCATCTTATCATATATATCTCCCTTTGTTGCTAGTAGAATCAAAAAAGAACCTGTGTTGATAGAACCATTTGAGGTAGCTACACCAGTAGTAGATTTTGTCATAGCTAAGCGAGTATACAAAAATTGTTCGGTGGTTATACATAGTCGTCATACCATAGCAGATCTGATAGAGTTAGACATGAACAAATTTGATATTATTATGGGTATGGATTGGTTGACTTCTTTTTATGCTAATGTCGATTGTAGAGAAAAGATAGTTCGATTTCGATTTCCGGGCGAACCAATTATAGAGTGGAGAGGGAATACAACATCGCCGAGGGGTAAGTTTATTTCATACCTCAAGGCAAGGAAGATGGTTAGAAAATGCTATATTTATCATTTGGTTCGAGTGCATGATATGGAAGCAGAGGTACCGGCTCTTCGGTCAGTTCCGGTAATTAATGAATTCCCAGATGACCTTCCAGGTCTTCCTCCAGAACGGGAGATAGAGTTCATTATAGATGTACTGCCAGATACCCAACTCATATCTATTCCTCCTTATAGAATGGCACCTACAGAGCTAAAGAATTTAAAGGAGCAACTGAGAGACTTGTTAGAAAAAGGCTTCATCAGGCCTAGTACATCACCTTGGGGAGCACCGGTACTATTTGTGAGGAAGAAAGATGGGTCGCTGCAGATGTGTATTGATTACAGGCAGCTGAATAAAGTAACCGGTATCTCCTCCCCATGATTGATGATTTATTTGACCAGTTGCAGGGTGCTAGGTGTTTTTCGAAGATAGACTTGCGGTCAGGTTATCATCAGGTGCGGGTAAAGGAGGCAGATATTCCGAAGACAGCATTCAGGACCCGATACGGGCATTATGAAATTAGAGTCATGTCTTTTGGGCTAACCAATGCTCCAGCAGTATTTATGGATTTAATGAACCGAGTATTCAAGCCATTCCTAGATATGTTCATTATTGTATTCATTGATGATATTCTGGTTTATTCACGTTCAGAAGAGGAGCATGCAGACCATTTGAAGGCGGTACTTAGGGTACTCCAGCACCAGAAGTTGTATGCCAAATTTTCTAAATGTGAATTTTGGTTGACTTCAGTAGCATTCTTAGGGCATATTATCGGAGCTGACGGTATTCGAGTAGATACGCAGAAGATTGAGGCAGTAAAGACTTGGCCCAGACCTATGACACCTACTGAGGTACGCAGTTTTCTGGGGCTAGCAGGATATTACAGGAGATTCGTAGAAAAGTTTGTCTCGATTTCAGTGCCTTTAACAATGCTAACTCAGGAGGCAGCTAAGTTCCAACGGACTGGTGCCCCAGAAATTTGTTCATGTCTAACTCTATCAGATCTGCTATGGTATGACGACTATGTATAACCACCGAACAATTTTTGTATACTCGCTTAGCTATGACAAAATCTACTACTGGTGTAGCTACCTCAAATGGTTCAATCAACACAGGTTCTTTTCTGATTCTACTAGCAACAAAGGGAGATATATATGATAAGATGGAACCTGAATCTATCAATGCATATACGTCTCGGAAAAAAATCGATAATATACCTGTAACTACATTAGATGTACCCCTTCTGCACCATCTTCCTAGCCTTGAGGTAGGAAATAAACCTACCCCTTGGCGATACAGTGTTCCCCTCCCACTCAATAACTGGCTCCCCAGGAAACTGGAACCGTACCACTCTCTCCCTGCAGTCTACATTGGCGTAGCAAGAAGTTAACCAATCCATGCCCATGATCACATCGAAATCAGTCATGTCCAACTCTATCAAGTCGGCTAGGGTCTGACGACTGCATAAAGTCACTGGGGAAGCCCTATATACCCGCCGAGCTACCACCGAATCGCCACCATGGCGTAGCTACCTCAAAAGCGGTCTATGGATACGTGCTCTATCCCTATCTTACTAGCAATAAGGGGAGATATATAAGGCAGTAGAACCCGGATCTATCAAGGCATACATCATAACCGTAAACCGATAAGGTACTGCGTGACGACGCCAGCGACGCCTCCGGTCCCGCCGGGACAAGGCATAAATGCGTTCGAGGACCGCTAGAATCGACCCGCGCCACGACCTCTGCCGCGACACTGGTCCATGAGTACCACGCCTCCGGGCGAGTAATCGAAGGGATGAAGACCGTGCAGACCTCGCAGTGACCCTACCATCGCCGCTGCCGGCCTGACAGACTCGCATAATGACCTGCCGCCAAGTGTAGCAAGCTCCCGAAGTAGTACCACAACCTCCCGAATGGAATCTACCACATCGGACACACTGAGCGGACCTCGATCGGTTAGCACCCTTGCTACCCTGGAAATCCAAAGTCCTGGGGCCCTGACCTGCCCCCGAATACTCTGGCTGTACCAAAAACGATGTAGGAGTGCTTTGAGCTGGCTGTGGTGCAAATCTAGACGTCTGCTGAGGTCGTCCACCCCGAGAGCTACCAAAAGATCTGGTCGTCTTGGCCTTCTTCTGCTGCTGATATCTGTCGACCCGTCGGTCTCTACGCTCCTCGCATCCAAGTGCATGAGCCTGCATGCGGGTAATGTCCATACCCGGCTGAAGAGCAACACCCGCACAAGACTCGGCCATATAATCATCTAGCCCGGTGACGTAGCGGTGCACCCTGTCCTTCATATCTGCTACCAACGCAGGGACATATCGAGCCAACGAATCGAACTCAACGTTGTACTCCCTAACTGTGCGCCCTCTCTGTCTCAGCAACAAAAACTTGTCGGCCCGTGCCCTCCTCATCTGCAGAGGCAAGAAGTGAGTGAGGAAAGCCTCCAAGAACTCGTCCCATACTGCTGGAGGCGCATGCTCTCCCCGGGAAAGCTCCCACGAATCAAACCAATCGACTGCGGTATCACGCAGCCGATGCGAACCGAAGATCACGGACTCGGTCTCTGAAGCCTTGATCATCCGCATGATCCTCTGTAACTGACGGATGAACTCCTGCGGATCATCCTCAGGCCTCGACCCATAGAACTCTGGCGGGCTACAACTCAGAAAATCCCGTAGCCTCAAACTGTCTGATCGCGGGTGAACCACGCTGCTGGGCTGAACTGAATCTGCGATCCCTATCCTCGTATGCGCCACAATCTCGCCAATAATCGGGCCGTCTCCTTGTACCCTAACTCCTCCGCCTAGGCCGGGGATGAGGTGCGGCCATCGTGGTCTCTCGCTGGGCCGGCGGCGTCATGGAACTCGCCGTCTCGGTATAGATTGGGCACGAGCCATCGTGACTCGGTGTCCTACTAGCGACTCACGCTTTGCCTTGCCGCCAGGCGGGTTACCTTACGTGGAGGCATAACTGTTACAGAAAAAGAATACGTTAGAGGGGTCCAACTTATAACACAGCTCTAAGGCACGATCTCAGAATGAGAAGAATGGAAACCAATCCTAAATATCCTATAGCCTCCTGATTATTGGTGTGGTGCACAACACAGATAATCAAGACTACTAGATACGATGCCCAGACACTTTCCGAGGATTAAGCGCTCGATACCACTTTTGTCACGACTGCCCGGGCCGTGGATCGTGCCTTACCGGCACCCAAGTAGACATACATCGAGTAATCGAGAATATAAAAACAAGACATGAAACAAATGTAAATTGAGACACAATTTATCCGAGAAAAGTCGTCTTTCGGCATATATATATAAAGAGTGAAGCAGTACATCCCAACTTTACAACATGACTACGCACTCTAGGAATGTAACAACTATGGCGACAGGCCCCGCCATACCCTGAATGTACATATATCTACAACATCAGGGAGAACCATACCAAAAGTCGAGCCTCCGGAGAAGATGGAACTCCTGACACCAAAGCAAAGATCCTAAGGATGCGGATCTAGCACCGCTGCCTTACTCGTGGCATGAACGCACTTCGAAGGAGGTCGAGACAACAGTACCAAGTATGTGAAATCAGTAGCATCAAGTAAAATCAAAGTATTTAACACCATTTGCAAATACAACCAGTTCAACTGCACAGAGTGCCACAACATAAACAAGAGCAAAATAGAAATAATGTAACTGGTCTTATCTAGGCCGCGAATGATCGAAGCAAGGCCAATCTCCCATAGTATCATTATGCGCCTAATCTGGACTTCCCGCATCGCATAGTCGAACACGCACCCGCATGAGGTATTCCTCGTGACGGGGTAGCTAACCCCGGTACCTCCCCGACTCCCGCATCGCATAGTCTCATAGACCGCGTAGTCACACGCACCTCATAGGGCATCCCGCACGGGCTAAAACACCCGAATGATCAATCACGGAACTCTCGCACTCGCGTAATCACACAGCATCGCATAGCCGTATAGACCCGCATCGAGGTGGCAAGCCCTGTATAACAAGTCGAGGGTAGGTGATATAATAACAAGATAACAGACTTACCGCTTAACAACGTAAGCACAACAAGAATAACAATATCACAAGACACTAACACACGTAGAATCCTAACATGTTACTTATCAAACCATCTTACTACACTTTGCAGAAATCAATACAGGATTTACATAAACAAATAAGTTAAACCGTTCCTTTTATCTTCCTTAAGTCGTTATACCTAACTTCCCATAAAGCTAGTATAACTCTTAAGCTTTCGCTTAAAAATCAAGTATTACTCTTCTTTCAAAAATGATTATAATTCTTTTGAAATACTTCCGTTTTATTATTTAGACTCAAGTCAAGTAAAACCATTTTCAGTTAACACACGTACGTCTACCGTACTATATATATACTTTAAAATATCATGCTCAAGGGTATAGGAAGAATCACATACCTTCTCGGCGAAAACCACCTGCCAAGTCGAATATGTCGCGCGCAGAGTATCGACTCTATAATACCAATACGTCTATCAACGCCTAGACTATACTTGTATAAAGTTCTAGCAGAGGGTTCTCTATTCTACGGAAAATTGGGCAGCACTTCCCTACCCGTCAAGCTACCCAAGTTCATCAGAATACAAATCCTTTGTAAGTACAGTTTAATTCTTCTTACATTATACCCTTCTACCGTGATTTGGTTCAATTCTCTTCTGTAATATCCTTCAGTGTAATTACAGTTCAATTCTATTCTTTAATATCCTTTTAAGTATCTTATACTCAAGTCTTAACTATTCTTATATGTAATATCTAATTACAATAGAAGGACAAGAGTATTTACCTCGATAAGCCCAAGATGTCGATCCTGAACAAGGTTTAGCTCCTAAGTTGCACGCTCCGATAGCTCCAAGAAGCCCTTAGAAGTTTCTAAACAACTTCTACTTAATACTATAAGTGATTTGGGCTAGGGTATTTGGAATAGTAACAATACTTGGAAGACAACTTTCTACCAAGGGGGTTTGCCAGAGCTACTAGGCTAGAGGGAAGATGTTTCGCCAAGGGCCTTCACAAGGGGGAGGGGGAGTGTTGGACAAAACACTACAAGAGAGGGGGAAAGATTTTCAAGACTTGGAGAAATGATTTGTGGATGAAGAAAACCTTCAAGTTAGGGGGTATTTATAGGCCAACCAATGGCCAAGATGATGGCAAGTGGAGGGCAAGTGGAGGGTGGGGATTCACCCAAGTGTCCTTATCCATCTACTACACAAAAATATCCTACCTAACCTTGACTAATGCAAGGCCACAAAAATCGTCCAACTTGCCCAAGTTGCCGTCCATATGAGGGTGACAAGTGTCACCCTCCCGTTGGTCCAAAATATTTCGTCTCTCGGAAAAATCCGCAAAAATTATAAATGACATAGCCGTAATTTTCCCTACGCAAGTTTTGTAAAACGTTTCGTCGGAAAACGATTCTTTTAGTGGGTTGTGCACAAATTTTGTCCTATGCCTAACTTTAAGGCTCAAACTTTTGTACGTACGCCCTTACGTACATACTCTGGAAATACGGGGTATAACACTTAAAAGGTTAAGAGACTTTATTTTTCATGTTATGGGACTTGATTCTTAAAGGAAGAAATGAATTGATTTAAAAGTATAAAATACTTGATTTGGAAAGTATTGATTACTTGACATTCTAAAAGATAAGAGACTTGAAGTATTTTGTAAGTATGCGATACTTGGTTTTTCGAAAGTATAAGTCTCTTGGTTATAAAAAAAAATGTAGTTGCCTAATGTATAAAGTTAGTATAATGACTTTATGGGAAGTTGGTTATAATAGCTTTATGGAAAGTTATAAGAGTGGTTTACTCTAAGTTATGTAAGTATGATAAATGACTTGAAATAATGAAAGGCAAATTGATTTTAAGGCATCAATTGCTTAAGGTTTTAAAGGAAAGAAGTCACTTGATTTAGAAGCCTATAAATGTATTTCTAAAAGGTATTGTGACTTGTCTTGAAAAGTAGATATGACTTGATACTACGGTTATTAGTATCTTGGAAGTTTTATATGAAAAAGAGTCATTTTAAAAGAATAGAAGTACGTAGTACTTTGGGTTAAATTCCCGGATTTTTATGTGAAACGAAAAGTGCCTTGAGTATATAAAAATGAAAGTCTAAAGATTTAATGAACTTGCCTATGCTTGCTTGTGATAGCCTTGAGTGCAAGTATTATATGTTTACGTTGTCGTGACTCTCAGTTGGAGGGCCGTCTGTCTTGTTGTGAACCTACTTGGACGTACCGACAGTGACGGAGGCTTCCACGGGTATGCTTCCATTGTGATTGATCTTTGGACATGCTTATACGATGTGGGATTCCGGGGCATGCGACCAGGATGCGGGTTAGATTCCCGGATTGCTTTTATTACTCCTTGGACATGCTTATACGATGTGGGATTCCGGGGCATGCGACCAGGATGCGGGTTAGATTCCCGGATTTGTTTTATTACCCCATGGCCATGCTTATACGATGAGGGATTACGGGGCATGCGACCATGTTATGTACGACTATTACTCCATGGACTAGCTCCACATGAAGACATGTACCCGAGATGAGGGATTCCACGGGCATGTTATATACGATTATTACCCCATGGACTAGATCTCCATGAAGGCATGTACCCGAGATGAGGGATTCCACATATATATATATATGTATTGTATATGTATTGTATATGTGTACGGCGAAAGTGAGGTAGGATGCCACGGGCGCATCACATGGTTATATGTTACACTTACGACTGTCGGCAGTGATGGGGGATTCCACGGGCAGGGGGTATAGATACATATATTTATTGTAGGTGTGTACACCGACAGTGAGGTAGGATGTCATGGGCGCGTCACATGTTATATTCTTCACTTATAGTTGCCGGCAGTGATGGGGGATTCCACGGACACGCTTTGATATTGTGGGCTTGAGACCCGTACTGGACTATGTGATAATATTTGAGGGCTTGTGTCGGTAGCCCTGTGTGACTATTGTTCATGTGTTGAAATAGTCTTTAAAAGGTAAAATGACTTTCATTACTTTCACTTTGGTAAGGCACAGTGTACTGTTATTTTGGTTATCATACATGCCTCCAGCTTTTTATAGACTGTTATGATTTCATTACAGTATTTTCAGTTTCACATACTTGGTACATATTTCGTACTGACCTCCTTCGGGGGGCTGCGTTCATGCCGCAGGTTGAGGTACATAGCTTGCTGATCCACACTCTTTGGATCACTGTTCAGTTCTTGGAAAGCTCCATTTACTCCGGAGGCTTATCTTTTGGTACGGTTTCCCCTAAGGTTGTAGATTCATGTATATTCAGGGGTATGGCGGGGCCCTATCCCACCACAGTTGTTATGTTAAAACTCTTAGAGGTATGTAGTCACATGTTGTGGGTCAGTTTGTAAAGGAAATGAGGCAACTTCTTCGGTTATGTTTTTTTATATATTCAGGGAGGTAGCCTCATCGGCTAACCTGTTGATTTTATTTCTGTTGATTTATTGTATAAGTTTCATGTATGTTCCGCTGATTATCTCTGATGTATACCTGTAAGGGTGCCTGTGTAGGGCACAGCCGCGACCCGGTCGGGTCGTGACAAAAGTGGTATCAGAACAGTTAGTCCTCGGAAAGTGTCTACAGACCGTGTCTAGTAGAGTCTTGATTATCGGTGTGTTGTGCACCACATCTATAATCAGGAGGTTGCATGACATTTATGATTGATTTTCATTCTTCTCTCTCTGAGATCGTGCAGTAGAGCTGTCATAGTAGGTTGAATCCTCTCTGACCTATTCTTATGTATCAGTTATGCCTCGCGGAGGCGACGGGCCCGTGGCAAGGCAAGCAGCGATAGGAGGCGCTAGTGGTCCACATAGGGTTACCAGTACCCAGGCCCAGATTATGCCTGAGGTTGTGGCTCAGACGGCGAGTTCAGTTACGCCAACAGTATTTGTTACACCCCGTAAGTCCAAGACATGTATAAGAGAATGTACGAAAGGAAACAAGACTTGAAAATTAGTACGAAAGGAAGAATTGTTTTTCCGACGGAAAATCTTCCGGACGACGGAAAGGAAAATGCTCGTTGTTGAGAATTGGATTCTCAAAATACAATATTTGTAAAGTATGGAACTTATTAACACTATGGAAATTTATTTTTACGGATTTGGTCACGTGGGGCCCACCCGAGGAATTTTACTTTTTTGTGGGGCCCACGAGGGTTACGGAATTTTATGGACGAATGAGAGGGCGACACGTGGCACTCCTTCCACATGGCTTGGTCGAAATTGTGTAAGGGCAAAATGGTCATTGACCATGGTAGAAGATAAGTCTTCAAAAGCTTGATATTGTTGACAAGTCAACTTGTCCACCTAGGCTTGATCCAAGTGAAACTCAACCTAACCTCACATTTGTTTAAGTCTAAGCCCTTCATTGTGTTTTATAAGGTTACTACTAGTGCAAGACTAGCTCATTTACACTTAGAAAAATTAGAGATCATTTGTGCCAAGAAAGAGGCACTCGGGTTTGGCTATGTTGCTCACAAGAAATTTTGTAGTTTTGATCCATTAGCCACAAGACTTTAACCCAATGTCCCCAAGGGTATTGTAAGGTTATCTCAATAGAAAGATTTCAGAAAAAATGCATTTTTACGTTAGTCGCAAGGCGGAAACTAAGGGAGTTCTTCAACTTTGAAGTTGGAACATGAAGATGGGTTCTTCATAGGCCTCTAAGGAGTGCTTGGAGCGGATTGGAACCTAAGGAAAGGAGCTAAGAATTGCTAAGGCGCGACTTTGGAATCTTGGAAATTTTAAGGGCTTATAAAGGTATATTCTTGTCGTTTTAGCAATTAAGGTTTACTTATCATTATAGCTATGGTTATTAGCAAGCATGAGTTATATAGTATGAAGTTTGATAAGTATTTTGACTATTGGAACCCTAATCCGAAATCTAGCATGTTTAGCTTTATGATTTCAATTCAAGTCGATTATTAGTTAAGTCGTCACATGTTGTATAAAGAAGGAAATTGTAGTTGTTGAAGTTGTTTATGACTAAATAACATGTTGACCTAAGAACTTGGAATTGGAAAAGGATTGGAAAAGACGTAGTGTTGTTGGTTATATGTTGGCCGAGAATGGCTAGTGAAGTATTAAACTATTTGGTATAAATTGTGGGGCGAAATTTTACACGTATTGTAAGACGTGTAATCCCCTTTGTTTGGTTGTTGTTTTGAGCCTTAAATGTGGCTTGTTGGTTATTGTATTCGGCCTTGAAAAAGGTGGCAAAGTGAGTAGAAACAAAGGAAGTCGCCTAATTTTCCGTAGAATTAGAGACCGTATACTTAGTATTATTCTACGTTAGAGACTAGAAGTTGATAGTCTTGTTGTGACCATTATAGGTTGACACTTCTACGTACGGCGTATTCGGCTTAGCTTGTGGATTTAGCCGAAAAGGTATGTGAACTATCTCCTCTTCTAGCATGATTCCTTAAGATAAAGAAAGTACGTCCTACTCCTTAAATGCTCCATTCCTTGGTTGTATTTAGATTGCCTAAAGTAGAATTTGTTCTATGTACTTCCTTTGATTGTACTTTGATGTTTAAATTGTAAGTTGTATAATCCATTGCCTTAGTGAAGTTGGATTCTTAAAAGTGAAAGTATTTTACTTAAAGTACATAGAGTCTTGAAAAGGAAGTGGTTTCCAAATCTTTTGGGCTAGTGCCTTAGTCCCAAAATCCTAAAGGTCATTATAATGACTTTAGGGGAGTCAAAGGAGTGATTTACTTAATTGTTTTAAAAGAGTTGAAATGACATGAATTAAGAGAAGTAACTTGTTTTAAAGGAGTGAGTTACTTGAGGTTTAAAAGTAGAAGAAACTTGTTTTCTATATATTAAGAGACTTTAAGTGTTTTGAAAGTTAAGAACTTGATTTGTAAGTATGTGATACTTGGTTTTAATAGTATAAGTCTCTTGGTTATAAAAGGAATGGATATGTCTAAAACCATAAGGGTTATAACGGCTTTATGGGAAGTTGGTTATAACGGCTTTATGGAAGGTTTAGAAAGTTGTCTATTTTGATTAATCGGCATAAGTTGCCTAGTTTGTGAAAATTTGAAGTTACTTGGTTCATGCTTCGAAATGAGTTTCAAAAAGTATAGTAACTTACTTTGAAGAATAGACACGCCTTGATACTACGGGTGTTAGTATCTTGGGATTTTACATAAAAAGGAGTCTTTTGAAAAGAATGTACGTACGTAGTACTTTGGCTTGATAAATTGAGAATTTGTCTAAGTGTGCCTTGATAAGTACTTTGGCTTGTTAATTGAGAATTATTCTATTTGTGCCTTGATAAGTACTTTGGCTTGATAAATTGAGAATTTGTCTAAGTGTGCCTTGATAAGTACTTTGGCTTGTTAATTGAGAATTATTCTATTTGTGCCTTGATAAGTACTTTGTGTTATACCCCGTAGTTCCTGGGTATGTATGCGAGGGCGTACGTACGAGAATACGACAGAAAGATTGGAAAGGAAGAAAGAGGTAATTTTTCCACGGAAAAGTTTCCGGTTTTTGTGAAGGAAAAAGGTTCGTTAATGGGAATTGGATTCCCAGATTTGGTATTCGGACTTCTGGAATATTAGAAAAATATGGAATTTTATTTTCTGAATGGTCACGTGGGCCCACTGAGAAATTTACTGTTTTGTGGGCCCACTTTGTTTTCGAGATTTTGGCCATTGTGGATATTTTCTAAGATGTTTTATTTTGGGCCAATAGAGGGTGACACGTGTCACCCCGCCTAGTGGCTCGCCGAATGGCATTTGTGCACAACACCCTGTTAGAGTCGTTTTCGCGAAACGCTTTACATAACTTGCAGGGGAAAATTCCGGCTATGTCTTTTCTTATTTTTATGGATTTTTCCGAGAGACTAACATTTTGGACCAACGAGAGGCGCACTTGGCACCCTCTCATCAGTGGGCAAGGTGGCGCTTGGACGACTTTGGGGTGTCAGTGGTAGATATTTTTGTGTAGATATTTGTGAGGGTTTTAAGGAGTAGGTCTAGGGGCACTTGGGTGAATCTTGGCCTTACACTTGCTATACACTTGGCTAGATCTTGGCCATTGGTTGGCCTTGGCTTGTGCTATAAATACCCTCTCTTTTGATGAACTTCTTCATCCTAAATATTTCCTAAGTGTTAGAATCCTCCTCCCTTCCTTATGGTTCTCGTCCCTCCCTCAGGGTCGAGAGCACCCCTCTAGGTGCTAGCCGAGAGTGTACCCCCTAGCCTAGTTGCTTTCAGATGATACCCCCTTTCAGGTGTAGAAATACTCTCAAAAGTATTGTTATAATGCCCAAATTACCTTAGCAGATACCTTGTTGTATTCTAAGGTTATACCTATACGAAAAGCCCGAAATACTATTATACTTCCCACAATACAAAACCAAACCCTAGGAAAATCTCCATAGTCCGTTGGAGTATTGTGTAGAAGTTGGTTAGAACTTCTAAGGGTGGTTTAGAGCGGGTTGAGCGCCGAGTCGAGCTAAACGATTGCCCAGATCGACTTTATACTTGGATAATTATGGGCTTATCGAGGTAAATATCTTGTCCCCTATTGTAATTGGATATTACATGTTGTAGGAAATTATAGTGAAGTATACTATGTATATAATCAACATAGCTTGTGGCAATGTCTTTGGACTTAAGCCCAAGAATCGAATCAATCGCTTTTACATAGGATCAGACATGAGACTTGTGTAGTAGTACTGTGGAGTAGAATTGTACCCGTTCGTTAGATGTATAACCCCTCGGTTGGCTTGGTAGCCGCCCAGAGAGAAGATTTACGCTGTTGGGGAGGTCGCCAATTTTCTAGAATGTTCGCGATAAGGTCTAAATGTTAATAAGCGCCTTGTGGCCTTATAGGTTGAAGTACTACGTGTGGCGCTCTACTTGGCTTAAGGAGTAGCCGATACTGGGAGTACTGAGCGTTTTGCTATTAGTCGATACTCGTCGCGAGGTATGTGAACCTCTTCCTATCTCTTCTAGCATGATATGTGTGAACTATGTAGTACGGTAGACGATACGTACTAAATGTATTTGATTGGTGTAAAACATAAAAGGTTATAACGGCTTTATGGGAAGTTGGTTATAACGGCTTTATGTTGGTAAGAAAATACATGTGGTTTTTAAAAGGTAATCGATTTGAACTATAAGCGCTTGTTATGTGTTAATAAAGAACTTGAAGTATTTCAAAAGAGTTTTGAATCATTTTGAGAGAAGTAATACTTGATTTGTTTTGAAAACTTAAGAGTTATACTAGCTTTATGGAAAGTTAGGTATAACGTCTTAAGAATGTTTTACTGATTTTGGAAATCGAATGTATCGACAAACCACCGCAGCGTTAATAAAAGGAAATGTTTTGACAGATTAAGTATTATTAAAACCAAAGAGAAACTTCCATCTGCATGAAGCTAAGATGAGACAAAATGATATTTCCTAGATCATGGTCATTGTAATAAGATTGTTGTAAACAAGAATATCCTACTCACATATAAGACTTATGTTTCTCGAGATAGTTTAAAAGAGAATTATATTCTTAAATGAATAAGACTATGAACTACGAAACCTTTCTAAATAAGAAACATGAACATTTGAAATTAGGCAAACTTGGACGTTTGGAAAATAATGTTGTTACTTGAGTTTTACAAAGAGAAGTGTTTTGATTTACTTCAAAAGATAATCACTATATTTTCATATACTACGTATTGTGTGACTTTTGTGAAAGTAACGATCTTTAAAGAGTTAATGTATGAAGTACTTTGGGGATAAAACCCCGAACTTGTTAGCATATAGTAGAAAGTACCTTGTGTGTATAACTTGATTGTGTTGGTTTGTGATAGCCCTGTAATACTTTCTTGTTGATTTGATAAGTAAACATGCTAGGATGCTACGTGTGTTAGTATCTTGTGATGTTTGTGTAAAGGGGTTTTTCCTTTGTTGTGCTTATGTTGTTTAACGATAAGCTGTTATGATAGTATTATACATCACTCATCTCTTGAGATGATTCCGGAGTTAAGCCGCCTCCACGCGGGTAGACTCAGCGGTCGATGGACCTATGATTCGAGACTACCTACGCGGGTCCGAGGGCTATCGCGAACTGCGGAGTTCCGTGTTAGACGCGCCCGTGGTCATGCGGTCCTTGTGGCGCGCGACGGCGAGTCCAGGACGCCGCCGAGTAGCTACCGATGCGGGTTATACCTCATGCGGCCGATCTGATTGGCCTATGCGAGTCGCGAAAGTTCCGTGGCTAGACGCGCACATTAGATACTGCGGCAAGTGGTCGCTTTGATCATGTGACGGCCTAGACAGATCTTATGATACGCTTCATGACCTTGTTGGTATCGTAGGTGTTAGTAGTCGGCTATGCCTTCGCATTTACCTCGCACGCAGTTATTATGGCACGTGGGACCCGTGTTCATGTGTGTTCTGGTGCTTTTATATCATAAATCGCAGCGATGAGGAAGGTATTCCACGGGCATGATTGATGTTGTGGGCGTGAGACCCATTGTTATATTTGAGTGATGACTTGAGGGCGTGAGTCCCTGACTTGACATGACTGCTTATTATTGTGAACTGTAGTTTGGTTATCATACATGTCTCCTGCTTTATAGACTATTATGATTTCATTTACAGTATTTTTAGTTTCACATACTCCTGCACTGTCAGATCGACTCCTTCGAAGGCCGCTCATGCCGCAGTAAAGGTACACCGCCATTGATCCTCGCTCTTAGGGTCACGCTCAACATGAAAGCTCCGCTTCTCCGAGGCTTATCGATGGTATAGTCCCTGTTGTTGTAGGTGTTTACCTTCCAGGGGTATGGCGGGGCCCTGTCCCGCCATTGTTGTCGTATCATTTCTTAGAGGTCTGTAGTACTGTTGTGGGCAGGGTTTGTAAAAAGGATTAAAGCTGTTCATGTTGAAAAAGTTGTTGTTTATATATATGCCGAAAGGCAAGTTTTTCTCAGATTATTGTTTCATATTTTATAATATGTCTTGTATCGTTTTATGTTCCGCTGATTACTCTGATGTTGTATCACTAGGGTGCCCGGGGTAAGGCACGATCCACGCCGGAATCGGGTCGTGACAAAAGTGGTATCGTGAGCGATTAATCCTCGGAAAGTGTCTACGCATCAGATCCAGAAGTCTTGATTATCGGTGTGTTGTGCACCACACCAATAATCGTGAGGCTATAGGGTATTTAGGATTGGTTTCTATTCTTCTCACTCCGAGATCGTGCCTTAGAGCCGTTGTAAGTTGGACCCTCCGACGAAATTATTTCCTTATCGTTATGCCTCCGCAGCAGGCAACCCGCCCAGAGGCGCGCGCGAGGAGCTGCGAGTAGAGTTCGGAGGGTTACGTGGGCACAGCCCAATTATCACCTGGATGGTGCTTCATTCGGGATTTCGCGACGCCACTAGCCCCAAGAAAGTTTAGCACGCGCGCGCAGCTCCATCTGCGCCATGATATTTGAACCTTCGCCCACGACCAGAACGAGAATATGGATCGCAAAGAGGCGACCACATTAGCTATGGATTTGGCTACCAGAGTATACCGATGTATCGCGAGTCTTGATGACTACCTAAGAGAGGGTTGTGCAAGAGTAATTCTTCATTGGTTGGCATGGCCCGTGGTACGCTTATGTACGCAGCCGAAAACGTAGAGATCGACGGGTTAACCAAGGACGCAGGAGAGGCCGAGCGGCGAGGTCCTTCGGTAACTTTCAAGTGAGTATACCTTAAGTGCTATGTTCGATAGCGGTGTGGTAGTTGTGATTAGAAATCATGGTGGGTTAACCGAGTAAGATTTTGGGGATAGAAGGTGTGAGCCTTAGAGTGTTATACGTCTGCACCTTAGAGGTAAGGCCATCTCGAGTAAAGGTGTAGTGTTATGTTTGATCCTTATCGGAGTTCATAGTGCACGTGAGCTATGTTTGGGATAGTCCCAAGTGGTATGAAATGAAAGAGGTAGTTGAGCTAAGAAGACCGCTAGGTTTTCGTAATATGTTTAGTAAATTGTTCCTTCGGGAGATAGTATTTCGCGCCTTGGCCTGGGTTGAGGCCACGTTGCGGTCAACCCGCGGCATGTTTGGTGGGTCCGTTGTGGTGGTCCCGCCTGGAAGGGTCACGAGGTGTTAGGCCCAAGTTTAGTTAACCAGCACGAGTTCGTGGATGCGTTCGACCGGTGGTCGGTCGATGGGGCAGCCCATCGTGTTCTTCGGCCGGACCGCTCACTCGGCGATGTTGATTTATCGTAAAGGTTGTAAGGCTGCACGGTGCCTACCTTCACCTTATGGCGCAGTGGAGCCAGTGTTACTACTGTTTTGGTTTCTGGAAGTTTTACCAGGCAGGGTTAAGGACTCAGGTGAGTCTCAGAATCGCATTCGCCCTCGGGCCAGTGTGTGGATTTCAGGGGTAGTTGTGAGGATTGTTGTCTCCTGTGGAGGGAGCGTTTAAGCTACCATTCCAGTGTTCGGATGTCGCCTTACGAAGCCTTGTAGGGGCGTATGTAAGTTGCCGGCCGATTGGTTCGATGTTGGCGTTCGGATAGTTGGATCAGCTTGTTCCACAGATCGTGGATGTGTAAAGCTCATCTAGAAGAAGTTCGCACTGGAGGAATCGTGCGGATAATCGGCGACGACGCTTAGAGTTCAGGTTGACGGTCGGTCTTCTTGAAAGTACCACCCCGGACAGGGTGTGACGAGTTGTGGAAACAGAAGGAACTTAGCCCGAGTTACTTTGGGCCTTTGTGAGTTCATGTGAAGAATAGGCCAGGTTGCCTATATGTTAGCAATTGCCGTCCGACTTAGGAGGCAAAGACGTCCGGTCCTTCGTATTGTTATGTTCGGAAAGTATCAAGATCCATCCGAATGTTCCCGATTAATGATGCCCACGTAAAGAGATAGTAACCCCAGTTTTGGAAACTAAAGCGATCGTAAATGTGGTGCGGTTCGAGTGTACGGCAACCTTCATGATCGCAGTTACCCGGTACCATTTGTTGGGTCGTCGGAGCTAGGCTCGCGGCAAAGTGACAAAAGTGTATTTGTGGTGATGTTAGAGGTGTTTCCTCATAGACTTGGATATAAGTATGTTGCGCAGGTATTTTCTCGCGGGCCGTGTATGGCAGATTGTTTCGTAAGTATGAAGTGAAGACTATAATGGCGCACGTATGTTTTGAGACTTAGAATGAACATTCGACGAATGTTTCTAAGGAAGAATGTTATACCCGTAGTTCCCGGTATGTATGCGAGGCGCACGTGCGAGAATACGCAGAAAGATCGAGGAAGAAAGAGGTAATTTTTCCACGGAAAAGTTTCCGGTTTTTGTGAAGGAAAAAGGTTCGTTAATGGGAATTGGATTCCCGATTTGGTATTCGGACTTCTGGAATATTAGAAAAATATGGAATTTTATTTTCTGAATGGTCACGTGGGCCCACTGAGAAATTTACTGGCTGGGCCCACTTTGTTTTCGAGATTTTGGCCATGTGGATATTTTCTAAGATGTTTTATTTTGGGCCAATAGGAGGTGACACGTGTCACCCCGCCTGTGGCTCGGGCCGAATGGCATTTGTGCACAACACCTTGCTAGAGTCGTTCGACTAAACGCTTTACATAACTTCAGGGAAAATTCCGCTATGTCTTTTCTTATTTTTATGGATTTTTCCGAGAGACTAACATTTTGGACCAACGAGGCGCACTTGGCACCCTCTCATCAGCGGCAAGGGCGGCTGGACGACTTTGGGTGTCAAGTGGTAGATATTTTGTAGATATTTGTGAGGGTTTTAAGGAGTAGGGTCTAGGGCACTTGGGTGAATCTTGGCCTTACACTTGCTATACACTTGGCTAGATCTTGCCATTGGTTGGCCTTGGCTTCAGGCTATAAATACCCTCTCTTTGATGAACTTCTTCATCCTAAATATTTCCTAAGTGTTAGAATCCTCCTCCCTTCCTTATGGTTCTCGCCCTCCCCTTGTGGCCGAGAGCACCCCCTCTGTGGGTGCTAGCCAGAGTGTACCCCCTGCCTAGTTGCTTTCGTATGATACCCCCTTTGTGGTGTAGAAATACTCTCAAAAGTATTGTTATAATGCCCAAATTACCTTAGTATACCTTGTTGTATTCTAAGGTTATACCTATCTGAAAAGCCCGTAAATACTATTATACTTCCCACCACAAACCGAAACCCTAGGAAAATCTCCATAGTCAGTTGGAGTATTGTGTAGAAGTTGGTTAGAACTTCTAAGGGTGGTTTAGAGCGGGTTGGGCGCCGAGTCGAGCTAAACGATTGCCCGTGATCGACTTTATACTTGGATAATTATGGGCTTATCGAGGTAAATATCTTGTCCCCTATTGTAATTGGATATTACATGTTGTAGGAAATTATAGTGAAGTATACTATGTATATAATCAACATAGCTTGTGGCAATGTCTTTGGACTTAAGCTGAAGAATCGAATCAACTGTTTTTACATAGGGTGTATCAGACAGAGACTTGTGTAGTAGTCTTGTGGAGTAGAATTGTACCCGTCGGGTTAGATGTATAACCCCCGTTGGCTTCGTAGCCTACCCGTTAGAGGAGAAGATTTACGCTGCGGGGAGGTGCTGCCGAATTTTCTGTAGAATGTTCTGCGATAAGGTCTAAATGTTAATAAGCGCCTTGTGGCCTTATAGGTCAAGTACTACGTGTGGCGCTCTACTTGGCTTAAGGAGTAGCCGACACTGGGAGTACTGAGCGTTTTGCTATTAGTCGATACTCGTCGCGAGGTATGTGAACCTCTTCCTATCTCTTCTAGCATGATATGTGTGAACTATGTAGTACGGTAGACGTACATGTACTAAATGTATTTGATTGGTGTAAAACATAAAGTGTTATAACGGCTTTATGGGAAGTTGGTTATAACGGCTTTATGTTGGTAAGAAAATACATGTGGTTTTTAAAAGGTAATTGATTTGAACTATAATCGCTTGTTATGTGTTAATAAAGAACTTGAAGTATTTCAAAAGAGTTTTGAATCATTTTGAGAGGAGAAGTAATACTTGATTTGTTTTGAAAACTTAAGAGTTATACTAGCTTTATGGAAAGTTAGGTATAACGTCTTAAGAATGTTTTACTGATTTTGGAAATCAGAATGTGTATCGACAAACCACTGCAGCGTTAATAAAAGGAAATGTTTTGACAGATTAAGTATTATTAAAACCAAGAGAAACTTCCATCCGCATGAAGCTAAGATGAGACAAAATGATATTTCTAGATCATGGTCTGTAATAAGATTGTTGTAAACAAGAATATCCTACTCACATATAAGACTTATGTTTCTCGGATAGTTTAAAAGAGAATTATATTCTTAAATGAATAAGACTATGAACTACTAAACCTTTCTAAATAAGAAACATGAACATTTGAAATTAGGCAAACTTGGACGTTTGGAAAATAATGTCATACTTGAGTTTTACAAAGAGAAGTGTTTTGATTTACTTCAAAAGATAATCACTATATTTTCATATACTACGGTATTGTGTGACTTTTGTGAAAGTAACGATCTTTTAAAGAGTTAATGTATGAAGTACTTTGGGGATAAAACCCGAACTTGTTAGCATATAGTAGAAAGTACCTTGTGTGTATAACTTGATTGTGTTGGTTTGTGATAGCCCGTAATACTTTCTTGTTGATTTGATAAGTAAACATGCTAGGATGCTACGTGTTAGTATCTTGTGATGTTTGTGTAAAGGGGTTTTTCCTTTGTTGTGCTTATGTTGTTTAACGATAAGTCGTTATGATAGTATTATACATCACTCATCTCTTGAGATGATTCCGGTTAAGCCGCCTCCGTCGCGGGTAGACTCAGCGGTCGATGGACCTATGATTCGAGACTACCTCACGCGTCCGAGGGCTCTTGCGGAATCGCGGGAGTTCCGTTAGACGCGCCTTGTGGTCACGCGGTCCTCGCGCTACGCGACGGCGAGTCCGGGACGCTGCCGGAGTAGCTACCGATGCGGGTTATACCTCATGCGCCGATCTGATTGGCCTATGCGGAGTCGGAAAGTTCCGTGGCTAGACGCGCACATTAGATAATCGAGGCAAGTGGTCGCCTTTGATCATGTGACGGTGCAGAGACAGATCTTATGATACGATTCATGACCTTGTTGGTACCGTGGTGTTAGTAGTCGGCTATGCCTTCGCATTTACCCCCGCACGTGTTATTATGGCACGTGGGACCCGTGTTCATGCGTGTGTTCCTTGGTGCTTTTATATCATAAACCGCCGGCGGAAGGTATTCCACGCATGATTGATGTTGTGGGCGTGAGACCCATTGTTATATTTGAGTGATGACTTGAGGCGTGAGTCCCCGACTTGACACGATCGCTATTATTGTGAATCAGAGTTTGGTTATCATACATGTCTCCCGCTTTATAGACTATTATGATTTCATTTACGTGATTTTTAGTTTCACATACTCTGCACTGGTCAGATCGACTCCTTCGGCCGCGCTCATGCCGCAGTAAAGGTACACCGCCATCGATCCTCGCTCTTAGTGGTCACAGCCAACACATGGAAAGCTCCGTTTCTCCGAGGCTTATCAGTGGTATAGTCCCTGTTGTTGTAGGTGTTTACATTCGTGGTATGGCGGCCCCGTCCCGCCATTGTTGTCGTATCATTTCTGTGAGGTCCGTAGTAATCACGGCGTGGTTTGTAAAAAGGATTAAAGCTGTTCATGTTGAAAAAGTTGTTGTTTATATATATGCCGAAAGGCAAGTTTTTCTCAGATTATTGTTTCATATTTTATAATATGTCTTGTATCGTTTTATGTTCCGCTGATTACTCTGATGTTGTATCACTAGGGTGCCCGGGGTAAGGCACCAGTCACGGGCCCGGAATCGGGTCGTGACACTTTGGCTTGTTAATTGAGAATTATTCTATTTGTGTCTTGATAAGTACTTTGGCTTGATAAATTGAGAATTTGTCTAAGTGTGCCTTGATAAGTACTTTGGCTTGTTAATTGAGAATTATTCTATTTGTGCCTTGATAAGTACTTTGGCCTGATTAATTGAGAATTAGTCTAAGTGTGCTTTGATAAGTACTTTGGCTTGATTAATTGAGAATTATTCTATGTGTGCCTTGATAATTACTTTGGCTTGTTTAGTTGAGAACAAACTACGTGTCGGAAATAGCCTTGTGTGCTATTGGTATATCAATGCTTCGGTCATTCCGGGTTTGTGGCATTTGCGCATTCCGTGGAATTGCTACCCACGATGAGGAATACCTCACGCGATCCGTAAGGACTTATGCGGTGAAATAGTCCCACGCGCGAGTCCAAACCTATGCGAGGAATACCTCACGCGAGTCCGTAAGGGCTTACGCGGGTGAAATAGTCCCATGCGAGGAATACCTCACGCGGTCCACGCGCCTATCGCGGTGAAATAGTCTCGTGAGTAGGATGGTTAAATGATCCGCGCGGATGGTCCTGTTTTGATCATGAGCTTCCTATTTTATATTGTAAAGATACTCATCTTACTCTCATTGTTAGTAAGGCACAATGTGTTGTAATTTGATTATCATATATGTCCCCGATTTGGTTGTGTTACCCTATGGTCATGCTTTTACGATGTGGGATTCCGGCACGACCACGAGGCATTTAGGACAGGTGGGACTTGGTGTTCATGTATCCTTATTAGTGTTATTACATCATGGATCAGCCGGTGAGGAAGGATTCCACGCATGATTGATATTATGGGCGTGAGACCCATAGTTATATTTGAGTAGTGACTTTGAGGGCTGCGTCCCGACTTGATATGATCGCTTATGTTATGCATCGTAGGTTGGCTATCGCATATGTCTCCTGCTTTGTTTAGATCGTTATGATTTTATTACAGATTTCATCGCTCACATACTTGGTACATTCTTCAGATCGACCTCCTTCGAGGCCGTTCATGCCGCAGGTTTAGGTACGCTGTTTGGTGATCGGCAGGTGTAGGACCCTGCTCAGAGTTTTTGGATAGCTCCTTCTGTTCGGGAGTTATCTTTTTGGTATAAGTTATTTCAAGATGCACTTTTGTACGATTATGGGTACGCGGGCCTTGTCCGTCATAGTTCAATATAACTCTTAGAGGTCCGTATTCATACGCTGGATTGGACTAATATACAGTTTAGTGTCTTTTATTATGTATATTATATGGCAGCCTTGTCGGCTTTGCCCTTGCACGTACGTTGGTTTTAAAAAAAAAAGTGTTATAAATTCCGCAGTTTACTTGTGTTGTTAAGGTAGAAGGGTGCCCAGATAGGGCACCAGTCACGGGCCCGGGGTTCGGGGTGTGACAGTATTAGAGGAGCCTAGAATAGCCGCAACTCCAGAGGTTCCAATACCCGAGCCTCCAGTTCAGCAGCCAGGGGCAGAGTTTAGAGATTATGGAGAGCAGATCAGGTTTTTGACTAGCATAGTCATATGGCAGCGCCGACAGGAATATGTAGCTAACCCTAGAGCCGACAGTTTGAGGATTCGGGATTTTCTGGGTTGTAATCCACCCGATTTCTATGGTTCGAGATCTGAGGATGACCCTCAGGAGTTCGTTCGGCAGATACAGCGGACTATGCAGATGCTTAGGGCCTCGGAGACAGAGTCAGTTGTGTTTTCTTCTTACCGGTTACGCGATATTGCGTTGAACTGGTTTGAGTCTTGGGAGCTGTCTAGAGGGGTGGGTGCTCATCCAGCAGTTTGGGATGAGTTCACAGAGGCCTTTCTTGATCACTTTTTTCCTCCTGAGATGAGGAGAGACCGTGTTGATAGGTTCTTGTCACTGAGGCATAATGGGAGGACTATCAGAGAGTACAACCTGGAGTTTGACTCGTTGGTCAGGTATGCGCACACTATTGTGGCTGATATGGCGGACAGAGTTCACCGCTATGTGATGGGCTGAACCATTATATGACATCGCATGCACAGGAGTGGCCCTTCAGCCAGGTATGAATATTGCCAGGATGCAGGCTTATGCACAAGGGATCGAGGACAGAGAGAAAGAGGACCAGCCAGACGCAGTCCAGCCCAAGAGGGCCAGGACGACAGGGTTTCAGGGTAACTTTCGAGGCAGAAAGCCTCAACAGCAGGCTAGGTCTACATTTCAGCTGACACAGAGTGCTCCTTCCCGGTCTTCTGGCCGGAGGGTTGATCGCCGGGGATATTCGGAGCGTCGGCTCGAGTGGCCGCAGTTCACGATGTCCGGCGGTAGTAGCGAGGAAGCCACCTTTGCCCGGTGTAGTCGTGGTAGATTCTATTTTGGGAGTGTCGATTACTGACATCTTGTTATGCTGCAGCAGGCCATTTGGTGAGAGACCGTCCACCAGGTGGCATCGTGGGATAGCATACCATCGGATCGATTGCGGGTTCTTCGCCTTCAATAGCTAGGCAGATGTTTATGCACCAAAGAAAGTCGCGTGAGGTCGCGGTGGAAGCTCCCAGTTTTAGCGGTCCTTTGAACCGCCTATATGATTTCAGGTATGTCTTTGACCCTTTAGAGACTTGTATGCATGTTAAGGTTGTTGTAAATTTAAGTGTCATGAACGGATAATATTGATACTATGTATGTATGCTAGAGTAACTTGGAAGTACGAAAATATAATCCTTTTTGGGCTTATGATGGATGGATATGTGTGTGCAAGATATTAGGGTCATATGTGGCATAATTAGGTTTCATTAAGTGTAGTTTTATGAGACTATGCCGACAAATGATAGATTCGGCTCCGAAAGAACATTCGAGGACGAATGTTTCTAAGGGGGGAAGAATTTTACACCCCGTAATTCCAGGACATGAATAAGAGATTAGACGCGAGAACACAAGACTTGAAAAGGGTACGAAAGGAAGAATTGTTCTTCCGACGGAAAATCTTCCGAATGTCGGAAAGGAAAAATGTTCGTTGGTGAGAATTAGATTCTCAAAATGCATTAATTGAAGAGTATGAAACTTATTATCATTATGGAAATTTATTTTTACGGATTTGGTCACGTGGGGCCCACCCGAGGAATATTACGTTTTGTGGGGCCCACGAGGGTTACAAAATTTTATGGACGAATGGGAGGGCGACACATGTCACCCCCACATGGTCTTGGATGAAAATTAGCAAGGGTAGAATGGTCATTGACCATTGTGGATGAATAAGTCTTGCTAGCTTGAGAAAATTGACTTGGTCAACTTGTCCACTTGGCTAAATAATTAATGTACTTCATCCTAGCCACACATATGTTGATATCTTGACCCTCCATTATGTTATTTATACATACTAGTAGCAAGACAAGGGTTCTACACTTAGTAAAATTTTCAAGAAATTGTGTTCTTCACAACATAGCTCTCGGGTTTGCCCCTCTTCAAAAGACAAATTTTTTTGTTTGTTGTCCAATAATATCCCCACTTTAAACCAAGGTTCCTTAGGGTATTGTAAGGGTATCTCAATAGAAAAATCCCGGAAAAGTGGCATTTTCGTATTAGTCGCAAGGTGAAAACCTAGTCACTTTCCTAGGTTTGGATTGGAAACTTAAGGGAAGTTGTTTGTGATCTTCCAAGGGCTTCAAGTGGAGGATTGGAGTGTCAAGGAGAGGCTCTAAGTTTCTAGGGAGCGACTTCGGATCTTGAAGTTGGATTAAGGCTCGTTAAGGTAACAATCTTGTTCTCTTAGTGTTATAAGATTACATATTGTTGTAGCCTTACATTTTAACTAGCATGAGGTATATGTATTAAGGTTTGATAATTGATATGGATTGTGGAAGCCTATAGCTGAATTGGCATTGTGAGCCCTTTGAAATTGAAATACAATTTGGTCGTTAATTAGAATCGTCGCATGTAATCTACTTGAAGATTATAGTTGTTATAATCTATTGCGGCTTTGTAACAAGTTATACTAAACAACTTTGATTGAAAAGGATTTGGAAAAGATGATATGTTGTTGCACCTTAGCCGAGAATGACATTGTATTATTGGATTGTTTTGTATCTTTTGTGGGGAGGAATTTACACGTCTTGTAGGCGTGTAATCCCCTATTGTTAACTTCATTGTTGAGCCTTAAATGTGGCGTGTTTGGTTATTGAATTCGGGCCTTGAAAAAGGTGGAAAAGTATGTAGAAACAAAGGAAGTGTTGTCCGATTTTCCGTAGAATTTGGATTTTACACTTAGAATATTCTACGTTTGAAGTAAGAAGATAATAGATGTATTATGACCATTATAGGTTGAAGTACTAAGTATAACATATTCTACGTGAAGGATGGAATAGCTATCAAGGTTGAAGTACTTTGGAGCATTTTGCTACTTGTCGATAATCGTCGCGAGGTATGTGAACCTCTTCCTTCCTTTGGCATGATTCTATGTATGGAATATACATGTAGTATTATTTCATGTTCCTTTCTACTCTTAGAAGTTAAGAGGTATGTATGTTGATTCACTCTATGTAAAGGTTATGTCTAAGTTATCCTAAGTTCTTACCAAGTCTTATGGGGGATGTTGGTAAGAGTGGTTAGGAGGTATTTGGAGCCAAGTTGACTTTGCTAATTTACGGCACGAATGAGAATAAGAATCGAACAAGCCATTGCAGCGTTAATAAAGGAAAATGTAATGACAATTGATTATATTAAAATGAGTAGAATTCTCCATCTGCATAGAAGCTAAGATAAGACAAAATTGTATTACATTTTCTAGATCATGGCTGCTTTAATAAGATTGTTATAAATAAGTATAACCTACTCACACACATAATGCATATATTGCTTAACTTAAAGAATTTACGTTATGAAGTGTTAAGACTATGAACTATGAATTCTTAAAAGGTTAAGAGACTTTATTTTTCAAGTTATGGGACTTGATTCTTAAAGGAAGAAATGAATTGATTTAAAAGTGTTACACCCCGTAGTTCAGGTCATGTTTATGAGAACGTACGAACGGAGTTAAGATTTAAATTTTAGAATGATGGGTTGACGGAATGTTTCAGACAGGGTTTTTAGTCAACTTTGGGGCGGTTTATGCCCAGTTACATTAGGAGTTCGTAGGTGGTTCAAAGGCCTAGTATGTAGTTCGTTGAGTCTAGTTCCCAACGCAACAAACCGTTCGTCGATAGGACATCAGAGTAGAAAGTTATGGAAGTTACAAGTTCAGTGCGCAGTCGAGCAGAAAAACATTTTCGGTCAGGGGCCACAGCGCCGCGACGCCGGATGCAGGGCCGCGGCGCCGATATGCTGAAATTCTCTGAGTACAGCGCCGGCCGAATCGAGGCGCGCGCGGACGCACGCGGCGCCGGAATCAAAATTCACGGTTTCAGCGCGCGCCGCAGGCCGCGCGCCGAGGCGAGTTTCGCGAAACTGGGAAAATCAATCGCTTTTTTAAAAGGCCATGGGAGGGTGACAAGTGTCCCCCCCCCCCCCCATCTGATTTTTGTGCATGTCCTATTTATTGACCAAGTCTTGAAGACTTGGTCATTCTTGAAAGTTCTCCCTTCTCTCTAAAAATCATCCCTCTCCCTTCTCTCTAGAAATTCAAGAAGAAACCAAGGCTTAGAGAAAATTAAAAAAGGTGGCAAGAAGGAAACATGTTGACAAGCTTATAGGAGGTTTGTGGAAGTGATTATGGAAAGAAGGCAAGTGAAATTGTTGGACTAATTTGGGTAAACCTTAAGGTAACAATCCTTTCCCTTTTTGCTAGTAAATTGTGTTGCATGTGAGGAAGAAGGAACTTGTAATTGTCAATAATGCTTTAGGTATATTGCATGTAGAAAAACAATTTGGATTTGAAAGGATTGGATAAGAATGATATGTGAGTATGTTATAGCTAAGATACTACCTTAAACTTATTGAATTAGTTGTTATGTATTGTGCGGCAGAATTTTACACATCCAAGATTAGGCGTGTAATCCCCTTTGTAATGATTGGATTGTTGGGCCTTAAAAGTGGTGTTGGATGTTGAATTCAGACCTTGAAAAGGTGGAAAAGTATGTAGAAGAAAAGGAAGTGCTGTCCAATTTTCCGTCGAATAAGGAACATTTCAATAAGAATATTCTACGTTGAAGTAAGAAGTTAATAAGACGTATTATGGTCATTATAGGTTGACATACTACGTGCGGTATATTGGACTTGCGAGTGGATTGACCCGAAGAGGTATGTGGAACTTTCCTATCTCTTGAGCATGAATAGTTGTACTTATATAGTACGGTAGACGTACAATACTTAGATATTCTTTACTTGTTTAAGTATGGCCAAGTTGGGCGAGTTAGGGGATTAACCCACTTCTTTAAAAAGTATTGAGGCTATCTTAAGTTTTCAAAGTTAAGGGACTTGAAGTGTTTTAAGTATATGATACCTGTGTCGTTTTAAAAATGTAAGTCCCTTGGATATAGGGAAATGTAATTGACTAAGGTATAAGGTTAATATAACGACTTTATGGGAAGTTGGTTATATTAGCTTTATGGAAAGTTACAAGAAGAGTTTTACTTTAAGTAAGATAAGTAAGGACAAGTGACTTGATGCTATGACTATTAGTATCTTGGAAGTTTTATATAAAAATGAGTCATTCTTTTTAAAAGAGTAGAAGTATGTAGTACTTGGGTTAAATTCCCGGATTCTTTTATTAAGACATGTTAGTGCCTTAAGTGAACTAAAACGAGAGGGTATATGAACAAGACTAATAAGAAGTTAGGGGATTTCTTAACTTACTGATGTTATGTATGATAGCCGGTTGAGCTAGGGTAAGAGTATAAATGCGGGGTAAACCCCCAAGACATTATACCACCTTCTTCAGGGTAAGAGTATAAATGCGGGGTAAACCCCCAAGACGTTATACCACATTCTCCAGGGTAAGAGTATAAATGCGGGGTAAACCCCCAAGATGTTATACCACCTTCTCTAGGGTAAGAGTATAAATGTGGGGTAAACCCCCAAGACGTTATACCACCTTCTGAGTATGATTGCGGGGTAAAACCCCAAGACATTATACCACTCAATGGATTTGCTACCCATGATGCGAGGAATACCTCATGCAGGTCCACACGACCCATGCGGGTGAAATAGTCCCAGGAGTAGGATTGCTTAATGATACTGCGGGCGGGTAGTCCTGCTTTGATCGTGAGCCTCATATTTTTATGTTGTAAGTATACTCTTAGTTATTCTCATTGTTAGTAAGGCACAGTGAACTGTAATTTGATTATCATACATGTCTCCAATTTTATTTTAGACTTATGATTTCACTATAGTACTTTCAGTTTCACATATTTGGTACATGTTGTAGTGACCTCCTTGGGCCGCGTCACGCCGCAGTAGAGTATGTGCTGATCCTCATTCTTAGGATCACTGTTCATTGCCGAGAAGCTCCTTTATTTGAGGCTTATCCTCGTATTGCCGGTTGTTGTACATTCAGGGGTATGGCGGGGCCCTGTCCCGCCAAAGTTGTTATTCTTAGAGGTCTGTAGTCACATTTGTGGATTGGGTTTGTAAGAACAGAGATGTACTATTTTAATTTTGTATTATGTATATGTTACAAGCGCCTTATCGGCCAGCCTGATGTCTACTATCTAAGTATGATTTTTATTTTAGGAGTTGTGTATGGTCCGCTGCTATTCTCTCACGTATACCGAAAGTGCGCCTGTAGGGCACCAGCCGCGCCCGGTCGGTCGTGACAAACGTGGTATCAAAGCCGCTTAGTCCTCGGAAAGTGTCTACGCACCGCGTCTAGTAGAGTCTTGATTATCGGTGTTGTGCACCACATCTATACTCGTGAGGTCACAGGACATTTAGGATTGGTTTCCATTCTTCTCACCGAGATCGTGCGATAGAGTGTTGTTAGGTCGCCTCCCTAACGAAGTTATGTTGATTGCAGCCTACGAGAAAGTAGCGATGACCCGAAGGATTATGTGGATTGCGTATCCAGGTTGGTTGTAATTGTTGTATAGTTGGTATAATGGCGTACAACTATACGGATTTATGTATAAGGGTCATATATGGGTTGCCTAGAATGATTTTAGATTACCAGGAATTGGTAAGGACTAATTAGATACCGGGAAGGTATGAAACAGTTTAATGAACTCTCATCAAGGTTTTACGTACTAATTTGAGATAATTAGGAGATGATGAGTTGTCTGAGAAGGTAATGGACCCTTAAGAAGTTTAATTAAGGGACCTAATGGGAGACTATGTTTGTAAATTAGGCTACGTGGTATGCTTAAGAGGATAGTACAGATGAGATCCGTGTGGATTAAGTGATGGTTGTTGTGATCAAGACGACACGATTATGGTATTATGAGAAGTTAGTGTACCCGTTTATGGGGTGGGATCAGTTGATAGTAGTCCCGCTACGTGACAGGGTCATGAGGGTACAAACCCGAGTCTAGTTAATCGTTTTACGGGTTCGTGGACGCATTCCACCGGAACCAGGTTGTGAGAGCCGAAAATGGCCTTATATTGTTTAACTTAGTAACTCCAAAGATTGGAGGCCAGATGTAGTATGGAAGTTATGTGCGTATGTTAGTATAAATTTGGAAGTACGGGAAGCGTCGACCGCGAAAAGAGAGCAACCAAGTGTAAAGAAACGGCTTGAATCCACGAGAACCTTTCGGCGTGACTACACCGCGAGTGTTGGGTGGTAGTTGAGCGGGTAGATAATAATTACCGCAGAACGTCATCGTTGGACCCCAGCGCACCTAGCAAAGTTGTTATGCGGACATTGAGGTCATTATGAGTACGACTAGTTGGCCTCTTGTTATGCCAACGTGGACTACGCAGAGATTGATTCGGCACGCCTCCGATAAGCCGGTTATCGAGTGGAAAGGAAGAGAAGTGGTGGTAACCAGTGAATTATTCTTCCTTCTTTAACATAATTGTTTTTAATAAGTCTGTGTGACTTGTTCATTTGAGGTGAATTGAGGCAGAAAGTAAGTAATAATTGAATTTGAAGGAATTTACGTTAAGTGCCCTTGGAGGTACTTGGAGTTGGTTTGGTGTGGCGGTCAGGGCCACGACCTTCCGGATAATTTCAGGAAAATGTGCAAGGCAAGAATAAAATAAGTACGAGTGATCTACACGATTTTAAGACGGGGCGTGATGATTAGATATTTACAGGACCGCGAGAGGACCCTTTGATTAGGGTTGTGACTCCAAGGAAAGTTTATTTAAGGGAGATAAGTTATCTCCCACGCAGCGATAGTTTTACATATTATGGGGTTGCGTGTACCCATGTTGTTATACGAAGGATATGAGACTGGTAAGGTCTTCGGTATCGTCATGCCATAGGTTACAGTTTTAGATAACCGTGGGAAAAGTATTGTGTTGGAGTAATTAAGAACGACGTTACGAAGTGGTCGAGGAAGTGTCGTAAGGATAAAAAAATGCAGGTAGTACGCATGTATGAAACTGTACGATTACAGATCAAGATATAAATACTTTTGTTAATAATAAGCATAAGGTAAGGTTATGACCAGAATGATAAAAGAGAATACGACTATGGTTATGTGAGTTGCACGAGATATGATTACCCCGGACTAGTGTAAGACCATTAGTAAATAATGGGCAGTAAGAACACCTCGAGGGAAGGTGGTAGCATCGGTACTGACAAGAAAGATAGTAAGAAAATACGGAGGGGTAAGGGACCCCAGGACAACTTGAAATAACTTATAAAGGAAAGACGAGTAGACACTCGAACGATAAGTAATCTTGACAAGTCATTGGATTATGTAATACCGTGAATTGAGGTTGAACACCTGACTATAAGCTCTACGAGCAATAATCGGGTTACGACTTGACGAGACCAAGGAAATTCCCCCCCCCTAAATTGTGATGGACAGGAAGTCTTAGCCATGAGGCAAACAAAGGAATCAAATCTAAGTTAGTGACCAAGTTGAGTTGCAACAGAGAAAGGGGAAACAAGAACCATAATTAAGATTAAGAATACCCGAATATTTCGCAGGTATGAGAAAAGCTTCTAGTACTAGAAGATAAGTTGACCACGACTACAGTTCTAACCCCTCATGAGAGACTCAAGGGTTAGGTTGTTATTGTAACACTTTGGGTGTTGGGCTAGGTTGTATGCTGACACAACACGATAAGGTTAGAGCCTATGTTTTCCCGGCGGTTAGGGAAGCATGAAAGGAAATTACGCTACTCACGATTTAGAATAGGCGGCAGTTAATCGTGCCTTGAAGATTTGGAGGCATGACGTATCTATAAGACTTCATGTGGATATGTGTATAGACCACAAGAGCCTCCGGTATATCTTCAGACAGAGACAACTGAATTGGCGACAGTGACGGTGGTTAGAGTTACTCAAAGGATTGTGATATTGATAACCTATACCATCCAGGGAAAGCCAAGACAATTACATATGCTCTTAGACGTGGATCTATGGGTAGTCTGCCAGGTGGGCAGCCAGATAGACAGGACGTGGTCCGTGAGATTCACCAGCTACCTAGCCGAGGGATTCGATTGTTTGTTTCCAAGGTTAATGAAGTTTAGGTCTGAGAGGTTGCCGAGTCTTCCGTCATTGAGGAGGTAAAGAGGCGACAGTATGAGGATCTAGTTATGATACGGTATCGAGATACGGCTCTCCGAGAAGAGAAGATCCTGTTTGAGTAGCACCAGATAGGGTGCTGTGATATGAGGATAGATTGTGTGTACCCGGTGTTGCAGGACTAGTCAGCAGGTTTTAGGAGAGGCACGCAGTGCTTATTGCTTTATTCATCCGGGGTCGACTAAGATGTACCATGACCTCAGGTGTATATATTGGTGGGATGGCCTGAAGAGGGACGTTGCGGAGTTTGTGGCGCAGTGTCCGAATTGTCGCCAGTCATGGAGCACCGAAGCACGCGTGGTTGTTGCAGATGATAGAGATTCTGACATGGAAGGGGGATGTGATCAATATGGACTTTATTACAGGGTTACCTCACACTCAGAGGAAGCATGATTCCATCTGGGTTATTGTCGACAGGCTGACGAAATCAGCCCATTTTCTTCCAGTCAGGACGACTTTTTCGGCCGAGGATTATGCTAGATTGTATATCAGAGAGATTGTGAGACTGCACGGAGTGCCTATATCGATCATTTTAGACAGGGGATCCCAGTTCACGGCTAACTTCTGGAGGTCTTTCCAGAAGGTATTAGGGACCTGAGTCTCAAGATCGCGTTTCATCCTCAGACTGACAAAGCCGGTAGCGTCTATCCGTACACTCGAGGATATGTCATGGCCCGTGTTATTGATTTCAGGGGTAGCTGGGAGGATCATTTACCTCTTGTGGAGTTTGCATATAACAACAGCTACCATTCTAGTATCCAGATGGCGCCTTATGAGGCCTTATACGGGAGGAAGTGCAGGTCACCGATAGGCTGGTACGATGTGGTAGAAGTTCAGTTAGTCGGACCGGACTTGATTCAGCAGGCGGTGGATAAGGTGAAGCTTATCCAGGAGCGGTTATTGTCAGCTCAGAGTCGACAGAAGTCGTATGCGGATCATCGGCGTCGACACTTGGAGTTTGATGTGGATGATTGGGTCTTCCTGAAGGTATCACCCATGAAGGGCGTGATGAGATTTGGTAAGAAGGGGAAACTTAGCCCAAGGTACATTGGGCCTTACCAGATTGTCCGTAAGGTAGGCAAGGTGTTACACCCCGCAAGTCCAGGACATGTATAAGAGAATGTACGTAAGGAATCAAGACTTGGAAATTGGTACGAAAGGAAGAATTGTTTTTCCAACGGAAAATTTTCCGAACGTCGGAAAGGAAAAATGTTCGTTGTTGAGAATTGGATTCTCAAAATGCATTATTTGAAGAGTATGGAACTTATTAACATTATGGAAATTTATTTTTACGGATTTGGTCACGTGGGGCCCACCCGAGGAATTTTACGATTTGTGGGGCCCACGAGGGTTACGGAATATTATGGACGAATGAGAGGGCGACACGTGGCACCCCCACACTTGGTCTTGGTCGAATTTTGCAAGGCTAAAATGGTCATTTATCATGGTGGAAGATAAGTCTTGCTAAGCTTGAGATTGTTGACCAAGTCAACTTGTCCACTTGGCTATTATCCATGTGATCTTCATCTTAGCCACCCATTTGTTTAAGTCTAAGCCATCCAATGTGTTATATAAGCTTACTACTAGTGCAAGACTAGTCTTGAACACTTAGAAAAATTGAGAGAACCTTGTGCCAAGAACAAGAGCTCTCGGGTTCACTCTAATCCCCACACAAAAATTTTGCAATTTTTTTCCATTATTCACAAGACTTAAACCCAAGGTCCCTAAGGGTATTGTAAGGATATCTCAATAGAAAGATTTCGGAAAAGCGGCGTTTTCGTATTAGTCGCAAAGCGGAAACTTAAGGAGTTCTTCAACTTTGAAGTTGGAACTTGAAGATGGGTTCTTCATAGGACTCTAAGGAGTGCTTGGAGCGGATTGGAACATAAGGAAAGGAGCTAAGAATTTGCTAAGGAGCGACTTTGAATCTTGGAAATTTTAAGGGCTTGTAAAGGTATAAATTTTGTCGTTTTAGCAATTAAAGTTTACTTATCATTGTAGTTATGGATATTAGCAAGCATGAGTTATATATTATGAGGTTTGATAAGTGTTTTGGCTATTGGAACCCCAATCCGAAAACTAGCATGTTTAGCCTTAAGATTACAATTCAAGTTGATTATTCGTTTAAGTCGTCGCATGTTGTATAAAGAAGGAAATTGTAGTTGTTGAAGTTGTTTATGACTATATAACATGTTAGACCTTAGAACTTGGAATTGGAAAAGAATTGGAAAAGACTTTGAGTTGTTGGTTATAAGTTGGCCGAGAATGACTTGGATTTTAAATTACTTGGTATGAATTGTGGGGCGGAATTTTACACGTATTGTGAGGCGTGTAATCCCCTTTGTTTGGTTGTTGTTTTGAGCCTTAAATGTGGCGTGTTGGTTATTGTATTCGGCCTTGAAAAAGGTGGCAAAGTGAGTAGAAACAAAGGAAGTGCTGCCCGATTTTCCGTAGAATTAGAGACCGTATACTTAGTATTATTCTACGTTAGAAACTAGAAATTGATAGTCATGTTGTGACCATTATAGGTTGACAATTCAAAGACGCGATTCGGCTTAGCTTGTGGATTTAGCCGAAAGGTATGTGAACTATCTCCTCTTCTAGAATGATTCCTTAAGATAAAGAAAGTATGTCCTACTCCTTAAATGATCCATTCCTTGGTTGTATTTGGATTGCCTAAAATAGAATTTGTTCTATGTACTTCCTCGATTGTACTTTGATGTTTAATTTGTAAGTTGTATAATCAAATTCCTTAGTGAAGTTTGGATTCTTAAAAGTGAAGGTATTTTACTTAAAGTACATAGAGTCTTGAAAAGGAAGTGGTGTCCAAACCTTTTGGCTAGTGCCTTAGTTCCAAAACCTAAGGGTTGTTATAATGACTTTAGGGGAGTCAAAAGGAGTGATTTACTTAATTGTTTTAAAAGAGGAGAAATGACATGATTTAAGAGAGGTAACTTGTTTTAAAGGTGTGAGTTACTTGAGGTTTTAAAGTGGAAGAAACTTGTTTTCTAAATGTTAAGAGACTTGAAGTATTTTGAAAGTTAAGAACTTGATTTGTAAGTATGTGATACTTGGTTTTAAAGTATAAGTCTCTTGGTTATAAAAGGAATGAATTTGTCTAAAACCATAAAGGGTTATAACGGCTTTATGGGAAGTTGGTTATAACGGCTTTATGGAAAGTTAAGAAAATTGTCTATTTTGATTATTAGGCATAAGTTGCCTGGATTGTGAAAATTTGAAGTTACTTGATTTCAAGCTTTGAAAAGCGTTTTCTAAAAGTGTAGTAACTTACTTTGAAAAATAGACACACCTTGATACTACGGGTGTTAGTATCTTGGGGTTTTACATAAAAAGAAGTCTTTTGAAAAGAATGTACGTACGTAGTACTTTGGCTTGTTTAATTGAGAATTATGCTATGTGTGCCTTGATAAGTACTTTGGCTTGTTTAATTGAGAACTTCCAATGTGTGCTGGTGATAGCATTTGAGTCCAAGTATTATGTTTTATTTCGTTGCCGCGACTCTCGGTTAGAGGGTCGGCTGTCTTGTTGTGAGTTTACTTGACGCGTCGACGTGATGTAGGATTCCACGGTATGCTTCCATTATTTGTGTTACTCATGGACATGCTTATACGATGTGGGATTCCGGCATGTGACCGGGAGGCGTTAGATTCCCGGATTTATAATGTCATGTTAGTGCCTTAAGTAAACTAAAATGACAGTGTAGATGACTAAGACTAAAAAGAAGTTAGGGGGATTTCTTAACTTGCTTATTTATTGTATAATTACGGTTGAGATAGGGTAAGAGTATAAATGAGAGGTAAACCCCCAAGACGTTATACCACCTTCTCCAGGGTAAGAGTATAAATGAGGGGTAAACCCCCAAGACGTTATACCACCTTCTCCAAGGTAAGAGTATAAATGAGGGGTAAACCCCCAAGACGTTATACCACCTGCTTCAGGGTAAGAGTATAAATGAGGGGTAAACCCCCAAGACGTTATACCACCTGTTTCCATGGGTTCGCTACCCATGATTTGATCGTGAGTTTCCTATTTTATATTGTAAGTATACTACTATTTACTCTCATTGTTAGTAAGGCACTGTGTACTGTTATTTGAGTAGTGACTTTGAGGGCATGCGTCCCTGACTTGATATGACTGCTTATGTATTGTGTACTGTAGGTTGGCTATCATACATGTCTCCTGTTTTGTTTAGACTGTTATGATTTCATTACAATACTTATTGTTTCATATACTTGGTACATTCTTCGTACTGACCTCCTTCGGGGGGCTGCGTTCATGCCGCATGTTTAGGTACGCTGTTTGGTGATCGGCAGGTGTAGGACCCTGCTCAGAGTTTTTGGATAGCTCTTTTTGTTCGGGAGTTTATCTTTTTGGTATAAGTTCTTTCAGTACAGGCTTTTGTATAGTTATGGGTACGGCGGGGCCTTGTCCCGTCATAGTTCAGTATAATTCTTAGGTCCAGTATTCATATGTGGATTGGACTCGTATGCGGTGTAGTGTCTTTTGATTATGTATATTATGGCGGCCTTTCGGCTTTGCCCTTACGTATGTTGGTTTAAAAAAATGAGGTGTTATTTAATTTCCGCGATTTACTTAGTTGTTAAGGTAGAAGGTGCCCAGTAGGGCACGATCCACGCCCGGTTCGGGTGTGACAGAGTGGTATCGAGCGATCGGTCTCGGAATGTCTACAGGCCGTGTCTAGTAGAGTCTTGATTATCGGTGTGTTGCGCGCCACACCCATAAACATGAGGCTACAGGACATTTAAGAGTTGGTTTCTATTCTTCTCATTCTATGATCGTGCCATAGAGCTGTGTTAGTAAGATAATTCCTCTCTGACGTGAGTTTGTGTTACAGTTATGCCTCCAAGGAGGGCAACAGTCGCCCAGAAGGGCAAAGGACTAGCAGGAGCTACTAGTCAGACTCATGGAGTTGATAGGGCTTATGCCCAGGGTATAACGGATGTTGTTCCGCAGTCGGCGAGTTCTTCTGCGCCAGGTTTTGAGACCCAAACACGAGCCTCGGTTCTCGATTAGAGAAGACTATAAGTCATAGGGAAGAAATTATGTTATTGACCAAGATAAGCGGTGCTACGGTTCCGCCAGAAGTTATTCGGCGATGCAGTGTGTACAGAGGTAGGGGCCAAAGCGAGATCGGCGTAAGAGGCTAGACCGGTTGGTTATCGGTGAGTTTTGGACGGCAAATTTCAAGAATGAGTGAGATATTCATCCCACCTACCCAGACATACCCCAGACTCACGGTGGGAGATTTGATCCCACAAGGTATTTAGGAGCCGGTCCAAGCTCTAGGGGTCGAGGTTCTCAGAGAAGCAGAGGATTTTCTCAGTCGAGGCCACTTTTTCCTCAGTGTTTCAGATGTAGTAAGCGTCATTTGGGGAAATGTCGTTATGGCACAAGTGCTTGTTTTTATTGTGGCCGTCCGGGCCATATTCTGAGGGTATGTCCTTTTAGAAGGAGCACCGGTGAGGTGGCTCAGCCTATGAGGCCGGTAGTTGGTTCCCTTTCCTCCACGCGATTGTCGTCCCTGCAGGGTGTTCAGATGTCAGCCAGCCGTGGTAGAGGTCAGGGTGGAGTTTATAGTTCTGGCGGTCCTTCGAACCGCAGAGATGACGTGACTACTGGGCAGGATCAGGAGGCGACATCGCACGGGGTTACAGGTATATTTCGATTCTTTTGAATCATACGTGCATTGATAGATTCAGATTTTACCCTAGCGTATATGTTTTCCCTTTATTGCTAGAGTTGTAAAGTGATAGTACCCCAGAGGTAGGGATACCTTGATTAGTAAAGTGAGAGGTTAAGAATATTGACAAGAATGGTAAGTGAACTGAGACTATAGTTGTGTAGAGTTCACACGTAGTAATTGCCCCATAACAGTGTAAGACCAATAAGGAAGATTGTACAGTAGAAATACTTTGGCTTATGTGACGAACCTCTAGTGAATAGGGGGATAGGGTGAGAAGTACCTTGAGATAAGAGAAAGATTTATTTCAGACTAAAAATGAGAAGTTAAGTGTGACGATGAGTCGGGTTATGGACTCATTTCGGGTCAGCCGATAGTATGGAATGGGGTGATGTCAGTTAGAAATGGTCCCGTTATGTGATATGGTCCCGAGGATGCAAGGCCCAAGTTTAGTGAATCGTTGTACGAGTTCGTGGATGCGTTCCACCGGAACTAGGTCGTAAGGACCGAGAATAGCCTTAGCGGAAATTCAAGTAACATAATGGACAAGTTTGGATAGTAATCCAAGGATTTGGGGAACATAATCAATATTTGAAATTTTGTACGTATGCTCAAATAAGTTTGGAAGTACGAGGAAGTATGACAAGTAAGAAAATAAAGGAACCTCTAAGGATCCCGTGTTTTAGAAGACTGTAACCTTCGAGTTTTGTGAAAAAGGGGTCGCGGACGGAAGGTCCATTGATATGTTTACGTATGTTAGGTGGTGGCCATGTGTGGCATCGTTGGTCTTGTGGAGTATTGACTGTTAGGCATAGTATAGAGTTTATGCCGGAGTTTGTATAGCTTGACAACCGACTAAGAACATTCGGGGACGAATGTTTCTAAGGGGGGAAGAATGTTACTCCCCGTAAGTTCAGGACATGTATAAGAGAAGGTATGTAAGGAATCAAGACTTGGTAATTAGTACGAAAGGAAGAATTGTTTTTCCGACGGAAAATCTTCCGAACGTCGGAAAGGAAAAACGTTCGTTGATGAGAATTGGATTCTCAAAATGTATTATTTGAAGAGTATGGAACTTATTAACATTATGGAAATTTATTTTTACGGATTTGGTCACGTGGGGCCCACCCGAGGAATTTTACGTTTTGCGGGGCCACGAGGGTTACGAAATTTTATGGACGAATGGGAGGTCGACACGTGGCACCTCCCCCACATGGACTTGGTCGAAATTGTAAGGGTAAAATGGTCATTTACCATTGAGGATGAATAAGTCCTGCTAGCTTGATATTGTTGACCAAGTCAACTTGCCACTTGTGTAGTTATCCAAGTGTACTCCATCCAAGCCACACAATTGTTATAATCTAAGCCATCCAATGTGTTATATAATCATGCTACTAGTGCAAGACTAGTCTTAAACACTTAGAAAAAAATCACAATATTTCTTGCTCAAGAAAGAGCTCTCGGGTTTGTGACAAGTCCCACACAAAAATTTCGTAGTTTTGATCCTTTGTTCACAAGACTTTAACCCAAGGTTCCTAGGAGTGTTGTAAGGATATCTCAATAGAAAGATTTCGGAAAAACGACATTTTCGTATTAGTCGCAAGGCGGAAACTTAAGGAGTTCTTCAACTTTGAAGTTGGAACTTGAAGATGGGTTCTTCATAGGCTTCTAAGGAGTGCTTGGAGCGGATTGGAACATAAGGAAAAGAGCTAAGAATTGCTAAGGCGCGACTTTGAATCTTGGAAACTTTAAGGGCTTATAAAGGTATAAATCTTGTCGTTTTAGCATTTAAGATTTACTTATTGTTGTAGTTATGGATAGTAGCAAGCATGAGGTATTTAGTATGAGGTTTGATAAGTTTATTGGCTATTGGAACCCTAATCCGAAAACTAGCATGTTTAGCCTTAAGATTACATTCAAGTTGATTATTCGTTTAAGTCGTCGCATGTTGTGTAAGAAGGAAATTGTAGTTGTTGAAGTTGTTTATAACTATATAACATGTTAGACCTTAGAACTTGGATTTGGAAAAAGATTGGAAAAGACTTAGTGTTGTTGGTTATAAGTTGGCCGAGAATGGCTTTAATTATGGAACTACTTGGTATGAATTGTAGGGCGGAATTTTACACGTATTGTAAGGAGTGTAATCCCCTTCGGTTGGTTGTTGTTTTGAGCCTTAAATGTGGCATGTTTGGTTATTGTATTCGGCCTTGAAAAAGGTGGCAAAGTGAGTAGAAACAAAGGAAGTGCTGCCCAATTTTCCGTAGAATTAGAGACAGTATACTTAGTATTATTCTATGTTAGAAACTAGAAATTGATAGTCATGTTGTGACCATTATAGGTTGACAATTCTGCGTACGGCGTATTCGTCTTAGCTTGTGGATTTAGCCGAAAAGGTATGTGAACTATCTCCTCTTCTAGCATGATTCCTTAAGATAAAGAAAGTATGTCCTACTCCTTAAATGATCCATTCTTTGGTTGTATTTGGATTGCCTAAAATAGAATTTGTTCTATGTACTTCCTCGATTGCACTTTGATGTTTAATTTGTAAGTTGTATAATCCAATTCCTTAGTGAAGTTTGGATTCTTAAAAGTGAAGGTATTTTACTTAAAGTACATAGAGTCTTGAAAAGGAAGTGATGTCCAAACCTTTTGGCTAGTGCCTTAGTTCCAAAACCTAAGGGTTGTTATAATGACTTTAGGGGAGTCAAAAGGAGTGATTTACTTAATTGTTTTAAAAGAGGAGAAATGACATGATTTAAGAGAGGTAACTTGTTTTAAAGGTGTGAGTTACTTGAGGTTTTAAAGTGGAAGAAACTTGTTTTCTAAATGTTAAGAGACTTGAAGTATTTTGAAAGTTAAGAACTTGATTTGTAAGTATGTGATACTTGGTTTTAAAGTATAAGTCTCTTGGTTATAAAAGGAATGAATTTGTCTAAAACCATAAAGGGTTATAACGGCTTTATGGGAAGTTGGTTATAACGGCTTTATGGAAAGTTAAGAAAGTTGTCTATTTTGATTATTAGGCATAAGTTTCCTAGATTGTGAAAATTTGAAGTTACTTGATTTCAAGCTTTGAAAAGAGTTTTCTAAAAGTGTAGTAACTTACTTTGAAAAATAGACACACCTTGATACTACGGGTGTTAGTATCTTGGGGTTTTACATAAAAAGAAGTCTTTTGAAAAGAATGTACGTAAGTAGTACTTTGGCTTGTTTAATTGAGAATTATGCTATGTGTGCCTTGATAAGTACTTTGGCTTGTTTAATTGAGAATTTCCAATGTGTGCTGGTGATAGCATTTGAGTCAAAGTATTATGTTTTATTTCGTTGCCGCGACTCTCGGTTGGAGGGTCGGCTGTCTTGTTGTGAGTTTACTTGGACGTACCGACAGTGATGTGGGATTCCACGGGTATGCTTCCATTATTTGTGTTACTCCTTGGACATGCTTATACGATGTGGGATTCCGGGGCATGTGACCAGGAGGCGGGTTAGATTCCCGGATTTATAATGTCATGTTAGTGCCTTAAGTAAACTAAAATGACAGTGTAGATGACTAAGACTAATAAGAAGTTAGGGGGATTTCTTAACTTGCTTATTTATTGTATGACGGCCGGTTGAGATAGGGTAAGAGTATAAATGAGGGGTAAACCCCCAAGACGTTATACCACCTTCTCCAGGGTAAGAGTATAAATGAGGGGTAAACCCCCAAGACGTTATACCACCTACTTTACCACCTTCTCCAAGGTAAGAGTATAAATGAGGGGTAAACCCCCAAGACGTTATACCACCTGCTTGAGGGTAAGAGTATAAATGAGGGGTAAACCCCCAAGACGTTATACCACCTGTTTCCATGGGTTCGCTACCCATGATTTGATCGTGAGTTTCCTATTTTATATTGTAAGTATACTACTATTTACTCTCATTGTTAGTAAGACACTGTGTACTGTTATTTGAGTAGTGACTTTGAGGGCATGCGTCCCTGACTTGATATGACTGCTTATGTATTGTGTACTGTAGGTTGGCTATCATACATGTCTCTTGTTTTGTTTAGACTGTTATGATTTCATTACAGTACTTACTGTTTCACATACTTGGTACATTCTTCGTACTGACCTCCTTCGGGGGGCTGCGTTCATGCCGCATGTTTAGGTACGCTGTTTGGTGATCGGCAGGTGTAGGACCCTGCTCAGAGTTTTTGGATAGCTCCTTCGGTTCGGGAGTTTATCTTTTTGGTATAAGTTCTTTCAGTACAGGCTTTTGTAAAGTTATGGGTACGGCGGGGCCTTGTCCCGTCATAGTTCAATATAACTCTTAGAGGTCTGTATTCATATGTGGGATTGGACTCATGTGCATTGTAGTGTCTTTTGATTATGTATATTATGACAGCCTTGTCGGCTTTGCCCTTGTACGTATGTTGGTTTAAAAAAAATGAGGTGTTATTTAATTTCCGCAGTTTACTTAGTTGTTAAGGTAGAAGGGTGCCCAGGTAGGGCACCAGTCACGGGCCCGGAGTTCGGGGTGTGACACAAGTATCCCCCCCCCCCCATCTGATTTTTGTGCATGTCCTATTTATTGACCAAGTCTTGAAGACTTGGTCATTCTTCAAAGTTCTCCCTTCTCTCTAAAAATTATCCCTCTCCCTTCTCTCTAGAAATTCAAGAAGAAACCAAGGCTTAGAGAAAATTCAAAAAGGTGGCAAGAAGGAAACATGTTGACAAGATTATAGGAGGTTTGTGGAAGTGATTGTGGAAAGAAGGCAAGTGAAATTGTTGGACTAATTTGGGTAAACCTTAAGGTAACAATCCTTTCCCTTTTTGCTAGTAAATTGTGTTGCATGTGAGGAAGAAGGAACTTGTAATTGTCAATAATGCTTTTAGGTATATTGCATGTAGAAAAATAATTTGGATTTGAAAGGATTGGATAAGAATGATATGTGAGCATGTTATAGCTAAGATACTACCTTAAACTTATTGAATTAGTTGTTATGTATTGTGGGGCAGAATTTTACACATCCAAGATTAGGCGTGTAATCCCCTTTGTATTGATTGGATCGTTGGGCCTTAAAAGTGGCGTTGGTGTCATGACCCGACCTCGGGCCGCGACTGGTGCCCTACCTGGGCACCCCTCTCAGGCATACATCAGAGAATAGCAGCGGAAATACACAACACATAAACATGTTTACACAATAAACATCACAGGCTAGCCGATAATGCTGCCTTCCATAAAATATACATAACCAAAGTAAGACAGTACAACCTTGATCTTACATCCCAAACCACAAATGTTACCACAGACCTCTAGGATAAACAACAGTGGCGGGACAGGGCCCCGCCATACCCCTGAATGTACATGGTATCTACAACATCAGGGAAAACCGTACCGAAAGTAATAAGCCTCCGGAGAAATAGAGCTTCTGACACCTGATCAGTGATCCTAAGAATGAGGATCCACCACCTGCTTACCCCTACCTGCGGCATGAACGCAGCCCCCGAGGAAGGGGTCAGTACACAATATGTACTAAGTATGTAAAACTGGAAAATACTGTAATTACATCATGAGTCTAAAACAGAGGCGGAGACATGTATGAAAATCAAATTACAGTTCACTGTGCCTTACTAACAATGAGAGTAAATAAGAGTATACTTACAACATAAAAATAGGAGACTCACGATCAACCATGGGTAGCAAATCCATGGAGTGGTACAATGTCTTGGGGGTTTACCCCGCAATCATACTCAGTAGGTGGTATAACATCTTGGGGGTTTACCCCTCATTTATACTCTTACCCTAGAGAAGGTGGTATAACGTCTTGGGGGTTTACCCCTCATTTATACTCTTACCCTGGAGAAGGTGGTATAACGTCTTGGGGGTTTACCCCTCATTTATACTCTTACCATGGAGAAGGTGGTATAACATCTTGGGGGTTTACCCCTTATTTATACTCTTACCCTAGCTCAACCGGCCATCATACATAACGTAATAAGTTAAGAAAGCCCCTAACTTCTTATTAGTCTTGTTCATATACCCTCTCTTACTTAAGGCACTAACATATCTTAATCAAAGAAATCCGGGAATTTAACCCAAAGTACTACATACTTCTATTTTTTTTTAAAATGATTCATTTTCATATAAAACCTTAGGCAATTGATGCCTTGAAATCAATTTGCCTTTCATAAATCAAGTCATTCGTCCTTACTTATCTTACTTTGAGTAAATATCTCCTTTTAACTTTCCATAAAGCTAATATAACCAACTTCCCATAAAGTTGTTATATTAACCTTATACCTTAGTCAATTACATTTTTCCTATATCCAAGGGACTTATACTTTTAAAACGAAACAAGTATCATATATTTAAAACAAGTGAAGGATATAAAATCTTGTACGTCTACCGTACTATATAGGTACAACTATTCATGCTCAAGAGATAGGAAAGTTCCACATACCTCTTCGGGTCAATCCACTTGCTAAGTCCAATATACCGCACGTATTATGTCAACCTATAATGACCATAACACGTCTATTAGCTTCTAGCCTCAACGTAGAACATTCTAATTGCAAAGTTCCTTATTCTACGGAAAATTGGACAACACTTTCTTTGTTTCTACATACTTTTCCACCTTTTCAAGGTCCGAATTCAACATTCAAATGCCACTTTTAAGGCCCAACAATCCAACCAACACAAAGGGGATTACACGCCCAAACTTGGACGGGTAAAATTCGGCCCCACAATACATAACAACTAATTTAATAAGTTTAAGGTAGTATCTTGGCTACAACATGTTCACATACTAACCTTATTCAATCATTTCAAATCCAAATCATATTTCTTACATGCAAAATATCTAAGAGTAATATTGACAACTACAAGTCCTTTCTTCTTCACATGCAACATAATTTACTCGCAAAAAGAGAAAGGGTTGTTACCTTAGAGCTTACCCAAATTAATCCAACAAATTTCACTTGTCTTCTTTCCACAATCACCTCCACAAAAACTCCTACAAGCTTGCCAACAAGTTTCCTTCTTGCCACCTTTTCAAATTTTTCTCTAAGCTTTGTTTTCTCCTTGAATTTCTAGAGAGAAGTGAGAGCTTTGAAGAATGACCAAGTCTTCAAGACTTGGTCAATAAATAGGACATGCAAAAATCAGATGGGGGGGGGGGGGGGCCCCTTGTCCCCCCCCCATGGCCTTTTTAAAAGAAAATATCTTATTTTTTCGCAAAAACTCCGCCTCCGCCGCCATGCCGCAGCTGGCCATGCTGAAACCTCGCCAACTATCGATTTCGGCCGCGCCTGCAACCTCGAGAATTCTCAAGATTTCCGCGCGGCGCTGGCCCTGACCGAAAATGTTTTCTGCTCGACTACGCACTGAACTTGTAACTTCCATAACTTTCTACTCCGATGTCCTATCGAAGAAACAGTTGGTTGCGTTGGAAACTAGACTCAACGAACTACGTACTAGGCCTTTGGATACCAATGCAACTGGACATAAACCGCCTCAAAGTTGACTAAAAACCTGTCCGAAACATTCTGTCGACCTATCTTTCAAAAAATTTAAATCTTAACTCCTTTTGTACGTCCCCATAAGCAGGACCCGAACTACGGGGTGTAACATTCTCCTCCCCTTAGAAACATTCGTCCCGAATGTTCCTTCTAGGCTTACTCAAATCACAATATCGACATAGACCCTCTTGACTATTCTTCTTGCAAATAAGGACGCTCCACATGGCCACAACAATACTTAAGCATATACGCCAAATTAAAACTAATAAGCAGGAAGTGGGTTACCTGGAGGTGTAGGGAACAAATGAGGATACTTCTTCATCATGTCCTCTTCTGCTTCCCATGTCATTTCTTCCCTGTTCTCGTTCCGCCATAAGACCTTGACGGAAGCCACATCCTTTGTCCGCAGTCGCCTAACCTGGCGATCGAGTATCGCTATGGGTCTCTCCTCATATGATAACCCCTCTGTCACCTGGACATCACAAATGGGGTGCACTCTAGATGGATCTCCGATACACTTCCGCAACATAGACACATGAAAAACTGGATGTACTGCCTCCAGATCAGACGGCAGATCCAACTCATAGGCAACCTTGCCTACCCTACGACAACTGCAAGGCCCAATGTACTTGAGCTAAGTTTCCTTTCTTCCCAAATCTCATCACGCCGCCGTGGGTGATACCTTCAGAAGACCCAATAATCCACCTCAAACTCCAGTGTCGACGCCGATGATCTGCATCGACTTACGCCGACTCGGTGACAATAACCGCTCCTGGATAAGCTTCACTTTATCCACTGCCTGCTGAATCAAGTCTGGCCCGACTAACTGAACTTCTCCCACATCAAACCAGCCTATCGATGACCTGCACTTCCTCCCGTACAAGGCCTCATAAGGTGTCATCAGGATACTAGAATGGTAGCTGTTGTTATAAGCAAACTCTACAAGAGGTAAATGATCCTCCAAACTACCCCTGAAATCAATCACACAGGCCCGCAGCATATCCTCAAGTGTCTGGATAGTACGCTCGGCCTTTCCGTCGGTCTCAGGATGAAACGCAGTACTGAGACTCACTTGTGTCCCTAATCCCTTCTGGAAAGACCTCCAGAAGTTAGGCGGCGGGCTCCACATGCGAAATGATCGATATAGGCACTCCGTGCAGTCTCACAATCTCTCTGATATACAATATAGCATAATCCTCGGCCGAAAAAGTCGTCCTGACTGGAAGAAAGTGGGCTGATTTCGTCAGTCTGTCGACAATAATCCAGATGGAATCATGCTTCCTCTGAGTGTGAGTTAATCCTGTAATAAAGTCCATATTGATCACCTCCCACTTCCAAGTCGGAATATCAATAGCCTGCAATAGCCCACCGGGCTTCTGGTGCTCAACCTTGACCTGCTGACAATTCGGACACTGCGCCACAAACTCTGCAATGTCCCTCTTCAGGCCATCCCACCAATAGATACACCTGAGGTCATAGTACATCTTAGTCGACCCCGGGTGAATAGAGTAACGAGCACTGTGTGCCTCCCCCAGAATCTGATGACGAAGTTCTGCTACATCGGAAACACACAATCTGCCCTCAAACCTTAGCACCCCATCAGGTGCTACCTCAAATAGACTATTCTCCTCCCGAAGAGTCGTATCTCGATACCGTACCATAATCGGATCCTCATACTGTCGCCTCTTCACCTCCTTGACGATGGAAGACTCGGCAACCTCTCGAACCCGAACCCCATTGCTATCAGAATCAACCAAACAAACCCCAAGGTTTGCTAGCTGTTGTAACTCGCGGACCATGCCCCTCTTCTCTGGCTGCACACTTGACAGACTACCCATCGATCTGCGACTAAGGGCATCAGCAAACTACATTGGCCTTCCCTGGGTGGTATAGGATATCGACATCATAATCCTTAAGTAGCTCTAACCACCGTCTCTGCCGCAAGTTCAGCTCCCTCTGGCTGAAGATATACTGGAGACTCTTGTGGTCTGTGTAAATATCCACATGAACTCCATATAAATAATGTCTCTAGATCTTCAAGGCATGAATCACTGCTGCCAACTCTAAGTCATGTGTGGGATAGTTCTTCTCATACTTTCTCGAAATGTCAAGATCGTAGTATAACTTTGTCGTCTTTGCATCAAGACGCGCTCCAATCCCGACACCCGACACATCACAATAAACCACATATCCATCTAAACCCTCTGGAAGAGTAAGAACTGGGGCGGTTGTCAATTTCTCCTTCAGTAACTGGAAGCTCTCCTCACAAGCATCCGTCCACCGGAATATAGCTGCTTTCTGAGTCAGCCTAGTCAAAGGTGCTGAGATGGAAGCAAACTTCTCCACAAATCTCCGATAATAACCTGCAAGGCCCAAAAAGCTGCGCACCTCCGTCGGTGTAGTGGGTCTAGGCCAAGTCTTGACCGCCTCAATCTTCGATGTATCAACCCGAATACCATCGACCCCGATACCATGCCCTAAGAAAGCCACTGAATCCAACCAAAACTCGCATTTCGAGAACTTGGCATACACTGCCGGTCTCGAAGGACTCCCAATACCGCCCTCAAGTGGTCTGCATGTTCCTGCTCTGTGCGCGAATAAACCAGGATATCATCAATGAATACTATAACGAACATATCCAAGAATGGATTGAACACCCGGTTCATCAAATCCATGAATACTGCTGAGGCGTTGGTCAACCCGAAAGACATCACCCTGAACTCATAGTGCCCATACCGGGTCCTGAATACAGTCTTTGGGATATCTGCCTCTCTAACTCGCACCTGATGATAACCAGACCGCAGGTCTATCTTGGAGAAACACCTCGCACCCTGCAACTGGTCAAAATAATCATCAATCCTGGGAAGGGGATATCTGTTCTTGATGGTTACCTTATTCAGTTGCCTGTAATCAACACACATACGCAGCGTCCCATCCTTCTTCTTTACAAATAAAACCGGCGCTCCCCAGGGAGAAACACTAGGCCTGATAAAGCCTTTTTCCAAAGAAATCCTTCACTGGTCTTTCAACTCCTCAACTCAAGAAAGCCGTCACGTAGGGTGGAATAGATATAGGTCGAGTGTCTGGCGATGCATCAATGCAAAACTCAATCTCCCTCTCAGGAGGGATACCCGGGAGATCGTCTGAGAATACGTCTGTAAACTCTCTAACAACTGAATCGATCAAGGTCCGTATCTCGACCTCGATGTCGAAGGCGAACCATATGGTAGATATACCCCTTCCGCACCATCTTCCTAGCCTTGCGGTAAGAAATAAACCTACCTCTTGGCGACGCAGTATTCCCCTTCCACTCGATAACTAGCTCCCCAGGAAACTGGAACCGTACCAATCTCTCTCTACAGTCCACATTGGCATAGCAAGACGCTAGCCAATCCATACCCATAATCACATCAAAGTCCGTCATATCCAACTCTATCAAGTCGGCTAGGGTCTGACGACTGTATATAGTCACTGGGCAAGCCTTATGTCACGACCCGATCTCGGGCCCGTGATTGGTGCCTTACCCGGGCACCCAAGTAGATATACATCAGAGTAACCAGCGGAATATAAACTTACCAACATAAAACAGTGTAAAATGAGAAACAGTTTAAACAAGAAAAAGTTGTCTTTCGGCATGTATATATATACCCAAGTCCGACGATTACATCCCAAATTTACAACAGACTACGCACTTAAGAATGTAATCAACTATGACGGGACAGGGCCCCGTCATACCCCTGAATGTACATAAACCTACAATGACAGGGAAATCATACCCAAAAGATAAGCCTCCGGAGAAATGGGGCTTTCCCAAAAGAAGAATGGCGATCCTAGGAGCGGGCATCAACAACCGGAGTACCTCTACCTGCGGCATGAACGCAGCCCCCCGAAGGAGGTCAGTACAACAGGTACCAAGTATGTGAAACTGTAAAGTACTAAAATAAAATCATAACATTTTAAAACCATTTCACAAATACGTACGAAACAACCCAATTTAACCGCACATAGTGCCACAGCATAAACATGAGCAAAATAGATGTAACGTAACTGGTCTTTTCTAGGCCGCTAATGATCGAAGCAAGGCCAATCGCCCATAGTATCATTATGCGATCCTAATCCTGGAACTCCCGCAGTCCGCATAGGTCACCTAGGCCCGCATGAGGTATTCCTCGCATCGGGGGTAGCTAACCCGCGGCATCGTCCTGGACTCCCGCAGTCCGCATGGCCACATGGACCGCATGAGGTATTCCTCGCATCGGCGTAACACACCCGGAGTGATCATCCTGGAACTCCCGCAGCTCTGCATAGGTCACATGGACCCGCATGAGGTATTCCTCGCATCGGGGGTGGCTAACCCTCGGCATAACAAGTCAGGGGGGTAAGTGATATAATACCAGCACAACTGCTTATCGTTAAACAACATAAGCACAACAAGAAAACCCCCTTACACAAACGTCACAAGACACTAACACACGTAGCATCATAACATGTTTACTTATCAAACCAACTTACCACACCTATAGAAATCATTGCAAGGCTTTTATAAAAAAATAAGTAAACCGTCCCTTTTATCTTTCTTAAGTCGTTATACCTAACTTCCTATAAAGCTAGTATAACACTTAAGCTTTTTAAAACCAAGTATTTCTTTTCTTCCAAAAATGATTCATAACTCTTTTTGAAATATTCAAGATTCTTATTATTTAGAACTCAAGTCCAAAGACATCAAAGTGAAACCAAATTTAGTTTAACACACGTACGTCTACCGTACTATATATATTTCACAAATATCATGCTCAAAGGGATAGGAAGAATCACATACCTCCTCGGCTAAATCCACTTGCCAAGTCGGATATGTCGCGCGCAGAGTGTCAACCTATAATAGTCAAAACACGCCTATCAACTTCTAGTTCTACGTAGAATTCTTCTAAGTAAGATTTCTTATTCTACGGAAAATTGGGCAGCACTTCCCCCGTTTCTACTCACTTTTTCATCTTTTTAAGGCCCGATAACCGTAATTAACATACTATACTTAAGGTGCAATAATTATGAATTTTAAAGAAGGGGATCACACGCCCAAACGGAACGCGATTAACAATCTTCCCCTTAACAACAACAATAATTAAAGAAGGGGATCACACGCCCAAATGGAACGCGATTAACAATCTTCCCCTTAACAACAACAATAATTAAAGAAGGGGATCACACGCCCAAACGGAACGCGATTAACAATCTTCCCCTTAACAATAATGTAAATACAATCCAAAGTAAATACAGTCCAAAGTAAATACAGTCCTTATGTTGGGGTCCTTGGCCTACTTTTACAATTTTACTTATCCAATTACTTCATTAGTCTTTCAACTTATATTCCAATCTTAATATAAGTTATAGTTACTTTGTTATAACTTCTTAGCAAGTAATGGATACATTTTTACCATTTTAATGGCTAACATTCCAATTCTTCTTTTAATAAGTTAACAAGATCCAAATCTTTCCGAACTTTACTCCACATATCTTATACTCCATAATATACTTCCAATATACATATTAATCAACTTCACAAAGAGGTTAAGGTTCATTACCTCAAATAGCCCAAAAATATTCAAGAACTTAAAGTCGCTCCTAAGCAAGTTTTAGCTCCAAATCCTTAGGTTCCAATCCACCACAAGTCACCCTTAGAAGCTCCTAACCAACTTCTATTCAAGAACCAACTCAAAAAAGTGAAGAACACTTAGGTTTTGTTCCACATAGCGCTCGGTCATGTGGGAGGGGGTTTAGGGGCTAGGGGTGTGAAATCTTTTCTAACTCTTGGTTACTAATCTTCCTAATACATCAAGGAAGAACACTTAGAAGTTTAAGAATTATTGGACAACAATTTCTCAAGAAGAGGGGGTTTGGACGAGAGCACTAGAAAGGGAGAGGGAAATATTTTCAAGTCTTGAAATGTTCTAAGTGTGGAAGATTTTCATCAACTAGAGGGGTTTATATAAGACCACCAAGGGCTAGGATTGAAGCATGTGTATGGTGTAGATTGGGGACATGTGTGTGTGTGGGTCCCTCTTGCCCACTTGCCCAACAAATATCTTGCAAGACTTGGCCACTTGCCTTGGCCACTTGTCCACTAAATTTCGTCCAACATGGGCCCATCTAGGGGTGACACGTGTCGCCCTCCTATTGGTCCAAAATATTTCATCTCTCGGAAAAATCCGTAATTGGTTAAAATATTGAAAACGTAAAACTTCCTTCACAAGGTTCGGAATATTTCCCGTCGGAAAATAAATCTTTCATCCTTAACCTAATTAGGACTTACACATTTGTACGTACGTCCTCACATACATACTCCGGAACTACGGGGTATAACATTCTCCCCTCCTTAGAAACATTCGTCCCGAATGTTCCTTCTCAAACCAAGATAACGATATAGGCCCTCATAACTATATCCCCCATAACAAGAATGCCATGCATAGCCAAAATAACACGTAAGCAAAATGACAATTAAAATCAACATGTAGGAAAGTGAGTTACCTGGAGGTGTGGGGAATAAGTTAGGATACTTCTGCCTCATGTCCTCCTCTGCTTCCCACGTCATCTCCTCTCTGTTCTCGTTCCGCCATAAGACCTTGACGGAAGTCACATTCTTTGTCCGCAGTCGCCTAACCTGACGATCGAGTATCGCTATGGGACTCTCCTCATACGATAACCCCTCTGTCACCTGGACATCATCAATCGGGTGCACTCTAGATGGATCTCCGATACATCTCCTCAGCATAGAAACATGAAAAACCGGATGCACTGCCTCCAGATCGGACGGCAGATCCAACTCATAGGCAACCTTGCCTACCCTACGGATAACCTGATAAGGCCCAATGTACCTTGGGTTGAGCTTCCCCTTCTTCCCAAATCTCATCACACCCTTCATGGGTGACACCTTCAGGAAAACCCAATCATCAATCTCAAACTCCAAATGTCGACGCCGATGATCTGCATATGACTTCTGTCGACTCTGAGCTGTCAATAACCGCTCCTGGATAAGCTTCACCTTATCCACTGCCTGATGTATCAAGTCCGGCCCGACTAACTGCACCTCGCCCACATCGAACCAGCCTATCGGTGACCTGCACTTCCTCCCATACAAGGCCTCATAAGGCGCCATCAGGATACTGGAATGGTAGCTGTTATTATACGCAAACTCCACTAGAGGCAAATGATCCTCCCAGCTAACCCTGAAATCAATAAGACAGGCTCGCAACATATCCTCAAGTGTCTGGATAGTACGCTCTGCCTGTCCGTCGGTCTGAGGATGGAATGCAGTACTGAGGCTCACCTGCGTCCCTAAACCCTTCTGGAAAGACCTCCAGAAATTAGCCGTAAACTGGGCTCCTCTGTCTGATATGATAGATATAGGGACCCCATGCAGTCTTACGATCTCTCGGATGTAAAGTCTAGCATAATCCTCGCTGAAAAGTCGCCCCGACGGAAGAAAGTGGGCGGATTTCACACCACAACGATAACCCAGATAGAATCATGCTTCTTCTGAGTGCGAGGTAACCCTGTAATAAAGTCCATATTGATCACCTCCCACTTCCACGTCGGAATCTCTATCATCTGCAACAACCCACCAGGCCTCTGGTGCTCCACCTTGACCTGCTGACAACTCGGGCACTGAGCAACAAACTCTGCAACGTCCCTCTTCAGGCCATCCCACCAATACACAGATCTGAGGTTGTGGTACATCTTTGTCGACCCCGGATGGATAGAGTAACGAGCGATGTGTGCTTCCCCTAGAACCTGCTGTCGAAGTCCTGCAATATCTGGAACACACAACCTGTCCTCAAACCTTAGCACCCCATCAGGTGCTACCTCAAATGGACCCTTCCCCTCACGAAGAGCCGTATCACGATACCGTGTCATAATCGGATCCTCATATTGTCGCCTCTTCACCTCCTCGACGATGGAAGACTCGACAACCTATCGAACCCGAACCCCACTACTATCAGAACCAATCAATCGGACTCCAAGGCTCGCTAGCTGATGTAACTCGCGGACCATGCCCCTCCTCTCTGGCTGCACATCTGATAGACTACCCATCGATCTACGACTAAGGGCATCTGCCACTACATTGGCCTTCCCTGGGTGGTATAGGATATCGACATCATAATCCTTGAGTAGCTCTAACCACCGTCTCTGTCGTAAGTTCAGCTCCCTCTGGCTAAAGATATACTGGAGGCTCTTGTGGTCTATGTAAATATCCACATGAACTCCATACAAATAATGTCTCCAGATCTTCAAGGCATGAATCACTGCTGCCAACTCTAAGTCATGCGTGGGGTAGTTCTTCTCATGCTTCTTGAGCTGTCGAGATGCGTAAGCTATAACCTTACCCTGCTGCATCAGCACACACCCAAGCCCAATGCCCGACGCATCACAATAAACCACGTAGCCGTCTGGACCCTCTGGAAGAGTAAGAACTGGGGCGGTCGTCAATCTCTCCTTCAGTAGCTGGAAGCCCTCCTCATAAGCATCCGTCCACTGAAACTTAGCTGCCGTCTGAGTCAGCTTAGTCAAAGGTGATGAAATAAAAGCAAACTTCTCCACGAACCTACGATAATAACCCGCAAGGCCCAGAAAGTTGCGCACCTCGGTGTACTAGGTCTATGCCAAGTCTTGACTGCCTCGATCTTTATTGTATCCACCCGAATACCATCGGCCCCGACAATGTGCCCTAAGAATGCCACCGAAGCCAACCAAAACTCACACTTCGAAAACTTGGCATACAACCGCTGGTCCTGGAGAACTCTCAAGACTGCCTCAAATGCTCCGCATGCTCCTGCTCTGAGCGAGAATAAACCAAGATGTCATCAATGAATACTATCACAAACGTATCCAAAAATGGCTTGAACACTCGGTTCATCAAATCCATAAACACTGCCGGAGCATTTGTCAACCCGAAAGACATAACCCTGAACTCATAGTGCGTGCACGGTCCGAATGCATCTAGGGACATCCGCCTCCCTAACTCGCGACTGATGGTAGCCGATCGCAGTCTATCTTGGAGAAACATCTCGCACTCGCAATCGTCGAACAAATCATCAATCCTAGGGGTATCTGTTTAATAGTCACCTTGTTCACCGTCAGAATCAACACACATACGCAGCTGGCCCCATCCTTCTTCTTCACGAACAATACCGACGCCTTGTGGAGAAACACTAGGCCTGATGAAGCCCTTCTCCAGCAAATCTCTCAGCTGGTCCTTCAACTCTCTCAACTCTGCAGGTGCCATTCTGTATGGAGGAATGGATATAGGTCGAGTATCAGGCAGAATATCAATGCAAAACTCTATCTCCTCTCGTGAGGATACCCGAGGTCGTCTGAAACACATCCGGGAACTCTCGACTCATCGAACTGATCAAGGTCCGTATCTCGCCTCGTGATCAAATACCCGAATGAGATGGTAGATATACCCTTCTCGCACCATCTTCCCGGCCTCGAGGTAAGAAATAAACCTACCCTACGACACGGTGTTCCTCCCACTCAATAACCGCCCTCAGAAACCGAACCGCATCACTCTCTCATACCTACATTGGCGTAGCAGGAAGCTAGCCAATCCATACCCATAATCACATCAAAATCGGTCATATCCAACTCTATCAAGTTGGCTAGGGTCTGACGACTGCATATAGTCACCGGGCAAGCCCTATATACCCGCTCAGCTACCACCGAATCACCCACTGGCGTAGCTACCTCGTGCGGTCTATGGACTCGTGCTCTATCCCTATCCTACTAGCAATATGGGAGATATATAGACAAGGTAGAACCCGAATCTATCAAGGCATACACGCCACAACATGAAACTAATAAAGTACTGCGGATAACATCCGTGACGCCCCGTCCCGCGGCCGACATGGCATATATGCGGCTCGAGGATCAGCTGGAACTAGACTTCGCCATGACCTCTCGCCATGACTGGCCGCCCATGAGCGCTCGCCTCCGGCGAGTAATTGTAGGAGATGAAGACCCGACAAAAGACCCTGTAGGCTGAACCCTACCATCTGCGCTGCTCTGGTCGGACAATCTCTCGCAAAGTGACCCTGCTGGCCGCAAGTGTAACATACTCCCGAAATAGTACCACAACTCCCGTAATGGGATCTACCACATCGGACACACTGAGAAAGTCTCGATCGGTTAGTACTCCTGCTACTCGAAGTCCAAGCCTCGCCCCGACCGCCCCGATACCTGGGCCGCTCAAGACGGTAGGAGTGCTCGAGCCGGGCCGAGGTGCGACCTAGTCTGCTGCTGAGGCCGTCCACCCCGAGAGCTACCAAAGGACCCCGCCCCGATTTCTTCTCGCGATATCCGACAACCCGCCGCCTCTACGCCTCACATCCCATCCGGCATAAGCTCGCATACGGCAATGTCCATGCCCTACTGCTTACACCGAGCAACCTCTCCGCCAAATAGTCGAGGGTAAGTGATATAATACCAGACAACCGCTATCGTTAAACAACATAAGCACAACAAGAAAACCCTCTTACACAAACGTCACAAGACACTAACACACGTAGCATCATAACATATTTACTTATCAAACCAACTTACCACACCTATAGAAATCATTGCAAGGCTTTTATAAACAAATAAGTAAACCGTCCCTTTTATCTTTCTTAAGTCGTTATACCTAACTTCCCATAAAGCTAGTATAACACTTAAGCTTTTTAAAACCAAGTATTTCTTTTCTTCCAAAAATGATTCATAACTCTTTTTGAAATATTCAAGATTCTTATTATTTAGAACTCAAGTCCAAAGACATCAAAGTGAAACCAAATTTAGTTTAACACACGACGCTCACCGTACTATATATATTTCACAAATATCATGCTCAAAGGGATAGGAAGAATCACATACCTCCTCGGCTAAATCCACTTGCCAAGTCGGATATGTCGCGCGCAGAGTGTCAACCTATAATAGTCAAAACACGCCTATCAACTTCTAGTTCTACGTAGAATTCTTCTAAGTAAGATTTCTTATTCTACGGAAAATTGGGCAGCACTTCCCCCGTTTCTACTCACTTTTTCATCTTTTTAAGGCCCGATAACCGTAATTAACATACTATACTTAAGGTGCAATAATTCCGAATTTTAAAGAAGGGGATCACACGCCCAAACGGAACGCGATTAACAATCTTCCCCTTAACAACAATAATAATTAAAGAAGGGGATCACACGCCCAAACGGAACGCGATTAACAATCTTCCCCTTAACAACAACAATAATTAAAGAAAGGGATCACACGCCCAAACGGAACACTATTAACAATCTTCCCCTTAACAAAAATGTAAATACAGTCCAAAGTAAATACAGTCCAAAGTAAATACAGTCCTTAAGTTGGGGTCCTTGGCCAACTTTTACAATTTTACTTATCCAATTACTTCATTAGTCTTCCAACTTATATTCCAATCTTAATATAAGTTATAGTTACTTTGTTATAACTTCTTAGCAAGTAATGAATACATTTTTACCATTTTAATGGCTAACATGTCAATTATTCTTTTAATAAGTTAACAAGATCCAAATCTTTCCAAACTTTACTCCACATATGTCACGACCCGAACCCGGGCCCGTGACTGGTGCCTTACCCCGGGCACCCTAGTGATACAACATCAGAGAAAATCAGCGGAAATAAAAACATGAACATGAATTAAGAGACATGATAAGTAAACAAAGCAACCAAAAAGTTGCCTTTCAAGATATATACATAAATACCAACAGCTTATCCTTTTTACGACTCGCCACAACAAGATACTGCACTTCTAAGAAGTGACAACAACTATGACGGACAGGGCCCGCCATACCACGAATGTACAAGAACCTCTGCACTGTGGTAACATACCAAAGATAAGCCTCCGAAGGAACGGAGCTTCCCAACACGCCGAATGTGATCCTATGTCGGGATCGGCGATCGATGTACCTTTACTGCGCAGATGAACGCACTCGGCGAGGTCGATAACGGGTACCAAGTATGTGAAATCAGAAATACTATAAATGAAATCATAATAGTCTATATAAAGGTGAGACATGTATGATAACCAAACTACGCTCACAACATAAAAGCAACATGTCAAGTCGTGACTCACGCCTCAAAGTCATCCTCACGCCCGTGGAACTCCTTCCTCACCGCCAGCAGTCTAGGTACAAATCATGTGATACGTATAACGTGTCTCGCCCATCTTATGGACCCAATATAGAAACGTGGAATACATTCCGGATGAACCCAGAGTCAAGTGAAATACATTCCGGATGAACCCAGAGTCAAGTGAAATACATTCGGATGAACCAGAGTCAAGTGAAATACATTCGGATGAACCTGTAGTCAAGTGAAATACATTCCGGATGAACCGTAGTCAAGTGAAATACATTCCCGGATGAACCGTAATCAAGTGAAATACATTCCTGATGAACCGTAATCAAGTGAAATACATTCCAGGATGAACCGGTAGTCGAGTAGAACACAATACTTGCACAACAAGGCTATCGCACGTAACATGGTCAAGTTTCATAACAAAAGCATAGGCAAGTTATACACAAATCAAGGTACTTTCATTTTATGTCAAAGTCCGGATTTTAACCCTAAAGTATTACGTACGTTAAATTCCTTTTAAAGATCCATTTCTTTTAAGAAGGTCACCCGATACCCGTAGTATAAACATAGAGTGACTAACATTGTTAAGTAAACCAAAATGCTTTCCTTTGTAAAATCAAGTAACAACCTTATTTTCCAAACGTTCAAGTTTGCCTAATTTCAAAAGCTCAAGTTTCTCATTTTAGAAAAGGTTTCGTAGTTCATAGTTTTAAATCCTTTAAAACATAATTCTCCTTTAAACGTTTTGAGAAACATATGTCTTATATGTGAGTAGGTTATTCTTGTTTATAATCAATCTTATTAAGCAGCCATGATCTAGGAAATGTAATATCATTTTGTCTTATCTTAGCTTCTATGCAGATGGAGGTTTCTACTGGTTTTAATACCATACTTCATTATTCAATACATTTTCCTCTATTAACGCTGCAGTGGTTTGTCGATACTCATTCTGATTTCCGAAATCAGTAAAACATTATTCCTCTTAAAACCAAGTACTCATTACTCACGAATGAGTTTTCACACTTTTAACAAAATTCATATTAATACCATTAAGTCAAGTCTCTTATCTTCTAAAAATCAGTAAACCATTCTTTTTATCACTCTTAAGACGTTATACCTAACTTCCCATAAAGCTAGTACAACTCTTATGTTTTCAAAGCCAAGTATTACTCTTCTTTCAAAAAGGTCTTTTTGAAACACTTCAAGTTCTTTATTACTACACACCAAATCCGTTATAAGTCAAATCAGTTACCCTTTGAAACCACAAAGCATTTTCTTACCTACATAAAGCTGTTATAACCGACTACCCATAAAGCCGTTATAACACTTTATGTTTCAAACCAGTAAAATACATTAAACACAGGTACGTCTACCGTACTACATAGTTATACACATATCATGCTAGAACAGATAGGAAGAGGTTCACATACCTCGCGACGATTATCGACTAATAGCAAAACGCTCCAAGTACCTCAAACCGCTGGCTACTCCTAAGCCAAGTAGATCACGCCATACGTAGTACTTCAACCTATAGAGGCCACAAGGCGCCTATTAACATCTAGATCTCAATGGAGAATATCCTACGTAAAATTCAAAGACTCTCCCCGCCACAACAGAAATCTCCTCTCTATCGAAGGCTACCAAGCCAACCAGGTGGGGCGGTTTACACCTCTAACCTGACGTGTACAATTCTAATACACAAGAATGCTACACAAGTCTCATCAGAATACGCCCCATGTAATTACGCTTTAGTTCACTTCTTAAAATTCAGCTTAAGTCGCAAGACATCACGTAAGTATTATTCAGCTTAAGTGAAAAGACATGGCCGCACCACTATGTTCAGTTCTATAGAGAGTATACTTAACTATTTACTCCTACAACATGTAATTTCCAATTACAAATGTAAGGTCAAGAATGTTTACCTCGATAAGCCCAAAATTATCCGAGTTTATATGTCGATCCTGAGCAAGGTTTAGCTCCTACTCCGTGCGCTCCGACCCGCTCCAACCAACCCTTAGAAGTTCTAACCAACTTCTACTTATAACTTCAACTACGGGTGAAGATTTACTTAGGGTTTCATTTTAGTGACTGAGGGAAAGTATAATGGTATTTTCTGGGGTTTTTGTAAAAAGGGTACTTTGGAAAGTACTACAAGGTATTTGGCTAAAGTATTTTGGGCATTATAACAATACTAGGAGAGTATTTCTATACCACAACAAGGGTATTATACGAAACAACTAGGCTAGTGGGTACCCCACTACTAGACACCACAAGGAGGGAAGCTCTCGGCCAGGGCCTTCTCAAAGGAGGGGGCTATTGGACGAGATCAAACAAGAGGGAGGGAGTATTTGAGACTTAGAAAGATTGCTCAAGTTTTGGATGAAGAAAGTCTTCAAGTAAGGGAGTATTTATAGGCTAACCAAAGGCCAACCAATGGCCAAGATCAAGCCAAGTGCCATGCAAGTGTAGGCCAAGATTAAGCCATGTGCAACCTTATCCATCTACCCAAAATATCCTACCAACTCGACTAAAAACAATGCACAAAAAATGTGCCAACTAGCCCCTTTTCGTCCGTCCACTCCTTCCAATTAGAGGGTGACAAGTGTCGCCCTCTCGTTGGTCCAAAATGTTTCGTCTCTCGGAAAAATCCGCAAAAATTATTAATGACATAGCCGTAATTTTCCCTACGAAAGCTGTGGAAACGTTTCGTCGAAAAACGACTCTAATCGGGTGTTGTGTACAAATTTCAAAACTAGCCAACTTTAAGGCTCAAATTATAATACGACGCGCCACGCATATACTGGAAATACGGTATAACATTCTCTCCTTAGAAACATTCGCCCGAATGTTCCTTCTCAAGACGGATAACGATAAAGTTCTTCTAATAAGTTGCCAATCGCCACAACTGGCCACGAAACAACACATGCACGCAAATACTTATATCCAAGTCCACGAGGAAACACCTTTAACATCACAAACTTTTGTCACTTTGCCGCGAGGTTCTAGTGTCACTCCGGCGACCCAACATATGGTACCGATCGCATGCGATTCCTGAGGTCTAAAATATACATCCTTCGCACCTTCTCCCTTTACAAGAAATGATCATATCTATGCTCGCAATACATGCTCGCCTCTACCCTTACTCGTCGTACTCTTCTCGAACTCTTGAACTCTTCCAGTATACGTACCACACTTCAGTCATCGCTTCAGTTCTCCAAACCTTGGAGTCACCACCTCCAACTTGGTTATCTTACTAGCCGCAATCTTCCTTAAGGCCACTTCCGGCCTTCAAGACCCGCTTCAGGTCGAACATATCCACGAACTCATACGATGGTCATCTAAACTGGGCCTAGCACTCGTGACCCTACCACCGCGGACCACCCAGAGCCGACCCCACCTCATTCCGGCCACGGGTTGACACGCAACACGTCCTCAACCCGAGCCTCTGTCACGCCGACTCTCTCGTTTCTCGATCCGGAATAACCTTGCTAAATCACATCAGGAAAGATACCACTTTCATTTACCCAACCCAGGGACTTATCACACAATACATTTATACGCAAACCAAGTATTTCAACAAGGACTAACCGTAAAATCTTTTATTCAAGATGACCTTACATCTAAGGTCTCAACATGAAATATTTTAAAGTTCACACTTTCCATGCCCCATACATATCCTTTCAACTAGCCAAGCTTTCTAACTCATAACCAACATAACGCTATCTGAACGTAGCACACAATAATAAGGTCATCAATCATGCATACAAATCTCTAGAGGTTATGATATACCGGCTACCGCCCACTCTAATCATAAGTCCACCGCAGGCGCATAACTGCAGGCGGCTGAACTCGCCATCGATCCGCAGGTCGCGCCAAGCTGCCGGCATTCTCTCCTATAAGCACAGCTTGTCACATGGCCCGACGGCCGCAGTGAAACAAGCACCCGATAAAGACGACATTCCCGATGATGTTTGCCACATCGCGTACACCGAGGGGACATGAATCCTGCCGCTAGCACTCACGTAAACTCGCGGAACTAAGCCCGAGCTCGACTCAGCCCCGAATACCCTGAACGCCCCAAGATCGAGGGGACCACTGCATCGTGGAGGTACATAACTAGATCGCCGAGGCGGTCCGCCGAAAGTTACCAAAGGACCTGCTGCTCGCCTCTTCGCCGATCTCGGCCATTCCGCCGACCTCTCCGTGCCTCGCATACTAGTGCATGAGCCAGACGCGGCAATGTCCATGCCCGGTGAAGAGCTACTCACGTATAAGCCTCGCTAAGTAATCATCCAGCCCGGTGGCGTAGCGGTGTACTGGCCCTCCATATCGCTACTACAGTGGAACATACCGAGCTAATGAGTCGAACTCACATTGTACTTTCTAACCGCCCGCCCGCCCCGCCTCAACGCCAAAAATCTGTTACCGAGCCCTCTCATCTGCGGGGCAAGAAATGTGCAAGAAAAGCCCTTGAGAACTCGTCCCATTCGGTGGAGTGCATGCTCTTCCCGACAACTCCCACGAATCAAACTACCAATCGCAGATTACGCACTGATGCGAACTCAATACCACCGACTCGCCTCGAGACTCGATCACTCATGATCCAGTAGTCGCTTGATAAACTCCCGAGGGTCATCCTCGCCTCGATCCATAGAACATCGGGCTACAACTCGTAAAGTCACGTAGCCTCAAATCGCTCGCCGGTGAACTACGGTGCTATCGGGCCGGAATCGCGATCCACTTATCTCATATTCGGCCTCGACCGCCAGAATCGCCATCTCTGTACCCATCTCATCTCGCTTCCAGCCGTGGGACTGGAGGCTCAGTATCAGAGTCTCGCAGCCATCGCCGCGCTCTAAACTCACTGGCCGGGCGGGCTGCGAAACCCGGGCCGGAAGCACTGTCTCGTGCATCGACTGCTCGCGCTCGTACTCCTCTCAGATCTCACTACAGCCTCTCGATCGCTTGCCCATCTGGGCTCGGTTTTACGCGGAGGCATAATCGTAAAGGAAAGGAATACGTCGTGGGGTCCATTTATCACACTCTAAGGCACGATCTCGTAATGAGAAGAATGGAAACCAATCCTAAATGTCCTGCAGCCTCACGATTATAGATGTGCACAACACACCGATAATCAAGACTCTACTAGACACGGTCCAGACACTTTCCGAGGACAACTGCTCGATACCACTTTTGTCAAGACCCAACCTGGGCCCGTGGATCGTGCCTTACCTCGCACCCTAGTGATACAACATCGAGAGAAAATCAGCGAAATAAAAACATGAACATGAATTAAGAGACATGATAAGTAAACAAAGCAACCAAAATAGTTGCCTTCAAGATATATACATAAATACCCAACAGCTTATCCTTTTACGCACTCGCCCACAACAAGATTACTGCACTTAAGAAGTGACAACAACTATGACGGGACAGGGCCCCGCCATACCCCTGAATGTACAAGAACCTACAGACTCAGGGTAACATACCAAAGATAAGCCTCCGAAGGAACGGAGCTTCCCAACACGCTGGAATGTGATCCTATAAGCGGGGATCGACAGTCGATGTACCTTTACCTGCGGCATGAACGCAGCCCCCCGAAGGAGGTCAGTACAACGGGTACCAAGTATGTGAAACTGTAAAATACTATAAATGAAATCATAATAGTCTATATAAAGCAGGAGACATGTATGATAACCAAACTACAGTTCACAACATAAAAGCAGTCATGTCAAGTCAGGGACTCACGCCCTCAAAGTCATCCCCCATGCCCGTGGAATTCCTTCCTCACTGCCGGCAGTGTAGGTACAAATCATGTGATACGTATAACAGGTCTCGGCCCATCTTATGGACCCAATATAGAAACGTGTGGAATACATTCTCGGATGAACCGGTAGTCAAGTGAAATACATTCCCGGATGAACCGGTAGTCAAGTGAAATACATTCCCGGATGAACCGGTAGTCAAGTGAAATACATTCCCGGATGAACCGGTAGTCAAGTGAAATACATTCCCGGATGAACCGGTAGTCAAGTGAAATACATTCCCGGATGAGCCGTAATCAAGTGAAATACATTCCCGGATGAACCGGTAATCAAGTGAAATACATTCCCGGATGAACCGGTAGTTGAGTAGAACACAATACTTGCACAACAAGGCTATCACACGTAACATGGTCAAGTTTCATAACAAAAGCATAGGCAAGTTATACACAAATCAAGGTACTTTCATTTTATGTCAAAGTCCGGATTTTAACCCTAAAGTATTACGTACGTTAAATTCCTTTTAAAGATCCATTTCTTTTACGAAGGTCACCCGATACCCGTAGTATAAACATAGAGTGACTAACATTGTTAAGTAAACCAAAATGCTTTCCTTTGTAAAATCAAGTAACAACCTTATTTTCCAAATGTTCAAGTTTGCCTAATTTCAAAAGCTCAAGTTTCTCATTTTAGAAAAGGTTTCGTAGTTCATAGTTTTAAATCCTTTAAAACATAATTCTCCTTTAAACATTTTGAGAAACATATGTCTTATATGTGACTAGGTTATTCTTGTTTATAATCAATCTTATTAAGCAGCCATGATCTAGGAAATGTAATATCATTTTGTCTTATCTTAGCTTCTATGCAGATGGAGGTTTCTACTGGTTTTAATACCATACTTCATTATTCAATACATTTTCCTCTATTAACGCTGCAGTGGTTTGTCGATACTCATTCTGATTTCCGAAATCAGTAAAACATTATTCCTCTTAAAACCAAGTACTCATTACTCACGAATGAGTTTTCACACTTTTAACAAAATTCATATTAATACCATTAAGTCAAGTCTCTTATCTTCTAAAAATCAGTAAACCATTCTTTTTATCACTCTTAAGACGTTATACCTAACTTCCCATAAAGCTAGTACAACTCTTATGTTTTCAAAGCCAAGTATTACTCTTCTTTCAAAAAGGTCTTTTTGAAACACTTCAAGTTCTTTATTACTACACACCAAATCCGTTATAAGTCAAATCAGTTACCCTTTGAAACCACAAAGCATTTTCTTACCTACATAAAGCTGTTATAACCGACTACCCATAAAGCCGTTATAACACTTTATGTTTCAAACCAGTCAAATACATTAAACACAGGTACGTCTACCGTACTACATAGTTATACACATATCATGCTAGAACAGATAGGAAGAGGTTCACATACCTCGCGACGATTATCGACTAATAGCAAAACGCTCCAAGTACCTCAAACCGTCGGCTACTCCTTAAGCCAAGTAGATCACGCCATACGTAGTACTTCAACCTATAGAGGCCACAAGGCGCCTATTAACATCTAGATCTCAATGGAGAATATCCTACGTAAAATTGGCGACTCTCCCGCCGCAACAGCGTAAATCTCCTCCTCTATCGAGGCCGGCTACCAAGCCAACCAGGGGGGGGGGGGGTTAACACGTCTAACCGGACGTGTACAATTCTACTACACAGTAATGCTACACAAGTCTACTGTAATACAGTCCTATGTAATTACAGTTTAGTTCACTTCTTAAAATTCAGGCTTAAGTCGCAAGACATTGCCGTAAGTATTATTCAGGCTTAAGTCAAAAGACATTGCCGCACAACTATGTTCAGTTCTATATATAGTATACTTAACTATATACTCCTACAACATGTAATTTCCAATTACAACAGAAGGTCAAGAATGTTTACCTCGATAAGCCCAAAATTATCCGAGTTTATATGTCGATCCTGAGCAAGGTTTAGCTCCTACTCCGTGCGCTCCGACCCGCTCCAACCAACCCTTAGAAGTTCTAACCAACTTCTACTTATAACTTCAACTACGGGTGAAGATTTACTTAGGGTTTCGTTTTAGTGATCGAGGAAAGTATATTGTTATTTTCTTGGCTTTTTGTAAAAGGGTACTTTGGAAAGTACTACAAGGTATTTGGCTAAAGTATTTTGGTCATTATAACAATACTAGGAGAGTATTTCTATACCACAACAAGTGGTATTATACGAAACAACTAGGCTAGGGGTACCCCACTGCTAGACACCACAAGTGGGAGGGGGAAGCTCGCCAAAGGGCCTTCTCAAAGGGGAGGGGGCTTTTGGACGAGATCAAACAAGAGGGAGGGAGTATTTGAGACTTAGAAAGATTGCTCAAGTTTTGGATGAAGAAAGTCTTCAAGTAAGGGGAGTATTTATAGGCTAACCAAAGGCCAACCAATGGCCAAGATCAAGCCAAGTGCCATGCAAGTGTAGGGCCAAGATTAAGCCATGTGCAACCTTATTCATCTACCCAAAATATCCTACCAACTCCTTGACCAAAAACAATGCACAAAAAACGTGCCAACTAGCCCCTTTTCGTCCGTCCACTCCTTCCAATTAGAGGGTGAAAAGTGTCGCCCTCTCGTTGGTCCAAAATGTTTCGTCTCTCGGAAAAATCCGCAAAAATTATTAATGACATAGCCGTAATTTTCCCTACGAAAGCTGTGGAAACGTTTCGTCGAAAAACGACTCTAATCGGGTGTTGTGTACAAATTTCAAAACTAGCCAACTTTAAGGCTCAAATTATAATACGTACGCGCTCACGTACATACTCTGGAAATACGGGGTATAACATTCTCCCCTCCTTAGAAACATTCGTCCCGAATGTTCCTTCTCAAGACGGATAACGATAAAGTTCTTCTAATAAGTTGCCAATCGCCACAACTGGCCACGAAACAACACATGCACGCAAATACTTATATCCAAGTCCACGAGGAAACACCTTTAACATCACAAACTTTTGTCACTTTGCCGCGAGGTTCTAGTGTCACCCGTGACCAACATATGGTACCGGACTGCATGCGATTCCTGAGGTCTAAAATATACATCCTTCGCACCTTCTCCCTTTACAAGAAATGATCATATCTATGCTCGCAATACATGCTCGCCTCTACCCTTACTCGTCGTACTCTTCTCGAACTCTTGAACTCTTCCAAGATAATGCATCACACTTCAGATCGCTCAGCTTCTCCAAACCTTGGAGTCACCACCTCCAACTTGGTTATCTTACTAGCCGCAATCTTCCTTAAGGCCACTTTCGGCCTTCACGACCCGCTTCAGGTCGAACATATCCACGAACTCATACGATGGTCATCTAAACTTGGGCCTAGCACCCTCGTGACCCTACCACCTGGCGGGACCACCCAGAGCTGACCCCACCTCATTCCGGGCTACGGGTTGACACGCAACACGTCCTCAACCCGAGCCTCTGTCACGCCGACTCTCTCGTTTCTCGATCCGGAATAACCTTGCTAAATCACATCAGGAAAGATACCACTTTCATTTACCCAACCCAGGGACTTATCACACAATACATTTATACGCAAACCAAGTATTTCAACAAGGACTAACCGTAAAATCTTTTATTCAAGATGACCTTACATCTAAGGTCTCAACATGAAATATTTTAAAGTTAACACTTTCCATGCCCCCATACATATCCTTTCAACTAGCCAAGCTTTCTAACTCATAACCAACATAACGCTATCTGAACGTAGCACACAATAATAAGGTCATCAATCATGCATACAAATCTCTGAGGTTAAGGATATACCGGCTACCGCTCACTCTAATCATAAGTCCACTGCAGGCGCATAATCGTAGAAGGCGATGAACTCGCCATCGATCCGCAGGTCGCGCTGCCGGTACCTCTCCTATAAGCACAGTCTCTTGTCACATGGCCCTGACGGCCGCAGGTGAAACAAGCACCAGTAAAAAGACGACATTCCCCGGGATGATGTTTGCCACATCGTGCACACTGAGGTGGACATGAATCCTGCTGGCTAGCACTCACGTAAACTCGCGGAACGAAGCCCCCGAGCTCGACCAGCTCCGAATACCAACGTCCCAAGATCGGCGGGGACCACTCTGTCGTGGAGGTACATAACTAGATCACCGGCTGAGGCGTCCGCCTCGAAAGTTACCAAAGGACCCTGCTGCTCGCCTCTTCGCTGATCTCGGTCATTCCGTCGACCTCTCCGTGCCTCGCATACTAGTGCATGAGCTTGCGCGGCAATGTCCATGCCCGCCAAGAGCTACTCACGCAAGCTCTCGCCAAGTAATCATCCAGCCCGTGGCGTAGCGGTGTACTCATCCTCCATATCGGCTACTCTGGCGGAACATACCGAGCTAATGAGTCGAACTCACATTGTACTCTCTAACCGCCCGCCCGCCCCGCTCAGCGTCAAAAATTGCTTACGGCGAGCCCTCTCATCCGGGGCAAGAAATGTGCAAGAAAAGCCTCGAGAACTCGTCCCATTCTGGGAGTGCATGCTCTTCCCGACAACTCCCACGAATCAAAACGGTCAATCGCAGATCACGCGGTGATGCGAACCCAATACCACCGACTCGCCTCGAGACTCGATCACTCTCATGATCCAGAGTCGCTTGATAAACTCCTGAGGTCATCTCACTCTCGATCCATAGAACAACGGCGGGCTACAACTCGTAAAGTCACGTAGCCTCAAACCGCTCGCTCGGGGTGAACTACGGGTGCTCTTTGGGCCGAATCACGATCCAAATTATCTCATATCTCGCCACGACTCGCCAGAATCGCCATCTCTCAGACTTATCTCATCTGCTCCAGGCTGTGGGACTGGAGGCTCAGGTACTTGTTATACCCCGTAGTTGCAGGGTATGTATGTGAGGACGTACGTACGAGAGTACGGCAGAAATTTTGAAAAGAAAGAAAGATGTGAGTTTTCGACGGAAAAGTTTCCGGTTATTTGTGAAGAAAAAGGTTCGTTAATGGGAATTGGATTCCCAGATTTGGTATTTGGACTTCATAGATTATATTAGAATTTTGAGATTTTATTTTCGGAAATGGTCACGTGGGGCCCACTGAGAAATTTACTGCTTTGTGGGGCCCGCTTTGTTTTTGAGATTTCCGGTATTTTGGATATTTTCGGAAGACGGAATATTCTGGGCGAATTGGGGGGCGACACGTGTCACCCCCATGTGGCACCCTTGGCCGAATTTACCTTTGTGCACAACACCCGATTAGAGTCGTTTTTCGACGAAACGTTTTGCATAACTTGCGAGGGGAAAATTCCGACTATGTCGTTTTGTATTTTTGCGGATTTTTCCGAGCGACGGAACATCTTTGGGCCAACGAGAGGGTGACACTTGTCACCCTCAAGTGATTTAGGCAGCGGGGACGTCTTCCTCCTTGTTTTGTGCCTTGTTTTGGCCTTGTTTGGTGCATTGTTTTGTGGAGTGTTTTGTGGAGTAGGGTTTAGGTGCACTTGGCTTGATCTTGGCCTTACACTTGCCTTGCACATGGCTTGATCTTGGCCATTGGTTGGCCTTTGGTTTTGCTATAAATACCCCCCTTATGTTGATGAACTCTTCATCCACAAATGAAACCTTCCAAGCCTAAAATCCCTCCCTCCTCTAGTGTTGAGTTCGTCCAACTCATCCCCCCGCTCTTTTGAGAGTCTTGGCCGAGGGCCTCCTCCTCCCCTTGGTGTCTTGGCGTAGGGTACCCACTAGCCTAGTTGTTTTCGTATAATACCCCTTATTTTGTTATAGAAATACTCCCCTATTATTGTTATAATGCCCAAAAGAAATTAGACTTGTACCTTGTAGTATTCCAAATATAACTCTTTACGTAGAGTCCGTTAATACTACCTTTTGTCCTGTTTAGTCTCAAACAGAAACCCTAAGGAAATCTTCATAGTTGGTTGAAGTGTTTGAGTAGAAGTTGGTTAGAACTTCTAAGGGTTGTTTGGATTGGTTTGTAGCGCACGGAGTGCATCTAAACATTGCTCAGGATAGACAAAATAAATTGGATAATGTTGGGCTTATCGAGGTAATTATCTTGTCCTCTATTGTAATTGGAAATTACATGTTTGTTAGGATATATAGTTGAAGTATACTATATATGGAACTATACTTAGTATTCGGCAATGTCTTTTGACTTAAGCTGAAGAATAAAGAATCGAATCGAATCGTATTTACATAGGATCAGTATGCGAGAGACTTGTGTAGAATTGTACACGTCAGGTTAGGCGTGTAAACCCCCGTTGGCTTGGTAGCGGCCTCGATAGAGGAGGAGATTTACTGTTGTTGCGGGGAGGTTGCGAATTTTCTATAGAAAGATAGAAACTTGTGTTTTGGGGTTAATAGACGTTTGTGACCTTTATAGGTGAAAGTACTAAGAGTAGCGTATTCTACTCGAGGAGTGGAAAGGGCTAGCGCGTTGTAGTACTTGGAGCATTTTGCTTATTGTCGATAAATCGTCGCGAGGTATGTGAACCTCTTCCTATCTTTTCTAGCATGATTGTTGTGAACTATGTAGTACGGTAGACGTACATGTGCTAAGTGATTTGGTTGGTTTAAAACATAGGGTGTTATAATAGCTTTATGGGAAGTTAGTTATAACGACCTTATGTAAGTGAAAATGGTTTACTGATGTTAGAAGTTAAGAGACTTGATCTTATAAGATAAGAGACTTAACTTATTTGTTTTAATGTGGATGTTTGTGTGAAACCTCATTCGTGAGTAATGAGTACTTGGTTTTTAAAGGGATAATATTTTACTGATTTCGGGAATCAGAATGTGTATCGACAGACCACTGCAGCGTTAATAAAAGGAAAATGTATTGAATAACGATGTGTTGTATTAAAACCGAGAAACCTCCATCTGCATGAAGCTAAGATGAGACAAAATGATATTACATTTTCTAGATCATGGTCACGTAATAAGATCGTTATAAACAAGAATAAACTACTCACATATATGACATATGTTACTCAATTGTTCTAAAAGGAATCAAGTGATTAAGTTTGGGAACTATGAAACCTTTTGAAAATGAGAAGTGGAGTAATTGAAACTAGGCAACCGAACTTAGGAAAAGAATGTTGGTACTTGATTTTAAAAGGAAAGTGTTCGTTTACTTAAAATGTGGGTTGGTCATTCTAATACTACGGGTATCGGGTGACTTTGATAAAAGTAATGGATCTCTTTTACCAAATTTAACGTACGTAGTACTTTAGGCTAAAACCCGACTTTGGTATAAAATGAAAGTACGTTGTGTTGTTGTGAAACTTGCCTATGCTTGTTGTTGTGAAGCTTGGCTATGCTTATTGTGATAACCTTTGTTGTGCAAAGCGTTGTATTGCGGTTACCGCGTCTCGATGGAGGGTCGGTTCGGTTGAGAACTTACTTGGACGCGTCGCAGGACGAGAAATTCCACGCACGCTCTCGCTGATAGTATTATTGTTGTGCATCGCTATGGACATATCGACACGACGCGTAGCGCACGTATGCTTCCATTTAGATTACCGCTTGTTGTTTCCCTTGGACATACCGACACGATGCGTAGCGCACGGGTATCGTCCATTTGGAATGTTGTCTTATATTTCCCTTTGGACATACCGACACGATGCGTAGCGTGCGGGTATCGTCCATTTGGAATGTTGTCTTATATTTCCTTGGACATACCGACACGATGCGTAGCGCACGGGTATCGTCCATTTGGAATGTTGTCTTATATTTCCCTTTGGACATACCGACACGATGCGTAAGCGCACGTATCGTCCATTTGGAATGTTGTCTTATTTTTCCTTTGGACATATCGACACGATGCGTAGCGCACGGGTATGCTTCCATTTGGATTGTCTTGTTGTTGAGGTCACATGGACATGTCTACACCGGCGCATTCCGGGGGCAGGTGGCCATGGGACCTTGGTATTATTGTTGCATCATGGCCATGTCTACACCGATGCAAGATTCCGGCACGCGCCATAATGCGAACTCGATTGATGGTGGGCGTGAGACCCATAGTTATATCGAGTGATGATCGCTTTATGTTGTGAATCGTAGTTTGGTTATCATACATGTCTCCCGCTTTATATAGACTAGTATGATTTCATTTACGATTGCATGCTTCACATACTTGGTACTGTTGTTCTTCGGCCGCGCTCATGCCGCGGCAGAGGTACATCGCGGTGCATCGATCGTGGATCTCGCCATAGGATCACGTCAACAGATTTGAAGCTCCGTTTCTCCGAGGCTTATCTTTTAGTAGGTGTTCCTGAGTTGTAGGTTCTTGTACATTGAGGGTATGGCGGGCCTGTCCGTCATAGTCGTGTATATCTTAAGTGCAGTAATCTTGTTGTGGCGGGGTTGTAAAAGGATTAAACTGCTCGTGTTTTATGTATATATCAAGGCAAATCTTTGGTTGGCCTGTTTATTTATTATATCTCTTGTTTAATGACTCATGTTTTATGTTCCGCTGATTTTCTCTGATGTATGTATCACTAGGGTGCCCGGGGTAAGGCATCGCGAACGCCCCGAACGGTCGTTACAAAAGTGGTATCGAGCGATTAATCCTCGGAAAGTGTCTACGCATCGTGTCTAGAGTCTTGATTATCGATGTGTTGTGCACCACATCTATAATCAGGAGGCTGCAGGACATTTAGGATTGGTTTCCATTTCTTCTCATTCTGAGATCGTGCCTTAGAGCTGTGTTGTGAGTTGGACCCCTCTGACGTATCTCGTTTTACCAGTTATGCCTCCGCGCAAGGCAACCAGAGCCCAGAAGGGCAAGGCAGCCGAGGGAGCTGCTAGTGAGATACCGAGGAGTGCGAGCGCGCAGCCCGCATGACTGAGGTTGTGCTTGACGGCGGTTTTGTGGACGCCGCCAGCCCAAAGAGAGGTTAGAGCCGCAGAATGGCCGCCGAGACCGCAGCACTGAGCCTCCACCCCACATGCAGGGCAGGAGATGGGTTACAAGGAGATGGCGATTCTTTGCCGCCGTGGTCGTGGCCGATATGAGATAGGCCGACGCAGCAGCCTGGCCCAGAGAGCACCAGATGGTTCACCCCGAGCAGATAGTTTGAGGCTACGGACTTTCCGAGTTGTAGCCCGCCAGAGTTTTATGGGTCGAGGCACGAGGATGATCCGCAGGAGTTCATCCGCAGCGATTCTGCCGATCACGCGGGTGATCAAGGCTTCGTAAACCGAGTCTGTGACCTTTGGTTCGCATCGGCCGCGTGATACCGCAATCGATTGGTTTGATTCACGGAGCTTTCCGGGAGAGCATGCACTCCAGCAGATGGGATGAGTTTTCGGGCTTTCTCACGCACTTCTTGCCTCCGCAGATGAGGGCACGCCGGCAGATTTTTGTTATCGAGACAGAGGCGACCGTCAGGAGTACAATGTCGAGTTCGATTCTTTGGCTCGATATGTCCTCGCGCTTAGTTGCAGATATGAAGGATAGGGTGCATCGCCACGCCACCGGCTAGATGATTATATGGTCGAGTCTTGTGCGGTGTTTCTCTCACCGGCATGGACATTGCCCGCATACTGAGCTCATGCACTAGGATGCGAGGCACGGAGGGTCGACGGAATGACTGGATCGAGAAGAGGCCGGGACGGCAGGTCCTTTGGTGGCTTTCGAGGCGGACCGCCAAGAAGAGTTAGTTATATACCCCACCGCATGCAGTGGTCCTCCACCGCCTTCGAGGAGCAGTCGTGGCTCCAGGTTCAGATTTTCGGCAGAGCGGGTGTTAACCACCGGCCACCCCTACCTCGTGACCATTGTGGTAGACTCCATTTTGGAGAGTGTCGTGCTAGATTGGGAGTTTGTTTTGCATGACAGCAGGCCATTTTGCGAGGAACTGTCCGACCAAGGGAAGCGCGGATGTTACGACTCAGCCTTCAGAATCTGTGGCTGGTTCATCACCTTCATACTATGCCTGCAGTGCGTGCCTATGATTAGAGGAGCGGTAGCTTCGTGTATATCCTTAACCTCTAGAGTTTTGGTATGCTTGTTATGATGGTCTCATTATTATGTGCTATGTACGAATAGCGTTGTGTTAATTATGAGTTAGAAAACATGCTTAGTTGGGAGGATACGTATGGGGGCATGGTAAGTGTGAACCTTAGACTATGTCACGACTGAGACCTTAGGGGTAAGGTCGTCTTGAGTTAAAGATTTATTTTGACCCTTATCAGAGTAGTAGTATACGTGGGATTTATTTGTGTGATAAGTCCGTGGGTAGTGTGAGATGGAAGTGGTAGCTTTCATGATGTGAATTAGTAAGATTGTTCCGGATCGGGGAACAAGAGTTTGGCGCGGTTGGGGGTCGGGTTGAGGACCATTTGCGGGTCAACCCATAACCCGGTTTGGGGTGGGGTCAGTTCTGGGTGGTCCCGCCAGGTGGTAGGGTCACGAGGATGCTAGGCCCAAGTTTGTATGATCATCGTATGAGTTCGTGGACGCGTTCGACCAGAAGCGGTTCGTAAAGGCCGGGAATGGCCTTAAGGAAGTTTGAGGTTAGTAAGATGACCAAGTTTGGAGGTAGTGACTCCAGAGATTTTCGGAACGAAGTAATGACTGAATTATGGTACGTACGGGGAGAGTTCAAGTCTTCGAGAAGGGCACGACGAGTAAGGAAAGAAGAGGACGATGTTATTTCGCGCCGTCGTGGCATCGCAACTTGTTAGAGGAACTTTATCGTTATTCGACTTGAGAAGGAACATTCGGACGAATGTTTCTAAGGAGGAGAATGTTATACCCGTAGTTGCAGGGTATGTATGTGAGGACGCACGCACGAGTACAGCAGAAATTTTGAAAGAAAGAAAGATGTGAGTTTTCGACGGAAAAGTTTCCGGTTATTTGTGAAGAAAAAGGTTCGTTAATGGGAATTGGATTCCCAGATTTGGTATTTGGACTTCATAGATTATATTAGAATTTTGAGATTTTATTTTCTCAAATGGTCACGTGGGGCCCACTGAGAAATTTACGCTTTGTAGGCCCGCTTTGTTTTTGAGATTTCCGGTATTTTGGATATTTTCGGAAGACGGAATATTCTGGGCGAATCGGGGGGCGACACGTGTCACCCCCATGTGGCACCCTTGGCCGAATTTACCTTTGTGCACAACACCCGATTAGAGTCGTTTTTCGACGAAACGTTTTGCATAACTTGCGAGGGGAAAATTCCGACTATGTCGTTTTGTATTTTTTGCGGATTTTTCCGAGCGACGGAACATCTTTGGGCCAACGAGAGGGTGACACTTGTCACCCTCAAGTGACGGTTTGGGTAAAGTGGGACGTCGTCCTCCCTTGTTTTGTGCCTTGTTTTGGCCTTGTTTGGTGCATTGTTTTGTGGAGTGTTTTGTGGAGTAGGGTTTAGGGTGCACTTGGCTTGATCTTGGCCTTACACTTGCCTTGCACATGGCTTGATCTTGGCCATTGGTTGGCCTTTGGTTTTGCTATAAATACCCCTTATGTTGATGAACTCTTCATCCACAAATGAAACCTTCCAAGCCTAAAATCCCTCCTCCTCTAGTGTTGAGTTCGTCCAACTCATCCCCTCTTGAGAGTCTTGGCCGAGGCCTCCTCCCTCCCCTTTGTGGTGTCTTGGCCGTGGGTACCCCCTGCCTAGTTGTTTTCGTATAATACCCTTGTTGTGGTATAGAAATACTCCCTAGTATTGTTATAATGCCCAAAATACCTTAGCCTTGTACCTTGTAGTATTCCAAAGATACCTCTTTACGTAGAGTCCTAAATACTACCTTTTGTCCTTTTTAGTCTCAAATCAAAACCCAAGGAAATCTTCATAGTTGGTTGAAGTATTTGAGTAGAAGTTGGTTAGAACTTCTAAGGGTTGTTTGGAGTGGTTTGGAGCGCACTGAGCGAGCTAAACCTTGCTCAGATCGACATTATAACTTGGATAATTTTGGGCTTATCGAGGTAATTATCTTGTCCTCTATTGTAATTGGAAATTACATGTTTGTTAGGATATATAGTTGAAGTATACTATATATGGAACTATACTTAGTATTCGGCAATGTCTTTTGACTTAAGCTCAAGAATAAAGAATCAATCGAATCAGTATTTACATAGGGTATCAGATGAGACTTGTGTAGAATTGTACACGTCAGGTTAGGCGTGTAAACCCTCGGTTGGCTTGGTAGCCGGCCTCGATAGAGAGGAGATTTACGCTGTTGCGGGGAGGTCTGCCAATTTTCTATAGAAAGATAGAAACTTGTGTTTTGGGGTTAATAGACGTTTGTGACCTTTATAGGTGAAAGTACTAAGAGTAGCGTATTCTACTCGAGAGTGGAAAGGGCTAGCAAGGTTGTAGTACTTGGAGCATTTTGCTTATTGTCGATAAATCGTCGCGAGGTATGTGAACCTCTTCCTATCTTTTCTAGCATGATTGTTGTGAACTATGTAGTACGGTGACGCATACGTGCTAAGTGATTTGGTTGGTTTAAAACATAGGGTGTTATAATAGCTTTATGGGAAGTTAGTTATAACGACCTTATGTAAGTGAAAATGGTTTCTTGATGTTAGAAGTTAAGAGACTTGATCTTATAAGATAAGAGACTTAACTTATTTGTTTTAATGTGGATGTTTGTGAAACCTCATTCGTGAGTAATGAGTACTTGGTTTTTAAAGGGATAATGTTTTACCGATTTCGAATCGAATGTGTATCGACGCACCACCGCAAATGCGTTAATAAAAGGAAAATGTATTGAATAACGATGTGTTGTATTAAAACCAGTAGAAACCTCCATCCGCATGAAGCTAAGATGAGACAAAATGATATTACATTTTCTAGATCATGGTCTTTGTAATAAGATCGTTATAAACAAGAATAAACTACTCACATATATGACATATGTTACTCAATTGTTCTAAAAGGAATCAACTGATTAAGTTTGGGAACTATGAAACCTTTTGAAAATGAGAAGTTGGAGTAATTGAAACGAGGCAAACTGGAACTTAGGAAAAGAATGTTGGTACTTGATTTTAAAAGGAAAGTGTTCTGGTTTACTTAAAAATGGGTTGGTCATTCTAATACTACGGTATCGGGTGACTTTGATAAAAGTAATGGATCTCTTTACAAAATTTAACGACGTAGTACTTTAGGCTAAACCCGGACTTTGGTATAAAATGAAAGTACGTTGTGTTGTTGTGAAACTTGCCTATGCTTGTTGTTGTGAAGCTTGGCTATGCTTATTGTGATAACCTTTGTTGTGCAAAGCGTTGTATTTCTGTGTTACCGCGTCTCGATGGAGGTCGGTTGGTAGTTGAGAACTTACTTGACGCGTGCAGCGACGAGAAATTCCACGCACGTTCTCGCTGATAGTATTATTGTTGTGCATCGCTATGGACATATCGACACGATGCGTAGCGCACGTATGCTTCCATTTAGATTACCGCTTGTTGTTTCCCTTTGGACATACCGACACGACGCGTAGCGCACGGGTATCGTCCATTTGGAATGTTGTCTTATATTTCCCTTTGGACATACCGACACGACGCGTAGCGCACGTATGCGTCCATTTGGAATGTTGTCTTATATTTCCCTTTGGACATACTGACACGATGCGTAGCGCACGGGTATGCGTCCATTTGGAATGTTGTCTTATATTTCCCTTTGGACATACTGACACGATGCGTAGCGCACGGGTATGCGTCCATTTGGATTGCTGTCTTATTTTTCCTTCGACATACCGACACGATGCGTAGCGCACGTATGCTTCCATTTGGATTCGTCTTGTTGTTGAGGTCACATGGACATGTCTACACCGGCGTAATTCCGGCATGTGGCCATGGGACCTTGGTATTATTGTTGCATCATGGACATGTCTACACCGATGCAGTATTCCGGGGGCATGCGGCCATAATGCGAACCTGATAGATGTGGTGGGCGTGAGACCCATAGTTATATCGAGTGATGATCGTTTTATGTTGTGATCGTAGTTTGGTTATCATACATGTCTCTCGCTTATATAGACTAGTATGATTTCATTTACTGATTGCGCCACATACTTGGTACTGTTAGATTGACTCTCCTTGGCTGCGTTCATGCCGCAGTAGAGGTACATCGCCGTGGATCTCGCTCATGTGATCACAGCCAGCATTGAAGCTCGTTTCTCCGAGGCTTATCTTTGGTAGGTGTTCTCGAGTTGTAGGTTCTTGTACATTCGTGGTATGGCGGGCCCTGCCCCATCATAGTCATTGTATATCTTAGAGGTCAGTAAATGTAAGGCGGTGGTTGTAAAGGATTAAATCGCTCGTGTTTTATGTATATCTTGAAGGCAACTGCTTGGTTGGCCTGTTTATTTATTATATCTCTTGTTAAATGACTCATGTTTTATGTTCCGCTGATTTTCTCGATGTATGTATCACTAGGGTGCCCAGGTAAGGCATCGATGCCCCGAACGGGTCGTTCTGATCTTGTAGTCTCGGCAGCCACCGCCGCGCTCTAAACTCACCGGTGTGGCGGGCCGCGAAACCCGCCGTCAAGCATCGCTCGTGTATCGACCGCTGCGCGCTCGCACTCCTCAGATCTCACTAACAGCCTCCTCGATCGCTTGCCCTATCCGGGCTCACAGGTTGCTTACGCGAGGCATAATCGTAAGGAAAGGAATACGCTGGGGTCCAATTTATCACACGACTCTAAGGCACGATCTCGGAATGAGAAGAATGGAAACCAATCCTAAATGTCCTGCACTCCTCGATTATAGATGTGGTGCACAACACACCGATAATCAAGACTCTACTAGACACGGCCTCAGTAGACACTTTCCGAGGACAACCTGCTCGATACCACTTTTGTCAAGACCCAACTGCCCGTGGATCGTGCCTTACCGGGCACCCTAGTGATACAACATCAGAGAAAATCAGCGGAAATAAAAACATGAACATGAATTAAGAGACATGATAAGTAAACAGGCCAACCAAAATAGTTGCCTTCAGTATATATACATAAATACCCGAACAGTTATCCTTTTTACAGACTCTGCCCACAACAGTACTACAGACCTCTAAGAAGTGACAACAACTATGACGGGACAGGGCCCCGCCATACCCCTGAATGTACAAGAACTCTGCACTGTGGTAACATACCAAAGATAAGCCTCCGAAGGAACGGAGCTTCCCAACACGCTGGAATGTGATCCTATAAGCGGGGATCGACAGTCGATGTACCTTTACCTGCGGCATGAACGCAGCCCCCCGAAGGAGGTCAGTACAACGGGTACCAAGTATGTGAAACTGTAAAATACTATAAATGAAATCATAATAGTCTATATAAAGCAGGAGACATGTATGATAACCAAACTACAGTTCACAACATAAAAGCAGTCATGTCAAGTCGTGACTCACGCCTCAAAGTCATCCCCATGCCCGTGGAATTTCTTCCTCACCGCCGGCAGTTGTAGGTACAAATCATGTGATACGTATAACGTGTCTACCATCTTATGGACCCAATATAGAAACGTGGAATACATTCTGATGAACCGGTAGTCAAGTGAAATACATTCCGGATGAACCGGTAGTCAAGTGAAATACATTCCTGGATGAACCGGAGTGAAGTGAAATACATTCCGGATGAACCTAGTCAAGTGAAATACATTCCGGATGAACCGTAGTCAAGTGAAATACATTCCGGATGAACCGTAGTCAAGTGAAATACATTCCGGATGAACCGAATCAAGTGAAATACATTCCGGATGAACCGTGGTTGAGTAGAACACAATACTTGCACAACAAGGCTATCACACGTAACATGGTCAAGTTTCATAACAAAAGCATAGGCAAGTTATACACAAATCAAGGTACTTTCATTTTATGTCAAAGTCCGGATTTTAACCCTAAAGTATTACGTACGTTAAATTCCTTTTAAAGATCCATTTCTTTTACGAAGGTCACCCGATACCCGTAGTATAAACATAGAGTGACTAACATTGTTAAGTAAACCAAAATGCTTTCCTTTGTAAAATCAAGTAACAACCTTATTTTCCAAATGTTCAAGTTTGCCTAATTTCAAAAGCTCAAGTTTCTCATTTTAGAAAAGGTTTCGTAGTTCATAGTTTTAAATCCTTTAAAACATAATTCTCCTTTAAACATTTTGAGAAACATATGTCTTATATGTGAGTAGGTTATTCTTGTTTATAATCAATCTTATTAAGCAGCCATGATCTAGGAAATGTAATATCATTTTGTCTTATCTTAGCTTCTATGCAGATGGAGGTTTCTACTGGTTTTAATACCATACTTCATTATTCAATACATTTTCCTCTATTAACGCTGCAGTGGTTTGTCGATACTCATTCTGATTTCCGAAATCGGTAAAACATTATTCCTCTTAAAACCAAGTACTCATTACTCACGAATGAGTTTTCACACTTTTAACAAAATTCATATTAATACCATTAAGTCAAGTCTCTTATCTTCTAAAAATCAGTAAACCATTCTTTTTATCACTCTTAAGACGTTATACCTAACTTCCCATAAAGCTAGTACAACTCTTATGTTTTCAAAGCAACGTATTACTCTTCTTTCAAAAAGGTCTTTTGAAACACTTCAAGTTCTTTATTACTACACACCAAATCCGTTATAAGTCAAATCGGTTACCTTTGAAACCACAAAGCATTTTCTTACCTACATAAAGTCATATAACCGACTACCCATAAAGCCGTTATAACACTTTATGTTTCAAACCATCAAATACATTAAACACAGTGCGTCTACCGTACTACATAGTTATACACATATCATGCTAGAACAGATAGGAAGAGGTTCACATACTCGCGACGATTATCGACTAATAGCAAAACGCTCAAGTACCTCAAACCGCTTGCTACTCCTTAAGCCAAGTAGATCACGCCATACGTAGTACTTCAACCTATAGAGGCCACAAGGCGCCTATTAACATCTAGATCTCAATGGAGAATATCCTACGAAAATTCGCAGACTCTCCTCGCCACAACAGAAATCTCCTCTCTCTATCGAGGCGGCTACCAAGCCAACCAGGGGTTAACACGCCTAACCGGACGTGTACAATTCTACTACACAAGAATGCTACACAAGTCTCATCGAATACACCCTATGTAATTACGATTTAGTTCACTTCTTAAAATTCAGCTTAAGTCGCAAGACATTGCCGTAAGTATTATTCAGCTTAAGTCAAAAGACATTGCCGCACAACTATGTTCAGTTCTATATATAGTATACTTAACTATATACTCCTACAACATGTAATTTCCAATTACAAATGTAAGGTCAAGAATGTTTACCTCGATAAGCCCAAAATTATCCGAGTTTATATGTCGATCCTGAGCAAGGTTTAGCTCCTACTCGCGCTCCGACCCGCTCAACCAACCCTTAGAAGTTCTAACCAACTTCTACTTATAACTTCAACTACGGGTGAAGATTTACTTAGGGTTTCGTTTTGATAGAGGGAAAGTATAATGGTATTTTCTGGGCTTTTTGTAAAAAGGGTACTTTGGAAAGTACTACAAGGTATTTGGCTAAAGTATTTTGGGCATTATAACAATACTAGGAGAGTATTTCTATACCACAACAAGGGGTATTATACGAAAACAACTAGGCTAGGGGGGGGGTACCCCACGGCTAGACACCACAAGGGGGGGAGGGGGAAGCTCTCGGCCAAAGGGCCTTCTCAAAGGGGGAGGGGGGCTTTTGGACGAGATCAAACAAGAGGGAGTGAGTATTTGAGACTTAGAAAGATTGCTCAAGTTTTGGATGAAGAAAGTCTTCAAGTAAGGGGAGTATTTATAGGCTAACCAAAGGCCAACCAATGGCCAAGATCAAGCCAAGTGCCATGCAAGTGTAGGGCCAAGATTAAGCCATGTGCAACCTTATCCATCTACCCAAAATATCCTACCAACTCCTTGACCAAAAACAATGCACAAAAAATGTGCCAACTAGCCCCTTTTCGTCCGTCCACTCCTTCCAATTAGAGGGTGACAAGTGTCGCCCTCTCGTTGGTCCAAAATGTTTCGTCTCTCGGAAAAATCCGCAAAAATTATTAATGACATAGCCGTAATTTTCCCTACGAAAGCTGTGGAAACGTTTCGTCGAAAAACGACTCTAATCGGGTGTTGTGTACAAATTTCGAAACTAGCCAACTTTAAGGCTCAAATTATAATACGTACGCGCTCACGTACATACTCTGGAAATACGGGGTATAACAACATATCTTATACTCCATAATATACTTCCAATATACATATTAATCAACTTCACAAAGAGGTTTGTCACGACCCGATCCCGGGCCCGTGACTGGTGTCTTACCCCGGGCACACTAGTGATACAACATCAGAGAAAAACCAGCGGAAATAAAAACTCATGAAAGAAAGCAGTGAAATAAGAAAACAGGCTAACCCAAACTGTTATACCCCGTATTTCCTGAGTATGTACGTGAGGGCATACGTATATTAATTTGAGCCTTAAAGTAAGCATAGTTTCGAAATTTGTACACAAGTGCCAAAAAGAGTCGTTGACTAAACGTTTCATTACTTTCGTAGGGAAAATTCCGGCTATGTCATTTATAATTTTTGCGGATTTTTCCGAGAGACGAAATATTTTGGACCAACGGGAGGGTGACACTTGTCACCCAAGTGGACGGTTTGGTTGAGCTCCCTTTGGCACGTTTTTTTCATGTTTCTTGCCTTAAACATTTGGTCAATGTTTGGCTAGATATTTTGTGTAGTAGATGAGAAAGTGGGGCCCACAAACACTTGTCCAAATCCTAGCCCTACACTTGCCTAACACTTGTCTTCATCTTGGCCATTGGTTGGCCATTGCTTGACCTATAAATACCCCCCTTAGTTGATGAACTTCTTCATCCAAAAATCATTCTCCAAGTCTCAAAAATCCCTCGCCCTTAAGTGTAGCATTCACCAAGTCCTCCCCTTTGGGGCCTCATGGTAGAGCCTACCCCCTAGCCTAGTTGTGTTCGTATAATACCCCGTGGTGTGGTATAGAAATACTCTCCAAGTATTGTTATAATGCCCAAATACCTTGGCCCAAATAGCTTGTAGTATTCCCAAGGTTACCTCTATCTGAAAGCCCATAAATACTAGTATACTTTCCTTTAGCCACTAAACGAAACCCTTTGGAAAAATCTTCACCCGTAGTTGAAGTTATAAGTAGAAGTTGGTTAGAACTTCTAAGGGTTGGTTGGAGCGGGTCGGAGCGCACGGAGTAGGAGCTAAACCTTGCTCAGGATCGACATATAAACTCGGATAATTTTGGGCTTATCGAGGTAAACATTCCTAACCTTCTGTTGTAATTGGAAATTACATGTTGTAGGAGTATATAGTTAAGTATACTATATATAGAACTGAACATAGTTGTGCGGCAATGTCTTTTGACTTAAGCCTGAATAATACTTACGGCAATGTCTTTTGACTTAAGCCTGAATAATACTTACGGCAATGTCTTGCGACTTAAGCCTGAATTTAAAGAAGAGAACTGAACTGTAATTACATAGGACTGTATTACAGTAGACTTGTGTAGCATTACTGTGTAGTAGAATTGTACACGTCCGGTTAGACGTGTTAACCCCCCCTGGTTGGCTTGGTAGCCGGCCTCGATAGAGGAGGAGATTTACGCTGCCATGTGCGGGGAGGTGTCACGAATTTTCTCAGAGAATATTCTACATTGAGATCTAAGATGTTAATAGGCGCCTTGTGGCCTCTATAGGTTGAAATACTACGTGTGGCGTGGTCTACTTGGCTTAAGGAGTAGCCGACGGTTTGAGGTACTTGGAGCGTTTTGCTATTAGTCGATAATCGTCGCGAGGTATGTGAACCTCTTCCTATATTTTCTAGCATGATATGTGTAACTATTGAGTACGGTAGACGAACATGTGCTAAATGTATTTGATTGGATTGAGACATAAAGTGTTATAACGGCTTTATGGGAGGTTGGTTATAACATCTTTATGTAGATAAGAACATGCATTGTGAGTGTTAAAAGGTAAATCGATTTGACTTATAACTGACTTGATGTGTGATAATAAAGCATTTGAAGTATTTCATTAAGAAACCGTTTTGAAAGAAGAGTAATACTTGGTTTTGAAAACATAAGAGTTATACTAGCTTTATGGGAAGTTAGGTATAACGTCTTAAGAGACTTGACTTGATATGGATGTTAGTGTGAAACCTCATTCGTGAGTAATGAGTACTTGATTTTAAAAGGAATAATGTTTTACTGATTCGGAAATCAGAATAAGTATCGAACAAACCACTGCAGCGCTAATAAAGGAAAATGTAATGACTAACGTATTATTAAAACCAAGAGAAACCTCCATCCGCATAAGCTAAGATGAGACAAAATGATATTACATTTTCTAGATCATGTCCGCTTAATAAGATTGATTATGATCAAGAATAACCTACTCGCCAGTAGGCATATGTTACTCAATTGTTTTAAAAGAGATTAAGACATTGAACTATGAAACTTTTCTAAAAAGAGACTTGCGTAATTGAAATTAGGCAAACTGGAACTTTAGGGTAAAGAAAGGCATTGTGTTGTCTTAAAATGGTTTAAAACATAACGTGTTATAAATTTTTATGGGAAGTTGGTTATAACGACGTTATGAAAACAAAAGAAGGTTTTATCAACGGTTTTAAGGTGGTAACTTGACTTTAAAAAGAGAAGTGTTTTGTCTAAAAAGAAGGCATGGTGTTGCCTTAATTTGGTTTTAAAAAGGATAGTATGGAAGTTGTTTTAGTTTATTTAAAAGATATAAGTCACTCTATTTTTATACTACGGGTATCGGGTGACTTTTATAAAAGGAATAAATCTCTTTAAAAGGAATTTAACGTACGTAGTACTTTAGGGGTAAAACCCGAACTTGGGCATAAAAATGAAAGTACTTCGAGTTGTGTATAAACTTGCCTATGCTTGTTGTTGTGAAACTTGTCTATGCTTGTTGTTGCCTATGCTTGTTGTGATAGCCTTTGTTGTGCAAGAATTGTGTTTCTATACTACCGCGTCTCTCGATGGAGGGTCGGTTGACTTGTTGAGAACTTACTTGGACGTGACCGGCAGTGACGGATAAATTCCACGGGTACGTTCCTGTTGATAGTGTTACTTTTGTTAATCGCTTTGGACATACTGACACGATGCGTAGCGCACGGGTATGCTTCCACTTTGATTACCGCCTTGTTGTCTTATTGTTTCCCTTTGGACATACTGACACGATGCGTAGCGCACGGGTATGCTTCCATTTGGAATGCTGTCTTATTGTTTCCCTTTGGACATACTGACACGATGCGTAGCGCACGGGTATGCTTCCATTTGGAATGTTGTCTTATTTGTTCCCTTTGGACATACTGACACGATGCGTAGCGCACGGGTATGCTCCCATTTGGATTGCTGTCTTGTTGTTATCATATCATGCATCACGGCAGCGGAAGGTACTCACGCGGGATTGATATTGTGGGCGTGAGACCGAATTGATATAATCATGTGTATCGTAGTTTGGTTATCATACCGCCTCTCGCTTTTATAGGCTAGTATGATTTCATTTACGATTTTATAGTTTCACATACTTGGTACCACAGATCGACCTCCTTCGGGCTGCGTTCATGCCGCAGTAAGTACATCGGCCGATCCCCGCTTTAGGATCACCTTTCAGCGTATTGGAAGCTCCGTTCTTCTGAGGCTTATCTTTGGTATGTTACCACGATGTCCAGAGGTTCTGTACAGTGGTATGGCGGGCCCCGTCCCGTCATAGTTGTTGTATAAATCTTAGAGGTGCAGAGTAATCACAAGTGTGGTTTGTAAAAAGGATAATTGTTCGTATTTATGTATATATGATGAAGGCAAATCGCTTGGTTGGCTGTTTATTTATCTTGTCTCTTAATTCATGTTCATGTTTTTATTTCCGCTGATTTTCTCTGATGTTGTATCACTAGGGTGCCCGGGGTAAGGCACCAGTCACGGGCCCGGGTTCGGGTCGTGACACAAACGGTTACCTTTTTGTACATAAATGAAAACTTAAACAGTTACATCCCTTACAAACCTGCCCACAACAGTGCTACAGACCTCTAAGAATTTTGAAACCATAATGACGGGACAGGGCCCCGCCATGCCCCTGAATTTACAAAAGTCTACTACTTCAGGGAACCGTACCACAGGATAAGCTTCCGGAGATATGGAGCTTTCCGAGAACCGAACAACGATCCTAAGAGTGCGGATCAGCAAGCTATGTACCTCAACCTGCGGCATGAACGCAGCCTCAAGGAGGTCGACAACAGTACTAAGTATGTGAAATCAAAATATCAGAAATGAAATCATAATAGTCTATATAAAGCAGGAGACATGTATGATAACCAAACTACAGTACACAACATATAAGCAGTCATGTCAAATCAGGGACTCATGCCCGTGAAATCATCACTCATATACAACCCGGGAATTTAACCCGCACAATGGCCGCATGCCCCGGCATCTCACCTCGGTAAGCATGGCCCTGGAACCGTCCTAGTGGGCCCATACCCGTGGACCATCCAACGTGTCGGTATGCCCAAAGGAGATAACAAGATAACAATCCCTGTGGAAGCATACCCGTGGGCTACCCAACGTGTCGGTATGTCCAAACAACTAACAAGAGAATACTCACCGTGGAAGCATACCCGTGGGCTACCCAACGTGTCAGTATGTCCAATCAAATAACAATAATAACACCCCTAATGGAAGCATACCCGTGGGCCTCCCAACGTGTCAGTATGTCCATCAAGAATCGATATAGTGGAAGCATACTCGTGGGCTACCCAACGTGTCAGTATGTCCATCAATCAACCAGATAGCCGGCCCTCCAACGAGAGATGCGGTAGCACAGAAATACAACACTTGCACAACAAAAGCTATCACAACAAGCATAGGACAATTCAACGTACTTTCATTTCACGTCAACAATTCCGGGTTTCAACCCCAAAATACTACATACTTTCATTCCTTCAAAACAAAGACCTCTTTCTACGTAAAAGGCATACGATACTAACACCCGTAGTATCGAACACATTCAGGTTTAAATCAAGTACTTTAAACACTTCTTAACACAACGTCAATTATACATTTCAAATCCAAGTAACCAACCCTTTTAATACCAAAGTACCCCTACCTTTTAAAACCAGGCCACTTATATTTTTCCATCACAAAGAGTTCAACATTTGAAAACAAGTTACTTCTCTTTTCCCAAAATCAAGTTACCATTCTAAATCCAATAATGAGTCCATTTCTTTATTTTTCATAAAGTTGTTATAACTAACTTCCCATAAAGCTATTATAACACTTTATGTTTTAATAAAACAAGTCAAGACAAAATCATGCCTTTCTTTTAAACCAAAACACTTCAAATTCTTAAGTCTCTTTTCTTTTAGAAATCGAGTTCCTTACCTTGGAATTTATAAGAAAATCAAACTTGATTTCAATAATTCTTATTAGAGCAGCCATGATCTAGGAAATGTAATACAATTTTGTCTTATCTCAGCTTCTATGCAGATGGAGGTTTCTACTGGTTTTAATATGATTAATTGTCATTACTTCTTTCCTTTATCAACGTTGCATTGTCTTTGTTACACCCCGTAAGTCCAGAACATGTATAAGAGAATGTACGAAAGGAAACAAGACTTGGAAATTAGTACGAAAGGAAGAATTGTTTTTCCGACGGAAAATCTTCCGGACGTCGGAAAGGAAAAATGTTCGTTGTTGAGAATTGGATTCTAAAAAGACAATATTTGTAAAGTATGGAACTTATTAACATTATGAAAATTTATTTTTACGGATTTGGTCACGTGGGGCCCACCCGAGGAATTTTACATTTTTGTGGGGCCCACGAGGGTTACGGAATTTTATGGACGAATGAGAGGGAGACACGTGGCACTCATCCCACATGGCCTTGGTCGAAATGTTGCAAGGGCAAAAGGGTCATTTGACAATTGTGTAGATCACAAAGTCTTGCTAATTAAGAGCTTGACATTATTGACCAAGTCAAGAGCCATTTGGCTTGATCTCTTCCCTCCAATTTTAACAAGTGTTATTATCTAGACCCTCCAAAGTATTTTATATATCATACTAGTGCAAGACTTGGCATTTTACACTTAGAAAAAATTGAGAGAACTTAGAGCTAGCAAGACATGCTCTCGGGTTTGGCCATCCACTCACAAGAAATTTTTGTAGTTTTGATCCATTAGCCACAAGACTTTAACCTAATGTCCCTAAGAGTGTTGTAAGGATATCTCAATAGAAATATTTCGGAAAAACGGAGTTTTCACGTTAGTCGCAAGGCGGAAACTAAGGGAGTTCTTCAACTTTGAAGTTGGAACTTGAAGATGGGTTCTTCATAGGCCTCTAAGGAGTGCTTGGAGCGGATTGGAACCTAAGGAAAGGAGCTAAGAATTGCTAAGGCGCGACTTTGAATCTTGAAAATTTTTAAGGGCTTTGAAAGGTATAATCTTGTCGTTTTAGTAATTAAGTTTACTTATCATTGTAGCTATGGATTTTAGCAAGAATGAGTTATATATTATGTAGTTGGATTAGTGTATTGGCTATTGGAACCCTAATCCGAAAAACTAGCATGTTAGCCTTAAGACTACAATTCAAGTTGATTATTCGTTTAAGTCGTCGCATGTTGTGTATGAAGGAAATAGTAGTTATTGAAGTTGTTTATATCTAAATAACATGTTGACCTAAGAACTTGAAATTGGAAAAGGATTGGAAAAGACGTAGTGTTATTGGTTATATGTTGGCCGAGAACGGCTAGTGAAGTATTAAACTATTTGGTATGAATTGTGCGGCGGAATTTTACACGTATTGTAAGGCGTGTAATCCCCTTTGTTTGGTTGTTGTTTGGAGCCTTAAATGTGGCTTGTTGGTTATTGTATTCGGCCTTGAAAAAGGTGGCAAAGTGAATAGAAAAAAAGGAAGTGCTGCCCGATTTTCCGTGGAATTAGAGACCAAATACTTAGTATTATTTTACGTTAGAGACTAGAAGTTGATAGTCTTGTTGTGACCATTATAGGTTGACACTTCTACGTACGGCGTATTCGGCTTAGCTTGTGGATTTTAGCCGAAAAGGTATGTGAACTATCTCCTCTTCTAGCATGATTCCTTAAGATTAAGAAAGTATGTTCTACTCCTTAAATGATCCATTCCTTGGTTGTATTTGGATTGCCTAGAATAGAATTTGTTCTATGTACTTCCTTGATTGTACTTTGATGTTTAAATTGTAAGTTGTAAAATCCATTTTCTTAGTGAAGTTTGGATTCTTAAAAGTGAAAGTATTTTACTTAAGGTACATAGAGTCTTGAAAAGGAAGTGGTTTCCAAATCTTTTGGGCTAGTGCCTTAGTCCCAAAATCCTAAAGGTCATTATAATGACTTTAGGGGAGTTAAAGGAGTGATTTTCTTAATTGTTTTAAGAGAGGAGAAATGACATGATTTAAGAGAAGTAACTTGTTTTAAAGTGTGAGTTACTTGAGGTTTAAAAGTAGAAGAAACTTGTTTTCTAAATGTTAAGAGACTTGAAGTATTTTGAAAGTTAAGAACTTGATTTTGTAAGTATGTGATACTTGGTTTTAAAAGTATAAGTCTCTTGGTTATAAAAAGGAATGGATATGTCTAAAACCATAAAGGGTTATAACGGCTTTATGGGAAGTTGGTTATAACGGCTTTATGGAAGGTTTAGAAAGTTGTCTATTTTGATTAAAGGGCATAAGTTGCCTAGTTTGTGAAAATTTGAAGTTACTTGGTTTCAAGCTTTGAAATGAGTTTCAAAAAAGTATAGTAACTTACTTTGAAGAATAGACACGCCTTGATACTACGGGTGTTAGTATCTTGGGATTTTGCATAAAAAAGAGTCTTTTGAAAAGAATGTATGTACGTAGTACTTTGGCCTATTTAATTGAGAATAATTCTATGTGATGCCTTGATTAGTACTTTGGCTTGATAAATTGAGAATTTGTCTAAGTGTGCCTTGATTAGTACTTTGGCTTGATAAATTGAGAATTTGTCTAAGTGTGCCTTGATTAGTACTTTGGCTTGATAAATTGAGAATTTGTCTAAGTGTGCCTTGATTAGTACTTTGGCTTGATAAATTGAGAATTTGTCTAAGAGTGCCTTGATAAGTACTTTGGCTTGTTAAATGAGAATTATCCTATTTGTGCCCTGATAAGTACTTTGGCTTGTTAAATGAGAATTATTCTATTTGTGCCCTGATAAGTACTTTGGCTTGTCAAATGAGAATTATTCTATGTGTGCCTTGATAAGTACTTTGGCTTGGTTAATTGAGAATTATTTCCATGTGTGCCTTGATAAGTACTTGGCCTGATTAGTTGAGAATTGCCTATGTGTGCTGGAAATAGCCGGTTGTGTGCTATTGGTATATCAGTTGTTTCGGTCATTCCTGGTTTGTGGCATTTGCGCTTCCATGGAATTGCTACCCACGATGCGAGAATACCTCATACGGTCCGTAAGGACTTATGCGGTGAAATAGTCCCACGCGGACGTCCACCTATGCGAGGAATACCTCACGCGAGTCCGTAAGGGCTTACGCGGTGAATTAGTCCCATGCGAGAATACCTCACACGGATCCACGCGCCTACGCGGGTGAAATAGTCCCGCGAGTAGGATGGCTAAATGATATCGCGGGCGGATGGTCCTGCTTTGATCATGAGCTTCCTATTTTATATTGTAAGGATACTATCGCTTACTCTCATTGTTAGTAAGGCACAATGTGTTGTAATTTGATTATCATATATGTCCCGGATTTGTTTGTGTTACCCATGGTCATGCTTTTACGATGGGATTCCGGCATGAGACCACGTGGTATTTAGGACACAAGTGGGACTTGGTGTTCATGTATCCTTATTGGTGTTATTACATCATGGATCGCCGGTGAGGAAGGATTCCACGCATGATTGATATTATGGGCGTGAGACCCATAGTTATATTTGAGTAGTGACTTTGAGGCTGCGCCCCCGACTGATATGACCGCTATGTGTTATGTATCGTAGGTCGCTATCATACATGTCTCCCGCTTTGTTTAGATCATTATGATTTCATTACGCATTTCATCGCTCACATACTTGGTACATTCTTCAGATCGACTCTTCGGGGCCGCGTCATGCCGCAGTTTAGGTACGCTGCTTGGTGATCGGCAGTGTAGGACCGCCGTAGTTTTTGGATAGCTCCTTCGTCGGAGTTATCTTTTTGGTATAAGTTCTTTCAAGATAGGCTTTTGTACGATTATGGGTACGGCGGGCCTTGTCCCGTCATATTTCATAAAACTCTTGAGGTCTGTATTCATATGTGGATTGGACTCACGTATGCAGTAGTGTCTTTTATTATGTATATTACATGGCAGCCTTGGCTTTGCCTTGCACGCATTTATTGGTATGGTAATAAAAAAAGGTGTTATTTCATTTCCGCAGATTTACTTAGTGGTTAAGGTAGGCGGTGCCAGTAGGGCACCACCACGCCCGGATCGGTGTGACAGAGTGGTATCGTGAGCGATCCTCTGAATATCTACGCACCGTGTCGAGGAGAGTCTTGATTATCGTTGTGTTTCGCGACACACCCATAAACAGGAGGCTACGGGACATTTAGGAGTTGGTTTCTATTCTTCTCACTCTAAGATCGTGCCCTAGAGCTGTGTTAGTAAGATAATTCCTCTCTGACGTGTTGTTGTGTTACAGTTATGCCTCCAAGGAGGGCAATGCCTGTAGGGCAAAGGAGTAGCAGGAGCTACTAGTCGACTCGAGAGTTGATAGGGCTTATGCCTGTGTTATACCGGATGTTGTTCGTAGTCGGAAGTTCTTCTTCGCTGTTTTGAGGCCCCAAAGACTGCAGAGCCTCCAGCTTCGATTAAGGGAAGACTTTAGTGGTCAAGGAAGCCATTATGTTATTGACCAAGATAGCGGTGCTGCAGCTCATAGCGGAGGTTATTCGGCCAAGACAAACAGTGTACAGAGGTAGAGGCCGCGGAGATCTGCGTAAGAGGCTAGACCGGTTGGTTATTCCGTGAGTTTTGGACGAGCTGCCTCAGCAGCGAGTGAGATATTCGTCCCAGCCTACCCAGTACATACCCCCGCAGCTCACAGGTGGAATATTGGACCCCACAAGGTATTTAGGAGCCGGTCCAAGCTCCAGGGATCGAGGTTCTCAGAGGAGCAGAAGATTTTCTCAGTCGAGGCCACTTATTCCTCAGTGTTCCAGATGTGGTAAGCGTCATTCGGGAAATGCCGTTATGGCACAGTGTTTGTTTTTATCAGGCCGTCCGCCATATTCGAGGGTATGTCCTTTAGAAGGAGCACCGGTGGGTGGCTCACCATGAGGCCGTGAGTTGGTTCCCTTTCCTCCACAACCGCGCCCCGGCAGGTGGTGTTCGATGTCACCACCGCAGGAAGTCGTGGTGGAGTTTATAGTTCTGGCGGTCCTTCGAACCGCAGAAATGACGTGACTACTGGGCAAGATCAGGAGGCGACATCGCACGGGGTTACAGGTACATCTCGATTCTTTTGAATCATGCGTGCATTGATAGATTTAGATTTCGCCCTAGCGTATATTTTTTCCTCACGCTAGCAACAGTGATAGTACCCTGCAGGTAGGGATACCTTGATTAGTAAAGTGAAAAGTTAAGAATGTTGACAAGAATGATAAGTGAACTGAGATTATAGTTGTGTAGAGTTCACACGTAGTAATTACCCCGTAACAGTGTAAGACCGATAGGGAAGGATGTACAGTAGAAATACTTTGACTTATGTGACGGACCTCTAGTGAATAGGGGGATAAGGTAAGAAGTACCTTGAGATAAGAGAAAGATTTATTTCAGACTAGGAACGAGAAGTTAAGTGTGACGATGAGTCGGGTTGTAGACTCATTTCGGGTCAACCGATTGTATGGAATCGGGTGATGTCGCTAGAAATGGTCCCGCATGTGGTAGGTCCCGAGGATGCCAGCCCAAGTTTAGTTAAATCGTTATGCGAGTTGGTGGATCGTTCCACCGAACTAGGTCGTAAGGACCGAGATGAGCCTTAGCGTAAAAATTCAAGTAGCATAATGGCCAAGTTTGGTTAGTAACTCCAAGGATTGGAGAACGAAACAATTTGAGATTTTGTATGTACTAGATGAGTTTGAAAGCACGAAAGTATGACAAGTAAGGAGGAAGGAACCTCTGGGATCCCGTATTTTAGAAGATCAGAACCTTCGAGGTTGTGAGAAGGGTAGCGGAAGGTCCATTGATATGTTTACGTATGTTAGCGATGGCAGTGTGGCGTCGTTAGTCTTGTGGAGTATTGATTGATAGGCATAGTATAGAGTTTATGCCGGAGTTTGTATAACTTGGCAACCGACTAAGAACATTCGGGGACGAATGTTTCTAAGGGGGGAAGAATGTTACACCCCGTAAGTCCAGAACATGTATAAGAGAATGTACGAAAGGAAACAAGACTTGGAAATTAGTACGAAAGGAAGAATTGTTTTTCCGACGGAAAATCTTCCGGACGTCGGAAAGGAAAAATGTTCGTTGTTGAGAATTGGATTCTCAAAAGACAATATTTGTAAAGTATGGAACTTATTAACATTATGGAAATTTATTTTTACGGATTTGGTCACGTGGGGCCCACCCGAGGAATTTTACATTTTTGTGGGGCCCACGAGGGTTACGGAATTTTATGGACGAATGAGAGGGAGACACGTGGCACTCATCCCACATGGCCTTGGTCGAAATGTTGCAAGGGCAAAAGGGTCATTTGACAATTGTGTAGATCACAAAGTCTTGCTAATTAAGAGCTTGACATTGTTGACCAAGTCAAGAGCCATTTGGCTTGATCTCTTCCCTCCAATTTTAACAAGTGTTATTATCTAGACCCTCCAATGTGTTTTATATATCATACTAGTGCAAGACTTGACATTTTACACTTAGAAAAAATTGAGAGAACTTAGAGCTAGCAAGACACGCCTCTGCCTTGGCCATCCACTCACAAGAAATTTTTGTAGTTTTGATCCATTAGCCACAAGACTTTAACCCAATGTCCCTAAGAGTGTTGTAAGGATATCTCAATAGAAATATTTCGGAAAAACGGAGTTTTCACGTTAGTCGCAAGGCGGAAACTAAGGGAGTTCTTCAACTTTGAAGTTGGAACTTGAAGATGGGTTCTTCATAGGCCTCTGGAGTGCTTGGAGCGGATTGGAACCTAAGGAAAGGAGCTAAGAATTGCTAAGGCGCGACTTTGAATCTTGGAAATTTTTAAGGGCTTTGAAAGGTATAATCTTGTCGTTTTAGTAATTAAGTTTACTTATCATTGTAGCTATGGATTTTAGCAAGCATGAGTTATATATTATGTAGTTGGATTAGTATATTGGCTATTGGAACCCTAATCCGAAAAACTAGCATGTTAGCCTTAAGACTACAATTCAAGTTGATTATTCGTTTAAGTCGCGCCGCATGTATGAAGGAAATAGTAGTTGTTGAAGTTGTTTATATCTAAATAACATGTTGACCTAAGAACTTGAAATTGGAAAAGGATTGGAAAAGACGTAGTGTTATTGGTTATATGTTGGCCGAGAACGGCTAGTGAAGTATTAAACTATTTGGTATGAATTGTGCGGCGGAATTTTACACGTATTGTAAGGCGTGTAATCCCCTTTGTTTGGTTGTTGTTTGGAGCCTTAAATGTGGCTTGTTGGTTATTGTATTCGGCCTTGAAAAAGGTGGCAAAGTGAATAGAAAAAAAGGAAGTGCTGCCCGATTTTCCGTAGAATTAGAGACCAAATACTTAGTATTATTTTACGTTAGAGACTAGAAGTTGATAGTCTTGTTGTGACCATTATAGGTTGACACTTCTACGTACGGCGTATTCGGCTTAGCTTGTGGATTTTAGCCGAAAAGGTATGTGAACTATCTCCTCTTCTAGCATGATTCCTTAAGATTAAGAAAGTATGTTCTACTCCTTAAATGATCCATTCCTTGGTTGTATTTGGATTGCCTAGAATAGAATTTGTTCTATGTACTTCCTTGATTGTACTTTGATGTTTAAATTGTAAGTTGTAAAATCCATTTTCTTAGTGAAGTTTGGATTCTTAAAAGTGAAAGTATTTTACTTAAGGTACATGTAGTCTTGAAAAGGAAGTGGTTTCAAATCTTTTGGGCTAGTGCCTTAGTCACAAAATCCTAAAGGTCATTATAATGACTTTAGTGGATTTAAAGGAGTGATTTTATTAATTGTTTTAAGAGAGGAGAAATGACATGATTTAAGAGAAGTAACTTGTTTTAAAGGTGTGAGTTACTTGAGGTTTAAAAGTAGAAGAAACTTGTTTTCTAAATGTTAAGAGACTTGAAGTATTTTGAAAGTTAAGAACTTGATTTTGTACGTATGTGATACTTGGTTTTAAAAGTATAAGTCTCTTGGTTATAAAAGGAATGGATATGTCTAAAACCATAAAGGGTTATAACGGCTTTATGGGAAGTTGTTATAACGGCTTTATGGAAGGTTTAGAAAGTTGTCTATTTTGATTAAAGGGCATAAGTTGCCTAGTTTGTGAAAATTTGAAGTTACTTGGTTTCAAGCTTTGAAATGAGTTTCAAAAAGTATAGTAACTTACTTTGAAGAATAGACACGCTGATACTACGTGTTAGTATCTTGGGATTTTGCATAAAAAGAGTCTTTGAAAAGAATGTACGACGTAGTACTTTGGCCTATTTAATTGAGAATAATTCTATGTGATGCCTTGATTAGTACTTTGGCTTGATAAATTGAGAATTTGTCTAAGTGTGCCTTGATTAGTACTTTGGCTTGATAAATTGAGAATTTGTCTAAGTGTGCCTTGATTAGTACTTTGGCTTGATAAATTGAGAATTTGTCTAAGTGTGCCTTGATTAGTACTTTGGCTTGATAAATTGAGAATTTGTCTAAGAGTGCCTTGATAAGTACTTTGGCTTGTTAAATGAGAATTATCCTATTTGTGCCCTGATAAGTACTTTGGCTTGTTAAATGAGAATTATTCTATTTGTGCCCTGATAAGTACTTTGGCTTGTCAAATGAGAATTATTCTATGTGTGCCTTGATAAGTACTTTGGCTTGGTTAATTGAGAATTATTTCCATGTGTGCCTTGATAAGTACTTGGCCTGATTAGTTGAGAATTGCCTATGTGTGCTGGAAATAGCCGGTTGTGTGCTATTGGTATATTAGTTGTTTCGGGGTCATTCCTCGGGTTTGTGGCATTTGCAGTTTCCATGGAATTGCTACCCACGATGCGAGGAATACCTCATACGGGTCCGTAAGGACTTATGCGGGTGAAATAGTCCCATGCGGACGGGTCCAGCCTATGCGAGGAATACCTCATGCGAGTCCGTAAGGGCTTATGCGGGTGAATTAGTCCCATGCGAGGAATACCTCACGCGGATCCACGCGGCCTATGCGGGTGAAATAGTCCCAGGAGTAGGATGGCTAAATGATACTGCGGGCGGATGGTCCTGTTTTGATCATGAGCTTCCTATTTTATATTGTAAGGATACTACTGTTTACTCTCATTGTTAGTAAGGCACAATGTGTTGTAATTTGATTATCATATATGTCCCCGGATTTGTTTGTGTTACCCTATGGTCATGCTTTTACGATGTGGGATTCCGGGGCATGAGACCACGTGGTATTTAGGACACAAGTGGGACTTGGTGTTCATGTATCCTTATTGGTGTTATTACATCATGGACTGCCGGCAGTGAGGAAGGATTCCATGGGCATGATTGATATTATGGGCGTGAGACCCATAGTTATATTTGAGTAGTGACTTTGAGGGCCTGCGTCCCTGACTTGATATGACTGCTTATGTGTTATGTACTGTAGGTCGGCTATCATACATGTCTCCTGCTTTGTTTAGATCAAGTTATGATTTCATTACAAGCATTTCATCGCTCACATACTTGGTACATTCTTCGCATCGACCTCCCGGGGCTGCGTTCATGCCGCAGGTTTAGGTACGCAGTTTGGTGATCGGCAGAGTAGGACTCGCCGTAGTTTTTGGATAGCTCCTTCGTCGGAGTTATCTTTTGGTATAAGTTCTTTCAAGATGTGCTTTTGTACGCATGGTACGGGGCCTTGTCCCGTCATATTTCAATAAAACTCTTAGAGGTCTGTATTCATATGTGGGATTGGACTCATGTACAGTGTAGTGTCTTTTATTATGTATATTACATGGCAGCCTTGTCGGCTTTGCCTTGCACGTACGATTGGTATGGTAAAAAAAAAAGAGGTGTTATTTCATTTCCGCAGTTTACTTAGTGGTTAAGGTAGGCGGTGCCCAGTAGGCACCATCACGCCCGGATCGGGTGTGACAGAGTGGTATCGAGCAGCAATCCTCGGAATATCTACGCATCGTGTCTAGTAGAGTCTTGATTATGGGTGTGGCGCGCAACACACCCATAAACAGGAGGCTACAGGACATTTAGGAGTTGGTTTCTATTCTTCTCACTCTAAGATCGTGCCATAGAGCTGTGTTAGTAAGATAATTCCTCTCTGACGTATTATTGTGTTACAGTTATGCCTCCAAGGAGGGCAACAGCCGCCCAGAAGGGCAAAGGAGTAGCAGGAGCTACTAGTCAGACTCAGAGAGTTGATAGGGCTTATGCCCAGGTTATACCGGATGTTGTTCCGTAGTCATGAAGTTCTTCTTCGCAGTTTTGAGGCCCCAAAGACACGAGCCTCGGTTTCTCGATTAAGGGAAGACTTTAGGGTCATGAAGGAAGCCATTATGTTATTGACCAAGATAGGTGCTGCAGCTTTCGTTAGCGTGAGGTTATTCGCCAAGACAAACAGTGTACAGAGGTAGAGGCGGCCATGAGATCTGCAGAAGAGGCTAGACCGGTTGGTTATTCCGGTGAGTTTTTGGACGAGCCGCCTCAAGAAATGAGTGAGATATTCGTCCCACTTACCCAAGACATACCCCGCAGCTCGGTGTGGAATATTGGACCCCACAAGGTATTTAGGAGCCGGTCCAAGCTCCAGGGATCGAGGTTCTCAGAGGAGCAGAAGATTTTCTCAGTCGAGGCCACTTATTCCTCAGTGTTCCAGATGTGGTAAGCGTCATTCGGGGAAATGCCGTTATGGCACAGGTGTTTGTTTTTATTGTGGCCCGGCCATATTCAGGGTATGTCCTTTTAGAAGAGCACCGTGGGTGGCTCACCTATGAGGCCGGTAGTTGGTTCCTTCCTCCACAAATGCGTCCCCCGGGGCAGGGTGTTCAGATGTCAGCCAGCCGTGGTGGAAGTCAGGGTGGAGTTTATAGTTCTGGCGGTCCTTCGAACCGCAGAAATGGCGTGACTACTGGGCAAGATCAGGAGGCGACATCGCACGGGGTTACAGGTACATCTCGATTCTTTTGAATCATGCGTGCATTGATAGATTTAGATTTCGCCCTAGCGTATATTTTTTCCCTTTGCTGCTAGCAGTTGTAAGTGATAGTACCCCAGAGGTAGGGATACCTTGATTAGTAAAGTGAAAAGTTAAGAATGTTGACAAGAATGATAAGTGAACTGAGATTATAGTTGTGTAGAGTTCACACGTAGTAATTACCCGCAATGTTGTAAGACCGATAGGGAAGGATGTACAGTAGAAATACTTTGACTTATGTGACGGACCTCTAGTGAATAGGGGGATAAGGTAAGAAGTACCTTGAGATAAGAGAAAGATTTATTTCAGACTAGGAACGAGAAGTTAAGTGTGACGATGAGTCGGGTTGTAGACTCATTTCGGGTCAACCGATTGTATGGAATCGGGTGATGTCAGTTAGAAATGGTCCCGTTATGTGGTAGGGTCCCGAGGATGCCAGGCCCAAGTTTAGTTAAATCGTTGTACGAGTTGGTGGATGCGTTCCACCGGAACTAGGTCGTAAGGACCGAGATGAGCCTTAGCAGAAAAATTCAAGTAGCATAATGGCCAAGTTTGGTTAGTAACTCCAAGGATTGGAGAACAGAAACAGAATTTGAGATTTTGTATGTGTACTAGATGAGTTTGAAAGTACGAGAAAGTATGACAAGTAAGGAAAGGAAGGAACCTCTAGGGATCCCGTATTTTAGAAGACTGTAACCTTCGAGGTTGTGAGAAGGGGTAGCGGACGGAAGGTCCATTGATATGTTTACGTATGTTAGGCGATGGCCAGGTGTGGCGTCGTTAGTCTTGTGGAGTATTGATTGATAGGCATAGTATAGAGTTTATGCCGGAGTTTGTATAACTTGGCAACCGACTAAGAACATTCGGGGACAAATGTTTCTAAGGGGGGAAGAATGTTACACCCCGTAAGTCCAGAACATGTATAAGAGAATGTACGAAAGGAAACAAGACTTGGAAATTAGTACGAAAGGAAGAATTGTTTTTCCGACGGAAAATCTTCCGGACGTCGGAAAGGAAAAATGTTCGTTGTTGAGAATTGGATTCTCAAAAGACAATATTTGTAAAGTATGGAACTTATTAACATTATGGAAATTTATTTTTACGGATTTGGTCACGTGGGGCCCACCCGAGGAATTTTACATTTTTGTGGGGCCCACGAGGGTTACGGAATTTTATGGACGAATGAGAGGGAGACACGTGGCACTCATCCCACATGGCCTTGGTCGAAATGTTGCAAGGGCAAAAGGGTCATTTGACAATTGTGTAGATCACAAAGTCTTGCTAATTAAGAGCTTGACATTGTTGACCAAGTCAAGAGCCATTTGGCTTGATCTCTTCCCTCCAATTTTAACAAGTGTTATTATCTAGACCCTCCAATGTGTTTTATATATCATACTAGTGCAAGACTTGACATTTTACACTTAGAAAAAATTGAGAGAACTTAGAGCTAGCAAGACATGCTCTCGGGTTTGGCCATCCACTCACAAGAAATTTTTGTAGTTTTGATCCATTAGCCACAAGACTTTAACCCAATGTCCCTAAGAGTGTTGTAAGGATATCTCAATAGAAATATTTCGGAAAAACGGAGTTTTCACGTTAGTCGCAAGGCGGAAACTAAGGGAGTTCTTCAACTTTGAAGTTGGAACTTGAAGATGGGTTCTTCATAGGCCTCTAAGGAGTGCTTGGAGCGGATTGGAACCTAAGGAAAGGAGCTAAGAATTGCTAAGGCGCGACTTTGAATCTTGGAAATTTTTAAGGGCTTTGAAAGGTATAATCTTGTCGTTTTAGTAATTAAGTTTACTTATCATTGTAGCTATGGATTTTAGCAAGCATGAGTTATATATTATGTAGTTGGATTAGTATATTGGCTATTGGAACCCTAATCCGAAAAACTAGCATGTTAGCCTTAAGACTACAATTCAAGTTGATTATTCGTTTAAGTCGTCGCATGTTGTGTATGAAGGAAATAGTAGTTGTTGAAGTTGTTTATATCTAAATAACATGTTGACCTAAGAACTTGAAATTGGAAAAGGATTGGAAAAGACGTAGTGTTATTGGTTATATGTTGGCCGAGAATGGCTAGTGAAGTATTAAACTATTCGGTATGAATTGTGGGGCGGAATTTTACACGTATTGTAAGACGTGTAATCCCCTTTGTTTGGTTGTTGTTTGGAGCCTTAAATGGGGCTTGTTGGTTATTGTATTCGGCCTTGAAAAAGGTGGCAAAGTGAGTAGAAACAAAGGAAGTGCTGCCCGATTTTCCGTAGAATTAGAGACCAAATACTTAGTATTATTTTACGTTAGAGACTAGAAGTTGATAGTCTTGTTGTGACCATTATAGGTTGACACTTCTACGTACGGCGTATTCGGCTTAGCTTGTGGATTTTAGCCGAAAAGGTATGTGAACTATCTCCTCTTCTAGCATGATTCCTTAAGATTAAGAAAGTATGTTCTACTCCTTAAATGATCCATTCCTTGGTTGTATTTGGATTGCCTAGAATAGAATTTGTTCTATGTACTTCCTTGATTGTACTTTGATGTTTAAATTGTAAGTTGTAAAATCCATTTTCTTAGTGAAGTTTGGATTCTTAAAAGTGAAAGTATTTTACTTAAGGTACATAGAGTCTTGAAAAGGAAGTGGTTTCCAAATCTTTTGGGCTAGTGCCTTAGTCCCAAAATCCTAAAGGTCATTATAATGACTTTAGGGGAGTTAAAGGAGTGATTTTCTTAATTGTTTTAAGAGAGGAGAAATGACATGATTTAAGAGAAGTAACTTGTTTTAAAGGTGTGAGTTACTTGAGGTTTAAAAGTAGAAGAAACTTGTTTTCTAAATGTTAAGAGACTTGAAGTATTTTGAAAGTTAAGAACTTGATTTTGTAAGTATGTGATACTTGGTTTTAAAAGTATAAGTCTCTTGGTTATAAAAAGGAATGGATATGTCTAAAACCATAAAGGGTTATAACGGCTTTATGGGAAGTTGGTTATAACGGCTTTATGGAAGGTTTAGAAAGTTGTCTATTTTGATTAAAGGGCATAAGTTGCCTAGTTTGTGAAAATTTGAAGTTACTTGGTTTCAAGCTTTGAAATGAGTTTCAAAAAAGTATAGTAACTTACTTTGAAGAAAAGACACGCCTTGATACTACGGGTGTTAGTATCTTGGGATTTTGCATAAAAAAGAGTCTTTTGAAAAGAATGTACGTACGTATTACTTTGGCCTATTTAATTGAGAATAATTCTATGTGATTCCTTGATTAGTACTTTGGCTTGATAAATTGAGAATTTGTCTAAGTGTGCCTTGATTAGTACTTTGGCTTGATAAATTGAGAATTTGTCTAAGTGTGCCTTGATTAGTACTTTGGCTTGATAAATTGAGAATTTGTCTAAGTGTGCCTTGATTAGTACTTTGGCTTGATAAATTGAGAATTTGTCTAAGAGTGCCTTGATAAGTACTTTGGCTTGTTAAATGAGAATTATCCTATTTGTGCCCTGATAAGTATTTTGGCTTGTTAAATGAGAATTATTCTATTTGTGCCCTGATAAGTACTTTGGCTTGTCAAATGAGAATTATTCTATGTGTGCCTTGATAAGTACTTTGGCTTGGTTAATTGAGAATTATTTCCATGTGTGCCTTGATAAGTACTTGGCCTGATTAGTTGAGAATTGCCTATGTGTGCTGGAAATAGCCGGTTGTGTGCTATTGGTATATCAGTTGTTTCGGGGTCATTCCCCGGGTTTGTGGCATTTGCAGTTTCCGTGGAATTGCTACCCACGATGCGAGGAATACCTCATGCGGGTCCATAAGGACTTATGCGGGTGAAATAGTCCCATGCGGGCGGGTCCAGCCTATGCGAGGAATACCTCATGTGAGTCCGTAAGGGCTTATGCGGGTGAAATAGTCCCATGCGAGGAATACCTCACGCGGTCCACGCGCCTATGCGGTGAAATAGTCCCGCGAGTAGGATGGCTAAATGATACTGCGCGGATGGTCCTGTTTGATCATGAGCTTCCTATTTTATATTGTAAGGATACTCATTTACTCTCATTGTTAGTAAGGCACAATGTGTTGTAATTTGATTATCATATATGTCCCCGGATTTGTTTGTGTTACCCTATGGTCATGCTTTTACGATGTGGGATTCCGGGGCATGAGACCACGTGGTATTTAGGACACAAGTGGGACTTGGTGTTCATGTATCCTTATTGGTGTTATTACATCATGGACTGCCGGCAGTGAGGAAGGATTCCACGGGCATGATTGATATTATGGGCGTGAGACCCATAGTTATATTTGAGTAGTGACTTTGAGGGCCTGCGTCCCTGACTTGATATGACTGCTTATGTGTTATGTACTGTAGGTTGGCTATCATACATGTCTCCTGCTTTGTTTAGACTGTTATGATTTCATTACAAGCATTTCATGCTCACATACTTGGTACATTCTTCAGATCGACCTCCTTTCGTGGCCGTTCATGCCGCAGGTTTAGGTACGCTGTTTGGTGATCGGCAGGTGTAGGACCCTGCTCAGAGTTTTTGGATAGCTCCTTCTGTTCGGGAGTTATCTTTTTGGTATAAGTTCTTTCAGTACAGGCTTTTGTACAGTTATGGGTACGGCGGGGCCTTGTCCCGTCATATTTCAGTAAAACTCTTAGAGGTCTGTATTCATATGTGGGATTGGACTCATGTACAGTGTAGTGTCTTTTATTATGTATATTACATGGCAGCCTTGTCGGCTTTGCCTTGCACGTACGATTGGTATGGTAATAAAAAAAAAGGTGTTATTTCATTTCCGCAGTTTACTTAGTGGTTAAGGTAGAAGGGTGCCCAGGTAGGGCACCAGTCACGGGCCCGGGGATCGGGGTGTGACAGGCTTGTTCGATCCTTATTCCCATTTCCGAAATTTATGTAACATTATTCTTTTAAAAACCAAGTACTCATTTCTCACGAATGAGGTTTCACACTTTTCCACACCATTTAGGTCAATTACAAGTCAAGTCTCTTATCTTTTGAAATCAACAAACCATTCTTTTACCTACATAAAGTGGTTATAACAAACTTCCCATAAAGCCGTTATAACACTTTATGTTTTAAACCAACCAATTTCAACTATAAGCCCTTATGCGACCAAGAGGGCTTATTCTTTAACCACCGAGTACTTATTACTAACGAATAAGATTTTCCTACTTTTTCAAACAATCAAGACCTTTACACTTCCATCAAGTCAAGGCACAACAAGGGAAATCAAATTCCTTTAACACACGTGCATCTACTGCACTAAATATATTTCACAAATAATCATGCTGAAGAGGATAGGAAGAATCACATACCTCGCGGCGATTGTCGACAATAAGCAAAATGCTCCACAGTACTATCTCCCTTAAGAAGAATATGCTACACGTAGTACTTCAATCCTATAAGAGTCATAAAATGTCTATCAAACTCTAGCTTCGAACGTAGAATAAACTAAGTGCAAGGTCCCTACATTCTACGAAAATTTGGACAGCACTCCCTTTGTTTCTACTTACTATGCCACCCTTTTCAAGGCCGAATTCAATAACCAACGCCACATTTAAGGCTCAATTAATCCCGTAAAAACAAGGGGATTACACGCCTAACAATACGTGTAAAATTCCGCCCCACAACAATACAAAAATAACCCAATACTTTCCATGCCATTCTTGGCTAACAATAAACCAATCCTAAACCCCTTTCCAATTCTTTCCAATCCAAGTTCTTCGGTCTAACATGGTATCTAGCCCTAGACATCTTCAACAACTACAATCCCCATTTACAACATGTGATGTCTAAATTAGTAACCAAATTGAAGTTAAAATCTTAAGGCTAACATGCCCATTTTCGGTTTCAACAAGACAACAAGATCCAAATCTATTCAAATATAACAGCCTCAGGCTCAATTCTAAACTACTAAAATATAAGAGCCTCAGGCTCATTTCTAAACTACTAAAATATAACAGCCTCAGGCTCATTTATAAACTACTAAAATAAGTATAACTCATATCCAAGAGAAGGGGAAACTTTTACCTTTGGAGAAACCCACAAAAGCCCCTTTCTTCCACTTCTTTTCCGTCAAACTCGTCTACCAGCGCTTCCCACAAGTTTACCCACACTTTTCCTTCTTGCCGCCGCTCCAACAATTTCCTCTTAAGCTAGGTTTTCTTCAAAAATCTAGAGAGAAGGGAGAGGATTTCCTTGGGAGGGTTTGGAGATGAAATGGCCAAGTCTTCCAAGACTTGGCCCTAAAATAGGCCCCTTATCTGGTCAAAAGGATGGGAGGGACACTTGTCACCCTCTCATAGGCTTTTAACAAAAAATCCCCTGATTTTCGTCTTTTCCCGCAGAAAATTCCCGCCGCGGCGCTTCTACTTCCGAAAAGTTCCAGCATTCCGGCGTCGCGGCCCCGCATTCCGGCGCCGCGGCGCTGCAACCCCCGCGGACTCCCAAGATAATCAGGCGCGCACTGCACTTCGAATCAAAATCGCCGCTTGCCTGACTACGCACCTAACTTGTAACTTCCATAACTTTTGACTCCGATGTCCTATCGACGAACGGTTTGTTGCGTTGGGAACTAGATTTAACGGACTACACACTAGGCCTTTAAACACCTTGAAATTCTTAACAACTGGGGTACAACACTCCAAGGTAGACTCAAAATTCATCCAACACATGTTTGTCAACTTATCTTTCAACTTTCAAATCTTATATTCCTTGGTATGTTCTTATCTTATGTTCTTGAATTTACGGGGTGTAACATTAAGGTTCATTACCTCAAATAGCCCAAAAATATCCAAGAACTTAAAGTCGCTCCTAAGAAAGTTTTAGCTCCAAATCCTTAGGTTCCAATCCACCACAAGTCACCCTTAGAAGCTCCTAACCAACTTCTATTCAAGAACCAACTCAAAAAAGTGAAGAACACTTAGGTTTTGTTCCACATAGCTCTCGGCCAAGGGGGGGTTTAGGGGCTAGGGGTGTGAAATCTTTTCTAACTCTTGGTTACTAATCTTCCTAATACATCAAGGAAGAACACTTAGAAGTTTAAGAATTATTGGACAACAATTTCTCAAGAAGAGGGGGTTTGGACGAGAGCACTAGAAAGGGAGAGGGAAATATTTTCAAGTCTTGAAATGTTCTAAGTGTGGAAGATTTTCATCAACTAGAGGGGTTTATATAAGACCACCAAGGGCTAGGATTGAAGCATGTGTATGGTGTAGATTGGGGACATGTGTGTGTGTGGGTCCCTCTTGCCCACTTGCCCAACAAATATCTTGCAAGACTTGGTCACTTTCCTTGGCCACTTGTCCACTAAATTTCGTCCAACATGGGCCCATCAGGGGTGACACATGTCGCCCTCCTATTGGTCCAAAATATTTCATCTCTCGGAAAAATCCGTAATTGGTTAAAATATTGAAAATGTAAAACTTCCTTCACAAGGTTCGGAATATTTCCCGTCGGAAAACAAATCTTTCATCCTTAACCTAATTAGGACTTACACATTTGTACGTACGTCCTCACATACATACTCCGGAACTACGGGGTATAACACCTTATATACCCGCTCAGCTACCACCGAATCACCTACTGGCGTAGCCACCTCCAAATGTGTTATGGACTCGGGCTCTATCCCTATTCTACCAGCAATATGAGGAGATATATAGGACAAGGTAGAACCTGGATCTATCAAAGCATATACATCACAACATGAAACCAATAATGTACCTGTGATGACATCAGGTGACGCCCCGTCCTCGACACGGCCGACATAGCATAAATGCGCTCGAGGACCGCTGAATCGACCCCACCACGACTTCGCCGCGCTTGGTTCTGCGGAACACCCCGCCTCCGGGCGCATAACCACCAAGACGAAGATCCAAAGAATCGACCGCTGGCCGAACCATAACACTCCCGCCGCCTCTGGACGGATAATCCCTCTTCAAATGGCTCTGTTGGCCACAAGAGTAACAAGCTCCTGAAGCCATACGGCACTCGCCCGGGTGAGACCCACGGCATCGAACACACCGAGATGTGGGTGGTCTCGACAGTGACGGCCTCGCCTCCTCAAGTCCCGATCGATCAATCCTCCCGCCGAAACCGGGAAGGGGCACTCGTGATTTACTGAAATGTGGATCTAGTCTGCTGCGAGGTTGCTCGCCTCGAAATCGCCAGAGACTCGCTGCCCCGCCTTGGATCGCTCGAGTGCTGATCCTCCCTCTCTCTATCCTCTATCCCCTGCGCATATGCCTGCATCCTGGCAATATCCATACCTGGCTGAAGAGCCACCCCCAAGCACGCAGTAATCATATGACGGTCCAGCCCCATCACATAGCGATGAACTCTGTCTGCCATGTCAGCTACAATGGTGTGCGCATACCTGGCCAATGAGTCAAACTCCAGGATGTACTCTCTGATAGTCCTCCCGTTCTGCCTCAAGGTCAAGAATCTATCCACGCGGGCTCTCCACAACTCAGGAGGCAAAAGGTGACCCAGGAAGGCCTCTGTGAACTCCTCCCAAACAGCTGGAAGGGCACCCTCACCTCTAGACAACTCCCATGACTCAAACCAGTTCAACGCAATATCGCGTAACCGGTAAGAGGCTAGCATGACCGACTCAGCCTCCGAGGCCCTAAGCACCTGCATAGTCCGCTGTAACTGCCGAACAAACTCCTGAGGATCCTCATCAGATCTCGAACCATAGAACTCGGGTGGATGACAACCCAGAAAGTCCCGAATCCGTAAACTGTCGGCTCTAGAGTGGGCCACCTGCTCCTGTCGGTGCTGCCCTGCTACTATACTGGTCAATAACCGGATCTGCTCCCCGTAATCAATATACTCACCGGCCGTGGAACTGAGGCTCGGTACGCGGTCTCGATGGCGCCGCCGCCCGAACTTTGCTGGGGTTGGCGATGTCGTGGAACTCGCCGTCCGAAGCATCACCTCAGGAAAAGATTGAGCCTGTGCCCTCGTGACCCTCTGCGTCCTACTTGCAGCTCTGTTATACCCCGTATTTCCAGAGTATGTACGTGAGGGCGTACGTATATAAATTTAAGCCTTAAGGTTTGGCTAGGTTCGAAAATTTGGGCACAAGTGCCGAAAAGAATCGTTTTTCGACGAAACGTTTTACTAAACTTGCGAAGGGAAAATTCCGGCTATGTCATTTATAATTTTTGCGGATTTTTCCGAGAGACGAAACATTTTGGACCAACGGGAGGGTGACATGTGTCACCCTCACATTGGAAGAGGTTGGGCGGCAAAGTGGACGAGAATTGTGGCTTGTTTTGTCAAGTAGTTGGTAGGATATTTTGGTGGTAGATGGATAAGGTGTACTTGGCTTGATCTTGGCCTTACACTTGCCTAACACATGGATTAATCTTGGTCATTGGTTGGCCATTGCTTGACCTATAAATACCCCTCTATGTTGATGAACTTCTTCATCCAAAATTGTTCTCAGTGTTAAATTCCTCCTCCTCTTAGCGAGAGCTTCACCACACCCCTCCCTTCAGAGCCCTCGCCGAGAGCCTCCTCCCCTTTGTGGTGTCTAGCCGTGGGGTACCCCCCCCCTAGCCTAGTTGTCTCGTATAAATACCCCCCTTTTGTGGTATAGAAATACTCTCCAATTATTGTTATAATGCCCAAATACCTTGGCCCAAATATCTTGTAATATTCCCAAGGTTACACTTATACAAAAGCCTAAAATACTATTATACTTTCCTCACCACAAAAACGAAACCCTAAGGAAAACCTTCATAGTCGGTTGAAGTGTTAAGTAGAAGCGTAGAACTTCTAAGGGTTGTTTGGAGCGGGTTGGAGCGCACGGAGTAGAGCTAAACCTTGCTCGGGATCGACATATAAACTTGGATAATTTTGGGCTTATTGAGGTAAACACTCTTGACCTTCTATTGTAATTGGAAATTACATGTCAGAGGATTATATAGTTGAAGTATACTATATATAATCGAACATAATTGTGCGGCAATGTCTTTTGACTTAAGCCTGAATTTAAAGAAGAGAACTGAACTGTAATTACTTAGGACTGTATTACAGTAGACTTGTGTAGCTTTACGGTGAAGTAGAATTGTACACGTCCGGATTAGACGTATAACCCCCCCCTCTAGGGAGTTGTTGGCCTGTTAGCGGGCCTCGATAGAGGAGGAGATTTACGCGGTGATTGGGCAGGTGCTGCCGAAATTTCTGTAGAATATTCTACGTTGAGATCTAGATGTTAATAGGCGCCTTGTGGCCTCTATAGGTTGAAGTACTACGTGTGGCGTGATCTGCTTGGCTTAAGGGTAGCCGACGGTTTGAGGTACTTGGAGCGTTTTGCTATTAGTCGATAATCGTCGCGAGGTATGTGAACCTCTTCCTATCTTTTCTAGCATGATATGTGTATAACTATGTAGTACGGTAGACGTACAGGTGTTAAAAGTATTTGATTGGTTTAAAACATAAAGTGTTATAACGGCTTTATGGGAAGTTGGTTATAACAGTTTTATGTAAGTAAGAAATGCTTTGCGGTTTTAAAAGATAACTGACTTGATGTGTGATGATAAGAATCTTGAAGTATTTCAAAAGAATTAAGAAACCTTTTTGAAAGAAGAGTAATACTTGGTTTTGAAAACATAAGAGTTATACTAGCTTTATGGGAAGTTAGGTATAACGTCTTAAGAGAGATAAAGAGAATGTTTCTTGATTTTTAGAAGTTAAGAGACTTAATCTTAAAAGATAAGAGACTTGACTTGAATGAATTAAATATGAGTTTTGTGTGAAACCTCCTTCGTGAGTAATGAGTACTTGGTTTTTAAAAGGAATAATGTTTTACTGATTTTGGAAATCAGAATGAGTATCGACAAACCACTGCAGCGTTAATAAAAGGAAATGTTTTGACTAATTAAGTATTATTAAAACCAGTAGAAACCTCCATCTGCATAGAAGCTAAGATGAGACAAAATGATATTACATTTCCTAGATCATGGCTGCTTTAATAAGATTGATTATGAACAAGAAAAACCTACTCACATATAAGACATATGTTTCTCAAATTGTTTAAAAGAGGATTATATTCTTAAGTTATTAAGTCTATGGACTATGAAACCTTTCTAAAATAAGAGACTTAAGTATTTGAAATTAGGCAAACTTGAACCTTTGGAAAAGAATGTTGTTACTTGATGTTAAAAAGGAAAATGTTTTGGTTTACCTAAAAAAATGTGAGTCACTCTATTTTCATACTACGGGTATCGGGTGACCTTTATAAAAGAAATGGATCTTTTTAAAAGAATTTAACGTACGTAATACTTTGGGGTCAGAACCTGGACTTTGGCCTAAAATAAACTTGAGTTGTGTGTAACTTGCCTATGTTTGTGTTTGATAGCCTTGTTGTGCAAATCGTATTTATACCACCGCGTCTCTCGATGGAGGGCCGACTGATTTGTTATGAACGATTCTTCACCGAGTCCCACGAGATGGGCCGGGACACGTATTTCATCTGATTATTCACCGAGTCCCACGAGATGGGCCGGGACACGTATTTCATCTGATTCTCTACCGAGTCCCATGGGATGGGTCGACACGATTCTACATGATTCTCACCGAGTCCCACGATGGGCCGACACGTATTCCACATGATTCTTTACCGAGTACCACGATGGGTCGACACGTATTCCACACGATTTATACCTAGACTACGGCGGTGAGGAAGGAGTTCCACGCATGAGGATGACTGAGGCGTGAGTCCCCGACTTGACATGATCGCTTTTATGTTGTGAATCGTAGTTTGGTTATCATACATGTCTCCCGCTTTATATAGACTATTATGATTTCATTTACGTGTTTTACGCCACATACTTGGTACCGTTGTCTCGACCTCGCCGGGCTGCGTTCATGCCGCAGGTAAGTACATCGGTTGTGGATCCTCGCCATAGGATCACAACAGCGTGTCGGAAGCCCCATTCTTCTGAGGCTTATCTTTTGGTATGTTACCCGAGTCCGTAGATGCTTGTACATTCGGTATGGCGGCCCCGCCCCGTCATAGCCGTTGTAAAAATCTTAGAGGTCCAGAGTAATCAAGTGTGGTTTGTAAAAGGATAATCGTCGGTATTTATGTATATATACCAAGGCAATCGCTTTGGTTGGCCTGCTTATTTATCATGTCTCTTAATTCATGTTCATGTTTTTATTTCACGATTTTCTCGATGTTGTATCACTAGGGTGCCCGGTAGGCACGATCACGCCCGGTTCGGTCGTGACAAAAGTGGTATCAGAGCGATTAGTCCTCGGAAAGTGTCTACGCATCCGTGTCTAGTAGTCTTGATTATCGATGTGTTGTGCACCACATCTATAATCGTGAGGCTGCAGACACTTAGGATTGGTTTCCATTTCTTCTCATTCGAGATCGTGCCTTAGCCGCAGTGATTAGTTGGACCCTCCGACGTATTTCGTTTTACCGATTATGCCTCGCGTAGTGCAACCTGTGCCCAGGCGGGCAAGGCAGCCGAGGGAGCTGCTAGTGGGATACAGAGGAGTATGAGGGTGCAGGCCCGGTCAGTACCTGAGATTGTGCTTCAGACGGCGAGTTTCGCGACGCCGCCAGCACCGGCAGAGTTTAGAGCCGCAACAATGGCCGAGACGACAAGACTGAGCCTCCATCCCACACCGGAGCATGAGATGGGTACAAGGATATGGCGCCATCGCCGTGGTCGTGGCCAGATATGAGGATCGGCTGGATGCAGCAGTTCCAGCCCCGGTAGCACCCGTAGTTCACCCCCGAGCAGACAGTTTGAGGCTACGTGACTTTCTGAGTTGTAGCCCGCCAGTGTTCTATGGATCGAGCCGAGGATGACCTCGTGAGTTTATTCGACTACAATGGATCATGAGAGTGATCGAGTCTCGCAGGCGAGTCGGTGGTATTGGTTCGCATCACCGCGTGATACTGCAGCTTGATCGGTTTGATTCGTGAGCTGCCCCGGAAGAGCATGCACTTCCACCGTATGGGACGAGTTCTCGCGGCTTTTCTTGCACATTTCTTGCCCCTACGGATGAGGAGGGCTCTGGCCGGCAGATTTTTGACGCTGAGGCGAGATCGCGACGGTTAGAGAGTACAATGTGGAGTTCGACTCATTAGCTCGGTATGTTCCCGCCAGAGTAGCCGATATGGAGGATGAGTACACCGCCACGCCACCGGCTGGATGATTACTTGGCGCGAGGCTTGTACGGGTGTAGCTCTTCAGCCGGACATGGACATTGCCCGCATGCAAGCTCATGCACTGGGATGTGAGGCACGGAGAGGTCGACGGAATGACCAGGATCAGCAGAAGAGGGCCAGAACAGCAGGGTCATTTGGTAACTTTCGAGGCGGGCCGCCTCAGCAGCAGACTAGTTATGTACCTCCGCCAGTGCAAAATGGTCCCCGCGCCGGGACGCTCAGGTATTCGAGCCGGTCGAGCTCCGTGGCTTCGTTCACGAATATACGGGTTCTAGCCACGTTCGAGTTTTCCCCAGTGCACATCGTGGCGTGACGCCATCCCGGGAATGTCGTCTTTTATCGGGTGCTTGTTTTTCCTGCGCCGTGTGGCCATATGACGAGAAATCGCCCTAATAGGAAGGATGCGCAGAATGACTCGACCTACCGGGTCGATGCGTGTTCATCGCCTTCTATACGCCTGCAGGCGTGCCTATGATTAGAGTGGAGCGGTAGATTCAGGTATATCCTTAACCCTCTAGAGATTTGTATGCATGATATGATGACCTTATTATTGTGTGCTATGTACGGATAGCGTTATGTTGATTATGAGTTAGAAAACCTGGTTAGTGAAAAGGGTAAGCCTGGGGGTGAGAAAATGATGAACCTTAGAATATTACAGTTGAGACCTTAGATGTAAGGCCGTCTTGAGTACAAGATTTTGCGGGTGATCCTTGTCAGAATGTATAAGTTTACGTGGAGTAATTGTGGGAAGATTCCTTAGGTAGTGTAAAATAGAAGTGGTAGCTTTCATGACCTGTATAGGTAAGATTGTTTCGGATCGGGAAACAAGAGCTTGATGCGTTAAGTAGGTCGGGTTGGGGCCATGTTGCGGGCCACATTTAAGGCTCCAAACAACAACCAAACAAAGGGGATTACACGCCTTACAATACGTGTAAAATTCCGCCCCACAACTCATACGAAGTAGTTTAATACTCACTAGCCATTCTCGGCCAACAATAACCAACAACACTAAGTCTTTTCCAATCCTTTTCCAATTCCAAGTTCTAAGGTCTAACATGTTATATAGCCATGAACAACTTCAACAACTACAATTTCCTTCTTAAAACAACATGCGACAACTTAAACTAATAATCGACTTGAATTGTAATCTTAAAGCTAAACATGCTAGTTTTCGGATTAGGGTTCCAATAGCCAATATACTTATCAAACTTCATAATATACACCTCATGCTTGCTAATATCCATAGCTACTACAACAAGTAAATCTTAACTACTAAAACGACAAAATTTTATACCTTTATAAGCCCTTAAAATTTCCAAGATTCAAAGTCGCGCCTTAGCAATTCTTAGCTCCTTTCCTTAGGTTCCAATCCGCTCCAAGCATTCCTTAGAAGCCTATGAAGAACTCATCTTCAAGTTCCAACTTCAAAGTTGAAGAACTCCCTAAGTTTCCGCCTTGCGACTAATACGAAAACGCCGTTTTTCCGCAATCTTTCTATTGAGATAACCTTATAATACTCTTAGGAACCTTAGGTTTAAGTCTTATGAATAATGGATCAAAATTGCAAAATTTTTGTGTGGGATCTAGCCTAAACCCGAGAGCAACATAACAAGCTCAAAGTGTTGTGAAATTTTTCTAAGTCTTCAAGACCTTGTCTTGCTACTAGTTATGTATATATAACACAATGGGAGGCTTAGATATCAACAAATGTGAGGCTAGGATGAATTTCACTAGGATTAAGCCCATGTGGACAAGTTGACAAGTCAACAATATCAAGCTTGCAAGACTTATCTTCCAAGATGGTCAATGACCATTTTACCCTCCCTCTAATTCGTCCAAGACCATATGTGGGGGTGCCACGTGTCGCCCTCTCATTCGTCCATAAAATTTTGTAACCCTCGTGGGCCCCGTAAAACGTAAAATTCCTCGGGTGGGCCCCACATGACCAAATCCGTAAAAATAAATTCCGTAAGGTTAAGAGTTCCATAATTTTCAAATAATGTATTTTGAGAATCCAATTCCCAACAACGAACATTTTTCCTTTCCGACGTCCGGAATATTTTCCGTCGGAAAAACAATTCTTCCTTTCGCACTAACTTCCAAGTCTTGATTCCTTATATACATTCTCTTATACCTGTCCTGGACTTACGGGGTGTAACATTCTTCCCCCCTTAGAAACATTCGTCCCCGAATGTTCTTAGTCGGTTGTCATGCTATACAAACTCCGGCATAAACTCTATACTATGCCTAACAATCAATACTGCACAAGACCAACGATTCCACACATGGCCACCACATAACATACGTAAACATAACAATGAACCTTCCGTCCGTGGTCCCTTCTCACAAAAGTCGAAGGTTACAGTCTTCTCAAACACGGGATCCTTAAAGGTTCCTTTCTTTCCTTACTTGTCATACTTTCTCGTACTTCGAAACTTAATTAGTAAACGTACAACATCTCAATATTGTTTCTGTTCCCCAATCCTTGGATTTACTATCCAAACTTGGCCATATTGCTACTTACATTCCCGTTAAGGCTCTTCTCGGTCCTTACGACCTGATTCCGGTGGAACGCGTCCACAAACTCGTACAACGATTACTAAACTTTGGCCTGGCATCCTCGTGACCCTATCACATAACGGGACCATTTCTAACTGACATCACCCCATTCCATACTACCGGCTGACCCGAAATGAGTCCACAACCCGACCCATCGTCACACTTAACCTCTTATTCTTAGTCTGAAATATATCTCTCTCTTATCTCAAGGTACTTCTCACCCTATCCTCCCATTTACTAGAGGTTCGTCACATAAGCCAAAGTATTTCTACTACACATTCTTCCCTATTGGTCTTACACTGTTATGGGGCAATTACAACTTGTGAACTCTACCCAACTATAGTCTCAGTTCACTTATCATTCTTGTCAACATTCTTACTTTTCACTTTACTAATCAAAATATCCCTACCTCTGGGGTAGTATTACTTACAACTGCTAGCAATAAAGGTAAAACATATACGCTAGGGCAAAATCTGAATCTATCAACGCACGTATGATTCAAAAGAATCGAAATATACCTGTAACCCCGTGCGATGTCGCATCCTGATCCTGCCCCGTAGTCACGTCATCTCTGCGATTCGAAGGACCGCCAGAACTATAAACTCCACCGACTCTACCACTACCGCTAACATCCAACACTCGCTCGGGAACGCATACCGTGGAGGAAAGGGAACCAACTATCGTCAGATAGGTTGAGCCACCTACCGTGCTCTTCTAACAGACATTCCCACTTCGTGGCCGGGACGGTCACATTAATATCCAACAGCTGTGACATGACGGCATGTCACCTAATGACGCTTACTACATTGGAATTACTGAGGAATATGTGGCCTCGACTGAGAAAATCCTCCGCTCTCGAGAACCTCGACCCTCGAGCTTGGACCGCTCCTAAATACCTTGTGGGTACAATATCCTACCCGTGAGCCGCGGGGTATGTACCGGGTAGCCGACGAATATCTCACACGCCGAGGTCGCTCATCCAAGAACTCACCGATAACCAACCGGTCTAGCCCTCTTACGCCGATCTCCGCCGCCTCTACCCTCTGCAGACACTGCTCAGATCGCCGAATAACCTCCTGATGAAATCAGTAGCACCGCTTATCTTGGTCAATAACATAATCGCTCTCATGACCCTATAGTCTTCTCCTAATCGAGAAACCGAGGCTCGTGCCGGGCCTCAAAACCTAGCGCAGAAGAACTCGCCGATCGCAGACAACATCCAGATACCTCGGGCATAAGCCCTATCAACTCTCTCGAGTCCGACTAGTAGCTCTCGCTACTCCTTTGCCCTTCGGGCGGTTGTTGCCTCCTCGAGGCATAATCAGAACACAAAATTACGTCAGAGAGGAATTATCTTACTAACACAGCTCTATGGCACGATCTTAGAGTGAGAAGAATAGAAACCAACTCCTAAAAGTCTTGTAGCCTCCTGTTTATGGGTGTGGCGCGCAACACACCGATAATCAAGACTCTACTAGACACGGTCTGTAGACATTCCGAGGACTGACTGCTCTGATACCACTCTGTCACGCCCCGAACCCCGGGCCCGTGACTGGTGCCCTACCTGGGCACCCTTCTACCTAACAACACAAGTAAACTGCGGAATTTAAATAACACCTTTTTTTTAAACCAACGTACGTGCAAGGGCAAAGCCGACAAGGCTGCCATATAATATACATAATAAAAGACACTACACTGAACATGAGTCCAATCCCACATATGAATACTGCACTTAAGAGTTATATCAACTATGACGGACAAGGCCCCGCATCCATAATCGTACAAAAGCTCAGATCGAAAGAACTTATACCAAAAAGATAAACTCCCGAATCAAGGAGCTATCCAAAACTCCGAAAGGCGGTCCTACACTGCCGATCACCAAATCACAGACCTAAACCTGCGGCATGAACGCAGCCCCTCGAATGAGGTCAGTACGAAGAATGTACCAAGTATGTGAAACAGTAAGTACTGTAATGAAATTATAACAGTCTAAGCAAAACATGAGACATGTATGATAGCCAACTTACAGTACACAACACATAAGCAGTCATAACAAGTCAGGGACGCATGCCCTCAAGTCATTTCTAAAATATAACCATGGGTCTCAAGCCCATAATATCAATCATGCCCGTGGAATCCTTCCTCACTGCCGGCAGTCCATGATATAATATAACGCCAATAGGCATACATGAACACCAAGTCTCACCTGTGTCCTAAAAACTGTACGGGCCAAGTAGGAAGACGAGCAGGTGGTAAAGCAGGGGGTATAATGTCTTGGGGGTTTACCCCTCATTTATACTCTTACCCTGGAGAAGGTGGTATAGCGTCTTGGGGGTTTACCCCTCACTTATACTCTTACCCTATCTCAACCGACCATCAAACAAAACAAGCAGGGGGTATAATGTCTTGGGGGTTTACCCCTCATTTATACTCTTACCATGGAGAAGGTGGTATAGCGTCTTGGGGGTTTACCCCTCACTTATACTCTTATCCTATCTCGACCGACCATCAAACAAAACAAGCAGGGGGTATAATGTCTTGGGGGTTTACCCCTCATTTATACTCTTACCCTGGAGAAGGTGGTATAGCGTCTTGGGGGTTTACCCCTCACTTATACTCTTATCCTATCTCGATCGGCCGTCAAACAACACATAAGCCCTACCAGGTCTTTTATAAAAATCCGGGAATTTAACCCAAGTACTACAAATAACGGAAGCATACCCATGGAATCCCACATCACTGTCGGTACGTCCAAGTAACTTACAACAAGACAGTCGGCCCTCCAACCGAGAGTCGCGGCAACGCAATAAAACATAATACTTGCACTCAAAGGCTATTACCAGCACACATAGGCAAATTCTCAATTAATCAAGCCAAAGTACTTATCAAGGCACACATGGAATAATTCTCAATTAACAAGCCAAAGTACTTATCAAGGCACAAATAGAATAATTCTCATTTAACAAGCCAAAGTACTTATCCAGGCACAAATAGAATAATTCTCATTTAACAAGCTAAAGTACTTATCAAGGCACAACTAGAATAATTCTCATTTAACAAGCCAAAGTACTACGTACGTACATTCTTTTCAAAAGACTCCTTTTTTTTTATGTAAAATCCCAAGATACTAACACCCGTAGTATCAAGGTGTGTCTATTTTTCAAAGTAAGTTACTACACTTTTAGAAAACTCATTTCAAAGCTTGAAATCAAGTAACTTCAAATTTTCACAATCTAGGCAACTTATGCCCAATAATCAAAATAGACAACTTTCTTAACCTTCCATAAAGCCGTTATAACCAACTTCCCATAAAGCCGTTATAACCCTTTTTGGTTTTAGACATATCCCTTCCTTTTATAACCAAGAGACTTATACTTAAAACCAAGTATCAAATACTTATAAATCAAGTTCTTAACTTTCAAAATACTTAAAGTCTCTTAATATTTAGAAAACAAGTTTCTTCTACTTTTAAACCTCAAGTAACTTACACCTTTAAAAACAAGTTACTTCTCTTAAATCATGGCATTTCTCCTCTTTTAAAACAATTAAGTAAATCACTCCTTTGACTTCCCTAAAGTCATTAAAACGACCATTAGGTTTTGGAACTAAGGCACTAGCAAAAAGGTTTGGAAACCACTTCCTTTTCAAGACTCCATGTACAATTTAAACATCAAAGTACAATCAAAGGAGTACATAGAACGAATTCTATTTTAGGCAATCCGAATACAACCAAGGAATGGATCATTTAAGGAGTAGGACATACTTTCTTTATCTTAAGGAATCATGCTAGAAGAGGAGATAGTTCACATACCTTTTCGGCTAAATCCACAAGCTAAGCCGAATATGCCGTACGTAGAAGTGTCAACCTATAATGGTCACAACAAGACTATCAACTTCTAGTCTCTAACGTAGAATAATACTAAGTATACGGTCTCTAATTCTACGGAAAATCGGGCAGCACCTCCTTTGTTTCTACTCACTTTGCCACCTTTTTCAAGGTCGAATACAATAACCATGTTGCGGGCCACATTTAAGGCTCCAAACAACAACCAAACAAAGGGGATTACACGCCTTACAATACGTGTAAAATTCCGCCCCACAACTCATACGAAGTAGTTTAATACTCACTAGCCATTCTCGGCCAACAATAACCAACAACACTAAGTCTTTTCCAATCCTTTTCCAATTCCAAGTTCTAAGGTCTAACATGTTATATAGCCATGAACAACTTCAACAACTACAATTTCCTTCTTAAAACAACATGCGACAACTTAAACTAATAATCGACTTGAATTGTAATCTTAAAGCTAAACATGCTAGTTTTCGGATTAGGGTTCCAATAGCCAATATACTTATCAAACTTCATAATATACACCTCATGCTTGCTAATATCCATAGCTACTACAACAAGTAAATCTTAACTACTAAAACGACAAAATTTTATACCTTTATAAGCCCTTAAAATTTCCAAGATTCAAAGTCGCGCCTTAGCAATTCTTAGCTCCTTTCCTTAGGTTCCAATCCGCTCCAAGCACTCCTTAGAAGTCTATGAAGAACTCATCTTCAAGTTCCAACTTCAAAGTTGAAGAACTCCCTAAGTTTCCGCCTTGCGACTAATACGAAAACATCGTTTTTCCGCAATCGTTCTATTGAGATAACCTTATAATACTCTTAGGAACCTTGGGTTTAAGTCTTATGAATAAAGGATCAAAATTGCAAAATTTTTGTGTGGGATCTAGCCTAAACCCGAGAGCAACATAACAAGCTCAAAGTGTTGTGAAATTTTTCTAAGTCTTCAAGACCTTGTCTTGCTACTAGTTATGTATATATAACACAATGGGAGGCTTAGATATCAACAAATGTGAGGCTAGGATGAATTTCACTAGGATTAAGCCCATGTGGACAAGTTGACAAGTCAACAATATCAATCTTGCAAGACTTATCTTCCAAGATGGTCAATGACCATTTTACCCTCCCTCTAATTCGTCCAAGACCATATGTGGGGGTGCCACGTGTCGCCCTCTCATTCGTCCATAAAATTCTGTAACCCTCGTGGGCCCCGCAAAACGTAAAATTCCTCGAGTGGGCCCCACATGACCAAATCCGTAAAAATAAATTCCATAAGGTTAAGAGTTCCATACTTTTCAAATAATGTATTTTGAGAATCCAATTCCCAACAACGAACATTTTTCCTTTCCGACGTCCGGAAGATTTTCCGTCGGAAAAACAATTCTTCCTTTCGCACTAACTTCCAAGTCTTGATTCCTTATATACATTCTCTTATACCTGTCCTGGACTTACGGGGTGTAACATGTACATTCAGGGGTATGGTGGGTCCCTGTCCCGTCACAGTTGTTATGTAAAAATGCTTAGAGGTCTGTAGTCATATCTTGTGGATTGGGTTGAAAAGAAATAAAAATGATGTAACTGTTTTTTGGTTTTGTATAAATTTCGGAAGGTGGCCTTATCAGCTAGCCTGTTGATATTTCATGACTAGTACTTTATGAGTTTTATGTATGTTCCGATGCTATTCTCTGATGTATACCTGTAAGGGGTGCCCAGGTAGGGCACCAATCGCGGGCCCGGGTTCGGGTCGTGAAAAAAGTGGTATCAGATCAGTTTGTCCTCGGAAAGTGTCTACAAACTGTGTCTAGTAGAGTCTTGGTTATCGGTGTGTTGTGCACCACGTCTATAACCAGGAGGCTGCAGGACATTTAGGATTGATTTCCATTTTTCTCTCTCTGAGATCGTGCAGTAGAGATATCTTATTAGGTTGAATCCTCTCTGACCTATTCTTATGTATCAGTTATGTCTCCACGGAAGGCGGCCAGGGCCTAGAAGGGCAAGGCAGTAGAAGGAGCTGCTAGTGATACACAGAGGGTTACTAGAACTCAAGCCCAGACTATGCCTGAGGTTGTGGCCCAGGCGGCAAGTTCAGTTACGCCGACAGTATTAGAGGAGCCGAGAGCAGCCACAACTCCAGAGGTTCCGATACCTGAGCCTCCAGTCCCGCAGCCAGGGGCAGAGTATAGTGATTATAGAGAGAAGATCATGTTATTGACTAGCATAGTGGCAGGGCAGCGCTGACATGAGCAGGTAGCTAACCCTAGAGCCAACAGTTTGAGAATTCAGGATTTTCTAGGTTGTAATCCACCCGAGTTCTATGGTTCGAGATCTGAGAATGATCCTCAGGAGTTCATTCGGCAGATACAGCGGATTATGCATGTACTTAGGGCCTCAGAGACAGAGTCAGTTGTGCTAGCTTCTTACCGGTTACGCAATATTGCGTTGAACTGGTTTGAGTCTTGGGAACTGTCGAGGGGTGTGGGTGCTCTTCCAGCTGTTTGGGATGAGTTCACAGAGGCCTTCCTTGATCATTTTTTTCCTCCTGAGATGAGGAGAGCCCGTGTTGATAGGTTCTTGGCATTGAGACAGAATGGGAGAACCATGTCACGACCCGAACCCGGGCCCGTGACTGGTGCCTTACCCCGGGCACCCAAGTAGACATACATCAGAGTAATCAACGGAATATAAAACAAGACATGAAATAACATGAAGTGTGAAACAGTTATCTGAGAAAAGTTGCCTTTCGGCATATATATATAAAAACATAAATCCGAAGCATCCCTTTACAAACTCGCCCACAACAAGATTTCATGCACTCTAAGAATGATATGACAACAATGGCGGGACAGGGCCCCGCCATACCCCTGAATGTAAGTACCTACAATGACAGGGGACTATACCACTGATAAGCCTCCGGAGAAACGGAGCTTCCCAAATGCTGAACTGTGACCCTATGAGCGAGGATCAACAACTGGTGTACCTCTACCTGCGGTGTTATACCCCGTATTTCCAGAGTATGTACGTGAGGGCGTACATACAAAAGTTTAGCCTTAGTTAGGCACTTTGGACGAAAAATATTTGTACACAACTCACTAAAAGAATCGTTTTCCGACGAAACGTTTTACAAAACTTGCGAAGGGAAAATTACGGCTATGTCATTTCTATTTTTTGCGGATTTTTCTGAGAGACGAAATATTTTGGACCAACGAGAGGGTGACACTTGTCACCCTCAAGTGGACGGCACACATGGGCAAGTTGGACGATTTTGTGGCCTTGCACAAGTCAAGGTTAGGTAGGATATTTGTGTGTAGTAGATGGATAAGGACACTTGGGTGAATCCCCACCCTCCACTTGCCCTCCACTTGCCATCATCTTGGCCATTGGTTGGCCTATAAATACCCCCCTTAAGATGAAGAGTTCTTCATCCACAAATCAATTTCCAAGTCTCCAAAATCCTCCCCTCCTTATAGTTCCCGTCCAAAGCTCTCTTCCCCTCTAAAAGAGCCTGGCCAAAACAACCCTCTCCTCCCCTTCCTTGAAGTCTCGGCCAAAGTACCCCCCCTTTGGTAGAAATACTCTCCAAGTATTGTTACTATCCCCAAAATACCTTAGCCAATCCCTTATAGTATTTCCAAAGTTATCTCTATACGTAGAGTCCGGAAATACTACCTTGTATTCCATTAGTCACTAAACGAAACCCTAAGAGAAACTTCATAGTTGGTTGGAGTAGAAAGTAGAAGTTGTGTAGAAACTTCTAAGGGTTTCTTGGAGCGGATTGGAGCGTACATATTAGGAGCTAAACCTCGCCAGATCGACTTATATCTTGGATAATATTGGGCTTATCGAGGTAAATAATCTTATCCTTCTATTGTAATTAGAGAATACATACTGTAGAAGTATAGAAATAAGTATAAAATACATAGAAGGATATTAAAAGGAGAGTAATGAACTGTAATTACTTAGAAGGGTATTACAGAAAAGAATTGAACTGTAATCACATCAGAAGAATTTAAGAAGATTGAACTGTACTTACATAGGACTGTATTTACAGTAGACTTGTATAGTTTATCGGGTAGGGAAATGCTGCCCATTTTTCCGTAGAATAGAGAACCCTCTGTTTAGAATATCCTACAGAATAGTCTAGACGTTGATAGACGTATTTGACTATTATAGGTTGATACTCTGCGCGCGACATATTCAACTTGGCAGGTGGATTTCGCCAAGAAGGTATGTGATTCTTCCTATACTCTTGAGCATGATATTTTAAAATATATATATAGTACGGTAGACGTACGTATGTTAACTGAACATAGTTTTACTGCAATGTCTTTTGACTTAAGCCTGAATAATAAGAATCTTGAAGTCTTTCAAAAGAATTATAAATCATTTTTGAAAGAAGAAGAATAATTGTTTTAAAAAACAAAAAAAAACAAAAAGCTTACGAGTTATACTAGCTTTATGGGGAGTTAGGTATAACGACTTAAGAAAGATAAAAGGAACGGTTTACTTATGTGTTTATAAAAGACTTGTATTGATTTCTGGAAAGTACAGTAATATGGTTTGATGAGTAGACATATTGTGATGCAATGTGTGTTAGTATCTTGTAACGTTTGTGTAAAGAGGTTATTCTTATTTGTGCTTATGTTGTTTAACGATAAGCCGTTATGTTAGTATTACATCACTCACCTCTTGACATGATATACCGGGGGTTAAGCTGCCCTCCGATGCGGGGTATACCTCAGGCAGTCTGGGACTATGATTCGAGAATACCTCATGCGGGTCCAGGGGACCTATGCGAGCTACGAGTTCCGTGTTAGTGTGCGGTCTATGTGGCCATGCGGTCTATGTGGCCACGCGGACTACGAGTCCGTGATGATGCCGGCGAGTAGCTACCCTCGATGCGGGGAATACCTCATGCGGGCCTAGGTGGCCTATGCGGACTACGGGAGTCCAGGATTAGGCATGCATAATGATACTATGGGCGATTGGCCTTGCTTCGATCATTCATAGCCTAGAAAAGACCTGTTACAATTTACCTATTGTTGCTCTTGTTTATGATGTGGCACTATGTGCGGTTACATTGGTTGTTTCGTGCATATTTGTAAAATTGGTTTTAAAATGATATGATTTCATTTAAGTACTTTTGATTTCAATACTTGGTAATTGCATCGACTCCTTCGGGCTGCGTTCATGCCGCAGGTAAGGGAAAACAGGTGCTAGATCCACATCCTTAGGATCTTTTGCGTTGGTGTCAGGAGCTCCATCTTCTCCGGAGGCTCGACTTTTGGGTATGATCTCCCTGTTGTGTAGATAGTTTTGTACATTCAGGGTATGGCGGGGCCCTGTCCCGCCATAGTTGTTTACTTCCTTAGAGGTCCAGTAGTCCTATTATGCAGTTGGGATGTAAACCGCGATTCTTATATATATATGCCGAAAGGCACCCTTTTCTCATAAAATATGTCTCATTTACAATTGTTTCATGTCTTGTTTTTATATTCACGATTTCTCGATGTATGACTACTGGGTGCCGGGTAAGGCACTACCACGGCCCCGAACAGCCGTGACAAAAGTAGTATCGGAGCGATTAATCCTCGGAAAGTGTCTACGCATCGTATCTAGTAGAGTCTTGAGTATCGGTGTGTTGTGCACCACACCAATAATCGTGAGGCTATAGGATATTTAGGATTGGTTTCATTCTTCTCACTCGAGATCGTGCCTTAGAGGCGTGTTATAAGTTGGACCTCTAACGTATTCCTTTCTCAGAATAGCTTATGCCTCCACGTAAGGCAACCCGCCCGAAGGGCAAGGCAGGCGGAGCCGCTAGTAGGACACCGAGAGTCACGAGGGCTCGTGCCCGCCTATACCGAGACGGCGAGTTCCACGACGCCCGCCCCAGCAGGTTTAGGGCCGCAGCAAGGGTGATGACCCCAAGACTGCACCTCCACCCCACACCGAGCGTATGAGATGGGTTACGAGAGATGGCCCGCCATCGCCGTGATCGTGGCGCATACGAGCATAGGTCGGATGCAGCAGCTCCAGCCCAAAGAAGCACTGTGGTTCACCCGAGATCGCATGGGCCATGCTACGGGATTTTCTGAGTTGTAGCCCGCCAGAGTTCTACGGGTCGAGGCCTGAGGATGATCCGCAGGAGTTCATCCGTCAGTTGCAGAGGATCATGCGAGTGATCAAGGCTTCAGAGACCGAGTCCGTGATCTTCGGTTCCCATAGGCTGCGTGATACCGCAGTCGATTGGTTTGATTCGTGGGAGTTATCCCGGGGAGTGCACGCGTCCCCAGCTACTTGGGACGAGTTCTCGGAGGCCTTTCTCACTCATTTCTTGCCTCCACAGATGAGGAGGGCACGGGCCGACAAATTTTTGTTGCTGAGACAGAGAGGACGCACAGTTAGGGAGTACAACGTTGAGTTTGATTCGTTGGCTCGATATGTCCCTGCGTTGGTAGCAGATATGGAGGACAGGGTGCATCGCTACGTCACCGGGCTAGATGATTATATGGCCGAGTCTTGTGCGGGTGTGGCTCTTCAGCCAGGTATGGATATTACCCGCATGCAGGCTCATGCACTTGGATGCGAGGAGCGTAGAGGCCGACGGGTTGACAGACAGCAGCAGAAGAAGACCAGGACGGCAGGGTCTTTTGGTAGCTATCGTGGTGGGCGGCCTCAGCAGCAGTCTAGATTTGCACCACAGCCACCGTAGCACTCCTACACCGCCTCGTGATGCCAGATATTCGAGGCGCACGGGGCCCCGTGACTTCGTGACGCCCAGAGCAGCAGAGGCATCGCCGACGGACCACCCCTAGTGTGGCCGATGCAGTAGATCCCACTTCGAGAATTGTGGTACTGCTACGGGAGTTTGTTACAGTTGTGGCCAGCAGGGTCACTTTGCGAGGAACTGTCCGACCAAGGGCAGCGCTAATGGTAGGGTCACCACGTGTTCTTTCACGTCTTCTTCATCTCCTACAGTTACTCGCCCCGGAGGGCAAGGTACTCATGGGCCAGCTGGTCGCTGCAGAGGTCGTGGCGCGGGTCCCAGTTCTAGCGGTCCTCAGAACCGCATTTATGCCTTGTCCAGCCGGCAGGATCAAGAGGCCTCACCTGATGTCGTCACAGGTACCTTATCAGTTTCTGGATTTGATATGTATGCCTTGATAGATCCGGGTTCTACTCTGTCCTATATATCTCCCCTTATTGCTAGTAGGATAGGGATAGAGCCTGAGTCCATAGACCCTTTCGAGGTAGCTACGCCAGTGGGTGATTCGGTGGTAGCTCGGCGGGTATATAGGGCTTGTCCAGTGACCATATGCAGTCGTCAGACCCTAGCCGACTTGATAGAGTTGGATATGACTGATTTCGATGTGATCATGGGTATGGATTGGCTAGCTTCTTGCTACGCCAATGTAGACTGCAGGGAGAGAGTGGTACGTGTCACGACCCGAACCCGGGCCCGTGACTGGTGCCTTACCCCGGGCACCCTAGTGATACAACATCAGAGAAAAACCAGCGGAAATAAAAACTCATGAAAGAAAACAGTGAAATAAGAGAACAGGCTAACCCAAACGGTTACCTTTTTGTACATAAATGAAAACTTGAACAGTTACATCCCTTACAAACTCGCCACAACAAAGGCATGCACTTAAGAATTTTGAAACCATAATGACGGGACAGGGCCCCGCCATGCCCCTGAATATACAAAAGTCTACTACTTCAGGGAACCGTACCACAGGACAAGCTTCCGGAGATATGGAGCTTTCCGAGAACCGAACAACGATCCTAATAGTGTGGATCAGCAAGCTATGTACCTCAACCTGCGGCATGAACGCAGCCCCCCGAAGGAGGTCAGTACAACATGTACCAAGTATGTGAAACAGAAAAATACTGTAAATGAAATCATAATAGTCTATATAAAGCAGGAGACATGTATGATAACCAAACTACAGCACCACAACATATAAGCAGTCATATCAAGATAGGGACTCATGCCCGTGAAATCCTCACTCAAATACAACCCGGGAATTTAACCCGCACAATGGCTGCATGCCCCGGCATCTCACCTCGGTATAAGCATGGCACTGGGACGGTCCTAATGGGCCCATACCCGTGGACCATCCAACGTGTCGGTATGCCCAAAGGAGATAACAAGATAACAATCCCTGTGGAAGCATACCCGTGGGCTACCCAACGTGTCAGTATGTCCAATCAAATAACAAGATACTACTCACTGTGGACGCATACCCGTGGGCCACCCAACGTGTCGGTATGTCCAAACAACTACAAGATAACACTCCTAATGGAAGCATACCCGTGGGCTACCCAACGTGTCAGTATGTCCAAACAACTACAAGATAACACTCCTAATGGAAGCATACCGGTGGGCTACCCAACGTGTCAGTATGTCCAAGAGGATCGATATAGTGGAAGCATACCCGTGGGCTACCCAACGTGTCAGTATGTCCATCAATCAACCAGATAGCCGGCCCTCCAACGAGAGACGCGGTAGCACAGAAATACAAAACTTGCACAACAAAAGCTATCACAACAAGCATAGGCCAGTTCAACGCACTTTCATTTCCTTAAAAACAAAGACCTCTTTCTACGTAAATGTTATACCCCGTAGTTCCAGGGTATGTATGCGAGGACGTACGTACGAGAATACGACAGAAAGATTGGAAAGGAAGAAAGAGGTGATTTTTCCACGGAAAAGTTTCCGGTTTTTGTGAAGGAAAAAGGTTCGTTAATGGGAATTGGATTCCCAGATTTGGTTTTTGGACTTCTTAGATTATATTAGAATTATGGAATTTTATTTTCGGAAATGGTCACGTGGGGCCCACGGGAGAAATTTACGGTTTTGTGGGGGCCGCTTTGATTTTGAGATTTTGGCCGTTATGGATATTTTCGGAAGACGAAATATTTTGGACGAATCGGGGGGCGACACGTGTCACCCCCATGTGGCACCCTTGGCCGAAATATGTTTGTGCACAACACCCGGTTAGAGTCGTTTTTCGACGAAACGTTCTACCTAACTTACGAAGGGTAAATTACGGCTATGTCATTTAGTATTTTTGCGGATTTTTCCGAGAGACGAAACGTTTGGTCCAACGGGAGGGCACCACGTGGCACCCTCTCGCGTGGACTTGAAGAGGCGTTAGGGCCGAATGGATGAGCAAGTGTTGGTTGATATTTGTGTAGATATTTGTGAGGTTTTATGGAGTAGGGTCTAGGGGGCACTTGGGCATATCTTGGCCCTCCACTTGCCCGCCACTTGGCTAGATCTTGGCCCTTGGTTGGCCTTTGCTTGGCCTATAAATACCCTCCCCCTTTGAAGACTTCTTCATCCATTCCATAATTTCCAAGTCTTGAAAACCTCCCTCCCTCCTTGTTGGTTTCCCCCTCCTCTTACCTTGTGAGGCCTTGGCGGGGTGCACCTCTCCTGAGGCCTTGGCCGGCGGGTACACCCTCCTAGTGGGGTGCCGTGAGGTACCCCCCCCTTGCCTTGTTGATCTCGTAGAATACACCCCCCCTCTTGGTAGAAATACTCTCAAAATTATTGTACTATACCCAAATTACCTTAGCCGTATACCTTGTAGTATTCCAAAGAAACCTCTATACGTAGAGTCTGAAATACTACAGTATGTCCTTTTGTCTCAAACTGAAACCCTAAGGAAATCTTCATTGAGTGATTGAAGTAATTAAGTAGAAGTTGGTTAGAACTTCTAAGGGTTGTTTGAGCGGGTTGGAGCACCGGAGTAGGAGCTAAGCGTTGCTAAGGATCGACATTTATACTTGGATAATTATGGGCTTATCGAGGTAATTATCTTGTCCTCTATTTGTAATTGGAAATTACATGTTGTTAGATTATATAGTTGAAGTATACTATATATAGAACTAAGCTTAGTATCGCGCAATGTCTTTTGACTTAAGCTGAAGAATCGAATCGAATCAGTAATTACATAGGTCTCAGACATGAGACTTGTGTAGTAATCTTGTGAGTAGAATTGTACCCGTCGGGTTAGATGTATAACCCCCTGGTTGGCTTGTAGCCGCCCCGTTAGAGGAGGAGATTTACGCTGTTGCGGGAAGTCTTTGCGAATTTTCTGTAGAATGTTCTACGATAAGATCTTGATGTTAATAAGCGCCTTGTGGCCTTATAGGTTGAAGTACTACGTGTGGCGCGTTCTACTTGGCATAAGGAGTAGCCGACAGTTGGAAGTACTTGAAGCGTTTTGCTATTAGTCGATACTCGTCGCGAGGTATGTGAACCTCTTCCTATCTCTTCTAGCATGATATGTGTGAACTATGTAGTACGGTAGACGTACATGTACTAAATGTATTTGATTGGTGTAGAACATAAAGTGTTATAACGGCTTTATGAAGTTGGTTATAACGGCTTTATGTTGGTAAGAAAATACATGTGGTTTTTAAAAGGTAACTGAATTGAACTATAACTGGCTTGTTATGTGTTAATAAAGAACTTGAAGTATTTCAAAAGAGTTTTGAATCATTTTGAAAGAAGAAGTAATACTTGGTTTTTGAAAACTTAAGAGTTATACTAGCTTTATGGGAAGTTAGGTATAACGGCTTAAGAATGTTTTACTGATTTCGGAAATCAGAATGTGTATCGACAAACCACAGCAGCGTTAATAAAGGGAAATGTTTTGATTAATTAAGTATTAATAAAACCAGTAGCAACTTCCATCTGCATAGAAGCTAAGATGAGACAAAATGATATTTCCTAGATCATGGTTGCTGTAATAAGATTGTTATAAACAAGAATATCCTACTCACATATAAGGCTTATGTTTCTCAGATTGTTTAAAAGAAAATTATATTCTTAAATGAATAATTCTATTAAACACTAAACCTTTCTAAAATAAGAAACGTGAACATTTGAAATTAGGCAAACTTGGACGTTTGGGAAATAATGTTGTTACTTGATTTTACAAAGGTAAGAGTTTTGTTTTTCTTAAAAGGACGGTCACTCTATTTTATAATACGGGTATTGTGTGACTTATGTGAAAGAAACAGATCTTTTAAAGATTTAATGTGTGAAGTACTTTGGGGTTAGATACCCGAACTTGTTAGTAGAAAGCACCTTGTGTGAATAACTTGATTGTATCGGTTTGTGATAGCCTTATAATACTTTCTTGTTGATTTGAGAAGTAAACATGTTAGGATGCTACGTGTGTTAGTATCTTGTGATGTTAGTGTAAAGGGGTTTTCCCCTCGACTGCGCTTAAAGTTGTTTGACTATCAGACGTTATGTTGGTATTGTACCACTCAGCTTGACTTTTGTCCGGAGGTTGCGCCCTCCGATGCGGGGTAGACTCGGTGATGCAGGACCGTGATTCGAGGATACCTCATGCGGGTCGAGGATCCATGCGGAACTACGGAGTTCGAGGTTAGTTTACGGCCGCGTGGTCATGCGGTCTTTGTGGCCATGCGGTGCGATTCGGGGCGATGCGGGAGTAGCTACCCTCGATGCGGGGTTATACCTCATGCGGGCCTATGAGGTTGGCCTATCGCGAGTCTGCGGAGAAGTTCGGGGCTAGACGCGCACATTTGATCTGCGCGCGAGTGACCGGCTTTTATCATGTGGACGGTGCAGGCGGATATCATGACACATTTTATGACCTTGTTGAGTGCGTAGGTGTTAGTAGTCGGCTATGCCTTCGTACTTACTGTCTTGTTTTATTAGGACACAGGTGGGACACCGTGTTCATGTATTCCTTGGTGTTTGTGTATCATAAAGCTGGCGATGAGAAGGTATTCCACGGGCACGATTGATGTTGTGGCGTGAGACCCATTGGTAAAATTGAGTGATGACTTGAGGGCGTGAGTCCCTGACTTGACATATTTGCTTACTTATGGTGAATCGTAGTTTGGTTATCATACATGTCTCTGCTTTGTATAGACTACTATGATTTCATTTACGATGTTATTTTGATTTCACATACTTGGTACTGTTATCGACCTCATTCGAGGGCTGCGTTCATGCGCGGTAAAGGTACACCGATCATTGATCCTCGCTCTTAGGGTCACGATTCGGCGTGTGGGAAAGCTCCGTTTCTCGGAGGCTTATCGATGGTATAGTCCCTGTTGTTGTAGGTGTTTACATTCGGGGTATGGCGGGGCCACATCCGCCATTGTTGTCGTATCATTTTCTTAGAAGTGCATGAAATGCAGTTGTGGCGAGGGTTTGTAAAAGGGATTAAAAGCTGTTCATGTTGGAAAAAGTTGTTATTTATATATATGCGAAAGGCAAGTTTTCTCAGTTATTGTTTCATATTTCATAATATGTCTCGTATTGTTTTATGTTCGTGATTACTCGATGTTGTATCACTAGGGTGCGGGGTTAGGCACGATCACGGGCGGAATCGGTCGTGACAAAAGTGGTATCGAAGCGATTAATCCTCGGAAAGTGTCTACAGACCGTATCGATGAGTCTTGATTATCGGTGTGTTGTGCACCACCAATAATGTCGAGGCTATAGGATATTTATGATTGGTTTCTATTCTTCTCACTCTGAGATCTTGCCTTAGAGCTGTGTTGTCATTTGTACCCTCTGACGAAATTATTTCCCTTAGCGTTATGACTCCGCGTATGGCAACACGTGCCCAGGAGGGCAAGGCAGCCGAGGGAGCTGCGAGTTGAGTTCAGAGGGTTGCGAGGGCACAAGCCCAATCATTACCTAGGGTAGTGCTTCATTCGAGGATTTCTGCGACGTCACTAGCCCCAACAGAGTTTGGCACGGCGGCGGCAGTTCCTACTGCGGCCATGACATTTGAACCTTGATTCACGGCCAGGAACAGTGAATATAGATTGCAAAGGCGACCACATTACTAGCTATGGATTTGGCTACGGAGATTATACCGATGTACCACGAGTCTTGATGACTACCTAAGAGGTTGTGCATGAGTAATTCTTGATTGGGCTTGAGCATGGCACGTATGCGGGCTTATGTACAGCAGCCGAAAGCGTAGAGATCGACGGGTTAACCAAGGGCGGGGAGAGGGCCAGAGCAGCAAGGTCCTTCGGTAACTTTCAAGGTGAGTATACCTTAAGTGCTATGTTCTGATAGCAGTGTGTTAGTTGTGATTAGAAATCATGGTGGGTTAACCGAGTAAGATTTTGGGGGATAGAGAAGGTGTGAGCCTTAGAGTGTTATACGTGGAGACCTTAGAGGTAAGGCCATCTCAAGAAAAGGTGTAGTGTTATGTTTGATCCTTATCAGAAGTGCATAGTGCACGTGAGCTATGTTTGGGGATAGGTCCCTAAGTAGTGTGGAATGAAAGTGGGTCGAGTTGAGGCCATGCCGCGGGTCAACCCGCGGCAGGTTTGGTGGTGGGGTCAGTTTGTGGTGGTCCCGCCTTGTGTTAGGGTCACGAGGGTGTTAGGCCCAAGTTTAGTTGACCAGCGTACGAGTTCGTGGATGCATTCGACCAGTAGTCGGGCCGATGGGAGCAGCCCGTCGTGTTTTTCGATCGAGACCATGTACTTGCGGTGTTGTTTATATCAGAAAGGTTGTAAGGCTGCACGGGGTGCCTACCTTCACCTTATGACAGGCAGTGAAGCCCAGGTTGTGGCTATTTTCGTTTTCTAAGAGTTTGACCAGGCAGGGTTAAGAACTCAGGTGAGTCTCAGAATCGCATTCGCCCTCGGGCCAGTGTGTGGATTTCAGGGGTGGTTGTGAGGATTGTTGGATCCTGTGGAAGGAGCGTTTAAGCTACCATTTCAGTGTTCGGATGTCGCCTTATGAAGCCTTGTAGGGGCGGAAGTGTAAGTTGCCGGTCGATTGGTTCGATGTTGGCAAGGTTCAGATGGTTGGTTCAGGCTTGTTCCAGCAGACGGTGGATAGGGTAAAGCTCGTCTAGAAGAAGTTCTGGCAGCTCAGAGGAAATCGTGCGGATAATCGGCGACGACGCTTAGAGGTCAGGTTGACGGTCGGTCTTCTTGAAAGTACCACCCCGGACAGGGTGTGACGAGTTTTGGAAACAGAAGGAACTTAGCCCGAGTTACTTTGGGCTTTTTGAGTTCATGTGAAGAATAGGCGGGTTGCCTATATGTTAGCAATTGCCGTCCGACTTAGGAAGCGATGCGTCCGGTCTTCGTATTGTTATGTTCGGGCTGGCGTATAAAGAGGCGAGCCTACCACGAAACAGACCGAACCGTGGCTCTCCGTATGGCACATCACGAGAAGAGCGTAGGCATGCCTCGAGGATCGCGGCCGGTACCATTTGTTGGGTCGTCGGGGCAAGGCTCGCGACAAAGTGACAAAAGTGGTATCGATGGTGAGAAGTATATTTTGACCCCGGGAAGAGGTATTTGTGGTGATATAGAGGTGTTTCCTCGTGGGCTTGGATGTAAGTCTTTGCGCAGGTGTTTCCATGGCCAGGTGTGGCAGGATTGTTCTCATAAGTATAGTAGTAGAGACTATATCGACGCTTGTATGTTTGGGGACTTAGAAGGAACATTCGGGACGAATGTTTCTAAGGGGGGAAGAATGTTATACCCCGTAGTTCCAGGGTATGTATGCGAGGGCGTGCGTGCGAGAATCACGAGAAAGATGGAAAGGAAGAAAGAGGTGATTTTTCCACGGAAAAGTTTCCGGTTTTTGTGAAGGAAAAAGGTTCGTTAATGGGAATTGGATTCCCAGATTTGGTTTTTGGACTTCTTAGATTATATTAGAATTATGGAATTTTATTTTCGGAAATGGTCACGTGGGGCCCACGGGAGAAATTTACGGTTTTGTGGGGCCCGCTTTGATTTTGAGATTTTGGCCGTTATGGATATTTTGGAAGACGAAATATTTTGGGCGAATCGGGGCGACACGTGTCACCATGTGGCACCCTTGGCGAAATATGTTTGTGCACAACACGGTTAGAGTCGTTTTTGAAACGTTCTACCTAACTTACGAAGGGTAAATTACGGCTATGTCATTTAGTATTTTTGCGGATTTTTCCGAGAGGCGAAGCGTTTTGGACCAACGAGAGGCAACTTGCACCCTCGTTGGTGGACTGAAAGGCGTTAGGGCGAATGGATGAGCAAGTGTTGGTTGATATTTGTGTAGATATTTGTGAGGGTTTTAAGGAGTAGGGTCTAGGGGCACTTGGGCATATCTTGGCCTCCACTTGCCCCACTTGGCTAGATCTTGGCCCTTGGTTGGCCTTTGCTTGGCCTATAAATACCCTCCCTTTGAAGACTTCTTCATCCATTCCATAATTTCCAAGTCTTGAAAACCTCCTCCTCCTTTTTGGTTTCGTCCCTCCTCTTCCCTTGTGAGGCCTTGGCGGGGTGCACCACTCCCAGAGGCCTTGGCCGAGTACACCCCACTCTGAGTGGGGTGCCGTGAGTACCCACTTCTTGTTGATCTCGTAGAATACACCCTCTTGGTAGAAATACTCTCAAAAGTATTGTACTATACCCAAATTACCTTAGCGTATACCTTGTAGTATTCCAAAGAAACCTCTATATCGTAGAGCAGGAAATACTACAGTATGTCCATTTTGTCTCAAACCGAAACCCTAAGGAAATCTTCATTGAGTGATTGAAGTAATTAAGTAGAAGTTGGTTAGAACTTCTAAGGGTTGTTTGGAGCGGGTTGGAGCACCCGGAGTAGGAGCTAAGCGTTGCTAAGGATCGACATTTATACTTGGATAATTATGGGCTTATCGAGGTAATTATCTTGTCCCTCTATTTGTAATTGGAAATTACATGTTGTTAGATTATATAGTTGAAGTATACTCTATATAGAACTAAGCTTAATCTTTGTGCAATGTCTTTTGACTTACGCTTTGAACTGAACTGTAATTACATAGGTCTGTATTACAGTAGACTTGTGTAGTAGTACTGTGGAGTAGAATTGTACCCGTTCGGGTTAGATGTATAACCCCCCCCTGGTTGGCTTGGTAGCCGGCCCCGTTAGAGGAGGAGATTTACGCTGTTGCGGGGGGGGGGAGGTGCTGCCGAATTTTCTGTAGAATGTTCTACGATAAGATCTTGATGTTAATAAGCGCCTTGTGGCCTTATAGGTTGAAGTACTACGTGTGGCGCGTTCTACTTGGCTTAAGGAGTAGCCGACAGTTGGAAGTACTTGGAGCGTTTTGCTATTAGTCGATACTCGTCGCGAGGTATGTGAACCTCTTCCTATCTCTTCTAGCATGATATGTGTGAACTATGTAGTACGGTGAGCGTCGTGTACTAAATGTATTTGATTGGTGTAGAACATAAAGTGTTATAACGGCTTTATGAAGTTGGTTATAACGGCTTTATGTTGGTAAGAAAATACATGTGGTTTTTAAAAGGTAACTGAATTGAACTATAACTGGCTTGTTATGTGTTAATAAAGAACTTGAAGTATTTCAAAAGAGTTTTGAATCATTTTGAAAGAAGAAGTAATACTTGGTTTTTGAAAACTTAAGAGTTATACTAGCTTTATGGGAAGTTAGGTATAACGGCTTAAGAATGTTTCTTGATTTGAAATCGAATGTGTATCGACAAACCACAGCAGCGTTAATTAAGGGAAATGTTTTGATTAATTAAGTATTAATAAAACCAGTAGCAACTTCCATCTGCATAGAAGCTAAGATGAGAAAAAATGATATTTCCTAGATCATGGTTCTTTGTAATAAGATTGTTATAAACAAGAATATCCTACTCACATATAAGGCTTATGTTTCTCAGTTGTTTAAAAGAAAATTATATTCTTAAATGAATAAGGCTATGAACATAAAACCTTTCTAAAATAAGAAAGCGTGAACATTTGAAATTAGGCAAACTTGGGCGTTTGGGAAATAATGTTGTTACTTGATTTTACAAAGGTAAGAGTTTTGGTTTTCTTAAAAGGGCGGTCACTCTATTTTATACTACGGGTATTGTGTGACTTATGTGAAAGAAAGCAGATCTTTTAAAGATTTAATGTGTGAAGTACTTTGGGGTTAGATACAGAACTTGTTAGTAAAGCACCTTGTGTGAATAACTTGATTGTATCGGTTTGTGATAGCCTTATAATACTTTCTTGTTGATTTGAGAAGTAAACATGTTAGGATGCTACGTGTGTTAGTATCTTGTGATGTTAGTGTAAAGGGTTTTCCGCTCATTGCGCTTAAAGTTGTTTGACTATCACCGTTATGTTGGTATTGTACCACTCACCTTGACTTGTGTCAGGAGGTTGGCGCCCTCCGTCGCGGGTAGACTCAGCGATGCAGGACCATGATTCGAGGATACCTCATGCGGGTCGAGGATCCATGCGGAACTACGGGAGTTCGTGTTAGTTTACGGCCGCTTGTGGTCATGCGGTCTTTGTGGCCGTGCGGATCGCGAGTCGGGGCGATCTTGGGAGTAGCTACCCTCGATGCGGGGTTATACCTCATGCGGGCCTATGAGGTTGGCCTATGCGGAGCTGCGGAGTTCGAGGCTAGACGCGCACATTTGATCTGCGAGCGAGTGACCGGCTTTTATCATGTGACGGTGCAGACAGATATCATGACACATTTATGACCTTGTTGCTGTAGGTGTTAGTAGTCGGCTATGCCTTCGTGCCTACCTGTCTTCGTTTTATTAGGACACGGGTGGGACACGGTGTTCATGTGTATTCCTTGGTGTTTGTGTATCATAAACTGCCGGCAGTGAGGAAGGTATTCCACGGGCACGATTGATGTTGTGGGCGTGAGACCCATTGGTAAAATTGAGTGATGACTTGAGGGCGTGAGTCCCTGACTTGACATGACTGCTTACTTATGGTGAACTGTAGTTTGGTTATCATACATGTCTCCTGCTTTGTATAGACTACTATGATTTCATTTACAGTATTTATTTTCAGTTTCACATACTTGGTACCTGTTGTACTGACCTCCTTCGGGGGGCTGCGTTCATGCCGCAGGTAAAGGTACACCAGTCATTGATCCTCGCTCTTAGGGTCACAGTTCAGCGTGTGGGAAAGCTCCGTTTCTCCGGAGGCTTATCAGTGGTATAGTCCCCTGTTGTTGTAGGTGTTTACATTCAGGGGTATGGCGGGGCCCTGTCCCGCCATTGTTGTCGTATCATTTTCTTAGAGGTGCATGAAATGCAGTTGTGGCGAGGTTTTGTAAAAGGGATTAAAACTGTTCATGTTGGAAAAAGTTGTTATTTATATATATGCCGAAAGGCAAGTTTTTCTCAGATTATTGTTTCATATTTCATAATATGTCTCGTATTGTTTTATGTTCCGCTGATTACTCTGATGTTGTATCACTAGGGTGCCCGGGGTTAGGCACCAGTCACGGGCCCGGAATCGGGTCGTGACAGTAAAAGCCACACGATACTAACACCCGTAGTATCGAACACATTCAGGTTTAAATCAAGCACTTTAAACACTTTTTAGCACAACGTCAAGTATACCATTTAAAAATCCAATAATGAATCCATTCATTTACTCCTATAAAGTCATTATAACTAACTTCCCATAAAGCTGTTATAACACTTCATGTTTTAAAACAAGTCAAGACAAAACCATGCCTTTCTTTTAAAACAAACCACTTCAAATTCTTAAGTCTCTTTTCTTTTAGAAATCGAAATCCTTACTTTGGAATTCTTAAGAAGATCGAAACTTGATTACAATAACTCTTATTAGAGCAGCCATGATCTAGGAAATGTAACACCATTTTGTCTTATCTTAGCTTCTATGCAGATGGAGGTTTCTACTGGTTTTAACATGATAAATTGTCATTACTTCTTTCCTTTATTAACGTTGCATTGTCTTGTTCGATCCTTATTCCCATTTCCGAAATTTATGTAACATTATTCTTTTAAAAACCAAATACTCATTTCTCACGAATGAGGTTTCACACTTTTCCACACCATTTAGGTCAATTACAAGTCATGTCTCTTATCTTTTGAAATCAACAAACCATTCTTTTAGCTACATAAAGTGGTTATAACAAACTTCCCATAAAGTCGTTATAACACTTTATGTTTTAAACCAACCAATTACAACTATAAGCCCTTATGAGACCAAGAGGGCTTATTCTCTAACCACCGAGTACTTATTACTAACGAATAAGATTTTCCTACTCTTTCAACAATCAAGACCTTTACACTTCATATCAAGACAAGGCACAAAAGGGAAATTTAATTCCTTTAACACACGTGCGTCTACCGCACTATATATTTCACAAATAGTCATGCTGAAGAGGATAGGAAGAATCACATACCTCGCGACGATTGTCGACAATAAGCAAAATGCTCCACAGTACTATACCCTCCAAGTAGGATGCTACCGTAGTACTTCAATCCTATAAGGGTCATAAAACGTCTATCAATCTCTAGCTTCGAACGTAGAATGACTAAGTGCAAGGTCCCTACATTCTACGGAAAGTCGGACAGCACTCCCTTTGTTTCTACTTACTATGCCACCTCTTTCAAGGCCGAATTTCAATAACCAACGTCACATTTAAGGCACACAATCAGCTAACCACAAAGGGGATTACACGCCTTTACAGGACGCGTAAAATTCCGCCCCACAATGATACAAAATAAACCAATAATTTCCATGCCATTCTTGGCTAACAATAAACAAATCCTAAACCCCTTTCCAACTCTTTTCCAATTCAAGTTCTTAGGTCTAACATGATATCTAGCCTTAGACATCTTCACAATTACAATTTCCTCCTTTACAATATGTGACGACCAAATTAGAAATCCAATTGAAGTTACCAACTTAAGGTTAACATGCCCATTTCAGTTTCAACAAGACAACAAGATCCAAATCTATTCAAATATAACAGCCTCTGGCTCAATTCTAAACTACTAAAATATAACAGCCTCAGGCTCATTTCTAAACTACTAAAATATAACAGCCTCAGGCTCATTTCTAAACTACTATAACAAGTATAACTAATATCCAAGAGAAGGGGAAACTTTTACCTTTTGAGAAACCCACAAAAGCCCATTTCTTCCACTTCTTTTCCGTCAAACTCATCTACCAGCGCTCCCCACAAGTTTACCCACACTTTTTCTTCTTGTCGCCGCTCCAACAGTTTCACCTAAGGCAAGGTCTCTTCAAAAAAACTAGAGAGAAAGGGAGAGGGTTTTTCTTGGGAGGGCTTTGAAATGAAAATGGCCAAGTCTTCCATGACTTGGCCCTAAAATAGGCCCTTAATCTGGTCAAAAGGATGGGAGGGACACTTGTCACCCTCCCATAGGCTTTTAACAAAATATCCCCTGATTTTCGTCTTTTCCCGCAGAAAATCCCGCCTCAGCGCCTTGAAACCCCGCGGACCCAGTACAACCGGCGCCATGCCCTGCGTCCGGCGCGGCCGCTGCACCTGAACCGAAACGCTTTGCACATTGCGCGCAAACTTGAAACTTCCATAACTTTTGACTCTGATGTCCTATCGACGAACGGTTTGTTGCGTTGGAAACTAGATTTAACGAACTACACATTAGGCTCTTTAAACACCTTGAAATTCTTAACATCTGGGGTACAACACTCCAAGGCAAACTTAAAATCCGTCCAACACATGTTTGTCAACTTATCTTTCAACTTTCAACTCTTATATTCCTTGAATTTACGGGGTGTAACATTCTCCCCCCCTTAGAAACATTCGTCCCGAATGTTCCTTCTAAGTCTCCAAAACGCGGACGCCGGTATAGTTTTCACCACTGCACTAACAAAAGAATCAGTTATGCCACTCACAGACTTATCACCCGAAAATACTCCCCGCATACTAAGTACTTCCGACAAGGATCACTGTAAAATCTTTTACTCTAGTCGGCCTTACCTCTAAGGTCTCGATTGTTATAAATTCTAAAGTTCAAAATTTTCTCATCCTCGGACTTACCCTTTTCACTAATCAGGCTTCTAAATCACATTTTAACACAAAGTTATCCGAACATAACACTTAACACATCACATATCATCAATGCATACTAGTCTCTAGAGGGTTAAGAATATACCTGTAACTATTTCTTCACTTCCCTTTTTTTTTGTCGTTCTACTCATGTTCCTTCCCTGCACGGCGCACAAAAGGAGGAGATGAATCAGCCACTGATCCCGAAGGCTGAGTCTCTACATCCGCGCTACCTCTGGTTGGACAATTTCTCGCAAAATGGCCCTGCTGGCCGCATGCAAAACAAACTCCCATTCCAGCACGACACTCCCCATTATGGAGCCTACCACAACGACCACAACGAGGTAGGGGTGGTCCCATCTGACTAACGTCCCTGCTCCCCCAAAAACCTGAAACCTTGGAGCCCTGACCTGCTCCTGAATCTCCCGAATGTCCTGAAGACTGTGGTGGAGCACTCCGTACTGGCGGAGGCGCATAACTAGTCTGCTGCTGAGGCTGCCTGCCTCGAAGGTCACCAGAGGACCCTGCTGTCCTGGCCCTCTTCTGCTGATCTTGGTTATTCTGTCGACCCCTACGCTCCTCACACCCAAGTGCATAAGCCTGCATGCGGGCAATATCCATGCCCGGCTGAAGAGCTACTCCCGTGCAACTCTCTGCTAAGTAGTCATCGAGTCCTGTGACATAACGGTGCACTCTATCCTCCATATCTGCCACCAGAGCGGGGACATACCGAGCCAATGAGTCAAACTCTACATTGTACTCCCGAACTGTGCGCCCTCTTTGTCTCAGCATCAAAAATCTGTCGGCCCGTGTCCTCCTCATCTGTGGAGGCAAGAAATGGCCAAGGAAAGCCTCTGAGAACTCGCCCCAACCAGCTGGAGGTGCATGCTCCCCCCGGGACAGCTCCCACGAATCAAACCAGTCGACTGCAGTATCACGCAGCCGATGCGAACCTAAGACCACTGACTCGGTCTCCGAAGCCTTGATCACTCTCATGATCCGCTGTAACTGTCGGATGAACTCCTGCGGATCATCCTCAGGCCTCGACCCGTAGAACTCAGGTGGGCTGCAACTCAGAAAATCCCGTAGTCTCAAACTATCTGATCTCGGGTGAACCATGGGTGCTACTGGAACTGCTGCATCCAGTCTATCCTCGTGCCTGGCCACGATCCTGGCCAATAACTGGGCCATCTCCCTGTAACCCATCTCCTCTGCCCCAGGCTGTGGGACTGGAGGCTCAGGTGCCGTGGTCTCGTGAGAGACATTCTTTGCTCTACTCGCGACTCCTCTGTGCGCTTGCCCTTTTGGGCTCTAGTTGCCTTGCGTGGAGGAATCACTGGTATACAAAGAATACGTCAGAGGGAGTCCAACTTATAACACAGCTCTAAGGCACGATCTCAGAGTGAGAAGAATGGAAACCAATCCTAAATATCCTATAGCCTCCTGATTATAGATGTGGTGCACAACACACCGATAATCAAGACTCTACTGGATACGGTCTGTAGACACTTTCCGAGGATTAACTGCTCTGATACCACTTTTGTCACGACCCGAACCCGGGCCCGTGACTGGTGTCTTACCCCGGGCACCCTAGTGATACAACATCAGAGAAAAACCAGCGGAAATAAAAACTCATGAAAGAAAACAGTGAAATAAGAAAACAGGCTAACCCAAACGGTTACCTTTTTGTACATAAATGAAAACTTGAACAGTTACATCCCTTACAAACCTGCCCACAACAGTGCTACAGACCTCTAAGAATTTTGAAACCATAATGACGGACGGGGCCGCCATGCCTTGAATATACAAAAGTCTACTATTTGAGGAACCGTACCACGGACAAGCTTAGAAGATATGGAGCTTTCAGAACCGAACAGCGATCCTAAGAGTGTGGATCGCAAGCTATGTACCTCAACTGCGGCATGAACGGCCCCGAGGAGGTCGATCTAACAGTACCAAGTATGTGAAACGGAAAAATACTGTAAATGAAATCATAATAGTCTATATAAAGCAGGAGACATGTATGATAACCAAACTCTGACACCACAACATATAAGCGATCATATCAAGATAGGGACTCATGCGTGAAATCCTCACTCAAATACAACCCGAATTTAACGCCTGATGGCTGCATGCCCCGGCATCTCACCTCGGTATAAGCATGGCACTGGGACCGTCCTAATGGGCCCATACCCGTGGACCATCCAACGTGTCGGTATGCCCAAAGGAGATAACAAGATAACAATCCCTGTGGAAGCATACCCGTGGGCTACCCAACGTGTCAGTATGTCCAATCAAATAACAAGATACTACTCATTGTGGGACGATACCCGTGGGCGCTGGCGTGTCGGTATGTCCAAACAACTACAAGATAACACTCCTAATGGAAGCATACCCGTGGGCTACCCAACGTGTCAGTATGTCCAAACAACTACAAGATAACACTCCTAATGGAAGCATACCCGTGGGCTACCCAACGTGTCAGTATGTCCAAGAGGTATCGATGTAGTGGAAGCATACCCGTGGGCTACCCAACGTGTCAGTATGTCCATCAATCAACCAGATAGCCGGCCCTCCAACGAGAGACGCGGTAGCACAGAAATACAACACTTGCATAACAAAAGCTATCACAACAAGCATAGGCCAGTTCAACGCACTTTCATTTCCTTAAAAACAAAGACCTCTTTCTACGTAAAAGCCACACGATACTAACACCCGTAGTATCGAACACATTCAGGTTTAAATCAAGCACTTTAAACATTTTTTAGCACAACGTCAAGTATACCATTTAAAAATCCAATAATGAATCCATTCCTTTACTCCTATAAAGTCATTATAACTAACTTCCCATAAAGCTGTTATAACACTTCATGTTTTAAAACAAGTCAAGACAAAACTATGCCTTTCTTTTAAAACAAACCACTTCAAATTCTTAAGTCTCTTTTCTTATAGAAATCGAAATCCTTACTTTGGAATTCTTAAGAATATCGAAACTTGATTACAATAACTCTTATTAGAGCAGCCATGATCTAGGAAATGTAACACCATTTTGTCTTATCTTAGCTTCTATGCAGATGGAGGTTTCTACTGGTTTTAACATGATAAATTGTCATTACTTCTTTCCTTTATTAACGCTGCATTGGCTTGTTCGATCCTTATTCCCATTTCCGAAATTTATGTAACATTATTCTTTTAAAAACCAAGTACTCATTTCTCACGAATGAGGTTTCACACTTTTCAACACCATTTAGGTCAATTACAAATCACGTCTCTTATCTTTTGAAATCAACAAACCATTCTTTTAGCTACATAAAGTGGTTATAACAAACTTCCCATAAAGCCGTTATAACACTTTATGTTTTAAACCAACCAATTACAACTATAAGCCCTTATGAGACCAAGAGGGCTTATTCTCTAACCACCGAGTACTTATTACTAACGAATAAGATTTTCCTACTCTTTCAACAATCAAGACCTTTACACTTCATATCAAGTCAAGGCACAAAAGGGAAATTTAATTCCTTTAACACACGTGCGTCTACCGCACTATATATTTCACAAATAGTCATGCTGAAGAGGATAGGAAGAATCACATACCTCGCGAACATTGTCGACAATAAGCAAAATGCTCCACAGTACTATACCCTCCAAGTAGGATGCTACCGTAGTACTTCAATCCTATAAGGGTCATAAAACGTCTATCAATCTCTAACTTCGAATGTAGAATGACTAAGTGCAAGGTCCCTACATTCTATGGAAAGTCGGACAACACTCCCTTTGTTTCTACTTACTATGCCACCTCTTTCAAGGCCGAATTTAAATAACCAACGTCACATTTAAGGCACACAATCAGCTAACCACAAAGGGGATTACACGCCTTTACAGGACGCGTAAAATTCCGCCCCACAATGATACAAAATAAACCAATAATTTCCATGCCATTCTTGCCCAACAATAAACAAATCCTAAACCCCTTTCCAACTCTTTTCCAATTCAAGTTCTTAGGTCTAACATGATATCTAGCCTTAGACATCTTCACAATTACAATTTCCTCTTTTACAACATGTGACGACCAAATTAGAAATCCAATTGAAGTTACCAACTTAAGGTTAACATGCCCATTTCAGTTTCAACAAGACAACAAGATCCAAATCTATTCAAATATAACAGCCTCTGGCTCAATTCTAAACTACTAAAATATAACAGCCTCAGGCTCATTTCTAAACTACTAAAATATAACAGCCTCAGGCTCATTTCTAAACTACTATAACAAGTATAACTCATATCCAAGAGAAGGGGAAACTTTTACCTTTTGAGAAACCCACAAAAGCCCCTTTCTTCCACTTCTTTTCCGTCAAACTCGTCTACCAGCGCTCCCCACAAGTTTACTCACACTTTTCCTTCTTGCCGCCGCTCCAACAGTTTCTCCTAAGGCAAGGTCTCTTCAAGAAAACTAGAGAGAAATGGAGAGGGTTTTTCTTGGGAGGGCTTTGAAATGAAAATGGCCAAGTCTTCCATGACTTGGCCCTAAAATAGGCCCTTAATCTGGTCAAAAGGATGGGAGGGACACTTGTCACCCTCCCATAGGCTTTTAACAAAATATCCCCTGATTTTCGTCTTTTCCCGCAGAAAATCCCGCCTCGGCGCCGCGGCCCCGCCGCCGGCGCCGCGGCGCTTCCACTTCAGAAAATAATTTCCCGCATTCCGGCGCCGCGGCCCTGCATTCAGCGCGCGGCTGAAACCCACGGACCCCGGTACAACCGGCGCGACCTCGCATTCGGCGCCGCTGCACTGTACTGAAAAAACTGCTTGCCTGCACCAAACTTGAAACTTCCATAACTTTTGACTCCGATGTCCAATCGACGAACGGTTTGTTGCGTTGGAAACTAGATTTAACGAACTACACATTAGGCTCTTTAAACACCTTGAAATTCTTAACAACTGGGGTACAACACTCCAAGTCAAACTCAAAATCCATCCAACACATGTTTGTCAACTTATCTTTCAACTTTCAACTCTTATATTCCTTGAATTTACGGGGTGTAACAGTACGGTTCCAGTTTCCTGAGGAGCCGGTTGTTGAATGGGAGGGGAGCACTGTATCACCGAGGGGTAGGTTTATTTCCTACCTCAAGGCTAGGAAGATGGTGCAGAAGGGGTATATCTACCATCTCATTCAGGTGTTCGATACTGAGGCTGCGGTACCAGATTTTCAGTCAGTTCCAGTAGTCAGAGAGTTCCCAGATGTGTTTCCAGACGACCTCCCGGGTATCCCTCCTGAGAGGGAGATAGAGTTTTGTATCGATGTGCTGCCAGACACTCGGCCTATTTCCATTCCGCCATACAGAATGGCACTTGCCGAGTTGAGAGAATTGAAGGACCAGCTGAGAGATTTGCTGGAGAAGGGTTTCATCAGGCCTAGTGTTTCTCCCTGGAGGGCGCCGGTATTGTTCGTGAAGAAGAAGGATGGGACGCTGCACATGTGTGTTGATTACAGGCAGCTGAACAAGGTGACTATTAAGAACAGATACCCCCTTCCCAGGATTGATGATTTGTTCGACCAACTGCAGGGTGCGAGATGTTTCTCCAAGATTGATCTGCGATCGGGCTATCATCAGGTACGAGTCAGAGGCGGATGTCCCTAGGATCGCATTCGGACGTGCGGGCATTATGAGTTCGAGTCATGTCTTTCGGGTTGACCAATGCTCCGGCGGTATTCATGGATTTGATGAACCGAGTGTTCAAGCCATTTTTGGACACGTTTGTGATAGTGTTCATTGATGATATCTTGGTTTATTCTCGCTTAGAGCAGGAGCATGCGGAGAATTTCCAAATGTGAGTTTTGGTTGGCTTCAGTGGCTTTTCTTGGGCATATTGTCGGGGCTGATGGTATTCGGGTGGATACGGCCAAGATCGAGGCAGTCAGGACTTGGCCTAGACCTACTACTCCGACAGTGCGCGACTTTTGGGCCTCGCAGTTATTATCGGCGGTTCGTAGAAGTTTGCTTCTATCTCTCGCACCATTGACTAGGTGACTCGGAAAGCGGCTAAGTTTGATGGTGATGCTTGTGGCGTGGTTTCGATTCTTTGAAAGAGATCGACCGCCCCGTTCTTACTCTTCCGCAGGTCCGCACGGTTATGTTGTGTATTGTGATCGTCGGCGTCGGGCTCGGATGTGTGTTGATCACGGTGGGTAAGGTTATAGCGCACGATCCCGACAACTTAAGAAGCATGAGAGGAACTACCCACCCATGATTTGGAGTTAGCGGTGATTCACACTTTGAAGATCCGAGGCACTATTTGTATGGGGTTCATGTGGATATTTATACGCACCACAAGAGCCTCGGATATCTTCACCAGAGAGCTGAACTTACGACAGAGACGGTGGTTAGAGTTGCTCAAGGATTACGATGTCGACATCCTGTACCACCCGGGGAAGGCCAATGTTGTGGCAGATGCTCTTAGCCGTAGGTCAATGGGGAGTCTATCAGATGTTCAGCCAGAAAGGAGGGGCATGGTCCGCGAGTTACATCAGTTAGCGAGCCTTGGAGTCCGACTGATTGATTCTGATAGCAGTGGGGTTCGAGTTCGAGAGGTTGCCGAGTCTTCCATCGTCGAGGAGGTGAAGAGGCAACAGTTTGAGGATCCGGTTTTGATTCGGTATCGTGATGCGGCTCTTCGTGAGAGGAAGGGTCCTTTTGAGGTAGCACCTGATGGGGTGCTAAGGTTTGAGGGCAGGTTGTGTGTTCCAGATGTTTGAGACTTGGCGGCGAGTTCTAGGGGAAGCACACAGCGCGCGTTACTCTATCCATCCAGGGTCGACCAAGATGTACCACGACCTTAGATCTGTGTATTGGTGGGATGGCTTGAAGAGGGACGTTGCAGAGTTTGTAGCTCAGTGCCCGTGTTGTCAGCAGGTGAAGATAGAGCACCAGAGGCCTGGTGGATTATTGCAGACGATAGAGATCCTGACCTGGAAGTGGGAGGTGATCAACATGGACTTTATCACAGGATTACCTCGCACTCAGAGGAAGCATGATTATATATGGGTTATCGTCGACGGTGTGAAATCAACCCACTTTCTTCCGTCGGGCGACTTTTTCGGCTGAGGATTATGCCAGACTTTACATCCGAGAGATCGTCAGACTACATGGAGTCCCTATTTCGATCATATCGACCGAGAGCCCGGTTTCGGCTAACTTAGAGGTCTTTCCGTAAGGGTTTAGGGGCAGTGAGCACTGATCGCATTCCATCCACGAGCAGACGGGCGGTGGCGCACTATCCGCACTCTTGAGGATATCTGCGAGCTTTGTGTTATTGACCGAGTGGTACCGGAGGATCATTTGCCTCTAGTTGAGTTTGCGTATAATAATAGCTACCACTCCGGTATTCGGATGGCGCCTTATGAGGCCTTGTGTGGGAGGAAGTGCGGTCGCCGATAAGGCTGGTTTGATGTAGGCGAGTGCGATTAGTAGGACCGACACTGTACATCGTGCGATGGATAAGGTGAAGCTTATCCAGGAGCGGTTACTGACAGCTCAGAGTCGACAGAAGTCATATGCAAATCATCGTCGTCGGCATCTGGAGTTCGAGGTTGATGATTGGGTTTTCCTGAAGGTGTCACCCATGAAGGGTGTGATGAGATTCGGGAAGAAAGGGAAACTCAGCCCAAGGTACATTGGGCCGTATCAGATTGTCCGCAGGGTAGGCAAGGTTTCCTACGAGTTGGATCTGCCGTCCGATCTGGAGGCAGTACATCCGGTTTTTCACGTTTCTATGCTGAGGAGATGTATCGGGGATCCATCTAGAGTGCACCTGATTGACGATGTCCAGGTGACCGAGGGGTTATCGTATGAGGAGATTCCCATAGCGATAATCGATCGTCAGGTTAGGCGTCTGCGGACGGGGCGTGGCTTCCGTCAAAGTCTAGTGGCGGAACGAGCTCAGGGAGGAGATGACGTGGGAAGCTGAGGAGGACATGAGGCAGAAGTATCCTCACCTATTCCCCACACCTCCAGGTAACTCACTTTTCTACTTGTAAATTTTCATTGTCATATATGCCTAAGTGTTGTTTTGTGGCCGTGTGTGGCATTTGCAAACTGTTTAAGTTATGAAGAACCTTATCGTTATCTGTCTTGGGAAGGAACATTCAGGACGAATGTTTCTAAGGAGGGGAGAATGTTATACCCCGTATTTCGGTATGTATGCGTGAGGCGTGCGTCAAAAGTTTAGCCTTAGTTAGGCACTTTGGACGAAAAATATTTGTACACAACTCACTAAAAGAATCGTTTTCCGACGAAATGTTTTACAAACTTGCGAAGGAAAAATTACGGCTATGTCATTTCTATTTTTTGCGGATTTTTCTGAGAGACGAAATATTTTGGACCAACGAGAGGGTGACACTTGTCACCCTCAAGTGGACGGCACACATGGGCAAGTTGGACGATTTTGTGGCCTTGCACAAGTCAAGGTTAGGTAGGATATTTGTGTGTAGTAGATGGATAAGGACACTTGGGTGAATCCCCACCCTCCACTTGCCCTCCACTTGCCATCATCTTGGCCATTGGTTGGCCTATAAATACCCCCCTTAAGATGAAGAGTTCTTCATCCACAAATCAATTTCCAAGTCTCCAAAGTCCCTCCTCTCCTTATAGTTCTCGTCAAAGCTCTCTTTCCCCCTTTAAAAGAGCCTGGCCAGAAACACCCTCTCCTCCCCCTTCCGTGAAGTCTCGGCCCAAGTACCCCCCCCGTTGGTAGAAATACTCTCCAAGTATTGTTACTATCCCCAAAATACCTTAGCCAATCCCTTATAGTATTTCCAAAGTTATCTCTATACGTAGAGTCCGGAAATACTACCTTGTATTCCATTAGTCACTAAACGAAACCCTAAGAGAAACTTCATAGTTGGTTGTAGTAGAAAGTAGAAGTTGTGTAGAAACTTCTAAGGGTTCTTGGAGCGGATTGGAGCGTACAGATTAGGAGCTAAACCTCGCTCAGGATCGACTTATATCTTGGATAATATTGGGCTTATCGAGGTAAATAATCTTATCCTTCTATTGTAATTAGAGAATACATACTGTAGAAGTATAGAAATAAGTATAAAATACATAGAAGGATATTAAAAGGAGAGTAATGAACTGTAATTACTTAGAAGGGTATTACAGAAAAGAATTGAATTGTAATCACATCAGAAGAATTTAAGAAGATTGAACTGTACTTACATAGGACTGTATTTACAGTAGACTTGTATAGTTTACCGGGTAGGGAAGTGCTGCCCATTTTTCCGTAGAATAGAGAACCCTCTGTTTAGAATATCCTACAGAATAGTCTAGACGTTGATAGACGTATTTGACTATTATAGGTTGATACTCTACGCGCGACATATTCGACTTGGCAGGTGGATTTCGCCAAGAAGGTATGTGATTCTTCATATACTCTTGAGCATGATATTTTAAAATATATATATAGTACGGTAGACGTACGTATGTTAACTGAACGTAGTTTTACTGCAATTTCTTTTGACTTAAGCCTGAATAATAAAAATCTTGAAGTCTTTCAAAAGAATTATAAATCATTTTTGAAAGAAGAAGAATAATTGTTTAAAAAAAAAAAAAAAAAAAAACAAAAAGCTTAAGAGTTATACTAGCTTTATGGGAAGTTAGGTATAACGACTTAAGAAAGATAAAAGGAACGGTTTACTTATGTGTTTATAAAAGAATTATATTGTTTTCTGGAAAGTATAATAAGATGGTTTGATAAGTGGACATAATATGATGCTATGTGTGTTAGTGTCTTGTAACATTGGTATAAGAGGGTATTCTTGTTGTGCTTATGTTGTTTAACGATAATATGTTATGTTAGTATTATATCACTCACCTCTTGACATGATACCGGGGGTTAAGCTGCCCTCCGATTCGGGGTAGACTCAGGCGGTCTGGGACCATGATTCGAGAATACCTCATGCGGGTCCAGGGGACCTATGCGGAGCTACGAGAGTTCCAGGTTAGTGTGCGGCCTTTATGGTCATGCGGTCTATGTGGCCATGCGGACTACGAGTCCAGGACGATGCCGAGGAGTAGCTACCCTCGATGCGGGGGATACCTCATGCGGGCCTAGGTGGCCTATGCGGACTACGAGAGTCCAGGATTAGGCTTGCATAATGATACTATGGGCGATTGGCCCTGCTTCGATCATTCGCAGCCTAGAAAAGACCTGTTACAGTTTACCTATTGTTGCTCTTGTTTATGATGTGGCACTATGTGCGGTTACATTGGTTGTTTCGTGCATATTTGTAAAATTGGTTTTAAAATGATATGATTTCTTTGGTGTCAGGAGCTCCATCTTCTCCGGAGGCTCGACTTTTGGGTATGATCTCCCTGTTGTGTAGATAGTTTTGTACATTCAGGGTATGGCGGGGCCCTGTCCCGCCATAGTTGTTTACTTCCTTAGAGGTTTGTAGTCCTATTGTACAGTTGTGATGTAAACTGCCAGATTCTTATATATATATGCCGAAAGACACCCTTTTCTCAGATAAAATATGTCTCATTTACAATTGTTTCATGTCTTGTGTTTTTATATTCCGTTGATTTCTCTGATGTATGACTACTTGGGTGCCTGGGTAAGGCACGATCCACGAGCCGGGCGGTCGTGACATGCGGCATGAACGCACTCCGAAGAGGTCGATAACAGTACCAAGTATGTGGCGAAAAATACTGTAAATGAAATCATAGTAGTCTATATAAAGCAGGAGACATGTATGATAACCAAACTACAGTTCACAATAATATAAGCAGTCATGTCAAGTCAGGGAATCACGCCCTCAAAGTCATCACTCAAATATAACTATGGGTCTCACGCCCACAACATCAATCATGCCCGTGGAATACCTTCCTCACTGCCGACAGTCTATGATATAAAAGAACCAAGGAATACACATGAACACCAGGTCCCACCTGTGTCATAATAAAACCGTACGGGGTAAGTACGAAGGCATAGCCGACTACTAAAACCCACAGTACCAACAAGGTCATAAAATGTATCACGAGGTCTATCTAGACCGCCACATGATCGAAGTTGGCCACTCGCCCGCAGTATCAAATGTGCGCGTCTAGTCCTGGAACTTCCCGCAGCTCCGCTGTTACACCCCGTATTTGCAAGACATGCTTTAAGAGCGTACGTAAGAACTCGCAAGTGTTAAGATTTGAGACTTGTAAAAAGTTTTTTTTATCGGAATTGTGAAATTTTCGGAAAACGTAATATTGTGACGAATGGGAGGGCGACATGTGTCACCCCCCCTTAAATGAGCTTGTACGAATTGATCATGGACATAAGGGTCATTTGACCCTTGTTAGGAAGACAAGTCTTGCAACTTGAAGAGCTTGACATAATTGACTTGGTCAATGGACCCACAAAGTCTTGATATTTGCTAAGACCTTATCCTAGCCACCCAGTTGTTTATATCTTGACCCTCCAATGTGATATATTATACTACTAGTAGCAAGAGTGAGCTCAACACTTAGCCAAATTTCACAACAATTTGAAGAGCTCAAGAACAAGGCTCACGGGTTCATGTCCAACAAGAAGGAAAAAAATTTGTTTCTTGTCCAATAATCTCCCCACTTTAAACCAAGGTTCCTAAGTGTATTGTGAGTGTATCTCAATAGAAAAATCTCGGAAAAAGATAGTTTTCGGGTTAGTCGCAAAACGAAAACTTAGTTGTCTTTCTAGGTTTTGTTTAGAAGTTTGAAGGAAAATTGTTTGTGTTGCTCTAAGGGTCTCAAGGAGCGGATTGAAGTGTCTTGAAGAGGCTCTAGATTGCTAAGGAGCGACTTCGGATTTGAAGATTTGGATTAAGATTCGTTGAGGTATAATCTTGTTCTTTGAAAGTGTTACAAGATTATTTATGTTGTTGTTAGCTATACTTGTTGCTAGCATGAAGTATAGGTGTTGAACTTTGTAAGGATTATGGATTGATTGTGGCCTTGGAAATCCGAAATGTAATGTGAGCCATGTTAAGTTGGACTACAATTTGGTCGTTATTAGAATCGTCGCATGTTATTGACTTAAAGATTATAGTAGTTATAATTGGTTGCGACTTGATATCATGTTATGCTAACAATTTGGATTGAATTGGAAATTGGATAAGAATTGTGTTGTAGTATTTCACGTTGGCCGAATTGGGCATATAGTTTGTATTAGTTTGATATCTATTGTGGGGCGGAATTTTACACGGCTAGTAGGCGTGTAATCCCCTATTGGTAATTGCTTTTGATTGGGCCTTAAATGTGGCGTGTTTGGTTATTGTATTCGGCCTTGAAAAAGGTGGCAAAGTAAGTAAAAACAAAGGAGGTGCTGTCCGATTTTCCGTAGAATTTAGAGACTTAGCACCTAGAATATTCTACGTATGAAGTAAGAGGTTAATGGACGTATTGTGACCATTATAGGTTGAAGTACTAAGTATAGCGTACCCTACTTGAAGGATGGATTAGCTATCAAGATTGAAGTACTTTGGAGCATTTTGCTACTTGTCGATAATCGTCGCGAGGTATGTGAACCTCTTCCTTCCTTTGGCATGATTCTATGTATGGAATATACCTGTAGTATGATTTCATGTTTCCTATTACTCTTAGAAGTTAAGAGGTAGTTGTGTGACCTACTCTATGTAGAACTTTTCATATCTTTGAGCATGACTAGTTGCACATATGTAGTACGGTAGACGTACAACACCTTGATATCCTTTACTAGTTTTGTAAATAGCCAAGTTGAGTGAGTTAGGAGATTTACTCACTTTTTTGAAAGTATAAAGGATGTCTTAAGTTTTATTTAAGTTAAGGGACTTGAAGAGTTTTAAAGTATGTGATACTTGTTCCGTTTTAAACGTATAAGTCCCTTGGATAGGAAATTGTTTTTTTGGCTAAGGTATAAAGTGAATATAACGGCTTTATGGGAAGTTAGTTATATTTGCTTTATGGAAAGATAAATGACTTGACTTTAGTGAAGGGGCAACTTGTTTTTAAGGCATCAATTGCCTAAGGTTTTATAATAAAAGAAGTCACTTGTTTTTAAGGCATCAATTGCCTAAGGTTTTATAATAAAAGGAGTCACTTGTTTTCTAAAGGTTAAGAGACTAATTGTATTTTTGAAAGTTATGAGAATTGATTTGAAAGTATATAATACTTGGTTTCAAAAATTAGAAGTCTCTTGGTTATAAAAGGAACGTGTTGGTCTAAACCATAAAGGGTTATAACGGCTTTATGGGAAGTTGGTTATAACGTCTTTATGGAAGGTTAAGAGAATGGTTTTCTCTAATGAAGTAATCAAGAAATAACTTGTATTAAGGAAGGGCAAATTGTTTTAAAGGTACCAATTGCTTAAGGTTTTTAATAAAGAAGTCACTTGATTTAGAAGCCGGTAATTGTATTTCTAAAAAGGTATTGTGACTTGTCTTGAAAGATGGATAGGACTTGATACTACGGTTGTTAGTATTGGGGAAGTTTTATTTGGAAAGGAGTCTCTTAAAAAGAATGTACGTACGTAGTACTTTGGCCTGTTTAATTGAGAATAATTCTATGTTGTGCCTTGATAAGTACTTTGGCTTGTTAAATGAGAATTATTCTATTTGTGCCTTGATTAGTACTCTGGCTTGATAAATTGAGAATTTGTCTAAGTGTGCCTTGATAAGTACTTTGGCTTGTTAAATGAGAATTATTCTATGTGATGCCTTGATAAGTACTTTGGCTTGTTTAGTTGAAGCGCCTATGTGTCTTTGGAAATAGCCGGTTGTGTGCTATTGGTATATCAGTCGTTTCGGGGTCATTCCCCGGGTTTGTGGCATTTGCAGATTCCGTGGAATTGCTACCCACGATGCGAGGAATACCTCATGCGGGTACGTAAGGACTTATGCGGGTGAAATAGTCCCATCCGGGCGGGTCCAGCCTATGCGAGGAATACCTCATGCGAGTCCGTAAGGGCTTATGTGGGTGAAATAGTCCCATGCGAGGAATACCTCACGCGGGTCCACGCGGCCTATGCGGGTGAAATAGTCCCAGGAATAGGATGGTTAAATGATCTCGCGCGGATGGTCTGTTTGATCATGAGCTTCCTATTTTATATTGTAAAGACACTACTGTTTACTCTCATTGTTAGTAAGGCACAATGTGTTGTAATTTGATTATCATATATGTCCCCGAATTTGGTTGTGTTACCCTATGGTCATGCTTTTGTGATGTGAGATTCCACGGGCAGGAGATATATATGTGTTGTGTATGTGTACGCTGACAGTGAGGTGGGATGCCACGGGCGCGTCACATGGTTATATTTTTACACTTATAGCTGTCGACAGTGATGGGGGATTCCACGGACACGCTTTGATATTTGTGTGACTTGATCGCGTCCCAGATTGGGCCGGGTAGTATATGCGCCCTCCTTAAAGGGCCGGATTGTACTTATGAAAGGTAAGTAAGTTATACAGAAATGAACTTAATGATTTTTCCTAATCATGTGTGTAAGAATGTGACTATAACCTTTATTGAAAATGGGAAAAGATATTTATGTGAAATTAAGTTCATAAGTGGTAATGAAACGGCAGGATCTGGTATGTACTTTTTATACTTAACCCTGTCATTCTTTTATCTGATTATGGTTTGTTTCTTGTCGTTAATTCAGTTCCATATTACTTTTGTTATGCGACCCCGCCGAGTGCGTTCATACCCGCAGGTTTTAGGTACCCAGGTTGGTGATCCTTGCTCTTAGGATCTCGGTTCAGTTTTTGAGAGAAAGCTCCATTTGCTCCGGAGGCTTAGCTCTTGGTACGGTTCTCCCTGAGGTAGAAGACTCATGTATATTCAGGGGTATGGCGGGGCCCTGTCCACGATTGTTATGTTAAAACTCTTAGAGTGCAGTAGTCACATATGTGGTTGGGCATGTAAGCGAGATGTACTTTTGATTATGTTTATATTATGGAAGGCGGCCTGATCGGCTAGCCTGTGACGTTTTTATTTACACATGTGTTTATGTTGTGTATGTTCCGCTGCTATTCTCTGATGTATACCTAAACGGGGTGCCCAGGTAGGGCACCGATGCGCTGAGGGTCGGGTCGTGACAAAAGTGGTATCGAGCGATTAGTCCTCGGAAAGTGTCTGAGGCGTGTTGATGGAAGTCTTGATTATCGGTGTGTTGTGCACCACATCTATAATCGGGAGGCTGCAGGACATTTAGGATTGGTTTCCATTCTTCTCACTCGAGATCGTGCGATAGAGTGTGTTGTTAAGGGTCGTCTCTCCCTAACGAGTTATGTTGATTGCGACTACGAGAAAGCGTGATGACCCAGGAAGGACTATGTGGATTGCGTATCCAGGTTGGTAATGATTATAGTATAGTTGGTATTGTGACATATATCTATACGGAGTTATGTATGAGGGTCATTTATGGGTTGCCTAGAATAGTTTTAGGTTTACCAAGAGTGGTAAAGACTAACTAGATACCGGGAAGGTATGGAATAGTTAATGAATTTTCGCCAAGATCTTATGTGTTGTTTTGAGATAATTGGGGAGGGATGAGCTGTCTGATAGGGTAGTGAACCCTTAAGAAGCCATGTTAAGGAACTTAAAGGAATGTCATGTAAATGGATTAAGCTGCGTAGTAGGCTTAAGAGAATTGTACGGATGAGGTCCGTATAGAGTAAGTAATGGTGGTTGTGATCAAGACGACACGATTATGGTATTATGAGAAGTTTTTGTACCGTTTACGGGGAGACTGATAAGATAGGCTTGGAGCATGGAAATTGCGAGCCTAAGAATGATAAAGACCGCGGAGACCTTAGATGTACAAGGTCTTCTCGGGTAGAGAGATTTATTATAGACCAAGAATAAGAGTTAAGTGCGACGGCGGGTCGGGGTGAGGACCTGTTACGGGTCGCCCCATAGCCTGGAATAGAGTGGGATCAGTTGGTAGTAGTTTCGCTACGTGACAGGGTCACGAGGGTGCAAGGCCCAAGTCTAGTTAATTGTTTTACGGGTTCGTGGACGCGTTCCACCGGAACCAGGTCGTGGGAGTCGGAAATGGCCTTATATTGTTTTATAGAGTGACTCCAAAGATTGGAGGCCAACATCGGTATGGAAGTTATGTATACTAGTGTGAGTTGGAAATACGGAAAGAGTACGACCAGTAAGAAAGATAACAACCAAGTGTAAAGGAATAGAGCCTGAATCCATAAGAACCTTTCGAGGTAACTACACCCGTGAGTGTGTGTGGGGTGGTAGCTGAGCGGGAATATGAGGTTTTCCCGGTGATGATACAGTCGTCAGACCCTAGTAGACCTAGTAGAGAGGATTATGACAGACTTTGAGGTCATTATAAGTATGGGCTAGTTGGCTTCGTGAGTGCCAAGGTCGACATCTTAGTATAAATATTGTTATGTGGCCATGGGTGGCATATCGTAGAAGGGTATAGTATAAGGAGACTATGTCGCTTTAATTAGATTGGACTCGAAAGAACATTCGAGGGCGAATGTTTCTAAGGGGAAGAATGTTACACCGTATTTGCAAGACATGCTTTAAGGCGTGCGTAAGAACTTCATGAGTGTTAAGATTTGAGACTTGTAAAAGTTTTTTTATCGAATTGTGAAATTTTGGAAAGCGTAATATTGTGACGAATGGGAGGCGACACGTGTCACCCCCTTAAATGAGCTTGGGCCGAATTGATCATGGACATAAGGGTCATTTAACCCTTGTTAGGAAGACAAGTCTTGCAACTTGAAGAGCTTGACATAATTGACTTGGTCAATGGACCCACAAAGTCTTGATATTTACTAAGACCTTATCCTAGCCACCCAATTGTTTATATCTTGACCCTCCAATGTGCTATATTATACTACTAGTAGCAAGAGTGAGCTCAACACTTAGCCAAATTTCACAACAATTTGAAGAGCTCAAGAACAAGGCTCTCGGGTTCACTCCTTAGGGAGAAGAAAAAATTTGTTTCTTGTCCAATAATCTCCCCACTTTAAACCAAGGTTCCTAAGTGTATTGTGAGTGTATCTCAATAGAAAAATCTCGGAAAAAGATAGTTTTCGGGTTAGTCGCAAAACGAAAACCTAGTTGTCTTTCTAGGTTTTGTTTAGAAGTTTGAAGGAAAATTGTTGGTGTTGCTCTAAGGGTCTCAAGGAGCGGATTGAAGTGTCTTGAAGAGGCTCTAGATTGCTAAGGAGCGACTTCGGATTTGAAGATTTGGATTAAGATTCATTGAGGTATAATCTTGTTCTTTGAAAGTGTTACAAGATTATTTATGTTGTTGTTAGCTATACTTGTTGCTAGCATGAAGTATAGGTGTTGAACTTTGTAAGGATTATGGATTGATTGTGGCCTTGGAAATCCGAAATGTAATGTGAGCCATGTTAAGTTGGACTACAATTTGGTCGTTATTAGAATCGTCGCATGTTATTGACTTAAAGATTATAGTAGTTATAATTAGTTGCGACTTGATATCATGTTATGCTAACAATTTGGATTGAATTGGAAATTGGATAAGAATTGTGTTGTAGTATTTCACGTTGGCCGAATTGGGCATATAGTTTGTATTAGTTTGATATCTATTGTGGGGCGGAATTTTACACGGCTAGTAGGCGTGTAATCCCCTATTGATAATTGCTTTTGATTGGGCCTTAAATGTGGCGTGTTTGGTTATTGTATTCGGCCTTGAAAAAGGTGGCAAAGTAAGTAAAAACAAAGGAGGTGCTGTCCGATTTTCCATAGAATTTAGAGACTTAGCACCTAGAATATTCTACGTATGAAGTAAGAGGTTAATGGACGTATTGTGACCATTATAGGTTGAAGTACTAAGTATAGCGTACCCTACTTGAAGGATGGATTAGCTATCAAGATTGAAGTACTTTGGAGCATTTTGCTACTTGTCGATAATCGTCGCGAGGTATGTGAACCTCTTCCTTCCTTTGGCATGATTCTATGTATGGAATATACCTGTGGTATCATTTCATGTTTCCTGTTACTCTTAGAAGTTAAGAGGTAGTTGTGTGACCTACTCTATGTAGAACTTTTCCTATCTTTGAGCATGACTAGTTGCACGTATGTAGTGCGGTGAGCGTCTGACACCTTGATATCCTTTACTAGTTTTGTAAATAGCCAAGTTGAGTGAGTTAGGAGATTTACTCACTTCTTTGAAAGTATAAAGGATGTCTTAAGTTTTATTTAAGTTAAGGGACTTGAAGAGTTTTAAAGTATGTGATAGTTGTTCCGTTTTAAACGTATAAGTCCCTTGGATAGGAAATTGTTTTTTTGGCTAAGGTATAAAGTGAATATAACGGCTTTATGGGAAGTTAGTTATATTTTCTTTATGGAAAGATAAATGACTTGACTTAAGTGAAGGGGCAACTTGTTTTTAAGGCATCAATTGCCTAAGGTTTTATAATAAAAGGAGTCACTTGTTTTCTAAAGGTTAAGAGACTAATTGTATTTTTGAAAGTTATGAGAATTGATTTGAAAGTATATAATACTTGGTTTCAAAAAGTAGAAGTCTCTTGGTTATAAAAGGAACGTGTTGGTCTAAACCATAAAGGGTTATAACGGTTTTATGGGAAGTTGGTTATAACAGCTTTATGGAAGGTTAAGAGAATGGTTTTCTCTAATGAAGTAATCAAGAAATAACTTGTATTAAGGAAGGGCAAATTGTTTTAAAGGTACCAATTGCTTAAGGTTTTTAATAAAGAAGTCACTTGATTTAGAAGCCGGTAATTGTATTTCTAAAAAGGTATTGTGACTTGTCTTGAAAGGTGGATAGGACATGATACTACGGTTGTTAGTATCGGGGAAGTTTTATTTGGAAAGGAGTCTCTTAAAAAGAATGTACGTACGTAGTACTTTGGCCTGTTTAATTGAGAATAATTCTATGTTGTGCCTTGATAAGTACTTTGGCTTGTTAAATGAGAATTATTCTATTTGTGCCTTGATTAGTACTCTGGCTTGATAAATTGAGAATTTGTCTAAGTGTGCCTTGATAAGTACTTTGGCTTGTTAAATGAGAATTATTCTATGTGATGCCTTGATAAGTACTTTGGCTTGTTTAGTTGAGAACTGCCTATGTGTTCTGGAAATAGCCGGTTGTGTGCTATTGGTATATCAGTCGTTTCGGGGTCATTCCCCGGGTTTGTGGCATTTGCAGATTCCGTGGAATTGCTACCCACGATGTGAGGAATACCTCATGCGGGTCCGTAAGGACTTATGCGGGTGAAATAGTCCCATGCGGGCGGGTCCAGCCTATGCGAGGAATACCTCATGCGAGTCCGTAAGGGCTTATGCGGGTGAAATAGTCCCATGCGAGGAATACCTCACGCGGGTCCACGCGGCCTATGCGGGTGAAATAGTCCCAGGAATAGGATGGTTAAATGATACTGCGGGCGGATGGTCCTGTTTTGATCATGAGCTTCCTATTTTATATTGTAAAGACACTACTGTTTACTCTCATTGTTAGTAAGGCACAATGTGTTGTAATTTGATTATCATATATGTCCCCGGATTTGGTTGTGTTACCCTATGGTCATGCTTTTGTGATGTGAGATTCCACGGGCAGGAGATATATATGTGTTGTGTATGTGTACGCTGACAGTGAGGTGGGATGCCACGGGCGCGTCACATGGTTATATTTTTACACTTATAGCTGTCGACAGTGATGGGGGATTCCACGGACACGCTTTGATATTTGTGTGACTTGATCGCGTCCCAGATTGGGCCGGGTAGTATATGCGCCCTCCTTAAAGGGCCGGATTGTACTTATGAAAGGTAAGTAAGTTATACAGAAATGAACTTAATGATTTTTCCTAATCATGTGCGTAAGAATGTGACTATAACCTTTATTGAAAATGGGAAAAGATATTTATGTGAAATTAAGTTCATAAGTGGTAATGAAACAGCGAGGATCAGTATGTACTTTTATACTTAACCTGTCATTCTTTTGTCTGATTATGGTTTGTTTCTTGACGTTATTTCATTCCATATTCGTACTGTTTGTATGCGACCCCGCCCGGGCTGCGTTCATACCCGCAGGTTTTAGGTACCCAGGTTGGTGATCCTTGCTCTTAGGATCTCGGTTCAGTTTTTGAGAGAAAGCTCCATTTGCTCCGGAGGCTTAGCTCTTGGTACGGTTCTCCATGAGGTAGAAGACTCATGTATATTCAGGGGTATGGCGGGGCCCTGTCCCGCCACAGTTGTTATGTTAAAACTCTTAGAGGTCTGTAGTCACATATGTGGTTGGGCTGTAAGAACTGAGATGTAATTTTGATTATGTTTATATTATGGAAGGCGGCCTGATCGGCTAGCCTGTGACGTTTTTATTTACACATGTGTTTATGTTGTGTATGTTCCGCTTCTATTCTCTGATGTATACCCCGCCATACCCCTGAATGTAAGTACCTTCAACGATAGGGGACTATACCACTGATAAGCCTCCAGAGAAACGGAGCTTCCCAAACGCTGAACTGTGACCCTATGAGCGAGGATCAACAACTGGTGTACCTCTACCTGCGGCATGAACGGCCCGAGAGGTCAGTACAACAGGTACCAAGTATGTGAAACTGAAAAATACTGTAAATGAAATCATAGTAGTCTATATAAAGCAGGAGACATGTATGATAACCAAACTACAGTTCACAATAATATAAGCAGTCATGTCAAGTCAGGGACTCACGCCCTCAAAGTCATCACTCAAATATAACTATGGGTCTCACGCCCACAACATCAATCATGCCCGTGGAATACTGTTATATCCCGTATTTCCAGAGTATGTACGTGAGGGCGTACGTACAAAAGTTTATAGCCTTAAAGTAGGCATTAGGGTCGAATTTGTACACAACTAGCGAAAAGAGTCGTTTTCCGACGAAACGTTTTCCGGACTTTGCGAAGGGAAAAATACGGCTATGTCATTTATTATTTTTGCGGATTTTTCCGAGAGACGAAATATTTTGGACCAACGGGAGGGTGACATGTGTCACCCTCAAAGTGGACGACTTGGGCATTTTTTTGGCCTTGTTTTTGGTCAAGGGTTAGGTAGGATATTTTGGTGGTAGATGGATAAGGTACACTTGCCCAAATCCTCACCCTACACTTTCCCACCACTTGTCTTGATCTTGGCCCTTGGTTGTCCTATAAATACCCCCTTAGTTGAAGACTTATTCTTCATCCACACTTGTGAAATTCCAAGGAAAATACTCCCTCCCCTTTGTGTAGTTTTCGTCCTACCTTCCCCCTCCCCCTTTGTGAAGCCCTAGCCGAGGCAAACCCCCCCTTCGTAAAGTGGTTCTCGTACAAATACCCCCCCCCCCTTGGTAGAAAAGTATTCTCCAAGTGTTGTTACTATTCCCAAATACTTTAGCCCTAATACGTTGTAGTACTTTCCACAGTTTCCGCGATACTACAAGCCCATAAATACGATTATTCTTCCTTGATCCAAAAACGAAACCCTAAGGAAAATCTTCATAGCCGGTTGAAGTATTAAGAAGAAGTTGCGTAGAACTTCTAAGGGTTGTTTGGAGCGGGTTGGAGCGCCCAGAGTAGGAGCTAAACGTTGCTCAGGATCGACATTTAACTTGGATAATTTTGGGCTTACCGAGGTAAATACTCTTGTCCTTCTATTGTAATTGGAAATTACATACTGTAGTAGTATAGAAATAAATATAAGATGAATAGAAGGATATTTCAGAAGAGAATTGAACTGAATAGAAGGATATTTCAGAAGAGAATTGAACTGTAATAGAAGGATATTACAGAAGAGAATTAAACTGAATACACATCAGAAGAATATTAAAGAAGAAGACTGAACTGTACTTACATAGGACTGTATTTACAGTAGAATTGTGTAGTTTGACGGGTAGGGAAGTGCTGCCCAATTTTCCGTGGGGGTAAGGAATCTGTATCTAGAAATGTTTTTCAGAATAGTCTAGACGTTGATAGACTTATATGACCAATATAGGTTGAAGTACTGCGAGTAGCGTATTCTACTCGAAGGGTGGAAAAGGTTAGCAGGATTACAGTACGTTGGAGCTATTTGCTAATAGTCGATAAATCGTCACGAGGTATGTGATTCTTCCTATACTCTTGAGCATGATATTTTAAAAGTATATATATATATATAGTACGGTAGACGTACGTGCGTTAACTGAACGTAGTTTTACGGCAATGTCTTTTGACTTAAGCCTGAATAATAAGAATCTTGAAGTATTTCAAAAGAATTAAGAAACCGTTTTGAAAGAAGAGTAACACTTGGTTTTGAAAGTTAAGAGTTATAATAGCTTTATGGGAAGTTGGGTATAACGACTTAAGAGTAATAAAATGAATGGTTTATTGATTTTAAAAGTTAAGAGACTTGATCTCAAAAGATAAGAGACTTGACTTAATTGATTTAATATGAATTTTGTTAAAAAGCGTGAAACCTCATTCGTGAGTAATGAGTACTTGGTTTGTAAAAGGAATAATGTTTCTTGGTTTTAAATGAGAATAAGTATCGAACAAACCACAACAAATAAGTTAATAAGGGAAATGTAATGACTAGTAAAGTATTATTAAAACCAGTAGAAACCTCCATCTGCATAGAAGCTAAGATGAGACAAAATGATATTACATTTCCTAGATCATGGCTGCTTTAATAAGATTGTTATGAACAAGAATAACCTACTCACACATAAGGAATATATTACTCAACTGTTTTTAAAAGAGAATTATGTTATTAAATGATTAAGACTATGAACTATGAAATCTTTCGAAAATAAGAAACGTGAATATTTGAAATTAGGCAAACTTGAACTTTTGGAAAAGAATGTTGTTACTTGACTTTAAGAGGGAAAGTGCTTGGGTTTAAAAAGAAGGGCATAATATTGTCTTAATTGTTTTAAAAGGAAAACATGGTAAATATCTTAATCTGTCTTAAATGAGCGTTTAAATGTTATGGCCACACGACACCGCGTTCATGGGATGAACCGGGAATGTATTTCACTCGACTACCGCGTTCATGAGATGAACCGGGAATGTATTTCACTCGACTACCGCGTTCATGAGATAACCGGGAATGTATTTCACTCGACTACCGCGTTCATGAGATGAACCGGGAATGTATTTCACTCGACTACCGCGTTCATGAGATGAACCGGGAATGTATTTCACTCGACTACCGCGTTCATGAGATGAACCGGGAATGTATTTCACTCGACTACCGCGTTCATGGGATGAACCGAGAATGTATTTCACCACGATACCGAGTCCATGAGATGGATCGGGAATGTATTTCATGCGACACCGCGTTCATGAGATGAACCGGGAATGTATTTCACTCGACTACCGCGTTCATGAGATGAACCGGGAATGTATTTGACTCGACTACCGCGTTCATGAGATGAACCGAGAATGTATTTCACTCGACTACCGCGTTCATGAGATGAACCGGGAATGTATTTCACTCGACTACCGCGTTCATGGGATGAACCGGGAATGTATTTCACCACGATACCGAGTCCATGAGATGGACCGGGAATGTATTTCATGCGACACCGCATTCATGGGATGGACCGGGAATGTATTTCATGCGACACCGCGTTCATGGGATGAACCGGGAATGTATACCACCTGATTTGATACCGAGTCCATGAGATGGACCGGGAATGTATTCCATACGATTTCACTTCGAGTCCATGAGATGGGCCAAGACATGTTACACGTATCACATAACTAATACCTAGACTGCCGGCAGTGAGGAAGGAGTTCCAGGGGCATGAGGGATGACTTTGAGGGCGTGAGTCCCTGACTTGACATGACTGCTTTTATATTATGAACGGTAGTTTTGTTATCATACATGTCTCCTGCTTTATATAGACTACTATGATTCCATTTACAGTATTTTTCAGTTTCACATACTTGGTACCTGTTGTACTGACCTCCTTCGGGGGGCTGCGTTCATGCCGCAGTAGAGTACACATTGTTGATCCTCGCTCATAGGATCACAGTTCAGCATATTGGGAAGCTCCGTTTCTCCGGAGGCTTATCTTTTGGTATGTTTCCCTGAGTTGTAGGTTCTGTACATTCAGGGGTATGGCGGGGCCCTGTCCCGTCATAGGTGTTGTTACTTTCTTAGAGGTCTGTAGTACTGTTGTGGGCGGGGTTTGTAAAAAAGGATGTAACTGTTCAAAATTTCTGTATATATGCAAGGAGGCAACCGTTTTGGTTGGCCTGTTTTATTATCTTATCTCTTGTTTCATATCTGTATGTTTTATATTCCGCTGATTTCTCTGATGTATGACTACTTGGGTGCCCGGGTAAGGCACCAGTCACGGGCCCCGGAACGGGTCGTGACAAAAGTGGTATCAGAGCAGTTAATCCTCGGAAAGTGTCTACAGACCGTGTCTAGTAGAGTCTTGATTATCGGTGTGTTGTGCACCACATCTATAATCAGGAGGCTGCAGGACATTTAGGATTGGTTTCCATTCTTCTCATTCTGAGATCGTGCCTTAGAGCTGTGTTATAAGTTGGACCCCTCTGACGCATTTCGTTTTTACCAGTTATGCCTCTGCGCAAGGCAACCCGGGCCCAGATGGGCAAGGAAGACGAGGGAGCTGTTAGTAGGATACTGAGAGAGTGCGAAGCGCGAGCCCGGTCAAGACTGAGATAGTGCTTGACGGCGAAGTTTTGCGCCGCCACTGCCCAGCGAAGTTTAGAGCCGCAGCGATGGCTGCTGAGACCACAATACACGAGCCTCCGGTCCGGCTGGAAGCGAGAGGAGTTGGGTACAAAGAGATGGCGATTCTTGGCCGTGATCGTGGCGAACATGAGGATAGGCCGGATCACGGCCAGTTCGATTCTAGTAGTACCCATGGTTCACCCAAGATCGGATAGTTTGAGGCTACGGGACTTTCTGAGTTGTAGCGCGAGTTCTACGGGTCGAGGCACGAGGATGATCCGCAGGAGTTCATTCGGCGATTCTGACGGATCATGAGAGTGATCAAGGCTTGGAGACCTAGTCGGTGGTCTTAGGTTCGCATCGGCTGCGTGATCTGCGATCGGGTTTTGATTCGTGGAGCTGTCGGGAGAGTATGCACTTCCGGTAGTATGGAGCGAGTTCTCGTGGGCATTTCTTGCACATTTCTTGCCTCCACAGATGAGAAGGGCTCGGGCCGACAAATTTTTGACGCGTTGAGACGGGCCGGCGTACGGTTCGGGAGTACAATGTGGAGTTTGACTCATTAGCTCGGTACGTCCCCGCATTGGTAGCCGACATGGAGGACAGAGTGCACCGCTACGTCACCGGGCTTGATGACTACTTAGCAGAGGCTTGTTTGGGTGTAGCTCTTCAGCCGGGCATGGACATTGCCCGCATACAGGCTTATGCACTGGGATGTGAGGAGCGGAGAGGTCGACGGAATGACCGAGATCAGCAGAAAAGGGCCAGGACAGCAGGGTCCTTTGGTAACTTTCGACTTAAGAGTAATAAAATGAATGGTTTATTGATTTTAAAAGTTAAGAGACTTGATCTCAAAAGATAAGAGACTTGACTTAATTGATTTAATATGAATTTTGTTAAAAAGCGTGAAACCTCATTCGTGAGTAATGAGTACTTGGTTTGTAAAAGGAATAATGTTTTACTGGTTTCGAAAATGAGAATAAGTATCGAACAAACCACAGCAGCATTAATAAAGGGAAATGTAATGACTAGTAAAGTATTATTAAAACCAGTAGAAACCTCCATCTGCATAGAAGCTAAGATGAGACAAAATGATATTACATTTCCTAGATCATGGATGCTTTAATAAGATTGTTATGAACAAGAATAACCTACTCACACATAAGGCATATATTACTCAACTGTTTTTAAAAGAGAATTATGTTATTAAATGATTAAGACTATGAACTATGAAATCTTTCGAAAATAAGAAACGTGAATATTTGAAATTAGGCAAACTTGAACTTTTGGAAAAGAATGTTGTTACTTGACTTTAAGAGGGAAAGTGCTTGGGTTTAAAAAGAAGGGCATAATATTGTCTTAATTGTTTTAAAAGGAAAACATGGTAAATATCTTAATCATCTTAAATGGCGTTTAAATGTTATGGCCACACGACACGCGTTCATAGGATGAACCGAATGTATTTCACTCGACTACGCATTCATGAGATGAGCAGGAATGTATTTCACTCGACTACCGCGTTCATGAGATAGCAGGAATGTATTTCACTCGACTACGCGTTCATGAGATGAGCGGGAATGTATTTCACTCGACTACGCGTTCATGAGATGAGCCGAATGTATTTCACTCGACTACGCGTTCATGAGATGAGCAGAATTTATTTCACTCGACTCTGCGTTCATAGGATGAGCGAGAATGTATTTCACACGATACCGAGTCCATGAGATGGATCGGGAATGTATTTCATGCGACACGCGTTCATGAGATGAGCAGGGAATGTATTTCACTCGACTACGCGTTCATGAGATGAGCGGGAATGTATTTCACTCGACTACGCGTTCATGAGATGAACCGTGAATGTATTTCACTCGACTACGCGTTCATGAGATGAACCGAATGTATTTCACTCGACTACGCGTTCATGAGATGAGCAGGAATGTATTTCACTCGACTACGCGTTCATGGATGAACCGAATGTATTCACCACGATACCGAGTCCATGAGATGGACCGAATGTATTTCATGTGACACGCGTTCATGGATGGACCGAATGTATTTCATGCGACACGCGTTCATAGGATGAGCAGGAATGTATACCACCTGATTTGATACCAGTCCATGAGATGGACCGGGAATGTATTCCATACGATTTCACCTCGAGTCCATGAGATGGGCCGAGACATGTTACACGTATCACATAACTAATACCTAGACTGCCGGCAGTGAGGAAGGAGTTCCACGGGCATGAGGGATGACTTTGAGGGCGTGAGTCCCTAACTTGACATGACTGCTTTTATATTATGAACTATAGTTTTGTTATCATACATGTCTCCTGCTTTATATAGACTACTATGATTCCATTTACAGTATTTTTCAGTTTCACATACTTGGTACCTGTTGTACTGACCTCCTTGAAGTGCGTTCATCCGCAGTAAGTACCGGTTGTTGATCCTCGCCATAGGATCCACGATTCGATATTAGGAAGCTCCGTTTCTCCCGGAGGCTTATCTTTTGGTATGTTTCCACGAGTTGTAGGTTACGTACATTCGGGGTATGGCGAGGCCTGTCCGTCATAGATGTTATTACTTTCTTAGAAGTGCAGTAGTCTTGTTGTGGCGGGGTTTGTAAAAAGGATGTAACTCGTTCAAAATTTACGTATATATGCAAGGAGGCAACCGTTTTGGTTGCTTTGTTTTATTATCTTATCTCTTGTTTCGTATGTTTTATATTCCGATTTCTCGATGTATGACTACTTGGGTGCGGGTAAGACACGATCCACGGGCCGGAGCGGTCGTGACAAAAGTGGTATCGAAGCGATTAATCCTCGGAAAGTATCTACAGACCGTGTCTAGTAGAGTCTTGATTATCGGTGTGTTGTGCACCACATCTATAATCAGGAGGCTGCAGGACATTTAGGATTGGTTTCCATTCTTCTCATTCTGAGATCGTGCCTTAGAGCTGTGTTATAAGTTGGACCCCTCTGACGCATTTCTGTTATACCCCGTATTTCCAGAGTATGTACGTGAGGGCGTACGTATAAATATTTAAGCCTTAAAGTTAGGCTAGGACCGAAATTTTGTGCACACCACACGAAAAGAATCGTTTTCCGACGAAACGTCTTCCAAAACTTGCGAAGGGAAAATTTCGGCTATGTCATTTATAATTTTTGCGGATTTTTCCGAGAGACGAAATATTTTGGACCAACAAGAGGGCGACACTTGTCACCCTCTAATTGGTGGACTTGTGGGCGTCATTTTGGACGATTGGAGAGTGGGAGTTGGTAGGATATTTTGTTTAGTTTTTGAGCAAGTGGGACCCACAAACACTTGTCCAAATCTTGACCTTACACTTCCCTACCACTTGTCTTGATCTTGGCCATTGGTTGGCCTATAAATACCCCCCTTAGTTGAAGATCTTCTTCATCCACAAATTGTTCTAAGTCTTGAAATCCCTCCCCCTCCCCTCTCTTGAGAGCTCTAGCCGAGAGCACCCCTCCCCCTTTGAGAAGGCCATGGCGAGGGTACACCCCCCTCCTAGTGGCCTTGGCCGAGGGGTACCCCCCCTACCTTGAGTTGTTTTCGTAAAATACACCCCCCCTCTTGGTAGAAATACTCTCCAAGTATTGTTACTATTCCAAAATACCTTGGCCCATATACCTTGTAGTATTCCAAGGTTACACTTATACTAAAAGCCCAGAAATACTATTATACTTCCCTTCAGTCACTAAACGAAACCCTAAGGAAAATCTTCACAGTTGGTTGAAGTATTAGGAAGAAGTTTCGTAGAACTTCTAAGGGTTATTTGGAGCGGGTTGGAGCACCCGGAGTAGGAGCTAAACGTTGCTCAGGATCGACATTAAACTTGGATAATTTTGGGCTTACCGAGGTAAATAATCCTATCCTTCTATTGTAATTGGAAATTACATACTGTAGTTGTTTAGAAATGAATATAAGATTCATGGAAGAGGTTTGAACTGTAATAGAAGGATATTACAGAAAAGACTTGAACTGAAATCACATCAGAAGATTATTAATGTAGAAGTTGATAGACCTATATAACCTTTATAGGTTGAATGTTCTGCGAGTAGCATGTACTACTTGAAAGGTGGACAAGGCTAGCCGGGTTATAGCCGTGGAGCGTTTTGTTAATAGTCGATAATCGTCGCGAGGTATGTGATTCTTCCTATCCTCTTGAGCATGATATTTTAAAGAATATATATATAGTACGGTAGACGTACGTGTGTTAACTGAACGTAGTTTTTCGGCAATGTCTTTTGACTTAAGCCTGAATAATAAGAATCTTGAAGTATTTCAAGAGAATTAAGAAACCTTTTTGAAAGAAGAGAAATACTTGGTTTTAAAAGCTTAAGAGTTATACTAGCTTTATGGGAAGTTAGGTATAACGACTTAAGAGAGATAAAAAGAATGATTTATTGATTTTAGAAGTTAAGAGACTGATCTTATAAGATAAGAGACTTGACTTAATTAAATTAATATGAATTTTGTTAAAAAGTGTGAAACCTCATTCGTGAGTAATGAGTACTTGGTTTTTAAAAGGAATAATGTTTTACTGATTTCGGAAATCAGAAGAAGTATCGAACAAACCACTGCAGCGTTAATAAGGGAAATGTATTGACTAATTAAGTATTATTAAAACCAGTAGAAACCTCCATCTGCATAGAAGCTAAGATGAGACAAAATGATATTACATTTCCTAGATCATGGCTGCTTTGATAAGATTGATTATGAACAAGAATAACCTAATCACATATAAGGCATATGTTTCTCAGATTGTTTTAAAAGAGAATTATATTATAAGTGATTAAAACTATGAACTACGAAACCTTTCGAAAATGAAAAACTTGAGCATTTGAAATTAGGCAAACTTGAACGTTTGGAAAAATAATGTTGTTACTTGATTTTACAAAGGGAAGTGTTTTGGTTTACTTAAAAAGATAGTCACTCTGTTTTTATACTACGGGTATTGTGTGGTATTTGTGAAAGAAACGGATCTTTTAAAAAGTTAATGTATGAAGTACTTTGGGGATACAAACCCGAACTTGTTAACATAAAGTAAGAAGTACCTTATGTGAATAACTTGATTGTGTTGGTTTGCGATAGCCTGGTAATACTTTCTTGATTGGTTTGATAAGTAATCATGTTATGATGCTACGTGTGTTAGTGTCTTATAAGGTTTGTGTAAAGGGGTTTTCCCTTGCTGTGCTTATGTTGATTAACGATAAGCCGTTGTACTGTTATATCATCACATACCCCCCTTGACTTGATATACCGAGGGCTTTCCACCCTTGATGTGGGTCTATACGGCTATGCGATGCATTGTGACTATGCGGGCAGCGGTATGCTCCGAGATTGATCATTCAGGTGTTTTATCCCGACGCGGGGATGCCTATGCGGTCTGTGTGACTATGCGGTCTATTGAGACTATGCGGGTTGCGGGAGTCCTGGAGGGTACCGGGGGTTAGCTGCACCCGATGCGAGGAATACCTCATGCGGGCCTATGTGTGGCCTATGCGGAGCAGCGGTATGCTCCAGGACTAGACGCGCACATTGATACCTTGGCGAGTGGCGGCTTCGATCATGTGGTGCGGTCTAGAAAGACCCGTGATATAGTTTTATAGCATTGTTGGTGCGTGGGTTTTAGTAGTCGGCTATGCGCCGTTCACTTACCGTGCGGTTTTATTATGACACGTGGGACCTGGTGTTCATGTGTATTGCTTGGTGCTTTTATATCTTAGACTGCCGGCAGTGAGGAAGGTATTCCACGGGCATGATTGATGTTGTGGGCGTGAGACCCATAGTTATATTTAAGTGATGACTTAAGGGCGTGAGTCCCTGACTTGACATGACTGCTTATTTATTGTGGCGTAGTTTGGTTATCATACATGTCTCGCTTTATATAGACTATTATGATTTCATTTACGATATTTTCGTTCACATACTTGGTACTGTTATCGACCTCGCCCGGGGCTGCGTTCATGCCGCGGTAGAGGTACACCGGTGTTGATCCTCGCTCTTGGAGTCCTGATTCGGCGTTTGGGAAGCTCCGTTTCTCCGGAGGCTTATCAGTGGTATAGTCCCCTGTCGTTGTAGGTACTTACATTCAGGGGTATGGCGGGGCCCTGTCCCGCCATTGTTGTCATATCATTCTTAGAGGTTTGTAGTACTGTTGTGGGCAGAGTTGTAAATGGGATGTAACTGTTCGGTTTTAAAGTTTATATATATATGCCGAAAGGCAAGTTTTCTCAGATAACTGTTTCACATTTCATATTATATCATGTCTTGTTGTATGTTCCGCTGATTACTCTGATGTTGTATCACTAGGGTGCCCGGGGTAAGGCACCAGTCACGGGCCCGGGTTCGGGTCGTGACAAAAGTGGTATCGTGAGCGATTAATCCTCGGAAAGTGTCTACAGACCGTATCTAGTAGAGTCTTGATTATCGGTGTGTTGTGCACCACACCAATAATCAGGAGGCTATAGGATATTTAGGATTGGTTTCCATTCTTCTCACTCTGAGATCGTGCCTTAGAGCTGTGTTATAAGTTGGACCCCTCTAAAGTATTTCTTTCCCGTACCTGTTATGCCTCCGCACAAGGCAACCCGGGCCCAGAAGGGTAAGGCAGCCGAGGGAGCTGCGAGTTGAGTACAGAGGGTTACTAGGGCACATGCCCAATCATCACCTGGGGTGGTGCTTCATTCGGGGAGTTCTGCTACGTCGCCAGCCCCAGCAGAGTTTAGCGCAGCGGCAGCAGTTCCTACTGCGTCCATGATAGTTGAACCTTCAGTTCCACGACCGGGAACAGAGAATATAGATTGCAAAGAGACGACCCTATTACTAGCTAAGGATGTAGCTACCAGGGAGTATGATGTATCGATTTATCACGGGTCTTAATGACTAATTAAGAGAGGTTGTGCAAGAGTAGCTCTTCAGTCAGGCTTGAGCATGGCCTGTGTACGGGCTTATGCGCAGCAGGCCGAGAAACGTAAGGATCGACGGGTTAACCAAGATCAGCATAAGAGGGCCAGAACAGCAGGGTCCTTTGGTAACTTTCGAGACGAATCGCCTCAGCGGCAGATTAGATATGCGCCTCCGCCAGTGCAGAATGGTCCTCCGCGGGGTTCAGGACGTTCGGGGAACAAGAATTTTTGCGCGATAGCGGGACGGGTTGAGGACCGATCGCGGGTCAACCCGCAGCCTGTTTGGTGGTGGGGTCCGATTGTGGTGGTCCCGCCAGGTGGTGGGGTCATGAGGGTGTTAGGCCCAAGTTTAGTTAACCATCGTACGAGTTCGTGGGTGCATTCGACCAGTAGTCGGGCCGATGAGGTCAGCCCATCTTGTCTTTCAGTCAGGACCGTTTACTCGGCAGAGGGTTATGCGAGATGTTACATCAGAAAGGTTGTAAGGCTGCACGAGGTGCCTACTGTCACGACCCGTTCCGGGGCCCGTGACTGGTGCCTTACCGGGGCACCCAAGTAGTCATACATCAGAGTAATCAGCGGAAATATAAAACAAGACATGAAACAGTTTATAAAATAAGACACAGTTTATGTGAGAAAACATCTCCTTTCGGCATATATATATATAAACATGGTTTAGCAGTTACATCCGACACTGTACAACATGACTACAGACCTCTAAGGAAATATACAACTATGGCGGGACAGGGCCCCGCCATACCCTGACTGCACAAAACTATCTACAACAGGGAGATCATACCCAAAAGTAGAGCCTCCGGAAAAGATGGAGCTCCCGACACCAACGTAGAGATCCTAAGAATGTGGATCTAGCACCTGCTTGCCCTTACCTGCGGCATGAACGCAGCCCCCCGAAGGAGGTCAGTACAACAGGTACTAAGTATATGAAACTGTAAAATACTTAAATGAAACATATCATTTTAAAACAGTTTTGCAAGTATGTATGAAACAACCAGAAACCGCACATAGTGCCACATCACAAACAAGAGCAGTGATAGGTAGTATGTGGTCTTTTCTAGGCCGCGAATGATCAGCGAGGCCAATTGCGTAGTATCACCATGCAAGCCTAATCACGACTCCGTAGTCGCGTAGGCCAATCACATAGGCCCGCATAGGTACATAACCCGCATCGAGGTAGCTACTCCTCGGCGTAAATCCCCGACTCGCCGTCCGCATGGCCACATAGACGCGTGAGGTATAACCCCGCACACTAACACGGAACTCCGTAGCTCGCGCATAGGTCCCTTGGACCCGCATGAGGTATTCTCGAATCATGGTCCTGCATCACCGAGTATACCCGCGTCGGAGGCGACTTAACCCGGTAATATGTCAAGAGGTGAGTGATGCTACACTAACCTAACAACTTATCGTTAAACAACATAAGCACAACAAGAATACTCTTTTTCACAAACGTTACAAGACACTAACACACATAGCATCATATCATGTCTACTTATCAAACCATCTTATTATTCTTTTCACAATTCAATATAAGGTATTATAAACACATAGGCAAAGCTGTTTCTTTTATCAATCTTAAGTGGTTATACTTAACTTCCCATAAGGCTAGTATAACTCTTAAGCTTCGCTTAAAAACCAATTAGTTCTCTTCATTAAAAATGATTCAAGATTCTTTTGAAATGCTTTGGATCTTTATTATTCAGGCTTAAGCGTGAGGCATTCCGTAAGTGTATTCGAGCTTAAGCGTGAGGCATTCTTAGTAAGTGTTATTCGGGCTTAAGCGTGAGGCATTGCCGTAGTTATATATATTGTAAAATATCATGCTTTAGGAAGAATCACATACCTTCTCAATGAAAACCACCGCGAGTTGAATATGTCGCGCAGAGAGTCGACTATAATAGTCAAAGATATCTATCAAATACTAATCAGAAGGTCATTCTAAACAGAGGGTTCACAATTCTACGGAAAGTCGGGCAGCACTTCCCTACCCGGTGAGCTATATAAGTCTACTGTGAAAACAGTCCTATGTAAGTACAGTTGATTATTCTTCTTTTAAACCCTTCTACTGTGGTAACAGTTCAATTCTATTCTGCAATATTCTTCTAAGAATTTATACTTATTCTTATACTACAACAGTATATATTCTCTAATTCAAAAGAGGGTTAGGATTAGTTACCTCGGTAAGCCCAATAATATCCTAGAAAAGTCGCGCTGAGCAAGGTTTTGCTCTGGTTGTATGCTCCAGAACCTTAGAAGTTCTTCACAACTTCTACTAAGTACTAAGGTATTTGGGCTAGGTATTTTGGGCATTATAACAATACAAGAAGGCAACTTTTCTACCAAGGGAGGGTAGGTTTGGCTAGGCTAGGGGCCTCGGCCAAACTACTAGGCGAGAGTGGGGTGTATTCGGCCAAGGGCCTTCACAAGGGGAGGGGGGGAGGTGTTGGACGAAAAGGCTACAAGGGAGAGGAGAGGATTTTCAAGACTTGGAAAGATTTGTGGATGAAGAACTCTTCATCTCTAAGGGGGTATTTATAGGTCAAGAAGTGGCCAAAAAATGGCCAAGATTAAGACAAGTGCAAGGCAAGTGTAGGGTGAGGATTAACTATACACAAATATCCTACCAACTCCTTGACTTGTGCACAAGGCACAAAAAACGTGTTCACCATAGCCAAATCGTCCAAATGGACGATTTCAAGTCCATCAATTGGAGGGTGACAAGTGTCGCCCTCCCGTTGGTCCAAAATGTTTCGTCTCTCGGAAAAATCCGCAAAATTAGAAATGGCATAGCGGAATTTACCCTACGAAAGTCGTGGAAACGTTTCGTCGGAAAACTATTCGTTTTGTGAGTTGTGCCCAAAAAAAAACGTTTTGCCTAAACTTTAAGGCTAGACTTTTTGTACGTATTCCCTTACGTACGTACTCTGGAAATACGGGGTATAACATTCTCCCCTCGCCAGAAACATTCGTCGAATGTTCCTTCCCAAGACGATTAACGATAAGATTCTTCATAACTAAAGCGATTGCAAATGCCACACAAGGCCACGAGAACAACACTTGGCGTAAACGATAACGAAAATTTACAAGTAGGAAAGTGAATTACGGAGGTGTGGGGAATAGGTGAGGATACTTACGCCTTATGTCCTCACCGGCTTCCCACGTCATCTCCTCCCGAGCTCGTTCGCCACAAGACCTTGCGGAAGCCACGTCCTTGGTCGCAGACGCCTAACGACGATCGACTATCGCTATGGGAATCTCCTCATACGATAACCCCTCGGTCACCGACATCGCCAATCGGGTGTACCTAGATGGATCCCGATACATCTCTCGGCATAGATACGTGAAAAAGCGGATGTCTTGCCTCCGGATCGGACGGCGGATCCAACTCATAGCAACCTTGCCTACCTGCGGATAATCTGAAGCGGCCCAATGTACCTGAGTGAGTTTCCCCTTCTTCCGAATCTCATCACACCGCCATGAGTGACACCTTTAGGAAAACCCAATCATGAACCACGAACTCAAGATGCCGACGACGATGATCTGCATACGACTTACATCGACTACGGTGTCGATAGCCGCTCTCGGATAAGCTTCACCTTATCCACTGCCTGCTGTACCAAATCTGGTCCCACTAGCTGCACCTCGCCCACATCGAACCAACCTATAGGCGATCTGCACTTCCTCCCATACAAGGCCTCATAAGGCGCCATCTGAATACTTGAGTGATAGCTATTATTATACGCGAACTCAACTAGAGGCAAATGATCCTCCCAACTACCACTGAAGTCAATAACACAGGCTCGCGACATATCCTCGCAGTGCGGATAGTGCGCTCTGCCTGTCCATCTGTCTGTGGATGAAATGCAGTACTCAGGCTCACCTGCGTCCCTAAACCCCTCTGGAAGGACCTCCAGAAGTTAGCGTAACCGGGCTCCTGCATGCGATATGATCGAAGTAGGGACTCCATGCGGTCGACGATCTCTCGGATGTAAAGTCCGCATAATCCTCGGTGAAAGGTCATCTGACGGGAAGAAAGTGGGCTGATTTAAATCGACTGTCGACGATAACCCATATAGAATCATGTCTCCTCCGAGTGCGAGGTAACCTCGTGATGAAGTCCATGTTGATTACCTCCCACTTCCGGTCGGGATCTCGATAAATGCGTAACAAACCACGGGCCTCGGTGCTCTACCTTCACTGCGACAACACGGGCGAGCTACGAACTCTGCAACGTCCTCTTCAAGCCATCCCACCAATACGGATCTAAGGTCGTGGTACATCTTGGTCGACCGGATGGATAGAGTAACGCTTGCGTGTGCTTCCCCCAAGAACCTGCTGCCAAGTCACGAAACATCCGAACACCTGATGCGCCCTCAAACCTTAGCACCCCATCGTGCTACCCCAAAAGGACCGCGCCCTCACGAAGAGGCGTATCACGATATCGAATCAAAGTGGATCCTCGAATGTTGCCTCTTCACCTCGCCGGCGATGGAAGACTCGGCAACCTCACGAACTCTAATCCCACTGCTATCGAGAATCAAACAAGCGGACACAAGGCTCGCTAATCGATGCAAATCACGAACCATGTCCTCTCTCTCTCTGCACATCGATAGGCTCCCCATCGACCTACGACTAAGAGCATCCGCCAACATTGGCCTTCCCGGTGGTACAGATATCAACATCGTAATCCTTAAGCAACTCTAACCACCGTCTGCATCGTAAGTTCGACTCCTGCGGTGAAGATATCTTTGGAGGCTCTTGTGGTGCGTATAAATATCCACGTGAACCCATACAAATAGTGCCTCGGATCTTCAAAGCGTGAATCACGGTGCTAACTCCAAATCATGGGTGGGGTAGTTCCTCGTGTTTCTTGGTGTCGGGATGCATATGCTATATCCCCGCCATCTTTGCATCAACACACATCCCAACCCGATGCCCGACGATCACAATACGCGACATAACCATCTGGACCTGCGGAAAGAGTAAGAAGCGGGGCGGTCGTCGATCTCTCTTTCAAAGAATCGAAACCACGCCACAAGCATCACCATCAAACTTGGCGCCACGAGTCGGCCTAGTCAATGGTGCGAAGATAGAAGCAAACTTCTCTACGAACGCCGATAATATCTGCAAGGCCCGAGCTGCGAACCTCGCCGGAGTAGTAAGTCTAGGCCAAGTCTGATGCCTCGATCTTGGCGTATCCACTGAATGCCATCGGCCCGACAATATGCCCAAGAAACGCCATCAAGTCAACCAAAACTCACATTTGGAAAACTTGGCGTACAATCACTGTCTGAGAAGCGTCGGCCACGACCTCAAATGCTCGCGTGCTCGCTCTGGCGAGAATAAACCAAGATATCATCAATGAACACTATCACAAACGTGTCCAAAATGGTTTGAACACTCGGTTCATCAAATCCATGAATACCGCGGAGCATTGGTCAACAAAAGACATGACCACGAACTCATAATGCGTCTGGGTCACGAATGCGATCCTAGGGACATCCACCTCTCGACTCGCACTGATGATAGCCCGATCGCGATCAATCTTGGAGAAACATCTCGCACCACCTGCAACCGGGTCGAACAAATCATCAATCACGGGAAGGGTATTCGTTCTTAATGGTCACCTTGTTCACCGCTGTAATCAACACACATGCGCAGCGTCCGTCCTTCTTCTTCACGAACAATCTGGCGCTCCCGGGGAGAAACACTAGGCTGATGAAGCCCTTCTCCAAGAAATCTCTAAGCGATCCTTGACTCCCTCAACTCGGCAGGTGCCATTCTGTATGGCGGAATGGAAATAGGCCGAGTGTCTAGCAATATGTCAATACAAAACTCAATCTCCCTCTCAGGTGGGATACCCGGGAGGTCATCTGGAAACACCTCTGGGAACTTCCGACTACTGGGCCATGAAAATCTGGTACCGCGGCCTTGAGATCAAACACCCGAACGAGATGGTAGATATACCCTTCGCACCATCTTCCTAGCCTTGAGGTAGGAAATAAACCTACCCTCGGCGATACCGTGCTCCTCCCACACAACAACCGGCTCCTGCAGGCGGAACCGTGCTACTCTCTCTCTGCGGTCTACATTGGCGTAGCAAGAAGCTAGCCAATCCATCCCATAATCACGTCGGTCAATCATCTCCAACTCTATCAAGTCGGCTAGGTCCGACGATGTAAATAGTCACAGACAAGCTCTATATACCCGCCGAGCTACCATCGAATCACCCATCGCGTAGCTACCTCGAAAGGATCTATGGACTCGTGCTCATCCCTATCCTACTAGCAACAAGGGAGATATATGGGGCAGTAGAACCCGGATCTATCAAGGCATAAACATCAAACCCGAGCCCGATAAGGTACCTGTGACGACATCAGGTGAGGCCTCCTGATCCTGTCGGCTGGACAAAGCATAAATGCGGTTCTGAGGACCGCTAGAACTGGGACCCGCGCCACGACCTCTGCCGCGACCTACTGGTCCATGAGTACCTTGCCCTCCAGGGCGAGTAGCTGTCGGGGATGAAGAAGACGCGGCGAAAGAACACATGGTGACCCACCATCAAGATCGCCCTTGGTCGGACAGTTCCTCGCATAGTGACCCTGCTGGCCACAACTGAAACAAACTCCCATAGCACCACAACTCCCGAAGTGGGATCTACCGACGGCCACACCGGAGGGTGGTCGATCGGCCATGCCTCTACCGCTCTGGACGTCTGAAGTCCTGGGGCCCTGGTCTGCCCTCGAATATCCTGGCTGTGCTGAGGACGGCGCAGGAGTGCTCTGGGCTGGCTGTGGTGCAAATCTAGACTGCTGCTGAGGCCGCCCACCACGATAGCCACCAAAAGACCCTGCCGTCTGGTCTTCTGCACGCTGTCAACCGGCGGTCTCTACGCTCCTCCCATCCAAGAGCATGAGCCTGCATGCGGGTCATGTCCATACGGTGGAGAAACACCGCACATGACTCGGCCATATAGTCGTCTAGCCGGTGACATAGCGGTGCACCCTATCCTCCATATTCGCTACCAATCTTTGGGACATATCGAGCGATGAATCAAACTCGACATTGTACTCCACGATAGTCGTCCTCTCGCCTCGATGGTAGAAATCTATCGATCGCGCCCTCATGCATGGAGGCAAGAAGTGAGTGAGGAAAGCCTCGAGAACTCATCCCAGTAGGCGGGGCGCGTGCTCTCCCGGGAAAGCTCCCATGAATCAAACCAATCGACTGCGGTATCACGCAGCCGATGTGAACCGAAGGTCACAGACTCGATCTCTGAGGCCTTTATCACCCGCATGATCCTCTGAAGCTGACGGATGAACTCCTGCGGATCATCCTCCGGCCTCGACCCGTAAAACTCTGGCGGGCTCTGACTCAAGAAATCTCGTAGCCTCAAACTATACGCCCTAGGGTGTACCACGGTGCGGCCGTGGGCTAGGCTGAGCTGCCGCATCCGGCCTCTCTCGTGTCAGACCTGACTTTAGCCAATACGGGCCATCTGTACCTAACTCCTCGCCCGGTGTGGGACGGGAGGTATGGGTACCGTGGTCTCTTTGAAAGTGGCGTCATAGAACTCGCCGTCTGGTATAGGCGGGCTCGAGCCCTTGTGACTCTGGGTGTCACGCTAGCGACTCCTAGGCTGCCTTGCCGCCAGGCGGGTTGCCTTACGTGGAGGCATAACTGTTACAGGAAAGGAATACGTTAGAGGGGTCCAACCTATAACACAGCTCTAAAGCACGATCTCAGAATGAGAAGAATGGAAACCAATCCTAAATATCTTATAGCCTCCTGATTATTGGTGTGGTGCACAACACACCGATAATCAAGACTCTACTAGATACGGTGCAGACACTTTCCGAGATTAATCGCTCGATACCACTTTTGTCACGACCGTTCGGGGCGTGGATCGTGCCTTACCGGGGCACCCAAGTAGTCATACATCAGAGTAATCAGCGGAAATATAAAACAAGACATGAAACAGTTTATAAAATAAGACACAGTTTATGTGAGAAAACATCGCCTTTCGGCATATATATATATAAACATGGTTTAGCAGTTACATCCGACACTGTACAACATGACTACAGACCTCTAAGGAAATATACAACTATGGCGGGACAGGGCCCCGCCATACCTGGATATGCAAAACTATCTACAACGGGAGATCATACCCAAAGTAGAGCCTCGGAAAAGATGGAGCTCGACACCAACGTAGAGATCCTAAGAATGTGGATCTAGCACTGCTTGCCACTTACTGCGGCATGAACGCGGCCCAAGGAGTCGATGCAACAGTACTAAGTATATGAAACTTGTAAAATACTTAAATGAAACATATCATTTAAAAGCAGTTTTGCAAGTATGTATGAAACAACCAGGAAACCGCATAGTGCCACATCACAAACAAGAGCGTGATAGGTAGATCGTATGAGTCTTTTCTAGGCTGCGAATGATCAGCAGGCAATTGCGTAGTATCACCATGCAAGCCTAATCACGACTCCGTAGTCGCGTAGGCCAATCACATAGGCCGCGTAGGTACATAACCCGCATCGAGGGTAGCTACTCCTCGGCATCGCCCCGACTCGTCGTCCGCATGGCCACATAGACCGCGTGAGGTATAACCCGCACACTAACACGGAACTCCGTAGCTCTGCGCATAGGTCCCTTGGACCGCATGAGGTATTCTCGAATCATGGTCCTGCATCACCGAGTATACCCGCATCGGAGGGCAGCTTAACCCCCGGTAATATGTCAAGAGGTGAGTGATGCTACACTAACCTAACAGCTTATCGTTAAACAACATAAGCACAACAAGAATACTCTTTTTCACAAACGTTACAAGACACTAACACATATAGCATCATATCATGTCTACTTATCAAACCATCTTATTATTCTTTTCACAATTCAATATAAGGCTGTTATAAACACATAGGCAAACTGTTTCTTTTATCAATCTTAAGTGGTTATACTTAACTTCCCATAAGGCTAGTATAACTCTTAAGCTTCTGTTTAAAAAACAATTAGTTCTCTTCTGTTAAAAATGATTCAGTATTCTTTTGAAATGCTTTGGATCTTTATTATTCGAGCTTAAGCCGTGAGGCATTCTTGTAAGTGTTATTCAGCTTAAGCGTGAGGCATTGCCGTAAGTGTTATTCGGGCTTAAGCTGAGGCATTCGTAGTTATATATATTGTAAAATATCATGCTTTAGGAAGAATCACATACCTTCTCGTGAAAACCACCGCCAAGTTGAATATGTCGCGCAGAGTCACCTATAATAGTCAGATATCTATCAAAGACTACTCAAGGTCATTCTAAACAGAGGGTTCACAATTCTACGGAAAGTCGGGCAGCACTTCCCTACCAGGTGAGCTATATAAGTCTCATGAAAACAGTCCTATGTAAGAAATCTGATTGATTATTCTTCTTTAAACCCTTCTACTGTGGTAACAGTTCAATTCTATTCTGCAATATTCTTCTAAGTATTTATACTTATTCTTATACTACAACAGTATATATTCTCTAATTCAAAAGAGGGTTAGGATTAGTTACCTCGGTAAGCCCAATAATATCCTAGAAAAAGTCGCGCCTGAGCAAGGTTTTGCTCTAAGTTGTATGCTCAAGAAACCTTAGAAGTTCTTCACAACTTCTACTAAGTACTAAGGTATTTGGGCTAGGTGTTTTGGGCATTATAACAATACAAGAAGGCAACTTTTCTACCAAGGGAGGGGGTAGGTTTTGGCTAGGCTAGGGGCCTCGGCCAAACTACTAGGCTAGAGGGGTGTATTCGGCCAAGGGCCTTCACAAGGAGTGGGGAGGTGTTGGACGAAAGGCTACAAGGAGAGGAGAGGATTTTCAAGACTTGGAAAGATTTGTGGATGAAGAACTCTTCATCTCTAAGGGGGGTATTTATAGGTCAAGAAGTGGCCAACCAATGGCCAAGATTAAGACAAGTGCAAGGCAAGTGTAGGGTGAGGATTAACTATACACAAATATCCTACCAACTCCTTGACTTGTGCACAAGGCACAAAAAACGTGTTCACCATAGCCAAATCGTCCAAATGGACGATTTCAAGTCCATCAATTGGAGGGTGACAAGTGTCGCCCTCCCGTTGGTCCAAAATGTTTCGTCTCTCGGAAAAATCCGCAAAAATTAGAAATGGCATAGCCGGAATTTACCCTACGAAAGCTGTGGAAACGTTTCGTCGGAAAACTATTCGTTTTGTGAGTTGTGCCCAAAAAAAACGTTTTGCCTAAACTTTAAGGCTAGACTTTTTGTACGTATTCCCTTACGTACATACTCTGGAAATACGGGGTATAACACCTACTTTCACCTTATGACAGACAGTGGAGCCCAGTTTACGGCTGTTTCTTTTCTGGAGGTTTTACCAGGCAGGGTTAGGAACTCAGGTGGGTCTCAGTAGCACATTCGCCCTCGGGCCAGTGTTTGGATTTCAGGGGTAACTGTGAGGATTGTTGCCTCCTATTGAGGGAGTGTTTTTATAACTACCATTTCAGTATTCGGATATCGCCTTACGAAGCCTCGTAGGGGCGGAAGTGTAAGTTGCCGGTCGATTGGTTCGATGTTGGCAAAGTTCAGATAGTTGGTTCATACTTGTTTCGGCAGGATGTGGATAGGGTGAAGCTTATCCAGGAGAGGTTATTGGCAGCTCAGAGTCAACAGAGTCGTACGACGACGCTTGGAGTTCAGGTTGACGGTGGGTCTTCTTGAAGGTACCACCCCGGAAAGGGTGTGACGAGTTTTGGAAAACAGAGGAAACTTAGCCCGAGTTACTTTGGGCCTTTTCAGGTCATGTGAAGAATAGGCCAGGTTGCCTATAGTTAGCATTGCCGTCCGACGTTGGGAGCAGTATGTCCGATCTTTCATGTTGCTATGTTCGGAAGAGTATCGGAGATCCATCCAGAGTGATCCCGGTTAATGATGACCAAGTTGGAGATAGTAACCCAGAGATTTTTGAAAATGAAGCAGTAACAGAAATGTGGTAGGTTATGAGAAAGAGTTCGAGTGTACGAGAAGTGTACGACGAGTAAGGGAAGAAGCGAGCATGGGTTGAGAACATAGAAGTGATCATTTCGTTTGTAAAGAAAGGGTGCGAAGGGAGTATCTTTTAGCCCTTGGGTGGGAGTTTTTGTAGTGATGGAGGTGATTCCTCGTAGACTTGGAGTAAGTATTTGCGCGGGTGTTTTCTGTGGCCATGTGTGGCATTGGCAAACTGGTTAAGCTATGAGGAACTTGATCGTTATCTGTCGTGAGAAGGAACATTCGGGACGAATGTTTCTAAGGAGGGGAGAATGTTATACCCCGTATTTCCAGAGTATGTACGTGAGGGCGTACGTATAAAAATTTAAGCCTTAAAGTTAGGCTAGGACCGAAATTTTGTGCACACCACACGAAAAGAATCGTTTTCCGACGAAACGTCTTCCAAAACTTGCGAAGGGAAAATTCCGGCTATGTCATTTATAATTTTTGCGGATTTTTCCGAGAGACGAAATATTTTGGACCAACAAGAGGGCGACACTTGTCACCCTCTAATTGGTGGACTTGTGGGCGTCATTTTGGACGATTGGAGAGTGGGAGTTGGTAGGATATTTTGTTTAGTTGTTGAGAAAGTGGGACCCACAAACACTTGTCCAAATCTTGACCTTACACTTGCCTACCACTTGTCTTGATCTTGGCCATTGGTTGGCCTATAAATACCCCCCTTAGTTGAAGATCTTCTTCATCCACAAATTGTTCTAAGTCTTGAAATCCCTCCCCCCCCTCTCTTGAGAGCTCTAGCCGAGAGCACCCCTCCCCCTTTGAGAAGGCCCTTTGCCGAGGTACACCCTCCTGGTGGCCTTGGCGAGGTACCCCCCTACCTTGAGTTGTTTTCGTAAAATACACCCCCCCTCTTGGTAGAAATACTCTCCAAGTATTGTTACTATTCCAAAATACCTTGGCCCATATACCTTGTAGTATTCCAAGGTTACACTTATACTAAAAGCCCAGAAATACTATTATACTTCCCTTCAGTCACTAAACGAAACCGAAGGAAAATCTTCACAGTTGGTTGAAGTATTAGGAAGAAGTTTCGTAGAACTTCTAAGGGTTATTTGGAGCGGGTTGGAGCACCCGGAGTAGGAGCTAAACGTTGCTCAGGATCGACATTAAACTTGGATAATTTTGGGCTTACCGAGGTAAATAATCCTATCCTTCTATTGTAATTGGAAATTACATACTGTAGTTGTTTAGAAATGAATATAAGATTCATGGAAGAGGTTTGAACTGTAATAGAAGGATATTACAGAAAAGACTTGAACTGAAATTACATCAGAAGATTATTAATGTAGAAGTTGATAGACCTATATAACCTTTATAGGTTGAATGTTCTGCGAGTAGCATGTACTACTTGAAAGGTGGACAAGGCTAGCCGGGTTATAGCCGTGGAGCGTTTTGCTAATAGTCGATAATCGTCGCGAGGTATGTGATTCTTCCTATCCTCTTGAGCATGATATTTTAAAGAATATATATATAGTACGGTAGACGTACGTGTGTTAACTGAACGTAGTTTTTCGGCAATGTATTTTGACTTAAGCCTGAATAATAAGAATCTTGAAATATTTCAAGAGAATTAAGAAACCTTTTTGAAAGAAGAGAAATACTTGGTTTTAAAAGCTTAAGAGTTATACTAGCTTTATGGGAAGTTAGGTATAACGACTTAAGAGAGATAAAAAGAATGATTTATTGATTTTAGAAGTTAAGAGACTGATCTTAAAAGATAAGAGACTTGACTTAATTAAATTAATATGAATTTTGTTAAAAAGTGTGAAACCTCATTCGTGAGTAATGAGTACTTGGTTTTTAAAAGGAATAATGTTTTACTGATTTCAGAAATCAGAAGAAGTATCGAACAAACCACTGCAGCGTTAATAAGGGAAATGTATTGACTAATTAAGTATTATTAAAACCAGTAGAAACCTCCATCTGCATAGAAGCTAAGATGAGACAAAATGATATTACATTTCCTAGATCATGGCTGCTTTAATAAGATTGATTATGAACAAGAATAACCTACTCACATATAAGGCATATGTTTCTCAGATTGTTTTAAAAGAGAATTATATTATAAGTGATTAAAACTATGAACTACGAAACCTTTCGAAAATGAAAAACTTGAGCATTTGAAATTAGGCAAACTTGAACGTTTTGAAAAATAATGTTGTTACTTGATTTTACAAAGGGAAGTGTTTTGGTTTACTTAAAAAGATAGTCACTCTATTTTTATACTACGGGTATTGTGTGACTGTTGTGAAAGAAACAGATCTTTTAAAAAGTTAATGTATGAAGTACTTTGGGGATACAAACCCGAACTTGTTAACATAAAGTAAGAAGTACCTTATGTGAATAACTTGATTGTGTTGGTTTGCGATAGCCTGGAAATACTTTCTTGATTGGTTTGATAAGTAATCATGTTATGATGCTACGTGTGTTAGTGTCTTATAAGGTTTGTGTAAAGGGGTTTTCCCTTGCTGTGCTTATGTTGATTAATGATAAGCCGTTGTACTGTTATATCATCACATACCCCCCTTGACTTGATATACCGAGGGCTTGCCACCCTTGATGCGGGTATATACGGCCTATGCAGTCTGTGTGACTATGCGGAGCAGCGGTATGCTGCAGGATTGATCATTCCGGGTGTTTTATCCGTCACGGGGATGCCTACGCGATGCGTGACTATGCGAGTGCGGGAGTCGGGAGAATACCGGGTTAGCTGCCCCCGATGCGAGGAATACCTCATGCGGGCCTATGTGTGGCCTATGCGGAGCAGCGGTATGCTCCAGGACTAGACGCGCACATTGATACTGACGACGAGTGGCCAGCTTTGATCATGTGGTGCGGTCTAGAAAGACCCCATGATATAGTTTTTGTTATACCCCGTATTTCCAGAGTATGTACGTATGGACGTACGTACGAAATTTGAGCCTTAAGTTAGGCATTGGATTCGAAATTGGGCACAAGTGCCGAGTAGAGTCGTTTTCCGACGAAACGTTTCCACAGCTTTCGTAGGGAAAATTCCGGCTATGACATTTTTAATTTTTGCGGATTTTTCCGAGTGACGAAACATTTTGGACCAACGGGAGGGTGACATGTGTCACCCTCACATTGGAAGCAAGTGGGGTGCTTGGACGATTTGGGCGTCCAAGAGGCATTGGTTGGCCTTGGCCGATTGGCTCCCTCTTTTGGCCTAGTTTTGTGCCATGTTTTGTGGAGTGTTTTGTGGAGTAGGGGTTAGGGTGCACTTGGCTTGATCTTGGCCTTACACTTGCCTTGCACTTGGCTAGATCTTGGTCATTGGTTGGCCTTTGGTTTTGCTATAAATACCCCCCTCTCTTTGAAGACTTCTTCATCCAAAACCTTCCAAGTCTTGAGTCCCTCTCCCTCCCTCTTTTCGTCCAAGAGCCCCCCCGCTCCCCGGTGTGACGGCCTTGGGCCGAAGCCCTCCCCTTTGTGAGCCTAAAGCCGAGAACACCCCCCCCCCTCTTTTAGAGTGTTGTTCTCGTGTGATACCCCCCCCCCTTTTTGTGGTGTTGAAATACTCCTCCAAGTATTGTTATAATGCCCAAAATACCTTAGCCTTGTACCTTGTAGTATTCCAAAGATACCTCTACGTAGAGCCCGGAAATACTACCTTTTGTCCTTTTTAGTCTCAAACCGAAACCCTTAGGAATCTTCATTGTTAGTTGAAGGATTTAAGTAGAAGTTGGATAGAACTTCTAAGGGTTGTTTGGAGCGGGATGGAGCACCCGGAGCTGGAGCTAAACGTTGCTAAGGATCGACATTTAACTTGGATAATTATGGGCTTATCGAGGTAATTATCTTGTCCCTCTATTGTAATTGGAAATTACATGTTTGTTAGAATATATAGTTGAAGTATACTATATATGGAACTATACTTAGTATTCGGCAATGTCTTTTGACTTAAGCCTGAAGAATAAAGAAAAGAATCGAATCAGATTTACATAGGACTGTATTGCAGTAGACTTGTGTAGAGTTACTGAGTAGGATGGTACACGTCCGGTTAGACGTGTAAACCCCCCCTGGTTGGCTTGGTAGCCGGCCTCGATAGAGGAGGAGATTTACGCTGTTGCGGGGGGGGAGGTGCTGCCGAATTTTCTGTAGAAAGATAGAAACTTGTGTTTTGGGGTTAATAGACGTTTGTGACCTTTATAGGTGAAAGTACTAAGAGTAGCGTATTCTACTCGAGGAGTGGAAAGGGCTAGCAAGGTTGTAGTACTTGGAGCATTTTGCTTATTGTCGATAAATCGTCGCGAGGTATGTGAACCTCTCCCTATCTCTTCTAGCATGATATGTGTGAACTATGTAGTACGGTGACGCGTACATGTGTTATCGTGTTTGATTGTTCTTAAAACATAAAGTGTTATAACGGCTTTATGGGAAGTTGGTTATAATGACTTTATGTAGGTAAGAAAATACTTTGTGGTTTTAAAAGGTAACTGATGTGAATTATAACTGGCTAGTTATAATAAAGAACTTGATGTATTTCGAAAGATTTATAAATCGTTTTGAAGGGAGAGTAACACTTGGTTTTAAAGGTTTTAAAAAGAGTTATACTAGCTTTATGGGGAGTTAGGTATAATGTCTTAAGAGGTAAAGAAAATGGTTTCTTGATGTTAGAAGTTAAGAGACTTGATCTTATAAGATAAGAGACTTAACTTATTTGTTTTAATGTGAATGTTTGTGTGAAACCTCATTCGTGAGTAATGAGTACTTGGTTTTATTTAAAGGGATAATGTTTCTTGATTTGGAAATCGTAATGTGTATCGACAGCACCAACGCGGCGTTAATAAAGGAAAATGTATTGAATAATGATGTATCGTATTAAAACCGTAGAAACCTCCATCCGCATAGAAACTAAGATGAGACAAAATGATATTACATTTTCTAGATCATGGTCATTGTAATAAGAATGTTGTAAACAAGAATAACCTACTCTCACGTGAGACATATATTACTCAATTGTTCTAAAAAGGAATCAAGTGATTAAGTTTGGGAACTATGAAACCATTTGAAAATGAGAAGCTTGAGTAATTGAAACTAGGCAAACTGGAACTTAGGAAAAGAATGTTGTTACTTGAATTTGAAAAGGAATGTGGGTTGGTCATTCTAATACTACGGGTATCGGGTGACTTTTATAAAAGTAATGGATCTCTTTTAAAAGAACTTAACGATGTAGTACTTTGGGGTTAAAAACCCGGACTTTGGCATAAAATGAAAGTACTTTGAGTTGTGTGAAACTTGCCTATGCTTGTTGTTGTGAAACTTGTCTATGCTTGTTGTTGTGAAACTTGCCTATGCTTGTTGTTGTGAAACTTGTCTATGCTTGTTGTTGTGAAACTTGCCTATGCTTGTTGTTGTGAAACTTGACTATGCTTGTGATGATAGCCTTTGTTGTGCAAGTGTGGTATTTACGTATTCTGCGTCTCGATAGAGGGCGGTTGACTTGTTGAGAACTTACTTGGGCGTCTTTGGCGGTGATGGAGAATTCCACGTATGTTTCCATTTTGATTACTCGTCTTGTTGTTGATGTCACATGGACATGTCTACACCGTCTGATATTCCGGGCATCGGCCACGCGGTGGGTTGATTACCGATATATGGTTATTATCGCAACATGGACGTGTCTACACCGTCGAGATTCGGGGCATGTGGCCACGCGCGTGGTTGACCACCCAAAGATATTGTTATTGAGGTTACATGGGCATGTCTACCGTCAGATTCCGGGGCATGTGGCCACGCGGCCTTATTATTGTTGCATCATGGACATGTCTACCGTCTGCGATTCCGGGCATGTGGCCATGATGCGAACATGATGGATGTGGTGGGCGTGATACCCATAGTTAGATTTGAGTGGTGACTTTGAGGCGTGAGTCCACGACTTGGCTTTTATGTTGCATCGTATTTTGGTTATCATACATGTCTCTGCTTTATATATTCGTTATGATTTAACTGCATATTCTGATTTCACATACTTGGTACTGTTGTCTTGACCTCGCCCGGGTGCGTTCATGCCGCAGTAGAGTACATCGGTCGTGGATCCTCGCCATAGGATCACAATTCAGCGTATTAGGAAGCTCCGCTTCTCCGAGGCTTATCTTTTGGTATGTGTTTCCACTGAGTTGTAGGTTCTTGTACATTCGTGGTATGGCGGGGCCTGTCCGTCATAGTCGTTGTAAATCTTAAGTGCAGTAATCTTGTTGTGGGCATGGTTGTAAAAGGATTAAAATGTTCGGTGTTTTATGTATATCAAGGCAAGCTGTTTTGGTTGCTTTGCTTATTATTATATCTCTTGTTGCATGTCTAAGTTTTTATTTCCGCTGGTTTTTCTCTGATGTTGTATCACTAGGGTGCCCGGGGTAAGGCACCAGTCACGGGCCCGAATTTCGGGGTGTGACAAAGTGGTATCAGAGCAGTTAGTCCTCGGAAAGTGTCTACAGACCGTGTCTAGTAGAGTCTTGATTATCGATGTGTTGTGCACCACATCTATAATCAGGAGGCTATAGGACATTTAGGATTGGTTTCTATTCTTCTCATTCTGAGATCGTGCCTTAGAGCTGTGTTATAAGTTGGACCCCTCTGACGTGTCTCGTTTTACCGCTATGCCTCGCGCAGTGCAACCGGCCCAGTGGGCAAGGCGGCCGAGGAGCTGCTAGTGAGATCTGAGAGGAGTCCGAGGCGCAGCCAAGATCGATGAGCAGTGCTTCGACGGCGAGTTTCGCGACGCCCGGCACCAGCGAGTTTAGAGCGCGGCCGTGGCGATGAGACTCTGATACTGAGCCTCCATCCGCGATGCAGGCGGGAGATGGGTCACAAGGAGATGGCGATTATTGGCGTGGTTGTGGCGAGATATGAGGCAGTGGATGCGGCGATTCGATTCAGCGGCGTGGTGCACCCGAGCGAATAGTTTGAGGCTACGAGATTTTCGAGTTGTAGCCGCGCGAGTTCTACGGTCGAGGCTCGAGGATGATCCGCAGGAGTTCATCCGTCGATTCTGAAGGATCATGCGGGTGATCAAGGCTTGAGACCGAGTCTGTGACGCCCGGTTCGCGTCGGTGCGTGATACCGCGATCGATTGGTTTGATTCGTAGGAGCTTTCGGGAGAGCATGCACTCGGCAGATGGAATGAGTTTTCGGGGCTTTCTCACGCACTTCTTGCCTCCGCAGATGAGGAGGGCGCGGTAAACAGATTTTTGTTCTTGAGACAGAGAGGCGCGCCGTCGAGTACAATGTCGAGTTCGATTCTTTGGCTCGATATGTCCTGCGCTAGTTGCGAATATGGAAGATAGGGTGCATCGCTACGCCACCGCTAGATGATTATATGGCCGAGTCTTGTGCGAGTGTTTCTCTTCACCGCATGGACATTGCCGCATTGAGCTCATGCGCGGAGTGCGAGGCGCGATCGGCAGCGGACGCTTTGCCAGAAGAAGGCCAAGACGGCCGATATTTTGGCGACTTTCGAGGCGGACCGCCTCGAAGCAGACTAGTTATGTACCTCCGCCATTGCAGTGGTCCTTCGCGACGCCGGGACCTCGGGATATTCAGGAGCGGTCGTGGCTCCCGTGTTTGAATGTTCGAGGAGTAGGGGTGTTGGCGGATCACGATCACCCCTACCTCGGTGTGGTCGATGTAGTAGACCGCATTTGGAGTGTCGTAGTACGAGGAGCTTGTTATTCTTGCGGCCAACGAGGCCATATGACGAGAGCTCGACGAGGGTAGCGCTGGTAGGATAGCGCAAACTACTAGAGCAGTTGCAGATTCTTCACCTTCCATAGCTAGGCAGGATGTTCATACACCAGCGGGCCACGGTAGAGGTCGCGGTGGAAGTTCCCAGTTTTAGCGGTCCTTGAACCGCCTAGTTTCAGGTATATCCTTAACCCTGTAGATACTTGTATGTATTGATGTTAATGATGTGTTAAGTGTTATGTTCGGATAGCCTTGTGCTATAGTGTGATTTAAAAATCTGGTTAGTGTGAGATGGAAGTGGTAGCTTCCATGATGTGTTCCGTGTCGAGGAGCGGGAGTTGGCGCTACAGTGGGTCGGGTTGGGGCCATGTTGCGGGCCAACCCGCGTCCTGTTTCGAGGTAGGGTCAGCTCAGGTGGTCGCCAGGTGGCGGTCACGAGGGTGCTAGGCCCAAGTTTAGATGACCATCGTATGAGTTCGTGGATACGTTCGACCAGAATCAGTTCGTGAAGGCCGGGAATGGCCTTAGGGGAAATCGAGGTTAGTGAGATGACCAAGTTTGAAGGTGGTAATTCCAAGGGTTGGAAACAGAAGCGTTGACAGGAGTGTGATACGGATACTAGAACGAGTTCGAGTGTTCGAGACGAGTACTACGAGAAAAGGGAGAAGAGAACGTGTCGTTTGTGGCCAGGTGTGGCATGATCGTTTCGTAAGTATAGCGATGAAGACTATCACGCACCGCTTGTTTTGAGACCTAGAAGGAACATTCGGGACGAATGTTTCTAAGGGGGGAAGAATGTTATACCCCGTATTTCCAGAGTATGTACGTATGGACGTACGTACGAAATTTGAGCCTTAAGTTAGGCATTGGATTCGAAATTGGGCACAAGTGCCGAGTAGAGTCGTTTTCCGACGAAACGTTTCCACAGCTTTCGTAGGGAAAATTCCGGCTATGACATTTTTAATTTTTGCGGATTTTTCCGAGTGACGAAACATTTTGGACCAACGGGAGGGTGACATGTGTCACCCTCACATTGGAAGCAAGTGGGTGCTTGGACGATTTGGGCGTCAAGAGGCATTGGTTGGCCTTGGCGATTGGCTCCCTCTTTTGGCCTAGTTTTGTGCCATGTTTTGTGGAGTGTTTTGTGGAGTAGGGGTAGGGTGCACTTGGCTTGATCTTGGCCTTACACTTGCCTTGCACTTGGCTAGATCTTGGCCATTGGTTGGCCTTTGGTTTTGCTATAAATACCCCCCTCTCCTTGAAGACTTCTTCATCCAAAACCTTCCAAGTCTTGAGTCCCTCTCCCTCCCTCTTTTCGCCCAAGAGCCCCCTCTCCCCTTGTGAAGGCCTTGGGCGAAACCTCCCCTTTGTGAGCCTAAAGCGAGAACACCCCTCTTTTAGAGTGTTGTTCTCGTGTGATACCCCCCCTTTTTGTGGTGTTGAAATACTCCTCCAAGTATTGTTATAATGCCCAAAATACCTTAGCCTTGTACCTTGTAGTATTCCAAAGATACCTCTCTACGTAGAGCCCGGAAATACTACCTTTTGTCCTTTTTAGTCTCAAACCGAAACCCTTAGGAATCTTCATTGTTAGTTGAAGGATTTAAGTAGAAGTTGGATAGAACTTCTAAGGGTTGTTTGGAGCGGGATGGAGCACCCGGAGCTGGAGCTAAACGTTGCTAAGGATCGACATTTAACTTGGATAATTATGGGCTTATCGAGGTAATTATCTTGTCCCTCTATTGTAATTGGAAATTACATGTTTGTTAGAATATATAGTTGAAGTATACTATATATGGAACTATACTTAGTATTCGGCAATGTCTTTTGACTTAAGCCTGAAGAATAAAGAAAAGAACTGAACTGTATTTACATAGGACTGTATTGCAGTAGACTTGTGTAGAGTTACTGAGTAGGATGGTACACGTCCGGTTAGACGTGTAAACCCCCCCCCCCTGGTTGGCTTGGTAGCCGGCCTCGATAGAGGAGGAGATTTACGCTGTTGCGGGGGGGGGGAGGTGCTGCCGAATTTTCTGTAGAAAGATAGAAACTTGTGTTTTGGGGTTAATAGACGTTTGTGACCTTTATAGGTGAAAGTACTAAGAGTAGCGTATTCTACTCGAGGAGTGGAAAGGGCTAGCAAGGTTGTAGTACTTGGAGCATTTTGCTTATTGTCGATAAATCGTCGCGAGGTATGTGAACCTCTCCCTATCTCTTCTAGCATGATATGTGTGAACTATGTAGTACGGTAGACGTACATGTGTTAACTGTGTTTGATTGTTCTTAAAACATAAAGTGTTATAACGGCTTTATGGGAAGTTGGTTATAACAGCTTTATGTAGGTAAGAAAATACTTTGTGGTTTTAAAAGGTAACTGATGTGAATTATAACTGGCTAGTTATAATAAAGAACTTGATGTATTTCGAAAGATTTATAAATCGTTTTGAAGGGAGAGTAACACGTGGTTTTAAAGGTTTTAAAAAGAGTTATACTAGCTTTATGGGGAGTTAGGTATAATGTCTTAAGAGAGGTAAAGAAAATGGTTTACTGATGTTAGAAGTTAAGAGACTTGATCTTATAAGATAAGAGACTTAACTTATTTGTTTTAATGTGAATGTTTGTGTGAAACCTCATTCGTGAGTAATGAGTACTTGGTTTTATTTAAAGGGATAATGTTTCTTGATTTGGAAATCAGAATGTGTATCGACAGCACCACCGCGGCGTTAATAAAGGAAAATGTATTGAATAATGATGTATCGTATTAAAACCGTAGAAACCTCCATCCGCATAGAAACTAAGATGAGACAAAATGATATTACATTTTCTAGATCATGGTCTTTGTAATAAGAATGTTGTAAACAAGAATAACCTACTCACGTGAGACATATATTACTCAATTGTTCTAAAAAGGAATCAAGTGATTAAGTTTGGGAACTATGAAACCATTTGAAAATGAGAAGCTTGAGTAATTGAAACTAGGCAAACTGGAACTTAGGAAAAGAATGTTGTTACTTGATTTTGAAAAGGAATGTGGGTTGGTCATTCTAATACTACGGGTATCGGGTGACTTTTATAAAAGTAATGGATCTCTTTTAAAAGAACTTAACGTATGTAGTACTTTGGGGTTAAAAACCCGGACTTTGGCATAAAATGAAAGTACTTTGAGTTGTGTGAAACTTGCCTATGCTTGTTGTTGTGAAACTTGTCTATGCTTGTTGTTTTGAAACTTGCCTATGCTTGTTGTTGTGAAACTTGTCTATGCTTGTTGTTGTGAAACTTGCCTATGCTTGTTGTTGTGAAACTTGACTATGCTTGTGATGATAGCCTTTGTTGTGCAAGTGTGGTATTTCTGTGTTACCGCGTCTCTCGATAGAGGGCCGGTTGACTTGTTGAGAACTTACTTGGACGTGCTGGCAGTGATGGAGAATTCCACGGGTATGTTTCCATTTTGATTATTGTCTTGTTGTTGATGTCACATGGACATGTCTACACCGTCTGATGATTCGGGGCACGCGGCCGTGCGGCGGGTTGATTACCCGATATATGGTTATGCGCAACATGGACGTGTTCACTACACCGTCTGATTCCGGGGCATGTGGCCATGCGGCGTGGTTGACCACCAAAGATATTGTTATTGAGGTTACATGGGCATGTCTACACCGATCAGATTCCGGGGCATGTGGCCACGCGGCCTTGTTATTATTGTTGCATCATGGACATGTCTACACCGTCAAGATTCCGGGGCATGTGGCCATGATGCGAACATGATGGATGTGGTGGGCGTGAGACCCATAGTTAGATTTGAGTGGTGACTTTGAGGCGTGAGTCCTCGACTTGGATCTTTTATGTTGCGTCTTGTATTTTGGTTATCATACATGTCTCGCTTTATATAGTGTTATGATTTAACCGCAGATATTCTGATTTCACATACTTGGTACTGTTATCGACCTCCTTGGGTGCGTTCATGCCGCAGTAGAGGTACATCGGCCGTGGATCCTCGCCATAGGATCACGATTCAACGTATTGGAAGCTCCGCTTCTCCGAGGCTTATCTTTTGGTATGTGTTTCCGAGTTGTAGGTTCTTGTACATTCGTGGTATGGCGGGGCCTGTCCGTCATAGTCGTTGTAAATCTTAGAGTCCAGTAATCGTTGTGGGCATGGTTGTAAAAGGATTAAAATGTTCGTGTTTTATGTATATCGAAGGCAACTGCTTTGGTTGCTTTGCTTATTATTATATCTCTTGTTGCATGTCTAAGTTTTTATTTCCGCTGGTTTTTCTCTGATGTTGTATCACTAGGGTGCCCGGGGTAAGGCACCAGTCACGGGCCCGAATTTCGGGGTGTGACAGTTTTATAGTATTGTTGGTACTGTGGGTTTTAGTAGTCGGCTATGCCTTCGTACTTACCCCGTACAGTTTTATTATGACACAGGTGGGACCTGGTGTTCATGTGTTTTGCTTGGTGCTTTTATATCATAGACTGTCGGCAGTGAGGAAGGTATTCCACGGGCATGATTGATGTTGTGGGCGTGAGACCCATAGTTATATTTGAGTGATGACTTAAGGGCGTGAGTCCCTGACTTGACATGATCGCTATTTATCAGGAATCGTAGTTTGGTTATCATACATGTCTCGCTTTATATAGACTATTATGATTTCATTCTGATATTTTGATTTCACATACTTGGTACATGTTGTACTGACCTCCTTCGGGGGGCTGCATTCATGCCGCAGGTAGAGGTATACCAGTGTTGATCCTCGCTCTTAGGGTCACAGTTCAGCGTTTGGGAAGCTCCGTTTCTCCGGAGGCTTATCAGTGGTATAGTTCCCTGTCGTTGTAGGTACTTACATTCAGGGGTATGGCGGGGCCCTGTCCCGCCATTGTTGTCATATCATTCTTAGAGGTGCAGTAAATCGTTGTGGGCAGAGTTGTAAATGGGATGTAACTGTTCGGTTTTAAAGTTTATATATATATGCCGAAAGGCAAGTTTTCTCAGATAACTGTTTCACATTTCATATTATATCATGTCTTGTTGTATGTTCCGCTGATTACTCTGATGTTGTATCACTAGGGTGCCCGGGGTAAGGCACCAGTCACGGGCCCGGGTTTGGGTCGTGACAATTTCGTTTTTACCAGTTATGCCTCTGCGCAAGGCAACCCGGGCCCAGATGGGCAAGGCAGCCGAGGGAGCTGCTAGTAGGATACAGAGGAGATGCGGGCGCAGCCCAATCGAGACTGAGATAGTGCTTCAAACAGCGAGTTTTGCGACGCCACCAGAGAGTTTAGAGTCGCAATGTGGGCTGCGAGACCACACACGAGCCTCGGTCCCACAACCCGGCGAGCAGGAGTTGGGGTACAAAGAGATGGCCCGATTCTTGGCGGGATCGTGGCAGACGAGGATAGGCCCGGATCGCAGTTCAGTTCGAATACCCATGGTTCACCCAAGATCGGATAGTTGGAGGCTACGGGACTTTCTGAGTTGTATCCCACCAGAGTTCTACGGGTCGAGGCCTGAGGATGATCCGCAGGAGTTCATTCGACGCCATTCACGGATCATGAGAGTGATTAAGGCTTCGGAGACCGAGTCGGTGGTCTTAGGTTCGCATCGGCTGCGTGATACTGCAGTCGACTGGTTTGATTCGTGGGAGTTGTCCCGGGGAGAGTATGCACTTCCAGCCGTATGAAGCGAGTTCTTAGGGGCATTTCTTGCACATTTCTTGCCTCCACAGATGAGAAGGGCTGGGGCGACAGATTTTTGACGTTGAGACAGGCAGGGCGTACGGTTCGGGACTACAATGTGGAGTTTGACTCATTAGCTCGGTACGTCCCCGCTTTGGTAGCCGACATGGAGGACAGAGTGCACCGCCACGCCACGGGCTTGATGACTACTTAGCGAGGCTTGTTGGTGTAGCTCTTCACCGGGCATGGACATTGCTGCATACTGAGCTTATGCAGGATGTGAGGCGGAGAGGTCGATGGAATGACCGAGATCGAGAAAGTGCGGGACATCCGGTCCTTTGGTAACTTTCGGCGGACCGCCTCGGCGAGCTAGTTATGTACCTCCACTAGTACGCAGTGGTCCTCCGCGATCGTCGGGACGTTCGTGGTATTCGAGCTGGTCGAGCTCGGGGCTTAGTTTCTGAGATATACGGGTTCTAGCCGCCAGGATTCATGTCCCACCGGTGTGCACGATGTGGCAGGCGTCATCCCGGGGAATGTCGTCTTCTTACTGGTACTTGTTTCACCTGCGGCCGTCAGGGCCATGTGACGAGAGACTGTGCTTATAGGAAGGGTGCGAGCAGAATGGCGCGACCTACGGGTCGATGGCGAGATCATCCCTTCTACAGCTATGCGCCCTGTAAGGCAGGCCTATGATTAGAGTGGAGCAGATGGTACAGGTATATTCTTACCCCTCTATAGACTAGTATGCGTAGATGATATGATGAAGTGCTAAGTATTATGTTCAGATAGCATTATGTTAAAATTTTGTTTAGAAAACATGTTTAAGGGAAAGTTTGGGGACAAGGAAAGTGTGAGCCTTAGAGCTTTACACGTAGAGACCTTAGATGCGAGGCCATCTTGAGTAAAAGATTTATGTTTGTGTTGACCTTTATCGGAGTGCATAGTATATGTGGGATAATTCCATGGGTTGTGTAAGATGGAAGTGGTAGCCTTCAGGACTTGAATAGGTAAGATTGTTCCGGATCAGGAGAACAAGTGTTCGACGCGATAGCGGGTCGGGTTGAGGCGTGTGCGGGTCAACCCGTAGCCTGTTAAGGTGGGGTCGATTAGGTGGTCCGCCAGGTGATAGGGTCACGAGGGTGCTAGGCCCAAGTTTAGATAACCATCGTATGAGTTCGTGGATATGTTCGACCAGAATCGGATCGTGAAGGCCGGGAATGGCCTTAAAGGAGATTGAGGCTAGTAAGATGACCAAGTTTGGAGGTAGTGACTCCAGAGATTGTGAAACGGGCGATGGTCAAGTATGGTGCACGATACTAGAAAGAGTTCAAGTGTTCGAGAAACGATGCGGCGAGTAAGGAAAGAAGTGAACATGTGCTAAGAAAATAGAAACGATCATTTTGTTGTGAAGTGAAGATGCGAAGGGAGTATCCTTTAGACCAGGGTGGAAGCTTTTGTGATGTAGGAATGATTTCTCGTGGACTTGGGTTAAGTATTTTTCGCGTGTGTTATTTTTTGGCCAGGCGTGGCATTGGCAACTTGTTTAAGTTAAGAAGAACTTTATCGTTATCCTTCTTGAGGAGGAACATTCGGGACGAATGTTTCTAAGGAGGGGAGAATGTTATACCCCGTATTTCTAGAGTATGTACGTGAGGGCGTACGTACAAAAGTTTTTAGCCTTAAAGTAGGCATTAGGGTCGAATTTGTACACAACTAGCGAAAAGAGTCGTTTTCCGACGAAACGTTTTCCGAACTTTGCGAAGGGAAAAATACGGCTATGCCATTTATTATTTTTGCGGATTTTTCCGAGAGACGAAATATTTTGGACCAACGGGAGGGTGACATGTGTCACCCTCAAAGTGGATGACTTGGGCGTTGTTTTGGCCTTGTTTTTGGCCAAGGGTTAGGTAGGATATTTTGGTGGTAGATGGATAAGGTACACTTGCCCAAATCCTCACCCTACACTTGCCCACCACTTGTCTTGATCTTGGCCCTTGGTTGTCCTATAAATACCCCCTTAGTTGAAGACTTATTCTTCATCCACACTTGTGAAATTCCAAGGAAAATACTCCCTCCCCTTTGTGTAGTTTTCGTCCTACCTTCCCCCTCCCCCTTTGTGAAGCCCTAGCCGAGGCAAACCCCCCCCCCCCCTTCCTAAAGTGGTTCTCGTATAAATACCCCCCCCCCCCCCCTTGGTAGAAAAGTATTCTCCAAGTGTTGTTACTATTCCCAAATACTTTAGCCCAAATACCTTGTAGTACTTTCCAAAGTTACCTCTATACTAAAAGCCCAGAAATACTATTATACTTCCCTTCAGTCACAAAAACGAAACCCTAAGGAAAATCTTTATAGCCGGTTGAAGTATTAAGAAGAAGTTGCGTAGAACTTCTAAAGGTTGTTTGGAGGGGGTTGGAGCGCCCAGAGTAGGAGCTAAACGTTGCTCAGGATCGACATTTAACTTGGATAATTTTGGTCTTACCGAGGTAAATACTCTTGTCCTTCTATTGTAATTGGAAATTACATACTGTAGTAGTATAGAAATAATTATAAGATGAATAGAAGGATATTTCAGAAGAGAATTGAACTGAATAGAAGGATATTTCAGAAGAGAATTGAACTGTAATAGAATGATATTACAGAAGAGAATTAAACTAAATACACATCAGAAGAATATTAAAGAAGAAAGTACTGTACTTACATGTGATGTATTTACGAGAATTGTGTAGTTTGTGGGTAGGAAGTCTTTGCCCAATTTTCCGTGGGGTAAGGAATCTGTATCTAGAAATGTTTTTCAGAATAGTCTAGACGTTGATAGACTTATATGACCAATATAGGTTGAAGTACTGCGAGTAGCGTATTCTACTCGAAGGGTGGAAAAGGCTAGCAGGATTACAGTACGTTGGAGCTATTTGCTAATAGTCGATAAATCGTCACGAGGTATGTGATTCTTCCTATACTCTTGAGCATGATATTTTAAAAGTATATATATATATATATAGTACGGTAGGCGTACGTGCGTTAACTGAACGTAGTTTTACGGCAATGTCTTTTGACTTAAGCCTGAATAATAAGAATCTTGAAGTATTTCAAAAGAATTAAGAAACCGTTTTGAAAGAAGAGTAACACTTGGTTTTGAAAGTTAAGAGTTATACTAGCTTTATGGGAAGTTGGGTATAACGACTTAAGAGTAATAAAATGAATGGTTTATTGATTTTAAAAGTTAAGAGACTTGATCTCAAAAGATAAGAGACTTGACTTAATTGATTTAATATGAATTTTGTTAAAAAGCGTGAAACCTCATTCGTGAGTAATGAGTACTTGGTTTGTAAAAGGAATAATGTTTTACTGGTTTCGGAAATGAGAATAAGTATCGAACAAACCACAACAGCGTTAATAAAGGGAAATGTAATGACTAGTAAAGTATTATTAAAACCAGTAGAAACCTCCATCTTCATAGAAGCTAAGATGAGACAAAATGATATTACATTTCCTAGATCATGGCTACTTTAATAAGATTGTTATGAACAAGAATAACCTACTCACACATAAGGCATATATTACTCAACTGTTTTTAAAAGAGAATTATGTTATTAAATGATTAAGACTATGAACTATGAAATTTTTCGAAAATAAGAAACGTGAATATTTGAAATTAGGCAAACTTGAACTTTTGGAAAAGAATGTTGTTACTTGACTTTAAGAGGGAAAGTGCTTGGGTTTAAAAAGAAGGGCATAATATTGTCTTAATTGTTTTAAAAGGAAAACATGGTAAATATCTTAATCTGTCTTAAATGAGCGTTTAAATGTTATGGCCACACGACACCGCGTTCATGGATGAGCAGGAATGTATTTCACTCGACTACGCGTTCATGAGATGAACCGAATGTATTTCACTCGACTACCGCTTTCGTGAGATGAACCGAATGTATTTCACTCGACTACGCGTTCATGAGATGAACCGAATGTATTTCACTCGACTACCGTTCATGAGATGAACGGGAATGTATTTCACTCGACTACGCGTTCATGAGATGAGCCGAATGTATTTCACTCGACTACGCGTTCATAGGATGAGCAGGAATGTATTTCACCACGATACCGAGTCCATGAGATGGACCGGGAATGTATTTCATGCGACACCGCGTTCATGAGATGAACCGGGAATGTATTTCACTCGACTACCGCGTTCATGAGATGAGCGGGAATGTATTTCACTCGACTACGCGTTCATGAGATGAGCCGAATGTATTTCACTCGACTACCGCGTTCGCGAGATGAGCGAGAATGTATTTCACTCGACTACCGCGTTCATGGGATGAACTGGGAATGTATTTCACCACGATACCAAGTCCATGAGATGGACCGGGAATGTATTTCATGCGACACCGCGTTCATGTGATGGACCGGGAATGTATTTCATGCGACACCGCGTTCATGGGATGAACCGGGAATGTATACCACCTGATTTGATACCGAGTCCATGAGATGGACCGGGAATTTATTCCATACGATTTCACCTCGAGTCCATGAGATGGGCCGAGACATGTTACACGTATCACATAACTAATACCTAGACTGCCGGCAGTGAGGAAGGAGTTCCACGGGCATGAGGGATGACTTTGAGGGCGTGAGTCCACGGCGCTTTATATTATGATCGTAGTTTTGTTATCATACATGTCTCTGCTTTATATAGACTACTATGATTCCATTTACGATATTTTTCGTTTCACATACTTGGTACTGTCTTGACCTCCTTGAAGTGCGTTCATCTGCGAGTAGAGTACACGGTTGTTGATCCTCGCTCATAGGATCACGATTCAAGATATTAGGAAGCTCCGTTTCTCCGAGGCTTATCTTTTGGTATGTTTCCACGAGTTGTAGGTTACGTACATTCGTGGTATGGCGGGACCTGTCCGTCATAGATGTTATTACTTTCTTAGAGGTGCAGAAATCTTGTTGTGGCGGGGTTTGTAAAAAAGATGTAATCGTTCAAAATTTCAGATATATGCGAGGAGGCAACCGTTTTGGTTGGCTGTTTATTATTTTATCTCTTGTTTCATATCGTATGTTTTATATTCACGATTTCTCGATGTATGACTACTTGGGTGCGGGTAAGGCACGATCCACGAACGGAGCAGTCGTGACAAATACCTTCTCACCACTGCGATCTATGATATAAAAGCACCAAGGAATACACATGATGTTATGCCCCGTATTTCCAGAGTATGTACGTGAGGACGTACGTAGAGAAATTTGAACTTTAAAGTGGCTTGACCGATTTTATTTGTGCACAACACCCGGTTAGAGTCGTTTTTTTAAAACGTTTTACACAACTTGCGAAGGAAAATTCGGCTATGTCATTTTTATTTTTGCGGATTTTTCCGAGAGACGAAGCGTGTTGGACCAACAAGAGGCGCCACTTGGCACCCTCTCATTGGTGGACCTATGGGCGTAATGAGCCGAATTGGAGAGTGTAGTTGGTAGGATATTTTGTGTGTTGATTGATAAAGTGGGACCCACACACACTTGTCCCAATCTTGGCCTTACACTTGCTATGCACTTGGCATGATCTTAGCCATTGGTTGGCCTTGTCTTGTCCTATAAATACCCCCCTAAGTTTGAAGACTTCTTCATCCATTCCTATATTTCCTAAGTCTAAAATTCCTCCCTCCCCTTGTGTGGTGTTTCGTCCAACACCCCTCTCCCCTTTGTGAGGCCTTGTGGCGAGAGCTCTTCCCACGTTGGTAGAGTACCCCACTAGTGGGGTAGTAGAGGTATACACCCACCTTGTGGTGTTGTCTCGTATATATACCCCCCTCTTGGTAGAAATACTCTCAAAAGTATTGTTATTATACCCAAATTACCTTAGCCTTATACCTTGTAGTATTCCAAGGTTACACTTATACGAAAAGCCCAGAAATACTATTATAATTCCCGTCAGTCACAAAAACGAAACCCTAAGGAAAATCTCCATAGATAGTTGGAGTATTAAGTTGAAGTTGGTTAGAACTTCTAAGGGTGGTTTGGAGCGGGTTGGAGCGCACGGAGTTGGAGCTAAACGTTGCTCAGGAGCGACATTAAACTAGGATAATTTTGGGCTTATCGAGGTAATATCTTGTCCCCTTATTGTAATTGGAAATTACATGTTGTAAGATTATATAGTTGAAGTATACTATATATAGAACTGAACCTAGCTTTGCGGCAATGTCTTTTGACTTAAGCTGAATATAAAGAAAGAGAAGCGAATCGTAATTACATAGGATCAGTATTCTGATGGACTTGTGTAGCATTCTTGTGAAGTAGAATTGTACACGTCAGGTTAGATGTATAAACCCCCTGGTTGGCTTGATGGCGGCCTCGATGAAGGAGGAGATTTACGCAGTGCGGGGAGGTCTTTGCCGAATTTTCTGTAGAATGTTCTACGATATGATCTAGATGTTAATAAGCTCCTTGTCGCCTTATAGGTTGAAGTACCATGCGTGGCGCGATCTACTTGGCTTAAGGAGTAGCCGACGGTTTGAGGTACTTGGAGCGTTTTGCTATTAGTCGATAATCGTCGCGAGGTATGTGAACCTCTTCCTACCTTTTCTAGCATGATATGTGTATAACTATGTAGTGCGGTGAGCGTCGTGTGTAAAATGCTTTGTGGTTTTAAAAGGTAACTGACTTGATGTGTGATAATAAAGAAGAGTTATACTAGCTTTATGGGAAGTTAGGTATAACGTTTTAAGAGAGGTAAAGAGAATGGTTTACTGATTTTAAAAGTTAAGAGGCTTAATCTTAAAGATAAGAGACTTAACTTGTTTTACTTGGTAATTAACATTTTGTTAAAAATATTGTAAAACCTCATTCGCGAGTAATGAGTACTTGATTTTAAAAGCAATAATGTTTTACTGATTTCGGAAATCAGAATAAGTATCGAACAAACCACAACAACGCTAATAAAGGGAAATGTTTTGACTAATAATGTATTAGTAAAACCAGTAGAAACTTCCACCTGCATAGAAACTAAGATGAGACAAAATGATGTTACATTTCCTAGATCATGGCTGCTTAAATAAGATTGTTATAAACAAGAATAACCTACTCACGTATCAGACATATGTTTCTCAAATTGCTTTTAAAGGAGAATTATATCATTAAGTGATTAAAATTATGAACTACGAAACCTTTCGAAAATGAGAAACTTGAGTAATTGAAATTAGGCAAACCTGAAACATTTGGAAAAGAATGTTGTTACTTGATTTTACGAAGAGAAGTGTTTTGATTTACTTCAAAAGATAATCACTCTATTTTCATATACTACGGGTATTGTGTGACTTTTGTAAACGTAACGTATCTTTTAAAAGATAATGTATGAAGTACTTTGGGAATAGATACCCGACCTGGTAAATCATATATTAGAATGTACCTTGTGTGTATAACTTGATTGTGTTGGTTTGTGATAGCCTTGTAATACCTTCTTGTTGATTTGATAAGTAAACATGCTAGGATGCTATGTGTGTTAGTATCTTGTGATGTTTTGTGTAAAGGGGGTTTTCCCTCGATTGCGCTTAAAGTTGTTTAACGATTAGCCGTTATGTTGGTATTATACCACTCACCTTGACTTGTTTCCGGAGGTTAAGCTGCCCTCCGATGCGGGGTAGACTCAGGCGGGTCTAGTGACCTATGATTCGAGAATACCTTATGCAGGTCTGTATGGCCTATGCGGAGCTACGAGAGTTCCAGGTTAGTTTGCGGCCCTTGTGGTCATGCGGTCTTTGTGGCCATGCGGATGGCGAGTCCAGGACGCTGCCGGGGAGTAGCTACCCTCGATGCGGGGAATACCTCATGCGGGCCATTGGAGTGGCCCATGCGGAGCTATGGGAAGTTCGGGGCTGACGCGCATTAGATACTCGCGCGAGTGGCGGCTTTGATCATGTGACGGTGCAGACAGATCTCATGATCTGATTTACGACCTTGTTTGTACGGTTGGTTTTAGTAGTCGGCTATGCCTTCGTACTTACCCCGTACGGTTTTTATGATGACATAGGTGGGACCTGGTGTTCATGTGTACTTCTTGGTGTGATTATATCATAGACTGCCGGCAGTGCAGAAGGTATGCCACGGGCATGATTGATGTTGTGGGCGTGAGACCCATTGTTATATTTGAGTGATGACTTGAGGCGTGAGTCACGACTTGATATATTTGCTTATTTATTGTGAACTGTAGTTTGGTTATCATACATGTCTCCGCTTTATATAGACTACTATGATTTCATTTACTGATATTTTGATTTCACATACTTGGTACTGTTGTCGACCTCGCCCTTGAAGTGCGTTCATGCCGCGAGTAAAGGTACACAGTGTTGATCCTCGCTCTTAGGGTCACGATTCAGCGTATGGAAGCTCCGTTTCTCGGAGGCTTATCGATGGTATAGTCCCTGTCGTTGTAGGTATTTACATTCGTGGTATGGCGGGGCCTGTCCGCCATTGTTGTCGTATCATTCTTAGAGGTGCATGTAATCGTTGTGGGCGAGTTGTAATGGGATGTAGCTGTTCGGTTTTAAATTGATTTATATATATATATGCCGTAAGGCAAGTTTTCTCAGACTATTGTTTCATACTTCTTGTTATTTCATGTTATCGTCTTTTGTTCCGCTGATTACTCTAAGGTTGTATCACTAGGGTGCGGTAGGCACGATCCACGGGCGGGTTGGGTCGTGACAAAAGTGGTATCGAGCGATTAATCCTCGGAAAGTGTCTCTGATCCGTATCGGTGAGTATTGATTATCGGTGTGTTGTGCACCACACCAATAATCAGGAGGCCATAGGATATTTAGGATTGGTTTCTATTCTTCTCACTCTGAGATCGTGCCTTAGAGCTGTGTTGTAAGTTGGACCCTCTCACGGATTTTTTTCCCACCGCTATGCCTCGCGTAGGGCAAACCGGGCCGGGAGGGCAAGGCGGCGAGGAGGCTGCGAGTAAATCTGAGAGGGTTACGTGGGCACAGGCCCAATCATCACACAGGTGGTGCTTCTTCGGGAGTTCTGCGGCGTCACTAAGCCCAGCGAGTTTAGCACGGCGGCGGCAGTTCCTACTGCGGCCATGATGTTTGAACCTTCAGTTCCACGACCGGGAACAGAGAATATAGATTGCAAAAGGCGACCCTATTACTAGCTATGGATTTGGCTACCAGAGAGTATACCGATGTACCGCGAGTCTTGATGACTATCTAGAGGGTTGTACAAGAGTAATTCTTCAGTTAGGCTTGAGCATGGCCTGTGTACGGGCTTATGCGCAGCAGGCCAAGAAACGTAGAGATCGACGGGTTAACGAAGGACAGCAGAAGAGGGCCAGAGCAGCAAGGTCCTTTGGTAACTTTCGAGGCAAGTCGCCTCACCAGCAGATTAGATATGCACCTCCGCCCGGATGCAGTGGTCTTCCACGGATTTGGGGCGTTCGGGGTATGCAATAGTTGGTCAGAACTCCAGGGCTTCCGGTTCACAGTGTGGCAGATGTCATCCCGGGGAATGTCGTCTTTTTAGATGGTACTTGTTGTACCTATGACCGTCAGGGTCTGATGTCGAGAAGAGTGTCCTAGTAGGAGGACTTAGCCTTCAGGATCGGTGGGTAGTTTGTCATCTTCTTTAGCTATGCGCCCTACGGGGCAGGTTTGATTAGAACGACTAAGGGGAGTGAAGCAATAAATGCAGGCATATCTTTAACCCTCTAGAGTTTGGTATATGTGATTAGGTGAGTATACCTTAAGTGTTATGTTCAGATAGCATGGTGTAAATTGTGATTAGGAAATCATGGTTAGTTAACCAAGTAAGATTTGGGGGATAGAGAAGGTGTGAGCCTTAGAGTTTTATACGTAGAGACCTTAGAGGTAAGGCCATCTCGAGTAAAAGACGTATGTTTATGTTTGACCCTTATAGGAGTGCATAGTGCACGTGAGCTATGGTTGTGGGATAAGTCCCTGAGTAGTGTGGTATGAAAGAGGGTAGTTGAGCTAAGAAGACCGCTAGGTTTTCGTAACATAATTAGTGAAATTGTTCCGGGTCGGGGAGCAAGTGTTTTACGCGAGAGTGGGTCGGGTTGAGGCCACGTTGCGGGTCAACCCGCGGCATGTATGGTGGAGGGTCAGTTTGTGGTGGTCCGCCTTGTGATGGGGTCACGAGGTGCTAGGCCCATGTTTAGTTAACCAAATGACGAGTTCGTGGATATATTCGACCCGATGGTCGGGCGATGAGGTCAGCCCGTCTTATCTTTTAGCCCAAACCGTGTACTCGGTAGTAAGTTGTGAGACGTTATATCAGAAAGGTTGTAAGGCTGCACGGGGTGCCTACCTTCACCTTATGACAGACAGTGGAGCCCAGGGTACGGCTGTTTCTTTTTCTGGAAGTTTTACCAGGCAGGGTTAAGAACTCAGGTGAGTCTCAGAATCACATTCGCCCTCGGGCCAGTGTTTGGATTTCAGGGGTAGTTGCAAGGATTGTTGTCTCCTGTTGAAGGAGTGTTTTTAGCTACCATTCCAGTGTTCGGATGTCGCCTTATGAAGCCTTGTAGGGGCGGAAGTGTAAGTTGCCGGTCGTTTGGCTTGATGTTGGCAAGGTTCAGATAGTTGGTTCAGGCTTGTTCCAACAGACTGTGGATAGGGTGAAGCTTATCTAGAAGAGGTTTTTGGCAGCTCAGAGAAATCGTGCGGATTATCGGCGACGACGCTTAGAGTTCAGGTTGACGATCGGTCTTCTTGAAGATACCACCCCGGATAGGGTATGGCGAGTTTTGGAAAAACAGAAGAAGCTTAGCCCGAGTTACTTTGGGCCTTTTGAGTTCATGAGAGGGATAGGCCAGGTTGCCTATATGTTAGCATTTGCCGTCCGACTTAGGAGGCAGTGCGTCCAGTCTTTCGTGTTATGTTCGAAAAGGAAATCGGAGATCCATCCAGAATGTTCCCAGTTAATGATGACCAAGTTGAAGATAATAACCCCGAGATTTGGAAACTGGAGCAGTGACAGAAGTGTGGTAAGAGTTCGAGTGTACAAGAAGTGTACGACATCCTCAGGGATCGCATGCAGTCCGGTACCATTTGTTGGGTCGCCGGAGTGACACTAGAACCTCGCGGCGAAGTGACAAAAGTGGGAAGAAGCGAGCATGTATGGCGAGCATTGATGTGATCATTACTTTGGTGATGTTAGAGGTGTTTCCTCGTGGGCTTGGATGTAAGAATTGTGCGCAGTGTTTTACGTGGCGGTGTGGCGAGATTGTTCTAAGTATAGTAGTGAAGACTATCTTGGCGCGTTTGCTTTGAGACTTAGAAGGAACATTCGACGAATGTTTCTAAGGAAGGAGAATGTTATACCCGTATTTCCAGTATGTATGCGTGAGGACGTGCGTGAAATTTGAACTTTAAAGTGGCTTCACCGATTTTATTTGTGCACAACACCCGGTTAGAGTCGTTTTTTAAAGCGTTTTAATGACTTGCGAAGGGAAAATTCGGCTATGTCATTTTTATTTTTGCGGATTTTTAGAGGCGAAGCGTGTTGGACCCACAAGAGGGCGCCACATGGCACCCTCATTGGTGGACCTATGGGCGGTAATGAGCGAATTGGAGAGTGTAGTTGGTAGGATATTTTGTGTGTTGATTGATAAAGTGGGACCCACACACACTTGTCCCAATCTTGGCCTTACACTTGCTATGCACTTGGCATGATCTTGGCCATTGGTTGGCCTTGGCTTGTCCTATAAATACCCCCCTAAGTTTGAAGACTTCTTCATCCATTCCTATATTTCCTAAGTCTAAAATTCCTCCCTCCCCTTGTGTGGTGTTTCGTCCAACACCCCCTCTCCCCCCCTTTGTGAGGCCTTGTGGCCGAGAGCTCCCCCCCCACCCTTGGCCGAGAGTACCCCCCCTAGTGGGGTAGGCCGAGGGGTATACACCCCCCCTTGTGGTGTTGTCTCGTATATATACCACTCTTGGTAGAAATCTTGTCAAAAGTATTGTTACTATACCCAAATTACCTTAGCCTTATACCTTGTAGTATTCCAAGGTTACACTTATACGAAAGCCCAGAAATACTATTATACTTCCCGTCAGTCACAAAAACGAAACCCTAAGGAAAATCTCCATAGATAGTTGGAGTATTAAGTAGAAGTTGGTTAGAACTTCTAAGGGTGGTTTGGAGCGGGTTGGAGCGCACGGAGTTGGAGCTAAACATTGCTCGGGAAGCGACATTAAACTAGGATAATTTTGGGCTTATCGAGGTAATATCTTGTCCCCTTATTGTAATTGGAAATTACATGTTGTAAGATTATATAGTTGAAGTATACTATATATAGAACTGAACCTAGCTTTGCGGCAATGTCTTTTGACTTAAGCCTGAATATAAAGAAAGAGAACTGAACTGTAATTACATAGGACTGTATTACAGTAGACTTGTGTAGCATTACTGTGAAGTAGAATTGTACACGTCCGGTTAGATGTATAAACCCCCCCGGTTGGCTTGATAGCCGGCCTCGATAGAGGAGGAGATTTACGCGTGCGGGAGGAGGTCTTTGCGAATTTTACGTAGAATGTTCTACGATATGATCTAGATGTTAATAAGCTCCTTGTCGCCTTATAGGTTGAAGTACCATGCGTGGCGCGATCTACTTGGCAAGGAGTAACAAGCGGTTTGAGGTACTTGGGCGTTTTGCTATTAGTCGATAATCGTCGCGGTATGTGAACCTCTTCCTACCTTTTCTAGCATGATATGTGTATAACTATGTAGTACGGTAGACGTGCATGTGTAAAATGCTTTGTGGTTTTAAAAGGTAATCGACTTGATGTGTGATAATAAAGAAGAGTTATACTAGCTTTATGGGAAGTTAGGTATAACGTTTTAAGAGAGGTAAAGAGAATGGTTTCTTGATTTTAAAAGTTAAGAGGCTTAATCTTAAAGATAAGAGACTTAACTTGTTTTACTTAGTAATTAACATTTTGTTAAAAATATTGTAAAACCTCATTCGCGAGTAATGAGTACTTGATTTTAAAAGCAATAATGTTTCTTGATTTGAAATCGAATAAGTATCGAACAAACCACAACAGCTAATAAAGGAAATGTTTTGACTAATAATGTATTAGTAAAACCAGTAGAAACTTCCACTGCATAGAAACTAAGATGAGACAAAATGATGTTACATTTCCTAGATCATGTTGCTTAAATAAGATTGTTATAAACAAGAATAACCTACTCACGTATCAGACATATGTTTCTCAAATTGCTTTTAAAGGAGAATTATATCATTAAGTGATTAAATTTATGAACTACGAAACCTTTCGAAAATGAGAAACTTGAGTAATTGAAATTAGGCAAACCTGAAACATTTGGAAAAGAATGTTGTTACTTGATTTCTGAAGAGAAGTGTTTTGATTTACTTCAAAAGATAATCACTCTATTTTCATATACTACGGGTATTGTGTGACTTTTGTAAGCACGTATCTTTTAAAAGATAATGTATGAAGTACTTTGGGAATAGATACAGGCACAGTAAATCATATATTAGAATGTACCTGGTGTGTATAACTTGTTTGTGTTGGTTTGTGATAGCCTTGTAATACCTTCTTGTTGATTTGATAAGTAAACATGCTAGGATGCTACGTGTGTTAGTATTTTGTGATGTTTTGTGTAAAGGGGGTTTTCCCTCGATTGCGCTTAAAGTTGTTTAACGATTAGCCGTTATGTTGGTATTATACCACTCACCTTGACTTGTTTAGGAGGTTGGCGCCTCCGATGCGGGTAGACTCAGCGGGTCTAGTGACCTATGATTCGAGAATACCTTATGCAGTGCAGATGGCCTATCGCGAGCTACGAGAGTTCGTGTTAGTATGCGGCCCTTGTGGTCATGCGGTCTTTGTGGCCATGCGGACGGCGAGTCCAGGACGCTGCCGGAGAGTAGCTACCCTCGATGCGGGGAATACCTCATGCGGGCCATTGGAGTGGCCCATGCGGAGCTATGGGAAGTTCCAGGGCTAGACGCGCACATTAGATACTGCGGGCGAGTGGCCAGCTTTGATCATGTGACGGTGTAGACAGATCTCGTGATCTGATTTACGACCTTGTTTATGCGGTTGGTTTTAGTAGTCGGCTATGCCTTCGTACTTACCCAGTACGGTTTTTATGATGACACAGGTGGGACCTGGTGTTCATGTGTACTTCTTGGTGTGATTATATCATAGGCGGCGGTCACGAAGGTATGCCACGCAGGCATGATTGATGTTGTGGCGTGAGACCCATTGTTATATTTGAGTGATGACTTAAGGCGTGAGTCACGACTTGACATAGCCTTATTTATTGTGTGAAGCGTAGTTTGGTTATCATACATGTCTCCGCTTTATATAGACTACTATGATTTCATTTACGATATTTTGATTTCACATACTTGGTACTGTTATCGACCTCGCCCGGGCTGCGTTCATCCGCGGTAAAGGTACACCAGTGTTGATCCTCGCTCTTAGGGTCACAGTTCAGCGTATGGGAAGCTCCGTTTCTCCGGAGGCTTATCAGTGGTATAGTCCCCTGTCGTTGTAGGTATTTACATTCAGAGGTATGGCGGGGCCCTGTCCCGCCATTGTTGTCGTATCATTCTTAGAGGTCTGTAGTACTGTTGTGGGCAGAGTTGTAATGGGATGTAACTATTCGGTTTTAAATTGATTTATATATATATGCCGTAAGGCAAGTTTTCTCAGACTATTGTTTCATACTTTTTGTTATTTCATGTTATCGTCTTATGTTCCGCTGATTACTCTGATGTTGTATCACTAGGGTGCGGGGTAAGGCACCGATCACGGGCCGGTTCGGTCGTGACATGAACACCGTGTCCCACCGTGTCATAATAAAACCGTCTGGGGTAAGTACGAAGGCATAGCCGACTACTAAAACCCACGCAGTACCAACAAGGTCATAAAGCGTATCACGAGTGCTGTCTAGACCGCCACATGATCGGCCGCCACTCGCCCGCGATGTATCAAATGTGCGCGTCTAGTCCCGAACTTCCGCACTCGCGTAGGCCACTCACATAGGCGCATGAGGTATTCCCGCATCGAGGTATCTACTCCCGGCATCATCCTCGACTCGCGATCCGCGTAGCCACATAGACGCGTGAGGTATAACCCCGCACACTAACCTGGAACATTTGTAGCTCCGCATAGGTCCCCAGGACCCGCATGAGGTATTCTCGAATCATGGTCCCGGACACTTTGAGTCTACCCGCGTCGGAGGCGACAACCCGGTATCATGTCAAGAGGTGAGTGATATAATACTAACATAACATCTTATCGTTTAAACAACATAAGCACAACAAGGAAAACCCCTTTACACAAACATCACAAGATACTAACACACGTAACATCCTAACATGTTTACTTATCAAATCAACAAGAAAGTATTACAAGGCTATCACAAACCAACACAATAAAGTTATTCACACAAGGTACTTTCTACTTTATGTTAACAAGTTCGGGTTTTTATCCCCAAAGTACGTCATACATTAACTCTTTAAAAGATCCGTTTCTTTCACCAAAGTCACACAATACCGGTAGTATAAAAATAGAGTGACTATCTTTTCAAGTGAACCAAAACACTTCCCTTTGTAAAGATCAAGTAACAACATTATTTTCCAAACGTTCAAGTTTGCCTAATTTCAAATGCTCAAGTTTCTCATTTTCGAAAGGTTTCGTAGTTCATAGTTTTAATCACTTAATGATATAATTCTCTTTTAAAACCATTTGAGAAACGTATGCCTTATGTGTGAGTAGGTTATTCTTGTTTATAACAATCTTATTAAAGCAGCCATGATCTAGGAAATGTAATATCATTTTGTCTCATCTTAGCTTCTATGCAGATGGAGGTTTCTACTGGTTTTCATAATACTTTATTAGTCAAAACATTTTCCTTTATTAACGCTGCAGTGGTTCGTTCGATACTTATTCTGATTTCCGAAATCAGTAAAACATTATTCCTTTTAAAAACCAAGTACTCATTACTCACGAATGAGGTTTCACACCTTTTAACAAAATTCATATTAATATAATTAAGTCAAGTCTCTTATCTTTTAAGATCAAGTCTCTTAACTTCTAAAATCAATAAACCATTCTTTTTATCTCTCTTAAGTCGTTATACCTAACTTCCCATAAAGCTAGTATAACTCTTAAGCTTTTAAAACCAAGTATTACTCTTCTTTCAAAGAGGTTTCTTAATTCTTTTGAAATACTTCAAGATTCTTATTATTTAGACTCAAGTCAAAAGACATCGCAGTAAAAACCACGTTCAGTTAACACACGTACGTCTACCGTACTATATATATTCTTTTAAAATATCATGCTCAAGAGGATAGGAAGAATCACATACCTCGCGACGATTATCGACAATTAGCAAAACGCTCCACGACTATAACCCGGCTAGCCTTGTCCACCTTTCAAGTAGAACATGCTACTCGTAGAACATTCAACCTATAAAGGCCATACACGTCTATCAACGTCTAGACTACTCTGTATAATATTCTAAGCAGGGGGGTTTCTCTTTTCTACGGAAAATCGGGCAGCACTTCCCTACCCGTTAAGCTACAAGTCTCAGTAAATACAATCTATGTAAATCTGATTTAATTCTTTTTTGTAATATCCTTCTATTACAGTTCAATTCTCTTCTGTAATATCCTTCTATGAATCTTATATTCATTTCTATACTACTACAGTATGTAATTTCCAATTACAATAGAAGGACAAGAGTATTTACCTCGATAAGCCCAAAATTATCCAAGTTTAAAAGTCGATCCTGAGCAACGTTTAGCTCCTACTCTGGGCGCTCCAACCCGCTCCAAACAACCCTTAGAAGTTCTATGCAACTTCTTCTTAATACTTCAACCAACTATGAAGGTTTTCCTTAGGGTTTCGTTTTTGTGACTGAAGGAAAGTATAATAGTATTTCTGGGCTTTTAGTATAGGAGTAACCTTGGAATACTACAAGGTATTTGGGCCAAGGTATTTTGGAATAGTAACAATACTTGGAGAATACTTTTCTACCAAGGGGGGTGTTATACCCCGTATTTCCAGAGTATGTATGCGAGGACGTACGTACGAGAATACGACAGAAAGATTGGAAAGGAAGAAAGAGGTAATTTTTCCACGGAAAAGTTTCCGGTTTTTATGAAGGAAAAAGGTTCGTTAATGGGAATTGGATTCCCAGATTTGGTATTCGGACTTCCTGGAATATTAGAGAATTATGGAATTTTATTTTCGGAAATGGTCACGTGGGGCCCACGGGAGAAATTCTGGTTTTGTGGGAACGCTTTGTTTTTGAGATTTCCGGTATTTTGGATATTTTCGGAAGACGGAATATTCTGGGCGAATTGGGGGGCGACACGTGTCACCCCCATGTGGCACCCTTGGCCGAATTTACCTTTGTGCACAACACCCGATTAGAGTCGTTTTTCGACGAAACGTTTTGCATAACTTGCGAGGGGAAAATTCCGACTATGTCGTTTTGTATTTTTGCGGATTTTTCCGAGAGACGGAACATTTTGGACCAACGGGAGGGTGACATGTGTCACCCTCACATTGGAAGCTAGGTGGGGCGGCACTTGGACGATTGGGGTGTCAAGTGGGTAGATATTTTTGGTAGATATTTGTGAGGGTTTTAAGGAGTAGGGACTAGGGGGCACTTGGGCATATCTTGGCCTTACACTTGCCTTGCACTTGGCTAGATCTTGGCCATTGGTTGGCCTTTGGGTTTGCTATAAATACCCCCTTAGTTGATGAACTTTCTTCATCCAAAAATCATTTTCCAAGTCTTGAAATCTCTCCCCCTTTGTGTGTTGAAATCGTCCAAAGCCCTTCCCCCCTTTGTGGAGCTTTGGCCGAGAGGCCCCCCCCCCTTTGAGTGAGGCTTGGCCGTGGGGTACCCCCCCCCCCCCCTAGCCTAGTTGTTTTCGTATAATACCCCTTGTTGTGGTATAGAAATACTCCCCTAGTATTGTTATAATGCCCAAAATACCTTAGCCTTGTACCTTGTAGTATTCCAAAGATACCTCTTTACGTAGAGTCCGGAAATACTACCTTTTGTCCTTTTAGTCTCAAACCGAAACCCTAAGGAAATCTTCATAGTTGGTTGAAGTATGTGAGTAGAAGTTGGTTAGAACTTCTAAGGGTTGTTTGGAGTGGTTTGGAGCGCACGGAGTGGAGCTAAACCTTGCTCAGGATCGACATTATAACTCGGATAATTTTGGGCTTATCGAGGTAATTATCTTGTCCCTCTATTGTAATTGGAAATTACATGTTTGTTAGAGTATATAGTTGAAGTATACTATATATGGAACTACTTAGTATTCGGCAATGTCTTTTGACTTAAGCCTGAAGAATAAAGAACTGAACTGAACTGTATTTACATAGGACTGTATTGCGGTAGACTTGTGTAGTATTACTGAGTAGAATTGTACACGTCCGGGTAGACGTGTAAACCCCCCCCCCCCCCTGGTTGGCTTGGTAGCCGGCCTCGATAGAGGAGGAGATTTACGCTGTTGTTGCGGGGAGTCTTCTAATTTTCTATAGAAAGATAGAAACTTGTGTTTTGGGGTTAATAGACGTTTGTGACCTTTATAGGTGAAAGTACTAAGAGTAGCGTATTCTACTCGAGGAGTGGAAAGGGCTAGCAAGGTTGTAGTACTTGGAGCATTTTGCTTATTGTCGATAAATCGTCGCGAGGTATGTGAACCTCTTCCTATCTTTTCTAGCATGATTGTTGTGAACTATGTAGTACGGTAGACGTACATGTGCTAAGTGATTTGGTTGGTTTAAAACATAGGGTGTTATAATAGCTTTATGGGAAGTTAGTTATAACGACCTTATGTAAGTGAAAATGGTTTACTGATGTTAGAAGTTAAGAGACTTGATCTTATAAGATAAGAGACTTAACTTATTTGTTTTAATGTGGATGTTTGTGTGAAACCTCACTCGTGAGTAATGAGTACTTGGTTTTATTTAAAGGGATAATGTTTTTGATTTGGGAATCGAATGTGTATCGACAGGACCAACTGCAGCGTTAATAAAAGGAAAATGTATTGAATAATGATGTGTTGTATTAAAACCGGTAGAAACCTCCATCTGCGTAGAAGCTAAGATGAGACAAAATGATATTACATTTTCTAGATCATGGTCTTTGTAATAAGATCGTTATAAACAAGAATAAACTACTCATATATGACATATGTTACTCGATTGTTCAAAAAGGAATCAAGTGATTAAGTTTGGGAACTATGAAACCTTTTGAAAATGAGAAGTTGGAGTAATTGAAACTAGGCAAGCGGAACTTAGGAAAAGAATGTTGGTACTTGATTTTAAAAGGAAAGTGTTACGGTTTACTTAAAAATGGGTTGGTCATTCTAATACTACGGTATCGGGTGACTTTGATAAAAGTAATGGATCTCTTTTACAAAATTTAACGTCGTAGTACTTTAGGGCTAAAACCGGACTTTGGTATAAAATGAAAGTACTTTGTGTTGTTGTGAAACTTGCCTATGCTTGTTGTTATGAAGCTTGGCTATGCTTATTGTGATAACCTTTGTTGTGCAAAGCGTTGTATTTACGTGTTACTGGCGTCTCGATAGAGGTGGTTGGCCGTTGAGAACTTACTTGGGCGTGCGGCGTGTGACGGAGAAATTCCACAGTGCGTTCTGTTGATAGTATTATTGTTGTTAATCGCTTTGGACATATTGACACGATCGTAGCGCCGCGGGTATGCTTCCATTTTGGTTAAGGTCTTGTGGTTAATCGCTTTGGATATCTTGACACGATCGTGGCGCGCGGGTATGTTTCCATTTTGATTATCGCCTTGTGATTTCCTTTTGGACATCTCGACACGATCGTGGCGCCGCGGGTATGTGTCCATTTGGAATGTTGTCTTATTTTTCCCTTTGGACATACCGACACGATCGTAGCGCGCGGGTATGCTTCCATTTGGATTCTTTGTCTTGTTGTTGAGGTCACATGGACATGTCTACACCGATCACGAATTCGGGGGCATGTGGCCATGGGACATTGGTATTATTGTTGCATCATGGACATGTCTACACCGTCACGATATTCGGGCATGCGGCCATGTCACGAACGATTGATGTTGTGGGCGTGAGACCCATAGTTATATTGGAGTGATGGTATTTTATGTTGTGAGCGTAGTTTGGTTATCATACATGTCTCTGCTTTATATAGACTAGTATGATTTCATTCTGATATTATGCGATTTCACATACTTGGTACACTGTCTTGACCTCCTTCGGGGGGCTGCGTTCATGCCGCAGGTAGAGGTACATCAGTCGTGGATCCTCGCTCATAGGATCACAGTTCAGCGCATTTGAAGCTCCGTTTCTCCGGAGGCTTATCTTTTGGTAGGTGTTCCCTGAGTTGTAGGTTCTTGTACATTCAGGGGTATGGCGGGGACCTGTCCGTCATAGTCATTAAGATATCTTAGAAGTGCAGTAATCTTGTTGTGGCGGGGTTGTAAAAGGATTAACATTCGTGTTTTATGTATATACTGAAGGCAACTGTTTTGGTTGGGCTGTTTATTTATTATATCTCTTGTTAAATGACTCATGTTTTATGTTCCGCTGATTTTCTCTGATGTATGTATCACTAGGGTGCCCAGGGTAAGGCACGATGCCCCGGGCAGTCGTTACAAAGGGTGTATTTTATGAGAACAACTCAAGGTGGTAGGGGTACTCTCGGCTAGCACCACTAGGAAGGGGGGTACCTCTCGGCCAAAAAGGCCTCACAAAGGGGGGAGGGGGAGGCTTGGACGAGAACCTCTCCAAAGGGGGGAAGGGTTTTCAAGACTTAGAAATTTTTGTGGATGAAGAAGTCTTCAACAAAGGGGGGGTATTTATAGGCCAATCAATGGCCAAGATCAAGACAAGTGGGGGGGCAAGTGGAGGGTGAGGATTTGCCCAAGTGCCCCCTAGCCATCTACTCCACAATTCACTCCAAACATTGACCCATGGTTTAGGCCACAAAACATGCCACGAAATGAGCACCCAATCGGCCACCACAAACCGCCAACTTGAGGGTGACAAGTGTCGCCCTCTCGTTGGTCCAAATATTCAATCTCTCGGAAAAATCCGCAAAAATTATAAATGTTGCAACCGTATTTTTCCCTTCGCAAAGTCCGGAAAACGTTTCGTCGGAAAACGATTCTTTTCGCTAGTTGTGAACAAATTTCGTCCATTGCCTATCTTAAGGCTTAAACTTTCGTACGTACGTCCTTACGTACATACTCTGAAAATACGGGGTATAACAAACCATCAGAGAGTATAACCTGGAGTTTAACTCATTGGTCAGGTATGTGCTCACTATTGTGGCTGACATGGCTAATATAGTTCATTGCTATGTGATGGGGCTAGACCGTTATATGGTTACTGCATGCCTGGGAGTGGCCCTTTAGCCAGGTGTGGATATTGCCAGGATGTAGGCATATGCACAGGGATTGAGGACATGGAGAGAGAGGACCAGCCAGATCGGGGCCAACCCAAGAGGGCTAGGACGGCAGGATTACAGGGTAACTTTCGAGGTGGACAGCCTCAGCAGCGGAATAGGTCTACATTTCAGCCGGCACAGAGTGCTCCTTCCCAGTTTTCTGGAAGGAGGTTTGATCAGCCGGGTTATTCGGGAGCAGGTCAGGGCTCTAGGGCTTCGGGGTTTCAGGGAGGCAGAGATCTTAGCCGATCGAGACCACCCCTATCTCGATGTGTTCGATGCAGTAGATCTCACCCTGGGGAGTGTCGTATTACTTCGGGAGCTTGTTTCTCTTGCGGCCAGCAGGGTCATATGAAGAGGGATTGTCCGACCAGAGGCGGCGTGGGTGGTATGGTTCAACTTACAGGGTCAGTTGCTGGGTCTTTATCTTTTTTGGTCATGAGCCCCGAAGGGCAGTGTGTTCACGGGCCAGCACACCGCGGCAGAGGTCGTGGCAGGGGTTCTAGTTCTAGCGGTCCACAGAACCGCATATATTCCTTAGCCAGTCGACAGGACCAGGAGGCTTCACCGAATGTCGTCACAGGTATATTGTTGATTTCATGCTGTGACGTTTATGCTTTGATAGATCCAGGTTCTACCTTGTCCTATGTGTCCCCTCTTATTGTTGGTAGAATAGGGATAGAGCCGGTGTCGATAGAGCCTTTTTAGGTGGCTACGCCAGTGGGTGATTCGGTGTTAGCTGAGCGGGTGTACAAAAATTTCCCGGTGTTCATATACAGTCGTCAGACCCTAGCAGACTTGATAGAGTTGGAGATGACAGATTTTGACGTCATTATGGGTATGAACTGGTTGGCTTCTTGTTATGCCAATGTTGATTGTAGAGACAGGTTGGTCCGATTCCAGTTTTCCGGTGAGCCGGTTATTGAGTGGAAAGGCAATACTGCATCGCCGAGGGGTAGGTTTATTTCTTACCTCAAGGCTAGGAAGATGGTTCAGAAAGGGTACATCTATCATCTGGTTTGGGTATTCGATACAGAGGCTGAGGTTCCAGTTCTTCAGTCAGTTCCGGTGGTTAGAGAGTTTCCAGAAGTATTCCCAGATGATCTCCCAGGTATTCCTCCAGAGAGGGAGATAGAGTTCTGTATTGTGTTACACCCCGTAAATTCAAGAAGATAAGTTAAGAACAAACCAAGGAAAATAAGATTTGAAAGTTTGAAAGATAAAGTTGACAAACATGTGTTGGACGGATTTTGAGTCTACCTTGGAGTTTTGTACCCCAGTTGTTAAGAATTGTTAGGTGTTTAAAGAGTCTAATGTGTAGTCTGTTAAATCTAGTTCGAAAGTTATGGAGGTTACAAGTTTGGTGCGTGATCGAGCAAAGCGATAGTTTCGGTTCGAAGTCACGGTGTGGCCGGAGCGAGCGCGGCGCGGTTGTCTTGGGGTTCGCTGAGGTTGCAGCGCCACGGCGCGGAATCGGGGCAGCGCGCGGAATGCAGTAATTATTCTCGAAGTGGGCGCGCGGCTAATGCGGGATTTTTCTGCGGTAAAGGGCGAAAAACAGGGGATATTTTGATTAAAGCCTATGGGAGGGTGACAAGTATCCCTCCCATCCTTTTGACAAGAAAAGGGTCCTATTTTAGGGCCAAGTCTTGGAAAACTCGGCCATTTCATCTTGGAAACCCTCCTAAGAACTCCTCTCCCTTTCTCTCTAGTTTGTGAAGAAAACCTAGCCTAAGGGGGAAAATTGTTGGAGCGGCGGCAAGAAGGCAAAGTGTTGGTAAACTTGTAGGAAGCGCGGGTGGTCGAGTTTGACGGGAAAGAAGTTGAAGAAGAAGGGCTTTTGTGGGCTAATCCAAAAGGTAAAAGTTTCCCCCTTCTCTTGGAAATGAGTTTTAATGTTTGGTATAGTTAATATAGACCACGTGAATCATGTATTACGGATTGGTAAGTACCATGGGCTTGGAAGGCTAGAAATCCGAAAACTAGTATGTTAGCCCTTAAGATTGTAATTCAATTTGGTTACTAGTTTAGTCGTCACAGGTTACATAAAGAAGGAAATTGTAGTTGTTGAAGAGGTCTAGGGCTATATAACATGTTAGACCTAAGAACTTGGATTGGAAAATAATTGGAAATTATTTAGGATTGGTTATATTGTTGGCCAAGAATGGCATGGAAAGTATTGGTTTATTTTTGTATTATTGTGGGGCGGAATTTTACACGTATTGTTAGACGTGTAATCCCCTTGTATTTGCTGAATTAATTGAGCCTTAAATGTGGCGTTGGTTATTGAATTCGGCCTTGAAAAAGGTGGCAAAGTATGTTAAAACAAAGGAAGTGTTGTCCGATTTTCCGTAGAATTTAGGGACTTTGCACTTAGTTTATTCTACGTTCGAAGCTAGAGATTGATAGACGTTTTATGACCATTATAGGATTGAAGTACTACGAGTAGCGTATCCTACTTGAAGGGTATAGTACTGTGGAGCATTTTGCTAATTGTCGACAATCGTCGAGAGGTATGTGAACCTCTACCTATCTTTTCTAGCATGATTATTTGTGAAATATATAGTGCGGTAGACGCACGTGTGTTAAAGGAATTTGATTTCCCCTTTGTGCCTTGACTTGATATGAAGTGTAAAGGGCTTGATTGTGTGGAAAAGTAGTAAAATCTTATTCGTTAGTAATGGGTACTAGGTTGTTAAAGAATAAGCCCTCTTGGTCTCGTAAATGCTTATAGTTGTAATTGGTTGGTTTAAAACATAAAGTGTTATAACGGCTTTATGAGAAGTTTGTTATAACAACTTTATGTAGGTTAAAGAATGGTTTGTTGATTTCAAAAGATAAGAGACTTGACTTATAATTGACCTAAATGGTGTTGAAAAGTGTGAAACCTCATTCGTGAGTAATGAGTACTTGGTCTTTAAAAGAATAAAGTTTTATTTGGTTTCTTGACATTCTAAAGTAAGGAGACTTAAAGGCTTTTTGAAGGTCAGGTAACTTGTTTTCAAATATTGAACTCTTCTTGATGGAAAAATATAAGTGGCTTGGTTTTAGAAAGGTAGGAGTACCTTGATCTAAAAGGGGTTAGTTACTTGGGTTTTAATGCTATACTTGACGATGTGTTAAAGGTGTTTAAAGTACTTGATTTAAACATGAACATGGTTGGTGCTACGGATATTAGTATCGAGTTGTTTTTACGTAAGAAAAGAAGGAGATCTTCTTTTTGAAAGAATTAAAGTATGTAGTACTTTGGGGGTTAAAAACCCGGACTTTGACATAAAATGAAAGTACCTTGAGTTGTGTATAACTTGCCTACGCTTGTTGAGATAACCCTTGATGTGAAAGTGTTTGATTTCTGTCACGACCCGAACCCGGGCCCGTGACTGGTGCCTTACCCCGGGCACCCCAGTAGTCATACATCAGAGAAAATCAGCGGAACATAAATCAATAACATAAAATAACAGAAGTATAAACAATAACCTGTGAAAACTTGCCTTTCGGCATATATATAGAAACAACAACTCTTTCAACCTGAACAGTTTAATCCTTTTTACAAACCCTGCCCACAACAGTACTACAGACCTCTACGAATGATATGACAACAACGACGGGACAGGGCCCCGTCATACCCCTGAATGTAAGCACCTACAACAACAGGGGACTATACCAGATAATCCTCCGGAGGAACGGAGCTTCCCAACGCTGAACTGTGACCCTAAGAGCGAGGATCAACGGCGGTGTACCTTTACTGCGGCATGACGCAGCCCGAAGGAGTCGATAACAGTGCAGAGTATGTGGCGAAAATCACGTAAATGAAATCATAGTAGTCTATATAAAGCGAGACATGTATGATAACCAAACTACGATTCCTGATAAATAGCGATCATATCAAGTCGTGGACTCACGCCTCGAAGTCATCACTCGATATAACAATGGGTCTCGCCCACAACATCAATCATGCCGTGGAATACCTTCCTCACCTGGCGATCGATGATAGAAAAGCACCAAGGAATACACATGAACAACGGTCCCACTGTGTCCAAATAAAACGATGCGGGCTGAAATGCGAAGGCATAGCCGACTACTAACACCACAGTACTAACAAGGTCATAAAATGTATCATGATATCTGTCTGAACCGTCACATGATCAAAGCTGGTCGCCGCCGCAATATCAAATGTGCGCGTCTAGCCACCGAACTCCCCGCGACTCCGCGTAGGCGATCTCATAGGCGCGTGAGGTATAACCCGCATCGAGGTAGCTACTCCGGCGTCGCACCGACTCGCGATCCGCGTAGCACATAGACCGCGTGACCATAAAGGCCGCACTAACACGGAACTCTCGTAGCTCCGCATATGCACCCGGGACCCGCATGAGGTATTCTCGAATCATGGTCCTGGACACGCTGAGTCTACCCGCGTGGAGGCGGCTTAACCCGGAAACACGGTGAGTGGTATAATACCAACATAACGATTTATCGTTTAAACAACATAAGCACAATCGAGGAAAACCCCTTTACACAAACATCACGCGAATACTAACACGTAGCATCCTAATATGATTACTTATCAAAGCATCACGAAGGTATTACAAGGCTATCACAAACCAACACAATCAAGTTATACACACAAGGTACTTTCTACTATATGTCAACATGTTCGGGTTTCTATCCCCAAAGTACTTCATACATTAACTTTTTAGAAGATACGTTACTTTCACAAAAGTCACACAATACCCGTAGTATATGAAAATAGAGTGATTATCTTTTGAAGTGAATCAAAACACTTATCTTTGTAAAATCAAGTAACATTATTATCCAAGCGTCAAGTTTGCCTAATTTCAAATGTTCACGTTTCTTATTTTAGAAAGGCTTAAAGTTCATAGTCTTATTCATTTAAGAATATAATTCTCTTTTAAACTATCTGAGAAACATAAGTCTTATATGTGAGTAGGATATTCTTCTTTATAACAATCTTATTACAGCAGCCATGATCTAGGAAATATCATTTTGTCTCATCTTAGCTTATGCGGATGGAAGTTTCTCTTTGGTTTTAATAATACTTAATCACAAAACATTTCCTTTTATTAACGCGGTGGTTTGTCGATACATTCGATTTCGAAATCGATAAAACATTCTTAAGCGTTATTACCTAACTTCCCATAAAGCTAGTATAACTCTTAAGTTTTCAAAAAACCAAGTATTACTTCTTCTTTGAAATGATTCAAAAATCTTTTGAAATACTTCAAGTTCTTTATTAACACATAACAAACTGTTATAGTTCAAATCGATTACCTTTTAAAAACCACAAGTATTTTCTTACCAACATAAAGTCGTTATAACCAACTTCCCATAAAGCCGTTATAACACTTTATGTGTTAAACAATCAAATACATTTAGCACGTATGCGTCTGGTACTACATAGTTCACATATATCATGCTAGAAGAGATAGGAAGAGGTTCACATACCTCGCGGCAGTATCGACTAATAGCAAAACGCTCTAAGTACTTCCAACCGTCGGCTACTCCTTAAGCCAAGTAGATCGCGCCACGTAGTACTTCAACCTATAAGGCCACAGCGCTTATTAACATTTAGACCTCATCGTAGAACATTCTACCGAAATTCGTGACGCTTCCCCATGACAGCGTAAATCTCCTCCTTTATCGAGGCCTACGAAGCCAACCAGGGGTTATACATCTAACCCGACGGGTACAATTCTACTCCACGAAAAGCTACACAAGTCTCAGTAATACAGTCTATGTAAATCTGATTCGATTACTCTTCTTTGAAAAGGTTTCTTATTATTGGGCTTAAGTCAAAAGACATTGCGATAACAACGCGTTCGATTATATATAGTATACTTCAACTATATAGTCTAACAATCATGTAATTTCCAATTACAATAGAGGACAAAATATTTACCTCGATAAGCCCATAATTATCAAGTTATAATGTCGATCTGAGCAAGGTTTAGCTCTACTCGTGCGCTCAGGCCAGCTCAAACAACCCTTAGAAGTTCTAACCAACTTCTACTTATTACTCCAACTAACTATGGAGATTTTCTTAGGGTTTCGGTTTTGTTAGTGACGGAAAGTATATTAGTTTTTCTGGGCTTTTTGTATCGGTATAACCTTAGAATACTACACGGTATACGGCTAAGGTAATTTGGGCATTATAACACTACTTTTGAGAGTATTTCTACCAAGAGGGGGTATTTATACGAAACAACTAGGCTAGGGGTACCCACGGCTAGCACCACAAGAGGGGTGTATACCCTCGGCCTACCACTATGGGGACTCTCGACGAGGGGACTCTCGGCTAAGGCCTCACAAGGGGAGGGACGAGAACTATACGACAAGGGAGGGAGGAATTTTAGACTTAGGAAATTATTTGGATGAAGAAGTCTTCAAAGGGAGAGGGTATTTATAGGACAAGCCAAGGCCAACCAATGGCCAAGATCTTGCCAAGTGCAAGGCAAGTGTAGGGCCAAGATCTTGCCAAGTGCACCCTAACCAACTAACACACAAAAATATCCTACCAACCCTTGACCACAAAGGCCTCACTTTCGGCCACCTTTACCGCCCACACTCCACCAATGAGAGGGTGCCAAGTGGCGCCCTCTTGTTGGTCCAACACGTTTCGTCTCTCGGAAAAATCCGCAAAAATAAAAATGACATAGCCGAATTTTCCTACGAAGTCGTGGAAAACGTTTCGCCGAAAACGACTCTAACCGGGGGTTGTGCACAAAAATAAATCGGCCAAGCCAAATCTTCAAGTTCAAATTTTCTACGTGCGCCCCACGCATACTCGAAAATACGGTATAACATTCTCCTCCTTAGAAACATTCGTCCCGAATGTTCCTTCTAAGTCTCGAAAACCAACGTGCGCCAGTATAGTCTTCACTACTATACTTACGAAACAATCCTTGCCACACATGGCCACAAAAATACTACATCCACGTCCACGAGGAAACACCTCTAACATCACAAACGCTCCCATCCAAGGGTCTAAAATATAATTCCTTCGCACTTTCTCCATACAATAGAAATGGTCACATCTCTGCTCGCAATACATGCTCGCTTCTCCCTTTACACGTCGTGATACCACTTTTGTCACTTTGCCGCGAGGTTCTAGTGTCACTCCGGCGACCTAACAAATGGTACCTGGCTGCATGCGATCCCTGAGGCTGTCGTACACTCAAACTCTTACCACATTTCTGATACTGCTTCAGTTTCCCAAATCTCGGGGTTACTATCTCCAATTGGGTCATCATTAACTGGGAACACTCTGAATGGATCTCCGATACTTTTCTGCATATAGCAACACGAAAGACCGGACGTACTGCCTCCTAAGTCGGACGGCAAAATCTAACATATAGGCAACCTGGCCTACTCTGCACCAGATCTGTAAGGCCCAAGGTAACTCGGGCTAAGTTCCCTCTGTTTTCCAAAACTCGTCACACCCAAACCGGGGTGGTATCTTCAAGAAGACCGACCGTCAACCTGAACTCTAAGCGTCGCCGATTATCCGCACGATTTCCGAGCCGAACCTCCTCTAGACAAGCTTTACCCTATCCACGATCTGTGGAATAAGCTGAACCAACTATCTGAATCTTGCCAACATCGAACCAATCGGCCGTGACTTACACTTCCGCCCCTACAAGGCCTCATAAGGCGACATTCGAAAACTGAAATGGTAGCTTAAACACTCCCTCCACAGGAGACAACAATCCCCACCACTACCTCTGAAATACACACACTGGCCCGAGGGCGAATGCGATTCTGAGACTCACCTGAGTTCTTAACCCTGCTTGGTAAAACTTCCAGAAACAAAAACAGCCGTACCCTGGGCTCCACTGTCTGTCATAAGGTGAAGGTAGGCACCCCGTGCGACCTCACAACCTTCAGTTAATCAACGCCGCCGAGTAAACGGTCTTTGCTAGAAGACAAGACGGCTGACCTCCTCGGCCCGACTACTGGTCGAATGCATCCACGAACTCGTACGCTGGTTAACTAAACCTGGGCCTAACACCCTCGTGACCCTACCACAAGGCGGGACCACCACAAACCGACCCCACCACCAAACATGCAGCGGGTTGACCCGCAACGTGGCCTCAACCTGACCCGGCAACGCGCAAAACGCTAGCTCCCCGAAGGAAAACTCTCACTAATCACGTTACGAAAACCTAGCGGTCTTCTTAGCTCAACTACCCTCTTTCATTCCACACTACTCAGGGACTTATCCCACAAACATAACTCACGTGCACTATGCACTCCTATAAGGGTCAAACATAAACAATACATCTTTTACTCGAGATGGCCTTACCTCTAAGGTCTCTACGTATAACACTCTAAGGCTCACACCTTCTCTATCCCCCAAAATCTTACTCGGTTAACCCACCATAATTTCTAATCACAACTAACCTACTGCTATCAGAACATAGCACTTAAGGTATACTCACCTTATCACGTACTAATCTCTAGAGGGTTAAGGATAAACCTGTCTCTACTGCTCCACTCCCTTAAGTCGTTCTAATCAAACCTGCCCCGTAGGGCGCATAGCTAAGGAAGGTGACGACTACCCATCGATCCTGAAGGCTAAGTCCTCCTACAAGGACACTCTTTCGACATCAGACCCTGACGGTCATAGGTACAACAAGTACCAACTAAAAGACGACATTCCCCAGGATGACGTCTGTCACACTGTGAACCGGAAGATCTGGAGCTCTGACCAACTCCTGCGTACTCAGCGTCACGAAATTCGTGGAGGACCTCGCCAGACCGTGGATGTGCATAATCTAATCCACGTGAGGCGACTCGCCTCAAAGTTACTAAAGGACCTTGCTGCTCGCCCTCTTCTCGCCCTTCGTTAACCCGTCGATCTCGTTTTCGCTGCTGCTGCGCATAAGCCCGCATACGTGCCATGCTCAAGCCCAATCAAGAATTACTCTTGCACAACCTCTCTTAGATAGTCATCAAGACTCGCGGTACATCGGTATACTCTCGGTAGTCAAATCCATAGTTAGTAACGGTCGCCTCCTTGAAATCTATATTCTCTGCTCCGTGGCCGCGAAGGTTCAAATATCATGGCCGCAGAGGAATCGCTGCGCGTGCTAAACTCTTTGGGGCTAGTGGCGTCGCAGAACTCCCGAATGAAGCACCACCCAAGGTGATAATTGGGCTGTGCCCACGTAACCCTCCTCAGATTTACTCGCAGCCTCCTCGGCCGCCTTGCCCTCTGGGCCGGGTTGCCTGCAGCGGAGGCATAGCGGTGAGGGAAAGAAATACGTTAGAGGTCCAACTTACAACACACGGCTCTAAGGCACGATCTCGGAGGAGAAGAATAGAAACCAATCCTAAATATCCTATAGCCTCGATTATTGGTGTGGTGCACAACACACCGATAATCAAGACTTCATCGATACGGCTCAGACACTTTCCGAGGATTAATCGCCTGATACCACTTTTGTCACTTTGTCGCGAGCCTGGCTCCGACGACCCAACAAATGGTACCGGGCTGCATGCGATCCACGAGGCATGCCTCACGGCCATCTTCTCGGGCGTGCCATACGGAGAGCCACGGTTCGGTGTTTCCGTGGTAGAGGCTCGCCTCTTTATACGCCACCAAGGAGGTCGATAACAAAAGAGTATGTGAATCGAAAATATCGTAAATGAAATCATAGTAGTCTATATAAAGCGGGAGACATGTATGATAACCAAACTACGATTCACAATAAATAAGCGATCATATCAAGTCGGGACTCACGCCTCAAGTCATCACTCGATATAACAATGGGTCTCACGCCCACAACATCAATCATGCCCGTGGAATACCTTCCTCACTGCCGGCAGTCAATGATAGAAAAGCACCAAGGAATACACATGAACAACAGGTCCCACCTGTGTCCAAATAAACAGTACGGGGTAAGTACGAAGGCATAGCCGACTACTAACACCTACGAGACTAACAAGGTCATAAAATGTATCATGATATTTGTCTGCACTCACATGATCAAAGCCGGTCGCCGCTCGCAATATCAAATGTGCGCGTCTAGCCACAGAACTCCCGCAGACTCCGCATAGGCCGCCTCATAGGCCCGCATGAGGTATAACCCCGCATCGAGGGTAGCTACTCCCGGCGTCGCCCCGACTCGCATCCGCATGGCCACATAGACCGCGTGACCATAAAGGCCGCACACTAACACGAACTCGTAGCTCCGCATAGGCCGGGACCCGCATGAGGTATTCTCGAATCATGGTCCCGCACCGCGAAGTCTACCCCGCGTCGGAGGGCACAACCCCGGAAACACGGTGAGTGGTATAATACCAACATAACAGTTTATCGTTTAAACAACATAAGCACAATCAAGGGAAAACCCCTTTACACAAACATCACAGAATACTAACACACGTAGCATCCTAATATGATTACTTATCAAAGCATCACGAAGGTATTACAAGGCTATCACAAACCAACACAATCAAGTTATACACAAGGTACTTTCTACTATATGTCAACATGTTCGGGTTTCTATCCCCAAAGTACTTCATACATTAACTTTTTAGAAGATACGTTACTTTCACAAAAGTCACACAATACCCGTAGTATATGAAAATAGAGTGATTATCTTTTGAAGTGAATCAAAACACTTATCTTTGTAAAATCAAGTAACAACATTATTATCCAAACGTCCAAGTTTGCCTAATTTCAAATGTTCACGTTTCTTATTTTAGAAAGGCTTCGTAGTTCATAGTCTTATTCATTTAAGAATATAATTCTCTTTTAAACTATCTGAGAAACATAAGTCTTATATGTGAGTAGGATATTCTTGTTTATAACAATCTTATTACAGCAGCCATGATCTAGGAAATATCATTTTGTCTCATCTTAGCTTCTATGCAGATGGAAGTTTCTACTGGTTTTAATAATACTTAATCTGTCAAAACATTTCCTTTTATTAACGCTGCAGTGGTTTGTCGATACACATTCTGATTTCCGAAATCAGTAAAACATTCTTAAGCCGTTATTACCTAACTTCCCATAAAGCTAGTATAACTCTTAAGTTTTCAAAAAACCAAGTATTACTTCTTCTTTCGAAATGATTCAAAAATCTTTTGAAATACTTCAAGTTCTTTATTAACACATAACAAGCCTGTTATAGTTCAAATCAGTTACCTTTTAAAAACCACAAGTATTTTCTTACCAACATAAAGCTGTTATAACCAACTTCCCATAAAGCCGTTATAACACTTTATGTGTTAAACCAATCAAATACATTTAGCACATGTACGTCTACCGTACTACATAGTTCACATATATCATGCTAGAAGAGATAGGAAGAGGTTCACATACCTCGCGACGAGTATCGACTAATAGCAAAACGCTCCAAGTACTTCCAACCGTCGGCTACTCCTTAAGCCAAGTAGATCGCGCCACACGTAGTACTTCAACCTATAAGGCCACAAGGCGCTTATTAACATTTAGACCTCATCGTAGAACATTCTCAGAAAATTCTACCACTCCCATGACAGCGTAAAACTCCTCCTTTATCGAGGCCGGCTACCAAGCCAACCAGGGGGGGTTATACATCTAACCCGAACGGGTACAATTCTACTCCACAGAAAAGCTACACAAGTCTCATCAGAATACACCTATGTAAATACAACAAGATTCTTCTTTCAAAAGGTTTCTTATTATTCAGCTTAAGTCAAAAGACATTGCCGATAACAACGTTCATTCTATATATAGTATACTTCAACTATATAGTCTAACAATCATGTAATTTCCAATTACAATAGAGGGACAAAATATTTACCTCGATAAGCCCATAATTATCCAAGTTATAATGTCGATCCTGAGCAAGGTTTAGCTCCTACTCTGCGCTCAGGCCGCCTCCAAACAACCCTTAGAAGTTCTAACCAACTTCTACTTATTACTCCAACTAACTATGAAGATTTTTCTTAGGGTTTCGGTTTTGTAGTGACGGAAAGTATAATAGTATCACTGGGCTTTGTATAGGTATAACCTTAGAATACTACAAGGTATACGGCTAAGGTAATTTGGGCATTATAACAATACTTTTGAGAGTATTTCTACCAAGAGGGGGGTATTTATACGAAAACAACTAGGCTAGGGGGGGGTACCCCACGGCTAGCACCACAAGAGGGGGGGTGTATACCCCTCGGCCTACCCCACTGGGATTCTCGCCAAGGGGACTCTCGGCTAAGGCCTCACAAGGGGGAGGGGGACGAGAACTATACAACAAGGGAGGGAGGAATTTTAGACTTAGGAAATTATTTGGATGAAGAAGTCTTCAAAGGGAGAGGGTATTTATAGGACAAGCCAAGGCCAACCAATGGCCAAGATCTTGCCAAGTGCAAGGCAAGTGTAGGGCCAAGATCTTGCCAAGTGCACCCTAACCAACTAACACACAAAAATATCCTACCAACCCTTGACCACAAAGGCCTCACTTTCGGCCACCTTTACCGCCCACACTCCACCAATGAGAGTGTGCCAAGTGGCGCTCTCTTGTTGGTCCAACACGTTTCGTCTCTCGGAAAAATCCGCAAAAAATATAAATGACATAGCCGGAATTTTCCCTACGAAAGCTGTGAAAACGTTTCGTCGAAAAACGACTCTAACCGGGGGTTGTGCACAAAAATAAATCGGCCAAGCCAAATCTTCAAGTTCAAATTTTCTACGTACGTCCTTACGTACATACTCTGAAAATACGGGGTATAACAATTTCGTGCTACCGAGTCTCTCGATGGAGGGCCGACTATCTGTTTGATTGATGGACATACTGACACGTTGGGTGGCCCACGGGTATGCTTCCATTAGGAGTATTATCTTGTTATTGTTTGGACATACGGACACGTTGGGTGGCCCACGAGTATGCGTCCACAGTGAGTATTATCTTGTTATTGTTTGGGCATACTGACACGTTGGGTGGCCCACGGGTATGCTTCCACAGTGAGTATTATCTTGTTATTGGTCTGGACATACTGACACGTTGGGTGGCCCACGGGTATGCTTCCACTATGGGTGTCATCTTGTTATCTCCTTTGGGCATACCGACACGTTGGATGGTCCACGGGTATGGGCCCACTAGGACGGTTCTAGGGCCATGCTTATACCGAGGTGAGATGCCGGGGCATGCGGCCATTGTGCGGGTTAAATTCCCGGGTTGTATTTGAGTGATGATTTTACGGGCATGAGTCTCTGACTTGACATGACTGCTTATATGTTGTGTACTATATTTTGGTTATCATACATGTCTCCTGCTTTTATTGACTATTATGATTTCATTTACAGTATTTTCAGTTTCACATACTTGGTACCTGTTGTACTGACCTCCTTCGGGGGGCTGCGTTCATGCCGCAGGTTGAGGTACATAGCTTGCTGATCCGCACTCTTAGGATCGCTGTTCAGTTCTCGGAAAGCTCCATATCTCCGGAAGCTTGTCCTGTGGTACGGTTCCCTGAAGTTGTAGACTTTTGTACATTCAGGGGCATGGCGGGGCCCTGTCCCGTCATTATTGTTATAAAATTCTTAGAGGTCTGTAGCACTGTTGTGGGCAGGGTTGTAAAGGATGTAACTGTTCAAGTTTTCATTTATGTACAAAAAGGTAACCGTTTGGGTTAGCCTGTTTTCTTATTTCACTGTTTTTCTTTCATGAGTTTTTATTTCCGCTGATTTTCTCTGATGTTGTATCACTAGGGTGCCCGGGGTAAGGCACCAGTCGCGGGCCCGAGGTCGGGTCATGACAAAAGTGGTATCAGAGCAGTTAATCCTCGGAAAGTGTCTACAGACCGTATCTAGTAGAGTCTTGATTATCGGTGTGTTGTGCACCACATCTATAATCAGGAGGCTATAAGATATTTAGGATTGGTTTCCATTCTTCTCACTTTGAGATCGTGCCTTAGAGCTGTGTTATAAGTTGGACTTCCTCTGACGTATTCTTTATATACCAGTTATGCCTCCACGCAAGACAACCAGGGCCCAGAAGGGCAAGGCAGCAGAGGGAGCTGCGAGTAGAGCAGCATCGGTCTCTACTGAGACCATAGCACCTGAGCCTCCAGTCCCACAGCCTGGGGCAGAGGAGATGGGTTACAAGGAGATGGCCCAGTTATTAGCCAGGATAGTGGCGAGACACGAGGATAGGCTGGATGCAGCAGTTCCAGTTCCAATAGTACCCGTGGTTCACCCGAGGTCAGATAGTTTGAGACTACGGGATTTTCTGAGTTGCAGCCTACCTGAGTTCTACGGGTCGAGGCCTGAGGATGATCCGCAGGAGTTCATCCGATAGTTACAGCGGATCATGAGAGTGATCAAGGCTTCGGAGACCGAGTCAATGGTTTTGGGTTCATATCGGTTGTGTGATACTGCAGTCGACTGGTTTGATTCGTGGGAGCTGTCCCGGGGGGAGCAGGAGCCTCCAGCTGTATGAGACGAGTTCTCAGAGGCTTTCCTTGGCCATTTCTTGCCGCCACAGATGAGGAGGGCACGGGCCGACAGCTTTTTGATGCTGAGACAGAGAGGGCGCATAGTTCGGGAGTACAATGTAGAGTTTGACTCGTTGGCCCGGTATGTCCCCGCTTTAGTGGCAGACATGGAAGATAGAGTGCACCGTTATGTCACCGGGCTCGATGATTATTTAGCAGAGGGATGCACAGGAGTAGCTCTTCAGCCGAGCATGGACATTGCCCGCATCCAGGCCTATGCGCAGCAGACTGAGGAATGTAGAGGTCGACGGAATAACCAAGATCAGCAGAAGAGGGCCAGGACAGAAGGGTCCTTTGGTGACTTTCGAGGCAGGCAGCCTCAGCAGCAGACTAGTTATGCGCCTCCGCCAGTACAGAGTGCCCCACCACAGTCTTCAGGACGTTCGAGAGATTCAGGAGCAGGTCAGGACTCCAAGGTTTCAGGTTTTTAGGGAAACAGGGATGTTAGTCAGATGGGACCACCCCTACCTCATTGTGGCCTTTGTGGTAGACTCCATGATGGGGAGTGTCGTGCTAGTATGGGAGTTTGTTTTACGTGCCGCCAGCAGGGCCATTTTGCGAGAAATTGTCCAACCAGAGGTAGCACGGATGTAGAGACTCAGCCTTCGGGATCAGCGACTGGTTCATCTCCTCATTTTATACGTCGTGCAGGGAAGGAACATGATTAGAACGACTAAGGGAAAGTGAAGCAATAGTTACAGGTATATTCTTAACCCTCTAGAGACTAGTATGCATTAATATTATGGTGATGTGCTAAGTGTTATGTTCGGATAGCTTGGTGTTAAAATGTGATTTAGAATCCTGATTAGTGAAAAGGGTAAGTCTGGGGATGAGAAAATTTTGAACCTTGGAATTTATAACAATCGAGACCTTAGATGTAAGGCCGTCTTGAGTAAAAGATTTTTACGGTTATCTTTGTCGGAGTACATAGTATAAGTGGAGTTTATTCGGGCGATAAGTCCATGAGTGGTGGGAGCTTTTGTGATATTAGAAACGATCCCTCGTTGGCTGGGGTTTAAAGTTTTGCGTGATTAGTATATTATGGCCATGAGTAGCATAATTGATTTTTGTAGGTGTAGTAGTGAAGACTATACTAGCACCTGCGTTTTGGAGACTTAGAAGGAACATTCGGGACGAATGTTTCTAAGGGGGGGAGAATGTTACACCCCGTAAATTCAAGAAGATAAGTTAAGAACATACCAAGGAAAATAAGATTTGAAAGTTTGAAAGATAAAGTTGACAAACATGTGTTGGACGGATTTTGAGTCTACCTTGGAGTGTTGTACCCCAGTTGTTAAGAATTGTTAGGTGTTTAAAGAGCCTAGTGTGTAGTATGTTAAATCTAGTTCCCAACGCAACAAACCGCTCGTCGATAGGACATCGGGGTCGAAAGTTATGGAGGTTACAAGTTTGGTCTTGTGCAAAGCAAGAGTTTCGATTCGTCGTCAGGTACGGCGCCGGAGGCGTGGCGCGCCGGTTGTACTGGGGGTTCGCTGAGGTTGCAGCGCGGGCGCCGAATGCAGGCCGCGGAATGCAGTAATTATTCTCCGGAAGTGGGCGCGCGCTGATGCGATTTTTCTGCGGAAAGTAAAAAACAGAGGATATTTTGATTAAAGCCTATGGGAGGGTGACAAGTGTCCCTCCCATCCTTTTGACCAGAAAAGGGTCCTATTTTAGGGCCAAGTCTTGGAATACTTGGCCATTTCATCTTGGAAACCCTCCTAAGAACTCCTCTCCTTTTCTCTCTAGTTTGTGAAGAAAACCTAGCCTAAGGGGGAAAATTGTTGGAGCGGCGGCAAGAAGGCAAAGTGTTGGTAAACTTGTAGGAAGCGCGGGTGGTCGAGTTTGACGGGAAAGAAGTTGAAGAAGAAGGGCTTTTGTGGGCTAATCCAAAAGGTAAAAGTTTCCCCCTTCTCTTGGAAATGAGTTTTAATGTTTGCTATAGTTAATATAGACCACGTGAATCATGTATTAAGGATTGGTAAGTACCATGGGCTTGGAAGGCTAGAAATCCGAAAACTAGTATGTTAGCCCTTAAGATTGTAATTCAATTTGGTTACTAGTTTAGTCGTCACAGGTTACATAAAGAAGGAAATTGTAGTTGTTGAAGAGGTCTAGGGCTATATAACATGTTAGACCTAAGAACTTGGATTGGAAAATAATTGGAAAGGATTTAGGATTGGTTATATTGTTGGCCAAGAATGGCATGGAAAGTATTGGTTTATTTTTGTATTATTGTGGGGCGGAATTTTACACGTATTGTTAGGCGTGTAATCCCCTTGTATTTGCTGAATTAATTGAGCCTTAAATGTGGCGTTGGTTATTGAATTCGGCCTTGAAAAAGGTGGCAAAGTATGTTAAAAATAAGGAAGTGTTGTTCGATTTTCCGTAGAATTTAGGGACTTTGCACTTAGTTTATTCTACGTTCGAAGCTAGAGATTGATAGACGTTTTATGACCATTATAGGATTGAAGTACTACGAGTAGTGTATCCTACTTGAAGGGTATAGTAATGTGGAGCATTTTGCTAATTGTCGACAATCATCGCGAGGTATGTGAACCTCTTCCTATCCTTTCTAGCATAATTATTTGTGAAATATATAGTGCGGTAGACGCACGTGTATTAAAGGAATTTGATTTCCCCTTTGTGCCTTGACTTGATATGAAGTGTAAAGGGCTTGATTGTGTGGAAAAGTAGTAAAATCTTATTCGTTAGTAATGGGTACTAGGTTGTTAAAGAATAAGCCCTCTTGGTCTCGTAAATGCTTATAGTTGTAATTGGTTGGTTTAAAACATAAAGTGTTATAACGGCTTTATGGGAAGTTTGTTATAACAACTTCATGTAGGTTAAAGAATGGTTTGTTGATTTCAAAAGATAAGAGACTTGACTTATAATTGACCTAAATGGTGTTGAAAAGTGTGAAACCTCATTCGTGAGTAATGAGTACTTGGTATTTAAAAGAATAAAGTTTTATTTGGTTTCTTGACATTCTAAAGTAAGGAGACTTAAAGGCTTTTTGAAGGTCAGGTAACTTGTTTTCAAATATTGAACTCTTCTTGATGGAAAAATATAAGTGGCTTGGTTTTAGAAAGGTAGGAGTACCTTGATCTAAAAGGGGTTAGTTACTTGGGTTTTAATGGTATACTTGACGATGTGTTAAAGGTGTTTAAAGTACTTGATTTAAACATGAACATGGTTGGTGTTACGGATATTAGTATCGAGTTATTTTTACGTAAGAAAAGAAGGAGATCTTCTTTTTGAAAGAATTAAAGTATGTAGTACTTTGGGGGTTAAAAACCCGGACTTTGACATAAAATGAAAGTACCTTGAGTTGTGTATAACTTGCCTAAGCTTGTTGAGATAACCCTTGATGTGCAAGTGTTTGATTTCGTGCTACCGAGTCTCTCGATGGAGGGCCGGCTATCTGTTTGATTGATGGACATACTGACACGTTGGGTGGCCCACGGGTATGCTTCCATTAGGAGTATTATCTTGTTATTGTTTGGACATACGGACACGTTGGGTGGCCCACGGGTATGCATCCACAGTGAGTATTATCTTGTTATTGTTTCGACATACTGACACGTTGGGTGGCCCACGGGTATGCTTCCACAGTGAGTATTATCTTGTTATTGGTCTGGACATACTGACACGTTGGGTGGCCCACGGGTATGCTTCCACTATGGGTGTCATCTTGTTATCTCCTTTGGGCATACCGACACGTTGGATGGTCCACGGGTATGGGCCCACTAGGACGGTTCTAGGGCCATGCTTATACCGAGGTGAGATGCCGGGGCATGCGGCCATTGTGCGGGTTAAATTCCCGGGTTGTATTTGAGTGATGATTTTACGGGCATGAGTCCCTGACTTGACATGACTGCTTATATATTGTGTACTATATTTTGGTTATCATACATGTCTCCTGCTTTTATTGATTATTATGATTTCATTTCTGATATTTTGATTTCACATACTTGGTACTGTTGTTATCGACCTCGGCCTTGAGTGCGTTCATCTGCATGAGTTGAGGTACATAGCTTGCGATCCGCACTCTTAGGATCATTTGTTGATTCTCGGAAAGCTCCATATCTCGGAAGCTTGTCACGTGGTACAGTTCCACAAGTTGTAGACTTTTGTACATTCGGGGGCATGGCGGGGCCTGTCCGTCATTATTGTTATAAAATTCTTAAGTGCAGAACCTTTGTTGTGGCGGGGTTGTAAATGAAATGCTTGTTCAAGTTTTCATTTATGTACAAAAGTGTCGTTTGGGTTAGCTTTGTTTTCTTATTTCACTATTTTTCTTTCATGAGTTTTATTTCCTGATTTTCTCCGATGTTGTATCACTAGGGTGCCCGGTAAGGCACGATCAGCGCCCGAGTCGGGTCGTGACAAAAGTGGTATCGAGCGATTAATCCTCGGAAAGTGTCTCTGACCGTATCTAGTAGAGTCTTGATTATCGGTGTGTTGTGCACCACATCTATAATCAGGAGGCTATAGGATATTTAGGATTGGTTTCCATTCTTCTCACTCTGAGATCGTGCCTTAGAGTTGTGTTATAAGTTGGACTTCCTCTGACGTATTCTTTATATACCAGTTATGCCTCCATGCAAGGCAACCAGGGCCCAGAAGGGCAAGGCAGCAGAGGTGTCACGACCCGATCCCGGGCCCGTGACTGGTGCCTTACCCCGGGCACCCTAGTGATACAACATCAGAGTAACCAGCGGAATATAAAACAAGACATGAAACAATATGAAGTGAGAAATAGTTTATCTGAGAAAAGTTGCCTTTCGGCATATATATATATATATGTTTGAACAGTTACATCCCTTTTACAAATCTGCCCACAACAGTACTACAGACCTCTAAGAATGTTATAACAACTATGACGGACGGGGCCCGCCATACCACAGAATGTACAAGAACCTACAACTCGAGAAACATACCAAAAGATAAGCCTCGGAGAAAAGCGGAGCTTCCCAATACGCTGAACCGTGATCCTATGGCGAGGATCAACAACCGTGTACCTCTACTGCGGCGTGAACGCGGCCCGAAAAGTCGATCTGGCAGTACAAGTATGTGGCGAAAATATCAGAACGAAATCATAACGATCTAAAATAAAGCAGAGACATGTATGATAACAAAACTACGATTCATAACATAAGCGATCATGTCAAGTCGTGACTCACGCCTCAAATTCATCCTCATGCCGTGGAACTCCTTCCTCACTTGGCGATCTAGGTATAAATCGTATGATACGTATAACGTGTCTCGGCCCATCTCATGGACTCGGTGTCGGATCGTATGGAATACATTCCCGGCCCATCTCATGGACTCGGTATAGAATCGTGTGGAATACATTCCCGGTTCATCCCATGAACTCGGTATCGTGTGAAATACATTCCCGGTTCATCCCATGAACTCGGTATCGTGTGAAATACATTCCCGGTTCATCCCATGAACGCGGTGTCGAGTGAAATACATTCCCGGTTCATCCCATGAACGCGGTGTCGAGTGGAATACATTCCCGGTTCATCCCATGAACGCGGTGTCGAGTGGAATACATTCCCGGTTCATCCCATGAACGCGGTGTCGAGTGAAATACATTCCCGGTTCATCCCATGAACGCGGTGTCGAGTGAAATACATTCCCGGTTCATCCCATGAACGCGGTGTCGAGTGGAATACATTCCCGGTTCATCCCATGAACGCGGTGTCGAGTGAAATACATTCCCGGTTCATCCCATGAACGCGGTGTCGAGTGAAATACATTCCCGGTTCATCCCATGAACGCGGTATAGAATCGACCATAACATTTAAACGCTCTTTTAAGACAGATTAAGATAATACCATGCTTTCCTTTTAAATCAACTAAGGCAATATTATGCCCTCCTTTTTAAACCAAAACACTTTCCTTTTTAAAGTCAAGTAACAACATTCTTTTCCAAAAGTTCAAGTTGCATAAATTCAAATACTCCAGTCTCTTATTTTCAAAAGATTCATAGATCATAGTTTTAAACACTTAATAACGTAATCTCTTTTTAAAACAATTTGAGTAACATATGCCTTATGTGTGAGTAGGTTATTCCTGTTTATAACAATCTTATTAAAGCAGCAATGATCTAGGAAATGTAATACAATTTTGTATTATCTTAGCTTCTATGTAGATGGAGGTTTCTACTGGTTTTAATATAATTAATTATTTGTCAATACATTTTCCTTTATTAACGCTGCAGTGGTTCGTTCGATACTTATTCTCATTTTCGAAATCAGTAAAACATTATTCTTTAAAAACCAAGTACTCATTACTCACGAATGAGGTTTCACACTTTTTAACAAAATTTATATCAAGTCAATTAAGTCAAGTCTCTTATCTTTTTAGATAAAGTCTCTTAACTTCTAAAATCAGTAAACCCTTCTTTTACCTACATAAAGTCGTTATAACTAACTTCCCATAAAGCTATTATAACACTTTATGTTTTAAACCAACCAAAACTCATTTAGCACATGTACGTCTACTGTACTACATAGTTTACAAAACATCATGTTAGAAAGGATAGGAAGAGGTTCACATACCTCGCGACGATTATCGACAATTAGCAAAATGCTCCAAGTACTACAACCTTGCTAGCCTTTTCCACCCTCCAAGTAGAATACGCTACTCGTAGTACTTCCACCTACACTGGCCATAAAACGTCTATCAACTCATAGATCCCTTCGTAGAATATTCTTAAATACACGGTTCCATATTCTACAGAAAATTCGGCAGCACCTCCCCCCCCGTAACCACACAAATCTCCTCCTCTACTCAGGCCCGCTACCAGGCCAACAACTCCCAGGGAATTACACGTCTAACCGGTCGTGTTCAATTCTACATTCACAGATATACTACACAAGTCTACTGTAAATACAGTCCAATGTAAATACAGTTCAATCCTTCTCAATATTCATTCTTCATATAGCATACTCAATTATACATTACTACAACATGTAATATCCAATTACAATAGGGGGATAAAGATCATTACCTCGATAAGTCCAAAATTATCCAAGATTATATGTCGATCCTAAGCAACGTTTAGCTCTTAATCTGCACGCTCCAACCCGCTCCAAGCAACCCTTAGAAGTTTCTAATAACTTCTCTTAAACACTTTAACTCCAAAAAGTGAAGAACACTTAGGCTCTAAGTGTGGCTAGTTTCGGCCAAGGGGTAATTTAGGGGCTAGGGGTGTGAAATCTTTTCCAACACTTGGTTAATAATCTTCCTAATACTCTAAGGAAGAACACTTAAAACTCTAAGGATTTTTGGACAACTTTGGCTAAGGGGGAGGGCTAAAAAAAACGAGAACCATAAGGAGAGGGGAGGGAGTATTTCAACTTGGAAATCTCTAAGTGTGGATGAAAATAAGTCTTGCATTCATGGGGTATTTATAGGACATTCAAGGGCTAGGATTAAAGCAAGTGGATGGTGGAGATTTGGACAAGTGTGTGTGGGTCTCACCTTATCCATCTACCACACAAATATCACAAAATATCCTACCTAACCTTGACCAATGTTTTAGGCCAAAAAAATGAAAAAAATGTGCACTCCATTCGTCCACCAACCGCCCTCTTGAGGGTGACACTTGTCGCCCTATCGTTGGTCCAAAATATTTTATCTCTCGGAAAAATCCGCAAAAATTTTAAAAGTAGTAACCGTAATTTTTCCTTCGCAAGATTCCGAATATTTTCCGTTGGAAGTTCACTATTTCGCCCTTTGCCTAATTAAGGTTTAAACTTTTGTACGTACGTCCTCACGTACATACTCTGAAAATACGGGGTATAACATTCTCCCCTCCTTAGAAACATTCGTCCCGAATGTTCCTTCTCAAGACGGATAACGATAAGGTTCCTCTTAACTTAAACAAAATTTGCTCGCCACACTGCCACAAAATAACACGCGCAAATACTTAATCCAAGTCCACGAGGAATCACCTCTAGCATTACAAAAGCTCCCACGAGTCTAAAAGATATTCCCTTCGCACCTTTACTTCACAAAAGTAATGATCACTTCTATTCTCTTACTCGTCGTACCCTCCTCGTACACTCGAACACTTCCTAAATAAACTTACCACCCTTCTGTTACTACTTCAGTTTTCAAAATCTCGGGGTTATTACCTCCAACTTGGTCATCATTAACTGGGAACACTCTGGATGGATCTCCGATACTTTTCCGAACATATCCACGTGAAAGACCGGACGTACTGCCTCCTACGTCGGACGACAATGCTAACTTATAGGCAACCTGGCCTATTCTACAAACGATCTGAAAAATGCCCAAAGTACCTCGGGCAAAGTTTCCCCTGCTTTCCACATCTCGTCACACCTTTCCGGGGTGGAACCTTCAAGAAGACCTACCGTCAACCTGAACTCCAAGTGTCGACGCCGATTACCCGCACGACTCCTGTTGACTCTGAGCTGCTAAAAACCTCTTCTGGATAAGCTTCCCCTTACCCACATCCTGCTGAATTAAGTAGGGACCAACTATCTGAACCTTGCCAACATCGAACCAATCGACCGGCAACCTACACTTCCGCCCATACAAGGCTTCATAAGGCACCATCCGAATACTAAAATGGTAGCTATATAATACTCACTCAACAAGAGGCAAATAATCCTCACAGCTACCCCTGAAATCAAAACACCGGCCCGTAACCTATCCTCCAACTCCCTCAAGGCCATCCCCGGCCTTCACGATCTAATTCTAGTCGAACACATCTGCGAACTCGTACGATGGCTACCTAAACCTGGGCCTTGCACCCTCGTGATCCTACCACCTGGCGGGACCACCTCGAACTGACCCCACCTCATTCCGGGCTGCGGGTTGACCCGCGAATGGTCCTCAACCCGACCCATAATCGCGCCAAACTCTTGTTCCCCGATCCGGAACAATCTTACTAATTAAGTCACGAAAATCTAGTGGTCTTCTTAGCTCAACTACCCACTTTCATTTCATACAACTCAGGGACTTATCACACAAAAATATTTCACGCATACTATGCACTCCGATAAAGGTCAACATAAACATAAATCTTTTACCCAAGATGGCCTCGCGTCTAAGGTCTCTACGTATAAAACTCTAAGGCTCACACTTTTCCTATCCCCAATCTTACCTTTTTTACTAACCATGATTTCTAATCACAAGTTAACATAATGCTATCTGAACATAATACTTAGCACTTCATTATAACATCAACGCATACTAGTCTCTAGAGGGTTAAGGATATACCTGTATCTCTTTCACTTCCCTTCGCCGCTCTAATCATAATCACGCCTGCAGTGCATAGCTATAGAAGGCGATGAACACACTTGACCGGTAAGGTGAGTCATGCGCTGTACCCTCCTATAAGCCTGATCTCGTCCACATGCCACAGCGCCGCGGTGAAACAAGAACCGATAAAAAGCGACATTCCCGGGATGGCGCACCACATCGTGCCAGCTGAGGGACATGAATCCTGGGCTAGAACCCGTGTATATCGTAAACTGAAGCCACGGAGCTCGACCAGCTCCGAATACCCGAACGTCACGAAGACTATGGAGGACCACCTGTCTTGGCGGAGGTACATAACTAGCTTTATTCTTTGGCGGTCCGCCTCGAAAGTTACCAAAGGACCTGCTGTTCGGCCTCTTCGCGATCTCGGTCATTCCGCGACCTCTCCGCTCCTCACATCCAAGTTCATAAGCCTGCATGCGGGCAATGTCCATGTCCGGCTGAAGAGCTACACCGAACAAGCCTCGCCAGTAGTCATCGAGCCCGGTGACGTAGCGGTGCACTCTGTCCTCCATGTCGGCTACTAATGCGGGGACGTACCGAGCTAATGAGTCAAACTCCACATTGTACTCCCGAACCGTACGCCCGGTCTGCCTCAACGTCAAAAATCTGTCGGCCCGAGTGTCACGACCCGAACCCGGGCCCGTGACTGGTGCCTTACCCCGGGCACCCTAGTGATATATCATCAGAGTAATCAGCGGAATATAAAACACAACATGAAACAATGTAAAGGAGACACATGTTTATCTGAAGAAAAGTTGCCTTTCGGCATATATATATATAAAAGCTTAAATCCGAATAGTTACATCCCATTACAACTCGCCCTGGCGATACTACGCACCTACGAATGATATGACAACAACGACGGGACGGGGCCCGCCATACCCGTAGAATGTAAGCACCTACAACAACGGGGACTATACGAAGATAAGCCTCGGAGAAAGCGGAGCTTCCCAAACGCTGAACTATGACCACATGGTGAGGATCAACAACGGTGTACCTCTACGCGGCATGAGCACGGCCCGAAGGAGGTCGATTACAACAGTACCAAGTATGTGGCCCGAAAAATCGTAAATGAAATCATAGTAGTCTATATAAAGCAGGAGACATGTATGATAACCAAACTACAGTTCACAAAAATAAACAGTCATGTCAAGTCAGGGACTCACGCCCTCAAAGTCATTACTCAAATACAACTATGGGTCTCACGCCCACAACACCAATCATGCCCGTGGAATACCTTCCTCACTGCCGGCAGTCTATGATATAAAAGCACCAAGGATTACACATGAACACCAGGTCCCACCTGTGTCATAATAAAACCGTACGGGGTAAGTACGAAGGCATAGCCGACTACTAACACCCACAGTACCAACAAGGTCATAAACTGTATCATGAGATCTGTCTAGACCGCCACATGATCGAAGCTGTCCACTCGCCCGCAGTATCTAGTGTGCGCGTCTAGTCTTGGAACTTCCCGCAGCTCCGCATAGGCCACCCACATAGGCCCGCATGAGGTATTCCTCGCATCGAGGGTAGCTACTCCCCGGCATCGTCCTAGACTCGCAGTCCGCATGGCCACATAGACCGCATGAGGTATAAACCCGCACACTAACCTGGAACTCTCGTAGCTCCGCATAGATCCCCTGGACCCGCATGAGGTATTCTCGAATCATGGTCCTGCATCGCTAAGTCTACCCGCGTGGAGGCGACAACCCGTGTCATATTAAGAGGTGAGTGATATAATACTAACATAACAGCTTATCGTTAAACAACATAAGCACAACAAGGGAAACCCTTTTACACAAACATCACAAGATACTAACACATATCCTAACATGTTTACTTATCAAATCAACAAGAAAGTATTACAAGGCTATCACAAACCAACATAATCAAGTTATTCACACAAGGTACTTTCTACTTTATGTTAACAAGTTCAGGTTTCTATCCCCAAAGTACTTCATACATTAACTCTTTAAAAGATCCATTTCTTTTACAAAAGTCACACAATACCCGTAGTATAAAAATAGAGTGACTATCTTTTTAAGTAGATCAAAACACTTCCCTTTGTAAAATCAAGTAACAACATTATTTTCCAAACGTTCAAGTTTGCTCTAATTTCAAATGCTCAAGTTTCTCATTTTCGAAAGGTTTCGTAGTTCATAGTTTTAATCACTTAAATATATAATTCTCCTTTAAAACAATTTGAGAAACATATGCCTCAGGTGTGAGTAGGTTATTCTTGTTTATAATAATCTTATTAAAGCAGCCATGATCTAGGAAATGTATTATCATTTTGTCGTCTTAGCTTCTATGCGGATGGAAGTTTCTACGGTTTTAATAATACTTTATTAGTCAATACATTTCCCTTTATTAAGCGCTACGTGGTCTGTTGGATACTTATTCTGATTTTCGAAATCAGTAAAACATTATTCCCTTTAAAAACCAAGTACTCATTACTCACGAATGAGGTTTCACACTTTTTAACAAAATTCAGATTAATTCAATTAAGTCAAGTCTCTTATCTTTTAAGATCGAGTCTCTTAACTTCTAAATCAATAAACCATTATTTTTATCTCTCTTAAGCCGTTATACCTAACGTCCCATAAAGCTAGTATAACTCTTAAGCTTTTAAAACCCAGTATTACTCTTCTTTCAAAAACGGTTCTTAATTCTTTTGAAATACTTCAAGATTCTTATTATTCAGGCTTAAGTCAAAAGACATTGCCGTAAAACTACGTTCAGTTAACACACGTACGTCTACCGTACTATATATATATATATATTCTTTTAAAATATCATGCTCAAGAGGATAGGAAGAATCACATACCTCGCGACGATTATCGACTATTAGCAAATAGCTCTAAAGTACTGTAGTCCGGCTAGCCTTTTCCACCCTTCGAGTAGAATATGCTACTCGCAGTACTTCAACCTATAAAGGTTATACAAGTCTATCAACGTCTAGACTACTCGGTAGAATAAATCTAGATACAAGATTCTACGGAAAATTGGGCAGCACTTCCCTACCCGTCAAACTTCACAAGTCTACTGTAAATACAGTCCTATGTAAGTACAGTTCAATTCCCTTCTTATATACCTTCCTGGTATATAACTTATACTTAATTCTTATACTTCAATAGTATGTAAACGCAATTACAATAGGGAGACAAGATATTTACCTCGATAAGCCCAAAATTATCCAAGTTTAAATGTCGATCCTGAGCAACGTTTAGCTCCTACTGCAGGCGCTCAACCCGCTCAAAACAACCCTTAGAAGTTCTCATACGCACTTCTTAACACTTCAACCGACTATGAAGATTTTCCTTAGGGTTTCGTTTTGAGACAAAAGGACAAAAGGTAGTATTTTGGTCTCTACGTATAGATGTAACTTTTGGAATACTACAAGGTATAAGGCTAAGGTATTTTGGTATAGCACGATACTTGGAGAATATTTTCTACCAAGAGGGTATTTACGAGAACCACAAGGCAAAGGGGGGGGGGGGGGGTGTGTCTCGGCCACACCACTAGGAGGGGGAGCGAGATCTCTCGGCCAAGGGGCCTCACGAAAGGGGAGGGGAGGCTTGGACGAAACCATAGAGAGGAGGAGAGGGATTTCAAGACTTAGAAACATTTGGGGATGAAGAAGTCTTCAACAAGGGGGTATTTATAGGAAACCAATGGCCAAGATCAAGCCAAGTGGGGGGCAAGTGGAGGGCCAAGATTTGCCCAAGTGCACCCTAACCCTACTCCACAAATCCCTCACAAACATTGACCTAAGTTTTAGGCCACAAAACAAGGGAGAAAACGTGCACCATTTCGTCCACTAGAACGCCCACTTGAGGGTGACAAGTGTCGCCCTCTCGTTGGTCCAAAATATTTCATCTCTCGGGAAAATCCGCAAAAATAATAAATGACATAGCCATAATTTTCCCTACGCAAGCTTTGAAAAATGTTTCGTCGGAAAACGATTCTTTTCGGGGGTTGTGCACAAAATTTCCGGTCCTATGCCTAACTTAAGGCTCAAACTTTCGTACGTACGTCCTTACGTACATACTCTGGAAATACGGGGTATAACACCGAGCCCTTCTCATCTGTGGAGGCAAGAAATGTGCAAGAAATGCCCCTGAGAACTCGTCCCATACGGCTGGAAGTGCATACTCTGCCCGGGATAGCTCCCACGAATCAAACCAGTCGACTGCAGTATCACGCAGCCGATGCGAACCTAAGACCACCGACTCGGCCTCCGAAGCCTTGATCACTCTCATGATCCGCTGTAACTGTCGGATGAACTCCTGCGGATCATCCTCAGGCCTCGACCCGTAGAACTCTGGCGGGCTACAACTCGGAAAATCCCGTAGTCTCAAACTGTCCGATCTCGGGTGAACCACGGGTACTACTGGAACTGGAACTGCTGCATCCAGCCTATTGTCACGACCGAACCGGGCGTGGTAGTGCCTTACCCGGCACCCAGTAGACATACATCGAGTAATCGGCGGAATATAAAACACAACATGAAACAATGTAAAAGAGACACGGTTTATTCAAGAAAAGTTGCCTTCGGCATATATATATATAAAAACTTAAATCCGACGATTACATCCTTTTACAAACTCGCCTGTGATTACTACAGACCTCTAAGAATGATATAACAACAATGGCGGGACGGGGCCGCCATACCCTGAATGTAAGTACCTACAACGACGCGGACTATACCCAAGAATAAGCCTCGAGAAGCGGAGCTTCCCAAAACGCTGGCGAGATCCTAAGGCGAGGTGTCACGACCGTTCGGGCGTGGTAGTGCCTTCAGGGCACCCAGTAGTCATACATCAGGTAACGGCGGAATATAAAACAAGGCAGAAAGCAGATTTATAAAATAAGACACGGTTTATGAAGAAAAGCTTGCCTTTCGGCATAATATAAATAACTCAAGTTTTGCGATTCATCCCAACTGTACAATAGTACTACAGGACCTCAGGAAGTAAACAACTATGGCGGGACAGGGCCCCGCCATACCTGGCTATACAAAACTATCTACAATACAGGAGATCATACCCAAAGTAGAGCCTCCGAGAAGATGGAGCTCACACCAACGCAGATCCTAAGGATGTGGATCTAGCACTGCTTGCCCACTGCGGCATGAGCGGCCCCGAAGGAGGTCGATACAGTACTAAGTATGCGAAATCGTAAAATACTTAAATGAAAACATATCATTTTAAAACCGGTTTACAAACATGTGTGAAACAACGAGGAAAACCGCACGTAGTGCTACATCACAAACAAGAGCAACAATAGGTAATCGTAATAGGTCTTGTCTAGGCCGCGAATGATCGAAAGCAGGCCACTCGCCCCATCATCATTCTACAAGCCTAATCACTGGACTCCTGAGTCCGCATAGGCCACTCACATGGGCCCGCGCGTGAGGTATAACCCGCATCGAGGGTAGCTACTCCTCGGCGTAAATCTGGACTCATTGTCGCATGGCCACGCATCGCGTGAGGCATAACCCGCATACTAACTCGGAACTCTCGTAGCTCGCATAGGCCCCACTGGACCGCGTAGGTATTCTCGAATCATGGTCCCGCATCGCTGAGTCTACCGCGTCGGAGGCGGCTTAACCCGGTATCATCTCGAGGTGAGTGATAGTATACTAACATAACAACTTATCTTTAAACAACATAAGCACAACAAGGATACTCACCTATACAAAGCGTTACAAGATACTAACACACATAGCATCATATCATGTCTATTTATCAAACCATCTTTATTATTCTTTTCCAATACAAGTCTGTTATAAACACATGCAAACTTGTTTCTTTTATAAATCTTAAGTGGTTATACTTACTTCCCATAAAGCTAGTATAACTCTTAAGCTTCGCATTTAAAACCAATTAGTTCTCTTCATTAATATGATTCATAGTCTTTTGAAATGTTTTCGCTTCTTTATTATTCGGGCTTAAGCGTGAGGCATTCAGTAAGTATTATTCGGGCTTAAGCGTGAGGCATTCCGTAAGTATTATTCAGGCTTAAGTCAAAGACATTGCGTAGTTATATTGTAAAATATCATGCTTTAGGAAGAATCACATACCTTCTCAATGAAAACCACCGAGTTGAATATGTCGCCGAGAGAGTCACCTATAATAGTCACAGATATCTATTAAAGACTACTCAAGGTCATTCTAAACAGGGTTCATAATTCTACGGTAAGTCGGGCAGCACTTCCTACCCGGTGAGCTATAAAAGTCTCTGTGAAACAAATCTATGTAAGATCAGTTTGATTATTCTTCTTTAAACCCTTCTAAGTGATTAATACTTCAATTCTATTAGGATATACGTGTAAGGATTTATACTTATTCTTATACCATAACAATAAGTATTCTCTAATTCAAAGAGGTTAGGATTATTACCTCGGTAAGCCCAATAATATCCTAGAAAAGTCGCTGAGCAAGGTTTTGCTCTAAGTTGTATGCTCAGAAACCTTAGAAGTGCTTCACAACCTCTACTAAGTACTAAGGTATTTGGGCTAGGGTATTTTGGGCATTATAACGATACAAGAAGACAACTTTTCTACCAAGGAGGGGTAGATTTCGGCTAGGCTAGGGGGGTAGGCTCTCGGCCATACAACACAAGGGGAGGGAAGAGGTGTTTGGACGAAAAGCTTAAGGGAGAGGAGAGGATTTTTAGACTTGGAAGATAACTTTGTGGATGAATAACTCTTCATCTCTAAGGGGGTATTTATAGCTCAAGCCTTGCCAACCAATGGCCAAGATGAAGACAAGTGCAAGGCAAGTGTAAGGCCAAGATCAAGCCAAGTGCACCCTAACTCCTACTCCACAAAACACTCCACAAAACACTCCACAAAACATGGCACAAAACAAGGCCTAAACAAGGACCCAATCGGCCAAGGCCAACACCCCTCTTTGGACGCCCAATCGTCCAAAGCCACCCCACTTGCTTCCAATGTGAGGGTGACACATGTCACCCTCCCGTTGGTCCAAAATGTTTCGTCTCTCGGAAAAATCCGCAAAAATAAGAAATGGCATAGCCGGAATTTACTCTACGAAAGCTGTGGAAACGTTTCGTCGGAAAACGATTCTTTTAGTGAGTTGTGTACAAAATAAAACGTCCAAGGCTTATCTTTAAGGCAAGACTTTCGTACGTATTCCCTTACGTACATACTCTGGAAATACGGGGTATAACATTCTCCCCTCCTTAGAAACATTCGTCCCGAATGTTCCTTCCCAAGACAGTTATCGAAGAAGCTTAAACAGTTGTAAATGCCACACACGGCCACAGAGCAACACATAGGCAGAAACGATAACGAAAATTTACAAGTAGGAAAGTGAATTTACCTGGAGGTATGGGGAATAGGTGAGGATACTTCCGCCTCATGTCCTCCTCGGCTTCCCATGTCATCTCCTCCCTGAGCTCGTTCCGCCACAAGACTTTGACGGAAGCCACGTCCTTCGTCCGCAGACGCCTAACCTGACGATCGACTATCGCTATGGGAATCTCCTCATACGATAACCCCTCGGTCACCTGGACATCGTCAATCGGGTGTACCCTAGATGGATCCCCGATACATCTCTCAAAGATAGATACGTGAAAAACCGGATGCACTGCCTCCAGATCGGACGGCAGATCCAACTCATAGGCAACCTTGCCTACCCTGCGGACAATCTGAAACGGCCCAATGTACCTAGGGCTGAGTTTCCCCTTCTTCCCGAATCTCATCACACCCTTCATGGGTGACACCTTTAGGAAAACCCAATCATGAACCTCGAACTCAAGATGTCGACGACGATGATCTGCATACGACTTCTGTCGACTCTGAGCTGTCAATAGCCGCTCTCGGATAAGTTTCACCTTATCCACTGCCTGCTGTACCAAATCTGGTCCCACTAGCCGCCGCCCACATCGAACCAACCTATAGGCGACTGCACTTCCTCCCATACAAGGCCTCATAAGGCGCCATCCGAATCTGGAGTGGTAGCTATTATTATATGCGAACTCAACTAGAGGCAAATGATCCTCCCAACTACCACTAAAGTCAATAACACAGCTCGCAGATATCCTCGAGAGTGCGGATAGCGCTCGCTGTCCGTCGCTCGTGGATGAAATGTAGTACTCGGGCTCACTGCGTCCCCTAAACCCCTCGAAGGACCTCCAGTTAGCCGAACCGGGCTCTCGCATGCGATATGATCGAGTAGGGACTCCATGCGATCGGCGATCTCTGATGTAAAGTCGGCATAATCCTCGGTACCAAAAGTCGTCTGACGGAAGAAAGTGGGCTGATTTCACACCGTCGACGATAACCCATATAGAATCATGTCTCCTCCGAGCGAGGTAATCCCGTGATGAAGTCCATGTTGATTACCTCCCACTTCCGTGTCGGGATCTCAATCGTCAGAACAAACCACCGGGCCTCGTGCTCTACCTTTACCGCCGACAACACGCACCGAGCTACGAACTCGCAACGTCCTCTTCAAGCCATCCCACCAATACACGGATCTAAGGTCGTGGTACATCTTGGTCGACCGGATGGATAGAGTAACGCGCTACCGTGTGCTTCCCAAGAACTCTGCCAAGTCCTGAAACATCCGGAACACACATCGCCTCAAACCTTAGCACCCCATCAAGTGCTACCTCAGGACCCTTGCCCTCACGAAGAGTCAGATCACGATATCGAATCAAAGCCGATCCTCGAATTGCCTCTTCACCTCCTCGACGATGGAAGACTCGGCAATCTCACGAACTCTAACCCCACTGCCATCAGAATCAATCAAACGGACACCAAGGCTCGCTAACTGATGCAAATCGCGAACCATGTCCCTCCTCTCTAGCTGCACATCTGATAGGCTCCCATCGACCTACGACTAAGAGCATCTGCCACAACATGGCCTTCCCGTGGTATAGGATATCAACATCGTAATCCTTAAGCAACTCTAACCACCGCTCGCCGTAAGTTCACTCCTCTGGTGAAGATATACCGAGGCTCTTGTGGTCTGTATAAATATCCACGTGAACCCCATACAAATAGTGCCTCCAGATCTTCAAAGTGAATCACTACGCCAACTCCAAATCATGGGGGTAGTTCCTCGTGTTTCTTCACCGTCGGGATGCATATGCTATAACCCTGCCATGCTGCATCAATACCCATCACAACCCGATGCCCGACGTCACAATACACGACATAACCATCCGACCTCGGAAGAGTAAGAACGAGGCGGTCGTCGCCTCTTTTCAAAGAATCGAAACCTCGCCACAAGCATCACCATCAAAACTTGGCCGCTTTCTCGAGTCACTAGTCAATGGTGCGAGATAGAAGCAAACTTCTCCACGAACCGCCGATAATAACTGCAAGGCCCGAAATCGCGAACCTCTGCCGAGTAGTAGGTCTCGCCAAGTCTCGATCGCCGATCTTGGCCAGATCAACTCGAATGCCATCACCCGGATAATATGCCCAAGAAACGCCATCAAGTCAACCAAAACTCACATTTGGAAAACTTGGCGTAAAGCCTGGTCTGGAGAACTCACAAGATCGCCTCAAATGCTCGCGTGCTCTCGCTCGAGCGAATAAACCAAGATATCATCAATGAACACTATCACAAACGTGTCCAAAATGGTTTGAACACTCGGTTCATCAAATCCATGAATACCGCGAGCATTGGTCAACCCAAAAGACATGACCAACTCATAATGCCCGCATCGTCCGAATGCGATCCTAGGGACATCCACCTCTCTCGACTTCGACTTTGATGATAGCCCGATCGCAGATCAATCTTGAGAAACATCTCGCACTCGCAACCGGGTCGAACAAATCATCAATCACAGGAGGGGTATTCGTTTAATGGTCACCTTGTTCAGCTGCCTGTAATCAACACACATGCGCAGCGTCCCGTCCTTCTTCTTCACGAACAATACCGGCGCCCCCCAGGGGGAAACACTGGGCCTAATGAAGCCCTTCTCTAGCAAATCCCTCAGCTGGTCCTTCAGCTCTCTCAACTCGGCAGGTGCCATTCTGTATGGCGGAATGGAAATAGGCCGAGTATCTGGCAATATGTCAATACAAAACTCAATCTCCCTCGGGAGGATACCCGGGAGGTCATCTGGGAACACGTCTGGGAACTCGCTGACTACGGGAACTGACTGAAAATCTGGTACCGCAGCCTCAGTATCAAACACCCGAACTAGATGGTAGATATACCCCTTCTGCACCATCTTCCTAGCCTTGAGGTAGGAAATAAACCTACCCCTCGGCGATACCGTGCTCCCCTCCCACTCAACAACCGGCTCCTCAGAAAGCGGAACCGCATTACTCTCTCTGCGGTCTACATTGGCATAGCAAGAAGCTAGCCAATCCATCCCCATAATCACGTCGGTCAATCATCTCCAACTCTATCACGGCCAGGTCCGACGATCGTAAATGGTCACAGACAAGCTCTATATACCCGCCGAGCTACCACCGAATCACCCATCGCGTAGCTACCTCGAAAGGGTCTATGGACTCGTGCTCTATCCCTATCCTACTAGCAACAAGGGGAGATATATGGGACGAGTAGAACCCGGATCTATCAAAGCATACACATCAAACCCAGAACCGATAAGGTACCGTGGCGACATCGGTGAGGCCTCCGATCCCGCTTACCGACAAAGCATATATGCGGTTACGAGGACCGCTAGAATCGGGACCCGAGCCACGACCTGCGCCACACTGGCGACCCATGAGCACCTCGCCTCGGCGAGTAATCAGAGGAGATGATGGCGGCCACGTAACTGGCGTCGGGCCCTACCACCGCCACGCCGGCCGACAGCCGCAGTGACCTGCCGCCACAACTGTAACAAGATCCATAAGTAGTACCACACTTCCCGTAATGGGATCCCCGCGACGGCCACACCGGGTGGTCCCGATCGCCGCACTCGCTACTCGACGCCGAAGCTCTGGGGCCGTGCCCGCCAAAACTCGGGCCGCGGCTGAGGACGGTGCAGGAGTGCTCTGTGCTGGCTGTGGTGCGAATCTAGACTGCTGCTGAGGCCGCCCACCACGATAACCACCAGAAGACCCTCCCGTCCTGGCCTTCTTCTGCTGCTGTCTGTCCACTCGTCGACCTCTGCGCTCCTCGCATCCAAGGGCGTGAGCCTGCATGCGGGTAATGTCCATACCCGGCTGGAGAGAAACCCCCGCACATGACTCGGCCATATAGTCGTCTAGCCCGGTGACATAGCGGTGCACCCTATCCTCCATATCTGCTACCAATGCTGGGACATATCGAGCCAAAGAATCAAACTCGACATTGTACTCCCTGACAGTGCGTCCTCTCTGCCTCAGCAGTAAAAATCTATCAGCCCGCGCCCTCCTCATCTGTGGAGGCAAGAAGTGAGTGAGGAAAGCCTCTGAGAACTCATCCCAAGTAGCTGGGGACGCGTGCTCTCCCCGGGATAACTCCCATGAATCAAACCAATCGACTGCGGTATCACGCAGCCTATGTGAACCAAAGATCACGGACTCGGTCTCCGACGCCCTGATCACTCTCAAAATCCTCTGAATCTGACGGATGAACTCCTGCGGATCATCCTCCGGCCTCGACCCATAAAACTCCGGCGGGCTACAACTCAAGAAATCTCGTAGCCTCAAACTATCTGCCCTCGGGTGTACCACGGGTGCGACTGGAGCTGGAGCTGGAACTGCCGCATCCAATCTCTCCTCGTATCGGGCCACAACTTTAGCCAAAAGCTGGGCCATCTCTCAGACCCTAACTCTCCGCCCCAGCCGCGGGATGAGGTGGGTACCGTGGTCTGTGGTTGGGCCGGGCGGCGTCATAGAACTCGCCGTCTCGTATAGACTGGCCCGAGCCCTCGTGACTGGGTGTCTCGCTAGCGCCTCCTACCGCTTGCCCTTCTCGGGCCCGGTTGCCGCTTTACGTGAGGCATAATCAGCACAGAAAGGAATACGTTAGAGGTCCAACCTATAACACGCCTCTAAAGCACGATCTCGTAATGAGAAGAATGGAAACCAATCCTAAATATCCTATAGCCTCTCGATTATTGTGGTGCACAACACACCGATAATCAAGACTTACTAGATACGGTCGTAGACACTTTCCGAGGATTAATCGCTTCGATACCACTTTTGTCACGACTGCCCGGTTCGTGGATCGTGCCTTACCGGCACCCAAGTAGTCATACATCGAGTAACCAATGAATATAAAACAAGACAGAAACAGCTTTATAAAATAAGACACGCTTATCTCAAGAAAAGCTTGCCTTTCGGCATAATATAAATAACTCAAGTTTTGCGATACATCCCAACTGTACAATAGTACTACAGACTTCTAAGGAAGTAAACAACTATGGCGACAGTGGCCCGCCATACCACGATCGTATACAAAACTATCTACAATACAGGAGATCATACCTAAAAGTAGAGCCTCCGAGAAGATGGAGCTCACGACACCAACGCAAAGATCCTAAGGATGTGGATCTAGCACTGCCCTTACCACTGCGGCATGAACGCACTCCGGGCGAGGTCATAACAGTACTAAGTATGCGAAATCAGAAAATACTTAAATGAAAACATATCATTTTAAAACCGGTTTACAAACATGTGTGAAACAACCAAGGAAAACCGCACGTAGCCACATCACAAACAAGAGCAACAATAGTAATCGTAATAGGTCTTGTCTAGGCCGCGAATGATCGAAACAGGCCACTCGCCCCATCATCATTCTACAAGCCTAATCTCGACTCCCGAGTCCGTGATAGGCCACTCACGGGCCCGCGTGAGGTATAACCCCGCATCGAGGGTAGCTACTCCTGATCGCCCCGACTCGCTGTACGCATGGCCACACAGACCGCATGAGGCATAACCCCTCATACTAACCTGGAACTCGTAGCTCGCATAGGCCCTCGGACCCGCATGAGGTATTCTCGAATCATGGTCCTGCATCACCGAAGTCTACCCCGCGACGGAGGCGCTTAACCCCAGATCATCTCAAGAGGTGAGTGATAGTATACTAACATAACAACTTATCTTTAAACAACATAAGCACAACAAGGATACTCACCTATACAAACGTTACAAGATACTAACACACATAGCATCATATCATGTCTATTTATCAAACCATCTTTATTATTCTTTTCACAATACAAGTCTGTTATAAACACATAGGCAAACTTGTTTCTTTTATAAATCTTAAGTGGTTATACTTACTTCTCATAAAGCTAGTATAACTCTTAAGCTTCGCTTTAAAACCAATTAGTTCTCTTCATAATATGATTCAAGAGTCTTTTGAAATGTTTTCGATTCTTTATTATTCAGCTTAAGCGTGAGGCATCGCCGTAAGTATTATTCAAAGCTTAAGTGAGGCATTGCCGTAAGTATTATTCAGCTTAAGTCAAAGACATTGCCGTAGTTATATTGTAAAATATCATGCTTTAGGAAGAATCACATACCTTCTCAAATGAAAACCACCGCTAAGTCAATATGTCACACAGAGAGTCACCTATAATAGTCACAGATATCTATTAAAGACTACTCAAGGTCATTCTAAACAGGGGTTCATAATTCTACGGAAGTCGGGCAGACTTCCTACCCGGTGAGCTATAAAAGTTCATCAGAAAACAAATTCTATGTAAGTACAGTTTGATTATTCTTCTTTTAAACCCTTCTAAGTGATTAATACTTCAATTCTATTCTGGGATATACTTCTAAGTATTTATACTTATTCTTATACCATAACAATAAGTATTCTCTAATTCAAAAGAGGGTTAGGATTATTACCTCGGTAAGCCCAATAATATCCTAGAAAAAGTCGCGCCTGAGCAAGGTTTTGCTCCTAAGTTGTATGCTCCAAGGAAACCTTAGAAGTTCTTCACAACCTCTACTAAGTACTAAGGTATTTGGGCTAGGGTATTTTGGGCATTATAACGATACAAGAAGACAACTTTTCTACCAAGGGAGGGGGGGTAGATTTCGGCTAGGCTAGGGGGGTAGGCTCTCGGCCATACAACACAAGGGAGGGAAGAGGTGTTTGACTAAAAGCTTAAGGGAGAGGAGAGGATTTTTAGACTTGGAAGATAACTTTGTGGATGAATAACTCTTCATCTCTAAGGGGTTATTTATAGCTCAAGCCTTGGCCAACCAATGGCCAAGATGAAGACAAGTGCAAGGCAAGTGTAAGGCCAAGATCAAGCCAAGTGCACCCTAACTCCTACTCCACAAAACACTCCACAAAACACTCCACAAAACATGGCACAAAACAAGGCCTAAACAAGGACCCAATCGGCCAAGGCCAACACCCCTCTTTGGACGCCCAATCGTCCAAAGCCACCCCACTTGCTTCAATGTGAGGTGACACATGTCACCCTCCCGTTGGTCCAAAATGTTTCGTCTCTCGGAAAAATCCGCAAAAATAAGAAATGGCATAGCCGGAATTTACTCTACGAAAGCTGTGGAAACGTTTCGTCGGAAAACGATTCTTTTAGTGAGTCAGGTACAAAATAAAACGCCCAAGGCTTATCTTTAAGGCAAGACTTTCAGACGTATTCCCTTACGTACATACTGGAAATACGGTATAACACGAGGATCCACGATCGATGTACTTACCGCGGCATGAACGCACTCGAAGAGGTCGATAACAGTACCAAGTATGTGAAATCAGAAATATCGTAAATGAAATCATAGCAGTCTATATAAAGCAGGAGACATGAATGATAACCAAACTACAGTGCACACATATATCAGTTATATCAAGTCAGGGTCTCACGCCCTCCACATCAATCATGCCCGTGGAATGCCTTCCTCACTGCCGGCAGTCTATGATATGATAACACCAAGAAGTACACCAAAGACACCAAGTCCTACCGATGCCAAAGTCAGATTAACAATTCAAATGGAAGCATACCCGCGCGCTACGCATCGTGTCGGTATGTCCAAAAGGGAACCACAAGACAAGAATCAAAATGGAAGCATACCCGCGCGCTACGATCGTGTCGAGATGTCCAAAAGGAAACAATAGACAAGATTCCAAATGGAAACATACCCGCGGCGCTACGATCGTGTCGATATGCCCAAAGGGAAACAATAAGGCAGTATCAACATGGAAGCATACCCGTGCGCTACGCATCGTGTCAGTATGTCCAAAGCGATTAGCAAAAGTAACACAATCAGCGTGAACGCATGCTGTGGAATTTCTCCATCACCGCCAGATGTCCAAGTAAGTTCTCAACAAGTCAACCGACTTCTATCGAGAGACGCCAGAATACGTAAATACAACACTTGTACAACAAAGGCTATCATCACAAGCATAGGCAAGTTTCACACAACTCAAAGTACTTTCACATAAGCCACACAATACCCGTAGTATAAAAATCGTGACTATCTTTTTAAGTAAACAAGACACTTCCCCTTTTGTAAAATCAAGTAACAACATTATTTTCCAAACGTTCAAATTTGTCTAATTTCAAATGCTCAAGTCACTTATTTTAGAAAGGTTTCATAACTCATAGTCTTAATCTCTTTTAAAACAATTGAGTAACATATGTCATATATGTGAGTAGTTTATTCTTGTTTATAACGATCTTATTACAGCAGCCATGATCTAGAAAATGTAATATCATTTTGTCTCATCTTAGCTTCTATGCAGATGGAGGTTTCTACTGGTTTTAATACAACACATCATTATTCAATACATTTTCCTTTATTAACGCTGCAATGGTCTGTCGATACACATTCTGATTCCCGAAATCAGTAAAACATTATCCCTTTAAAAACCAAGTACTCATTACTCACGAATGAGGTTTCACACAACATCCACATTAAAACAAATAAGTTAAGTCTCTTATCTTATAAGATCAAGTCTCTTAACTTCTAACATCAGTAAACCATTTTCACCTACATAAGGTCGTTATAACTAACTTCCCATAAAACTATTATAACACCCTATGTTTTAAACCAACCAAATCACTTAGCACATGTACGTCTACCGTACTACATAGTTCACAACAATCATGCTAGAAAAGATAGGAAGAGGTTCACATACCTCGCGACGATTTATCGACAATAAGCAAAATGCTCCAAGTACTACAACCTTGCTAGCCCTTTCCACTCCTTGAGTAGAATACGCTACTCTTAGTACTTTCACCTATAAAGGTCAAAACGTCTATTAACCCCAAAACACAAGTTTCTATCTTTCTATAGAAAATTCGGCAGCACCTCCCCCCCCCCGCAACAGCGTAAATCTCCTCCTCTATCGAGGCCGGCTACCAAGCCAACCAGGGGGGGGGGGGTTTACACGTCTACCCGGACGTGTACAATTCTACTCGATATACTACACAAGTCTATCGCAATACACCCCATGTAAATACGATTCGATTCTTTATTCTTCAGGCTTAAGTCAAAAGACATTGCCGAATACTAAGTATAGTTCCATATATAGTATACTTCAACTATATATTCTAACAAACATGTAATTTCCAATTACAATAGAGGGACAAGATAATTACCTCGACAAGCCCAAAATTATCCAAGTTATAATGTCGATCCTGAGCAAGGTTTAGCTCCACTGCGGGCGCTCCAAACCACTCCAAACAACCCTTAGAAGTTCTAACCAACTTCTACTCAAATACTTCAACCAACTATGAAGATTTCCTTAGGGTTTCGGTTTGAGACTAAAAGGACAAAAGGTAGTATTTCCGGACTCTACGTAAAGAGGTATCTTTGGAATACTACAAGGTACAAGGCTAAGGTATTTTGGGCATTATAACAATACTAGGGGAGTATTTCAATACCACAAGGGAGGGGTATTATACGAAAACAACTAGCAGTGGGGTACCCACTAGCACCACAAAGGGGGGAGGGGGACTCCTCGGCCAAAGGCCTTAACTAGGGAGGGGGGGGCTCTTGGACGAGAGTCAAACAAGAGGAGAGGGGAAGGATAGCAAGACTTGGAACATTTTTGGATGAATGAAGTCTTCAAGCCAAGGGGGTATTTATAGCAAAACCAAAAGCCAACCAATGGCCAAGATCAAGCCATGTGCAAGGCAAGTGTAAGGCCAAGATCAAGCCAAGTGCACCCTAGACCCTACTCCTTAAAACCCTCACAAATATCTACACAAATATCTACCACAACTTGCCCCCTCAATTCGGCCAAGTGCCGCCCCACATGCTTCCATTGTGAGGGTGACACATGTCACCCTCCCGTTGGTCCAGAATGTTTCGTCTCTCGTAAAAATCCGAAAAAATACAAAACGACATAGCCGTAATTTTCCCTTCGCAAGCTACGAAAAACGTTTCGTCTAAAAACGACTCTAACCGGGTGTTGTGCACAATTGTAAAATCGGCCAAGGGTGCCACATGGGGGTGACACGTGTCGCCCCCCGATTCGCCCAGAATATTTCGTCTTCAAAATATCCAAAATACCGAAATCTCAAAACAAAGCGGGCCACAAAATCAGAATTTCTCCGTGGGCCCCACGTGACCATTTCCAAAATAAAATCTCAAAATTCTAATATAATCTATGAAGTCCAAATACCAAATGGGAATCCAATTCCCATTAACGAACCTTTTCTTCACAAATAACCGGAAACTTTTCCGTGAAAACTCACATCTTTCTTTCTTTTCAACATTTTCTCGCACTTCTCGCACGCACGTCCTCACATACATACCCCGCAACTACGGTATAACATTCTCCTCCTTAGAAACATTCGTCCGAATGTTCCTTCTCAAGACGGATATCGATGAAGTTCCTCTAACAAGTTGTCAACGCCACGCCGCCACGAAATAACACACGTTATCTTCCTTCCTTACTCGTCGTGCCCTTCTCGAACACTTGAACTCTCCCAAGACGTACCATACTTCACCATTACTCGTTCTCAAAATCTCCGAGTCACTACCTCCAAACTTGGTCATCTTACTAACCTCAAACTTACTTAAGGCCATTCCGGCCTTTACGAACCGCTTCTGGTCGAACGCGTCCACGAACTCATACGTTGGTCACACAAACTTGGGCCTAGCATCCTCGTGACCCTACCACCTGGCGGGACCACCCAGAACTGACCCCACCTTAATCCTGGCTACGGGTTGACCCGTATCACGTCCTCAACCCGACCCACAACCGCGCCAAACTCTTGTTCCCCGATCCGGAACAATCTTACTAATTCACATCATGAAAGCTACCACTTCCATCTCACACTACCCACGGACTTATCACACAAATAAATCCCACGTATACTACTACTCTGATAAGGGTCAAAAATAAATCTTTAACTCAAGACGACCTTACCCCTAAGGTCTCAGTCGTGACATAGTCTAAGGTTCACACTTACCATGCCCCCATACGTATCCTCCCAACTAAGCATGTTTTCTAACTCACAATTAACACAACGCTATCCGAACATAACACTTAACACATCATTAACATCAATACATACAAGTATCTAAAGGGTTAAGGATATACCTGAAACTAGGCGGTTCAAGGACCGCTAAAACTGGGAACTTCCACCGCGACCTCTACCGTGGCCCGCCGGTGTATGAACATCCTGCCTAGCTGTGGAAGGTGAAGAACCCGCAACTGATCTCGTAGCCTGTGCTATCCTACCAGTGCTACCCCTGGTCGGACAGTTTCCCAAAATGGCCTGCTGCCGCATGTAAAACAAACTCCGGACTAGCACGACACTCCCACCGCGAGTCTACCACGCCGTCACAACGAGGTAGGGTGGCTTGGTTGGCTAACACCGCTTCTCCCGAAAATCTGAACCTCGAGCCCACGACCGCCTCGAATACTCGATGCTCAAGATTGTGGAGGACCACTATGCATCGGGCGGAGGCGCATAACTAGTTCTGCCGAGGCGGTTCGCTCGAAAGTCACCAAAGGACCCTGCTCGCCTCTTTGCGACCACGGTCATTCCGTCGATCTCTCCGTGCCTCACATCCCGCCGCATGAGCTGCGTGCGGGCAATGTCCATGCCCGGCCAAGAGCTACACCAACAAGCCTCTGCAAGTAATCATCTAGCCCGTGACATAGCGGTGCACTCTATCCTCCATGGTTGCCACTAAAGCGGGGACATACCGAGCCAACGAGTCAAACTCCACGTTGTACTCCCAATCAGACGCTTCGCTTCGCCAAAGATCATAAATCGTTTACCGTGCCCTCCTCATCTGCGTGAGGCAAGAAGTGAGTGAGAATGCCTCGAGAACTCGTCCCATACCGCTGAGCGCATGCTCTCCCGACAACTCCCACGATCAAACCCGATCGGCGGTATCACGCGGCCGATGCGAACCTAAGACCACCGACTCGGTCTCCGGCCTTGATCACTCTCGCGACCAGAATCGCCGGATGAACTCTCGCGGATCATCCTCGTGCCTCGACCCATAAAACTCGCGCTCTGACTCGTAAAGTCCCGTAGCCTCAAACTATCTCGCCGGGGTGAAATCCATCGTGCATCGAACTGAACTGCCAGATCCATTTATCCTCATATCGGCCACAACCTCGCCAATAATCGGGCCATCTCCTTGTACTTATCTCATCCGCTTCCAGCCGTGGACCGAGGCTCAGTATCGTGGTCTCAGCAGCACCGCTGCGCTCTAAACTCGCTGATTTGGCGGCTACAAAACCCGCCGTCTCAAGCACAACCTCGGCGCTGTCCGACTGCGCCTCGTACTCTCAGATCTCACTAGCGGCACTTCGGCAGACTTGCCCTTCTGGCACCGGTCGCCGCGCGAGGCATAATCGGTAAAACGAGATACGTCGGAGGGTCCAACTTACAACACAACTCTAAGGCACGATCTCGTAATGAGAAGAATGGAAACCAATCCTAAATGTCCTATAGCCTCTCGATTATAGATGTGGTGCACAACACATCGATAATCAAGACTCTACTAGACACGTCAGACACTTTCCGAGGATTAATCGCTCGATACCACTTTTGTAACGACTGCCCGGCCCGCATCGTGCCTTATCCCGCACCCTAGTGATACAATCATCGAGAAAACCAAATGAAAATAAAACTTTAACAAGAAACAAGATATATGAACATAAAACAGCCAACCCAACTGTTACCTTCCAATAACATAAATAAATACAACTTCTTTCAAAACGAGCGGTTTAATCCTTTTACAACCACGCCACAATAGTACTACGCACTCTAAGATTTACAACAACTATGACGGACAGGCCCCGCCATACCCCTCAATGTACAAGAACCTACAACTCGGGGAACACATACCAAAGATAAGCCTCGAGAAACGGAGCTTCCCAAAACGCTGAACCGAGATCCTAAGAGCGAGGATCCACGGCCGATGTACCTCTACTGCGGCATGAACGCAGCCCGGGCGAGGTCGATAACAGTACCAAGTATGTGAAATCAGAAATATCAGAAATGAAATCATAGCATCTATATAAAGGTGAGACATGAATGATAACCAAACTACGATGCACATATATCGCTTATATCAAGTCGTGGTCTCACGCCTCCACATCAATCATGCCCGTGGAATGCCTTCCTCACCGCCAGCCTATGATATGATAACACCAAGAAGTACACCAAAGACACCAAGTCCTACCGATGCCAAAGTCAGATAACAATTCAAATGGAAGCATACCCGCAGCGCTACGATCGTCGGTATGTCCAAAAGGGAACCACAAGACAAGAATCAAATGGAAGCATACCCGCGCGCTACGATCGTGTCGTGATGTCCAAAAGGAAACAATAGGACAGATTCCAAATGGAAACATACCCGCGCGCCACGATCGTCGGATGCCCAAAGGGAAATAATAAGGCAAGATCAACATGGAAGCATACCCGCGCGCTACGATCGCGGTCGCATGTCCAAAGCGATTAGCAAAGTAACACAATCAACAGCGAACGCATCTGCGGAATTTCTCCATCACCGCCATGTCCAAGTAAGTTCTCAACAAGTCAACCGACTTCTATCGAGAGACGCAGAATACGTAAATACAACACTTGTACAACAAAGGCTATCATCACAAGCATAGGCAAGTTTCACACAACTCAAAGTACTTTCACATAAGCCACACAATACCAGTAGTATAAAAATCGTGACTATCTTTTTAAGTAAACAAGACACTTCCCTTTGTAAAATCAAGTAACAACATTATTTTCCAAACGCTCAAATTTGCCTAATTTCAAATGCTCAAGTCACTTATTTTAGAAAGGTTTCATAACTCATAGTCTTAATCTCTTTTAAAACAATTGAGTAACATATGTCATATATGTGAGTAGTTTATTCTTGTTTATAACGATCTTATTACAAAGAACCATGATCTAGAAAATGTAATATCATTTTGTCTCATCTTAGCTTCTATGCAGATGGAGGTTTCTACTGGTTTTAATACAACACATCATTATTCAATACATTTTCCTTTATTAACGCTGCAATGGTCTGTCGATACACATTCCGATTCCAAATCAAGAAACATTATCCCTTTAAAACCAAGTACTCATTACTCACGAATGAGGTTTCACACAACATCCACATTAAAACAAATAAGTTAAGTCTCTTATCTTATAAGATCAAGTCTCTTAACTTCTAACATCAGTAAACCATTTTCACCTACATAAGGTCGTTATAACTAACTTCCCATAAAGCTATTATAACACCCTATGTTTTAAACCAACCAAATCACTTAGCACATGCACGTCTACCGTACTACATAGTTCACAACAATCATGCTAGAAAAGATAGGAAGAGGTTCACATACCTCGCGACGATTTATCGACAATAAGCAAAATGCTCCAAGTACTACAACCTTGCTAGCCCTTTCCACTCCACGAGTAGAATACGCTACTCTTAGTACTTTCACCTATCAAGGTCAAAACGTCTATTAACCCCAAAACACAAGTTTCTATCTTTCTATAGAAAATTGGCAAAGATTTCAACAAACAGAAATCTCCTCCTCTATCGAGGCCGCTACCAAGCCAACCGTGGGGTTTACACGCCTACCCGGACGTGTACAATTCTACTCGAATACTACACAAGTCTCATCGCAATACACTATGTAAATACAATTCGATTCTTTATTCTTCAGCTTAAGTCAAAAGACATTGCGAATACTAAGTATAGTTCCATATAGATACTTCAACTATATATTCTAACAAACATGTAATTTCCAATTACAATAGAGGACAAGATAATTACCTCGACAAGCCCAAAATTATCCAAGTTATAATGTCGATCCTGAGCAAGGTTTAGCTCCACTTCAGCGCGCTCCAAACCACTCCAAACAACCCTTAGAAGTTCTAACCAACTTCTACTCAAATACTTCAACCAACTATGAAGATTTCCTTAGGTTTCGGTTTGAGACTAAAAGGACAAAAGGTAGTATTTCCGAACTCTACGTAAAGAGGTATCTATGGAATACTACAAGGTACAAGGCTAAGGTATTTTGGGCATTATAACAATACTAGGAGTATTTCAATACCACGAGGAGGGTATTATACGAAACAACTAGGCAGTGGGGTACCCCACGCTAGCACCACAGGGGAGGGGACTCGGCCAAAGGCCTTAACTAGGAGGAGGGGGCTCTTGGACGAGAGTCAAACAAGAGGAGAGGGAAGGATAGCAAGACTTGGAACATTTTGGATGAATAAGTCTTCTGCCAGGGTATTTATAGCAAAACCAAAAGCCAACCAATGGCCAAGATCAAGCCATGTGCAAGGCAAGTGTAAGGCCAAGATCGCCAAGTGCACCCTAGACCCTACTCCTTAAAACCTCACAAATATCTACACAAATATCTACCACAACTTGCCTCAATTCGCCAAGTCGCCCCACATCTTCCATTGTGAGGTGACACATGTCACCCTCCCGTTGGTCCGAATGTTTCGGCTCTCGCAAAAATCCGCAAAAATAAAAACCGACATAGCCGGAATTTTCCCTTCGCAAGCTACGCAAAACGTTTCGTCCAAAAACGACTCTAACCGGGTGTTGTGCACAATTGTAAAATCGGCCAAGGGTGCCACATGGGGGTGACACGTGTCTCCCCCCGATTCGCCCAGAATATTTCGTCTTCCGAAAATATCCAAAATACCAGAAATCTCAAAAACAAAGCGGGCCCCACAAAACCGTAAATTTCTCCCGTGGGCCCCACGTGACCATTTCCGAAAATAAAATCTCAAAATTCTAATATAATCTATGAAGTCCAAATACCAAATCTGGGAATCCAATTCCCATTAACGAACCTTTTTCTTCACAAATAACCGGAAACTTTTCCGTCGAAAACTCACATCTTTCTTTCTTTTCAACATTTTCTGCCGTACTCTCGTACGTACGTCCTCACATACATACCCTGCAACTACGGGGTATAACAACAAGATACTAACACACGTAGCATCCTAACATGTTTACTTATCAAATCATCAAGAAAGTATCACAAGGCTATCACAAACCAACACAATCAAGTTATTCACACAAGGTACTTTCTACTTTATGTTAACAAGTTCGGGTTTTTATCCCTAAAGTACTTCATACATTAACTGTCACGACCCGAACCCCGGCCCGTGACTGGTGCCTTACCCGGGCACCAAAGTAGAAATACATCAGAGTAATCAGCGGAATATAAAAACACAACATGAAACAATGTAAAAGAGACATAGTTTATCTGAGGAAAAGTTGCCTTTCGGCATAATATATATAAATACCCAAAGTGAACAGTTACATCCCAACTTTACAACGACTACCGAATTCTCTAAGGAAGTAAAACAACTATGGCGGGACAGGGCCCCACCATACCCTGAATGAACATAAATATCTACAATCATCAGGGACTATACCAAAGATAAGCCTCCGGAGAAATAGAGCTTCCCAAAACGCTGAACTGTGATCCTAAGAGCGGGGATCAACAAGCTGGGTACTTCTACTGCGCGGATGAACGCACTTCGGGCGAGGTCGATAACAAAAATTTAGTATGTGAAATCAAAATAGAAATGAAATCATAATAGTCTATATAAAGCAGGAGACATGTATGATAACCAAACTACAGTTCACAATGAATAAGCAGTCATGTCAAGTCAGGGACTCACGCCCTCAAAGTCATCACTCAATATAAATATGGGTCTCACGCCCACAACATCAATCATGCCCGTGGAATACCTTCCTCACTGCCGGCAGTCTATGATATAAAAGCACCAAGGAATACACATGAACACCAGGTCCCACCTGTGTCATAATAAAACCGTACGGTAAAGACGAAGGCATAGCCGACTACTAACACCCACAGCACAACAAGGTCATAAAGCAGATCACGAGGTCTGTCTGCACCGCCACATGATCGGCCGGCCACTCGCCGCAATATCAAATGTGCGTGTCTAGTCCTCGAACTTCCCGCACTCGCATAGCCACTCACATAGGCCCGCATGAGGTATTCCCCGCATCGGTGGTAGCTACTCCCGACAACGCCCCGACTCGCAAATCCGCATGGCCACATAGACCGCATGACCACCGTTATACCCCGTATTCTCGTGGTATGTATGCGAGGACGCACGCATTTGAGAGCACGATGTAAAAAAATTTGGAAAGAAAGAAAGATGTGAGTTTTCACTAAAAGTTTCCTGTTATTTGTGAAGAAAAAGGTTCGTTAATGGGAATTGGATTCCCATTTGGTATTTGGACTTCATAGATTATATTAGAATTTTGAGATTTTATTTTCTGAATGGTCACGTGGGCCCACTAGAGAAATTTACTGCTTTGGGGCCCACTTTGTTTTCGAGATTTTGGCCATTGTGGATATTTTTCTAAGACGCTTTATGAGGGCTAGGAGGGTGACACGTGTCACCCCGCCTAGTGGCTTGGCCGAATGACATTTGTGCACAACACCCTGCTAGAGTCGTTTTTGACTAAACGCTTTACATAACTTGCGAGGAAAATTCGCTATGTCTTTTCTTATTTTTGCGGATTTTTCCGAGAGACGAACATTTTGGACCAACGGAGAGGTGATATGTCACCTCACATTGGAAGCAAGTGGGGTGCTTTGACGATTTGGGCCCAAGAGGACGCTTGGCCTTGCACAATTGGTTCCTTGTTTTGGCCTTGTTTTGTGCCTTGTTTTTTGGCTTGTTTGGTGCAATGTTTTGTGGAGTAGGGTTAGGGTGTACTTGGCTTGATCAAGGCCATACACTTGCCTTGCACATGGCTTGATCTTGGCCATTGGCCTTTGGCTTTCCTATAAATACCCCTCTCTTGAAGACTTCATTCATCCAAAATCTTCCAAGTCTTGGAAACCCTCCTCCTCTTGTTGACTCTCGCCCAAGAGCCCTCTCCCCTTAAAATTTGCCTTGGCCGAAACCTCCTCTTCCTCATGCACATAGTGGTACCCCTGCCTAGTTGTTTTCAGATAATACCCCTTTGTGGTATAGAAATACTCTCCTAGTATTGTTATAATGCCCAAAATACCTTAGCCTTTACCTAGTAGTATTTCAAAAGTTACCTCTTTACGTAGAGCAGAATGCTACCTTTGTCCTTTAGTCTCAAAACCGAAACCCTAAGGAAATCTTCATAGTTGGTCAAGTATTTGAGTAGAAGTTGGTTAGAACTTCTAGGGTTGTTTGGAGCGGATTGAGCGCACTGAGTAGAGCTAAACCTTGCTCAGATCGACATTATAACTTGGATAATTTTGGGCTTGTCGAGGTAAATATTCTTGTCCCCTTATTGTAATGGAGATTACATGTGGTAGAATATATAGTTGAGGTATACTATATATAGAATCAACATTATTGTGGCAATGTCTTTTGACTTAAGCTGAAGAATAAAGAATCGAATCAGATTTACATAGATCAGATTGCAGAGACTTGTGTAAGACATCGTAGAATTGTACACGCCCGTTAGGCGTGTAAACCCCCTGGTTGGCTTGGCAGCCTCGATAGAGAGGAGATTTACGCCATGTGGGGGAGGTGCCGAATTTTCTCAGAAAAATAGGAACTTGTGTTTAAGAGTTAATAGACGTTTGTGGCCTTTATAGGTGAAAGATTTCAAGAGTAGCGTATTCTACTCGAGTGGAAAGGGCTAGCAAGGTTGTAGTACTTGGAGCATTTTGCTTATTGTCGATAAATCGTCGCGAGGTATGTGAACCTCTTCCTATCTCTTCTAGCATGATATGCTGAACTATGTAGTACGGTGACGCATACGTGTTAATGTGTTTGATTGTTCTTAAAACATAAAGTGTTATAACGCTTTATGGGAAGTTGGTTATAACAAACTTTATGTAGGTAAGAAAATACTTTGTGGTTTTAAAAAGAGTTATACTAGCTTTATGGGAGTTAGGTATAATGTCTTAAGAGAGGTAAAGAAAATGGTTTATCGATGTTAGAAGTTAAGGACTTGATCTTATAAGATAAGAGACTTAACTTATTTGTTTTAATGTGAATGTTTGTGAAACCTCATTCGTGAGTAATGAGTACTTGGTTTTATTTAAAGGGATAATGTTTACCGATTTCGAAATCGAATGTGTATCGACAGCACCAATCGGCAGTTAATAAAGGAAAATGTATTGAATAATGATGTATCGTATTAAAAACCAAGTAGAAACCTCCATCCGCATAGAAACTAAGATGAGACAAAATGATATTACATTTTCTAGATCATTGTCATTGTAATAAGAATGTTGTAAAAAAAGAATAACCTACTCTCACGTGAGACATATATTACTCAATTGTTCTAAAAAGGAATCAAGTGATTAAGTTTGGGAACTATGAAACCATTTGAAAATGAGAAGCTTGAGTAATGAAACTAGGCAAACCGAACTTAGGAAAAGAATGTTGTTACTTGATTTTGAAAAGAATGTGGGTTGGTCATTCTAATACTACGTATCGAGTGACTTTTATAAGTAATGGATCTCTTTTAAAAGAACTTAACGATGTAGTAATTGGGGTTAAAACCCGGACTTTGGCATAAAATGAAAGTACTTTGAGTTGTGTGAAACTTGCCTATGCTTGTTGTCAGAAACTTGCCTATGCTTGTTGTTGTGAAACTTGCCTACGCCATGATGATAGCCTTTGTGTGCAAGTGTGGTATTTCGTGTTACCGCCTCTCGATAGAGGCCGGTTGACTTGTTGAGAACTTACTGGACGTCGGGCAAATGGAGAATTCCACTGTATGTTTCCATTTTGATTATCGCTTGTTGTTGATGTCACATGGACATGTCTACACCGACGCAGATTCCGGCACGCGCCACGCCGTCGTTGATTACCGATATATGGTTATTATCGCAACATGGACGGTCTACACCGACGCAAGATTCCGGCACGTGGCTACGCGCAGGTTGACCACCCAAGATATTGTTATTGAGGTTACACGGGCATGTCTACACCGTCGCAGATTCGGGCATGCGCCACGCGCTTGTTATTGTTGCATCATGGACATGTCTACACCGGCGCAGATTCCGGCATGTGGCCATGATGCGAACATGATGGATGTGGCGGGCGAGACCCATAGTTATATTTGAGTGGTGACTTTTGGCGTGAGTCCTCGACTTGATCGCTTATGTTGCATCAGATTTTGGTTATCATACATGTCTCCCGCTTTATATAGATCGTTATGATTTAACCGCAGATTTACGCTTCACATACTTGGTACTTTAGATCGACCTCTCGGGCTGCGTTCATGCCGCAGTAGAGGTACATCGGCCGTGGATCCTCGCCTAGGATCTCGCCAATTTTGGGAAGCTCCGCTTTCTCCGAGGCTTATCTTTTGGTATGTGTTCCCTGAGTTGTAGGTTCTTGTACATCTGTGGTATGGCGAGCCCCGTCCCGTCATAGTCGTTGTAAATCTTAAGGTCCAGAGTACTGATGTAAGCGTGGTTGTAAAAGGATTAAACTGTTCAGGTTTTATGTATATACTGAAGGCAACTGTTTTGGTTTGCCTGTTTATTATTATATCTATTGTTTCATGTCTAAGTTTTTATTTCAGCTGGTTTTTCTCTGATGTTGTATCACTAGGTGCCCGGTAAGGCACGACCACGCCCAATTTCGGGTGTGACAAAGTGGTATCGAGCGATTAGTCCTCGGAAAGTGTCTACGCATCCGTCTAGTAGTAGTCTTGATTATCGGTGTTGCGCACCACATCTATAATCGTGAGGCTATAGGACATGTAGGATCGTTTCTATTCTTCTCATTCCGAGATCGTGCCTTAGAGCCGAGTTGTAAGTTGGACCCTCCGATGTGTTTCATTTTACCGCTATGCCTCCGCAGTGCGACCAAAGGCCTGGCGGCAAGGCAGCCGAGGAGCCGCTAGTGGGATACAGAGAGAGTACGAGGCGCAGTTCTGGCCAAGACTGAGATAAGCCCGACGGCGAAGTTTCGCGACGCCGCCAAAGACCAAATAGGAGGTTTAGAGCCGCAGCCATGGCTGAGACTACAAGACTGAGCCTCCACCCCACACCGAGCAGTGAGACGGGTCACGCGAGATGGCCCGCCATTGGCCGTGGTCAGGCCGATATGGCGACAGCCGATCGCGCAGCCTGCCCGAAGACCGGTGCACCCGAGAGCAGATAGTTTGAGGCTACGGACTTTCTCGAGTTGTAGCCCGCCAGAGTTTTATGGGTCGAGGCTCGAGGATGATCCGCAGGAGTTCATCCGCTGCCATAAAGGATCACGCGGTGATCAAGGCTTCAGAGACCGAAGTCCGTGACCTTCGGTTCGACGGCCGCGTGATACCGCAGCCGATTGGTTTGATTCGCGAGCTTTCCCGGGAGAGCATGCACCTCCGCAGTATGGGATGAGTTTTCGGGCTTTTTCACGCACTTCTTGCCTCCGCAGATGGCGAGGGCACGGCCGACAAATTTTTGTTACCGAGACGCAGAGGCGACCGCCGTGAGTACAATGTCGAGTTCGATTCTTTGGCTCGATATGTCCCCGCGCTTGTTGCAGATATGGAGGATAGGTGCATCGCTACGCCACCGCTAGATGATTATATGGCCGAAGTCTTGTGCGGGTGTTTCTCTTCACCGCATGGACATTGCCCGCATTCGTGCTCATGCACTTGGCGCGAGGAGAGCGAGATCGACGCAGCGGACCGCCACAGGTTAAGGCCAAGACGGCCGGATATTTTGGCGACTTTCGAGGCGGACCGCCAAGAAGCAGACTAGTTATGTACTCCGCCATTGCAGAGTGGTCCTCCGCAGCCTTCGACCTTTGGGATATTCAGGAGCGTCGTGGCTCCTGTGTTTCAGATGTTCGCGAGTAGGGTGTTGGCGATGCACACCCCTACCTCGGTGGTCGATGTGGTAGACCGCATTTCGAGAGTGTCGTAGTACCAAGGGAGCTTGTTATTCTTGGCGCCAACAGGCCATATGACGAGAGACTGTCCGACTGTGGGTAGCGCTGGTAGGATAGCACAGACTACTGTGAGCCATGCCACTAGAGGTCGCGTGGAAGTTCCGCTTAGCGGCCTCAACCGCCTAGTTTCGTATATCCTTAACCCTTTAGATACTTGTATGTATTGATGTTAATGATGTGTTAAGTGTTATGTTCGGATAGCTTTGTGCTAAATGTGATTTAGACACCGTTATTGTAGGCGGTAAGTATGGGCATGGTAAGTGTAACCCTAGATCGTCACGATTGAGACCTTAGAGGTAAGGTCGCCTTGAGTAAAAGATTCGCTTTATGTTTGACCTTTATCGAGCACGTAGTTTACGGGTTTTATTTGTGTGATAAATCCATGGGTAGTGTGAGATGGAAGTGGTAGCTTTCATGATGTGATTCAGCAGGATTGTTCGTGTCGGGAACGAGGGCTTGACGCGATTGCTGGTCGGGTTGAGGACGTGATACGGTCAACCCGTAGCCCGGATTAAGGTGGGGTCAGTTTCGGGTGGTCCCGCCAGTGGTAGTGTCACGAGGATGCTAGGCCCAAGTTTGTATGATCATCGATGAGTTCGTGGACGCGTTCGACCGTAAGCGGTTCGTAGAAGGCCGAATGGCCTTAAGGAAGTTTGAGGTTAGTAAGATGACCAAGTTCGAGGTAGTGACTCGCAGATTTTGGGAACGGAGTAATGACTAAAGTATGGTACGTCCGAGAGTTCAAGTGTTCGAGAAGCGGCACGACGAGTAAGGAAGGAAGAGGACGTGTGTTATTTTGCGCTGCCGTGGCGTTGGCAACTCGTTAGAGGAACTTCATCGATATCCGTCTTGAGAAGGAACATTCGGACGAATGTTTCTGGCGAGGAGAATTTTATACCCCGTATTCTCGTGGTATGTATGCGAGGACGACGCATTTAGAGCACGCAGAAAAAAAATTTGGAAAGAAAGAAAGATGTGAGTTTTCACTTAAAAGTTTCCTGTTATTTGTGAAGAAAAAGGTTCGTTAATGGGAATTGGATTCCCAGATTTGGTATTTGGACTTCATAGATTATATTAGAATTTTGAGATTTTATTTTCTGAATGGTCACGCTGGGCCCACTGAGAAATTTACTGGCTTTGTGGGCCCACTTTGTTTTCTAGATTTTGGCCATTGTGGATATTTTTCTGAAGATGTTTTATGAGGGCCAATGAGGGTGACACGTGTCACCCCGCCTAGTGGCTTCGCCGAATGACATTTGTGCACAACACCCTGTTAGAGTCGTTTTTGACGAAACGCTTTACATAACTTCATGAGGAAAATTCCGCTATGTCTTTTCTTATTTTTATGCGGATTTTTCCGAGAGACGAACATTTTGGACCAACGGAGGGTGATACGTGTCACCTCACATCGAAGCTGGGGTGCTTGACGATTTGGGCGCCCAAGAGGACGCTTGGCCTCGCACAATGGTTCCTTGTTTTGGCCTTGTTTTGTGCCTTGTTTTTTGGCTTGTTTGGTGCAATGTTTTGTGGAGTAGGGTTAGGGTGTACTTGGCTTGATCAAGGCCATACACTTGCCTTGCACATGGCTTGATCTTGGCCATCGTCGCCTTTGGCTTTCCTATAAATACCCCCTCTCAAGACTTCATTCATCCAAAATCTTCCAAGTCTTGGAAACCCCTCCTCCTCTTGTTGACTCTCGTCCAAGAGCCCCTCTCCTTAAAATTTGCCTCGCCGAAACCCTCCCTCTTCCTTTGTGGTGCTACATGGGTACCCCTAGCCTAGTTGTTTTCAGATAATACCCCCTTTGTGGTATAGAAATACTCTCCTAGTATTGTTATAATGCCCAAAATACCTTAGCCTTTACCTAGTAGTATTTCAAAAGTTACCTCTTTACGTAGAGCCCTGAATGCTACCTTTTGTCCTTTAGTCTCAAAACCGAAACCCTAAGGAAATCTTCATAGTTGGTCAAGTATTTGAGTAGAAGTGGGTTAGAACTTCGAAGGGGTGTTTGGAGCGGAGGGGAGCGCAGGGAGTAGGAGCTCAACCTTGCTCAGCAGCGACATGATAACTTGGATCAGGTTGGGCTTGTCGTGGTAAATATTCTTGTCCCCTTATCAGAATTGGAGATTACATGTGGTAGAATATATAGTTGAGGTATACTATATATAGAATCAACATTATTGTGGCAATGTCTTTGACTTAAGCTCAAGAATAAAGAATCGAATCAGATTTACATAGATCAGACAAAGAGACTTGTGTAGTATTAGTAGAATTGTACACGCCCTTAGATGTAAACCCCTGGTTGGCTTGGTAGCCTACTCGATAGAGAGGAGATTTACGCTGTATGTGAGGTGGCCGAATTTTCTCAGAGAAAATAGAACTTGTGTTTAAGAGTTAATAGACGTTTGTGGCCTTTATAGGTGAAAGTACTAAGAGTAGCGTATTCTACTCGAGGAGTGGAAAGGGCTAGCAAGGTTGTAGTACTTGGAGCATTTTGCTTATTGTCGATAAATCGTCGCGAGGTATGTGAACCTCTTCCTATCTCTTCTAGCATGATATGCGTGAACTATGTAGTACCAGACGCATACGTGTTAATCATGTTTGATTGTTTAAAACATAAAGTGTTATAACGGCTTTATGGGAAGTTGGTTATAACGACTTTATGTAGGTAAGAAAATACTTTGTGGTTTTAAAAAGAGTTATACTAGCTTTATGGGAGTTAGGTATAATGTCTTAAGAGAGGTAAAGAAAATGGTTTATCATGTTAGAAGTTAAGGACTTGATCTTATAAGATAAGAGACTTAACTTATTTGTTTTAATGTGAATGTTTGTGTGAAACCTCATTCGTGAGTAATGAGTACTTGGTTTTATTTAAAGGGATAATGTTTTACCGATTTCGAAATCGTAATGTGTATCGACAGCACCACCGCAGCGTTAATAAAGGAAAATGTATTGAATAATGATGTATCGTATTAAAACCAAGAGAAACCTCCATCCGCATAGAAACTAAGATGAGACAAAATGATATTACATTTTCTAGATCATGGTCAGTAATAAGAATGTTGTAAACAAGAATAACCTACTCTCACGTGAGACATATATTACTCAATTGTTCTAAAAAGGAATCAAGTGATTAAGTTTGGGAACTATGAAACCATTTGAAAATGAGAAGCTTGAGTAATCAAACTAGGCAAACCGAACTTAGGAAAAGAATGTTGTTACTTGATTTTGAAAAGGAATGTGGGTTGGTCATTCTAATACTACGTATCGAGTGACTTTTATAAGTAATGGATCTCTTTAAAAGAACTTAACGATGTAGTACTTTGGGGTTAAAACCCGACTTTGGCATAAAATGAAAGTACTTTGAGTTGTGTGAAACTTGCCTATGCTTGGTGTAGTGAAACTTGCCGCTGCTTGTTGTTGTGAAACTTGCCACGCCAGGATGATAGCCTTTGTTGTGCAAGTGGTATTTCGTGTTACCGCGTCTCGATAGAGGCCGGTTGACTTGTTGAGAACTTACTGGACGCGTCTTTGGCGGTGATGGAGAATTCCACGTATGTTTCCATTTTGATTATTGCTTGTTGTTGATGTCACATGGACATGTCTACACCGACGCAGATTCCGGCACGCGCCACGCGCCGGGTTGATTACCCGATATATGGTTATTACTACAACATGGACGTGTCTACACCGATGCAGTATTCCGGGGGCATGTGGCCATGCGGCAGGGTTGACCACCCAGTATATTGTTATTGAGGTTACATGGGCATGTCTACACCGGCGCAGATTCCGGCATGTGGCTACGCGGCCTTGTTATTATTGTTGCATCATGGACATGTCTACACCGATGCAAGATTCGGCATGTGGCGATGCGAACATGATGGATGTGGTGGGCGAGACCCATAGTTATATTCGAGTGGTGACTTGAGGCGCGAGTCCACGACTTGATCGCTTATGTTGCGTCAGTATTTTGGTTATCATACATGTCTCCCGCTTTATATAGATCGTTATGATTTAACCGCAGATTTACGCCACATACTTGGTACTGTTAGATCGACCTCCTGGGCTGCGTTCATGCCGCAGTAGAGGTACATCGGCCGTGGATCCTCGCCTAGGATCTCGCCAGCTTGGGAAGCTCCGCTTTCTCCGAGGCTTATCTTTTGGTATGTGTTCCACGAGTTGTAGGTTCTTGTACATTCGTGGTATGGCGGGCCCCGTCCCGCCATAGTCGTTGTAAATCTTGCAGGTCCGTAGTAATCGATGTAAGGTGGTTGTAAAAGGATTAAACTGTTCAGGTTTTATGTATATACTGAAGGCAACTGTTTTGGTTGGCCTGTTTATTATTATATCTATTGTTGCATGTCTAAGTTTTTATTTCCGCTGGTTTTTCTCTGATGTTGTATCACTAGGGTGCCCGGGGTAAGGCACCAGTCACGGGCCCGAATTTCGGGGTGTGACAACCACAAAGGCCGCACACTAACCTGGAACTCTCGTAGCTCCGCATAGGTCCCCTGGACCCGCATGAGGTAGTCTCGAATCATGGTCCCAGACCGCCTGAGCTATACCCCACATCGGAGGGCAGCTTAACCCCCGGTATCATGTCAAGAGGTGAGTGATATAATACTAACATAACAACTTATCGTTAAACAACATAAGCACAACAAGGGAAACCCCTTTACACAAACATCACAAGACACTAACACACGTAGCATCCTAACATGTTCACTTATCAAATCGACAAGAAAGTATTACAAGGCTATCACAAACCAACACAATCAAGTTATTCACACAAGGTACTTTCTACTTTATGTTAACAAGTTCGGGTTTTTATCCCCAAAGTACTTCATACATTAATTCTTTAAAAGATCCGTTTCTTTCACAAAAGTCACACAATACCCGTAGTATAAAAATAGAGTGACTATCTTTTTAAGTAAACCAAAACACTTCCCTTTGTAAAGTCAAGTAACAACATTATTTTTCAATCGTTCAAGTTTGCCTATTTCCAAATGCTCAAGTTTCTCATTTTCGAAAGGTTTCGTAGTTCATAGTTTTAATCACTTGATGATATAATTTGTTATACCCCGTATTTTCAGAGTATGTACGTAAGGACGTACGTAGAAAATTTGAACTTGAAGATTTGGCTTGGCCGATTTATTTTTGTGCACAACCCCCGGTTAGAGTCGTTTTTCGACAAAACGTTTTCACGGCCGTAGGAAAATTCCGCTATGTCATTTATATTTTTGCGGATTTTTCCGAGAGACGAACGTGTTGACCAACAAGAGGCGCCACTTGGCACCCTCTCATCAAAGTGTGGGCGGTAAAGGTGGCCAAAGTGAGGCCTTTGTGGTCGGGTTGGTAGGATATTTTGTGTGTTAGTTGGTTAGGGTGCACTTGGCAAGATCTCGCCCTACACTTGCCTTGCACTTGGCAAGATCTTGGCCATTGGTTGGCCTTGGCTTGTCCTATAAATACCCTCTCCTTTGAAGACTTCTTCATCCAAATAATTTCCTAAGTCTAAAATTCCTCCCTCCCTTGTCAGATAGTTCTCGTTCCCTCCCCTTGTGAGGCCTTAGCCGAGAGTCCCCTCGCCGAGTCCCCCAGTGGTAGGCCGAGGGTATACACCCCCTTGTGGTGCTAGCCGGGTACCCCTAGCCTAGTTGTTTTCGTATAAATACCCCCTCTGGTAGAAATACTCTCAAAAGTATTGTTATAATGCCCAAATTACCTTAGCCAGATACCTTGTAGTATTCTAAGGTTATACCTATACAAAAGCCCGTAAATACTATTATACTTTCCACAATACAAAACCGAAACCCTAAGAAAATCTCCATAGTTAGTGGAGTAATAAGTAGAAGTTGGTTAGAACTTCTGGGTTGTTTGGAGCTGGCCTGAGCGCACTGAGTAGAGCTAAACCTTGCTCAGATCGACATTATAACTTGGATAATTATGGGCTTATCGAGGTAAATATTTTGTCCTTCTATTGTAATTGGAAATTACATGATTGTTAGACTATATAGTTGAAGTATACTATATATAGAATGAACGTTGTTATCGCAATGTATTTTGACTTAAGCTTTAATAATAAGAAACTTTTTCAAAGAAGAGTAATCGAATCAGTATTTACATAGGATCAGACATGAGACTTGTGTAGCTTTTCTCGCGAGTAGAATTGTACCCGTCGTTAGATGTATAACCCCTCGTTGGCTTCGTAGCCTCGATAGCGAGAGAGATTTACGCTGTTGTGGGAGGTGCCGCCAATTTTCGTAGAATGTTCTACGATGAGGTCTAAATGTTAATAAAGCGCCTTGTGGCCTTATAGGTGAAGTACTACGTGTGGCGCGATCTACTTGGCTTAGGAGTAGCCGACGGTTGGAAGTACTTTGAGCGTTTTGCTATTAGTCGATACTCGTCGCGAGGTATGTGAACCTCTTCCTATCTCTTCTAGCATGATATATGTGAACTATGTAATGCGGTGAGACGATACGTGCTAAATGTATTTGATTGGTTTAACACATAAAGTGTTATAAACTTTATGGGAAGTTGGTTATAATGACTTTATGTTGGTAAGAAAATACTTGTGGTTTTTAAAAGGTAATCGATTTGAACTATAACAGCTTGTTATGTGTTAATAAAGAACTTGAAGTATTTCAAAAGATTTTTGAATCATTTCGAAGAAGAAGTAATACTTGGTTTTGAAAACTTAAGAGTTATACTAGCTTTATGGGAAGTTAGGTAATAACGCTTAAGAATGTTTTCTTGATTTGAAATCGTAATGTATCGACAAACCAACGCAGCGTTAATAAAAGGAAATGTTTTGACAGATTAAGTATTATTAAAACCAAGAGAAACTTCCATCCGCATGAAGCTAAGATGAGACAAAATGATATTTCCTAGATCATGGTCAGTAATAAGATTGTTATAAAGAAGAATATCCTACTCACATATAAGACTTATGTTTCTCAGATAGTTTAAAAGAGAATTATATTCTTAAATGAATAAGACTATGAACTACGAAGCCTTTCTAAAATAAGAAACGTGAACATTTGAAATTAGGCAAACTTGGACGTTTGGATAATAATGTTGTTACTTGATTTTACAAAGATAAGTGTTTTGATTCACTTCAAAAGATAATCACTCTATTTTCATATACTACGTATTGTGTGACTTTGTGAAAGTAACGTATCTTCTAAAAAGTTAATGTATGAAGTACTTTGGGGATAGAAACCCGAACATGTTGACATATAGTAGAAAGTACCTTGTGTGTATAACTTGATTGTGTTGGTTTGTGATAGCCTTGTAATACCTTCGTGATGCTTTGATAAGTAATCATATTAGGATGCTACGTGTGTTAGTATTCGTGATGTTTGTGTAAAGGGTTTTCCTCGATTGTGCTTATGTTGTTTAAACGATAAACTGTTATGTTGGTATTATACCACTCACCGTGTTTCCGGGTTAAAATGCCCTCCGACGCGGGTAGACTCGGCGATGCAGGACCGTGATTCGAGAATACCTCACGCGGGTCCCGGCCTATGCGAGCTACGAGAGTTCCGAGTTAGTGTGCGCCTTTATGGTCATGCGGTGCATGTGCTACGCGATCGCGAGTCCGCGATGCCGGAGTAGCTACCGACGGGGTTATACCTCACGCGCCTATGACCGGCCTATGCGGAGTCAGCGGGAGTTCGGGGCTAGACGCGCACATTTGATATTGCGGGCGAGCGATCACTTTGATCATGTGACGGCCTGCAGATATCATGATACATTTTATGACCTTGTTAGTACCGCTGGTGTTAGTAGTCGGCTATGCCTTCGCACTTACCCCGTCATCGCTTTATTTGGACACAGTGGACCTGTTGTTCATGTGTATTCCTTGGTGCTTTTCTATCATCGATCGCAGCGGGCGGGAAGGTATTCCACGCATGATTGATGTTGTGGAGTGAGACCCATTGTTATATCGAGTGATGACTTCGAGGCGTGAGTCCCCGACTTGATATGACCGCTTATTTATCAGGAATCGTAGTTTGGTTATCATACATGTCTCCCGCTTTATATAGACTACTATGATTTCATTTACGATTTTCAGCTTTCACATACTCGTGCACTGCAGATCGACTTCGGGGCCGTTCATGCCGCAGTAAAGGTACACCGCCGTTGATCCTCGCTCTAGTGGTCACAGTCAGCGTTGAAGCTCCGTTCCTCCGAGGCTTATCTTGGTATAGTCCTCGTTGTTGAAGCTTACATTCGTGGTATGACGGCCCCGCCCCGTCGTTGTTGTCATATCATTCGTAGAGGTCTGTAGTAATCTTTACAGGCGTGGTTTGTAAAAAGGATTAAACTGTTCAGGTTGAAAGAGTTGTTGTTTCTATATATATGCCGAAAGGCAAGTTTTCACAGGTTATTGTTTATACTTCCGTTATTTTATGTTATTGATTTATGTTCCGCTGATTTTCTCTGATGTATGACTACTGGGGTGCCCGGGGTAAAGCACCAGTCACGGGCCCGGGTTCGGGTCGTGACATAATTCTCCTTTAAAACAATTTGAGAAACATATGCCTTATATGTGAGTATGTTATTCTTGTTTATAACAATCTTATTAACGCAGTCATGATCTAGGAAAATGTAATATCATTTTGTCTCATCTTAGCTTCTATGCAGATGGAGGTTTCTACTGGTTTTAATAATACTTAATTAGTCAATACATTTCTTTATTAGCGCCGCGATGGTTTGTTCGATACTTATTCTCGATTTCCAAATCAAGAAACATTATTCCTTTTACAAACCAAGTACTCATTACTCACGAATGAGGTTTCACACCTTTTTAACAAAATTCATATTAATTCAATTAAGTCAAGTCTCTTATCTTTTAAGATCAAGTCTCTTAACTTCTAAAATCAGTAAACCATTCTTCTTACCTCTCTTAAGTCGTTATACCTAACTTCCCATAAAGCTAGTATAACTCTTAAGCTTTTAAAACCAAGTATTACTCTTCTTTCAAAAAGGTTTCTTAATTCTTTTGAAATACTTCAAGATTCTTATTATTAGACTCAAGTCAAAAGACACCGCAGTAAAACCACGTTCTGTTAACACGCGTCGCTCACCGTACTATATATATTCTTTAAAATATCATGCTCAAGAGGATAGGAAGAATCACATACCTCGCGACGATTATCGACTATTAGCAAAACGCTCCACGGCTATAACCCGGCTAGCCTTGTTCACCTTTCAAGTAGGACATGCTACTCGCAGAACTTTCAACCTATAAAGGCCATATACGTCTATCAACGTCCAGACTACTCTGTAGAATATTCTAAGCAGGGGGGGTTCTCTTTTCTACGGAAAATCGGGCAGCACTTCCCTACCCGTTAAACTACACAAGTCTACTGTAAATACAGTCCTATGTAAGTACAGTTTAATCTTCTTCTTTAATATTCTTCTGATGTGATTTCAGTTCAAGTCTTTTCTGTAATATCCTTCTATGAATCTTATATTCATTTCTATACTACTACCGTATGTAATTTCCAATTACAATATAAGGACAAGAGTATTTACCTCGATAAGCCCAAAATTATCCAAGTTAAATGTCGATCCTGAGCAACGTTTAGCTCCTACTCTGGGTGCTCCAACCCGCTCCAAACAACCCTTAGAAGTTCTACGCAACTTCTTCTTAATACTTCAACCGGCTATGAAGATTTTCCTTAGGGTTTCGTTTTTGTGACTGAAGGGAAGTATAATAGTATTTCTGGGCTTTTAGTATAGGGGTAACCTTGGAATACTACAAGGTATTTTGGAATAGTAATAATACTTGGAGAATACTTTTCTACCAAGGAGGTGTATTTGAGCACAACTCTCAAAGTGGGGTTTCGGCCAAGGCTCACAAAGGGGGAGGGGGAAGACTTGGACGAGAACTACACAAGAAGGGGGGAGGATTTCAAGACTTAGAAAACATTTTGTGGATGAAGAAGTCTTCAACCAAGGGGGGGTATTTATAGGACAACCAAGGGCCAAGATCAAGACAAGTGGTGGGCAAGTGTAGGGTGAGGATTTGGGCAAGTGTACCTTATCCATCTACCACACAAAATATCACAAATATCCTACCAACTCCTTGACCCTCAAATCGTCCAAGAACCGCCCACAATAACGTCCACTTTGAGGGTGACACATGTCACCCTCCCGTTGGTCCAAAATATTTCATCTCTCGGAAAAATCCGCAAAAATAATCAACGTTACAACCGTAATTTTCCCTTCGCAAAGTTTGGAAAACGTTTCGTGAAAACAATTCTTTTTGGTAGTCAGGCACAAATATTTTCGCTCCTAGCCTAACTTAAGGCCTAAACTTTAGACGTCGCCCTCACGCATACCGAAATACGGTATAACATTCTCCCCTCCTTAGAAACATTCGTCCCGAATGTTCCTTCTCAAAGCAGATAACGATAACGTTCCACTTAACATATGCTCACTTCTTCCCTTACTCGTCGTACCCTCCTCGTACACTCGAACTCTTTCTCATAACTTACCACATTTCTCGCATCGCTCAGCCTCCCAAAATCTCGGTTACTATCTCCAACTTGGTCATCATTAATCGGGAACACTGATGGATCTCCGATACTTTTCCGAACATAACAACCTAAAAGATCGACGCGTCGCTTCCTACGTCGGACGTTAATGCCAACTTATAGGCAACCTGGCCTATTCTTCACATGATCTGAAAACGCTCCAAGTATCTCAGGCTAAGTTCCCTCTGTTTTCCAAAACCCGTCACACACTTTCCGGGGTGGTACCTTCAAGAGTACCGACCGTCAACCTGAACTTCAAGTGTCGACGTCGATTATCCGCATGACTTCTGTTGACCCTGAGCTGCCAATAACCTTTCTTGGATAAGCTTCACCCTACCCACATCCTGCTGAACAAGTATGAACCTACTAGATGAACCGTGCCAACATCGAACCAATCGATCGGCAACCTATACTTTCGCCCAAACGAGGCCTCACAAGGCACCCTCCGAATATTGATATGGTAGCTATTAAACACTCCCGCAACAGGAGGCAACAATCCTTACAGATACCCCTGAATCCAAACACTGACCCGAGGGCGAATGTGATACTGAGACTCACCTGAGTTCCTAACCCTGCCTGGTAAAACTTCCAGAAAAAGAAATAGCAGTAACCTGGGCTCCACTGCTTGTCATAAGGTGAAAGTAGGCACCTCGTGTAGCCTTACAACCTTCCCGATATAACATCTCGCATAACCTTCTGCCGAGTACACGGTCCTGACTGAAAGACAAGATGGGCTGACCTCATCGGCCCGACTACTGGTCGAACGCATCCACGAACTCGTACATTGGTTAACTAAACTTGGGCCTAACACCCTCATGACCCTACCACAAAGAGGAACCACCACAAACTGACCCCACCACAATACAGGCCGCGGGTTGACCCGCAATTGGTCTGCAACCCGACCCGCTATCACGCAAAACTCTTGTTCCCCGATCCGGAACAATCTCATAATCAAGTCACGAAAACCTAGTGGTCTTCTTAGATCAACTACCCTCTTTCCTTTCACACTACACAGGGACTTATCACACAAACATATCTCACATGAACTATGCACTCCAATAAGGGTCAAACATAAAATAAATCTTTTACTCAAGATGACCTCACGTCTAAGGTCTCTACGTATAATATTCTAAGGCTCATAATTAACACAATGCTATCTGAATATAACACTTAAAATATACTCATCTTATCACACATACTAATCTCTAGAGGGTGATGAATTAGCCACTGATCCTGAAGGCTGAGTCTCTACATCCGCGCCACCTCTGGTCGGACAAATTCTCGCAAAATGGCCCTGCTGGCCACAAGCATAACAAGCTGTCGAAGAAGCACGACACTCCCCAAAATGACATCTACCACAACGACCACACCGAGGTGGCCTCTCCAGCTAACACCCTTCCTATCCGAACCACCGACTCAAGAATCGATCCGTAGACCGAGTCCTCCTACTAGGACATCTTTTCGACACATGGCCCTGACGGCCGCAGGTAAAACAAGTACCAACAAAAAGACGATATTCCCCGGGATGACGTTTGCCACACTGTGAACACTGAGGGAAAACTGAATCCGGTTTGCTGAAACCTACGTGTTTCTACGAACTAGCAGCCCTGGAGCTCTGACCAACTCCTACATACCCCGAACGTCCTGAACCCTGTGGAGAACCACTCTGCACTGGCGGAGGCGCATAACCAATCTGGCCGAAGGTCCGCCTCGAAAGTTACCAAAGGACCCTGCTATTCTGGCCCTCTTCTGCCGATCTTGGTTAACCCGTCGATCCCTACGTTTCTCGGCCTGCTGTGCATAAGCCTGTACGCAGGCCATGCTCATGTCTGACTGAAGAGCTACTCTAGCACAACCCTTTCTTAGATATTCATCAAGGCCCGCGATAAATAGATACATAATATACTCTCTGGTTGCTAAATCCATAGCTAGAAACAGGGTCGTCTCTTTGCAATCCATACCTCCTGCTACTGGTCGTGGAACTGAAGGTTCAAATATCATGGCCGCAGAGGAATCGCCGCTGCCGTAGACTGCTTTGGATCGCGACGTCGCAGAACTCCCCGAATGAAGCACCAACTCAGGTGATGGTTGGGCTTGTGCCCTCGTAACCTCTCAGTTTCTACTCGCAGACTCGCCGCTTTGCCCTTCTGGGCCCGGGTCGCCTTACGCGAAGGCATAACTGGTAAGGGAAATAAATACGTTAGAGGGGTCCAACTTATAACACAGCTCTAAGGCACGATCTCAAAGTGAGAAGAATGGAAACCAATCCTAAATATCCTATAGCCTCCTGATTATTGGTGTGGTGCACAACACACCGATAATCAAGACTCTACTAGATACAGTCTATGGACACTTTCCGAGGATTAATCGCTTCGATACCACTTTTGTCACGACCAACCTGCTCGTGATCGTGCCTTACCCGCACCCAAGTAGACATACATCGAGTAATCAGAATAAAAACACAACATGAAACAATGTAAAAGAGACATAGTTTATCTGAGGAAAAGTTGCCTTTCGGCATAATATATATAAATACCCAAAGTGAACAGTTACATCCCAACTTTACAACGGGACTACAAAGCTCTAAGGAAGTAAAACAACTATGGCGGGACAGGGCCCCACCATACCCTGAATGAACATAAATATCTACAATAATCAGGGACTATACCAAAGATAAGCCTCCGGAGAAACGGAGCTTCCCAAAACGCTGAACTGTGATCCTAAGAGCGGGGATCAACAATCGTGTACCTCTACCGCGACATGAACGCATTTCAAGGAGGTCGATAACAGTGCCGAGTATGTGAAACTGAAAATACTGTAAATGAAATCATAATAGTCTATATAAAGCAGAAGACATGTATGATAACCAAACTACAGTTAACAATGAATAAGCAATCATGTCAAGTCAGGGACTCACGCCCTCAAAGTCATCACTCAATATAAATATGGGTCTCACGCCCACAACATCAATCATGCCCGTGGAATACCTTCCTCACCGCGGCGATCTATGATATAAAAGCACCAAGGAATACATGAACACCGTGTCCCACCTGTCATAATAAAACCGTGACGGTAAGTACGAAGGCATAGCCGACTACTAACACCTACGTAACCAACAAGGTCATAAATCAGATTACGAGGTCTCTAGACCGCCACATGATCGGCCGCCACTCGCCCGCAGTATCTAATATGCGCGTCTAGTCCTGGAACTTCCCGCAGCTCCGCATAGGCCACTCACATAGGCCCGCATGAGGTATTCCCCGCATCGAGGGTAGCTACTCCCCGGCAACGTCCTGGACTCGCAGTCCGCATGGCCACATAGACCGCATGACCACAAAGGCCGCACACTAACACTCGAACTCGTAGCTCGCGACAGTCCCCGACCCGCATGAGGTAGTCTCGAATCATGGTCCTGCATCACCGAGCTATACCCCGACGGAGGGCCTTAACCCCAGATCATGTCAAGAGGTGAGTGATATAATACTAACATAACAGCTTATCGTTAAACAACATAAGCACAACAAGGGAAACCCCTTTACACAAACATCACAAGACACTAACACACGTAGCATCCTAACATGTTCACTTATCAAATCGACAAGAAAGTATTACAAGGCTATCACAAACCAACACAATCAAGTTATTCACACAAGGTACTTTCTACTTTATGTTAACAAGTTCGGGTTTTTATCCCCAAAGTACTTCATACATTAATTCTTTAAAAGATCCGTTTCTTTCACAAAAGTCACACAATACCCGTAGTATAAAAATAGAGTGACTATCTTTTTAAGTAAACCAAAACACTTCCCTTTGTAAAGTCAAGTAACAACATTATTTTTCAATCGTTCAAGTTTGCCTATTTCCAAATGCTCAAGTTTCTCATTTTCGAAAGGTTTCGTAGTTCATAGTTTTAATCACTTGATGATATAATTCTCCTTTAAAACAATTTGAGAAACATATGCCTTATATGTGAGTAGGTTATTCTTGTTTATAACAATCTTATTAACGCAGCCATGATCTAGGAAAATGTAATATCATTTTGTCTCATCTTAGCTTCTATGCAGATGGAGGTTTCTACTGGTTTTAATAATACTTAATTAGTCAATACATTTCCCTTTATTAGCGCTGCAGTGGTTTGTTCGATACTTATTCTGATTTCCGAAATCAGTAAAACATTATTCCTTTTACAAACCAAGTACTCATTACTCACGAATGAGGTTTCACACCTTTTTAACAAAATTCATATTAATTCAATTAAGTCAAGTCTCTTATCTTTTAAGATCAAGTCTCTTAACTTCTAAAATCAGTAAACCATTCTTCTTACCTCTCTTAAGTCGTTATACCTAACTTCCCATAAAGCTAGTATAACTCTTAAGCTTTTAAAACCAAGTATTACTCTTCTTTCAAAAAGGTTTCTTAATTCTTTTGAAATACTTCAAGATTCTTATTATTAGACTCAAGTCAAAAGACACCGCAAAGAAACCACGCTCGATTAACACGCGTACGTCTACCGTACTATATATATTCTTTAAAATATCATGCTCAAGAGGATAGGAAGAATCACATACCTCGCGACGATTATCGACTATTAGCAAAACTCTCCACGGCTATAACCCGGCTAGCCTTGTTCACCTTTCAAGTAGGACATGCTACTCGCAGAACTTTCAACCTATAAAGGCCATATACGTCTATCAACGTCCAGACTACTCTGTAGAATATTCTAAGCAGGGGGGGTTCTCATTTCTACGGAAAATCGGGCAAAGACTTCCCTACCCGTTAAACTACACAAGTCTCATCAGAATACAAATTCTATGTAAGTACAGTTTAATCTTCTTCTTTAATATTCTTCTGATGTGATTTCAGTTCAAGTCTTTTCTGTAATATCCTTTTATGAAATCTTATATTCATTTCTATACTACTACCGTATGTAATTTCCAATTACAATATAAGGACAAGAGTATTTACCTCGATAAGCCCAAAATTATCCAAGTTAAATGTCGATCCTGAGCAACGTTTAGCTCCTACTCTGGGTGCTCCAACCCGCTCCAAACAACCCTTAGAAGTTCTACGCAACTTCTTCTTAATACTTCAACCGGCTATGAAGATTTTCCTTAGGGTTTCGTTTTTGTGACTGAAGGGAAGTATAATAGTATTTCTGGGCTTTTAGTATAGGGGTAACCTTGGAATACTACAAGGTATTTTGGAATAGTAATAATACTTGGAGAATACTTTTCTACCAAGGGGAGGGTGTATTTACGAGCACAACTCTCAAAGTGGGGGGGGGGGGCGGGTTTCGGCCAAGGCTCACAAAGGGGGAGGGGGAAGACTTGGACGAGAACTACACAAGAAAGGGGGGAGGATTTCAAGACTTAGAAAACATTTTGTGGATGAAGAAGTCTTCAACCAAGGGGGGGGGGGGTATTTATAGGACAACCAAGGGCCAAGATCAAGACAAGTGGTGGGCAAGTGTAGGGTGAGGATTTGGGAAAGTGTACCTTATCCATCTACCACACAAAATATCACAAATATCCTACCAACTCCTTGACCCTCAAATCGTCCAAGAACCGCCCACAATAACGTCCACTTTGAGGGTGACACATCACCCTCCCGTTGGTCCAAAATATTTCATCTCTCGGAAAAATCCGCAAAAATAATCAACGTTACAACCGTAATTTTCCCTTCGCAATGTTTGGAAAACGTTTCGTCGGAAAACAATTCTTTTTGGTAGTTGTGCACAAATATTTTCGTTCCTAGCCTAACTTAAGGCCTAAACTTTTTTACGTACGTCCTCACGTACATACTCTGGAAATACGGGGTATAACATTAACTCTTTAAAAGATCCGTTTCTTTCACAAAAGTCACACAATACCCGTAGTATAAAAATAGAGTGACTATCTTTTTAAGTAAACCAAAACACTTCCCTTTGTAAAATCAAGTAACAACATTATTTTCCAAACGTTTAAGTTTGACTAATTTCAAATGCTCAAGTTTCTCATTTTCGAAAGGTTTCGTAGTTCATAGTCTTAATCACTTAATAATATAATTCTCTTTTAAAACAATTTGAGAAACATATGCCTTATGTGTGAGTAGGTTATTCTTGTTCATAATAATCTTATTAAAGCAGCCATGATCTAGGAAATGTAATATCATTTTGTCTCATCTTAGCTTCTATGCAGATGGAGGTTTCTACTGGTTTTAATAATACTTAATTAGTCAATACATTTCCCTTTATTAACGCTGCAGTGGTTCGTTCGATACTTATTTTGATTTCCGAAATCAGTAAAACATTATTCCTTTTTTAAAAACCAAGTACTCATTACTCACGAATGAGGTTTCACACTTTTTAACAAAATTCATATTAATTTAATTAAGTCAAGTCTCTTATCTTTTAAGATCAAGTCTCTTAACTTCTAAAATCAATAAACCATTCTTTTATCTCTCTTAAGTCGTTATACCTAACTTCCAATAAAGCTAGTATCACTCTTAAGCTTTAAAACCAAGTATTACTCTTCTTTCATAAAGGTTTCTTAATTCTTTTGAAATACTTCAAGATTCTTATTATTTAAACTCAAGTCAAAGACATCGAGTAAAACCACGTTCGATTAACACACGACGTCTACCGTACTATATATATATTCTTTTAAAATATCATGCTCAAGAGGATAGGAAGAATCACATACCGCGACGATTTATCGACTATTAGCAAATAGCTCCAAATCTTCAGAATCCTGCTAGCCTTTTCTACCCTTCGAGTAGAATACGCTACTTGCAAAGATTTCAACCTATAATGATTATACAAGTCTATCAATGTCTAGACTACTCGGTAGAATAAATCTAGATACAAGATTCTACGGAAAATTGGGCAAAGACTTCCTACCACAAACTTCACAAGTCTCATCAGAATACACCCTATGTAAATCTGATTCAATTCCCTTCATATATACCTTCCTTGTACATAACTTATACTTAATTCTTATACTTCAACAGTATGTAAACTCTAATTACAATAGGGGGACACGATATTTACCTCGATAAGCCCAAAATTATCCAAGTTTAAATGTCGATCCTGAGCAACGTTTAGCTCCTACTCTGGGTGCTCCAACCCGCTCCAAACAACCCTTAGAAGTTCTACGCAACTTCTTCTTAATCCTTCAACCGGCTATGAAGATTTTCCTTAGGGTTTCGTTTTGAGACTAAAAGGACATAAGGTAGTATTTCCGGGCTCTACGTATAGAGGTAACTTTGGAATACTACAAGGTATATGGCTAAGGTATTTTGGAATAGTAACAATACTTGGAGAGTATTTCTCTACCAAAGGGGGGGGGGGGTATTTTCACGAGAACTATCAAGAGAGGGGGGAGGGGGGGTATGTTTCGGCTAGCACCACTAGGAGGGGGGGTGTTTCGGCCAAGGCCTTCTCAAGGGGGAGGGGGGAGCTCTTTGGACGAGAGCTACACTAAGGGGGAGAGGGCTTTTCAAGACTTAGAAAGTGTTTGTGGATGAAGAAGTCTTGCACTTTAAGGGGGGTATTTATAGGACTTTCAAGGGCTAGGATTAAGACAAGTGGGGGGCAAGTGGAGGGTGAGGATTTGGGAAAGTGTGCCTTATCCATATACCACCAAAATATCACAAAATATCCTACCAACTCCTTGACTAGAAATCGTCCAACAAGATCCCACAATGCCGTCCACTTTGAGGGTGACACATGTCACCCTCCCGTTGGTCCAAAATATTTCATCTCTCGGACAAATCCGCAAAAATAATCAATGTTACAACCGTAATTTTCCCTTCGCAAAGTCCGGAAAACGTTTCGTCGGAAAACAATTCTTTTTGGTAGTTGTGCACAAATTTTCGTTCCTAGCCTAACTTAAGGCCTAAATTTTTATACGTACGCCATCACGTACATACTCTGGAAATACGGGGTATAACATTCTCCCCTCCTTAGAAACATTCGTCCCGAATGTTCCTTCTCAAGACAGATAACGATAACGTTCCTCTTAACATAAAAAAGTTGCCAATGCCACATCTGGCCACAAAACAACACACGCGCTAATACTTAATCCAAGTGTTACACCCCGTAGTTCAGGTCATGCGTTTGAGAGCGTACGAAAGGGGGTAAGACTTAAAATTTTCTAAGGATAGGTTGACGGATCGTTCCGGACGGGTTTTAGTCAAGTTTGAGGCGAGTTATGACCCGATACATTGAGAGTTCCTAAGTGTTTCAAAGGCCTGGGGTGTAGTTCGTTGAGTCTAGATTCCAACGCAACCAACCGTTCGTCGATGGGACATCAGAGTAGGAAGTTATGAGAGTTACAATTTCGGTCGCAGACGGCGTAAATGCGTTTGAGTAAAAACAGCCGCGGCGCGGATGCGAGACGCGCGAAAGTACGGAGGGGTCGCTGAAGTTTCAGCGCCATGGCCTGGAAGCAGGCCGCGCGGAAGATCTGAGTCCGCAGAGTTGCGGCCATGCGCCGGGAAGCGGCCGCGCCGAGGCGATTCTGTGGAAAAACTTAGGAAAAGGCGATTTTTCTTTTAAAAGACCTTGGGAGGTGACAAGTGTCCCCATCTGATTTTGCATGCACTATATTGACCAAGTCTTCAAGACTTGGTCATATTTCATCTCTCTCTCTTAGACAAAAGCTCTTCCTTCTCTCTTAAAAGTTCAAGCTCCTCCTTCTCTCTAAAATCCCAAGAGACATTCTAGCCTTAGGAAAAATTTGAAAAAGTAAAAGCAAGAGGGAAACTTGTGGCTAGCTTGTGAAGGTTGTTGTGGTAGTTTTCTTGGAAAGGAAGCTAGCAAGTGGTTGAAAAGATTTGGCTAAAGCTCTAAGGTAATGATTCTTCCTTTAGAATTAGTTTCTAGTGTTGCATGTTAAGAAGAAAGAACTTGTGGTAGTAAATAATGCTCTTAGACTCATTGCATGTAAGAACTATGGTTTGAATGTGAGGGAATTGGTTAAGAAGTTGTTATGGGCATGTTGTAGCCTAAAAACTACCTTAGAATTGTTTAGTGAATTGTTGTACCTAATGGGGCAGAATTAAGTTTAGGTGTGTAATCCCCTTTAAAAATGTTGGATCGTTGAGCCTTAAATGTGGCGTTTGGATGATAAATTCGGCCTTGTGAAAGGTGGCAAAGTATGTAGAAACGAAGGAAATGCTGCCCAATTTTCCATAGAATTTAGTGGCTTTGAGTTTAGATTATTCTACATTGAAATTAGAGGTTAATAAACGTATCATGGTTATTTTAGGTTGACATATTACTTGCGGTAGTTTGGACTTAGCAAGTGGATTGATCAAAAAGGTATGTGAAGTTTTCCTATCTTTTGAGCATGAGTATTTGTATCTATGTAGTACGGTAGACGTACAAGATTTAGTATTCTTACTTGTTTAAGTGTAAACAAAGACTTGTTTTGTTTTAAGAAGTATAAGTCCCTTGGTTAAGGGAAAAGTATGATTTTACAAAAGTATAGAGTACTTGGTGTGAAAGTATTGAGTATTGAATTATTCTAAAGATAAGAGGCTTGAAGTATTTTTGAAAGTTGTGTAGATTTGTTTGAAGTATAAGTCTCTTGGTTAGTAAAAGAACAAAATGGTTTATAAGGAGTTATAACGGCTTTATGGGATGTTAGTTATAACGGCCTTATGAAAAGATAAGAAGGTCTCAATTTCTAAAGTATAAAGATAGTATAACGGCTTTATGGGAAGTTAGTTATATTAGTTTTATGAAAGGTTAACAAGAAGAAATTTATTCTAAGTAAGATGAGTAAGGACAAATGATTTGATTTATGAAAGACAAATTGATTTTAAGGCATCAATTGCCCAAAGGTTTTATATGAAAAGGAGTCACTTTTAAAAGAGTTGAAGTATGTAGTACTTGGGTTAAATTACCGTTTTTCTTTTTAATAAAGATATGATTAAGTGCCTTAAGTAAACTAAAATGAGAGGGTATATGAACAAGACTAATAAGAAGTTATAAGTTTTCTTAACTTAATTATGTTTATGATTGATGACAGTTGAGCTAGGGTAAGAGTATATCTGAGGGGCAAGCCCCAAGATCGTTATACCACCTTCTCCAGGGTAAGAGTATGTCTGAGGGGCAAGCCCCAAGATCGTCATACCACCTTCTCCAGTGTAAGAGTATATCTGAGGGGCAGGCCCAAGATCGTTATACCATCTGCACCAGTGTAAGAGTATGTCTGAGGGGCAAGCCCCAAGATCGTCATACCATCTGCTCCAGTATAAGAGTATATCTGAGGAGTACAGCCCCAAGATCGTTATACCATCTGCTCCAGTGTAAGAGTATATCTGAGGGGTAAGTCCCCAAGATCGTTATACCATCTGTTTCAGGGTAAGAGTATATCTGAGGGGCAAGCCCCAAGATCGTTATACCACCTGTTCCGTGGACTTGCTACCCACGATGCGAGGAATACCTCATGCGAGTCCTTATGGGCTTATGCGGGTGAAATAGTCCCATGCGGGCGGGTACAGCCTATGCGAGGAATACCTCATGCGGGTCCACGGGACCTATGCGGGTGAAATAGTCCCAGGAGTAGGGGTGCTTATTGATACTACGGGCGAGGTACCCTGTTTTGATCCTAAGGCCCCTATTTTATGCAGAGTTATATATATATATACTTGTCACTCTCATTGTTAGTAAGGCACAGTAAAAGGTATTTGATTTTCTTCCATGACCCCAGCTTATTTTCAGACTTATGATTTCATTACAGTATTTTTAGTTTCACATACTTGGTACCTGTTGTACTGACCTCCCTCGGGGGGCTGCGTTCATGCCGCAGGTCGAGATACGTAGCTTGCTGGTCCGCACTCTTAGGACCACTGTTCATTCCTGGAAAGCTCCATCCCTTCGGAGGCTTTGTCTTTTTGGTATGATTCCCTGAGGTTATAGACTTTTGTACATTCAGGGGGTATGGCGGGGCCCTGTCCCGCCACAGTTGTTATTCCTAGAGGTCTGTAGTCACGTTTGTGGTTGGGGCTGTAAGGACTAGTTGTACTGTTTCACATTTGATTAAGTTATTTTATGAAAGGCGGCCTTGTTGGCTTGCTAGTGATGTTTACCTTGTACAGATTTTGTATTATGTATGTTCCGCTGCTATTCTCTGATGTGTACCTGATAGGGTGCCCCGATAGGGCACCAGTCGCGGCCCTGGGGTCGGGTCGTGACACCAAGTCTACGAGGAATCACCTCTAGCATCATAAAAGCTTCCACCCAAGGTCTAAAATATACTCCCTTCGCACCTTCACTTACAAAAGAAATGATCCCTTCTATTCTCTTAACACATGCTCACTTCTTCCCTTACTCGTCGTACCCTCCTCGTACACTCGAACTATTTCTCATAACTTACCACATTTCTGGTATTGCTTCAGTTTCCAAAATCTCTGGGTTACTACCTCCAAGTACCTCAGGCTAAGTTTCCTCTGTTTTCCAAAACTTGTCACACCCTTTCCGGGGTGGTACCTTCAAGAAATCCTACCGTCAACCTGAACTCCAAGTGTCGACGCCGATTATCCGTACGACTTCTGTTGACTTTGAGCTGTCAATAACCTCTCCTGGATAAGCTTCACCCTATCCACAGTCTGCTGGAACAAGCATGAACCAACTATCTGAACCTTGCCAACATCGAACCAATCGACCGGCAACTTACACTTCCGCCCCTACAAGGCGTCATAAGGCGATATCCGAATACTGAAATGGTAGCTATAAAACACTCCCTCAACAAGAGGCACATAATCCTTGCTGCTATCTCTGAAGTCAAAACACTGGCCCGATGATGAATGTGATACGGAGACTCACCTGAGTTCCTAACCCTGCCTGGTAACACTTCCAGAAAAAGAGATAGCCATAACCTGGGCTTCACTGTCTGTCATAAGGTGAAAGTAGGCACCTCGTGCAGCCTTACAATCTTCCCGATAAATAACATCTCGCATAACCCTCTGCCGAGTAAACGGTCCTGACTGAAAGACAAGATGGGCTGACCTCATCGGCCCGACTACTGGTCGAACGCATCCACGAACTCGTACGCTGGTTAACTAAACTTGGGCCTAACACCCTCGTGACCCCACCACCTGGCAGGACCACCTCGAACTGACCCCACCACATTACAGGCCGCGGGTTGACCCGCAATCGGTCCGCAACCCGACCCGCTAACGCGCAAAACTCTTGTTCCCCGATCCGGAACAATCTCACAATCAAGTCACTAAAACCTAGTGGTCTTCTTAGATCAACTACCCTCTTTCATTTCATACCACTCCGGGACTTATCACACAGACATATCTCACGTGTACTATGCACTCCGATAAAGGTCAATATAAAAATAAATCTTTTACTCGAGATGGCCTCGCCTCTAAGGTCTCCATGTATAACATTCTAAGGCTCACACTTTCCCTTATCCCCAATCTTACCCTTTTCCCTAACCATGATTTCTAATCACAATTAACACAATGCTATCTGAACATAACATTTAAGATATACTCATCTTATCACACATACTAATCTCTAGAGGGTTAAGGATATACCTGTATTCATCGCTTCACTTCCTCTGTCGATCTAATCCATCCCGCTCGTTGGGCGATACCGGGAAAGGTGATGAACTAGCCATCGATCCCGGCGTGAGTCTCTACATCCGCGCCACCTGCCTGGACAATTCCTCGCAAAATGGCGCCGGCCGCAGCATAACAAGTCGAAGTACGACACTCCACAATGACACTTACCACAACGCCACACCGGGTGGGGTGGCCTCCTGCAGCTAACACCCCTTCCTCTCGAACAGCGAATCGGTGGCTAGAACCTACATATAGTTGTGAACCGAAGCCCCGAGCTCGACCAACTCCGCATACCGAACGTCACGAACCCCGCGAGGACCACTGCCGGGCGGAGGCTCATATTCATTCTGCTGCTGAGGCGGTTCGCCTCAAAGGTTACTAAAGGACCCTGCTGTTCTGGCCCTCTTCTGCTGATCTTGGTTAATCCGTCGATCTCTACGTTCTCCGTGCCGCGATAAGCTGTGCACGCGGCAATATCCATGCCGATCAAGAGCTACTCTTGTACAACCCTTTACTAGATAATCGTCTAGACCCGTGATATATCGGTGCACTCTATATTCTCTGGCTGCTAAAATCCTAGCTAGTAACAGGTCCATTCCTTTGTAATCCATATTCTCTGTTCCCGATCGTGGAACTGAAGGCTCATATATCATGGCCGCAGTAGGAACTGCTGCCGCTGTGCTAAACTCTGCTGGGGCTGGCGACGTCGCAGAACTCCCCGAATGAAGCACCACCCCAGGTGATGATTGGGCCTGTGCCCTAGTAACCTTCTGTGCTTTACTTCAGCGACTCCTCACGCTTTGCCTTCTTCGCCGGGTTGCCTTACGCGGAGGCATAACTGGTAAGGGAAAGAAATACGTTAGAGGGTCCAACTTATAACACAGCTCTAAGGCACGATCTCAGAGTGAGAAAAATGGAAACCAATCCTAAATATCCTATAGCCTCCTGATTATTGGTGTGGTGCACAACACACTGATAATCAAGAATCTACTAGATACGGTCTGTAGACACTTTCCGAGGATTAACTGCTCTGATACCACTTTTGTCACGACCCGAACCCGGGCCCGTGACTGGTGCCTTACCCCGGGCACCCAAGTAGACATACATCAGAGTAATCAGCGGAATATAAAACACAACATGAAACAATGTAAAAGAGACACAGTTTATCTGAAGAAAAGTTGCCTTTCGGCATATATATATATAAAAACTTAAATCCGAACAGTTACATCCTTTTTACAAACTCTGCCCACAACAAGCATTACTACGCACTCTAAGAATGATATAACAACAATGGCGGGACAGGGCCCCGCCATACCCCTGAATGTAAGTACCTACAACGACAGGGGACTATACCCAAGATAAGCCTCCGGAGAAACGGAGCTTCCCAAAACGCTGAACTGTGATCCTAAGAGCGAGGATCGACGACTGGTGTACTTCTACCTGCGGCATGAACGCAGCCCCCCGAAGGAGGTCGATAACAGTACCAAGTATGTGAAATCAAAATACGTAAATGAAATCATAGTAGTCTATATAAAGCGGGAGACATGTTTGATAACCAAAATACGATTCCTGATAAATAAGCAGTCATGTCAAGTCAGGGACTCACGCCCTCAAAGTCATCACTCAAATATAACTATGGGTCTCACGCCCACAACATCAATCATGCCCGTGGAATACCTTCCTCACTGCCGGCAGTCTATGATATAAAAGCACCAAGGAATACACATGAACACCAGGTCCCACCTGTGTTATAATAAAACCGTACGGGGTAAGTACGAAGGCATAGCCGACTACTAAAACCCACAGTACCAACAAAGTCATAACTGTATCACGAGGTCTGTCTAGACCGCCACATGATCGAAGCTGGCCACTCGCCTGCAGTATCAAATGTGCGCGTCTAATCTTGGAACTTCCCGCAGCTCCGCATAGGCAACACACATAGGCCCGCATGAGGTATTCCCCGCATCGAGGGTAGCTACTCCTCGTCGCCCCGATCGGCACCGCATGGCCACATAGACCGCATGACCACAAAGGCCGCACACTAACCTGGAACTCTTGTAGATCCGCATAGGTCCCCTGGACCCGCATAAGGTATTCTCGAATCATGGTCCTGCATCACCGAAGTCTACCCCTACATCGGAGGCGACAACCCCGTGATCATGTCAAGAGGTGAGTGATATAATACTAACATAACAGCTTATCGTTAAACAACATAAGCACAACAAGGGAAACCCCTTTACACAAACATCACAAGATACTAACACATGTAGCATCCTAACATGTTTACTTATCAAATCATCAAGAAAGTATCACAAGGCTATCACAAACCAACACAATCAAGTTATTCACACAAGGTACTTTCTACTTTATGTTAACGAGTTCGGGTTTTTATCCCCAAAGTACTTCATACATTAACTCTTTAAAAGATCCGTTTCTTTCACAAAAGTCACACAATACCCGTAGTATAAAAATAGAGTGACTATCTTTTTAAGTAAACCAAAACACTTCCCTTTGTAAAATCAAGTAACAACATTATTTTCCAAACGTTTAAGTTTGCCTAATTTCAAATGCTCAAGTTTCTCATTTTCGAAAGGTTTCGTAGTTCATAGTCTTAATCACTTAATAATATAATTCTCTTTTAAAACAATTTGAGAAACATATGCCATATGTGTGAGTAGGTTATTCTTGTTCATAATAATCTTATTAAAGCAGCCATGATCTAGGAAATGTAATTTCATTTTGTCTCATCTTAGCTTCTATACAGATGGAGGTTTCTACTGGTTTTAATAATACTTAATTAGTCAATACATTTCCCTTTATTAACGTTGCAGTGGTTAGTTCGATACTTATTCTGATTTCCGAAATCAAGAAACATTATTCCTTTTAAAAACCAAGTACTCATTACTCACGAATGAGGTTTCACACTTTTTAACAAAATTCATATTAATTTAATTAAGTCAAGTCTCTTATCTTTTAAGATCAAGTCTCTTAACTTCTAAAATCAATAAACTATTCTTTTTATCTCTCTTAAGTCGTTATACCTAACTTCCCATAAAGCTAGTATAACTCTTAAGCTTTTAAAACCAAGTATTACTCTTCTTTCAAAAAGGTTTCTTAATTCTTTTGAAATACTTCAAGATTCTTATTATTTAAACTCAAGTCAAAAGACATCGGAGTAAACCACGTTCAGTTAACACACGTACGTCTACCGTACTATATATATATTCTTTTAAAATATCATGCTCAAGAGGATAGGAAGAATCACATACCTCGCGACGATTTATCGACTATTAGCAAATAGCTCCAAAGTATCAGAATTCGCTAGCCTTTTCCCTTCGAGTAGAATACGCTACTTGCAAGATTCAACCTATAACGGTTATACAAGTCTATCAATGTCTAGACTACTCGGAGAATAAATCTAGATACAAGATTCTACGGAAAATTGGGCAAGACTTCCCTACCCACAAACTTCACAAGTCTCATCAGAATACAATTCTATGTAAGTACAGTTCAATTCCCTTCATATATACCTTCCTTGTACATAACTTATACTTAATTCTTATACTTCAACAGTATGTAAACTCTAATTACAATAGGGGGACACGATATTTACCTCGATAAGCCCAAAATTATCCAAGTTTAAATGTCGATCCTGAGCAACGTTTAGCTCCTACTCTGGGTACTCCAACCCGCTCCAAACAACCCTTAGAAGTTCTACGCAACTTCTTCTTAATACTTCAACCTGGCTATGAAGATTTTCCTTAGGGTTTCGTTTTGAGACAAAAAGGACATAAGGTAGTATTTTCTGCTCACGATAGAGGTAACTTTGGAATACTACAAGGTATAAGGCTAAGGTATTTTGGAATAGTAACAATACTTGGAGAGTATTTCTACCAAAGGGGGTATTTTCACGAGAACTATCAAGAGAGTGGGGGGTATGTTTTGGCTAGCACCACTAGGAGGGGGGTGTTTCGGCCAAGGCCTTCTCAAGGGGGAGGGGGGAGCTCTTTGGACGAGAGCTACACTAAGGGGGAGAGGGATTTTCAAGACTTAGAAAGTGTTTGTGGATGAAGAAGTCTTGCACTTCAAGGGGGGTATTTATAGGACTTTCAAGGGCTAGGATTAAGACAAGTGGGGGGCAAGTGGAGGTGAGGATTTGGGCAAGTGTGCCTTATCCATCTACCACCAAAATATCACAAAATATCCTACCAACTCCTTGACTAGAAATCGTCCAACAAGAGCCCACAATGTCGCTCACTTTGAGGTGACACGTCACCCTCCCGTTGGTTCAAAATATTTCATCTCTCCAAAAATCCGCAAAAATAATCAATGTTACAACCGTAATTTTCCTTCGCAAAGTCCGAAAACGTTTAGTCGGAAAACAATTCTTTTTGGTAGTTGTGCACAAATTTTCGTTCTAGCCTAACTTAAGGCCTAATTTCAGACGACGCCTCACGCATTTACTCCGAAATACGGTATAACACCTATCCTCATGTTCGCCACGATCATGGCGCGAATCGGGCTATCTATTTGTACCCAACTCCTCCGCTTCCAGCCGTGGGACCGAGGCTCGTGTGTGGTCTCAGCAGCCCACGCCGCGCTTCTAAACTCGCTGGCGGCGCGCAATACTCGCCGTCAAGCACTATATCGAGTAATGACCGGCGTGCGCCTCAGTCGTCTCCTCAGATCCTACTAGCGACTCCTCGGCTGCTTGCCCATATGGGCGGGTTGCACTGCGAGGCATAACTGGTAAAAACGAAATACGTCAAAGGGGGTCCAACTTATAACACAGCTCTAAGGCACGATCTCAGAATGAGAAGAATGGAAACCAATCCTAAATGTCCTGCAGCCTCCTGATTATAGATGTGGTGCACAACACATCGATAATCAAGACTCTACTAGACACCGTCAGAGACACTTTCCGAGGATTAATCGCTTCGATACCACTTTTGTCACGACGATCCGGCCCGTGATCGTGCCTACCGGGCACCCTAGTGATACAACATCGAGTAACTCGAATATAAAACAATACATGAAACAATATGAAGTGAGAAACAGTTTATCTGAGAAAAGTTGTCTTTCGGCATATATATATATATATGTTTGAACAGTTACATCCCTTTTACAAACATGCCCACAATAAAGATTACAGACTTCTAAGAATGTTATAACAACTATGACGGGACAGGCCGCCATACCTGAATGTACAAGAACCTACAACTCGTGGAAACATACCAAAAGATAAGCCTCCGAGAAAACGAGCTTCCTAATACGCTGAATCGTGATCCTATGGCGAGGATCAACAATCGGTACTTACCTGCGGCGTGAACGCATTTCAAAGGAGGTCGATAACAGTACCAAGTATGTGAAATCGAAAATATCAGAACGAAATCATAACAGTCTAAAATAAAACAGGAGACATGTATGATAACAAAACTACAGTTCACAACATAAAAGCAGTCATGTCAAGTCAGGGACTCACGCCCTCAAAGTCATCACTCATGCCCGTGGAACTCCTTCCTCACTGCCGGCAGTCTAGGTATAAATCGTATGATACGTATAACGTGTCTCGGCCCATCTCATGGACTCGGTGTCGGATCGTATGGAATACATTCCCGGCCCATCTCATGGACTCGGTATAGGATCGTGTGGAATACATTCCCGGTTCATCCCATGAACTCGGTATCGTGTGAAATACATTCCCAGTTCATCTCATGAACTCGGTATCGTGTGAAATACATTCCCGGTTCATCCCATGAACGCGGTGTCGAGTGGAATACATTCCCGGTTCATCCCATGAACGCGGTGTCGAGTGGAATACATTCTCGGTTTATCCCATGAACGCGGTGTCGAGTGAAATACATTCCCGGTTCATCCCATGAACGCGGTGTCGAGTGAAATACATTCCCGGCTCATCCCATGAACGCGGTGTCGAGTGAAATACATTCTCGGTTCATCCCATGAACGCGGTGTCGAGTGGAATACATTCCCGGTTCATCCCATGAACGCGGTGTCGAGTGAAATACATTCCCGGTTCATCCCATGAACGCGGTGTCGAGTGAAATACATTCCCGGTTCATCCCATGAACGCGGTATAGAATCGACCATAACATTTAAACGCTCTTTTAAGACAGATTAAGATAATACCATGCTTTCCTTTTAAATCAACTAAGGCAATATTATGCCCTCCTTTTTAAACCAAAACACTTTCCTTTTTAAAGTCAAGTAACAACATTCTTTTCCAAAAGTTCAAGTTGCATAAATTCAAATACTCCAGTCTCTTATTTTCAAAAGATTCATAGATCATAGTTTTAAACACTTAATAACGTAATCTCTTTTTAAAATAATTTGAGTAACATATGCCTTATGTGTGAGTAGGTTATTCCTGTTTATAACAATCTTATTAAAGCAGCCATGATCTAGGAAATGTAATACAATTTTGTCTTATCTTAGCTTCTATGCAGATGGAGGTTTCTACTGGTTTTAATATAATTAATTATTTGTCAATACATTTTCCTTTATTAACGCTGCAGTGGTTCGTTCGATACTTATTCTCATTTCCGAAATCAGTAAAAACATTATTCTTTAAAAACCAAGTACTCATTACTCACGAATGAGGTTTCACACTTTATAACAAAATTCATATCAAGTCAATTAAGTCAAGTCTCTTATCTTTTTAGATCAAGTCTCTTAACTTCTAAAATCAGTAAACCCTTCTTTTACCTACATAAAGTCGTTATAACTAACTTCCAATAAAGCTATTATAACACTTTATGTTTTAAACCAACCAAAACTCATTTAGCACATGTACGTCTACCGTACTACATAGTTTACAAAACATCATGTTAGAAAGGATAGGAAGAGGTTCACATACCTCGCGACGATTATCGACAATTAGCAAAATGCTCCAAGTACTACAACCTTGATAGACTTTTCCACCCTCCAAGTAGAATACGCTACTCGTAGTACTTCCACCTACACTGGCCATAAAACGTCTATCAACTCATAGATCCCTTCGTAGAATATTCTTAAATACACTGCCCATATTCTACGTAAAATTCGCAAAGACCTCCCCGTAAGCACACAAATCTCCTCCTCTACTCAGGCCCGCTACCAGGCCAACAACTCCCAGGGAATTACACGTCTAACCGGACGTGTTCAATTCTACATTCACATATATACTACACAAGTCTACTGTAAATACAGTCCAATGTAAATACAGTTCAATCCTTCTCAATATTCATTCTTCATATAGCATACTCAATTATACATTACTACAATATGTAATATCCAATTACAATAGGGGGATAAAGATCATTACCTCGATAAGCCCAAAATTATCCAAGATTATATGTCGATCCTGAGCAACGTTTAGCTCCTAATCTGCACGCTCCAACCCGCTCCAAGCAACCCTTAGAAGTTTCTAATAACTTCTCTTAAACACTTTAACTCCAAAAAGTGAAGAACACTTAGGCTCTAAGTGTGGCTAGTTTCGGCCAAGGGGTAATTTAGGGGCTAGGGGTGTGAAATCTTTTCCAACACTTGGTTAATAATCTTCCTAATACTCTAAGGAAGAACACTTAAAACTCTAAGGATTTTTGGACAACTTTGGCTAAGGGGGAGGGCTAAAAAAAACGAGAACCATAAGGAGAGGGGAGGGAGTATTTCAACTTGGAAATCTCTAAGTGTGGATGAAAATAAGTCTTGCATTCATGGGGTATTTATAGGACATTCAAGGAGAGGATTAAAGCAAGTGGATGGTGGAGATTTGGACAAGTGTGTGTGGGTCCTACCTTATCCATCTACCACACAAATATCACAAAATATCCTACCTAACCTTGACCAATGTTTTAGGCCAAAAAAATGAAAAAAACGTGCACTCCATTCGTCCACCAACCGCCCTCTTGAGGGTGACACTTGTCGCCCTCTCGTTGGTCCAAAATATTTTATCTCTCGGAAAAATCCGCAAAAATTTTAAAAGTAGTAACCGTAATTTTTCCTTCACAAGGTTCCGAATATTTTCCGTTGGAAGTTCACTATTTCGCCCTTTGCCTAATTAAGGCTTAAACTTTTGTACGTACATCCTCACGTACATACTCTGAAAATACGGGGTATAACAAGAGGGAGCTGCGAGTAGAGCAGCATCGGTCTCTACTGAGACCACGGCACCTGAGCCTCCAGCCCACACCGGGCAGGATATGGGTTCTGAGAGATGGCCCAGTTATTAGCCAGGATCGTGGCGAGACACGAGGATAGACTGGATGCAGCAGTTCCAGTTCCAGTAGTACCCGTGGTTCACCCGAGGTCAGATAGTTTGAGACTACGGGTTTTTTCGAGCCGCACCACGAGTTCTACGGTCGGCTCGAGGATGATCCGCGAAGTTCATCCGAAGCGATTCTGGATCATGAGAGTGATCAAGGCTTCGGAGACCGAGTCAGTGGTTTTGGGTTCATATCGGTTGCGTGATCCGCAATGATCGGTTTGATTCGCGAGCTGTCCCTGGGAGTAGCGCCCACCGTATGGGACGAGTTCTCAGAGGCTTTCCTTGGCCATTTCTTGCCGCCATAGATGAGGAGGGCACGGGCCGACAACTTTTTGATGCTGAGACAGATAGGGCGCACAGTTTGGGAGTACAATGTAGAGTTTGACTCGTTGGCCTGGTATGTCCCCGCTTTAGTGGCAGACATGGAGGATAGAGTGCACCGTTATGTCACCGGGCTCGATGATTATTTAGCAGAGGGATGCACAGGAGTAGCTCTTCAGCCGGGCATAGACATTGCCCGCATCCAGGCCTATGCGCAGCAGACTGAGGAACGTAGAGGTCGACGGAATAACCAAGATCAGCAGAAGAGGGCCAGAACAGCAGGGTCCTTTGGTGACTTTCGAGGCAGGCAGCCCCAGCAGCAGACTAGTTATGCGCCTCCGCCATTACGGAGTGCCCCACCACAGTCTTCAGGACGTTCGAGAGATTCAGGAGCAGGTCAGGACTCCAAGGTTTCAGGTTTTTGGGGAAACAGGGATGTTAGTCAGATGGGACCAGCCCTACCTTGTTGTGGCCGTTGTGATAGACTCCATGATGGGGAGTGTCGTGCTAGTATGGGAGTTTGTTTTACGTGCGGCCAGCAGGGCCATTTTGCGAGAAATTGTCCAACCAGAGGTAGCACGGATGTAGAGACTCAGCCTTCGGGATCAGCGACTGGTTCATCTCCTCATTTTATACGTCGTGCAGGGAAGGAACATGATTAGAACGACTAAGGGAAAGTGAAGCAATAGTTACATGTATATTCTTAACCCTCTAGAGACTAGTATGCATTAATATTATGGTGATGTGCTAAGTGTTATGTTCGGATAGCTTGGTGTTAAAATGTGATTTAGAATCCTGATTAGTGAAAAGGGTAAGTCTGGGGATGAGAAAATTTTGAACCTTGGAATTTATAACAATCGAGACCTTAGATGTAATGTCGTCTTGAGTAAAAGATTTTTACGGTTATCTTTGTCGGAGTACATAGTATAAGTGGAGTTTATTCGGGCGATAAGTCCATGAGTGGTGGGAGCTTTTGTGATATTAGAAACGATCCCTCGTTGGCTGGGGTTTAAAGTTTTGCGTGATTAGTATATTATGGCCATGAGTGGCATAATTGATTTTTGTAGGTGTAGTAGTGAAGACTATACCAGACCTGCATTTTGGAGACTTAGAAGGAACATTCGGGACGAATGTTTCTAAGGGGGGGAGAATGTTACACCCCGTAAATTCAAGAAGATAAGTTAAGAACATACCAAGGAAAATAAGATTTGAAAGTTTGAAAGATAAAGTTGACAAACATGTGTTGGACGGATTTTGAGTCTACCTTGGAGTGTTGTACCCCAGTTGTTAAGAATTGTTAGGTGTTTAAAGAGCCTAGTGTGTAGTCTGTTAAATCTAGTTCCCAACGCAACAAACCGCTCGTCGATAGGACATTGGGGTCGAAAGTTATGGAGGTTACAAGTTTGGTGTGCAGTCAGGCAAAGTAGTAGTTTCGGTTCAGGGGTCACAGCGCCGCGGCGCCGGTTGTACTGGGGGTTCGCTGAGGTTGCAGCGCCGCGGCGCCGGAATGCAGGTAATTATTCTCTGAAGTGGAAGCGCCGCGGCTCCAAGGCGGGATTTTTCTGCGGTAAAGGGCGAAAAACAGGGGATATTTTGATTAAAGCCTATGGGAGGGTGACAAGTGTCCCTCCCATCCTTTTGACTAGAAAAGGGTCCTATTTTAGGGCCAAGTCTTGGAAGACTTGGCCATTTCATCTTGGAAACCCTCCTAAGAACTCCTCTCCCTTTCTCTCTAGTTTGTGAAGAAAACCTAGCCTAAGGGGGAAAATTGTTGGAGCCGCGGCAAGAAGGCAAAGTGTTGGTAAACTTGTAGGAAGCGCGGGTGGTCGAGTTTGACGGGAAAGAAGTTGAAGAAGAAGGGCTTTTGTGGGCTAATCCAAAAGGTAAAAGTTTCCCCCTTCTCTTGGAAATGAGTTTTAATGTTTGCTATAGTTAATATAGACCACGCGAATCATGTATTAAGGATTGGTAAGTACCATGGGCTTGGAAGGCTAGAAATCCGAAAACTAGTATGTTAGCCCTTAAGATTGTAATTCAATTTGGTTACTAGTTTAGTCGTCACATGTTACATAAAGAAGGAAATTGTAGTTGTTGAAGAGGTCTAGGGCTATATAACATGTTAGACCTAAGAACTTGGATTGGAAAATAATTGGAAAGGATTTAGGATTGGTTATATTGTTGGCCAAGAATGGCATGGAAAGTATTGGTTTATTTTTGTATTATTGTGGGGCGGAATTTTACACGTATTGTTAGGCGTGTAATCCCCTTGTATTTGCTGAATTAATTGAGGCTTAAATGTGGCGTTGGTTATTGAATTCGGCCTTGAAAAAGGTGGCAAAGTATGTTAAAACAAAGGAAGTGCTGTCCGATTTTCCGTAGAATTTAGGGACTTTGCACTTAGTTTATTCTACGTTCGAAGCTAGAGATTGATAGACGTTTTATGACCATTATAGGATTGAAGTACTACGAGTAGCGTATCCTACTTGAAGGGTATAGTACTGTGGAGAATTTTGCTAATTGTCGACAATCGTCGCGAGATATGTGAACCTCTTCCTATCCTTTCTAGCATGATTATTTGTGAAATATATAGTGCGGTAGACGCACGTGTGTTAAAGGAATTTGATTTCCCCTTTGTGCCTTGACTTGATATGAAGTGTAAAGGGCTTGATTGTGTGGAAAAGTAGTAAAATCTTATTCTTTAGTAATGGGTACTAGGTTGTTAAAGAATAAGCCCTCTTGGTCTCGTAAATGCTTATAGTTGTAATTGGTTGGTTTAAAACATAAAGTGTTATAACGGCTTTATGGCAAGTTTGTTATAACAACTTTATGTAGGTTAAAGAATGGTTTGTTGATTTCAAAAGATAAGAGACTTAACTTATAATTGACCTAAATGGTGTTGAAAAGTGTGAAATCTCATTCGTGAGTAATGAGTACTTGGTCTTTAAAAGAATAAAGTTTTATTTGGTTTCTTGACATTCTAAAGTAAGGAGACTTAAAGGTTTTTTGAAGGTCAGGTAACTTGTTTTCAAATATTGAACTCTTCTTGATGGAAAAATATAAGTGGCTTGGTTTTAGAAAGGTAGGAGTACCTTGATCTAAAAGGGGTTAGTTACTTGGGTTTTAATGGTATACTTGACGATGTGTTAAAGGTGTTTAAAGTACTTGATTTAAACATGAACATGGTTGGTGCTACGGATATTAGTATCGAGTTGTTTTTACGTAAGAAAAGAAGGAGATCTTCTTTTTGAAAGAATTAAAGTATGTAGTACTGGGGTTAAAACCCGACTTTGACATAAAATGAAAGTACTTGAGTCAGGTGTAACTTTCCTACGCTTGTTGAGATAACCCTTGATGTGCAAGTGTTTGATTTCGTATACCGAGTCTCTCACGAGGGTCGGCTATCTGCTTGATTGATGGACATACCGACACGTTGGGTGGCCCACGTATGCTTCCATTAGAGTATTATCTTGTTATTGTTTGGACATACCGACACGCCATGGCCCACTGTATGCGCCCACAGCCGAGTATTATATTGTTATTGTTTGGACATACCGACACGTTGGGTGGCCCACGTATGCTTTCACAACAGTATTATCTTGTTATCGTCCGACATACCGACACGCCATGGCCCACGGGTATGCTTCCACTATGGGTGTCATCTTGTTATCTCATTTAGGCATACCGACACGTTGGATGGTCCACGGGTATGGGCCCACTAGGACGGTTCTAGGGCCATGCTTATACCGAGGTGAGATGCCGGGGCATGCGACCATTATACGGGTTAAATTCCCGGGTTGTATTTGATTGATGATTTTACGGGCATGAGTCCCTGACTTGAAATGACTGCTTATATGTCAGGTAATCGATTTTGCTATCATACATGTCTCCCGCTTTTATTGACTATTATGATTTCATTTACGATTTTCGATCCACATACTTGGTACTGATCGACTCTCCCGGAGCTGCGTTCATGCCGCAGTCGAGGTACATAGCTTGTCGATCCGCACTCTTAGGATCGCTGTCAGTTCCTGAAAGCTCCATATCTCCTAAGCTTGTCCTATGGTACTGCCTCTTATGTTGTAGACTTTGTACATTCGTGGCACGGCGGCCCCGTCCCGTCATTATTGTTATAAAATTCTTAGGTCCAGAGATCACTGTAAGCGTGGTTGTAAAAGGATGAATCGCTCAAGTTTTAATTTATGTACAAAAAGGTAACCGTTTGGGTTAGCCTGCTTTCCTATTTCACTGCTTTTTCTTTCATGAGTTTTTATTTCCGTGATTTTCTAATGTCAGATCACCAGTGCGGGGTAAGGCACACCGTGGCCCGAGGTCGGGTTGTGACATATTGATACGTTTCCAGACACTCGATGTTACACCCCGTAAGTCCAGGACATGTATAAGAGAATGTATGTAGGGAATCAAGACTTGGAAATTGGTACGAAAGGAAGAATTGTTTTTCCGACGGAAAATCTTCCGAACGTCGGAAAGGAAAAATGTTCGTTGTTGAGAATTGGATTCTCAAAATGCATTATTTGAAGAGTATGGAACTTATTACCACTATGGAAATTTATTTTTACGGATTTGGTCACGTGGTGCCCACCCGAGGAATTTTACATTTTTGTGGGGCCACGAGGTTCTGTAATTTATGGACGAATGAGAAGGCGACACGTGGCACCCCCACACTTGGTCTTGGTCGAAATTTTGTAAGGGTAAAATGGTCATTGACCATGGTAGAAGATAAGTCTTCAAAGCTTGATATTATTGACCAAAGTCAACTTGCCACTTGGGCTTGATCCTAGTGAAACTCATCCTAGCCACTCATGTGTTGCAATCTAAGCCTTCCATTGTGTTATATATACTAAGCTAGTGCAATACAAACTCTTCTAACACTTAGAATTTATCACAACATTTTCTTGTCCACTATGTTGCTCTCGGGTTTGGAGGGGTTCCCACACAAAAATTTTGTAGTTTTGATCTATTATTCACAAGACTTTAACCCAATGTCCCTAAGGGTATTATAAGGTTATCTCAATAGAAAGATTTCGGAAAAACGACGTTTTCGTATTAGTCGCAAGGCGGAAACTTGAGAAGTTCTTCAACTTTGAAGTTGGAACTTGAAGATGGGTTCTTCATAGGCTCTAAGGAGTGCTTGGAGCGGATTTGGAACATAAGGAAAGGAGCTAAGAATTTTCTAAGGAGCGACTTTGAATGTTGGAATTTTTAAGGGCTTATAAAGGTATAAATTTTGTCGTTTTAGTAGTTAAGACTTACTTATTGTTGTAGCTATGGATATTAGCAAGCATGAGGTATTTAGTATAAGGTTTGATAAGTTTATTGTCTATTGGAACCCTAATCCGAAGACTAGCATGTTTAGCCTTAAGATTACAATTCAAGTCGATTATTAGTTTAAGTCGTCGCATGTTGTATAAAGAAGGAAATTGTAGTTGTTGAAGTTGTTTATGACTATATAACATGTTAGACCTTAGAACTTGGAATTGGAAAAGGATTGGAAAAGACTTTGAATTGTTGGTTATGTTGTTGGCCGAAAATGGTTTGAATATGGAACTACTTCGTATTAATTGTGGGGCGGAATTTTACACGTATTGTAAAGCGTGTAATCCCCTTTGTTTGGTTGTTGTTTTGAGCCTTAAATGTGGCGTGTTGGTTATTGTATTCGGCCTTGAAAAGGGAGGCAAAGTGAGTAGAAACAAAGGAAGTGCTGCCCGATTTTCCGTAGAATTAGAGACCGTATACTTAGTATTATTCTACGTTAGAGACTAGAAGTTGATAGTCTTGTTGTGACCATTATAGGTTGACACTTCTACGTGCGGCGTATTCGGCTTAGCTTGTGGATTTAGCCGAAAAGGTATGTGAACTATCTCCTCTTCTAGCATGATTCCTTAAGATAAAGAAAGTATGTCCTACTCCTTAAATGATCCATTCCTTGGTTGTATTTGGATTGCCTAAAATAGAATTCATTCTATGTACTCCCTTGATTGTACTTTGATGTTTAAATTGTATGTTGTATAATCCATTTCCTTAGTGAAGTTTGGATTCTTAAAAGTGAAAGTATTTTACTTAAAGTACATAGAGTCTTGAAAAGGAAGTGGTTTCCAAACCTTTTGGCTAGTGCCTTAGTTCCAAAACCTAAGGGTTGTTGTAATGACTTTAGGGGAGTTAAAGGAGTGATTTACTTAATTGTTTTAAGAGATGTGAAATGACATGATTTAAGAGAAGTAACTTGTTTTAAAGGCGTGAGTTACTTGAGGTTTAAAAGTAGAAGAAAATTGTTTTCTAAATATTAAGAGACTTGAAGTATTTGAAAAGTTAAGAACTTGATTTGTAAGTATGTGATACTTGGTTTTAAGTATAAGTCTCTTGGTTATAAAAAGGAATGAATATGTCTAAAACCATAAAGGGTTATAACGGCTTTATGGGAAGTTGGTTATAACGGCTTTATGGAAGGTTAAGAAAGTTGTCTATTTTTGATTAATGGGCATAGGTTGCCTAGATTGTGAAAAATTGAAGTTACTTGATTTCAAGCTTTGAAATGAATTTTCTAAAAGTGTAGTAACTTACTTTGAAAAATAGACACACCTTGATACTACGGGTGTTAGTATCTTGGGGTTTTACATAGAAATGAGTATTTTGAAAAGAATGTACGTACGTAGTACTTTGGCTTGTTTAATTGAGAATTATTCTATGTGTGCCTTGATAAGTACTTTGACTTGTTTAATTGAGAATTATTCTATGTGTGCCTTGATAAGTACTTTGGCTTGTTTAATTGAGAATTATTCTATGTGTGCCTTGATAAGTACTTTGGCTTGTTTAATTGAGAATTATTCTATGTGTGCCTTGATAAGTACTTTGGCTTGTTTAATTGAGAATCATTCTATGTGTGCCTTGATAAGTATTTTGGCTTGTTTAATTGAGAATTGCCAATGTGTGCTGGTGATAGCATTTGAGTACAAGTATTATGTTTTATTACGTTGTCGCGACTCTCGGTTGGAGAATGGTCACGCCTTGTCAGAAGTTTACTTGGACGTCACAAGCGGTGAGGTGGGATTCCACGTATGCTTCCATTATTTGTATTACCCCATGGTCATGCTTATACGATGTGGGATTCCGGGGCATGCGACCACGAGGGATACTCATTGGACATGCTTATACGATGTGGGATTCCGGGGCATGTGACCAGGAGCGGGTTTGATTCTGGTTGCTTGTATTACCCACGGTCATGCTTATACGATGTGGGATTCCGGCACGCGACCACGAGGATAATCCTTGGACATGCTTATACGATGTGTGATTATGGGGCATGTGACCAGGAGCGGGTGTGATTCGGTTGTTTGTATTACCCACGGTCATGCTTATACGTTGTGGGATTCCGGCATGCGACCACGAGGATATTGTTATATCATGGATCGCCAGAAGAAAGGATTCCACGCATGGTTGATATTATGGGGTGAGACCTATAGTTATATTCGAGTAGTGACTTTGAGGCACGCGTCCTCGACTTGATATGATCGCTTATGTATTGTGTCTTGTAGGTTGGCTATCATACATGTCTCTGCTTTGTTTAGATCATATGATTTCATTACGCATTTTTTTCACATACTTGGTACATTCTTCATCGACCTCCTTCTGGCCGCGTTCATGTCGCAGTTTAGGTACGCTGTTTGGTGATCTGCAGTGTAGGACCGCCTCGAGTTTTGGATAGCTCCTCTGCTCGTGAGTTTATCTTTTTGGTATAGTTCCTTCGATGTGCTTTTGTACGGCCATGGTGCAGCGGGGCCTTGTCCCGTCATATTTCAGTAAAACTCTTAGAGGTCTGTATTCATATGTGGGATTGGACTCATGTACGGTGTAGTGTCTTTTGTTTATGTATATTATATGGCAGCCTTGTCGGCTTTGCCCTTGTACGTACGTTGGTTTTTTTTTTTTAAAATGAGGTGTTATTTAATTTCCGCAGTTTACTTAGTTGTTAAGGTAGAAGGGTTCCCAGGTAGGGCACCAGTCACGGGCCCGGGGTTCGGGGCGTGACACTCGACCTATATCTATTACGCCGTACAGGATGGCACCTGCTGAGTTGATGGAGTTGAAGGACAAGCTGAAAGATTTGGTGGAAAAAGGCTTTATTAGGCCTAGTATTTCTCCCTGGGGAGCGCCGGGTTTGTTTGTAAAAAAGAAAGATGGGACGCTGCGTATGTGTGTTGACTACAGGCAGCTGAATAAGGTAACCATCAATAATAGATACCCCCTCCCCAGGATTGATGATTTGTTTGACCAGTTGCAGGGTGCGAGGTGTTTCTCCAAGATAGATCTGCGGTCCGGTTATCATCAGGTGCGAGTTAGAGAGGCAGATATACCGAAGACTGCATTCAGGAGCCGGTATGAGCATTATGAGTTCAGGGTGATGTCTTTTGGTTTGACTAACGCTCCAGCGGTATTTATGGACTTGATGAACCGGGTGTTCAAGCCATTTATGGATACGTTTGTTATAGTATTCATTGATGATATCCTGGTTTATTCTCGCATGGAGCAAGAGCATGCAGATCACTTGAGGACGGTACTTGGAGTCCTCCGGAGCCGGCAGTTGTACGCCAAGTTATCCAAGTGTGAGTTTTGGTTGGCCTCAGTGGCATTCTTGGGGCACATTATCGGGGCCGACGGTGTTCAGGTTGATACGACAAAGATTAAGGCGGTCAAGACTTGGCCGAGACCTACTACTCCGACGGAGGTGTGCAACTTCTTAGGGTTGGCAGGTTATTACCGTAGATTTGTGGAGCAGTTCGCTTCGATATCAGCGCCATTGACTATGCTGACTCAGAAAGCGGCTAAGTTCCAGTGGACGGAAGATTGTGAGAAGGGCTTCCAGTCATTGAAGGAAAAGTTGACGACGGCTCCAGTTCTTACTCTTCCTGAGAGATTAGAGGGTTATGTGATTTATTGTGATGCATCGGGTATCGGGCTAGGGTGCGTATTGATGCAGCACGGCAAGGTTATAGCCTATGCTTCCCGACAGCTATGAAAGCATGAGAGGAATTACCCTAATCACGACTTACAGTTGGTCGCAGTTATTCATGCCTTGAAGATTTGGAGGCATTATTTATATGGTGTTCATATGGATATTTATACAGACCACAAGAGCCTCCAGTACATCTTCAGGCAGAGGGAGTTGAACTTGCGGCAGAGACGGTGGTTAGAGTTGCTGAAGGATTATGATGTTGATATCCTATACCATCCGGGGAAAGCCAACGTGGTTGTAGATGCTCTGAGTCGTAGATCTATGGGGAGTCTGTCAGAGGTACAACCAGATAGACAGGATATGGTCCGTGAGATCCATCAGCTAGCGAGCCTTAGGGTTCGGTTGGTCGATATCGATGATAGTGGGGTACAGGTTCGAGAGGTTGCCGAGTCTTCCATCGTTGAGGAGGTGAAGAGGCGACAGTATGAGGATCCAGTCCTGCTAGACTGTATACCAGGGAGATTGTGAGACTGCATGGAGTTCCTATATCTATTATATCAGACAGAGGAGCCCAGTTTACGGCTAACTTCTGGAGGTCTTTTCAGAAGGGGTTAGGGACACAGGTGAGTCTCAGTATCGCGTTTCATCCTCGGCAATCGACGCGCGAGCGTCTTATCCGCATACACGAGGATATGTTGCGGGCCTGTGTTATTGATTTCAAAGGTAGCTGGGATGATCATTTGCCTCTTGTTGAGTTTGCATATAACAACAGCTACCATTCCAGTATTCAGATGGCGCCATATGAGGCTTTGTATGGGCGGAAGTGTAGGTCACCAATTGGTTGGTTCGACGTGGGTGAGGTTCAGCTAGTTGGCCCAGACTTGATTCAGCAGGCTGTGGATAAGGTGAAGCTTATCCAGGAGAGACTTTTAGCAGCTCAGAGTCGGCAGAAGTCTTATGCGGATAATCGGCGTCGACACCTGGAGTTTCAGGTTGACGATTGGGTCTTCTTGAAGGTATCACCCATGAAGGGTGTGATGAGGTTTGTGAAGAAGGGGAAACTTAGCCCAAGGTACATTGGGCCTTATCAGATCATCCGTAGAGTAGGAAAGGTTGCCTATGAGTTGGATCTGCCATTCGATTTGGAGGAGGTACATCCGGTCTTCCATGTTTCTATGTTGCGGAAGTATATCGAAGATCCATCGAGAGTTTTCCCAATTAGTGATGTCCAGGTGACAGAGGGATTGTGGTATGAGGAGAGTCCCATAGCGATACTCGATCGCCAGGTCAGGCGACTGCGGACCAAGGACGTGGTTTTCGTCAAAGTCTTGTGGCGGAATGATAATAGAGAGGAGATGACTTGGGAGGTAGAGGAGGACATGATGGAGAAGTATCCTCAATTATTCCCTACACCTCCAGGTAATCCTTTTTCCTTACTTGTCAGTTTTAATTGACGTATTTGCTTAAGTGCTATTATGTGGCCATGTGTGGCATATTTTGGTATGTTGGGTGTAGTTAAAAGAGACTATGTCGCTATCTCATTAGATTGACTCCGAAAGAACATTCGGGGACGAATGTTTCTAAGGGGGGGAAGAATGTTACACCCCGTAATTCCAGGACATGTATATAAGAACGTACATATGAAATCAGGACGTTAAGATTTGAGACTTGTAGAATTTATCGGAATTATGGAAATGCCAGGAAACGAAATATTATGACGAATGGGAGGGTGACACGTGTCACCCCCCTTACATGGTCTTGGTCGAATAATGGACCAAGGTTAAGTGGTCTAGTGACCAAGATTAACTAGTCTTATGTGGATGATAAAAGCTTGAGAAAATTGACCAAGTCAAACTAGTCAAGTTGACCCTTGATATTTAAATTTCTTCATCCAAGACCACACAACTGTTTTAATCTTGACCCTACATTTTATTATATATTCACCCTAGTAGCAAGACAAGTTCTAACACTTAGAAAATTTCAGGAAAAACTTGTGTGCACTTAAGTGAGCTCTCGGCTAAGCTCTTGAAGAACAAGAAAAAATTTCGTTTGTTGTTCATAATTCACAATACTTAAATCCAAGGTTCCTCTACCCCGGGCCCGCGACTGGTGCCCTACCTGGGCACCCCTTACAGGTATACATCAGAGAATAGTAGCGGAACATACATACAACTCAACAATTACTAGTCATGAAATATCAACAGGTTAACCGATAAGGCCACCTTCCGGAAAATATATACATAAGTCCAAAAGCAGTTACCCCTTTCTTTTTACAACCCAATCCACAAGATATGACTACATACCTCTAAGAATTTTTACATAACAACTGTGACGGGACGGTATCATCACGACTACCGGGATCGTGGCGTGCCTACCGGGCACCTGTTAGGTATACATCAGAGAATAGCAGCGGAACATACACAACATAAACACATGTGTAAACAACAACATCTCAGGCTAGCCGATAAGGTCGCCTTCCATAATATAAACATACTCAAAAGTACAAATGTACAAATCAGTTCTTACAGCCCAACCACAAATGTGAATACAGACCTCTAGGAATATCAACTATGGCGGGACAGGGCCCCGCCATACCCCTGAATATACATAAATCTACAACATCAGGGAAAGACTGTACCAAAAGAGACAAGCCTCTGGAGAAATGGAGCTTCTGACGTCTGATAAGTGATCCTAAGAGTGAGGATCCACCACCTGCTTACCCTTTCCTGCGGCATGAACGCAGCCCCCGAGGACGGAGGTGTCACGACCGACCCGGGCCGCATCGTGCCCTACACAGGCACTTACAGTAGACATCGAGAGATAATCGGTAAACATACATGAAACTTATAAATAAATCAACAAAAGTAAAACAACAAAGTTAGCCGAATGGGCTACCTTCCGACATATATATATACAAGCGGTCGCCTCATTTCCTTTACAAACTGACCACAATATGTGACTACAGACCTCTAAGAGTTTTAGCACAACAACTGTGGCGGGACAGGGCCCCGCCATACCCCTGAATATACATGAATCTACAACCTCAGGGAAAACCGTACCAAGAGATAAGCCTCCGGAGCAAATGGAGCTTTTTCCCATCAACCGAGATCCTAAGCAAGGATCACCAAACCGTACCTAAAAACTCATGGCATGAACGCACCCAGAAGGGGTCGATAACAACAGGTACCGAATATGGAACAGAAATAACGTACAGTAAACAGATCATAACTGTACAAAAGAATGACAGGGACAAGTATATAAAAAAAAAGTACATACCAGATCCTGCCGTGTCATTACCACTTATGAACTTAATCGTACCTTATTATCTTTTCCCATTTTCAATAAAAGTTATAGTCACATTCTTACGTGCATGATTAGGAAAAATCATAAAGTTCATTACCATATAACTTACGTATCTTTCATAAGATAATCCGGCCCTTTAAGGAGGGTGCATATACTACCCGGCCCAATCTGGGACGTGATCAAGTCACACAAATATCAAAGCGTGTCCGTGGAATCCCCCATCACTGCCGACAGCTATAAGCGTAAATTATAACCATGTGACGCGCCCGTGGCATCCCACCTCACTGTCGGCGTACACATACACAACACATATATATATATATCTCCTGCCCGTGGAATCCCACATCACTGCCGACAACTATAAGTGTAAAATATAACCATGTGACGCGCCCGTGGCATCCCACCTCACTGTCGGCGTACACATATACAACACATATACATATAGATATATATATATATCACGGCCGCATGCCCCGGAATCCCACATCGTATAAGCATGGCCATAACGTGCCCTCGGCATCCCTCATCGTAGGTGCAGGTCTTCATGGGGAGCTAGCCCATGGAGTAATAATATAACATGCCCCCGGAATCCCTCATCGTGGGTACATGTCTTCATGGAGAGCTAGCCCATGAAGTAAAATATAACATGGTCGCATGCCCCGGAATCCCACATGGTATAAGCATGGCCATGGAGTAATAAAACGCGCGGGCATCTAACCCGCATCCTGGCTGCATGCCCCGGCATCCCTCCTCGTATAAGCATGGCCAAGATCAATCACAATGGAAGCATACCCGTGGAATCCCCCGTCACTGCCGGTACGTCCAATAAAATGTCCGGGCATCTAACCCGCATCATGGTCATATGCCCCGGAATTCCACATCGTATAAGCATGTCCAAGGATCAATCATGATGGAAGCATACCCGTGGAATCCCACATCACTGTCGGTACGTCCAAGTAAACTCATAACAAGACAGCTGGCCCTCCAACTGAAAGTCACGACAACGTAACATATAATTCTTGCACTTAAAGCTATCACAAGAAAATACAGGCAAGTTCATTAAACCTTTAGACTTCCATTTTTATAAACTCATTGCACTTCCGTTTCACACATAAAAATCCGGGAATTTAACCCCAAGTACTACATGCTTACATTCCTTTCAAAAGATTCATTTTTCATATAAAACCCCAAGATACTAACACCCGTAGTATCAAGGCTTGTGTACATTTCACATAAGTCACTATACTTTAGAAATACATTTCTCGGCTTCTAATTCAAGTGACCCTTACCTTAAAGTTTTAATCAAGTGATACCCTTAAATCAAATTGCCCTTCCTTAATTCAAGTTATTTCTTTGATTACTTTATTAGAGAAAACCATTCTCTTAACCTTCCATAAAGCCGTTATAACCAACTTCCCATAAAGCCGTTATAACCCTTTATGGTTTTAGACAAACCCATTCCTTATATAACCAAGAGACTTATACTTTTTTAAAACCAAGTATTATATATTTTCAAATCAATTCTCTTAACTTTCAAAGTACCATTAGTCTCTTAACCTTTAGAAATCAAGTGACTCATTTTATTATAAAACCTTAGGCAATTGATGCTTTAAAATCAAATTGCCTTTTCACTAAAATCAAGTCATTTATCTTTCCATAAAGCAAATATAACCAACTTCCCATAAAGTCGTTATATTCACTTTATACCTTAGCCAAAATATAATTTCCTATCCAAGGAACTTATACGTTTAAAACGGAACAAGTATCACATACTTTAAAACTCTTCAAGTCCCTTAACTTAATAAAACTTAATACATCCTTTATTCTTTCAAAGAAGTGAGTTAATCTCCTAACTCACCCGACTAGGCTATTCATAATACTAGTAAAGGATATCAAGGTGTTGACGCTCACCGCACTACATACGTGCAACTAGTCATGCTCAAAAGATAGGAAAAGTTCTACATAGAGTAAATCACACAACTACCTCTTAACTTCTAAGAGTAGAAGGAAACATGAAATGATACCACAGGTATATTCCATACATAGAATCATGCCAAAGGAAGGAAGAGGTTCACATACCTCGCGACGATTATCGACAAGTAGCAAAATGCTCCAAAGTACTTCAATCTTGATAGCTATTCCATCCTTCAAGTAGGATACGCTATACTTAGTACTTCAACCTATAATGGTCACAATATGTCCATTAACCTCTTACTTCAAACGTAGAATATTCTAAGTGCTAAGTCGCTAAATTCTAGGGAAAATCGGACAACACCTCCTTTGTTTTTACTTACTTTGCCACCTTTTTCAAGGCCGAATTCAATAACCAAACACGCCACATTTAAGGCCCAATCAAAGCAATTAACAATAGGGGATTACACGCCTACTAGACGTGTAAAATTCCGCCCCACAATAGATATCAAACTAATACAACTACTAGTCCAATTTCGGCCATATTGAGTACAACAATACCAATTCTTATCCAATTTCCATTTCAATCCAAATTGTTAGCATAACATGATATCAAGTCGCAATCGATTATAACTACTATAATCTTCAAGTAAGTAACATGCGACGATTTCTAATAAACGACCAATTAGTAATCCAACTTCAAGTGGCTAATAAAACATTTCGGATTTAACCTACAATCAATCCATAATACTTATAAACTTCAACACATACACTTCATGCTATCAACATGTAAAGCTAACAACAATATAAATAATCTTGTAACACTTTTAAGAGACAAGATTATACCTCAACGAATCTCAATCCAACTCCAAATCCGAATTTGCTCCCTAGCAACTTAGAGCCTCTTCAAGACGCTTCAATCCTCTAGTTGAGACCCTTAGAACAACACCAACAAACTTCCTTCAAATCTCCAAACAAAACCTAGAAAGACAACTAGGTTTTCGCTTTGCGACTAACCCGAAAACTATCTTTTTCCGATATTTTTCTATTGAGATATGCTTACAATACACTCAAGAACCTTGGTTTAAAGTGTGGAGCTTAATGGACAAGGAACAAAAAAAATTTCTTTTCAAATGCAAGGAACCCGAGAGCTCTTTGTGAGTTTCATCCAATTTCTTGAAAAAATTTCTAAGTGTTGGTCTCTCTCTTGCTACTAGTAGTATTATATAGGGACATGGAGGGTCAAGATGTAACCAAATGGGTGGCTAGGATGAGGTTCTCTTAAATATCAAGCTTGTGGTCCCATTGACCAAGTCAATTATCTCAAGCTCTACTACTTGCAAGACTTGTCTTCCTAACAAGGGTCAAATGACCGCGTGCCCTATGATTTCATCCAAGACCTCAATAGGGGTGACACGTGTCGCCTTCCATTCAATCCAATATTACGTTTTCGATAATTTCCATAATTCGATAAATTTTACAAGTCTCAAATCTTAACACTCGTGAGTTCTTACGCACGTTCTACAACGTATCTGCATAAACGGTGTAACATTCTTCCCCCCTTAGAAACATTCGTCCCCGAATGTTCTTTCGAAGTCAAACTTATAAGTAGCGACATAGTTTCCTTTCACAACCCCGACATACCAACAATGCCACACATGGCCCTAATACCTCGCACAAGCATATCATCGTCATCATAAGCCCAAAAGAGATTATCTTTTCGCATTTCCAACTCCTTCTAACATATACATAGTCTCAATATAATCTGTTCATGAAACTTAAACATACCACAACTTTATCATACATACAAGTTTCTAAAGGGCCAAAGACATACCTGAAATCATATAGGCGGTTCAAAGGACCGCTAAAACTGGGAACTCCCACCACGGCCTCTGTCACGGCCTGCCGGTGCATAAATATCCTGCCTAGCTATGGAAGGCGAAGAACCCGCAACAGATCCAAAGAGATCGCGCTATCCCACCAGCCACCTGCGGTGGACAATCTCTCACGAAATGGCCTGCCGCAAGCATAACAAGTCGTCAAGTAGTACGACATTCCCCAAAATGGAATCTACTACAGTGACCACACCGGGGCAAAGGTGGCTTCCCCTGGCTACTATTCTCGGACATCTGTGAACCTGTAGCCCTGGAGCCCTGACCTGCTCCCGAATATCCCCGGCGACCAAACCTCCATCCGTAAGGCGGAAGGAGCACTCTGTCTGGCCGAGATGTAGACCTAGTCTGCTGTTGAAGGCTGTCGCCTCGAAAGTTACCACCGAATCCTGTCGCCCCGGCCTCTTGGTGGCATGAGTCAATCGATTCTCCTCTCTCTATCCTCATCCCTGCGCATACGCTGCATCTCGAAATATCCATACCGGTGAAGGGCCACCCAGCATGCACGAGAATCATATGACAGTCTAGCCCCATCACATAGCGGTGAACTCTGTCCGCCATATCAGCCACAATAGTGTGCGCATACCTGGACAATGAGTCAAACTCCAGGTTGTATTTCCTGATGGTCCTCCCATTCTGCCTCAATGACAAGAACCTATCTACACGGGCTCTCCTCATTTCAGGAGGCAAAAAGTGATCAAGAAAGGCCTCCGTGAACTCATCCCAAACTGCTGGACGAGCACCCACACCTCTCGACAGCTCCCAAGACTCAAACCAGTTCACTGCAATATCGCGTAACCGGTAAGAAGCTAACACAACTGACTCGGTCTCCGAGGCCCTAAGCACCTGCATAGTCCGCTGTAGCTGCCGAACGAACTCTTGAGGATCTTCCTCAGATCTCGAACCATAAAACTCGGGTGGACTACAACCCAGAAAATCCCGAATCCTCAAACTGTCGGCTCTAGGGTTAGCTACTCGCTCCCATCGTGCCTCTACCACTATGCTAGTCAATAGTCCGATCTGCTCTCCATTATCTCTAAACTCGCCTTCAGCGGAATCGAGGCTCGTACGAGAACCTCTGGAGCTACCACGCCTCTCCTCTCTAATACCGGCGTGGCCGAGTTCGCCGATCCGCCTACTACCTCGTGCATAGTGCGTGCCCGAGTCCTGGTAACCCTCTGCGTACCACTAGCGCCTCGCTGCGCTTTGCCTTGCCTCGGGCCTGGCCGCCTTGGAGGCATAACTGTTACATAAGAAGGGGTCAGAGAGGATTCAACCTACTAGGACACCTCTACTGCACGATCTCAAAGAGAGAAGAATGGAAACCAATACTAAATGTCCTGCAGCCTCTTGATTATAGATGTGGTTCACAACACACCGATAATCAAGACTCTACTAGACACGGTCTGTAGACACTTTCCGAGGACTAACTGCTCTGATACCACTTTTGTCACGACCAGACCGGGCGCATCGTGCCCTACACAGGCACCCCTTACAGTAGACATCGGAGATAATCGTGAACATACATGAAACTTATAAATAAATCAACAAAAGTAAAACAACAGGTTAGCCGATAGGGCTACCTTCCTGGACATATATATATACAACCGAAGCAGTTGCCTCATTTCCTTTACAAACTGACCACAATATGTGACTACAGACCTCTAAGAGTTTTAGCATAACAACTGTGGCGGGACAGGGCCCCGCCATACCCCTGAATATACATGAATCTACAACCTCAGGGAAAACCGTACCAAGAGATAAGCCTCCGGAGCAAATGGAGCTTTTTCCCAAAACTGAACCGAAATCCTAAGAGCAAGGATCACCAACCTGGGTACCTAAAAACCTGCGGGCATGAGCAGCCCAGAAGAATTCATTACAACATGTACCGAATATGGAGCGAAATAACGTCTGAAATGTGGATCATAATCATAAAAGAATGACAGGGACAAGTATATAAAAAAAAAGTACATACCAGATCCTGTCGTGTCATTACCACTTATGAACTTAATCGTACCTTATTATATTTTCCCATTTTCAATAAAAGTTATAGTCACATTCTTACGTGCATGATTAGGAAAAATCATTAAGTTCATTACCATATAACTTACGTTTCTTTCATAAGATAATCCGGCCCTTTAAGGAGGGTGCATATACTACCCGACCCAATCTGGGACGCGATCAAGTCACACAAATATCAAAGCGTGTCCGTGGAATCCCCCATCACTGCCGACAGCTATAAGCGTAAACTATAACCATGTGACGCGCCCGTGGCATCCCACCTCACTGTCGGCGTACACATACACAACACATATATATATATATCTCCTGCCCGTGGAATCCCACATCACTGCCGACAACTATAAGTGTAAAATATAACCATGTGACGCGCCCGTGGCATCCCACCTTACTGTCGGCGTACACATATACAACACATATACATATAGATATATATATATATATCGCGGCCGCATGCCCCGGAATCCCACATCGTATAAGCATGGCCATAATGTGCCCTCGGCATCCCTCATCGTAGGTGCAGGTCTTCATAGGGAGCTAGCCCATGGAGTAATAATATAACATGCCCCCGGAATCCCTCATCGTGGGTACATGTCTTCATGGGGAGCTAGCCCATGGAGTAAAATATAACATGGTCACATGCCCCGGAATCCCACATCGTATAAGCATGGCCATGGAGTAATAAAACGCGCGGGCATCTAACGCGTCTCGCCGCATGCCCGGCATCCTCCTCGTATAATCATGGCAAGATCAATCACAATGGAAGCATACCCGTAATCCTCGTCACGCCGTGCGTCGATAAAATATCCGCATCTAACCCGCATCTCGGTCACATGCCGGAATTCCACATCGTATAAGCATGTCCAAGGATCAATCATGATGGAAGCATACGTGGAATCCCACATCACCGCTTCGACGCGTCAAGTAAACTCATAACAAGACAATGGCCCTCCAGAGAGTCACAACAACGTAACATATAATACTTGCACTTAAAGCTATCACAAGCAAATACAGGCAAGTTCATTAAACCTTTAGACTTCCATTTTTATAAACTCATGGCACTTCCGTTTCACACATAAAAATCCGGGAATTTAACCCCAAGTACTACATGCTTACATTCCTTTCAAAAGATTCATTTTTCATATAAAACCCCAAGATACTAACACCCGCAGTATCAAGGCTTGTGTACATTTCACATAAGTCACTATACTTTAGAAATAAATTTCTCGGCTTCTAATTCAAGTGACCCTTACCTTAAAGCTTTAAGCAAGTGATACCCTTAAATCAAATTGCCCTTCCTTAATTCAAGTTATTTCTTTGATTACTTAATTAGAGAAAACCATTCTCTTAACCTTCCATAAGGCCGTTATAACCAACTTCCCATAAAGCCGTTATAACCCTTTATGGTTTTAGACAAACCCATTCCTTATATAACCAAGAGACTTATACTTTTTTAAAACCAAGTATTATATATTTTCAAATCAATTCTCTTAACTTTCAAAGTACCATTAGTCTCTTAACCTTTAGAAATCAAGTGACTCCTTTTATTATAAAACCTTAGGCAATTGATGCTTTAAAATCAAGTTGTCTTTTCACTAAAATCAAGTCATTTATCTTTCCATAAAGCAAATATAACCAACTTCCCATAAAGTCGTTATATTCACTTTATACCTTAGCCAAAATATAATTTCCTATCCAAGGGACTTATACGTTTAAAACGGAACAAGTATCACATACTTTAAAACTCTTCAAGTCCCTTAACTTAATAAAACTTAAGACATCCTTTATTCTTTCAAAGAAGTGAGTTAATCTCCTAACTCACCCGACTAGGCTATTCATAATACTAGTAAAGGATATCAAGGTGTTGACGTCTCAGTACTACATACGTGCAACTAGTCATGCTCAAAAGATAGGAAAAGTTCTACATAGAGTAAATCACACAACTACCTCTTAACTTCTAAGAGTAGAAGGAAACATGAAATGATACCACAGGTATATTCCATACATAGAATCATGCCAAAGGAAGGAAGAGGTTCACATACCTCGCGACGATTATCGACAAGTAGCAAAATGCTCCAAAGTACTTCAATCTTGATAGCTATTCCATCCTTCAAGTAGGATACGCTATACTTAGTACTGCAACCTATAATGGTCACAAACGTCTATTAACCTCTTACTTCAAACGTAGAATATTCTAAGTGCTAAGTCGCTAAATTCTACGGAAAATCGGACAACACCTCCTTTGTTTTTACTTACTTTTCCACCTTTTTCAAGGCCGAATTCAATACCAAACACGCCACATTTAAGGCCCAATCAAAGCAATTAACAATGAGGATTACACGCCTACTAGACGTGTAAAATTCAGCCACAATAGATATCAAACTAATACAACTACTAGTCCAATTTCGGCCATATTGAGTACATAAAATACCAATTCTTATCCAATTTCCATTTCAATCCAAATTGTTAGCATAACATGATATCAAGTCGCAATCGATTATAACTACTATAATCTTCAAGTAAGTAACATGCGACGATTTCTAATAAACGACCAATTAGTAATCCAACTTCGTGGCTAATAAAACATTTCGATTTAACTACAATCAATCCATAATACTTATAAACTTCAACACATACACTTCATGCTATCAACATGTAAAGCTAACAACAATATAAATAATCTTGTAACACTTTTAAGAGACAAGATTATACCTCAACGAATCTCAATCCAACTCCAAATCCGAATTTGCTCCCTAGCAACTTAGAGCCTCTTCAAGACGCTTCAATCCGCTAGTTGAGACCCTTAGAACAACACCAACAAACTTCCTTCAAATCTCCAAACAAAACCTAGAAAGACAACTAGGTTTTCGCTTTGCGACTAACCCGAAAACTATCTTTTTCCGAGATTTTTCTATTGAGATATGCTTACAATACACTCAAGAACCTTGGTTTAAAGTGTGGAGCTTAATGGACACGGAACAAAAAAAATTTCTTTTCAAATGCAAGGAACCCGAGAGCTCTTTGTGAGTTTCATCCAATTTCTTGAAAACATTTTTAAGTGTTGGGCTCTCTCTTGCTACTAGTAGTATTATATAGGGACATGGAGGGTCAAGATGTAACCAAATGGGTGGCTAGGATGAGGTTCTCTTAAATATCAAGCTTGTGGTCCCATTGACCAAGTCAATTATCTCAAGCTCTACTACTTGCAAGACTTATCTTCCTAACAAGGGTCAAATGACCCTTGTGCCCTTGTGATTTCATCCAAGACCTCAATAAGGGGGGGGGCGGGGTGACACGTGTCGCCCTCCCATTCGTCACAATATTACATTTTCCGATAATTTCCATAATTCCGATAAATTTTTACAAGTCTCAAATCTTAACACTCGTGAGTTCTTACGTACGTTCTTACAACATGTCCTGCACAAACGGGGTGTAACAGGGGGTCCGTACACAATATGTACTAAGTATGTAAAACTGGAAAGTACTGTAATTACAACATAAGTTTAAAATAAAGTCGGAGACATGTATGATAATCAAATTACAGTACACTGTGCCTTACTAACAATGAGAGTAAATAGTAGTATCCTTACGATATAAAATAGGAAGCTCACGATCAAAGCAGGACCACCCGCCCGCAGTATCATTTAGCAATCCTACTCCTGGGACTATTTCACCCGCATAGGTCGCGTGGACCCGCGTGAGGTATTCCTCGCATGGGACTTTTTCACCCGCATAAGCCCTTACGGACTCGCATGAGGTATTTGTTATACCCCGTATTTCCAGTGTATGTACGTAAGGACGTACGTAGAAAGTTTGGGCTTTAAAAGTGGCTTGGCCGATTTTACTTTGTGCACAACACCCGGTTAGAGTCGTTTTTCGACGAAACGTTTTACATAACTTGCGAGGGGAAAATTCCGGTTATGCCATTTTTAATTTTTGCGGATTTTTCCGAGAGACGAAACATTTTGGACCAATGAGAGGGCGACACTTGGCACCCTCTCATTGATGGAGTGTGGGCGGTAAAGCTTGGACGAAATCCTTGGCTTTTTGTCAAGTAGTTGGTAGGATATTTTGTGGTAGATGGATAAGGTGCACATGGATGAATCTTGGCCCTACACTTGCTTAGCACTTGGCATGATCTTGGCCATTGGTTGGCCTTTGCTTGACCTATAAATACCCCTCCCCTTTGAAGACTTATTCATCCTAAAATAATTTCTAAGTCTAGAAATCCTCCCTCCCTTGTAGTGTTGTTCTCGTCCTCCCCCCTTTGAGAGGCCCCTTGGCCGAGAGTTCCCTCCCCCCCCTTGGCCGAGAATACCCCCCCTCCTAGTGGGGTTGGCCGAGGGGTATACACCCCCCCCTTTTGTGGTGTTGTCTCGTATAAATACCCCCCATCTTGGTAGAAATACTCTCCAAAGTATTGTTACTATACCCAAATTTCCTTAGCCGTATACCTTGTAGTATTCCAAGATTACACTTATACGAAAAGCCCAGAAATACTATTATACTTCCCTTCAGTCACAAAAACGAAACCCTAAGGAAAATCTCCATAGTTGGTTGGAGTATTAAGAAGAAGTTGCGTAGAACTTCTAAGGGTTATTTGGAGCGGGTTGGAGAACCCGGAGTAGGAGCTAAACGTTGCTCAGGATCGACTTTATACTTGGATAATTTTGGTCTTATCGAGGTAAACACTCTTGACCTTCTATTGTAATTGGAAATTACATGTTGTAGGAATATATAGTTGTAGTATACTATATATAGAACTGAACATAGTTGTGCGGCAATGTCTTTGACTTAAGCTGAATTTAAAGAAGAGAATTGAATCAGACTTACATAGGGTGTATTCAGACATGAACTTGTGAAGTTTGACGGGTAGGGAAGGGCTGCCCAACTTTCCGTAGAATCTTGTATCTAGATTTATTCTACCGAGTAGTCTAGACTCTGATAGACTTGTATAACCTTTATAGGTTGAATGTTCTGTGAGTAGCATGTGCTACTTGAAGGTGGACAAGGCTAGCGGGTTATAGCGTGGAGCGTTTTGCTAATAGTCGATAATCGTCGCGAGGTATGTGATTCTTCCTATCCTCTTGAGCATGATATTTTAAAGAATATATATATATAGTACGGTAGACGTACGTGTGTTAACTGAATAATAATTACGGCAATGTCTTTTGACTTAAGCCTGAATAATCTTGAAGTATTTCAAAGAATCGAATCATTTTAACAGAAGAGTAATACTTGGTTTTAAAAGCTTAAGAGTTATACTAGCTTTATGGGAAGTTAGGTATAACGGCTTAAGAGAGATAAAAAGAATGATTTATTGATTTAAGAAGTTAAGAGACTTGATCTAAAAAGATAAGAGACTTGACTTAATTGAATTTTGTTAAAAAGTGTGAAACCTCATTCGTGAGTAATGAGTACTTGGTTTTCAAAAGGAATTATGTTTTACTGATTTTGGAAATCAGAATAAGTATCGAACAAACCACAAGCCGCTAATAAAGGAAATGTTTTGACTAATAAAGTATTATTAAAACCAGAGAAACTACCATCCGTGATAGAAGCTAAGATGAGACAAAATGATATTACATTTCCTAGATCATGGCTGTTGTATCAAGCTTGTTATGAACAAGAATAACCTACTCACACATAAGGTATATGTTTCTCAAATGAGAAAATTGAGTAATTAAAATTAGGCAAACTTGAACGTTTGGAAAAGAATGTTGTTACTTGATTTTACAAAGAGAAGTGTTTTGATTTACTTCAAAAGATAATCAATCTATTTTCATATACTACGAGTATTGTGTGATTTTTGTGAAAGAAACAGATCTTTTAAAAGAGTAATACATGAAGTACTTTGGGGCTAAAAACCCGAACTTGTTAACATAATGTAGAAAGTACCTTGTGTGAATAACTTGATTGTGTTGATTTGTGATAGTCTTGTAATACTTTCTTGTTGACTTGATAAGTAAACATGTTAGGATGCTACGTGCGTTAGTATCTTGTGATGTTTGTGTAAAGGGGTTTTCCCTTGTTGTGCTTAGGTTGTTTAACGATAAGCTGTTATGTTAGTATTATATCACTCATGATTCCGGGGGTTAAGCTGCCCTCCGATGCGGGGTAGACTCAGGCGGGTCTGTGTGACCTATGATTCGAGAATACCTTATGCGGGTCTGTGTGGCCTATGCGGAACTGCGGGAGTTCCAGGTTAGTGTGCGGCCTTTGTGGTCATGCGGTCTATGTGGCCATGCGGACGGCGAGTCCAGGACGCTGCCGGGGAGTAGCTACCCTCGATGCGGGGAATACCTCATGCGGGCCATCGGAGTGGCTTATGCGGAGCTACGGGAAGTTCCAGGGCTAGACGCGCACATTAGATACTGCGGGCGAGTGGCCAGCTTTGATCATGTGACGGTCTAGACAGATCATGATACAGTTTATGACCTTGTCGTACTGTGGGTTTTAGTAGTCGGCTATGCCTTCGTACTTACCACGTGCGGTTTCACGATGACACAGTGGGACCGGTGTTCATGTGTATTCCTTGGTGCTTTTATATCATAGGCTGGCGGTGAGGAAGGTATTCACGGGTATGCTTGATGTTGTGGGCGTGAGACCCATTGTTATATTTGAGTGATGACTTTGAGGCGTGAGTCCACGACTTGACATGGCGCTTATTTATTGTGAATCGTAGTTTGGTTATCATACATGTCTCTCGCCTTTATATAGACTACTATGATTTCATTTACGATATTTTGATTTCACATACTTGGTACATGTTGTCTTGACCTCCTTCGGGCTGCGTTCATCGCGAGTAAAGGTACACCGATCGTTGATCCTCGCTCTTAGGTCACGATTCAGCGTTTGGAAGCTCCGTTCCTCGGAGGCTTATCTTCGTATAGTCCCCTGTTGTTGTAGGTGCTACATTCGAGGGTATGACGGGCCACCGTCGTCGTGGTTGTCATATCATTCGTAAGTGCAGTAATCTTGTTGTGGCGGGGTTGTCATGGGATATCGCTTCAATTTATGTTTTCATATATACATGCCGAAAGGCAATTTTTCTCAGATTATTATTTCATACTTCATGTTGTTTCATGTTATTGTTTTATATTCCGCTGATTTCTCTGATGTTGTATCACTAGGGTGCCCGGGGTAAGGCACCAGTCACGGGCCCGGTTCGGTCGTGTGATGATTCTCGCATAAATTTGGACCCGCCCGCATGGGACTATTTCACCCGCATAAGCCCTTTCGGACTCGCATGAGGTATTCCTCGCATCGTGGGTAGCAAATCCACGGAATATGCAAATGCCACAAACCCGGGGAATGTCCCCGTAAAGAATAATATACAACTAGCACAAATCCGGCTATCATACATAACATAAGCACTACCGGCTTATCATACAATACATAAGCAAGTTAAGAAATCCCCTAACTTCTTATTATTCTTGTTTATATACACTCTCATTTTAGTTTACTTAAAGCACTAACATGTCTTTATGAAAATCCGGGAATTTAACCCAAAGTACTACGTACTTCTACTCTTTAAAACAAATGACTCTTTTTAGTAGAAAACCTCCAAGATACTATTAACCATAGTATCAAGTCCAAATTACATTTCAAGGCAAGTCACAATACCTTTAGAAATAAAGTTAGGTTTCTAAATCAAGTGACTCATTTTCTTATAAAACCTTAGGCAATCGATGCCTTAAAATCAAATTGCCTTTCATTAAATCAAGCCATTTATCTTTCCATAAAGCCAATATAACCAACTCCCCATAAGGTCGTTACATTCACTTTATACCTTAGTTAAGTACAATTTCCTATCCAAGGGACTTATACGTTTAAAACGAATCAAGTATCACATACTTTAAAACTCTTCAAGTCCCTTAACTTCTTATTAAAACTTAAGACATCCTTAATACTTTCAAAGAAGCGAGTTAATCTCCTAACTCACCCGACTTGGCCATTCAATAAACTAGTAAAGGATATCAAGATCTTGTACGTCTACCGTATTATATACGTGCAACTAGTCATGCTCAAAGGATAGGAAAAGTTCTACATACCTCGCCGGGTCAAACCACTTGCCAAGTACAAATTCCCGCCCGTAGAATGTCAACCTATAATATTCACAACACGTCTATTAAAGCCTTACTTCAAACGTAGAATATTATAAGTGTAAAGTCTCTAAATTCTACGGAAAATCGGACAGCACCTCCTTTGTTTCTACTTACTTTGCCACCTTTTTCAAGGCCAATACAATAACCAAACACGCCACATTTAAGGCACAATCAAAGCAATTAATCAATAGGGGATTACACGCCTACTAGACGTGTAAAATTCCGCCCCACGAACGATAACAAACTAATACAACTACTAGTCCAATTTCGGCCATAATGAATACAACAATACCAATTCTTATCCAATTTCCATTTCAACCCAAATTGGCAGCATAACATGATATCAAGTCGCATTTGATTATAACTACTATAATCTTCAAGTAAGTTACATGCGACGATTTCTAATAAACGACCAATTAGTAATCCAATCTTCAAGTGGCTTGTATAACATTTTGGATTCTAAGGCTACAAGCAATCCATAATACTTATAAACTTCAACACATATACTTCATGCTAGCAACATGTAAAGCTAACAACAATATAAATAATCTTGTAACACTTTTAAGGGACAAGATTATACCTCAACGAATCTTAAACCAACTCCAAATCCGAAGTCGCTCCTTAGCAACTTAGAGCCTCTTTAAGACGCTTCAATCCGCTATTTGAGACCCTTAGAACAACACCAACAAATTTCCTTCAAAACTCCAAACAAAACCTAGAAAGACAATTAGGTTTTCGCTTTGCGACTAACCCGAAAACTATCTTTTTCCAAGATTTTTCTATTGAGATATGCTTACAATACACTCAAGAACCTTGGTTTAAAGTGTGGAGCTAAATGGACAAGAAACAATTTTTTTTCTTTTTCTTGTGCCTTTAACCCGAGAGCAATTGCTAGGAGTTCTTCAAATTTTTGTGAAATTTTGGCTAAGTGTTAAGCTTGTCTTGCACTACTAGTATTATATAGTGTATTGGAGGGTCAAGTTACCAACAAATGGGTGGTTTGGATGAGCTCTTGTTAAATATCAAGACTAATGTGAGTCCTTTGACTTAGTCAAGAAACTCAAGCTACAACTTGCAAGACTTAGTCATCCAAGACTATGGTCAAATGACCATTTTGGCCATGCCTATTTCGACCAAGGCAACCATAAGGGGGGTGACACGTGTCGCCCTCCCATTCGTCACAATAGTACGTTTTCCGACAATTTCATAATTCCGATAAATTTTTACAAGTCTCAAATCTTAACACTTGTGAGATCTTACGTACGTTCTTAAAACATGTCCTGTAAATACGGGGTGTAACAAGGGCCCCGCCATACCCCTGAATATACATAAATCTACAACCTCAGGGAAACCGTACCAAAAGATAAGCCTCCGGAGTAAATGGAGCCTTTTCCCAAAAACTGAACAGAAATCCTAAGAGCAAGGATCACCAACCTGTGTACCTAACACCTGCGGGCATGAATGCAGCCCCAGAAGAAATCAGTCTAACAGTATTTAATATGAAACGGAAATAAGGTACAGTAAACAAATCATAATTGTAAAAAAGAATGACAGGGGCAAGTATAAAAAGTAAATACCAGATCCTACCGTGCCATTACAACTCATGAACTTAATCACACATTATTATTGTCACGCCCTGAACCCCGGGCCCGTGACTAGTGCCCTACCTGGGCACCCTTTTACCTAACTGACACAAGTAAACTGCGGAACTAAACAACACCTCATTTTGTTTCTTTTAAAACCAATGAACATGCAAGGGCAAAGCCGACAAGGCCGCCATATAATATACATAATCAACAGACACTACACTGTACACGAGTCCAATCCCACATATGAATACAAACCTCTAAGTGTTTTACTGAACTATGACGGGACAAGGCCCCGCCGTACCCATAATCGCATACAAAGCACATCAAGGATCTATACCAAAATGATAAACTCACGAGCGGATGGAGCTATCCAAAACTACGAGCGGTCCTACACCTGCAGATCACCAAAGCTGCATTACCTAAACTCGGCGTGAACGCAGCCTCAAGGAGGTCGATCGAAAAATGTACCAAGTATGAAAGCGATAAGTACTATAATGAAATCATAATAGTCTAAACAAAGCAGAGACATGTATGATAGCCAACCTACAGATTACCAATACATAGCGGTCATATCAAGTCGTGGCGCGTGCCTCAAAGTCATTACTCAAATATAACCATGGGTCTCACGCCCATAACATCAATCATGCCCGTGGAATCCTTCCTCACTGTCGGCAGTCCATGATATAATATAAAATCAGTAAGCACACTGAACCTTGCAATCATGAGAGTAATGCAATCCTTTTTATCTTTTAAGTTATGCTTTTAACAATGAGACCAACTGTTCCACTTTAAATCATAGCCACACTACACCCTTTCATTATTGAAATCACTACCGTTTCAAAACATGAAGGCCATGTCAGTGCCAGGGTCAACCACCCTCTGTGTTATAATGCAACCTATCATATGACTATTTCACCCGCAAGGGACTATTTCACCCGCATAGGTCATGTGGACCCGCAATGAGTCATCGGTACACGATACTCGCATCACGGAGAGCTAATCCATGGCTTATATATATCCCAGGAATTTAACCCGCCCGAGTCAAATACCGACCCGCAGTGAGTGTGTACCACTCACCCCCATGGGGAGCTACCCCATGGTATCCTTGAAACAAGTTGCCGACCATTTATGGAGGGACGCGGAGATGTGAAAAATCTGACACTTGCATGAATATCTATATGAGCAACCCATATGCAAGTAAACCAAGACAACACCATGCCTTTTCCTTTTCACATAAACCAAGACAATACCATGCCTTTATACAAACCAAGACAATTACCATGCCTTTTTTTTTTACGTAAACCAAGACAATTACCATGCCTTTCCTTTTACATAAACCAAGACAATTACCATGCCTTCTTTTTACATAAACCAAGACAATTACCATGCCTTCTTTTTACATAAACCAAGACAATTACCATGCCTTCTTTTTACATAAACCAAGAGAAATCCTTATTTAAACAAGCCAAAGTACTATGAAGGCACAAATAGAATAATTCTCATTTAACAAGCCAAAGTACTACGTACGTCCATTCTTTTCAAAAGACTCATTCTTATACAAAGCCCCAAGATACTAACACCCGTAGTATCAAGACATGTCTATTTTTCAAAATAAGTTACTACACCTTTAGAAATTCATTTCAAGGCTTTGAAACTAAGTAACTTTAAATTTCACAACCTAGGAAACGCATGCCTATGAATCAAAATAGACAGTTTTCTTAACCTTCCATAAAGCCGTTATAACTAACTTCCCATAAAGCCGTTATAACCCTTTATGGTTTTAGACAAATTCATTCTTTTTATATCCAAGAGACTTATACTTTTAAAACCAAGTATCACATACTTTCAAATCATGTTTCTTAACTTTCAAAATACTTCAAGTCTCTTAATCTTTAGAAATCAAGTTTCTTAACTTTAGAAATCAAGTTTCTTCTACCTTTAAATCTCAAGTAACTCACACCTTTAAAACAAGTTACTTCTCTTTAAGTCATGTCATTTCTCCACTTTTAAATCACTTAAGTAAATCACTCATTTGACTCCCCTAAAGTCATTATAACAACCTTTAGGTTTTGGAACTAAGGCACTAGACAAAAGATTTGGAAACCACTACCTTTTCAAGACTCTAAGTACTTCAAGTAAAACACTTTCACTTTTGATAATCCAAACTTCATTAAGGGAATAGATTATAACAACTTACAATTTAATCACCCAAAGTACAATCAAGGAAGTATATAGAACAACTTCTATATTAGGCAATCCAAGTACAATCAAGGAATGGATCATTTAAGGAGTAGGACTTACTTTCTTTATCATAAGGAATCATGCTAGAAGAAGAGTGTCACGACCGACCGGGACAGTGGATCGTGCCTTACCCGGCACCCAGTAGACATACATCGAGTAATCAATGAACAAACAACAACATGAGATAATAGAAGTATAAAACAAAAATCTGAGGAAAACTTGCCTTTCGGCATATATATAAATAACAACTTTCAACAAGAACAGTTTAATCCTTTTTACAAACCCTGCCCACAACAGTACTACAGACCTCTAAGAAAAGATACGACAACAATGGCGGGACAGGGACCCGCCATACACCTGAATGTAAATACCTACTACTACAGGGGAATATACTTGAATAAGCCTCGGAGAAGCGGAGCTTTCCCAACCGAATCGACCCTAAGAGCGAGGATCAACGGCGGTGTACCTTTTCTGCGGCATGAACGCAGCCCAGAAGGAGGTCGATAACATGTACCAAGTATGTGGCGAAAATAAATCAGTAAATGAAATCATAGTAGTCTATATAAAGCGGAGACATGTATGATAACCAAACTACAATTCACAATAAATAAGCGATGTCGTATCGTGGACTCACGCCTCAAAGTTATCACAATAAAACCGTGCAGGGCAAATGCGAAGGCATAGCCGACTACTAAGACCCATGTACCAAAAATACCACAAATCGTATCCGAGGTCTTTCTAGACCGCACATGATCGGCCGCCACTCGCCCGCAATATCAATGTGCACGTCTATCCTCGAACTCTCGCACTCGCATAGGTCCCACACGGACCGCATGAGGTATTCCTCGAATCATGGTACTGCATCGCTGAGGTATACCCGCATCGAGGCGACTTAACCCCGGTATCCGCCAGGCTCCGCAACCCGCATAGTCTCAAAAGACCGCATAGTCTCAAGCATCGCATAGGAATCCCGCGTCGGGCTAAACACCCGAATGATCAATCCTCGAGCTACCGCGCTCGCATAGTCACAAGGACAGCATAGGCCGTATAGACCCGCATCAATCGTGGCAAGCCATCGGTATAATAAGTCAAAGGGTATGTGATACAATAATAGTACAATGGCTTAACGTTTAACAACGTAAGCCCAACAAGAATGACCAGATTGCATCACGATAATACAAGATATTAACACACGTAGCATCCTAAAATTTTTACTTATAACATCAACAAGATATTATTTACAAGGCTATATCAAACCAAAACAATCAATTTATTCACACAAGGTACTTTATGCTAACAAGTTCGTATCTATCCTAAAGTACTTCATACATTAAATCTTTTAAAAGATCCGTTGCTTTCACATAAGTCACACAATACCCGTAGTATAAAAATAGAGTGGTATCCTTTTAAGTAAACCAAAAGCCTTACCTTTGTAAAATCAAGTAACACATTATTTTCCAAGCGTTCAAGTTTGCCTAATTTCAAATGTTCACGTTTCTTATTTTAGAAAGGTTCCGTAGTTCATAATCTTATTCATTTAAGAATATAATTCTCTTTTAAACAATGAGAAACATAAGTCTTATATGTGAGTAGGATATTCTTGTTTATAACAATCTTATTACCGCAATGACCATGATCTAGGAAATATCATTTTGTCTCATCTTAGCTTCTATGCGGATGGAAGTTTCTCTGGTTTTAATAATACTTAATTATTCAAAACATTTCCTTTTATTAACGCCGATGGTTTGTCGATACACATTCGATTTCAAATCAAGAAACATTCTTAAGCCGTTATACCTAACTTCCCATAAAGCTAGTATAACTCTTAAGTTTTTCAAAACCAAGTATTACTTCTTCTTTCAAAATGATTCAAAAATCTTTTGAAATACTTCAAGTTCTTTATTAACACATAACAAGCCGCTTATAGTTCAAATCAAGACCTTTTAAAAACCACATGTATTTTCTTACCAACATAAAGTCATATAACCAACTTCCCATAAAGTCGTTATAACACTTTATGTTTTAACCCAATCACATACATTTAGCACATGTACGTCTACTGTACTACATAGTTCACACATATCATGCTAGAAGAGATAGGAAGAGGTTCACATACCTCGCGACGATTATCGACTAAATAGCAAAACGCTCCAAGTACCTCAAACCGCCGCTACTCCTAAGCCAAGTAGATCGCGCCACGCATAGTACTTCAACCTATAAGGCCACAAGGCGCTTATTAACATTTAGATCTCATCGTAGAACATTCTACGTAAAATTGGCACCTCCCCACAACAGAAATCTCTCCTCTATCGAGGCGGCCACCAAGCCAACCAGGTGGGTTATCGCCTAACCCTAACTGTACAATTCTACTCCACGGTACTACTACACAAGTCTCTTAATACATGTCTATGTAATTACAGTTCAAGATTCTTCTTTAAAATCAGCTTAAGTCGCAAGACATTGCGTAAGTATTATTCAGCTTAAGTCAAAAGACATTGCCGATAACTACGTTCGGTTCTAATATATAGTATACTTCAACTATATATTCAAGCAATCATGTAATTTCCAATTACAATAGAGGACAAGATAATTACCTCGATAAGCCCATAATTATCCTAGCTTAAAGTCGATCCCGGCAATCGTTTAGCTCCAACTCGAAGCGCCCAACCAGCTCTAAACCACCCTTAGAAGTTCTAACCAACTTCTACACAATACTCCAACGGACTATGGAGATTTCCTAGGGTTTCGGTTTGGTGGTGACGGAAGTATAATAGTATATCTGGGCTTTTTGTAAAGGTATAACCTTAGAATACTACAAGGTATTGGCTAAGGAAATTTGGGCATTATAACAATACTTTTGAGAGTATTTCTACCAAGAGGGGGGGGGGGTATTATATGGAAACAACTAGGCTAGGGGGGGGGTACCCCACGGCTAGCACCCCAAGGAGGGGTATACCCTCGGCCTACCCCATTAGGGGAACTCTCGACGAGGGGAGGAAGGCTTTTGGACGAGAACCTCTAGAAGGGAGAGGGAGGGATTTTAACACTTAGAATATTTTTTTGGATGAAGAAGTTCATCAAAGGGAGGGGTATTTATAGGTCAAGGGATGGCCAACCAAAGGCCAAGATCAATCCATGTGTTAGGCAAGTGTAGGGCTAGGATTTACCAAACACAAATATCCTACCTACCCTTGACTTTGTGCCAAGGCACAAAAACGTGCCAAGCTTAGCCATTTTCGTCCAATGGACGATTTGAAGTCCACCAATGAGAGGGTGCCAAGTGGCGCCTCTCTTGGTCCAACACGTTTCGTCTCTCGGAAAAATCCGCAAAAATTAAAAATGACATAGCCGGAAATTCCCCTACGAAAGCTGTGAAAACGTTTCGTCGAAAAACGACTCTAAACGGGTGTTGTGAACAAAATTAATTCGGCCAAGCCTTAATACAAGTTCAAATTTCCTACGTACGCCCACACGTACATACTCTGGAAATACGGGATATAACATTCTCCCCTCCTTAGAAACATTCGTCCCGAATGTTCCTTCTAAGTCTCAAAAACAAACGCGCGCCAGTATAGTCTTCACTACTATACTTACGAGAACAAACCTGCCACACATGGCCACAGAAACAACTGCGCAAAATACTCATCCAAGTCCACGAGGAAACACCTCTAACATCACCACAACCACCCCTCTCCAGGGTCTAAAATATACTTCCTTCGTACCTTCTCTCTACAAAAGAAATGATCACATCTATGCTCGCCATACATGCTCGCTTCTCTCTTACTCGTCGTAGATACCACTTTGTCACTTTGTCGCGAGCCTTGCCCCGACGACCCAACAAATGGTACCGGGCTGCTTGCGATCCCGGAGGATGTCGTACACTCAAACTCTTACCACATTCGATCGGCCGATATCTAAAACTCGGGGTTACTATCTCTAACGTGGTCATCATTAAGTGGGAACACTCTGGATGGATCTCCGATACTTTTCCCGAACATCACAATACGAAAGACCGGACGCACTGCCTCCCACGCCGGACGGCAAATGCTAACATATAGGCAACCTGGCCTATCCTTCACATGAACTCACAAAGGCCCAAAGTAACTCGGGCTAAGTTCCCTCTGTTTTCCAAACATGCCACACCCAAACCCGGGGTGGTACTTTCAAGAAGACCGACCGTCAACCTGAACTCTAAGCGTCGTCGCCGATTATCCGCACGATTTCTCTGAGCTGCCAGAACTTCTTCTAGACAAGCTTCTAACTATCCACAGTCTGCTGGAACAAGCCTGAACCAACTGTCTGAACCTTGCCAACCTCGAACCAATCGACCGGCAACTTACACTTTCGCCCTTACAAGGCTTCATAAGGCGATATCCCAACACTGAAATGGTAGATCAAACACTACCTCCACAGGAGACAACAATCCCCACAACTATCCCTGAAATCCACGACCGCCCGAGGCGAATGCGGTCGAGACTCACCAGTTCTTAACCCGCTCGTAAACTTTTAGAAAACGAAAATAACCACAACACGGGCTTCACTGCGACATAAGGTAAAGGTAGGCACCCGTGCAGCCTTTCAACCCTTCGGATAACTCAACACGCAGTAAACGGTCGAGCGAAGAACACGATGGGCTGCCCCATCGACCGACCACGGTCGAACGCATCCACGAACTCGTCGTTGGTTAATCGAACACGGGCCTAACACCTCGTGACCCTACCACAAGGCGGGACCACCACAACCGACCCCACCACTAAACAGCCGCGGGTTGACCGCATCATGGCCTCAATCCGACCCGTCAACGAGTACAACACTAGTTCCCGATTCGAACAGCCTCACTAATCACGTTACGAAAACCTGGCGGTCTTCTTAGCTCACTACCCCTTTCATTCCACACTACTAGGACCTATCCCAACCATAACTCACGTGCACTATGCACTCCGATAAGGGTCAAACATAACACTACACCTTTTCTCGAGATGGCCTCACCTCTAAGGTCTCTACGTAGAAGCTCTAAGGCTCACACCTTCTCTATCCCCAAAATCTTACTCGGTTAAACAACCATGATCTAATCACGACTAACACATTATCAGAACATAGCACTTAAGGTATACTCACCTTATCACATATACTGATCTCTAGAGGGTTAAAGATATATCTATATCTACTGCTTCACTCCCCTTAATCGTTCAAATCAAACCTGCCCCGTAGGGCGCATAACTAAGGAAGGTGACGACTACCCATCGATCCTGAAGGCTAAGTCCTCCTGAGGACACTCTTCGACACACTGACCACACGGTCGCCATCAACAAGTACCAACCTAAAAGATGACATTCCCGGGATGGCGTCATTACATGTGAACCGAAGCCACGGAGTTCTAACCAACTCTGCATACCCGAATGTCCCGAACTCGTGGAAGACCACTCTGCCGGCGGAGGTGCATAATCTGATCTGCTGGTGAGGTGACTCGCCTCGAAAGTTACTAAAGGACCTTGCTGCTCTGGCCCTCTTCTGGTGTCCTTCGTTAACCTGTCGATTTCTACACGTCTCGGCCTGCTGCGCATAAGCCCGTACACAGGCCATGCTCAAGCCTAACTGAAGAATTACTCTTGCACAACCCTCTTTTAGATAGTCCTCAAGACTCGCAGACATCGGTATACTCTCCGTAGACAAATCTATAGCTAATGTGGTCGCCTCTTTGCAATCTAAATTCTCTGTTCCGTGGTGGGCGAAGGTTCATATATCATGGCGCGATGAGGACTGCCGCTGCCGTGCCAAACTATGCTGGGGCTAGTGACGTCGCAGAAATCCCCGAATGAAGCACTACCCTAGGTAATGATTGGGCCTGTGCCCTCGCCACCCTCTGTACTCCACTCGCGCCTCCTGGCCGCCTTGCCCTCTGGGCTCGGGTTGCCTACGCGAGGCATATTGGTAAGGGAAAGAAATACGTTAGAGGGTCCAACTTACAACACAGCTCTAAGGCACGATCTCAGAGTGAGAAGAATAGAAACCAATCCTAAAATATCCTATAGCCTCCTGATTATTGATGTGGTGCACAACACACCGATAATCAAGACTCTGCGGATACGATGCGTAGACACTTTCCGAGGATTAAGCGCTCGATACCACTTTTGTCACGACCAACCGGGCGGTCGTGCCTTACCGGGCACCCAAGTAGACATACATCAGAGTAATCAGCGGAACAAACACAACAACATGAGATAATAGAAGTATAAAACAAAAATCTGAGGAAAACTTGCCTTTCGGCATATATATAAATAACAACTTTCAACAAGAACAGTTTAATCCTTTTTACAAACCCTGCCCACAACAGTACTACAGACCTCTAAGAAAAGATACGACAACAATGGCGGGACAGGGCCCCGCCATACCCCTGAATGTAAATACCTACAACGACAGGGGACTATACCAAGATAAGCCTCCGGAGAAACGGAGCTTTCCCAACCACGACGTGACCCTAAGAGCGAGGATCAACGATCGTGTACCTTTTCTCGCGGCATGAACGCGGCCCAGGAGGTCGATAACAGTACCAAGTATGTGGCGAAAATAAATCGTAAATGAAATCATAGTAGTCTATATAAAGCAGAGACATGTATGATAACCAAACTACAATTCACAATAAATAAGCGATATGTCAAGTCGGGACTCACGCCTCAAAGTTATCACAATAAAACCGTGCAGGCAAGTGCGAAGGCATAGCCGACTACTAAGACCCAGCACCAAAAAATACCACAAATCGTATCCCGAGGTCTTTCTGCACCGCACCACATGATCGGCTCGCCACTCGCCCGCAATATCAATGTGCACGTCTATCCTCGAACTCGCAGCTCGCGCATAGGTCCACACGGACCGCGTGAGGTATTCCTCGAATCATGGTACCGCATCGCTGAGGTATACCACGCATCGAGGCGCTTAACCCCGGTATCCGCCTAGGCTCCGCAACCCGCATAGTCTCAAAAGACCGCATAGTCTCAGCATCGCATAGGAATCCCGCGTCGTGCTAAACACCGAATGATCAATCCTGGAGCTACCGCACTCCGCATAGTCACAAGGACCGCATAGGCCGTATAGACCCGCATCAAGGGTGGCAAGCCCTCGGTATAATAAGTCAAAGGGGTATGTGATACAATAATAGTACAATGGCTTAACGTTTAACAACGTAAGCCCAACAAGAATGACCCCCTTGCATCACGATCATACAAGATATTAACACACGTAGCATCCTAACATGTTTACTTATCACATCAACAAGAAAGTATTTACAAGGCTATCTCAAACCAACACAATCAAGTTATTCACACAAGGTACTTTATGCTAACAAGTTCGGGTATCTATCCCTAAAGTACTTCATACATTAAATCCTTTAAAAGATCCGTTGCTTTCACATAAGTCACACAATACCCGTAGTATAAAAATAGAGTGACTGTCCTTTTAAGTAAACCAAAATACTTACCTTTGTAAAATCAAGTAACACATTATTTTCCAAGCGTTCAAGTTTGCCTAATTTCAAATGTTCACGTTTCTTATTTTAGAAAGGTTCCGTAGTTCATAGTCTTATTCATTTAAGAATATAATTCTCTTTTAAACAATCTGAGAAACATAAGTCTTATATGTGAGTAGGATATTCTTGTTTATAACAATCTTATTACCGCAGCCATGATCTAGGAAATATCATTTTGTCTCATCTTAGCTTCTATGCAGATGGAAGTTTCTACTGGTTTTAATAATACTTAATTATTCAAAACATTTCCTTTTTATTAACGCGATGGTTTGTCGATACACATTACGATTTCGAAATCAAGAAACATTCTTAAGCCGTTATACCTAACTTCCCATAAAGCTAGTATAACTCTTAAGTTTTTCAAAAACCAAGTATTACTTCTTCTTTCAAAATGATTCAAAAATCTTTTGAAATACTTCAAGTTCTTTATTAACACATAACAAGCCAGTTATAGTTCAAATCAGTACCTTTTAAAAACCACATGTATTTTCTTACCAACATAAAGCTGTTATAACCAACTTCCCATAAAGTCGTTATAACACTTTATGTTTTAACCCAATCACATACATTTAGCACATGTACGTCTACCGTACTACATAGTTCACACATATCATGCTAGAAGAGATAGGAAGAGGTTCACATACCTCGCGACGATTATCGACTAATAGCAAAACGCTCCAAGTACCTCAAACCGCCGGCTACTCCCTAAGCCAAGTAGATCGCGCCACGCATAGTACTTCAACCTATAAGGCCACAAGGCGCTTATTAACATTTAGATCTCATCGTAGAACATTCTACCGAAAATTCGGCAGCACCTCCCCCCCCGCAACAGCGTAAATCTCCTCCTCTATCGAGGCCGGCTACCAAGCCAACCGGGGTTATACGCCTAACCTAACGGGTACAATTCTACTCCACGGTACTACTACACAAGTCTCATGTAATACAGCCTATGTAATTACAGATTCAAGATTCTTCTTTAAAATCGCTTAAGTCGCAAGACATTGCCGTAAGTATTATTCGGGCTTAAGTCAAAAGACATTGCCGATAACTACGTTCAGTTCTAATATATAGTATACTTCAACTATATATTCACAATCATGTAATTTCCAATTACAATAGAGGACAAGATAATTACCTCGATAAGCCCATAATTATCCTAGCTTAAAGTCGATCCGGGCAATCGTTTAGCTCCAACTCGAGCGCCCAACCATTCTAAACCACCCTTAAGTTCTAACCAACTTCTACACAATACTCCAACGGACTATGGAGATTTCCTAGGGTTTCGGTTTGGTGGTGACGGGAAGTATAATAGTATATCCGGCTTTTTGTAAAGGTATAACCTTAGAATACTACAAGGTATTGGCTAAGGAAATTTGGGCATTATAACAATACTTTTGAGAGTATTTCTACCAAGAGGGGTATTATATGGAAACAACTAGGCTGGGGGTACCACGGCTAGCACCCAAGGAGGGGGTATACCTCGGCCTACCCACATGAGGGAACTCTCGACGAGGGGAGGAAGGCTTTTGGACGAGAACCTCTAGAAGGGAGAGGGAGGGATTTTAACACTTAGAATATTTTTTTGGATGAAGAAGTTCATCAAAGGGAGGGGTATTTATAGGTCAAGGGATGGCCAACCAAAGGCCAAGATCAATCCATGTGTTAGGCAAGTGTAGGGCTAGGATTTACCAAACACAAATATCCTACCTACCCTTGACTTTGTGCCAAGGCACAAAAACGTGCCAAGCTTAGCCATTTTCGTCCAATGGACGATTTGAAGTCCACCAATGAGAGGGTGCCAAGTGGCGCCCTCTTGTTGGTCCAACACGTTTCGTCTCTCGGAAAAATCCGCAAAAATTAAAAATGACATAGCCGGAAATTCCCCTACGAAAGCTGTGAAAACGTTTCGTCGAAAAACGACTCTAAACGGGTGTTGTGAACAAAATTAATTCGGCCAAGCCTTAATACAAGTTCAAATTTCCTACGTACGCCCACACGTACATACTCTGGAAATACGGGATATAACAAAGAGGAGATGGTTCACATACCTTTTCGGCTTAATCCACAAGCTAAGTCGAATACGCCGCACGTAGAATTGTCAACCTATAATGGCCACAACACGACTATCAACTTCTAGTTTCTAACGTAGAATAATACTACGTATACGGTCTCTTATTCTACGGAAAATCGGGCAGCACCTCCTTTGTTTCTACATACTTTTCCACCTTTTTCAAGGCCCGATAATCAATAACCAACATACCACATTTAAGGCTCAATACATCAACCAATCAAAGGGTATTACATGCCTTACAATACGTGTAAAATTCTACCCCACAATTAATACGAAGTAGTTTAATATCCAAAGACATTCTCGGCTAACATATACAACAACACAAAGTCCTTTCCAATTATTTTTCAATCCAAGTTCTTAGGTCAAACATGTTATATAGTCATAAACAACTTCAACAACTATAATTACTTCTTTATATAACATGTGACGACTTAAACTAATAATCAAATTGAATTGCAATCTCAAGGGATAAACATACTAGTTTTCGGATTAGGGTTCCAATAGCCAATACACTTATCAAACTTCAATATATACATCTCATGCTTGCTAATATCCATAGCTACAACAATAAGTAATATTACTTACTAAAACGACAAGATTGTTACCTTTATAAGCCCTTATAAATTCCAAGATCAAAGTCGCTCCTTAGCAATTCTTAGCTCCTTTCATTTACGCTCCAATCCACTATTTTAAGACTTTAGAAGTTCACAACCAACTTCTCTTCCATTTCCAATCAAAATCTATGAAAACGACTTAGGTTTTCGCCTTGCGACTAACGTGAAAACGTCGTTTTCCGAGATCTTTCTATTGGGATATCCTTACAATACCCTTAGGGACCTTGGGTTAAAGTCTTGTGAATAATAGATCAAAACTACAAAAATTTTGTGTGGAACTTGTGGTGAACCCGAGAGCAAGTCTCAAGGGAAGAACAAGGGCTCTAATTTTTCTAAGTGTTGGAGACTTAGTCTTGCACTAGTGTAGTATATATAACACAATGGAGGGTTTAGATTGCAACACTTGAGTGGCTAGGATGAAGAGCATTAAATAATTAGCCAAGTGGACAAGTTGACTAAGTCAATAATCTCAAGCTTTGAAGACTTGATCTTCTACATTGGTCAATGACCATTTTATCCTTGCCTCAATTCGTCCAAGACCATGTGGGGGGGGTGCCATGTGTCACCCTCCCATTCATCCATAAAATTTCGTAACCCTCGTGGGCCCCACAAAAACGTAAAATTTCTCGGGTGGGCCCCACGTGACCAAATCCCTAACAAATAAATTCCCATAATGATAATAAGTTCCATACTCTTCAAATAATGCATTTGAGAATCCAATTCTCATCAACGAACAATTTTCCTTTCCGACGTTCGGAAGATTTTCCGTCGGAAAAACAATTCTTTCTTTCGTACCAATTTTCAAGTCTTGATTCCTTACGTACATTATCTTAAACATGTCTTGGAATTACGGGGTGTAACATTCTTCCCCCCTTAGAAACATTCATCCCCGAATGTACTTGGTCGGCTGTCAAGCTATACAAACTCCGGCGTAGTCTCTTAACTATGCCTACCAATCAAAACTGCACAAGACCAACGATGCCACATATGGCCACCACATAACATACGTAAACATATCAATGGACCTTCCGTCCGCGGTCCCTTCTCACAAAACTCGAAGGTTACAGTCTTATCAAACACGGGATCCTTAGAGGTTACTTTCTTTTTCCCGTACTAGGGATGACCCTGTCGTATTCTAAGTCATGGGACTAACATTATCTGAATCCTTCAGTCGGACTCCCACTCAGTTAACTAATGTGTTCCTTTTTTTTTTACTTCCCTTCTCTGTCTCACTTAGTCACCAAACTAGCTGGGACAATGAACCCATAATATGCCTAGCTTAGTGTACCAACCGGTGTAAACTCTAATACTAGTAGCATCTCAATCACGAGCACCTATGGACATTGTTACTGAACCTAAGGCGTGTGTATCATCACAAATAACCTCCACTCATGGCCTAAAAAGGAATTTTTCTCTACGCACCGTCATTAGTTATAACTATAATCACTATAGTTCTTTTAACCCTTGTTCCTTCCTTTCTTACTTGTCATACTTTACCGTACTTCCCAACTTATTTAGTACACGTACAAAGTTTCAAATATTGTTTTCGTTCTCCAATCCTTGTAGTTACTAACCAAACTTGGCCATTATGCTACTTGCATTCCCGTTAAGGCTCTTCTCGGCCCTCACGACCTGGTTCCGGTGGAACGCGTCCACGAACTCATACAACGATCAACTAGACTTGGGTCTTGTATCCTCGGGACCCTATCACATAGCGGGACCATATCCATCTGACATCACCCCATTCCATACTATCGGTTGACCCGAAATGAGTCCATAACCCGACTCATCGTCATACTTAACTTCTCATTCTCAGTCTGAAATAAATCTCTCTCTTATCTCAAGGTACTTCTTACCCTATCCCCCTATTCACTAGAGGTTCATCACAGAGGTCAAAATATTTCAACTGTACATCCTTCCCTATCGGTCTTTATACTTGTTACAGGGTAATTACAACTCTTGAACCCTACACAACTATAGTCTCATTTCACTTCATCATTCTTGTCAACCTTCTTCACTTTTCACTTTACTAATCAAAGTATCCCTACCTCTGGGGTATCGAGAATGTGCATCCCGTTATGGATGTTACTATCACTTTACAACTACTAGAAACAACGGGAAAACATATACACTAGGGCGGAATCTGAATCTATCAGTGCACGTATGATTCAAAAGAATCGAAATATACTTGTAACCCCATGCGATGTTGCCTCCTGATCCTTCCCAGTAGTCACGTCATCTACGCGGTTCGAAGGACCGCCAGAACTATAAACTCCACCCTGACCTCTACCACGGTGGTGACATCGAACATCTCGCCTGGGACGCATACCGTGGATAAAAAGGAACCAACCCCCGGCCTCATAGGCTGAGCCACCTTACTGGTGCTCTTTCTAACAGGACATTCCCACTGCTTGTGGCTCGAACGGTCACAATAATAACATACACCTGTGCCATAAAGGCATTTCCCCATATGATGCTTACTACATCGGAAACACTGAGGAATAAGTGGCCTCGACTGAGAAAATCCTCTGCTCCTCTGAGAACCTCGACCCTTGGAGCTTGGACCGGCTCCTAAATACCTTGTGGGGTCCAATCTCCCACCTGTGAGCTGCGGGGGTATGTACTGGGTAGGCTGAGATGAATATCACACTCGCTGCTGAGGCTGCTCGTCCAAAAACTCACCGGGATAACCAACCGATCTAGCCCTCTTACGTTGATTTCTGCGTTGGCCCTCTACCCTCTGTACACCTGTCTGTACTGGCCGAATAACCTCCTGCTGATGAAACTGTAGTACCGCTATCTTGGTCAATAACATAACTGCTTCCCTTATGACCCTATAGTCTTCTCTGGAGAAAGCGGAGGTTCAGTCTTTGGGCCTCAAAACTCGCGCGAAGAACTCCCCGATTGCGACAATATCCGTATACCACAGGCATGAGCTCTATCAACTCTCGAGTATGTGGTAGCTCACTGCTCTCGCTTTTCCCCTTCTGGGCAACTGTTGCCCTCCTTGGAGGCATAGCTGTAACACAATAATACGTCAGAGAGGAATTATCTTAATAACACAGCTCTATGGCACGATCTCAGAGTGAGAAGAATATAAACCAACTCCTAAATGTCATGTAGCCTCTTGTTTATGGGTGTGGCGCGCAACACACCGATAATCAAGACTCTACTAGACACGGTCTGTAGACATTCCGAGGACTGACTGCTTTGATACCACTCTGTCATGCCCCGAACCCCGGGCCCGTGACTAGTGCCCTACCTGGGAACCCTTTTACCTAACTAACACAAGTAAACTGCGGAACTAAACAACACCTCATTTTTTTTCTTTTAAAACCAATGAACATGCAAGGGAAAAGCTGATAAGGCCGCTATATAATATACATAATCAACAGACACTACAATGTACACGAGTCCAATCCCACATATGAATAAATACCTCTAAGAGTTTTACTGAACTATGACGGGACAAGGCCCTGCCGTACCCATAACTGTACAAAAGCTTGTACTAAAAGATCTATACCAAAATGATAAACTCCTGAACATATGGAGCTATCCAAAAAATCTGAGCAGGGTCCTACGCCTGCAGATCACCAAACTGTGTACCTAAACCTGCGGCATGAACGCAACCCCCCGAAGGAGGTCAGTACGAAGAATGTACCAAGTATGTGAAACAGTAAATACTGTAACTAAATCATAACAGTCTATACAAAACAGGAGACATATATGATAGCCAAACTACAGTACACGATACATAAGCAGTCATATCAAGTCAGGGACGCATGTGTCACGACCCGTTCCCGGGCCCGCGACTGGTGCCTTACCCCGGGCACCCTAGTGATACAACATCAGAGAAAATCAGCGGAAATAAAATCAAAGACATGAAACAATAGATTAATATAAGAACAGGCTAACCAAAACGGTTACCTTTCTGTATATAAATTAAAAACTTGAACAGTTAAATCCTTTTTACAAACCTTGCCCACAACAGTACTACAGACCTCTAAGAGTTTTTATACCACTATGACGGACGGGGCCTGCCATACCACGAATGTACAAAAGTATATGACCTCGAGAACTGCACTAAAAGACAAAGCCTCCGAGAAATGGAGCTTTCCCAATCGAACAGTGATCCTAGAGCGCGGATCGCAAGTTACGCACCTCAACTCGCGGCATGAACGCAGCCGGCCGAAGAGGTCGATAACAGTACCAAGTATGTGAAATCAAAATATTGTAAATGAAATCATAATATCTATATAAAGCAGAGACATGTATGACAACCAAACTACATCCACAATATATAGCGATCATGTCAAGTCGTGACTCACGCCTCAAAGTCATCACTCAAATATAACTATGGGTCTCACGCCCACAACATCAATCATGCGTGGAATACCTTCCTCACCGCTAGCGATCTATGATATAATAACACCAAAGTACACACGAACACGTGTCCCACCCGTGTCATAAAACCGTGCGGGCAAATCAGAACACCGAACCGGGCCGTTCATCGTGCCTTACCCTGCACCTTAGTGATACAACATCGAGAGAAAACAGCGGAAAATAAAACATGAATCATGAAACAAGAGATATAATAAATAAACAAAGCAACCAAAGCAGTTGCCTTCAAGATATACATAAAACCCGAACAGTTTAATCCTTTTACAACTCGCCACACTTGCATGATTCTCTAAGATTTACAAGATTTCGTGGCGCGGACAGGGGCCGCCATACCCACGAATGTACAAGAACCTACAACTCGGGAACACATACCAAAAGATAAGCCTCGGAGAAACGGAGCTTCCCAAACGCTGAATCGAGATCCTAAGAGCGAGGATCCACGACCGATGTACCTACCTGCGGCATGAACGCAGCCCCGAAGGAGGTCAAGCATAATGTACCAAGTATGAAATCACAACATCAGTAAATGAAATCATAATAGCTTAAAAAGCGTGAGACATGTATGATAACCAAAATACGATGCAACATAAAAACAATCAAGTCGGGACTCACGCCTCAAAGTCACCACTCAAATATAACTATGGGTCGTGCCCATACATCCATCATGTTCGCATCACGGCGCGTGCCCCGGAATCGCCTCGGTGTAGACATGTCCATGATGCAACAATAATAACAAAGTCGCATGGCAACAAGCCCCCGGAATACTGCCTCGGTGTATACATGCCCATGTAACCTCAATAACAATATACTGGGAGGTCAACCACCGCGCGTGGCCACATGCCCCGGAATCTTGCCTCGGTGTAGACCGTCCATGTTGCGATAATAACCATATATCGGGTAATCAACCCGCGCGTGGCCGCGTGCCCCGGAATCTTTGCGACGGTGTAGACATGTCCATGTGATATCAACAACAAGACAAGAATCAAAATGGAAACATACGTGGAATTCTCCATCACCGCCAAGACGTCCCGAGAAGTTCTCAACAAGTCAACCGGCCCTCTATCGAGAGACGCGGTAACACAGAAATACCACACTTGTACAACAAAGGCTATCATCACAAGCATAGGCAAGTTTCACAACAACAAGCATAGGCAAGTTTCACAACAACAAGCATAGGCAAGTTTCACAACAACTCAAAGTACTTCCATTTATACCAAAGTCCGGGTTTTTAACCCCAAAGTACTACATACGTTAAGTTCTTTTAAAAGAGATCCATTACTTTTATAAAAGTCACCCGATACCCGTAGTATTAGAATGACCAACCCACATTCCTTTTCAAAAAAATCAAGTAACAACATTCTTTTCCTAAGTTCCAGTTTGCCTAGTTTCAATTACTCAAGCTTCTCATTTTCAAATGGTTTCATAGTTCCCAAACTTAATCACTTGATTCCTTTTTAGAACAATATATGTCTCCCGTGAGAGTAGGTTATTCTTGTTTACAACATTCTTATCACCGCAGCCATGATCTAGAAAATGTATATCATTTTGTCTCATCTTAGTTTCTATGCAGATGGAGGTTTCTACTGGTTTTAATACAATTCATCATTATTCAATACATTTTCCTTTATTAACGCTGCAGTGGTCTGTCGATACACATTCTGATTTCCGAAATCAGTAAAACATTATCCCTTTAACTAACACCAAGTACTCATTACTCACGAATGAGGTTTCACACAAACATTCACATTAGAACAAATAAGTTAAGTCTCTTATCTTATAAGATCAAGTCTCTTAACTCCTAACATCAGTAAACCATTTTCTTTACCTCTCTTAAGACATTATACCTAACTCCCCATAAAGCTTAGTATAACTCTTTTTAAAACCTTTTAAAACCAAGTGTTACTCTCAAAAAGCGATTTATAAATCTTTTGAAATACATCAAGTCCTTTATTATAACAATCCAGTTATAATTCTCATCAGTTACCTTTTATAAAACCACAAAGTATTTTCTTACCTACATAAAGCTGTTATAACCAACTTCCCATAAAGCCGTTATAACACTTTATGTTTTAAGAACAATCAAACACGATTAACACGTATGCGTCACCATTTACATAGTTCACACATATCATGCTAGAAGAGATAGGAAGAGGTTCACATACCTCGCGACGATTGTCGACTAATAGCAAAACGCTCCAAGTACCTCAAATCGCCGGCTACTCCTTAAGCCAAGTGGATCACTCCACACGTAGTACTTCAACCTATAAGGCCACAAGTGCGCTTTATTAACATCTAGATCTCAACGCTCCATAATCTACGTAAAATTCGGCGCCTCGCCACAAGCAAATCTCCTTCTCTATCGAGGCGGCTACCAAGCCAACCGGGGTTTTTACACGCCTAACCGACGTGTACAATTCTACTACAGAATACTACACAAGTCTCTTATGTCTGGTCTATGTAATTACGATTCGATTCTTCTCTTTATTAACCTTCTATGATTCTTGTTCAATTCTTCATTCTTCAGCTTAAGTCACAGACATTGCCACAATACTAAGTTCAGTTCTATATATAGTATACAACAACTATATATTCAACACATATGTAATTTCCAATTACAATAGGAGACAAGATATTTACCTCGATAAGCCCAAAATTATCCGAGTTTAATGTCGCTCCCGAGCAAGGTTTAGCTCATACTCCGAGTGCTCCAATCCGCTCCAAACAACCCTTAGAACTTCTAAGCAAATTCTCTTAAGTACTTCAATCAACAATGCAGATTTCGATAGGGTTTCGGTTTGAGAATAAAAAGGACAAAAGGTAGTATTTAGGTTCTACGTATAGAGGTATCTGTGGAATACTACCCGGTAGAAGGCTAAGGTATGTTGGGCAGTATAACACTACTCGGAGAGTATTTCTATACCACAACAAGGGTATTATACGAAAACAACTAGGCTAGGGGAGGCTCTGGCTAGCTCACAAGAGAGGGGGAGAGGAGCTCTTGGACGAGAGTCTACAAGAGGGAGGGGAAGGGATTTATCACTTAGAACAATTTGTGGATGAATAAAGTCTTCACAAAGGGGAGCTATTTATAGGCCAAGCAAAGGCCAACCAATGGCCAAGATCCATCCATGTGTTAGGCAAGTGTAAGGCCAAGATCAAGCCAAGTGCACCCACAAAACACTCCACAAAACACTCCACAAAACAAGCCACAAAACAAGGCACAAAACAAGGCACAAAAGGAGGGACCAATCGGCCAAGGCCAAGCCTCCTCTTTGCCGTCCAATGAGGGTGACAAGTGTCACCCTCCCGTTGGTCCAAAAATGTTCCGTCGCTCGGAAAAATCCGCAAAAATACTAAATGACATAGCCGGAATTTTCCCAACGTAAGCTGTGTAAACGTTTCGTCAGAAAACGACTCTATTCGGCACTTGTGCCCAAATTCGGTCCTTTGCCTAACTTAAGGCTCAAATTTCTACGTACGTCCTTACGTACATACTCTGGAAAAATACGGGGTATAACATTCTCCCCTCCTTAGAAACATTCGTCCCGAATGTTCCTTCTAAGTCTCAAACAAGCGTCGCCGATAGTCTTCACCGCTATACGTCACGAAAACAATCATGCCACACCGCCATGAATTAACAAATGCACAAAATACGAAATCCCAAGTCCACGAGGAATCACCTGTTATCACAAAGAAACGATCACACTCGCTCACTTCTCCCCTACCGTCGTACTGCTCAACACTCGAACCCTTCCTGAACACGCACTACACTTCGCCAACGCTCGTTTCCAACCCTTGGAGTCACTACCTCCAAACTTGGTCATCTCACTAACCTCGATTTCCTCTAAGGCCACTCTCGGCCTTCACGAACTGATTCTGGTCGAACGTATCCCCGAACTCATAAGATGGTCATCTAAACTTGGGCCTAGCACCCGCGGACCACTGCCACCTGGCGGGACCACCTGCAGCTGACCCTTCCTCAAAAGCGGGGCCGGGTTGGCCCGCAACATGGCCCCAACCCGACTGTGGCGCCAACTCTCTAGTTACTAGATCCCAACAATCTTACCTCTACAGGTCATGAAAGCTACCACTTCCATTTCACACTACCCAGGGACTTACCCTTTTTCACTAACCAGGTTTCTAAATCACATTTAGCACAAAGCTATCCAACATATCATTAAACACATCAACAACATCAATACACACAAAACTCTAGAGGGTTAAGGATATACCTGAAACTAGGCGGTTCAAGGACCGCTAAAACTGGGAACTTCCACCGCGACCTCTACCGTGGCCCGCAACTGCTCTAGTAGTCTGTGCTATCCTACCAGTGCTACCCCTGGTCGGACAGTCTCTCGTCATATGGCCCTGTTGGCCGCAAGAATAACAAGCTCCCTTGGTACTACGACACTCCCCGAAATGCGGTCTACCACATCGACCACACCGAGGTAGGGTGATCGTCCGCCAACACCTACTTCCTCAACATCGAAACTCCGGAGCCCTGACCTGCTCCTGAATATCCTGGTGGTCCCGGCTGCGGAGGACCACTCTGCAATGGCGGAGGTACATAACTAGTCTGCTGCTGAGGCGGTCCGCCTCGAAAGTCGCCAAAATATCCGGCCGTCTTTGCCTTCTTCGCTGGCGGTCCACCTGTCGATCTGCGCTCTCGCACCAAGTGCATGAGCTCGAATGCGGGCAATGTCCATGCCCTGAAGAGAAACACCGAACAACTCTCGCTAGGTAATCATCGAGCCTCGTAACATATCGGTGCACTCGATCCTCCATACTAGCTACTAATGCGGAACATACCGCCAATGAGTCGAACTCCACATTGTACTCCCGAATCAGACGCGCTTCGCCTCAACATCAAAAATGTCGGCGAGCCCTCCTCATTTGTGGAGGCAAGAAATGTGCGAAGGCCCCAAAACTCGTCCCAAACGGTGGAAGTGCATGCTCTCCCGAAAGCTCCCACGAGTCAAACCAATCGATCGCGGTATCACGCGCGGCCGATGCGAACAAATGTCACCGACTCGGTCTGAAGCCTTGATCACCCGCATGATCCTCTGCAGAATCGACGGATGAACTCCTGCGGATCATCCTCCGCCTCGACAGTAAAACTCAAAGCGGCTCTGACTAAGGAAATCCGTAGCCTCAAATGCGCCTCGGGTGCACTGAGTCTTCTTTGGCCAGGCTGAACTGCGTCCGGCCCACTTATCTCATATTCGCCACAACTCGATAATCGCCATCTCGCGTGACCATCTCTCCCGCTCGGTGTGGGGATCGAGGCTCGTGTATCAGTAGTCTCAGCAGCTGCTGCGCTCTAAACATCTTCTTTGGTCTTTGGCGGCGTCGCAAAACTTCGCTGTCAAGCACTACTCAGTCTTGGCCGGGCTGCGCTCGTACTCCTCTGAATCCCACTAGCAGCTCCTCGGTGCCTTGCCTCTGGGCCCTGGTTGCCTTTCGCAGAGGCATAACTGGTAAAAACGAAACACGTCAGAGGGGTCCAACTTACAACACAGCTCTAAGGCACGATCTCAGAATGAGAAGAATGGAAACCAATCCTAAATGTCGTATAGCCTCCTGATTATAGATGTGGTGCACAACACACCGATAATCAAGGCTCTACTAGACACGGTCTGTAGACACTTTCCGAGGACTAACTGCTCTGATACCATTTTGTAACACCCCGAACCCGGGCCCGTTACTGGTGCCTTACCCCGGGCACCTTAGTGATACAACATCAGAGAAAACCAGCGGAAAATAAAACATGAATCATGAAACAAGAGATATAATAAATAAACAGGCCAACCAAAACAGTTGCCTTCAGTATATACATAAAACCTGAACAGTTTAATCCTTTTACAACCTCGCCACACAGTTCTCTGACCTTAAGATTTCTGGATCGTGGCGGGACGGGGCCCCGCCATACCACAGATGTACAAGAACCTACAAATCAGGGAACACATAACAAAAGATAAGCCTCAGGAGAAACGTAGCTTCCCAAAATGCTGAATCGAGATCCTAGAGCGAGGATCCACGGCCGATGTACCTACTGCGGCATGAACGCGGCCCGAAGGAGGTCGCATAACAGTACCAAGTATGTGAAATCACAAATCAGTAAATGAAATCATAATAGCTTAAAAGCAGGAGACATGTATGATAACCAAAATACAGTACGCAACATAAAAACAGTCAAGTCAGGGACTCACGCCCTCAAAGTCACCACTCAAATATAACTATGGGTCTCACGCCCATACATCCATCATGTTCGCATCATGGCCGCATGCCCCCGGAATACTGCCTCGGTGTAGACATGTCCATGATGCAACAATAATAACAAGGCCGCATGGCCACATGCCCCCGGAATCTTTGCGGTGTAGACATGCCCATGTAACCTCAATAACAATATACTGGGTGGTCAACCCTGCCGCATGGCCACATGCCCCCGGAATACTGCATCGGTGTAGACACGTCCATGTTGCAGTAATAACCATATATCGGGTAATCAACCCGGCCGCATGCCCCCGGAATACTGCATCGGTGTAGACATGTCCATGTGATATCAACAACAAGACAGTAATCAAAATGGAAACATACCCGTGGAATTCTCCATCACTGCCAGCACGTCCCAGTAAGTTCTCAACAAGTCAACCGGCCCTCTATCGAGAGACGCGGTATCACAGAAATACCACACTTGTACAACAAAGGCTATCATCACAAGCATAGGCAAGTTTCACAACAACAAGCATAGGCAAGTTTCACAACAACAAGCATAGGCAAGTTTCACAACAACTCAAAGTACTTCCATTTATACCAAAGTCCGGGTTTTTAACCCCAAAGTACTACATACGTTAAGTTCTTTTAAAAGAGATCCATTACTTTTATAACAGTCACCCGATACCCGTAGTATTAGAATGACCAACCCACATTCCTTTTCAAAAAATCAAGTAACAACATTCTTTTCCTAAGTTCCAGTTTGCCTAGTTTCAATTACTCAAGCTTCTCATTTTCAAATGGTTTCATAGTTCCCAAACTTAATCACTTGATTCCTTTTTAGAACAATATATGTCTCACGTGAGAGTAGGTTATTCTTGTTTACAACATTCTTATTACATGACCATGATCTAGAAAATGTATATCATTTTGTCTCATCTTAGTTTCTATGCGGATGGAGGTTTTTCTCTTGGTTTTAATACAATTCATCATTATTCAATACATTTTCCTTTATTAACGCGGTGGTGCTGTCGATACACATTCTGATTTCCGAAATCAGTAAAACATTATCCCTTTAACTAACACCAAGTACTCATTACTCACGAATGAGGTTTCACACAAACATTCACATTAGAACAAATAAGTTAAGTCTCTTATCTTATAAGATCAAGTCTCTTAACTCCTAACATCAGTAAACCATTTTCTTTACCTCTCTTAAGACATTATACCTAACTCCCCATAAAGCTTAGTATAACTCTTTTTAAAACCTTTTAAAACCAAGTGTTACTCTCCCTTCGAAACGATTTATAAATCTTTTGAAATACATCAAGTCCTTTATTATAACAAGCCAGTTATAATTCTCATCAGTTACCTTTTATAAAACCACAAAGTATTTTCTTACCTACATAAAGCTGTTATAACCAACTTCCCATAAAGCCGTTATAACACTTTATGTTTTAAGAACAATCAAACACAGTTAACACGTATGCGTCTCACCACTTACATAGTTCACACATATCATGCTAGAAGAGATAGGAAGAGGTTCACATACCTCGCGACGATTGTCGACTAATAGCAAAACGCTCCAAGTACCTCAAACCGCCGGCTACTCCTTAAGCCAAGTGGATCACTCCACACGTAGTACTTCAACCTATAAGGCCACAAGGCGCTTATTAACATCTAGATCTCAACGTTCCATAATCTACAGAAAATTCGGCAGCACCTCCCCCCCCCGCCACAGCGCAAATCTCCTTCTCTATCGAGGCCGGCTACCAAGCCAACCAGGGGGGGGGTTTTACACGCCTAACCGGACGTGTACAATTCTACTACACAGTAATACTACACAAGTCTCTTAATCTGATCCTATGTAATTACGATTCTTCTCTTTATTAACCTTCTATGATTACTGTTCAATTCTTCATTCTTCAGGCTTAAGTCAACAGACATTGCCACAATACTAAGTTCAGTTCTATATATAGTATACAACAACTATATATTCAACACATATGTAATTTCCAATTACAATAGGGGGACAAGATATTTACCTCGATAAGCCCAAAAATTATCCGAGTTTAATGTCGCTCCTGAGCAAGGTTTAGCTCCTACTCCGAGTGCTCCAATCCGCTCCAAACAACCCTTAGAAGTTCTAACCAACTTCTCTTAAGTACTTCAAACAACAATGAAGATTTCCTTAGGGTTTCGGTTTGAGACTAAAAAGGACAAAAGGTAGTATTTCCGGGTTCTACGTAGAGGTATCTTTGGAATACTACAAGGTACAAGGCTAAGGTATTTTGGGCATTATACCAATACTAGGAGAGTATTTCTATACCACAACCAGGGGGAGTATCCGAAAACATCTAGGCTAGGGGAGGCTCTCGGCTAGCTCACAAGAGAGGGGGAGAGGAGCTCTTGGACGAGAGTCTACAAGAGGGAGGAAGGGATTTATCACTTAGAACAATTTGTGGATGAATAAAGTCTTCACAAAGGGAGCTATTTATAGGCCAAGCAAAGGCCAACCAATGGCCAAGATCCATCCATGTGTTAGGCAAGTGTAAGGCCAAGATCAAGCCAAGTGCACCCACAAAACACTCCACAAAACACTCCACAAAACAAGCCACAAAACAAGGCACAAAAGGAGGGACCAATCGGCCAAGGCCAAGCCTCCTCTTTGCCGTCAATGAGGTGACAAGTGTCACCTCCCGTTTATCCAAAAATGTTCCGTCGCTCGGAAAAATCCGCAAAAATACTAAATGACATAGCCGGAATTTTCCCAACGTAAGCTGTGGAAACGTTTCGTCAGAAAACGACTCTATTCGGCACTTGTGCCCAAATTCGGTCCTTTGCCTAACTTAAGGCTCAAATTTCTACGTACGTCCTTACGTACATACTCTGGAAAAATACGGGGTATAACAAGTACGAAGGCATAGCTACCAGATCCAACCTGCATCATCAACTGACCGGGGCAAGTACGAAAACCAACTACCAAAGCCGTATCAACAATACTAAATAACTATATCACGAAGCTGACACGTGGCAAGTGCGATAGCCTCTACCAGATCCACCTGCGCCACGTAGCTGACGGGGGCAAGTAACTAGGCTAACCACCAGATCACAACCGTAAGTCACGAAACTTCGTCCAAACACTGACTCGCGAAGCTGACACGTGGCAAGTGCGATAGCCTCTACCAGATCCACCTGCGCCACGTAGCTGACGGGGCAAGTAACTAGGCTAACCACCAGATCACAACCGTAAGTCACGAGACTTCGCCACAAAACTGAACGGGGCAAGTACGAAGGTTAACTACCAGATACCAAAGCCGAATCAGTAAAACCTCATGGAGAGCTAGTCCATGGAATAACAATAATGGTCACATGCACCCGGAATCCCTCATCGGTGTAGATATGCCTATGTGACAACAACAATGAAAGCATACCCGTGTAATCCTCCGTCACTGCCGGTACGTCCAAGTAAGTTCACAACAAGTCAGCCGGCCCTCCATCGAGAGATGCGGTGGTATAGAAATACAATATTTGCACAACAAAAGCTATCACAACTAGCATAGGCAAGTTCAACATACGTTTAGACTTTCATTAACATGTAAATTGATTCACCATTTATAAAAACTCAAGTACTCCCATTTTGCGCCAACAATCCGGGTTTTAACTCTAAAATACTACGTACTTTAATTCTTTCGAAAAGATCTCTTTTTACGTAAAAACAACTCGATACTAATATCCGTAGAACCAAACACGTTCATGTTTAAATCAAGTACTTTATACTTTTTAAACAAAGTGGCTTACACTCTTAAAACAACGTCAAGTATACTTTTAAAACCCAAGTAACTAAATCTTTTAAGATCAAGGTACTCTTACCCTTTTAAAACCAAGCCACTTATATTTTTCTATCAAGAAAAGTTCGATATTTGAAAACAAGTTACTTATACTTTTAAACTAAAGTTACTTCTCCTTTCCAAAAATCGGGTTACCATTTTTAATCCAATAATAAAACCATTCTTTTGTTTTCATAAAGTCGTTATAACTAACTTCCCATAAAGTTATTATAACACTTTATGTTTTAAATAAACCAAATTCATTTTACACACGTACGTCTACCGTACTATATATATTTCACAAATATCATGCTCAAGAGTATAGGAAGAATCACATACCTCCTCGGCTAAATCCACTTGCCAAGTCAGATATGTATAATGGAGATTGATAAGTGTTATGGAATAATTGGAAGCAAATCCGAATGACCTTGTTAGCCATTGAAATTGAAATACAATTTGGTCCATAGTTATAATCGTCACATGATATCTAAGAGAAGAGTGTAGTTGTTATAATCGATTGCAGCTATATAACATGTTAGACTAAACAACTTGGATTGAAAAGGAATTGGATAAGACTTTGCATTGGTGTACATTGTAGCCGAAAATGACATTGAAATATTGGACTATTTTGATATCAATTGTGGGGCAGAATTTTAAACGTCTTGTAAGGCGTGTAATCCCCTTTGGATAGCTGAATTGTTGAGCCTTAAATGTGGCATGTTTGGTTGTTAAATTTGGGCCTTGAAAAAAGTGTAAAAGTAAGTAGAAACAAAGGAAGTGTTGTCCAATTTTCCGTAGAATAAGTGACTTTACACTTAGAATATTCTACGTTTGAAGCTAGAAGTTGATAGACGTATTATGGTCATTATAGGTTGACATACTACGTGCGGCATATTGGACTTAGCAAGTGGATTGAACCGAAGAGGTATGTAGAACTTTCCCTATCTTTTGAGCATGAGTTTTATAAATATATAGTACGGTAGACGTACGAGTTCTAAAGGTATTCGGTTTTGTTTTGATATCATTAACTTGATATAAGAATGTCTAAGTTTGGCTGAGTTAGATAATTAACTCACTTGATTTTTAAAGAATGAAAATGTCTTATTTCCTAAAGCATACAGTTATTATAACGGCTTTATGGGAAGTTGGTTATAACAACTTTATGGAAAGTTAAAGGAATGGTTTTCTCTAGTAATGTAAACAAAGATAAATGACTTGAAGTGAAGAAGGGAGAAAATTGATTTAAAGGCATTAATTTCTTAAAGTTTTAAGGTAAAGGTCACTTGGTTTAGAAGCCTAAAAATGTATTTCTAAAGGTATAGTGACTTGTTTTGAAAAAGTAGATAAGCCTTGATACTACGGGTGTTAGTGTCTTGGGGGTTTTATACGAGAAAGAGTCATTTTAAAAGGATAAAGGTACATAGTACTTTGGGTTAAATTTCCGGATTTGTCATGATATGATAGTGCCTTAAGCTAAATAAAATGAGAGTGCATGTTAATTAAGTCTAATGAGAAGTTAAGGGATTTCTTAACTAGCTTATGCTATTTATGGTAGCCGGTTGTGCTTGTGTTATATTATTCTTCACGTGGTCATTCCCCGGGCATATTTCATTTTGCATATTCCGTGGATTTTCTCCCCGCGATGCGAGGAAGTTACCTCATGCGAGTCCGTAGGGCTCATGCGGGTGAAATAGTCCCATGCGGGGCGGACTAGTCCTATGCGAGGAAATTACCTCATGCGGGTCCACACGACCTATGCGGGTGAAATAGTCCCAGAAGTAGGATTGCGTGATAATACTACGGGTGGATAGTCCTAGGTTAATCACAGGCTTCCTATTTTAAAAAACCGGAAATGTTTATTTTGTTACTCTCATTGTTAGTAAGACACAGTATACTGTTAATTTGATTATCATACATGTCTCCAGCTTTATTTTAGAATTATGATGTAAATTACAGTATTTCCAGTTTTACATACTTGATACATATTTTGTACTGACCCCCTTTCCTCGGGGGCTGCGTTCATGCCGCAGGTAAGGGTAAGCAGGTTGTGGATCCTCACTATTAGGATCACTGATCAGTTGTCAGAAGGCTCCATTTCTCCGGAGGCTTGTCTTTTGGTACGGTTTTCCTGATGTTGTAGATTTATGTACATTCAGGGGTATGGCGGGGCCCTGTCCCGTCACAGTTGTTATGTAAAAATTATTAGAGGTATGTAGTCATATCTTGTGGATTGGGTTGAAAAGAAATAAAAATGATGTAACTGCTTTTTGGTTTTGTATAAATTTCGGAAGGTGGCCTTATCAGCAAGCCTGTTGATATTTCATGACTAGTACTTTATGAGTTTTATGTATGTTCTGATGCTATTCTCTGATGTATACCTGTAAGGGGTGCCCTGGTAAGGCACCAGTCGCGGGCCCGGGGTCGGATCGTGACAAAGGGCCTCCACATACGTTATTTCCTATGAGGTGGACGATTTCCCTCATAGCCATAGCTCGCGGCTTAGTCTTCAAAGTTGTACCTAGGCCGGTGCAAAACATTGAGGTGTATGACGGAATGAAAGCCGTTGTATTGACGCATGTCAGCTTCGGCGTCCTCCCAACTTTTGGATCCATCTTTGCACATAAGAGGTGCCTATTCCACTAGAATCAGCCCAGTTACACTATAGATGAGTGTGTTCCCTTCAAAATAAGAGTTATCAGATTGATTGACGAGAATGTCATTTGTAACCTGTGGGGCCCATATTCCCTACTAGTCTACGACCCATCATGCCTGGTGAAGGAATCACCATAGAAACCTAATACTTCACAACCTTTGAAGATCGTATGCATGCATCTTCTCCATTATAGCATGCACTGAGAAGGTTCGCCCAATCAAATCCACTTGGAAACTCTCTGCCAGCACTTCAATAAGGAAGATTTGGTTGTACCATTCAGGGGCACCGGAGCATAACATTGAGGTATGTGAAGCCATCAAATTTGAGTTGGAGCATCTTGTTAATACCTGTCAGATCTGGGTTGTGATACACGATCGATTCTATGAACGTCACCAGACAAATGCGTATTCGTAAGGATGATGGCTCACCATGGCTTCAAGGAGAAGTCATATTTTGGGTAGTTTAGGCGTCCCCATTTATCTTTCTATCAAAATGTTATCCCCTCCCTCTTTTTGTAAAAGAGACTACGTTCGACTTGATGTCCCGTGGAGGGATACGTAGGAAGCATTTATCGGGCCTAGTCTGGAAAAGATTCCGGTAGAAGAAATTAGGATTGATTTCTATGTAACCCGAACTACGTAAGGTCCTGATTTCCCGCAGAGGGATACGTAGGAAGTCTAAAAAGACCCAGCCCTTATAATATAAATTATAATTCCCTCTATTTATAGAAGATTTATTTGTTTCAACTACGTCATGGTGGCAAATCGACCATAGACCATCAAACCAAACCCTAAAAACCAAAAAAGGCCAAAATGACCAAAGTACCCCCAGTGGAAAATTAATCAATAGTTCGGATCGAACACATGAGTCTATGTGCTTTATGTGCAAATTATCTGCGATATCTTGTAATACTATTTTTTAGTAACATACTTATAGAAAGGGGTTAATCCGTGTTGTGTCACATCGACATACTTTACCAAATTCAAAGTCGCAGCAGCATCCCTGAACCGACATAATCAAGAAAGAATGATTGGTACTCTCAAAGAGACAAGCAATAAAGATGCCCTGAGTATCGAGGACACTGCACCTCAGGATCGTCAAAATGCCGCACACCACGAGGATGTGATTAATTTTCTATTCAGGAAAATTGTGGACGTTTAGAAACAGGTCCCAAATAACGAAGCCATCAATGTTGCCATAGAGGAAGTTGCTGAAACAATAAGGCATCCACCCTTTTTTCCACCAATGAACTCACCCATACCCGAACACTTCCCAAATACCAATGATGTTACCTCTTACCAAACCATACCTCCAGTAAATTCCACCCACATAGTCGGGACTTCCCGTTCTGTGCCTTCTTTTCAGGTACCACCTACTTATGATGACTATAGTCTACACCAAAATAGCGTCATTCATACAACACCCAGAGTCGTTGGCACTCTCGGAAGACATCACAACACATCCTACAATATCTTTCCATATACCAAATACTCCCATTGACTCTTCGCTAGAACTTGACTATTACGAAGACATGGAAAGGGCATGGAGAGATGAACATGATTGAAGAGAAAAAGAAATAGAGCAGAAAATGGTAGATTTCCTTGAAAAATCCAACAAGGGCTCTCGAAAAGCAACGGGCCTAAGATATGATGATTTGTGCATGCATCCAAATTTGGACCTGCCCGAGGGTTTCAAGGTGTCACGACCCGACCTTGGGCCCGCGACTGGTGCCCTAGCTGGGCACCCTTACAGGTACACATCAGAGATAATCAACGGAACATACATGAAACTTATACAAAAAATCAACAGAAATAAAATCAATAGGTTAGCCGATGAGGCTACCTCCCTGAATATATAAAACAAAACATGACCGAAGCAGTTGCCTCCTTTCCTTTACAAACTGACCCACAACATGTGACTACAGACCTCTAAGAGTTTTAACATAACAACAGTGGCGGGACAGGGCCCCGCCATACCCCTGAATATACATGAATCTACAACCTCAGGGGAAAACCGTACCAAGAGATAAGCCTCCGGAGAAGATGGAGTTTTTTCCCAAAAACTGAACCGAGATCCTAAGAGCAAGGATCACCAACCTGTGTACCTAATACCTGCGGGCATGAACGCCACCCCGAAGTGGTCGATAACAACAGTCTTAATATGGAACGGAAATAAGGTACAGTAAATAAATCATATCTGTATAAAAGCATGACAGAGGTAAGTGTAAAAAGGGTAAATACCTGAACCTACCATGTCATTACCATCTCGTAAACTTAATCGTACCTTATTATCTTTTCCCATTTTTCAATAAAAGTTATAGTCACTTTCTTACGTACACACTTAGGAAAATCATCAAGTTCATTACCATATAACTTACTTACCTTACCTAACATAATCCTGCCCTTTATGGAGCGACGCCTATACTGCTCGGCCCAATCTGGGACGCGATACAGTCACATAAGTCTGCCCATAAAGGTATACTGCCCAGCCCATTCCTGGGATGCGATAAAGTCATATAGTCTGCCCATAAAGGTATACTGCCCGGCCCATTCCTGGGACGCGGTAATGTCATATAGTCTGCTCATAAAGGTATACTGCCCGGCCCATTCCTGGGACGCGGTAATGTCATATAGTCTGCTCATAAAGGTATACTGCCCGGCCCATTCCTGGGACGCGGTAATGTCATATAGTCTGCCCATAAAGGTATACTGCCCGGCCCATTCCTGGGATGCGGTAATGTCATATAGTCTGCCCATAAAGGTATACTGCCCGGCCCATTCACGACGCCAGAATGTCATATAAAAATCCGGGAATTTAACCCAACGTACTACGTACCTCTACTCCTTTAAACAGAATGAATCTTTTTCAAATAAAACTTCCAAGATACTATCAACCGTAGTATCAAGTCATATCTACTTTTCAAGACAAGTCACAATACCTTTTAGAAATACATTTACCGGCTTCTAAATCAAGTGACTTCTTTCTTACAAACCTTAAGCAATTGGTACCTTTAAAACAATTTGCCCTTCTTTAATTTAAGTCATTCTTTGTTTATATTACTAGAGAAAACCATTCTCTTAACCTTCCATAAAGTTATTATAACCAACTTCCCATAAAGTCGTTATACTAACTTTATGCCTTAGACTAATTCATTCCTTTTATAACTGTCACGACCCATTCCGGGGCCCGTGACTGGTGCCTTACCGGGGCACCCAAGTAGTCATACATCAGAGTAATCAGCGGAAATATAAAACAAGACATGAAACAGTTTATAAAATAAGACACAGTTTAAGTGAGAAAACATCGCCTTTCGGCATATATATATAGACATGGTTTAGCAGTTACATCCGATACTGTACAACATGACTACAGACCTCTAAGGAATATACAACTATGGCGGGACAGGGCCCCGCCATACCGATCAGACAAAACTATCTACAACAGGGAGATCATACCCAAAAGTAGAGCCTCCGGAAAGGATGGAGCTCCTGACACCAACGTAGAGATCCTAGGAATGTGGATCTAGCACCTGCTTGCCCTTACCTGCGGCATGAACGCAGCCCGAAGGAGGTCGATAACAGTACTAAGTATATGAAATCAGAAATACTTAAATGAAACATATCATTTTAAAAGCAGTTTTGCAAGTATGTATGAAACAACGAGAAACCGCATAGTGCCATATCACAAACAAGAAGCGTGATAGGTAAAGCATGTGTCTTTTCTAGTCGCGAATGATCGGCGAGGGCCAATTGCGTAGTATCACCATGCAAGCCTAATCACGACTCCGTAGTCCGCGTAGGCCAATCACATAGGCGCATAGGGTATATAACCCCGCGTCGAGGTACTCCTCGGCATCGCCCCGACTCGTAGTCCGCATGGCCACATGACCGCGTGAGGTATAACCCGCACTAACACGGAACTCCCGTAGCTCGCATAGGTCCCTTGGACCCGCGTGAGGTATTCTCGAATCATGGTCCTGCATCGCGAGTCTACCGCGTGGAGGCGGCTTAACCCCGTGTAATATGTCAAGAGGTGAGTGATGTTACACTAACCTAACAACATCGTTAAACAACATAAGAACAACAAGAATACTCTTTTACACAACGTTACAAGACACTAACACACATAGCATCATATCATGTCTACTTATCAACCATCTTATTATTCTTTTCACAATTCAATATAAGTTTGTTATAAACACATAGGCAAACTGTTTCTTTTATCAATCTTAAGTGGTTATACTTAACTTCCCATAAAGCTAGTATAACTCTTAAGCTTCTGTTTAAAAACCAATTAGTTCTCTTCTGTTAAAAAAATGATTCAGTATTCTTTTGAATTGCTTTCAGATCTTTATTATTCAGGCTTAAGCCGTGAGGCATTGCCGTAAGTGTTATTCAGGCTTAAGCCGTGAGGCATTTCCGTAAGTATTATTCAGGCTTAAGTCAAAGACATTGCCGTAGTTATTATTCAGTTAACACATGTACGTCTACCGTACTATATATATTTTGTAAAATATCATGCTTTAGGAAGAATCACATACCTTCTCAGCGAAAACCACCTGCCAAGTTGAATATGTCGCGCGCAGAGAGTCAGCCTATAATAGTCAGACACGTCTATCAACGTTCAGACTACTTTGAAAACAGTTCTAAACAGAGGGTTCTATATCCTACGGAAAATTGGGCAGTACTTCCCTACCCGGTGAGCTACTCAAGTCTACTGTGAAAACAGTCCTATATAAGCATAGTTCATTTATTCTTCTTTTAAACCCTTCTCGTGATAAGTTCAATTCTAATCTGCAATATTCTTCTAAGTATTTATACTTATTCTTATACTACAACAAAGAAGTAGTCTCTAATTCAAAAGAGGGTTAGGATTAGTTACCTCAGTAAGCCCAATAATATCCTAGATAAAGTCGCGCCTGAGCAAGGTTTTGCTCCTAAGTTGTATGCTCCAAGGAAACCTTAGAAGTTCTTCACAACTTCTACTAAGTACTAAGGGATTTGGGGCTAGGGTATTTTGGGCATTATAACAATACAAGAAGGCAACTTTTCTACCAAAGGAGGGGGGGTAGGTTTTGGCTAGGCTAGGGGGGGCCTCGGCCAAACTACTAGGCTAGAGGGGAGGGGTATTCGGCCAAGGGCCTTCACAAGGGGAGGGGGAGGTGTTTGGACGAAAAAGGCTACAAAGGGAGAGGAGAGGATTTTCAAGACTTGAAAGTAATTTGTGGATGAAGAACTCTTCATCTCTAAGGGGGTATTTATAGGTCAAGAGGTGGCCAACCAATGGCCAAGATTAAGACAAGTGCAAGGCAAGTGTAGGGTGAAGATTAACTAAACACAAATATCCTACCAACTCCTTGACTTGTGCACAAGGCACAAAAAACGTGCCAAGGTATTCCAATTCGTCCAAATGGACGATTCAAGTCCACCAATTGGAGGGTGCCAAGTGTCGCCCTCCCGTTGGTCCAAAATGTTTCGTCTCTCGGAAAAATCCGCAAAAATTAGAAATGGCATAGCCGGAATTTACCCTACGAAAGCTGTGGAAACGTTTCGTCGGAAAACGATTCTTTTAGCGAGTTGTGCACAAATAAAAACGTTTTGCCTAAACTTTAAGGCTAGACTTTTGTACGTATTCCCTTACGTACATACTCTGGAAATACGGGGTATAACATTCTCCCCTCCTTAGAAACATTCGTCCCGAATGTTCCTTCCCAAGACAGTTAACGATAAGATTCTTCATAACTTAAACAGTTGCAAATGCCACACACGACCACGTAACAACACTTAGGCGTAAACGATAACGAAATTTACAAGTAGGAAAGTGAATTACGGAGGTATGGGGAATAGGTGAGGATACTTACGCCTCATGTCCTCCTCGGCTTCCCACGTCATCTCCTCCCCGAGCTCGTTCGCCACAAGACTTTGTGGAAGCCATCCGTCCGCAGACGCCTAACGACGATCGACTATCGCTATGGGAATCTCCTCATATGATAACCCCTCGGTCACTGGACATCGTCAATCGGGTGTACCACTAGATGGATCCGATACATCTCTCAAAGATAGATACGTGAAAAATCGATGCACCGCCTCCGGATCGGACGGCGGATCCAACTCATGGCAACCTTGCTTACCTGCGGACAATCGAAACGGCCCGATGTACCTTGGTGAGTTTCTTCCTCCGAATCTCATCACACCGCCGTGGGTGACACCTTCAGAAAACCCAATCATCAATCGCGAACTCGGATGTCGACGACGATGATCTGCATACGACTTCCGACTCGAGTATCGATAGCGCTCGGATAAGCCACCTTATCCACACTGCTGCACCGTCTGGTCCCACTAGCCGCACCTCGCCCACATCGAACCAACCTATAGGCGATCTGCACTTCCTCCCATACAAGGCCTCATAAGGCGCCATCGAATCTGGAGTGGTAGCTATTATTATCGCGAACTCAACTAGAGGCAAATGATCCTCCCAACTACCATCGAAGTCAATAACACGGGCTCGCAGGATATCCTCGCAGTGCGGATAGTGCGCTCTGCTGTCCGTGCATGCTGGATGAAATGCAGACTCGTGCTCACTGCGTCCCTAAACCCCTCGGAAGGACCTCCAGTTAGCCGTAAAGGGCTCCCTGCATGCGATATGATCGAGTAGGGACTCCATGCAGTCTGACGATCTCTCGAATGTAAAGTCTGGCATAATCCTCAGCCGAAAAAGTCGTCCTGACGGGAATAAAGTGGCCTGATTTCGTTAGCCTGTCGACGATAACCCATATAGAATCATGCCTCCTGCGAGTGCGAGGTAATCCCGATGAAGTCCATGTTGATTACCTCCCACTTCCGGCCGATCTCAATAAATGCGCAACAAACCACCGTGCCTCGTGCTCTACCTTCACTGCGACAACACGGGCCGAGCTACGAACTCGCAACGTCCTCTTCAAGCCATCCCACCAATACGGATCTAAGGTCGTGGTACATCTTAGTCGACCCGGATGGATAGAGTAACGCTTGCCATGTGTGCTTCCCCGAACTCGCTGCGAAGTCCTGAAACATCCGGAACACACAACGCCTCAAACCTTAGCACCCATCGTGCTACCTCAAAGGACCCTTGCCCTCACGAAGAGTCAGATCACGATATCGAATCAAAAGCGGATCCTCGGCTGTTGCCTCTTCACCTCGCCGGCGATGGAAGACTCGGCAACCTCGTGAACTCTAACCCCATGCTATCGGAATCGATCAAAGCGGACACCAAGGCTCGCTAATCGATGCAAATCACGAACCATGTCCTCCTCTCTAGCTGCACATCGATAGGCTCCCCATCGACCTACGACTAGGCATCGCCACAACATCGCCTTCCCGGGTGGTACGGGATATCAACATCGTAATCCTTAAGCAACTCTAACCACCGTCTCTGCGTAAGTTCAGCTCCTCTCTGGTCAAGATATCCGAGGCTCTTGTGGTGCAGTAAAATATCCACGTGGACCCATACAAATAGTGCCTCCAGATCTTCAAAGCGTGAATCACGGCCAACTCCAAATCATGGGTGGGGTAGTTCCTCGTGTTTCTTGGTGTCGGGATGCATATGCTATAACCTGCCATGCCGCATCAACACACATCCCAACCCGATGCCCGACGCGCAATACACCACGTAACCATCCGGACCTCCGGAAGAGTAAGAAGCGGGCGGTCGTCGATCTCTCTTTCAAAGAATCGAAACCACGCTCACAAGCATCGATCCAAACTTGGCGCCTTCCGAGTCGGCTAGTCAATGGTGCGAAGATAAGCAAACTTCTCCACGAACCGATAATATCCTGCAAGGCCCGAGCTGCGAACCTCTGCCGGAGTAGTAGGTGCAGGCAAGTCGATCGCCTCGATCTTGGCGTATCCACTGAATGCCATCGGCCGATAATATGCCCAAGAAATGCCATCAAGTCACCAAAACTCACATTTGGAAAACTTGGCGTAACTGCTGGTCTGGAGAAGCGTCGGCCAAGATCGCCAAATGCTCGCGTGCTCCCGCTCTGGCGAGAATAAACCAAGATATCATCAATGAACACTATCACGAGCGTGTCCAAAATGGTTTGAACACTCGGTTCATCAAATCCATGAATACCGCCGAGCATTGGTCAACCAAAGACATGACCACGAACTCATAATGCCCGTCTGGTCCGAATGCGATCCTAGGACATCCACCTCTCGACTACTGATGATAGCCCGATCGCGATCAATCTTGGAGAAACATCTCGCACCTGCAACCGATCGAACAAATCATCAATCACGGGAAGGGTATCTGTTCTTAATGGTCACCTTGTTCACCGTCAGATCAACACACATGCGCAGCGTCCGTCCTTCTTCTTCACGAACAATACCGGCGCTCCCGGGGAGAAACACTAGGCTGATGAAGCCGCTTCTCCAAAGAAATCTCTAAGCCGATCCTTCAACTCTCTCAACTCGGCGGTGCCATTACGTATGGCGGAATGGAAATAGCCGAGTGTCCGCAATATGTCAATACAAAACTCAATCTCCTCTCGGGAGGATACGGAGGTCATCCGAAACACGTGCGGGAACTCACGACTCTGGAATCGAAAATCTGGTACCGCGGCTTCAGATCAAACACCGAACGAGATGGTAGATATACCCGCCGCACCATCTTCCTAGCCTTGAGGTAGGAAATAAACCTACCCTCGGCGTCTGGTGCTCCTCCCACTCAACAACCGGCTCCTCAGAAACCGGAACCGTACTACTCTCTCTGCGATCTACATTGGCGTAGCAGAAGCTAGCCAATCCATCCCATGATCACGTCGAAGTCAATCATCTCCAACTCTATCAAGTCGGCTGAGGTCCGACGATAAATGGTCACAGACAAGCTCTATATACCCGCCGAGCTACCACCGAATCACCCATGGCGTAGCTACCTCGAAAGGGTCTATGGACTCGTGCTCTATCCCTATCCTCTGCCGCAACAAGGGGAGATATATAGGACAGTAGAACCTTGGATCTATCAAAGCATACACATCAAACCCGGCCCGATAAGGTACATGGCGACATCGGTGAGGCCTCACGATCTGTCGGTGGACAAAGCATAAATGCGGTTCTGAGGACCGCTAGAACTGGGACTCGCGCCACGACCTCTGTCGCGACCTGCCGGTCCATGAGTACCTTGGCCTCTGGGCGAGTAATCGTCGGGGATGAAGAAGACCGTGAAAGAACTGTAGTGACCCACCATCCATCGCCGCCTTGTCGGACAGTTCCTCGCATAGTGACCCTGCTGGCCACAACTGAAACAAACTCCCGTAGCACCACAACTCCCGAAGTGGGGTCTACCGCATCGGCCACACCGGAGAGTGGTCCGATCGGCGAACCTCTCGCTACGGATGTCAAGTCCCGGCCTCAGTACGCCTCGAATATCTCTGGCCTGTCTTGAGGCGGTGCAGAGTGCTCGAGCCGGGTGGGGCAAATCTAGGCTAGCCGAGGCCGCCACCACGATAGCCACCAAATGACCGCTGCCCCGGTCTTCTTCGCTGCCGTCACAACCCGCGGTCTCTACGCCTCACATCCAAGAGCATGAGCTGCACGCGGGTAATGTCCATACCCGGTGAAGAGAAACACCGCGCGACTTCGGCCATATAGTCATCTAGCCCGGTGATGTAGCGGTGCACCCTATCCTCCATAGTCGCTACCAATCTTTGGGACATATCGAGCCAATGAATCAAACTCGACATTGTACTCCCCGACGGTCGTCCTCTGCCTCGCCAGTAAAAATCTATCGGCCGCGCCTCTCGCCGCGTGGAGGAAAGAAGTGGGTGAGGAAAGCCTCGAGAACTCATCCCAAGTAGGCGGGGACGCGTGCTCTCCCGGATAACTCCCATGAATCAAAACAATCGATCGGTATCACGCACCGATGCGAACCGCGTCACGACTCTGTCTCGAGGCCTTGATTACCCTCATGATCCTTCTGTGGCGACGGATGAACTCCTGCGATCATCCTCCGCCTCGACCAGTAAAACTCGCGGGCTACAACTCAAGAAATCTCGTAGTCTCAAACTATTCGCCTCGTGCACCTACGGTGCGACCGGAGGGTGAGCTGAAGGCGCCGCATCCAGCCCCTCCTCGTATCGGGCCACAACTTTAGCCAAAAGCTGGGCCATCTCCTCCGCCCCAGGCTGTGGGACAGGAGGTGTGGGTACTGTGGTCTCTGCTGGGGCTGGCGGCGTCATAGAACTCGCCGTCTCTGGTATAGACTGGGCTCGAGCCCTCGTGACTCTAGGTGTCTGACTGGCAGCTCCCTCGGCTGCCTTGCCCTTCTGGGCCCGGGTTGCCTTACGTGGAGGCATAACTGTTACAGAACAAGGAATACGTTAGAAGGGTCCGACTTAAACACAGCTCTAAAGCACGATCTCAGAGTGAGAAGAATAGAAACCAATCCTAAATATCCTATAGCCTCCTGATTATTGATGTGGTGCACAACACACCGATAATCAAGACTCTACTAGATACGGTCTGTAGACACTTTCCGAGATTAATCGCTCGATACCACTTTTGTCACGACCCATTCGGGGCGTGGATCGTGCCTTCACGGCACCCAAGTAGTCATACATCAGTAATCGGCGGAAATATAAAACAAGACATGAAACAGTTTATAAAATAAGACCATACGTTTAAGTGAGAAAACATCGCCTTTCGGCATATATATATAGACATAGTTTAGCGATTACATCCGATCTTGTATAACATGACTACTGCACCTCTAAGGAATATACAACTATGGCGGGGCCCGCCATACCTGGCGTACAAAACTATCTACAACGGGAGATCATACCCAAGTAGAGCCTCGGAAAGGATGGAGCTCACGACACCAACGTAGAGATCCTAGGAATGTGGATCTAGCACACTTGCCGCCTCTAGCGGCATGAACGCAGCCCCAGGAGGTCGATCTGACAGTACTAAGTATATGAAATCGTAAAATACTTAAATGAAACATATCATTTTAAAAAGCTTACAAGTATGTATGAAACAACCAAGGAAACCGCATAGTGCCATATCACAAACAAGAGCGTGATAGGTAAATCAGAATGTGTCTTTTCTAGGCTGCGAATGATCAGCAGGCCAATTGCCCGTAGTATCACCATGCAAGCCTAATCACGGACTCCGTAGTCGCGTAGGCCAATCACATAGGCCCGCATAGGGTATATAACCCCGTCGAGGTAGCTACTCCTCCGGTCATCGCCCCGACTCGTAGTCCGCATGGCCACATGCATCGCGTGAGGTATAACCCGCGCACACCTCGAACTCCCGTAGCTCGCGCAGGTCCCTTGGACCCGCATGAGGTATTCTCGAATCATGGTCCTGCATCACCGAGTCTACCGCGTGGAGGCGCTTAACCCCGTGTATGTCAAGAGGTGAGTGATGTTACACTAACCTAACAGCTTATCGTTAAACAACATAAGCACAACAAGAATACTCTTTTACACAACGTTACAAGACACTAACACACATAGCATCATATCATGTCTACTTATCAACCATCTTATTATTCTTTTCACAATTCAATATAAGTTTGTTATAAACACATAGGCAAACTGTTTCTTTTATCAATCTTAAGTGGTTATACTTAACTTCCCATAAATCTAGTATAACTCTTAAGCTTCGCTTAAAAACCAATTAGTTCTCTTCATTAAAAATGATTCAAGATTCTTTTGAATTGCTTTCGGATCATTATTATTCGTGCTTAAGCCGTGAGGCATTCTTAGTAAGTGTTATTCAGGCTTAAGCCGTGAGGCATTGCCGTAAGTATTATTCAGGCTTAAGTCAAAGACATTGCCGTAGTTATTATTCAGTTAACACATGTACGTCTACCGTACTATATATATATTGTAAAATATCATGCTTTAGGAAGAATCACATACCTTCTCAGCGAAAACCACCTGCCAAGTTGAATATGTCGCGCAGAAGTCAGCCTATAATAGTCAGACACGTCTATCAACGTTCAGACTACTTTGAAAACAGTTCTAAACAGAGGGTTCTATATCCTACGGAAAATTGGGCAGTACTTCCCTACCCGGTGAGCTACTCAAGTCTACTGTGAAAACAGTCCTATATAAGCATAGTTCATTTATTCTTCTTTTAAACCCTTCTACTGTGATAACAGTTCAATTCTAATCTGCAATATTCTTCTAAGTATTTATACTTATTCTTATACTACAACAGTAAGTATTCTCTAATTCAAAAGAGGGTTAGGATTAGTTACCTCAGTAAGCCCAATAATATCCTAGATAAAGTCGCGCCTGAGCAAGGTTTTGCTCCTAAGTTGTATGCTCCAAGGAAACCTTAGAAGTTCTTCACAACTTCTACTAAGTACTAAGGGATTTGGGGCTAGGGTATTTTGGGCATTATAACAATACAAGAAGGCAACTTTTCTACCAAAGGAGGGGGGGTAGGTTTTGGCTAGGCTAGGGGGGGCCTCGGCCAAACTACTAGGCTAGAGGGGAGGGGTATTCGGCCAAGGGCCTTCACAAGGGGAGGGGGAGGTGTTTGGACGAAAAAGGCTACAAAGGGAGAGGAGAGGATTTTCAAGACTTGAAAGTAATTTGTGGATGAAGAACTCTTCATCTCTAAGGGGGTATTTATAGGTCAAGAGGTGGCCAACCAATGGCCAAGATTAAGACAAGTGCAAGGCAAGTGTAGGGTGAAGATTAACTAAACACAAATATCCTACCAACTCCTTGACTTGTGCACAAGGCACAAAAAACGTGCCAAGGTATTCCAATTCGTCCAAATGGACGATTCAAGTCCACCAATTGGAGGGTGCCAAGTGTCGCCCTCCCGTTGGTCCAAAATGTTTCGTCTCTCGGAAAAATCCGCAAAAATTAGAAATGGCATAGCCGGAATTTACCCTACGAAAGCTGTGGAAACGTTTCGTCGGAAAACGATTCTTTTAGCGAGTTGTGCACAAATAAAAACGTTTTGCCTAAACTTTAAGGCTAGACTTTTGTACGTATTCCCTTACGTACATACTCTGGACATACGGGGTATAACAATAACCAAGAGACTTATACTTTCAAATCAAGTTACATAACTTTTAAAATACTTCAAGTCTCTTAAATTTAGAAATCAAGTTTCTTAACTTAGAATTTAAAATCTCTTATCTTTAGAATATCAAGAAATCCATGCTTTCCAAATCAAGTATTCTATACATTTAAATCAAGTCATTTCTTCCTTTAGAAATCAAGTCCCATAACTTGAAAAATAAAGTTTCTTAACCATTTAAGAATTCAAGGTTCATGGTCTTAAAAACTTCATACGTAAACTCTTTTAAATTAAGTAACATATACTCTGGTGCGTTGTGAATAAGTTATACTTATTTATAACGATCTTATTCAAGTAGTCATGATCTAGAAAATGTAATACAATTTTGTATTATCTTAGTTTCTATGCAGATGGAGAATTCTACTCATTTTAATATAATCAATTGTCATTACATTTTCCTTTATTAACGCTGCAATGGTTTGCTCGATACTTATTCTCATTTGTGCAGTAAAATTAGCCAAGTCAACTTGGCTCCAAATACCTCCTAACGACTCTTACCAACATCCCCCATAAGACTTGGTAAGAACTTAGGATAACCTAGACATAACCTTTACATAGAGTAAATCACATACATACCTCTTAACTTCTAAGAGTAGAAGGGAACATGAAATATTACTACATGTATATTCCATACATAGAATCATGCCGAAAGAAGGAAGAGGTTCACATACCTCGCGACGATTATCGACAAGTAGGAAAATGCTCCAAAGTATTATAACCTTGCTAGCTTTTCCACCCTTCAAGTAGAATACGCTACTCGTAGTACTTCAACCTATAATGGTCATAATATGTCTATTAACCTCTAGCTTCAAACGTAGAATACTCTAAGTGCAAAGTCACTAAATTCTACGGAAAATCGGACAACACTTCTTTTGTTTCTACATACTTTGCCACCTTTTTCAAGGCCGAATTCAATAACCAAACACGCCACATTTAAGTCCCAACAATGCAATTAACAATATGGGATTACACACCTACTAGACGTGTAAAATTCCGCCCCACAATTGATATCAAACTAATACAACCACAAGTGTAAATCCGGCAACTTGGGATATAACAATACCAAATCTAATCCAATTTCCATTTCAATCCAAGTTGTTAGCATAACATGATATCAAGTCGCAATCGATTATAACTACTATAATCTTCAAGTAAGTAACATGCGACGATTCTAATTAACGACCAAATGTAATCCAACTTCAAATGGATTATATGTCATTTCGAATTTAAGGCTACAATAATCCATAACACTTATAAAACTTCAACACATATACTTCATGCTAGCAAACATGTAAGGCTAACAACAATATATAATCTTGTAACACTTTAAGAGACAAGATTATTACCTCAACGAGTCTTAGTCCAACTTCAAATCCGAAGTCGCTCCCTAGCAACTTTGAGCCTCTTCTTGACACTTCAATCCGCCACTTGAGACCCTTAGAACCACACAAACAACTTTCCTTCAATCTTCCAAACAAAACCTAGAAAAGCAACTAGGTTTTCACCTTGCGAATAACACGAAAACTATCTTTTTCCGGGATTTTTCTATTGAGATACCCTTACAATACCCTCATTAACCTTGGTTTAAAGTGTGGAGCTTAATGGACAACAAACAAATTTTTTTCTCCCTTTGAAGAACCAAACCCGAGAGCACTCTAGGACAACAACAAGTTTTCATGAATTTTTTCTAAGTGTAGAACCCTTGTCTTGCTACTAGTATGTATATAAAGCATAATGGAGGGCCAAGATTAGAACAAATGGGTGGTTTGGATGCAAAAATCTAGCCAAGTGGCCCTTTTGACTTAGTCAACATTATCAAGCTCTACTTGCAAGACTTAGTCATCTTCACATAGGTCAAATGACCATTTTGTCCATGCTTAATTTCGTCCAAGACAACATAAGGGGGGGGGGGGGGGGCACGTGTCTCCCTCCCATTCGTCACAATATTATGTAACCCTCGTGGGTTCCACAAAACGTAAAATTCCTCGGGTGGGTCCCACGTGACCAAATCCGTAAAAATAAATTTCCATAATGAAAATACATTCTATAATCCTCAATTAATGCATATTGAGAATCCAATTCTCCTCAACGAACATTTTTCCTTTCCGACGTTCGGAAGATTTTCCGTTGGAAAAACAATTCTTCCTTTCGTACCAATATCAAGTCTTGAGTTCCTTACATACGTTCTCTTAAACATGCCCTGGACTTACGGGGTGTAACACAAGGTGTCTTAAGTTTGAACTATTCAATGGCACAGGAAACCCCAAAGATCATCTAAAAGAATATTGTGACAAACTGGTCAGAATCAATAGAAATAAAGCTTTGATAATGAGGTTGTTTAGCCGAAGCCTCACAAGAGAGGCGTCAGAATGGTTCACGGCTTAAGACATCCGTCGTTGGGACTCCTGGAAAGATATGGAAGGGGCTTTCATTGATAGATTCCACTTTAATATGGAAACTATGCCCGACCGTTATTACTTGGACAAAATTAAATACAAATCTACTAAAATCTACCATGAGTATGCAAGTTGATGGAGGGACGAAGCCACCCGAGTGAAACCCTTAATGAGTGAGGAAGAACTAGTCTCGATCTTCATCTGGTCATAAGAATTGGATTGTTATGATCTTATGTTGTCTATGGCCGAGAGGCCATTCTTTGAATTGGTAAAGATGAGAGAGGTGATTGAAGACATCCTCAAATCCGGAAAGATCATCAGTATAGGCAACAAAGTCGGCTTGACAAGCGCAACCGGGACTGCAAGAAAAAAGAAAGAGGATGTGGAAAACGTCTCTCATGCCCATAGCCTGAGAAGTCAAAGAAAAGAAGGATCACAATTATCCATTGATATATACTAATCTCCTCCCCCAAGCAACTATATATCATCTCCATACAGCCTTGTGTCGGTATACTACGCACAACCAAACTATAAAATACCCATACCCACTTACTGAGTTCCCACACCTGCTTAGCAAGAACCTCAAAACCAAAAAAATCATCGAAACCATCCACCTTCGGCAATGTATGATTTTTCACGGAGCAGGTAGTATTCACAATTACCATAATAACTCCATAGTAGTGACAGAGGAAATACCAGAAGACACAGATTTCCACGTGGTGGAACTCATGGGAGCTTCCCACTAAGGAGATAATGAAGAAAGCCCTATGCCACCAGTTTATAAAATGATCGCTGCAACCATGCTTCACAACGGTTTCGAGCTCGGTAAAGGTTTGGGTCGAGAGCTCCAAGGTATCAAGGATCCGGTGTCAATTCCGTCAAATGAGTACCGTTTTAATCTTGGATACATCCCAAGCTCTAAAGAAGCCTCATATGCTGATCAAAATAAAAGAGGTTTTCCATAGTTGCGTAAGCCTTTTTCGGGCATGTACCAATCAATCCCAGTCTGAATGCCCATGCACAATGACGAAGACGCAAAAAAGGGTTTAGGGATGTTGTTCCAAGAGGAAAAGTGTGTCGTGATACTATAGGAATCCTCTTAAGCACCCACCATCCGCAATTCTGATCCCGACGAGCAAATTGTCCAACTAGACCTCTACCCCACTTTTGGCTCCTCAGTAGAGAGAATGATTTTAAATTTGCTTTCAAAATGTAATGAAAAACAACCGAGGCCCGAGAATTCACCATTTGCATATTTTTTGTTCAACGTAATGTTTGAAAAAATAGAAATGACTCGATGTTGATCCGAGTCAGGACCACAATTTGTACTTTCTTTATCAAAATCAATGAAAGCCTCGTTTATGAAAAAACAATCTCTTTATTTTCTATTTAACATATTTGTATACACTAACCATGCTTTACCTTATTTTTCAGTAATAATAATAATAAAACAACTCATAATGTCATGACATGTCACGAGATGAGTGTGTCAAGTGATATGAGTGAAAAACTTGCCAACTGATCCGAGTTTGAATTGGGGAACGAACGATCGTTGTATACATAGATCCCTGGGGAATAGGTCAGGAAAAAAAAAAGGGTTGAATCACAGTTACATGGGTTGAGCTTTCAGTAAGCCCTTATTTCACGAGGTGGCTTTAAGTGATAGGGGATTTGAACCTAAAGACAACATAGGAGGTCTTGTCGGTATGGAACCTACCCTTCCGGAGTGAAGGATTGTCATCCTATAGCCGAGTGTTTTTCATTTGGTTTAGAGTCGAGTGATGAAGCTCATGATTCTGCCGTTAGTGAGAAGCAAGTAAACTCTATAGCCCTAAACTAAAGGAGCAGGTCAAGTTCCGAACAGGCCTGGAAAAAAAGGTAAGGTCTCGCTTTCCTTTGCCACTCAAGTGTACGGCATCTGCCGTGCTTAGGCCCCTTCTTCCTTACTATATTTAGAATAGTGGTCGATCCTTCGGGAGTTACATTCGTAACAACATGTAATGTTATGTTCACGCGGTGATATTCTATCTTTCCAAGAGTACTAACGAAATTAGGTTTTCTGTTCTGGAATGAATCTGTTCTAAAGAAAGACCTGCCTATACTGAAGAGGGGCTGGTTCACGGTAATGAATGGTGGTATCGGTCGGGGCAAGCACAACACTCGTTCCCGCAGCCCTTGTTGCAGCTGATAGACTCAAAAGTAAGGGCACGAAAAGAGTTTTTTTTTATGCTGGTTCGTTGCGTCTCTCAACTCTAGGGGTCCCTCTTCTAACAAAGTAAAAAGGGAGTGATGTGATTCCCAGGTGGGGATCACGAACTTTTATAATTCTTTCTCCCACACACCTTTTTTGCCCTCTTTCACCGAGGAGGAAAGAATAATATTCCAAGCGGACAGAGACCTAAATTTCCATTAGATTCATTCCTAAGACTCTTCCTCATTATATTTCTTACTTATGGATTGCCTTAAGAAAAGCATCATTTCCTTCCTTTTGCTTTTCTCTCAAGCGTCTTGGTATTGGATCCGCTCTTCTGTTAACATGTCAATCCCAAGTAGCAAACCATTCTAGTGCTACGATCTCTTTCTGCATAGAGCTGCCAGCAGGGTTGAGATATGGCCTCTGCAAAGGTATCAGGTTCAAAAAGATGGATGAAATTGCAAAAAAGACTCGTGGGAAGTAGACAGAGACTTAGTTGACGCTTGGGTTCGCCCAATACAAGAACTACAACCCAACCTAGCTTAAGGCTAAAGCCGTGGAATATGAGGAATTTGTGTTTTGTCTCGGTTTAGGATAATCTAAGGTTTGGTGACTAGTCTATTGTTAATTTGAATGTTAAGTCATAATATGGAATTTGTGTAATCATGCCTCTTGTGTTGTGACCGTTTCTGTGAATTTAGTGCTTGCCAAGGATATGTTGACCTTAAAGCATGTAATTATAACTAATTTAGAGCCTTGTTAATTCTACCCACCCACCCTATTTGTTTTTTATATAACTCAGATATATTAAGTCACTTAAAATTTTAGAAATACTATGTCTGATCCTTTAAAGATAACATGATGTATCAGGGATTGTCCATTGCCTTTTATGGGGTATGGCAGTGAGGATGTTGCTTGGGGTTGATTTGTTTTGAGTCTGTGTATACTGTGAAAGTATATGTATGTCCTATAGACAATCTGTATTAGGATAAATGTATTTTATACACATTCATAATATTATTAATGGAGATTAATATTTTGGCATTTGCAATTATTAAATTATTAGTTGATTGTTTATGATATTCTATAATACGCATCCCTAGATATTACGTTGTTATTAATAGTGTGATATATTAATATTATACCGTAACTCTTAAAATAGCTTCGACTAATGATCATCGAGAATAGGATATCGATGATATGTGATAAGTCGGCATATGGTCTATATCACATCCTTAAAGGATGTAGTATGTCTCACCTGCTATGAGTAACATATACTCGTGATGGACACATGGATACTTTGGAAGTATGGTATACCCGACTGATATATTATTTGTTATACATGTCTAAAGTATGATCAAGGTATGGGAGATAGAAGTCCTTAGACTTGAGGTCGATACGCACCTTGTCTACAGAGTAATGTACTTTGATCTTGTCCTAAGCTCAAATGTCTTATAGATTGAGATACGTCTTTTATTGTGTCACGACCCAAACCCCGGGGCCACGGCTGGTTCCCTACCTAGGAACCCTTATACCCACACATCACATATAACCAGCGGAAGCTCTAAGAAAATAAAATATGGAAAACTGTACATGTAGCAACAAGGCAAGCCGACGAGGCTGCCGCTATATATAAACGTGAACATCCCGACAATACAATAGTACAATTGACCAACAATATTTACAACTCTTGCAAGTCCAGCCCACATATGAATACAGACCAGTAAGAGTTTGGACAATAACTATGACGGGACAAGGCCCCGCCGTACCCCTGAATATACATAAGTCATAATGGAAGACCTGTACCAAAATGACAAGCTCCAGAATAGTGGAGCTATCTCAAAAAGCTGGGAAAAAATCCTAAGCTCGAGGATTACCAAACTGATTACCTATACCTGCGGGCATGAATGCAGCCCCCGAAGGGGGTCAGTACAACAAGGTACCAAGTATGTAAACATGAAGTACAGTAAATAAGATCATAGTTGTACAAAAGATGACAGGGGACAAGTATGGAAATTAACATACAAGATCTAACCGTGCAATATAAAATAATAGTCAACTGTACCTGTCATGACCCAAACCCCGGGCCCGCAACTGGTGCCCTACCTGGGCACCCCTTTTACCCACACTTAACATTTTATCAGCGAAAGCTTAAGAAACGACTCATAATCATAATAAAAACAGGAAAGCTGCCACAATATATAGAAATACCCAAATAACTGCAATTGTACATATGTCCATGTTATACCCCGTAGTTCTGGAGTATGTATGTAAGGACGTACGTACGAATGTATAAACCCTAATTAGGGTAAGAATGAAAGAATTGTTTCCGACGGAAAATATTCTGAACCTTGTGAAGGAAATTTTTACGTTTTCAATATTTTTATGGAATTTTTCCGAGAGATAAATATTTTGGACCAATAGGAGGGCGACATGTGTCACCCCAAAAAGACTAAGTGGACGGTTTTTCATAGTAGTGGGCAAGACAAGTGGCCAAAAGTCTTGCATGGCATTTGCATGACAACTTGGACGTTTTTTTCATAGTAGTGGGCTAGTCAAATGGTCAAAGTCTTGCATGGCATTTGTGGGACAAGTGGAGAAAGGAACCTACACAAACAATCTATACCATACACATATTTCAATCCTAACCCTTGGTTGTCCTATTTAAACACCTCTAGTTGATGAAAATCTTCCACACTTAGAACATTTCAAGACTTGAAAATATTTCTCTCCCTTTCCTTGAAGCTCTCGCCCAAACCCCCCTTTTCTTGAGCAAATGTTGTCCAAAAATTCTTAAACATATAAGTGTTCTTCCTTAATGTATTAGGAAGATTATTAACCAAGAGTTAGACAAGATTTCACACCCCTAGCCTCAAATTTCCCCCTAAGCCGAGAGCTAGAATTTTGGAACCTTAGTGTTCTTCACTTTTTGGATTTAATTCTTGAATAGAAGTTGGTTAGGAACTTCTAAGGGTGACTTGTGGTGGTTTGGAACACAAAGATTTGGAGCTAAAACTCAAATATTTGGAGCTAAGACTTGCTTTGGAACGACTTTAAGTTCTTGGATATTTTTGGGCTATTATTGAGGTAATGAACCTTAACCTCTTTGTGAAGTTGATTATTATGTATATTGGATATTATACATATATTGGAAGTATATTATGAAGTATGAGACATAAAGAATGATTTGGATCTTGTTAAGATGTTAAAAGGAGAATTGGCATATTAGCCATTAAAATGGTAAAAATGTATCTATTACTTACTAAGAAGTTAACAACAAATGAACTATAACTTATATTAAGATTGGAATATAAGTTGGAAGACTAATGAAGTAATTGGATAAGTAAAGTTGTAAAAGTTGGCCAAGGACCCCAGCTTAAGGACTGTATTTACTTTGGACCGTATTTACTTTGGACCGTATTTACTTTGGACTATATTTACATTGTTGTTATGAAGGAGATATTGTTAATCGCGTTCCATTTGGGCGTGTTATCCCCTTCTTTAATTATTGTTGTTATGAAGGAGAGATTGTTAATCGCGTTCCGTTTGGGCGTGTTATCCCCTTCTTTAATTATTGTTGTTATGAAGGAGAGATTGTTAATCGTGTTCCGTTTGGGCGTGTTATCCCCTTCTTTAATTATTGTTGTTATGAAGGAGAGATTGTTAATCGCGTTCCGTTTGGGCGTGTGATCCCCTTCTTTAAATTTCGGAATTATTGCGCCTTATTTATGACATGTTGGTTACTATTGTCGGGCCTTGATAAAGGTGGAGAATTGAGTAGAAACGGGGGAAGTGCTGCCCAATTTTCCGTAGAATAAGAATCGTACTTAGAAGAATCCTACGTAAAACTAGAAGTTGATAGGCGTGTTTTGACTATTATAGGTTGACACTCTGCGCGCGACATATCCAACTTGGCAAGTGGATTTAGCCGAGGAGGTATGTGATTCTTCCTATACTCTTGAGCATGATATTTGTGAAATATATATATAGTACGGTAGACGTACGTGTGTAAAATGAATTTGGTTTATTCAAAACATAAAGTGTTATAATAGCTTTATGGGAAGTTAGTTATAACGACTTTATGAAAACAAAAGAATGGTTTTATTATTGGATTAAAAATGGTAACCTGATTTTGGGAAAGGAGAAGTAACTTGAGTTTAAAAGTATATGTAACTTGTTTTCAAATATCGAACTTTTCTTGATAGGAAAATATAAGTGGCTTGGTTTTAAAAGGGTAAGAGTACCTTGATATTAAAAGAGTTAGTTACTTGGGGTTTAAAAGTATACATGACGTTGTTTTAAAAGTGTAAGCCACTTGGTTTAAAAAGTATAAAGTACTTGATTTAAACATGAACGTGTTTGGTTCTGCGGATATTAGTATCGAGTTGTTTTTACGTAAAAAGAGATCTTTTCGAATGAATTAAAGTACGTAGTATTTTAGGGTTAAAACCCGGATTGTTGGCACAAAATGGGAGTACTTGAGTTTTTATAAATGGTGAATCAATTTACATGTTAATGAAAGTCTAAAAGTATGTTGAACTTGCCTATGCTAGTTGTGATAGCTTTTGTTGTGCAAATATTGTATTTCTATACCACCGCGTCTCTCGATGGAGGGCCGGCTGACTTGTTGTGAACTTACTTGGACGTACCGGCAGTGACGGAGGATTCCACGGGTATGCTTCCATTGTTGTTGTCACATGGGCATGTCTACACCGATGAGGGATTCCGGGGGCATGTGACCATTATTGTTGGCGAAGTCTCGTGACTTACGGTTGTGATCTGGTGGTTAGCCTAGTTACTTGCCCCCGTCAGCTACGTGGCGCAGGTGGATCTGGTAGAGGCTATCGCACTTGCCACGTGTCAGCTTCGCGGGTCAGTGTTTGGACGAAGTTTCGTGACTTACGGTTGTGATCTGGTGGTTATCCTAGTTACTTGCCCCCGTCAGCTACGTGGCGCAGATGGATCTGGTAGAGGCTATCGCACTTGCCACGTGTAAGCTTCGTGATATAGTTATTTAGTGTTGTTGGTACGACTTTGGTAGTTGGCTTTCGTACTTGCCCCGGTCAGTTGATGATGCAGGTTGGCTGAGATGCATACCTCACCTGCTGCCGAGGCTGCCCGCCTCAAAACTCACCCAAAAACCCTGCCGTCCTGGCCCTCTTAGGATGATCCCTATCATGACCTCTATATATCTGATGCCCTCTATGTCGCTCCTCAACTCCCTGTGCATACGCCTAGAAACGAGCAATATCCAGGCCCGGCTGAAACGCTACTGCCATGCACCCATAAATAAGGTAGTGGTCTAGCCCCATTATGTAACGGTGCACCATGTCTGCCATGTCCACTACTATAGTAGTTGTGTATCGAGCCAATGAGTCAAACTCCAGGCTGTAGTCTCTAATAGTCCTCCCACCCTGCCTCAAAGTCAAGAACCTGTCAACCCTAGCTCTCCTCATCTCAGGAGGCAAGAAATGGTCAAGAAAGGCCTCCGTCCCACACAGCTGGAGGAGCACCCTCGCCCCTAGACATCTCTCATGACTCAAACCAGTTAACTGCTACATCGCGCAACCGGTGTGAAGCCAATACGACCGACTCGGTCTCCGAAGCCTTAATTACCCTCATCCTCCGCTGTATCTGGCGGATGAACTCCTGAGGATCATCCTCGGCCCTCGACCCATAAAACTCTAGCGGACTACAACTCAAGAAATCCCGGACCCTCAAACTACCTGCTCTGGGGTTAGATACCGACTCCTGTCTGTAAGTCTGTCCTGCTACTATCCTAGCCAGCAGCTGGACTATATCCCTCATGTCCCTATCCTCTGCCCCTGGCTGAGGAACTGGAGGCTCAAGTATCGGGGCCTCTATAGCTGCTCTAAGCTCCTCTGCTACTGGGTTACCGGTTTTGGTTAGCCTGTTTCTTACTTTATGTCTTGTTTCATGTTTAAGTTTTTATTTTCGCTAATTTTCTCTGATGTTGTATCACTAGGGTGCCCGGGGTAAGGCACCAGTCGCGGGCCCGAGATCGGGTCGTGACAAAAGTGGTATCAGAGCAGTTAATCCTCGGAAAGTGTCTACAGACCGTATCTAGTAGAGTCTTGATTATCGGCGTGTTGTGCACCACACATATAATCAGGAGGCTATAGGATATTTAGGATTGGTTTCTGTTCTTCTCACTCTGAGATCGTGCCTTAGAGCTGTGTTATAAATTGGACTCCCTCGGACGTATTCGTATGTACCAGTTATGCCTCCGCGCAAGGCAACGGGGCCCCGAATGGGCAAGCGTGAGAGGAGATACGAGTGGAACACAGAGGGTTACGAGGGCACATGCCTGGTCATTACCTGAGATAGTACTTCAAATGATGAGTTTTATGACGCCGCTAGCCCCAGCAGAGTTTAGAGCGACAGCAGTTTCTACTGAGGCCACGATACCTGAGCCTCTAGTTCCACGGCCAGAAGCCGAGGATATGAGTTCAATGAGATGGCCCAGTTACTAGCTAGGCTGGTGGCTGGGAATGAGGACGGACGGGAGCCGGTGGTTCCGGCAGTACCAGTGATTCACCCTAGATCCGATAGTCTGAGACTTCGAGATTTCTTGAGTTGCAGTCCGCCAGAGTTCTATGGATAGAGAGCTGAGGATGATCCTCAGGGTGTCATGCTAGTTTGGTAGATTGTTATGCTTGCGGCCAGCAGGGCCATTTGATTAGAGTTTGTCTGACCAGAGGTAGCACGGATGTAGAGACTCAGTCTTCGGGATCGGTGGCTGGTTCATCGCCTTCTATAGCTAGGCGCCCTGCAGGGCAGGATTATGATTAGAGCGACAAAGAGGAAGTAAGGCAGTAGTTACAGAGATATCTTTAGCCCTTAAGAGACTTGGTTATGTTGTTATGGTAGATATATGTGGAGTGTTATATGGATAGCATTGTGTTAAGTGTGATTTAGAAAACATGGGTAGTTGAAAGGGGTAAGTCTGGGGACGAGACAATTGTGAGCCTTAGAATTTATAACAGTTAGGACCTTGGATGCAAGGCCGTCTTGAGTGGATGATTTTACTGTTGGTCTTTGTCGAAGTACTTGGTATGCGTGAAATATATTGTGGGATAATTCCATGGGTAGTGTGAGATGGAAGTGATAGCTTTCATGATGTGAATTAGTAAGATTGTTCCGGATCGGGGAACGAGAGAGTTTGGCGCGACGGTGGGTCGGGTTGAGGCCATATTGCGGGTCAACCCGTAGCCCGAAATAAGGTGGGGTCAGTTCGAGGTGGTCCCGCCAGGTGGTAGGGTTACGAGGGTGCTAGGCCCAAGTTTAGGTAACCATCGCACGAGTTCGTGGATGTGTTCGACTAGAATCGGATCGTGAAGGCCGGGAATGGCCTTAAAGGAATTTGAGGCTAGTAAGATGACCAAGTTTGGAGGTAGTGACTCCAAAGGTTTTGGAAACTGAAGCGATGACTGGAGTATGGTACGTGTACTAGAAAGAGTTCGGGTGTACGAGAAGGGTACGACGGGTAAGGAAAGAAGTGAACATGTTTTAAGAAATCGGAAGTGACCATTTCTTTTGTAAAGTGAAGATGTGAAGGGAGTATGTTATATTATGGCCATTGGTGGCATAATTGGTTTCGTAAGTATAGTAGTGAAGACTATACCGGCGCATGTACGTTTGGAGACTTAGAAGGAACATTCAGGACGAATGTTTCTAGGGGGGGGGGAGAATGTTACACCCCGTACTTCCAGGGTATGTATGTGAGGACGTACGTACGAGAATACGACAGTAATATTGGAAAGGAAGAAAGATGTGATTTTTCGACGGAAAATTTTCCGGATTTTTTGAAGGAAAAAAGTTCGTTAATGGGAATTGGATTCCCAGATTTGGTATTTGGACTTCCTGGATTATATTAGAATTATGGAATTTTATTTCCGGATTTGGTCACGTGGGGCCCACGGGGAAAATTTACGGTTTTGTGGGGCCCACTTTGTTTTCGAGTTTTTCGATATTTTGGATATTTTAGGGAGATGAAATATTTTGGACGAGTAGGGGGGAGACACGTGTCACCCCCATGTGACCATGTTGGCCGATTAGGTGTGGACAAGTGGCCTTGGCCGAAATGGCTTGCCAAGTGTCTAGCCACTTGTCTTGTTTTTTGTGTGGACACTTGGAGGGTGGGACCCATACACACTTGTACCCCAATCTCACCACACACTTGCCTTGATCTTGGCCCTTGATTTCTCTATAAATACCCCCCTTGATAGCAAGACTTCTTCATCCACACTTGAGATAATTTCCAAGACAAAAATACTCCCTCCCCTTCCCTAGTTGCTCTCGGCTTTGCCTAGATTTCTTGAGAAAAAGTTGACCAAAAATCCTTAAACTTATAAGTGTTCTTCCTTAGGGTGTTAGGAAGATTGTGTACCAAGAGTTGGAAAATATTTCACACCCCTAGCCTTAGAAATACACCTTGGCCGAAACTTGCCATAGTTGAGCCTAAGTGTTCTTCACTTTTTGGAGTTAGATCTTGAAGAGGAGTTAGTTAAGAGCTTCTAAGGGTTGCTTGGAGAGGGTTGGAACATAAGGAATTGGAGCTAAACGTTGCTCAGGATCGACTTATTAATCTTGGATAATTTTGGGCTTATCGAGGTAATGATCTATGTCCCCCTATTGTAATTGGATATTACATATTGTAGTAGTTTAGAATTTAGTATAAGATATATTGGAAGGATGATTATAAAGAATTGAACTTAATTTACATTGGACTGTATTTACAGTAGACTTGTGTAGTATTATTGTGGGGCAGAGTTGTACACGTCCGGTTAGACGTGTAACCCCCTTGGAGTTGTTGGCTTGGTAGAGGGCCTTGATAGATGAGGGGTTTTATGTGGTTGCGGGGGGGGGGGGGGGAGGTGCTGCCGAATTATCCATAGAATATGGAACTTTGTGCGTAGAAATGTTCTACGAAGAGATCGAGAAGTTGATAGACGTTTTGTGGCCTTTATAGGTTGAAGTGCTACGAGTAGCGTATTCTACTTGAAGGGTGGAAAAGGCTATCAGGGTTATAGTACTTTGGAGTGTTTTGCTAATTGTCGATAATCGTCGCGAGGTATGTGATTCTTCCTATACTCTTGAGCATGATTGTTGTGAACTATATAGTACGGTAGACGTACGTGTGTGAAATGAATTTTGTTTGTTTAAAACATAAAGTGTTATAATGGCTTTATGGGAAGTTAGTTATAACGACATTATGAAGATAAAAGAAAGATTTGATTTTGAAAGCTAAACGACTTGATTTTGAAAGTTAAGAGACTTGATCTTGAAAGATAAGAGACTTGACTTATAAACGACTTGATTTCGGAAAAGGAGAAGTAACTTGATTTAAGTATGGGTTACTTGTTTTGAAAAAGAGTAAGTTACGGGGTTTTAAAAGTATACTTGATGTTATCTTAAAACTGTAAAGCACTTGGTTTAAAAAGTATAGAGTACTTGATTTTAAAAGCCTTGTAATGATTTTCTGAAGGTGTATTAATTTGGTTTGAAAAGAAAACGTGTTTTGATACTACGAGTGATAGTATCGTGTGGCTTTTATGAAAAAAAAGGTCTTTTTGAAAGAATGAAAGTAAGTAGTATTTTGGGGTTGAAACCCGGATTGTTGACATAAAATGAAAGTACGTTGAACTTGCCTATGCTTGTTGTGATAGCTTTGTTGTGCAAGTGTTGTATTTCTATGCTACCGCGTCTCTCGATGGAGGGCCGGTTATCTGATTGATTGCTTGGACATACTGACACGTTGGATGGTCCACGGGTATGCGTCCACTTTGAGTATTATCTTGTTGTTTCTTTTGGACATACTGACACGTTGGATGGTCCACGGGTATGCGTCCACTTTGAGTATTATCTTGTTATTTCCTTTGGACATACTGACACGATGGATGGTCCACGGGTATGCATCCAGTAGGATGGTTTCATGGTCATGCTTATACCGAGGTAAGATGTCGGGGCATGCGGTCATTGTGATGGGTTAAATCCCCGGGTTATGTTATTAGTCCATGGACCGCTAATCCACGAAGCTTGCCGCGGTGACGAGCGATCACAGGCTTAATTTGTACATGTGGTTACAGGTGTTATACCCCGTATTTCCAGAGTATGTATGTGAGGACATACGTACGAAAATACAAGCCTAGTAAGACAAGGATGTAGGATTTGTTTTTCCGACGGAAAATTTTCCGAACCTTGTAAAGGAATTTTACGTTTTCAAGAAATTATTTATTTTGGATTTTTCCGAGAGATGAAATATTTTGGACCAATAGGAGGGCAACATGTGTCACCCCAAGTGGACAATGTTGGACGGTTTGGTTGGACAATTGTTGGCACGTTTTTTGTGTTTAAAAGACCAAAAACATTTGGTCAAAGTCTTGAAGATATTTTGTGTAGTAGATGGATAAGTGGGACCCACACACACATGGCTCAATCTAGACCACACACATGCTTAAATCCTAACCCTTGAATGTCCTATAAATACCCCCTTAGTGCAAGACTAAAATTCATCCACACTTCAGAAAATTTCCAAGTCTTGAAAAACTCCCTCCCTCTTTAGTGTTGCTCTCGGCTTTGGGCCATATTCTTGAGAAAAACTTGTCCAAAAATCCTTAAAGTTTTAAGTGTTCTTCCTTAGTGTATTAGGAAGATTAATAACCAAAAGTTAGAAAAGATTTCACACCCTTAGCCTAAATATACCCCCTTGGCCGAGAGTTGCCAAAATTGTAGCCTAAGTGTTCTTCACTTTTGGAGTTGAAGTGTTAAGAGAAGTTGTTTAGAAACTTTTGAGGGTTTCTAGGAGCGGGTTGGAGCGTAAGGAATTGGAGCTAAACGTTGCTCAGGATCGACATATAATCTTGGATAATTTTGGGCTTATCGAGGTAATGATCTTTATCCCCCTATTGTAATTGGAAATTACATGTTGTAGTAATATATAGTTGAGTATACTATATATATAATGAATTTTGAAAAGAATTGAACTGTAATTACATAGAAGGATATTAAAGAAGAGAATCGAATCAGTAATTACATTGATCGTATTTACATGAGACTTGTGTAGTATTACCGTGAAGAGAATTGAACACGCCCGGTTAGGCGTGTAAACCCCTCGGGAGTTGTTGGCCAGTAGCCCGAGTAGAGGAGATTTATGTGGTTACGGGGAGGTGTGCCAATTTTACGTAGAATAAGGAATCTTGCATTTAGAATATTCTACGAAGAGGTCTAGGAGTTGATAGGCGTTTTGTGACCTTTATAGGTTGCAGTACTACGAGTAGCGTATTCTACTTGAATAGTGGAAAAGGCTAGCGTGGTTACTGATCTTGTGAGCGCTTTGCTAATTGTCGATAATCGTCGCGAGGTATGTGAACCTCTTCCTATCTTTTCTAGCATGATATGTTGTGAACTATGTAAGACGGTAGACGCATACGTGTTAAATGAATTTGGTTGGTTTAAAACATAAAGTGTTATAACGGCTTTATGGGAAGTTGGTTATAACAACTTTATGTGGGCAAAGAAATGGTTTGTGGTTTTTAAAAGATAAAAGACTGGATGTGAATTAATAAGGACTTGGGTTGTGTTAAAAAGTTGTGAAACCGTTTTAATGAGAAATGGGTAATTGGGTTTTAAAAGGAATAATGTTATATTGATTTCGGAAATGAGAACAAGTATCGAACAAACCACTGCAGCGTTAATAAAGGAAAAATGTATTGACTAATTAATTATTATTAAAACCAGTAGAAACCTCCATCTGCATAGAAGCTAAGATAAGACAAAATTGTATTACATTTTCTAGATCATGGTTGCTTTAATAAGATTGTTATAAACAAGAATAACCTACTCACACATAAGGCATATGTTACTCAAATTGTTTTAAAAGAGAATTATGTTATTAAGTGATTAAGACTATGAACTACGAAACCTTTCGAAAATAAGAGACTTGAGTATTTGAAATTAGGCAAACTTGAACTTTTGGAAAAGAAGGTTGTTACTTGTCTTTAAAAAAGGGGAAACTATTTTGGTTTACTTAAGATAATAGTTACTCTGTTTTGGATACTACGAGTGTTGTATCAGGTGACTTCTTATGAAAGAATGGATATTTGTAAGGGAATTGAGGTATGGTAATTTGCTTGTGCTTGCTTGTGATAGCCTTGTTGTGTGAAAATTTGTATTCTTATGCTACCGCGTCTCTCGATGGAGGGCCGTTATATTGTTATTGTTGTTACATGGACATGTCTGCACCGATGAAGAATTTCGGGGCACGCGTTACGCGCGGTTAATCACCCAGATATTGTTATTGTTGTTACATGGACATGTCTGCACCGATGAAGAATTCCGGCATGCGGCTACGCGCGTTAATCACCCAGATATTGTTATTGTTGTTACATGGACATGTCCGCACCGGCGCAGACTCCGGGCATGTGCGCGGCAGGTTGATTACCCAGATATTGTTATTATTGTTACATGGACATGCTCGCACCGATGCACTCGGCATGTGGCTACGCGCAGGTTGATTACCCGATATTGTTATTATTGTTACATGGACATGTCTGCACCGTCTGAATCCGGCATGTGGCTACGCGGCAGGTTGATTACGGTATATTGTTATTATTGTTACATGGACATGCTCGCACCGGCGCAGAATTCCGGCATGCGCTACGCGGCGGTTGGTTACCCGTATATTGTTATTATTGTTGCATCCTCGACATGCTACACCGATGGAGAATTCCGGGCATGTGGCGCGACGCGACATGATTGATGTTGTGGCGTGAGACCCATAGTTATATTTGAGTGATGACTTTGAGGCGTGAGTCCACGACTTGATCGCTTATGTTGTGTAATCGTATTTTGTTATCATATATGTCTCCGCTCTATATAGACTATTATGATTTAACTACTGATTTTTAGTTTCACATACTGTACTGGCCAGATCGACCTCCTTCGGGCCGCGTTCATGCCGCAGTAGAGGTACATCGGTTGTTGATCCTCGCTCATAGGATCACGCAACAGATTAGGAAGCTCCGTTTCTCGAGGCTTATCTTTTGGTATGTTACCCGAGTTTTAGGTTCTTGTACATTGTGGGTATGACGGGGCCCCTGTCCGTCATAGTTGTAGTTACATTCTTAGGTCTCAGAGTAATGCTTGTTGTGTGGTTTGTAAAAAGGACTTAACTGTTCGGTTTGATATATATGTATATATTTTGGAAGGTGACCATTTTGGTTAGCCTGTTTCATACTTTATGTCTTGTCTCATGTTTAGTTTTTATTTCACGATTTTCTCCGATGTTGTATCACTAGGGTGCCCGGTAAGGCACCACCACGCCCGGTTCGGTCGTGACAAAAGTGGTATCGTGAGCGATTAGTCCTCGGAAAGTGTCTGACCGCGTGTCTAGTAGTCTTGATTATCGGTGTGTTGTGCACCACATCTATAATCAGGAGGTTGCAGGACATTTAGGATTGGTTTCCATTCTTCTCATTCTAAGATCGTGCCTTAGAGCTGTGTTATAAGTTGGACCCCTCTGACGTATTTCGTTTTTACCAGTTATGCCTCCATGCAAGGCAACCCGGGCCCAGAAGGGCAAGACATCCGAGGGAGTTGCTAGTAGGACACAGAGGAGTACGAGAGCGCAGGCCCGGTCAGTACCTGAGATAGTGCTTCAGACGACGAGTTTTGCGACGCCACCGGCCCCAGCAGAGTTTAGAGCCGCAGCAGTGGCTGCTGAGACCACAGTACCTGAGCCTCCAGTCACACAGCCTGGAGCAGAGGAGATGGGTTACCGGGAGATGGCACAGTTACTAGCCAGGATTGTGGCCAGACATGAGGATAGGCTGGACGCAACAGTTCCAGTAGCACCCGTGGTTCACCCGAGATCGGATAGTTTGAGGCTACGGACTTTCTGAGTTATAGCCCGCCAGAGTTCTACGGGTCGAGGCCTGAGGATGATCGGCAGGAGTTCATCTGACAGTTACAGCAGATCATGAGAGTGATCAAGGCTTCGGAGACCGAGTCAGTGGTCTTAGGTTCACATCGGCTGCGTGATACTGCAGTCGACTGGTTTAATTCATGGGAGCTGTCCCGGGGAGAGTATACACTTCCAGCCGTATGGGACGAGTTCTCAGGGGCATTTCTTGCACATTTCTTGCCTCCACAGTTGAGGAGGGCTCGGGCCGACAAATTTTTGATGTTGAGGCGAATCCGCGCATTCGAGTACAATGTGGAGTTCGACTCATTCGCTCGGTATGTCCCCGCGTTAGTAGCTGAAATGGGGGACAGAGTACACCGCTACGTCACCGGGCTCGATGACTACTTGGCAGAGGCTTGTTCGGGTGTAGCTCTTCAGTCGGGCATGGACATTGCCCGCATGCAGGCTTATGCACTTAGATGTGAGGAGCGGAGAGGTCGACGGAATGACCGAGATCAGCAGAAGAGGGCCAGAACAGCAGGGTCCTTTGGTGACTTTCGAGGTGGACCGCCTCAGCAGCAGGCTAGTTATGCACCTTCGCCAGTACAGAGTGGTCCTCCACAACCTTCAGGGCATCCAGGGTATTCAGGAGTAGGTCAGAGCTCGAGGTTCGAGTTTTCGAGTAGGGGTGTTGGCCAGATGCAGCCACCCCTACCTCGGTGTGGTCGATGTGGTAGACCGCATTTTGGGGAGTGTCGTGGTGCCAAGGGAGCTTGTTATTTTTGCGGCCAGCAGGGCTATTTTGCGAGGAACTGTCCGACCAGGGGTAGCACGGATGTTACGACTCAGCCTTCAGGATCAGTGGCTAGTTCATCACCTTCACTAGCTATGCGCCCTGCAGGGCAGGATTGTGATTAGAGTGAAGCGGTAGTTACATGTGTATCCTTAACCCTCTAGAGATTGTATGCGTGATATGATGTTGAGTGTTATGTTTGGATAGCATTGTGTAAAATTGTGATCTAGAGAACATGGTTAGTTGAAAAGGTAAGCTTAGGGATAGGGAAATTATAAGCCTTAGAATTTTATAACAAGTTGAGACCTTAGATGTAAGGCCGTCTTAAGTAAAAGATTTTACGGTTGGTCTTTGTTGAAGTACGAGGTATGCGTGAAATATATTGTGGGATGATTCCTCGGGTCATGTAAGAAAAGTGGTAGCTTTCGGGACTTGAATAGGTAAGATTGTTCCGGATCGGGGAACAAGAGTTTGGCGCGATTATGGGTCGGGTTAAGGACCGTTCGCGGGTCAACCCGCAACCCGGAATAAGGTGGGGTCGGTTCGAGGTGGTCCCGCCAGGTGGTAGGATCACGAGGGTGCAAGGCCCAAGTTTATGTAACTCTTGTATGACTCCGTGGGCGTGTTCGACCATAATCGGATCGTGAAGGCCGGGAATGGCCTTGAAGAAATTCGAGGCTAGTAAGATGACCAAGTTTGGAGGTAGTGACTCCACAGTTTTGGAAATTGAAGCAGTAACTGAAGTGTGGAACGTATACTATAGAGAATTCGGGTGTACAAGAAGGGTACAACGAGTAAGAAAGGAAGCGAACCTATGAGAACGGGAATGATCTTTTCTTTTGTGAAGTGAAGGTGCGAAGGGAGTATCCTTTGGACCAGGAGCGAGAGTGTTATACCCCGTATTTTCCAGAGTATGTACGTAAGGGCGTACGTATAATAATTTAAGCCTTAAGATTTGGCAAGTTTCGAATTTTGTACACAAGTGCCGAAAGGAGTCGTTTTTCGACGAAACGTTTTACTAAACTTGCGAAGGGAAAAATACGGCTATGTCATTTTTAATTTTTGCGGATTTTTCCGAGAGACGAAACATTTTGGACCAACGGGAGGGTGACATGTGTCACCCTCACATTGGAAGCAAGTGGACGGCAAAGGCAAGACAATGACACGTTTTTTGTGCCTTGGGTTAGGTAGGATATTTGTGCAAGTTGGTGTGGTAGATGGATAAGGTCCACATGGTTAAAATCTAGCCCTACACTTGCCTTACACTTGGATGAATCTTGGCCATTGGTTGGTCATTTCTTGACCTATAAATACCCCTCTAAGTTGAAGACTTTCTTCATCCAAACTTGAGCAATCTTTCTAAGTCTCAAATACTCCCTCCCTCTTGTTTGCTTTCGTCCAAAGCCCTCCCTTTGAGAAAGGCCCTTGGCCGAGAGCCTCCTCCCCTTTGTAGTGTTTAGCCGAGGTACCCCCTTGCCTAGTTGTCTCGTATAAATACCCCCCTTTTGTGGTATAGAAATACTCTCCAAGTATTGTTATAATGCCCAAATACTTTAGCCCATATACCTTGTAGTACTTTCCAAAGTTACCTCTATACGTAATGCCCGGAAAATACTACTATATTTCCTTAAGTCACAAAAACGAAACCCTAAGGAAAACCTTCATAGTCGGTTGAAGTGTTAAGTAGAGGTTGCGTAGAACTTCTAAGGGTTGTTTGGAGCGGATTGGAGCACTCGGAGTAGGAGCTGAACGTTGCTCAGGATCGACGTTAGACTTGGATAATTTTGGGCTCATCGAGGTAAATACTATTGTCCTTCTATTGTAATTGGGAATTACATACTGTAGTAGTATAGAAATGAATATAAGATTCTTAGAAGAGAATTGAACTGTATCAGAAGAATATTAGAGTAGAAGATTAAAAGCAGATTTACATAGGATCAGATTTCTGATGATCGATAACCTTCATTGGTTGAATGTTCTGCAAGTAGCATGTGCTACTTAGAAGGTGGACAAGGCTAGCCGGGTTATAGCCGTGGAGCGTTTTGCTTATAGTCGATAATCGTCGCGAGGTATGTGATTCTTCCTATACTCTTGAGCATGAAGTATTTTAAAAGAATACATATAGTACGGTAGACGTACGTGTGACAATGTCTTTTGACTTAAGCCTGAATAATATGTATATATTATATGGTAGATGTACGTGTGCTAACTGAATATAGTTGTACGGCAATGTCTTTTGACTTAAGCCTGAATAAGAAGAATCTTGAAGTATTTCAAAAGAAATAAGAAACCTTTTTGAAAGAAGAGTAATACTTGGTTTTGAAAACATAAGAGTTATACTAGCTTTATGGGAAGTTAGGCATAACGTCCTAAGAGAGATAAAAAAGAATGGTTTACTGATTTTTAGAAGATAAGAGACTTGACTTAATTGTATTGATATGAAGTTTGTTAAAAGTGTGAAACCTCATTCGTGAGTAATGAGTACTTGGTTTTAAAAGGAATAATGTTTTACTGATTTCGGAAATCAGAATGTGTATCGACAAACCATTGCAGCGTTAATAAAGGAAAATGTATTGAGTAATGAAGTATTGTATTAAAACCAGTAGAAACCTCCATCTGCATAGAAGCTAAGATGAGACAAAATGATATTACATTTTCTAGATCATGGCTGCTTTAATAAATGGTTATAAACAAGAATAAACTGCCCACGCCTATGGCATATGTTACTCAAATGTTTTAAAAGAGATTAAGACATTGAACTATGAAACTTTTCTAAAATAAAGAGCCTTGAGTAATTGAAATTAGGCAAACTGGAACCTTAGGGAAAATAATGTGGTTGAAAAGGAAAGTGTTTTGGTTTACCTGAAAATGTGAGTCACTATATTTTATACTACGGGTATCGGGTGACTTTTATAAAATGAATGAATCTCTTTAAAAAGGAATTTAACGTACGTAGTACTTTAGGGTTAACACCCGGATTTTGACTTAAAATGAAAGTACTTTGAGTTGTGTATAACTTGCCTATGCTTGTTGTTGTGTAACTTGCCTATGCTTGTTGTTGTGTAACTTGCCTATTCTTGTTGTTGTGTAACTTGCCTATGCTTGTTGTTGGGTAACTTGCCTATGCTTATTGAGATAGTCTTTGTTGTGCAAGAATTGTGTTTCTATTCTACCGCGTCTCTCGATGGAGGGCTGGTTGACTTGTTGAGAACTTACTTGGACGCGTCGCAGCGACTCGGAAGATTCCACGCACGCCCATTATTATTATTACATGGGCATGTCTACACCGATGATGTGGACATGTGACCATTATGGTTATTTATGGCGGCATCGTGACTTACGGTTGTGATCGCGCGTGCTCTGTTTATTTGCCCCCGCCGCCACGTGACGCAGTGGATCTGGTATAGGTTATTGCACCGCCACGTGTCGCCTTCGCGCGGCATCGTGACTTACGGTTGTGATCGCGCGAGTGCTTACTTGCCCCGCCGCTACGTGACGCAGGTGGATCTGGTATAGGTTATTGCACCTGCCACGTGTCAGCTTCGCGAGTCAGTATTTGGATGGAGCTTCGTGACTTACGGTTGTGATCTGGTGCGTAGCCGATTCACTTGCCCCCGTCAGCTACGTGGCGCAGGTGGAGCTGGTGGAGGCTATTGCACTTGCCACGTGTCAGCTTCATGATATGGTTGTACAGTATTATTGGTACGGTCGGATCTGGTAGTTATACTTGCCCCGTACGGTTTTATTGACACAGGTAGGACCTGGTGTTCACATATACTCCTTGGTGTTGTTATATCATAGACTGCCGGCAGTGAGGAAGGAATTCCACGGGCACGAGTGATGATTTGGAGGGCGTGAGTCCCTGACTTGATATGACTGTTTATATGTGGTGTACTGTAGTTTGGTTATCATACATGTCTCCTGCTTTATATAGACTGCTATGATTTCATTTACAGTATTTTACAGTTTCACATACTTGGTACCTGTTGGCTGCGTTCATGCCGCAGGTAGAGGTACATCGGCTGTCGATCCCCGCTTTTAGGATCACCTTTCAGCGTCTTGGGAAGCTCCGTTCCTTCGGAGGCTTATCTTTGGTATGTTACCCTGATGTCTGTAGGTTCTTGTACATTCAGGGGTATGGCGGGGCCCTGTCCCGTCATAGTTGTTGTATAAATCTTAGAGGTCCAGAGCAATCGCAGCGTGGTTGTAAGGATCAGAATCGCTCAATTGTCTATATATATATATGTTGAAAGGCAACCGTTTTGGTTGGCCTATTTTCTTTTATCTTGATCCATGTCTATTTGAATGTTTAAGTTTTTATTTCCGCTGGTTTTTCTCTGATGTTGTATCACTAGGGTGCCCGGGGTAAGGCACCAGTCACGGGCCCCGGAACGGGTCGTGACAAAAGTGGTATCAGAGCAGTTAGTCCTCGGAAAGTGTCTACAGACCGTGTCTAGTAGAGTCTTGATTATCGATGTGTTGTGCACCACATCTATAATCAGGAGGCTGCAGGACGTTTAGGATTGGTTTCTATTCTTCTCATTCTGAGATCGTGCCTTAGAGCTGTGTGATAAGTTGGACCCCTCTGACGTACTTCGTTTTCACCAGTTATGCCTCCGCGCAAGGCAACCCGGGCCCGTGGCGGCAAAGCGTGAGGGAGCTGCGAGTAGAGCAGCGGCAGTCTCTACAGAGACCACAGTACCTGAGCCTCCAGTCCCGCAGTCCGGAGCAGAGGAGATGGGTTACAAGGAGTGGGCCCAGTTAATGGCCAGGGTTGTGGCCAGACTTGAGGATAGGCTGGACGCAGTTCGATGCACCATGGTTCACCCAAGATCGAGATAGTTTGAGGCTACGGATTTTCCGAGTTGTAGGCCGCGAGTTTTATGGGTCGAGGCACGAGGATGATCCGCAGAGTTCATCCGAAGCGATTCTGGATCGCGAGTGATCAAGGCATCGGAGACCGAGTCAGTGGTCCTAGGTTCGCATCGGCTGCGTGATACCGCAGTCGACTGGTTTGATTGGTGGGAGCTGTCCCGGGGAGAGAACGCACATCCAGCTGTATGGGACGAGTTCTCAGGGGCATTTCTTGCACACTTCTTGCCTCCACAGATGAGGAGGGCTCGGGCCGACAGATTTTTGGTGTTGCGGCAGAACGGGCGTACGGTTCGGGAGTACAATGTGGAGTTCGACTCATTGGCCCGGTACGTCCCCGCGTTAGTAGCTAGTATGGAGGATCGAGTGCACCGATATGTTACAGGGCTCGATGATTACCTAGCAGAGAGTTTTTCGGGTGTAGCTCTTCAGCCGGGCATGGACATTGCCCGCATGCAGGCTTATGCACTTGGATGTGAGGAGCGGAGGAATCGACGGAATGACCGAGATCAGCAGAAGAGGGCCAGAACAGCAGGGTCCTTTGGTGACTTTCGAGGCGGACCGCCTCAGCAGCAGACTAGTTATGTACCTCCGCCAGTACAGAGTGGTCCTCCACAGCCTTCGGGACCTTCGGGATATTCAGGAGCACGCCGTGGCTCCTGTGCTCAGATCTTCAGTGGAGTAGAAGTGTTCACCGGATGAGGCCACCCGTATCTCAGTGTGACCATTGTGGTAAAGCCCATAGAGGGGAATGTCGTACTGGTTTGGGAGATTGTTATACTTGTGGCCGAAGTGGCCATTTGATCGAGACCGTCCACTGGGGTAGCACTGGTGGGATAGCACAGACTACTAGATCAGTTGCGGGTTCTTCACCTTCCATAGCTAGGCAGGATGTTCATACACCGGCAGGCCACGGCAGAGGTCGCGATGGAAGTTCCCAGTTTTAGCGGTCCTTTGCACCGCCCATTTCAGGTATATCCTTAACCCTCTAGAGACTTGTATGTATTGATGTGATGATAATGTGTTAAGTGTTATGTTCGGATAGCTTTGTGCAAAAAAAATGTGATTTAGAAGCCTGGTTAGTAAAGGGTAAGCCTGGGGGTGAGAAAATGATGAACCTTAGAATATTACAGTTGAGACCTTAGACGTAAGGCCGTCTTGAGTACAAGTTCTTGCGAGTGATCCTTGTCAGAACGTATAGGTATACGTGGAGTAATTGTGGGAAAATTCCTTGGGTAGTGTAAAATGGAAGTGGTAGCTTTCATGACCTGTATAGGTAAGATTGTTCCGGATCGGGGAACAAGAGCTTGATGCGTTAAGTAGGTCGGGTTGGGGCCATGTTGCGGGCCAACCCGCGGCCTGTTTCGAGGTGGGGTCAGCTCTGGATGGTCCCGCCAGGTGGTAGGGTCACGAGGGTGCTAGGCCCAAGTTTAGATGACCATCGTATGAGTTCGTGGATATGTTCGATCAGAAGCAGATCGTGAAGGCCGGGAATGGCCTTAAGGAAGATTGAGGCTAGTAAGATGACCAAGTTTGGAGGTGGTGACTCCAAAGTTTTGAGAACTGAAACGATGACTGAAGTGTGAGACCGTATACTAGAAGAGTTCAAGTGTTCGAGAAGGGTATGACGAGTAAGGAAGGAAGAGAACGTGTGTTATTTTGTGGCCAGCTGTGGCATTGGCAACTTGTTAAGAAGAACTTTATCATTATCCGTCTTGAGAAGGAACATTCGAGACGAATGTTTCTAAGGAGGGGAGAATGTTATACCCCGTATTTTCCAGAGTATATACGTAAGGGCGTACGTATAATAATTTAAGCCTTAAGATTTGGCAAGTTTCGAATTTTGTACACAAGTGCCGAAAGGAGTCGTTTTTTGACGAAACGTTTTACTAAACTTGCGAAGGGAAAAATACGGCTATGTCATTTTTAATTTTTGCGGATTTTTCCGAGAGACGAAACATTTTGGACCAACGGGAGGGTGACATGTGTCACCCTCACATTGGAAGCAAGTGGACGGCAAAGGCAAGACAATGGCACGTTTTTTGTGCCTTGGGTTAGGTAGGATATTTGTGCAAGTTGGTGTGGTAGATGGATAAGGTCCACATGGTTAAAATCTAGCCCTACACTTGCCTTACACTTGGATGAATCTTGGCCATTGGTTGGTCATTTCTTGACCTATAAATACCCCTCTAAGTTGAAGACTTTCTTCATCCAAACTTGAGCAATCTTTCTAAGTCTCAAATACTCCCTCCCTCTTGTTTGCTTTCGTCCAAAGCCCCCTCCCCCTTTGAGAAAGGCCCTTGGCCGAGAGCCTCCCCCTCCCCCTTTGTAGTGTTTAGCCAGGTACCCCCTTGCCTAGTTGTCTCGTATAAATACCCCCCTTTTGTGGTATAGAAATACTCTCCAAGTATTGTTATAATGCCCAAATACTTTAGCCCATATACCTTGTAGTACTTTCCAAAGTTACCTCTATACGTAAAGCCCGGAAAATACTACTATATTTCCTTAAGTCACAAAAACGAAACCCTAAGGAAAACCTTCATAGTCGGTTGAAGTGTTAAGTAGAGGTTGCGTAGAACTTCTAAGGGTTGTTTGGAGCGGATTGGAGCACTCGGAGTAGGAGCTGAACGTTGCTCAGGATCGACGTTAGACTTGGATAATTTTGGGCTCATCGAGGTAAATACTACTGTCCTTCTATTGTAATTGGGAATTACATACTGTAGTTGTATAGAAATGAATATAAGATTCATAGAAGAGAATTGAACTGTATCAGAAGAATATTAGAGTAGAAGATTAAAAGCAGATTTACATAGAATCAGTATTTACTGATGGTGATAACCTTCATTGGTTGAATGTTCTGCAAGTAGCATGTGCTACTTAGAAGGTGGACAAGGCTAGCCGGGTTATAGCCGTGGAGCGTTTTGTTTATAGTCGATAATCGTCGCGAGGTATGTGATTCTTCCTATACTCTTGAGCATGAAGTATTTTAAAAGAATACATATAGTACGGTAGACGTATGTGTAGCAATGTCTTTTGACTTAAGCCTGAATAATATGTATATATTATATGGTAGATGTACGTGTGCTAACTGAATATAGTTGTACGGCAATGTATTTTGACTTAAGCCTGAATAAGAAGAATCTTGAAGTATTTCAAAAGAAATAAGAAACCTTTTTGAAAGAAGAGTAATACTTGGTTTTGAAAACATAAGAGTTATACTAGCTTTATGGGAAGTTAGGTATAACGTCCTAAGAGAGATAAAAAAGAATGGTTTACTGATTTTTAGAAGATAAGAGACTTGACTTAATTGTATTGATATGAAGTTTGTTAAAAGTGTGAAACCTCATTCGTGAGTAATGAGTACTTGGTTTTAAAAGGAATAATGTTTTACTGATTTCGGAAATCAGAATGTGTATCGACAAACCATTGCAGCGTTAATAAAGGAAAATGTATTGAGTAATGAAGTATTGTATTAAAACCAGTAGAAACCTCCATCTGCATAGAAGCTAAGATGAGACAAAATGATATTACATTTTATAGATCATGGCTGCTTTAATAAATGGTTATAAACAAGAATAAACTGCCCACGCCTATGGCATATGTTACTCAAATGTTTTAAAAGAGATTAAGACATTGAACTATGAAACTTTTCTAAAATAAAGAGCCTTGAGTAATTGAAATTAGGCAAACTGGAACCTTAGGGAAAAGAATGTGGTTGAAAAGGAAAGTGTTTTGGTTTACCTGAAAATGTGAGTCACTCTATTTTATACTACGGGTATCGGGTGACTTTTATAAAAGGAATGGATCTCTTTAAAAAGGAATTTAACGTACGTAGTACTTTAGGGTTAACACCCGGATTTTGACTTAAAATGAAAGTACTTTGAGTTGTGTATAACTTGCCTATGCTTGTTGTTGTGTAACTTGCCTATGCTTGTTGTTGTGTAACTTGCCTATGCTTGTTGTTGTGTAACTTGCCTATGCTTGTTGTTGGGTAACTTGCCTATGCTTATTGAGATAGTCTTTGTTGTGCAAGAATTGTGTTTCTATTCTACCGCGTCTCTCGATGGAGGGCCGGTTGACTTGTTGTGTTATACCCCGTATTTCCAGAGTATGTACGTGAGGGCGTACGTATAAGAATTTGAGCCTTAAGAGTAGGCAAGGTTCGAAATTGGGCACAAGTGCCGAAAAGAGTCGTTTTCCGACGAAACGTTTCCACAGCTTACGTAGGGAAAATTCCGGCTATGTCATTAATAATTTTTGCGGATTTTTCCGAGAGACGAAACATTTTGGACCAACGGGAGGGTGACAAGTGTCACCCTCACATTGGAAGCAAGTGGACGACAAGCTTGACCATTGGCACGTTTTTGGTGTTGAATTTTTGGTCAAGGGTTAGGTAGGATATTTTGTGTAGATGGATAAGGTAGCACATGGCTAAATCTTGGCCTTACACTTGCTATGCACTTGTCTTCATCTTGGCCATTGGTTGGCCTTCACTTGACCTATAAATACCCCTCTAAGTTGAAGACTTTCTTCATCCAAAACTTGAGCAATCTATCTAAGTCTCAAAATACTCCCTCCCTCTTGTTCTTTCGTCCACCACACCCCCCTCCCCCTTTGAGAAGGCCCTTTGGCCGAGAGCTTCCCCCTCCCCCTTTGTAGTGGTTAGCCGTGGGGTACCCCCCCCTAGCCTAGTTGTTTTCGTATAATACCCCTTTTGTGGTATAGAAATACTCTCCTAGTAATGTTGTAATGTCCAAATACCTTGTAGTTTTCCCAAGGTTACACTTATACAAAAGCCCAGAAAATACTATTATACTTCCTTTAGCCACTAAACGAAACCCTAAGGAAATCTTCATTGATAGTTGAAGTATTTGAGTAGAAGTTGGTTAGAACTTCTAAGGGTTGTTTGAGCGGGTTGGAGCGCACGAGTAGAGCTAAACCTTGCTCAGATCGACATATAAACTCGGAGAATTATGGGCTTATCGAGGTACACACTCTAGACCTGCTAGTGCACTTGGAACTTACATGTTGTCGGACTATATAATTGAAGTATACTATATATAGAATGAACATTATAATTGCGGCAATTTCTTTTGACTTAAGCTCGATAATACTTACAGCAATGTCTTGCGACTTAAGCCCGAATTTAAAGAAGAGAACTGAATCGTAATTACATAGATCAGACATGAGACTTGTAGCATTCTTGTGTAGTAGAATTGTACACGCCCGTTAGACGTGCAAACCCCCGGTTGGCTTGGTAGCCTCGATAGAGGAGATTTACGCTGTCATGTGCGGGGAGGGGAGGTGTCGCGAATTTTCTGTAGAATATTCTACATTGAGATCTAAGATGTTAATAGGCGCCAGTGGCCTCTATAGGTTGAAATACTGCGTGTGGCGTGGTCTACTTGGCTTAAGGTGTAGCCGACAGTTTGAGGTACTTGGAGCGTTTTGCTATTAGTCGATAATCGTCGCGAGGTATGTGAACCTCTCCCTATCTTTTCTAGCATGATATGTGTGTAACTATGTAGTACGGTAGACGTACATGTGCTAAATGTATTTGATTGGTTTAAAACATAAAGTGTTATAACAGCTTTATGTAGGTAAGGAAATGCTTTGTGGTTTTAAAAAGGTAACTGATTTGACTTATAACTGACTTGTTGTGTAATAGTAAAGAATCTTGAAGTATTTCAAAAGAATGCTGAATCATCTTTAACAGAAGAGTAATACTTGGTTTTGAAAACATAAGAGTTATACTAGCTTTATGGGAAGTTAGGTATAACGTCTTAAGAGAGAATGGTTTTACTGATTTCTAGAAGTTAAGAGACTTAATCTTAAAAGATAAGAGACTTGACTTGATATGGATGTTAGTGTGAAACCTCATTCGTGAGTAATGAGTACCTGGTTGTAAAAGGAATAATGTTTTACCGATTCGAAATCGAATAAGTATCGAACAAACCATCGCAGCTAATAAAGGAAAATGTAATGACTAATGAAGTATTATTAAAACCAGAGAAACCTCCATCCGCAGAAGCTAAGATGAGACAAAATGAGATTACATTTTCTAGATCATGGCTGCTTAATAAGATTGATTATGAACAAGAATAACCTACTCGCCTGTGGCATATGTTACTCAATTGTTTTAAAAAGAGATTAAGACATTAAACTATGAAACTTTTCTAAAAAGAGATCGCGTAATTGAAATTAGGCAACCGAACTTTAGGTAAAGAAAGGCATTCAGGTTGTCTTAAAATGGTTTAAAACATAAAGTGTTATAACAGCCTTATGGGAAGTTGGTTATAACGACTTTATGAAAACAAAAGAAGGGTTTTTATCACTGGTTTTAATGTGGTAACTTGACTTTAAAAAGAGAAGTGTTTTGGTCTAAAAAGAAGGCATGCTATTGCCTTAATTTGGTTTTAAAAAGGATAGTATGGAAGTTGTTTTGGTTTACTTAAAAGATATAAGTCACTCTATTTTATGCTACGGGTATCGGGTGACTTTTATAAAAAGGGAATGGATCTTTAAAAAGGAATTTAACGTACGTAGTACTTTAGGATTAAAACCCGGACTTTGACATAAAATGAAAGTACCTTGAGTTGTGGATAACTTGCCTATGCTTGTTGTTGTGTAACTTTCCTATGCTTGTTGTTGTGTAACTTGCCTATGCTTGTTGTGATAGCCTTTGTTATGCAAGAATTGTGTTCTATATTACCGCGTCTCTCAATGGAGGGCCGGTTGACTCGTTGAGGACTTACTTGGACGTACCGGCAGTGACGGAAAAATTCCACGGGTATGCTCCTGATGATAGTGTTATTCCATGGACTAGCTCTCCATGAGGTTTCTTACTGTTCGGCCTTGGTACCCGGTGGTCGGCCAGATTTGCCCCGCCTCGTGGCTGATTCGCCTTGGTACTGGTAGTTAGCCCTCGCACTTGCCCTGCTCAGTGTAGTGGCGGTCTCGTGATACGCCCTTGGTACGGTGGTCACCAGATTGCCCCGCCGCTACGTGACCGCCTTGGTATCCGTAGTCGGCTCGCACTTGCCCCGCGTGTCGCCTTCGTGGTTTGGTTGTATTGTATTGTTATTACGGCTTTGGCATCGTGTAGGACTTGGTGTTCAAGTGTACTTCTTGATGTTATCATATCATGATCGCCGTGATGGAAGGTATTCCACGGGCATGACTGATGTTGTGGCGTGAGACCCATAATTATATTTGAGTAAATGACCCGGAGGGCGTGAGACCCTCACTTGATATAACTGTTATATGTGAGTACTGTAGTTTGGTTTCAAACATGTCTCCTGCTTTATATATACTATTATGATTTCATTTACTGATTTACGCTTCACATACTGTACTGTTATCGACCTCGCCGGGACCGTTCATGCCGCAGGTAGAAGTACATCGTCTGTCGATCCCCGCTTTTAGGATCACCTTTCAGCGTATTGGGAAGCTCCGTTCCTCCGGAGGCTTATCTTTGGTATGTTACCCTGATGTCTGTAGGTTCTTGTTCATTCAGGGGTATGGCGGGGCCCCGTCCGTCATAGTTGTTGTAAAAATCTTAGGTCCAGAGCACCGTAGGCGTGGTTGTAAGGATTGTAAATCGTCGACGCTTATATATATATGTTGAAAGGCAACTGCTTTGGTTGGCTTGTTTATTTATAATATCTCTCATTTCATGTTCATGTTTTATTTCCGCTGATTTTCTCTCGATGTTGTATCACCAGGTGCCCGGTAAGGCACCGCCACGCCCGCATTCGGTCGTGATAAAGTGGTATCGTGAGCGATTAGTCCTCGGAAAGTGTCTATAGACCGTGTCTAGTAGAGTCTTGATTATCGTGTGTTGTGCACCACATCTATAATCGTGAGGTCGCAGGACATTTAGGTTGGTTTCCATTCTTCTCATTACGTGATCGTGCCTTAGCCGTGTAATAAGATCGGGCCCTCCGACATACTTCGTTTTACCGCTATGCCTCGCGTACAACCCGCCTGGCGGCAAGGCAAAGCAGAGGAGCTGCGAGTAGAGCAATGCGCAGAGACCACAAGACTGAGCCTCCGATCCGCACCGGAGCAGCAGGAGATGAGTCACAAGGAGTGGGCCCGCGATGGCCGTGGTCAGGCGGACTTGAGGATAGGCCGGACGCAGCAGCCAAAGAGCACCGTGGTTCACCCTAGATCGATAGTTCGAGGCTACGGATTTTCCGAGTTGTAGGCCGCCGAGTTTTATGGGTCGAGGCACGAGGATGATCCGCAGGAGTTCATCCGACGCCATGCCGATCATGAGAGTGATCAAGGCATCGGAGACCGAGTCGGTGGTCCTAGGTTCGCGACGGCCGCGTGATACCGCAATGCCGATCGTTTGATTTGTGGAGCTGTCCCGGGAGAGCATGCACTTCCAGCTTTATGGGACGAGTTCTCAGAGGCCTTTCTTGCACATTTCTTGCCTCCACAGATGAGGAGGGCTCGGGCAGACAGATTTTTGGTGTTGCGGCAGAACGGGCGTACGGTTCGGGAGTACAATGTGGAGTTCGACTCATTGGCCCGGTACGTCCCCGCGTTGGTAGCTAGTATGGAGGATCGAGTGCACCGATATGTTACAGGGCTCGATGATCACCTAGCCGAGAGTTGTTCGGGTGTAGCTCTTCAGCCGGGCATGGACATTGCCCGCATGCAGGCGTATGCACTTGGATGTGAGGAGCGGATAAATCGACGGAATGACCAGGGTCAGCAGAAGAGGGTCAGAACAGCAGGGTCCTTTGGTGACTTTCGAGGCGGACCGCCTCGAAGAAAGCCGCTTATGCGCCCACCAGCTCAGTGGTCCTCCACAGCCGGGACCTTTGGGATATTCAGAGCGGTCGTGGCTCCTGTGTTTCAGATTTTCAGGAGTAAGTGCTCGCGGATAAGGTTGCCCTTGTCTAAGTGTGGCCAGTGGAAAACTTCATAAGGGAGAGTGTCGTCGACTTGGGAGGTTGTTATTCTTGCGCGCCAGCAGGCCATCTGGCGAGAGACCGTCCACTGTGGTAGCGCTGGTAGGATAGCACGCACTACTAGAGCAGCTATGGTTCTACACCTTCCATAGCCGTGAAGTATGTTCGCACCTACAGCCCCAGAGAGGTCGCGGTGGAGTTCCCGATTTAGCGGTCCTTTAAACCGCCTATTTTCAGTATATCCTTAACCTCTAGAGTTTTGTATGTATTGATGTTATGATGATGTGTTTAGTGTTATGTTCGGATAGCCTTGTGCTAAAATGTGATTTGGAAACCTGGTTGGTAAAAAGAGTAAGCCTGGGGGTGAGAAAGTGATGAACCTTAGAATATTACAGTTGAGACCTTAGATGTAAGGCCATCTTGAGTACAAGATTTTGCGGGGGATCTTTGTCAGAATGTGTAAGTATCGTGGTGTAATTGTGGAAAAATTTCGGGTGGTATAAATGGAAGTGGTAGCTTTCATGACCAGATAGGTAAGATTGTTCCGGATCGAGAAACGAGAGTCGGCGTGATGAGGCTCGGGTTGAGGACGTGTTGCGTGTCAACCCGTGGCCGGAATGAGGTGGGTCGATCGAGGTGGTCCCGCCAGGTGGTAGGGTCACGAGGGTGCTAGGCCCAAGTTTAGATGACCGTCGTATGAATTCGTGGTTATGTTCGACCAGAAGCGGATCGTGAAGGCCGGGAATGGCCTTAGAAGAGGAGTGAAGCTAGTAAGATGACCAAGTTTGGAGGTGGTGACTCCAAAGTTTTGGGAACTGTAGCGATGAATGAAGTATGGTACGTATACTAGAAGAGTTCAGATGTTCGAGAAGGGCACGACGAGTAAGGAAGGAAGAGAACGTGTGTTATTTCGTGGCCAGGTGTGGCGTTGGCAACCTGTTAGAAGAACTTCATCGTTATCCGTCTTGAGAAGGATCATTCGGGACGAATGTTTCTAAGGAGGGGAGAATGTTATACCCCGTATTTCCAGATTATGTACGTGAGGGCGTACGTATAAGAATTTGAGCCTTAAGAGTAGGCAAGGTTCGAAATTGGGCACAAGTGCCGAAAAGAGTCGTTTTCCGACGAAACGTTTCCACAGCTTACGTAGGGAAAATTCCGGCTATGTCATTAATAATTTTTGCGGATTTTTTCGAGAGACGAAACAGTTTGGACCAACGGGAGGGTGACAAGTGCCACCCACACACTGGAAGCAAGTGGACGACAAGCTTGACCATTGGCACGATTTTGGTGTTGAATTTTTGGTCAAGGGTTAGGTAGGATATTTTGTGTAGATGGATAAGGTAGCACATGGCTAAATCTTGGCCTTACACTTGCTATGCACTTGTCTTCATCTTGGCCATTGGTTGGCCTTCACTTGACCTATAAATACCCCTCTAAGTTGAAGACTTTCTTCATCCAAAACTTGAGCAATCTATCTAAGTCTCAAAATACTCCCTCCCTCTTGTTCTTTCGTCCACCACACCCTCTCCCCCTGTGAGAAGGCCCTTTGGCCGAGAGCTTCCTCCCTCAGTAGTGGTTAGCCTGGTACCCCAGCCTAGTTGTTTTCGTATAATACCCTTTATTGTGGTATAGAAATACGCTCCTCGTATTGTTGTAATGTCCAAATACTCGCCCAAATACCTTGTAGATTTCCCAAGGTTACACTTATACAAAAGCCCTAAAATACTATTATACTTCCTTTAGCCACTAAACTAAACCCTAAGGAAATCTTCATTGATAGTTGAAGTAATTGAGTAGAAGTTGGTTAGAACTTCTAAGGGTTGTTTGAGCGGTTGAGCGCACGGAGTAGAGCTAAACCTTGCTCAGATCGACATATAAACTCGGATAATTTTGGGCTTATCGAGGTAAACACTCTTGACCTTCTATTGTAATTGGAAATTACATGTCAGAGGAATATATAGTTGAAGTATACTATATATAGAACTGAACATTATAATTGTGCGCAATGTCTTTTGACTTAAGCCCGAATAATACTTACGGCAATGTCTTGCGACTTAAGCCTGAATTTAAAGAAGAGAATCGAATCGTAATTACATAGGATCAGACATGAGACTTGTGTAGCATTGCTGTGTAGTAGAAATTGTACACGTCCGGTTAGACGTGCAAACCCCCCCCCCCGGGTTGGCTTGGTAGCCTCGATAGAGAGAGAGATTTACGCATGATGTGGGAGGTGTCGCCGAATTTTCTGTAGAATATTCTACATTGAGATCTAAGATGTTAATAGGCGCCTTGTGGCCTCTATAGGTTGAAATACTGCGTGTGGCGTGGTCTACTTGGCTTAAGGTGTAGCCGACAGTTTGAGGTACTTGGAGCGTTTTGCTATTAGTCGATAATCGTCGCGAGGTATGTGAACCTCCCCCTATCGTTTCTAGCATGATATGTGTGTAACTATGTAGTACGGTAGACGTACATGTGCTAAATGTATTTGATTGGTTTAAAACATAAAGTGTTATAACAGCTTTATGGCAAGTTGGTTATAACAGCTTTATATAGGTAAGGAAATGCTTTGTGGTTTTAAAAAGGTAACTGATTTGACTTATAACTGACTTGTTGTGTAATAGTAAAGAATCTTGAAGTATTTCAAAAGAATGCTGAATCATCTTTAACAGAAGAGTAATACTTGGTTTTGAAAACATAAGAGTTATACTAACTTTATGGGAAGTTAGGTATAACGTCTTAAGAGAGAATGGTTTTACTGATTTCTAGAAGTTAAGAGACTTAATCTTAAAAGATAAGAGACTTGACTTGATATGGATGTTAGTGTGAAACCTCATTCGTGAGTAATGAGTACTTGGTTTTTAAAAGGAATAATGTTTTACTGATTTCGGAAATCAGAATAAGTATCGAACAAACCACTGCAGCGCTAATAAAGGAAAATGTAATGACTAATGAAGTATTATTAAAACCAGTAGAAACCTCTATCTGCATAGAAGCTAAGATGAGACAAAATGAGATTACATTTTCTAGATCATGGCTGCTTAATAAGATTGATTATGAACAAGAATAACCTACTCGCCTAGGGCATATGTTACTCAATTGTTTTAAAAAGAGATTAAGACATTGAACTATGAAACTTTTCTAAAAAGAGACTGACGTAATTGAAATTAGGCAAACTGGAACTTTAGGGTAAAGAAAGGCATTGTGTTGTCTTAAAATGGTTTAAAACATAAAGTGTTATAACAGCCTTATGGGAAGTTGGTTATAACGACTTTATGAAAACAAAAGAAGGGTTTTTATCACTGGTTTTAATGTGGTAACTTGACTTTAAAAAGAGAAGTGTTTTGGTCTAAAAAGAAGGCATGGTATTGCCTTAATTTGGTTTTAAAAAGGATAGTATGGAAGTTGTTTTGGTTTACTTAAAAGATATAAGTCACTCTATTTTATGCTACGGGTATCGGGTGACTTTTATAAAAAGGGAATGGATCTTTAAAAAGGAATTTAACGTACGTAGTACTTTAGGATTAAAACCCGGACTTTGACATAAAATGAAAGTACCTTGAGTTGTGGATAACTTGCCTATGCTTGTTGTTGTGTAACTTGCCTATGCTTGTTGTTGTGTAACTTGCCTATGCTTGTTGTGATAGCCTTTGTTATGCAAGAATTGTGTTCTATATTACCGCGTCTCTCAATGGAGGGCCGGTTGACTAGTTGAGGACTTACTTGGACGTACCGGCAGTGACGGAAAAATTCCACGGGTATGCTCCTGATGATAGTGTTATTCCATGGACTAGCTCTCCATGAGGTTTCTTACCGTCGCCTGGTACCGGTGGTGGCTTCAGATTTGCCCCGCCTCGTGGTCGATTCGCCTTGGTACCTGTAGTTAGCCCTCGCACTTGCCCCGCTCAGGTGTAGTGGCGAAGTCTCGTGATACGCTGGTACCGGTGGTCGACCAGATTGCCTTGCCACCACGTGGACCGCCTTGGTATCTGTAGTCGCTCGCACGCGCCCCGTGTCGCCTTCGTGGTTTGGTTGTATTGTATTGTTATTACGCTTTGGCATCGTGTAGGACTTGGTGTTCAAGTGTACTTCTTGATGTTATCATATCATGATCGCCGTGATGAGGAAGGTATTCCACGGGCATGACTGATGTTGTGGCGTGAGACCCATAATTATATTTGAGTAAATGACCCGGAGGGCGTGAGACCCTGTCTTGATATAACTGTTATATGTGTGTACTGTAGTTTGGTTTCATACATGTCTCCTGCTTTATATAGACTATTATGATTTCATTTACAGATTTACGCCACATACTGTACCAGATCGACTCTCCTTCGGGGCCGTTCACGCCGCAGTAGAAGTACATCTGTCGATCCCCGCTTTAGGATCACCTTTCAGCGTATTGGAAGCTCCGTTCTTCTGAGGCTTATCTTTGGTATGTTACCACGATGTCAGAGGTTCTTGTACATCTGTGGTATGGGCCCCTGTCCGTCATAGTTGTTGTAAAAATCTTAGAGGTCCAGAGTAATCACAGTGCGGGCGTTGTAAGGATTGTAAATCTGTCGACGCTTATATATATATGTTGAAAGGCAACCGCTTTGGTGCTTTGCTTATTTATAATATCTCTCATTTCATGTTCATGTTTTATTTCCGCTGATTTTCTCTGATGTTGTATCACTAGGGTGCCCGGGGTAAGGCACCAGTCACGGGCCCGGATTCGGGTCGTGACATGTTGAGAACTTACTTGGACGTACCGACAGAGACGGAAGATTCCACGGGTACACTTCCATTATTATTATTACATGGGCATGTCTACACCGATGATGTGGACATGTGACCATTATGGTTATTTATGGCGAAGTATCGTGACTTACGGTTGTGATCGCGCGAGTGCTTATTTGCCCCCGTCGCCACGTGACGCAGTGGATCTGGTATAGGTTATTGCACCGCCACGTGTCGCCAGCGGTGAAGTATCGTGACTTACGGTTGTGATCGGTGCGTGCTGCTTTCGCCGCCCACGTGGACGCAGTGGATCTGGTATAGGTTATTGCACCGCCACGTGTCGCCTTCGCGAGTCGATTTGGATGGAGCCGTGACTTACGGTTGTGATCAGTGCGTAGCCGATTCACTTTCCCCGCTACCTACGTGGCGCAGTGGGTAGTGGAGGCTATTGACTTGCCACGCTTTCACCTTCGTGATATGGTTGTACAATATTATTGGTATGGTCGGATCTCGGTAGTTATACTTGCCCGCACGGTTTTATTGACACAGTAGGACACAGTGTTCACATATACTCCTTGGTGTTGTTATATCATAGATCACGGTGAGGAAGGAATTCCACGCACGAGTGATGATTTGGAGGCGTGAGTCCCCGACTTGATATATTTGTTTATATGTGGTGTACTGTAGTTGGTTATCATACATGTCTCCAGCTTTATATAGACTGCTATGATTTCATTTACGATTTTCTGCTTCACATACTTAGTACTGTTGTCAGATCGACTCCTTCGGCTGCGTTCATGCCGCATGTAGGTACATCTACCGCCGATCCCCGCTTTTAGGATCACCTTTAGCGTCTTGGGAAGCTCTGTTCCTTGGAGGCTTATCTTTGGTATGTTACCCACGATGTCGTAGGTTCTTGTACATTCGGGGTATGGCGGGCCCCGTCCGTCATAGTTGTTGTATAAATCTTAGAGGTCCGTAGTAATTGTGTGGCGAGTTGTAAGGATTAGAATCGCTCAATTGTCTATATATATATGTTGAAAGGCAACCGTTTTGGTTGGCCTATTTTCTTTTATCTTGATCCATGTCTATTTGAATGTTTAAGTTTTTATTTCCGCTGGTTTTTCTCTGATGTTGTATCACTAGGGTGCCCGGGGTAAGGCACCAGTCACGGGCCCCGGAACGGGTCGTGACAGAGAGTTGGTGTTGTTTTACATCTTCGAGGTGATTCCTCGTTGGCTTGGATTTGGGTTTCGCGCGTATGTTATATTATGGCAATATGTGGCATAGTTGGTTTCATAAATGTAGTAGTGGAGACTATACCGGCGCATGTGTGTTTGGAGACTTAGAAGGAACATTCGGGACGAATGTTTCTAAGGGGGGAAGAATGTTATACCCCGTATTTCCAGAGTATGTATGTGAGGACGTACGTATGAAAATACAAGCCTAGTAGGACAAGGATGTAGGATTTGTTTTTCCTAACCTTGTAAAGGAATTTTACGTTTTCAAGAAATTATTTATTTTGGATTTTTCCGAGGGATGAAATATTTTGGACCAATAGGAGGGCGACATGTGTCACCCCAAGTGGACAATGTTGGACGGTTTGGTTGGACAATTGTTGGCACGTTTTTTGTGTTTAAAAGACCAAAAACATTTGGTCAAAGTCTTGAAGATATTTTGTGTAGTAGATGGATAAGTGGGACCCACACACACATGGCTCAATCTAGACCACACACTTGCTTAAATCCTAACCCTTGAATGTCCTATAAATACCCCCTTAGTGCAAGACTAAAATTCATCCACACTTGAGAAAATTTCCAAGTCTTGAAAAACTCCCTCCCTCTTTAGTGTTGCTCTCGGCTTTGGGCCATATTCTTGAGCAAAACTTGTCCAAAAATCCTTAAAGTTTTAAGTGTTCTTCCTTAGTGTATTAGGAAGATTAGTAACCAAAAGTTAGAAAAGATTTCACACCCTTAGCCTAAATATACCCCCTTGGCCGAGAGTTGCCAAAATTGTAGCCTAAGTGTTCTTCACTTTTGGAGTTGAAGTGTTAAGAGAAGTTGTTTAGAAACTTCTGAGGGTTTCTAGGAGCGGGTTGGAGCGTAAGGAATTGGAGCTAAACGTTGCTCAGGATCGACATATAATCTTGGATAATTTTGGGCTTATCGAGGTAATGATCTTTATCCCCCTATTGTAATTGGAAATTACATGTTGTAGTAATATATAGTTGAGTATACTATATATAGAATGAATTTTGAAAAGAATTGAACTGTAATTACATAGAAGGATATTAAAGAAGAGAACTGAACTGTAATTACATTGGACTGTATTTACAGTACACTTGTGTAGTATTACTGTGAAGTAGAATTGAACACGTCCGGTTAGACGTGTAAACCCCTCGGAGTTGTTGGCACAGTAGCGGCCCGAGTAGAGGAGGAGATTTATGTGGTTACGGGGAGGTCTTTGCCGAATTTTCTTTGAAGAAGGAATCTTGCAGGTAGAATATTCTACGAAGAGGGCTAGGAGTTGATAGGCGTTTTGTGACCTTTATAGGTTGCAGTACTACGAGTAGCGTATTCTACTTGAAGAGTGGAAAAGGCTAGCAGGGTTACAGTACTGTGGAGCGTTTTGCTAATTGTCGATAATCGTCGCAAGGTATGTGAACCTCTTCCTATCTTTTCTAGCATGATATGTTGTGAACTATGTAGTACGGTAGACGTACATGTGTTAAATGAATTTGGTCGGTTTAAAACATAAAGTGTTATAACGGCTTTATGGGATGTTGGTTATAACAACTTTATGTGGGCAAAGAAATGGTTTGTGGTTTTTAAAAGATAAAAGACTGGATGTGAATTAATAAGGACTTGGGCTGTGTTAAAAAGTTGTGAAACCGTTTTAATGAGAAATGGGTAATTGGGTTTTAAAAGGAATAATGTTATATTGATTTCGGAAATGAGAACAAGTATCGAACAAACCACTGCAGCGTTAATAAAGGAAAAATGTATTGACTAATTAATTATTATTAAAACCAGTAGAAACCTCCATCTGCATAGAAGCTAAGATAAGACAAAATTGTATTACATTTTCTAGATCATGGCTGCTTTAATAAGATTGTTATAAACAAGAATAACCTACTCACACATAAGGAATATGTTACTCAAATTGTTTTAAAAGAGAATTATGTTATTAAGTGATTAAGACTATGAACTACGAAACCTTTCGAAAATAAGAGACTTGAGTATTTGAAATTAGGCAAACTTGAACTTTTGGAAAAGAAGGTTGTTACTTGTCTTTAAAAGGGGAAACTATTTTGGTTTACTTAAGATAATAGTTACTGTTTTGGATACTACGAGTGTTGGTATCGGTGACTTCGTGAAAGAATGGATATTTTAAGGAATTGAAGTATGGTAATTTGCTTGTGCTTGCTTGTGATAGCCTTGTTGTGAAAAGTTGTATTCTTATGCTACCGCGTCTCGATGGAGGGCGGTATATTGTTATTGTTGTTACATGGACATGTCCGCACCGATGAAGAATTCCGGCATGCGGCCACGCGCGGGTTAATCACCGGTATATTGTAATTGTTGTTACATGGACATATACGCACCGATGAAGAATTCGGGGCATGCGTTACGCGCGGGTTAATCACCCGGTATATTGTTATTGTTGTTACATGGACATATACGCACCGACGCATTTCGGCATGTACGTGCGGCGAGGTTGATTACCCGTATATTGTTATTATTGTTACATGGACATACGTCGCACCGGCGCACTCGGCATGTGGTACGCGCGCAGGTTGATTACCCGGTATATTGTTATTATTGTTACATGGACATGCTGCACCGTCACGAATTCGGAATGTGGCACGCGCAGGTTGATTACCCGGATATTGTTATTATTGTTACATGGACATGCCGCACCGGCGCAGATTACGGCATGTGGCCGCGAGGCGAGGTTGGTTACCTTGTATATTGTTATTATTGTTGCATCCTGGACATGTCTACACCGATGGAGAATTCCGGGGCATGCGACACGACATGATTGATGTTGGGCGTGAGACCCATAGTTATATTTAGTGATGACTTTGAAGGCGTGAGTCCACGACTTGATCGCTTATGTTGTATCTTGTATTTTGGTTATCATATATGTCTCCGCTCTATATAGACTATTATGATTTAACTACTGATTTTCGGGCCACATACTGTACTGTTAGATCGACCTCCTTCGGGGGGCTGCGTTCATGCCGTAGGTAGAGGTACATCGGTTGTTGATCCTCGCTCATAGGATCACGATCAACAGATTGGAAGCTCCGTTTCTCGGAGGCTTATCTTTTGGTATGTTACCACGAGTTGTAGGTTCTTGTACATTCGGGGTATGGCGAGGCCTGTCCGTCATAGTTGTAGTTACATTCTTAGAGGTGCATGTAATCTTTGTGGCGGGGTTTGTAAAAAGGACTTAACTGTTCGGTTTGATATATATGTATATATTTTGGAAGGTGACCGTTTTGGTTAGCCTGTTTCATACTTTATGTCTTGTCTCATGTTTCAGTTTTTATTTCCGCTGATTTTCTCTGATGTTGTATCACTAGGGTGCCCGGGGTAAGGCACCAGTCACGGGCCCGGGTTCGGGTCGTGACAACAGGCACACTTTAGATACTTGTCCTGGTCATTTCTCGTGTATCGGCAGGCTCTGGTAGATAGCTTAAGATACTTTCCATGGTCATATCTCGTGAGACGGTAGGCTCTGGTACGTTAGCTTAAGATACTTGCCTCGGCCAGTTGCGTGGCTGGTTTTGGATCTGGTAGTTGGCTTCCGTACTTGGCCTGTGAAGTTTTATGACTAGACTTCGGATCTGGTAGTTGGCTATTCTACTTGGCCCGATCGGTTTTATGACGCAGGCAGGATCTAGTGTTCAGGTTCACATATGGGTGTTGTTTTACATCATGTACTGCCGGCAGTGAGGAAGGAGTTCCACGGGCATGATTGATATTATGGGCGAGACCCATAGTTATGTGAGTGATTATTTTGAGGATATCGCCCTACTTGACATAACTTTTTACTTATTGCGAAATGGTTTTATAAAATGATGAAATGTGATTTCATTACGTATTTTCGATTTCACATACTTGGTACTTGCAGATCGACCTCCTTCGGGGCTGCGTTCATGCCACGTAGAGGTACACCGATTGTTGATCCTCGCTCATAGGATCGCAGTCATTGCTTGGGAAGCTCCGTTTCTCGGAGGCTTATCTTTTAGTATAGTCCCTGTCATTGTAGGTACTTGTACATTCGTGGTATGGCGGCCTGTCTGTCATAGTTGTTGTTACATTCTTAGAGGTCTGAGATCATGCATGGGCGGGGTTTGTAAAGGATTTTAAGCTTTCGATTTTATATATATATATATATACGGGAAGGTGACCGGTTTTGGTTAGCCTGTTTCTTACTTTATGTTTTGTTTCATGTTTAAGTTTTTATTTCCGCTGATTTTCTCTGATGTTGTATCACTAGGGTGCCCGGGGTAAGGCACCAGTCGCGGGCCCGAGATTGGGTCGTGACACTTGTTTTAAAGGTTAAAGATGTCTTAGTTTCTAAAGCATAAAGTTAGTATAACGACTTTATGGGAAGTTGGTTATAACAACTTTATGGGAAGTTAAAAGAATGGTTTATTCTAATAAGGTAAACAAAGATTTCTTGACTTGAAAATGTATAGAATACTTGATTTGGAAAGTATTAATTACTTGAACTATTCTAAAGTTAAGAAACTTGATTTCTAAAGTTAAGAGACTTGAAGTATTCTGAAAGTTATGTAACTTGATTTGAAAGTATATGATACTTGGTTTTTGAAAGTATAAGTCTTTTGGTTATAAAAAGAATGTAATTGTCTAAAACATAAAGAGTTATAACAGCTCTATGGGAAGTTAGTTATAACGGCTTTATGGAAAGTTAAGAGAGTGTCTACTTGATTTATAGGCACGAGTTGCCTAGGTTGTGAAAGTAGAAGTTACTTTGTTTTAAAGCCTTGAAATGAATTTCTAAAGGTGTAGTAACTTGATTTGAAAAATAGACATGCATTGATACTACGGGTGATAATATCTTAGGGTTTTTATATAAAAATGGTTCTTTTTAAAGGAACGGAAGTACATAGTACTTTGGGTTAAATTCCTGGATTTTTAATGACATGTTAGTGCCTTAAGTTAAACAAAATGAGAGTGCATGATAATTAAGGCTAATAAGAAGTTAGGGGAAATTCTTAACTTGCCTATGATAATTATGATAAGCCGGTGGTGCTTATGTTATGTATGATAAGTCGGTGGTGCTTATGTTATGTATGATAGTCGGTTGTTCTAGTGTTATGTTATTCTTGCGGGGTAAACCCCCGGGTTACTACTTATTCCATGGATTTGCTACCCATGATGTGAGTGCGACGTTTGTACTCATTGCGGGCCCACCGGGCCTAAGCGGGTGAAATAGTCTTGTGCGGGTGAAATAGTCCCATGCGAGGTGGATGACCTCATTGCGGGTCCACAGGACCTATGCGGGTGAAATAGTCCCAGGAGTAGGACTGGTTAATGATACTACGGGCGGGTGGCCCTAATTTGATCATGAGCCTCTTATTTTTATGCAGTAAAGTATACTCTTGTTTACTCTCATTGTTATTAAGGCACAATATACTATTAATGTGGTTGTCATACATGTCCCCAGCTTTATTTTAGACTATTATGATTTCATTACAGTACTTTCAGTTTCACATACTTGGTACCTGTTGTACTAACCTCCTTCGGGGGGCTGCGTTCATGCCGCAAGTAGGGGTAAGCAGGTTGTGGATCCTCACTCTTAGGATCACTGATCCGTTGTCAGAAGCTCCATTTCTCCGGAGGCTTGTCTTTTGGTACGGTTTCCCTGATGTTGTAGATTTATGTACATTCAGGGGTATGACGGGGCCCTGTCCCGTCACAGTTGTTATTCTTAGAGGTCTGTAGTCATATCTTGTGGATTGGGTTGTAAGAACAAAGATGTAACTAATTTTTTTGGGTTATGTATATTTTTCGGAAGGTGGCCTTATCGACTAGCCTGTTGATATTTACTGTCTAGTATTTTATGAGTTTATGTATGTTCCGCTGCTATTCTCTGATGTATACCTGTAAGGGGTGCCCAGGTAGGGCACCAGTCGCGGGCCCAGGATCGGGTCATGACATAAACTTAGCCCAAGGTATATTGGGCCTTATCAGATTGTCCGTAGAGTGGGCAAGGTTGCCTATGAGTTGGATCTGTTGTCCGATCTGGAGGCAGTACATCCGGTTTTTCACGTTTCTATGTTGCGGAGGTGTATCGGAGATCCATCCAGAGTGTTCCCGGTGAGTGATGTCCAGGTGGAAGAGGGGTTATCGTGTGAGGAGAGTCCCATAGCGATACTTGATCGCCAGGTCAGGCGACTGCGGACAAAGGAAGTGGTTTCCATAAAAGTCTTGTGGCGGAACGAGAATAGAGAGGAGATGACTTGGGAAGCAGAGGAGGACATGATGATGAAGTATCCTCACTTATTCCCTACACCTCCAGGTAAATCACTTTCCTATTTGTTGATTTTAATTGACATATATGCTTAAGTGTTATTGTGGCCATGTATGGCGTTCTTGTTTCTGTGGGGTATAGTTAAAAGGGACTATGCCGATATCTGATTTGATTGAACTTAGAAGGAACATTCAGGACTAATGTTTCTAATGGGGAGAGAATGTTACACCCCGTAGTTTCAGGGTATGTTTTTGAGGACGTACGCAAGAGAATGCGACCTTAAGTTTGAAAGAAAGAAAGATTTCTTTTTCCTACGGAAAATATTCTGAACCTCGTGAAGAAAAAATGTTTATTATTGGGAAATGGATTCTCAATTTTGGTATTTAAGACTTATAAGATTTATAAGTATTATGGAAATTTTTTTCAGATTTGGTCATGTGGGGCCCACCCGGGAAATTTTACATTTTTGTGGGGCCCACAAGGTTTTCAATTTTGGACCAATTATTGAGATTTTGGGGAGATGAAATATTTTGGACTAATAGGAGGACGACACGTGTCACCCCCATGTGGCCCATGTTGGGCGAATTGGTTGATCCAAGTGGCAAGCCATTTGTCTCAAGATATTTGTTGGACAAATGGCTTGTGGGACCCACACACACTTGTCCCCAATCTCAACCACACACTTGATTTGATCTTAGCCCTTGGTTTTCTTATATATACACACCTTAGGGTTTAAGACTTCATCACTTGGAAATTTTCAAGAACAATACTCCCTCCCTTGTTTGAGCTCTCGGCACCCCCCCCCCCCCCCTTTCTTGATGAACAATTCTTCAATTGTTGTTGAGTAATCCCAACACCTTAACCAAGTGTCCCTTGCAGTGTTCTAAAGATATCCCAACACAAAAATCCCGGAAATACTACGTTAATCCGATAGTCGCAAGGTGAAACCCTAAGGTGATCTTCATATTTTTAGATAAAGTGTTAAGAGAAGTTGGTTAAGAACTTCTAAGGGTTGCTTGGAGTGGATTGGAACGTAAGGAAGAGGAGCTAAGATTCCTAAGGATCGACTTATAATCTTGGAATAATTTGGGCTTATTGAGGTAATAATCTTTGTCCGTCTAAAGTGAATTGGAGATTACATGTTATAGTAGTATATAATTGAGTATGTGATATGTGGAAGGAATATTGAAAAGAGTTGGACCTTATTAAGATGTTAAAAATCAAAATTGGCATGCTAGCCATTAAAGATGTTAAAACCAAAAAATTGGCATGCTAGCCATTAAAATTGTTAAAACATTACCTATTACTTGTTGACATGAAGGAATCTTATTATTAACAAATTAATATAACTTATATAAAGATTGGAATATAAGTTGGGATTATAAAAGAAGTAATGAAACAAGTATTGGCATGCTAGCCGAAAACTGGACAGTTTTGATTGTAGTAGTTGGCCAAGAACACCAACTAAAGGACTTTGACTTTGGACTGTTTTTTTCATTGGACTTTGGACTGTTTTTACATTGGACTATGGACTTGTTTTAATGGACAACTTTGGTAGATTAAGGGGCTGACTTTTACACGTCCAGTTAGGCGTGTAATCCCCTTTGACTTGTTGTATTGTTGCGCCTTAAATGTGGCATTTGGTTACTGATTTTGGGCCTTGAAAAGGTGGAAAAGTACGTAGAAACAGGGGAAGTGCTGCCCAATTTTCTGTAGAATAAGAGACCTTACACTTAGAATTTTTCTACGAAGAAATATAGAAGTTGATAGACGTGTTATGATTATTATAGGTTGATACTCTACGCGCGGCATATTTGATTTGGAAAGTGGATTAGCCGAGGAGGTATGTGAACTCTTCCTATCCTCTTGAGCATGATTATTATGAAATATATAGTACGGTAGACGTACGTGTGTTAAATGAATTTGGTTTCATTTTGATGTCCTTGACTTGACTTCTAAATCTTAAGAGCCTTGAATTATTCTAAAAAGTTGTGAATCATTATTCGGAAAGAAATTAATACTTGGTTTTAAAAGAATAAGTTCTCTTGGTTTCTCAAAAGAGTGTGATTGTTTTGAATTGCTTAAAATATAAGTGTTATAATAGCTTTATGGGAAGTTAGTTATAACGACTTGAGGAGGATAAAAAGAATGGTTTACTTACTTGATTTTAAAGGCCTTGTAATGATTTTTTGAAGATGTAGTAACTTAGTTTGATAAGTAAATGTGTCTTGATACTACGGGTGTTAGTGTCTTGAGACCTTTTGTGTTAAGGGGGTTTTCTTGATTTGCTTATGTTGTTTACGATAAGCCGGTTGTACTTGTATTATATCACTTACCCCCCTGACACGTTGTGTGACACATATTCTGCGGGTTTGCTCCCCCCGATGCGAGGAATACCTCATGCGGGTCCAAGTGGCTCATGCAGAACTGTTACACCCCGGAAATTCCAGGATATGTTTATTGTGGTAGTGCTCTCGGGTTTGGGCAATATACCAAGACAAAAAAATTCAATTGTTGTCCAATAATCTCCCCACTTTAAACCAAGGTTCCTAAGAGTATTGTAAGGTTATCTCAATAGAAAGATCCAGGAAAAATGGTGTTTTCGTATTAGTCGCAAGGCGAAAACCTAAGGAGTTATTCAACCTTGAAGTTGGAACTTGAAGATGAGTTGTTCATAAGCTTCTAAGGGTTGCTTGGAGTGGATTGGCACGTCGAAAGGAGGAGCTAAAGTTGCTAAGGATCGACTTGTAATCTTGGAGCATATTTGGGCTAAATGAGGTATAATCTTCGTCTTACTTTTGTAATTGAAGATTCCATGTTATTATAAGTTAGAAATGATCATGTGATATGTGTTATGAAGATTGATAAGTGTTATGGAAATTTGGAAGCTCAAATCCGAAAATGACATGTTTAGCCATTTGAAATTGAAATCCAATTTGATCGATAAATTGAGTTGTCGCATGTTACCTACTTGAAGAATGTAGTAGCTATAATCGATTGCGGCTTGATATCATGTTATACTAAACAACTTGAATTGAAAAGGAATTGGAAAGATTGTTATGTGGTTACACCTTTGGCCGAGAATGACATTATATGTTGGACTAGTTTGTTTTAAATTGTGGGGCGGAATTTTACACGTCTTGTAGACGTGTAATCCCCTATTGATAACTACATTGATTGAGCCTTAAATGTGGCGTGTTTGGTTATTGAATTCGGCCTTGAAAAAGGTGGCAAAGTATGTAGAAACAAAGGAAGTGCTGTCCGATTTTCCGTAGAATTTAGTAGCTTTGCACTTGAAATATTCTACGTTTGAAACTAGAAGTTAATAGACGTACTATGGTCATTATAGGTTGACATACTACGTACGGTGAATTGGACTTAGCAAGTGGATTAAACCGAAGAGGTATGTGGAACTTTCTTATCTCTTGAGCATGAATAAGTTGTAAATGTATAGTACGGTAGACGTACAAGATTTTGACAATCTAGGTCAATTTGATATCCTTGGCTTATTTTAAGAATGTCCAAGTTGGTTGAGTTAGGGAATTAACTCACTTGTTTAAATATTAAGGATATCTTGGTTTTCAAAAGTTAAAAGACTTTAAGTATGTTGAAAGTATTATTGATACTTGTTTTGTTGGAAAGTTTAAGTCTCTTGGTTATAAAGAAATATGTAAGTTGCTAATGTATAAAGCTAGTATAACGGCTTTATGGGAAGTTGGTTATAATAGCTTTATGGAAAGTTAATAAAAGAGTGGTTTACTGTCACGACCCGACCTCGGGCCCGCGACTGGTGCCTTACCCCGGGCACCCTAGTTATACAACATCAGAGAAAATCAGCGGAAATAAAAACTTAAACATGAACAAGACATAAAATAAGCAATAGGCTAACCAAAACGGTTACCTTCCTGTATATATAAATAAAAATTGAACAGTTAAATCTCTTACAAACCCTGCCCACAACAAGATTTCTGCACTTACGAATTTTATAACAACTATGACGACATGTCACGCCCGACTTCGCCGCGATCGTGCCCTACCCAGGCACCTGTTCGTATACATCGAGAATAGCAATGAACATACACAACATAAACACAGTGTAAACATTATAACACAAAGCAGCCGATCAGGCCGCTTCCATAATATAAACAAAGTCAAAAGTACAACTTTACAACTCGGTTCTTACACCAACCACATATGTGAATACGCACTTCAGAATAACAATCGTGGTGGACAGTGGCCGCCATACCCCAATGTACATAATCTACAACATCGTGGAAAGATCGTACCAAAGAAAGACAAGCCTCCTGAGAATGGAGCTCCGACGCCCGATAAGTGATCCTAAGAGTGTGGATCCGCAACTCGCTACTCTTTCCTCGCGTAACGCAGCCCCGAGAAGAGGTCATACAATATGTACTAAGTATGTAAATCGAAAGTACTGTAATTACAACATAAGTTTAAAAGAAAGCCGGAGACATGTATGATAACAAAATTACAGTACACAGTGCCTTACTAACAATGAGAGTAACAATAGGTGTATACTTACAACGAAAAATAGGATTGGAATCCTACTCCTGGGACTATTTCACCCGCATAGGTCCAGTGGACCTGCGTGAGGTATTCCTCGCATGGGACTATTTCACCCGCATAAGCCCTTACGGACTCGCATGAGGTATTCCTCGCATAGGCTGGACCCGCCCGCATGGGACTATTTCACCCGCATAAGCCCTTACGGACTCGCATGAGGTATTCCTCGCAACGTGGTTAGCAAATCCACGGAAATATACTATGCCACAATCCCGGGGAATGACCCCGCAACGAATAATATATCACTAGCCCAAATCCGGCTATCACACACAACATAAGCTCTATCGGCTTATCATACAATATATAAGCAAGTTAAGAAATCCCCTAACTTCTTACTATTCTTGTTCATATACACTCTCATTTTAGTTTACTTAAGGCACTAACATGTCTTTATGAAAATCCGGGAATTAACCCAAAGTACTACGTACATCTATTCTTTTAAAATGACTCATTTCATTATAAAACTTCCAAGATACTAATAGCCGTAGTATCAAGTGACAATTTCTTTTCAAGACAAGTCACAATACTTTTAGAAATAAAATATGGCTTCTAAATCAAGTGACTCGTGTCTTATAAAACCTTAGGCAATTGATGCCTTAAAATCGAATTGCCTTCCATTAAATCAAGTCATTTATCTTCCCATAAAGTCAATATAACCAACTCCCCATAAAGTCGTTATATTCACTTTATACCTTAGTCATGTACAATTTCCTATCCGAGGGACTTATACGTTTTTAAAACGACACAAGTATTACATACTTTAAAATTCCCCAAGTCCCTTATCTTTAACAAGACTTAAGACATCTTTAATATTCTCAAAGAAGTGAGTTAATCTCCTAACTCACCCGACTTGGCATTTCATAAAACAAGTAAAGAATGTCAAAGTCTTGTACGTCTACCGTACTATATACGTGAAACTAGTCATGCTCAAAGGATAGGAAAAGTTCTACATACCTTGTCGGGTCAAACCACTTGCCAAGTACAAAGTCCCGCCCGTATTATGTCAACCTATAATATTCACAATACGTCTATTAAAGCCTTACTTCAATCGTAGAATATTATAAGTGTTAAGTCTCAAATTTTACGGAAAATCGGACAACACCTCCTTTGTTTTTACTTACTTTGCCACCTTTTTCAAGGCCGAAATACAATAACCAAACAACCCCAATTGGCTCACAATTTTATAGAAGGTAGTCCAATACAAATGAATAACTAAACAGCCCCAATTGGCTCACAATTATACAGAAGGTAGTCCAATACAAATGAATAACAAACTACAAGTCCAAATTCGGCCACCTTGAGTTCAACAAATACCAATTCTTATCCTATTTCCATTTCAATCCAAATTGGTAGCATAATACGATATCAAGTCGCATTTGATTATCATATCCATAATCTTTAAGTAAGTAACATGCGACGATTTCTAACAACGATTAAATTGTAATTCAACTAAGTCATGGCTTACATTACATTTCGGATTTTCCAGGCTATAATCAATCCATAATCCTTATAACTTCAATATAACAATTTCATGCTCGCAACATACAAAGCTATCAACAACAATATAAATAATCTTGTAATACTTTCAAAGAACAAGATTATACCTCAATGATTCTTAATCCAACTCCAATCTGAAGTCGCTCCTTAGTAGTTTAGAGCCTCTCCAAGACACCTCAATCCGCTTGTTGAGACCCTTAAAACAATACCAACAATTATCCTTCAAAACTCCAAACAAAACCTAGAAAGACCCTTAGGTTTTCGTTTTGCGACTAACCCGTAAAATACCTTTTTCCAAGACTTTTCTATTGAGATGTGTTTACAATACACCTAAGAACCTTGGTTTAAAGTGTGGGATCAAAAGGACAAGAAACGAAAATTTTTCTTTCTTCTTTTTCTTGAACCCGAGAGCAAGGCTCTAAGTTCATCCAATTTTTTGTGAAATTTCTAAGTGTTAGCTCACTCTAGCACTACTAGTAGTAATATAAAGGGGCATGGAGGGACAAGATGTAACCATATGGGTGGCTAGGATGAAGTCTTACATAAAAATCAAGACTAATTGACCTTGACTTAGTCAACCTTCTCATGCTACACAAGTTGCAAGACTTGTCTTGCAACAAAGGTCCAATGACCCTCTTGCCCTTGCACATTTCGACCAAGGCATCACATAAGGGGGGTGACACGTGTCGCCCTCCCATTCGTTACAATAATACATTTTCCGACAATTCCATAATTTCCGATAACCCTTTTACAAGTCTCAAATCTTAACATTTGTGAGTTCTTACTTACGTTCTTAGAACATGTCCTGAAATTACGGGGTGTAACATTCTCCCCCCTTAGAAACATTCGTCCCCGAATGTTCTTTCGGAGTCAAACTTAAAATAGCGACATAGTTTCCTTTCACAACCCCGACATACCAAAAATAAATGCTACACATGGCCACATAATAGCATTTAGGCAAAAGAGATACTTCAATTAAAACTTGACAAGTAAGGGAAGATGAATTACCTGAAGGTATAGGAAATAAGTGAGGATACTTCCTCAACATGTCTTCCTCCGCCTCCCAAGTCATCTCCTCTCGGTTATCATTCCTCCACAGGACTTTGACGGAAGCTACATCCTTGGTCCGCAGTCGCCTGACCTGGCGATCGAGTATCGCTATGGGACTCTCCTCATACGATAACCCCTCTGTCACCTGGACCTCACTAGTAGGGAAAACTCTCGCTAGATCACCGATACACTTCCGCAACATAGAAACATGGAAGACCGGATGTACCGCCTCTAACTCTGATGGAAGATCCAACTCGTAGGCAACCTTGCCCACCGCATTTAACGATCTGGTAGGCCCAATGTACCTTGGTGAGTTTCTTCATCGAATCTCATCACCCCTTCATGGGTGACACCTTCAAGAAGACCCACTCGTCTACCTGAAACTCCAAATGCCGACGCCGATTATCCGCATATGACTTCTGCCGACTCTGAGCTGCTAACAGTCTCTCCTGGATAAGCTTCACCTTATCCACAACCTGCTGTACCAAGTCCGCCAACTAATCGCACTTCGCCCACGCCGAACCAACCGACGGCGACTGCATTTCCGCCATATAAAGCCTCGTATGGCGCCATCTCAGATATCGGAATGGTAGCCGTTGTTGTAAGCAAACTCCACAAGAGGCAAATGATCCTCCCAATACCATCGAAATCAATCACGCAGCTCGCAGATATCCTCGAAGTTCGGATAGTGCGCTCGCCCGCGATCACCGAGGATGAAATGTTTGTCGAGACTCACCGTGTCCCCAAACCCTTCTCGAAAGACCTCCGAAGTTAGCCAGAACCGCTCCTCTATCGATATAATCGACACCGAACACCGCAGCTCACTATCTCTGATGTACAATCCGCATAGTCTCACCAAAACGCTGCCCGATCGAAGGAAATGGGCTGATTTCGTCATCACAACAATAACCCAAATGGAGTCGTGATTTCCTCCGAGTACGAGGTAACCTCAGAACAAAGTCCATGTTGATAATCTCCAACTTACAAGTCTGAATCTCAATAGACTGCAACAATCCACTGGCCTCGTGCTCGACCTTGACTCGCCGCAATTAGGACATCAGGCAACAAAACTCGACACGCCCTCTTCGTGCCATCCCACCAATACAAACATCTGAGGTCATTTTACATTTTGTTCGACCGGATGAATAGAATATCGAGCGTGCCTCCCTGCAATCTGCACGACGAAGTCCTGATACATCGGAACACACAACCGCCCTCAAATCTCAAAGACTCATCAGCGCTACCTCGAATAGACTCTTCTCCTCCAGAAGAGCTGCATCACGGCATCGTACCAACACTGGTCCTCAAATCGCCTCTTCACCTCATCAACGATGGAAGACTCGCAACCTCACGAACCCGCACCCACTATCGTCGGTATCGATCAATCGAACCCCAAGGCTCGCTAATCGTGGATCTCGACGACCATGTCTGTCTCTCCGCTGTACTCCGACAGATCCCCATCGATCTACGACTCAAGGCATCAACAACTACGTTGGCTTTCCCCGGATGGTATAGAATATCAACATCATAGTCTTTCAGCAACTCTAACCACCGTCTCTATCTCAAATTCATCTCCCTATGCTCAAGATATACCGAGGCTCTTGTGGTCTGTATAAATATCCACATGAACCCCGCACAAATAGTGTCTCCAAATCTTCAAGGCATGAATAACCGCCAACTCTAAGTCATGGGTAGGTAATTCCTCTCATGCTTCCGTGAATCGCCGCCTTGTCGTGGCCAGTATCAAACACACCCTAGCCCGATACCCGAGGCATCACAATAGATCACGCATCGCCTAACCTCCTAAGAGTAAGAATCGGGCCGTAGTCAACCTCTCCTTCAAAGAATCGAAAACCCCGCCGCAAGCCTCGTCCATCGGAACTTGGCCGCTTCGAGTCACCTAGTCAATCTGCCAAATCGAAGCAACCGCTCCACAAACCTACGATAATAACTCGCTAGTCCTAAGAAATCGCGCACTTCGGCCGAGTAGTAGGCCTCGCCAAGACTGATCGCCTCAATCTTAGCCGTATCCACGCGAACACCATCAGCCCCAATAATATTCCCCAGGAATGCCACTGAGGCCAACCAAACCTCACACTTGGAGAACTTGGCGACAATCGCGGCCCGAGAATCCCATGGCACACCTCGTGATCTGCATGCTCCCGCTCTGTCCGTGAATACACCAGGATGTCAACAATGAATACAATCACAAATGTATCCAAAAAGGGCTTGAACACACGGTTCATCAAATCCATAAATACCGCTGGAGCGTTGGTCAGGCCGAAATACATAACCCTGAACTCATAGTGCCCATACCGGGTCCTGAATGCAGTCTTTGGGATGTCTGTCTCGAACTCGAACTCGATGATAACTGCATCGCAGTCTATCTTTGAGAAACACCTCGCACTCGCAATCGGTCAAACAAATCATCAATCACGGGAGGGGTACCTATTCTTAATGGTTACCTTATTCACCGTCAGTAGTCAACACACATACGCAGCTGGCCCCATCCTTCTTCTTCTTCACAAACAACACCGGCGCTCCCCAGGGAGATACACTAGGCCTGATAAAGCCTTTCTCCAGCAAATCTTTCAGCTGGTCTTTCAGCTCCCTCAACTCAGCAGGTGCCATCCTGTATGGCGGAATGGAAATAGGTCGAGTGTCTGGCAACGTGTCAATACAAAACTCGATCTCCCTCTCAGGAGGGATACCCGGAAGATCATCTGGGAACACATCCGGAAACTCCCTAACCATCGGCATCGATCAAGAATCGCACTCACCAGACGTAATACCCGAACCAGATGATAGATGTACCCTTTCTGCACCATCTTCCTAGCCTTGAGGTAAGAAATAAACCTACCCCTCGGCGACGCTGTGTTGCCCCTCCACTCGATAACTGGCTCGCCAGGAAACTGGAACCGAACCAACCTGTCTCTACAGTCAACGTTGGCATAACAAGAAGCCAACCAGTCCATACCCATAATGACATCAAAATCTGTCATCTCTAACTCTATCAAGTCTGCAAGGGTCTGACGACTGTAAATGAATACCGGACAACCTCTATACACCCGCTCAGCTAACACCGAATCACCCACTGGCGTAGCTACCTCAAACGACTCTATCGACACCGGCTCTATCCCGATTCTACCCGCAATAAGAGGGGACACATAGGACAAGGTAGAACCTGGATCTATCAAAGCATAAACATCACAGCCTAAAATCGCGAATGTACCGTGACGGCGCCGTGGAAGCCTCCTGATCCTGGCGGCTGGCTAGAGAATATATGCGGTTCTGGGGACCGCTAGAACTGGAACCACCACCACGACCTCTACCGCGGCCTGCCTGTCCGTGAGTACCCTGCCCTCCGGGGCGCATAACCACAGAAGGAGAAGAAGACCCAAAGAATCGATCCCGCTTACCGTGGCTGTACCACCCATGCTGCCTCTAGACGGACAATCTCTCTTCAAATGGCCCAGCTGGCCACAAGAGTAACAACCTCCTGCAGGAACACGACACTCGCCTGGGTGAGATCTACCGCATCGAGCACACCGAGATGTGGGTGGTCTCGATCGGCGAGGATCTCTGCCTCCCTGAAACCTCAAGACTGGAGCCACGACCGCTTCCCGATCGACCGCGATCGGACCTCCTGCCAGAAAACCGTGACGGAGCACTCTGTGCTGGCTGGAAAGTGGACCTAGTCTGCTGCTGAGGCTGTCCGCCTCGATAACTGCCCTGAGACCCTGATGTCCTGGCCCTCTTGGGCTGGCCTGCGTCAATCTGGTCCTCCCTCTCTCTATCCTCTATCCCTTGTGCATAGGCCTGCATCCTAGCGATATCCATACCGGGCTGAAGAGCCACCCCCAAGCATGCTGTAATCATATGACGGTCTAGCCCCATCACATAACGATGAACTCTATCCGCCATGCTAGCTACAATAGTATGCGCATGCCTGGCCAAGGAGTCAAACTCCAAGCTATACTCCCTGACAGTCCTCCCGTTCTGCCTCAAGGTCAAGAATCTGTCTACCCGGGCTCTCCTCATCTCGGGAGGCAAAAAGTGATCCATGAAAGCCTCTGTAAACTCCTCCCAAACAGCTGGAAGAGCATCATCACCTCTCGAAAGCAACCACGACTCAAACCAGTTCAGCGCAATATCGCGCAACCCAGAGGCTAGTGTAATGCACTGTCTCTGAAGCCCTACGAACTGCATGGTCCGCCAGTGCCGAATGAACTCCTGCGTATCCTCATCGACCTCGAACCATAAAACTCGTGGATGACATCCCGAGAAAATCCCTAATCCGCAAACCGCTTCACTTGGGCTTGCCGCTCTGCTTGCCGCTCGACTACTATCTTGGTCAATAATCGACCGCCTCGTAGTCTCTATACTCGCACCGGCCGGGGACTGAGGGTCTGGTATCGGGACCTCTGGAGCTACTGCCGCTCTCGGCTCCTCTAAAACTGCAGGCGTGGCTGAACTCGCCGACCGCTTACTACCTCGTGCATAACTGTGCTCGAGCCCGTAACCCTCTCGAGTACCGCTAGCGCCTCGCCGCCGCTTTGCCCTTCCAGGCTCTGAGTCGCTTCGCGAGGCATAGCTGTTTCATAAGAAGAGGTCAGAGAGGATTCAACCTAATAAGACAGCTCTAATGCACGATCTCAGAGAGAGAATAATGGAAACCAATCCTAAATGTCCTGCAGCCTCCTGATTATAGATGTGGTGCACAACACACCGATAATCAAGACTCTACTAGACACGGCGTGTAGACACTTTCCGAGGACTAATCGCTCGATACCACTTTTGTCACGCCCGACCCGGCCGCGATCGTGCCCTACCGGGCACCTGTTCGTATACATCGGAGAATAGCAATGAACATACACAACATAAACATGTGTAAATAATATAACAACACAGGCTAGCCGTCGGGCCGCTTCCATAATATAAACAAAGTCAAAAGTACAACTTTACAACTCGGTTCTTACGGCCCGACCACATATGTGAATACGGACCTCTAGGAATAACAAGCGTGGCGGGACGGGCCCGCCATACCACGAATGTACATAATCTACAACATCGGGAAAGACTATACCAAAGAAAGACAAGCCTCCGAGAATGGAGCTTCCGCGTCGATAAGTGATCTAAGAGTGTGGATCCGCAACTCTTACCCTTTCTGCGGCGTGAGCGGCCCCGAGAAGAAATTCGTACACAATATGTACTAAGTATGTAAAGCGGAAAATCTTGTAATTACAACATAAGTTTAAAAGAAATCAGAGACATGTATGATAACAAAATTACAGATACGATGTCTTACTAACAATGAGTAACAATAGGTGCATACTTACAACGAAAAATAGGATTGGAATCCTACTCACGAGACTATTTCACCGCGTAGGTCGGTGGACTGCGTGAGGTATTCCTCGCATGGGACTATTTCACCCGCATAAGCCCTTACGGACTCGCGTGAGGTATTCCTCGCATAGGTGGACCCGTCGCACGGGACTATTTCACCGCGTAAGCCCTTACGGACTCGCGTGAGGTATTCGCCGCATCGTGGTTAGCAAATCCACGGAAATATACTATGCCACAATCGGGAATGACCCATGACGAATAATATATCACTAGCCCAAATCCGCTATCACACACAACATAAGCTCTATCGACTTATCCTACAATATATAAGCAAGTTAAGAAATCCCTAACTTCTTACTATTCTTGTTCATATACACTCTCATTTTAGTTTACTTAAGGCACTAACATGTCTTTATGAAAATCCGAATTAACCCAAAGTACTACGTACATCTATTCTTTTAAAATGACTCATTTCATTATAAAACTTCCAAGATACTAATAGCCGTAGTATCAAGTGACAATTTCTTTTCAAGACAAGTCACAATACTTTTAGAAATAAAATATGGCTTCTAAATCAAGTGACTCGTGTCTTATAAAACCTTCGGCAATTGATGCCTTAAAATCGAATTGCCTTCCATTAAATCAAGTCATTTATCTTCCCATAAAGTCAATATAACCAACTCCCCATAAAGTCGTTATATTCACTTTATACCTTAGTCATGTACAATTTCCTATCCGAGGGACTTATACGTTTTTAAAACGACACAAGTATTACATACTTTAAAATTCTCCAAGTCCCTTATCTTTAACAAGACTTAAGACATCTTTAATATTCTCAAAGAAGTGAGTTAATCTCCTAACTCACCCGACTTGGCATTTCATAAAACAAGTAAAGAATGTCAAAGTCTTGTCGTCTCTGTACTATATACGTGAAACTAGTCATGCTCAAAGGATAGGAAAAGTTCTACATACCTTGTCGTCAAACCACTTGCCAAGTACAAAGTCCATAGTATTATGTCAACCTATAATATTCACAATACGTCTATTAAAGCCTTACTTCAATCGTAGAATATTATAAGTGTTAAGTCTCAAATTTTACGGAAAATCGGACAACACCTCCTTTGTTTTTACTTACTTTGTCACATTTTTCAAGGCCGAAATACAATAACCAAACAGCCCCAATTGGCTCACAATTTTATAGAAGGTAGTCCAATACAAATGAATAACTAAACAGCCCCAATTGGCTCACAATTATACAGAAGGTAGTCCAATACAAATGAATAACAAACTACAAGTCCAAATTCGGCCACCTTGAGTTCAACAAATACCAATTCTTATCCAATTTCCATTTCAATCAAAATTGGTAGCATAATACGATATCAAGTCGCATTTGATTATCATATCCATAATCTTTAAGTAAGTAACATGCGACGATTTCTAACAACGATTAAATTGTAATTCAACTAAGTCATGGCTTACATTACATATCGGATTTCCAAGGCTATAATCAATCCATAATCCTTATAACTTCAATATAACAATTTCATGCTCGCAACATACAAAGCTAACAACAACAATATAAATAATCTTGTAATACTTTCAAAGAACAAGATTATACCTCAATGATTCTTAATCCAACTCCAATCCGAAGTCGCTCCTTAGTAGTTTAGAGCCTCTCCAAGACACTTCAATCCGCTTGTTGAGACCCTTAGAACAATACCAACAATTATCCTTCAAAACTCCAAACAAAACCTAGAAATACCCTTAGGTTTTCGTTTAGCGACTAACCCGTAAACTACCTTTTTCCAAGACCTTTCTATTGAGATGTGTTTACAATACACCTAAGAACCTTGGTTTAAAGTGTGGGATCAAAAGGACAAGAAACGAAATTTTTTCTTTCTTCTTTTTCTTGAACCCGAGAGCAAGGCTCTAAGTTCATCCAATTTTTTGTGAAATTTCTAAGTGTTAGCTCACTCTAGCACTACTAGTAGTAATATAAAGGGGCATGGAGGGACAATATGTAACCATATGGGTGGCTAGGATGAAGTCTTACATAAAAATCAAGACTAATTGACCTTGACTTAGTCAACCTTCTCATGCTACACAAGTTGCAAGACTTGTCTTGCAACAAAGGTCCAATGACCCTCTTGCCCTTGCACATTTCGACCAAGGCATCACATAAGGGGGGTGACACGTGTCGCCCTCCCATTCGTTACAATAATACATTTTCCGACAATTCCATAATTTCCGATAACCCTTTTACAAGTCTCAAATCTTAACATTTGTGAGTTCTTACTTACGTTCTTAGAACATGTCCTGAAATTACGGGGTGTAACAGGACAGGGCCCCGCCATACCCCTGAATGTACAAGAACCTACAAACTCAGGGAATCATACCAAAAGATAAGCCTCCGGAGAAACGGAGCTTCCCAAAATGCTGAACTGTGATCCTATGAGCGAGGATCAACAACCGGTGTACCTCTACCTGCGGCATGAACGCATCCCCCCGAAGGATGTCAGTACAACAGGTACCAAGTATGTGAAACTGAAAATACTGTAAATGAAATCATAATAGTCTATATAAAACATGAGACATGTATGATAACCAAACTACAGTTCACAATATATATTAGCAGTCATGTCAAGTGAGGGACTCACGCCCGTAAAGTCATCACTCAATTATAACCCGGGAATTTAACCCGCACAACGGCCGCATGCCCCGGAATCTTACCTCGGTATAAGCATGGCCATGGAACCTGTTATACCCCGTATTTCCAGAGTATGTATGCGAGGACGTACGTACGAGAATACGGCAGAAAGATTGGAAAGGAAGAAAGAGGTGATTTTTCCACGGAAAAGTTTCCGGTTTTTGTGAAGGAAAAGGTTCGTTAATGGGAATTGGATTCCCAGTTTGGTATTCGGACTTCTGGAATATTAGAGAATTATGGAATTTTATTTTGGAAATGGTCACGTGGGGCCACGGAGAAATTCTGGTTTTGTGGGGCCCACTTTGTTTTTGAGATTTTGGCCATTGTGGATTTTTTCGGAAGATGTTTTATTTTGGGCCAATAGGAGGGTGACACGTGTCACCCCCGCCTAGGTGGCTTGGCCGAAATGACATTTGTGCACAACACCCGGTTAGAGTCGTGTTTTTACGAAACGTTTTTCGTATCTTGCGAAGGGAAAAATACGGCGATGTCATTTAGTATTTTTGCGGATTTTTACGAGAGACGAAATGTTTTGGACCAACGAGAGGGCAACACTTGGCACCCTCTCATTGGTGGACTTGAGGGCGGAATTAGGGCCGAATGGATGGGCAAGTTGTGGTAGATATTTGTGTAGATATTTGTGAGGGATTTGTGGAGTAGGGTTAGGGTGCACTTGGCTTGATCTTGGCCTTACACTTGCCTTGCACATGGCTTGATCTTGGCCATTGGTTGGCTTTTGGTTTTGCTATAAATACCCCCTTGGCTTGAAGACTTCATTCATCCAAAAATGTTCCAAGTCTTGCTATCCTTCCCCTCTCCTCTTGTTTGACTCTCGTCCAAGAGCCCACTCCCTAGTAAAGGCCCTTGGCCGAAACCCTCCCCTTTGAGTGGCCTTGTGGTAGAGGTTCCACTCCTGAGTGGTGTGGCCAGCCTACCCCCATGGTAGAAAGTTGTCTTCCAGTATTGTTGTAATGCCCAAAAATACCTTAGCCTTGTACCTTGTAGTATTCCAAAGATACCTCTATCGTAGAGGAAATACTACCTTTTGTCCTTTAGTCTCAAACCGAAACCCTAAGGAAATCTTCATAGTTGGTTGAAGTATTTGAGTGGAAGTTAGTTAGAACTTCTAAGGGTTGTTTGGAGGCGGATTGGGCGCGCAGTGGAGCTAAACCTTGCTCAGGATCGACATTATAACTTGGATAATTTTGGGCTTGTCGAGGTAAATATTCTTGTTCCCTTATTGTAATTGGAGATTACATATTGTAGGAATATATAGTTGAGGTATACTATATATAGAACTGAACATTATTGTGCGGCAATGTCTTTTGACTTAAGCCTGAATTTAAAGAAAAGAAGCTGTAATTACATAGATGTATTCTGATGAACTTGTGTAGCATTGTTGTGAAGTAGAATTGTACACGTCGGTTTAGTCGTTTAAACCCCCCCCTGGTTGGGTTGGTAGCCGGCCTCGATAGAGGAGGAGATTTCTGTTTGTTGCGGGGAGAGTCTTTGAATTTTACGTAGAGAAATGGAACCTTGTGTTTTGAGGTTAATAGAAGTTGTGGCCTTTTTAGGTGAAAGTACTAAGAGTAGCGTATTCTACTCGAGGAGTGGAAAGGGCTAGCAAGGTTGTAGTACTTGGAGCATTTTGCTTATTGTCGATAAATCGTCGCGAGGTATGTGAACCTCTTCCTATCTTTTCTAGCATGATTGTTGTGAACTATGTAGTACGGTAGACGTACATGTGCTAAGTGATTTGGTTGGTTTAAAACATAGGGTGTTATAATAGCTTTATGGGAAGTTAGTTATAACGACCTTATGTAAGTGAAAATGGTTTACTGATGTTAGAAGTTAAGAGACTTGATCTTATAAGATAAGAGACTTAACTTATTTGTTTTAATGTGGATGTTTGTGTGAAACCTCATTCGTGAGTAATGAGTACTTGGTTTTAAAGGGATAATGTTTCTTGATTTGGGAATCGGAATGTGTATCGACAGGACCCTGCGGCGTTAATAAAGGAAAATGTATTGAATAATGATGTGTTGTATTAAAACCGGTAGAAACCTCCATCTGCATAGAAGCTAAGATGAGACAAAATGATATTACATTTTCTAGATCATGCTTCTTTGTAATAAGATCGTTATAAACAAGAATAAACTACTCACATATATGACATATGTTACTCAATTGTTCTAAAAAGGAATCAAGTGATTAAAGTTTGGGAACTATGAAACCATTTGAAAATAAGAAGCTTGAGTAATTGAAACTAGGCAAACTGGAACTTAGGAAAAGAATGTTGTTACTTGATTTTGAAAAGGAAGATGGGTTGGTCATTCTAATACTACGGGTATCGGGTGACTTTTATAAAAGTAATGGATCTCTTTTAAAAGAACTTAACGTATGTAGTACTTTGGGGTTAAAAACCCGGACTTTGGCATAAAATGAAAGTACTTTGAGTTGTGTGAAACTTGCCTATGCTTGTTGTTGTGAAACTTGCCTATGCTTGTTGTTGTGAAACTTGCCTATGCTTGTGATGATAGCCTTTATTGTACAAGCGTTGTGTTTACGTATTCTGGCGTCTCTCGATAGAATTCGGTTGGTAGTTGAGAACTTACTTGGGCGTCTTGCGGCGATGGCGGAGAAATTCCGCAGATGCGTTCTGTTGATAGTATTATTGTTGTTAATCGCTTTGGACATCTTGACCGCGATGCGTAGCGCGCGGGTATGCTTCCATTTGGTTAAGGTCTTGTGGTTAATCGCTTTGGATATCTTGACACGATCGTAGCGCTGCGGGTATGTTTCCATTTGATTATCGCCTTGTGATTTCCTTTTGGACATCTTGACCACGATCGTGGCGCGCGGGTATCGTCCATTTGGAATCTTGTCTATTGTTTCCCTTTGGACATCGACACGATCGTAGCGCGCGGGTATCGTCCATTTGGAATGTTGTCTTATTGTTTCCCTTTGGACATCGACACGATCGTAGCGCGGGTATGCTTCCATTTGGATTCTTTGTCTTGTTGTTATCATATCATCATTGCCGTGATGAGAAAGGTATTCCAGGCATGATTGATGTTGTGGCGTGAGACCACGACTTGATATAAGCTGTTATATGTGGTGTCTTTGTAGTTTGGCTATCATACATGTCTCTGCTTTGTATAGGCTTATGATTTCAATTCTGACATTATGCGATTTCACATACTTAGTACTGTTATCTTGACCTCGCTTGAAGCTGCGTTCATCCGCGGTAAGTACATCGGTCGTGGATCCTCGCCATAGGATCACCGTTCAGCGTTAGGAAGCTCCGTTTCTCCGAGGCTTATCTTTTGGTATGTGTTCCACTGAGTTGTAGGTTCTTGTACATTCGGGGTATGGCGGGGCCCTGTCCGTCATAGTCGTTGTAAATCTTAGAGTGCAGTAATCTTGTGGTGGCGGGGTTGTAAAAGGATTAAAGCTCGTGTTTTATGTTTATCTTGAAGGCAAGCTGTTTTGGTTGCTTTGTTTGTTTATTATATCTCTTTTTTAATGAATCATGTTTTATGTTCGCTGATTTTCTCGATGTATGTATCGCTAGGGTGCGGGGTAAGGCACGATCACGAGCCCGATTTTGGGGTGTGACATAGTGGTATCGAGCGATTAGTCCTCGGAAAGTGTCTACGACCGTGTCTAGTAAGTCTTGATTATCGGTGTGTTGTGCACCACATCTATAATCAGGAGGCTATAAGACATTTAGGATTGGTTTCCATTTCTTCTCATTCTGAGATCGTGCCTTAGAGTTGTGTTGTGAGTTGGACCCCTCTGACGTATCTCGTTTTACCAGTTATGCCTCGCGCGAGCAACGAGCCGAGAAGGGCAAGGCGTAGGAGGCTGCTAGTGAGATCTGAGAGGTTCGAGCGCGAGCCGGTCGATGACGAGCAGTGCTTAGATGGCGAGTTTCGCGGCGCCGCCCGGCACCAGCGAGTTTAAAGCGCGGCGATGGCTGCTGAGACTCTGATACTGAGCCTCGGTCCCACGATGCAGGCGGGGAGATGGGTCACAAGAGATGGCGATTATTGGCGAGTCGTGGCGAGATATGAGATAAATTTGGATCACGTGATTCAGTTCGATAGCACGATGGTTCACCGGCGAGATAGTTTGAGGCTACGGGACTTTACGAGTTGTAGCCCGCGAGTTTTACGGGTCGAGGCACGAGGATGATCGCAGGAGTTCATCCGGCGATTCTGACGGATCATGCGGGTGATCAAGGCTTGAGACCGAGTCTGTGACCTTTGGTTCGCGTCGGTGCGTGATACCGCGATCGATTGGTTTGATTCATGGGAGCTTTCGGGAGAGCATGCACCTCCAGCAGTATGGGATGAGTTTTGGGGCTTTCCTCACGCACTTCTTGCCTCCGCGGATGAGAGAGGGCAGTAAACGATTCTTATTCTTGAGGCGAGAGAGGCGGCTGTCGAAGTACAATGTCGAGTTCGATTCTTTGGCTCGATATGTCCTGCGCTAGTTGCGAATATGGAGGATAGGGTGCATCGCTACGTCACGGGCTAGATGATTATATGGTGAGTCTTGTGCGGGTGTTTCTCTTGTAGGGCATGGACATTGCCCGCATGCGAGCTCATGCACTAGGATGTGAGGCACGGAGAATTCGACGGAATGACCGGATCAGCGAGAAGAGGGCCGGGGCGGCGGGGTCCTTTGGTGACTTTCGAGGCGGACCGCCTCGGCGAGCTAGTTATATACCCCACCAAGATGCAGTGGTCCTCCGCGTCTTGAGAAGCGGTCGGGCTCGAGGTTCAGATTTTCGGAGAGCGGGTGTTAACGGTGAAGCCACCCTACCTCGTTGTGGCCGTTGTGGTAGACTCCATTTTGGAGAGTGTCGTGCTAGATTGGGAGTTTGTTTTGCATGCGGCCAGCAGGCCATTTGCGAGAACTGTCCGACCAAGGAAGCGCGGATGTTACGACTCGACGCCCGGGATTTGTGGTGGTTCATCACCCTACGGTATGCGCCTGCAGTGAGGCCTATGATTAGAGTGGAGCGGTAGCTTGTATATCCTTAACCCTCTAGAGTTTTGGTATGCTTGTTATGATGATCTCATTATTGTGTGCTATATGCGGATAGCATTGTGATATGTGTGAGTTAGAATACATGGTTAGTTGGAATGTTACGTATGGGGGCATGGTAAGTGTGAACCTTAGACTATTTCACACGGCGAGACCTTAGAGGTAAGGTCGTCTTGAGTATAAGATTCGTTTATGTTTGACCTTTATAAGGGTGAGTAGTATCGTGGGATTTATCTGTGTGATGAGTCCGTGGGTAGTGTGAGATGGAAGTGGTAGCTTTCATGATGTGAATTAGTAAGATTGTTCGGATCGGGAACAAGAGTTTAGCGGTTGGGGTCGGGTTGAGGACCATCTGCGGGTCAACCGTAACCGGTTTGGGGTGGGGTCAGTTAGGTGGTCCCGCCGGTGGTAGGGTCACGAGGGTGCTAGGCCGAGTTTAGACGACCATCGTATGAGTTTGTGGATGTGTTCGACCGAATCGTTCGTGAAGGCGGTAATGGCCTTAGGGGATATTACGGCTAGTAAGGCGACCAAGTTTGGAGGTGGTGACTCCAAAGTTTTGGAAAGCAGGCGATGACTAAAGTGTGATGCGTATACTAGAAGAGTTCATGTGTTCGAGAAGGGCACGACGAGTAAGGAAGGAGGAGAACGTGTGTTATTTCGTGGCGGTATGGCGTTGGCAATTTGTTAGAAAGAGCTTCATCGATATCCGTCTTGTGAAGGAACATTCGACGAATGTTTCTAAGGAGGAGAATGTTATACCCGTATTTCCAGTATGTATGCGAGGGCGTGCGTGCGAGAATCTGTGAGAAAGATTGGAAAGGAAGAAAGAGGTGATTTTCCACGGAAAAGTTTCGGTTTTGTGAAGGAAAAAGGTTCGTTAATGGGAATTGGATTCCCAGTTTGGTATTCGGACTTCTGGAATATTAGAGAATTATGGAATTTTATTTTTGGAAATGGTCACGTGGGGCCACGGAGAAATTTACTGGTTTTGTAGGCCCACTTTGTTTTGAGATTTTGGCCATTGTGGATTTTTCTAAGATGTTTTATTTTGGGCCAATAGGAGGGTGACACGTGTCACCCCGCTAGGTAACTTGGCCGAAATGACATTTGTCTGCAACCTTTGGTTAAGTCGTTTTTTTGGAAAGCGTTTTGCGTAGCTGCGAAGGAAAATTCCGGCTATGTCATTTAGTATTTTTGCGGATTTTTCCGAGAGGCGAAATGTTTTGGACCAACGAGAGAGGCAACACTTGGCACCCTCTCATTGGTGGACTTGAGGCGGAATTAGGCGAATGGATGGGCAAGTTGTGGTAGATATTTGTGTAGATATTTGTGAGGATTTGTGGAGTAGGGTTAGGGTGCACTTGGCTTGATCTTGGCCTTACACTTGCCTTGCACATGGCTTGATCTTGGCCATTGGTTGGCTTTTGGTTTTGCTATAAATACCCCGGCAGAAGACTTCATTCATCAAAATGTTCCAAGTCTTGCTATCCTTCCCCTCTCCTCTTGTTTGACTCTCGCCCAAGAGCCCCTCCCTAGTAAAGGCCCTTGGCGAAACCCTCCCCCTTTGAGTGGCCTTGTGGCGAGAGGTTCCACTCACAGTGGTGTGGCCAGCCTACCCCCTGGTAGAAAGTTGTCTTCAAGTATTGTTGTAATGCCCAAAAATACCTTAGCCTTGTACCTTGTAGTATTCCAAAGATACCTCTATCGTAGAGTCAGAAAATACTACCTTTTGTCCTTTTAGTCTCAAACCGAAACCCTAAGGAAATCTTCATAGTTGGTTGAAGTATTTGAGTGGAAGTTAGTTAGAACTTCTAAGGGTTGTTTGGAGCGGATTGGAGCGCACGAGTGGAGCTAAACCTTGCTCGGGATCGACATTATAACTTGGATAATTTTGGGCTTGTCGAGGTAAATATTCTTGTTCCCTTATTGTAATTGTAGATTACATAGTGTAGGAATATATAGTTGAGGTATACTATATATAGAATCAACATTATTGTCTGGCAATGTCTTTTGACTTAAGCTGAATTTAAAGAAAAGAATCAGTAATTACATAGTGTATTCAGACATGAACTTTGTAGCATTGTTGTGAAGTAGAATTGTACACGTCCGGTTAGACGTGTAAAACCCCCCTGGTTGGCTTGGTAGCCGGCCTCGATAGAGGAGGAGATTCTGTTTGTTGCGGGAGAGTCTTTGCGAATTTTACGTAGAAATGGAACCTTGTGTTTTGAGGTTAATAGAAGTTGTGGCCTTTTTAGGTGAAAGTACTAAGAGTAGCGTATTCTACTCGAGGAGTGGAAAGGGCTAGCAAGGTTGTAGTACTTGGAGCATTTTGCTTATTGTCGATAAATCGTCGCGAGGTATGTGAACCTCTTCCTATCTTTTCTAGCATGATTGTTGTGAACTATGTAGTGCGGTAGGCGTACATGTGCTAAGTGATTTGGTTGGTTTAAAACATAGGGTGTTATAATAGCTTTATGGGAAGTTAGTTATAACGACCTTATGTAAGTGAAAATGGTTTACTGATGTTAGAAGTTAAGAGACTTGATCTTATAAGATAAGAGACTTAACTTATTTGTTTTAATGTGGATGTTTGTGTGAAACCTCATTCGTGAGTAATGAGTACTTGGTTTTAAAGGGATAATGTTTCTTGATTTGGGAATCGTAATGTGTATCGACGGACCAACTGCGGCGTTAATAAAGGAAAATGTATTGAATAATGATGTGTTGTATTAAAACGGTAGAAACCTCCATGCATAGAAGCTAAGATGAGACAAAATGATATTACATTTTCTAGATCATGGCTGCTGTAATAAGATCGTTATAAACAAGAATAAACTACTCACATATATGACATATGTTACTCAATTGTTCTAAAAAGGAATCAAGTGATTAAAGTTTGGGAACTATGAAACCATTTGAAAATAAGAAGCTTGAGTAATTGAAACTAGGCAAACTGGAACTTAGGAAAAGAATGTTGTTACTTGATTTTGAAAAGGAAGATGGGTTGGTCATTCTAATACTACGGGTATCGGGTGACTTTTATAAAAGTAATGGATCTCTTTTAAAAGAACTTAACGTATGTAGTACTTTGGGGTTAAAAACCCGGACTTTGGCATAAAATGAAAGTACTTTGAGTTGTGTGAAACTTGCCTATGCTTGTTGTTGTGAAACTTGCCTATGCTTGTTGTTGTGAAACTTGCCTATGCTTGTGATGATAGCCTTTATTGTACAAGCGTTGTGTTTACGTATTCTGGCGTCTCGATAGAGGTCGGTTGGTAGTTGAGAACTTACTTGGGCGTCTTGCGGCGATGGCGGAGAAATTCCGCAGTGCGTTCGGTTGATAGTATTATTGTTGTTAATCGCTTTGGACATACCGACCACGATCGTGGCGCTGCGGGTATGCTTCCATTTTGGTTAAGGTCTTGTGGTTAATCGCTTTGGATATCTTGTGCGATCGTGGCGCGCGGGTATGTTTCCATTTTGATTATCGCCTTGTGATTTCCTTTTGGACATCTTGACACGATCGTAGCGCGGGTATGCGTCCATTTGGAATCTTGTCTATTGTTTCCCTTTGGACATCACGACACGATGCGTAGCGCGCGGGTATCGTCCATTTGGAATGTTGTCTTATTGTTTCCCTTTGGACATCACGACACGATCGTAGCGCACGGGTATGCTTCCATTTGGATTCTTTGTCTTGTTGTTATCATATCATCATTGCGGTGAGGAAGGTATTCCACGCATGATTGATGTTGTGGCGTGAGACCACGACTTGATATAAGCATTATATGTGGTGTCTTTGTAGTTTGGCTATCATACATGTCTCTGCTTTGTATGGTTATGATTTCAATTCTGACATTATGCGATTTCACATACTTGGTACTGTTGTCTTGACCTCCTTGGGCTGCGTTAAATCCGCAGGTAGAGTACATCGGCCGTGGATCTCGCTCATAGGATCACCGTTCGGCGCATTGGGAAGCTCCGTTTCTCGGAGGCTTATCTTTTGGTATGTGTTCCACGAGTTGTAGGTTCTTGTACATTCAGGGTATGGCGAGCCACTGTCCGGTCATAGTCGTTGTAAATCTTAGAAGTGCAGTAATCTTGTGGTGGCGGGGTTGTAAAAGTTAAACTCTTGTGTTTTATGTTTATCTGAAGGCAAGCTGTTTTGGTTGCTTTGTTTGTTTATTATATCTCTTGTTTAATGACTCATGTTTTATGTTCACTGATTTTCTCGATGTATGTATCGCTAGGGTGCGGGGTAAGGCACGATCCCGATTTTGGTGTGTGAGAACCATCCTAATAGAAGCATACGTGGGCCACCCATCGTGTCGGTATGTCGAAGGAAATAACAAGATAACAATCATAATGGAAGCATACTCGTGGGCCACCCATCGTGTCGGTATGTCCAAAGCAAATAAGCAGAATAACACTCACAATAGAAGCGTACCCATGGGCCACCCATCGTGTCGGTATGTCAAAAGGAAATAACAAGATAACAATCATACTGGAAGCATACTCGTGGGCCACCCATCGTGTCGGTATGTCCAAAGCGAATAACGAATAACACTCCTAATGGAAGCATACAGTGGGCCACCCATCGTGTCGGTATGTCAAAAGGATCGATATAGTGGAAGCATACGTGGGCCACCCATCGTGTCGGTATGTCCATCAATCAACCGGATAATGGCCCTCGGCGAGAGACGCGGTAGCGCAGAAACACAACACTTGCACAACAAAAGCTATCGCCACAAGCATAGGCAAGTTCAACATACTTTTAGACATTCTTTTTATGAACACAAATCCGGGTTTTAACCCCAAGGTACTACGTATTTTAACTCTTTAAAAGATCTATTTCTTTCACACAAATTCACACGATACCCGTAGTATCAAAAATAGAGTAACTGTCTTTGTAAGTAAACCAAAACACTTCAAATTCCTCAAGTCTCATTTCTTTTAGAAAACAAGTTCCTTACTTTGGAATTTAAGAAAAATCAATACTTGTTATTAATGATCTTATTAAAGCAGCCATGATCTAGGAAATGTAATACAATTTTGTCTTATCTTAGCTTCTATGCAGATGGAGGTTTCTACTGGTTTTAATATAATTAATTATTTGTCAATACATTTTCCTTTATTAACGCTGCAGTGGTTTGTTCGATACTTATTCTCATTTCCGAAATCAATATAACTTATTCCTTTTAAAACTCAATTACCCATTTATCATAAATGCGGTTTCACAACTTTTTAACACAAACCAAGTCCCTAATATTTCACATCAAGTCATTTATAAGTCAAGTCTCTTATCTTTTAAAAATCACAGACCATTTCTTTACCTACATAAAGTTGTTATAACAAATTTCCCATAAAGTCGTTATAACACTTTATGTTTTAAACCAATCAAATTCGTTTAGCACACGTACGTCTACCGTACTACATAGTTCACACAATCATGCTAGAAAAGATAGGAAGAGGTTCACATACCTCGCGACGATTATCGACAATTAGCAAAACGCTCCAAAGTACTATCACTCTGCTAGCCTTTTCCACCCTTCTAGTAGAATATGCTACTCGTAGTACTTCCACATATAATGGCCATAAAATGTCTATCAATTTCTAGATCTCTTCGTAGAATATTCTAAATACAAGATTCCTTATTCTACGGAAAATTCGGCAGCACCTCCCCCCCGTAACCACATAAATCTTCTCCTCTATCAAGGCCCGCTACCAAGCCAACAACTCCTAGGGGGGTTTCACGTCTAACCGGACGTGTACAACACTTCCCCACAATAATACTACAAGTCTATCTATATGCTAGGAGTTAGAGAGAAGTTTCTCTCACTAAGGAAAACGCTCTCAACGTTTTCCCTTAGTTGCTCTTTCGGTTTTTTTCCTCTTCTCCCCCTCCCCCCCCTATGATTTTCGATTGTTCCCCCATGGTTTGAAGTATTACGTTCACAATATGAAAAAATCTAAACGTTACACACGTTCCAGTAATGATTCAGGAGGTTCAGGAAGTTCGACGAAGGCTAGAACAAGGAAGAAGAAAAAGAATGGAGGCAGTCCAATAATTGCCGAAGAAAATCTCATTCCGGCAATTTCAGACCCATCTGTGTTGGTTCATGTCACGCCAGACTCACGCATCCCTCTAGAGAATGTAATAGATGATGCTACGCTACAAAAGATTCATGAATGGGGCAAAAGTATAGATACTGAGAACTTGGATATAAGGGTATTTGAAGGCGGGAAACTACTTGCTACTATGGTGGTAGATCCTATCACGGGCCAACCGTTGATTAGGATTATCACGGAAGAAGCGGCGATCCACGGTAGCATTAGTACCCCGACACTGCGGTAATTTACTCGAGCAAGTGGAAAAGGTACAAATTACGGGCGGACATTGCGTTTGATGCAATGAGGTGATGGCCTTCGTCGGGCAGGGTATGGGCGTGGGTCAGGAGCTCAGGGCGGGTCAGGTGGATGTCAATGGGTCTGAGACTAATCACGTATTGCAAGTTTCAAAGTCGGTTGATAGCATTAATGATACTCCTATTCCCAATAAGCCTGTCGCGGGAGTCAAGGTTAAGGGAGCCGAGGCGTCACACTTTAAGACTGTGGGTACCAACGAGCCTCTTCCAATGACGGGCCATTATGATGATCAGAATACCAAGACGTTTCAGGAGGGTGTCCATGGGACATTTATTATCCCCGTTATGCAAGGATCGAAGTTAGTTGTGGGAAAGGAGCCTTACATTAATGTTGTGGGAACCGAGGCATTACACTTTAAGGCTGCGGGTACCAACGAGCCGCTTTCAATGACGGGTCTTTATGATGGTAAGAATACTAAGACGGTTCAGGTGGGTGCCTAAGGAACTTTGATTATCCCCGTTATGCATGGATCGAAGTTAGTTGTGGGAAAGGAGCCTTACATTAATGTTGTGGGAGCCGAGGCGTCACACTTTAAGGCTGCGGGTACCAATGTGCCTCTTTCAATTACGGGTCATTATGATGGACAGAATACCAAGACGGGTCAGGAGGGTGCCCATGGGTTATTAATTATTCCCGTAATGCAAGGATCGAAGTCAGTTATGGGAAACAAAGTGAATTCTATTTCCAATGAGCCTAGGAACTACACGACCATTAATAACGCGGGAGCCAAGGGGTCGGACTTAAATGACGCGGGATCCAAACCTCCCTCTCGTGCAAAGAGACAACAACCACTGAATCTAAGTGTCACTAATGAAGCCTTCCCCACTTTAACAAGTGTGCTTAGTGGGGTAAACATCAAGAACCAAAATAAACCTTTCGTCTTTAACTCTTCCTTGGGCACGGACCAAGTCTTAAACAAACACACTCTCTCACTCAATACCGCCTCACTACTCCCTGACCCACACTTAGCCTCACCTCTTCTATCATCCCTTCCTTCTTTACCTCCTAAAACACATGACACATTCCCTACCCTACCAAATGGCACGCGAATTCTTTCTCCTATTGCGGGCCCTACCACAAATCCTTCTACACATCCCCCTCTGTCTATACCTCCAGAAATACCTCCCATTGATTCACACACAAATGCACCTTCTAAACAACACCAAATTCCACCCGAGAGTTCGACTTTTATTAATCATCCCCCGAATCATGGAAAAGGTCCCTTCCCTCCCAAGAAGACCTATGCGGGAGTCTTTTCGGGTACTAGGATTGAAGCAAAAGGAATGAAGCTACAATATATTGAACAACAAGGGGTGGAGGTAGACATAGAAGCTGAGGATGAAGTCTCATTCATAGAAACATGGGGTTATTGCTTAATTGGTTGCTTCACGGGTCCCTTCCCGGGAAGAGAAGCCTTAAATACCATTATGAAAGGATGGGGAGTGAAATGTCGTATTATACCATATGGCAAAGGATGGACGGTGTTCAAATTTATGACGGAGGAAGAGCGCACTAATGTACTTCATGGTGGCCCTTATATGGTCTACGGGAAGACTATGATGCTCAAAGCTATCAATAAAGGAGTTCTTATAACGGATGAGTTATTCATGGATATTCCTATTTGGGTCACATTTCCGGACATTCCCCTCTCTATCTGGAGTGCAACGGGACTTAGTAAGATTGCTTCACATGTAGGAAAACCTCTTTACACTGACCAATTTACTAAGGAAAGATCCAAAATGAACTATGCTAGAGTTCTTGTAGAAGTGGATGTCGTGAGAGCGATAAAGGGAATTTGTTGTCAAACTCCCCGATAACAGAAGGTTTACTCAAAGAGTAAACTATGAAAATTATCCGGACTTTTGCTATCATTGTGCGGCTTTTGGACACAATCACCTGAAGTGTAGGATACTGGGGTATGATGCCAACACGAAAGATGCTCCAAAAGCACGCAATCTGATGATACCTCACAACAACAAGGAAGGTTCTACTTGTGCGAATGCCAGCGAGTGCGGATGGAACCATGCCTCCCCTATCCACCAACTTCGCAACATCCGCGGATGCGATAACTTGATGGAAGTTGATGTAAGTAACCACACAACACCTCACGGTCGGTTGTTTGGGAGAAGCCACGCATGCTGCGGATCCTCCGGTTTTGGGTCATTCTGGTCCATCATCTTTACGGGAATCTCAAGCTAGGTCATTTAGGCCTCATTCACGGGATGGTAGTGTGCAACTTGATAGGATGCGTTATGAGTCAAAGCATTCTGATTCTGAGGTTCCTATAAACCCACAACCCTCTTTGGATGGAAATACAAACAAAGGTGTAACGGAGGTTTCGTTGCTGGCGTCTCGGAGTGTTACCTTTGAACGCGGGGAACATAGCTTGGCTGAAACACATGCTATCACTTCCAGCAACGAAGAAGATGGTTGGAAAGAAGTTATGCCGAAGAAGTTCATGACAAAAAGCAGTGGGAAGACTAAGGCAACAAAGCGCGGAGGTGCTAACAAAACCTCCTTGGTTTCCTAATGAAAATTCTTTGTTGGAATGTCCGTGGCCTTTGCGGACTAAGGGACAGGGCAGCCACGTAAGCTCTAGTGTGTAGTCTCACTAAACAACATGATGTGGCATTGGTTTGTCTGTTGGAAACAAAACTCTCTAGGGAAAGGATTGAGTCTTTCTCTACTCAAAGATTCAAAAATTGGAACTTTTGCTCAAATCTAGAATTCATTGGTGGCGGAAGAATGCTACTAATTTGGGATCCCTCTAGGGTATGTTGTGAAGTGCTTGGAATGGATTCTCAACATATCCATGTCCAGGCAAGTTGTAAGATAACACAAGTGTCCTACCTTGCCATATTTGTGTACCCGATTTATAGCATCACGGATAGAAGGAAGCTTTGGCATCACCTTACTCACTTGGGCATTGGCATCACTAAGCCTTGGATCATTATGGGAGATTTCAACACTTATTGCTACCCTCATGATAAGGCGGGGGGTCCTCCACTAACGCCTTATGCACTTAAGGACCTTGGTGATTTCAGGAATGCTCATGGACTAGAAGACACTCCCTCTTCCGGTTCATTCTACACTTGGACTAATGGTTCGATTTGGTCCAAGCTTGATAGAGTAATGATGAATCAAAATTGGAGTGATTTGACCTTAGAATGCACGGCCAATTTCTTGCCTATGGAACCTGTCTCGGACCACTGTCCCGTGATGGCTACGGTTATTGCACCCTATAATGTTGGGAAGCGGCCTTTCAAGTTCATGAATATGTGGCTCTCTCATCCCGCATTCGAGAACATTATGACTTCATGCTGGAGACAAGACATATTGGGAACAGCTCAATTCGTCCTAGCCTCAAAATTGAAAGCCTTGAAACAACCACTGAGGGCATTGAATATAAGTGAATTTGGTAGTATTGATCAAAGAGCAAAGGAGGCTAACATGGAGTTTAAGGAGGCTATCAATGCGCACATGGAAGATCCCTTTGATGAGGAACTTAAAGCCAAGGTTAAGTCCACAAGAGTTAAATCTAACACCTTAATGGAAGCCGAGAGACACTTCATAAGGCAAAAGTCGAGGCAGAAACACTTGATTGGAAGTGATAAATGCTCCAAATACTTCCATAGCTTGATCAAGAGAAGTAATGTCAAAAACTCCATCAACTTTCTTGTCAAAACCAATGGTGCTATCACTACATCACCCAGGGAAGTAAGGGAGCTACTTGTGGAGTTCTACAAAGATCTTTTAGGAACATCCCAATCCACATCGAACTTCGACCCTGAAGTATGCAACTTTGGCCCGAAGATAAGTGAAGAGGACAGTATACATCTTTTGCATTTCATATCCCCAAAGGAGATTTGGGAAGCTCTTTCTGATATAGGAAATGACAAGGCTCCTGGACCGGATGGTTATTCGGCTGCCTTCTTCAAGAATAGATGGAAAGATGTGGGACATGACGTAGTAAGAAGTGTTCAAGAGTTCTTTTCTACTGGGGTTCTTTTGAAGCAAGTGAATCATACCATCATTGCCCTGCTACCCAAGACGGATCGGGATCCTAAGGTAACTGATTTTAGGCCTATTGGATTAACTAATGTGGTCTATAAGATCATTACAAAGATTCTAGCTAACAGAATGGCAAGTGTTCTTCCTTCTCTCGTAGACAAATCACAAGGGGCTTTTGTGAAAGGCAGAAACATGATGGACAATGTCTATATAGCACAAGAGCTTGTGAGAGGATTTAATAGAGCCAGAGTCTCACCAAGGTGTATGCTTATGGTAGATCTTCGGAAAGCTTTTGACACGGTCTCTTGGAGTTTCATTGATTCGGTATTAAGAGGCCTCAACTTTCCGAACAGATTTGTTAGATGGATCATGGAATGTGTTTGCTCAACCTCCTTCTCTCTTTCTATCAACGGTGAGCTACATGGTTACTTCAAGGGTAAGCGCGACCTAAGACAAGGTGATCCTATGTCCCCTTCGCTCTTTATCTTGTGTATGGAATACCTATCAAGGATGCTTAATTTGAAGGCTCAGGCAAGAGCTTTCTCTTATTATCCAAAGTGTAAAAGGTTGGGTATTACTCATCTTGCCTTTGCGGATGACCTCATGCTCTTTGCCAAAGGTGATGTATCTTGATTGGGACTCTTATGAATTATGCGGAGGAGGCGGAGGCGTCTCGGGGTTAACTCTTAACCCATCCAAATCCTCCGTCTTCTTAGCGGGAGTGCGGGATCTTTGTTCGCGACTTGATCTTGTCGAGTAGGATTCGCATCGGTAGCTTTCGATGCAGTACTTGGGGATTCCTTTGTCCCCAATTTCAGTCTCGGTAGATCAATTTGCTCATTTCACTAGTGCAATTTCGAATTACATTCAGAAATGGGGGCACCACTCGCTTTCTTATGCGGGTAAGCTAGAACTTATCAGGTCGGTCGTCCAAGGGGTTGAGAGATTTTGGTTCCGGGCACTTCCTATTCCCATACGGTCCTCAACAAGGTACGGTCTGCATGTATTCAGTTCTTATGGGAGAAACCACGAGTCGCAGGATGTTATTTGCTTGCCTCAATCCGAAGGGGGCTTGGGCCTTATGAACATCAAGGAATGGAACCATGCCGTGCTATCCCGGACTATTTCGCAAACCCAAAACGAGACAGATTCAATATGGGTCCAATGGATCAACAACTTTTATTTGAGAGGCGATTCTTTTTGGGAATATGAGGTACGTCCTAGGGACTCACCCCTATTCAAAAAGATTTGTGGAATCCGTGACAAACTTGTTTCCATCTACTGTAGCCAAGGAGTCGCAATTGCCGGATTGGGAAAGTGTTGTACCAATGGTAAATTTGATTCAAGCCTCGTCTATGATATATTGCGCACTACGCAAGATAAAAAGCCTTGGATGTCCCAAATTTGGAAAGGGTTCATTCCCCCTAAGTTTTCGTTCACCATGTGGCTTAATTGTAGAAAGCGACTAGCTACAAAGGACACTCTTTCCTATCTAAACTTGGAGGATAAGTCTTGCGGGTTCTGCAAGCAAGCTAATGAAACAAGGGAGCACCTCTTCTTTACCTGCCCCTACACCCGCTTGATTTGGAGGAGCATAAGAGATTGGTTGGGTATTAGGAGAGAAATGACAACTGTTGAAAGTTCTCTCAAGTGGATTAAGAAAGACCATCGCGGGACAAGCATCCGAGCCAAAGATACCTTGCTTGCCTTTTGCATAGTAGTCTATGAGATTTGGAGGACAAGAAACATATTACTCTTTGAAGGGACAAGCTTACCGGCAGAAGAGGTCATTACAAGGATTAAAACAACATCTTATAGAGTTCTCTATGACTTTATCCCCTCTTGTAATGGCACCTTTGAGTGACCACCCCTCCGTCCCACACTTCTTCTTTTCATTATGTTGAGGATTGAGAACCCTCAATGACTGATTGTAGCCACTTTTCTTTCCGTTATTAGTAATAATATTTGCATTTACCTAAAAAAAAAAAAACTACAAGTCTACTGTAAATACAGTCCAATGTAAATACAGTTCAATTATTATCCATATTCATTCTACATATAGTATACTCAACTATACATTACTACAACATGTAATATCCAATTACAATAGGGGGAAAAAGATAATTACCTCGATAAGCCCAAAATTATCCAAGATATAAGTCGATCCTGAGCAACGTTTAGCTCCAATTCCTTACGCTTCAACCCGCTCCAAGCAACCCTTAGAAGTTTCTAAACAACTTCTCTTAACACTTCATCTAAGCTATGAATATTTTTCTAGGGCTTCATTTTGCGACTATGGAATAAAGTAGTATTTTCGGGCTCTTATGTTGGTATTTCTTTGGAATACCACAAGGGATTTAGGCTAAAGTATTTGGAATAACAACAATACTTGAAGAATTCTACTCAAGGTGGGGGGGGGGGTGTTTGGACGAGAACTCACTAAGGGAGGGAGGGGAATTTTTTTGCCTTGGAAACTTTCTAATGTGGATGAAATAAAGTCTTGCACACAAGGGGTATTTATAGGGAAATCAATGGCCAAGATCTAGGCAAGTGGATGGTGAGGATGGGGTACATGTGTGTAGGTAGTTGGCCAACCATTTGGCTACCACAAAAATGGGACAAGTGGCCACCACAAAAATGGGCCACTTGTCCACCAAAAAAACGTCCCACTTGTCCTTCTCCAATTCGACCAACATGGCCACACGGGGGTGACACGTGTCGCCCCCCTACTCGTCCAAAATATTTCATCTTCCGAAAATATCCGTAATGCCAAAAATCCGAAAATAAAGTGGGCCCCACAAAACCGTAAATTTTCCCGTGTGCCCCACGTGACCAATTTCGAAATAAAATTTCATAATTCTCAAATATTTCAAAAAGTCCAAATACCAAATATGGGAATCCAATTCCCTTTAACGAACATTTTTCCTTCACAAAATCCGGAAACTTTTCCGTCGAAAAAATCACATCTTTCTTCCTTTCCAATCTTATTGTCGTATTCCCGCAAGTACGTCCTCGTATACATACCCTGGAACTACGGGGTGTAACATTTACTCTAAGTAATTTAAGTATGTTAAATGACTTGAAATAACGAAAGGCAAATTGATTTAAAGGCATCAATTGCTTAAGGTTTTTAAAAGAAAGAAGTCACTTGATTTAGAAGTCCGAAAATGTATTTTCTAAAAAGGTATTGTGACTTGTCTTAAAATGTAGTTATGACTTGATACTACGGTTATTAGTATCTTGGAAGTTTATATGAAAATGAGTCATTTTAAAAGAATAGAAGTACGTAGTACTTTGGGTTAAACTCCCGGATTTTTAATGACATGTTAGTGCCTTAGGTAAACTAAAATGAGAGTGTATATGAATAAGACTAATAATAAGTTAGGGGGATTTCTTAACTTGCTTACTTATTGTATGATAGGCCGGTAGTGCTTATGTTTTGTTTGATGGCCAGTTGAGACAGGGTAAGAGAATATCTGAGGGGTAGATTCCCAAGATAGTTATACCACCTGTTGTACCACCTTCTCCAGGGTAAGAGTATATCTGAGGGGTAGATTCTCAAGATAGTTATACCACCTGCTGTACCACCTTCTCCAAGGTAAGAGTATATCTGAGGGGTAGATCCCCAAGATAGTTATACCACCTGATGTACCACCTTCTCCAGGGTAAGAGTATATCTGAGGAGTAGATCCCCAAGATAGTTATACCACCTGTTGTACCACCTTCTCTAGGGTAAGAGTATATCTGAGGGGTAGATCCCCAAGATAGTTATACCACCTGCTGTACCACCTTCTCTAGGGTAAGAGTATATCTGAGGGGTAGATCCCCAAGAGAGTTATACCACCTACTTTACCACCTTCTCCAGGGTAAGAGTATATCTGAGGGGTATATCCTCAAGATAGTTATACCACCTGTTTCCGTGGATTTGCTACCTATACTTTTGATTACTCTCATTGTTAGTAAGGCACTGTGTACTATTAATTGAGTTATCATACCTGTCTCCAGTTTTATTATTGACTTATGATTTCATTACAGTACTTTCAGTTTCACATATTTGGTACATGTTGTACTAACCTCCTTCAGGGGGTTGCGTTCATGTCGCAGGTAGAGTACAGGTTGCTGATCCTCGCTCTTAGGATCACTGTTCAGCTGTTGAGAAGCTCCTTTATTCCGGAGGTTTATCCCTGGTTTTGTCGGTTGTTGTACATTCAGGGGTATGGCGGGGCCCTGTCACTTGAGTTGTTATTCTTAAGTGCAGAGTCACATTGTGGATTGGGTTGTAAAAAAAATGTCTTGTTCTATTACGTATATTTTACGGAAGGTGGCCTTATCATTCTTTGTTGTTATTTTTATGTTTAAGCATTTTATACATTGTGTATGTTCATTGCTATTCTCGATGTATACCTAAAGGGTGCCGGGTAGGGCACGATGTGAGCCGGGTCGGGTCGTGACAAAAGTGGTATCGAGCGATTAGTCCTCGGAAAGTGTCTGAGGCCAGTGTCTAGTAGAGTCTTGATTATCGGTGTGTTGTGCACCACATCTATAATCAGGAGGCTGCAGGACATTTAGGATTGGTTTCCATTCTTCTCACTCTAAGATCATGCGATAGAGCTGTATGGTTAGGGTCGTCTCTCCCTAACAAGTTATGATTGTTTGCAGCTACGAGAAAGGCAGTAGTGACCCAGGAATGATTACGTGGATTGCGTATCCAGGTTGGTAATTGTTGTAGTTGGTATTGTGACATACAACTATGCGGATTTATGTATGAGGGTCAGACGCGTGTTGCCTAGAATGATTTTAGATTACCAGGATTTGGTAAGGACTAAATAAATACCGGGGAGGTATGAAACAGTTTAATGAATTCTTATCAAGGTTTTACGTACTAATTTGAGATAATTAGGAAATGATGAGCTGTCTGAGAAGAAAATAGACCCTTAAGAAGTTATTATTAAGGGAATTTATGGAAGACTGTGTTGATAGATTAAGCTACGTAGTAGGATTTCGAGAATGGTACGGGTGAGATCCGTATGGAGTAAGTATGGTTGTTGTGGTCAAGACAACAATGTCACACCCCGAAAATCGGGCCCGTGACTGGTGCCTTACCCCGGGCACCCTAGTGATACATACATCAGAGAAAAATCAGCGGAACATAAAACATGAGTCATTAAACAAGAGATATAATAAATAAACAGGCCAACCAAAGCAGTTGCCTTGATATATCATAAAACACGAATAGTTTAATCCTTTTACAACCCACGCCATGCGGATTACTCTGCACCTCTAAGATATACTGACAACTATGACGGGACGGGGCCGCCGCCATACCACAGATGTACAAGAACCTACAACTCAGGAAACATACCAAAGATAAGCCTCAGAAGGCAGACTTTCCGGCACTGAAATGAGATCCTAAGGCGGGGATCCACGGCCGATGTACCTCTACTGCGGCATGAGCGCAGCCGAAGGAGGTCGATCTGGTACCAAGTATGTGAAATCACAAATCGTAAATGAAATCATAATAGCCTAAAAAGCGGGGAGACATGTATGATAACCAAAATCTGATGCAACATAAAAGAAGTCAAAGTCGGGACTCACGCCCTCAAAGTCACCACTCAAATATAACTATGGGTCTCACGCCCACAACATCCATCATGTTCTCATCATGGCCGCATGCCCCCGGAATACTGCATCGGTGTAGACATGTCCATGATGCAACAATAATAACATGGACGCATGGCCACATGCCCCCGGAATACTGCATCGGTGTAGACATGCCCATGTAACCTCGATAATAATATACTGGGTGGTCAACCCTGCCGCATGGCCACATGCCCCCAGAATACTGCATCGGTGTAGACACGTCCATGTTGCAGTAATAACCATATATCGGGTAATCAACGCCGCGTGGCGCGTGCCGAATCTGCGTCGGTGTAGACACGTCCGTGTGACATCAACAACAAGACGATAATCAAAATGGAAACATACGTGGAATTCTCCATCACCGGCCGCGTCCAAGTAAGTTCTCGACAAGTCAACCGCCTCTATCGAGAGACGCGGTAACACAGAAATACCACACTTGAACAACAAAGGCTATCATCACAAGCATAGGCAAGTTTCACAACAACAAGCATAGGCAAGTTTCACAACAACAAGCATAGGCAAGTTTCACAACAACAAGCATAGGCAAGTTTCACACAACTCAAAGTACTTTCATTTTATGCCAAAGTCCGGGTTTTTAACCCCAAAGTACTACATACGTTAAGTTCTTTTAAAGAGATCCATTACCTTTATAAAAGTCACCCGATACCCGTAGTATTAGAATGACCAACCCACATTCCTTTTCAAAATCAAGTAACAACATTCTTTTCCTAAGTTCGGTTGCCTAGTTTGATTACTCAAGCTTCTCATTTTCAAATGGTTTCATAGTTCCCAAACTTAATCACTTGATTCCTTTTTAGAACAATTGAGTAATATATGTCTCACGTGAGAGTAGGTTATTCTTGTTTACAACATTCTTATTACAGCAGCCATGATCTAGAAAATGTAATATCATTTTGTCTCATCTTAGTTTCTATGCAGATGGAGGTTTCTACTGGTTTTAATACGATACATCATTATTCAATACATTTTCCTTTATTACTTATTGCAGTGGTATGTCGATACACATTCTGATTTCCGAAATCAGTAAAACATTATCCCTTTAAATAAAACCAAGTACTCATTACTCACGAATGAGGTTTCACACAAACATCCACTTTAAAACAAATAAGTTAAGTCTCTTATCTTATAAGATCAAGTCTCTTAACTTCTAACATCAGTAAACCATTTTCTTTACCTCTCTTAAGACATTATACCTAACTCCCCATAAAGCTAGTATAACTCTTTTTAAAACCTTTAAAACCAAGTGTTACTCTCCCTTCAAAACGATTTATAAATCTTTTGAAATACATCAAGTTCTGTATTATAACGCCCAAGCCAGTTATAAATCAAATCAGTTATCTTTTAAAAGCCACAACCCATTTTCTTACCTACATAAAGCTGTTATAACCAACTTCCCATAAAGCCGTTATAACCCTTTATGTTTTACAACAATCAAATACAATTAACACATGTACGTCTACCGTACTACATAGTTCACACATATCATGCTAGAAGAGATAGGAAGAGGTTCACATACCTCGCGACGATTATCGACAATAAGCAAAAAGCTCAAGTACTACAACGCACTAGCCCTTTCCACTCCTCGAGTAGAATACGCTACTCTTAGTACTTTCACCTATAAAGGCCACAAACGTCTATTAAATCTTAAACACAAGTTCCCATCTTCCTACAGAAAATTCGGCACCTCCCACAACAGTAAATCTCCTCCTCTATTGAGGCCGCTACCAAGCCAACCGTGGGTTTATACGTCTAACCGGACGTGTACAATTCTACTCGATAATACTACACAAGTCTCTTGCAATACGGTCTATGTCTGATTCGATTCTTTATTCTTCAGGCTTAAGTCAAAAGACATTGCCACAATACTACGTTCAGTTCTATATATAGTATACTTCAACTATATATTCTAACATGTAATTTCCAATTACAATAGAAGGACAGTAGTGTTTACCTCGATAAGCCCAAAATTATCCAAGTATAAAGTCGACCGAGCAACGCTTAGCTCTACTCAGCGCTCCAACAACCCTTAGAAGTTCTAACCAACTTACTTACAACTTCAACAACGGGTGAAGATTTCCTTAGGGTTTCGTTTTTGTGGCTAAAGGAAGTATAATCGTATTTTCTGGGCTTTTGTATAAGTGTAACCTTGGGAATACTACAAGGTATTTGGGCCAAGGTATTTGGACATTATAACAATACTAGGAGAGTATTTCTATACCACAACAAGGGGTATAATACGAAAACAACTAGGCTAGGGGTACCACGCAGGCAGCACAAAGTGGGGAGGGTGGCCTCTCGGCCAAAGCTCCACAAAGGGGAGGAGGGCTTTTGGACGAATCACAAGCAAGAGGGAGAGGGAGGTTTTCAAGACTTGGAAGTTTTGGAATGGATGAAGTCTTCACACTTAGGGGGTATTTATAGCAAAACTAAAGCGAACCAGGGCCAAGATCCTTCCAAGTGTATAGCAAGTGTAAGGACAAGATTAAGCCAAGTGCACCTAAACCCTACTCCACAAAACACTCCACAAAACAAGCCACAAAGCAAGGCACAAATCAAAGGCCAATCGGCCAGGCCAACCAACCTTGGCCGCCTCCAAATCGTCAATGAGGGTGACAAGTGTCACCTCCCGTTAATCCAAAAATGTTTCGTCTCTCGGAAAAATCCATAAAATATAAATGACATAGCGAATTTTCCCAACGTAAGCGGGAAACGTTTCGAAAAACGACTCAAATCGGCACTTGTGCCCAAAATGAATTCGGCCAAGCCTAATGAAGTTCGAAAATTTCTCGTCGTCCCCACGTACATACTCGGAAATACGGTATAACATTCTCCTCCTTAGAAACATTCGTCGAATGTTCCTTCTAATCTCAAAACAAGCGTCGCCGAGATAGTCTTCACTACTATACTTACGAGAATCAAACATGCCACACTGGCCACAAAATAACATGCGCCAAGAAACCCAAATCCACGCCCGAGGAACCACCTTAGTTAGCACAAAAGTCCCACCAAGGTCTAAAATATACTCCCTTCGCACCTACATTTCACAAAAAGCGATCACACACGTTCACTTCTCCTCTATCTCGTCGTACCGCTCGAACACTCGAGCTCTTTCTAGTATCCGCACCACACTTCCGTCAACGTTTGTTTCCAACCCTTGGAGTTACTACCTCGAACTTGGTCATCTTACTACCCTCGATTTCCTCTAAGGCCACTCGGCCTTCACGAACGATTCTGGTCGAACATATCTATGAACTCATACGATGGTCATCTAAACTTGGGCCTAGCACCCTCGTGACCATGCCTCCTAGCGGGACCACCCAGCTGACCGCTTCGCCGAAGCGGGGCGGGTTGGCGCAACATGGCCCCAACCCGACCATCTGTGGCGCCAACTCCGCTCGCCGACACGGAACACATCATGGAAGCTACCACTTCCATCTCACACTAACCAGATTTTTAAATCACGCTATAGCACAAAGCTATCCGAACATAACACTTAACACATCATTAACATCAATACATACAAGTATCTACGAGGTTAAGGATATACGAAACTAGGCGGTTCAAGGCCGCTAAAGCTGAACTTCCACCGCGACCTCTGGTGGCCCATCGCTCTAGTAGTCAGTGCTATCCTACAGCGCTACCCAGTCGGACAGTCTCTCTTCATATTGCCCGGTTGGACGCAATAATCACACGCTCCCTTGGTACTACGACACTCCCAGAAAGGCGGTCTACCAAATCGACCACAGAGGTAGGGGTATTGCGTCCGCCAACACCCTACTTCGAACATCTGAAACACAGGAGCCCGGCACGCTCCTGAATATCCCAGGTCCCGGGCTGCGGAGGACCACTCTGCAATGGCGGAGTACATAACTAGTCTGCTGGAGGCGGTCCGCCTCGAAAGTCGCCAAAATATCCGGCCGTCTTGGCCTTAACCTGTGGCGGTCTGCCGTCGATCTGCGCTCGCCGCGCAGTCGTGAGCACGAATGCGGGCAATGTCCATGCGGTGAAGAGAAACACCGCACAAGACTTCGGCCATATAATCATCTAGCCGGTGGCGTGGCGATGCACCTATCCTCCATATCTGCAACAAGCGCGAGGGACATACCGAGCCAAAGAATCGAACTTCGACATTGTACTCCCGACGGTCGCCTCTGTCTCGATAACAAAAATTTGTCGGCCCGTGCCCTCCTCATCTGCGGAGGCAAGAAGTGCGTGAAAAAGCCCGAAAACTCATCCCATACCGCTGGAGTGCATGCTCTCCCGGAAAGCTCCATGAATCAAACCGATCGGCTGCGGTATCACGCGGCCGTCGAACCGAAGGTCACGGACTCGGTCTCTGAAGCTTTGATCACCGCGTGATCCTTTATGGCGACGGATGAACTCCTGCGGATCATCCTCGTGCCTCGACCCATAAAACTCGCGGGCTACAACTCGGAAAGTCCGTAGCCTCAAACTATCTGCTCTCGGGTGCACGCGGTCTTCTTTGAACAGGCTGCGCGTCGGCTGTCGCCATATCGGCCACCACGGCAATAATCGCGAGCCATCTCGCGACCCGTCTCCCTGCTCCGGTGTGGGGCGGAGGCTCGGTCTTGTAGTCTCATCGCCCACGGCTGCGGCTCGCTCCTCTTTGGTGCTAGCGGCGTCGCGAAACTCGCCGTCGGAAGCACTGTCTCAGTCTTGGACCGGCCTGCGCCTGCGTACTCTCTGTATCCCACTAGCGACTCCTCCGGCTGCCTTGCCGCTAACTGCGGAGGCATAATCGTAAAATGAAACACATCGGAGGGTCGACTTACAACTCAGCTCTAAGGCACGATCTTAGAATGAGAAGAATAGAAACCAATCCTACATGTCCTATAGCCTCCTGATTATAGATGTGGTGCACAACACACCGATAATCAATACTCTACTAGACACGGTCTGTAGACACTTTCCGAGGACTAACTGCTCTGATACCACTATGTCACACCCCGAAAATCGGGCCCGTGACTGGTGCCTTACCCCGGGCACCCTAGTGATACATACATCAGAGAAAAATCAGCGGAACATTAAACATGAGCCATTAAACAAGAGATATAATAAATAAACAGGCCAACCAAAATAGTTGCCTTCAGTATATACATAAAACCTGAATAGTTTAATCCTTTTACAACCCTGCCCATAACAGTACTACAGACCTCTAAGATATACAACTATGACGGACGGGGCCGCCATACCACGAATGTACAAGAACCTACAACTCGGAAACATGCAAAGATAAGCCTCAGAAGGAACAGAGCTTTCCGACAATGAAATGAGATCCTAAGAGCGGGGATCCATGGCCGATGTACCTCTACTGCGGCATGAGCGCGGCCGAAGGAGGTCGATCTGGCCAATTACAGTATGTGAAATCAAATCAGAAATGAAATCATAATAGCCTAAAAGCGGGAGACATGTATGATAACCAAAATACGATGCGCAACATAAGCGATCAAGTCGGGGACTCACGCCTCAAAGTCACCACTCAAATATAACTATGGGTCTCACGCCCACAACATCCATCATGTTCGCATCATGGCGCGTGCCGGAATCGCATCGGTGTAGGCGTGTCGTGATCAACAATAATAACAAGGTCGCGTAGCCACACGTACCGGAATCTTGCATCGGTGTAGACATGCCCATGTAACCTCAATAACAATATCTTGGGTGGTCAACCTGCGCGTAGCCACATGCCCCGAATCTTGCGTCGGTGTAGAACGCGTCCATGTTGCGGTAATAACCATATATCGGGTAATCAACCCGGCGTGGCGCATTCCCGAATCTGCATCGGTGTTGTCACACTGGTCGGGCGTGGCGTGCCTTACCCGGGCACCCTAGTGACACAACATCGAGAAAACGGCGGAAAATAAAACTTTAAACAAAACAAGATATATGATCATAAAAGCAGGCCAACCCAACGGTTACCTTCCAATAACATATATAAATACAACTCTTTCAAAGCGAGCAGTTTAATCCTTTTCACAAACCACCGCCACAAAGATTACTACAGACCTCTAAGATTTACAACAACTATGACGGACGGGGCCCGCCATACCCACAGATGTACAAGAACCTACAACTCGGGAACACATGCAAAAGATAAGCCTCGAGAAAGCGGAGCTTCCCAATCTGTTGGCGAGATCCTAAGGCGAGGATCCACGGCCGATGTACCTCTACTGCGGCATGAACGCGGCCGAGGAGGTCGATCTAACAGTACCAAGTATGTGAAATCGTAAAATCATAAATGAAATCATAGCGATCTATATAAAGCGGGAGACATGAATGATAACCAAACTACGATACACGTATATCGATTATATCAAGTCGGTCTCACGACCTCCACATCAATCATGCGTGGAATGCCTTCCTCATGGCGATCATGATATGATAACACCAAGTACACCAAACACCAAGTCTACACGATGCCAAGCGTATTAACAATTCAAATGGAAGCATACCCGTGCGCTACGCATCGTGTCAGTATGTCCAAACAGGGAACCACAAGCAGCAAGCAAAATGGAAGCATACCCGTGCGCGCTGCGTCGTGTCGGTATGTCCAAAAGGAAACAATAAGACAACATTCCAAATGGAAACATGCGATGCGCTACGCGTCGTGTCGATATGCCCAAGGAAACAATAAAGCAGTATCAACATGGAAGCATACCCGTGCGCTACGCATCGTGTCAGTATGTCCAAAGCGATTAGCAAAAGTAACACAATCAACAGGAACGTACCCGTGGAATTTCTCCATCACTGCCGGCATGTCCAAGTAAGTTCTCAACAAGTCAAACGACCTCATCGAGAGGCGGTAACACGTAAATACAACACTTGTACAACAAAGGCTATCATCACAAGCATATAGGCAAGTTTCACACAACTCAAAGTACTTTCACATAAGCCACAAAATACCCGTAGTATAAACATCGTGACTATCTTTTTAAGTAAACAAGACAATTACGCTTTTGTAAAATCAAGTAACAACATTATTTTCCAAACGTTCAAATTTGCCTAATTTCAAATGCTCAAGTCACTTATTTTAGAAAGGTTTCATAACTCATAGTCTTAATCTCTTTTAAAACAATTGAGTAACATATGTCATATATGTGAGTAGTTTATTCTTGTTTATAACGATCTTATTACAATGACCGTGATCTAGAAAATGTAATATCATTTTGTCTCATCTTAGCTTACATGCGGATGGAGGTTTCTACTGGTTTTAATACAACACATCATTATTCAATAAATTTTCCTTTATTAACGCTATGATGTGCAGCCGATACACATTCGATTTCAAATCAAGAAACATTATCCCTTTAAAAACCAAGTACTCATTACTCACGAATGAGGTTTCACACAACATCCACAGTAACAAATAAGTTAAGTCTCTTATCTTATAAGATCAAGTCTCTTAACTTCTAACATCAGTAAACCATTTTCTTACCTACATAAAGTCGTTATAACCAACTTCCCATAAAGCGTTATAACACTTTATGTTTAAACAAACAAATACACTTAGCACTGTCGTCCACCGTCTTACATAGCTACACACATATCATGCTAGAACGAGATAGGAAGAGGTTCACATACCTCGCGACGAGTATCGACAATAAGCAAAATGCTCCAAGTACTACAACCGCGCTAGCCCTTTCCACTCGCCAAGTAGAATACGCTACTCTTAGTACTTTCACCTAGAAAGGTCACAAACGTCTATTAACTTCAAAACACAAGGTTCCATTTCTCTCTGAGAAAATTCGGCACCTCCCATGGCAGCGTAAATCTCTCTCTCTCTATCGAGTGCCTCTGAAGCCAACCAGGGGGTTTACGTCTAACCGGACGTGTACCATCCTACTACACAACAATGCTACACAAGTCTCATGTCTGATCTATGTAATTCTGATTCGGTTCTCTTCTTTAAATTGGGCTTAAGTCAAAAGACATTGCCGCAAATAATGTTCATCTATATATAGTATACCTCAACTATATATTCCTACTACATGTAATCTCCAATTACAATAAGGGGACAAGAATATTTACCTCGACAAGCCCAAAATTATCCAAGTTATAATGTCGATCCGAGCAAGGTTTAGCTCTACTCAGTGCACTCAATCCGCTCGAACAACCTTGAAGTTCTAACTAACTACTCAAATACTTCAACCAGTATGAAGATTTCCTTAGGGTTTGGTTTGAGACTAAAAGGACAAAAGGTAGTATTTCCGGCTCTACGTATAGAGGTAACTTTTGGAATACAACAAGGTAAAGGCTAAGGTATTTTGGGCATTATAACAATACTTGGAGAAGTATTTCAATACCACGAGGAGGGTATTATACGAAACAACTAGGCTAGGGGTACCCACTGCGCACCTGAGGGGAGGAGGCTCTCGCCACAAGGCCACTCAAGGGAAGTGAGGCTTAGGACGATGGCTCACAAGGGGAGGAGGATTTAGACTTGGAAATTTGTGATGAATAAGTCTTGAAGAGAGGGTATTTATAGGAAGCGAGGGCGACGATGGACAAGATCAAGCCATGTGCAAGGCAAGTGTAAGGCCTTGATCAAGCCAAGTGCACCATCCCTACTCCACAAAACATGGCTCAAAACAATGCACAAAACAAGGCCAAAACAAGGCACAAAACAAGGCACAATAAGGCACAAACGTGAGCGATCGGCCGTCAATCCACCGTGAGGGTGACAAGTGTCACCCTCCGTTGGTCCAAGATGTTTAAATCGCTCGGAAAAATCCGCAAAAATACAAAGCGACATAGCGGAATTTTCCGCATGAAGTTCTGTAAGCGTTTAGTCGAAACGACTCTAGCAGGGTGTTGTGCACAAAGGTAAATTCGGCCAAGGGTGCCACATGGGGTGACACGTGTCGCCCCGATTCGCCTGAATATTTCGTCTTAGAAAATATCCAAAATACCGAAATCTCAAAAACAAAGCGGGCCCACAAAAGTAAATTTCTCAGTGGGCCCACGTGACCATTTCCGAAAATAAAATCTCAAAATTCTAATATAATTTAAAGCCCATATACCAAATCTGGAAACCAATTCTCATTAACGAACCTTTTCTTCACAAATTACGAAACTTTTCCGTGAAAACTCACATCTTTCTTTCTTTTCAAAATTTCTGCGTACTCGTGCGTGCGTCCTCACATACATACCACTGCAACTACGGTATAACATTCTCCCCTCCTTAGAAACATTCGTCGAATGTTCCTTCTCAAGTCGGATAACGATAAAGTTCCTCTAACAAGTTCTGACGCCACGCCAACCACGAACTAACACACGTTCTCTTCTCCCCTAACTCGTTGTACCGCTTCTCGAACACTCGAACTCTTTCTAGTATCCGTATCACACTTCCGTCAATGCTTCATTTCCAACCTTTGGAGTTACTACCTCAAACTTGGTCATCTTACTAACTTCGATCTCCTTAAGGCCATTCCGGCCTTCACGAACCGGTCTCGTAGAACGTATCCACGAACTCATCGATGGTCACCTAAGCGGGGCCTAGCATCCTCGTGACCCTACCACTGGCGGAACCACCTCGAACTGACCCCACAAACCGGGCGCGGGTTGACCCTCAAATGGTCCTCAACCCGACCCACAATCAAGCCACATTCTTGTTCCCGATACGGAACAATCTAACTAACACACGTCATGAAAGCTAACACTTCCATCTCGCACTACCCATGGACTTATCACACAAATAAATCCCACGTATACTACGCACTCGATAAAGGTCAAACATAAAATAAATCTTTTACTCATGGCGACCTACCTCTAAGGTCTCAATCGTGAAATAGTCTAAGGTTCACACTTCCATGCCCCAGGCTTACCCTTCTACACTCACGGGTTTCTCAATCACATATTAGCACAAAGCTATCCGAACATAACACTTAACACATTATCTTAACATCAATACATACAAGTCTCTGAGGTTAAAGATATACGAAAATAGGCGGTTGAAGGACCGCTAAGGCTGGGAACTTCCACCGCGACCTCTACCGTGGCGCCGTGTATGAACATCTGCCTAGCCGTGGAAGGTGAAGAACCATGGCCCGATCTCGTAGCTGTGCTATCCTACCGTGCTACCCCACAGTGGACATTTCTCCCAAAATGGCCTGTCGCATGTAAAACAAACTCCGGACTAGCACGACACTCCCCTGTGGAGTCTACCACGGTCACAACGAGGTAGGGTGGCTTGGTTGGCTAACACCCGCTCTCGAAAATCTGAACCCTTGGAGCCACGACCTGCTCCTCGAATACTCTGGATGCCTTGAAGATTGTGGAGGACCACTATGCGGGCGGGCGCATAACTAGTCTGCTGGCGAGGCGATGCGCCTCGAAAGTCACCAAAGGACCTGCTGTTACGCCTCTTTTCTTGACCACAGTCATTCCGTCGATCTCTCGTGCCTCACATCCCGGTGCATGAGCTGCATGCGGGCAATGTCCATGCGGTGAAGAGCTACACCGAACAAGCCTCTGTCAAGTAATCATCTAGCGGTGACGTGGCGGTGCACTCTATCTCTATGGTTGCCACTAAAGCGGGGACATACCGGCAGCCGAGTCAAACTCACGTTGTACTCGGCTATGCGCGGATTACGCCTCGGCATCATAAATCTGTCGGCGTGCCCTCTCATCTGCGGAGGCGAAGTGAGTGAGAATGCCTGCGAGAACTCGTCCCATCTTTGCTGAGCGCATGCTCTCCCGGGACAACTCCACGAATCAAACGATCATTGCGGTATCACGCGGCCGATGCGAACCTAAGACCACCGACTCGGTCTCGAAGCCTTGATCACTCTCATGACCGGCTGAATCTGCGGATGAACTCCTGCGGATCATCCTCGTGCCTCGACCCATAAAACTACGGCGGGCTCTGACTCGAGAAATTCCGTAGCCTCAAACTATCGCTCGGGGTGAACGGCTGGTGCTACTGGGCTGAGGCTGCTGCGTCGGCTATCCTCATATCTGGCCCACGACCACGGCGGCAAGCGGCCATCTCGCTTGTAACCCATCTCCTGCGCCTGTGTGGGGTGGAGGCTCAGTGCTGCGGTCTCGGCGGCCATTCTGCGGCTCTAACCTCTCTTTGGGTGGCGGCGTCCTGAAAACCCGCCGTCTGAAGCACAACCTCGGTGCTATGCGGGCTGCGCCTCGTACTCCTCAGATCTCACTAGCGACTCCTCGGCTGCCTTGCCGCTTCGGGCTCTGGTTGCACTGCGGAGGCATAGCGGTAAAAGCGAGATACGTCGGAGGGTCCAACTTACAACACGACTCTAAGGCACGATCTCGGAATGAGAAGAATGAAACCAATCCTAAATGTCCTATAGCCTCACGATTATAGATGTGGTGCACAACACAGATAATCAAGACTCTACTAGACACGGTGCGTAGACACTTTCAGAGATTAATCGCTCGATACCACTTTGTCACACCGGTCGGGCGTGGTCGTGCCTTACCGGGCACCCTAGTGACACAACATCGAGAAAACCAAATGAAAATAAAACTTTAAACAAGAAACAAGATATATGATCATAAAGCAGGCCAACCCAGTTACCTTCCAATAACATATATAAATACAACTCTTTCAAAGCGAGCAGTTTAATCCTTTTCACAAACCACACTTGTGATACTACAGGACTTAAGATTTACAACAACTATGACGGGGAGGCCCGCCATACCACAATGTACAAGAACCTCTGACTCAGGAACACATACCAAAAGATAAGCCTCGGAAAGCGGAGCTTCCCAATCTGTTGGCGAGATCCTAGGCGAGGATCCACGACCGATGTACCTCTACTGCGGCATGAACGCGGCCGAAGGAGGTCGATCTAACAGTACCAAGTATGTGAAATCGTAAAATCAGTAAATGAAATCATAGCGATCTATATAAAGCGAGAGACATGAATGATAACCAAACTACGATACACATATATCGCTTATATCAAGTCGTGGTCTCACGACCTCACATCAATCATGCGTGGAATGCCTTCCTCATGGCGATGATGATATGATAACACGAAGTACACGGCGACACCAAGTCCTACGATGCCAAAGTCAGATAACAATTCAAATGGAAGCATACGTGCGCTACGCATCGTGTCGGTATGTCCAAAAGGGAACCACAAGACAAAGAATCAAAATGGAAGCATACGTGCGCTACGCGTCGTGTCGGTATGTCCAAAAGGAAACAATAAGACAACATTCCAAATGGAAACATACGTGCGCTCTACGTCGTGTCGGTATGCCCAAAGGAAACAATAAAGCGAGATCAACATGGAAGCATACCCGCGCTACGCGTCGTGTCGGTATGTCCAAAGCGATTAGCAAAAGTAACACAATCAGCGAACGCGTGCGTGGAATTTCTCCATCACTGCAGGAATGTCCAAGTAAGTTCTAAACAAGTCAACCGACCCTCTATCGAGAGACGCGGTAACACAGAAATACAACACTTGTACAACAAAGGCTATCATCACAAGCATAGGCAAGTTTCACACAACTCAAAGTACTTTCACATAAGCCACACAATACCAGTAGTATAAAAATCGTGACTATCTTTTTAAGTAAACAAGACACTTCCCCTTTTGTAAAATCAAGTAACAACATTATTTTCCAAACGTTCAAATTTGCCTAATTTCAAATGCTCAAGTCACTTATTTTAGAAAGGTTTCATAACTCATAGTCTTAATCTCTTTTAAAACAATTGAGTAACATATGTCATATATGTGAGTAGTTTATTCTTGTTTATAACGATCTTATTACAGCAGCCATGATCTAGAAAATGTAATATCATTTTGTCTCATCTTAGCTTCTATGCGGATGAAGGTTTCTCTTGGTTTTAATACAACACATCATTATTCAATACATTTTCCTTTATTAACGCCGCAATGGTGCATCGATACACATTCGATTTCAAATCGGAAACATTATCACTTTACAAACCAAGTACTCATTACTCACGAATGAGGTTTCACACAACATCCACATTAACAAATAAGTTAAGTCTCTTATCTTATAAGATCAAGTCTCTTAACTTCTAACATCAGTAAACCATTTTCTTACCTACATAAAGCTGTTATAACCAACTTCCCATAAAGCCGTTATAACACTTTATGTTTAAACCAAACAAATACACTTAGCACTTTGTCGTCCACCGCACTACATAGCTACACACATATCATGCTAGACAGATAGGAAGAGGTTCACATACCTCGCGACAGTATCGACAATAAGCAAAATGCTCCAAGTACTACAACCTTGCTAGCCCTTTCCACTCCTCAAGTAGAATACGCTACTCTTAGTACTTTTTCACCTAAAGGTCACAAATGTCTATTAACTTCAAAATACAAGGTTCCATTTCTCTGAGAAAATTCGAAGACCTCCCCAACAACAGCGTAAATCTCCTCCTCTATCGAGGCCCGCTACCAAGCCAACCAGGGGGGGGGGGGGTTTACACGTCTAACCGGACGTGTACCATCCTACTACACAACAATGCTACACAAGTCTCATGTCTGATCTATGTAATTACTGATTGATTCTCTTCTTTAAATTCGGGCTTAAGTCAAAAGACATTGCCGCACAAATAATGTTCATTCTATATATAGTATACCTCAACTATATATTCCTACTACATGTAATCTCCAATTACAATAAGGGACAAGAATATTTACCTCGACAAGCCCAAAATTATCCAAGTTATAATGTCGATCTGAGCAAGGTTTAGCTCCTACTTCATGCGCTCCAATCCGCTCCAAACAACCCTTAGAAGTTCTAACCAACTTCTACTCAAATACTTCAACCAACTATGAAGATTTCCTTAGGGTTTCGGTTTGAGACTAAAAGGACAAAAGGTAGTATTTCGACTCTACGTATAGAGGTAACTTTTGGAATACAACAAGGTAAAGGCTAAGGTATTTTGGGCATTATAACAATACTTGGAGAAGTATTTCAATACCACAAGGAGGGTATTATACGAAAACAACTAGGCTGGGGGTACCCACCAGCACCACAAAGGGGAGGAGGCTCTCGCCACAAGGCCACTCAAGGGGAAGTGAGGCTTAGGACGATGGCTCATGCAAGGGGAGGATTTAGACTTGGAAATTTGTGATGAATAAGTCTTGAGAGAGGGTATTTATAGGAAGCGAGGGCCAACCAATGGACAAGATCAAGCCATGTGCAAGGCAAGTGTAAGGCCTTGATCAAGACAAGTGCACCCTATCCCCTACTCCACAAAACATGGCTCAAAACAATGCACAAAACAAGGCCAAAACAAGGCACAAAACAAGGCACCAATAAGGCACAAAACGTGAGCCAATCGGCGCGTCGTCATGAGGGTGACAAGTGTCACCCTCCCGTTGGTCCAAGATGTTTCGTCACTCGGAAAAATCCGCAAAAATACAAAACGACATAGCCGGAATTTTCCCTTCGCAAGTTACGCAAAAGTTTCGTCGAAAAATGACTCTAACCGGGTGTTGTGCACAAAGGTAAATTCGGCCAAGGGTGCCACATGGGGTGACACGTGTCGCCCCCCGATTCGCCCAGAATATTTCGTCTTCCGAAAATATCCAAAATACCGGAAATCTCAAAAACAAAGCGGGCCCCACAAAATCAGAATTTCTCCGTGGGCCACACGTGACCATTTCCGAAAATAAAATCTCAAAATTCTAATATAATTTAAGAAGCCCATATACCAAATCTGGGAAACCAATTCTCATTAACGAACCTTTTTCTTCACAAATTACCGGAAACTTTTCCGTCGAAAACTCACATCTTTCTTTCTTTTCAAAATTTCTGCCGTACTCTCGTACGTACGTCCTCACATACATACCCTGCAACTACGGGGTATAACAGGTGTAGACACGTCCATGTGACATCAACAACAAGACAGTAATCAAAATGGAAACATACCCGTGGAATTCTCCATCACTGCCAGCACGTCCAAGTAAGTTCTCAACAAGTCAACCGGCCCTCTATCGAGAGACGCGGTAACACAGAAATACCACATTTGCACAACAAAGGCTATCATCACAAGCATAGGCAAGTTTCACAACAACAAGCATAGGCAAGTTTCACAACAACAAGCATAGGCAAGTTTCACAACAACAAGCATAGGCAAGTTTCACACAACTCAAAGTACTTTCATTTTATGCCAAAGTCCGGGTTTTTAACCCCAAAGTACTACATACGTTAAGTTCTTTTAAAAGAGATCCATTACCTTTATAAAAGTCACCCGATACCCGTAGTATTAGAATGACCAACCCACATTCCTTTTCAAAATCAAGTAACAACATTCTTTTCCTAAGTTCCAGTTTGCCTAGTTTCAATTACTCAAGCTTCTCATTTTCAAATGGTTTCATAGTTCCCAAACTTAATCACTTGATTCCTTTTTAGAACAATTGAGTAATATATGTCTCACGTGAGAGTAGGTTATTCTTGTTTACAACATTCTTATTACAGCAGCCATGATCTAGAAAATTTAATATCATTTTGTCTCATCTTAGTTTCTATGCAGATGGAGGTTTCTCCGGTTTTAATACGATACATCATTATTCAATACATTTTCATTTATTAACGCTGCAATGGTCTGTCGATACACATTCTGATTTCCGAAATCAGTAAAACATTATCCCTTTAAATAAAACCAAGTACTCATTACTCACGAATGAGGTTTCACACAAACATCCACTTTAAAACAAATAAGTTAAGTCTCTTATCTTATAAGATCAAGTCTCTTAACTTCTAACATCAGTAAACCATTTTCTTTACCTCTCTTAAGACATTATACCTAACTCCCCATAAAGCTAGTATAACTCTTTTTAAAACCTTTAAAACCAAGTGTTACTCTCCCTTCAAAACGATTTATAAATCTTTTGAAATACATCAAGTTCTGTATTATAACGCCCAAGCCAGTTATAAATCAAATCAGTTATCTTTTAAAAGCCACAACCCATTTTCTTACCTACATAAAGCTGTTATAACCAACTTTCCATAAAGCCGTTATAACCCTTTATGTTTTACAACAATCAAATACAATTAACACGTATGACGTCACCGCACTACATAGTTCACACATATCATGCTAGAAGAGATAGGAAGAGGTTCACATACCTCGCGACGATTATCGACAATAAGCAAAAGCTCCAAGTACTACAACCTTGCACTGCCCTTTCCACTCCTCGAGTAGAATACGCTACTCTTAGTACTTTCACCTATAAAGGCCACAAACGTCTATTAAATCTTAAACACAAGTTCCCATCTTCCTACAGAAAATTCGGCAGCACCTCCCCCCCCCGCCACAGCTTAAATCTCCTCCTCTATCGAGGCCGGCTACCAAGCCAACCAGGGGGGGGGGGGGTTTATACGTCTAACCGGACGTGTACAATTCTACTCAGTAATACTACACAAGTCTCATCGCTGATCCTATGTCTGATTCGATTCTTTATTCTTGAGCTTAAGTCAAAAGACATTGCCACAATACTACGTTCAGTTCTATATATAGTATACTTCAACTATATATTCTAACATGTAATTTCCAATTACAATAGAAGGACAGTAGTGTTTACCTCGATAAGCCCAAAATTATCCAAGTATAAAGTCGACCCTGAGCAACGCTTAGCTCCTACTCGGCGCTCCAACAACCCTTAGAAGTTCTAACCAACTTCTACTTACAACTTCAACAACGGTGAAGATTTCCTTTGGGTTTCGTTTGTGTGGCTAAAGGAAGTATAATCGTATTTTCTGGGCTTTTGTATAAGTGTAACCTTGGGAATACTACAAGGTATTTGGGCCAAGGTATTTGGACATTATAACAATACTAGGAGAGTATTTCTATACCACAACAAGGGGTATAATACGAAAACAACTAGGCTAGGGGGGGTACCCCACGGCCAAGGCACCACAAAGGGGGGAGGGGTGGCCTCTCGGCCAAAGCTCCACAAAGGGGGGAGGGAGGGCTTTTGGACGAATCACAAGCAAGAGGAAGATGGAGGGTTTTCAAGACTTGGAAGTTTTTGGAATGGATGAAGTCTTCACACTTAGGGGGGGTATTTATAGCAAAACTAAAGGCCAACCAAGGGCCAAGATCCTTCCAAGTGTATAGCAAGTGTAAGGACAAGATTAAGCCAAGTGCACCCTAAACCCTACTCCACAAAACACTCCACAAAACAAGCCACAAAGCAAGGCACAAATCAAGGGGCCAATCGGCCAAGGCCAACCAACCTTGACCGCCCCCTCCAAACCGTCCAATGAGGGTGACAAGTGTCACCCTCCCGTTGGTCCAAAAATGTTTCGTCTCTCGGAAAAATCCGCAAAAAATATAAATGACATAGCCGGAATTTTCCCAACGTAAGCTGTGGAAACGTTTCGTCGAAAAACGACTCAAATCGGAACTTGTGCCCAAAATGAATTCGGCCAAGCCTAATGAAGTTCGAAAATTTCTACGTACGTCCCCCACGTACATACTCTGGAAATACGGGGTATAACAAACAAGATAATGGTATTACGATAAGTTTTGTACCCGTTTACGGGGGGACTGATAAGGTAGGCATGGAGCATGGAAATTGCGAGCCTGAGAATGTGATAACCACCGAGACCTTAGATATATAAGGCCTTCTCGGATAGTAAAGAGTTAAATACGACGCCGAGTCGGGTTGGGGATCTATTAAGGGTCGCCCCATAGCTTGAAATGAAATGGGATCAGTTGGTAGTAGTCGCCACGTGGCAGGTCACGGTGCAAGGCCCAAGTTTAGTTAATCATTTTACGGGTTCGTGGACGCGTTCCACCGAAACCAGGTTGAGAGAGCCGGAAATGGCCTTAAGTTGTTTAGAATTGTAACTCCAAAGATTGGAGGCCCGAATCAGTATGAAGGCTATGTACGTACGCTAGAATAAGTTTGGAAATGCGGGAGAATGCGACCGAAGAAAGAGAGCAACCAACTGTAAAGAAATAAAGCCGGAATCTATGAAAACCTTTCGAGGTGACTACACCCGTGAATGTTGGGTGGTAGCTGAGCGGTTAGATAATAATAGCCGGTAACGATACAGTCGTTGGACCTAGCAGAGCTGTTATGACAGACATTGAGGTCATTATGAGTACAGGCTAGTTGGCCTCTTGTTATGCCAACGTTGACTGCAGAGAGAGATTGGCTCGATTCGGTTTTACGTGTGATTATCGATGTAAAGGAAGAGAAGTGGTAGTAACCAGTGAATTATCCTTCCTTCTTTGGCATCATGTTTTTCTTTTAAGTCTGTGTGACTTGTTCACTTGAGGAAAATTGACGCAGAAAGTAAGTAATAATTGAATTTGAAGGAATTTATGTTAAGTTCCCTTGGAGGTACTTGGGGTTGGTTTGGTGTGGCGGTCAAGGCCACGACCTTCCGGATAATTTCAGGAAAATGTACAAGGTAAGAATAAAATAAGTACGAGTGCTGCCGGCGCAAAGCTGAGGGCATCTTTGGTAGGTTTGAAAATCTACATGGCTTTAAGGAGGTGTGTGATGATTAGATATTTACTGGACCGCGAGAGGACCCTGTGATTAGGGTTGTGACTCCAAGGAAAGTTTAAGTAAGGGAGATAAGTTCTCTCCCCTACGTAAAAGGACAGATTTACGTATTATGGGGTTGCATGTACCCATGTTGTTAGACGAAGGATATGAGGCTGTAAAGTCTTGATGTCGCCATGCCATAGGTTACAATTGTGGATAACCGTGGGAAAAGTGTTGTGTTGGGGAAATTAAGAACGACGTACGAATTGGTCAGGGGAATATCGTAAGATATAAATGCAGGTTGTACGCTTATATGAAACTGTACGATTATGAATCAAGATAGAAATACTTTTGCTAATAATGAGCATAAGGTAAGGTTATGACCAGAATGATAAAAGAGAATACAACTATGGTTATGTAAGTTGTACGAGATATGTTTACCCCAGACTAGTGTAAGACCATTAGTACATAATGGGCAGTAAGAACACCTCGAGGAAAGGTGGTAGCATCGGGTTACTACTTGGCGAGATCAAGGAAATCCCCCCCTAAATTATTATTGACAGGAAGTCTTAGCCAGGAGGCAAGCAATAGAATCAAATCTAAGTTAATGACCAAGTTTGGTTGCAACAGAGAAAAGGAAACAAGAACCATAGGTGAGATTAAGAATACCCGAATATTTCGCAGGAATGAGAAAGGCTTTCAGTTATTGGAAGATAAGTTGACCACGACTACAGTTCTAACCCCTCCTGTGAGACTAGAGGGATAGGTTATTATGATAGCACGTTGGGTGTTGGGCTAGGTTGTGTGCTGACGCAACCCGATCAGGATGGAGCCTATGTTTTCCCGGTAGTTAGGGAAACAGGAAAGGAAATTACGCCACTCACGATTTAGAGCTGGCGGCAGTTAAATCATGCATTGAAGATTTGGGGTGCTGTGAGATGAGGACAGATTGCGTGTACCCGGTACTGCAGGACTAGTCAGCAGATCTTAGGGGAGGCACACAGTGCTTATTGTTCTAATTGTTTGAGGTCGACTAAGTTGTGTCGTGACCTCAGATGTATGTATGGGTAAGATGACCGGAAAAGGGACATAGCGGAGTTTACTGCTTAGTGTCTGAATTTGTAGCAGGTCATGGTTGAGCACCAGAAGCCCAGTGGGCTATTGCAGGCGATTTAGATCCCGACTTAGATGTGAGAGGTAATTAAAATGGATCTTGTGACAGGGTGGCATCGTACTCAGAGGAAGTGCGACTCCCTGTGGGTCATGGTAAATAGGCTGGCGAAACCGGTCGTGTTCTTTCGGATTGGGACCACTTACTCGGCTGAGGATTATGCTAGCTTGTATAGCAGGGGGATTGTGAGACTGCACGGGGTTCCTACGTTTATGATGTCAGACAGATGAGCTCGATTACAGATAACTTCTGGAGGTTTTTCAGAAGGGTTTTAGGGACACAGGTGAGTCTCAGTGTTGCATTACACCCTCAGACCGACGGACAGGCAGAGCGTACTATCCAGGCATTTAGGGATAGGTAGCGGGCCTGTGTTATTGATTTCAGGGATAGCCGGGAAGGTTATTTGCCTCTTGTTGAGTTACGTACGATAACAGATACCCTTCCAGTATTCGAATGGCCCTGTATGAGGCCTTGTATGTAAGAAAGTGTGGATCGCCGGTTGGTAGGTTCGACATAGGCGAGGTTCGGTTATTTGTTCCAGACTTGATTCAGCGGGATGTGGATAAGGCGAAGCTTATCCGGGAAAGATTATTAGTAAGCTTTGAGTCAGTAGAAGCGTTATGCAGATAATCGACGTTGTCACATGGGGGTTCAGGTTGACGTTTTTGGTACGAGCATTGTTATGTGGCCACGTGTGGCATTATTGGTATGTAGAGGTTGTAAGGAGACGTTATGGCTATCTTTAAGTTTGACTCCCAAAAGAACATTCGAGGACGAATGTTTCTAAGGGGGGAAGAATGTTACACCCCGGAAATTCCAGGATATGTTTATAAGAACGTACGTAAGAACTCGAAAATGTTAAGGTTTGAGACGAGTAAAAATTTATCGGAATTATGGAATTGTCGGAAAACGAAATATTGCGACGAACGGGAGGGCGACACGTGTCACCCCCCCCCCCTTTATGGACATGGACGAAATGTGCATGGGTGGAAGGGTCATTTGACCATAATTTAAGATGAAAGTCTTGCTAGCCTAAGAGCTTGACAACATTGACCAAGTCAATGACCCCACATAGCTTGATATTTAAATGAATCTCATCCAAACCTCACAAGTGTTCTAATCCTAACCCTCCAATTGGTTATATATGCATCCATTGTGCAATACAAGACTTAACACTTAGAAAAAAATTTGGAAGAACTCTTGTTCTTGTGGTAGTGCTCTCGGGTTTGGGCAATATACCAAGACAAAAAATTTCAATTGTTGTCCAATAATCTCCCCACTTTAAACCAAGGTTCCTAAGAGTATTGTAAGGTTATCTCAATAGAAAGATCCCGGAAAAATGGTGTTTTCGTATTAGTCGCAAGGCGAAAACCTAAGGAGTTATTCAACTTTGAAGTTGGAACTTGAAGATGAGTTATTCATAAGTTTCTAAGGGTTGCTTGGAGTGGATTGGCACGTCGAAAGGAGGAGCTAAAGTTGCTAAGGATCGACTTGTAATCTTGGAGCATATTTGGGTTAAATGAGGTATAATCTTCGTCTTACTTTTGTAATTGAAGATTCCATGTTATTATAAGTTAGAAATGATCATGTGATATGTGTTATGAAGATTGATAAGTGTTATGGAAATTTGGAAGCTCAAATCCGAAAATGACATGTTTAGCCATTTGAAATTGAAATCCAATTTGATCGATAAATTGAGTTGTCGCATGTTACCTACTTGAAGAATGTAGTAGCTATAATCGATTGCGGATTGATATCATGTTATACTAAACAACTTGAATTGAAAAGGAATTGGAAAGATTGTTATGTTGTTACACCTTTGGCCGAGAATGACATTATATGTTGGACTAGTTTGTTTTAAATTGTGGGGCGGAATTTTACACGTCTTGTAGACGTGTAATCCCCTATTGATAACTACATTGATTGAGCCTTAAATGTGGCGTGTTTGGTTATTGAATTCGGCCTTGAAAAAGGTGGCAAAGTATGTAGAAACAAAGGAAGTGCTGTCCGATTTCCGTAGAATTTAGTAGCTTTGCACTTGGAATATTCTACGTTTGAAACTAGAAGTTAATAGATGTACTATGGTCATTATAGGTTGACATACTATGTACGGTGAATTGGACTTAGCAAGTGGATTAAACCGAAGAGGTATGTGGAACTTTCTTATCTCTTGAGCATGAATAAGTTGTAAATGTATAGTACGGTAGACGTACAAGATTTTGACAATCTAGGTCCATTTGATATTCTTGGCTTATTTTAAGAATGTCCAAGTTGGTTGAGTTAGGGAATTAACTCACTTGTTTAAATATTAAGGATATCTTGGTTTTCAAAAGTTAAGAGACTTTAAGTATGTTGAAAGTATTATTGATACTTGTTTTGTTGGAAAGTTTAAGTCTCTTGGTTATAAAGAAGTATGTAAGTTGCTAATGTATAAAGCTAGTATAACGGCTTTATGGGAAGTTGGTTATAATAGTTTTATGGAAAGTTAATAAAAGAGTGGTTTACTCTTAAGTAATTTAAGTATGTTAAATGACTTGAAATAACGAAAGGCAAATTGATTTAAAGGCATCAATTGCTTAAGGTTTTTAAAAGAAAGAAGTCACTTGATTTAGAAGTCCGAAAATGTATTTTCTAAAAAGGTATTGTGACTTGTCTTAAAATGTAGTTATGACTTGATACTACGGTTATTAGTATCTTGGAAGTTTATATGAAAATGAGTCATTTTAAAAGAATAGAAGTACGTAGTACTTTGGGTTAAACTCCCGGATTTTTAATGACATGTTAGTGCCTTAGGTCAACTAAAATGAGAGTGTATATGAATAAGACTAATAAGAAGTTAGGGGGATTTCTTAACTTGCTTACTTATTGTATGATAGGCCGGTAGTGCTTATGTTTTGTTTGATGGTCAGTTGAGACAGGGTAAGAGTATATCTGAGGGGTAGATTCCCAAGATATTTATACCACCTTCTCCAGGGTAAGAGTATATCTGAGGGGTAGATTCCCAAGATAGTTATACCACCTGTTGTACCACCTTCTCTAGGGTAAGAGTATATATGAGGGGTAGATCCCCAAGATAGTTATACCACCTGTTGTAGCACCTTCTCCAGGGTAAGAGTATATCTGAGGGGTAGATCCCCAAGATAGTTATACCACCTGCTTTACCACCTTCTCCAGTGTAAGAGTATATCTGAGGGGTAGATCCCCAAGATAGTTATACCACCTGTTTCCGTGGATTTGCTACCTATACTTTTGATTACTCTCATTGTTAGTAAGGCACTGTGTACTGTTAATTGAGTTATCATACCTGTCTCCAGTTTTATTATTGACTTATGATTTCATTACAGTACTTTCAGTTTCACATATTTGGTACATGTTGTACTGACCTCCTTCTGCGCTCATGCCGCAGTAGAGTACAGTTGTTGATCCACGCCTAGGATCACTGCTCACCGCTGAAAAGCTCCTTTATTCCGGAGGCTTATCCCTGGTTTTGTCGGTTGTTGTACATTCAGCGGTATGGCGGGGCCCTGTCCCGCCAGAGTTGTTATTCTTAGAGGTATGTAGTCACATTGTGGATTGGGTTGTAAAAAAAAAAAGTTTTGTTCTATTACGTATATTTTACGGAAGGTGGCCTTATCATTCTTTGTTGTTATTTTTATGTTTAAGCATTTTATCTGCTGGGTATGTTCATTGCTATTCTCGATGTATACAGAAAGGGTGCCCAGTAGGGCACCGTGGGCCAGGGTCGGTCGTGACAAGAACGAGGTCTATGCGAGAATACCCTCGCTGGAGTCCGCGGGCTCATGCGGGTGGTCCTATGTATTACCGCGGGTTTTGCTTCCCCCGATGCGAGGAATACCTCATGCGGGTCCACGCGACCTATGCGGATTGCGGGAGTCCAGGATTAGGATTTGCACAATGATACTATGGGCAAATGACCCTAGTTTGATCATTGGTTGCCTATTCAGAACCGGCCAGGTTACACTTATTTACTCTTTTATATACTATGGCACCGTATGCAATCGGTTTTTCATACATGTGTGTGGATTTGTTTTGGACTATTGTGATTTCATTACAGTACTTTCAGTTTCACATACTTGGTACCTGTTGTACTGACCTCCTTCGGGGGGTTGCGTTCATGCCGCAGGTAGAGGTACATCGGTTATTGATCCTCGCTCATAGGATCACAGTTCTGCGTTTTGGGAAGCTCCGTTTCTCCGGAGGCTTATCTTTTGGTATGGTTTCCTGTCATTGTAGGTACATGTACATTCAGGGGTATGGAGGGGCCTTGTCCCGTCATAGTTGTTATGTCAGAAACTCTTAGAGGTCTGTAGTCCTATTATGAGTTGGGTTTGTAAAGGATATAATTGTTCGGGTTTTTGATATGTATATACATGTTGAAAGGCGACCTTATCGGTTAGCTTGTTTCTTATTTTACATTGTTCCATGTTTATGAGTTTATTCCGCTGGTTTTCTCTGATGTATATCTACTAGGGTGTCCGGGTAAGGCACCAGTCGCGGGCCCGAGGTCGGGTCGTGACATGCCTGACCTGGCTATCAAGTATCGTTATAGGACTCTCATCAAACGATAACCCCTCTGTCACCCGGACATCACTAATTGTGTACTGTTAATTGAGTTATCATACCTGTCTCCAGTTTTATTATTGACTTATGATTTCATTACAGTACTTTCAGTTTCACATATTTGGTACATGTTGTACTGACCGCCGGGCGCGTTAAATGCCGCAGTAGAGTACAGTTGTTGATCCTCGCTCTTAGGATCACTGCTTGGTGTTGAAGCTCGCTTTATTCGAGGCTTATCCTCGGTTTTGTCGGTTGTTGTACATTCAGCGGTATGGCGGGGCCTGTCACTTGAGTTGTTATTCTTAAGTGCAGTAGTCACATTGTGGATTGGGTTGTAAAAAAAGTTTTGTTCTATTACGATATTTTACGGAAGGTGGCCTTATCGGCTAGCTGTTGTTATTTTTATGTTTAAGCATTTTATCTTGTGTATGTTCACGCTATTCTCGATGTATCAGAAAGGGTGCCCAGGTAGGGCACGATCGCGCGCCCGGGTCGGTCGTGACAAACGAGGTCTATCACGAGGAATACCTCGTAGGAGTCGAGGGCTCATGCGGGACAGGGTCCTATGTATTACCGCGGGTTTTGCTTCCCCCGATGCGAGGAATACCTCATGCGGGTCCACGCGACCTATGCGGATTGCGGGAGTCCAGGATTAGGATTTGCACAATGATACTATGGGCAAATGACCCTAGTTTGATCATTGGTTGCCTATTCAGAACCGGCCAGGTTACACTTATTTACTCTTTTATATACTATGGCACTGTGTACTGTTAATTGGGTTTTCATACATGTCTGTGGATTTGTTTTTGGACTATTGTGATTTCATTACAGTACTTTCAGTTTCACATACTTGGTACCTGTTGTACTGACCTCCTTCGGGGGGTTGCGTTCATGCCGCAGGTAGAGGTACATCGGTTATTGATCCTCGCTCATAGGATCACAGTTCTGCGTTTTGGGAAGCTCCGTTTCTCCGGAGGCTTATCTTTTGGTATGGTTTCCTGTCATTGTAGGTACATGTACATTCAGGGGTATGGCGGGGCCTTGTCCCGTCATAGTTGTTATGTCAGAAACTCTTAGAGGTCTGTAGTCCTATTATGAGTTGGGTTTGTAAAGGATATAATTGTTCGGGTTTTTGATATGTATATACATGTTGAAAGGCGACCTTATCGGTTAGCTTGTTTCTTATTTTACATTGTTCCATGTTTATGAGTTTATTCCGCTGGTTTTCTCTGATGTATATCTACTAGGGTGTCCAGGTAAGGCACCAGTCGCGGGCCCGAGGTCGGGTCGTGACATGCCTGACCTGGCTATCAAGTATCGTTATAGGACTCTCATCAAACGATAACCCCTCTGTCACCCGGACATCACTAACTGGGAAAACTCTGGATGGATCTCCGATACTCTTCCGTAACAACAAAAAAAAAACATGGAAGACCGGATGTGCTGCCTCCAAATCGTACAGGAGATCTAGCTTATAGGAAACCTTGCCTATTTTAAGGATAATCTGATAAGTCCCAAAGTACCTTTCCTGGATAAGCTTCACCTTATCCAAAGTCTGCTGAATCAAATCTGGGCCAACTAACTGAACCTGGCCAAATCAAACCAACCACTCGGCGACTTACACTTTTTTCCATATACAGCCTCATACAGGGCCATCTGAATACTGGAAGGGTATCTGTTATCGTACGTAACTCAACAAGAGGTAAATAATCCTCCCAGCCATCCCTGAAATCAATAACACACGCCCGAAACATATCCTCAAGTGTCTGGATAGTACGTTTTGCCTGTTCGTCGATGCGAGGTGAGATCGAGAACTCACTGTGTCCCAATCCTTCGGAAATACCTCGAAGTTAGCGTAAATCGGGCTCGTCATGCATCATAATAAATGTAGGAACCCCGTGCAGTCTCACAATCTTCCTGATTTATAATCTAGCATAATCTTCAGTCGAGTATGTAGTCCTGACCAGAAGAAAAAAAACAAATGGGCTGATCTCGTCGGCCTGTCTACTATAACCCATAAGGAGTCGCACTTCCTCTGAGTACGATGCAACCTTGTAACAAAATCCATATTAATCACCCCCACAACCAAGTCGGGATCTCAATCGTCGATAATAGCCCATGGGCTTCTGGTGCTCACCCTTGACCTACTAACAATTGGACACTGAGCAACAACTCTGCTACGTCCCTCTTCAGGCCATCTTACCAATACATACATCTGAGGTCATGATACATCTTAGTCGACCCCGAATAAATAGAGTAAGGAGCACTGTGTGCCTCCCCTAAAACCTGGCGAAGTCTGCGGCCGCAGTACCGCATGATACGCCCTCGTATCCTAGCACCCCATCAGGTGTTATCTCACACAGGCTCTTCTCCTCTCAGAGAGTCGTATCTCGATTCCGTACTAATACTGGATCCTTATACTGTCGCCTCTTCACCTCCTCGACGATGGAAGACTCGGCAACCTCCCAGACCCGAACTCCATTATCATCGGAAATAACAACCGAACCCCTAGGCTCGCTAGCTGATGAATCTCACGGATCATGTCACGTCTACCTGGTTGTCCGTCTGACAGACTACCCATGTATCTATGACTAAGAGCATCTGCAGCCATATCAGTTTTCCCTGGGTGGTATAGGATATCAACATCATAATCCTTGAGTAACTCTAACCACCGTCTCTGTCGCAAATTCAGCTGCCTCTGTCTGAAGATATACCGGAGGCTCTTCTGGTCTGCACAAATATCCACATGAAATCCATATAAGTAATTCCTCCAAATCTTCAAGGCATGCCTAACTGCCGCCAATTCAAATCGTGAGTAGCGTAATTCCTTTTTGTGCTCCCGTGGCTGCCGGGAAGCATAGGCTATAACCTTACCGTGCTGCATCAGCACGCAACCTAGCCCAACACTCAAAGTGTTACAGTAATAACCTAACCCTCTAGTCCCTCAGGAGGGGTTAGAACTGTAGTCGTAGTCAGCTGATCTTTCAATAACTGGCATCTTTTCTCGCACTTTTGAAATATTCGGGCATGATACAATCTTAATCATGATTCCTGTTTCCAGTCTTCTGTTGCAACCAACTTGGTTACTATACCTAGATTCAAATTCCTTCACTTGCCTCATTGTTACGACTTCCTGCCGATCACAATCTAGGGGGAGATTTCTTTGATCTCGTCAAGTAGTAATCCTATTATTCTTCCCAGCTCATAGAGCTTATAGTCAGGTGTTCAAACCTCATCTCACGGTATTACATAATCCACTGGCTTGCCAAGATTTCTTATCTTGATTCTTGATCATACTGTTTCATTCACGCGTACTACCTGCATTTATATCCTCACGACACATCTTCCCCCATTTCCTAGTGTCGTTCTCAATTTACCCCAACACAATACTTTTTCCAAAGGTTATGTAATTTTTTTAACCCATTGCATAATGAAACTGAAGACTTTACCAGTCTCATATCCATCACCTAATAATATGGGTACGCATAACCCTAGAAGATACGCAAAACTATTCTTTTACATGGGGGAGAGGGCTTATCTCCCTTTCATAATCTTTCCTTAAAGTTACAACCCTAATCACAGGGTCTTGTTGCGGTTTCCTGTAATATTTCTAATCAACAAGCACCTCCTAAAAACAAATCGTGTAGATTTTCAAAACCTACTAATGATGTCTTCTGCTCTTCGTCGGCATCACTCATACTTATCTTATTCTTGCTTTGCGTATTCTTTGGAGATTATTCGGAAAGTCGTGGCCCTGACTGCCATACTCAGCCGACTCTAAGAACCTCCAAGGGTACTTATCATAAAATCTTTCAATAATCATACGTTCTTATCCTCGTCTCTTAACGTTCAAATTCAAATCAATTACTTCCATGAGACAGGTCACATAGACTCAATAATTTATCATGTTAAAGAAGGAAGGAATAACTTACATATTACTAACACTTCCATTCATTTCCAATCGATAACCGACTCACCGGGAAACTGGAATCGAACCAATCTCTCTCTACAGTTAACATTGGCATACAAGAAGCCAACTAGTCCATACCCATAATGACCTCAAAGTCTGTCATATCCAGCTCTACTAGGTATGCTAGGGTCTGACGACTGTATCATCACCGGGCAATTATTATATACCCGCTCAGCTACCACCCAATCACCCACTGGTGTAGCTACCTCGAAAGGTCCTTATGGATTCAGGCTCTATTTCTCTACACTTGGTTGCTCTCTTTCTTACTGGTCGTACTCTTTCCGTACTTTCAAACTTATTCTAGCATACGTACATAACCTCCTTACTGATTCTGGCCTCCAATCTTTAGAGTTACTATATCGAACAATATAAGGCCATTTCTGGCTCTCACGATCCGGTTCCGGTGGAACGCGTCCACGAACCTGTAAAACGATTAACTAGACTTGGGTCTTGCACCCTCGTGACCCTGTCACATAGAGGAACAACCCTTAACTGACCCCGCTTCATTACAGGCTATGGGTAGACCCGTAATAGGTCCATAACCGACTCGGCGTCACACTTAACTCTTATCCTTGGTCTGACTTAATTTTTTACTACCCGAGAAGGCCTTATATACCTAAGGTCTCGGCGGTTATCAATTAGGCTCGCAATTTTCATGTTCCAAGCCTACCTCATCAGTCCCTCCGTACACGGGTAAAATAGCTTATCATAAACTCTCAATCGTGTTGTCTTAATCATAACAACCATAATTACTCCATACGGATCTCATCCGTATAATTCTCTTAAGCATACCTCGTAGCTTAATTTACTAACATAGTCTCCCATTAAGTCCCTTAACATGATTTCTTAAGGGTCCATTACCCTATCAGACAACTTATCATCTCTCAATTATCTCAAATTAACACGTAAAACCTTGATGAGAATTCATTAAACTGTTTCATACCTTCCCGGTATCTATTTAGTCCTTACTAATTCTTGGTAATCTAAAATCATTCTAGGCAACGCATATATGACCCTCATACATAAATCTGTATAGTTGTACATCATTATACCAACTATACAACAGTTTCTACCAACCTGGATACGCAATCCATATAATCCTTGTTGGGTCACTGTTGTCTTTCTCATAGCTGCAATCAACATAACTCGTTAGGGAGAGACTACCCTAACAACACAGCTCTATCGCACGATCTCAGAGTGAGAAGAATGGAAACAAATCCTAAATGTCCTGTAGCCTCCTGATTATAGATGTGGTGCACAACACACTGATAATCAAGACTCTACTAGACACAGTCTGTAAACACTTTTCGAGGACTAACTGCTCTGATACCACTTTTTGTCACGACACGACCCCGGGCCCGCGACTAGTGCCCTACCTGGGCACCCCTCTCAGGTATACATCAGAGAAAAACAGCGGAACATACATAAAACTCATAAAGTACATAAGTCATAAATTATCAACAAGCTAGCCGATAAGGCCACCTTCCAGAATATATACATAACCCAAAAGCAGTTACATCCTTTTTCTTTACAAACCGACCTACTGGATATGACTACAGACCTCTAAGAGTTTTGACATAACCATTGTGATGGGACAGGGCCCTGCCATACCCCTGAATGTACATAAATCTACAACGTCAGGGAAACTGTACCAAAAGACAAGCCTCCAGAGAAATGGAGCTTTCCAAGAACTGATTAGTGATCCTAAGAACGAGAATCTGCAACCTGCTTACCCCTACCTGCGGCATGAACGCAGCCCACGAGGACGGGGGTCAGTACAAAATATGTACCAAGTATGTGAAACTAAAAGTATTGTACTTTAAATCATAAAGTCTAGATATATAAAACTGGAGACAATTATGATAATCAATTTAACAGTACAACCGTGCCTTGTCGAAACGAAAGTAATGAAAGTCAGTTTTACCTTTAAAGACTATTTCAACATATAAACAATAGTCACTCCAAGGCTAGAGACACAAGCCCTCAAAATCATCACACCGTCCAGTAAGGGTCTCAAGCCCGCAAACATCAAAGCGTGCCCGTGGAATCCTCCATCACTGCCGACAGCCACAAGTGTAAAATATATATATATGTAACACGCCCGTGGAATCCTAAATCACTGTCGACGTGCACATATGCAATATATATATATCTCATTCCCGTGGAATCCCTCATCTCGGGTACATGAATTCATGGAGAGCTTATCCATGGAATAATAATAGTATATAACATGCCCGTGGAATCCCTCATCTCGGGTACATGTCTTCATGGAGAGCTAGTCCATAGAATAATAATAGTATATAACATGCCCGTGGATCCCTCATCTCGGGTACATGTCTTCATGGTGAGCTAGTCCATGGAATAATAATAGCATCCGGGAGTTTAACCCGCATCATAGTTGCATGCCCCGGAATCCCTCATCGTATAAGCATGTCCATGGAACAATCACAATGGAAGCATACCCGTGGAATCTTTCATCACTGTCGGTACGTCCAAGTAAATTCACAACAAGACAACCGGCCCACCAACTGAGAGACACGACAGCGTAGAAATAAAATACTTGCACTCAAAGGCTATCGCAAGCAAGCATAGGCAAGTTCATAAAATCTTTAGACTTCTATTAACATACAAAAATGAATTTCATTTTATAAACTCAAGGCACTATCATTTTACCTGAAATACGGGGATTTAACCCAAAGTACTACGTACTTCTAAGCTTTTGAAAATGACTTATTTCATAAAACAACCACAAGATACTAACGCCCGTAGTATCAAGGTAAGTCTACTTTTCGAGTCCAGCCACTATAAGTCCTTCTGATTCTAGACAAGGACTTGTAACGATTCCAGCTTAATTTTCCTATATTGAATTGAAACTCCTTGCACGCTTAGTACGTGCATTAAAACTACTATGATCTTATCCCCTCTTGTAATGGCACCTTTGAGTGACCACTGCACCCCTCCCCCATTTCTTGTTTGCTTAAACGTTGAGGATTGAGAACCCTCAATGACTGATTGTAGCCATCTTTATTTCCGTTATTAGTAATAATATTTGCATTTACCTAAAAAAAAAGAAATACATTTTAAGGCTTCTAAACCAAATGACCTCTACTTTCACAACCTAGGCAACTTATGTCTTTAAATCAAGTAGACCATTCTCTTAAATTCCCATAAAGCCGTTATAACTAACTTCCCATAATGTTATTATAACTCTTTATGCATTAGGCAAAATAAGACATTTTCATCCTTTAAAATCAAGGGAGTTAATTCTCTACTCAACCAACTTTGGACAATCCGAGACCAGGCAATGATATCAAAACAAATCTGAATTCATTTAAAGATCGTACGTCTATTGTACTATACATTTACAATACATCATGCTCGAGAGATAGGGAAAGTTCCACATACCTCTTCGGCTCAATCCACTTGTTACGTTGAATATGCCGCACGTAGAATGTCAACCTATAATGACCATAATACGGCTATCAACTTCTTGCTTTTAAAAGTAGAATAATTCTAAGTATAAAGTCTCTCATTCTACGGAAAATTGGGCAGCACTTGCCCTGTTTCTACGTACTTTTCCACCTTTTCAAGGCCCGAAATCAATAACCAATATGCCACATTTAAGGCTCAACAATTCAGCTAACCAAAGGGGATTACACGCCTAACAGGACGTGTAAAATTCTGCCCCACCATTAATATAAAACTGTCCAATAATTAAGGAAATTCTCGGCTATAATCAATGCCAACAACAATGTCAATTTCCGTCCAATTCCTTTTCAATCCAAGTTGTTATTCCAACATGTTATATACATAATAACAATTATAACAACTATAAATCTTTTCTTCTTTAACAAGCGACGATTGTAACTATCGACCAAACTGATTTACAATCTTAACGGCTAACATGCCATTTTCGGTTTTGAGCTTCTAAATTCCATAACATAATAGATCTTCATTCTATATATCACATGATCATTTCTAACTTATCATAACATGGAATCTTCAATTACAATAGTAAGACGAAGATTTTTACCTCAATAAGCCCAAATACAATCCAAGATTAAAATTCGATCCTTAGCAACTTTAGCTCATCTTCTTTATGTTCCCATCCACTCCAAGCAACCCTTAGAAGCTTATGAAGAACTCCTCTTCAAGTTCCAACTCCAACTATGAAAAACCCCTTAGGTTTTCATGTTGCGACTAACGTAAAAACGTAGTTTTTCCGGAATTTTTCTATTGAGATACCCTTAGAATACCTTTAGGAACCCTTGGTTTAAGTATTGTGATTTATGATCCAAAATTGCAAAAACATTGTGTGCTAAAAAGGGCTATTGTCGAGAGCTCATAAGAGCAACTCAAGATTTCCCATTTTTTTTCTAAGTGTTGAAATGATCTAGCTGTCACGACCCGACCCCGGGCCCGTGACTGGTGCCTTACCCCGGGCACCCTAGTGATACAACATCAGAGAAAATCAGCGGAAATAAAAACTCATAAAGATAAACAGTGAAATAAGAAAACAGGCTAACCAAAACGGTTACCTTTCTGTATATATAAATAAAAACTTGAACAGTTACATCCCTTTTACGAACCTTGCCCACAACGGATTACTGCACCTAAGAATGTTATAACAACAACGGGACGGGGCCGCCATACCACGAATGTAAGTACCTACAACGACGGACTATATCAAAGATAAGCCTCGGAGAAAGCGGAGCTTCCCAAACGCAACTGTGATCCTATGGCGAGGATCGACGGCGGTGTACCTCTACTGCGGCGTGAGCGGCCCAGAGGAGGTCGATAACGGTACCAAGTATGTGAAACTGTAAAGTACTGAAATCAAATCATAACATTTTAAAACCAATTACAAATACGTACGAACAACCAATTTAACTGCACATAGTGCCACAACATAAACAAGAGCAAAATAGATATAACGTAACTGGTCTTTTCTAGGCCGTTAATGATCGAAGCAAGGCCAATCGCCCATAGTATCATTATGCGTGCCTAATCCTGGAACTCCGCGATCGCGCATGGGTCACATGCACCGCGTGAGGTATTCTCGCATCGGGGTAGCTAACGCGGCATCATTACGGACTCCGCGATCGCATAGTCATCTGAGACCGCGTGGTATTCCTCGCATCGGGTAACACACGGGTGATCATCACGGAACTCCGCGACTCGCATAGTCACACAGACCACATGAGGTATTCCTCGCATCGAGGGTGGCAAGTCCTCGACATCATAACAAGTCACGGTATGTGATATAATATGATCTAACGGGCTTAGCGTTTAACAACGTAAGCACAACAAGAATAACCCTCTTACACAAACATCACAAGACACTAACACACGTAGCATCATAACATGTTTACTTATCAAACCATCTTACTACACTTTCCAGAAATCAATACAAGACTTTCATAAACAAATAAGTAAAACGTTCCTTTTATCTTTCTTAAGTCGTTATACCTAACTTACCATAAAGCTAGTATAACACTTAAGCTTTTAAAACCAAATATTTATTTTCTTTAAAAAATGATTCATAACTCTTTTGAAATACTTCAAGATTCTTATTATTTAAAACTCAAGTCAAAAGACATCAAAGTAAAACCAAAACAATTTCCATACCTTCTTTTTAAACCAATCTCAAGACAAAAGCGTGCCTTTCTTTTTTAAACCATTTTAAGACAAAACCATACCTTCCTTTAAAACAAAGGCACTTTTTCCTTTTTAAAGTCAAGTAGCAATATACTTTTTAAACCAAGGGTCTTACGCTTTTAAAAACAAGTAACCTATACCTTTAAATCAAGTTACTTCTCCTTTCCCAAAATCAAGTTGTTTATAAGTCAAGTTATCATTTTAAATCCAATGATAAAACCATTCTTATTTTCGAAATCAAGATAACTTTATTCTTTAAAAGACCACACACCCATTACTCATGAGTGAGGTTTTACAACTTTTTAACATAATTCAAGTCCTTAATATTTTATAACAAGTCACTTAACTTTGGAATCAAGTCAAGGACACAAAAGGAAAATCAACTTCCTTTAAGCACACGTGCGTCTACCGCACTAAATATATTTCACAAATATCATGCTAGAAACGATAGGAAGAGGTTCACATACCTCGCGACGATTATCGACAATTAGCAAAACGCTCCAAAGTACTCTAACCTTGCTCGCCTTTTCCACCCTTCAAGTAGAATACGCTACTCGTAGTACTTCAACCTATAATGGTCATAAAACGTCTATTAACTTCTAGATCCCTTCGTATAATATTTCTAAGTACAAGGTTCCAAATTCTACGGAAAATTCGGCAGCACCTACCCCCCCGCAACCACATAAATCTCCTCCTCTAACGAGGCCTGCTACCAAACCAACAATCCCAGGGGGGTTACACGTCTAACCGGACGTGTACAATTCTACTCCACAATAATACTACAAGTCTACTGTAAATACAGTCCTATGTAAATACAGTTCAATTCTTGTCCATATTCATTCTACATATAGTATACTCAACTATACATTACTACAACATGTAATATCCAATTACAATAGGGGGACAAAGATCATTACCTCGATAAGCCCAAAATTATCCAAGATTATAAGTCGATCCTGAGCAACGTTTAGCTCCAATTCCTTACGCTCCAACCCGCTCCAAGAAACCCTTAGAAGTTTCTAAAAAACTTCTCTTTAACAGTTCATCTAAGCTATATGAATATTTCTCTAGGGCTTCATTTTTCGACTAAAGGAATAAAGTAGAATTTTCGGGCTCCTAGTATTGAAATAACTTTGGAATACTACTAGGAATACTAGGCTAAGGTATTTGGGGCTATACCAACACTTGAAGAATTTTTCTACAAAGGGCGGGGCTGCGTTCATGCCGCATGTAAAGGGAAGCAGGTAGCAGATCCTCAGTCTTAGGATCTTTACTCTGGTGTCAGGAGCTCCATTTTTTCGGAGGCTCGACTTTTGGGTATGATCTCCTTGTCATTGTAGATTTATGTACATTCAGGGTATGGCGGGGCCCTATCCCACCATAGTTGTTTATTTCCTTAGAGGTCTGTAGTCCTATTGTAAAGCTGGGATGTAACTGTCATACTTGATGTATATATATATGCCGAAAGGCAACTTTTCCTCAGATAAACTGTTTCTCATTTCATATTGTTTCATATCTTGTTTTTATATTCCGCTGATTTCTCTGATGTATGACTACTTGGGTGCCCGGGTAAGGCACGATCCACGAACCGGGCAGATCGTGAAAAAGTGGTATCGAGCGATTAATCCTCGGAAAGTGTCTGAGACCGTATCTAGTAGAGTCTTGATTATCGGTGTGTTGTGCACCAATAATCGTGAGGCTATAGGATATTTAGGATTGGTTTCCATTCTTCTCACTCGAGATCGTGCCTTGTTTGTGTTATAAGTTGGACCTCTAACGTATTCCTTTTACAGATCGATTATGCCTCCACGCAAGGCAACCGGGCGAAGGGCAAAGCGGCCAGGAGGCGCTAGTAGGACAGAGGGCCACGAGGCGTGCCCAGTCTATACCCGAGGCGATACCTCAGACGGCGAGTTCCACGACGCCGTCAGCCCCAGCAGGGTTTAGAGTCGCAGCAGTGGCTGATGAGACCACAATACCTGCACCTCCATTCCCACATCCTGGAGCAGAGGAGATGGGTTACAGAGAGATGGCCCAGTTGCTAGCCAGGATTGTGGCCAGACATGAGATAAGTGGATCGGCAGTTCAGCTCAGCGATGCAGTGGTTCACCCGAGTCGGATAGTTTGAGGCTACGGGATTTTTACGGTGTAGCCGCGCGAGTTCTGGTCGAGGCACGAGGATGATCCGTAGAGTTCATCAAGCGACTCTGCAGATCATGTGAGTGATCAAGGCTTCAGAAACCGAGTCAGTGATCTTCAGTTCGCATCGGCTGCGTGATACCGCAGTCGATTGGTTTGATTCGTGAGAGCTATCCCGGGAAGAGCATGCGCCTCCAGCAGTATGGGACGAGTTCTCGGAGGCATTTCTCACTCATTTCTTGCCGCCACAGATGAGGAGAGCACGGGCCAGTTTTTGATCTTTGAGAGAGGCGCCGCGATCGGGAGTACAACGTTGAGTTCGATTCGTTGGCTCGATATGTCCCTACATTAGTAGCAGATATGGAGGACCGAGTACACCGCTACGTTACGGGACTAGATGACTATTTGGCAGAGTCTTGCTCGGGTGTGGCTCTTCAGCCAGGCATGGACATTGCCCGCATTCAGGCTCATGCACTTGGGTGTGAGGAGCGTAGAGGCCGAAGGATCGACAAATATCAGCAGAAGAAGGCTAGGACGACGAGATCTTTTGGTAGCTCCCGGGGTGGACGACCTCAAGGCCGATCTAGATTTGCACGGCCGGCTCGAGCACTCCTACACCGTCTTGGGGCGGCTAGGGTATTCGAGGCGCACCGAGGTCCCAGGACTTCGGACTTCCAGGGTAGCAGGGGTGCTAACCGATCGAAGTCCTCTCAGTGTGTCCGATGTGGTAAATTCCATTCTGGGAGTTGTGGTGCGCTACGGAGTTTGTTTCACTTGCGGCGGCGGTCACTTTGCGAGACTGTCCGACTAAGGTGTTATACCGTATGTTTGAGTATATGCGTGGGGCGTCGTAGAAAATTTGAACTTGAAGATTTGGCTTGGCGATTTATTTTTGTGCACAACCCGGTTAGAGTCGTTTTTGACGAAACGTTTTCCACGACTTTCGTAGGAAAATTCCGGCTATGTCATTTATATTTTTGCGGATTTTTCAGAGGCGAAGCGTGTTGGACCAACAAGAGGCGCCACTTGGCACCTCTCATTGGTGGAGTGTGGGCGGTAAAGGTGGCGAAAGTGAGGCCTTTGTGGTCAAGGGTTGGTAGGATATTTTGTGTGTTAGTTGGTTAGGGTGCACTTGGCAAGATCTTGGCCTACACTTGCCTTGCACTTGGCAAGATCTTGGCCATTGGTTGGCCTTGGCTTGTCCTATAAATACCCTCTCCCTTTGAAGACTTCTTCATCCAAATAATTTCCTAAGTCTAAAATTCCTCCCTCCCTTGTTGTATAGTTCTCGTCCCCCTCCCCCTTGTGAGGCCTTGGCCGAGTCCCCATGGCGATAGTTCCCTCCCCAGTGGGGTAGTAGAGGTATACCTCCTCTTGTGGTGCTAGCCGTGGGGTACCCCCCCCTAGCCTAGTTGTTTTCGTATAAATACCCCCCCTCTTGGTAGAAATACTCTCAAAAGTATTGTTATAATGCCCAAATTACCTTAGTCGTATACCTTGTAGTATTCTAAGGTTATACCTATACAAAAAGCCCAGAAATACTATTATACTTTCCGTCGATCCAAAACAAACCCTAAGGAAAATCTCCATAGTTAGTTGGAGTAATAAGTAGAAGTTGGTTAGAACTTCTAAGGGTTGTTTGGAGCGGGTCGGAGCGCGCAGATGGGAGCTAAACCTTGCTCGGGATCGACATTATAACTTGGATAATTATGGGCTTATCGAGGTAAATATTTTGTCCTCTATTGTAATTGGAAATTACATGATTGTTAGACTATATAGTTGAAGTATACTATATATAGAATCGAGCGTTGTTATCGGCAATGTCTTTTGACTTAAGCACGAATATTAAGAAACCTTTTCGAAGAAGAAAATCTTGAACAGTATTTACATAGTGTATTCAGACATGGACTTGTGTAGCTTTTACGTGGAGTAGAATTGTACGTTCGGGTTAGATGTATAACCCACTGGTTGGCTTGGTAGACGGCCTCGATAAAGGAGGAGATTTACGCTGTTGCGGAGAGGTCTTTGCCAATTTTACGTAGAATGTTCTACGATGAGGTCTAAATGTTAATAAGCGCCTTGTGGCCTTATAGGTTGAAGTACTACGTGTGGCGCGATCTACTTGGCTTAGGAGTAGCCGACGGTTGGAAGTACTTGGAGCGTTTTGCTATTAGTCGATACTCGTCGCGAGGTATGTGAACCTCTTCCTATCTCTTCTAGCATGATATATGTGAACTATGTAGTACGGTAGACGTACATGTGCTAAATGTATTTGATTGGTTTAACACATAAAGTGTTATAACGGCTTTATGGGAAGTTGGTTATAACAGCTTTATGTTGGTAAGAAAATACTTGTGGTTTTTAAAGGTAACTGATTTGAACTATAAGCGGCTTGTTATGTGTTAATAAAGAACTTGAAGTATTTCAAAAGATTTTGAATCATTTGAAAGAAGAAGTAATACTTGGTTTTGAAAACTTAAGAGTTATACTAGCTTTATGGGAAGTTAGGTAATAACGGCTTAAGAATGTTTCTTGATTTGGAAATCGAATGTGTATCGACAAACCAACTGCGGCGTTAATAAAAGGAAATGTTTTGTGATTAAGTATTATTAAAACCGAGAGAAACTTCCATCTGCATAGAAGCTAAGATGAGACAAAATGATATTTCCTAGATCATGGCTGCTGTAATAAGATTGTTATAAACAAGAATATCCTACTCACATATAAGACTTATGTTTCTCAGATAGTTTAAAAGAGAATTATATTCTTAAATGAATAAGACTATGAACTACGAAACCTTTCTAAAATAAGAAACGTGAACATGTGAAATTAGGCAAACTTGGACGTTTGGATAATAATGTTGTTACTTGATTTTACAAAGATAAGTGTTTTGATTTACTTCAAAAGATAATCACTCTATTTTCATATACTACGGGTATTGTGTGACTTTTGTGAAAGTAACGTATCTTTTAAAAAGTTAATGTATGAAGTACTTTGGGGATAGAAATCCGAACATGTTGACATATAGTAGAAAGTACCTTGTGTGTATAACTTGATTGTGTTGGTTTGTGATAGCCTTGTAATACCTTCGTGATGCTTTGATAAGTAATCATATTAGGATGCTACGTGTGTTAGTATTCTGTGATGTTTGTGTAAAGGGGTTTTCCCTTGATTGTGCTTATGTTGTTTAAACGATAAACTGTTATGTTGGTATTATACCACTCACCGTGTTTAGGGGTTAAGCTGCCCTCCGTCTGCGGGGTAGACTTCGGCGATGCAGGACCATGATTCGAGAATACCTCATGCGGGTCCCGGCCTATGCGAGCTGCGAGTTCGAGTTAGTGTGCGGCCTTTATGGTCATGCGTCTATGTGGCCGTGCGGATCGCGAGTCGGGGCGATCTTGGGAGTAGCTACCACCGATGCGGGGTTATACCTCATGCGGGCCTATGAGGCGGCCTATGCGGAGTCTGCGGGAGTTCGAGGCTAGACGCGCACATTTGATATTGCGGCGGCGACGGCTTTGATCATGTGGCGATGCAGAGCAGATATCATGATACATTTTATGACCTTGTTAGTGCGTAGGTGTTAGTAGTCGGCTATGCCTTCGTACTTACCGTCTTTATTTTATTTGGACACGGTGGGACACATTGTTCATGTGTATTCCTTGGTGCTTTTCTATCATTGATTGCCGGTGAGGAAGGTATTCCACGGGCATGATTGATGTTGTGGCGTGAGACCCATTGTTATATTGGAGTGATGACTTGAGGCGTGAGTCCACGACTTGATATATTTGCTTATTTATTGTGAGCGTAGTTTGGTTATCATACATGTCTCTGCTTTATATAGACTACTATGATTTCATTTCTGATATTTTGATTTCACATACTCGGTACTGTTATCTTGACCTCCTTGAAGCTGCGTTCATCGCGAGTAAAGGTACACCGATCGTTGATCCTCGCTCTTAGGGTCACGATTCGGCGTTGGGAAGCTCGTTCCTCGGAGGCTTATCTTGGTATAGTCCCTGTTGTTGTAGGTGCTTACATTCGGGGTATGGCGGGCCACTGTCCGTCGTTGTTGTCATATCATTCGTAGAGTGCAGTAATCTTGTTGTGGCGGGGTTTGTAAAAAGGATTAAAGCTTGAGTTGAAAGAGTTGTTGTTTCTATATATATGCGAAAGACAAGTTTTCACGAGTTATTGTTTATACTTAGTTATTTTATGTTATTGATTTATGTTCGTGATTTTCTCGATGTATGACTCTTTGGGGTGCGGGGTAAGGCACGATCCACGGGCGGGTTGGTCGTGACAAAAGTGGTATCGAGCGATTAATCCTCGGAAAGTGTCTGACCGTATCGATGAAGTCTTGATTATCGGTGTGTTGTGCACCACCAATAATCGGAGGCTATGGATATTTAGGATTGGTTTCTATTCTTCTCACTCGAGATCGTGCCTTAGAGCGTGTTGTAAGTTGGACCCTCTAATGTATTCCTTTCCACTTAGCTATGCCTCGAGTAGGCAACCCGGCCCAGAGGGCAAAGCGGCAGGAGGCTGCGAGTAAATCTGAGAGGGTTACGTGGGCACAGCCCAATTATCACCTTGGGTGGTGCCGTTCGGGAGTTACTGCGGCGTCGCTAGCCCGACAAAGTTTAGCCGCGGCGGCGATTCCTACTGCGGCCATGATATTTGAACCTTGATTCGCGGCCAGGAGCAGAGAATATAGATTTCAAGGCGACCATTACTAACTATGGATTTGACTACGGAGGTATACCGATGTACCACGAGTCTTGATGACTATCTAGAGAGGTTGTGCAGAGTAATTCTTGATTGGGCTTGAGCATGGCGATTATGCGGGCTTATGCGCGGCGAAAAACGTAGAGATCGGCGGGTTAACGAAGGGCGAGAAGAGGGCGAGCGAATGTCCTTTAGTAACTTTTGGCGATCGCCTCGCGGATTAGATTATGCACATCCACGGTCGGCGAGGTCCTCGAGAATTTTAGGGCGTTCGAGTGCGGGAGTTGGTCGAGCTCGGATCTTCCGGTTCACGGTGTGAGCGTCATCCGGGAATGTCGTCTTTTAGTTAGTACTTGTTGTACTATGGCCGTCGGTGCGATGTCGAAAGAGTGTCCTTGTAGGAGGACTTAGCGCCGAGATCGATGGGTAGTCGTCACCTTCGCCAGCTATCGCCTGCAGGCGAGTTTGATTAGAACGACTTAAGGGAGTGGGCGGTAGAGACGAGTTTATCCTTAACCCTCTGAGATTAGCACGTGATAAGGTGAGTATACCTTAAGTGCTATGTTACGATAGCGATGAGTTAGTTGTGATTAGAAATTATGGTGGGTTAGCAGTAAGATTTTGGGGGATAGAGAAGGTGTGAGCCTTAGAGTGTTATACGTAGAGACCTTAGAGGTAAGGCCATCTCGAGTAAAAGATGTATTGTTTATGTTTGACCCTTATAGGAGTGCATAGTGCACGTGAGTTATGTTTGTGGGATAAGTCCCTGAGTAGTGTGGAATGAAAGAGGGTAGTTGAGCTAAGAAGACCGCTAGGTTTCGTAGCGTGATTAGTGAGAGTTTTCCTTGGGAGCTAGCGTTTTCGCGGCGTTCTTGGGTCGGGTTGAGGCCACGTTGCGGGTCAACCCGCTGCATGTTTGGTGGTGGGGTCGGTTTGCGGTGGTCCCGCCTTGTGGTAGGGTCACGAGGGTGTTAGGCCCAGGTTTGGTTAACCAGCGTACGAGTTCGTGGATGCATTCGACCAGTAGTCGGGCCGAGGAGGTCAGCCGTCTTGTCTTCTAGCAAAGACCGTTTACTCGGCGGCGTTGATTAATCGAAAGGTTGTGAGGTGCGCACGGTGCCTACCTTCACCTTATGACGAAGTGGAGCCAGTGCAGCTGTTTTTGTTCCTGGGAATTTTACCAAGCAGGGTTAAGAACTCATGTGAGTCTCAGAATCGCATTCGCCCTCGGGCCAGTGTGTGTATTTCAGAGGTAGTGGTGGGGATTGTTGTCTCTGTGGAGAGTGTTTAAGCTACCATTTCAGTTTTGAATGTCGCCTTATGAGGCCTTGTAGGGCGGAAGTGTAAGTTCTTGCGGTCGATTGGTTCGATGTTGGCAAGATTCGGATAGTTGGTTCGAGCTTGTTCCAGCGGTGTGGATAGGTAAAGCTTGTCTAGAGGAGGTTGGCGGCTCGGAGAAATCGTGCGGATAATCGGCGGCGGCGCTTAGAGTTCGAGTTGACGGTCGGTCTTCTTGAAGATACCACCCGGTTTGGGTGTGACGAGTTTTGGAAAGCAGAGGAACTTAGCGAGTTACTTTGGGCCTTACGGATCTGGTGCGAGTAGGCGGGTTGCCTATATGTTAGCTTTGCCGTCCGACTTAGGAAGCGATCGTCCGATCTTCGTGTTGCTATATGCGAGAAAAGTATCGGAGATCCATTGAGTGTTCCCGATTAATGATGACCCGATTGGAGATAGTAACCCGAGATTTGGGAAAGCGACGATGTCGAAATGTGGTAAGAGTTCGAGTGTCTGGCGGCCTCGGGGATCGCGTGCGGCCGGTACCATTTGTTAGGTCGCCGAGTGACACTAGAACCTCGCGGCAAAGTGACAAAAGTGGTATCACGGCGAGTAAAGGAGAAGCGAGCATGTATTGCGGCGAGATGTGACCATTTCTATTGTATGGAGAAAGTGCGAAGGAATTATATTTTAGACCGCGGTGGGAGGCGTTTGTGATGTTAGAGGTGTTTCCTCGTGGACGTGGATGTAGTATTTTTGTGGCCATGTGTGGCAAGGATTGTTTCGTAAGTATAGTAGTGAAGACTATACTGGCGCACGTTGGTTTTTGAGACTTAGAAGGAACATTCGGGACGAATGTTTCTAAGGAGGGGAGAATGTTATACCCCGTATTTTTCGAGTATGTGCGTGGGGCGTGCGTAGAAAATTTGAACTTGAAGATTTGGCTTGGCGATTTATTTTTGTGCACAACCCGGTTAGAGTCGTTTTTTAAAGCGTTTTCCACGACTTTCGTAGGAAAATTCGGCTATGTCATTTATATTTTTGCGGATTTTTCCGAGAGGCGAAGCGTGTTGGACCAACAAGAGGCGCCACTTGGCACCTCTCATTGGTGGAGTGTGGGCGGTAAAGGTGGCGAAAGTGAGGCCTTTGTGGTCAAGGGTTGGTAGGATATTTTGTGTGTTAGTTGGTTAGGGTGCACTTGGCAAGATCTTGGCTACACTTGCCTTGCACTTGGCAAGATCTTGGCCATTGGTTGGCCTTGGCTTGTCTATAAATACCCTCTCCTTTGAAGACTTCTTCATCCAAATAATTTCCTAAGTCTAAAATTCCTCCCTCCCTTGTTGTATAGTTCGTCCCTCCCTTGTGAGGCCTTAGCCGAGAGTCCCCATGGCGAGAGTTCCCCACTAGTGGGGTAGGCGAGGGTATACACCACTCTTGTGGTGCTAGCCGTGGGGTACCCCCCCCTAGCCTAGTTGTTTTCGTATAAATACCCCCCTCTTGGTAGAAATACTCTCAAAAGTATTGTTATAATGCCCAAATTACCTTAGCCGTATACCTTGTAGTATTCTAAGGTTATACTTATACAAAAAGCCAGAAATACTATTATACTTTCCGTCAGTCACAAAACCGAAACCCTAAGGAAAATCTCCATAGTTAGTTGGAGTAATAAGTAGAAGTTGGTTAGAACTTCTAAGGGTTGTTTGGAGCGGGTCGGAGCGCCTTGCGAGTAGGAGCTAAACCTTGCTCGGGATCGACATTATAACTTGGATAATTATGGGCTTATCGAGGTAAATATTTTGTCCTCTATTGTAATTGGAAATTACATGATTGTTAGACTATATAGTTGAAGTATACTATATATAGAATGAACGTTGTTATCGCAATGTCTTTTGACTTAAGCACGAATATTAAGAAACCTTTTCGAAAGAAAATCTTGACTGTATTTACATAGGGTGTATTACGATAGACTTGTGTAGCTTTTACGTGGAGTAGAATTGTACCGTTCGGGTTAGATGTATAACCCACACAGTGGTTGGCTTGGTAGCGGCCTCGATAAAGGAGAGATTTACGTTGTTGCGGGGAGGGAAATCTTCGAATTTTCGGTAGAATGTTCTCTGATGAGGTCTAAATGTTAATAAAGCGCCTTGTGGCCTTATAGGTTGAAGTACTCGTGTGGCGCGATCTACTTGGCTTAGGAGTAGCCGACGGTTGGAAGTACTTGGGCGTTTTGCTATTAGTCGATACTCGTCGCGGTATGTGAACCTCTTCCTATCTCTTCTAGCATGATATGTGTGAACTATGTAGTGCGGTGAGCGTCGTGTGCTAAATGTATTTGATTGGTTTAACACGTAAAGTGTTATAACGGCTTTATGGGAAGTTGGTTATAACGACTTTATGTTGGTAAGAAAATACTTGTGGTTTTAAAAGGTAAGCGATTTGAACTATAAGCGGCTTGTTATGTGTTAATAAAGAACTTGAAGTATTTCAAAAGATTTTTGAATCATTTCAAAGAAGAAGTAATACTTGGTTTTGAAAACTTAAGAGTTATACTAGCTTTATGGGAAGTTAGGTAATAACGGCTTAAGAATGTTTCTTGATTTGAAATCGAATGTGTATCGACAAACCACTGCGGCGTTAATAAAAGAAATGTTTTGTGATTAAGTATTATTAAAACCAGTAGAAACTTCCATCTGCATAGAAGCTAAGATGAGACAAAATGATATTTCCTAGATCATGGCTGCTGTAATAAGATTGTTATAAACAAGAATATCCTACTCACATATAAGACTTATGTTTCTCAGATAGTTTAAAAGAGAATTATATTCTTAAATGAATAAGACTATGAACTACGAAACCTTTCTAAAATAAGAAACGTGAACATGTGAAATTAGGCAAACTTGGACGTTTGGATAATAATGTTGTTACTTGATTTTACAAAGATAAGTGTTTTCATTTACTTCAAAAGATAATCACTCTATTTTCATATACTACGGGTATTGTGTGACTTTTGTGAAAGTAACGTATCTTTTAAAAAGTTAATGTATGAAGTACTTTGGGGATAGAAATCGAACATGTTGACATATAGTAGAAAGTACCTTGTGTGTATAACTTGATTGTATTGGTTTGTGATAGCCTTGTAATACCTTCGTGATGCTTTGATAAGTAATCATATTAGGATGCTACGTGTGTTAGTGATACGTGATGTTTGTGTAAAGGGTTTTCCCTTGATTGTGCTTATGTTGTTTAAGCGATAAACCATTATGTTGGTATTATACCACTCACCGTGTTTCGGGGTTAAGGCGCCCTCCGTCTGGGGTAGACTCGAGCGATGCAGGACCGTGATTCGAGAATACCTCATGCGGGTCCGGGCCTATGCGAGCTGCGAGAGTTCGAGTTAGTGTGCGGCCTTTATGGTCATGCGGTGCATGTGGCCGTGCGGTGCGAGTCGGGGCGATGCCGGAGTAGCTACCCTCGATGCGGGGTTATACCTCATGCGGGCCTATGAGGCGGCCTATGCGGGCTGCGGGAGTTCGGGGCTAGGCGCACATTTGATATTGCGAGCGGCGACCGGCTTTGATCATGTGGCCGGTCAGACGGATATCATGATACATTTTATGACCTTGTTAGTGCGTAGGTGTTAGTAGTCGGCTATGCCTTCGTACTTACCGTCTTGCTTTATTTGGACACAGTGGGACACTGTTGTTCATGTATTCCTTGGTGCTTTTCTATCATTATTGGCGGTGAGGAAGGTATTCCACGGGCATGATTGATGTTGTGGGCGTGAGACCCATTGTTATATTGGAGTGATGACTTGAGGCGTGAGTCCACGACTTGATATATTTGCTTATTTATTGTGAAGCGTAGTTGGTTATCATACATGTCTCTGCTTTATATAGACTACTATGATTTCATTTCTGATATTTTGATTTCACATACTCGGTACTGTTATCGACCTCGCCCGGGCTGCGTTCATCTGCGCGAGTAAAGGTACACGATCGTTGATCCTCGCTCTTAGGAGTCACGATTCGGCGTTGAAGCTCCGTTCCTCGGAGCTTATCTTGGTATAGTCCTGTTGTTGTAGGTGCTTACATTCGGGGTATGGCGGGGCCCTGTCCGTCGTTGTTGTCATATCATTCGTAGAGGTGCAGCAATCTTGTTGTGGCGGGGGTTTGTAAAAGGATTAAAGCATTCGAGTTGAAAGAGTTGTTGTTTCTATATATATGCCGAAAGACAAGTTTTCCACGAGTTATTGTTTATACTTAGTTATTTTATGTTATTGATTTATGTTCGTGATTTTCTACGATGTATGACTCTTGGGGTGCGGGTAAGGCACGATCCACGGGCCGGTTGAGTGCGTGACATAAGGCAGCGCAGATGGTAGGGTCGGCCTACGAGTGCTTTTGTGGTCTTCATCCCTACGATTACTTGCCGGAGCGAGTACTCGTGGACCCGGCCAGTCGTGGCGAGGTCGTGGCGCGGGTCCCGATTCTAGCGGTCCTCGAACGCATTTATGCTGTCGGTAGCGGGACCGGAGGCGTCACGATGTCGTCCACGGTACTTTATCGTTTCATGTTGTGGCGTGTATGCCTTGATAGATCGAATTTTACTCTGTCTATATATCTCCCCTTGTTGCTAGTAGGATAGGGATAGAGCTGAGTCCATAGACCCACTTTCGAGGTAGCTACGCGATGGGTGATTCGGTGGTAGCTCGGCGGGTATATAGGGCTTGCCCGATGACTTTATGCGATCGTCGGACCTAGCCGACTTGATAGAGTTGGATATGACCGATTCGATGTGATCATGGGTATGGATTGACTAGCTTCTGCTACGCCAATGTAGGCTGCGGGGAGAGTGAGTACGGTTCGATTTCTGAGGCGGTTATTGAGTGGGAGGAACAACAGTATCGCCGAGAGGTAGGTTTATTTCCTACCTCGAGGCTAGGAAAGATGGTGCGAAGGGTATATCTACCATCTCATTCGGGTGTTTGATCACGAGGTTGCGGTACGATTCTCGGTCGATTCGATGGTCGAGAGTTCCCGGATGTGTTTCGGATGACCTCCGGGTATCCTCACGAGAGGAGATAGATTTTTATCGATGTCTTTGCGGACACTCGGCCTATTTCCATTCGCCATACGTAATGGCACTGCCGAAGTTGAGAGAGTTAAAGGACCAGGTGAGAGATTTCTTTGGAGAAGGGCTTCATCCAGACCTAGTGTTTCTCCCCAGGAAGCCGTATTGTTCGTGAAGAAGAAGGGCGGGGCCAGCTGCGTGTGTCTTGACATGAGCGGTGAATAAGGTGACTATTAAGAAGATACCCTTCCCGGGATTGATGATTTGTTCGACCGATTGCGAAGTGCGAGATGTTTCTCAAGATTGATCTGCGATCGGGCTATCATCAGTGCGAGTTAGAGGCGGATGTCCCTAGGATGCATTCGGACGATGCGACGAACTATGAGTTCGAGGTTATGTCTTTCGGTTTGACCAATGCTCGGCGGTTTTATGGATTTGATGAACGAGTGTTCAAACCATTTTGGATACGTTTGTGATAGTATTCATTGATGACATCTTGGTTTATTCCCTTTCAGGCGAGAGCATGCGGGCATTTGAGGCTGTCTTTGAGAGTTCTCGAGACCAGCGATTATACGCCAAGTTTTCCAAATGTGAGTTTTGGTTGACTTGGTGGCTTTTCTTGGGCATATTGTTGGGTGATGGTATTCGGGTGGAATCTGACCAAGATCGAGGCGATCGAGACTTGGCCTAGACCTACTACTCAAGCAGTGCGCGATTTTACGGGCCTTGCGAGTTACTATCGGAGGTTCGTGGAGAAGTTTGCTTTATTTGGCACCTTTGACAAGCGACTCGAGAAGGAGCTAAGTTTGATGGGTGATGCTTGTGGCGGGGTTTCGATTCTTGAAGGAGGCGCGCGCCCGATTCTTACTCTTCACGAGGTCTTAGCGGTTATGTGGTGTATTGTGATCGTCGAGGCATCGGGCTTGGATGTGTATTGATGCGGCGGGGCAAGGTTATAGCGTCCCGTCAAGCGGCTTAAAGCATGAGGAACTACCCCCCCATGATTTGGAGTTAGCGGCGGTGATTCACGCCAAGATGCGGAGCACTATTTGTATGGAGTTCGTGGATATTTACACGGACCATAAGACCCTCGGTATATCTTGACGGAGGAGGCCGAACTTACGGCGAGAGCGGTGGTTAGAGTTACTCAAGGATTATGATGTCGATATCTGTACCACCGGGGAAGGCAATGTTGTGGCGGATGCCCTTGTCGTGAGTCGATGGGAGTCTATCGGACGTGCATCCGTAAAGGAGGGCATGGTCCTCGAGTTGCATCGCTAGCGATCCTTGAGTCGATTGATTAGTTACGATAGCGGTGGGGTTGAGTGCGAGAGGTTGCGAGTCTTCCATCGTCGAGAGGTGAAGAGCAACGATTTGAGGATCGGTTTTGACACGATGCGTGATCTGACTCTTCGTGAGGAAGGGTCCTTTTGAGGTAGCACGATAGGGTGCTAAGGTTTGGCGAGTTTTGTGTTCGGATATTGCGGGACTTGGCGGCGGAGTTCTAGGAAGCACCTGCGGCGCGTTACTCTATCCATCGGTCGACCAAGATGTACCACGACCTCGGATCTGTATATTGGTGGGATGGCTTGAAGAGGGCGTTGCGAGTTTGTGGCTCGATGCGTGTTGTCTGCGGTGAAGGTAGAGCACGGAGGCACGGTGGATTATTGCGAGCGATAGAGATCCCGACGGAAGTGGGAGGTGATCAACATGGACTTTATCACGGGATTACCTCGCACTCGGAGGAAGCATGATTCTATCTCGGGTTATCGTCGACGGTGTGAAATCAGCCACTTTCTTCCGGTCGGGGCGACTTTTTCGGTGAGATTATGCGGACTTTACATCAGAGGTCGTGAGGCGCATGGTCCCTATTTCTATCATATCGCAGAGGAGCCCGGTTCGGCTAACTTCCGGAGGTCTTTCGGAAGGGATTGGGGCCGGTGAGCCTCGATCGCATTACATCCTCGCAGCAGACGGACAGGCGGAGCGTACTATCCAGACGCTTGAGGATATGCTACGAGTCTGTGTTATTGACTTCGAGGTAGTGGGAGGATCATTTGCCTCTAGTTGAGTTTGCATAATAATAGCTACCACTCCGGTATTGAGATGGCCTTATGAGGCCTTGTATGGGAGGAAGTGCGGTCGCCGATAGGCTGGTTTGATAATGGCGAGTACGATTAGTAGGACGGACACGGTTCAGTGACGATGGATAAGGTGAAGCTTATCCAGAGCGACTATTGGCGGCTGAGTCGGCGAAGTCGTATGCAGATCATCGTCGTCGGCATCCGAGTTTGAGGTTGATGATTGGGTTTTCTGAAGGTGTCACCATGAAGGGTGTGATGAGATTTGGCGAGAAGGAAGCTCGAGGTACATTGGGCCTTATCAGTTGTCCGCGAGGTAGGCAAGGTTGCCCTCTTGTCACGACCGAACGGGCCGTGGTCGTGCCTTACCGCACCCAGTAGACATACATCGAGTAATCAGTGGAACATAAAACCTGACATGAAACAATGTAAAAGAGACACGGTTTATCTGAAGAAAAGTTGTCTTTCAGCATATATATAAAAACTTAAATCCGAACAGTTACATCCTTTTTACAAACTCTGCCCACAACAGTACTACAGACCTCTAAGAATGATATAACAACAATGGCGGGACAGGGCCCCGCCATACCCCTGAATGTAAGTACTACAACGACAGTGGACTATACGAGATAAGCCTCAGAAAGCGAGCTTCCCAAAATGCTGATTGTGATCCTAGAGCGGGGATCAACGATCGTGTACCTCTACTGCGGCATGACGCAGCCCCGAAGGAGGTCGATCTGGCAGTACCAAGTATGTGAAACTAAAAATACTGTAAATGAAATCATAGTAGTCTATATAAAGCAGGAGACATGTATGATAACCAAACTACAGTTCACAATAATATAAGCAGTCATGTCAAGTCAGGGACTCACGCCCTCAAAGTCATCACTCAAATATAACTATGGGTCTCACGCCCACAACATCAATCATGCACGTGGAATACCTTACTCACTGCCTGCAGTCTATGATATAAAAGCACCAAGGAATACACATGAACACCAGGTCCCACCTGTGTCATAATAAAGTCGTACGGGGTAAGTACGAAGGCATAGCCGACTACTAACACCCACGGTACCAACGAGGTCATAAAATGTATCACGAGATCTGTCTAGACCGCCACATGATCGAAGATGGCCACACTCGCCGATATCAAATGTGCGCGTCTAGTCCTGGAACTTCCGCGACTCGCATAGGCCACTCACATAGGCCCGCGTGAGGTATTCCCGCGTCGAGGGTAGCTACTCCCGGCGTCGTCTGGACTCGCGATCGCGTGGCCACATGCACCGCATGACCACAAAGGCCGCACACTAACACGAACTATCGTAGCTCGCATAGGTCCCTGGACCCGCGTGAGGTATTCTCGAATCATGGTCCCGCATCGTCGAGTCTACCGCGTCGGAGGCGACAACCCCGGAATCATGTCGAGGTGAGTGATATAATACTAACATAATAGCTTATCGTTAAACAACATAAGCACAACAAGAAACCCCTTTACACAAACATCACAAGATACTAACACACGTAGCATCCTAACATGTTTACTTATCAAATCAACAAGAAAGTATTACAAGGCTATCACAACCCAACACAATCAAGTTATTCACACAAGGTACTTTCTACTTTATGTTAACAAGTTCGGGTTTTTATCCCCAAAGTACTTCATACATTAACTTTTTAAAACATCCGTTTCTTTCACAAAAGTCACACAATACCCGTAGTATAAAAATAGAGAGACTATCTTTTTAAGTAAACCAAAATACTTCCCTTTTGTAAAATCAAGTAACAACATTCTTTTCCAAACGTTCAAGTTTGCCTAATTTCAAATACTCAAGTTTCTCATTTTGAAGGTTTCAGTAGTTCATAGTCTTAATCACTTAAGAATATAATTCTCTTTTAAACAATTTGAGAAACATATGCCTTATATATGAGTAGGTTATTCTTGTTCATAATCAATCTTATTAAAGCAGCCATGATCTAGGAAATGTAATATCATCTTGTCTCATCTTAGCTTCTATGCAGATGGAGGTTTCTACTGGTTTTAATAATACTTAATTAGTCAATACATTTCCCTTTATTAACGTTGCAGTGGTTCGCTCGATACTTATTCTGATTTCCGAAATCAGTAAAACATTATTCCTTTTAAAAACCAAGTACTCATTACTCACGAATGAGGTTTCACACTTTTTAACAAAATTCATATTAATTTAATTAAGTCAAGTCTCTTATCTTTTAAGATCAAGTCTCTTAACTTCTAAAATCAATAAACCATTCTTTTTACCTCTCTTAAGTCGTTATACCTAACTTCCCATAAAGCTAGTATAACTCTTAAGCTTTTAAAACTTTTAAAACCAAGTGTTACTCTTCTTTCAAAAAGGTTTCTTAACTCTTTTGAAATAATTCAGATTCTTATTATTTAGACTCAAGTCAAAAGACATCGCAGTAAAACCACGTTCAGTTAACACACATACGTCTACCGTACTATATATATTCTTTTAAAATATCATGCTCAAGAGGATAGGAAGAATCACATACCTCGCGACGAATTATCGACTATTAGCAAATAGCTCCAAAGTACTGTAATCCTGCTAGCCTTTTCCACCCTTCGAGTAGAATACGCTACTCGCAGTACTTCAACCTATAACGGTTATACAAGTCTATCAATGTCTAGACTACTCGGTAAAATAAATCTAGATACAAGATTCTACGGAAAATTGGGCGTGACTTCCTGCCCACAAACTTCACAAGTCTACTGTAAATACTGTCCTATGTAAGTACAGTTCAATTCTCTTCTTATATACCTTCCTTGTATATAACTTATACTTAATTCTTATACTTCAATAGTATGTAAACTCTAATTACAAAAGGGGGACAAGATATTTACCTCGATAAGCCCAAAATTATCCAAGATTAAATGTCGATCCTGAGCAACGTTTAGCTCTACTGCAGGCGCTCAACCCGCTCCAAACAACCCTTAGAAGTTCTACGCAACTTCTACTTAACACTTCAACCGACTATGAAGGTTTTCCTTAGGGTTTCGTTTTTGTGACTGAAGGGAATATAAGGTAGTATTTATGGGCTCTACATATAGAGGTAACTTTGGACTACTACAAGGTATAAGGCTAAGGTATTTTGGAATAGTAACAATACTTGGACAATACTTTTCTACCAAGGGGGGGGTGTTTTACGAGAACAACTCTCAAGAGGGGGTATCTCTCGGCAACTCCACTAGGAGGGTACCTCTCGACCAAGGGCCTCTCAAAGGGAGAGGAGCTCTTGGACGAGAGCAACAAGAAGGGAGGGAGGATTTCAAGACTTAGAAAACATTTGTGGATGAAGAAGTCTTCAACAAGGGGGGTATTTATAGGGAGATCAATGGCCAAGATCAAGCCAAGTGGGGGGCAAGTAGAGGGTCAAGATTTGCCCAAGTGCACCCTAACCCTACTCCACAAATCCCTCACAAACATTGACCCAAGTTTTAGGCCACAAAAATGGGAGGAAAACGTGCAACCAATCGGCCTCTTGACGCCCAGCAGGGTGACAAGTGTCGCCCTCTCGTTGGTCCAAAATATTTCATCTCTCTGAAAAATCTGCAAAAAATATAAATGACATAGCCGTAATTTTCCCTCCGTAACTTTTGTAAAACGTTTCGTCGAAAAACGATTCTTTTCGGTAGTTGTGAACAAAATTTTCGTCCCTAATGCCAACTTAAGACTTAAACTTTGTACGTACGCCCTCACGTACATACTCTGGAAATACGGGGTATAACATTCTCCCCTCCTTAGAAACATTCGTCCCGAATGTTCCTTCTAAGCCTCAAAACATACATGCGCCAGTATAGTCTTCACTGCTATACTTACGAAAACAATCACGCCACACCTGGCCATATAATAACACATGCGCAAATACTTAATCCAAGTCCACGAGGAATCACCTCCATTATTACACAAGCTCCCACCCGAGGTCTAAAATATACTCCCTTCGCACCTTCACTTTATAAAAGAAATGATCACATCTATGTTCTTAATACATGCTCGCTTCTTCCCTAACTCGTCGTACCCTGCTCGTACACTCGAACTCTTTCTCATAACTTACCACATTTCTGCTACTGCTTCAGTTTCCAAAATCTCTGGGTTACTACCTCCAACTAGGTCATCATTATGGGGAACACTCTGGATGGATCTCCGATACCTTTCCGAACATAACAACATGAAAGACCGGACGTACTGCTCCCTACGTCGGATGGCAATGCCAACTTATAGGCAACCTGGCCTATCCTACTACCAATCTGAAAATGCCCAAAAGTACTTTGGGTTAAGTTTTCCCTGCTTTCTAAGACTCGTCACACCCTCTCCGGGGTGGTACCTTCAAGAAAACCCACCACCTGAACTCTAAGTGTCGACGTTGATTATCCGCACGACTTATGTTGACTCGTCGCCAATAACCTCTTACGGATAAGCTTCACCCTCGCCATATTCTGCTGAAACAAGTATGAACCAACTATCTGAACCTTGCCAACATCGAACCAATCGACCGGCAACTTACACTTCCGCCCCTACAAGGCGTCATAAGGCGATATCCGAATACTGAAATGGTAGCTATACAACACTCCCTCAACAGGAGGCAACAATCCTCACAGCTACCCCTGAAGTCCAAACACTGGCCCGAGGGCGAATGCGATACTGAGACTCACCTGAGTTCCTAACCCTGCCTGGTAAAACTTCCAGAAAAAGAAATAGCCGTAACACAGGCTCCATCGTCATAAGGTGAAAGTAGGCACCTCGTGCAGCCTTACAACCTTCCTGATATAACATCTCGCATAACCCTCTGCCGAGTACACGGTCCTGACTGAAAGACAAGAGGGGCTGACCTCATCGGCCCGACTACTGGTCGAACGCATCCACGAACTCGTACGATGGTTAACTAAACTTGGGCCTAACACCCTCGTGACCCTACCACCTGGCGGGACCACCTCGAACTGACCCCACCACAATACAGGCCGCGGGTTGACCCGCGATCGGTCCGCAACCCGACCCGCTATCACGCAAAAACTCTTGTTCCCCGATCCGGAACAATCTCACTAATCAAGTTACGAAAACCTAGTGGTCTTCTTAGCTCAACTACCCTCTTTCATACCACACTACTCAGGGACTTATCACAAAAACATATCTCACGTGTACTATGCACTCCGATAAAGGTCAATATAAAATAAATCTTTTACTCGAGATGGCCTTACCTCTAAGGTCTCCACGTATAAAACTCTAAGGCTCACACTTTTCCTTATCCCCAATCTTACCCTTTTAACTAACCATGATTTCTAATCACACTTTGCACAAATGCTATCAGAACATAACACTTAAGATATACTCATCTTACATACTAATCTCTAGAGGGTTAAAGATATACATGTATCTACTGCTTCACTTCCCCTTTGTCGTTCTAATCAATCCTGCCCCGTAGGGCGCATAGCTAGGGAAGGTGATTAACTAGCCACTGATCCCGAAGGCTGAGTCTCTACGTCCGCGCCACCTCTAGTCGGACAATTTCTCCAAAATGGCCCTGCTGGCCGCAAACATAACAACCACCAACAAAAAAAACGGCATCCCCCCGAGGTGACGTCTGCCACACTGTGAATACTGAGGAAAAACTGAATCCGGCTGGATGGAACCTATGTGGTTCTGCGAACTAGCAGCCCTGGAGCTCTGACCAACTCCTACATACCCCGAACGTCCTGAAGTCTGTGGAGGACCACTCTGCACTGGCGGAGGTGCATATCCAGTCTGCTGCTGAGGCGATTTGCCTCGAAAGTTACCAAAGGACCCTGCTGTTCTGGCCCTCTTTTGCTGATCCTTGATTAATCTGTCGATCTCTACGTTTCTCAGCCTGCTGCGCATAAGCCCGTACGCAGGCCATGCTCAAGCCTGACTGAAGAGCTACTCTTGCACAACCCTATCTCAGATAGTCATCAAGACCCGTGATAAATCGTTATATAATATACTCTCAGGTAGCTACATCCTTAGCTAGTAACAGGGTCGTCTCTTTGCAATCTATACTTTCTGCATCGTGGGCGAAGGTTCAACTATCATGGCATGATAGGAAGCTAGCTGCCGTGCTAAACTCACTGAGGTCGGACGTGCGTAACTCCCGAATGAAGCACCACCCCAGGTGATGATTGGGCCTGTGCCCTAGTAATCCTCTGTGCTCTACTCGCAGCTCCCTCGGCTGCATTTCCCTTCTGGGCCCGGGTTGCCTTACGCGGAGGCATAACGGTAAGGGAAAGGAATACGTTAGAGGGGTCCAACTTATAACACAGCTCTAAGCACGATCTCTGAGTGAGAAGAATGGAAACTAATCCTAAATATCCTATAGCCTCCTGATTATTGGTGTGTTGTGCACCACACCGATAATCAAGACTACTAGATACGGTGTAGACACTTTCGAGGATTAATCGCTCGATACCACTTTTGTCACGAACCGGGCTCGTGATCGTGCCATACCGGGCACCCAGTAGACATACATCGTAGTAATCGTGAACATAAAACACAACATGAAACAATGTAAAAGAGACACGGTTTATCTCAAGAAAAGTTGCATTTCGCATATATATAAAAACTTAAATCCAGCAGTTACATCCTTTTACAAACTCGCCTACAAAGATTACTACAGACCTAAGAATGATATAACAATAATGGCGGGACGGGGCCGCCATACCTCGAATGTAAGTACCTGACGACAGGGGACTATACGAAAGATAAGCCTCGAAAGCGGAGCTTCCCAAAACGAACTGTGATCCTAGGCGGGGATCAACGGGTGTACCTCTACGTGACATGAGCGGCCCAGAAGGAGTCGATCTAACAGGTACCAAGTATGTGAAACTAAAAATACTGTAAATGAAATCATAGTAGTCTATATTGTCACGACCCGAACCTGGGCCCGTGACTGGTGCCTTACCCCGGGCACCCTAGTGATACAACATCAGAGAAAATCAGCGGAAGTAAAACATGAACATGAAATGAGATATAATAAATAAACAAAGCAACCAAAGCGATTTGCCTTTTGCGTATATACATACAAACCGAACAGTTTAATCCTTTTACAACATCGCCACAACAGATTACTGCACTCTAAGATTTACAACACCTATGACGGGACAGGGCCCCGCCATACCCCTGAATGTACAAGAACCTACGACTCAGGGAACACATACCAAAAGATAAGCCTCTGAAGCAACGGAGCTTGATAAGTGAAAGGTGATCCTAAAAGCGAGGATCGACGGTAGATGTACCTCTACTGCGGCATGAACGCAGCGAAGGAGGTCAAGAACAGTACCAAGTATGTGGCGTAAAAATCAGTAAATGAAATCATAATAGTCTATAAAAGCAGGAGGCGGTATGATAACCAAACTACAAGATACACACATGATTATATCAATTCGTGGTCTCACGCCACAACATCAATCCCCGTGGAGTACCTTCCTCACCCGGCGATCTATGATATGATAACAATAAGACAAGAATCCAAATGGGAGCATACCTGTGCTACGCATCGTGTCGATATGTCCAAAGGGAACAAATAAGACAACATTCCAAATGGAAGCATACCCGTGCGCTACGCATCGTGTCAGTAGGTCCAAAGGGAAACAATAAGACAACATTCCAAATGGAAGCATACCCGTGCTGTTATACCCCGTATTTTCAGAGTATGTACGTGAGGACGTACGTAGAAAATTTGAGCCTTAAGTTAGGCAAGTTTCGAAATTTGTACACAACACCCGATTAGAGTCGTTTTTCCAACAAACGTTTCCACCGATTTAGATGGGAAAATTCCGGCTATGTAATTTATAATTTTTTCGGATTTTTAACAGATACGAAACAATTTTGACCAACGGGAGGGTGACATGTGTCACCCTCACATTGGAACAAATTGGGCGGCAATGGTGGACGAAAAAGAGGGCTTTAGTTGGTAGGATATTTTTGTGCAAGTTGTGTGGTAGATGGATAAGGTACACATGGTGGAAATCTAACCCTACACTTGCACCACACTTGTCTTCATCTTGGCCATTGGTTGGCCATGGCTTGACCTATAAATACCCCCCTAAGCTTGAAGAGTTCTTCATCCAAAAATGTGCCTAAGTCTTGAAATCTCCTCCCTATTCTCCTTGTAGTAGTCGTCCGCCACACCCCTCCCCCCTTTGAGAAGGCCCCTTGGCCGAAAGTATCCCCCCCCTCCTAGTGGTGCTAGCCGTGGGGTACCCCCCCCCCTAGCCTAGTTGTTTTCGTATAATACCCCCCCTTTGTGGTATAGAAATACTCTCCTAGTATTGTTATAATGTCCAAAATACTTTAGCCCAAATACCTTGTGGTACTTTCCAAGGTTATACTTATACGAAACCCTAAGGAAAAATCTTCACCCGTAGTTGAAGTATTAAGTAGAAGTTGTGTAGACACTTCTAAGGGTTTTTTGGAGCGCACGGAGTAGGAGCTAAACCTTGTTCAGGAACGACATATAAACTCGGATAATTTTGGGATTTTAGAGGTAAACATTCTTGACCTTCTGTTGTAATTGGAAATTACATGTTGTAGGAATATATAGTTGAAGTATACTATATATAGAACTGAACATTATAATTGTGCGGCAATGTCTTTTGACTTAAGCCTGAATAATACTTACGGCAATGTCTTGCGACTTAAGCCTGAATTTAAATAAGAGAACTGAACTGTAATCACATAGGACTGTATTACAGTAGACTTGTGTAGCATTGATGTGTAGTAGAATTGTACACGTCCGGTCAGACGTGTTAACCCCCCCCTGGTTGGCTTGGTAGCCGGCCTCGATAGAGGAGGAGATTTCTGTTGTTGCGGGAGGTCTTTGCGAATTTTACGTAGAATATTCTACGTCGGGATCTAAAGGTATTAATAGGCGCTTTGTGGCCTCTATAGGTTGTAGTACTACGTGTGGAGTGATCCACTTGGCTTAAGGAGTAGCCGGCGGTTTGAGGTACTTGGAGCGTTTTGCTATTAGTCGACAATCGTCGCGAGGTATGTGGACCTCTTCCTATCTCTTCTAGCATGATATGTGTGAACTATGTAGTACGGTAGACGTACATATGCTAAATGTATTTGATTGATTTAAAACATAAAGTGTTATAACGGCTTTATGGGAAGTTGGTTATAATAGCTTTATGTGGATAAGCACATACTTTGTGGTTTTTAAAAGGTAACTGATTTGAATAATAACTGGCTTGATATGTGTTAATAAAGAACTTGAAGCATTTCAAAAGATCTATGAATCGTTTTGAAAGAATGAGTATTACTTGGGTTTTGAAAGCTTAAGAGTTATACTAGCTTTATGGGAAGTTGGGTATAACGGCTTAAGAATGTTTTACTGATTTCGGAAATCAGAATGTGTATCGACAAACCACTGCAGCGTTAATAAAGGAAAATGTATTGACTAAAGAAGTATTATTAAAACCGGTAGAAACCTCCATCCGCATGAAGCTAAGATGAGACAAAATGATATTACATTTCCTAGATCATGGTTGCTTAATAAGATTGATTATAAACAAGAATACCTACTCACTTATAAGACATAGGTTTCTCAAAAGCGTTTAAAGGAGAATTATGTTTTAAAGGATTTAAAACTATGAACTACTAAACCTTTTTCTAAAATGAGAAACTTGAGCATTGAAATTAGGCAACTTGAGCGTTTGGAAAATAAGGTTGTCACTTGATTTTACAAAGGAAAGCATTTTGGTTTACTTAACAATGTTAGTCACTCAAATCTTATACTACGGGTATCGGGTGACCTTTGTAAAAGGAATGGATCTTAAAAGGAATTTAACGGACGTAGTACTTTAAGGTTAAAATCCGGACTTTGATATAAAATGAAAGTACCTTGAGTCGTGTGTAACTTGCTTATACTTGTTGTTATGAAACTTGACCATGTTACGTGTGATAGCCTTGTTGTGTAAATCGTGTTCTACTCGACTACCGTTCATCCGGAATGTATATCACTTGACTACCGGTTCATCCGAATGTATATCACTTGATTCCAGGTTCATCCGAATGTATTTCACTCGACTACCGGTTCATCCGAATGTGTTTCACTTGATTACACGGTTCATCCGGAATGTATTTCACTTGAGGACCGGTTCATCCGAATGTATTTCACTTGACTACGGTTCATCCGAATGTATTCCATTTCGACTCTAGGTTCATGGGATGAACCGAATGTATTCCACCTTTTCTATATTGGGTCCATAAGATGGGCGAGACACGTTATCGTATCACATGATTTGTACCTAGGCGCGGCGGTGAGGAAGGAGTTCCACGGGCATGAGGATGACTTTTAGGCGTGAGTCACGACTTGACATGGCTGCTTCTATGTTGTGAGCGTAGTTGGTTATCATACATGTCTCTGCTTTATATAGACTATTATGATTTCATTTCTGATTTTCTGATTTCACATACTTGGTACTGTTATCGACCTCCTTGAAGTGCGTTCATCTGCGCGAGTAAAAGGTACATCGGTGTCGATCCCGCTTTTAGGATCACCTTTCGTATTGGAAAGCTCGTTCCTTCTGAGGCTTATCTTTTGGTATGTTACCACAGTGCAGTAGATGCTTATACATTCGGGGTATGGCGGGGCCACTGTCCGTCATAGTTGTTGTAAATCTTAAGTCTGTGGCCTTTATTGTGGCGGGGTTTGTAAAAGGTTAAGCTGTTCGGGTTTTATGTATATCAAAGGCAATCGTTTTGGTTGGCCTGTTTACTTATTATATCTCTTGTTTCATGACTCGTGTTTTATTTTCCAGGTTTTCTCGATGTTGTATCACTAGGGTGCCCGGTAAGGCACGATCCACGGGCCCGGATTCGGTCGTGACAAAAGTGGTATCGAGCGATTAGTCCTCGGAAAGTGTCTACCACCGTGTCTAGTAGAGTCTTGATTATCGGTGTGTTGTGCACCACATCTATAATCGTCGAGGCCGCAGGACATTTAGGATTAGTTTCCATCCTTCCCATTCGAGGTCGTGCCTTAGAGTCGTGTGATAAATTGGACCCTCGACATATTCCTTTCCTTTACCGATTATGCCTCGCGTAAGGCAACCTGTGCCCAGTGGGCAAGGCGATCGAGGAGCTGTTAGTGAGATCTGAGAGTGCGGCGCGAGCGGTCGAGACTGAGCGATGCCGACGGCGGGTTTCGCGCCGCCCGGCAGCGAAGTTTAGAGCGCAGCGGTGGCTGCTGAGACTCTGATACGAGCCTCGATCCAGCACAGGAGCCGATGAGATAAGTACAAGGAGATGGCGATTCTTGGCGAGTCGTGGCGAATATGAGGATAGGTTGAATCAGCGATTCCGGCCCGATAGCACCGTAGTACACCCGGCGAGCGTTTGAGGCTACGTGACTTCACGAGTTGTAGCCTCCGGTGTTCTATGGATCGAGGCGAGGGCGACCCTCGGGAGTTTATCAAGCGACTCTGACGGATCATGAGTGATCGAGCCTCGAGCGGTCGGTGGTATTGGGTTCGCATCCGGTGCGTGATCTGCGATTGGTGATTTGATTCGTGGGAGGCTGTCGGGAAGAGCATGCACTTCCAGATTTGGGGCGAGTTCTCGAGGCATTTCTTGCACATTTCTTGCCTCCACGGATGAGGAGGCTCGGGCGACAGATTTTTGACGTTGAGGCGGGGCGGGCGGGCGGTTAGAAGTACAATGTGGAGTTCGACTCATTAGCTTCGGTATGTTCCCGTAGTAGCGGATATGGAGGACCAGTACACCGCTACGTCACCGGTGGGCGATTACTTGGCGAGGCTTGTGCGGGTGTAGCTCTTCAGGGCATGGACATTGCCCGCATGCAAGCTCATGCACTAGGATGTGAGCACGCGGAGAGGTCGGCGGAATGGCCGAGATCGCGAGAAGAGGGCGAGCAGCGAGGTCCTTTGGTAACTTTCGAGGCGGACCGCCTCGTGGCCGATCTAGTTATGTACCTCCACCGATGCAGTGGTCCCCCTCGATCTTGGGGCGTTGGGTATTCGGAGGCTGGTCGAGCTCTGGGCTTAGTTCCACGGTATACGTGAGTGCTAGCGGGATTCATGTCCCCTCGGTGTGCCGCGATGTGGCAAACATCATCCGGGAATGTCGTCTTTTTGCGGTGCTTGTTTCACTGCGGCCGTCGAGGGCCATGTGACGAAGGCGTGCTTATAGGAGAATGCCGGCGGCAGCGCGACCTGCGGATCGATGGCGGGTTCATCGCGCCTACGATTATGCGCCTGCAGGCGGACTTATGATTAGAGTGGAGCGGTAGCCGGTATATCCTTAACCATCTAGAGTTTTGTTTGTTATGATAATGTGTTAAGTGTTATGTTCGGATAGCTTGGTGCTAAAATGTGATTTAGAAACATGCTTAGTGAAAGGGTAAGCTTTGGGGTGAGAAAATGATGAACCTTAGAATATTACGGTTGAGACCTTAGATGTAAGGCCGTCTTGAGTACAAGATTTTGCAGTGATCCTTGTCAGTGCATTTTATGCCTAGAATGTATTGTGTGATAAGTCCTGGGTTGGGTAAATGAAAGTGGTAGCTTTAGCATGTGTTTTAGCAATATTGTTCCGTGTCGGAGCAAGAGTTGGCGCGATAGTGGGTCGGGTTGGGGCCATGTTGCGGGCCAACCGCGTCCGTTCGAGAAAGGTCGGCTGGGTGGTCGCCGGTGGCGGAGTCACAAGGGTGCTAGGCCCAAGTTTAGATGACCATCTTATGAGTTCGTGGATACGTTCGACCGAATCGGTTCGTGAAGGCCGAGAGTGGCCTTAGAGGAAATCGAGGTTAGTAAGATGACCAAGTTTGGAGGTAGTGACTCGAGGGTTGGAAAGCGAGCGTTGGCGAAGTGTGGTGCGTGTCTTGGGAAGGGTTAGTGTTGAGCGAGTGCGACGAGGTAGGGGAGAAGTGAGCGAGTGTGATCGTTTCTTTTGTGATATGAGGTGATTCCTCGTGGACTTGGGATTTCGTATTTTGTGCATTTGTTATTTCATGGCGGTGTGGCATGATTGTTTTTAAATGCGTATAGCGGTGAAGACTATCTTGGCGCATGTTTGTGTTGAGACTTGAGAAGGAACATTGGGACGAATGTTTCTAAGGAAGAATGTTATACCGTATTTTGAGTATGTACGTGAGGACGTACGTAGAAAATTTGAGCCTTAAGTTAGGCAAGTTTCGAAATTTGTACACAACACCCGATTAGAGTCGTTTTTAGACGAAACCTTTACACAGCTTTTGTTTGGAAAAATACGGCGATGTCATTTATAATTTTTGCGGATTTTTACGAGAGACGAAAAAATGTGGACCAACGGGAGGGTGACATGTGTCACCCTCACATTGGAACAAATGGGGCGGCAATGGTGGACGAAAAAGAGGGCTTTAGTTGGTAGGATATTTTTGTGCAAGTTGTGTGGTAGATGGATAAGGTACACATGGTGGAAATCTAACCCTACACTTGCACCACACTTGTCTTCATCTTGGCCATTGGTTGGCCATGGCTTGACCTATAAATACCCCCTAAGCTTGAAGAGTTCTTCATCCAAAAATGTGCCTAAGTCTTGAAATCTCCCTCCCCTCTCCTTGTAGTAGTCGTCCGCCACACCCCACCCCCCATTGACAAGGCCCCATTGCCCAAAGTATCCCCCACTCCTAGTGGTGCTAGCCGTGGGGTACCCCCCCCCTAGCCTAGTTGTTTTCGTATAATACCCCCCCTTTGTGGTATAGAAATACTCTCCTAGTATTGTTATAATGTCCAAAATACTTTAGCCCAAATACCTTGTGGTACTTTCCAAGGTTATACTTATACGAAACCCTAAGGAAAAATCTTCACCCGTAGTTGAAGTATTAAGTAGAAGTTGTGTAGACACTTCTAAGGGTTTTTTGGAGCGCACGGAGTAGGAGCTAAACCTTGTTCAGGAACGACATATAAACTCGGATAATTTTGGGCTTTTAGAGGTAAACATTCTTGACCTTCTGTTGTAATTGGAAATTACATGTTGTAGGAATATATAGTTGAAGTATACTATATATAGAACTGAACATTATAATTGTGCGGCAATGTCTTTTGACTTAAGCCTGAATAATACTTACGGCAATGTCTTGCGACTTAAGCTGAATTTAAATAAGAGAATCAACGTAATCACATGGGGTGTATTCTGATGACTTGTGTAGCATTGATGTGTAGTAGAATTGTACACGTCCGGTCAGACGTGTTAACCCCCCCCTGGTTGGCTTGGTAGCCGGCCTCGATAGAGAGGAGATTTCTGTTGTTGCGGGGAGGTCTTTGCCGAATTTTACGTAGAATATTCGTCGGGATCTAAAGGTATTAATAGGCGCTTTGTGGCCTCTATAGGTTGTAGTACTACGTGTGGAGTGATCCACTTGGCTTAGGAGTAGCCGCGGTTTGAGGTACTTGGGCGTTTTGCTATTGATCGACAATCGTCGCGGTATGTGGACCTCTTCCTATCTCTTCTAGCATGATATGTGTGAACTATGTAGTACGGTAGACGTCATGTGCTAAATGTATTTGATTGATTTAAAACATAAAGTGTTATAACGCTTTATGGGAAGTTGGTTATAATAGCTTTATGTGGATAAGCACATACTTTGTGGTTTTTAAAAGGTAATCGATTTGAATAATAAGCGGCTTGATATGTGTTAATAAAGAACTTGAAGCATTTCAAAAGATCTATGAATCGTTTTGAAAGAATGAGTATTACTTGGGTTTTGAAAGCTTAAGAGTTATACTAGCTTTATGGGAAGTTGGGTATAACGGCTTAAGAATGTTTTACTGATTTCGGAAATCAGAATGTGTATCGACAAACCATGCGGCGTTAATAAAAGGAAAATGTATTGACTAAAGAAGTATTATTAAAACCAGTAGAAACCTCCATCTGCATAGAAGCTAAGATGAGACAAAATGATATTACATTTCCTAGATCATGGCTGCTTAATAAGATTGATTATAAACAAGAATACCTACTCACTTATAAGACATAGGTTTCTCAAAACGTTTAAAGGAGAATTATGTTTTAAAGGATTTAAAACTATGAACTCTGAAACCTTTTTCTAAAATGAGAAACTTGAGCATTCGAAATTAGGCAACTTGAGCGTTTGGAAAATAAGGTTGTCACTTGATTTTACAAAGGAAAGCATTTTGGTTTACTTAACAATGTTAGTCACTCAAATCTTATACTACGGGTATCGGGTGACCTTTGTAAAAGGAATGGATCTTAAAAGGAATTTAACGGACGTAGTACTTTAAGGTTAAAATCGGACTTTGATATAAAATGAAAGTACCTTGAGTCGTGTGTAACTTGCTTATACTTGTTGTTATGAAACTTGACCATGTTACGTGTGATAGCCTTGTTGTGTAAATCGTGTTCTACTCGACTACGGTTCATCCGGAATGTATATCACTTGACTAGGTTCATCCGAATGTATATCACTTGATTACGGTTCATCCGAATGTATTTCACTCGACTCTAGGTTCATCCGAATGTGTTTCACTTGATTCACGGTTCATCCGAATGTATTTCACTTGACCGGTTCATCCGGAATGTATTTCACTTGACTACCGGTTCATCCGAATGTATTCCACCCTTTTCTATATTGGGTCCATAAGATGGGCGAGACACATTATCGTATCACATGATTTGTACCTAGACGCTGGCGGTGAGGAAGGAGTTCCACGGGCATGAGGATGACTTTTAGGCGTGAGTCACGACTTGACATAGCTTCTATGTTGTGAATCGTAGTTGGTTATCATACATGTCTCTGCTTTATATAGACTATTATGATTTCATTTACTGATATTTTCTGATTTCACATACTTGGTACTGTTATCGACCTCGCCCGAAGTGCGTTCATCTGCGAGTAAAAGGTACATCGGTGTCGATCCGCTTTTAGGATCACCTTTCGGCGTATTGGAAAGCTCCGTTCCTTGGAGGCTTATCTTTTGGTATGTTACCACAGTGCAGTAGATGCTTATACATTCAGGTATGGCGGGGCCCTGTCCGTCATAGTTGTTGTAAATCTTAAGTGCAGCCTTTGTTGTAGGCGGGGTTTGTAAAAAGGTTAAGCGTTGGGTTTTTATGTATATCTGAAAGGCAAGCTGTTTTGGTTGGCTGTTTACTTATTATATCTCTTGTTTCATGACTCGTGTTTTATTTTCCGCTGGTTTTCTCGATGTTGTATCACTAGGGTGCGGGTAAGGCACGATCCACGGGCCGGATTGGTCGTGACACGTCTTATTCTGCATCGTGTCAGCATGTCCAAAGGAAACAATAAGACAGCATTCCAAATGGAAGCATACCCGTGCGCTACGCATCGTGTCAGTATGTCCAAAGGGAAACAATAAGACAACAAGGCGGTAATCAAAGTGGAAGCATACCCGTGCGCTACGCATCGTGTCAGTATGTCCAAAGCGAATAACAAAAGTAACACTATCAGCGAGGCGTGCGTGGAATTTATCCGTCACGCCGGTCACGTCCAAGTAAGTTCTCAACAAGTCAACCGACCCTCCATCGAGAGACGCGGTAGTATAGAAACACAATTCTTGCACAACAAAGGTTATCACAACAAGCATAGGCAAGTTTCACAACAGCAAGCATAGGCAAGTTTCACAACAATAAGCATAGGCAAGTTCCACAACAACAAGCATAGGCAAGTTTCACAACAACAAGCATAGGCAAGTTTATACACAACTCGAAGTACTTTCATTTAATGCCCAAGTCCGGGTTTTAACCCTAAAGTACTACGTACGTTAAATTCCTTTTAAAGAGATCTATTCCTTTTATAAAAGTCACCCGATACCCGTAGTATAAAAATAGAGTGACTTATATCTTTTAAGTAAACCAAAACAACTTCCATACTTTCCTTTTTAAAACCAAATTAAGGCAACACCATGCCTTCTTTTTTTTGACCAAAACACTTCTCTTTTTAGAGTCAAGTTACCACATTAAAACCAATGATAAAACCTTTCTTTTGTTTTCATAAGGTCGTTATAACCAACTTCCAATAAAGCTGTTATAACACCTTATGTTTTAAAACATCTTAAGACAACACAATGCCTTTCTTTTCCCTAAAGTTCCAGTTTGCCTAATTTCAATTACACAAGTCTCTTTTTGAAAAGTTTCATAGTTTAATGTCTTAATCTCTTTTAAAACAATTGAGTAACATATGCCATAGGCGAATAGGTTATTCTTGTTCATAATAAATCTTATTAAGCAGCCATGCTCTAGGAAATGTAATATCATTTTGTCTCATCTTAGCTTCTATGCAGATGGAGGTTTCTACTGGTTTTAATAATACTTCATTATTCAATACATTTCCCTTTATTAGCGCTGCAGTGGATTGTCGATACTCATTATCATTTTCGATATCAGTAAAACATTATTCTTTAGAAACCAAGTACTCATTACTCACGAATGAGGTTTCATACATCTTACAACTTTCAAATCAATTTAATTAAGTTAAGTCTCTTATCTTATAAGATCAAGTAGCCATTCTTTTTATCTCTTTTAGACGTTATACCTAACTTCCCATAAAGCTAGTATAACTCTTAAGTTCTCAAAACCAAGTATTACTCTTCTTAAAAAAAAAAAAGTTTCTTAAGGAAAGACTTCAAGTTCTTTATTATTACACATCAAGTCAGTTATAAGTCAAATCAGTTACCTTTTAACAATCACAAAGCACTTTCTTATATACATAAAGTCATATAACCAACTTCCCATAAAGCCGTTATAACCCTTTATGTTTTAAACCAATCAAATACATTTAACACATGTACGTCTACCGTACTACATAGTTATACACATATCATGCTAGAAATATAGGAAGAGGTTCACATACCTCGCGACGGTTATCGACTAATAGCAAAACGCTCCAAGTACCTCAAACCGTCGGCTACACCTTAAGCCAAGCAGATCACGCCACACGTAGTACTTGACCTATAGAGGCCACAAGGCGCTATTAACATCTTAGATCTCAATGTAGAATATTCTACGAGAAAATTGGCGACTCTCCCCATGGCAGCGTAAATCTCCTCCTCTATCGAGGCGGCTACCAAGCCAACGGGGGTTAACACGTCTAACCGGACGTGTACAATTCTACTACACGAAATGCTACACAAGTCTCATGTCTGATCTATGTAATTCTGATTCGATTCTCTTCTTTAAATTCGGGCTTAAGTCGCAAGACATTCAGTAAGTATTATCGAGCTTAAGTCAAAAGACATTGCCGCACAACTATGTTCACTTCTATATATAGTATACTTTAACCATATATTCCTACAACATGTAATTCCCAATTACCACAGAAGGTCAAGAGTGTTTACCTCGATAAGCCCAAAATTATCCAAGTTATATGTCGATCCTGAACAACGTTTAGATCCTACTCCGGGCGCTCCAATCTGCTCCAAACAACCCTTAGAAGTTCTTCGCAACTTCTACTTAAACACTTCAACCGACTATGAAGGTTTTCCTTAGGGTTTCGTTTTGTGGTGAGGAAGTATAATAGTATTTTACGGGCTTTTGTATAAGTGTAACCTTGGGAATACTACAAGGTATTTGGGCCAAGGTATTTGGGCATTATAACAATACTAGAGAGTATTTCTATACCACAACAAGGGTATTATACGAAAACAACTAGGCTGGGGTACCCGGCTAGCACCACGAGAGGGGATACTTTCGGCTAGGCTAAGGAGGGCCTCGGCCGAACCACTTAGGCTAGAGGGGAGAGGGTGTTGGACGAAAAGCTCAAGGGAGAGGGAGGATTTTCAAGACTTAGAACAATTTAGGATGAAGAAGTTCATCAACTTAGAGGGTATTTATAGGTAAAGCCATGGACCAATGGCAAGATCACTCAAGTGTAAGGCAAGTGTAGGGCTAGATTTCAACCATGTGTACCTTATCCATCTACCACACAACTTGCACAAAATATCCTACCTACTACACAAGACCCAATCGTCGATGTTGCGTCGAGCTTTCCGATGTGAGGTGACACGTATGTCACCTCCGTTGGTCCAAAATGTTCGTCTCTCGGAAAAATCCGCATAAAAATTATTATTGACATAGCGGAATTTTCCCTACGAAAGTTAATGAAGCGTTTAAAAAAGCGACTCCTTTTGGTAGTTATGCCCAAATTTGAAACTTGTCAATTCTTAAGGCAAAAATTTAATCGTGCGCCTCACGTACATACTACTGCGGAAATGCGGGTATAACATTCTCCCTCGCCGAAACATTCGTCGAATGTTCCTTCTCAGTGGATTACGAAGAAGATCTTCTAACAAGTTGCCAACGCCACGCTGGCCACGAACTAACACACGTTCTCTTCCTTCCTTTCGTTGTGCCTCGCCGAACACTTGAACTCTTCTAGTATACGCACCATACTTGATCATTGCTTGATTTCCAATACTTTGGAGTCACAACCTCAAACTTGGTCATCTTACTAGCTTTACTTTCCTCTAAGGCCATTCCGGCCTTCACGAACCGATTCAGTCGAACATATCCACAAACTCATACGATGGTTATCTAATCATGGTCCTAGCACCCTCGTGACCCTACCGCTGGCGGGACCGCTGAGCTGACCCACTTTGAAAGCCGGCGCGGGTTGGCCCTCAACATGGCTGACCCGACCCACTTACGCATCACGCTCTTGTTCCCCGATCCGGAACAATCTTACCTCTACAGGTCATGAAAGCTACCACTTCCATTTTTTTACACTACCCAAGGAAATTTCCCCACAATTACTCTACGTATGATTATACATTCTGACAAAGATCACCCGCAAGATCTTGTACTCAAGACGGCCTTACATCTAAGGTCTCAATGTAATATTCTAAGGTTCATCATTTCTCACTTTGAGCTTACCACTTTTCACTAACGGGTTTCTAAATGACTTTTTTGCACAAAGCTATCCGAACATAACACTTAACACATCATCATAGCATCGATACATACAAGTCTCTAGAGGGTTAAGGATATACCGGAAAGTAGGCGGTTCGAAGGACCGCTAAAACTGGGAACTTCCACCGCGACCTCTACCGTGGCCCGCCGGTGTATGAACATCCTGCCTAGCGTGGAAGGTGAAGAACCCATGGCCCGATCTCGTGATGCATGCTATCCTGCAGTGCTACCCACAGTCGGACAGTTTCTCCCAAAATGGCCTGGCGTGCATGTAAAACAAACTCCGGACTAGCACGACCACATTGTGGAGTCTACCACAGTGATCAACGAGTAGGGTGGCTTGTGGTTAACACCCTGTTCTCCGAAAATCTGAACCCTTGGAGCCCTGACCTGCTCCTGAAAACTCTGGACGCTCTGAAGATTGTAGAGGACCACTCTGTACTGGAGGAGGCGCATAACCAATCTGCTGTTGAGGCGGTTCGCCTCGAAAATCACCAAAGGACCTGCGATTCGGCCTCTTCTGGCGACTTTGGTCATTCGTCGATTTCTCGCTCCTCACCTCCAGTGCATAAGCTGCGTGCGAGCGATGTCCGTGCGGTGAAGAGCTACGAACAACTCTGCTAGGTAATCATCGAGCCCTGTAACATATCGGTGCACTCGATCCCCATACTAGCTACTAATGCGAGGACGTCTGGGCGATGAGTCGAACTCACATTGTACTCGAACCGTCGCGGATTCTGCGCAACAACAAAAATCTGTCGGCCGAGCCCTCCTCATCTGTGGAGGCGAAATGTGCAAGAAATGCCTCGAGAACTTCGTCCCCAAGCGGTGGAAGTGCATGCTCTCCCGGGATAGCTCGCGAATAAAACCATTCATTTGCGGTATCACGCGCGGTGATGCGAACCGGGACCACTGACTCGGTCTCCGAGGCCTTGATCACTCTCATGATCCGCTGTAACTGCCGGATGAACTCCTGCGGATCATCCTCAGGCCTCGACCCATAAAACTCTGGCGGATTACACCTCAGAAAATCCCGTAGTCTCAAACTGTCTGCTCGGGGTTGAACTACGGGTGCTCGGGGCCCAGGCTGCTGCGTCCGGCTTATCCTCAAGTCGGCCTGACCACGGCCGTAATCGGGCCATCTCGCGTAACCCGTCTCATGCGCGACTGTGGGGTGGAGGCTCGAGTCTTGTGGTCTCTGTAGAGACTGCCGCTGCTCTACTCGTATCTCCCTCTGCTGCCTTGCCCTTCTGGGCCCGGGTTGCCTTGCGCGGAGGCATAACTGGTAAAAACGAGATACGTCAGAGGGGTCCAACTTACAACACAGCTCTAAGGCACGATCTCAGAATGAGAAGAATGGAAACCAATCCTAAATGTCCTATAGCCTCCTGATTATAGATGTGGTGCACCTGACAATCGATAATCAAGACTACTAGACACGTTATGTAGACATTTTCCGAGGATTAAGCGCTCACGATACCACTTTTGTCACGACCGAACCGGGCGTGGTAGTGCTACCGGGCACCCTAGTGATACAACATCAGAGAAAATCAGCGGAAGTAAACCATGAACATGAAATGAGAGATATAATAAATAAACAGGCCAACCAAAACAGTTGCCTTTTGCATATATACATACAAACCCGAACAGTTTAATCCTTTTTACAACACTGCCCACAGCGATTACTACTGGACCTCAAGATTTACAACAACTATGGCGGGACGGGGCCGCCGTACCACGAATGTACAAGAACTTACGACTCGGGGAACACATACCAAAGATAAGCCTCGAAGGAAACGGAGCTTCCCAATAAGTGAAAGGTGATCCTAGCGAGGATCGGCGGTAGATGTACCTCTACTGCGGCATGAGCGGCCGAAGGAGGTCGATGCAACAGTACCAAGTATGTGAAAGCGTAAAATCTGTAAATGAAATCATAATAGTCTATAAAGCGAGGAAGCGGTATGATAACCAAACTACAGATGCACACATATGATTATATCAATTCGTGGTCTCACGCCCACAACATCAATCCCGCGTGGAGTACCTTCCCGCCGGCTGGCGATGCATGATATGATAACAATAAGACATCAATCCAAATGGGAGCATACGTGCGCTACGCGTCGTGTCGGTATGTCGAAAGGGAACAAATAAGACAACATTCCAAATGGAAGCATACGCGTGCGCTACGCGTCGTGTCGATGAGTCGAAGGAAACAATAAGACAACATTCCAAATGGAAGCATGCAGTGCGCTACGCGTCGTGTCGGTATGTCCAAGGAAACAATAAGACGACATTCCAAATGGAAGCATACGTGCGCTACGCGTCGTGTCGGTATGTCAAAGGAAACAATAAGACAACAAGCGGTAATCAAAGTGGAAGCATACGATGCGCTACGCGTCGTGTCGGTATGTCAAGCGAATAACAAAGTAACACTATCAGCGAGGAGCGTGCGGTGGAATTTATCCGTCACTGCGGTCACGTCGAGTAAGTTCTCAACAAGTCAACCGACCCTCCGTGAGACGCGGTAGTATAGAAACACAATTCTTGCACAACAAAGGTTATCACAACAAGCATAGGCAAGTTTCACAACAGCAAGCATAGGCAAGTTTCACAACAATAAGCATAGGCAAGTTCCACAAAAACAAGCATAGGCAAGTTTCACAACAACAAGCATAGGCAAGTTTATACACAACTCGAAGTACTTTCATTTAATGCCCAAGTCCGGGTTTTAACCCTAAAGTACTACGTACGTTAAATTCCTTTTAAAGAGATCTATTCCTTTTATAAAAGTCACCCGATACCCGTAGTATAAAAATAGAGTGACTTATATCTTTTAAGTAAACCAAAACAACTTCCATACTTTCCTTTTTAAAACCAAATTAAGGCAACACCATGCCTTCTTTTTTTGACCAAAACACTTCTCTTTTTAGAGTCAAGTTACCACATTAAAACCAATGATAAAACCTTTCTTTTGTTTTCATAAGGTCGTTATAACCAACTTCCAATAAAGCTGTTATAACACCTTATGTTTTAAAACATCTTAAGACAACACAATGCCTTTCTTTTCCCTAAAGTTCCAGTTTGCCTAATTTCAATTACAAGTCTCTTTTTGAAAAGTTTCATAGTTTAATGTCTTAATCTCTTTTAAAACAATTGAGTAACATATGCCATGGCGAATAGGTTATTCTTGTTCATAATAAATCTTATTAAGCGACCATGATCTAGGAAATGTAATATCATTTTGTCTCATCTTAGCTTCATGCGGATGGAGGTTTCTCTTGGTTTTAATAATACTTCATTATTCAATACATTCCCCTTTATTAATGTATGCGATGGATTATCGATACTCATTATCATTTACATCGATGAAACATTATTCTTTAGAAACCAAGTACTCATTACTCACGAATGAGGTTTCATACATCTTACAACTTTCAAATCAATTTAATTAAGTTAAGTCTCTTATCTTATAAGATCAAGTAGCCATTCTTTTATCTTTTAGGCGTTATACCTAACTTCCCATAAAGCTAGTATAACTCTTAAGTTCTCAAAACCAAGTATTACTCTTCTTAAAAAAAGTTTCTTAAGGAAAGACTTGAGTTCTTTATTATTACACATCAAGTCGGTTATAAGTCAAATCGATTACCTTTTAACAATCACAAGCACTTTCTTATATACATAAAGTGTTATAACCAACTTCCCATAAAGCGTTATAACCCTTTATGTTTTAAACCAATCAAATACATTTAACACGTATGCGTCTCCGTACTACATAGTTATACACATATCATGCTAGAAAGATAGGAAGAGGTTCACATACCTCGCGACGGTTATCGACTAATAGCAAAAGCGCTCCAAGTACCTCAAACCGTCGGCTACACCTTAAGCCAGCGGATCACGCCACACGTAGTACTTGACTATAGAGGCCCGCAGGCGCTATTAACATCTTAGATCTCGATGTAGAATATTACGTAAAATTGACACCTCTCCCCCATGCGGCGTAAATCTCCTCTCTATCGAGTAGGCTACCAAGCCAACCGGGGGTTAACACGTCTAACAGGACGTGTACAATTCTACTACACGTAAATGCTACACAAGTCTCATGTCTGATCTATGTAATTGATTCGATTCTCTTCTTTAAATTCGGGCTTAAGTCGCAAGACATTCCGTAAGTATTATTCGAGCTTAAGTCAAAAGACATTGCGCCGCTATGTTCACTTCTATATATAGTATACTTTAACCATATATTCCTCTGACATGTAATTCCCAATTACCACGGAAGGTCAAGTGTTTACCTCGATAAGCCCAAAATTATCCAAGTTATATGTCGATCTGAACAACGTTTAGCTCTACTCGGGCGCTCAATCCGCTCCAAACAACCCTTAGAAGTTCTTGCAACCTACTTAAACACTTCAACCGACTATGAAGGTTTTCCTTAGGGTTTCGTTTTGTGGTGAGGAAGTATAATAGTATTTTAGGCTTTTGTATAAGTGTAACCTTGGGAATACTACAAGGTATTTGGGCCAAGGTATTTGGGCATTATAACAATACTAGGAGAGTATTTCTATACCTGACAAAGGGTATTATCTGAAAACAACTAGGCTGGGGGTACCCACGGCTAGCACCACGAGGAGGGGATACTTTCGGCTAGGCTAGGGAGGGCCTCGGCGAACCACTTAGGCTAGAGGGGAGAGGGTGTTGGACGAAAAGCTCGAGGAGAGGAGGATTTTCAAGACTTAGAACAATTTAGGATGAAGAAGTTCATCAACTTAGAGGGTATTTATAGGTCAAGCCATGTGACCAATGGCGAGATCACTCCAGTGTAAGGCAAGTGTAGGGCTAGATTTCAACCATGTGTACCTTATCCATCTACCACACAACTTGCACAAAATATCCTACCTACTACACAAGACCCAATCGTCGATGTTGCCGTCGAGCTTTCCGATGTGAGGGTGACACATGTCACTCTCGTTGGTCCAAATGTTACGTCTCTCGGAAAAATCCGCAAAAATTATTATTGACATAGCGGAATTTTCCCTACGAAAGTTGTGGAAGCGTTTAGTCGAAACGACTCCTTTTGGTAGTTATGCCCAAATTTGAAACTTGTCAATTCTTAAGGCAAAAATTTAATCGTGCGCCCTCGCGTACATTGTCACAACCGAACCGGGCGTGGTAGTGCCTTACCAGGCACCCGATGAGTCATACATCGAGAAAATCGGAACATAAATCAATAACATAAAATAACGAGTATAAACAATAACACAGTGAAAACTTGCCTTTCGGCATATATATAGAAACAACAACTCTTTCAATATGAGCAGTTTAATCCTTTTTACAAACCACCCACACGCGGTACTCTGGACCTCTACGAATGATATGACAGCAGCGGGACGGGGCCGTCGTACCACGAATGTAGCACCTACAACGAGGGGACTATACGAATAAGCCTCGGGGAAGCGGAGCTTCAATGACTGTGACCCTAAGGCGAGGATCGGCGGCGGGTGTACCTTTACTGCGGCATGAGCGCGGCCGAAGGAGGTCGATGCTGAGTGCAGTATGTGGCCCGAAAATCGTAAATGAAATCATAGTAGTCTATATAAAGCGGGAGACATGTATGATAACCAAACTACGATTCCTGATAAATAGCGATCATATCAAGTCGGGACTCGCGCCTCGAAGTCATCACTCGATATAACAATGGGTCTCGCGCCCAACATCAATCATGCGGTGGAATAGCTTCGCCAGCTGGCGATCGATGATAGAAAAGCACGAGGAATACACATGAACAACGGGTCCACTGTGTCCAAATAAAGCGATGCGGGGTAAATGCGAAGGCATGGCGACTACTAACACCAGCGGTACTAACAAGGTCATAAAATGTATCATGATATCTGTCTAGGCCGTCGCATGATCAAAGTGATGCTCGCGCAATATCAAATGTGCGCGTCTAGCCACAGAACTCCGCGACTCGCGTAGGCGGTCATAGGCGCGTGAGGTATAACCCGCGTCGAGGTAGCTACTCTCGGCGTCGTCTGGACTCGCGATCGCATGGCCACATAGACCGCGTGACCATAAAGGCGCGCACTAACACGGAACTCTCGTAGCTCGCGCATAGGCCCGGGACCCGCGTTAGGTATTCTCGAATCATGGTCCCGCATCGCGCGAGTCTACCCGCGTCGGAGGCGGCTTAACCCGGAAATACGGTGAGTGGTATAATACCAACATAACGGTTTATTGTTTAAACAACATAAGCACAATCGAGGAAAACCCCTTTACACAAACATCACGAATACTAACACGTAGCGTCCTAATATGATTATTTATCAAAGCATCACGAAGGTATTACAAGGCTATCACAAACCAACGCAATCAAGTTATACACACAAGGTACTTTCTACTATATGTCAACATGTTGGGTTTCTATCCCCAAAGTACTTCATACATTAACTTTTTAAAAGATACGTTACTTTCACAAAAGTCACACAATACGTAGTATATGAAAATAGAGTGATTATCTTTTGAAGTGAATCAAAACACTTATCTTTGTAAAATCAAGTAACAACATTATTATCCAAACGTCGAGTTTGCCTAATTTCAAATGTTCACGTTTCTTATTTTAGAAAGGTTTAAGTAGTTCATAGTCTTATTCATTTAAGAATATAATTCTCTTTTAAACTATACGAGAAAACATAAGTCTTATATGTGAGTAGGATATTCTTGTTTATAACAATCTTATTACAATGACCGTGATCTAGGAAATATCATTTTGTCTCATCTTAGCTTCTATGCGGATGGAAGTTTCTCTTGGTTTTAATAATACTTAATCTGTCAAAACATTTCCTTTTATTAACGCTGCGATGGTTTGTCGATACACATTCGATTTCGAAATCGATAAAACATTCTTAAGCCGTTATTACCTAACTTCCCATAAAGCTAGTATAACTCTTAAGTTTTCAAAAACCAAGTATTACTTCTTCTTTGAAATGATTCAAAAATCTTTTGAAATACTTCAAGTTCTTTATTAACACATAACAAGCGATTATAGTTCAAATCGATTACCTTTTAAAAACCACAAGTATTTTCTTACCAACATAAAGGTTATAACCAACTTCCCATAAAGCGTTATAACACTTATGTGTTAAACCAATCAAATACATTTAGCACGTATGCGTCTACCGTACTACATAGTTCACGTATATCATGCTAGAAGAGATAGGAAGAGGTTCACATACCTCGCGGCAGTATCGACTAATAGCAAACGCTCCAAATACTTCCAAACCGGCTACTCCTTAAGCCGTAGATCGCGCCACACCCGTATTACTTCAACCTATAAGGCCACAAGGCGGTTATTAAAATTTAGATCTCATCGTATAACATTATACCGAAAATTGGCGACCTCCCACATGCAGCGTAAATCTCCTCCTTTATCGAGGCCGCCACAAGCCAAGCGGGGGTTATACATCTAACGACGGGTACAATTCTACTCCACAAAAGCTACACAAGTCTCATCATGTCTGATCCTATGTACATCTGATTCGATTTCTTCTTTGAAAAGGTTTCTTATTATTGAGCTTAAGTCCAAAGACATTGCCGATAACAACGTTCGATTCTATATATAGTATACTTCAACTATATAGCCTAACAATCATGTAATTTCCAATTACAATAGAGGACAAGATAATACCTCGATAAGCCCATAATTATCCAAGTATAAAAGTCGATCTGGGTAATCGTTTAGCTCGACTCCGTGCGCTCAACCCGCTCTAAACCACCCAGAAGTTCTAACCAACTTACACAATACTCAACGGACTATGGAGATTTTCCTAGGGTTTTGGTTTTGTGGTAGTGGGAAGTATAATAGTATAAGCTGGGCTTTTTGTATAGGTTTAACCTAGAATACTACAAGGTATCGGGCGAAGGTCATTTGGGCAGTATAACACTACTGTTGAGTGTATTTCTACCAAGAGGGGGGTATTATACGAAGACAACTAGGCTAGGGGGGGGTACCCCACGGCTAGCACCCCAAGGGGAGAGGGGGAGGCTCTCGGCCACAAGGCCACCCAAGGGGGGGGAGGGGGAAGGCTCTTGGACGAGAACCACAAGAAGGGAGAGGGAGGGATTTTAACACTTAGAAGATTTGTGGAAAGGATGAAGAATTCATCAAAGGGAGAGGGGTATTTATAGCACAAGCCAAGGCCAACCAATGGCCAAGATCTAGCCAAGTGCATAGCAAGTGTAGGGCCAAGATCCACCCATGTGTCCTTAACCAACTAACACACAAAATATCCTACCAACTCCCCCCTCTTCAATTCGTCCAAACCGACCCCTTACGTCCGCCAATGGGAGGGTGCCAAGTGGCGCCCTCTCGTTGGTCCAACACGTTCCGTCTCTCGGAAAAATCCGCAAAAATTAAAAAAGACATAGCCGGAATTTTCCCTACGAAAGCTGTGAAAACGTTTCGTCGAAAAACGACTCTAAACGGGTGTTGTGAACAAAATTAAATTCGGCCAAGCCTAACACAAGTTTCAAATTTCTACGTACGTCCTTACGTACATACTCGGGAAAAATACGGGGTATAACATTCTCCCCTCCTTAGAAACATTCGTCCCGAATGTTCCTTCTAAGTCTCAAAACAAACGCGCGCCGGTATAGTCTTCCCTACTATACTTACGAGAACAATCCTGCCATCCCTGGCCACAGAAACATCCGCGCAAAATGCTTACATCCAAGTCCACGAGGAAACACCTCTAACATCACAAACGCTCCCATCCAAGGGTCTAAAATATAATTCCTTCGCACTTTCTCCATACAAAAGAAATGATCACATCTACGCTCGCCATACATGCTCGCTTCTTCCCTTACGAGTCGTACCCTCCTCGTACACTCGAATTCTTACCACATGATACCACTTTTGTCACTTTGCCCGAGGCATAAACCTTCTCAGGCGACCCAACAATGGTACCGGACTGCATGCGATCACTGCGGCTGTCGTACACCCAAACTCTTGATACTGCTTCAGTTTCCGAAACTCGGGGTTACTATCTCTAACGTGGTCATCATTAACTGGGAACACTCTGGATGGATTTCCGATACTTTCCCGAACATAACAATACAAAAGACCGGACGTACTGCCTCCTAAGTCGGACGTCAAATGCTAACGTATAAGCAACCTGGCCTATTCTTCACATGAACTCAAAAGGGCCCAAAGTAACTCGAGCTAAGTTTCCTCTGTTTTTCCAAAGCTCGCCACACCCCATCCGGGGTGGTACTTTCAAGAAGACCGACCGTCAACCTGAACTCTAAGCGTCGTCGCCGATTATCCGCACGATTTCTACGAGTGCGAACCTCCTCTAGACAAGCTTTACCTATCCACATCTGCTGGAACAAGCTGAACCAACTATCGAATCTTGCCAACATCGAACCAATCGGCCGGCAACTTACACTTCCGCCCCTGAGGCCTCATAAGGCGACATTCGGCGAAATGGTAGCTTAAACACTCCCTCCACAGGAGACAACAATCCCCACCACTACCTCTGAAATACACACACTGGCCCGAGGGCGAATGCGATTCTGAGACTCACCTGAGTTCTTAACCCTGCTTGGTAAAACTTCCAGAAACAAAAACAGTCGTACCCTGGGCTCCACTTCCTGTCATAAGGTGAAGGTAGGCACCCCGTGCAGCCTTACAACCTTTCTGATAAAATCAACACTGCCGAGTAAACTGTCTTTGCTAGAAGAGAAGGCGGTGACCTCTCGGCGACCAGCTGGTCGAACGCGTCCACGAACTCGTCTGTTGGTTAACTAAACTTGGGCCTAACACCCTCACCCTAACACAAGGCGGGACCACCACAACCGACCCGCACCAAACCTACGCGGGTTGACCCAGCGTGGCCTCAACCCGACCCGCAACGCGCACAATACTAGCTCCCGATCGGGACAATCTCACTAATCACGTTTGAAAACCTGGCGGTCTTCTAGCTCGACTACCTCTTTCAAATCACGCTACTCGGGGACTTATCCCACAACCATAGCTCGCGTGCACTATGCACTCCGATAAGGATCAAACATAACACTACACCTATACTCGAGATGGCCTTACCTGCAAGGTCTCTGCGTATAAAACTCTAAGGCTCACACCTTCTCTATCCCCAAAATCTTACTCGATTAACCACCATGATTTCTAATCACAACTAACACCTTGCTATCGAACATAGCACTTAAGGTATACTCGCTTATCACATAAACAAAACTCAGAGGTTAAAGATATATCTATATCTACTTTGCTTCCCGCTTAGTTGTTCTAATCAAACTGCCGTAGGCGCATAGCTAAGGAAGGTGACGAACTACCCACGATCTCGAAGGTGAGTCCTCACTGCCAGACACTCGCTCAACATCGGACCAGCGGTCATAGGTACAACCAGTACCAACTAAAACGACATTCCGGGATGGCGTCGGTCACCGCGACGGAAGCCTTGGAGTTACGACCAACTCCTGCGTACGAACGTCCGAACCACAGTGGAGGACGCTGCAGCCGTAGATGTACATAATATAATCCAGGTGAGGCGACTCGCCTCAAAAGTTACTAAAGGACCTTCTGCTCGCCTCTTCTGCATCGCCGTTAACGCGTCGATCTGCGTTTTTCGGCTGCTGCGCATAAGCGCATACAGGCCATGCTCAAGCCCAATCAAGAATTACTCTTGCACAACCTCTCTTAGATAGTCATCAAGACTCGCGGTACATCGGTATACTCTCGTAGTCAAATCCATAGTTAATGTGGTCGCCTCGCTTGAAATCTATATTCTCTGTTCGATCGTGGGCGAAGGTTCAAATATCATGGCGCGATGAGGCTGCGCCGTGCTAAACTCTCTTTGGGGCTAGTGGCGTGTGAGAACTCCCGAATGAAGTACCACCCAAGGTGATAATTGGGCGTGCCACGTAACCCTCTGAACTCTACTCGCGACTCGCCGCCTTGCCTCACAGGCTCGGATTGCCTTACGGAGGCATAGCGGTAAGGGAAAGAAATACGTTAGAGGGTCCAACCTATCACACTCTAAGGCACGATCTCGGAATGAGAAGAATAGAAACCAATCCTAAATATCCTATAGCCTCACGATTATTGGCGTGGTGCACAACACGATAATCAAGACTCTCTTGATCGGATGCGTAGACACTTTCAGGATTAAGCGCTCACGATACCACTTTTGTCACAACGAACCGGGCGTGGTCGTGCCTTACCGGGCACCCGGTAGTCATACATCGAGAAAATCAGGAACATAAATCAATAACATAAAATAACGGAGTATAAACAATAACTGTGGAAAACTTGCCTTTCGGCATATATAGAAACAACAACTCTTTGTCCCGAGCAGTTTAATCCTTTTTACAAACCACCTTGCGCGATTACTCTGGACCTCTACGAATGATATGACAACAACGGGGACGGGGCCGTCATACCACGAATGTAGCACCTGACAACGAGGACTATACGAATAAGCCTCGGAGGAACGGAGCTTCAATGGCTGTGACCACTAGGCGAGGATCGGCGGCGGTGTACCTTTACTGCGGCATGAACGCAGCCCCGAAGGAGTCGATAACAGTGCAGTATGTGAAATCGAAAATCAGTAAATGAAATCATAGTAGTCTATATAAAGCGGGAGACATGTATGATAACCAAACTACGATTCCTGATAAATAAGCGATCATATCAAGTCGGGGACTCACGCCCTCAAGTCATCACTCGATATAACAATGGGTCTCACGCCCACAACATCAATCATGCGTGGAATACCTTCCTCACCGTGATCGATGATAGAAAAGCACCAAGGAATACACATGAACAACGGGTCCACGTGTCCAAATAAAGCGATGCGGGGTAAGTACGAAGGCATAGCCGACTACTAACACCCACAGTACTAACAAGGTCATAAAATGTATCATGATATCTGTCTAGACCGTCACATGATCAAAGCTGGTCGCTCGTCCGCAATATCAAATGTGCGCGTCTAGCCACAGAACTCCGCGACTCGCGTAGGCCGGTCGTAGGCGCGTGAGGTATAACCCGCATCGAGGGTAGCTACTCCCGGCGTCGTCTGGACTCGCAGTCCGCATGGCCACATAGACCGCATGACCATAAAGGCCGCACACTAACCTGGAACTCTCGTAGCTCCGCATAGGCCCCCGGGACCCGCATTAGGTATTCTCGAATCATGGTCCCAGACCGCCTGAGTCTACCCCGCATCGGAGGGCAGCTTAACCCCCGGAAATACGGTGAGTGGTATAATACCAACATAACAGTTTATTGTTTAAACAACATAAGCACAATCAAGGGAAAACCCCTTTACACAAACATCACAGAATACTAACACACGTAGCATCCTAATATGATTATTTATCAAAGCATCACGAAGGTATTACAAGGCTATCACAAACCAACGCAATCAAGTTATACACACAAGGTACTTTCTACTATATGTCAACATGTTCGGGTTTCTATCCCCAAAGTACTTCATACATTAACTTTTTAAAAGATACGTTACTTTCACAAAAGTCACACAATACCCGTAGTATATGAAAATAGAGTGATTATCTTTTGAAGTGAATCAAAACACTTATCTTTGTAAAATCAAGTAACAACATTATTATCCAAACGTCCAAGTTTGCCTAATTTCAAATGTTCACGTTTCTTATTTTAGAAAGGTTTCGTAGTTCATAGTCTTATTCATTTAAGAATATAATTCTCTTTTAAACTATCTGAGAAAACATAAGTCTTATATGTGAGTAGGATATTCTTGTTTATAACAATCTTATTACAGCAGCCATGATCTAGGAAATATCATTTTGTCTCATCTTAGCTTCTATGCAGATGGAAGTTTCTATTGGTTTTAATAATACTTAATCTGTCAAAACATTTCCTTTTATTAACGCTGCAGGTGGTTTGTCGATACACATTCGATTTCAAATCGGAAACATTCTTAAGCCGTTATTACCTAACTTCCCATAAAGCTAGTATAACTCTTAAGTTTTCAAAACCAAGTATTACTTCTTCTTTGAAATGATTCAAAAATCTTTTGAAATACTTCAAGTTCTTTATTAACACATAACAAGCCGCTTATAGTTCAAATCGATTTACCTTTTAAAACCACAAGTATTTTCTTACCAACATAAAGTCGTTATAACCAACTTCCCATAAAGCCGTTATAACACTTTATGTGTTAAACCAATCAAATACATTTAGCACGTATGCGTCTACCGTACTACATAGTTCACATATATCATGCTAGAAGAGATAGGAAGAGGTTCACATACCTCGCGGCAGTATCGACTAATAGCAAAACGCTTCAAGTACTTCCAACCGTCGGCTACTCCTTAAGCCAAGTAGATCGCGCCACACGTAGTACTTCAACCTATAAGGCCACAAGGCGCTTATTAACATTTAGACCTCATCGTAGAACATTCTACCGAAAATTTGGCAGCACCTCCCCCCCCCCCCCCGCAACAGCGTAAATCTCCTCCTTTATCGAGGCCGGCTACCAAGCCAACCAGGGGGGGGGGGTTATACATCTAACCCGATCGGTACAATTCTACTCACGTAAAAGCTACACAAGTCTCATGTAATGATCCTATGCATCTGATTCGATACTCTTCTTTCGAAAAGGTTTCTTATTATTGGGCTTAAGTCCAAAGACATTGCCGATAACAACGTTCGATTATATATAGTATACTTCAACTATATAGCCTAACAATCATGTAATTTCCAATTACAATAGAGGACAAGATAATACCTCGATAAGCCCATAATTATCCAAGTATAAAAGTCGATCTGGTAATCGTTTAGCTCGACTCAGTGCGCTCCAACCCACTCTAAACCACCCTTAGAAGTTCTAACCAACTTCTACACAATACTCCAACGGACTATGGAGATTTTCCTAGGGTTTTGGTTTTGTAGTGACGGGAAGTATAATAGTATAAGCGGGCTTTTGTATAGGTTTAACCTTAGAATACTACAAGGTATACGGCTAAGGTAATTTGGGCATTATAACAATACTTTTGAGAGTATTTCTACCAAGAGGGGGGGGTGTTTTATACGAGACAACTAGGCTAGGGGGGGGGGGGTACCCCACGGCTAGCACCCCAAGGGGAGAGGGGGAGGCTCTCGGCCACAAGGCCACCCAAGGGGGGGGAGGGGGAAGGCTCTTGGACGAGAACCACAAGAAGGGAGAGGGAGGGATTTTAACACTTAGAAGATTTGTGGAAAGGATGAAGAATTCATCAAAGGGAGAGGGGTATTTATAGCACAAGCCAAGGCCAACCAATGGCCAAGATCTAGCCAAGTGCATAGCAAGTGTAGGGCCAAGATCCACCCATGTGTCCTTAACCAACTAACACACAAAATATCCTACCAACTCCCCCCTCTTCAATTCGTCCAAACCGACCCCTTACGTCCGCCAATGGGAGGGTGCCAAGTGGCGCCCTCTCGTTGGTCCAACACGTTCCGTCTCTCGGAAAAATCCGCAAAAATTAAAAAAGACATAGCCGGAATTTTCCCTACGAAAGTATGGAAAGCGTTTCGTCGGCGAAAAAGCGGGTGTTGTGAACAAAATTAAATTCGGCCAAGCCTAACACAAGTTTCAAATTTCTACGTACGTCCTTACGTACATACTCGGGAAAAATACGGGGTATAACATACATACTCTGGAAATGCGGGGTATAACATATATAAAGCAGGAGACATGTATGATAACCAAACTACAGTTCACAATAATATAAGCAGTCATGTCAAGTCAGGGACTCACGCCCTCAAAGTCATCACTCAAATATAACTATGGGTCTCACGCCCACAACATCAATCATGCCAGTGGAATACCTTCCTCACTGCCAGCAGTCTATGATATAAAAGCACCAAGGAATACACATGAAAACCAGGTCCCACCTGTGTCATAATAAAGTCGTACGGGGTAAGTACGAAGGCATAGCCGACTACTAACACCCACGGTACCAACGAGGTCATAAACTGTATCACAAAATCTGTCTAGACCGCCACATGATCGGCCGCCACTCGCCGCAGATCAAATGTGCACGTCTAGTCCTGGAACTTCCATGACTCGCGTAGGCCACTCGCATAGGCGCGTAGGTATTCCCGCGTCGAGGGTAGCTACTCCCGGCGTCGTCCCGACTCGCGATCCGCGCATGGCCACATAGACCGCATGACCACAAGGCCGCACACTAACACGGAACTCTCGTAGCTCGCATAGGTCCCCTGGACCCGCGTAGGTATTCTCGAATCATGGTCCCGCATCGCTGAGTCTACCCGCGTGGAGCGGCTTAACCCGGAATCATGTCAAGAGGTGAGTGATATAATACTAACATAATAGCTTATCGTTAAACAACATAAGCACAACAAGGGAAACCCCTTTACACAAACATCACAAGATACTAACACACGTAGCATCCTAACATGTTTACTTATCAAATCAACAAGAAAGTATTACAAGGCTATCACAACCCAACACAATCAAGTTATTCACACAAGGTACTTTCTACTTTATGTTAACAAGTTCGGGTTTTTATCTCCAAAGTACTTCATACATTAACTTTTTAAAACATCCGTTTCTTTCACAAAAGTCACACAATACCCGTAGTATAAAAATAGAGTGACTATCTTTTTAAGTAAACCAAAATACTTCCCTTTTGTAAAATCAAGTAACAACATTCTTTTCCAAACGTTCAAGTTTGCCTAATTTCAAATACTCAAGTTTCTCATTTTCGAAAGGTTTCGTAGTTCATAGTCTTAATCACTTAAGAATATAATTCTCTTTTAAACAATTTGAGAAACATATGCCTTATATATGAGTAGGTTATTCTTGTTCATAATCAATCTTATTAAAGCAGCCATGATCTAGGAAATGTAATATCATCTTGTCTCATCTTAGCTTCTATGCAGATGGAGGTTTCTACTGGTTTTAATAATACTTAATTAGTCAATACGTTTCCCTTTATTAACGCTGCCGTGGTTCGTTCGATACTTATTCTGATTTCCGAAATCAGTAAAACATTATTCCTTTTAAAAACCAAGTACTCATTACTCACGAATGAGGTTTCACACTTTTTAACAAAATTCATATTAATTTAATTAAGTCAAGTCTCTTATCTTTTAAGATCAAGTCTCTTAACTTCTAAAATCAATAAACCATTCTTTTTACCTCTCTTAAGTCGTTATACCTAACTTCCCATAAAGCTAGTATAACTCTTAAGCTTTTAAAACTTTTAAAACCAAGTGTTACTCTTCTTTCAAAAAGGTTTCTTAACTCTTTTGAAATACTTCAGATTCTTATTATTTAGACTCAAGTCAAAAGACATCGCAGTAAAACCACGTTCAGTTAACACACGTACGTCTACCGTACTATATATATTCTTTTAAAATATCATGCTCAAGATGATAGGAAGAATCACATACCTCGCGACGAATTATCGACTATTAGCAAATAGCTCCAAAGTACTGTAATCCTGCTAGCCTTTTCCATCATTCGAGTAGAATACACTACTCGCAGTACTTCAACCTATAACGGTTATACAAGTCTATCAATGTCTAGACTACTCGGTAGAATAAATCTAGATACAAGATTCTACGGAAAATTGGCGTGACTTCCCTACCGTCAAACTTCACAAGTCTCTCAGTAAATACGGTCCTATGTAAATCTGATTCAATTCTCTTCTTATATACCTTCCTTGTATATAACTTATACTTAATTCTTATACTTGACAGTATGTAAACTCTAATTACAAAAGGGGACAAGATATTTACCTCGATAAGCCCAAAATTATCCAAGATTAAATGTCGATCCCGAGCAACGTTTAGCTCACTACTCAGGAGCTCAACCCGCTCAAACAACCCTTAGAAGTTCTACGCAACTTCTACTTAACACTTCAACCGACTATGAAGGTTTTCCTTAGGGTTTCATTTTTGTGACTGAAGGGAATATAATGTAGTATTTCCGGGCTCTACATATAGAGGTAACTTTGGAATACTACAAGGTATAAGGCTAAGGTATTTTGGAATAGTAACAATACTTGGAGAATACTTTTCTACCAAGGGGGGGGGGGTGTTTTACGAGAACAACTCTCAAGATGGGGGGGGGGTAAAAACACGGCCAACACCACTAGGAGGGTACCTCTCGGCGAGGGCCTCTCAAAGGGGAGGAGCTCTTGGACGAGAGCAACAATAAGGGAGGGAGGATTTCAAGACTTAGAAAACATTTGTGGATGAAGAAGTCTTCAACAAGGGGGGGTATTTATAGGGAGATCAATGGCCAAGATCAAGCCAAGTGGGGGGCAAGTGGAGGGTCAAGATTTGCCCAAGTGTACCCTAACCCTACTCCACAAATCCCTCACAAACATTGACCCAAGTTTTAGGCCACAAAAATAGGAGGAAAACGTGCAACCAATCGGCCCTCTTGACCGCCCACTTGAGGGTGACAAGTGTCGCCCTCTCGTTGGTCCAAAATATTTAATCTCTCGGAAAAATCCGCAAAAAATATAAATGACATAGCCGTAATTTTCCCTCCGCAACTTTTGTAAAACGTTTCGTCGAAAAACAATTATTTTCGGTAGTTGTGAACAAAATTTTCGTCCCTAATGCCAACTTAAGACTTAAACTTTGTACGTACGCCCTCACGTACATACTCTGGAAATACGGGGTATAACACCTACGAGTTGGATCTGCCGTCCGATCTGGAGGCAGTGCATCCGGTTTTCCATGTTTATATGCTAAGGAGATGTATCGGGGATCCATCTAGAGTGCACCCGCTTGACGACGTCCAGGTGACCGAGGGGTTATCGTATGATGAGATTCCCATAGCGATACTTGATCTTCAGGTTAGGCGTCTGCGGACGAAGGATGTGGCTTCCGTCAAGGTCTTATGGCGGAACGAGCACAGAGAGGAGATGACGTGGGAAGCAGAGGAGGACATGAGGCAGAAGTATCCTCACTTATTCCCCACACCTCCAGGTAACTTACTTTCCTACTTGATTTTAATTTTCATATGTACTTAAGTGTTGTATTGTGGCCATATGTGGCATTTGCAAATTGTTTAAGTTGTGCGGAACTATATCGTTACCTGTCTTGAGAAGGAACATTCGGGACGAATGTTTCTAAGGAGGGGAGAATGTTATACCCCGTATTTCCAGAGAATGTATGTGAGGACGTACGTACAATTGTGTAAGCCCGAATTATGTTAGGTACGAAATTGTGAAGCTCCCTACGAAAAGAATTGTTTTTCCGAACCTTGTAAGGGAATTTTGCGTTTTCAAGAATTTAGTTATTTTGGATTTTTCCGAGAGATGAAATATTTTGGACCAACGAGAGGGCGACATGTGTCACCCTCAAGTGGACGGTTGGTAGAGGGAATTGTTGGCACGTTTTTGCCATGTAAAAGGCCTTAAACATTTGGTCAATGTTTGCTAGATATTTATGGAGTAGATGGATAAGGTAGCACATGTCCAACTCTCCACCATCCACTTGCTTTAATCTTGGCCTTTGAAGGTCCTATAAATACCCCCCTAAGTTGCAAGAATTCTTCATCCACAAAAATATTTTCCAAGTCTCAAAACTCCCTTCTCCCTTTGTGAGCTTTTCGTCCAAGCTCTTCCCCCCCCCCCCCCCCCCTTCCTTGTGTCTCGTCCGAAGCACACCCCCCCCCCCCTGGTAGAAAAATCTCTCCAAAGTATTGTTACTATTCCCAAATACCTTAGCCAAATACCTTGTAGTATTCCAAGTTACCTCTATACTAAAAGCCCAGAAATACTACTTTATATCCATTAGTCACAAAACGAAACCCTAGTAGGTAGAAGTTGTGTAGAAACTTCTAAGGGTTTCTTGGAGCGTACAGAATTGGAGCTAAACGTTGTTCAGGATCGACATTTAAACTTGGATAATTTTGGGCTTATCGAGGTAAATAATCTTATCCTTCTATTGTAATTGGAGATTACATACTGTAGTAGTATAGAAATGAGTATAAGATATAGAAGGATATAAAAGAAGAGAATTGAACTGTACTTACATAGGACTGTATTTACAGTAGACTTGTGTAGTTTGACGGGTAGGGAAGTGCTGCCCAATTTTCCGTAGAATAGAGAGCCCTCTGCTTAGAATATTCTACAGAGTAGTCTAGACGTTGATAGACGTATTTGACTATTATAGGTTGATACTCTGCGCGCGACATATTCGACTTGGCAGGTGGATTTCACCGAGGAGGTATGTGATTCTTCCTATCCTCTTGAGCATGATATTTTAAAATATATAAATAGTACGGTAGACGTACGTGTGTTAACTGAACTTGGTTTTAATCTGATCTCTTTTGACTTGAGTCTAAATAATAAGAACCTTGAAGTATTTCAAAGGAATTATGAATCATTTTTTTAAAGAAAAGTAATACTTGGTTTTTAAAACAAAAAGCTTAAGAGTTATACTAGCTTTATGGGAAGTTAGGTATAACGACTTAAGAAAGATAAAATGAACGGTTTACTTATGTGTTTATGAAAGACTTGTATTGTTTTCTGGAAAGTATGGTAAGATGGTTTGATGAGTAGACATATTATGATGCTACGTGTGTTAGTGTCTTGTAACGTTTGTATAAAGAGGTTATTCTTATTGTGCTTATGTTGTTAACGATAAGCCGTTATGTTAGTATTGTACCACTCACCTCTTGACATGTTATACCGGGGGTTAAGCTGCCCTCCGATGCGAGGGATGCCTCATGCGGGTCCAGGGGACCTATGCGGAACTACGAGAGTTCCAGGTTAGTGTGCGAGGGATACCTCATGCGGTCTATGTGGCCATGCGGACTACGAGAGTCCAGGACAATGCCGATGAGTAACTACCCTAGATGCGGGGAATACCTCATGCGGGCCTAGGTGGCCTATGCGGACTGCGGGAGTCCAGGATTAGGCATGCATAATGATACTATGGGCGATTGGCCTTGCTTCGATCATTCGCGGCCTAGAAAAGACACATTCTGATTTACCTATTCGCTCTTGTTTATGATGTGGCACTATGTGCAGTTAACTCGGTTGTTTTCATACATACTCGTGAATTGGTTTTATAAAATGTTAAGGTTTTATATATGTGTATATATATCTGTACTTTACAGTTTCACATACTTGGTACCTGTTATCGACCTCGCCGGGCTGCGTTCATCTGCAGATAAAGGAAGCGGTAGCATCCTCGATCTTAGGATCTTTACTCTGCAGTGTCGAGCTCCATTTTTCCGAGGCTTGACTTTTGGGTATGATCTCCTGTCATTGTAGATTTATGTACATTCGGGTATGGCGGGCCTTGTCCGCCATAGTTGTTATTTCCTTAAGTGCGTAGTCTATTGTAAAGGCTGGGATATCGTCGGACTTGATGTATATGTCACGACCGACCGGGCATGGCGGTGCCCTACAGGCACCCTTTGATATACCTCGAGAGAATAGCAAATGAACATACACACGTCGATGAAGTACTTAAACATAAAATAACAACGAGCTAGCCGATAAGGCCACCTTCCGTAACTCATACCAATGAACAGTACATTTTTTCTTTACAACCCAATCCACAATGTGACTCTGCACCTCTAAGAATAACAATCACTGGCGGAATGAGGCCGCCATACCACGAATGTACAACAACCGACAATACCGGAGATAAGCCTCCGAAATGAGGAGCTTCTCAACGGTGACAAGTGATCCTAAGAGCGAGGATCGGAACACGTACTACTGCGGCGTGAACGGCCCGAAGGAGGTCGATACAACATGTACCAAATATGTGAATCGAAATCGTAATGAAATCATAAGTCTAATAATAAAACTGGAGACATGTATGATACTCAATTAACAGTACACTGTGCCTTACTAACAATGAGAGAAAATAGGTGTATACTTACAATAATAAGTAGGAAGCTCACGATCAAAACAGGACCACCTGTCCGCAGTATCATTAAGCCATCCTATTCCTGGGACTATTTCACCTGCATAGATCGCGTGGACCCGCATGAGGTATTCCTCGCATGGGACTATTTCACCCGCATAAGCCCTTACGGACTCGCATGAGGTATTCCTCGCATAGGTGGACCGCCGCGTGGGACTATTTCACCGCGCATAAGCCCTACGGACTCGCGAGGTATTCCTCGCATCGTGGGTAGCAAATCCACGGAAATATGCAATGCCACAAACCCGGGAATGCCCGCAATTATTCTTGAACTACTAGCACAAATCCGCTATCACACATAACATAAGCACTACCGGCTTATCATACAATATATAAGCAAGTTAAGCAATCCCCTAACTTCTTATTATTCTGTTTCATATACACTCTCATTTTAGTTTACTTAAGGCACTAACATGTTCTTTATAAAAATCCGGGAATTTAACCCAAAGTACTACGTACTTCTATTCTTTCAAAATGACTCATTTCATTATAAAACTTCCAAGATACTAATAACCTTAGTATCAAGTTACAATTTCTTTTTCAAGACAAGTCACAATACTTTTAGAAATAAAATTAGGCTTCTAAATCAAGTGACTTCTTATCTCGTAAAAGCCTTAGGCAATTGATGCCTTTAAATCAAATTGCCTTTCAAATAAATCAAGCCATTTATTTTTCCATAAAGCCAATATAACCAACTTCCCATAAAGTCGTTATATTCACTTTATACCTAAGTCAAGTACAATTTCCTATCCAAGGGACTTATACGTTTAAAACGAAACAAGTGTCACATTCTTTAAAACTCTTCAAGTCCCTTAACATGCTTAAATTACTTAAGAGTAAACCATTCTCTTATTAACTTTCCATAAAGCTATTATAACCACCTTCCCATAAAGCCGTTATACTAGCTTTATACATTAGCAACCTACATACTTCTTTTTAACCAAGAGACTTAAACTTTCCAACAAAATAAGTATCAAAATACTTTCAACATACTTAAAGTCTCTTAACTTTTGAAAACCAAGATATCCTTAATAATTAAACAAGTGAGTTAATTCCCTAACTCAAACAACTTGGGCATTCTTAAAATAAGCCAAGGATATCAAATAGACTAGATCGTCAAAATTTTGTACGTCTACCGTACTATACATTTACAACTTAATCATGCTCAAGAGATAAGAAAGTTCCACATACCTCTTCGGTTTAATCCACTTGCTAAGTCCAATCGCCGTACGTAGTATGTCAACCTATAATGACCATAGTACGTCTATTAACTTCTAGTTTCAAACGTAGAATGTTCCAAGTGCAAGTCACTAAATTCTACGGAAAATCGGACAGCACTTCCTTTGTTTTTACTAACTTTGCCACCTTTTTCAAGGCCGAATACAATAACCAAACAGCCCCAATTGGCTCACCACAATTTATAAGGTAGTTCAATACAAATAAATAACCAAACAGCCCCAATTGGCTCACCACAAACGATAACAAACTAGTCTAAACTATAATGTCAATTCGGCAATTAGGCAACAATACAAATCGTTTCCAATTCCTTTTTAATCCAAGTGGTTTAGTATAACATGATATCAAGCCGCAATCGATTACAACTACTACAACCCTCAAGTAGGTAAACATGCGACGATTCTAATTAACGACCAAAAATTGTATTTCAATTTCAAAAGGCTAATCATGTCCTTTCCGGTTCTAGGCTTCTAAAATCCATGTCACTTATCAAACTTCATAACACAAATCACATGATCACTTATAACTTATCATAACATGAAATCTTCAATTACAAAAGTAAAACGAAGATTATACCTCAATTAGCCCAATTATGATCCAAGATCACAAGTCGCTCCTTAGCAACTTTAGCTCCTCCTTTCGACGTTCCAATCCACTCCAAGCAACCCTTAGAAGCTTATGAACAACTCATCTTCAAGTTTCAACTTCAAAGTTGAATAACCCTTTAGGTTTTCGCCTTGCGACTAATACGAAAACACCATTTTTCCGGGATCTTTCTATTGAGAAACACTTACAATACCCTTAGGAACCTTGGTTTAAAGTGGGGAGATTATTGGGCAAGAATTGAAAATTTTCATCTTGAAGAACCCCTCAAAGCCGAGAGCTTCATAATGCTCTTCAAGGTTTTCTTGAAAATTTAACTAAGTGTTAAAAAGCCTTGTCTTGCTACTTGCACACATATATAATACTATGGAGGGTCAAGATCTACACAATTGGTTGGCCTAGATGAGTTTCACATGGATCCTAGCCAAGTGGCCTTTGGACTTTTAGTCAACAATGTCAAGCTAAGCCATTTGCAAGACTTGGTCTTTTAAATTATGGTCAAATGACCATTTCCCCCATCACATTTTCGTCCAAGACCATTAAGGGGGGTGACACGTGTCGCCCTCCCGTTCGTCGCAATATTTCATTTTCCGACAATTCCAAAATTCCGATAAATTTACTCGTCTCTAATCTTAACATCTTTTTGTTCTTACAAACGTTCTTATAAACATATCCTGAAATTTCGGGGTGTAACATTCTTCCCCCCTTAGAAACATTCGTCCCCGAATGTTCTCTCGGGAGTCAAACTTAAGATAGCGACATAGTCTCCTTACAACCCCTACGTACCAACATCGATTATCTGCATAAAGCTTTTGCGGACTCTAAGCTTACTACAATCTTCCCCGGATAAGCCTCGCCTTATCCATAGCCCGCTTAGTCAAGTCTGGACCAATTAACCGAACCTCGCCTATGTCGAACCCACCAACCGGCGATCTACACTTTCTTACATACTAGGCCTCATACAGGGCCATCCGAATACTGGAAGGGTATCTGTTATCGTATGTAACACAACAAGAGGCAAATAACCTTCCCAGCTACCGCTGGAATCAAAAACACAGGCCCGCAACCTATCCCTAAACGCCTGGATAGTACGCTCTGCCTGTCCGTCGGTCTGAGGGTGTAATGCAATACTGAGACTCACCTGTGCCCCTAATCCTTACGGAAAAAAACCTCCGAAGTTATCCGCAAAGCTCATGCATGCGTGTCATAAACGTAGGAACCCCGTGCGGTCTCACAATCTCTCGCTATACAAGCAAGCCTAATCCTCGGTAGAGTAAGTGGTCCCTGTCAGAAAGAACACGACTGGTTTCGCCAGCCTAATGACATGACCCCCAGGGGGTCGCACTTCCTCTGAGTACGATGCCACCCTGTAACAAGATCCATAAAACACTCTTCATATCTAGGTTGGGATTTCAATCGCCTGCAATAGCCATCGGGCTTCGGTGCTCAACCATGACTGCTACTAACCGGACACTTAAGCGTAACTCGCTATGTCCCTTTTAGGTCATCTTACCCATACATACATCCGAGGTCACGACCACGACTTAGTCGACCACTGCATAATTTAGAACAATAGCATGCGTGCCTCCTAAGACCTGGCGACTAGTCTGCGATCAGGTCACGCAATCTATCCTCATCTCACAAAGACCCATGCGGTGCTACTCAAAGCGACTCTTCTCTCGCCGAAGAGTCGTATCTCGATCAGATCATAATCGATCCTCATCTGTCGCCTCTTTACTTCCTCAACGACGGAAGACTCGGCAACCTCTCGGATCTAGACTTCATTAACCTTGAAACAAATAATCGAACCCACAGGCTTGTAGCGAAGAATCTTACGGACTACATCCGGTCTATCGGCTGCCCATCTGGCGGACTACCCCAGTCCACCACAAAGAGTATCACAATCGTCTTGGCTTTCCCGGATGGTATAGGATATCAATATCACAATCCTTGAGTAACTCTAACCACCATCGTATCGCAATTTCTACCGCCTCGATCTGCGGATATCTGGAGGCTTTGTGGTCTGCGCACAAATATCCACATGAAGTGCAGTATATCGTCATGCCCCCAAATCTTCCAGGCATGATTTAACTGCCGCCATCTCTAAATCGTGAGTGGCGCAATTTCTTCTCCTGCTTCCCTAACTACCGGGAAAACATAGGCTCTATCCTTATCGGGTTGCGTCAGCACACAACCTAACCCAACACCCAACGTGTTATCATAATAACCTAACCCTCTAGTCTCACAGGAGGGGTTAGAACTGTAGTCATGGTCAACTTATCTTTCGATAACTGAAAGCCTTTCTCATTCCTGCGAAATATTCGGGTATCCTTAATCTCACTTATGGTTCCTGTTTCCCTTTCTCTGTTGCAACCAAACTTGGTCACTAAACTTAGATTTGATTCCTTTGCTTGCCTCACGGCTAAGACTTACTGTCAATCACATTTTTGGGGGGGAGGTTTCCTTGATCTCGTCAAGTAGTAACCCGGTTTTCCTTTCCCAGTTTGTAGAGCCTATAACTGGGTGTTACCACATTTTCTTGAAATGTTCTTACTGCCCATTATCAACTAATGGTCTTTACACTCGTCTGGGGTAATCATGACCCGTGCAACTTACATTAATATCTTTACGATACTTCCTCGACCAATTCGTACGTCGTTCTTTATTACTCCAACCCAACACTTTTTCCACGGTTATCCACAACTGTAACCTATGGCATGACGATACCGAAGACCTTACCAGTCTTATATCCTTCGTCTAACAACATGGGTACACGTAACCCCATAATACGCAAAACTGTCCTTTACATGGGGGAGAGAACTTATCTCCCTTAATAATCCTTCCTTGGAGTCGCAACCCTAATCACAGGGTCCTCTCGCGGTCCAGTAAACATCTAATCATCACGCACCGCCTTAAAGTCGTGTAGATTTTCAAAACCTACCAAAGATGTCCTCGACTTTCCATGTGACACCGTACTTATTTATTCATGCCTTGCACATTTTCCTGAAATTATCTGGAAGGTCGTGGCCCTGACCGCCTCACCAAACCAACTCCAAGTACCCCCAAGGGCATTTAACATAAATTCCTTTAAATTCAATTATTACTACTTTCTGCCTCAATCCACCTCAAATGAACAAATCACACAGACTTATTAAAAACAATTATGACAAAGAAGGAAGAATAATTCACTGGTTACCACCACTTCTCTTCCTTTCCACTCGATAACCGGCTTATCGGAAAACTGGAATCGAGCCAAACTCTCTATGCAGTCAACGTTGGCATAACAAGAGGCCAACTAGTCCGTACTCATAATGACCTCGATATGTCATATGACTCTGCTGGGTCCAACGACTTTATCGTTACCGGCAATTATTATCTAACCGCTCAGCTACCACCCAATACTCACGGGTGTAGTCACCTCGAAAGGTTTTCATAGATTCCGGCCTTATTTCTTTACACTTGGTTGCTCTTTTTTTTTTTTCACTGGTCGTACTCTTCCCGTACTTCCAAACTTATTCTAGCGTACGTACATAGCCTTCATACTGGTTCGGGCCTCAAATCTCTGGAGTTACTAAATTAAACAATACAAGGCCCATTCCGGCTCTCACAACCTGGTTCCGGTGGAACACGTCCACGAACCCGTAAAATGACTAACTAAACTTGGGCCTTGCACCCTCGTGACCCTGTCACATAGCGGGACTACTACTAACTGATCCCATTTCCTTTCAAGTTATGGGGCGACCCTTAATAGGTCCTCAACTCGACTCGGCGTCGCACTTAGCTCTTACCCTTGGTCTGACTTAACTTTACTACCCGAGAAGGCCTTATATACCTAAGGTCTCGACGGTTATCACATTCTCAGGCTCGCAATTTCCATGCTCCAAGCCTAACTTATCAGCCCCCCGTAACCGGGTACAAAAACTTCTCGTAAAATCATAGCCGTGTTGTCTTGACCACAACAACTATACTTTCTTCGTCCGGATCTCGCCCGTACAATTCCCTTAAGCATACCACGTAGCTTAAGTTGCTAACATAGTCTTCCACTTAGTCTCTTACTTAACTTCTTAAGGGTCCATTACATTCTCACACATCTCATCATCACCTAATTATCTCAAATTAGCACGTAAAACCTTGATGAGAGTTCCTTAACTGCTCATACCTTCCCGGTATTTATTTAGTCCTTACCCAATCCTGGTAATCTAAAATCATCCTAGGCAACACACATGTGACCCCCAAACATAAATCCGTATAGTTGTATGTCACAATACCAACTATACTACAAACATTACCAACCTGGATACGCAATCCACATAATCCTTCCTGGGTCACTGCTGCCTTTCTCGTAGCTGCAAATAATCATAACTTGTTAGGGAGAGACGACCCTAACCATACAGCTCTATCGCACGATCTTAGAGTGATAAGAATGGAAACCAATCCTAAATGTCCTGCATCCTCCTGATTATAGATGTGGTGCACAACACACCGATAATCAAGACTCTACTAGACACGGTCTGTAGACACTTTCCGATGACTTATTGCTATTATACAACTTTTGTCACGACCCGACCGGGCATGCGGTGCCCTACACAGGCACCCCTTTCATTATACCTCAGAGAATAGCAGCGGAACATACACATCTGATGAAGTACTTAAACATAAAATAACAACGAGCTGGCCGATAAGGCCACGCCAGTAACTCATACCAATGAACAATACATTTTTTCTTTACAACCCAATCCACAATGTGACTACGGACCTACAGAATAACAATCACGGCGGGACGGGGCCGCCATACCCCGAATGTACAACAACCGACAATACCGAGGATAAGCCTCCGAAATGAGGAGCTTCTCAACGGTGAGCAGTGATCCTAAGAGCGAGGATCGGCAACGTACTCTACTGCGGCGTGAACGCAACCCCGAAGGAGGTCGATAACATGTACCAAATATATGGCCCGAAATCTTGTAATGAAATCATAAGTCTAATAATAAAGCGGAGACATGTATGATACTCGATTAACGATGCTGCGTGCCTTACTAACAATGAGAGAAAATAGGTGTATACTTACAATAATAAGTAGGAAGCTCACGATCAAAACAGGACCACCTGTCCGCAGTATCATTAAGCCATCCTATTCCTGGGACTATTTCACCTGCATAGATCGCGTGGACCGCATGAGGTATTCCTCGCATGGGACTATTTCACCGCGTAAGCCCTTACGGACTCGCGTGAGGTATTCCTCGCATAGGTGGACCCGCGCGTGGGACTATTTCACCGCGTAAGCCTACGGACTCGCGTGAGGTATTCCTCGCATCGTGGGTAGCAAATCCACGGAAATATGCAATGCCACAAACCGGAATGACCGCGTATTCTTGAACTACTAGCACAAATCAGGCTATCACACATAACATAAGCACTCTGGCTTATCATACAATATATAAGCAAGTTAAGCAATCCCTAACTTATTATTACATTTCATATACACTCTCATTTTAGTTTACTTAAGGCACTAACATGTTCTTTATAAAAATCCGGGAATTTAACCCAAAGTACTACGTACTTCTATTCTTTCAAAATGACTCATTTCATTAAAAAAACTTCCAAGATACTAATAACCGTAGTATCAAGTTACAATTTCTTTTTCAAGACAAGTCACAATACTTTTAGAAATAAAATTAGGCTTCTAAATCAAGTGACTTCTTCTCTCGTAAAAGCCTTAGGCAATTGATGCCTTTAAATCAAATTGCCTTTCAAATAAATCAAGCCATTTATCTTTCCATAAAGCCAATATAACCAACTTCCCATAAAGTCGTTATATTCACTTTATACCTAAGTCAAGTACAATTTCCTATCCAAGGGACTTATACGTTTAAAACGAAACAAGTGTCACATTCTTTAAAACTCTTCAAGTCCCTTAACATGCTTAAATTACTTAAGAGTAAACCATTCTCTTATTAACTTTCCATAAAGCTATTATAACCAACTTTCCATAAAGCCGTTATACTAGCTTTATACATTAGCAACCTACATACTTCTTTTTAACCAAGAGACTTAAACTTTCCAACAAAATAAGTATCAAAATACTTTCAACATACTTAAAGTCTCTTAACTTTTGAAAACCAAGATATCCTTAATAATTAAACAAGTGAGTTAATTCCCTAACTCAAACAACTTGGGCATTCTTAAAATAAGCCAAGGATATCAAATAGACTAGATCGTCAAAATTTTGTACGTCTACCGTACTATACATTTACAACTTAATCATGCTCAAGAGATAAGAAAGTTCCACATACCTCTTGGTTTAATCCACTTGCTAAGTCCAATCGCGTCGTAGTATGTCAACCTATAATGACCATAAATGCGCCTATTAACTTCTAGTTTCAAGCGTAGAATGTTCCAAGTGCAAGTCACTAAATTCTACGGAAAATCGGACAAGACTTCCTTTGTTTTTACTAACTTTGCCACCTTTTTCAAGGCCGAATACGATAACCAAACAGCCCCAATTGGCTCACCACAATTTATAAGGTAGTTCAATACAAATAAATAACCAAACAACCCCAATTGGCTCACCACAAACGATAACAAACTAGTCTAAACTATAATGTCAATTCGTGATTAGGCAACAATACAAATCGTTTCCAATTCCTTTTTAATCCAAGTGGTTTAGTATAACATGATATCAAGCGCAATCGATTACAACTACTACAATCCTCAAGTAGGTAAACATGCGACGATTCTAATTAACGACCAAAATTGTATTTAAATTTCAAAAGGCTAATCATGTCCTTTTCGGTTCTAGGCTTACAATCCATGTCACTTATCAAACTTCATAACACAAATCACATGATCACTTATAACTTATCATAACATGAAATCTTCAATTACAAAAGTAAAACGAAGATTATACCTCAATGAGCCCAATTATGATCCAAGATCACAAGTCGCTCCTTAGCAACTTTAGCTCCTCCTTTCGACGTTCCAATCCACTCCAAGAAACCCTTAGAAGCTTATGAACAACTCATCTTCAAGTTTCAACTTCAAAGTTGAATAACCCTTTAGGTTTTCGCCTTGCGACTAATACGAAAACACCATTTTTCCGGGATCTTTCTATTGAGAAACACTTACAATACCCTTAGGAACCTTGGTTTAAAGTGGGGAGATTATTGGGCAAGAATTGAAAATTTTCATCTTGAAGAACCCCTCAAAGCCGAGAGCTTCATAATGCTCTTCAAGGTTTTCTTGAAAATTTAACTAAGTGTTAAAAAGCCTTGTCTTGCTACTTGCACACATATATAATACTATGGAGGGTCAAGATCTACACAATTGGTTGGCCTAGATGAGTTTCACATGGATCCTAGCCAAGTGGCCCTTGGACTTTTAGTCAACAATGTCAAGCTAAGCCATTTGCAAGAGTTGGTCTTTTAAATTATGGTCAAATGACCATTTCCCCCATCACATTTTCGTCCAAGACCATTAAGGGGGGGTGACACGTGTCGCCCTCCCGTTCGTCGCAATATTTCGTTTTCCGACAATTCCAAAATTCCGATAAATTTACTCGTCTCTAATCTTAACATTGTTATACCCCGTAGTTCCAGGGTATGTATGCGAGGACGTACGTACGAGAATACGACAGAAAGATTGGAAAGGAAGAAAGAGGCGATTTTTCCACGGAAAAGTTTCCGGTTTTTGTGAAGGAAAAAGGTTCGTTAATGGGAATTGGATTCCCAGATTTGGTATTCGGACTTCCTGGAATATTAGAGAATTATGGAATTTTATTTTTGGAAATGGTCACGTGGGGCCCACGGGAGAAATTTACGGTTTTGTGGGGCCCACTTTGTTTTCGAGATTTTGGCCATTGTGGATATTTTGAAGATGTTTTATTTTGGGCGATAGGAGGGTGACACGTGTCACCCGCCTAGGTGGCTTAGCCGAATGGCATTTGTGCACAACACGGTTAGAGTCGTTTTTTAAACGTTCTACCTAACTGCGAAGGGTAAATTACGGCTATGTCATTTAGTATTTTTGCGGATTTTTACGAGAGGCGAAGCGTTTTGGACCAACGAGAGGGCAACACTTGGCACCCTCTCGTTGGTGGACTTGAAAGAGGCGTTAGGGCCGATTGGATGAGCAAGTCTTGGTTGATATTTGTGTAGATATTTTGTGAGGGTTTTAAGGAGTAGGGACTAGGGGCACTTGGGCATATCTTGGCCTTACACTTGCTATACACTTGGCTAGATCTTGGCCATTGGTTGGCCTTGGCTTGTGCTATAAATACCCTCTCCTTTGATGAACTTCTTCATCCTAAATATTTCTAAGTGTTAGAATCCTCCCCTCCCTTCCTTATGGTTCTCGTCCCTCCCCCACTTGTGGCGAGCACCCCCTCTAGGGGTGCTAGCCAGAGTGTACCCCCCACTGCTAGTTGCTTTCGTATAATACCCTTTGTGGTGTAGAAATACTCTCTAAAGTATTGTTATAATGCCCAAATTACCTTAGCAGTATACCTTGTAGTATTCTAAGGTTATACCTATCTGAAAGCCCGAAATACTATTATACTTCCGTCGATCACAAACCGAAACCCTAGGAAAATCTCCATAGTCAGTTGGAGTATTGTGTAGAAGTTGGTTAGAACTTCTAAGGGTGGTTTAGAGCGGGTTGGAGCGCTCGGAGTTGGAGCTAAACGATTGCCCAGGATCGACTTTATACTTGGATAATTATGGGCTTATCGAGGTAAATATCTTTGTTATACCCCGTATTTCCCGAGTATGTACGTAAGGACGTACGTAGAAAATTCGAATTTGAGGATTAGGCTTGGCCGAATTTATTTGTTCACAACACCCGGTTAGAGTCGTTTTTTAAACGTTTTCCACGACTTTCGTAGGGAATTTCCGCTATGTCATTTATAATTTTGCGGAATTTTCCGAGAGGCGAAACATTTTGGACCAACGGGAGGGTGACATGTGTCACCCTCATTGGCCTTGAGTGGCGGTAATGGTGGACGAAAAAGAGAGCTTTAGTTGGTAGGATATTTTGTGCAAGTTGTGTGGTAGATGGATAAGGTACACATGGTGGAAATCTAGCCCTACACTTGCTATACACTTGGATGCATCTTGGCCATTGGTTGGCCTTTGCTTGACCTATAAATACCCCACCCTTTGGAAGACTTCTTCATCCAAAAATCTTCCTAAGTCTTGAAGTTCTCTTCCTCCCTCCCTTGTGTAGTTCGTCCACCACACCCCCCTCCCCCCTTTGAGAGCCCTTGGCCGAGAGCCACCCCCCCTCCCCTTTGTGGTGTTTTGCCGTGAGGTAACCCCCCCCCTGGTTGGCTTGATAGCCGGCCTCGATAGAGGAGGAGATTAACGCTTGCGGGGAGAGTCTTCAATTTCTGTAGAAATATGGAACTTGTGTCTAAAGATATTAATAGGCGCTTTGTGGCCTCTATAGGTTGTAGTACTACGTGTGGAGTGATCTGCTTGACTGAGAGTGTAGCCGACGGTTTGAGGTACTTGGAGCGTTTTGCTTTTTGTCGATAATCGTCGCGAGGTATGTGAACCTCTTCCTATCTCTTCTAGCATGATATGTGTGAACTATGTAGTACGGTGAGCGTCATACGTGCTAAATGTATTTGAATGGTTTAAAACATAAAGTGTTATAACGGCTTTATGGGAAGTCGGTTATAATAGCTTTATGTGGATAAGCAAATACCTTGTGGTTTTTAAAAGGGTAACTGATTTGAATAATAACTGGCTTGATATGTGTTAATAAAGAACTTGAAGTATTTCAAAAGATTTATGAATCGTTTTGAAAGAATGAGTATTACTTGGGTTTTGAAAGCTTAAGAGTTATACTAGCTTTTTGGGAAGTTAGGTATAACGGCTTAAGAATGTTTTACTAATATTAGAAGTTAAGAGACTTGATCTTATAAGATAAGAGACTTAACTTATTTGTTTTAATGTGGATGTTTGTGTGAAACCTCATTCGTGAGTAATGAGTACTTGGTTTTATTTAAAGGGATAATGTTTTACTGATTTCGGAAATCAGAATGTGTATCGACAGACCACTGCAGCGTAAATAAAGGAAAATGTATTGAATAATGATGTATCGTATTAAAACCAGTAGAAACCTCCATCTGCATAGAAACTAAGATGAGACAAAATGATATTACATTTCCTAGATCATGGCTGCTTAATAAGATTGATTATAAACAAGAATAACCTACTCACATATAAGACATATGTTTCTCAAAATGTTTAAAGGAGAATTATGTTTTAAAGGATTAAAACTATGAACTACGAAACCTTTTCTAAAATGAGAAACTTGAGCATTTGTAATTAGGCAAACCGGAACTTTAGGAAAAGAATGTCGGTACTTGAGTTTAAAAAGAAAGTGTTATGGTTTACTTAATAATGTGAATCACTCTAGTTTTATACTACGGGTATCGGGTGACTTTTATAAAAGGAATGTATCTCTTTTAAAAGGACTTAACGTATGTAGTACTTTGGGGTTAAAAACCCGGACTTTGGCATAAAATGAAAGTACTTTGAGTTGTGTGAAACTTGCCTATGATTGCTGTTGTGAAACTTGACCATGTTACGTGTGATAGCTTTTTTTGTGCAAGTACCGTGTTCACTTGACGACCGGTTCATCCGGGAATGTATCTCACTTGATTACCGGTTCACCCGGGAATGTATTTCACTTGACGACCGGTTCATCCGGGAATGTATCTCACTTGATTACGGTTCACCCGAATGTATTTCACTTGATTACGGTTCACCCGAATGTATTTCACTTGACTACCGGTCATTCGAATGTATTTCACTCGAACTACGGCCATCCGGAATGTATTCCACTCGACTTGGCATGTTGCTTTTATGTTGTGAATCGTAGTTTGGTTATCATACATGTCTCTGCTTTATATAGACTATTATGATTTCGATTCTGATATTTTCTGATTTCACATACTTGGTACTGTTATCTTGACCTCCTTGAAGTGCATTCATCCGCAGTAAAAGGTACATCGATTGCCGATCCGCTTATAGGATCACATTTCAGTGTTGGGAAGCTCCGTTCCTTGAGGCTTATCTTTTGGTATGTTACCACTGCAGTGCAGATTCGTATACATTCGGGGTATGGCGGGCCCGTCCCGCCATAGTTGTAAAAATCTTAGAGTGCATGCCAGCTGTTGTGGCGGGGTTTGTAAAAAGGATAAGCTGTTGGGTATTTTATGTATATATGATGAAGGCAAATCGTTTTGGTTGACTGCTTATTTATCTTTTCTCTTAATTCATGTTCATGTTTTTATTTCCGCTGATTTTCTCTGATGTTGTATCACTAGGGTGCCCGGGGTAAGGCACCAGTCACGGGCCCGGGTTCGGGTCGTGACAATCTTGTCCCTCTATTGTAATTGGAAATTACATGTTGTTGAATATATAGTTAAAGTATACTATATATAGAATCGAATCGAATCTGACATAAGAAACTTGTGTAGTAGTACTGTGGAGTAGAATTGTACCCGTTCGGGTTAGATGTATAACCCCCCCTGGTTGGCTTGGTAGCCGGCCCCGTTAGAGGAGGAGATTTACGCCATGCGGGAGAGGTTTGCGAATTTTCTCAGAATGTTACGATAAGATCTTAATGTTAATAAAGCGCGCTTGTGGCCTTATAGGTTGAAGTACTACGTGTGGCGCGTTACTTGGCTTTAGGAGTAGCGACGGTTGGGAGTACTTGAGCGTTTTGCTATTAGTCGATACTGTCGCGAGGTATGTGAACCTCTTCCTATCTCTTCTAGCATGATATGTGTGAACTATGTAGTACGGTAGACGTCATGTACTAAATGTATTTGATTGGTGTAAAACATAAAGTGTTATAACGCTTTATGGGAAGTTGGTTATAACGGCTTTATGTTGGTAAGAAAATACATGTGGTTTTTAAAAGGTAATCGATTTGAACTATAAGCGGCTTGTTATGTGTTAATAAAGAACTTGAAGTATTTCAAAAGAGTTTTGAATCATTTTGAGAGAAGAAGTAATACTTGATTTGTTTTGAAAACTTAAGAGTTATACTAGCCTTATGGAAAGTTAGGTATAACGTCTTAAGAATGTTTTCTTGATTTTGGAAATCGAATGTGTATCGACAAACCACTGCGGCGTTAATAAAAGGAAATGTTTTGTGATTAAGTATTATTAAAACCAGAGAAACTTCCATCTGCATGAAGCTAAGATGAGACAAAATGATATTTCCTAGATCATGGTCAGTAATAAGATTGTTGTAAACAAGAATATCCTACTCACATATAAGACTTATGTTTCTCGGATAGTTTAAAAGAGAATTATATTCTTAAATGAATAAGACTATGAACTACGAAACCTTTCTAAATAAGAAACATGAACATTTGAAATTAGGCAAACTTGGGCGCTTGGAAAATAATGTTGTTACTTGAGTTTTACAAAGAGAAGTGTTTTGATTTACTTCAAAAGATAATCACTATATTTTCATATACTACGGGTATTGTGTGACTTTTGTGAAAGTAACGTATCTTTTAAAGAGTTAATGTATGAAGTACTTTGGGGATAAAACCCCGAACTTGTTAGCATATAGTAGAAAGTACCTGGTGTGTATAACTTGATTGTGTTGGTTTGTGATAGCCTTGTAATACCTTCTTGTTGATTTGATAAGTAAACATGCTAGGATGCTACGTGCGTTAGTATCTTGTGATGTTTGTGTAAAGGGGTTTTTCCTTTGTTGTGCTTATGTTGTTTAACGATAAGCTGCTATGATAGTATTATACATCACTCATCTCTTGAGATGATTCGGGAGTTCGCCCTCCGATGCGGGGTAGACTTCAAGCGGGTCGATGGACCTATGATTCGAGACTACCTCATGCGGGTCGAGGGCTATGCGGGCTGCGGAAGTTCGTGTTGAGATCGGCCCTTGTGGTCATGCGGTCCTTGTGGCCATGCGGACGGCGAGTCCAGGACGCTGCCGGGGAGTAGCTACCCTCGATGCGGGGTTATACCTCATGCGGGCCGATCTGATTGGCCTATGCGAGTGCGGAAAGTTCGTGGCTAGACGCGCACATTAGATACTGCGGGCAAGTGGTCAGCTTTGATCATGTGACGGTCTAGACAGATCTTATGATACAGTTCATGACCTTGTTGGTACTGTAGGTGTTAGTAGTCGGCTATGCCTTCGTACTTACCCTGTACGTGTTATTATGGCACAGGTGGGACCTGGTGTTCATGTGTGTTCCTTGGTCGTTATATCATAAAGCTGCCGGCGATGAGGAAGGTATTCCACGCATGATTGATGTTGTGGCGTGAGACCCATTGTTATATTTGGTGATGACTTGAGGCGTGAGTCCCCGACTTGACATGATCGCTTATTATTGTGGCGTAGTTTGGTTATCATACATGTCTCTGCTTTATAGACTATTATGATTTCATTTCTGATATTTTTAGTTTCACATACTCGGCACTGTTGTCGACCTCGCCCTTGAAGTGCGTTCATGCCGCAGCAAGGTACACCGATCTTTGATCCTCGCTCTTAGGGTCACGATTCGTGTGGGAAAGCTCCGTTTCTCGGAGGCTTATCGATGGTATAGTCCCTGTTGTTGTAGGTGTTTACATTCGGGTATGGCGGGCCACTGTCCGCCATTGTTGTCGATCTTTTCTTAGAGTGCAGTAATCTGTTGTGGCGGGGTTTGTAAAAGGATTAAAGCTGTTCATGTTGGAAAAGTTGTTATTTATATATATGCCGAAAAGGCAAGTTTTCTCAGTTATTGTTTCATATTTCATAATATGTCTTGTATTGTTTTATGTTCGTGATTACTCGATGTTGTATCACTAGGGTGCGGGGTAAGGCACGATCCACGGGCGGAATCGGGTCGTGACAAAAGTGGTATCGAGCGATTAATCCTCGGAAAGTGTCTACGCACCGTATCCGAAGAAGTCTTGATTATCGGTGTGTTGTGCACCACGCCAATAATCGTGAGGCTATAGGATATTTAGGATTGGTTTCTATTCTTCTCACTCGAGGTCGTGCCTTAGAGTGTGTTTTAAGTTGGACCTCTAAACGTATTTCTTTCCCTTACCGCTATGCCTCCGCGTGGCAACCCGGCCCGAGGATGGCAAGCGTAGGAGGCTGCGAGTAGAATCTGAGAGGGTTGCGAGGGCACAGCCCAATCATTACCTAGGGTAGTGCTTCATTCGGGATTTCTGCGGCGTCTAGCCCCAAAGAGTTTAGCACGCGGCGGCGGTTCTCTGCGTCCATGATATTTGAACCTCGGTTCCACGGCCAGAGCAGAGAATGTAGATTGCAAAGCGACCTGTTACTAGCCATGGAGTTGGCTACGGAGATTATACCGATGTACCACGAGTCTTGATGACTACCTAAGAGAGAGGTTGTGCAAGAGTAATTCTTCATTGGGCTTGGCATGGCACGTATGCGGGCTTATGTACAGCGGCGAAAACGTAGAGATCGACGGGTTAACCAAGGGCGAGAAGAGGGCGAGCAGCAGGTCCTTGGTAACTTTCAAGGTGAGTATACCTTAAGTGCTATGTTCGATAGCGGTGTGTTAGTTGTGATTAGAAATCATGGTGGGTTAACCGAGTAAGATTTTGGAGGATAGAGAAAGTGTGAGCCTTAGAGCTTTATACGCAGACCTTAGAGGTAAGGCCATCTCGGGTAGACGTATGTTTATGTTTGACCCTTATAGGAGTGCATAGTGCGTGAGTGTGTCTGGGGATAGGTCCCTAAGTAGTGTGAAATGAAGAGGGTGGTTGAGCTAAGAAGACCGCTAGGTTTTCGTAACGTGATTAGTGAGATTGTTCCGATCGGGAGCTAGTATTGTGCGCGTTGCCGGGTCGGGTTGAGGCCACGTTGCGGGTCAACCCGCGGCATGTATGGCGGTGGGGTCAGTTTGTGGTGGTCCCGCCTTGTGGTAGGGTCACGAGGGTGCTAGGCCCAAGTTTAGTTAACCAACGTACGAGTTCGTGGATGCGTTCGACCGGTGGTCGGTCGATGGGGGCAGCCCATCGTGTTCTTCGGTCGGGACCGTTCACTTGGCGATGTTGATTTATCGGAAGGTTGTAAGGCTGCAGGTGCCTACCTTCACCTTATGATGACAGTGGAGCCAGTTACGGCTGTTTTGTTCTGGAAGTTTTACCAAGCATGTGTTAAGAACTCGGTGAGTCTCGAATCGCATTCGCCACCGGGCGGTCGTGGATTTGCGGGTAGTTGTGAGGATTGTTGTCTCCCGTGGAGGAGCGTTTGAGCTACCATTTCGTTCGGATGTCGCCTTATGAAGCCTTGCGGGCGGAAGTATAAGTTGCCGGCCGATTGGTTCGATGTTGGCGTGGTTCAGATAGTTGGTTGATCTTGTTCCGGTAATTTGTGGATAGTGAAGCTTGTCTAGAAGAAGTTCGCATCTCGGAGGAATCGTGCGGATAATCGGCGACGACGCCAGAGTTCAGGTTGGGTCGGTCTTCTTGAAAGTACCACCGGACGGTGTGACGAGTTTTAAAGCGAAGGAACTTAGCCCGATTACTTTGGGCCTTTGTGAGTTCATGTGAAGAATAGGCGGGTTGCCTATATGTTAGCATTTGCCGTCCGACTTAGGAGGAAGGACGTCCGATCTTCGTATTGTTATGTTCGGAAAGTATCGAAGATCCATCCGAATGTTCCCGATTAATGATGACCTCGTTAGAGATAGTAACCCGAGTTTTGGATACTAAAGCGATGATCGAAATATGGTAAGAATTGAGTGTCTGACGGCCGATGATCGCGACGCACCGGTACCATTTGTTGGGTCGTTGGAGCAAGGCTCGCGACAAAGTGACAAAAGTAGTATTATTTGTGGTGATGTTAGAGTGTTTCCTCGTGGACTTGGATGTAGGTATTTTGCGTGGGTATTTCGTGGCGGTGTGGCGGGATTGTTTCGTAAGTATAGTAGTGAAGACTATCTTGCACGCGTTCGCTTTGAGACTTAGAAGGAACATTCGGACGAATGTTTCTAAGGAAGAAGAATGTTATACCCGTAGTTCCGTGGTATGTATGCGAGGGCGTGCGTGCGAGAATCTGACAGAAAAGATTGGAAAGGAAGAAAGAGGCGATTTTTCCACGGAAAAGTTTCCGGTTTTTGTGAAGGAAAAAGGTTCGTTAATGGGAATTGGATTCCCAGATTTGGTATTCGGACTTCCTGGAATATTAGAGAATTATGGAATTTTATTTTTGGAAATGGTCACGTGGGGCCCACGGGAGAAATTCTGATTTTGTGGGCCCAATTTGTTTTCGAGTTTTTGGCCATTTTTGATATTTTCGTAAGATTTTTTATTTTGGGCCAATAGGAGGGTGACACGTGTCACCCCCGCCTAGGTGGCTTGGCCGAATGGCATTTGTGCACAACACCCGGTTAGAGTCGTTTTTCGACGAAACGTTCTACCTAACTTGCGAAGGGTAAATTACGGCTATGTCATTTAGTATTTTTGCGGATTTTTCCGAGAGACGAAACGTTTTGGACCAACGAGAGGGCAACACTTGGCACCCTCTCGTTGGTGGACTTGAAGGGGCGTTAGGGCCGATTGGATGAGCAAGTCTTGGTTGATATTTGTGTAGATATTTTGTGAGGTTTTAAGGAGTAGGGACTAGGGGCACTTGGGCATATCTTGGCCTTACACTTGCTATACACTTGGCTAGATCTTGGCCATTGGTTGGCCTTGGCTTGTGCTATAAATACCCTCTCCTTTGATGAACTTCTTCATCCTAAATATTTCCTAAGTGTTAGAATCCTCCTCCCTTCCTTATGGTTCTCGTCCCTCCCCTTGTGGTCGAGCACCCCTCTCAGGGGTGCTAGCCGAGAGTGTACCCCCCCCCTAGCCTAGTTGCTTTCGTATAATACCCCCCGTTGTGGTGTAGAAATACTCTCTAAAGTATTGTTATAATGCCCAAATTACCTTAGCCGTATACCTTGTAGTATTCTAAGGTTATACCTATACGAAAAGCCCGGAAATACTATTATACTTCCGTCGATCAGAAAACCGAAACCCTAGGAAAATCTCCATAGTCCGTTGGAGTATTGTGTAGAAGTTGGTTAGAACTTCTAAGGGTGGTTTAGAGCGGGTTGGAGCGCTCGGAGTTGGAGCTAAACGATTGCCCAGGATCGACTTTATACTTGGATAATTATGGGCTTATCGAGGTAAATATCTTGTCCCTCTATTGTAATTGGAAATTACATGTTGTTGAATATATAGTTAAAGTATACTATATATAGAACTGAACTGAACTGTATTACAGTAAACTTGTGTAGTAGTACTGTGGAGTAGAATTGTACCCGTTCGGGTTAGATGTATAACCCCCCCCTGGTTGGCTTGGTAGCCGGCCCCGTTAGAGGAGGAGATTTACGCTGTTGCGGGAGGTCTTGCGAATTTTCTGTAGAATGTTCTACGATAAGATCTTAATGTTAATAAGCGCCTTGTGGCCTTATAGGTTGAAGTACTACGTGTGGCGCGTTCTACTTGGCTTTAGGAGTAGCCGACAGTTGGGAGTACTTGGAGCGTTTTGCTATTAGTCGATACTCGTCGCGAGGTATGTGAACCTCTTCCTATCTCTTCTAGCATGATATGTGTGAACTATGTAGTACGGTAGACGTACATGTACTAAATGTATTTGATTGGTGTAAAACATAAAGTGTTATAACGGCTTTATGGGAAGTTGGTTATAACGGCTTTATGTTGGTAAGAAAATACATGTGGTTTTAAAGGTAATCGATTTGAACTATAACTGGCTTGTTATGTGTTAATAAAGAACTTGAAGTATTTCAAAAGAGTTTTGAATCATTTTGAGAGAAGAAGTAATACTTGATTTGTTTTGAAAACTTAAGAGTTATACTAGCCTTATGGAAAGTTAGGTATAACGTCTTAAGAATGTTTCTTGATTTTGGAAATCGAATGTGTATCGACAAACCAACTGCAGCGTTAATAAAAGGAAATGTTTTGACAGATTAAGTATTATTAAAACCAGTAGAAACTTCCATCTGCATAGAAGCTAAGATGAGACAAAATGATATTTCCTAGATCATGGCTGCTGTAATAAGATTGTTGTAAACAAGAATATCCTACTCACATATAAGACTTATGTTTCTCAGATAGTTTAAAAGAGAATTATATTCTTAAATGAATAAGACTATGAACTACGAAACCTTTCTAAATAAGAAACATGAACATTTGAAATTAGGCAAACATGGACGTTTGGAAAATAATGTTGTTACTTGAGTTTTACAAAGAGAAGTGTTTTGATTTACTTCAAAAGATAATCACTATATTTTCATATACTACGGGTATTGTGTGACTTTTGTGAAAGTAATGTATCTTTTAAAGAGTTAATGTATGAAGTACTTTGGGGATAAAACCCCGAACTTGTTAGCATAAAGTAGAAAGTACCTTGTGTATAACTTTATGGTGTTGGTTTGTGATAGCATTGTAATAATTTCTTGTTGTTTTGATAAGTAAACATGCTAGGATCTTACGTGCGTTAGTATCTTGTGATGTTTGTGTAAAGGGTTTTTCCTTTGTTGTGCTTATGTTGTTTAACGATAAGTCGCTATGATAGTATTATACATCACTCATCTCTTGAGATGATTCGGTTAAGCGCCCTCCGACGCGGGTAGACTCAGCGGTCGATGGACCTATGATTCGAGACTACCTCATGCGGGTCCAGGGCCTATGCGGGCTGCGGAAGTTCCAGTTAGATCGGCCGCGTGGTCATGCGGTCCTTGTGGCTACGCGGACGGCGAGTCGGGGCGCTGCCGGAGTAGCTACCCTCGATGCGGGTTATACCTCATGCGGGCGATCTGATTGGCCTATGCGAGCTGCGGAAAGTTCGTGGCTAGACGCGCACATTAGATCTGCGGGCAAGTGGTCGGCTTTGATCATGTAATGATGCAAGCAGATCTTATGATCTGATTCATGACCTTGTTGGTGCTGTAGGTGTTAGTAGTCGGCTATGCCTTCGTATTTACCATGCGTGTTATTATACGAGTGGGACCCGTGTTCATGTGTGTTCCTTGGTCTGTTATATCATAAAGCTGCCGTGATGAGGAAGGTATTCCACGCATGATTGATGTTGTGGGCGTGAGACCCATTGTTATATTTGAGTGATGACTTGAGGCGTGAGTCCACGACTTGACATGGCCTTATTATTGTGAATCGTAGTTTGGTTATCATACATGTCTCTGCTTTATAGACTATTATGATTTCATTTCTGATATTTTTAGTTTCACATACTCTGCACTGTTATCGACCTCCTTGGGCTGCGTTCATCATGAGCAAGGTACACCGATCTTTGATCCTCGCTCTTGGGTCACGATTCAGCGTGTGGAAAGCTCCGTTTCTCGGAGGCTTATCGATTGGTATAGTCCCTGTTGTTGTAGGTGTTTACATTCGGGGTATGGCGGGGCCCTGTCCGCCATTGTTGTCGTATCTTTTCTTAGAGGTGCAGTAAATCTTGTTGTGGCGGGGTTTGTAAAAGGATTAAAGCTGCTCATGTTGGAAAAAGTTGTTATTTATATATATCTTAAAGGCAAGTTTTCTCAGATTATTGTTTCATATTTCATAATATGTCTTGTATTGTTTTATGTTCCGCTGATTACTCTGATGTTGTATCACTAGGGTGCCCGGGGTAAGGCACCAGTCACGGGCCCGGAATCGGGTCGTGACAAACATCTTTTTGTTCTTACGAACGTTCTTATAAACATATCCTGAAATTCCGGGGTGTAACAGTATATATATATGTCGAATGGCAACTTTTCCTCAGATAAACTGTTTCTCATTTCATATTGTTTCATGTCTTGTTTTTATATTCCGCTGATTTCTCTGATGTATGACTACTTGGGTGCCCGGGTAAGGCACCAGTCACGGGCCCCGAAACGGGTCGTGACACTAACTACTACAACATGAAATCTTGAATTTTAATAGCAAGACGGAGATTATTACCTCCTTAAGCTCAAAATGATCCAAAACCCTAAGTCGATCCTTAGCAACTCCAACTCCTTTTCTTGACATTCCAATCTGCTATTTGCAACCCTTAGAAGCTTGTGAAAAACTCCTCTTCTATTTCCAACTTCAAAGTTGAAGAACACCTTGGGTTTTTGCCTTGCGACTAACGTAAAAATGCGGGTTTTCCAGGATCTTTCTATTGAGATATCCTTACAATACCCTTAAGGACCTTGGGTTAAAGTCTTGTGAATAATGGATCAAAACTACAAAATTTTTGTGTGGATATTTAGGCAAAGCCGAGAGCTTCCCAATGTGGAACAAGGTCTCTCTATTTTTTCTAAGTGTTGGAAGATAAGTCTTGCTACTAGTGTGCTTATATAATACATTGGGGGGTCTAGATTATAACACTTGTAAAGTTTGGAGGGAAGAGATCAAGCCAAGTGGCCCTTGGACTTAGTCAACAATATCAAGCTCTTAATTAGCAAGACTTTGTCATCTATACATTGGTCAAATGACCATTTTACCCTTGCTTCAATTTCGTCCAAGACCAATATGGGGGGGGGGGGGGATGCCACGTGTCGCCCTCCCATTCGTCCATAAAATTCCGTAACCCTCGTGGGTCCCACAAAACGTAAAATTCCTCGGGTGGGCCCCACGTGACCAATTCCGTAAAAATAATTTTCCATAATGATAATAAGTTCCGTACTCTTCAATTAATGCATTTTGAGAATCTAATTTTCACCAACAAACATTTCTCCTTTCCGACGTTCGGAAGTTTTTCCGTCGGAAAAATAATTCTTCCCTTCGTACCCTTTTCAAGTCTTGAGTTCCTTACGTACATTCTCTTAAACATGTCCTGTACTTACGGGGTGTAACACTCTTCGGGTAAATCCACTTGCTAAGTCCAATATACCGCACGTAGTATGTCAACCTATAATGACCATAATACGTCTATTAACTTCTTACTTCAAACGTAGAATATTTTAAGTGCAAAGCCACTAAATTCTACGGAAAATCGGACAACACTTCCTTTGTTTCTACATACTTTTCCACCTTTTTAAGACCCGAATTCAATAACCAAACACGCCACATTTAAGGCTCAACAATGTAGTTAACAATAGGGGATTACACGCCTACAAGACGTGTAAAATTCCGCCCCACAATTTATATCAAACTAGTACAAACTACAAGGTCAATTCGGCATCTTGAGATATAACAACACAAATGTCACGACCCGTTCCGGGGCCCGTGACTGGTGCCTTACCCGGGCACCCAAGTAGTCATACATCAGAGAAATCAGCGGAATATAAAACATACAGATATGAAACAAGAGATAAGATAATAAAACAGGCCAACCAAACGGTTGCCTCCTTGCATATATACAGAAATTTTGAACAGTTACATCTTTTTTTACAAATCCCGCCCACAACAGTACTACAGACCTCTAAGAAAGTAACAACACCTATGACGGGACAGGGCCCCGCCATACCCCTGAATGTACAGAACCTACAACTCAGGGAAACATACCAAATGATAAGCCTCCGGAGAAACGGAGCTTCCTAATACTGAATCGTGATCCTGGCGAGGATCAACAACCGTGTACCTCTACCTGCGGCATGAACGCAGCCCCGAGGAGTCGATAACAGTACCAAGTATGTGAAATCGAAAAATCGTAAATGAAATCATAGTAGTCTATATAAAGCGGGAGACATGTATGATAACAAAACTACGATTCATAATATAAAAGCGATATGTCAAGTCGTGACTCACGCCTCAAAGTCATCCTCACGCGTGGAACTCCTTCCTCACCGCGATCTAGGTATTAGTTATGTGATACGTGTAACATGTCTCGGCCCATCTCATGGACTCGAGGTGAAATCGTATGGAATACATTCCCGGTCCATCTCATGGACTCGGTATCAAATCAGGTGGTATACATTCCTGGTTCATCCCATGAACGCGGTGTCGCATGAAATAAATTACCGGTGCATCTCATGGACGCAGATCGTGGTGAATACATTCGGTTCATCCCATGAACGGTGTCGTGGTGAATACATTCCGGTTCATCCATGAAACGCGGTAGTCGAGTGAAATACATTCGGTTCATCCCATGAACGCGGTAGTCGAGTGAAATACATTCCCGGTTCATCTCATGAACGCGGTAGTCGAGTGAAATACATTCCCGGTTCATCCCATGAACGCGGTAGTCGAGTGAAATACATTCCCGGTTCATCCCATGAACGCGGTAGTCGAGTGAAATACATTCCCGGTTCATCCCATGAACGCGGTGTCGTGTGGCCATAACATTTAAACGCTCATTTAAGACAGATTAAGATATTACCATGTTTTCCTTTTAAAACAATTAAGACAATATTATGCCCTTCTTTTTTAAACCAAAGCACTTTCCCTCTTAAAGTCAAGTAACAACATTCTTTTCCAAAAGTTCAAGTTTGCCTAATTTCAAATATTCACGTTTCTTATTTTCGAAAGATTTCATAGTTCATAGTCTTAATCATTTAATAACATAATTCTCTTTTAAAAACAGTTGAGTAATATATGCCTTATGTGTGAGTAGGTTATTCTTGTTCATAACAATCTTATTAAAGCAGCCATGATCTAGGAAATATAATATCATTTTGTCTCATCTTAGCTTCTATGCAGATGGAGGTTTCTACTGGTTTTAATAATACTTTATTAGTCATTACATTTCCCTTTATTAACGCTGCTGTGGTTTGTTCGATACTTATTCTCATTTCCGAAACCAGTAAAACATTATTCCTTTTACAAACCAAGTACTCATTACTCACGAATGAGGTTTCACGCTTTTTAACAAAATTCATATTAAATCAATTAAGTCAAGTCTCTTATCTTTTGAGATCAAGTCTCTTAACTTTTAAAATCAATAAACCATTCATTTTATTACTCTTAAGTCGTTATACCCAACTTCCCATAAAGCTAGTATAACTCTTAACTTTCAAAACCAAGTGTTACTCTTCTTTCAAAACGGTTTCTTAATTCTTTTGAAATACTTCAAGATTCTTATTATTAGTGCTTAAGTCAAAAGACATTGCCGTAAAACTACGCTCGATTAACGACGACGTCGTCTAGTACTATATATATATATATATATATACTTTTAAAAATATCATGCTCAAGAGTATAGGAAGAATCACATACCTCGTGACGATTTATCGACTATTAGCAAATAGCTCCAACGTACTGTAATCCTGCTAGCCTTTTCCACCATTCGAGTAGAATACGCTACTCGCAGTACTTCAACCTATATTGGTCATATAAGTCTATCAACGTCTAGACTACTCTGCAGAATAATTCTAGATACAGATTCCTTTATTCTACGGAAAATTGGGCAGCACTTCCCTACCCGCCAAACTACACAAGTCTCAGTAAATACATCACATGTAAAATCTGATTTAAATCTTCTTCTTTAATATTCTTCTAATGTGATTTCAGTTCAATTCCTTTTCTGTAATATCCTTCTATTACAGTTCAATTCTCTTCTGTAATATCCTACTATTTCTCTTATATTCACTTCTATACTACTACAGTATGTAATCTCCAATTACACTGGAAGGATAGGATTATTTACCTCGATAAGCCCAAAATTATCCAAGTTAAATGTCGATCCGAGCAACGTTTAGCTCTACTCAAGTGCGCTCAACCCGCTCCAAACAACCCTTAGAAGTTCTACGCAACTTCTTCTTAATACTTCAACCGCTATGAAGATTTTCCTTAGGGTTTCGTTTTTGTGGTCAAGGGAAGTATAAGAGTATGTCTGGTCTTTTAGTATAGAGGTAACTTTGGAAAGTACTACAAGGTATTTGGGCTAAAGTATTTGGGAATAGTAACAACACTTGGAGAATACTTTTCTACCAAGGGGGAGGGTATTTGTACGAGAACCACTTTAGGAAGGGGTTTGCCTCGGCTAGGGCTTCACAGAGGGGAGGGAAGGTAGGACGAAAACTACACAAAGGGGAGGAGTATTTTCCTTGGAATTTCACAAGTGTGGATGAAGAATAAGTCTTCAACTAAGGGGTATTTATAGGACAACCAAGGCAAGATCAAGACAAGTGGTGGGCAAGTGTAGGGTGAGGATTTGGGCAAGTGTACCTTATCCATCTACCACCAAAATATCCTACCTAACCTTGACCAAAAACAAGGCCAAAAGCGCCCAATGTTTCGTCCACTTTGAGGTGACACATGTCACCCTCCCGTTGTCCAAAATATTTCATCTCTCGGAAAAATCCGCAAAAATAATAAATGACATAGCCGTATTTTCCTTCGCAAAGTCCGAAAAGCGTTTCGTCGGAAAAGCGACTCTTTTCGCTAGTTGTGCACAATTTCGACCCTTATGCCTACTTTAAGGCTAAAAACTTTTGTACGTACGCCCTCACGTACATACTCTGGAAATACGGGGTATAACATTCTCCCCTCCTTAGAAACATTCGTCCCGAATGTTCTTTCTCAAGACGGATAACGATAAAGTTCTTCTTAACTGAAACAAGTTGCCAATGCCACGCCTGGCCATAAAATAACACACGCGAAAGTACATAACCCAAGTATCACGAGAAATCATTCCTACATCACAAAAGCTTCCACCCCGCTCTAAAGGATACTTCTTTCGCATCTTCACTTCACAACAAAATGATCTCTTTTATTCTGCTAACACACGTCCTCTTCTTTCCTCACTCGTCGTACTCTTCTCGAACACTTGAACTCTTTCTAGTATACGTACCATACTTCAGTCATCGCTTCAGTTTCCAAAATCTCTGGAGTCACTACCTCCAAACTTGGTCATCTTACTAGCCTCAATCTCCTTCAAGGCCATACGGCCTTCACGATCCGATCTGTCGAACATATCCACGAACTCATACGATGGTTACCTAAACTCGGGCCTAGCACCTCGTGACCCTACCACGGTAGGACCACCTCGAATCGACCCCTGTCACGACCGAACCGGCCCGTGGTAGTGCCTTACCGGGCACCCTAGTGATACAACATCGAGTAATCGAATATAAAACAATAACATGAAATAACATGAAGTATGAAATAATAATCGAGAAAAATTGCCTTTCGGCATGTATATATGAAAACTTAAATCCGAGCGATTACATCCCACTTACAACTCGCACAACAAGACTACAGACCTCTAGAGTGACATGACAACAATGGCGGGGCGGGCCCCGCCATACCCACGAATGGCACTACGACGGGGACTATACCACCGATAAGCCTCGGGAGAAACGGAGCTTCCCAAACGGCTGTGACCACGAGAGCTAGGATCAACGATCGTGTACCTCAACTGCGGCATGAACGCGGCCCGAAGGAGGTCGATAACAGTACCAAGTATGTGGCGAAAATCGTAAATGAAATCATAGTAGTCTATATAAAGCAGGAGACATGTATGATAACCAAAACTACAGTTCACAATAAATAAGCAGTCATGTCAAGTCAGGGACTCACGCCCTCAAAGTCATCACTCAAATGTAACAATGGGTCTCACGCCCACATCAATCATGCTGTGGAATACCTTCCTCACTGCCGGCAGTCTATGATATAAAAGCACCAAGGAATACACATGAACACCAGGTCCTACCTGTGTCATCATAAAACCGTACGGGGTAAGTACGAAGGCATAGCCGACTACTAAAACCCACAGTACAAACAAGGTCATAAACTGTATCATGAGATCTGTCTAGACCGTCACATGATCAAAGCCGCCACTCGCGCGCAGATCTAATGTGCGCGTCTAGCCACGAACTTCCCGCGACTCGCATAGGCCACTCCAATGGCCCGCGTAGGTATTCCGCATCGAGGGTAGCTACTCCCGGCATCCGCTGGACTCGCGATCCGCGTAGCCACATAGACCGCATGACCATATAGGCCGCACACTAACTCGGAACTCTCGTAGCTCGCATAGGTCCCGGGACCGCGTGAGGTATCCTCGAATCATAGTCACACGATCGCTCGAGTATTACCCGCGTGGAGCGGCTTAACCTCCGGATCATGTCAAGGTGAGTGGTACAATACCAACATAACGACTGATAGTTAAACAACATAAGCGCGATCGAGGGAGAACCCCTTTACACAAACATCACAGAATACTAACACACGTAGCATCCTAACATGTTTACTTATCAAACCAACAAGAAAGTATTACAAGGCTATCACAAACCAACACAATCAAGTTATTCGCACAAGATACTTTCTACTATCGATTAACAAGATCGGTTTTTATCCCCAAGTACTTCATACATTAACTCTTTTAAAAGATCTGTTTCTTTCACAAAAGTCACACAATACCCGTAGTATAAAAATAGAGTGATTATCTTTTGAAGTAAAACAAAACACTTCTCTTTATAAAATCAAGTAACAACATTCTTTTCCAAACGCTTAAGTTTGCCTAATTTCAATTACTCAAGTTTCTCATTTTGAAAGGTTTCGTAGTTCATAGTATTAATCACTTAATGATATAATTCTCTTTGAAAGCAATTTGAGAAACATATGTCCGATACGTGAGTAGGTTATTCTTGTTTATAACAATCTTATTTAAGCGACCATGATCTAGGAAATGTAATATCATTTTGTCTCATCTTAGCTTCTATGCGGATGGAGGCCTACTGGTTATTAATAATTCTTTATTAGTCAATACATTTCCCTTTATTAAGCCTTTGTGGTTTGTTCGACATTCATTCTGATTTCAAATCGGAAACATCATTCCTTTTGAAAACCAAAATACTCATTACTCACGAATGAAGTTTCACACGTTTTAACAAAATTCACATTAATAAAATTAAGTCAAGTCTCTTATCTTTTAAGATCAAGTCTCTTAACTTCTTAAGTCAATAAATCATTCTTTTTATCTCTCTTAAGCCGTTATACCTAACTTCCCATAAAGCTAGTATAACTCTTAAGCTTTTAAAACCAAGTGTTACTCTTCTTTCAAAAAGGTTTCTTATTATCACACATCCAGTCAGTTATAATTCAAATCAGTTATCTTTTAAAAACCACAAAGCATTTCTTACTTACATAAAGCTGTTATAACCAACTTCCCATAAAGCCGTTATAACACTTTATGTTTTAAACCAATCAAATACATTTAACACGTATGCGTCTACGTACTACATAGTTATACACATATCATGCTAGAAAAGATAGGAAGAGGTTCACATACCTCGCGACGATTATCGACTAATAGCAAAACGCTCCAAGTACCTCAAACCGTCGGCTACACCTTAAGCCAAGCAGCTCACGCCACACGTAGTACTTCAACCTATAGAGGCCACAAGACGCCTATTAACATCTAGATCTCAACGTAGAATATTCTACAGAAAATTCGGCGACTCCTCCCCGCAATGGCGCGTAAATCTCCTCTATCGAGGCCGCTATGAGCCAACAACTCCCTGAAGGGGGTTATGCGTCTAATCCGGGCGTGTACAATTCTACTTCACAAGAATGCTACACAAGTCTCTTTGTCTGATACTATGTAATTACGATTCGATTCTCTTCTTTAAATTCAGGCTTAAGTCAAAAGACATTGCCGCAAAACTATGTTCAATTCAGTATACTTCAACTATATATTCCTACAACATGTAATTTCCAATTACAATAGAAGGACAGTAGTATTTACCTCGATAAGCCCAAAATTATCCAAGTTTAAATGTCGATCCTGAGCAAGGTTTAGCTCCTACTCAGTGCGCTCCAACCGCTCAAACAACCCTTAGAAGTTCTACGCACTTCTACTTAACACTTCAACCGACTATGAAGGTTTTCCCTTAGGGTTTTGTTTAGTGGCTAAAGGAAAGTACAATAGTATTTTCGGGCTCTACGTATAGAGGTAACTTTGGAATACTACAAGGTATAAGGTTAAGGTATTTGGGTATAGTAACAATACTTGGAGAGTATTTCTACCAAGAGGGGGGGTATTTATAGGAGACAACACCACAAGGGGGAGTGTGTACCCTCGGCCCCACTGGGAGTGGGAAACTCTCGGCCAAGGGGAGGACTCTCACCAAGGGCCTCACAAAGGGGAGGGGTGTGTTCTTGGACGAGAACACTACACTAAGGGGGGGGAAGAGAGGGCTTTCAAGACTTAGAAAGATTTTAGGATGAAGAAGTCTTCACAAAGGGGGGTATTTATAGGTCAAGCCATGGCCAACCAATGGCCACGATCATGCCAAGTGCAAGGCAAGTGTAGGGTCAAGATTCACCCATGTGTACCTTATCCATCTACCACACAAATATCACAAAATATCCTACCAACCCTTTGACTCCTTTTCGTCCAAACCGCCCAAAGTAAAGCCCAATGTGAGGGTGACACATGTCACCCTCCCGTTGGTCCAAAATTTTTCATCTCTCGGAAAAATCCGCAAAAATACTAAATGACATAGCCGGAATTTTCCCTTCGCAAGTTGTGTAAAACGTTTCGTCGAAAAACGATTCTAATCGGGTGTTGTGCACAAAAATATTTCGGCTAAGTCTACTTCAAGTTCAAACTTTTTTACGTACGTCCTCACGTACATACTCTGGAAATACGGGGTATAACATTCTCCCCTCCTTAGAAACATTCGTCCCGAATGTTCCTTCTAAGTCTCAAAACATACGTGCGCCAGTATAGTCTTCACTACTATACGTACGAAAACAAACATGCCCCACCTGGCCACAATACAACACGCGCAAACATACTTACATCCATGTCCACGAGGAAACACCTCTAGCAACACAAAAGCCCTTACCCGAGGTCTAAAATATACTTCCTTCGCACCTTCTCCTTACAAAAGAAATGATCACATCAATGCTCGCAATACATGCTCGCTTCTTCCCTTACGCGTCGTACCCTTCTCGTACACTCGAACTCTTTCTTACCATATCTCTGTTACTGATTCAGTTTCCAAATCTCTGAGTTACTATCTCTAACTTGGTCATCATTAACTGGGAACACTCTGAATGGATCTTCGATACTTTTTCGAACCTAACAACAGGAGGACCGGACATACTGCCTCCTAAGTCGGACGGCAAAAGCTAACATATAGGAAATCTGGCCTACTCTTCACATGACCTGAAAAGGCCCAAAGTAACTCGGGCTAAGTTTCCTCTGATTTCGAATCTCGTCACACCGCCAGGGTGGTACCTTCAAGAAAACCCACCGTCATCCTGAACTCCAAGCGTCGTCGCCGATCATCCGTACGACTTCTGTTGATTCTGAGCTGTCGATAACCTCTCCTGGATAGGCTTCACCCTATCCCCATCCTGCCGAAACAAGTATGAACCCACTATCGAACTTTGCGACATCGAACTAATCGGCCAAGACTTACACTTCCGCCCTACGAGGCTTCGTGGCGATATCCGAATACTGAAATGGTAGTTATAAAAGCACTCCCTCAACAGGAGGCAACAATCCTCATAGATACCCCTGAAATCCAAACACAGGCCCGAGGGCGAATGCGCTACTGAGACTCACCTGAGTTCCTAACCCGCTCGTAAAACCTCCGAAAAGAAATAGCCGAACACGGGCTTCACTGCTCGCCATAAGGTGAAGGTAGGCACCTCGTCGCGACCTTACAACCTTCCCGATATAACATCTCGCATAACTTATCGCCTAGTACAAGGTTTTGACTAAAAGATAAGACGGGTGACCTCTTGGCCCGACTCTTTCGAACGCACCCACGAACTCGTCTGACGGTTAACTAAACTTGGGCCTAACACCTCGTGACCCTACCACGGAGGACCACCACAACCGACCCCACCATAAAACAGTCGCGGGTTGACGCGCGTAGCCTCAACCCGACCACTCTCGCGTAAAACACTTGCTCCGATCCGAACAATCTCACTAATCACGTTACGAAAACCTAGCGGTCTTCTTAGCTCAACTACCCTCTTTCATTCCACACTACTCGTGACTTATCCTAACATAGCTCACGTGCACCATGCACTCCGACAAGGGTTAAACGTAAAAATATAAATCTTTTACCCAAGATGGCCTTGCCTCTAAGGTCTCTACGTATAAAACTCTAAGGCTTACACTTTTTCTTATCCCCAATCTTTCTGGTTAACTAACCATGATTTCTAATCACAATACACTTATGTGATCTGAACATAATACTTAAGATATACTCATCTTACACGTACTAATCTCTGAGGGTTAAGGATATACAGATCTACCTTCACTCCCTTAGTCGTTTAATCAAACCTGCCCCGTAGGCGCATAGCTAGTGAAGATGATGAATCGGTCATCGACATGAAGGTGAGTCCTCCTACTAGGACATCCTTTCGACACTGCCCCGACGGCGCAGTAAAACAAGTACCAACTAAAAGACGACATTCCCGTGATGGCGTCACATCGCCAATGAACATGGGAAAATCAATCGGTTAGCTGGAACCTACGTGTAGGCGTGAACGGAAGCTCGAGCTCACCAACTCCGCTTACCCGAACGCTCAACCTCGTGGAGGACCACTCTGCGCGGTGGATGTGCGTATCTAATCTGCCGTGAGGCGATTGGCCTCGAAAGTTACCAAAGGACCTTGCTATTCGGCCTCTTCGCTGTCCTCGTTAACCCGCTGATCTCTACTTTTCTTGGCTCAGCGCATAAGCCCGTACACAGGCCATGCTCAAGCCTAACTGAAGAATTACTCTTGTACAACCCTCTCTTAGATATTCATCAAGACTCGCGGTACATCGGTATACTCTCTGGTAGCCAACTCCATAGCTAGTAACAGGGTCGCCTCTTTGCAATCTCTATTCTCTGTTCCCGGTCGTGGAACTGAAGGTTCAACTTATCATGGTCGCGATGAGGCGCTACCGCCGTGCTAAACTCTGCTGGGGCTGGTGATGTCGCAGAACTCCCCAAATGAAGCGCCATGTCAGGTGATGATTGGGCCCGTGCCCACGTAACCCTCTGTACTCAACTCGCAGCTCCCTCGGCTGCCTTGCCCTCCTGGGCTCGGGTTTCCTTACACGGAGGCATAACGGTAAGGGAAAGAAATACGTTAGAGGGGTCCAACTTATAACACAGCTCTAAGGCACGATCTCAGAGTGAGAAGAATGGAAACCAATCCTAAATATCCTATAGCCTCCTGATTATTGATGTGGTGCACAACACACCGATAATCAAGACTCTACTAGATACGGTCTGTAGACACTTTCCGAGGATTAACTGCTCTGATACCACTTTTGTCACGACCCGAACCCGGGCCCGTGACTGGTGTCTTACCCCGGGCACCCTAGTGATACAACATCAGAGTAATCAGCGGAATATAAAACAATAACATGAAATAACATGAAGTATGAAATAATAATCTGAGAAAAATTGCCTTTCGGCATGTATATATGAAAACTTAAATCCGAATTACATTCCACTTACAACTCGCCTGGCGGTACTACTGCACCTCTAAGAGTGACATGACAACAATGGCGGGACGGGGCCCCGCCATACCCCTAATGTAAGCACCTACTACGACGAGGACTATACCACCGATAAGCTCGAGAAAGCGGAGCTTCCCAAGCGAATCGTGACCACGAGAGCTAGGATCAACTATCGTTGTACCTCAACTGCGGCATGAACGCGGCCCGAAGGAGTCGATAACAGTACCAAGTATGTGGCGAAAATCAGAAATGAAATCATAGCGATCTATATAAAGCGGGAGACATGTATGATAACCAAACTACGATTCACAATAAATAAGCGATCATGTCAAGTCGGGACTCGCGCGCAAAGTCATCACTCAAATATAACAACGGGTCTCACGCCACAACATCAATCATGCTGTGGAATACCTTCCTCACCGCCGATCTATGATATAAAAGCACCAAGGAATACACATGAACACCGTGTCCTACGTGTCATCATAAAACCGTGCGGGTAAGTAAATGCGAATGCATAGCCGACTACTAAAACCCACAGTACAAACAATGTCATAAATCAGATCATGAGATCTGTCTAGACCGCCACATGATCAAAGCCGCCACTCGCGCGATATCTAATGTGCGCGTCTAGCCACGGAACTTCCGCAGTCGCATAGGCCACTCGATGGCGCGTGAGGTATTCCCCGCGTCGGTAGCTACTCCGGCGTCCGCTGGACTCGCGATCTGCGTAGCATGGCCACATGACCGCTTGACCATATAGGCCGCACACTAACACGGAACTCTCGTAGCTCGCATAGGTCCCGGGACCCGCGTGGTATCCTCGAATCATAGTCACGCTGCACTGAGTATTACCCGCGTCGGAGGCGACAACCTCCGGATCATGTCGGTGAGTGGTACAATACCAACATAACGGCTGATAGTTAAACAACATAAGCGCGATCGAGGGAGAACCCCTTTACACAAACATCACAGAATACTAACACACGTAGCATCCTAACATGTTTACTTATCAAACCAACAAGAAAGTATTACAAGGCTATCACAAACCAACACAATCAAGTTATTCGCACAAGATACTTTCTACTATCTGATTAACAAGATCGAGTTTTTATCCCCAAGTACTTCATACATTAACTCTTTTAAAAGATCCGTTTCTTTCACAAAAGTCACACAATACCCGTAGTATAAAAATAGAGTGATTATCTTTTGAAGTAAACCAAAACACTTCTCTTTATAAAATCAAGTAACAACATTCTTTTCCAAACGTTCAAGTTTGCCTAATTTCAATTACTCAAGTTTCTCATTTTCGAAAGGTTTCGTAGTTCATAGTATTAATCACTTAATGATATAATTCTCTTTGAAAGCAATCTGAGAAACATATGTCTGATACGTGAGTAGGTTATTCTTGTTTATAACAATCTTATTTAAGCAGCCATGATCTAGGAAATGTAATATCATTTTGTCTCATCTTAGCTTCTATGCAGATGGAAGCCTACGGTTATTAATAATTCTTTATTAGTCAATACATTTCCCTTTATTAGCGCCGTGGTTTGTTCGACATTCATTCGATTTCAAATCGGAAACATCATTCCTTTTGAAAACCAAAATACTCATTACTCACGAATGAAGTTTCACACGTTTTAACAAAATTCACATTAATAAAATTAAGTCAAGTCTCTTATCTTTTAAGATCAAGTCTCTTAACTTCTTAAGTCAATAAATCATTATTTTTATCTCTCTTAAGCCGTTATACCTAACTTTCCATAAAGCTAGTATAACTCTTAAGCTTTTAAAACCAAGTGTTACTCTTCTTTCAAAAAGGTTTCTTATTATCACACATCCAGTCAGTTATACGTCAAATCAGTTATCTTTTAAAAACCACAAAGCATTTCTTACTTAGATAAAGCTGTTATAACCAACTTCCCATAAAGCCGTTATAACACTTTATGTTTTAAACCAATCAAATACATTTAACACATGTACGTCTACCGTACTACATAGTTATACACATATCATGCTAGAAAAGATAGGAAGAGGTTCACATATCTCGCATCGACTAATAGTAAAACGCTCCAAGTACCTCAAACCGTCGGCTACACCTTAAGCCAAGCAGCTCACGCCACACGTAGTACTTCAACCTATAGAGGCCACAAGGCGCCTATTAACATCTAGATCTCAACGTAGAATATTCTCTGAGAAAATTCTAGGCGCCTCTCCTCCCCGCAACCGCGTAACTCTCCTCTCTATCAAGGCACGCTAACAGCCAACAACTCCCTGAAGGGGGTTGTACGTCTAATCCGGACGTGTACAATTCTACTTCACAGTAATGCTACACAAGTCTCTGTGTCTGATCCCATGTAATTCTGATTCGGTTCTCTTCTTTAAATTGTGCTTAAGTCAAAAGACATTGCCCAAAACTATGTTCAATTCTATATATAGTATACTTCAACTATATATTCCTACAACATGTAATTTCCAATTACAATAGAAGAAGAGTATTTACCTCGATAAGCCCAAAATTATCCAAGTTTAAATGTCGATCCTGAGCAAGGTTTAGCTCCTACTCCGTGCGCTCCAACCCGCTCCAAACAACCCTTAGAAGTTCTACGCAACTTCTACTTAACACTTCAACCGACTATGAAGGTTTTCCCTTAGGGTTTTGTTTAGTGGCTAAAGGAAAGTATAATAGTATTTTCGGGCTCTACGTATAGAGGTAACTTTGGAATACTACCAGGTATAAGGTTAAGGTATTTGGGTATAGTAACAATACTTGGAGAGTATTTCTACCAAGAGGGGGGGTATTTATAGGACAACACCACAAGGGGTGTGTACCTCGGCCAACCCCACTAGGAGTGGGAAACTCGGCCAAGGGAGGGACTCTCGGCAGGGGCCTCACAAAGGGGAGGGTGTGTTCTTGGGCGAGAACACTACACTAAGGGGAAGAGAGGGCTTTCAAGACTTAGAAAGATTTTAGGATGAAGAAGTCTTCACAAAGGGGTACTTATAGGTCAAGCCATGGCCAACCAACGGCCAAGATCATGCCAAGTGCAAGGCAAGTGTAGGGTCAAGATTCACCCATGTGTACCTTATCCATCTACCACACAAATATCACAAAATATCCTACCAACCCTTTGACTCCTTTTCGTCCAAACCGCCCAATGCTTGATGTGAGGTGACACATGTCACCCTCCCGTTGGTCCAAAATGTTTCATCTCTTGGAAAAATCCATAAAATACTAAATGACATAGCGAATTTTCCTTCGCAAGTTGTGTAAAGCGTTTAGTCGAAAAATGATTCTAATCGTGTTGTGCACAAAAATATTTCGCTAAGTCTACTTGAGTTCAAACTTTTCTACGTGCGTCCTCACGCATACTGGAAATACGGTATAACACCCACTTAATCCGCCACGGTTGACCGCACACGCCCTCAACCCGACCTCGCGTCAGAACTCTCTTGGTTCTCTATCCGGAACAATCTCACAAATCAAGTCAGGAAAACCTAGTGGTCTTGTTAGCTCAACTACCCTCTTTCATTTCATACCACTCAGGGACTTATCACACAAATATATCCCTACGTATACTATGCACTCTGACAAAGGTCAACACAAACATAAATCTTTTACTCAAGATGGCCTCGCATCTAAGGTTTCTACGTATAAAACTCTAAGGCTCACACTTTCCCTGTCCCCAAACTTACCCTTAAACATGTTTTCTAAACATAATTTTAACATAATGCTATCTAAACATAATACTTAGCACTTTATCATATCATCTACGCATACTAGTCTCTAGAGGGGTAAGAATATACCTGTACTGTCACGACCCGAACCCGGGCCCGTGACTGGTGCCTTACCCCGGGCACCCTAGTGATACAACATCAGAGAAAATCAGCGGAAATAAAACATAAACATGAAATAAGAGATTTGATTAAATAAACAGGCTAACCAAAACTGTTGCCTTCTGTATATATACATAAAAACCCGAACAGTTATCCTTTTACAGACGCTGCCCACAACAGTGCTACAGACCTCTAAGATTTATACAACCACTATGAAGGGGACAGGGCCCCGCCATACCCCTGAATGTACAAGAATCGACAGACTCAGGGTAACATACCAAAAGATAAGCCTCCGAAGGAACGGAGCTTCCCAATACGCTGAAATGTGATCCTAAACGCGGGGATCGATAGCCGATGTACCTCTACCTGCGGCATGAACGCAGCCCCCCGAAGGAGGTCAGTACAACAGGTACCAAGTATGTGAAACTGTAAAAGACTGTAAATGAAATCATAATAGTCTATATAAAGCAGGAGACATGTATGATAACCAAACTACAGTTCACAACATAAAAGCAGTCATGTCAAGTCAGGGACTCACGCCCTCAAGTCATCCTCACGTGCCGTGGAACTCCTTCCTCTGCCGCGATCTAGGTATAAATCGTGTGGAATACGTGTCCCGGCCCATCCCGTGGGACTCGGTAAAGAATCATGTGGAATACGTGTCCCGGCCCATCCCATGGGACTCGGTAGAGAATCAGATGAAATATGTGTCCCGGCCCATCTCATGGGACTCGGTGAATAATCAGATGGAATACGTGTCCCGGCCCATCCCATGGGACTCGGTGAAGAATCAGATGAAATACGTGTCCCGGCCCATCTCGTGGGATTCGGTGAATAATCGTTCATAACAAATCAGCCGGCCCTCCATCGAGAGACGCGGTGGTATATAAATATAGTATTTGCACAACAAGGCTATCAAACACAAAAATAGGCAAGTTACACACAACTCAAGTTTATTTTTAGGCCAAAGTCCAGGTTCTGACCCTAAAGTATTACATACGTTAAATTCTTTTTAAAAGATCCATTTCTTTTATAAAGGTCACCCGATACCCGTAGTATAAAAATAGGGTGACTCACATTTTTAGGTAAACCTAAACACTTTCTTTTTCAACATCAAGTAACAACATTCTTTTCCCTAACGTTCAAGTTTGCCTAATTTCAAATGCTCAAGTTTCTCACTTTCGAAAAAGGTTTCGTAGTTCATAGTTTTAATCCTTTAAAACATAATTCTCTTTTAAACAATTTGAGAAACATATGCCTTATATGTGAGTAGGTTATTCTTGTTCATAATCAATCTTATTAAGCAGCCATGATCTAGGAAATGTAATATCATTTTGTCTCATCTTAGTTTCTATGCAGATGGAGGTTTCTACTGGTTTTATTAATACTTCATTATTCAATACATTTTCCTATATTAACGCTGCAGTGGTTTGTCGATACTCATTCTGATTTCCGAAATCAGTAAACATTTCTCCTTTTAAAAACCAAGTACTCATTACTCACGAATGAGGTTTCACACAAAATTCATATTAATTCATTCAAGTCAAGTCTCTTATCTTTTAAGATCAAGTCTCTTAACTTCTAAAAATCAGTAAATCATTCTCTTTACCACTCTTAAGACGTTATACCTAACTTCCCATAAAGCTAATATAACTCTTATGTTTTCAAAACCAAGTATTACTCTTCTTTCAAAACGGTTTCTTAATCTTTTGAAATACTTCAAGATTCTTTATTATTCAGTCTTAAGTCAAAAGACATTGCCGTAACACTACATTCAGTTAACACACGTACGTCTGCCGTACTATATATATATATTTCGTTAAAATACTTCATGCTCAAGAGTATAGGAAGAATCACATACCTCGCGACGATTGTCGACTATTAGCAAAACGCTCCACGGCTATAACCCGGCTAGCCTTGTCCACCTTCCAAGTAGTACATGCTACTCGCAGAACATTCAACCAATAAAGGTTAAGTCTCATAAATACGATCCTATGTAAATCTGATTTAATCTTCTTCTTTAATATTCTTCTGACGTGATTTCAGTTCAATTCTTTTCTGTAATATCCTTCTATTACAGTTCAATTCTCTTATATTCATTTATATACTACTACAATATGTAATTTCCAATTACAATAGAAGGATAGGATTATTTACCTCGGTAAGCCCCAAAATTATCCAAGTTTAAAGTCGATCCTGAGCAAGGTTTAGCTCCTACTCCGTGCGCTCCAATCCGCTCCAAACAACCCTTAGAAGTTCTACGCAACTTCTACTTAACACTTCAACCAACTATGAAGGTTTTCCTTAGGGTTTCGTTTAGTGGCTAAAGGAAAGTATAATAGTATTTCCGGGCTCTACGTATAGAGGTAACTTTGGAAAGTACTACAAGGTATATGGGCTAAGGTATTTTGGCATTATAACAATACTTGGAGAAGTATTTCTCTACCAAGGGGTATTTTCGCCAGCACAACTAGGTGGGGTACTTTCGGCCAAGGGGGAGGAGTACCCTCTCGGCCAAGGCTTCTCAAAAGGGGGGGGGGGGGAGACCTTGGACGAACACAACACTTAAGGGGGAGAGGGTTTTTAGACTTGGAGAATGATTTTTGGATGAAGAAGTTCATCAACTAAGGGGGGGTATTTATAGGTCAAGCAATGGCCAACCAATGGCCAAGATCAAGCCAAGTGCTATGCAAGTGTAGGGTCAAGATTTAACCATGTGTACCTTATCCATCTACCACACCAACTTGCACAAAATATCCTACCTAACCAATGCCACCTATTTCGTCCATCTTGCCGCCCCAACCTCTTCCAATGTGAGGGTGACACATGTCACCCTCCCGTTGGTCCAAAATGTTTCGTCTCTCGGAAAAATCCGCAAAAATTATAAATGACATAGCCGGAATTTTCCCTTCGCATTTTCTTTAAAACTTTTCGTCGAAAAACGACTCTAATCGGGGGTTGTGCACAAATTTCGAACCTATGCCTACTTTAAGGCTTAAATTTATAATACGTACGCCCTCACGTACATACTCTGGAAATACGGGGTATAACATGTACCATCTGCTCCACTCTAATCATAGGCACGCCTGCCAGGCCCATACCGTATGAAAGGCGATGAACTCACATCGACCGTGAAGCTGCGTCATTCTGCCAAAGCCCCTTCCTATAAGCACGATCTCGTCACATGGCCCCGACGGCCGCAGTGAAACAAGCACCGATGAAGACGACATTCCCGGGATGACGCCTGCCACATCGTGCACACTGAGGGGGACATGAATCCTGCTGGCTAGAACCCGTGTATATCTGTAAACCAGAAGCCCTGGAGCTCTGACCAGCTCCCGAATACCCCGAACGTCCTGAAGACTGTGGAGGACCACTCTGTACTGGCGGAGGTACATAACTAGCCTGCTGCTGAGGCGGTCCGCCTCGAAAGTTACCAAAGGACCCTGCTGTCCTGGCCCTTTTTTGCTGATCTCGGTCATTCCGTCGACCTCTCCGCTCCTCACATCCCAGTGCATAAGCCTGTATGCGGGCAATGTCCATGCCCGGCTGAAGAGCTACACCCGAACAAGCCTCTGCTAAGTAGTCATCAAGCCCGGTGACGTAGCGGTGCACTCTGTCCTCCATGTCGGCTACCAAAGCGGGGACGTACCGAGCTAATGAGTCAAACTCCACATTGTACTCCCGAACCGTACGCCCGGTCTGTCTCAACGTCAAAAATCTGTCGGCCCGAGCCCTTCTCATCTGTGGAGGCAAGAAATGTGCAAGAAATGCCCCTGAGAACTCGTTAAAATGCGGCGGAAGTGCATACTCTCCCGGGACAGCTCCACGAATCAAACCGGATCATTGCGGATCACGCGGCCGATGCGAACCTAAGACCACCGACTCGGTCTCAAGCCTTGATCACTCTCTCATGATCCGGCGAATCGCCGAATGAACTCCTGCGGATCATCCTCGTGCCTCGACCGTAGAACTCGGCGGGCTACAACTCGTAAAGTCCCGTAGCCTCAAACTATCCGATCTTGGGTGAACCATGGTACCTCGAACTGCTGCGTCGGCCTATCCTCGTATGCAGCCACGATCACGGCGATCGGGCCATCTCTTTGTAACCCATCTCCTGCTCCGGGCTATGGGGTGAGGCTCAGTCTTGTGGTCTCGGCAGCCCACCGCTGCGGCCTAAACTCTTTGGGCTGGCGGCGTCGCAAAACTCGCCGTCTGAAGCACTATCTCAGGTAATGACTGGGCCTGTGCCCCCGTACTCCTCTGTATCATACTAGCAGCTCCCTCGGCTGTCTTGCCCATCTGGGCCCGGGTTGCCTTGCGCAGAGGCATAACTGGTAAAAAACGAAATGCGTCAGAGGGGTCCAACTTATAACACAGCTCTAAGGCACGATCTCAGAATGAGAAGAATGGAAACCAATCCTAAATGTCCTGCAGCCTCTTGATTATAGATGTGGTGCACAACACACCGATAATCAAGACTCTACTAGACACGGTCTGTAGACACTTTCCGAGGATTAACTGCTCTGATACCACTTTTGTCACGACCCGTTCCGGGGCCCGTGACTGGTGCCTTACCCGGGCACCCAAGTAGTCATACATCAGAGAAATCAGCGGAATATAAAACATACAGATATGAAACAAGAGATAAGATAATAAAACAGGCCAACCAAAACGGTTGCCTCTTGCATATATCTGAAATTTTGAACGATTACATCCTTTTTACAAACCCCGCCCACAACATTTACTACGGACCTCTAAGAAAGTAACACCTATGACGGGACAGGGCCCTGCCATACCCCTGAATGTACAGAACCTACAACTCAGGGAAACATACCAAAAGATAAGCCTCCGGAGAAACGGAGCTTCCCAATACGCTGAACTGTGATCCTATGAGCGAGGATCAACAACCGGTGTACCTCTACCTGCGGCATGAACGCAGCCCCCCGAAGGAGGTCAGTACAACAGGTACCAAGTATGTGAAACTGAAAAATACTGTAAATGAAATCATAGTAGTCTATATAAAGCAGGAGACATGTATGATAACAAAACTACAGTTCATAATATACAAGCGATCATGTCAAGTCGTGACTCACGCCTCAAAGTCATCCTCACGCGTGGAACTCCTTCCTCACTGCCGGCAGTCTAGGTATTAGTTATGTGATACGTGTAACATGTCTCGGCCCATCTCATGGACTCGAGGTGAAATCGTATGGAATACATTCCCGGTCCATCTCATGGACTCGGTATCAAATCAGGTGGTATACATTCCCGGTTCATCCCATGAACGCGGTGTCGCATGAAATACATTTTCGGTCCATCTCCTGGATGCGGTATCGTGGTGAAATACATTCCCGGTTCATCCCATGAACGCGGTGTCGTGGTGAAATACATTCCTGGTTCATCCCATGAACGCCGTAGTCGAGTGAAATACATTCCCGGTTCATCCCATGAACGCGGTAGTCGAGTGAAATACATTCCCGGTTCATCTCATGAACGCGGTAGTCGAGTGAAATACATTCCCGGTTCATCCCATGAACGCGATAGTCGAGTGAAATACATTCCCGGTTCATCCCATGAATGCGGTAGTCGAGTGAAATACATTCCCGGTTCATCCCATGAACGCGGTGTCGTGTGGCCATAACATTTAAACGCTCATTTAAGACAGATTAAGTTATTACCATGTTTTCCTTTTAAAACAATTAAGACAATATTATGCCCTTCTTTTTTAAACCAAAGCACTTTCCCTCTTAAAGTCAAGTAACAACATTCTTTTCCAAAAGTTCAAGTTTGCCTAATTTCAAATATTCACGTTTCTTATTTTCGAAAGATTTCATAGTTCATAGTCTTAATCATTTAATAACATAATTCTCTTTTAAAAACAGTTGAGTAATATATGCCTTATGTGTGAGTAGGTTATTCTTGTTCATAACAATCTTATTAAAGCAGCCATGATCTAGGAAATGTAATATCATTTTGCCTCATCTTAGCTTCTATGCAGATGGAGGTTTCTACTGGTTTTAATAATACTTTATTAGTCATTACATTTCCCTTTATTAACGCTGCTGTGGTTTGTTCGATACTTATTCTCATTTCCGAAACCAGTAAAACATTATTCCTTTTACAAACCAAGTACTCATTACTCACGAATGAGGTTTCACGCTTTTTAACAAAATTCATATTAAATCAATTAAGTCAAGTCTCTTATCTTTTGAGATCAAGTCTCTTAACTTTTAAAATCAATAAACCATTCATTTTATTACTCTTAAGTCGTTATACCCAACTTCCCATAAAGCTAGTATAACTCTTAACTTTCAAAACCAAGTGTTACTCTTCTTTCAAAACGGTTTCTTAATTCTTTTGAAATACTTCAAGATTCTTATTATTCAGGCTTAAGTCAAAAGACATTGCCGTAAAACTACGTTCAGTTAACGCACGTACGTCTACCGTACTATATATATATATATATACTTTTAAAAATATCATGCTCAAGAGTATAGGAAGAATCACATACCTCGTGATGATTTATCGACTATTAGCAAATAGCTCCAACGTACTGTAATCCTGCTAGCCTTTTCCACCCTTCAAGTAGAATACGCTAATCGCAGTACTTCAACCTATATTGGTCATATAAGTCTATCAACGTCTAGACTACTCTGCAGAATAATTCTAGATACAGATTCCTTTATTCTACGGAAAATTGGGCAGCACTTCCCTACCCGCCAAACTACACAAGTCTACTGTAAATACAGTCCTATGTAAGTACAATTTAAATCTTCTTCTTTAATATTCTTCTGATGTGATTTCAGTTCAATTCCTTTTCTGTAATATCCTTCTATTACAGTTCAATTCTCTTCTGTAATATCCTACTATTTCTCTTATATTCACTTCTATACTACTACAGTATGTAATCTCCAATTACACTAGAAGGATAGGATTATTTACCTCGATAAGCCCAAAATTATCCAAGTTAAATGTCGATCCTGAGCAACGTTTAGCTCCTACTCCGTGCGCTCCAACCCGCTCCAAACAACCCTTAGAAGTTCTACGCAACTTCTTCTTAATACTTCAACCGGCTATGAAGATTTTCCTTAGGGTTTCGTTTTTGTATCAAGGGAAGTATAATAGTATTTCTGGGCTTTTAGTATAGAGGTAACTTTGGAAAGTACTACAAGGTATTTGGGCTAAAGTATTTGGGAATAGTAACAACACTTGGAGAATACTTTTCTACCAAGGGGGAGGGTATTTGTACGAGAACAACTTTAGGAATGGGGGGGGGGGGTTTGCCTCGGCTAGGGCTTCACAAAGGGGGAGGGGGAAGGTAGGACGAAAACTACACAAAGGGGAGGGAGTATTTTCCTTGGAATTTCACAAGTGTGGATGAAGAATAAGTCTTCAACTAAGGGGGTATTTATAGGACAACAAAGGGCCAAGATCAAGACAAGTGGTGGGCAAGTGTAGGGTGAGGATTTGGGCAAGTGTACCTTATCCATCTACCACCAAAATATCCTACCTAACCCTTGACCAAAAACAAGGACAAAAACGCCCAATGTTTCGTCCACTTTGAGGGTGACACATGTCACCCTCCCGTTGGTCCAAAATATTTCGTCTCTCGGAAAAATCCGCAAAAATAATAAATGACATAGCCGTATTTTTCCCTTCGCAAAGTCCGGAAAATGACTCTTTTCGCTAGTTGTGCACAATTTCGACCCTTATGCCTACTTTAAGGCTAAAAACTTTTGTACGTACGCCCTCACGTACATACTCTGGAAATACGGGGTATAACAACAAATTCTTATCCAATTCCTTTTCAATCCAAGTTGTTTAGTATAACATGGTATCAAGCCACAATTGATTATAACTACTACAATCTTCAAGTAGGTAACATGCGACGATTCTAATTAACGACCAAATTGTATTTCAACTTCAAATGGCTAGAATGTCATTTCGGATTCTAGGCTTCAACTATCCATATCACTTATAAATCTTCAACACAATATACTTCATGCTAGTTAAAAGTAAGGCTACAACAATATGAAATCTTATAACACTTTAAGAGAACAAGATTGTCACCTCAACGAGCCTTAATCCAACTTCAAGATCCGAAGTCGCTCCCTAGCAACTTAGAGCCTCTCCTTGACACTTCAATCCGCCACTTGAAGCCCTTAGAAGATCACAAACAACTTTCCTTTAATCTTTCAATCCAAACCTATGAAAGAAACTAGGTTTTCACCTTGCGACTAATACGAAAACGATACTTTTCCGGGATTTTTCTATTGATATACCCTTACAATACACTTAGGAACCTTGGTTTAAAGTGGGGAGATTATTGGACAATAAACAAATTTTTTTCTTGTTTTGGAACCTTGAACCCGAGAGCCTCTCTCAAGTGTTCTTCAATTTCTTGAAATTTTTTCTAAGTGTGGAAGCTTGTCTTGCTACTAGTACACATATATAACATAATGGAGGGTCAAGATTAGCACAAATGTGTGGCTTAGATACATTTCACTAGGATCAAGCCCAAGTGGCCCTTGGACTTAGTCAACAATGTCAAGCTCTAAGACTTAGCAAGACTTGCTCGTCCTACTAATGGTCAAATGACCCTTTTACCCATGCCAATTTTGTCCAAGGCCAACTTAAGGAGGGTGACATATGTCGCCCTCCCATTCGTCGCAATATTTCGTTTTCCGACAATTCCATAATTCCGATAAATTTTTACTAGTCTCAAATCTTAACATTTGTGAGTTCTTACGTACGTTCTTATAAACATGTCCTGTAATTACGGGGTGTAACATTTTTACCCCCTTAGAAACATTCTTCCCCGAATGTTCTTTCGGAGTTAACTTATAAATAGCGACATAGTCTCCTTTTACAACCCCGACATACCAATAATGCCACACGTGGCCACATAATAGCACTTAAGAAAAAATACTTCAATTAAAACTTGACAAGTAAGGGAAAAATGAATTACCTGAAGGTGTAGGGAATAAGTGAGGATACTTCCTCAACATGTCCTCCTCCGCTTCCCAAGTCATCTCCTCCCTATTTTCATTCCGCCACAAGACTTTGACGGAAGCCACATCCTTGGTCCGCAGTCGCCTGACCTGGCGATCGAGTATCGCTATGGGACTCTCCTCATACGATAACCCCTCTGTCACCTGGACCTCGCTAGCTGGGAAAACTCTCGATGGATCTCCGATACACTTCCGTAACATAGAAACATGGAAGACTGGATGTACCGCCTCTAAATCTGATGGCAGATCCAACTCATAGGCAACCTTGCCTACTCTACGGATGATCTGGTAGGTCCCAATGTACCTTGGGCTAAGTTTCCCATTCTTTCCGAACCTCATCACACCCTTCATGGGTGATACCTTCAAGAAGACTCAATCGTCTACCTGAAACTCTAAATGTCGACGTTGATTATCTGCATAAGACTTCTGCCGACTCTGAGCTGCTAACAGTCTATCTTGGATAAGCTTCACCTTATCCATAGCCTGCTGAATCAAGTCTGGGCCAACTAACTGCACCTCGCCCACGTCGAACCAACCAATCGGCGACCTACGTTTCCGCCCATACAAAGCCTCATATGGCGCCATCTGTATACAAGAATGGTAGTTGTTGTTATAAGCAAACTCCATAAGAGGCAAATGATCCTCCCAGCTACCCCCGAAATCAATCACACAGGCTCGCAGCATATCCTCAATTGTCTGGATAGTACGCTCGCTGCGCCCGTCGATCGAGGATGAAACGCGATCGAGGCTCACCTGTGTCCCTATTCCCTTCTGAAAAGACCTCCAGAAGTTAGCCGTAAACTGGGCTCCTCTGTCTGATATAATCGATATAGGGACTCCGTGCAGCCTCACAATCTCCCTGATATACAATCTGACATAATCCTCAGCCGAATACGTAGTCCTGACTGGAAGAAAGTGGGTTGATTTCGTCAGCCTGTCTACAATAACCCAGATGGAGTCATACTTCCTCTGAGTATGAGGTAACCCTGTAACAAAGTCCATGTTGATCACCTTCAACTTCCATGTTGGAATATCAATAGCCTGCAATAGCCCACCGGGCTTCTGGTGCTCAACCTTGACCTGCTGACAATTACGACACTGCGCAACAAAACCTGCCACGTTCCTCTTCAGGCCATCCCACCAATACATACATCTGAGGTCATGGTATATCTTAGTAAACCCCGGATGAACAGAATAACGGGCGCTGTGTGCCTCCTCCAGAATCTGCTGACAAAGTCCTGCAACATCGGGAACACACAATCTGCCCTCAAACCTTAGCACCCCATCTGGCGCTACCTCAAATAGACTCCTCTCCTCTCGAAGAGCCGTATCTCGATACCGTATCATAACTGGGTCCTCATACTGTCGCCTCCTCACCTCATCAACGATGGAAGACTCGGCAATCTCACGAACCCGGACCCCACTATCATCGGTATCGACCAATCGAACCCCAAGGCTCGCTAGCTGATGGATCTGACGAACCATGTCATGTCTCTCTGGCTGTACCTCTGACAGACTCCCCATCGATCTATGACTCAAAACATCTGCAACCATGTTGGCTTTTCCCGGATGGTATAGGATGTCAACATCATAATCCTTCAACAACTCTAACCACCGTCTCTGCCGCAAGTTCAGCTCCTTCTGCCTAAAGATGTTGTTACACCCCGTAAGTCTAGGACATGTAAAAGAGAATGTACGTAAGGAATCAAGACTTGGAAATTGGTACGAAAGGAAGAATTGTTTTTCCGACGGAAAATCTTCCGGACGTCGAAAAGGAAAAATGTTCGTTGTTGAGAATTGGATTCTCAAAATGCATTATTTGAAGAGTATGGAACTTATTAACATTATGAAAATTTATTTTTACGGATTTGGTCATGTGGGGCCCACCCGAGGAATTTTACGTTTTGTGGGACCCACGAGGGTTATGGAATTTTATGGATGAATGAGAGGGCGACACGTGTCACCTCTCCCACATGGTCTTGGTCGAAATTTGTAAGGGTAAAATGGTCATTGACCATCTTGGAAGATAAGTCTTCAAGCTTGAGATTGTTGACCAAGTCAACTTGTCCACTTGGCTTAACATTAATTATCATTCATCATAGCCCACAAGTGTATTAATCTAAGCCCTCCAATATGTTTTATAAGCTTACTACTAGTGCAAAACTAGTCTTAAACACTTAGAAAAATTAGAGAACATTTGTGCAAGAACAAGAGCTCTCGGGTTTGCACCTTTTGCCACAAGAAAAATTTGTAGTTTTGATCCATTGTTCACAAGACTTAAACCCAAGGTCCCTAAGGGTATTGTAAGGATATCTCAATAGAAAGATTTCGGGAAAACGGCGTTTTCACGTTAGTCGCAAGGCGGAAACTTAAGGAGTTCTTCAACTTTGAAGTTGGAACTTGAATATGGGTTATTCATAGGCTTCTAAGTAGTGCTTGGAGCGGATTGGAACATAAGGAAAGGAGCTAAGAATTTGCTAAGGAGCGACTTTGAATCTTGGAAATTTTAAGGGCTTGTAAAGGTATAATTCTTGTCGTTTTAGCAATTAAGATTTACTTATCATTGTAGCTATGGATATTAGCAAGCATGAGTTATATATTATGAGGTTTGATAAGTGTTTTGGCTATTGGAACCCTAATCCGAAAACTAGCATGTTTAGCCTTATGATTACATTTCAAGTAGATTATTAGTTTTAGTCGTCGCATGTTGTAGAAAGAAGGAAATTGTAGTTGTGGAAGTTGTTTATGACTATATAACATGTTAGACCTTAGAACTTGGAATTGGAAAAAGAATTGGAAAAGACTTTGAATTGTTGGTTATGTAGTTGGCCGAGAATGGCTTTAAATATGGAACTACTTCGTATGAATTGTGGGGCGGAATTTTACACGTATTGTAAGGCGTGTAATCCCCTTTTTTTGGTTGTTGTTTTGAGCCTTAAAAGTGGCGTGTTGGTTATTGTATTCGGCCTTGAAAAATGTGGCAAAGTGAGTAGAAACAAAGGAAGTGCTGCCCGATTTTCCGTAGAATTAGAGACCATTACTTAGTATTATTCTACGTTAGAGACTAGAAGTTGATAGTCATGTTGTGACCATTATAGGTTGACAATTCTACGTACGGCGTATTCGGCTTAGCTTGTGGATTTAGCCGAAAAGGTATGTGAACTATATCCTCTTCTAGCATGATTCCTTAAGATAAAGAAAGTATGTCCTACTCCTTAAATGATCCATTCCTTGGTTGTATTTGGATTGCCTAAAATAGAATTTGTTCTATGTACTTCCTTGATTGTACTTTGATGTTTAAATTGTAAGTTGTATAATCCATTGCCTTAGTGAAGTTGGATTCTTAAAAGTGAAAGTATTTTACTTAAAGTACATAGAGTCTTGAAAAGGAAGTGGTTTCCAAACCTTTTGGCTAGTGCCTTAGTTCCAAAACCTAAGGGTTGTTGTAATGACTTTAGGGGAGTTAAAGGAGTGATTTACTTAATTGTTTTAAGAGAGGAGAAATGACATGATTTAAGAGAAGTAACTTGTTTTAAAGGTGTGAGTTACTTGAGGTTTAAAAGTAGAAGAAACTTGTTTTCTAAATATTAAGAGACTTGAAGTATTTTTGAAAGTTAAGAAACTTGATTTGTAAGTATGTGATACTTGGTTTTAAGTATAAGTCTCTTGATTAGAAAAGGAATGAATATGTCTAAAACCATAAAGGTTTATAACGGCTTTATGGGAAGTTGGTTATAACGTCTTTATGAAAGGTTAAGAAGGTTGTCTATTTTGATTAATGGGCATAAGTTTCCTAGATTGTGAAAATTTGAAGTTACTTGATTTCAAGCTTTGAAATGAGTTTTCTAAAAAGTGTAGTAACTTACTTTGAAAAATAGACATACATTGATACTACGGGTGTTAGTATCTTGGGGTTTTACATAAAAATGAGTCTTTTGAAAAGAATGTACGTATGTAGTACTTTGGCTTGTTTAATTGAGAATTATTCTATGTGTGCCTTGATAAGTACTTTGACTTGTTTAATTGAGAATTATTCTATGTGTGCCTTGATAAGTAATTTGGCTTGTTTAATTGAGAATTATTCTATTAGTGCCTTAAGTAAACCAAAAATGAGAGTGTATATGAATAAGACTAATAAGAAGTTAGGGGGATTTCTTAACTTGCTTACTTATTGTGTGATAAGCCGGTAGTGCTTATGTTATGTATGATGGCCAGTTGAGGTAGGGTAAGAGTATAAATGAGGGGTGTATCCTCAAAGATCGTTATACCACCTGCTTTATCACTTTCTCCAAGGCAAGAGTATAAATGAGGGGTGTATCCCCAAAGATCGTTATACCACCTGCTTTATCACTTTCTCCAGGGTAAGAGTATAAATGAGGGGTGTATCCCCAAAGATCGTTATACCACCTGCTTTATCACTTTCTCCAGGGTAAGAGTATAAATGAGGGGTGTATCCCCAAAGATCGTTATACCACCTGCTTTATCACTTTCTCCAGGGTAAAAGTATAAATGAGGGGTGTATCCCCAAAGATCGTTATACCACCTGCTTTATCACTTTCTCCAGGGTAAGAGTATAAATGAGGGTGTATCCCCAAAGACCGTTATACCACCTGCTTTACCACCTTCTCCAGGGTAAGAGTATAAATGAGGGGTAAATCCCCAAAGATCGTTATACCACCTGTTTCCGTGGATTTGCTACCTATACATTTGATTACTCTCATTGTTAGTGTTACACCCCGGAAATTTCAGGATATGTTTCTAAGAACGTACGTAAGAACTACAAAATGTTAAGGTTTGAGACGAGTAAAAATTTATCGGAATTTTAGAATTTGTCGGAAAACGAAATATTGCAACGAGCGGGAGGGCGACACGTGTCACCCCCCTTAATGGTCTTGGACGAAAATGACATGGAGGAAATGGTCATTTGACCACAATTTAAAAGACCAAGTCTTGCAAAGGCAATTAGCTTGACATTGTTGACTAAGTCAATGCCACTTGGCTTGATCCTTGTGAAATGCATCCAAACCACCCATTTGTTCTAATCTTGACCCTCCATATATTTATATAAGCTCCTTAGTAGCAAGACAAGGCAAAACACTTAGAAAAAATTTCAAGAATATTTGATGAACTTGAAGAGGTGCTCTCGGCCAACCTAGGGTTTCAAAGGAAAAAATTTCAATTTTTGTCCAATAATCCCCCCACTTTATACCAAGGTACCTAAGGGTATTGTAAGTATATCTCAATAGAAAGATCCCGGAAAAGTGGCGTTTTCGTATTAGTCGCAAGGCGGAAAGTTAAGGAATTCTTCAACTTTGAAGTTGGAACTTGAAGAAGAGTTCTTCATAAGCTTCTAAGGGTAGCTTGGAGTGGATTGGAATGTCAAAAAGAGGCGCTAAAGTTGCTAAGGATCGACTTGTGATCTTGGATCAAAATTGGGCTAAATGAGGTATAATCTTCGTCTTACTTTTGTAATTGAAGATTCCATGTTATTATAAGTTAGAAATGATCTTGTGATATGTGTTATGAAGTTTGATAAGTGTTATGGAAATTTGGAAGCTCAAATCCGGAAGTGACATGTTGAGTCATTGAAATTGAATTACAATTTGGTCGTTAACTAGAATTGTCGCATGTTACTTACTTGAAGATTATAGTAGTAATAATCGATTGCGACTTGATATCATGTTATGTTAACAACTTGGATTGAAATGGAAATTGGATTAGAATTGATGTTGTAGTACTTCAAGTTTGCCGAATTAGCCTAGTAAGTTGTATTACTTTGATATCGTTTGTGGGGCGGAATTTTACACGTCTAGTAGGCGTGTAATACCCTATTGTTGATTGCATTGTTTGGGCCTTAAATGTGGCGTGTTTGGTTATTGTATTCGGCCTTGAAAAAGGTGGCAAAGTGAGTAGAAACAAAGGAAGTGCTGTCCGATTTTCCGTAGAATTTAGTGACTTTGCACTTGGAATATTCTACGATTGAAACTAGAATTTAATAGACGTACTATGGTCATTATAGGTTGACATACTACGTACGGCGAATTGGACTTAGCAAGTGGATTAAACCGAAGAGGTATGTGGAACTTTCTTATCTCTTGAGCATGAATAGGTTGTAAATGTATAGTACGGTAGACGTACAAGATTTTGACAATCTAGGTCCATTTGATATCCTTGGCTTATTTTAAGAATGTCCAAGTTGGTTGAGTTAGGGAGTTAACTCACTTGTTTAAATATTAAGGATATCTTGGTTTGCAAAAGTTAAGAGACTTTAAGTATGTTGAAAGTATTTTGATACTTGTTTTGTTGGAAAGTTTAAGTCTCTTGGTTATAAAGAAGTATGTAAGTTGCTAATGTATAAAGCTAGTATAACAGCTTTATGAGAAGTTGGTTATAATAGCTTTATGGAAAGTTAAAAAGAGTGGTTTACTCTAAGTAATTTAAGTATGATAAATGACTTGTTTTAATGAAAGGAAAATTGATTTTAAGGCATCAATTGCCTAAGATTTTATAAGAAAAGGAGTCACTGGATTTAGAAACCTAACTTTATTTCTAAAGGTATTGTGACTTGTCTTGAAACGTAATTTCGACTTGATACTATGGTTAATTAGTATCTTGGAAGTTTTATAGGAAAAAGAGTCATTTGTTTTAAAGAGTAGAAGTACGTAGTACTTTGGGTTAAATTTTCGGATTTTATAAAGACATGTTAGTGCCTTAAGTAGACTAAAATGAGAGTGTATATGAACAAGGATAATAAGAAGTTAGGGGGATTTCTTAACTTGCTTATATATTGTATGATAAGCCGGTAGTGCTTATGTTATGTATAATGACGCTTTGTGCTAGTGGTATATTATTCATTCATGGTCATTCCGGGTTTGTGGCATTTTCATATTCCGTGGATTTGCTACCCACGATGCGAGAATACCTCACGCGAGTCCGTGGGGCTTATGCGGTGAAATAGTCCCGTGCGGCGGGTCCGACCTATCACGAGGAATACCTCATGCGAGTCCGTAAGGGCTTATGCGGGTGAAATAGTCCCATGCGAGGAATATCTCATGCGGGTCCACGCGACCTATGCGGGTGAAATAGTCCCAGGTGTAGGATTGCTTAATGATACTGCGGGCGGTTGGTCCTGCTTTGATCGTGAGCTTCCTATTTTATATTGTAAGTATACTACTATTTACTCTCATTGTTAGTAAGGCACTGCGTACTGTTAATTGAGTTATCTATTTCGGAGGCTTATTCCTGGTATTGTCGGTTGTTGTACATTCAGGGGTATGGCGGGGCCCTGTCCCGCCAGAGTTGTTCTTAGAGATCTGTAGTCACATTGTGGATTGGGTTGTAAAAAAAAAATGGACTGTCTTATTTGTATAGTTTATGGAAGGTGGCCTTATCGGCTAGCCTGTTGTTATTTTATGCTTAAGTATTTTTATCAATTGTGTATGTTCCGCTGCTATTCTCTGATGTATACCAAAAGGGGTGCCCAGGTAGGGCACCAGTCGCGGGCCCGGGGTCGGGTCGTGACAAAAGTGGTATCAGAGCAGTTAGTCCTCGGAAAGTGTCTGACGCCAGTGCAGTAGAGTCTTGATTATCGGTGTGTTGTGCACCACATCTATAATCGAGAGTGCAGGACATTTAGGATTGGTTTCCATTCTTCTCACTCTGAGATCGTGCGATAGAGCTGTATGGTTAGGGTCGTCTCTCCCTAACAAGTTATGTTGTTTGCAGCTACGAGAAAGGCAGCAGTGACCCAGGAAAGATTATGTGGATTGCGTATCCAGGTTGGTAATGTTTGTAGTATAGTTGGTATTGTGACATATAACTATACGGATTTATGTATGAGGGTCAGACGCGTGTTGCCTAGAATGATTTTAGATTACCAGGATTTGGTAAGGACTAAATAAATACCGGGAAGGTAGGAAACAGTTTAATGAATTCTCATCAAGGTTTTACGTACTAATTTGAGATAATTAGGAAATGATGAGCTGTCTGAGAAGGAAATGGACCCTTAAGAGGTTATTATTAAGGGAATTAATGGAAGACTATGTTAATAGATTGAGCTACGTAGTAGGATTTTGAGAATGGTACGGGTGAGGTCCGTATGGAGTAAGTATGGTTGTTGTGGTCAAGACAACACGATTATGGTATTACGAGAAGTTTTTGTACCCGTTTACGGGGGGACTGATAAGGTAGGCATGGGGCTTGGAAATTGCGAGCCTAAGAATGTGATAGCCACCGAGACCTTAGGTATATAATGCCTTCTCGGGTAGTAAAAACTTAAGTCAGACCAAGGGTAAGAGTTAAGTGCGACGCCGAGTCGAGTTGAGGACCTATTAAGGATCGCCCCATAGCTTGAAATGGAACGGGATCAGTTGGTAGTAGTCCCTCCACGTGACAGGGTCACGAGGGTGCAAGGCCCAAGTCTAGTTAATCATTTTACGGGTTCGTGGACGCGTTCCACCGGAACCAGGTTGAGAGAGCCGGAAATGGCCTTATGTTGTTTAGAATAGTAACTCCAAAGATAGGAGGCCCGAATTAGTATGAAGGCTATGTACGTACGCTGGAATAAGTTTGGAAATGCGGAAGAAATGCGACCGAAGAAAGAGAGCAATCAAGTGTAAAGAAATGGAGCCTGAATCCATGAGGACCTTTCGAGGTGACTACACCCGTGAGTGTTGGGTGGTAGCTGAGCGGGTAGATAATTGCCGGTAATGATACAGTCGTTGGGCCCTAGCAGACCTAGCAGAGCTGTTATGACAGACCTTGAGGATATTATAGGTACGGGCTAGTTGGCCTCTTGTTATGCCAACGTGGGCTACAGAAGAGAGATTGATTCGGTACCAGTTTCCCGGTAAGCCGGTTATCGAGTGGAAAGGAAGAGAAGTGGTGGTAACCAGTGAATTATCCTTCCTTCTTTGACATTGTTGATTTTAGTAAGTCTGTGTGACTTGTTCATTTGAGGTAAATTAATGCAGAAAGTAAGTAATACTCGAGGTTGAAGGAGTTTATGCTAAGTGCCCTTGGATGTACTTGGAGTTGGTTTGGTGTGGCGGTCAGGGCCACGACCTTCCGGATAAGTTTAGGATAGCGCGCAAGCAAGAATAAGATAAGTATGAGTGCTGCCTACGGAAAACAGAAGATATCTTTGGTAGGTTTTGAAAATCTACATGATCTTAAGGAGGTGCGTGATGATTAGATAATTACTGGACCGCGAGAGGATCCTGCGATTAGGGTTGTGACTCCAAGGAAAGTTTAAGTAAGGGAGATAAGTTCTCTCCCCTACGTAAAAGGACAGATTTACGTATTATGGGGTTGCGTGTACCCATGTTTTTAGACGAAGGATATGAGACTGGTAAAGTCTTCAGTATCGTCATGCCATAGGTTACAGTTGTGGATAACCGTGAGAAAAGTGTTGTGTTGGGGTAATTAAGAACGACGTACGGATTGGTCGAGGAAGTATCATAAAAATAGAAATACTTTTGCTAATAGTAAGCCTAAGGTAAGGTTCTGACCAGATTGATAAAAGAGAATACGACTATTGTTATGTATGTTGCACAAGATATGATGACCCCAGACTAGAGTAAGACCATTAGTAATTAATGGGCGGTAAGAACACCTTGAGGAAATGTGGTAGCATCGGGTTACTACTTGACGAGATCAAGGAAACCTCCCCCCCCATTAATTGTGATTGACAGGGAGTCTTAGCCAGGAGTCAAGCAAAGGAATCAAATCTAAGTTTAGTGACCAAGTTTGGTTGCAACAGAGAAAAGGAAACATGAACCATAATTGAGATTAATGACACCCGAATATTTCGCAAAAATGAGAAAGGTTCCAGTTAGTGGAAGATAAGTTGATTCGACTACAGTTCTAACTCCTCCTGAAGACTAGAGGGTTAGGTTATTATGATAAAACGTTGGGTGCTGGGCTAGGTTGTGTGCTGACGCAACCCGATAGGGATAAAGCCTATGTTTTCTCGGTAATTGGGGAAGCAGGAAAGGAAATTACGCCCCTTCCGATTTAGAGCGGGCGGCAGTTAAATCACGCCTTGAAGATTTTGGGGCATGACGTATATTATAGACTTCATGTGGATATTTGTGCAGGCCCCAAAAGCCTCCGGTATACCTTCAGACAGAGGTAATAGAATTTGCGACAACGACGGTGGTTAGAGTTATTCAAGGAGTCTGATATCGATATCCTATACCATCCGGGGAAATCCAAGACAATTACATATACTCTTAGTCGTGGGTCTATGGGTGTAGTGCGGATGGGCGGCCAGTGAAGCGGGCGTGGTCGTGAGATTCATCGATTCACGAGACTAGGGGTTCGATTATTTGTTTCCAAGGTTAATGAAGTTTAGATCCGAGGGGTTGCCGAGTCTTCCGTCGTTGAGTAGGTAAAGAGGCGACAATATGAGGATCGATTATGATCTGATATCGAGATACGGCTCTTGGAGGAGAAGAGCCCGTTTGAGTAGCACGGATGAGTCTTTGTGATATGAGGGCAGTGCGTGTCATGCTGCGGGACTAGTCGGCGAGTTTTAGGAGAGGCATACATTGCTTATTGTTCTAAATTGTTCGGGGTCGACTAAGTTGTGTCGTGACCTCAGATGTATGAAGGGGTAAGATGACCGGAGAAGGGACATAGCGGAGTTTACTGCTTAGTGTCCGAGTTAGTAGCAGTCATAGTTGTGCACGAAGCCCAGTGGGCTATTGCAGGCGATTGAAATCCCAACCTAGATATGAGAGGTATTTAATATGGATCTTGTTACAGGGTGGCATCGTACTCAGAAGAAGTGCGACTCCCTGGGGGTCATGGTAAATGGTTGTGAAACCAGTAGTGTTCGTTCAGTTGGGACCACTTACTCGGCTGAGGTTTATGCTAGCATGTATAGCAGGGGGGATTATGAGACTGCACGGGGTCCCTACGTTTATGATGTCCGACAGATGAGCTCGATTACAGATAACTTCTGGAGGTTTTTCAGAAGGGTTTTAGGGACACAGGTGAGTCTCGATGGTGCATTACACCTCGGGCCGACGGACGAGCGGAAGCGTACTATCCGTGCACTTGAGGATAGGTTGCGGGCTGTGTTCTTTATTCGAATATAGCGGGAGGGTTAATCGCCTCTTGTTGTGTTACGTCGATAACAAATACCCTTCCGGTTTTAGATGGCCTGTAGGAGGCCTTGTATGTAAGAAAGGGTAGATCGCCGGTTGGATGGTTCGACATAGGCGAGGTTCGATTATTTGGTCGGACTTGATTCGGGTGGATGGATAAGCGAAGCTTATCAGGAAAGATTATTAGTAAGCTTAGAGTTAGCGAAGCTTTATGCGGATAATCGACATTGACACGTGGGGTTGACTTGACATTTTAGTATGAGTATTGTTATGTGGCCTCGTGTGGTATTATTGGTATGTAGGGGTTGTAAAAGAAGACTATGTCGCTATCTTTAAGTTTGACTCCCGAAAGAACATTCGGGGACGAATGTTTCTAAGGGGGGAATAATGTTACACCCCGGAAATTTCAGGATATGTTTCTAAGAACGTACGTAAGAACTAAAAAATGTTAAGGTTTGAGACGAGTAAAAATTTATCGGAATTTTGGAATTTGTCGGAAAGCGAAATATTGCAATGGGAGGCGACACGTGTCAGCCCCCCTTAATGGTCTTGGACGAAAATGACATGGAGGAAATGGTCATTTGACCACAATTTAAAAGACCAAGTCTTGCAAAGGCAATTAGCTTGACATTGTTGACTAAGTCAATGCCACTTGGATTGATCCTTGTGAAATGCATCCAAACCACCCATTTGTTCTAATCTTGACCCTCCATATATTTATATAAGCTCCTTAGTAGCAAGACAAGGCAAAACACTTAGAAAATTTTTCAAGAATATTTGATGAACTTGAAGAGGTGCTCTCGGCCAACCTAGGGTTTCAAAGGAAAAATTTCAATTTTTGTCCAATAATCCCCCCACTTTAAACCAAGGTACCTAAGGGTATTGTAAGTATATCTCAATAGAAAGATCCCGGAAAAGTGGCGTTTTCGTATTAGTCGCAAGGCGGAAAGTTAAGGAATTCTTCAACTTTGAAGTTGGAACTTGAAGAAGAGTTCTTCATAAGCTTCTAAGGGTAGCTTGGAGTGGATTGGAATGTCAAAAAGAGGCGCTAAAGTTGCTAAGGATCGACTTGTGATCTTGGATCAAAATTGGGCTAAATGAGGTATAATCTTCGTCTTACTTTTGTAATTGAAGATTCCATGTTATTATAAGTTAGAAATGATCTTATGATATGTGTTATGAAGTTTGATAAGTTTTATGGAAATTTGGAAGCTCAAATCCGGAAGTGACATGTTGAGTCATTGAAATTGAATTACAATTTGGTCGTTAACTAGAATTGTCGCATGTTACTTACTTGAAGATTATAGTAGTTATAATCGATTGTGACTTGATATCATGTTATGTTAACAACTTGGATTGAAATGGAAATTGGATTAGAATTGATGTTGTAGTACTTCAAGTTTGCCGAATTAGCCTAGTAAGTTGTATTACTTTGATATCGTTTGTGGGGCGGAATTTTACACGTCTAGTAGGCGTGTAATCCCCTATTGTTGATTGCATTGTTTGGGCCTTAAATATGGCGTGTTTGGTTATTGTATTCGGCCTTGAAAAAGGTGGCAAAGTGAGTAGAAACAAAGGAAGTCTTTGTCCAGATTTTCCGTAGAATTTAGTGACTTTGCACTTGGAATATTCTACGATTGAAACTAGAATTTAATAGACGTACTATGGTCATTATAGGTTGACATACTACGTACGGCGAATTGGACTTAGCAAGTGGATTAAACCGAAGAGGTATGTGGAACTTTCTTATCTCTTGAGCATGAATAGGTTGTAAATGTATAGTACGATAGACGTACAAGATTTTGACAATCTAGGTCCATTTGATATCCTTGGCTTATTTTAAGAATGTCCAAGTTGGTTGAGTTAGGGAGTTAACTCACTTGTTTAAATATTAAGGATATCTTGGTTTGCAAAAGTTAAGAGACTTTAAGTATGTTGAAAGTATTTTGATACTTGTTTTGTTGGAAAGTTTAAGTCTCTTGGTTCTAAAGAAGTATGTAAGTTGCTAATGTATAAAGCTAGTATAACGACTTTATGAGAAGTTGGTTATAATAGCTTTATGGAAAGTTAAAAAGAGTGGTTTACTCTAAGTAATTTAAGTATGATAAATGACTTGTTTTAATGAAAGGCAAATTGATTTTAAGGCATCAATTGCCTAAGATTTTATAAGAAAAGGAGTCACTGGATTTAGAAACCTAACTTTATTTCTAAAGGTATTGTGACTTGTCTTGAAACGTAATTTCGACTTGATACTATGGTTAATTAGTATCTTGGAAGTTTAATAGGAAAAAGAGTCATTTGTTTTAAAGAGTAGAAGTACTTAGTACTTTGGGTTAAATTCCCGGATTTTATAAAGACATGTTAGTGCCTTAATAAACTAAAATGAGAGTGTATATGAACAAGGATAATAAGAAGTTAGGGGGATTTCTTAACTTGCTTATATATTGTATGATAAGCCGGTAGTGCTTATGTTATGTATGACAGTCGCTTTGTGCTAGTGGTATATTATTCATTGCGGGGTCATTCCCCGGGTTTGTGGCATTTTCATAATCCGTGGATTTGCTACCCACGATGCGAGGAATACCTCATACGAGTCTGTAAGGGCTTATGCGGGTGAAATAGTCCCATGCGGGCGGGTCCAGCCTATGCGAGGAATACCTCATGCGAGTCCGTAAGGGCTTATGCGGGTGAAATAGTCCCATGCGAGGAATATCTCATGCGGGTCCACGCGACCTATGCGGGTGAAATAGTCCCATGTGTAGGATTGCTTAATGATACTGCGGGCGGTTGGTCCTGCTTTGATCGTGAACTTCCTATTTTATATTGTAAGTATACTACTATTTACTCTCATTGTTAGTAAGGCAACGTATGCGTTAATTGAGTTATCATACATCTCAGTTTATTATAGACTTATGATTTCATTCTGATGCTTCCAGTTTCACATATTTGGTACAAGTTGTACTGACCTCCTTCGGGGGGCTGCGTTCATGCCGCAGGTAGAGTACAGGTTGCTGATCCTCGCTCTTAGGATCATTGTTCAGCTGTTGAAAAGCTCCTCTATTCCGGAGGCTTATTCCTGGTATTGTCGGTTGTTGTACATTCAGGGGTATGGCGGGGCCCTGTCCCGCCAGAGTTGTTCTTAGAGGTCTGTAGTCACATTGTGGATTGGGTTGTAAAAAAAAAAATGGATTGTCTTATTTGTATAGTTTACGGAAGGTGGCCTTATCGGCTAGCCTGTTGTTATTTTATGCTTAAGTATTTTTATCAATTGTGTATGTTCCGCTGCTATTCTCTGATGTATACCAAAAGGGGTGCCCAGGTAGGGCACGATCATGAGCTTGAGGTCGGGTCGTGATGATTAGTAAGGCAACGTGTCGTTATTTGAGTAGTGACTTTGAGGGCATGCGTCCCTGACTTGATATGATTGCTTATGTATTATGTATTGTAGATTGGTTATCATACATGTCTCTGCTTTGTTTAGTATTATGATTTCATTCTGATTTCATCGCTTCACATACTTGGTACATTCTTCGTACTGACCTCCTTCGGGGGGCTGTGTTCATGCCGCAGGATTAGGTACGCTGTTTGGTGATCGGCAGGTGTAGGATCCTGCTCAGAGTTTTTGGATAGCTCCTTCTTTTCGGGAGTTTATCTTTTTGGTATAAGTTCTTTCAGTACATGCTTTTGTACAGTTATGGGTACGGCGGGGCCTTGTCCCGTCATAGTTCAGTATAACTCTTAGAGGTCTGTATTTATATATGGGATTGGACTAATGTACAGTGTAGTGTCTTTTATCATGTATATTATATGGCAGCCTTGTCGGCTTTTCCCTTGTACGTATGTTGGTTTTAAAAAAAAAGGGTGTTATTTAAATTCCGCAGTTTGCTTAGTTGTTAAGGTAGAAGGGTGCCCAGGTAGGGCACCAGTCATGGGCCCGGGGTTCGGGGCGTGACAGAGTGGTATCAAAGCAGTCAGTCCTCGGAATGTCTACAGACCGTGTCTAGTAGAGTCTTGATTATCGGTGTGTTGCGCGCCACACCCATAAACAGGAGGCTACAGGACATTTAGGAGTTGGTTTCTATTCTTCTCACTCTAAGATCGTGCCATAGAGCTGTGTTAGTAAGATAATTCCTCTCTGACGTAATTTTGTGTTACAACTATGCCTCCAAGGAGGGCAACAGTCGCCCAGAAGGGCAAAAGAGTAGCAGGAGCTACTAGTCAGACTCAGAGAGTTGATAGGGCTTATGCCCAGGGTATACCGGATGTTGTGCCGCAGTCGGCGAGTTCTTCTGCGCCAGGTTTTGAGGCCCCAGCACCAGAGCCTCCAGTTTCTCAGTTAGGAGAAGACTATAGGGTCATGAGGGAAGCAGTTATGTTATTGACCAAGATAGTCGTGCTACAGTTTCATCAGCAGGAGGTTATTCGGCCAGTACAGACAGGTGTACAAGGGGTAGAGGGCCAGCGCGGAGATCTGCGTAAGAGGGCTAGACCGGTTGGTTATTCCGGTGAGTTTATGGACGAGCAGCCTCAGCAGCGAGTGAGATATTCGTCCCAGCCTACCCAGTACATACCCCCGCATCTCACAGGTGGGAGATTTGATCCCACAAGGTATTTAGGAGCCGGTCCAAGCTCCAGGGGTCGAGGTTCTCAGAGGAGCAGAGGACTTTCTCGGTCAAGGCCACCTATTCCTCAGTGTATCAGATGTGGTAAGCGTCATTCGGGGAAATGCCGTTATGGCACAGGTGTTTGTTTTTGTTGTGGCCGTCCGGCCCATATTCGGAGGGTATGTCCTTTTAGAAAGGGCACCGGTGAGGTGGCTCAGCCTATGAGGCCGATGGTTGATTCCATTTCCTCCACAGTTGTGCGTCCCCCAGGGCAGGGTGTTCAGATGTCAGCCAGTCGTGGTAGAGGTCAGGGTGGAGTTTATAGTTTTGGCGGTCCTTCGGACCGAAGAGATGACGTGACTACGGGGCAGGATCAGGAGGCGACATCGCATGGGGGTACAGGTATATTTCGATTCTTTTGAATCATACGTGCTTTGATAGATTCAGATTTCACCCTAGTGTATATGTTTTCCCTTTGTTGCTAGCAGTTGTAAGTGATAGTACCCAGAGGTAGGAATACTTTGATTAGTAAGGTGAAAATTTAAGAATGTTGACAAGAATGGTAAGTGAACTGAGACTATAGTTTTGTAGAGTTCACAAGTAGAAATTGCCCCATAACAGTGTAAGACCAATAGGGAAGAATGTACGGTAGAAATACTTTGGCCTATGTGACGAACCTCTAGTGAATAGGGGGATAGGGTGAGAAGTACCTTGAGATAAGAGAGAGATTTATTTCAGACTAAGAATGAGAAGTTAAGTGTGACGATGAGTCGGGTTATGGACTCATTTCGGGTCAACCGGTAGTATGGAATGGGGTGATGTCAGTTAGAAATGGTCCTGTTATATGATAGGGTCACGAGGATGCAAGGCCCAAGTCTAGTTGATCGCTGTACGAGTTCGTGGATGCGTTCCACCGGAGCCAGGTCGTAAGGACCGAGAAAAGCCTTAACGGGAATGTAAGTAACAATATGGCCAAGTTTGGTTAGTAACTTCAAGGATTGGGGAACAGAAACAATATTGAGATGTTGTACGTTTACTAATTAAGTTTGGAAGTACGAGAAAGTATGACAAGTAAGGAAAGAAAGGAACCTCTAAGGATCCCGTGTTTTAGAAGACTGTAACCTTCGAGTTTTGTGAGAAAGGGTCGCAGACGGAAGGTCCATTGTTATGTTTACGTATGTTGTGGTGGCCATGTGTGGCATCGTTGGTCTTGTGCAAGTATTGATTGATAGGCTTGGTAAAGAGTTTATGCCGGAGTTTGTATAGATTGAAAACCGACTAAGAACATTCGGGGACGAATGTTTCTAAGGGGGGAAGAATGTTACACCCCGTAAGTCCAGGACATGTAAAAGAGAATGTACGTAAGGAATCAAGACTTGGAAATTGGTACGAAAGGAAGAATTGTTTTTCCGACGGAAAATCTTCCGGACGTCGGAAAGGAAAAATGTTCGTTGTTGAGAATTGGATTCTCAAAATGCATTATTTGAAGAGTATGGAACTTATTAACATTATGGAAATTTATTTTTACGGATTTGGTCATGTGGGGCCCACCCGAGGAATTTTACGTTTTGTGGGACCCATGAGGGTTACGAAATTTTATGGACGAATGAGAGGGCGACACGTGGCACCTCTCCCACATGGTCTTGGTCGAAATTTGTAAGGGTAAAATGGTCATTGACCATCTTGGAAGATAAGTCTTCAAGCTTGAGATTGTTGACCAAGTCAACTTGTCCACTTGGCTTAACATTAATTGTCATTCATCCTAGCCCACAAGTGTATTAATCTAAGCCCTCCAATATGTTTTATAAGCTTACTACTAGTGCAAGAGTAGTCTTAAACACTTAGAAAAATTAGAGAACATTTGTGCAAGAACAAGAGCTCTCGGGTTTGTACCTTTTGCCACAAGAAAAATTTGTAGTTTTGATCCATTGTTCACAAGACTTAAACCAAAGGTCCCTAAGGGTATTGTAAGGATATCTCAATAGAAAGATTGCGGAAAAACGGCGTTTTCACGTTAGTCGCAAGGCGGAAACTTAAGGAGTTCTTCAACTTTGAAGTTGGAACTTGAAGATGGGTTCTTCATAGGCTTATAAGGAGTGCTTGGAGCGGATTGGAACATAAGGAAAGGAGCTAAGAATTTGCTAAGGAGCGACTTTGAATCTTGGAAATTTTAAGGGCTTGTAAAGGTATAATTCTTGTCGTTTTAGCAATTAAGGTTTACTTATCATTGTAGCTATGGATATTAGCAAGCATGAATTATATATTATGAGGTTTGATAAGTGTTTTGGCTATTGGAACCCTAATCCGAAAACTAGCATGTTTAGCCTTAAGATTACATTTCAAGTCGATTATTAGTTTAAGTCGTCGCATGTTGTAGAAAGAAGGAAATTGTAGTTATGGAAATTGTTTATGACTATATAACATGTTAGACCTTAGAACTTGGAATTGGAAAAAGAATTGGAAAAGACTTTGAATTGTTGGTTATGTAGTTGGCCGAGAATGGCTTTAAATATGGAACTACTTCGTATGAATTGTGGGGCGGAATTTTACATGTATTGTAAGGCGTGTAATCCCCTTTGTTTGGTTGTTGTTTTGAGCCTTAAATGTGGCGTGTTGGTTATTGTATTCGGCCTTGAAAAAGGTGGCAAAGTGAGTAGAAACAAAGGAAGTGCTGCCCGATTTTCCGTAGAATTAGAGACCATTACTTAGTATTATTCTACGTTAGAGACTAGAAGTTGATAGTCATGTTGTGACCATTATAGGTTGACAATTCTACGTACGGCGTATTCGGCTTAACTTGTGGATTTAGCCGAAAAGGTATGTGAACTATCTCCTCTTCTAGCATGATTCCTTAAGATAAAGAAAGTATGTCCTACTCCTTAAATGATCCATTCCTTGGTTGTATTTGGATTGCCTAAAATAGAATTTGTTCTATGTACTTCCTTGATTGTACTTTGATGTTTAAATTGTAAGTTGTATAATCCATTGCTTTAGTGAAATTGGATTCTTAAAAGTGAAAGTATTTTACTTAAAGTACATAGAGTCTTGAAAAGGAAGTGGTTTCCAAACCTTTTGGCTAGTGCCTTAGTTCCAAAACCTAAGGGTTGTTGTAATGACTTTAGGGGAGTTAAAGGAGTGATTTACTTAATTGTTTTAAGAGAGGATAAATGACATGATTTAAGAGAAGTAACTTGTTTTAAAGGTGTGAGTTACTTGAGGTTTAAAAGTAGAAGAAACTTGTTTTCTAAATATTAAGAGACTTGAAGTATTTTTGAAAGTTAAGAAACTTGATTTGTAAGTATGTGATACTTGGTTTTAAGTATAAGTCTCTTGGTTAGAAAAGGAATGAATATGTCTAAAACCATAAAGGGTTATAACAGCTTTATGGGAAGTTGGTTATAACGACTTTATGAAAGGTTAAGAAGGTTGTCTATTTTGATTAATGGGCATCAGTTGCCTAGATTGTGAAAATTTGAAGTTACTTGATTTCAAGCTTTGAAATGAGTTTTCTAAAAAGTGTAGTAACTTACTTTGAAAAATAGACATACATTGATACTACGGGTGTTAGTATCTTGGGATTTTACATAAAAATGAGTCTTTTGAAAAGAATGTATGTACGTAGTACTTTGGCTTGTTTAATTGAGAATTATTCTATGTGTGCCTTGATAAGTACTTTGGCTTGTTTAATTGAGAATTATTCTATGTGTGCCTTGATAAGTACTTTGGCTTGTTTAATTGAGAATTATTCTATTAGTGCCTTAAGTAAACCAAAAATGAGAGTGTATATGAATAAGACTAATAAGAAGTTAGGGGGATTTCTTAACTTGCTTACTTATTGTGTGATAAGTTTCAGAGTGCTTATGTTATGTATGATGGCCAGTTGAGGTAGGGTAAGAGTATAAATGAGGGGTGTATCCCCAAAGATCGTTATACCACCTGCTTTATCACTTTCTCCAGGGTAAGAGTATAAATGAGGGGTGTATCCCCAAAGATCGTTATACCACCTGCTTTATCACTTTCTCCAGGGTAAGAGTATAAATGAGGGGTGTATCTCCAAAGATCGTTATACCACCTGCTTTATCACTTTCTCCAGGGTAAGAGTATAAATGAGGGGTGTATCCCCAAAGATCGTTATACCACCTGCTTTACCACCTTCTCCAGGGTAAGAGTATAAATGAGGGGTAAATCCCCAAAGATCGTTATACCACCTGTTTCCGTGGATTTGCTACCTATACTTTTGATTACTCTCATTGTTAGTAAGGCACTGTGTACTGTTATTTGAGTAGTGACTTTGAGGGCATGCGTCCCTGACTTGATATGACTGCTTATGTATTGTGTACTATAGGTTGGTTATCATACATGTCTCCTGTTTTGTTTAGACTGTTATGATTTCATTACAGTACTTACTGTTTCACATACTTGGTACATTCTTCGCACTGACCTCCTTCGGGGGGCTGCGTTCATGCCGCAGGATTAGGTACGCTGTTTGGTGATCGGCAGGTGTAGGATCACCTTTCGAGTTTTGGATAGCTCTTACATTCGGAGTTTATCTTTTTGGTATAAGTTCTTTCGATGCAGGCTTTATGTAGATTATGGGTACGGCGGGGCCTTGTCCCGTCATAGTTCAGTATAACTCTTAGAGGTCTGTATTCATATGTGGGATTGGACTCATGTACAGTGTAGTGTCTTTTATCATGTATATTATATGGCAGCCTTGTCGGCTTTGCCCTTGTACGTATGTTGGTTTTAAAAAAAAAAAAAAAGGGGTGTTATTTAAATTCCGCAGTTTGCTTAGTTGTTAAGGTAGAAGGGTGCCCAGGTAGGGCACCAGTCATGGGCCCCGGGGTTCGGGGCGTGACAGATGTACTGTAGGCTCTTGTGGTCTGTATAAATATCCACATGAACCCCATATAAATAATGTCTCCAAATCTTCAAGGCATGAATAATTGCGGCCAACTCTAAGTCGTGAGTAGGGTAATTCCTCTCATGCTTCCGTAGCTGCCGGGAAGCAAGGCTATTACCTTGCCGTGCTGCATCAATACGCACCCTATCCCGATACCCGAGGCATCACAATAAATCACGTATCCCTCTAACCCCTCATGAAGAGTAAGAACTAGAGTCGTCGTCAACTTTTCCTTGATGGCGGAAGCCGCTTCTCCTGACTTACGTCGGCGGAACTTAAGCGCTACGAGTCGGCTAGTCAGCGGTCGCGATATCGAAGCAAGCGCTCCAAACCTACGATAATAACGCGACCCTAAAGCTGCGCACCTCGTCGGATTAGTAGGTCTCGGCCAAGACTTGACCGCCTCGATCTTTCGCGTCAACTGAACACCATCGCCCCGATAATGTGCCCGATAATGCCACCGAGGCCAACCAAAACTCACTTGGAGAACTTGGCGAACAAGCTGCCGGCTCGGAGGACCCAAGTACCGTCCTCAAGTGATCTGCATGCTCTGCTGCATGCGAATAAAGCGAATGTCATCAATGAATACTATAACAAACGTATCCAAAAATGGCTTGAACACCCGGTTCATCAAATCCATAAATACCGCTGGAGCGTTGGTCAAACCGAAAGACATCACCCTGAACTCATAGTGCCCATACCGGGTCCTGAATGCAGTCTTTGGGATATCTGTCTCTCTAACTCGCACCTGATGATAACCAGACCGCAGGTCTATCTTGGAGAAACACCTTGCACCCTGCAACTGGTCAATCAAATCATCAATCCTGGGGAGGGGGTATCTGTTCTTGATGGTTACCTTATTCAGCTGCCTGTAATCAACACACATCCGCAGCGTCCCATCCTTCTTCTTTACAAACAAAATTGGCGCTCCCCAGGGAGAAACACTAGGCCTAATGAAGCCTTTTTCCAGCAAATCTTTCAGCTGGTCCTTGACTCCTCAACTCAGCGAGTGTCATCACATGCAGCGGAATAGATATAGGCCGAGTGTCTAGCAACATATCAATACAAAACTCAATCTCCCTCTCAGGAGGGATACCCGGGAGATCATCTGGAAATACATCTGGAAACTCTCTAACCACTTTGGGCCGGTGAAGAAGGCACCTCGGCCTGCTGTATCGAATACGAACGGATGATAGATGTACCCACGCACCATCTTCCTAGCCTTGAGGTAAGAAATAAACTTACCCGCCGGTGACCTGTATTGCCGCTTCCACTCGATAAGCGGCTCACCAGCGGAATCGGACCAACCTATCTCTGATCCAACGTTGGCGTAACAAGCCAACCAGTCCATACCCATAATGATGTCAAAATCGCCATCTCGACTCTATCAAGTGCGCTGTAGTCCGGCGGTGTAAATAAACACCGGACAACCTTTGTACACCCGCTCAGCTAACACCGAATCACCCACTAGCGTAGCTATCTCAAAAGGCTCTATCGACACCGGCTCTATCCCGATTCTACCCGCAATAAGAGGGGACACATAGGACAAGGTAGAACCTGGATCTATGAAAGCATAAACGTCACAGCATGAAATCAATAATGTACCTGTGAAGACGTCCGGGGAAGCCTCCTGATCCTGGCGGCTGGCTAAGGAATATATGCGTTTTTGTGGACCGCTAGAACTGGGACCTCCACCACGACCTCTGCCGCGGCCTGCCGGTCCATGAACACCCTGCCCACCGGGGCGCATAACCATAAAAGAAGAGGAAGACTTAGCAACTGATCATGTCGGCTGAACCATACCACCCATGCTGCCTCTGGTCGAACAATCTCTCTTCAAATGGCCCTACTGGCCACAAGAGTAACAAGCTCCTGGAGGAACACGACACCCCCCACGATGGGAATCACCACATCGACCACACCGAGGTATAGGTGGTCTCATCTGACTGGAACCCCGATTCCTCTAGGAACCCGAAGCCCTGGAGCCCTGTATTGCCCCTAAATGACCCGACCGATTAAACCTCCTGCCAGAAAACCGAGAAGGAGCACTCTGTGCCGGCTGAAATGTGGACCTGGCCTGCTGTTGAGGCTGTCCTCCTCGAAAATCACCACAGGACCTGTGTCACAGCCTCTTGGTGGCTGAGTCTAGCTGATCCTCTCTCTCTCTGTCCTCTATCCCCTGCGCATAAGCCTGCATCCTGGAAATATCCATATCGGGCTGAAGGGCCACCCAACATCTGATAATCATATGGTCTAGCCCCATCACATAGCGATGAACTCATGCGCCATGTCGGCCCACAATGGTGAGCGCATACCTGGCCAATGAGTCAAACTCCAGGTTGTACTCTCTGATAGTCCTCTTATTCTGTCTCAATGTCAAGAATCTATCCACGCGGGCTCTCCTCATCTCGGGAGGCAAAAAGTGATCCAAAAAGGCCTCTGTGAACTCATCCCAAACAGCTGGAAGAGCACCCTCACCTCTAGACAACTCCCATGACTCAAACCAGTTCAACGTAATATCACGTAACCGGTAAGAGGCTAGCACCACTGTCTCTGTCTCCGAGGCCCTAAGCACCTGCATAGTCCGCTGTAACTGTCGAATAAACTCCTGAGGATCCTCCTCAGATCTCGAACCATAGAACTCGGGTGGATGACAACCCAGAAAATCCTGAATCGCAAGCCATCGGCTCTGGGTTAGCTACACACTCATCGCTTGCCACCACTATCTTTGGTCAATAACCGGATCTTCTCTCCGTAATCTCTATACTCAGCCCCTGGCTGCGGAACTGGAGGCTCAGGTACCGGAATCTCTGGAGCTACTGTCGCTCTCGGCTTCTCTAATATTGCCGGCGTGGCTGAACTCGCCGACCCACCTACAACCTCAGGCATAGTCTGTGCCTGAGTCCTAGTAACCCTCTGCGTACCGCTAGCAGCTCCTGCTGCTGCCTTGCCCTTCTGGGCCCTGGTCGCCTTTTGTTATACCCCGTATTTCCAGAGTATGTACGTGAGGGCGTACGTATATAATTTGAGCCTTAAAAGTTTGGTTAGGTTCGAAATTTGGGCACAAGTGCCGAAAAGAATCGTTTTTCGACGAAACGTTTTACTAGACTTGCGAAGGGAAAATTCCGGCTATGTCATTTTTAATTTTTGCGGATTTTTTTCCGAGAGGCGAAACATTTTGGACCAACGGGAGGGTGACATGTGTCACCCTCACATTGGAAGAAGTGGGGCGGCTAAGGGACGAAAAAGAGAGCACTTTAGTTGGTAGGATATTTTGTGCAAGTTGTGTGGTAGATGGATAAGGTCCACATGGTTAAAATCTAGCCCTACACTTGCACCACACTTGTCTTCATCTTGGCCATTGGTTGGCCTTTGGTTAGCCTATAAATACTCCCATAAGTTGAAGACTTTCTTCATCCTCACTTGAAAACTTCTAAGGCAAAAACCCTCCCTCTCCCTCTTGTGCTCTCGTCCGCCACACCCCCTCCCCCTTTGTGGTAGCCTAGCCGAAACACCCCTCCCCCTCTTGGAGGCCCTCGGCCGAGAATACCACCCCCCCTAGCCTAGTTGTTTTCGTATAATACCCCTTGTTATGGTATAGAAATACTCTCCTAGTATTGTTATAATGCCCAAATACCTTGGACCAAATACCTTGTAGTATTCCCAAGGTTACACTTATACAAAAGCCCAGAAAATACTATTATACTTTCTTTAGCCACTAAACGAAACCCTAAGAAAAACCTTCATAGTCGGTTGAAGTGTTAAGTAGAAGTTGCGTAGAACTTCTAAGGGTTGATTGGAGCGGATTGGAGCACTCGGAGTAGGAGCTTAACGTTGCTCAGGAGCGACATTATACTTGGATAATTTTTGGGCTCATCGAGGTAAATACTATTGTCCTTCTATTGTAATTGGAAATTACATACTGTAGTAGTATAGAAATGAATATAAGATTCATAGAAGAGATTTGAACTGTAATAGAAGGATATTACTGAAAAGGATTGAACTGAAATCACTTCAGAAGAATATAAGTAGAAGTTAAACTGTACTTACATAGGACTGTATTACAGTAGACTGATAACCTTTATTGGTTGAATGTTTTGCAAGTAGCATGTGCTACTTAGAAGGTGGTCAAGGCTAGCCGGGTTATAGTCGTGGAGCGTTTTGCTTATAGTCGATAATCGTCGCGAGGTATGTGATTCTTCCTATACTCTTGAGCATGAAGTGTTTTAGTATATATATATATAGTACGGTAGACGTACGTGTGGCAATGTCTTTTGACTTAAGCCTGAATAATATATATATATATAGTACGGTAGACGTATGTGTGCTAACTGAATATAATTGTACGGCAATGTCTTTTGACTTAAGCCTGAATAATAAGAACCTTGAAATATTTTAAAGGAACATATATATAGTATGGTAGACGTACGTGTGTTAACTTAATGTAGTGTTATGGCAATGTCTTTTGACTTAAGCCTGAATAATAAGAACCTTGAAATATTTTAAAGGAACATATATATAGTACGGTAGACGTACGTGTGTTAACTGAATGTAGTGTTATGGCAATGTCTTTTGACTTAAGCCTGAATAATAAAGAATCTTGAAGTATTCCAAAAGAATTAAGAAACCTTTTTGAAAGAAAAGTAATACTTGGTTTTAAAAACATAAGAGTTATACTAGCTTTATGGGAAGTTAGGTATAACGTCTTAAGAGAGATAAAAAGAATGGTTTACTGATTTTAGAAGTTAAGAGACTTGATATTATAAGATAAGAAACTTAACTTAAATGAATTAATATGAGTTTTGTGTGAAACCTCATTCGTGAGTAATGAGTACGTGGTTTTTAAAAAGGAATAATGTTTTACTGATTTCGGAAATCAGAATGTGTATCGACAAACCACTGCAGCGTTAATAAAGGAAAATGTATTGAATAATGAAGTATTATTAAAACCAGTAGAAACCTCCATCTGCATAGAAGCTAAGATGAGACAAAATGACATTACATTTCCTAGATCATGGCTGCTTAATAAGATTTATGAACAAGAATAACCTACTCGCCTATGGCATATGTTACTCAATTGTTTTAAAAAGAGATTAAGACATTGAACTATGAAACTTTTCTAAAAAGAGACTTGAGTAATTGGATTTGGCAAACTGGAACTTTAGGGAAAAGAAAGGCATTGTGTTGTCTTAAAATGGTTTAAAACTTAAAGTGTTATAACAGCTTTATGGGAAGTTGGTTATAACGACTTTATGAAAACAAAAGAAGGGTTTTTATCATTGATTTTAATGTGGGAACTTGGCTTTAAAAAGAGAAGTTGTTTTGGTTTACTTAAAAGATGTAAGTCACTCTATTTTTATCGGGTGATTTTCATAAAAGGAATGGATCTCTTAAAAGGAATTTAACGTACGTAGTACTTTAGGGTTAAAACCCGGACTTTGATATAAAATGAAAGTACCATGAGTTAAGTATAACTTGTCTATGCTTGTTGTTGTGAAAATTGCCTATACGTGTTGTGATAGCCTTTGTTGTGCAAGAATTGTGTTTCTATACTACCGCGTCTCTCGATGGAGGGCCGATTGACTTGTTGAGAACTTCGGGGCGTCTTGCGGTGACGGAGAAATTCCACGGGTACACTCCTGTTGATAGTGTTAATTTTGTTAATCGCTTTGGACATACTGACACGATGCGTAGCGCACGGGTATGGTTCCATTTTGATTGCTGTCTTGTTGTTCCTTTTGGACATCTTGACCGCGATCGTAAGCGCGCGGGTATGGTTCCATTTGATTGTTGTCTTGTTGTTCCTTTTGGACATACTGACACGATGCGTAGCGCACGGGTATGGTTCCATTTTGATTGTTGTCTTGTTGTTTCCTTTTGGACATACTGACACGATGCGTAGCGCACGGGTATGGTTCCATTGGGATTGTTGTTCCATGGACTAGCTCTCCATGAGGTTTTACTGTTCGGCCTTGGTATCTGGTAGTCGGCTTTCATACTTGCCCCGTGTCAGCTTCGGGGTTTGGTTGTATTGCATTGTTAGTACGGCTTTGGCATCAGGTAGGACTTGGTGTGCAGGTGTACTTCTTGGTGTTATCATATCATAGACTGCCTGCAATGAGGAAGGTATTCCACGGGCATGATTGATGTGGAGGGCGTGAGACCCTGACTTGATATAACTGTTATATGTGTGTACTGTAGTTTGGTTATCATACATGTCTCCTGCTTTATATAGACTGCTATGATTTCATTTCTGATATTTCTGATTCACATACTTGGTACTGTTATCTTGACCTCGCCGGGGATGCGTTCATCTGCGAGTAAGAATACATCGGTTGTCGATCCCCGCTTTTAGGATCACCTTTCCGCGTCTTGGGAAACTCCGTTCCTTCGGAGGCTTATCTTTGGTATGTTACCTTGAGTTTGTAGGTTCTTGTACATTCAGGGGTATGGCGGGGCCCTGTCCCGTCATAGTTGTTGTAAAAATCTTAAGTGCATGCCTTTGTTGTGGCAGGGTTGTAAGGATTGTAACTGTTCAAATGTCTACGTATATATTTATGCTGAAAGGCAACCGTTTTGGTTGGCCTATTTTCTTTCATCTTGATCCATGTCTATTTGCATGTTTAAGTTTTTATTTCCGCTGGTTTTCTCTGATGTTGTATCACTAGGGTGCCCGGGGTAAGGCACCAGTCACGGGCCCGGGTTCGGGTCGTGACAAAAGTGGTATCGAAGCGATTAGTCCTCGGGCGTGTCTGACCGTGTCTAGTAGAGTCTTGATTATCGATGTGTTGTGAACCACATCTATAATCGAGAGGCTATAGGACATTTAGGGTTAGTTTCCGCCTTCTCATTACGAGATCGTGCCTTAGAGTTGTGTTAAAGTTGGACCCTCAGCGTGCCGTTTTTACGATTATGCCTCGCGTAAGACAACCGGGCGAAGGGCAAAGCGGCGAAGGAGGCTGCGAGTAGAAGCGTGGCGATCTCTGAGACCACGATACACGAGCCTCGATCCCGCGATGCAGGCGAGAGAGATGAGTTACAAGGTAGGCGATTAATGGCGAGGTTGTGGCGAACTTGAGGATAGGCTGGGCCAGCGATTCGATGCGGATGGTTCACCTAGATCGGATAGTTGGAGGCTACGGGATTTTACGAGATGTAACGCGAGTTTTATGGGTGAGGCACGAGGATGATCGCGAGTTCATCCGGCGATTCTGACGGATCATGAGAGTGATCAAGGCATCGAGACCGAGTCGGTGGTCCTAGGTTCGCATCGGTGCGTGATACGCGATCGGTAGTTTTGATTCGTGGGGCATCCGGGAGAGCATGCACTTCCAGTACTTGGGGCGAGTTCTTAGGGCATTTTTGCACATTTCTTGCCTCGCGGATGAGAGGGCTCGGGTAAACAGATTTTTGGTGTTCTGGCGAGCAGGCGTGCGGTTCGGGAGTACAATGTGAGTTCGACTCATTGGCGTCGTCCCGCATTAGTAGCTAGTATGGAGGATCGAGTGCCGATATGTTCTGAGGCTCGATGATTACCTAGCGAGTTGTTGGTGTATCTCTTGGTAGGGCATGGACATTGCCGTATGCGAGCTTATGCACTTGGAGGTGAGGCGGAGAAATCGGCGGAATGACCGAGTCGTGAGAAGAGGGCGAGCAGCGAGTCCTTTGGTAACTTTCGAGGCGGACCGCCTCGTGAGACTAGTTATGCGCCTCCGCCCGATCTGAGTGGTCCTCACGGCCGGGATATTCGGGAGCGGTCGGGGCTCAGGGTTCAGATTTTCGGGAGAAGCGGGGTGTTAGCGGTGAAGCCACCCTACCTCGTTGTGGCGTGTGGTAGACTCCATAGTGGGAGTGTCGTCTTTGGTTCGGGAGTTTGTTTTACATGCGGCAGCGAGGCCATTTGGGAGCCTGTCCGACCGAGGTAGCTGGTAGGATAGCCTGACTCTGAGATCGATTGCGGGTTCTTCACCTTCCTGCTAGGCGGGATGTTCATACACGGCGAGCCACGGTAGAGGTCGCGGTGGAAGTTCCCAGTTTTAGTGGTCCTTTGGACCGCCTACTTTCAGGTATATCCTTAACCCTCTAGAGACTTGTATGTATTGATGATATGATAATGTGTTAAGTGTTATGTTCGGATAGCTTTGTGCTAAGATGTGATTTAGAAACCTGGTTAGTGAGAAAGGGTAAGCACAGGGTGAGAAAATGATGAACCTTAGAATTTCTGATTGAGACCTTAGATGTAAGGCCGTCTTGAGTACAAGTTTTTGCGAGTGATCTTTGTCAGAACGTATAGGTATACGTGGTGTAATTGTGTGATAAGTCCCTGGGTAGTGTGAAATGGAAGTGGTAGCTTTCATGACCTGTAGAGGTAAGATTGTTCCGGATCGGGGAACAAGAGCGTGATGCGTTAAGTGGGTCGGGTTGGGGCCATGTTGAGGGCCAACCCGCGGCCTGTTTCGAGGTTGGGTCAGCTCTGGGTGGTCCCGCCAGGTGGTAGGGTCACGAGGGTGTTAGGCCCATGTTTAGATGACCATCGTATGAGTTCGTGGATGCGTTCGACCAGAATCGGTTCGTGAAGGCCGAGGGATGGCCTTAAGGGAGGTTGAGGCATGTAGATGACCAAGTTTGGAGGTGACTCCAAAGTTTTGGGGACTAAGCGATGGCGAAGTGTGTGATGCGTATGCTAGAAGAGTTCAAGTGTTCGAGAAGGGCCTGAGTAAGGGAGGAAGAGAACGTGTGTTATTTCGTGGCCAGGTGTGGCGTTGGCAACTTGTTAGAAGATCTTCATCGTTATCCGTCTTGAGAAGGAACATTCGGGACGAATGTTTCTAAGGAGGGGAGAATGTTATACCCCGTATTTCCAAAGTATGTACGTGAGGGCGTACGTATATAATTTGAGCCTTAAAAGTTTGGCTAGGTTCGAAATTTGGGCCTGAGTGCGAAAAGAATCGTTTTTCGACGAAACGTTTTACTAGACTTGCGAAGGGAAAATTCCGGCTATGTCATTTTTAATTTTTGCGGATTTTTTCCGAGAGGCGAAACATTTTGGACCAACGGGAGGGTGACATGTGTCACCCTCACATTGGAAGAAGTGGGGCGGGTAAGGGGACGAAAAGAGAGCACTTTAGTTGATAGGATATTTTGTGCAAGTTGTGTGGTAGATGGATAAGGTCCACATGGTTAAAATCTATCCCTAAACTTGCACCACACTTGTCTTCATCTTGGCCATTGGTTGGCCTTTGGTTAGCCTATAAATACTCCCATAAGTTGAAGACTTTCTTCATCCTCACTTGAAAACTTCTAAGGCAAAAACCCTCCCTCTCCCTCTTGTGCTCTCGTCCGCCACACTCCCCTTTGTGGTAGCCTAGCGAAACACCACTCCCCTCTTGGAGGCCCTCGTGAGAATACCCCACTGCTAGTTGTTTTAGTATAATACCACTTGTTGTGGTATAGAAATACTCTCCTAGTATTGTTATACTGCCCAAATCCCTTGGCCCAAAGACCTTGTAGTATTCCCACGGTTACACTTATACAAAAGCCAGAAAATACTATTATACTTTCTTTAGCCACTAAACGAAACCTAAGAAAAACCTTCATAGTCGGTTGAAGTGTTAAGTAAAAGTTAAGTAGAACTTCTAAGGGTTGATTGGGCGGATTGGAGCACTCGGAGTAGGAGCTTAACGTTGCTCGGGGCGACATTATACTTGGATAATTTTGGGCTCATCGAGGTAAATACTATTGTCCTTCTATTATAATTGGAAATTACATCTGTAGTAGTATAGAAATGAATATAAGATTCATAGAAGAGATTTGAAGCGTAATAGAAGGATATTCTTGAAAAGTTGAATGAAATCACTTGAAGAATATAAGTAGAAGTTAAAGCGTACTTACATAGGTGTATTCTGATGGTGATAACCTTTATTGGTTGAATGTTTTGCAAGTAGCATGTGCTACTTAGAAGGTGGTCAAGGCTAGCCGGGTTATAGTCGTGGAGCGTTTTGCTTATAGTCGATAATCGTCGCGAGGTATGTGATTCTTCCTATACTCTTGAGCATGAAGTGTTTTAGTATATATATATAGTACGGTAGACGTACGTGTGGCAATGTCTTTTGACTTAAGCCTGATTAATATATATATATAGTACGGTAGACGTATGTGTGCTAACTGAATATAATTGTACGGCAATGTCTTTTGACTTAAGCCTGAATAATAAGAACCTTGAAATATTTTAAAGGAACATATATATAGTATGGTAGACGTACGTGTGTTAACTGAATGTAGTGTTATGGCAATGTCTTTTGACTTAAGCCTGAATAATAAGAACGTTGAAATATTTTAAAGGAACATATATATAGTACGGTAGATGTACGTGTGTTAACTGAATGTAGTGTTATGGCAATGTCTTTTGACTTAAGCCTGAATAATAAAGAATCTTGAAGTATTCCAAAAGAATTAAGAAACCTTTTTGAAAGAAAAGTAATACTTGGTTTTGAAAACATAAGAGTTATACTAGCTTTATGGGAAGTTAGGTATAACGTCTTAAGAGAGATAAAAAGAATGGTTTACTGATTTTAGAAGTTAAGAGACTTGATCTTATAAGATAAGAGACTTAACTTAAATGAATTAATATGAGTTTTGTGTGAAACCTCATTCGTGAGTAATGAGTACGTGGTTTTAAAAGGAATAATGTTTCTTGATTTGAAATCGAATGTGTATCGACAAACCACTGCAGCGTTAATAAAGGAAAATGTATTGAATAATGAAGTATTATTAAAACCAGTAGAAACCTCCATCTGCATAGAAGCTAAGATGAGACAAAATGACATTACATTTCCTAGATCATGGCTGCTTAATAAGATTTATGAACAAGAATAACCTACTTTATGGCATATGTTACTCAATTGTTTTAAAAGAGATTAAGACATTGAACTATGAAACTTTTCTAAAGAGACTTGAGTAATTGAAATTAGGCAAAGCTGGAACTTTAGGAAAAGAAAGGCATTGTGTTGTCTTAAAATGGTTTAAAACTTAAAGTGTTATAATGACTTTATGGGAAGTTGGTTATAACGGCTTTATGAAAACAAAGAAGGGTTTTTATCATTGGTTTTAATGTGGGAACTTGGCTTTAAAAAGAGAAGTTGTTTTGGTTTACTTAAAAGATGTAAGTCACTCTATTTTTATCGGGTGATTTTCATAAAAGGAATGGATCTCTTAAAAGGAATTTAACGTACGTAGTACTTTAGGGTTAAAACCCGGACTTTGATATAAAATGAAAGTACCATGAGTTAAGTATAACTTGCCTATGCTTGTTGTTGTGAAACTTGCCTATACGTGTTGTGATAGCCTTTGTTGTGCAAGAATTGTGTTTCTATACTACCGCGTCTCTCGATGGAGGGCCGATTGACTTGTTGAGAACTTCTTGGGGCGTCTTGCGTGTGGCGGAGAAATTCCGCAGTGCGCTCGCGTTGATAGTGTTAATTTTGCTAATCGCTTTGGACATCACGACCACGATCGTGGCGCGGGTATGGTTCCATTTTGATTCTTTGTCTTGTTGTTCCTTTTGGACATCACGACCGACGATCGTAGCGCGGGTATGGTTCCATTTGATTCTTTGTCTTGTTGTTCCTTTTGGACATCGACCACGATCGTAAGCGCGCGCGGGTATGGTTCCATTTTGATTGTTGTCTTGTTGTTTCCTTTTGGACATCACGACCACGATCGTGCGCCGCGGGTATGGTTCCATTGGGATTGTTGTTCCATGGACTAGCTCTCCATGAGGTTTTACTGTTCGGCCTTGGTATCTGGTAGTCGGCTTTCATACTTGCCCCGTGTCAGCTTCGGGGTTTGGTTGTATTGCATTGTTAGTACGGCTTTGGCATCAGGTAGGACTTGGTGTGCAGGTGTACTTCTTGGTGTTATCATATCATAGACTGCCTGCAATGAGGAAGGTATTCCACGGGCATGATTGATGTGGAGGGCGTGAGACCCTGACTTGATATAACTGTTATATGTGTGTACTGTAGTTTGGTTATCATACATGTCTCCTGCTTTATATAGACTGCTATGATTTCATTTCTGATATTTCTGATTTCACATACTTGGTACTGTTATCTTGACCTCGCCGGGGATGCGTTCATCTGCGGTAGAAGTACATCGGTTGTCGATCCGCTTTTAGGATCACCTTTCGTCTTGGGAAACTCGTTCCTTGGAGGCTTATCTTTGGTATGTTACCACGAGTTTGTAGGTTCTTGTACATTCGGGGTATGGCGGAGCCACTGTCCGTCATAGTTGTTGTAAAAATCTTAGAAGTGCAGCCTTTGTTGTGGGCAGGGTTGTAAGGATTGTAACTGTTCAAATGTCTACGTATATATTTATGCTGAAAGGCAACCGTTTTGGTTGGCCTATTTTCTTTCATCTTGATCCATGTCTATTTGCATGTTTAAGTTTTATTTCCGCTGGTTTTCTCGATGGTGTATCACTAGGGTGCGGGGTAAGGCACGATCCACGGGCGGGTTAGTCGTGACAAAAGTGGGATCGAGCGATTAGTCCTCGGAAAGTGTCTGACCGTGTCTAGTAGAGTCTTGATTATCGATGTGTTGTGCACCACATCTATGTCGAGGAGGCTATAGGACATTTAGGGTTAGTTTCCGCCTTCTCATTACGAGATCGTGCCTTAGAGTTGTGTTAAAGTTGGACCCTCGGCGTGCCGTTTTACGATTATGCCTCGCGTAAAGGCAACCGGGCCCGAGAAGGGCAAAGCGGCGAGGAGGCTGCGAGTAGAAGCGGCGATCTCTGAGACCACGATACTGAGCCTCGATCCGCGATGCAGGCGAGAGAGATGAGTTACAAAGTGGGCCCGATTAATGGCGGGGTTGTGGCGAACTTGAGGATAAGTGGGCCAGGCGGTTCGATGCACTAGTGGTTCACCTAGATCGAGATAGTTGGAGGCTACGGGATTTTACGAGATGTAACGCGAGTTTTATGGGTCGAGGCACGAGGATGATCGCGGGAGTTCATCCGGCGATTCTGACGGATCGTGAGTGATCGAGGCATCGAACCGAGTCGGTGGTCCTAGGTTCGCATCGGCTGCGTGATCATGATCATTGGTTTGATCGTGGGAGGCTGTCGGGAGAGCATGCACTTCCACTTGGGGCGAGTTCTTAGGGCATTTCTTGCACATTTCTTGCCTCGCGGATGAGGAGGGCTCGGTAAACAGATTTTTGGTGTTGCGGTGAGCAGGCGTGCGGTTCGGGAGTCTGATGTGAGTTCGACTCATTGGCGATGCGTCCCGCGTTAGTAGCTAGTATGGAGGATCGAGTGCCGATATATTCTGAGTTCGATGATTACCTAGCGAGAGAGTTGTTGGTGTAGCTCTTGTGGGCATGGACATTGCCGTATGCGAGCTTATGCACTTGGAGGTGAGGCGGAGAAATCGGCGGAATGACGAGTCGGCGAGAAGAGGGCGAGCAGCGGTCCTTTGGTAACTTTCGAGGCGGACCGCCTCGGTGAACTAGTTATGCGCCTCCGCCCGATCTGAGTGGTCCTCCACGCCGGGATATTCGGGGCGGTCGGGGGCTCAGGGTTCAATTTTCGGGAGAGCGGGGTGTTAGCGGTGAAGCCACCCTACCTCGTTGTGGCTGTGGTAGACTCCATAGTGGGGAGTGTCGTCTTTGGTTGGGAGTTTGTTTTACATGCGGCAGCGAGGGCCATTTAGGGCTGTCCAGGCCGAGGTATTTGGTAGGATAGCCTGACTCTGAGATCGATTGCAGGTTCTTCGCTTCGCGGCTAGGCGGGATGTTCATACCGTGAGCCACGGTAGAGTCGCGGTGGAAGTTCGATTTTAAGCGGTCCTTTGGACCGCCTACTTTCAGTATATCCTTAACCCTACAGAGACTTGTATGTATTGATGATATGATAATGTGTTAAGTGTTATGTTCGGATAGCTTTGTGCTAAGATGTGATTTAGAAACACAGTTAGTGAGAAAGGGTAAGCACTGGGGTGAGAAAATGATGAACCTTAGAATTTCTGATTGAGACCTTAGATGTAAGTGATCTTGAGTACAAGTTTTTGCGAGTGATCTTTGTCGAGCGTATAGGTATACGTGGTGTAATTGTGTGATAAGTCCACAGGTAGTGTGAAATGGAAGTGGTAGCTTTCATGACTGTAGAGTAAGATTGTTCGGATCGGGAACAAGGCGTGATGCGTTAAGTGGGTCGGGTTGGGGCCATGTTGAGGGCCAACCAGCGGCTGTTCGAGGTTGGGTCAGCTCTGGGTGGTCACTTGGTGGTAGGGTCACGAGGGTGTTAGGCCCAGTTTAGATGACCATCGTATGAGTTCGTGGATCGTTCGACCAGAATCGGTTCGTGAAGGCCGAGGATGGCCTTAAGGAGGTTGAGGCTTGTAGATGACCAAGTTTGGAGGAGGTGACTCCAAAGTTTTGGGGACTAAGCGATGGTGAAGTGTGGTGCGTATGCTAGAAGAGTTCAAGTGTTAGAAGGGCCTGACGAGTAAGGGAGGAAGAGAACGTGTGTTATTTCGTGGGCTGGTGTGGCGTTTGCAACTTGTTAGAAGATCTTCATCGTTATCGGTCTTGAGTAGGAACAGTCGGGACGAATGTTTCTAAGGAGGAGAATGTTATACCGTATTTCCGGTATATGCGTGAGGCGTGCGTATATAATTTGAGCCTTAAAAGTTTGGCTAGGTTCGAAATTTGGGCGCAGTGCGAAAAGAATCGTTTTTCGGCGAAGCGTTTTACTAGACTTGCGAAGGAAAATTCCGGCTATGTCATTTTAATTTTTGCGGATTTTTCCGGAGTGAAACATTTTGGACCAACGGGAGGGTGACATGTGTCACCCTCACATTGGAAGAAGTGGGGCGGCTAAGGGACGAAAAAGAGAGCACTTTAGTTGATAGGATATTTTGTGCAAGTTGTGTGGTAGATGGATAAGGTCCACATGGTTAAAATCTATCCCTAAACTTGCACCACACTTGTCTTCATCTTGGCCATTGGTTGGCCTTTGGTTAGCCTATAAATACTCCCATAAGTTGAAGACTTTCTTCATCCTCACTTGAAAACTTCTAAGGCAAAAACCCTCCCTCTCCCTCTTGTGCTCTCGTCCGCCACACCCCCTCCCCCTTTGTGGTAGCCTAGCCGAAACACCCCTCCCCCTCTTGGAGGCCCTCGGCCGAGAATACCCCCCCTAGCCTAGTTGTTTTTGTATAATACCCCTTGTTGTGGTATAGAAATACTCTCTAGTATTGTTATCTTGCCCAAATACCTTAGCCCCAAATACCTTGTAGTATTCCCAGGTTACACATACAAAAGCCAGAAAATACTATTATACTTTCTTTAGCCACTAAGCGAAACCACTAAGAAAAACCTTCATAGTCGGTTGAAGTGTTAAGTAGAGATTCATTAGAACTTCTAAGGGTTGATTAGGGCGGATTGGAGCACTCGGAGTAGGAGCTTAACGTTGCTCGGGAGGCGACATTATACTTGGATAATTTTTGGGCTCATCGAGGTAAATACTATTGTCCTTCTATTGTAATTGGAAATTACATCTTTGTAGTAGTATAGAAATGAATATAAGATTCATAGAAGAGATTTGAAGCGTAATAGAAGGATATTCTGAGAAAAGATTGAGTGAAATCACTTGAGAAGAATATAAGTAGAAGTTAAAGCGTACTTACATGGGTATTCTGATGGTGATAACCTTTATTGGTTGAATGTTTTGCAAGTAGCATGTGCTACTTAGAAGGTGGTCAAGGCTAGCGGGTTATGGCGTGGGCGTTTTGCTTATAGTCGATAATCGTCGCGAGGTATGTGATTCTTCCTATACTCTTGAGCATGAAGTGTTTTAGTATATATATATATATATAGTGCGGTGAGCGTCGTGTGGCAATGTCTTTTGACTTAAGCTGAATAATATATATATATATATATATAGTACGGTAGGCGTATGTGCTAGCGAATATAATTGTCAGCAATGTCTTTTGACTTAAGCCTGAATAATAAGAACCTTGAAATATTTTAAAGGAACATATATATAGTATGGTAGACGTACGTGTGTTAACTGAATGTAGTGTTATGGCAATGTCTTTTGACTTAAGCCTGAATAATAAGAACCTTGAAATATTTTAAAGGAACATATATATAGTACGGTAGACGTACGTGTGTTAACTGAATGTAGTGTTATGGCAATGTCTTTTGACTTAAGCCTGAATAATAAAGAATCTTGAAGTATTCCAAAAGAATTAAGAAACCTTTTTGAAAGAAAAGTAATACTTGGTTTTGAAAACATAAGAGTTATACTAGCTTTATGGGAAGTTAGGTATAACGTCTTAAGAGAGATAAAAAGAATGGTTTACTGATTTTAGAAGTTAAGAGACTTGATCTTATAAGATAAGAGACTTAACTTAAATGAATTAATATGATTTTTGTGTGAAACCTCATTCGTGAGTAATGAGTACGTGGTTTTTAAAAAGGAATAATGTTTCTTGATTTGAAATCAGAATGTGTATCGACAAACCAACTGCGGCGTTAATAAAGGAAAATATATTGAATAATGAAGTATTATTAAAACCGGTAGAAACCTCCATCTGCATAGAAGCTAAGATGAGACAAAATGACATTACATTTCCTAGATCATGGTACTTAATAAGATTTATGAACAAGAATAACCTACTACTTTATGGCATATGTTACTCAATTGTTTTAAAAGAGATTAAGACATTGAACTATGAAACTTTTCTAAAGAGACTTGAGTAATTGAAATTAGGCAAACTGGAACTTTAGGGAAAAGAAAGGCATTGTGTTGTCTTAAAATGGTTTAAAACTTAAAGTGTTATAACAGGTTTATGGGAAGTTGGTTATAACGACTTTATGAAAACAAAAGAAGGGTTTTATCATTGGTTTTAATGTAGAACTTGGCTTTAAAAAGAGAAGTTGTTTTGGTTTACTTAAAAGATGTAAGTCACTCTATTTTTATCGGGTGATTTTCATAAAAGGAATGGATCTCTTAAAAGGAATTTAACGTACGTAGTACTTTAGGGTTAAAACCCGGACTTTGATATAAAATGAAAGTACCATGAGTTAAGTATAACTTGCCTATGCTTGTTGTTGTGAAACTTGCCTATACGTGTTGTGATAGCCTTTGTTGTGCAAGAATTGTGTTTCTATACTCTGGCGTCTCGATGGAGGGCGATTGACTTGTTGAGAACTTCTTGGGGCGTCTTGGCGGTGTGGAGAAATTCCGCAGTGCGCTCACGTTGATAGTGTTAATTTTGCTAATCGCTTTGGACATCTTGACCACGATCGTGGCGCGCGGGTATGGTTCCATTTTGATTGTTGTCTTGTTGTTCCTTTTGGACATCGCGACCGCGATCGTAAGCGCCGCGGGTATGGTTCCATTTTGATTCTTTGTCTTGTTGTTCCTTTTGGACATCGCGACCGCGATCGTAAGCGCGCGGGTATGGTTCCATTTGATTGTTGTCTTGTTGTTTCCTTTTGGACATCACGACACGATCGTGGCACGGGTATGGTTCCATTGGGATTGTTGTTCCATGGACTAGCTCTCCATGAGGTTTTACTGTTCGGCCTTGGTATATGGTAGTCGGCTTTCATACTTGCCCCGTGTCAGCTTCGGGGTTTGGTTGTATTGCATTGTTAGTACGGCTTTGGCATCAGGTAGGACTTGGTGTGCAGGTGTACTTCTTGGTGTTATCATATCATAGACTGCCGGCAGTGAGGAAGGTATTCCACGGGCATGATTGATGTGGAGGGCGTGAGACCCTGACTTGATATAAATGTTATATGTGTGTACTGTAGTTTGGTTATCATACATGTCTCCTGCTTTATATAGACTGCTATGATTTTATTCTGATATTTCTGATTTCACATACTTGGTACTGTTATCTTGACCTCGCTTGAGCTGCGTTCATCTTGCGGTAAGTCGTCATTTGTCGATCCATTTTAGGATCACCTTTCAGCGTCTTGGGAAACTCCGTTCCTTCGGAGGCTTATCTTTGGTATGTTACCCTGAGTTTGTAGGTTCTTGTACATTCAGGGGTATGGCGGGGCCCTGTCCCGTCATAGTTGTTGTAAAAATCTTAGAAGTGCATGCTTTGTTGTGGCGGGGTTGTAAGGATTGTAACTGTTCAAATGTCTACGTATATATTTATGCTGAAAGGCAACCGTTTTGGTTATGTCTATTTGCATGTTTCAGTTTTTATTTCCGCTGGTTTTCTCTGATGTTGTATCACTAGGGTGCCCGTGGTAAGGCACGATCCACGGGCAGGTTGGTCGTGACACCTTTAGGAGGCATAAGCGATACATAAGAATAGGTCGAGAGGATTGACCTAATAAGGCGGCTCTGCTTGCGATCTCGGATAGAAGAATGAAACAAACCACTAAATGTCTTACGACCTCACGATTATAGATGTGGTGCCTGACACGCGATAATCAAGACTACTAGACACGATGCATGGACACTTTCAGAGACTAAGCGCTCGATACCACTTTTGTCACGACCCGACCGGGCATGGTGCCACTACAGGCACCGCTGGTATACATCGAGAGAATAGCGGAACATACAACACATATACATACTTAGACAATAACCATCACGAGGCTGGCCATAAGGCGCCGTAAAATAAATGTAAACTAAAAGTAAAGCGATGCATCTGTTTTTAAAACCCAAACCACAAATGTGACTCTGAGACCTCAGGAATAACAAGCGTGGCGGAATGAGCTCGTCATACCACGAATGTACATAATATCTACAACATTAGGGAGAACCGTACCAAAAGACAAGCCTCCGGAGAAATAGAGCTTCTGACACCTGATCAGTGATCCTAATAATGAGGATCCACCACTCTTACCTACTGCGGCATGAGCGGCCCAGAAAGGGGTCATTACCTGATATGTACCAAGTATGTAAAAGCGGAAAATCGTAAATACATCATAAGTCTAAAATAAAGTGGAGACATGTATGATAATCAAATTACGATTACTGTGCCTTACTAACAATGAGTAACAAGTATAAATTTTCTTTGCGTAAAACTAGGAGGCTCGTGATCAAAGTAGGGTCGTCAGCGTAGTATCATTAAGCAATCCTACTCGCAGGACTATTTCACGCATGGGTCCTACGGACCCATGATGGGCGATGCGCTCCGCGTGGGACTATTTCACCCGCCGCGGGACTATTTCACCGCTTGGGCGGTGGGCCCATGAAATACAAGCGCGCGCTCGTATCATGGGTAGCAAATCCGTGAAATTAGTAGTAACGGGCTTTACCTCGTAGAATAACTTAAACTAACTGTGGCTATCATACATAACATAAGCACTCTGAAACATCATACATAACATAAAGCGCTAGAACATCATAATATAAGCAAGTTAAGAAATCCCCTAACTCCTTATTAACATTTTTATATACCCTCTCATTTTAGTTTACTTAAGGCACTAACATGTCATTTTAAAAATCCGGGAATTTAACCCAAAGTACTACGTACTTCTATCCTTTTAAAATGACTCTTTTTCATATAAAACATCCAAGATACTAATAACCATAGTATTAAGTCATAACTACTTTTCAAGATAAGTCACCATACCTTTTAGAAATATAATTATAGGCTTCTAAATCAAGTGACTTCTTTTCTTTAAAACTTTAAGCAATTGATGCCTTCAAATCAATTTGCCTTTCATTATTTCAAGTCATTTATCATACTTACATTACTTAGAGTAAACCACTCTTACTAACATTCCATAAAGCTATTATAACCAACTTCCCATAAAGTCGTTATATTAACTTTATACTTTAGGCAATTACATTCTTCCTTATATCCAAGGGACTTATACTTTTAAAACGAGACAAGTATCATATACTTTTTAAAACACTTCAAGTCCCTTAACTTTAAAAACTAAGACATCCTTAATACTTTTTAAACAAGTGAGTTAATCCCCTAACTCAACCAACTTGGACATTTTTAAAACAAGTAAAGGATATCAAAATCTTGTACGTCTACCGTACTATATAGGTACAACTACTCATGCTCAAGAGATAGGAAAGTTCCACTGTAACGACCCGTTCCGGGGCCCGTTACTGGTGCCTTATCCCGGGCACCCTAGTGATACAATCATCAGAGAAAAACCAGCGGAAAATAAAACTTTAAACAAGAAACAAGATATATGAACATAAAACAGGCCAACCCAACGGTTACGCTTCGATAACATAAATAAAAACAACTCTTTCAAAGCGAGCAGTTTAATCCTTTTTACAACCACACTTGTGATTACTACGGACCTAAGATTTACTGACAACTATGGCGGGACGGGGCCGCCATACCACAGATGTACAAGAACACCTGACTCGAGAACACATGCAAAAGATAAGCCTCGGAGAAGCGGAGCTTCCAACAGCTGGCGAGATCCTAGGCGAGGATCACGGCCGATGTACCTCGACTGCGGCGGCGTACGCGGCCCCGAAGAAGTCGATCTGCCAGTACAGTATGTGAAAGCGTAAAATCGTAAATGAAATCATACTAGTCTATATAAAGCGGGAGACATGTATGATGACCAAACTCTGATTCGCGACATAAGCGGTCATATCGATCGAGGACTCGCGCCGGCCGTCGCTCAAATATAACTATGGGTCTCACGCCCGCGGCATCAATCGTATGTTCGCATCGGCGCGTGCCGGAATTGCATCGGTGTAGCGTATCCGTGATGCAACAATAATACCAATGCCCGGCGCGTGCCCGGAATTCTACCTCGGTGTGAACGCGTCCGTATGGCGTCAACAATAATATCTTTGGGTGATCAACCTGCGCGTAGCCACGTGCCCGAATTCTACCTCGGTGTAGACATGTCCGTGTAACCACAATGATATATCGGGTAATCAACCCGACCGCGTGGCCGCGTGCCGGAATCTGCGTCGGTGTAGACATGTCCATGTGACATCAGCAACGAGCGATAATCAAAATGGAAACATGCGGTGGAATTCTCCGTCAGCGCGGCCGTCGAGTAAGTTCTCGACAAGTCGTAGGCCTCTGTCGAGAGGCGGTAACACGAAATACCATGCACGCAACAAGGCTATCATCGCGGCATAGGCAAGTTTCACGAACATGGCATAGGCGAGTTTCACCAACAAGCATAGGCAAGTTTCTGACAACAAGCGTAGGCAAGTTTCACCTGACTCAAAGTACTTTCATTTTATGCCAAGGTCAGGGTTTTAACCCCAAAGTACTACATCGTTAAGTTCTTTTAAAGAGATCCATTACTTATAAAGTCACGATACGTAGTATTAGAATGACCAACCCATTCCTTTTCAAAATCAAGTAACATTCTTTTCTTAAGTTCGGTTGCCTAGTTTGATTACTCAAGCTTCTCATTTTCAAATGGTTTCATAGTTCCCAAACTTAATCACTTGATTCCTTTTAGAACAATTGAGTAACATATGTCATATATGTGAGTAGTTTATTCTTGTTTATAACGATTTTATTCACGCGACCGTGATCTAGAAAATGTAATATCATTTTGTCTCATCTTAGCCACATGCGGATGGAGGTTTCTCTGGTTTTAATACAACGCGTCATTATTCAATACATTTTCCTTTATTAGCATTGCGGTGGTGCAGCCGATACGTTACGATTTCGAAATCGGTAAAACATTATTCCTTTAAAACCAAGTACTCATTACTCACGAATGAGGTTTCACACAACATCCACTTTAAAACAAATAAGTTAAGTCTCTTATCTTCTAAGATCAAGTCTCTTAACTTCTAACGTGATAAACCATTTTCACTACATAAGGTCGTTATAACTAACTTCCCGTAAAGCTATTATAACACTATGTTTTAAACCAACCAAATCACTTAGCACGTATGCGTCTCTGGTACTACATAGTTCACATATCATGCTAGAAGAGATAGGAAGAGGTTCACATACCTCGCGACAGTATCGACGATAAGCAAAATGCTCCAAGTACTACAACGCACTGCCACTTTCCACTCGCCGAGTAGAATACGCTACTCGTAGTACTTTCACCTAAAAAAGGTCACAACGTCTATTAACTTCAAAACACAAGTTCCATTTCTCTCTGAGAAAATTGGCGACACCTCACATGGCAGCGTAAATCTCTCTCTATCGGTAGGCTACCAAGCCAACGGGGGTTTACCGTCTAACGGGCGTGTACCATTCTACTACAATAATGCTACCTGAGTCTCTTTATGTCTGATCCTATGTAATTACTGATTCGATTCTCTTCTTTAAATTGAGGCTTAAGTCAAGCGACATTGCGCGCAATAATGTTGATTCTATATATAGTATACCTCGACTATATATTCCAACAAACATGTAATTTCCAATTACAATAGAGGACAAGATAATTACCTCGATAAGCCCAAAATTATCAAGTTATAATGTCGATCTGAGCAGGTTTAGCTCTACTCGTGCGCTCGATCCGCTCCAAACAACCGCCAGAAGTTCTAACCAACCTGCTCAAATACTTGACCAACTATGAAGATTTCCTTAGGGTTTCGGTTTGAGCCTAAAAGGACAAAAGGTAGTATTACTGGGCTCTACGTATAGAGGTACCTTTTGGAATACTACAAGGTCAAGGCTAAGGTATTTTGGGCCTTATAACAATACTAGGAGAAGTATTTCAATACCACGAGGAGGGTATTATCACGAAAACAACTAGGCTAGGGGGTACCCAGCTGCGCCTGAGGGGAGGGAACCGCCGGCCAAAGGCCACGAGGAGGAGGAGGGAGAGGCTTGGGGCGAGGCTACTAGAGGAGGAGGGATTTCAAGACTTAGACAAAGTGAGGAGTGAATGAATAAGTCTTCACAAGGGAGGGTATTTATAGCAAAACCAAAGGCCAACCAATGGCCGAGATCAAGCCATGTGCAAGGCAAGTGTAAGGCCAAGATCAAGCCAAGTGCACCTAGCCCTACTCCTTAAAACCCTCCAAATATCTACACAATATCTAGCGCAACTTGCCCTCCAAATCGGCCAAGTCTTGCCCAGCTGTTTCCATTGTGAGGTGACACGTATCACCCTCCGTTAGTCCAAAATGTTTCGTCTCTCGGAAAAATCCATAAAAATAAGAAAAGACATAGCGGAATTTTCCCTGCATGAAGTTATGTAAAGCGTTTAGTCAACGACTCAATGGGTGTTGTGCACAAAGGTAAAAATCGGCCAAGGGTGCCACGTGGGGTGACACGTGTCGCCCCGGTCGCCGAATATTTCGTCTTAGAAAATATCAAAATCTGAAATCTCAAAAACAAAGCGGGCCCCCTTGTAGTAAATTTCTCGTGGGCCCAGCGTGACCATTCAGAAAATAAAATCTCAAAATTCTAATATAATCTATGAAGTCCAAATACCAAATCAGGAATCCAATTCCGTTCGCGAACCTTTTTCTTCACAAATAGCAGGAAACTTTTAGTGAAAACTCAGCGTCTTTCTTTCTTTTCAAAATTTTACTGTAGTACTCAAATGCGTCGTCCTCACATACATACCACTGCAACTACGAGGTATAACATTCTCCCTCGCCCAGAAACATTCGTCCGAATGTTCCTTCTCAAAGCGGATATCGATGAAGTTCCTCTAACGAGTTGTCAGCGCCACGGCAGCGCGAAATAACCGCGTTATATTCCTTCCTTACTCGTCGTGCCCTTCTCGAACACTTGAACTCTCGATGCGCGCAAACTTGATCATTACTTAGTTCCCAAAATCTGCGGAGTCACTACCTCGAACTTGGTCATCTTACTAACCTCGAACTTCCTTAAGGCCATTCCGGCCTTCTGAACGGCTCTGGTCGAGCGTCCACGAACTCATCGATGATCATACAAACTTGGGCCTAGCATCCTCGTGACCCTACCACTGGCGGGACCACCCAGAACTGACCCGCCTTAATCCGGACTCTGGGTTGACCCGTATCACGTCCTCAACCCGACCAGCGATCGCGTCAAGCCCTCGTTCCCGACGGAACAATCACGCTAAATCACGTCATGAAAGCTACCACTTCCTTCTCCACTACCTATGGACTTATCACACAAATAAAACCCACGTATACCACGCACTCGATAAAGGTCAAACATAAAGCGAATCTTTTACTCGAGGCGACCTTACCTCAGGTCTCGATCGTGACGATCTAGGGTTCGCACTTACGAGCCCCGTATTTACCGCCTACAATAACCGGTGTCTAAATCACATTTAGCACAAAGCTATCGAATATAACACTAAAACACATCAGTATACAAAACTACAGAGGTTAAGGATATACTGTCTCTTAGCTTCCTAATCAAAGTCACGCCTGCGGTAGCAGCTAGTGAAGGTGATGAACCAGCCAGCGATCACGAAGGTGAGTCGTAGCATCCGTGCTACCCTTGGTGAGACAGTTCCTCGCAAAATGGCCTGCTGTCGCCAAAATAACAAGCTCCCTTGGCACCACGACACTCCCGAAATGCGGTCTACCACGTCGGCCACGAGGTAGGGGTGACGCGTCGCCAACACCGCACTTCCGCAGAAACACGAACCCTTGGAGCCACGACTGCTCACGAAGGCGGAGGACCACTCTGTCTTGGCGGGGTACAAAACTAGTCTGCTCTTGGCGGTCCGCCTCGAAATTCGCCAAAAGACCACGATGTCACGGCCTCTTACGCTGATCCGGTCATTCGTCGACCTCTCCGTACCTCGCGTCTGGTGCGTGAGCTGCGTGCGGGCAATGTCGTGCGGTGAAGAGCTACACGAACAAGCCTCTGTCAAGTAATCATCTAATCCGTTGGCGTGGCGGTGCACTCTATCCTCCATAGTTGCCACTAAAGCGGGGACATCTGAGGCAGCGAGTCAAACTCCACGTTGTACTCGAGCCGTCACGCGCTCTGTCTAAGCATCAAAAATCTGCCGGCCGTGCCCTCGCCGTGCGGAGGCAAGAAGTGCGTGAGAAAGCCCGAAAACTCATCCCATCTTGCTGGAGTGCGTATGCTCTCCGGAAAGCTCAGTGAATCAAACCAATCGGCTGCGGTATCACGCGGCCGATCACGAACAAAGGTCCTGAACTCGGTCTCGAAGCCTTGATCACCGCGTGATCGGCGTAGCTGCCGGATGAACTCCTGCGGATCATCCTCGAGCCTCGACCCGTAAAACTCGGCGGGCTCTGACTCGAGAAAGTCCGTAGCCTCGAACTATCTGCTCGAGGTGAACCACGGTGCTCTGGGGCCAGGCTGCTGCGTCGGCCTATCCTCATATCGGCCCACGACCACGGCGGCAAGCTGAACCATCTCGCGCCAACCCGTCTCCTGCCCCGGTGTGGGGTGGAGGCTCAGTGCTGCGGTCTCGGCGGCCATTCTTTGCGGCTCTAACCTCTTTGGGGTGGCGGCGTCCACAAAACCAGCCGTCGAAGCCTGACCTCAGTCTTGTGCGGGCTGCGCCTCGTACTCCTCTGTATCTCACTAAGCGGTTCCCTCGGCTGTCTTGCCGCCCGGGGCTCTGGTTGCCTGCGCGGAGGCATAGCGGTAAAAGCAGAGATCGTCGAGAGGTCCGACTTACAACCACGCTCTAAGGCACGATCTCGGAATGAGAAGAATGAAACCAATCCTAAATGTCCTATAGCCTCACGATTATAGATGTGGTGCCGACACGCGATGTCAAGACTACTGCTGACACGATGCGTAGACACTTTCAGGATTAAGCGCTCACGATACCACTTTTGTAACGACCGTTCGGGGCGTTCTTGGTGCCTTATCGGGCACCCTAGTGATACAATCATCGAGAGAAAAACCAGTGGAAAATAAAACTTTAAACAAGAAACAAGATATATGAACATAAAGCAGGCCAACCAGCGGTTACCTTCGATAACATAAATAAAAACAACTCTTTCCAAAGCGAGCAGTTTAATCCTTTTACAACCACGCCTTGCGATTACTACGGACCTCTAAGATTTACAACAACTATGGCGGGGCGGGGCCGCCGTACCACGAATGTACAAGAACCTGACTCGGGAACACATACCAAAAGATAAGCCTCGGAAGCGGAGCTTCCCCAACTGAGCGAGATCTAGGCGAGGATCCACGGCCGATGTACCTCGACTGCGGCGTGAACGCGGCCGAAGGAGGTCGATCTGGCAGTACAGTATGTGAAAGCGTAAAATCAGTAAATGAAATCATACTAGTCTATATAAAGCGGGAGACATGTATGATGACCAAACTACGATTCACAACATAAAGCGATCATATCGATCGAGGACTCGCGCCTCGGCCGTCACTCGAATATAACTATGGGTCTCACGCCCGCGCATCAATCATGTTCGCGTCATGGCGCGTGCCGGATTCTGCATCGGTGTAGACATGTCCATGATGCAACAATAATACCAATGCCCGGCCACGTACCCCGGAATTCTACCTCGGTGTGAACGCGTCCGTGTGACATCAACAATAATATCTTTGGGTGATCAACCTGCCGCGTAGCCACGTGCCCGAATTCTACCTCGGTGTAGACATGTCCATGTAACCACAATAACAATATATCGGGTAATCAACCCGACCGCGTGGCCGCGTGCCGGAATCTTGCGTCGGTGTAGACATGTCCATGTGACATCAACAACAAGGCGATAATCAAAATGGAAACATGCGGTGGAATTCTCCATGTTGCCGACGCCGTCGAGTAAGTTCTCGACAAAGTCGTGACCTCTATCGAGAGGCGGTAACCGAAATACCACACTTGCACAACAAAGGCTATCATCACAAGCATAGGCAAGTTTCACGAGAACAAGCATAGCGAGTTTCACAACAACAAGCATAGGCAAGTTTCACAACAACAAGCATAGGCAAGTTTCACCTGACTCAAAGTACTTTCATTTTATGCCAAGGTCGGGTTTTAACCCCAAAGTACTACATCGTTAAGTTCTTTTAAAGAGATCCATTACTTATAAAAGTCACCCGATACGTAGTATTAGAATGACCAACCCATTCCTTTTCAAAATCAAGTAACAACATTCTTTTCTTAAGTTCGGTTTGCCTAGTTTGATTACTCAAGCTTCTCATTTTCAAATGGTTTCATAGTTCCCAAACTTAATCACTTGATTCCTTTTTAGAACAATTGAGTAACATATGTCATATATGTGAGTAGTTTATTCTTGTTTATAACGATTTTATTACAGCAGCCATGATCTAGAAAATGTAATATCATTTTGTCTCATCTTAGCTTCTATGCAGATGGAGGTTTCTACTGGTTTTAATACAACACATCATTATTCAATACATTTTCCTTTATTAACGCTGCAGTGGTCTGTCGATACACATTCTGATTTCCGAAATCAGTAAAACATTATTCCTTTAAAAACCAAGTACTCATTACTCACGAATGAGGTTTCACACAACATCCACATTAAAACAAATAAGTTAAGTCTCTTATCTTCTAAGATCAAGTCTCTTAACTTCTAACATCAGTAAACCATTTTCACTACATAAGGTCGTTATAACTAACTTCCCGTAAAGCTATTATAACACCCATGTTTTAAACCAACCAAATCACTTAGCACGTATGCGTCTGCCGTACTACATAGTTCCACACATATCATGCTAGAAGAGATAGGAAGAGGTTCACATACCTCGCGGCGAGTATCGACGATAAGCAAAATGCTCCAAGTACTACAACGCACTAGCCCTTTCCACTCCTCAAGTAGAATACGCTACTCATAGTACTTTCACCTAAAAAAAGGTCACAAACGTCTATTAACTTCAAAACACAAGGTTCCATTTCTCTACAGAAAATTCGGCCTCACATGGCAGCGTAAATCTCCTCCTCTATCGAGTAGCTACCAAGCCAACGAGGGGGTTTACGTCTAACGGGCGTGTACCATTCTACTACACAATAATGCTACCAAGTCTCTTTAATCTGATCTATGTAATTCTGATTCGATTCTCTTCTTTAAATTCGAGCTTAAGTCAAGCGACATTGCGCATGATAATGTTGATTCTATATATAGTATACCTCGACTATATATTCCAACAAACATGTAATTTCCAATTACAATAGAGGACAAGATAATTACCTCGATAAGCCCAAAATTATCAAGTTATAATGTCGATCTGAGCAAGGTTTAGCTCTACTCAGTGCGCTCGATCCGCTCCAAACAACCCTTAGAAGTTCTAACCAACTTACTCAAATACTTGACCAACTATGAAGATTTCCTTAGGGTTTCGGTTTGAGACTAAAGGACAAAAGGTAGTATTCCAGGACTCTACGTATAGAGGTATCTTTGGAATACTACAAGGTACAAGGCTAAGGTATTTTGGGCATTATAACAATACTAGGAGAAGTATTTCAATACCACGAGGAGGGTATTATCACGAAAACAACTAGGCTAGGGGTACCCAGCTAGCACCTGAGGGGAGGGAACCGCCTGGCCAAGGCCACAAGGAGGAGGAGGAGGAGAGGCTTAGGACGAGAGCTACTAGAGGGAGGAGGATTTCAAGACTTAGACAAAGTGAGGTGAATGAATAAGTCTTCACAAGGGAGGGTATTTATAGCAAAACCAAAGGCCAACCAATGGCCAAGATCAAGCCATGTGCAAGGCAAGTGTAAGGCCAAGATCAAGCCAAGTGCACCCTAGCCCTACTCCTTAAAACCCTGCAAATATCTACACAAATATCTAGCACAACTTGCCCTCCAAATCGGCCAAGTGCCGCTTGTTTCCATTGTGAGGTGACACATGTCACCCTCCGTTGGTCCAAAATGTTTCGTCTCTCGGAAAAATCCATAAAAATAAGAAAAGACATAGCGGAATTTTCCTCGCAAGTTATGTAAAGCGTTTAGTCGAAAAACGACTCAATGGGTGTTGTGCCAAAGGTAAAATCGGCCAAAGGGTGCCACATGGGGTGACACGTGTCGCCCCGGTCGCCGAATATTTCGTCTTAGAAAATATCCAAAATCGGAAATCTCAAAAACAAAGCGGGCCCACAAAAGCAGTAAATTTCTCGTGGGCCCACGTGACCATTCAGAAAATAAAATCTCAAAATTCTAATATAATCTATGAAGTCCAAATACCAAATCGGGAATCCAATTCCCGTTAACGAACCTTTTTCTTCACAAATAACAGGAAACTTTTAGTGAAAACTCATCTTTCTTTCTTTTCAAAATTTTCTGCCGTACTCTCGTACGTACGTCCTCACATACATACCCTGCAACTACGGGGTATAACATTCTCCCCTCCTTAGAAACATTCGTCCCGAATGTTCCTTCTCAAGACGGATATCGATGAAGTTCCTCTAACAAGTTGTCAACGCCCTTGGCAGCGCGAAATAACACACGTTATATTCCTTCCTTACTCGTCGTGCCGCTTCTCGAACACTTGAACTCTCCCAAGATGCACCAAACTTCATCATTACCCGTTCCCAAAAATCTCGGAGTCACTACCTCAAACTTGGTCATCTTACTAACCTCAAACTTCCTTAAGGCCATTCCGGCCTTCTGAACCGCTCGGTCGAACGCGTCCACGAACTCATACGATGATCATACAAACTTGGGCCTAGCATCCTCGTGACCCTACCACTGGCGGGACCACCCAGCGACCCGCCTTAATCCGGGCTGGGTTGACCCGTATCACGTCCTCAACCCGACCACAATCGCGTCAAGCCCTCGTTCCCGACGGAACAATCTCGCTAAATCACATCATGAAAGCTACCACTTCCTTCTCACACTACCTATGGACTTATCACACAAATAAAACCCACGTATACCACGCACTCTGATAAAGGTCAAACATAAAACGAATCTTTTACTCAAGACGACCTTACCTCTAAGGTCTCAATCGTGACAGTCTAGGGTTCACACTTACCAGGCCCCCATATTTACCCTTCTACAATAACCAGGTGTCTAAATCACATTTAGCACAAAGCTATCCGAATATAACACTAAAACACATCAGTATACAAAACTCTAGAGGGTTAAGGATATACCTGTCTCTTCCGCTTCCTAATCAAAGTCACGCCTGCAGTACGCATAGTGAAGGTGATGAACCACCATCGATCACGAAGGTGAGTCGTAGCATCCGTGCTACCCTTGGTGACAGTTCCTCGCAAAATGGCCTGCTGCCGCAAAATAACAAGCTCCTTGGCACCACGACACTCCCGAAATGCGGTCTACCACATCGCCACACCGAGGTAGGGGTGACGCGTCGCCAACACCCACTTCCTCGAAACTCGAACCCGGAGCCCCGACCGCTCTCAAGACGGAGGACCACTGTCTTGGCGGGGTACAAAACTAGTCTCTTCTTGGCGGTCCGCCTCGAAATTCGCCAAAGACCACGATGTCACGGCCTCTTCGCGATCCAGTCATTCCGTCGACCTCTCCGTACCTCACATCCTAGTGCATGAGCCTGCATGCGGGCAATGTCCATGCCCGGCTGAAGAGCTACACCCGAACAAGCCTCTGTCAAGTAATCATCTAATCCGGTGACGTAGCGGTGCACTCTATCCTCCATGGTTGCCACTAAAGCGGGGACATACCGAGCCAACGAGTCAAACTCCACGTTGTACTCCCGAACCGTACGCCCGCTCTGTCTAAGCATCAAAAATCTGTCGGCCCGTGCCCTCCTCATCTGCGGAGGCAAGAAGTGCGTGAGAAAAGCCCCCGAAAACTCATCCCATACTGCTGGAGGTGCATGCTCTCCCCGGGAAAGCTCCTGAATCAAACCAATCGATCGGTATCACGCGCGATGCGAACCAAAGGTCACGGACTTCGGTCTCTGAAGCCTTGATCACCCGCGTGATCCGGTAGCTGGGATGAACTCCTGCGGATCATCCTCGTGCCTCGACCCATAAAACTCTGGCGGGCTCTGACTCGTAAAGTCCGTAGCCTCAAACTATCTCGCTCGGGGTGAACCATGGTGCTCTTGGGCCGCTGCGTCCGGCTATCCTCATATCGGCCACGACCACGGCCAGCGGGCCATCTCGCGTAACCCATCTCCTCGCCCCGGTGTGGGGTGGAGGCTCAGTATGCGGTCTCAGCGGCCATTCTGCGGCTCTAACTCTCTGGTGGCGGCGTCCAAAACCCGCCGCTCAAGCACAACCTCAGTCTTGTGCGGGCTGCGCCTCGTACTCCTCAGATCTCACTAGCGGTTCCTCGGTGTCTTGCCCTTCAGGCTCGTTGCCTGCGCGGAGGCATAATCGTAAAAAGCGAGATACGTCGGAGGGTCCAACTTACAACACGACTCTAAGGCACGATCTCGAATGAGAAGAATGGAAACCAATCCTAAATGTCCTATAGCCTCCTGATTATAGATGTGGTGCACAACACACCGATAATCAAGACTCTACTAGACACGGTCTGTAGACACTTTCCGAGGATTAACTGCTCTGATACCACTTTTGTAACGACCCGTTCCGGGGCCCGTTACTGGTGCCTTATCCCGGGCACCCTAGTGATACAATCATCAGAGAAAAACCAGCGGAAAATAAAACTTTAAACAAGAAACAAGATATATGAACATAAAACAGGCCAACCCAACGGTTACCTTCCAATAACATAAATAAAAACAACTCTTTCAAAACGAACAGTTTAATCCTTTTTACAACCCTGCCCACAACAGTACTACAGACCTCTAAGATTTACAACAACTATGACGGGACAGGGCCCCGCCATACCCCTGAATGTACAAGAACCTACAACTCAGGGAACACATACCAAAAGATAAGCCTCCGGAGAAACGGAGCTTCCCAAAACGCTGAACTGAGATCCTAAGAGCGAGGATCCACGACCGATGTACCTCGACCTGCGGCATGAACGCAGCCCCCCGAAGGAGGTCAGTACAACAGGTACCAAGTATGTGAAACTGTAAAATACTGTAAATGAAATCATACTAGTCTATATAAAGCAGGAGACATGTATGATGACCAAACTACAGTTCACAACATAAAAGCAGTCATATCCAGTCAGGGACTCACGCCCTCAAGCCATCACTCAAATATAACTATGGGTCTCACGCCCACAACATCAATCATGTTCGCATCACGGCGCGTGCCCGGAATTGCGCCGGTGTAGACATGTCCATGATGCAACAATAATACCAATGCCCGGCCACATGCCCGAATTCTACCTCGGTGTGACACGTCCACGTGACATCAACAATAATATCTTTGGGTGATCAACCTGCGCGTAGCCACCTGCCCCCGGAATTCTACCTCGGTGTAGACATGTCCATGTAACCACAATAACAATATATCGGGTAATCAACCCGACCGCATGGCCGCATGCCCCCGGAATACTGCATCGGTGTAGACATGTCCATGTGACATCAACAACAAGACAGTAATCAAAATGGAAACATACCCGTGGAATTCTCCATCACCGCCGCGTCAAGTAAGTTCTCAACAAGTCGACCGACCTATCGAGACGCGGTAATACGAAATACCACACTTGCATAACAAAGGCTATCATCACAAGCATAGGCAAGTTTCACAGCAACAAGCATAGGCAAGTTTCACAACAACAAGCATAGGCAAGTTTCACAACAACAAGCATAGGCAAGTTTCACACAACTCAAAGTACTTTCATTTTATGCCAAGGTCGGGTTTTAACCCCAAAGTACTACATACGTTAAGTTCTTTTAAAAGAGATCCATTACTTATAAAAGTCACCCGATACGTAGTATTAGAATGACCAACCCACATTCCTTTTCAAAATCAAGTAACAACATTCTTTTTTAAGTTCCAGGTTGCCTAGTTTCAATTACTCAAGCTTCTCATTTTCAAATGGTTTCATAGTTCCCAAACTTAATCACTTGATTCCTTTTAGAACAATTGAGTAACATATGTCATATATGTGAGTAGTTTATTCTTGTTTATAACGATTTTATTACGTGACCATGATCTAGAAAATGTAATATCATTTTGTCTCATCTTAGCTTCTATGCAGATGGAGGTTTCTCGGTTTTAATACAACACATCATTATTCAATACATTTTCCTTTATTAACGCCGCGGTGGTGCATCGATACACATTCTGATTTCCGAAATCAGTAAAACATTATTCCTTTAAAAACCAAGTACTCATTACTCACGAATGAGGTTTCACACAACATCCACATTAAAACAAATAAGTTAAGTCTCTTATCTTCTAAGATCAAGTCTCTTAACTTCTAACATCAGTAAACCATTTTCACCTACATAAGGTCGTTATAACTAACTTCCCATAAAGCTATTATAACACCCTATGTTTTAAACCAACCAAATCACTTAGCACATGTACGTCTACCGTACTACATAGTTCACACATATCATGCTAGAAGAGATAGGAAGAGGTTCACATACCTCGCGACGAGTATCGACAATAAGCAAAATGCTCCAAGTACTACAACCTTGCTAGCCCTTTCCACTCCTCAAGTAGAATACGCTACTCATAGTACTTTCACCTAAAAAAGGTCACAAACGTCTATTAACTTCAAAACACAAGGTTCCATTTCTCTACAGAAAATTCGGCAGCACCTCCCCCCCCCGCAACAGCGTAAATCTCCTCCTCTATCGAGGCCGGCTACCAAGCCAACCAGGGGGGGGTTTACACGTCTAACCGGACGTGTACCATTCTACTACACAACAATGCTACACAAGTCTACTGTAATACAGTCCTATGTAATTCTGATTGATTCTCTTCTTTAAATTCAGGCTTAAGTCAAACGACATTGCCGCGCAATAATGTTCAGTTCTATATATAGTATACCTCAACTATATATTCCAACAAACATGTAATTTCCAATTACAATAGAGGGACAAGATAATTACCTCGATAAGCCCAAAATTATCCAAGTTATAATGTCGATCCTGAGCAAGGTTTAGCTCCTACTCCGTGCGCTCCAATCCGCTCCAAACAACCCTTCCAAGTTCTAACCCACTTCTACTCAAATACTTCAACCAACTATCAAGATTTCCTTGGGGTTTGGTTTGAGACTAAAGGACAAAGGTAGTATTTCTGACTCTACGTATAGAGGTATCTTTGGAATACTACAAGGTACAGCTAAGGTATTTTGGGCATTATAACAATACTAGGAGAAGTATTTCAATACCACAAGGAGGGTATTATACGAAAACAACTAGGCTAGGGGTACCCAGCTAGCACCATGAGGGGAGGGAACCGCTCGGCCAAAGGCCACAAGGAGGAGGAGGAGGGAGAGGCTTAGGACGAGAGCTACTAGAGGGAGGAGGGATTTCAAGACTTAGACAAAGTGAGGAGTGAATGAATAAGTCTTCAAAGGGAGTGGTATTTATAGCAAAACCAAAGGCCAACCAATGGCCAAGATCAAGCCATGTGCAAGGCAAGTGTAAGGCCAAGATCAAGCCAAGTTCACCCTAGCCCCTACTCCTTAAAACCCTCACAAATATCTACACAAATATCTAGCACAACTTGCCTCCCAATCGGCCAAGTCTTGCCCACTTGTTTCCATTGTGAGGTGACACATGTCACCCTCCGTTGGTCCAAAATGTTTCGTCTCTCGGAAAAATCCGCAAAAATAAGAAAAGACATAGCGAATTTTCCCTCGAAGTTATGTAAAGCGTTTAGTCAACGACTCAACCGGTGTTGTGCACAAAGGTAAAATCGGCCAGGGTGCCACATGGGGTGACACGTGTCGCCTGATCGCCTGAATATTTCGTCTTCGAAAATATCCAAAATACGAAATCTCAAAAACAAAGCGGGCCCACAAAATAGTAAATTTCTCCGTGGGCCCACGTGACCATTTCAGAAAATAAAATCTCAAAATTCTAATATAATCTATGAAGTCCAAATACCAAATCTGGGAATCCAATTCCCATTAACGAACCTTTTTCTTCACAAATAACCGAAACTTTTAAAGTGAAAACTCACATCTTTCTTTCTTTTCAAAATTTTCTGCCGTACTCTCGTACGTACGTCCTCACATACATACCCTGCAACTACGGGGTATAACATCCACATACCTCTTCGGGTCAATCCACTAGCTAAGTCCAATATACCGCACGTAGTATGTCAACCTATAATGACCATAATACTTCTATTAACTTCTTACTTCAAACGTAGAATATTTTAAGTGCAAAGCCACTAAATTCTACGGAAAATCGGACAACACTTCCTTTGTTTCTACATACTTTTCCACCTTTTTCAAGGCCCGAATTCAATAACCAAACACGCCACATTTAAGGCTCAACAATGTAGTTAACAATAGGGGATTACACGCCTACAAGAGGTGTAAAATTCCGCCCCACAATTGATATCAAACTAGTACAAACTACAAGGTCAATTCGGCATCTTGAGATATAACAACACAAATTCTTATCCAATTCCTTTTCAATCCAAGTTGTTTAGTATAACATGGTATCAAGCCGCAATTGATTATAACTACTACAATCTTCAAGTATGTAACATGCGACGATTCTAATTAACGACCAATTTGTATTTCAACTTCAAATGGCTAGAATGTCATTTCGGATTCTAGGCTTCAACTATCCATATCACTTATAAATCTTCAACACAATATACTTCATGCTAGTTAAAAAGTAAGGCTACAACAATATGAAATCTTATAACATTTTAAGAGAACAAGATTGTTACCTCAACGAGCCTTAATCCAACTTCAAGATCCGAAGTCGCTCCCTAGCAACTTTGAGCCTCTCCTTGACACTTCAATCCGCCACTTCAAGCCCTTGGAAGATCACAAACAACTTTCCTTTAATCTTCCAATCCAAACCTATGAAAGAAACTAGGTTTTCACCTTGCGACTAATACGAAAACGATACTTTTCCGGGATTTTTCTATTGAGATACCCTTACAATACACTTAGGAACCTTGGTTTAAAGTGGGGAGATTATTGGACAATAAACAAAAAAAATTCTTGTTTTGGAACCTTGAACCCGAGAGCCTCTCTCAAGTGTTCTTCAATTTCTTGAAATTTTTTCTAAGTGTGGAAGCTTGTATTGCTACTAGTACACATATATAACATAATGGAGGGTCAAGATTAGCACAAATGTGTGGCTTAGATACATTTCACTAGGATCAAGCCCAAGTGGCCCTTGGACTTAGTCAACAATGTCAAGCTCTAAGACTTCGCAAGACTTGCTCATCCTACTAATGGTCAAATGACCCTTTTACCCATCCCAATTTCGTCCAAGGCCAACTTAAGGGGGGTGACACGTGTCCCCCTTCCATTCGTCGCAATATTCCGTTTTCCGACAATTCCATAATTCCGATAAATTTTTACTAGTCTCAAATCTTAAAATTTGTGAGTTATTACGTACGTTCTTATAAACATGTCATGTAATTACGGGGTGTAACAGTCTCGTCCTAGTTGTTATGTCCAACTCTTAGAGGTCTGTAGTCATGTATGTGGGTTGCAATTTGAAAAGATGTAAGTCCTTTTGTTATGTATGTATGTATGGTGGCAGCCTTATCGATTTTGCGATTGTAAAAAAAATGAGAGATATTTATCTTCCGCGTTTTACTTATGATGTATGAATAGAAGGGTGCCAAGGTAGGGCACCAGTCACGGGCCCGGGGTTCGGGTCGTGACAGTTAACTTGGCTTAGGACTTTATTAGGGTGCTTAATCTTGGAAAATAACTTGTCTTTGATCTTCACTTAATCCATGGAATTCGAAATCTAAGGCTAAGAGAAGGGAGAAGAGCTTTGGAAGAGAAAATATCTTGTGAACAATGGCTAAGTATTTCCATGTATATCTCTATATAGATATTTGTCTTGCAAGTCAAGTGGATGAGGGACACATGTCACCCTCCTATTGGTCACGTAATCTTTCCTCGCAAAAATATATATACTTTGCCCAAAATACCTTATTTTTCGAAGGGCCCCACAAAATTGTGAAATTTTCGGTGGACCCCATATTACCAATTCCAAGACTTCATAATCCAATACAAATTCCATATATCCAATTAGAAGAATTAAACTCCAAGTTAATAATTTTTCGTCGTCACATTTTTCCAAAAATTTTCCATAGGAAAAATATAAATATTCTTTCCTTTCAACCTTCAAATCTTAATTCCTTAATCACGTTCTCGTATCAATGTCATGGAATTACGGGGTGTAACACATATATTGAGCCTCAGGATGATATACTAGAGGAGGAGATAAGGCCAGCCCATAATTAACCAGGATTTATTACTACTAGGGTTCTATAGGACACATGTTACACCCCGTTATACCATGGCACGTAAGTGAGAACGTGATTAAGAATATGAAAATTGAATTTTGGAAAGAAAGAAGAATTACTTTTTCTTAAGGAAAAATATCGGGAATTTGTGAAGGAAAAGGTTTATTAATTAGAATTTGGTTCTCAAATTTGGTATTTGGGACTTATAGATTATATTGGAATTTTGCATTTTAAGTTCCGGATTTGGTCATGTGGGGCCCACGGAAAAATTCTACGGTTTTGTGGGCCCACAATATTTTGAGATATTTTGGCCAATTATGGATATTCTGGGAGATAAAATAATTTCAGGACCAATGGGAGGGTGACACGTGTCACCCCCACATGTCGTTGACTTTGACCTTTAAATATTTTCTTGAAGTGAAGACAAGTGGACAAGTGGGTCCCACCCACACTTGTCCACCATCTTGTCCCTCCACTTGTCATCATCCAAGCCATTGTGTTATATTATATATACATAGAGAGGGTGCAAGAAGTCACGACACTTAGCCAAATTTCATTATTTCAATAAAGTTTTATATCCCTTTCTCTCTTAGAGGCTCATGGATTTGAGCCCATTTCTTGAGCAAAAATTCTTCAATACTTGATGATAAATCCTCAAACTCAAGACTAAGATCCCAAATGAAGTGCTAAGCAAAGATAACCCCTTAAACCCCAAGAACATGGTATGGCCGAATATAGGAGGGTGAAACCCTAAGGTTCCGTCGACTTTTTGGAAGTGAAGTACAAAGTGAAGTTGTTTATAAGCTCATAGGGGTCACATATATGTGATTGAAACTTGAAGAAGTGGAGCGAAACGAAAGCTGCGGACCATGTACCCCCAGACTGTTTTGGGCGTTTTGGAAGGTAAAATCTCTTCTTCTTTTAAAGTAATTGGATATTACTTGTTGTTGACATGTATAGATGAGCTTGTACTAAAAATAATGAAGATTGAAAAGTATTTGGGCCATTTTTGGCAAGTTGGCCGAGACTAGGTAATGTTTGTCGTCGTTGGATTCGTTGGTTATTATTGTTGTTAATAACACTTGTCGAATGTTATATAATGAAGGAAATATAGTGGTTGATAGTTTATATAACTTATATAACATGTTGGAATGAAAATTGGATTAAAAGGGAATTAAGGAAAAGGACATCGGATTGTAGTTGTTGGTCGTAGAATCTATAAAACTGTTGGATGTTGTTATGTAGTTTTATGGACTGTTTTGGGGGTAGATATGCTGGAAAATCAGCCCCTAACATACATGTTTAATGTGGTAAAATGACTAGTGAAAGTACTAGGGAATAAGGGTGTTAAAGGCTTCACATTGTACCCTTAATGTTGGTTTATTATGGACTGTATTGTGGACTGTTTTAATGTGATTGTGGGGCATAATTTTACACGTCAAGTTAGGCGTGTAATCCCCTTTTGGTTAACTGTTGGTTGTGCCTTAAATGTGTCTTGTTGGTTGATGAATTCGGTCCTTGGAAAAGGTGGAAAGTACGTAGAAACAAAGGAAGTGTTGTCCAATTTTCCGTAGAATAAGAGGGTCATTATTTGGTATAAGTCTTATACTAGTAAGTATGATATTGATAGAAGTGCTATCGTCATTATAGTTTGAAGTACTACGTGTAGCATATTCTACTTGGAATGTGGAATAGACAATAAGGTTGAAGTACATTGGAGTGTATTGCTACTTGTCGTGTTGGTTAGTCGTCACGAGGTATGTGAACTCCTTCCTTCAAGTATACTTGCCTTGTTATTGGAGTATACATGACTTATTCTTGAAGTATACTTGCCTTGTTATTTGGAGTATACTTGACCTGTTTTCCTGAAGTATACTTGCCTTGTCATTAGGAAGTATTCACGTTATTGATTCTATGCTAAAGGCATGTCTAAAATATTCCTAAGTTCTTACCAAGTCTTATAGGGGATGTTGGTAAGAGTCGTTAGGAAGTATTCATGCTATTGATTTTATGCTAAAGGCATGTGTAAAATATTCCTAAGTTCTTACCAAGTCTTATGGGGGATGTTGGTAAGAGTCGTTAGGAAGTATTGGAGTCGAGTTGACCTTGCTAATTTACTACACTAATGAGAATAGGTATCGAACAAGCCATTACAGCGTTAATGAAAATGTATCGATAATCAATTATATTGAAATGGGTATAATTCTCCATCTGCATAGAAACTAAGATAAGACAAAATTGTATTACATTTTCTAGATCATGGTTGTTTTAACAAGATTGTTATAAACGAGTATAACCTATTCACGGCTCCTATAAGTATTGATTTTGAAAGTATAGGAGACTTGATTTTCGAAAGTACATGAGACTTGATTTTTGAAAGTGTAGTAACTTGATTTGAAAAGTATATGTTACTTGATTTAAAGAGTACAAGTAACTTGATTTAAAGGTATAAGTTACTTGATTGATTTAAAGAGAATAAATGACTTGATTTTGAAAGAAGAAGTAACTAGATTTAAAGGTATGGGTTACTTAATTTTGAAAGAAGAAGTAACTTGATTTAAAGGTATGGGTTACTTGATTTTGAAAGAAGAAGTAACTTGATTTAAAGGTATGGGTTACTTGATTTTGAAAGAAGAAGTACTTGGTTTTAAAGGTATAAGTTACTTGAGTTTAAACGAATAAGTAACTTGGTTTTAATAGTGAAAGTACTTTTGGGGTTCAACTCCCTAATATTGCATGAAATGAGTCTTCTTGTAAAGAATGGATGTACATAGTACTTTGGGTTCATTTCCCTAATGTTACATCACACGATAATGCCTTGGTTTGTTTAAAAGGAAAGATGCGATGGTGCTTTAGTTTTCTAAAATGAAAGTTGTTATAACGGCTTTATGGGAAGTTTGTTATAACAGTTTTATGGAAAGTCAAGAGATGGTTTAAAATGTTATAAGGAAATCATGTGAGATTGTCCATGATTAAATCCTTAATATAGTTCATTAAATTAAAGTGCCTTGAGTTTATAAAGTGAATGTACGGCGGACGTACATTGTTGTAATGTATCTTAATCCTTAGTGAAATATGTGTTAGTGCCTTGGTGTTATAAAATGAAAGACTTATTAGTGTCTTGTTTTATTCTAGAAAGGAAGGCATGGTATTGTCTTGTTAATTCTAGAAAGGAAGGCATGGTATTTGTCTTGGAAATTCTAAAAAGGAAGGCATGGTATTGTCTTGGTTTATTTTAGAAAGGAAAACATGGTATTGTCTTGGTTTATTCTAGAAAGGAAGGCATGGTATTGTCTTGTTAATTCTAGAAAGGAAGGCATGGTATTGTCTTTTTAATTCTAGAAAGGAAGGCATGGTATTTGTCTTGGAAATTCTAGAAAGGAAGGCATGGTATTGTCTTGTTAATTTTAGAAATGAAGGCATGGTATTTGTCTTGGAAATTCTAAAAAGGAAGGCATGATATTGTCTTATTTTTTAGGTAAATGCAAATATTATTACTAATAACGAAAAGGAAGTGGCTACAATCAGTCGTTGAGGTATCTCAAGCCTCAACGTAATGCAAACAAGAAGAGATAGAGGGGAGGGGTGGTCACTCAAAAGGTGCCACTACAAGAGGGGATAAAATCATAGAGAACTCTATAAGATGTTATTTTGATTCTTGCAATGACCTCTTCTGCCGGCAAGCTTGTGCCTTCAAAGAGCATTGTGTTTCTTGCCCTCCAAATCTCATAGACCATTATGCAAAAAGTAAGCAAAATAGCTTTGGCTCTGATGCTTGTCAGCGCTGTTCTTTCTTAATCCATTTAAGGAGCTTTCAACGATTGTCATCTCTTCTAATACCCAACCAATCTTTTATGCTCTTCCAAATCATGTGTGTAAAGGCATTCAAAGAAGAGGTGTTCCCTTGTTTCATTAGCTTGCTTGCAGAATCCGCAAGATTTATCCTCCAAGTTGAGAAATGATAGAGTATCCTTTGTAGCTAACCGCTTCCTGCAATTTAGCCACTTAGTAAAAGAGAATTTGGGAGGAATGAATCCTTTCCAAATTTGTGACATCCAAGGCTTTTTAGCTTGCGGAGTGCGCAAGATATCATATATGAGGCTTGAATCAAATATACCGTTGGCACAACATTTTGTAAAGCCGTCAATAGCATCACCATGGCTACCAAAGATAGAAACAAATTTGTCGCGAATCCCACAAATCTTTTTGAATAAAGGAGTCCACTGGGCGTACCTCATAGTCCCAAATTGTAATATCTCTCAAATAGTGGCTATTGATCCATTGGACCCATAGAGAATCAGCTTCCGTGTGAGTTTGCCAAATCGTCCTGGATAGCAGGGCATGATTCCATTCCTTGATGTTCATAAGACCCAAGCCACCTTCACTGAGCGAGCAAATGATATCCCAAGAAACTCTTGGTGGTTTCTCCCATAAGAATTGAATACAAGCGGACCCTACCTTGTTGATAATAGTGGCGGGATAGGAAGTGCCGGAACCAAAAGCTCTCAACCCTCGACGACCGACTGATTAGTTCCAAATTACCGTAAGAAAGTGTGGTGCCCCGTTCTGAATGTAATTTGAAATAGCACTAGTGAATGGGGCAAATTGATCCGAGACTGAAATTGGGGACAAAGGGATCCCCAAGTATCGTCTCGAAAGCTACCAATGGCGAAACCCACTCGTCAATATCAAGTCCCGAATCAGAATGCATTCCCGCTAAGTAGACAGAGGATTTAGCGGGGTTAAGAGTTAATCTGAGGCAGCCTCCAACTCTTCCGGACAATCCATAAGAATCCCAATCAAGATATATCTCCTTTGGCAAAAGCATGAGGTCATCCGCGAATGCAAGATGAGTAATGCCCAATTTCTTACACTTTGGAAAATATGAAAGCTCTTGCCTCACCTTCATTTTAAGCGACCTTGAGAGGTATTCCATACACAAGATAAAGAGAGTAGGGACATAGGATCACCTTGTCTTAGGCGCGCTTTCTTTTGAAGTATCCATGTAGCTCACCATTGATAGAAAGGGAGAAGGAGGTTGAGCTAACACATTCCATGATCCATCTTGTAAATCATGCAGGAATTTAAGACTTCTTAGTACCATTCGAGGAAGCTCGAGATCAGTCGAATGCTTTACGAAGGTCCACCATAAGCATACATCTTGGTGAGACTGCCTCTATTAAATCCTCTCACAAGCTCTTGTGCCACATATACGTTGTCCATCATGTTTCTTCCTTTCACAAAAGCCCCTTGGGATTTGTCAATGAGAGAAGGAAGGATCAATGCCATTCTGTTAGCTAGAATCTTTGTGATGATCTTATAGATCACATTAGTCAATCCGATGGGCCTGAAATCATTTACCTTGGGATCATGGTCAGTTTTTGGTAGCAGGGTAATGATGGTATGATTAACCTGCTTCAAAAGAACTCCAGTAGAGAAGAACTCTTGGACACATCTTACAACATCATGGCCCACATCTTTCCATCTATTCTTGAAGAAAGCGGTGATAACCATCCGGTCAGTGCCTTGTCATTACTATATCGTAGAGTGCTTCCCAAATCTCCTTTGGGGTGATGAAATGCAAAAGTCAGAATCTCTCTTCTTCACTCACTTTGGGCCATAGTTGAACACATCAGGATCAAAGTTGGTAGTGGGTCGGGAAGTACCTAATAGATCTTTGTAAAATTCAACAAGCAACTTCCTGACTTCTTCTGGTGATGTAGTGATAGTACCATTAGCTTTAACAAGAAAGTTAATGGAATTCCTGACATTACTCCTTTTGATCAAACTATGAAAGTATTTGGAACATCTATCACTTCCAATCAAGTGCTTCTGTCTTGACTTCTGCCTTATGAAGTGTCTTTCAGCTTCCAGTAAGGTGTTTGCTCTAGCTCTTGAGGACTTAACCTTGGCTTTAAGCTCCTCATCAAAGGGATTTTCCATGTGTGCATTGATAGCCTCCTTGAACTCTATGTTTGCCCCTTTTGCTCTTTGTTCGATACCTCCAAAGTCACTTATGTTCAAAGCCCTTAAAGGTTGCTTCAAGGCTTTCAATTTGGAGGCAAGGATGAATTGAGCAGTACCCCATATGTCTTGTCTCCAACATGAAGTCATAATGTTCTCAAAGGCTGGGTGAGATAGCCACATATTCATGAACTTGAAAGGGCGTTTCCCAACATTATAGGATGCAATAATCGTGGCTATCACAGGACAGTGGTCCGAGACAGGCTCCATAGGCATGAAATTGGCCTTGCATTCTAAGGTCAAATCACTCCAATTTTGATTCATCAACACTCTATCAAGCTTAGACCAAATCGAACCATTCGTCCAAGTGTAGAAGGAACCGGATGAAGGAGCGTCTTCTAGTCCATGAGAATTCCTGAAATCTCCAAGATCCCTAAGTGCATAAGGCGTGAGAGGAGGACCCCCCACCTTATCATTAGGGTTGCAGTAAGTGTTGAAATCTCCCATAATCATCCAAGGCTTATTGATGCCAACGCCCAGTGAGAAAGGTGATGCCAAAGCATCCTTCTATCCGAGATGCTATAAACAGGTACACAAATGTGGCAAGGAAGGACACTTGTGTTATATTGCAACTTGCCTGGACATGGATATGCTGAGAGTCCATACCAAGCACTTCGCAACAAACCCTGGATGGATCCCAAAGTAATAGCATTCTACCGCCTCCAATGAATTCCAAATTTGAGCAAAACTTCCATGCTTTGAATCTTTGAGTAGAGAAAGACTCTGTCCTTGGTTGAGATAGCTTAGTTTCCAATAGACAAATCATAGCCGCATCATGCTGTTTTGTGATACTACACACTAGAGCTTGCGTGGCAGCCCTATCCCTTTGTCCGCAAAGACCACGGACATTCCAACAAAGTATTTTCATAGGAAACAAAGGAGGTTTTATTAGCACCTCCGCGCTTTAGTCCTTCGCTTTCCCACGCTACCATTCTTTTGGACAAAACCTCTTGCCATCCATCATCTTTGTTGCTGGAAGCCATAACTTGTGTACCAGCCAAGCTATGTTCCCCACGTTCAAAGTTAACGTTACTTGACACAAGCTGAGCCTTTTCCGTAGCACCGTTGAATGTAACTTCATCCAATGAAGGTGGCGGGTTCATAGGCATCTCTTAATCATAATGTTTTGACTCACCCCTCATCCTAACATGTTGTGTACTGCCATTGTGAGAATTAGGCAGTGAGGACTTTGCTAGAGAATCCCGCAAACATGGTGGGCCAGAATGACCCAAAACCGGAGGACCCGCGGCATGTGATACTTCTCCCAAGCTTCCGGTACCAGGAGGTGTTGTGTGCACAGTTTCTTCAATGTCCATCAAGTTATCAGCATCTACGGGATGTTGAGAAGTTGGTGGATGAGGGGGGGAGGGTTGGTTCCACCCGTACCTTTGTTGACCTTCAAATGAATAGAATCATCCCTGTTGTTAGGGGGGACCTCAGTATTGCATGTTATTGGAGCTTCTTCAATGTTGACATCATCCCTCAGCTTCCTACACTTCAAGTGGTTGTGTCCAAAAGCCGCACAATGATAGCAAAAGTCCGGGTAATTCTCATAGTTTACCCTTTGAGTATACTTTCTGTTATCGGGGAGATTGACGACAAAATCCATTATCGGCTCCTTGCTAACATACACTTCCACTAGAACTCTTGCATAGTTCATTTTAGACCTTTCCTTAGTATATTGGTCAGTGTAAAGAGGTTTTCCTACACGTGAAGCAATCTTACTAAGGCCCGTTGCACTCCAAATAGAAAGGGGAATGTCCGGGAAAGTGACCCAAATAGGAATGTCCATAAACAAATCATCCGTTATAAGAACTCCTTTATTGATAGCCTTGAGCATCATGGTTTTCCCGTAGACCATATAAGGGCCTCCGTGAAGTACATTAGTGCGCTCTTCCTCCGTCATGAATTTGAACACATCGGCCTTTGCCATATGGTATAATCTGGCATTTAACTCCCATCCTTTCACAATCGTATTCAATGCTTCTCTTCCCGAAAGGACCCGTGAAGCAACCTATTAGGCAATAGCCCCAAGTTTCTATGAAAGGAACTTCATCCTCAAGATCTATATTTACTTCCTCCCTTGTTGTTCAATAAATTGTAACTTCATACCTTTTGCCTCAATCCTAGTTCCCAAAGACTCCGTAAGTCTTTTTAGGAGGAAGGACCTTTGCCATGGTTTGGGAAGATTGTTGTGAGTTGTGGCCGTGGTAGGAAATGATGTGGTTTAGAAGGTGCATTAGTGTGTAAATCATTGGGAGGTATATCTGTAGGTATAGGCGGAGGAAGGGTAGAAGGGAGTGAGCTTGGGCATGATAGAAGAGATGATTTGCGTGCCATTTGGGAGGGTAGGAATTTGTGTTGGTTTTGAAGGAATAAAAGGAAGAGGAGATAGAAGGGTGTGGTGTTGTGAAATTCAGAAGTAGTGAAGTGGTATTAGATGAGAGAGGGGAAGTTTAGGACTCTACTCGAATCAGGAAGTGTTAAAAGACGAAAGCAGTGTTGTGATTCTTGAGATTGGCTCCACTTAGCAAACTAGCTAAAGTAGGGAAGGCTTCATTGGTGACACTTAAAGAAATCGGGTTGTTGACTTGAATCACGAGAAGGCACTTTGAATGCCGTCTCATTCAATGTTGACCCTCGGCTCTTGCATCATTGATGGTTATGGAGTTCCTAGGCTCCTCGACATAGAAATAGCTTTGTTTCTCACAATTGACTTGGCTCTTCGTGTAACGTGAGTAGTCAATGCCCTAGATTGTCCCCACGATTCGTCTTGGAACCAAGACCATCATAAAGTCCGGAGTTATTAGAGAGTCATTGATACCCGCCACATTCAATGCCGACCCGGCTCTCGTGGAGTTCCTAGGCTCTCGACAAAGAAATAGCTTTGTTTCTCACAATTGACTTGGCTCTTCGTAACGTGAGTAGTCAATGCCCTAGATTATCCCCTGATCCGTCTTGGAACTAATACCATCATAAAGAACCGGAGTAATGAGAGATTCGTTGGTACGCCTCATAAATGTCGACGCCTCGGCACCTCAATCAAAACGTTGGAACCCACCATTGACTTAGCTCCTTGTAAAGCGGGGTAGTTAATGTCCCTAGGTTATCCCCGCCCGCCTTGGAAATCAGACCATCATTAAGGCGAAGTTGGGAGTGTAAACTTGATACGCGGCATTAAATTTTGACGCCTCGGCTCCTTCAATTGTGACGTTCAAACCTTGGGGCTAGAAACCGCCGTATTCCACATCCGATCTTGATCCTTGCATAGAGTGCATATTCCTAGTATCATTGTTATCCTCGTGACCCGCCTTAGCCTTCCGACCCAAGACCAGGCCGTAATTGGAGTAGTCCCATCCGTTTCGGGCGTTGAAGTTTGCTCTCTTGACATCCGCGTTGAACTTCGGGAAAGAAGTACCATCAATGCTTTCAACCGACTTGAATCAAACAAGACATGATTACTCTTGGACCCATGAACCCCTGCACGACCGCCAAGAACCTTTGACCCACGCTCGACCGGTTTGGGCAGAATGCCATCGTGTCTTCTTCACCAATTGCAATGTCGGCCCGATTTCAACCCTTTTCCAAGAAACCCGAGAGAATTTCCGGGTAGTGTCGGGTACTAATCTTTGGAGTATTTGTCTAGTTCTTCCGAAATGAACCCTTTACCAACAAATTGGCGTGGAATGATCGACCACCATAGTAGCATTAGGGCGTCAATGGTCCCGGAAGTTTTGCCTTCAAACTCACTAATATCCAAGCTTTCAATTTCGATATTTTGCCCCATTCATGTATCCTTTGTAGCATAGAATCATCTACTACATTTTCTAAAGGAAAGCGCGATGCAGGTAACATGAACCAACACGGAAGGGTCGAGATTGCGGAATAAGATTTTCTCGGCCATTGTTGGACTCGCCATTCTTTTTTTCTTCTTTGTTCTAGCTTTAGCCGACGCTGAACCTCCTGAATCATTGCTAGAACGTGTGTAACGTTTAGACTTTTTCATATTGTGGACAATAACAATCAAACCATAATGAGTCAAACGAAAAAACTAAGGGGGGGGGGGGGGAAGAAGAGGAAGAAACCTAAGGAGCAACTAAGGGAAACGTTGAGAGCGTTTTCTTAGTGAGAGAAACTTCTCTCTAACTCCTTGTGAAACTTCACAATAGAATGTGCATGATATTGTCTTGAGTACATTATATTTTGTTCTAATGAGAATCAAAAGATTGTAACTTCCATATGTTTGTTCATGATAGCCTTTCGTGCAAGTGTTATATTCCCACATCACCGTGTCCCTCGTTAAAGGGTCGGCAACCTTGTGTTGTTCATTACGGGTTCAATTTCTCGGGTTACTATACATTTCATGGAATTTCTCTCCATGCTGCGGGTTCAACTCCCATGACATCATTTCGTGGATTTGCTCTCCACGCTGTGAGTATTGCATATATGGTCATTGCGGGTCCACAAGGCCTATGCGAGTGAAATAGTCTCATGCGGGTGAAATAGTCCTATGCAGGACAAATAGTCCTATGCGAGTCCACAGGACTCATGCGGGTGAAATAGTCTCATGTGGGTGAAATAGTCCCATGAATAGGATATAATGATATTACGGGCGGGTGTCCCTAAATTGATCATAATCCTCCTATTTTGAAACAGAACAGTTTACTCTCATTACTCTGCTTTTAAAAAGGCACAGTGTACCGGTAGTTGATTATTATACTTGTCTCTTGTTATTTGTTTGGCCTGTTATAATCTCATCTACATCTGAGTGTCTGATACAGTGGATACTGATGTCTGCGAAGTACCGTGATATAAGGTACAGTTGGCTCTTATTTTATGTGGCACAGTAGGATCTGGTATTTGATTTTCATACTTGCCCCTGTCATTCTTTTGTACAGTTATGATCTTGTTTACTGTACTTTATTTCCGTTCCATACTTAGTATTTGTTGTACTGACCCCCTTCGGGGGGCTGCGTTCATGTCCGCAGGTATTAGGTACTCATTTGTGGATCCGCGTACTTAGGATCCTTGTTCAATATTTTGAGATGGCTCCAATGTTTCGGAGCTTGTCATTATGGCTAGGTATATTCAGGGGTACGGCGGGGTCTTATCCCGTCATAGTTTACTATCCAAATTCTTAGAGGTCTGTATTCATATGTGTGCTGGACTGATGAGAGTTGTATTTACATGGTTGTACAGTGTAATCCCATAAGGGGGTGTTATATATTATGGCAGTCTTTCCGGCTTTGCCTTAGTTTAAAAAAAATGAGTGTTATTTATCTTCCGCAGTTTACTTGTGTTGTAGGAATAGAAGGGTGTCCAGGTAGGGCACCAGTCGCGGGCTCGGGGTTTGGGGCGTGACAGAGTGGTATCAGAGCCAGGTTAGTCCTTGGAATGTCTACAGACCGTGTATTGTATAGTATTGTTTATCGGTGTGTAGTACACCACATCTATAAACAGAAGGCTATAGTACATTTAGGATTGGTTTCCCTTCTTCTCACTCTGAGATCATGCGATAGAGTTGTGTTGTTAGGGTAGTCTCTCCCTAATGTATTATTGTGATTGTAGCTATGAGAAAGGCAACAGTGTCCCAGAAAGGATTATATGGACTTCGTATCCAGGTTGGTAAAACTATTGTATAGTTGGTATAATGATAATGTGTATCTGTACTAGCATATTTATTAGGGTCATACGTGTGTTGCCTAGAATGATTTTGAGTTACCATGAGTTGGTTAAACCGTAATAATTTCTTGGAAGATGTCAAACAGTTATTGAATCCACACCTAGGCTTTATATATGTCCTAATTTGGAATAGTCAGGAGGTAATGAACTGACTAAGATTGTGATAGACTCTTGAAAGATCAGGTTCAATTGACTTAAGGACATAACATGTTGTTAGATTAAGTCGTGTTAAACACTTAAGTGATATGTGTAAATAATATTGGTATGGAGTAAATAGAGTTGTTGTGATTAAGACAATAGGATTTTGAGATTTTGAGAAGCTACCTTACCCGTATGTGGGGACTGATAATGTAAGCTTGGGACATAGAATAATTATGAACCTTAGAATATAGATAACCGCTGAGACCTTAGATGTACAAGGCCTTCCCGGGTAGTAAGATTTATTTCAGACCAAGAATGAGAGTTAAGTGCGACGATGGGTCGGATTGTGGACTAATTTCAGGTCAACCCATAGCATGAAATGGAGTGGGGTCAGTTGGAGGTGGTCCCACTATGTGATAGGGTCACGAGGGTGCAAGGCCCAAGTCGAGTTGATCGTTGTACGAGTTCATGAACGTGTTCCACCAGAACAGGGTCGTGGGAGCTGAGAATAGACAGAATGTGTACATGGGTTATATTGTGGCCATGTGAATCATATTTGGGTGTGCTATGTATTATTGAAACTTCTTTTTTTTTTTTGGGTAAATGCAAATATTATTACTAAAAAAGAAAAATCAGGGAGCTACAATCAGTCGTTGAGGGTTCTCAATCCTCAACGTAAGCAAGAACAAGAAATGAAAGAGAGGAGGGATGGGGATCAATCATCGAGGGTTCTCAAGCCTCAACGTAAACAAAGCAAAATAATACAGGAAAATAAACTCCAACATGAAAATTAAATGCTCTCTATCCGGGACATTCCAAGATAGTATCTTCATTTAAGTAATCGGGGGGTAGTGAAATACTCTTCCAATCTTCGTACTTGGACTTTTATTCGTTGGATTAGGCTCCTTATTTTGTTGTGGCTCCCGAGTATCATTTGCACGCTCAGTAGGTGCAATAGTTGGATTCGTGGGGGAAATCAAGACTAGTGCATCATTGGGAATGGTTGCCATAAATGGCTCATGTCCCTCGGCATTAAATGCTTCATTGGCCGAGACAAGATCAGAATTATTAGGCATCTTGGAAAAGAACGACCCTTCGAATTCCACATTAGTTGATCTTCCAAGACTCGTTTGAAGAGTAGACCCTTCGGTTCCCGTAGCCATAAAGTTTCCATACCTCTTTGGACGAGTTGCCCCTTTGGTTTCCGCAACCTTTGAATTCATTAGAAGAGTTGACTCTTCGGTTCCCACCCTTATCAAGTTTCGATGTCCCATTGAATGAGATGTTTCCTTGGTTCTCTCAGCAATTAAATTCCCCAAGTTACCAAGTCTCGTTTGAAGAGTAGGCTGTTCAACTCCCGCACGATTTGCAATACCAAAAGCCATGGGAATTGAACCAACTTCGTACCCTACAAACTTGAACCGAAGACCCTTGGGCTGCAGCCTTGACCAATCAGCAGCCCATGACCACCCTTCTGACCCTCCTTCGACCCGGAACCACCCTCAAGATCCGCCATCGACCGGTGCCCACCCATGCGACCCGTCTTCCCCTCGAGAAGGGGTGATGTTTCGGAAACCGCAACACTTGCATTCCCAACATCCTCAACTTCAAATGTAGCACCTAATGAATGAGGCGTGCCATTGACAACCGCAACAATTGAATGAGGCGTGCCATTGACATCCACACACATTGAAAGAGGCGTGCTATTATCAAAACATGTTCCCACCGAAATCGAACTTCGAAGTCGCCTTAAAAGAGATAGCTCGACAATCCCAAGAACCATGGGATTAGGAGCAGCTTCGGTTGTAGCACATAATGAATGAGGCGTGCCATTGACATCCGCAACAATAGAATGCATCAAATTACTAGACCTCTTTTGGATAAAGAACCCCTCGGCTTCCATAACCTTAGCATTTCCAAGGCCAATTGGAAAAGAAATATTCTCGGACTCAACAACCAAAGGCTGGTGGCCCATGGACTTTCCCCAAGACCCATGCCCACCCACCTGACCCGCAATCAACCCGTGACTAACCTCGAGACCCGCTGTCACCTTGGCATTCAAAGTGGCGCGGAAAAACTCTTTGTACTCGAAACCAAGGATCGGAGACCCGAGGTTCAAACCACAAACCATGAACATCAACACAACCCTCCTGCAACCCGGGTCCAACCTCCATACCCACTTTCGACTCGGGATCCCTACCAAGATCCGCAATCTCCCCAGAGTCAGGAGTGCCTACCGGAATCGCAGCTGCCTTTCCGACTTCCAAGGTGCCTGCCGGAAAAGCCCCTTTGGACTCAAAGACTATAGAACGGGGATCCATGGGTTTCAACCACAACCCTTATCACCATCACGACCCTCCCGCAACCCGGGACCACCCACCTTACCGCATTTGACCGGAAATCCGTCAAGACCGTAAACCTTCTAGTGTCAAGTTTTTCAACCGGAATACCAGCTGAGGTTGCCACCGGAAGGTTGGGAGAATCCAAGAGCTGCATCCTCAACCCAAGACCACCATCATGACCCTCTTGCACACCAAGATCACCCTCCAGACCTGCTAGCAACCCTGCAATACCCGCCTGTCCCGAATACTCCACAATATTCGGAAGAAAAGCGGCCACCGCTGAAGCCCCACTCCCTGAAATGCAAACTTCAAATTCATATCTTGAATCTTGTAATCTTGAACAATCAAAATAATCTCTTTCATTCTTTTGGCTGAAATCTTTGTATTCTTTCTCATGGCTAGAAGGAAGATACCTTACTCTATAACAAATCAATTAGAGTGAACATGAAATGAACACACAAACTTCTTCTTAGAATAGATTAGATCAAAGAACAATCCGTAGAAAATCAGTTGATGAAAATCCTAGCAGAAGGGAGACGTAGAAGAGCAACTATGAAAAAATGTTGAGAGCATTTTCGCCTAGTGAGAGAAACATCTCTCTAACTCCTCCTATACATTTGTATTATTGAAATTTGTAGAAAGGAAGTTGAGTGAAAAATGCAGGCTAGAAGTTCAGAAATTCAGGAGCCGCGACGCCGATAGGGAGGAGCCGCAGCGCTGATAATTCAGAGGAGCCGCAGAGATTCGCGGCAGCGGCGTGCAGATCGCGACACTATCGTCGAGTTAGAACATTCAAGACGAATGTTTCTAAGGGGGAGAGAAGGTTACACCTCGTTATACCATGGCACGTAAGTGAGAACGTGATTAAGAATATGAAATTTGAATTTTTGGAAAGAAAGAAGAATTATTTTTTCTTAAGGAAAAATATCGGGAATTTGTGAAGGAAAAGGTTTATTAATTGGAATTTGGTTCTCAAATTTGGTATTTGGGACTTATAGATTATATTGAAATTTTGGATTTTAAGTTCTGAATTTGGTCATGTGGGGCCCACGGGAAAATTCTACGATTTTGTGGGCCCACAATATTTTGAGATATTTTGGCCAATTATGGATATTTTGGGAGATGAAATAATTTCGGGACCAATGGGAGGGTGACACGTGTCACCCCCACATGTCGTTGACTTTGACCTTGAGATATTTTCTTGAAGTGAAGACAAGTGGACAAATGGGTCCCACCCACACTTGTCCACCATCTTGTCCCTCCACTTTTCATCCTCCAAGCCATTGTGCTATATTATATATACATAGAGAGGGTGCAAGAAGTCACAACACTTAGCCAAATTTCATTATTTCAAGAAAGTTTTATATCCATTTCTCTCTTAGAGGCTCACGGTTTTGAGCCAATTTCTTGAGCAAAAATTCTTCAATACTTGATGATAAATCCTCAAATTCAAGACTAAGATCCCTAATAAAGTTCTAAGCAAAGATAACCCCTTAAACCCCAAGAACATGGTATGTCCGAATATAGGAGGGTAAAACCCTAAGGTTTCGTCTACTTTTTGGAAGTGAAATACAAAGTGAAGTTGTGTATAAGATCATAGGGGTCACATATATGTGATTGGAACTTGAAGAAGTGGAGCAAAACGAAAATTGCGGACCATGTATCCTCGGACTATTTTGGGCGTTTTTGAGGCTTTTGGAGGGTAAAATCTCTTCTTATTTTAAAGTAATTGGATATTACTTGTTTTTAACATGTATAGATGATCTTGTACTAAAAATAATGAAGATTGAAAAGTATTTGGGCCATATTTGGCAAGTTGGCCGAGACTATGCAATGTTTGTCGTCGTTGGATTCGTTGGTTATTATTGTTGTTAATAACACTTGTCGCATGTTATATAATGAAGGAAATATAGTGGTTTATAGTTTATATAACTTATATAACATATTGGAATGAAAATTGGATTAAAAGGGAATTAAGAAAAAGGACATCGGATTGTAGTTGTTGGTCGTAGAATCTATAAAACTGTTGGATGTTGTTATGCAGTTTTTATGGACTGTTTTGGGGTGTAGATATGCTGGAAAATCAGCCCCTAATATACATGTTTAATGTGGTAAAATGACTAGTGAAAGTCCTAAGGAATAAGGGTGTTAAAGGCTTCACATTGTACCCTTAATGTTGATTTATTATGGACTGTATTGTGGACTGTTTTAATGTGATTGTGGGGCAGAATTTTACACGTCAAGTTAGGCGTGTAATCCCCTTTTGGTTAACTGTTGGTTGTGCCTTAAATGTGGTTTGTTGGTTGATGAATTCGGGCCTTGGAAAAGGTGGAAAAGTACGTAGAAACAAAGGAAGTGTTGCCCAATTTTCCGTAGAATAAGAGGGCCATTATTTGGTATATGTCTTATACTAGTATGTATGATAATGATAGAAGTGCTATCGTCATCCTAGTTTGAAGTACTACGTGTAGCATATTCTACTTGGAATGTGGAAGAGACGATAAGGTTGAAGTACATTGGAGCATATTGCTACTTGTCGTGTTGGTTAGTCGTCACGAGGTATGTAAACTCCTTCCTTCTATCGACATGATTATCCTTGAAGTGTACTTGCCTTGTTATTGGAGTATACATGACTTATTCTTGAAGTATACTTGCCTTGTTATTTGGAGTATACTTGACTTGTTTTCTTGAAGTATACTTGCCTTGTCATTAGGAAGTATTCATGTTATTGATTTTATGCTAAAGGAATGTCTAAAATATTCCTAAGTTCTTACCAAGTCTTATGGGGGATGTTGGTAAGAGTCGTTAGGAAGTATTCATGTTATTGATTTTATGCTAAAGGCATGTCTAAATATTCCTAAGTTCTTACCAAGTCTTATGGGGGATGTTGGTAAGTCGTTAGGAAGTATTGGAGTCGAGTTGACCTTGCTAATTTACTACACTAATGAGAATAGGTATCGAACAAGCCATTGCAGCGTTAATGAAAATGTATCGACAATCAATATATTGAAATGAGTAGAATTCTCCATCTGCATAGAAACTAAGATAAGATAAAATTGATACATTTTCTAGATCATGGTTGTTTTAACAAGATCGTTATAAACGAGTATAACCTATTCACGGTTCCTATAAGTATTGATTTTGAAAGTATAGGAGACTTGATTTTCGAAAGTACATGAGACTTGTTTTTTGAAAGTGTAGTAACTTGATTTGAAAAGTATATGTTACTTGATTTAAAGAGTACAAGTAAGTTGATTTAAAGGTATAAGTTACTTGATTGATTTAAAGAGAATAAATGACTTGATTTTGAAAGAAGAGGTAACTTGATTTAAAGGTATGGGTTACTTGATTTTGAAAGAAGAAGTAACTTGATTTAAAGGTATGGGTTACTTGATTTTGAAAGAAGAAGTAACTTGATTTAAATGTATGGGTTACTTGATTTTGAAAGAAGAAGTAACTTGATTTAAAGGTATGGGTTACTTGATTTTGAAAGAAGAAGTACTTGGTTTTAAAGGTATAAGTTAAATAAGTAACTTGGTTTTAATAGTGAAAGTACTTTTGGAGTTCAACTCCCTAATATTGCATGAAATTAATCTTCTTGTAAAGAATGGATGTACATAGTACTTTGGGTTCATTTCCCTAATGTTACATAACGCGATAATGTCTTGGTTTGTTTAAAAGGAAAGATGTGATGGTGCTTTAGTTTTCTAAATTGAAAGTTGTTATAACGGCTTTATGGGAAGTTTGTTATAACAGTTTTATGGAAAGTCAAGAGATGGTTTAAAATGTTATAAGGAAATCATGTGAGAATGTCCATGATTAAATCCTTAATATAGTACATAAAATGAAAGTGTCTTGAGTTTATAAAGTGAATGTATGGCGGACGTACATGTTGTAATGGATCTAAATCCTTAGTGAAATATGTGATAGTGCCTTGGTGTTATAAAATGAAAGACTTGTTAGTGTCTTGGTTTATTATAGAAAGGAAGACATGGTATTGTCTTGTTAATTCTAGAAAGGAAGGCATGGTATTTGTCTTGGAAATTCTAAAAAGGAAGGCATGCTATTGTCTTGGTTTATTTTAGAAAGGAAGGCATGGTATTGTCTTGGTTTATTCTAGAAAGGAAGGCATGACATTGTCTTGTTAATTCTAGAAAGGAAGGCATGGTATTTGTCTTGGAAATTCTAGAAAGAAAGGCATGGTATTGTCTTGTTAATTCTAGAAAGGAAGGCATGGTATTTGTCTTGGAAATTCTAAAAAGGAAGGCATGGTATTGTCTTGAGTACATTATATTTTGTTCTAATGAGAGTCAAAAGATTGTAACTTGCATATGTTTGCTCATGATAACCTTTCGTGCAAGTGTTATATTTCCACATCACCGCGTCTCTCGTTAAAGGGCGGGCGACCTTGTGTTGTTCATTACGTGTTAAATTTCTCGGGTTACTATACATTTCATGGAATTTCTCTCCATGTTGCGGGTTCAACTCCCATGACATCTTTCCGTGGATTTGCTCTCCATGATGCAATTATTGCGTATATGGTCATTGCGGGTCCGCAGGGCCTATGCGAGTGAAATAGTCTCATGCGGGTGAAATAGTCCTATGCGGGACAAATAGTTCTATGCGAGTCCACAGGACTCATACGGGTGAAATAGTCCCGTGCTGGTGAAATAGTCTCATGAATAGGATTGTATAATGATATTACGGGCGGGTGGCCCTAAATTGATCCTGACCCTCCTATTTTGAAACAGAACAGTTTACTCTCATTACTCTGCTTTTAAAAAGGCACAGTGTACCGATAGTTGATTATTATACTTGTCTCTTGTTATTTGTTTGGCTTGTTATAATCTCATCTACAGTAGTAATCTGAGGATCTGATTGTATAGAATGCTTGTGATACAAGGTACATTTGGCTCTTATTTTATATGGCACGGTAGGATCTGATATTTGATTTTCATAGTTGCCCCTGTCATTCTTTTGTACAGTTATGATCTTGTTTACTGTACTTTATTTTCGTTTCATACTTAGTACTTGTTGTACTGACCCCCTTCAGGGGGCTGCGTTCATGTCCTCAGGTATTAGGTACTCGGTTGTGGATCCGCGTGCTTAGGATCCTAGTTCAGCATTTTGAGATGGCTCCAATATTCCGGAGCTTGTCATTATGGCTAGGTATATTCAGGGGTACGGCGGGACTTGTCCCGTCATAGTTTACTGTCCAAATTCTTAGAGGTCTATATTCATATGTGGGATGGACTGGTGAGAGTTGTATTTACATGGTTGTACAGTGTAATCCCATTTGGGGTGTTATATATTATGACAGCCTTTCCGGCTTTGCCTTAGTTTAAAAAAATAAGTGTTATTTATCTTCCGCAGTTTACTTGTGTTGTATGAATAGAAGGGTGCCCAGGTAGGGCACCAGTCACGGGCCTGGGGTTTAGGGCGTGACAACACACTAGTTAGGTTATTGAGTGTTCTCGATGGTTTTGCACAGATATGCGCACATCTTACTACTCCGAGTAGTTCTCAAACCTGTATGGGAAGGGGCAGACTTATACACTCGAGTGTTGTACTCTCGATCATCAACATGTGGTGATGTCGGTGCCTCATATCAATGAGGTTTATACTCTAGAGTTTTTTCCCCGGCTTATTGGCGGGAAAGCTAGGACCCGTGATGAGAGAGATTTGGGAGCATTTTTTAAACATGAAACCTCCTGAGTTCTTTGGACAGCTCGAGCATAATGCATATGAGTTAGTTATGAACAACCATAAGAGGTTGCATACTGGATATTGTTCACACTCGTGGAGTTAGTTTTTTATCCCTTTAGCTAAGAGGAGACGTGAAGTAGTGGTGGATGGTGTATCTTGATTGCTTACCCGCATTCGCCTCCATTGATGCGGGTTAGGTTCTACAGGGTCTTCTTGGAGAAGTATGTGCCATTGAGCTTGCGTCTGGACAAGCGTGATGAGTTTCAAAAGATTAGGCAAGGTAAATATACGGTTGCGTAGTATGAGACTAACTTCTATGCATTATCATGTTATGCAGCACAATTGTTACCTACTGAGGTTGAACGGGTGAGATGTTTTGTTAAAGTTTTGTGTATTCTGCTCTAATTGGCCATGTTGTAGTTGGTTGGTTTGGGAGCTTCTTTTAAGACAGTAGTTGATAATTCTATGATGGTGGAGTCCGTAAGGGGTAAGATGTATAGACAGAAGCTCGATAACAGGGCGAGGCGACATGGATAGTTTAGTGGCTCTACTTTCTGTGGCTTTGGGTATCAGGGGAGATATCAGCAGTTGTATCCCAGTTGACCGATTTAGGTAACTTTATAGATTATTGATGGTTATAGTGGGGGCATTCGTCCTTGGGTTCTTAGCCTAGATATCCATACCACTGTGGTTTGGGTTCTTTTATCTCTATTCAGTAGCCATCTGTGGCCAAGACTTGTTTCAGTTGTGGAGAGGTTAGTTATTTTAAGAGGGATTGCCCCAGATAGTTTTCAAGTACATCCCGTGCACTCAATACCCCAACACATACATCTAGAGATGGTAGCCAGTGTAGCTAGGGAGGATCTAAGTCAGTCTATAGTGGACATCCGTCTCGTCGTGGTAGATCCAAGTCGAGGAGAGATAGAGCTTGTTCGGGCAGAGGTGGACAGTAGGGTACTCAGTCTAGGTAGGACGCACGTATTGCTATGCAATCCCTGGTAGGGTCGAGGCTGAGACATCGAACGTAATTATCACAGGTATCACCTCAGTTAATCATCGTCCTGCTACTTTGTTATTGATTTGAGGTCTACATTGTCTTATGTGTCTGCCTACCTTTCTGCTAAATTGGAGATGTGGTGTGATATTCTTGATGTTTCTATTTGTGTGTCTACACCAATCGGTGATTCTGTTATTGTAGATAGAGTTTATCGCATATGTGTAGTTACTTTCATGGGGTACGATACTTGGGTAGATTTGATTATCTTATATATAGTGGATTTTGATATTATATTGTGTATGGATTGGCTATCACTATATCATGTAATTTTGGACTATTTTTCTAAGACGGTCACGCTACCTACGTTTGGCCTTTTAAGGTTAGAGTGGAGAGGTGCTCCCAGCCTTGCTCCTAGGAAGGTCATTTCTTACATTCAGGCTAGGAAGTTGGTGGATCGGGGTTGTTTGGATTATATTGCTCATATTCGGGATACGAGTATGAAGATTTTTTCCCTTGATTCTGTATCGGTAGTTAGTGAGTTCGCAGAGGTCTTTCCTTCAGATTTATTGGGAATGCTTCCAGTCAGAGATATCGACTTTTGTATTGATCTTGAGTCGGGTAATCGATCCATTTCTATACCTTTGTACCATGTGGCTCTAGCATAATTGAGAGAGTTGAAAGAGTAACTTTAGGATTTGTTGAGTAAGGGTTTCATTCATCCGAGTGTATCTCCATGGGCTACTATTATCTTGTTCATGAAGAAAAATGATGTCACCATGCGTATGTGCATTGATTATAAATAGTTAAACAAGGTCACCATCATAAACAAGTATCCAATTATGTGTACTGATGACCTGTTCGATCAACTTCAGGGTGCTTCTGTGTTTTCAAAGATTCACTTGAGGTCTGGGTATCATCAGTTGAAGATTCGGGCTGAGGATGTTCCCAACATTATCAGTACATCATTTCACCATCAGATCGAAGGTCAGTCTGAGTTGATTATTCAGGTATTGGATGACATGTTATGAGCCTGCGTGATTGACTTTAGTGGTCATTGGGACTAGTTCTTAACCTTGGCAGAGTTTACATATAATAACAGTTATCACTCCAGTATTGATAAGGCACCGTTCGAGGACTTGTATGATAGAAGATGTTGATCTCTCATTAGTTTGTTTGATGCATTCGAGGTATGTCCTTGGGGCACTGATTTGTTGAGGGATTCATTAGAGGGGGTAAAAGTGATCCAGGACAAGCTTCTGGCAGTGCAGATCAGGGAGAAGGAGTATGTGGACCGAAAGGTCTGAGACTTAGAGTTTATGGTTAGTGACAAGGTTTTTCTGAAGTCTCACCCATGAAGGGTGTAAAGAGATTCAGAAATAAAGGGAAGTTGATTCCAAGGTATATCGGACTATTTGAGCTTCTTCAGAGAATTAGAGAGGTGACATATAAGTTGGCTCTGCCACCAGGTCTGTCAAACATTCATCCAGTTTTTCATGTATATATGTTATGATGTCGAAGGTTCTTATATCATTTAGTGGGACTCCGTATTGTTTGATCATAATGTCACGACCCGAACTCCGGGCCTGCGACTGGTGCCCTACCTGGGCACCCTTCTACCCTCTACGACCCAAGTTATTCGCGGAAGTTAAATAACACTTTTTTTTACAAACATGCAAAGGCAAAGCCGATAAGGCTGCCATATTTATATATATATATATATATATATATATATATATATATATATATATATATATATATAATCCAAAAAAACTACATTGTACACGAGTCCAATCCCACATATGAATACAAACCTCTATGAGTTTTACAGAACTATGACGAGACAAGGCCCCGTCGTACCCATAATTGTACAAAAGCCTGTAATGAAAGATCTATACCAAAATGATAAGCCCCAGAACAATGGAGTTATCCCAAAAACTCTGAGCAAGGATCCTACACTTGCAGATCACCAAACTGCGTACCTAAACCTGCGGCATGAACGCAGCCCCCCGGAGAAAGGGGGTCAGTACGGAAAATGTACCAAGTATGTGAAACAATAAGTACTGTAAAGGAGATCATACAGTCCAAATATAACAGGAGACAAGTATGATAATTCAAAATAACAGTACAATGTGCCTTGCAAATATGAGAGTCAACTTTACCTTGTAAGTTATGCCTTTTAAGAGTTAGATCAACCGCAAAGAGTATTTGTACTCGCATCATGGATCTTGTCCATGGGTTGATATAATGTTCAAGTCCTAATCATGGACGTACTCACATGATTTCAACTATACCGTATGCACAATAAGATTTATGTCGTAATCATAGATGTTCTCACATGATCCAACTATATAGTTTTCACAATAAGATTTATGTCACAATCATGGACGTACTCACATGATCCAACTATACAATTTTCACAACAAGATTTATGTCGCAATCATGGACGTACTCACATAATCCAACTATACAATTTTCACAACAAGATTTATGTCGTAATCATAGACGTACTCACATGATCCAACTATACAATTTTCACAACAAGATTTATGTCACGACCCGATCCCGGGCCCATGACTGGTGCCTTACCCGGGCACGCAAGTAGTCATACATCAGAGTAATCAGCGGAATATAAAAACAAGACATGAAACAATTATAGAATGAGAACAATTTATCCATGAAAATATCGTCTTTCGGCATGTATATATACATAAAACTTGAACCCGAACAGTTACATCCTTACAAACCCTGCCCACAACAAGATTACATGCACTTAAGAGTTTTTGTACAACATGACGACGTGGCCCCGCCATACCCCAGAATGTACAAGTACCTACAGTGACAGGACTATACTAAAAGATAAGCCTCCGAGAAACGGAGCTTCCTAATACGCTGAATCGTGATCCATGGCGAGGATCAACGATCGTGTACCTACTGCGGCATGAACGCAATGGGCCGAAGGAGGTCGATCTAACAGTATGTGGTATGCGAAAATCATAAATGAAATCATAGTAGTCTATATAAAGCAGAGACATGTATGATAACCAAACTACATCCACAATAAATAAGCGATACGTAAGTCGTGACTCACGCCCTCAAAGTCATCACTCAAATATAACTATGGGTCTCGCCCACAACATCAATCATGCCCGTGGAATACCTTCCTCACGCCGCGATCATGATATAATAACACAAGGAGTACACATGAACACGTGTCCCACTGTGTCATAAAACCGTCTGAGGCAAGTACGGCTAACTACCGGATACCAAAGCCGCATCATCAATCGACCGGCAAGTACGAAGCCAACTACGGATACCAAAGCCGTACTAACAATACTATACAACCAAACCACGGTCGACCACGGGGCAAGTACGAAAGCCAACTACGGATACCAAAGTCGTGTCACGTGTCGACCGGCAAGTACGAGGGCTAACTACCGGATACCAGGTCGTATCACGAGACTTCGCCACTAAACCGAACGGGCAAGTACGAAGGCTAACTACGGATACCAAAGCCGAATCACCACGACTTGGGGCAAGTACGAGCCAACTACCGGATACCAAAGCCGAATCGGTAAAACCTCGCGGAGAGCTAGTCCATGGAATAACACTATCAACGTGCGTGCGTGGAATCCTCGTCCGCTGACGCCCAAGTAAGATCAAACAAATCAGCCGACCTCCATCGAGAGACGGTGGTATAGAAATACAATACTAGCACGACAAGGCTATCACATGCAAACATAGGCAAGTTACACAACTCAGTACTTTCATTTTATGCCAAAGTCCGTGTTTTAATCCCAGTACTTCAGACGTTAAATTCTTTTTAAAGGATCCATTTCTTTTACAAAGGTCACCCGATACCCATAGTATTAAAATAGAAGGACTAACATTTTTAAGTAAACCAACACACTTTCCTTTTTAAAATCAAGTAACAACATTCTTTTTCAAAAGTTCAAGTTTGCCTAATTTCAAATATTCAAGTCTCTTATTTTCGAAAGATTTCATAGTTCATAGTCTTAATCAAATAACAAAATCTCTTTTAAAACGATTGAGTAACGTATGCCTTATGTGTGAGTAGGTTATTCTTGTTTATAACAATCTTATTAAGCATCCATGATCTAGGGAATGTAATACAATCTTGTCTTATCTTAGCTTGTATGCAGATGGAGGCTTCTACTGGTTTTAATATAATTACTTATTTGTCAATATATTTTCCTTTATTAACGCTGCAGTGGTTCGTTCGATACTTATTCTCATTTTCGAAATCAGTAAAACATTATTCTTTAAAAACCAAATACTCATTACTCACGAATGAGGTTTCACACTTTTTAATAAAATTCATATCAATTCAATTAAGTCAAGTCTCTTATCTTTTAAGATCAATAAACCATTCTTTTTATCTCTCTTAAGACGTTATACCTAACTTCCCATAAAGCTAGTATAACTCTTAAGCTTTCAAAACCAAGTATTACTCTTCTTTTAAAAACGATTCTTAATTATTTTGAAATACTTCAAGATTCTTTATTATTTAAAACTCAAGTCAAAAGACATCGAAGTAAAACCACGCTCGCTAACACACGACGCTTCACCGTACTATATATATTCTTTTAAAATATCATGCTCAAGAGGATAGGAAGAATCACATACCTCGCGACGATTAATAATTAGCAAATAGCTCCAATCGTAATCCCGCTAGCCTTTTCCACCCTTCGAGTAGAATACGCTACTCGCAAGATTTCCAACCTATAACGGTCATATAAGTCTATCAACGTCTAGACTACTCTGTAGAATAATTCTAGATACAAGATTCCTTATTCTATGGAAAATCGGGCAGCACTTCCCTACCCGCCAAACTACACAAGTCTACTGTAAATACAGTCCTATGTAAGTAAAATTCAGTTCTCTTCTTTTATACCATCCTTATATACGTCTTATACTCAATTCTATACTACTACAGTATGTAATTTCCAATTACAATAGAAGGGTAAGAGTATTTACCTCGATAAGCCCAAAATTATCCAAGTTAAAAAGTCGATCCTGAGCAAGGTTTAGCTCCTATTCTGTACGCTCCAATACGCTCCAAGAAACCCTTAGAAGTTCTACACAACTTCTACTTAATATTTCAACCTACTATGAAGATTTTTCCCCAGGGTTTCGTTTAGTGACTAATGGAATTATAGTAGTATTTTCGGGCTTTTAGTATAGAGGTAACTTTGGGAATTCTACAAGGTATTTTGGCCAAGGTATTTTGGAATAGTAACAACACTTGGAGAATACTTTTCTACCAAGGGGGGGGGGGGTATTTCACGAGATCAACTCAAGGAAAGGGGGGGAGGGGGGGGGGTGTTTCGGCCGAGGGCCTCTCAAAGGGGGAGGGGGACTTTGGACGAAACTACACTAAGGGGGGAGAGGGATTTTTGCCTTGGAATTTATCAAGTGAGGATGAAGAATAAGTCTTGCACTTATGGGGTATTTATAGGGAAACCAATGGCCAAGATCAAAGCAAGTGGAGGGAGGAGATTTGGACAAGTGTGTGTGGGTCCCACCTTATCCATCTACACACAAAATATCTCACCAAACATTGACCAAATATTTTAGGCCACAAAAATGAAAAAAACGTGCCAACCACTCCCCTTGATTGCCGTCCACTTGAGGGTGACAAGTGTCGCCCTCTCGTTGGTCCAAAATATTTCATCTCTCGGAAAAATCCATAAAAATTATAAATGTTGCAACCACAATTTTCCTTTCGCAAAGTCCGGAAAACGTTTCGTCGGAAAACAATTCTTTCCCTAGTTGTGAACAAATTTTGTCCCTTTGCCTACTTTAGGCTTAAACTTTTGTACGTACGTCCTCACGTACATACTCTGGAAATACGGGGTATAACAATTTATATCGTAATCATGGACGTACTCACATGATCCAACTATACAATTTAAATCATCTCCGACTCTCATTAGCACAAATAGAATGAACTATCATTTTAAGAGAACTCAAGGCAATATCACATCTACTACTAATAGGGAAATTGAACCCGAAGTACTATGTTCGTCCGCCGTACATCTTCTCATTTATAAAATTCAAAACACTAACACTCATAGTATCAAGAAACTTCCACCTTTAAAATCAAGTTACTATATTTTTAAACTCAAGTAAGTTATACTTTTCAAACCAAGTCAAGTATACTTTTAACACCAAGTAATTTATACCTTTCAATCATGTAACTTCTTTCATATACTACAATGAACTAAAATGAAATACTTTCATTTAGACAACCCAAAGTACTATCAAGAGAATAGATATAACAATCTTTCATTTTAGAAACCCCAAGTACTATCAAGAGAATGGAACTTTCATTTTATAAAATCAAAGTACTATCAAGAAAGTATATAGAGAAACTTCTATTTTAGGAAATACAAAGTACTATCAAGAATTACATCACTAAGGAGTAGGATACACTCACTTTAAAACAAGGAATCATGCTAGAAGAAAAAAGAATAGTTCACATACCTTTTTGGCGACTAACCAACTCTACAATCTAGAATACGTCTCAAAGTACTTCAACCTATAACAACAATAACACGATTATCAATTCCAAGCTTTCTAAGGTAGATTAATACCAACTAAGGGTATCTTATTCTACGGAAAATTGGCAACACTTCCTTTGTTTCTACGTACTTTTCCACCTTTCCAAGGCCCAAATTCAACAACAAACAAGCCACACTTAAGGGCATAACCAACAGTTAACCAAAGGGGATTACACGCCTACTAGACGTGTAAAATTCTGCCCCACAATCACATAAAACAGTCCATACAAATCAGCCCAATATCCCACAACAACAAGGGTAAAATGTGAAGCCTTTCAACACCCTTTTACACCCTTAATCCCTTAGGACTTTCATTAGCAACTATGAATCATGCATATTGGTGGCTGAATTTTCAGAATTCCAGCGCCACAAAACAGTCCATAAAAACTGCATAACAACGTCCAACAATTTTATAGATTCCACGGCCAACAACTACAATCCGATAACTCTTTTCTTAATCCTTTTTATTCCAATTCAAGTTCCAAAACTTCTATTTAAGTTATATCAACTTATTAACAACAATATTACTCCATTATAACATGCAATAGCTGACGTTAATAACAACAATTATAACCAACGACACCAACATCCGAAAATTGCCACTCTCGGCCAACTCAACTAAAAAATTTCCAAACACTCTTTATCCTCCATTCTTTTTAGCACAAGCTCATCTATACATTATAACAATATGTAATATCCAATTACTTCAAGAGGAAGAAGAATTGTTACCTCAAAATTTGCACAAAAACCGCCCAAGGCAGTCCGCACAACTTTGGCCCGAAGTTTTCATTTTGCTCCACTTCTTCAAGTTCCAATCACACACAAGCATCCATTACAAGCTTATAACCAACTTCCATTCACGTTTTACCTCCAAAAAGTCGACGAACAAGCTAGGGTTTTCAACCCTATTTTCGGCTCAACATGGATTTTGGAGATTATTGGAGAGTTAACTTGTCTTAGAACTTGATTAGTATTCTTAATCTAGGAAAATAACTTGTCTTTGATCTTCTCTTTATCCATGAATTTCGAAATATAAGGCTAAGGAAGAGAGAAGATAATGTTTAGGAAGATAGAATATTATGAAAATGTCTCTAAGTCTTGCAAGCTTATCTTCTATATAGATATTTCCCTTAGCAAGACAAGTGGAGAGGGACACATGTCGCCCTCTCATTGGTCAATAATTTCCTCTTCAAAATATCTAGATATTGTCCCAAATATCTTAAAATCGAAGGGCCGCGCGAAATTGTGAAATTCTCGACGGGCCCCATATTATCAATTCCAATTCTTCATAATTCAATATTAATCCCATAAATCCAATTAGAAGTATTAAACTTCAAGTTAATAATTTTCCGTCGTCACATTTTTCCAAATTTTTTCCGGAGGAAAATGTAAATATTCTTTTCTTTCAACCTTCAAATCTTGATTCCTTAATCATCTTCTCAATTAGTAGCCCTGGTATCATGGGGTGTAACATCCTTCCCCCCTTAGAAACATTCGTCCCGAATGTTCATAGTGGGTCTCAAACTATACAGATTATGGAGTCGTCTTCTTACTATACCTATCAATCAATACTCCACAAAACCAACGATGCCACACGCGGCCACAATATATCACCTGTATATACACCAATGGACCTTCCATCCGAGGTCCCTTCTCACCATAATCGAAGGTTGTTGTCCTTTCCAAAATGGGATATTTAGACATTTCTTTTCTCTTTCCGTACTGGGGAAGACCCTGTCGTATTCTAAGCCATAAGCTATCACTATCTGAATCCTTCAGTCGGACTCCCACTCAACTAACTGATGTGTTCCCTCGTGTCAACTTCTCTTCTTCGGACATTAGTCAAACTACTGGTTGGTGAATGATCTTATTGTCTAACTATCTTTGTTTACTAACCGGTGTAAACTCTTATACTAGTAGTGTTATACCCCGTATTTCCAGAGTATGTATGTAAGGACGTACGTAGAAAAGTTGGGCTTTAAGTAGGCTTGGCCGAATATTTTTTGTGCACAACACCCGGTTAGAGTCGTTTTTCGACGAAAAGTTTTACATAAATTGCGAAGGGAAAATTCCGGCTATGTCATTTTTAATTTTTGCGGATTTTTCCGAGAGACGAAACATTTTGGACCAACAAGAGGGCGACACTTGGCACCCTCTCATTGGTGGGCTTTGGGGCGGCAACATGGACGATTTCCTTGACATTTTTGTCAAGTAGTAGGTAGGATATTTTGTGGTAGATGGATAAGGTGCACATGGATGAATCTTGGCCCTACACTTGCCTTGCACTTGGCATGATCTTGGCCATTGGTTGGCCTTTGCTTGACCTATAAATACCCCCCCCCCCCCCTTTGAAGACTTCTTCATCCATTCCTAAACTTTCCTAAGTCTTGAGAGCTTCCCCCCTTTGTGTGGTGTTCTCGTCCTCCCCCTTGTGAGGCCCCGGCCGAGAGCCCTCCCTCGTCGAGAGTACCCCACAGTGGGGTTGGCGAGGGTATACACCCCCCCTTTGTGGTGTTGTATCGTATATATACCCCCCCTCTTGGTAGAAATACTCTCAAAAGTATTGTTGTTATACCCAAATTACCTTAGCCATATACCTTGTAGTATTCCAAAGATACCTCTATACGTAGAGTCTTAAATACTCAGATGTCCTTTTGTCTCAAACCGAAACCCTAAGGAAAATCTCCATAGTTGGTTGGAGTATTAAGTAGAGGTCGCGTAGAGCTTCTAAGGGTTGTTTGGAGCGGGTTGGAGAACCCGGAGTAGGAGCTAAGCGTTGCTAAGGATCGACATTTTACTTGGATAATTATGGGCTTAACGAGGTAATTATCTTGTCCCCCTATTGTAATTGGAAATTACATGTTGTAGTAATATATAGATGAAGTATACTATATATAGAACTGAACATGGTTTTGCGGCAATGTCTTTGGACTTAAGCCTGAATTTAAAGAAGAGAACTGAACTGTAATTACGTAGGACTGTATTACGGTAGACTTGTGTAGTTGTGGGTAGGGAAGTCGCCCAATTCCGTAGAATCTTGTATCTAGATTTAATCTACCGAGTAGTCTAGACTTTGATAGACTTGTATAACCTTTATAGGTTGAATGTTCTGTGAGTAGCATGTGCTACTTGAAAGGTGGACAAGGCTAGCCGGGTTATAGCCGTGGAGCGATTTGCTAATAGTCGATAATCGTCGCGAGGTATGTGATTCTTCCCATCCTCTTGAGCATGATATTTTAAAAGAATATATATATATAGTACGGTAGACGTACGCATGCTAATTGAACGTAGTTGTACGGCAATGTCTTTTGACTTAAGCCCGAATAATAAAGATCTTGAAGTATTTCAAGATAATTAAAGAACTGTTTTTAAAAGAAGAGTAATACTTGGTTTTAAAAGCTTAAGAGTTATACTAGCTTTATGGGAAGTTAGGTATAACGGCTTAAGAGAGATAAAACGAATGATTTATTGATTTTAGAAGTTAAGAGAGTTGATCTTGTAAGATAAGAGACTTAACGTAAATGAATTTTTGTGTGAAACCTCATTCGTGAGTAATGAGTACTTGGTTTTTAAAAGGGATGATGTTTTACTGATTTCGGAAATCAGAATGTGTATCGACAAACCATTGCAGCGTTAATAAAGGAAAATGTATTGAATAATTAAGTATTATTAAAACCAGTAGAAACTCCATCTGCATAGAAGCTAAGATGAGACAAAATGATATTTCCTAGATCATGGCTGCTTAATAAGATTGATTATGAACAAGAATAACCTACTCACATATAAGGCATATGTTTCTCAGATTGTTTAAAAGAGAATTATATTCTTAAATGAATAAGACTATGAACCACGAAACCTTTCTAAAATAAGAAACGTGAACATTTGAAATTAGGCAAACTTGAACGTTTGGAAAATAATGTTGTTACTTGATTTTACAAAGAGAAGTGTTTTGATTTACTTCAAAAGATAATCACTCTATTTTCATATACTACGGGTATTGTGTGATTTTTGTGAAAGTAACGTATCTTTTAAAGAGTTAATGTATGAAGTACTTTGGGGATAAAGACCCGATCTTGTTAATCATATAGTAGAAAGTACCTTGTGTGTATAACTTGATTGTGTTGGTTTGTGATAGCATTGTAATACTTTCTTGTTGATTTGTTAAGTAAACATGCTAGGATGCTACGTGTGTTAGTATCTTGTGATGTTTGTGTAAAGGGGTTTCCCTTGATTGTGCTTATGATGTTTAAACGATAAACTGTTATGTTGGTATTATATCACTGTCACGACCCGACCCCGGGACCGCGACTGGTGCCCTACCTGGGCACCCTTACAGGTAAACATCAGAGAAAATCAGCGGAACATACATGAAACTTATAAATAAAACGTCGGAAGTAATACAACAGGTTAGCCGATAGGGCTACCTTCCAGTACATATATAAATACAACCGAAGCAGTTGCCTCCTTTCTTTTACAAACTGACCCACAACATGTGACTACAGACCTCTAAGAGTTTTAACATAACCACTGTGGCGGGACAAGGCCCCGCCGTACCCCTGAATATACATAGCCATGACAACTCCAGAACATTGGAGCCATCTGAAAATGCTGAACCAGGATCCTAAGCTCGCGGATCCACAACTGTGTACCTAAACCTGCGGACATGAACGCAGCCGAAAAAGTCGATAACAAAAATATGAATATGAAAATAAAGTACAATGACAAATCATAACTGTACTAAAGAATGACAGGGCAAGTATAAAGAAAGGGTAAATACCAGATCCTACCGTGTCATTTCCATCTCGTGAACTTAATCGTACCTTATTATCTTTTCCCATTTTTCCATAAAAGTATAGTCAAATTCTTACGTACTTACTTAAGAAAACTCATCAAGTTCATAAACATATAACTTACGTATCTTGCATAAACCTAATCCGTCCCTTTATGGAGGAACGCCTATACTGTCGGCCCAATCTGGGACGCGATAAAATCACATAAGTCTGCCCATAAAGGTATACTGCATATAAATATGAGGCTCATGATCAAAACAGGGTCCCTCGCCCGTAGCATCGATAAGCAATCCTATTCCTGGGACTATTTCACCCGCATAGGTCCTGTGGACCCGCATGAGGTATTCCTCGCATAGGCTGTACCCGCCCGCATGGGACTGTTTCACCCGCATAAGCCCATAAGGACTCACATGAGGTATTCCTCGCATAGGCTGTACCCGCCCGCATGGGACTGTTTCACCCACATAAGCCCATAAGGACTCGCATGAGGTATTCCTCGCATAGGCTGTACCCGCCCGCATGGGACTGTTTCACCCGCATAAGCCCATAAGGACTCGCATGAGGTATTCCTCGCATCATGGGTAGCAAATCCACGGAACAGGTGGTATAACGTCTTGGGGGTTTACCCCTCATTTATACTTTTACCCTGAAGAAGGTGGTATAACGTCTTGGGGGTTTACCCCTCATTTATACTCTTACCCTAACCCTATCGGCTTATCATACATAACATAAGCCCTATCGGCTTATCATACATAACATAAGCACTACCGACTTATCATACATAACATAAGCAAGTTAAGAAATCCCCTAACTTCTTATTAGCTTGTTCATATACACTCATTTTTTTGTTTACTAAAGGCACTAACATGTCATTATAAAATCCGGGAATTTAACCCAACGTACTACGTGCCTCTACTCCTTTAAAATGATTCTCTTTCAAATAAAACTTCCAAGATACTAATAACCGTAGTATCAAGTCATATCTACTTTTCACGACAAGTCACAATACTTTTTAGAAATACATTTATAGGCTTCTAAATCAAGTGACTTCTTTCTTTGAAACCTTAAGCAATTGGTACCTTTAAAACAATTTGCCCTTCTTTATTTCAAATCATTTCTTTGCTTACATTACTGAAGAAAACCATTCTTTTAATCTTCCATAAAGTTGTTATAACCAACTTCCCATAAAGCCGTTATAACTCTTTATGTCTTAGACAAATTCATTCCTTTTATGACCAAGAAACTTATACTTTCAATTCAAATCACATAGCTTTCAAAATACTTCAAGTCTCTTATCTTTTAAGAAAACAAGTTTCTTAACTTAGAATGGCAAGAAATCAATACTTTCCAAATCAAGTATTCTATACTTTTAAATCTATTCATTTCTTCCTTTAAGAATCAAGTCTCATAACTTGAAAAATAAAGTCCCTTAACCTTTTAACAATTTGAGGTCCATAGTCTTAAAACTTCATACGTAAATCCTTATAAATTAAGTAACATATACTTTGGTGCGTTGTGAATAAGTTCTGCTTATTTATAACGATCTTAATCAAGTAGCCATGATCTAGAAAATGTAATACAATTTTGTCTTATCTTAGCTTCTATGCAGATGGAGAATTCTACTTGTTTTAACATAATTAATTGTCATTACATTTTCCTTTACTAACGCTGCAATGGCTTGTTCGATACTTATTCTCATTCGTGCCGTAAATTAGCCAAGTCAACTTGGGTCCAAATACCCCCTAACGACTCTTACCAACATCCCCCATAAGACTTGGTAAGAATTTAGGATAACTTAGGCATAACCTTTTCGTAGAGTAAATCAACATACATACCTCTTAACTTCTAAGGGTAGAAGGAATCATGAAATAGTACTACACGTATATTCCATACATAGAATCATGTCAAAAGAAGGAAGAGGTTCACATACCTCGCGACGATTGTCGATAAGTAGCAAAATGCTCCAAAGTACATCAACCTTGAGCTACTCCATTCTTCAAGTAGGATACGCTATACTTAGTACTTCAACCTATCATGGTCACAATACGTCCATTAACCTCTTACTTCAGACGTAGAATATTCTAAGTGCTAAGTCGTCAAATTCTACGGAAAATCTGACAAAGACTTCCTTTGTTTCTACTTACTTTGCCACCTTTTCAAGGCCGAATACAATAACCAAACAGCCCCAATTGGCTCACAATTTCTATAAGGTACTCCAATACAAATAAAAACTAAACAGCCCCAATTGGCTCACAATTTAGAAAGTAGTCCAATACAATTGAAAAACAAACTAAAAGTCCAAATTCGGCCACATTGAGTTCAACCTTACCAATTCTTATCAAATTTCCATTTCAATCCAAATTGGTAGCATAACATGATATCAAGTCGTATTTGATTATAACAACCATAATCCTTAAGTAAGTGACATGCGACGATTCTAATAACGACTAAATTGAAATCCAACTTAACATGGCTTACATTACATTTCGGATTTCCAAGGCTACAATCAATCCACAATCCTTATAAACTTCTACATATCAACTTCATGCTAGCAACACGTAAAGCTATCAACAACAATATAAATATACAATCTTGTAACACATTTAAAAGACAAGATTATACCTCAACGATTCTTAATCCAATTCCAATCCGAAGTCGCTCCTTAGTAGTTTAGAACCTCTCCAAGACACTTCAATCCGTTTGTTGAGACCCTTAGAACCATACCAACAACTTTCCTTCAACTTCCAATCCAAAACCTAGAAAGTCACTAGGTTTTCACTTTGCGACTAACATCGAAAACTCTCTTTTTCCGGGATTTTTCTATTGAGATACACTTACATAACACTCATGAACCTTGGTTTAAAGTGGGGAGCTAAAAGAACAAGGATCAAAGATTTTTCCTTTTCTTCCAAGAGGAACCCGTGAGCCTCCCTCTATGTTCTTCAATTTTTGTGGAAATTTTTCTAAGTGTAATGACACACTCTTGCTACTAGTAGTGTAATAAAGGGGCATGGAGGGTTAAGATGTAACCAAATGGGTGGTTTAGATGAAGTCTTACTAAAAATCAAGACTAATTGACCTTTGACTTAGTCAACTTTCTCATGCCACAACTTGCAAGACATTAGTCATCCAAGACTTATGGTAAATGACCATATTAGCCATGCCTAAATTCGACCAAGGCATCATAAGGGGGGTGACACGTGTCGCCCTCCCATTCGTCAAAATAAGACGTTTTCCGACAATTTCATAATTCCGATAAAATTTTACAAGTCTCAAATCTTGACACCTATGAGTTCTTACATACGTTCTTACAACATGTCCTGCAAATACGGGGTGTAACATTCTTCCCCCCTTAGAAACATTCGTCCTCGAATGTTCTTTCGGAGTCCAATCTAATTAAAGCGCGACATAGTTTCCTTATACTACACCCTTCTTACTACATACGCCACCCATGGCCACGTAACAATATTTATATTAAGATGTCAACCTTGGCACTCACGAGGCCAACTAGCCCATACTTATAATGACCTCAAAGTATGTCATAATCTTCACCACTAGGTCTACTAGAGTCTGACGACTGTATCATCATCGGGAAAACCTCATATTCCCACTCAACTACCGCCCCACGCACTCACGGGTGTAGTTTCCTCAAAAGGTTCTTATGGATTCAGGCTCTACTCCTTTACACTTGGTTGCTATCCATCGTACTGGTCGTACTCTTTCCGTAATTCCAACTCATACTAGCATACATACATAACTTCCATACCGATTCTGGCCACTAATCTTTGGAGTCACTCTTTAAGACAAAAATACGACCATTTCCGCCATGACTGGTTCCGTGGAACGCGTCCACGAACTCGTAAAACAATTAACTAGACTTGGGCCTTGCGCCCGACTGTCACATAGCGGAACTACTACCAACTGATCCCACTCCATTCCGTGCCATGGGAGACTCGTAATGTGTCCTTAACCACTCAGTCGACTTAACTCTTATCCTTGGTCTGACTTAAAATCTTATTGCCAGAGAAAGCCTTATATACCTAAGGTCTCGGCAGTAATCAATATTCTTAGGCTCGCAATTGTCATGCACCAAGCCTACCTTACCAGTCCCCCAGTAAACGGGTACAAAAACTTCTCATAAAACCAAAGCCATGTTGTCTCGATCACCACAACAATTACTTACTCTATACGGACCTCATCCGTACAATTCTCTTAAGCCTACTACGCAGCTTAATCTATTAACATGACATTCCGCTAGGTTCCTTAACATGGCTTCTTAAGGGTTCACTACCCTATCAGACAACTCATCCTTTCCCAATCATCTCAAATAAAACATAAAATCTTGGCGAGAATTCATTAACTATTCCATACCTTCCCGGTATCTAGTTAGTCTTTACCAATTCCTGGAAATCTAACATCATTCTAGGCAACACGCGTCTGACCCTCATACATAACTCCGTATAGATGTATGTCACAATACCAACTATACTAAAATCATTACCAACCTGGATACGCAATCCACATAGTCCTTCCTGGGTCACTGCTGCCTTTCTCGTAGCTGCAATCAACATAACTTGTTAGGGAGGGACGACCCTAACAATACAGCTCTATCGCACGATCTCAGAGTGAGAAGAATGGAAACCAACTCTAAATGTCCTGCAGCCTCCTGATTATAGATGTGGTGCACAACACACCGATAATCAAGACTCTACTAGACACGGTCTGTAGACACTTTCCGAGGACTAACTGCTCTGATACCACTTTTGTCACGACCCGACCCCGGGACCGCGACTGGTGCCCTACCTGGGCACCCTTACAGGTAAACATCAGAGAAAATCAGCGGAACATACATGAAACTTATAAATAAAACGTCGGAAGTAATACAACAGGTTAGCCGATAGGGCTACCTTCCAGTACATATATAAATACAACCGAAGCAGTTGCCTCCTTTCTTTTACAAACTGACCCACAACATGTGACTACAGACCTCTAAGAGTTTTAACATAACCACTGTGGCGGGACAAGGCCCCGCCGTACCCCTGAATATACATAGCCATGACAACTCCAGAACATTGGAGCCATCTGAAAATCTTTGAACCAGATCCTAAGCTCGCGGATCCACAATCGTACCTAAACTGCGGACATTTAACGCAGCCCGAAAGAAGGTCGATAACAGTAATTTAATATGGAACAGAAAATAAAGTACAATGACAAATCATAACTGTACTAAAGAATGACAGGGCAAGTATAAAGAAAGGGTAAATACCAGATCCTACCGTGTCATTTCCATCTCGTGAACTTAATCGTACCTTATTATCTTTTCCCATTTTTCCATAAAAGTATAGTCAAATTCTTACGTACTTACTTAAGAAAACTCATAAAGTTCATAAACATATAACTTACGTATCTTGCATAACCTAATCCGTCCCTTTATGGAGGAACGCCTATACTGTCGGCCCAATCTGGGACGCGATAAAATCACATAAGTCTGCCCATAAAGGTATACTGCATATAAATATGAGGCTCATGATCAAAACAGGGTCCCTCGCCCGTAGCATCGATAAGCAATCCTATTCCTGGGACTATTTCACCCGCATAGGTCCTGTGGACCCGCATGAGGTATTCCTCGCATAGGCTGTACCCGCCCGCATGGGACTGTTTCACCCGCATAAGCCCATAAGGACTCGCATGAGGTATTCCTCGCATAGTCAGACTACCGCGCGTGGGACTGTTTCACCCGCATAAGCCCATAAGGACTCGCGTGAGGTATTCCTCGCATAGGTCGTACCGCCGCACGGGATTTTCACCCGCATAAGCCCATAAGGACTCGCATGAGGTATTCCTCGCATCATGGGTAGCAAATCCACCAATGTGGTATAACGTCTTGGGGTTTACCTCATTTATACTCTTACCTCGAAGAAGGTGGTATAACGTCTTGGGGTTTACCTCATTTATACTCTTACCCTAACTCAACCGGCCATCATACATAACATAAGCCCTATCGGCTTATCATACATAACATAAGCACTACCGACTTATCATACATAACATAAGCAAGTTAAGAAATCCCCTAACTTCTTATTAGCTTGTTCATATACACTCTTTTTTTTTGTTTACTAAAGGCACTAACATGTCATTATAAAATCCGGGAATTTAACCCAACGTACTACGTGCCTCTACTCCTTTAAAATGATTCTCTTTCAAATAAAACTTCCAAGATACTAATAACCGTAGTATCAAGTCATATTTACTTTTCACGACAAGTCACAATACTTTTTAGAAATACATTTATAGGCTTCTAAATCAAGTGACTTCTTTCTTTGAAACCTTAAGCAATTGGTACCTTTAAAACAATTTGCCCTTCTTTATTTCAAATCATTTCTTTGCTTACATTCAAGAAAACCATTCTTTAATCTTCCATAAAGTTGTTATAACCAACTTCCCATAAAGCCGTTATAACTCTTTATGTCTTAGACAAATTCATTCCTTTTATGACCAAGAAACTTATACTTTCAATTCAAATCACATAGCTTTCAAAATACTTCAAGTCTCTTATCTTTTAAGAAAACATGTTTCTTAACTTAGAATGGAAAGAAATCAATACTTTCCAAATCAAGTATTCTATACTTTTAAATCTATTCATTTCTTCCTTTAAGAATCAAGTCTCATAACTTGAAAAATAAAGTCCCTTAACCTTTTAACAATTTGAGGTCCATAGTCTTAAAACTTCATACGTAAATCCTTATAAATTAAGTAACATATACTTTGGTGCGTTGTGAATAAGTTCTGCTTATTTATAACGATCTTAATCAAGTAGCCATGATCTAGAAAATGTAATACAATTTTGTCTTATCTTAGCTTTTATGCAGATGGAGAATTCTACTTGTTTTAACATAATTAATTGTCATTACATTTTCCTTTACTAACGCTGCAATGGCTTGTTCGATACTTATTCTCATTCGTGCCGTAAATTAGCCAAGTCAACTTGGCTCCAAATACCCCCTAACGACTCTTACCAACATCCCCCATAAGACTTGGTAAGAACTTAGGATAACTTAGACATAACCTTTTCGTAGAGTAAATCAACATACATACCTCTTAACTTCTAAGGGTAGAAGGAATCATGAAATAGTACTACACGTATATTCCATACATAGAATCATGTCAAAAGAAGGAAGAGGTTCACATACCTCGCGACGATTGTCGATAAGTAGCAAAATGCTCCAAAGTACATCAACCTTGAGCTACTCCATTCTTCAAGTAGGATACGCTATACTTAGTACTTCAACCTATCATGGTCACAATACGTCCATTAACCTCTTACTTCAGACGTAGAATATTCTAAGTGCTAAGTCGCCAAATTCTACGGAAAATCGGACAGCACTTCCTTTGTTTCTACTTACTTTGCCACCTTTTTCAAGGCCGAATACAATAACCAAACAACCCCAATTGGCTCACAATTTCTATAAGGTACTCCAATACAAATAAAAACTAAACAACCCCAATTGGCTCACAATTTAGAAAGTAGTCCAATACAATTGAAAAACAAACTAAAAGTCCAAATTCGGCCACCTTGAGTTCAACCTTACCAATTCTTATCAAATTTCCATTTCAATCCAAATTGGTAGCATAACATGATATCAAGTCGTATTTGATTATAACAACCATAATCCTTAAGTAAGTGACATGCGACGATTCTAATAACGACTAAATTGAAATCCAACTTAACATGGCTTACATTACATTCGGATTTCCAAGGCTACAATCAATCCACAATCCTTATAAACTTCTACATATCAACTTCATGCTAGCAACACGTAAAGCTATCAACAACAATATAAATATACAATCTTGTAACACATTTAAAAGACAAGATTATACCTTAACGATTCTTAATCCAATTCCAATCCGAAGTCGCTCCTTAGTAGTTTAGAACCTCTCCAAGACACTTCAATCCGTTTGTTGAGACCCTTAGAACCATACCAACAACTTTCCTTCAACTTCCAATCCAAAACCTAGAAAGTCACTAGGTTTTCACTTTGCGACTAACATCGAAAACTCTCTTTTTCCGGGATTTTTCTATTGAGATACACTTACATAACACTCATGAACCTTGGTTTAAAGAGGGGAGCTAAAAGAACAAGGATCAAAGATTTTTCCTTTTCTTCCAAGAGGAACCCGTGAGCCTCCCTCTATGTTCTTCAATTTTTTGTGGAAATTTTTCTAAGTGTAATGACACACTCTTGCTACTAGTAGTGTAATAAATGGGCATGGAGGGTTAAGATGTAACCAAATGGGTGGTTTAGATGAAGTCTTACTAAAAATCAAGACTAATTGACCTTTGACTTAGTCAACTTTCTCATGCCACAACTTGCAAGACATTAGTCATCCAAGACTTATGGTAAATGACCATATTAGCCATGCCTAAATTCGACCAAGGCATCATAAGGGGGGTGACACGTGTCGCCCTCCCATTCGTCAAAATAAGACGTTTTCCGACAATTTCATAATTCCGATAAAATTTTACAAGTCTCAAATCTTGACACCTATGAGTTCTTACGTACGTTCTTACAACATGTCCTGCAAATACGGGGTGTAACAATCACTCACCTTGATTCCGGGGGTTAAGTTGCCCTCCGATGCGGGGTAGACTCAGGCGGGTCTGTGTGACCTATGATTCGAGAATACCTTATGCGGGTCTGTGTGGCCTATGCGGAATCTGGGAGTTCCGTGTTAGTGTGCGGCCTTTGTGGTCATGCGGTCTATGTGGCCACGCGGACGGCGAGTCCAGACGCCGCCAGGAGTAGCTACCTCGACGAGGAATACCTCATGCGGGCCATTGGAGTGGCCCATGCGGAGCTACGGGAAGTTCCAGGGCTAGACGCGCACATTAGATACTGCGGGCGAGTGGCCAGCTTTGATCATGTGACGGTCTAGACAGATCATGATACAGTTTATGACCTTGTTGTACTGTGGGTTTTAGTAGTCGGCTATGCCTTCGTACTTACCCCGTACGGTTTTATGATGACACAGGTGGGACCTGGTGTTCATGTGTATTCCTTGGTGCTTTTATATCATAGACTGCCGGCAGTGAGGAAGGTATTCCACGGGCATGATTGATGTTGTGGGCGTGAGACCCATTGTTATATTTGAGTGATGACTTTGAGGGCGTGAGTCCCTGACTTGACATGACTGCTTATTTATTGTGAACTGTAGTTTGGTTATCATACATGTCTCCTGCTTTATATAGACTACTATGATTTCATTTACAGTATTTATTTTCAGTTTCACATACTTGGTACCTGTTGTCTCGACCTCTCCCGGGGCTGCGTTCATGCCGCAGGTAAAGGTACACCAGTCGTTGATCCTCGCTCTTAGGGTCACAGTTCAGCGTTTGGGAAGCTCCGTTCCTCCGGAGGCTTATCTTGGTATAGTCCCCTGTTGTTGTAGGTGCTTACATTCAGGGGTATGACGGGGCCCTGTCCCGTCGTTGTTGTCATATCATTCGTAGAAGTGCATGTAATCGCTGTGGGCGGGGTTGTCATGGGATGTAATCGTCAATTTAAGTTTTCATATATACATGCCGAAAGGCAATTTTTCTCAGATTATTATTTCATACTTCATGTTGTTTCATGTTATTGTTTTATATTCCGCTGATTTCTCTGATGTTGTATCACTAGGGTGCCCGGGGTAAGGCACCAGTCACGGGCCCGGGTTCGGGTCGTGACAAGTAGTATCTAAATCACGAACACTTATGGACAATGTTACACAATCTAAGGTGTGTGTATCATCACAACTAACTCTCAGTCGTAGTCTAAAATGAGTCTTTCTCTTATCTCAAGGTATTTCTCATACTATCCTTCCACTCATTAGAGGTTCGTCACCTTTGGCCGAAGTATTCTGTCACGCCCCGAACCCCGGGCCCGTGGCTGGTGCCCTACCTGGGAACCCTTCTACCTTAACAACACAAGTAAACTGCGGAATTTAAATAACACCTTTTTTTTTTAAACCAACATACGTGCAAGGGCAGAGCCGACAAGGTTGCCATATAATATACATAATAAAAAGACACTACACTGTACATGAGTCCAATCCCACATATGAATACAGACCTCTAAGAGTTTTACTGAACTATGACGGGACAAGGCCCGCGTGCCATAATCGTAAAAGCAGATCAAGGATCTATACCAAAAGATAAACTCCTGAACAGATGGATCTATCCAAAAACTCGGCGGTCCTACACTGCAGATCACCAAATCTGCATTACCTAAACATGCGGCATGAACGCACTCGAAGGAGGTCGGACTGAAGATCGTACCAAGTATGTGAAAGCGATGAAATCAGTAATGAAATCATAACAGTCTAAACAAAACAGGAGACATGTATGATAGACAACCTACAGTACACAATACACAAGCAGTCATACCAAGTCAGGGACGCATGCCCTCAAAGTCATTACTCAAATATAACCATGGGTCTCACGCCCATAATATCAATCATGCCCGTGGAATCCTTCCTCACTACTGGCAGTCCATGATATAATACAACATCAGTAAGCACACTGAACCTTACAATCATGAGAGTAATGCAATCCTTTTTATCTTTTAAGTTATGACTTTAACAATGAGAATTACTGTTCCACTTTAATTCATAACCACACTGCACCCTTTCATTAATGAAATCACTACCGTTTCAAAACATGAAGGTCGTGCCAGTGCCAGGGTCAACCACCCTCTGTGTTATAATGCAACCTATCATAGGACTATTTCACCCGCAAGGGACTATTTCACCCGCTTAGGTCGTGAGGACCCGCAATGAGTCATCGGTACACGATACTCGCATCACGGATAGCTAATCCATGGCTTATATATATCCGGGAATTTAACCCGCCCGAGTCAAATACCGACCCGCCGTGAGTGTGTACCACTCACCCCCATGGGGAGCTAACCCATGGTATCCTTGAAACAAGTTGCCGGCCCTTTATGGAGGGATGCGGAGATGTGGAGATATGACACTTGCACGAATGTCTATATGAGTAACCCATATGCAAGCAAACCAAGGCAAAACCATGCCTTTAGACAAATCAAGACAATTACCATGCCTTTCTTTTTGTCATAAACCAAGACAATGTCATGCCTTTCCTTTTTACACAAATCAAGACAATACCATGCCTTTACACAAACCAAGACAATTACCATGCCTTCTTTTCACATAAACCAAGACAACTACCATGCCTTCTTTTTACATAAACCAAGAGAATCCTTATTTAAACAAGCCAAATTACTTATCAAAGCACACATAGAATAATTCTCAATTAAACAAGTCAAAGTACTTATCAAGGCACAAATAGAATAATTCTCTTTTAACAAGCCAAAGTACTACGTACGTACATTCTTTTCAAAAGACTCCTTTTTATGTAAAATCTCAAGATACTAACACCCGTAGTATCAAGGCGTGTCAATTTTTCAAAGTAATTTACTATACTTTTAGAAAACTCATTTCAAAGCTTGAAACCAAGTAACTTCAAATTTTCACAATCTAGGCAACTTATGCCCATTAATCAAAATAGACAACTTTCTTAACCTTCCATAAAGTCGTTATAACCAACTTCCCATAAAGCCGTTATAACCCTTTATGGTTTTAGACATATTCATTCCTTTTATAACCAAGAGACTTATACTTTTAAAACCAAGTATCACATACTTACAAATCAAGTTTCTTAACTTTCAAAATATTTCAAGTCTCTTAATATTTAGAAATCAAGTTTCTTCTACTTTTAAACCTCAAGTAACTCACACCTTTAAAACAAGTTACTTCTCTTAAATCATGTCATTTCTCCTCTTTTAAAACAATTAAGTAAATCACTTATTTGACTCCCCTAAAGTCATTATAACGACCTTTAGGTTTTGGAACTAAGGCACTAGCCAAAAGATTTGGAAACCACTTCCTTTTCAAGACTCTATGTACTTTAAGTAAAATACTTTCACTTTTAAGAATCCAAACTTCACTAAGGAAATGGATTATAACAACTTGCAATTTAAACATCAAAGTACAATCAAGGAAGTATATAGAACAAATTCTATATTAGGCAATCCAAGTACAACCAAGGAATGGATCATTTAAGGAGTAGGACATACTTTCTTTATCTTAAGGGATCATGCTAGAAGAGGAGATAGTTCACATACCTTATCGGCTTAATCCCCAAGCTAAGTCGAATACTCCGCACGTAGAATTGTCAACCTATAATGGTCACAACATGACTATCAATTTCTAGCTTCTAACGTAGAATAATACTAAGTACGGTCTTATTCTACGAAAAATTGGGCAGCACCTCCTTTGTTTCTACATACTTTGCCACCTTTTTCAAGGCCGAATTCAATAACCAAACATGCCACATTTAAGGCTCAACATACCAACCAATCAAAGTGGATTACACGCCTTACAATACGTGTAAAATTCCGCCCCACAATTCATACCAAGTAGTTTAATACTCAAAGCCATTCTCGGCTAACAATACAACAACACAAGTCCTTTCCAATTATTTTTCAATCCAAGTTCTTAGGTCTAACATGTTATATAGTCATAGGCAACTTTAACAACTATAATTTCTTCTTTATATAACATGTGACGACTTAAACTAATAATCAACTTGAATTGTAATCTTAAGGCTAAACATGCTAGTTTTCGGATTAGGGTTCCAATAGCCAATACACTTATCAAACTTCATACTAAATACCTCATGCTTGCTAATATCCATAGCTACAACAATAAGTAAACTTTAATTGCTAAAACGACAAGATTTATACCTTTACAAGCCCTTAAAATTTCCAAGATTCAAAGTCGCTCCTTATCAATTCTTAGCTCCTTTCCTTTACGCTCCAATCCGCTATTTGAAGCCTTTAGAAGTTCACAACCAACTTCTCTTCCATTTCCAATCCAAACTTGTGAAAATAACTTAGGTTTTCGCCTTGCGACTAACGTAAAAACGTCATTTTTCCAAAATCTTTCTATTGAGATATCCTTACAATACCCTTAGGGCCCTTGGGTTTAAGTCTTGTGAATAATAGATCAAAACTACAAAAATTTTGTGTGGGAGATATCACCAACCCGAGAGCACTCCAGGCTAAGCTCAAAGTTCTCTAATTTTTCTAAGTGTGGAAGACCTTGTCTTGCTACTAGTGTGGTATATAAAACACAATGGAAGGCTTAGATTGCAACACTTGAGTGGCTAGGATGAAAGACACTTGGATAATTAGTCAAGTGGACAAGTTGACAAGTCAACAATCTCAAGCTTGAAGACCTATCATCCACAATGGTCAAATGACCATTCTAACCGTGCAATTTTCGTCCAAGGGCATGTGGGGGGAGGTGCCACGTGTCGCCCTCTCATTCGTTCATAAAATTCCGTAATCCTCGTGGGCCCCACAAAACGTAAAATTCCTCGGGTGGGCCCACATGACCAAATCCGTAAAAATAAATTTTCATAATGTTAATAAGTTCCATACTCTTCAAATAATGCATTTTGATAATCCAATTCTCATCAACGAACATTTTTCCTTTCCGACGTTCGGAAGATTTTCCGTCGGAAAAATAATTCTTCCTTTCGTACCAATTTTTAAGTCTTGATTCCTTACGTACATTCTCTTATACATGTCCTGGACTTACGGGGTGTAACATTCTTCCCCCATTAGAAACATTCATCCGCGAATGTTCTTAGTCGGTTTTCAAGCTATACAAACTCCGGCATAATCTCTATACTATGCCTATCAATCAAAACTGCACAAGACCAACGATGCCACACATGGCCACCACATAACATACGTAAACATATCAATGGACCTTCCATCCGCGGTCCCTTCTCCCAAAACTCGAAGGTTACTGTCTTATCAAAAACAAGATCTTTAGAGGTTACTGAACCTAAGGCGTGTGTATCATCATAAATAACCTTCACTCATGGCCAAAAAGGAATTTTCTCTACGCACCTTCATTACTCATAACTATAATCACTATAGTTCTTTTAACCTTTGTTCCGTCCTTTTCTTACTTGTCATACTTTCTCGTACTTCCAAACTTATTTAATATACGTACAACATTTCAAATATTGTTTCTGTTCTCCAATCCTTGGAGTTACTATCCAAACTTGGCCATATACTACTTGAATTTCCGCTAAGGTTCTTCTCGGCCCTTACGACCTGGTTCCGGTGGAACACATCCACGAACTCGTACAACGATCAACTAGACTTAGGCCTTGCATCCTCGAGACCCTATCACATAGCAGGACCATATCCAACTGGCATCACCCCATTACATACTACCGGTTGACCCGAAATGAGTCCATAACCCGACTCATCGTCATACTTAACTTCTCATTCTTAGTCTGAAATAAATCTTTCTCTTATCTCAAGGTACTTCTCACCCTATCCCCCTATTCACTAGAGGTTCGTCACATAAGCCAAAATATTTCTACTGTACATTCTTCCCTATTGGTCTTACACTGTTATGAGGCAATTTCAACTTGTGAACTCTACACAACTATAGTCTTAGTTCACTTACCATTCTTGTCAACATTCTTAACTTTTCACTTTACTAATCAAAGTATTCCTACCTCTGGGGGTACTATCACTTACAACTTCTAGCAACAAAGGGAAAACATATATGCTAGGGCGAAATCTGAATCTATCAATGTACGTATAATTCAAAAGAATCTAGATATACATGTAACCCCATGCGATGTTGCCTCCTGATCCTGTCCAGTGGTCACGTCATCTATGCGGTTCGAAGGACCGCCAAAACTATAAACTCCACCCTGACCTCTACCACGGTGGTGACATCCAACACCCCGCCCCGGGGACGCATGATGTGGAGGAAAGGGAATCAACCATCGGCCTCATAGTCGAGCCACCTCACCTGTTCTTCTAAAAGGACATACTCGAGATATGGCGGACGGCCACAATAAAAACAAACACCTGTGCCATAACGACATTTCCCTAAATGACGCTTACTACAATGGAAACACTGAGGAATAAGTGGCCTCGACTGAGAAAATCCTCTGCTCCTCTGAGAACTTCGACCCCTGGAGCTTGGACCGGCTCCTAAATACCTTGTGGGGTCCAATCTCCCACATGTGAGTTGCGGGGGTATGTACTAGGTAGGCTGGGATGAATATCTCACTCATTCCGAGGCCGCCGTCCAAAAACTCACCGGGATAACCAACCGGTCTAGCCCTCTTACGCTGATCTCCGCGTTGGCCCTCTACCCTCTGTACACATGTATGTACTGGCCGAATAACTTCCTGCTGGTGAAACTGTAGCACCGCTATCTTGGTCAATAACATAATTGTTTCCCTTATGACCCTATAGTTTTCTCCTAACTAAGAAACTGGAGGCTCTGGTGTTGGGGCCTCAATACCTGGCGCAGAAGAACTCGCCGACTGCGGCACAACATTCGGTATACCTTGGGCATAATCCCTATCTGTTACACCCCTTAATTCCAGGACAAATAAGAGAATGGACGCGAGAACACAAGACTTGAAAAAGGGTACAAAAGGAAGAATTGTTTTTCCGACGGAAAATCTTCCGAACGTCGGAAAGGAAAAATGTTTGTTGGTAAGAATTAGATTCTCAAATGCATTTAATTGAAGAGTATGAACTTATTATCATTACGGAAATTTATTTTTACGGATTTGGTCACGTGGGGCCCACCCGAGGAATTTTACGTTTTGTGGGGCCCACGAGGGTTACGAAATTTTATGGACGAATGGGAGGGCGACATGTGGCACCTCCCCCCACATGGTCTTGGACGAAATCATACAAGGATAAAATGGTCATTGACCATTGTAGATGAACAAGTCTTCAAAGCTTGAGATTGTTGACTTGTCAACTTGTCCACTTGGCTAGATCATTAATGTTCTCCATCCAAACCACACATGTGTTGTTATCTAAGCCCTCCATTGTATTATATATACACAACTAGTAGCAAGACTTGTCTTCAACACTTAGAAAAAAATTGAGAAAGCTTTGTGCACTTAATGTTGCTCTCGGCTTTGTAGCCTTTTGGAAGACAAAATTTTACAATTTTGGTTCTTTATTCACAAGACTTTAACCCAAGGTCCCTAAGGGTATTGTAAGGATATCTCAATAGAAAGATTTCGGAAAAATGGCGTTTTCACGTTAGTCGCAAGGCGAAAACCTAAGGCATTTTCATAGGTTTAGATTGGAAATGGAAGAGAAGTTGGTTGTGAGCTTCTAAAGGCTTAAAATAGCGGATTGGAGCATAAAGGAAAGGAGCTAAGAATTGCTAAGGAACGACTTTGAATCTTGGATTTTATAAGGGCTTGTAAAGGTAAAAATCTTGTCGTTTTAGCTATTAAAGATTACTTATCATTGTAGTTATGGATATTAGCAAGCATGAAGTATTTAGTATGAAGTTTGATAAGTGTATTGGCTATTGGAACCCTAATCCGAAAACTAGCATATTTAACCCTTAAGATTACAATTCAAGTTGAGTATTAGTTTAAGTCGTCACATGTTATATAAAGAAGGAATTATAATTGTTAAGTTGTTTATGACTATATAACATGTTAGACCTAAGAACTTGGATTGAAAAGGAATTGGAAAGATTGATAAGTTGTTGCACCTTTTGGCCGAAAATGGCATTGTATTGTGGACTAGTTTGATATCAATTGTGGGGCGGAATTTTACACGTCTTGTAGGCGTGTAATCCCCTATTGTTAACTACATTGTTGAGCCTTAAATGTGGCGTGTTTGGTTATTGAATTCGGCCTTGAAAAAGGTGGAAAAGTATGTAGAAACAAAGGAAGTGATGTCCGATTTTCCGTAGAATTTAGTGACTTTGCACTTAGAATACTCTACGTTTGAAGCTAGAGGTTAATGGACGTATTATGGCCATTATAGGTGGAAGTACTAAGTATAGCGTATTCTACTTGAAGGAAGGAATAGCTATCAAGGTTGAAGTACTTTGGAGCATTTTGCTACTTGTCGATAATCGTCGTGAGGTATGTGAACCTCTTCCTTCTTTAGACATGATTCTATGTATGGAATATACATGTGGTATTATTTCATAATTCCTTCTACTCTTAGAAGTTAAGAAGTATGTATGTTGATTTACTCTACGTAAGGGTTATGTCTAAGTTATCCTAAGTTCTTACCAAGTCTTATGGGGGATGTTGGTAAGAGTCGTTAGGAGGTATTTGGAGCCAAGTTGACTTGGCTAATTTACGGCACGAATGAGAATAAGTATCGAACAAGCCATTGCAGCGTTAATAAAGGAAAATGTAATGACGATAAATTATATTAAAACAAGTAGAATTCTCCATCTGCATAGAAGCTAAGATAAGACAAAATTGTATTACATTTTCTAGATCATGGCTGCTTTAATAAGATCGTTATAAACAAGTATAATCTACTCACACACATAAGGCATATGTACTTAACTTAAAGAATTTACGTTATGAAGTTTTAAGACTATGAACCTTTGACTCCTAAAAGGTTGAGAGACTTTATTTTTCAAGTAATGAAACTTGATTCTTAAAGGAAGAAATGACATGATTTAAGGGAAGTAACTTGTTTTAAAAGGTGTGAGTTACTTGAGATTTAAAAGTTAAGAAACTTGATTTCTAAAGTTAAGAGACTTGAATTATTATGAAAGGTTAAGAGAATGGTTTCCTCTAATAATGTAAACAAAGGAGTAACTTGAAATAAGGAAGGGTATTTTGATTTAAAGGTATCACTTACTTAAAGTTTTAAAATAAGGGTCACTTGATTTAGAAGCCGAGAAACGTATTTCTAAACGTGTAGTGACTTATGTGAAATGTAAACAAGCCTTGATACTACAGGTGTTAGTATCTTGGGGTTTTATATGAAAAGGAACCTTTTGAAAAGAATGGAAGTACGTAGTACTTTGGGTTAAATTCCCGGATTTTTATGTGTGAAACGAAAGTGCCATGAGTTTATAAAAATGGAAGTCTAAAGGTTTAATGAACTTGCCTATGTTTGCTTGTGATAGCTTTGAGTGCAAGTATTATATGTTTACGTTGTCGTGACTCTCAGTTGGAGGACCGGCTGTCTTGTTGTAAGATTACTTGGACGTACCGCCAGTGATGTGGGATTCCACGGGTATGCTTCCATTATGATTGATCCTTGGACATGCTTATACGATGTGAGATTCCGGGGCATGTGACCAGGAGGCGGGTTAGATTCCCGGATTTGTTTTATTACCCATGGTCATGCTTATACGATGAGGGATTCCGGGGCATGCGACCATGCTATGTACGACTATTACTCCATGGGCTAGCTCCCCATGAAAACATGTACCCACGATGAGGGATTCCGGGGGCATGTTATATTATTACTCCATGGGCTAGCTCCCCATGAAGACCTGCGCCTACGATGAGGGATTCCGGGGGCACGTTATGGCCATGCTTATACGATGAGGGATTCCGGGGCATGCGACCATATTATATATATATATATATATATATATGTTGTATATGTGTACGCCGACAGTGAGGTAGGATGCCACGTGTCACGACCCGACCCCGGGCCACGACTGATGCTCTACCTGGGCACCCTTATACTCATACAACATAATAAACTGCGGAAGATAAATAACACTTTTTTTTTAAAACTAAGGCCAAGCCGATAAGGCTGCCATAACATAAAAATTACCCGAAAGGGTCTACACTGTTTAACAATGTAAAAACAACTCTAGCCACCCAAATTCTACGATGAATACATGCACTCTAAGATTTGGACCAATGCTATGACGGACAGTGGCCCCGCCGCACTTCAATATACATAATCGTCACAACCCGATCCGGCCCGTGGATCGTGTCTTACCCCTGCACCCTAGTGATACAACATCGAGAAAATCAATAAAATAAAAACTAAAACATGAGACAAGACATAAAGTATGAAACAAAGCAACCAAAACGGTCACCTTCCCGAATATATACATATATATATCAACACAATAGTTAAATCTTTTACAAACCCCCGCCACAACAAGATTACTGCACTTCTAAGAATGTAACCATAACTATGACGGGACAGGCCCCGTCATACCCCTGAATGTACAAGTAACTACACTGACAGGGGAATATACCAAAGATAAGCCTCCGGAGAAACGGAGCTTCCCAAAATGTTGAACTGTGATCCTATGAGCGTGGATCCACAACCGATGTACCCCTACCTGCGGCATGAACGCACTTCAAGGAGGTCGATAACAGGTACCAAGTATGTGAAACTGAAAATACTGTAAATGAAATCATAGTAGTCTATATAAAACAGGAGACATATATGATAACCAAACTACAGTAGATAATATGTAAGCAGTCACATCAAGTCAGGGACTCACGTCCTCAAAGTCATTACTCAAATATAACTATGGGTCTCACGCCCACAACATCAATCATGCCCGTGGAATACCTTCCTCACTGCCGGCAGTCTATGATATAATCACACCAAGAAGTACACATGAACACTAGGTCCCACCTGTGTCATAACAACCGTACGGGGCAAGTACGAAGGCTAACTACCAAATACCAAAGCCGCATCATCAACTGACCGGGGCAAGTACGAAAGCCAAATACTAGATACCAAGGCCGTACTAACAATACTAAACAACCAAACCACGAAGCTGATGTCACGACCCGTTCCGGGGCCCGTGACTGGTGCCTTACCCGGGCACCCAAGTAGTCATACATCAGAATAATCAGCGGAATATAAAAACAAGACATGAAACAGTTGTAAAATGAGACACAGTTTTACGTGAGAAAATGTCGCCTTTCGGCATATATATATAAACAAAATTTTGCAGTTACATCCCAACTGTACAATAGGACTATAGACCTCTAAGAAGATAAACAACTATGGAGGGACAGGGCCCCGCCATACCCTGAATGTACAAAACTATATACAACAACAGGGAGATCATACCCAAAAGTCGAGCCTCCGGAGAAGATGGAGCTCCTGACACCAAAGCAAAGAGATCCTAAGGATGTGGATCTAGCACCTGCTTGCCCTTACCTGCGGCATGAACGCAGCTTCAAGGAGGTCAAGATAACAGTACCAAGTATGTGAAATCAGAAAGTACTTAAATGAAACCAAAGCATTTAAAACCATTTGCAAATACAATCATTTCAATTGCACATAGTACATCACAAACAAGAACAATAATAGGTAAATCAGAATGTGTCTTTTCTAGGCCGCGAATGATCGGGCAAGGCCAATTGCCCATAGTATTATTATGCGTGCCTAATCACGACTTCCGCAGCCGCATAGTCACACACGCACCCGCATTTAGGTATTCTCGCGACGGGTAGCTAACCCCTGCATTCTCCTCGACTCCCGCACCGCATAGTCTCAATAGACCGCATAGTCACACGCATCGCATAGGCATCCCCGTCGGGCTAAAACACCTGAATGATCAATCACGAACTCCCGCAGACTCCGCATAGTCTCACAGATCGCATAGGCCGTATAGACCGCGTCAAGGGTGGCAAGCCCTGGTATAATAAGTCGGGGTAGGTGATATAATAACAAGATAATCGACTTACCTTTTAGCAACGTAAGCACAACAAGAATGACCCCCTTTCACAACATCACAAGACACTAACACACGTAACATCATAATATGTCTATTTATCAATCAATCTTACTACACCTTACAGAAATCAATACAAGGTTTACATAAGCAAGTAAGTAAACAGTTCTTTTTATCTTTCTTAAGTTGTTATACCTAACTTCCCATAAAGCTAGTATAACTCTTAAGCTTTTGTTTAAAAACCAACTGCTTTCTTCATTTAAAAATGATTCAAGATTCTTTGAAATGCTTCAAGATCTTTTATTATTCAGCTTAAGTCAAAAGACATTGCAGTAGTTATTATTCGAGCTTAAGTCAAAAGACATTGCCGTAATTATTATTCGCTTAACACTGTGACGTCTACCGTACTATATATATATTTAAAATATCATGTTCAAGAGTATAGGAAGAATCACATACCTTCTCGGCGAAAACCACCTGCCAAGTTGAATATGTCGCGCGCAGAGAATCAACCTATAATAGTCAGACACGTCTATCAACGCCTAGACTACTCAGAAATTCTAAGCAGAGGGTCCTTTATTCTTCGGAAAATCGGGCAGACTTCCCTACCCGGTGAGCTACTCAAGTTCATCGTGAAAACAATTCTAAGTAAGTATAGTTCAATTATTCTTCTTTAAACCCTTCATCGTGATAATAGTTCAATTCTATTCATTAATATTCTTTCATATCTTATACTCAAGTCTTAACTATTCTTATATGTAATATCCAATTTACAATAGAAGGACAAGAGTATTTACCCTGTAAGCCCAAAATTATCCAAGTTAAAAGTCGCTCCTGAGCAAGGTTTAGCTCCTAATTTGTACGCTCCGATAGCTCCAAGAACCCTTAGAAGTTCCCAACAACTTCTACTAAAATACTATAAGGAAATCGGGCTAGGGTATTTGGAAGACAATTATCTACTGGGGAGTAGTGTTTCACCTGTGGCTTCTTTTAGAGTGGGGTATTCGCCAAGGCTTTCTCAAGGGGGGGAGGGGGAGTGGTTGGACGAAAACACTACATGAGAGGGGAGGGATTTTTCAAGACTGGGAGAACTGATTTGTGGATGAAGAACTCTTCATCTTAAGGGGGGTATTTATAGGTCAAAAAATGGCCAACCAATGGCCAAGATGATGCCAAGTGCAAGGCAAGTGTAGGGTGGAGATTCACCCAAGTGCCCTTATCCATCTACTACACAAATATCCTACCAACTCCTTGACTTTGTGCAAGGCACAATAAACGTGCCAATCAATGTCCATTTTGTTGTCCAACGAGGTGACAAGTGTCACCCTCCCGTTGGTCCAAAATGTTTCGCCTCTCGGAAAAATCCGCAAAAATAATAAATGACATAGCCGAATTTACCCTACGCGAGTTTAGTAAAACGCTTCATTTAAAAAACGATTCTTTAAGTGAGTTGTGCACAAACTTTTTCGCCCATAGCCTAACTTTAAGACTAAACTTTCAGACGACGCCTCTCGCATATACTGGAAATACTGGTATAACATTCTCCTCCTAGAAACATTCGTCCCGAATGTTCCTTCCCAAGACAGATAACAATAAGGTTCCTCATAACTTAAACAGCTTGCAAATGCCACATACGGCCAAAAAACAACACTTAGGCATATATGACCATGAAAAGTTACAAGTAGGACAGTGAATTACCTGGAGGTGTGGGGAATAGGTGAGGATACTTCGCCTCATGTCCTCCTCGGCTTCCCACGCCATCTCCTCCTCGAGCTCGCTCCGCCACAAGACTTTGACGAAGCCACGCCTCGTCCGCAGACGCCTAACTCGACGATCGATTATCGCTATGGGAACCTCCTCATATGATAACCCTTCGGTCACCTGGACATCGTCAATCGGATGCACTCTAGATGGATCCCCGATGCATCTCCTCAGCATAGAAACATGAAACACCGGATGCACTGCCTCCAGATCGAACGGCAGATCCAACTCATAGGCAACCTTGCCTACCCCGCGTGGACACTGATAGGCCCAATGTACTTGGCCGAGTTTCCCTTTCCTCCCGAATCTCATCACACCTTTCATGGGTGACACCTTCAGGAAAATCCAATCATCAACCTCGAACTCCAGATGCCGACGACGATGATCTGCATATGACTTATGTCGACTCTGAGCTGTCAGCAACCTCTCCTGGATAAGTTTCACCTTATCCATCGCTCGCTGCACCAACCGTCCTACTAATCGCACTCGCCTACATCAAACTAACCTATCGGCGACCGCACTTCCTCTCATACAAGGCCTCATAAGGCGCCATCCGAATACCGGAGTGGTAGCTATTATTGTACGCAAACTCAACTAGAGGCAAATGATCCTCCCACTACCTCGGTCGATAACAGTGCTCGCAAAGATATCCTCAAGAGTCCGGATAGCCGCGCTGCCCGTCCCGCTACCTGGATGGAATGCAGACTGTGCTCACCGGCCCCTAAACCCTTCTCGAAAGACTCTGAAGTTAGCCAGAACCGGCTCTCGCTGATATGATCGAAATAGGGACTCCATGCATCGACGATCTCTGATATAAAGTCCGCATAATCCTCGGTAAAAAGTCGCCCCGACGGAAGAAAGTGGGCTGATTTCGCCACCGCCGACGATAACCCATATAGAATCATGTCTCCTCCGAGTGCGAGGTAATCCCGTGATAAAGTCCACGTTGATCACCTCCCACTTCCGTGTCGGGATCTCTATCGTCGCAACAAACCACCGTGCCTCCGTGCTCTACCTTCACCGCCGACAACACGCATCGAGCTACGAACTCGCAACGCCCTCTTCAAGCCATCCCACCAATACACGATCTAAGCGTCGTGGTACATCTTGGTCGACCTCGACGGATAGAGTAACGCTGCGTTGTGTGCTTCCCAAGAACTCGCCATCAAGTCCTCAAACATCCGAACACACAACTCGCCTCAAACCTTAGCACCCCATCGTGATACTCAAAGGACCATTCCTCACGAAGAGCCGTATCACGATAATGCGCCAAAATCGATCCGCGAATCGCTGCCTCTTCACCTCCTCGACGATGGAAGACTCGGCAACCTCACGAACTCGAACCCCATCGCTATCGTAATCAATCAAACGGACACCAAGGCTCGCGAATCGATGCAAATCACGAACCATGTCCCTCCTCTCTGCCGCACATCCGATAGGCTCCCATCGACCTACAACCAAGAGCATCCGCAAAACATCGCCTTCCCGTGGTACAGATATCAACATCGTAATCCTTAAGCAACTCTAACCACCGCTCTCGCCGTAAGTTCACCTCCCTTTGGTCAAGATATACCTGAGGCTCTGTGGTCTGATAAATATCCACATGAACCCCATACAAATAGTGCTCCAGATCTTCAAGGCGTGAATCACCGCCGCCAACTCTAAATCATGCTGGATAGTTCCTCTCGTGTTTCTTCACCGCCGGATGCACGCTATAACCTTGCCCTCGATGCATCAACACACATCCCAACCCGATGCCCGACGATCACAATACACGACATAACCGTCTGACCTCCGAAGAGTAAGAACGGGCGGTCGTCGCCTCCTTCAAGAATCGAAACCCCGCCACACGCATCACCATCAAACTTAGCCGCTTTCCGAGTCACCAGTCAATGCGTAGATAGAAGAAAACTTCTACGAACCGCCGATAATAACTCGCAAGGCCCGTAAAATCGCGAACCTCTGCCGAGTAGAGGTTCAGGCCAAGTCCCGATCGCTTCGATCTTGGTCGTATTCACTGAATGCCATCACCGGCAATATGCCCAAGAAAAGCCACCGGTTAACCAAAACTCACATTTGGAAAACTTGGCGATAATCGCTGGTCCCGAGAATCACAAGACAGCCTCAAATGCTCCGCATGCCTCGCCGAGCGAATAAACCAAGATATCATCGATGAACACCGCCACAAACGTGTCCGTAAATGGTTTGAACACTCGGTTCATCAAATCCATGAATACCACGAGCATTGGTCAATCCAGCGACATGACTGAACTCATAATGCCCGCACGTCCTAATGCACCCTGGGACATCCGCCTCGACTGCACTGATGATAGCCCGATCGCAGATCAATCTTGGAGAAACATCTCGCACTCGCACCGGGTCGAACAAATCATCAATCTCGGAAGGGGTATTCGTTTTAATGGTCACCTTGTTCACCGCTCAGAATCAACACATGCGCAGCCCCGCCCTTCTTCTTCACGAACAATACCGCGCTTCCTGGGAGAAACACTAGGTCCGATGAAACCCTTTCTCCAAAGAAATCCTCACCGTCCTTCAACTCTCTCAACTCGGCAGTGCCATTCTGTATGGCGGAATGGAAATAGCCGAGTGTCCGCAAAGACATCAATACAAAACTATATCTCCTCTCGTGAGGAATACCCGGAGGTCGCCTGAAACACGCCCGGGAACTCTCTCGACTACCGAATCGATCGAAATCGCATCGCAGCCTCGTGATCAAACACATGAACGAGAGGGTAGATGTACCCTTCTCGCACCATCTTCCTAGCCTGAGGTAAGAAATAAACCTACCCTCTACGATACAATGTTCCTCCCACTCAACAACCGCCTCAAGAAAATGGAACTGCATTCACTCTCTCTCTGCAGCCTACATTGGCATAGCAGAAGCTAACCAATCCATACCCATGATCACGCCGAAATCGACATGTCCAACTCTATCAAGTCGGCCAGGGTCCGACGATCGCATAAAGTCACCGGACAAGCCCTATATACCCGCCGAGCTACCACCGAATCACCCATCGCGTAGCTACCTCGAAGTGGTCTATGGACTCGTGCTCTATCCCTATCCTACTAGCAACAAGGGAGATATATAGACAGTAGAACCCGGATCTATCAAGGCATATACATCATAATCGGAGACTGATAAGGTACTGACGATTTACATCGTGAGGCCTCCGATCCCGCCTACCGGACAGCATAAATGCGCTCAGGACCGCTAGAATCGGGACCCGCGCCACGACCTCTGCCACGACTGGTCCATGAGTACCGCCATCCGGGCGAGTAATCAGGAGATGATGAATCAAGCAATGTACTCGTAGGCCGAGACTCACTACCGCCACGCCCGGCCGACAAACTCGCATAATGACCTCGCCGCCACAAGTATAGCATGCTCACGGAGTAGTACTACAGCCTCGAATGGAATCTACCACAACGACACACCGAAAGGCACTCGATCGGTTAGCACCTCGCTACTCGAAGTCCAAGGATTGGGGCCCCGACCGCCCCAATGCTCGGGTCAGATCGACAATGACGGAGTGCTCGAGCTGGCCGGGTGCAAATCTAGATCGATGCCGAGGCCGCCCACCCCGATAACTACCAAAAGAACCGGCCGTTTCGCCTTCTTCTCGATGCTGATATTCGCCGACTCGCTTGCCTCGCGCCTCGCATCCAAGCGCATGAGCTCGCATACGTAATGTCCATGCTCGTCAAGAGACACACCCGCACAAGACTCGCCATATAATCATCTAGCCCAGTGACGTAGCGATGCACCGCCCTCCATATCCGCTACCAATGCAGTGGACATATCGAGCCAAAGAATCGAACTCGACATTGTACTCCTAATCGCAAGGCCCCTCTGCCTCGCAGAATAAAATTGCTTCGCCCGCCTCTCTCATCCGCGAGGCAAGAAGTGAGTGAGGAAAGCCTCCGAGAACTCATCCCAAGTAGCTGGGACGCGTGTTTCCCGGATAACTCCCACGATCAAACCAATCGATCGCGGTATCACGCAAATGACGCGAACCGAAGATCACGACTCGGTCTCCGACGCCCGATCACTCTCATAATCCTTCAGAGTGACGGATGAACTCGCGGATCATCCTCCGCCTCGACCAGAAACTCGCGGCTACAACTCGTGAAGTCCCGTAGCCTCAAACTATCTGCCCTCGGGTGAACCACAGCGCCATCGGGCCGAATCGAATCGCCGTGATCCAACCTATCCTCATGTTCGCCACAATCCTAGCCAATACCGGGCCATCTCTCAGACTTAACTCCTCCGCCCAGCCGTGGGACCGAGGTACGGCATCGTGGTCTCGCCGGGCCGGGCGGCGCTATGGAACTCGCTGCCCGAGGTATCGCCGTAAGAATCGGGCTGTGCCTCGTGAATCTCGGTGTCCTACTAGCAGCCTCCTCGGCCGCTTTGCCCTTCTTCGCCCGGGTTTTACGCGAGGCATAATCACATGTAAAAGGAATACGTTAGAGGGGTCCAACATATATCAAAGCGATCAGGCAAGATCTCAGAGTGTGAACAATGGAAACCAATCCTTAAGATACTATAGCTTCCTGATTATTTGTGTGGTTCACAACACACCGATAATCAAGACTTACTAGATACGGTCAGAGACACTTTCCGAGGATTAATCGCTTCGATACCACTTTTGTCACGACCGCTCGGGCCCGTGATCGCGCTACCCGCACCCAAGTAGTCATACATCGTAATAATCACGAATATAAAACAAGACATGAAACAGCTTGTAAAATGAGACACGCTTTACGTGAGAAAATGTCGCTTTCGCATATATATATAAACATAATTTTTAGTTACATCCCAACGCATAATAGACTACGCACTTCTAAGAAGATAACAACTATGGCGGGACAGGGCCCCGCCATACCGAATGTACAAAACTATATACAACAACAGTGAGATCATACCCAAAAGTCGAGCCTCCTATAAGATGGAGCTCCCGACACCAAAGCAAAGAGATCCTAAGGATGTGGATCTAGCACCGCTGCCTCTTACACGCGACATTAACGCAGCCAAGGAGGTCAAGACAACAGTACCAAGTATGTGAAATCAGAAAGTACTTAAATGAAACCAAAGCATTTAAAACCATTTGCAAATATAATCGTTCAATTGCACATAGTGCCACATCACAAACAAGAACAATAATAGGTAAATCGTAATGTGTCTTTTCTAGGCCGCGAATGATCGGGCAAGGCCAATTGCCTATAGTATCATTATGCGTGCCTAATCTCGACTTCCGCGATCCGCATAGTCACACACGCACCCGCACGAGGTATTTCCTCGACGGGGTAGCTAACCCCGGCACCTCCTCGACTCCCGCACCGCATAGTCTCAATAGACCGCATAGTCACACGCATCGCATAGTGGCATCCCCGCGACGGGCTAAAACACCCGAATGATCAACTCGAACTCCCGCAGCCCGCATAGTCTCACAGCATCGCATACAGTCGATAGACCCGCATCGCGGTGGCAAGCCCTGTGATAATAAGTCGGGGTAGGTGATATAATAACAAGATAATCGACTTACCGCTTAGCAACGTAAGCACAACAAGAATGACCCCTTTCACAACATCACAAGACACTAACACACGTAGCATCATAATATGTCTATTTATCAATCAATCTTACTACACCTTACAGAAATCAATACAAGGTTTTCATAAGAAAGTAAGTAAACAGTTCTTTTTATCTTTCTTAAGTTGTTATACCTAACTTCCCATAAAGCTAGTATAACTTTTAAGCTTTTGTTTAAAAACCAACTGCTTTCTTCCGTTAAAAATGATTCAAGATTCTTTGAAATGCTTCAAGATCTTTTATTATTCGTGCTTAAGTCAAAAGACATTGCCGTAGTTATTATTCGTGCTTAAGTCAAAAGACATTGTCGTAATTATTATTCGCTAACACTGCACGCTCACCGCATCATATATATATTTAAAATATCATGTTCAAGAGTATAGGAAGAATCACATACCTTCTACGAAAACCACCGCCAAGTTGAATATGTCGCAGAGAATCAACCTATAATAGTCGACACGCCTATCAACGCCTAGACTACTCAGAAATGATTCTAAGCGCAGGGTCCTTTATTCTACGGAAAATCGGGCAGCACTTCCCTACCCGCAGCTACTCAAGTCTCTTGTGAAAATAAATTCTAAGTAAGTATAGTTCAATTATTCTTCTTTAAACCCTTCTACTGTGATAACAGTTCAATTCTATTCATTAATATTCTTTCATATCTTATACTCAAGTCTTAACTATTCTTATATGTAATATCCAATTTACAATAGAAGGACAAGAGTATTTACCTCGGTAAGCCCAAAATTATCCAAGTTAAAAGTCGCTCCTGAGCAAGGTTTAGCTCCTAATTTGTACGCTCCGATAGCTCCAAGAACCCTTAGAAGTTCCCAACAACTTCTACTAAAATACTATATGAATTGGGCTAGGTATTTGGAAGACAATTATCTACCAAGTGGAGTAGTGTTTCGCCAGGCTTCTTTATGAGTGGTATTCGCCAAGGCTTTCTCGAGGGGAGGGGAGTGTTTGGACGAAACACTACAAGAGAGGGAGGGATTTTTCAAGACTTGGAGAATGATTGGTGGATGAAGAACTCGTCAACTTAAGGGGGGGTATTTATAGGTCAAGAAATGGTCAACCAATGGCCAAGATGATGCCAAGTGCAAGGCAAGTGTAGTGGAGATTCACCCAAGTGCCCTTATCCATCTACTACACAAATATCCTACCAACTCCTTGACTTTGTGCAAGGCACAAAAACATGCCAATCAATGTCCATTTTGTTGTCTAAACGAGGTGACAAGTGTCACCTCCCGTTGGTCCAAAATGTTTCGCCTCTCTAAAAATCCGCAAAAATAATAAATGACATAGCCTAATTTACCCTACGCGAGTTTAGTAAAACGCTTCGTAAAAACAATTCTTTAAGTGAGTTGTGCACAAACTTTTTCGCCCATAGCCTAACTTTAATACTAAACTTTGACGCACGCCTCTCGCATATACTCGAAATACGGTATAACGGTGACACGGCAAGTACGAAGTCGACTACCAGTACCAAGCGCAAAGGTCACGAGTCGGCGGCAAGTACGGCGTTAACTACTGTGTACCAACGCCGTGTCACGACTTCATCACTAAACCGAACGGGCAAGCGCAAGGCTAACTACTGTGTACCAAGGCCGAATCAGCCACGAGACGGCAAGTACGAATCCAACCACCGGATACCAAGGCGGATCAAGAAACTCGCCGGAGAGCTAGTCCATGGAATAACGCTATCAACAGCGAGCGCACTGCGGAATCCTCCACACCGCCAGACGCCCAAGTAAGATCATAACAAATCAACCGCCTCCATCGAGACGCGGTGGTATAGAAATACAATACTAGCACGACAAGTCTATCACACGCAAACATAGGCAAGTTGCACACAACTCAAGGTACTTTCATTTTATGTCAACAATACGGGTTTCAAATCCCAAAAATATTACCTACTTTCATTCTTTCAAAAAGACCTCTTTTTACGTAAAAGATACTAATACTCGTAGTATCAAAAACACATTTCCTTTTCAAACCAAATTACTTTACTTTCGTAAAAACCTTTACAAGACTTTTAAAATCAAGTACTTTATACTTTTTAAACCAAGTGCCTTTCTTTTAAAACAACATCAGGTATACTCTTTAAAACTCAAATACTTACTCTTTTCAAAACAAGTAACCTATACTTAAATCAAGTTACCATTTTAAAACCAATGATAAAACCATTCTTTTGCTTTCATAAAGTCGTTATAATTAACTTCCCATAAAGCTGTTATAACACTTTATGTTTCAAACCAATTTAAGACAAAACCATGCCTCTCTTTTAAACCAAAAACTCTTCAATTCCTCAAGTCTCTTTTCTTTTAGAAATCAAGTTCCTTTTAAAGACCAAATACTCATTACTCGCGAATGAGGTTTCACAACTTTCTACTCAATTCGAGTTCTTCATATATCATAACAAGTAAAATATAAGTCAAGTCCTTTATCTTTTAAAATCAGTAAACCAACCAAATTCACTTAGCACATGTACCTCAACCGTACTACATAGTTCTCAACAATCATGCTAGAAAAGATAGGAAGAGGTTCACATACCTCGCGACGATTATCGACAATTAGCAAAATGCTCCAAGTACTACAACCTTGCTAGCCTTTTCCACCCTTCAAGTAGAATACGCTACTCGTAGTACTTCAACCTATAATGGCCATAAAACGTCTATCAACTTCTAGCTCTCTTCGTAGAATATTCTAAATACCAGATTCCTTTATTCTACGTAAAATTCGCAAAGACTCTCCCCGCAACCACATAAATCTCTCTCTCTACTCGCCCGCTACTGTGCCAACAACTCCTGCGGATTACATCGCCTAACCTGGACGTGTACAACACTGCCCCACAATAATAGTACAAGTCTACTGTAAATACAGTCCAATGTAAATACAGTTTAATTCTATCAATCTTTTATCCTCATATAATATACTCAAATATAATTACTACAACATGTAATATCCAATTACAATAAGGGACATAGATTATTACCTCGATAAGCCCAAAATTATCCAAGATTATACGTCGATCCCGAGCAACGCTTAGCTCCAATTCCTTACGCCCAACCCGCTCCAAGAGACCCTTAGAAGTTTCTAAACAACTTCTCTTAACACTTCAACCAAGCTTATGAAGATTTTCTAGGGTTTCATTTCATACTATTGGAATAAATTAGCATTTCCGGGCTCCTAGTATTAAAACAACTTTGGAATACTACTAGGGATACTAGGCCAAGGTATTTGGGATTATACAACAATACACAAGGTATTTTCTACACAAGAGGGGGGGAGGGACGAAAACACTTCAAAGGGGAGAGAGTATTTGCTTTGGAAAGTATTAGTGAGGATGAAATTATGCTCAAGCTAAGGGTATTTATGTAAGAATCTGGCCAAGATCAATGTAAGTGTATGGTCAGATTGGGCCATGCAGTGTGGGTCCTACCACACCACATGGCCAACGATTTAGGCTTCCAGTGTCATGGCCATTCGTTAAGGACAAGTGGCTAGCCACTGTCTCCTCCACTCGACATGGCCACTCAAGGGGGGTGACACGTGTCGCCCCCTTACACGTCCAAAATATTTCGTCTTCCGAAAATATCAAAAATACCGAAAATCTCAAAAACAAAGTGGGCCCCACAAAACCGTAAATTTCTCCCGTGGGCCCCACAAAACCGTAAATTTCTCCCGTGGGCCCCACGTGACCATTTCCGAAAATAAAATCCCAAAATTTTAATATAATCCAAGAAGTCCAAATACCAAATCTGGGAATCCAATTCCCATTAACGAACCTTTTTCCTTTACAAAAATCGGAAACTTTTCCGTCAAAAAATCACATTTTCCTTTCTTTACAAAATTTTTGTCGTATTCTCGTACGTACATCCTCACATATATACCCTGGAACTACGGGGTATAACATTCTTCCCCCCCTTAGAAACATTCGTCCCGAATGTTCCTTCTAAGTCTCCAAACATACTGCTACAGATAGTCTTCACTACTATACTTACGAAACCAATCATGCCACACCTGGCCACAAAAAAATAACATACGCGCAAATACTTAAATCCAAGTCCACGAGGAATCACCTCTAAGATGTAAAACGATACTAACTCTCGTTCCTTGTCCAAAGGATACTCCCTTCGCATCTTCACCTCGCAAAGAAATGATCACTTCCATCTCTCAGCACATGTTCACTTCTTTCCTTTCTCGTCGTACCCTTCTCGAACACTCGAACTCTTTCTAGTACACGTACCATACCTCAGTCGTCACTTCCGTTTCCAAAAATTTTGGAGTCACTACCTCCAAACTTGGTCATCTTACTAGCCTCGAATTTCTTCAAGGCCATTCCCGGCCTTCACGATCCGATTCCGGTAGAACACATCCGCGAACTCATACGATGGTTACCTAAACTTGGGCCTCGCACCCTCGTGATCCTACCACCTGGCGGGACCACCTCAAACTGACCAAATCTCCTTTCGGGCTGCGGGTTGACCCGCGAACGGTCCTCAACCCGACCCATAATCGCACCAGGCTCTTGTTCCCCGATCCGGAACAACCCTACCTATACAAGTCCTGAAAGCTACCACTTTCATCTTACACTACCCATGGAATTATCACACTAATACACCATATGCATATAATGCACTCCGACAAGGATCTTCTGCAAAAATCCTTTACTCAAGACGGCCTTACATCTAAGGTCTCAACTGTAATATTCTAAGGTTCACAATTTTCTCATCCCCAGACTTACCCTTTTCACTAACCAGGCTTCTAAATCACCTTTTTACTCAAAGCTATCTGATCATAACACTTAACACATCATCATAACATCAATACATACTAGTCTCTGTAGGTTAAGGATATACCAGAAATAGGCGGTTCAAAGGACCGCTAAAATCGAACTTCCACCGCGACCTGCTGTAGTGGCCGTGCATGAACATCCCGCCTAGCTATGGAAGGTGAAGAACCCGCAATCGATCTCAGAATCAGGCTAATCCACCAAGCATACCTCGTCGGACACGATCGCCAAATGGCTCATGGCCGCAAGAATAACAATCTCCCAAATTAGTACGACACTCTCCCTTATGAAGTTTCCTACAACGCCACATCGAGACAAGGGTGACCTTATCCGCGAGCACTCCTACTCTCGAAAGTTCAAACTCGAGCCCCGACCGCTCCTCGAATATCCCGAACGCCCCAAGATCGTGGATGGCCACTGCATCGGGCGGAGGCGCATAACTAGTCTCTGCCGAGGCGGTCCGCCTCGAAGTCGCCAAAAGACCATGCGCTGCTCGCCTCTTCGCGATCCCGGCCATTCCGCCGACCTCTCCGTGCCTCACATCCAAGTGCATAAGCTCGCACGCGGCAATGTCCATGCCCTACCAAGAGCTACACCCGAGCAACTCGCCAAATAATCGCTTCAGCCTCGTGACATAGCGGTGCACTCGCCCTCCATACTAGCTACTAACGCTGGGACATACCGAGCCAATGAGTCGAACTCCACATTGTACTCCCGAACCGCATACACCCGCCCCGCCTCAACATCAAAAATATGTCGCCCGAGCCCTCCTCATCCGCGGGCAAGAAATGTGCAAGAAATGCCTCGAGAACTCGCTCCATACGGCCGGAAGTGCATGCCCTCCCGACAGCCTCACGAATCAAACCACGATCATTGCAGATCACGCAGCCGATGTGAACCCAAGACCACCGACTCGGTCTCCAAGCTTGATCACTCATGATCCGTCAGAATCGCTTGATGAACTCCTGCGGATCATCCTCGTGCCTCGACCCGTAGAACTCAAGCGGCTACAACTCGTAAAGTCCCGTAGCCTCAAACTATCCGACCGGGTGAACCACGGTACCATCGAATCGAACTGCCGTGATCCACCTATCCTCATGTTCGCCACGATCCCGCCAAGAATCGCCATCTCATTGTACTTAACCTCTCGCTCCAGCCGCTGGACCTGAGGCTCAGTATCGTGGTCTCAGCAGCCATCGCCGCGCTCTAAACTCGCTGGGCCGGGCGCATCGTAGAATCCGCCGTCAGAGCACCACCTCGTAAAATCGGGCCTCGCCGGCAGAACCCTCCGTGCTCTACTCGCAGCCTCCTCTCGATGCCTTGCCCTTCTGGGCTCGTTGCTCATGCGAGGCATAACCGATATAAAAGAATACGTTAGGAGTCCAACTTACAACATTTCTAAGGCACGATCTCGAGTGAGAAGAATGGAAACCATCCTAAATGTCTCGCACTCTCCTCGATTATAGATGTGGTGCACAACACACCGATAATCAAGACTCTACTAGACACGGTCAGAGACACTTTCCGAGGACTAATCGCTCGATACCACTTTTGTCACGACCGATCCTGGCCCGTGATCGTGCCTTACCCCGCACCCTAGTGATACAACATCGAGAAAATCAAAAATAAAACTAAAACATGAGACAAGACATAAAGTATGAAACAAAGCAACTAAAACGGTCACCTTCCCGAATATATACATATATATATCAACTCGAACAGCTTAAATCTTTTACAAACCCTCGCCACAACAAGATTACATACCTCTAAGAATGTAACCATAACTATGACGACAGGCCCCGCCATACCCTCGAATGTACAAGTAACTACACCGACAGTGGACTATACTAAAGATAAGCCTCCTGAGAAACGGAGCTTCCTAAATGCTGAATCGTGATCCTATGAGCGAGGATCCACAACCGATATACCCTACTGCGCAGATGAATGCAACCTCCAGCGAGGTCAATACAACAGTACTGGCATGTGAAATCAAAATATTGTAAATGAAATCATAGTAGTCTATATAAAACATGAGACATATATGATAACCAAACTACAAGACATAATATGTAAGCATACGCTAAGTCGTGACTCACGCCTCAAAGTCATTACTCAAATATAACTATGGGTCTCACGCCCACAACATCAATCATGCGCCGTGGAATACCTTCCTCATCGCCAGCCTATGATATAATCACACCAAGAAGTACACATGAACACTCAGTCCCACCGTGTCATAACAACCATACGGCAAGTACGAAAGCTAACTACGGATACCAAAGCCGTGATCATCAATCGACCGGCAAGTACGAAGCCAACTACTAGATACCAAGGCGTCGCATTTAACAATACTATACAACCAAACCACGGGCGACACGGCAAGTACGAAAGCCGACTACCAGTACCAAGGCCGTGTCACGAGTCGATCGGGCAAGTACGGCGCTAACTACTGTGTACCAAAGCCGTGTCACGAGACTTCGCTACTAAACCGAACGGCAAGCAAGGCTAACTACTGTGTACCAAGGCCGAATCAGCCACGAGACGGGGCAAGTACGAAAGCCAACCACCAGATACCAAGGCCGAATCAGTAAAACCTCATGGAGAGCTAGTCCATGGAATAACGCTATCAACAGGAGCGCACCCGTGGAATCCTCCGTCACTGTCGGTACGTCTAAGTAAGATCATAACAAATCAACCGGCCCTCCATCGAGAGACGCGGTGGTATAGAAATACAATACTAGCACGACAAGTCTATCACACGCAAACATAGGCAAGTTGCACACAACTCAAGGTACTTTCATTTTATGTCAACAATACGGGTTTCAAATCCCAAAAATATTACCTACTTTCATTCTTTCAAAAAGACCTCTTTTTACATAAAAGATACTAATACTCGTAGTATCAAAAACACATTTCCTTTTCAAACCAAATTACTTTACTTTCGTAAAAACCTTTACAAGACTTTTAAAATCAAGTACTCTATACTTTTTAAACCAAGTGCCTTTCTTTTAAAACAACATCAGGTATACTCTTTAAAACTCAAATACTTACTCTTTTCAAAACAAGTAACCTATACTTAAATCAAGTTACCATTTTAAAATCAATGATAAAACCATTCTTTTGCTTTCATAAAGTCGTTATAACTAACTTCCCATAAAGTTGTTATAACACTTTATGTTTCAAACCAATTTAAGACAAAACCATGCCTCTCTTTTAAACCAAAAACTCTTCAATTCCTCAAGTCTCTTTTCTTTTAGAAATCAAGTTCCTTTTAAATACCAAATACTCATTACTCGCGAATGAGGTTTCACAACTTTCTACTCAATTCGAGTTCTTCATATATCATAACAAGTCAAATATAAGTCAAGACCTTTATCTTTTAAAATCAAGAAACTACCAAATTCACCTAGCACACGTATCGCTCACCGTACTACATAGTTCTCAACAATCATGCTAGTAAAGATAGGAAGAGGTTCACATACCTCGCGACGATTATCGACAATTAGCAAAATGCTCCAAGTACTACAACCTTGCTAGCCTTTTCCACCCTTCAAGTAGAATACGCTACTCGTAGTACTTCAACCTATAATGGCCATAAACGCCTATCAACTTCTAGCTCTCTTCAGAGAATATTCTAAATACCGATTCCTTTATTCTACGTAAAATTCGCAGACCTCCCCGCCACCACATAACTCTCCTCCTCTACTGCCCGCTACTGTGCCAACAACTCCTCGGGATTACACGCCTAACCTGACGTGTACAACATTGCCCCCACAATAATACAAGTCTCATCAGAATACAATCAATGTAAATACGGTTTAATTCTATCAATCTTCTATCCTCATATAATATACTCAAATATAATTACTACAACATGTAATATCCAATTACAATAGGGACATAGATTATTACCTCGATAAGCCCAAAATTATCCAAGATTATATGTCGATCCCGAGCAACGCTTAGCTCAATTCCTTACGCTCCAACCCGCTCCAGCGACCCTTAGAAGTTTCTAAACAACTTCTCTTAACACTTCAACCAAGCTTATGAAGATTTTCTAGGTTTCATTTTGCGACTATTGGAATAAAGTAGCATTTTCTGCTCCTAGTATTAAAACAACTTTGGAATACTACTAGGGATACTAGGCCAAGGTATTTGGGATTATACAACAATACACAAGGTATTTTCTACACAATAGGGGAGGGACGAAACACTTCAAAGGAGGAGTATTTGCTTTGGAAAGTATTCTGTGAGGATGAAATTATGCCTGCTAAGGGGTATTTATGTAAGAATCAAGGGCCAAGATCAATGTAAGTGTATGGTCAGATTAGGCCATGTGTGTGGTCCCACCACACCACATGGCCAACGATTTAGGCTTCCAGTTGTCATGGCTATTCGGCCAGGGACAAGTGGCTAGCCACTGTCTCCTCCACCCGCCCACACGGCCACTGCGGGGTGACACGTGTCGCCCCTTTACACGCCCAAAATATTTCGTCTTCCAAAATATGAAAAATACAAAATCTCAAAAACAAAGTGGCTCCCACAAAATCAGAATTTCTCCCGTGGGCCCCACGTGACCATTTCCGAAAATAAAATCCCAAAATTTTAATATAACCCAAGAAGTCCAAATACCAAATCTGGGAATCCAATTCCCATTAACGAACCTTTTTCCTTTACAAAAACCGGAAACTTTTCCGTCGAAAAATCACATCTTCCTTTCTTTACAAAATTTTTGTCGTATTCTCGTACGTACATCCTCACATATATACCCTGGAACTACGGGGTATAACAATAACCATGACGACAAGCTCCGGAACATTGGAGTCATCTCAAAATGCTGAACCGGGATCCTAAGCTCGCGGATCCACAATCACAGTACCTAAACTCGCAGACATTTAACGCAGCTTCGGGGGCCGCATAACAAAAATCGAATATGGAACGAAAAATAAGGTACAGAATAAATCATAATCAGACAAAAGAATGACAGGGGCAAGTATAAAGAAAGGGTAAATACCAGATCCTACCGTGTCATTTCCATCTCGTGAACTTAATCGTACCTTTTTATCTTTTCCCATTTTTCCATAAGAGTATAGTCAAATTCTTGCATACATACTTAAGAAAACTCATCAAGTTCATAAACATATAACTTACGTATCTTGCATAACCTAATCCGTCCCTTTATGGAGGAACGCCTATACCGCTTACCAACTGGGACGCGATAGAGTCACATAAGTCCGCCCATAAAGGTATACTTCCTACCAACTGGGACGCGATAAAATCACATAAGTCTGCCCATAAAGGTATAATCGCATAAAAATAGGAGGCTCATGATCAAAACAGGTCCTCGCCTGTAGTATCGATAAACAATCCTACTCGGGACTATTTCACCCGCACAGTCCCGTGGACCCGCACGAGGTATTCCTCGCATAGGTTGTACCGCCGCACGGGACTATTTCACCCGCGTAAGCCCATAAGGACTCGCGTAAGGTATTCCTCGTGATCATGGGTAGCAAATCCACGAATGTGGTATAACGTCTTGGGGTTTACCCTCATTTATACTCTTACCCGAAGAAGGTGGTATAACGCCTGGGGTTTACCCTCATTTATACTCTTACCCTGGAGAAGGTGGTATAACGTCTTGGGGGTTTACCCCTCATTTATACTCTTACCCTAACTCAACCAGCCATCATACATAACATAAGCCCTACCGGCTTATCATACATAACATAAGCACTACCGACTTATCATACATAACATAAGCACTACCGACTTATCATACATAATATAAGCACCACCGGCTTACCATACAAAACATAAGCACCACCGGCTTATCATACATTACATAAGCAAGTTAATAAATCCCCTAACTTCTTATTAGCTTGTTCATATACACTCTCATTTTTGTTTACTTAAGGCACTAACATGTCATTATAAAATCCGGGAATTTAACCCAACGTACTACGTGCCTCTACCCCTTTAAAATGATTCTCTTTCAAATAAAACTTCCAAGATACTAATAACCGTAGTATCAAGTCATAACTACTTTTCAAGACAAGTCACAATACCTTTTAGAAATACATTTATAGGCTTCTAAATCAAGTGACTTCTTTCTTTAAAACCTTAAGCAATTGGTACCTTTAAAACAATTTGCCCTTCTTTATTTCAAATCATTCTTTGCTTACATTACTGAAGAAAACCATTCTTTTAATCTTCCATAAAGTTGTTATAACCAACTTCCCATAAAGCCGTTATAACTCTTTATGTCTTAAACAAATTCATTCCTTTTATGACCAAGAAACTTATACTTTCAATTCAAATCACATAGCTTTCAAAATACTTCAAGTCTCTTAACTTTTAAGAAAACAAGTTTCTTAACTTTAGAATGGCAAGAAATCAATACTTTCCAAATCAAGTATTTTATACTTTTAAATCAATTCATTCCTTCCTTTAAGAATCAAGTCTCATAACTTGAAAAATAAAGTCCCTTAACCTTTTAAAAATTTGAGGTTCATAGTCTTAAAACTTCATACGTAAATTCTTATAAATTAAGTAACATATACTTTGGTGCGTTGTGAATAAGTTATACTTATTTATAACGATCTTAATCGAGTAGCCATGATCTAGAAAATGTAATACAATTTTGTCTTATCTTAGCTTCTATGCAGATGGAGAATTCTACTCCTTTTAACTTAATTGATTGTCATTACATTTTCCTTTATTAACGCTGCAGTGTCTTGTTCGATTCTTATTCTCATTTGTTCCGTAACTTAGCCAAGTCAACTTGGCTCCAAATACCTCCTAACGACTCTTACCAACATCCCCCATAAGACTTGGTAAGAACTTAGGATAACTTAGACATAACCTTTACGTAGAGTAAATCAACATACATACCTCTTAACTTCTAAGAGTAGAAGGAATCATGAAATAGTACTACATGTATATTCCATACATAGAATCATGTCAAAAGAAGGAAGAGGTTCACATACCTCGCGACGATTATCGACAAATAGAAAAATGCTCCAAAGTACTTCAACCTTGATAGCTATTCCATCCTTCAAGTAGAATACGCTATACTTAGTACTTCAACCTATAATGGCCATAATACGTACATTAACCTTTAGCTTCGAACGTAGAATATTCTAAGTGCAAAGTCACTAAATTCTACGGAAAATCGGACAGCACTTCCTTTGTTTCTACATACTTTGCCACCTTTTTCAAGGCCGAATTCAATAACCAAACACGCCACATTTAAGGCCCAACAATTCAGCTAACCAAAGGGGATTACACGCCTTAATAGGACGTATAAAATTCTGCCCCAAAATCATACCAAAACAGCCCCTAAAACAGTCCATAATTACTATAACGAGGGTGGAATGTGAGGCCTTTCAACGCCTTTCCACACCCTTATTCCTTCGGGGTTTTCATTAGCAATCTACTACATTAAACATGAAATATAGGGGCTGATTTTCCAGCATACAACACGTCTAAAGCAGTCCCTAAAAACTTCACGACAATATCCAACAGTTTTATAGATTCTACGGCAACAACTAAAATCTGATAACTCTTTCCTTAATCCTTTTTATTCCAATTCGAGTTCCAAAACATCTACATAAGTTATAACAACTTATTAACAACAATATTAATCCATTATAACATGCAATAGGTGAATATAACAATGACAATAACCAACGAATTCCATTTACACCAAATCGGTCCCAAATCGGTTTTAGCCCCAAAAAATGGCTCAAACGCTTTTTATTCTTCCTTCTTTTTAACACAAGTTCATCCATACATTATAACAATAAGTAATATCCAATTACTTTAAAAGAAGGACTTTTACCTCATTTTTTGCCCAAAAACGCCCCAAAACAGTCCGGTCTTTATCGTCCGCTAGCTGCTTCGCTCCACTTCTTCAAGTTCTAATCACATATATGTATCCCCTACAACCTTAGGATAAACTTCTCTTCACGTTTCGCTTCCAAAAAGTCGACGGAAAACCCCTAGGGTTTCATTCTATTTTCGGCCCAACCTAGATTTAGGGGTTAAGGGTGCTTAATCTTGGAAAGAAAATACTTTGATCTTGATCTTGTCTTTGGATATGGGGATTTCGAATTGCTCTAGGTTTTTGGAGAGATGAGGGTTTGTATGGATGAATATCTTTTGTTCTAAGTCTTCAAGACTTATCTATATAAAGGTGTGTGGAGTCTTCACAAGACAGTGGGAGGGCACTTGCTAACCTCCTATCACAAGTATTTCTTCACAAAATATTTCATCCACACTTAGTTATTTTTCATCCCATTTCGATGGACATGTAACATAGTATACCAAGACTTAATAAATCCACTAAGTCCATAACTCTAATGAAAAATAATTCCATTACTAGAATTAATTCTTGTCATCACATTAAACTCGAAAATTTTCCGTATAAGGAAATGTAAAAATCCTTTCCTTTCGACATTCCAATCTTAATTCTATAATCATGTTCTTGAATTACGGGGTGTAACATTCTTCCCCCCTTAGAAACATTCGTCCCCGAATGTTCTTTCGGAGTCCAATTTAATTAGATAGAGACATAGTCTCCCTTTACTACACCCTTCATACAACATATGCCACCCATGGCCACATAACAATACTTATACTAAAATGTCAACCTTGGCACTCACGAAGCCAACTAGCCCATACTCATAATGACCTCAAAGTCTGTCATAATCCTCTCTACTAGGTCTACTAGGGTCTGACGACTGTATCATCACCGGGAAAATCTCATATTCCCGCTCAGCTTCCACCCCAAACACTCACGGGTATAGTTACCTCGAAAGGTTCCTATGGATTCAGGCTCTATTTGTTACACCCCGTAGTTCCAGAGTATGTATATGAGGACGTACGTACGAGAATACGACACAAAAATTGGAAAGGAAGAAAGATGTGATTTTTCGACGGAAAAGTTTCCGGATTTTGTGAAGGAAAAATGTTCGTTAATGGAAATTGGATTCCCAGATTTGGTATTTGGAATTTTTAGAATATTTGAGTATTATGAAATTTTATTTCCGAAATTGGTCACGTAGGACCCACGGGAAAATTTACGATTTTGTGGGGCCCACTTTATTTTCGGATTTTTGGCATTACGGATATTTTCGGAAGATGAAATATTTTGATTTAGTAGGGGCGACACGTGTCACCCGTGTGGCCATGTTGGCCGAATGGAGAAGCGGCAAGTGGACGTTTTTAGGTGACAAGTGGCCCATTTTTCGGCGCCACTTGTCCCATTTTTGTGGTGAACACTTGGTTGGCCAACTACCCACACACATGTACCCATCCTCACCACCCACTTGCATTAATCTTGACCCTTGATTCTTCTATATATACCCCCTTAGGTTGAAGACAATTTTCATCCCACACTTAAGCTTCCAAGGCAAAATACTCCCCTCCCCTTTGTAGTTGTTTTCGTCCCTCTTCCCCCACTTGAGTAGAAAATACTTTGGGTATTATTGTATAATCCCAAATACCTTGGCCTAGTATCCCTAGTAGTATTCCAAAGTTATTTCAATACTAGAGCCCTAATACCATCAGTATTCCAATAGTCACAAAATGAAACCCTATAAAATCTTCATAAGCTTGGTTGAAGTGTTAAGAAGTTGTTTAGAAACTTCTAAGGGTTGCTTGGAGCGGGTTGGAACGTAAGGAATCGAGCTAAACGTTGCTCGGGATCGACTTATAAACTTGGATAATTTTGGGCTTATCGAGGTAATGATCTTTGTCCCCTATTGTAATTGGATATTACATGTCAGTAATGTATAGTTGAGTATACTATATGTAGAATGAATATGGATATGAATTGAATCAGATTTACATAGGACCGTATTTACGAGACATGTAGTATTATTGTGAGTAGAATTGTACACGCCCCAGGTTAGACGTGTAACCCCCGGGATTGTTGGTTTGCAGCGTGCCTTAGAGGAGGAGATTTACGTGGTCATGGGAGGTCTGCCGAATTTTCCGTAGAATAAGGAATCTTGTATCTAGAATTATTCTACAAAGAGATCTAGAGGTTGATAGACATTTTGTGGCCTTTTTAGGTTGAAGTACTACGAGTAGCGTATTCTACTTGAAGGGTGGAAAAGGCGAGCAAGGTTAGAGTACGTGGAGCGTTTTTCTAATTGTCGATAATCGTCGCGAGGTATGTGAACCTCTTCCTATCTTTTCTAGCATGATTGTTGTGAACTATGTAGTACGGTAGACGTACATGTTCTATGTGAATTTGGTTGGTTTACTGATTTTAAAAGATAAAGGACTTGATTTATATTTGACTTGATATGATATATGAAGAACTCGAATTATGTAGAAAGTTGTGAAACCTCATTCGCGAGTAATGCGTATTTGGTCTTTAAAAGGAACTTGATTTCTAAAAGAAAAGAGACTTGAGGAATCGAAGAGTTTTTGGTTTAAAAGAGAGACATGGTTTTGTCTTAAATTGGTTTAAAACATAAAGTGTTATAACAGCTTTATGGGAAGTTAGTTATAACGACTTTATGAAAGCAAAAGAATGGTTTTATCATTGGTTTTAAAATGGTAACTTGATTTAAGTATAGGTTACTTGTTTTGAAAAGAGTAAGTATTTGAGTTTTAAAGAGTATACTTGATGTTGTTTTAAAAGAAAGGCACTTGGTTTAAAAAGTATAGAGTACTTGATTTTAAAAGTCTTGTAAAGGTTTTTACGAAAGTAAAGTAATTTGGTTTGAAAAGGAAATGTGTTTTTGATACTACGAGTATTAGTATCTTTTACGTAAAAAGAGGTCTTTTTGAAAGAATGAAAATAGGTATTATTTTTGGGTTTGAAACCTGTATTGTTGACATAAAATGAAAGTACCTTGAGTTGTGTGTAACTTGCCTATGTTTGTGTGTGATAGCCTTGTCGTGCTAGTAATGTATTTCTATGCCACCGCTGCCTCATGGAGGCCATTGATTTGTTATGATCTTACTTGACGCGTCTGGCAGTGACGAGGATTCCACGCGCGCCTCGTTGATAGCGTTATTCCATGGACTAGCTCTCCACGAGGTTTTACCGATTCGGCCTTGGTATCCGTGGTCGATTTCGATTTGCCCCGCCTCGTGGCCGATTCGCTCGTACACGGTAGTTAGCCTTCGCGACTTGCCTGCTCGCTTTATTGGCGAAGTCTCGTGATACGCCTTGGTATCCGGTAGTTAGCCCTCAGATTGCCTGGCCATCTACGTGACACGCTTTGGTATCTGGTAGTTGGCTTTAGACTTGCCCCGTGACGCCTTCGTGGCGAAGTCTCGTGATACGCCTTGTTATCGGTAGTTAGCCTCGTATTTGCCCCCGCCACCACGTGACACCGCTTTGGTATCCGTAGTTGGCTTCGTGCTTGCCCGTGACGCCTTCGTGGTTTGGTTGTATAATATTGTTGGTACGGCTTTGGTATCTGGTAGTTGGCTTTCGTACTTGCCCCGGTCAGTTGATGATGCGGCTTTGGTATCTGGTAGTTAGCCTTCGTACTTGCCCCGTACGGTTTTTATAACACAGGTGGGACCTGGTGTTCATGTGTAATTCTTGGTGTTGTTATATCATAGACTGCCGGCAGTGAGGAAGGTATTCCACGGGCATGATTAATGTTGTGGGTGTGAGACCCATTGTTATATTTGAGTGATGACTTTGAGGGCGTGAGTCCCTGACTTGACATGACTTCTTACATATTATGTACTGTAGTTTGGTTATCATATATGTCTCCTGTTTTATATAGACTACTATGATTTCATTTACGATTTTCGTTCACATACTTGGTACTGTTATCGACCTCCTTCGGGCCGCGTTCATGCCGCAGTAGAGGTACACCGGTTGTTGATCCTCGCTCATGTGGATCACGTCAGCTTGGGAAGCTCCGTTTCTCCGAGGCTTATCTTTGGTATAGTCTCCTCGTTGTAGAAAGCCATTCGTGGTATGGCGGGCCCCGTCCGTCATAGTTGTTATAAAATTCATGAGGTCTGTAGTACTAAGTGTGGTTTGTAAAAGGATTTAACTGTTCGTATATATATATGCAGAAGGTAACCGCTTTGGTTACTTTGCTTTATTTTATCTTATTTCATGTTTAAGTTTTTATTTCCACGATTTTCTCTCGATGTTGTATCACTAGGGTGCACGTAAGGCACGATCATGCCCTAGATCGGTCGTGACACTATTCCTTTACACTTGGTTGTTATCTTTCTTACCGGTCGATTTCTTCTGTTATACCGTATTTTTGTATGTATGCGAGTATGCGTCAAAAGTTTAGCCTTAAGTAGGCATTAAGGGCGAAAATTGGGCACAACACACAAAACGAATGGTTTTCCGACGCGTAGGGTAAATTACGGCTATGTCATTTCTAATTTTTGCGGATTTTTCCGAGAGACGAAACATTTTGGACCAACGAGAGGGCGACACTTGTCACCCTCTAGTCATGGATTCGAGGCGTCCATTTGGACGATTTTGTGGCTTGTTTTGTCAAGGAGTTGGTAGGATATTTTTGTGTAGTAGATGGATAAGGACACTTGCCTAAATCCTCACCCTACACTTGCATAGCACTTGGCTTCATCTTGGCCATTGGTTGGCCTATAAATACTCCCTAACTCAAGGTTTTCTTCATCCACAAATCACTCTCCAAGTCTTGAAAATCCTCCTCTCCTTTGAGCTTTTCGTCCAAGCCTCCTCTCCCCTCGAGTGAAGCTTAGCCTAAACAACCCTCTTCCCCTCTAGCCCTAGCCAAACACCCCCTTGGTAGATAGTTGTCTTCCAAATACCCTAGCCCAATTCCCTTATAGTATTTTAGTAGAAGTTGTTGGGAACTTCTAAGGGTTCTTGAGCTATCCGAGCGCATAAATTAGGAGCTAAACCTTGCTCAGGAGCGACATTTAACTTGGATAATTTTGGGCTTATCGAGGTAAATACTCTTGTCCTTCTATTGTAATTAGATATTACATATAAGAATAGTTAAGACTTGAGTATAAGATATGAAAGAATATTAATGAATAGAATTGAATTGTTATCACAGTAGGCGGTATAAAGAAGAATAATTGAATCAGATTTACATAGACTGTTTTCACAGAGACTTGAGTAGCTTGGCGGGTAGGGAAGTGCTCGCTCAATTTTCCGTAGAATAGAGAACCTCTACTTAGAATCGTTACGTAATAGTCTAGACGTTGATAGGCGTATTTGACTATTATAGTCTGATTCTTCTGCTTGCGACATATTCGACTTGGCGGTGGATTTCGGTAAGGTATGTGATTCTTCCTATACTCCGAGCATGATATTTTAAAATATATATATATATATAGTACTGACGACGTGTGTTAACTGAACGTAGTTATACGGCAATGTCTTTTGACTTAAGCCTGAATAATAAGAACCTTGAAGTATTTCAAAGAATTATGAATCATATTTAAAAGAAGAGTAATACTGGATTTTTTTTAAAAATAGAAAGCTTAAGAGTTATACTAGCTGTTATACCCCGTATTTTCAGAGTATGTACGTAAGGACGTACGTAGAAAATTTGAGCCTTAAGTTAGGCAAGTTTCGAAATTTGTACACAACACCCGATTAGAGTCGTTTTCACTAAACGTTTCCATTACTTTGTTGGAAAATTCCGCTATATCATTTATAATTTTTGCGGATTTTTCCAGAGACGAACATTTTGGACAACGGGAGGGTGACAAGTGTCACCTCACATCGCCTTGAGTGGCGGCAAAAGGGACGAACAAGGTGGCTTGTTTTGTCTTGGAGTTGGTAGGATATTTTGTGTGCAAGTTGGCTTAAGACACTTGCCCAAATCTTGGCCTTACACTTGCCTTGCACTTGGCATAATCTTGGCCATTGGTTGGCCATCCCTTGACCTATAAATATCCCTCTAATGCAAGAGTTATTCTTCATCCACACTTGTGAAATTCCAAGAAAAATACTCCTCCCTCTTGTGAGCAATTGTCCGCCACACTACCCCCTCGAGCGAGCCTTGGCCGAGAGCCACCCCCCCTCCCCTTTGTGGTGTTTGGCCGTGGGGTACCCCCCCCCTAGCCTAGTTGTTTCCGTATAATACCCTTTGTTGTGGTATAGAAATACTCTCCTAGTATTGTTATAATGTCCAAAATACTTTAGCCCAAATACCTTGTAGTACTTTCCAAAGTACCCTTTGTATGAAAAGCCCAGAAAATACGATTATACTTTCCTTTAGCCTCTAAACGAAACTCAAGGAAATCTTCACCCGTAGTTGAAGTTGTAAGTAGAAGTTGGTTAGAACTTCTAGCGGTTGTTTGGAGCGGATCGAGCACTCGGAGTAGAGCTAAACGTTGCTCGTGAGCGACATTATACTTGGATAATTTTGGGCTTATCGAGGTAAACACTCATCGTCCTTCTATTGTAATTGGAAATTACATGTTGTTAGAATATATAGTTGAAGTATACTATATATAGAATGAACATAGTATTGTGGCAATGTCTTTTGACTTAAGCTGAAGAATAAAGAATCGAATCGAACAGTAATTACATAGGTCAGACATGGAGACTTGTATAGCATTACTGTGTAGTAGAATTGTACACGCCCTTAGGCGTGTAAACCCTGGTTGGCTTGGTGGCCGCCTCGATAGAGGAGAGATTTACGCCGTTGCGGGGAGGCGCCAATTTTCTGAGATTATGGAACGTTGAGATCTAGATGTTAATAAAGCGCCAGGCCTTATAGGTTGAAGTACTACGTGTGGAGTGATCCACTTGGCTAGGAGTAGCCGGTTTGAGGTACTTGGAGCGTTTTGCTATTAGTCGACAATCGCCGCGAGGTATGTGAACCTCTTCCTATCTCTTCTAGCATGATATGTGTGAACTATGTAGTACGGTAGACGCATACGTGTTAATCGTGTTTGATTGTTCTTAAAACATAAAGTGTTATAACGGCTTTATGGGAAGTTGGTTATAATGACTTTATGTAGGTAAGAAAATACTTTGTGGTTTTAAAAGGTAACTGATGTGAACTATAACTGGCTAGTTATAATAAAGAACTTGATGTATTTCAAAAGATTTATAAATCGAGAGTAACACTTGGTTTTAAAGGATTTAAAAAGAGTTATACTAGCTTTATGGGGAGTTAGGTATAATGTCTTAAGAGAAGTAAAGAAAATGGTTTAATGATGTTAGAAGTTAAGAGACTTGATCTTATAAGATAAGAGACTTAACTTATTTGTTTTAATGTGGATGTTTGTGTGAAACCTCATTCGTGAGTAATGAGTACTTGGTTTTATTTAAAGGATAATGTTTTACTGATTTGGAAATCGAATGTGTATCGGCAGCACCACCGCAGCGTTAATAAAGGAAAATGTATTGAATAATGATGTATCGTATTAAAACCAGAGAAACCTCCATCCGCATAGAAACTAAGATGAGACAAAATGATATTACATTTTCTAGATCATGGTCACGTAATAAGAATGTTGTAAACAAGAATAACCTACTCACGCGTAGACATATATTACTCAATTGTTCTAAAAAGAAATCAAGTGATTAAGTTTATGAACTATGAAACCATTTGAAAATGAGAAGCTTGAGTAATTGAAACTAGGCAAACCGGAACTTAGGAAAGAATGTTGTTACTTGATTTTGGAAAGGAATGTGGGTTGGTCATTCTAAGGCTACGTATCGGGTGACTTTATAAAAGTAATGGATCTCTTTTAAAAGAACTTAACGTATGTAGTACTTTGGGGTTAAAAACCCGACTTTGGCATAAAATGAAAGTACTTTGAGTTGTTGTGAAACTTGCCTATGCTTGTTGTTGTAAACTTGCCTATGCTTGTTGTTGTGAAACTTGCCTATGCTTGTTGTTGTGAAACTTGCCTATGCTTGTGATGATAGCCTTTGTTGTGCAAGTGGTATTTCGCGGTTACCGCGTCTCTCGATAGAGGCCATTGACTTGTCGAGAACTTACTTGGACGTCGGGCGGTGATGGAGAATTCCACGTATGTTTCCATTTTGATTATTGTCTTGTTGTTGATGTCACATGGACATGTCTACACCGACGCAAAGATTCCGGGGCATGCGGCCACGCGCCGTTGATTACCCGATATATGGTTATTACCGCAACATGGACGCGGTTCTACACCGATACAAAGATTCGGGGCACGTGGCTACGCGGCAGGTTGACCACCCAAGATATTGTTATTGAGGTTACATGGGCATGTCTACACCGGCGCAAGATTCCGGTACGTGGCCACGCGCCTTGTTATTATTGTTGCATCATGGACATGTCTACACCGACGCAGATTCGGGCACGCGCCATGATGCGAACATGATGGATGTTGTGGGCGTGAGACCCATAGTTATATTTGAGTGGTGACTTTGAGGCGTGAGTCCTCGACTGATCGCTTTTATGTTGCGTCGTATTTTGGTTATCATACATGTCTCCCGCTTTTTAAGCTATTATGATTTCATTTACTGATTTGACAAGCCACATACTTGGTACTGTTGATCGACCTCCTTCGGGGCTGCGTCACGCCGCAGTAGAGGTACATCGGCCGTGGATCCCCGCTCTTAGGATCTCATTTCAAAGTGTTGAAAGCTCCGTTCCTTCGAGGCTTATCTTTGTATGTTTCCGAGTTGTAGGTTCTGTACATTCGTGGTATGGCGAGGCCCCGTCCGTCATAGTTGTTGTAAATCTTAGAGTCCAGTAATCGCTGCAAGTGTGGTTTGTAAAAGGATAACTGTCGGGTTTTTATGTATATACCGAAGGCAACTGCTTTGGTTGGCCTGTTTATTTATTATATCTCTTGTTTCATGACTCGTGTTTTATTTTCCGCTGGTTTTCTCGATGTTGTATCACTAGGTGCCCGGTAAGGCACCAGAACTGCCCGTTCGGGCGTTACAAAGTGGTATCGAGCGATTAGTCTCGGAAAGTGTCTCATGCATCGTGTCAGTAGAGTCTTGATTATCTGTGTTGTGCACCACATCTATAATCGTGAGGCTATAGGACATTTAGGATTGGTTTCCATTCTTCTCATTCTGAGATCGTGCCTTAGAGCTGTGTTGTAAGTTGGACCCCTCTGACGTGTTTCGTTTTTACCAGTTATGCCTCTGCGAAAGGCAACTGTGGCCCGTAGGCAAGGCAAAGCGGAGTCGCAGCGGATTCGGGAGGAGTACGAGGCGCAGCCACAAGACTGAGTAGTGCTTGACGGCGAGTTTTGGCGACGCCGCCAAAGACCAAAGAGTTTAGAGCCGCAGCAGTGGGCCGCCGAGACTACAAGACGAGCCTCCATCCACACCGAGCGGGAGACGGGTCACGCGAGACGGGCCCGCGATTATCGCCGTTGTGGCGATATGAGATAGGCCGGACGCAGCAGATTCAGCCCCAAAGAAGACTGTAGTGCACCCGAGGCGATAGCTGAGGCTACGGATTTCTTAGTTGTAGCCCTTTGAGTTTTACGGGTCGAGGCCGGAGGATGATCCGCAGGAGTTCATCCGTCAGTTGCAGAGGATCATGCGAGTGATCAAGGCTTCGGAGACCGAGTCAGTGACCTTCGGTTCGCATCGGCTGCGCGATACCGCAGTCGACTGGTTTGATTCGTGGGAGCTGTCCCGGGGAGAGAATGCACTTCCAGCCGTTTGGGACGAGTTTTCGGGGGCCTTCCTGGCACATTTCTTGCCTCACAAATGAGGAGGCTCGCCGACAAATTTTTGATGTTGAGGCGTAACGCGCATTCGGGAGTACAATGTGGAGTTCGACTCATCGGCGGTATGTTCCCGCATTAGTAGCTAGTATGGAGGATCGAGTGCACCGATATGTTACAGGGCTCGATGATTACCTAGCAGAGAGTTGTTCGGGTGTTTCTCTTCAGCCGGGCATGGACATTGCCCGCATTCAGGCTCATGCACTTGGTGCGGCGAGCGCAGAGATCGACGTGGACCGCCACAGGAAGGCCAAGACGGTCGGATATTTTGGCGACTTTCGAGGCGGACCGCCAGCAGACTAGTTATGTACCTCCGCCATTGCAGAGTGGTCCCCGCAGCCTTCGGGACCTTGGGATATTCGAGAGCGGTCGTGGCTCCGTGCTTGGATGTTCGAGGAGTAGGGTGTTGGCGATGCATCACCCTACCGCGTGGTCGATGTGGTAGACCGCATTTCGAAGTGTCGTAGTACCAAGGAGCTTGTTATTCTTGCGCCAACAGGCCATATGACGAGACTGTCCGACCGTGGTAGCGCTGGTAGGATAGCACACATCGGAAGCGATTGGTTCTTCACCTTCCATAGCTTGCAGAATGTTCAGACACCGCAGCCCCGGTAGAGGTCGCGCGGAGTTCCAGATTCTAGCGGTCCTTTGAACCGCCTACTTTCAGGTATATCCTTAACCATCTAGAGTTTTGTATGTTATGATGATGTGTTAAGTGTTATGTTCGTATAGCTTTGTGCTAAAATGTGACTTAGAAGCATGCTTAGTGAAAGGGTAAGCCTGGGGTGAGAAAATGATGAACCTTAGAATATTACAGAGGAGACCTTAGATGTAAGGCCGTTTTGAGTACAAGTTTTGCAAGTGATCCTTGTCGGAGTGCATTTTATGCCTAGAATGTATTGTGTGATAAGTCCTGGTTGAGTAAATGAAAGTGGTAGCTTTCATGATGTGATTTAGCAAGATTGTTCCGTGTCGGCGAGCAAGAGTTGGCGCGATAGTGGGTCGGGTTGGGGCCATGTTGCGGGCCAACCCGCCCCGTTCGAGGAAGCGGTCAGCTCAGGTGGTCCCGCCAGTGGCAGGTCACGAGGTGCTAGGCCCAAGTTTAGATGACCAGCAGATGAGTTCGTGGATACGTTCGACCGTAGTAGATCGTGAAGGCCGGAATGGCCTTAAGGAAGATCGAGGCGAGTAAGATGACCAAGTTTGGAGGTAGTGACTCCAAAGTTTTGGGAACCGAAATGATGATCAAGTATGGTACGATACTAGAAGAGTTCAAGTGTTCGGCGAGGGCACTACGAGTAAGGAGGAAGAGAACGCGTGTGTTATGTTTGTGGCCACGTGTGTGGCATTGGCAACTTGTTAGAAGATCTTCTTCGTAATCCGTCTTTAGAAGGAACATTCGACGAATGTTTCTAAGGGGAGAATGTTATACCCTCGTATTTTGAGTATGTGCAAGGGCGTGCGAGAAAATTTGAGCCTTAAGTTAGGCAAGTTTCAAATTTGTACACAACACCCGATTAGAGTCGTTTTTAGACGAAAAGTTTCCACATCGTTTTTTTGGAAAATTCAGGCTATGTCATTTATAATTTTTTCGGATTTTTCCGAGAGACGAAACATTTTTGACCAAAGGGAGGGTGACAATTGTCACCTCACATCGCCTTGAGTGGGCGGCAAAAGGGACGAACAAGGTGGCTTGTTTTGTCTTGGAGTTGGTAGGATATTTTGTGTGCAAGTTGGCTTAGGACACTTGCCCAAATCTTGGCCTTACACTTGCCTTGCACTTGGCATAATCTTGGCCATTGGTTGGCCATCCCTGACCTATAAATACCCTCTAATGCAAGAGTTATTCTTCATCCACACTTGTGAAATTCCAAGAAAATACTCCTCCTCTTGTGAGCAATTCGTCCGCCACACTACCCCTCGAAGTGAGCCTGGGCCGAGAGCCACCCCCCCTCCCCTTTGTGGTGTTTGGCCGTGGGGTACCCCCCCCCCTAGCCTAGTTGTTTCCGTATAATACCCTTTGTTGTGGTATAGAAATACTCTCCTAGTATTGTTATAATGTCCAAAATACTTTATCCCAAATACCTTGTAGTACTTTCCAAAGTACTTTGTATGAAAAGCCCGAAAATACGATTATACTTTCCTTTAGCCTCTAAACGAAACCCTAAGGAAATCTTCACCCGTAGTTGAAGTTGTAAGTAGAAGTTGGTTAGAACTTCTAAGGGTTGTTTGGAGCGGATTGGAGCACTCGGAGTAGGAGCTAAACGTTGCTCGTGAGCGACATTATACTTGGATAATTTTGGGCTTATCGAGGTAAACACTCATCGCCCTTCTATTGTAATTGGAAATTACATGTTGTTAGAATATATAGTTGAAGTATACTATATATAGAACTGAACATAGTATTGTGGCAATGTCTTTTGACTTAAGCACAAGAATAAAGAATCGAATCAATCAGAATTACATAGGTCAGACATGAGACTTGTATAGCATTCTTGTGTAGTAGAATTGTACACGCCCGGTTAGACGTAAAACCCCCTGGTTGGCTTGGTAGCCTCGATAGAGAGGAGATTTACGCCATGGGGAGGTCTTTGCCAATTTTCTCAGTAGATTATGGAACGTTGAGATCTAGATGTTAATAAGCGCTGTGGCCTTATAGGTTGAAGTACTACGTGGAGTGATCCACTTGGCTTAAGGAGTAGCCGGTTTGAGGTACTGAGCGTTTTGCTATTAGTCGACAATCGTCGCGAGGTATGTGAACCTCTTCCTATCTCTTCTAGCATGATATGTGTGAACTATGTAGTACGTAGACGCGTACGTGTTAATCGTGTTTGATTGTTCTTAAACATAAAGTGTTATAACGGCTTTATGGGAAGTTGGTTATAATGACTCTATGTAGGTAAGAAAATACTTTGTGGTTTTAAAAGGTAACTGATGTGAACTATAACTGGCTAGTTATAATAAAGAACTTGATGTATTTCAAAAGATTTATAAATCGAGAGTAACACTTGGTTTTAAAGGATTTAAAAAGAGTTATACTAGCTTTATGGGGAGTTAGGTATAATGTCTTAAGAGAAGTAAAGAAAATGGTTTAATGATGTTAGAAGTTAAGAGACTTGATCTTATAAGATAAGAGACTTAACTTATTTGTTTTAATGTGGATGTTTGTGTGAAACCTCATTCGTGAGTAATGAGTACTTGGTTTTATTTAAAGGGATAATGTTTACCGATTTGAAATCGAATGTATCGACAGGACCACTGCAGCGTTAATAAAGGAAAATGTATTGACTAATGATGTATCCTATAAAAACCAGAAGAAACCTCCATCTGCATAGACACTAAGATGAGACAAAATGATATTACATTTTCTAGATCATGGTCATTGTAATAAGAATGTTGTAAACAAGAATAACCTACTCACGTGAGACATATATTACTCAATTGTTCTAAAAAGAAATCAAGTGATTAAGTTTATGAACTATGAAACCATTTGAAAATGAGAAGCTTGAGTAATTGAAACTAGGCAAACTGGAACTTAGGAAAAGAATGTTGTTACTTGATTTTAGAAAGGAATGTGTGTTGGTCATTCTAAGGCTACGTATCGGGTGACTTTTATAAAAGTAATGGATCTCTTTTAAAAGAACTTAACGTATGTAGTACTTTGGGGTTAAAACCCGACTTTGGCATAAAATGAAAGTACTTTGAGTTGTTGTGAAACTTGCCTATGCTTGTTGTGAAACTTGCCTATGCTTGTTGTTGTGAAACTTGCCTATGCTTGTTGTTGTAAACTTGCCTATGCTTGTTTTTGTGAAACTTGCCTATGCTTGTTGTTGTGAAACTTGCCTATGCTTGTGATGATAGCCTTTGTTGTGCAAGTGTGGTATTTCTGTGTTAACGTGTCTCTCGTTAGAGGGCCGGTTGACTTGTTGAGAACTTACTTGGACGCGTCTTGGCGTGATGGAGAATTCCACGTATGTTTCCATTTTGATTCTTGTCTTGTTGTTGATGTCACATGGGCATGTCTACACCGTCGCAGATTCCGGCACGCGGCCACGCGGCGTTGATTACCCGATATATGGTTATTATCGCAACATGGACGCGTCTACACCGACGCAGATTCGGCATGTGGCTACGCGCGTGGTTGACCACCCAAGATATTGTTATTGAGGTTACATGGGCATGTCTACACCGGCGCAGATTCCGGGGTACGTGGCCACGCGCCTTGTTATTATTGTTGCATCATGGACATGTCTACACCGATGCGATTCGGCACGCGCCATGATGCGAACATGATGGATGTTGTGGCGTGAGACCCATAGTTATATTTGAGTGGTGACTTTGAGGCGTGAGTCCACGACTTGACCGCTTATGTTGCGTCTTGTATTTTGGTTATCATACATGTCTCCCCGCTTTTTAAGCTATTATGATTTCATTTACTGATTTGACGCCACATACTTGGTACTGTTGATCGACTCCTTCTGGGGCTGCGTCATGCCGCAGTAGAGGTACATCGGCCGTGGATCCCCGCTCTTAGGATCTCATTTCAGCGTGTTGGAAAGCTCTGTTCCTTCGGAGGCTTATCTTTGGTATGTTTCCCTGAGTTGTAGGTTCTTGTACATTCAGGGGTATGGCGGGGCCCTGTCCCGTCATAGTTGTTGTAAATCTTAGAGGTCTGTAGCACTGTTGTGGGCAGGGTTTGTAAAAAGGATAACTGTTCGGATTTTTATGTATATACTGACGGCAACTGTTTTGGTTGGCCTGTTTATTTATTATATCTCTTGTTTCATGACTCGTGTTTTATTTTCCGCTGGTTTTCTCTGATGTTGTATCACTAGGGTGTCCGGGGTAAGGCACCAGTAACGGGCCCGGGTTCGGGGCGTTACACTAGCTTTATGGGAAGTTAGTTATAACGACTTAAGAAAGATAAAAGGAACGGTTTTACTTGTTTGTGTATGAAAATCTTGTATTGACTTCTGCAAAGTATAGTAAGATGGTTTGATAAGTAGACATGTTATGATACTACGTGGGTTAGTGTCTTGTGATGTTATTCTTGTTGTGTTTACGTTGTTAAACGCTAACACCGTGGTATCATATTATATCACATACCCTCGACTTGTTATACCGAGGGCTTGCCACCCGATGCGGTCTATACGGCCTATGCGGTCTGTGCGTGACTATGCGAGTCGCGGAGTTCCGTGATTGATCATTCCGGTGTTTTATCCTCGATGCGGGATGCCCTATGCGATCCGTGTGACTACGCGGTCTATCGAGACTACGCGATCGCGAGTCCGTGGCGGTACCAGGTTAGCTACCCCCGATGCGAGGAATACCTCATGTGGGTCTGTGTGTGACCTATTCGGAATGCGGGAGTCCAGGATTAGGCACGCATGATGATACTATGGGCGATTGGCCTTGCTTCGATCATTCGCGGCCTAGAAAAGACTCATTCTGCTTACCTATTATTGTTCTTGTTTGTGATATGGCACTATGTGCAATTGAACTGATTGTATTTGCAAATGGTTTTAAATACTTTGATTTCATTTAAAGTACTTTACAGTTTCGCATACTTGGTACCTGTTGTACTGACCTCCTTCGGGGGGCTGCGTTCATGCCGCAGGTAAGGGCAAGCAGGTGCTAGATCCACATCCTTAGGATCTTTTGCTTTGGTGTCAGGAGCTCCATCTTCTCCGGAGGCTCGACTTTTGGGTATGATCTCCCTGTTGTTGTGTATAGTTTTGTACATTCAGGGTATGGCGGGGCCCTGTCCCGCCATAGTTATTTATCTTCTTAGAGGTTTGTAGTCCTATTGTACAGTTGGGATGTAACTGCTAAACGATGTTTATATATATATGCCGAAAGGCGACATTTTCTCACATAAAACTGTGTCTCGTTTTACAACTGTTTCATGTCTTGTTTTTATATTTCCGCTGATTACTCTGATGTATGACTACTTGGGTGCCCGGGTAAGGCACCAGTCATAGGCCCCGGAACGGGTCGTGACACTTTCCGTACTTCTAACTCATACTAGCATACATACATAACTTCCATACCGATTCTGGCCTCTAATCTTTGGAGTCACTCTTTTAAACAACATAAGGCCATTTCCGGTGGAACGCGTCCACGAACCCGTAAAACAATTAACTAGACTTGGGCCTTGCACCCTCGTGACCCTGTCACATAGCGGAACTACTATCAACTGATCCCACTCTATTTCAGGCTATGAGGCGACCCGTAACAGGTCCTCAACCACTCGTCGCACTTAACTCTTATCCTTGGTCTGACTTAAAATCTTATTTCCAGAGAAAGCCTTATATATCTAAGGTCTCGGCAGTTATCAATATTCTTAGGCTCGCAATTCCCATGCTCCAAGCCTACCATACCAGTCCCCCCGTAAACGGGTACAATAATTTCTCACAATACCATAATCGTGTCGTCTTGATCACCACAAACCTTACTTACTCTATACGGATCTCATCCGTACAATCCTCTTACGCACACCACGTAGCTTAATCTATTAACACGACATTCCATTAAGTTTCTTAACATGACTTCTTAAGGGTCCACCGCCTTATCGCATAGCTTCATCATTTCCCAATTATCCCAAAATAAAACATAAGACCTTGGCGAGAATTCATTAATGCTCCATACCTTCCCGGTATCTAGTTAGTCTTTACCAACTCACGGTAATCTAAAATCATTCTAAGCAACACGCGTCAATTCATACATAACTCCGTATAGTTGTATGTCACAATGCCAACTATACTATAATCATTACCAACCCGATACGCAATCCACATAGTCCTTCCCGGTCATCACGCATTTATCGTGGCTGCAATCAACATAACTCGTTAGGGAGAGACGACCTAACAACACGACTCTATCGCACGATATCGAGTGAGAAGAATGGAAACCAATCCTAAATGCCCTGCACCTCCCGATTATAGATGTGGTGCACAACACACCGATAATCAAGACTCTACTAGACACGATGCGTAGACACTTTCGAGGACTAATCGCTCGATACCACTTTTGTCACGACCCGACCTCGTTACGATCGGTGCCCTACCCAGGCACCCTTATACTCATACAACATAATAAATCATGAAGATAAATAACACTTTTTAAAAAAACTAAGGCTGCCGATAAGGTGCCATAACATAAAAATTACCCGAAAGAGTCTACACTGTTTAACAATGTAAAAACAACTCTAGCTACCCAGCGATTGAATACGGACCTCTAAGATTTGGACCAATGCTATGACGACAGGCCCCGTACCACGAATATACATAACCATGACGACAAGCTCCGAACATGGAGCCATCTCAAATGCCAACCGATCCTAAGCTCGCGGATCCACAATCGTACCTAAACTCGCAGACATGAACGCAGCCGCCAAGGGGTCGATAACAAAATTTAATATGGAACGAAAAATAAGGTGCAAGAACAAATCATAATCGTACAAAAGAATGACAGGGCAAGTATAAAGAAAGGGTAAATACCGATCCTACCGTGTCATTTCCATCTCGTGAACTTAATCGTATCTTATTATCTTTTCCCATTTTTCCATAAGAGTATAGTCAAATTTACGTACATACTTAAGAAAACTCATCAAGTTCATAAACATATAACTTACGTATCTTGCATAACCTAATTCGCCCCTTTACGGAGGAACGCATATACCGCTACCCAACTGGGACGCGATAGAGTCACATAAGTCCGCCCATAAAGGTATACTTCCCTACCAACTGGGACGCGATAAAATCACATAAGTCTGCCCATAAAGGTATCTTTGCATAAAAATAGGAGGCTCATGATCAAAACAGGTCCTCGCCCGTAGTATCGATAAGCAATCCTACTCGCAGGACTATTTCACCCGCATAGGTCCTGTGGACCCGCATGAGGTATTCCTCGCATAGGTTGTACCCGCCCGCATGGGACTATTTCACCCGCATAAGCCCATAAGGACTCGCATAAGGTATTCCTCGCATCATGGGTAGCAAATCCACGGAACAGGTGGTATAACGTCTTGGGGTTTTACCCCTCATTTATACTCTTACCCTGAAGAAGGTGGTATAACGTCTTGGGGGTTTACCCCTCATTTATACTATTACCCTGGAGAAGGTGGTATAACGTCTTGGGGGTTTACCCCTCATTTATACTCTTACCCTAACTCAACCGGCCATCATACATAACATAAGCCCTACCGTCTTATCATACATAACATAAGCACTACCGACTCATCATACATAACATAAGCACTACCGACTTATCATACATAACATAAGCACCACCGGCTTACCATACAAAACATAAGCACCACCGGTTTATCATACATTACATAAGCAAGTTAAGAAATCTCCTAACTTCTTATTAGCTTGTTCATATACACTCTCATTTTTGTTTACTTAAGGCACTAACATGTCATTATAAAATCCGGGAATTTAACCCAACGTACTACGTGCCTCTACTCCTTTAAAATGATTCTCTTTCAAATAAAACTTCCAAGATACTAATAACCGTAGTATCAAGTCATATCTACTTTTCAAGACAAGTCACAATACCTTTTAGAAATACATTTATAGGCTTCTAAATCAAGTGACTTCTTTCTTTAAAACCTTAAGCAATTGGTACCTTTAAAACAATTTGCCCTTCTTTATTTCAAATCATTCTTTGCTTACATTACTGAAGAAACCCATTCTTTTAATCTTCCATAAAGTTGTTATAACCAACTTCCCATAAAGCCGTTATAACTCTTTATGTCTTAGAAAAATTCATTCCTTTTATGACCAAGAAACTTATACTTTCAATTCAAATCACATAGCTTTCAAAATACTTCAAGTCTCTTAACTTTTAAGAAAACAAGTTTCTTAACTTTAGAATGGCAAGAAATCAATACTTTCCAAATCAAGTATTCTATACTTTTAAATCAATTCATTTCTTCCTTTAAGAATCAAGTCCCATAACTTGAAAAATAAAGTACCTTAACCTTTTAAAAATTTGAGGTTCATAGTCTTAAAACTTCATACGTAAATTCTTATAAATTAAGTAACATATACTTTGGTGCGTTGTGAATAAGTTATACTTATTTATAACGATCTTAATCGAGTAGCCATGATCTAGAAAATGTAATACAATTTTATCTTATCTTAGCTTCTATGCAGATGGAGAATTCGACTCCTTTTAACTTAATTGATTGTCATTACATTTTCCTTTATTAACGCTGCAGTGGCTTGTTCGATTCTTATTCTCATTTGTGCCGTAACTTAGCCAAGTCAACTTGGCTCCAAATACCTCCTAACGACTCTTACCAACATCCCCCATAAGACTTGGTAAGAACTTAGGATAACTTAGACATAACCTTTACGTAGAGTAAATCAACATACATACCTCTTAACTTCTAAGAGTAGAAGGAATCATGAAATAGTACTACATGTATATTCCATACATAGAATCATGTCAAAAGAAGGAAGAGGTTCACATACCTCGCGACGATTATCGACAAATAGAAAAATGCTCCAAAGTACTTCAACCTTGATAGCTATTCCATCCTTCAAGTAGAATACGCTATACTTAGTACTTCAACCTATAATGGCCATAATACGTACATTAACCTTTAGCTTCGAACGTATAATATTCTAAGTGCAAAGTCACTAAATTCTACGGAAAATCGGACAGCACTTCCTTTGTTTCTACATACTTTGCCACCTTTTTCAAGGCCGAATTCAATAACCAAACACGCCACATTTAAGGCCCAACAATTCAGCTAACCAAAGGGGATTACACGCCTTAACAGGACGTATAAAATTCTGCCCCAAAACCATACCAAAACAGCCCCTAAAACAGTCCATAATTACTATAACGAGGGTGGAATGTGAGGCCTTTCAACGCCTTTCCACACCCTTATTCCTTCGGGGTTTTCATTAGCAATCTACTACATTAAACATGAAATATAGGGGCTGATTTTCCAGCATACAACACGTCTAAATCAGTCCCTACAAACTTCACGACAATATCCAACAGTTTTATAGATTCTACGGCAACAACTAAAATCCGATAACTCTTTCCTTAATCCTTTTTATTCCAATTCGAGTTCCAAAACATCTACATAAGTTATAACAACTTATTAACAACAATATTAATCCATTATAACATGCAATAGGTGAAGATAACAACGACAATAACCAACGAATTCCATTTACACCAAATCTGTCCCAAATCGGTTTTAGCCCCAAAAAATGGCTCAAACGCTTTTTATTCTTCATTATTTTTAACACAAGTTCATCCATACATTATAACAATAAGTAATATCCAATTACTTTAAAAGAAGAAAGACTTTTACCTCATTTTTTGCCCAAAAACGCCCCAAAACAGTCCGGTCTTTATTGGTCCGCAGCTGCTTTCGCTCCACTTCTTCAAGTTCCAATCACATATATGTATCCCCTACAACCTTAGGATAAACTTCTATTCACGTTTCGCTTCCAAAAAGTCGACGGAAAACCCCTAGGGTTTCATTCTATTTTCGGCCCAACCTAGATTTAGGGGTTAAGGGTGCTTAATCTTGGAAAGAAAATACTTTGATCTTGATCTTGTCTTTGGATATGGGGATTTCGAATTGCTCTAGGTTTTTGGAGAGATGAGGGTTTGTATGGATGAATATCTTTTGTTCTAAGTCTTCAATACTTATCTATATAAAGGTGTGTGGAGTCTTCACAAGACAAGTGGGGAGGGCACTTTTGTCACGACCCGTTCCGGGGCCCGTGACTGGTGCCTTACCCCGGGCACCCTAGTGATACAACATCAGAGAAAAACCAGCGGAAATAAAAACTTAAACATTTAAATAGACATGGATCAAGATAAAGAAAATAGGCCAACCAAAACGGTTGCCTTTCAACATATATATATGTATAGACATTTGAACAGTTACAATCCTTACAACCCTGCCCACAACAGTACTACAGACCTCTAAGATTTTTACAACAACTATGACGGGACAGGGCCCCGCCATACCCCTGAATGTACAAGAACCTACAGACTCAGGGTAACATACCAAAGATAAGCCTCCGAAGGAACGGAGCTTCCCAATATGCTGAAAGGTGATCCTATAAGCGGGGATCGACAGCCGATGTAACTCTACTGCAGATTGAACGCAGCCTCGGGCGAGGTCGATAACAGTACCAAGTATGTGAAATCAGAATATCAGAAATGAAATCATAATAGTCTATATAAAGCGAGACATGTATGATAACCAAACTACAAGACACACATATAACGATTATATCCAATGTGACTCACGCCTCCAAGTCATTACTCAAATATAACGATGGGTCTCACGCCCATAACATCAATCATGCTCGTGGAATACCTTCCTCACTGCCGGCAGTCTATGATATGATAACACCAAGAAGTACACCTGACCACCAGGTCCTACCTGATGCCAAAGCCGTACTAACAATACAATACAACCAAAACCACGGGCGACACGGCAAGTACGAAAGCCGACTACGGATACCAAGGCCGCCACGAGTCGATCGGGCAAGTACGAGGGCTAACTACTGTGTACTAGGCGTCAGATCACGAGACTTCCACTACACCGAACGGGCAAGTGCGAGGGCTAACTACCAGGTACCAAGGCCGAATCAGCCACGAGACGGGGCAAGTACGAAAGCCGACCACCAGGTACCAAGGCCGAACAGTAAGAAACCTCATGGAGAGCTAGTCCATGGAATAACACTAACAATGCGAGCGCACTGCGGAATTCTCCGTCACCGCCGCAGACGCCCAAGTAAGTTCTCAACAAGTCAACCGGCCCTCCACCGAGAGACGCGGTAGTATAGAAACACAATTCTTGCACAACAACGGCTATCACAACAAGCATAGGCAAGTTTCACAACAACAAGCATAGGTAAGTTTCACAACAACAAGCATAGGCAAGTTATACACAACTCAAGGTACTTTCATTTTATGTCAAAGTCCGGGTTTTAACCCTAAAGTACTACGTACGTTAAATTCCTTTTAAGAGATCCATTCCTTTTATAAAAGTCACCCGATACCCTTAGTATAAAAATTAGAGTGACTTACATCTTTTTAAGTAAACCAAAACAACTCCCATACTTTCCTTTTTAAAACCAAATTAAGGCAATACCATGCCTTCTTTTTGGACCCAAAACACTTCTCTTTTTAAAGTCAAGTTACCACATTAAAACCAATGATAAAACCCTTCTTTTGTTCTCATAAAGTCGTTATAACTAACTTCCCATAAAGCTGTTATAACACTTTATGTTTTACCCCAATTTAAGACAAAACAATGCCTTTCTTTTCCCTAAAGTTCCAGTTTGCCTAATTTCAATTACTCAAGTCTCTTTAGTTTAGAAAAGTTTCATAGTTCAATGTCTTAATCTCTTTTAAAACAATTGAGTAACATATGTCATATGTGTGAGCAGTCTTATTCTTGTTTATAACCATCTTATTAAAGCAGCCATGCTCTAGGAAATGTAACATCATTTTGTCTCATCTTAGCTTCTATGCAGATGGAGGTTTCTACTGGTTTTAATAATACTTCATTAGTCATTACATTTCCCTTTATTAACGCTGCAGTGGTTTGTCGATACTCATTCTGATTTCCAAATCAAGAAACATTATTCCTTTTAAAAACCAAGTACTCATTACTCACGAATGAGGTTTCACACAAAATTCATATTAATTCATTCAAGTCAAGTCTCTTATCTTTTAAGATCAAGTCTCTTAACTTCTAAAAATCAGTAAACCATTCTCTTTACCACTCTTAAGACGTTAAACCTAACTTCCCATAAAGCTAGTATAACTCTTATGTTTTCAAAACCAAGTATTACTCTTCTTTCAAAACGGTTTATTAATCTTTTGAAATACTTCAAGATTCTTTATTATTCAGGCTTAAGTCAAAAGACATTGCCGTAACACTACATTCGCTAACACACGACGTCTACCGCATTTATATATATATATTCCTTTAAAATATTTCAAGGTTCTTATTATTCGTGCTTAAGTCAAAAGACATTGCTGCATTTAACTATATTCAGTTAGCACACGTATGTCTACCATACTATATATATATATATTATCCAGGCTTAAGTCAAAAGACATTGCCACACGTACGTCTACCGTACTATATATATATTCTTTTAAAATACTTCATGCTCAAGAGTATAGGAAGAATCACATACCTCGCGACGATTATCGACTATAAGCAAAACGCTCCACGGCTATAACCCGGCTAGCCTTGTCCACCTTCTAAGTAGCACATGCTACTTGCAGAACATTCAACCAATAAAGGTTATCGACCATCAGAATACAAATTCCTATGTAAATACAATTTAAATCTTCAACTCTAATATTCTTCCGATGTGATTTCGCCAAGTCTATTCTCAGAATATCCTTCTATTACAGTTCAATTCTCTTCTATGAATCTTATATTCATTTATATACTACTACGATGTAATTCCCAATTACAATAGAAGGACGAGAGTATTTACCTCGATGAGCCCAAAATTATCCAAGGTTAATGTCGATCCCGAGCAACGCTTAGCTCAGACTCGTGCGCTCCATTCGCTCCAAGAAACCCTTAGAAGTTCTACACAACTTCTACTTAGTACTCCAACCAATTATGGAGATTTTCCTGTGGTTTCGTTTAGTGGCTAAAGGAAGTATAATAGTATTTTTCTGCTCTACGATAGATGTAACTTTGGAAGTAATAGATGGTATATAGGCTAAACTATTTGGGCATTATAACAATACTTGGAGAGTATTTCTATACCACAAAAAGGGGGTATTTATACGAGACAACTAGGCAAGGGGGGGGGGGGGGGGGTACCCTCTCGGCCAAGCCTCACTCAAGGGGGGGGGCGAGGCTATCAGCCAAGGCTTCTTAAAAGAGGGGGGGTGCTCTGGACGAACCACTCAAGAGGGGAGGGAGGATTTCAAGACTTAGAAAGATTGCTCAAGTTTTGGATGAAGAAAGTCTTCAACTTAGAGGGGTATTTATAGGTCAAGAAATGGCCAACCAATGGCCATGATCCCTCCAAGTGTAAGGCAAGTGTAGGGCTAGATTTTAACCATGTGTACCTTATCCATCTACCACACCAACTTGCACAAAAATATCCTACCAACTCCCTCCTCCAAATCGTCCATGCCGCCCACACTTCCTTCCAATGTGAGGGTGACACATGTCACCCTCTCGTTGGTCCAAAATGTTTCGTCTCTCGGAAAAATCCGCAAAAATTAAAAACGACATAGCCGTATTTTTCCCTTCGCAAGTTTAGTAAAACGTTTCGTCGAAAAACGACTCCTTTCGGCACTTGTGTACAAATTTTCGAACCTTGCCAACTTTAAGGCTTAAATTTTATACGTACGCCCTCACGTACATACTCTGGAAATACGGGGTATAACATTCTCCCCTCCTTAGAAACATTCGTCCCGAATGTTCTTTCTCAAGACGGACAACGATGAAGTTCTTCTTAACAAGTTGTCAATGCCACACCTGGCCACAAAATAACATACGTTCGCAAATACTTAAATCCAGGCCAACGAGGAACCACCTCGATGATGCAAAACAATACCAACTCTCGCTCTTGGTCCAAGGGACACTCCCTTCGCACATTCATTTCTCAAAAATGATTACTTCCTTCCTTACTCGTCGTACCCTTCTCGAACACTTGAACTCTTTTAGTATACGTACCACACTTTAGTCATCGCTTTAGTTTCCAAAACTTTGGAGTCACCACCTCCAAACTTGGTCCTCTTACTAGCCCCAATCTCCCTTAAGGCTATTCCCGGCCTTCACGATCCGCTTCTGGTCGAACATATCCACGAACTCATACGATGGTCATCTAAACTTGGGCCTAGCACCCTCGTGACCCTACCACCTGGCGGGACCACCCAGAGCTGACCCCACCTCGAAACAGGCCGCGGGTTGGCCCGCAACATGGCCCCAACCCGACCCACTTAACGCATCAAGCTCTTGTTCCCCGATTCGAAACAATCTTACCTATACAGGTCATGAAAGCTACCACTTCCATTTTACACCACCCAAGGAAACTTCCCACAATTACTCCACGTATACTTATACATTCTGACAAGGATCACCCACAAAGTCTTGTACTCAAGACGACCTTACATCTAAGGTCTCAACGGTAATATTCTAAGGTTCATCATTTTCTCACCCCCAGGCTTACCCTTTTACACTAACCAGGTTTCTAAATCACATTTTAGCACAAAGCTATCCGAACCTAACACTAAACACATCATCATAACATCAATACATACAAGTCTCTAGAGGGTTAAGGATATACCTGAAAATAGGCGGTTCAAAGGACCGCTAAAACTGGGAACTTCCACCGCGACCTCTGCCGTGGCTTGCCGGTGTATGAACATCCTGCCTAGCTATGGAAGGTGAAGAACCCGCAACGGCTCTAGTAGTCTGTGCTATCCTACCAGCCACTCGCCTGACAAGCTTCTCGCCGGATGGCCCCACACCGCAAGAATAACAATCTCCCAAGTCGACGACACTCTCCTTATGAAGTTTTCCACAACGCCACACCGAGACAAGGGTGACTCATCCGCGAGCACTCATACTCCCTCAAAATCTGAAACACAGGAGCCCCGACCGCCTCGAATATCCCGGCGTCCCGAAGGCCGTGGAGGACCATTCTGCATCGGGCGAGGTACATAACTAGTTCACGGCCGAGGCGGTCCGCCTCGAAAGTCACCAAAGGACCTCGCTGTTCGCCCTCTTCTCGCGATCTTGGTCATTCCGTCGATTTCTCCGCTCTTCACATCCGCGCATAAGCTCGCACGCGGCAATGTCCATGCCCTACAAGAGCTACACCAACAACTCTCTCGCTAGGTAATCATCGAGCTCAGAACATATCGGTGCACTCGATCCTCCATACTAGCTACTAACGCGGACGACGAGCCAATGAGTCGAACTCACATTGTACTCCCGAACCGTCGCCCGCTCGCCGCAACACCAAAAATCTGCTTACCGAGCCTCTCATCCGCGAGGCAAGAAGTGTGCAAGAAATGCCTCGAGAACTCGTCCCATATAGCATGGAAGTGCATTCTCTCCCGACAGCTCACGAATCAAACGGCCGATCGCGGTATCACACACCGATGCGAACCTAGGACCACCGACTGGTCTCCGATGCCTTGATCACTCATGATCCGTCAGAATCGCCGGATGAACTCCTCGCGGATCATCCTCGTTGGACCCATAAAACTCGCGCCTACAACTCGTAAAATCCCGTAGCCTCGAACTATCTCGATCTGGGTGAACCATCGGTGCTCTTTGAACGCTGCTGCGTCCCTATCCTCAAGTCTGCCACAACCCCGCCACTAATCGCCCACCTTTGTAACTCATCTCCTCTCGCCTCCAGTTCATGGATCGAGGTTCGTGCTTGTGGTCTTCAGAGATCTGCCGCTTCTACTTGCGCCTCCTCGCCGCTTTGCCTTCGCCCGTTGCCTTCGCGAGGCATAATCGTAAAAACGGCACGCCGAGGGGTCCAACTTACAACACAGCTCTAAGGCACGATCTCAGAATGAGAAGAAAGGAAACCAATCCTAAATGTCCTATAGCCTCCTGATTATAGATGTGGTGCTCAACACACCGATAATCAAGACTCTACTAGACACAGTCTGTAGACACTTTCCGAGGACTAACTGCTCTGATACCACTTTTGTCACGACCCGTTCCGGGGCCCGTGACTGGTGCCTTACCCCGGTCACCCTAGTGATACAACATCAGAGAAAAACCAGCGGAAATAAAAACTTAAACATTTAAATAGACATGGATCAAGATAAAGAAAATAGGCCAACCAAAACGGTTGCCTTTCAACATATATATATGTATAGACATTTGAACAAGCATAATCTTACAACCCCGCCACAACAAAGGCATGCACTCTAAGATTTTTACAACAACTATGACGGGACAGGCCCCGCCATACCCCTGAATGTACAAGAACCTACAGACTCAGGGTAACATACCAAATATAAGCCTCCGAATGAACGGAGCTTCCCAATATGCTGAAAGGTGATCCTATAAGGGGATCGACAGGCGATGTAACTACTGCAGATGAACGCAACCCCAAGGAGGTCGGGATAACAGTACCAAGTATGTGAAATCAGAATACTGTAAAATGAAATCATAATAGTCTATATAAAGCGTGAGACATGTATGATAACCAAACTACAAGATACACACATATACGCTTATATCCAAATGTGACTCACGCCTCCAAGTCATTACTCAAATATAACGATGGGTCTCACGCCCATAACATCAATCATGCCCGTGGAATACCTTCCTCGCCAGCTGGCGATCTATGATATGATAACACCAAGAAGTACACCGATCACCGTGTCCTACCGATGCCAAAGCCGTACTAACAATACAATACAACCAAAACCACGAAGGCGACACGGCAAGTACGAAGCCGACTACCAGATACCAAGGCCGCCACGAGCTGACCGGCAAGTACGAGGGCTAACTACCGGTACCAAGGTCAGATCACGAGACTTCGTCACTACATCGAACGGGCAAGTCACGAGGGCTAACTACAGTACCAAGGCCGAATCAGCCACGAGACGGCAAGTACGAAAGCCACCACCGTGTACCAAGGCGAACAAGAAGAAACCTCATGGAGAGCTAGTCCATGGAATAACACTAACAACGGAGCGCACTGTGGAATTCTCCGTCACCGCCGCAGACGCCCAAGTAAGTTCTCAACAAGTCAACCTACCTCCACCGAGAGACGCCAGAGTATAGAAACACAATTCTTGCACAACAACGGCTATCACAACAAGCATAGGCAAGTTTAACAACAACAAGCATAGGTAAGTTTCACAACAACAAGCATAGGCAAGTTATACACAACTCAAGGTACTTTCATTTTATGTCAAAGTCCGGTTTTAACTAAAGTACTACGTACGTTAAATTCCTTTTAAGAGATCCATTCCTTTTATAAAAGTCACCCGATACCCTTAGTATAAAAATTAGAGTGACTTACATCTTTTTAAGTAAACCAAAACAACTCCCATACTTTCCTTTTTAAAACCAAATTAAGGCAATACCATGCCTTCTTTTTGGACCCAAAACACTTCTCTTTTTAAAGTCAAGTTACCACATTAAAACCAATGATCAAACCCTTCTTTTGTTCTCATAAAGTCGTTATAACTAACTTCCCATAAAGCTGTTATAACACTTTATGTTTTACCCCAATTTAAGACAAAACAATGCCTTTCTTTTCCCTAAAGTTCCAGTTTGCCTAATTTCAATTACTCAAGTCTCTTTATTTTAGAAAAGTTTCATAGTTCAATGTCTTAATCTCTTTTAAAACAATTGAGTAACATATGCCATATGTGTGAGCAGTCTTATTCCTGTTTATAACCTTCTTATTAAAGCAGCCATGATCTAGGAAATGTAACATCATTTTGTCTCATCTTAGCTTCTATGCAGATGGAGGTTTCTACTGGTTTTAATAATACTTCATTAGTCATTACATTTCCCTTTATTAACGCTGCAGTGGTTTGTCGATACTCATTCTGATTTCCGAAATCAGTAAAACATTATTCCTTTTAAAAACCAAGTACTCATTACTCACGAATGAGGTTTCACACAAAATTCATATTAATTCATTCAAGTCAAGTCTCTTATCTTTTAAGATCAAGTCTCTTAACTTCTAAAAATCAGTAAACCATTCTCTTTACCACTCTTAAGACGTTAAACCTAACTTCCCATAAATCTAGTATAACTCTTATGTTTTCAAAACCAAGTATTACTCTTCTTTCAAAACGGTTTATTAATCTTTTGAAATACTTCAAGATTCTTTATTATTCAGGCTTAAGTCAAAAGACATTGCCGTAACACTACATTCAGTTAACACACGTACGTCTACCGTACTATATATATATTCCTTTAAAATATTTCAAGGTTCTTATTATTCAGGCTTAAGTCAAAAAACATTGTCGTACGACTATATTCAGTTAGCACACGTATGTCTACCATACTATATATATATATTATTCAGGCTTAAGTTAAAAGACATTGCCACACGTACGTCTACCGTACTATATATATATTCTTTTAAAATACTTCATGCTCAAGAGTATAGGAAGAATCACATACCTCGCGACGATTATCGACTATAAGCAAAACGCTCCACGGCTATAACCCGGCTAGCCTTGTCCACCTTCTAAGTAGCACATGCTACTTGCAGAACATTCAACCAATAAAGGTTATCATCATCAGAATACAAATTCTATGTAAATACAGTTTAAATCTTCTACTCTAATATTCTTCTGATGTGATTTCAGTTCAAGTCTATTCTGTAATATCCTTCTATTACAGTTCAATTCTCTTCTATGAATCTTATATTCATTTATATACTACTACAGTATGTAATTCCCAATTACAATAGAAGGACAGTAGTATTTACCTCGATGAGCCCAAAATTATCCAAGGTTAATGTCGATCCTGAGCAACGTTTAGCTCCTACTCTGTACGCTCCAATTCACTCCAAGAAACCCTTAGAAGTTCTACACAACTTCTACTTAGTACTCCAACCAATTATGGAGATCTTCCTAGGTTTTAGTGGCTAAAGGAAGTATAATAGTATTTTCCGGGCTCTACGTATAGAGGTAACTTTGGAAGTACTACAAGGTATATGGGCTAAAGTATTTGGGCATTATAACAATACTTGGAGAGTATTTCTATAACACAAAAAGGGGGTATTTATACGAGACAACTAGTCAAGGGGGGGGGGGGGGAACCCTCTCGGCCAAGCCTCACTCAAGGGGGGTGTTATACACCGTATTTTCCAGAGTATGTACGTAAGGACGTACGTAGAAAAGTTTGAGCTTTAAAGTAGGCTAGGGCCGAAATTTTTGTTCACAAGTACCGAAAGGAATCGTTTTTCGACGAAACGTTTTACAAGACTCGCGAAGGGAAAAATACGGCTATGTCATTTATTATTTTTGCGGATTTTTCCGAGAGACGAAATATTTTGGACCAACGGGAGGGTGACACTTGTCACCCAAGTGGACGGTTTGGTTGGCTTTGTGTGGCACGTTTTTTGTGCCTAAAGTTTGGTCAATGGTTGGTAGGATATTTTGTGTGGTAGATGGATAAGGACACATGGGTAAATCCTAGCCCTACACTTGCACCACACTTGTCTTCATCTTGGCCATTGGTTGGCCATTGCTTGACCTATAAATACCCCCCTAAGTTGATGAACTTCTTCATCCAAAATCATTCTCCAAGTCTAAAACCCTCTCCCCTTAAGTGTTGTGTTCGCCCGGTCCCCTCGGAAGCCTTGCCGAGAATCTACCCCCCCTAGCCTAGTTGTGCTAGCCGAAAATACACCCCCCTTTGTGGTATAGAAATACTTCTCCAAGTATTGTTATAATGCCAAAATACTCTAGCCCAAAACCTTTGTAGTATTTCCAAGTACCCTCTATACGAAAGCCTTAAAATACTACTATACTTTCCTTTAGCCACTAAACGAAACCCTAAGGAAAATCTCCATAATTGGTTGGAGTACTAAGTAGAAGTTGTGTAGAACTTCTAAGGGTTTCTTGGAGCGAATTGGAGCGCACGGAGTAGGAGCTAAACCTTGCTTAGGACCGACTTTTAACTTGGATAATTTTGGGGCTTACCGAGGTAAATAATCCTATCGTTTTATTGTAATTGGAGATTACATACTGTAGTATTATTGAAAATGAATATAAGATTCATAGAAGAGAATTGAACTGTAATAGAAGGATATTACAGAAAAGAATTGAACTGAAATCACATCAGAAGAATATTAGTAGAAGATTAACTGCACTTACATAGATCATTTCTGAGATCGATAACCTTTATCGTTGAATGTTCGCGAGTAGCAAGTGCTACTTGGAAGGTGGACAAGGCTAGCGTTATAGCCGTGAGCGTTTTGCTTATAGTCGATAATCGTCGCGAGGTATGTGATTCTTCCTATACTCTTGAGCATGAAGTATTTTAACTAATATATATATAGTACGGTAGACGTACGTGTGTTAACTGAATGTAGTGTTACGGCAATGTCTTTTGACTTAAGCCTGAATAATAAGAATCTTGAAATATTTTAAAGGAATATATATATATAGTACGGTAGACGTACGTGTGGCAATGTCTTTTGACTTAAGCCTGAATAATAAGAATCTTGAAATATTTTAAAGGAATATATATATAGTACGGTAGACGTACGTGTGTTAACTGAATGTAGTGTTACGGAAATGTCTTTTGACTTAAGCCTGAATAATAAAGAATCTTGAAGTATTTCAAAAGATTAAGAAACCGTTTTGAAAGAAGAGTAATACTTGGTTTTGAAAACATAAGAGTTATACTAGCTTTATGGGAAGTTAGGTATAACGTCTTAAGAGTGGTAAAGAGAATGATTTACTGATTTTTAGAAGTTAAGAGACTTGATCTTAAAAGATAAGAGACTTGACTTGAATGAATTAATATGAATTTTGTGTGAAACCTCATTCGTGAGTAATGAGTACTTGGTTTTTAAAAGGAGAAATGTTTTACTGATTTCGGAAATCAGAATGAGTACCGACAAAACCACTGCAGCGTTAATAAAGGAAAATGTATTGAATAATGAAGTATTATTAAAACCAGTAGAAACCTCCATCTGCATAGAAACTAAGATGAGACAAAATGATATTACATTTCCTAGATCATGGCTGCTTAATAAGATTGATCATAAATAAGAATAACCTACTCACATATAAGGCATATGTTTTCGCAAAATTGTTTAAAAACGAATCATATTCTTAAGTGATTAAGACTATGAACTATGAAACCCTTCTAAAATAAGAGACTTAATGTTATACCCCGTAGTTCCAGGGTATGTATGCAAGGACGTACGTACGAGAATACGACAGAAAGATTGGAAAGGAAGAAAGAGGTGAATTTTCCACGGAAAAGTTTCCGGTTTTTGTGAAGGAAAAAGGTTCGTTTATGGGAATTGGATTCCCAGATTTGGTATTCGGACTTCCTGGAATATTAGAGAATTATGGAATTTTATTTTCGAAAATGGTCACGTGGGGCCCACGGGAGAAATTTACGGTTTTGTGGGGCCCGCTTTGATTTTGAGATTTTGGCCGTTTTGGATATTTTCGGAAGACGAAATATTTTGGACAAATCGGGGGGCGACACGTGTCACCCCCATGTGGCACCTTTGGGCCGAAATATGTTTGTGCACAACACTTGTTAGAGTCGTTTCGACTAAACGTTTTCCACTTTCGTAGGGAATTTCCGGCTATGTCATTTAGTATTTTTATGGATTTTTCCGAGAGACTAACATTTTGGACCAACGAGAGGGCGGCACTTGGCACCCTCTCATTGGTGGGCAAAGTGGGCGGCATGGACGATTTTGGGGAGGGCAAGTGGGAGATATTTTTGGTAGATATTTTGTGTGCAAGTTGGCTAGGACACTTGGGTGAATCTTGGCCCTACACTTGCTAGGCACTTGGCTAGATCTTGGCCATTGGTTGGCCTTGGCTTGTGCTATAAATACCCCTCTCCTTTGATGAACTTCTTCATCCAAAATGCCTAAGTCTTGAGAGCCTTCCTCCCTTTTCGCAGGCCCTCGCCGAGAGTCCCCTAGTGGTAGGCGAGGGTAGCCACCCCTCCTGTGGTGGTGTGGGTACCCCCTAGCCTAGTTTGTTTCATATAAGACCACCCCCCACTAGGTAGAAATACTCTCAAAAGTATTGTTATAATGCCCAAATTACCATAGCCATATACCTTGTAGTATTCTAAGGTAATACCTTTACAAAAAGCCCGTTATACTATTATACTTCCGTCACTACAAAACCAAAACCCTAGGAAAATCTCCATTTGTCCGGAGTATTGTGTGTGTTTGGTTAGAACTTCTAAGGGTGGTTTAGAGCGGGTTGGAGCGCTGAGTCGAGCTAAACGATTGACCAGTATCGACTTTAAACTCGGATAATTATGGGCTTATCGAGGTAATTATCTTGTCCCCCTATTGTAATTGGAAATTACATGTTGTTAGATTATATAGTAGAAGTATACTATATATAGTACTGAACTGTAATTACATAGGACTGTATTACAGTAGACTTGTGTAGTAGTACCGTGGAGTAGAATTGTACCCGTGGTTAGATGTATAACCCCGGTTGGCTTGGTAGCCGCCTCGTTAGAGAGGAGGTTTACGCTGTCATGGGGAGGTCACGAAATTTCTGTAGAAAGTTCTACGATGAGACCTAAATGTTAATAAGCGCCTTGTGGCCTTATAGGTTGAAGTACTACGTGTGGCGCGTTACTTGGCAGGAGTAGCCGACGGCTTGAGGTACTCGGAGCATTTTGCTATTAGTCGATAATCGTCGCGAGGTATGTGAACCTCTTCCTATCTCTCTAGCATGATATGTGTGAACTATGTAGTACGGTAGACGTACATGTGCTAAATGTGTTTGAATGGTTTAAAACATAAAGTGTTATAACGGCTTTATGGGAAGTTGGTTATAACAGCTTTATGTTAGTAAGAAAATACATGTGGTTTTTAAGAGGTAACTGATTTGAACTATAACTGGCTTGTTATATGATAAGAAAGAACTTGAAGTATTTTCAAAAGATTTTTGAATCATTTTGAAAGGAGAAGTAATACTTGGTGTTTGAAAACTTAAGAGTTATACTAGCTTTATGGGAAGTTAGGTATAACGGCTTAAGAATGCTTTACTGATTTCGGAAATCAGAATGTGTATCGACAAACCATCGGCGTTAATAAAAGGAAATGTTTTGAATAATTAAGTATTATGAAAACCAAGAGAAACTTCCATCCGCATGTAGCTAAGATGAGACAAAATGATATTTCCTAGATCATGGCTGCTGTAATAAGATTGTTATAAACAAGAATATCCTACTCACATATAAGGCTTATGTTTCTCAGATTGTTTAAAAGAGAATTATATTCTTAAATGAATAAGACTATGAACTACGAAACCTTTCTAAAAATAAGAAACGTGAACGTTTGAAATTAGGCAAACTTGGACGTTTGAAAAATAATGTTGTTACTTGATTTTACAAAGAGAAGTAATTGATTTACTTTAAAAGGATAGTCACTCTATTTTATACTACGGGTATTGTGTGACATTGTGAAAGTAACGTATCTTTTAAAGAGTTGATGTATGAAGTACTTTGGGGATAAAAACCCGATTTTGTTAATCATATAGTAGAAGGTACCTTGTGTGAACAACTTGATTGTATTGGTTTGTGATAGCCTTGTAATACTTTCTTGATTGCGTTGATAAGTAAACGTGTTGGGATGCTACGTGTGTTAGTATCTTGTGATGTTTGTGTGAAGGGGGTTCCCTTGATTGTGCTTATTAACTATCATCGTTATGATAGTATTGTGGCATTCATCTCTTGAGATGTTTCCGGGTTAAGTCGCCTCCGACGCGGGTAGACTCAGCGGGTCGATGGACCTATGATTCGAGAATACCTCACGCAGTCCCGGCCTATGCGGAACTACGAGTTCCGTGTTAGTGTCGCCCTTATGGGCATGCGGTCTCAGCGCTACGCGGATCGCGGTCCGTGACGACGCCGGAGTAGCTACCTCGATGCGGGATGCCTCATGCGGGCCGATGAGATTGGCCTATGCGAGTCTGCGGAAGTTCCAGGATCGACGCGACATTAGATATCGCGGGCAAGTGGCCGCCTTTGATCATGTGACGGCCAGACAGATCTTATGATACGCTTCATGACCTTGTTGACTGCGTGGGTGTTAGTAGACGGCTATGCCTTCGCATTTACCCCGCACGGTGTTATTATGGCACAGTGGGACTCGTGTTCATGTGTGTTCCTTGGAACTTTTATATCATAAACCGCCGTGAGGAATGTGTCCCACGCACGATTGATGTTGCGGCGTGAGACCCATCGTTATGTTCTTTGGTGATGACTTGAGGCGTGAGTCCTCGACTTGATATGATCGCTTAGTTATTGTAAAAGCGTAGTTTGGTCATCATACATGTCTCCCGCTTTATAGACTATTATGATTTCATTTGCGATTTTTAGTTTCACATACTCTGCACTGTATCGACCTCCTTCGGGCCGCGTTCATGCCGCAGTTGAGGTACACCGCCGTTGATCCTAGCTCTCGTGGTCAGATTCAGCTTGGGAAGCTCCGTCACGAGGCTTATCAGTGTAGTCCCCGTCGTAGTAAGTGTTTACATTCAGGGCTGGCGGGCCCCGTCCCGCCATTGTTAACATATCATTCTTAGAGGTCCGTAGTAATCGCTGTGGGCATGGTTTGTAAAAAGGATTAAACTGCTCATGTTAAAAGTTGTCATTTATATATATGCCAAAGGCAAGTTTTCACTGATTATTGTTTTATACTTCGTTATCTCATATGGTTGTGTTTGTTCCATTACACTGATGTATGTCTACTGGGTGCCCGGTAAGGCACTACCACGCCCCGGTTCGGTCGTGACAAAAGTGGTATCGTGAGCGCTTAATCCTGAAAGTGTCTACGCATCGTATCCAAGAGAGTCTTGATTATCGTGTGTTGTGCACCACATCAATAATCGTGAGGCTATAGGATATTTAGGATTGGTTTCTATTCTTCTCACTCGAGATCGTGCCTTAGAGTCGTGTTGTAAGTTGAACCTCCGACGAAATCTTTTCCTTATCATTATGCCTCCGCGCAGGCAACCCGAGCCCAGAGGGCAAGGCACCGGCGGAGCCGCGAGTAGAGTTCGAGAGGGCGAGGGCACAGCCCAATCATTACCTAGGTAGTGCTTCATTCGGGATTTCGCGACGCCACTAGCCCCAGCAGAGTTTAGCACTGGACGGCGGCTCATCGCCCACGATATTTGAACCTTCAGTTCCACGACCGGGAACAGTGAATATAGATTTCAAAGAGGCGACCCTGTTACTAGCTATAGATTTGGCTACCAGAGATTATACCGATGTACCACGAGTCTTGATGACTACCTAAGAGAGGGTTGTGCAAGAGTAATTCTTCAGTTGGGCTTGAGCATGGCCTGTGTACGGGCTTATGTACAAGCCGAAAACGTAGATTGACGGGTTAACCAAGGATGCAGAAGAGGGCGAGAGCAAGGTCCTTCGGTAACTTTCAAGGTGGGTATACCTTAAGTGCTATGTTCGATAGCAAAGGTGTTAGTTGTGATTAGAATCACGTGGGTTAACCGAGTAAGATTTTGGGGATAGAAGGTGTGAGCCTTAGAGTGTTATACGTAAAGACCTTAGAGGTAAGGCCATCTCGAGAAAGGTGTAGTGTATGTTTGACCTTATAGGAGTGCATAGTGCACGCGAGCTATGTTCGTGGGATAAGTCCCGCAGTAGCGTGATTTGAAGGAAGGTAGTCGAGCTAAGAAGACCGCCGTTTTCGTAACGTGTTTAGTAAGATTGTTCTTCGGGAGATGGTATTTCGCTACCGGTCGTGGTTGAGGCTACGCGGTCAACCCGCGTAGGTTTGGTGGTGGGGTCAGTTTGTGGTGGTCCTCTTGTGTTAGGGTCACGAGGGTGTTAGGCCCATGTTTAGTTAGCCGCAAGTTCGTGGATGCGTTCGACCGCTGGTCCGCCGATGGGGCAACCTATCGTGTTCTTCGGTCGTGTCGTTCCTCGGCGTTGTTGATGTTATCCAAAAGGTTGTGAGGTTGCACGGTGCCTACCTTCACCTTATGACGATGGAGCCTGTGGTATCACTGTTTCTCCTTCGGAGTTTTGTACCGTGCAGGCTAGGAACTCGCAGTCTCCTCAGACGCATTCGCCTCGGGCGGTGTTTTGATTTCGCAGTAGCCGTGAGGATCGTTGTCTCCGGGGGAGTGTTTAAGCTACCATTTCAAGTTCGGATGTCGCCTTGCGACGCCTTGTAGGGCGAAATGCAAGTTGCGGCCGATTGGTTCGATGTTGGCGGTGGTTCGGATAGTTGGTTCAGCTTGTTCCAGCAGATCGGATAGTGAAGCTTGTCTGAAGAAGTTCCGCACTGCAGGAATTGTGCGGATAATCGGCGACGACGCTTAGAGTTCGTTGACGGTCGGTCTTCTTGAAAGTACCACCCCGCAGGTGTGACGAGTTTTGGAAATGAAGGAACTTAGCCCGAGTTACTTGGGCCTTTGTGAGTTCATGAAGAATAGGCCAGTTGCCTATATGTTAGCATTTGCCGTCCGACTTAGGAGGAAGGACGTCCGGTCTTTCGTATTGTTATGTTCGAAAGTATCGAAGATCCATCCGAATGATCGATTAATGATGACCACGTTAGAGATAGTAACCCCGAAGTTTTGGATACTAAAGCGATTTCGAAATGTGATAAGAATCCGAGTGTACAACGCCTTGATCGTGACGCAGCCTGCATCGTTTGTTGGGTCGTCGAGCAAGGCTCGCGACAAAGTGACAAAAGTAGTATTATTTGTGGTGATGTAGAGGTGTTTCTCGTGGACTTAGATGTAAGTGTTGCGCAGTATTTCGTGGCGGTATGGCGAGATTGTTTCGTAAGTATAGTAGTGAAGACTATCTTGGCGCACGCTTGTTTTGAGACTTAGAAGGAACATTCGACGAATGTTTCTAAGGAAGAATGTTATACCCCGTAGTTCCGTGGTATGTATGCAAGGGCGTGCGTGCGAGAATACGGCGTAAAGATTGGAAAGGAAGAAAGAGGTGAATTTTCCACGGAAAAGTTTCCGGTTTTGTGAAGGAAAAGGTTCGTTTATGGAATTGGATTCCCGATTTGGTATTCGGACTTCTGGAATATTAGAGAATTATGGAATTTTATTTTCGAAAATGGTCACGTGGGCCCACTGAGAAATTTACGCTTTGTGGGGCCCGCTTTGATTTTGAGATTTTGGCCGCTTGGATATTTTCTAAGACGAAATATTTTGGACAAATCGGGGCGACACGTGTCACCCCCACGTGGCACCTTTGGGCGAAATATGTTTGTGCACAACACCCTGCTAGAGTCGTTTTCGACTAAACGCTTTCCACACTTTCGTAGGGAATTTCCGCTATGTCATTTAGTATTTTTGCGGATTTTTCCGAGAGACTAACATTTTGGACCAACGAGGCGGCACTTGGCACCCTCTCATCAGTGGGCAAAGTGGCGGCATGGACGATTTTGGGGGCAAGTGGGAGATATTTTTGGTAGATATTTTGTGTGCAAGTTGGCTAGGACACTTGGGTGAATCTTGGCCCTACACTTGCTAGGCACTTGGCTAGATCTGGCCATTGGTTGGCCTTGGCTTGGCTATAAATACCCTCTCCTTTGATGAACTTCTTCATCCAAAATGCCTAAGTCTTGAGAGCCTTCCTCCCTTTTCGCAGGCCCTCGTCGAGAGTCCCCAGCTGGGTAGGCCGAGGGTAGCCACCCCCTCCTTTGTGGTGTGGCCAGGGTACCCCTAGCCTAGTTTGTTTCATATAATACCCCCCCCCTCTGGGTAGAAATACTCTCAAAAGTATTGGTATAATGCCCAAATTACCTTAGCCATATACCTGGTAGTATTCTAAGGGTATACCTTTACAAAAAGCCCAGGTATACTATTATACTTCCCACAATACAAAACCGAAACCCTCGGAAAATCTCCATCGTCCGATGGAGTATTCTGTAGAAGTTGGTTAGAACTTCTAAGGGTGGTTTAGAGCGGGTTGAGCGCCTGAGTCGAGCTAAACGATTGCCGGGATCGACTTTAAACTCGGATAATTATGGGCTTATCGAGGTAATTATCTTGTCCCTATTGTAATTGGAAATTACATGTTGTTAGATTATATAGTAGAAGTATACTATATATAGTATCGAATCTGTAATTACATAGGATCAGACATGAGACTTGTGTAGTAGTACCGCGAGTAGAATTGTACCCGTTAGGTTAGATGTATAACCCCGGTTGGCTTCGTAGCCGCCTCGTTAGAGAGGAGGTTTACGCCGTCATGGGGAGGTGCAGAAATTTCTGTGAAAGTTCTACGATGAGACCTAAATGTTAATGTCACTTGTGGCCTTATAGGTTGAAGTACTACGTGGCGCTCTACTTGGCTTGGGAGTAGCCGGCTTGAGGTACTTGAGCATTTTGCTATTAGTCGATAATCGTCGCGAGGTATGTGAACCTCTTCCTATCTCTCTAGCATGATATGTGTGAACTATGTAGTACGAGACGATACGTGCTAAATGTGTTTGAATGGTTTAAAACATAAAGTGTTATAACTGGCTTTATGGGAAGTTGGTTATAACGACTTTATGTTAGTAAGAAAATACATGTGGTTTTTAAGAGGTAATCGATTTGAACTATAAGCGCTTGTTATATGATAAGAAAGAACTTGAAGTATTTTCAAAAGATTTTGAATCATTTTGAAAGGAGAAGTAATACTTGGTGTTTGAAAACTTAAGAGTTATACTAGCTTTATGGGAAGTTAGGTATAACGGCTTAAGAATGCTTTCTTGATTTCGAAATCGAATGTGTATCGACAAACCATCGCTGCGTTAATAAAAGGAAATGTTTTGAATAATTAAGTATTATGAAAACCAAGAGAAACTTCCATCCGCATGTAAGCTAAGATGAGACAAAATGATATTTCCTAGATCATGGTCATTGTAATAAGATTGTTATAAACAAGAATATCCTACTCACATATAAGGCTTATGTTTCTCGATTGTTTAAAAGAGAATTATATTCTTAAATGAATAAGACTATGAACTACGAAACCTTTCTAAAAATAAGAAACGTGAACGTTTGAAATTAGGCAAACTTGGACGCTTGAAAATAATGTTGTTACTTGATTTTACAAAGAGAAGTAATTGATTTACTTTAAAAGGATAGTCACTCTATTTTATACTACGTATTGTGTGACATTGTGAAAGTAACGTATCTTTTAAAGAGTTGATGTATGAAGTACTTTGGGGATAAAACCCGATTTTGTTAATCATATAGTAGAAGGTACCTTGTGTGAACACCTTGATTGTATTGGTTTGTGATAGCCTTGTAATACTTTCTTGATTGCGTTGATAAGTAAACGTGTTGGGATGCTACGTGTGTTAGTATCTTGTGATGTTTGTGTGAAGGGTTTCCCTTGATTGTGCTTATTAACTATCGACCGTTATGATAGTATTGTGGCATTCATCTCTTGAGATGTTTCCGGTTGTCGCCTCCGACGCGGGTAGATCAGCGGTCGATGGACCTATGATTCGAGAATACCTACGCAGTCCCGGCCTATGCGGAACTACGAGTTCCGTGTTAGTGTACGCCCTTACGGGCATGCGGTCTTGTGGCTACGCGGATCGCGAAGTCGGGACGATGCCGGAGTAGCTACCTCGATGCGGGGACGCCATGCGGCCGATGAGATTGGCCTATGCGAGCTGCGGAAGTTCGGATCGACGCGCACATTAGATACATCGCGCAAGTGGCCGCCTTTGATCATGTACGGCCTGCAGACAGATCTTATGATACGCTTCATGACCTTGTTGGTACCGTAGGTGTTAGTAGACGGCTATGCCTTCGCATTTACCCCGCACGGTGTTATTATGGCACGTGGGACTCGTGTTCATGTGTGTTCCTTGGAACTTTTATATCATAAACCGCCAAGAATGAGAATGTGTCCCACGCACGATTGATGTTAATGGCGTGAGACCCATCCGTTATGTTCTTTGGTGATGACTTGAGGCGTGAGTCCCTGACTTGATATGACTGCTTAGTTATTGTAAAACTGTAGTTTGGTCATCATACATGTCTCCTGCTTTATAGACTATTATGATTTCATTTGCAGTATTTTTAGTTTCACATACTTGCACTGTTAGATCGACCTCCTTCGAGGCCGCGTTCATGCCGCAGTTGAGGTACACCGCCGTTGATCCTAGCTCGTGGTCACAGCGTTTGGGAAGCTCCGCCACGAGGCTTATCAGGGTGTAGTCCCCGTCAGAGTAAGTGTTTACATTCGGGGTTGGCGGCCCCGCCCCGCCATTGTTGACATATCATTCTTAGAGGTCTGTAGTACTGTTGTGGGCATGGTTTGTAAAAAGGATTAAACTGTTCATGTTAAAAGTTGTCATTTATATATATGCCGAAAGGCAAGTTTTCACAGATTATTGTTTTATACTTCTGTTATCTCATATGGTTGTGTTTGTTCCGCTGATTACTCTGATGTATGTCTACTTGGGTGCCCGGGGTAAGGCACCAGTCACGGGCCCCGGTTCGGGTCGTGACACTTAAGTACTTGAAATTAGGCAAACTTGAACTTAGGAAAAGAATGTTGTTACTTGATGTTGAAAAGGAAAGTGTTTGGGTTTACCTAAAAATGTGAGTCACCCTATTTTTATACTACGGGTATCGGGTGACCTTTATAAAAGAAATGGATCTTTTAAAAAGAATTTAACGTATGTAATACTTTGGGGTCAGAACCTGGACTTTGGCCTAAAATAAACTTGAGTTGTGTGTAACTTGCCTATGTTTGTGTTTGATAGCCTTGTTGTGCAAATACTGTATTTCTATACCACCGCGTCTCTCGATGGAGGCGGTGATTTGTTATGAGCGATTCTTCACCGAGTCCCACGGATGGGCGACACGATTTCATCCGATTCTTCACCGAGTCCCATAGGATGGGCCGACACGTATTCCATCCGATTATTCACCGAGTCCCACGAGATGGCCGACACGTATTCCATCTGATTATTCACCGAGTCCCACGAGATGGGCCGGGACACGTATTCCATCTGATTCTCTACCGAGTCCCATGGGATGGGCCGGGACACGTATTCCACATGATTATTTACCGAGTCACACGGGATGGGCCGGGACACGTATTCCACACGATTTATACCTGAAGATCGGTGAGGAAGGAGTTCCACGCGTGAGGATGACTTGAGGCGTCAGTCCACGACTTGACATGATCGCTTATGTTGTGAATCGTAGTTTGGTTATCATACATGTCTCTCGCTTATATAGACTATTATGATTTCATTTACAGTCTTTTACAGTTTCACATACTTGGTACCTGTTGTACTGACCTCCTTCGGGGGGCTGCGTTCATGCCGCAGGTAGAGGTACATCGGTTGTCGATCCCCGCGTTTAGGATCACATTTCAGCGTATTGGGAAGCTCCGTTCCTTCGGAGGCTTATCTTTTGGTATGTTACCCTGAGTCTGTAGGTTCTTGTACATTCAGGGGTATGGCGGGGCCCTGTCCCGTCATAGTGGTTGTATAAATCTTAGAGGACTATAGCATCACAAGTGTGGTTGTAAGGATTAAACTGTTCAACTTTGTAATTATTTATATATATGCCGAAAGGCGATTTTCTCTCAGGTAAAATGTGTCTCATTTCACATTTTGTTTCATGTATTGTTTTTATGTTCCGCTGATTACTCTGATGTTGTATCACTAGGGTGCCCGGGGTAAGGCATCAGTCACGGGCTCGGGGTCGGGTCGTGACAGGGGGGGGGGAGGCTCTCGGCCAAGGCTTCTTAAAAGAGGGGGGGTGCTCTGGACGAACCACTCAAGAGGGGAGGGAGGATTTCAAGACTTAGAAAGATTGCTCAAGTTTTGGATGAAGAAAGTCTTCAACTTAGAGGGGTATTTATAGGTCAAAAAATGGCTAACCAATGGCCAAGATCCCTCCAAGTGTAAGGCAAGTGTAGGGCTAGATTTTAACCATGTGTACCTTATCCATCTACCACACCAACTTGCACAAAAATATCCTACCAACTCCCTCCTCCAAATCGTCCATGCCGCCCACACTTCCTTCCAATGTGAGGGTGACACATGTCACCCTCTCGTTGGTCCAAAATATTTCGTCTCTCGAAAAAATCCGCAAAAATTAAAAACGACATAGCCGTATTTTTCCCTTCGCAAGTTTAGTAAAACGTTTCGTCGAAAAACGACTCCTTTCGGCACTTGTGTACAAATTTTCGAACCTTGCCAACTTTAAGGCTTAAATTTTATACGTACGCCCTCACGTACATACTCTGTAAATACGGGGTATAACACTTGCTAACCTCCTATTGGCCAAGTATTTCTTCACAAAATATTTCATCCACACTTAGTTATTTTTCATCCCATTTCGATGGACATGTAACATAGTATACCAAGACTTAATAAATCCACTAAGTCCATAATTCTAATGAAAAATAATTCCATTACTAGAATTAATTCTTGTCATCACATTAAACTAGAAAATTTTCCGTATAAGGAAATGTAAAAATCCTTTCCTTTCGACATTCCAATCTTAATTCTATAATCATGTTCTTGAATCACGGGGTGTAACATTCTTCCCCCCTTAGAAACATTCGTCCCCGAATGTTCTTTCGAAGTCCAATTTAATTAGATAGAGACATAGTCTCCCTTTACTACACCCTTCATACAACATATGCCACCCATGGCCACATAACAATACTTATACTAAAATGCAACCTTGGCACTCACGAAGCCAACTAGCCCATACTCATAATGACCTCAAAGTCTGTCATAATCCTCTCTACTAGGTCTACCAGGGTCTGACGACTGTATCATCGCCGGGAAAATATTATATTCCCGCTCAGCTTCCACCCCAAACACTCACGGGTGTAGTTACCTCGAAAGGTTCCTATGGATTCAGGCTCTATTCATTTACACTTGGTTGTTATCTTTCTTACTGGTCGTACTCTTTCCGTACTTCCAACTCATACTAGCATACATACATAACTTCCATACCGATTCTGGCCTCTAATCTTTGGAGTCACTCTTTTAAACAACAGAAGGCCATTTCCGACTCCCACGACCTGGTTCCGGTGGAACGCGTCCACGAACCCGTAAAACAATTAACTAGACTTGGGCCTTGCACCCTCGTGACCCTATCACGTAGCGGAACTACTACCAACCGATCCCACTCCATTTCAAACTATGAGGCGACCCGTAATAGGTCCTCAACCCGACTCCGCGTCGCACTTAACTCTTATCCTTGGTCTGACTTAAAATCTTATTGCCAGAGAAAGCCTTATATATCTAAGGTCTCGGCAGTTATCAATATTCTTAGGCTCGCAATTCCCATGCTCCAAGCCTACCTTACCAGTCCCCCCGTAAACGGGTACAATAACTTCTCACAATACCATAATCGTGTCGTCTTGATCACCACAACCCTTACTTACTCTATACGGATCTCATCCGTACAATCCTCTTACGTACACCACGTAGATTAATCTATTAACACGGCATTCCATTAAGTTTCTTAACATGACTTCTTAAGGGTCCACTGCCTTATCAGACAGTTCATCATTTCCCAATTATCCCAAAATAAAACATAAGACCTTGGCGAGAATTCATTAACTGTTCCATACCTTCCTGGTATCTAGTTAGTCTTTACCAACTCCTGGTAATCTAAAATCATTCTAGGCAACACGCGTCTGACCCTCATACATAACTCCGTATAGCTGTATGTCACAATGCCAACTATACTATAATCATTACCAACCTGGATACGCAATCCACATAGTCCTTCCGGGTCATCACGCTTTATCGTAGCTGCAATCAACATAACTCGTTAGGGAGAGACGACCCTAACAACACAGCTCTATCGCACGATATCAGAGTGAGAAAAATGGAAACTAATCCTAAATACCCTGCAGCCTCCTGATTATAGATGTAGTGCACAACACACCGATAATCAAGACTCTACTAGACACGGTCTGTAGACACTTTCTGAGGACTAACTGCTCTGATACCACTTTTATCACGACCCGAACCCGGTCCACGACTGGTGCCCTACCTGGGCACCCTTATACTCATACAACATAATAAACTGCGGAAGATAAATAACACTTTTTAAAAAAAAACTAAGGCCAAGCCGATAAGGCTGCCATAACATAAAAATTACCCGAAAGGGTCTACACTGTTTAACAATGTAAAAACAACTCTAGCCAGTCCAGCCCACAGATGAATACAGACCTCTAAGATTTGGACCAATGCTATGACGGGACAGGGCCCCGCCGTACCCCTGAATATACATAACCATGACGACAAGCTCCGGAACATTGGAGCCATCTCAAAATGTCAACCGATCCTAAGCTCGCGGATCCACAATCGTACCTAAACTGCGGACATGAACGCAGCTTCAAGGGGTCGGCATAACAAAAATTTAATATGGAACGAAAAATAAGGTACAGTAACAAATCATAACTGTACAAAAGAATGACAGGGGCAAGTATAAAGAAAGGGTAAATACCAGATCCTACCGTGTCATTTCAATCTCGTGAACTTAATCGTACCTTATTATTTTTTCCCATTTTTCCATAAGAGTATAGTCAAATTCATACGTACATACTTAAGAAAACTCATCAAGTTCATAAACATATAACTTACGTATCTTGCATAACCTAATCCGTCCCTTTATGGAGGAACGCTTTATCGTTTACCAACTGGGACGCGATAGAGTCACATAAGTCTGCTCATAAAGGTATACTTCCCGGCCCAATCTGGGACACGATAAAATCACATAAGTCTGCCCATAAATGTATACTGCATAAAAATAGGAGGCTCATGATCAAAACAGGGTCCCTCGCCCGTAGTATCGATAAGCAATCCTACTCCTGGGACTATTTCACCCGCATAGGTCCTGTGGACCCGCATGAGGTATTCCTCGCATAGGTTGTACCCGCCCGCATGGGACTATTTCACCCGCATAAGCCCTTAAGGACTCGCATAAGGTATTCCTCGCATCATGGGTAGCAAATCCACGGAACAGGTAGTATAACGTCTTGGGGGTTTACCCCTCATTTATAATCTTACCCTGAAGAAGGTGGTATAACGTCTTGGGGGTTTACCCTTCATTTATACTCTTACCCTGGAGAAGGTGGTATAACGTCTTGGGGGTTTACCCCTCATTTATACTCTTACCCTAACTCAACCGCCCGTCATACATAACATAAGCCCTACCGGCTTATCATACATAATATAAGCACTACCGACTTATCATACATAACATAAGAACCACCGGCTTACCATACAAAACATAAGCACCACCGGCTTATCATACATTATATAAGCAAGTTAAGAAATCCCCTAACTTCTTATTAGCTTGTTCATATACACTCTCATTTTTGTTTACTTAAGGCACTAACATGTCATTATAAAATCCGGGAATTTAACCCAACGTACTACGTGACTCTAGTCCTTTAAAATGATTCTCTTTCAAATAAAACTTCCAAGATACTAATAACCTGTCACGACCCGTTCCGGGGCCCGTGACTGGTGCCTTACCGGGGCACCCAAGTAGTCATACATCAGAGTAACCAGCGGAATATAAAACAAGACAGGAAACAGTTTATAAAATACGACACAGTTTATGTGAGAAAACATCGCCTTTCGGCATATATATATATACATGTTTTAGCAGTTACATCCGACAATCGCATACATGACTACAGACCTCTAAGGAAATATACAACTATGGCGGGACAGGGCCCCGCCATACCCTGACTGTACACACTATCTACAATACAGGGAGATCATACCAAAAGTAGAGCCTCCGGAGAAGATGGAGCTCCTGACACCAATGCAAAGAGATCCTAAGGATGCGGATCTAGCACCTGCCGCCTTACCGCGGCATGAACGCACCCGGGCGAGGTCAAGACAGTACCAAGTATGTGAAACTATAAAGTACTTTAAAATGAAATCAAAGTATTTAAAACCTTTTCACAAATACAATCACTCAATTGCACATAGTGTCACATCACAAACAATAACAGAATAGGAAAAGCAGAATGTGTCTAGTCTAGGCCGCGAATGATCGGGCAAGGCCAATCGCCCATAGTATCATTTGCGTGCCTAGTCCTCGACTTCCGCACCGCATAGGTCACACATGCACCGCATGAGGTATACCTCGCGATCGGGGCAGCCAACCCCAGATCCGCCTAGGCTCCGCAGCCGCATAGCCTCAAAAGACCGCGTAGTCTCAGCAGCATCGCATAGGAATCCCCGATCGCTAAACGCCCGGAATGATCAATCCTGGAGCATACCGCTGCTCCGCATAGTCTCACAGACCGCATAGGCCGTATAGACCCGCATCAAGGGGGGCAAGCCCTCGGTATAAATAAGTCAAGGGGGTAGGTGATACAATAACAGTACAACGGACTTACCGGTTAACAACGTAAGCACAGCAAGAAGAATGACCCCCTTACACAAAGATTTCAAGACACTAACACGATAGCATCATAATATGTCTACTTATCAAACAAATCTTACTATACTTAATGAAATCAATACAAGGCTTTTATAAACAAACAAGTAAACAGTTCCTTTTTATCTTTCTTAAGTTGTTATACCTAACTTCCCATAAAGCTAGTATAACTCTTAAGCTTTTGTTTTAAAAACCAGATATTTATCTTCTGTTAAAAATGATCCAGTATTCTCTTGAAATGTTTTCGATTCTTATTATTCAAAGCTTAAGCCGAGGCATTACAGACGTATTATTCAGGCTTAAGCCGTGAGGCATTGCCGTAAGTATTATTCAGATAGCACATGTACGTCTACCGTACTATATATATTGTAAAATATCATGCTTAGGAAGAATCACATACCTTCTTGGCGAAAATCCTCCTGCCAAGTCGAGTATGTCGCGCGCAGAGAATCAGCCTATAATAGTCACAGACATCTATCAAAGTCTAGACTACTCTGAAGGTCATTCTAAACAGAGGGTTTACAATTCTACGGAAAGTTGGGCAAAGACAACCCTACCCATGAGCTATATAAGTTCATCGTGAAAACAAATTCTATGTGAGTACAGTTCAATTATTCTTCTTTTAAACCCTTCTACTGTGATAACAGTTCAATTCTATTCTGTGATATTCTTCTAAGTATTTATACTTATTCTTATACTTCTACAGTATGCATTCTCTAATACAAAAGAGGGTTAGGATTATTTACCTCGGTAAGCCCAATAATATCCTAGATAAAGTCGCGCCTGAGCAAGGTTTAGCTCCTATGTTGTACGCTCCGGTAGCTCCAAGAACCTTAGAAGTTCTTCACAACTTCTACGGAGTACTACTGGAATTGGGCTAGGGTATTTTGGGCATTATAACAATACTTAGAAGGCAACTTTCTACCAAGGGAGGGGGGTAGATTTCGGCTAGGCTAGGGTGGGGTAGGCCCTCGGCCAAGCTCACTCAAGGGGGGGGGGGAGATGTTGGACGATAGGCTAAGGGAGAGGAGAGGATTTTTTCAAGACTTGGAAGATTTGTGGATGAAGAACTCTTCATCTCTAAGGGGGTATTTATAGCTCAAGCCTTGGCCAACCAATGGCCAAGATGAAGACAAGTGCAAGGCAAGTGTAGGGTGAGGATTAACTATACACAAATATCCTACCAACTCCTTGACTTGTGCACAAGGCACAAAAAACGTGCCAAGGCATTCCAATTCGTCCAAATGGACGATTCAAGTCCACCAATGGGAGGGTGCCAAGTGTTGCCCTCCCGTTGGTCCAAAATGTTTCGTCTCTCGGAAAAATCCGCAAAAATACTAAATGACATAGCCGGAATTTTCTACGAAAGTCAGGAAACGTTTCGTCGGAAAACGATTCTTTTAGCGAGTTGTGTACAAATTTCGAACTAGGCCTAACTTTAAGGCTAAACTTTTGTACGTACGTCCTCACGTACATACTCCGGAAATACGGGGTATAACATTCTCCCCTCCTTAGAAACATTCGTCCCGAATGTTCCTTCTCAAGACAGTTAACGATAAGATTCTTCATAACTTAAACAGTTTGCAAATGCCACACGCGGCCACAAAACAACACTTAGGCATAAACGATAACGAAAATTTACAAGTAGGAAAGTGAATTACCTGGAGGTGTGGGGAATAGGTGAGGATACTTCTGCCTCATGTCCTCCTCGGCTTCCCACGTCATCTCCTCTCTGAGCTCGTTCCGCCACAAGACTTTGACGGAAGCCACGTCCTTCGTCCGCAGACGCCTAACCTGACGATCGACTATCGCTATGGGAATCTCCTCATACGATAACCCCTCGGTCACCTGGACATCGTCAATCGGGTGTACCCTAGATGGATCCCCGATACATCTCCTCAGCATAGATACGTGAAAAACCGGATGCACTGCCTCCAGATCGGACGGCAGATCCAACTCATAGGCAACCTTGCCTACCTTGCGACAATCAAACGCCCAATGTACTGCCGAAGTTTCCTTCTTCCCGAATCTCAACACACCCTTCATGGGTGACACCTTTAGGAAAACCCAATCATGAACCTCGAACTCACGATGCCGACGACGATGATCTGCGATACGACTTCGCCGACTCGAGCCGTCGATAGCCGCCTCGGATAAGCTTCACCTTATCCATCGCTCACGCACCAAATCTGGTCCCACTAGCCGCACTCGCCCACATCGAACCAACCTATAGGCGACCGCACTTCCTCCCATACAAGGCCTCATAAGGCGCCATCTGAATACCGGAGTGGTAGCTATTATTATACGCAAACTCAACTAGAGGCAAATGATCCTCCCAACTACCATCGGTCAATAACACGGGCTCGCAAAGATATCCTCGAGTGCGGATAGTGCGCTCGGCTTTGTCTGCATCTGTGGATGAAATGCGATTGTGCTCACTGCGCCCCTAAACCCTCTCGAAGGACCTCTGAAGTTAGCCGTAATCGGGCTCCTGCATGCGATATGATCGAAATAGGGACTCCATGCACCGACGATCTCTCGGATGTAAAGTCCGCATAATCCTCACCGAAAGTCGCCCTAACGGGAAGAAAGTGGGCTGATTTCACCGGCCGACGATAACCCATATAGAATCATGTCTCCTCCGAGTGCGAGGTAATCCTGTGATGAAGTCCATGTTGATTACCTCCCACTTCCGTGTCGGGATCTCAATCGCAGAATAAGCCACCGTGCCTCGTGCTCTACCTTCACCGCCGACAACACGGGCACCGAGCTACGAACTCGCAACGTCCTCTTCAAGCCATCCCACCAATACACGATCTAAGGTCGTGGTACATCTTGGTCGACTCGATGGATAGAGTAACGCGCGCCGTGCTTCCCCAAGAACTCTGCCAAGTCCTCAAACATCCGAACACACAACTCGCCAAACCTTAGCACCCCATCAAAGCCTCAAAGGACCCTTGCCCTCACGAAGAGTATCACGATAACGTGCCAAAACCGATCTCGAATCGTTGCCTCTTCACGCCTCGACGATGGAAGACTCGCAACCTCACGAACTCTAACCCCACCGCTATCGTAATCAATCAAGCGGACACCAAGGCTCGCTAATCGATGCAAATCACGAACCATGTCCTCCTCGCTGGCTGCACATCCGATAAGCTCCCATCGACCTACGACTAAGAGCATACGCCACAACATTGGCCTTCCCGTGGTACAGATATCAACATCGTAATCCTTAAGCAACTCTAACCACCGCCTCTGCCGTAAGTTCACTCCTCTCGCTGAAGATATACCGAGGCTCTTGTGGTCTGTATAAATATCCACGTGAACCCCATACAAATAGTGCCTCCGGATCTTCAAAGCGTGAATCACCGCCAGCTCAAATCATGGGGGTAGTTCCTCTCGTGTTTCTTCAGCTGTCGGGATGCATATGCTATAACTCTGCCATGCTGCATCAACACACATCCCAACCCGATGCCTGACGCATCACAATATACGACATAACCATCTGGACCCTCTAGAAGAGTAAGAACGGGCGTCGGCCTCTTTTCAAAGAATCGAAACCCCGCCACAAGCATCACCATCAAACTTGGCCGCTTTACGAGTCACCCTAGTCAATGGTGCGTAGATAAGCAAACTTCTCCACGAACCGCCGATAATATCCTGCAAGGCCCGTGAAATCGCGAACCTCTCGCCGAGTAGTAGGTCTAGGCCAAGTCCTGATCGCCGATCTTGGCGTATCCACTGAATGCCATCACCCAGGCAATATGCCCAAGAAACGCCATCAAGTCAACCAAAACTCACATTTGGAAAACTTGGCGTACAATCGCTAGTCTGGAGAATCACAAGACAGCCTCAAATGCTCGCATGCTCTCGCTCTGGCGAGAATAAACCAAGATATCATCAATGAACACTATCACAAACGTGTCCAAAATGGTTTGAACACTCGTTCATCAAATCCATGAATACCACGAGCATTGGTCACCCAAAAGACATGACTGAACTCATAATGCCCGTCACGTCTGAATGCGATCCTAGGACATCCACCTCTCGACTACACTGATGATAGCCCGATCGCAGATCAATCTTGAGAAACATCTCGCACCGCAACTGGTCGAACAAATCATCAATCACGGGAAGGGTATTCGTTCTTAATGGTCACCTTGTTCACCGTCAGAATCAACACATGCGCAGCGCCCCGCCCTTCTTCTTCACGAACAATACCGCACTTCTGGGGAGAAACACTAGGCCTAATGAAGCCCTTCTCCAAAGAAATCCTCACCGGTCCTTCAACTCTCTCAACTCGGCAGTGCCATTCTGTATGGCGGAATGGAAATAGCCGAGTATCCGCAATACATCTATACAAAACTCGATCTCCTCTCGGGGAGGATACCCGGAGGTCATCCAGGAACACGCCTGGGAACTCGCTACTACGGAACCGATCAAAATCTGGTACCGCACCTCGAGATCAAACACTCGAACTAGATGGTAGATGTACCTTCTCGCACCATCTTCCTAGCCTTGAGGTAGGAAATAAACCTACCCTCTGGCGATACCGTGCTCCTCCCACTCAACAACCGGCCTCAGAAACTGGAACCGTACTACTCTCTCTCTGCAGTCTACATTGGCGTAGCAAGAAGCTAGCCAATCCATCCCCATGATCACGTCAAAGTCAATCATCTCCAACTCTATCAAGTCGGCCAGGGTCCGACGATCAAATGGTCACAGGACAAGCTCTATATACCCGCCGAGCTACCACCGAATCACCCACTGGCGTAGCTACCTCGAACGGGTCTATGGACTCAGGCTCTATCCCTATCCTACTAGCAACAAGGGGAGATATATAGGACAGAGTAGAACCCGGATCTATCAAAGCATAAATATCAAACCCAGATCGATAAGGTACTGTGGCGACATCGTGAGGCCTCACGATCCCGCTTTGGACAAAGCATAAATGCGTTCGAGGACCGCTAGAATCGACCCGCGCCACGACCTGCCGCGACCCGCTGGTCCATGAGTACCTTGCCTCCGGCGAGTAATCGCGAGGATGAAGAAGCGGCAATGCACCACAGATCGGGCCCTACTACCGCCGCCGCCCCGGCCGGACAAACTCGCGAAATGACCTGCTGCCACACGTAGCAAGCTCCCGAGTACGCCTCGAATGGTATCTACCACAACGCACACCGGCGGACCTCGAGCAGTTAGCACCTCGCTACCCGAAATCAAGTCCCGGCCACGACCGCCCCGATCGCTCTGGCCGTATCTTGAAGATGATATAGGAGCGCTCGCGGCCGTGGTGCAAATCGACTTCACGATGCCGCCACCACGAACCACCAAAAGAACCGCCGCTCGCCTTCTTCTGCTGCTGATATCGCTCTACCCGGCGGTCTCTACGCTCCTCACATCCTAGTGCATGAGCCTGCATCCGGGTAATGTCCATGCCTGGCTGAAGGGACACACCCGCACAAGACTCGGCCATGTAATCATCGAGCCCAGTGACATAGCGATGCACCCGGTCCTCCATATCTGCTACCAGTGCAGGGACATATCGAGCCAAAGAATCAAACTCGACATTGTACTCCTCACCAAGGCCCTCCCCGTCGCCTCAAAGAACAAGAATCTATCAGCTCGGGCCCTCCTCATCTGCGGAGGCAAGAAGTGTGTGAGAAAAGCCTCCGAAAACTCCTCCCACTCTGCTGGAGGTGCATGCTCTCCCCGGGAAAGCTCCCATGAATCAAACCAATCGACTGCGGTATCACGCAGCCGATGCGAACCGAATGTCACAGCCTCAGTCTCTGAAGCCCTGATCACCCGCATAATCCTCTGCAGCTGACGGATGAACTCCTGCGGATCATCCTCCGGCCTCGACCCGTAAAACTCTGGAGGGCTACAACTAAGGAAATCCCGTAGCCTCAAACTATCTGCCCTCGGGTGTACCACGGGTGCAACTGGGGCTGGAGCTGGAACTGCCGCATCCAGCCTCTCTCAGACGGGCCACAACTTTAGCCAAAAGTCGGGCCATCTCTCAGTACTCCTAACCTCCGCCCAGCCGTGGGACGAGGTGCTGGTACTGTGGTCTCGCTGGGCCGGGCGCGTCATAGAACTCGCTGCCTCGTATAGACCGGGCACGAGCCCTCGTAACTGGGTGTCTCGCTAGCGCCTCCTCGCCTTGCCCTTCTCGCCCGGTCGCCTTACGTGAGGCATAATCACATAGAAAGGAATACGTTAGAGGTCCAACCTATAACACGACTCTAAAGCACGATCTCGGAATGAGAAGAATGGAAACCAATCCTAAATATCCTATAGCCTCACGATTATTGGTGGTGCACAACACACCGATAATCAAGACTTACTAGATACGATGCTCAGACACTTTCCGAGGATTAATCGCTCGATACCACTTTTGTCACGACTGCCCGGCCCGTGGATCGTGCCTTACCGGCACCCAAGTAGTCATACATCGAGTAACCAGGAATATAAAACAAGACAGAAACAGATTTATAAAATACGCACGCTTTATGTGAGAAAACATCGCTTTCGATATATATATATACATGTTTTAGCGCTACATCCGACATCGCATAAACATGACTACTGCACTTAAGGAAATATACAACTATGGCGGGACGGGGCCCGCCATACCGATCAGATACACTATCTACAATACAGGAGATCATACCAAAAGTAGAGCCTCCTGAGAAGATGGAGCTCACGACACCAATGCAAAGAGATCCTAAGGATGCGGATCTAGCACTGCCGCTTACACTGGCATGAACGCAGCCCCAAGGAGGTCAAGATAACAGTACCAAGTATGTGAAACTATAAAGTACATTAAAATGCAATCAAAGTATTTAAAACCTTTTCACAAATACAATCGCCTAATTGCACATAGTGCCACATCACAAACAATAACGGAATAGGAAAAGCAGAATGTGTGTAGTCTAGGCCGCGCCTGAACGACTCAAGGCCAATCGCCCATAGTATCATTCTGGGTGCCGAGTCCTGGACTTCCGCAGTCCGCATAGGTCACACACCGACCCGCATGAGGTAGACCTCGCATCGGGGCAGCAACCCCGGATCCGCCTAGGCTCCCGCAGCCGCATAGCCTCAAAAGACCGCATAGTCTCAACGGACCGCATAGGAATCCCCGCGTCAGCTAAACGCCGGAATGATCAATCTGGAGCATACCGTCGCCCGCATAGTCTCACAGATCGCATAGGCCGATAGACCGATCGCGTGGCAAGCCCTCGATAAATAAGTCAAGGGGTAGGTGATACAATAACAAGACAACGGACTTACTGTTAACAACGTAAGCACAAAGAAGAATGACCCCCTTACACAAAGATTTCAAGACACTAACACGGATAGCATCATAATATGTCTACTTATCAAACAAATCTTACTATACTTAATGTAAATCAATACAAGGCTTTTATAAACAAACAAGTAAAGCCTTTTTATCTTTCTTAAGTTGTTATACCTAACTTCCCATAAAGCTAGTATAACTCTTAAGCTTTTGTTTTAAAACCAGATATTTATCTTCTGTTAAAAATGATCCAGTATTCTCTTGAAATGTTTTCACTTCTTTATTATTCAGCTTAAGCGTGAGGCATCACAGACGTATTATTCAGGCTTAAGCCAGGCATTGCCGTAAGTATTATTCAGATAGCACATGTACGCTCACCGCACTATATATATTGTAAAATATCATGCTTAGGAAGAATCACATACCTTCTTGCGAAAATCCTCCCGCCAAGTCGAGTATGTCGCTACAGAGAATCAAATTTATAATAGTCACAGACATCTATCAAAGTCTAGACTACTCAAGGTCATTCTAAACAGAGGGTTTACAATTCTACGGAAAGTCAAGCACAACCCTACCCGTGAGCTATATAAGTCTCATCGTGAAAACAAATTCTATGTGAGTACAGTTCAATTATTCTTCTTTTAAACCCTTCTACTGTGATAACAGTTCAATTCTATTCTGTGATATTCTTCTAAGTATTTATACTTATTCTTATACTTCTACAGTATGCATTCTCTAATACAAAAGAGGGTTAGGATTATTTACCTCGGTAAGCCCAATAATATCCTAGATAAAGTCGCGCCTGAGCAAGGTTTAGCTCCTATGTTGTACGCTCCGGTAGCTCCAAGAACCTTAGAAGTTCTTCACAACTTCTACTAAGTACTAAGGGATTTGGGCTAGGGTATTTTGGGCATTATAACAATACTTAGAAGGCAACTTTCTACCAAGGGAGGGGGGTAGATTTCGGCTAGGCTAGGGTGGGGTAGGCCCTCGGCCAAGCTCACTCAAGGGGGGGGGGAGATGTTGGACGATAGGCTAAGGGAGAGGAGAGGATTTTTTTCAAGACTTGGAAGATTTGTGGATGAAGAACTCTTCATCTCTAAGGGGGTATTTATAGCTCAAGCCTTGGCCAACCAATGGCCAAGATGAAGACAAGTGCAAGGCAAGTGTAGGGTGAGGATTAACTATACACAAATATCCTACCAACTCCTTGACTTGTGCACAAGGCACAAAAAACGTGCCAAGGCATTCCAATTCGTCCAAATGGACGATTCAAGTCCACCAATGGGAGGGTGCCAAGTGTTGCCCTCCCGTTGGTCCAAAATGTTTCGTCTCTCGGAAAAATCCGCAAAAATACTAAATGACATAGCCGGAATTTTCTCTACGAAAGCTGTGGAAACGTTTCGTCGGAAAACGATTCTTTTAGCGAGTTGTGTACAAATTTCGAACTAGGCCTAACTTTAAGGCTAAACTTTTGTACGTACGTCCTCACGTACATACTCCAGAAATACGGGGTATAACATAACTGTAGTATCAAGTCATATCTACTTTTCAAGACAAGTCACAATACCTTTTAGAAATACATTTATAGGCTTCTAAATCAAGTGACTTCTTTCTTTAAAACCTTAAGCAATTGGTACCTTTAAAACAATTTGCCCTTCTTTATTTCAAATCATTTCTTTGCTTACATTACTGAAGAAAACCATTCTTTTAATCTTCCATAAAGTTGTTATAACCAACTTCCCATAAAGTCGTTATAACTCTTTATGTCTTAGACAAATTCATTCCTTTTATGAACAAGAAACTTATACTTTCAATTCAAATCACATAGCTTTCAAAATACTTCAAGTCTCTTAACTTTTAAGAAAACAAGTTTCTTAACTTTAGAATGGCAAGAAATCAATACTTTCCAAATCAAGTATTCTATACTTTTAAATCAATTCATTTCTTCCTTTAAGAATCAAGTCCCATAACTTGAAAAATAAAGTCCCTTAACCTTTTAAAAATTTGAGGTTCATAGTCTTAAAACTTCATACGTAAATTCTTAAAAATTAAGTAACATATACTTTGGTGCGTTGTGAATAAGTTATACTTATTTATAACGATCTTAATCGAATAGCCATGATCTAGAAAATGTAATACAATTTTGTCTTATCTTAGCTTCTATGCAGATGGAGAATTCTACTCCTTTTAACTTAATTGATTGTCATTACATTTTCCTTTATTAACGCCGCAAAGGGCTTGTTCGATTCTTATCCTCATTTGTGTCAGAACTTAGCCAAGTCAACTTGCTCCAAATACCTCCTAACGACTCTTACCAACATCCCCCATAAGACTTGGTAAGAACTTAGGATAACTTAGACATAACCTTTACGTAGAGTAAATCAACATACATACCTCTTAACTTCTAAGAGTAGAAGGAATCATGAAATAGTACTACATGTATATTCTATACATAGAATCATGTCAAAAGAAGGAAGAGGTTCACATACCTCGCGACGATTATCGACAAATAGAAAAATGCTCCAAAGTACTTCAACCTTGATAGCTATTCCATCCTTCAAGTAGAATACGCTATACTTAGTACTTCAACCTATAATGGCCATAATACGTCCATTAACCTTTAGCTTCGAACGTAGAATATTCTAAGTGCAAAGTCACTAAATTCTACGGAAAATCTGACAAAGACTTCCTTTGTTTCTACATACTTTGCCACCTTTTTCAAGGCCGAATTCAATAACCAAACACGCCACATTTAAGGCCCAACAATTCAGCTAACCAAAGGGGATTACATGCCTTAATAGGACGTATAAAAGTCTGCCCCAAAACCATACCAAAACAGCCCTTAAAACAGTCTATAATTACTATAACGAGGGTGGAATGTGAGGCCTTTCAACGCCTTTCCACACCCTTATTCCTTCGGGGTTTTCATTAGCAATCTACTACATTAAACATGAAATATAGGGGCTGATTTTCCAGCATACAACACGTCTAAAGCAGTCCCTAAAAACTGCACGACAATATCCAACAGTTTTATAGATTCTACGGCAACAACTAAAATCCGATAACTCTTTCCTTAATCCTTTTTATTCCAATTCGAGTTCCAAAACATCTACATAAGTTATAACAACTTATTAACAACAATATTAATCCATTATAACATGCAATAGGTGAATATAACAACGACAATAACCAACGAATTCCATCTACACCAAATCTGTCCCAAATCGGTTTTAGCCCCAAAAAATGGCTCAAACGCTTTTTATTCTTCATTACTTTTAACACAAGTTCATCCATACATTATAACAATAAGTAATATCCAATTATGTTAAAAGAAGAAGGACTTTTACCTCATTGTTTGCCCAAAAACGCCCCAAAACAGTCCGGTCTTTATTGGTCCGCAGTTTTCGTTTCGCTCCACTTCTTCAAGTTCCAATCACATATATGTATCCCCTACAACCTTAGGATAAACTTCTCTTCACGTTTCGCTTCCAAAAAGTCGACGTAAAACCCCTAGGGTTTCATTCTATTTTCGGCCCAACCTAGATTTAGGGGTTAAGGGTGCTTAATCTTGGAAAGAAAATACTTTGATCTTGATCTTGTCTTTGGATATGGGGATTTCGAATTGCTCTAGGTTTTTGGAGAGATAAGGGTTTGTATGGATGAATATCTTTTGTTCTAAGTCTTCAAGACTTATCTATATAAAGGTGTGTGGAGTCTTCACAAGACAAGTGGGGAGGGCACTTGCTAACCTCCTATTGGCCAAGTATTTCTTCACAAAATATTTCATCCACACTTAGTTATTTTTCATCCCATTTCGATGGACATGTAACATAGTATACCAAGACTTAATAAATCCACTAAGTCCATAATTCTAATGAAAAATAATTCCATTGCTAGAATTAATTCTTGTCATCACATTAAACTCGAAAATTTTCCGTAAAAGGAAATGTAAAAATCCTTTCCTTTCGACATTCCAATCTTAATTCTATAATCATGTTCTTGAATTATGGGGTGTAACACCACGGGCGCGTCACATGGTTATATGTTACACCTACGCCAACTTGATGGGGATTCCACGCGGAGATATATATATGTATTGTGTATGTGTACGCCGACAGTGAGGTGGGATGCCACGGACGCGTCACATGGTTATATTTTAAACTTATGACTGTCGGCCGTGATGGGGGATTCCACGGGCACGCTTTGATATTTGTGTGACTTGATCGCATCCCAGATTGGGCCGGGTAGTATATGCATCCCTCCATAAAGGGTCGGATTATGTTATGAAAGATAAGTAAGTTATATGGTAATGAACTTAATGATTTCTCCTAAGTATGTACGTAAGATTTGGCCATAACTCTTAATGGAATGGGAAAGATAATGATGTGTAATTAAGTCCATGAGTGGAAATGACACGGCAGGATCTGGTATGTACTTTTTATACTTGCCCCTGTCATTCTTTTGTACAGTTATGATATGTTTACAGTACTTTATTTCCGTTCCATTTTCGTACTGTTAGATCGACCTCTTCGAGAAGCCGTTCATGTCCGCAGGTTTAGGTACACAATTGTGGATCCGCGAGCTTAGGATCCTGGTTCAGCATTTTGAGATGGCTCCAATGTTCCTGAGTTGTCATGGTTATGTATATTCATGGGTACGGCGGGGCCTTGTCCCATCATAGTATTTGTCCAAATCTTAGAGGTATGTATTCATCTGTGGGCTGGACTGGCTAGAGTTGTTTTTACACTGTTAAACAGTGTAGACCCTTTCGGGTAACTTTTATATTATGGCAGCCTTATCGGCCTGGCCTTAGTTTTGAAAAAATGAAAAAAAAAAGTGTTATTTATCTTCCGCAGTTTGTTATGTTGTATGAATAGAAGGGTGCCTGTGTAGGCACCGCCGCGCCCGGTCGGTCGTGACACTATCAACTCTCGAGTCCGATGGTAGCCCTCGCTACTCCCTTGCCCTTCTCGGGCGATCGCGCCTCGAGGCATAATCAGAACACAAAAATACGTCAGAGAGGAATTATCTTACTAACACAGCTCTATGGCACGATCTCAGAGTGAGAAGAATAGAAACCAACTCCTAAATGTCTTGTAGCCTCCTGTTTATGGGTGTGGCGCGCAACACACCGATAATCAAGACTCTACTAGACACGGTCTGTAGACATTCCGAGGACTGACTGCTATGATAGCACTCTTTCATGCCCCGAACCCCGGGCCCGTGACTGGTGCCCTACCTGGGCACCCTTCTACCTTAACAACACAAGTAAACAGCGGAATTTAAATAACACCTTTTTTTTTAAAACCAACATACGTGCAAGGGCAGAGCCGACAAGGTTGCCATATAATATACATAATAAAAAGACACTACATTGTACATGAGTCCAATCCCACATATAAATACAGACCTCTAATAGTTTTACTGAACTATGACGGTACAAGGCCCCGCCGTACCCATAACTGTACAAAAGCCTGTACTGAAGGATCTATACCAAAAAGATAAACTCCTGAACAGATGGAGCTATCCAAAACTCGAAAGGTGGTCCTATACTGCAGATCACCAAATCTGCGTACCTAAACTGCAGATGAACGCAGCCCGGGCGAGGTCGATGAAGAATGTACCAAGTATGTGAAATGAAATCAGTAATGAAATCATAACAGTCTAAACAAAACAGGAGACATGTATGATAGCCAACGTACACTACACAATACACAAGCAGTCATACCAAGTCAGGGACGCATGCCCTCAAAGTCATTACTCAAATATAACCATGGGTCTCACGCCCATAATATCAATCATGCCCGTGGAATCCTTCCTCACTGCCGGCAGTCCATGATATAATACAACATCAGTAAGCACACTGAACCTTACAATCATGAGAGTAATGCAATCCTTTTTATCTTTTAAGTTATGACTTTAACAATGAGAATTACTGTTCCACTTTAATTCATAACCACACTGCACCCTTTCATTAATGAAATCACTACCGTTTCAAAACATGAAGGTTGTGCCAGTGCCAGGGTCAACCTCCCTCTGTGTAATAATGCAACCTATCATAGGACTATTTCACCCGTAAGAGACTATTTCACCCGCTTAGGTCGTGAGGACCCGCAATGAGTCATCGGTACACGACACTCGCATCACGGATAGCTAATCCATGACTTAAATATATCCGAGAATTTAACCCGCTCGAGTCAAATACCGATCCGCCGTGAGTGTGTACCACTCACCCCCATGGGGAGCTAACCCATGGTATCCTTGAAACAAGTTGTCGGCCCTTTATGGAGGGATGCGGAGATGTGGAGATATGACATTTGCACGAATGTCTATATGAGTAACCCATATGCAAGCTGTTACACCCCGTATTTACAGGACATGTTTTAAGAACGTACGTAAGAATCCCAAATTTTAAGATTAGAGACTTGTAAAAATTTATCGGAATTATGGAATTTGTTTTTCGGAAAACGTAATATTGTGACGAATGGGAGGGCGACACGTGTCACCCCCCCCCCCTTATTGATGCCTTGGACGAAATTACAATGGCACAAGGGTCATTTGACCCTTGTTAGGAAGACAAGTCTTGCAAGTAGTAGAGCTTGAGATAATTGACTTGGTCAATGGGACCACAAGCTTGATATTTAAGAGAACCTCATCCTAACCACCCATTTGTTTACATCTTGACCCTCCATTGTTCTATATAATACTACTAGTAGTGAGACAAGTTCCACACTTAGCCAAAATTTCAAGAAAATTGGAAGAACAAGAGCAATAGCTCTCGGGTTCATCAAGTGAAAGAAAGAAAAAAATTGTTTCTTGTCCAATAAGCTCCACACTTTAAACCAAGGTTCATGAGGGTATTGTAAGTGTATCTCAATAGAAAAATCCCGGAAAAAGATAGTTTTCGTATTAGTCGCAAGTGAAAACCTAGTTGTCTTTCTAGGTTTTGTTTGGAAGATTGAAGGAAATTTGTTGGTATTGTTCTAAGGGTCTCAAGTAGCGGATTGAAGTGTCTTGAAGAGGCTCTAAGTTGCTAAGGAGCAAATTCGGATTTGGAGTTGGATTGAGATTCGTTGAAGTATAATCTTGTCTCTTAAAAGTGTTACAAGATTATTTATATTGTTGTTAGCTTTACATGTTGCTAGCATGAAGTGTATGTGTTGAAGTTTATAAGTATTATGGATTGATTGTAGCTTAAATCCGAAATGTTATGTTAGCCACTTGAAGTTGGATTACTAATTGGTCGTTTATTAGAAATCGTCGCATGTTACTTACTTGAAGATTATAGTAGTTACAATCGATTGCGACTTGATATCATGTTATGCTAACAATTTGGATTGAAATAGAAATTGGATAAGAATTGGTATTGTTGTAGTACTTCAAGTTAGCCGAATTGGCCTAGTAAGTTGTATTAATTTGATATCGTTTGTGGGGCGGAATTTTACACGTCTAGTAGGCGTGTAATCCCCTATTGATTAATTGCATTGATTGGGCCTTAAATGTGGCGTGTTTGGTTATTGAATTCGGCCTTGAAAAAGGTGGCAAAGTAATTATAAACAAAATAGGTGCTGTCAGATTTTACTTATAATATAGTGACTTAGCACTTAGAATATTCTACGTTTGGAGTAAGAGGTTAATGGACGTATTGTGACCATTTTAGGTTGAAGTACTAAGTATAGCGTATCCTACTTGAAGGATGGAATAGCTATCAAGGTTGAAGTACTTTGGAGCATTTTGCTACTTGTCGATAATCGTCGCGAGGTATGTGAACCTCTTCCTTCCTTTGGCATGATTCTATGTATGGAATATACTTGTGGTATCATTTCATGTTTCCTTCTACTCTTAGAAGTTAAGAGGTAGTTGTGTGATTTACTCTATGTAAGTTTATGTCAAAGTTATCCTAAGTCCTTACCGAGTCTTATGGGGGATGTTGGTAAGAGTCGTTAGGAGGTACTTTGGAACCAAGTTGACTTGGCTAATTTATGGCACGAATGAGAATAAGTATCGAGCAAGTCATTGCAGCGTTAATAAAGGAAAATGTAATGACAATTGATTATATTAAAATGAGTAGAATTCTCCATCTGCATAGAAGCTAAGATAAGACAAAATTGTATTACATTTTCTAGATCATGGCTGCTTTAATAAGATCGTTATAATCAAGTATAATCTACTCACACTCATAAGGCATATGTGCTTAACTTAAAGAATTTACGTTATGAAGTTTTAAGACTGTGAACCTTAGACTCATAAAAGGTTGAGAGACTTTATTTTCAGGTAATGAAACTTGATTCTTAAAGGAAGAAGTAACTTGGTTTAAAAGGTGTGAGTACTTGAGTTAAGAAACTTGATTTCTAAAAGTTAAGAGACTAATTGTATTTTTGAAAGTTATGACAATTGATTTGAAAGTATATAATACTTGGTTTTAAAAGGTAGAAGTCTCTTGGTTATAAAAGGAATTAGTTTGTCTAAAACCATAAAGGGTTATAACGGCTTTATGGGAAGTTGGTTATAACGGCTTTATGGAAGGTTAAGAGAAGGGTTTTCTCTAATAAAGTAATCAAATAAATAACTTGAATTAAGGAAGGGCAATTTGATTTAAAGGTATCACTTGCTTAAAGCTTTAAGGTAAGGGTCACTTGATTTAGAAGCCAAGAAATGTATTTCTAAAAGTATAGTGACTTATGTGAAATGTACACAAGCCTTGATACTACGGGTGTTAGTATCTTGGGGTTTTATATGAAAAGGAATCTTATGAAAAGAATGTAAGCACGTAGTACTTTGGGTTAAATTCCCGGATTTTCTTGTGTGAAACGAAAGTGCCATGAGTTTATAAAAATGGAAGTCTAAAGGTTTAATGAACTCGCCTATGTTTGCTTGTGATAGCTTTGAGTGCGAGTATTATATGTTTACGTCGTCGTGACTCTCAGTTGGAGGGCCGGCTGTCTTGTTATAAGTTTACTTGGACGTACCGACAGTGATGTGGGATTCCACGGGTATGCCTCCATTATAATTGATCCTTGGACATGCTTATACGATGGGGGATTCCGGGGCATGTGACCAGGACGCGGGTTAGATGCCCGGACATTTTATTGGACGTACCGGCAGTGACGGGGGATTCCACTGGTATGCTTCCATTGTGATTGATCTTGGTCATGCTTATACGATGAGGGATGCCGGGGCATGCAGCCAGGATGCGGGTTAGATGCCCGCGCGTTTTATTACTCCATGGCCATGCTTATACGATGTGGGATTCCGGGGCATGCGACCATGTTATATTTTACTCCATGGGCTAGCTCCCCATGAAGACATGTACCCACGATGAGGGATTCCGGGGGCATGTTATATTATTACTCCATGGGCTAGCTCCCCATGAAGACCTGCACCTACGATGAGGGATGTCGAGGGCACGTTATGGCCATTCTTATACGATGTGGGATTCCGGGGCATGAGGCTGCGTTATATATATATATATATATATATGTTGTATATGTGTACGCCGACAGTGAGGTGGGATGTCACGGGCGCGTCACATGGTTATATTTTACACTTATAGTTGTCGGCAGTGATGTGGGATTCCACGGGCAGGAGATATATATATATATGTGTTGTGTATGTGTACGCCGACAAATGAGTGGTGGATGCCACGGGCGCGTCACATGGTTATAATTTACGCTTATAGCTGTCGGCAGTGATGGGGGATTCCACGGACACGCTTTGATATTTGTATGACTTGATCGCGTCCCAGATTGGGCCGGGTAGTATATGCGCCCTCCTTAAAGGGCCGGATTATCTTATGAAAGATACGTAAGTTATATGGTCAGAGAGGAATTATCTTACTAACACAGCTCTATGGAACGATCTCAGAGTGAGAAGAATAGAAACCAACTCCTAAATGTCCTGTAGCCTCCTGTTTATGGGTGTGGCGCGCAACACACCGATAATCAAGACTCTACTAGACACGGTCTGTAGACATTCCGAGGACTGACTGCTCTGATACCACTCTGTCACGCCCCGAACCCCGGGCCCGTGACTGGTGCCCTACCTGGGCACCCTTCTACCTTAACAACACAAGTAAACTGCGGAATTTAAATAACACCTTTTTTTTTAAACCAACATACGTGCAAGGGCAGAGCCGACAAGGCTGCCATATAATATACATAATAAAAAGACACTACACTGTACATGAGTCAAATCTCACATATGAATACAGACCTCCAATAGTTTTACTGAACTATGACGGGACAAGGCCCCGCCGTACCCATAACTGTATAAAAGCCTGTACTGACGGATCTATACCAAAAAGATAAACTCCTGAACAGATGGAGCTATCCAAAAACTCTGAGCAGGGTCCTATACCTGCAGATCACCAAACTGCGTACCTAAACCTGCGGCATGAACGCAGCCCCCCGAAGGAGGTCGAGAAGAATGTACCAAGTATGTGAAACGATGAAATATCAGTAATGAAATCATAACATCTAAACAAACAGAGACATGTATGATAGCCAACGACAAGATACAATACACAAGCGATCATACCAAGTCGTGACGCCCTCAAAGTCATTACTCAAATATAACCATGGGTCTCACGCCCATAATATCAATCATGCCCGTGGAATCCTTCCTCACTGCCGGCAGTCCATGATATAATACAACATCAGTAAGCACACTGAACCTTACAATCATGAGAGTAATGCAATCTTTTTTATCTTTTAAGTTATGACTTTAACAATGAGAATTACTGTTCCACTTTAATTCATAACCACACTGCACCCTTTCATTAATGAAATCACTACCGTTTCAAAACATGAAGGCTGTGCCAGTGCCAGGGTCAACCACCCTCTGTGTTATAATGCAACCTATCATAGGACTATTTCACCCGCAAGGGACTATTTCACCCGCTTAGGTCGTGAGGACCCGCAATGAGTCATCGGTACTCGATACTCGCATCACGGATAGTTAATCCATGGCTTAAATATATCCGAGAATTTAACCCGCCCGAGTCAAATACCGACCCGCCGTGACTGTGTACCACTCACCCCCATGTGGAGCTAACCCATGGTATCCTTGAAACAAGTTGCCGGCCCTTTATGGAGGGACGCGGAGATGTGGAGATATGACACTTGCACGAATGTCTATATGAGTAACCCATATGCAAGAAAACCAAGGCAAAACAATGCCTTTAGACAAATCAAGACAATTACCATGCCTTTTTTTTTGTCATAAACCAAGACAATGCCATGCCTTTCATTTTTACACAAATCAAGACAATACCATGCCTTTACACAAACCAAGACAATTACCATGCCTTCTTTTCACATAAACCAAGACAACTTCCATGCCTTCTTTTTACATAAACCAAGAGAATCCTTATTTAAACAAGCCAAAGTACTTATCAAGGCACACATAGAATAATTCTCAATTAAACAAGCCAAAGTACTTATCAAGGCACAAATAGAATAATTCTCTTTTAACAAGCCAAAGTACTACGTACGTACATTCTTTTCAAAAGACTCTTTTTTATGTAAAATCCCAAGATACTAACACCCGTAGTATCAAGGTGTGTCTATTTTTCAAAGTAATTTACTATACTTTTAGAAAACTCATTTCAAAGCTTGAAACCAAGTAACTTTAAATTTTCACAATCTAGGCAACTTATGCCCATTAATCAAAATAGACAACTTTCTTAACCTTCCATAAAGCCGTTATAACCAACTTCCCATAAAGTCGTTATAACCCTTTATGGTTTTAGACATATTCATTCCTTTTATAACCAAGAGACTTATACTTTTAAAACTAAGTATCACATACTTACAAATCAAGTTTCTTAACTTTCAAAATACTTCAAGTCTCTTAATATTTAGAAATCAAGTTTCTTCTACTTTTAAACCTCAAGTAACTCACACCTTTAAAACAAGTTACTTCTCTTAAATCATGTAATTTCTCCTCTTTTAAAACAATTAAGTAAATCACTCCTCTGACTCCCCTAAAGTCATTATAACGACCTTTAGGTTTTGGAACTAAGGCACTAGCCAAAAGATTTGTAAACCATTTCCTTTTCAAGACTCTATGTACTTTAAGTAAAATACTTTCACTTTTAAGAATCCAAACTTCACTAAGGAAATGGATTATAACAACTTGCAATTTAAACATCAAAGTTGTTATACCCCGTATTTCCAGAGTATGTACGTAAAGGAATACGTACAAAAAGTTTGGTCTTAAAGTTAGGCCTTGGACGATTTTTTAGGCACAACTCTCAAAGCGAACAGTTTTCCGACGAAACGTTTCCACAGCTTTCGTAGGATAAATTCCGGCTATGTCATTTCTAATTTTTGCGGATTTTTCCGAGAGACGTAACACTTTGGACCAACGAGAGGGCGACACTTGCCACCCTCTCATTGGTGGACTTGTCACGGCAATAGGGCCGAATGGATGACCATCCTTGTCATAAAGTTGGTTAGATATTTTGTGTGCAAGTTGGCTAGGTACACTTGCCCTAATCTTGACCTTACACTTGCCTAGCACTTGGCTAAATCTTGGCCATTGGTTGGCCATGTCTTGACCTATAAATACCCCTCTTGAGATGAAGAGTTCTTCATCCACAAAAGCTTTCCAAGTCTAAAATCCTTCCTCTCCTTTGTAAGCAATTCGTCCAACACACCCTCCCTCGAGAAGCTGGGCCGAGGCTACCCCCCCCCCTAGCCTAGCCGAAACCTACCCCCCCTCCCTTGGTAGAAAAGTTGCCTTCTTGTATTGTTATAATGCCCAAAATACCCTAGCCCAAATACCTAAGTACTTAGTAGAAGTTGTGAAGAACTTCTAAGGTTTCCTTGGAGCATACAACTTAGGAGCAAAACCTTGCTCAGGCGCGACTATTTCTAGGATATGATTGTGCTTACCGAGGTAATAATCCTAACCATCTTTTGAATTAGAGAATACTTACTGTTGTAGAATAAGAATAGTATAAATACTTAGAAGAATATCACAGAATAGAATTGAACTGCTATCACAGTAGAAGGGTTTAAAAGAAGAATAATTGAACTGTACTCGCATAGGACTGTTTTCACAGTAGACTCATATAGCTCACCGGGTAGGGTTGTGCTGCCCAACTTTCCATAGAATTGTGAACCCTCTGTTTAGAATGACCTCAGAGTAGTCTTTGATAGATATCTGTGACTATTATAGGCTGACTCTCTGCGCGCGACATATTCAACTTGGCAGGTGGTTTTCGCTGAGAAGGTATGTGATTCTTCCTAAAGCATGATATTTTACAATATATATAGTACGGTAGACGCACATGTGTTAATCGGATAATAACTATGGCAATGTCTTTGACTTAAGCTGAATAATACTTACGGTAATGCCTCACCGCTTAAGCTCGAATAATACTTACGAATGCCTCACGCTTAAGCTGAATAATAAAGAACTGAAAACATTTCAAAAGACTACTGAATCATATTAACAGAAGAGAACTAATTGGTTTTTAAAACAGAAGCTTAAGAGTTATACTAGCTTTATGGGAAGTAAGTATAACCACTTAAGATTGATAAAAGAAACAAGTTTGCCTATGTGTTTATAATGCACTTATATCAGGAAAAGAATAATAAGATGGTTTGATAAGTAGACATGATATGATGCTATGTGTGTTAGTATCTTGTAACGTTTGTATAGGTGAGTATCCTTGTTGTGCTTATGTTACTTAAAAGATAAGTTGTTATGTTAGTATACTATCACTCACCTCTTGAGATGATACAGGGGTTAAGTCGCCTCCGACGCGGGTAGACTCAGCGATGCAGGACCATGATTCGAGAATACCTACGCGGGTCCAGGGGCCTATGCGAGCTACGAGTTCCGTGTTAGTATGCGGGTTATGCCTCACGCGTCTATGTGGCCATGCGGACAATGAGTCCAGGGCGACGCCGAGGAGTAGCTACCCTCGATGCGGGTTATACCTCACGCGCCCACGTGAGTGGCCATGCGGACTCGAGTTCAGATTAGGCTTGCGAATGATGATATGGGCGAGTGGCCCTGCTTTCGATCATTCGCGGCCTAGACAAGACCTATTACGATTACCTATTGTTGCTCTTGTTTGTGATGCACTACGCGCTTTCCTTGGTTGTTTCACACATATTTGTAAACCGGTTTCTAAAATGATATGTTTTCATTTAAGTACTTTACGCCGCATACTTAGTACTGTTATCGACTCCTTCTGGGCTGCGTTCATGCCGCAGGCGGCAAGGTGTGCTAGATCCGCATCCTTAGGATCTCTACGTTGGTGTCGTGAGCTCCATCTCTTCCGAGGCTCTACTTTTGGTATGATCTCCTGTTGTAGATAGTTTTTTGTACCCGTCGGTATGGCGGGCCCTGTCCCGCCATAGTTGTATATTTCCTTAGAGGTCTGTAGTCATGTTGTACAGTGTCGGATGTAACTGCTAAAACATGATATATATATATATGCCGAAAGGCGATGTTTTCTCACAAAATCTGTGTCTTGTTTTATAAACTGTTTCATGTCTTGCTTTATGTTTCCGCTGATTACTCTGATGTATGACTACTGGGTGCCCTGAGGCACCACCACGCCCCGGAATGGGTCGTGACAAAAGTGGTATCGAGCGATTAATCTCGGAAAGTGTCTACGCACCGTATCTAGTAGAGTCTTGATTATCGGTGTGTTGTGCACCACACCAATAATCGTGAGGCTATAGGATATTTAGGATTGGTTTCCATTCTTCTCATTCCGAGATCGTGCTTTAGAGTCGTGTTATAGGTCGACCCTCTAACGTATTCCTTTCCTCGTATGATTATGCCTCCACGTAAGGCAACCCGCCCGTGGCGGCAAGGCAAATGAGGAGTCGCTAGCAGACACCCAGAGTCACGAGGGCTCGTGCCCAGCCTATACCGAGACGGCGAGTTCTATGACGCCGCCGCCCCAAAGAGACCACAAGACCCACACCTCCCGTCCCACACCGGCGGAGGAGTTAGGGTACAAGAGAGATGGCCCACCTTTTGGCTAAAGTTGTGGCCCGACACGAGGAGAGGCCGACGCGCAGCCTGGGGCCGACCCAGCTCTCGGCCGCACCGTTGTTCACCCGAGGCAGAGTTTGAGGCTACGAGACTTCTTGAGCAGAGCACGGAGTTTTATGGATCGAGGCCGAGGATGATCCGCAGGAGTTCATCCGCCGCCTTCAGAGGATTTTGAGAGTGATCGTATGCCGGAGACCGAGTCCGTGATCTTTGGTTCACATAGGTGCGTGATACCGCCGATTGGTTTGATTCATGGAGTTATCCCGGATAGCACGCGCCCCGCCTACTGGGATGAGTTCTCGAGGCTTTCTCACTCACTTCTTGCCTCCACGGATGGCGAGGGCGCGGGCCGATAGATTTTTACCATCGAGGCGCAGAGGACGACCGCCGTGAGTACAATGTCGAGTTTGATTCATTGGCTCGATATGTCCCAAAGATTGGTAGCAGATATGGAGGATAGGGTGCACCGCTATGTCACCGGCTAGACGACTATATGGCCGAAGTCATGTGCGGGGTTTCTCCACCGGTATGGACATTACCCGCACGCAGCTCACGCCTGATGCGGCGAGCGCAGAGGTCGACGAGTGGGCGACAGCAGCAGGTAAGGCGCCGTGACGAGGGTCTTCGTGGTTATCGTGGTGGCGGCCTCGCAGCTAGCCTAGATTCGCACCACGCCAAAGACAGAGCACTCCCGCACCGCCCTCAAAGACGCCACGCTGAGGGCGTACTCAGGCCCTGTGGCTTCGAGACGTCCAGGTAGCAGAGGTATCGCCGACGGACCACCCCAATGTGGCCGATGCAGATCCCATTACGGAAGTGTGGTACTACTTTTGGATCTTGTTACGCCAGGCCGCAGGTCACTTTGCGGATCGTCCGACCGGGGCCCGGTGGTAGGCTCACCTTCATGTTCTGTTGCCGCTTCATCATCTCCTACAGTTACTCGCCCCGGAGGGCAGGGTGCTCATGGGTCACAGGTCGCGGCAGGCCGTGGCTCGTCCCAGCCTAGCGGTCCTCGTAACCGCATTTATGCTTTGTCCACCGACAGATCGTGAGGCCTCACCGATGTCGCCACAGTACCTTATCGGGCTGGGTTTGATGTATGCTTTGATAGATCCGGTTCTACTGGCCCTATATATCTCCCTTGTTGCTAGTAGGATAGGGATAGAGCCCGAGTCCATAGACCCGCTCGAGGTAGCTACGCCATGGGTGATTCTGGTAGCTCGGCGGGTATATGGCTTGTCCTGTGACCATTTACGCGCCGACCGGCCGACTTGATAGAGTTGGAGATGATTGACTTCGACGTGATTATGGGGATGGATTGGCTAGCTTCTTGCTATGCCAATGTAGACTGCAGAGAGAGAGCAGTACGGTTCCAGCTTCACGGCGAGCCATTGTTGAGTGAGGAGCACGCAGACGCCGGTGGTAGGTTTATTTCCTACCTCAAGGCTAGGAAGATGGTGCGGGGTATATCTACCATCTCGTTCGGTGTTTGATCTGAAGGCCGCGTACCAGATTTTCCGCTGGGCCGTGAGTCACGAGTTCCCAGACGTGTTTCGGATGACCTCCGGGTATCCTCCCGAGAGGAGATCGAGTTTTGTATAGATGTGTTGCGGATACTCGGCCTATTTCCATTCCGCCATACAGAATGGCACCTGCCGAGTTGAGAGAGTTGAAGTATCAGCTTAGGGATTTGCTGGAGAAGGGCGTCATCAGGCCTAGTGTTTATCCCTGGGGAGCGCCGGTATTGTTCGTGAAGAAGGACGACGCCGCATGTGTGTTGATTATGAACGGTAACAAGGTGACCATGAAGAACAGATACCCCCGTCCGAGGATTTATGATTTGTTCGAGCAGGTGCAGGGCGCGAGATGTTTCTCCAAGATTGATCTGCATTCGGGCTATCATCAAAGTGCGAGTCGAGAGGTGGATGTCCCTAGATCGCATTCCGACCCTGCAGACGCATTATGAGTTCGTGGTCATGTCTTTTGGTTGACCAATGCTCCGCGTATTCATGGATTTGATGAACCGAGTGTTCAAACCATTTTTGGACACGCTTGTGATAGTGTTCATTGATGATATCTTGGTTTATTCTCGCCAGAGCGGGAGCACGCGAGCATTTGGCGATCTTGGCGCTTCTCAGACCAGCTTGTACGCCAAGTTTTCCAAATGTGAGTTTTGTTGACTTGATGGCGTTTCTTGGGCATATTGTCGGGCCGATGGCATTCGAGTTGATACGCCAAGATCGAGCGATCGAGACTTGCCTAGACCTACTACTCCGACCGAGGTTCGCAGCTCGGGCCTTGCAGGTATTATCGGCGGTTCGTGGAGAAGTTTGCTTCTATCTTCGCACCATTGACTAGGTGACTCGTAAGGCACCAAGTTTCATGGACCGATGCTTGTGGCGTGGTTTCGATTCTTGAAAGAGAGATCGACGACCGCCCCGCTCTTACTCTTCTAGAGGTCCGGATGGTTATGTTGTGTATTGTGACGCGTCGGCATCGGGTTGGGATGTGTGTTGATGCAGCATGGCCGTTATAGCATATGCATCCCGACAGTTGAAGAAACACGAGAGAACTACCCCACCCATGATTTGGAGTCGCGTAGTGATTCACGCTTTGAAGATCCTGAGGCACTATTTGTATGGGGTTCACGTGGATATTTTTACGCACCACAAGAGCCTCCAAGATATCTTCACCGGAGGAGCCGAACTTACGGCGAGACGGTGGTTAGAGTTGCTTAAGGATTACGATGTTGATATCCTGTACCACCCGGGAAGGCCAATGTTGGCGCGTATGCTCTTAGTCGTAGGTCGATGGGGAGCCTATCGGATGTGCGCTAGAGAGAGGGACATGGTTCGTGATTTGCATCGCTTAGCTAGCCTTGGTGTCCGCTTGATTGATTCCGATAGCGATGGGGTTAGAGTTCGTGAGGTTGCCGAGTCTTCCATCGCCGGCGAGGTGAAGAGGCAACGCTCGAGGACCCACTTTGATTCGATATCGTGATACTGACTCTTCGAGAGGCAAGCGGTCCTTTTGAGGTAGCACTTGACGGGTGCTAAGGTTCGAGGCGCATCGTGTGTTCCGGATGTTTCGTGACTTCGCGCAGTTCTTGGGAAGCACACAACAAGCGTTCATCCATCCGGGTCGACCAAGATGTACCACGACCTTAGATCTGTATATTGGTGGGATGGTTTGAAGAGGACGTTGCGAGTTCGTAGCTCGATGCCCGTGTTGTCGCAGTGAAGGTAGAGCACCGGAGACCGTGGTTTGTTGCGGCGATAGAGATCCCGACTGGAAGTGGGAGGTAATCAACATGGACTTCATCACGGATTACCTCGCACTCGGAGGAGACATGATTCTATATGGGTTATCGCCGACAGTCGACGAAATCAGCCCACTTTCTTCCCGTCAGACGACTTTTTCTGAGGATTATGCCGGACTTTACATCCGAGAGATCGCCGATCGCATGGAGTCCCTACGTCGATCATATCGCATGCAGGAGCCCGCCACGCCAACTTCGAGGTCCTTCCAGGGGTTTAGGGACGCAGTGAGCTCGAGTACGCATTTCATCCACGCATGCACGACAGCAGAGCGCACTATCCGCACTCTCGAGGATATCTGCGAGCCTGTGTTATTGACTTCGATGGTAGTTGGGAGGATCATTTGCCTCTAGTTGAGTTCGCGTATAATAATAGCTACCACTCCAGATTCGGATGGCGCCTTATGAGGCCTTGTATGGGAGGAAGTGCAGATCGCCTATAGGTTGGTTCGAGGTGGGCGAGTGCAATAGTGGGACCAGATTTGGTACAGCAGCAGTGGATAAGGTGAAGCTTATCCGAGAGCGCTATTAATGACACCGTAGTCGATGTAAGTCGATGCAGATCATCGTCGCCGACATCCGAGTTTGCGATTGATGATTGGGTTTTCTGAAGGTGTCACCCATGGCGGTGTGATGAGATTCGGAAGAAGAAACTCACCGCGTACATTGGGCCGCTTCAGATTGTCCGCAGGTAGGCAAGGTTGCCTATGAGTTGGATCTGCCGTCCGATCCGAGGCGGCATCCGTGTTTCACGTTTATGCCGAGGAGATGTATCGGGGATCCATCTAGGGTACATCCGATTGACGATGTCCAGGTGACCGAGGGGTTATCGTATGAGGAGATTCCCATAGCGATAATCGATCGTCAGGTTAGGCGTCTGCGGACGAAGGACGTGGCTTCCATCAAGGTCTTATGGCGGAACGAGCTCAGGAGAGATGGCGGGAAGCCGGCGAGGACATGAGGCGTAAGTATCCTCACCGTTCCCACCCCTCCAGGTAATTCACTTTCCTACTTGTAAATCTTCATTATCGTTTATGCCTAAGTGTTGTTTATGGCCGTGTGTGGCTTTTGCAAACTGTTTAAGTTTTGAAGAACCTTATCGTTATCTGTCTTGGGAAGGAACATTCGGGACGAATGTTTCTAAGAAGGGGAGAATGTTATACCCCGTATTTCCAGAGTATGTACGTAAAGGAATACGTACAAAAAGTTTGGTCTTAAAGTTAGGCCTTGGACGATTTTTTTAGGCACAACTCTCAAAGCGAACAGTTTTCCGACGAAACGTTTCCACAGCTTTCGTAGGATAAATTCCGGCTATGTCATTTCTAATTTTTGCGGATTTTTCCGAGAGACGTAACACTTTGGACCAACGAGAGGGCGACACTTGCCACCCTCTCATTGGTGGACTTGTCACGACAATAGGGCCGAATGGATGACCATCCTTGTCATAAAGTTGGTTAGATATTTTGTGTGCAAGTTGGCTAGGTACACTTGCCCTAATCTTGACCTTACACTTGCCTAGCACTTGGCTAAATCTTGGCCATTGGTTGGCCATGTCTTGACCTATAAATACCTCTTGAGATGAAGAGTTCTTCATCCACAAAAGCTTTCCAAGTCTAAAAATCCTTCCTCTCCCTTTGTAAGCAATTCGTCCAACACACCCCCTCCCTCGAGAAGCTTGGCCGAGGCTACCCCACCCCTAGCCTAGCCGAAACCTACCCCCCCTCCCTTGGTAGAAAAGTTGCCTTCTTGTATTGTTATAATGCCCAAAATACCCTAGCCCAAATACCTAAGTACTTAGTAGAAGTTGTGAAGAACTTCTAATGTTTCTCGAGCATACAACTTAGGAGCAAAACCTTGCTCAGTGCGACTTTTTCTAGGATATTATCGCTTACCGAGGTAACTAATCCTAACCCTCTTTGAATTAGAGAATACTTCATCGTTGTAGAATAAGAATAGTATAAATACTTAGAAGAATATCACGAATAGAATTGAACCGCTATCACAGAAGGGTTTAAAGAAGAATAATTGAATCAGACTCGCATAGACTGTTTTCACAATGAACTCATATAGCTCACCGGTAGGGTGCTGCCCAACTTTCCATAGAATTGTGAACCCTCTGCTTAGAATGACCCTCGAGTAGTCTTTGATAGATATCTGTGACTATTATAGGTGACTCTCTGCGCGACATATTCAACTTGGCGGTGGTTTTCATTGAGAAGGTATGTGATTCTTCCTAAAGCATGATATTTTACAATATATATAGTACGGTAGACGCATACGTGTTAACGGATAATAACTATGGCAATGTCTTTGACTTAAGCTGAATAATACTTACGGCAATGCCTCACGCTTAAGCTCGAATAATACTTACTAGAATGCCTCACGCTTAAGCTGAATAATAAAGAATCAAAACATTTCAAAAGACTTTGAATCATATTAATGTAAGAGAACTAATTGGTTTTTAAAATGAAGCTTAAGAGTTATACTAGCTTTATGGGAAGTAAGTATAACCACTTAAGATTGATAAAAGAAACAAGTTTGCCTATGTGTTTATAACAGACTTATATTGTGAAAAGAATAATAAGATGGTTTGATAAGTAGACATGATATGATGCTATGTGTGTTAGTATCTTGTAACGTTTGTATAGGTGAGTATCCTTGTTGTGCTTATGTTACTTAAAAGATAAGTTGTTATGTTAGTATACTATCACTCACCTCTTGAGATGATCACCGGGTTAAGCGCCCTCCGACGCGGGTAGACTCGAGCGATGCAGGACCATGATTCGAGAATACCTCATGCGGGTCCAGGGGGCCTATGCGGAGCTACGAGAGTTCCAGGTTAGTATGCGGGGTTATGCCTCATGCGGTCTATGTGGCCATGCGGACAGCGAGTCCAGGACGATGCCGAGGAGTAGCTACCCTCGATGCGGGGTTATACCTCATGCGGGCCCATGTGAGTGGCCTATGCGGACTCCGGGAGTCCAGGATTAGGCTTGCAGAATGATGATATGGGCGAGTGGCCCTGTTTCGATCATTCGCAGCCTGGACAAGACCTATTACAGTTACCTATTGTTGCTCTTGTTTGTGATGTGGCACTACGTGCGGTTTCCTTGGTTGTTTCACACATATTTGTAAACTGGTTTCTAAAATGATATGTTTTCATTTAAGTACTTTACAGTTTCGCATACTTAGTACCTGTTGTACTGACCTCCTTCGGGGGGCTGCGTTCATGCCGCAGGTAAGGGCAAGCAGGTTCTAGATCTGCATCCTTAGGATCTCTACGTTGGTGTCAGGAGCTCCATCTCTTCCGGAGGCTCTACTTTTGGTATGATCTCCCTGTTGTAGATAGTTTTTTGTACAGTCAGGGTATGGCGGGGCCCTGTCCCGCCATAGTTGTATATTTCCTTAGAGGTCTGTAGTCATGTTGTACAGTGTCGGATGTAACTGCTAAAACGTGATATATATATATATGCCGAAAGGCGATGTTTTCTCACAAAATCTGTGTCTTGTTTTATAAACTGTTTCATGTCTTGCTTTATGTTTCCGCTGATTACTCTGATGTATGACTACTTGGGTGCCCCGGTAAGGCACCAGTCACGGGCCCCGGAATGGGTCGTGACAAAAGTACAATCAAGGAAGTATATAGAACAAATTCTATATTAGGCAATCCAAGTACAACCAAGGAATGGATCATTTAAGGAGTAGGACATACTTTCTTTATCTTAAGGAATCATGCTAGAAGAGAAGATAGTTCACATACCTTATCGGCTTAATCCCCAAGCTAAGTCGAATACTCCGCACATAGAATTGTCAACCTATAATGGTCACAACATGACTATCAATTTCTAGCTTCTAACGTAGAATAATACTAAGTACGGTCTCTTATTCTACGAAAAATTGGGCAGCACCTCCTTTGTTTCTACATACTTTGCCACCTTTTTCAAGGCCGAATTCAATAACCAAACATGCCACATTTAAGGCTCAACATACCAACCAATCAAAGTGGATTACACGTCTTACAATACGTGTAAAATTCCGCCCCACAATTCATACCAAGTAGTTTAATACTCAAAGCCATTCTCGTCTAACAATACAACAACACAAGTCCTTTCCAATTCTTTTTCAATCCAAGTTCTTAGGTCTAACATGTTATATAGTCATAGGCAACTTTAACAACTATAATTTCTTCTTTATATAACATGTGACGACTTAAACTAATAATCAACTTGAATTGTAATCTTAAGGCTAAACATGCTAGTTTTCGGATTAGGGTTCCAATAGCCAATACACTTATCAAACTTCATACTAAATACCTCATTCTTGCTAATATTCATAGCTACAACAATAAGTAAACTTTAATTGCTAAAACGACAAGATTTATACCTTTACAAGCCCTTAAAATTTCCAAGATTCAAAGTCGCTCCTTAGCAATTCTTAGCTCCTTTCCTTTACGCTCCAATCCGTTATTTGAAGCCTTTAAAAGTTCACAACCAACTTCTCTTCCATTTCCAATCCAAACTTGTGAAAATGACTTAGGTTTTCGCCTTGCGACTAACGTAAAAACGTCGTTTTTCCGAAATCTTTCTATTTAGATATCCTTACAATACCCTTAGGGCCCTTGGGTTTAAGTCTTGTGAATAATGGATCAAAACTACAAAAATTTTGTGTGGGAGATATCACCAACCCGAGAGCACTCAAGGCTAAGCTCAAAGTTCTCTAATTTTTCTAAGTGTGGAAGACCTTGTCTTGCTACTAGTGTGGTATATAAAACACAATGGAAGGCTTAGATTGCAACACTTGAGTGGCTAGGATGAAAGACACTTGGATAATTAGCCAAGTTGACAAGTCAACAATCTCAAGCTTGAAGACTTATCATCCACAATGGTCAAATGACCATTCTAACCTTGCAATTTTCGTCCAAGGCCATGTGGGGGAGGTGCCACGTGTCTCCCTCTCATTCGTCCATAAAATTTCGTAATCCTCGTGGGCCCCACAAAACGTAAAATTCCTCGGATGGGCCCCACATGACCAAATCCATAAAAATAAATTTCCATAATGTTAATAAGTTCCATACTCTTCAAATAATGCATTTTGAGAATCCAATTCTCATCAACGAACATTTTTCCTTTCCGACGTTCGGAAGATTTTCCGTCGGAAAAACAATTCTTCCTTTCGTACCAATTTTTAAGTCTTGATTCCTTACGTACATTCTCTTATACATGTCCTGGAATTACGGGGTGTAACATTCCTACTGTACCTCATCTACTATTTGTATTTACACTGTTATGGGGTAATTACACCTTGTGAACCCTACACAAATATAGTCTAATTCTTGTCAACATCCTTCATTCTACTCATTACTAAACAAAATATTTCTACCTCTGATGGTCCTATCAACTCTCTGAGTCTGTCTAGTAGCTCCCGCTACTGTTTGCCCTTCAGGGCAACTGTTGCCTTCCTCGGAGGCATAGCTGTAACAAAATAATATGTCAAAGAGGGATTATCCAAATAACACAACTCTATTGCACGATCTCAGAGTAAGAAGAATAGAAACCAAATCCTAAATGTCCTGTAGCCTCCTATTTATAGGTGTGGCTCGCAACACACCGATAATCAAGACTCTACTAGACACGGTCTGTAGACATTCCGAGGACTGACTGCTCTGATACCACTCTTGTTACAACCTAAACCCCGGGCCCGTGACTGGTGCCCTACCTGGGCACCCTTCTACCCTCTACGACCCAAGTTACCCACGAAAGTTAAATAACACTCTTTTATTTTTTACAAACATGCGAAGACAAAACCGATAAGGCTGCCATATATATATATATATATATATATATAATCCAAAAAAAACTACATTGTACACGAGTCCAATCCCACATATGAATATAGACCTCTAATAGTTTTACAGAACTATGACGGGACAAGGCCCCGTCGTACCCATAACTGTACAAAAGCTTGTAATGAAAGATCTATACCAAAATTATAAGCCCCGGAATAATGGAGCTATCCCAAAAACTCTGAGCAAGGATCCTACACTTGCAGATCACAAAACTGCGTACCTAAACCTGCGGCATGAATGCAACCCCCCGGATAAAGGGGGTCAGTACAGAAAATGTACCAAGTATGTGAAACAATAAGTATTGTAAAGGAGATCATACAGTCCAAATATAACAGGAGGCAAGTATGATAATTCAAAATAACAGTACAATGTGTCTTGCAAATATGAGAGTAATGAGAGTCAACTTTACCTTTTAAGAGTTAGATCAACCGCAAAGAGTATTTGTACTCGCATCATGGATCTTGTCCATGGGTTTATATAATGTTCAAGTCCTAATCATGGACGTACTCACATGATTTCAACTATACCGTTTCCACAATAAGATTTATGTCGTAATCATGGACGTTCTCACATGATCCAACTATACAATTTTCACAATAAGATTTATGTCGCAATCATGGACGTACTCACATGATCCAACTATACAATTTTCACAACAAGATTTATGTCGCAATCATGGACGTACTCACATAATCCAACTATACAATTTTCACAATAAGATTTATGCCGTAATCATGGACGTACTCACATGATCCAACTATACAATTTTCACAACAAGATTTATGTCGTAATCATGGACGTACTCACATGATCCAACTATACAATTTTCACAACAAGATTTATGTCGTAATCATGGACGTATTCACATGATCCTACTATATAATTTAAATCATCTCCGACTCTCATTAGCACAAATAGAATGAACTATCATTTTAAGAGAACTCAAGGCAATATCACATCTAGTAATAATAGGGAAATTGAACCCGAAGTACTATGTACGTCTGTCGTACATCTTCTCATTTATAAACCTCAAAACACTAATACTCATAATATCAAGACACTTCCACCTTTAAAATCAAGTTACTATATTTTAAAACTTAAGTAAGTTATACTTTTCAAACCAAGTCAAGTATACTTTTAACACCGAGTAATTTATACCTTTCAATCATGTAACTTCTTTCATATACTACAATGAACTAAAATGAAATACTTTCATTTAGACAACCCAAAGTAATATTAAGAGAATAGATATAACAATCTTTTATTTTAGAAACCCCAAGTACTATCAAAAGAATGGATAGAACCACCTCCATTTTATAAAATCAAAGTACTATCAAGAAAGTATATAGAGCAACTTCTATTTTAGGAAATCCAAAGTACTATCAAGAATTACATCACTAAGGAGTAGGATACACTCACTTTAAAACAAGGAATCATGCTAGAAGAAGAAAGGATAGTTCACATACCTTTTTGGTGACTAACCAACTCTACAATCTAGAATACGTCTCAAAGTACTTCAAACTATAACAACAATAACAAAATTATCAATTCCAAGCTTTCTAAGGTAGATTAATACCAACTAAGGGTATCTTATTCTACGGAAAATTGGGCAACACTTCCTTTGTTTCTACGTACTTTTCCACCTTTTCCAAGGTCCAAATTCAACAACCAACAAGCCACAATTAAGGGCATAACCAACAGTTAACCAAAGGGGATTACACGCCTACTAGACGTGTAAAGTTCTTCCCCACAATCACATAAAACAGTCCATACAAATCAGCCCAATATCCCACAACAACAAGGGTAAAATGTGAAGCCTTTCAACACCATTTTACAACCTTAATCCCTTAGGACTTTCATTAGCAACTACTACATTAATCATGCATGTTGGTGGCTGAATCTTCAGAATTCCAGCGCCACAAAACAGTCCATAAAAACTGCATAACAACGTCCAACAATTTTATAGATTCCACGACCAACAACTATAATCCGATAACTCTTTCCTTAATCCTTTTTATTCCAATTCAAGTTCCAAAACTTCTATATAAGTTATATCAACTTAGTAACAACAATATTACTCCATTATAACATGCAATAGGTGACGTTAATAATAACAATTATAACCAACGACACCAACATCCGAAAATTGCCACTCTCGGCCAACTCAACCAAAAATTGTCCAAAAACTCTTTATCCTCCATTATATTTAGCACAAGCTCATATATATATTATAACAATATATAATATCCAATTACTTCAAGAGGAAGAAGAATTTTTACCTCAAAATTTCCCAAAAACCGCCCAAGGCAGTTCGCTCAACTTTGTCCCGCAGTTTTCGTTTTGCTCCACTTCTTCAAGTTCCAACCACACACAAGCATCCACTACAAGCTTATAACCAACTTTCCTTCATGTTTTACCTCCAAAAAGTCGACGAACAAGCTAGGGTTTTCAACCCCATTTTCGGCCCAACATGGATTTTGGAGATTATTGGAGAGTTAACTTGTCTTAGAACTTGATTAGTGTTCTTAATATAGGAAAATAACTTGTCTTTGATCTTCTCTTTATCCATGAATTTTGAAATATTTGGCTAAGGAAGAGAGAAGATAATGTTTAGGAAGATAGAATATTATGAAAATGTCTCTAAGTCTTGCAAGCTTATCTTCTATATAGATATTTCCCTTAGCAAGACAAGTGGAGAGGGACACATGTCGCCCTCTCATTGGTCAATAATTTCCTCTTCACAATATCTAGATATTGTCCAAAATATCTTAAAATCGAAGGGCCCCGCAAAATTGTGAAATTCTCGGTGGGCCTCATATTATCAATTCCAATTCTTCATAATCCAATACTAATCCCATAAATCCAATTAGAAATATTAAACTCCAAGTTAATAATTTTTCCGTCGTCACATTTTTCCAAATTTTTTTCCGAAGGAAAATGTAAATATTATTTCCTTTCAACCTTCAAATCTTGATTCCTTAATCACGTTCTCAATTAGTAGCCCTGGTATCATGGGGTGTAACACATAATTTGGAGTTCGAGAAGGAACTTGTGGATATTTAAGACAGGCATGTGAGGAAGTTAGATCGAATGATATAACTTCTGTGAAGGTTCAGTGGAGGCATCGTCCTGTCGAAAAGGCTACTTGGGAGACCGAGTCTAATATGCAGAGTAGATATATTGTCTTGTTCACTACTTCTGTTATGTTTCCTCTTTTTGTTTCTCTCTGTTTGAGTATGAACGTTGTTTTAATTGGTATCTAATGTAACGACCCGTCTGGTTATTTCTAGATAAAGTCCCTTATTTGATTATTTGACCATTCTCGTAGACTCTATGTGAGGTTTGTGATGTGCGGGAATATGTGGCACAGATCCCGAGGTTCATTTATATGAGTTTCGGATGAAAACCCAAAACTAGAAACTTTGGGTTTGTTAGTTTGACTCAAAGTTGACCTTTGGCTAGATGGGTTCGTTTCTGGGTTCCGTTGCTTCTGGTAGTTTTGGATGGTCAATTATGATGTAGTCGAGTCATTAATTCGCTTCCCGAGGCAATCAAATTGTATCCTTATTTGTAAAGTTTGGATCTTGATTTCTTCCAGAGGATTCTTTAGAAAAGTATGCCTTAGCTCGGTTAAATGTGAAATTCGAGGATACGAGCGAGTTCATAGCATTGTTTACCTTAGACGAGCATATCTAGTTTATGTCTGTGGCTCTCAGGAGTGTTTTGGGTATTTAATGGGATTTAGGTTGTTTTCCCATATTCTGGTATCTGGTGTTCGCCTCGGCAGTAGGTTCGCTCGCCGAAACGAGGGTTTGAAAAGTGGTAAAATTCTTCCTTGGCGGAGGGTCTGTCCACAGTGACGAGTCCGCTCCTGCAGAGTCATGTTCGTCGTGGCGCTGAGGTGAGGTGTCAAGTGAAATCACCTCAGTGAGGGTTTTGTTCACGACATCAGTTTCGCTCTAGCGGAGTCGATTCCACTGGGCGAGAAACGATGTATCAAGTGTCATATATATTTTCCTAGGTCAGAATTCTTTCTCAAATTAGAAAGTCTCAAACCTCGAGCCAGCACTTGAGTATTCTCTGAAGAACAAGAGTAATTTCATCTTTTGGGGTAAGATTTCCTTCCTTCTTGAATTGGATTTATGTTTTTAAGCTCTTAAATGGTGATGTAGTATGTTTCTAAATTGGGAAAAATGAATATATAAGTTCCTATAAGAATAAGGGAGTTATGTTATTGATTTTAATAGAGGTTTATGGATTAGATTGTATTAGTATTGTGAATTAGGATTGGAATATGTTAGATTATCATGTTGTAATTCTTAATTTGAGCATAGAAACTTATTTTCAATTGGGGAAAATTTTTAGTATTTCAATTTGGTCTTTTTGAATATTGTTCAATTGAGGGTTAAAATGTGTATAATTTTTTAATTAACTTAGGGATATGACTACTTAGTATGTACTAGTGATTTCCAGATATTAAAGTTTGAATCTTGGTGATATGGGCCCGGGTTAGTATTTTAAAGTCTTGTTAGGTTTATATCATTGTGTGTTGTGTACGCTGTATATTAACGAATAATATATATGTGGATAGACTTCGACCATCACGAGGCACAAAAGAAGGGCAAGACTGTCACCGAAGCTTGATCATGTAGCGCTCCTATTTGGCCCTGAGGTATGCTACAATTTAGTTTTTCGAGACTTCGATAGAAGTGCGTAATTAGTTATAAATATTGAGGGGTATTGGACGTGTTTGGGGTCCGACTTAGACAATTATGATAAATGTCTAAGTGGGTACCATTGTTGAACTGTGATGATGGGGTTTGGGAAATCAACTTTTTGTCAGTTTCGACTGCTGTTTATTTGGGCTTGTCCCTATATATGGGCATGTCACCATAGTTGCTTGATATGTTACTCATCACACATGCTTTCGTTATGATATCATGATTTGTACTTAGAATTGTATATGTATATTGAATTCTTGAAAGCATGTGATATTCATCTCTTTATTTGGTTGCATTTCATTAAATCATGATATCTTGCCTTATATTTTCATTTGCATTTATACACTCATGGTTTTGTGATATTGATATAAGAGTGGTATAGATATGTTGTGGGACCCGGAGGCCGGAAAAGTAAGAACACTTATGAGATTATGGCCACACTAAGATGATATTGATACACGAGGAATGAAATTGCACGCCTGCAACATGACATTATTCATCTAAGAGGTGGACTTTGTGATCCGATGAGATATTCCGGAGCACAGGGGTATATAGACTTAGCAGGTCTCCCATGAGTTACGGATCATAATAAAATATTGACGTATTGTATACCATATTGATAAAGGTACCTGGCATATGCATTGTATTCATAGCATACATATATTTGTTATTTCATTGATTACTTGTAGATGGACTTGTAATTGAAATAACTGTTGATGACTTGACTAAATTCTGGACATGAAAGGATTGTACTTGGTACTTGGATTACTGTTTAAACTCTTTGGCACTGAATGACGTAAGTGATTATGGACTTTAATTGAATAAGAATATATGTGAACTTTGTGAATCACTCAGTGGACTATGGAACCTTACTTGGATTATTGGGTTGTTTAGTATAAGATTATTTGGTGTCAACTTGGTGTTTATCTCTTTTTATGTATCTTCCATCGTTGTCGATCTATGATATCTACGGAGATAGGTTGTGTACTTATGCTACCCATCAAATAAAGTTTTCAATACTAATAATACTAAATAAATGGATCAAGATAATTTGAAGTTCTACAAAAAAAAAGTATGCACCAAAATAAAACTCCAAATATCAAAAGAAAAAAAGTATGGAATTTAATGTCAATGTTATTGCTTAATATATTTTTTTTGAAAAAGAATTTATGTAATAATTAATATTAATTGAAGGTCATTTTTGACATTTTAAAATATATGCAATGATCCAACTCATTTCTAACCATTGATTTAAGATCAATGGGGGTTTATTATCCCATTCAAGATGTAAATGGGATATTATTTTCCAAACCTAATATTTTAAGGGGGTAAAATGGACTTCACAACCTAAGGATCGAGTCTTTGGGACTTCTTTGCCTTAATGAGTGAAAAGATTGAGCCTTCGTGTTTATGTGCCCTAATTAGCATAAAGATCAAAACTTTTACTACATAACATGCTTAAAATCAACGTAAAGGTGGACTCTTTGTAACTTTACGAAGAAAGTATAAAACTTTATGATTTGGTTTGGCCGTAGAATCCATATTTCAAGGTGAATTACTTATGCATTGTGATGTTAATGCTAATAAAGCAAGATGATGAGTAACGGGAGTATCAATCCTCGCCATCACTATAGTTTAGGGTCTGTCGATGACACTGTTGGGTACACTTATTTTCCGTACTCATTCTACACTTGTTGCGCCTTTTTGTGTGTAGGTACCGATCCGAGCAGCAGTGGAGTTTTGGAATCAATGCCTTGATTGACTCGAGAGGCAACTTTAGGAGATTCAGAGCGAGCTGATGACAGTCCCTCAGCACCGGACTCCTTCTATGAAAAACTATTTTCTTTCTTTTCCATTCCGCATAATGATGTAGGTTGGCCATGGTCGGCCTGCCCACCGGGTCGGTTTGGCGGGAGCGGACTGGCCTGGCGAGAAGATGGGCGGGTCGAGCCAAGGCTGCGGGCGGGTCGGGGCGGGACCATATCAGGTCCCGCCCCGGCCCGGCCCCGCTGGGTAAGTGGGCCTGACGGCCTGCCGGGACGGACGGTCCAGCGGGTTTTTTTTTTAATTTTTTCACTAAATTAAAAATACTAAATTACTAACAAAGTAACATTAACATATACTTGTCATATAGTCATATACATTTACTATAATATTATAGACTTATAGTATTATAATTATAGTATTATACTCATATATATAATATATTTATAAAGTATAAACTATAAAGTATAAAGTATAAACTAAATAATTAAACAAAGACAAGAATAGTGTAAAAAAACATTCCAAGCCTGTTTTTGTGCCTCTTATATTATTAATTATTTCATTGAAATATAAAATATTCAAAATTACAACATTTTAGTGTATCGTTGTTGAAAAAATTGCAAAGACATAGAAAAATTAAAAAATTGCAATGAAATAAATTACCAATTTGAAAATATTTTTTCTAGTTTCTTTATAATTTTTTGTGGTTCTTCGGTTGGAATTGGTATATCTTGGTCAAATTGTTCCACGTCGCTACTCATGCCTTCGATAAAATATCGTTGTAGTTGTCGCCTTCTTCTTCGTTAATCTCCGTTGATCGCGACTCTCCTTCGCCTCCGCTCGTATCCAATCTCTGAATAGTACCTCCATCTCCAAGTTGTCTCCGCTAATGAGTGTCCAGGTTTCCTATTTGAAATCGCACAGAAAAGCGCTTTGAGCGATTGATGACTCTTGAATGTTCAAAATATCTCGCCATCATTGAAAGTGTCAAATGTCTTCTCATTCTGCATCCAATATTTCAGCAAGTCTTCCTTTCCTTCTTCATTGATAATCGCTTGGTAAGGTAAATTACCTGCAAAACAAAAACATCGAACTCGCTAATTTGGTTATCATACACCACACATTCTATTTCCGAGGCTTTCAATAGAATTAATACTACTAGCCAAAACAAGATGTCTTTTTTAGGTCAGGTTGAAGAAGATGGTACAAAAGTCGGTTGGTTACTAGCACTTTATTGCTGGTAATGCCGATATACTTTTTTGCATTCATCTTCTACGCTATTCAACACTTCTTCTAGCGTTAGTTCAATAGGTGGCTCAATATTTAAATTTTTGGGAGTTGGAGGTGGTAGTACGTCCATACAGGTGTAAATATTTTCAATAAGACTTTTACAACCCTCTATTTTAATAGTCGGGTTTAATACAACACCAATAATATAAATAGGGGGAATAGGAATAAAATATTTCTTTAATTTCATAAACATTTTTTTAATAGCTGCAGTATATGCAGGTTTTTCCATATATTCTTTAAGAAGTAAAAATATTATAGCTATATAAAACAACATAGTTGAAATAGTAGGATAATATAAAGTAGAAAATTCTTTTGTTGCTCGTTGAAAATTTTCTAAAAATACAATAAGTTCTCTAATTTTGTCCCAATCATTATCCACAATCATATCATTTGGATTTTGATTATGGGCGTTAAAAAATAAAGTAATAGGTTTTCTATAGTAATAAGCAACAACTAGTTGGTCATATAAAGAATTCCACCTAGTTGGCACTTCTTCCGGAATTTTTCTGTAAGATAGTCCACAATCGTGACAAGTTTTTTTATATTCTTTTTTCTGTTGAATTCTATTATTTTTAAAAATAAAGTGTATAGCAAATTGTATTTTTTCAAGAATATCTTGAAAAAGTGAAAGACCATCCTTTACAACTAAGTTATAAATATGGCACGCACATTTGATATGAAAATGTTTTGGAAAAGACGGAGTTAAAACATCTCTTAAAATACTAATAGCAGAATTGTTAGAAGATGCATTATCTAATGTAATACTCATAACTTTATCAATTATTCCGTAATAATCGCAGACTGAATAAATATTTTCTGAAATAAACTCACCAGTGTGCCTACTATCTATATATCTATATGCTAAAATACGTTTTTGCATAGACCATTTATAATCTATCCAATGACAGGTTACCGTTAAATAATCATGGTCGTTAGTACTACGACCTATATCAGAAGTTAGAGCGACTTTGCAATTTAAATGATATAATGCATAACGTAAATGCTGTTGATATTCATGTGCAAATTTAAATACATCTCTTTTAACAGTTGATCTAGGAAAACCTTTATAAGAAGGATTATACATATCTCTAATATAATGAATAAAACCAGGAGATTCAGGAAATGAAAAAGGCAAACCCTCCACAACAACTAATTTTGCTAGTGCTTCCCTATCTTTATGTTTATCGTATTTAGGGCCTACAACTCCCCCCGTCATAGGGTTAATTTGACCCTGTACTTTGTCCGGGACAGTATGTGAACCTTGTCCCGATTGAGAGGACGCTTGCTCACAGGTTTTTTTAATCATGTATTGGGCATGCAAGGCTTTGTGTTTTTGCAATAGGTGTTTTCCTAAACCCCCCGTCCCACCATGACCTTGTCCAGTTTTAAAAGAATAAACATGTTTACAAGTTTTACATACAGCTACTTGATTCGGTACGTCCCTGTCAAAATATTTCCATACAACTGATTTTAATGGTCGTTTTGCCGGACCTCGTCTCATAGTAGGGGGGATAGGAGACATTTCACTAGTGGGTGTATCGTCATCTTCATTAGTAGGTGTATCATCATCTAGAGTGTCATCTAAATCAAAGTCTTCTTCATTTTGAGAAAATACATGGTCGTCAAGATCATATGGTATTTCAGGAAACTATTCAGGATCTATAAAATCATCTTGTCTAGGAATAACTGGAATACTAGAAGAAGTACCCTTGCCCTTGTTACCCCTACTACTACTAGAAGAAGCCTTACCCTTACCCAACATACTTCTTAATTCTTTCATTTTAATTATGGTAATAAATAGTTAAAGACTTAAAGATAATGAAATTAAATGTGCTAAATGAAATAAAGACAAAATAATAATTTAATGAGAGAACGAATGTACCAAACGCCGACGTAGAGTCGACGTGTAATCGAGAGGTTGAAAATTGAAACTTTGCTCGATAGATAATCCTCAAGCTAGTTGCCAACTTCACTCCCAATTCTCAAATTAATAAATAGATTGAATATGTAGTAGACAATGTTGTATAGAGAATAGAGATTGATTGATTGAGAGATTAGAGAGAAAGATTTGTGAAAATAATAAGAGGAAATGAGGTATTTATAGTCAGAAATTGAGTTAAAGTGTAAATATAATAACTTTAGGTTAAAAATAAATATAAAGGGTAGGGGTTGGGGAGGAAGCCAAAATGGTCGTTGTCTAACGGCGAAATGTAAAATATCCGTTGGACAACGACTATTTTCTCGCAGCGAGGAGGCTGGGCGGTCGGGGCGGGGTCGGGTCGGGTCGGCTGCCGGGACCATACTGCCCCGCCCCGCCTCGAGCCCCGTCCCGTTTTTTTAATTTTTATAGCGAGGTCGGGTGGTCGGGCCTGACCGGATTTGCCGGCCGGCCCTCGCCACCCTACGTTGATGTATTAGTTTTACCAACTTTGTATGTTTATGTACTCATGACAATTGAATTTTGGAGTTTTAATTATTGACTTAGACTTATTTATGCTATGTCTTGAGACTATTTAAGTAATTTCATTGTTTACTTCTATTTCCTCAAATTCTTCCCTTTTATCTATGAATAAGCTTAATGTTAGCCTACATGTTTAGGTAAGATGTCCTCATGACACAAATAAAATTTTGGATCGTGACAATCAAACAGGATTGAATCGAATATATTTTTATATATAAAGTATATTTTATATTTTTTGTTTAAAAATTAAAAAAATTGACACTGAACCTTGGAGGGAATTCAGATGGAAACAACTATAAAATACGAAATTTACTTTGTCCGGCATAAGTTCTGTAGAAATGAATTATTCGACATAAATTGTGTAGTAACTAATTCGCAAGGCAAAGTTTTATAAATCCGGGATAAGTTTTGCTTTGTCCGGCATAAGTTCTGTAGAAAAGACCTTAATTCCTACAGAACTTATGCCAAACAAGGCAAAGTTACTATGAAACTTTAGTATCGTATATGAGAAAGCTTTTTTTCTAGGACTGATCTTTTGCCTTTATTGAGGAGATATAAAATAAGCTTACTTACTAATAAACGGCAAGAAGCATCTTCTTTCTCAAAGTCAACTTACTTTCCCTTTTACTAGTAATTAAGTGCTCATTATTGTTCGGATCTTGACCGGATCCGATCTTCCCAAGCTATGCTTTTTTAGGAACTCTGCAAGGGTCTTACCACCTTCTTGATTGATGTCTCTAACGTTCGTTTAAATTTTGTCTTGCGAAATTAGGTCATAAATAAGGGTAGGCTGAATTTATTTTTTAAATTTTTTGAGATCAGAAGTATTTTCGATCACCTTTTTGTTACTTAAAGTGTCGAAGGACAAAAGTTAAAGACCAGCAATTTGAGTGCAAAAAATAAAGACCACCCAAAGATAGGGGCATTCGCGCGAATGACCTCCTAATCTATTAGACCATTAAAAAATGGACATATTAGTATTGGGTAGGATTGTCCGCATGGGCGTAGCTCAGTTGGTTTCAGGGTGGTAGATTGTCTCCAAGTAGGCAGGTTCAAGCTCTGGCAGCCGCAGTGTGAAGTTTTATTCCTCCTTTGTGGGGGATGGCTCCTTGTGGGCACCAAACACTGTGCCTCCTACTCAGTGGGCCGCTGAGTCACCATGATTTACCTCCTCCATCAATTTCTGTCGAGCCGGAAGGTGGGAGCCTGTGGGCGAGGGATTTCGCCTTTTTTCCTCCAAGTATTGGGTAGGATTGAATATATGACGCAATTTTTTTGAATTTTGAGATGTACTAAATCCATTATCCAATCCAAAATACATAATTTTTTAGAATAAAATTCAAAGTCCAATTTTAGATTTCTGGATATCACTACATCCAAATCGCAAGAGCATATATAGCTCTACCAACAGAACTACACCCTCGAGACAAATCTGATCGACAGAGGAAAAATAACATTACATATTTGTCTAAGAAGCTTTGAAAATGTGTGTGTGGTGGTGTGGGGTGGGATAGATAGATCTCGAAAAGCATGAAATCACCCTCATTCATTTGAAACAAGTAAAAATATCATATCATACAATCAATCTTAACGACTTTCCCCATTGACGTTTGCGTTTAGTTGTTGAGGCTTAAAAGGGTAGAAAATCTTACCACAATCTATTCCTTTTCTTTTACATCAATCACATTTTGGATGACCCTCTTGCTACTGAAGTTTCATGCGTCTAGCTCGGATTTGGCTCCTCCATTACACTTTTCTTTCTATTTCTTCAAGTGCATATATAGATGATTGACATTGGTCTATTTTAAATTTTTAAAGCTTGGATTAAACTAACTTAAGCAATAATGTTAACCATAGTTAATAGATAAATTTTAGGAATGCACTCCTAACTTTGGTAAGAAAATTGTTAACTCCCTCAAATTATGGAACACGTCAGTTTTCATTTTCAGTTTACATTTTATCTCATTTATATTTGAATATAATATTATTTAATGAGATGGAACTATGCACACAATATTAGCTAAACGTATCAACTTCTCTCCCTCTCATTTATATAACAACTTTGATTACTCTGTTTCTTTATATTTTGCAAGGATGTAAACAACACTTCATATTTTGGTTGAATGTGTTAAATATATAATTTATGGATACTGTTTGTTGATTGTACGCAGAATAATTGATTGAAGAAGAAGAATTGAGAATTGAGATGAAGAGAAAGAGATGGAAAAGAGAGGGTCGTGAGAACTTACTCTATATTTTCATTATACCAAAATAAGTTACAATGTATATCACTCTTATTTATAGAGGCTAACTTAGTTATACTACTAACCAACTCTTAACAATCATAACAAACTTAACTAACTTTATATATTTCAACAGAATGGGCAGACGATTTTACACCAACTCAGAAGTGTTAATTAACCATTTTTTATTTACATTGGAAATCATTTATTTTCCATTTTAATATTTAAAGTTAGTAAATGCCTCCCTCAAATATTTATTTTAAACTAGTCTCTGAACACGTGCGTTGTACGTATATCTCAATTTAATTAATATAGGTTTTTAACACGATATAAATAATATTAAAACATGTGTGTAATGAATAATTGAGCATTTGAAGAAACAAATTACAAGCTGAATTTAATAAACAATTAGCCTCAAATTACTTGATTGGTCAACGCAAAATATTATGAATCCTCTAAAACTTGCAAAGTTGAATAATTAAATTTAGTTAGGTAGGTGCGATATGTAATGTGATAAATTTTGACGTAATTAAGTGCCGTACCTAACTGAATACTTCTTTATAGACAATATTCTTTATATATATATTCCATCCCGACGTTTTGTTTGCGTAATCATTACTATAACTTTTATTATGAACATTATATTTATATTTTCAATTAGGATCGATCTCAAATCTTCTTATTGTTTCACTATGGCGTAAAAAGCTATTTAAGTTTAGATAATTAATACAACAAATAGATTAGCACTAAAAATTGATTGAATAGGGCGAGAGAGGTGTATAGCTAGCACGTTCTGTCTAAAGACTCTTAAGTCTAAACTAGTTCCTTATATCATACTCAAACCAGACACATGCACGGGTGGACCTATGTGCTAATTAGTGGTGTTCTGACGCCTATTAAATTCGACACACATTAAATATAGTTATATAAGAAATATATGAAAAATGAATATAAATATTAAAAAAGCATCCTAGAAACCAAAAATATAGTTGAATGCTTTGATTTTCAAGTGGAACTTTAAGGGTTTGGGGACTTGTGTTTGAACCTCCTGCCCCAACATTTTATTTTTTAAATTTTACTGATGCTTAAAGTACAGCTTTTGGTCCCATCTTTTCTTTGTTCGTGAGTATATTTTATCAGTAGCAACTTATGTTAAAGAATATGCCCGCTACCTTTAAATTCCGGGTCCGCTACTGAACACATGTTGAGTTCATTAAAAAGATAAAAAGTTCTTTAGTTTGTTTTTTTATAAAAAATTTCAGTTTTTAATTTCTTGAATAATCCTACTATATTTGACCATTAAAAGACAAAATTATTTGTTATGAAACTAAAAAGGAAGAGAATAATTAAGATATTTAAAATCACGAGCGGAAGAGTGCACATGAAAGCATTGTTTCACTGCGTATATAGTGAAGATCGTATTATACTAACTGATCAACAACAAATTAAAATAGGAAGAGATTTTTGTGTTTTACAACCCTAAAATATATGTTCTTTTTTATTTTCATTTTATCCTCTATTTTTAACGACTTTCACCCTTTATTTCCCTATAAAATCATATAAATATGCCCATTTGGTTATTATTTGTGAGTGATTGTAACAACAAAATATGAAACATGCAATTCAAATGCTATATTCCTAAAATTAATTTTGTGTGTTTGAAGAAACTGCTTACCTACTATTCCGCCATCAATCATCACCCATTCGTGTGTGCGAAATTATACTATGTCCCATCAAAATCTCATACGAAGAGGCTAAGAAAATAATGTCATTTGTTTAATTAATAGTCTTTTATTTTTTATTTTGATGTTGATCTTAAAAAGATGATAAGCTTATCGTGAATTGCTTTATTGTAGTTTTTTTATTTAAAAATAAAAGCTACCAGATCACATATGTGTCAAGACAAACCTCTAGCAGAAACATTGATCGATGATCTCAACACTTAGATCTACAAAGGGGTCCTCTGGACCATAGTTCAGTGGCAAAGTTTGGGCGCTATAAGACGCTCTGGCATGGACAACGTGGATTCGATTCTCCGCAAGCACAAAGTAACTCTGCATGTTGGGGAATTGGACCTTGTCTCATTGATCAGTTGTACGCTCTCAGAAATTGGCCACCGTAGCACATCCTGCTATTTACTGGTAATAGTGTTGAAGGACCGGTGCTATTACTTCCAAGACGTCTGGATAATACCAGTGAAGTAGTCAGATGCAAGCCTGGAAATCTGGACTATCCCAAAAAAAAACACTTAGATCTGCAAAGGGTTATTCCAGCTGCAAAGTAAAAACAATTATCACATTTTCTCAATTAGGAACATTAAAGCAGAAGAAGAAAGCAAGTACCCTTTATCAGATTCCAAAAAGAATTTACAGGAATTAGGAAATTTATATACTGAACGAATGAAATGCAATGAAAAATGACAGAGAAGCACAACAAAAAATTGTTTATTACATTATAGGGAAAATGAGCAAAATGATTTAAGTGATTTGACACTTTGATGTCAACTTTTATATTTATAAAGTAGGATTAAATGCTTTGAATAAATATTACTACTCCACTACCTATAACAGGTAGAAGCTTAGAAGATCATATTAGTGAATATTATCATATATTTTGTAATTAATAGTAGTGTATAATTATGATAAATATAAGATTTTTATTTTATTACAATTCAACATTGTACACAATATATATATTTGTATTAATGAGAAAGATTCACCAAAGGAGATTAATATAATTCTACATGGTATCAGAAGCCAAAATTCCCTAAACAATATCTCCCCCCCCCCCCCCCCAACTCCTAATTTTTTCGACGCCATAGCTATCGAAAACAGACGATATACACCATATATACGGCTGATATACCCTCTATTCCCCTCTGCCGCGATATACTGCACGTATACATGCCTATACACAGCCGATATACACTATGTATGTGGATGGTATCCCTTTCTGCCCATATACAGCCTGTATACATCATTATACATGCCGATATACACTTAGTATAAGACACCACGACTCATATACTTCAGATACACCTTGTATATATATATATATATATATATATATATATATATATATATATATCTGAACCCCCCGTATCTTTCTTCTATACTTTTCGACAATCCTAATGGCGTCACCCGCGGCACACACACTTTCTCCCGCTTCCGCTTCCTCAATACCTAGCAGTTATCCGACTTGGGTCAGCCCAGGACAGTGGCCCAACCCAGGCACTTGGGCCTTGGCGTCTTACACGACACAACCAGCAGCGGCCCAGTGTCGAACAACTTGGCATCCCGATATTTTGGGCCACTCCCCATGTCAATCTAAATACTCCTCAATCTATTATGGTCGGAAATGGTCATCGCATTTCAATACAAGGGTTTGGCCACACACTAACCCCACTAACGCATCCCCACTTCTCTCTTAATAACGTCATATAACTGTCAAAAAATTTACCACCGATAATGTTACACCCCGTATTTTTTATAGGACATGTTTTAAGAACGTACGTAAGAACTCACAAGTGTTGAGAATTGAGACTTGTAAAAATTTATCGGAATTATGAAATTGTCGGAAAACGAATATTGTGACGAATGGGAGGGCGACACGTGTCACCCCCTTATAGTTGCCTTGGACGAGATATGTCATGGCCAAAATGGTCATTGACCATAGTCTTAGGATGCCAAGTCTTGCAAGTGTGAGCTTGAGAGAATTGACTAAGTCAAAGGGGTCCACAAAGTCTTGATATTTAATAAGACCTCATCCAAGACACCCATTTGTTTGCATCTTGACCCTCCATTGTGCTATATAATACTAGTAGTAGCAAGACAAGCTTAACACTTAGAAAAATTTTCAAGAAAATGAAGAGCTCACTATAGGTTGCTCTCGGGTTCAAGCTATTTTGAAAAGGAAATTTTTTTGTTTCTTGTTCTTTAAGCTCCACACTTTAAACAAAGGTTCTTGAGTGTATTGTAAGTGTATCTCAATAGAAAAATCTCGGAAAAAGATAGTTTTCATATTAGTCGCAAGGTGAAAACCTAGTTGCTTTCTAGGTTTTGGTTTGGAAGTTTGAAGGAAATTTGTTGGTGTTGTTCTAAGGGTCTCAACTAGCGGATTGAAGTGTCTTGAAGAGGCTCTAAGTTGCTAAGGAGCGACTTCGGATTTGGAGTTGGATTAAGATTCGTTGAGGTATAATCTTGTCTCTTAAAAGTGTTACAAGATTATTTATTTTGTTGTTAGCTTTACATGTTGCTAGCATGAAGTATATGTGTTGAAGTTTATAAGTATTATGGATTGCTTGTAGCCTTAAAAATCTGAAATGTAATGTAAGCCATGTGAAGTTGGATTACAATTTGGTCGTTTACTAGAATCGTCGCATGTTACTTACTTGAAGATTATAGTAGTTAATCGATTGCGACTTGATATCATGTTATGCTAACAACTTGGATTGAAATGGAAATTGGATAAGAATTGATGTTATAGTACCTCAAGTTTGCCGAATTGGCCTAGTAGTTGTATTAGTTTGATATCGTTTGTGGGGCGGAATTTTACACGTCTAGTAGGAGTGTAATCCCCTATTGTTGATTGCATTGATTGGGCCTTAAATGTGGCGTGTTTGGTTATTGTATTCGGCCTTGAAAAAGGTGGCAAAGTAAGTAGAAACAAAGGAGGTGCTGTCCGATTTTCCGTAGAATTTAGAGACTTTACACTTATAATATTCTACGTTTGGAGTAAGACGTTAATAGACGTATTGTGGTTATTATAGGTTGACATACTTCGGGCGGGATATTGTACGTAGCAAGTGGATTGGCCCGAAGAGGTATGTAGAACTTTTCCTATCTTTTGAGCATGACTAGTTGCACGTATATAGTACGGTAGACGTACAAGACCTTGATATCCTTTACTAGTTTTATGAATAGCCAAGTCGGGTGAGTTAGGAGATTAACTCACTTCTTTGAAAATATTAAGGATGTCTTAAGTTTTATTAAAGTTAAGGGACTTAAAGAGTTTTAAAGTATGTGATACTTGTTTCGTTTTAAACGTATAAGTCCCTTGGATAGGAAATTGTACTTGACTAAGGTATAAAGTGAATATAACGACTTTATGGGAAGTTGGTTATATTAGCTTTATGGAAAGATAAATGACTTGATTTAATGAAAGACAATTTGATTTTAAGGCATCAATTGCCAAAGGTTTTATAAGAAAAGGAGTCACTTGATTTAGAAACCTAACTTTATTTCTAAAGGTATTGTGACTTGTCTTGAAACGTAATTTCGACTTGATACTACGGTTAATAGTATCTTGGAAGTTTTATACTGAAAAGTATCATTTGTTTTAAAGAGTAGAAGTATGTAGTACTTGGGTTAAATTCCCGGATTTTTATAAAAGATATGCTAGTGCCTTAAGTAAACTAAAATGAGAGTGTATATGAATAAGAAGTTAGGGGGATTTCTTAACTTGCTTACTTTATGTATGATGGCCGGTTGAGATAGGGTAAGAGTATATCCGGAGGTAAATTCCCAAGATAGTTATACCACCTTCTCCAGGTAAGAGTATATCCGGAGGGTAAATCCCAAGATCGTTATACCACCCGCCTGTGGTAAGAGTATAATCGGCGGTAAATCCCCAAGATAGTTATACCACCGCTTCCGTGGATTTGCTACCCACGATGCGAGGAATACCTCATGCAAGTCCTTATGGGCTTATGCGGTGAAATAGTCCCACGCGGCGATACACTATCGCGAGGAATACCTCACGCGGGTCCACACGACCTACGCGTGAAATAGTCTCGAGTAGGATTGCTTAATGATACCGCGGCGGATGGTCCCGCTTTGATCGTGAGCTTCCTACTTTTATGTTGACGATACTATTAGTTACTCATTGTTAGTAAGACAACGTATCGTAATTTTATTATCATACATGTCTCCGCTTTGTTTTAAACTTATGATGTAAGTTACGATTTTCCGATTTACATACTTAGTACATATTATGTCGACCCCTTCCTGGCCGCGTTCACGCCGCAGTGGGTAAGGTGTAGTGGATCCTCATTCTTAGGATCACATATCGACGCCGTAAGCTCCATTTCTCCGAGGCTTGTCTTTGGTACGCTTTTCCCCGATGTTGTAGATTTATGTACATTCGGGGTATGGCGGCCCCGTCCCCGCCACCGTTGTTATTCCTAGAGGTTTGTAGTCACATGTTGTGGTTTGAAATGTAAGAACCGAGTTATACGCTTTTCTTTGATTATGCATATTTTATGGAAGCGCGCTTATCGCCAGCTGTTATTATTGTCTAAACATGTTGTATGTTGTGTATGTTCCGCTGCTATTCTCTGATGTATACAGAACGGTGCCCGTGTAGGCACTACCGCGCCCGGTCGGGTCGTGACAAAAGTGGTATCAGAGCAGTTAGTCCTCGGAAAGTGTCTACAGACCGTGTCCAGTAGTCTTGATTATCGGTGTGTTGTGCACCATATCTATAATCGTGAGGTTGCAGGACATTTAGGATTGGTTTCCATTCTTCTCTCGAGATCGCAAGAGAGTCGTCTTATTAGGTTGAATCCTCTCCCGACCTATTCTTATGAAACGATTATGCCTCCACGGAAGGCGACCAGGCCCGTGGCAAGGCAGCAAAGCAGGAGTCGCTAGAGGTACTCAGAGGTTACACTGACTCAGTACGCATCATTCCCGAGGTAGTAGGCGGTCGGCGAGTTCAGCCACGCCTAAAGACAGAGGAGCCGAGAGCCAGAGCTCCAGAGGTTCCGGCAGCAGCCTCCACCCCACCGCCGAGCCGAGTATAGAGACTATGGGGAGCGATCCGGTTATTGACCAAGATAGTAGCGAGCGGCACACGATGCGAGCAGCGGCTAACCCCAGAGCCGATTTGCGGATTCGGATTTTCCGGTTGTCATCCGCCCGAGTTTTATGGTTCGAGGTCCGGCGAGGATCCGCAGGAGTTCATTCGGCCTACAGCGGACTATGCAGTTCTTAGGGCTTCAGAGACAGAGTTATGCTAGCCTCTTACCGCCACGCGATATGCGTTGAACCGTTTGAGTCATGAGCCGTCGAGAGGCAGGATGCTCTTCCACTGTTTGGGAGGAGTTCACGAGGCCTTCATGGATCACTTTTTGCCTCCCGAGATGAGGAGCCCATGTAGATAGATTCTTGACCTTGAGGCGTAATGGGAGGACTATCAAGAGTACACCGAGTTTGACTCTGGCCGCATACGCGACACTATTGTAGAAATGCATACGACGGATAGAGTTCATCGTTATGTGATGGGGCTAGACCGTCATATGATTACTGCATGCTTGGGGGTGGCTCTTCAGCCCGGTATGGACATTGCCAGGATGCAGACCTATGCGCAGGGGATAGAGGATAGAGAGAGGGAGGACCAGATTGACTCAAAGCCACCAAGAGGCCGTGACAAAGCAGGTCTCGTGGCGCTGAGGCGACAGCTCGGCAGACTAGGTCCACATTCCAGCCAGCACAGAGTGCTCCTTCACGGTTTTCTGGCAGGAGATCTGATCAACCAGGTCATTCAGGAGCAGGTCATGGCTCCAGGACTTCGGGGTTTCAGGGAGGAAGAAACCGTCACCGATCGAGACCACCCACATTTCAGTATGCTCGATGCGGTAGGTCTCACCAGGGCGAGTGTCGCATAGCTCCGGGAGCTTGTTACTCTTGTGGCCAACAGGGCCATTTGAGGAGAGTTTGTCCGTCTAGAGGCGGCATGGGTGGTACGGTGCAGCCGGCGTGATCGATGGCCGGGTCTTTCTCCTTCGTGGTTATGCGCCCGAGGCGGGTACTCACGACGCAGCCGCGGTAGAGGTCGTGGTGGTGGTTCCAGTTCTAGCGGTCCACAGAACCGCATATATTCATTAGCCAGCCGCCAAGATCAGGAGGCTTCCCCTGACGTCGTCACATGTATATTATTGATTTCATGCTGTGACGTTTATGCTTTGATAGATCCAGGTTTGTTATACCCCGTATTTCCAGAGTATGTACGGAAGGGCGTACGTATAAAAGTTTAAGCCTTAAGTTAGGCAAGGACCGAAAATTTTGTGCACAACACACGAAAAGAATCGTTTTCCGACGAAACGTTTTCCAAACTGCGGCGGAAAATACGGCTATGTCATTAATAATTTTTGCGGATTTTTCCGAGAGATGAAATATTTTGGACCAACGAGAAGGCGACACTTGTCACCTTCTAATTGGCGGACTTGTGGGCGTCATTTGGACGATTTGGAGCATTGGAGTTGGTAGGATATTTTGTGTGGTAGATGGATAAGGTGGGACACACACACATTTGTCCAAATCCACACCCTACACTTGCCTACCACTTGGATTGATCTTGGCCATTGATTTCCCTATAAATACCCCCCTAACTTGAATGTTTTCTTCATCCCTTAAATCATTTCTAAGTCATGACATCCCTTCCCCCCCTGGCTAGTTGTGCTAGCAAACCCTTCCCCTTGGTGAGGCCCTTGGCCGAGAAACACCTCCCCCGTCCTAGTGGTGTTGGCCGAGACACACACCCCCCCTCTTGAGTTGTTATCGTAAAATACTACCCCCCCCCCCCTTGGTAGAAAGTATTCTCCAAGTATAGTTACTATTCCAAAATACCTTGGCCCAAATACCTTGTAGTATTCCAAGGTTACACTTATACTAAAAGCCCAGAAATACTACTATACTTCCTTCACTACAAAACGAAACCCTAAGGAAAATCTTCACCGATTGAAGTTTTAAGAAGAATTTTCGTAGAACTTCTAAGGGTTGTTTGGAGCGGTGGAGCACCGAGTAGGAGCTAAACGTTGCTCGGATCGACATTAAAACTTGGATAATTTTGGGCTTACCGAGGTAAATAATCCTATCCTTCATCAGTAATTGGAAATTACATGTCAGAGTTGTATAGAAATGAATATAAGATTCATAGAAGAGGATTGAATGTAATAGAAGGATATTATAGAAAAGACTTGAATCGAAATCACATCGTAAGAATATTAAAGTAGAAGATTAAATCAGACTTACATAGATCGTATTCTGATGAGACTTATGGCCTTTATAGGTTGAATGTTCTGCGAGTAACATGTTCTACTTGGAAGGTGGACAAGGCTAGCCGGGTTATAGCCGTGGAGCGTTTTGCTAATAGTCGATAATCGTCGCGAGGTATGTGATTCTTCCTATCCTCTTGAGCATGTTATTTTAAAAGAATATATATAGTACGCAGACGCATACGTGTTAACTGAACGTAGTTTTACGGCAATGTCTTTTGACTTAAGCCTGAATAATAAGAATCTTGAAGTATTTCAAGAGAATTAAGAAACTTTTTTTTGAAAGAAGGATAATACTTGGTTTTTATACTAGCTTTATGGGAAGTTAGGTATAACGACTTAAGAGAGATAAAAGGAACGGTTTACTTAATTATTTATGAAAGCCTTATTGATTTCGTAAATGAGGGTAAGTATCGAACAAACCACAGCAGCGCTAATAAAGGGAAATGTATTGACTAATAAAGTATTATTAAAACCAGTAGAAACCTCCATCTGCATAGAAGCTAAGATGAGACAAAATGATATTACATTTCCTAGATCATGGCTGCTCTAATAAGATTGTTATGAACAAGAATAACCTACTCACACATAAGGCATATGTTTCTCAAATCGTTTTAAAGGGGAATTATATTAGTAAGTGATTAAAACTATGAACTACGAAACCTTTCGAAAATAAAAGACTCGAGTAATTGAACTTAGGCAAACTTGGACGTTTGAAAAAGAATGTTGTTACTTGATATTAAAAAGGAAACTGTTTTGGTTTACTTTAAAGATAGTCACTCTATTTTTGATACTACGGGTATCGTGTGACTTATGTGAAAGAAACGGATCTTTTTAAAAAAGAATTAATGTATGAAGTACTTTGGGGTTAAAACCCGAACTCGTTGTCATAAAATAGAAAGTATCTTGGGTGAATAACTTGACTATGTTGGTTTGTGATAGCCTTGTAATACTTTCTTGATTGGTTTGATAAGTAATCATGTTATGATGCTACGTGTGTTAGTGTCTTATGATGTTTGTGTAAAGGGTTTCTCACGCGGCTTATGTTGATTAACGATAAGCCGCTGTATCGTTATATTATCACATACCCTCGACTTGATATACCGAGGTCTTGCCACTCGATGCGGGTCTATACGCCCCATGCGGTGCAGGTGACTACGCAGAGCGGTATGCTCCAGGATTGATCATTCCGGTGTTTTATCCTCGACGCGGGGATGCCCTATGCGGCTCGCGTGACTACGCGGTCTATGAGACTACGCGATCGCGGAGTCCAGGAGGTACCGGGGTTAGCCCCGACGCGAGGAATACCTCATTCGTGCCTATGTGGCCTATGCGAGCGATGGTATGCTCCAGACTAGACACGCACATTGATATCGAGGCGAGTGGCCGCCACTTCGATCATGTAGTGCGGTCTAGAAAGACCCGTGATATAGTTTTATAGCATTGTTGGTGCCGGGTTTTTAGTAGTCGGCTATGCCTTCGCACTTACCCCGTGACGGTTTTATTAGGACACAGTGGGACACGTGTTCAGTGTACTCTTTGGTGTTATTACATCATAGATCGCCGCAGTGAGAAAGGTATTCCACGCATGATTGATGTGGTGGCGTGAGACCCATTGTTGTATTTGAGTAATGACTTTGGGCGTGAGTCCCCGACTGACGTGATCGCATATATGTGTATCGTAAATTGGTTATCATATATGTCTTCTGTTTTTATAGACTATTATGATTTCATTTACAGTATTTTCAATTTCACATACTGCTTGCCAGATCGACTCTTCTGGGCCGCGCTCATGCCGCAGTAGAGGTACACCGCCGTCGATCCTCGCCTTAGGATCACGGCCAAAGATTTTGGGAAGCTCCGTTTCTCCGGAGGCTTATCTTTGGTATAGTCCCCTGTTGTTGTAAGTACTTACATTCAGGGGTATGGCGGGGCCCTGTCCCGTCGTTGGTGTTGTAAAACTCTTAGAGGTCTGTAGTCCTGTTGTAAAGTTGGGATGTAACTGTTCATTCTTGAGATATTTATATACTTGCCGAAGGGCACTCTTTTATTTGATAAACTGTGTCTCTTTTACATTGGTTTCATGTCTTATATTCCGCTGATTACTCTGATGTATGTCTAATTTGGTGTCCGGGGTAAGACACCAGTCACGGGCCCGGGTTCGGGTCGTGACAAAAGTGGTATCAGAGCAGTTAATCCTCGGAAAGTGTCTACAGACTGTATCTAGTAGAGTCTTGATTATCGGTGTGTTGTGCACCACACCAATAATCAGGAGGCTATAGGATATTTAGGATTGGTTTCCATTCTTCTCACTCTGAGATCGTGCCTTAGAGCTGTGTTATAAGTTGGACCCCTCTAACGTATTTCTTTTCCTTACCGTTATGCCTCCGCGTAAGGCAACCCGGGCCCAGAAGGGCAAGGCAGCCGAGGGAGCTGCAAGTAGAGTTCAGAGGGTTACGAGGGCACATGCCCAATCATCACCTGGGGTGGTGCTTCATTCGAGGAGTTCTGCGACGTCACCATTTCAAGAAGTTTAGCACAACAGCTAGCCTCATCGCGACCACGAGACTGAGCCTTCGCCCACGACCAAGAGTAAAGAATAGATTGCAAAGAGGCAACCTCACATTACTAGCTAGGGAGTTAGCAACCAGAGAGTATTTTAGGTATCGATTTATCACGGGTCTTGATGACTATCTAAGAGAGGGTTGTGCAAGAGTAGCTCTTCAGTCAGGCTTGAGCATGGCCTGTGTACGGGCTTATGCGCAGCAGGTCGAGAAACGTAAGGATCGACGGGTTAACCAAGATCAGCAGAAGAGGGCCAGGACATCAAGGTCCTTTGGTAACTTTCGAGGCGAATCACCTCACCAACATACTAGATATGCGCCTCCGCCATTGCAGAGTGGTCCTCCACAAACTTCGGGACGTTCGAGGTATGCCGGAGTTGGTCAGAGCTCCAGGGCTTCCGGTTCACAGCTATACGTATGTTCTAGCCAGCCGGGTTCAGTTTTCCCTCAGTGTTCACAGTATGACAGGCGTCATCCCGGGAAATGTCATCTTTTGTTGATGCTTGTTTTACCTGCGGCCGTCAGGGCCATGTGTCGAAAAGATGCAAGTAGGAGGACTCAGCCTACCAGATCGCCATGGATTCGTGAGTTCGGAGAGGAAGGGTGTTAGCAGGAGGTCACCCCACCTCGGTGGCCGTGGTGGTAAGTGTCATTGTGGGAGTGTCGATTTCTTCGACTTGTTATGCTTGCCAAGCAGGTGATTGATTAGAACGACAGAGGGTAGTGAAGCAGTAGATACAGGTGTATCCTTAACCCTCTAGAGATTGTATGTGTGATAAGATAAGTATATCTTAAGTGTTACGTTCAGTTAACATTGTGTAAATTGTGATTAGAAATCATGGTTAGTTAACCGGGTAAGATTTGGGGGATAGAGAAAGTGCGAGCCTTAGAGTTTTATGCGTAGAGACCTTAGAGGTAAGGCCATCTCGAGTAAAAGATGTATTTTTATGTTTGACCCTTATCGGAGTGCATAGTACACGTGAGATATGTTTGTGTGATAAAACCCTGAGTGGTATGAAATGAAAGAGGGTAGTTGAGCTAAGAAGACCATTAGGTTTTCGTGACTTGATTGTGAGATTGTTCCGGATCGGGGAACAAGAGTTTGGCACGATAATGGTCGTCAGACTGACGACGCGTCAACCCGCGCCCGCTTGGTGGGGTCAGATTTTGGTGGTCCCGCCAGGTGGTGGGTGTTATACCCCGTATTTCCGGAGTATGTACGTGAGGGCGTACGTATAAAAGTTTAAAGCCTTAAGTAGGCAAAGTGGCGAAACTGTGCACAAGTGCCGAAAAGAGTCGCTTTCGTAAACGTTTCCACAGCTGTTGTAGAGAAAATTCCGGCTATGTCATTTATTATTTTTACGGATTTTTCCGAGAGACGAAATATTTTGGACCAATGGAGGCTTACGTGTCACCCTTAGGTGTCCAAGGTTGGACGAAATTTCCTTGGTGGAAGCTTCTAGGCTTGCACATTTTTTTCATCTTTTGTACCTAAAATGTTTGGTCAATGTTTGTGAGATATTTTGTGGAGTGGATGACCAAGTGGGACCCACACAACACATGGCTTAATCTTCACCTTACACTTGCCTACCACTTGGCTCAATCTTGGCCTTTGAGTGCCCTATAAATACCCCTTAGTTGATGAGTTATTTCATCCACACTGAGCAAATTCCAAGACTCAAAACACTCCTCCTCAGTAGTTGTCTCGCCCAACTCCCTCCCCTTGAGGGGCCTTTTGGCCGAGAGCAAACCCCCCCTAGCCTAGTTGTGCTAGTCGAAATACTACCCCCCTTGGTAGAGAAATACTCTTCAAGTATTGTTATAATACCCAAATACTTTAGCCCAAATACCTTGTAGTATTTCCAAAGTACCCTCTATACGAAAAGCCCGGAAAATACTATTATACTTTCCTTTAGCCTCTAAACGAAACCCTAAGGAAAATCTCCATAGTTGGTTGGAGTATTAAGTAGAGGTCGCGTAGAACTTCTAAGGGTTGTTTGGAGCGGGTTGGAGCGCACGGAGTAGGAGCTAAACCTTGCTCAGGACCGACATTTAAACTTGGATAATTTTGGGCTTATCGAGGTAAACACTACTGTCCTTCTATTTGTAATTGGAAATTACATGTTGTAGGAATATATAGTTGAGTATACTATACGTAGAACTGATCATAGTATTGCGGCAATGTCTTTTGACTTAAGCCTGAATAATAAGAAACATTTTCGAAAGAAGAGTACTGAACTGTAATTACATAGGACTGTATTACAGTAGACTTGTGTAGCTTTTCTGTGAGGTAGAATTGTGCACGTCCGGATTAGACGTATAACCTGTTATACCCCGTATTTCCAGAGTATGTACGTGAGGGCGTACGTATTAAATTTTCTTTGCCTTAAGAATTGGCTTTGGTTCGAAATTTGGGCACGAGTGCCGAATAGAGTCGTTTTCTGACGAAACGTTTCCACAGCTTACGTTGGAAAAATTCCGGCTATGTCATTTAGTATTTTTGCGGATTTTTCCGAGCGACGGAACATTTTTGGACCAACGGGAGGGTGACACTTGTCACCCTCATTGGACGGCAAAGAGGGGGCTTGGCCTCGCCGATTGGTCCCTCCTTTTGTGCCTTGTTTTGTGGCTTGTTTGTGGAGTGTTTTGTGGAGTGTTTGTGGGTGCACTTGGCTTGATCTTGGCCTTACACTTGCCTAACACATGGATGGATCTTGGCCATTGGTTGGCCTTTGCTTGGCCTATAAATAGCTCCCTTTGTGAAGACTTTCTTCATCCACAAATTGCCTAAGTCTTGAAGTTCTCTTCCTCCTCCTTGTGAAATTCGTCCACCACACCCTTTCCCCTTCGCCGAGAGCTTCCCCTTGGTGGTGCCTTGGCATGGTACCCCTAGCCTAGTTGTTTCAGTATAATACCCTTTGTTGTGGTATAGAAATACTCTCCTAAGTATTGTTATAATGTCCAAAATACTTTAGCCCATATACCTTGTAGTACTTTCCAAAGTACCCTTTGTCTGAAAAACCCTAAAATACGATTATACTTTCCTTAGCCTCTACACGAAACCCTAAGGAAAATCTTCACCCGTTGTTGAAGTATGGAGTAGAAGTTGCGAGAACTTCTAAGGGTTGTTTAGTGATCGAGCACTCGGAGGAGGAGCTAAACCTTGCTCAGAGCGACTTTAAACTCGGATAATTTTTGGGCTTATCGAGGTAAATATCTTTTCCCCCTATTGTAATTGGAAATTACATAAGTGTTGAATATATATTGTTATATACTATATATAGAACTCAAATTAGTATTATGTCAATGTCTTTGACTTAAGCTCAAGAATGAAGAATTGAACAAGAATCACATGTAGGATAATAAAGAGAAGAATCAATCGTAATTACCTAGGTTGTATTACAAGAGACTTATGTAGCATTCGTGTAGTAGAATTGTACGCGCGTCCGTTAGACGTGTTAACCCCTCGGTTGGCTTGGTAGCCACCTCGATAGAGGAGGAGATTTACGCTGCCATGTGAGGTCGCCGATTTTTCTCAGAGAAAGATGGGAACGTGTGTTTAAGATTTAATAGACGTTTGTGGCCTTTATAGGTGAAAGTACTAAGAGTAGCGTATTCTACTCGGCGAGTGGAAAGGGCTAGCGCGTTGTAGTACTTGGAGCATTTTGCTTATTGTCGTTAAATCGTCGCGAGGTATGTGAACATCTTCCTATCTCTTCTAGCATGATATGTGTGTAACTATGTAAGACGGCAGACGCATACGTGTTTAATGTATTTGATTGGTTTGAAACATAAAGTGTTATAACGCTTTATGGGAAGTTGGTTATAACAACTTTATGTAGGTAAGAAAATGGGTTGTGGTTTTTAAAAGATAATTGATTTGATTTATAAGCGGCTTCAGGCGTTATAATAAAACTTGAAGTATTTCAAAAGATTTATGAATCGCTTTGAAAGAAGTGTAGTATTGTGCTTTGAAAACTTAAGAGTTATACTAGCTTTATGGGAAGTTAGGTATAACGGCTTAAGAATAGTTTATCATGTTAGAAGTTAAGAGACTTGATCTTATAAGATAAGAGACTTAACTTATTTGTTTTAATGTGAATGTTGTGAAACCTCATTCGTGAGTAATGAGTACTTGATTTTATTTAAAGGGATAATGTTTACCGATTTCGAAATCGTAACGTATCGACAGCACCACCGCAGCGTTAATAAAGGAAAATGTATTGAATAATGATGAATTGTATTAAAACCAAGAGAAACCTCCATCCGCATAGAAACTAAGATGAGACAAAATGATATTACATTTTCTAGATCATGGTCATTGTAATAAGAATGTTGTAAACAAGAATAACCTACTCTCACGTGGGACTTATATTACTCAATTGTTCTAAAGAGGAATCAAGTGATTAAGTTTATGAACTATGAAACCATTTGAAAATGAGAAGCTTGAGTAATTGAAACTAGGCAAACCGAACTTAGGAAAAGAATGTTGTTACTTGATTTTGAAAAGGGATGTGGGTTGGTCATTCTTATACTACTGCATCGGGTGACTTTATAAAAGTAATGGATCTCTTTTTAAAAAGAACTTAACGTATGTAGTACTTTGGGGTTAAAACCCGACTTTGGCATAATATGAAAGTACTTTGAGTTGTGTGAAGCTTGCTATGCTTGTTGTTGTGAAACTTGCCTATGCTTGTGATGATAGCCTTTGTTGCCAAATGTGGTATTTCGTGTTACCGTGTCTCTCGATAGAGGCCGTTGACTTGTCGAGAACTTACTTGGACGTCTTGGCGGTGATGGAGAATTCCACGTATGTTTCCATTTTGATTATCGTCTTGTTGTTGATGTCACATGGACATGTCTACACCGACGCAAGATTCCTCGGCACGTGGCCACGCGCGTGGTTGACCACCCAAGATATCATATTGAGGTAACATGGACATGTCTACACCGATGCAGATTCCGGTACGCGCCACGCGCCTTGTTATTATTGTTGCAACATGGACGGTCTACACCGACGCAGATTCCGGTACGCGTGCGCGCGCAGGTTGACCAAGATATTCTTATTGAGGTTACACGGGCATGTCTACACCGATGCAGATTCCGGTACGTGGCCACGCGCTTGTTATTATTGTTGCATCACGGACATGTCTACACCGAGGCGATTCCGGCACGCGCCATGATGCGAACATGATGGATGTTATGGGCGAGACCCATAGTTATATTCGAGTGGTGACTTTGAGCGCGAGTCCCCGACTTGACCGCTTTTATGTCGTTGCATCGTATTTTGGTTATCATACATGTCTCCCGCTTGTTAAGCTATTATGATTTCATTTACGATTTGTGATTTCACATACTTGGTACTGCCAGATCGACCTCCTTCGGGCCGCGCTCATGCCGCAGTAGGTACATCGGCCGTGGATCCTCGCCTCGTGATCTCGGGCGTTGCTGAAGCTCCGCTTCTCCGAGGCTTATCTTTTGGTATGTGTTCCCCGAGTTGTAGGTTCTTGTACATTCGTGGTATGGCGGGCCCTGTCCGTCATAGTCGTTAGTAAATCTTAGAGGTCCAGAACCGCTGCAAGGTGGTTGTAAAAGGATTAAACTGTTCGTTTTATGTATATACCAAGGCAAATCGCTTTGGTTGGCCGGCCTATTTATTATATCTCTTGTTTCATGATTCATGTTTTATTTTCCGCGTTTTCTCGATGTTGTATCACTAGGTGCCCGGTAAGGCACCAGAACTGCCCGTTCGGGCGTTACAAAGTGGTATCGAGCGCTAGTCCTCTGAAAGTGTCTACGCACCGCGGTTCTAGTAGTCTTGATTATCGGTGTGTTGTGCACCACATCTATAATCGTGAGGCTATAGGACATTTAGGATTGGTTTCTATTCTTCTCATTCCGAGATCGTGCCTTAGAGCCGTGTTGTAAGTCGACCCCTCCGACGTGTTTCGCTTTTACCGCTTATGCCTCGCGAAGGCAACCAGGCCCGAGGCGGCAAGCGGTAGGAGTCGCTAGTGGGATTCAGAGGAGTACGAGGGCGCAGGCCCGGTCAGTACCTGAGGTAGTGCTTCAGACGGCGAGTTTTGCGACGCCACCAGCACCAGCAGAGTTTAGAGCCGCAGCAGTGGCTGCTGAGACTACAAGACTGAGCCTCCACCCCACACCGAGCGGGAGACGGGTCACGCGAGAGATGGCTCAGCTTATCGCCGTGGTCAGGCCGATATGAGGATAGGCCGGACGCAGCAGCCTAGCCCAAAGAAGACTGTAGGCACCCGAGGCGCATAAAGATGAGGCTACGGATTTCTTAGTTGTAGCCCGCTCGAGTTTTACTGGTCGAGACCGAGGATGATCCGCAGGAGTTCATCCGCTACTGCAGAGGATCATGCGGGTGATCAAGGCTTCGCAGATCGAGTCGGTGACATTTGTTCGCGTCGGCCGCGTGATACCGCAATGATCGATTGGTTTGACTCGCGAGCTTTCCCGGGAGAGCATGCACTTCCACCGCTTGGGACGAAGTTTTCGGGCCTTCCCGGCACATTTCTTGCCTCCACAAACGGCGAGGGCTCGGGCCGCAGATTTTTGATGCTGAGGCGTAACCGCGATAGTTCGGGAGTACAATGTGAGTTCGACTCATCGGCCGGATGTTCCCCGCATTAGTAGCTAGTATGGAGGATCGAGTGCACCGATATGTTACTGGCTCACGATGATTACCTAGCAGAGTTGTTCGGTGTTTTCTTCACCGCATGGACATTGCCCGCATTCGTGCTCATGCACTGGGTGCGAGCGCAGATCGACGCAGCGGACCGCCAGAAGAAGGCGCCAGATCGGCCGGATATTTTGGCGACTTTCGAGGCGGACCGCCTCAGCAGACTAGTTATGTACTCCGCCATTGCGCAGTAGTCCTCCGCAGCCTCGGACCCTTGGGATATTCAGGAGCAGTCGTGGCTCCTGTGTTTCGATGATCGGGAGTAGGGTGTTGGCGGACGCACACCCTACCGGTGTGGCCGATGTGGTAGACCGCATTTCGGGAGTGTCGTAGTACCAAGGAGCTTGTTATTCTTGCGCCAACAGGCCATATGACGAGAGACCGTCCACCAGGTAGCACTGGTAGGATAGCACACTACTAGAGCGATTCTGGGCCACTGTAGAGGTCGCGGTGGAAGTTCCAGCTTTAGCGGTCCTTGAACCGCCTAGTTTCAGGTATATCCTTAACCCTCTAGAGTTTTGTTTGTATTGATGTTGTTGATGTGTTTAATGTTATGTTTGGATAGCTTTGTGCTAAAATGTGACTTAGAAACCTGGTTAGTGAAAAGGGTAAGTCCCTGGGTAGTGTGAGATGGAAGTGGTAGCTTTCATGATGTGAATTAGTAAGATTGTTCCGGATCGGGAACAAGAGTTGGCGCAGGGTCGGGTTGAGGACCATTTCAGTCAACCCAGAACCCGGTTTGGGGTGGGCTCGATTAGGTGGTCCCGCCAGTGGTAGGTCACGAGGGTGCTAGCCCAAGTTTAGATGACCATCGTATGAGTTCGTGGACGCGTTCGATCGAATCGGTTCATGAAGGCCGGAATGGCCTTAGGGAAATCGAGGTTAGTGAGATGACCAAGTTGGAGGTAGTGACTCAAGGTTGGAAAGCGCGTTGTGATGTGTGGTACGGATACTAGAACGAGTTCGAGTGTTCGCGGACGAGTACTACGAGCGGAAAAGTGAACGTATGTTTTTGTGGCGGTGTGGCATGATTGTTTTCGACGATATAGCGGTGAAGACTATATCGACGCCGTTGTTTTGAGATTGAAGGAACATTCGACGAATGTTTCTGGGGGATGAATGTTATACCGTATTTCCGCAGTATGTACGTGGCGTGCACGATTAAATTTTCTTTGCCTTAAGAATTGGCTTTGGTTCAAATTTGGGCACGAGTGCGAATAGAGTCGTTTTCGACTAAACGTTTCATTGACTACGTTGGAAAAATTCGCTATGTCATTTAGTATTTTTATGATTTTTCCGAGCGACGAACATTTTTGGATTAACGGAGGGTGACACTTGTCACCTCATCGACGGCAAAGAGGGGGGCTTGGCCTTGGCCGATTGGTCCCTCCTTTTGTGCCTTGTTTTGTGGCTTGTTTTGTGGAGTGTTTTGTGGAGTGTTTTGTGGGTGCACTTGGCTTGATCTTGGCCTTACACTTGCCTAACACATGGATGGATCTTGGCCATTGGTTGGCCTTTGCTTGGCCTATAAATAGCTCCTTTGTGAAGACTTTCTTCATCCACAAATTGCCTAAGTCTTGAAGTTCTCTTCCTCCTCCCTTGTGAAATTGGCCCACCACACCCCTTTCCCCTTCACAGAGCTTCCCCCTTTGGTGGTGCCACGTGGGTACCCCTAGCCTAGTTGTTTCCGTATAATACCCTTTGTTGTGGTATAGAAATACTCTCCTAAGTATTGTTATAATGTCCAAAATACTTTAGCCCATATACCTTGTAGTACTTTCCAAAGTACCCTTTGTACGAAAAACCCGGAAAATACGATTATACTTTCCTTAGCCTCTACACGAAACCCTAAGGAAAATCTTCACCCGTTGTTGAAGTATGGAGTAGAAGTTGCGTAGAACTTCTAAGGGTTGTTTAGTGCGGATCGAGCACTCGGAGGAGAGCTAAACCTTGCTCAGAGCGACTTTAAACTCGGATAATTTTGGGCTTATCGAGGTAAATATCTTGTCCCCTATTGTAATTGGAAATTACATAAGTGTTGAATATATAGTGTTATATACTATATATAGAATGAACTTAGTATTATGGCAATGTCTTTTGACTTAAGCTCAAGAATGAAGAATTGAACAAGAATCACATGAAGGATAATAAAGAGAAGAATCGAATCAGAATTACCTAGGGTTGTATTACATGAGACTTATGTAGCATTCTTGTGTAGTAGAATTGTACGCGTCCGGTTAGACGTGTTAACCCCGTTGGCAGTAGCCAGCCGATAGAGGAGGAGATTTACGCTGCGGTGGGAGGTGCCGATTTTTCTCAGAAAGATGGGAACGTGTGTTTAAGATTTAATAGACGTTTGTGGCCTTTATAGGTGAAAGTACTAAGAGTAGCGATTCTACTCGAGTGGAAAGGGCTAGCGCGTTGTAGTATTGGAGCATTTTGCTTATTGTCGTTAAATCGTCGCGAGGTATGTGAACATCTTCCTATCTCTTCTAGCATGATATGTGTGTAACTATGTAGTACGGTAGACGCATACGTGTTTAATGTATTTGATTGGTTTGAAACATAAAGTGTTATAACGGCTTTATGGGAAGTTGGTTATAACGACTTTATGTAGGTAAGAAAATGGGTTGTGGTTTTTAAAAGATAATTGATTTGATTTATAAGCGGCAGGCGTTATAATAAAACTTGAAGTATTTCAAAAGATTTATGAATCGCTTTGAAAGAAGTGTAGTATTGTGCTTTGAAAACTTAAGAGTTATACTAGCTTTATGGGAAGTTAGGTATAACGGCTTAAGAATGGTTTCTCGATGTTAGAAGTTAAGAGACTTGATCTTATAAGATAAGAGACTTAACTTATTTGTTTTAATGTGAATGTTTGTGTGAAACCTCATTCGTGAGTAATGAGTACTTGATTTTATTTAAAGGGATAATGTTTTACCGATTTGAAATCGAATGTGTATCGACAGCACCACGCAGCGTTAATAAAGGAAAATGTATTGAATAATGATGAATTGTATTAAAACCAAGAAACCTCCATCCGCATAGAAACTAAGATGAGACAAAATGATATTACATTTTCTAGATCATGGTCATTGTAATAAGAATGTTGTAAACAAGAATAACCTACTCACGTGAGACTTATATTACTCAATTGTTCTAAAGAGGAATCAAGTGATTAAGTTTATGAACTATGAAACCATTTGAAAATGAGAAGCTTGAGTAATTGAAACTAGGCAACCGGAACTTAGGAAAAGAATGTTGTTACTTGATTTTGAAAAGGGATGTGGGTTGGTCATTCTTATACTACGGTATCGGGTGACTTTTATAAAAGTAATGGATCTCTTTAAAAAGAACTTAACGATGTAGTACTTTGGGGTTAAAACCCGACTTTGGCATAATATGAAAGTACTTTGAGTTGTGTGAAGCTTGCCTATGCTTGTTGTTGTGAAACTTGCCTATGCTTGTGATGATAGCCTTTGTTGTGCGGTGTGGTATTTCGTGTTACCGCGGTTCTCGATAGAGGCCGTTGACTTGTTGAGAACTTACTTGGACGCGTCTTGGCGTGATGGAGAATTCCACGTATGTTTCCATTTTGATTCTCGCTCTTGTTGATGTCACATGGACATGTCTACACCGACGCAAAGATTCCGGCACGTGGCCACGCGCAGGTTGACCACCCGATATCATATCGAGGTAACATGGACATGTCTACACCGTCGCAGATTCCAGGCATGTGCCACGCGGCCTTGTTATTATTGTTGCAACATGGACGCGTTCTACACCGACGCAGATTCCGGGGTACGCGCCACGCGTGGTTGACCAAGATATTCTTATTGAGGTTACATGGGCATGTCTACACCGGCGCAGATTCCGGTACGCGTGGCCACGCGCCTTGTTATTATTGTTGCATCATGGACATGTCTACACCGAGGCGATTCCGGCACGCGCCATGATGCGAACATGATGGATGTTATGGGCGCGAGACCCATAGTTATATTTAGTGGTGACTTTGAGGCGTGAGTCCCCGACTTGATCGCTTTTATGTTGCATCGTATTTTGGTTATCATACATGTCTCCCGCTTGTTAAGCTATTATGATTTCATTTACGATTTGTGATTTCCATACTGTACTGTTGCATCGACCTCCTTCGGGCCGCGTTCATGCCGCAGAGGTACATCGGCCGTGGATCCTCGCCTCGTGATCTCGGTTCAGCGTTTGGGAAGCTCCGCTTCTCCGAGGCTTATCTTTTGGTATGTGTTCCCCGAGTTGTAGGTTCTTGTACATTGTGGTATGGCGGCCCCGTCCCGTCATAGTCGTGTAAATCTTAGGTCCATAGAAGCTGTGGCGGTGGTTGTAAAAGGATTAAACTGTCGGGTTTTATGTATATACCAAGGCAATCGCTTTGGTTGGCGGCCTATTTATTATATCTCTTGTTTCATGATTCATGTTTTATTTTCCGCCGTTTTCTCGATGTTGTATCACTAGGTGCCGGTAAGGCACCAGAACGCCCGTTCGGCGTTACATAACCCCCGTTGGCTTCGTAGCCGCCCGATAGAGAGAGATTTACGCGTCATGTGCGGGGAGTCGCCGAATTTTCTCGTAGAATGTTCTACGAAGAGATCTAAATATTAATGTCACTTGTGGCCTTATAGGTCAAGATCGCGTGTGGCGCGATCTACTTGGCTTAAGGAGTAGCCGACATTGGAAGTACTTGAGCGCTTTGCTATTAGTCGATACTCGTCGCGAGGTATGTGAACCTCTTCCTATCTCTTCTAGCATGATATGTGTGTAACTATGTAGTACGATAGACGTACATGTGTTAAATGTATTTGATTGGTCTAAAACATAAAGTGTTATAATGGCTTTATGGGAAGTTGGTTATAACAGCTTTATGTAGGTAAGAAAATACTTGTGGTTTTTAAAAGGGTAACTGATTTGAACTATAACTGGCTGGTTAGGTAATAATAAAGAACTTGAAGTATTTCAAAAGATTTTTGAATCATTTTGAAAGAAGAAGTAATACTGGGTTTTTGAAAACTTAAGAGTTATACTAGCTTTATGGGAAGTTAGGTATAACGGCTTAAGAATGTTTTACTGATTTCGGAAATCAGAATGTGTATCGACAAACCACTGCAGCGTTAATAAAAGGAAATATTTTGACAGATTAAGTATTATTAAAACCAGTAGAAACTTCCATCTGCATAGAAGCTAAGATGAGACAAAATGATATTTCCTAGATCACGTGCACAGTAATAAGATTGTTATAAACAAGAATATCCTACTCACATATAAGGCTTATGTTTTCTCAGATGGTTTAAAAGAGAATTATATTCTTAAATGAATAAGACTATGAACTACGAAACCTTTCTAAAATAAGAAACGTGAACATTTGAAATTAGGCAAACTTGGACGTTTGGAAAATAATGTTGTTACTTGATTTTACAAAGGTAAGTGTTTTGATTTACTTCAAAAGATAATCACTCTATTTTCATATACTACGTATTGTGTGACTTTTGTAAACGTAATGTATCTTTTAAAAGATAATGTATGAAGTACTTTGGGAATAGATACCCGATCTTGTTAATCATATATTAGAATGTACCTTGTGTGTATAACATGATTGTGTTGGTTTGTGATAGCCTTGTAATACTTTCTTGTTGATTTGATAAGTAAACATGCTAGGATGCTACGTGTGTTAGTATCTTGTGATGTTTTGTGTAAAGGGGTTTTCCTCGATTGCGCTTAAAGTTGTTTGACTCTCACCGTTATGTTGGTATTGTACCACTCACCTTGACTTGTCTCCGAGGTTAAGTCGCCTCCGACGCGGGTAGACTCGAGCGATCCGGGGACCATGATTCGAGAATACCTCATGCGGGTCCGGGATCCATGCGAACTACGGAGTTCCGTGTTAGTTCATGCCCTTGTGGTCATGCGGTCTTTGGCCACGCGGATCGTGAGTCGGGCGATGCCGGAGTAGCTACCCTCGACGCGAGGAATACCTCACGCGGCCTACGAGGTTGGCCTATGCGAGCTACGGAGAGTTCGTGGCTAGACGCGCACATTTGATCGCGGCGAGTGACCGGCTTTGATCATGATACCAGACAGATATCATGATACGCTTATGACCTGTTAGTACTATGGGTGTTAGTAGTCGGTTATGCCTTCGCACTTACTCGCATCGCTTTATTAGGACACAGCGGACCCGTGTTCATGTATTCTTGGTGCTTTTATATCATAAACCGCCGATGATGAAGGTATTCCACGCATGATTGATGTTATGGCGTGAGACCCATAGTTACATTTGAGTGATGACTTTGAGGCGTGAGTCCCCGACTTGACATGATCGCCATTTATCAGGAATCGTAGTTTGGTTATCATACATGTCTCCCGCTTTATAGACTATTATGATTTCATTTACGTGATTTTCATTTCCATACTTGGTACTGTTATCGACCTTCGGGGCCGCTCATGCCGCAGTAAAGGTACACCGTTGTTGATCCTCGCCTTAGTGGTCACAGTCAACAGATGGGAAGCTCCGTTTCTCGGAGGCTTATCGGTGGTATAGTCCCCGTCGTTGTAGGTATTTACATTCGGGGTATGGCGGGCCCCGCCCCGCCATTGTTGTCGTATCATTCTTAGAGGTCCGTAGTAATCGCCAGGCGAGTTGTAATGGGATGAATCGTCGGTTTTAAATTGATTTATATATATATGCCGTAAGGCAAGTTTTCTCGCACTATTGTTTCATACTCGTTATTTCATGTTATCGCCTTATGTTCATTGATTACTGATGTTGTATCACTAGGGTGCCCGGTAAGGCACCACCACGCCCGGTTCGGTCGTGACAGGGGTCACGAGGTGTTAGGCCCAAGTTTAGTTAACCAACAGACGAGTTCGCGGAAGCGTTCGACCGATGGTCGCCGACGAGGTCAGCCCATCTTGTCTTTCATCAGACCGTTTACTCGGCATGAGTTATGCGAAATGATTATATCGGGAAGGTTGTAAGGTTGCACGAGGTGCCTACTTTCACCTTATGACGCAGTGGAGCCTGTGTTACTACTGCTTTCTTTCTCGGAGGTTTTACCAGCAGGTTAGGAACTCGTGAGTCTCGATCGCATTCGCCTCGGGCCGGTGTTTGGATTTCGGGTAGTCGCGAGGATTGGTTCCTCCTGTTGAGGGAGTGTTTTATAGCTACCATTTCAGTATTCGGATATCGCCTTATGACGCCTTGTAGGGGCGGAAGTGTAAGTTGCCGGTCGATTGGTTCGATGTTGGCAAAGTTCCGATAGTTGGTTCATACTTGTTTCGGCAGGATGTGGATAAGGTGAAGCTTATCCAGAAGAGATTTTTGGCAGCTCAGAGTCAACAGAAGTCGTGCGGATAGTCGGCGACGATACTTAGAGTTCAGGTTGACGGTGGGTCTTCTTGAAGGTACCACCTCGGAAAGGGTGTGACGAGTTTTGGAAAACAAAGGAAACTTAGCCCGAGTTACTTTGGGCCTTTCAGATCATGTGGAAAATAGGCCAAATTGCCTATAGGTTAGCATTGCCGTCCGACTTAGGAGGCAGTACGTCCGGTCTTTCAGGTTGTTATGTTCGGAAGAGTATCGGAGATGCATCCAGAGTGTTCCCAGTTAATGATGATCAAGTTGGAGGTAGTAACCCAGAGATTTTGGAGACAAGCGATGAAATGTGGTAAGTTATGAGAAAGAGTTCGAGTGTACGAGAAGTGTACGACGAGGAAGGGAAGAAGCGAGCATGTGTTAAGAACATAGTTGTGATCATTTCTTTTGTAAAGTGAAGGTGAGAAGGGAGTATCTTTTAGCCCTTGGGTGGGAGTTTTTGTGATGTTAAAGGTGATTCCTCGTGGACCTTGATGTAAGCATTCGCGCGGATGTTTTCTGTGGCCATGTGTGGCATTTGCAAACTGGTTAAGCTATGTGGAACTTGATCGTTATCTGTCTTGAGAAGGAACATTCGGGACGAATGTTTCTAAGGAGGAGAGAATGTTATACCCCGTATTTCCAGAGTATGTACGGGAGGGCGTACGTATAAAAGTTTAAGCCTTAAGTTAGGCAAGGACCGAAAATTTTGTGCACAACACACGAAAAGAATCGTTTTCCGACGAAACGTTTTCCAAACTTTGCGAAGGGAAAAATATGGCTATGTCATTAATAATTTTTGCGGATTTTTCCGAGAGATGAAATATTTTGGACCAACGAGAAGGCGACACTTGTCACCCTCTAATTGGCGGACTTGTGGGCGTCATTTGGACGATTTGGAGCATTGGAGTTGGTAGGATATTTTGTGTGGTAGATGGATAAGGTGGGACCCACACACACTTGTCCAAATCCACACCCTACACTTGCCTACCACTTGGCTTGATCTTGGCCATTGATTTCCCTATAAATACCCCCCTAACTTGAATGTTTTCTTCATCCCTTAAATCATTTCTAAGTCTTGAAATCCCTTCCCCCCCTTTCTAGTTGTGCTAGCCGAAACCCCTCCCCCTTTGTGAGGCCCTTGGCCGAGAAACACCTCCCCCTTCCTAGTGGTGTTGGCCGAGACACACACCCCCCCTCTTGAGTTGTTATCGTAAAATACTACCCCCCCCCCCCTTGGTAGAAAGTATTCTCCAAGTATAGTTACTATTCCAAAATACCTTGGCCCAAATACCTTGTAGTATTCCAAGGTTACACTTATACTAAAAGCCCAGAAATACTACTATACTTCCCTTCAGTCACAAAACGAAACCCTAAGGAAAATCTTCACTGATTGAAGTATTAAGAAGAAGTTTCGTAACTTCTAAGGTTGTTTGGAGCGGGTTGGAGCACCCGAGTAGAGCTAAACGGTGCACTGGATCGACATTCCAACTTGGATAAGTTTGTTCTTACCCATGTAAATAATCCGATCCTTCTATTCTAATTGGAAATGACATACAGCAGTTGTATAGAAATGAATATAATATTCATAAGAGGATTGAATCGTAATAGAAAGATATTACGTAAAAGACTTGAATCAAATCACATCGTAAGAATATTAAAGTAGAAGATTAAATCAGATTTTACATGGATCAGTATTTCTGATGAGACTTATGGCCTTTATAGGTTGAATGTTCTGCGAGTAGCATGTTCTACTTGGAAGGTGGACAAGGCTAGCGGGTTATAGCCGTGGAGCGTTTTGCTAATAGTCGATAATCGTCGAGGTATGTGATTTTTCCTATCCTCTTGAGCATGATATTTTAAAAGAATATATATAGTACCGGTGACGCATACGTGTTAATCGAACGTAGTTTTACGGCAATGTCTTTTGACTTAAGCCTGAATAATAAGAATCTTGAAGTATTTCAAGAGAATTAAGAAACTTTTTTTTGAAAGAAGGATAATACTTGGTTTTTATACTAGCTTTATGGGAAGTTAGGTATAACGACTTAAGAGAGATAAAAGGAACGGTTTACTTAATTATTTATGAAAGCCTTATTGATTTCGGAAATGAGGGTAAGTATCGAACAAACCACAGCAGCGCTAATAAAGGGAAATGTATTGACTAATAAAGTATTATTAAAACCAGTAGAAACCTCCATCTGCATAGAAGCTAAGATGAGACAAAATGATATTACATTTCCTAGATCATGGCTGCTCTAATAAGATTGTTATGAACAAGAATAACCTGCTCACACATAAGACATATGTTTCTCAAATCGTTTTAAAGGGGAATTATATTAGTAAGTGATTAAAACTATGAACTACGAAACCTTTCGAAAATAAAAGACTCGAGTAATTGAACTTAGGCAAACTTGGACGTTTGAAAAAGAATGTTGTTACTTGATATTAAAAAGGAAACTGTTTTGGTTTACTTTAAAGATAGTCACTCTATTTTTGATACTACGGGTATCGTGTGACTTATGTGAAAGAAACAGATCTTTTTAAAAAAGAATTAATGTATGAAGCACTTTGGGGTTAAAACCCGAACTCGTTGTCATAAAATAGAAAGTATCTTGGGTGAATAACTTGACTATGTTGGTTTGTGATAGCCTTGTAATACTTTCTTGATTGGTTTGATAAGTAATCATGTTATGATGCTACGTGTGTTAGTGTCTTATGATGTTTGTGTAAAGGGGTTTCCCTTGCTGTGCTTATGTTGATTAACGATAAGCCGTTGATCGTTATATTATCACATACCCTTGACTTGATATACCGAGGGCTCACACCCTTGACGCGGTCTATACGTCTATGCGGTCCGTGTGACTATACGAGCAGCGGTATACTCCGTGATTGATCATTCCGGTGTTTTATCCCGACGCGGGGATGCCCTATGCGGTGAATGTGACTACGCGTCTATGAGACTATGCGGATCGCGGAGTCCGGAGAGTACCGGGGTTAGCGCCTCGACGCGAGGAATACCTCATGCGGTCCTATGTGTGGCCTATGCGGATAAGCGGTATGCTCCAGACTAGACGCGCATTGATAATGAGGGCGAGTGGGCCGCCGATATCGTGCGATGCAGAAAGACCCCGTGATATAGTTTTATAGCATTGTTGGTACCGGGGTTTTTAGTAGTCGGCTATGCCTTCGCATTTACTCCCGCACGGTTTTATTAGGACAGTGGGACCCGTGTTCGTGTGTACTCTTTGGTGTTATTACATCATGATCGCCGTGATGAGGAAGGTATTCCACGGGCATGATTGATGTGGTGGGCGTGAGACCCATTGTTGTATTTGAGTAATGACTTTGAGGGCGTGAGTCCCTGACTTGACGTGACTGCTTACATATTGTGTATCGTAAATTGGTTATCATATATGTCTTCTGTTTTTATAGACTATTATGATTTCATTCTGATTTTCGATTTCACATACTTGGTACCAGATCGACCTCCTTCGGCCGCTCATGCCGCAGTAGAGGTACACCATCGTCGATCCTCGCTCTTAGGATCACAATTGACGCTTTGGGAAGCTCCATTTCTCCGAGGCTTATCTTTGGTATAGTCCCCGTTGTTGTAGTACTTACATTCGTGGTATGGCGAGCCCCGTCCCGTTGGTGTTGTAAAACTCTTAGAGGTCTGTAGTCCTGTTGTAAAGTTGGGATGTAACTGTTCATTCTTGAGATATTTATATACTTGCCGAAGGGCACTCTTTTATTTGATAAATTGTGTCTCTTTTACATTGGTTTCATGTCTTATATTCCGCTGATTACTCTGATGTATGTCTACTTGGGTGCCCAGGGTAAGGCACCAGTCACGGGCCCGGGTTCGGGTCGTGACAAGGTTCTACCTTGTCCTATGTGTCCCCTCTTATTTCGGGTAGAATCGGGATAGAGCCGGTGTCGATAGAGCCTTTTGAGGTAGCTACGCCAGTGGGAGATTCGGTGTTAGCTGAGCGGGTGTACAGAGGTTGTCCGGTATTTATTTACAGTCGTTAGACCCTTGCAGACTTGATAGAGTTGGAGATGACAAATTTTGATGTCATTATGGGTATGGACTGGTTGACTTCTTGTTATGCCAACGTTGACTGTAGGGACAGGTTGGTTCGGTTCCAGTTTCCTGGCGAGCCAGTTATCGAGTGGAAGGGCAACACAGCGTCGCCGAGGGTTAGGTTTATTTCTTACCTCAAGGCTAGGAAGATGGTGCAGAAAGGATACATCTATCATCTGGTTCGGGTATTTGATACAGGCCGAGGTGCGATTCTTGATCGATGCCGATGGTTGGGAGTTTCCAGATGTGTTCCCAGACGATCTTCCGGGTATCCCTCCTGAGAGGGAGATTGAGTTTTATATTGACACATTGCCAGACACTCGACCTATTTCCATTCCGCCTTACCGGATGGCACCTGCTGAGTTGAGGGAGCTGAAGGACCAGCTGAAAGATTTGCTGGAAAAAGGCTTTATTAGGCCTAGTGTTTCTCCCTGGGGAGCGCCGATTTTGTTCGTGAAGAAGAAGGATGGGACGCTGCGTATGTGTGTTGATTACAGACAGCTTAATAAGGTAACCATCAAGAATAGGTACCCCCTCCCCAGGATTGATGATTTGTTTGACCAGTTGCAGGGTGCGAGGTGTTTCTCCAAGATAGACCTGCGGTCTGGTTATCATCAGGTGCGAGTTCGAGAGGCAGATATCCCAAAGACTGCATTCAGGACCCGGTATGGGCACTATGAGTTCAGGGTTATGTCTTTCGGTTTGACCAATGCTCCAGCGGTATTTATGGATTTGATGAACTGGGTATTCAAGCCATTTTTGGATACATTTGTGATAGTATTCATTGATGACATCCTGGTTTATTCACGGACAGAGCAGGAGCATGCAGATCACTGGCGACGTAGATTGGGTCCTCCGGAGCCGGCAGTTATTCGCCATGTTCTCCAAGTGTGAGTTTTGGTTGGCCTCAGTGGCATTCCTGGGGCATATTATTGGGGCTGATGGTGTTCGGGTGGATACGACAAAGATTGAGGCAGTCAAGTCTTGGCCGAGACCTACTACTCCGACCGAGGTGCGCAGTTTCTTAGGACTGACAAGTTATTATCGTAGGTTCGTGGAGCAGTTTGTTTTGATTTCAGCACCGTTGACTAGGCTGACTCAGAAGGCAGCCAAGTTCCAGTGGACAGAGGCTTGCGAGAAGGGTTTCCAGTTGCTGAAGGAAAGGTTGACTACATCACCAGTTCTTACTCTTCCTGAGGGATTAGATGGGTACGTCATCTATTGTGATGCCTTGGGTATCGGGTTAGGGTGTGTTTTGATGCAGAACGACAAGGTTATAGCCTATGCTTCCCGACAGTTACGGAAGCATGAGAGGAATTACCCTACCCACGACTTAGAGTTGGCCGCAGTTATTCATGCCTTGAAGATTTAGAGACATTATTTGTATGGGGTTCATGTGGATATTTATACAGACTACAAGAGCCTCCAGTATATCTTCAGGCAGAGGAAGTTGAACTTGCGACAGAGACGGTGGTTAGAGTTGCTGAAAGATTATGATGTTGATATTCTATACCATCCGGGGAAAGCCAACGTAGTTGCTGATGCCTTGAGTCGTAGATCGATGGGGAGCCTGTCAGAGGTACAACCAGAGAGACAGGACATGGTCCGTCAGATCCACCAGTTAGCGAGCCTTGGGGTTCGATTGATCGATACCGACGATAGTGGGGTACGGGTTCGTGAGGTTGTCGGGTCTTCTATCGTTGATGAGGTGCAGAGGCGACAGTTTGAGGACCCAGTGTTGGTACGGTATCGAGATGCAGCTCTTCGGGAGGAGAAAAGTCTATTCGAGGTAGCGCCTGATGGGGTGCTAAGATTTGAGGGCCGGTTGTGTGTTCCCGATGTGACAGGACTTCGTCAGCAGATTTTGGGGGAGGCACACAGTGCTCGTTATTCTATTCATCCGGGGTCGACCAAGATGTACCATGACCTCAGATGTTTGTATTGGTGGGATGGCACGAAGAGGACGTGGCGGTTTTGTCGCCTGATGTCCTAATTGCCAGCAGGTCAAGGTCGAGCACCAGAGGCCCAGTGGATTATTGCAGGCTATTGAGATTCCGACTTGGAAGTGGGAGGTGATCAACATGGACTTTGTTACAGGGTTACCTCGTACTCAGAGGAAGTACGACTCCATTTGGGTTATTGTTGACAGGCTGACGAAATCAGCCCATTTCCTTCCAGTCAGGACGACGTTTTCGACTGAGGACTATGCCAGATTGTACATCAGAGAGATTGTGAGGCTGCACGGTGTCCCTGTGTCGATTATATCAGATAGAGGAGCCCAGTTTACGGCTAACTTCTGGAGGTCTTTCCAGAAGGGATTAGGGACACAGGTGAGTCTCAGTACAACATTTCATCCTCAGACGGCAGCAGAGCGTACTATCCGCACACGAGTATATCTGCGAGCTTTGTGTGATTGATTTCGAGGGTAGCCGGAGGATCATTTGCCTCTTGTGGAGTTTGCTTATAACAACAGCTACCATTCCAGTATTCAGATGGCGTCATACGAGGCTTTATATGGGCGGAAATGTAGATCGCCGATTGGTTGGTTCGACGTGGGCGAGGTGCAGTTAGTTGGTCCAGACTTGGTTCAGCAGGTTGTGGATAAGGTGAAGCTTATCCAGGAGAGACTGTTAGCAGCTCAGAGTCGGCAGAAGTCATATGCGGATAATCGGCGTCGGCATTTGGAGTTTCAGGTAGACGATTGGGTCTTCTTGAAGGTGTCACCCATGAAGGGTGTGATGAGGTTCGGTAAGAAGGGGAAACTCAGCCCAAGGTACATTGGGCCCTACCAGATCGTCCGTCGAGTAGGCAAGGTTGCCTATGAGTTGGATCTGCCATCAGAGTTAGAGGCGGTACATCCGGTCTTCCACGTTTCTATGTTGCGGAAGTGTATCTGTTACACCCCGTAAATTCAAGAAGATAAGAGAGGAACATACCAAGGAATATAAGATTTGAAAGTGGACAAACATGTGTTGGACGGATTTTGAGTCTACCTTGGAGTGTTGTACCCCAGTTGTTAAGAATTTCAAGGTGTTTAAAAATCCTAGTGTGTAGTCCGTTAAATCTAGTTCCCAACGCAACAAACCGTTCGTCGATAGGACATCGGAGTCAAAAGTTATGGAAGTTTCAAGTTTAGTGCGCAGTCAGGCAAAACAGTGGTTTCGGTTGAAGTGCAGTACGGCGCCGAATGCAGGGCCGCGCTCGGTTGTACCGGGGTTCGCAGAGGTGCAGCCGCGCGCTGACGCAGGCCGACGAACGCAGGGTCGCGCGCCGAATGCAGGCGCGCGCGAATGGCGGAATTTTCTGAGTGGAGCGCCATGGCGGGCCTGGGCCGCGGCGCCAAGGCGGGATTTTTCTGCGGTAAAAGGCGAAAATCAGGGGATATTTTGTTAAAAGCCTATGGGAGGGTGACAAGTGTCCCTCCCATCCTTTTGACCAGGAAAGGGGCCTATTTTAGGGCCAAGTCTTGGAAGACTTGGCCATTTCATTGTGGAAACCCTCCCAAGAACTCCTCTCCCTTCTCTCTAGATTTTGAAGAAAAACCTAGCCTAAAGGGAAAATTGTTGGAGCGGCGGCAAGAAGGCAAAAAATGTGGGTGAACTTGTGGGAAGCGCTGGTGGGCGTAGTTGACGGGAGAGAAATGGAAGATAAGGGCTTTTGTGGGCTATTCCGAAAGGTAAAAGTTTCCCTTCTCTTGGATATGAGTCAATACTTGTTATAGTAGTTTAGAAATGAGCCTGAGGCTGTTATATTTAAGTTTGAATAGATTTGGATCTTGTTGGCTTGTTGAAACCGAAATGGGCATGTTAGCCTTAAGATTGTAACTTCAATTTGGTTACTAATTTAGACGTCACATGTTGTAAAGGGAGATTGTAGTTGTTGAAGATGTCTAGGGCTAGATATCATGTTAGACCTAAGAACTTGGATTGGAAAAGAGTTGAAAGGGGTTTAGGATTGGTTATATTGTTGGCCAAGATGGCATGGAAAGTATTGGTTTATTTTTGTATTATTGTGGGGCGGAATTTTACACGTATTAGTAGGCGTGTAATCCCCTTGTATTTTGCTGAATTAATTGAGCCTTAAATGTGGCGTTGGTTATTGAATTTCGGCCTTGAAAAAGGTGGCATAGTAAGTAGAAACAAAGGAAGTGCTGTCCAAATTTCCGTAGAATGTAGGGACCTTGCACTTAGTTTATTCTACGTTCGAAGCTAGAGATTGATAGACATTTTATGACCCTTATAGGATTGAAGTACTACGAGTAGCATATTCTACTTAAGGGAGATAGTACTGTGGAGCATTTTGCTAACCGTCGATAATCGTCGCGAGGTATGTGATTCTTCCTATCCTCTTCAGCATGGTTATTTGTGAAATATATAGTGCAGTAGATGCACGTGTGTTAAAGGAATTTGATTTCCCTTGTTGTGCCTTGACTTGATATGAAGTGTAAAGGTCTTGATTGTTTGAATAGTAGGAAAACCCTATTCGTTAGTAATGGGTACTCGGTGGTTAAAGAATAAGCCCTATTGGTCTCATAAGGGCTTATAGTTGTAATTGGTTGGTTTAAAACATAAAGTGTTATAACGGCTTTATGAGAAGTTTGTTATAACCACTTTATGTAGGTAAAAGGATGGTTTGTTGATTTCAAGAGATAAGAGATTTGACTCATAATTGACCTAAATGGTGTTGAAAAGTGTGAAACCTCATTCGTGAGAAATGAGTACTTGGTTTTTAAAAAATAATAATGTTACATAAATTTCGGAAATGGGAATAAGAATCGAACAAGCCAATGCAGCGTTAATAAAGGAAAAAGTAATGACAATTAATCATATTAAAACCAGTAGAAACCTCCATCTGCATAGAAGCTAAGTTAAGACAAAATTGTATTACATTTCCTAGATCATGGCTGCTCTAATAAGAATTATTGTAATCAAGTTTTGATCTTCTTAAAGATTCCAAAGTAAGGAACTCGATTTCTAAAAGAAAAGAGACTTAAGAATTTGAAGTGTTTTGGTTTAAAAGAAAGGCATGGTTTTGTCTTGACTTGTTTTAAAATATAAAGTGTTATAATAGCTTTATGGGAAGTTAGTTATAACGACTTTATGGAAAATAAAGAAATGGATTCATTATTGGATTTATAATGGTAACTTGATTTTTGGGAAAAGAGAAGTAACTTGTTTTCAAATATTGAACTTTTTGTGATGGAAAAACATAAGTGGCTTGGTTATAAAAGGTAGGAGTACCTTGATCTTAAAGGGGTTAGATACTTGGGTTTTAATGGTATACTTGACTTTGTGTTAAGAAGTGTTTAAAGTACCTTGAGTTATGTGTAACTTGCCTATGCTTGGTTGATATAGCCTTGTTGTGCAAGGGTTTGATTTGTGCTACCGAGTCTCTCGATGGAGGGCCGGCTATCTGTTATTTGTGTGGACATACTGACACGTTGGGTAGCCCACGAGTATGCTTCCACAGTGGATATTCTCTTGTTATTTGTTTGGACATACTGACACGTTGGGTAGCCCACGGGTATGCTTCCACAGTGAGTATTCTCTTGTTATTTGTTTGGACATACTGACACGTTGGGTAGCCCACTGTATGCTTCCACGATGAGTATTCTCTTGTTATTTGTTTGGACATACCGACACGCCGAGTAGCCCACCGTATGCTTCCACAGTGAGTATTACCTTGTTAGTTGTTTGGACATACCGACACGTTGGGTGGCCCACGTATGTTTCCACGAGGATTGTTATCTTGTTATCTCCTTTGGGCATACCGACACGCTTGGATGGTCCACGGTACGCCCACTAGGACGGTTCCAGGGCCATGCTTATACCGAGGTGAGATGCCGGGGCATGCAGCCATTGTGCGGGTTAAATTCCCGGGTTGTATTGAGTGATGATTTCACGGGCATGAGTCCCTGACTTGACTTGACTGCTCATATATTGTGTACTGTAGCTTGGTTATCATACATGTCTCCTGCTTTATATAGACTATTATGATTTCATTTACAATATTTTTCAGTTTCACATACTTGGTACTGTTATCGACCTCCTCGGCTGCGCTCATGCGCAGTGGAGGTATATAGCTTGTTGATCCGCACTCTTAGGATCGCTGTTCGGTTCTCGGAAAGCTCCATATCTCTGGAAGCTTGTCCTGTGGTACGGTTCCTCAAGTTGTAGACTTTGTACATTCAGGCATGGCGGCCCCGTCCGTCATTATGGTTTTAAAATTCTTAGAGGTCCAGAGCTTTGTGGCGGTGGTTTGTAAGGATGTAACTATTCAAGTTTTCATTTATGTACAAAAAGGTAACCGCTGAGTTAGCCTGCTTTTCTTATTTCACCAGATTCTTTCATGAGTTTTTATTTCCGATTTTTCTCTCGATGTTGTATCACCAGGGTGCCCGGTAGGCACTACCACGGCCCGAGGTCGGTCGTGACAAAAGTGGTATCGAGCGATTAATCCTCGGAAAGTGTCTACAGACCGTATCTAGTAGTCTTGATTATCGTGTGTTGTGCACCACATCTATAATCGTGAGGTCGCAGGATATTTAGGATTGGTTTCCATTCTTCTCACTCTGTGATCATGCCTTAGAGCTGTGTTATAAGTTGGACTCCCTCTGACGTATTCTTTTCACCCGTTATGCCTCTACGCAAGGCAACCAGAGCCAGGAGGGCAAGGCAGCAGAGGGAGCTGCGAGTAGAACACAGAGGGTTACCAGGGCACGCCCGCCATTATCCGAGATAGCGCTCATTCGGGAGTTCTGCGCCGCTAGCCCGTGAGAGTTTAGAGCAGTAGCAGTAGCTACTGAGACCACGATACCTGAGCCTCTAGTCCCACGGTCAGGAACATAGGATAGGAGTTACAAGGAGATGGCCCAGTTACTAGCTAGTCTGGTGGCTGGGAATGAGGACAGACGAGAGCCGGTGGTTCCAGCAGTACCAGTGATTCACCCTAGATCCGATAGTCTGAGCCTTCGGGATTTCTTGAGTTGCGCCGCGAGTTCTATGGGTAGAGAGCTGAGGATGATCCTCAGGGTGTCGTGCTAGTTTGGGAGATTGTTATACTTGCGGCCGTCAGGGCCATTTGGTGAGAGTTTGTCCGACCAGAGGTAGCACAAATGTAGAGACTCAGCCTTCGGGATCAGTGGCTGATTCATCTCCTTCTTTTGTGTGCCGTGCAGGGAAGGAACATGAGTAGAACGACAAAAAGGGAAAGTGAAGCAATAGTTACATGTATATTCTTAACCCTCTAGAGACTAGTAGACTTTGATGTCATGGTGATGTGTTAAGTGTTATGTTCGGATAGCTTTGTGTTAAAAATGTGATTTAGAAGCTTGGCTAGTGAAAAAGGGAAAGTCTGGGGATGAGAAATTTTGAACCTTAGAATTTATAACAGTCGAGACCTTAGAGGTAAGGCCGGCTAGAGTAAAATATTTTACAGTGATCTTTGTCGGAGTACATAGTATGCGGGGAGTATATTCGGGTGATAAGTCCATGAGTGGCATAACTGATTCTTTTGTAAGTGCAGTGGTGAAAACTATACCGGCATCTGCGTTTTGGAGACTTAGAAAGAACATTCGGGACGAATGTTTCTAAGGGGGGAAGAATGTTACACCCCGTAAATTCAAGAAGATAAGATAGGAACATACCAAGGAATATAAGATTTGAAAGTGGACAAACATGTGTTGGACGGATTTTGAGTCTACCTTGGAGTGTTGTACCCCAGTTGTTAAAAATTTCAAGGTGTTTAAAAAGCCTAGTGTGTAGTCCGTTAAATCTAGTTCCCAACGCAACAAACCGTTCGTCGATAGGACATCGAAGTCAAAAGTTATGGAAGTTTCAAGTTTAGTGCGCAGTCAGACAAAGCAGTGGTTTCGGTTCAGGGGTACAGCGCCGAGGCTCCGGAATGCAGGGCCGCGGCTTCGGTTGTACTGGGGGTTCGCAGAGGTTGCAGCGCCGCGGCGCCGAAATGCAGGGAATTTTCTCGGAAGTGGAAGCGCCGCGGCGGGATTTTTTTCTGCGGTAAAAGGCGAAAATCAGGGGATATTTTGTTAAAAGCCTATGGGAGGGTGACAAGTGTCCCTCCCATCCTTTTGACCAGGAAATGGGCCTATTTTAGGGCCAAGTCTTGGAAGACTTGGCCATTTCATTGTGGAAACCCTCCCAAGAACTCCTGTCCCTTCTCTCTAGATTTTGAAGAAAAACCTAGCCTAAAGGGAAAATTGTTGGAGCGGCGGCAAGAAGGCAAAGTGTGGGTGAACTTGTGGGAAGCGCTGGTGGGCGTAGTTGACGGGAGAGAAGTGGAAGATAAGGGCTTTTGTGGGCTATTCCGAAAGGTAAAAGTTTCCCCTTCTCTTGGATATGAGTCAATACTTGTTATAGTAGTTTAGAAATGAGCCTGAGGCTGTTATATTTAAGTTTGAATAGATTTGGATCTTGTTGGCTTGTTGAAACCGAAATGAGCATGTTAGCCTTAAGATTGTAACTTCAATTTGGTTACTAATTTAGACGTCACATGTTGTAAATGGGGATTGTAGTTGTTGAAGATGTCTAGGGCTAGATATCATGTTAGACCTAAGAACTTTGATTGGAAAAGAGTTGAAAGGGGTTTAGGATTGGTTATATTGTTGGCCAAGATGGCATGGAAAGTATTGGTTTATTTTTGTATTATTGTGGGGCGGAATTTTACACGTATTAGTAGGCGTGTAATCCCCTTGTATTTTGCTGAATTAATTGAGCCTTAAATGTGGCGTTGGTTATTGAATTTCGGCCTTGAAAAAGGTGGCATAGTAAGTAGAAACAAAGGAAGTGCTGTCCAAATTTCCGTAGAATGTAGGGACCTTGCACTTAGTTTATTCTACGTTCGAAGCTAGAGATTGATAGACGTTTTATGACCCTTATAGGATTGAAGTACTACGAGTAGCATATTCTACTTAAGGGAGATAGTACTGTGGAGCATTTTGCTAACCGTCGATAATCGTCGCGAGGTATGTGATTCTTCCTATATTCTTCAGCATGATTATTTATGAAATATATAGTGCAGTAGATGCACGTGTGTTAAAGGAATTTGATTTCCCTTGTTGTGCCTTGACTTGATATGAAGTGTAAAGGTCTTGATTGTTTGAAAAGTAGGAAAATCCTATTCGTTAGTAATGGGTACTCGATGGTTAAAGAATAAGCCCTCTTGGTCTCATAAGGGCTTATAGTTGTAATTGGTTGGTTTAAAATATAAAGTGTTATAACGGCTTTATGGGAAGTTTGTTATAACCACTTTATGTAGGTAAAAAGATGGTTTGTTGATTTCAAGAGATAAGAGATTTGACTTATAATTGACCTAAATGGTGTTGAAAAGTGTGAAACCTCATTCGTGAGAAATGAGTACTTGGTTTTTAAAAAAGAATAATGTTACATAAATTTCGGAAATGGGAATAAGAATCGAACAAGCCAATGCAGCGTTAATAAAGGAAAAAGTAATGACAATTAATCATATTAAAACCAGTAGAAACCTCCATCTGCATAGAAGCTAAGATAAGACAAAATTGTATTACATTTCCTAGATCATGGCTGCTCTAATAAGAATTATTGTAATCAAGTTTTGATCTTATTAAAGATTCCAAAGTAAGGAACTCGATTTCTAAAAGAAAAGAGACTTAAGAATTTGAAGTGTTTTGGTTTAAAAGAAAGGCATGGTTTTGTCTTGACTTGTTTTAAAACATAAAGTTTTATAATAGCTTTATGGGAAGTTAGTTATAACGACTTTATGGAAAATAAAGAAATGGATTCATTATTGGATTTAGAATGGTAACTTGATTTTTGGGAAAAGAGAAGTAACTTGTTTTCAAATATTGAACTTTTTGTGATGGAAAAACATAAGTGGCTTGGTTATAAAAGGTAGGAGTACCTTGATCTTAAAGGGGTTAGATACTTGGGTTTTAATGGTATACTTGACGTTGTGTTAAGAAGTGTTTAAAGTACCTTGAGTTGTGTGTAACTTGCCTATGCTTGGTTGAGATAGCCTTGTTGTGCAAGGGTTTGATTTGTGCTACCGAGTCTCTCGATGGAGGGCCGGCTATCTGTTATTTGTGTGGACATACTGACACGTTGGGTAGCCCACGGGTATGCTTCCACAGTGGATATTCTCTTGTTATTTGTTTGGACATACTGACACGTTGAGTAGCCCACGGGTATTCTTCCACAGTGAGTATTCTCTTGTTATTTGTTTGGACATACTGACACGTTGGGTAGCCCACGGGTATGCTTCCACAGTGAGTATTCTCTTGTTATTTGTTTGGACATACTGACACGTTGGGTAGCCCACGGGTATGCTTCCACAGTGAGTATTATCTTGTTAGTTGTTTGGACATACCGACACGTTGGGTGGCCCACGGGTATGCTTCCACAGGGATTGTTATCTTGTTATCTCCTTTGGGCATACCGACACGTTGGATGGTCCACGGGTATGGGCCCACTAGGACGGTTCCAGGGCCATGCTTATACCGAGGTGAGATGCCGGGGAATGCAGCCATTGTGCGGGTAAATTCCCGGGTTGTATTGAGTGATGATTTCACGGGCATGAGTCCCTGACTTGACTTGACTGCTTATATGTTGTGTACTGTAGCTTGGTTATCATACATGTCTCCTGCTTTATATAGACTATTATGATTTCATTTACAGTATTTTTCAGTTTCACATACTTGGTACCTGTTGTACTGACCTCCTTCGGGGGGCTGCGTTCATGCCGCAGGTGGAGGTATATAGCTTGTTGATCCGCACTCTTAGGATCGCTGTTCGGTTCTCGGAAAGCTCCATATCTCTGGAAGCTTGTCCTGTGGTACGGTTCCCTGAAGTTGTAGACTTTTGTACATTCAGGGGCATGGCGGGGCCCTGTCCCGTCATTATGGTTTTAAAATTCTTAGAGGTCTGTAGCACTGTTGTGGGCAGGGTTTGTAAGGGATGTAACTGTTCAAGTTTTCATTTATGTACAAAAAGGTAACCGTTTGGGTTAGCCTGTTTTCTTATTTCACTGTTTTCTTTCATGAGTTTTTATTTCCGCTGATTTTTCTCTGATGTTGTATCACTAGGGTGCCCGGGGTAAGGCACGAACTGCCCGAGGTCGGGTCGTGCGATATCGGAGATCCAGCGAGAGTTTTCCTGCTAGTGAGGTCCAGGTTGTGAGAGGGTTATCGTATGAGAGAGTCCCATAGAGATACTCGATCGCCGTGTCAGCGATCGCGCGGACCAAGGATGTGGCTTCCGTCAAAGTCTTGTGGAGGAATGATAACCGGGAGGAGATGACTTGGGAAGCGGGGGAGGACATGTTGAGGAAGTATCCTCACTTATTCCCTACCCCTTCAGGTAATTCGTTTTCCCTTACTTGTCAAGTTTTAATTGAAGTATTTCCTTTGCTTAAATGCTATTATGTGGCCATGTGTGGCATTATTGGTATGTCGGGGTTGTGAAAGGAAACTATGTCGCTAATTATAAGTTTGACTCCGAAAGAACATTCGGGGACGAATGTTTCTAAGGGGGAAAGAATGTTACACCCCGTATTTTTTATAGGACTTGTTTTAAGAACGTACGTAAGAACTCACAAGTGTTGAGAATTGAGACTTGTAAAAATTTGTCGGAATTATGAAATTGTCGGAAAACGAATATTGTGACGAATGGGAGGGCGACACGTGTCACCCCCCTTATAGTTGCCTTGGACGAGATATGTCATGGCCAAAATGGTCATTGACCATAGTCTTAGGATGACAAGTCTTGCAAGTGTGAGCTTGAGAGAATTGACTAAGTCAAAGGGGTCCACAAAGTCTTGATATTTAATAAGACCTCATCCAAGCCACCCATTTGTTTGCATCTTGACCCTCCATTGTGCTATATAATACTAGTAGTAGCAAGACAAGCTTAACACTTAGAAAAATTTTCAAGAAAATGAAGAGCTCACTAAAGGTTGCTCTCGGGTTCAAGCTATTTTGAAAAGGGAATTTTTTTGTTTCTTGTTCTTTAAGCTCCACACTTTAAACCAAGGTTCTTGAGTGTATTGTAAGTGTATCTCAATAGAAAAATCTCGGAAAAATATAGTTTTCGTATTAGTCGCAAGGTGAAAACCTAGTTGCTTTCTAGGTTTTGGTTTGGAAGTTTGAAGGAAATTTGTTGGTGTTGTTCTAAGTGTCTCAACTAGCGGATTGAAGTGTCTTGAAGAGGCTCTAAGTTGCTAAGGAGCGAATTCGGATTTGGAGTTGGATTAAGATTCGTTGAGGTATAATCTTGTCTCTTAAAAGTGTTACAAGATTATTTATTTTGTTGTTAGCTTTACATGTTGCTAGCATGAAGTATATGTGTTGAAGTTTATAAGTATTATGGATTGCTTGTAGCCTTAAAAATCCTAAATGTAATGTAAGCCATGTGAAGTTGGATTACAATTTGGTCGTTTACTAGAATCGTCGCATGTTACTTACTTGAAGATTATAGTAGTATAATCGATTGCGACTTGATATCATGTTATGCTAACAACTTGGATTGAAATGGAAATTGGATAAGAATTGATGTTATAGTACCACAAGTTTGCCGAATTGGCCTAGTAGTTGTATTAGTTTGATATCGTTTGTGGGGCGGAATTTTACACGTCTAGTAGGCGTGTAATCCCCTATTGTTGATTGCATTGAGTGGGCCTTAAATGTGGCGTGTTTGGTTATTGTATTCGGCCTTGAAAAAGGTGGCAAAGTAAGTAGAAACAAAGGAGGTGCTGTCCGATTTTCCGTAGAATTTAGAGACTTTACACTTATAATATTCTACGTTTGAAGTAAGGCGTTAATAGACGTATTGTGGATATTATAGGTTGACATACTTCGGGCGGGATATTGTACGTAGCAAGTGGATTGGCCCGAAGAGGTATGTAGAACTTTTCCTATCTTTTGAGCATGACTAGTTGCACGTATATATTACGGTAGACGTACAAGACCTTGATATCCTTTACTAGTTTTATGAATAGCCAAGTCGGGTGAGTTAGGAGATTAACTCACTTCTTTGAAAATATTAAGGATGTCTTAAGTTTTATTAAAGTTAAGGGACTTGAAGAGTTTTAAAGTATGTGATACTTGTTTCGTTTTAAACGTATAAGTCCCTTGGATAGGAAATTGTACTTGATTAAGTATCACGACCCGAACCCGGGCCCGTGACTGGTGCCTTACCCCGGGCACCCAAGTAGACATACATCAGAGTAATCAGCGGAATATAAAACACAACATGAAACAATGTAAAAGAGACACAGTTTATCTGAGGAAAAGTTGCCTTTCGGCATAAATATATATAAAAACCTGAACACGAACAATTACATCCTTTTTACAAACTCTGCCCACAACAAGATTTACTGCACTTAAGAATGATATAACAATAATGGCGGACGACGGCTCCCGCCATACCCTGAATGTAAGTACTACAACGACGGGACTATACCCAAGATAAGCCTCCGAGAAATGGAGCTTCCCAAACGCTGAATCGTGACCCTATGAGCGAGGATCAACACGGTGTACCTCTACTGCAGATGAACGCAGCCCCGAAGGAGGTCGATAACAGTACCAAGTATGTGAAATCAAAATATCGTAAATGAAATCATAGTAGTCTATATAAAGTGAGACATATATGATAACCAAACTACAGTTCACAATAAATAAGCAGTCATGTCAAGTCAGGGACTCACGCCCTCAAAGTCATCACTTAAACATAACTATGGGTCTCACGCCCACAACATCAATCATGCCCGTGGAATACATTCCTCACTGCCGGCGCCTATGATATAAAAGCACCAAGGAATACACATGAACACCGTGTCCCACTGTGTCATAATAAAACCGTGACGGTAAATACGAAGGCATAACCGACTACTAAAACCCACAGCACCAACAAGGTCATAAAGCGTATCACGAGGTTCTGTCTAGACCGCCACATGATCGGCGCCGCCACTCGCCGCAGATCAAATGTGCGCGTCTAATCTCGAACTTCCCGCACTCGCATAGGCCACTCGCATAGGCCCGCATGAGGTATTCTCGCGTCGAGGGTAGCTAATCCCGACATCGCCCCGACTCGCACCGCATGGCCACATAGACCGCATGACCATATAGGCCGCACACTAACCTGGAACTCTCGTAGCTCCGCATAGGTCCCCTGGACCCGCATGAGGTATTCTCGAATCATAGTCATACTGCATCGCTCGAGTATACCCCGTCGGAGGCGACAACCCCGGTATCATGTCAAGAGGTGAGTGGTACAATACTATCATAACAGCTTATCGTTAAACAACATAAGCACAATCAAGGGAAACCCCTTTACACAAACATCACAAGATACTAACACACGTAGCATCCTAAACATGTTTACTTATCGAATCAACAAGACAATATTACAAGGCTATCACAAACCAACATAATCAAGTTATTCACATAAGGTACTTTCTACTTTATGTTAACAAGTTCGGGGTTTTAACCCCAAAGTACTTCATACATTAACTCTTTAAAAGATCTGTTTCTTTCACAGAAGTCACACAATAGCCGTAGTATAAAAATAGAGTGACTATCTTTTTAAGTAAACCAAAACACTTCCCTTTGTAAAATCAAGTAACAACATTATTTTCCAAACGTTCAAGTTTGCCTAATTTCAAATGTTCAAGTTTCTCATTTTCGAAAGGTTTCGTAGTTCATAGTTTTAATCACTTAATGATATAATTCTCCTTTAAAACCATTTGAGAAACATATGCCTTATGTGTGAGTAGGTTATTCTTGTTCATAACAATCTTATTAATGCAGCCATGATCTAGGAAATGTAATATCATTTTGTCTCATCTTAGCTTCTATGCAGATGGAGGTTTCTACTGGTTTTAATAATACTTTATTAGTCAATACATTTCCCTTTATTAACGCTGTTGTGGTTTGTTCGATACTTATTCTGATTTCCGAAATCAGTAAAACATTATTCCTTTTAAAAACAAAGTACTCATTACTCACGAATGAGGTTTCACATTTTTTAACAAAATTCATATTAATTTAATTAAGTCAAGTCTCTTATCTTTTAAGATCAAGTCTCTTAACTTCTAAAATCAATAAACCATTCTTTTTATCTCTCTTAAGTCGTTATACCTAACTTCCCATAAAGCTAGTATAACTCTTAAGCTTTTAAAACCAAGTATTACTCTTCTTTCAAAAAGGTTTCTTAACTCGTTTGAAATACTTCAGATTCTTATTATTCAGACTCAAGTCAAAAGACATCGCAGTAAAATCACGTTCAGTTAACACACGTACGTCTACCGTACTATATATATTCTTTTAAAATATCATGCTCAAGAGGATAGGAAGAATCACATACCTCGCGACGATTATCGACTAATAGCAAAATGCTCCACCGCTATAACCCGGCTAGCCTTGTCCACCTTTCAAGTAACATGCTACTCGCAGAACTTTCAACCTATAAAGGCATATACGTCTATCAACGTCTAGACTACTCTGTAGAATATTCTAAGCAGAGGGTTCTCTATTCTACGGAAAATCGGGCAGCACTTCCCTACCCGTTACAAAAGTCTCATCGTAATACACCATGTAAGTACGATTTAATCTTCTTCTTTAATATTCTTCGATGTGATTTGATTCAATTCTCTTCTCAGAATATACTTCTATTACAGTTCAATTCTCTTCTGTAATATCCTTCTATGTGTCTTATATTCATTTCTATACTACTACAGTATGTAATTTCCAATTACAATAGAAGGACAAGAGTATTTACCTCGATAAGCCCAAAATTATCCAAGTTTAAATGTCGATCCTGAGCAACGTTTAGCTCCTACTCTGGGCGCTCCAACCCGCTCCAAACAACCGTTAGAAGTTCTACGCAACTTCTTCTTAGTACTTCAACCGACTATGAAGATTTTCCTTAGGGTTTCGTTTTTGTGACTGAAGAGAAGTATAATAGTATTTCTGGGCTTTTAGAATAGGTGTAACCTTGGAATACTACAAGGTATTTGGGCCAAGGTATTTTGGAATAGTAACAATACTTGGAGAATACTTTTCTACCAAGGGGGGGGGGGTATTTTTTACGAAAACAACTCAAGGTAGGGGGGGGGTACTCTCGGCTAGCACCACTAGGGGGGGTACCTCTCGGCCAAAAGGCCTTACAAAGGGGGAGGGGGGGGCTTGGACTAGAACCTCTCCAAAGGGGGGAAGGGTTTTCAAGACTTAGAAATTTTGTGGATGAAGAAGTCTTCAACTAAGGGGGGGTATTTATAGGCCAATCAATGGCCAAGATCAAGACAAGTGGGGGGCAAGTGGAGGGTCAAGATTTGGACAAGTGTTTGTGGGTCCCACTTGTTCATCAACTACACAAAATATCCTACCTAACCTTGACCAAAATTTCAACACAAAAAACGTACCAAGACAAGCCCTTTGCCGTCCACTTTGAGGGTGACACATGTCACCCTCCCGTTGGTCCAAAATATTTCATCTCTCGGAAAAATCCGCAAAAATAATAAATGTTGCAACCGTAATTTTCCCTTCGCAAAGTTTGGAAAACGTTTCGTCGGAAAACAATTCTTTTCGGGGGTTGTGTACAAATTTCGACCCTTGCCTATCTTTAAGGCTTAAACTTTTGTACGTACGTCCTCATGTACATACTCTGGAAATACGGGGTATAACATTCTCCCTCCTTAGAAACATTCGTCCCGAATGTTCCTTCTCAAGACGGATAACAATATAGTTCCTCTTAACTTAAACAAGTTGCCAATGCCACACATGGCCACAGAATAACACACGCGCAAATACTTACATCCAAGTCCACGAGGAATCACCTCTAACATCACAAAAGCTCCCACCCAAAGTCTAAACGATACTCCCTTAAGAAACGATCACTTCTATTCTCTTAACACATGTTCACTTCTTCCCTTACTCGTCGTACCCTCCTCGTATACTCGAACTCCTTCTCATAACTTACCACATTTCTGCTACTGCTTCAGTTTCCAAAATCTCTGGGTTACTACCTCCAACTTGGTCATCATTAACTGGGAACACTCTGGATGGATCTCAGATACTTTTCCGAACATAACAACATGAAAGACCGAACGTACTGCTTCCTAAGTCGGATGGCAATGCTAACTTATAGGCAACCTGGCCTATTCTACAAACAATCTGGAAATGCCCAAAAGTACTTTGGGTTAAGTTTCCCCTGCTTTCCAAACCTCGTCACACCCTCTCCGGGGTGGTACCTTCAAGAAGACCAACCGTCAACCTGAACTCCAAGCGTCGTCGCCGATTATCCGCACGTCTTCTGTTGACTCTGAGCTGCCAATAACCTCTCCTGGATAGGCTTCACCCTATCCACATCCTGCTGAATCAAGTATGAACCAACTATCTGAACCTTGCTAACATCGAACCAATCGACCAGCAACTTACACTTCCGCCCCTACAAGGCTTCATAAGGCGATATCCGAATACTGATATGGTAGCTATTAAACACTCCCTCAACATGAGACAACAATCCTCACAGCTACCCCTGAAATCCAAACACTGGCCCGAGGGCGAATGCGATACTGAGACCCACCTGAGTTTCTAACCCTGCCTGGTAATACTTCCAGAAAACGAAATAGCCGTAACTGGCTCTCGCCTGGTCATAAGGTGAAAGTAGGCACCTCGTGCAGCCTTACAACCTTCCTGATATAATCATCTCGCATAACCCTCTGCCGAGTAAACGGTCCTGACTGAAAGATAAGATGGGCTGTCCTCATCGGCCCGACTACTGGTCGAACGCATCCACGAACTCGTACGCTGGTTAACTAAACTTGGGCCTAACACCCTCGTGACCCCACCACCTGTCGGGACCACCTCGAACTGACCCCACCACATTACAGGACGCGGGTTGACCCGCGATCAGTCCGCAACCCGACCTGCTATCTCGCAAACTCTTGTTCCCTGATCCGGAACAATCTCACAATCAAGTCACGAAAACCTAGTGGTCTTCTTAGCTCAACTACCCTCTTTCATTCCATACAGCTCAGGGGCTTATCACACAAACATATCACACGTGTACTATGCACTCCGATAAAGGTCAATAAAAAAAAAATATTTTACTCGAGATGGCCTTACCTCTAAGGTCTCCACGTATAAAACTCTAAGGCTCACACTTTCCCTATCCCCAATCTTACCCTTATAACTAACCATGATTTCTAATTACAATTAACACTTATGTTATCTGAACATAACACTTAAGATATACTCATCTTATCACACATACTAATATCTAGAGGGTTAAGGATATACCTGTATCTACTGCTTCACTCCCCTTTGTCGTTCTAATCCATCCTGCCCTGTTGGGCGCATAGCTAGGGAAGATGATGAACTAGCCACTGATCCCGAAGGCTGAGTCTCTACATCCGCGCCACTTCTGGTTGGACAATTTGTCGCAAAATGGCCCTGCTGGCCGCAAGCAAAACAAGCTGTCGAAGAATCACGACATTCCCCATAATGACACCTACCACAACGGCCACACCGAGGTGGGGGTGGCCTCCTCTGGCTAACACCCCTTCCTTTCTGAACCACTGAATCTGGCTGGCTAGAACTTACATATAGCCGGAACCGAAGCCACGAGCTCTGCCAACTCCGCATACCGAACGCCCCGAACCCCGCGAGGACCACTGCATTTGGCGGAGGCGCATATTCATTCTGCTGCTGAGGCTGTTCGCCTTGAAAGTTACCAAAGGACCCTGTTGTTCTGACCCTCTTCTGCTGATCTTGGTTAATCCGTCGATCTCTACGTTCCTCCGCTGCGCGATAAGCTCGCACGGGCAATATCCATGCCTGACTGAAGAGCTACTCTTGTACAACCCTTTACCAGATAATCGTCTAGACATGTGATATATCGGTGCACTCTATATTCTCTGGCTGCTAAAATCCTAGCTAGTAACATGTCCATTCCTTTGTAATCCATATTCTCTGCTCGTGGGCCGGAATCAAGGCTCATATATCATGGCCGCAGAGGAATCGCCGTGTGCTAAACTCTTTGATTTGGTGGCGTCGCAGAACTCCCGAATGAAGCACCACCCTGGTGATGATTGGGCACTGCCCTCGTAACCCTTCAGATCTACTCGCAGCTCCCTCAGCTGCCTTGCCCTTCTGGGCCCGGGTTGCCTTACGCGGAGGCATAACTGGTAAGGGAAAGAAATACGTTAGATGGGTCCAACTTATAACACAACTCTAAGGCACGATCTCAGAGTGAGAAGAATGGAAACCAATCCTAAATATCCTATAGCCTCCTGATTATTGGTGTGGTGCACAACACACCGATAATCAAGACTCTACTAGATACGGTCTGTAGACACTTTCCGAGGATTAACTGCTCTGATACCACTTTTATCACGACCCGAACCCGGGCCCGTGACTGGTGCCTTACCCCGGGCACCCAAGTAGACATACATCAGAGTAATCAGCGGAATATAAAACACAACATGAAACAATGTAAAAGAGACACAGTTTATCTGAGGAAAAGTTGCCTTTCGGCATAAATATATATAAAAACCTGAACACGAACAGTTACATCCTTTTTACAAACTCGCCACAACAAGATTACTGCACTTAAGAATGATATAACAATAATGGGACGGGGCCCGCCATACCCTGAATGTAAGTACCTACAACGATGGGACTATACCCAAGATAAGCCTCCGAGAAATGGAGCTTCCCAAACGCTGAATCGTGACCCTATGGCGAGGATCAACATCGGTGTACCTCTACTGCGGCATGAACGCAGCCTCAAGGAGGTCGATAACAGTACCAAGTATGTGAAATCGAAATATCAGAAATGAAATCATAGTAGTCTATATAAAGCGGAGACATATATGATAACCAAACTACAGCCACAATAAATAAGCGAATATGTCAAGTCGTGACTCACGCCCTCAAAGTCATCACTTAAACATAACTATGGGTCTCACGCCCACAACATCAATCATGCCCGTGGAATACATTCCTCACTGCCGACAGTCTATGATATAAAAGCACCAAGGAATACACATGAACACCAGGTCCCACCTGTGTCATAATAAAACCGTACGGGGTAAGTACGAAGGCATAACCGACTACTAAAACCCACAGTACCAACAAGGTCATAAACTGTATCACGAGGTCTGTCTAGACCGCCACATGATCGAAGCTGGCCACTCGCCCGCAGTCTAATCCTGGAACTTCCCGCATCTCCGCATAGGCCACTCACATAGGCCCGCATGAGGTATTCCTCGCATCGAGGGTAGCTACTCCCCGACATCGTCCTGGACTCGCAGTCCGCATGGCCACATAGACCGCATGACCATATAGGCCGCACACTAACCTGGAACTCTCGTAGCTCCGCATAGGTCCCCTGGACCCGCATGAGGTATTCTCGAATCATAGTCACATGCATCGCTCGAGTATACCCCGACGGAGGCGACTTAACCCCGGTATCATGTCAAGAGGTGAGTGGTACAATACTATCATAACGGCTTATCGTTAAACAACATAAGCACAATCAAGGGAAACCCCTTTACACAAACATCACAAGATACTAACACACGTAGCATCCTAAACATGTTTACTTATCAAATCAACAAGACAGTTGTCACGACCCGTTCCGGGGCCCGTGACTGGTGCCTTACCCGGGCACCCAAGTAGTCATACATCAGAGTAATCAGCGGAATATAAAAACAAGACATGAATCAGTTGTAAAATGAGACACAGTTTTATGTGAGAAAATGTCGCCTTTCGGCATATATATATATAAACATAGTTTTGCAGTTACATCCCAACTATACCATAGGACTACAGACCTCTAAGAAGATAAACAACTATGGCGGGACAGGGCCCCGCCATACCCTGAATGTACAAAACTATATACAACAACAGGGTGATCATACCTAAACGTCGAGCCTCCAGAGAAAATGGAGCTCCTGACACCAAAGCAAAAAGATCCTAAGGATGTGGATCTAGCACACCTTGCCACCTGCGGCATGACGCAGCCCGAAGGAGTCGATTACAACAGTACCAAGTATGTGAAGCGTAAAGTACTTAAATGAAATCAAAGTATTTAAAACCATTTGCAAATACAATCGGTTCAATTGCATAGTGTCATATCACAAACAAGAACAATAATAGATATAATGTAACCGGTCTTTCCTAGGCGCGAATGATCGAAGCAAGGCCAATCGCCCATAGTATCATTATGCGTGCCTAGTCTGGACTTCGCGATCCGCATGGGTCACACAGACCGCGTAGGTATTCTCGCGTCGGGGTAGCTAACCCCGGTACCACTCCCGGACTCCGCGATCCGCATAGTCTCATAGACCGCGTAGTCACCGCATCGCATAGGGCATCCCGCGTCGGGATAAAACACCGGAATGATCAATCACGAACTCCGCGACTCGCATAGTCACATAGCTGCATAGGCGTATAGACCGCGTCGAGGGTGGCAAGCCCTCGGTATAACAAGTCAAGGGGGTAGGTGATATAATAACAGTACAACTGACTTACCGTTTAGCAACGTAAGCACAACAAAAATGACCCCCTTTCACAACATCACAAGACACTAACACACGTAGCATCATAATATGTCTATTTATCAAACAATCTTACTTCACCTTACAGAAATCAATACAAGGTTTTTATAAACAAATAAGTAAACAGTCCCTTTTATCTTTCTTAAGTTGTTATACCTAACTCCCCATAAAGCTAGAATAACTCTTAAGCTTTTGTTTAAAAACCAAATATTTCTCTTCTGTTAAAAATGATTCAGTATTCTTTTGAAATGCTTCAAGATCTTTATTATTCAGGCTTAAGTCAAAAGACATTGCCGTAGTTATTATTCAGGCTTAAGTCAAAAGACATTGCCGTAATTATTATTCGCTTAACACGACGTCGTCTAAGTACTATATATATATTTTAAAATATCATGCTCAAGAGTATAGGAAGAATCACATACCTTCTCGGCGAAAACCACCTACCAAGTCGAATATGTCGCGCGCAGAGAAACAACCTATAATAGTCAGACACGTCTATCAACGTCTAGACTACTCTGTAAACAGTTCTAAGCAGAGGGTTCTCTATTCTACAGAAAATTGGGCAGCACTTCCCTACCCGCCAAGCTACTCAAGTCTACTGTGAAAACAGTCCTATGTAAGTACAGTTCAATTATTCTTCATTTAAACCCTTCTACTGTGATAACAGTTCAATTCTATTCTTTAATATCCTTCAGTGTAATTATAGTTCAATTCTATTCTTATACTCAAGTCTTAACTATTCTTATGTGTAATATCCAATTACAATAGAAGGACAAGAGTATTTACCTTGATAAGCCCAAAATTATCCAAGTATAAATGTCGATCCTGAGCAAGGTTTAGCTCCTAATTTGTACGCTCCGATAGCTCCAAGAACCCTTAGAAGTTCCTAACAACTTCTACTAAAATACTATAAGGGATTTGGGCTAGGGTATTTTGGAATAGTAACTTAAACTTGGAAGACAACTTTTCTACCAAGGGAGGGGGGGTAGGTTTCGGCTAAGGGCTCAAGGAAGTGGGGGAGAGCCTTGGACGAAAAGCTTATAAGAGAGGGGAGGGATTTTTTTCAAGACTCGGAGAATTGATTTGTGGATGAAGAAAACCTTCAAGTTAGGGGGGTATTTATAGGCCAAGCAATGGCCAACCAATGGCCAAGATGAAGCCAAGTGCTAGGCAAGTGTAAGGTGGAGATTTAGGCAAGTGTCCTTATCCATCTACTACACAAATATCCTACCAACTCCTTGACTAAGGAGAAGGCACAAAAAATGTGCCAACCTTGCCCAACTTTGCCGTCCAATGAGGGTGACAAGTGTCACCCTCCCGTTGGTCCAAAATATTTCATCTCTCGGAAAAATCTGCAAAAATTATTAATGACATAGCCGGAATTTTCCCTACGCAAGCTTTGGAAAACGTTTCGTCGGAAAACGATTCTTTTCGAGTGTTGTGCACAATATTTTCGTCCAAAGTGTCAAACTAAGGCTAAACTTTTATACGTACGTCCTCACGTACATACTCTGGAAATACGGGGTATAACATTCTCCCCTCCTTAGAAACATTCGTCCCGAATGTTCCTTCCCAAGACAGATAACAATAAGGTTCCTCATAACTTAAACAGTTTGCAAATGCCACATACGACCACAAAACAACACTTAGGCATATATGACAATGAAAATTTACAAGTAGGAAAGTGAGTTACCTGGAGGTGTGGGGAATAGGTGAGGATATTTCTGCCTCATGTCCTCCTCTGCTTCCCACGTCATCTCCTCCCTGAGCTCGTTCCGCCACAAGACTTTGACGGAAGCCACGTCCTTGGTCCGCAGACACCTAACCTGGCGATCGATTATCGCTATGGGAATCTCCTCATACGATAACCCCTCGGTCACCTGGACATCGTCAATCGGGTGTACCCTAGATGGATCCCCGATACATCTCCTCAGCATAGAAACATGAAACACCGGATCCTCAAACTGTTGCCTCTTCACCTCCTCGACGATGGAAGACTCGACAACCTCTCGAACTCGAACCCCACTGCTATCAGAATCAATCAAACGGACACCAAGGCTCGCTAACTGATGCAAATCGCGAACCATGCCCCTCCTCTCTGGCTGCACATCTGATAGGCTACCCGTGACCCGACTCGACTAAGGGCATCTGCCTCAACATTGGCCTTCCCCGGGTGGTACAGGATATCGACGTCATAATCCTTAAGCAACTCTAACCACCGTCTCTGTCGTAAGTTCAGCTCCCTCTGGCTGAAGATATACTGGAGGCTCTTGTGGTCTGTAAAAATATCCACGTGAACCCCATACAAATAGTGCCTCTAGATCTTCAAGGTGTGGATCACCGCTGCCAACTCCAAATCATGGGTGGGGTAGTTCCTCTCATGCTTCTTAAAATGTCGGGATGCGTACGCTATAACCTTACCCAGCTGCATCAACAGACATCCCAACCCGATGCCTGACGCATCACAATACACGACATAACCGTCTGGACCCTCTGGAAGAGTAAGAACGGGGGCGGTCGTCAGTCTCTCTTTCAAGAATCGAAACCACGCTCCAAGCATCGGTCCATCAAACTTAGCCGCTTCGAGTCGGCTAGTCAATGGTGCGAGATAGAAGCAAACTTCTCCACGAACCGCCGATAATAACTGCGAGGCCCGTAAAGCTGCGAACCTCTGCCGGAGTAGTAGGTCTAGGCCAACTCGATGCCTCGATCTTGGCGCATCCACGAATACCATCAGCCGGCAATATGCCCAAGAAAAGCCACGAAGCTAACCAAAACTCACATTTGGAAAACTTGGCGTATAAGCTGCTGGTCTCGAGAACTCTCGGCCGATCGCCAAATGCTCCGCATACTCGCCTCTGGCGAGAATAAACCAAGATATCATCAATGAACACTATCACAAATGTGTCCAAAATGGTTTGAACACTCGGTTCATCAAATCCATGAATACCACGAGCATTGGTCAACCCAAAATACATGACCACGAACTCATAATGCGTCTGGGTTCGTAATGCGATCTAGGGACATCCACCTCTCGACTCGCGCTGATGATAGCCCGATCGCGGATCAATCTTGGAGAAACATCTCGCACTTCGCAACCGGTCGAGCAGATCATCAATCACGGGAAGGGTATCATTCTTAATGGTCACCTTGTTCACCGCACATAATCAACACACATGCGCAGCATCCCGTCCTTCTTCTTCACGAACAATACCGGCGCTCCCCAGGGAGAAACACTAGGTCTGATGAAGCCCTTCTCCAGCAAATCTCGCAGCTGGTCCTTCAACTCTCTCAACTCGGCAAGTGCCATTCTGTATGGCGGAATGGAAATAGGCCGAGTGTCTGGCAGTACATCGATACAAAACTCTATCTCCCTCTCTGGAGGGATACCCGGGAGGTCGTGCAGGCTGCGTGCGGGAACTCTCGACTCTTCGGGGCACTGAAAATCTGGCACTGCAGCCTCAGTATCAAACACCCGAACGAGATGGTAGATGTACCCCTTCTGCACCATCTTCCTAGCCTTGAGGTAGGAAATAAACCTACCCCTCGGCGACACCGTGTTCCCCTCCCACTCAATAACCGACTCCCCAGGAAACTGGAACCGTACCACTCTCTCCCTGCAGTCTACATTGGCATAGCAGGAAGCTGACCAATCCATGCCCATGATCACATCGAAATCAGTCATGTCCAGCTCTATCAAGTCTGCTAGGGTCTGACGACTGCATAAAGTCACTGGACAAGCTCTATATACCCGCCGAGCTACCACCGAATCACCCACTGGCGTAGCTACCTCGAAAGGGTCTATGGACTCAGGCTCTATCCCTATCCTACTAGCAACAAGGGGAGATATATAGGACAGTAGAACCGGATCTATCAAGGCATACACATCATAATCGAGATCGATAAGGTACTGTGGCGACATCGGTGAGGCCTCACAGTCTGCCGGTGGACAAGGCATAAATGCGATTCGAGGACCGCTAGAATCGGGACCGCGCCACGACCTGCCGCGACCCTGCGCCCATGAGTACCACGCCTCGGGCGAGTAATCGTAGGAGATGATGAACCGCAGCAGACCACGTAGGTGAGCCTACCACCAAGATCGCCCCGTCGGACAGGCCTCGCAAAATGACCTGCGGCCCACAAGTATAGCAAGCTCGGAGTAGTACTACAACTCACGAATGGAATCTACCACAATGGACACCGAGCGGACCTCGATCGGTTAGCACCCTTGCTACTCGAAGTCCAAGTCACGGGGCCCGACACGCCCCGAATACTCTGGTGTCGACAATGATGTGGGAGTGCTCGAGTGGCGGGGTGCAAATCTAGGCTAACGAGGCCGTCCACCCGAGAACTACCAAAAGAACCGGCCGTCTTGGCGCCGTGCGATCTTGATATCTGTCGACCGTCGGTCTCTACGCTCCTCGCATCCAAGTGCATGAGCTGCATCGGGTAATGTCCATGCTGTGAAGAGCCACACCCGCACAAGACTCGGCCATATAATCATCTAGCCGTGGCGTAGTGATGCACCACATCCTCATATCCGCTACTAATGCGAGGGACATATCGAGCCAAAGAATCGAACTCGACATTGTACTCCCTAGCGTGCGCCTCTCTGTCTCGTGACAAAAATCTGTCGGCGTGCCTCTCATCGTGGAGGCAAGAAGTGAGTGAGAAAAGCCTCGAGAACTCATCCCAGTAGTTAGGGACGCGTGCTCTCCCGGGATAACTCCACGAATCAAACCAATCGATTGCGGTATCACGCGGCCGATCGAACAAGATCACAGACTCGGTCTCTGAAGCTTTGACCACTCGCATGATCCTCTGCAACTGACGGATGAACTCCTGCGGATCATACTCAGGTATCGACCCGTAGAACTCTGGCGGGCTACAGCTCAGAAAATCTCGTAGCCGATGGCTGCGATCTCGGGTGAACTACGGTCTTCTTTGGGCTGGAACGCGACATCCGGCTATCCTCATGTCTAGCCACGATCCTGGCCAGTAACTGGGCCATCTCTCGGTAACCCATCTCATCCGCTCCAGGCTGTGGGACTAGAGGTACAGGTATTGTGGCCTCTGCTGGGGCCGGCGGCGTCATGGAACTCGCCGTCTTGGGTATAGACTGGGCCTGAGCCCTCGTAACTCTCGGTGTCCTACTAGCAGCTCCCTCGGCTGCCTTGCCCTTCTGGGCCCGGGTTGCCTTACGTGGAGGCATAAGCATTCTGAAAGGAATACGTTAGAGGTCCAACTTATAATACTGACTCTAAGGCACGATCTCGAGTGAGAAGAAGGAAACCAATCCTAAATATCCTATAGCCTCACGATTATAGGTGTGGTGCACAACACAGATAATCAGAACTACTAGATACGGTCTGTAGACACTTTCCGAGGATTAACTGCTCTGATACCACTTTTGTCACGACCCGTTCCGGGGCCCGTGACTGGTGCCTTACCCGGGCACCCAAGTAGTCATACATCAGAGTAATCAGCGCAATATAAAAACAAGACATGAATCAGTTGTAAAATGAGACACAGTTTTATGTGAGAAAATGTCGCCTTTCGGCATATATATATATAAACATAGTTTTGCAGTTACATCCCAACTATACCATAGGACTACAGACCTCTAAGAAGATAAACAACTATGGCGGGACAGGGCCCCGCCATACCCTGAATGTACAAAACTATATACAACAACAGGGAGATCATACCCAAACGTCGAGCCTCCGGAGAAGATGGAGCTCCTGACACCAAAGCAAAAAGATCCTAAGGATGTGGATCTAGCACCTGCTTGCCCTTACCTGCGGCATGAACGCAGCCCCCCGAAGGAGGTCAGTACAACAGGTACCAAGTATGTGAAACTGTAAAGTACTTAAATGAAATCAAAGTATTTAAAACCATTTGCAAATACAATCAGTTCAATTGCACATAGTGTCATATCACAAACAAGAACAATAATAGATATAATGTAACTGGTCTTTCCTAGGCCGCGAATGATCGAAGCAAGGCCAATCGCCCATAGTATCATTATGCGTGCCTAGTCCTGGACTTCCCGCAGTCCGCATAGGTCACACACAGACCCGCATGAGGTATTCCTCGCATCGGGGGTAGCTAACCCCGGTACCTCTGGACTCGCGATCCGCATAGTCTCATAGACCGCGTAGTCATACGGACCGCGCATAGGGCATCCCCGTCGGATAAAACACCCGAATGATCAATCTTGGAACTCCGCGACTCCGCATAGTCACATAGCGCATAGACCGTATAGACCGCGTCAGGTGGCAAGCCCTCGGTATAACAAGTCGAGGGTAGGTGATATAATAACGATTACAAGCGACTTACCGTTTAGCAACGTAAGCCTGACAAGAATGACCCCTTTCACAACATCACAAGACACTAACACACGTAACATCATAATATGTCTATTTATCAAACAATCTTACTACACCTTACAAATCAATACAAGGTTTTATAAACAAATAAATGCATCCACTTTTATCTTTCTTAAGTTGTTATACCTAACTTCCCATAAAGCTAGAATAACTCTTAAGCTTTTGTTTAAAAACCAAATATTTCTCTTCTGTTAAAAATGATTCAGTATTCTTTTGAAATGCTTCAAGATCTTTATTATTCAGGCTTAAGTCAAAAGACATTGCCGTAGTTATTATTCAGGCTTAAGTCAAAAGACATTGCCGTAATTATTATTCAGTTAACACACGTACGTCTACCGTACTATATATATATTTTAAAATATCATGCTTAAGAGTATAGGAAGAATCACATACCTTCTCGGCGAAAACCACCTGCCAAGTCGAATATGTCGCGCGCAGAGAATCAACCTAAAATAGTCAGACACGTCTATCAACGTCTATACTACTCTGTAAACAGTTCTAAGCAGAGGATTCTCTATTCTACAGAAAATTGGGCAGCACTTCCCTACCCGCCAAGCTACTCAAGTCTATTGTGAAAACAGTCCTATGTAAGTACAGTTCAATTATTCTTCATTTAAACCCTTCTACTGTGATAACAGTTCAATTCTATTCTTCAATATCCTTCAGTGTAATTATAGTTCAATTCTATTCTTATACTCAAGTCTTAACTATTCTTATGTGTAATATCCAATTACAATAGAAGGAAAAAAGTATTTACCTTGATAAGCCCAAAATTATCCAAGTATAAATGTCGATCCTGAGCAAGGTTTAGCTCCTAATTTGTACGCTCTGATAGCTCCAAGAACCCTTAGAAGTTCCCAACAACTTCTACTAAAATACTATAAGGGATTTGGGCTAGGGTATTTTGGAATAGTAACTTAAACTTGGAAGACAACTTTTCTACCAAGGGAGGGGGGTAGGTTTCGGCTAAGGGCTCAAGGAAGGGGGGGAGAGCCTTGGACGAAAAGCTTATAAGAGAGGGGAGGGATTTTTTTCAAGACTTGGAGAATTAATTTGTGGATGAAGAAAACCTTCAAGTTAGGGGGGTATTTATAGGCCAAGCAATGGCCAACCAATGGCCAAGATGAAGCCAAGTGCTAGGCAAGTGTAAGGTGGAGATTTAGGCAAGTGTCCTTATCCATCTACTACACAAATATCCTACCAACTCCTTGACTAAGGAGAAGGCACAAAAAACGTGCCAACCTTGCCCAACTTTGCCGTCCAATGAGGGTGACAAGTGTCACCCTCCCGTTGGTCCAAAATATTTCATCTCTCGGAAAAATCCGCAAAAATTATTAATGACATAGCCGGAATTTTCCCTACGCAAGCTTTGGAAAACGTTTCGTCGGAAAACGATTCTTTTCGAGTGTTGTGCACAATATTTTCGTCCAAAGTGTCAAACTAAGGCTAAACTTTTGTACGTACGTCCTCACGTACATACTCTGGAAATACGGGGTATAACAACAGTATTACAAGGCTATCACAAACCAACATAATCAAGTTATTCACACAAGGTACTTTCTACTTTATGTTAGCAAGTTCGGGTTTTTATCCCCAAAGTACTTCATACATTAACTCTTTAAAAGATCCGTTTCTTTCACAGAAGTCACACAATACCCGTAGTATAAAAATAGAGTGACTATCTTTTTAAGTAAACCAAAACACTTCCCTTTGTAAAATCAAGTAACAACATTATTTTCCAAACGTTCAAGTTTGCCTAATTTCAAATGTTCAAGTTTCTCATTTTCGAAAGGTTTCGTAGTTCATAGTTTTAATCACTTAATGATATAATTCTCCTTTAAAACCATTTGAGAAACATATGCCTTATGTGTGAGTAGGTTATTCTTGTTCATAACAATCTTATTAATGCAGCCATGATCTAGGAAATGTAATATCATTTTGTCTCATCTTAGCTTCTATGCAGATAGAGGTTTCTACTGGTTTTAATAATACTTTATTAGTCAATACATTTCCCTTTATTAACGTTGCTGTGGTTTGTTCGATACTTATTCTGATTTCCGAAATCAGTAAAACATTATTCCTTTTAAAAACCAAGTACTCATTACTCACGAATGAGGTTTCACATTTTTTAGCAAAATTCATATTAATTTAATTAAGTCAAGTCTCTTATCTTTTAAGATCAAGTCTCTTAACTTCTAAAATCAATAAACCATTCTTTTTATCTCTCTTAAGTCGTTATACCTAACTTCCCATAAAGCTAGTATAACTCTTAAGCTTTTAAAACCAAGTATTACTCTTCTTTCAAAAAGGTTTCTTAACTCGTTTGAAATACTTCGGATTCTTATTATTCAGACTCAAGTCAAAAAAGATCGCAGTAAAACCACGTTCAGTTAACACACGTATGTCTACCGTACTATATATATTCTTTTAAAATATCATGCTCAAGAGGATAAGAAGAATCACATACCTCGCGACGATTATCGACTAATAGCAAAATGCTCCACCGCTATAACCCGGCTAGCCTTGTCCACCTTTCAAGTAACATGCTACTCGCAGAACTTTCAACCTATAAAGGCATATACGTCTATCAACGTCTAGACTACTCTGTAGAATATTCTAAGCAGAGGGTTCTCTATTCTACGGAAAATCGGGCAGCACTTCCCTACCCGTTAAGCTACACAAGTCTCTTGTCTGATCACATGTAAGTCTGATTTAATCTTCTTCTTTAATATTCTCCGATGTGATTTCAGATTCAATTCTCTTACGTAATATCCTTCTATTACGTTCAATTCTCTTCTGTAATATCCTTCTATGTGTCTTATATTCATTTCTATACTACTACGATGTAATTTCCAATTACAATAGAAGGACAAGAGTATTTACCTCGATAAGCCCAAAATTATCCAAGTTTAAATGTCGATCTGAGCAACGTTTAGCTCCTACTGCAGGCGCTCCAACCGCTCCAAACAACCCTTAGAAGTTCTACGCAACTTCTTCTTAATACTTCAACCGACTATGAAGATTTTCCTTAGGGTTTCGTTTTTGTGTGAAGGAAGTATAATATTATTTCTGGGCTTTTAGAATAGGTGTAACCCTGGAATACTACAAGGTATTTGGGCCAAGGAATTTGGGAATAGCAACTAGACTTGGCGAATACAATTCTCCCAAGGGGGTGTATTTCTGAAAACAACTCAAGGTAGGGGTACTCTCGGCTAGCACCACTAGGAAGGGGGTACCTCTCGGCCAAAAGGCCTCACAAAGGGAGGGGGGGGGCTTGGACGAGAACCTCTCCAAAGGGGGGAAGGGTTTTCAAGACTTAGAAATTTTGTGGATGAAAAAGTCTTCAACTAAGGGGGGGTATTTATAGGCCAATCTGTCACGACCCGTTCCGGGGCCCGTGACTGGTGCCTTACCCGGGCACCCAAGTAGTCATATATCAGAGAAAATCAGCGGAACATAAAATAATAACATGAAGCCAATGCAATAAGACAGTGAAATAAGAAGATAGGCTAACCAAAACGGTTACCTTCAGTATATATAAATAACAATTTGAACAGTTACATCCCATTACAACCACGCCACAAGTACTACGGACCTCAACGAATGATATGACAACAACGGACGGGGCCGTCATACCACGAATGTAAGCACTACAACAACGAGGACTACACGAATAAGCCTCCGAGAAAGCGGAGCTTTCCCAAAGCAATGACGTGACCCTAAGAGCGAGGATCAACGGCGGTGTACCTTTACTGCGGCATGAACGCAGCCCCGGAGGTCGATCTGCAATTACCAAGTATGTGAAACTGAAAATACTGTAAATGAAATCATAGTAGTCTATATAAAGCAGGAGACATGTATGATAACCAAACTACAGTTCACAATAAATAGCAGTTATGTCAAGTCAGGGACTCACGCCCTCCAAGTCATCACTCAAATATAACAATGGGTCTCACGCCCACAACATCAATCATGCCCGTGGAATACCTTCCTCACTGCCGGCAGTCTATGATATGAAAGCACCAAGGAATACACATGAACACCAGGTCCCACATGTGTCATCATAAAACCGTACGGAGTAAGTACGAAGGCATAGCCGACTACTAAAACCCCCAGTACAAACAAGGACATAAACTGTATCATGAGATCTGTCTAGACCGTCACATGATCAAAGCTGGCCACTCGCCCGCAGTATCTAATGTGCGCGTCTAGCCACAGAACTTCCGCGACTCCGCGTAGGCCACTCCGATGGCCCGCGTGAGGTATTCCCGCATCGAGGGTAGCTACTCCCGAGCGTCTGGACTCGCGATCGCGTATGCCCACATAGACTGCGCATGACCATAAAGGCCGCACACTAACACGGAACTCGTAGCTCAGCTCGCGTAGGCCCCGGGACCGCATGAGGTATTCTCGAATCATAGGTCACAGACACTTTGAGTCTACCCCGCGTGGAGGCGCTTAACCCCCGGGATCAAGGTGAGTGATATAATACCAACATAACAGTTTATCGTTTAAACAACATAAGCACATTCAAGGGAAACCCCTTTTCACAAACATCACAAGATACTTAACACACGTAGCATCCTAACATGTTTATTTATCAACTCAACAAGAAAGTATTACAAGGCTATCACAAACCAACACAATCAAGTTATTCACACGAGGTACTTTCTACTATATGATTACCAAGATCGGGTTTTATCCCCAAAGTACTTCATACATTAACTCTTTAATGAATCGTTACTTTCACAAAAGTCACACAATACCGTAGTATATAAAAATAGAGCGATTATCTTTTGAAGTAATTCAAAACACTTCTCTTTGTAAAATCAAGTAACATTTTTTCAAGCGTTCAAGTTTTCCTAATTTCAATTACTCAAGTTTCTCATTTTGAAAGGTTTCGTAGTTCATAGTTTTAATCCTTTAAAACAATTTGAGAAACATATACCTTATGTGTGAGTAGGTTATTCTTGTTCATAACAATCTTATTACAGCAACCATGATCTAGGAAATGTAATATCATTTTGTCTCATCTTAGCTTCATGCGGATGGAAGTTTCTCTTGGTTTTAATAATACTTTATTAGTCAAAACATTTCCCTTTATTAGCGCTGCTGTGGTTTGTTCGATACTTATTCTGATTTCCGAAATCAGTAAAACATTATTCCTTTTAAAACCAAGTACTCATTACTCACGAATGAGGTTTCACACGAAATTCATATCAATTCATTTAAGTCAAGTCTCTTATCTTTTAAGATCAAGTCTCTTAACTTTTATAATCAATAAATCATTCATTTTATCTTTCTTAAGACGTTATACCTAACTTCCCATAAAGCTAGTATAACTCTTATGTTTTCAAAACCAAGTGTTACTCTTCTTTCAAAAACAGTTCTTAATACTTTTTGAAATACTTCAAAGTTCTTATCATTCAGGCTTAAGTCAAAAGACATTGCCGTACAACTACGTTCAGTTAACACGCGCGTACCGTACTATATATACTTCTTTAAAATATCATGCTCAGCGTATAGGAAGAATCACATACCTCGCGACGATTATCGACTATTAGAAATTCGCTCCACGGCTATAACCCGGCTAGCCTGGTCCACCTTCTCAAGTAGCATGCTACTGCAGAACATTCAACCTATACAGTTATACAAGTCTATCAAAGTCTAGACTACTCGGTAGACTACATCTAGATACAAGAGCCTACGGAAAATCGGGCAAGACTTCCTATCCAGTCAAACTACACAAGTCTCATGTCTGATCCTGCGTAATTCTGATTCGATTCTCTTCTTTAGATTCAGCTTAAGTCCAAAGACATTGCCGCAAAACTATGTTCGATTCTATATATAGTATACTTCAACTATATATTCCTACAACATGTATTTTCCAATCACAATAGGGGGACAAGATAATTACCTCGATAAGCCCATAATTATCCAAGTATATATGTCGATCCTTAGCAACGCTTAGCTCCTACTCCGGGTGCTCCAACCCGCTCCAAACAACCCTTAGAAGTTCTACGCAACTTCTTAATACTCCAACCAACTATGGAGATTTTCCTTAGGGTTTGGTTTGAGACAAAAGGACATTTAGGTAGTATTTAGGGCTCTACGTATAGAGGTATCTTTGGAATACTACAAGGTATCTGACTAAGGTAATTTTGGGTATAACAACAATACTTTTGAGAGTATTTCTACCAAGAGGGGTATTTATACGAGACAACACCACACGGGGGGGGTGTATACCCCTCGGCCAACTGATGGGGGTACTCTCGGCGAGGGGGCGAGAACACCAAGAGAGGGGAGGATTTCTAAGACTTAGAACATTTTAGGATGAATAAGTCTTCAAAGGGGAGGGGTATTTATAGGTCAAGTAAAGGCCAACCAATGGCCAAGATCTAGCCAAGTGTTAGGCAAGTGTAGGGCCAAGATATGCCCAAGTGCCCCCTAGCCCCTACTCCTTAAAACCCTGCAAATATCTACCAAAAATATCTACCCACTTGGCCCCAATCGTCGAGTTACGCCTTGCTTGCTTGATGTGAGGGTGACACATGTCACCCTCCCGTTGGTCCAAAATGTTTCGTCTCTCGGAAAAATCCGCAAAAATAAGAACAGACATAGCCGAATTTTCCCTCGAAGTTATGTAAAGCGTTTAGTCGAAAACGACTCTAGCAAGGTGTTGTGCACAAAGATAATTCGGCCAAGCCACCTAGGGGGTGACACGTGTCGCCTCCTATTTGTCCAAAATAATTCATCTTAGAAAATATCCATAACCAAAATCTCAAAATCAAAGCGGGCCCCTTAAGCGTAAATTTCTCAGTGGGCCCACGTGACCATTTCCGAAAATAAAATCTCAAAATTCTAATATAATTTAAGAAGCCCATATTCCAAATCTGGGAATCCAATTCCCATCAACGAACATTTTTCTTTACAAAAACCGGAAACTCTTTCCGTGGAAAAATCACCTCTTTCTTCCTTTCCAATTTTTCTGTCGTGCTCTCGTACGTACGTCCTCGCATACATACCCTGGAACTACGGGGTATAACATTCTTCCCCCCTTAGAAACATTCGTCCCGAATGTTCCTTCTAAGTCTCCAACCAAACGTGCGCCAGTATAGTCTTCACTACTATACTTACGAAACAAACCTGCCATACCTGGCCACAGAAACACCCGCACAAATACCTCCATCCAAGTCCACGAGGAAACACCTCTAACATCACAAAAGCCCTTACCCGAAGTCTAAAATATACTTCCTTCACACCTTCTTCTTACAAAAGGAATGATCATATCTATGCTCGCCATACCTGCTCGCTTCTTCCCTTACGTGTCGTACCATAGCATGCACCTCGAACTCTTTCATAACCTACCACATTTCATTGAACAAGTATAAACCAACTATTCCCGAATCCTTGCCGACATCGAACCAATCGACCGGCAACTTACACTTCCGCCCCTAAGGCTTCATAAGGCAAAAACCGAATACTGAAATGGTAGCTATAAAACACTCCCTCCACAGGAGACAACAAACCTCACAACTACCCCTGAAATCCAAACACTGGCCCGAGGATGAATACGATACGGAGACTCACCTGAGTTCCTAACCTGCTGGTAAAACTTCCGGAAAAAGCAGTGTACCTTGGGCCCCACTGCGCCATAAGGTGAAGGTAGGCACCCGTGCGACCTTACAACCTTTCTGATATCTCAACACCGCCGAGTAAATGGTCCTGACCGAAGAACACGATGGGCTGCCCCATCGGCCCGACTACTGGTTGAATGCATCTACGAACTCGTACGCTGGTTAACTAAACATTGGCCTAACACCCTTATGACCCTATCACAAGGCGGGACCACCAAACTGACCCACCACCATACAGCCGCGGGTTGACCGCAACGTGGCCTCAACCTCGACCCGACAGCGCGCAAAACACTAGCTCCCGAAGGAAAACTCTCACTAAATCGTTACGAAAAACCTAGCGGTCTTCTTAGTTCAACTACCCCCTTTCATTTCACACTACCCAGGGACTTATCACACAATATATCTCACGTGCACTATGCACTCCGATAAGGATCAAACATAACACTACACCTTTACTCGAGATGGCCTTACCTCTAAGGTCTCCACGTATAAAACTCTAAGGCTCATACCTTCTCTATCCCCCAAATCTTACTTGGTTAACTAACCAAGATTTCTAATCACAATTTACACAATGCTATCAGAATATAACACTTAAGGTATACTCACCTTATTACACATACTAATCCCTAGAGGGTTAAAGATCTATCTGTATTTACTGCTTCACTCCCCTTAGTCGTTCTAATCAAACCTGCCCCGTAGGGCGCATAGCTAAGGGAGGTGACGAACTACCTATCGATCCTGAAGGCTAAGTCCTCCTACTAGGTCACCCATTCGACACATGGCCCTGACGGCCGCTGGTAAAACGAGTACCAACAAAAAGACGACATTCCCCGGAATGACGCCTGTCACACTGTGAACCGGAAGTCCTGGAGCTCTGACCAACTCCTGCATACCCCGAACGTCCTGAACCCTGTGGAGGACCACTCTGCACTGGTGGATGTGCATAATCTAATCCGCTGGTGAGGTGACTCGCCTCGAAAGTTACCAAAGGACGCTGGCATTGCGGCCTCTTCGTCGCCCGTTAACCCGTCGATCTCTACGTTTCTCGGCCTGCTGTGCATAAGCCCGTACACAGGCCATGCTCAAGCCTAACTGAAGAACTACTCTTGCACAACCCTCTCGTTGATATTCATCAAGACTCGCGGTACATCGGTATACTCTCTGGTAGCCAAATCCATAGCTAATGCGGTCGCTTCTTGCAATCTAAATTCACTGTTCGATGCGTGGGCGAAGGTTCAAATATCATGGCGCGATGGAGCGCCTCCGCCGTGCTAAACTCTGGGGCTAGTGGCGTGTGAGAACTCCCCGAAGGAAGCACTACCCTAGGTAATGATTGGGCCTGTGCCCTCGTAGCCCTCTGTACTCTACTCGCAGCTCCCTCGGCTGCCTTGCCCTCCTGGGCCCTGGTTGCCATACGCGAAGACATAACGATAAGGGAAAGAATTACGTTAGAGGGGTCCAACTTATAACACGGCTCTAAGCACGATCTCAGAGTGAGAAGAATGGAAACCAATCCTAAATATCCTTGTTATACCCCGCATTTCCAGAGTATGTACGTAAGGACGTACGTAGAGAATTTGAGCCTTAAGTTAGGCAAAGGACCGAATTTTGGGCACAAGTGCCGATTGGAGTCGTTTTTCGACGAAACGTTTCCACAACTTACGTTGGGAAAATTCCGGCTATGTCATTTAGTATTTTTGCGGATTTTTCCGAGCAACGAAATGTTTTGGACCAACGGGAGGGTGACATTTGTCACCCTCATTTGGGCGATGTGGGTTGGCCGGTTGGTCACGGGTTGGAGGCCTATTGGCTCCTTGTTTTGGCCTTGTTTTGTGGCTTGTTTGGTGCCATGTTTTGTGCCTTGTTTTGTGGAGTAGGGGTTAGGGTGCACTTGGCTTGATCAAGGCCATACACTTGCCTTGCACATGGCTTGATCTTGGCCATTGGTTGGCTTTTGGTTTCCTATAAATACCCCCCCTTAGGGATGAACTTCTTCATCCACTCTTCACTTGTCTAAGCCTTGAAAACTCTCCTCCCCCTTTGTGAGCTCTTAGCCGAGAGCCTTCCCCCTCCCCCTTTTCGTGTGGCCTTTGGCCGAGGGGTTCCTCTCCCCCCCTTTTGTGGTGCTAGCCGTGGGGTACCCCCCCCCCTAGCCTAGTTGTTTTCGTATAATACCCCTCCCTTGTGGTATTGAAATACTTCTCCTAGTATTGTTATAATGCCCAAAATACCTTAGCCTTGTACCTTGTAGTATTCCAAAGATACCTCTATACGTAGAGCCCGGAAATACTACCTTTTGTCCTTTTAGTCTCAAACCGAAACCCTAAGGAAATCTTCATGGTTGGTTGAAGTATTTGAGTAGAAGTTGGTTAGAACTTCTAAGGGTTGTTTGGAGCGGATTGGAGCGCACGGAGTAGGAGCTAAACCTTGCTCAGGATCGACATTATAACTTGGATAATTTTGGGCTTATCGAGGTAATTATCTTGTCCCTCTATTGTAATTGGAGATTACATGTTGTAGGATTATATAGTTGAAGTATACTATATATAGAACTGAACATTATTGTGGCAATGTCTTTTGACTTAAGCCTGAAGAATAAAGAACTGAACTGTATTTACATAGGACTGTATTGAAGTAGACTTGTGTAGTATTACTGTGTAGAATTGTACACGTCAGGTTAGGCGTGTAAACCCCACTGGTTGGCTTGGTAGCGGCCTCGATAGAGGAGGAGATTTCTGTTGTGGCGGGGAGGTCTTAGAATTTTACGTAGAAAAATGGGAACTTGTGTTTTGGGGTTAATAGACGTTTGTGACCTTTATAGGTGAAAGTACTATGAGTAGCGTATTCTACTCGAGGAGTGGAAAGGGCTAGCAAGGTTGTAGTACTTGGAGCATTTTGCTTATTGTCGATAAATCGCCGCGAGGTATGTGAACCTCTTCCTATCTTTTCTAGCATGATTGTTGTGAACTATGTAGTACGGTAGACGTACATGTGCTAAGTGATTTGGTTGGTTTAAAACATAGGGTGTTATAATAGCTTTATGGGAAGTTAGTTATAACGACCTTATGTAAGTGAAAATGGTTTACTGATGTTAGAAGTTAAGAGACTTGATCTTATAAGATAAGAGACTTAACTTATTTGTTTTAATGTGGATGTTTGTGTGAAACCTCATTCGTGAGTAATGAGTACTTGGTTTTTAAAGGGATAATGTTTTACTGATTTCGGGAATCAGAATGTGTATCGACAGACCATTGCAGCGTTAATAAAGGAAAATGTATTGAATAATGATGTATTAAAACCAGTAGAAACCTCCATCTGCATAGAAGCTAAGATGAGACAAAATGATATTACATTTTCTAGATCATGGCTGCTGTAATAAGATCGTTATAAACAAGAATAAACTACTCATATATATGACATATGTTACTCAATTGTTTTAAAAGAGATTAAGACTATGAGTTATGAAACCTTTCTAAAATAAGTGACTTGAGCATTTGAAAATGAGAAGCTTGAGTAATTGAAACTAGGCAAACTGGAACTTAGGAAAAGAATGTTGTTACTTGATTTTGAAAAGGAATGTGGGTTGGTCATTCTAATACTACGGGTATCGGGTGACTTTTATAAAAGTAATGGATCTCTTTTAAAAGAACTTAATGTATGTAGTACTTTGGGATTAAAAACCCGGACTTTGGCATAAAATGAAAGTACTTTGAGTTGTGTGAAACTTGCCTATGCTTGTTGGTGTGAAACTTGCCTATGCTTGTTGTTGTGAAACTTGCCTATGCTTGTTGTTGTGAAACTTGCCTATGCTTGTGATGATAGCCTTTGTTGTGCAAGTGTGGTATTTACGTATTCTGGCGTCTCGATAGAGGCGGTCGACTTGTTGAGAACTTACTTGGGCGTCTTTGGCGGTGATGGAGAATTCCACGGGTATGTTTCCATTTTGATTCTTGTCTTGTTGTTGATGTCACATGGACATGTCTGCCGTCTGATTCCGGGGCATGCGGCCATGCGGTCGGGTTGATTACCCGATATATTGTTATTGTGGTTACATGGACATGTCTACACCGAGGTAGAATTCCGGGGGCATGTGGCCATGCGGCAGGGTTGATCACCCAGTATATTATTGTTGATGTCACATGGATGTGTCTACACCGAGGTAGAATTCGGGCATGTGGCCGTGGGGCATTGGTATTATTGTTGCATCATGGACATGTCTACACGATCTGCGAATTCCGGCATGCGGCCGTGATCACGAACATGATTGATGTTGTGGGCGTGAGACCCATAGTTATATTTAGTGATGACTTGAGGCGTGAGTCCACATTTGGATATGATTTTTATGTTGTGATCGTAGTTTGGTTATCATACATGTCTCTGCTTTATATAGACTAGTATGATTTCATTCTGATATTTTCTGATTTCACATACTTGGTACTGTTATCTTGACCTCCTTGAAGTGCGTTCATCTGCGAGTAGAGGTACATCGATCGTGGATCCCGCTCTTAGGATCACGATTCAGCGTATTAGGAAGCTCCGTTTCTTGGAGGCTTATCTTTTGGTATGTGTTCCACTGAGTTGTAGGTTCTTGTACATTCGAGGTATGGCGGGGCCTGTCCGTCATAGTCGTTGTAAATCTTAAGTGCATGAAATCTTGTTGTGGCGGGGTTGTAAAGATTAAAGCTGTTCGAGTTTTATGTATATCTGAAGGCAACCGTTTTGGTTGGCTTTGTTTATAATTATATCTCTTGTTTCATGACTCATGTTTTATTTTCCATTTGGTTTTCTCGATGTTGTATCACTAGGGTGCGGGGTAAGGCACGATGCTTGGGCAGGCAGTCGTTACAAAAGTGGTATCGAGCGATTAATCCTCGGAAAGTGTCTCTGAACCGTGTCTAGTAAGTCTTGATTATCGGTGTGTTGTGCACCACATCTATAATCGTGAGGCTATAGGACATTTAGGATTGGTTTCCATTCTTCTCATTACGAGATCGTGCCTTAGAAATGTTGTAAGTTGGACCCTCCGCGTATCTCGTTTTTACGATTATGCCTCGCGCAAGGCAGCGAGCCGGGAGGCAAGGCAGCCGAGTCTGCTAGTGAGATCTGAGAGTACGAGCGCGAGCCGGGACGACTGAGTTGTGCTTGACGGCGGGTTTTGTAGCGCCGCCCGGCCCAGAGTTTAGAGCAGCGGTGGGCTGCTGAGACCACGATACTGAGCCTCAGTCCACGATGCAGGCGGAGAGATGGGTTACAAGGAGATAGCCCGATTCTGGTCGAAGTCGTGGCGAGATATGAGGATAAATTTGGATCTGGCCGATTCGATTCGATTCGATGCACCATGGTTCACCCCGGCGAGATAGTTTGAGGCTACGGGACTTTACGAGTTGTAGCGCGAGTTTTATGGGTCGAGGCACGAGGATGATCCGCGAGGAGTTCATCGGCGATTCTGACGGATCGTAAGTGATCGAGGCTTGGAGACCGAGTCGGTGGTCTTAGGTGCGCGTCGGTGCCGCGATACGCGATCGGTAGTTTGATTCGTGGGAGTTGTCGGGAGAGCATGCGGCTTCCAGCGATATGGGACGAGTTCTCGAGGCATTCCTCACTCACTTCTTGCCTCGCGGATGAGGAGGCGGGCAGCGATTTATGATCTTTGAGGCAGAGAGGCGTCTGATTCGAGAGTACAACGTGGAGTTTGACTCGTTGGCTCGGTATGTCCCGCTTTAGTGGCAACCATGGAGGATAGAGTGCACCGCTACGTCACGGATTAGATGATTACATGTCGAGGCATGTTCGGGAGTAGCTCTCGGTAGGCATGGACATTGCCCGCATGCGAGCTCATGCACCGGGATGTGAGGCACGGAGAGGTCGGCGGAATGACGAATCAGCGAAGAGGCGAGAACAACGAGGTCCTTTGGTGACTTTCGAGCGGACCGCCTCAGAAGATACTAGTTTTGTACCTCCGCCCGGTCAGAGTGGTCCTCCACAACCTTGAGTATTCGGGGCGGTCGTGGCTCGAGGTTCAAGTTTCGAGGAAGTAAGGGTGTTGGCGGATCGGTCACCCTACCTCGGTGTGGTCGATGTAGTAGACCGCATTTCGAAGTGTCGTGGTGCGAGGAGCTTGTTATTTTTGCGGCCAGCGGGGCCATTTTTGCGAGGAATCCGACCAAGGGTAGCACGGATGTTACGACTCACCTCAGGATCGATGGTGGTTCGCGCTTCTACGATTATGCGCCTGCGTGAGCCTATGATTAGAGTGGGCGGTAGCTTCGGTATATCCTTAACCCTCTAGAGTTTTGGTATGCTTGTTATAATGGTCTCATTATTATGTGCTATGTCTGAATAGCGTTGTGTTAATTGTGAGTTAGAAAACATGCTTAGTTGTGAGGATACGTATGGGGCATGGTAAGTGTGAACCTTAGACTATGTCACTCACGAGACCTTAGGGTAAGGTCGTCTTGAGTTGAAGATTTATTTTTGACCCTTATCAGAGTAGTAGTATACGTGGGATTTATTTGTGTGATAAGTCCGTGGGTAGTGTGAGATGGAAGTGGTAGCTTTCATGATGTGAATTAGTAAGATTGTTAGGATCGGGAACAAGAGTTTGGCGCGGTTGGGGTCGGGTTGAGGACCATTTGCGGGTCAACCGTAACCGGTTTGGGGTGGGGTCAGTTCTGGGTGGTCCCGCCAGGTGGTAGGGTCACGAGGATGCTAGGCCCAAGTTTGTATGACCATCGTATGAGTTGGTGGATATGTTCGACCAGAAGCGGATCGTGGAGGCCGGGAACGGCCTTAGAGAAGATCGAGGTTAGTAAGATGACCAAGTTTGGAGGTAGTGACTCCAAGAGTTGGAAACAGAAGCGTTGACGGAAGTATGGTACAAATACTAGAAAGAGTTTGAGTGTTCGAGAAAGTACAACAAGATAGGGAAAAGTGAAGGTGTGTGATGGTTTCTTTTGTGGAAAGGAAGGTGTGACGGGAGTATATTTTAGACCTCAGGTAAGGTGTTTTTGTGATGATTAGAGGTGTTTCCTCATTGAATTGGGTTTAAGTATTGGTGCGTTTGTTATTTTTATGGCCAGGTGTGGCATGATTGTTTTCGTGCGTATAGCGATGAAGGCTATACTAAGCGCGTGTTTGTGTTGAGACTTGAGAAGGAACATTCGGGCGAATGTTTCTAAGAGAGGAGAATGTTATACCGCATTTCGCAGTATATGCGTAAGGGCGTGCGTAGAGAATTTGAGCCTTAAGTTAGGCAAAGGATCGAATTTTGGGCACAAGTGCGATTGGAGTCGTTTTTGACGAAGCGTTTCCACGACTTACGTTGGGAAAATTCCGGCTATGTCATTTAGTATTTTTGCGGATTTTTCCGAGCAACGAAATGTTTTGGACCAACGGGAGGTGACATTTGTCACCCTCATTTTAAGCGATAATGGGTTGGCGGTTGGTCACGGGTTGGAGGCCTATTGGCTCCTTGTTTTGGCCTTGTTTTGTGGCTTGTTTGGTGCCATGTTTTGTGCCTTGTTTTGTGGAGTAGGGGTTAGGGTGCACTTGGCTTGATCAAGGCCATACACTTGCCTTGCACATGGCTTGATCTTGGCCATTGGTTGGCTTTTGGTTTCCTATAAATACCCCAGCAGGGATGAACTTCTTCATCCACTCTTCACTTGTCTAAGCCTTGAAAACTCTCCTCCCCTTTGTGAGCTCTTAGCGAGAGCCTTCCCCTCCCGTGTGGCCTTTGGCCGGGGGTTCCCTCCCCTTTTGTGGTGCTAGCTAGGGTACCACTAACTAGTTGTTTCGTATAATACCCTCCTCGTGGTATTGAAATACTTCTCTAGTATTGTTATAATGCCCAAAATACCTTAGCCTTGTACCTTGTAGTATTCCAAAGATACCTCTATCGTAGAGCAGGAAATACTACCTTTTGTCCTTTAGTCTCAAACCGAAACCCTAAGGAAATCTTCATGGTTGGTTGAAGTATTTGAGTAGAAGTTGGTTAGAACTTCTAAGGGTTGTTTGGAGCGGATTGGGCGCACGCGGGTAGGAGCTAAACCTTACTCAGGATCGACATTATAACTTGGATAATTTTGGGCTTATCGAGGTAATTATCTTGTCCCTCTATTGTAATTGGAGATTACATGTTGTAGGATTATATAGTTGAAGTATACTATATATAGAACTGAACATTATTGTGGCAATGTCTTTTGACTTAAGCCTGAAGAATAAGAAGCTGTATTTACATAGGGTGTATTGCGATGAACTTGTGTAGTATTCTTGTGTAGAATTGTACACGTCAGGTTAGGCGTGTAAACCCACTGGTTGGCTTGGTAGCCGCCTCGATAGAGGAGGAGATTTCTGTTGTGGCGGGAGAGTCTTTCAATTTTACGTAGAAAAATGGGAACTTGTGTTTTGGGGTTAATAGACGTTTGTGACCTTTATAGGTGAAAGTGCTAAAGTAGCGTATTCTACTCGAGGAGTGGAAAGGGCTAGCAAGGTTGTAGTACTTGGAGCATTTTGCTTATTGTCGATAAATCGCGAGGTATGTGAACCTCTTCCTATCTTTTCTAGCATGATTGTTGTGAACTATGTAGTGCGGTGAGCGTACATGTGCTAAGTGATTTGGTTGGTTTAAAACATAGGGTGTTATAATAGCTTTATGGGAAGTTAGTTATAACGACCTTATGTAAGTGAAAATGGTTTACTGATGTTAGAAGTTAAGAGACTTGATCTTATAAGATAAGAGACTTAACTTATTTGTTTTAATGTGGATGTTTGTGTGAAACCTCATTCGTGAGTAATGAGTACTTGGTTTTAAAGGGATAATGTTTCTTGATTTGGGAATCGAATGTGTATCGACAGAGACCATTGCGGCGTTAATAAAGGAAAATGTATTGAATAATGATATATTAAAACCGAGAGAAACCTCCATCTGCATAGAAGCTAAGATGAGACAAAATGATATTACATTTTCTAGATCATGGTCTTTGTAATAAGATCGTTATAAACAAGAATAAACTACTCAGATATATGACATATGTTACTCAATTGTTTTAAAAGAGATTAAGACTATGAGTTATGAAACCTTTCTAAAATAAGTGACTTGAGCATTTGAAAATGAGATGCTTGAGTAATTGAAACTAGGCAAACTGGAACTTAGGAAAAGAATGTTGTTACTTGATTTTGAAAAGGAATGTGGGTTGGTCATTCTAATACTACGGTATCGGGTGACTTTTATAAAAGTAATGGATCTCTTTTAAAGAACTTAATGTATGTAGTACTTTGGGATTAAAAACCGGACTTTGGCATAAAATGAAAGTACTACGAGTTGTGTGAAACTTGCCTATGCTTGTTGGTGTGAAACTTGCCTATGCTTGTTGTTGTGAAACTTGCCTATGCTTGTTGTTGTGAAACTTGCCTATGCTTGTGATGATAGCCTTTGTTGTGCAAGTGTGGTATTTACGTATTCTGGCGTCTCTCGATAGAGGCGGTCGACTTGTTGAGAACTTACTTGGAGCGTCTTTGGCGGTGATGGAGAATTCCACGGGTATGTTTCCATTTTGATTCGTCTTGTTGTTGATGTCACGTGGACATGTCTACACCGTCACGATGTTCGGGCATCGCGGCCATGCGGTCGGGTTGATTACCCGATATATTGTTATTGTGGTTACATGGACATGTCTACAGAGGTAGAATTCGGGGCATGTGGCCATGCGGCGGTTGATCACCCAAGATATTATTGTTGATGTCACATGGATGTGTCTACAGAGGTAGAATTTGGGCATGTAGCCATGGGGCATTGGTATTATTGTTGCATCATGGACATGTCTGCCGTCACGAATTCCGGCATGCGGCCGTGATCGCGAACATGATTGATGTTGTGGGCGTGAGACCCATAGTTATATTTGAGTGATGACTTGAGGCGTGAGTCACGATGGATATATTGCTTTTATGTTGTGGCGTAGTTTGGTTATCATACATGTCTCCCTTTATATAGACTAGTATGATTTCATTCTGATATTTTCTGATTTCACATACTTGGTACTGTCTTGACCTCCTTGGCTGCGTTCATGCCGCAGGTAAGTACATCGGTCGTGGATCCCGCTCTTAGGATCACGATTCAGCGTATTGGGAAGCTCCGTTTCTTGAGGCTTATCTTTTAGTATGTGTTCCTGAGTTGTAGGTTCTTGTACATTCGGGGTATGGCGGGGCCACTGTCCGTCATAGTCGTTGTAAATCTTAAGTGCATGTAATCTTGTTGTAGGCGTGGTTGTAAAGGATTAAACTGCTCGTGTTTTATGTATATCTTGAAACCGTTTTGGTTGGCCTGTTTATAATTATATCTCTTGTTTCATGACTCATGTTTTATTTTCCGCTGGTTTTCTCTGATGTTGTATCACTAGGGTGCCCGGGGTAAGGCACCAGTAACGGGGACTCACGCCCTCCAAGTTAACCAAACTACAGTTCACAATAAATAGCAGTTATGTCAAGTCAGGGACTCACGCCCTCCAAGTCATCACTCAAATATAACAATGGGTCTCACGCCCACAACATCAATCATGCCCGTGGAATACCTTCCTCACTGCCGGCAGTCTATGATATGAAAGAACCAAGGAATACACATGAACACCAGGTCCCACCTGTGTCATTATAAAACCGTACGGGGTAAGTACGAAGGCATAGCCGACTACTAAAACCCCCAGTACAAACAAGGACATAAACTGTATCATGAGATATGTCTGCATCATCGCATGATCAAAGCCGCCACTCGCGCGATATCTAATGTGCGCGTCTAGCCACGAACTTCCGCACTCCGCATAGGCCACTCCAATGGCCGCGTGAGGTATTCCCGCATCGAGGGTAGCTACTCCCGGCGTCACGGACTCGCGATCCGCGTGGCCACATGACCGCGTGACCATAAAGGCCGCATAGGCCCCGGGACCGCGTAGGTATTCTCGAATCATAGGTCACAGACCGCTGAGTCTACCCGCGTGGAGGGCTTAACCCGGGATCAAGGTGAGTGATATAATACCAACATAACAGTTTATCGTTTAAACAACATAAGCACAATCAAGGGAAACCCCTTTTCACAAACATCACAAGATACTTAACACACGTAACATCCTAACATGTTTATTTATCAACTCAACAAGAAAGTATTACAAGGCTATCACAAACCAACACAATCAAGTTATTCACACGAGGTACTTTCTACTATATGATTACCAAGATCGGGTTTTTATCCCCAAAGTACTTCATACATTAACTCTTTAAAAGATCGTTACTTTCACAAAAGTCACACAATACGTAGTATATAAAAAATAGAGCGATTATCTTTTGAAGTAATTCAAAAACACTTCTCTTTGTAAAATCAAGTAAAATTCTTTTTCAAACGTTCAAGTTTGCCTAATTTCAATTACTCAAGTTTCTCATTTTCGAAAGGTTTCGTAGTTCATAGTTTTAATCCTTTAAAACAATTTGAGAAACATATACCTTATGTGTGAGTAGGGTATTCTTGTTCATAACAATCTTATTACAATGACCATGATCTAGGAAATGTAATATCATTTTGTCTCATCTTAGCTTCTATGCAGATGGAAGTTTCTACTGGTTTTAATAATACTTTATTAGTCAAAACATTTCCCTTTATTAGCGCTGCTGTGGTTTGTTCGATACTTATTCTGATTCCCAAAATCAGTAAAACATTATTCCTTTTAAAACCAAGTACTCATTACTCACGAATGAGGTTTCACACGAAATTCATATCAATTCATTTAAGTCAAGTCTCTTATCTTTTAAGATCAAGTCTCTTAACTTTTATAATCAATAAATCATTCATTTTATCTTTCTTAAGACGTTATACCTAACTTTCCATAAAGCTAGTATAACTCTTATGTTTTCAAAACCAAGTGTTACTCTTCTTTCAAACAGCGATTCTTAATACTTTTTGAAATACTTCAAAGTTCTTATCATTCGTGCTTAAGTCAAAAGACATTCTTGCACAACTACGTTCAGTTAACACGCGTACTTCTACCGTACTATATATACTTCTTTAAAATATCATGCTAAAGCGTATAGGAAGAATCACATACCTCGCGACGATTATCGACTATTAGCAAATCGCTCCACGGCTATAACCCATTAGCTTTGGTCCACCTTCTCAAGTAGCACGTCTTTGCTCGCGAGAACATTCAACCTATACAGAGTTATACAAGTCTATCAAAGTCTAGACTACTCGGTAGAATAAATCTAGATACAAGATCCTACGGAAAATCGGGCAACACTTCCTATCCACAAACTACACAAGTCTCAGAATGCGATCCTGCGTAATTACGATTCGATTCTCTTCTTTAGATTCAGGCTTAAGTCCAAAGACATTGCCGCAAAACTATGTTCAGTTCTATATATAGTATACTTCAACTATATATTCCTACAACATGTATTTTCCAATCACAATAGGGGGACAAGATAATTACCTCGATAAGCCCATAATTATCCAAGTATAGATGTCGATCCTTAGCAACGCTTAGCTCCTACTCCGGATGCTCCAACCCGCTCCAAACAACCCTTAGAATTTCGACGCAACTTCTTCTTAATACTCCAACCAACTATGGAGATTTTCCTTAGGGTTTCAGTTTGAGACAAAAAGGACATTTAGGTAGTATTTCCGGGCTCTACGTATAGAGGTATCTTTGGAATACTACAAGGTATACGGCTAAGGTAATTTTGGGTATAACAACAATACTTTTGAGAGTATTTCTACCAAGAGGGGTGGTATTTATACGAGACAACACCACAAGGGGGTGTATACCCTCTACCAACCCCAGGGGGTACTCTCGCCAAAGCCTCACAAAGGGGGGGACAAGAACACCACAAGAGAGTGGGAGGATTTCTAAGACTTAGAACATTTTAGGATGAATAAGTCTTCAAAGGAGTATTTATAGGTCAAGTAAAGGCCAACCAATGGCCAAGATCTAGCCAAGTGTTAGGCAAGTGTAGGGCCAAGATATGCCCAAGTGCCCCTAGCCCCTACTCCTTAAAACCCTCAAATATCTACCAAAAATATCTACCCACTGACCCCAATCGTCAAGTTACCGCACTTGATTCGATGTGAGGGTGACACATGTCACCCTCCCGTTGGTCCAAAATGTTTCGTCTCTCGGAAAAATCCGCAAAAATAAGAAAAAACATAGCCGGAATTTCCCCTCGCAAGTTATGTAAAACGTTTCGTCGAAAAACGACTCTAACCGGGTGTTGTGCACAAAGATAATTCGGCCAAGCCACCTAGGGGGGGTGACACGTGTCGCCCTCCTATTTGTCCAAAATAATTCATCTTCCGAAAATACCCATAACGGCCAAAATCTCAAAATCAAAGCGGGCCCCACAAAACCGTAAATTTCTCCCGTGGGCCCCACGTGACCATTTCCGAAAATAAAATCTCAAAATTCTAATATAATTTAAGAAGCCCATATTCCAAATCTGGGAATCCAATTCCCATCAACGAACATTTTTCTTTACAAAAACCGGAAACTCTTTCCGTGGAAAAATCACCTCTTTCTTCCTTTCCAATTTTTCTGTCGTGCTCTCGTACGTACGTCCTCGCATACATACCCTGGAACTACGGGGTATAACACAATCAATGGCCAAGATCAAGACAAGTGGGGGGCAAGTGGAGGGTCAAGATTTGGACAAGTGTTTGTGGGTCCCACTTGTTCATCAACTACACAAAATATCCTACCTAACCTTGACCAAAATTTGAACACAAAAAACGTGCCAAGACAAGCCCTTTGCCGTCCACTTTGAGGGTGACACATGTCACCCTCCCGTTGGTCCAAAATATTTCATCTCTCGGAAAAATCCGCAAAAATAATAAATGTTGCAACCGTAATTTTCCCTTCGCAAAGTTTGGAAAACGTTTCGTCGGAAAACAATTCTTTTCGGGGGTTGTGCACAAATTTTGACCCTTGCCTATCTTTAAGGCTTAAACTTTTGTACGTACGTCCTCACGTACATACTCTGGAAATACGGGGTATAACATTAAGGTATAAAGTGAATATAACGACTTTATGGGAAATTGGTTATATTAGCTTTATGGAAAGATAAATGACTTGATTTAATGAAAGACAATTTGATTTTAAGGCATCAATTGCCAAAGGTTTTATAAGAAAATGAGTCACTTGATTTAGAAACCTAACTTTATTTCTAAAGGTATTGTGACTTATCTTGAAACGTAATTTCGACTTGATACTACGGTTAATAGTATCTTGGAAGTTTTATACTGAAAAGAGTCATTTGTTTTAAAGAGTAGAAGTATGTAGTACTTGGGTTAAATTCCCGGATTTTTATAAAAGATATGCTAGTGCCTTAAGTAAACTAAAATGAGAGTGTATATGAATAAGAAGTTAGGGGGATTTCTTAACTTGCTTACTTTATGTATGATGGCCGGTTGAGATAGGGTAAGAGTATATCTGAGGGGTAAATTACCAAGATAGTTATACCACCTTCTCCAGGGTAAGAGTATATCTGAGGGGTAAATCCCCAAGATCGTTATACCACCTGCTTCAGGGTAAGAGTATAATTGAGGGGTAAATCCCCAAGATAGTTATACCACCTGTTTCCGTGGATTTGCTACCCACGATGCGAGGAATACCTCATGCGAGTCCTTATGAGCTTATGCGGGTGAAATAGTCCCATGCGGCGGATCTGACTATCACGAGAATACCTCATGCGGGTCCACACGACCTATGCGGGTGAAATAGTCCCAGGAGTAGGATTTCTTAATGATACTGTGGGCGGATGGTCCTGCTTTGATCGTGAGCTTCCTACTTTTATGTTGTACGTATACTATTAGTTACTCTCATTGTTAGTAAGGCACTATGTACTATAATTTTATTATCATACATGTCTCCGGCTTTGTTTTAAACTTATGATGTAAGTAACAGTATTTTCCAGTTTTACATACTTAGTACATATTGTGTACTGACCCCCTTCCTCGGGGGCTGCGTTCATGCCGCAGGTAGGGGTAAGCAGGTGGTGGATCCTCATTCTTAGGATCACATATCAGACGTCAGAAGCTCCATTTCTCCGGAGGCTTGTCTTTTGGTACAGTTTTTCCTTGATGTTGTAGATTTATGTACATTCAGGGGTATGGCGGGGCCTGTCCGCCATGTGTTATTATTCTGAGGTGCAGTAGTCACATGTTGTGGTTTGGGGCTGTAAGAACCGAGTTGTACAATTTTCTTTGATTATGCATATTTTATGGAAGACGGCCTTATCGGCTAGCCTGTGTTATTATTGTCTAAACATGTTGTATGTTGTGTATGTTCATTGCTATTCTCGATGTATACAGGCAGGGTGCGGGTAGGGCACGATCGCGCCCAGTCGGGTCGTGACAGATAATTTTGTATCTAGTAATTTTGACCAATTTGGTTTTTTCTATAACGGACCTACGTACGAGAAAACTTCTTACAAGATGCAATAGTAATGAGGGGTATCTATCCTTTTCTATCCATGTACACTGCCAGTGTCAATCCCCCCACAACTCTAGTTGTCATTTCCTCCTCAACATGGCATAGTAGACTTGGACATTCCGTAGACCATGTTTTTTATTTCTTAGAAACCACAAGTTAATCCAATGTAATAAAGGGACCATTTCCCATAGTTGCTCCTCTTGTCATCTAGGAAAACATGTTAGACTTTCGTTTACATCTTCTTCGAGTATTACTTTCTCTCCCTTTAATATTATTTATGCGGATTTATGGACATCTCATATAATCAGCAACCTAGGTTATACATATTATTCAATATTTTTGGATGACTTCTCTCACTTCCTTTGGGTCTATCTTCTTAAACTTAAGTCTCAAGTATACTCCAAATTTCTTGAATTTCGTACATTGTTTAAAATGAAATTTGAAAAAGACATCAAAGCGTTTCAATGTGATAAATGGTCGTGAGTTCAATAACTCCCACTTACATAATATTTGTGTGGCTAATGACATGGTTCCGTTTCTCCTGCCCCCATACTTCCTCTCAAAATGGTAAAGCCGAAATAATTCTCCACACTATTAACAATATGATTCATATCCTTTTTTTCATGCGTCTCTCCCTCCTACCTTTTGGGTTTATGCATTAAAAATAGTAGAACACACTCTTAACATCTTACCTACCCGTATGATTTAAAATCGGAAACCCACCGAAATTCTCTTATTTCGGATCCCTTCCTATGATCACCTTCGATTTTTTTATTGTCTTTGTTACCCAAATCTGGCCTCCACAATCCCTCACAAATTAGCACTTCGCTCTACTTCGTACGTCTTCCTCGCTTTCCCATCAAACTATAGAGGGTACTTGTGCTATGAGATATTCACAGACAAAATCTTAATCTCATGCCATGTCACATTTGTTGAGTACGTCTTCCGTTTCGACAACATCCAAAAATTTCGAGTCATTGATTACGATTTTCTTGATGACTCGAACACCTCCCATCTACTTCAAAATACACTACAAAATCTGCAACCTTAAGCCTTCCGAACACTTATCACGCCACCACACCACCCGCCATTGTCTGTCTTCCCCCCACCACTGTCTACCTCTCCCCCACCACTATCTGTCCCTCCACAGGTACACCCAACCACCCCAAAATATACTGCCACCCCGCCCCTGACCCGCATACCCCCGAAACATCCTGATGAACTCTTCCCCTCCCACTACCACTACCCCATGACCCGAGACTCACTGCCCCGCCCCCGTATCCACACACCAAATGGAAATTTGTGTCAAACATGGGATATTCAAACCCAAAGTCAATTTAACCTATCCACACGGTCCATATCACCAATACCTAAAACTCCAAAACTAGCCAAACTCGACACGAATTGAAATGCGACCATGCATGAGAATTTTGATGAGATCACTACTCAGCACACGTGGGATATTGTTCTGAGATCAGAGGGGGTGAATGTGATTCGTTGTATATGGCTCTTTCATCATAAGTTCATAAATAGTGGTGATCTTAAACAACACAAGGCCAGATTTGTGGCAAATGGCACAGGGGAGCAGTAGGGTATTGATTGTAGTGAGACTTTCAGTCTGGTGGTCAAACCGGCTACTATTCGCACTATTCTGAGCATATCTATAGGTAAGAATTGGTCGATTCATCAGCTTGATGTGAAAAATGCATTATTACATGAAGATTTGAAAGAAACTGTTTACATACACCAATTGTCAGGCTTTGTACATCCAAAGACTCCTCATTATGTCTGTAGTCTCTGTAAGTCCTTGTATTGTTTGAAACAGGCCCCCCGGGTGTTACACCCCGTAATTGCAGGACATGTTTTAAGAACGTACGTAAGAACTCGCAAGTGTTAAGATTTGAGACTTGTAAAATTTTATCGGAATTATGAAATTGTCGGAAAACGTAATATTGTGACTAATGGGAGGGCGACACGTGTCACCCCCCCTTAAGTGAGCTTGGACGAATTGATCATGGACATAAGGGTCATTTGACCCTTGTTAGGAAGACAAGTCTTGCACTTGAAGAGCTTGACATAATTGACTTGGTCAATGGACCCACAAAGTCTTGATTTTTAATAAGAGATCATCCAAACCACCCAATTGTTTGTATCTTGACCCTCCATGTCCCTTTATATGTATACTAGTAGCAAGACTAGTTCCCACACTTAGAAAACTTTCAAGAATTGTGAGGGACACCTAGTGAAGCTCTCGGGTTCTAGGCTTCTTGAAGAGCAAAAATTTTCGTTGCTTGTTCTTTAAGCTCCACGTTTTAAACCAAGGTTCATGAGTGTTATGTAAGTGTATCTCAATAGAAAAATCCCGGAAAAAGAGAGTTTTCGTATTAGTCGCAAAGTGAAAACCTAGTGGCTTTCTAGGTTTTGGATTGGAAGTTTGAAGGAAAGTTGTTGGTATGGTTCTAAGGGTCTCAACAAACGGATTGAAGTGTCATGGAGAGGTTCTAAACTACTAGGAGCGACTTCGGATTGGAATCAGATTAAGATTCGTTGAGGTATAATTTTGTCCTTTAATGTGTTACAAGATTATATATTTATATTGTTGTTGTTAGCTTTACGTGTTGCTAGCATGAAGTTGATATGTAGAAGTTTATAAGGATTGTGGATTGATTGTAGCATTGGAAATCCGGAATGTAATGTAAGCCATGTTAAGTTGGATTTCAATTTAGTCGTTATTAGAATCGTCGCATGTTATTGATTTGAAGATTGTGGTAGTTTTAACCAAATGCGACTTGATATCATGTTATGATTAACAAATTGGATTGAAATGGAAATTTGATAAGTATTGGTATGGTTGAACTCTAGGTGGTCGAATTTGGACTACTTTATAAATTGTGAGCCAATTGGGGCTGTTTAGTTATTCATTTGTATTGGACTACCTTCTTTTTTGTTGTGAGCCAATTGGGGCTGTTTGGTTATTGTATTTCGGCCTTGAAAAAGGTGGCAAAGTGAGTAGAAACAAAGGAGGTACTGTCCGATTTTCCGTAGAATTTAGCGACTTAGCACTTAGAATATTCTACGTTTGAATTAAGAGGTTAATGGACGTATTGTGGCCATTATAGGTTGAAGTACTTTGGAGCCTTTTTGCAACTTGTCGCTAGTCGTCGCGAGGTATGTGAACCTCTTCTTTCTTTGGCATGATCCTACGTATGAAATCTCCATGTGATAGTATTTCAAGATTCCTTCTACTCTTAGAAGTTAAGAAGTATTTACATTGTTGAATCTAAGTTAAGAGTATGTTTAAATTGTCCTAAGTCCTTATTAGATCTTATGGGAGACGTTGGTAAGAACGGTTAGGAAGTTATGAGATTTGATTTAAAGGCTATGTGTCTTGATTTGTTTAAAGTAAGTAAGTGGATTTTATGTTCGAAAATGACTTGAATTTATATGTGAAAAGGGGATTGATTTTAAAAGTGGAAGTTATATGATTTTAAGGGAATGAATTACTTGGTTTTGGGAAGGTATGGAACTTTATATGTTTTTGTATAAGTAATTGGGCTTTAGAGGAAGTATTTTATGAAGTATGAAGACTAAGAACTTTGATTGTCTTTTAAGGATTATGAAGTTTTAAGCGATACGATTCTTTTTAAGTATGTATGTACGTAGTATCTTTGGATCCCGTTTTCCTAAATGTTGTAAGAATAAAAGTGACATAAGTGCTCTAAAATGAATGGTTGTTATAATAGCTTTATGGGAAGTTGTTATGACGATTTAAGAAGAAGTGAAAAGATGGTTTAAAAATGTTATGTAAGGAAAATCACACCGAGCCTACGAATAGGCCGGATTACGTTATGAAATACACCGAGCCTACGAATAGGCCGGATTACGTTATGAAATACACCGAGCCTACACATAGGCCGGATTACGCCATATTACCCCGAGCCTTCACATAGGCCGGGTTACGTCATCTTACACCGAGCCCCACAGGCGGGCCGGATTATGCTACATGATTCCACAGTACACCGAGCCCCACAAATGGGCCGGATTATGCCACATGATTTATGAGTACACCGTGTCTCGCAAAATGGGCCGGATTACGTTATCACGTATGGATAATCAAAGTAAGCTCCCAAATAAGAAGTCCCTCCATAATGGGTCGGATTATGTTATGTAAGATATGTAAGTTATGTGAAAAAGACTGAATTAAACTCTTAAGTATGTATGTATGAATATGTTGTTAATTTTATTGAAAGAAGGAAAGGAACGGTTAATATATGATTGATTTCAGGAGTTAAAAAGGACATTCTTTTATACAGATACGATTTGGTTATTGCATTTTATTTACATTTCCATACTCAAATTTTTGTTATCGACCCGCCCGAGGCTGCGTTCATGCCGCAGTGATAGGTACAGGTTGGTGATCGTTGCTTTTAGGATCTCTGGGGCGTGGTTGGAAAGAAGCTCCTTTCTCTCCGGAGGCTTCTCTTTTAGTACAGTTTCCACGATGTGGTAGACTTATGTACATTCGGGGTATGGCGGCCCTGTCCCTTGTGATTGTAATTCTTAAGTGCAGTAGTCACATGTTGTGGGTCGGTTTGTAAAAAGAAAGGGATGTAACTGCTGTTGTTATGTATATGTATATGTGTCCAGGAAGGTAGCCTTATCGGCTAACATGTGGTTTAATTTCTCATTTTTTTTATTTTATAAGTTTCATGTATGTTCTGCTGCTATTTCTCTGATGTATACCTGAACAGGGTGCCCAGGTAGGGCACCAGTCGCGGGCCCGGGGTCGGGTCGTGACAAAAGTGGTATCAGAGCAGTTAGTCCTCGGAAAGTGTCTACAGACCGTGTCTAGTAGAGTCTTGATTATCGGTGTGTTGTGCACCACATCTATAATCAGGAGGCTACAGGACATTTAGGATTGGTTTCCATTCTTCTCACTCTGAGATCGTGCGATGAGTGTATTAATAGGTTGATCTGTCTCGACGTATTCTTATGTATGTGAATCGGCTATGCCTCGCGGAGCGACCGGGGCCCGAAGGGCAAAGCGGCAGGAGGCTGCCAGTAGTCTGTGAGAGTTACCGGAGTCGGGCACGAATATGCCCGAGGTAGTAGCGGGTCGGCGAGTTCAGCCACGCCGGCGATTAGAAAGGCCGAGGCGGCGGTAGCTCGAGGTTCCGTGCGAGCCTCGATTCCATGCGGGTCGAGTATAGAGACTACGGTGGCGAATCCGATTATTGACGATATAGTAGTTGAAGCGGCAAACGAGCAGCACTGAGCCGAAGCGATTTGCGGATTAGGGATTTTCTAGATGTCATCCACGAGTTTTATGGTTCGAGGTCCGATGAGGATCCGCAGGAGTTCATTCGGCACTACGGACCACGCAGTTCTTAGGGCTTCAGAGACAGAGTCTGTTACGCTAGCCTCCTACCGGTTACGCGATATTGCGTTGAACTGGTTTGAGTCGTGGTTGCTTTCAAGAGGTGATGATGCTCTTCCAGCTGTTTGAGAGGAGTTTACAGAGGCCTTCATGGATCACTTTTTGCCTCCTGAGATGAGGAGAGCCCGGGTAGAAAGATTCTTGACCTTGAGGCAGAACGGGAGGACTATCAGAGAGTATAGCTTGGAGTTTGACTCCTTGGCGGTGTCACGCATACTATTGTGGCTAACATGGTGATAGAGTTCATCGCTATGTTATGGGGCTAGACCGTTATATGATCACCGCTTGCACAGGAGTAGCCCTTCACCAGAATGGATATTGCCGGGATACGCACTTATGCACGAGGATCGAGGCGAGGAGAGAGGACCGACCAGGCGAGGCGGCCCGAGGCGGGGCAGCGAGGGTTGTGGTGATTTTCAAGGCGGAGAGCCTCAAGCGAGCTAGGTCTGATTCACCGCAAGCAGTGCTCCTTCGATTTTACGGCGGAGGTTAGATCACCGTAATTCGGGAGCCGGTCGAGCTCGAGCTTGGATTCATACACATGGGTTCTAGACAGTCGGGGCCCCTCTTCCCTCAGTGTTCACAGTGTGGCCGACATCACCATGGGGAATGTCGTCGTGCTTGTAACGACCCGTTCCGGGGCCCGTTACTGGTGCCTTACCCCGGGCACCCTAGTGATACATACATCAGAGAAAATCAGCGGAACATAAAACATGAGTCATTTAACAAGGGATATAATAAATAAACAGGCCAACCAAAAACAGTTGCCTTCAGTATATACATAAAACCTGAACAGTTTAATCCTTTTACAACCCCGCCACAACAAGATTACTCTGCACTTAAGATATACAATGACTATGACGGACGGGGCCCGCCATACCCACGAATGTACAAGAACCTACAACTCAGGAACACCTACTAAAAGATAAGCCTCCTGAGAAACGGAGCTTCAAATCTGTTGAACTGTGATCCTGGCGAGGATCCACGACCGATGTACCTCTACTGCGGCATGACGCGGCCCGAAGGAGGTCGATAACAGTACCAAGTATGTGAAATCATAATGTAAATGAAATCATAACGATCTATACAAAGCGGGAGACATGTATGATAGCCAAACTACAAAGACACCACATATAACGATTATATCAAGTCGTGGTCTCACGCCCACATCAATCATGCCGTGGAATACCTTCCTCACGGCAATCGATGATATGATAACAACAAGACGGAATCCAAATGGAAGCATACCCGTGCGCTACGCATCGTGTCGTATGTCAAAGAAACAATAAGACAACTTTCCAAATGGACGATACCCGCGTGCGCTACGATCGTGTCGGTATGTCCAAGGAAACAATAGACAGCATTCCAAATGGACGCATACGTGCGCCACGCATCGTGTCGGTATGTCCAAAAGGAAATCACAAGGCGATAATCAAATGGAAACATACCCGCGCTACGCATCGTGTCGAGATATCCAAAGCGATTAACCACAAGACCTTAACCAAAATGGAAGCATACCCGTGCGCTACGATCGTGTCGGTATGTCCAAAGCGATTAACAACAATAATACTATCAACGAACGTGCAGTGGAATTTCTCCGTCGCTGCAGACGCCCAAGTAAGTTCTCAACTATCAACCGACCTCTATCGAGACGCGGTAACACGAACACAACGCTTGTACAATAAAGGCTATCATCACAAGCATAGGCAAGTTTCACAACAACAAGCATAGGAGTTTCACACAACTCAAAGTACTTTCATTTTATGCCAAAGTCCGGTTTTAACCCCAAAGTACTACATACGTTAAGTTCTTTTAAAAGAGATCCATTACTTTTATAAAAGTCACCCGATACGTAGTATTAGAATGACCAACCCACCTTCCTTTTCAAAATCAAGTAACAACATTCTTTCCTAAGTTCCGGTTTGCCTAGTTTCAATTACTCAAGCTTCTCATTTTTCAAATGGTTTCATAGTTCCCAAACTTAATCACTTGATTCCTTTTAGAACAATTGAGTAACATATGACATATACGTGAGTAGTTTATTCTTGTTTATAACGATCTTATTACAGACCATGATCTAGAAAATGTAATATCATTTTGTCTCATCTTAGCTTCTATGCGGATGGAGGTTTCTCTTGGTTTTGATACAACACATCATTATTCAATACATTTTCCTTTATTAACGCCGCGATGGTGCTGTCGATACATTCGATTCAAATCGGAAACATTATCCCTTTAAAACCAAGTACTCATTACTCACGAATGAGGTTTCACACAAACATCCTCATTAAAACAAATAAGTTAAGTCTCTTATCTTATAAGATCAAGTCTCTTAACTTCTAACATCAAGAAACCATTTTCTTACCTACATAGAAATTGTTATAACCAACTTCCCATAAAGCCGTTATAACACTTTATGTTTACAACAATCAAATACAATTAACACGTATGCGTCACCGTACTACATAGTTCACATATATCATGCTAGAAGAGATGGGAAGAGGTCCACATACCTCGCGACGATTTATCGACAATAAGCAAAATGCTCCAAGTACTACAACCTTGCTAGCCCTTTCCACTCGAGTAGAATACGCTACTCTTAGTACTTTCACCTATAAAGGTCACAAACGTCTATTAACCCCAAAACACAAGTTTCTATCTTTCTATAGAAAATTCGGCGACCTCCCCATAACAGCGTAAATCTCCTCTCTATCGAGGCCGCTACCAAGCCAACCGAGGGTTTACACGCCTAACCTGACGTGTACAATTACACAAGTCTCTGCCAATACATCCTATGTAAATACGATTCGATTCGGTTCTTTATTCTTCAGCTTAAGTCAAAAGACATTGCGAATACTAAGTATAGTTCCATATATAGTATACTTCAACTATATATCCTAACAAACATGTAATTTCCAATTACAATAGAGGACAAGATAATTACCTCGATAAGCCCAAAATTATCCAAGTTATAATGTCGATCTGAGCAAGGTTTAGCTCACTCAGTGCGCTCCAAACCACTCCAAACAACCCTTAGAAGTTCTAACTAACTTCTACTCAAATACTTCAACCAACTATGAAGATTTCCTTGGGTTTTGGTTTGAGACTAAAGAGGACAAAAGGTAGTATTTCCGACTCTACGTAAAGAGGTATCTTTGGAATACTACAAGGTACAAGGCTAAGGTATTTTGGGCATTATAACAATACTAGGAGTATTTCTATACCACAACAAGGGGTATTATACTAAAACAACTAGGCTAGGGGTACCCACTGCCAAGGCACCACAAAGGAGGGGATGTCACGACCCGTTCGGCCCGTGGATCGGTGCCTTACCCGGCACCCTAGTGACACAACATCGAGTAATCAGGAACATAAAACACATACATGAACAAATGAAGTACAAAACGATGTCGAGGAAAAATTGCCTTTCGCATATATAAATAACCACTTTTTACAAATGAACAGTTTAATCCTTTTACAAACCACACTTGCAAGATTACTGCACCTCTAAGAAATGATACGACAACAACGACGGGGACGGGGCCGTCATACCACGAATGTAAGCACCTACAACAACAGGACTATACTAAGATAAGCCTCCGAGAAACGGAGCTTCCCAGCTGACGTGACCAAGAGCGAGGATCAACGATCGTGTACCTTTACTGCGGCATGAACGCAGCCCGGGGAGGTCAAGATAACAGTGCCGGTATGTGAAACTAAAAATAAATCGTAAATGAAATCATAGTAGTCTATACAAAGCGGGAGACATGTATGATAACCAAACTACGATTCACCATAAAGCGATCATGTCAAGTCGTGACTCACGCCTCAAGTCATCACTCAATTTTAACAATGGGTCTCACGCCCACCACATCAATCGTGCGTGGAATACCTTCCACGCCTAGCTTTATGATATACAAGCACCAGAATACACATGAACACGAGTCCCACTGTGTCCTAATAAAGCAGTGCAGGGTAAATGCGAAGGCATAGCCGACTACTAACACCAGCATGCAACAAGGTCATAAGTCGTGTCATGATATCTGTCTGACCGTCACATGATAAAAGCCGGTCACTCGCCCGCGATATCAAATGTGCGCGTCTAGCCCCGAACTCTCCGCACTCCGCATAGGCGATCGAGATAGGCCGCGCGGTATAACCCGCGTCGAGGGTAGCTACTCCCGGCGTAAATCCCCGACTCGCGATCGCGTAGCGCGAGGCCGCATGACCACAAGGCGCCGCTAACCCGGAGCTCCGTAGCTCCGCATCGATCCCCTGGACCCCCATGAGGTCTTCTCGAATCATGGTCCTGCATCACTGAGTCTACCCGCGTCGGAGGCGACAACCTCCGGACACAAGTCAAGGTGAGTGGTACAATACCAACATAACGGCTGATAGTCAAACAACTTTAAGCGCAGTCGAGGGGAAAACCCCTTTACACTAACATCACAAGATACTAACACACGTAGCATCCCAACATGTTTACTTCTCAAATCAACAAGAAAGTATTTACAAGGCTATCACGAACCAATACAATAGAGTATTCACACAAGGTACTTTCTACTAACAAGTTCGGGTATCTAACCCCAAAGTACTTCACACATTAAATCTTTAAAAGATCTGTTTCTTTCACATAAGTCACACAATACCCGTAGTATAAAATAGAGTGACTATCCTTTTAAGAAAACCAAAACTCTTACCTTTGTAAAATCAAGTAACAACATTATTTTCCAAACGTCCAAGTTTGCCTAATATCAAATGTTCACGTTTCTTATTTTAGAAAGGTTTCGTAGTTCATAGTTTTATTCATTTAAGAATATAATTCTCTTTTAAACAATCGGAGAAACATAAGCCTTATATGTGAGTAGGACATTCTTGTTTATAACAATCTTATTACAGCAGCCATGATCTAGGAAATATCATTTTGTCTCATCTTAGCTTCTATGCAGATGGAAGTTTCTACTGGTTTTAATAATACTTAATTATTCAAAACATTTCCTTTTATTAACGCTGCAGTGGTTTGTCGATACACATTCTGATTTCCGAAATCAGTAAAGCATTCTTAAGCCGTTATACCTAACTTCCCATAAAGCTAGTATAACTCTTAAGTTTTCAAACACCAAGTATTACTTCTCCTTTCAAAATGATTTCAAAAACTTTTGAAATACTTCAAGTTCTTTCTTATCATATAACAAGCCAGTTATAGTTCAAATCAGTTACCTTTTAAAAACCACATGTATTTTCTTACTAACATAAAGTCATATAACCAACTTCCCATAAAGCCGTTATAACACTTTATGTTTTAAACCACTCAAACACATTTAGCACACGTATCGTCACCGCATACTACATAGTTCACACATATCATGCTAGAAGAGATAGGAAGAGGTTCACATACCTCGCGACAGTATCGACTCATAGCAAACGCTCCAAGTACTTCCAAACGTCGGCTACTCCTTAAGCCACGTAGATCGCGCCACACGTAGTACATCAACCTATAAGGCCAAGGCGCTTATTAACATTTAGATCTCATCGTAGAACATTCTACCGAAAATTGGCGACCTCCCCGCAACAGCGTAAATCTCCTCTCTATCGAGGCGCTACCAAGCCAACCAGGGGTTATACATCTAACCCGACGGGTACAATTCTACTATACCGCAATACTACACAAGTCTCTTGTCAGATCCTATGTAATTACAGATTGATTCGATTCCTTATTCTTGAGCTTAAGTCAAAAGACATTGCCAACAACTACGTTGATTCTATATATAGTATACTTCAACTATATATTCTAACAACATGTAATATCCAATTACAATAGGGGACAAGATAATTACCTCGATAAGCCCATAATTATCCGAGTTTAAAGTCGATCCTTAGCAATGTTTCGCTCTACACCGGTGCTCGTCCCGCTCAAACAACCCTAGAAGTTCTAACCAACTTCTACAAAGCACTCCAACTAACCATGGAGATTTTCCTTAGGGTTTCGGTTTGTATTGTGGGAAGTATGATAGTATTTCTGGGCTTTTCGTATAGATATAACCTTAGAATACTACAAGGTATAAGGCTAAGGTATTTGGGCATTATAACAATACTTTTGAGAGTAATTCTCAACCAAGGGGGGGGGTATTATACGAAAACAACTAGGCTAGGGGGGGGGGGGGTACCCCACGGCTAGCAACTCTAGGAGGGGGGGCACTACTCTCGGCTAGCACCCCTAGAGGGGGGGGTGCTCTCGGCCACAAGGGGGGGAGGCCCTTGGCCGAACTCAACACAAGGGAGGGAGAGGATTTTACACTTAGAAACATTTAGGAATGGATGAAGAATTCATCAAAGGGAGAGGGGTATTTATAGCACAAGCCAAGGCCAACCAATGGCCAAGATTGAGCCAAGTGCTACACAAGTGTAGGGCCAAGATATGCCCAAGTGCCCCCTAGTCCCTACTCCACAAATCCCTCACAAAATATCTCACCAACTTGACCCTTCAAACGCCGTCGAGGTGGCGTCAACTCCACCAACTTGAGGTGACAAGTGTCCCTCTCATTGGTCCAAAACATTTCATCTCTCGGAAAAATCCGCAAAATAAGAAAAGACATAGCGGAATTTTCCCTGCAAGTTATGTAAAGCGTTTAGTCGAAACGACTCTGTCGGCACTGTGCCCAAATGCCATTCGGCTAAGCCACTGGCGGGGTGACACGTGTCACCTCCTATTGGCCCAAAATAAAACATCTTCCAAAATATCCACAATGGCCAAAATCTCAAAACAAAGTGGGCCCCACAAAACCGTAAATTTCTCCGTGGGCCCACGTGACCATTTCCAAAATAAAATTCCATAATTCTCTAATATTCCAGAAGTCCGAATACCAAATCGGGAATCCAATTCCCATTAACGAACCTTTTTCCTTCACAAACCGGAAACTTTTCCGTGGAAAAATCACCTCTTTCTTCCTTTCCAATCTTTACGTCGTATTCTCGCGTGCGTCCTCGCATACATACCACGGAACTACGGGTATAACATTCTTCCCTTAGAAACATTCGTCCGAATGTTCCTTCTAAGTCTCAAAAGCGAACACGTGCGGATAGTCTTCACTACTATACTTACGAAACAATCCGCCACGGTGGCCATGTAAATACCTGCGCAACATACTTATATCCAAGTCTACGAGGAAACACCTCTAACATCACCACAAATACACTTTTGTCACTTTGCCGCGAGCCTAGCTCCGACGACCCAACAAATGGTACCGGGCTGCTTGCGATCACTGAAGCTGTCGTACACTCGAATTCTTACCACATTTCTGATACTGCTTTAGTATCCAAAACTCGTCACACCCTGTCCGGGGTGGTACTTTCAAGAAGACCGACCGTCAACCTGAACTCTAAGCGTCGTCGCCGATTATCCGCACGATTCCTCTGAGCTGCCAGAACTTCTTCTAGACAAGCTTCTCACTATCCACAGTCTGCTGGAACAAGCCTGAACCAACTATCTGAACCCTGCCAACATCGAACCAATCGACCGGCAACTTACACTTCCGCCCCTGCAAGGCTTCATAAGGCGACCTCCGAACACTGAAATGGTAGCTTAAACGCTCCCTCCACAGGAGACAACAATCTTCACAACTACCCCGATTCACATCGCCCGAGGGCGAATGCGATTCTGAGACTCACCTGAGTCCTTAACCCTGCCTGGTAAAACTTCCAGAAACAAAAACAGCCGTAACCTGGGCTCCACTGTCTGCCATAAGGTGAAGGTAGGCACCCCGTGCAGCCTTACAACCTTTCTGATAAATCAACACTGCCGAGTGAACGGTCCCGACCGAAGAACACGATGGGCTGCCCCCATCGACCGACCACTGGTCGAACGCATCCACGAACTCGTACGCTGGTTAACTAAACTTGGGCCTAACACCCTCGTGACCCTTCCACAAGGCGGGACCACCACAACCAGACCCCACCACCAAACATGCCGCGGGTTGACCCGCAACGTGGCCTCAACCCGACCCGGCAAGGCGCAAAATACTATCTCCCCGAAGGAACAATCTCTCAAACCACGTTACGAAAACCTAGCGGTCTTCTTAGCTCAACTACCCTCTTTCCTTCCACACTACTCAGGGACTTATCCCACGAACATAGCTCACGTGCACTATGCACTCCTATAAGGGTCAAACATAATATACGTCTTTTACTCGAGATGGCCTTACCTCTAAGGTCTCTACGCGTAAAACTCTAAGGCTCACACTTTCTCTATCCCCCAACATCTTACTCGGTTAAACAACCATGATTTCTAATCACAACTAACATCACGCTACGTAACATAGCACTTAAGGTATACTCACCTTATCACATAAACAAAAGTCTAGAGGGTTTAGGATATGCTGCATCTACTGCTTCACTCCCCTATGTCGTTCTAGTCGAACCCGCCTGTAGGCGCAGTTAAGGAAGGTGACGAACTACCCACCGTGCGAAGACAAAATCCTTCTTCTAGGTGACCTATTCGACATATTGCCCGACGCCAGTACAACAAGTATCAATCTAAAAGACGACATTCCCGATGACGTCATCGCCTGATGAATCGAAAACCCCAGGTCTGACCAACTCCTGCATACCCGAACGCATCTTGAATCCCGTGGGGACCTCTTTGCCGGGCGGATGTGCATAATCTAATCTGTGGTGAGGCGACTCGCCTCGGTTACCAAAGGACCTAGCCGCTCGCCCCTTCGATGTCGCCCGTTAACCCGTCGATCTCTACGTTTCTCGGCCTGCTGCGTATAAGCCCGTTCATAGGCCATGCTCACGCCTAGTGAAGAATTACTCTTGTACAACCTCTCTTTAGATAGTCATCAAGACTCGCGATACATCGGTATTTTCTCTGGTAGCCACATCCATAGCTAATGTGGTCGTCTCTCTGCAATCTATATTCTCTGCTCCCAATCGTGGGCGAAGGTTCAAATATTATGGCGCGATGAGCTGCTGCGCCGTGCTAAACTCTGCTGTGGCTATTGACGTCTCAGAAATCCCCGAATGAATCACCATCCAATGTGATAATATGACTTTTGCACACGCAACCATCCGAACTCAACTAGCGGCTCCGCCGCTGCGCTTGCCCTCCTGGGCCCGGGTTGCCCTACGCGGAGGCATAACGGTAAGGGAAAGAAATACGTTAGAGGGTCCAACTTACAACACAGCTCTAAGGCACGATCTCAGAGTGAGAAGAATAGAAACCAATCCTAAATATCCTATAGCCTCCTGATTATTGGCGTGGTGCACAACACACCGATAATCAAGACTCTACTGGATACGGTCTGTAGACACTTTCCGAGGATTAACTGCTCTGATACCACTTTTGTCACGACCCGTTCCGGGGCCCGTGACTGGTGCCTTACCCCGGGCACCCTAGTGACACAACATCAGAGTAATCAGCGGAACATAAAACACATACATGAACAAGTGAAGTACAAAACAGTAATCTGAGGAAAACTTGCCTTTCGGCATATATAAATAACCACTTTTTTACAAATGAACAGTTTAATCCTTTTTACAAACCACACCTGGCAATGCTACAGACCTCTAAGAAATGATACGACAACAACGACGGGACAGGGCCCCGTCATACCCCTGAATGTAAGCACCTACAACAACAGGGGACTATACCAAGATAAGCCTCCGGAGAAACGGAGCTTCCCAAAAGCTGAACTGTGACCCTAAGAGCGAGGATCAACGACTGGTGTACCTTTACCTGCGGCATGAACGCAGCCCCCCGAAGGAGGTCAGTACAACAGGTACCGAGTATGTGAAACTAAAAATAAATACTGTAAATGAAATCATAGTAGTCTATACAAAGCAGGAGACATGTATGATAACCAAACTACAGTTCACCATAAAGCAGTCATGTCAAGTCAGGGACTCACGCCCTCAAGTCATCACTCAATTTTAACAATGGGTCTCGCCGCCCCACATCAATCGTGCGCGTGGAATACCTTCCTCACTGCCGGCAGTTTATGATATACAAGCACCAAGGAATACACATGAACACGTGTCCCACTGTCCTAATAAAGCAGATGCAGGTAAATGCGAAGGCATAGCCGACTACTAACACCAGCGATACCAACAAGGTCATAAGTCGTGTCATGATATCTGTCTGCACCGTCACATGATAAAAGGCGGTCACTCGCCGCAGATATCAAATGTGCGCGTCTAGCCACGAACTCTCCGCGACTCCGCATAGGCGGTCGAGATAGGCCGCGCGAGGTATAACCGCGTCGAGGGTAGCTACTCCGGCGTCGTCTGGACTCGCGATCCGCGTAGCCACTGAGACCGCGTGACCACGGGCCGCACACTAACCGTTATACCCGTATTCTCGAGTATGTATGCGAGGGCGTGCGTGCGAGCACGCGAGAAAAAATTGGAAAGGAAGAAAGAGGTGATTCTTCCACGGAAAAAGTTCCGGTTTTGTAAGGAAAAATGTTCGTTGAAGGGGTGGGTTCCCAGTTTGGAATTTGGGCTTCTTAGATTATATTAGAATTTTGGAATTTTATTTTTGGAAATGGTCACGTGGGCCCACGGAGAAATTTCTGATTTTGTAGAGCCACTTTGTTTTCGAGATTTTGGCCATTGTGGATATTTTTCGGAAGACGTTTTTTGAGGGCCAATAGGAGGGTGACATGTGTCACCCCCGCCTAGGTGGCTTGGCCGAATGACATTTGTGCACAACACCCGGTTATAGTCGTTTTTCGACGAAACGTTTTACATAACTTGCGAAGGGAAAATTCCGGCTATGTCGTTTTGTATTTTTGCGGATTTTTCCGAGAGACGAAACCTTTTGGACCAACGGGAGGGTGACACTTGTCACCCTCATTGGACGGTTTGGAGGAGCGGTCGAGTGGGTTGGCACTTGGCCGATGGCCCTCAAGTGTGCCTTGCTTTGTGGCCTGTTTTGTGGAGTGTTTTGTGGAGTAGGGTTTAGGGTGCACTTGGCTTAATCTTTCCCTTACACTTGCTATACACTTGGAAGGATCTTGGCCCTTGGTTGGCCTTTGGTTTTGCTATAAATACCCACAAGTGTGAAGACTTCATCCATTCCAACAACTTCCAAGTCTTGAAACCCTCCTCCCCCTTTGTGAGCTCTTGGCCAGAGCCTTCCTCCCCCACCGTGTGGCCTTTGGCGGGGTTCCCTTCCACTTTGTGGTGCTAGCCGTAGGGTACCCACTGCCTAGTTGTTTTCGTATAATACCCTCCATGGTATTGAAATACTTCTCTAGTATTGTTATAATGCCCAAAATACCTTAGCCTTGTACCTTGTAGTATTCCAAAGATACCTCTATACGTAGAGTCCGAAATACTACCTTTTGTCCTTTAGTCTCAAATGAAACCCTAAGGAAATCTTCATAGTTGGAAGTATTTGAGTAAGTTGGTTAGAACTTCTAAGGGTTGTTTGGAGCGCACGGAGTAGGAGCTAAAACTTGCTCAGGATCGAAATTATAACTTGGATAATTTTGGGCTTATCGAGGTAATTATCTTTTCCCTCTATTGTAATTGGAAATTACATGTTTGTTAGAATATATAGTTGAAGTATACTATATATGGAACTATACTTAGTATTCGCAATGTCTTTTGACTTAAGCTGAAGAATAAGAATCGAACTGTATTTACATAGGGGTATTGCGATGACTTGTGTAGTATTCGAGTAGAATTGTACACGTCAGGTTAGGCGTGTAAACCCCGGTTGGCTTGTAGCCGGCCTCGTTAGAGGAGGAGATTTACGCTGTTGTTGCGAGAGTCTTTGCGAATTTTATTTAGAAGATAGAAACTTGTGTTTTGGGGTTAATAGACGTTTGTGACCTTTATAGGTGAAAGTACTAAGAGTAGCGTATTATACTCGAGGAGTGGAAAGGGCTAGCAAGGTTGTAGTACTTGGAGCATTTTGCTTATTGTCGATAAATCGTCGCGAGGTATGTGAACCTCTTCCTATCTTATCTAGCATGATTGTTGTGAACTATGTAGTACGGTAGACGTACATGTGCTAAGTGATTTGGTTGGTTTAAAACATAGGGTGTTATAATAGCTTTATGGGAAGTTAGTTATAACGACCTTATGTAGGTGAAAATGGTTTACTGATGTTAGAAGTTAAGAGACTTGATCTTATAAGATAAGAGACTTAACTTATTTGTTTTAATGTGGATGTTTGTGTGAAACCTCATTCGTGAGTAATGAGTACTTGGTTTTTAAAGGGATAATGTTTTACTGATTTCGGGAATCAGAATGTGTATCGACAGACCATTGCAGCGTTAATAAAGGAAAATGTATTGAATAATGATGTGTTGTATTAAAACCAGTAGAAACCTCCATCTGCATAGAAGCTAAGATGAGACAAAATGATATTACATTTTCTAGATCATGGTTGCTGTAATAAGATCGTTATAAACAAGAATAAACTACTCACATATATGACATATGTTACTCAATTGTTTTAAAAGAGATTAAGACTATGAGTTATGAAACCTTTCTAAAATAAGTGACTTGAGCATTTGAAAATGAGAAGCTTGAGTAATTGAAACTAGGCAAACTGGAACTTAGGAAAGAATGTTGTTACTTGATTTTGAAAAGGAATGTGGGTTGGTCATTCTAATACTACGGGTATAGGGTGACTTTTATAAAAGTAATGGATCTCTTTTAAAGAACTTAACGTATGTAGTACTTTGGGGTTAAAAACCCGACTTTGGCATAAAATGAAAGTACTTTGAGTTGTGTGAAACTTGCCTATGCTTGTTGTTGTGAAACTTGCCTATGCTTGTTGTTGTGAAACTTGCCTATGCTTGTGATGATAGCCTTTGTTGTGCAAGTGTGGTATTTACGTATTCTGGCGTCTCGATAGAGGCGGTCGACTTGTTGAGAACTTACTTGGGCGTCTTTGGCGGTGATGGAGAATTCCACGGGTATGTTTCCATTTTGATTCTTGTCTTGTTGTTCATGTCACATGGACATGTCTACCGTCACGATATTAGGGGCATGCGACGTGCGGCGGGTTGATTACCGATATATTGTTATTGTGGTTACATGGACATGTCTACAGAGGTAAATTCGGGGCATGTGGCGTGCGGCGGGGTTGATCACCCGATATTATTGTTGATGTCACATGGGCGTGTCTGCAGGTAGAATTCGGGCACGTGGCCGTGGGGCATTGGTATTATTGTTGTATCATGGACATGTCTACACCCGTCTGAGTCGGGGCATGCGGCCATGATGCGAACATGATTGATGTTGTGGGCGTGAGACCCATAGTTATATTTGAGTGATGACTTGAGGCGTGAGTCCACGATCGACATGATCGCTTTTATGTTGTGATCGTAGTTTGGTTATCATACATGTCTCCGCTTTATATAGACTAGTATGATTTCATTCTGATATTTTCTGATTTCACATACTTGGTACTGTTGTCTTGACCTCGCCCGGAGTGCGTTCATCTGCGCAGTAGGTACATCGATCGTGGATCCTCGCTCTTAGGATCTCGATTCACGTTTTGGAAGCTCCGTTTCTCGGAGGCTTATCTTTTGGTATGTGTTCCACTGAGTTGTAGGTTCTTGTACATTCGGGGTATGGCGAGCCCTGTCGTCATAGTTGTTGTAAATCTTAAGTGCAGTAATCTTGTTGTGGCGGGGTTTGTAAAAAAGGATTAAAGCATTCGTTTTGTAAGAGTTGTATTTATATATGTTATTGGAAGGTAGCAGTTGGGTTGCTTTGTTTATGATCATATATCTTGTTTCTTGTTTAAAGTTTTATTTTCCATTGGTTTTCTCGATGTTGTGTCACTAGGGTGCAGGATAAGGCACGATGCGACCGGGCGGTCGTTACAAAAGTGGTATCGAGCGATTAATCCTCGGAAAGTGTCTGCACCGTGTCTAGTAAGTCTTGATTATCGATGTGTTGTGCACCACATCTATAATCGTGAGGCTGCAGGACATTTAGGATTAGTTTCCATTCTTCTCATTCGAGATCGTGCCTTAGAGTCATGTTGTAAGTTGGACCCCTCGACGTATCTCGTTTTTACCGATTATGCCTCCGCGCAAACCAGCGAGCCAAAGGGCAAGACAGTAGGGTGCCGCTAGTGAGATCTGAGAGGAGTGCGAGCGCGAGCGTCGATGCACGAGGCAGTGCTTGACGACGAGTTTCGCGACGCCCGGCCACCAGCGGGTTTAGAGCGCGCGTGGCTGATGAGACTACTGATTCGAGCCTCCAGTACACGATGCGGAGGCGGGAGATGGGTCACGAGAGATGGCGATTATTGGCGGGTTGTGGCGGATATGAGCGGTGGATCGCGATTCGGTTCAGCGGCTGTGGTGCACCCGAAGCGAATAGTTTGAGGCTACGGGACTTTACGAGTTGTAGCCCGCGAGTTTTATGGGTCGAGGCACGAGGATGATCGCAGGAGTTCATTCGGCGATTCTGACGGATCACGGGTGATCAAGGCTTGAGACCGAGTGCGTGACCTTTGGTTCGCATCGGTGCGTGATACCGCGATCGATTGGTTTGATTCATAGGAGCTTTCGGGAGAGCATGCACCTCAGCAGTATGGGATGAGTTTTGGGGCTTTCTCACGCACTTCTTGCCTCGCGGATGAGGAGGGCAGGCGACAATTTTTGATGCTTAGACGAGGCGGGCGTGCGGTTCGGAGTACAATGTGGAGTTCGACTCATTGGCGATGCGTCAGCGTTGGTAGCTAGTATGGAGGATCGAGTGCACCGATATGTTCTGAGGCTCGATGATTACATGTCGAGGCATGTTCGGGAGTAGCTCTTGTAGGCATGGACATTGCCGCATGCGAGCTCATCTGCGACCGATGTGAGGCACGGAGAGGTCGACGGAATGACCAAGATCAGCGAAGAGGGCGAACAACAGGTCCTTTGGTGACTTTCGAGGCGGACCGCCTCGAAAGATACTAGTTTTGTACCTCCGCCCGGTGCAGTGGTCCTCCACAACCTTCAGAGTATTCGGAGCGGTCGTGGCTCGCGGTTGTGTTTCGCGGAAGTAAGGGTGTTGGCCAGATGCGGTCACCCTACCTCGGTGTGGTCGATGTGGTAGACCGCATTTCGGGGAGTGTCGTGGTGCCAGGGGAGCTTGTTATTTTTGCGGCCAGCAGGGCCATTTTGCGAGGAACTGTCCGACCAAGGGTAGCACGGATGTTACGACTCAGCCTACCGGATCAGTGGCTGGTTCATCGCGCCTACGATTATGCGCCTGCAGTGGTGCCTATGATTAGAGTGGGCGGTAGCTTGGTATATCCTAACCCTCTAGAGTTTTGGTATGCTTGTTATGATGGTCTCATTATTATGTGCTATGTACGAATAGCGTTGTGTTAATTGTGAGTTAGAAAACATGCTTAGTTGGGAGGATACGTATGGGGGCATGGTAAGTGTGAACCTTAGACTATGTCACGACTGAGACCTTAGGGGTAAGGTCGTCTTGAGTTAAAGATTTATTTTATGTTTGACCCTTATCAGAGTAGTAGTATACGTGGGATTTATTTGTGTGATAAGTCCGTGGGTAGTGTGAGATGGAAGTGGTAGCTTTCATGATGTGAATTAGTAAGATTGTTCGGATCGGGAACAAGAGTTTGCGCGGTTGGGGGTCGGGTTGAGGACCATTTGCGGGTCAACCCGTAGCCCGAATTAAGGTGGGGTCAGTTCTGGGTGGTCTCGCCAGGTGGTAGGGTCACGAGGATGCTAGGCCCAAGTTTGTATGATCATCGTATGAGTTCGTGGACGCGTTCGACCAGAAGCGGTTCGTAAAGGCCGGGAATGGCCTTAAGGAAGTTTGAGGTTAGTAAGATGACCAAGTTTGGAGGTAGTGACTCGGAGATTTTTGGGAGCAAGTAATGGCGAAGTATGGTACGTCTTGGGAGAGTTCAAGTGTTCGAGAGGGCACGAGTAAGGAAGGAAGAGAACGTGTGTTATTTCGTGGCCAGTGTATGGCGTTGACAACTTGTTAGAGGAACTTCATCGATATCCGTCTTGAGAAGGAACATTCGGGACGAATGTTTCTAAGGAGGGGAGAATGTTATACCCCGTATTCTCAGGGTATGTATGCGAGGACGTACGTACGAGAGCACGACAGAAAAAATTGGAAAGGAAGAAAGAGGTGATTCTTCCACGGAAAAAGTTTCCGGTTTTTGTAAGGAAAAATGTTCGTTGAAGGGTGGGTTCCCAGTTTGGAATTTGGGCTTCTTAGATTATATTAGAATTTTGGAATTTTATTTTGGAAATGGTCACGTGGGGCCCACGGAGAAATTCTGATTTTGTGGGGCCCACTTTGTTTTCGAGATTTTGGCCATTGTGGATATTTTTTCGGAAGACGTTTTTTTGAGGGCCAATAGGAGGGTGACACGTGTCACCCCCGCCTAGGTGGCTTGGCCGAATGACATTTGTGCACAACACCCGGTTAGAGTCGTTTTTCGACGAAACGTTTTACATAACTTGCGAAGGGAAAATTCCGGCTATGTCGTTTTGTATTTTTGCGGATTTTTCCGAGAGACGAAACCTTTTGGACCAACGGGAGGGTGACACTTGTCACCCTCATTGGACGGTTTGGAGGGGGCGGTCAAGGTGGGTTGGCCTTGGCCGATTGGCCCCTTGAAGTGTGCCTTGCTTTGTGGCTTGTTTTGTGGAGTGTTTTGTGGAGTAGGGTTTAGGGTGCACTTGGCTTAATCTTGCCCTTACACTTGCTATACACTTGGAAGGATCTTGGCCCTTGGTTGGCCTTTGGTTTTGCTATAAATACCCCCCTAAGTGTGAAGACTTCATCCATTCCAAAAACTTCCAAGTCTTGAAACCCTCTCCTCCCCCTTTGTGAGCTCTTAGCCGAGAGCCTTCCCCCTCCCCCTTTTCGTGTGGCCTTTGGCCGAGGGGTTCCCCTTCCCCCCTTTGTGGTGCTAGCCGTGGGGTACCCCCCCTAGCCTAGTTGTTTTCGTATAATACCCCTCCCTTGTGGTATTGAAATACTTCTCCTAGTATTGTTATAATGCCCAAAATACCTTCGCCTTGTACCTTGTAGTATTCCAAAGATACCTCTAGACGTAGAGTCCGGAAATACTACCTTTTGTCCTTTTAGTCTCAACTGAAACCACAAGGAAATCTTCATAGTTGGTTGAAGTATTTGAGTAAGTTAGTTAGAACTTCTAAGGGTTGTTTGGAGCGCTCGGAGTGAGCTAAACCTTGCTCAGGATCGACATTATAACTTGGATAATTTTGGGCTTATCGAGGTAATTATCTTGTCCCTCTATTGTAATTGGAAATTACATGTTTGTTAGAATATATAGTTGAAGTATACTATATATGGAACTATACTTAGTATTCGGCAATGTCTTTTGACTTAAGCTGAAGAATAAAGAATCGAATTGTATTTACATAGGGTGTATTGCGATAGACTTGTGTAGTATTCGAGTAGAATTGTACACGTCCGGTTAGGCGTGTAAACCCCCAGGTTGGCTTGGTAGCGGCCTCGTTAGAGGAGGAGATTTCTGTTGTTGCGGGGAAAGTGTTCTAATTTTCTGTAGAAGATAGAAACTTGTGTTTTGGGGTTAATAGACGTTTGTGACCTTTATAGGTGAAAGTACTAAGAGTAGCGTATTACACTCGAGAGTGGAAAGGGCTAGGTTGTAGTACTTGGAGCATTTTGCTTATTGTCGATAAATCGTCGCGAGGTATGTGAACCTCTTCCTATCTTTTCTAGCATGATTGTTGTGAACTATGTAGTACGGTAGACGTCATATGTGCTAAGTGATTTGGTTGGTTTAAAACATAGGGTGTTATAATAGCTTTATGGGAAGTTAGTTATAACGACCTTATGTAGTGAAAATGGTTTCTTGATGTTAGAAGTTAAGAGACTTGATCTTATAAGATAAGAGACTTAACTTATTTGTTTTAATGTGGATGTTTGTGTGAAACCTCATTCGTGAGTAATGAGTACTTGGTTTTAAAGGGATAATGTTTCTTGATTTGGGAATCGAATGTGTATCGACAGCACCATTGCAGCGTTAATAAAGGAAAATGTATTGAATAATGATGTGTTGTATTAAAACCAGTAGAAACCTCCATCTGCATGAAGCTAAGATGAGACAAAATGATATTACATTTTCTAGATCATGGTCTTTGTAATAAGATCGTTATAAACAAGAATAAACTACTCACATATATGACATATGTTACTCAATTGTTTTAAAAGAGATTAAGAATATGAGTTATGAAACCTTTCTAAAATAAGTTACTTGAGCATTTGAAAATGAGAAGCTTGAGTAATTGAAACTAGGCAAACCGAACTTAGGAAAGAATGTTGTTACTTGATTTTGAAAAGGAATGTGTGTTGTTCATTCTAATACTACGGTTATATGGTGACTTTTATAAAAGTAATTGATCTCTTTTAAAAGAACTTAACGTATGTAGTACTTTGGGGTTAAAAACCCGTACTTTGGCATAAAATGAAAGTACTTTGAGTTGTGTGAAACTTGCCTATGCTTGTTGTTGTGAAACTTGCCTATGCTTGTTGTTGTGAAACTTGCCTACGCTTGTGATGATAGCCTTTGTTGTGCAAGTGTGGTATTTACGTATTCCGCGTCTCTCGATAGAGGGCCGGTCGACTTGTTGAGAACTTACTTGGACGTGCTGGCAGTGATGGAGAATTCCACGGGTATGTTTCCATTTTGATTATTGTCTTGTTGTTGATGTCACATGGACATGTCTACACCGATCAAAGATTCGGGGCATGCGGCCCGTGCGGCGGGTTGATTACCGATATATTGTTATTGTGGTTACATGGACATGTCTACACCGAGGTAGAATTCCGGGGCATGTGGCGTGCGGCAGGGTTGATCACCCAGTATATTATTGTTGATGTCACATGGACGTGTCTACACCGAGGTAGAATTCCGGGGGCATGTGGCCATGGGGCATTGGTATTATTGTTGTATCATGGACATGTCTACACCGATGCAGAATTCCGGGGGCATGCGGCCATGATGCGAACATGATTGATGTTGTGGGCGTGAGACCCATAGTTATATTTGAGTGATGACTTGAGGGCGTGAGTCCCCGATCGACATGATCGCTTTTATGTTGTGAATCAGAGTTTGGTTATCATACATGTCTCTGCTTTATATAGACTAGTATGATTTCATTACTGATATTTCTGATTTCACATACTTGGTACTGTTATCGACCTCCTTGAGGCTGCGTTCATCCGCAGTAGAGTACATCGGCCGTGGATCCTCGCCTTAGGATCTCGATTCAGCGTTTTGGAAGCTCCGTTTCTCCGAGGCTTATCTTTTGGTATGTGTTCCTGAGTTGTAGGTTCTTGTACATTCGGGGTATGGCGGCCTGTCCGTCATAGTTGTTGTAAATCTTAGAGGTGCAGTAATCTTGTTGTGGCGGGGTTTGTAAAAAGGATTAAAGCATTCGTTTTGTAAGAGTTGTATTTATATATGTTATTGGAAGGTAACCGCTGGGTTGGCCTGTTTATGATCATATATCTTGTTTCTTGTTTAAAGTTTTATTTTCCATTGGTTTTCTCTCGATGTTGTGTCACTAGGGTGCCCGGATAAGGCACGATGCAGACCCCCGGACGGTCGTTACACTAACCCGAGCTCCGTAGCTCGCATGGATCCACCGACCCGCATGAGGTATTCTCGAATCATGGTCCTGCAGGCCACGAGTCTACCCGCGTCGGAGGCGGCTTAACCTCCGAACACAAGTCAAGGTGAGTGGTACAATACCAACATAACGGTGATAGTCAAACAACTTTAAGCGCGATCGAGGAAAACCCTTTACACTAACATCACAAGATACTAACACGTAGCATCCCAACATGTTTACTTCTCAAATCAACAAGAAAGTATTTACAAGGCTATCACGAACCAATACAATAGAGTATTCACACAAGGTACTTTCTACTAACAAGTTCGTATCTAACCCCAAAGTACTTCACATTAAATCTTTAAAAGATCTGTTTCTTTCACATAAGTCACACAATACGTAGTATAAAATAGAGTGACTATCCTTTTAAGAAAACCAAAACTCTTACCTTTGTAAATTCAAGTAACAACATTATTTTCCAAACGTCCAAGTTTGCCTAATATCAAATGTTCACGTTTCTTATTTTAGAAAGGTTTCGTAGTTCATAGTTTTATTCATTTAAGAATATAATTCTCTTTTAAACAATCGGAGAAACATAAGCCTTATATGTGAGTAGGACATTCTTGTTTATAACAATCTTATTACAAAGTGACCATGATCTAGGAAATATCATTTTGTCTCATCTTAGCTTCTATGCAGATGGAAGTTTCTCGGTTTTAATAATACTTAATTATTCAAAACATTTCCTTATTAACGCTGCAGTGGTTTGTCGATACACATTCTGATTTCCGAAATCAGTAAAGCATTCTTAAGCCGTTATACCTAACTTCCCATAAAGCTAGTATAACTCTTAAGTTTTCAAACACCAAGTATTACTTCTCCTTTCAAAATGATTTCAAAAACTTTTGAAATACTTCAAGTTCTTTCTTATCATATAACAAGCCAGTTATAGTTCAAATCAGTTACCTTTTTAAAAACCACATGTATTTTCTTACTAACATAAAGCTGTTATAACCAACTTCCCATAAAGCCGTTATAACACTTTATGTTTTAAACCACTCAAACACATTTAGCACATGTACGTCTACCGTACTACATAGTTCACACATATCATGCTAGAAGAGATAGGAAGAGGTTCACATACCTCGCGACGAGTATCGACTCATAGCAAAACGCTCCAAGTACTTCCAAACGTCGGCTACTCCTTAAGCCACGTAGATCGCGCCACACGTAGTACATCAACCTATAAGGCCACAAGGCGCTTATTAACATTTAGATCTCATCGTAGAACATTCTACCGAAAATTCGGCAGCACCTCCCCCCCCCGCAACAGCGTAAATCTCCTCCTCTATCGAGGCCGGCTACCAAGCCAACCAGGGGGGGGTTATACATCTAACCCGAACGGGTACAATTCTACTATACCGCAATACTACACAAGTCTACTGTAATACAGTCCTATGTAATTACAGTTCAGTTCAGTTCCTTATTCTTCAGGCTTAAGTCAAAAGACATTGCCAACAACTACGTTCAGTTCTATATATAGTATACTTCAACTATATATTCTAACAACATGTAATATCCAATTACAATAGGGGGACAAGATAATTACCTCGATAAGCCCATAATTATCCGAGTTTAAAGTCGATCCTTAGCAATGTTTCGCTCCTACACCGGGTGCTCCGTCCCGCTCCAAACAACCCTTAGAAGTTCTAACCAACTTCTACAAAGCACTCCAACTAACCATGGAGATTTTCCTTAGGGTTTCGGTTTTGTGACTGACGGGAAGTATGATAGTATTTCTGGGCTTTTCGTATAGATATAACCTTAGAATACTACAAGGTATAAGGCTAAGGTATTTGGGCATTATAACAATACTTTTGAGAGTATTTCTCAACCAAGGGGTATTATACGAAAACAACCTAGGCTAGTGGGTACCCCACGGCTCGCAACCCGAGGAGGGGGGGCACTACTCTCGGCTAGCACCCCTAGAGGGGGGGTGCTCTCGCCACAAGGGAGGCCTTGGCGAACTCAACACAAGGAGGAGAGGATTTTACACTTAGAAACATTTAGGAATGGATGAAGAATTCATCAAAGGGAGAGGGGTATTTATAGCACAAGCCAAGGCCAACCAATGGCCAAGATTGAGCCAAGTGCTACACAAGTGTAGGGCCAAGATATGCCCAAGTGCCCCCTAGTCCCTACTCCACAAATCCCTCACAAAATATCTCACCAACTTGACCCTTCAAACGTCCAAGGGTGGCCGTCCAACTCCACCAACTTGCGGTGACACGTGTCGCCCTCTCATTGGTCAAAAACATTTAATCTCTCGGAAAAATCCGCAAAAATAAGAAAAGAAATCGCCGGAATTTTCCCCTCGCAAGTTATGTAAAACGTTTCGTCGAAAAACGACTCTAATCGGCACTTGTGCCCAAATGCCATTCGGCCAAGCCACCTAGGCGGGGGTGACACGTGTCACCCTCCTATTGGCCCAATATAAAACATCTTAGAAAATATCCACAATGGCCAAAATCTAAAACAAAGTGGGCCCCACAAAAGCAGTAAATTTCTCCGTGGGCCCACGTGACCATTTCCAAAATAAAATTCCATAATTCTCTAATATTCCAGAAGTCCGAATACCAAATCTGGGAATCCAATTCCCATTAACGAACCTTTTTCCTTCACAAAACCGGAAACTTTTCCGTGGAAAAATCACCTCTTTCTTCCTTTCCAATCTTTCTGCGTATTCTCGCACGTGCGTCTCGCATACATACCCGGAACTACGGGTATAACAGGAGGCCCTCGCCACAAGGCCACTCAAAGGGGAGGGGAAGGCTTAGGCGGAGCAAAGAAGAGAGGGAAGGATTGCAAGACTTAGAACACATTTGGATGATGAAGTCTTCAAAGGGAGGGTATTTATAGCAAAGCCAAAGGCCAACCAATGGCCAAGATCTAGCCAAGTGCTACACAAGTGTAAGGCCAAGATATGCCCAAGTGCCCCTAGTCCCTACTCCAAAACCCTCACAAATATCTACCAAAAATATCTACCCACTGACACCCAATCGTCAAGTGCGCCCACCTAGCTTCAATGTGAGGTGACACATGTCACCCTCCGTTGGTCCAAAATGTTCCGCCTCTCGGAAAAATCCGCAAAATACAAAAGCGACATAGTCGGAATTTTCCCCTCGCAAGTTATGCAAAACGTTTCGTCAAAACGACTACTGTCGGGTGTTGTGCACAAAGGTAAATTCGGCGGGTGCCACGTGGGGTGACACGTGTCGCCCCAATTCGCCAGAATATTCCGTCTTCCAAAATATCCAAAATACCTAAATCTCAAAAACAAAGCGGGCCACAAAACCAGAATTTCTCCGTGGGCCCACGTGACCATTTCAAAATAAAATCTCAAAATTCTAATATAATCTATGAAGTCCAAATACCAAATCTGGGAATCAATTCCCATTAACGAACCTTTTTCTTCACAAATAACCGAAACTTTTCCCGTGAAAACTCACATCTTTCTTTCTTTTCAAAATTTCTGCGTACTCAAATGCGTGCGTCCTCACATACATACCTGCAACTACGGGTATAACATTCTCCCTCCTTAGAAACATTCGTCCGAATGTTCCTTCTCAAGTCGAATAACGATAAAGTTCCTCTAACAAGTTGCAATGCCACGCGCTGCCACGAAATAACATACGTCCTCTTCTTTCCTTACTCGTCGTGCCCTTCTCGAACGCTTGAACTCTCCCAGTACGTACCATACTTCAGTCATTACTTCCGTTCCCGAAAATCTCTGGAGTCACTACCTCCAAACTTGGTCATCTTACTAACCTCAAACTTCCTTAAGGCCATTCCCGGCCTTTACGAACCGCTTCTGGTCGAACGCGTCCACGAACTCATACGATGATCATACAAACTTGGGCCTAGCATCCTCGTGACCCTACCACCTGGCGGGACCACCCAGAACTGACCCCACCCCAAACCGGGTTACGGGTTGACCCGCAAATGGTCCTAAACCCGACCCCCAACCGTGCCAAACTCTTGTTCCCCGACTCGGAACAATCTTGCTAATTCACATCATGAAAGCTACCACTTCCATCTCACACTACCCACGGACTTATCACACAAATAAATCCTACGTATACTACTACTCTGATAAGGGTCAAAAATAAATCTTTAACTCAAGACGACCTTACCCCTAAGGTCTCAGTCGTGACATAGTCTAAGGTTCACACTTACCATGCCCCCATACGTATCCTCCCAACTAAGCATGTTTTCTAACTCATAATTAACACAACGCTATTCGTACATAGCACATAATAATGAGACCATCATAACAAGCATACCAAAACTCTAGAGGGTTAAGGATATACCTGAAGCTACCGCTCCCCTCTAATCATAGGCCTGCCCTGCAGGGCGCATAGCTGTAGAAGGTGATGAACCAGCCACAGATCCTGAAGGCTGAGTCGTAACATCCGCGCTTCCCTTGGTAGGACAGTTCCTGCAAATGGCCTGCTGTCATGCAAAACAAACTCCCAATCTAGCACGACACTCTCCAAAATGGAGTCTACCACAATGGTCACGAGGTAGGGGTGGCTTGGTGGTTAACACCCCGCTCACGGAATTAACCCTTCGAGCCCCGACTGCTCCTGAAGACGGTGGAGGACCACTCTGTACCGGTGGGGGTATATAACTAGCCTGCTGCTGAGGCGGTCCGCCTCGAAAGCCACCAAAGGACCTGCCGCCCGGCCTCTTCTGGCGATCCAGTCATTCCGTCGACCCTCCGTGCCTCACATCCTAGTGCATGAGCTGCGTGCGGGCAATGTCCATGCGGTGAAGAGAAACACCGCAAGACTCGGCCATATAATCATCTAGCGGTGGCGTGGCGATGCACCTATCCTCCATATCTGCAACTAGCGCAGGACATATCGAGCCAAAGAATCGAACTCGACATTGTACTCCACGACGGTCGCCCTCTGTCTCGAGAACAAAAATCGCCGGCGTGCCCTCCTCATCCGCGGAGGCAAGAAGTGCGTGAGAAAGCCCCGAAAACTCATCCCATACTGCTGGAGTGCATGCTCTCCCGAAAGCTCCTGAATCAAACCAATCGATCGCGGTATCACGCAGCGATGCGAACAAAGGTCACAGACTCGGTCTCAAGCCTTGATCACCGCGTGATCCGGAATCGCCGGATGAACTCCTGCGATCATCCTCGTGCCTCGACCGTAAAACTCGCGGCGGGCTACAACTCGTAAAGTCCGTAGCCTCAAACTATTCGCCGGGGTGAACGGCTGGTGCTCTTCGGGCTGCTGCGTCCGGCTATCCTCATATCGGCCTGACCTCGCCAATAATCGGGCCATCTCTCGTGACCATCTCCCGCTCCGGTGTGGGATGGAGGCTCGTGCATCAGAGTCTCGGCAGCTGCTGCGGCTCTAAACTCTTTGGTCTTTGGCGGCGTCGCGAAACTTCGCCGTCGGAAGCACTGTCTCAGTCTTGGCCGCCTGCGCCATCGTACTCTCAGATCTCACTAGCGGCACCCTCGGCTGCCTTGCCCTTCGGGCTCTGGGTTGCCTTGCGGCGGGCATAATCGGTAAAAACGAGATACGTCGGAGGGTCCAACTTACAACACGGCTCTAAGGCACGATCTCGGAATGAGAAGAATGGAAACTAATCCTAAATGTCCTGCAGCCTCACGATTATAGATGTGGTGCACAACACATCGATAATCAAGACTACTAGACACGCGATGTAGACACTTTCCGAGGATTAATCGCTCGATACCACTTTTGTAACGACGTTCGGGGCGGCATCGTGCCTTACCCTGGGCACCCTAGTGATACATACATCAGAGAAAATCAGCGGAACATAAAACATGAGTCATTTAACAAGGGATATAATAAATAAACAGGCCAACCAAAACCAGTTGCCTTCAGTATACATAAACACGAGCAGTTTAATCCTTTTACAACCCCGCCACAACAAAGTACTACATGACCTCTAAGATATACAATGACTATGACGGGGCGGGGCCATACCACAGAATGTACAAGAACCTACAACTCGTGGAACACCTACTAAAAGATAAGCCTCGGAGAAACGGAGCTTCAATCTGTTGGCGTGATCCTATGGCGAGGATCCACGACCGATGTACCTACTCTGCGGCATGAACGCAGCCCCGAAGGAGGTCGATAACAGTACCAAGTATGTGAAATCAGATAATCTCAGAATGAAATCATAACGATCTATACAAAGCGAGAGACATGTATGATAGCCAAACTACAAGACACCACATATAACGATTATATCAAGTCGGTCTCACGCCACAACATCAATCATGCGTGGAATACCTTCCTCATCTGCGGCGATCGATGATATGATAACAACAAGACAATCCAAATGGAAGCATACGTGCGCTACGCATCGTGTCGGTATGTCCAAAGGGAAACAATAAGACAACTTTCCAAATGGACGATACGTGCGCGCTACGCGTCGTGTCGAGATGTCCAAGGAAACAATAGACAGATTCCAAATGGACGATACCCGTGCGCTACGCGTCGTGTCGAGATGTCCAAAGAAATCACAAGGCGATAATCAAAATGGAAACATACCCGTGCGCTACGCGTCGTGTCGATATATCCAAAGCGATTAACCACAAGACCTTAACCAAAATGGAAGCATACGTGCGCTACGCGCGTCGTGTCGGTATGTCCAAAGCGATTAACAATAATACTATCAACGAGAACGCGTGCGTGGAATTTCTCCGTCGCCGCGCGTCCAAGTAAGTTCTCAACTATCAACCGACCTCTATCGAGAGAGCGGTAACACGAAACACAACGCTTGTACAATAAAGGCTATCATCACAAGCATAGGCAAGTTTCACAACAACAAGCATAGGCAAGTTTCACACAACTCAAAGTACTTTCATTTTATGCCAAAGTCGGGTTTTAACCCCAAAGTACTACATACGTTAAGTTCTTTTAAAAGAGATCCATTACTTTTATAAAAGTCACGATACCGTAGTATTAGAATGACCAACCCACCTTCCTTTTCAAAATCAAGTAACAACATTCTTTTCCTAAGTTCGGTTTGCCTAGTTTCAATTACTCAAGCTTCTCATTTTTCAAATGGTTTCATAGTTCCCAAACTTAATCACTTGATTCCTTTTTAGAACAATTGAGTAACATATGACATATCGTGAGTAGTTTATTCTTGTTTATAACGATCTTATTACAAAGACCATGATCTAGAAAATGTAATATCATTTTGTCTCATCTTAGCTTATGCGGATGGAGGTTTCTCTTGGTTTTGATACAACACATCATTATTCAATACATTTTCCTTTATTAACGCTTAGCAGTTGGTGCTGTCGATACATTACGATTCCGAAATCGGTAAAACATTATCCCTTTAAAACCAAGTACTCATTACTCACGAATGAGGTTTCACACAAACATCCTCATTAAAACAAATAAGTTAAGTCTATTATCTTATAAGAAAAAGTCTCATAACTTATAACATCAGAAAACCATTTTCTTACCTACATAGAGTCATTATAACCAACTTCCCATAAAGCCGTTATAACACTTTATGTTTTACAACAATCAAATACAATTAACACGTATGCGTCTACCGTACTACATAGTTCACATATATCATGCTAGAAGAGATGGGAAGAGGTCCACATACCTCGCGACGATTTATCGACAATAAGCAAAATGCTCCAAGTACTACAACCACTAGCCCTTTCCACTCGCCGAGTAGAATACGCTACTCTTAGTACTTTCACCTATAAAGGTCAAACGTCTATTAACCCCAAAACACAAGTTTTATCTTTCTATAGAAAATTGGCGACCTCCCCGCAGCGTAAATCTCCTCATCTATCGAGTGGCTACCAAGCCAACTGAGGGGTTTACGCCTAACGGCGTGTACAATTCTACAAGTCTCTTTCAATCTGATCCTATGTAAATCTGATTCGATTCGATTCTTTATTCTTGAGCTTAAGTCAAAAGACATTGCGAATACTAAGTATAGTTCCATATATAGTATACTTCAACTATATATCTAACAAACATGTAATTTCCAATTACAATAGAGACAAGATAATTACCTCGATAAGCCCAAAATTATCCAAGTTATAATGTCGATCCTGAGCAAGGTTTAGCTCACTCAGTGCGCTCCAAACCACTCCAAACAACCCTTAGAAGTTCTAACCAACTTCTACTCAAATACTTCAACCAACTATGAAGATTTCCTTAGGGTTTGGTTTGAGACTAAAGAGGACAAAGGTAGTATTTAGGACTCTACGTAAAGAGGTATCTTTGGAATACTACAAGGTACAAGGCTAAGGTATTTTGGGCATTATAACAATACTAGGGAGTATTTCTATACCACAACAAGGGTATTATCTGAAAACAACTAGGCTAGGGGTACCCCACGGCAAGGCACCACAGGGAGGGAGGCCCTCGCCACAAGGCCACTCAAAGGGGAGGGAAGGCTTGGGCGAGAGCAACAAGAAGAGAGGAAGGATTGCAAGACTTAGAACACATTTGGATGATGAAGTCTTCAACAAAGGGAGGGTATTTATAGCAAAGCCAAAGGCAACCAATGGCCAAGATCTAGCCAAGTGCTACACAAGTGTAAGGCCAAGATATGCCCAAGTGCCCCTAGTCCCTACTCCTTAAACCCTCACAAATATCTACCAAAAATATCTACCCACTTGACACCCCAATCGTCCAGTGCGCCTTTAACTTCCGATGTGAGGTGACACATGTCACCCTCCGTTGGTCCAAAATGTTCGCCTCTCGGAAAAATCCGCAAAAATACAAAGCGACATAGTCGAATTTTCCCCTCAAGTTATGCAAGCGTTTAGTCGAAAACGACTCTAATCGGGTGTTGTGCACAAAGGTAAATTCGGCGAGGTGCCACGTGGGGTGACACGTGTCGCCCCCAATTCGCCGAATATTCCGTCTTCCAAAATATCCAAAATCAAATCTCAAAAACAAAGCGGGCCCCAAAACCGTAAATTTCTCGTGGGCCCACGTGACCATTCAGAAAATAAAATCTCAAAATTCTAATATAATCTATGAAGTCCAAATACCAAATCTGGGAATCCAATTCCCATTAACGAACCTTTTTCTTCACAAATAACCGAAACTTTTCCGTGAAAACTCACATCTTTCTTTCTTTTCAAAATTTCTGAGTACTCTGCAAATGCGTGCGTCCTCACATACATACCACCGCAACTACGGGGTATAACGATTACTTGGTGCTGTTTTCTGTGGCCATCGGGGCCATATGTTGAGGATTGTCCTAGTAGGAGAGTTGCGGGAGAGGATAGAAAAGTCTACCGGATCGATTCTGGGTTCTTCGCCTTGATAGCTAGGCGGGATGTTCATCCACCGCAGCCGTGGCGGGTCGTGGTGGAAGTTTCCATTTTTAGCGGTCCTTTGAACCGCTATATGAATTCAGTATATCTTGACCCTTTCTGATCTGTATGCATGATAAGGTTATTTTATGTTTAAGTATTAAGAACGGATAATATTGAAGTTATGTATGTATGTTAGAAGGAGTTGGAAGTACGAAAAGGTAACCTCGTTTGGGCTTATGATGGACAGATATGCGTGTGCGAGGTATTAGGGCCATGTGTGGCATTGTTGGTATGTCGGGGTTGTGAAAGGAAACTATGTCGCTAATTATAAGTTTAACTCCGAAAGAACATTCGAGGACGAATGTTTCTAAGGGGGAAGAATGTTACACCCCGTAATTGCAGGACATGTTTTAAGAACGTACGTAAGAACTCGCAAGTGTTAAGATTTGAGACTTGTAAAATTTTATCGGAATTATGAAATTGTCGGAAAACGTAATATTGTGACTAATGGGAGGGCGACACGTGTCACCCCCCTTAAGTGAGCTTGGACGAATTGATCATGGACATAAGGGTCATTTGACCCTTGTTAGGAAGACAAGTCTTGCACTTGAAGAGCTTGACATAATTGACTTGGTCAATGGACCCACAAAGTCTTGATATTTAATAGGAGATCATCCAAACCACCCAATTGTTTGTATCTTGACCCTCCATGTCCCTTTATATGTATACTAGTAGCAAGACTAGTTCCCACTTAGAAAACTTTCAAGAATTGTGAGGGACACCTAGTGAAGCTCTCGGGTTCTAGGCTTCTTGAAGAGCAAAAATTTTCGTTGCTTGTTCTTTAAGCTCCACGTTTTAAACCAAGGTTCATGAGTGTTATGTAAGTGTATCTCAATAGAAAAATCCCGGAAAAAGAGAGTTTTCGTATTAGTCGCAAAGTGAAAACCTAGTGGCTTTCTAGGTTTTGGATTGGAAGTTTGAAGGAAAGTTGTTGGTATGGTTCTAAGGGTCTCAACAAACGGATTGAAGTGTCATGGAGAGGTTCTAAACTACTAGGAGCGACTTCGGATTGGAATCGGATTAAGATTCGTTGAGGTATAATTTTGTCCTTTAATGTGTTACAAGATTATATATTTATATTGTTGTTGTTATTAGCTTTCGTGTTGCTAGCATGAAGTTGATATGTAGAAGTTTATAAGGATTGTGGATTGATTGTAGCATTGGAAATCCGGAATGTAATGTAAGCCATGTTAAGTTGGATTTCAATTTAGTCGTTATTAGAATCGTCGCATGTTATTGATTTGAAGATTGTGGTAGTTTTAACCAAATGCGACTTGATATCATGTTATGATTAACAAATTGGATTGAAATGGAAATTTGATAAGTATTGGTATGGTTGAACTCTAGGTGGTCGAATTTGGACTACATTCTAAATTGTGAGCCAATTGGGGTCATTTAGTTATTCATTTGTATTGGACTACCTTCTTTTTGTTGTGAGCCAATTGGGGCTGTTTGGTTATTGTATTTCGCCTTGAAAAAGTGGCAAAGTGAGTAGAAACAAAGGAGGTGCTGTCCGATTTTCCGTAGAATTTAGCGACTTAGCACTTAGAATATTCTACGTTTGAATTAAGAGGTTAATGGACGTATTGTGGCCATTATAGGTTGAAGTACTTTGGAGCCTTTTTGCAACTTGTTGCTAGTCGTCATGCGGTATGTGAACCTCTTCTTTCTTTGGCATGATCCTACGTATGAAATCTCCATGTGATAGTATTTCAAGATTCCTTCTACTCTTAGAAGTTAAGAAGTATTTACATTGTTGAATCTAAGTTAAGAGTATGTTTAAATTGTCCTAAGTCCTTACTAGGTCTTATGGGAGACGTTGGTAGAACGGTTAGGAAGTTATGAGATTTGATTTAAAGGCTATGTGTCTTGATTTGTTTAAAGTAAGTAAGTGGATTTTATGTTCGAAAATGACTTGAATTTATATGTGAAAAGGGATTGATTTTAAAAGTGGAAGTTATATGATTTTAAGGAATGAATTACTTGGTTTTGGGAAGGTATGGAACTTTATATGTTTTTGTATAAGTAATTGGGCTTTAAAGGAAGTATGTTATGAAGTATGAAGACTAAGAACTTTGATTGTCTTTTAAGGATTATGAAGTTTTAAGCGATACGATTCTTTTTAAGTATGTATGTACGTAGTATCTTTGGATCCCGTTTTCCTAAATGTTGTAAGAATAAAAGTGACATAAGTGCTCTAAAATGAATGGTTGTTATAATAGATTTATGGGAAGTTGTTATGACGACTTAAGAAGAAGTGAAAAGATGGTTTAAAAATGTTATGTAAGGAAAATCACACCGAGCCTACGAATAGGCCGGATTACGTTATGAAATACACCGAGCCTACGAATAGGCCGGATTACGTTATGAAATACACCGAGCCTACACATAGGCCGAATTACACCATATTACCCCGAGCCTTCACATAGGCCGGGTTACGTCATCTTACACCGAGCCCCACAGGCGGGCCGAATTATGCTACATGATTCCACAGTACACCGAGCCCCACAAATGGGCCGGATTATGCCACATGATTTATGAGTACACCGTGTCCCGCAAATGGGCCGGATTACGTTATCACGTATGGATAATCAAAGTAAGCTCCCAAATAAGAAGTCCCTCCATAATGGGTCGGATTATGTTATGTAAGATATGTAAGTTATGTGAAAAAGACTGAATTAAACTCTTAAGTATGTATGTATGAATATGTTGTTAATTTTATTGAAAGAAGGAAAGGAACGGTTAATATATGATTGATTTCAGGAGTTAAAAGGACATTCTTTTATACAGATACGATTTGGTTATTGCATTTTATTTTTGTTCCATACTCGATACCTGTTGTACTGACCCCCTTCGGGGGGCTGCATTCATGCCCGCAGGTGATAGGTACACAGGTTGGTGATCCTTGCTTTTAGGATCTCTGTTCAGTTTTTGGAAAGAAGCTCCTTTCACTCCGGAGGCTTATCTTTTGGTACGGTTTCCCTGATGTGGTAGACTTATGTACATTCAGGGGTATGGCGGGCCCCGTCCCGCGTGCTTGTAATTCTTAAGTGCAGTAGTCACATGTTGTGGGTCGGTTTGTAAAAAGAAAGGGATGTAATCTTGTTGTTATGTATATGTATATGTGTCGGGAAGGTAGCCTTATCGGCTAACTTTGTGGTTTAATTTCGTTTTTATTTTATAAGTTTCATGTATGTTCATTGCTATTTCTCGATGTATACTGAACAGGTGCCGTGTAGGGCACGATCGCGAGCTGGTCGGGTCGTGACACCGGGCTTGGTATGAGAGTTTCGTTACTTACATTATGCAGATTGGATTCGTATGCAGCAAATGTGACCATTTATTATTCATTTTTCATTGAGGTAGTGACATTGCATACTAGTTACAATATGTGAATGATATTGTTCTGACTATCTCTTCTGATGTGTTGAAAAATGAGATCATTCGGCTGCTTAAATCTGAATTTGCTATGACTGACTTATGGAAATTGAGTTTCTTCTTGGGGATTCTGTGACTATATCTACAGATATCATGTTCCTATGCCAGTGTAAGTATGCAGAATAAATTGTGTACAGGGATAAAATGGCGAATTGCAAAATCATGTCAACTCCGGTCGACTTGAAGTCGAAACTCATTGCTGCTGATGGAGATTCGGTGTCTGATTCCACTCTCTATAGTCTTGCAGGTGCACTTCAGTATCTTACTGTTACACCCCAAAATTCCAGGACATGTATATAAGAACATACGTAAGAAATCAGGACGTTAAGATTCGAGACTTGTAGAATTTATCGAAATTATGGAAATATCGGGAAACGAATTATTACGACGAATGGGAGGGTGAAACGTGTCACCCCTCTTGCATTGGCCTTGGTCGAAATGGCCCAAGGGTAAAGAGGTCAAATGACCAAGGCAAGGATGATCAAGTCTTGAAAGCCAAGGCTTAACATTGTTGACCAAGTCAATGAGCCCACTTGGCTAGATATTTAAATCTCCTTCATACAAATCCCACAAGTGTTTTAATCTTGACCCTCTATTTAATTATATATACACCCTTATAGCAAGACAAGTCTCAACACTTAGAAAAAAATTCAAGAAAACTTGTTCTTGTCTAGTGAGCTCTCGGGTTAGGGCTTCAATGGAGAAGAAATTTTTTCGTTTGTGGTTCATGATTCACCATACTTTAAACCAAGGTTCCTAGAGGTATTGTAAGGATATCTCAATAGAAAGATCCCGGAAAAGCTACATTTTTACATTAGTCGCAAGGTGAAAACTTAAGTCGTTTTCATAGTTTTGGTTGGGAATTGAAGGGAAGTTTTTTTTGAACTTCTAAGGGCTTCAAATAGCGGATTGGAGCGTGAAGGAAAGGAGCTAAGTTGCTAAGGAGCGACTTTGGATCTTGAAGTTATAGTAAGGCTTATCAAGGTAACAATCTTGTCCTCTTAATGTTTAAAGATTACATGTGGTTGTAGTCATTTATGTATATGCAAGCTTGAGATACGAATATAATGGAGATTGAAATGTTATGGAATATTTGGAAGAAATCCGAAAGTTGCATGATTAGCCGTAAGATTGTAATTCGATTTAGTTATTAGTTTTAGTCGTCGCATGTTATATAAAGAAGGGATTGTAGTTGTTATTATCGATTGCGGCTATATAACATGTTAGACTAAACAACTTGGATTGAAAATGAATTGGATAAGACTTTACATTGTTGTATATTGTGTCCGAGAATGGCATTGGCTATTGAACTACTTGGTATTAATTGTAGGGCGGAATTTTCCATGTCTTGTAAGGCGTGTAATCCCATTTGATTGGTTGATGTGTTGAGCTTTAAATGTGGCATATTGGTTATTGATTTCGGGCCTTGAAAAAGGTGGAAAAGTACGCAGAAACAAAGGAAGTGCTGTCCAATTTTTCATAGAATAAGTGACTTTACACTTATAATATTCTACGTTTGAAGCTAGAAGTTGATAGACGTATTATGGTCATTATAGGTTGACATACTACGTGCGGCATATTGGACTTAGCAAATGGATTGAATCGAAGAGGTATGTGGAACTTTTTTTTTATCTCTTGAGCATGAGTAGTAATAAATGTATAGTACGGTAGACGTACGAGATTTAAATGAATTTAGTTTCATTTGATATCCTTGACTTGTTTTAATAATGTCTAAGTTGGTTGAGTTAGAGAATTAACTCACTTGTTTTAAAGGTTAAAGGTGTCTTAGTTTCTAAAGCATAAAGTTAGTATAACGGCTTTATGAGAAGTTGGTTATAACAACTTTATGGGAAGTTAAATGAATGGTTTATTCTAGTAAGGAAACAAAGATAAATGACTTGAAATAAGGAATGACAACTTGATTTAAAGGTATCAATTGCTTAAAGTTTTAAAGTAAAGGTCACTTGGTCTAGAAGCCTAAAAATGTATTTCTAAAAGTGTAGTGACTTGTTTTGAAAAGTAGACAAGCCTTGATACTACGGGTGTTAGTATCTTGGGGATTTTATACGAGAAAGAGTCATGTTTAAAAAGGATAAAGGTACGTAGTACTTTGGGGTTAATTCCCGGATTTTTCATGACATGTTAGTGCCTTAAGTTAAATAAAATGAGAGTGCATGGTAATTAAGGTTAATAAGAAGTTAAGGGATTTCTTAACTTGCTCATGTTATGTATGTTAGCCGGTCGTGCTAGTGTTATGTTATTCTTGCGGGGTAAACCCCCGGGTTACTACTTATTCCATGGATTTGCTACCCATGATGCGAGTGCGGCGTTTGTACTCATTGCGGGTCCACCAGACCTATGCGGGTGAAATAGTCCTATGCGGGTGAAATTGTCTCATGCGGAGCAAATTGCTCCATTGCGGGTCCACAGGACCTATGCGGGTGAAATAGTCTCAGGAGTAGGATTTCTTAATAATACTATGGGCGGGCGGCCCTACTTTGATCATGAGCTTCCTATTTTTATGCAGTAAAGTATACTCTTGTTTACTCTCATTATTAGTAAGGCACAGTTGTTACACCCCGTAATTCCAGGACATGTGTTTAAGAGAATGTACGTGAGAAGATACGACTTTAAGTTTGAAACGAAAGAAGGATTGCTTTTTACTACGGAAAATGATTTCGAGCCTCGGGAAGGAAAATTGTTCGTTAGTGAGAATTGGGTTCCCGAATTTGTTATTTAAGACTTTTAGAATTTATCGGAATTATGGAATTTTATTTTCAGAGTTGGATATGTGGGGTCCAACCGAGAAATTTTACGTTTTTGTAGGGCCCACGAAGTTGCCGATATTTTGGCCAATCATGGAAATTTTGGGAAACGAAATATTTTAGACAAACCGGAGGGCGACACGTGTCACCCTCCACATGCACATGTGGGACAAAATTGTTGACAAGTCAAGAAGACAAGTGGAGCTTGACATTATTGACCACATCCTAGCCTTCCATTTGGATTAATCCTAACCCTTGGTCTCATTAAATATCTACTACTACTACTAGTGCAAGACCATTCCATACTTAGAAAAATTCAAGAAAACTTTGAGCTAGTACAATGTTGCTCTAGCTAAGGTGAAGAAGAGAGAAGAAAATTTTGCAATCTTGCTCCATAATTCCATACTTAAACCAAGGGTTCCTAAAGGTATTCTAAAGTTATCTCAATAGAAAGATACCAGAAAAACTACGTTTTCACGTTAGTCGTAAGATGAAAACATAAGGTGTTCTTCAACTTTGAAGTTGGAAATTGAAATGAAGTTGGTTATGAGCTTCTAAGGAGTGCTTGGAGCGAATTGAAATGTAAGAAGAGGAGCTAAAAGTTGCTAAGGATCGACTTTTATGCTTGAATATTATTCGGGCTTATAGAGGTAAAATCTTCGTCTTATTAATGTGATTAAAGATTACATGTTATAGTAGTTGATAAATGAGGATGTGGTATATAGATTGAAGTTTGAAAAGATTTGGATCATGACGACATGTTAAAAACCGAAAATGTGAAAGTTAGTCATTTATGTTGTAATCAATTTGGTCGATAGTTACAATCGTCGCATGTTAAGAAAGAAAGGATTTATAGTTGTTATAATTGTTATAGGGTATATAACATATTAGAATAACAACTTGGATTGAAAAGGAAATTGAAAGGGAATTGATATTGTTGTGATACATGGTAGCCGAGAATGGCTTAAGTTGTTGGACATTTTTATATTAATTGTGGGGCAGAATTTTACACGTCCTGTTAGGCGTGTAATCCCCTTTGAATTTTTGATTGTTGAGCCTTAATGTGGCATTTGGTTATTGAATTTACGGGACTTGAAAAAGGTGGAAACGTACGTAGAAACAAAGGAAGTGCTGCCCGATTTTTCGTAGAATAAGAGTCCTTATACTTAGAAATATTCTACGTTGAAAGATAGAAGTTGATAGGCGTATTGTGGTCATTATAGGTTGACATTCTACGTGCGGCGTATTTAACTTGACAAGTGGATTGAGCCGGAGAGGTATGTGGAACTTTTCTTATCTCTTGAGCATGAGTAGCTATAAATGTATAGTACGGTAGACGTACGAGATTTAAATGAATTTAATTTCATTTGATATCCTTGACTTGTTTAAGAATGTCCAAGTTGGTTGAGTTAGAGAATTAACTCACTTGTTTTAAAGGTTAAAGATGTCTTAGTTTCTAAAACATAAAGTTAGTATAACGACTTTATGGGAAGTTGGTTATAACAACTTTATGGGAAGTTAAAAGAATGGTTTATTCTAATAAGGTAAACAAAGATTTCTTGACTTGAAAATGTATAGAATACTTAATTTGGAAAGTATTGATTACTTGAACTATTCTAAAGTTAAGAAACATGATTTCTAAAGTTAAGAGACTTGAAGTATTCTGAAAGTTATGTAACTTGATTTGAAAGTATATGATACTTTGTTTTTAAAAGTATAAGTCTCTTGGTTATAAAAAGAATGAATTTGTCTAAAACATAAAGATTTATAACGGTTTTATGTGAAGTTAGTTATAACGGCTTTATGAAAGGTTAAGAGAGTAGTCTATTTGATTGATAGGCATGAGTTGCCTAGGTTGTGAAATTAGAAGTTACTTGGTTTCAAAGCCTTGAAATGAATTTCTAAAGGTGTAGTAACTTAATTGGAAAAATAGACATGCCTTGATACTACGGGTGTTAGTATCTTGGGGTTTTATATAAAAAAGAGTCTTTAGAAAAGAATGGAAGTACGTAGTACTTTGGGTTAAATTTCCGGATTTTTATGTGACACGAAAGTGCCTTGAGTTTATAAAATGAAATTCATTTTTGTATGTTAATGAAAGTCTAAAAGATTTTATGAACTTTCCTATGTTTGCTTGTGATAACCTTTGAGTGCAAGTATTATATTTCTATGATGCCGTGTCTCTCAGTTGGAGGGTCGGCTATCTTGTTGTGAGTTTATTTGGACGTACCGGCAGTGATGAAGGATTCCACGGGTATGCTTCCATTGTGATTGTTCCATGGACATGCTTATACGATGAAGGATTCCGGGGCATGCGACCATGTTATATACTATTACTCCATGGACTAGCTCCCCATGAAGACATGTACCCGATATGAGGGATTCCACGAGCATGTTATATACTACGATTACGCCATGGACATGATTATACGATGAAGCATTCCGGAGCATGCGACCATGTTATATACTATTACTCCATGGACTAGCTCCCTATGAAGACATGTACCCGAGATGAGAGATTCCACGGGCATGTTATATATTATTATTACCCCATGGATTAGCTCTCTATGAAGTCATGTACCCGAGATGAGGGATTCCACGGGCATGAGATATATATATATATTGCATATGTGCACGCCGTCAGTGAGGTAGGATTCCAAGGGCGTGTTACATGGATATATTTTACACTTACGGCTGCCAGCAGTGATGGAGGATTCCACGGGCACGCTTTGATGTTGCGGGCTTGAGAACCTTACTGGACTGTGTGATGGTTTTGAGGGCTTGTGTCCCTAGCCATGGTGTGACTATTGTTTATGTGTTGAAATAGTCTTTAAAAGGAAAAACTGACTTTCATTACTTTCATTTCGGCAAGGCACGGTTGTACTGTAACTTTGATTATCATACTTGTCTGCAGTTTTTTATATTTAGACTTTATGATTTAAATTACAGTACTTTCAGTTTTAAATACTTGGTACATATTTTGTACTGACCTCCTTCGGGGGGCTGCGTTCATGTCGCAGGTTGAGGTACATAGCTTGCTGATCCTCACTCTTAGGATCACTGTTCAGTTCTTGGAAAGCTCCATTTCTCCGGAGGCTTTGTCTTTTGGTACAGTTCCCTGAGGTTGTAGATTTATGTACATTTAGGGGGTATGGGGGGGCCCTATCCCGTCACAGTTGTTATGTCAAAACTCTTAGAGGTCTGTAGTCATATCTTGTGTGTCGGTTTGAAAAAAAAATAGGTAACTGCTTTTGGTTTACGTATATATATGCCCAGGGAGGTGACCTTATCGGCTAGCCTGTTATTTATTTCTTGTTGAGTTTATGTATGTTCCGCTGATTATCTCTGATGTATACCTGTACGGGTTCCTAGGTAGGGCACGATCGCGAATCGGGCTCAGTCGTGACAAAAGTGGTATCGAGCGATTAGTCCTCGTAAAGTGTCTCTGAGGCCGTGTCTAGTTGAGTCTTGGTTATCGGTGTGTTGTGCACCACATCTATAACCAGGAGGCTGCAGGACATTTAGGATTGGTTTCCATTCTTCTCACTCTGAGATCGTGCGATAGAGCTGTGTTGTTGGGGTCATCTCTCCCTAACGAGTTATGTTGATTGCAGCTATGAGAAATGCAGCAGTGACCCAGGAAGAACTATGTGGATTGCGTATCCAGGTTGGTATAATGACATACAGCTATACGGGTTTATGTATGAGGGTCCGACGCGTGTTTACTAGAACGATTATAGTTTACCAATAATTGGTAAGGACTAATTAGTTACCGAGAAGGTATGAAACAACTTAATGAATTCTCATCAAAGTTATATGAGATAGTTTGGAATAATTAGGAGATGATGAGCCGTCTGAAAGGGTACTGAACCCTTAATAAGTCATGTTAATGGACTTAATGGAAGACTATGTTGATAGATTAAGCTACGTGGTATGCTTAAGAGAATTGTATGAATGAGATCCGTATGGAGTAAGTAATGGTTGTTGTGATCAAGACAATACGATTATGGTATTATGAGAAGTTATTATACCCGTTTATGGGGGGACTGATAAGGTAGGCTTGGAGCATGGAAATTGTGAGCCTAAGAAAATTGATAACCGCCGAGACCTTAGGTATATAAGGCCTTCTAGGGCAATAAGATTTAATTCAGACTAAGGGTAAGAGTTAAGTACGACGGTGGGTCGGGTTGAGGACCTATTACGGGTCGCCCCTTAGCCTGAAATGGGGTGAGATTAGTTGGTAGTAGTCCCGCTACGTGACAGGGTCACGAGGGTACAAGGACCAAGTCTAGTTAATTGTTTTACGGGTTCGTGGACGCGTTCCACCGGAACTGAGTCGTGAGAGCCGGAAATGGCCTTATGTTGTTCGAATTAGTAACTCCAAAGTTTGGAGGCCAAATCAGTATGGAGGCTATGTATGTATGCTAGAATAAGTTTGGAAGTACGGAAAGAGTATAACCAGTAAGAAAGAGAGCAACCAAGTGTAGAAGAATAGAGCCTGAATCCATAAGAACCTTTTGAGGTAGCTACACCCGTGAGTGTTTGGGTGGTAGCTGGGCGGGTATATAAGAATTGCTCGGTGATGATACAGTCGTCAGACCCTAGCAGACCTGGTAGAGCTGGATATGACATACTTTGAGGTCATTAGGGGTATGGACTAGTTGGCTTCGTGTATGCCAAGGTTTACTGTAGAGAGAGGTTGGTTCGATTCCAGTTTCCCGGTGAGCCGGTTATCGATGGGGAAGGAATGGAAGTGTTAGTAATATGTAAGTTATTCCTTCCTTCTTTGACATGATAAATTGTGGAGTCTATGTGACTTGTTTTATTGAAATAGTTGAATTTGAGGAGTTTCGAGATGGAAATGAAAACGTACGGTCATTGAAAAAGTTCATGTTAAGTGCCCTTGGCGGTACTTGGAGTTGGTTTAGTGTGGTGGTCAGGGCCACGACTTTCCAAATAAGTTCAGGAAAATGCGTAAGCAAGAATAAGATAAGTACGAGTGCTGCCTGCGGAAAACAAAAGACATCGTTGGTAGGTTTTGAGCATCTATACAATTATAAGGTGGCGCTTTATGATCAAGATTATGAAAGGGAGATAAGCTCTCTCTCCCACGTAAAAGGATAGTTTTACGTACTATGGGGTTATATGTACCCATGTTATTAGGCGATGGATGTGAGACTGGTAAGATCTTCAGTGTCGTCATGCCATAGGTTACAGTTTTAGATAACCGTGGGAAAAGTATTGTGTTGAGGCAATTTAAGATTATGCGAGATTATATATCAGGAAGATTATGAGACTGCACGGGGTTCCTACATTTATTGATGACAGATAGATGAGCCCAGTTTACGGCTAGCTTCTGGAGGTTTTTCTAGAAGGGATTAGGGACACTGGTGAGTCTCGGTGTTACATTTCACCTCGATCGGGCGACATGCGCAGGGCATGTTATCCAGACACTTGAGGATAGGTTGCGGGCCTGTATTATTAATTTCAGGGGTAGTTGGGAGGATCTTTTTCCTCTCGTTGAGTTGCGTATAATACCCGTTACCATTCCAGTATTCGGATGACACATTATGTGGCCATCTGTGGCACGAGATTATGTTGAGTATAGTTAAAGGAGACTATGTCGCTATCTAATTAGTTTGACTCCGAAAGAACATTCGGAGACGAATGTTTCTAAGGGGGGAAGAATGTTACACCCCGTAATTCCAGGACATGTGTTTAAGAGAATATACGTGAGAAGATACGAATTTAAGTTTGAAACGAAAAAATGATTGCTTTTTCCTACGGAAAATGATTTCGAGCCTCGGGAAGGAAAATTGTTCGTTAGTGAGAATTGGGTTTCCGAATTTGTTATTTAAGACTTTTAGAATTTATCGGAATTATGAAATTTTATTTTCAGAGTTGGATACGTGGGGCCCACCCGTGAAATTTTACGTTTTTGTGGGGCCCATGAGGTTGCCGATATTTTGGCCAATTATGGAAATTTCGGGAAACGAAATATTTTAGACCAACCGGAGGGCGACACGTGTCACCCTCCACATGCCCATGTGGGACGAAATTGTTGACAAGTCAAGAAGACAAGTGGAGCTTGACATTATTGACCACATCCTAGCCTTCCATTTGGATTAATCCTAACCCTTGGTCTCATTATATATCTACTACTACTACTAGTGCAAGACCATTCCATACTTAGAAAAATTCAAGAAAACTTTGAGCTAGTACAATGTTGCCCTCGGCTAAGGTGAAGAAGAGAGAAGAAAATTTTGCAATCTTGCTCCATAATTCCCAATACTTAAACCAAGGGTTCCTAAGGGTATTCTAAGGTTATCTCAATAGAAAGATGTTATACCCCGTATTACCAGAGTATGTACGTGAGGGCGTACGTACAAAAGTTTTAGCCTTAAGTAGGCAAAGGGACGAAATTTGTGCACAACTAGCGAAAAGAATTGTTTTCCGACGAAACATTTTCCGGACTTTGCGAAGGGAAAATTACGGTTGCAACATTTATAATTTTTACGGATTTTTCCGAGAGATGAAATATTTTGGACCAACGGAAGGGAGACACTTGTCCCTCAAGTGGACGACAATGGAGGGGACTTCTTGGCACGTTTTTGGCCTTTATTTTTGGTCAAGGATTAGGTAGGATATTTTGTGATATTTGTGTAGTAGATGGATGAGGTGGGACCCACACAACACTTGTCCAAATCTCCACCCTCCACTTGCCCTCCATTTGCCTTAATCTTGGCCATTGGTTTCCCTATAAATACCCCTCAAATGCAAGACTTATTCTTCATCCACACTTGTGAAATTTCAAGGAAAAATCCCTCTCACCCTTAGTGTAGTTCTCGTCCAAAGCTCCCCCTCCCCCTTTGAGAGGCCCTCGGCCTAAACCCCCCCCCCCCCCCTTCCTAAGTTGTTCTCGTAAAATACCCCCCCCCTTGGTAGAAAAGTATTATCCAAGTATTGTTACTATTCCAAAATACCTTGGCCCAAATACCTAGTAGTATTCCAAGGTTACCCCTATACTAAAAGCCCAGAAATACATTTATACTTCCCTTCAGTCACAAAAACGAAACCCTAAGGAAAATCTTCATAGTCGGTTGAAGTGTTAAGTAGAAGTTGTGTAGAACTTCTAAGGGTTCTTGGAGCGAATTGGAGCGTTCAGAATATGAGCTAAACGTTGCTCAGGATCGACATATAAACTTGGATAATTTTGGGATTATCGAGGTAAATACTCTTGTCCTTCTATTGTAATTGGAAATTACATACTATAGTAGTATAGAAATGAGTATAAGATATATATAAGGATGGTATAAAAGAAGAGAATTGAACTGTACTTACATAGGACTGTATTTACAGTAGACTTGTGTAGTTTGATGGGTAGGGAAGTGCTGCCCAACTTTCCGTAGAATAAGGAATCTGTACCTAGAATTATTTTACAGAGTAGTCTAGACGTTGATAGACTTGTATGACTGTTATAGGTTGAAGTACTGCAAGTAGCGTATTCTACTCGAAGGGTGGAAAAGGCTAGCAGGATTACAGTACTTTGGAGCGTTTTGCTAATAGTCGATAATCGTCGCGAGGTATGTGATTCTTCCTATCCTCTTGAGCATGATATTTTAAAAGAATATATATATAGTACGGTAGACGTACGTGTGTTAACTGAACGTGGTTTTACTTTGATGTCTTTTGACTTGAGTTGTAAATAATAAGAATCTTGAAGTATTTCAAAGGAATTAAGAATCGTTTTTGAAAGAAGAGTAATACCTGGTTTTGAAAGCTTAAGAGTTATACTAGCTTTATGGGAAGTTAGGTATAACGACTTAAGAGAGATAAAAAGAATGGTTTATTGATTGTAGAAGTTAAGAGACTTGATCTTAAAAGATAAGAGACTTGACTTAATTGAATTGATATGAATTTTGTTAAAAAGTGTAAAACCTCATTCGTGAGTAATGAGTACTTGGTTTTTAAAGAATAATGTTTTACTGATTTCTAAACGAGAATAAGTATCGAACGAACCATCGCAGTTAATAAAGGAAAATGTATTGACAATAATTAATTTATATTAAAACCAGTAGAAACCTCCATCTGCATAGAAGCTAAGATAAGACAAAATTGTATTACATTTCCTAGATCATGGCTGCTTTAATAAGATTGTTATAAACAAGAATAACCTACTCACCCATAAGGCATACGTTATTCAATTGTTTTAAAAAAAAGATTACGTTATTTGATTAAGACTATGAACTATGAAATCTTTCGAAACTAAAAGACTTGAGTATCTGAAATTAGGCAACTTGAACTTTTGGAAAAGAATGTTGTTACTTGACTTTAAAAAGGAAAGTGTTTTGGTTTAAAAAGGAGGGCATAATATTGCCTTAGTTGATTTAAAAGGAAAGCATGGTATTATCTTAATATGTCTTAAAAGAGCGTTTAAATGTTATGGTCAATTCTATACCGCGTTCATGGGATGAACCGGGAATGTATTTCACTCGACACCGCGTTCATGGGATGAACCGGGAATGTATTCCATACGATTCCTATCGAGTCCCATGAGATGGGCCGAGACATGTATTCCATACGATTCCTATCGAGTCCCATGAGATGGGCCGAGACATGTATTCCATACGATTCCTATCGAGTCCCATGAGATGGGCCGAGACATGTATTCCATACGATTCCTATCGAGTCCCATGAGATGGGCCGAGACATGTATTCCATACGATTCCTATCGAGTCCCATGAGATGGGCCGAGACATGTATTCCACACGATTCCACCTCGAGTCCCATGGGATGGGCCGAGACATGTTATACGTATCATACGATTTATACCTAGACTGCCGGCAGTGAGGAAGGAGTTCCACGGGCATGAGGGATGACTTTGAGGGCGTGAGTCCCTGACTTGACATGACTGCTTTTATGTTGTGAACTGTAGTTTTGTTATCATACATGTCTCCTGTTTTATTTTAGACTGTTATGATTTCGTTTACAGTATTTTTCAGTTTCACATACTTGGTACCTGTTGTACTGACCTCCTTCGGGGGGCTGCGTTCATGCCGCAGGTAGAGGTACACCGGTTGTTGATCCTCGCTCATAGGATCACAGTTCAGCGTATTGGGAAGCTCCGTTTCTCCGGAGGCTTATCTTTTGGTATGTTTCCCTGAGTTGTAGGTTCTTGTACATTCAGGGGTATGGCGGGGCCCTGTCCCGTCATAGTTGTTGTTACATTCTTAGAGGTCTGTAGTACTGTTGTGGGCAGGTTTTGTAAATGGGGATGTAACTGTTCAAGTTTTATTATATATATGCCGAAGGGCAATTTTTCTCAGATAAACTGTTTCTCTCTTCATATTGTTTCATGTCTTGTTTTATATTCCGTTGGTTACTCTGATGTATGTTTACTTGGGTGCCCGGGTAAGGCACCAGTCACGGGCCCGGGTTCGGGTCGTGACAAAAGATCCCGGAAAAACTACGTTTTCACGTTAGTCGCAAGATGAAAACCTAAGGTGTTCTTCAACTTTGAAGTTGCAAATTGAAGAGAATTTGGTTATGAGCTTCTAAGGAGTTCTTGGAGCGGATTGGAACGTAAGAAGAGGAGCTAAAAGTTGCTAAGGATCGACTTTTACGCTTGGACATTATTGACTTATTGAGGTAAAATCTTCGTCTTCTTAATGTGATTAAAGATTAAATGTTATAGTAGTTGATAAATGAGCATGTGGTATATAGATTGAAGTTTGAAAAGATTTGGATCATGTCGACATGTTAAAAACCAAAAATGGGAAAGTTAGCCATTTATGTTGTAATCAATTTGGTCGATAGTTACAATCGTCGCATGTTAAGAAAGAAAGGATTTATAGTTGTTATAATTGTTATAGGGTATATAACATATTAGAATAACAACTTGGATTGAAAAGGAAATTGAAAGGGAATTGATATTGTTGTGATACATGGTAGCCGAGAATGGCTTAAGTTGTTGGACAGTTTTATATTAATTGTGGGGCAAAATTTTACACGTCATGTTAGGCGTGTAATCCCCTTTGAATTTTTGAATTGTTGATGTGGCATTTGGTTTGTCACGACCCGACCCCGGGCCCGCGACTGGTGCACTACCTGGGCACCCCTTTCAGGTATACAACAGAGAATAGCAGCGGAACATACACAACTCTTAAAATAAATAAAAAATCACACTTAGACAGTAGACATCAACCGGCTAGCCGATAAGGCCGCCTTTCGTAACATATATATAATACAAAATTAAAACAATACATCTTTGTTCTTACAAACCCAATCCACAAATGTGACTACAGACCTCTAAGAACAACAACTTTGGCGGGACAGGGCCCCGCCATACCCCTGAATGTACAACAACCGACAATACCAGGGATAAGCCTCCGAAATAAAGGAGCTTCTCAACAGCTGAACAGTGATCCTAAGAGTGAGGATCAACAACCTGTACTTCACTCGCGCATGAACGCAGCCCCAAGGAGGTCAAGACAACATGTACCAAATATGTGAAACCGAAAGTATCAGAATGAAATCATAAGTCTATAATAAAACCGAGACAGTATGATAACTCAATTAATAAAGACACTGTGCCTTACTAACAATGAGAGTAAACTAGAGTATACTTTACTGCATAAAAATAGGAGGCTCATGATCAAAGCAGGGCCACCCGCCCGCAGTATCATTAAGCAATCCTACTCCTGGGACTATTTCACCCGCAAGGGTCGTATGGACCCGCATGAGGTATTCCTCGCATAGACTGTATCCGCCCGCATAGGTCGTGTAGACCCGCATGAGGTATTCCTCGCATAGGACTGGTCCGCCCCGCATGGGACTATTTCACCCGCATAAGCCCTTTCGGACCCGCATGAGGTATTCCTCGCATCATGGGTAGCAAATCCACGGAATATGCAAATGCCACAAACCCGGGGAATGACCCCGTAATGCACAATATATCACTAGCACAACCGGCTATCATACATAACATAAGCACTACCGGCTTATCATACATAACATAAGCACTACCGGCTTATCATACATTACATAAGCAAGTTAAGAAATCCCCCTAACTTCTTATTAGTCTTATTCATATACACTCTCATTTTAGTTTACTTAAGGCACTAACATGTCATTATAAAATCCGGGAATTTAACCCAAAGTACTACGTACTTCATTTCTTTTAAAATGACTCTTTTTCATATAAAACTTCCAAGATACTAACAACCGTAGTATCAAGTCATAACTACTTTTCAAGACAAGTCACAATACCTTTTAGAAATACATTTAGGCTTCTAAATCAAGTGACTTCTTTCTTTTAAAACTTTAAGCAATTGATGCCTTTAAATCAATTTGCCTTTCATTATTTCAAGTCATTTATCATACTTAAATTACTTAGAGTAAACCACTCTTTTTAACTTTCCATAAAGCTATTATAACCAACTTCCCATAAAGCCGTTATACTAGCTTTATACTTTAGAAACTTACATTCTTCTTTATAACCGAGAGACTTAAACTTTCCAAACAAAACAAGTGTCATATACTTTCAAAAATACTTTAAGTCTCTTAACATTTAGAAAGTAAGATATCCTTAATATTTTAAACAAGTGAGTTAATTCCCTAACTCAACCAACTTGGACATTCTTATAATAAGCCAAGGATATCAAAGTAACTAAATTCGTCAAAATCTCGTACGTCTACCGTACTATACATTTACAACTTATTCATGCTGAAGAGATAAGAAAGTTCCACATACCTCTTCGGTTTAATCCACTTGCTAAGTCTAATACGCCGTACGTAGTATGTCAACCTATAATGACCATAATACGTCTATTAACTTCTAGCTTCAAACGTAGAATGTTCCAAGTGCAAAGTCACTAAATTCTACGGAAAATCGGACAGCACTTCCTTTGTTTCTACATACTTTGCCACCTTTTTCAAGGCCGAATTCAATAACCAAACACGCCACATTTAAGGCTCAACAATGTAGTTATCAATAGTGGATTACACGCCTACAAGAAGTGTAAAATTCCGCCCCACAATTGACATCAAACTAGTCCAAAAATACAATGTCCATTCGGCAATTAGGGACAACAATACAATGTCTTTTCCAATTCTTATTCAATCCAAGTTGTTTAGTATAACATGTTATCAATCCTAAATTGAGTATAACTACTACAATCTTCAAGTAGGTAATATGCGACGATTCTAATTAACGACCAAAATGTAATTCAATTTCAAATGACTCAACATGTCATTTTCGGATTTGAGCTTCTAAACTTCCATAACACTTATCAATCTTCATAACACATATCACATGATCACTTATAACTTATCATAACATGAAATCTTCAATTACAAAAGTAAGATGAAGGTTATACCTCATTTAGCCCAAATATGATCCAAGATCACAAGTCGATCCTTAGAAACTTTAGCTCCTCTTTTCGACGTTCCAATCCACTCCAAGCAACCCTTAGAAGCTTATGAAGAACTTATCTTCAAGTTCTAACTTCAAAGTTGAAGAACTCCTTAAATTTCCGCCTTGCGACTAATACGAAAACGCCATTTTTCCGGGATCTTTCTATTGAGATACCCTTACAATACTCTTAGGAACCTTGGTTTAAAGTGTGGGGATTATTGGACAAAAATTGAAAAAATTTCTTCTTGGAAACCTCTCAAAGCCGAGAGCCTACTTAGAGCTCTTCAAGATTTTTTGAAAATTTAGCTAAGTGTGGAGCTTGTCTTGCACTAGTATACATATATAACATGATGGAGGGTCAAGATTAGTACAATTGTGTGGCTTGGATGAGTTTCACATGGATCTCGCCCAAGTGGCCCTTGGACTTAGTCAACATTGTCAAGCTTCAAGACTTTAGCAAGACTTGCTCATCTATTTAATGGTCAAATGACCCTTTTGCCCATGGTTCAATTCGTCCACTACCAATAGGGGGGTGACACGTGTCGCCCTCCCATTCGTCGCAATATTTCGTTTTCCGACAATTCCATAATTCTGATAAATTTTAGTAGTCTCAAATCTTAACACTTTTGAGTTCTTACGTACATTCTTATAAACATATCATGGAATTTCGGGGTGTAACATTCTTCCCCCCTTAGAAACATTCGTCCCCGAATGTTCTTTTGGGAGTCAAACTTAAAGATAGCGACATAGTCTCCTTACAACCCCTACATACCAATAATGCCACACGTGGCCACATAACAATACTCATACTAAAATATCAACCTGAACCCCATGTGTCAACGTCGGTTATCTGCATAAAGCTTCTGCTGACTCTGAGCTTACTAATAATTTTTCCTGGATAAGCTTCGCCTTATCCACAGCCCGCTGAATCAAGTCTGGCCCAAATAACCGAACTTCGCCTACGTCGAACCAACCAACCGGCGATCTACACTTTCTTACATACAAGGCCTCATACAGGGCCATCTGAATACTGGAAGGGTATCTGTTATCGTACGTTACTCAACAAGAGGCAAATAACCCTCCCAACTATCTCTGAAATCAAGAACACAGGCCCGCCACCTATCCTCAAGTGTCTGGATAGTACGCTCTTCCTGTCCGTCGGTCTGAGGGTGTAATGCAACACTGAGACCCACCCGTGTCCCTAATCCCTTCTGAAAAACCTCCAGAAGTTAGCCGTAAACTGAGCTCATCTGTCTGACATCATAATGTAGGAACCCCGTGCAGTCTCACCATCTCCCTACTATATAAGCTAGCATAATCCTCAGCCGAGTAAGTGGTACTAACCGGAAGAACACGGCTGGTTTTGCCAGCCTATTTACCATGACCCCCAGGGAGTCGCACTTCCTCTGAGTATGATGCCACCCTGTAACAAGATCCATTAATTTTAATTACCTCCCATATCTAAGTCGGGATCTAAATCGCCTGCAATAGCCCACTGGGCTTCTGGTGCTCAACCTTGACCTGTTACTAACTCGGACATTATGAAACAACTCTGCTACGTCCCTCTTCAGGCCATCTTACCAATACATACATCTGAGGTCACGACACAACTTAGTCGACCCCGAACAATTAGAGCAATAAGCACTGCGTGCCTTACTTAAAACCTGTTGACAAGTCCTGCAGCATCGGGTACACACAATCTATCCTCATGTCATAGCACCCCATCTGGGGCTACTCAAACCGACTCTTCTCTTCTCAGAGAGCCGTATCTCGATACCGTGTCATATCTGGATCCTCATACTGTCGCAAACTCAACTGCTTCTATCTGAAGATATACCGGAGGTTCTTGTGGTCTGCACAAATATCCACATGAAGTCTATATATACGTCATGCCTTCAAATCTTTAAGGCATGATTTACCGCCGCCAACTCTAAATCGTGAGTGGCGTAATTTCCTTTCATGCTTCTCTAACTGTCGGGAAACATAGGCTCTAACCTTATCATGTTGCGTCAGCACACAACTTAGCCCAACACCCAACGTGTTATAATAATAACCTAACCCTCTAGTCTCTCAGGAGGGGTTAGAACTGTAGTCATGGTCAACTTATCTTTCAATAACTGGAAGCCTTTCTCAAACCTGCGAAATATTCGGGCACCCTTAATCTCAATTATGGTTCTTGTTTCCCTTTCTCCGTTGCAACCAAACTTGGTCACTAAACTTAGACTTAATTCCTTTGCTTGCCTCATGGCTAAGACTTACTGTCAATCACAATTTAGGGGAGAGGTTTACTTGATCTCGTCAAGTAACAATCCTATTATTCTCTCCCAGCTCGTAGAGATAATAGCCAGGTGTTCACCTCAATTCATGGTATTACCTAATCCAAAGACCTGTCAAAATTTCTTATCGTTCGAGTGTCTACCCGCCTTTCCTTTATAAGTTATTGCAAGTTGTCCTGGGGTCCCTTACCCCTCCGTATTTTCTTACTATCTTTCTCGTCAGTACAAATGCTACCACATTTTCTCGAGGTGTTCTTACTGCCCAATAAACACTAATGGTCTTTACACTAGTCTGGGGTAATCATATCTCCTGTAACTTACATAACCATAGTTGTATTCTCTTTTATCATTCTGGTCATAACATTACCTTATGCTTATTATTAGCAAAAGTATTTCTATATTGATTCATAATCGTACAGTTTCATACATGCGTACAACCTGCATTTATATCTTTACGATACTTCCTCGACCAATTCGTACGTCGTTCTTAATTACCCCAACACAACACTTTTCCCACGGTTGTCTACAACTGTAACCTATGGCATGACGATACCGAAGACCTTACCAGTCTCATATCCTTCGTCTAACAACATGGGTACACGCAACCCCATAATACGTAAAACTGTCCTTTTACGTGTGGGAGAGAACTTATCTCCCTTTCTTAAACTTTACTTGGAGTCACAACCCTAATCACAGGGTCCTCTCGCGGTCCAGTAAATATCTAATCATCACGCACCGCCTTAAAGTCATGTAGATTTTCAAAACCTACCAAAGATGCCCTCAGCTTTCCGTTGGCAGCACTCGTACTTGTTTTATTCTTGCCTTGCACATTTTCCTGAAATTATTCGGAAGGTCGTGGCCCTGACCGCCACACCAAACCAACTCCAAGTACCTCCAAGGGCACTTAGCATTAACTCCTTCAAATTCGAGTGTTTCTTACTTTCTGCATTAATTTACCTCCAATGAACAAGTAACACAGACTTATTAAAATCAATAATGTCAAAGAAAGAAGGATAATTCACTGGTTACCACCACTTCTCTTCCTTTCCACTCGATGGCAAACCGCCAGAAACTGATACCGAATCAATCTCTCTCTGTAGTCCACATTGGCATAACAAGAGGCCAACTAGCCCGTACTCATAATGACCTCAATGTCTGTCATAACAGCTCTGCTAGGTCTGCTAGGGTCCAACGACGGTATCGTTACCGACAACTATTATCTACCCACTCAGCTACCACCCAACACTCACGGGTGTTGTCACCTCGAAAGGTCCTCATGGATTCAGGCTCCATTACTCTTCCCGTACTTCCAAACTTATTCTAGCGTACGTACATAGCCTTCATCCTAATTCGGGCCTCCAATCTTTGGAGTTACTATTCTAAACAACATAAGGCCATTTCCGGCTCTCTCAACCTGGTTCCGGTGGAACGCGTCCACGAACCCGTAAAATGATTAACTAAACTTGGGCCTTGCATCTCCATGACCCTGTCACGTAGCGGGACTACTATCAGAACGACTGCCCGGGTTCGCATCGTGCCTTACCCCGCACCCTAGTGATACATACATCGAGAAAATCAGCGAACATAAAACATGAGTCATTTTAACAACAGATATAATAAATAAACAAAGCAACCAAAAATTTGCCTTCAAGATATACATAAAACTCGAATAGTTTAATCCTTTTACAACCCCGCCCACAAAGATTTCTGCACTCTAAGATATACACGACTATGACGGACAGGCCTCGCCATACCCCGAATGTACAAGAACCTACAACTCGTGGAACACCTACTAAAAGATAAGCCTCCGAGAAACGGAGCTTCAAATGCTACTGAATCGTGATCCCATGAGCGAGGATCCACTATCGATGTACTTACCGCGCAGATGAACGCACTCGGAGGTCGATAACAGTACCAAGTATGTGAAACTGCATAATACATCAAATGAAATCATACTAGTCTATATAAAGCAGAGACATGTATGATAACCAAACTACGATTCACAACATAAAATACTATCACTCCAATATAACTATGGGTCTCACGCCCACCACATCAATCAGTTCGCATTATGGGCCGCATGCCCCGAATATCGTGACGGTGTAGACATGTCCATGATGCAACAATAATACCAATGTCCCATGGCCACATGCCCCGGACTCGTGACGTGTAGACATGTCCATGTGACCTCAACAACAAGACAAAGAATCCAAATGGAAGCATACCCGCGCGCCACGCATCGTGTCGTGATGTCCAAAGGAAACAATAAGACAACTTTCCAAATGGACGATACCCGCAGCGCTACGCATCGTGTCGAGATGTCCAAAAGGAAATCACAAGGCGATAATCGAAATGGAAACATACCCGTGCGCTACGCATCGTGTCAGTATATCCAAAGCGATTAACCACAAGACCTTAACCAAAATGGAAGCATACCCGTGCGCTACGCATCGTGTCAGTATGTCCCAAAGCGATTAACCACAAGACCTTAACCAAAATGGAAGCATACCCGTGCGCTACGCATCGTGTCAGTATGTCCAAAGCGATTAACCACAAGACCTTAACCAAAATGGAAGCATACCCGTGCGCTACGCATCGGGTCGATGTCCAAAGCGATTAACAACAATAATACTATCAACGTGAACGCACTGCGGAATTTCTCCACACGCCGCAAGACGCCCAAGTAAGTTCTCAACCAGTCAACCGACCCTCTATCGAGAGACGCGGTAACACAGAAACACAACGCTTGTACAATAAAGGCTATCATCACAAGCATAGGCAAGTTTCACACAACTCAAAGTACTTTCATTTTATGCCAAAGTCCGGGTTTTTAACCCCAAAGTACTACATACGTTAAGTTCTTTTAAAAGAGATACATTACTTTTATAAAAGTCACCCGATACCCGTAGTATTAGAATGACCAACCCATCTTCCTTAAAATCAAGTAACAACATTCCTTTCCTAAGTTCCAGTTTGCCTAGTTTCAATTACTCAAGCTTCTTATTTTCAAATGGTTTCATAGTTCCCAAACTTAATCACTTGATTCCTTTTTAGAACAATTGAGTAACATATGACATATACGTGAGTAGTTTATTCTTGTTTATAACGATCTTATTACAAAGAAATGCATGATCTAGAAAATGTAATATCATTTTGTCTCATCTTAGCTTCTATGCAGATGGAGGTTTCTACCGGTTTTAATACAACACATCATTATTCAATACATTTTCCTTTATTAACGCCGCAGTTGGTCCTGTCGATACACATTCCGATTTCCAAATCAAGAAACATTATTCCTTTAAAAACCAAGTACTCATTACTCACGAATGAGGTTTCACACAAACTTCCTTATTAAAACAAATAAGTTAAGTCTCTTATCTTATAAGATCAAGTCTCTTAACTTCTAACATCCGTAAAACCATTTTCTTACCTACATAAAGCTGTTATAACCAACTTCCCATAAAGCCGTTATAACACTTTATGTTTTAAAGACAATCAAACACAGTTAACACATGTACGTCTACCGTACTACATAGTTCACACATATCATGCTAGAAGAGATAGGAAGAGGTTCACATACCTCGCGACGATTTATCGACAATAAGCAAAATGCTCCAAGTACTACAACCTTGCTAGCCCTTTCCACTCCTCGAGTAGAATACGCTACTCTTAGTACTTTCACCTATAAAGGTCACAAACGTCTATTAACCCCAAAACACAAGTTTCTATCTTTCTATAGAAAATTCGGCAGCACCTCCCCCCCCCGCAACAGCGTAAATCTCCTCCTCTATTGAGGCCGGCTACCAAGCCAACCAGGGGGGGGGTTTACACGTCTAACCGGACGTGTACAATTCTACACAAGTCTACTGCAATACAGTCCTATGTAAATACAGTTCAGTTCAGTTCTTCAGGCTTAAGTCAAAAGACATTGCCGAATACTAAGTATAGTTCCATATATAGTATACTTCAACTATATATCCTAACAAACATGTAATTTCCAATTACAATAGAGGGACAAGATAATTACCTCGATAAGCCCAAAATTATCCGAGTTTAATGTCGCTCCTGAGCAAGGTTTAGCTCCACTCCACGCGCTCCAAACCACTCCAAACAACCCTTAGAAGTTCTAACCAACTTCTACTCACATACTTCAACCAACTATGAAGATTTCCTTAGGGTTTCGGTTTGAGACTAAAAGGACAAAAGGTAGTATTTCCGGACTCTACGTAAAGAGGTATCTTTGGAATACTACAAGGTACAAGGCTAAGGTATTTTGGGCATTATAACAATACTTGGAAGACAACTTTCTACCAAGGGGGGGGGGTAGGCTCGGCTAGCACAACTAGGCTAGTGAGGGGGTGTTCTCGCCAAGGGCCTCTTTCTAAGGGGTGAAGGAGTTGGACGAGAGCAACAACAAGGGAGAGGAGGGATTTCAAGACTTAGACAAAGTGAGGAGTGAATGAATAAGTCTTCACAAGGAGGGTATTTATAGCAAAGCCAAAGGCCAACCAATGGCCAAGATCTAGCCAAGTGCTACACAAGTGTAAGGCCAAGATCAAGCCAAGTGCACCCTAACCCTACTCCACAAATCCTCACAAATATCTACACAAATATCTACCACAACTTGCCCATCCATTCGCCCTACCGCCTTCAGTCCACCAACGAGGTGCCAAGTGTTGCCCTCTCGTTGGTCCAAAACGCCCGCCTCTCGGAAAAATTCGCAAAAATACTAAATGACATAGCCGAATTTTCCTTCGCAAGCTTAGTAAAACGTCATTTAAAAAACGACTCTAATCGCAAAGGCCAGCACAAAAATATTTCGCCAATGGTGCCACATGGGGTGACACGTGTCGCCCCGATTCGCCTGCATATTTCGCTTCCAAAATATCCAAAATACCGGAAATCTCAAAACAAAGCTTCTACAAAACCAGAATTTCTCCCGTGGCCCCACGTGACCATTTCCAAAATAAAATCTCAAAATTCTAATATAATCTATGAAGTCCAAATACCAAACTGGGAATCCAATTTCCTTTAACGAACCTTTTTCTTCACAAATAACCGGAAACTTTTCCGCTGAAAACTCACATCTTTCTTTCTTTTCAAAATTTCTCGCAGACTGCACGCACGTCCTCACATACATACCCCGCAACTACGGGTATAACATTCTCCTCCTTAGAAACATTCGTCCCGAATGTTCCTTCTCAAGACGGATATCGATGAAGTTCCTCTAACAAGTTGTCAACGCCATACCGCCAATAAATAACACACGTTATCTTCCTCCCTTACTCGTCGTGCCCTTCTCGAACACTTGAACTCTTCTAGCACGTACCATACTTCATCATTACTCCGCTCTCGAAAATCTCCGAGTCACTACCTCCAAACTTGGTCATCTTACTAACCTCAAACTTCCTTAAGGCCATTCCCGCCTTTACGAACCGCTCGTCGAACGCGCCCACGAACTCATACGATGATCATACAAACTTGGGCCTAGCATCCTCGTGACCCTACCACCTGGCGGACCACCCAGAACTGACCCACCCCAAACCGGGTTACGGTTGACCGCAAATGGTCCTCAACCCGACCCCCAACCGCGCTAAACTCTTGTTTCCGATCCGGAACAATCTTACTAATTCACGTCATGAAAGCTACCACTTCCATCTCACACTACCCACGGACTTATCACACAAATAAATCCCACGTATACTACTACTGATAAGGGTCAAAAATAAATCTTTAACTCAAGACGACCTTACCCCTAAGGTCTCAGTCGTGACATAGTCTAAGGTTCACACTTACCATGCCCCCATACGTATCCTCCCAACTAAGCATGTTTCTAACTCACACATATCACAATGCTATCCGTACATAGCACACAATAATGAGATTATCATAACAAGCATACCAAAACTCTAGAGGGTTAAGGATATACCTGAAGCTACCGCTCCACTCTAATCATAGGCACCGCAGGCGCATACCGTAAGGTGATGAACCAGCCACGATCCCGGCGTGAGTCGTAACATCCGCGCTCCTTGGTGGACGCCTCGCAAATGGCCCTGCTGGCCGCATGTAAAACAAACTCTCAATCTAGCACGACACTCTCCAAAATGGAGTCTACCACAATGGTCACAACGAGGTAGGGTGGCTTCACCGTTAACACCCCGCTCGCCGAAATCTGAACCTCGAGCCCCGACTGCTCCTCAAGACGGTGGAGGACCACTGCATCGTGGGGTATATAACTAGCTCGCCGAGGCGGTCCGCCTCGAAAGCCACCAAAGGACCTCGCCGCCGCCTCTTCTCGCGATCCAGTCATTCCGCCGACCTCCGTGCCTCACATCCTAGCGCATGAGCTCGCATGCGGGCAATGTCCATGCCCGGTGAAGAGAAACACCCGCACAAGATTCGCCATATAATCATCAAGCCCGTGACGTAGCGATGCACCCTATCCTCCATATTCTGCAACTAGCGCAGGACATATCGAGCCAAAGAATCGAACTCGACATTGTACTCCCGACAGCGCCTCTCTCAAGAACAAAAATCGTTTACCGCGTGCCCTCTCTCATCTGCGAGGCAAGAAGTGCGTGAGAAAGCCCCAAAACTCATCCCATACCGGAGGTGCATGCTCTCCCGAAAGCTCCCATGAATCAAACCAATCGATCGCGGTATCACGCAGCCGATGCGAACCAAAGGTCACACTGGTTTACAAGCCTTGATCACCCGCGTGATCCGTCAGAATCGCCGGATGAACTCCTGCGGATCATCCTCGTGCCTCGACCCATAAAACTCAAGCGCTACAACTCGTAAAGTCCCGTAGCCTCAAACTATCTCGCCGGGGTGAACCATCAAGTGCATCGAACCGAATCGCCAGATCCACTGCCTCATATCCGCCACAACTCGCCAATAATCGCCATCTCTGTGACCCATCTCCCGCCTGCATCGTGGATCGAGGCTCGTGTATCAGAGTCTCATCACCATCGCGCTCTAAACTCACTGCCGGTCTTGGGCGCCGCTAAACCCGCCGTCAAGCACAACCTCGTACTGCGGGCTCGCGCTCGCATTCTCAGATCTCACTAGCGCACCTCGGCCGCTTGCCCTTCTCGGCTCGTTGCTCTGCGCGAGGCATAATCGTAAAAACGAGATACGTCATAGGGGTACAACTTACAACACAGCTCTATGGCACGATCTCGGAATGAGAATAATGGAAACCAATCCTAAATGTCCTTCAGCCTCCTGATTATAGATGTGGTGCACAACACATCGATAATCAAGACTTACTAGACACGGTTCAGACACTTTCCGAGGATTAATCGCTCGATACCACTTTTGTAACGACCTGCCCGGCTCGCATCGTGCCTTACCCCGCACCCTAGTGATACATACATCGAGAAAATCAGCGAACATAAAACATGAGTCATTTTAACAACAGATATAATAAATAAACAGCAACCAAAAACAGCTTGCCTTCAAGATATACATAAAACTCCGAGCAGCTTTAATCTTTTACAACCCCGCCACAACAAGATTACTGCACTCTAAGATATACACGACTATGACGGACAGTGGCTCGCCATACCCCGAATGTACAAGAACCTACAACTCGGGAACACCTACTAAAAGATAAGCCTCCGAGAAACGGAGCTTCAAATGCGCTGAATCGTGATCCTATGAGCGAGGATCCACTATCGATGTACTCTACCGCGCAGATGAACGCACTTCAAGGAGGTCAAGACAACAGTACCAAGTATGTGAAACTGCATAATATCAGAAATGAAATCATACTAGTCTATATAAAGCGAGACATGTATGATAACCAAACTACGATTCACAACATAAAACGAGCCATCACTCCAATATAACTATGGGTCTCACGCCCACCACATCAATCGTTCGCATTATGGCCGCATGCCGGAATCTCAGACGGTGTAGACATGTCCATGATGCAACAATAATACCAATGTCCCATGGCCACATGCCCCTAATTCTGCATCGGTGTAGACATGTCCATGTGACTCAACAACAAGACAAAGAATCCAAATGGAAGCATACCCGCAGCGCTACGATCGCGGTCGGTATGTCCAAAGGAAACAATAAGACAACTTTCCAAATGGACGATACCCGCGCGCCACGATCGCGGTCGATGTCCAAAAGGAAATCACAAGGCGATAATCGAAATGGAAACATACCCGCGCGCCACGATCGTGTCGATATCCAAAGCGATTAACCACAAGACCTTAACCAAAATGGAAGCATACCCGCGCGCACGCATCGTGTCAGTATGTCCCAAAGCGATTAACCACAAGACCTTAACCAAAATGGAAGCATACCCGTGCGCTACGCATCGTGTCAGTATGTCCAAAGCGATTAACCACAAGACCTTAACCAAAATGGAAGCATACCCGTGCGCTACGCATCGTGTCAGTATGTCCAAAGCGATTAACAACAATAATACTATCAACAGAACGCATTGCGGAATTTCTCCGTCACCGCCAAGACGCCCAAGTAAGTTCTCAACTACCAACCGACTTATCGAGAGACGCGGTAACACAGAAACACAACGCTTGTACAATAAAGGCTATCATCACAAGCATAGGCAAGTTTCACACAACTCAAAGTACTTTCATTTTATGCCAAAGTCCGGGTTTTTAACCCCAAAGTACTACATACGTTAAGTTCTTTTAAAAGAGATACATTACTTTTATAAAAGTCACCCGATACCCGTAGTATTAGAATGACCAACCCATCTTCCTTAAAATCAAGTAACAACATTCCTTTCCTAAGTTCCAGTTTGCCTAGTTTCAATTACTCAAGCTTCTTATTTTCAAATGGTTTCATAGTTCCCAAACTTAATCACTTGATTCCTTTTTAGAACAATTGAGTAACATATGACATATACGTGAGTAGTTTATTCTTGTTTATAACGATCTTATTACAGCAGCCATGATCTAGAAAATGTAATATCATTTTGTCTCATCTTAGCTTCTATGCAGATGGAGGTTTCTACTGGTTTTAATACAACACATCATTATTCAATACATTTTCCTTTATTAACGCTGCAGTGGTCTGTCGATACACATTCTGATTTCCGAAATCAGTAAAACATTATTCCTTTAAAAACCAAGTACTCATTACTCACGAATGAGGTTTCACACAAACTTCCTTATTAAAACAAATAAGTTAAGTCTCTTATCTTATAAGATCAAGTCTCTTAACTTCTAACATCCGTAAAACCATTTTCTTACCTACATAAAGCTGTTATAACCAACTTCCCATAAAGCCGTTATAACACTTTATGTTTTAAAGACAATCAAACACAGTTAACACATGTACGTCTACCGTACTACATAGTTCACACATATCATGCTAGAAGAGATAGGAAGAGGTTCACATACCTCGCGACGATTTATCGACAATAAGCAAAATGCTCCAAGTACTACAACCTTGCTAGCCCTTTCCACTCCTCGAGTAGAATACGCTACTCTTAGTACTTTCACCTATAAAGGTCACAAACGTCTATTAACCCCAAAACACAAGTTTCTATCTTTATATAGAAAATTCGCAAAGACCTCCCCGCAACACAGAAATCTCCTCCTCTATCGAGGCCGCTACCAAGCCAACCAGTGGGGTTTACACGCCTAACCTGACGTGTACAATTCTACACAAGTCTATCGCAATACACCCCATGTAAATACACTCATTGATTCTTCAGGCCTAAGTCAAAATACATTGCCGAATACTAAGTATAGTTCCATATATAGTATACTTCAACTATATATCCTAACAAACATGTAATTTCCAATTACAATAGAGGGACAAGATAATTACCTCTATAAGCCCAAAATTATCCGAGTTTAATGTCGCCTCCCGAGCAAGGTTTAGCTCCACTCCACGCGCCCAAACCACTCCAAACAACCCTTAGAAGTTCTAACCAACTTCTACTCACATACTTCAACCAACTATGAAGATTTCCTTAGGGTTTCGGTTTGAGACTAAAGGACAAAAGGTAGTATTTCCTGACTCTACGTAAAGAGGTATCTTTGGAATACTACAAGGTACAAGGCTAAGGTATTTTGGGCATTATAACAATACTGGAAGACAACTTTCTACCAAGGGGTAGGCTCGGCTAGCACAACTAGGCTAGGGAGGGGGTGTTCTCGCCAAGGCCTCTTTCTAAGGGGTGAAGGAGTTGGACGAGAGCAACAACAAGGGAGAGGAGGGATTTCAAGACTTAGACAAAGTGAGGAGTGAATGAATAAGTCTTCACAAGGAGGGTATTTATAGCAAAGCCAAAGGCCAACCAATGGCCAAGATCTAGCCAAGTGCTACACAAGTGTAAGGCCAAGATCAAGCCAAGTGCACCCTAACCCTACTCCACAAATCCTCACAAATATCTACACAAATATCTACCACAACTTGCCCATCCATTCGCCCTACCCTTTTCAGTCCACCAACGCAGGTGCCGTGTTGCCCTCTCGTTGGTCCAAACGCTCCGCCTCTCGGAAAAATTCGCAAAAATACTAAATGACATAGCCGAATTTTCCTTCGCAGCTTAGTAAAACGCTTCTTTAAAAACGACTCTAATCCAAAGTTGCCGCACAAAAATATTTCGCCGAGGTGCCACGTGGGGTGACACGTGTCGCCCCGATTCGCCTGAATATTTCGTCTTCCAAAATATCCAAAATACCGGAAATCTCAAAACAAAGCGGTTCTACAAAACCAGAATTTCTCCCGTGGGCCCCACGTGACCATTTCCGAAAATAAAATCTCAAAATTCTAATATAATCTATGAAGTCCAAATACCAAATCTGGGAATCCAATTTCCTTTAACGAACCTTTTTCTTCACAAATAACCGGAAACTTTTCCGTCGAAAACTCACATCTTTCTTTCTTTTCAAAATTTCTGCCGTACTCTCGTACGTACGTCCTCACATACATACCCTGCAACTACGGGGTATAACAACTACCAATTGATCCCATTCCATTCAAGCTATGGGGCGACCCTTAATAGGTCTTCAACCCGACTCGGCGTCGTATTTAACTCTTACCCTGGTCTGACTTAACTTTCTACTACCCGAGAAGGCCTTATATACCTAAGGTCTCGGTGGTTATCACATTCTTAGGCTCGCAATTTCCATGCTCCACGCCTACCTTATCAGTCCCCCCGTAAACGGGTACAAAAACTTCTCGTAATACCATAATCGTGTTGTCTTGACCACAAAAACCATTCTTACTCTATACGGATATCATCCGTACCATTTTCTTAATCATACTACGTAGCTCAATCTATTAACATAGTCTTCCATTGATTCCCTTAATAATAACTTCTTAAGGGTTCATTTCCTTCTCAGACAACTCATCATCTCCTAATTATCTCAAATTAGCACGTAAAACCTTGATGAGAATTCATTAAACTGTTTCATACCTTCCCGGTATTTATTTAGTCCTTACCAAATCCTGGTAACCTAAAACCATTCTAGGCAACACGCGTCCGACCCTCATACATAAATACGTATAGTTGTATGTCTCAACACCAACTATACTACAAACATTACCTACCTGGATACGCAATCCACATCATCTTTCCCGGTCATCACGCTTTCTCAGAAATGCAAACAACATAACTTGTTAGGGAGAGACGACCCTAACTACACAGCTCTATCGCACGATCTCAGAGTAAGAAGAATGGAAACCAATCCTAGATGCTCTGCAGCCTCCTGGTTATAGATGTGGTGCACAACACACCGATAACCAAGACTCTACTAGACACGGTCTGTAGACACTTTCCGAGGACTAACTGCTCTGATACCACTTTGTCACGACCACCCTGCTCGCGATCGTGCCCTACTGCACCCTTTCGTGTATACAACAGAGAATAGCAATGAACATACACAACTCTTAAAATTAAAAAAATCATACTTAGACAAGAGACATCAACTGGCCAGCCGATAAGGCCGCTCGTAACATATATATAATACAAAATTAAAATAAGACATCTTTGTTCTTACAAACCCAATCCACAAATGTGACTACTGCACTTAAGAACAACAACTTTGGTGGGACAGGTCCCGCCATACCCCGAATGTACAACAACCGACAATACGAGGATAAGCCTCCAAATAAAGGAGCTTCTCAACAATCGAACAGTGATCCTAAGAGTGAGGATCAGAATCAGCACTTCTACTGCGGCATGAACGCAGCCCCAAGGAGGTCGATAACATGTACCAAATATGTGAAACTGAAAGTATCAGAATGAAATCATAAGTCTATAATAAAACCGAGACAGTATGATAACTCAATTAACGATAATCGTGCCTTACTAACAATGAGAGTAAACTAGAGTATACTTTACTGCATAAAAATAGGAGGCTCATGATCAAAGCAGGGCCACCCGCCCGCAGTATCATTAAGCAATCCTACTCCTGGGACTATTTCACCCGCAAGGGTCGTATGGACCCGCATGAGGTATTCCTCGCATAGACTATATCCGCCCGCATAGGTCGTGTAGACCCGCATGAGGTATTCCTCGCATAGGACTGGTCCGCCCCGCATGGGACTATTTCACCCGCATAAGCCATTTTAGACCCGCATGAGGTATTCCTCGCATCATGGGTAGCAAATCCACGGAATATGCAAATGCCACAAACCCGGGGAATGACCCCGTAATGCACAATATATTACTAGCACAACCGACTATCATACATAACATAAGCACTACCGTCTTATCATACATAACATAAGCACTACCGGCTTATCATACATTACATAAGCAAGTTAAGAAATTCCCCTAACTTCTTATTAGTCTTATTCATATACACTCTCATTTTAGTGTACTTAAGGCACTAACATGTCATTATAAAATCCGGGAATTTAACTCAAAGTACTACGTACTTCATTTCTTTTAAAATGACTCTTTTTCATATAAAACTTTCAAGATACTAACAACTGTAGTATCAAGTCATAACTACTTTTCAAGACAAGTCACAATACCTTTTAGAAATACATTTAGGCTTCTAAATCAAGTGACTTCTTTCTTTTAAAACTTTAAGCAATTGATGCCTTTAAATCAATTTGCCTTTCATTATTTCAAGTCATTTATCATACTTAAATTACTTAGAGTAAACCACTCTTTTTAACTTTCCATAAAGCTATTATAACCAACTTCCCATAAAGCCGTTATACTAGCTTTATACTTTAGAAACTTACATTCTTCTTTATAACCGAGAGATCTAAACTTTCCAAACAAAACAAGTGTCATATACTTTCAAAAATACTTTAGTCTCTTAACATTTAGAAAGTAAGATATCCTTAATATTTTAAACAAGTGAGTTAATTCCCTAACTCAACCAACTTGGACATTCTTATAATAAGCCAAGGATATCAAAGTAACTAAATTCGTCAAAATCTCGTGACGCTCACCGACTATACATTTACAACTTATTCATGCTCAAGAGATAAGAAAGTTCCACATACCTCTTCGGTTTAATCAACTTGCTAAGTCTAATACGTCTCACACCAACCGGCTCGCGGATCGTGCCCTACCCGCACCTTCTCGCTTTAACAACTAAGTAAAATCGCGAATTTAAATAACACCTTCTTTTTTAAAACCAACATACGGAACGGCAAAGCCGACAAGGCCGCCATAATATATATACTCAAAAGACACTACACTGCATACGCAGTCCAATCCTACATATGAATACGCACTTAAGAGTTATATCGAACTATGGCGTGACAAGGCCCCGCCGCATCTATAATCAGATAAAAGCTCAGATCAAAGAACTTATACCAAAAAGATAAACTCCCGAATGTATGAGCTATCCAAAACTCCGAGCGGTCCTACACTGCCGATCACCAAATCAAGGTACCTAAACTCATGCAGATGAACGCACTTCAAGGAGGTCAAGACAAGAATGTACAAGTATGTGAAATGAAGTACCGTAATGAAATCATAATAGTCTAAACAAAACAGAGACATGTATGATAGCCAACCTACAAGACACAACACATAAGCATCATAACAAGTCGTGGACGATGCCCTCAAGTCATTTCTAAAATATAACCATGGGTCTCACGCCATAATATCAATCATGCCTGGAATCCTTCCTCACCGCTTCTATCCATGATATAATATAACACCAATAGGCATACATGAACACCAAGTCCCACTGTGCCCTAAAATCAGACGCCAAGTAGGAAGACGAGCAGGGTAAAGTAGGGTATAATGTCTTGGGGTTTACCCTCATTTATACTCTTACCCGAGAAGGTGGTATAGCGTCCTGGGGTTTACCTCACTTATACTCTTACCCTATCTCGACCGACCATCAAACAAAACAAGCAGGGGGTATAATGTCTTGGGGGTTTACCCCTCATTTATACTCTTACCCTGGAGAAGGTGGTGTAGCGTCTTGGGGGTTTACCCCTCACTTATACTCTTACCCTATCTCGACCGACCATCAAACAAAACAAGCAGGGGGTGTAATGTCTTGGGGGTTTACCCCTCACTTATACTCTTACCCTATCTCAACTGGCCATCAAACAAAAACATAAGCACTACCATGTCTTCTATAAAAATCCGGGAATTTAACCCAAGTACTACAAATAACGGAAACATACCCGTGGAATCCCCCATCACTGTCGGTACGTCCAAGTACTTACAACAAGACCGCCGGCCCTCCAACCGAGAGCCGCGACCACGTAATAAAACATAATAATTGCACTCAAAGGCTATCACCAGCACATATAGGCAATTCTTCATTAAACAAGCCAAAGTACTTAGCAAGGCACACATGGAATAATTCTCAATTAACAAGCCAAAGTACTTATCAAGGCATAAATAGAATAATTCTCATTTAACAAGCCAAAGTACTTATCAAGGCACCAATAGAATAATTCTCGTTTAACAAGCCAAAGTACTTATCAAGGCACAAATAGAATAATTCTCATTTAACAAGCCAAAGTACTTATCAAGGCACAAATAGAATAATTCTCATTTAACAAGCCAAAGTACTTATCAAGGCACCAATAGAATAATTCTCATTTAACAAGCCAAAGTACTTATCAAGGCACCAATAGAATAATTCTCATTTAACAAGCCAAATTACTTATCAAGGCACCAATAGAATAATTCTCATTTAACAAGCCAAAGTACTACATACGTACATTCTTTTCAAAAGACTCCTTTTTGTAAAATCCCAAGATACTAACACCCGTAGTATCAAGGTGTGTCTATTTTTCAAAGTAAGTTACTACACTTTTAGAAAACTCATTTCAAAGCTTGAAATCAAGTAACTTCAAATTTTCATAATCTAGGCAACTTATGCCCAATAATCAAAATAGACAACTTTCTTAACCTTCCATAAAGTCAGATAACCAACTTCCCATAAAGCCGTTATAACCCTTTATGGTTTTTAGACAATTTCATTCCTTTTATAACCAAGAGACTTATACTTTTAAAACCAAGTATCACATTCTTACAAATCAAGTTCTTAACTTTTAAAATACTTCAAGTCTCTTAATATTTAGAAAACAAGTTTCTTCTACTTTTAAACCTCAAGTAACTCACACCTTTAAAACAAGTTACTTCTCTTAAATCATGTCATTTCTCCTCTCTTAAAACAATTAAGTAAATCACTCCTTTGACTCCCCTAAAGTCATTATAATTACCTTTAGGTTTTGGAACTAAGGCACTAGCCAAAAGGTTTGGAAACCACTTCCTTTTCAAGACTATATGTACTTTAAGTAAAATACTTTCACTTTTAAGAATCCAACTTCACTAAGGCAATGGATTATACAACTTACAATTTACACATCAAAGTACAATCGAGGAAGTTCATAGAACAATTTCTATATTAGGCAATCCAAGTACAACCAAGGAATGAATCATTTAAGGAGTAGAACTTACTTTCTTTATCTTAAGGAATCATGCTGTAGAGAGGAGATAGTTCATATACCTTTTCGCTAAATCCACAAGCTGCCGAATCGCCGTACGTAGAAGTGTCAACCTATAATGGTCACAACAAGACTATCAACTTCTAGTCTCAATGTAGAATAATACTAAGTATACGGTCTCTAATTCTACGGAAAATCGGGCAGCACTTCCTTTGTTTCTACTCACTTTGCCACCTTTTTCAAGGTCGAATACAATAACCAACACGCCACATTTAAGGCTCCAAACAACAACCAAACAAAGGGGATTACACGCCTTACAATACGTGTAAAATTCCGCCCCACAATTCATACGAAATAGCCCCATAATCTAGCCATTCTCGGCCAACATAAATAATAACACTAAGTCCTTTCCAATCCTTTTCCAATTCCAAGTCTTAAGGTCTAACATGTTATATAGTTATAAACCACTTCAACAACTACAATTTCTTCTTACACAAATACGCGAGGACTTAAACGAATAATCAACTTGAATTGTAGTCTTAAGGCTAACATGCTAGTTTTTCGGATTAGGGTTCCAATAGCCAATACACTAATCCAACTACATAATATATAACTCATGCTTGCTAATAACCATAGCTACAATCAATAAGTAAACTTAATTGCTAAAACGACAAAATTTATACCTTTCCAAGCCCTTAAAATTTCCAAGATTCAAAGTCGCGCCTTAGAAATTCTTAGCTCCTTTCCTTAAGTTCCAATCCGCTCCAAGCACTCCTTAGAGGCCTATGAAGAACCCATCTTCAAGTTCCAACTTCAAAGTTGAATAACTCCTTTAGTTTCCGCCTTGTGACTAATGTGAAAACTCCGTTTTTCCGAAATCTTTCTATTGATATAACCTTATAATACCCTTAGGGACATTGGGTTTAAGTCTTGTGAATAATGGATCACAAACTAAAAACTTTTGTGTGGGAAACCTATCAAACCCGAGAGCTAGTCTCCAAGAACAAATGTTTTGTGATATTTTCTAAGTGTTAAATGCCAAGTCTTGCTACTAGTTGGGTATATAAAACACATTGGAGGGTTTAGATAAAAACACTTGTATTAATTGGATGATAGGGATCAAGCCAAATGGCCCTTGACTTGGTCAACAATGTCAAGCTCTAGCAAGACTAATCTTCCAAGGTGGTCAATGACCATTTTACCCTCACTCTAATTTCGACCAAGACCTTGTGGGGGTGCCACGTGTCGCCCTCTCATTTGTCCATAAAATTCCGTAACCCTCGTGGGCCCCACAAAACGTAAAATTTCTCGGGTGGGCCCCACATGACCAAATCCGTCAAAATAAATTTCCAAAACGTTAAGAGTTCCATACTCTTCAAATAATGCATTTTGAGAATCCAATTCTCAACAACGAACATTTTTCTTTTCCTGCTCGAAGATTTTTCCGTCGGAAAAACAATTCCTCCTTTCGTACTAATTTCCTAGTCTTGTTTCCTTAAGCACATTCTCTTTTACTTGTCCTGGACTTACGGGGTGTAACAACGTCGTACGTAGTATGTCAACCTATAATGACCATAATACGTCTATTAACTTCTAGCTTCAAACGTAGAATGTTCCAAGTGCAAAGTCACTAAATTCTACGGAAAATCGGACAACACTTCATTTGTTTCTACATACTTTGCCACCTTTTTCAAGGCCGAATTCAATAACCAAACACGCCACATTTAAGGCTCAACAATGTAGTTATCAAAAGGGGATTATACGCCTACAAAACGTGTAAAATTCCGCCCCACAATTGACATCAAACTAGTCCAAAAATACAATGTCCATTCGGCAATTAGGGATAACAATACAATGTCTTTTCCAATTCTTATTCAATCCAAGTTGTTTAGTATAACATGTTATCAAGCCGCAATTGAGTATAACTACTACAATCTTCAAGTAGGTAATATGCGACGATTCTAATTAACGACCAAAATGTAATTCAATTTCAAATGACTCAACATGTCATTTTCGGATTTGAGCTTCTAAACTTCTATAACACTTATCAATCTTCATAACACATATCACATGATCACTTATAACTTATCATAACATGAAATCTTCAATTACAAAAGTAAGATGAAGGTTATACCTCATTTAGCCCAAATTTGATCCAAGATCACAAGTCGATCCTTAGAAACTTTAGCTCCTATTTTCGACGTTCCAATCCACTCCAAGCAACCATTAGAAGCTTATGAATAACTTATCTTCAAGTTCCAACTTCAAAGTTGAAGAACTCCTTAACTTTCCTCCTTGCGACTAATACGAAAACGCCATTTTTCCGGGATCTTTCTATTGAGATACCCTTACAATACTCTTAGGAACCTTGGTTTAAAGTATGGGGATTATTGGACAAAAATTGAAAAATTTTCTTCTTGGAAACCTCTCAAAGCCGAGAGCCTACTTAAGAGCTCTTCAAGATTTTTTTGAAAATTTAGCTAAGTGTGGAGCTTGTCTGTTACACCCCGGAAAATTCCAGGATAGGTTTATAAGAATGTACGTAAGAACTCAAATGTTAAGATTTGAGACGAGTAAAAATTTATCGGAATTTTGAAATTTGTCGGAAAACGAAATATTGCGACGAACGGGAGGGCGACACGTGTCACCCCCCCTTAATGGTCTTGGACGAAATTGACATGGGGAAAATGGTCATTTGACCTGTCACGCCCCGAACCCCGGGCCCGTGACTGGTGCCCTACATGGGCACCCTTCTACTTTAACAACTAAGTAAACTGCGGAAATTAAATAACACCCTTTTTTAAAAAAAAAAAAACCAACATACGTGCAAGGGCAAAGCCGACAAGGCTGCCATAATATACATAACAAAAGACACTACACCGTACATGAGTCCAATCCCACATATGAATACAGACCTCTAAGAGTTATACAGAACTATGACGGGACAAGGCCCCGCCGCATCCATAATCGCATAAAAGCTCAGATCGAAAGAACTTATACCAAAGATAAATGTCACGACCACCAAGCTCACATGGTGCCCTACCCAGGCACCCTTTGCATACATCGAGAGAATAGCAATGAACATACACAATCGATAAAATACTTAAACATAAGATAACAACAAAGCCGATAAGGCCACCTTCCGTAATTTATACCAATAAAACAAGACATTTTTTTCTTTACAACCCAATCCACTATGTGACTACTGCACTTAAGAATAACAACTCAAGGGATGTGGCCCCGCCATACCCTGAATGTACAACAACCGACAATACTGAGGATAAGCCTCCGAAATGAGGAGCTTCAACAATGAACAATGATCCTAAGAGCGAGGATCAAGAACTCAGACTCTACTGCGGCATTTAACGCACTCAAGGAGGTCAAGACAACATGTACCAAATATGTGAAATCGAAAGCATCAGAATGAAATCATAAGTCTAATACTAAAACTGGAGACATGTATGATACTCAATTAACAGTACACTGTGCCTTACTAACAATGAGAGTAAATAGGTGTATACTTACAATATAAAGTAGGAAGCTCACGATCAAAACAGACCACCGTCCCGCAGTATCATTAAGAAATCCTATTCCTGGGACTATTTCACCCGCATAGATCGCGTAGACCCGCATGAGTTATTCCTCGCATGGGACTATTTCACCCGCATAAGCCCTTACGGACTCGCATGAGGTATTCCTCGCATAGGCTGACCCGCCCGCATGGGACTATTTCACCCGCATAAGCCCTACGGACTCGCATGAGGTATTCCTCGCATCGTGGGTAGCAAATCCACGGAAATATGCAATGCCACAAACCCGGGGAATGACCCCGCAATTATTACTGAACTACTAGCACAAATCCGGCTATCACACATAACATAAGCACTACCGGCTTATCATACAATATATAAGCAAGTTAAGCAATCCCCTAACTTCTTATTATTCTGTTTCATATACACTCTCATTTTAGTTTACTTAAGGCACTAACATGTTCTTTATAAAAATCCGGGAATTTAACCCAAAGTACTACGTACTTCTATTCTTTCAAAATGACTCATTTCATTATAAAACTTCCAAGATACTAATAACCGTAGTATCAAGTTACAATTTCTTTTTCAAGACAAGTCACAATACTTTTAGAAATAAAATTAGGCTTCTAAATCAAGTGACTTCTTCTCTCGTAAAAGCCTTAGGCAATTGATGCCTTTAAATCAAATTGCCTTTCAAATAAAATCAAGCCATTTATCTTTCCATAAAGCCAATATAACCAACTCTCCATAAAGTCGTTATATTCACTTTATACCTAAGTCAAGTACAATTTCCTATCCAAGGGACTTATACGTTTAAAACGAAACAAGTGTCACATTCTTTAAAACTCTTCAAGTCCCTTAACATGCTTAAATTACTTAAGAGTAAACCATTCTCTTATTAACTTTCCATAAAGCTATTATAACCAACTTCCCATAAAGCTGTTATACTAGCTTTGTCACGACCCGATCCCGGCCCGTGACTGGTGCCTTACCCCGGACACCCTAGTGATACAACATCAGAGAAAACCAGCGGAAATAAAAACTTAAACATGAACATGAGACAAGATAATGAAACAGGCCAACCAAACGGTTACCTTCCAATAAAATATATATAAACAACTCTTTTAAAACGAATGCTTAATCCTTTTTACAAAACCCCGCCCACACAAATACATGCACTTAAGAGTTTATACAACAACTATGACGGGACGTGGCCCCGCCATACCTCGAATGTACAAGAACCCATGCACTGTGGTAACATACCAACAGATAAGCCTCCAAGGAACTGAGCTTCCCAAAACGCTGAAATGAGATCCTAAACGCGGATCGACAACCGATGTACTCCTACCATGCGGATGAACGCAGCCTCAAGGAGGTCGATAACAGTACCAAGTATGTGAAATCAGAAATATCAGAATGAAATCATAATAGTCTATAAAAGGTGAGATGTGTATGATAACCAAACTACGATACACACATAATGATTATATCAATTCGTGGTCTCACGCCACAACATCAATCTCGCCTGGAGTACCTTTCTCACCGCCATGCATGATATGATAACAACAAGACAAAGAATCCAAATGGGAGCATACCCGCGCGCTACGATCGTGTCGTGATGTCCAAAGGGAACAAATAAGACAACATTCCAAATGGAAGCATACCCGCGCGCTACGATCGTGTCGGCGTGTCCAAAGTGGAAACAATAAGACAAGATTCCAAATGGAAGCATACCCGCAGCGCTTACACATCGTGTCGGTATGTCCAAAGGGAACAAATAAGACAACATTCCAAATGGAAGCATACCCGCGCGCTACGATCGTGGCGTGTCCAAAGGGAAACAATAAGACAACAAGGCGTAATCAAAGGAAGCATACCCGCGCGCTACGATCGTGTCGATATGTCCAAAGCGATTAACAAAGTAACACTATCAACAGCGAACGCATTGCGGAATTTATCCGCCATCGCCGGCCACGCCCAAGTAAGTTCTCAACAAGTCAACCGACCTCCATCGAGACGCCAGAGTATAGAAACACAATTCTTGCACAACAAAGGCTATCACAACAAGCATAGGCAAGTTTCACAACAACAAGCATAGGCAAGTTTCACAACAACAAGATAGGCAAGTTTCACAACAACAAGCATAGGCAAGTTTATACACAACTCAAGTACTTCCATTTTATGCCCAAGTTCGGTTTTAACCCTAAAGTACTACGACGTTAAATTCCTTTTAAAGAGATTTATCCTTTATAAAAGTCACCCGATACCCGTAGTATAAAAATAGAGTGACTTATATCTTTTAAGTAAACCAAAACAATTTCCATACTTTCTTTTTAAAGTCAAGTTACCACGTTAAAACCAATGATAAAACCTTTCTTTTGTTTTCATAAGGTCGTTATAACCAACTTCCCATAAAGTCATTATAACGCCTTATGCTTTAAACCATTTTAAGACAACACAATGCCTTTCTTTTCCCTAAGGTTCCAGCTTTGCCTAATTTTAATTACGCAAGTCTCTTTTGAAAAGTTTCATAGTTCAATGTCTTAATCTCTTTTAAAACAATTGAGTAACATATGCCATAAAGTAGCAGGTTATTCTTGTTCATAATCAATCTTATTAAGCCATGATCTAGAAAATGTAATATCATTTTGTCTCATCTTAGCTTCTATGCAGATGGAGGTTTCTACCGGTTTTTAATAATACTTAATTATTCAATACATTTTCCTTTATTAACGCCGCAGTTGGTTTGTCGATACACATTCGATTTCCAAATCAAGAAACATTATTCCTTCCAAAACCAAGTACTCATTACTCACGAATGAGGTTTCACACAAACATCCATATTAAGTCAAGTCTCTTATCCTTTAAGAATAAGTCTCTTAACTTCTAAACCATTAAACCATTCTTTTTATCTCTTAAGTGTTACACCTAACTTCTCATAAAGTCGTATAACTCTTATGTTTTCAAACCAAGTACACACTTCTTTCAAAAGGTTTCTTAATCTTTTAGAATACTCCAAGGTTCTTTTACATCCAATGGTTATAAGTCAAATCGCTTATCTTTTAAAAACCACAAAGCATTTCTCATGTACATGAGTCGTTATAACACTTTATGTTTAAAGACAATCAAATACATTTAACACATGACGCTTCACCGTACTACATAGTTATACACATATCATGCTAGAACAGATAGGAAGAGGTTCACATACCTCGCGACGAGTATCGACTAATAGCAAAACGCTCCAAGTACCTCAAACCGTCTGCTACACTCTCAGTCAAGCAGATCACCCCACACGTAGTACTTCAACCTATAAGGCCACAAGGCGCTTATTAACATCTAGATCTCATTGTTCCATATTCTACAAAAATTCTAAAAGATTTCCCGCACACAGAAATCTCCTCCTCTATCGAGGCCGGCTACCAAGCCAACCAGGGGGGGGGGGGTTAACACGTCTAACCGGACGTGTACAATTCTACTACATAATAATGCTACACAAGTCTACTGTAATACAGTCCTATGTAATTACAGTTCAGTTCTCTTCTTTAAATTCAGGCTTAAGTCGCAAGACATTGTCGTAAGTATTATTCAGGCTTAAGTCAAAAGACATTGCCGCACAATTATAATGTTCAGTACTATATATAGTATACTTCAACTATATATTCCTACAACATGTAATTCCCAATTACAATAGAAGGTCAAGAGTGTTTACCTCGATAAGCCCAAAATTATCCGAGTATATATGTCGATCCTGAGCAAGGTTTAGCTCCTACTCCGGGCGCTCCAATCCGCTCCCAACAACCCTTAGAAGTTCTAACCAACTTCTACTTAAATACTTCAACCAACTATGAAGATTTCCTTAGGGTTTCGGTTTGAGACTAAAGGACAAAAGGTAGTATTTCCTGCTCTACGATAGAGGTAACTTTGGGAATACTACAAGGTATGTGGGCTAAAGTTATTTGGGCATAACAACAACCCTAGGAGAGTATTTCTATCCCACAAAGGGGGGGGTATTTATACGAGACAACTAGGCTGGGGGTACCTCGCCAAGGCTTCACAAGGGAGGTGTGGTGGCTCTCGCCAAGCTCAACTAGGAGGGGAGAGGGACGAAAAGCTCAAGCTAAGAGGGAGTAGTTTGAGACTTAGATAGATTGCTCAAGTTTAGGATGAAGAATGTCTTCAACTAGAGGGGTATTTATAGGTCAAGTGAAGGCCAACCAATGGCCAAGATGAAGACAAGTGCAACCTTATCCATCTACCACAAAATATCCTACCTAACCCTTGACCAAGGGAAAGGCACAAAAAACGTGCTCACCATGCCATTTCGTCCGTCCACTCCTTCCAATTAGAGGGTGACAAGTGTCTCCCTCTCGTTGGTCCAAAATGTTTCGTCTCTCGGAAAAATCCGCAAAAATTATAAATGACATAGCCGGAATTTTCCCTACGAAAGCTGTGGAAACGTTTCGTCGGAAAACGACTCTTTTTGGCACTTGTGCACAAAATTTCGAAACTAGCCAACTTTAAGGCTCAAATTATAATACGTACGCGCTCACGTACATACTCTGGAAATACGGGGTATAACAAGCTTTATACATTAGCAACTTACATACTTCTTTTTAACCAAGAGACTTAAACTTTCCAACAAAACAAGTATCAAAATACTTTCAACATACTTAAAGTCTCTTAACTTTTGAAAACCAAGATATCCTTAATAATTAAACAAGTGAGTTAATTCCCTAACTCAAACAACTTGGGCATTCTTAAAATAAGCCAAGGATATCAAATAGACTAGATTGTCAAAATCTTGTACGTCTACCGTACTATACATTTACAACTTAATCATGCTCAAGAGATAAGAAAGTTCCACATACCTCTTCGGTTTAATCCACCTGCTAAGTCCAATCGCCGTACGTAGTATGCCAACCTATAATGACCATAGTACGTCTATTAACTTCTAGTTTCAAACGAAGAATATTCCAAGTGCAAGTCACTAAATTCTACGGAAAATCGGACAGCACTTCCTTTGTTTTTACTAACTTTGCCACCTTTTTCAAGGACGAATACAATAACCAAACAGCCCCAATTGGCTCACCACAATTTATAAGGTAGTTCAATACAAATGAATAACCAAACAGCCCCAATTGGCTCACCACAAACGATAACAAACTAGTCTAAACTATAATGTCAATTCGGCAATAATACAAATCGTTTACAATTACTTTTTAATCCAAGTCTAAGTATAACATGATATCAAGCCGCAATCTATTACAACTACTACAATCCTCAAGTAGGTAAACATGCGACGATTCTAATAAACGACCAAAATTGTATTTCAATTTCAAAAGGCTAATCATGTCCTTTTCGGTTCTAAGCTTCTACAATCCATGTCACTTATCAAACTTCATAACACAAATCACATGATCACTTATAACTTATCAGAACATGAAATCTTCAATTACAAAAGTAAAACGAAGATTATACCTCAATTAGCCCAATTATGATCCAAGATCACAAGTCGCTCCTTAGCAACTTTAGCTCCTCCTTTCGACATTCCAATCCACTCCAAGCAACCCTTAGAAGCTTATAAAAGACTCATCTTCAAGTTTCAACTTCAAAGTTGAATAACCCTTTAGGTTTTCGCCTTGCGACTAATACGAAAACACCACATTTCCGGGATTTTTTTATTGAGAAACACTTACTATACCCTTAGGTACCTTGGTTTAAAGTGGGGGATTTATTGGACAACAATTGAAAAAATTTCCTTCAAACCCTAGCCCTTGGCCGAGAGCTCCCTCAAGCCTCCCTCAAATTTTCTTGAAAATTTCTAAGTGTTTAGCCTTGTCTTGCACTAGCATACAATATAACATGATGGAGGGTTAAGATTAGCACAATTGTGTGGCTTGGATAAGTTTCACATGGATCAAGTGTAGGTGGCCTTTGACTTAGTCAACTTTGTCAAGCTTCAAGACTAGCAAGACTTGGTCATTTAATTTATGGTCAAATGACCATTCTAACCATGACAAATTCGTCCATGACCATAAGGGGGGGGGGTGACACGTGTCGCCCTCCCGTTCGGCGCAATATTTCGTTTCCGACCAATTCCAAAAATTCCGACAAACTTTTACTCGTCTCAAATCTTAACATTGTTGAGTTCTTACGTACGTTCTTATAAACATATCCTGAAATTCCGGGGTGTAACATTCTTCCCCCCTTAGAAACATTCGTCCCCGAATGTTCTCTCGGGAGTCAAACTTAAGATAGCGACATAGTCTCCTTACAACCCCTACGTACCAATAATGCCACACTTGGCCGCATAACAATACTCATACCAACAAAATATCAACTGAACCCCATGTGTCAACATCAGTTATCTGCATAAAGCTTCTGCAGACTCTAAGCTTACTACAATCTTCCCCGGATAAGCCTCGCCTTATCCATAGCCCGCTGAGTCAAGTCGGGACCAAATAACTGAACCTCGCCTATGTCGAACCATCCGACCGGCGATCTCCACTTTCTTACACAAGGCCTCGCATCGCCACCAAACCGAAAAGGGTATTCGTTATCGTTACGTAACAAGACAAGAGGCAATTAACCTTCCCGCTATTCCACGAATCAAAAACACAGCCCGCAACCTATCCTCGTGCTTGGATAGTACGCTCATCGACCGCTCGGCCGAGGGTGCAATGCAACACTGAGACTCACCTGTGTCCCTAATCCTTTCTGAAAAACCTCCAGAAGTTATCCGCAACTGAGCTCATCTATCTGTAATCATAAGCGTAGGAACCTCGTGCAGTCTCACAATCTCTCTACTATACAAGCTAGTATAAACCTCAGCTGAGTAAGTGGTCCCAATCCGAAAGAACACAGCTGGTTTCGCCAGCCTAATTACCATGACCCCCAGGGAGTCGCACTTCCTCCGAGTACGATGCCACCCTGTAACAAGATCCATAATAATTACCTCTCATATCTAGGTTGGGATTTCAATCGCCTGCAATAGCCCACTGGGCTTCTGGTACACAACCATGACCTGCTACTAACTCGGACACTAAGCAGTAAACTCCGCTATGTCTCTCTTCCGGTCATCTTACCATACATACATCTGAGGCCACGACACGACTTAGTCGTCCCCAAACAATCAGAGCAATAAGCACTGCGTGCCTCCCCTAGAACCTGCTGACTAGTCCTGCAAAGACCGGTACACGCATCTATCTCATCTCATAGCACCCCATCCGTGCTACTCAAACAGCTCTTTCTCTCCTGAGAGTCGTAACTCGATCTCAGATCATAATCGAATCCTCATATGCCGCCTCCTTACCTCCCCAACAATGGAAGACTCGTGACCTCTCTGATCTAGACTTCATTAACCTTGAAACAAATAATCGAACCCCTAGGCCGGGTAATCAAGGATCTCACGGACCGTATCCTGCCTATCCGCTGCCCATCCGCGCACTACCCCAGTCCACCACAAAGAGTATCTCAGAATCGTCTTGGCTTTCCCGGATGGTATAGGATACCAATATCACAATCCTTGAGTAACTCTAACTACCATCTGTCGCAAATTCTGCGCCGGTCTGCAGACATACCGAGGCTTTTGTGGTCCGCACAATTATCCACATGAAGTGCAGATATACGCCATGCCCCAAATCTTCCAGCATGATTTAACCGCCACTTCTAAATCGTGAGTGGCGCACTTCTTCTCCTGCTTCCCTAACTACCGGGAAAACATAGGCTCTATCCTTATCGGGTTGCGTCATCACACAACCTAGCCCAACACCCAACATGTTATCATAATAACCTAACCCTCTAGTCTCACAGGAGGGGTTAGAACTGTAGTCGTGGTCAACTTATCTTTCGATAACTGAAAGCCTTTTCATTCCTCGAAATATTCGGGTATCCTTAATCTCACTTATGGTTCCTGTTTCCTTTCTCTGTTGCAACCAAACTTGGTCACTAAACTTAGATTTGATTCTTTGCTTGCCTCACGGCTAAGACTTCATCACAATCACATTTTTGGGGAGGTTTCTGATCTCGTCAAGTAGTAACCCGGTTTTCCTTTCCCGGTTGCGAGCCTATAACTAGGTGTTACCACATTTTCTTGAAATGTTCATACGCCCATTATCAACTAATGGTCTTTACACTCGTCCTGGGTAATCATGACCCGTGCAACTTACATTAATATCTTTACGATACTTCCGACCAATTCGTGCGTCGTTTCTTAATTACCCCAACACAACACTTTTCCCACTGTTATCTACAATCAGAACCTATGGCATGATGATACCAAGACCTTACATCTTATATCCTTCGTCTAACAACATGGGTACACGCAACCCCATAATTCGTAAATCGTTCTTTTATGTGGGGAGAAAACTTATCTCCGTTCTTAAACTTTCTTGGAGTCACAACCCTAATCACGAGGTCCTCTCGTCCAAGAATTATCTAATCATCACGCCCGCTTAAAGTATTGTAGATTTTCAAAACCTACCAAAGATGCCTCACTTTCACGGCAAAGACTGCGTTTTATTTATTCATGCCTTGCACATTTTCCTGAAATTATCTGGAAGGTCGTGGCCCTGACCGCCACACCAAACCAACTCCAAGTACCTCCAAGGGCATTTAACATAAATTCCTTCAAATTCAATTATTACTACTTTCTGTCTCAATCCACCTCAAATGAACAAATCACACAGACTTATTAAAAACAATTATGTCAAAGAAGGAAGAATAATTCACTGGTTACCACCATTTCTCTTCCTTTCCACTCGATAACCGGCTTATCGGAAATCGTACCAAATCAATCTCTTCAGAGTCCACGTTGGCATCTCAAGAGGCCAACTAGTCCGACTCATAATGACCTCAACGTCATAACAATACCGCTAGGTTCCGCTAAGGTCCAACGATCAGACGTTACCGTAATTATTATCTACTCGCCACTACCACCCATCACTCACTCAGTGTGATCACCCCAAAGGTTCTCATGGATTCAGCTTTATTTCTTTACACTTGGTTGCTCTCTTTTCATCGGTCGTACTTTTCCCGCACTCCCAAACTTATTTTAGCGCACGCATTAGCCTTCATATCGATCCGGTCTCCAATTGGAGTTACTAAATTAAACAATATAAGGCCCATTCCGCTCGCAACTGGTTCCGTGGAATGCATCCACGAACCCATAAAACGATTAACTAGACTTGGGCCTTACACCCTCGTGACTCGCCACGTGGCGACTACTACCAACTAATCCCATTTCATTTCAAGCTGGCGACCCTTAATAGATCCCCAACCCACTCTGGCCGCACTTAACTCTTACCCTGGTGCGACTTAACTTTACTACCCGAGAAGGCCTTATATACCTCAGGTCTCGACGGTTAGCACATTCTCAGGCTCGCAATTTCCATGCTCCAAGCCTAACTTATCAGCCCCGTGAATCGGTACAAAAACTTCTCAGAAATCATAGCCGTGTTGTCTTGACCACCACACTATACTTTCTTCGTCCGGATCTCGCCCGTACAATTCCCTTAAGCATACCACGTAGCTTAAGTTGCTAACATAGTCTTCCACTTAGTCTCTTAATTAACTTCTTAAGGGTCCATTACATTCTCACACATCTCATCATCACCTAATTATCTCAAATTAGCACGTAAAACCTTGATGAGAGTTCCTTAACTGCTCATACCTTCCCGGTATTTATTTAGTCCTTACCCAATCCTGGTAATCTAAAATCATCCTAGGCAACACACATGTGACCCCCAAACATAAATCCGTATAGTTGTATGTCACAATACCAACTATACTACAAACATTACCAACCTGGATACGCAATCCACATAATCCTTCCTGGGTCACTGCTGCCTTTCTCGTAGCTGCAAACAATCATAACTTGTTAGGAAAAGACGACCCTAACCATACAGCTCTATCGCACGATCTTAGAGTGAGAAGAATGGAAACCAATCCTAAATGTCCTGCAACCTCCTGATTATAGATGTGGTGCACAACACACCGATAATCAAGACTCTACTAGACACGGTCTGTAGACACTTTCCGAGGACTAACTGCTTTGATACCAATTTTGTCACGACCACCCTCAAGACGATCGTGCCCTACCAGGCACCCTTTGGCATACATCGAGAATAGCAAATGAACATACACAACTGATAAAATACTTAAACATAAGATAACAACAGGCTAGCCGATAAGGCCACCTTCCGTAACTTATACCAATAAAACAGTACATTTTTTTTCTTTACAACCCAATCCACTATGTGACTACAGACCTCTAAGAATAACAATCCTGGCGGGACAGGGCCCCGCCATACCCCTGAATGTACAACAACCGACAATACGGGGATAATCCTCCGAAATGAGGAGCTTCTCAACAGCAACAAAGGATCTTAGAGCGAGGATCAAGAACTGCACTCTACTGCGGCGTGAACGCAGCCCTCAAGGAGGTCAAGCATAACATGTACCAAATATGTGAAATCAGCATCAGAATGAAATCATAAGTCTAATAATAAACCGAGACATGTATGATACTCAATTAACGATAATCGTGCCTTACTAACAATGAGAGTAAATAGGTGTATACTTACAATATAAAGTAGGAAGCTCACGATCAAAACAGACCAATTGGTCCGCAGTATCATTAAGCAATCCTATTCCTGGGACTATTTCACCCGCATAGATCGTGTAGACCCGCATGAGGTATTCCTCGCATGGGACTATTTCACCCGCATAAGCCCTTACGGACTCGCATGAGGTATTCCTCGCATAGGCTGGACCCGCCCGCATGGGACTATTTCACCCGCATAAGCCCTACGGACTCGCATGAGGTATTCCTCGCATCGTGGGTAGCAAATCCACGGAAATATGCAATGCCACAAACCCGGAATGACCGCAATTATTAATGAACTACTAGCACAAATCCGCTTATCATATAACATAAGCACTACCGGCTTATCATACAATATATAAGCAAGTTAAGCAATCCCCTAACTTCTTATTATTCTGTTTCATATACACTCTCATTTTAGTTTACTTAAGGCACTAACATGTTCTTTATAAAAATCCGGGAATTTAACCCAAAGTACTACGTACTTCTATTCTTTCAAAATGACTCATTTCATTATAAAACTTCCAAGATACTAATAACCGTAGTATCAAGTTACAATTTCTTTTACAAGACAAGTCACAATACTTTTAGAAATAAAATTAGGCTTCTAAATCAATTGACTTCTTCTCTCGTAAAAGCCTTAGGCAATTGATGCCTTTAAATCAAATTGCCTTTCAAATAAAATCAAGCCATTTATCTTTCCATAAAGCCAATATAACCAACTCTCCATAAAGTCGTTATATTCACTTTATACCTAAGTCAAGTACAATTTCCTATCCAAGGGACTTATACGTTTAAAACGAAACAAGTGTCACATTCTTTAAAACTCTTCAAGTCCCTTAACATGCTTAAATTACTTAAGAGTAAACCATTCTCTTATTAACTTTCCATAAAGCTATTATAACCAACTTCCCATAAAGCCGTTATACTAGCTTTATACATTAGCAACATACATACTTCTTTTTAACCAAGAGACTTAAACTTTCCAACAAAACAAGTATCAAAATACTTTCAACATACTTAAAGTCTCTTAACTTTTGAAAACCAAGATATCCTTAATAATTAAACAAGTGAGTTAATTCCCTAACTCAAACAACTTGGGCATTCTTAAAATAAGCCAAGGATATCAAATAGACTAGATTGTCAAAATCTTGTACGTCTACCGTACTATACATTTACAACTTAATCATGCTCAAGAGATAAGAAAATTCCACATACCTCTTCGGTTTAATCCACCTGCTAAGTCCAATCGTCGTACGTAGTATGCCAACCTATAATGACCATAGTACATCTATTAACTTCTAGTTTCAAACGTAGAATATTCCAAGTGCAAGTCACTAAATTCTACGGAAAATCGGACAGCACTTTCTTTGTTTTTACTAACTTTGCCACCTTTTTCAAGGCCGAATATAATAAACAAACAGCCCCAATTGGCTCACCACAATTTATAAGGTAGTTCAATACAAATGAATAACCAAACAGCCCCAATTGGCTCACCACAAACGATAACAAACTAGTCTAAACTATAATGTCAATTCGGCAATAATACAAATCGTTTCCAATTCCTTTTTAATCCAAGTGTTTAAGTATAACATGATATCAAGCCGCAATCGATTACAACTACTACAATCCTCAAGTAGGTAAACATGCGACGATTCTAATAAACGACCAAAATTGTATTTCAATTTCAAAAGGCTAATCATGTCCTTTTCGGTTCTAGGCTTCTACAATCCATGTCACTTATCAAACTTCATAACACAAATCACATGATCACTTATAACTTATCATAACATGAAATCTTCAATTACAAAAGTAAAACGAAGATTATACCTCAATTAGCCCAATTATGATCCAAGATCACAAGTCGCTCCTTAGCAACTTTAGCTCCTCCTTTCGACGTTCCAATACACTCCAAGCAACCCTTAGAAGCTTATAAAAGACTCATCTTCAAGTTTCAACTTCAAAGTTGAATAACCCTTTAGGTTTTCGCCTTGACTAATACGAAACACCACATTTCCGGATCTTTTATTGAGAAACACTTACTATACCCTTAGGTACCTTGGTTTAAAGTGGGGAATTATTGGACAACAATTGAAAAAATTTCCTTCAAACCCTAGCCCTTGGCCGAGAGCTCCCTCAAGCCTCCCTCAAATTTTCTTGAAAATTTCTAAGTGTTTAGCCTTGTCTTGCACTAGCATACAATATATAACATGATGGAGGGTTAAGATTAGCACAATTGTGTGGCTTGGATAAGTTTCACATGGATCAAGTCTAGGTGGCCTTTGACTTAGTCAACTTTGTCAAGCTTCAAGACTAGCAAGACTTGGTCATTTAATTTATGGTCAAATGACCATTCTAACCATGACAAATTCGTCCATGACCATAAGGGGGGTGACACGTGTCGCCCTCCCGTTCGGCGCAATATTTCATTTCCGACCAATTCCAAAAATTTCGACAAACTTTTACTCGTCTCAAATCTTAACATTGTTGAGTTCTTACGTACGTTCTTATAAACATATCCTGAAATTCCGGGGTGTAACAATAAACTCCCGAACAGAAGGAGCTATCCAAAACTCGAAAGGTGGTCCTACACTGCGGATCACCAAATCAAGACCTAAACTGCGGATGAACGCACGGCCGAGGTCAGTACAAAGAATGTACCAAGTATGTGAAACAGTAAGTACTGTAATAAAATCATAACAGTCTAAACAAAACAAGAGACGTGTATGATAGCCAACCTACAGTACACAATACATAAGCAGTTATATCAAGGCAGGGACGCATGCACTCAAAGTCACTACTCAAATATAACTATGGGTCTCACGCCCATAATATCAACCATGCCCGTGGAATCCTTTCTCACTGCCGGCAGTCCATGATATAATGTAACACTAATAAGCATATCCAAGGAGTATCCCTCGTGGTCGCATGCCCCGGAATCCCACATCGTAAAAGCATGACCATGGGGTATACAAACAACCGAATCAAACCCGCCCCGTCACACGCCTAATCCCACATCGTATAAGCATGTCCAAGGAGTATCCCTCGTGGTCGCATGCCCCGGCATCCCACATCGTATAAGCATGACCATAGGGTATCCCTCGCGGTCGCATGCCTTGACATCCCACATCGTATAAGCATGACCGTAGGGTAACACAAACAAATCCGGGAATCTAACCCGACTCCTGGTCACATGCCCCGGAATCCCACATCGTATAAGCATGTCCAAGGAGTATCCCTCGTGGTCGCATGCCCCGGCATCCCACATCGTATAAGCATGACCATAGGGTATCCTTCGCGGTCGCATGCCCCGGCATCCCACATCGTATAAGCATGACCGTAGGGTAACACAAATAATGGAAGCATACCCGTGGAATCCCACATCACTGTCGGTACGTCCAAGTAAACTTACAACAAGGCAGCCGACCCTCCAACCGAGAGTCGCGGCAACGTAATAAAACATAATACTTGCAATCAAAGGCTATCACCAGCACATATAGGCAATTCTCAATTAATCAAGCCAAAGTACTTATCAAGGCACACATAAAATAATTCTCAATTAATCAAGCCAAAGTACTTATCAAGGCACACATAGAATAATTCTCAATTAACCAAGCCAAAGTACTTATCAAGGCACACTTAGACTAATTCTCAATTAATCAAGCCAAAGTACTTATCAAGGCACACATAGACTAATTCTTCATTAATCAAGCCAAAGTACTTATCAAGGCACACTTAGACTAATTCTCAATTAATCAAGCCAAAGTACTTATCAAGGAACACTTAGACTAATTCTCAATTAATCAAGCCAAAGTACTTATCAAGGCGCACTTAGACTAATTCTCAATTAATCAAGCCAAAGTACTACGTACATACATTCTTTTCAAAAGACTCTTTTTTATGTAATACCCCAAGATACTAACACCCGTAGTATCAAGGTGTGTCTATTTTTCAAAGTAAGTTACTACACTTTAGAAAACTCATTTCAAAGCTTGAAATCAAGTAACTTCAAATTTTCACAATCAAGGCAACTCATGCCCACTAATCAAAATAGACAACTTTCTAAACCTTCCATAAAGCCGTTATAACCAACTTCCCATAAAGTCGTTATAACCCTTTATGGTTTTTAGACAATTTCATTCCTTTTATAACCAAGAGACTTATACTTTTAATACCAAGTATCATATGCTTACAAATCAAGTTCTTAACTTTCAAAATACTTCAAGTCTCTTAATATTTAGAAAACAAGTTTCTTCTACTTTTAAACCTCAAGTAACTTACACCTTCCAAACAAGTTACTTCTCTTAAATCATGTCATTTCTCCTCTTTTAAAACAATTAAGTAAATCACTCTTTTGACTTCCCTAAAGTCATTAAAACGACCATTAGGTTTTGGAACTAAGGCACTAGCCAAAAGGTTTCGAAACCACTTCCTTTTCAAGACTCCATGTACTTTAAGCAAAATACTTTCACTTTTAAGAATCCAAACTTCACTAAGGAAATGGATTATACAACTTACAATTTAAACATCAATGTACAATCAAAGGAGTACATAGAACAAATTCTATTTTAGGCAATCCAAATACAACCAAGGAATGGATCATTTAAGGAGTAGGACATACTTTCTTTATCTTAAGGAATCATGCTAGAAGAGGAGATAGTTCACATACCTTTTCGGCTAAATCCACAAGATAAGCCGAATACGCCGTACGTAGAAGTGTCAACCTATAATGGTCACAACAAGACTATCAACTTCTAGTCTCTAACGTAGAATAATACTAAGTATACGATCTCTAATTCTACGGAAAATCGGGCAGCACTTCCTTTGTTTCTACTCACTTTGCCACCTTTTTCAAGGTCGAATACAATAACCAACATGCCACATTTAAGGCTCCAAACAACAACCAAACAAAGGGGATTACACGCCTTACAATACGTGTAAAATTCTGCCCCACAATTCATACGAAGTAGTTTAATACTCACTAGCCATTCTCGGCCAACAATAACCAACAACACTAAGTCTTTTCCAATCCTTTTCCAATTCCAAGTTCTAAGGTCTAACATGTTATATAGCCATAAACAACTTCAACAACTGCAATTTCCTTCTTTATACAACATGCGGCGACTTAAACTAATATTCAACTTGAATTGAAATCTTAAAGCTAACATGCTAGTTTTCGGATTAGGGTTCCAATAGCCAATATACTTCTCAAACTTCATAATATACACCTCATGCTTGCTAATATCCATATCTACTACAACAAGTAAATCTTAACTACTAAAACGACAAAATTATACCTTTATAAGCCCTTAAAATTTCCAAGATTCAAAGTCGCGCCTTAGCAATTCTTAGCTCCTTTCCTTAGGTTCCAATACGCTCCAAGCACTCCTTAGAAGCCTATGAAGAACCCATCTTCAAGTTCCAACTTCAAAGTTGAAGAACTCCTTAAGTTTCCGCCTTGCGACTAATACGAAAATGTCATTTTTCCGAAATCTTTCTATTGAGATATCCTTACAATACCCTTAGGGACATTGGATTAAAGTCTTGTGGCTAATGGATCAAAACTACAAATTTTTCTTGTGGATGAAGGACCAAACCCGAGAGCTCTATGAAGCACAAGACATGTTGTGATATTTTCTAAGTGTAAAATGCCATGTCTTGCTACTAGTGTAGTATTTAAAACATATTGGAGGGCTTAGACTTAAACAAATGGGTGGCTAAGATGAAGATCACAAGGATTAAGCACAAGTGGCAAGTTGACTTGGTCAACAATATCAAGCTTAGCAAGACTTATCTTCCACCATGGTAAATGACCATTTTACCCTTACACATTTCGACCAAGACCAAGTGTGGGGGTGCCACGTGTCACCCTCTCATTCGTCCATAAAATTTCGTAACCCTCGTGGGCCCCCAAAAATGTAAAATTCCTCGGGTGGGCCCCACATGACCAAATCCGTAAAAATAAATTTCCATGAGGTTAAGAGTTCCATACTCTTCAAATAATACATTTTGAGAATATAATTCTCCTCAGCGAACATTTTTCCTTTCCGACGCTCGGAAGATTTTCTGTCGGAAAAACAATTCTTCCTTTCGTACCAATTTCCAAGTCTTGATTCCTTACGTACATTCTTTTATACATGTCCTGGACTTACGGGGTGTAACATTCTTCCCCCCTTAGAAACATTCGTCCCCGAATGTTCTTAGTCGGTTGTCAAGCTATACAAACTCCGGCACAAACTCTATATTATGCCTATCAATCAAAACTGCACAAGACAAACGATGCCACACATGGTCACCACATAACATACGTACAAAATCTCAATATTTTTTCTTGTTCCCCAATCCTTGGATTTACTATCCAAACTTGGCCATTATGTCACTTGAATTTCCGCTAAGGCTCTTCTCGGTCCTTACGACCTAGTTCCGGTGGAACGCATCCACGAACTCGTACAACGATCAACTAGACTTGGGCCTTGCACCCCCGGGACCCTATCACATAGCGAAACCATTGCTAACTGACATCACCCCATTCCATACTACCGGCTGACCCGAAATGAGTCCACAACCCGACCCAGCGTCACACTTAACTTCTCATTCTTAATCTGAAGTAAATCTCTCTCTTATCTCAAGGTACTTCTTACCCTATCCCCTATTCACTAGAGGTTCGTCACATAAGCCAAAGTATTTCTACTTTACATCCTTCCCTATTGATCTTACACTGTCATGGGGCAATTACTACGTGTGAACTCTACACAACTATAGTCTCAGTTCACTTACCATTCTTGTCAACATTCTTAACTTTTCACTTTACTAATCAAAGTATTCCTACCTCTGGGGTACTATCACTTACAACTGCTAGCAACAAAGGGAAAACATAAACGCTAGGGCGAAATCTGAATCTAACAATGCTCGTATGATTCAAAGAATCGACATATACCTGTAACCCTATGCGATGTCGCCTCCTGATCCTGCCCAGTAGTCACGTCATCTCTGCGGTTCGAAGGACCGCCAGAACTATAAACTCCACCCTGACCTCTACCACGGCCGACATCCAACACCTCGCTCGGGGACGACAACGTGGAGGAAAGGTAACCAACCATCGGCCTTATAAGGTGAGCCACTCACCTGCGTTCTTCTAAAAGGACATACCCTCAGTATATGGCCCGGACGGCCACAATAATAACAAACACCTGTGCCACGACGGCATTTCCCCAAATGACGCTTACTACATTGGAAACACTGAGGAATATGTGGCCTCGACTGAGAAAATCCTCTGCTCCTTTGAGAACCTCGACCCCTGGAGCTTGGACCGGCTCCTAAATACCTTGTGGGATCAACTCTCCCACCTGTGAGCTGCGGGGGTATGTACTGGGTAGGCTGGGACGAATATCTCACTCACTGCTGAGGCAGCTCGTCCAAAAACTCACCGGGATAACCAACCGGTCTAGCCCTCTTACGCTGATCTCCGCGTTGGCCCTCTACCCTCTGTACACCTATCTGTACTGGCCGAATAACCTCCCCCTGAAGAAACTGTAGCACCGCTATCTTGGTCAATAACATAACTGCTTCCCTCATGACCCTATAGTCTTCTCCTAACTGAGAAACTGGAGGCTCTGGTGCTGGGGCCTCAAAACCTAGCGCAGAAGAACTCGCCAACTGCGGAACAACACCTGGTATACCCTGGGCATAAGCCCTATCAACTCTCTGAGTCTGACTAGTAGCTCCTGCTACTCCTTTGCCCTTATGGGCGGCTGTTGCCCTCCTTTGAGGCATAATCAGAACACAAAATTACGCGAGAGGAATTATCTTACTAAAACAATTTCTATGGCACGATCTTAGAGTGAGAAGAATAGAAACCAACTCCTAAAAGTCCTCAGAGCCTGCTTATGGGTGTGGCGCGCAACACACCGATAATCAAGACTCTACTAGACACGGTCTGTAGACATTCCGAGGACTGACTGCTCTGATACCACTCTGTCACGCCCGAACCGGGCTGCGGATCGTGCCCTACCAGGCACCTTCTACTTTAACAACTAAGTAAACTGCGGAAATTAAATAACACCCTTTTTTTTTTAAAACCAACATACGTGCAAGGGCAAAGCCGACAAGGCTTCCATAATATACATAACAAAAGACATTACACCGTACATGAGTCCAATCCCACATATGAATACAGACCTCTAAGAGTTATACAGAACTATGACGGGACAAGGCCCCGCAGACCCATAATCAGATAAAAGCACATCTGAAAGAACTTATACCAAAAGATAAACTCCCAATGTAAGGAGCTATCCAAAACTCGAGCATGGTCCTACACTGCAGATCACCAAATCAAGTACCTAAACTCATGCAGATTGAACGCACTTCAAGGAGGTCAAGACAAGAATGTACCAAGTATGTGAAACATGAAATCGTAATAAAATCATAACAGTCTAAACAAAACAGGAGACATGTATGATAGCCAACCTACAGTACACAATACATAAGCAGTTATATCAAGGCAGGGACGCATGCCCTCAAAGTCACTACTCAAATATAACTATGGGTCTCACGCCCATAATATCAACCATGCCCGTGGAATCCTTTCTCACTGCCGGCAGTCCATGATATAATGTAACACTAATAAGCATATCCAAGGAGTATCCCTCGTGGTCGCATGCCCCGGAATCCCACATCGTATAAGCATGACCATTGGGTATAAAAACAACCGAATCAAACCTCTCCCGGTCACATGCCCTAATCCCACATCGATAAGCGTGTCAGGAATATCCCTCGTGGTCGCATGCCCCGGCATCCCACATCGTATAAGCATGACCATAGGGTATCCCTCGCGGTCACATGCCCCGACATCCCACATCGTATAAGCATGACCGTAGGGTAACACAAACAAATCCGGGAATCTAACCCGACTCCTGGTCACATGCCCCGGAATCCCACATCGTATAAGCATGTCCAAGGATTATCCCTCGTGGTCGCATGCCCCGGCATCCCACATCGTATAAGCATGACCATAGGGTATCCCTCGCGGTCGCATGCCCCGACATCCCACATCGTATAAGCATGACCGTAGGGTAACACAAATAATGGAAGCATACCCGTGGAATCCCACCTCACTGTCGGTACGTCCAAGTAAACTTACAACAAGGCAGCCGACCCTCCAACCGAGAGTCACGACAACGTAATAAAACATAATACTTGCACTCAAAGGCTATCACCAGCACATATAGGCAATTCTCAATTAATCAAGCCAAAGTACTTATCAAGGCACACATAGAATAATTTTCAATTAATCAAGCCAAAGTACTTATCAAGGCACACATAGAATAATTCTCAATTAACCAAGCCAAAGTACTTATCAAGGCACACTTAGACTAATTCTCAATTAATCAAGCCAAAGTACTTATCAAGGCACACATAGAATAATTCTCAATTAATCAAGCCAAAGTACTTATCAAGGCACACATAGAATAATTCTCAATTAACCAAGCCAAAGTACTTATCAAGGCACACTTAGACTAATTCTCAATTAATCAAGCCAAAGTACTTATCAAGGCACACTAGACTAATTCTTCATTAATCAAGCCAAAGTACTTATCAAGGCACACTTAGACTAATTCTCAATTAATCAAGCCAAAGTACTTATCAAGGCACACTTAGACTAATTCTCAATTAATCAAGCCAAAGTACTACGTACGTACATTCTTTTCAAAAGACTCATTTTTATGTAATACCCCAAGATACTAACACCCGTAGTATCAAGGTGTGTCTATTTTTCAAAGTAAGTTACTACACTTTAGAAAACTCATTTCAAAGCTTGAAATCAAGTAACTTCAAATTTTCACAATTAAGGCAACTCATGCCCACTAATCAAAATAGACAACTTTCTAAACCTTCCATAAAGCCGTTATAACCAACTTCCCATAAAGCCGTTATAACCCTTTATGGTTTTTAGACAATTTCATTCCTTTTATAACCAAGAGACGTATACTTTTAAAACCAAGTATCATATGCTTACAAATCAAGTTCTTAACTTTCAAAATACTTCAAGTCTCTTAATATTTAGAAAACAAGTTTCTTCTACTTTTAAACCTCAAGTAACTTACACCTTTCAAACAAGTTACTTCTCTTAAATCATGTCATTTCTCCTCTTTTAAAACAATTAAGTAAATCACTCCTTTGACTTCCCTAAAGTCATTAAAACGACCATTAGGTTTTGGAACTAAGGCACTAGCCAAAAGGTTTGGAAACCACTTCCTTTTCAAGACTCCATGTACTTTAAGCAAAATACATTCACTTTTAAGAATCCAAACTTCACTAAGGAAATAGATTATACAACTTACAATTTAAACATCAAAGTACAATCAAAGGAGTATATAGAACGAATTCTATTTTAGGCAATCCAAATACAACCAAGGAATGGATCATTTAAGGAGTAGGATATACTTTCTTTATCTTAAGGAATCATGCTAGAAGAGGAGATAGTTCACATACCTTTTCGGCTAAATCCACAAGATAAGCCGAATACGCCGTACGTAGAAGTGTCAACCTATAATGGTCACAACAAGACTATCAACTTCTAGTCTCTAACATAGAATAATACTAAGTATACGGTCTCTAATTCTACGGAAAATCGGGCAGCACTTCCTTTGTTTCTACTCACTTTGCCACCTTTTTCAAGGTCGAATACAATAACCAACACACCACATTTAAGGCTCCAAACAACAACCAAACAAAGGGGATTACACGCCTTACAATACGTGAAAAATTCCGCCCCAGAATTCATACGAAGTAGTTTAATACTCACTAGCCATTCTCGGCCAACAATAACCAACAACACTAAGTCTTTTACAATCCTTTTCCAATTCCAAGTTCTAAGGTCTAACATGTTATATAGCCATAAACAACTTCAACAACTGCAATTTCCTTCTTTATACAACATGCGACGACTTAAACTAATATTCAACTTGAATTGAAATCTTAAAGCTAACATGCTAGTTTTCGGATTAGGGTTCTAATAGCCAATATACTTCTCAAACTTCATAACATACACCTCATGTTTGCTAATATCCATAGCTACTACAACAAGTAAATCTTAACTACTAAAACGACAAAATTATACCTTTATAAGCCCTTAAAATTTCCAAGATTCAAAGTCGCGCCTTAGCAATTCTTAGCTCCTTTCCTTAGGTTCCAATCCGCTCCAAGCACTCCTTAGAAGCCTATGAAGAACCCATCTTCAAGTTCCAACTTCAAAGTTGAAGAACTCCTTAAGTTTCCGCCTTGCGACTAATACGAAAACGCCGTTTTTCCGAAATATTTCTATTGAGATATCCTTACAATACCCTTAGGGACATTGGGTTAAAGTCTTGTGGCTAATGGATCAAAACTACAAATTTTTCTTGTGGATGAAGGACCAAACCCGAGAGCTCTATGAAGCACAAGACATGTTAAATGACCATTTTACCCTTACACATTTCGACCAAGACCAAGTGTGGGGGTGCCACGTGTCTCCCTCTCATTCGTTCATAAAATTTTGTAACCCTCGTGGGCCCCCAAAAACGTAAAATTCCTCGGGTGAGCCCCACATGACCAAATCCGTAAAAATAAATTTCCATGAGGTTAAGAGTTCCATACTCTTCAAATAATACATTTTGAGAATCTAATTCTCCTCAGCGAACATTTTTCCTTTCCGACGCTCGGAAGATTTTCTGTCGGGAAAACAATTCTTCCTTTCGTACCAATTTCCAAGTCTTGATTCCTTACGTACATTCTATTATACATGTCCTGGACTTACGGGGTGTAACATGACCATAATTTAAAATACCAAGTCTTGCAAAGGCAAGAGCTTGACATTGTTGACTAAGTCAATTGCCACTTGGCTTGATCCTTGTGAAAAGCATCCTAACCACCCATTTGTTCTAATCTTGACCCTCCATCTTATTATATATGTATACTAGTGCAAGACAAGATTCAACACTTAGACAAATTTTACAAAAATCTTGAAGAGCACAATGGAGGCTCTCGGGTTTGCTATAGGGTTTCAAGAGAATTTTTTTGTTTGTTGTCCAATAATCTCCCCACTTTAAACCAAGGTACCTAAGGGTATTATAAGTGTATCTCAATAGAAAGATCCCGGAAAAATGGTGTTTTCGTATTAGTCGCAAGGCGAAAACCTAAGGAGTTATCCAACTTTGAATTGGGAACTTGAAGATGAGTTATTCATGAGCTTCTAAGGGTTGGTTGGAGTGGATTGGAACGTCGAAAGGAGGAGCTAAAGTTTCTAAGGAGCGACTTGTGATCTTGGATCATATTTGGGCTAATTGAGGTATAACCTTCATTTTACTTTTGTAATTGAAGATTTCATGTTATGATAAGATATTAGTGATCATGTGATATGTGTTATGAAATTTGATAAGTGTTATGGAAATTTGGAAGTTCAAATCCGAAAATGACATGTTGAGTCATTTGAAATTGAATTACAATTTGGTCGTTTATTAGAATCGTCGCATGTTACTTACTTGAAGATTATAGTAGTTATAATCGATTACGACTTGATATCATGTTATGCTAACAATTTGGATTGAAATGGAAATTGGATAAGAATTGATGTTATAGTATCTCAAGTTTGCCGAATTGGCCTAGTAAGTTGTATTAGTTTGATATCGTTTGTGGGGCGGAATTTTACACGTCTAGTAGGCGTGTAATCCCCTATTGATTATTTGCATTGTTGGGCCTTAAATGTGGCGTGTTTGGTTATTGAATTCGACCTTAAAAAAGGTGGCAAAGTATGTAGAAACAAAGGAAGTGCTGTCCGATTTTCCGTAGAATTTAGTAGCTTTGCACTTGGAATATTCTACGTTTGAAACTAGAAGTTAATAGACGTACTATGGTCATTATAGGTTGACATACTACGTACATCGAATTGGACTTAGCAAGTGGATTAAACCGAAGATGTATGTGGAACTTTCTTATCTCTTGAGTATGAATAAGTTGTAAATGTATAGTACGGTAGACGTACAAGATTTTGACAATCTAGTCCATTTGATATCCTTGTCTTATTTTAAGAATGTTCAAGTTGATTGAGTTAGGGAATTAACTCACTTGTTAAATATTAAGGATATCTTGGCTTTCAAAAGTTAAGAGACTTTAAGTATGTTGAAAGTATTATTGATACTTGTTTTGTTGGAAAGTTTAAGTCTCTTGGTTATAAAAAAGTATGTAAGTTGCTAATGTATAAAGCTAGTATAACGGCTTTATGGGAAGTTGGTTATAATAGCTTTATGGAAAGTTAAAAAGAGTGGTTTACTCTAAGTAATTTAAGTATGATAAATGACTTGTTTTAATGAAAGGCAATTTGATTTTAAGGCATCAATTTCCTAAGGTTTTATAAGAAAATGAGTCACTTGATTTAGAAACCTAACTTTATTTCTAAAGGTATTGTGACTTGTCATGAAACGTAATTGCGACTTGATACTATGGTTAATAGTATCTTGGAAGTGTTATACTAAAAAGAGTCATTTGTTTTAAAGAGTAGAAGTATGTAGTACTTGGGTTAAATTCCCGGATCTTTATAAAAGACATGTTAGTGCCTTAAGTAAACTAAAATGAGAGTGTATGTGAACAAGAATAATAAGAAGTTAGGGGATTCTTAACTTGCTTATATATTGTGTGATAAGCCGGTAGTGCTTATGTTATGTATGATAGCCGGTTTTGTGCTAGTGGTATATTATTCATTTCGGGGTCATTCCCCGGGTTTGTGGCATTTGCATATTCCGTGGATTTGCTACCCACGATGCGAGGAATACCTCATGCGAGTCCGCAAGGGCTTATGCGGGTGAAATAGTCCCACGCGCGGATCACCTATGCGAGGAATACCTCATGCGAGTCCGTAAGGGCTTATGCGGGTGAAATAGTCCCATGCGAGGAATACCTCATGCGGGTCCACGCGACCTATGTGGGTGAAATAGTCCCAGGTGTATGATTGCTTAATGATACTGCGGGCGGGTGGTCCTGCTTTGATCGTGAGCTTCCTATTTTATATTGTAAGTATACTCTTATTTACTCTCATTGTTAGTAAGGCACAATGTACTGTTAATTGAGTTATCATACCTGTCTCCAGTTTTATTATAGACTTATGATTTCATTACGCATTTCTGGCCACATATTTGGTACATGTTGTATCGACCTCCTTCGGGGCCGTTCATGCCGCAGTGAGTATTCTGCTGATCCTCGCTCTTAGGATCACTGTTCACCGCTGAGAAGCTCCTCTATTCCGGAGGCTTATCCCTGGTATTGTCGGTTGTTGTACATTCAGGGGTATGGCGGGGCCCTGTCCCGCCAGAGTTGTTATTCTTAGAGGTCTGTAGTCACATTGTGGATTGGGTTGCAAAAAAAAAATGTACTGTTCTATTACGTATATTTTACGGAAGGTGGCCTTATCGGCTAGCCTGTTGTTATTTTTATGTTTAAGCATTTTAACTGTTGTGTATGTTCCGCTGCTATTCTCTGATGTATATCGAAAGGGTGCCTGTGTAGGGCACCGATCGCGAGCCGGTTGGAGTCGTGACAAAGTGGTATCGAGCGATTAGTCCTCGGAAAGTGTCTACAGACCGTGTCTAGTAGAGTCTTGATTATCGGTGTGTTGTGCACCACATCTATAATCAGGAGGCTGCAGGACATTTAGGATTGGTTTCCATTCTTCTCACTCTAAGATCGTGCGATAGAGCTGTATGGTTAGGGTTGTCTCTCCCTAACAAGTATTGATTGTTTGCAGCTACGAGAAAGACAGCAGTGACCCAGGAAAGATTATGTGGATTGCGTATCCAGGTTGGTAATGTTTGTAGTTGGTATTGTGACATACAACTATGCAGATTTATGTATAAGGGTCAGACGCGTGCTGCCTAGAATGATTTTAGACTACCAGGATTTGGTAAGGACTAAATAAATACCGGGGAGGTATGAAACAATTTAATGAATTCTCATCAAGGTTTTATGTACTAATTTGAGATAATTAGGAAATGATGAGCTGTCTGAGAAGGTAATGGACCCTTAAGAAGTTGTTATTAAGGGTATTAATGGAAGACTATGTTAATAGGTTAAGCTACGTGGTATGATAAAGAGAATGGTACGGGTGAGATCCGTATGGAGTAAGTATGGTTGTTATGGTCAAGACAACACGATTATAGTATATTGAGAAGTTTTTGTACCCGTCTACGGGGGGACTGATAAGTTAGGCTTGGAGCATGGAAATTGTGAGCCTAGGAATGTTGATAACCACCGAGACCTTAGATATATAAGGCCTTCTCGGGTAGTAAAGTTAAGATAGACCAAGGAAAAGAGTTAAATACGACTCCGAGTCGGGTTGGGGAGCTATTAAGGGTCGCCCCATAGCTTGAAATGAAATGGGATCAGTTGGTAGTAGTCCCGCCACGTGACAGGGTCACGAGGGTGCAAGGCCCAAGTCTAGTTAATCGTTTTACGGGTTCGTGGACGCATTCCACCGGAACCAGGTTGTGAGAGCCGGAACTGGCCTTATGTTGTTTAGAATAGTAACTCCAAAGATTGGAGGCCCGAATCAGTATGAAGGCTATGTACGTATGCTACAATAAGTTTGGAAGTACGGGAAGAGTACGACCAGTAAGAAAGAGAGCAACCAAGTGTAAAGAAATGGAACCGGAATCCATGAGGACCTTTCGAGGTGACTACACCCGTGAGTGTTGGGTGGTAGCTGAGCGGTTAGATAATAATTGTCGGTAACGATACAATCGTTGGACCCTAGTAGACCTAGCAGAACTGTTATGACAGACATTGAGGTCATTATGAGTACGGGCTAGTTGGCCTCTTGTTAGGCCAACGTTGACTGCAGAGAGAGATTGGCTCGATTCCAGTTTTCTGGTAAGCTGATTATCCAATGTAAAGGGAGAGAAGTGGTAGTAACCAGTGAATTATCCTTCCTTCTTTGGCACCATTGTTTTTCTTTTTAAGTCTGTGTGACTTGTTCACTTGAGGTAAATTGACGCAGAAAGTAAGTAATAACTGAATTTGGAGGAATTTATGTTAAGTGCCTTTGGAGGTACTTGGAGTTGGTTTGGTGCGGCGGTCAGGGCCACGACCTTCCGGATAATTTCAGGAAAATGTACAAGGCAAGAATGAAATAAGTACGAGTGCTGCCGGCGGAAAGCTGAGGGCATCTTTGGTAGGTTGGAAAATCTACACGAACTTAAAGGCGGTGCGTGATGATTAGATAATTATTGGACCGCAAGAGGACCCTGTGATTAGGGTTGTGACTCCAAGGAAAGTTTAAGAAAGGGAGATAAGTTCTCTCCCCCACGTAAAAGGACAGTTTTACGTATTATGGGGGTGCGTGTACCCATGTTGTTAGACGCGGGATATGAGACTGGTAAGGTCTTCGGTATCGTCATGCCATAGGTTACAGTTGTAGATAACCGTGGGAAAAGTGTGTGTTGGGGAAATTAAGAACGACGTTCCAAGTAGTCGAGGAAGTGTCGTGAGGACAAAAATGCAGGTAGTACGCATATATGAAACTGCACGATTATGAATCAAGATAGAAATACTTTGGCTCATAATAAGCCTAAGGTAAGGATATGGCCAGAATGATAAAGAAGAATACGACTATGGTTAAGTAAGTTGCACGAGTTATGACTACCCCAGACTAGTGTAAGACCATTAGTAAATAATGGGCAGTAAGAACACCTCGAGGAAAGGTGGTAGCATCGGGTTACTACTTTACAAGATCAAGGAAATCCCCCTCCTAGATTGTGATTGACAGGAAGTCTTAGCCATGGGGCAAGCAAAGGAATCAAATCTAAGATTAGTGACCAAGTTTGGTTGCAACAGAGAAAGGGAAACATGAACCATGATAGAGGTTAAGGATACCCGAATATTTCGCAAGAATGAGAAAGGTTTCCAGTTATTGGAAGATAAGTTGACTCGACTAACAGTTCTAACTCCTCCTGAAAGACTAGAGGGTTAGGTTGTTATGATAACACGTTGGGTGTTGGGCTAGGTTGTGTGCTGACGCAACCCGATGAGGATAAAGCCTATGTTTTCCCAGTAGTTAGAGAAGCAGGAAAGGAAATTACGCCACTCACGATTTAAAGCTGGCAGCAGTTAAAACATGCCTTGAAGATTTGGGGGCATGACGTATTTATAGACTTTATGTGGATATTTGTGCAGACCACAAAAGCTTCCGGTATACCTTCAGACAGAGGTAGTAGAATTTGCGACAACGACGGTGGTTAGAGTTATTCAAGGATTGTGATATCGATATCCTATACCATCCGGGGAAAGCCAAGACGATTCTGTATACTCTTAGTCGTGGGTCTATGGGTAGTCTGTCAGATGGGCAGCCAGATAGACTGGACGTGGTCCGAGAGAATTCTTCAGTTACCGAGCCTAGGGGGTTCGATTATTTGTTTCCAAGGTTAGTGGAGTTTAGATCCGAGAGGTTGCCGAGTTTTCCGTCGTTGAGGAGATAAAGAGGCGACAGTATGAGGATCCAGTTATAATACGGTATCGAGATACGACTCTCCGAGAAGAGAAGAGTTTGTTTGAGTAGCACCGGATGAGGTGCTGTGATATGAGGATAGGTTGTGTGTACCCGGTCGCCGCAGACTAGTCGCGAGGTTTTAGGGAGGCATACGGCTTATTGCTCAAATTGTTCGGGGTCGACTAAGTTGTGTCGTGACCTCAGATGTATGTATGGGTAAGATGACCGGAAAAGGGACATAGAGGAGTTTACTGCTTAGTGTCCGAGTTAGTAGCAGGTCATGGTTGAGCACCAGAAGCCCAGTGGGCTATTGCAGGCGATTGAAATCCCAACCTAGATATGAGAGGTATTTAATATGGATCTTGTTACAGGGTGGCATCGTACTCAGAGGAAGTGCGATTCCCTGGGGGTCATGGTAAATAGGTTGACGAAATCAGTCGTGTTCTTCCGGTTAGGACCACTTACTCGGCTGAGGTTTATGCTAGCTTGTATAGCAGAGAGATTGTAAGACTGCACGGGGTTCCTACGTTTATGATGTCAGATAGATGAGCTCGATTACAGATAACTTCTGGAGTTTTTTCAGAAGGGTTTTAGGGACACAGGTGAGTCTCAGTGCTGCATTACACCCTCAGACCGACGGACAGGCAGATCGTACTATCCAGGCACTTGAGGATAGGTTGCGGGCCTGTGTTCTTGATTTCAGATATAGCCGGGAGGGTTAATTGCCTCTTGTTGTGTTACGTACGATAACAGATTCCCTTCTAGTATTCAGATGGCCCTGTATGAGGCCTTGTTTGTAAGAAAGTGTAGATCGCCGGTTGGATGGTTCGACATAGGCGAGGTTCAGTTATTTGGTCCAGACTTGATTCAGCGGGCTGTGGATAAGGCGAAGCTTATCCGGGAAAGATTATTAGTAAGCTTAGAGTCAGCAGAAGCGTTATGCAGATAATCGACGTTGACACATGGGGGTTCAGGTTGACATTTTTGTATGAGCATGGTTATGTGGCCACGTGTGGCATTTTTGGTATGTAGGGGTTGTAAGGAGACGTTATGGCTATCTTTAAGTTTGACTCCCAGAAGAACATTCGGGGACGAATGTTTCTAAGGGGGGAAGAATGTTACACCCCGGAAAATTCCAGGATAGGTTTATAAGAACGTACGTAAGAACTCAAATGTTAAGATTTGAGACGAGTAAAAATTTATCGGAATTTTGGAATTTGTCGGAAAACGAAATATTGCGACGAACGGGAGGGCGAAACGTGTCACCCCCTTAATGGTCTTGGACGAAATTGACATGGGGGAAATGGTCATTTGACCATAATTTAAAAGACCAAGTCTTGCAAAGGCAAGAGCTTGACATTGTTGACTAAGTCAATTGCCACTTGGCTTGATCCTTGTGAAAAGCATCCTAACCACCCATTTGTTCTAATCTTGACCCTCCATCTTGTTATATATGTATACTAGTGCAAAACAAGCTTCAACACTTAGACAAATTTTACAAAAATCTTGAAGAGCACAATGGAGGCTCTCAGGTTTGCTATAGGGTTTCAAGAGAAAATTTTTGTTTGTTGTCAAATAATCTCCCCACTTTAAACCAAGGTACCTAAGGGTATTATAAGTGTATCTCAATAGAAAGATCCCGGAAAAATGGTGTTTTCGTATTAGTCGCAAGGCGAAAACCTAAGGAGTTATCCAACTTTGAAGTGGGAACTTGAAGATGAGTTATTCATGAGCTTCTAAGGGTTGCTTGGAGCGGATTGGAACGTCGCAAGGAGGAGCTAAAGTTGCTAAGGAGCGACTTGTGATCTTGGATCATATTTGGGCTAATTGAGGTATAACTTTCATTTTACTTTTGTAATTGAAGATTTCATGTTATGATAAGTTATTAGTGATCATGTGATATGTGTTATGAAGTTTGATAAGTGTTACGGAAATTTGGAAGTTCAAATCCGAAAATGACATGTTGAGTCATTTGAAATTGAATTACAATTTGGTCGTTTATTAGAATCGTCGCATGTTACTTACTTGAAGATTATAGTAGTTATAATCGATTGCGACTTGATATCATGTTATGCTAACAATTTGGATTGAAATGGAAATTGGATAAGAATTGATGTTATAGTATCTCAAGTTTGCCGAATTGGCCTAGTAAGTTGTATTAGTTTGATATCGTTTGTGGGGCGGAATTTTACACGTCTAGTAGGCGTGTAAACCCCTATTGATTATTTGCATTGTTGGGCCTTAAATGTGGCGTGTTTGGTTATTGAATTCGGCCTTGAAAAAGGTGGCAAAGTATGTAGAAACAAAGGAAGTGCTGTCCGATTTTCCGTAGAATTTAGTAGCTTTGCACTTGGAATATTCTACGTTTGAAACTAGAAGTTAATAGACGTACTATGGTCATTATAGGTTGACATACTACGTACATCGAATTGGACTTAGCAAGTGGATTAAACCGAAGATGTATGTGGAACTTTCTTATCTCTTGAGCATGAATAAGTTGTAAATGTATAGTACGATAGACGTACAAGATTTTGACAATCTAGTCCATTTGATATCCTTGTCTTATTTTAAGAATGTTCAAGTTGATTGAGTTAGGGAATTAACTCACTTGTTAAATATTAAGGATATCTTGGCTTTCAAAAGTTAAGAGACTTTAAGTATGTTGAAAGTATTATTGATACTTGTTTTGTTGGAAAGTTTAAGTCTCTTGGTTATAAAAAAGTATGTAAGTTGCTAATGTATAAAGCTAGTATAACGGCTTTATGGGAAGTTGGTTATAATAGCTTTATGGAAAGTTAAAAAGAGTGGTTTACTCTAAGTAATTTAAGTATGATAAATGACTTGTTTTAATGAAAGGCAATTTGATTTTAAGGCATCAATTTCCTAAGGTTTTATAAGAAAATGAGTCACTTGATTTAGAAACCTAACTTTATTTCTAAAGGTATTGTGACTTGTCATGAAACGTAATTGCGACTTGATACTATGGTTAATAGTATCTTGGAAGTGTTATACTAAAAAGAGTCATTTGTTTTAAAGAGTAGAAGTATGTAGTACTTGGGTTAAATTCCCGGATCTTTATAAAAGACATGTTAGTGCCTTAAGTAAACTAAAATGAGAGTGTATGTGAACAAGAATAATAAGAAGTTAGGGGATTCTTAACTTGCTTATATATTGTGTGATAAGCCGGTAGTGCTTATGTTATGTATGATAGCCGGTTTTGTGCTAGTGGTATATTATTCATTTCGGGGTCATTCCCCGGGTTTGTGGCATTTGCATATTCCGTGGATTTGCTACCCACGATGTGAGGAATACCTCATGCGAGTCCGCAAGGGCTTATGCGGGTGAAATAGTCCCATGCGGGCGGATACAACCTATGCGAGGAATACCTCATGCGAGTCCGTAAGGGCTTATGCGGGTGAAATAGTCCCATGCGAGGAATACCTCATGCGGGTGAAATAGTCCCAGGTGTAGGATTGCTTAATGATACTGCGGGCGGGTGGTCCTGCTTTGATCGTGAGCTTTCTATTTTATATTGTAAGTATACTCTTATTTACTCTCATTGTTAGTAAGGCACAGTGTACTGTTAATTGAGTTATCATACCTGTCTCCAATTTTATTATAGACTTATGATTTCATTACAGTACTTTCAGTTTCACATATTTGGTACATGTTGTACTGACCTCCTTCGGGGGGCTGCGGGCCCAGGGTCGGGTCGTGACATTGTCTTGCACTAGTATACATATATAACATGATGGAGGGTCAAGATTAGTACAATTGTGTGGCTTGGATGAGTTTCACATGGATCTAGCCCAAGTGGCCCTTGGACTTAGTCAACATTGTCAAGCTTCAAGACTTTAGCAAGACTTGCTCATCTATTTAATGGTCAAATGACCCTTTTGCCCATGGTTCAATTCGTCCACTACCAATAAGGGGGGGTGACACGTGTCTCCCTCCCATTCGTCGCAATATTTCGTTTTCCGACAATTCCATAATCCCGATAAATTTTACTAGTCTCAAATCTTAACACTTTTGAGTTCTTACGTACATTCTTATAAACATATCATGGAATTCCGGGGTGTAACACGGTTATTGATTTACGGGCCTTGAAAAAGGTGGAAAAGTACGTAGAAACAAAGGAAATGCTGCCAGCGGCGTATTCAACTTGGCAAGTGGATTGAGCTGGAGAGATATGTGGAACTTTTCTTATATCTTGAACATGAGTAGCTATAAATGTATAGTACGGTAGACGTACGAGATTTAAATGAATTTAATTTCATCTGATATCCTTGACTTGTTTAAGAATGTCCAAGTTGGTTGAGTTAGAGAATTAACTCACTTGTTTTAAAGGTTAAAGATGTCTTAGTTTCTAAAGCATAAAGTTAGTATAACGACTTTATGGGAAGTTGGTTATAACAACTTTATGGGAAGTTAAAAGAATGGTTTATTCTAATAAGGTAAACACATATTTCTTGACTTGAAAATGTATAGAATACTTGATTTGAAAAGTATTGATTACTTGAACTATTCTAAAGTTAAGAACCATGATTTCTAAAGTTAAGAGACTTGAAGTATTCTGAACGTTATGGAACTTTATTTGAAAGTATATGATACTTTGTTTTTAAAAGTATAAGTCTCTTGGTTATAAAAAAAATGAATTTGTCTAAAACATAAAGATTTATAACGGCTTTATGGGAAGTTAGTTATAACGGCTTTATGAAAGGTTAAGAGAGTAGTCTATTTGATTGATAGGCATGAGTTGCCTAGGTTGTGAAATTAGAAGTTACTTGGTTTCAAAGCCTTGAAATGAATTTCTAAAGGTGTAGTAACTTAATTGGAAAAATAGACATGCCTTGATACTACGGGTGTTAGTATCTTGGGGTTTTATATAAAAAGGAGTCTTTTGAAAATAATGGAAGTACGTAGTATTTTGGGTTAAATTCCCGGATTTTTATGTGACACGAAAGTGCCTTGAGTTTATAAAATGAAATTCATTTTTGTATGTTAATGAAAGTCTAAAAGATTTTATGAACTTGCCTATGTTTGCTTGCGATAGCCTTTAAGTGCAAGTATTATATTTCTATGCAGCCGTGTCTCTCAGTTGGAGGGCCGGCTATGTTGTTGTGAGTTTACTTGGACGTACCGGCAGTGATGAAGGATTCCACGGGTATGCTTCCATTGTGATTGTTCCATGGACATGCTTATACGATGAAGGATTCCGGGGCATGCGACCATGTTATATACTATTACTCCATGGACTAGCTCCCCATGAAGACATGTACCCGAGATGAGGGATTCCACTGGCATGTTATATACTATGATCACGCCATGGACATGCTTATACGATGTAGGATTCCGGGGCATGCGACCATGTCATATACTATTACTCCATGGACTAGCTCCCCATGAAGACATGTACCCGAGATGAGGGATTCCACGGGCATGTTATATATTATTATTACCCCATAGATTAGCTCTCCATGAAGTCATGTACCCGAGATGAGGGATTCCACGGGCATGAGATATATATATATATATATTGCATATGTGCACGTCGTCAGTGAGGTAGGATTCCACGGGCGTGTTACATGGATATATTTTACACTTACGACTTCCGGCAGATATGGAGGATTCCACGGGCACGCTTTGATATTGCGGGCTTGAGACCCTTACTGGACTGTGTGATGGTTTTGAGGGCTTGTGTCCCTAGCCATGGTGTGACTATTGTTTATGTGTTAAAATAGTCTTTAAAAGGAAAAACTGACTTTCATTACTTTCGTTTCGGCAAAGCACGGTTGTACTGTAACTTTGATTATCATACTTGTCTCCAGCTTTTTATATCTAGACTTTATGATTTAAATTACAGTACTTTCAGTTTTACATACTTGGTACATATTTTGTACTGACCTCCTTCGGGGGGCTGCGTTCATGTCGCAGGTTGAGGTACATAGCTTGTTGATCCTCACTCTTAGGATCACTGTTCAGTTCTTGGAAAGCTCCATTTCTCCGGAGGCTTTGTCTTTTGGTACAGTTTCCTGAGGTTGTAGATTTATGTACATTCAGGGGTATGGCGGGGCCCTGTCCTGTCACAGTTGTTATGTCAAAACTATTAGAGGTCTGTAGTCATATCTTGTGGGTCGGTTTGAAAAAAAAAGAGGTAACTGCTTTTGGTTTACGTATATATATGCCTAGGGACGTAGCCTTATCGTATAGCCTGTTCTTTATTTCTTGTTGAGTTTATGTATGTTCCGCTGATTATCTCTGATGTATACCTGTAAAGGTGCCCAGGTAGGGCACCAGTCGCGGGCCCGGGATCGGGTCGTGACAACAGTGTACTGTTATTTGAGTTATCATACATGTCTCCAGTTTTATTTTAGACTATATGATTTCATCTCGATTTCGCTTTACATACTTGAGTACATCTGACTTTCTTCGGGAGCTGCGTTCATGTCGCATGTAGGGGTAAGCAGGTTGTGGATCCTTACTCTTAGGATCACTGATCAGTTTTCAGAAGACTCCATTTCCCCGGAGGCTTGTCTTTTGGTACGGTTTCCCTGATGTTGTAAATTTATGTACATTCAGGGGTATGGCGGGGCCCTGTCCTGTCACAGTTGTTAAATAAAAATTCTTTGAGGTCTGTAGTCATATCTTGTGGATTGGGTTGTAAAAAGAAAGAGATAACTGCTTTTGGGCTTATGTATATATTTTTCGGAAGGTGGCCTTATCGGCTAGCCTGTTGATATTTCATGACTAGTAATTTTTTAGTTTTATGTATGTTCCGCTGCTATTCTCTGATATATACCAGTGAGGGGTGCCCAGGTAGGGCACCAGTCGTGGGCCCGGGGTCGGGTCATGACAAAAGTGGTATCAGTGCAGTTAGTCCTCGGAAAGTGTTTACAGACCGTGTCTAGTAGAGTCTTGATTATCGGTGTGTTGTGCACCACATCTATAATCAGGAGGCTGCAGGACATTTAGGATTGATTTCCATTATTCTCTCTCTGAGATCGTGTAGTAGAGTTGTCTTATTAGGTTGAATCCTCTATGACCTATTCTTATGTATCAGTTATACCTCCACGGAAGGCGACCAGGGCCCAGAAGGGAAAAGCAGCAGCAGGAGCTGCTAGTGGTACGCAGAGGGTTACTAGGACTCAGGCCCAGACTATGCCTGAGGTTGTGGCCCAGGCGGCGAGTTCAGTTACGCCGGCAGTATTAGAGGAGCCGAGAGCAGCCGTAGCTCCAGAGGTTCCGATACCTGAGCCTCCAGCCTGGCACCAGGCAGTATAGAGATTATGGAGAGCGGTCGTTATTGACTAGCATAGTGGCGGCAAGCGACAGCGAGCGTAGCTAACCCTAGAGCCGACAGTTTGAGGATTCGAGATTTTCTGGGTTGTAATCCACCCGAGTTCTATGGTTCGAGATCTGAGGATGATCCTCAAGAGTTCATTCGGTAGATACAGCGGACTATGTAGGTACTTAGGGCCTCGAAGACAGAGTCAGTTGTGCTAGCTTCTTACCGGTTATGCGATATTGCGTTGAACTGGTTTGAGTCATGGGAGCTGTCTAGAGGTGTGGGTGCTCCTCCAGCTGTTTGGGATAAGTTCACAGAGGCCTTCCTTGATCACTTTTTGCCTCCTGAGATGAGAAGAGCCCACGTGGATAGGTTCTTGACATTGAGACAGAATGAGAGGACCATCAGAGAGTACAACCTGGAGTTTGACTCATTGGTCAGGTATGCGTTCACTATTGTGGCTGACATGGTGGACAGAGTTCACCGCTATGTGATGGGGCTAAAGCGTTATATGGTTACTGCATGCCTGGGAGTGGCCCTTCAGCCAGGTATGGATATTGCCAGGATGCAGGCGTATGCACAGGGGATTGAGGACCGAGAGAGAGAGGACCAGCCAGAGCCAGGACAACCCAATAGGGCCAGGACGGCAGGGTTTCAGGGTAACTTTCGAGGCGACGCCTCAAAGAATGAGCTTGGTCTACGCTCACCAAGACGCAGTGCTCCTTCCCGATTTTATGGCAGGAGGTTTGATCAGCTGGGTTATTCGGGAGCAGGTCAGGGCTTCGGGTTTCCAGGGGAACCAGGGTCCTAGTCAGATGAGGCTACCTTTACCTCGGTGTGGTCGATGTGGTAGGTCCCATCGTGGGGAGTGTCATATTTCTCCAGGAGCTTGTTACTCTTGCGGCCAACAGGCCATTTGAAGAGGGATTGTCCGACCAGAGGCAGCATGGGTGGTATGATTCAGCTACAAGGTCAGTTGCCGGGTCTTCATCTTCTGTGGTTATTCCCCCCGGAGGGCAGGGGGTTCACGGACCGGCAGGCCGCGGCAGAGGTCGTGGTGGAGGTCCTAGTTCTAACGGTCCACAGAACCACATATATTCCTTAGTCAGCCGGCAAGATCAGGAGGCTTCCCCAGATGTCGTCACAGGTACATTATTGATTTCATGCTGTGACGTTTATGCTTTGATAGATCCAGGTTCTACCTTGTCCTATGTGTCCCCTCTTATTGCTGGTAGAATAGGGATAGAGCCGGTGTCGATAGAGCCTTTTGAGGTAGCTACGCTAGTGGGTGATTCGGTGTTAGCTGAGCGGGTGTACAAAGATTGACTGGTGTTCATATACAGTCGTCAGACCCTAGCGGACTTGATAGAGTTGGAGATGACAGATTTTGACATCATTATGGGTATGGACTGGTTGACTTCTTGTTATGCCAACGTTGACTATACAGACAGGTTAGTCCGATTCCAGCTTCCCGGTGAGCCGGTTATCGAGTGGAAGGGCAATACAGTGTCGCCGAGGGGTAGGTTTATTTCTTACCTCAAGGCTAGGAAGATTGTCACGAACCGACCCCGGGCCCGCGACTGGTGCCCTACCTGGGTGTTATACCCCGTATTTCCAGAGTATGTACGTAAGGACGTACATAGAAAGTTTGAGCCTTAAGATTAGGCAAGGTTCGAAATTTGGGCACAAGTGCCGAAAGGAGTCGTTTTTCGACGAAACGTTTTACTAAACTTGCGAAGGGAAAATTCCGGCTATGTCATTTCTAATTTTTGCGGATTTTTCCGAGAGACGAAACATTTTGGACCAACGGGAGGGTGACATGTGTCACCTCACATCGAAGGACTTGGGGCGGCAATGGGACGAAAGAGAGCACTTTAGTTGGTAGGATATTTTGTGCAAGTTGTGTGGTAGATGGATAAGGTCCACATGGTTAAAATCTAGCCCTACACTTGCACCACACTTGTCTTCATCTTGGCCATTGGTTGGCCTTTGGTTAGCCTATAAATACTCCCCTAAGTTGAATACTTTCTTCATCCTCACTTGAAAACTTCTAAGGCAAAAACCCTCCCTCTCCCTCTTGTGCTCTCGTCCGACACACCCCCTCCCGCTTTGTTGTAGCCTAGCCGAAACACCCCTCCCCCTCTTGGAGGCCCTCGGCCGAGAATACCCCCTCCCCCTAGCCTAGTTGCTAGTCGAAATACTACCCCCCTTGGTTGAGAAATACTTCTCCAAGTATTGTTGTAATGCCCAAAATACCTTAGCCCTTATATCTTGTAGTACTTTCCAAAGTACCCTCTATACGAAAAAGCCCAGAAAATACTATTATACTTTCTTTAGCCACTAAACGAAACCCTAAGGAAAACCTTCATAGTCGGTTGAAGTGTTAAGTAAGTGCGTAGAACTTCTAAGGGTTGTTTGGAGCGGGTTGGAGCACTCGGAGTAGGAGCTTAACGTTGCTCAGGAGCGACATTATACTTGGATAATTTTTGGGCTCATCGAGGTAAATACTATTGTCCTTCTATTGTAATTGGAAATTACATACTGTAGTAGTATAGAAATGAATAAAAGATTCATAGAAGAGATTTGAACTGTAATAGAAGGATATTACAGAAAAGGATTGAACTGAAATCACTTCAGAAGAATATAAGTAGAAGTTAAAGCGCATTTACATAGGATCAGACATGAGACCGATAACCTTTATTGGTTGAATGTTTTGCAAGTAGCATGTGCTACTTAGAAGGTGGACAAGGCTAGCCGGGTTATAGCCGTGGAGCGTTTTGCTTATAGTCGATAATCATCGCGAGGTATGTGATTCTTTCTATACTCTTGAGCATGATATTTTAAAGGAAGGTATATATTGTACGGCAATGTCTTTTGACTTAAGCCTGAATAATATATAGTACGGTAGACGTACGTGTGATAATTGAACGTAGTCGTACGACAATGTCTTTTGACTTAAGCCTGAATAATATATAGTACGGTAGACGTACGTGTGCTAATTGAACGTAGTTGTACGGCAATGTCTTTTGACTTAAGCCTGAATAATAAGAAACTTGAAGTATGTCACAAGAGTTAAGAAACCATTTTTGAAAGAAGAGTAACACTTGGTTTTAAAGGTTTTAAAAAGAGTTATGCTAGCTTTATGGGGAGTTAGGTATAACATCTTAAGAGAGGTAAAGAAAATGGTTTACTGATTTTAGAAGTTAAGAGACTTGATCTTATAAGATAAGAGACTTAACTTAAATGAATTAATATGAGTTTTGTGTGAAACCTCATTCGTGAGTAATGAGTACGTGGTTTTTAAAAGGAATAATGTTTTACTGATTTCGGAAATCAGAACGTGTATCGACAAACCACTGCAGCATTAATAAAGGAAAATGTATTGAATAATGAAGTATTATTAAAACCAGTAGAAACCTCCATCTGCATAGAAGCTAAGATGAGACAAAATGATATTACATTTCCTAGATCATGGCTGCTTAATAAGATTTATGAACAAGAATAACCTACTACTTTATGGCATATGTTACTCAATTGTTTTAAAAAGAGATTAAGACATTGAACTATGAAACTTTTCTAAAAAGAGACTTGAGTAATTGAAATTAGGCAAACTGGAACTTTAGGGAAAAGAAAGGCATTGTGTTGTCTTAAAATGGTTTAAAACTTAAAGTGTTATAACAGTTTTATGGGAAGTTGGTTATAACGACTTTATGAAAACAAAAGAAGGGTTTTTATCATTGGTTTTAATGTGGGAACTTGGCTTTAGAAAGAGAAGTTGTTTTGGTTTGCTTAAAAGATGTAAGTCACTCTATTTTATACTACGGGTATCGGGTGATTTTCATAAAAGGAATGGATCTCTTAAAAGGAATTTAACGTACGTAGTACTTTAGGGTTAAAACCCGGACTTTGACATAAAATGAAAGTACTTAGAGTTATGTATAACTTGCCTATGCTTGTTGTTGTGTAACTTGCCTATGCTTGTTGTTGTGTAACTTGCCTATGCTTATTGAGATAGTCTTTGTTGTGCAAGAATTGTGTTTCTATTCTACCGCGTCTCTCGATGGAGGGCCGGTTGACTTGTTGAGAACTTACTTGGACGCGTCTGGCGGTGACGGAGATTCCACTGTATGCTTCCATTAGCATTGGTACACGGGCATGTCTACACCGTTGATGGATTCGTGGGCATGTGACCATTTTTGGTTATGGCGAAGTATCGTGACTTACGGTTGTGATTGCGCGTACTGTTTACTTGCCCCGCCACCACGTGGCGCAGTGGATCTGCATGCTGTTGCACTTACCACGTGTCGCCTTCGCGCAAGATCGTGACTTACGGTTGTGATCGTGCGTAGCTTGTATACTTGCCCCGTCGCCACGTGGCGCGGTGGATCGGGTATAGGTTATTGCACTTGCCACGCGGTCGCCTTCGCGAGTCAAGATAGTGACGAGGTCTCGTGGTGCACGCTTTGGCATCGTGTAGGACTTGGTGTTCGTGTACTCGGTGTTGTTATATCATGATCGCCAGCGTGAGGAAGGAATTCCACCGCACGAGTGATGATTTGGAGGGCGTGAGTCCTTGACTTGATATGACTGTTTATATGTTGGGTACTGTAGTTTGGTTATCATACATGTCTCCTGCTTTATATAGACTGCTATGATTTCATTTATAGTACTTACGCTTCACATACTTGGTACTGTTAGATCGACCTCCTTCGGGGCTGCGTCATGCCGCAGTAGAAATACATCGGCCGTCGATCCCCGCTTTAGGATCACCTTTCAACAGATTGACGCTCCGTTCCTTCGGAGGCTGATCGGTTGGGATGTTACCCTGAGTCGGTAGGTTCTGGTACATTCAGGGGTAGGGCGGGGCCCTGTCCCGCCATCGGTGTTGTACAAATCTTATAGATCCAGAGCAATTGCCAAGTGTGGTTGTAAGGATTGTAACTGTTCAAATGTTTATATATATATATATATGTTGAAAGGCAACCATTTTGGTTGGCCTGTTTTCTTTCATCTTGATCCATGTCTATTTGCATGTTTAAGTTTTTAATTTCCGCTGGTTTTCTCTGATGTTGTATCACTAGGGTGCCCGGTAGGCACGATCACGCCCGGCCGGGTCGTGACAAAAGTGGTATCAGAGCAGTTAGTCCTCGGAAAGTGTCTACAGACCGTGTCTAGTAGAGTCTTGATTATCGATGTGTTGTGCACCACATCTATAATCAGGAGGCTATAGGACATTTAGGATTGGTTTCCATTCTTCTCATTCTGAGATCGTGCCTTAGAGCTGTATTGTAAGTTGGACCCCTCTGACGTACTTCGTTTTTACCAGTTATGCCTCCGCGTAAGGCAACCCGGGCCCAGAAGGGCAAAGCAGCAGAGGGAGCTGCGAGTAGAGCAGCGGCAGAGACCACAGTACCTGAGCCTCCAGTCCCGCAGTCTGGAGCAGAGGAGATGAGTTACAAGGAGTGGGCCCAGTTAATGGCCAGGGTTGTGGCCAGACTTGAGGATAGGCTGGACGCAGCAGTTCCAGTAGCACCAGTGGTTCACCCTAGATCAGATAGTTCGAGGCTACGGATTTTACGAGTTGTAAACCGCGAGTTTTATGGGTCGAGGCCCGAGGATGATCCGTAGGAGTTCATCAAGCGATTCACGGATCATGAGAGTGATCAAGGCATCGGAGACCGAGTCGGTAGTCCTAGGTTCGCATCGGCTGCGTGATACCGCAGTCGACTGGTTTGATTCGTGGGAGCTGTCCCGGGGAGAGAATGCACTTCCAGCTTTATGGGACGAGTTCTCAGAGGCATTTCTTGCACATTTCTTGCCTCCACAGATGAGGAGGGCTCGGGCCGACAGATTTTTGGTGTTGCGGCAGAACGGGCGTACGGTTCGGGAGTACAATGTGGAGTTCGACTCATTGGCCCGGTACGTCCCCGCGTTGGTAGCTAGTATGGAGGATCGGGTGCACCGATATGTTACAGGGCTCGATGATTACCTAGCAGAGAGTTGTTCGGGTGTAGCTCTTCAGCCGGGCATGGACATTGCCCGCATGCAGGCTTATGCACTTGGATGTGAGGAGCGGAGGAATCGACGGAATGACCGAGATCAGCGAAGAGGCGAACAGCAGGTCCTTTGATGACTTTCGAGGCGGATCGCCTCAGAAGCGAGCGATTATGCGCCTCCGCATGCAAGTGGTCCCCCACCATCGTCGGAACGTTTGGAATATTCAGGAGCAGGTCAGGGCTCCCAGGGTTCATATTTTCAGGGGAGTAGGAGTGCTCGCCGGATGAGGCCACCCGTATCTCAGTGTGACTATTGTGGTAAAGCCCATAGGGGGAAATGTCGTACTGGTTTGGGAGATTGTTATACTTGCGGCCGACAGGGCCATTTGACGCAGATCGTCCACCACGGTAGCGGTGGGATAGCACGACTACTAGATCGATGCGGGTTCTTCACCTTCCATAGCTAGGCAGATGTTCATACACCGCAGCCACGGTAGGTCGCGGTGGAAGTTCGATTTTAGCGGTCCTCTGAACCGCCTACTTTTAGGTATATCCTTAAACCCTCTAGAGACTTGTATGTATTGATGTTATGATAATGTGTTAAGTGTTATGTTCGGATAGCTTTGTGCTAAAATGTGATTAAGAAACCTGGTTAGTGAAAAAGGGTAAGCCTGGGGGTGAGAAATGATGAACCTTAGAATATTACAGTTGAGACCTTAGATGTAAGGCCGTTTTGAGTACCAGATTTTGCAAGTGATCCTTGTCGGAGTGCATTGTATGCCTAGAATTTATTGTGGGAAAATTTCCTTGGGTAGTGAAAAATGGAAGTGGTAGCTTTCATGATGTGAATTAGTAAGATTGTTCCGTATCGAGGAGCAAGAGTTGGCGCGACAGTGGGTCGGGTTGGGGCCATGTTGCGGGCCAACCCGCGACCTGTTTCGAGGAGGGGTCAGCTCTGGGTGGTCCCGCCAGGTGGTAGGGTCACGAGGGTGATAGGCCCAAGTTTAGACGACCATCGTATGAGACCAGAAGCGGATCGTAATGGCCGGGAATGGTCTTAAGGGAGATTGCGGCTAGTAAGATGACCAAGTTTGGAGGTGGTGACTCCAAAGTTTGAGAACTAAAGCGATGACTGAAGTGTGGTACGTATACTAGAAGAGTTCAAGTGTTCGAGAAGGGCACAACGAGTAAGGAAGGAAGAGAACGTGTGTTATTTCGTGGCCAGGCGTGGCGTTGGCAACTTGTTAGAAGATCTTCATCGCTATCCGTCTTGAGAAGGAACATTCGGGACGAATGTTTCTAAGGAGGGGAGAATGTTATACCCCGTATTTCCAGAGTATGTACGTAAGGACGTACATAGAAAGTTTGAGCCTTAAGATTAGGCAAGGTTCGAAATTTGGGCACAAGTGCCGAAAGGAGTCGTTTTTCGACGAAACGTTTTACTAAACTTGCGAAGGGAAAATTCCGGCTATGTCATTTCTAATTTTTGCGGATTTTTCCGAGAGACGAAACATTTTGGACCAACGGGAGGGTGACATGTGTCACCCTCACATTGGAAGGACTTGGGGCGGCAATGGGACGAAAGAGAGCACTTTAGTTGGTAGGATATTTTGTGCAAGTTGTGTGGTAGATGGATAAGGTCCACATGGTTAAAATCTAGCCCTACACTTGCACCACACTTGTCTTCATCTTGTCCATTGGTTGGCCTTTGGTTAGCCTATAAATACTCCCCTAAGTTGAAGACTTTCTTCATCCTCACTTGAAAACTTCTAAGGCAAAAACCCTCCCTCTCCCTCTTGTGCTCTCGTCCGCCACACCCCCTCCCCCTTTGTGGTAGCCTAGCCGAAACACCCCTCCCCCTCTTGGAGGCCCTCGGCCGAGAATACCCCCCTCCCCCTAGCCTAGTTGCTAGTCGAAATACTACCCCCCTTGGTTGAGAAATACTTCTCCAAGTATTGTTGTAATGCCCAAAATACCTTAGCCCTTATACCTTGTAGTACTTTCCAAAGTACCCTCTATACGAAAAAGCCCAGAAAATACTATTATACTTTCTTTAGCCACTAAACGAAACCCTAAGGAAAACCTTCATAGTCGGTTGAAGTGTTAAGTAGAAGTTGTGTAGAACTTCTAAGGGTTGTTTGGAGCGGGTTGGAGCACTCGGAGTAGGAGCTTAACGTTGCTCGTGAGCGACATTATACTTGGATAATTTTGGGCTCATCGAGGTAAATACTCATCCTTCTATTGTAATTGGAAATTACATACATCGTAGTAGTATATAAATGAATAAAAGATTCATAGAAGAGATTTGAACTGTAATAGAAGGATATTACGTAAAAGGATTGAATCAAATCACTTCGTAAGAATATAAGTAGAAGTTAAACTGCATTTACATAGGATCAGACATGAGACTGATAACCTTTATTGGTTGAATGTTTTGCAAGTAGCATGTGCTACTTAGAAGGTGGACAAGGCTAGCCGGGTTATAGCCGTGGAGCGTTTTGCTTATAGTCGATAATCGTCGCGAGGTATGTGATTCTTCCTATACTCTTGAGCATGATATTTTAAAGGAAGGTATATATTGTACGGCAATGTCTTTTGACTTAAGCCTGAATAATATATAGTACGGTAGACGTACGTGTGATAATTGAACGTAGTCGTACGGCAATGTCTTTTGACTTAAGCCTGAATAATATATAGTACGGTAGACGTACGTGTGCTAATTGAACGTAGTTGTACGACAATGTCTTTTGACTTAAGCCTGAATAATAAGAAACTTGAAGTATGTCACAAGAGTTAAGAAACCATTTTTGAAAGAAGAGTAACACTTGGTTTTAAAGGTTTTAAAAAGAGTTATACTAGCTTTATGGGGAGTTAGGTATAACGTCTTAAGAGAGGTAAAGAAAATGGTTTACTGATTTTAGAAGTTAAGAGACTTGATCTTATAAGATAAGAGACTTAACTTAAATGAATTAATATGAGTTTTGTGTGAAACCTCATTCGTGAGTAATGAGTACGTGGTTTTTAAAAGGAATAATGTTTTACTGATTTCGGAAATCAGAATGTGTATCGACAAACCACTGCAGCATTAATAAAGGAAAATGTATTGAATAATGAAGTATTATTAAAACCAGTAGAAACCTCCATCTGCATAGAAGCTAAGATGAGACAAAATGATATTACATTTCCTAGATCATGGCTTCTTAATAAGATTTATGAACAAGAATAACCTACTCGCCTATGGCATATGTTACTCAATTGTTTTAAAAAGAGATTAAGACATTGAACTATGAAACTTTTCTAAAAAGAGACTTGAGTAATTGAAATTAGGCAAACTGGAACTTTAGGGAAAAGAAAGGCATTGTGTTGTCTTAAAATGGTTTAAAACTTAAAGTGTTATAACAGTTTTATGGGAAGTTGGTTATAACGACTTTATGAAAACAAAAAAAGGTTTTTATCATTGGTTTTAATGTGGGAACTTGGCTTTAGAAAGAGAAGTTGTTTTGGTTTGCTTAAAAGATGTAAGTCACTCTATTTTATACTACGGGTATCGGGTGATTTTCATAAAAGGAATGGATCTCTTAAAAGGAATTTAACGTACGTAGTACTTTAGGGTTAAAACCCGGACTTTGACATAAAATGAAAGTACTTAGAGTTATGTATAACTTGCCTATGCTTGTTGTTGTGTAACTTGCCTATGCTTGTTGTTGTGTAACTTGCCTATGCTTGTTGTTGTGTAACTTGCCTATGCTTGTTGTTGTGTAACTTGCCTATGCTTATTGAGATAGTCTTTGTTGTGCAAGAATTGTGTTTCTATTCTACCGCGAGGGCCGGTTGACTTGTTGAGAACTTACTTGGACGTACCGGCAGTGACGGGAGATTCCACGGGTATGCTTCCATTAGCATTGGTACATGGGCATGTCTACACCGTTGATGGATTCTGTGGGCATGTGACCATTTTTGGTTATGGCGAAGTATCGTGACTTACGGTTGTGATTGGGTGCGTAGCCTGTTTACTTGCCCCCGTCGGCGCGTGGCGCAGTGGATCTGCAGGTTGTTGCACTTACCACGTGTCGCCTTCGGCGCGATATCGTGACTTACGGTTGTGATCGGGTGTGTAGCTTGTATACTTGCCCCCGTCAGCTACGTGGCGCAGGTGGATCGGGTATAGGTTATTGCACTTGCCACGTGTCAGCTTCGCGAGTCAGTATAGTGACGAGGTCTCGTGGTACGGCTTTGGCATCAGGTAGGACTTGGTGTTCAGGTGTACTCCTTGGTGTTGTTATATCATAGACTGTCGGCAGTGAGGAAGGAATTCCACGGGCACGAGTGATGATTTGGAGGGCGTGAGTCCTTGACTTGATATATTTGTTTATATGTTAGATCGTAGTTTGGTTATCATACATGTCTCGCTTTATATAGATCGCTATGATTTCATTTATAGTACTTTACGATTTCACATACTGTTGTATTGACCTCCTTGGGGCTGCGTTCATGCCGCAGTAGAATCGTCATTGTCGATCCCCGCTTTTTAGGATCACCTTTCAGCGTATTGGGAAGCTCCGTTCCTTCGGAGGCTTATCTTTGGTATGTTACCCTGAGTCTGTAAGTTCTTGTACATTCAGGGGTATGGCGGGGCCCTGTCCCGCCATAGTTGTTGTAAAAATCTTAAGTGCAGCCTTTGTTGTGGGCAGGGTTGTAAGGATTGTAACTGTTCAAATGTTTATATATATATATATATGTTGAAAGGCAACCATTTTGGTTGGCCTGTTTTCTTTCATCTTGATCCATGTCTATTTGCATGTTTAGGTTTTTAATTTCCGCTGGTTTTCTCTGATGTTGTATCACTAGGGTGCCCGGGGTAAGGCACCAGTCACGGGCCCGGGTTCGGGTCGTGACACTGGGCACCCATTTCAGGTATACATCAGAGAATAGCAGCGGAACATACACAACTCATAAAAATAATTAGACAGCAAATATCAACAGGCTAGCCGATAAGGCCACCCTCCGTGAAATATACATAATCCAAAAATAAAACAGCACATCTCTGTTCTAACAACCCAATCCACAAATATGACTACAGACCTCTAAAAATAACAACAGTGATGGGACAGGGCCCCGCCATACCCCTGAATGTACATAAATCTACAACATCAGGGAAATCGTACCAAAAGACAAGCCTCCGGAGAAATGGAGCTTCTGACACCTGATCAGTGATCCTAAGAATGAGGATCCACCACCTTCTTACCCATACCTGCGGCATGAATGCAGCCCCCCGAGGAAAGGGGGTCAGTACACAATATGTACCAAGTATGTAAAACTGGAAAAATACTGCAATTTACATCATAAGTCTAAAAAAAGCTGGAGACATGTATGATAATCAAATTAACATTATAATGTGCCTTACTAACAATGAGAGTAAAATATACATTTCCGGTTCTTAAAAATAGGAAACCTGTGATTTACCTAGGACCATCCGCCCGTAGTATTATCACGCAATCCTACTCCTGGGACTATTTCACCCGCATAGGCCGTATGGACCCGCATGAGGTAACTTCCTCGCATAGGACTGGTCCACCCCGCATAGGACTACTTCACCCGCATGAGCCCTACGGACTCGCATGAGGTATTCCTCGCATCATGGGTAGCAAATCCACGGAATATGCAAATGCCACAAGCCCGGGGAACGACCCCGTAATGAACAATATATCACAAGCACAACCGACTACTATAAATAACATAAACAAGTTAAGAAACCCCTTAACTTCTCATTTGACTTAATTACCATACACTCTCATTTCTTTTAACTTAAGGCACTATCGTATCATAAAAGATCCGGGAATTTAACCCAAAGTACTACGTACTTCTATTCTTTTAAAATGACTTTTTTTCATATAAAACTCCAAGATACTAATAACCGTAGTATCAAGCCATATTTACTTTTCAAGACAAGTCACAATACCTTTTAGAACTACATTTATAGGCTTCTGATTCAAGTGACTTTTTACCTTAAAACGTTAAGCAACTGATGCCTTCAAATCAATTTGCCTTTCTTCCTTTCAAGTCATTTTATCTTTATTTACATTACTAGAGCAGCCATTCTTTTAACTTCCCATAAAGTTATTATAACCAACTTCTCATAAAGCCGTTATACTAACTTTATGCTTTAGACACAAAGGCATTCTTATCCTTTTAAAAACAAGTGAGTTAATTCTCTAACTCAACCAACTTGGACATTCTTAAAACAAGTCAAGGATACCAAATGAAACTGAATTCATTTAAAGCTCGTACGTCTACCGTACTATACATTTATAACTAATCATGCTCAAGAGATAGGAAAGTTCTACATACCTCTTCGGTTCAATCCACTTGCTAAGTCCAATATGCCGTACGTAGTATGTCAACCTATAATGACCATAATACGCCAATTAACCTCTAGTTTCAAACGTAGAATATTCTAAGTGTAAAGTCACCAAATTCTACGGAAAATCGGACAACACTTCCTTTGTTTCTACGTACTTTTCCACCTTTTTCAAGGCCCGAATTCAATAACCAAACATGCCACATTTAAGGCTCAACAATGTAGCTAACAACAGGGGATTACACGCCTAATAGGACGTGTAAAATTCTGCGCCACAATTGATATCAAACTAATCCAAAAAGGCAATGCCATTCGCGGCCAAAAGGTGCAACAACATATCATCCTTTCCAATTCATTTTCAATTCAAGTTGTTTAGTATAACATGTTATAAAGCCGCAATCGATTATAACAACTATAATCTTCAAGTAGATAACATGCGACGATTCTAATTATCGACCAAATTGTATTTCAATTTCAAATGGCTAACAAGGTCATTTCGGATTTTAGGCTTCCAATATCCATAACACTTATGAATCCTTAATACATATACCTCATGCTTGTTAAAATGTATAACTACAACAATATGTAATCTTATAACACTAAGAGAACAAGATTGTTACCTTTGACAAGCCTTAATCCAACTTCAACATCCGAAGTCGCTCCTTAGCAACTTAGCTCCTTTCCTTGACACTTCAATCCGCCACTTGAAGCCCTTAGAAGTTCACAAACAATTTTCCTTCAATTTCCAATCCAAACCTATGAAAGTGACTTAGGTTTTCACCCTGCGACTAATGCAAAAACGACACTTTTACGGGATCTTTCTATTGAGATACTCTTACAATACCCTTAGGAACCTTGGTTTAAAGTATGGAGATTATTGAACAACAAACAAAAAAATTTTGTCTTGAAAGAGGACCCTAACCCGAGAGCATGCTAGCAAGAACAAGAGTTCTTAAAATTTTTCTAAGTGTAAATAGCCTTGTATGTCTACTAGTATGCTTAAATAACACTATGGAGGGTCAAGATTAGCACATATGGGTGGCTTGGTTGCATTCACTAAAAGATCAAGCCAAGTGGCCCTTTGACTTAGTCAATATTATCAAGCTCTAGCCTAGCAAGACTTGCTCATCTTTACATTTGTCAAATGACCACTAAACCCATGGTCTAATTCGACTAAGACCAACCAAGGGGGTGACACGTGTCGCCCTCCCATTCGTCGCAATATTTCTTTTTCCGACATTTCCATAATTTCGATAATTTTTACTTGTCTCAAATCTTAACATTTTTGAGTTCTTACGTACGTTCTTATAAACATGTCCTAGAATTACGGGGTGTAACAAAGATGGTGCAGAAAGGGTACATCTATCATATGGTTCGGGTATTCGATACTGAGGCTGAGGTGCCAGTTCTTCAGTCAGTTCCGGTGGTTAGAGAGTTTCCGGATGTATTCCCAGATGATCTCCAGGTATTCCTCCAGAGAGGGAGATTGAGTTTTGTATTGATGTGCTGCCAGACACTCGGTCTATATTTATTCCGCCGTACAGGATGACACCTGCTGAGTTGAGAGAGTTGAAGGACCAGCTGAAAGATTTGCTGAAAAAAGGCTTTATTAGGCCTAGTATTTCTCCCTGGGAAGCGCTGGTTTTGTTTGTAAAGAAGAAGGATGGGACGCTGCGTATGTGTGTTGACTACGGGCAGCTGAATAAGGTAACCATCAAGAATAGATACCCCCTGCCCAGGATTGATGATTTGTTTGACCAGTTGCAGGGTGCGAGGTATTTCTCCAAGATAGAATCGCGATACGTTATCATCAAAGTAGTTAGAGGCAGATATTCCGAAGACTACATTCAGGACCCGGTATGGGCACTATGAGTTCAGGGTGATGTCTTTCGGTTTGACTAACACTCCAGCGGTATTTATGGATTTGATGAACCAGGTGTTCAAGCCATTTTTGGATACGTTTGTTATAGTATTCATTGATGACATCCTGGTTTATTCTCGCACAGAGCAGGAGCATGCAGATCACTTGAGGACGGTACTTGGGGTCCTCCGGAGCCGGCAGTTGTACGCCAAGTTCTCCATGTGTGAGTTTTGGTTGGCCTCAGTGACATTCTTGGGATACATTATCGGGGCTGACGGTGTTCAGGTTGATATGACAAAGATTGAGGCGGTCAAGACTTGGCCGAGACCTACTACTCTGACGGAGGTACGCCGCTTCTTGGGGCTGGCGGGTTATTATTGTAGGTTTGTGGAGCAGTTTCTCTTCGATATCCGCACCATTGACTAAGCTGACTCAGAAAGCGGCTAAGTTCCAGTGGACAGAAGCTTGTGAGAAGGGCTTCCAGTTACTGAAGGAAACGTTGACGACGACTCCAGTTCTTACTCTTCCCGAGGGATTAGAGGGCTATGTGATTTATTGTGATACCTCGGGTATCGGGCTAGGGTGTGTATTGATGCAGAACGACAAGGTTATAGCCTATGCTTCCCGACAGCTACGGAAGCATGAGAGGAATTACCCTACTCACGACTTAGAGTTGGCCGCAGTTATTCATGCCTTGAAGATTTGGAGACATTATTTATACGGGGTTCATGTGGATATTTATACAGACCACAAGAGCCTCCAGTACATCTTCAGGCAGAGGGAGTTGAACTTGCGGCAGAGACGGTGGTTAGAGTTGCTGAAGGATTATGATGTTGATATCCTCTACCATCCGGGAAAAGCCAACGTGGTTGCAGATGCTCTGAGTCGTAGATCTATGGGGAGTCTGTCAGAGGTACAACCAGATAGACAGTACATGGTCCGTAAGATCCATCAGCTGGCGAGCCTTGGGGTTCGGTTGGTCGATACCGATAATAGTGGGGTACGGGTTCGAGAGGTTGCCGAGTCTTCCATTGTTGAGGGGGTGAAGAGGCGACAATATGAGGATCCAGTTCTGATACGGTATCGAGATACGACTCTTCAAGAGGAGAAGAGTTTATTTGAGGTAGCGCCTGATGAAGTGCTAAGATTCGAGGGCAGATTGTGTGTTCCCGATGTTGCAGGACTTCGTCAGCGGGTTCTAGGGGAGGCACACAGTGCCCGTTACTCTATTCATCCATGGTCTACTAAGATGTACCATGACCTCAGATGTATGTATTGGTGGGATGGCCTAAAGATGGACGTAGTAGAGTTTGTTGCTCAGTGCCCGAATTGTCAGCAGGTCAAGGTTGAGCACCAGAAGCCCGGTGGGCTATTTCAGGCGATTGATATTCCAACATGGAAGTGGGAGGTGATCAACATTGATTTTGGTATAGGGTTACCTCGTACTCAGAGGAAGTGTGATTCCATCTGGGTTATTGTAGACAGGCTGACGAAATCAGCCCATTTTCTTCCAGTCAAGACTACGTATTCGGCTGAGGATTATGCTAGATTGTATATCAGGGAGATTGTGAGACTGCACGGAGTTCCTATATCTATTATATCGCATGCAGGAGCCCGGTTTACGGCTAACTTCCGGAGGTCTTTCCGTAAGGGTTAGGGACACAGTGAGTCTCGCATCGCTTCATCCTCAGACCGACGGGCAGGCAGAGCGTACTATCCAGACACTTGAGGATATGCTGCGGGCATGTGTTATTAATTTCAGGGGTAGCTGGGAGGATCATTTGCCTCTTGTTGAGTTTGCATATAACAACAGCTACCATACTAATATTTAGATGGCGCCATATGAGGCTTTGTATGGGCGGAACTGTAGGTCGCCGATTGGTTGGTTTGACGTGGGCGAGGTCCAGTTAGTCGGCCCAGACTTGATTCAGCAGGCTGTGGATAAGGTGAATCTTATCCAGGAGAGATCATAGCGTACTCGTAGTCGCGAAGTCTTATGCAGATAATCGGCGTCGACACTTGGAGTTTCAGGTTGACGATTAGGTCTTCTTGAAGGTATCACCCATGAAGGGTGTGATGAGGTTCGGAAAGAAAGGGAAACTTAGCCCAAGGTACATTGGGCCTTATCAGATCATCCGTAGAGTAGGCAAGGTTTCCTAAGAGTTGGAACTGCCATCCGACTTGGAGGCAGTACATCCGGTCTTCCATGTGTCTATGTTGCGGAAGTGTATCGGAGATCCATCGAGAGTTTTCCCAGCTAGTGATGTCCAGGTGATGGAGGGATTATCGTATGAGGAGAGTCCCATAGCGATACTCGATCACGTGTCAGCGATCATGACCAAGGATGTGGCTTCCGTCAAAGTCTTGTGGTGGAATGATAATAGAGAGGAGATGACTTGGGAAGCAGAGGAGGACATGATGAATGTTACACCCCGAAATTGTAGGACATGTATATAAGAACGTACATAAGAAATCAGGACATTAAGATTCGAGACTTGTAGAATTTATCGGAATTATGGAAATATCAAGAAACGAATTATTACGACGAATGGGAGGGTGACACGTGTCACCCCTTGCATTGGCCTTGTTCGAAATGGACCAAGGGTAAAGAGGTCAAATGACCAAGGCAAAGATGATCAAGTTGTTACACCCCGGAATTCCAGGATATGTTTTTAAGAACGTACGTAAGAACTAAAAAATGTTAAGATTAGAGACTTGTAAAAATTTATCGGAATTATGAAATTGTCGGAAAATGTAATATTGTGACGAATGGGAGGGAGACACGTGTCACCCCCTTATGGTGTCTTGGACGAAAATAAGAATGGGCAAAAGGGTCATTTGACCATTGTTAGGAAGACAAGTCTTGCAAGTAGTAAAGCTTGACAAAATTGACTTAGTCAATGGGACCACATGTATTGATATTTAAAAGAACTTTATCCAAGCCACACATTTGTGCACATATTGACCCTCCATTGTGCTATATAGTAGTACTAGTAGTGAGACAAGCTCCACACTTAGCCAAATTTTCAAGAAAATTGGATGAACAATACATGGTGCTCTCGGGTTCATCAAGAATGAAAAGGAAAAAAATTTGTTTGTTGTCCAATAATCTCCCCACTTTAAAACAAGGTTCCTAAGTGTATTGTAAGGGTATCTCAATAGAAAATCCCGGAGAAAGATAGTTTTCGTATTAGTCGCAAGATGAAAACCTAGTTGCTTTTCTAGGTTTTGTTTGGAAGATTGAAGGAAAGTTGTTTGTGTTATTATAAGGGTCTCAAGTGGCGGATTGAAGTGTCAAGAAGAGACTCTAAGTTGCTAGGGAGCGACTTCGGAATTGAAGTTGGACTAAGACTCGTTGAGGTAATAATCTTGTCTCTTAAAGTGTTACAAGATTATATATTGTTGTTATCCTTACATGTTTGCTAGCATGAAGTATATGTGTTGAAGTTTTATAAGTGTTATGGATTGTTGTAGCCTAAAATCCGAAATGTCATATAAGCCATTTGAAGTTGGATTACAATTTGGTCGTTAATTAGAATCGTCGCATGTTACTTACGTGAAGATTATAGTAACTTGGATTGAAAAGGAAATTGGGTAAGAATTGGTGTTATTGAATCTCAATGTTGCCGAATTGGCCTAAGTAGTTTGTATTAGTTTGATATCATTTGTGGGGCGGAATTTTACACGTCTTGTAGGCGTGTAATCCCCTATTGTTAACTACTTTGTTGAGCCTTAAATGTGGCGTGTTTGGTTATTGAATTCGGCCTTGAAAAAGGTGGCAAAGTATGTAGAAACAAAGGAAGTGCTGTCCGATTTTCCGTAGAATTTAGTGACTTTGCACTTGAAATACTCTACGTTTGAAGTAAGAAGTTAATAGACGTACTATGGTCATTATAGGTTGACATACTACGTACGGTGTATTGGACTTAGCAAGTGGATTAAACCGAAGAGGTATGTGGAACTTTCTTATCTCTTGAGCATGAATAAGTTGTAATGTATAGTACGGTAGACGTACAAGATTTTGACAATCTAGTCCATTTGATATCCTTGGCTTATTTTAAGAATGTCCAAATTGGTTGAGTTAAGAAATTAACTCACTTGTTTAAATTTTAAGGATATCTTGGTTTTCAAAAGTTAAGAGACTTTAAGTATGTTGAAAGTATTTTTGATACTTGTTTTGTTGGAAAGTTTAAGTCTCTTGGTTATAAAGAAGAATGTAAGTTTCTAAGGTATAAAGTTAGTATAACGGATTTATGGGAAGTTGGTTATAATAGCTTTATGGAAGGTTAAAAAGAGTGATTTACTCTAAGTAATTTAAGTATGATAAATGACTTGGAATAATGAAAGGAAAATTGATTTAAAGGCATCAATTGCTTACAGTTTTAAAAGGAAGAAGTCACTTGATTTAGAAGCCTATAATTGTATTTCTAAAAAAAAGTATTGTGACTTGTCTTGAAAAGTAATTATGACTTGATACTACGGTTATTAGTATCTTGGAAGTTTTATATGAAAAAGAGTCATTTTAAAAGAATAGGAGTACGTAGTACTTTGGGTTAAAGAAGAATGTAAGTTTCTAAGGTATAAAGTTAGTATAACGACTTTATGGGAAGTTGGTTATAATAGCTTTATGGAAGGTTAAAAAGAGTGATTTACTCTAAGTAATTTAAGTATGATAAATTACTTGGAATAATGAAAGGCAAATTGATTTAAAGGCATCAATTGCTTACAGTTTTAAAAGGAAGAAGTCACTTGATTTAGAAGCCTATAATTGTATTTCTAAAAAAAAGTATTGTGCCTTGTCTTGAAAAGTAATTATGACTTGATATTACGGTTATTAGTATCTTGGAAGTTTTATATGAAAAAGAGTCTTTTTAAAAGAATAGGAGTACGTAGTTGTTATACCCCGTAGTTGCAGGGTATGTATGTGAGGACGTACGTACGAGAGTACGGCAGAAATTTTGAAAAGAAAGAAAGATGTGAGTTTTCGACGGAAAAGTTTCCGGTTATTTGTGAAGAAAAAGGTTCGTTAATGGGAATTGGATTCCCAGATTTGGTATTTGGACTTCATAGATTATATTAGAATTTTGAGATTTTATTTTCGGAAATGGTCACGTGGGCCCCACGGGAGAAATTTACGCTTAAGGGGCCCGCTTTGTTTTTGAGATTTCCGGTAATTTGGATATTTTCGGAAGACGAAATATTCTGGGCGAATCGGGGGGCGACACGTGTCACCCCCATGTTTCACCCTTGGCCGATTTTACATTTGGGCACAACACCCGGTTAGAGTCGTTTTTCGACGAAACGTTTTACATAACTTGCGAAGGGAAAATTCCGGCTATGTCGTTTTGTATTTTTGCGGATTTTTCCGAGAGACGAAACATTTTTGGACCAACGGGAGGGTGACATGTGTCACCCTCACAACGGAAGACGTGGGGCGACTTGGCCGAATCGGCGGGCAAGTGGTGCTAGATATTTGTGTAGATATTTGTGAGGGTTTTAAGGAGTAGGGTCTAGGGTGCACTTGGCTTGATCTTGGCCTTACACTTGCCTTGCACATGGCTTGATCTTGGCCATTGGTTGGCTTTTGGTTTTGCTATAAATACCCCCCTTATGTTGATGAACTCTTCATCCACAAATGAGACCTTCCAAGCCTAAAATCCCTCCCTCCTCTAGTGTTGAGTTCGTCCAACTCATCCCCTCTTTTGAGAGCCTTGGCCGAGGCCTCCTCCTCCCTTGTGGTGCCTTGGTGGGTACCCCTAGCCTAGTTGTTTTCGTATAATACCCTTGTTGTGGTATAGAAATACTCCCTAGTATTGTTATAATGCCCAAAATACCTTAGCTTGTACCTTGTAGTATTCCAAAGATACCTCTTTACGTAGAGTCCTGAAATACTACCTTTTGTCCTTTTAGTCTCAAACCGAAACCCTAAGGAATCTTCATAGTTGGTGAAGTATTTGAGTAGAAGTTAGTTAGAACTTCTAAGGGTTGTTTGGAGTGGTTTGGAGCGCACGGTGGAGCTAAACCTTGCTCGGGATCGACATTATAACTTGGATAATTTTGGGCTTATCGAGGTAATTATCTTGTCCTCTATTGTAATTGGAAATTACATGTTTGTTAGAATATATAGTTGAAGTATACTATATACGGAACTATACTTAGTATTCGCAATGTCTTTTGACTTAAGCTGAAGAATAAAGAATCGAATCGAATCAGTATTTACATAGGGATCATTGCGGTAGACTTGTGTAAGACATCGAGTAGAATTGTACACGTCCGTAGGCGTAAACCCCCGGTTGGCTTGGTAGCCACCTCGATAGAGGAGGAGATTTACGCTGTATGTGGAGAGGCCGAATTTTCTATAGAAAGATAGAAACTTGTGTTTGGGGTTAATAGACGTTTTGACCTTTATAGGTGAAAGTACTAAGAGTAGCGTATTCTACTCGAGTGGAAAGGGCTAGCGTTGTAGTACTTGGAGCATTTTGCTTATTGTCGATAAATCGTCGCGAGGTATGTGAACCTCTTCCTATCTTTTCTAGCATGATTGTTGTGAACTATGTAGTACGGTGACGCATACGTGCTAAATGATTTGGTTGGTTTAAAACATAGGGTGTTATAATAGCTTTATGGGAAGTTAGTTATAACGACCTTATGTAAGTGAAAATGGTTTACTGATGTTAGAAGTTAAGAGACTTGATCTTATAAGATAAGAGACTTAACTTATTTGTTTTAATGTGGATGTTTGTGTGAAACCTCATTCGTGAGTAATGAGTACTTGGTTTTTAAAGGGATAATGTTTTACTGATTTCGGGAATCAGAATGTGTATCGACAGACCACTGCAGCGTTAATAAAAGGAAAATGTATTGAATAATGATGTGTTGTATTAAAACCAAGAGAAACCTCCATCCGCATGTAAGCTAAGATGAGACAAAATGATATTACATTTTCTAGATCACGGTCATTGTAATAAGATCGTTATAAACAAAGAATAAACTACTCACATATATGACATATGTTACTCAATTGTTCTAAAAAGGAATCAAGTGATTAAGTTTGGGAACTATGAAACCATTTGAAAATGAGAAGCTTGAGTAATTGAAACTAGGCAAACTGGAACTTAGGAAAAGAATGTTGTTACTTGGTTTTGAAAAGGAAGGTGGGTTGGTCATTCTAATACTACGGGTATCGGGTGACTTTTATAAAAGAAATGGATCTCTTTAAAAGAACTTAACGTATGTAGTACTTTGGGGTTAAAAACCCGGACTTTGGCATAAAATGAAAGTACTTTGAGTTGTGTGAAACTTGCCTATGCTTGTTGTTGTGAAACTTGCCTATGCTTGTGATGATAGCCTTTGTTGTGCAAGTGTGGTATTTCGTATTACCGCTCTCTCGATAGAGGGCCGGTCGACTTGTTGAGAACTTACTTGGACGTGCTGGCAGTGATGGAGAATTCCACGGGTATGTTTCCATTTTGATTACCGTCTTGTTGTTGATGTCACATGGACATGTCTACACCGATGCAGAATTCCGGGGGCATGCGGCCATGCGGTCGGGTTGATTACCCGATATATTGTTATTGTGGTTACATGGACATGTCTACACCGAGGTAGAATTCCGGGGGCATGTGGCTGCGCGCGTGGTTGATCACCCAAGATATTATTGTTGATGTCACATGGACGTGTCTACACCGAGGTAGAATTCCGGCACGTGGCCGGGCATTGGTATTATTGTTGCATCATGGACATGTCTACACCGGCGCATTCCGGCATGCGGCCATGATGCGAACATGATTGATGTTGTGGGCGTGAGACCCATAGTTATATTTGAGTGATGACTTGAGGCGTGAGTCCTCGATCGACATGATCGCTTTTATGTTGTGAATCGTAGTTTGGTTATCATACATGTCTCTCGCTTTATATAGACTAGTATGATTTCATTACGATCTTTTACATTTTCACATACTTGGTACTGTCAGATCGACCTCCTTCGGGCCGTTCATGCCGCAGTAGAGGTACATCGGCCGTGGATCCCCGCCTTAGGATCACAAATGCGTTTTGGGAAGCTCCGCTTTTCTGAGGCTTATCTTTTGTATGTGTTCCCGAGTTGTAGGTTCTTGTACATTCTGGGTATGGCGGCCCCGCCCCGTCATAGTCGTTGTAAATCTTAAGGTCCGTAGTACTGTTGGGCGGGGTTGTAAAGCGATTAAACTGCTCGTGTTTATGTATATACCAAGGCAACCGCTGCTGGCCTGTTTATTATTATATCTCTTGTTTCATGACTCATGTTTTACTTTCCGCTGGTTTTCTCTGATGTTGTATCACTAGGGTGCCCGGGATAAGGCACCAGTAACGGGCCCCGGAACGGGTCGTTACAAAAGTGGTATCAGAGCAGTTAATCCTCGGAAAGTGTCTACAGACCGTGTCTAGTAGAGTCTTGATTATCGGTGTGTTGTGCACCACATCTATAATCAGGAGGCTATAGGACATTTAGGATTGGTTTCTATTCCTCTCATTCCGAGATCGTGCCTTAGAGTTGTGTTGTAAGTTGTACCCCTCTGACGTATCTCGTTTTTACCAGTTATGCCTCCGCGCAAGGCAACCAGAGCCCAGAAGGGCAAGGCAGCCGAGGGTGCTTCTAGTGATATACAGAGGAGTACGAGGCGCAGCCGGACAAGACTGAGGTCAGGCTTGACGGCGGGTTTTGTACGCCGCCACCAAAGAAGTTTAGAGTCGCAGCCGTGGCTGATGAGACTACATACACTGAGCCTCCGGTCCACACCGGCGGCAGGAGATGGGTTACGAGAGATGGCGATTCTTGCCGCCGTGGTCGTGGCGATATGAGATAGGCCGATGCAGCAGCCTGGGCCCAGAGCACCATGCCGTTCACCCCGGCGAATAGTTTGAGGCTACGGACTTTCCGAGTTGTAGCCCGCGAGTTTTATGGGTCGAGGCACGAGGATGATCCGCAGGAGTTCATCCGGCGATTCGGATCATCACGGGTGATCAAGGCTTGAGACCGAGTGTGACCTTTGGTTCGCATCGGCCGCGTGATACCGCAATGATCGATTGGTTTGATTCATGGGAGCTTTCCCGGGGAGAGCATGCACTCCAGCAGTATGGGATGAGTTTTCGGGATTTCCTCACGCACTTCTTGCCTCCGCAGATGAGAGGGCACGGGCCGACAGATTTTTGATGCTTAGACAGAGCGGGCGTACGGTTCGGGAGTACAATGTGGAGTTCGACTCATTGGCCCGGTACGTCCAGCGTTGGTAGCTAGTATGGAGGATCGAGTGCACCGATATGTTACAGGGCTCGATGATTACATGTCAGAGGCATGTTCGTGAGTAGCCCTTCACCGCATGGACATTGCCCGCACGCAGCTCACGACCGATGTGAGGCACGGAGAGGTCGGCGGAATGACCAAGATCGCAGAAGAGGCCGAACAACAGGTCCTTTGGTGACTTTCGAGGCGGACCGCCTCAGCAGCATACTAGCTTTGTACCTCCGCCAGTGCAGAGTGGTCCTCCACAACCTTCAGAGTATTCGGAGCGGTCGTGGCTCGGGTTCAGTTTCGGAAGTGGGTGTTGGCGGACGGTCACCCCTACCTCTGTGGTCGATGGTAGACCGCATTTCGAAGTGTCGTGGTGCCAGGAGCTTGTTATTTTTGCGACAGCAGGCCATTTTATGCGGAACCGTCCGACCGGGTAGCACGGATGTTACGACTCACCCACGGATCGATGGCTGGTTCATCGCCTTCATAGCTTATGCGCCTGCAGGCGTGCCTATGATTAGAGTGGGCGGTAGCTTGGTATATCCTTAACCCTCTAGAGTTTTGGTATGCTTGTTATGATGGTCTCATTATTATGTGCTATGTACGAATAGCGTTGTGTTAATTGTGAGTTAGAAAACATGCTTAGTTGGGAGGATACGTATGGGGGCATGGTAAGTGTGAACCTTAGACTATGTCACGACTGAGACCTTAGGGGTAAGGTCGTCTTGAGTTAAAGATTTATTTTTGACCCTTATCAGAGTAGTAGTATACGTGGGATTTATTTGTGTGATAAGTCCGTGGGTAGTGTGAGATGGAAGTGGTAGCTTTCATGATGTGAATTAGTAAGATTGTTCCGAATCGGGGAACAAGAGTTTGGCGCGGTTGGGGGTCGGGTTGAGGACCATTTGCGGGTCAACCCGTAACCCGGTTTGGGGTGGGGTCAGTTCTGGGTGGTCCCGCCAGGTGGTAGGGTCACGAGGATGCTAGGCCCAAGTTTGTGCGACCAACGTATGAGTTCGTGGACGCGTTCGACCGTAGCGGTTCGTAAAGGCCGGAATGGCCTTAAGGAAGTTTGAGGTTAGTAAGATGACCAAGTTTGGAGGTAGTGACTCGCAGATTTTCGGGAACGGAAGTAATGACTGAAGTATGGTACATACTGGGAGAGTTCAAGTGTTCGAGAAGGGCACGACGAGTAAGGAAGGAAGATAACGTGTGTTATTTCGTGGCCAAGCTGTGGCGTTGACAACTTGTTAGAGGAACTTCATCGATATCCGTCTTGAGAAGGAACATTCGGGACGAATGTTTCTAAGGAGGGGAGAATGTTATACCCCGTAGTTGCAGGGTATGTATGTGAGGACGTACGTACGAGAGTACGGCAGAAATTTTGAAAAGAAAGAAAGATGTGAGTTTTCGACGGAAAAGTTTCCGGTTATTTGTGAAGAAAAAGGTTCGTTAATGGGAATTGGATTCCCAGATTTGGTATTTGGACTTCATAGATTATATTAGAATTTTGAGATTTTATTTTCGGAAATGGTCACGTGGGGCCCACGGGAGAAATTTACTGGCTGGGCCCGCTTTGTTTTTGAGATTCCATCGGTAATTTGGATATTTTCTAAGACGAAATATTCAGGCGAATCGGGGCGACACGTGTCACCCCCATGTGGCACCCTCGCCGATTTTACATTTGGGCACAACACCTTGCTAGAGTCGCCGACTAAACGCTTTACATAACTTGCGAAGGAAAATTCCGCTATGTCGCTTTTGTATTTTTGGGGATTTTTCCGAGAGACGAAACATTCGGACCAACGGGAGGGTGACATGTGTCACCTCACAACGGAAGATGTGGGCGCACTTGGCCGAATCGGCGGGCGTGGTGCTAGATATTTGTGTAGATATTTGTGAGGGTTTTAAGGAGTAGGGTCTAGGGTGCACTTGGCTTTATCTTGGCCTTACACTTGCCTTGCACATGGCTTGATCTTGGCCATGGTTGGCTTTTGGTTTTGCTATAAATACCCCTTATGTTGATGAACTCTTCATCCACAAACGACCTTCCAAGCCTAAAATCCTCCTCCTCTAGTGTTGAGTTCGCCCAACTCATCCCCTCTTTGAGAGCCTCGCCGAGGGCCTCCTCCCCCTTTGTGGTGCCTTGGCGGTACCCCCTAGCCTAGTTGTTTTCGTATAATACCCTTGTTGTGGTATAGAAATACTCCCTAGTATTGTTATAATGCCCAAAATACCTTAGCCTTGTACCTTGTAGTATTCCAAAGATACCTCTTTACGTAGAGTCCGGAAATACTACCTTTTGTCCTTTAGTCTCAAACCAAACCCTAAGGAATCTTCATAGTTGGTCAAGTATTTGAGTAGAAGTTGGTTAGAACTTCTAAGGGTTGTTTGGAGTGGTTTGGAGCGCACGAATTGAGCTAAACCTTGCTCAGATCGACATTATAACTTGGATAATTTTGGGCTTATCGAGGTAATTATCTTGTCCTCTATTGTAATTGGAAATTACATGTTTGTTAGAATATATAGTTGAAGTATACTATATATGGAACTATACTTAGTATTCGCAATGTCTTTTGACTTAAGCTGAAGAATAAAGAATCGAATCGAATCAGATTTACATAGATCAGACAAGAGACTTGTGTAGACATCGAGTAGAATTGTACACGTCCCGGTAGACGTGTAAACCCCCGGTTGGCTTGTAGCCAGGCCTCGATAGAGAGGAGATTTACGCTGTCATGGGGAGGTCTTTGAATTTTCTATAGAAAGATAGAAACTTGTGTTTTGGGGTTAATAGACGTTTTGACCTTTATAGGTGAAAGTACTAAGAGTAGCGTATTCTACTCGGAGTGGAAAGGGCTAGCAGGTTGTAGTACTTGGAGCATTTTGCTTATTGTCGATAAATCGTCGCGAGGTATGTGAACCTCTTCCTATCTTTTCTAGCATGATTGTTGTGAACTATGTAGTACGGTAGACGCATACGTGCTAAGTGATTTGGTTAGTTTAAAACATAGGGTGTTATAATAGCTTTATGGGAAGTTAGTTATAACGACCTTATGTAAGTGAAAATGGTTTATCATGTTAGAAGTTAAGAGACTTGATCTTATAAGATAAGAGACTTAACTTATTTGTTTTAATGTGGATGTTTGTGTGAAACCTCATTCGTGAGTAATGAGTACTTGGTTTTAAAGGGATAATGTTTTACGATTTCGAATCGAATGTGTATCGGCAGGACCACCGCAGCGTTAATAAAAGGAAAATGTATTGAATAATGATGTGTTGTATTAAAACCAAGTAGAAACCTCCATCCGCATGAAGCTAAGATGAGACAAAATGATATTACATTTTCTAGATCATGGTCACGTAATAAGATCGTTATAAACAAAGAATAAACTACTCACATATATGACATATGTTACTCAATTGTTCTAAAAAGGAATCAAGTGATTAAATTTGGGAACTATGAAACCATTTGAAAATGAGAAGCTTGAGTAATTGAAACTAGGCAAACTGAACTTAGGAAAAGAATGTTGTTACTTGGTTTTGAAAAGGAAGGTGGGTTGGTCATTCTAATACTACGTATCGGGTGACTTTTATAAAAGAAATGGATCTCTTTTAAAAGAACTTAACGTATGTAGTACTTTGGGGTTAAAACCCGACTTTGGCATAAAATGAAAGTACTTTGAGTTGTGAAACTTGCCTATGCTTGTTGTTGTGAAACTTGCCTATGCTTGTTGTTGTGAAACTTGCCTATGCTTGTGATGATAGCCTTTGTTGTGCAAGTGTGGTATTTCTGTGTTACCGCGTCTCTCGATAGAGGTCGACTTGTCGAGAACTTACTTGGACGTCGGGCGGTGATGGAGAATTCCACCGTATGTTTCCATTTTGATTATCGCTCTTGTTGATGTCACATGGACATGTCTACACCGATGCAGACCGGCACGCGGCCACGCGGTCGGGTTGATTACCCGATATATTGTTATTGTGGTTACATGGACATGTCTACACCGAGGTAGAATTCCGGGGCATGTGGCTACGCGCGGTTGATCACCCAAGATATTATTGTTGATGTCACACGGACGTGTCACACCGAGGTAGAATTCGGGGCATGTGGCGTGGGGCATTGGTATTATTGTTGCATCACGGACATGTCTACACCGATGCAATTCCGGGGCACGCGCCATGATGCGAACATGATTGATGTTGTGGGCGTGAGACCCATAGTTATATTTGAGTGATGACTTGAGGCGTGAGTCCTCGATCGACATGATCGCTTTTATGTTGTGAATCGTAGTTTGGTTATCATACATGTCTCCGCTTTATATAGACTAGTATGATTTCATTACTGATATCTTTTACGCCACATACTTGGTACTGTTAGATCGACTCCTTCGGCCGCTCATGCCGCAGTAGAGGTACATCGGCCGTGGATCCCCGCCTAGGATCACACTGCGTTTTGGGAAGCTCCGTTTCTTCGAGGCTTATCTTTTGGTATGTGTTCCCGAGTTGTAGGTTCTTGTACATTCGGGGTATGGCGGGCCCTGCCCCGTCATAGTCGTTGTAAATCTTAGGTCCGTAGTATCAGTAAGCGTGGTTGTAAAGGATTAAACTGCTCGTGTTTTATGTATATCTGAAGGCAACCGCTTTGGTTGGCTCGCTTATTATTATATCTCTTGTTTCATGACTCATGTTTTATTTTCCGCCGGTTTTCTCGATGTTGTATCACTAGGGTGCCAGGATAAGGCACTAGTAACGCCCCTAACGGGTCGTTCTGAGTACTGGGTTAAATTCGGATTTTATAATGACATGTTAGTGCCTTAAGTAAACTAAAATGAGAGTGTATATGAATAAGACTAATAAGAAGTTAGGGGGATTTCTTAACTTGCTTATGAAATGTATGATAAGCCAGTAGTGCTTATGTTATGTATGATAAGCCGGTAGTGCTTATGTTATGTATGATAGCCGATTGTGCTAGTGATATATTGTGCATTACGGGGTCATTCCTCGGGTTTGTGGCATTTGCATATTCCGTGGATTTGCTACCCACAATGCGAGGAATACCTCATGCGAGTCCGTAAGGGCTTATGCGGGTGAAATAGTCCCATGCGGGCGGATACAGCCTATGCGAGGAATACCTCATGCGAGTCCGTAAGGGCTTATGCGGGTGAAATAGTCCCATGCGAGGAATACCTCATGCGGGTCCACATGACCTATGCGGGTGAAATAGTCCCAGGAGTAGGATTGCTTAATGATACTGCGGGCGGGTGGTCCTGCTTTGATCGTGAGCTTCCTATTTTTATGTTGTAAGTATACTCTTAATTACTCTCATTGTTAGTAAGGCACGATCATCGTTAATTGAGCTATCATACCGCTCCGCTTTATTATAGACTTATGATTTCATTACTGATTTCGGTTTCACATATTTGGTACATGTTGTCTTGACCTCGTCGGCCGTTCATGCCGCAGGTAGAGTATACAGGTAGCTGATCCTCACTTTTAGGATCACTGATTCAGCTGTTGAGAAGCTCCATTACTCCGGAGGCTTATCCCTGGTAGGGTCGGTTGTTGTACATTCAGGGGTATGGCGGGGCCCTGTCCCATCACAGTTGTTATTCTTAGAGGTCTGTGGTCACATTTGTGGATTGAGTTGTAAAGAAAAAAAAATGTACTGTTTTATTATGTATATTTTATGGAAGGTGGCCTTATCGGCTAGCCTGTTATTATCTTATGTTTAAGCATTTTATAAGTTGTGTATGTTCCGCTGCTATTCTCTGATATATACCTGTAAGGGGTGCCCAGGTAGGGCACCAGTCGCGGGCCCGGGGTCGGTTCGTGACACAAGTCTTGAAAGCCAAGGCTTGACATTGTTGACCAAGTCAATGAGCCCACTTGGCTAGATATTTAAATCTCCTTCATCCAAACCACACAAGTGTTTTAATATTGACCCTCCATTTAATTATATATACACCCTTATAGCAAGACAAGTCTCAACACTTAGAAAAGATTTCAAGAAAACTTGTTCTTGTCTAGTGAGCTCTCGGGTTAGGGCTTCAGTGGAGAAGAAAAATTTTCGTTTGTGGTTCATAATTCACCATACTTTAAACCAAGGTTCCTAGAGGTATTGTAAGGATATCTCAATAGAAAGATCCCGGAAAAGCTACATTTTTACATTAGTCGCAAGGTGAAAACCTAAGTTGTTTTCATAGTTTTGGTTGGGAATTGAAGGGAAGTTGTTTTTGAACTTCTAAGGGCTTCAAATATCGGATTGGAGCCTGAAGGAAAGGAGCTAAGTTGCTAAGGAGCGACTTTGGATCTTGAAGTTATAGTAAGGCTTGTCAAGGTAACAATCTTGTCCTCTTAATGTTTAAAGATTACATGTGGTTGTAGTCATTTATGTATATGCAAGCTTGAGATATGTATATAATGGAGATTGAAATGTTATGGAATATTTGGAAGAAATACGAAAGTTGCATGATTAGCCTTAAGATTGTAATTCGATTTAATTATTAGTTTTAGTCGTCGCATGTTATATAAAGAAGGGATTGTAGTTGTTATTATCGATTGCGGCTATATAACATGTTAGACTAAACAACTTGGATTGAAAATGAATTGGATAAGATTTACATTGTTGTATATTGTGGCCGAGAATGGCATTGGCTATTGAACTACTTGGTATTAATTGTGGGGCGAAATTTTACACGTCCTGTAAGGCGTGTACTCCCCTTTGATTGGTTGATGTGTTGAGCCTTAAATGTGGCATATTGGTTATTGATTTTGGGCCTTGAAAAAGGTGAAAAAGTACGTAGAAACAAAGGAAGTGTTGTCCAATTTTCCGTAGAATAAGTGACTTTACACTTAGAATATTCTACGTTTGAAGCTAGAAGTTGATAGACGTATTATGGTCATTATAGGTTGACATACTACGTGCGGAATATTGGACTTAGCAAGTGGATTGAACCGAAGAGGTATGTGGAACTTTTCTTATCTCTTGAGCATGAGTAGTAATAAATGTATAGTACGGTAGACGTACGAGATTTAAATGAATTTTGTTTCATTTGATATCCTTGACTTGTTTTAAGAATGTCCAAGTTGGTTGAGTTAGAGAATTAACTCACTTGTTTTAAAGGTTAAAGGTGTCTTAGTTTCTAAAGCATAAAGTTAGTATAACGTCTTTATGGGAAGTTGGTTATAACAACTTTATGGGAAGTTAAATGAATGGTTTATTCTAGTAAGGTAAACAAAGATAAATGACTTGAAATAAGGAATGACAACTTGATTTAAAGGTATCAATTGCTTAAAGTTTTAAAGTAAAGGTCACTTGGTCTAGAAGCCTAAAAATATATTTCTAAAAGTGTAGTGACTTATTTTGAAAAGTAGACAAGCCTTGATACTACGGGTGTTAGTATCTTGGGGATTTTATACGAGAAAGAGTCATGTTTAAAAAGGATAAAGGTACGTAGTACTTTGGGGTTAATTCCCGGATTTTTCATGACATGTTAGTGCATTACGTTAAATAAAATAGAGTGCATGATAATTAAGGTTAATAAGAAGTTAAGGGATTTCTTAACTTGCTCATGTTATGTATGTTAGCCGGTCGTGCTAGTGTTATGTTATTCTTGCGGGGTAAACCCCCGGGTTACTACTTATTCCATGGATTTGCTACCCATGATACGAGTGCGGCGTTTGTACTCATTGTGGGTCCACCGGGCCTATGCCGGTGAAATAGTCCTATGCGGGTGAAATAGTCTCATGCGGAGCAAATTGCTCCATTGCGGGTCCACAGGACCTATGCGGGTGAAATAGTCCCAGGAGTAGGATTGCTTAATGATACTACGGGCGGGTGGCCCTACTTTGATCATGAGCTTCCTATTTTTACGCAGTAAAGTATACTCTTGTTTACTCTCATTATTAGTAAGGAACATTATACTGTTATTTGAGTTATCATACATGTCTCCAGTTTTATTTTAGACTACATGATTTCATTTCTGTACTTTTAGTTTTACATACTTGGTACATTTGTTGTACTGACCCCCTTCCTCAGGGGCTGCGTTCATGTCGTAGGTAGGGGTAAGCAGGTTGTGGATCCTCACTCTTAGGATCACTGATCAGTTGTCAGAAGGCTCTATTTCCCCGGAGGCTTGTCTTTTGGTATGGTTTCCCTGATGTTGTAGATTTATGTACATTCAGGGGTATGGCGGGGCCCTGTCCCGTCACAGTTGGTATGTAAAAATTCTTAGAGGTCTGTAGTCAAATCTTGTGGTTTGGGTTGTAAAAAGAAAAAGGTAACTGCTTTTGGGCTTATGTATATATTTTTCGGAAGGTGGGCTTATCGGCTAGCCTGTTGATATTTCATGACTAGTAATTTTTTAGTTTTATGTATGTTCCGCTGCTATTCTCTGATGTATACCTGTGAGGAGTGCCCAGGTAGGGCACCAGTCGCGGGCCCGGGGTCGGGTCGTGACACTTACATTCACTAAGCCTGACATTGCATACGTTGTTTAGCAGGTTTGTTTATTCATGCATGCCCCCAGGGAGCCTCACTTTACAACTCTCTTAAATGTATTATTCGATATATTAAAGGTACTCTTGATTATGGATTACATCTCTACCGCTTTGTACCAACCAAGCTGATATCATATACGGACGTCGATTGGGCAGGTTTTCCAGACATGTAGCATTCCACGTTCGACTATTGTGTGTTCTTAGGTTACAATCTTATCTCGTGGGCTGCCAAGAGGCAAGCCACACTCTCCCGATCGAGTGCAGATGTCATGACCTGAAACGACGGGCCACGACTGGTGCCCTACCTGGGCACCCTTATACCCACACATCACATATAACCAGCGGAAGCTTAAGAAAAACTCATAATCTCATAACAAAGGGATCCTGACCCCTGAAATGTCATATAACATCATAGGCAAGCCGGCAAGGCTGCCATAATATACACAATAGCCAAAATGAACTACAACTGTACATGTTCAACCCACACATGACTACAGACTTCTAAGAGTAAGACAGTGAACTATGACGGGACAAGGCCCCGCCGTGCCCCTGAATATACATAAGCCTATAATCAAAGATTTGTACCAAAATGATAAGCCCCGGAATAATGGAGCTATCCTAAAAGATGAGCAAGGATCCTAAGCTCGCGGATCACCAAACTGAGTACCTATACCTGCGGGCATGAACGCAGCCCCCCGGAGAAGGGGGTCAGTACAACAATGTACCAAGTATGTAAACATAAAGTACAGTAAATAAGATCATAACTGGCCAAAAGATGACAAGGGACAAGTATGATAATCAAAATACCAGATCCACCCATGTCATATATAATAATAGTCAATTGTACCTTGTACAAATAGAGAGTCAACTGTACCTTTTAAAAATAGAGAGTCAATTGTGGCTTTTTTTTTTAAGTGAGAGTCATATCAAGATCACGAATGTTTGTCCATATAATCATATATTGTCATGGATATATATACCCGCATCATGGATACATGTCCATGGCATCATATGCATACTGTACCCGGTGTCACGCCCCGAACCCCGGGCCCGTGACTGGTGCCTTACCTAGGCACCCTTCTACCTAACTGACACAAGTAAACCACAGAACTAAATAACACCTTTTTTTTAACCAACGAACATGCAAGGGCAAAGCCGACAAGGTTGCCATATAATATACATAACAAAAAGGCACTACACTGTACACGAGTCCAATCCCATATATGAATACAGACCTCTATGAGTTTTACTGAACTATGACGGGACAAGGCCCCGCCGTACCCATAACTGTACAAAAGCCTGTAATGAAGGATCTATACCAAAATGATAAACTCCTGAACAGATGGAGCTATCCAAAAACTCGGAGCAGGGTCCTACATCTGCAGATCAACAAACTGTGTACCTAAACCTGCGGCATGAACGCAGCCCCCCGAATGAGGTCAGTACGAAGAATGTACCAAGTATGTGAAACTGAAAATACTGTAATGAAATCATAACAGTCTATACAAAATAGGAGACATTTATGATAACCAAACTACAGTACACAATACATAAGCGGTCATGTCAAATCAGGGACGCATGCCCTCAAAGTCATTACTGAAATATAACCATGGGTCTCACGCCCATAACATCAATCATGCCCGTGGAATCCTTCCTCACTGCCGGCAGTCCATGATATAATATAACATCAATAAGCACACTGAACCTTGTAATCATAAGAGTAATGCAATCATTTTTACCTTTTTAAGTTATGCCTTTAACAATGAGATTAACTGTTCCACTTTAAGTCATAAACACACTGCGCCCTTTCATTATTGAAATCACTACAGTTTCAAAACATGAAGGTCGTGTCAGTGCCAGGGTAAACCACCCTCTGTGTTATAATGCAACCTATCATAGGACTATTTCACCCGCAAAGGACTATTTCACCCGCATAGGTCATGTGGACCCGTAATGAGTCATCGGTACACGATACTCGCATCACGGATAGCTAATCCATGGCTTATATATCCCGGGAATTTAACCCGCCCGAGTCTATCCGACCCGCCGTGAGTGTGTATCACTCACCACCATGGGGAGCTACTCCATGATATATCTTGAACCAAGTTGCCGACCCTTTATGGAGGGACGCAAAGATGTGGAAATACGACACTTGCACGAATGTCTATATGAGCAACTCATATGCAAGCAAACCATTCTTGACCTTTATTTATAAAATGAATAACCATCATTTTAGCAAACCAAGACAACACCATGCCTTTCTTTTTTACATAAACCAAGACAATACCATGCCTTTACACAAACCAAGACAATTACCATGTATTTACACCAACCAAGACAATTATCATGCCTTTCCTTTTTACATAAACCAAGACAATACCATGCCTTTACACAAACCAAGAGAAATCCTTATTTAAGCAAGCCACAGTACTATCAAGGCACAAATAGAATAATTCTCATTTAAACAAGCCAAAGTACTATCAAGGCACAAATAGAACAATTCTCATTTAAAAAAGTCAAAGTACTGTCAAGGCACAAATAGAATAATTCTCATTTAAACAAGCCAATGTACTATCAAGGCACAAATAGAATAATTCTCATTTAAACAAGCTAAAGTACTACGTACGTCCATTTTTTTCAAAAGACTCATTTTTATATATAACTCCAAGATACTAACACCCGTAGTATCAAGACATGTCTATTTTTCAAAATAAGTTACTACACCTTTAGAAATTCATTTCAAGACTTTGAAACTAAGTAACTTCTAATTACACAACCTAGGCAACTCAGACCTATCCATCAAAATAGACAACTCTCTTAACCTTCCATAAAGTCGTTATAACTAACTTCCCATAAAACCGTTATAACCCTTTATGGTTTTAGACCAATTCATTCGTTTTATAACCAAGAGACTTATACTTTTAAAACCAAGTCTCATATACTTTCAAATCAAGTTACATAACTTTCAAAATACTTCAAGTCTCTTAACTTTAGAAATCAAGTTTCTTAACTTTAGAAATCAAGTTTCTTCTACTTTTAAATCTCAAGTAACTCACACCTTTAAAACAAGTTACTTCTTTTTAAATCATGTCATTTCTCCTCTTTTAAATCAATTAAGTAAATCACTCATTTGACTCCCCTAAAGTCATTATAACAACCTTTAGGTTTTGGAACTAAGGCACTAGCCAAAAGATTTGGAAACCACTTCCTTTTCAAGACTCTATGTGCTTCAAGTAAAACACTTTCACTTTTGAAAATACAAACTTCATTAAGGGAATGGATTATAACAACTTCCAATTTAAACATCCAAAGTACAATCGAGAAAGTATATAGAACAACTTCTATATTAAGCAATCCAAGTACAATCAAGGAGTGGATCATTTAAGGAGTAGGATTTACTTTCTTTATCATAAGGAATCATGCTAGAAGAAGAGGAGATGGTTCACATACCTTTTCGGCTTAATCCCCAAGCAAAGTCGAATACGCCGCACGTAGAATTGTCAACCTATAATGGCCACAACACGACTATCAACTTCTAGTTTCTAATGTAGAATGATACGAAGTATACGGTCTCTTATTCTATGGAAAATCGGGCAGCACCTCCTTTGTTTCTACGTACTTTTCCACCTTTTTCAAGGCCCGAAAATCAATAACCAACATGCCCCATTTAAGGCTCAATATATCAACCAATCAAAGGGGATTACACGCCTTACAATACGTGTAAAATTCTGCCCCACAATTAATACCAAGTAGTTCAATATTCAAAGCCATTCTCGGCTAACATGTACAACAACAAAAGTCCTTTCCAATTCTTTTTCAATCCAAGTTGCTAAGTCTAACATGTTATATAGTCGTAAACAACTTTAACAACTACAATTCCTTCTTTATATAACATGCGACGACTAAACTAATAATCAAATTGAATTGTAATCTCAAAGGCTAACATGCTAGTTTCAGATTAGGGTTCCAATATCCATAACACTTATCAAATTCCATATATACATCTCATGCTTGTTTATTGTTATACCCCGTAGTTCCAGGGTATGTATGTGAGGACGTACGTACGAGAATACGACCTTAAAATTGGAAAGGAAGAAAGATGTGATTTTTCGACGGAAAAGTTTCCGGATTTTGAGAAGGAAAAATGTTCGTTAATGGGAATTGGATTCCCAGATTTGGTATTCGGACTTTTTGGAATATTTGAGAATTATGGAATTTTATTTCCGAAATTGGTCACGTGGGGCCCACGGGAGAATTTACGGTTTTGTGGGGCCCACTTTATTTTCGGATTTTTGACATTACGGATATTTTCGGAAGATGAAATATTTGGGACGAGTAGGAGGGCGACACATGGCACCCCATGTGGCCCTATGGCCGAAAGATAGGGGGCCATGGACGTTTTTTTGTTGTGGGACAAGTGGCCCATTTTTGTGGTGGCCACTTGTCCCATTGTTGTGGTAGACACTTGATTGGAGGACTCCACTCCCACATGTACCCCATCCTCACCATACACTGTCTTTCATCTTGGCCATTGATTGTTCTATAAATAGATCCTTTGAGCTTGCAAGGCTTCATCCACAATTAGAGATTTCCAAGCTTGAAAAATACTCCCTCCCCTTTAGTGAGTGCTCTCGGTTTTTGGCTAAGTTCTTGACCAAATTGTTGTCCAAAAATTCTAAAAGTTTTAAGTGTTCTTCCTTAGAGTGTTAGGAAGATTAGTAACCAAGTGTTGGAAAAGATTTCACACCCCTAGCCTAAATACACCCCCCTTGGCCGAAAGTTGGTAGTGTTGGAACCTAAGTGTTCTTGACTTTTTGGAGTTGGATCTTGAAGAGGAGTTGGTTAGAAACTTCTAAGGGTCGCTTGGAGCGGGTTGGAGCGTAAGGATTTGGAGCTAAACGTTGCTCAGGATCGACTTATATCTTGGATAATTTTGGGCTTATCGAGGTAATGATCTTTGTCCCCCTATTGTAATTGGATATTACATGTTGTAGTAATGTATAGTTGAGTATACTATATGTAGAATGAATATGGATAAGAATTGAACTGTATTTACATAGAATTTGTAGACTTGTAGTATTATTGTGGAGTAGAATTGTACACGTCAGGTTAGGCGTGTAACCCCTAGGATTGTTGGTTTGGTAGCGGGCCTCGTTAGAGAGGAGATTTATGTGGTTGCGGGGAGGTCTTTGCGAATTTTCCGTAGAATAAGGAATCTTGTATCTAGAATTATTCTACGAAGAGATCTAGAGGTTGATAGACGTTTTGTGGCCTTTTAGGTTGAAGTGCTACGAGTAGCGTATTCTACTTGAAGGGTGGAAAAGGCGAGCAAGGTTAGAGTACTTTGGAGCGTTTTGCTAATTGTCGATAATCGTCGCGAGGTATGTGAACCTCTTCCTATCCTTTCTAGCATGATATTTGTGAAATATATTTAGTGCGGTAGACGCACGTGTGTTTAAAGGAAGTTGATTTTCCTTTTGTGTCCTTGACTTGATTCCAAAGTTAAGTGACTTGTTATGAAATATTAAGGACTTGGTTTGTGTTAAACAGTTGTGAAACCGCTTTTATGAGAAATGGGTACTTGGGTTTTAAAAGGAATAATATTATATTGATTTCGGAAATGAGAATAAGTATCGAACAAACCACTGCAGCGTTAATAAAGGAAAATGTATTGACTAATTAATTACTATTAAAACCAGTAGAAACCTCCATCTGCATAGAAGCTAAGATAAGACAAAATTGTATTACATTTCCTAGATCATGGCTGCTTTAATAAGAATCATTATAAACAAGCATTAATTTTCTTAAATTTCCAAAGTAAGGAACTTGATTTCTAAAAGAAAAGAGACTTGAGGAATTGAAGAGTTTTTGGTTTAAAAGAAAGACATGGTTTTGTCTTAAATTGGTTTTAAACATAAAGTGTTATAACAGCTTTATGGAAAGTTAGTTATAACGACTTTATGAAAACAAAAGAATGGTTTTATCATTAGTTTTAAAATGGTAACTTGAATTTAAAAGGAGAAGTGTTTTGGTGTAAAAAGAAGGCATAGTATTGTCTTAATTTGGTTTAAAAAGGAAAGTATGGAAGTTGTTTTGGTTTACTTAAAATTTTAGTCACTCTATTTTGATAATACGGGCATCGGGTGACCTTTGTAAAAGAAATGAATCTTTTAAAAGGAATTTAACGTACGTAGTACTTTGGGGTTAAAACCTGGACTTTGGCATAAAATGAAAGTACCTTGAGTTGTGTGTAACTTGCCTATGTTTGTGTGTGATTGTCACGACCCGAACCCGGGCCCGTGACTGGTGCCTTACCCCGGGCACCCTAGTGATACGACATCAGAGAAAATCAGCGGAAATAAAACATAAACATGAAACAAGAGATATGATAAATAAACAGGCTAACCAAAGCAGTGCATACGTATATATACATAAAAACCGAACAATTATCCCTTTTACAAACTCGCCACAAGATTACTCTGCACTCTAATAGTTTTTATACAACATGACGGTACAGGGCCCCGCCATACCCCTGAATGTACAAGAACCTACAACTCAGGGTAACATACCAAAAGATAAGCCTCCGGAGGAACGGAGCTTCCCAACGCTGAACTGCGATCCTAAGAGCGAGGATCAACAACCGATGTACCTCTACCTGCGGCATGAACGCAGCCCCCCGAAGGAGGTCAGTACAACAGGTACCAAGTATGTGAAACTGAAAATACTGTAGTTAAATCATAACAGTCTATATAAAGCAGGAGACATATATGATAACCAAAATACAGTACGCAATCATAAACGCAGTTAAGTCGTGACTCGTATGCCTCAAAGTCATCACTCAAATATAACTATGGGTCTCACGCCCACAACATCAATCATGTTCGCATCTTGGCCACATGCCCCCGGAATTCTCCATCGGTGCAGACATGCCCAGGATGCAACAATAATAACAAGGTACCGGGTAATCAACCCTGCCGCATAGCCACACGCGCCGGTCTGCGACGGTGCGAGCGTGTCCATGTAACAATAATACCAATACACCGGGTGATCAACCCTGCCGCATGGCCACATGCCCCCGGAATTCTGCATCGGTGCAGACATGTCCATGTAACAACAATAACAATATATCGGGTGATTAACCCGCCGCATGGCCGCATGCCGGATGCGACGGTGCGACGTGTCCATGTAACAAAAATAACAATATATCGGGTGATTAACCCGCTGCGTAACGCGCATGCCGGATTCTGCACCGGTGCAGACATGTCCATGTAATAACATCACACTTCTAATCGAAGCATACCCGTGGGCCACCCATCGTGTCAGTATGTCCATCAATCAGTCAGATAGTCGGCCCTCCAACGAGAGACGCGGTAGCACAGAAATACAACACTTGCACAACAAAGGCTATTACCACAAACATAGGCAAGTTCAACATACTTATAGACTCTTATTTTATTACAACAAATCCGGGTTTTAACCCCAAAGTACTACATACATTAATCCTTTCAAAAAGACCTCTTTTTACGTAAAAACAACTCGATACTATTATCCGCAGTGCCAAATACGTTCATGTTTTAAAATCAAGTACTTTACACTGTTTTAACCATGTGGCTTACACTTTCTAGAACAACGTCAAGTAACAACATTCTTTTCCAAAAGTTCAAGTTTGCCTAATTTCAGATACTCACGTCTTTTAGTTTGGAAAGATTTCATAGTTTATAGTCTTAATCAAATAACGTACTCCCCTTTAAAACAATAAGCCTTATGTGTGAGTAGGTTATTCTTTGTTTATAACAATCTTATAAAAGCAGCCATGATCTAGGAAATGTAATATCATTTTGTCTCATCTTAGCTTCTATGCAGATGGAGGTTTCTACTGGTTTTAATTATTCAATACATTTCCCTTTATTAGCGCTGCAGTGGTTTGTTCGATACTTATTCTGATTTCCGAAATCAGTAAAACATTATTCCCTTTTAAAAACCAAGTACTCATTACTCACAAATGAGGTTTCACACTTTTTAACAAAATTCATATTAATTCAATTAAGTCAAGTCTCTTATCTTTTAAGATCAAGTCTCTTAACTTCTTAAAATCAATAAACCATTCTTTTTATCTCTCTTAAGTCGTTATACCTAACTTCCCATAAAGCTAGTATAACTCTTAAGCTTTCAAACCAAGTATTATTCTTCTTTCAAAAAGGATTCTTAATTCTTTTGAAATACTTCAAGATTCTTATTATTCAAGCTTAAGTCAAAGACATTGTCGTAAAACTACATTCAGTTAACACACGTACGTCTACCGTACTATATATATATTCTTTTAAAATACTTCCAGATTCTTATTATTCAGGCTTAAGTCAAAGACATTGCCGTAAAACTACATTCAGTTAACACACGTACGTCTACCGTACTATATATATATTCTTTTAAAATATCATGCTCAAGAGGATAGGAAGAATCACATACCTCGCGACGATTATCGACTATTAGCAAAACGCTCCACGGCTATAACCCGGCTAGCCTTGTCCACCTTCCAAGTAGTACATGCTACTCGCAGAACATTCAACCAATAAAGGTTATAAGTCTACTGTAAATACAGTCCTATGTAAATCTGATTTAATCTTCTACTTTAATATTCTTCTGATGTGATTTCAGTTCAAGTCTTTTCTGTAATATCCTTCTATTACAGTTCAATTCCCTTCTATGAATCTTATATTCATTTCTATACAACTACAGTATGTCATTTCCAATTACAATAGAAGGATAGGATTATTTACCTCGGTAAGCCCAAAATTATCCAAGTTTAATGTCGATCCTGAGCAATGTTTAGCTCCTACTCCGGGTGCTCCAACCCGCTCCAAACAACCCTTAGAAGTTCTACGAAACTTCTTATTAATACTTCAACCAACTGTGAAGATTTTCCTTAGGGTTTCGTTTAGTGACTGAAGGGAAGTATAATAGTATTTCTGGGCTTTTAGTATAAGTGTAACCTTGGAATACTACAAGGTATTTGGGCTAGAGTATTTGGCATTATAACAATACTTGGAGAAGTATTTCTCAACCAAGGGAAGGGTATTTTTACGAGAACACTATTGGCAGGGGGGGTACCCTCTCGGCCACAAGGCCTTACAAAGGGGGAGGGGGAGGCTCTTGGACGAGAGCAACAAGAAGGGAAGGAGGATTTTTAGACTTGGAATTTCAAGTGAGGATGAAGAAATAGTCTTCAACTAAGGGGGTATTTATAGGACTTTCAATGGCCAAGATCAAGCCAAGTGGTAGGCAAGTGTAGGGTGGGGATTTGGACATGTGTTTGTGGGTCCCACTTGCTCATCAACTACACAAAAATATCCTACCAACTCCTTGACAAAAAAGAAGGCAAACGCGTACGGTCGTCCCACTTGGTCCGCCAACTTGAGGGTGACAAGTGTCGCCCTCTCGTTGGTCCAAAATATTCCGTCTCTCGAAAAAATCCGCAAAAATAATAAATGACATAGCCGTATTTTTCCCTTCGCAAAGTCCGAAAAACGTTTCGTCGGAAAATGACTCTTTTCGCTAGTTGTGTACACATTTCGCCACTTTGCCTACTTAAGGCTTAAACTTTTGTACGTACGCCCTCACGTACATACTCTGGAAATACGGGGTATAACATTCTCCCCTCCTTAGAAACATTCGTCCCGAATGTTCCTTCTCAAGACGGATAACGATAAAGTTCCTCTAACAAGTTGCCAACGCCGCACCAGACCACAAAATAACACACGTTCTCTTCCTTCCTTACTCGTCGTACCCTTCTCGAACACTTGAACTCTTCTAGTATACGTACCATACTTCAGTCATCGCTTCAGTTTCCAAAATCTCTGGAGTCACTACCTCCAAACTTGGTCATCTTACTAACCTTAATCTCCTTTAAGGCCGTTCCCGGCCTTCACGATCCGATTCTGGTCGAACATATCTACGAACTCATACGATGGTCATCTAAACTTGGGCCTAGCACCCTCGTGACCCTACCACCGGAGGACCACCAGAACTGACCCACCCAACAGGCTACGGGTTGACCCGTCGCCTCAACCCGACCCTCTATCGTGCCGAACTCTCTAGTTTCTCGATCCGGAACAATCTTACTAATTCTCATCATGAAAGCTACCACTTCCATCTCACTACCCATGGACTTATCACACTAATACATTCTAGGCATATAATGCACTCCGACAAGAATCATTTGCAAAATCCTTTACTCAAGACGGCCTTACATCTAAGGTCTCAATCGTGAAATATTCTAAGGTTCACACTTTCCCTGCCCCCATACTTATCCTTCCAACTAACCATGTTTTCTAACTCACAAATAACACAACGCTATCCGTATATCGCACACAATAAGATCATCATATCAAGCATACAAAACTCTAGAGGGTTAAGGATATACCTGAATCTACCGCTTTACTCTAATCACAGTCCTGCCCTGCAGGGCGCATAGCTAGTGAAGGTGATGAACCAGCCACTGATCCTGAAGGCTGAGTCGTAACATTCGTGCTACCCCTGGTCGGGCAGTTCCTCGCAAAATGGCCCTGCTGGCCGAAAAAATAACAAGCTCCCTTGGCACCACGACATTCCCCGAAATACGGTCTACCACATCGACCACACCGAGGTAGGGGTGCATCCGCCAACACCCTATTCCTCGAAACTGAACACATGGAGCTCGACCGCTCCCGAATACCTGAGCATACGAAGGTTGTGGAGGACCACTCTGTACTGGCGAAGGTGCATAACTAGCCTGCTGCTGAGGCGGTCCGCCTCGAAAGTCGCCAAAAGACCCTGCTGTTCTGGCCCTCTTCTGCTGATCTTGGTCATTCCGTCGACCTCTCCGCTCCTTACACCCAAGTGCATAAGCCTGCATGCGGGCAATGTCCATGCCCGGCTGAAGAGCTACACCCGAACAAGCCTCTGCCAAGTAGTCATCTAGCCCGGTGACGTAGCGGTGTACTCTGTCCTCCATATCAGCTACTACAGCGGGGACGTACCGAGCCAATGAGTCGAACTCCACATTGTACTCCCGAACTGTACGCCCGTTTTGCCTCAACATCAAAAATTTGTCTGCCCGAGCCCTTCTCATTTGTGGCGGCAAGAAGTGTGCAAGAAATGCCCCTGAGAACTCGTCCCAAACGGCCGGAAGTGCATACTCTCCCCGGGACAGCTCCCACGAATCAAACCAGTCGACTGCAGTATCACGCAGCCGATGCGAACCTAAGACCACTGACTCGGTCTCCGAAGCCTTGATTACCCTCATTATCCGCTGTAACTGTCGGATGAACTCCTGCGGATCATCCTCAGGCCTCGACCCGTAGAACTCTGGCGGGCTACAACTCAGGAAGTCCCGTAGCCTCAAACTATCCGATCTTGGGTGAACCATGGGTACTACTGGAACTGCTGCGTCCAGCCTATCCTCATGTCTGGCCACAATCCTGGCTAGCAACTGTGCCATCTCCTTGTAACCCATCTCCTCTGCCCCAGGCTGTGGGACTGGAGGCTCAGGTACTGTTGTCTCATCAGCCACTGCTGCGGCATCGCAAAACTCGCCGTCTGAAGCACAATCTCAGGTACTGACCGGGCCTGCGCCCTCGTACTCTTTGGTATCCTACTAGCAGCTCCCTCGGCTGCCTTGCCCATCTGGGCCCGGGTTGCCTAGCGCGGAGGCATAACTGGTAAAAATGAGATACGTCAGAGGGGTCCAACTTACAACACAGCTCTAAGCCACGATCTCAGAATGAGAAGAATGGAAACCAATCCTAAATGTCCTGCAGCCTCCTAATTATAGATGTGGTGCACAACACATCGATAATCAAGACTCTACTAGACACGGTCTGTAGACACTTTCCGAGGATTAACTGCTCTGATACCACTTTTGTCACGACCCGAACCCGGGCCCGTGACTGGTGCCTTACCCCAGGCACCCTAGTGATGCGACATCAGAGAAAATCAGTGAAAATAAAACATAAACATGAAACAAGAGATATGATAAATAAACAGGCTAACCAAAACAGGTGCCTTCTGTATATATACATAAAAACCCGAACAGTTATCCCTTTTTACAAACTCTGCCCACAACAGTACTACAGACCTCTAAGAGTTTTTATACAACATGACGGGACAGGGCCCCGCCATACCCCTGAATGTACAAGAACCTACAACTCAGGGTAACATACCAAAAGATAAGCCTCCGGAGGAACGGAGCTTCCCAACGCTGAACTGCGATCCTAAGAGCGAGGATCAACAACCGATGTACCTCTACCTGCGGCATGAACGCAGCCCCCCGAAGGAGGTCGATAACGGTACCAAGTATGTGGCCCGAAAATACTGTAGTTAAATCATAACAGTCTATATAAAGCAGGAGACATATATGATAACCAAAATACAGTACGCAATCATAAACGCAGTTAAGTCAGGGACTCACGCCCTCAAAGTCATCACTCAAATATAACTATGGGTCTCACGCCCACAACATCAATCATGTTCGCATCTTGGCCACATGCCCCCGGAATTCTCCATCGGTGCAGACATGCCCAGGATGCAACAATAATAACAAGGTACCGGGTAATCAACCTTGCCGCATGGCCACATGCCCCCGGAATTATGCATCGGTGCAGACATGTCCATGTAACAATAATACCAATACACCGGGTGATCAACCCTGCCGCATGGCCACATGCCCCCGGAATTCTGCATCGGTGCAGACATGTCCATGTAACAACAATAACAATATATCGGGTGATTAACCCGCCGCGTAACGCATGCCGGAGTCTGCGTCGGTGCGGGCGTGTCCATGTAACAACAATAACAATATATCGGGTGATTAACGCCGCGTGGCCGCTTCTCCCGGAGTTACGCCGGTGCGGACATGTCCATGTAACAACATCACACTCCTAATGGAAGCATACGTGGGCCACCCATCGTGTCGGTATGTCCATCAATCGATCGGATAATGGCCTCCGGCGAGACGCGGTACGTAAATACAACACTTGCACAACAAAGGCTATTACCACAAACATAGGCAAGTTCAACATACTTATAGACTCTTATTTTATTACAACAAATCCGGGTTTTAACCCCAAAGTACTACATACATTAATCCTTTCAAAAAGACCTCTTTTTACGTAAAAACAACTCGATACTATTATCCGTAGTGCCAAATACGTTCATGTTTTAAAATCAAGTACTTTACCTTTGCTTTAACCAAGTGGCTTACACTTTTTAGAACAACGTCAAGTAACAACATTCTTTTCCAAAAGTTCAAGTTTGCCTAATTTTAGATACTCACGTCTTTTAGTTTGGAAAGATTTCATAGTTTATAGTCTTAATCAAATAACGTACTCCCCTTTAAAACAATAAGCCTTATGTGTGAGTAGGTTATTCTTTGTTTATAACAATCTTATAAAAGCAGCCATGATCTAGGAAATGTAATATCATTTTGTCTCATCTTAGCTTCTATGCAGATGGAGGTTTCTACTGGTTTTAATTATTCAATACATTTCTCTTTATTAGCGCTGCAGTGGTTTGTTCGATACTTATTCTGATTTCAAATCAAGAAACATTATTCCCTTTTAAAAACCAAGTACTCATTACTCACGAATGAGGTTTCACACTTTTTAACAAAATTCATATTAATTCAATTAAGTCAAGTCTCTTATCTTTTAAGATCAAGTCTCTTAGCTTCTTAAAATCAATAAACCATTCTTTTTATCTCTCTTAAGTCGTTATACCTAACTTCCCATAAAGCTAGTATAACTCTTAAGCTTTCAAACCAAGTATTATTCTTCTTTCAAAAAGGATTCTTAATTCTTTTGAAATACTTCAAGATTCTTATTATTCAGGCTTAAGTCAAAGACATTGCCGTAAAACTACATTCAGTTAACACACGTACGTTTACCGTACTATATATATATTCTTTTAAAATACTTCCAGATTCTTATTATTCAGGCTTAAGTCAAAGACATTGCCGTAAAACTACATTCAGTTAACACACGTACGTCTACCGTACTATATATATATTCTTTTAAAATATCATGCTCAAGAGGATAGGAAGAATCACATACCTCGCGACGATTATCGACTATTAGCAAAACGCTCCACGGCTATAACCCGGCTAGCCTTGTCCACCTTCTAAGTAGTACATGCTACTTGCAGAACATTCAACCAATAAAGGTTATAAGTCTCAGTAAATACTGATCTATGTAAATCTGATTTAATCTTCTACTTTAATATTCTTGATGTGATTTGATTCAAGTCTTTTACGTAATATCCTTACATTACAGTTCAATTCCTTCTATGAATCTTATATTCATTTCTATACAACTACGATGTAATTTCCAATTATAATAGAAGGATAGGATTATTTACCTCGGTAAGCCCAAAATTATCCAAGTTTAATGTCGATCTGAGCAATGTTTAGCTCTACTCCGGGTGCTCCAACCCGCTCCAAACAACCTTAGAAGTTCTCTGAAACTTCTTCTTAATACTTCAACCAAGCTGTGAAGATTTTCCTTAGGGTTTCGTTTAGTAGTGAAGGAAGTATAATAGTATTTACGGGCTTTTAGTATAAGTGTAACCTTGGAATACTACAAGGTATTTGGGCTAGAGTATTTGGCATTATAACAATACTTGGAAGTATTTCTCAACCAAGGAAGGGTATTTTTACGAGAACACTATTGGCGGGGTACCTCTGCCACAAGCCTTACAAAGGGGAGGGAGGCTCTTGGGCGAGAGAGCAAAGAAGGAGGGAGGATTTTTAGACTTGGAATTTCAAGTGAGGATGAAGAAATAGTCTTCAACTAAGGGGGTATTTATAGGACTTTCAATGGCCAAGATCAAGCCAAGTGGTAGGCAAGTGTAGGGTGGGGATTTGGACATGTGTTTGTGGGTCCCACTTGCTCATCAACTACACAAAAATATCCTACCAACTCCTTGACAAAAAAGAAGGCAAAACGTGTCATGGTCGTCCCACTTGGTCCGCCAACTTGAGGGTGACAAGTGTCGCCATCTCGTTGGTCCAAAATATTCCGTCTCTCGGAAAAATCCGCAAAAATAATAAATGACATAGCTGTATTTTTCCCTTCGCAAAGTCCGGAAAACGTTTCGTCGGAAAACGACTCTTTTCGCTAGTTGTGTACAAATTTCGCCACTTTGCCTACTTAAGGCTTAAACTTTTGAACGTACGCCCTCACGTACATACTCTGGAAATACGGGGTATAACAGTGATAGCCTTGTCGTGCTAGTATTGTATTTCTATACCCCCGCGTCTCTCGATGGAGGGCCGGCTGATTTGTTATGATCTTACTTGGACGTCTGCGGCGGTGTGGAGCATTCCGCAGTGCGCCGTGATTATTATTCCATGGACTAGCTCTCCGGGGTTTTTCTTGATTTGGCTTGGTATCGGTAGTTGGCTCGTACTTGCCTGCAGTCGTGGGTGATTCGAGTATCGGTAGTTAGCGCCATTCTTGCCCGTTCGGTTTGTGGCGATGTCTCGTGATTAAACGGTATCCGGTAGTTAGTCTTCGTGCCTTGCCGACGCCATTAAGCGCGGTGGTATCGGTAGTTGGCTTCGTCTTGCCCAGGTCGGCCGTGGTATAGTTGTATAGTATTGTTAGTACGGCTTTGGTATCTGGTAGTTGGCTTTCGTCCTTACCCCGGTCAGTTGATGATGCGGCTTTGGTATCTGGTAGTTAGCCTTCGTACTTGCCCCGTACGGTTTTATGACACAGGTGGGCCTGGTGTTCATGTGTACTCCTTGGTGTTGTTATCGTGAAGCGGCGATGAGGAAGGTGTTCCACGGGCATGATTGATGTTGCGGGCATGAGACCCATAGTTATATTTGAGTGATGACTTTGAGGGCGTGAGTCCCTGACTTGACGTGACTGCTTACATATTATGTACTGTAGTTTGGTTATCATATATGTCTCCTGTTTTATATAGACTACTATGATTTCATTTCTGATATTTTCGATTTCACATACTTGGTACTGTTATCGACCTACTTGGGTGCGTTCATGCCGAGTAGAATGCGTCGGTTGTTGATGCTCACTCATAGGATCACAGTTCAGAGTATTGGGAAGCTCCGTTTCTCCGGAGGCTTATCTTTTGGTATGTTTCCCTGAGTTGTAGGTTCTTGTACATTCAGGGGTATGGCGGGGCCCTATCCCGTCATAGTTGTTGTTACACTCTTAGAGGTCTGTAGTACTATTGTGGGCAGGGTTGTAAAGGATGTAACTGTTCAAATTTCTGTATATATATATGCAAAAAGGCAACCGTTTTGGATAGCCTGTTTTCTTTTATCTTGTTTCATATCTGTATGTTTTATTTCCGCTGGTTTTTCTCTGATGTTGTATCACTAGGGTGCCCGGGGTAAGGCACCAGTCGCGGGCCCGTGGTCGGGTCGTGACATTTATATCCATAACTACAACAATAAGTAATCTTTAATCACTTAACGACAAGATTGTTACCTTGATAAGCCCTTATAAATTTCCAAGATTCAAAGTCGCTCCTTAGCAATTCTTAGCTCCTTTCCTTCACGCTCCAATCCGCTATTTGAAGCCTTTAGAAGTTCACAACCAACTTCTCTTCCATTTCCAATCAAAACTTATGAAAACGACTTAGGTTTTCGCCTTGCGACTAACGTGAAAACGTCATTTTTTCGAGATCTTTCTATTGAGATATCCTTACAATACCCTTAGGGACCTTGGGTTAAAGTCTTGTGAATAATGAACCAAAATTGCAAAAATTTTGTGTGGGATTTCTCATGAACCCGAGAGCACTCTTGCTAGCACAAAGTTTCTCTAATATTTTTCTAAGTGTTGAAGACTAAGTCTTGCACTAGTTTGTATATATAATACAATGGAGGGTCAAGATAATAACACTTGGGTGGCTTGGATGAAGAATACATAATATCTATACAAGTGGGCAAGTTGACTAAGTCAATTATCTCAAGCTTTGCAAGACTTGATCATCTACATTGGTCAATGACCATTAAACCCTTGTCCCAATTCGTGCAAGCCCATGTGGGGGGGGGGGGGGGGGGGGGGGACACGTGGGCCCCACAAAACGTAAAATTTCTCGGGTGGGCCCTACGTGACCAAATCCGTAAAAATAAATTTCCACAATGTTAATAAATTCCATACTCCTCAAATAATGCATTTTGAGAATCTAATTCTCATCCACGAACATTTTTCCTTTCCGGCGTTCGGAAGATTTTTCCTTCGGAATAACAATTCTTTCTTTCGTACCAATTTTCAAGTCTTGTGTTCTCGCTTATATTCTCTTATACATGTCCTGGAATTATGGGGTGTAACATTCTTCCCCCCTTAGAAACATTCGTCCCCGAATGTTCTTAGTCGGTTGTCAAGCTATACAAACTCCGACATAGTCTCTTTACTATGCCTATCAATAAATACTCCACAAGACCAACGATGCCACACATGGCCACCACATAACATACGTAAACATATCAATGTACCTTCCATCCGCGGTCCCTTCTCACAAAACTCGAAGGTTACAGTCTTATCAAAAACGGAATCTTTTAGAGGTTCCTTTCTTTTTCCCGCATAAAGGGATGGCCCTGTCGTATTCTAAGTCATGGGACTAACACTATCTGAATCCTTCAGTCGGACTCCCACTCAGCTAACTGATGTGTTCCCTCGTGTTACTTCCCTTCTCTGTCTCACTTAGTCACCAAACTAGTTGGGACATGAACCCATAATCTGCCTAGATTAGTTTACCAACCGGTGTAAACTCTAATACTAGTAGCATCTCAATCACGAGCAACTATGGACATTTTTACTGAACCTAAGGCGTGTGTATCATCACAATTAACCTCCACTCATGGCCTAAAAGGGATTTTCTCTACGCACATTCATTACTCATAACTATAATCACTATTGTTCTTTTAACCCTTGTTCCTTCCTTTTCTTACTTGTCATACTTTTCCGTACTTCCAAACTTATTTTAGTACACATACAAAATTTCAAATATTGCTTCTGTTCTCCAATCCTTGGAGTTACTATCCCAACTTGGCCATCATGCTACTTGCATTCCCGTTAAGGGCCTTCTCGGCCCTCACGACCTGGTTCCGGTGGAACGCGTCTACGAACCCATACAACGATTAACTAGAATTGGGCCTTGCATCCTCGTGACCCTATCACATAGCTGGACCATATCCAACTGACATCACCCCATTCCATACTACCGGTTGACCCGAAATGGATCCACAACCCAACCCATCGTCACACTTAACTTCTCATTCTTAGTCTGAAATAATTTTCTCTCTTATCTCAAGGTACTTCTCACCCTATCCTCCCATACTCTAGAGGTTCGTCACCTAGGCCAAAGTATCTCTACTGTACATCCTCCACTATCGGTCTTTACACTATTACGGGGTAATTACAACTTGTGAACCCTACACAACTATAGTTTCAGTTCACTTTATCATTCTTGTCAACATTCTTCATTTTTCACTTTACTAATCAAAGTATCTCTACTTCTGGTGGTGCTATGAATTTACAACGACTAGCAACAAGGGAAAACATATACGCTAGGGCGAAATCTGAATCTATCAATGCACGTATGATTCAATGAATCGAAATATACATGTAACCCCATGCGATGTTGCCTTTTGATCCTGCCCAGTAGCCACGTCATCCATGCGGTTCGAAGGACCGCCAGAACTATAAACTCCACCCTGACCTCTACCACGGCTGGCTGACATCTGAACACCACGCCTGGGCGCGCATTTGTGGAGGAAGGAACCAACCATCGGCCTCATAGGTGAGCCAGCCACCTCAGTGCTCTTTCTAAAAGGACATACCCTCGATATATGGCGGGACGGCCTGATAAAAACTAACACCTGTGCCATAACGACATTTCCCCAAATGACGCTTACAATATCGGAAACACTGAGGAATAGGTGGCCTCGACTGAGAAAATCCTCTGCTCCTCTGAGAACTTCTTACCCTGGAGCTCGGACCTGCTCCTAAATACCTTGTGGGGTCCAATATCCCACCTGTGAGCCGCGGGGGTATGTCCTGGGTAGGCTGGGATGAATATCTCACTCGCTGCTGAGGCTGCTCGTCCAAAAACTCACCGGGATAACCAACCGTTCTAGCCCTCTTATGCTGATCTCCGCGTTGGCCCTCTACTATCTGTACACCTGTCTGTACTGGCCGAATAACCTCCTGCTGATGAAACTGTAGCACCGCTATCTTGGTCAATAACATAACTGCTTCCCTTATGACCCTATAGTCTCCTAGCGAAAGCGGAGGCTCAGTGCTGGGGCCTCAAAACTGGCGCGGAAGAACTTCGCCGATCGCGACCTGATATCCGATATACCACAGGCATGAGCCCTATCAACTCTCTGAGTGCATTGGTAGCTCATGCTCTTGTTTTGCCATACAGGCGTTGTTGCCCTCGCTTGGAGGCATAGCCATTTCTGAAAATACGTCAGAGAGGATTTATCTTAATAACACAGCTCTATGGCACGATCTCAGAGTGAGAAGAATAGAAACCGACTCCTAAATGTCCTGTAGCCTCCTGTTTATGGGTGTGGCGCGCAACACACCGATAATCAAGACTCTACTAGACACGGTCTGTAGACATTTCGAGGACTGACTGCTCTGATACCACTCTGTCACGCCCCGAACCACGGGCCCGTGACTGGTGCCTTACCTAGGCACCTGTCACGCCCCTAACCCCGGGCCCGTGACTGGTGCCCTACCTGGGCACCCTTCTACCTTAACAACACAAGTAAACTGCGGAAATTAAATAACACCTCATTTTAAAAAAAAAAACCAACGTACGTGCAAGACCAACGATGCCACACATGTCCACCACATAACATACGTAAACATATCAATGGACCTTCCGTCCGCGACCCCTTCTCACAAAACTCGAAGGTTATAGCCTTATCACAAACAAGATCTTTAGAGGTTACTTTCTTTTCTTACTTGTCATACTTCCTCGTACTCCTAAAATTATTTAGTAAACGTACAACATCTCAATATTGTTTCTGTTCCCCAATCCTTGAAGTTACTAACCAAACTTGGCCATATTGTTACTTACATTCCCGTTAAGGCTTTTCTCGGTCCTTAAGACCTAGTTCCGGTGGAACGCATCCACGAACTCGTACAACGATTAACTAAACTTGGGCCTTGCATCCTCGGGACCCTACCACATAACGGGACCATTTCTAACTGACATCACCCCATTCCGTACTACCGTTGGACCCGAAATGAGTCCATAACCCGACTCATCGTCACACTAACTTCTCATTCTTAGTCTGAAATAAATCTCTCTCTTATCTCAAGGTACTTCTCACCCTATCCTCCCATTCACTAGAGGTTCGTCACATAAGCCAAAGTATTTCTACCGTACATCCTTCCCTATCGGTCTTACACTGTTACGGGGTAATTACAACTTGTGAACTCTACACAACTATAGTCTCAGTTCACTTATCATTCTTGTCAACATTCTTAACTTTTCACTTTACTAATCCAAGTATTCCTACCTCTGGGGGTACTATCACTTACAACTGCTAGCAATAAAGGGAAAACATATACGCTAGGGTGAAATCTGAATCTATCAATGCACGTATGATTCAATAGAATCGAGATATACCTGTAACCCCATGCGATGTTGCCTATTGATCCTGTCCAGTAGTCACGTCATCTATGCGGTTCGAAGGACCGCCAGAACTATAAACTACACCCTGACCTCTACCACGGTTGGGCATCCAACACCGCTCGGGGGCCGCGGTGTGGAGGAAAGGGAACCAACCATCGGCCTCATAGGCTGAGCCACCTTACCGGTGCTCTTTCTAACAGGACATTCCCACTTCTTGTGGCCCGGACGGTCACAATAATAACAAACACCTGTGCCATGACGGCATTTCCCCAAATGACGCTTACTACAATGGAAACACTGAGGAATATGTGGCCTCGACTGAGAAAATCCTCTGCTCCTCTGAGAACCTCGACCCCTGGAGCTTGGACCGACTCCTAAATACCTCGTGGGGTCAAATCTCCCACATGTGAGCTGTGGGGGTATGTACTGGGTAGGCTGGGATGAATATCTCACTTCATTTCTTTGAGGCCGCTCGTCAAAAACTCACCGGATAACCAACCGGGTCCTAGCCTCTTCTGATCTCGCGTTGGCCTCTACCCTCTGTACACTTTTCTGCTTGGCCGAATAACCTCCTGCGATGAAGCAGTAGCACCGCTTATCTTGGTCAATAACATAATCGCTTCCCTCATGACCCTATAGTCTTCTCCTGGCGAAACCGGAGGCTCTGACTGCCTCTCAAAACTCGCCAAGAACTTCACGGCGCACAATATCCGTATACCACAGGCATAAGCCCATCAACTCTCTGAGTCGACTAGTAGCTCTGCTACTCCTTTGCCCTTCGGCGATTGTTGCCCTCGAGGCATAATCAGTAACACAAAATCACGTCAGAGAGGAATTATCTTACTAACACAGCTCTATGGCACGATCTTAGAGTGAGAAGAATAGAAACCAACTCCTAAATGTCCTGTAGCCTCCTGTTTATGGGTGTGGCGCGCAACACACCGATAATCAAGACTCTACTAGACACGGTCTGTAGACATTCTGAGGACTGACTGCTCTGATACCACTCTGTCACGCCCCGAACCCCGGGCCCGTGACTGGTGCCCTACCTGGGCACCCTTCTACCTTAACAACACAAGTAAACTGCGGAAATTAAATAACACCTCATTTTTAAAAAAAAAAAACCAACGTACGTGCAAGGGCAAAGCCGACAAGGCTGCCATATAATATACATAAACAAAAGACACTACACCGCATACAGTCCAATCCACATATGAATACGGACCTCTAAGAGTTATCTTGAACTATGACGGACAAGGCCGCCGTACCCATAAGCGTACAAAAGCACATGCTGAAAGAACTTATACCAAAAGATAAACTCCGACGAAGGAGCTATCCAAAAACTCGACGGCGGTCCTACACTGCCGATCACCAAGCTGCGTGCCTAAACTGCGGCATCAACGCAGCCCGAAGAGGTCGATGTCGAAGAATGTACCAAGTATGTGAAAGCGATGAAATCGTAATGAAATCATAACGATCTAAACAAAGCAGAGACATGTATGATAGCCAACCTACGATACAATACATAAGCGATCATATCAAGTCGGGACGCGTGCCTCAAAGTCATTACTAAAATATAACCATGGGTCTCACGCCCATAATATCAATCATGCCCGTGGAATCCTTCGCTCATCGCGATCCATGATATAATATAACACCAATAGGCATACATGAACACCAAGTCCCACTGTGTCCTAAAAGCATGCGGGCGAGTAGGAAAAGCGAACCACCAGATCAACCATGTATCATAAAGCGGACGGGGACAAATGCGAAAGCCAACTACCGAGATCAACTGCGTCGACAATCGACGGCAAGTCTGGCTAACTACGGATCGACCAGCAGAGCGAGATATGGCCAGGCAAGTCGCAAGCTATCTACGAGTCTACCATACCAATCGTGCAATAGCGGCGGGCAATGCGAGCGTTATCTACGGATCGACTGCGTCGTCAATCGAGCGGGCAAGTACGAGAGCTAACTACCATAGAATAATTCTCAATTAAACAAGCCAAAGTACTTATCAAGGCACACATAGAATAATTCTCAATTAAACAAGTCAAAGTACTTATCAAGGCACACATAGAATAATTCTCAATTAAACAAGCCAGAGTACTTATCAAGGCACACATAGAATAATTCTCAATTAAACAAGCCAAAGTACTTATCAAGGCACACATAGAATAATTCTCAATTAAACAAGCCAAAGTACTACGTACGTACATTCTTTTCAAAAGACTCCTTTTTATGTAAAACCCCAAGATACTAACACCCGTAGTATCAAGGCATGTCTATTTTTTCAAAGTAAGTTACTACACTTTTAGAAAACTCATTTCAAAGCTTGAAATCAAGTAACTTCAAATTTTCACAATCTAGGCAACTTATGCCCATTAATCAAAATAGACAACTTTCTTAACCTTCCATAAAGTTGTTATAACCAACTTCCCATAAAGCCGTTATAACCCTTTATGGTTTTAGACATATCCATTCCTTTTATAACCAAGAGACTTATACTTTTAAAACCAAGTATCACATACTTACAAACCAAGTTCTTAACTTTCAAAATACCTCAAGTCTCTTAATATTTAGAAAACAAGTTTCCTCTACTTTTAAACCTCAAGTAAATCACTCCTTTAACTCCCCTAAAGTCATTATAACAACCCTTAGGTTTTGGAACTAAGGCACTAGCCAAAAGGTTTGGAAACCACTTCCTTTTCAAGACTCTATGTACATTAAGTAAAATACTTTCACTTTTAAGAATCCAAACTTCACTAAGGAAATGGATTATACAACTTACAATTTAAACATCAAAGTACAATCAAGGAAGTACATAGAACAAATTCTATTTTAGGCAATCCAAATACAACCAAGGAATGGATCATTTAAGGAGTAGGACATACTTTCTTTATCTTAAGGAATCATGCTAGAAGAGGAGATAGTTCACATACCTTTTCGGCTAAATCCACAAGCTAAGCCGAATACACCGCACGTAGAGGTGTCAACCTATAATGGTCACAACATGACTATCAATTTCTAGTCTCTAACGTAGAATAATACTAAGTAAACGGTCTCTTATTCTATGGAAAATCGGGAAGCACCTCCTTTGTTTCTACTTACTTTGCCACCTTTTTCAAGGCCGAATACAATAACCAACACGCCACATTTAAGGCTCAAAACAACAACCAAACAAAGGGGATTACACGCCTTACAATACGTGTAATATTTCGCCCCACAATTAATACGAAGTAGTTCCATATTCAAGCCATTCTCGGCCAACAACATAACCAACAATTCAAAGTCTTTTCCAATCCTTTTCCAATTCCACGTTCTAAGGTCTAACATGTTAAATAGTCATAAATAACTTCAACAACTACAATTTCCTTCTTTATACAACATGCGACGACTTAAACTAATAGTCGACTTGAATTGTAATCTTAACGCTAAACATGCTAGTTTTCTGATTAGGGTTCCAATAGCCAATACACTTATCAAACTTCAAACTATATAACTCATGCTTGCTAATAACCATAGCTACAACAACAAGTAATCTCAATTACTAAAACGACAAGAATTATACCTTTATAAGCCCTTAAAAATTCCAAGATTCAAAGTCGCGCCTTAGCAATTCTTAGCTCCTTTCCTTATGTTCCAATCCGCTCCAAGCACTCCTTAGAGGCCTATGAAGAACCCATCTTCAAGTTCCAACTTCAAAGTTGAAGAACTCCAATAGTTTCCGCCTTGCGACTAACGTGAAAATGCATTTTTTTCGAAATCTTTCTATTGAGATATCCTTAAAATACCCTTAGGGACCTTGGGTTTAAGTCTTGTGGCTAATGGATCAAAACTACAAAATTTTCTTGTTGGAACTAGACCAAACCCGAGAGGTACTTAGTGAAGAACAACAATGTGTGAAAAATTCTAAGTGTTAGAAGAGCTTGTCTTGCACTAGCTTAGTATATAAAACACAATGGAGGGTCAAGATTTCAACACTTGAGTGGCTAGGATGAAGAACACTTGGATAATGGCCAAGTGGACAAGTTGACTTGGTCAACAATCTCAAGCTTGAAGACTTATCTTCCTTGATGGTCAAATGACCATTCTAACCTTGCTAAAAACGTCCAAGACCATATGTGGGGGTTCCACGTGTCGCCCTCTCATTCGTCCATAAAATTTCGTAACCCTCGTGGGCCCCACACAACGTAAAATTCCTCGGGTGGGCCCCACGTGACCAAATCCGTAAAAATAAATTTCCATAATGATAATAAGTTCCATTCTCTTCAAATAATGCATTTTGAGAATCCAATTCTCAACAACGAACATTTTTCCTTTCCGACGTTCGGAAGATTTTCCGTCGGAAAAACAATTCTTCCTTTCGTACCAATTTTCAAGTCTTGTGTTCCTTACGTACATTCTCTTATACATGTCCTGGACTTACGGGGTGTAACAACACCCTTCTACCTAACTGACACAAGTAAACCACGGAACTAAATAACACCTTTTTTTTTTAACCAACGAACATGCAAGGGCAAAGCCGATAAGGCTGCCATATAATATACATAACAAAAAGGCACTACACTGTACACGAGTCCAATCCTACATATGAATACAGACCTCTAAGAGTTTTATTGAACTATGACGGGACAAGGCCCCGCCGTACCCATAACTGTACAAAAGCCTGTAATGAAGGATCTATACCAAAATGATAAACTCCTGAACAGATGGAGCTATCCAAAATCGGAGCAGGGTCCTACACCTGCAGATCACCAAACTGTGTACCTAAACCTGGGGCATGAACGCAGCCCCCCGAAGGAGGTCAGTACGAAGAATGTACCAAGTATGTGAAACTGAAAATACTGTAATGAAATCATAACAGTCAATACAAAACAGGAGACATGTATGATAGCCAAACTACAGTACACAATACATAAACGGTCATGTCAAATCAGGGACGCATGCCCTCAAAGTCATTACTCAAATATAACCATGGGTCTCACGCCCATAACAACAATCATGCCCGTGGAATCCTTCCTCACTTCCGGCAGTCCATGATATAATATAACATCAATAAGCACACTGAACCTTGCAATCATGAGAGTAATGCAATCATTTTTACCTTTTTAAGTTATGTCTTTAACAATGAGATTAACTGTTCCACTTTAAGTCATAAACACACTGCACCCTTTCATTATTGAAATCACTACCGTTTCAAAACATGAAGGTCATGCCAGTGCCAGGGTCAACCACCCTCTGTGTTATAATGCAACCTATCATAGGACTATTTCACCCGCAAGGGACTATTTCACCCGCATAGGTCATGTGGACCCGCAATGAGTCATCGGTACACGATACTCGCATCACGGATACCTAATCCATGGCTTATATATCCCGGGAATTTAACCCGTCCGAGTCTATCCGACCCACCGTGAGTGTGTACCACTCACCACCATGGGGAGCTACTCCATGATATCTCTTGAACCAAGTTGCCTGTCACGACCTGAACCCGGGCCCGTGACTGGTGCCTTACCCCGGGCACCCTAGTGATACAACATCAGAGAAAACCAGCGGAAATAAAAACTTAGACATGCAAATAGACATGGATCAAGATGAAAGAAAATAGGCCAACCCAAACGGTTGCCTTTTAGCATATATATATACAAAGACATTTTGAGCGATTACAATCCGCCTGACCACCTTGCGCGATTACTGACCTCTAAGATTTATACAACAACTATGACGGACAGGGCCCGCCATACCCACAGATGTACAAGAACCTCTGATCTCGGTAACATACAAAGATAAGCCTCGAAGGAACGGGCTTCCCAAGATCTTTGAAAGGTGATCCTAAAAGCGGGGATCGGACGGTAGATGTACCTACACTGCGGCGTGAGCGGCCCGAAGGAGGTCGATCTGGCAACAGTACAGTATGTGAAATCGTAAAATCAGAAATGAAATCATAGCGATCTATATAAAGCGGGAGACATGTATGATAACCAAACTACGATACAAACATATAAACAATCATATCAAGTCGTGGACTCACGCTCAAATCATCACTCGTGCGTGGAATTCCTTCACCGCGGCGATCATGATATGATAGCAAGACATCAATCCAAATGGGAGCATACGGTGTGCTCGCATCGTGTCGATATTTCCAAAGGGAAACACTAAGACAACATTCCAAATGAAAGCATACGTGCGCTACGCGTCGTGTCGGTATGTCCAAGGAAACAATAAGACGGCATTCCAAATGGAAGAATACGTGCGCTACGCATCGTGTCGATATGTCAAAAGGAAACAACAAGGCGGCAATCAAAATGGAAGCATACCCGTGCGCTACGCATCGTGTCAGTATGTCCAAAACGTTTAGCAAAAGTAGCACTATCAGCGAGGAGCGTGCGGTGGAATTTCTCCGTCGCTGTAGCGCGTCCAAGTAAGTTCTCAACAAGTCAACCGACCCTCCATTGAGAGACGCGGTAGTATAGAAACACAATTCTTGCACAACAAAGGCTAGCACAACAAGCATAGGCAAGTTTCACACAACTCAAAGTACTTTCATTTTATGCCAAAGTCCGGGTTTTAACCCTAAAGTACTACGTACGTTAAATTCCTTTTAAAGAGATCCTATTCCTTTTATAAAAGTCACCCGATACCCGTAGTATAAAAATAGAGTGACTTACATCTTTTAAGTAAACCAAAACAACTTCCATACTTTCCTTTTTAAAACCAATTAAGGCAATACCGTGCCTTCTTTTTAGACCAAAACACTTTTTTTTTTTTTTAAAGCCCAGTTACCACATTAAAACCAATGATAAAACCCTTCTTTTGTTTTCATAAAGTCGTTATAACCAACTTCCCATAAAGCTTGTTATAACACTTTATGTTTTAAACCATTTTAAGACAACCTGATGCCCTTCTTTTCCTAAAGTTCCGGTTTGCCTAATTTCAATTACGCAAGTCTCTTTTTAGAAAAGTTTCATAGTTCAATGTCTTAATCTCTTTTTAAAACAATTGAGTAACATATGCCATATAAAGTAGGTTATTCTTGTTCATAATCAATCTTATTAAGCAGCCATGATCTAGAAAATGTAATATCATTTTGTCTCATCTTAGCTTCTATGCAGATGGAGGTTTCTACTGGTTTTAATAATACTTCATTATTCAATACATTTTCCTTTATTAACGCTGCAGTGGTTTGTCGACACACATTCTGATTTTCGAAATCAGTAAAGCATTATTCCTTTTAAAAACCACGTACTCATTACTCACGAATGAGGTTTCACACATAACTCATATTAATTCACTTAAGTTAAGTCTCTTATCTTATAAGATCAAGTCTCTTAACTTATAAAATCAGTAAACCATTTTCTTTACCTCTCTTAAGACGTTATACCTAACTCCCCATAAAGCTAGTATAACTCTTTTTAAAACCTTTAAAACCAAGTGTTACTCTTCTTTCAAAAAGGTTCCTTAATTCTTTTGAAATACTTTAAGACTCTTTATTATTCAAGCTTAAGTCAAAAGACATTGCCGTAACGCTACATTCAGTTAATACACGTACGTCTACCGTACCATATCTATATTCCTTTTAAAATATTTCAAGGTTCTTGTTATTCAGGCTTAAGTCAAAAGACATTGTCGTACAACTATATTCAGTTAGCACACGTACATCTACCATATAATATATACATATTATTCAGGCTTAAGTCAAAAGACATTGCCACACGTACGTCTACCGTACTATATGTATTTCTTTAAAATACTTCATGCTCAAGAGTATATGAAGAATCACATACCTCGCGACGATTATCGACTATAAGCAAAACGTTCCACGGCTATAATCCGGCTAGCCTTGTCCACCTTCTAAGTAGCACAGGCTACTTGCAAAACATTCAACCAATAAAGGTTATCGATCTCTGTAGATACAATCTATGTAAATGCAGTTTAACTTATATTATATTACGAAGTGATTTGATTCAATCCTTTTCTGTAATATCCTTCTATTACAGTTCAAATCTCTTCTTATGAATCTTATATTCATTTATATACTACTACAGTATGTAATTTCCAATTACAATAGAAGGACAGTAGTATTTACCTTGACAAGCCCAAAATTATCCGAGTTAAAAGTCGCTCCTGAGCAACGCTTAGCTCCTACTCCGAGTGCTCCAACCCGCTCCAAACAACCCTTAGAAGTTCTAACCAACTTCTACTCAAATACTTCAACTATCAATGAAGATTTCCTTAGGGTTTCGTTTAGTGGTTAAAGGAAGTATAATAGTATTTTCCGGGCTCTACGTATAGAGGTAACTTTGGAAAGTATTATAAGGTATATGGGATAGAGTATTTGGGCATTATAACAATACTAGGAGAGTATTTCTATACCACAAAGGGGGGTAGTATACGAAAACAATTTAGGCTAGGGGTGTTTGGCTAGGCTACCACAGAGGGGAGGGTTCGCCGAGGGCCTACAAGAGGGAGAGGGGTGGTGTTTGGGCCAGAGACAAGCAAGAGGGAGAGGGAGTATTTGAGACTTGGAAAAGATTTTTGGATGAAGAAGTTCATCACTTAGGGGGGGGGGGGGTATTTATAGGTCAAGAAATGGCCAACCAATGGCCAAGATTCATCCAAGTGTAAGGCAAGTGTAGGGTTAGATTTAAGCCAAGTGCACCTTATCCATCTACCACAACAACTTGCACAAATATCCTACCAACTCCCTTGACCCCTTTTTTCGTCACCATTGCCCACTTGTGCCGATGTGAGGGTGACACATGTCACCCTCCGTTGGTCCAAAATGTTTAAATCTCTCGGAAAAATCCGCAAAAATTAAAAATGACATAGCCGGAATTTTCCCTTCGCAAGTTTAGTAAAACGTTTCGTCGAAAAATGACTCTTTTCGGTACTTGTGCACAATTTTCGAACCTAGCCTAACTTTAAGGCTCAAATTATAAACGTACGCCCTCACGTACATACTCCGGAAATACGGGGTATAACATTCTCCCCTCCTTAGAAACATTCGTCCCGAATGTTCCTTCTCAAGACGGATAACGATGAAGATCTTCTAACAAGTTGCCAACGCCACGCCACGAAATAACACACGTTCTCTTCGCCTTACTTTTCGTTGTGCCGCTTCTCGAACACTTGAACTCTTCTAGCATCATCGTACACACTTCGCCATCGCTTTAGTCCCCAAAACTTTGGAGTCACCACCTCCAAACTTGGTCATCTACAAGCCTCAACCTCCTTAAGGCCATCCGCCGGCCTTCACGAACCGGTCTGGTCGAGCGCGTCCACGAACTCATACGATGGTCATCTAAACTTGGGCCTAACACCTCGTGACCCTACCACTGGCGGGACCACCGAGCTGACCCACCTCGAAGCAGGCGCGGGTTGGCCCTCAACATGGCCCCAACCCGACCCACTTAACGCATCACGCTCTTGTTCCCCGATCCGGAACAATCTTACCTCTACAGGTCATGAAAGCTACCACTTCCACTTCACACTACCCAAGGAAATTTTTCCCACAATTACTCCACGTATACCTATACGTTCTGACAAGGATCACTCGCAAAAAAACTTGTACTCAAGACGGCCTTACATCTAAGGTCTCAACTGTAATATTCTAAGGTTCATCATTTTCTCACTTTGAGCTTACCCTTTTTCACTAACGTGTTTCTAAATCACATCTTAGCACAAAGCTATCCGAACATAACACTTAACACATTATCATATCATCAATACATACAAGTCTCTGAGGTTAAGGATATACTGAAAGTAGGCGGTTCAAAGGACCGCTAAATCGAACTTCCAGCGACCTACCGTGGTCTGTAGGTGTATGAACATCTGCCTAGCGTGGAAGGTGAAGAACCCGCAATCGATCTCGTAGTCTGTGCTACCCTACCGGTGCTACCCACAGTCGGACGGTTTCTCCCAAAATGGCCTGCTGCCGCATGTAAAACAAACTCGGACTAGCACGACACTCCCATCGTGGAGTCTACCACGGCCACAACGAGGTAGGGTGGCTTGGTGGCTAACACCCTGCTCTCCCGAAAATCTGAACCCTTGGAGCCACGACTGCTCCTGAATACTGGATGCCTTGAAGATTGTGGAGGACCACTGCATGCGGTGGAGGCGCATAACTAGTCTCTGGCCGAGCGGTCCGCCTCGAAAGTCACCAGGACCCTGCTTTGCCGGCCCTCTTCGCCGACCTAGGTCATTCCTTCGATTTCTCCGCTCTTCACCTCCAGTGCATAAGCTGCGCATGCGGGCAATGTCCGTGCGGTGAAGAGCTACACCGAACAACTCTGCTAGGTAATCATCGAGCCCTGTAACATATCGGTGCACTCGATCCTCCATACTAGCCACAATGCGGGGCGTCACGGGCAATGAGTCGAACTCACATTGTACTCCCGAACCGTCGCCGGATTACGCGCAACACCAAAAATCTGCCGGCGAGCCCTCCTCATCCGGGAGGCAAGAAATGTGCAAGAAATGCCTCGAGAACTCGTCCCATATAGTGGAAGTGCATTCTCTCCCGGGACAGCTCGCGAATCAAACGACGATCGCGGTATCACGCAGCCGATGCGAACCTAGGACCACCGACTCGGTCTCCGATGCCTTGATCACTCTCATGATCCGCTGTAACTGTCGGATGAACTCCTGCGGATCATCCTCAGGCCTCGACCCGTAAAACTCTGGCGGCTTACAACTCAGAAAATCCCGTAGCCTCGAACTATCTGATCTGGGGTGAACCACTGGTGCTACTGGAACTGCTGCGTCTAGCCTATCCTCAAGTCGCCTGACCACGGCCGTTAATCGTGCCACTCCTTTGTAACTCATCTCTCTGCTAAAATGCGGGCGGAGGCTCAGTGCGTGGTCTCTGCCATTGCTACTCGCGACTCACTCTGCGCTGCCTTCTCGGGCCGGGTTGCCTTGCGGCGGAGGCATAATCGGTAAAGCAATCACGTCGGCTAAGGCACGATCTCGGAATGAGAAGAATACAAACCAATCCTAAACGTCCTGCGGCCTCACGATTATAGATGTGGTGCACAACACATCAATAATCAAGACTTACTAGACACGGTCGTAGACACGTTAGAGGACTAAGCGCTCGATACCACTTTTGTCACGACCGAACCGGGCGTGGTCGTGCCTACCGGGCACCTAGTGATACAACATCAGAGAAAACCAGCGGAAATAAAAACTTAGACATGCAAATAGACATGGATCAAGATGAAAGAAAATAGGCCAACCCAAACGGTTGCCTTTTAGCATATATATATACAAAGACATTTTGAGCGATTACAATCCCGCCACACTTGCGCGATTACTACGGACCTCTAAGATTTATCTGACAACTATGACGGACAGGGGCCGCCATACCCTGAATGTACAAGAACTCTGATCTCGGGTAACATGCAAAGATAAGCCTCGAAGGAACGGAGCTTCCCAAGACGCGAAAGGTGATCCTAAAAGCGTGTATCGGCAATGATGTACCTCTACTGCGGCGTGAACGCAGCCCCGAAGGAGGTCGATCTGGCAGTACCAAGTATGTGAATCGTAAAATGCGTAAAATGAAATCATAGCGATCTATATAAAGCGGGAGACATGTATGATAACCAAACTACGATTACCTGACATATAAACGATCATATCAAGTCGGGGACTCACGCCTCCAAATCATCACTCGTGCGTGGAATTCCTTCCTCACCGCGATCTATGATATGATAGCAACAAGACATCAATCCAAATGGGAGCATACCCGTGCGCTACGCATTGTGTCAGTATGTCCAAAGGGAAACACTAAGACAACATTCCAAATGAAAGCATACCCGTGCGCTACGCATCGTGTCAGTATGTCCAAAGGGAAACAATAAGACGACATTCCAAATGGAAGCATACCCGTGGGCTACGCATCGTGTCAGTATGTCCAAAAAGGAAACAACAAGGCGGCAATCAAAATGGAAGCATACCCGTGCGCTACGCATCGTGTCAGTATGTCGAAAGCGTTTAGCAAAAGTAGCACTATCAGCGAGCGTGCTCGTGGAATTTCTCGTCATTCTGACGCGTCAGTAAGTTCTCAACAAGTCAACCGACCCTCCATCGAGAGACGTGGTAGTATAGAAACACAATTCTTGCACAACAAAGGCTAGCACAACAAGCATAGGCAAGTTTCACACAACTCAAAGTACTTTCATTTTATGCCAAAGTCCGGGTTTTAACCCTAAAGTACTACGTACGTTAAATTCCTTTTAAAGAGATCCTATTCCTTTTATAAAAGTCACCCGATACCCGTAGTATAAAAATAGAGTGACTTACATCTTTTAAGTAAACCAAAACAACTTCCATACTTTCCTTTTTAAAACCAATTAAGGCGTCTGGTGCCTTCTTTTTAGACCAAAACACTTTTTTTTTAAAGCCCAGTTACCACATTAAAACCAATGATAAAACCCTTCTTTTGTTTTCATAAAGTCGTTATAACCAACTTCCCATAAAGCTTGTTATAACACTTTATGTTTTAAACCATTTTAAGACAACACAATGCCCTTCTTTTCCCTAAAGTTCCAGTTTGCCTAATTTCAATTACGCAAGTCTCTTTTTAGAAAGGTTTCATAGTTCAATGTCTTAATCTCTTTTTAAAACAATTGAGTAACATATGCCATAGGCGAGTAGGTTATTCTTGTTCATAATCAATCTTATTAAGCAGCCATGATCTAGAAAATGTAATATCATTTTGTCTCATCTTAGCTTCTATGCAGATGGAGGTTTCTACTGGTTTTAATAATAATTCATTATTCAATACATTTTCCTTTATTAACGCTGCAGTGGTTTGTCGACACACATTCTGATTTTCGAAATAAGTAAAACATTATTTCTTTTAAAAACCACGTACTCATTACTCACGAATGAGGTTTCACACATAACTCATATTAATTCACTTAAGTTAAGTCTCTTATCTTATAAGATCAAGTCTCTTAACTTCTAAAATCAGTAAACCATTTTCTTTACCTCTCTTAAGACGTTATACCTAACTCCCCATAAAGCTAGTATAACTCTTTTTAAAACCTTTAAAACCAAGTGTTACTCTTCTTTCAAAAAGGTTCCTTAATTCTTTTGAAATACTTTAAGACTCTTTATTATTCAGGCTTAAGTCAAAAGACATTGCCGTAACGCTACATTCAGTTAATACACGTACGTCTACCGTACCATATCTATATTCCTTTTAAAATATTTCAAGGTTCTTATTATTCAGGCTTAAGTCAAAAGACATTGCCGTACAACTATATTCAGTTAGCACACGTACATCTACCATATAATATATACATATTATTCAGGCTTAAGTCAAAAGACATTGCCACACGTACGTCTACCGTACTATATGTATTTCTTTAAAATACTTCATGCTCAAGAGTATAGGAAGAATCACATACCTCGCGACGATTATCGACTATAAGCAAAACGTTCCACGGCTATAATCCGGCTAGCCTTGTCCACCTTCTAAGTAGCACAGGCTACTTGCAAAACATTCAACCAATAAAGGTTATCAGTCTACTGTAGATACAGTCCTATGTAAGTACAGTTTAACTTCTACTTATATTCTTCTGAAGTGATTTCAGTTCAATCCTTTTCTGTAATATCCTTCTATTACAGTTCAAATCTCTTCTTATGAATCTTATATTCATTTATATACTACTACAGTATGTAATTTCCAATTACAATAGAAGGAAAGTAGTATTTACCTTGACAAGCCCAAAATTATCCGAGTTAAAAGTCGCTCCTGAGCAACGCTTAGCTCCTACTCCGAGTGCTCCAACCCGCTCCAAACAACCCTTAGAAGTTCTAACCAACTTCTACTCAAATACTTCAACTATCAATGAAGATTTCCTTAGGGTTTCGTTTAGTGGTTAAAGGAAGTATAATAGTATTTTTAAGACTCTAGGTTTAGATTTAACTTTGGAAAGTATTATAAGGTATATGGGCTATAGTATTTGGGCATTATAACAATACTAGGAGAGTATTTCTATACCACAAAGGGGGGTAGTATACGAAAACAATTTAGGCTAGGGGGGGGGTGTTTCGGCTAGGCTACCACAAAGGGGGGAGGGGTTCGTGAGGGCTCTGAGAGGGGAGAGGGGTGGTGCTTGGACGAGACAAGCAAGAGGGAGAGGGAGTATTTGAGACTTGGAAAAGATTTTTGGATGAAGAAGTTCATCACTTAGGGGGGGGGGGGGTATTTATAGGTCAAGAAATGGCCAACCAATGGCCAAGATTCATCCAAGTATAAGGCAAGTGTAGGGCTAGATTTAAGCCAAGTGCACCTTATCCATCTACCACAACAACTTGCACAAATATCCTACCAACTCCCTTGACCCCTTTTGTCACGACCCGATTCCGGCGTGGTAGTGCCTACCGGGCACCCTGGTGATACAACATCGAGTAATCAATGAACATAAAACAATACGAGACATATTATGAAATATGAAACAATAATCGACAAAACTTGCCTTTGGCATATATAGAAATAACAACTTTTTCCAACATGAGCAGTTTTAATCCCTTTTACAAACCACGCCTGGCGGTACTCTGCACCTCTAGAAATGATCGACAACAATGACGGGACGGGGCCCGCCATACCACAGATATGTACAACAACGGGGACTATACCATCGATAAGCCTCGGAAAGCGGAGCTTTCCATGTATTGGCGTGACCACTAAGGCGAGGATCGATGGTCGTGTACCTTTACTGCGGCATGAGCGGCCCCGAAGGAAGTCGATCTGGCAGTACCAAGTATGTGGCGAAAATAAATCAGTAAATGAAATCATAGTAGTCTATACAAGCGGGAGACATGTATGATAACGAACTACGATTCACCATAAGTAGCGATCGTATCAAGTCGGGGACTCACGCCTCAGTCATCACTCAATTTTTACCAATGGGTCTCACGCCATAACATCAATCGTGCGTGGAATACCTTCTCACGCCAGCGGTTTATGATACACAAACACCAAGGAATACACATGAACACGAGTCCGCTGTGTCCAAATAAAGCGATGCAGGTAAATGCGAAGGCATGGCGACTACTAACACCAGCGATGCAACAAGGTCATAAAATGTGTCATGATATCTGTCTGGCCGTCACATGATAAAAGGCGGTCACTCGCCCGCGATATCAAATGTGCGCGTCTAGCCACAGAACTCTCGCGACTCGCGATAGGCCAACCTCGTAGGCGCGTGAGGTATAACCCGCATCGGTAGCTACTCCGGCGTAAATCACGGACTCGCGATCCGCGTAGCGCAAAGACCGCGTGACCACAAGGGCGTAAACTAACACGGAACTCCGTAGTTCGCATGGATCCCTGGACCGCGTAGGTATCCTCGAATCATGGTCCCGGACCGCTGAGTCTACCCGCGTGGAGGCGGCAACCTCCGGACCAAGTCAAGGTGAGTGGTACAATACCAACATAACGGTGATAGTCAAACAACTTTAAAGCGCGATCGAGGAAAACCCTTTACACTAACATCACAAGATACTAACACGTAGCATCCTAACATGTTTACTTCTCAAATCAACAAGAAAGTATTATAAGGCTATCACAAACCGATACAATCAAGTTATTCACACAAGGTGCTTTCTACTAACAAGTTCGGTATCTAACCCCAAAGTACTTCACACATTAAATCTTTAAAAGATCTATTTCTATCACATAAGTCACCTGATACGTAGTATAAAATAGAGTGGCCGTCCTTTTAAGAAAACCAAAACTCTTACCTTTGTAAAATCAAGTAACAACATTATTTCCCAAACTTCCAAGTTTGCCTAATTTCAAATGTTCACGTTTCTTATTTTAGAAAGGTTTAAGTGATTCATAGCCTTATTCATTTAAGAATATAATTTTCTTTTAAACAATCGAGAAACATAAGCCTTATATGTGAGTAGGATATTCTTGTTTATAACAATCTTATTACTGACAACCATGATCTAGGAAATATCATTTTGTCTCATCTTAGCATGCGGATGGAAGTTGCTCTTGGTTTTATTAATACTTAATTAATCAAAACATTTCCCTTTATTAATTTCTTGTGGTTTGTCGATACACATTCGATTTCGAAATCGATAAAACATTCTTAAGCCGTTATACCTAACTTCCCATAAAGCTAGTATAACTCTTAAGTTTTCAAAAACCAAGTATTACTTCTTCTTTCAAAATGATTCAAAACTCTTTTGAAATACTTCAAGTTCTTTATTAACACATAACAAGCGATTATAGTTCAATTCGATTACCTTTTAAAAACCACATGTATTTTCTTACCAACATAAAGCGTTATAACCAACTTCCCATAAAGCCGTTATAACACTTTATGTTTTACACCAATCAAATACATTTAGTACGTATGCGTCTCGTACTACATAGTTCACACATATCATGCTAGAAGAGATAGGAAGAGGTTCACATACCTCGCGACGAGTATCGACTAATAGCAAAAGCGCTCAAGTACTTCAGTATCGGCTACTCCTTAAGCCAAGTAGAGCGCCACACGTAGTACTTGACCTATAAGGCCACAAGGCGCTTATTAACATCAAGATCTTATCGTAGAACATTCTCTGAGAAAATTGGACACCTCCCGCATGCAGCGTAAATCTCCTCCTCTAACGGGCTACCAAGCCAACCAGGGGGTTATACATCTAACGAGCGGGTACAATTCTACTCCACAAGATTACTACACAAGTCTCATGTCTGATCTATGTAATTACTGATTCGATTCGATTCTTGAGCTTAAGTCAAAAGACATTGCGCGATGCTAAGCTTAGTTCTATATATAGTATACATCAACTATATAATCTAACGACATGTAATTTCCAATTACAAATAGAGGAAAAGATAATTACCTCGATAAGCCCATAATTATCCAAGTATAAATGTCGATCCTTATGGCGCTTAGCTCACTACTCCGGTGCTCGACCGCTCCAAACAACCCTTAGAAGTTCTAACCAACTTACTTAATTACTTCAATCACTCAATGAAGATTTCCTTAGGGTTTCGGTTTGAGACAAAAAGGACATACGGTAGTATTTCCGACTCTACGTATAGAGGTTTCTTTGGAATACTACAAGGTATCTGGCTAAGGTAATTTGGGTATAATGTAATACTTTTGAGAGTATTTCTACCAAGAGGGGGTGTATTCTACGAGATCAACAAGGCGGGGGTACCTCACGGCACCTACTAGGAGGGGGTGTACCCTCGGCCAAGGCCTCTAGGAGGAGGGCGAAACCAACGAGGAGGGAGGAGGTTTTGAGACTTGGAAATTATGGAATGTATGAAGAAGTCTTCAAAGGGGGAGGGTATTTATAGGCCAAGCAAAGGCCAACCAAGGGCGAATCTAGCCAAGTGGGGGCAAGTGGAGGGCGAGATATGCCCAAGTGCCCTAGACCTACTCGCCAAAACCCTACAAATATCTACACAAATATCAACCAACACTTGCGCATCCATTCGGCCCTAACGCCCCTACAAGTCCACCAACGAGAGGGTGCCAAGTGTTGCCCGCTCGTTGGTCCAAAACGCGTTCGTCTCTCGGAAAAATCGCAAAAATACTAAATGACATAGCCGTAATTTACCGCTTCGTAAGTTGGGTAGAGCGTTTCGTCGAAAAACGACTCTAACAGGGTGTTGTGCACAAACATATTTCGGCGAGGGTGTCACGTGGGGTGACACGTGTCGCCCCGATTCGTCAAAATATTTCGTCTTCCGAAAATATCCATAACGGCCAAAATCTCAAAATCAAGCGGGCCCCAAAGCAGTAAATTTCTCCGTGGGCCGCGTGACCATTTCAAAATAAAATTCCATAATTCTAATATAATCTAAGAAGTCAAAACCAAATCTGGGAATCAATTCCCATTAACGAACCTTTTCCTTCACAAAACCGGAAACTTTTAGTGGAAAAAATCACCTCTTTCTTCCTTTCCAATCTTTCTGCCGTATTCTCGTGCGTCGTCCTCGCATACATACCACGGAACTACGGGTATAACATTCTTCCCCAGAAACATTCGTCCGAATGTTCCTTCTAAGTCCCCAAACATACTGGCGTCGATATAGTCTCTCTACTATACTTATGAGAACAATCACCCACACTGGCCATGGAAACACTGCGCAAAGACTTACATCCAAGCCACGAGAACACCTCTATATCACCACAAATACCTCTTCCGGGGTCAAAATATACTTCCGATCCACGATACCACTTTTGTCACTTTGTCGCGAGCCTTGCCGACGACCCAACAAATGGTGCCGGGCTGCTGCGATCCACGAGGCGTGCCTACGGCCCTTCTCGGGATGTGCCATACGGAGAGCCACGGTTGGTGCATTTCGTGGTAGAGCTCGCCTCTTTATCGCTCGGCCGAACATAACAATCTGAAAAGACCGGACGTCTTTGCCTAAGTCGGACGGCAATTGCTAACATATAAACACGGCCTATTCTTCACATGAACTCAAAGCCCAAAGTAACTCGGGCTAAGTTCCTTCTGTTTCAAAACTCGTCACACCCGTCCGGTGGTACTTTCAGAAAGGCCGTCGACTGAACTCTGGCGTCGTCGCGGATTATCGCCACGATTTCCTCGGTGCGGAACTTCTTCTAGGCGAGCTTTACCACATCCACCGTCTGCTGGAACAAGCTGAACCAACTATCTGAACCTTGCCAACATCGAACCAATCGGCCGGCTTACACTTCCGCCCTGAGGCTTCATAAGGCGACATCCGAACACCGAAATGGTAGCTTAAACGCTCCTTCCACGGGAACCAACAATCCTCACAACCACCGCGAAATCCACCGCGCCGGCGGCGAATGCGGTCGAGACTCACGAGTTCTTAACCTGCTGGTCAAACTCTTAGAAAACGAAAATAGCCACGACACAGGCTTCCGCTGCTGTCATAAGGTGAAGGTAGGCACCGTGCGACCTTACAACCTTTACGATATAATCAACACCGCAAGTACATGGTCTCGATCGAAAAACACGACGGGCTGCTCCATCGGCCCGACTCTTGGTCGAATCATCCACGAACTCGTCTGTTGGTCAACTAAACTTGGGCCTAACACCCTCGTGACCTAACACAAGGCGGGACCACCATGGTGACCCACCCAAACGCGCGGGTTGACCTGTTATACCCGTAGTTCGAGGTATGTATGCGAGGGCGTGCGTGCGAGAATCTGACAGAAAGATTGGAAAGGAAGAAAGAGGCGATTTTTCCACGGAAAAGTTTCCGGTTTTTGTGAAGGAATAAGGTTCGTTAATGGGAATTGGCTTCCCAGTTTGGTATCGGACTTCTGGAATATTAGAATTATGGAATTTTATTTTCGAAAATGGTCACGTGGGGCCACGGGAGAAATTCTGATTTTGTAGGCCCACTTTGTTTTCGAGATTTTGGCCATTATGGATATTTTCGGAAGATGTTTTATTTTGGGCCAATAGGAGGGTGACACGTGTCACCCCCGCCTAGGTGGCTTGGCCGAATGGCATTTGTGCACAACACCCGGTTAGAGTCGTTTTTCGACGAAACGTTTTACATAACTTGCGAGGGGAAAAATACGGCTATGTCTTTTCTTATTTTTGCGGATTTTTCCGAGAAACGAAACATTTTGGACCAACGGGAGGGTGACATGTGTCACCCTCACATTGGAAGCAAGTGGGGCGGCTTAGGGCCGATTGGTGGGCAAGTTGTGGGTAGATATTTGTGTAGATATTTGTGAGGGTTTTAAGGAGTAGGGACTAGGGGGCACTTGGGCATATCTTGGCCCTACACTTGCCTAGCACTTGGCTAGATCTTGGCCATTGGTTGGCCTTGGCTTGTGCTATAAATACCCCTCTAAGGTTGAAGACTTCTTCATCCAAAATGCCTAAGTCTTGAGAGCCTTCCCCCTCCCCTTTTCGTGAGGCCCCCTTGGCCGAGAGTTCCCCCCTAGTGGGGTAGGCGAGGGTAGCCACCCCTCCTGTGGTGTGGCGTGGGTACCCACTGCCTAGTTTGTTTTCATATAATACCCCCCCTCTTGGTAGAACTACCCGCAAAAGGATTGGTATAATGCGCAAAGTCCCTGAGCCGTAGACCGTGTTGTATTCTTAGGTTAGACCGATCCGAAAAGCCCAGAAATCCTATTAGACTTCCGTCGGTCCACAAAACCGAAACCCTAGGAAAATCTCCATAGTCCGTTGGAGTGTTGTGTAGAAGTTGGTTAGAACTTCTAAGGGTGGTTTAGAGCGGGTTGGAGCGCTCGGAGTTGGAGCTAAGCGTTGCTAAGGATCGACATTTATACTTGGATAATTATGGGCTTATCGAGGTAATTATCTTGTCCCCCTATTGTAATTGGATATTACATGTTGTAGGAATATATAGTTGAAGTATACTATATATATAGTCGAACTTAATGTTGTGGCAATGTCCTTGGACTTAAGCACGAATAATAAGAAACCTTTTGAAGAAGAGTCTTTGCTGTAATTACATAGGACTGTATTACAGTAGACTTGTGTAGCTTTCCTGTGAGGTAGAATTGTGCACGTCCGGATTAGACGTATAACCCCCCCCCCTGGTTGGCTTGATAGCCGGCCCCGTTAGAGGAGGAGATTTACGCTGTTGCGGGGGGGGAAGGTGCTGTCGAATTTTCGGTAGAATGTTCTACGATAAGATCTAGATGTTAATAAGCGCCTTGTGGCCTTATAGGTTGAAGTACTACGTGTGGCGCGTTACTTGGCTTAGGAGTGTAGCCGGCGGCGAGGTACTCGGAGCATTTTGCTATTAGTCGATAATCGTCGCGAGGTATGTGAACCTCTTCCTATCTCTTCTAGCATGATATGTGTGAACTATGTAGTGCGGTGACGTCATGTGCTAAATGTATTCGATGGGTTTAAAACATAAAGTGTTATAACGGCTTTATGGGAAGTTGGTTATAACGACTTTATGTAGATAAGAAAACACTTTGTGGTTTTAAAAGGTAAATGATTTGTTTATAAGCGGCTTGATGTGTGATTATAAAGAACTTGAAGTATTTCAAAAGATTTACAAATCGTTTTGAAGAGAAGTAATACTTGGTTTTGAGAACTTAAGAGTTATACTAGCTTTATGGGAAGTTAGGTATAACGGCTTAAACGTTTCTTGATGTTGGAAATCGAGTTTGTATCGACAAACCAACTGCGGCGTTAATAAAAGAAATGTTTTGAATAATTAAGTATTATTAAAACCAGAGAAACTTCCATCTGCATAGAAGCTAAGATGAGACAAAATGATATTTCCTAGATCATGGTCTTTGTAATAAGATTGTTATAAACAAGAATATCCTACTCACATATAAGGCTTATGTTTCTCAGTTGTTTAAAGAGAATTATATTCTTAAATGAATAAGACTATGAACTCTGAAACCTTTCTAAAATAAGAAGCGTGAACATTTGAAATTAGGCAAACTTGGGCGTTTGGAAAATAATGTTGTTACTTGATTTTACAAAGGTAAGAGTTTTAGTTTTCTTAAAAGAGCGATCACTCTATTTTATACTACGGGTATTGTGTGACTTATGTGAAAAAGCAGATCTTTTTTAGATTTTAATGTGTGAAGTACTTTGGGGATAGATGCGAACTTGTTAGTAGAAAGTACCTTGTGTGAATAACTTGATTGTATTGGTTTGTGATAGCCTTGTAATACTTTCTTGTTGCTTTGATAAGTAAGCGTGTTAGGATGCTACGTGTGTTAGTATCTTGTGATGTTTGTGTAAGGGGTTTCCTTGATTATGCTTATTAACTATCGGTCGTTATGATAGTATTGTGGCATTCATCTCTTGAGATGATTAGGGGTTAAGCGCCCTCCGATGCGGGGTAGACTCGGTGATGCAGGACCGTGATTCGAGAATACCTCATGCGGGTCTGAGGGCCTATGCGGAGCTACGAGTTCGAGTTAGTGTCGTCCTTTATGGGCATGCGGTCGCGTGGCCGTGCGGACTCGAAAGTCGGGGCGATGCGGGAGTAGCTACCCTCGATGCGGGAATACCTCATGCGGGCGATGAGATTGGCCTATCGCGGGCTGCGGGAAGTTCGAGGACTAGGCGCGCATTAGATCTGCGGGCAAGTGGCGGCTTTGATCATGTAATGATGCAGGCAGATCTTATAATCTGATTTATGACCTTGTTGATGCGTAGGTGTTAGTAGTCGGCTATGCCTTCGTGCCTACCATGCAGTTTTATTAGGACACGGTGGGACACGGTGTTCATGTGTCTTCCTTGGTGCTTGTATATCATAAACTGCCGGCAGTGAGGAAGGTATTATACGGGAACGATTGATCTTGTCGTCGTGAGACCCATTGTTAAATTGAGTGATGACTTGAGGTGTGAGTCACGACTTGACATGGCTCGCTTATTTATGGTGAATCGTAGTTTGGTTATCATACATGTCTCTGCTTTGTATAGACTACTATGATTTCATTTCTGATTTATTTTTAGTTTCACATACTCGGTACTGTTATGCGACCTCGCCGGCTGCGTTCATCTGCGAGTTGAGGTACACGATCGTTGATCCTAGCTCTCGGGTCACGATTCGGCGTTTGGGAAGCTCCGTTTCTCGGAGGCTTATCGGTGGTATAGTCCGCATGCGTAGTCGGTGTTTACATTCGGGGTTCGTGGGCCACGTCCGCCATTGTTGTCGTATCATTCTTAAGTGCAGTAAATCTTGTTGTGGCGGGGTTTGTAAAAAGGATTAAAGCTGTTCATGTTAAAAGTTGTCATTTATATATATGCGAAAGGCAAGTTTCCTGATTATTGTTTTATATACATTATCTCATGTTGTTGTGTTTGTTCGTGATTACTCGATGTATGTCTACTTGGGTGCGGGGTAAGGCACGATCCACGGGCCGGTTGGTCGTGACAAAAGTGGTATCGAGCGATTAATCCTCGGAAAGTGTCTACGACCGTATCCGATGAAGTCTTGATTATCGGTGTGTTGTGCACCACATCAATAATCGTGAGGCTATAGGATATTTAGGATTGGTTTCTATTCTTCTCACTCGATCGTGCCTTAGAGGTGTGTTGTAAGTTGGACCCTCGACGAAATTATTTCCCTTATCGTTATGCCTCGCGTAGGGCAACCGGGCCCGGGAGGGCAAAGCGGCCGAGGAGGCTGCGAGTAGAGTTCGGAGGGTGGCGAGGCGAGGCCAAATCATTACCTAGGGTAGTGCTTCATTCGGGATTTCTGCGGCGTCACTAGCCCCAAAGAGTTTAAGCATGGCGGCGGCGATTCCTCTGCGACCATGATATGTGAACGCCGGTTCCACGGCCGGGACCGAGAATATAGATTGCGAGACAACCTTGTTACTAGCTATGGATTTGGCTACCAGAGTATACCGATGTATCGCGAGTCTTGATGACTACCTAAGAGAAGGTTGCGCAAGAGTAATCCTTGATTGAAGCTTGAGCATGGCACGTATGCGGGCTTATGCGCGGCGAGAAAGCGTAGAGATCGACGGGTTAACGAGGGCGAGAAGAGGGCGGGCGTGAGTCGCCGGTAACTTTCAAGGTGAGTATACCTTAAGTGCTATGTTACGATAGCGGTGTGTTAGTTGTGATTAGAAATCATGGTGGGTTAGCAGAGTAAGATTTTGGAGGATAGAGAAAGTGTGAGCCTTAGAGCTTTATACGCAAAGACCTTAGAGGTAAGGCCGTCTCGAGAAAGGTGTAGTGTTATGTTTGACCCTTATAGGAGTGCATAGTGCACGTGAGCTATGTTCGTGGGATAAGTCCACGAGTAGCGTGATTTGAAAGAAGGTAGTCGAGCTAGGAAGACCGCTAGGTTTTCGTAATATGATTTGTGAAATTATTCCTTGGGAGCTAGTGTTTTTGCGATGCCGGTCGGGTTGAGGCCGTGTGCGGGTCAACCGCGGCGGTATGGTGGTGGGGTCGGTTGTGGTGGTCGCCTTGTGGTAGGTCACGAGGGTGTTAGGCCCGGGTTTAGTTAACCAGCGTATGAGTTGGTGGATGCGTTCGACCGGTGGTCGGGCGATGGGAGCATCCATCGTGTTCTTGATCGAGACCGTTTACTCGGTGTGTTGGGTTATCGAAAGGTTGTGAGGTTGCAGGGTGCCTACCTTCACCTTATAATGAACGATGGAGCCAGTGCGGTGTTTCTCTTTACGGAGTTTGTACGAGCGGGGCTAGGAACTTCGGTGAGTCTCGTGCTCGCGTTCGCCTCGGGCGGTGTTTTGATTTGAGGTATTGTGAGGATCGTTGTCTCGGTTGAAGTGTTTAAGCTACCATTTCGGTGTTCGGATGTCGTCTTGTGGCGCCTTGTAGGCAGAAATGCAAGTTGCCGGTCGATTGGTTCGATGTTGGCGGGGTTGAGATAGTTGGTTGAGCTTGTTCCGGTATGTGGATAGTGAAGCTTGTCTAGAAGAAGTTACGGCGGCTCGGAGGAATCGTGCGGATAATCGGCGGCGCTTAGAGTTCGAGTTGTGGTCGGTCTTCTTGAAAGTACCACCGGGCGGTGTGACGAGTTTGGAAAGCGAAGGAACTTAGCGAGTTACTTTGGGCCTTTGTGAGTTCATGTGAAGAATAGGCCAGGTTGCCTATATGTTAGCATTTGCCGTCCGACTTAGGAGGAAGGACGTCCGGTCTTTCGTATTGTTATGATCGGGAAAGTATCGAAGATCCATCCAGAATGTCCCCAGTTAATGATGACCACGTTAGAGATAGTAACCCCGAGTTTTGGATACTAAGCGATGTAAATGTGGTAAGAATTGAGTGTCACGGCGGCTTGGTGATCGCATGCAGCCCGGTACCATTTGTTGGGTCGTTGGAGCAAGGCTCGCGGCAAAGTGACAAAGTGGTATCTCAGGCAAAGTGACAAAAGTAGTATTATTGTGGTGATGTAGAGGTGTTTCCTCGTGGACTTAGATGTAAGTTTTGCGCAGGTGTTTCCATAGCCAGGTATGGCAGGATTGTTCTCGTAAGTATAGTAGTGAAGACTATATTGGCGCCGCGTTTGTTTTGAGACTTAGAAGGAACATTCGGGACGAATGTTTTACGAGAGGAGAATGTTATACCCCGTAGTTCCAGGGTATGTATGCGAGGACGTACGTACGAGAATACGACAGAAAGATTGGAAAGGAAGAAAGAGGCGATTTTTCCACGGAAAAGTTTCCGGTTTTTGTGAAGGAAAAAGGTTCGTTAATGGGGAATTGGATTCCCAGTTTGGTATTCGGACTTCTGGAATATTAGAGAATTATGGAATTTTATTTTGAAAATGGTCACGTGGGGCCACGGGAGAAATTCTGATTTTGTGGGGCCAGCTTTGTTTTGAGATTTTGGCCATTATGGATATTTTGGAAGATGTTTTATTTTGGGCCAATAGGAGGGTGACACGTGTCACCCCGCTAAATGGCTTAGGCGAATGGCCTTTGTCTGACACCGGTTAGAGTCGTTTTTCGATGAAGCGTTTTACATAACTTGCGAGGAAAATTCGGCTATGTCTTTTCTTATTTTTGCGGATTTTTAGAAGCGAAACATTTTGGACCAACGGGAGGTGGCATGTGTCACCTGCATTGGAAACAAGTGGGCGGCTTAGGGCGATTGGTGGGCAAGTTGTGGGTAGATATTTGTGTAGATATTTGTGAGGTTTTAGGAGTAGGGACTAGGGGCACTTGGGCATATCTTGGCCTACACTTGCCTAGCACTTGGCTAGATCTTGGCCATTGGTTGGCCTTGGCTTGTGCTATAAATACCCTAAGGTTGAAGACTTCTTCATCAAAATGCCTAAGTCTTGAGCCTCCCCCCTTTTCGTGAGGCCCCTTGGCGAGAGTTCCCCCCAGTGGGGTAGGCGAGGGTAGCCACCCCTCGCTGTGGTGTGGCCGTGGGGTACCCACACTGCTAGTTTGTTTTCATATAATACCCCTCTTGGTAGAAATACTCTCAAAAGTATTGTTATAATGCCCAAATTACCTTAGTATACCTTGTTGTATTCTAAGGTTATACCTATCTGAAAAGCCGTAAATACTATTATACTTCCGTCGGTCACAAAACCGAAACCTAGGAAAATCTCCTTAGTCCGTTGGAGTGTTGTGTAGAAGTTGGTTAGAACTTCTTAGGGTGGTTTAGAGCTGGTTGGTGCGCTCGGAGTTGGAGCTAAGAGTTGCTTAGGATCTACATTTATACTTGGATAATTATGGGATTATCTAGGTAATTATCTTGTCCCCCTATTGTAATTGGATATTACATGTTGTAGGAATATATAGTTGAAGTATACTATATATATAGTCTTGAACTTAATGTTGTGGCAATGTCCTTGGACTTAAGCACGAATAATAAGAAACCTTTTGAAGAAGAGTCTTGTTGTAATTACATAGAACTGTATTCAGATGCGACTTGTGTAGCTTTCTGTGAGGTAGAATTGTACGTCGGATTAGGCGTATAACCCACGGTTGGCTTGATAGCCGGCCCCGTTAGAGGAGGAGATTTACGCTGTTGCGGGGGGGGGAGGTGCTGTCGAATTTTCGGTAGAATGTTCTACGATAAGATCTAGATGTTAATAAGCGCCTTGTGGCCTTATAGGTTGAAGTACTACGTGTGGCGCGTTCTACTTGGCTTAAGGAGTGGCGGCGGCGAGGTACTCGGAGCATTTTGCTATTAGTCGATAATCGTCGCGAGGTATGTGAACCTCTTCCTATCTCTTCTAGCATGATATGTGTGAACTATGTAGTACGGTAGACGTACATGTGCTAAATGTATTCGATGGGTTTAAAACATAAAGTGTTATAACGGCTTTATGGGAAGTTGGTTATAACAGCTTTATGTAGATAAGAAAACACTTTGTGGTTTTTAAAAGGTAAATGATTTGTTTATAACTGGCTTGATGTGTGATTATAAAGAACTTGAAGTATTTCAAAAGATTTCTGAAATCGTTTTGAAAGAGAAGTAATACTTGGTTTTTGAGAACTTAAGAGTTATACTAGCTTTATGGGAAGTTAGGTATAACGGCTTAAGAACGTTTTACTGATGTTGGAAATCAGGATTTGTATCGACAAACCACTGCAGCGTTAATAAAAGGAAATGTTTTGAATAATTAAGTATTATTAAAACCGAGAGAAACTTCCCTCTGCATCGAAGCGAAGCTGAGACACAATGATATTTCCTAGATCATGGCTGCTGTAATAAGATTGTTATAAACAAGAATATCCTACTCACATATAAGGCTTATGTTTCTCAGATTGTTTAAAAGAGAATTATATTCTTAAATGAATAAGACTATGAACTACGAAACCTTTCTAAAATAAGAAACGTGAACATTTGAAATTAGGCAAACTTGGACGTTTGGAAAATAATGTTGTTACTTGATTTTACAAAGGTAAGAGTTTTGGTTTTCTTAAAAGGACAGTCACTCTATTTTATACTACGGGTATTGTGTGACTTATGTGAAAGAAACAGATCTTTTTTTTAGATTTTAATGTGTGAAGTACTTTGGGGATAGATGCGAACTTGTTAGTAGAAAGTACCTTGTGTGAATAACTTGATTGTATTGGTTTGTGATAGCCTTGTAATACTTTCTTGTTGCTTTGATAAGTAAACGTGTTAGGATGCTACGTGTGTTAGTATCTTGTGATGTTTGTGTAAGGGGGTTTCCCTTGATTATGCTTATTAACTATCAGTCGTTATGATAGTATTGTGGCATTCATCTCTTGAGATGATTCCGGGGGTTAAGCTGCCCTCCGATGCGGGGTAGACTCAGGCGGTCTGGGACCATGATTCGAGAATACCTCATGCGGGTCTGAGGGCCTATCGGAGCTACGAGTTCGAGTTAGTGCGTCCTTTATGGGCATGCGGTCCTTGTGGCCATGCGGACTCGAAAGTCCAGGACGATGCCGGGGAGTAGCTACCCTCGATGCGGGGAATACCTCATGCGGGCCGATGAGATTGGCCTATGCGGAGCTGCGGGAAGTTCCAGGACTAGACGCGCACATTAGATACTGCGGGCAAGTGGCCAGCTTTGATCATGTGGCGGTCTAGACAGATCTTATGATCTGATTTATGACCTTGTTAGTGCGTGGGTGTTAGTAGTCGGCTATGCCTTCGTACTTACCCTGTACAGTTTTATTAGGACACAGGTGGGACCTGGTGTTCATATGTATTCCTTGGTGCTTGTATATCATAAACTGCCGGCAGTGAGGAAGGTATTCCACGGGCACGATTGATGTTGTGGGCGTGAGACCCATTGTTAAATTGAGTGATGACTTGAGGGTGTGAGTCCCTGACTTGACATGACTGCTTATTTATGGTGAACTGTAGTTTGGTTATCATACATGTCTCCTGCTTTGTATAGACTACTATGATTTCATTTACAGTATTTATCTTTAGTTTCACATACTCGGTACCTGTTGTACTGACCTCCTTCGGGGGGCTGCGTTCATGCCGCAGGTTGAGGTACACCAGTCGTTGATCCTAGCTCTCAGGGTCACAGTTCAGCGTTTGGGAAGCTCCGTTTCTCCGGAGGCTTATCAGTGGTATAGTCCCCTGTCGTAGTCGGTGTTTACATTCAGGGGTTCGGCGGGGCCCTGTCCCGCCATTGTTGTCGTATCATTCTTAGAGGTCTGTAGTACTGTTGTGGCGGAGTTTGTAAAAAGGATTAAACTGTTCATGTTAAAAGTTGTCATTTATATATATGCCGAAAGGCAAGTTTTCACAGATTATTGTTTTATACTTCTGTTATCTCATGTTGTTGTGTTTGTTCCGCTGATTACTCTGATGTATGTCTACTTGGGTGCCCGGGGTAAGGCACCAGTCACGGGCCCCGGTTCGGGTCGTGACAGACCCGCGGCATGGCCTCAACTCGACCCACTCTCGCGTAAAACACTTGCTCCCCGGTCCGGAACAACTTTTCTAATCACGCTACGAAAACCTAGCGCTCTTCTTAGCTCAACTACCCCCTTTCATTCCACACTACTTAGGGACTTATCCCCAAACATAGCTCACGTGCACTATGCACTTCTGATAAGGATCAAACATAACACTACACCTTTTCTTGAGATGGCCTTACCTCTAAGGTCTCCACGTATAACACTCTAAGGCTCACACCTTCTCTATCCCCCAAAATCTTACTCGGTTAACCCACCATGATTTCTAATCACACAACTAACCGCTATCGTAACATAGCACTTAAGGTATACTCACCTTGAAAGTTACCAAGGACCTTATCGCTCGCCCTCTCTGCTGTCCTTGGTTAACCCGTCGATCTCTCGTTTCTCGGCTGCATACATAAGCGCATACGTGCCATGCTCAAGCCCAATCAAGAATTACTCTTGCACAACCCTCTCTTAGGTAGTCATCAAGACTCGTGGTACATCGGTATAATCTCGTAGCCAAATCCATAGCTAGTAATGTGGTCGCCTCTTTGCAATCTATATTCATCGTTCGGCCGTGGGCGAAGGTTCAAATATCATGGACGCAGCGATGAGGCTGCGTCAGTGCTAAACTCTGCTGGGGCTAGTGGCGTCGCAGAAATCCCGAATGAAGCACTACCCTAGGTAATGATTGGGCTGTGCCTCGCAACCCTCTGAACTCAACTCGCAGCTCCCTCGGCTGCCTTGCCCTCCTGGGCCCGGGTTGCCCTACGCGGAGGCATAACGATAAAGGAATGAATTTCGTCAGAGGGTCCAACTTACAACACAGCTCTAAGGCACGATCTCAGAGTGAGAAGAATAGAAACCAATCCTAAATATCCTATAGCCTCACGATTATTGGTGTGGTGCACACACCGATAATCAAGACTTCTTGGATACGGTGCGTAGACACTTTCAGGATTAATCGCTCTGATACCACTTTTGTCACGACCGATTCCGGACGTGGTAGTGCCTTACCCCGGGCACCCTAGTGATACAACATCAGAGTAATCAGCGGAACATAAAACAATACGAGACATATTATGAAATATGAAACAATAATCTGACAAAAACTTGCCTTTCGGCATATATAGAAATAACAACTTTTTCCAACATGAACAGTTTTAATCCCTTTTACAAACCCTGCCCACAACGGTACTACAGACCTCTAAGAAATGATACGACAACAATGACGGGACAGGGCCCCGCCATACCCCTGAATGTAAACACCTACAACAACAGGGACTATACGTGATAAGCCTCGAGAAAGCGAGCTTTCCACACGTGAATGTGACCCTAAGAGCGAGGATCGATGACGTGTACCTTACTGCGGCATGAACGCAGCCCGAAGGAGGTCGATCAACAGTACCAAGTATGTGGCGAAAATAAATCGTAAATGAAATCATAGTAGTCTATACAAAGCGGGAGACATGTATGATAACCAAACTACGATTCACCATAAGTAGCAATCGTGTCAAGTCAGGGACTCACGCCCTCAAGTCATCACTCAATTTTTACCAATGGGTCTCACGCCCATAACATCAATCGTGCCCGTGGAATACCTTCCTCACTGCCGGCAGTTTATGATACACAAACACCAAGGAATACACATGAACACCAGGTCCCACCTGTGTCCAAATAAAAGCGATGCAGGTAAGTACGAAGGCATAGCCGACTACTAACACCTACAAGCAACAAGGTCATAAAATGTGTCATGATATCTGTCTGCATCACGTCACATGATAAAAGCCGTCACTTGCCCGCAGATCAAATGTGCGCGTCTAGCCTCGAACTCTCCGCAGCTCCGCATAGGCCAACCTCATAGGCCCGCATGAGGTATAACCCGCGTCGGTAGCTACTCCCGGCGTAAATCACGGACTCGCATCCGCGTAGCCACAAAGACCGCGTGACCACGCAAGGCGTAAACTAACCCGAACTCCGTAGTTCCGCATGGATCCCGGACCCGCGTAGGTATCCTCAAATCATGGTCCTGCATCACTGAGTCTACCGCGTCGGAGGCGACAACCTCCGGACACAAGTCAAGGTGAGTGGTACAATACCAACATAACGGCTGATAGTCAAACAACTTTAAGCGCAGTCGAGGGGAAAACCCCTTTACACTAACATCACAAGATACTAACACACGTAGCATCCTAACATGTTTACTTCTCAAATCAACAAGAAAGTATTATAAGGCTATCACAAACCGATACAATCAAGTTATTCACACAAGGTGCTTTCTACTAACAAGTTCGGGTATCTAACCCCAAAGTACTTCACATTAAATCTTTAAAAGATCTGTTTCTTTCACATAAGTCACACAATACCCGTAGTATAAAATAGAGTGACCGTCCTTTTAAGAAAACAAAAACTCTTACCTTTGTAAAATCAAGTAACAACATTATTTCCCAAACGTCCAAGTTTGCCTAATTTCAAATGTTCACGTTTCTTATTTTAGAAAGGTTTCGTGGTTCATAGCCTTATTCATTTAAGAATATAATTTTCTTTTAAACAATCTGAGAAACATAAGCCTTATATGTGAGTAGGATATTCTTGTTTATAACAATCTTATTACAGCAACCATGATCTAGGAAATATCATTTTGTCTCATCTTAGCTTCTATGCAGATGGAAGTTGCTACTGGTTTTATTAATACTTAATTAATCAAAACATTTCCCTTTATTAACGCTGCTGTGGTTTGTCGATACACATTCTGATTTCCGAAATCAGTAAAACATTCTTAAGCCGTTATACCTAACTTCCCATAAAGCTACATTGACCCATAGTTTAGGCCACAAAATCGTGCCAAGATAGCCCACAAGTTGCCGTCCACTTGAGGGTGACAAGTGTCGCCCTCTCGTTGGTCCAAAATATTTCATCTCTCGGAAAAATCCGCAAAAATTATTAATGTTGCAACCGTAATTTTCCCTACGCAAGTTTTGGAAAACGTTTCGTCGGGAAACAATTCTTTTCGTGGGTTGTGCACAAATTTTCGTCCCTTATGCCTACTTAAGGCTTGAACTTTTGTACGTACGTCCTCACATACAAACTCTGGAAATAAGGGGTATAACATTCTCCCCTCCTTAGAAACATTCGTCCAGAATGTTCCTTCCCAAGACAGATAACGATAAAGTTCCTTATAACTTAAACTGTTTGCAAATGCCACACATGGCCAAAATACAACACTTAAGCAAATATGTCAATGAAAATTTACAAGTAGGAAAGTGAGTTACCTGGAGGTGTGGGGAATAGGTGAGGATACTTCTGCCTCATGTCCTCGCCTTCCCACGTCATCTCCTCCGAGCTCGTTCTCCACAAGACTTTGACGGAAGCCACGTCCCGGTCGCAGACGCCTAACCTGACGATCGATTATCGCTATGGGAATCTCCTCATACGATAACCCCCCGGTCACCTGGACATCGTCAATCGGGTGCACCCTAGATGGATCCCCGATACATCTTCTCAGCATAGAAACATGAAAAACCGGATGCACTGCCTCAAGATCGGACGGCAGATCCAACTCATAGGCAACCTTGCCTACCCTGCGGACAATCTAATACGGCCCAATGTACCTGGTGAGTTTCCTTTCTTCCGAATCTCATCACACCGCCGCCATGGGTGACACCTTCAGAAAACCCAATCATCAACCTCGAACTCCGGATGCCGACGGCGATAATGCGTATGACTTCTCGACTCGGTATCGATAGCGCTCTGGATAAGCTTCACCTTATCCATCTGTCAGACGTGCGGTCACTAATCGCACCTCGCCTACATCAAACCAGCCTATCGGCGATCGCACTTCCTCCCATACGAGGCCTCATAAGGCGCCATCTGAATACTGGAGTGGTAGCTATTATTATATGCAAACTCAACTAGAGGCAAATGATCCTCCCAGCTACCCCTGAAGTCAATAACACAGGCTCGCATCATATCCTCAAGAGTCTGGATAGTGCGCTCCGCCTGTCCGTCTGTCTGAGGATGGAATGCAGTACTCAGGCTCACCTGTGTCCCTAGACCCTTCTGGAAAAACCTCCAGAAGTTAGCCGTAGAACGCTCCTCTGCGATATGATAGAAATAGGGACTCATGCGATCTCACGATCTCTCGGATGTAAAGTCTCGGCATAATCCTCACCAAAAGTTGTCCGATGGAAGAAAGTGGGCTGATTTTCGACACCGGCGATAACCCGGATAGAATCATGTTTCCTCCGAGAGCGAGGTAATCACGTGATAAAGTCCATGTTGATCACCTCCCACTTCAGTCGGGATCTCTATCGTGCAATAATCCACCGGGCCTCGGTGCTCTATCTTCACTGCCGACAACACGGGCGAGCCACAAACTCTGCAACGTCCTCTTCGCCATCCCACCAATACAGATCCGAGGTCGTGGTACATCTTGGTCGACCGGATGGATAGAGTAACGCTTGCGTGTGCTTCCCGAACCTGCCGCCAAGTCACGAAATATCTGGAACACACAACCTGCCCTCAAACCTTAGCACCCCATCAGGTGCTACCTCAAAAGGACGCTTCCCCTCACGAAGATCTGTATCACAATACCGAGTCAAAATCGGATCCTCAAACTGTTGCCTCTTCACCTCCTCGATGATGGAAGACTCGGCAACCTCTCGAACTCGAACCCCACTGCTATCAGAATCAATCAAACGGACTCCAAGGCTCGCTAACTGGTGTAACTCGCGGACCATGCCCCTCCTCTCTGGCTGCACATCTGATAGACTCCCCATCGACCTACGACTAAGAGCATCTGCCACAACATTGGCCTTTCCCGGGTGGTACAGGATATCAACATCATAATCCTTGAGTAACTCTAACCACCATCTCTGTAAGTTCGGCTCCTCAGTGAAGATATCTTTGGAGGTTCTTGTGGTCTGTATAAATATCCACATGAACCTCATACAAATAGTGCCTCCATATCTTCAAGGCGTGAATCACCGCTGCCAACTCCAAATCATGGGTGGGGTAGTTCCTCTCATGTTTCTTAAGATGTCGGGATGCGTACGCTATAACCTTACCCAGCTGCATCAACACATCCAAGCGGCCGACGCGTCACAATACACTACATAACCGTCTGGACCTCCGGAAGAGTAAGAATGGGGCGGTCGTCGATCTCTCAAGAATCGAAACCACGCTCCTGACATCAGTCCTGAAACTTAGCCGCCTCGAGTCGGCTGGTCAATGGTGCGAAGATAGAAACAAACTTCTCCATGAACGCGGATAATAACTGCGAGGCCCGTAAAGCTGCGCACCTGCAGCCGGGTAGTAGGTCAGGCCAAGTCTGGCGCCTCGATCTTGGCGTATCCACCCGAATACCATCACCTACAATATGCCCAAGAAATGCCACGAAGCCAACCAAAACTCACATTTGGAAAACTTGGCGTATAGCTGGTCTGGAGAACTCTCAAAGATCTCAAATGCTCCGCATGCTCCTGCTCTGAGCGGGAATAGACCAAGATGTCATCAATGCACACTATCATAAACGTGTCAAAAAATGGCTTGAACACTCGGTTCATCAAATCTATGAATACCGCCGGAGCATTGGTCAACCCAAAAGACATGACCCTGAACTCATAATGCGTCACCGGTCCGAATGCGATCCTAGGGACATCCGCCTCTCGACTCGCACTGATGATAGCCCGATCGCGGATCAATCTTGGAGAAACATCTCGCACCGCAACCGGTCGAACAAATCATCAATCACAGGAAGGGGTATCGTTCTTAATGGTCACCTTGTTCACCGTAGATCAACACACATGCGCGGCGTCCGTCCCTTCTTCTTCACGAACAATACCGGCGCTCCCGGGAGAAACACTAGGCTGATGAAGCCTTTCTCCAAGAAATCTCTCGGTGGTCCTTGACTCTCTCAACTTGGCGGTGCCGTTCGTATGGCGGAATGGAAATAGGCGAGTGTCCGGCAAAGACATCGATACAAAACTCTATCTCCCTCTCAGGAGGGATACCCGGAGGTCGTCTGGAAACACATCTGGGAACTCGACTCTGGGCGGTGAAAATCTGGTACAACAGCCTCAGTATCAAACACTCGAACGAGATGGTAGATATACCCTTTCTGCACCATCTTCCTAGCCTTGAGGTAGGAAATAAACCTACCCCTCGGCGACACAGTGTTCCCCTCCCACTCAACAACCGGCTCCTCAGGAAACTGGAACCGTACCACTCTCTCCCTGAAGTCTACATTGGCGTAGCAAGAAGCTAGCCAATCCATACCCATGATCACATCGAAATCAGTCATATCCAACTCTATCAAGTCGGCTAGGGTCTGACGACTGCATATGGTCACTGGGAAAGCCCTATGTACCCGCCGAGCTACCACTGAATCACCCACTGGCGTAGCTACCTCGAAAGGTTCTATGGACTCAGTCTCTATCTCTATCCTACTAGCAACATGGGGAGATTTATAGGACAGAGTATAACCCGGATCTATCAAGGCATACACGTCACAACATGAAACTGATAAAGTACCGGCGACATCGGTGAAGGCCTCACCGTCCTGCCACCGACAAGGCATATATGCGGTTCTGAGGACCGCTAGAACTGCGACCCGCGCCACGACCTCTGCCGCGACCTGTTGGTCCATGAGTACCACGCCTCGGGCGAGTAATCGTAGGAGATGAAGACCGGCGAAAGACCACAGGTGACTCCTACCATATCGCGCCGCCTCGGGCGATTCCTCGCAAAGTGACCCTGCTGGCCGCAAGTGAAACAAACTCCCGTAGCAGTACCACAATTCCCGTAATGGGATCTACCGCATCGGCCACACTGAGGGGGGGGTGGTCCCGATCGGTTAGCACCTCTGCTACCCTGGACGTCAGAAGTCCTGGGGCCCTGGTCTGCCCTCGAATACCCTGGCTGTCCTGAGGACGGTGTAGGAGTGCTCTGAGCTGGCTGTGGTGCAAATCTAGACTGCCGAGGCCGTCCACCCCGAGCTACCAAAGACCTTCGCCCCGGCCATCTTCTCTGTTGTCACAACCCGCCGCCTCTACGCTCGCTCGCATCCAAGTGCATGAGCTGCATCGGGTAATGTCCATGCCTGGTGAAGAGCTACACCGCACAAGACTCGCCATATAATCATCTAGCCCGGTGACGTGGCGGTGCACCCGCCCTCCATATTCGCTACCAATGCGGGGACATATCGAGCCAACGAATCGAACTCAACGTTGTACTCGATCGTGCGCCTGCTCTCAAAGAACAAAAACTTGTCGGCCGTGCCTCCTCATCCGTGGAGGCAAGAAGTGAGTGAGAAAAGCCTCGAGAACTCATCCCAGTAGGCGGGGACGCGTGCTCTCCCGGGACAACTCCACGAAGTCAAACCGATCATTGCGGTATCACGCGCGTCTGACCGAAGATCACGGACTCGGTCTCGAAGCCTTGATCACTCGCATGATCCTCAGTCGGCGGATGAACTCTGCGGATCATCCTCGTGCCTCGACCGTAGAACTCGCGGGCTCTGACTCGAGAAAATCCGTAGCCTCAAACGTCCGATCTCGGGTGAACCACGTGCTGCTGGGCTCAGGCTGCTGCGTCGGCCTATCCTCATGTTCGCCACGATCACGGCGATGGCGTGCCATCTCTATGTAACCTATCTCATCTGCTCCAGGCTGTGGGACTGGAGGTGCAGGTACTGTGGTCTCATCAGCCACTACTGCGGCCCTAAACCCTGTTGGGGCCGGCGGCGTCGTGGAACTCGCCGTCTCGGGTATAGACTGGGTCTGAGCCCTCGTGACTCTCGGTGTCCTACTAGCAGCTCCCTCGGCTGTCTTGCCCTTCTGGGCCCGGGTTGCCATACGTGGAGGCATAACTGTTAAAGAAAGGAAATACGTTAGAGGGGTCCAACTTATAACACAACTCTAAGGCACGATCTCAGAGTGAGAAGAATGGAAACCAATCCTAAATATCCTATAGCCTCCTGATTATGGGTGTGGTGCACAACACACCGATAATCAAGACTCTACTAGATACGGTCTGTAGACACTTTCCGAGGATTAACTGCTCTGATACCACTTTTGTCACGACCCGTTCCGGGGCCCGTGACTGGTGGCTTACTCGGGCACCCAAGTAGTTATATATCAAAGTAATCATCGGAATATAAAAACAAGACATGAAACAATTGTAAAATAAGACACAGTTTATCTGAGAAAAAGTCGTCTTTCGGTATATATATATATATAAACAAGTCTGGCAGTTACATCCCAACTGTACAATAGGGCTACAGACCTCTAAAAAAGTGAATAACTATGGCGGGACAGGGCCCCGCCATACCCTGAATGTACATATATTTACAACACCAAGGAGAACCATACCAAAAGTCGAGCCTCCGGAGAAGATGGAGCTCCTGACACCAAATCAAAAGATCCTAAGGATGCAGATCTAGCACCTGCTTTCCCTTACCTGCGTCATGAACGCAGCCCTCCGAAGGAGGTCAGTACAACAGGTACCAAGTATGTGAAACTGTAAAGTACTTAAATGAAATCATATCTTTTTAAAACCAATTTTACAAATATGTACGAAACAACCAATGTAACCGCACATAGTGCCACATCACAAACAAGAGTAATAATAGGTAAAGCTATGAGTCTTTTCTAGGATGCGAATGATCGAAGCAAGGCCAATCGCCCATAGTATCATTATGCATGCCTAATCCTGGACTCCCGTAGTCCGCATAGGCCACCTAGGCCCGCATGAGGTAATCCCCGCATCGAGGGTAGCTACTCCTCGGCATCGTCCTGGACTATCGTAGTCCGCATGGCCAAATAAACCGCATGAGGTATTCCCCCGCACACTAACCTGGAACTATCGTAGCTCCGCATAGGTCCCCAGGACCCGCATGAGGTATCCCTCGCATCGGGGGGCATCTTAACCCCCGGTATAACATGTCAAGAGGTGAGTGGTATACTACTAACATAACAGCTTATCGTTAAACAACATAAGCACAATAAGAGTAACCTCTTTATACAAACGCCACAAGACACTAACACACATAGCATCATAATATGTCTACTCATCAAACCATCTTATTATACTTTCCAGAAATCAATACCGGTCCTTCATAAACACATAAGTAAATTGTTCCTTTTATTTTTCTTAAGTCGTTATACCTAACTTCCCATAAAGCTAGTATAACTCTTAAGCTTTTTGTTTAAAAACAAGTATTTCTCTTCTTTAAAAAATGATTCATAATTCTTTTGAAATACTTCAAGATTCTTATTATTTAGACTTAAGTCAAAAGACGTCAAGTAAAACCATGTTCAGTTAACACACGTACGTCTACCGTACTATATATATACTTTAAAATATCATGCTCATGAGGATAGGAAGAATCACATACCTTCTCGAAATCCACCGCCAAGTCGAATATGTCGCGCGAGTATCAACCTATAACGATCAAATCGCCTATCAACGTCTAGACTACTCTGTAGGATAATCTAAGCAGAGGGTTCTCTATTCTACGGAAAATCGGGCAGCACTTCCCTACCCGTTAAACTACACAAGTCTACTGTAAATACAGTCCTATGTAAGTACAGTTCAATCTTCTTTAATATTCTTCTGATGTAACTACAGTTCAATTCTCTTCTGTAATACCCTTCTATGTAATTACAGTTCAATTCTCTTCTTTAATATCCTTCTATGTATTTTATACTTATTTATATATTTCTACAGTATGTATTCTCCAATTACAATAGAAGGATAAGATTATTATTTACCTCGATAAGCCCAAAATTATCCAAGATATAAGTCGATCCTGAGCGAGGTTTAGCTCTGTCTGAGCGCTCAATCCGCTCAAGAAACCCTTAGAAGTCTCTACACAACTTCTACTTACTACTTCAACCAACTATGAAGATTTCCCCAGGGTTTCGTTTAGTGACTAATGGATATAAGATAGTATTTCTGGGCTTTTAGTATAGAGGTGACTTTGGAATACTACAAGATATACAACTAGGGTATTTGGGAATAGTAACAATACTTTGGAGAGTATTTTCTACCAAGATAGGGGGGCTTTTTGAGACAACTAGGAAGGGGGGGGGGAAGGGGTGTTTCGGCTTAGCTCTTCTCAAGAGGGGGGGAGAAAGGACTTAGACGAAAGCTCACTTAGGGGAGAAGGGAGTTTTTAAGACTTGGAAAGTATTTGTGGATGAAGAAGTCTTCAACTCAAGGGGGGGTATTTATAGGGCTTTCAAGGGCCAAGATTAAGGCAAGTGGAGGGCAAGTGGAGGGTGTAGATTTGCACATGTGCACCCTACCATCTACTCCACAAATCACTCACCAACATTGACCCATGGTTTAGGCCACAAAATCGTGCCAAGATAGCCCACAAGTTGCCATCCACTTGAGGGTGACAAGTGTCGCCCTCTCGTTGGTCCAAAATATTTCATCTCTCGGAAAAATCCGCAAAAATTATTAATGTTGCAACCGTAATTTTCCCTACGCAAGTTTTGGAAAACGTTTCGTCGGGAAACAATTCTTTTCGTGGGTTGTGCACAAATTTTCATCCCTTATGCCTACTTAAGGCTTGAACTTTTGTACGTACGTCCTCACATACATACTCTGAAAATACGGGGTATAACAAGTTCACAACCAACTTCTCTTCCATTTCCAATCAAAACTTATGAAAACGACTTAGGTTTTCGCCTTGCGACTAACGTGAAAACTTCATTTTTTCGAGAACTTTCTATTGAGATATCCTTACAATACCCTTAGGGACCTTGGGTTAAAGTCTTGTGAATAATGAACCAAAATTGCAAAAACTTTGTGTGGGATTTCTCATGAACCCGAGAGCACTCTTGCTAGCACAAAGTTTCTCTAAATTTTTCTAAGTGTTGAAGACTAAGTCTTGCACTAGTGTGTATATATAATACAATGGAGGGTCAAGATAATAACACTTGGGTGGCTTGGATGAAGAATACATAATATCTATACAAGTAGGCAAGTTGACTAAGTCAATTATCTCAAGCTTTGCAAGACTTGATCATCTACATTGGTAAATGACCATTAAACCCTTGTCCCAATTTGTGCAAGCCCATGTGGGGGGGTGACACATGTCACTCTCCCATTCGTCCATAAAATTTCGTAACCCTCGTGGGGCCCACAAAATGTAAAATTTCTCGGGTGGGCCCTACGTGACCAAATATGTAAAACTACATTTCCATAATGTTAATAAATTTCATACTCCTCAAATAATGCATTTGGAGAATCTAATTCTCATCCACGAACATTTTTCCTTTCCGACGTTCGGAAGATTTTTCCTTCGGAAAAACAATTCTTTCTTTCGTACCAATTTTCAAGTCTTGTGTTCTCGCGTCTATTCTCTTATACCTGGTTATAACAACTTTATGGAAATTTAAAGGAATTGTTTTCTCTAGCAAGGTAAACAAAGATAAATGACTTGAAATAAAGAAGGGCAATTTGATTTAGAGGCATCAATTGCTTAATGTTTTAAAGTAAGGGTCACTTGATTTAGAAGCCTAAAAATGTATTTCTACAAGTGTAGTGACTTATTTGAAATGTAGACAAGCCTTGATACTACAGGTGTTAGTATTTTGAGGTTTTATATAAAAAGGAGTCTTTTGAAAAGAATGGAAGTACGTAGTACTTTGGGTTAAATTCCCGGATTTTTTTGTGATATGAAAGTGCCTTGAGTTTATAAAATGAGATTCATTTTTGTATGATAATGAAAGTCTAAAGATTTTATGAACTTGTCTATGCTTGTTTGTGATAGCCTTTGAGTGCAAGTATTATATTTTTACGCTGTCGTGACTCTCAGTTGGAGGGTCGGCTGTCTTGTTATGAGTTTACTTGGACGTACCGACAATGATGGGGGATTTCGGGTATGCTTCCATTATGATGGATCCATGGACATGCTTATACGATGGAGGATTCCGGGGCATGCGACCATGATGCGGGTTAAATCCCCGGATGATATTGTTATTCCATGGACTAGCTCTACATGAGGTTTTGTGACGCATGATAGATCTGGTAGCTAGCTTTCGTACTTGCCCCGGTCAGTTCTATGGCACAGCTTGGTACGGTAGACTCTGGTAGATGGCTTCCGCACTTGCCCCGGTCATATCTCGTGACGTAAATTTGGATCAGTAGGTAGCTTTCGTACTTGCCGGATCGATTATTTGCGCGGTGGATCCGTAGTTGGCTTTCGTACTTGCCCCGGTCAGTTTTATGATGCAGGCTGGATCTGGTGGTTGGCTTTCCTACTTGGCCCGTACAATTTTTATGACACAGGTGGGACCTGGTGGTCATGTATACATATTGGTGTTATATTATATCATGGACTGCCGGCAGTGAGGAAGGAATTCCACGGGCATGATTGATATTATGGGCGTGAGAACCATGGTTATATTTGAGTAATGACTTTGAGGGCATGCGTCCCTGACTTGACATGACTGTTTATATATTGTGTACTGTAGTTTGGTTATCATACATGTCTCATGTTTTATATAGACTGTTATGATTTTATTACAGTATTTTCAATTTCACATACTTGGTACATATTTTGTACTGACCTCCTTCGGGGGGTTGCGTTCATGCCGCAGGTTGAGGTACATAGCTTGCTGATCCTCATTCTTAGGATCACTGTTCAGTTCTTGGAAAGCTCCCTTTCTCCGGAGGCTTTTTCTTTTGGTAAAGTTCCCTGAGGTTGTAGATTTGTGTACATTCAGGGGTATGGCGGGGCTCTGTCCCGTCACAGTTGTTATGTAAAAATTCTTAGAGGTCTGTAGTCATATCTTGTGGATTGAGTTGTAAAGAAAAAAGAGGTAACTGATTTTTGGGTTATGTGTATGCTTTAGGAAGGTGGCCTTATCGACTAGCCTGTTATTTATTTCTTTTGAGATGTATGTATGTTCCGCTACAATTATCTGATGTTTACCTGTAAAGGGTGCCCAGGTAGGGCACCAGTCGCGGGCCCGGGGTCGGGTCATGACAGTCAACTCCTAGTCCCTGTCTGCGGTTCTACCCTGTCACCAATCTAGTCAGAAGCTGAACTACATCTCTCATGGCCCTATCCTCTGCCCCTGGCTGAGGAAATTGAGGCTCAAGTATCGGGGCCTCTGGAGCTGCTCTAAGCTCCTCTGGTGATGGCGGTGTAACTGAGCTCGCCGACTGGCGCACAATCTCAGGCATAGACTAGGCATGTTCCCTAGTAACTCTCTGGGTATGACTAGTAGCTCCTGCTACTGATTTGCCCTTCTGGGCAACTATCGTGTTACACCCCGTAATTCAAGGACATGTTTAAGAGAATGTACGTAAGGAACACAAGACTTGAAATTGGTACGAAAGGAAGAATTGTTTTTCCGACGGAAAATCTTCCGAACGTCGGAAAGGAAAAATGTTCGTTGGTGAGAATTAGATTCTCAAAATGCATTATTGAAGAGTATGGAAATTTATTTTTACGGATTTCGTCACGTGGGGCCCACCCGAGGAATTTTAACGTTTTGTGGGGCCCACGAGGGTTATGGAATTTTATGGACGAATGGGAGGGCGACACGTGGCACCCCCCACATTGGTCTTGGATGAAATTGAAGCAAGGGTAAGATGGTCATTGACCATGGTAGAAGACCAAGTCTTGTAAAGAGCTTGATATTGTTGACTAAGTCCAAGGGCAACTTGGCTTGATCTCTTCCCTCCAAACTTAACAAGTGTTATAATCTAGACCCTCCAATGTATTATATAAGCACACTAGTAGCAAGACAAGTCTTCCAACACTTAGAAAAATTTAAGAAAACTTGAGAGAGGGAGATGATGCTCTCGGCTTTGAGCAATAAGGAACAAGAAAAAATTTCAATTGTTGTCTATTATTCACAATACTTTAACCCAAGGTTCCTAGGGGTATTTTAAGGGTATCTCAATCGAAAGATTTCAGAAAAATGACGTTTTTACGTTAGTCGCAAGGCGAAAACCTAAGATATTCTTCAACTTTGAAGATAGAACTTGAAGAGGAGTTCTTCATAAGCTTCTAAGGAGTGCTTGGAGCGGATTCGAACATAAGAAAAGGAGCTAAAAATTGCTAAGGAGCGACTTTGAATCTTGGAAATTTTAAGGGCTTGTAAAGGTATAAATCTTGTCGTTTTAACAATTAAAGATTACTTATCATTGTAGTTATGGATATTAGCAAGCATGAGGTATTTAGTATGAAGTTTGATAAGTGTATTGGCTATTGGAACCCTAATCCGAAAACTAGTATGTTTAGCCCTTGAGATTTCAATTCAATTGGATTATTAGTTTAAGTCGTCACATGTTATATAAAGAAGGAATTATAATTGTTAAGTTGTTTATGACTATATAACATGTTTGACCTAAGAACTTGGATTGAAAAGGAATTGGAAAGGTTGATAAGTTGTTGCACCTTTTGGCCGAAATTGGCATTTGTATTGTGGACTAGTTTGATATCAATTGTGGGGCGGAATTTTACACGTCTTGTAGGCGTGTAATCCCCTATTGTTAATTACATTGTTGAGCCTTAAATGTGGCGTGTTTGGTTATTGAATTCGGCCTTGAAAAAGGTGGCAAAGTATGTAGAAACAAAGGAAGCGCTGTCCGATTTTCCGTAGAATTTAGTGATTTTGCACTTAGAATATTCTACGTTTGAAGCTAGAGGTTAATGGACGTATTATGGCCATTATAGGTGGAAGTACTAAGTATAGCGTATTCTACTTGAAGGATGGAATAGCTATCAAGGTTGAAATACTTTGGAGCATTTTGCTATTTGTCGATAATCGTCGCGAGGTATGTGAACCTCTTCCTTCTTTTGACATGATTCTATGTATGGAATATACATGTGGTATTATTTGATGATTCCTTCTACTCTTAGAAGTTAAGAGGTATGTATGTTGAATTACTCTACGTAAGGGTTATGTCTAAGTTATCCTAAGTTCTTACCAAGTCTTATGGGGGATGTTGGTAAGAGTCGTTAGGAGGTATTTTGGAGCCAAGTTGACTTGGCTAATTTACGGCACGAATGAGAATAAGTATCGAACAAGCCATTGCAGCGTTAATAAAGGAAAATGTAATGACAATCAATTAAGTTAAAATGAGTAGAATTCTCCATCTGCATAGAAGCTAAGATAAGACAAAATTATATTACATTTTCTAGATCATGGCTACTTGAATAAGATCGTTATAAATAAGTATAACTTATTCACAACGCACCAAAGTATATGTTACTTAATTTAAAAGAGTTTACATATGAAGTTTTAAGACTATGAATCTCAAATTCTTAAAAAGTTAAGAGACTTTATTTTTCAAGTTATGGGACTTGATTCTTAAAGGAAGAAATGAATTGATTTACAAGTATAGAATACTTGATTTGGAAAGCTTGATATTCTAAGTTAAGAAACTTGTTTTCTTAAAAGTTAAGAGACTTGAGGTATTTTGAAAGCTATGTAATTCGATTTGAAAGTATAAGTCTCTTGGTTATAAAAGGAATGAATTTGTCTATGACATAAAGAGTTATAATGGCTTTATGGGAAGTTGGTTATAACAACTTTATGGAAGATTAAAAGAATGGTTTTCTTCAGTAATGTAAGCAAAGAAATGACTTGAAATAAAGAAGGGCAAATTGTTTTAAGGGTACCAATTGCTTAAGGTTTTAAAGAAAGAAGTCACTTTATTTAGAAGCCTAATTATATTTCTAAAAGGTATTGTGACTTGTCTTGAAAAGTAGATATGACTTGATACTACAGTTATTAGTATCTTGGAAGTTTTATTTGAAAGAGAATCATTTTAAAGGAGTAGAGGCACGTAGTACGTTGGGTTAAATTCCCGGATTTTATAATGACATTATCGCGTCCCAGGAATGGGCCGGGCAATATACCTTTATGGGCAGACTATATGACATTATCACGTCCCAGGAATGGGCCGCGTAGTATACCTTTATGGGCAGACTATATGTCATTATCGCGTCCCAGGAATGGGCCGGGCAGTATACCTTTATGGGCAGACTATATGACATTATCGCGTCCCAGGAATGGGCCGGGCAGTATACCTTTATGGGCAGACTATATGACATTATCGCGTCCCAGGAATGGGCCGGGCAGTATACCTCTATGGGCAGACTTATGTGACTTTATCGCGTCTCACATTGGGCCGGGCAGTATAGGTGTCCCTCCATAAAGGGCCAGATTATGTTATGCAAGGTAAGTAAGTTATATGGTAATGAGCTTGACGGTTTTTCCTAAGCATGTACGTAAGAATGTGACTATAACTTTTATGTAAAAATGGGAAAAGATAATTGTTACACTCCGTAATTACAGGACATGTTTTAAGAACACAAGTAAGGACTCACAAGTGTTAAGATTTGAGACTTGTAAATTTATCGGAATTATGAAATTGTCGGGAAAACGTAAGTGTTGTGACGAATGGGAGGGCGACACGTGTCACCCCCCCTTAGCAATGCCTTGGACGAAATGGCATGGCCAATATGGTCATTGACCATAAGTCTTCTATGGCTAAGTCTTGCTACTTGTAGCATGAGAACATTGACTAAAGTCAAAGGTCCCACATTGGTCTTGATATTTTAGTAGACTTCATCTAAACCACCCATGTGTTTTTATCATAACCCTCCAAGGTACTATATATTACTACTAGTAGAGAGAGAGCTTAACACTTAGAAAATTTTACACAAAAATTGAAGAACTCATTGGAGAGGTCTCGGGTTCACTAAGAAAAGACAAGGAAAAATTTTCGTTCTTGTCCATTTGATTCCACACTTTAAACCAAGGTTCTTGAGGGTAGTGTAAGCATATCTCAATAGAAAAATCTTGGAAAAAGGTAGTTTTCGGGTTAGTCGCAAAACGAAAACCTAATGATCTTTCTAGGTTTTGTTTGGAGATTTGAAGGATAATTGTTGGTGTTGTTCTAAGGGTCACAACAAGCGGATTGACGTGTCTTGGAGAGGCTCTAAACTACTAAGGAGCGACTTCAGATTGGAGTTGGATTAAGAATCGTTAAGGTATAATCTTGTCTTTTAAATGTGTTACAAGATTACATATTTATATTGTTGTTGTTAGCTTTACTTGTTGCTAGCATGAAGTTGATAGGTTGAAGTTATAAGTATTATGGATTTCTTGTAGCTAAATCCGAAATGTTATACAAGCCACTTGGAAATTGGATTACTAATTGGTCGTTTTTAGAAATCGTCGCATGTTACTTACTTAAAGATTATGGTTATTATAATCAAATGCGACTTGATATCATGTTATGCTACCAATATGGATTGAAATGGAAATTGGATAAGAATTGGTTTTGTTGAACTCAAGGTGGCCGAATTTGGACTGTAGTTTGTATTAGTTGGTTATTCATTTGTATTGAACTACCTTCTATATTGTTGTGAGCCAATTGGGGCTGTTTGGTTATTCATTTGTATTGAACTACCTTCTATATTGTTGTGAGCCAATTGGGGCTGTTTGGTTATTGTATTTCGGCCTTGAAAAAGGTGGCAAAGTGAGTAAAAACAAAGGAGGTGTTGTCCGATTTTCCGTAGAAAATGGAGACTTTACACTTATAATATTCTACATTTGAAGTAAGGCGTTAATAGACGTATTATGAATATTATAGGTTGATATACTACGGGCGGGACTTTGTACTTGGCAAGTGGTTTGACCCGACAAGGTATGTAGAACTTTTTCTATCCTTTGAGCATGACTAGTTTCACGTATATAGTACGGTAGACGTACAAGACTTTGACATTCTTTACTTGTTTTATGAAATGCCAAGTCGGGTGAGTTAGGAGATTAACTCACTTCTTTGAGAATATTAAAGATGTCTTAAGTCTTGTTAAAGATAAGGGACTTGAAGAATTTTAAGTATGTGATACTTGTGTCGTTTTAAAAACGTATAAGTCCCTTGGATAGGAAATTGTACTTGACTAAGGTATAAAGTGAATATAACGACTTTATGGGGAGTTGGTTATATTGACTTTATGGAAAGATAAATGACTTGATTTAATGGAAGGCAATTCGATTTTAAGGCATCAATTGCCTAAGGTTTTATAAGACATGAGTCACTTGATTTAGAAGCCTAATTTTTATTTCTAAAAGTATTGTGACTTGTCTTGAAAAGAAATTGTAACTTGATACTACGGTTATTAGTATCTTGGAAGTGTTATAATGAAATGAGTCATTTTAAAAGAATAGAAGTACGTAGTACTTTGGGTTAAATTCCCGGATTTTTATAAAAGACATGATAGTGCCTTAGGTAAACTAAAATGAGAGTGTATATGAACAAGAATAGTAAGAAGTTAGGGATTTCTTAACTTGCTTATATATTGTATGATAAGCGATAGAGCTTATGTTATGTGTGATCGCGGATTTGGGCTAGTGATATATTATTCGTTGCGGTCATTCCCGATTGTGGCATTGTATATTTCCGTGGATTTGCTAACCACGATCACGAGGAATACCTCGTGCGAGTCCGTAAGGGCTTATGCGGGTGAAATAGTCCCGTGCGGCGTCCGACCTATGCGAGGAATACCTCATGCGAGTCCGTAAGGGCTTATGCGGGTGAAATAGTCCCATGCGGACGGGTCCAGCCTATGCGAGGAATACCTCATGCGAGTCCGTAAGGGCTTATGCGGGTGAAATAGTCTCATGCGAGGAATACCTCACGCAGTCCAATGGACCTATCGCGTGAAATAGTCGAGTAGGATTCCAATCCTATTTTTCGTTGTAAGTATACACCTATTTTTACTCATTGTTAGTAAGACATGTATCGTAATTTTGTTATCATACATGTCTCGCTTTCTTTTAAACTTATGTTGTAATTACGATTTCGTTTACATACTTAGTACATATCATGCATCGACTTCTCGAGGCTGCGTTCACGCCGCAGAAAGGGTAGCGAGTTGCGGATCCACACTCTTGGATCACTTATCGACGTCGAAGCTCCATTCTCCGAGGCTTGTCTTTCTTTAGTGCGATATTTCACGATGTTGTAGATTATGTACATTCGGGGTATGGCGAAGCCCCTGCCACGCTTGTTATTCCTAAGTCTGTATTCACATTTGTGGTCAATGTAAGAACCGAGTTGTAAGTTGTACTTTTGACTTTGTTTATATTATGGAAGCGGCCTTATCGGCTAGCCTGTGTTGTTATATTGTTTACACTGTGTTTATGTTGTGTATGTTCACGCTATTCTCGATGTATACAACAGGTGCCCAGTGGCACGGCCGCGGCCGGGTGGTCGTGACAAAAGTGGTATCGAGCGATTAGTCTCGGAAAGTGTCTGACCGTGTCTAGTAGAGTCTTGATTATCGGTGTGTTGTGCACCACATCTATAATCAGGAGGCTGCAGGACATTTAGGATTGATTTCCATTCTTCTCTCTCTGAGATCGTGCATTAGAGCTGTCTTATTAGGTTGAATCCTCTCGACCTCTTCTTATGAAACAGCTATGCCTCACGAAAGGCAACGAGCCCGAAGGCAAAGCGGCGGCAGGAGCGCTAGCGATCTGCAGGAAGGTTACGGCTCGAGCACGGACTATGCACGAGGTAGTAGGCGGGTTGGCAAGTTCAGCCACGCCTGCAGTTTTAGAGGATCCGAGAGCGGTAGCTCGAGGTTCCGATACTGCACCTCCAGCCCTCACCACCGAGTATAGAGACTACGGGAGCGGTCGGTTATTGACCAAGATAGTAATGGCGGCAAAGCGGGAAGCGAGCGGCTACCCTGTGAGCCGATTTGCGGATTAGGGATTTTTGGGATGTCATCCACCGAGTTTTATGGTTCGAGGTCGATGAGGATCCGCAGGAGTTCATTCGGCGACAACGGACTATGCAGGTTCTTAGGGCTTCAGAGACAGTCTGTTACACTAGCCTCTTACCGGTTACGCGATATTGCGTTGAACTGGTTTGAGTCGTGGTTGCTTTCGAGAGGTGAGGATGCTCTTCCTGCTGTTTGGGAGGAGTTTACTGAGGCTTTCATGGATCACTTTTGCCTCCGAGATGAGAGAGCCGGGTAGACGATTCTTGACCTTGAGGCGAGCGGGAGGATTGTCGGGAGTATAGCTTGAGTTTGACTCTTGGCGCATACGCGCATACTATTGTAGCTGACATGGCGGATAGGGTTCATCGTTACGTGATGGGGCTCGACCGTCATATGATTACCTCATGCTTGGGTGTGGCTCTTCAGCCCGATATGGACATCGCCCGGATGCAGGCCTATGCACAGGGGATAGAGGATAGAGAGAGGGAGGACCAGATTGACGCAGCCACCGAGGGCCGTGACATCGTGGTCTCGGGGCGGCGGGCAGCCTCAGCAGCAGACTGGGTCCACTTTCCAGCCAGCACATAGTGTTCCGTCACGATTTTCTGGTAGGAGATCTGATCAGCAAGGTCATTCAGGAGCAGGTCAGGGCTCCAGGACTTCGGTGTTTCAGGGAGGCAGAGATCCTCGCCGATCGAGACCACCCACACCTCGGTGTGCTCGATGCGGTAGGTCTTACCCAGGCGAGTGTCGTGTTCCTGCAGGAGGTTGTTACTCTTGTGGCCAGCTGGGCCACTTGAAGAGGGATTGTCCGTCTAGAGGCAGCATGAGTGGTACAACACAGCCGACGGGATCAGTTGCTGGGTCTTCTTCTCCTTCTGTGGTTATGCGCCCCGGAGGGCAGGGTACTCACGGACGGTAGGCCGCGGTAGAGGTCGTGGTGGTGGTTCCAGTTCTAGCGGTCCCCAGAACCGCATATATTCTCTAGCCACCGCCAGATCGTGAGGCTTCCACGCCGTCCACGGTACATTCGCGATTTCAGTGTGATGTTTATGCATTGATAGATCCAGGTTCTACCTTTTCCTATGTGTCCCCTCTTATTGCGAGTAGAATCGGGATAGAGCCGGTGTCGATAGAGCCGTTTGAGGTAGCTACTCCAGTGGGTGATTCGGTGTTAGCTGAGCGGGTTTATAGAGGTTGTCCGGTATTTATTTACAGTCGTCAGACCCTTGCAGACTTGATAGAGCTGGAGATGACAGATTTTGATGTCATTATAGGTATGGACTGGTTGGCTTCTTGTTATGCCAACGTTGACTGTAGGGAAAGGTTGGTTCGGTTCCAGTTTCCTGGCGAGCCAGTTATCGAGTGGAGGGGCAACACAGCATCGCCGAGGGGTAGGTTTATTTCTTACCTCAAGGCTAGGAAGATGGTGCAGAAGGGGAAACTCAGCCCAAGGTACATTGGGCCCTACCAGATCGTTCGTAGAGTGGGCAAGGTTGCCTACGAGTTGGATCTGCCATCAGAGTTAGAGGCGGTACATCCGGTCTTCCATGTTTCTATGTTGCGGAAGTGTATCGGAGATCCAGCGAGAGTTTTTCCTACTAGTGAAGTCCAGGTGACAGAGGGGTTATCGTATGAGGAGAGTCCCATAGCGATACTCGATCGCCAGTCGAGCGATCGGACCAAGGATGTAGCTTCCGTCAAAGTCCTGTGGAGAAATGATAACCGGGAGGAGATGACTTGGGAAGCGGAGGAGGACATGTTGAGGAGGTATCCTCACTTATTTCCTATACCTTCAGGTAATTCATTTTCCCTTACTTGTCAGGTTTTAATTGAAGTGTTTCTTTTGCTTAAATGTTTTTTTGTGGCCATGAGTGGAATTTTTGGTATGTCGGGGCTGTGAAAGAAAACTATGTCGCTAATTGTAAGTGTGACTCCGAAAGAACATTCGGGGACGAATGTTTCTAAGGGGGGAAGAATGTTACACCCCGTAATTACAGGACATGTTTTAAGAACACAAGTAAGGACTCACAAGTGTTAAGATTTGAGACTTGTAAATTTATCGGAATTATGAAATTGTCGGGAAAACGTAAGTGTTATGACGAATGGGAGGGCGACACGTGTCACCCCCCCTTAGCAATGCCTTGGACGAAATGGCATGGCCAATATGGTCATTGACCATAAGTCTTCTATGGCTAAGTCTTTCTACTTGTAGCATGAGAACATTGACTAAAGTCAAAGGTCCCACATTGGTCTTGATATTTTAGTAGACTTCATCTAAACCACCCATGTGTTTTTATCATAACCCTCCAAGGTACTATATATTACTACTAGTAGAGAGAGAGCTTAACACTTAGAAAATTTTACACAAAAATTGAAGAACTCATTGGAGAGGTCTCGGGTTCACTATGAAAAGAGAAGGAAAAATTTTCGTTCTTGTCCATTTGATTCCACACTTTAAACCAAGGTTCTTGAGGGTAGTGTAAGCATATCTCAATAGAAAAATCTTGGAAAAAGGTAGTTTTCGGGTTAGTCGCAAAACGAAAACCTAATGGTCTTTCTAGGTTTTGGTTGGAGATTTGAAGGATAATTGTTGGTGTTGTTCTAAGGGTCTCAACAAGCGGATTGAAGTGTCTTGGAGAGGCTCTAAACTACTAAGGAGCGACTTCGGATTGGAGTTGGATTAAGAATCGTTAAGGTATAATCTTGTCTTTTAAAGGTGTTACAAGATTACATATTTATATTGTTGTTGTTAGCTTTACTTGTTGCTAGAATGAAGTTGATAGGTTGAAGTTATAAGTATTATGGATTTCTTGTAGCTAAATCCGAAATGTTATACAAGCCACTTGGAAATTGGATTACTAATTGGTCGTTTTTAGAAATCGTCGCATGTTACTTACTTAAATGTTATACCCCGTATTTCCAGAGTATGTACGTAAGGGAATACGTACAAAAAGTCTAGCCTTAAAGTTTAGGCAAAACGTTTTTTTTGGGCACAACTCACAAAACGAATAGTTTTCCGACGAAACGTTTCCACAGCTTTCGTAGGGTAAATTCCGGCTATGCCATTTCTAATTTTTGCGGATTTTTCCGAGAGACGAAACATTTTGGACCAACGGGAGGGCGACACTTGTCACCCTCCAATTGATGGACTTGAAATCGTCCATTTGGACGAATTGGACAAGGTGAGCACGTTTTTTGTGCCTTGTGCACAAGTCAAGGAGTTGGTAGGATATTTGTGTGGAGTAAATCTTCACCCTACACTTGCCTTGCACTTGTCTTAATCTTGGCCATTGGTTGGCCACTTCTTGACCTATAAATACCCCCTTAGAGATGAAGAGTTCTTCATCCACAAATCTTTCCAAGTCTTGAAAAATCCTCTCCTCTCCCTTTGTAGCTCTTTCGTCCAACACTCCCCCCTCCCCTTGTGAAGTTTGGCCGAGGGCCTACCCCCCCTAGCCTAGCCAAAACCTACCCCCCCTCCCTTGGTAGAAAAGTTGTCTTCTAGTATTGTTATAATGCCCAAAATACCCTAGCCCAAATCCCTTAGTACTTAGTAGAAGTTGTGAAGAACTTCTAAGGTTTCTTGGAGCTACCGGAGCGTACAACTTAGGAGCTAAACCTTGCTCAGGCGCGACTTTATCTAGGATATTTTTGGGCTTACCGAGGTAACTAATCCTAACCCTCTTTTGAATTAGAGAATACATACTGTAGTAGTATTAGAATAAGTATTAAATACTTAGAAGAATATCACAGAATAGAATTGAACTGTTACCACAGTAGAAGGGTTTAAAAGAAGAATAATCAAACTGTACTTACATAGGACTGTTTTCACAGTAGACTTATATAGCTCACCGGGTAGGGAAGTACTGCCCAACTTTCCATAGAATTGTGAACCCTCTGTTTAGAATGACCTTCAGAGTAGTCTTTGATAGATGTCTGTGACTATTATAGATCGACTCTGCTGTGCGACATATTCAACTGGCGGTGGTTTTCACGAGAAGGTATGTGTTTCTTCGTAAAGCATGTTATTTTTCATTATATTTTGTACGGTAGACGTACATTTGTTAACTGAATAATACTTACGGGAATGCCTCTCGGCTTTAGCCTGTATAATACTTACTAATGGCTCACGCTTAAGCTGAATAACACTTACTGATGCCTCACGCTTAAGCACGAATAATAAAGATCCAAAGCATTTCATAAGAATACTGAATCATTTTTAACAGAAGAAAACTAATTGGTTTTTAAACAGAAGCTTAAGAGTTATACTAGCTTTATGGGAAGTTAAGTATAACCACTTAAGATTGATCAAAGAAACAGTTTGCCTATGTTTATAACAGACTTATATTGAATGGTGAAAAAGAATAATAAGATGGTTTGATAAGTAGACATGATATGATGCTATGTGTGTTAGTGTCTTGTAACGTTTGTGTAAAAGAGTATTCTTGTTGTGCTTATGTTGTTAACGATAAGTTGTTAGGTTAGTGTAACATCACTCACCTCTTGACATATTACAGGGGTTAAGCGCCTCCGTCGCGGGGTAGACTCGGTGATGCAGGACCATGATTCGAGAATACCTCATGCGGGTCCAAGGACCTATGCGGAGCTACGGAGTTCCGTGTTAGTGTGCGGGGTTATACCTCACGCGGCATGTGGCCATGCGGACGACGAGTCCGGGGCGATGCCGAGGAGTAGCTACCCTCGATGCGGGTTATATACCCTATGCGGGCCTATGTGATTGGCCTACGGACTACGGAGTCCGAGATTAGGCTTGCATGGTGATACTACGGGCAATTGGCCTGCCGATCATTCGCAGCCTAGAAAAGACACTACGATTTACCTATTCGCTCTTGTTTGTGATGTGCACTATGCGGTTTCCTTGGTTGTTTTATACATACTTGCAAAACTGTTTTTAAAATGATATGTTTCATTTAAGTATTTCTGATTTCATATACTTAGTACTGTTGTCGACCTCCTTGGGCTGCGTTCATGCCGCAGGTGGCAAGCAGTGCTAGATCCACATTCTTAGGATCTCTACGTTGGTGTCGGAGCTCCATCTTTTCCGAGGCTCTACTTTTGGGTATGATCTCCGTTGTAGATAGTTTTGTGCATCGTCGGTATGGCGGGCCTGTCCCGCCATAGTTGTATATTTCCTTAGGTGCGTAGTCATGTGGTACAGTTTGATGTAATCGCTAAACCATGTTTATATATATATATGCCGAAAGGCGATGTTTTCTCACATAAAGCGTGTCTTATTTTATAAAGCTGTTTCATGTCTTGCTTTATATTTCCGATTACACGATGTATGACTACTTGGGTGCCCCAGAGGCACGATCACGGCCCCGAACGGGTCGTGACAAAAGTGGTATCGAGCGATTAATCCTCGGAAAGTGTCTACGCATCGTATCTAGTAGAGTCTTGATTATCGGTGTGTTGTGCACCACACCAATAATCGTGAGGCTATAGGATATTTAGGATTGGTTTCCATTCTTCTCATTACGAGATCGTGCTTTAGAGTGTGTTATAGGTTGGACCCCTCTAACGTATTCCTTTCTATGTGATTATGCCTCCACGTAAGGCAACCCGCCCGAAGCGGCAAGGCAATGAGGGAGCTGCTAGCAGACACCCAGAGTCACGAGGGCTCGGGCCCCTATACCGAGACGGCGAGTTCTACGACGCCGCCCAAAGAGACCACAATACCCACACCTCCCGTCCCACACCGGCGGAGGAGTTAGGTACAAGAGATGGCCCACTATTGGCTAAAGTTGTGGCCCGATACGAGAGAGGCGGATCGCGGCGATTCAGTTCGGCTCACCTCGATCGCACCCGAGGCGAATAGTTTGAGACTACGAGATTTCTTGAGTTGTAGCCCGCGAGTTTTACGGTCGAGGCCGGAGGATGATCCGCAGGAGTTCATCCGTCGACTCTGAGAATCATGAGGTGATCAAGGCCTCGGAGACAGTCTGTGACCTTTGGTTCGCGTCGGCCGCGTGATACCGCGATCGATTGGTTTGATTCATGGGAGTTATCCGGGAGAGAGCACGCGTCCCCCGCCTACTGGGATGAGTTCTCGAGGCTTTCCTCACTCACTTCTTGCCTCCGCGGATGAGGAGGGCGGGATGATAGATTTTTACCATCGAGGCGAGAGGGCGACCGTCGGAGTACAATGTCGAGTTTGATTCATTGGCTCGATATGTCCCAAAGATTGGTAGCGAATATGGAGGATAGGGTGCACCGCTATGTCACCTGCTAGACGACTATATGGCCGAAGTCCATGCGGGTGTTTCTCTCCACCGGTATGGACATTACCCGCATGCGAGCTCATGCTCTTGGATGTGAGGCGTAGAGACCGTCGGGTTGACAGCGGCAGAGAAGACCAGACGGCAGTGGTCTTTTGGTGGCTATCGTGGGCGGCCTCAGCAGCGATCTAGATTTGCACCACACCCAGAGCACTCTGCGCCGCCCTCAGACACCGAGATATTCGAGGGCGAACCGGGGCCCCAGGACTTGACGCCCGTCGAGCGCAGAGGTATCGCCGACGGACCACCCTCGTGTGGCCGTGCGGTAGATCCCACCGGGAGTTGTGGTGCTACGGGAGTATGTTTCGCCAGGCCGCAGGTCACTATGCGAGGAACCGTCCGACCAAGGCGATCTTGATGGTAGGGTCACCACGAGTTCTTTCGTCTTCTTCATCCTCGACAATTACTGCCGGAGGGCAAGGTACTCATGGACCGGCAGTCGCGCAGAGGTCGTGGCGCGGTCCGATTCTAGCGGTCCTCGAACCGCATTTATGCTTTGTCCACCGACAGATCGTGAGGCCTCACCGATGTCGCCACGGTACCTTATCGGTTCGGGTTTGATGTTTATGCCTTGATAGATCCGGTTCTACTGCCCTATATATCTCCCTTGTTGCTAGTAGGATAGGGATAGAGCACGAGTCCATAGATCCTTTCGAGGTAGCTACGCCATGGGTGATTCGATGGTAGCTCGGTAGGTATATAGAGCTTGTCTGTGACCATTTACATCGTCGGACCCTGGCCGACTTGATAGAGTTAGAGATGATTGACTTCGACGTGATCATGGGGATGGATTGGCTAGCTTGCTACGCCAATGTAGATCGCAGAGAGAGTAATGCAGTTCCAGTTTCACGAGGATCCGGTTGTTGAGTGGGAGGAGCACGGTATCGCCGAGGGTAGGTTTATTTCCTACCTCAAGGCTAGGAAGATGGTGCGAAGGGTATATCTACCATCTCGTTCAGTGTTTGATCTCGAGGCTGCGATACCAGATTTTCCGTCGATTCCGGTGGTCGAGAGTTCCCGCACGTGTTTCAGACGACCTTCCGTATCCTCCCGAGAGGAGATTGAGTTTTGTATTGACATATTGCGGACACTCGGCCTATTTCCATTCCGCCATACGTAATGGCACCGCCGAGTTGAGAGAGTTGAAGGATCACTTAGAGATTTCTTGGAGAAGGGCTTCATCGGGCCTAGTGTTTCTCCCGGGAGCGCCGGTATTGTTCGTGAAGAAGAAGGGCGGACGCCAGCGCATGTGTGTTGATTACGGTGAACAAGGTGACCATTAAGAATGATACCCTTCCCGTGATTGATGATTTGTTCGACCGATTGCGAAGTGCGAGATGTTTCTCAAGATTGATCTGCGATCGGGCTATCATCAGTGCAGTCGAGAGGTGGATGTCCCTAGATCGCATTCCGACCAGACGCATTATGAGTTCGTGGTCATGTCTTTGGGTTGACCAATGCTCGTGGTATTCATGGATTTGATGAACCGAGTGTTCAAACCATTTTTGGACACGTTTGTGATAGTGTTCATTGATGATATCTTGGTTTATTCTCGCCAGAGCAGAGCATGCGAGCACTTGAGGACCGTGGCTTGTGCTTCTCCAGACCAGCGGTTATACGCCAAGTTTTCCAAATGTGAGTTTTGGTTGACTTGATGGCGTTTCTTGGGCATATTATCGGGCTGATGGCATTCGAGTGGATACGCCAAGATCGAGAAGCCAGACTGCCTAGACCTACTACTCCGGCAGAGGTTCGCAGTGTTCGGGCCTTGCAGATATTATCTACGGTTCGTAGACCATTGACTAGGCCGACTCGTATGCGCCAAGTTTCATGGTGATGCTTGTGAGCGGCTTCCATTCTTGAAAAGAGGCGGCGACGCCCCGTTCTTACTCTTCCGGAGGTCCGATGGTTATGTCGTATTGTGATCGTCGGGCATCGGGTTGGGATGTGTGTTGATGCATGGCGGGGTTATAGCATATGCATCCCGACGGTGAAGAAACACGAGAGGAACTACCCCACCCATGATTTGAGTCGCAGTGATTCACGCCGAAGATCCGAGGCACTATTTGTATGGGGTTCACGTGGATATTTTTACGCACCACAAGAGCCTCCAAGATATCTTCACCAGAGGAGCCGAACTTACGGCGAGACGGTGGTTAGAGTTGCTTAAGGATTACGATGTTGATATCCTGTACCACCCGGGAAGGCCAATGTTGTGGCGTATGCTCTTAGTCGTAGGTCGATGGGAGCCTATCGATGCGCAGCAGAGAGGAGGGACATGGTTCGTGATTTGCATCGCTTAGCGAGCCTTGGTGTCCGCTTGATTGATTACGATAGCGGTGGGGTTAGAGTTCGTGAGGTTGCCGAGTCTTCCATCGTCGAGGAGGTGAAGAGGCAACAGCTCGAGGATCCAACTTTGATTCGATATCGTGATACGACTCTTCGTGAGGGCAAGGGTCCTGAGGTAAAGATGATGGGTGCTAAGGTTTGAGGGCGATTGTGTGTTCCGGATGTTTGAGACTTGGCCAGGTTCTTGGGAAGCACACAAGACGCGTTACTCTATCCATCCGGTCGACCAAGATGTACCACGACCTTAGATCTGTGTATTGGTGGGATGGCTTGAAGAGGACGTTGCGAGTTCGTAGCTCGGTGCGTGTTGTCGCAGGTGGTAGAGCACCGAGGCCCGTGGTTTGTTCTGACGATTGAGATCCCGACTGAAGTGGGAGGTAATCATCACGACCGAACCCGCCCGTGATCGTGCCTTACCCCGCACCCAAGTAGCCATACATCGAGTAATCGAATATAAAACAAGACATGAATAAAGTGAAGTGTAAAAGCTTATTCGAGAAAAGTTGCCTTTTCGCATAAATATATAACAACTAGAACGATTACATCCCTTTACAATTCTCGCCCACAACAAGATTACTGCACCTCTAAGAATGATATGACAACAATGGCGGGACAGGGCCCCGCCATACCCCTGAATGTAAGCACTTACAACGACATGGGACTATACCACTGATAAGCCTCCGGAGAAACGGAGCTTCCCAAACGCTGAACTGTGACCCTAAGAGCGAGGATCAACACCGTGTACCTCCACACGCGCATGAACGCACCCGAAGGAGGTCAAGACAGTACCAAGTATGTGAAATCGAAAATATCAGAATGAAATCATAGTAGTCTATATAAATCAGGAGACATGTATGATAACCAAACTACAGTTCACAATAAATAAGCAGTCATGTCAAGTCAGGGACTCACGCCCTCAAAGTCATCACTCAAATACAACTATGGGTCTCACGCCCACAACATCAATCATGCCCGTGGAATATCTTCCTCACTGCCGGCAGTCTATGATATAAAAGCACCAAGGAATACACATGAACACCAGTCCTACTGTGTCATAATAAAACCGTGCGGTAAGTGCGGAAGGAATAGCCGACTACTAAAACCCACAAGACCAACAAGGTCATAAATCAGATCATGAGATCTGTCTAAACCGCCACATGATCGGCCGCCACTCGCCGCAGTATCTAATGTGCGCGTCTAGTCCTGGAACTTCCCGCAGCTCCGCATAAGCCACTCCGATGGCCCGCATGAGGTATTCCCCGCATCGAGGGTAGCTACTCCTCGGCAACGTCCTGGACTCGCAGTCCGCATGGCCACATAGACCGCATGACCATAAATGCCGCACACTAACTCGAACTCGTAGCTCGCGCATAGGTCACACAAACCCGCATGAGGTATTCTCGAATCATAGGTCACACGCACTACCGAGTCTACCCCCGCGTCGGAGGCAGCTTAACCCCCGGAATCATGTCAAGAGGTGAGTGATATAATACTAACATAACAGCTTATCGTTAAACAACATAAGCACAACAAGGGAAACCCCTTTATACAAACATCACAAGACACTAAAACACGTAGCATCCTAACATGTCTACTTATCAAACCATCTTACTACACTTTCCAGAATCAATACAAGACTTTCATAAAAAAAAAAAATAAGTAAACCTTTCCTTCTATCTTCCTTAAGTCGTTATACCTAACTTCCCATAAAGCTAGTATAACACTTAAGCTTTTAAAACCAAGTATTTCTTTTCTTTCAAAAATGGTTAATAACTCTTTTGAAATACTTCCAGATTCTTATTATTTAAACTCAAGTCAAAAGACATCAAAGTAAAACCAAAACAATTTCCATACCTTCTTTTAAAACAAAGGCACTTCTCCTTTAAAAGTCAAGTAGCAATATACTTTTTAAACCAAGTGTCTTACTCTTTTAAAAACAAGTAACCTATACCTTTAAATCAAATTACTTCTCCTTTCCCAAAATCAAGTTGTTTATAAGTCAAGTTATCATTTTAAATCCAATGATAAAACCATTCTTATTTTCGAAATCAAGATAACTTTATTCTTTAACAGACCACACACCCATTAATCATGAGTGAGATTTTACAACTTTTTAACATAATTCAAGTCCTTAATGTTTCATAACAAGTCACTTAACTTTGGAATCAAGTCAAGGACACAAAAGGAAAATCAACTTCCTTTAAACACACGCGTCTACCGCACTAAATATATTTCACAAATATCATGCTAGAAAGGATAGGAAGAGGTTCACATACCGCGACGATTATCGACAATTAGCAAAACGCTCCAAAGTACTCTAACCTTGCTCGCCTTTTCCACCCTTCAAGTAGAATACGCTACTCGTAGTACTTCAACCTATAAAGGCCACAAAACGTCTATCAACCTCTAGCTCTCTTCGTAGAATAATTCTAGATACAAGATTCCTTATTCTACGGAAAATTCAGCAGCACCTCCCCCCCGCAACCACATAAAACTCCTCCTCAAACGAGGCCTTCTACCAAACCAACAATTCCAGGGGGGGTTACACGTCTAACCGGACGTGTACAATTCTACTCCACAATAATACTACAAGTCTACTGCAAATACAGTCCAATGTAAATACAGTTCAATTCCTTATAATTATACTTCCAATATATCTTATACTCAATGATTAACTACTACAACATGTAATTTCCAATTACAATAGGGACATAGATCATTACCTCGATAAGCCCAAAATTATCCAAGATTATAAGTCGATCCCGAGCAACGTTTAGCTCGATTCCTGACGCTCCAACCCGCTCCAAGCAACCCTTAGAAGTTTCCAAATAACTTCTCTTAACACTTCATCTAAGCTATGAAGATTTTTCTAGGGCTTCGTTTTTGCGACTAAAGGAATAAAGTAGAATTTTCGGGCTCCTAGTATTGAAATAACTTGGAATACAACTAGGGATACTAGGCTAAGGTATTTGGGACTATATCAACACTTGAAGAATTTTTCCCACACCAAGGGGGAGAGTAGGACGAGAACCTCAACAAAGGGGGAGTATTTTGTGACTTAGAATCTCAAAGTGTGGATGAAATAAGTCTTGAAACAATGGGGTATTTATAGGAAAATCAATGGCCAAGATCTAGGCAAGTGTGTGGTGAGGATGGGGTACATGTGTGGGTAGTTGGCCAACCATTTGGCTACCACAAAAATGGGACAAGTGGCCACCACAAAATGGGCCACTTGTCCACCTAAAAACGCCCCACTCGCCTTCTCCAATTCGCCAACATGGCCACACCGGGGTGACACGTGTCGCCCGCACTCGCCCAAAATATTTCATCTTTCAAAATATCCGCAATGCCAAAAATCCAAAATAAAGTGGGCCCCACAAAATCAGAATTCTCCCGTGGCCCCACGTGACCAATTTCGAAATAAAATTCCATAATTCTCAAATATTCCAAAAAGTCCGAATACCAAATATGGGAATCCAATTCCCATTACCGAACATTTTTCCTTCTCAAAATTCGGAAACTTTTCCGTCGAAAAATCACATCTTTCTTCCTTTCCAATTTTAATGTCGTATTTACGTACGTACGTCCTCATATATATACACTGGAACTACGGGGTGTAACATTCTCCCCTCCTTAGAAACATTCGTCCCGAATGTTCCTTCTCAAGACAGATAACGATCAAGTTCCTCATAGCTTAACCAGTTTGCAAATGCCACACATGGCCACAGAAAACACCCGCGCAAAAATTTACATCAAAGTCCACGAGGAATCACCTCTAACATCACAAAAACTCCCACCCAAGGGCTAAAAGATACTCCCTTCGCACCTTCACTTTACAAACGAAATGATCACAACTATGTTCTTAACACATGCTCGCTTCTTCCCTTACTCGTCGTACCCTTCTCGTCCACTCGAACTCTTTCTCACAACTTACCACATTTCTGCTACTGCTCCAGTTTCCAAATCTCGTCATACCCTTTCCGAGGTGGTACCTTCAAGAAGGCCCACCATCAACCTGAACTCTAAGTGTCGTCGCCGACTATCCGCACGACTTCTGTTGACTCTGAGCTGCCAAAAATCTCTTCTGGATAAGCTTCACCTTATCCACATCCTGCCGAAACAAGTATGAACCTACTATCTGAACTTTGCCAACATCGAACCAATCGACCGACAACTTACACTTCCGCCCCTACAAGGCGTCATAAGGCGATATCCGAATACTGAAATGGTAGCTATAAAACACTCCCTCAACAGGAGGCAACAATCCTCACAGCTACCCCTGAAATCCAAACACTGGCCCGAGGGCGAATGCGATACTAAGACTCACCTGAGTTCCTAACCCTGCCTGGTAAAACCTCCAGAAAAGAAACAGCCGTAAACTAGGCTCCACTGCCTGTCATAAGGTGAAAGTAGGCACCTCGTGCAACCTTACAACCTTCCTGATATAACATCTCGCATAACCTCTCGCGAGTAAACGGCCCCGATCGAAAGACAAGATGGGCTGACCTCATCGCCCGACCATCGGTCGAACGCCTACGAACTCGCACGATGGTTAACTAAACTTGGGCCTAACACCCTCGTGACCCTATCATCTAGCGGGACCACCTCAACCGACTCACCACTTTTCCGGCCGGGTTGACTCGCGATATGGCCTCAACCCGACCCACTTCAGACTAAACTCGCTCCCGATCCGAACAATATTACCAATTCACGCCATGAAAGCTACCACTTTCATCTCACACTACCCATGGAATTATCCCATAAATACACCACGATACCGAGTACTTGATAAAGACCAACCGTAAAATCATCCACTCAGACTCTTGCATCCAAGGTCCCAACCGTTATAAATTCTAAGGCTCCCCATTTTCTCGTCCCTGCACTTACCCTTTACAACTACCCATGTTTTCTAATCACAATTAACACAATGCTATCGTAACATAACACTTAAGGTATACTCATCTTATCACACATACAAATCTCTGAGGGTTAAGGATATACCGCATCTATCGCTTCACTTCCTTTGTCGTTCTAATCAATCCTCGCCTGGGGGCATAGCTAGGGAAGATGATGAATTAGCCATCGATCCACGGCGTGAGTCTCTACATCCGCGCCACATCTGGTCGGAAATTTCTCGCAAGATGGCCCGCCGCCGAGAGCAAAACAAGCCGCCGAAGACGACACTTCCACAATGTCACTTACCACAATGGCCACATCGAGGTGGAGGCCTCCTGCAGCTAACACCCTTCCTCTCTCAACCATCAATCAAGAATCGACTGTAGGCTAAGTCATCCCACCTGTATCCCTCCAACTAGGACATTCTCTCTCACACGGCCCCGACGCCACCGGTAAAACAAGCATTAGTAAAAAGACGACATTTCACGATGACGTCTACCACATAGTGAACATAGAGGAAAATCAACTGGCCGGGCCGAACCTATATAAATCAGGAACTAAACCCCGGAGTTCGACCAACTCCTAAATACCCCGAACGTCTTGAAGTCCGCGAGGACCATTCTCAGATCGGGCGGAGGCGCATAACCGGGCTCACTGAGAAGGTCCGCCGAAAGTTACCAAAGGACCTCGCTATTCTCGCCCTCTTCTCGCTGATCTTGGTTAGTCCGTCGATCTCTACGCTCTCGCTGCGTGTAAGCATGTACGCGGCAATGTCCATGTCCGATCAAGAGCTACTTTGTACAACTCTCGCTAGATAATCGTCATGTCCTGTGACATATCGGTGCACTATATCCTCCATGTCCGCCACTAAAGCGGGACATAACGAGCCAATAAGTCAAACTCTATATCAGATTCCCAACCGTCGCCTGCTCGCCTCAACCTCATAAATCTATCTGCCCGAGCTCTCTCATCGCCGAGGCAAAAGTGTGTAAGAAATGCCTCGAGGTCTCGATCACTTTCATGATCCGCCGCAATCGAATAAACTCGATGATCTTCCTCGCCCTCAATCCATAGAACTCGGGATCGCAACTCAAGAAGCCCCGATGCCTCAAACTATCGGATCTAGGGTGAACTATCGTATCGCTTAACCACCGGCTCCGCCCGTCCTCATTCCTACCACCGACTAGCTAGTAATCGCCATCTCCTTGTAACTCATATCCTTTGTTCCCTCGCCGGGACTAGAGGCTCGTATCGTGGTCTCGTGAGCTACCGCCATCGCTCTAAACTCTCCAGGGCTAGCGGCGCGCAGAACTCCCGAATGAAGCGCTGTCTCGGATAATGAATGGGCCCGCCTCGTAACCTTCTCGTTTCTACTCGCAGCCTCCTTCGCTTGCCCTTCGGCTCGTTGCTGCGTAGAGGCATAACGGGTGAAAAGAATACGTCAAAGCGGAGTCCAACTTATAACACGGCTCTAAGGCACGATCTCGAGTGAGAAGAATGGAAACCAATCCTAAATATCCTGCAGCCTCGACATATAGTGGTGCACAACACACCGATAATCAAGACTCTACTAGATACGGCCTCAGACACTTTCCGAGGATTAATCGCTCGATACCACTTTTGTCACTTTGTCGCGAGCCTTGCTCCGACGACCCAACAAATGGTACCGGCTGCGATCCTCGAGGCATGCCCTACGGCCCTTCTCGGGATGTGCCATACGGAGAGCCACGGTTCGGTCTGTTTCGCAGAGGCTCGCCTCTTATACGCCACCAAGGAGGTCGATAACAGTACCAAGTATGTGAAATCAAAATATCAAATGAAATCATAGTAGTCTATATAAATCAGAGACATGTATGATAACCAAACTACGCTCACAATAAATAAGCGATATGTCAAGTCGTGACTCACGCCTCAAAGTCATCACTCAAATACAACTATGGGTCTCACGCCACAACATCAATCATGCCCGTGGAATATCTTCCTCACCGCCATTTCTATGATATAAAGCACCAAGGAATACACATGAACACCGTGTCCTACCGTGTCATAATAAAACCGCACGGTAAGTACGGCGCATAGCCGACTACTAAAACCCACGCATCAACAAGGTCATAAATCAGATCATGAGATCTGTCTAAACCGCCACATGATCGGCCGCCACTACCGCGAAGATCTAATGTGCGCGTCTAGTCCTCGAACTTCCCGCAGCCTCCGCATAAGCCACTCCGATGGCCCGCATGCAGGTATTCCCGCATCGAGGGTAGCTACTCCCGCAACGCCCCGACTCGCACCGCATGGCCACATGCACCGCATGACCATAAAGGCCGCACACTAACTCGAACTCTCGTAGCTCGCATAGGTCACACAAACCCGCATGAGGTATTCTCGAATCATAGGTCACATGCACTACCCGAGTCTACCCCGCATCGTAGGCGCTAACCCCTAATCATGTCAAGAGGTGGTGATATAATACTAACATAACGACTTATCGTTAAACAACATAAGCACAGCAAGGGAAACCCCTTTATACAAACATCACAAGACACTAAAACACGTAGCATCCTAACATGTCTACTTATCAAACCATCTTACTACACTTTCCAGAATCAATACAAGACTTTCATAAAAAAAAAATAAGTAAACCGTTCCTTCTATCTTCCTTAAGTCGTTATACCTAACTTCCCATAAAGCTAGTATAACACTTAAGCTTTTAAAACCAAGTATTTCTTTTCTTTCAAAAATGGTTAATAACTCTTTTGAAATACTTCCAGATTCTTATTATTTAAACTCAAGTCAAAAGACATCAAAGTAAAACCAAAACAATTTCCATACCTTCTTTTAAAACAAAGGCACTTCTCCTTTAAAAGTCAAGTAGCAATATACTTTTTAAACCAAGTGTCTTACTCTTTTAAAAACAAGTAACCTATACCTTTAAATCAAATTACTTCTCCTTTCCCAAAATCAAGTTGTTTATAAGTCAAGTTATCATTTTAAATCCAATGATAAAACCATTCTTATTTTCGAAATCAAGATAACTTTATTCTTTAAAAGACCACACACCCATTAATCATGAGTGAGATTTTACAACTTTTTAACATAATTCAAGTCCTTAATGTTTCATAACAAGTCACTTAACTTTGGAATCAAGTCAAGGACACAAAAGGAAAATCAACTTCCTTTAAACACACGCCGCTACCGCACTAAATATATTTCACAAATATCATGCTAGAAAGGATAGGAAGAGGTTCACATACCTCGCGACGATTATCGACAATTAGCAAAACGCCCAAAGTACTCTAACCTTGCTCGCCTTTTCCACCCTTCAAGTAGAATACGCTACTCGTAGTACTTCAACCTATAAAGGCCACAAAACGCCTATCAACCTCTAGCTCTCTTCGTAGAATAATTCTAGATACAAGATTCCTTATTCTACGGAAAATTCAGCAAGACCTCCCCGCAACCACATAAAACTCCTCCTCAAACGAGGCCTCTACCAAACCAACAATTCCAGTGGTTACACGCCTAACCTGACGTGTACAATTCTACTCCACAATAATACTACAAGTCTACCGCAAATACACCCAATGTAAATACAGCTCAATTCCTTATAATTATACTTCCAATATATCTTATACTCAATGATTAACTACAACATGTAATTTCCAATTACAATAGGGACATAGATCATTACCTCGATAAGCCCAAAATTATCCAAGATTATAAGTCGATCCCGAGCAACGCTTAGCTCCACCCGACGCCCAACCCGCTCCAAGCAACCCTTAGAAGTTTCCAAATAACTTCTCTTAACACTTCATCTAAGCTATGAAGATTTTTCTAGTGGCTTCGCTTTTGCGACTAAAGGAATAAAGTAGAATTTTCTGCTCCTAGTATTGAAATAACTGGAATACAACTAGGGATACTAGGCTAAGGTATTTGGGACTATATCAACACTTGAAGAATTTTTCCCACACCAAGGGGAGAGTAGGACGAGAACCTCAACAAAGGGAGTATTTCATGACTTAGAATCTCAAAGCTGGATGAAATAAGTCTTGAAACAATGGGGTATTTATAGGAAAATCAATGGCCAAGATCTAGGCAAGTGTGTGGTGAGGATGGGGTACATGTGTGTGGGTAGTTGGCCAACCATTTGGCTACCACAAAAATGGGACAAGTGGCCACCACAAAACGGGCCACTTGTCCACCTAAAAACGCCCCACTCGCCTTCTCCACCCGCCAACACGGCCACACGGTGACACGTGTCGCCCGCACTGGCCCAAAATATTTCATCTTTCAAAATATCCGCAATGCCAAAATCCAAAATAAAGCTGGCCCCACAAAACCAGAATTCTCCCGTGGCCCCACGTGACCAATTTCGGAAATAAAATTCCATAATTCTCAAATATTCCAAAAGTCCGAATACCAAATATGGGAATCCAATTCCCATTAACGAACATTTTTCCTTCTCAAAATTCGAAACTTTTCCGCGAAAAATCACATCTTTCTTCCTTTCCAATTTTAATGTCGATTTACGCACGCACGCCCTCATATATATACACCGAACTACGGGTGTAACATTCTCCCCTCCTTAGAAACATTCGTCCCGAATGTTCCTTCTCAAGACAGATAACGATCTAGTTCCTCATAGCTTAACCAGTTTGCAAATGTCACACATGGCCACAGAAAACACCCGCGCAAAAATTTACATCAAAGTCCACGAGGAATCACCTCTAACATCTCAAATACTCCCACCCAAGGGCTAAAAGATACTCCCTTCGCACCTTCACTTTACAAACGAAATGATCACAACTATGTTCTTAACACATGCTCGCTTCTTCCCTTACTGCCGCACTTTCTCGCCCACTCAACTCTTTCTCACAACTTACCACATTTCGCCATCGCCCAGCTTCCAAATCTCGCCATACCCTTTCCGAGGTGGTACCTTCAAGAAGGCCCACCATCAACCTCGAACTCTAAGTGTCGCCGACTATCCGCACGACTTCGCTGACTCGAGCCGCCAAAATCTCTTCCGATAAGCTTCACCTTATCCACATCCCGCCAAAACAAGTATGAACCTACTATCCAACTTTGCCAACATCGAACCAATCGACCGACAACTTACACTTCCGCCCCTACAAGGCGCCATAAGGCGATATCCGAATACAAATGGTAGCTATAAAACACTCCTCAACAGAGGCAACAATCCTCACAAATACCCCGAAATCCAAACACCGCCCGGTGGCGAACGCGATACTAAGACTCACCGAGTTCCTAACCCCGCTCGTAAAACCTCCGTAAAAGAAACAACAGTAAACTAGGCTCCACTGTCGTCATAAGGTGAAAGTAGGCACCTCGTGCAACCTTACAACCTTCCCGATATAACATCTCGCATAACCTCTCGCGAGTAAACGGCCCCGATCGAAAGACAAGACGGGTCGACCTCATCGCCCGACCATCGTCGAACGCCCACGAACTCGCACGATGGTTAACTAAACTTGGGCCTAACACCTCGTGACTTATCATCTAGCGACCACCTCAACCGACCCCACCACTTTCCGGCCGCGGTTGACTCGCGATATGGCCTCAACCCGACCCACTTCAGACTAAACTCGCTCCCGATCCGAACAATATTACCAATTCACGCCATGAAAGCTACCACTTTCATCTCACACTACCCATGGAATTATCCCATAAATACACCACGATACCGAGTACTTCGATAAAGACCAACCGTAAAATCATCCACTCAGACTACTTGCATCCAAGGTCCCAATCGTTATAAATTCTAAGGCTCCCATTTTCTCGTCCCCGCACTTACCCTTTACAACTACCCATGTTTTCTAATCACAATTAACACAATGCTATCGTAACATAACACTTAAGGTATACTCATCTTATCACACATACAAATCTCTAGAGGGTTAAGGATATACCGCATCTACCGCTTCACTTCCCTTTGTCGTCTAATCAATCCTCGCCTGTCAGCATAGCTAGGAAGATGATGAATTAGCCATCGATCCTCGGCGTCGAGTCTCTACATCCGCGCCACATCTGGTCGGAAAATTTTCGCAAGATGGCCTCGCTGCCGAGAGCAAAACAAGCCGTCAAGAAGTGCGACACTTCCACAATGTCACTTACCACAATGGCCACATCGAGTGGAGGTGGCCTCCTCGCTAACACCCCTTCCTCTCAACCATCGAATCCGCGAATCGACTGTAGGCTAAGTCATCCCACCGTATCCTCCAACTAGGACATTCTTCTCTCACATGGCCCCGACGGCCACCGTAAAACAAGCATTAGTAAAAAGACGACATTTCCGGGATGACGCCTACCACATAGTGAACATAGAGGGAAAATCAATCGGCCGGGCCGAACCTATATAAATTGCGGAACTAAAACCCCGAGTTCTCGACCAACTCCTAAATACCCCGAACGTCTTGAAGTCCGGGAGGACCATTCAGATCGGGCGAGGCGCATAACCGGGCTCACGCCGGTAAGGTCCGCCTCGAAAGTTACCAAAGGACCTCGCTATTCGCCCTCTTCGCTGATCTTCGTTAGTCCGTCGATCTCACGCTCTCGGGCCTGCGTGTAAGCATGTACGCGGCAATGTCCATGTCCGATCAAGAGCTACTCTTGTACAACTCTCGCTAGATAATCGCCATGTCCTGTGACATATCGGTGCACTATATCCTCCATGTCCGCCACTAAAGCGGGACATAACGAGCCAATAAGTCAAACTCTATATCAGATTCCCGAACCGTCGCCTGCTCGCTCAACCTCATAAATCTATTCGCCCGAGCTCTCTCATCGCCGAGGGCAAAAGTGTGTAAGAAATGCCTCGAGGTCTCGATCACTTTCATGATCCGCAGAATGAATAAACTCCTCGATGATCTTCCTCGCCTCAATCCATGTAACTCGGGTGGATCGCAACTCAAGCCCCGATGCCTCAAACTATCGGATCTGTGGTGAACTATCGTATCGCTTAACCACCGGCCCCGTCGTCTCTCATTCCTACCACCGACTAGCTAGTAATCGCCATCTCCTTGTAACTCATATCCTTTGTTCTCGCCGTGGGACTAGAGGCTCAGTATCGTGGTCTCGGTAGCTACCGCCATCGCCTAAACTCTCACAGGGCTAGCGGCGTCGCAGTAACTCCCGAATGAAGCTGCCTCGGATAATGAATGGGCCCGTGCCTCGTAACCTTCTCGTTTCTACTCGCAGCCTCCTCTCGCTGCCTTGCCCTTCGGCTCGTTGCTCTGCGTGAGGCATAACCGTGAAAAGAATACGCCAAAGGAGTCCAACTTATAACATTTCTAAGGCACGATCTCGAGTGAGAAGAATGGAAACCAATCCTAAATATCTCGCAACTCCCGATTATAGGTGTGGTGCACAACACACCGATAATCAAGACTCTACTAGATACGGCCTCAGACACTTTCCGAGGATTAATCGCTCGATACCACTTTTGTCACTTTGTCGCGAGCCTTGCTCGACGACCCAACAAATGGTACCGCCATGCGATCCTCGAGGCATGCCTACGGCCCTTCTCGGATGTGCCACGGAGAGCCACGGTTGTTCTGTTTCGTGCAGGCTCGCCTCTTTATACGCCACTCGGGCGAGGTCAAGACAGTACCAAGTATGTGAAATCAAAATATCAGAAATGAAATCATAGTAGTCTATATAAATCGTGAGACATGTATGATAACCAAACTACGATTCACAATAAATAAGGCCATGTCAAGTCGTGACTCACGCCTCAAAGTCATCACTCAAATACAACTACGGGTCTCACGCCCACAACATCAATCATGCCCGTGGAATATCTTCCTCACCGCCAGCCTATGATATAAAAGCACCAAGGAATACACATGAACACCATGTCCTACCTGTGTCATAATAAAACCGTACGGGGTAAGTACGAAGGCATAACCGACTACTAACACCCACAGTACCAACAGGGTCATAAATCAGATTACGAGATCTGTCTAAACCGCCACATGATCGGCCGCCACTCGCTCGCAGATCTAATGCGCGTCTAGTCCTCGAACTTCCCGCAGCCTCCGCATAAGCCACTCCGATGGCCCGCATGAGGTATTCCCGCATCGAGGGTAGCTACTCCTCGCAACGCCCCGACTCGCAGTCCGCATGGCCACATAGACCGCATGACCATAAAGGCCGCACACTAACCTATAACTCTCGTAGCTCCGCATAGGTAACACAAACCCGAATGAGGTATTCTCGAATCATAGGTCACATGCACTACCGAGTCTACCCCGCATCGTAGGGCAGCTTAACCCCCGGAATCATGTCAAGAGGTGAGTGATATAATACTAACATAACAGCTTATCGTTAAACAACATAAGCACAACAAGGGAAACCCCTTTATACAAACATCACAAGACACTAAAACACGTAGCATCCTAACATGTCTACTTATCAAACCATCTTACTACACTTTCCAGAATCAATACAAGACTTTCATAAAAAAAAAATAAGTAAACCGTTCCTTCTATCTTCCTTAAGTCGTTATACCTAACTTCCCATAAAGCTAGTATAACACTTAAGCTTTTAAAACCAAGTATTTCTTTTCTTTCAAAAATGGTTAATAACTCTTTTGAAATACTTCCAGATTCTTATTATTTAAACTCAAGTCAAAAGACATCAAAGTAAAACCAAAACAATTTCCATACCTTCTTTTAAAACAAAGGCACTTCTCCTTTAAAAGTCAAGTAGCAATATACTTTTTAAACCAAGTGTCTTACTCTTTTAAAAACAAGTAACCTATACCTTTAAATCAAATTACTTCTCCTTTCCCAAAATCAAGTTGTTTATAAGTCAAGTTATCATTTTAAATCCAATGATAAAACCATTCTTATTTTCGAAATCAAGATAACTTTATTCTTTAAAAGACCACACACCCATTAATCATGGTGAGATTTTACAACTTTTAACATAATTCAAGTCCTTAATGTTTCATAACAAGTCACTTAACTTTGGAATCAAGTCAAGGACACAAACGGAAAATCAACTTCCTTTAAACACACGCGGCCTACCGCACTAAATATATTTCACAAATATCATGCTAGAAAGGATAGGAAGAGGTTCACATACCTCGCGACGATTATCGACAATTAGCAAAACGCCCAAAGTACTCTAACCTTGCTCGCTTTTCCACCCTTCAAGTAGAATACGCCACTCGTAGTACTTCAACCTATAAAGGCCACAAAACGCCTATCAACCTCTAGCTCTCTTCAGAGAATAATTCTAGATACAAGATTCCTTATTCTACGGAAAATTCAGCAGACCTCCCCGCAACCACATAAAACTCCTCCTCAAACGAGGCCTTCTACCAAACCAACAATTCCAGGGGGTTACACGCCTAACCTGACGTACAATTCTACTCCACAATAATACTACAAGTCTATCGCAAATACAAACCCAATGTAAATACAGTTCAATTCCTTATAATTATACTTCCAATATATCTTATACTCAATGATTAACTACTACAACATGTAATTTCCAATTACAATAGGGGGACATAGATCATTACCTCGATAAGCCCAAAATTATCCAAGATTATAAGTCGATCCTGAGCAACGTTTAGCTCCAATTCCTGACGCTCCAACCCGCTCCAAGCAACCCTTAGAAGTTTCCAAATAACTTCTCTTAACACTTCATCTAAGCTATGAAGATTTTTCTAGGGCTTCGTTTTTGCGACTAAAGGAATAAAGTAGAATTTTCGGGCTCCTAGTATTGAAATAACTTGGAATACAACTAGGGATACTAGGCTAAGGTATTTGGGACTATATCAACACTTGAAGAATTTTTCCTACACCAAGGGGGAGAGTAGGACGAGAACCTCAACAAAGGGGGAGTATTTTGTGACTTAGAATCTCAAAGTGTGGATGAAATAAGTCTTGAAACAATGGGGTATTTATAGGAAAATCAATGGCCAAGATCTAGGCAAGTGTGTGGTGAGGATGGGGTACATGTGTGTGGGTAGTTGGCCAACCATTTGGCTACCACAAAAATGGGCCACTTGTCCACCTAAAAACGTCCCACTTGGCCTTCTCCAATTCGGCCAACATGGCCACACGGGGGTGACACGTGTCGCCCCCGTACTCGTCCAAAATATTTCATCTTTCGAAAATATCCGCAATGCCAAAAATCCGAAAATAAAGTGGGCCCCACAAAACAGAATTCTCCCGTGGCCCCACGTGACCAATTTCGAAATAAAATTCCATAATTCTCAAATATTCCAAAAAGTCCGAATACCAAATCGGGAATCCAATTCCATTACCTAACATTTTTCCTTCTCAAAATTCGGAAACTTTTCCGTCGAAAAATCACATCTTTCTTCCTTTCCAATTTTAATGTCGTATTTACGTACGTACGTCCTCATATATATACACTGGAACTACGGGGTGTAACATAATCAACATGGACTTCATCACAGGATTACCTCGCACTCAGAGGAGACATGATTCTATATGGGTTATCGTCGACCGATCGATTGAAATCACCACTTTCTTCCGTCAGGCGACTTTTTCTACCGAGGATTATGCCGACTTTACATCCGAGAGATCGTCGATCGCATGGAGTCCCTACTTCGATCATATCGCATGTGAGCCCGCCACGCTAACTTCTGAGGTTCTTCCAGAGGGGTTTAGGGACGCAGTGAGCACGAGTAATCGCATTTCATCCACGCATGCACGGACAGCGAGCGCACTATCCGCACTCTTGAGGATATCTGCGAGCCCGTGTTATTGACTTCGTGGTAGTTGGGAGGATCATTTGCCTCTAGTTGAGTTCGCGTATAATAATAGCTACCACTCCAAGATTCGATGGCGCCTTATGAGGCCTTGTATGGGAGGAAGTGCAGATCGCCTATAGGTTGGTTCGATGGGCGAGTGCGGCTAGTGGGACCAGATTTGGTACAATGGCGATGGATAAGGTGAAGCTTATCCGAGAGCGGCTATCGATACCGTGAGTCGATGCAAGTCGTATGCAGATCATCGTCGTCGGCATCTTGAGTTCGAGGTTCATGATTGGGTTTTCCTAGGTGTCACCCATGAAGCGGTGTGATGAGATTCGGAAGAAGGGAAACTCACCAGGTACATCGGGCGCTTCGATTGTCCGCAGGTAGGCAAGGTTGCTATGAGTTGGATCTGCCGTCCGATCCGGAGGCGGTGATCCGCTTTTCACGTATCTACGCCGGCGAGATGTATCGGATCCATCTAGGGTACACCCGATTGACGATGTCCCGTGTGACCGGGGTTATCGTATGAGAGATTCCCATAGCGATAGTCGATCGTCGGGTTAGGCGTCTGCGGACCAAGGCGTGGCTTCACAAAGTCTTGTGGCGAACGAGCTCGGGGAGAGATGACGTGGGAAGCCGAGGAGACATGAGGCGTAAGTATCCTCACCTATTCCCACACCTCCGTAATTCACTTTCCTACTTGTAAATTTTCGTTATCGTTTCGCCTAAGTGTTGTTACGTGGCCGTGTGTGGCATTTGCAATCGCTTTAGTTATGAAGAATCTTATCGTTAATCGTTTTGGGAAGGAACATTCGACGAATGTTTCTAAGGAGGGAGAATGTTATACCCGTATTTCCGCAGTATGTACGTAAGGGAATACGCATGAAAAGTCTAGCCTTAAAGTTTAGGCAAAACGTTTTTATTTGGGCACAACTCACAAAACGAATAGTTTTCCGACGAAACGTTTCCACAGCTTTCGTAGGGTAAATTCCGGCTATGCCATTTCTAATTTTTGCGGATTTTTCCGAGAGACGAAACATTTTGGACCAACGGAGGCGACACTTGTCACCTCCAATTGATGGACTTGAAATCGTCCATTTGGACGAATTGGACAAGGTGAGCACGTTTTTGTGCTCTTGGCACAAGTCAAGGAGTTGGTAGGATATTTGTGTGGAGTAAATCTTCACCCTACACTTGCCTTGCACTTGTCTTAATCTTGGCCATTGGTTGGCCACTTCTTGACCTATAAATACACCCCTTAAGATGAAGAGTTCTTCATCCACAAATCTTTCCAAGTCTTGAAAAATCCTCTCCTCTCCCTTTGTAGCTCTTTCGTCCAACACTCCCCCCCCTCCCCTTGTGAAGTTTGGCCGAGGGCCTACCCCCCCTAGCCTAGCCAAAACCTACCCCCCCTCCCTTGGTAGAAAAGTTGTCTTCTAGTATTGTTATAATGCCCAAAATACCCTAGCCCAAATCCCTTAGTACTTAGTAGAAGTTGTGAAGAACTTCTAAGGTTTCTTGGAGCTACCGGAGCGTACAACTTAGGAGCTAAACCTTGCTCAGGCGCGACTTTATCTAGGATATTTTTGGGCTTACCGAGGTAACTAATCCTAATCCTCTTTTGAATTAGAGAATACTTACTGTTGTAGTATTAGAATAAGTATTAAATACTTAGAAGAATATCACAGAATAGAATTGAACTGTTACCACAGTAGAAGGGTTTAAAAGAATAATAATCAAACTGTACTTACATAGGACTGTTTTCACAGTAGACTTATATAGCTCACCTGCAGGGAAGTGCCCAACTTTCCATAGAATTGTGAACCTCTGTTTAGAATGACCTTCAGAGTAGTATTTGATAGATGTCTGTGACTATTATAGGCTGACTCTCTGTGCGTGACATATTCAACTTGGCAGGTGGTTTTCGCTGAGAAGGTATGTGATTCTTCCTAAAGCATGATATTTTACAATATATATAGTACGGTGACGCGTACGTGTTAATCGAATAATACTTACGGAATGCCTCACGGCTTAAGCCTGAATAATACTTACAGAATGCCTCACGCTTAAGCCCGATAACACTTACAGCAATGCCTCACGCTTAAGCCCGAATAATAAAGATCGAAAGCATTTCATAAGAATCTTTGAATCATTTTTAATGTAAGAGAACTAATTGGTTTTTAAATGAAGCTTAAGAGTTATACTAGCTTTATGGGAAGTTAAGTATAACCACTTAAGATTGATAAAAGAAACAGGTTGCCTATGTGTATAACAGACTTATATTGAATTGTGAAAAGAATAATAAGATGGTTTGATAAGTAGACATGATATGATGCTATGTGTTAGTGTCTTGTAACGTTTGTGTAAAAGAGTATTCTTGTTGGCTTATGTTGTTAACGATAAGTCGTTAGGTTAGTGTAACATCACTCACCTCTTGACATATTACAGGGGTTGTCGCCTCCGACGCGGTAGACTCAGCGATGCAGGACCATAATTCGAGAATACCTCATGCGGGTCCAAGGACCTATGCGAGCTACGGAGTTCCGAGTTAGTGCGGGTTATACCTCACGCGCCTATGTGGCTACGGACGACGAGTCCGGGCGATTTACGCCGAGTAGCTACCTCGATGCGGGGTTATATACCCTATGCGGGCCTATGTGATTGGCCTGCGGACTACGGAGTCCGTGATTAGGCTTGCGTGGTGATACTACGCAATGGCCTGCTGATCATTCGCACTAGAAAAGACTCGCTACGATTTACCTATCACGCTTCGTTTGTGATGTGCACTATGCGCGTTTCTCGTTGTTTTATACATACTTGAAAAAAAGTTTTAAAAATGATATCTTTCATTTAAGTATTTTACGATTTCATATACTTAGTACTGTTAGATCGACCTCCTTCTGGCTGCGTTCATGCCGCAGGTAAGGGCAAGCAGGTGCTAGATCCACATTCTTAGGATCTCTACGTTGGTGTCAGGAGCTCCATCCTTTCCGGAGGCTCTACTTTTGGGTATGATCTCCCTATTGTAGATAGTTTTGTATCAGGTATGGCGGGGCCCTGTCCCGCCATAGTTGTATATTTCCTTAGAGGTCTGTAGTCATGTGGTACAGTGTCGGATGTAACTGCTAAACCATGTTTATATATATATGCCGAAAGGCGATGTTTTCTCACATAAACTGTGTCTTATTTTATAAACTGTTTCATGTCTTGCTTTATATTTCCGCTTATTACTCTGATGTATGACTACTTGGGTGCCCCGGTAAGGCACCAGTCACGGGCCCCGGAACGGGTCGTGACATTAAAGATTATGGTTATTATAATCAAATGCGACTTGATATCATGTTATGCTACCAATATGGATTGAAATGGAAATTGGATAAGAATTGGTTTTGTTGAACTCAAGGTGGCCGAATTTGGACTGTAGTTTGTATTAGTTGGTTATTCATTTGTATTGAACTACCTTCTATATTGTTGTGAGCCAATTGGGGCTGTTTGGTTATTCATTTGTATTGAACTACCTTCTATATTGTTGTGAGCCAATTGGGGCTGTTTGGTTATTGTATTTCGGCCTTGAAAAAGGTGGCAAAGTGAGTAAAAACAAAGGAGGTGTTGTCCGATTTTCCGTAGAAAATGGAGACTTTACACTTATAATATTCTACATTTGAAGTAAGGCGTTAATAGACGTATTGTGAATATTATAGGTTGATATACTCTGACGGGACTTTGTACTTGGCAAGTGGTTTGACCCGACAAGGTATGTAGAACTTTTCCTATCCTTTGAGCATGACTAGTTTCACGATATAGTACGCAGAGACGTCAAGACTTTGACATTCTTTACTTGTTTTATGAAATGCCAAGTCGGGTGAGTTAGAGATTAACTCACTTCTTTGAGAATATTAAAGATGTCTTAAGTCTTGTTAAAGATAAGGGACTTGAAGAATTTTAAGTATGTGATACTTGTGTCGCTTTAAAACGTATAAGTCCTTGGATAGGAAATTGTACTTGACTAAGGTATAAAGTGAATATAACGACTTTATGGGAGTTGGTTATATTGACTTTATGGAAAGATAAATGACTTGATTTAATGGAAGGCAATTCGATTTTAAGGCATCAATTGCCTAAGGTTTTATAAGACATGAGTCACTTGATTTAGAAGCCTAATTTTTATTTCTAAAAGTATTGTGACTTGTCTTGAAAAGAAATTGTAACTTGATACTACGGTTATTAGTATCTTGGAAGTGTTATAATGAAATGAGTCATTTTAAAAGAATAGAAGACGTAGTACTTTGGGTTAAATTCTGATTTTTATAAAAGACATGATAGTGCCTTAGGTAAACTAAAATGAGAGTGTATATGAACAAGAATAGTAAGAAGTTAGGGGATTTCTTAACTTGCTTATATATTGTATGATAAGCCGATAGAGCTTATGTTATGTGTGATCGCCGGATTTGGGCTAGTGATATATTATTCGTCATGGTCATTCCCGGGATTGTGGCATTGTATATTTCGTGGATTTGCTAACCACGATGCGAGGAATACCTCACGCGAGTCCGTAAGGGCTTATGCGGTGAAATAGTCTCATGCGGGCGTCCGACCTATGCGAGAATACCTCACGCGAGTCCGTAAGGGCTTATGCGGTGAAATAGTCCCGTGCGGGCGGTCCACTATGCGAGGAATACCTCACGCGAGTCCGTAAGGGCTTATGCGGTGAAATAGTCCCATACGAGGAATACCTCACGCAGTCCACCGGACCTATGCGGTGAAATAGTCCCGAGTAGGATTCCAATCCTATTTTTCGTTGTAAGTATACACTTATTTTTACTCTCATTGTTAGTAAGGCAAGTGGTAATCGTAATTTTGTTATCATACATGTCTCCGCTTTCTTTTAAACTTATGTTGTAATTACAGTACTTTCGATTATACATACTTAGTACATATTGTGTCGACCCCCTTCCTGGGGCTACGTTCACGCCGCAGAAAGTAGCGAGTTGCGGATCCACACTCTAGATCACTTATCGACGTCGGAAGCTCCATTCTCCGGAGGCTTGTCTTCTTTTAGTACGATCTTCCCGATGTTGTAGATTATGTACATTCGTGGTATGGCGGCCCCGTCCCCGCCACGCTTGTTATTCCTGCAGGTCCGTATTCACATATGTGGTTGGGCTGTAAGAACTGAGTTGTAAAGTTGTACTTTTGACTTTGTTTATATTATGGAAGGCGGCCTTATCGGCTAGCCTGTGTTGTTATATTGTTTACACCTGTGTTTATGTTGTGTATGTTCCGCTGTTATTCTCTGATGTATACCTGAACAGGGTGCCCAGGTAGGGCACCAGTCGCGGCCCGGGGTCGGGTCGTGACAATAATAAGGTACGATTAATTTCACGAGATGGTAATGACACAGTAGGATCTGGTATTTACCCTTTTAATACTTGCCCCTGTCATTCTTTTGTACAGTTATGATTTGTTTACTGTACCATATTTTCCGTTCCATATTCTGCACTGTTGTTATGCGATTTCTTGCGTTCATGTTCGCAGTTTAGGTATTACGCTGTGGATCCGCGAGCTTAGGATCCTGGTTCAGCATTTTGAGATGGCTCCAATGTTCCGGAGCTTGTCGTCATGGTTATGTATATTCAGGGGTACGGCGGGGCCTTGTCCCGTCATAGTAATTGTCCAAATCTTAGAGGTCTGTATTCATCTGTGGGCTGGACTGGCTAGAGTTGTTTTTACATTGTTAAACAGTGTAGACCCTTTCGGGTAATTTTTATGTTATGTCAGCCTTATCGGCTTGTCCTTAGTAAAAAAAAAAGAGTGGTATTTATCTTCCGCAATTTATTATGTTGTATGAATAGAAGGGTGCCCATGTAGGGCACCAGTCGCGACCCGGGGTCGGGTCGTGACAAAAGTGGTATCAGAACAGTTAGTCCTCGGAAAGTGTCTACAGACCGTGTCTAGTAGAGTCTTGATTATCGGTGTGTTGTGCACCACATCTATAATCAGGAGGCTGCAGGACATTTAGGATTGGTTTCCATTCTTCTCACTCTGAGATCGTGCGATAGAGCTGTGTTGTTAGGGTCGTCTCTCCCTAACGAGTTATTTTGATTGCAGCTATGAGAAAGGCAGCAGTGACCCAGGAAGGACTTTGTGGATTGTGTATCCAGGTTGGTAATGATTGTAGTATAGTTGGTATTGTGACATACATCTATACGGAGTTATGTATGAGGGTCAGACGTGTGTTTCCTAGAATGATTTTAGATTACCAAGGGTTGGTAAAGACTAACTAGATACCGGGAAGGTATGGAACAGTTAATGAATTCCCGCCAAGGTCTTATGTTTTATTTTGAGATAATTGGGGAAGGATGAGCTGTCTGATAGGGCAGTGAACCCTTAAGAAGTCATGTTAAGAAACTTAATGGAATACCATGTTAATAGATTAAGCTACGTGGTAGGCTTAAGAGAATTGTACGGATGAGGTCCGTATAGAGTAAGTAATGGTTGTTGTGATCAAGACGACACGATTGGTATTATGAGAAGTTATTGTACCCGTTTACGGGGGGACTGGTAAGGTAGGCTTGGAGCATGGAAATTGCGAGCCTAAGAATATTGATGACCGCTGAGACCTTAGATGTACAAGGTCTTCTCGGGTAGAAAGATTTATTATAGACCAAGAATAAGAGTTAAGTGTGACGCGGACGGTGAGGACCTGTGCGGTCGCCCAAAGCCTGAAATGGAGTGGGATCAGTTGGTAGTAGTTCAGCTACGTGGCAGGTCACGAGGGTGCAAGGCCCAAGTCTAGTTAATTGTTTTACTGTTCGTGGACGCTCCACCTGAACCAGTCGTGAGAGCCTAAATGGCCTTATATTGTTTTATTGAGTGACTCCAAAGATTGGAGGCCAGAATCAGTATGGAAGTTATGTATGTATGCTAGTATGAGTTGGAAGTACGGAAAGAGTACGACCAGTAAGAAAGATAGCAACCAAGTGTAAAGGAATAGAGCCTGAATCCATAAGAACCTTTCGAGGTAACTACACTCGTGAGTGTTTGGGGTAGCCGAAATGGGTATATGAGATTTGCCGGTGATGATACTGATCGTCGCACTAGTAGACCTAGTAGAGATGATTATGACAGACTTTGAGGTCATTATGAGTATGGAATAGTTGGCTTCGTGAGTGCCAAGGTTGACATTCTAGAATAAGTATTGTTATGTGGCCATGGGTGGCATATATTGTATGAAGGGTGTGGTAAAGGAGACTATGTCTCTATCTAATTAGATTGGACTCCGAAAGAACATTCGGGGACGAATGTTTCTAAGGGGGGAAGAATGTTACACCCCGTAATTCAAGGACATGTTTAAGAGAATGTACGTAAGAAACACAAGACTTGAAATTGGTACGAAAGGAAGAATTGTTTTTCCGACGGAAAATCTTCCGAACGTCGGAAAGGAAAAATGTTCGTTGGTGAGAATTAGATTCTCAAAATGCATTATTGAAGAGTATGGAAATTTATTTTTACGGATTTGGTCACGTGGGGCCCACCCGAGGAATTTTGACATTTTGTGGGGCCCACGAGGGTTACGGAATTTACGTACGAATGGGAGGGCGACACGTGGCACCCCCCCCCCCCCATATTGGTCTTGGACGAAATTGAAGCAAGGGTAAGATGGTCATTGACCATGGTAGAAGACCAAGTCTTGCTAATTAAAGAGCTTGATATTGTTGACTAAGTCCAAGGGCCACTTGGCTTGATCTCTTCCCTCCAAACTTAACAAGTGTTATAATCTAGACCCTCCAATGTATTATATAAGCACACTAGTAGCAAGACAAGTCTTCCAACCCTTAGAAAAATTTAAGAAAACTTGAGAGAGGGAGATGATGCTCTCGGCTTTGAGCAATAAGGAACAAGAAAAAATTTCAATTGTTGTCCATTATTCACAAGACTTTAACCCAAGGTTCCTAGGGGTATTGTAAGAGTATCTCAATAGAAAGATTTCGAAACAATGACGTTTTTACGTTAGTCGCAAGGCGAAAACCTAAGATATTCTTCAACTTTGAAGATAGAACTTGAAGAGGAGTTCTTCATAAGCTTCTAAGGAGTACTTGGAGCGGATTGGAACATAAGAAAAGGAGCTAAGAATTGCTAAGGAGCGACTTTGAATCTTGGAAATTTTAAGGGCTTGTAAAGGTATAAATCTTGTCGTTTTAGCAATTAAAGATTACTTATCATTGTAGTTATGGATATTAGCAAGCATGAGGTATTTAGTATGAAGTTTGATAAGTGTATTGGCTATTGGAACCCTAATCCGAAAACTAGTATGTTTAGCCCTTGAGATTTCAATTCAATTGGATTATTAGTTTAAGTCGTCACATGTTATATAAAGAAGGAATTATAATTGTTAAGTTGTTTATGACTATATAACATGTTTGACCTAAGAACTTGGATTGAAAAGGAATTGGAAAGGTTGATAAGTTGTTGCACCTTTTGGTCGAAATTGGCATTTGTATTGTGGACTAGTTTGATATCAATTGTGGGGCGGAATTTTACACGTCTTGTAGTCGTGTAATCCCCTATTGTTAATTACATTGTTGAGCCTTAAATGTGGCGTGTTTGGTTATTGAATTTGGCCTTGAAAAAGGTGGCAAAGTATGTAGAAACAAAGGAAGTGCTGTCCGATTTTCCGTAGAATTTAGTGACTTTGCACTTAGAATATTCTACGTTTGAAGCTAGAGGTTAATGAACGTATTATGGCCATTATAGGTGGAAGTACTAAGTATATCGTATTCTACTTGAAGGATGGAATAGCTATCAAGGTTGAAGTACTTTGTAGCATTTTGCTATTTGTCGATAATCGTCGCGAGGTATGTGAACCTCTTCATTCTTTTGACATGATTCTATGTATGGAATATACATGTGGTATTATTTCATGATTCCTTCTACTCTTAGAAGTTAAGAGGTATGTATGTTGAATTACTCTACGTAAGGGTTATGTCTAAGTTATCTTAAGTTCTTACCAAGTCTTATGGGGGATGTTGGTAAGAGTCGTTAGGAGGTATTTTGGAGCCAAGTTGACTTGTCTAATTTACGGCACGAATGAGAATAAGTATCGAACAAGCCATTGCAGCGTTAATAAAGGAAAATGTAATGACAATCAATTAAGTTAAAATGAGTAGAATTCTCCATCTGCATAGAAGCTAAGATAAGACAAAATTGTATTACATTTTCTAGATCATGGCTACTTGAATAAGATCGTTATAAATAAGTGTCACGACCCGAACCCGGGCCCGTGACTGGTGCCTTACCCGGGCACCCAAGTAGACATACATCAGAGTAACCAGCGGAAAATAAAACAAGACATGAAACAATATGAAGTGAGAAAGCTTTTTCTGAGAAAAGTTGCCTTCTAAGATATATATATAAACTTGAATGCTACATCCCTTTTACAAACCCCGCCACAACAAGATTACATGCACTCTAAGAATGTTATAACAACAATGGCGGAACAGGGCCCCGCCATACCCCTGAATGTAAGTACCTACAACGACAGGGGACTATACCAAAGATAAGCCTCCGGAGACACGGAGCTTCCAAAAACGCTGAACTGTGACCCTATGAACGAGGATCAACAACTGGTGTACCTCTACCTGCGGCATGAACGCAGCCCCCCGAAGGAGGTCAGTACAACAGGTACCAAGTATGTGAAACTGAAAATACTGTAAATGAAATCATAATAGTCTATATAAAACAGAAGACATATATGATAACCAATTTACGATACACAATATGTAAGCAGTCCTGTCAAGTCAGGGACTCACGCCCTTGAAGTCATCACTCAATATAACCATGGGTCTCATGCCCACAATATCAATCATGCCCGTGGAATTCCTTTCTCACTGCCGGCAGTCCATGATATATAAAAGCACCAAGGAATACACATGAACACCAGGTCCCACCTATGTCAAAATAAAAACGTACGGGGTAAGTACGAAGGCATAGCCGACCACTAAAACCCACAGTACCAACAATGCTATAAAATTGTATCACGAGGTCTTTCTAGACCGCGCCACATGATCGAAGCTGGCCGCTCACCCTCAGTATCAATGTGCACGTCTAATCCTGGAACTTACCGCAGCTCTGCATAGGCCACACATAGGCCCGCATGAGGTATTCCTCGCATCGGGGGTAGCTAACCCGCGGCATCCTCCTGGACTCTCGTAGTCCGCATGGCCACATAGACCGCATGAGGTATTCCTCGCACACTAACCTGGAACTCTCGTAGCTCCGCATAGGTCCCCTGGACCCGCATGAGGCATCCTCGACGGCGGCTTAACCCCGTATAACCTGTCAAGAGGTGAGTGGTACAATACTAACATAACGGCTTATCGTTAAACAACATAAGCACAACAAGGGAAACCCCTTTACACAAACATCACAAGACACTAACACACGTAGCATCCTAACATGTTTACTTATCAAACCAACAAGAAAGTATTGCAAGGTTATCACAAACCAACATAGTCAAGTTATTCACACAAGGTACTTTCTATTTTATGCCAACAAGTTCGGGTTTTTATCCCCAAGGTACTTCATACATTAACTCTTTAAAAAGATCTGTTTCTTTCACAAGAGTCACACGATACCCGTAGTATCAAAATAGAGTGACTATCTTTTTAAGTAAACCAAAACAATTTCTCTACCTTCTTTTTGAACCAATTTTAAGACAAAAGCATGCCTTCCTTTTTAAACGAAAACACTTCAAATTTTCAAGTCTTTGTCTTTTATAAATCAAGTCCTTACTTTGAAATTTTAAGAAAATCAAAACTTGTTTATTAATGATCTTATTAAAGCAGCCATGATCTAGGAAATGTAATACAATTTTGTCTTATCTTAGCTTCTATGCAGATGGTGGTTTCTATTGGTTTTAATAATACTTACTTAGTCGATACATTTTCCTTTATTAGCGCTGCAGTGGTTTGTTCGATACTTATTTCCCCTTTCCGAAATCAATACAAGGCTTCCATAAACAATTAAGTAAACCGTTCTTTTTATCTTTCTTAAGTCGTTATACCTAACTTCCCATAAAGCTAGTATAACTCTTAAGCTTTTAGAACCAAGTATTACTCTTCTTTCAAAAACGATTCTTAATTCTTTTGAAATACTTCAAGATTCTTATTATTTAAAACTCAAGTCAAAAGACATCGAAGTAAAACCACGTTCAGTTAACACACGACGCTCACCGTACTATATATATTCTTTAAAAATATCATGCTCAAGAGGATAGGAAGAATCACATACCTCCTCGGCGAAATCCACCTGCCAAGTCGAATATGTCGCGCGCAGAGTATCGACCTATAATAGTCAAATAAGTCTATCAACGTCTAGACTACTCTGTAGAATATTCTAAGCAGAAGGTTCTTAATTCTACGGAAAATTGGCAAAGACTTCCCTACCACAACTACTCAAGTCTCATCAGAATACAAATTCCATGTAAGTACCAATTCTCTTCTTTAATATCCTTCTATATCTTATACTCATTTATATACTACTACAGTAGGTAATCTCCAATTACAATAGAAGGACAAGATATTTACCTCGGTAAGCCCAAAATTATCCAAGATTTAATGTCGATCCTGAGCAACGTTTAGCTCCTACTCCGTGCGCTCCAACCCGCTCCAAGAAACCCTTATACGCTACTAACCAACTCCTCTTCAAGAACCAACCTAAACAAGTGAAGAACACTAAGGTTCTTGTCCTCACAACTCTCGACCAAGGTGAGGCTTTACGGGCTAGGGTGTGAAATCTTTTCTAACCTTTGGTTAACAATCTTCCTAATACACTAAGGAAGAACACTTAAGAGTTTAGGAATTTTTGGACAAAGTTTGGTTAAGGGAGAGGGGTGTGGGACGAGAACTATCAAGAGGGGTTTCATGAGCTACTAGGAAGGGGGTGTTTGGACGAGATCTTCTCAAAGGGGGAGAGGGATTTTGAGACTTGGAAATTGTTCAAGTGATGAAGAAGTCTTGCACAAGAGGGGGGGGGTATTTATAGAACCACCAATGGTCTAGATTAAAACAAATGGAGGGTGTAGATTAGATAGCTTGTGTGAGTGGAGTCTTCCACCAAGTGTCCACCATAACCTTGGGACATATGTCCACCACAACATTGGGACATATGTCCCCCACAACAAAGAGCCATGTGGCCTTCCACTAGGCACAAAAAACGTCCAACATACCTACTCCCACTCACCAAAAGAAAATGTCTTCCAAGACTTTGACCACTTGACCTTGTCCACTTGGCCAACATTTTCGTCCAACCCATGCCAACTAAGGGTGACACATGTCGCCCTCCTATTGGTCCAAAATATTTCGTCTCTCGGAAAAATCCGTAATCGGTTAAAATATTAAAACGTAGAATTTCCTTCACAAGGTTCGGAATCTTTTCCGTTGAAATTTCACAATTCCATCCATAACCTAATTAGGGTTTGTACAAATGTACGTACGTCCTCACATACATACTCTGAAAATACGGGGTATAACATTCTCCCCTCCTTAGAAACATTCGTCCCGAATGTTCCTTCCCAAGACAGATAACGATAAAGTTCCTCATAACTTAAACAGTTTGCAAATGCCACACATGGCCATAATACAACACGCGCAAATACTTAAATCTAAGTCCACAAGGAATCACCTCTAGCATCACAAAAGCTCCCACCCAAGGTCTAAAAGATATTCCCTTCGCACCTTTACTTCACAAAAGTAATGATCACTTCTATTCTCTTACTCGTCGTACCCTCCTCGTACACTCGAACACTTTCTAAATAACTTACCACCTTCTTGTTATTGCTTCAGTTTCCAAAATCTCGGGGTTACTATCTCCAACTTGGTCATCATTAACAGGGAACACTCTGGATGGATCTTCGATACTTTTCCGAACATAGCAACATGAAAGACCGGGCGTACTGCCTCCTACGTCGGACGACAAGGCTAACTTATAGGCAACCTGCCCTATTCTCCAAATGATCTGAAAACGCTCAAAGTACCTCGGGCTAAGTTTCCCCTGCTTTCCAAGTCTTGTCACACCCTTCCGGGGTGGTACCTTCAAGAAGACCGACCGTCAATCTGAACTCCAAGTATCGACGCAGATTATTCGCACGACTTCTGTTGACTCTGATCTGCCAATAACCTCTTCTGGATAAGCTCCACCTTATCCACATCCTGCTGGATCAAGTATGGACCAACTATCTGAACCTTGCCAACATCGAACCAATCGACCGGCAACCTACACTTCCGCCCATACAAGGCTTCATAAGGCGACATCCGAATACTGAAATGGTAGCTATTATAATACTCACTCAACAAGAGGCGAATAATCCTTACAGCTACCTCTGAAAATCAAAAACATCGGCCCGAGGGTGAATGCAATACTGAGACTCACCTGAGTTCCTAACCTTGCCTGGTAAAACCTCCATAAAAAAGAAATAGTCAGAACCGCTCCACCGTCACATAAAGTAAAAGTAGGAACTCACACGACCTGCCTGCCCGTGACTAGTGCCTTACCCGGCACCCAAGTAGGCATACATCAGTAATCATGAATATAAAACAAGACATGAAACAAGTGTAAAATGAGACACGCTTTATCTCGAGAAAAGTCGCTCTTTCGCATATATATATAAACCAAGTCCGCGCTTACATCCCAACTGCATAATAGACTACAGCACTCTAAGGAAGTAAACAACTATGGCGGGACAGGGCCCCGCCATACCATGAATGCACAAAACTATCTACAACAACAGGGAGATCATACCCAAAAGTCGAGCCTCCGGAGAAATGGAGCTCCTGACACCAGAGAAAAGATCCTAAAACTGAGGATCCGCTACCGCTTCCTTTACTGCAGCATGAACGCAGCGGCAAGGAGGTCAGTACAAAAGGTACCAAGTATGTGAAACTGTAAAGTACTTTAAATGAAATCATATCATTTTAAAACCAATTCTACAAATAGGTACGAAACAACCAATGTAACCGCACATAGTGCCACATCACAAACAAGAGCAATAATAGGTAAATCAGAATGTGTCTTTTCTAGGTCGAATGATCAAGCAAGGCCAATCGCCCATAGTATCATTATGCATGCCTAATCTCGACTCAGTCCGCATAGGCCACCTAGGCCCGCATGAGGCATTCCCCGCATCGAGGGTAGCTACTCCTCGGGATCGTCCTGGACTCTCGTAGTCCGCATGGCCACATAGACCACATGAGGTATTCCCCCGCACACTAACTCGAACTCGTAGCTCGCATAGGTCCCCGACCCGCATTTAGGCATCCTCGCATCGGGGCAACTTAACCCCCGGTATATCATGTCAAGAGGTGAGTGGTACAATACTAACATAACGGCTTATCGTCAAAACAACATAAGCACAATAAGAATAACCTCTTTATACAAACGTTACAAGACACTAACACACATAGCACCATAATATGTCTACTCGTCAAACCATCTTACTATACTTTCCAGAAATCAATACAAGTATTTCATAAACACATAAGTAAACCGTTCCTTTTATCTTTCTTAAGTCGTTATACCTAACTTCCCATAAAGCTAGTATAACTCTTAAGCTTTTTGTTTAAAAACAAGTATTACTCTTCTTTCAAAAATGATTCATAATTCTTTTGAAATACTTCAAGATTCTTATTATTTAGACTCAAGTCAAAAGACGTCAAGTAAAACCATGTTCAGTTAACACACGTACGTCTACCGTACTATATATATATATATATATTTTAAAATATCATGCTCAAGAGTATAGGAAGAATGACATACCTCCTCGGCGAAATCCACCTGCCAAGTCGAATATGTCGCGCGCAGAGTATCAACCTATAATAGTCAAAACGTCTATCAACGCTCAGACTATTCTCAGAGAATATTCTAAGCAGAAGGTTCTTAATTCTACGGAAAATTGGGCAGCATTTCCCTACCCGTCAACTACTCAGATCTACTGTAAATATAGTCCTATGTAAGTACAGTTCAATCTTCTTTAATATTCTTCAGATGTGATTATAGTTCAATTCTATTCTTTAATATCCTTCTATGTATCTTATACTTATTTCTATACTACTACAGTATGTAATCTCCAATTACAATAGAAGGATAGGATTATTTACCTCGATAAGCCCAAAATTATCCAAGTTTAAATGTCGATCCTGAGCAAGGTTTTGCTCTAACTGCACGCCCAATCCGCTCCAAGCAACCCTTATAAGTTTCTACACAACTTCTACTTACTACTTCAACCAACTATGAAGTTTCTCCTAGGGTTTCGTTTAGTGACTAAAGGAAGTATAGTAGTATTTTCCGGGCTCTAAGTATAGAGGTAACTTTGGAAATACTACAAGGGATTGGCTAAGGTATTTGGGAATAGAAACAATACTTTGGAGAAATTTTTCTATCAAAATGGGGTTTGCTAGACCACACACGAGAGGGAGGGGGCGGCTTGGACGAAAAGCTACTAAGAGAGGGGAGGGATTTTGAGACTTGGAAAATGATTTGTGGATGAAGAATTCTTCCAACTTAGGGGGGGGGGGGGGGGTATTTATAGGACTACCAAGGTCCAAGATTAAGGCAAGTGGAGGGCAAGTGGAGGGTGTAGATTTGCACATGTGTACCTTATCCATCTACTCCACAAATATCACAAAAATATCCTACCTAACCTTGACCAATGTTTAAGGTCTTTTTCTTGACAAAAACGTGCCAAGAAATCGTCCCCCAATCCGCCAACTTGAGGGTGACACATGTCGCCCTCTCGTTGGTCCAAAATATTTCATCTCTCGAAAAAATCTGCAAAAATAATAAATGTCGCAACCGTAATTTTCCCTTCGCAAGGTTCGGAAAACTTTTCGTCAGAAAACAATTCTTTTCGTTAGTTGTGCACAAATTTTGTCCCTTATGCCTAACTAAGGCTTAAACTTTTGTACGTACGTCCTCACATACATACTCTGGAAATACGGGGTATAACATTCTCCCCTCCTTAGAAACATTCGTCCCGAATGTTCCTCATAACTTAAACAGTTTGTAAATGCCACACATGGCCACAAAACAACACTTAAACATATAAGTCAATTTAATCAACAAGTAGGAAAGTGAGTTACCTGGAGGTGTGGGGAATAAGTGAGGATACCTCTGCCTCATGTCCTCCTCTGATTCCAACATCATCTTCTCCCTGTTCTCGTTCCGCCATAAGACCTTGACGGAAGCCACATCCTTCGTCCGCAACCTCATAATCTGACGATCGAGTATCGCTATGGGACTCTCCTCATACGATAACCCCTCGGTCACCTGGACATCGTCAATCGGTTGTACTCTAGATGGATCCCCGATACACCTCCTCAGCATAGAAACATGAAAAACCGGATGCACTGCCTCCAGATTGGACGACAGATCCAACTCGTAGGCAACCTTGCCTACTCTGCGGACAATCTGATAAGGTCCAATGTACCTTGGGCTGAGCTTCCCTTTCTTCCCAAACCTAATCACACCCTTCATGGGTGACACCTTCAGGAAAACCCAATCATCAACCTCAAACTCCAGATGCCGACGACGATGATCTGCATACGACTTCTTTCGACTCTGAGCTGTCAATAACCGCTCCTGGATAAGTTTCACCTTATCCACCGCCTGCTGCACCAAGTCTGGTCCCACTAACTGCACCTCGCCCACATCAAACCAGTCTATCGGCGATCTGCACTTCCTCCCATACAAGGCCTCATAAGGCGCCATCTGAATACTGGAGTGGTAGCTATTATTATACGCAAACTCTACTAGAGGCAAATGATCCTCCCAGCTACCCCTGAAGTCAATAACACAGGCTCGCAGCATATCCTCAAGAGTCTGGATAGTGCGCTCTGCCTGTCCGTCTGTCTGAGGATGGAATGCGATTTCGTGCTCACTGCGTCCCTAATCCTTTCCGAAAGACTCCGTAAGTTAGTCGAAATCGGGCTCATCGGTCGATATGATAGAAATAGGGACTCCATGCGCCTCACGATCTCTCTGATGTAAAGTCCGCATAATCCTCACCGGTAGAAAGGTTGTCCTGACGGGAAGAAAGTGGGCTGATTTCGTCATCCTGTCGATGATAACCCAAATAGAATCATGTTTCCTCGGAGTGCGAGGTAACCTTGTGATAAAGTCCATGTTGATCACCTCCCACTTCCAGGTCGGGATCTCTATCGTCTGCAATAAACCACCAGGCCTCTGGTGCTCTACCTTCACCTGCTAACAACACGGGCACTGAGCCACAAACTCTGCAACGTCCCTCTTCAAGCCATCCCACCAATACACCGATCTGAGGTCGTGGTACATCTTGGTCCACCCCGGATGGATAGAGTAACGTGCGTTGTGTGCTTCCCCTAGAACCTGTTGCCGAAGTCCTGCAATATCCGGAACACACAACCTGCCCTCGAACCTTAGCACCCCATCAGGTGCTACCTCAAAAGGACCCTTCCCCTCCCGAAGAGTCGTATCATGGTACCGTGTCAAAACTGGATCTTTAAACTGTTGCCTCTTCACCTCCTCGACGATGGAAGACTCGGAAACCTCTCGAACCCCACTACTATCAGAATCAATCAATCCGACTCCAAGGCTCGCTAGCTGATGCAACTCGCGGACCATGCCCCTCCTCTCTGGCTGCACATCTGATAGACTCCCCATCGACCTACGACTAAGAGCATCTGCCACAACATTGGCCTTCCCCGGGTGGTACAGGATATCGACATCATAATCCTTGAGTAACTCTAACCACCGTCTCTATCGTAAGTTCAGCTCCCTCTGGCTGAAGATATACTGGAGGCTCTTGTGGTCTGTATAAATATCCACATGAAGCCCATACAAATAGTGCCTCCAGATCTTCAAGGCGTGAATCACCGCTGCCAACTCCAAATCATGGGTGGGGTAGTTCCTCTCATGCTTCTTAAGTTGTCAGGATGCGTATGCTATAACTTTGCCCTGCTGCATCAACACACATCCAAGCCCAATGCCTGACGTATCACAATACACGACATAGCCGTCTGGACCCTCTGGAAGAGTAAGAACGGGGCGCCGCCGCCTCCTTCAAGAATCGGAAACCTCGCCACAAGCATCGTCCACCGAAACTTAGTTGCCTTCCTCGAGTCGGCCTAGTCAATGGTGCGAGATAGAAGTAAACTTCTCCACGAACCGCGATAATAACTGCGAGGCCTGAAATCGCGCACTGCTTGTAGTAGGTTCAGGCCAAGTCCCGATCGCCGATCTTAGCCGTATCCACCTGAATACCATCGGCCCCGACAATGTGCCCAAGAAAAGCCACCGAAGTTAACCAAAACTCATATTTGGAAAACTTGGCGTACAACTGCTGGTCCTGGAGAACTCTCAGCACAGTCCTCAAATGCTCCGCATGCTCCTGCTCTGAGCGAGAATAAACCAAGATGTCATCAATGAATACTATCACAAACGTATCCAAAAATGTCTTGAACACTCGGTTCATCAAATCCATAAATACCGCCGGAGCATTGGTCAAACCGAAAGACATAACCCTGAACTCATAGTGCGCATCGGGTCCGAATGCGATCTAGGGATATCCGCCTCTCGACTGCACTGATGATAGCCCGATCGCAGATCAATCTTGGAGAAACATCTCGCACCCTGCAACTGGTCGAACAAATCATCAATCCTGGGAAGGGGGTATCTGTTCTTAATGGTCACATTGTTCACCGCCGTAATCAACACATGCGCAACGCCCCGCCCTTCTTCTTCACGAACAATCCGCACTCTGCGAGAAACACTAGGCCCGATGAAGCCCTTCTCCAAAGAAATCTCTCAGCTGGTCCTTCAACTCTCTCAACTCGGCAGGTGCCATTCTGTATGGCGGAATGGAAATAGGCCGAGTGTCTGGCAGCACATCGATACAAAACTCTATCTCCCTCTCAGGAGGGATACCCGGGAGGTCATCTGGAAACACATCTGGGAACTCTCTGACTACTGGAACTGACTGAAGATCTGGTACCGCAGCCTCAGTATCGAATACCCGAATGAGATGGTAGATATACCCCTTCTGCACCATCTTCCTAGCCTTGAGGTAGGAAATAAACCTACCCCTCGGCGACACAGTGTTCCCCTCCCACTCAATAACCGGCCTCAGAAACCGAACCGTACCACTCTCTCCCTGCAGTCTACATTGGCGTAGCAGGAAGCTAGCCAATCCATACCCATGATTACATAGAAATCAGTCATGTCCAACTCTATCAAGTCGGCTAGGGTCTGATGACTGCATAAAGTTACTGGGCAAGCCCTATATACCCGCCGAGCTACCACCGAATCACCCAGTGGCGTAGCTACCTCGAAAGGGTCTATGGACTCAGGCTCTATCCCTATCCTACTAGCAATAAGGGGGGATATATAGGACAGAGTAGAACCCGGATCTATCAAGGCATACACGTCATAACAAGAAACTGATAAGGTACCTGTGACGACATCCGGCGACGCCTCCTGGTCCTGCCGGCTGGACAAGGCATAAATGCGGTTCTGAGGACCGCTAGAACTGGGACCCGCGCCACGACCTCTGCCGCGACCTGGGCCCCACGAGTACCTCGCCCGGCGAGTAATCAGGAGATGAAGAAGACCGCGAAATACCCCGTAGGGTGACCCTACCATCTCGCGCCGCTTTAGTCGGACAAGCCGCAAAGTGACTCGCCGCCACAAGTGAAACAAACTCGTGAAGTAGGACCACAATTCCCGTGATGGGATCTACCGACGCCACACCGGCGGGGTGGTCGATCGGTTAGCACCTCGCTACCTCGACGTCCAAGTCCTCGCCCCGTCCGCCTCGAAGACGGTGTAGGAGTGCTCTGAGTTGGCTGTGGTGCAAATATAGACTGCTGCTGAGGTCGTCCACCCCGAGAGCTACCAAAAGATCCTGACGTCCTAGCCTTCTTCTGCTGATATCTGTCGACCCGTCGACCTCTACGCTTCTCAAACCCAAGTGCATGAGCCTGCATGCGGGCAATGTCCATGCCCGGCTGAAGAGTTACACCTGCGCAAGACTCTGCCATATAATCATCTAACCCGGTGACGTAGCGGTGCACTCGGTCCTCCATATCTGCTACTAGTGCAGGGACATATCGAGCCAATGAATCGAACTCAACGTTGTACTCCCTAACGGTGCGCCCTCGTCTCAAAGATCAAAACTTGTTTACGTGCCCTCCTCATCTGCGGAGGCAAGAAGTGAGTGAGAAAAGCCTCCGAGAACTCGTCCCATACTGCTGGAGGCGCGTGCTCTCCCCGGGATAGCTCCCACGAATCAAACCAGTCGATTGCGGTATCACGCAGCCGATGCGAACCGAAGATCATGCACTCGTCTCAAGCCTTGATCACTGTGATGATCATACAGAATCGACGGATGAACTCTCGCGGATCATCCTCGTGCCTCGACCAGTAACTCTGGCGGCTACAACTCGAAAATCCCGTAGCCTCAAACTATCCGGACTCGGGTGAACCACGCATCTGCTGAGCTGGAATCGCTGCGATCCACCTATCTCATGTCCGCCACAACTGGCAAGAATCGGGCTATCTCTCAGAACCCATCTCTCTCGCTCCGGTGCCGCTGGACCGAGGTGCAGTGTATCGTGGTCTCATCGCCCATCGCTGCGCTTCTAAACCTCGCTGGGCCGGGCGTCGCTGGAACTCGCGCCCGAGGTATCGCCGTATAGATCGGGCACGCCTCGTGACCTCTCGTGTCCTACTAGCGCTCCTCGCCGCTTGCCCTTCGCCCGGCCGGTTGCACTGCGTGAGGCATAATGAGTAAAAGGAATATGTTAGAGGGGTCCAACTTATAACACCGCTCTAAGGCACGATCTCAGTGTAAGAAGAATGGAAACCAATCCTAAATATCCTATAGCCTCCTGATTATTGGTGTGGTGCACAACACACCGATAATCAAGACTCTACTAGATACGTTCTGTAGACACTTTCCGAGGATTAACTGCTCTGATACCACTTTTGTCACGACTGCCCGGTTCGGATCGTGCCTTACCCGGGCACCCAAGTAGTCATACATCAGAGTAATCAGCGGAATATAAAAACAAGACATGAACCAATTGTAAAATGAGACACGGTTTATCTGAGAAAAGTCGCCTTTCGGCATATATATATAAACCAAGTCTGGCAGTTACATCCCAACTGTACAATAGGACTACAGACCTCTAAGGAAGTAAACAACTATGGCGGGACAGGTCCCCGCCATACCCTGAATGTACAAAACTATCTACAACAACAGGGAGATCATACCCAAAAGTCGAGCCTCCGAAGAAATGGAGCTCCTGACACCAGAGAAAAGATCCTAAAACTGAGGATCCGCTACCTGCTTCCCTTTACCTGCGTCATGAACGCAGCCCCCCGAAGGAGGTCAGTACAACAGGTACCAAGTATGTGGAACTGTAAAGTACTTTTAATGAAATCATATCATTTTAAAAGCAATTCTACAAATAGGTACGAAACAACCAATGTAACCGCACATAGTGCCACATCACAAACAAGAGCAATAATAGGTAAACTGTAACAGGTCTTTTCTAGGCTGCGAATGATCGAAGCAAGGTCAATCGCCCATAGTATCATTATGCATGCCTAATCCTGGACTCCCGTAGTCCGCATAGGCCACCTAGGCCCGCATGAGGCATTCCCCGCATCGAGGGTAGCTACTCCTCGGCATCGTCCTGGACTCTCGTAGTCCGCATGACCACATATACCGCATGAGGTATTCCCCCGCACACTAACCTGGAACTCTCGTAGCTCCGCATAGGTCCCCTGGACCCGCATGAGGCATCCTCGTGACGGGGCAACTTAACCCCCGGTATATCATGTCAAGAGGTGAGTGGTACAATACTAACATAACGACTTATCGTCAAAACAACATAAGCACAATAAGAATAACCTCTTTATACAAACGTTACAAGACACTAACACACATAGCACCATAATATGTCTACTCGTCAAACCATCTTACTATACTTTCCAGAAATCAATACAAGTCTTTCATAAACACATAAGTAAACCGTTCATTTTATCTTTCTTAAGTCGTTATACCTAACTTCCCATAAAGCTAGTATAACTCTTAAGCTTTTTGTTTAAAAACAAGTATTACTCTTCTTTCAAAAATGATTCATAATTCTTTTGAAATACTTCAAGATTCTTATTATTTAGACTCAAGTCAAAAGACGTCAAGTAAAACCATGTTCAGTTAACACACGTACGTCTACCGTACTATATATATATATTTTAAAATATCATGCTCAAGAGTATAGGAAGAATCACATACCTCCTCGGCGAAATCCACCTGCCAAGTCGAATATGTCGCGCGCAGAGTATCAACCTATAATAGTCAAATACGTCTATCAACGTCTAGACTATTCTGTAGAATATTCTAAGCAGAAGGTTCTTAATTCTACGGAAAATTGGGCAGCATTTCCCTACCCGTCAACTACTCAGGTCTACTGTAAATACAGTCCTATGTAAGTACAGTTCAATCTTCTTTAATATTCTTCTGATGTGATTATAGTTCAATTCTATTCTTTAATATCCTTCTATGTATCTTATACTTATTTCTATACTACTACAGTATGTAATCTCCAATTACAATAGAAGGATAGGATTATTTACCTCGATAAGCCCAAAATTATCCAAGTTTAAATGTCGATCCTGAGCAAGGTTTAGCTCCTAATCTGTACGCTCCAATCCGCTCCAAGAAACCCTTAGAAGTTTCTACACAACTTCTACTTACTACTTCAACCAACTATGAAGTTTCTCCTAGGGTTTCGTTTAGTGACTAAAGGAAGTATAGTAGTATTTTCCGGGCTCTAAGTATAGAGGTAACTTTGGAAATACTACAAGGGATTGGCTAAGGTATTTGGGAATTGTAACAATACTTTAGAGAGATTTTTCTATCAAAAAGGGGGGGGGTTTCGGCTAGACCACTCAAGAGAGGGGGGGAGGCTTGGACGAAAAGCTACTAAGAGAGGGGAGGGATTTTGAGACTTGGAAAATGATTTGTGGATGAAGAATTCTTCCAACTTAGGGGGGGTATTTATAGGACTACCAAGGGCCAAGATTAAGGCAAGTGGAGGGCAAGTGGAGGGTGTAGATTTGCACATGTGTACCTTATCCATCTACTCCACAAATTTCACAAAAATATCCTACCTAACCTTGACCAATGTTTAAGGTCTTTTCTTGACAAAAACGTGCCAAGAAATCGTCCCCCAATCCGCCAACTTGAGGGTGACACATGTCGCCCTCTCGTTGGTCCAAAATATTTCATCTCTCGGAAAAATCCGCAAAAATAATAAATGTCGCAACCGTAATTTTCCCTTCGCAAGGTTCGGAAAACTTTTCGTCGGAAAACAATTCTTTTCGTTAGTTGTGCACAAATTCCGTCCCTTATGCCTAACTAAGGCTTAAACTTTTGTACGTACGTCCTCACATACATACTCTGGAAATACGGGGTATAACAGAACCCCGTGCAGTCTTACAACCTTCCTGATATATAACATCTCGCATAACCCTCTGCCGAGTAAACAGTTCTGACTGAAAGACAAGATGGGCTGACCTCATCGACCCGACTACTGGTCGAACGCATCCACAAATGCGTACGATGGTTAACTAAACTTGGGCCTAACACCCTCGTGACCCTATCACAAAGTGGGACCACCATAATTTTTCCTTACTTCAAACCGGGCTGCGGGTTGACCCACAATCTGGCCTCAACCCGACCCATTTTTTCGCGCCAAGCTCTTGTTTCCCGATCCGGAACAATCTTCTCATCAAGTCACGAAAACCTAGTGGTCTTCTTAGCTCAACTACCCTCTTTCATTTCACACTACTCAGGGACTTATCACACAAATATATCTCACGTATACTATGCACTCCGATAAGGGTCAAACATAAAAATAAATCTTTTACTCAAGATGGCCTTGCCTTTAAGGTCTCCACGTATAAAACTCTAAGGCTCAAACTTTCCCTATCCCCAATCTTACCCTTTTACCTAACCATGATTTCTAATCACAATTAACACAATGTTATCTGAACATAACACTTAAAATATACTCATTTTATAACACATACTAATCTCTAGAGGGTTAAGGATATACCTGTATCTACTGCTTCATCCCCCTTTGTCGTTCTAATCAATCCTGCCCTGTTGGGCGCATAGCTAGGGAAGGTGATGAACTAGCCACTGATCCTGAAGGCTGAATCTCTACATCCGCGCCACTGGCCTGACAATTTCTCGCAAATGGCCCCGATGGCCGCAAGCATAACAAGTCGCCGGAAGAAGTACGACACTCACAATGACACCTACCACAACGCCACACCGGGGGTGGCCTCCGCTAACACCCCTTTCTCTCCGAACCACCGAATCGCAACTAACTGGTAGGGTGAGTCCTCCTACTTGCATCCTCCTACTTGAACATTCTTTCGCCACACGGCCTCGACGCCGCAGTAAAACAAGCACCAACAAAAAGACGACATTCCCGATGGCGTCACACATCGTGAACACCGAGGAAAATCAATCCGTGGCCGGAACCTACGTGTATCTGTGAACCAGAAGCCCTGGAGTTCTGACCAACTCCTGCATACCCCGAACGCCCCAAGTCCGCGGAGGACCACTCAGATCGGGCGGAGGCGCATAACCAGCCTCACGCGAGAAGGTCCACTCGAAAGTTACCAAAAGACCTCATTGCTCGCCCTCTTCTGCTGATCTTGGTTAACCCGTCGATCCCTACGTTTCTTGGCCTACTGCGCATAAGCCCGTACGCAGGCCATGCTCATGCCTGACTGAAGAGCTACTCTTGCACAACCCTCTCTTAGATAGTCATCAAGACCCGTGATAAATCGGTACATAATATACTCTCTGGTTGCTAAATCCCTAGCTAGTAACAGAGTCGTCTCTTTGCAATCCATACTTTCTTCTACTGGTCGTGGAACTGTAGGTCCAGAAATCATGGCCGCAGTAGGAATCGCCGCCATTGCTAAACTCACGGCCGGGCGGTCGCAGAACTCCCGAATGAAGCACCACCTCGTGATGATTGGGCTGTGCCCTTGTAACCCTCTCATGCTCTACTCGCAGCCTCTCCCACGCATTGCCCTTCCGCCCGGTTGCTCTGGCGGAGGCATAACTGGTAAGGAAAAGAATTACGTTAGAGGGGTCCAACTTATAACACAGATCTAAGGCACGATCTTAGAGTGAGAAGAATGGAAACCAATCCTAAATATCATATAGCATCCTGATTATTGGTGTGGTGCACAACACACCGATAATCAAGACTCTACTAGATACGGTCTGTAGACACTTTCCGAGGATTAACTGCTCTGATACCACTTTTGTCACGACCCGAACCCGGGCCCGTGACTGGTGCCTTACCCGGGCACCCAAGTAGACATACATCAGAGTAACCAGCGGAAAATAAAACAAGACATGAAACAATATGAAGTGAGAAACAGTTTTTCTGAGAAAAGTTGCCTTTCGGCATATATATATAAACTTGAACAGTTACATCCCTTTTACAAACCCTGCCCACAACAGTACTACAGACCTCTAAGAATGTTATAACAACAATGGCGGGACAGGGCCCCGCCATACCCCTGAATGTAAGTACCTACAACGACAGGGGACTATACCAAAGATAAGCCTCCAGAGACACGGAGCTTCCCAAAACGCTGAACTGTGACCCTATGAGCGAGGATCAACAACTGGTGTACCTCTACCTGCGGCATGAACGCAGCCCCCCGAAGGAGGTCAGTACAACAGGTACCAAGTATGTGAAACTAAAAATACTGTAAATGAAATCATAATAGTCTATATAAAACAGAAGACATATATGATAACCAATTTACGATACACAATATGTAAGCAGTCATGTCAAGTCAGGGACTCACGCCCTTGAAGTCATCACTCAATATAACCATGGGTCTCATGCCCACAATATCAATCATGCCCGTGGAATTCCTTTCTCACTGTCGGCAGTCCATGATATATAAAAGCACCAAGGAATACACACGAACACCAGGTCCCACCTGTGTCAAAATAAAACCGTACGGGGTAAGTACGAAGGCATAGCCGACCACTAAAACCCACAGTACCAACAATGCTATAAAACCGTATCACGGGGTCTTTCTGCACTCGCCACGATGATAGCCGCCGCCACCTCGGTATCAATGCGCGTCTAATCCTCGAACTTATCGCAGCCCGCGATAGGCCACACATAGGCCCGCATGAGGTATTCTCGCGACGGGGTAGCTAACCCGCGGATCCTCCTCGACTCGTAGTCCGCACGGCCACATGCATCGCGTGAGATATTCCTCGCACACTAACCTCGAACTCGTAGCCGCATAGGTCCCCGACCCGCGTGAGGCATCCTCAGACGGTGTTATACCCGTAGTTGCAGGTATGTATGTGAGGACGCACGTCGAGTACGGCAGAAAATGTTGAAAAGAAAGAAAGATGTGAGTTTTCGACGGAAAAGTTTCCGGTTATTTGTGAAGAAAAAGGTTCGTTAATGGGAATTGGATTCCCAGATTTGGTATTTGGACTTCATAGATTATATTAGAATTTTGAGATTTTATTTTCGGAAATGGTCACGTGGGCCCACTGAGAAATTTACGCTTGTGGGGCCCGCTTTGTTTTTGAGATTTCCGGTATTTTGGATATTTTCGGAAGACGAAATATTCTGGGCGAATCGGGGGGCGACACGTGTCACCCCCATGTGGCACCCTTGGCCGATTTTACAATTGTGCACAACACCCGGTTAGAGTCGTTTTTCGACGAAACGTTTTGCGTAGCTTGCGAAGGGAAAATTCCGGCTATGTCGTTTTGTATTTTTGCGGATTTTTCCGAGAGACGAAACATTCTGGACCAACGGGAGGGTGACATGTGTCACCCTCACAATGGAAGAAGATGGGCGCGACTTGGCCGAATCGGCGGGCAAGTTGTGGTAGATATTTGTGTAGATATTTGTGAGGGTTTTAGGAGTAGGGTCTAGGTGCACTTGGCTTGATCTTGGCCTTACACTTGCCTTGCACATGGCTTGATCTTGGCCATGGTTGGCTTTTGGTTTTTCTATAAATACCCCTTGGCTCAAGACTTCATTCATCCAAAATGTTCCAAGTCTTGCTATCCTTCCTCTCCTCTTGTTTGACTCTCGCCCAAGAGCCCTCCCTAGTTAAGGCCTTTGGCCGAGAGTCCCTCCCCTGTGGTGCTAGCATGGGTACCCCTAGCCTAGTTGTTTTCGTATAATACCCCTCCCTTGTGGTATTGAAATACTCCCCTAGTATTGTTATAATGCCCAAAATACCTTAGCCTTGTACCTTGTAGTATTCCAAAGATACCTCTTTACGTAGAGTCCTAAATACTACCTTTTGTCCTTTTAGTCTCAAACCAAAACCCTAAGGAAATCTTCATAGTTGGTTGAAGTATTTGAGTAGAAGTTAGTTAGAACTTCTAAGGGTTGTTTGGAGTGGTTGGAGCGCACTGAGTGAGCTAAACCTTGCTCAGATCGACATTATAACTTGGATAATTTTGGGCTTGTCGAGGTAATTATTTTGTCCTCTATTGTAATTGGAAATTACATGTTTGTTAGAATATATAGTTGAAGATATCGTATATGGAACTATACTTAGTATTCGCAATGTCTTTTGACTTAAGCTGAAGAATAAAGAATCGAATCGTATTTACATAGACATTGATCAGACAGAGATTGCAAGACATCGAGTAGAATTGTACACGCCCGGTAGACGTAAACCCCCGTCGGCTTGGTAGCCGCCTCGTTAGAGGAGGAGATTTACGCTGTTGTGGAGGTGCCGAATTTTCTATAGAAAGATAGAAACTTGTGTTTTGGGGTTAATAGACGTTTTGACCTTTATAGGTGAAAGTACTAAGAGTAGCGTATTTTACTCAAGGAGTGGAAAGGGCTAGCAAGGTTGTAGTACTTGGAGCATTTTGCTTATTGTCGATAAATCGTCGCGAGGTATGTGAACCTCTTCTTATCTTTTCTAGCATGATTGTTGTGAACTATGTAGTGCGGTGACGCATACGTGCTAAGTGATTTGGTTGGTTTAAAACATAGGGTGTTATAATAGCTTTATGGGAAGTTAGTTATAACGACCTTATGTAGGTGAAAATGGTTTACTGATGTTAGAAGTTAAGAGACTTGATCTTATAAGATAAGAGACTTAACTTATTTGTTTTAATGTGGATGTTGTGTGAAACCTCATTCGTGAGTAATGAGTACTTGGTTTTTAAAGGGATAATGTTTTACTGATTTCGGGAATCGGAATGTGTATCGATGCACCATCGCGTTAATAAAGGAAAATGTATTGAATAATGATGTGTTGTATTAAAACCAAGAGAAACCTCCATCCGCATAAGCTAAGATGAGACAAAATGATATTACATTTTCTAGATCATGGTCGTAATAAGATCGTTATACACAAGAATAAACTACTCACATATATGCCATATGCTACTCAATTGTTTTAAAAGAGATTAAGACTATGAGTTATGAAACCTTTCTAAAATAAGTGACTTGAGCATTTGAAATTAGGCAAATTTGAGCGTTTGGAAAATAATGTTGTTACTTGATTTTACAAAAGGGAAGTGTCTTGTTTACTTAAAAAGATAGTCACGATTTTTATACTACGTATTGTGTGGCTTATGTGAAAGTACTTTGAGTTGTGTGAAACTTGCCTATGCTTGTGATGATAGCCTTTGTTGTACAAGTGTTGTATTTACGTGTTACCGCTCTCGATAGAGGTCGGTTGACTTGTTGAGAACTTACTTGGACATGCCTACAGTTGATGGAGAAATTCCACGCGCACGTTCTCGCTGATTGTGTTACTTTGCTAATCGCTTTGGACATACCGACACGATCGTAGCGCACGCATGCTTCCATGTTGATCTTGCCTTATTGTTTCCCTTTGGGCATCTCGACACGATCGCGAGCGCACGGGTATGTATCCATTTGGAATGCTGTCCTATTGTTTCCTTTTGGACATACTGACACGATGCGTAACGCACGGGTATGCTTCCATTTTTATTACTGTCTTGTGGTTCCCTTTTGGACATACTGACACGATGCGTAGCGCACGGGTATGCTTCCATTTGGAATTGTTAATACTTTGGCATCGTGTAGGACTTGGTGTCTTTGGTGTACTTCTTGGTGTTATCATATCATGCATCGGCATGAGGAAGGCATTCCACGCATGATTGATGTGGAGGCGTGAGACCCTGACTTGATATAACTGATATCTGGGGGTACGGTAGTTTGGTTATCATTCATGTCTCCTGCTTTATATAGACTGCTATGATTTCATTTACTGATTTTACGCCACATACTTGGTACTGTTGTCGACCTCTTCGGGGCTGCGCGTCATGCCGCAGTAGAGGTACATCGGCCGTGGATCCTCGCCTAGGATCTCGGTTCAGCGTTTGGGAAGCTCCGTTTCTCGAGGCTTATCTTTCGGTATGTGTTCCCCGAGTTGTAGGTTCTTGTACATCTGGGGTATGGCGGCCCCGTCCTGTCATAGTTGTTGTAAATCTTAGAGGTCTGTAGTACTATTGTGGGCAGGGTTGTAAAAAGGATTAAACTGTTCGTTTTGAAAGAAGTTGTATTTATTTATGTTGTTGGAAGGTAACCGTTGGGTTGGCCTGTTTTATGTTCATATATCTTGTTTCTTGTTAAAGTTTTATTTTCCGCTGGTTTTCTCTGATGATTGTATCACTAGGGTGCCCGGGATAAGGCACCAGTAACGGGCCCCGGAACGGGTCGTTACAAAAGTGGTATCAGAGCAGTTAATCCTCGGAAAGTGTCTACAGACCGTGTCTAGTAGAGTCTTGATTATCGATGTGTTGTGCACCACATCTATAATCAGGAGGCTATAGGACATTTAGGATTGGTTTCCATTCTTCTCATTCTGAGATCGTGCCTTAGAGTTGTGTTGTAAGTTGGACCCCTCTGACGTCTCGTTTTTACCGATTATGCCTCGCGCAGCGACCAAAGGCCCGGCGGCAAGTCCGCCGAGGTGCCGCTAGTGAGATACTGAGGAGTACGAGGCGCAGTCCGGACAGCCGAGGTTGTGCTCAGACGGCGGGTTTCAGGACGCCGCCAGCAGAGAGTTTAGAGCCGCAGCGGTGGCCGAGACCACAAGACTGAGCCTCCACCCCACACTGGAGCAGATGAGATGGGGTACAAGGAGATGGCCCGATTATTGGCCGTGGTCAGGCCGATATGAGGACAGCCGGATGCAGCAGCCTGGGCCCAGAGCACCGATGGTTCACCCCGAGCAGATAGTTTGAGGCTACGGACTTTCTCGAGTTAGCCCGCGAGTTTTATGGGTCGAGGCACGAGGATGATCCGCAGGAGTTCATCCGGCAGCTCTGGGTCGCGAGAGTGATCAAGGCTTCGAGACCGAGTCGGTGGTCTTAGGTTCGCATCGGCCGCGTGATACCGCAATGATCGTGGTTTGATTCGCGAGTTGTCCCGGGAGAGCATGCGCTCAGCAGATGGGGACGAGTTCTCGAGGCATTCCTCACTCACTTCTTGCCTCCGCAGATGAGGAGGGCACGCCGACAGATTTATGATGCCGAGGCGACCGCGCATAGCCGGGAGTACAACGTGGAGTTTGACTCGTTGGCTCGGTATGTCCCCGCTTTAGTGGCAACCATGGAGGATAGAGTGCACCGCTACGCCACCGCTAGATGATTACTTGACAGAGGTTTGTTCGTGTAGCTCTTCACCGGGCATGGACATTGCCCGCATGCAGCTCATGCACCGGATGTGAGGCACGAGAGATCGACGAATGACTGTGGTCGCAAAAGAGGCCGAGCAGCAGGTCCTTTGGTGACTTTCGAGGCGCATCGCCAAAGCAGACTAGTTATGCGCCCGCCAAGGCATAGTGGTCCTCCACAATCTTCAAGGCATCCAGAGTATTCGGGGAGCGTCGTGGCTCCAAGGGTTCAGATTTTCGGAGAGCAGGGTGTTAGCCAACCGGCCACCCCTACCTCGTTGGATCACGTGGTAGACTCCACAGGGAGTGTCGTGCTAGTCCGAGTTTGTTTTACATGCGGCAGGCCATTTTGGGAGAAACTGTCCACCAGGTAGCACTGGTAGGATAGCACAGCTACGAGATCGGGCCATGGTTCTTAACCTTCCACAGCTAGGCAGATGTTCATACACCGGCCACGGTAGAGGTCGCGGTGGAAGTTCCCAGTTTTAGCGGTCCTTGAACCGCCTAGTTTCAGGTATATCCTTAACCCTTTAGATACTTGTATGTATTGATGTTAATGATGTGTTAAGTGTTATGTTCGGATAGCGTTGTGTTAATTGTGAGTTAGAAAACATGCTTAGTTGGGAGGATACGTATGGGGGCATGGTAAGTGTGAACCTTAGACTATGTCACGACTGAGACCTTAGGGGTAAGGTCGTCTTGAGTTAAAGATTTATTTTTGACCCTTATCAGAGTAGTAGTATACGTGGGATTTATTTGTGTGATAAGTCCGTGGGTAGTGTGAGATGGAAGTGGTAGCTTTCATGATGTGAATTAGTAAGATTGTTCCGGATCGGGGAACAAGAGTTTGGCGCGGTTGTGGGTCGGGTTGAGGACGTGATACGGGTCAACCCGTAGCCCGGATTAAGGTGGGGTCAGTTCTGGGTGGTCCCGCCAGGTGGTAGGGTCACGAGGATGCTAGGCCCAAGTTTGTGTGACCAACGTATGAGTTCGTGGACGCGTTCGACCAGAAGCGGTTCGTAAAGGCCGGGAATGGCCTTAAGGAAGTTTGAGGTTAGTAAGATGACCAAGTTTGGAGGTAGTGACTCGGAGATTTTCGAACTAAGTAATGACTGAAGTATGGTACGTACTGGGAGAGTTCAAGTGTTCGAGAAGGGCACGACGAGTAAGGAAGGAAGATAACGTGTGTTATTTCGTGGCCAAGCTGTGGCGTTGACAACTTGTTGGAGGAACTTCATCGATATCCGTCTTGAGAAGGAACATTCGGGACGAATGTTTCTAAGGAGGGGAGAATGTTATACCCCGTAGTTGCAGGGTATGTATGTGAGGAAGTACGTACGATATTAAGTCAGAAAATGTTGAAAAGAAAGAAAGATGTGAGTTTTCGACTTAATAGTTTCGTGTTATTTGTGTAGAAAAATGTTCTTTAATTGGAATTGGATTCCCAGATTTGGTTTTTGGACTTCATAGATTATATTAGAATTTTGAGATTTTATTTTCTAAATGGTCACGCTGGGCCCACGGAGAAATTTACGCTTTGTAGGGCCCGCTTTGTTTTTGAGATTTCGGATTTTGGATATTTTCAAGACGAAATATTCGGCGAATCGGGGCGACACGTGTCACCCCATGTGGCACCTTGGCCGATTTTACAATTGTGCACAACACCTTGCTAGTCGTTTCGACTAAACGCTTTCAGAACTGCGAAGGAAAATTCGGCTATGTCGTTTTGTATTTTTGCGGATTTTTCCGAGAGACGAAACATTCGACCAACGGAGGGTGACATGTGTCACCCTCACAACGGAAGATGTGGGCGTGACTCGCCGAATTGGCGGGCAAGTGGTAGATATTTGTGTGGATATTTGCAGGGTTTTAAGGAGTAGGGTCTAGGTGCACTTGGCTTGATCTTGGCCTTACACTTGCCATGCACATGTCTTGATCGTTGCCAATTGTTGGCTTTTGGTTTTTCAATAAATACCCCCTCGCTCAAGACTTCATTCATCCAAAATGTTCCAAGTCTTGCTATCCTTCCTCTCCTCTTGTTTGACTCTCGCCCAAGAGCCCTCCCTAGTTAAGGCCTTTGGCCGAGAGTCCTCCCCTTTGTGGTGCTAGCGTGGGTACCCCACTAGCCTAGTTGTTTTCGTATAATACCCTCCTCGTGGTATAGAAATACTCCCCTAGTATTGTTATAATGCCCAAAATACCTTAGCCTTGTACCTTGTAGTATTCCAAAGATACCTCTTTACGTAGAGTCCGGAAATACTACCTTTTGTCCTTTTAGTCTCAAACCGAAACCCTAAGGAAATCTTCATATTTGGTCAAGTATTTGAGTAGATGTTGGTTAGAACTTCTAAGGGTTGTTTGGAGTGGTTTGAGCGCACGAATTGAGCTAAACCTTGCTCAGATCGACATTATAACTTGGATAATTTTGGGCTTGTCGAGGTAATTATCTTGTCTCTATTGTAATTGGAAATTACATGTTTGTTAGAATATATAGTTGAAGATATCTGTATATGGAACTATACTTAGTATTCGCAATGTCTTTTGACTTAAGCTGAAGAATAAAGAATCGAATCGAATCAGTATTTACATAGATCAGACAAGAGACTTGTGTAGTATATCGAGTAATTGTACACGTCCGGTAGATGTAAACCCCCGGTTGGCTTGGTAGCCTCGTTAGAGAGAGATTTACGCTGTCATGTGTGGGAGGAGGTCGCGAATTTTCTATAGAAAGATAGAAACTTGTGTTTGGGGTTAATAGACGTTTTGACCTTTATAGGTGAAAGTACTAAGAGTAGCGTATTCTACTCAAGGAGTGGAAAGGGCTAGTGCGTTGTAGTACTTGGAGCATTTTGCTTATTGTCGATAAATCGTCGCGAGGTATGTGAACCTCTTCCTATCTTTTCTAGCATGATTGTTGTGAACTATGTAGCAGTAGACGCATACGTGCTAAGTGATTTGGTTGGTTTAAAACATAGGGTGTTATAATAGCTTTATGGGAAGTTAGTTATAACGACCTTATGTAGTGAAAATGGTTTCTTGATGTTAGAAGTTAAGAGACTTGATCTTATAAGATAAGAGACTTAACTTATTTGTTTTAATGTGGATGTTGTGTGAAACCTCATTCGTGAGTAATGAGTACTTGGTTTTAAAGGGATAATGTTTTACGATTTGGGAATCGGAATGTGTATCGACAGCACCATTGCAGGCGTTAATAAAGGAAAATGTATTGAATAATGATGTTGTATTAAAACCAAGAGAAACCTCCATCTGCATGTAAGCTAAGATGAGACAAAATGATATTACATTTTCTAGATCACGGTCACAGTAATAAGATCGTTATAAACAAGAATAAACTACTCACATATATGACATATGTTACTCAATTGTTTTAAAAGAGATTAAGACTATGAGTTATGAAACCTTTCTAAAATAAGTGACTTGAGCATTTGAAATTAGGCAAATTTGAACGTTTGGAAAATAATGTTGTTACTTGATTTTACAAAAGGGGAAGTGTCTTGTTTACTTAAAAAGATAGTCACGATTTTTATACTACGGGTATTATGTGGCTTATGTGAAAGTACTTTGAGTTGTGTGAAACTTGCCTATGCTTGTGATGATAGCCTTTGTTGTACAAGTGTTGTATTTTTGTGTTACCGCGTCTCTCGATAGAGGGTCGGTTGACTTGTTGAGAACTTACTCGACACGCCTACAGGTGATGGAGAAATTCCACCGCACGCCTCGCTGATTGTGTTACTTTGCTAATCGCTTTGGACATACCGACACGACGCGTAGCGCACGTATGCTTCCATGTTGATCTCGCTTATTGTTTCCCTTTGGGCATATCGACACGACGCGTAGCGCGGGTATGTTTCCATTTGGAATGCTGTCCTATTGTTTCCTTTTGGACATACCGACACGACGCGTAGCGCGCACGGGTATGCTTCCATTTTGATTATCGCTGGTTCCCTTTTGGACATACCGACACGATGCGTAGCGCACGCATGCTTCCATTTGAATTGTTAATACGCCTTTGGCATCGTAGGACTTGGTGTGCTGTGTACTTTCGTGTTATCATATCATGATCACGGCATGAGGAAGGCATTCCACGCATGATTGATGTGGAGCGTGAGACCACGACTTGATATAATCGATATATGGGTGTATCAGAGTTTGGTTATCATTCATGTCTCCCGCTTTATATAGATCGCTATGATTTCATTTACGTGATTTTACGCTTCACATACTTGGTACTGTTATCGACCTCCTTCGGGCCGCGTTCATGCCGCAGTAGAGGTACATCGGCCGTGGATCCTCGCCTAGGATCTCGCCAAATTTTGGGAAGCTCCGTTTCTCGAGGCTTATCTTTCGGTATGTGTTCCCGAGTTGTAGGTTCTTGTACATTCGTGGTATGGCGGGCCCCGTCCCGTCATAGTTGTTGTAAATCTTAGGTCCTGTAGTACTATTGTAAGTGTGGTTGTAAAAAGGATTAAACTGTTCGTTTTGAAAGAAGTTGTATTTATTTATGTTGTTGGAAGGTAACCGTTGGGTTGGCCTGTTTTATGTTCATATATCTTGTTTCTTGTTAAAGTTTTATTTTCCGTTGGTTTTCTCTGATGATTGTATCACTAGGGTGCCCGGGATAAGACACCAGTAACGGGCCCCGGAACGGGTCGTTACAATCGGGGGGTAGCTTAACCCCCGGTATAACATGTCAAGAGGTGAGTGGTACAATACTAACATAACGGCTTATCGTTAAACAACATAAGCACAACAAGGGAAACCCCTTTACACAAACATCACAAGACACTAACACACGTAGCATCCTAACATGTTTACTTATCAAACCAACAAGAAAGTATTACAAGGTTATCACAAACCAACATAGTCAAGTTATTCACACAAGGTACTTTCTATTTTATGCCAACAAGTTCGGGTTTTTATCCCCAAGGTACTTCATACATTAACTCTTTAAAAAGATTCGTTTCTTTCACAAGAGTCACACGATACCCATAGTATCAAAATAGAGTGACTATCTTTTTAAGTAAACCAAAACAATTTCTCTACCTTCTTTTTGAACCAATTTTAAGACAAAAGCATGCCTTCCTTTTTAAACGAAAACACTTCAAATTTTCAAGTCTTTGTCTTTTATAAATCAAGTCCTTACTTTGAAATTTTAAGAAAATCAAAACTTGTTTATTAATGATCTTATTAAAGCAGCCATGATCTAGGAAATGTAATACAATTTTGTCTTATCTTAGCTTCTATGCAGATAGAGGTTTCTACTGGTTTTAATAATACTTACTTAGTCGATACATTTTTCTTTATTAGCGCTGCAGTAGTTTGTTCGATACTTATTTCCCCTTTCCGAAATCAATACAAGGCTTCCATAAACAATTAAGTAAACCGTTCTTTTTATCTTTCTTAAGTCGTTATACCTAACTTCCCATAAAGCTAGTATAACTCTTAATCTTTTAGAACCAAGTATTACTCTTCTTTCAAAAACGATTCTTAATTCTTTTGAAATACTTCAAGATTCTTATTATTTAAAACTCAAGTCAAAAGACATCGAAGTAAAACCACGTTCAGTTAACACACGTACGTCTACCGTACTATATATATTCTTTAAAAATAGCATGCTCAAGAGGATAGGAAGAATCACATACCTCCTCGGCGAAATCCACCTGCCAAGTCGAATATGTCGCGCGCAGAGTATCGACCTATAATAGTCAAATACGTCTATCAACGTCTAGACTACTCTGTAGAATATTCTAAGCAGAAGGTTCTTAATTCTACGGAAAATTGGACAGCACTTCCCTACCCGTCAACTACTCAAGTCTACTGTAAATACATTCCTATGTAAGTACAGTTCAATTCTCTTCTTTAATATCCTTCTATATCTTATACTCATTTCCATACTACTAAAGTATGTAATCTCCAATTACAATAGAAGGACAAGATATTTACCTCGGTAAGCCCAAAATTATCCAAGATTTAATGTTGATCCTGAGCAACGTTTAGCTCCTACTCCGTGCGCTCCAACCCGCTCCAAGAAACCCTTATACGCTCCTAACCAACTCCTCTTCAAGAACCAACCTAAACAAGTGAAGAACACTAAGGTTATTGTCCTCACAACTCTCGGCCAAGGTGAGGCTTTAGGGGCTAGGGTGTGAAATCTTTTCTAACCTTTGGTTAACAATCTTCCTAATACACTAAGGAAGAACACTTAAGAGTTTAGGAATTTTTGGACAAAGTTTGGTTAAGGGAGAGGGGTGTGGGACGAGAACTATCAAGAAGGGGGCGGGGGGAGGGGGGGGGGGGGGGGGTTTCGGCGGGAGCTACTAGGAAGGGGGGGGGTGTTTGGACGAGATCTTCTCAAAGGGGGAGAGGGATTTTGAGACTTGGAAATTGTTCAAGTGATGAAGAAGTCTTGCACAAGAGGGGGGGTATTTATAGAACCACCAATGGTCTAGATTAAAACAAATGGAGGGTGTAGATTAGATAACTTGTGTGAGTGGAGTCTTCCACCAAGTGTCCACCATAACCTTGGGAAATATGTCCACCACAACATTGGGACATATGTCCCCCACAACAAAGAGCCATGTGGCCTTCCACTAGGCACAAAAAACGTCCAACATACCTACTCCCACTCACCAAAAGAAAATGTCTTCCAAGACTTTGACCACTTGACCTTGTCCACTTGGCCAACATTTTCGTCCAACCCATGCCAACTAAGGGTGACACATGTCTCCCTCCTATTGGTCCAAAATATTTCGTCTCTCGGAAAAATCCGTAGTCGGTTAAAATATTAAAACGTAGAATTTCCTTCACAAGGTTCGGAATCTTTTCCGTTGAAAGTTCACAATTCCATCCATAACCTAATTAGGGTTTGTACAAATGTACGTACGTCCTCACATACATACTCTGGAAATACGGGGTATAACAATAAGTATAACTTATTCACAACGCACCAAAGTATATGTTACTTAATTTAAAAGAGTTTACGTATGAAGTTTTAAGACTATGAATCTCAAATTCTTAAAAAGTTAAGAGACTTTATTTTTCAAGTTATGGGACTTGATTCTTAAAGGAAGAAATGAATTGATTTACAAGTATAGAATACTTGATTTGGAAAGCTTGATATTCTAAGTTAAGAAACTTGTTTTCTTAAAAGTTAAGAGACTTGAGGTATTTTGAAAGCTATGTAATTCGATTTGAATGTATAAGTCTCTTGGTTATAAAAGGAATGAATTTGTCTAAGACATAAAGAGTTATAACAGCTTTATGGGAAGTTGGTTATAACAACTTTATGGAAGATTAAAAGAATGGTTTTCTTCAGTAATGTAAGAAAAGAAATGACTTGAAATAAAGAAGGGCAAATTGTTTTAAGGGTACCAATTGCTTAAGGTTTTAAAGAAAGAAGTCACTTGATTTAGAAGCCTAATTATATTTCTAAAAGATATTGTGTCTTGTCTTGAAAAGTAGATATGACTTGATACTACGGTTATTAGTATCTTGGAAGTTTTATTTGAAAGAGAATCATTTTAAAGGAGTAGAGGCACGTAGTACGTTGGGTTAAATTCTCGGATTTTATAATGACATTATCGCGTCCCAGGAATGGGCCGGGCAGTATACCTTTATGGGCAGACTATATGACATTATCGCGTCCCAGGAATGGGCCGGGCAGTATACCTTTATGGGCAGACTATATGACATTATCGCGTCCCAGAATGGGCCGGGCAAGATACCTTTACGGGCGTACTATATGACATTATCGCCCCGTGAATGGGTCGGGCAAGATACCTTATGGGCGATTATATGACATTATCGCGCCCCGTGAATGGGCGAGCGAGATACCTTTATGGGCGCACTATATGACATTATCGCGTCGAGAATGGGCCGGCGATATACCTTTATGGGCGCACTATATGACATTATCGCGTCCAGAATGGGCCGCAAGATACCTCTATCGCGACTTATGTGACTTTATCGCCCCGATTGGGTCCTGCAAGATAAGCGTCCTCCATAAAGGGCCGGATTATGTTATGCAAGGTAAGTAAGTTATATGGTAATGAACTTGACGGTTTTTCCTAAGCATGTACGTAAGAATGTGACTATAACTTTTATGTAAAATGGGAAAAGATAATAAGGTACGATTAAGTTCACGAGATGGTAATGACACGGTAGGATCTGGTATTTACCCTTTTTATACTTGCCCCTGTCATTCTTTTGTACAGTTATGATTTGTTTACTGTACCATATTTTCCGTTCCATATTCGGTACCTGTTGTACTGACCCCCTTCGGGGGGCTGCGTTCATGTCCGCAGGTTTAGGTACATAGTTGTGGATCCGCGAGCTTAGGATCCTGGTTCAGCATTTTGAGATGTCCCCAATGTTCCGGAGCTTGTCGTCATGGTTATGTATATTCAGGGGTACGGCGGGGCCTTGTCCCGTCATAGTAATTGTCCAAATCTTAGAGGTTTGTATTCATCTGTGGGCTGGACTGGCTAGAGTTGTTTTTACATTGTTAAACAGTGTAGACCCTTTCGGGTAATTTTTATGTTATGGCAGCCTTATCGGCTTGGCCTTAGTAAAAAAAAATGAGTGTTATTTATCTTCCGCAGTTTATTATGTTGTATGAATAGAAGGGTGCCCAGGTAGGGCACCAGTCGCGGCCCGGGGTCGGGTCGTGACATATCGCTTTCCTCTAAGGCATAGTTGTAACACAATAATACGTTAGAGAGGGATTATCCTACTAACATAGCTCTATCGCATGACCTATGAGATGAAAGAATATAAACCAATCCTAAATGTACTATAGCCTCCTGTTTATAGGTGTGGTGCACAACACACCGATAACCAAGACTCTATTGCACACTGTCTGTAGACAATCCGAGGACGAACTGCTCTGATACCACTTTTGTCATGACCCGAAATGACGGGCCGCGACTGGTGCCCTACCTGGCACCCTTATACCCACACATCACATATAACCATCGGAAGCTTAAGAAAAACTCATAATCTCATAACAAAGGGATCATGTCCCCTGAACTGTCATATAACATCATAGGCAAGCCGACAAGGCTGCCATAATATACACAATAGCCAAAATGAACTACAACTGTACATGTCCAAACCGCACATGAATACAGACCTCTAAGAGTAAGACAGTGAACAATGAAGGGACAAGGCCCCGTCGTACCCTTGAATATATATAAGCTTATAATCAAAGATCTGTACCAAAATGATAAGCCCCGGAACAATGGAGCTATCCCAAAAAGCTGAGCAAGGATCCTAAGCTCGCAGATCACCAAACTGAGTACCTATACCTGCGGGCATGAACGCAGCCCCCCGGAGAAGGGGATCAGTACAACAATGTACCAAGTATGTAAACATATAGTACAGTAAATAAGATCATAACTGACCAAAAAATGACAGGGGACAAGTATGATAATCAAAATACCAGATCCACTCGTGTCATATAAAATAAGAGTCAATTGTACCTTGTACAAATAGAGAGTCAACTATGCCTTTTAAAAATAGAGAGAGTCAACTGTGCCCTTTTTTTTTTAAAGTGAGAGTCATATCAAAATCACGAATGTCTGTCCATATAATCATATACTGTCATGGGTATCTATACCCGCATCATGGATACATGTCCATGGAATCATATGCATATCGTACTCGGCCCCCTAGTGAGGGTCTCGGTGTTCATGAGTATCTATACCCACATTATGGATACATGCCCATGGAATCATATACATATACTGCCCGACCCTCTAATGAAGGATGCAATGAACATATAAGGGACTGTGTACGAATATGCCTGGCCCATTATGGGATGCGGTGTAATCATATACTGCCCGACCTCTAATGAAGGACGCGATAAAGTGGAATAATAACACTTTGCACGAATAGCTATCATGAGCAACCATGTGTAATTTAAATCATCTTTTAACTGTCAAGGGAATAAATAGAATAACTTTCATTTTAGAAAAACCAAGGCACTTTCTATCATGTATCAAATAGAGAGTAGGACTTAATGGAATTACGTACGTTCTCCGTACGCCCATTTCATATAATGTCATGCCAAAAGAAGAAAGGATAGTTTCACATACCTTATCAACTATACCAACACGATAAGTAGAATACGTCTAAATAACCTATAATAACAATAGCACTTCTATCAACTTCATGAATACTACTAGTATACGCTATACCACATAATGACTCTCCTTTCATAGAAACATTTGGGCAGCACTTCCTCTATTTATACATACATCCACAACTTCCAAACAAGGCCAATAACATCAATAACCAAGTACCAATTACGGACTTAACCAAAATAGCAACCAAGGTGATCGACACACCTATTTTACATGTTAATCTGGCCTCTTAATCCATATAAAATAGTCCACTAAAACAGTCCATACTTCAACAACAACGAGGGTAAAATGTGAAGCTTTCTACACCTTTTATACCCTTATTACTTTAGGACATACGTTAGCAATTTACCACATTAAACATGCATAATTGTAACTAAATTTCCAGCATTATATCTCCACAAAACAGTCCCTAAAACGACACAACAATATCCAACAATTTCATGAAGTTCTCGGCCAACAACCAATACCAAAGCCCTTTTCATAATTCCTTAAAATCCAATTCATATTTCAACACTTCATATAAACCATATCAACTTTCAATAACAAAATTTCCTTCATTTTAAAATGCAGTTAGTGACGATAATAACAACAATAACAACCATCAAATCCAATATAAAAACTATCCAGAATCGGATAACTTGCCAAACTGTGACATGCACTTCTTATTCTCCATTTCTCTTAACACAAGTTCATCTCTTTACTATAACCTCATATAACTTCAAGTTACTTCAAGAGGAAGATGAAATCTTACCTTAACTTTAGCCCAAAACAGTCCCAAGTTCTCGGCCAAACCGCTTCACTTGTGCACCAAATTCTTCAAGTTGCAACAACATGCATGTATCCTTTACAAGCTTGTAACCATCTTACTTTCTTGTTTATCTTCCAAAAAGTTTATCTCCAAGCTTAGGGTTTCAAGACAGTTTTCTCGGCCAAGTATCGTGACCCACTGTTTTGGAATGTTAACTTGGCTTAGAACTTAGTTAAGGTGCTTAATATTGGAAAAATACGTAACTCTTGTCCTCTAGGCTCAAGGGAATTCGAGACTTGTGAGCTAAGAAAGAGAGAAGAGAGGTTGAAGGTGAAGAGATATTTTGTAACTAAAGGCAAGAAGTCTTGCAAGACTTGTATATAATAGGTGTACATAGCACAAATGGAGGGGGGCCCATGTAGACCCACTTGTCCTCTTGTCTTTCTCTTCACAAAAATATCTTCCACACTTAGCCAAAAATTGTGAAATTTTCGATGGACCTTAGCTTCACAATGCCAAGACTTAATAATTCCACACTAAGTCCATAACTCTATTGGAAAGAATTCAACTACAAATATTAATTCTCTTCGTCACATTTATTGTCCAAATTATAATATGTAAATATATTTTCCTTCCAACGTTCAAATCTTATTTCCTTAGTTACGTTCTCACTTATATGCCCTGGAATTACGGGGTTGTAACAGCAGACGCATAGTATAGAGGCATTGCAAACGTTGTAGTTGAGATCTGCTGGCTCTGTAACCTCATCTTAAAGCTTCAGTGTCCCTTACGTAAGGCATCTATAGTTTAATGTGATAACATATCAGCGGTCTACTTATCTCATAACCCGGTTCATCATCAGAGAACCAAACACATTGAGATAGATATACATTTTGTTAGTGAGAATATTGTTATAGGTCATGTTAAGGTGTTACATGTGCCTTGATCGTATCAATATGCATATATTTTTACAAAAGAGATTTAATGTATATAAGAAGGGGAATATATGGGTAAGTTGGTCGAAATTGGATTGGAACCGGATGGACACGAAAATAGGAGTCAAGTAGGGGTTGGCGGGTTCGGACGGTTTACCGACAGTTGGTTTGTGGGGGGTTATGTAGGTAGTTTAGTGTGGTGTCAGGTTAAGGCATTTGGATGAGGTGTTATAGACACGTTGTGGGATATGTTGGTAGTTGGTACTTGGTGGTTGGATGGTGGTTGGATGGTGGTAAGGTGGCGGAAACTTATCGACACAGTAAGGTACGACGATGGAACTCTTTATGTTCTCTAGGCCACCCTTTTATGTCATCCATGTAGAAAAGTGCATAAAATAGTTAGTTCATGAATTATCTCCTTGGGCATGATGGAAGCTTCCCTTTCTAGATTGTTCTTTGGCCTAGTCACCTTATCCTATTACACGGTGTCACGCCCCGAACCTCGGGCCCGCGACTGGTGCCCTACCTGGGCACCCTTCTATGCATACAACACAATAAATCGCGGAAGATAAATAACACTTTTTTTTTCTTTAAACACAGGAAAAGCCGATAAGGCTGTCATAATATAAATCACCGAAAGGGTCTACACTATTCAACAATGTAAATACAACTCTAGCCAGTCCAGCCCACATATGAATACAGACCTCTGGAATTTTGGACAAATACTATGACGGGACAAGGCCCCGCCGTATCTCTGAATATACCTAACCATAATGACAAGCTCCGGAACATTGGAGCTATCCCAAATACTGAACAAGGATCCTAATCTCACGGATCCACATATGAGTACCTAGACCTGCGGACATAAACGCAGCCCCCCGAAGGAGGTCAGTACAACAAGGTACCAAGTATGTAAACATGAAATACATGAAATAAGATCATAACTGTACAAGAGAATGACAGGAGCAAGTATGAAATCAAATAACAGATCCTACCGTGTCATATAAAATCAGAGCCAAATGTACCTTGTATCACTGTACTACTGTATCACTGTAACACTGTACTATCATAACACCGAAAGTCAACTATGTCTTTTTAAGAATATAAAACCACACAGTCCAAATATAACACATGAGGCAAGTATGATAACCAAAATAACAGTACAACAGTGTTTATCAATATGAAAGTAGTGAGAGTCAACTTTATCTTTTAAGCCCTGTCTTTACAAAATGAGATTAACTACCTCATTTCAAATCATGAAGCCACTGAACCCTTTCATTTATGAAATCAATACTATTTCAAAATATGAAAGTCATACCAATATTGTTACACCCCGTATTTCCAAGAGATTGAAATGAGAACGAACGTATGAAAATAAGATTTGAAAGTTGCAACGAAAGAAAGAATTGTGTTTCCTAAGGAAAATCTTCTGAACCTCGTGAATGAAAAAGGTTTGTTAAATGGAATTTGGTTCTCAAGGTTGGTATTTGAGACTTTTTGAATATATTGGAATTTTGGATTTTAAATTCCGGATTTGGTCATGTGGGGCCCATAATATTTTTGAGATATTTTGGCCAATTATGGATTTTTGGGAGATGAAATATTTTTATACCAATGAGAGGGTGACACGTGGCACCCCCCCCCCCCACTTGTCTTGGTCTTGGAAGACTTTGACCTTAGATATTTTAGAGACAAGTGGACAAGTGGGCCATGTGGGTCCCACTCCACTTGTCTTGCTACACTTAGTCCCTACACTTGTCCTCATCTTACCCATTGTAATACATTATATATGTATACTTAGAGACATTGCAAGACTTCATTTGCACAACACTTAGAAATGTTCCATCTCTTTCCCACTTCTCTTATGCTCTCGGCCAAGGTTGGCAGATTTCAGTCAACTTTGGAGAGGTATATCTCCTGGTATACGAGGATTTTTTAGGTGTTTTAAAAGCCTAAAATGAATTTCGTCGAGTCTAGTTTCCAACGCAACAAACCTTTTGTCGATCGGACATTGAAGTAAAGAGTTATGGACCTCACAAGTTCAGCTGACAAAACAGTGGCAAAAACGCTACACTAGGCCGAGAATAAAGGGTGAAACCCTAGGGGTTCCGTCGACTTTTTGGTGATGGAATGTGAAGGGAAGTTGCTCCTAAGGTTGTAGGGGATACATATATGTGATTGGATCTTGAAGAAGTGGGGCGAAACGAAAACTACGGGCCATTGTTGAGCATTCTGTCCGGGACATTTTTGGGCACAAAAATGAGGTAATAGTTCCTCTAAAATTAAAGTAATTGGATATTACTTATTGTTATCATGTATATATGAATTCATGTTAAGGAAGAAATTGAAAATAAGATGTGTATGAGGTAGATATGTTGTTGGCCGATTTGAGACAATTTTGTGCCCTTGGTTTCGTTTGTTATATGGTTGTTGTTATCCACACTTGTCGCAAGTTAAAATAAGGAAATATGGTTGTTTATAAGTTGGTATGTCATATATGGAAGTGTTGGAACTCGAATTGGAATAAAATGGATTAAGAAAAGAGTTATCGGATTGTAGTTGTTTTAGCCGAAAAACTGCCCAAAACTGTTAGACGTTGTCGTATCATTTTATGGACTGTTTTGGGGGTGTGGTTATGCTGAAAAATCAGCCCTAATATGCATGTTTAAGTGTAGTAGTTGCTAATGAAAGTCCTAAGGAAATAGGGGTGTGGAAAGGTGTTGAAACGCCTCACATTTTACCCTCGTTTTTGTTGGATTACGGACTGTTTTTATGGGCTGATTTGAGGACTGTTTTGTATAACTGTGGGGCAGCATTTTACATGTCCAGTTAGGCGTGTAATCCCCTTTGGCTAACTGTTGGGTGCGCCTTAAATGTGGCTTGTTGGTTGATGAATACGAGCCTTGGAAAAGGTGGAAAAGTGCATAGAAACAAAGAAGGTGCTGCCCAATTTTCTGTAGAATTAGAGGGCATTATTTGGTATAAGTCTTATACAAGAAAGTATGTTGTTGATAGAAGTGCTATCGTCGTTATAGGTTGAAGAACTACGTGTAGCATATTCTACTTGGAATGTGGAATAGACGCTAAGGTTGAAGTACATTGGAGCATATTGCTACTTGTCGTGTTGGTTAGTCGTCACGAGGTATGTGAACTTCTTCCTTCTATCGACATGACTTTCCTTGAAGTATACTTGCCTTGTTATTTGGAGTATACTTGACTTGTTTTCTTGAAGTATACTTGCCTTGTTATTTGGAGTATACTTGACTTGTTTTCTTGGTTTGTTAAAATGATGGTTTATTCATTTTATGATGTTGAGAGTCAAATATTTTCTTAACTTGCATATGTTGTTCATGATAGCCATTGGTGCTAGTGTTATGAGTATAAATGCAGGGTAAACCCCCAAGATGTTATACACCTCCTGAGTATAAATGCGGAGTAAACCCCCAAGACATTATACACCTCCTGAGTATAAATGCAGGTTAAACCCCCAAGACGTTATACACCTCCTGAGTATAAATGTGGGGTAAACCCCCAAGACGTTATACACCTTCTTAGTATAATTGCGGGGTAAACCCCCAAGACATTATACATCTCCATGGATTTGCTACCCATGATGCGAGCATGGCGTATATGCTCATTGCGGGCCCGTAAGGCCTAAGCGGGTGAAATAGTCCTGTGCGGGTGAAATAGTCCTATGCGGGGCAAATTGTCCTATGCGGGTCCACAAGACTCTTGCGGGTGAAACAGTCCCAGGAGTAGGTTTGCATAATGATACTACGGGCGGGTGGCCCTAGATTGATCATAAGCTTCCTATTTTAAAGCATGTAAAGTTTACTCTCATTGTTAAAAAGGCACAGTGTGCGGGTAGTTGTATGTTATACTTGTTACATGCTGACAGAGATGTTGTATTCCATGGGCATGCTTCTGTGATATTATATGCTGAGGGCAGATGTCCCGGATTTTGATATGGCTTTCATATTTGAAAGTGGTGCGGTGTTACAGTAGTACATTGATACAAGGTACAGTTGGCTCTGATTTTTATATGACACTGTAGGATCTGGTATTTGATTTTCATACTTGCCCCTTTCATTCTTTTATACAGTTATGATCTTAATTGTTGTACTTTATTTCCGTTCCATACTTAGTACTTGTTGTACTGACCCCCTTCGGGGGGCTGCGTTCATGTCTGCAGGTCTATTTACACAGTTGTGGATCCGCGAGCTTAGGATCCTGATTCAGCATTTTGAGATGGCTCCAATGTTTCGGAGCTTGTCATTATGGCTAGGTGTATTCAGGGGTACGGCGGGGCCTTGTCCCGTCATAGTATTTGTCCAAACTCTTAGAAGTTTGTATTCATATGTGGGTTGGACTGGCTAGAGTTGTATTTACATTATTGAACAGTGTAGACCCTTTTTGGGTGATTTATATTATAGCAGCCTTATCGACTTTGCCTTTGTTTTAAGAAAAAAAATGTTATTTATCTTCCGCGGTTTATTGTATTGTATGAATAGAAGGGTGCCCAGGTAGGGCACCAGTCGCGGGCCCGGGGTTCGGGGCGTGACAAATATACGGGACACTTGCCCATAATTATGCAATTCTAATCATGGTTCTCAAGCCCACAATATCAAAGCATGCCCGTGGAATCCTTCATCACTGTCGGCATGCACAAAGTGTAATATATATGTAACATGTATCAAGGAAGCATGCCCGTGGAATCTTTTATCACCGTCGGCATGCACAAAGTGTAATATATATATATAACATGCCCGTGGAATCCTGCATCTCGGGTACATGTCTTCATGGAGAGTTAGTCCATGGATTAATAGTATTATCCGGGGATGGAACCCGCATCATGGTCGCACGCCCATGGAATCCTTCATCGTGTAAGCATGTCCATGGAGCAATATAGTGGAAGCATGTCCATGGAATCCTTCATCACTGTCGGCATGTCCATGTAAATAATACAACAATGGAAACACGCACATGGAATTCCTCCATCATGTAAGCACGTTCAAGTAATTAATGCAACAAGGTTGCCAGCCCCCCAGTGAGGGATGCTGTCCAAATATCAAGACTGTACACATATAGCTATCACAAACAACTATGTACACTTTAAATCATCTTTTGACTCTCATTAGCACAAATAGAATGAACTATCATTCTCTTTGAAAAACCAAGACACTAACAAGTCTTTCATTTTATAACACCAAGGTACTATTACTGTTACACCCCGTAATTCCAGGTCATGTATTGAGAACGTACGAAAGGAAATAAGAATTGAAATTGGAAAAATAAGTTGACAGAATGTTTTTGGACAGACTTTAAGTTAATTTGGAGCGGTATATCTCCTAGTTTATTAGGAGTTTTTAGGTGTTTCAAAAGCCTAGTATGAAGTTCGTTGAGTCTAGTTTCCAACGCAACAAACCGCTCGTCTATAGGACATCGGAGTAGAAAGTTATGGACATTAGAAGTTCTGTCGACGGAAGAGGAAGAAAACTTCAGTCAGGCGCCACAGCGCCACGGCGCCGGCTGCGAGCGGCGCGAAAGCCCCGAAGTGTTACGAGTTGCAGCCTGCGCCAGCTGCGGGCAGCGCCAAGGCGGGATTTTTCGCGGAAACAGGGTAAAATCATAAGATATTTTTGTAGGGGCTCTATGAGAGGGTGACAAGTGTCCCTCCCAACTTGTGGACCAAGATAAGGCTTATATCTTGGCCAAGTCTTGCAAGACTTGGCCATTCTCACAAAACTTCATCCAAATACTTGCTTTTCTCTCTCTCTCATTTTCGATTTGGCTAAAGAACCAAAGGCAAGGATTGTTGAATCTTACAAGTATTGTTCTTACACACTAGATGAAGGATATTAACAAATGGATTAGCCAAGATTGAACTCCCACCTTCCCTAAATCTTCACGAAACGTGGTTAGGGTTTGAAACACATCCTAAGGTGTTCTTCACTTTTGGTATTAAAGCAAGAATAGAAGTTGGTTAGAAGCTTCTAAGGGTCATTAATTGCGGATTGGGTCGTAAGGAAGAGGAGTTGCGGAAAAGAGCTTAAGCGGGCGAGATCCTTGGAATATTTTGGGCTTATTGAGGTAATGATCCTTGTTTTCCTATGTAATTGAAGATTACATATTGTAGTAATTGATAAATGAACTTGTGATTTAAGGAATGAAGCTTGATAAGTGTTAAGATACATTGGAAGGTTAAAAGCTGAGAAATGGCATGTTAGCCATTGAAGATGTTAATCAATTTTGTCTTTAGTTATAATCGTCACATGTTATACAAGAAAGGGAATTTAGTTGTTATAATTGTTATGACTTGTATAACATGTTGGAATAACGACTTGGGTTATAAGGAATGGAAAAAGGACTATATGTTGTCATTATTGTAGCCGAGATTGGCCTTAATAATAATGGACTATTATATATGAATTGTGGGGCAGAATTTTACACGTCTAGTTAGGCGTGTAATCCCCTTTGGTTAGCTATTTGGTTGAGCCTTAAATGTGGCGTTTTGGTTGATGAATACGGGTCTTGGAAAAGGTGGAAAAGTACGTAGAAACAAAGGAAGTGCTGCCCGAATTTTCGGTAGAATTAGAGGGCATTATTTGGTATAAGTATTATACTAAGTAACTATGATATTGATAGAAGTATTATGGCCATTATAGGTTGAAGTACTAAGTATAGCGTATTCTACTTGGAGGATGGAATAGCTATCAAGGTTGAAGTACTTTGGAGCATTTTTGTTATACCCCGTAGTTCCGGAGTATGTATGTGAGGACGTACGTACGATTGTATAAACCCTAATTAGGGTAAGAATGAAAGAATTGTTTTCCGACGGAAAGTATTCCGAACTTTGTGAAGGAAATTTTACGTTTTCGATATTTTATACAATTATGGAATTTTTCCGAGAGGTAAATATTTTGGACCAATAGGAGGGCGACACATGTCACCTCAAGTAGACATAGTGGGCGTTTTTTTTCATGATTAGTGGGCAAGACAAGTGGCCAAAAGTCTTGCATGGCAATTTTACATGGCATGGGACGTTTTTTGTGGGTTAGTGGGCAAGTCAAATGGTCAAAGTCTTGCATGACATTTGTGGGACAAGTGGAGAAAGGAACCTACACAAACAATCTATACCATACACATGTTTTCATCCTAACCCTTGGTTGTCCTATATAAACACCTCTAGTTGATGAAAATCTTTCACACTTAGAATATTTCAAGACTTGAAAATATTTTCTCTCCCTTTTCCTAGTGTTCTCGTCCAAAGCCCCAAATATTTGAGCAATTGTTGTCTGAAAATTCTTAAACTTCTAAGTGTTCTTCCTTAATGTATTAGGAAGATTATTAACCAAGAGTTAGACAAGATTTCACACCCCAAGCCTCAAAAACCTCACAAAAGCCAAGAGCTAGTTTAATGGAACCTTAGTGTTCTTCACTTTTTGGAGTTAATTCTTGAATAGAAGTTGGTTAGGAACTTATAAAGGTGACTTGTGGTGGTTTGGAACACAAAGATTTGGAGCTAAAACTTGCTTAGGAGCGACTTTAAGTTCTTGGATATTTTTGGGCTATATTGAGGTAATGAACCTTAACCTCTTTGTGAAGTTGATTATTATGTATATTGGATATTATACATATATTGGAAATATATTATGAAGTATGAGACATAAAGAAAGATTTGGATCTTGTTAAGATGTTAAAAGGAGAATTGGCATATTAGCCATTAAAATGGTAAAAATGTATCCATTACTTACTAAGAAGTTAACAACAAAGAAACTATGACTTATATAAAGACTGGAATATAAGTTGAAGGACTAATGAAGTAATTGGATAAGTAACATTGTAAAAGTTGGCCAAGGACCCCAACTTAAGGACTGTATTTACTTTGGACCGTATTTACTTTGGACTGTATTTACTTTGGACTGTATTTACTTTGGACCGTATTTTATTGTTGTTATGAAGGAGAGATTGTTAATCGCGTTCCGTTTGGGCGTGTTATCCCCTTCTTTAATTATTGTTGTTATGAAGGAGAGATTGTTAATCGCGTTCCGTTTGGGCGTGTTATCCCCTTCTTTAATTATTGTTGTTGTTAAGGAGAGATTGTTAATCGCGTTCCGTTTGGGCGTGTGATCCCCTTCTTTAAATTTCGGAATTAATGCGCCTTATTTATGGCATGTTGGTTACTATTATCGGGCCTTGAAAAAGGTGAAGAATTGAGTAGAAACGGGAGGTCTTTAATTTTTCGTAGACTAAGAGAAATCTTACTTAGAAGAATCCCACGAAAAACTAGAAGTTGATAGGCGTGTTTTGACTATTATAGGTTGACACTCTGCGCGCGATATATCCGACTTGGCAAGTGGATTTAGCTGAGGAGGTATGTGATTCTTCCTATTCTCTTGAGCATGATATTTGTGAAATATATATATATAGTGCGGTAGACGCACGTGTGTTGAAGGATTTGATTTCCCTTTTATGTCTTTGACTTGATTCTAGTTAAGTGACTTGTTATAATATGTTAAGGACTTGAATTATGTTAAAAAGTTGTACAACCTCATTCATGAGTAATTGGTACTTGGTCTTTAAAAAGAATAAGTTATCTTAAATTCGGAAATGAGAGTAGTTGTCCTTGGATGGTTTAAAACATAAAATGTTATAATAGCTTTATGGGAAGTTAGTTATAACGACTTTATGAAAATGAAGAAATGGTTTTATTATTGGTTTTAAAATGGTAACTTGACAGTTGTTTTAAAAAAAGATGTGAGACTTGATCGTTCCCCGTCATGGGATTTGGTTTAAAAGTAAGAGACTTGAGAATTTGAAGTTTTGAAACTTAAACTAGTTCGAGAAGTGATTTGACATAGAAAAGGAAGTCATGGTATTGTCTTGATTTTTATTTAAAAAGAAAGTATGGAAATTGTTTGGTTTACTTAATATAATAGTTACTCTATTTTTGATATTACGAGTATTAGTATCATATGACTTTTGTGAAAAAGTTAAAGCATGTAGTACTTTGGGGTTAAAACCCGGATTTTTGGCATAAGATGAAAGTACCTTGAGTGTGAGTAACCTGCCTATGTTTGCTTGTGATAGCCTTGTTGTGCAAGTGTGGTATCCTTATGTTACCGTGTCTCTCGATGGAGGGCCGGTCGTGTTGTTCTGGATCATCCTGGGCATACTGACTCGATGGAGGGTCCACGGGTATGCAACCATGATGAGGGTTCGTTTCCCTGTTGATAGTGTTGTTCCATGGATTAGCCCTCCATGAGGTTTAGAGACGCAGGCGGTATCTAGTAGTGTTATACCCCGTATTTCCAGAGTATGTATGTGAGGACGTACATACAATTGTGTAAGCCCGAATTATGTTAGGGACGAAATTGTGAGCTCCTACAAAAAGAATTGTTTTTCCGACGGAAAATTTTCCGAACCTTTTAAGGGAATTTTACGTTTTCAAGAATTTATTTATTTTGGATTTTTCCGAGAGATGAAATATTTTGGACCAACGAGAGGGCGACATGTGTCACCCTCAAGTGGACGGTTTGGTGGACGAATTTGTGGACAAAAGTTGGCACGTTTTTTTCATTTTAAATCCCTAAAACATTTGGTCAATGTCTTGCTAGATATTTGTGTAGTAGATGGATAAGTGGGACCCACACAACACTTTCCAAATCTTCACCCTCCACTTGCTTGAATCTTGACCATTGACTTCCATATAAATACCCCTTGTGTGCAAGACTTATTCTTCATCCCTTAAACATTTTTCCAAGTCTCAAAACTCCCTTCCCCTTAGTAAAGCTCTCGTCCAACACTCCCTTCCCCCCCCCCCCCCTCCTTGTGTTCTCGCCGAAACACACCCCCCTCCCCCTTGGTAGAAAAATCTCTCCAAAGTATTGTTACTATTCCCAAATACCTTAGCCCAAATCCCTTGTAGTATTCCCAAGTTACCTCTATACTTAGAGCCCGGAAATACTACTATATTCCTTTTAGTCACAAAACGAAACCCTAGGAAAATCTTCATTGTTGGTTGAAGTATTAAGTAGAAGTTGTATAGAACTTCTAAGGGTTTCTTGGAGCGAATTGGAGCGTGCAGAATAGGAGCTAAACCTTGCTCAGGATCGACTTTAATCTTGGATAATTTTGGGCTTATCGAGGTAAATATCTTTGTCCTTCTATTGTAATTGGAGATTACATATCGTAGTAGTTTAGAATTAAGTATAAATTTATAGAAGGATGGTGTTACACCCCGTAAGTCCAGGACATGTATAAGAGAATGTACGTAAGGAATCAAGACTTGGAAATTGGTACGAAAGGAAGAATTGTTTTTCCGACGGAAAATCTTCCGGACGTCGGAAAGGAAAAATGTTCGTTGTTGAGAATTGGATTCTCAAAAGGTATTATTTGGAGAGTATGGAACTTATTAACATTATGGAAATTTATTTTTATGGATTTGGTCATGTGGGGCCCACCCGAGGAATTTTACATGTTTGTGGGGCCCACGAGGGTTACGGAATTTTATGGACGAATGAGAGGGCGACACGTGGCACCCCCACACTTGGTCTTGGTCGAAAATTTGTAAGGGTAGAATGGTCATTGACCAAGGTAAAAGATTAGTCTTGCTAGCATGACATTGTTGACTTGTCAACTTTCCACTTGGGCTTGATCCATGTGATCTTCATCCAAGCCACACAATTGTTACAATCTAAACCCTCCAATGTGTTTTATATACTCAACTAGTAGCAAGACTTTTCATTTTACACTTAGAAAATTTTAGAGAACCTTTGTTCTTGCAAGAGACCTCTCGGGTTCACCCATTCCCACACAAGAAAATTTTGCAATTTTGATCCATTAGCCTCAAGACTTAAACCCAATGTCCCTAAGGGTATTGTAAGGTTATCCCAATAGAAAGATTTCGGAAAAAACGGAGTTTTCACGTTAGTCGCAAGGCGGAAACTTAAGGAGTTCTTCAACTTTGAAGTTGGAACTTGAAGATGGGTTCTTCATAGGATTCTAAGGAGTGCTTGGAGCGGATTGGAACATAAGGAAAGGAGCTAAGAATTGCTAAGGCGCGACTTTGAATCTTGGAAATTTTAAGGGCTTATAAAGGTATAATCTTGTCGTTTTAGTAGTTAAGGTTTACTTATTGTTGTAGCTACGGATAATAGCAAGCATGAGTTGTTTAGTATGAAGTTTGATAATTATATTGGCTATTGGAACCCTAATCCGAAAACTAGCATGTTAGCCTTAAGACTACAATTCAAGTTGACTATTCGTTTAAGTCGTCGCATGTTGTGTAAGAAGGAAATTGTAGTTGTTGAAGTGGTTTATAACTATATAACATGTTAGACCTTAGAACTTGGAATTGGAAAAGGATTGGAAAAGACTTAGTGTTGTTGGTTATATGTTGGCCGAGAATGGCTAGAATATGGAACTACTTCGTATTATTTGTGGGGCGGAATTTTACACGTATTGTAAGGCGTGTAATCCCCTTTGTTTGGTTGTTGTTTGGAGCCTTAAATGTGGCGTGTTGGTTATTGTATTCGGCCTTGAAAAAGGTGGCAAAGTGAGTAGAAACAAAGGAAGTGCTGCCCGATTTTCCGTAGAATTAGAGACCGTATACTTAGTATTATTCTACGATAGAGACTAGAAGTTGATAGTCTTGTTGTGACCATTATAGGTTGACACTTCTACGTACGGCGTATTCGGCTTAGCTTGTGGATTTAGCCGAAAAGGTATGTGAACTATCTCCTCTTCTAGCATGATTCCTTAAGATAAAGAAAGTATGTCCTACTCCTTAAATGATCCATTCCTTGGTTGTATTTGAATTGCCTAAAGTAGAATTTGTTCTATGTACTCCCTTGATTGTACTTTGATGTTTAAATTGTAAGTTGTATAATCCATGTCCTTGGTGAAGTTTGGATTCTTAAAAGTGAAAGTATTTTACTTAAAGTACATGGAGTCTTGAAAAGGAAGTGGTTTCCAAACCTTTTGGCTAGTGCCTTAGTTCCAAAACTTAAAGGTCATTATAATGACTTTAGGGGAGTCAAAGGAGTGATTTACTTAATTGTTTTAAAAGAGGAGAAATGACATGATTTAAGAGAGGTAACTTGTCTTAAAGGTGTGAGTTACTTGAGGTTTAAAAGTAGAAGAAACTTGTTTTCTAAATATTAAGAGACTTGAAGTATTTTGAAAGTTAAGAACTTGATTTGTAAGTATGTGATACTTGGTTTGAAAAGTACAAGTCTCTTGGTTATAAAAAGGAATGAAATTGTCTAAAAACCATAAAGGGTTATAACGGCTTTATGGGAAGTTGGTTATAACGGCCTTATGGAAGGTTTAGGAAGTTGTCTATTTTGATTAATGGGCATAAATTGCCTAGATTGTGAAAAATTGAAGTTACTTGATTTCAAGATTTGAAATGAGTTTTCTAAGAGTGTAGTAACTTACTTTGAAAAATAGACACACTTTGATACTACGGGTGTTAGTATCTTGGGGTATTACATAAAAATGAGTCTTTTGAAAAGAATGTACGTACGTAGTACTTTGGCTTGATTAATTGAGAATTATTCCATGTGATGCCTTGATAAGTACTTTGGCTTGATTAATTGAGAATTAGTCTAAGTGTGCCTTGATAAGTACTTTGGCTTGATTAATTGAGAATTAGTCTAAGTGTGCCTTGATAAGTGCTTTGGCTTGATTAATTGAGAATTATTCCATGTGATGCCTTGATAAGTACTTTGGCTTGATTAATTTAGAATTTGTCTAAGTGTGCCTTGATAAGTACTTTGGCTTGATTAATTGAGAATTAGTCTAAGTGTGCCTTGATAAGTACTTTGGCTTGATTAATTGAGAATTATTCCATGTGATGCCTTGATAAGTACTTTGGCTTGATTAATTGAGAATTAGTCTAAGTGTGCCTTGATAAGTATTTTGGCTTGATTAATTGAGAATTATTCTAAGTGTGCCTTGATAAGTACTTTGGCTTGATTAATTGAGAATTTTTCCATGTGTGCCTTGATAAGTACTTTGGCTTGATTAATTGAGAATTATTCCATGTGTGCCTTGATAAGTACTTTGGCTGGTTTAATTGAGAATTATTCTATGTGTGCCTTGATAAGTACATTGGCTTGTTTAATTGAGAATTTGCCTATGTGTGCTGGTACTAGCCGGTTTTGTGCTAGTGGTATATCATTCATTTCGGGGTCATTCCCCGGGTTTGTGGCATTTGCATATTCCGTGGATTTGCTACCCACGATGCGAGGAATACCTCATGCGAGTCCGCAAGGGCTTACGCGGGTGAAATAGTCCCATGCGGGCGGGTCCAGCCTATGCGAGGAATACCTCATGCGAGTCCGTAAGGGCTTATGCGGGTGAAATAGTCCTATGCGAGGAATACCTCACGCGGGTCCACGCGACCTATGCGGGTGAAATAGTCCCAGGTGTAGGATTGCTTAATGATCATGCGCGGGTGGTCCCGCTTTGATCGTGAGCTTCCTATTTTATATTGTAAGTATACTACATTTACTCTCATTGTTAGTAAGGCCACGAGTCTTTGTAACGATTATCATACTTGTCTCGGATTTGTTTGTGTTACCCTATGGTCATGCTTTTTACGATGTGGGATTCCGGGGCATGAGACCACGAGGTATTTAGGACACAAGTGGGACTTGGTGTTCATGTATCCTTATTGGTGTTATTATATCATGGACTGCCGGCAGTGAGAAAGGATTCCACGGTCATGATTGATATTATGGGTGTGAGACCCATAGTTATATTTGAGTAGTGACTTTGAAGTGCGTCCACGACTTGATATGACCGCTATGTATTGTGTCTTGTAGGTTGGCTATCATACATGTCTCTGCTTTGTTTAGAAGTTATGATTTCATTCTGATTTCATCGCTCACATACTTGGTACATTCTTCGTCTTGACCTCCTTGGCTGCGTTCATCTGCGAGTTTAGGTACGTTGTTTGGTGATCGGCAGTGTAGGACCGCCGAGTTTTTGGATAGCTCCTTCATTCGAGTTTATCTTTTTGGTATAAGTTCTTCGATGCAGCTTTAAATGCGATTATATGGGTACTGGCGGCCTTGTCCGTCATATTTCGATAAAACTCTTAAGTGTATCCATATGTGGGATTGGACTCATGTACGGTGTAGTGTCTTTTGTTTATGTATATTATGGCAGCCTTGTCGGCTTTGCCCTTGCACGTACGTTGGTTAAAGGAAAAAAAAATGAGGTGTTATTTAATTTCCGCAGTTTACTTAGTTGTTAAGGTAGAAGGGTGCCTGTAGGGCACGATCCACGCCCGGTTCGGGCGTGACAGATGGTATAAAAGAAGAGAATTGAATGTAATTACATAGAATTTGTATTCTGAGACTTGAGTAGTTTGACGGGTAGGGAAGTGCTGCCCAATTTTCCGTAGAAGTAAGAACCTTCTGCTTAGAATATTCTAAAGAGTAGTCTAGACGTTGATAGACGTATTTGTTACACCCCGTAAATTCTAATATAAGATAAGTGGACGCATGTATTGAACGGATTTTTGAGTCTACTTTGGAGTGTTGTACCCCAGTTTTAAGAATTGAGGGGTGTTTACCAAGCCTAGTATAAAGTTGGATGAGTCTAGTTTCCAACGCACCTAACCGCTCGTCGATTGGACATCGGAGCGGAGGGGTATGGGCGTTAGAAGTTCAGTGGATAGGCGTGGGGGGAAAGATTTTTGAATCAGGTGTTGCAGCACCGCGGCGCCGTTAGCAGGGCCACGGCGCCACAAATCCTGAAAGTTCTCTGAGGTTACATCGCCGCGGCGCCGAGGCGGGAATTTTTCCGCGGTCAGGGCTGAAAACAGGGGATATTTTCGAAAAAAACTTATGGGAGGGTGACAAGTGTCCCTCCCATCTTGTTGACCAAGAAAAAGGGCCCTATTTTAGGACCAAGTCTTGAAAGACTTGGTCATTTCACCTTAAGGACTCTAAAGAGCTTCTCTCTCTCTTTTCTCTCAAGGTTTTGATGGGAGCTTAGCCTAGAGGGTTTTGTTGGAGTGGCGGTAAGAAGGCAAAGTGTTGATAAGCTTGTGGGAAGCTCACGAGGACGAGTTTGGCGGGAAAAGGTGTTGAAGAAAGAGGGCTTTAGTGTGCTAATCCAAAAGGTAAAAGATTTCCTCTTCTCTTGGAATTAACAATAATCCTTGTTATAGCTGATATTGACCAAGTGAATCATGTTTTAGATTGATATGAATTATAGGTTTTGATAGCCATTTGAATTGTGAAATACAAAGGAAATCGATAGTTATAGTTGTAGCATGCTATATAAATGGAAGGTTAAGGTTGTCAAAGTTAGTTATGACTATATAACTTGTGAAGGAACTTTGTGGGTGAAAAAGACTTGTCGTGGTTATTTATGTAGTCAAAATGGCCGTTAACATTGGATTGTTGTATATGAATTGTGGGGCGGAATTTTATACGTCTTGTAAGGCGTATAATCCCCTTTTTGACTAATGATATGTTGAGCCTTAAATGTGGCATGTTGGTTATTGTATTTGGCCTTGAAAAAGGTGGCAAATTAAGTAGAAACAAATGAGGTGCTGTCCGATTTTCCGTAGAACTTAGTGACCTTACACTTGTGATATTCTACGTTTGAAGTAAGACGTTAATAGACGTATTGTGGATATTATAGGTTGACATACTTCGGGAGGGATATTGTACTTGGTAAGTGGTTGACCCGAAGAGGTATGTAGAACTTTTCCTATCTTTTGAGCATGACTAGTTATGCATTATATAGTACGGTAGACGTACATGACCATGATATCCTTTACTAGTTTTATGAATAGCCAAGCGGGTGAGTTAGTAGAATAACTCACTTCTTGAAAGTATTAAGGATGTCTAATGTTTTATTAAAGTTAAGGGACATGAAGAGTTTTAAAGTATGTGATACTTGTTCCGTTTTAAACGTATAAGTCCCTTGGATAGGAAATTGTTTATGGCTAAGGTACAAAGCGAATGTAACGAATTTATGGGGAGTTGGTTATATTTACTTTATGGAAAGATAAATGACTTAACTTTAATGAAAAGGCAATTTGATTTTTAAGGCATCGATTGCCTAAGGTTTATAATAAAAGGAGTCACTTGATTTTGAAACCTAACTTTATGTTTAATGGTATTGTGACTTGTCTTGAAAAGAAATTTTGACTTGATACTACGGTTTATAGTATCTTGGAAGTTTGATATGAAAATGAGTCATTTTGAAAAGGTTAGAAGTACGTAGTACTTTGGGTTAAACTCCCGGTTTTGTTATAACATATTAGTGCCTTAAGTGAACAAGAATGAGAGAGTAGATGAATAAGACTAATAAGAAGTTAGGGGGATTCTAACTTGCTTATTTGTTGTATGACTGCCGGTTTGAGATAGGGTAAGAGTATAAGTGAGGGGTAGACCCCCAAGACGCTATACCACCTTCTCCAGGATAAGAGTATAAATGAGGGGTAAACCCCCGAGACGTTATACCACCTGTATTATTATCTTCTTCAGGGTAAGAGTATAAATGAGGGGCAAACCCCCAAGACGTTATACCACCTGCTTCAGGGTAAGAGTATAAGTGAGGGGTAAGAACCCTAAGACGTTATACCACCTGTTTCTATGGGTTCGCTACCCATGATTTGATTGGGAGTCTCCTATTGTGATGTTGTACGTATTTCCCGTGATTTTACTCTCATTGTTAGTAAGACACTGTGTACTGTAATTTTGTTATCATACATGTCTCCGGCTTTGTTTTAAACTTATGTCGTAATTACGATTTGCCGCTTTACATACTTAGTACATATTGTGTCGACCCTTCCTCGAAGCTGCGTTCATGCCGCAGGAAATAGTAAGCAGGTGGTGGATCCACATTCATAGGATCACTTATCAGACGTCAGAAGCTCCATTTATGTTATACCCCGTATTTCCAGAGTATGTACGTATGGACGTACGTACGAAATTTGAGCCTTAAGTTAGGCATAGGACCGAAATTTGGGCACAAGTGCCGAATAGAGTCGTTTTTAGACGAAAAGTTTCCAACGCTTTCGTAGTGAAAAATCCGGCTATGTCATTTATAAATTTTGCGGATTTTTCCGTGACTAAACATTTTTGGACCAACGGAGGTGACACTTGTCACCTCGTTGGACGGATTTAGGGGCGGTCAAGGGTGGTTGGCCTTGGCCGATTGGTCCCTTAGTTTTGGCCTTGTTTTGTGCCATGTTTTGTGGAGTGTTTTGTGGAGTAGGGGTTAGGGTGCACTTGGCTTGATCTTGTCCTTACACTTGCTATACACTTGGAAGGATCTTGGCCCTTGGTTGGCCTTTGGTTTTGCTATAAATACCCCCCTAAGCTTGAAGACTTCATCCATTCCTAAAATCCCCAAGTCTTGAAAATCCTCCCTCCCTTTCTTGTGCTCTAGCCGTGAGCTTCCCCCTCCCCCCCTTTTCGTGTGGCCTTTGGCCGAGAGGGATTCCCCTCCCCCTCCTAGTAGTGTGGCCGTGGGGTACCCCCCCCCTAGCCTAGTTGTTTTCGTATAATACCCCTTGTTGTGGTATAGAAATACTCTCCTAGTATTGTTATAATGCCCAAATACCTTGGCCCAAATACCTTGTAGTATTCCCAAGGTTACACTTATACAAAAGCCCAGAAATACTATTATACTTCCCTCAGTCACAAAACGAAACCCTAAGGAAAACCTTCATAGTCGGTTGAAGTGTTTAAGTAGAAGTTGCGAAGAACTTCTAAGGGTTGTTTGGAGCGGATTGGAGCGCCGGAGTAGGAGCTAAACGTTGTTCAGGATCGACATATAACTTGGATAATTTTGGGCTTATCGAGGTAAACACTCTTGACCTTCTGTTGTAATTGGGAATTACATATTGTAGGAATATATAGTTAAGGTATACTATATATAGAAGTGAACATAATTGTGCGGCAATGTCTTTTGACTTAAGCCTGAATAATACTTACGGCAATGTCTTGCGACTTAAGCCTGAATATAAAGAAGAACTGACGTAATTACATGTGGTGTATTACATGAGACTTGTAGCATTGATGTGTAGTAGAGTTGTACACGTCCGGTTAGGCGTGTAAACCCCAGTTGGTGGGTAGCGCCTCGATAGAGAGGAGATTTACGCTGTGTGGGGAGGTCTTCGAATTTTACGTAGAATATTCGTGGAGACCTTGATGTTAATAGGCGCCGTGGCCTCTATAGGTTGAAGTACTACGTGTGGCGTGATCTACTTGGCTTAGGAGTAGCGAGCGGTTTGAGGTACTTGAGCGTTTTGCTATTAGTCGATAATCATCGCGAGGTATGTGAACCTCTTCCTATCTGTTCTAGCATGATATGTGTATAAATATGTAGTGCGTTAGACGATACGTGTTAATCAGATTTGATTGGTTTGAAACATAAGGTGTTATAACGGCTTTATGGGAAGTTGGTTATAACACTTATGTAGGTAAGAAAATGCCTTGTGGTTTTAAAAGGTAATCGACTTGATATGTGTTAATAAAGAACTTGAAGTATTTCAAAAGATTCTTGAATCGTTTTGAAAGAATGAGTAGTACTTGGTTTTGAAAGCTTAAGAGTTATACTAGCTTTAAGGAAGTTAGGTATAACGGCTTAAGAATGTTTCTTGATTTGGAAATCGAATGTGTATCGACAAACCAACTGCGGCGTTAATAAAAGGAAAATGTATTGACTAATGAAGTATTATTAAAACCAAGTAGAAACCTCCATCCGCATAGAAGCTAAGATAAGACAAAATGATATTACATTTCCTAGATCATGGTCGCTTAATAAGATTGATTATGAATAAGAATAACCTACACTCATATAAGGCATATGTTACTCAATAGTTTTAAAAGGATTAATACATTGAACTATGAAACTTTTCTAAAAAGAGACTTGTGTAATGAATATTAGGCAAACCGGAACTTTAGGAAAAGAAAGGCATTGTGTTGTCTTAAAATGTTTTAAAACTTAAAGTGTTATAATGACTTTATGGGAAGTTGGTTATAACGACTTTATGAGAACAAAAGAAGGGTTTTATCATTGGTTTTAAATGTGGAAACTTGGCTTTAATAAGAGAAGTTGTTTCTGTTTGCTTAAAAGATGTAAGTCACTCTATTTTTATACTACGGGTATCGGGTGACTTTTATAAAAGGAATGGATCTCTTTAAAAGGAATTTAACGTACGTAGTACTTTAGGGTTAAAAACCCGGACTTTGGCATAAAATGAAAGTACCTTGAGTTGTGTAACTTGCCTATGCTTGTTGTTGTGTAGCTTGATTATGCTTGTGGGGATAGCCTTTGTTGTGCAAATGGTGTTCTATATAACCGCGTCTCTGATGGAGTCGGTTGGTAGTTGAGGACTTACTTGGGCGTCTGAAGCGGTGTGGAAAATTCCACGGGTATGCTCGCTGATAGTGTTATTCCATGGACTAGCTCTCCAGAGGTTTCTTCTTGTTCGGCCTTGGTACCGGTGGTGGCTTTCGTGCTTGCCGTCTCGTGGTGATTCGGCCTTGGTACACAGTAGTTAGCCCTCGCACTTGCCCGGCTCGGTGTAGTGACGAAGTCTCGTGATACTGACCTTGGTACCGGTGGTCACCCTCGTACTTGCCCGGTCGCCACGTGGCCCGCCTTGGTATCTGGTAGTCGGCTCTGCTTGCCGTGTCAACCGTGTTTGTGGTTGCATTGTATTATTGGTACGGTCGGATCATTAGTTGTACTTGTCTGCAGTTTTTATGACACGTGGGACACGTGTTCATGTATACTCTTTGGTATTGTTATATCATAAAGCTAGCGATGAGGAAGAAATTTCAGCACGAGTGATAATTTGGAGGGCGAGTCCACGACTTGATATCGTTATATGTTATATCGTAGTTTGGTCATCATACATGTCTCCGCTTTATATAAACTATTATGATTTCATTTCTGATATTCTGATTTCACATACTTGGTACTGTTATCGACCTCCTTGAAGTGCGTTCATGCCGCGGTAGAAATCGTCATTTGCCGATCCCCGTTTAGGATCTCATTTCAGCGTTTTGGGAAGCTCGTTCCGTCGGAGGCTTATCTTTGGCATGTTACCACACAGTGCATAAGTTCTTATGCGTTCAGGTATGGCGGCCCCTGCCGTCATAGTTGTTGTATAAATCTTAAGTGCAGCTTTATTGTAGGCGGGGTTGTAAGGATTATAGAATTCAAATGTCTTTATAAATATATGTTGAAAGCCAACTCTTTTGGTTGGTCTGTTTATTTTTACTATCTCTCATTTCATGTTCATTTTTTACTTTCGCTGATTTTCTCGATGATTGTATCACTAGGGTGCGAGGTAAGGCACGATCCACGGGCAGTTCGGGTGTGACAAAGTGGTATCGAGCGATTAGTCCTCGGAAAGTGTCTACGACCGTGTCTAGTAGAGTCTTGATTATCGATGTGTTGTGCACCACATCTATAATCGAGGAGGCCGAGACATTTAGGATTGGTTTCCATTCTTCTCATTCGAGATCGTACCTTAGAGCCGTGTGATAAGATTGGACCCTCGACATACCGTTTTTACGATTATGCCTCGCGTAAAACGCCCGGGCGAAGGGCAAAGCGGCGAAGGAAAGCTGCGAGTAAAGCGTGGCGAGACCACGATACACGAGCCTCCATCCGCGATGCGGAAGCGAGAGGAGATGAGTCACAAGGAGTGGGCGATTAATGGCGGGGTTGTGGCGGACTTGAGGATAGGTGGGCGCAGCGGTTCGATAACACCGATGGTTCACCTAGATCGAATAGTTCGAGGCTACGGGATTTTACGAGTTGTAGGCGCGAGTTTTATGGGTCGAGGCACGAGGATGATCCGCGAGAGTTCATCAAGCGATTCTGGATCATGAGAGTAATCAAGGCATCGGAGACCGAGTCGGTGGTCTAGGTTCACATCAACTGCGTGATACCGCGATCGGTAGTTTGATTCGTGGGAGCTGTCGAGGAGAGCATGCACTTCCGGCTTTGGGGCGAGTTCTCGAGGCCTTTCTTGCACATTTCTTGCCTCGCGGATGAGGAGGGCTCGGCGACAGATTTTTGGTGTTCTGGCGAGCAGGCGTGCGGTTCGGGAGTACAATGTAGAGTTCGACTCATTAGCCGTGCGTCCCGCGTTGGTAGCTAGTATGGAGGATCGAGTGCACCGATTTGTTCTGAGGCTCGATGATCACCTGGCGAGAGTTGTTCGGTGTAGCTCTTGGTAGGGCATGGACATTACCGCATGCAGCGTATGCACTTGGATGTGAGGCGGATAAATCGACGGAATGACGAGTCGTGAAGAGGGCGAGCAGCGAGGTCCTTTGGTGACTTTCGGCGGACCGCCGGAAGAAAGCGATTATGCGCCTCCACGATCTGAGTGGTCCTCCACAGCCTTCGGGACCTTTGGGATATTCAGGTGCAGGTCAGGGCTCCCAGGTTTCAGATTTTCAGGGGAGTAGGAGTGCTCGCCGGATGAGGTTGCCCTTGTCTCAGTGTGGCCGTTGTGGAAAACTTCATAAGAAGTGTAAATCGACTTCGGGAGATTGTTATTTTGCGGCCAGCGAGGCCATCGGCAAGAGCTGTCCGACCGGGTAGCTGGTAGGATAGCATGGACTACTAGAGCGATTGCGGGTTCTTCACCTTAGCTAGGCGGGATGTTCGTGCCGGCGAGCCGGTAAGTCGCGGTGGGAGTTCCCGATTTTAAGCGGTCCTTTGAACCGCCGATTTTCAGGTATATCCTTAACCCTCTAGAGACTTATATGTATTGATGTTGATGATGTGTTTAGCGTTATGTTGGTTATGAGTTAGAAAGCTTGGCTAGTTGAAAGGATAGGTGTGGGGGCATGGAAAGTGCGAACCTTAGAATATTTCGTGTTGAGACCTTAGATGTGAGGTCATCTTGAATAAAAGATTTTACGGTTAGTCCTTGTTGAAATACTTGGTTTGCGTATAAATGTGTTGTGGGATAAGTCCATGGGTAGTGTGAAATGGAAGTGGTAGCTTTCCTGACCTATATAGGTAAGATTGTTCCGGATCGGGGAACAAGAGCTTGATGCGTTAAGTGGGTCGGGTTGGGGCCATGTTGCGGGCCAACCCGCGGCTGTTCGAGTGGGGTCAGCTGGGTGGTCGCCGGTGGTAAGTCACGAGGTGCTAGGCCCAAGTTTAGTTGACCATCGTATGAGTTCGTGGGTATGTTCGACCAGAAGCAGATTGTGAAGGCCGGGAATGGCCTTAAGGAAGATTGAGGCTAGTAGGATGACCAAGTTGGAGGTGGTGACTCCAAGGTTTCGAAAACTAAAGCGATGACTGAAGTGTGGTACGTTTACTAGAAGAGTTCGAGAAGAGTACGACGAGTAAGGAAGGCCCGTCACTGGTGCCTTACCCCGGGCACCCTAGTGATACAACATCAGAGAAAACCAGCGGAAATAAAAACTTTACACAAGAAATAAGAGATATAATAAATAAGCGAAGCCAACAGCGATTGCCTTGGTATATACATAAAACACGAGCAGTTTAATCCTTTTACAACCACGCCACAACGGTACTACTGACCTCTAAGATTTATACAACAACTATGACGGGGCGGGGCCGCCATACCACGAGCGTCTGAGAACTTACGGACCCGGTAACATACCAAAGATAAGCCTCGACGAACGGAGATTCAAGCTGAAATGAGATCCTAAACGCGGGATCGGCGGTAGATCTTACCTACTGCGGCATGAACGCAGCCCGAAGGAGTCGATAACAGTACCAAGTATGTGGCGCAAATCAGTAATGAAATCATAATAGTCTATAAGCAGAGACATGTATGATGACAAACTACGATATAACATATAACCGATTCACATCGAGGACTCACGCCTCAAATTATCACTGCGTGCGTGGAATTTCTTCCTCATCACGGCGATTTATGATATAACAATACCAAGGATTATACATGAACACCATGTCCCACGTGTTATAAAAACCGTGCGGGACAAGTATAACTACGAGATCCGACGTACCAATAATACAACAAAACACGGCCGTCACGGGGCAAGTGCGGCCGACTCACGGATACCAAGGCGGTCACGCAGTGGCAAGGGCAAGTCTGGCTGACCACCGGGACGGCCGTATCGAAACTTCGTCACTATAATGAAGCGGGGCAAGTCGGTGACTACGAATACCAGCCGAATCGATCACGAGGCAGGCAATCTGAGCCGACCACGAATACCAGGCGAGCGATGAAAACCTCAACGATCAACCGCCTCTATCGAGACGCGGTAACGTAAAACACCACACTTGCACAACAAAGGCTATCATCACAAGCATAGGCAAGTTTCACAACAACAAGCATAGGCAAGTTTCACAACAACAAGCATAGGCAAGTTTCACACAACTCAAAGTACCTTCATTTTATGCCAAAGTCGGGTTTCAACCTAAAGTACTACGTGCGTTAAGTTCTTTAAAGAGATCCATTACTTATTAAAGTCACCCGATACGTAGTATTAGAATGACCAACCCACATTCCTTTTCAAAATCAAGTAACAACATTCTTTTCCTAAGTTCGGTTGCCTAGTTTCAATTACTCAAGCTTCTCATTTTTAAATGGTTTCATAGTTCATAAACTTAATCACTTGATTAGTTTTAGAACAATTGAGTAATATAAGTCTCACGTGAGTAGGTTATTCTTGTTTACAACATTCTTATTACAGAAACCATGATCTAGAAAATGTAATATCATTTTGTCTCATCTTAGTTTCTATGCGGATGGAGGTTTCTACGGTTTTAATACAATTCATCATTATTCAATACATTTTCCTTTATTAACGCCGCGGTGGTGCTGTCGATACACATTCGATTTCGAAATCAGTAAAACATTATCCTTTAAATAAAACCAAGTACTCATTACTCACGAATGAGGTTTCACATAAACATCCACATTAAAACAAATAAGTTAAGTCTCTTATCTTATAAGATCAAGTCTCTTAACTTCTAACATCGGTAAACCATTTTCTTTACCTCTCTTAAGACATTATACCTAACTCCCATCAAGCTAGTATAACTCTTTTTAAAACCTTTAAAACCAAGTGTTACTCTCCCTTCAAAACGATTTAGAAATCTTTTGAAATACATCAAGTTCTTTATTATAACTAGCCAGTTATAATTCACATCAGTTACCTTTTAAAACCACAAAGTATTTTCTTACCTACATAAAGCTGTTATAACTGACTTCCCATAAAGCGTTATAACACTTTATGTTTCAAACCAATCAAATACATTAAACACGTATGCGTCTCTGGTACTACATAGTTACACACATATCATGCTAGAAGAGATAGGAAGAGGTTCACATACCTCGCGACGATTTAACGACAATAAGCAAAATGCTCCCAAGATTACAACCTTGCTAGCCCTTTCCACTCGAGTAGAATACGCTACTCTTAGTACTTTCACCTATAAAGGTCAAAACGTCTATTAACCCCAAAACACAAGTTTCTATCTTTCTATAGAAAATTCGGCAGCACCTCCCCCCCCCGCAACAGCGTAAATCTCCTCCTCTATCGAGGTCGGCTACAAGCCAACGAGGGGTTAACACGTCTAACCTGACGCACAATTCTACACAAGTCTCTTCGCAATACATCCTATGTAAATACAGATTCGATTCGTTCTTTATTCTTGAGCTTAAGTCAAAAGACATTGCCGAATACTAAGTATAGTTCCATATATAGTATACTTCAACTATATATCCTAACAAACATGTAATTTCCAATTACAATAGAGGACAAGATAATTACCTCGATAAGCCCAAAATTATCCGAGTTTAATGTCGCTCCCGAGCAAGGTTTAGCTCACTCAGTGCGCTCCAAACCACCCCAAACAACCCTTAGAAGTTCTAACCAACTTCTACTCACATACCTCAACCAACGAAGAAGATTTCCTTAGGGTTTGGTTTGAGACTAAAAGGACGAAAGGTAGTATTTAGGACTCTACGTAAGAGGTATCTTTGGAATACTACAAGGCACAAGGCTAAGGTATTTTGGGCATTATAACAATACTAGGGAGTATTTCTATACCACAACAAAGGGTATTATCACGAAAACAACTAGGCTAGGGGGTACCAGGCCAGACCTCATGAGGGGAGGAAGACCTCCGGCAAAGGCCACTTTCAAGGGGAGAGGAGCTCTTGGGCGCGAGTCCACCAGAGGGAGCGGAGGGATTCAAGCCTTGGAACCATTGGTGGATGAATGAAGTCTTCACAAAGGGGGTATTTATAGCAAACCCAAATGCCAACGATGGCGAATCAAGCCAAGTGCAAGGCAAGTGTAAGGCCTTGATCAAGCCAAGTGCACCCTAACCCCTACTCCACAAAACATTGCACCAAACAAGCCACAAAACAAGGCCAAAACAAGGCACAAAACAAGGAACCAATAGGCACAAAACGTGAGCCAAAAAGATCAAGCCAAAAACGTGAACCATTCGTTCACTGACGCCACTTGCTTCCAATGTGAGGGTGACACATGTCACCCTCCCGTTGGTCCAAAATGTTTCGTCTCTCGGAAAAATCCGCAAAAATTAAAAAGGACATAGCCGGAATTTTCCCTACGAAAGCTGTGGAAACGTTTCGTCGGAAAACGACTCTAGTCGGCACTTGTGCCCAAATATAACTTTGGCCAAGCCACCTAGGCGGGGGTGACACGTGTCACCCTCCTAATGGCCCTAAAAAAACGTCTTTCGAAAAATATCCACAATGGCCAAAATCTCGAAAACAAAGTGGGCCCCAAAAGCAGTAAATTTCTCCGTGGGCCCACCTGACCAGTTCCGCAAAAAAAATTCCATAATTCTCCACTCTTCCAGGAAGTCCGAATACCAAAACTGGGAATCCAATTCCCATTAACGAACCTTTTCCTTCACAAATAACGGAAACTTTTAAGTCGAAAACTCACATCTTTCTTTCATTTCAAAATTTCTGCGTACACTCAAATGCGTGCGTCCTCACATACATACCTGCAACTACGGTATAACATTCTCCTCGCCAGAAACATTCGTCCGAATGTTCCTTCTCAAGACGGATATCGATGAAGTTCCTCTAAAAGTTGTCAACGCCACGCGGCACGAAATAACACACGTTATCTTCCTTCCTTACTCGTCGTGCCCTTCTCGAACACTTGAACTTTCCCCGTATGTACCATACCTCAGTCATTACTTCCGTTCCCGAAAATCTCTAGAGTCACTACCTCCAAACTTGGTCATCTTACTAACCTCAAACTTCCTTAAGGCCATTCCCGGCCTTTACGAACCGCTTCTGGTCGAACGCGTCCACGAACTCATACGATGATCATACAAACTTGGGCCTAGCACCCTCGTGACCCTACCACCTGGCGGGACCACCCAGAACTGACCCCACCCCAAACCGGGTTACGGTTTGACCCGCAAATGGGCCTAAACCCGACCCCAACGCGCAACTCTTGTTCCCGATCCGAACAATCTTACTATTTCACATCATAAGCTACCACTTCCATCTCACACTACCAGGACTTACCCTTTTCACTAACGTGTTTCTAAATCACATTTTAGCACAAAGCTATCCAAACATAACATTAAACACATCAACAACATAAACAAAACTCTAGAGGTTAAGGATATACTGCTGGCGGTTCAAGGCCATTAAAATCGAACTCCCACCGCGACCTCTACCGGGCCTTCCGGTGTCTGAACATCCTGCCTGGCTACGGAAGGTGAAGAACCCGCAACTGCTCTAGTAGTCCATGCTATCCTACCAGTGCTACCCCTGGTCGGACAATCTCTTGCCAGATGGCCCTGTTGGCCGCAAAAATAACAATCTCCCGAGTTAGTACGACACCCTCCCTTATGAAGCTTTCCACAACGGCCACCGAGACAAGGGCAACCTCATCCGCGAGCACTCCGCTCTCCCGAAATCTGAAACACAGGAGCCCCGACCTGCTCCTGAATATCCTGAAGGTCCCGAAAGCTGTGGAGGACCACTCTGTACTGACGGAGGTACATAACTAGTCTGCTGCTGAGGCGGTCCGCCTCGAAAGTCACCAAAGGACCCTGCTGTTCTGGCCCTCTTCTGCTGACTTTGGTCATTCCGTCGATTTATCCGCTCCTCACATCCAAGTGTATACGCCTGCATGCGGGCAATGTCCATGCCCGGCTGAAGAGCTACACCCGAACAACTCTCTGCAAGGCAATCATCGAGCCCTGTAACATATCGGTGCACTCGATCCTCCATACTAGCTACTAACGCGGGGACGTACCGGGCCAATGAGTCGAACTCCACATTGTACTCCCGAACCGTACGCCCGTTCTGCCGTAACACCAAAAATCTGTCGGCCCGAGCCCTCCTCATCTGGGGAGGCAAGAAATGTGCAAGAAAGGCCTCTGAGAACTCGTTCCATACCGCTGGAAGTGCATGCTCTCCCCTGGACAGCTCCCAAGAATCAAACCAGTCGACTGCGGTATCACGCAGTTGATGTGAACCTAGGGCCACCGACTCGATCTCCGATGCCTTGATCACTCTCATGATCCGCTGTAACTGTCGGATGAACTCCTGCGGATCATCCTCAGGCCTCGACCCATAAAACTCTGGCGGCCTACAACTCAGAAAATCCCGAAGCCTCGAACTATCTGATCTAGGGTGAACCACTGGTGCTCTTTGGGCTGCTGCGTCGGCCTATCCTCAAGTCGCCACAACCACGGCCATCAATCGCCATCTCCTTGTAACCCATCTCCTCGCTGCATGTGGGGTGAGGCTCGTGTATCAGTAGTCTCATCGCCCACCGCTGCGGCTCTAAACTCTCTTTGGTCTTTGGCGGCGTCGTGAAACCCGCCGTCGGCACAACCTCAGTCTTGTGCGGGCTGCGCCTGCGTACTCTCAGATCTCACTAGCAGCACCCTCGGCTGCCTTGCCCTTCTGGGCTCTGGTTGCCTTGCGCGGAGGCATAACTGGTAAAAACGAGATACGTCAGAGGGGTCCAACTTACAACACAGCTCTAAGGCACGATCTCAGAATGAGAAGAATGGAAACCAATCCTAAATGTCCTGCGACCTCACGATTATAGATGTGGTGCACAACACACCGATAATCAAGACTCTACTAGACACGGTGCGGACACTTTCCGAGGATTAATCGCTCGATACCACTTGGCGCCCCGAACGGGCGTCGTGCCTTACCGGCGCACCCTAGTGATACAACATCGAGAGAAAACCAGCGAAATAAAAACTTTACACAAGAAATAAGAGATATAATAAATAAGCAGCCAACCAAAAAGCGATTGCCTTGGTATATACATAAAACTGAGCAGTTTAATCCTTTTACAACCACCGCCACAAAGATTACTGCACTTAAGATTTATACAACAACTATGACGGGGCGGGGCCCGCCATACCTGACGCATAAGAACTTACAGACCCGGGGTAACATACCAAAGATAAGCCTCGACGGAACGGAGATTCCCAAACGCTGAAATGAGATCCTAAACGCGGGGATCGACGGTAGATGTACCTCACTGCGGCATGACGCGGCCCGAAGGAGGTCGATGCAACAGTACCAAGTATGTGAAGCTGCAAATCGTAATGAAATCATAATAGTCTATAAAGCGAGAGACATGTATGATGACCAAACTACGATATATAACATATAACCGATTCATCAAGACGAGGACTCACGCCCTCCAAATTATCACTCGTGCCCGTGGAATTTCTTCCTCACTGCCGGCAGTTTATGATATAACAATACCAAGGATTATACATGAACACCATGTCCCACCTGTGTTATAAAAACCGTACAGGACAAGTATAACTACCAGATCCGACCGTACCAATAATACAATGCAACCAAAACACGGCCGTCACGGGGCAAGTGCGAGCCGACTCATGGATACCAGGCGGTCACGCGGTGGCCGGGGCAAGTACTGGTGACCACCGAGGACCAGCCGTATCACGAAACCGTCACTATCTTGAGCGGGGCAAGTCGCGGTGACTACGATACCAAGGCGAATCGATCGAGGCGGGGCAATGCGAGCGACCACGGATACCCGGGCGAGCGGTAAGAAACCTCAACGATCGGCCAACCTCTATCGAGAGACGCGGTAACACAGAAACACCACACTTGCACAACAAAGGCTATCATCACAAGCATAGGCAAGTTTCACAACAACAAGCATAGGCAAGTTTCACAACAACAAGCATAGGCAAGTTTCACACAACTCAAGTACTTTCATTTTATGCCAAAGTCGGGTTTCAACCTAAAGTACTACGTCGTTAAGTTCTTTTAAAAGAGATCCATTACTTATTAAAGTCACCCGATACGTAGTATTAGAATGACCAACCCACATTCCTTTTCAAAATCAAGTAACAACATTCTTTTCCTAAGTTCCGGTTGCCTAGTTTCAATTACTCAAGCTTCTCATTTTTAAATGGTTTCATAGTTCATAAACTTAATCACTTGATTCCGTTTTAGAACAATTGAGTAATATAAGTCTCACGTGAGAGTAGGTTATTCTTGTTTACAACATTCTTATTACAAATGACCATGATCTAGAAAATGTAATATCATTTTGTCTCATCTTAGTTTCTATGCAGATGGAGGTTTCTTGGTTTTAATACAATTCATCATTATTCAATACATTTTCCTTTATTAACGCCGCAGGTGGTGCCGATACACATTCTGATTTCCGAAATCAGTAAAAACATTATCCTTTAAATAAAACCAAGTACTCATTACTCACGAATGAGGTTTCACATAAACATCCACATTAAAACAAATAAGTTAAGTCTCTTATCTTATAAGATCAAGTCTCTTAACTTCTAACATCAGTAAACCATTTTCTTTACCTCTCTTAAGACATTATACCTAACTCCCCATCAAGCTAGTATAACTCTTTTTAAAACCTTTAAAACCAAGTGTTACTCTCCCTTCAAAACGATTTAGAAATCTTTTGAAATACATCAAGTTCTTTATTATAACTAGCCAGTTATAATTCACATCAGTTACCTTTTAAAACCACAAAGTATTTTCTTACCTACATAAAGCTGTTATAACCAACTTCCCATAAAGCCGTTATAACACTTTATGTTTCAAACCAATCAAATACATTAAACACATGTACGTCTACCGTACTACATAGTTACACACATATCATGCTAGAAGATATAGGAAGAGGTTCACATACCTCGCGACGATTTAACGACAATAAGCAAAATGCTCCCGATTACAACCTTGCTAGCCCTTTCCACTCCTCGATGAGAATACGCTACTCTTAGTACTTTCACCTATACAGGTCAAAACGTCTATTAACCCCAAAACACACGTTTCTATCTTTCTATAGAAAATTCGAAGACTCTCCCCATGACAGCGTAAATCTCCTCCTCTATCGAGGTCGGCTACCACGCCAACCCGGGGGGGGGTTAACACGTCTAACCGGACGCGTACAATTCTACACAAGTCTCTCTTGTCTGATCCCATGTAAATACGATTCGATTCGATTCTTTATTCTTGAGCTTAAGTCAAAAGACATTGCGAATACTAAGTATAGTTCCATATATAGTATACTTCAACTATATATCCTAACAAACATGTAATTTCCAATTACAATAGAGGACAAGATAATTACCTCGATAAGCCCAAAATTATCCGAGTTTAATGTCTCTCCTGAGCAATGTTTAGATCCACTCCGTGAGCTCCAAACAACACCAAACAACCCTTAGAAGTTCTAACCAACTTCTACTCACATACCTCAACCAACGAAGAAGATTTCCTTAGGGTTTGGTTTGAGACTAAAAGGGCGAAAGTAGTATTTAGGACTCTACGTAAAGAGGTATCTTTGGAATACTACAAGGCACAAGGCTAAGGTATTTTGGGCATTATAACAATACTAGGGGAGTATTTCTATACCACAACAAGGGGTATTATACGAAAACAACTAGGCTAGGGGTACCCAGCTAGACCTCAAGCGAGGAGGAAGACCACCGGCCAAAGGCCACTTTCAAGGGAGAGGAGCTCTTGGACGAGTCAACAAGAGGAGGAGGATTCAAGACTTGGAAACATTTGTGGATGAATGAAGTCTTCACAAAGGGGTATTTATAGCAAACCCAAATGCCAACCAATGGCCAAGATCAAGCCAAGTGCAAGGCAAGTGTAAGGCCTTGATCAAGCCAAGTGCACCCTAACCCCTACTCCACAAAACATTGCACCAAACAAGCCACAAAACAAGGCCAAAACAAGGCACAAAACAAGGAACCAATAGGCACAAAACGTGAGCCAAAAAGATCAAGCCAAAAACGTGAACCATTCGTTCACTTGGACGCCCACTTGCTTCCAATGTGAGGGTGACACATGTCACCCTCCCGTTGGTCCAACATGTTTCGTCTCTCGGAAAAATCCGCAAAAATTAAAAAGGACATAGCCGGAATTTTCCTACGAAAGTCGTGGAAAGCGTTTCGTCGGAAAGCGACTTAACGCACTTGTGCCCAAATGTAACTTTGGCCAAGCCACCTAGGCGGGGGTGACACGTGTCACCCTCCTAATGGCCCTAAAAAAACGTCTTTCGAAAAATATCCACAATGGCCAAAATCTCGAAAACAAAGTGGGCCCCACAAAACCGTAAATTTCTCCCGTGGGCCCCACGTGACCATTTCCGAAAATAAAATTCCATAATTCTCTAATATTCCAGGAAGTCCGAATACCAAATCTGGGAATCCAATTCCCATTAACGAACCTTTTCCTTCACAAATAACCGGAAACTTTTCCGTCGAAAACTCACATCTTTCTTTCTTTTCAAAATTTCTGCCGTACACTCGTACGTACGTCCTCACATACATACCCTGCAACTACGGGGTATAACAAGTTCGTGGGTATGTTCGACCAGAAGCAGATTGTGAAGGCCGGGAATGGCCTTAAGGAAGATTGAGGCTAGTAGGATGACCAAGTTGGAGGTGGTGACTCCAAGGTTTCGAAAACTAAAGCGATGACTGAAGTGTGGTACGTTTACTAGAAGAGTTCGAGAAGAGTACGACGAGTAAGGAAGGAAGAGAACGTGTGATATTTCGTGGCCAGGTGTGGCGTTGGCAATTTGCTAGAGGAACTTCATCGATATCCGCCTTGAGAAGGAACATTCGGGACGAATGTTTCTAAGGAGGGGAGAATGTTATACCCCGTATTTCCAGAGTATGTACGTATGGACGTACGTACGAAATTTGAGCCTTAAGTTAGGCATAGGACCGAAATTTGGGCACAGTGCGAATAAGTCGTTTTCGGAAAACGTTTCCACGACTTTCGTAGGGAAAATTCCGCTATGTCATTTATAATTTTGCAGATTTTTCCGAGTGACTAAACATTTTGGACCAACGGGAGGGTGACACTTGTCACCTCATTGGACGATTTAGGGGCGGTCGAGGTGGTTGGCCTTGGGCGATTGGTCCCTTAGTTTTGGCCTTGTTTTGTGCCATGTTTTGTGGAGTGTTTTGTGGAGTAGGGTTAGGGTGCACTTGGCTTGATCTTGTCCTTACACTTGCTATACACTTGGAAGGATCTTGGCCTGGTTGGCCTTTGGTTTTGCTATAAATACCCCACAAGCTTGAAGACTTCATCCATTCCTAAAATCCCCAAGTCTTGAAAATCCTCCTCCCTTTCTTGTGCTCTGCCATGAGCTTCCTCCCCTCGTGTGGCCTTTGGCCGAGAGGATTCCCTCCTCCTCACAGTAGTGTGGCCGTGGGTACCCCTAGCCTAGTTGTTTTCGTATAATACCCCTTGTTGTGGTATAGAAATACTCTCCTAGTATTGTTATAATGCCCAAATACCTTGGCCCAAATACCTTGTAGTATTCTCAAGGTTACACTTATACAAAAGCCCAGAAATACTATTATACTTCCTCACCACAAACGAAACCTAAGGAAAACCTTCATAGTCGGTTGAAGTGTTTAAGTAGAAGTTGCGAGAACTTCTAAGGGTTGTTGGAGCGGATTGGGCACGGAGTAGGAGCTAAACGTTGTTCGTGATCGACATATAACTTGGATAATTTTGGGCTTATCGAGGTAAACACTCTTGACCTTCTGTTGTAATTGGGAATTACATATTGTAGGAATATATAGTTAAGGTATACTATATATAGAAGTGAACATAATTGTGCGGCAATGTCTTTTGACTTAATCCTGAATAATACTTACGGCAATGTCTTGCGACTTAAGCCTGAATATAAAGAAGAGAACTGAACTGTAATTACATAGGACTGTATTACAGTAGACTTGTGTAGCATTGATGTGTAGTAGAGTTGTACACGTCCGGTTAGGCGTGTAAACCCCCGGTTGGTGGGTGGCGGCCTCGATAGAGGAGAGATTTACGCTGTTGCGGGGAGGTCCGCGAATTTTCGTAGAATATTCTACGTGGAGACCTTGATGTTAATAGGCGCCTTGTGGCCTCTATAGGTTGAAGTACTACGTGTGGCGTGATCTACTTGGCTTAGGAGTAGCGACGGTTTGAGGTACTTGGGCGTTTTGCTATTAGTCGATAATCATCGCGGTATGTGAACCTCTTCCTATCTGTTCTAGCATGATATGTGTATAACTATGTAGTACGTTAGGCGTACGTGTTAATCGTATTTGATTGGTTTGAAACATAAGGTGTTATAACGGCTTTATGGGAAGTTGGTTATATGACACTTATGTAGGTAAGAAAATGCCTTGTGGTTTTAAAAGGTAATCGACTTGATATGTGTTAATAAAGAACTTGAAGTATTTCAAAGATTCTTGAATCGTTTTGAAAGAATGAGTAGTACTTGGTTTTTGAAAGCTTAAGAGTTATACTAGCTTTAAGGAAGTTAGGTATAACGGCTTAAGAATGTTTTCTTGATTTGGAAATCGAATGTGTATCGACAAACCACTGCAAGCGTTAATAAAGGAAAATGTATTGACTAATGAAGTATTATTAAAACCAGTAGAAACCTCCATCCGCATGAAGCTAAGATAAGACAAAATGATATTACATTTCCTAGATCATGGCGCTTAATAAGATTGATTATGAATAAGAATAACTACACTCATATAAGGCATATGTTACTCAATAGTTTTAAAAGGGATTAAGACATTGAACTATGAAACTTTTCTAAAAGAGACTTGTGTAATGAATATTAGGCAAACTGGAACTTTAGGAAAAGAAAGGCATTGTGTTGTCTTAAAATGTTTTAAAACTTAAAGTGTTATAATGACTTTATGGGAAGTTGGTTATAACGACTTTATGAGAACAAAGAAGGGTTTTATCATTGGTTTTAAATGTGGAAACTTGGCTTTAATAAGAGAAGTTGTTTCTGTTTGCTTAAAAGATGTAAGTCACTCTATTTTTATACTACGGGTATCGGGTGACTTTTATAAAGGAATGGATCTCTTTAAAAGGAATTTAACGTCGTAGTACTTTAGGAGTTAAAACCCGGACTTTGGCATAAAATGAAAGTACCTTGAGTTGTGTAACTTTCCTATGCTTGTTGTTGTGTAGCTTGCTTATGCTTGTGGTGATAGCCTTTGTTGTGCAAATGGTGTTCTATATAACCGCGTCTCTCCATGGAGTCTTGCGGTTGGTAGTTGAGACTTACTTGGGCGTCTGCAGCGATGTGAGAAAATTCCACGGGTATGCTCGCTGATAGTGTTATTCCATGGACTAGCTCTCCATGAGGTTTCTTCTTGTTCGGCCTTGGTACGGTGGTGGCTTTCGTACTTGCCGTCTCGTGGCTGATTCGGCCTTGGTACACGGTAGTTAGCCCTCGCACTTGCCCTGTTCGGTGTAGTGAAGTCTCGTGATCTGACGCTTGGTACCGGTGGTCGACCACCGTACTTGCCGGTCGACTCGTGGCCGGCCTTGGTATCTGGTAGTCGGCTCTGCGCTTGCCGTGTCAACCGTGTTTGTGGTTGCATTGTATTATTGGTACGGTCGGATCCGGTAGTTGTACTTGTCTGTCACGGTTTTATGACAGGTGGGACTGGTGTTCATGTATACTCCTTGGTATTGTTATATCATAAAGCTGCCGGTGAGGAAGAAATTCCGCGCAGTGATAATTTGGAGGCGGGAGTCACGACTTGATATAACGGTTATATGTTATGTCTTGTAGTTTGGTCATCATACATGTCTCTGCTTTATATAAACTATTATGATTTCATTTCTGATATTCTGATTTCACATACTTGGTACTGTTATCGACCTCCTTGGCTGCGTTCATGCGCGAGTAGAAGTACATCGGATGTCGATCCGCGTTTAGGATCTCATTTCATTTTGGGAAGCTCCGTTCCGTCGGAGGCTTATCTTTGGTATGTTACCACAGTCCGTAAGTTCTTATGCGTTCGGGGTATGGCGGGCCCTGTCGTCATAGTTGTTGTATAAATCTTAGAGTGCATGCTTTGTTGTGGCGAGTTGTAAGGATTATGCTTGTTCAAATGTCTTTATATATATATGTTGAAAGGCAAGCTGTTTTGGTTGCTTTGTTTATTTTAATATCTCATTTCATGTTCATGTTTTACTTTCCGCTGATTTTCTCGATGATTGTATCACTAGGGTGCGGTAAGGCACCGATCACGGGCAGTTCGGTGTGACAATTTATCCGAGGCTTGTCTCTTTTGATGCAGTCTTTTCCACAGTGTTGTAGATTTATGTACATTCAGGTATGGCGGGAGCCTGTCCCGCCACGATTATTATTCTAAGTGCATATTCACCTTTGTGGTTGGTATAGGCCCGATTATGCAGTTGTACTTTTGAGTATGTTTATATTATGGAAGCGGTCTTATCGGCTTTGAGATGTTATTGTTTTCACATGTGTTATTGATGTGTATGTTCATTGCTATTCTCGATGTATACAGACAAGGTGCCTGGTAGGCGCCGATCGCGGACCGGTCGGGTCGTGACAAAATTGGTATCGAAGCGATTAGTCCTCGGAAAGTGTCTGATCGTGTCTAGTAGAGTCTTGATTATCGGTGTGTTGTGCACCACATCTATAATCAGGAGGCTGCAGGACATTTAGGATTGGTTTCCATTCTTTTCTCTCTAAGATCGTGCAGTAGAGCTGTCTCATTAGGATGAATCCTCTCTGACCTAGTCTTATGAAACAGATATGCCTCGCGGAGGCGGCGGGGCCAGAAGGGCAAAGCGGCGGGAGGCGCTAGCGATACTCGAGGGTTACGGACTCGAGCCTGACTATACGAGGTAGTAAGGCGGGTCGGCGAGTTCAGACGCCGGCGATATTAGAAGGCGAGCGGCGGTAGCTCGAAGGTTCCGCACGAGCCTCGATTCCGCAATCGGGTCGAGTATAGAACTACGAGAGCAGATCGATTATTGACGATATAGTAGTCGGGCGGCGAAGCGAGAAGCGGCGACCCTGTGGTCGACAATTTGCGGATTAGGGATTTTTTGGGTTGTCATCCACCTGAGTTTTATGGTTCGAGGTCGGATGAGGATCCGCATGAGTTCATTCGGCGACTCTGACGGACCATGCAGTTTTAGGGCTTGAGACAGTGCATTACGCTAGCCTCCTGGGTTGCGCGATATTGCGTTGAACCGGTTTGAGTCGTGGTTGCTTTCGAGAGGTGATGATGCTCTTCCGGTGTTTGGGAGGAGTTCTGAGGCCTTCATGGTTCACTTTTGCCTCACGAGATGAGAGAGCCGGGTAGATGATTCTTGACCTTGAGGCGAGCGGGAGGCTGTCGGGAGTATAGCAGAGTTTGACTCCTTGGCGGTGCGCATACTATTGTAGGCGACATGGTGGATAGGGTTCATCGTTATGTGATGGGGCTTGGCCGTCATATGATTACCGCGTGCTTAGGTGTGGCTCTTGCCCGGTATGGACATCGCCGGAGATGCGAGCCTATGCGCGAGGATCGAGGTAGAGAGGAGGACGGTGACTCGAGCCCGGCCAGAGGCGGGACATCGAGTCTCGAGGCGATTTCGGCGGGCGGCCTCGGCGGCGAACAGTCCACTTTCCGGCCAGCGAGTGCTCCTTCACGGTTTTACGGCAAGAGTCGATCAGCCAGTCATTCGAGGCGAGTCGAGCTCGGGACTTGAGATTTCGAGGCGGAACCGTCACCGTCGGGACCACCACACCTCGGTGTGCTCGATGCGGTAGGTTCCACGAGCGAGTGTTGCGAGCGGGAGCTTGTTACTCGTGTGGCGCGGGGCCATTTGAGAAGATTGTCCGTCTGAGGCGGCGTGAGTGGTGCGGTGCAGCCGGCGGGATCTATTGCGGGTCTTCTTCTCCTTACGTGGTTATGCGCCGGGAGGCGAGTACTCGTGGAGGCGGGCGCGGTAGAGTCGTGGTGGTGGTTCGATTCTAGCGGTCCCGAACGCATATATTCATGCTTGACCTCGGGATCGGGAGGCTTCCACGCCGTCACGGTACATTATTGATTTCATGTTGTAGCGTTTATGCTTTGATAGATCCAGTTCTACCTTGTCCTATGTGTCCCCTCTTGTGCGGGTAGAATCGGGATAGGCCGAGTCGATAGAGCCTTTTGAGGTAGCTACGCCTATGGGATATTCGGTGTTAGCGGCGGGTGTCTGAGAGGTTGTCAGGTTTATATTCTGATCGTCGGACCTGCAGAACTTGATAAATTTGGAGATGACGATTTTGATGTCATTATGGGTATGGGTGGTTGGCTTCTTGTTATGCCAACGTCGATCGTAGGGACAGTTGGTTCGGTTCGATTTCTGGCGAGCGATTATCAGTGGAAGGGCAACCACAGCGTCTCAGGGGTAGGTTTATTTCTTACCTCAAGGCTAGGAAGATGGTGCGAGAAAGGTACATCTATCATCTGGTTCGGGTATTTGATACTGGTGAGTGCAGTTCTTGATCGATACCGATGGTTAGGAGTTTCGGATGTGTTCCCGGATAATCTTAGGGTATCCTCCCGAGAGGAGATTGAGTTTTGTATTGACACGTTGCGGACACTCGGCCTATTTCCATTCTGCCATACGAGAATGCTTTCTTGAGTTGAGGAGTGAAGGACAGTGAAAGATTTCTTTGGAAAAAGGCTTTATCAGGCATAGTGTATCTCCATGGGGAGCGCCGGTCTTGTTCGTGAAGAAGAAGGATGGGACGCTGCGTATATGTGTTGATTCTGACGGTGAATAAGGTAACCATCAAGAATAGGTACCCACTCCCGGATTGATGATTTGTTTGACCAGGTGCGAGTGCGAGTGTTTCTCAAAGATAGAACTGCGATGCAGTTATCATCGAGTTCGAGTTCGAGGCGGACATCCCAAAGATCGCATTCGGGACCGGTATGGGCACTATGAGTTTAGGGTTATGTCTTTTGTTTTGACCAACGCTCCAGCGGTATTTATGGATTTGATGAACCGGTTGTTCAAGCCATTCTTGGATACTTTTGTGATAGTATTCATTGACGACATCTGGTTTATTCGCGGTCGAGCGAGAGCATGCGACCACTCGGCGAGGCGGTACTCGGGGTTCTTGGGCCGGCGGTTGTCGCCAAGTTCTCAGTGTGAGTTTTGGTTGGCCTCGGTGGCATTCTGGGGCATATTATTGGCTGATGGTGTTCGCGTGGATCGGCAAAGATTGAGGCGATCAAGTCTTGGCGAGACCTACTACTCCGGCCGAAGTGCGCGATTTCTTAGAAGTGGCGGGGTATTATCGTAGGTTTGTGGAAGCGGTTGCTTCGATTTCCGCGCGTTGACTAGTGACTCGGAAGCGGCCAAGTTCCGATGGGCGAGGCTTGCGGCGGGGTTTCCGATTCTTTGAAGGAGAGGTTGACTACGGCCCGATTCTTACTCTTCCCGGAGGGTTAGGCAGATGCGTGATCTATTGTGATGCCTCGGGTATCGGGCTAGGGTGTGTTTTGATGTAGCACGGCAGGTTATAGTCTATGCTTCGGAGTTCTGGAAGCATGAGAGAATTACCCTACCCATGACTTAGAGTTGGCGCGATTATTCATGCCTTGAAGATTTGGAGACATTATTTGTATGGGGTTCGTGTGGATATTTATACAGACCACAAGAGCCTCAGGTATATCTTCGAGCGAGAGAGTGAACTTGAGGCGAGAGGCGGTGGTTAGAGTTCTTTGAAAGACTATGATGTTGATATTCTATACCATCGGGAAAGCCAACGTAGTTCTTGATGCCTTGAGTCGTAGATCGATGGGGAGCTGTCGGAGAATACGGCGGAGAGGCGGGGACATGGTCGTCGAGATCCACGATTAGCGAGCCTTGGGGTTCGATTGATCGATCGAAGCGATAGTGAAGTGCGGGTTCGTGAGGTTGCGAGTCTTCCATCGTTGATGAGGTGAAGAAGCGGCAGTTTGAGGACCCGATGTTGATGCGGTATCGGGATGTAGCTCTTGGGAGGAGAAGAGTCTATTCGAGTAGCGCTGATGGGGTCTTTGAGATTTGAGGTCGGTTGTGTGTTCTCGATGTGTCAGGACTTGTCGGTGCAGGAGAAGGCACGGTGCTCGTTATTCTATTCATCCGGTCGACAAGATGTACCATGACCTCGGATGTTTGTATTGGTGGGATGGCACGAAGAGGGCGTGGCGAGTTTTGTTGCCTGATGTCTAATTGCCAGGTCAGTCGAGCACGAGGCCCGATGGATTATTACAGCTATTGAGATTCCGACTTGGAAGTGGGAGGTGATCAACATGGACTTTGTTACAGGTTACCTCGTACTCGGAAATCGACTCCATTTGGGTTATTTTTGTGGTGTGAAATCAGCCCATTTCCTTCGATCGGGGCAGCGTTTTGGTGAGACTATGCGGATTGTACATCGGAGAGGTTGTGAGGCTGCGGTGTCGGTGTCGATTATATCCGATAGGAGCCCGATTCTGGCTAACTTCAGGTCTTTCGGAAGGGTTTAGGGACACATGTGAGTCTCAGTACAGCATTTCATCCTCAGAATGACGGGCAGGCAGATCGTACTATCCAGACACTTGAGGATATGTTGCAAGCCTGCGTGATTGATTTCAGGGGTAGCTGGGAGGATCATTTGCCTCTTATGGAGTTTGCTTATAACAACAGCTACCATTCCAGTATACAGATGGCGCCATACGAGGCTTTATATGGGCGGAAATGCAGGTCGCCGATTGGTTGGTTCGACGTGGGCGAGGTACAGTTAGTTGGCGGACATGGTTCAAGTGGTGTGGATAAAGTAAAGCTTATCCAGAGGCGTTAGCGGCTCGAGTCGGCAGAAGTCCTATGCGGATAATCGGCGTCGGCATTTGGAGTTTCAGGTAGACGATTGGGTCTTCTTGAAGGTGTCACCCATGAAGGGTGTGATGAGATTCGGTAAGAAGGGGAAATTCGGCCCAAGGTACATTGGGCACTACCAGATCGTCCAAAGAGTGGGCAAGGTTGCCTATGAGTTGGATCTGCCATCAGAGTTAGAGGCGATACATCCGGTCTTCCATGTTTCTATGTTGCGGAAGTGTATCGGTGATCCAGTGAGAGTTTTCCCTACTAGTGAGGTCCGGTGTGAGGGTTATCGTATGAGAGAGTCCATAGCGATACTCGATCGCCCAGTCGGCGACTACGGACCAGGATGTAGCTTCCACAAAGTCTGTGGAGAAATGATAACAGGAGAGATGACTTGGGAAGCGGAGGAGGACATGTTGAGGAAGTATCCTCACTTATTCCTATACCTTGAGTAATTCTTTTCCCTTACTTGTCAAGTTTTATTGAAGCATTTGTTTTGAGTAAATGTTTTTATGTGGCCGTGTGTGGCATTATTGGTATGTCGGGGTTGTGGAAGGAAACTATGTCGCAGTTTTAAGTGTGACTCCAAAAGAACATTCGGGGACGAATGTTTCTAAGGAGGGAAGAATGTTACACCAGTAAATTCTAATATAAGATAAGTGGGACGCATGTATTGAGCAGTTTTGAGTCTACTTTGGAGTGTTGTACCCCAGTTTTAAGAATTGAGGGGTGTTTACCAAGACTAGTATAAAGTTGGATGAGTCTAGTTTCCAACGCACCAAACCGCTCGTCGATTGGACATCGGAGCGGAGGGTATGGCGTTAAGTTCGGTGGGACGGCGTGGGAAGATTTTTGAATCAGGTGTCGCAGCGTGGCCGTTATGAGCGAACGCACCACAAATCTGAAAGTTCTCTGAGGTTACATCGCCACGCGAGGCGGAATTTTCGCGTGATCGATCTTTGAAAACGAGGATATTTTCGAAAAAAACTTATGGGAGGGTGACAAGTGTCCCTCCCATCTTGTTGACCAAGAAAAAAGGGCCCTATTTTACGACCAAGTCTTGAAAGACTTGGTCATTTCACCTTAAGGACTCTAAAGAGCTTTTCTCTCTCTTTTCTCTCAAGGTTTTGATGGGAGCTTAGCCTAGAGGGTTTTGTTGGAGCGGCGGTAAGAAGGCAAAGTGTTGATAAGCTTGTGGGAAGCTCACGAGGACGAGTTTGGCGGGAAAAGGTGTTGAAGAAAGAGGGCTTTAGTGTGCTAATCCAAAAGGTAAAAGATTTCCTCTTCTCTTGGAATTAACAATAATCCTTGTTATAGCTGATATTGACCAAGTGAATCATGTTTTAGATTGATATGAATTATAGGTTTTGATAGCCATTTGAATTGTGAAATACAAAGGAAATCGATAGTTATAGTTGTAGCATGCTATATAAATGGAAGGTTAAGGTTGTCAAAGTTAGTTATGGCTATATAACTTGTGAAGGAACTTTGTGGGTGAAAAAGACTTGTCGTGGTTATTTATGTAGTCAAAATGGCCGTTAACATTGGATTGTTGTATATGAATTGTGGGGCGGAATTTTATACGTCTTGTAAGGCGTATAATCCCCTTTTTGACTAATGATATGTTGAGCCTTAAATGTGGCATGTTGGTTATTGTATTCGGCCTTGAAAAAGGTGGCAAAGTAAGTAGAAACAAAGGAGGTGCTGTCCGATTTTCCGTAGAACTTAGTGACCTTACACTTGTGATATTCTACGTTTGAAGTAAGACGTTAATAGACGTATTGTGGATATTATAGGTTGACATACTTCGGGAGGGATATTGTACTTGGCAAGTGGTTGACCCGAAGAGGTATGTAGAACTTTTCCTATCTTTTGAGCATGACTAGTTGTACGTATATAGTACGGTAGACGTACATGACCATGATATCCTTTACTAGTTTTATGAATAGCCAAGCGGATGAGTTAGTAGAATAACTCACTTCTTGAAAGTATTAAGGATGTCTAATGTTTTATTAAAGTTAAGGGACTTGAAGAGTTTTAAAGTATGTGATACTTGTTCCGTTTTAAACGTATAAGTCCCTTGGATAGGAAATTGTTTATGGCTAATGTATCGATTGCCTAAGGTTTATAATAAAAGGAGTCACTTTATTTTGAAACCTAACTTTATGTTTAATGGTATTGTGACTTGTCTTGAATAGAAATTTTGACTTGATACTACGGTTTATAGTATCTTGGAAGTTTGATATGAAAATGAGTCATTTTGAAAAGGTTAGAAGTACGTAGTACTTTGGGTTAAACTCCCGGTTTTGTTATAACATATTAGTGCCTTAACTGAACAAGAATGAGAGAGTAGATGAATAAGACTAATAAGAAGTTAGGGGGATTCTAACTTGCTTATTTGTTGTATGACTGCCGGTTTGAGATAGGGTAAGAGTATAAGTGAGGGGTAGACCCCCAAGACGCTATACCACCTTCTCCAGGATAAGAGTATAAATGAGGGGTAAACCCCCGAGACGTTATACCACCTATATTATTATCTTCTTCATGGTAAGAGTATAAATGAGGGGCAAACCCCGAAGACGTTATACCACATGCTTCAGGGTAAGAGTATAAGTGAGGGGTAAGAACCCTAAGACGTTATACCACCTGTTTCTATGGGTTCGCTACCCATGATTTGATTGGGAGTCTCCTATTGTGATGTTGTACGTATTTCCCTTGATTTTACTCTCATTGTTAGTAAGGCACTGTGTACTGTAATTTTGTTATCATACATGTCTCCGGCTTTGTTTTAAACTTATGTCGTAATTACAGTACTTTCCAGTTTTACATACTTAGTACATATTGTGTACTGACCCCCTTCCTCGGGGGCTGCGTTCATGCCGCAGGAAAGGGTAAGCAGGTGGTGGATCCACATTCATAGGATCACTTATCAGACGTCGAAGCTCCATTTATCCGAGGCTTGTCTCTTTTGGTACGATCTTTTCCCACGGTGTTGTAGATTTATGTACATTGAGGGTATGGCGGCCACTGTCCGCCACGATTATTATTCCTAAGTGCAGTATTCACCTTTGTGGTTGGGTAAGAACTGATTATGCTGATTGTACTTTTGAGTATGTTTATATTATGGAAAGACGGCATATCGGCTAGCCTGAGATGTTATTGTTTTCACATGTGTTATTGATGTGTATGTTCATTGCTATTCTCGATGTATACGAACAGGTGCCCGGGTAGAGGCGCGATTCGCGGACACAGTCGGTCGTGTGATGTTGACTATTATAGGTTGATACTCTGCGCGCGACATATTCGACTTGGCAGGTGGATTTCGCCGAGGAGGTATGTGATTCTTCCTATCCTCTTGAGCATGATATTTAAAAAAATATATAGTATGGTAGACGTACGTGTGTTAACTGAACGTGGTTTTACTTCGATGTCTTTTGACTTGAGTTTTAAATAATAAGAATCTTGAAGTATTTCAAAAGAATTATGAATCGTTTTCGAAAGAAGAGTAATACTTGGTTTTAAAAGCTTAAGAGTTATGCTAGCTTTATGGGAAGTTAGGTATAACGACTTAAGAAAGATGAAAGGAACGGTTTACTTAATTGTTTATGAAAGCCTTGTATTGATTTCGTAAAAGGGAAATAAGTATCGAACAAACCACTGCAACGCTAATAAAGGGAAATGTATCGACTAAGTAAGTATTATTAAAACCAGTAGAAACCTCCATCTGCATAGAAGCTAAGATAAGACAAAATTGTATTACATTTCCTAGATCATGACTGCTTTAATAAGATCATTAATAAACAAGTTTTGATTTTCTTAAAAAGTTCAAAGTAAGGACTCGATTTATAAAAGACAAAGACTTGAAAATTTGAAGTGTTTTCGTTTAAAAAGGAAGGCATGCTTTTGTCTTAAGTTGGTTCAAAAAGAAGGTGTTATACCCCGTATTTCCAGAGTATGTACGTGAGGGCGTACGTATAAAATTTTAAGCCTTAAGTAGGCAAGGGTCGAAATTTTGTGCACAACCCCCGAAAAGAATCATTTTCCGACGAAACGTTTTCCAAACTTTGCGAAGGGAAAATTACGGCTATGTCATTTATTATTTTTGCGGATTTTTCCGAGAGATGAAATATTTTGGACCAACGAGAGGGCGACATGTGTCACCCTCAAGTTCGCGGAATGGAAGACGAATTCATGGCACGTTTTTGGCCTTTTTGTTGCCTAAAACATTGGTCAAGGTTAGGTAGGATATTTGTGAGATATTTGTGTGGTAGATGAGCAAGTGGGACCCACTTAACACATGTCCTAATCCACACCATCCACTTGCCCCCCCACTTGTCTTGATCTTGGCCATTGGTTGGCCTATAAATACCCCCCTTAGTTGATGAACTTCTTCATCCACACTTAGACATTTCCAAGTCTTAAAATCCTCCCCCTTTTTAGTAGTTCTCGTCAAGCCTCCTCCCCCTTTGTGAGCCTTGGCGAAACCACCCCCTCTCCTTTGTCAAGCCTAGCGAGACATACCCCTTGGTAGAGAAATACTTCTCCAAGTATTGTTATAATGCCAAATACTCTAGCCCAAAAACCTTTGTAGTATTTCCAAGTACCCTCTATACGAAAAGCCCGGAAAATACTACTATACTTTCCTTTAGCCACTAAACGAAACCCTAAGGAAAATCTTCAAAGTTGGTTGAAGTATTAAGAAGAATTTGCGTAGAACTTGTAAGGGTTGTTTGGAGCGGGTTGGAGCACCCGGAGTAGGAGCTAAACGTTGCTCAGGATCGACATTAAATCTTGGATAATTTTGGGCTTATCGAGGTAAATACTCTTGTCCTTATATTGTAATTGGAAATTACATACTGTAGTAGTATAGAAATGAATATAAGATTCATAGAAGAGAATTGAACTGTAATAGAAGGATATTACAGATAAGACTCGAACTGAAATCACATCAGAAGAATATTAAAGTAGAAGATTGAACTGTACTTACATAGGACTGTATTTCTGATGAACTTGTGAAGTTTGACGGGTAGGGAAGTGCTGCCCAATTTTCCGTAGAATCTTGTATCTAGATTTATTCTACCGAGTAGTATAGACATTGATAGACTTGTATAACCGTTATAGGTTGAAGTACTGCGAGTAGCGTATTCTACTCGAAGGGTGGAAAAGGATAGCAGGATTACAGTACTTTGGAGTTATTTGCTAATAGTCGATAAATCGTCGCGAGGTATGTGATTCTTCCTATCCTCTTGAGCATGATATTTTAAAAGAATATATATAGTACGGTAGACGTACGTGTGTTAACTGAACGTGGTTTTACTGCGATGTCTTTTGACTTGAGTCTAAATAATAAGAATCTTGAAGTATTTCAAAAGAATTAAGAACCGTTTTTGAAAGAAGAGTAATACTTGGTTTTAAAAGCTTAAGAGTTATACTAGCTTTATGGGAAGTTAGGTATAACGACTTAAGAGAGATAAAAGGAACGGTTTACTTAATTGTTTATAAACGCCTTGTATTGATTTCGGAAATGAGAATAAGTATCGAACAAACCATCTGCACGCTAATAAAGGAAATGTATCGACTAATTAAGTATTATTAAAACCGGAGAAACCTCCATCTGCATAGAAGCTAAGATGAGACAAAATGATATTACATTTCCTAGATCATGGTGCTTAACAAGATTGTTATAAACAAGAATAACCTACTCACACATAAGGCATATGTTTCTCAAATTGTTTTAAAAGGAGAATTATATTATTAAGTGATTAAAACTATGAACTACGAAACCTTTCAAAATGAGAAGCTTGAGCATTTGAAATTAGGCAAACTTGAGCGTTTGGAAAATAGTGTTGTTACTTAGGGAAGTGTTTTGGTTTACTTAAAAGATTGTCACTCTATTTTTATACTACGGTATTGTGTGACTTTTGTGAAAGAAGCGGATCTTTTAAAGAGTTAATGTATGAAGTACTTTGGGGATAAAAACCGAACTTGTTAACATAAAGTAGAAAGTACCTTGTGTGAATAACTTGATTGTGTTGGTTTGTGATAGCCTTGTAATACTTTCTTGTTGATTTGGTAAGTAAACATGTTAGGATGCTACGTGTGGTAGTATCTTGTGATGTTGTGTAAGGGGTTATTCTTGTTGTGCTTACGTTGTTAAGCGTTAAGCGTTATCTTGTTATTATATCACATACCCTCGACTTGTTATCCGAGGCTTGCCACCGCGATGCGGTCTATCGGCTATGCGGTCTGCGTGTGACTATGCGGGCAGCGGTATGCTCGAGATTGATCATTCGGTGTATTATCCGTCGAGGAGTGCCTTATGCGGTGCGTGTGACTATGCGGTCTATGTGACTATGCGGATGCGGGAGTCGAGGAGAATACCGCGGGCTAGCTACCGTCGAGGAATACCTCATGCGGGCCTATGTGGCATATGCGGGCGGCGGTATGCTCGAGTTAGACGCGCACATTGATCACGAGGCGAGTGGCGGCCGATCATGTAGTGCGGTGCAGAAAGACCTCGTGATACAGTGTATGGCATTGTTGGTACTGTGGGTCTTAGTAGTCGGCTATGCCTTCGTACTTACCCCGTACGGTTTTATTATGACACAGGTGGGACCTGGTGTTCATGTGTATTCCTTGGTGCTTGTTATATCATGGACTGCCGGCAGTGAGGAAGGAATTCCACCGCATGATTGATGTTGTGGGCGTGAGACCCATAGTTGTATTTGCGTGATGACTTTGAGGGCGTGAGTCCCTGACTTGACATGACTGCTTACATATTGCGTATCGTAAATTGTTTATCATATATGTCTTTTGTTTTATATAGACTATTATGATTTCATTTCTGATATTTTGATTTCACATACTTGGTACTGTTGTCGACCTCGCCGAAGTGCGTTCATGCCGCAGGTAGAGGTACACCAGTTTTGATCCTCGCTCATAGGGTCACAGTTCAGCGTTTGGGAAGCTCCGTTTCTCCGGAGGCTTATCTTTGGTATAGTCCCCTGTTGTAGGTGCTTACATTCAGGGGTATGGCGAACCACGTCCCGTTGTTGTTGTCATATCATTCGTAGAGGTCTGTAGTACTGTTGTGGGCAGATTTTGTAATAAGGGATGTAATTGTTCTAGTTGTTATATATATATATATATATATATATGCCGAAAGGCAATTTTCCTCAGATAAACTGTTTCGCACTTCTTATTATTTCATGTCTTGTTTTATATTCCGCTGATTACTCTGATGTATGTCTACTTGGGTGCCGGGTAGGCAGATCACGGGCCCGGTTGGTCGTGATGAAGGTAGGGAAGTTGTTTGGGTTTACTTAAAAGATAGTCACTCTATTTTTGATACTACGGTGCAGTGTGCCTTTTAATGAAAGAAACGGATCTTTTTAAAGAGTTAATGTATGAAGTACTTTGGGTATAAAAACCCGAACTTGTTGACATAAAATAGAAAGTACCTTGTGTGAATAACTTGACTATGTTGGTTTGTGATAGCCTTGTAATACTTTCTTGTTGGTTTGATAAGTAAACATGTTATGATGCTACGTGTGTTAGTATCTTGTAACGTTTGTGTAAAGGGGGTTCCCTTGTTGTGCTTATGTTGTTTAACGATAAGTCGTTGTACTGCTATTATATCACTTACACCCCTGACTTGAAATTCGAGGTTAGCGCCCCGTCGAGGAATACCTCATGCGGTGCATGTGACCTATGCGGGTCGCGGAGTTCGAGATTGATCATTCCGGGTGTATTATCCTGATGCGAGGAGTGCCTCATGCGGTCTGTGTGACTATGCGGTCTTTGTGACTATGCGGACTTCGAGGGTCCAGGAGGATGTCGCAGGTTAGCTACCCCCATTGCGAGGAATACCTCATGCGGGCCTATGTGTGGCCTATGCGGAGCTGCGGTAAGTTCCAGGATTAGACGCGCATTGATCACGAGGCGAGTGGGCGGCCGATCATGTGGCGCGGTCTAGAAAGACCTCGTGATACAGTTTTATAGCATTATTGGCACTGTGGGTTTTAGTAGTCGGCTATGCCTTCGCACTTACCCCGTACGGTTTTATTATGACACAGGTGGGACCTGGTGTTCATGTGTATTCCTTGGTGCTTTTATATCATGGACTGCCGGCAGTGAGGAAGGAATTCCACGGGCATGATTGATATTGTGGGCATGAGACCCATGGTTATATTTGAGTGATGACTTTAAGGGTGTGAGTCACGACTTGACATGGCTACATATTGTGTATATCGTAAATTGGTTATCATATATGTCTTACATTTTATATAGACTATTATGATTTTATTTCTGATATTTTGATTTCACATACTTGGTACTGTTATCGACCTCGCTTGAAATTTGCGTTCAATCCGCGGTAGAGGTACACGATTGTTGATCCTCGCTCATGTGGTCCGATTCAGCGTTTTGGGAAGCTCCGTGTCTCGGAGGCTTATCTTGGGTATAGTCCTGTCGTTGTAGTACTTACATTCGAGGTATGGCGGCCCTATCCGCCATTGTTGTTATAACATTCTTAGAGGTTTGTAATCTTTGTTGTGGCGAGTCTTGTAAAGGATGTATGTATTCAAGTTTTTATATATATATGCGAAAGGCAACTTTTCTCAGATAAACTGTTTCTCACTTCATATTGTTTCATGTCTTGTTTTATATTCCGCTGGTTACTCTGATGTATGTCTACTTGGATGCCCGGGTAAGGCACCAGTCACGGGCCCGGGTTCGTGTCGTGAAAAAAGTGGTATCAGAGCAGTTAATCCTCGGAAAGTGTCTGCAGACCTTATCTAGTAGAGTCTTGATTATCCGTGTGTTGTGCACCACACCAATTATCAGGAGGCTAAAGGATATTTAGGATTGGTTTCCACTCTTCTCACTCTGAGATCGTTCCTTAGAGCTGTGTTATAAGTTGGAACCCTCTAACGTATTTCTTTCCATTACCAGTTATGCCTCCGCGCAAGGCAACCCGAGCCCGAAGAAGCGAAGCGTAGAGGCGTAGTAAACCGAGAGGTTACGAGGCACAAGTCCAATCATCACCGAGGTGGTGCTTCATTCGGGAGTTACGCTCGTCTCGGCCCAAGAAAGTTTAGCAATGGCGGCGATTCCCTCTGCGGCTATGATATCTGGACGCCGGTTCCACGACCCGAGCGAAAGTATGGATTGCAAAGAGACGACCCTGTTACTAGCTTGGTATTGAGCAAACAGAGAATATATTATGTACCGATTTATCTCGGGCCTTGATGATTATCTAAAGCAGGGTTGTGCAAGAGTAGCTCTTGATCGAGCTTGAGCATGACTGCGTGCGGGCTTATGCGCGTGGCCGAGAAACGTAGGATCGGCGGGTTAACCAAGATCGCGAAGAGGCGGTCGGCGGGGCCGCTGGTAACTTTCGAGGCGAATCGCCTCGTGACTGGATATGCGCCTCCGCCCGGTCTGAGTGGTCCTCGCGGGAGTTCGGGGCGTTCGGTATGTAGGAGTTGGTCGAGCTCGAGCTTCGGTTCACGAATACACGTAGGTTCCACCAACCGGATTGATTTTCCCTCGGTGTTCACGATGTGGCGGCGTCATCCCGGGAATGTCGTCTTTTGTTGGTGCTTGTTTTACTGCGGTCGTCGGGCCGTGTGAAAGAATGTTCAAGTAGGAGGATGCAAGTAGGAGGACTCGGCTACCCAGTTAGTTGCGGATTCAGTAGTTCGGAGAGGAAGGGGTGTTAGCCATAGGAGGCCACCCCCACCTCGGTGTGGCCGTTGTGGTAGGTGTCATTGTGCGGAGTGTCGTACTTCTTTGACAGCTTGTTATTCTTGCGGCCAGCAGGGCCATTTTGCGAGAAATTGTCCGACCAAAGGTGGCGCGGATGTAGAGACTCAGCCTTCAGGATCAGTGGCTAGTTCATCACCTTCCTGGTAATGCGCCAGGCGAGGATTGATTAAAGCGACAAAGGGAGTGAAGCGATGAATCTGGTATATCCTTAACCCTCTAGAGATTAGTATGTGTGATAAGATGAGTATATTTTAAGTGTTATGTTCAGATAGCATTGTGTTAATTGTGATTAGAAATCATGGTTAGTTAAAAGGGTAAGATTGGGGATAGGGAAAGTGTGAGCCTTAGAGTTTTATACGTGGAGACCTTAGAGGCGAGGCCATCTTGAGTAAAATATTTATTTTTATGTTTGACCCTTATCGGAGTGCATAGTATACGTGAGATATATTTGTGTGATAAGGCCCTGAGTAGTGTGAAATGAAAGAGGGTAGTTGAGCTAAGAAGACCACTAGGTTTTCGTGACTCGATGGTGAGATTGTTCCGGATCGGGAAACAAGAGCTTGGCGCGATAAATGGGTCGGGTTGAGGCCAGATTGCGGGTCAACTGTTACACCCCGTATGTACAAGACATGTTTTAAGGTAGTACGTAAGAGCTCACAAGTGTTAAGATTTGAGACTTGTAAAAAATTTCGGAATTATGGAAATTGTCGGAAAACGTATTAGTGTGTCGAATGGGAGGGCGACACGTGTCACCCCCCCTTACTATGCCTTGGACGATTTTTAGCAAGGGCATAAGGGTCATTTGACCTTTGTTGCAAGACAAGTCTTGCAACTTGAGGCTTGATATTATTGACTAAGGTCAAAGGTCCCACATGGTCTTGATTCTTTTGTAAGACTACATCTAAGCCTTCCATGTGTTTATATCATAACCCTCCAAGGTGCTTTATATATTACTACTAGTAGAAGGAGAGTTTAACACTTAGAAAAATTGCATAAATTGAAGAACTCATTGGGTGAGGTCTCGGGTTTCACAAGGAGGAAGGAGAGAAAATTTGTTTCTTGTTCATTCAACTCCCCACTTTAAACCAAGGCTCTTAGGTGTATTGTAAACACATCTCAATAGAAAAGTCTTGGAAAAAAGTAGTTTACGGGTTTGTCGCAAAACGAAAACCTAAGGGTCTTTCTAGGTTTTGTTTGGAGTTTTGAAGGATAATTGTTGGTATTGTTCTAAGGGTCTCAACAAGCGGATTGAAGTGTCTTGGAGAGGTTCTAAACTACTAAGGAGCGACTTCGGATTGGAATTGGATTAAGATTCGTTGAGGTATAATCTTGTCCTTTAATGCGTTACAAGATTATATATTATTATTGTTGTTGTTAGCTTTACGTGTTGCTAGCATGAAGTTGAGATGTAGAAGTTTATAAGGATTGTGGATTGATTGTAGCCTTGGAAATCCGGAATGTAATGTAAGCCATGTTAAGTTGGATTTCAATTTAGTCGTTATTAGAATCGTCGCATGTTATGGATTTGAAGATTGTGGTAGTTTTAATCAAATGCGACTTGATATCATGTTATGTTAACAATTTGGATTGAAATGGAAATTTGATAAGAATTGGTATGGTTGAACTCTAGGTGGTCGAATTTGGACTTTTAGTTTGTTATTCAATTGTATTGGACTACTTTCTAAATTGTGAGCCAATTGGGGCTGTTTAGTTATTCATTTGTATTGGACTACTTTCTAAATTGTGAGCCGATTGGGGCTGTTTAGTTATTCATTTGTATTGGACTACTTTCTAAATTGTGAGCCAATTGGGGCTGTTTAGTTATTCATTTGTATTGGACTACCTTCTAATATTGTTGTGAGCCAATTGGGGCTGTTTGGTTATTGTATTTCGGCCTTGAAAAAGGTGGCAAGGTAAGTAAAAACAAAGGAGGTGCTGTCCGATTTTCTGTAGAATTTGGCGACTTAGCACTTAGAATATTCTATGTTTGAAGTAAGAGGTTAATGGACGTATTGTGACCATGATAGGTTGAAGAACTAAGTATAGCGTATCCTACTTGAAGCATGGAATAGCTCAAGGTTGAAGTACTTTGGAGCATTTTACTACTTGTCGACAATCGTCGCGAGGTATGTGAACCTCTTCTTTCGTTGGCATGATCCTACGTATGAAATATCCATGTGATAACATTTTAAGATTTCTTCTACTCTTAGAAGTTAAGAAGTATTTACATTGTGGAATCTAAGTTAAGAGTATGTTTAGATTGTCCTAAGTCTTTACTAGGTCTTATGGGAGGCGTTGGTAAGGATGGTTAGGAAATTATGAGATTTGATTTAAGGGCTATGTATCTTGATTTATTTAAAGTAAGTATGTAAGTTGATTTTTATGTTTGAAAATGACTTGAATTTATATGTGAAAAGGGGATTGGTTTTAAAAGTGTAGATGACATGATTTTTACAAGTATAAGTAAATGGACTTTAAAGAATGTATGTTATGAAGTTTTAAGACTATGAACTTTGATTTTCTTTAAAGGATTATGAAACTTTATTTTTCAAGATTATGGGACTTGATTTCTAAAGTATAAGCGACATGATTTGAAAGAGTGTATGCTACGAGGTGTTAAGGCTATAAGCCTTGATTTTATAAGTAGAAATGACTTAATTTTACAAAGTATGGCTTCTTAATTTATTTCAAAAGATAAGAAGATGGCTTCCAAAAGAGTATGTGACTTGAGCTTTAAAAAGAAAGGAGTTCTATGATTCTTTTTAAGTATGTATATACGTAGTATTTGGATCTAGTTTTGCTAATGTTGTAAGAATAAAAGTGTCTTAAGTTCTCTAAAATGAAAGGTTGTTATAATAGCTTTATGGGAAGTTGTTATGACGACTTAAGAAGAAGTGAAAAGATGGTTTGAAAATGTTATGTAAGGAAAATACACCGAGCCTACAAATAGGCCGGATTACGTTATGAAATACACCGAGCCTACAAATAGGCCGGATTACGTTATGAAATACACCGAGCCTACAAATAGGCCGGATTACGTTATGAGATACACCGAGCCTACACATAGGCCGGATTACGCCATATTACCCCGAGCCTTCACATGGCCGGTTCGTCATCTTACAGGCCCCACAGCGGGCGGATTATGTTATATGATTCCACAATGCACCGAGCCCCAGGCGGCCGGATTATGTTATATGATTCCACAAGATGCAAGGCGGGCGGGCCGGATTATGTTATATGATTCCACAGTACACCGAGCCCCACAGGCGGGCCGGATTATGTTATGTAAGATATGTAAGTTATGTGAAAAAGACTGGATTAAACTCTTAAGTATGTATGTAAGAATATGTTGTTAAATCTTATTGAAAGGAGGAAAGGAACGGTTAATATATGATTGATTTCAGGAGTAAAAAGGACATTCTTTTATACATATATGATTTGGTTATTGCAGTTTATTTCTGTTCCATACTCGGTACCTGTTGTACTGACCCCCTTCGGGGGGCTGCGTTCATGCCCGCAGGTGATAGGTACACAGGTTGGTGATCCTTGCTTTTAGGATCTCTGTTCAGTTTTGGAAAGAAGCTCCTTTCACACCGGAGGCTTATCTTTTGGTACGGTTTCCCTGATGTGGTAGACTTATGTACATTCAGGGGTATGGCGGGGCCCTGTCCCGCCGCAGTTGTAATTCTTAGAGGTCTGTAGTCACATGTTGTGGGTCGGTTTGTAAAAAGAAAGGGATGTAACTGCTGTTGTTATGTATATGTATATGTGTCCAGGAAGGTAGCCTTATCGGCTAACCTGTGGTTTAATTTCTCGTTATTTTATTTTATAAGTTTCATGTATGTTCCGCTGCTATTCTCTGACGTATACCTGAACAGGGTGCCCAGGTAGGGCACCAGTCGCGGACCCGGGGTCGGGTCGTGACATCAACCCGCAGCCCGGTTTGAAGTAAGGAAAAATTGTGGTGGTCCCGTTTTGTGATAGGGTCACGAGGGTGTTAGGCCCAAGTTTAGTTAACCATCGTACGAGTTCGTGGATGCGTTCGACCGATGGTCGGGCGATGAGGTCAGCCCATCTTGTCTTTCGATCGGGTATTTACTCGTGAGAGGTTATGCGAGATATTATATATCGGGAAGGTTGTAAGACCACGGGGTTCCTACTCTTACTTTATGTGACGGTAGAGCCGGTTCTGGCTATTTCTTTTTATGGAGGTTTTACCAGGCGAGGTTAGGAACTCAGGTGAGTCTCAGTATTGCATTCACCCTCGGGCCGGTGTTTTGATTTCAGAGGTAGCTGTAAGGATTATTCGCCTCTTGTTGAGTGAGTATTATAATAGCTACCATTTCAGTATTCGGATGTCGCCTTATGAAGTCGGGTATGGGCGTAAGGGTAGGTTGCCAGTCGATTGGTTCGATGTTGGCAATGTGCAGATAGTTGGTTCATACTTGATTCAGCAGGATGTGGATAGGGTGAAGCTTATCCAGGAGAGGTTATTGGCATCTCAGAGTCAACAGAAGTCGTGCGGATAATCGGCGTCGACACTTGGAGTTCAGGTTGACGGTGGGTTTTCTTAAAGGTACCACCGGAAGGCGTGGCGAGATTTGAAGCGAAACTTAGCGGTACTTTGGCGTTTTGGATCATTTGGAGAATAGGCGGGTTGCCTATAAGTTAGCTTTGCCGTCGGCGTAGGAGAAGCGACGTCCGGTCTTTCATGTTGCTATGTTCAGAAAAGTATCGGAGATCCATCCAGAGTGTTCCCAGTTAATGATGACCAAGTTGGAGATAGTAACCCCGAGATTTTGGAAACTGAAGCAATAACAGAAAGGTGGTAAGTTTATTTAGGAAGTGTTCGAGTGTACGAAGAGGGTACGATGAGTAAGAGAATATAAGTGATCATTACTTTTGTGAAGTAAAGGTGCGAAGGGAATATCTTTTAGGCCTTGGGTGGGAGCTTTTGTGATGCTAGAGGTGATTCCTTGTGGACTTGGATTTAAGTATTTTGCGCGTGTTGTATTGTGGCCATGTGTGGCGTTTGCAAACTGTTTAAGTTATGAGGAACTTTATCGTTATCTGTCTTGGGAAGGAACATTCGGGACGAATGTTTCTAAGGAGGGGAGAATGTTATACCCCGTATTTCCAGAGTATGTATGTGAGGACGTACGTACAATTTTGTAAGCCCGAATTATGTTAGGGACGAAATTGTGAGCTCCTACGAAAGGAATTGTTTTTCCGACGGAAAATTTTCCGAACCTTGTAAGGGAATTTTACGTTTTCAAGAATTTATTTATTTTGGATTTTTCCGAGAGATGAAATATTTTGGACCAACGAGAGGGCGACATGTGTCACCCTCAAGTGGACGGTTTGGTGGACGAATTTGTGGACAAAAGTTGGCACGTTTTTTTCATTTTAAAGCCCTAAAACATTTGGTCAATGTCTTGCTAGATATTTGTGTAGTAGATGGATAAGTGTTATACCCCGTATTTCCAGAGTATGTACGTGGGGGACGTACGTAGAAATTTTCGAACTTATTTAGGCTTGGCCGAATTCTTTTTGTGCACAACACCCGGTTAGAGTCGTTTTTCGAAAGCGTTTTCCACGACTTTCGTAGGGGAATTTCCGGCTATGTCATTTATATTTTTTGCGGATTTTTCCGAGAGACGTAACATTTTGGACCAACAAGAGGGCGACACTTGTCACCCTCTAATTGGTGAAGGTTGGCGGACGAGAATGGGGAGTGTGGCACGTTTTTTGTGTTGAATTGGTGGTCAAGGAGTTGGTAGGATATTTTGGGTAGATGGATAAGGTTGCACATGGCTTAATCTTGGCCTTACACTTGCTATGCACTTGTCTTCATCTTGGCCATTGGTTGGCCTTCACTTGACCTATAAATACCCCTCTAAGTGATGAACTTTCTTCATCCAAAAATCTTTTTCTAAGTGTTAAAAATCCCTCCCCCTTTAGTGTTGAGTTCGTCCAACTCTCCCCCCCCTCCTTTGAGAGTCTTGGCCGAGGCCTCACTCCCCTTTGTGGTGCCACTGGCAGAGGTACCCCTAGCCTTGTTGTCTCGTATAAATACCCCCCTTTTGTGGTATAGAAATACTCTCCTAGTAGTGTTATAATGTCCAAATACCTTGGCCCAAATACCTTGTAGTATTCCCAAAGTTACACTTGTACAAAAGCCCAGAAAATACTATTATACTTCCCTCAGTCACAAAAACGAAACCCTAAGTAAATCTTCACCCGTAGTTGAAGTTATAAGTAGAAGTTGGTTAGAACTTCTAAGGGTTGGTTGGAGCGGGTCGGAGCGCAGAGTAGGAGCTAAACCTTGCTCGGGATCGTATAACTCGGATAATTTTGGGCTTATCGAGGTAAACACTCTTGACCTTCTATTGTAATTGGAAATTACATGTTGTAGGAATATATAGTTGAAGTATACTATATATAGAATTGAACATTATAATTGTGCGGCAATGTCTTTTGACTTAAGCCTGAATAATACTTACGGATGTCTTTGCGACTTAAGCTGAATTTAAAGAAGAAGCTGATCGTAATTACATAGGGTGTATTACAGTAGACTTGTGTAGCATTCTTGTGTAGTAGAATTGTACACGTCCGGTTAGGCGATTAACCCCACTGGTTGGCTTGGTAGCCGGCCTCGATAGAGGAGGAGATTTCTGTTGTTGCGGGGAGAGTCTTCAATTTTCTGTAGAATATTCTACATTGAGATCTAAAGATATTAATAGGCGCTGTGGCCTCTATAGGTTGTAGTACTACGTGTGGGTGATCTGCTTGAGAGTGTGTGAGCGGTTTGAGGTACTTGGGCGTTTTGCTATTAGTCGATACTCGTCGCGAGGTATGTGAACCTCTTCCTATCTGTTCTAGCATGATATGTGTATAACTATGTAGTACGGTGAGCGTCGTGTGTTAAATGTATTTGATTGTCTTTAAACATAAAGTGTTATAACGGCTTTATGGGAAGTTGGTTATAACATTTCTATGTAAATGAGAAATGCTTTGTGGTTTTAAAAGATAAGCGATTGACTTATAACCGACTGGATGTAAAAGAACCTTGGAGTATTCTAAAAGATTAAGAAACCTTTTTGAAAGAAGTGTGTACTTGGTTTGAAAACATAAGAGTTATACCAGCTTTATGAGAAGTTAGGTGTAACGCCTTAAGAGAGATAAAAAGAATGGTTTAATGGGTTAAAAGTTAAGAGACTTATTCTTAAAGGATAAGAGACTTGACTTAATATGGATGTTTGTGTGAAATCTCATTCGTGAGTAATGAGTACTTGGTTTTTGGAAGGAATAATGTTTTACTGATTTCGGAAATCAGAATGTGTATCGACAAACCACTGCAGCGTTAATAAAGGAAAATGTATTGAATAATTGAGTATTATTAAAACCAGTAGAAACCTCCATCTGCATAGAAGCTAAGACGAGACAAAATGATATTACATTTCTAGATCATGGCTGCTAATAAGATTGATTATGAACAAGAATAACCTACTACTAAGGCATATGTTACTCAATTGTTTTAAAAGAGATTAAGACATTGAACTATGAACTTTTCAAAAAAAGAGACTTGTGTATTTGAAATTAGGCAAACTGGAACCTTAGGGAAAAGAAAGGCATTGTGTTGTCTTAAAATGGTTTAAAGCATAAGGTGTTATAACAGCTTTATGGGAAGTTGGTTATAACGACCTTATGAAAACAAAAGAAAGGTTTTTATCATTGGTTTTAATGTGGTAACTTGACTTTAAAAAAGAAAGTATGGAAGTTGTTTTGGTTTACTTAAAAGATATAAGTCACTCTATTTTTATACTACGGGTATGCTTCCACTTTGATTACCTCCTTGTTGTCTTATTGTTTCCCTTTGGACATGCTGACACGATGCGTAGCGCACGGGTATGCTTCCATTTGGAATGCTGTCTTATTGTTTCCCTTTGGACATGCTGACACGATGCGTAGCGCACGGGTATGCTTCCATTTGGAATGTTGTCTTATTTGCTCCCATTGGACATACTGACACGATGCGTAGCGCACGGGTATGCTTCCATTTGGAATGTTGTCTTATTTGCTCCCTTTGGACATACTGACACGATGCGTAGCGCACGGGTATGCTTCCATTTGGAATGTTGTCTTATTTGCTCCCTTTGGACATACTGACACGATGCGTAGCGCACGGGTATGCTCCCATTTGGATTGCTGTCTTGTTGTTATCATATCATGGCATCGCCGGTAGTGAGGAAGGTACTCCACGGGCAGGATTGATGTTGTGGGCATGAGACCCTGAATTGATATAACTGTTATGTGTGTGTACTGTAGTTTGGTTATCATACCTGTCTCCTGCTTTTATAGACTATTATGATTTCATTTCTGATTTTCTGATTTCACATACTTGGTACTGTTATCGACCTCGCCGGGGGCTGCGTTCATCTGCGAGTAGAATCGTCATTTGTCGATCCGCGTTTAGGATCTCATTTCAGCGTTTTGGGAAGCTCCGTTCCTTCGGAGGCTTATCTGTTGGTATGTTACCACAGTGCAGGTTCTTGTACATTCGGGGTATGGCGGGGCCTGTCCCGTCATAGTTGTTGTATAAACTCTTAGAGGTCTGTAGCACTGTGTGGGCAGGGTTTTGTAAAAGGATTAAACTGTTCGTTTTAAAAAAAAAAAGAGTTGTTTATATATATTTTTATGGGAAGGTAACCGTTCGGTTGGCCTGTTTCATTATCTTGTCTCATGTTGATGTTTAAGTTTTTATTTCCGCTGGTTTTTCTCTGATGTTGTATCACTAGGGTGCCTGGGATAAGGCACCAGTCACGGGCCCCGGAACGGGTCGTGACAAAAGTGGTATCAGAGCAGTTAGTCCTCGGAAAGTGTCTACTGACCGTGTCTAGTAGAGTCTTGATTATCGATGTGTTGTGCACCACATCTATGATCAGGAGGCTGCAGGACATTTAGGATTGGTTTCTATTCTTCTCATTACGAGATCGTGCGTAGAGGCGTGTTGTAAGTTGGACCCCTCGGCGTGTAACGACCCGTTAGGGCCGTTCTTCGTGCCTTACCGGGCACCCTAGTGATACAACATCGAGAAAACCAGCGGAAAATAAAACATGAGTCATGAAACAAGAGATATAATTATAAGCAGGCCACCAAAGCGGTTGCCTTGATATATACATAAAACACGAGCAGTTTAATCCTTTACAACCACGCGGCGGTACTACAGACCTGCAAGATTTACAACGACTATGACGGGGCAGGCCGCCATACCCTGAATGTACAAGAACCTACAACTCGAGAACATACAAAGATAAGCCTCCAAGAAACGAGCTTCCCAATCTGTGGCTTGTGATCCTAGGCGGGGATCCACGGCCGATGTACCTCTACTGCGGCATGAACGGCCGAAGGAGGTCTGGCAGTACAAGTATGTGGCGTAAAAATCTTTGTAATGAAATCATACTAGTCTATATAAGCGAGAGACATGTGATAACCAAACTACGATTCACAACATAAAAGCGATCATATCGATCGAGGACTCACGCCTCAAGTCATCACTCAAATATAACTATGGGTCTCACGCCCACAACATCAATCATGTTCGCGTCGCGCGCCCGGAATTACGCCGGTGTAGACATGTCCATGATGCAATAATACCAATGCCCCAGCGCGTACCGGAATTCTACCTCGGTGTGAACGCGTCCATGTGACATCAACAATAATATCTTGGGTGATCAACCACGCGCGTAACACGTGCCCCGAATTCTACCTCGGTGTAGACATGTCCATGTAACCACAATAACAATATATCGGGTAATCAACCCGACCGTGGCCGCGTGCCGGAATCTGCGTCGGTGTAGACATGTCCATGTGACATCAACAACAAGACGATAATCAAAATGGAAACATACGTGGAATTCTCCATCACTGCCCGACGTCGAGTAAGTTCTCAACAAGTCGACCGCCTCTATCGAGAGCAGCGGTAACGTAAATACCACACTTGCACAACAAAGGCTATCATCACAAGCATAGGCAAGTTTCACAACAACAAGCATAGGCAAGTTTCCACAACAACAAGCATAGGCAAGTTTCACACCAACGTAGGCAAGTTTCACACAACTCAAAGTACTTTCATTTTATGCCAAAGTCGGGTTTTAATCCCAAAGTACTACATACATTAAGTTCTTTTAAAAGAGATCCATTACTTTTATAAAGTCACCCGATACGTAGTATTAGAATGACCAACCCACATTCCTTTTCAAAATCAAGTAACAACATTCTTTTCCTAAGTTCCGGTTTGCCTAGTTTCAATTACTCAAGCTTCTCATTTTCAAATGCTCAAGTCACTTATTTTAGAAAGGTTTCATAACTCATAGTCTTAATCTCTTTTAAAACAATTGAGTAACATATGTCATATATATGAGTAGTTTATTCTTGTTTATAACGATCTTATTACAATGACCATGATCTAGAAAATGTAATATCATTTTGTCTCATCTTAGCTTATGCGGATGGAGGTTTCTCTGGTTTTAATACATCATTATTCAATACATTTTCCTTTATTAACGCTGCAATAGTGCATCGATACATTCGATTCCCGAAATCGGTAAAACATTATCCTTTAAAACCAAGTACTCATTACTCACGAATGAGGTTTCACACAAACATCCACATTAAAACAAATAAGTTAAGTCTCTTATCTTATAAGATCAAGTCTCTTAACTTCTAACATCAGAAACCATTTTCACTTACATAAGGTCGTTATAACTAACTTCCCATAAAGCTATTATAACACCCTATGTTTTAAACCAACCAAATCACTTAGCATATGCGTCTACCGTACTACATAGTTCCACAACAATCATGCTAGAAAAGATAGGAAGAGGTTCACATACCTCGCGGCGATTTGTCGACAATAAGCAAAATGCTCCAAGTACTGACGCACTAGCCACTTTCCACTCGAGTAGAATACGCTACTCTTAGCACTTTCACCTATAAAGGTCACAAACGTCTATTAACCCCAAAACACAAGTTCCCATTTCTCTGAGAAAATTCGTGACCTCACACATGGCGTAAATCTCTCTCTATCGAGTAGGCTACCAGCCAACCGGGGTTTACGTCTAACGGGCGTGTACAATTCTACACGATATACTACACAAGTCTGCTGTCTGATCCTATGTAAATCTGATTCGATTCATTCTTTATTATTCTTCAGCTTAAGTCAAAAGACATTGCGAATACGAAGTAGTTCCATATATAGTATACTTGACTATATATTCTAACAAACATGTAATTTCCAATTACAATAGAGGACAAGATAATTACCTCGATAAGCCCAAAATTATCCAAGTTATAATGTCGATCTGAGCAAGGTTTAGCTCTACTCAGTGCGCTCAAACAACCCTTAGAAGTTCTAACCAACTTCACTCAAATACTTGACCAACCGTGAAGATTTCCTTAGGGTTTCGGTTTGAGACTAAAAGGACAAAAGGTAGTATTTAGGACTCTACGTAAAGAGTTATATTTGGAATACTACAAGGTACAAGGCAACGGTATTTGGGGAATTATAACAATAATAGGAGAAGTATTTCAATACCCCACGGGAGGGTTATTATACTAAAACAACTAGGCTAGGGGTACCCGGCTAGCACCACAAAGGGGAGGAACCCTCGGCCAAAGGCCACACGAAAGGGGAGGAAGGCTCTCGGCTAAGAGCTCGCAAAGGGGAGAGGGTTTCAAGACTTGGAAGTTTTGGAATGGATGAAGTCTTCACTTGGGTATTTATAGCAAAACCAAAGGCAACCAAGGGCAAGATCCTTCCAAGTGTATAGCAAGTGTAAGGGCAAGATTAAGCCAAGTGCACCCTAAACCTACTCCACAAAACACTCCACAAAACAAGCCACAGCAAGGCATACTTGAGGGCGATCGGCCAAGCCGACCAGCCCGAGTCCCTCCAAATCATGATAGGGGTGACAAGTGTCACCTCCCGTTGGTCCAAAAGGTTTCGTCTCTCGGAAAAATCCGCAAAAATACAAAGCGACATAGCCGAATTTTCCGCCAAGTTCTGTAAGCGTTTCGTCGAAACGACTCTAACGGTGTTGTGCACAAAGGTAAAATCGGCCAAGAGTGCCACGTGGGGTGACACGTGTCGCCCCGATTCGCCTGAATATTTCGTCTTAGAAAATATCCAAAATCTGAAATCTCAAAAACAAAGCGGGCCCACAAAGCCAGTAAATTTCTCCGTGGGCCCACGTGACCATTCAGAAAATAAAATCTCAAAATTCTAATATAATATATGAAGTCCAAATACCAAATCGGGAATCCAATTCCCGTTAACGAACCTTTTTCTTCACAAATAACAGGAAACTTTTAGTGAAAACTCACATCTTTCTTTCTTTTCAAAATTTCTGTAGTACTCTGCACGCGTCGTCCTCACATACATACCACTGCAACTACGGGGTATAACATTCTCCTCGCTTAGAAACATTCGTCCCGAATGTTCCTTCTCAAGACGGATATCGATGAAGTTCCTCTAACAAGTTCCGACGCCACGGCAGCCCACGAACTAACACACGTTCTCTTCTCCCTAACTCGTTGTACCGCTTCTCGAACACTCGAACTCTTTCTAGTATCCGTACCACACCGTCAATGTTTGTTTCCAACCTTTGGAGTTACTACCTCAAACTTGGTCATCTTACTAACCTCAAACTTCCTAAGGCCATTCCGGCTTTTACGAACCGCTTACGGTGACGCGTCCACGAACTCATACGATGGTCACACAAACTTGGGCCTAGCATCCTCGTGACCCTACCACCTGGCGGGACCACCTGCAGGCCCCACCCCAAACGGGTTCTGGTTGACCATGAAATGGTCCTCAACCCGACCCCAACGCGCGAACTCTTGTTCCCCGATCCGGAACAATCTTACTAACTCACATCATGAAAGCTACCACTTCCATCTCACACTACCCACGGACTTATCACACAAATAAATCCCACGTATACCACTACTCTGATAAGGGCCAACATAAAATAAATCTTTAATCTCAAGACGACCTTACCCCTAAGGTCTCAGTCGTGACATAGTCTAAGGTTAAAACTTACCATCCACCCAAACGTAACCTCCCAACAAAACATGTTTTCAAACACACAAAAAACACAACCCTTATTCGTACATAGCACACAATAATGAGACCATCATAACAAGCATACCAAAACTCTAGAGGTTAAGGATATACAAAGCTCTTGCTCACTCTAATCATAGGCACGCCTGCAGTGCGTATGTAGAAGGCGATGAACCGACCAGCGATCCGTAGGTGAGTTGTAACATCCGTGCTACCCTTGGTGGACAGTTCCTCGCAAAATGGCCTGCTGGCCGCAAAATAACAAGCTCCACAGCACCACGACACTCCCGAAATGCGGTCTACCACATCGACCACAGAGGTAGGGGTGACCGCGTCTGCCAACACCCACTTCCGAAACTGAACCTCGAGCCACGACCGCCCCGAATGCTCGGAAGGTTGTGGAGGACCACTCTGCTGGCGGAGGTACAAAACTAGTATCTTTGAGGCGGTCCGCCTCGAAAGTCACCAAGGACCTGTTGTTACGGCCTCTTCTGCTGATCTTGGTCATTCCGTCGACCTCTCCGTGCCTCGCATCCCGGTCATGAGCTGCGTGCGGGCAATGTCCATGCCGGTGAAGAGCTATTCACGAACATGCCTCGACATGTAATCATCGAGCCACGTAACATATCGGTGCACTCGATCCTCCATACTAGCTACAACGGGGCGTCTGCCAACGATGAGTCGAACTCACATTGTACTCCCGAACGTCGCGCTCTGTCTAAGCATCAAAAATCTGTCGGCCGTGCCCTCTCATCTGCGGAGGCAAGAAGTGCGTGAGAAAGCCCGAAAACTCGTCCCATACTGCTGGAAGTGCATGCTCTCCCCGGGACAGCTCCACGAATCAAACCAGTCGACTGCAGTATCACGCAGCCGATGCGAACCTAAGGTCACTGACTCGGTCTCCGAAGCCTTGATCACCCGCGTGATCGTATCGCTGCGGATGAACTCCTGCGGATCATCCTCGACCTCGACCCGTAAAACTCTGGCGGGCTCTGACTCGGAAAGTCCGTAGCCTCAAACTATCTGCTCGGGGTGAAGCCGGTGCTCTTTGGGCCAGGCTGCTGCGTCGGCCTATCCTCATATCGCCACGACCACGGCGGCAAGCCCGCCATCTCGCGTAACCCATCTCCTCCGCCCGGTGTGGGGTGGAGGCTCAGTGCGTGGTCTCGCAGCCACCGCTGCGGCTCTAAACTTCTGCTTTGGCGGCGTCCTGAAACCCGCCCGTCACGAAGCCTGACCTCAGTGCTTGTCAGGGCTGCGCCCTCGTACTCCTCAGATCTCACTAGCGGCACCCTCGGCGCCTTGCCCTCACAGGCTCTGGTTGCCTTGCGCGGAGGCATAAGCGGTAAAAAGCGAGATACGTCGGAGGGTCCAACTTACAACACGACTTTAAGGCACGATCTCGTAATGAGAAGAATGGAAACCAATCCTAAATGTCCTATAGCCTCACGATTATAGATGTGGTGCCTGACACCGATAATCAAGACTACTGAACACGGTGCAGAGACACTTTCCGAGGATTAAGCGCTCGATACCACTTTTGTAACGACCCGTTCGGGCCGTTCTTCGTGCCTTACCGGGCACCCTAGTGATACAACATCGTCGAGAAAACCAGCGGAAAATAAAACATGAGTCATGAAACAAGAGATATAATTATAAACCGCCAACCAAAGCGGTTGCCTTGATATATCATAAAACACGAGCAGTTTAATCCTTTACAACCACGCCTACAACAAGATTACTACGGACCTCTAAGATTTACAACGACTATGACGGGACGGGGCCGCCATACCACAGAATGTACAAGAACCTACAACTCGAGGAACACATACAAAAGATAAGCCTCGAAGAAGCGGAGCTTCCCAATCTGACTCGTGATCCTAAGAGCGGGATCCACGACCGATGTACCTCTACTGCGGCATGAACGCGGCCCGAAGGAGGTCGATCTGGCAAGTACCAAGTATGTGAAAGCGTAAAAATCAGAATGAAATCATACTAGTCTATATAAAGCGGGAGACATGTGTGATAACAAACTACGATTCACAACATAAAAGCGATCATATCGATCGAGGACTCACGCCTCAAGTCATCACTCAAATATAACTATGGGTCTCACGCCCACAACATCAATCATGTTCGCATCGTGGCGCGTGCCGGAATTGCATCGGTGTAGATATGTCCATGATGCAACAATAATACCAATGCCCGGGCCACGTGCCGAATTCTACCTCGGTGTAGACACGTCCATGTGACATCAACAATAATATCTTGGGTGATCAACCTGCCGCGTAGCCACGTGCCGAATTCTACCTCGGTGTAGACATGTCCATGTAACCACAATAACAATATATCGGGTAATCAACCCGACCGCGTAACGCGTGCCGGAATCTTTGCGTCGGTGTAGACATGTCCATGTGACATCAACAACAAGACAAGAATCAAAATGGAAACATACCGTGGAATTCTCCATCACCGCCAAGACGTCCAAGTAAGTTCTCAACAAGTCGACCGCCTCTATCGAGACGCGGTAACACGTAAATACCACACTTGCACAACAAAGGCTATCATCACAAGCATAGGCAAGTTTCACAACAACAAGCATAGGCAAGTTTCACAAACAAGCATAGGCAAGTTTCACCAACAAGCATAGGCAAGTTTCACACAACTCAAAGTACTTTCATTTTATGCCAAAGTCAGGGTTTTAATCCCAAAGTACTACATACATTAAGTTCTTTTAAAGAGATCCATTACTTTTATAAAAGTCACCCGATACGTAGTATTAGAATGACCAACCCACATTCCTTTTCAAAATCAAGTAACAACATTCTTTTCCTAAGTTCGGTTTGCCTAGTTTGATTACTCAAGCTTCTCATTTTCAAATGCTCAAGTCACTTATTTTAGAAAGGTTTCATAACTCATAGTCTTAATCTCTTTTAAAACAAGTGAGTCACATAAGTCATATATATGAGTAGTTTATTCTTGTTTATAACGATCTTATTACAAAGACCATGATCTAGAAAATGTAATATCATTTTGTCTCATCTTAGCTTCTATGCGGATGGAGGTTTCTACGGTTTTAATACATCATTATTCAATACATTTTCCTTTATTAACGCTGCAGTGGTCTGTCGATACACATTCTGATTTCCGAAATCAGTAAAACATTATCCCTTTAAAAACCAAGTACTCATTACTCACGAATGAGGTTTCACACAACATCCACATTAAAACAAATAAGTTAAGTCTCTTATCTTATAAGATCAAGTCTCTTAACTTCTAACATCAGTAAACCATTTTCACCTACATAAGGTCGTTATAACTAACTTCCCATAAAGCTATTATAACACCCTATGTTTTAAACCAACCAAATCACTTAGCACGTATGCGTCTACCGTACTACATAGTTCACAACAATCATGCTAGAAAAGATAGGAAGAGGTTCACATACCTCGCGGCGATTTGTCGACAATAAGCAAAATGCTCCAAGTACTACAACCTTGCTAGCCCTTTCCACTCGAGTAGAATACGCTACTCTTAGCACTTTCACCTATAAAGGTCACAAACGTCTATTAACCCCAAACACAAGTTCCCATTTCTCTACGAAAATTCGCACCTCACACAGCGTAAATCTCCTCTCTATCGAGTAGGCTACAAGCCAACCGGGGGTTTACACGCCTAACCGGACGTGTACAATTCTACACGATAATACTACACAAGTCTCTTGCAATACATCCTATGTAAATAGAGTTGATTACATTCTTTATTCTTGAGCTTAAGTCAAAAACATTGCGAATACTAAGTAGTTCCATATATAGTATACTTGACTATATATTCTAACAACATGTAATTTCCAATTACAATAGAGGACAAGATAATTACCTCGATAAGCCCAAAATTATCCAAGTTATAATGTCGATCCTGAGCAAGGTTTAGCTCCTACTCGTGCGCTCCAAACAACCCTTAGAAGTTCTAACCAACTTACTCAAATACTTCAACCAACCGTGAAGATTTCCTTAGGGTTTGGTTTGAGACTAAAAGGACAAAAGGTAGTATTTAGGACTCTACGTAAAGAGGTATCTTTGGAATACTACAAGGTACAAGGCTAAGGTATTTTGGGCATTATAACAATACTAGGAGAAGTATTTCAATACCACGAGGAGGGTATTATACGAAAACAACTAGGCTAGGGGTACCCACTAGCACCACAGGGGAGGAACCCTCGCCAAAACCACGAAAAGGGGAGGAAGGCTCTGGCTAGAGCTCACAAAGGGGAGGAGAGGGTTTCAAGACTTGGAAGTTTTGGAATGGATGAAGTCTTCACACTTAGGGGGTATTTATAGCAAAACCAAAGGCCAACCAAGGGCGAGATCCTTCCAAGTGTATAGAAAGTGTAAGGGCAAGATTAAGCCAAGTGCACCTAAACCCTACTCCACAAAACACTCCACAAAACAAGCCACAAAGCAAGGCATACTTGAGGGCCAATCGGCGAAGGCGACCACGACCGTCCCTCCAAGCCGATGAGGGTGACAAGTGTCACCCTCCCGTTGGTCCAAAAGGTTTCGTCTCTCGGAAAAATCCGCAAAAATACAAAGCGACATAGCGGAATTTTCCGCCCATGAGTTCTGAAAGCGTTTAGTCGAAAACGACTCTAGGGTGTTGTGCACAAAGGTAAAATCGGCCAAGAGTGCCACATGGGGTGACACGTGTCGCCCCGATTCGCCTGAATATTTCGTCTTAGAAAATATCCAAAATACCGAAATCTCAAAAACAGCGGGCCCCACAAAGCAGTAAATTTCTCCGTGGGCCCACGTGACCATTTAGAAAATAAAATCTCAAAATTCTAATATAATCTATGAAGTTCAAATTCCAAATCTGGAATCCAATTCCCATTAACGAACCTTTTTCTTCACAAATAACGAAACTTTTAAAGTCGAAAACTCACATCTTTCTTTCTTTTTCAAAATTTACTCAGTACTCTCAGACGTCGTCCTCTCATACATACCCCGCAACTACGGGTATAACATGGCGTATCTCGCTTTTACCGTTATGCCTCCGCAAGGCAACCGGGCCCGAGAAGGCAAGCGTGAGAGGAAGATCTGAGTAGAAGCGGCGATCTCTACGAGACGCGATGCACGAGCCTCCAGATCCTACAGTGAGGCGGAGGACATGGGTTACAAGGAGATGGCCCGATTTGTTATACCCGTATTTCCGAGTATATGCGTGAGGCGTCGTACAAAAGTTTAGCCTTAAAGATAGGCCAAGTTCGAAATTTGTACACAACTCGCTAAAAGAATCGTTTCGACGAAAGCGTTTCCACGACTTTTAAGAGAAAATTCCGCTATGTCATTAAGTATTTTTGCGGATTTTTCGAGAGGCGAAACATTTTGGACCAACGGGAGGAAACACTTGGCACCCTCCCATTGATGGACTTGAATCGTCCATTGGGCGAAAATGGAGAACATTGGCACGTTTTTGTGCCATGGCACAAGTCAAGGAGTTGGTAGGATATTTGTGTTTAGTTAATCCTCACCTACACTTGCCTTGCACTTGTCTTCATCTTGGCCATTGGTTGGCGAGGCTTGAGCTATAAATACCCCCTTTGTTGAAGAGTTCTTCATCCACAAAGTTATCTTCCAAGTCTAAAAAATCCTCTCCTCTCCCTTTGTAGCCATTTCGTCCAAACACCTCCTCCCTTGTGAAGGTGGCCTTGGCGAATACCCCTAGCCTAGCCAAAAATCTACCCCCTCCCTTGGTAGAAAAGTTACCTTCTTGTATCGTTATAATGCCCAAAATACCTAGCCCAAATACCTTAGTACTTAGTAGAAGTTGTGGAGAACTTCTAAGGTTCTTGGAGCATACAACTTAGGAGCAAAACCTTGCTCAGTAGCGACTTTTCTAGGATATTATTGGGCTTACAGGGTAATAATCCTAACCCTCTTTTGAATTAGAGAATACTTACTGTTATAGTATAAGAATAAGTATAAATACTTAGAAGTATATCACGAATAGAATTGAAGTGTTAATCACTTAGAAGGGTTTAAAGAAGAATAATCAAGCGTACTTACATAGGACTGTTTTCTGATGAACTTATATAGCTCAGGGTAGGGAAGTCTTGCCCGACTTACCGTAGAATTATGAACCCCTGTTTAGAATGACCTTGAGTAGTCTTTAATAGATATCTGTGACTATTATAGGTGACTCTCTGCGCGCGACATATTGACTTGGCGGTGGTTTTTTGAGAAGGTATGTGATTCTTCCTAAAGCATGATATTTTACAATATAACTACGGCAATGTCTTTGACTTAAGCTGAATAATACTTACGGCAATGCCTCACGGCCTAAGCTCGAATAATACTCAGAATGCCTCACGGCTTAAGCACGAATAATAAGAATGAAAACATTTCAAAAGACTCTGAATCATATTATGAAGAGAACTAATTGGTTTTAAAGCGAAGCTTAAGAATTATACTAAGCTTTATGGGAAGTAAGTATAACCACTTAAGATTTATAAAAGAAACAAGTTTGCCTATGTGTTTATAATGGACTTGTATTGTGAAAAGAATAATAAAGATGGTTTGATAAATAGACATGATATGATGCTATGTGTGTTAGTATCTTGTAACGTTTGTATAGGTGAGTATCCTTGTTGTGCTTATGTTGTTTAAAGATAAGTTGTTATGTTAGTATACTATCACTCACCTCTTGAGATGATCACGGGTTAAGTCGCCCTCCGTGCGGGGTAGACTCGGCGATGCAGGACCATGATTCGAGAATACCTCATGCGGGTCGGGGGCCTATGCGGGCTACGAGTTCGTGTTAGTATGCGGGGTTATACCTCATGCGGTGCGTGTGGCCATGCGGACAATGAGTCGGGGCGATGCCGAGGAGTAGCTACCCTCGATGCGGGGTTATACCTCATGCGGGCCCATGTGAGTGGCCTATGCGGACTCGAGTCGAGATTAGGCTGCGAGAATGATGATGAGGCGAGTGGCCTGTTTCGATCATTCGCGGCCTAGACAAGACTCATTCTGATTACCTATTGTTGCTCTTGTTTGTGATGTGGCACTATGCGTTTTCCTTGGTTGTTTCATACATATTTGTAAAGGTTTTAAAAATGATATGTTTCATTTAAGTACTTCTGATTCGCATACTTAGTACCTGTTGTACCGACCTCCTTCGGGGGGCTGCGTTCATGCCGCAGGTAAGGGCAAGCAGGTGTTAGATCCGCATTCCTAGGATCTCTACGTTGGTGTCGGGAGCTCCATCTCTTCCGGAGGCTCTACTTTTGGTATGATCTCCTGTTGTAGATAGTTTTATGCGATCGAGGTATGGCGGGGCCCTGTCCGCCATAGTTGTATATTTCCTTAGAGTGCGTAGTCATGTTTATGCGATTGTCGGATGTAGCTGAACTATGATTATAGATATATCCGAAAAGCGGTGTTTTCTCACATAAAGCGTGTCTTATTTTATAAAGCTGTTTCATGTCTTGTTTTATATTTCCGCTGATTTCTCGATGTATGACTACTTGGGTGCCGGTGGCACGATCCACGGGCCGAGCGGTCGTGACAAAAGTGGTATCGAGCGATTAATCCTCGGAAAGTGTCTCTGACCGTATCTAGTAGAGTCTTGATTATCGGTGTGTTGTGCACCACACCAATAATCGTGAGGCTATAGGATATTTAGGATTGGTTCCATTCTTCTCATTACGAGATCGTCTTTGTAGAGGCGTGTTATAGGTTGGACCCTCTAACGTATTCCTTTCTATGCGATTATGCCTCACGTAAGGCAACCCGGCCCCGAAGGGCAAAGCGAGGAGGCGCTAGCGAGACACCCGAGTCACGAGGCTCGAGCCCGATCTATACCGAGGCGGCGAGTTCTATGACGCCGCCGGCCCAGCCACAGACCACGGTACCACACCTCGTCCCACGGCTGGGCGGAGAGTTAGGAAATCTGAGAGATGCCCGACTTTTGGCTAAAGTTGTGGCCCGATCTGAGAGAGGCTGGATCGCGGTTCAGCTCAGCTCGGTCGTACCGTTGTTCACCCGAGGCGAGAGTTTGAGGCTACGAGATTTCTTGAGTTGTAGCCGCGGAGTTTTATGGGTCGAGGCCGGAGGATGATCGCAGGAGTTCATCCGTCGGTCGAAGGATTTTGAGAGTGATCGGGCGTCGGAGACCGAGTCCGTGATCTTTGGTTCACATAAGGTCGCGTGATACGCAATCGATTGGTTTGATTCATGGGAGTTATCCCGTGGAAGCACGCGTCCCAGCTACTTGGGATGAGTTCTCGAGGCTTTCCTCACTCACTTCTTGCCTCGCGGATGAGGAGGCGCGGCCGATAGATTTTTCTTGCGAGGCGAGAGGACGCCGTCGGGAGTACAATGTCGAGTTTGATTCATTGGCTCGATATGTCCCAGCATTAGTAGCGATATGGAGGATAGGTACACCGCTATGTCAGGGCTGAAGCGACTATATGGCGAGTCTTGTGCGGGGTTTCTCTCCGGCCGTATGGACATTACCGCATGCGAGCTCACGCCCTTGGATGCGAGGCGCAGAGGTCGGCGAGTGGGCGAGCGGCGGCGAAGAAGGCGGGGCGGGAGGGTCTTACGGTGGTTATCGTGGTGGCGGCCTCGGCAGCGATCTGATTCGCACCACGGCCGGCTCGAGCACTCTGCCGTCCTCGGCCTGGCCGGAGTTTTGAGGCGGCCAGGCCCTGGGGCTTCGGGCGTCGAGTAGCGAAGTGCGGCGATCGGGACCACCCCCCCAGTGTGGCCGATGCGGTAGATCCCATTACGGGAAGTGTGGTACTACTTTTGGATCTTGTTACGATTGTGGCGGCGAGGTCACTTTGCGGCCGTCCGGCCGGCGTGGCGGTGGTAGGGCCCGACGCCGAGGTTCTGTGGCGGCTTCATCATCTCCTACAGTTACTCGCCCCGGAGGGCAGGGTGCTCATGGGTCAGCAGGTCGCGGCAGAGGTCGTGGCGCAGGTCCCAGTTCTAGCGGTCCTCAGAACCGCATATATGCTTTGTCCGGTAAGCGGGATCGTGAGGCCTCGCGATGTCGTCCGCAGTACCTTATCAGTTTCTGGGTTTGATGTGTATGCTTTGATAGATCCGGGTTCTACTCTGTCCTATATATCTCCCCTTGTTGCTAGTAGGATAGGGATAGAGCCTGAGTCCATAGACCCTTTCGAGGTAGCTACGCCAGTGGGTGATTCGGTGGTAGCTCGGCGGGTATATAGAGCTTGTCCTGTGACTATTCTGATCGTCGGACCCTAGACGACATGATATAGTTGGAGATGTATGAAATCGACGTGATCATGGGGATGGATTGGCTAGCTTCTTGCTATGCCAATGTAGCTGAGAGAAGTAGTGCGGTTCGATTTCTGAGGCCGGTTGTTGAGTGGGAGGGGAGAACGGTATCGCCGAGGGTAGGTTTATTTCCTACCTCGGCTAGGAAGATGGTGCGAAGGGTATATCTACCATCTAGTTCGAGTGTTTGATCTGAGGTGCGGTACAGATTTTGATCGATTCCGTAGTCGAAGTTCCCAGACGTGTTCCCAGATGACCTCCCGGGTATCCCTCCTGAGAGGGAGATTGAGTTTTGTATTGACTTATTGCCAGATACTCGGCCTATTTCCATTCCGCCATACAGAATGGCACCTGCCGAGTTGAGAGAGCTGAAGGATCAGCTTAGGGATTTGCTAGAGAAGGGCTTCATTAGGCCCAGTGTTTCTCCAGAAGCGCGGTATTGTTCGTGAAGAAGAAGGGCGGGGCAGCTGCGCATGTGTGTTGATTCTGACGGTGAACAAGGTGACCATTAAACGAATACCCTCCCGGGATTGATGATTTGTTCGACCGGTTGCGAGTGCGAGATGTTTCTCCAAGATTGATCCGCGATCGGGCTATCATCAGTGCAGTCGAGAGGTGGATGTCCCTAGATCGCATTCCGGACCGTGCGGGCATTATGAGTTCGGTCATGTCTTTTGGGTTGACCAATGCTCGGCGGTATTCATGGATTTGATGAACCGAGTGTTCAAACCATTTTGGACACGTTTGTGATAGTGTTCATTGATGATATCTTGGTTTATTCTCGCCAGAGCGAGAGCATGCGAGCATTTGAGGCTGTCTTGTGATTCTCCAGACCAGCGGTTATGCGCCAAGTTTTCCAAATGTGAGTTTTGGTTGACTTGATGGCGTTTCTTGGGCATATTGCTCGGTGATGGCATTCGAGTTGATCTGCCAAGATCGAGGCGATCGAGACTTGGCGAGACCTACTACTCCGAGGTTCGCGATTTTACGGGCCTTGCGAGTTATTATCGGTTCGTGGAAGTTTGCTTCTATCTACGCACCATTGACTAGGGTGACTCGTAAGGCGGCCAAGTTTCAGATGGTGATGCTTGTGGCGGGGTTTCGATTCTTGAAAGAGAGACGACCGCCCCGTTCTTACTCTTCCGCAGGTCGGATGGTTATGTCGTGTATTGTGATCGTCGGGCATCGGGTTGGGATGTGTGTTGATGCGGCATGGCGAGTTATAGCATATGCATCCCGACGGTGAAGAAACACGAGAGGAACTACCCCCATGATTTGGAGCCGCGCGGTGATTCACGCTTTGAAGATGCGGAGGCACTATTTGTATGGGGTTCACGTGGATATTTATACAGACCACAAGAGCCTCCGTATATCTTCACGAGGAGTGAACTTTACGGCGAGGCGGTGGTTAGAGTTGCTTAAGGATTACGATGTTGATATCCTATACCACGGGAAGGCCAATGTTGTGGCGGATGCTGAGTCGTAGGTCGATGGGAGCCTATCGGATGTGCGGCTAGAGAGGAGGGACATGGTTCGTGATTTGCATCGATTAGCGAGCCTTGGTGTCCGTTTGATTGATTACGATAGCGGTGGGGTTAGAGTTCGTGAGGTTGCGAGTCTTCCATCGTCGAGGAGGTGAAGAGGCAACGATTCGAGGATCCGGCTTTGATTCGATATCGTGATACGACTCTTCGTGAGGGCAAGGGTCGCTTTTGAGGTAGCACGATGGGGTGCTAAGGTTTGAGGCGAGTTGTGTGTTCCGGATGTTTCAGACTTGGCGGAGTTCTTGGGAAGCACACGGCGCGCGTTACTCTATCCATCGTGGTCGACCAAGATGTACCACGACCTTAGATCGTGTATTGGTGGGATGGTTTGAAGAGAGGGCGTTGCGAGTTCGTAGCTCGGTGCGTGTTGTCAGCAGGTGAAGGTAGAGCACCAGAGGCCTGGTGGTTTGTTACAGACGATAGAGATCCCGACCTGGAAGTGGGAGGTGATCAACATGGACTTCATCACAGGATTGCCTCGCACTCAGAGGAGACATGATTCCATATGGGTTATCGTCGACAGGCTGACGAAATCAGCCCACTTTCTTCCCGTTCGGACGACCTTTTCGGCTGAGGATTATGCCAGACTTTACATCCGAGAGATCGTCAGACTGCATGGAGTCCCTAGTTCGATCATATCGAGCAGAGCCCGGTTCTGGCTAACTTCTGAGGTCCTTCCAGAGGGTTTAGGGATGCGAGTGAGCACAGTCGCATTTCATCCACAGACAGACGGACAGGCAGAGCGCACTATCCAGACTCTTGAGGATATGCTGCGAGCCTGTGTTATTGACTTCAGTGGTAGTTGGGAGGATCATTTGCCCCTAGTTGAGTTTGCATATAATAATAGCTACCACTCCAGTATTCAGATGGCGCCTTATGAGGCCTTGTATGGGAGGAAGTGCAGATCGCCTATAGGTTGGTTCGATGTGGGCGAGGTGCAGCTAGTGGGACCAGATTTGGTACAGCAGGCAGTGGATAAGGTGAAGCTTATCCGAGAGCGGCTATTGACAGCTCAGAGTCGACAGAAGTCGTATGCAGATCATCGTCGTCGGCATCTTGAGTTCGAGGTTCATGATTGGGTTTTCCTAAAGGTGTCACCCATGAAGGGTGTGATGAGATTCGGGAAGAAGGGGAAACTCAGCCCAAGGTACATTGGGCCATTTCAGATTGTCGCAGGTAGGCAAGGTTGCTATGAGTTGGATCTGCCGTCCGATCTGGAAGCGATGCATCCGGTTTTCACGTATCTATCTTTGAGGAGATGTATCGGGGATCCATCTAGGTACACCGATTGGCGATGTCCAGTGACCAGGGGTTATCGTATGAGGAGATTCCCATAGCGATAGTCGATCGTCGTGTTAGGCGTCTGCGGACGGGGCGTGGCTTCCACAAAGTCTTGTGGCGGAACGAGCTTAGGGAGGAGATGACGTGGGAAGGCGAGGAGGACATGAGGCGAGGTACCCTACCTATTCCCCACCTCCGTGTAATTCACTTTCCTACTTGTAAATTTTCGTTATCGTTTTACCTAAGTGTTGGTTTGTGGCCGTGTGTGGCTTTTGCAACTGTTTAAGTTTTGAAGAACCTGATCATTATCTGTCTTGGGAAGGAACATTCGGGACGAATGTTTCTAAGGAGGGGAGAATGTTATACCCCGTATTTCCGGAGTATGTACGTGAGGACGTACGTACAAGTTTAGCCTTAAAGATAGGCCAAGTTCGAAATTTGTACACAACTCGCTAAAAGAATCGTTTTCCGACGAAACGTTTCCACAGCTTTCGTAGAGAAAATTCCGGCTATGTCATTAAGTATTTTTGCGGATTTTTCCGAGAGACGAAACATTTTGGACCAACGGGAGGGCAACACTTGGCACCCTCCCATTGATGGACTTGAATCGTCCATTGGACGAAAATGGAGAACATTGGCACGTTTTTTGTGCCATGGCACAAGTCAAGGAGTTGGTAGGATATTTGTGTTTAGTTAATCCTCACCCTACACTTGCCTTGCACTTGTCTTCATCTTGGCCATTGGTTGGCCAAGGCTTGAGCTATAAATACCCCCTTTGTTGAAGAGTTCTTCATCCACAAAGTTATCTTCCAAGTCTAAAAATCCTCTCCTCTCCCTTTGTAGCCATTTCGTCCAAACACCTCCCCCTCCCCTTGTGAAGGTGGCCTTGGCCGAATACCCCCCCTAGCCTAGCCAAAAATCTACCCCCCCTCCCTTGGTAGAAAAGTTACCTTCTTGTATCGTTATAATGCCCAAAATACCCTAGCCCAAATACCTTAGTACTTAGTAGAAGTTGTGGAGAACTTCTAAGGTTCTTGGAGCATACAACTTAGGAGCAAAACCTTGCTCAGGCGCGACTTTTTCTAGGATATTATTGGGCTTACCGAGGTAATAATCCTAACCCTCTTTTGAATTAGAGAATACTTACTGTTATAGTATAAGAATAAGTATAAATACTTAGAAGTATATCACAGAATAGAATTGAAGTGTTAATCACTTAGAAGGGTTTAAAGAAGAATAATCAAATCAGACTTACATAGGATTGTTTTCTGATGAACTTATATAGCTCACCGGTAGGAAGTGCTGCCCGACTTCAGTAGAATTATGAACCCCTGCTTAGAATGACCTTGAGTAGTCTTTAATATATATCTGTGACTATTATAGTCGACTCTCTGTACGACATATTCAACTTGGCAGGTGGTTTTCGCTGAGAAGGTATGTGATTCTTCCTAAAGCATGATATTTTACAATATAACTACGGCAATGTCTTTGACTTAAGCCTGAATAATACTTACGGCAATGCCTCACGGCTTAAGCCTGAATAATACTCACGGCAATGCCTCACGGCTTAAGCCTGAATAATAAAGATATCAAAACAATTCAAAAGACTAAGAATCATATTAACAGAAGAGAACTAATTGGTTTTTAAAACAGAAGCTTAAGAATTATACTAAGCTTTATGGGAAGTAAGTATAACCACTTAAGATTTATAAAAGAAACAAGTTTGCCTATGTGTTTATAACAGACTTGTATTGTGAAAAGAATAATAAAGATGGTTTGATAAATAGACATGATATGATGCTATGTGTGTTAGTATCTTGTAACGTTTGTATAGGTGAGTATCCTTGTTGTGCTTATGTTGTTTAAAGATAAGTTGTTATGTTAGTATACTATCACTCACCTCTTGAGATGATACCGGGGGTTAAGCTGCCCTCCGATGCGGGGTAGACTCAGGCGGTCTGGGACCATGATTCGAGAATACCTCATGCGGGTCCAGGGGGCCTATGCGGAGCTACGAGTTCCGTGTTAGTATGCGGGGTTATACCTCACGCGGTGCGTGTGGCCTATGCGGACAATGAGTCGGGGCGATGCCGAGGAGTAGCTACCCTCGATGCGGGGTTAGAGCTCATGCGGGCCCACGTGAGTGGCCTATGCGGACTCGAGTCGAGTTAGGCCTGCAGAATGATGATGGGGGCGAGTGGCCCTGTTTCGATCATTCGCAGCCTAGACAAGACTCATTACAGTTACCTATTGTTGCTCTTGTTTGTGATGTGGCACTATGTGCGTTTTCCTTGGTTGTTTCATACATATTTGTAAACTGGGTTTAAAAATGATATGTTTCATTTAAGTACTTTACAGTTTCGCATACTTAGTACCTGTTGTACTGACCTCCTTCGGGGGGCTGCGTTCATGCCGCAGGTAAGGGCAAGCAGGTGTTAGATCCGCATTCCTAGGATCTCTACGTTGGTGTCGGGAGCTCCATCTCTTCCGGAGGCTCTACTTTTGGTATGATCTCCCTGTTGTAGATAGTTTTGTACAGTCAGGGTATGGCGGGGCCCTGTCCCGCCATAGTTGTATATTTCCTTAGAGGTGCAGAGTCATGTTGTATGCATTGTCGGATGTATCACGAACTATGATTATAGATATATGCGAAAAGCGGTGTTTTCTCACATAAAGCGTATGTCTTATTTTACAACTGTTTCATGTCTTGTTTTTATATTTCGCTGATTTCTCTTATGTATGACTACTTGGGTGCCCGGGTAAGGCACCAGTCACGGGCCCCGGAACGGGTCGTGACACGATTAATGCCAGGTTGTGGCGGACTTGAATAAAACGGATCAGATTCAGCCTCCAGTAGCACCCGTAGTTCACCCCCGAGCAGACAGTTTGAGATTACGGGATTTTCTGAGGTGTAACCCGCCAGAGTTTTATGGGTCGAGGCCTGAGGATGATCCGCAGGAGTTCATCCGGCGATTCTGTGGATCATGAGTGATCAAGGCATCGGAGACCGAGTCGGTGGTCCTAGGTTCGCATCGGCTGCGTGATCTGCAAGATCGGGTTTGATTCGTGGGAACTGTCCCGGGGAGAGCGTGCACTTCCAGCTTTATGCGACGAGTTCTCAGAGGCCTTTCTTGCACATTTCTTGCCTCCACAGATGAGGAGGGCTCGGGCCGACAGATTTTTGGGGTTGCGGCGGGGCCAGGCGTGCGGTTCGGAGTACAATGATGGAGTTCGACTCATTGGCCAGACGTCCCGCATTAGTACCTAGTATGGAGGATCGAGTGCACCGATATGTTACAGGCTCGATGATTACCTAGCGAGACTTGTTGGTGTAGCTCTTCACCGGGCATGGACATTGCCGCATGCAGCTTATGCACTTGGAGGCGAGGCGGAGAAATCGGCGGAATGACCAAAGTCGCGAAAAGGGCGAGCTGCGAGATCCTTTGGTGATTTTCGAGGCGCACCGCCTCAAAGAGACTAGTTATGTGCCTCCGCCCGATGCAGTGGTCCTCTACAATCTTGAGCGTCGAGTTTTCGAGAGCGGTCGTGGCTCGAGGTTCAGATTTTCGGAAGCGAGGGTGTTAACGGTGAAGCCACCATACCTCGTTGTGACGTGGTAGACTCACGATGGGAATGTCGTGCTAGTCAGAGTTTGTTTTACATGCGGCGGCAGGCCATTTTGGGAGAAATTGTCCGACCAGTGTGGCCCGGTAGGATAGCACAGACTACGGGATCTGTTGCGGGTTCTTCACCTCCCATAGTCAGGCAGGATGTTCATACACCAGCGGGCCACGGTAGAGGTCGCGGTGGAAGTTCCCAGTTTTAGCGGTCCTCTGAATCGCCTAGTTTCAGGTATATCATTAACCCTGTAGATACTTGTATGTATTGATGTTAATGATGTGTTAAGTGTTATGTTCGGATAGCTTTGTGCTATAGTGTGATTTAAAAATCTTGTTAGTGTGAGATGGAAGTGGTAGCTTCCATGATGTGTTCCGTGTCGAGGAGCGGAAGTTGGCGCTACAGTGGGTCGGGTTGGGGCCATGTTGCGGGCCAACCCGCGTCCCGTTTCGAGGAAGGGTCAGCTCTGGGTGGTCCCGCCAGGTGGCAGGGTCACGAGGGTGCTAGGCCCAAGTTTAGATGACCATCGTATGAGTTCATAGATATGTTCGACCAGAATCAGTTCGTGAAGGCCGAGAATGGCCTTAGAGGAAATCGAGGGTAGTAAGATGACCAAGTTTGGAGGTAGTAACTCCAAGGGTTGGAAACAGAAACGTTGACGGAAGTGTGGTACGGATACTAGAAAGAGCTCGAGTGTTCGAGAAGGGTACGTCGAGATAGGGGAGAAGTGAACGTGTGATCGTTTCTTTTGTGAAATGTAGGTGCGAAGGGAGTATATTTTAGACCTTGGTGGGGACTTTTGTGCTAACTGAGGTGGTTCCTCGTTGGCGTGGATTTGGGTTTTGTGCGCATGTTATTTTGTGGCCAGGTGTGGCATGTTTGATTCTCGTAAGTATAGTAGTGAAGACTATACTGGCGCACGTTTGTTTTGAGACTTAGAAGGAACATTCGGGACGAATGTTTCTAAGGAGGGGAGAATGTTATACCCGTATTTCGCAGTATGTACGTGGGGACGACGTAGAAATTTTCGAACTTCTTTAGGCTTGGCGAATTCTTTTTGTGCACAACACCGGTTAGAGTCGCTTTTCGACGAAACGCTTTCCACGACTTTCGTAGGGAATTTCCGGCTATGTCATTTATATTTTTGCGGATTTTTCCGAGAGACGTAACATTTTGGACCAACAAGAGGCGACACTTGTCACCTCTAATTGGTGAAGGTTGGCGGACGAGAATGGGGAGTGTGCACGTTTTTGTGTTGAATTAGTGGTCAAGGAGTTGGTAGGATATTTTGGGTAGATGGATAAGGTTGCACATGGCTTAATCTTGGCCTTACACTTGCTATGCACTTGTCTTCATCTTGGCCATTGGTTGGCCTTCACTTGACCTATAAATACCCCTCTAAGTGATGAACTTTCTTCATCCAAAAATCTTTTTCTAAGTGTTAAAAATCCCTCCCCCTTTAGTGTTGAGTTGGTGCAACTCTCCCCTCCTTTGAGAGTCTTGGCGAGGCCTCCCCTCCTTTGTGGTGCCCTAGCCAGAGGTACCCCCAGCCTTGTTGTCTCGTATAAATACCCCCTTTTGTGGTATAGAAATACTCTCTAGTAGTGTTATAATGTCCAAATACCTTGGCCCAAATACCTTGTAGTATTCCCAAAGTTACACTTGTACAAAAGCCCGAAAATACTATTATACTTCCTCACCACAAAAACGAAACCCTAAGTAAATCTTCACCCGTAGTTGAAGTTATAAGTAGAAGTTGGTTAGAACTTCTAAGGGTTGGTTGGAGCGGGTCGGAACGCACGGAGTAGGAGCTAAACCTTGCTCAGGATCGACATATAACTCGGATAATTTTGGGCTTATCGAGGTAAACACTCTTGACCTTCTATTGTAATTGGAAATTACATGTTGTAGGAATATATAGTTGAAGTATACTATATATAGAACTGAACATTATAATTGTGCGGCAATGTCTTTTGACTTAAGCCTGAATAATACTTACGGCAATGTCTTGCGACTTAAGCCTGAATTTAAAGAAGAGAACTGAACTGTAATTACATAAGACTGTATTACAGTAGACTTGTGTAGCATTACTGTGTAGTAGAATTGTACACGTCCGGTTAGACGTATTAACCCCCCCTGGTTGGCTTGGTAGCCGGCCTCGATAGAGGAGGAGATTTCTGCCGTTGCGGGGCGAGTCTTTGCGAATTTTCGTAGAATATTCTACATTGAGATCTAAAGATATTAATAGTCGCTGCTGGCCTCTATAGGTTGTAGTACTACGTGTGGAGTGATCGCTTGGTGAGAGTGTAGCAGACGGTTTGAGGTACTTGAGCGTTTTGCTATTAGTCGATACTGTCGCGAGGTATGTGAACCTCTTCCTATCTGTTCTAGCATGATATGTGTATAACTATGTAGTACGGTAGACGACGTGTGTTAAATGTATTTGATTGTCTTTAAACATAAAGTGTTATAACGGCTTTATGGGAAGTTGGTTATAACTGACTATGTAAATGAGAAATGCTTTGTGGTTTTAAAAGATAACTGATTTGACTTATAACCGATCGATGTAAAAGAACCTTGGAGTATTCTAAAAGATTAAGAAACCTTTTTGAAAGAAGTGTGTACTTGGTTTGAAAACATAAGAGTTATACCAGCTTTATGAGAAGTTAGGTGTAACGCCTTAAGAGAGATAAAAAGAATGGTTTAATGGGTTAAAAGTTAAGAGACTTATTCTTAAAGGATAAGAGACTTGACTTAATATGGATGTTTGTGTGAAATCTCATTCGTGAGTAATGAGTACTTGGTTTTTGGAAGGAATAATGTTTTACTGATTTCGGAAATCAGAATGTGTATCGACAAACCACTGCAGCGTTAATAAAGGAAAATGTATTGAATAATTGAGTATTATTAAAACCAGTAGAAACCTCCATCTGCATAGAAGCTAAGACGAGACAAAATGATATTACATTTCTAGATCATGGCTGCTAATAAGATTGATTATGAACAAGAATAACCTACTCGCCTAAGGCATATGTTACTCAATTGTTTTAAAAGAGATTAAGACATTGAACTATGAACTTTTCAAAAAAAGAGACTTGTGTATTTGAAATTAGGCAAACTGGAACCTTAGGGAAAAGAAAGGCATTGTGTTGTCTTAAAATGGTTTAAAGCATAAGGTGTTATAACAGCTTTATGGGAAGTTGGTTATAACGACCTTATGAAAACAAAAGAAAGGTTTTTATCATTGGTTTTAATGTGGTAACTTGACTTTAAAAAAGAAAGTATGGAAGTTGTTTTGGTTTACTTAAAAGATATAAGTCACTCTATTTTTATACTACGGGTATGCTTCCACTTTGATTACCGCCTTGTTGTCTTATTGTTTCCCTTTGGACATGCTGACACGATGCGTAGCGCACGGGTATGCTTCCATTTGGAATGCTGTCTTATTGTTTCCCTTTGGACATGCTGACACGATGCGTAGCGCACGGGTATGCTTCCATTTGGAATGTTGTCTTATTTGCTCCCATTGGACATACTGACACGATGCGTAGCGCATCGTATGCTTCCATTTGGAATGTTGTCTTATTTGCTCCTTGGACATATCGACACGATGCGTAGCGCATCGCATGCTTCCATTTGGAATGTTGTCTTATTTGTTCCTTGGACATACCGACACGATGCGTAGCGCACGTATGCTCCCATTTGGATTCTTTGTCTTGTTGTTATCATATCATGATCGCCAGAGTGGCGAAGGTACTCACGGCGGGATTGATGTGGGCATGAGACCGAATTGATATAATCATATGTGTGTGTCGTAGTTTGGTTATCATACCGCCTCCTGCTTTTATAGACTATTATGATTTCATTTACGATTTTACGCTTCACATACTTGGTACTGTTAGATCGACCTCCTTCTGGCCGTTCATGCCGCAGTAGAGTACATCTACCGCCGATCCCCGCGTTTAGGATCTCATTTCAGCTTGGGAAGCTCCGTTCCTTCGAGGCTTATCGGTTGGTATGTTACCCTGAGTCTGTAGGTTCTTGTACATTCAGGGGTATGGCGGGGCCCTGTCCCGTCCTAGTTGTTGTATAAACTCTTAGAGGTCTCAGAGTAATGTGGGCGGTGGTTTTGTAAAAGGATTAAACTGTTCGTTTAAAAAAAAAAGAGTTGTTTATATATATTTTTATTGGAAGGTAACCGTTCGGTTGGCCTGTTTCATTATCTTGTCTCATGTTTATGTTTAAGTTTTTATTTCCGCTGGTTTTCTCTGATGTTGTATCACTAGGGTGCCCGGGGTAAGGCACCAGTCACGGGCCCGGGATCGGGTCGTGACAATAAGTGGGACCCACACAACACTTGTCCAAATCTTCACCCTCCACTTGCTTGAATCTTGACCATTGACTTCCCTATAAATACCCCTTGTGTTCAAGACTTATTCTTCATCCCTTAAACATTTTTTCAAGTCTCAAAACTCCTTCCCCCTTAGTAAAGCTCTCGTCCAACACTCCCTTCCCCCCCCCCCCCTCCTCCTTGTGTTCTCGCCGAAACACACCCCCCCCCCCCCTTGGTAGAAAAATCTCTCCAAAGTATTGTTACTATTCCCAAATACCTTAGCCCAAATCCCTTGTAGTATTCCCAAGTTACCTCTATACTTAGAGCCCGGAAATACTACTATATTCCTTTTAGTCACAAAACGAAACCCTAGGAAAATCTTCATTGTTGGTTGAAGTATTAAGTAGAAGTTGTATAGAACTTCTAAGGGTTTCTTAGAGCGAATTGGAGCGTGCAGAATAGGAGCTAAACCTTGCTCAGGATCGACTTTAATCTTGGATAATTTTGGGCTTATCGAGGTAAATATCTTTGTCCTTCTATTGTAATTGGAGATTACATATCGTAGTAGTTTAGAATTAAGTATAAATTTATAGAAGTGGTATAAAAGAAGAGAATTGAACTGTAATTACATAGGACTGTATTTACAGTAGACTTGAGTAGTTTGACGTAGGAAGTCGCCCAATTTTCCGTAGAAGTAAGAACCTTCTGCTTAGAATATTCTACAGAGTAGTCTAGACGTTGATAAACGTATTTGACTATTATAGGTTGATACTCTGCGCGCGACATATTCGACTTGGCAGGTGGATTTCGCCGAGGAGGTATGTGATTCTTCCTATCATGGACTGCCGGCAGTGAGGAAGGATTCCACGGGCATGATTGATATTATGGGCGTGAGACCCATAGTTATATTTGAATAGTGACTTTGAGGGCATGTGTCCCTGACTTGATATGACTACTTATGTATTGTGTACTGTAGGTTGGCTATCATACATGTCTCCTGTTTTGTTTAGACTGTTATGATTTCATTACAAGCATTTCATCGCTTCACATACTTGGTACATTCTTCAGATCGACCTCCTTCGGCTGCGCGTCACGCGAGTTTAGGTACGCTGTTTGGTGATCTGCAGTGTAGGACCACGCCGAGTTTTGGATAGCTCCTTACGTTGGGATTTTTATCTTTTGGTATAAGTTCTTTCGATGTGCTTTTGTACGATTATGGGTACGGGGCCTTGTCCGTCATAGTTGATATATCTCTTAGAGTCCGTATTCATATGTGGGATTGGACTCATATGCGGTGTAGTGTCTTTTGATCATGTATATTATGGCGACCTTGTCGCTTTGCCCTTATGCGTATGTTGGTTTTTAAAAAAATGAAGTGTTATTTAATTTCCGCATTTACTTAGTTGTTAAGGTAAGGGTGCCTGTGTAGGCACCGATCACGCCCGGGTTCGGGCGTGACAAAGTGGTATCGAGAGCGATCCTCGAAATGTCTCGCACGTGTCTAGTAGAGTCTTGATTATCGGTGTTGCGCGCGCCACACCCATAAATAGGAGGCTACGGGACTTTTAGGAGTTGGTTTCTATTCTTCTCACTCTAAGATCGTGCCATGAGTGTGTTAGTAAGATAATTCCTCTCGACGTAATTTTGTGTTCTGATTATGCCTCCGAGGGCAACAGCCACTGAAGGGCAAAGGAGTAGCATGAGCTACTAGTCGACTCGAGAGTTGATAGGGATTATTCCTGTGGTATACAGGATATTGTCCGCAGATGGCGAGTTCTTCTGCGCCAGTTTTGAGGCCCCAAAGACGAGCCTCAAGTTTCTCGCCAGAGAAGACTATAGGGTCATGAGGAAGCGGTTATGTTATTGACCAAGATAGCGGTGCTACGATTTCATCACAGGAGGTTATTCGCCGGCGCAGTGTACGAGGGTAGAGGCCAATGTGGAGATCAGCGTAAGAGGCTAGGACCGGTTGGTTATCCTGAGTTTTGGACGAGTCGCCTCGAATGAGTGAGATATTCGTCCACCTACCCAAGACATACCCTCGCAGCTCACGGTGGGAGATTTGACCCCACGAGGTATTTAGGAGCGGTCCAAGCTCCGGTCAAGTTCTCGAGGAGCAGAGGATTTTCTCGATCGAGGCCACATATTCCTCGATGTTTCCATCAGAGTAAGCGTCATTTGGGAAAATGCCGTCATGGCACAGATGTTTGTTATTATTGTGACCGTCCGGGCCACAAGAAGTGGGAATGTCCTGTTAGAAAGAGCACCGGTAAGGTGGCTCAGCCTATGAGGCCGATGGTTGATTCTCTTTCCTCCGGTGTGTGTCCCCAGGCGGTGGAGTTCGGATGTCACCATCGTGGTAGAGGTCAGGGTGGAGTTTATGGTTCTGGCGGTCCTTCGAACCGCGTAGATGACGTGACTACGGGACAGGATCAGGAGGCGACATCGCATGGGGTTACATGTATATGTCGATTCTTTTGAATCATACGTGCATTGTTAGATTCAGATTTCGCCCTAGCGTATATGTTTTCCCTTTGTTGCTAGCAGTTGTAAGTGATAGTACCCCAGAGGTAGGAATACTTTGATTAGTAAAGTGAAAAGTTAAGAATGTTGACAAGAATGGTAAGTGAACTGAGACTATAGTTGTGTAGAGTTCACAAGTTGTAATTGCCCCATAACAGTGTAAGACCAATAGGGAATAATGTACGGTAGAAATACTTTGGCCTATGTGACGAACCTCTAGTGAATAGGGGGATAGGGTGAGAAGTACCTTGAGATAAGAGAGAGATTTACTTCAGATTAAGAATGAGAAGTTAAGTGTGACGATGGGTCGGGTTATGGACTCATTTCGGGTCAACCGATAGTATGGAATGGGGTGATGTTAGTTGGTAATAGTCCCGCTATGTGATAGGGTCCCGGGGATGCAAGGCCCAAGTCTAGTTGATCGTTGTACGAGTTCGTGAATGCGTTCCACCGGAACTAGGTCGTAAGGACCGAGAAGAGCCTTAGCGGAAATTCAAGTGACATAATGGCCAAGTTTGGATAGTAAATCCAAGGATTGGGGAACAAGAAACAATATTGAGATTTTGTACGTATATTATATGGTGGCCATGTGTGCCATCGTTGGTCTTGTGCAATTTTGATTGATAGGCATAGTATAGAGTTTATGCCGGAGTTTGTATAGCTTGACAACCGACTAAGAACATTCGGGGACGAATGTTTCTAAGGGGGGAAGAATGTTACATCCCGTAAGTTCAGCACATGTATAAGAGAAGGTATGTAAGGAATCAAGACTTGGAAATTAGTACGAAAGGAAGAATTGTTTTTCCGACGGAAAATCTTCCGGACGTCGGAAAGGAAAAATGTTCGTTGTTGAGAATTGGATTCTCAAAATGCATTATTTGAAGAGTATGGAACTTATTAACATTTTGGAAATTTACTTTTACGGATTTGGTCACGTGGGGCCCACCCGAGGAATTTTACGTTTTGTGGGGCCCACGAGGGTTACGGAAGTTTATGGACGAATGAGAGGGCGACACGTGGCACCCCCACACTTGGTCTTGGTCGAATTTTGTAAGGGGTAGAATGGTCATTGACCATCTTGGAAGATAAGTCTTCAAGCTTTAGATTGTTGACCAAGGTCAACTTGTCCACTTGGCTCTTTAATTAATGATCCTCATCCAAGCCACACATTTGTTATAATCTAAGCCATCCAATGTGTTATATATGCTAAGCTAGTGCAATACAAGCACTTCTAACACTTAGAAAATTTCACAACATTTTCTTGTCCATAGTATTGCTCTCGGGTTTGGAGGAGTTCCAACAAGAAAAATTTGTAGTTTTGATCCTTTGTTCACAAGACTTTAACCCAATGTCCCTAAGGGTGTTGTAAAGATATCTCAATAGAAAGATTTCGGAAAAACGGCGTTTTCGTATTAGTCGCAAGGCGGAAACTTAAGGAGTTCTTCAACTTTGAAGTTGGAACTTGAAGATGAGTTCTTCATAGGCTTCTAAGGAGTGCTTGGACCGGATTGGAACTTAAGGAAAGGAGCTAAGAATTGCTAAGGCGCGACTTTGAATCTTGGAAATTTTAAGGGCTTATAAAGGTATAAATCTTGTCGTTTTAGCAATTAAGATTTACTTATTGTTGTAGCTATGTATATTAGCAAGCATGAGTTATATAGTATGAAGTTTGATAAGTATATTGGCTATTGGAACCCTAATCCGAAAACTAGCATGTTAGCCTTGAGATTACAATTCAAGTTGATTATTAGTTTAAGTCGTCGCATGTTGTATAAGAAGGAAATTGTAGTTGTTGAAGTTGTTTATGACTATATAACATGTTAGACCTTAGAACTTGGAATTGGAAAAGGATTGGAAAAGACTTTGATTTGTTGGTTGTTGTTGGCCGAGAATGGCTTGAATATGGAACTACTTCGTATTAATTGTGGGGCGGAAGTTTACACGTATTGTAAGGCGTGTAATCCCCTTTGTTTGGTTGTTGTTTTGAGCCTTAAAAGTGACGTGTTGGTTATTTTATTCGGCCTTGAAAAAGGTGGCAAAGTGAGTAGAAACAAAGGAAGTGCTGCCCGATTTTCCGTAGAATTAGAGACCGTATACTTTGTATTATTCAACGTTAGAGACTAGAAGTTGATAGTCATGTTGTGACCATTATAGGTTGACACTTCTACGTGCGGCGTATTCGGCTTAGCTTGTGGATTTAGCTGGAAAGGTATGTGAACTATCTCCTCTTCTAGCATGATTCCTTAAGATAAAGAAAGTATGTCCTACTCCTTAAATGATCCATTCCTTGGTTGTATTTGGATTGCCTAAAATAGAATTTGTTCTATGTACTTCCTTGATTGTACTTTGATGTTTAAATTGTAAGTTGTATAATCTATTTCCTTAGTGAAGTTGGATTCTTATAAGTGAAAGTATTTTTCTTAAAGTACATAGAGTCTTGAAAAGGAAGGGGTTTCCAAATCTTTTGGCTAGTGCCTTAGTTCCAAAACCTAAGGGTTGTTATAATGACTTTAGGGGAGTCAAAGGAGTGATTTACTTAATTGTTTTAAGAGAGGAGAAATGACATGATTTAAGAGAAGTAACTTGTTTTAAAGGTGTGAGTTACTTGAGGTTTAAAAGTAGAAGAAACTTGTTTTCTAAATATTAAGAGACTTGAAGTAATTTGGAAAGTTAAGAACTTGATTTGTAAGTATGTGATACTTGGTTTTAAGTATAAGTCTCTTGGTTATAAAAAAGGAATGAATATGTCTAAAACCATAAAGGGTTATAACGGCTTTATGGGAAGTCGGTTATAACGGCTTTATGGAAGGTTAAGAAAGTTGTCTATTTTGATTATTAGGCATAAGTTGCCTAGATTGTGAAAATTTGAAGTTACTTGATTCCAAGCTTTGAAATGAGTTTTCTAAAAGTGTAGTAACTTACTTTGAAAAATAGACACACCTTGATACTGCGGGTGTTAGTATCTTGGGGTTTTACATAAAAAGGAGTCTTTTGAAAAGAATGTACGTACGTAGTACTTTGGCTTGTTTAATTGAGAATTATTCTATGTATTTCTTGATAAGTACTTTGGCTTGTTTAATTGAGAATTATTCTATGTATGCCTTGATAAGTACTTTGGCTTGTTTAATTGAGAATTATTCTATGTATGCCTTGATAAGTACTTTGGCTTGTTTAATTGAGAATTATTCTATGTATGCCTTGATAAGTACTTTGGCTTGTTTAATTGAGAATTATTCTATGTATGCCTTGATAAGTACTTTGGCTTGTTTAATTGAGAATTATTCTATGTATGCCTTGATAAGTACTTTGGCTTGTTTAATTGGGAATTATTCTATGTGTGCCTTGATAAGTACTTTGGCTTGTTTAGTTGAGAATTGCCAATGTGTGCTGGTGATAGCATTTGAGTACAAGTATTATGTTTTATTACGTTGCCGCGACTCTCGGTTGGAGGGTCGGCTGCCTTGTTGTAAGTTTACTTGGACGTACCGACAGTGAGGTGGTATTCCACGGGTATGCTTCCATTATTTGTGTTACCCTATGGTCATGCTTATACGATGTGGGATTCCGGGGCATGCGACCACGAGGGATACTCCTTGGACATGCTTATACGATGTGGGATTCCGGGGCATGTGACCACGAGTCGGGTTAGATTCCCGGATTTGTTTGTGTTACCCTACGGTCATGCTTATACGATGTGGGATGCCGGGGCATGCGACCGCGAGGGATACCCTATGGTCATGCTTATACGATGTGGGATGCCGGGGTATGCGACCACGAGGGATACTCCTTGGACATGTTTATACGATGTGGGATTCCGGGGCATGTGACCAGGAGCGGGTTTGATTCCCGGATTTGTTTGTATACCCCATGGTCATGCTTATACGATGTGGGATTCCGGGGCATGCGACCACGGGGGATACTCCTTGGATATGCTTATTGGTGTTATATTATATCATGGACTGCCGGCAGTGAGGAAGGATTCCACGGGCATGATTGATATTATGGGCGTGAGACCCATAGTTATATTTGAATAGTGACTTTGAGGGCATGTGTCCCTGACTTGATATGACTGCTTATGTATTGTGTACTGTAGGTTGGCTATCATACATGTCTCCTGTTTTGTTTAGACTGTTATGATTTCATTACAGTACTTATTATTTCACATACTTGGTACATTCTTCGCATCGACCTCCTTGAGGCGTTCGTTCACGCGAGTTTAGGTACGCTGTTTGGTGATCTGCAGGTGTAGGACCCTGCTCAGAGTTTTTGGATAGCTCCTTTTGTTCGGAAGTTTTATCTTTTTTGTATAAGTTCTTTCAAGATGTGCTTTTGTCTGATTATGGTACAATGGGCCTTGTCCCGTCATAGTTCAGTATAAATCTTAGAGGTTTGTATTCATATGTGGGATTGGACTCATGTACGGTGTAGTGTCTTTGGATCATGTATATTATGGCAGCCTTGTCGGCTTTGCCATTGTACGTATGTTGGTTTTTTTTTTAAAAAAAATGAAGTGTTATTTAATTTCCGCAGTTTACTTAGTTGTTAAGGTAGAAGGGTGCCCAGGTAGGGCACCGCCACGCCCGGTTCGGGCGTGATGGTACATTATCTGATATTATTGTACGGTAGGTATCCGTAGTTGGCTGTACTTGCCGGCCGGAGTGACGCAGGAGGTATCTGGTAGTCGGCCTTCGTACTTGCCCCGTACGGTTCTTATGACACAGGTGGGACCTGGTGTTCATGTGTACTCCTTGGTGTTGTTATATCATAGACTGCCGGCAGTGAGGAAGGAATTCCACGGGCACGTTTGATATTGTTGGGCATGAGACCCGTGGTTATATTTGGGTAATGACTTGGAGGGCATGCGTCCCTGACTTGACATGGTTATTCATAGATTGTGAAATGGTCTTTTAAAAGACGATGTTGATTCTCATTACTCTTGTTGTTAATCAGGCTTTGTGTACCGTATTTTGGTTATCATACATGTCTCCTGTTTTATATAGACTATTATGATTTCATTACAAGATTTTCGCCACATACTTGGTACCGTTATCGACCTCCTTCGGGCTGCGTTCATGCCGCAGTTGAGGTACGTAACTGGCGATCCGCGCTCTTAGGATCACCGTCGATTCGGGAAAGCTCCATTTCTCGAGGCTTTGTCTTTGGCAGTTCCACGAGGTCATATACTTTTGTACATTCAGGGGGTATGGCGGGGCCCTGTCCCGTCATAGTTGATTTCATTCTTAGAGGTCTGTAGTCCTGTTGTAAATTTGGGATGTAACTATTCACTTTTGGTATTTATATACATGCCGAAAGGCAACCTTTTTCTTGGGTAGACTGTTCTTATTCTACACTGTTTCATGTTTGCAAGTTTATATTCCGCTGGTTACTCTGATGTATGTCTACTTGGGTGCCCGGGTAAGGCACCAGTCACGGGCCCGGGAACGGGACGTGACAATTTTGCTACTTGTCGATAATCGTCGTGGGGTATGTGAACCTCTTCCTCCTTTTGGAATGATTCTATGTATGAAATATACATGTGATGTTATTTCATGACTCCTTCTACTCTTAGAAATTAAGAGGTATGTATGTTGATTACTCTATGTGAGAGTTATGTCTAAATTATCCTAAGTTCTTACTAGGTCTTATGGTGGATGTTGGTAAGAGTCGTTAGGAGGTATTTGGAGTCGAGTTGACTTTGCTAAGTTACTGCACGAATGAGAATAAGTATCGAACAAGCCATTGCAGCGTTAATAAAGGAAAATGTAACGACAATTAATTATATTAAAATGAGTAGAATTCTCCATCTGCATAGAAGCTAAGATAAGACAAAATTGTATTACATTTTCTAGATCATGGTTGCTTTAATAAGATCGTTATAAACAAGTATAACCTACTCACACACATAAAGGTATATGTTACTTAATTTAAAGAGTTTACGTTATGAAGTGTTAAGACTATGAACTATGAATTCTTAAAAGGTTAAGAGACTTTATTTTTCAAGTTATGGGACTTGATTCTTAAAAGTAGAAATGACTTGATTTGAAAGTATAGAATATTTTATTTGGAAAGTATCGATTACTTGATATTCTAGGTTAAGAAACTTGATTTCTTAAAGTTAAGAGACTTGAAGTAATTTGAAAGTTATGAAACTTGATTTGAAAGTATAAGTCTCTTGGTTATAAAAGGAATATATTTGCCTAAAGTATAAAGTTAGTATAACGACTTTATGGGAAGTTGGTTATAATAGCTTTATGGAAAGATGAAAGAGTGGTTTACTCTAGTAATGTAAATAAGGATAAATGACTTGAAATAAAGAAAGGCAAATGGATTTGAAAGCATCAATTGCTTAAGGTTTTAAAGAAAGAAGTCACGTGATTTAGAAGCCTATAAATGTATTTCTAAAAGTGTCACGACCCGAACCCGGGCCCGTGACTGGTGCCTTACCCCGGGCACCCAAGTAGCCATACATCAGAGTAATCAGCGGAATATAAAACAAGACATGAATAAAGTGAAGTGTAAAACAGTTATCTGAGAAAAGTTGCCTTTCGGCATAAATATATAACAACTAGAACAGTTACATCCCTTTTTACAATTACGCCACAACAAGATTACATGCACTTAAGAATGATATGACAACAATGGCGGGACAGGGCCCCGCCATACCCCTGAATGTAAGCACTTACAACGACAGGGGACTATACCACTGATAAGCCTCCGGAGAAACGGAGCTTCCCAAACGCTGAACTGTGACCCTAAGAGCGAGGATCAACACTGGTGTACCTCTACCTGCGGCATGAACGCAGCTTCGAGGAGGTCGATAACAGTACCAAGTATGTGAAACTGAAAATACTATAAATGAAATCATAGTAGTCTATATACAGCAGGAGACATGTATGATAACCAAACTACAGTTCACAATAAATAAGCAGTCATGTCAAGTCAGGGACTCACGCCCTCAACGTCATCACTCAAATACAACTATGGGTCTCACGCCCACAACATCAATCATGCGTGGAATATCTTCCTCGCGTCTAGCCTATGATATAAAAGCACCAAGTAATACACATGAACACGTGTCCTACCGTGTCATAATAAAACCGCACGGTAAATACGAAGGCATAGCCGACTACTAAAACCCACGCACCAACAAGGTCATAAAGCGTATCATGAGATCTGTCTGCACCGCCACATGATCGGCCGCCACTCGCGCGAGATCTAATGTGCGCGTCTAGTCCTGAACTTCCGCACTCGCATAAGCCACTCCGATGGCCCGCATGAGGTATTCCCGCATCGAGGGTAGCTACTCCCGGCAACGTCCCGACTCGCACCGCGTAGCCACATAGACCGCATGACCATAAAGGCCGCACACTAACTCGAACTCGTAGCTCGCATAGGTCACACAAACCCGCATGAGGTATTCTCGAATCATAGGTCACACAGACTACCGAGTCTACCCCGCGTCGGAGGCTTAACCCGGAATCATGTCAAGAGGTGAGTGATATAATACTAACATAACCTTATCGTTAAACAACATAAGCACAACAAGGAAACCCCTTTATACAAACATCACAAGACACTAACACACGTAGCATCCTAACATGTCTACTTATCAAACCATCTTACTACACTTTCCAATCAATACAAGACTTTCATAAAAAAATAAGTAAACTGTTCCTTCTATCTTCCTTAAGTCGTTATACCTAACTTCCCATAAAGCTAGTATAACACTTAAGCTTTTAAAACCAAGTATTTCTTTTCTTTCAAAAATGGTTAATAACTCTTTTGAAATACTTCCTGATTCTTATTATTTAAACTCAAGTCAAAAGACATCAAAGTAAAACCAAAACAATTTTCATACCTTCTTTTAAAACAAAGGCACTTCTCCTTTAAAAGTCAAGTAGCAATATACTTTTTAAACCAAGTGTCTTACTCTTTTAAAAACAAGTAACCTATACCTTTAAATCAAATTACTTCTCCTTTCCCAAAATCAAGTTGTTTATAAGTCAAGTTATCATTTTAAATCCAATGATAAAACCATTCTTATTTTCGAAATCAAGATAACTTTATTCTTTAAAAGACCACACACCCATTAATCATGAGTGATATTTTACAACTTTTTAACATAATTCAAGTCCTTAATGTTTCATAACAAGTCACTTAACTTTGGAATCAAGTCAAGGACACAAAAGGAAAATCAACTTCCTTTAAACACACGTGCGTCTACCGCACTAAATATATTTCACAAATATCATGCTAGAAAGGATAGGAAGAGGTTCACATACCTCGCGACGATTATCGACAATTAGCAAAACGCTCCAAATTACTCTAACCTTGCTCGCCTTTTCCACCCTTCAAGTAGAATACGCTACTCGTAGTATTTCAACCTATAAAGGCCACAAAATGTCTATCAACCTCTAGCTCTCTTCGTAGAATAATTCTAGATACAAGATTCCTTATTCTACGGAAAATTCAGCAGCACCTCCCCCCTGTAACCACATAAAACTCCTCCTCAAACGAGGCCTGCTACCAAACCAACAATTCCAGGGGGGGTTACACGTCTAACCGGACGTGTACAATTCTACTCCACAATAATACTACAAGTCTACTGCAAATACAGTCCAATGTAAATACAGTTCAATTCCTTATAATTATACTTCCAATATATCTTATACTCAATGATTAACTACTACAACATGTAATTTCCAATTACAATAGGGGGACATAGATCATTACCTCGATAAGCCCAAAATTATCCAAGATTATAAGTCGATCCTGAGCAACGTTTAGCTCCAATTCCTGACGCTCCAACCCGCTCCAAGCAACCCTTAGAAGTTTCCAAATAACTTCTCTTAACACTTCATCTAAGCTATGAAGATTTTTCTAGGGCTTCGTTTTTGCGACTAAAGGAATAAAGTAGAATTTCCGGGCTCCTAGTATTGAAATAACTTGGAATACAACTAGGGATACTAGGCTAAGGTATTTGGGACTATATCAACACTTGAAGAATTTTTCCTACACCAAGGGGGAGAGTAGGACGAGAACCTCAACAAAGGGGGAGTATTTTGTGACTTAGAATCTCAAAGTGTGGATGAAATAAGTCTTGAAACAATGGGGTATTTATAGGAAAATCAATGGCCAAGATCTAGGCAAGTGTGTGGTGAGGATGGGGTACATGTGTGTGGGTAGTTGGCCAAGCATTTGGCTACCACAAAAATGGGACAAGTGGCCACCACAAAAATGGGCCACTTGTCCACCTAAAAACGTCCCACTTGGCCTTCTCCAATTCGGCCAACATGGCCACACGGGGGTGACACGTGTCGCCCCCCTACTCGTCCAAAATATTTCATCTTCCGAAAATATCCGCAATGCCAAAATCCGAAAATAAAGTGGGCCCCACAAAATCAGAATTCTCCCGTGGCCCCACGTGACCAATTTCGGAAATAAAATTCCATAATTCTCAAATATTCCAAAAAGTCCGAATACCAAATCTGGGAATCCAATTCCCATTAACGAACATTTTTCCTTCTCAAAATTCGGAAACTTTTCCGTCGAAAAATCACATCTTTCTTCCTTTCCAATTTTAATGTCGTATTTACGTACGTACGTCCTCATATACATACATTGGAACTACGGGGTGTAACAAAAAGGTATTGTGACTTGTCTTGAAAAGTAGATATGACTTGATACTACGGTTATTAGTATCTTGGAAGTTTATATGAAAAAGAGTCTTTTTAAAAGAAAGGAAGTACGTAGTACTTTGGGTTAAATTCCCGGATTTTTATGTAAAACGAAAAGTGCCTTGAGTATATAAAATGAAAGTCTAAAGATTTAATGAACTTGCCTATGTTTGCTAGTGATAGCCTTGAGTACAAGTATTATATGTTTACGCTGCCGTGACTCTCAGTTGGAGGGCCGACTGTCTTGTTGTGAATCTATTTGGACGTACCGACAGTGACGGAGGCTTCCACGGGTATGCTCCCATGGTGATTGATCCTTGGACATGCTTATACGATGTGGGATTCCGGTGCATGCGACCAGGATGCGGGTTAGATTCCCGGATTGTTTTTATTACTCCTTGGACATGCTTATACGATGTGGGATTCTGGGGCATGCGACCAGGAGGCGGGTTAGATTCCCGGATTTATTTTACTACCCCATGGCCATGCTTATACGATGAGGGATTCCGGGGCATGCGACCGTGTTATGTATTATTACTCCATAGATTATCTCTCCATGATGACATGTACCCGAGATGAGGGATTCCACGGGCATGTTATATACGATTATTACTCCATGGATTAGCTCTCCATGAAGACATGTACCCGAGATGAGGGATTCCACAGGCATGTTATATACGATTATTACCCCATGGATTAGCTCTCCATGAAGTCATGTACCCGAGATGAGGGATTCCACGAGAATGAGATATATATATATGTATTGCATATGTGTACGCCGACAGTAAGGTAGGATGCCACAGACGCGTCACATGGTTATATTTTACACTTACGGCTGTCGGCAGTGATGGGGGATTCCACGGGCAGGAGGTATATATATATATGTATTGTATGTGTGTACGCCGACAGTGAGGTAGGATGCCACGGGCGCGTCACACGGTTATCTTTTACACTTACAGCTGTCGGTAGTGATGGGGGATTCCACGGGCACGCTTTGATATTTGTGGGCTTGAGACCCTTACTGGACTGTGTGGTGATATTTGAGGGCTTGTGTCCATAGCCCTGGTATGACTGTTTTTCAGGTGTTGAAATAGTATGTACAAGGTAAAAAACTGACTTTCATTACTTTCACTTCGGCAAGGCACGGTGTACTGTTATTTTGGTTATCATACATGTCTCCAGCTTTATATAGACTGTTATGATTTCATTACAGTATTTCTAGTTTCACATACTTGGTACATATTTCGTACTGACCTCCTTCGGGGGGCTGCGTTCATGCCGCAGGTTGAGGTACATATCTTGCTGATCCGCACTCTTAGGATCACCGTTCAGCTGGTTGGAAATCTCCATTATTTCGGAGGCTTGTATTTTGGTACAGACCCCTGATGTTGTAGATTTATGTACATTCAGGGGTATGGCGGGGCCCTGTCCCGTCACAGTTGTTATGTCAGAAATTCTTAGAGGTTTGTAGTCATATCTTGTGGTTTGAGTTGTGTAAAAAAAAGAGGTAACTGCTTTTTGGGTTACGTATATACTTTTGGAAGGTGGCCTTATCGGCTAGCCTGTTATTTATTTCTTGTTAAGTTATGTATATTCCGCTGATTATCTCTGATGTATACCTGTCATGGTGCCCAGGTAGGGCACCAGTCACGGGCCCGGGGTCGGGTCGTGACAATTACATAGTTCATTAAGGATTAAGATCCATTATGTCACGACCCGACCTCGGGCCCGCGACTGGTGCCTTACCCCGGGCACCCTAGTGATACAACATCAGAGAAAATCAGCGGAAATAAAAACTTAAACATGAAATAAGATAAAATAAGAAACAGGCTAACCAAAACGGTTACCTTTCTGCATATATATATACCGAGCAGTTAAATCCTTTTACAAACCCCGCCACAACAAAGATTACTGCACTCTATGAATTTTATAACAACTATGACGGGACAGGGCCCCGCCATACCCCTGAATGTAAGCACCTACAACGACAGGGGACTATACCAAAGATAAGCCTCCGGAGAAACGGAGCTTCCCAAACGCTGAACTGTGATCCTATGAGCGAGGATCAACAACCGGTACTTCACTGCGGCATGAACGCAGCCCGGCGAGGTCGATAACAGTACCAAGTATGTGAAACTGAAAATACTGTAAATGAAATCATAGTAGTCTATATAAAACATGAGACATATATGATAACCAAACTACAAGACATAATATGTGCAAATATGTCAAGTCGTGACTCACGCCCTCAAAGTCATCACTCATATATAACAATGGGTCTCACGCCCACAACATCAATCATGCCCGTGGAATACCTTCCTCACTGCCGGCAGTCTATGATATAACAACACCAAGAAGTACACATGAACACCAGGTCCCACCTGTGTTATAAAAACCATACGGGGCAAGTACTGTTATACCCCGTATTTCCAGAGTATGTACGTAAGGACGTACGTAGAAAATTTGAACTTGTGATTTAGGCTTGGCCAAAATTTATTTGTTCACAACACCCGATTAGAGTCGTTTTTCGACGAAACGTTTTCACAGCTTTCGTAGGGGAATTTCCGACTATGCCATTTTTAATTTTTGCGGATTTTTCCGAGAGACGTAACATTTTGGACCAACAAGAGGGCGCCACTTGGCACCCTCTCATTGGAACACCTTGGGCGGTTTGCTTGGCCGAAAGTGGGACGTTTTGGCTAGCTTTCTTGGCCTTGTTTTGTGCCTTGTTTTGTGCCTTGTTTTGTGCCATGTTTTGTGGAGTAGGGATAGGGTGCACTTGGCTTGATCCTAGCCCTACACTTGCCTAACACATGGATTGATCTTGGCCATTGGTTGGCCAAGGCTTGTGCTATAAATACCCATCCCTTTGATGAACTTCTTCATCCATTCCAAAAATAATTCTAAGTGTTAAATCCTCCTCCCTCCCTTGTGTTGAGTTCGGCCAAGGGCCTCCCCCCCTAGTGGCCGAGAGCACCCCCCCCCCCCTCTAGGGGTGCTAGCCGAGAGTAGTGCCCCCCCCTCCTAGTAGTGTGGCCGTGGGGTACCCCCCCCCCTAGCCTAGTCGTTTTCGTATAAATACCCTCCTCTTGATAGAAATACTCTCAAAAGTATTGTTATAATGCCCAAATTACCTTAGCCATATACCTTGTGTATTCTAAGGTTATACCTATACGAAAAACCCAGAAATACTATTATACTTCCCGTCAGTCACAAAACCGAAACCCTAGGAAAATCTCCATAGTCCGTTGGAGTACTGTGTAGAAGTTGGTTAGAACTTCTAAGGGTGGTTTAGAGCGGGTTGGAGCGCTCGGAGTTGGAGCTAAACGATTGCCCAGGATCGACTTTAAGCTAGGATAATTATGGGCTTATCGAGGTAAATATCTTGTCCCCCTATTGTAATTGGAAATTACATGTTGTTAGATATTATAGTTGAAGTATACTATATATAGTATTGAACGTAGTTATCGGCAATGTCTTGCGACTTAAGCCTGAATTTAAAGAAGAATACTGAACTGTAATTACATAGGGCTGTATTACAGTAGACTTGTGTAGTAGTACCGTGGAGTAGAATTGTACCCGTTAGGGTTAGATGTATAACCCCCCCCCCTGGTTGGCTTGGTAGCCGGCCTCGATAGAGGAGGAGATTTACGCTGTTGCGGGGGGGGGAGGTGCTGCCGAATTTTCTGTAGAATGTTCTACGATAAGATCTAGATGTTAATAAGCGCCTTGTGGCCTTATAGGTTGAAGTACTACGTGTGGCGCGATCTACTTGGCTTAAGGAGTAGCCGACGTTTGGAAGTACTTGGAGCGTTTTGCTATTAGTCGATACTCGTCGCGAGGTATGTGAACCTCTTCCTATCTCTTCTAGCATGATATGTGTGAACTATGTAGTACGGTAGACGTACATGTGCTAAATGTATTTGATTGGTTTAAAACATAAAGTGTTATAACGGCTTTATGGGAAGTTGGTTATAACAGCTTTATGTTGTTAAGAAAATACTTGTGGTTTTTAAAAGGTAACTGATTTGAACTATAACTGGCTTGTTATATGTTAATAAAGAACTTGAAGTATTTCAAAAGATTTTTGAATCATTTTGAAAGAAGTAGCAATATTTGGTTTTTGAAAACTTAAGAGTTATACTAGCTTTATGGGAAGTTAGGTATAACGGCTTAAGAATGTTTTACTGATTTCGGAAATCAGAATGTGTATCGACAAACCACTGCAGCGTTAATAAAAGGAAATGTTTTGAGTAATTAAGTATTATTAAAACCAGTAGAAACTTCCATCTGCATAGAAGCTAAGATGAGACAAAATGATATTTCCTAGATCATGGCTGCTGTAATAAGATTGTTATAAAGAAGATATCCTACTCACATATAAGGCTTATGTTTCTCAGATAGTTTAAAGGAGAATTATATTCTTAAATGAATAAGACTATGAACTACGAATCCTTTCTAAAAAAAATGAGAAACTTGAACATTGGAAATTAGGCAAACTTAAACATTGGAAAGGAATGTTGCTACTTGATTTTACAAAGAGAAGTAATTGATTTACTTTAAAAAGATGATCACTCTATTTTTATACTACGGGTATTATGTGACATTGTGAAAGTAACGTACCTTTTTAAAAGAGTTAATGTATGAAGTACTTTGGGGATAAAACCCCGAACTTATTGACATATAGTAGAAAGTACCTTGTGTGAACAACTTGATTGTATTGGTTTGTGATAGCCTTGTAATACTTTCTTGTTGCTTTGATAAGTAAACGTGTTAGAATGCTACGTGTGTTAGTATCTTGTGATGTTTGTGTAAAGGGGTTTCCCTTGATTGTGCTTATTAACTATCTGTCGTTATGATAGTATTGTGGCATTCATCTCTTGTGATGATTCCGGGGGTTAAGCCGCTCCACGCGGGGTAGACTCAGCGGGTCGATGGACCTATGATTCGAGATACCTCACGCAGTCCCGGCCTATGCGCGAATCGCGAGTTCCGAGTTAGATGCGGCCCTTGTGGTCATGCGGTCCTTGTGGCCATGCGGACGCGAGTCCAGGACGATGCCGGGGAGTAGCTACCCTCGATGCGGGGAATACCTCATGCGGGCCGATGAGATTGGCCTATCGCGAGTCGGGAAGTTCCAGGACTAGACGCGCACATTAGATCGCGGGCAAGTGGCGGCTTTGATCATGTGACGGTGCAGACAGATCTCATGATACGATTCATGACCTTGTTGGTACGTAGGTGTTAGTAGTCGGCTATGCCTTCGCACTTACCCCGCACGGCAGTTATTATGGCACGTGGGACACGTGTTCATATGTGTTCCTTGGTGCTTTTATATCATAAATCGCGGCGGTGAGGAATGTGTCCCACGCACGATTGATGTTGTGGGCGTGAGACCCATGTTATGTTCTTTGTGATGACTTGAGGCGTGAGTCCACGACTTGATATGATCGCTTAGTTATGGTAAAGCGTAGTTTGGTTATCATACATGTCTCCTGCTTTGTATAGACTACTATGATTTCGTTTACAGTATTTATATTTTAGGTTCACATACTGCACTGTTAGATCGACCTCCTTCCGGGGCTGCGTCATGCCGCAGTTGAGGTACACCGATCGTTGATCCTAGCTCGTGGTCAGTTCAGCGTTGGGAAGCTCCGTTTCTCGAGGCTTATCGATGGTATAGTCCGTCGTAGTAAGTGTTTACATTCAGGGGTTTGGCGGGGCCCTGTCCCGCCATTGTTGTCGTATCATTCTTAGAGGTCTGTAGTACTGTTGTGGGCAGGGTTTGTAAAAAGGATTAAACTGTTCATGTTTAAAGTTGTCATTTATATATATGCCGAAAGGCAAGTTCTTCTCATATTATTGTTTCATATTTCATAATATGTCTTGTATCGTTTTATGTTCCGCTGATTACTCTGATGTTGTGTCACTAGGGTGCCCGGGGTAAGGCACCATCCACGCCCGCCGGTCGTGACAAAAGTGGTATCGAAGCGATTAATCCTCGGAAAGTGTCTACGCATCAGATCCAGTAGAGTCTTGATTATCGGTGTGTTGTGCACCACATCAATAATCAGGAGGCTATAGGATATTTAGGAGTGGTTTCTATTCTTCTCACTCTGAGATCGTGCCTTAGAGCTGTGTTGTAAGTTGGACCCTCTGGCGTATTTCTTTCCCTTACCGTTATGCCTCCGCGTAGGGCAACCCGGGCCCAGGAGGGCAAGGCAGCCGAGGGAGCTGCGAGTAGAGTTCAGAGGGTGGCAAGGGCTCAGGCCCAACCATTACCTAGGGTAGTGCTTCATTCGGGGAGTTCTGCGACGTCACTAGCCCCAGCAGAGTTTAGCACGGCGGCGGCAGTTCCTACTGCGGCCATGATATTTGAACCTTCAGTTCCGCGACCGGGAACAGTGAGTATAGAGTATACCGATGTACCGCGAGTCTTGATGACTATCTAAGAGAGGGTTGTGCAAGAGTAATTCTTCAGTTAGGCTTGAGCATGGCCTGTGGTCGGGCTTATGCGCAGCAGGCCGAGAAACGTAGAAATCGACGGGTTAACAAAGGACAGCAGAAGAGGGCCAGAGCAGCAAGGTCCTTTAGTAACTTTCAAGGCGAGTCGCCTCACCAGCAGATTAGATATGCACCTCCGCCAGTGCAGAGTGGTCTTCCACGGATATCAGGACGTTCGGAGTATGCAGGAGTTGGTCAGAACTCCAGGGCTTCCGCTCATTGGCGATGCACGCCATCCCGGAATGTCGTCTCTTAGTTGGTACTTGTTGTACCTACGACCGTCAGGGTCTGATGTCGATAGAGTGTCCTTGTAGGAGGACTTAGCCTTCAGGATCGGTGGGTAGTTCGTCATCTTCCTAGCTGCGCTGCACGGGCGGGTTTGATTAGAACGACTAAGGGGAGTGAAGCAGTAGATATAGATATATCTTTAACCCTCTAGAGATCAGTATGTGTGATAAGGTGAGTATACCTTAAGTGCTATGTTCTGATAGCGGTGTGTTAGTTGTGTTTAGAAATCATGGTGGGTTAACCGAGTAAGATTTTGGGGGATAGATAAGGTGTGAGCCTTAGAATGTTTTACGTAAAGACCTTAGAGGTAAGGCCATCTCGAGTAAAGGTGTAGTGTTATGTTTGATCCTTATCGGAAGTGCATAGTGCCCGTGAGTTATGTTTGGGATAGGTCCCTAGTAAGTATGGAATGAAAGAGGGTAGTTGAGCTAAGAAGACCGCTAGGTTTTCGTAACGTGTTTAGAGAGATTGTTCCTTCGGGGAGCTAGTATTTTGCACCTTGCCGGGTCAGGTTGAGGCCACGTTGCGGGTCAACCCGCGGCATGTTTGGTGGTGGGGTCAGTTTGTGGTGGTCCCGCCTTGTGGTAGGGTCACGAGGGTGTTAGGCCCAGGTTTAGTTAACCAGCGTACGAGTTCGTGGATGCGTTCGACCAGTGGTCGGGCCGATGGGGGCAGCCCATCGTGTTCTTCGGTCAGGACCGTTTACTCGGCTGTGTTGAGTTATCTGAAAGGTTGTAAGGCTGCACGGGGTGCCTACCTTCACCTTATGACAGACAGTGGAGCCCAGGTTACGGCTGTTTTTGTTTCTGGAAGTTTTACCAAGCATGTGTTAAGAACTCAGGTGAGTCTCAGAATCGCATTCGCCCTCGGGCCAGTGTTTGGATTTCAGGGATAGTTGTGGGGATTGTTGTCTCCTGTAGAGGGAGTGTTTAAGCTACCATCTCAATGTTCGGATGTCGCCTTTTGAAACCTTGTAGGGGCGGAAGTGTAAGTTGCCGGTCGATTGGTTCGATGTTGGCGGTTCGCATACTGGTTCAGGCTTGTTCCAGCAGACTGTGGATAGTGAGAAGCTTGTCTAGAAGAAGTTCTGGCAGCTCAGAGGTATCGTGCGGATAATCGGCGACGACGCTTAGGGTTCAGGTTGACGGTCGGTCTTCTTGAAGGTACCACCCCGGTTAGGGTGGGACGAGTTTTGGAAAACCGAGGAAACGTAGCCCGAGTTATTTTGGGCCTTTTTGAGTTCATGTGAGGAATAGGCCAGGTTGCCTATATATTAGCATTTGCCGTCCGACTTAGGAGGCAGTACGTCCGGTCTTTCGTATTGTTAGGATCGGAAAGTATCGAAGATCCATCCAGAGTGTTCCCAGTTAATGATGACCACGTTAGAGATAGTAACCCCGAGTTGTGGATATCAAGCGATGATCGTAAATATGGTAAGAGTTCGAGTGTACGACAGCCTCAGGGATCGCATGCAGCCCGGTACCATTTGTTGGGTCGTCGGAGCAAGGCTCGCGACAAAGTGACAAAGTGGTATCATTTTGGTGATGATTAGAGGTGTTTCCTCGTGGACTTGGATGTAAGTTTTTATGTGCGCAGGTGTTTCTGTGGCCAGATGTGGCAGGACGGTTCTCGTAAGTATAGTAGTGAAGACTATACTGGCGCACGTTTGTTTAGAGACTTAGAAGGAACATTCGGGACGAATGTTTCTAAGGAGGGGAGAATGTTATACCCCGTATTTCCAGAGTATGTACGTAAGGACGTACGTAGAAAATTTGAACTTGTGATTTAGGCTTGGCCGAAATTTATTTGTTCACAACACCCGATTAGAGTCGTTTTTCGACGAAACGTTTTCACAGCTTTCGTAGGGGAATTTCCGACTATGCCATTTTTAATTTTTGCGGATTTTTCCGAGAGACGTAACATTTTGGACCAACAAGAGGGCGCCACTTGGCACCCTCTCATTGGAACACCTTGGGCGGTTTGCTTGGCCGAAAGTGGGACGTTTTGGCTAGCTTTCTTGGCCTTGTTTTGTGCCTTGTTTTGTGCCTTGTTTTGTGCCTTGTTTTGTGCCATGTTTTGTGGAGTAGGGATAGGGTGCACTTGGCTTGATCCTAGCCCTACACTTGCCTAACACATGGATTGATCTTGGCCATTGGTTGGCCAAGGCTTGTGCTATAAATACCCATCCCTTTGATGAACTTCTTCATCCATTCCAAAAATAATTCTAAGTGTTAAATCCTCCTCCCTCCCTTGTGTTGAGTTCGCCGCGGCCTCCCCTAGTGGCCGAGCACCCCCTCTGGGTGCTAGCCGAGTAGTGCCCCCTCCTAGTAGTGTGGCCGTGGGTACCCCAGCCTAGTCGTTTCGTATAAATACCATCCTCATGATAGCAATACTCTCAAAAGGATTGTTATAATGCCCACAGTACATTAGCCGTATACCTTGTTTATTCTAAGGTTAGACCTATAAGAAAAACCCAGAAATACTATTCTACTTCCCGCTACCACAAAACCGAAACCCTAGGAAAATCTCCATAGTCCGTTGAGTACCGTGTGAAGTTGGTTAGAACTTCTAAGGGTGGTTTAGAGCGGGTTGGGCGCTCGGAGTGGAGCTAAACGATTGCCCGATCGACTTTAAGCTAGGATAATTATGGGCTTATCGAGGTAAATATCTTGTCCCCCTATTGTAATTGGAAATTACATGTTGTTAGATATTATAGTTGAAGTATACTATATATAGTATTGAGCGTAGTTATCGCAATGTCTTGCGACTTAAGCCTGAATTTAAAGAAGAATCCGAATCAGTAATTACATGGGTCGTAGACATGACTCAGGTAGTAGTGGAGTAGAATTGTACCCGTTAGGTTAGATGTATAACCCCCGGTTGGCTTGGTAGCCGGCCTCGATAGAGGAGGAGATTTACGCCATGGGAGGTGTTCCGAATTTTCTCAGAGAATGTTCAACGATAAGATCTAGATGTTAATAAGCACCTTGTGGCCTTATAGGATGAAGTCCTACGTGTGGCGCGATCTACTTGGCAGGAGTAGCCGACGTTTGGAAGTACTTGGAGCGTTTTGCTATTAGTCGATACTGCCGCGAGGTATGTGAACCTCTTCCTATCTCTTCTAGCATGATATGTGTGAACTATGTAGTACGGTAGACGTACATGTGCTAAATGTATTTGATTGGTTTAAAACATAAAGTGTTATAACGGCTTTATGGGAAGTTGGTTATAAAAGCTTTATGTTGTTAAGAAAATACTTGTGGTTTTTAAAAGGTAACTGATTTGAACTATAACTGGCTTGTTATATGTTAATAAAGAACTTGAAGTATTTCAAAAGATTTTTGAATCATTTTGAAAGAAGTAGCAATATTTGGTTTTTGAAAACTTAAGAGTTATACTAGCTTTATGGGAAGTTAGGTATAACGGCTTAAGAATGTTTTACTGATTTCGGAAATCAGAATGTGTATCGACAAACCACTGCAGCGTTAATAAAAGGAAATGTTTTGAGTAATTAAGTATTATTAACACCAGAGAAACTTCCATCTGCATAGAAGCTAAGATGAGACAAAATGATATTTCCTAGATCATGGCTGTTGTAATAAGATTGTTATAAAGAAGATATCCTACTCACATATAAGGCTTATGTTTCTCAGATAGTTTAAAGGAGAATTATATTCTTAAATGAATAAGACTATGAACTACGAATCCTTTCTAAAAAAAATGAGAAACTTGAACATTGGAAATTAGGCAAACTTAAACATTGGAAAGGAATGTTGCTACTTGATTTTACAAAGAGAAGTAATTGATTTACTTTAAAAGATGATCACTCTATTTTTATACTACGGGTATTATGTGACATTGTGAAAGTAACGCATCTTTTAAAAGAGTTAATGTATGAAGTACTTTGGGGATAAAACCCGAACTTATTGACATATAATAGAAAGTACCTTGTGTGAACAACTTGATTGTATTGGTTTGTGATAGCCTTGTAATACTTTCTTGTTGCTTTGATAAGTAAACGTGTTAGAATGCTACGTGTGTTAGTATCTTGTGATGTTTGTGTAAAGGGGTTTCCTTGATTGTGCTTATTAACTATCCGCCGTTATGATAGTATTGTGGCATTCATCTCTTGTGATGATTCCGGGTTAAAGCGCCGTCCGACGCGGTAGACTCAGCGGGTCGATGGACCTATGATTCGAGATACCTCACGCAGTCCCGGCCTGCGCGGAATCGCGAGAGTTCCGTGTTAGGATGCGGCCCTTGTGGTCATCGCGTCTCGCGCTACGCGACGCGAGTCCGTGATCTTACGCCGGGAGTAGCTACCTCGATGCGGGAATACCTCATGCGGGCCGATGAGATTGGCCTACGCGAGCTGCGGAAGTTCGGACTAGACGCGCATTAGATATCGCGGGCAAGTGGCCTTTGATCATGTGACGGCCTAGACAGATCTCATGATACGATTCATGACCTTGTTGGTGCGTAGGTGTTAGTAGTCGGCTATGCCTTCGTACTTACCCCGTGACGGTGTTATTATGGCACGTGGGACTCGTGTTCATATGTGTTCCTTGGTGCTTTTATATCATAAACCGCCAAGCTGAGGAATGTGTCCCACGCACGATTGATGTGGGCGTGAGACCCATCGTTATGTTCTTTGTGATGACTGAGGCGTGAGTCCCCGACTTGATATGACCGCTAGTTATGGTAAAATCGTAGTTTGGTTATCATACATGTCTCCCGCTTTGTATAGACTACTATGATTTCATTTACGATTTATATTTTAGTTTCACATACTCGACATTGCCAGATCGACTCCTTCGGGCCGTTCATGCCGCAGTTGAGGTACACCAGCCGTTGATCCTAGCTCGTGGTCACGCTCGGCGTTGGGAAGCTCCGTTTCTCCGAGGCTTATCACGTATAGTCCCCGTCAGAGTAAGTGTTTACATTCGGGGTTTAAGGGCCCCGTCCCGCCATTGTTGTCGTATCATTCTTAGGTCCTGTAGTATCAAGCGTGGCGGGTTTGTAAAAAGGATTAAACTGTTCATGTTTAAAGTTGTCATTTATATATATGCCGAAAGGCAAGTTCTTCTCATATTATTGTTTCATATTTCATAATATGTCTTGTATCGTTTATGTTCCCGATTACTGATGTTGTGTCACTAGGGTGCCCGGTAGGCACCGCCACGCCCGCTGGTCGTGACAAGTACGAAGGCTAACTACCAGATACCAAAGCCGCATCATCAACTAACCGGGGCAAGTACGAAAGCCAACTACCAGATACCAAAGCCGTACCAACAATACTATACAACCAAACCACGAAGCTGATACGGGGCAAGTACGAAAGCCAACTACCAGATACCAAAGCCGTGTCACGTAGCTGACCGGGGCAAGTACGAGGGCTAACTACCAGATACCAAGGCCGTATCACGAGACTTCGCCACGAAGCTGATACGGGGCAAGTACGAAAGCCAACTACCAGATACCAAAGCCGTGTCACGTAGTTGACCGGGGCAAGTACGAGGGTTAACTGCCAGATACCAAAGCCGTATCACGAGACGTCGCCACTAAACTGAACGGGGCTAGTGCGAAGGCTAACTACCAGGTACCAAGGCCGAATCAGCCACGAGACGGGGCAAGTACGAAAGCCAACCACCAGATACCAAGGCCGAATCAGTAAAACCTCATGGAGAGCTAGTCCATGGAATAACGCTATCAACAGGAGCGCACCCGTGGAATCCTCCGCCATCACGCCAGACGCCCAAGTAAGATCATAACAAATCAGCCGGCCCTCCATCGAGAGACGCGGTGGTATAGAAATACAATACTAGCACGACAAGGCTATCACACGCAAACATAGGCAAGTTACACACAACTCAAGGTACCTTCATTTTATGTCAACAATACGGGTTTCAAACCCAAAAATAATACCTACTTTCATTCTTTCAAAAAGACCTTTTTTTACGTAAAAGATACTAATACTCGTAGTATCAAAAACACATTTCCTTTTGAAACCAAATTACTTTACTTTCGTAAAAACCTTTACAAGACTTTTAAAATCAAGTACTCTATACTTTTTAAAACAAGTTCCTTTCTTTTAAAACAACATCAAGTATACTCTTTAAAACTCAAATACTTAGTCTTTTCAAAACAAGTAACCTATACTTAAATCAAGTTACCATTTTAAAACCAATGATAAAACCATTCTTTTGCTTTCATAAAGTCGTTATAACTAACTTCCCATAAAGCTGTTATAACACTTTATGTTTTAAACCAATTTAAGACAAAACCATGTCTCTCTTTTAAACCAAAACTCTTCAATTCCTCAAGTCTCTTTTATTTTAGAAATCAAGTTCCTTAATACTTCATAACAAGTCACTTAACTTTGGAATCAAGTCAAGGACAGAAAAGGAAAATCAACTTCCTTTAAACACACGTGCGTCTACCACACTAAATATATTTCACAAATATCATGCTAGAAAGGATAGGAAGAGGTTCACATACCTCGCGACGATTATAGAAAATTAGCAAAACGCTCCAAAGTACTCTAACCTTGCTCGCCTTTTCCACCCTTCAAGTAGAATACGCTACTCGTAGCACTTCAACCTAAAAAGGCCACAAAACGTCTATCAACCTCTAGATCTCTTCGTAGAATAATTCTAGATACAAGATTCCTTATTCTACTAAAATTCTAAGAAGACCTCCCCGCAACCACATAAATCTCCTCCTCTAACGAGGCCTGCTACCAACCCAACAATCCCCGGGGGGGTTACACGTCTAACCGGACGTGTACAATTCTACTCCACAATAATACTACACGTCTATCAGAATACAAATCCTATGTAAATACAGTTCAATTCTTATCCATATTCATTCTACATATAGTATACTCAACTATACATTACTACAACATGTAATATCCAATTACAATAGGGGGACAAAGATCATTACCTCGATAAGCCCAAAATTATCCAAGTTTATAAGTCGATCCTGAGCAACGTTTAGCTCCAATTCCTTACGTTCCAACCCGCTCCAAGCAACCCTTAGAAGTTTCTAACCAACTCCTCTTCAAGATCCAACTCCAAAAAGTGAAAAACACTTAGGCTACAACACTACCAACTTTCGGCCAAGGGGGTGTATTTAGGCTAGGGGTGTGAAATCTTTTCCAACTCTTGGTACACAATCTTCCTAACACCCTAAGGAAGAACACTTAAAACTTTAAGAGTTTTTTGGACAAGTTTTGCTCACAAAATCAGCCCATGGCCTAGATCACACAAGAGGAAAGGGATGGAGTTTTCAAGACTTTGAAATCTCTAAGTGTGGATGAAATTATGTCTAGCATAAAGGGGTATTTATAGATAAATCAATGGCTAGGATTAAGGCAAATGTAAGGTGAGGATGGGGTACATGTGTGTGGGTAGTTGGCCAACCATTTGTTCACCACAAAAATGGGACAAGTGGCCACCACAAAAATGGGCCACTTGTCCACCTAAAAAAACGTCCACTTGCTGTTATACCCCGTATTTCCAGAGTATGTACGAGAGGGCGTACGTACAAAAGTTTAGTCTTAAAGTTAGGCTATGGACGAAAAAGTTTGTGCACAACACTCGAAAAGAATCGTTTTTCGACGAAACGTTTTACTAAACTCGCGTAGGGTAAATTCCGGCTATGTCATTTATAATTTTTGCGGATTTTTCCGAGAGACGAAATATTTTGGACCAACGGGAGGGTGACATTGATTGGCACGTTTTTGTGCCTTTGCACAAGTCAAGGAGTTGGTAGGATATTTGTGTAGTAGATGGATAAGGACACTTGCCTAAATCTTCACCCTACACTTGCCTTGCACTTGGCATCATCTTTGCCATTGGTTGGCCATTTCTTGACCTATAAATACCCCCCTTAAGATGAAAAGTTCTTCATCCACAAATCATTTCTCCAAGTCTTGAAAAATCCCTCCCCTCTCTTGTAGTATTTTCGTCCAAACACTCCCCCTCCCCCCCTTGAGAAAGCCTTGGCCGAATACCCCCCCCCCCCCCCTCTAAAAGAAGCCCTAGCCGAAACACTACCCCCCCCTTTGGTAGATAATTGTCTTCCAAATACCCTAGTTCAATTCCCTTATAGTATTTTAGTAGAAGTTGTTGGGAACTTCTAAGGGTTCTTGGAGCTATCGGAGCGTACAAATTAGGAGCTAAACCTTGCTCAGGAGCGACTTTTAACTTGGATAATTTTGGGCTTACCGAGGTAAATACTCTTGTCCTTCTATTGTAATTGGATATTACATATAAGAATAGTTAAGACTTGAGTATAAGATATGAAAGAATATTAATGAATAGAATTGAACTGTTATCACAGTAGAAGGGTTTAAAAGAAGAATAATTGAACTATACTTACTTAGGACTGTTTTCACAGTAGACTTGAGTAGTCACCGGGTAGGGAAGTGCTGCCCGATTTTTTTTCCGTAGAATAGAGGACCCTCTGCTTAGAACTGTTTACAGAGTAGTCTAGACGTTGATAGACGTGTCTGACTATTATAGGTTGATTCTCTGCGCGCGACATATTCAACTCGCGGTGGTTTTCACGGAAGGTATGTGATTCTTCCTACACTCTTGAGCATGATATTTTAAATATATATATATAGTACGGTAGACGTACGAGTGTTAACTGAATAATAATTACGGCAATGTCTTTTGACTTAAGCCTGAATAATAACTACGGCAATGTCTCTTGACTTAAGCCTGAATAATAAAAGATCTTGAAGCATTTCAAAAGAATACTGAATCTTTTTTTTTTACAGAAGAGAAACAGTTGGTTTTTAAAAGCTTAAGAGTTATACTAGCTTTATGGGAAGTTAGGTATAACAACTTAAGAAAGATAAAAAGAACTGTTTACTTATTTGCTTATAAAAACCTTGTATTGATTTTTGTAAGGTGTAGTAAGATTGATTGATAAATAGACATATTATGATGCTACGTGTGTTAGTGTCTTGTGATGTTGTGAAAGGGGGTCATTCTTGTTGTGCTTATGTTGCTAAACAGTAAGTCAGTTGTACTGTTATAATATCACCTACCCCCTTGACTTGTTATACCGAGGGCTTGCCACCCTTGATGCGGGTCTATACGGCCTATGCGGTCTGTGAGACTATGCGGAACTGCGGGAGTTCCAGGATTGATCATTCCGGGTGTTTTAGCCCGATGCGGGGGATGCCTATGCGCGTCGTGTGACTACGCGTCTATTGAGACTATGCGGATCGCGGGAGTCCAGAGGGTACCGGGGTTAGCTACCCCGATGCGAGAATACCTCACGCAGTGCACGTGACCTATGCGGATCGCGGAGTCCGTGATTATGCACGCATGATGATACTATGGGCGATTGGCCTTGCTTCGATCATTCGCGGCCTAGAAAAGACCTGTTACAGTTTACCTATTATTGTTCTTGTTTGTGATATGGCACTATGTGCAATTGAACTGATTGTATTTGCAAATGGTTTTAAATACTTTGATTTCATTTAAAGTACTTTACAGTTTCGCATACTTGGTACCTGTTGTACTGACCTCCTTCGGGGGGCTGCGTTCATGTCGCAGGTAAGGGCAAGCAGGTGCTAGATCCACATCCTTAGGATCTTTGCTTTGGTGTCGGGAGCTCCATCTTCTCCGGAGGCTCTACTTTTGGGTATGATCTCCCTGTATTGTAGATAGTTTTGTACATTCAGGGTATGGCGGGGCCCTGTCCCGCCATAGTTGTTTACTTCCTTAGAGGTCTGTAGTCCTATTGTACAGTTGGGATGTAACTGCAAAACTTGGGTTATATATATATGCCGAAAGGCAAGCTTTTCATCAGATAAATTGTTTTCTCTTTCCATTATGTTTCTTGTCTTGTCTTATGTTCCGCTGATTACTCTGATTTATGACTACTTGGGTGCCCGGGTAAGGCACCAGTCACGGGCCCCAGAACGGGTCGTGACAAAAGTGGTATCGAGCGATTAATCCTCGGAAAGTGTCTGCATCGTATCTAGTAGAGTCTTGATTATCGGTGTGTTGTGCACCACACCAATAATCAGGAGGCTATAGGATATTTAGGATTGGTTTCCATTCTTCTCACTCTGAGATCGTGCTTTAGAGCTGTGTTAAAGTTGGACCCCTCTAACGTATTCCTTTTCTGTAACAGTTATGCCTCCACGTAAGGCAACCCGCCCGTGGCGCGCAAGAGGAGCTGCTAGTAGGACACCGAGAGTTACGAGGGCTCAGGCCCAGTCTATACCCGAGACGGCGAGTTCCATGATGCCGCCGCCCAAAGAGACCACAGCACTGCACTCCCGCCCCACACCGGGCGGAGGAGTTAGGTACAAGGAGATGGCCCACTATTGGCTAGGATGTGGCTGCATACGAGGATAGGCCGACGCAGCAGCCCAGCCCACCCAGAGCGCCATGGTTCACCCGAGGCGAGATAGTTTGAGGCTACGGACTTCACGAGTTGTAGCCCGCCGTAGTTTTACGGTCGAGGCCGAGGATGATTCGCAGGAGTTCATCCGCCGCCATGAATGATTATGAGAGTGATCGGGCGCCGAGACCGAGTCATGATTCGGTTCGCATCGGCCGCGTGATACCGCAAATGATTGGTTTGATTCACGGAGTTATCCCGGGAGAGCACGCGTCCCGCCTACTGGGATGAGTTCTCGAGGCTTTTTCTCACTCACTTCTTGCCCACAGACAGGAGGGCACGGCCGACAGATTTTTGTCTTTGAGACAGAGGACGCACGCCAGGAGTACAACGTTGAGTTTGATTCGTTGGCTCGATATGTCCCTCGTTGGTAGCAGATATGGAGGATAGGTGCATCGCCACGTCATCGGGCTAGATGATTATATGGCCGAGTCTTGCGCGGTGTGGCTCTTCACCAGCATGGATATTACCCGCACGCAGCTCATGCACCGATGCGAGGAGCGCAGAGACCGCCGGTCGACAGATATCAAGATCGAGAAGGCCAAGACGGCGGTTCTTTGGTGGTTCTCGAGGTGGACGGCCTCGAAGCCTAGATTTGCACCCCACCACTCGAGCACTCCTACATCGCTTTCTGACCAGAGAATTTGGGCGTGTCGGGCCACAGGACTTCGGACTTCCAGGGTAGCAAGTGTTATACCCCGTAGTTTCAGGGTATGTATGAGGGCGACGCACGAGAATACGATTGAAATTGGAAAGGAAGAAAGAGGTGATTTTTCCACGGAAAAGTTTTCGGTTTTGTGAAGGAAAAAGGTTCGTTAACGGGAATTGATTCCCGCTTTGGTATTCGGACTTCTTGGAATATTAGAGAATTATGGAATTTTATTTTCGAAATGGTCACGTGGGCCCACGGAGAAATTTACGCTTTGTGGGGCCCACTTTGTTTTCGAGATTTTGGCCATTTTGGGTATTTTCGGAAGATGAAATATTTTGGACGGGTAGGAGGGCGACACGTGTCACCCCCCCTAGTTGGCTTGGACGAATTCCACTTTGTGAACAACACCCGTTTAGAGTCGTTTTCCGACGAAACGTTTTACAAGACTCGCGTAGGATAAATTCCGGCTATGTCATTTCTAATTTTTGCGGATTTTTCCGAGAGACGAACACGTTGACCAACGAGAGGCGACACTTGTCACCCTCTCATTGATGGATGTCACACTAATAGGGCCGATTGGGTTGGCTTATTTTGTCTTGGAGTTGGTAGGATATTTTGTGTGCAAGTTGGCCAAGGACACTTGCCTAAATCCTCACCCTACACTTGCCTTGCACTTGGCACCATCTTGGCCCTTGGTTGGCCATTCCTTGACCTATAAATACCCCCCCTTGTTGAAGAGTTATTTCATCCTAAATTGAGCAATCTTTCTAAGTCTCAAATCCCTCCCTCTCCCTCTTATTGTTTTCGTCCAAACACACCCCTCCCCTTTGAGAAGCCCTAGCCGAGAGCAACCCCCCCCTGTTATACCCCGTATTTCCAGAGTATGTACGTAAGGACGTACGTAGAAAATTTGAACTTGAGAATTAGGCTTGGCCGAAATTTATTTGTTCACAACACCCGATTAGAGTCGTTTTTCGACGAAACGTTTTCACAGCTTTCGTAGGGAAAATTCCGGCTATGTCATTTTTATTTTTTGCGGATTTTTCCGAGACGAAACATTTTGGACCAACAAGAGGGCGCCACTTGGCACCCTCTCATTGGTGGCGGTAGAGTGGACGAAATGGTGACTATTTTGTCAAGTAGTTGGTAGGATATTTTGTGTGTAGTTGGTTAAGGTGCACTTGGCAAGATCTTGGCCCTACACTTGCCTTGCACTTGGCAAGATCTTGGCCATTGGTTGGCCTTTGCTAGACCTATAAATACCCCCCCCTTTGAAGACTAATTCATCCACAAATTGCCTAAGTCTTGAAAGCTTCTTCCTCCCCCCTTAGTGTAGTGTCTTGGCCGAGAGCCCTCTCCCCTTCGCCGAGAGTTCCCCAGTGAGGTAGGCCGAGGGTAGCCACCCCCTCCTGGGTGCTAGCCGGGGTACCCCCAGCCTAGTTGTTTTCGTATAATACCCTCTTGGTAGAAATACTCAAAAGTATTGTTATAATGCCCAAATTACCTTAGCCAGATACCTTGTAGTATTCTAAGGTTATACCTATACGAAAAGCCCAGAAATACTATTACACTTCCCGTCTGTCACAAAACCGAAACCCTAGGAAAATCTCCATAGTCCGTTGAGTATTGTGTAGAAGTTGGTTAGAACTTCTAAGGGTGGTTTAGAGCGGGTTGAGCGCCTGAGTCGAGCTAAACGATTGCCCGGATCGACTTTATACTTGGATAATTATGGGCTTATCGAGGTAAATATCTTGTCCCTCTATTGTAATTGGAAATTACATGATTGTTAGACTATATAGTTGAAGTATACTATATATAGAACTGAACGTTGTTGTCGGCAATGTCTTTGGACTTAAGCCTGAATAATTAGAAACCTTTTCGAAAGAAGAGTACTGAATCGCTTTTTACATGGGATCAGACATGAGACCTTGTGTAGCTTTTCGTGAGGTAGAATTGTGCACGCCCGGTTAGATGTATGAACCCCCGTTGGCTTGATAGCCTACCCGATAGAGAGGAGATTTACGCCATGGGGAGGTGTTGCCGAATTTTCTATGTAATGTTCTACGGCGGATCTAAATGTTAATAAGTCGCTTGTGGCCTTATAGGTTGAAGTACTACGTGGCGCGATCTATCGCTAAGGAGTAGCCGACGGTTTGAAGTACTTGAGCGTTTTGCTATTAGTCGATACTGCCGCGAGGTATGTGAACCTCTTCCTATCTCTTCTAGCATGATATGTGTATAACTATGTAGTACGGTAGACGCATACGTGTTAAAAGTATTTGATTGGTTTAAAATATAAAGTGTTATAACGCTTTAGGGGAAGTTGGTTATAACCTTTACGTAGGTAAGAAAATACTTTGTGGTTTTTAAAAGGTAACCGATTTGAACTATAATCGCTTGTTATGTGATAATAAAGAACTTGAAGTATTTCAAAAGATTTTTGAAAGCTTAAGAGTTATACTAGCTTTATGGGAAGTTAGGTATAACGGCTTAAGAATGTTTTCTTGATTTGAAATCGGGATGTGTATCGACAAACCATCTGCAGCTAATAAAAGGAAATGTTTTGACTAATTAAGTATTATTAAAAGCAGAGAAACTTCCATCCGCATGTAAGCTAAGATAAGACAAAATGATATTACATTTCCTAGATCATGGTCGCTTTAATAAGATTGATTATGGACAAGAATAATCTACTCACATATAAGGCCTATGTTTCTCAGATTGTTTTAAAAGAGAATTATATTATTAAGTAGTTAATAATATGAATTACGAAACCTTTCGAAAATGAGAAACTTGAACGTTTGAAATTAGGCAAACTTGAACGTTTGGAAAATAATGTTGTTACTCGACTTTACAAAGTAAGTGTTTTGGTTTACTTTAAAAGATAGTCACTCTATTTTATACTACGTATCAGGTGACTTCGTGAACGAAACGGATCTTTTAAAAGAGTTAACGATGAAGTACTTTGGGATAAAACCCGATCTTGTTAATCATATAGTAGAAAGTGCCTTGTGTATAACTTGATTATGTTGGGTTGTGATAGCCTTGTAATACTGTTTTGTTGATTTGTTAAGTAAGCATGCTAGGATGCTACGTGTGTTAGTATCTTGTGATGTTTTGTGTAAAGGTGTTCGCCGCGCTTAAAGTTGTTTAACTATCACCGATGTATTGGTATTGTACCACTCACCTTGACTTGTTTCCGAGGTTAAGCCGCCTCCGACGCGGAGTAGACTCAAAGCGGGTCGATGGACCTATGATTCGAGAATACCTCACGCAGTCCTGAGGGCCTATGCGAGCTACGAGAGTTCCGTGTTAGCGCGGCCCTTTATGGGCATGCGGTCCATGGGCCACGCGGATCGAAGTCCGTGACGATGCCGGGAGTAGCTACCGATGCGGGAATACCTCATGCGGCCGATGAGATTGGCCTACGCGAGTCGCGAAAGTTCCGTGGCTTGACGCGCACATTAGATATCGCGCAAGTGGCGGCTTTGATCATGTGGACGGTGCAGACAGATCTTATGATACGATTCATGACCTTGTTGGTACGTGGTGTTAGTAGTCGGCTATGCCTTCGCATTTACCCCGCACGGTGTTATTAGGGGCACAGTGGGACCCGTGTTCATGTGTGTTTCTTAGTGCTTTTATATCATAAATCGCCAGCTGGCGGAAGGTATTCCACGCATGATTGATGTTGGGCGTGAGACCCATTATTATATTTGAGTAATGACTTGAGGCGCGAGTCCTCGACTTGATATGATCGCTTGTTTATCAGGAGTCGTAGTTTTGTTATCATACATGTCTCCCGCTTTATATAGACTACTATGATTCCATTTACGTATTTTCGCCACATACTTGGTACCGTTGTAATCGACCTCCTTCGGCCGCGTTCATGCCGCAGTTGAGGTACACCGCCGTTGATCCTAGCTTTCGTGGTCACAACAGATGGAAGCCCCGTTTCTCCGAGGCTTATCGGTGGTATATTCCCCGTCGTAATAGGTGTTTACATTCGGGGTTTGGGCGGCCCCGTCCCGCCATTGTTGTCATATCATTTCTTAGAGGTCCGTAGTAATCTTGTGTGGTTTGTAAAAAGGATTTAACTGCTCATTTGTAAAAAGTTGTTATTTATATATATGCCGAAAGGCAAGTTTTCCTCGACATCGTTTTGTACTTCATTTGTTTCATGTATATGTTTTATGTTCCCGATTACTGATGTTGTATCACTAGGGTGCCCGGTAGGCACCGCCACGCCCAGTTCGGTCGTGACAAAAGTGGTATCGAGCGATTAATCCTGAAAGTGTCTACGCATCAGATCCGCAGTCTTGATTATCGCTGTTGTGCACCACATCAATAATCGTGAGGCTATAGGGTATTTAGGATTGGTTTCTATTCTTCTCACTCGAGATCGTGCCTTAGAGCCGGTTGTAAGTTGGACCCTCCGACGAAATTATTTCCTTATCGTTATGCCTCCGCGTAGGCAAACCCGCCCAGAGGCAAGCGCGGCAGGAGCCGCGAGAGTTTAGAGGGTTACGAGGGCACAGCCCAATCATCACCGAGTTAGGTGCTTCATTCGGGATTTCGCGACATCACTAGCCCCAGCAAAGTTTAGCACGGCGCGCGCTCCTGCTGCGCCATGATATTTGAACCTTCGCCCACGACCAGAACAGAGAATATAGATTGCGAAAGACAACCTCACATTAGCTATGGATTTGGCTACCAGAGAGTATACCGATGTACCGCGAGCCTTGATGAATATCAACGAAGGTTGTGCGAAGTAATTCTTCAAGTCGCTTGAGCATGGCCTCGTATGCGGGCTTATGCGCAGCAGCCGAGAAAACGTGAGATCGACGGGTTAACGGGCGACAGGTAAGAGGCCGAGCAGCAAGGTCCTTTAGTAACTTTTTGAGGCGAGTCGCCTCACCATGATTAGATTATGCACATCCACCAGCCGAGGTCCTCCACGAATTTCGTGGACGCTCGTACGCGGAGTTGGTCGAGCTCGAGCTTCCGCTCACGCTACACGTAGGTTCCAGCCCATCCGATTCAGCTTTTTCTCGGTGTTCACATGCGGGCAGCGCCATCCCGAGGAATGTCGCTTTAGTTGGTACGTGTTGTACCTATGACCGCCGTGGTCTGTTGTCGAAAAGTTGTCCTTGCGGAGGACTTAGCCTTCGTGATCGGTGGGTAGTTTGTCATCTTCCTTAGCTGCGCGCTCTACGGCGCAGTTTGATGGAACGACATGGAGCAAGAAGAGATACAGATAGATCTTTAACCCTCTGTGGTTTAGTATGTGTGATAAGGTGAGTATACCTTAAGGGTTATATTCGATAGCATTGTGTAAATGGTGATTAGAAATCTTGGTTAGTTAACCAAGTAAGATTTGGGGATAGAGAAAGTGTGAGCCTTAGAGTTTTATACGTAGAGACCTTAGAGGTAAGGCCATCTCGAGTAAAAGACGATGTTTATGTTTGACCCTTATAGGAGTGCATAGTGCACGTGAGCTATGTTACGATAAGTCCCTGAGTAGTGTGGCATGAAAGAGGGTAGTTGAGCTAAGAAGACCGCTAGGTTTTCGTAACGTGATTAGTGAGAGTTCTCCTTCAGGGAGCTAGCGTTGCTGCGCCGGGTCGGGTTGAGGCCACGCCATGGTCAACCCGCGGCATGTTTGGGTGGGGTCAGTTTGTGGTGGTCCCGCCTGTGATAGGGTCACGAGGTGTTAGGCCCGAGTTTAGTTAACCAACGACGATTTCACGAACGATTCGACCGAGTTGGGCCGGCGAGGTCACCGTGTTGTCTTCTAGCAAAGACCGTACTCGGCAGGTTATGCGAGATGATATATCGTAAAAGTTGTAAGGTCGCACGGTGCCTACCTTCACCTTATGTCGATAAATGGAGCCCGTGTTGCGCTGCTTTTCTCGAGGTTTTACCAGCAAGGTTAGGAACTCGAGTAAGTCTCGTAATCACATTCGCCTCGCCGTTGTTTCGATTTCGGTGATAGTTGCGAATTGTTGTCTCCCCGTTGAAGGAGTGTTTAAGCTACCATTTCAGTGTTCGGATGTCGCCTTATGAAGCCTTGTATGGGCGGATGTGAGTCGCCGGCCGATTGGTTCGATATTGGCGTGATTCGATAGTTGGTTCAGCTTGTTCCAGCAGACGTGGATAGAGTAAAGCTTGTCTAGAAGAGGTTCCGCAACTCGTAGAAATCGCGGCGGATAATCGGCGACGACGCTTAGAGTTCAGCCGACGGTCGGTCTTCTGAAAGTACCACCCGGTGGGTGTGACGAGTTTGGAAGACAGAGGAACTTAGCCCGAGTTACTTGGGCCTTTGAGTCCATGTGAAGAATAGGCCAGTTGCCTATATGTTAGCTTTTGCCGTCCGACTTAGAGGCGGATGTCCGATCTTTCAGATTGTTATGATCGGAAAGTATCGAGATCCATCCAGTGTTCCCGCTAATGATGACCACGTTAGAGATAGTAACCACGAGTTTCTAAACCAAGCGAGATCAAGAGTTTGGGTACGACACCGCAGTTGATCGCACGCATCCGGCACCATTTGTTGGGTCGCCGAGAAGGTTTATGCCTCGCAAAGTGACAAAAGTGGTATCATGTGGTAAGAATTCGAGTGTACGAGAAGCGGTACGACACGTAAGGGAAAAGCGGCGTGTATGGCGGCGTAGATGTGATCATTTCTTTTGTGGAGAAAGTGCGAAGAAATTATATTTTAGACCCTTGGATGGGAGCGTTTGTGATGTTAGAGGTGTCCTCGTGGACTTGAAGGTAAGTACTTTGCGCAAGTTGGTTCCGCGGCTACGCGCGTGGCGTGATTGTTTTCGTAAGTATAAGAAATGAGGACTATACCGCCAAGCGTTTGTTTTGAGATTAGAAGGAACATTCGGGACGAATGTTTCTGGCGAGGAGAATGTTATACCGTATTTCCAGAGTATGTACGTAGGACGCACGTAGAAAATTTGAACTTGAGAATTAGGCTTGGCGAAATTTATTTGTTCACAACACCCGATTAGAGTCGTTTTTGACTAAACGCTTTCACGACTTTCGTAGGGAAAATTCCGCTATGTTATTTTTATTTTTTATGGATTTTTCCGAGAGACGAAACATTTTGGACCAACAAGAGGGCGCCACTTGGCACCCTCTCATCAGTGTGGTAGAGTGGACGAAATGGTGACTATTTTGTCAAGTAGTTGGTAGGATATTTTGTGTGTAGTTGGTTAAGGTGCACTTGGCAAGATCTTCGCCCTACACTTGCCTTGCACTTGGAAAGATCTTGTCCATTGGTTGGCCTTTGCTAGACCTATAAATACCCCTTTGAAGACTAATTCATCCACAAATTGCCTAAGTCTTGAAAGCTTCTTCCTCCCCTTAGTGTAGTGTCTCGCCGAGAGCCCTCTCCCTCGCCGAGAGTTCCCCTAGTGGTAGGCCGGCGGGTAGCCACCCCCTCCTGGGTGCTAGCCGTGGGTACCCCAGCCTAGTTGTTTTCAGATAATACCCCTCTTGGTAGAAATACTCTCAAAAGTATTGTTATAATGCCCAAATTACCTTAGCCAGATACCTTGTAGTCTTCTAAGGTTAGACCTATACGAAAAGCCCCAAATACTATTAGACGTCCCGTCAGTCACAACACCCAAACCCTAGGAAAATCTCCATAGTCCGTTGGAGTAGTGTGTAGAAGTTGGTTAGAACTTCTAAGGGTGGGTTAGAGCGGGTTGGAGCGCTCGGAGTGGAGCTAAACGATTGCCCAGATCGACTTTATACTTGGATAATTATGGGCTTATCGAGGTAAATATCTTGTCCTCTATTGTAATTGGAAATTACATGATTGTTAGACTATATAGTTGAAGTATACTATATATAGAATCGAACGTTGTTGTCGCAATGTCTTTGGACTTAAGCCCTAATAATTAGAAACCTTTTCGAAAGAAGAGATCGAATCGCTTTTACATAGGATCAGACATGAGACCTTGTGTAGCTTTTCGTGAGGTAGAATTGTGCACGTCCCGGTTAGATGTATGAACCCCCGGTTGGCTTGATAGCCTACCGATAGAGAGGAGAGATTTACGCCATGCGGGGAGGCCGCCAATTTTCGTAGAATGTTCTACGGCGGATCTAAATGTTAATAAGCGCCAGTGGCCTTATAGGTTGAAGTACTACGTGGCGCGATCTACCGCAAGGAGTAGCCGACGGTTTGAAGTACTTGAGCGCTTTGCTATTAGTCGATACTGCCGCGAGGTATGTGAACCTCTTCCTATCTCTTCTAGCATGATATGTGTATAACTATGTAGTACGGTAGACGCATACGTGTTAAAAGTATTTGATTGGTTTAAAATATAAAGTGTTATAACGGCTTTAGGGAAGTTGGTTATAATGACTTTATGTAGGTAAGAAAATACTTTGTGGTTTATAAAAGGTAACTGATTTGAACTATAATCGGCTTGTTAGGTGATAATAAAGAACTTGAAGTATTTCAAAAGATTTTTGAAAGCTTAAGAGTAATACTATCTTTATGGGAAGTTAGGTATAAAGGCTTAAGAATGATTTACTGATTTCGTAAATCAGTATTTGTATCTACAAACCACAGCATCGTTAATAAAACGAAATGTTATGACTAATTAAGTAATATTAAAACAAAGAGAAACTTCCATCCGCATGAAGCTAAGATAAGACAAAATGATATTACATTTCCTAGATCATGGCTGCTTTAATAAGATTGATTATGGACAAGAATAACCTACTCACATATAAGGCCTATGTTTCCCAGATTGTTTTAAAAGAGAATTATATTATTAAGTAGTTAATAATATGAATTACGAAACCTTTCGAAAATGAGAAACTTGAACGTTTGAAATTAGGCAAACTTGAACGTTTGGAAAATAATGTTGTTACTCGACTTTACAAAGTAAGTGTTTTGGTTTACTTTAAAAAGATAGTCACTCTATTTTATACTACGGTATCAGGTGACTTCGTGAACGAAACGGATCTTTTAAAAGAGTTAACGTATGAAGTACTTTGGGGATAAAAACCCGATCTTGTTAATCATATAGTAGAAAGTGCCTTGTGTGTATAACTTGATTATGTTGGGTTGTGATAGCCTTGTAATAATCGCCTTGTTGATTTGTTAAGTAAGCATGCTAGGATGCTACGTGTGTTAGTATCTTGTGATGTTTTGTGTAAAGGGTGTTCCTGGCTTGCGCTTAAAGTTGTTTAACTATCACCGATGTATTGGTATTGTACCACTCACCTTGACTTGTTTCCGAGGTTGTCGCCTCCACGCGGGTAGACTCAGCGGTCGATGGACCTATGATTCGAGAATACCTCACGCAGTCCTGGGCCTACGCGAGCTCACGAGTTCCGTGTTAGCGCGTCCTTTATGGGCACGCGTCCATGTGGCCATGCGGATCGCGGTCGTGGCGATGCCGGGAGTAGCCCTCGACGCGGAATACCTCATGCGGCCGATGAGATTGGCCTATGCGAGTGCGGAAGTTCCGTGGCTTGACGCGACATTAGATACCGCGGGCAAGTGGCCGCCTTTGATCATGTGACGGTGCAGACAGATCTTATGATACGATTCATGACCTTGTTGGTACTGCGGTGTTAGTAGTCGGCTATGCCTTCGTCTTACCCCGCACGGTGTTATTAGGGCACAGTGGGACACGTGTTCATGTGTGTTTCCTTGGTGCTTTTATATCATAAACCGCCGATGAGGAAGGTATTCCACGCATGATTGATGTTGTGGCGTGAGACCCATTATTATATTTGAGTAATGACTTTGAGGGCGAGTCCCCGACTTGATATGATCGCTTGTTTATCAGGAGTCGTAGTTTTGTTATCATACATGTCTCCCGCTTTATATAGACTACTATGATTCCATTTACGATTTTCATTTTCACATACTTGGTACTGTTAGATCGACTCTTCGGGCCGTTCACGCCGCAGTCGAGGTACACCGCCGTTGATCCTAGCTTTCGTGGTCAGCGAATAGATGGGAAGCCCCGTTTCTCCGAGGCTTATCAGTGGTATATTCCCCTGTCGTAATAGGTGTTTACATTCAGGGGTTTGGCGGGGCCCTGTCCCGCCATTGTTGTCATATCATTTCTTAGAGGTCTGTAGTACTGTTGTGGGCAGGGTTTGTAAAAAGGATTTAACTGTTCATTTGTAAAAAGTTGTTATATATATATATGCCGAAAGGCAAGTTTTCCTCAGATTACTGTTTTGTACTTCATTTGTTTCGTGTATATGTTTTATGTTCCGCTGATTACTCTGATGTTGTATCACTAGGGTGCCCGGGGTAAGGCACCAGTCACGGGCCCAGGTTCGGGTCGTGACACCCCCCTCTAAAGCTAGCCTAGCCGAAACACTACCCCCCCTCCCTTGGTAGAAAAGTTGTCTTCTAGTATTGTTATAATGCCCAAATTACCCTAACCCAAATCCCTTAGTCCTTAGTAGAAGTTGTGAAGAACTTCTAAGGTTTTCTTGGAGCTACCGAAGCGCACAACTTAGGAGCTAAACCTTGCTCAGGCGCGACTTTTATCTAGGATATTATTGGGCTTACCGAGGTAAATAACCTTATCCTCCTTTTGTAATTAGAGTATATATACTGTAGAAGTATAGGAATAAGTATTAAATACTTAGAAGGATATTGCAGAATAGAATTGAACTGTTATCACAGTAGAAGGGCTTAAAAGAAGAATAATAGAACTGTACTTACATAGGACTGTTTTCACAGTAGACTTGAGTAGCTCACCGGGTAGGGAAGTGCAGCCCAAATGTCCATAGAATAGCGAACCCTCTGTTTAGAGCTTTATACAAGATACCTAGACGTTGATAGGCGATTTGATGATATAGTCGATACTCTGCGCGTGACATATTCAACTGGCGGTGGTTTTCGCCAGAAGGTATGTGATTCTTCCTATCCTCTTGAGCATGATATTTTAAAGAATATGTATATAGTGCGGTGAGACGACGTGTGTTAAGCGAATAATAATTACGGCAATGTCTTCTGACTTAAGCCCTAATAATAATTACGGCAATGTCTTCCGACTTAAGCCCAATAAAAAGAATCAAGTAGTTCAAAAGAATTAAGAAACCTTTTTGAAAGAAGAGTAACACTTGGTTTTAAAAGCTTAAGAGTTATACTAGCTTTATGGGAAGTTAGGTATAACGGCTAAGAGTGATAAAAAGAACGATTTATTGATTTAAGGAAATAAGAGACTTGACTTATTATACTAATATGAATTTTGTTAAAAAGTGTGAAACCTCATTAGTGAGTAAATAGTATTTTTGGTTTTCAAAAGGAATGATGTTTTACCGATCAGAATAAATGTCGAACAAACCACAAAGCTAATAAAGGGAAATATTGTGACTAATAAAGTATTATTAAAACCAAGAGAAACTTCCATCCGTGACAGGAGCTAAGATGAGACAAAATGATATTACATTTACTAGATCATGGCTGCTGTAATAAGATTGTTACGAATAATAATAACCTATTCACACTTAGGGTATATGTTTCTCAAATTGTTTTAAAGGATTAAAGCTATGAACTACGAAACCTTTCGAAAATGAGAGACTTGAGTAATTAAAATTAGGCAAACTTAAGCGTTGGGAAAAGAATGTTGTTACTTGATTTTACAAAGAGAAATGTGTTGATTTACTTCAAAAGATAATCACTCTATTTTTATACTACGGGTATTGTGTGACTTTTGTGAAAGAAACGGATCTTTTAAAAGAGTAATACATAAAGTACTTTGGGGCTAAAACCCAACTTGTTAGCATAATGTAGAAAGTACCTTGTGTGAATAACTTGATTGTATTGATTTGTGATAGTCTTGTAATACTTTCTTGTTGACTTGATAAGTAAACATGTTAGGATGCTACGAGTTAGTATCTTGTGATGTTTGTGTAGGGTTTTCCTTATTATGCTTAGATTGTTTAAACGATAAACCGCTATGTTGATATTATATCACCATGATTTCGGGTTAAGCCGCCTCCGTCGCGGGTAGACTCAAAGTGGTCTAGTGACCTATGATTCGAGAATACCTTACGCAGTGCAGATGGCCTACGCGAGCTACGGAGTTCCGTGTTAGTACGCGCCCTTGTGGTCACGCGGTTCAGGCTACGCGGACGGCGAGTCCAGACGCCGGGAGTAGCTACCGACGCGGGAATACCTCATGCGGCCATCGAGTGGCCCACGCGAGCTACGAAAGTTCCAGGCTAGACGCGCATTAGATACTGCGGGCGAGCCGCCTTTGATCATGTGACGGCCCAGACAGATCTCATGATACGCTTTACGACCTTGTTGCATCGGGTTTTTAGTAGTCGGCTATGCCTCGCATTTACCCCGCACGGTTTTATGATGACTTTGAGGCGTGAGTCCACGACTTGACATGACTTTTTATTTCGTGAATCGTAGTTTTGGTTATCATACATGTCTCCCGCTTTATATAGACTACTATGATTTCATTTACGTGATTTTCGCCACATACTTGGTACTGTTAGATCGACCCCTTCGGGCTGCGTTCATGCCGCAGTAAAGGTACTCCTACCGCTGATCCCCGTTCTTAGGATCACTGTTTCTTGCTGGGAAAGCTCCGCTTCTCCTAAGCTTAGCATTTTGGTACGGTCCCCGCCGTTGTAGATATTTGTATTCAGGTACGGGCGGCCCCGCCCCGCCATTGTTGTTTTAAACTCTGCAGGTCCATAGACTGTTGTAAGGTTGGGATGAATCGCTCATTTTGGGGTACTTATATACATATATGCCGAAAGGCAACTTTTTCCTAAACCGTGTCTTATTTATACTGTTTCATATTTTGGTTGTTTTATTTTCCGCTGATTTCTCTGATGTATGACTACTTGGGTGCCCGGGTAAGGCACCAGTCACGGGCCCCGGAACGGGTCGTGACAGCAAGGGTGCTAACCGATCGAGGTCTGCTCAGTGTGTCCGTTGTGGTAGATTCCATTCAGGGAGCTGTAGTACTACTCCGGGAGCTTGCTATACTTGTGGCCAGCAGGGTCATTTTGCGAGGGCTTATCCGACCGAGGGCAGCGCTGGTGGTAGGGCTCAACCTACAGGATCTGTTGCCGGTTCATCATCTCCTACAGTTACTCGCCCCGGAGGGCAGGGTACTCATGGGCCAGCAGGTCGCGGCAGAGGTCGTGGCGCGGTCCAGCTTCTAGCGTCCTCGAATCGCATTTATGCCTCGTCCACCGGGCAGACCGTGAGGCCTCACCGATGTCATCGCAGTACCTTATCGCCTCCGATTATGATGTGTATGCCTTGATAGATCCGGTTCTACTGTCCTATATATCTCCCCTTGTTGCTAGTAGGATAGGGATAGAGCCTGAGTCCATAGACCCTTTCGAGGTAGCTACGCCAGTGGGTGGTTCGGTGGTAGCTCGGCGGGTATATAGAGCTTGTCCAGTGACTTTATGCAGTCGTCAGACCCTAGTAGACTTGATAGAGGACATGGCGATTTCGGCGTGATCATGGGCATGGATTGGCTAGCTTCTTGCTATGCCAATGTAGACTGCGAGGAAAGTGAGTGCAGTTCCAGCTTCTGAGGCCGGTTATTGAGTGGGAGGAACACCGTGTCACCGAGGGTAGGTTTATTTCCTACCTCAAGGCTAGGAAGATGGTGCGAGAAGGGTATATCTACCATCTCGTTCGTGTTTGATCTGAGGTCGCGGTACCAGATTTTCATCGATTCGAGTCGAGAGTTCCCGGATGTGTTTCAGCGACCTCGGGTATCCTCCCGAGAGGAGATAGAGTTTTGTATTGATGTCTTTGCGGACACTCGGCCTATTTCCATTCCGCCATACGTAATGGCACCGCCGAGTTGAGAGAGAGTTGAAGGACGGTGAGGATTTCTTTGGAGAAGGTTTTATCGCACCTAGTGTTTCTCCCCGGGAGCGTCGGTATTGTTCGTGAAGAAGAAGGGCGGGGCGCTGCGCATGTGTGTTGATTACAGCGGTGAACAAGGTGACCATTAAACGAATACCCCTTCCGTGATTGATGATTTGTTCGACCACCGCGGTGCGAGATGTTTCTCAAGATTGATCTGCGATCGGGCTATCATCAGTACGAGTCGAGAGGCGGATGTCCCTAGATCGCATTCCGACCGTGCGGGCATTATAAGTTCGTCATGTCTTTTGGATTGACCAATGCTCGTGGTATTCATGGATTTGATGAACCGAGTGTTCAAACCATTTTTGGACACGTTTGTGATAATGTTCATCGATGATATCTTGGTTTATTCTCGCTCAGAGCAGGAGCATGCGGAGCATTTGAGGACTGTGCTGACAGTTCTCCGGGACCAGCTGTTATACGCCAAGTTTTCCAAATGTGAGTTTTGGTTAGCCGGTGGCTTTTCTTGGGCATATTGCCGGGCCGATGGTATTCGGTGGAATCGGCCAAGATCGAAGCGATCGAGTTGGCCTCGACCTACTACTCGGCTGAGGTTCGCATTTTACGGGCCTTGCAGTTATTATCGGTTCATAGAAGTTTGCTTCTATCTCGCACCATTGACTAGGTGACTCGAGAAGCGGCTAAGTTTGATGGGATCGCGTGTGACCGTGGTTTCCGATTCGAGGAGAGGCGACGCCCGTTCTTACTCTTCGGAGGTCGACGGTTATGTCGTGTATTGTGATGTGTCGTGCATCGGGTTGGGATGTGTGTTGATGCAGCAGGCAAGGTTATAGCGTATGCATCCCGACGGTGAAGAAACACGAGAGGAACTACCCCCATGATTTGGAGTTAGCGGCGGTGATTCACGCCTTGAAGATCTGGAGGCACTATTTGTATGGGGTTCATGTGGATATTTATACGCACCACAAGAGCCTCCGGTATATCTTCACCAGAGGAGCCGAACTTACGGCGAGAGCGGTGGTTAGAGCCGCCAAGGATTATGATGTTGACATCTGTACCACGGGAAGGCCAATGTTGTGGCAGATGCTCTTAGTCGTAGATCGATGGGTAGCCTATCAGATGTGCAGCCAGAGAGGAGGGGCATGGTTCGCGATTTGCATCAGTTTGCGAGTCTTGGTGTCCGTTTGATTGATTCTGATAGCAGTGGGGTTCGAGTTCGAGAGGTTGTCAGTCTTCCATCATCGAGGAGGTGAAGAGAGGCAATTTGAGGATCCGGTTTTGATTCGGTATCGTGATACGGCTCTTCGTGAGGCGCGGTCCTATTGAGTAGCTGATGGGGTGCTAAGGTTTGAGCGGGTTGTGTGTTCGGATGTTTGAGACTTGGCGTGAGTTCTTGGGAAGCACACAGCGCGCGTTACTCTATCCATCGTGGTCGACCAAGATGTACCACGACGCCGATCGTGTATTGGTGGGATGGCTTGAAGAGGGACGTTGCGAGTTCGTAGCTCGATGCGTGTTGTCGGCGGTGAAGGTAGAGCACGCAGGCACGGTGGTTTGTTGCGACGATTGAGATCGACACGGAAGTGGAGGTGATCAACATGGACTTTATCACGGGATTACCTCGCACTCGGAGGAGACATGATTCTATATGGGTTATCGCCGACAGTGACGAAATCAGCCCACTTTCTTCCGTCGGGACGACTTTTTCTACCGAGGATTATGCGGACTTTATATCCGAGAGATCGTCGATCGCATGGAGTCCCTATTTCGATCATATCGCATGAGAGCCCGCCATTCGCTAACTCGAGGTCTTTCGAGAAGGGTTTAGGGGCAGTGAGCACGAGTCGTGCATTCCATCCACGCATGACGACGGACGAGCGAGCGCATTATCCGCACTCGAGGATATGCTACGAGCCTGTGTTATCGACTTCAGGGGTAGCTGGGAGGATCATTTGCCTCTAGTTGAGTTTGCGTACAATAATAGCTACCGCTCCAGTATTCAGATGACGCCTTATGAGGCCTTGTTTGGGAGGAAGTGCAGATCGCCGATAGGTTGGTTTGATGTAGGCGAGGTGCAGTTAGTGGGACCAGATTTGGTGCAGCAGGCAGTGGATAAGGTGAAACTTATCCAGGAGAGGTTCTTGGCGGCTGAGTCGGCAGTCATATGCAGATCATCATCGTCGGCATCTGGAGTTCGAGGTTGATGATTGGGTTTTCCTGAAGGTGTCACCCATGAAGGGTGTGATGAGATTCGGGAGGAAAGGGAAACTCAGCCCAAGGTACATTGGGCCCTATCATATTGTCCGCAGGGTAGGCAAGGTTGCCTATGAGTTGGATCTGCCGTCCGATCTGGAGGCGGTATCCGTGTTTCATGTTTCTATGCTGAGGAGATGTATCGGGGATCCATCTAGAGTGCATCCGATTGACGATGTCCAGGTGACCGAGGGGTTATCATATGAGGAGGTTCCCATAGCGATAATCGATCGTCAGGTTAGGCGTTTGCGGACCAAGGACGCGGCTTCCGTCAAAGTCTTGTGGCGGAACGAGCTCAGGGAGGAGATGACGTGGGAAGCCGAGGAGGACATGAGGCAGAAGTATCCTCACCTATTCCCCACACCTCCAGGTAATTCACTTTCCTACTTGTAAATTTTCATTGTCATATATGCCTAAGTGTTGTTTTGTGGCCGTATGTGGCATTTGCAAACTGTTTAAGTTATGAGGAACCTTATTGTTATCTGTCTTGGGAAGGAACATTCGGGACGAATGTTTCTAAGGAGGGGAGAATGTTATACCCCGTATTTCCAGAGTATGTACGAGAGGGCGTACGTACAAAAGTTTAGTCTTAAAGTTAGGCTATGGACGAAAAAGTTTGTGCACAACACTTAAAGAATCGTTTTTCGACTAAACGCTTTACTAAACTCACGTAGGGTAAATTCCGCTATGTCATTTATAATTTTTGCGGATTTTTCCGAGAGACGAAATATTTTGGACCAACGGAGGGTGACACTTGTCACCTCATTTGGGACAAAATGGACATTGATTGGCACGTTTTTGTGCCTTTGCACAAGTCAAGGAGTTGGTAGGATATTTGTGTAGTAGATGGATAAGGACACTTGCCTAAATCTTCACCTACACTTGCCTTGCACTTGGCATCATCTTCGCCATTGGTTGGCCATTTCTTGACCTATAAATACCCCTTAAGATGAAGAGTTCTTCATCCACAAATCATTTCTCCAAGTCTTGAAAAATCCTCCTCTCTTGTAGTATTTTCGTCCAAACACTCCCCCTCCCTTGAGAAAGCCTTGGCCGAATACCACCCCCCCCTAAAAGAAGCCCTTGCCGAAACACTACCACCCCCCCCCCCCCCCCCCTTTGATAGATAATTGTCTTCCAAATACCCTAGCCCAATTCCCTTATAGTATTTTAGTAGAAGTTGTTGGGAACTTCTAAGGGTTCTTGGAGCTATCGGAGCGTACAAATTAGGAGCTAAACCTTGCTCAGGAGCGACTTTTAACTTGGATAATTTTGGGCTTACCGAGGTAAATACTCTTGTCCTTCTATTGTAATTGGATATTACATATAAGAATAGTTAAGACTCGAGTATAAGATATGAAAGAATATTAATGAATAGAATTGAACTGTTATCACAGTAGAAGGGTTTAAAAGAAGAATAATTGAACTATACATACTTAGGACTGTTTTCACAGTAGACTTGAGTAGCTCACCGGTAGGAAGTCGCCCGATTTTTTCCGTAGAATAGAGGACCCTCGCTTAGAATCATTTCTGAGTAGTCTAGACGTTGATAGACGTGTCTGACTATTATAGGTTGATTCTCTGCGCGCGACATATTCAACTTGGCAGGTGGTTTTCGCCGAGAAGGTATGTGATTCTTCCTACACTCTTAAGCATGATATTTTAAATATATATATATAGTACGGTAGACGTATGAGTGTTAACTGAATAATAATTACGGCAATGTCTTTTGACTTAAGCCTGAATAATAACTACGGCAATGTCTCTTGACTTAAGCCTGAATAATAAAAGATCTTGAAGCATTTCAAAAGAATACTGAATCTTTTTTTTTACAGAAGAGAAACAGTTGGTTTTTAAAAGCTTAAGAGTTATACTAGCTTTATGGGAAGTTAGGTATAACAACTTAAGAAAGATAAAAAGAATCACACTTATTTGCTTATAAAAACCTTGTATTGATTTCTGTAAGGTGTAGTAAGATTGATTGATAAATAGACATATTATGATGCTACGTGTGTTAGTGTCTTGTGATGTTGTGAAAGGGGGTCATTCTTGTTGTGCTTACATTGCTAAACGGTAAGTCAGTTGTACTGTTATAATATCACCTACCCCCTTGACTTGTTATACCGAGGGCTTGCCACCCTTGATGCGGGTCTATACGGCCTATGCGGTCTGTGAGACTATGCGGAATGCGGGAGTTCGAGATTGATCATTCCGGTGTTTTAGCGATGTGGGGATGCCTATGCGGTGCGTGACTACGCGGTCTATTGAGACTATGCGGATCGCGGAGTCCAGAGGTACGGGGTTAGCTACCCCGATCACGAGAATACCTCATGCGGGTGCGTGTGTGACTATGCGGATCATGAGTCCGTGATTATGCACGCATGATGATACTATGGGCGATTGGCCTTGCCCGATCATTCGCGCCTAGAAAAGACACATTCTGATTTAACTATTATTGTTCTTGTTTGTGATATGGCACTATGTGCAATTGAACTGATTGTATTTGCAAATGGTTTTAAATACTTTGATTTCATTTAAAGTACTTCTCAGTTTCGCATACTTGGTACTGTTATCGACCTCGCCCGGGTGCGTTAAATCCGCAGTAAGGCAAGCAGTGCTAGATCCACATCCTTAGGATCTTTGCTTTGGTGTCGAGCTCCATCTTCTCGAGGCTCTACTTTTTGGGTATGATCTCCTGTATTGTAGATAGTTTTTGTACATTCAGGTATGGCGGGCCCCGCCATAGTTGTTTACTTCCTTAGAGGTGCGTAGTCTATTATGCAGTTGGGATGTATCGCAAAACTTGGGTTATATATATATGCCGAAAGGCAAGCTTTTCATCAGATAAACTGTTTTCTCTTTCCATTATGTTTCTTGTCTTGTCTTATGTTCCACTGATTACTCTGATTTATGACTACTTGGGTGCCCGGGTAAGGCACTAACACGCCCTAACGTCGTGACACTGCCGCCTTCTCCAATTCGCCAACATGGCCACACGGTGACACGTGTCGCCCCTACTCGTCAAAATATTTCATCTTCCGAAAATATCCGTAATGCCAAAAATCCGAAAATAAAGTGGGCCCCACAAAACCGTAAATTTTCCCGTGGGCCCCACGTGACCAATTTCGGAAATAAAATTTCATAATACTCAAATATTCTAAAAAGTCAAAATACCAAATCTGGGAATCCAATTCCCATTAACGAACCTTTTCCCTTCACAAAATCCGGAAACTTTTCCGTCGAAAAATCACATCTTTCTTCCTTTCCAATTTTTGTGTCGTATTCTTGTACGTACGTCCTCATATACATACTCTGGAACTACGGGGTGTAACATTCTTCCCCCCTTAGAAACATTCGTCCCGAATGTTCCTTCTAAGTCTCCAAAACACACATGCGCTGGTATAGTCTCCACTACTATACTTACGGAACCAATTATTCCACACATGGCCATAATACCACATACGCGCAAAAACTCACATCCAAGCCAACGAAGAATCACCTCAAATCGTATAACAATACCATTAGCTCCACCTATGGTCCAAAGGATACTTTCTTCACACACGAAATGATCACTTTTATTCTCATAACACATGCTCGCTTCTTCCCTTACTCGTCGTACCCTTTTCGTACACTCGAACTCTTCCTAATATACTTACCACATTTCTGTCATTGCTTCAGTTTTCAAAATCTCGGGGTTACTATCTCTAACTTGGTCATCATTAACTGGGAACACTCTGGAGGGATCTCCGATACTCTTCCGAAACATAGCAACATGAAATACCGGACGTACTGTCTCCTAAGTCGGACGGCAGTGCTAACTTATAGGCAACCTGGCCTATTCTACAAACGATCTGAAAATGCCCAAAGTACCTCGGCTAAGTTTCCCCTGCTTTCCAAATCTCGTCACATTCCGCCGGTGGTTCCTTCAAGAAGACTCCACCGTCAACTGAACTCCAAGTGTCAACGCCGATTATCCACACGACTGCTGACTCGGTGCTAATAACTTCTTCTGGATAAGCTTCACCTTATCCACATCCTGCTGAAATAAGTAGGGACCAACTATCTGAACCTTGCCAACATCGAACCAATCGACCAGCAACCTACACTTCCGTCCATACAAGGCTTCATAAGGCACCATCCGAATACTAAAATGGTAGCTAGTATAATACTCACCCAACAAGAGGCAAATAATCCTCATAGCTACCCCTGAAATCAAAACACCGGCCCGTAACATATCCTCAAATGTCTGGATAAAACGCGTTGTTCGTCCGTCGGCCCGAGGGTGAATGCAATACTTAGACTCACCTGAGTTCCTAACCTCGCCTGGTAAAACCTCCCGAAAAGAAATAGCCATAAACTGGGCTCCACTGCCTGCCATAAAATAAAAGTAGGAACCCCGTGCAGCCTTACAACCTTCCTGATAACATCTCGCATAACCCTCCGCCGAGTAAATGCAATCTGGCGAAAGACAAGATGGGCTGACCTCAACGGCCCGGCTACTGGTCGAACGCATCCACGAACTCGTACGATGGTTACCTAACTTGGGCTTAACACCCTCGTGACCCTATCATCAAGCGGGACCACCTCAAACTGACCCCACCAATCCGGCCGCGGGTTGACTCGCGATATGGCCTCAACCCGACCACTTCAGACTAAACTCGCTCCCGATCCGGAACAACCTTACCAGTTCACGTCATGAAAGCTACCACTTCCATCTCACACTACCCATGGAATTATCCCACAATATATATCACGCATACCAAGTACTTCGACAAGGACCAACCGTAACATCCACTTAGGACGGCCTTGCATCCAAGGTCCCAACTGTTATAAATTCTAAGGCTCCCCATTTTCTCGTTGTTATACCCCGTATTTCCAGAGTATGTACGTGAGGGCGTACGTATAAAAGTTTGAGCCTTAAAGTTAGGCTAAGTTCGAAATTGTGCACAAGTGTCAAAAAGAGTCGTTTTCCGACGAAACGTTTCCACAGCTTACGTAGGGAAAATTCCGGCTATGTCATTAATAATTTTTGCGGATTTTTCCGAGAGACGGAATATTTTGGACCAACGAGAGGGTGACAAGTGTCACCCTCAAGTGGCATGTTTGGACGGCAATTTGGGCTAGTCTTGCACGTTTTTTGTGTTGAAATTTTGGTCAAGGGTTAGGTAGGATATTTTGTGTAGATGGATAAGGTAGCACATGGCTAAATCTTGGCCTTACACTTGCTATGCACTTGGCTTCATCTTGGCCATTGGTTGGCCTTTGGTTAGCCTATAAATACTCCCCTTGCTTGAAGGTTTTCTTCATCCACAAATATTTCCAAGTCTTGAAATCCCTTTCTCCCCCCTCTTGTGAGCTAGCCGAGAGCACCCTCCCCCTTCCCTAGCCCTCGGCCGAGAAACACCCCCTCTCTCCTAGCCTAGTTGTCTCGTATAAATACCCCCCTTTTGTGGTATTGAAATACTCTCCAAGTATTGTTATAATGCCCAAATACCTTGGCCCAAATACATTGTAGTATTCCCAAAGTTACACTTATACAAAAGCCCAGAAAATACTATTATACTTCCCTCAGTCACAAAAACGAAACCCTAAGTAAATCTTCACCCGTAGTTGAAGTTATAAGTAGAAGTTGGTTAGAACTTCTAAGGGTTGGTTGGAGCGGGTCGGAGTGCACGGAGTAGGAGCTAAACCTTGCTCAGGATCGACATTTAAACTCGGATAATTTTGGGCTTATCGAGGTAAACACTCTTGACCTTCTATTGTAATTGGAAATTACATGTTTTTGGAATATATAGTTGAAGTATACTATATATAGAATTGAACATAGTTGTGCGGCAATGTCTTTTGACTTAAGCCTGAATAATACTTACGGCAATGTCTTGCGACTTAAGCTCGAATTTAAATAAGAGAATCGAATCAGAATTACATAGGATCAGACATGAGACTTGTGTAGTATTACTGTGAGTAGAATTGTACACGTCCGGTTAGACGTGCAAACCCCCCCCCTGGTTGGCTTGGTAGCCGGCCTCGATTGAGGAGGAGATTTACGCTGTTGCGGGGGCGGGGGGGGAGGTGCTGCTGAATTTTCTGTAAGATATTCTACATTGAGATCTAAGATGTTAATAGGCGCCTTGTGGCCTCTATAGGTTGAAATACTACGTGTGGCGTGGTCTACTTGGCTTAAGGTGTAGCCGACGGTTTGAGGTACTTGGAGCGCTTTGCTATTAGTCGGTAATCGTCGCGAGGTATGTGAACCTCTTCCTATCTGTTCTAGCATGATATGTGTATAACTATGTAGTACGGTAGACGTACATGTGTTTAATGTATTTGATTGGTTTGAAACATAAAGTGTTATAACGGCTTTATGGGAAGTTGGTTATAACAGCTTTATGTAGGTAAGAAAATGCTTTGTGGTTTCAAAGGATAACTGATTTGACTTATAACGGATTTGATGTGTAGTAACAAAGAACTTGAAGTGTTCCAAAAAGACCTTTTTGAAAGAAGAGTAATACTTGGCTTTGAAAACATAAGAGTTGTACTAGCTTTATGGGAAGTTAGGTATAACGTCTTAAGAGTGATAAAAAGAATGGTTTACTGATTTTTAGAAGATAAGAGACTTGACTTAATGGTATTAATATGAATTTTGTTAAAAGTATGAAACCTCATTCGTGAGTAATGGGTACTTGGTTTTAAAAGGAATAATGTTTCTTGATTTCGAAATCGTAATGAGTATCGACAAACCATCGCGGCGTTAATAAAGGAAAATGTATTGAATAATGAAGTATGGTATTAAAACCAAGTAGAAACCTCCATCTGCATGAAGCTAAGATGAGACAAAATTATATTACATTTCCTAGATCATGGTGCTTAATAAGATTGATTATAAACAAGAATAACCTACTCACATATAAGACATATGTTTCTCAAAACGTTTAAAGGAGAATTATGTTTTAAAGGATTAAAACTATGAACTACGAAACCTTTTCTAAAAATGAGAAACTTGAGCATTTGAAATTAGGCAAACTTGAACGTTTGGAAAATAAGGTTGTTACTTGATTTTACAAAGGAAAGCATTTTGGTTTACTTAACAATGTTAGTCACTCTATTTTTATACTACGGGTATCGGGTGACCTTTGTAAAAGAAAGGGATCTTTAAAAGGAATTTAACGTACGTAGTACTTTAGGGTTAAAACCCGGACTTTGGCATAAAATGAAAGTACTTTGAGTTGTGAAACTTGTCTATGCTTGTTGTTGTGAAGCTTGCCTATGCTTGTTGTTGTGAAGCTTGCCTATGCTTGTTGTTGTGAAACTTGCCTATGCTTGTTGTTGTGAAACTTGCCTATGCTTGTTGTGATAGCCTTTGTTGTATTTATGTACCCCCGCGTCTCTCGATGGAGGGCCGGTCGATTTGTTATGAACGATTCTACACCGAGTCCCACGAGATGGGAAGGGACACGTATTTCATTTGATTATACACCGAGTCCCACGAGATGGGCAGGGACACTTATTCCATCTGATTATACACCGAGTCCCACGAGATGGGCAGGGACACGTATTTCATCTGATTATACACCGAGTCCCACGAGATGGGCAGGGACACGTATTCCATCTGATTATACACCGAGTCCCACGAGATGGGCAGGGACACGTATTTCATCTGATTATACACCGATTCCCACGAGATGGGCAGGGACACGTATTCCATATGATTATTCACCGAGTCCCACGGGATGGGTCCGGACACGTATTTCATCTGGTTATCATACATGTCTCCTGCTTTATATAGACTATTATGATTTCATTTACAGTCTTTTACAGTTTCACATACTTGGTACCGTTATCGACCTCTCGGGGCCGTTCATGCCGCAGTGGAAGTACATCGTTGTGGATCCTCGCCATAGATCACGATCAGCGTGTCGGAAGCCACATTTCTTCTGAGGCTTATCTTTGGTATGTTACTCCTGAGTCAGTAGATTCTTATACATTCGTGGTATGGCGGCCCCGTCCCGTCATAGCTTGTAAAAATCTTAGAGGTCTGTAGTAATCGCACAAGTGTGGTTTGTAAAAAGATAAGCTGTCGGTATTTATGTATATATGATGAAGGCAACTGTCTTCGTTGACTGCTTATTTATCTTGTCTCTTAATTCATGTTCATGTTTTTATTTCCGCTGATTTTCTAATGTTGTATAACTAGGGTGCCCGGTAGCTACGACCACGCCCGTTCGGTCGTGACAAAAGTGGTATCGAGCGCTTAGTCCTCGGATAGTGTCTACAGTCCGTGTCTATTAGAGTCTTGATTATCGGTGTGTTGTGAACCACATGTATAATCATGAGTATATAGGACATTTAGGATTGGTTTCCATTCTTCTCATTCCGAGATCGTGCCCTGTAGCCGGTGATAAGTTGGACCCTCCGACGTATTCCTTTCCTTTACCGCTATGCCCGCGTAGTGCAACCTGAGCCCGGATGGGCAAGGCAATGAGGGAGCTGTTAGTGAGATACAGAGAGTACGAGGCGCAGCCCTGGCCGCCTCGAGACAGAGCCCGACGGCGAAGTTTCGCGACGCCAAAGACCAGCAGAGTTTAGAGTCGCAGCAGTTGGTCGCCGAGACTACAGCACTGAGCCTCCTGGCCCCACACCGAGCAAATGAGATGGGGTACGAGATGGCCCGCCATCGCCGTGGTCGTGGCCGATATGAGGATAGGCCGACGCAGCAGCCAAGAGCACCCGTAGTTCACCCCGAGCGCATAGCTGAGGCTATGGGACTTTCTCGAGTCAGAGCCCGCCAGGTGTTCTATGGATCGAGCCGAGGATGACCTCGGAGTTTATCCGACAAACACAATGGATCGCGAGAGTGATCGAGTTTCGCAGGCGAGTCGGTGGTATTGGTTCGCATCACCGCGTGATACCGCAGCTTGATCGGTTTGATTCGCGAGTTGTCCCGGAAGAGCATGCACTTCCACCGTATGGGACGAAGTTCTCAAGGGCTTTTCTTGCACATTTCTTGCCCCCACAAATGGCGAGGGCTCGGGCCGGCGATTTTTGACGCTGAGGCGTGATCGGCGGACTGTTAGAGAGTACAATGTGGAGTTCGACTCATTAGCTCGGTATGTTCCCCATGGTAGCCGATATGGAGGACAGTACACCGCCACGCCACCGGCTGGATGATTACTTGGCGAGGCTTGTACGGTGTAGCTCTTCACCGCATGGACATTGCCCGCACGCAAGCTCACGCACTAGGATGCGAGGCACGGAGAGGTCGACGGAATGACCGAGATCGCAGGTAAGAGGCCGCAAACAGCAGGTCATTTGGTAACTTTCGAGGCGACCGCCTCAGCTAGCCTAGTTATGTACCTCCACCAAGATGCAGTGGTCCCCGCCGTCAGACGCTCGTGGTATTCGAGCCGGTCGAGCTCCGTGGCTTCGTTCACAGATATACGGGTTCTAGCCACGGTTCGTGTTTTCCTCGGTGCACGATGTGGCATACGCCATCCCGAAATGTCGCTTTTTATCGGTGCTTGTTTTTCCGCGCCGCCGTGGCCATATGACGAAACCGCCCTAGTAGGAAGGATGCAAACAGAATGACTCACCACCGTCGCAAGGTGTTCATCGCTTTCTACAATGCATACCGCAGGCGTGCTTATGATTAGAGTGGAGCGGTAGATTCTGTATATCCTTAACCTCTAGAGATTTGTATGCATGATATAATGACCTTCTTATTATGTGCTACGCTCGGATATCGTTATGTTGGTTATGAGTTAGAAAGCATGGTTAGTTGAAAGGATATATACGGGGCATGGAAAGTGTGAACCTTAGAATATTTCGTGTTGAGACCTTAGAGGTAAGGTCATCTTGAATAAAAGATTTTACTGCTAGTCTTTGTTGGAATACTTGGTTTGCGATAAATGTGTTCGATAATTCCTTGGATAGTGTAAAATGGAAGTGGTAGCTTTCATGACTTGTATAGGTAATATTGTTACGGATCGGAAACAAGAGCGTGATGCGTTGTGGGTCGGTTGGGCCATGTTGCGCCAACCCGCGCCTGCTTCGGCTGGGTCACCGGGTGGTCCCGCCAGTGGTAGGGTCACGAGTGCTAGGCCCAAGTTTAGATGACTATCGATGAGTTCGTCGTGTTCGACCGTACGATCGTGAAGGCCGGGAATGGCCTTAAGGAAGATTGAGGCTAGTAAGATAACCAAGTTTGGAGGTAGTGCCTCCAGAAATTTTGGGAACTGAAGTAATGACTGAAGTGTGGTACGTATACTGGGAGAGTTCAAGTGACTACGACGAGTAAGGAAAGAAGTGAACGTGTTAGCGTATAAGAGATCATTTTGTATTGAAGTGAAGATCAAGAGAGTATCCTTTAGACCTGGGTGGAAGCTTTTGTTATGTTAGAGGTGATTCCTCGTAAACTTGGATTAAGTATTGGAGTGTGTGTTATTTTGTGGCCATATGTGGCATTGGCAACTTGTTTAAGTTAAGAAGGAACTTCTTCGTTATCCGTCTTGAGAAGGAACATTCGACGAATGTTTCTAAGAGGAGAATGTTATACCCTCGTATTTCCGCAGTATGACGCGAGGGCGACGATAAAAGTTTGAGCCTTAAAGTTAGGCTAAGTTCGAAATTGTGCACAAGTGTCAAAAGAGTCGCTTTCCGACTAAACGCTTCCACGCCTACGAGGGAAAATTCGCTATGTCATTAATAATTTTTATGGATTTTTCCGAGAGACGGAATATTTTGATCAACGAGAGGGTGACAAGTGTCACCTCAAGTGGCATGTTTGGACGGCAATTTGGGCTAGTCTTGCACGCTTTGTGTTGAAATTTTGGTCAAGGGTTAGGTAGGATATTTTGTGTAGATGGATAAGGTAGCACATGGCTAAATCTGGCCTTACACTTGCTATGCACTTGGCTTCATCTTGGCCATTGGTTGGCCTTTGGTTAGCCTATAAATACTCCCTTTGCTTGAAGGTTTTCTTCATCCACAAATATTTCCAAGTCTTGAAATCCCTTTCTCCCCTTTGTGAGCTAGCCGAGAGCACCCTCCCCTTCACTAGCCTCACGAGAAACACCCTCTCTCTAGCCTAGTTGTCTCGTATAAATACCCCCTTTGTGGTATTGAAATACTCTCCAAGTATTGTTATAATGCCCAAATACCTCGCCCAAATACCTTGTAGTATTCCCAAAGTTACACTTATACAAAAGCCCGTAAAATACTATTATACTTCCTCACCACAAAAACGAAACCCTAAGTAAATCTTCACCCGTAGTTGAAGTTATAAGTAGAAGTTGGTTAGAACTTCTAAGGGTTGGTTGGAGCGGTCGAGCGCACTGAGTAGAGCTAAACCTTGCTCAGATCGACATTTAAACTCGGATAATTTTGGGCTTATCGAGGTAAACGCTCTTGACCTTCTATTGTAAGTGGAATTTACATGGTGTTGGAATATATAGTTGAAGTATACTATATATAGAATTGAACATAGTTGTGCGGCCATGTCTTTTGACTTAATCCTGAATCATACTTACGCAATGTCTTGCGACTTAAGCCCGAATTTAAATAAGAGAATCGAATCTGTAATTACATAGATCAGACATGAGACTTGTGTAGCATTACGTGAGTAGAATTGTACACGCCCGTTAGAGTGCAAACCCCGGTTGGCTTGGTAGCCGCCTCGATAGAGGAGATTTACCCTGCCATGCGTGGGGAGGTGCCGAATTTTCTGTAAGATATTCTACATTGAGATCTAAGATGTTAATAGGCGCCTTGTGGCCTCTATAGGTTGAAATACTACGTGTGGCGTGGTCTACTTGGCTTAAGGTGTAGCCGACGGTTTGAGGTACTGGAGCGCTTTGCTATTAGTCGAATCGTCGCGAGGTATGTGAACCTCTTCCTATCTGTTCTAGCATGATATGTGTATAACTATGTAGTACGGCAGACGCGTACGTGTTTAATGTATTTGATTGGTTTGAAACATAAAGTGTTATAACGCTTTATGGGAAGTTGGTTATAACAACTTTATGTAGGTAAGAAAATGCTTGTGGTTTCAAAGGATAACCGATTTGACTTATAACGGATTTGATGTGTAGTAACAAAAATCTTGAAGTGTTCCAAAAGACCTTTTGAAAGAAGAGTAATACTTGGCTTTGAAAACATAAGAGTTGTACTAGCTTTATGGGAAGTTAGGTATAACATCTTAAGAGTGATAAAAGAATGGTTTAATGATTTTTAGAAGATAAGAGACTTGACTTAATGGTATTAATATGAATTTTGTTAAAAGTGTGAAACCTCATTCGTGAGTAATGAGTACTTGGTTTTAAAAGGAATAATGTTTTACTGATTTCGAAATCGGAATAAGTATCGACAAACCATCGCAGCGTTAATAAAGGAAAATGTATTGAATAATGAAGTATGGTATTAAAACCAGTAGAAACCTCCATCTGCATAGAAGCTAAGATGAGACAAAATTATATTACATTTCCTAGATCATGGCTGCTTAATAAGATTGATTATAAACAAGAATAACCTACTCACATATAAGACATATGTTTCTCAAAACGTTTAAAGGAGAATTATGTTTTAAAGGATTAAAACTATGAACTACGAAACCTTTTCTAAAAATGAGAAACTTGAGCATTTGAAATTAGGCAAACTTGAACGTTTGGAAAATAAGGTTGTTACTTGATTTTACAAAGGAAAGCATTTTGGTTTACTTAACCATGTTAGTCACTCTATTTTTATACTACGGGTATCGGGTGACCTTTGTAAAAGAAAGGGATCTTTAAAAGGAATTTAACGTACGTAGTACTTTAGGGTTAAAACCCGGACTTTGGCATAAAATGAAAGTACTTTGAGTTGTGAAACTTGCCTATGCGTGTTGTTGTGAAGCTTGCCTATGCTTGTTGTTGTGAAACTTGCCTATGCTTGTTGTTGTGAAACTTGCCTATGCTTGTTGTGATAGCCTTTGTTGTATTTATGTACCCCCGCGTCTCTCGATGGAGGGCCGGTCGATTTGTTATGAACGATTCTACACCGAGTCCCACGAGATGGGCAGGGACACGTATTTCATTTGATTATACACCGAGTCCCACGAGATGGGCAGGGACACGTATTCCATCTGATTATACACCGAGTCCCACGAGATGGGCAGGGACACGTATTTCATCTGATTATACACCGAGTCCCACGAGATGGGCAGGGACACGTATTCCATCTGATTATACACCGAGTCCCACGAGATGGGCAGGGACACGTATTTCATCTGATTATACACAGATTCCCACGAGATGGGCAGGGACACGTATTCCATCTGATTATTCACCGAGTCCCACGGACGGGCGGGACACGATTTCATCCGTTATCATACATGTCTCGCTTTATATAGACTATTATGATTTCATTTACGCCTTTTACGCTTTCACATACTTGGTACTGTTATCGACCTCGGGGTGCGCTCATGCCGCAGTGGAAGTACATCGGTGGATCCTCGCCATAGGATCACAGCGTGTCGGGAAGCCCCATTTCTTCAAGGCTTATCTTTTGGTATGTTACCGAGTCCAGTAGATTCTTATACATTCGTGGTATGGCGGGCCCCGTCCGCCATAGCCGTTGTAAAAATCTTAGAGGTCTCAGAGTAATCGCAAGTGTGGTTTGTAAAAAGATAACTGTCGGGTATTTATGTATATATGATGAAGGCAAATCGTCTTGGCCTGCTTATTTATCTTGTCTCTTAATTCATGTTCATGTTTTTATTTCCGCTGATTTTCTCGATGTTGTATCACTAGGGTGCCCTGGTAAGGCACCAACACGCCGGGTTCGGGTCGTGACACTCGTCCCCAGACTTACCCTTTTCAACTACCCATGTTTTCTAATCACAACTTACACAATGCTAACCGAACATAGCACTCCACATGTATCTACCATAACGACCTAAACAAGTCTCTTAAGGTCAAGATATCTCTCAGAACTCGCCTCACTTTCCTTTGTCGCCTAATCCAATCTCGCTCGCTAGACGATAACTATGTAAGGTGATGAACCAACCACTGATCCCGAAGGCTGAGTCGTAACATCCGCGCCACCTCTGGTCGGATAATTTCTCGCAAAATGGCCCTGCTAGCCGCAAGCCTAACAAGCTATCTAAGTAGTACGACACTCCTCGTAAGAACACCTACCGCAACGGCCATACCGAAAGCGGGGTGGCCTCTCGCTAACACCCCTTCCTCTCCGAACCATCAATCCTCAATCGACCGTAGGCTAAGTCATCCCACTTGTATCCTCCTACTAGACATTCTCCTCACATGTCCGCCACTAACGCGGGGACATAACGAGCCAATAAGTCAAACTCTATATCAGATTCCCGAACCGTCCGCCTGCTCGCCTCAACCTCATAAATCTATCTCGCTCAACTCTCCTCATCCGCGAGGGCAAGTGTGTAAGAAATGCCTCGAGGTCTTGATCACTTTCATGATCCACAGAATCGTCGAATAAACTCGATGATTTTCTCGCCTAGATCCATAGAACTCGGGTGGATCAGAACTCAAGAAGTCCCAAATCTCAACTATCGGATCTAGGGTGAACTCATCGTACCGCGAACCTCCGACTCGCTCGCCTCATTCCTAGCCACAAGCCTAGCTAGTAATCGCCATTTCTTGTAACTCATATCTCGCCTCGGTCGTGAAACCGAGGCTCGTGTATCGTGGTCTCGTAGCTACCGCACGCTCTAAACTCTCCCGCTAGTGGCGTCGCAGAATCCCTCGAACGCAAGATCGCCAGATAATGACGGGCTCGGCCTCGTAACCCTATGTGCTCTACTCGCGCCTCCTTCGCCGCTTTGCCCTCGGGCTCGTTGCCTCAGAGGCATAACGGTGAAAAGAATACGTCAGAGGGGTCCAACTTATAACACAGCTCTAAGGCACGATCTCAGAATGAGAAGAATGTAAACCAATCCTAAATATCCTGCAGCCTCCTGATTATAGATGTGGTGCACGACACATCGATAATCAAGACTCTACTAGACACGGTCTGTAGACACTTTCCGAGGACTAACTGCTCTGATACCACTTTTGTCACGACCCGATCTCGGGCCCGCGACTGGTGCCTTACCCCGGGTACCCTAGTGATACAACATCAGAGAAAATCAGCGGAAATAAAAACTTAAACATGAAATAAGATAAAATAAGAAACAAAGCAACCAAAACGGTTACCTTTCTCGCATATATATATACCGAACAGCTTAAATCCTTTTACAAACCCCGCCACAACAAGATTACAGCACTTATGAATTTTATAACAACTATGACGAGACAGGGCCCCGCCATACCCCTGAATGTAAGCACCTACAACGACAGGGGACTATACCAAAGATAAGCCTCCGGAGAAACGGAGCTTCCCAAACGCTGAACTGTGATCCTATGAGCGAGGATCAACAACCGGTACTCTACCGCGGCATGAACGCACTTCAAGGAGGTCAAGATAACAGTACCAAGTATGTGAAATCAAAATATCAGAAATGAAATCATAGTAGTCTATATAAAACAGGAGACATATATGATAACCAAACTACAGTACATAATATGTAAGCAATCATGTCAAGTCAGGGACTCACGCCCTCAAAGTCATCACTCAAATATAACAATAGGTCTCACGCCCACAACATCAATCATGCCCGTGGAATACCTTCCTCACTGCCGGCAATCTATGATATAACAACACCAAGAAGTACATGAACACCAGTCCCACTGTGTTATAAAACCGTGACGGCAAGTACGGCTAACTACCGGATACCAAAGTCGATCATCAACCGACCGGCAAGTACGAAAGCCAACTACCGGATACCAAAGCCGCACTAACAATACTATACAACCAAACCACGGCCGAGCACGGCAAGTACGAAATCCAACTACCAGATACCAAAGTCGTGTCACATAGCTGACCGGGGCAAGTACGAGGGCTAACTACCAGATACCAAGGTCAGATCACGAGACTTCGCCACGGTCGAGCACGGCAAGCACGAAGCCAACTACCAGATACCAAAGCCGCGGTCACGTGGTCGACCGGCAAGTACGAGGGCTAACTACCGATACCAAGGCGTCAGACACGAGACTTCGCCACTAAACCGAATCGGCAAGTCGCAAGGCTAACTACTGTGTACCAAGGCCGAATCAGCCACGAGACGGCAAGTACGAAAGCCAACCACCGATACCAAGGCCGACCAAGAAAACCTCATGGAGAGCTAGTCCATGGAATAACGCTATCAATAGGAGCGCACCCGTGGAATCCTCCGTCACTGCCGGTACGTCCAAGTAAGATCATAACAAATCAGCCGGCCCTCCATCGAGAGACGCGGTGGTATAGAAATACAATACTAGCACGACAAGGCTATCACACGCAAACATAGGCAAGTTACACACAACTCAAGCTACTTTCATTTTATGTCAACAATACGGGTTTCAAACCCAAAAATAATACCTACTTTCATTCTTTCAAAAAGACCTCTTTTTACGTAAAAGATACTAATACTCGTAGTATCAAAACTACATTTCCTTTTCAAACCAAATTACTTTACTTTGGTAAAAACCTTTACAAGACTTTTAAAATCAAGTACTCTATACTTTTTAAACCAAGTGTCTTTCTTTTAAAACAACATCAAGTATACTCTTTAAAACTCAAATACTTACTATTTTCAAAACAAGTAACCTATACTTAAATCAAGTTACCATTTTAAAACCAATGATAAAACCATTCTTTTGCTTTCATAAAGTCGTTATAACTAACTTCCCATAAAGCTGTTATAACACTTTATGTTTTAAACAAATTTAAGACAAAACCATGTCTCTCTTTTAAACCAAAACTCTTCAATTCCTCAAGTCTCTTTTATTTTAGAAATCAAGTTCCTTAATACTTCATAACAAGTCACTTAACTTTGGAATCAAGTCAAGGACACAAAAGTAAAATCAACTTCCTTTAAACACACGTGCGTCTACCGCACTAAATATATTTCACAAATATCATGCTAGAAAGGATAGGAAGAGGTTCACATACCTCGCGACGATTATCGAAAATTAGCAAAACGCTCCAAAGTACTCTAACCTTGCTCGCCTTTTCCACCCTTCAAGTAGAATACGCTACTCGTAGCACTTCAACCTAAAAAGGCCACAAAACGTCTATCAACCTCTAGATCTCTTCGTAGAATAATTCTAGATACAAGATTCCTTATTCTACGGAAAATTCGCGCACCTCCCCGCAACCACATAAATTTCATCCTCTAACGAGGCCTGCTACCAAACCAACAATCCCAGGGGGGGTTACACGTCTAACCGGACGTGTACAATTCTACTCCACAATAATACTACAAGTCTACTGTAAATACAGTCCTATGTAAATACAGTTCAATTCTTATTCATATTCATTCTACATATAGTATACTCAACTATACATTACTACAACATGTAATATCCAATTACAATAGGGGGACAAAGATCATTACCTCGATAAGCCCAAAATTATCCAAGTTTATAAGTCGATCCTGAGAAACGTTTAGCTCCAATTCCTTACGTTCCAACCCACTCCAAGCAACCCTTAGAAGTTTCTAACCAACTCCTCTTCAAGATCCAACTCCAAAAAGTGAAAAACACTTAGGCTACAACACTACCAACTTTCGGCCAAGGGGGTGTATTTAGGCTAGGGGTGTGAAATCTTTTCCAACTCTTGGTACACAATCTTCCTAACACCCTAAGGAAGAACACTTAAAACTTTAAGAATTTTTTGGACAAGTTTTGCTCACAAAGCACACAAGAGGAAAGGGAGGGAGTTTTCAACTTTGAAATCTCTAAGTGTGGATGAAATTATGTCTAGCATAAAGGGGTATTTATAGATAAATCAATGGCTAGGATTAAGGCAAATGTAAGGTGAGGATGGGGTACATGTGTGTGGGTAGTTGGCCAACCATTTGTTCACCACAAAAATGGGACAAGTGGCCACAAAATGGGCCACTTGTCCACCTAAAAACGCCCACTTGCCTCTTCTCCACCAATTAACATGGCCACACGGGGGTGACACGTGTCGCCCCCCTACTCGTCCAAAATATTTCATCTTCCGAAAATATCCGTAATGCCAAAAATCCGAAAATAAAGTGGGCCCCACAAAACCGTAAATTTTCCCGTGGGCCCCACGTGACCAATTTCGGAAATAAAATTTCATAATACTCAAATATTCTAAAAAGTCCAAATACCAAATATGGGAATCCAATTCCCATTAACGAACCTTTTTCCTTCACAAAATCCGGAAACTTTTCCGTCGAAAAATCACATTTTTCTTCCTTTCCAATTTTTATGTCGTATTCTCGTACGTACGTCCTCATATACATACTCTGGAACTACGGGGTGTAACACATTACAACAATTGTACGTCCGCCGTACATTCACTTTATAAACTCAAGGCACTTTCGTTTCATGTATTATATTAAAGATTTAATCATGGACATTCTCACATGATTTCCTTATAACATTTTAAACCATCACTTGACTTTCCACAAAATTGTTATAACAAACTTCTCATAAAGCCGTTATAACAACTTTCATTTTAGAAAACTAAAGCACTACACATATTTCCTTTTAATACAACCAATGCATTATCATGTCATGTAAGGGAGTCGAACCCAAAGTACTACGTACATTCACTTCTTTACAAGAAGACTCAAGTCATGTAATGTTAGGGTATTAAACCCAAAAGTACTATGTACATCTATTCTTATAAAAAGAATAATTATGCAATATTAGGGGGGGTTGAACCCAAAAATACTTTTACTATTAAAACCAAGTTATTTATGCCTTTAAACTTAAGTAACTTATACCTTTAAAACCAAGAACTTCTTCTTTCAATCTCAAGTCATTTATTCTCTTTAAATCAAGTAATCCATACTTTTTCAAATCAAGTAATCCATGCTTTTCAAATCAAGTAATCTATGCTTTTCAAATCAAGTAATCTATACTTTTCATATCAAGTTCCTACACCTTTAGAAATTCAATTCAAGGTTTTAAAATCAAGTAACTTCTCTTTAAATCAAGCCACTTACTCTTTCCAAGCCAAATCATGTATTCTCTTTAAATCAATCAAGTATCTTATACCTTTAAATCAAGTTACTTCTCTTCTTTAAAATCAAGTAACTTCTTTCAACATTTAAGGAAATTATTCCTTTAAATCAAGTAACTCATTCTTTTCCAATGACGTTACTCCTATCTTTTAAAATCAAGTAAGTTTGTACTTTTCAATTCAGGTATTATAACTTTCAAAATAAATCAAGTATCTTAACTTTCAAATTCAAGTATTATATACTTTCAAAATCAAGTGACTTTATACTTTCAAAACCAAGTATCATGTACTTCAAAATAAATTCACTTATACTTTATATAATCAAATCACACGACTTTCAAAATCAAGTCTCATAACTTGAAAATAAAGTCTCACAATCTTTTAATTAAAACAAGTCTCATAACATTAAATCAACGTCTCATAATCCTTAAAGAAATCTAGTCTCATGACTTCTTACAACTCTTACCAACATCTCCCATAAGACTTGGTAAAGACTTAGGATTATATTTGGACATGCCTTTAGCATAGAATCAATAACATGAATACTTCCTAATGACAAGGAAAGTATACTTCTAGAAAACAAGTCGTGTATACTCCAAATAACAAGGCAAGTATAATTCAAGGAATAAGTCATGTATACTCCAATAATAAGGCAAGTATACTTCAAGAATAATCATGTCGATAGAAGGAAGAAGTTCACATACCTTGTGACGACTAACCCATACGACAAGTAGCAATACGCTCCAATGTACTTCAACCTTATTGGCTATTCCACAAGCCAAGTAGAATGTGATACACGTAGTACTTCAATCTAAAATTACAATAGCACTTCTATCAACTACAAGCTATCAAGTGTAGGACTTGTACCAATTAATGGCCCTCTAATTCTACGGAAAATTGGGCAACACTTCCTTTGTTTCTACGTACTTTTCCACCTTTTCCAAGGCCCGTATTCATCAACCAACAAGCCACATTTAAGGCACAACCAACAGTTAACCAAAGGGGATTACACGCCTAACTTGACGTGTAAAATTCTGCCCCACAATCTATACAAAACAGTCAACAATTTCATCAACAATTAGGGTAAAATATGAAGCCTTTAACTACCCTTTTTCACCTTCATTTCTTAGGACTTTCATTAGCCAATTCTACCACATTAAACATGCATAATTTTCACTGAATTTTCAGCAGTTTACACGCCCAAAACAGTCCATAAAAACTATATAATAACGTCCAACAGTTATATACATTTCTCGGCCAAACAACTACAATCCGATAACTCTTGTTCTTAATCCTTTTTAATCCAATTCGAATTCCAATACTTCCATATAAGTTATAACAACTTATAAAAAACAATATTACTCCATTATAACATGAAATAGGTGACGTTAATAACAACAATAACCAACGAAACCGATAACCCCAGATTTTGTCCATTCTCGGCCTAACTTCCAATTTTTGGTCCCAACACTTTTAATATTCATTATTTTTAGCACATGCTAATCTACTATCTATAAAAACATGTAATATCTAATTACTTCAAGAGAAGAAGAATCATTACCTCATTTTTTAGCCCAAAAATGCTAAAAATAGCTCGGGTAAGATTGGCTCGCAGTTTTCGTTTCGCTCCACTTCTTCAAGTTCCAATCACATATACGTATGCTACACACCATTATGATCAACTTCCCTTCATGTTCCAACACCAAAAAGTCGACGGAACCCTAAGGTTTTACACCCTCATCCTCGGCTCAAGGGGAGTTAAAGGTTAAGGGAGTGTTATCTTTGCTTAACACTTGGTTAGGGACCTTAATCTTGTATAATAAACTAAGCTTGGACGATTTTGAGAATTTTTGTTCTTCATTGTGTGCCTTGGCCGAAACTCAAGAGAAAATGAGAGAGATAGAAATATTTTCTAAGTGCAAAATGAAGTCTTGCAAGCCTCTCTTATGTATATATAATTATATCAAGGGATGAGATATGGACAAGTGTATGGACTAAGTGTAGCAAGACAAGTGGAGTGGGACCCACTTATCCACTTGTCCTCCAAGTCTCAAAATATCTAAGTCAAAGTCAAGACAAGTGGCGGGGTGACACGTGTCACCCTCCCATTGGTTCAAATTTATTTCTTCACCAAAAACGTCTATATTTGATCAAAATATCTCGAAACTTTGTGGTCCCCACAAAATGATAAAAAATTTCCAGTGGGTCACACGTGACCAAATCCAAACTTAAAAATCCATAAATCCAATATATTCCAAAAGTCTCAAATACCAAATTTGAGAATCAAATTCCCATTTTTAAACATTTTCCTTCACAAATTTCCGATATTTTTCCTTAAGAAAAATAATCTTTCTTTCGTTCTAAAATTCAAATCTTTTTTTTACACGTATGTTCCTAATCTCATTGCCTTGGAATTACGGGGTGTAACATACAGATTACTTAGTTTTCTCATTCTATTACAAGGCCTAGTAATTAAGCTAGAAGGAAATTAAGCTAGGAATTTAAAACAAGCTAAAATAAAGTGGTCTCGGCCAAGACCTATATAAAGGCCGAAAATGTTGTCTTCTCGAATCTTCAAGTCCTTTCTTCAATTACACTCCATACTCCATGCCACAATAAGCATATTATCATAGGACGGTCGACAATCTTTGGCACTCCGAGCATATCACCTCGCGGATCACATTGGAACTTCAAGTTCATGGTCTTTTTTCATCAATCTCCCCTTCTTTAACAGAATTTGCCCTCAAATTCTCATCATCTATGTATGGTGATAAGTCTCTAATATCAAACGTTGAACTAATACTTCTGTTTTCTTCCGGAGGTTCCACCTTGTATAAAGGATCCAAATACAATACAAAAGGTTTTGACTTCAAATATGTCACGACCCGAGCCCTACAGGCCGCGACTGGTGCCTTACCTGGGCACCCTTCTACCCATACATCACATAAGACCAGCGGAAGCTAATAAAACAACTCATAATCATATAACGAAGGGGTCCTGTCCCCTAAATTATAATGACAAACTCTTATATAAAAAAAATGGCAAGCCGACAAGGCCGCCACTGTATATAGAAATATCCAAATAACTGCAACTATACATATGTCCAACCCACACATGACTACATACCTCTAACATTATAACAGTAACTATGACGGTACAAGGCCCCGCCGTACCCCTGAATGTACATAAGCTTGTAATAGCAAAACTGTACCAAAATGACTAGACTTCGGAATAATGGAGCTATCCCAAAAGCTAAGCAATGATCCTAAGCACGCGGATCACCAAACTGAGTACCTACACCTGCGGGCATGAACGCAGCCCCCCGGAGAAGGGGGTCAGTACAATAGGTACCAAGTATGTAAACATAAGTATAGTAAATAAGATCATATCTGGCCAAAAGATGACAGGGACAAGTAAGAAAATCCAATACCAGATCCAACTGTGCCATATAAATAAGAGCCAACTATACTTTGTAAAAATAGAGGGCTAACCGTGCCTTTTTAAAAGTGAGAGTCACATACCGTCATGGGGATCTATACTCGCATCATGGATACATGTCCATGGAACCATATACATATAACGTGTCCCGGCCCTTTAGTGAGGGACTCAGGTGAAATGGAATAATACCAAGGTACCAACATATCATGTACCAATCATTAAAATGAACTTTCATTTTAGAAAATCCAAGGCATATCATGTACTAACCATTAAAATGAGCTTTCATTTTAGAGAAACCAAGGTACCAACATATCATGTACCAATCATATATAATGAACTTCCATTTTAGAAAACCAAGGTACGAACATATCATGTACCAATCATATATAATGAACTCTCATTTGAATAAATAGAATGAATCATCGCTTGTAAAATCAAGGCACTAGCACTTTTAAAATCAAGTCACTTACACTTTTAAAATCAAGTCACTTGCACTTTCATTTAGAAACACCCAAGACACTATCATATCTTTCATTTTAGGATTAAGATCCAATAAAACTATGTACGTCCGCCGTAAATTCACTTCATGTAAAACATGCCAAAAGAAGAAGGATAGTTCACATACCTTATCGGCTATACCAACACGATAAATAGATTACGTCTCAAGTAGGTACTTCAACCTAAAACAACAATAACACTTCTATCAACTTCATGAATACTAGTATACATAGTATATACTATACCACATAAATACTCTCCTTTCATATAAAAATTCGGGCAGCACTTTCCCTATTTATACATACGTTTCCACCTTAAATAAGGCAAACATCAATAACCAAGCACCACTTAAGGGCATAACCAAAACAACAATAAAGGTGATTCACACACCTACTTCTTATGTAAATCCAGCCTCTTAATCCATATAAAAACAGTCCATAAAAATAGTCTATAAAAATAGTCCATACTCCAACAACAACGAGGGTAGAATGTGAAGCCTTTCTACACCTTTCTACACCCTTATTCCTTTAGGACTTTCATTAGCAATTACCATATTTAAACATGCATAATGACAACTGATTTTTCAGCATAATACACCTATAAAACAGTCCCAAAAATGACACAACAACGTCCCACAGTTTTATGCAGTTTTTGACCACAACCAAATCAAAGCCCTTTCCATAACTCCTTATAATCCAATTCACATTTCAACACATTTATAAACCATAACAACTTGTAATAACAAGATTTCCTTCATTTGAACATGCAAGTAGTGACGATAACAACAACAATAACCAACGAATCCAACAATATCAAAAACTGTCCACAATCGGCTAACATGTCAAAATTGTGACATGCACTTCTTATTCTTTATTTTACTTAACGCAAGTTCATCTCTTAACTATAACATTATGTAACTTCCAATAACTTCAAAAGAAAGAAGAAATCTTACCTTCACTTTAGCCAAAAACAGTCCACACACACGGCACACTACTTCACTTTAGCACCACTTCTTCACGTTACAATAACACGCATGTAACCTCTACAAGCTTGTATCCATCTTGCCTTCATGTTTTTCTTCCAAAAAGTTCATAAACAAGCTTAGGGTTTCAAGACTATATTCTCGGTCAAACCGTGTCCAACAGTTTTGGAAGGTTAACTTGGCTTAGAACTTGGTTAAGGTGCTTAATCTTGCAAAATAACTTAATATTGTTCTTCACCTTGGCTTAAGGTTTTCGAGAACTTCAAGGAGAGAAAGAGATATGAGGGTTTGAAGATGAAGATATTTGTGAGCTAAGTCTTCAAGACTTTGTATCTAAATATGTTACACCCCGTAGTTCCAGAGTATGCATGTGAGGACGTACGTACGAGAATATAACACTAAGTACGAAAGGGAAGAAAATTTTGAATTTCCGACGAAAAATATTCCGAACCTCGTGAAGGAAAAAGGTTTATTATTGGGAATTGGATTCTCAATTTTGGTATTTGGACTTCTTGGAATATAAGAGAATTATGGAATTTTAAGAATTGGTCACGTGGGGCCCACGGGAGAAATTTACGGTTTTGTGGGGCCCACATTATTTTCGAGATTTTGGCCATTATGGATGTTTTTGGGAGAAGAAAATATTTTGGACGAATAGGAGGGCGACACGTGTCACCCAATGGGGCCCATGTTGGGCGTGCAAGGTGGCTAGATGACAAGTCTTGTGCTTGATATTTTGTGAGATATTTGTTGGACAAGTGGGACCCACACACACTTGTCCCTAATCTCAACCACACACATGTTTTAATCCTAGCCCTTGGTTGTGTTATATCATCACACTAGTAGGATGAATCTCCCACACTTAGAATTATTTCAAGACTTGAAAATACTCCCTCCCTTGACTAGTTGCTCTCGGCCATAGGCCTTTTTCTTGACCAAAATTGGTCCAACAATTCTTAAACTCTTAAGTGTTCTTCCTTGATGTGTTAGGAAGGTTATTAACCAAGTGTTAGACAAGATTTCACACTCCTAGCCTTAGAAATACCCCTTGGCCGAAACCTTGCATGTTTGAAGCCTAAAGTGTTCTTCAATTTTTGAAGTTGGATCTTGAAGAATAGTTGGTTAGGAGCTTCTAAGGGTTGCTTGGAGCGGATTGGAACGTAATGAATAGGAGCTAAACATGCTACGGATCGACTTTTAGTTCTTGGATTATTTTGGGCTCTTTAAGGTAATGAACTTTGTCCTCCTTGTGAAGTCGGATATTATATATGTTGGTTGTATATAAATAAGTATGTGGTACATGGAAGGAAGATGGAAAAGATTTGGACCTTGTTAAGTTGCTAAAATGGAGAAATTGGCATGCTAGCCATTAAAATGGTAAAAATGTACCTATTACCTGTTGACAGTTAATAACAAAGTAATTATAACTTATATGAAGATTGGAATATAAGTTGTAAGATTAAAGAAGTAATTCCGGCATGCTAGCCGAAAAATTGGATAAGTTTGATTGTAGTAGTTGGCCAAGAACACAAACTAATGGATTGTATTTACATTGGATTGTATTTACATTGGACGGTATTTACTTTGGACTGTATTTACATTGGACTGTATTTACTTTGGACTAATGGACTGTTTTGTTTATTGTGGGGCAGAATTTTACACGTCCGATTAGGCGTGTAATCCCCTTTAGTATTGTTGTGTTGTTGCGCCTTAAATGTGGCATGTTGGTTATTGAATTTCGGTCCTTGAAAAAGGTGGAAAAGTACGTAAAAACAGGGGAAGTTCTGGCCGATTTTCCGTAGAATAAGAGACGTTATACTTAGAAATATTCTACTATTAAATCTAGACGTTGATAGACGTATTTGATTATTATAGGTTGGTATTCTACGCGCGACATATTCAACTTGGCTAGTGGATTAAGCCGACGAGGTATGTGCTTCTTCCTATCCTCTTGAGCATGATTGTTGTGAAATATATAGTACGGTAGACATACGTGTGTTAAATGAATTTGGTTTCACTTTGATGTCCTTGGCTTGAGTTCTAAATGTTAAGAACCTTGAATTATTCTAAAAAGTTATGAATCATTATTCGGAATGAAATTGATACTTGGTCTTTAAAAGAATAAAGTTCTCTTAATTTCATAAATGAGTGTGGTTGTCTTTGGTTGGTTTAAAACATAAAGTGTTATAATGGCTTTATGGAAAGTTAGTTATAGAGACTTTATAAAGATAAAAGAATGGTTTGATTATTCTAAAAGATAAGAGACTTGATTATTTTGAAAGTTAAGAGACTTGATTTTGAAAGTTAAGAGACTTGATCTTGAAAGATAAGAGACTTGACTTATAAATGACTTGATTTTAAAAAGGTGTGAGTGCCTTGATCTTAAAAGAGTGAGTTACTTGGGTTTTAAAAGTATATTTGTCATTGTTTTAAAAGTGTAAGCCACTTGGTTTAAAAAGTATACAGTACTTGATTTAAACATGAAAGTGTCTTGATACTACGGGTATTAGTATCGTGTGGTTTTTTTTTACTTAAAAAGGGATCTTTTTAAGAGAATTGAAGTATGTAGTACTTTGGGGTTAAAACCCGGATTGTTGGCATAAAATGAGGGTCTAAGAGTATGTTAAACTTGCCTATGCTAGTTGTGATAGCCTTTGTTGTGCAAGTGCGGTATTTCAATGCTACCGCGTCTCTCGATGGAGGGCCGGTTATCTTGTTGCTTACTTGGACATACCGACGCTGCTAGATGGTCCACGGGTATGCTTCCATTATTATTGGTGTTCCATGGACTAGCTCTTCATAAGGTTTAGTGACGCAGGCAGGATCTGGTAGTTGGCTTTCGTACTTGCCCCAGTCATTGGTGTGATGCAGGAGGTACCTGGTAGTCGGCCTTCGTACTTGCCCCGATCAGTGTTATGGTGAAGTCTCGTGATGCAGGAGGTACCTGGTAGTTATCTTTCGTACTTGCCCCGGTCAGCGACGTGATGCAGGAGGTACCTGGTAGTTAACTTTCGTACTTTCCTCGGTCAGCTTCGTAACTCATGCGGTATCTGGTAGTTAGCTTTCGTACTTGCCTCGGTCAGCTTCGTGATGCAGGCGGTATCTGGTAGTTAGCTTTCGTACTTGCCCCGGTCAGTTTTATAGCATAGTTGGTACGGTAGGCTCTGGTAGATGGCTTCCGTACTTGCCCCGGTCATATCTCGTGGCGGCAGGCTGGATCTGGTAGTTGGCTTTCGTACTTGCCCCGGTAAGTTGATGATGCAGGCTGGATCTGGTAGCTATGCCTTCGTACTTGGCCCGGTCAGTTTTATGATGCAGGCTGGATCTGGTGGTTAGTTTTCCTACTTGGCCCGTACGGTTTTTATGACACAGGTCGGACCTGGTGTTCATGTGTACTTTTTGGTGTTATATTATATCATAGACTGCCGGCAGTGAGGAAGGAGTTCCACGGGTATGATTGATATTGCGGGCGTGAGACCCATGGTTATGTTTGAGTGATGACTTTGAGGGCATGAGTCTCTGACTTGACATGACTGTATATATATTGTGTAATGTAGTTTGGTTATCATACATGTCTCCTATTTTATATAGACTGTTATGATTTCATTACAGTATTTTCAGTTTCACATACTTGGTACCTGTTATCGACCTCGCCCGGCCGCGTTCATGCCAAGGTAGAGGTACACCGGTTGTTGATCCTCGCCATGGATCACTGCTCACAGATTGGGAAGCTCCGTTTCTCCGGAGGCGTATCTTTTGGTATGGTTCTCTGTCATTGTAGGTATTTGTACATTCAGGGGTATGGCGGTGCCCTGTCCCGACATAGTTGTTATAAAAACTCTTAGAGGTCTGTAGTACTGTTGTGAGTTGGGCTTGTAAAGGATAATTGTTCGGGTTTTATATATATATGCAGAAAGGTGACCTTATTGGTTAGCTTGTTTCTTCTTTTATATTGTTCCGTGTCTATGAGTTTTATTTCCACTGATTTTCTCTGATGTATTATCACTAGGGTGCCCGGGGTAAGACACCAGTCGCGGGCCCGAGGTCTGGTCGTGACAAAAGTGGTATCAGAGCAGTTAGTCCTCGGAAAGTGTCTACAAACCGTATCTAGTAGAGTCTTGATTATCGGCGTGTTGTGCACCACACCTATATTCAGGAGGCTGCAGGATATTTAGGATTGGTTTCCATTCTTCTCACTTTGAGATCGTGCGATAGAGTTGTGTTATAAGTTGGACTCCCTCTAACGTATTCTTATGTACCAGTTATGCCTCTACGCAAGGCCGTCTTGAGTGAAAGATTTTACGGTTGATCTTTGTCGAAGTACATTGTATACATGGAGTGTATTAGTGTGATAATTACATAGGTGGTGTGATATGAAAGTGGCTAGTTAAGCTAAGAAGACCACTAGGTTTTTATGACTTGAATAGTGAGATTTGTTCCGGACCAGAAATGGGAATTTAGTGCAAAAATGGGTCGGGTTGAGGACCAATCGCGGGTCAACCCGCAGCCCAGAATGATGTGGGGTCAGTTTGAGGTGGTCCCTCTAGGTGATAGGGTCACGAGGGTGCAAGGCCCAAGTCTAGGTAACCATTGTACAAGTTCGTGGACGCGTTCGACCAGAATCGGGTCGTGAAGGCTGAGGATGGCCTTAATGGAAACTGAAGCTAGTATAATGACCAAGTTTGGAGGTAGTAACTCCAAGGTTTTGAAAACTGAAGAGATGACTAAAATGTGGTACGTATACTATAAAGAGTTTGGGTGTACGAGAAGGGTACGACGAGTAAGAAAAGAAGCGAACATGTGTTAAAAGAATAGAAGTGATTATTTACGTGAAGTGAAGGTGCGAAGAGAGTATCCTTTAGACCATGGGTGAGAGTTAAAAGTGATGTTATACACTTTAGAGGTGATTCCTCGTTGGCTTGGATTTATGTATTGTGTGTGTGTTATATTATGACCATATGTGGCATAATTGGTTTTGTAAGTATAGTAGTGAAGACTATACCGACGCATGTGTGTTTGGAGACTTAGAAGGAACATTCGGGACGAATGTTTCTAAGAGGGGAAGAATGATACACCCCGTAGTTCCAGAGTATGTATGTGAGGACGTACGTACGAGAATATAACACTAAGTACGAAAGGGAAGAAAATTTTGAATTTCCGACGGAAAATATTCCGAACCTCGTGAAGGAAAAAAGTTTATTATTCGGAATTGGATTCTCAATTTTGGTATTTAGACTTCTTGGAATATAAGAGAATTATGGAATTTTATTTCCAGAATTCGTGGGGCCCACGGGAGAAATTTACGGTTTTGTGGGGCCCACATTATTTTCGAGATTTTGGCCATTATGGATGTTTTTGGGAGATGAAAATTTTTTGGACAAATAGGAGGGCGACATGTGTCACCCCATGGGGCCCATGTTGGGCGTGCAAGGTGGCTAGATGACAAGTCTTGTGCTTGATATTTTGTGAGATATTTGTTGGACAAGTGGGACCCACACACACTTGTCCCTAATCTCAACCACACACATGTTTTAATCATATCCCTTGGTTGTGTTATATCATCACACTAGTAGGATGAATCTCCCACACTTTGTCACGACCCGACCAGGCCGCGGCCCGGTGCCTACACAGGCACCTGCCTGTATACATCAGAGAATAGCAGCGGAACATACACAACATAAACACAGGTGTAAGCAATATAACAACACAGGCTAGCCGATAAGGCCGCCTTCCATAAAATAACCAAAGTCAAAAGTACAACTTTACAACTCAGTTCTTACAGCCCAACCACATATGTGAATACGCACTTAGGAATAACAATCGTGGCGGGACAGGGCCCGCCATACCCTCAATGTACATAATCTACAACATCGGGAAAGATCGTACTAAAGAAAGACAAGCCTCGAGAATGGAGCTTCGACGTCGATAAGTGATCCTAAGAGTGTGGATCCGCAACTCCTTACCACTCTGCGGCGTAACGCAGCCCAGGAAGGGTCGATTACACAATATGTACTAAGTATGTAAAACTGAAAAGTACTGTAATTACAACATAAGTTTAAAAGAAAGCTGGAGACATGTATGATAACAAAATTACAGTACACAGTGCCTTACTAACAATGAGAGTGAAAATAGGTGTATACTTACAACGAAAAATAGAATTGGAATCCTACTCCTGGGACTATTTCACCCGCATAGGTCGGTGGACTGCGTGAGGTATTCCTCGCATGGGACTATTTCACCCGCATAAGCCCTTACGGACTCGCGTGAGGTATTTCTCGTGATAGGTCGGACCGCCCGCACGGGACTATTTCACCGCATAAGCCCTTACGGACTCGCACGAGGTATTCCTCGCATCGTGGTTAGCAAATCCACTAAATATACAATGCCACAATCCCGGAATGACCCCAGAACGAATAATATATCACTTGCCCAAATCCGCTATCACACATAACATAAGCTCTATCGCTTATCATACAATATATAAGCAAGTTAAGAAATCCCCTAACTTCTTACTATTCTTGTTCATATACACTCTCATTTTAGTTTACTTAAGGCACTAATATGTCTTTTATAAAAATCCGGGAATTTAACCCAAAGTACTACGTACTTCTATTCTTTTAAAATGACTCATTTCATTATAGAACTTCCAAGATACTAATAACCGTAGTATCAAGTCACAATTTCTTTTCAAGACAAGTCACAATACTTTTAGAAATAAAAATTAGGCTTCTAAATCAAGTGACCCATGTCTTATAAAACCTTAGGCAATTGATGCCTTAAAATCGAATTGCCTTCCATTAAATCAAGTCATTTATCTTTCCATAAAGTCAATATAACCAACTCCCCATAAAGTCGTTATATTCACTTTATACCTTAGTCATGTACAATTTCCTATCCAAGGGACTTATACGTTTTTAAAACGACACAAGTATCACATACTTTAAAATTCTTCAAGTCCCTTATCTTTAACAAGACTTAAGACATCTTTAATATTCTCAAAGAAGTGAGTTAATCTCCTAACTCACCCGACTTGGCATTTCATAAAACAAGTAAAGAATGTCAAAGTCTTGTACGTCTACCGTACTATATACGTGAAACTAGTCATGCTCAAAGATAGGAAAAGTTCTACATACCTCGTCGGGTCAAACCACTTGCCAAGTACAAAGTCCCGCCCGTAGTATATCAACCTATAATATTCACAATACGTCTATTAAAGCCTTACTTTAATCGTAGAATATTATAAGTGTTAAGTCTCTATATTCTACGGAAAATCGGACAGCACCTCCTTTGTTTTTACTCACTTTGCCACCTTTTTCAAGGCCGAAATACAATAACCAAACAGCCCCAATTGGCTCACAACAATATAGAAGGTAGTTCAATACAATTGAATAACCAAACAGCCCCAATTGGCTCACAACAATATAGAAGGTAGTTCAATACAAATGAATAACCAACTAATACAACTACAGTCCAAATTCGGCCACCTTGAGTTCAACAAAACCAATTCTTATTCAATTTCCATTTCAATCCATATTGGTAGCATAACATGATATCAAGTCGCATTTGATTATAACAACCATAATCTTTAAGTAAGTAACATGCGACGATTTCTAAACACGACCAATTAGTAATCCAATTTCCAAGTGGCTTGTATAACCTTTCGGATTTAGCTACAAGAAATCCATAATACTTATTACTTCAACCTATCAACTTCATGCTAGCAACAAGTAAAGCTAACAACAACAATATAAAAATGAAATCTTGTAACACCTTTAAAAGACAAGATTATACCTTAACGATTCTTAATCCAACTCCAATCCGAAGTCGCTCCTTAGTAGTTTAGAGCCTCTCTAAGACACCTCAATCCGCTTGTTGAGACCCTTAGAACAATACCAACAATTTAACCTTCAAATCTCCAAACAAAACCTAGAAGGACCATTAGGTTTTCGTTTGCGACTAACCCGAAAACAATCTTTTTCCAAGATTTTCTATTGAGATGTGCTTACAATACACCTAAGAACCTTGGTTTAAAGTGTGGAATCAAATGGACAAGAAACGAAAAATTTTCCCTTTCTTTCTGTGGTGAACCCGAGACCCCCCTCTTAGTGTTCTTCAAATTTGTGCAAACTTTTTCTAAGTGTTAAGTCATCTCTTGCTACTAGTATAATATAAAGGGTCATGGAGGGTTAAGATGCATCCAAATGGTTGGCTTGGATAAACTCTTAGCAAAATCAAGACTTATTGACCATTGACTTAGTCAAGATTGTCAAGCCACAACTTGCAAGACTTTAGTCATAGAAGACTTATGGTAAATGACCATATTGGCCATGCCATTTCGTCCAAGGCATTGCTAAAGGGGGTGACACGTGTCGCCCTCCCATTCGCCACAACACTTACGTATTCCGACAATTTCATAATTCCGATAAATTTACAAGTCTCAAATCTTAACACTTGTGAGTTCTTACTTATGTTCTTAAAACATGTCCTGCAATTACGGGGTGTAACACACTTAGAATTATTTCAAGACTTGAAAATACTCCCTCCCTTGACTAGTTGCTCTTGGCCATAGGCCTTTTTCTTGACCTAAATTTGTCCAACAATTCTTAAACTCTTAAGTGTTCTTCCTTTATGTGTTAGGAAGGTTATTAACCAAGTGTTAGACAAGATTTCACACTCCTAGCCTTAGAAATACCCCTTTGGCCGAAACCTTGCATGTTTGAAGCCTAAAGTGTTCTTCACGTTTTGAAGTTGGATCTTGAAGAAGAGTTGGTTAGGAGCTTCTAAGGTTTGCTTGGAGCGTATTGGAACGTAAGGAATAGGAGCTAAACGTGCTACGGATCGAATTTTAGTTCTTGGATTATTTTGGGCTCTTTGAGGTAATGAACTTTGTCCTCCTTGTGAAGTTGGATATTATATATTTTGGTTGTATATAAATAAGTATGTGGTACAAGGAAGAAAGATGGAAAATATTTAGACCTTGTTAAGTTGCTAAAATGGAGAAATTGGCATGCTAGCCATTAAAATGGTAAAAACGTACCTATTACCTGTTGACAGTTAATAACAAAGTATTTATAACTTATATAAAGATTGGAATATAAGTTGGAAGATTAAAGAAGTAATTCCGGCATGCTAGTCGAAAAATTGAATAAGTTTGATTGTAGTAGTTGGCCAAGAACACCAACTAATGGACTGTATTTACATTGGATGTGTCACGACCCGACCTCGGGCCCGTGACTGGTGCCTTACCCCGGGCACCCTAGTGATACAACATCAGAGAAAATCAGCGGAAATAAAAACTTAAACATGAAACAAGATAAAATAAGAAAGCAAGCAACCAAAACGGTTACCTTTCTCGCATATATATATACGAACAGTTATATCCTTTTACAAACCACACAACAAGATTACGCACTTAAGAATGTAACCACAACTACGACGGACAGGCTCCGCCATACCCCGAATGTAAGTACTACAACAACAGGACTATACTAAAGATAAGCCTCCGAGAAACGGAGCTTCCCGAACGCTCGTGATCCTATGAGCGAGGATCAACAATCGCGTACTTCTACTGCGGCATGAACGCAGCCCCGAAGGAGGTCGATAACAGTACCAAGTATGTGAAATCAAAAATCAGAAATGAAATCATAATAGTCTATATAAAGTAGGAGACATGTATGATAACCAAACTACAGTACACAACATATGAGCAGTCATGTCAAGTCAGGGACTCACGCCCTCAAAGTCATCACTCAAAATATAACAATGGGTCTCACACCCACAACATCAATCATGCCCGTGGAATTCCTTCCTCATTGCCGACAGTCTATGATATAACAACACCAAGGAGTACACTTGAACACCAGGTCCCACCTGTGTCATAAAACGTGACGGACAAGTACGAAGGCTAACTACGGATACCAAAGCCGTCATCAATCGATCGGGCAAGTACGAAGACAACTACCGGATACCAAAGCCGCACTAACAATACTATATAACCATACCACGGGCGACACGGGCAAGTACGAAGCCAACTACCGGATACTAAGGCGCGATCACGTCGATGGGAGCAAGTACGAGGGCTAACTACCGGATACCAAGGCGTGATCACGAGACTTCGCCACAAACCGAACGGGCAAGTGCGAAGGCTAACTACCGATACCAAAGCCGAATCAGCCACGACCGGCAAGTACGAGCCAACCACCGGATACCAAGCGAATCGGAAACCCGTGGAGGTCGTACATTGAATGACACTAACAAGAATCGATCGGGCAAGGACGAAAGCCAACTACGTAACCAACCCGCATCAAGAACGGCGGCAAGTACGAGGGCTAGCTACCAGAGACCACTGCCGAAGCAGTAAACCTCCTGGAGAGCTAGTCCATGGAACAACAATCCTAATGGAACCATACCCGTGGGCCACCCAACGTGTCGATGGGTCAAGGATATAACAAGACAACACTCCAGTGGAAGCATACCCGGGCCACCCATCGTGTCGCATGTCCATCAATCAAGAATAACATGATCGGCCCTCCATCGAGACGCGGTAATATAAGGATACAACACTTGCACAACAAGGCTATCACACGCAAACATAGGCAAGTTACACACAACTCAAGGTACTTCCATTTTATGTCAAAGTCGGGTTTTAACCCCAAAGTACTACATACTTTAATCCTTTCAAAAAGATCTCTTTTTACGTAAAATAACTCGATACTATTATCCGTAGTACCAAACACGTTTATGTTTAAATCACGTACTTTATACTTTTTAAACCAAATGGCTTATACTTTTAAAACAACGTCAAGTATACTTTTAAAACCCAAGTAACTAACTCTTTTAAGATCAAGGTACTCCTACCTTTTAAAACCAAGCCACTTATACTTTTCCATCAAGAAAGTTCGATATTTGAAAACAAGTTACTTATACCATTAAACTCAAGTTACTTCTCTTTTCCCAAAATCAAGTTACCATTTTAAATCCAATACTAAAACCATTTTTTTTGTTTTCATAAAGTCGTTATAACTAACTTCCCATAAAGCTATTATAACACTTTATGTTTTAAACCACTTTAAGACAAAACCATGCCTTTCTTTAAACCAAAACACTTCAAATTCTCAAGTCTCTTTTCTTTTAGAAATCAAGTTCGTTACTTTGGAATTTAAGAAAACAATACTTGTTTATAATGATTCTTATTAAAGTAGCCATGATCTATAAAATGTAATACAATTTTGTCTTATCTTAGCTTCTATGCAGATGGAGGTTTCTACTGGTTTTAATAATAATTAATTAGTTAATACATTTTCCTTTATTAACGCTGCAGTGGTTTGTTCAATACTTATTCTCATTTCCGAAATCAATATAACTTATTCCTTTTTAAAACCCAATTACCCATTTCTCAAAAATGCGGTTTCACAACTTTTTAACACAAACCAAGTCCTTAATAATTCACATCAAGTCATTTATAAGTTAAGTCTCTTATCTTTTAAAGACCACAAACCATTTCTTTACCTACATAAAGTTGTTATAACAAACTTCCCATAAAGCCGTTATAACACTTTATGTTTTAAACCAACCAAACTCGTTTAGCACACGTACGTCTACCGTACTACATAGTTCACACAATCATGCTAGAAAAGATAGGAAGAGGTTCACATACCTCGCGACGATTATCGACAAAAAGCAAAAAGCTCCAAAGTACTGTAACCCTGCAAGTCCTTTCCACCCTTCAAGTAGAATACGCTACTCGCAATATTTCAACCTATAATGGCCATAAAAAGTCTATCAACTTCTAGATTCCTTCGTAGAACATTTCTAAGTACAAGGTTCCTTATTCTACGGAAAATTCGGCAGCACCTCCCCCCCTCCCCCGCAACCACATAAATCTCCTCCTCTATCAAGGCCCGCTACCAAGACAACAACTCCAGGGGGGGGGGGGTTACACGTCTAACCGGACGGGTACAATTCTACTCCACAATAATACTACAAGTCTCAGAATACGGTCAATGTAAATCTGATTCAATTCTTTATAATCATCCTTCCAATATATCTTATACTCAATTCTAAACTACTAAAATATGTAATATCCAATTACAATAGAGGGACATAGATCATTACCTCGATAAGCCCAAAATTATCCAAGATTATAAGTCGATCCTGAGCAACGTTTAGCTCTAATTCCTTACGTTCCAACCCGCTCCAAGCAACCCTTAGAAGTTTCTAAACAACTTCTATTAACACTTCATCAAGCTATGAAGATTTTTCTAGGGCTTCATTTTGCGACTATTGGAATAAAGTAGTATTTTCGGCTCTTAATATTTGAAATAACTTTGGAATACTACTAGGAATACTAGGCTAAGGTATTTGGGATAATACAACAATACTTGAAGTATTTCTACACAAAGTGGGGGGGGGGGGGGGTTGGACGAGAACAACTTAAGGGAGGGAGGGAGAATTTGCCTTGGAAGGATATTTCAAGTGTGGATGAAATTAAGTCTTGCAACAAAGGGGTATTTATAGATAAATCAATGGCTAGGATTAAAGCAAATGTAAGGTGAGGATTGGGGACATGTGTGTGGGTAAGTTGCCAACCATTTGTCCACCACAAAAATGGGACAAGTGGCTTGCCACTTGTCCCCCAAATAAAACGTCCAAGTGCCCTCACTTTCGGCCATAGGGCCACATGGGGGTGACACGTGTCGCCCCCGTACTCGTCCAAAATATTTCATCTTCCGATAATATCCGCAATACCAAAAATCCGAAAATAAAGTGGGCCCCACAAACCGTAAATTCTCCCGTGGGCCCTACGGGACCAATTTCGGAAATAAAATTCCATAATTCTTAAATATTCCAAAAAGTCCGAATACCAAATCTGGGAATCCAATTCCCATAAACGAACCTTTTTCCTTCACAAAATCCGGAAACTTTGCCGTCGAAAAATCACATCTTTCTTCCTTTTAATTTAAATGTCGTATTCTCGTACGTACGTCCTCATATACATACCCTGGAACTACGGGGTGTAACATTCTTTCCTCCTTAGAAACATTCGTCCCGAATGTTCCTTCTAAGTCTCCAACGTACATGCGCCGGTATAGCCTTCACTACTATACTTACGAAACCAATTATGTCACCAATGGCCATAATATAACATATGCGCAAAAACTCCAATCCAAGCCAACGAGGAATCACCTCTAACGTGTATAACATCACCATAAGCTCCCACCCAAGGTCTAAAGGATACTCCCTTCGCATCTTTACTTCACAACAAAATGATCTCTTTCATCCCCTTAACACATGTTCACTTCTTTCCTTACTCGTCGTACACTTCTCGAACACCCGAACTCTTTCTAGTACACGTACCACACTTCAGTCATCACTTCCGTTTCCAAAACCTGGGAGTCACTACCTCCAAACTTGGTCATCTTACTAGCCTTAAATTCCTTTAAGGCCATTCCCGGCCTTCACGATCTGATTCTAGTCGAACACATCCGCGAACTCGTGTGATGGTTACCTAAACTTGGGCCTAGCACCCTCGTGACCCTACCACCTGGTGGGACCACCTCAAACTGACCCCACCTCATTCTGGGCTGCGGGTTGACCCGCGACCTGGCCTCAACCCGACCCATTATCGCGCCAAACTCTCTCATTCCCCGATCCGGAACAATCTTACTAATTCACGTCATGAAAGCTACCACTTCTATCTCAAACTACCCATGGAATTATCACACAATATATTTCACGCATACCAAGTACTTCGACAAGGACCAACCGTAAAATCATACACTCAAGATGGCCTTGCATCTAAGGTCCTAACTGTTATAAATTCTAAGGCTCACAATTATCACGTCTCCAGACTTACCCTTCCAACTACCCATGTTTCTAATTCACACTTAACACAATGTTATCTGTACCTAGCACTTAACATGTATCTACCATAACAACATAAACAAGTCTCTTAAGGGCTGAAGATATCTCTGTAACTATTACCTCACTTTCCCTTTGTCGCCCTAATCATAATCCTGCCCTGCAGGGCGCCTAGCTATAGAAGGTGATGAACCATCCACCGATCCCGAAGGCTGAGTCTCTACATCTGTGCTACCTCTGGTCGGACAAACTCTCACCAAATGGCCCTGTTGGCCGCAAGCATACAAGCTGTCGAAGCAGTACGACACTCCCCATAATGGAGTCTATTACAACGGCCACAACGAGGTAGGGGTGACCTCATCTGACTAACACCCCCTTCTCCCGAACAATCAACATGAATCGACCGGTGGTGAGTCATCCCTCTTATATCCCTCCTACTTGGACATCCTCCCATCACATGACCCTGACGGCCGCAAGTATAACAATCTCCCAAACTAGCACGACACCCTGAGGATGATCCTCAGCTCTCTATCCATAGAACTCTGGCGAACTGCAACTCAAGAAATCCCGAAGTCTCAGACTATCGGATCTAGGGTGAATCATCGGTTCTTTGGAACCACCGGCCTCCGTTCGTCCTCATTCCCAGCCACCAGTCTAGCTAGTAACTGGGCCATCTCCTTGAACTCATATCCTCGGCTCCTGGCTGTGGAACTGGAGGCTCAGGTATCGTGGCCTCAGTAGAAACTGCTGCCGCTTTAAACTCTGCTGGGGCTAACGACGTCATAATACTCGTCGTCTGAAGTACTATCTCAGGTAATGACCAGGCCTGTGCCCTCGTAACCCTCTGTGCTCTACTCGCATCTCCCCTTGCGCCGCCCACGGGCCCTGGTTGCCTTTCGCAGAGGCATAACTGGTACATACGAATACGTTCGAGGGAGTCCAACTTATAACACAGCTCTAAGGCACGATCTCAGAGTGAGAAGAATGGAAACCAATCCTAAATATCCTGTAGCCTCCTGATTATAGATGTGGTGCACAACACACCGATAATCAAGACTCTATTAGACACGGTCTGTAGACACTTTCCGAGGATTAACTGCTCTGATACCACTTTTGTCACGACCCGACCTCGGGCGTGGTCGTGCCTTACCGGGCACCCTAGTGATACAACATCGAGAAAATCAGCGAAATAAAAACTTAAACATGAAACAAGATAAAATAAGAAAGCAAGCTAACCAAAAGCGGTTACCTTTCTCGCATATATATACCGAACAGCTTATATCCTTTTACAAACCACAACAAAGATTACAGCACCTCTAAGAATGTAACCACAACTACGACGGGACGGGTTCGCCATACCACGAATGTAAGTACCTACAACAACAGGACTATACTAAAGATAAGCCTCCGAGAAACGGAGCTTCGACGATGAATGTGATCCTATGGCGAGGATCAACAATCGGTGTACCTACCGCGGCATGAACGCACTTCAAGGAGGTCAAGATAACAACAGTACCAAGTATGTGAAGCGAAATCGTAAATGAAATCATAATAGTCTATATAAAGTAGGAGACATGTATGATAACCAAACTACAGTACACAACATATGAGCAGTCATGTCAAGTCAGGGACTCACGCCCTCAAAGTCATCACTCAAAATATAACAATGGGTCTCACACCCACAACATCAATCATGCCCGTGGAATTCCTTCCTCATTGCCGACAGTCTATGATATAACAACACCAAGGAGTACACTTGAACACCAGGTCCCACCTGTGTCATAAAACCGTACGGGACAAGTACGAAGGCTAACTACCAGATACCAAAGCCGCATCATCAACTGACCGGGGCAAGTACGAAAGACAACTACCAGATACCAAAGCCGTACTAACAATACTATATAACCATACCACGAAGCTGACACGGGGCAAGTACGAAAGCCAACTACCAGATACCAAGGCCGCATCACGTCGCTGATGGGGGCAAGTACGAGGGCTAACTACCAGATACCAAGGCCGTGATCACGAGACTTCGCCACAACGAAGCAGGGCAAGTGCGAGGCTAACTACGGATACCAAAGCCGAATCAGCCACGACCGGCAAGTCGAGCCAACCACGGATACAAGGCGAATCGGTAAAACCCATGGAGTGGTACATGGAATGACACTAACAAGAACTGATCGGGCAGGGCGAAAGTCAACTACGAGAACCAACTGCATCGAACGGCCAGGGGCAAGTACGAGGGCTAGCTACGGATACAAGGCGAATCGGTGAAACCTCGTGGAGAGCTAGTCCATGGAACAACAATCCTAATGGAACCATACCGTGGGCGCCAACGTGTCGATGGGTCAAGGATATAACAAGACAACACTCTGGTGGAAGCATACCCGTGGGCCACCCATCGTGTCAGTATGTCCATCAATCAAGAATAACATGACCGGCCCTCCATCGAGAGACGCGGTAACATAAGGATACAACACTTGCACAACAAGGCTATCACACGCAAACATAGGCAAGTTACACACAACTCAAGGTACTTCCATTTTATGTCAAAGTCCGGGTTTTAACCCCAAAGTACTACATACTTTAATCCTTTCAAAAAGATCTCTTTTTACGTAAAATAACTCGATACTATTATCCGTAGTACCAAACACGTTTATGTTTAAATCACGTACTTTATACTTTTTAAACCAAGTAGCTTATACTTTTAAAACAACGTCAAGTATACTTTTAAAACCCAAGTAACTAACTCTTTTAAGATCAAGGTACTCCTACCTTTTAAAACCAAGCCACTTATACTTTTCCATCAAGAAAGTTCGATATTTGAAAACAAGTTACTTATACCATTAAACTCAAGTTACTTCTCTTTTCCCAAAATCAAGTTACCATTTTAAATCCAATACTAAAACCATTTTTTTTGTTTTCATAAAGTCGTTATAACTAACTTCCCATAAAGCTATTATAACACTTTATGTTTTAAACCACTTTAAGACAAAACCATGCCTTTCTTTAAACCAAAACACTTCAAATTCTCAAGTCTCTTTTCTTTTAGAAATCAAGTTCGTTACTTTGGAATTTAAGAAAACAATACTTGTTTATAATGATTCTTATTAAAGTAGCCATGATCTATAAAATGTAATACAATTTTGTCTTATCTTAGCTTCTATGCAGATGGAGGTTTCTACTGGTTTTAATAATAATTAATTAGTCAATACATTTTCCTTTGTTAACGCTGCAGTGGTTTGTTCAATACTTATTCTCATTTCCGAAATCAATATAACTTATTCCTTTTTAAAACCCAATTACCCATTTCTCAAAAATGCGGTTTCACAACTTTTTAACACAAACCAAGTCCTTAATAATTCACATCAAGTCATTTATAAGTTAAGTCTCTTATCTTTTAAAGACCACAAACCATTTCTTTACCTACATAAAGTTGTTATAACAAACTTCCCATAAAGCCGTTATAACACTTTATGTTTTAAACCAACCAAACTCGTTTAGCACACGTACGTCTACTGTACTACATAGTTCACACAATCATGCTAGAAAATATAGGAAGAGGTTCACATATCTCGCGACGATTATCGACAAAAAGCAAAAAGCTCCAAAGCATCAGAACCTGCAAGTCCTTTCCACCCTTCAGTAGAATACGCTACTCATGATATTTCAACCTATAATGGCATAAAAGTCTATCAACTTCTAGATTCCTTCGTAGAACATTTCTAAGTACAAGGTTCCTTATTCTACGGAAAAATTTGGCAGCACCTCCCCGCAACCACCTAAATATACTCCTCTATCAAGGCCCGCTACCAAGACAACAACTCCAAGGGGGGGTTACACGTCTAACCGGACGGGTACAATTCTACTCCACAATAATACTACAAGTCTACTATAAATACAGTCCAATGTAAATATAGTTCAATTCTTTATAATCATCCTTCCAATATATCTTATACTCAATTTTAAACTACTACAATATGTAATATCCAATTACAATAGAGGGACATAGATCATTACCTCGATAAGCCCAAAATTATCCAAGATTATAAGTCGATCCTGAGCAACGTTTAGCTCCAATTCCTTACGCTCCAACCCGCTCCAAGCAACCCTTAGAAGTTTCTAAACAACTTCTCTTAACACTTCATCAAGCTATGAAGATTTTTCTAGGGCTTCATTTTGCGACTATTGGAATAAAGTCGTATTTCCGGCTCTTAATATTTGAAATAACTTTGGAATACTACTAGGAATACTAGGCTAAGGTATTTGGGATAATACAACAATACTTGAAGTATTTCTACACAAAGTGGGGGTGGACGAGACCAACTTAAGGGAGGGAGGGAGAATTTGCCTTGGAAGGATATTTCAAGTGTGGATGAAATTAAGTCTTGCGACAAAGGGGTATTTATAGATAAATCAATGGCTAGGATTAAAGCAAATGTAAGGTGAGGATTGGGGACATGTGTGTGGGTAAGTTGCCAACCATTTGTCCACCACAAAAATGGGACAAGTGGCTTGCCACTTGTCCCCCAAATAAAACGTCCAAGTGCCCTCACTTTCGGCCATAGGGCCACATGGGGGTGACATGTGTCGCCCCCGTACTCGTCCAAAATATTTCATCTTTCGAAAATATCCGCAATACCAAAAATCCAAAAATAAAGTGGGCCCCACAAACCGTAAATTCTCCCGTGGGCCCCACGGGACCAATTTCGGAAATAAAATTCCATAATTCTTAAATATTCCAAAAAGTCCGAATACCAAATCTGGGAATCCAATTCCCATAAACGAACCTTTTTCATTCACAAAATCCGGAAACTTTGCCGTCGAAAAATCACATCTTTCTTCCTTTTAATTTAAATGTCGTATTCTCATACGTACGTCCTCATATACATACCCTGGAACTACGGGGTGTAACATGATGATATTTACTTTGGACTGTATTTACATTGAACTGTATTTACTTTGGACTAATGGACTGTTTTGTTTATTGTGGGGCAGAATTTTACACGTCCGATTAGGCGCGTAATCCCCTTTAGTATTGTTGTGTTGTTGCGCCTTAAATGTGGCATGTTGGTTATTGAATTTCGGGCCTTGAAAAAGGTGAAAAAGTACGTAAAAATAGGGGAAGTGCTGCCCGATTTTCCGTAGAATAAGAGACGCTATAATTAGAAATATTCTACGAAGAAATCTAGACGTTGATAGACGTATTTGATTATTATAGGTTGGTATTCTATGCGCGGCATATTCGACTTGGCTAGTGGATTAAGCCGACGAGGTATGTGATTCTTCCTATCCTCTTGAGCATGATTGTTGTGAAATATATAGTACGGTAGACGTACGTGTGTTAAATGAATTCGGTTTCACTTTGATGTCCTTGGCTTGAGTTCTAAATGTTAAGAACCTTGAATTATTCTAAAAAGTTATGAATCATTATTCGGAATGAAATTGATACTTGGTCTTTAAAAGAATAAAGTTCTCTTAATTTCATAAATGAGTGTGGTTGTCTTTGGTTGATTTAAAACATAAAGTGTTATAATGGCTTTATGGGAAGTTAGTTATAGAGACTTTATAAAGATAAAAGAATGGTTTGATTATTCTAAAAGATAAGAGACTTGATTATTTTGAAAGTTAAGAGACTTGATTTTGAAAGTTAAGAGACTTGATCTTGAAAGATAAGAGACTTGACTTATAAATGACTTGATTTTAAAAAGGTGTGAGTGCCTTGATCTTAAAAGAGTGAGTTACTTGGGTTTTAAAAGTATACTTGTCATTGTTTTAAAAGTGTAAGCCACTTGGTTTAAAAAGTATAAAGTACTTGATTTAAACATGAAAGTGTCTTGATACTACGGGTATTAGTATCGTGTGTTTTTTTTACTTAAAAAGGGATATTTTAAAGAGAATTGAAGTATGTAGTACTTTGGGGTTAAAACCCGGATTGTTGGCATAAAATGAGGGTCTAAGAGTATGTTAAAATTGCCTATGCTAGTTGTGATAGCCTTTGTTGTGCAAGTGTGGTATTTCTATGCTACCGCGTCTCTCGATGGAGGGTCGGTTATCTTGTTGCTTACTTGGACATACCGATGCTGCTGGATGGTCCACGGGTATGCTTCAATTATTATTGTTGTTCCATGGACTAGCTCTCCATGAGATTTAGTGACGCAGGCAGGATCTGGTAGTTGGCTTTCGTACTTGCCATGGTCATTAGCGTGATGCAGGAGGTACCTGGTAGTCGGCCTTCGTACTTGCCCCGGTCAGTGTTATGGCGAAGTCTCGTGATGCAGGAGGTACCTGGTAGTTAGCTTTCGTACTTGTCCCGGTCAGCGACGTGATGCAAGAGGTACCTGGTAGTTAGCTTTCGTACTTGCCCCGGTCAGCTTCGTGACGCAGGGGGTATCTGGTAGTTAGCTTTCGTACTTGGCCGGTCAGTTTTATAGCATAGTTGGTACGGTAGGCTCTGGTAGATGGCTTTCGTACTTGCCCCGGTCATATCTCGTGGCGGCAGGCTGGATCTGGTAGCTGGCTTTCATACTTGCCGGCCGATTGATGATGCAGTGGATCGTAGTTATGCCTTCGCATTTGCCCGGCCGGTTTATGATGCAGGCTGGATCTGGTGGTTAGTTTTCCTACTTGGCCCGTACGGTTTTTATGACACAGGTGGGACCTGGTGTTCATGTGTACTTTTTGGTGTTATATTATATCATAGACTGCCGGCAGTGAGGAGGAGTTCCACGGGTATGATTGATATTGCGGGCGTGAGACCCATGGTTATGTTTGAGTGATGACTATGAGGGCATGAGTCCCTGACTTTACATGACTGTATATATATTGTGTACTGTAGTTTGGTTATCATACATGTCTCCTGTTTTATATACACTGTTATGATTTCATTCTGATATTTTGATTTCACATACTTGGTACTGTTATCGACCTCCTTCGGGGGGCTGCGTTCATGCCGCAGGTAGAGGTACACCGGTTGTTGATCCTCGCTCATAGGATCACGGTTCTGCGTATTTGGGGAAGCTCCGTTTCTCCGGAGGCTTATCTTTTGGTATGGTTCCCTGTCATTGTAGGTACTTGTACATTCAGGGATATGGCGGGGCCCTGTCCCGCCATAGTTGTTATAAAAACTCTTAGAGGTCTGTAGTACTGTTGTGAGTTGGGCTTGTAAAGGATAACTGTTCGGGTTTTATATATATATGCAGAAAGGTGACCTTATTGGTTAGCCTGTTTCTTCTTTTATATTGTTCCATGTCTATGAGTTTTATTTCCGCTGATTTTCTCTGATGTTTTATCACTAGAGGTCCCGGGGTAAGGCACCAGTCGCGGGCCCGAGGTAGGGTCGTGACAAAATAGGTGTACAAGCACAAGTGGAGGGGGACCCATGAACCACACTTGTCCACTTGTCTTCACTTCAACTAAAATATCTCCCACACTTAGTCATTTTCCCCACATTTTCGATGGCCTTGCACTATATGATACCAAGACTTAATTAATACACACTAAGTCCATAACTCTATTGGAAATAATCCAACTACTAGTATTAATTCTTTTCATCACATTTGTTGCATAAAAACAATTATTCCGTATAGAAAATGTAAAAAAATCATTTCTTTCCAACATTCAAATCTAATTTCCATAATCATGTTCTCACTTAGTAGCCATGAAATTACGGGGTGTAACAAAATATTACCCCCATTGAACCAAGGATCTTACAACATAAAATTATTTGTCATTGAGTCATTCACCACCCAATGTTTCACTAGACAATGCAATGGACCTTTTATTTTGAATTAAGAAGGTTCTAACACCAATTACACTAGCATCGCATTCAATTTCCCATAGCTTCTGATGATTTGGAATAGCTAGAGGTGGTGCCCCACATATTCTTCCCTTCATGGTTTCCAAAGCTCTTGGTGCTCCTTGGGACCATTTAAATTCATCCTTTCATATTATTTCAGTGATAGGGGCAGCAATGGTACAACAATCTCGAATGAAACGATTAGAAAAAGAAGCCAAACCAAGGAAAATTCTTACCAGACTTACATTCGCAAGTTGGGGCCATCTTTGGATAGTTTCCACCTTAGATGGCCCCACTCAAATCATCCAAAAGCCTTTTAATCTCGGCATAGAAAACTTGAACTCCATGACGATGTTATTAGCCGCTCGGCTATCGATAGACATGCACCAAGTTTCATCTTTCTTTGGCACCAACAAGGCGGGTACCGCACATGGACAAAGCCCTTGTCTAGCAATTTTTGCACTTGTTCTTGCAACTTCTTAGCCTTTTCCGGATTGTAGATATGGGCTCTTATTAATGGTAATCTAGGTATAAGAGCATCTGGAAATACATCTATCAAGAGTTTCTTCAAGTTGGCACTTTCGACCGCATCTCCCAGACTCTCCTTCTCCTTGCACACTAATGCATCTATAGAACTCCCCTTCTTCGACTCTTCTTCTATCTCCAGTGCATTAAGCAAGAGGACCTCAGATTTTCCCTTGCGTTTTTTGTCATTTTGGATCTTCATTTCCTTCACCTCACTAGGTGACAATGGTATCAATTAGATGTACTTATCATCCTTTTGAAAAGAATAAATATTCTTTTCTTCATCATGTTGTGCTTTCGTATCAAATTGTCATGGTCTACCCAACAAGATATGATAAGCATCCATAGGTATGACATCACACCATATTTCATCTTCATACCTTCCAATCCAAAAACTAACAAGAGTTTGTTTCATTACCTTTAGTCATTTGTCTTTGTTTAGCCATTGGAGAGCATATGGTTTATGATGGTTGTGGGTAGGCAAGTTCAATTTGTCCACCATCTCCACTGAAGCTGCATTGGTACAACTTCCTACATCAATGATTACGTTACACACGTTTATCATTCACCTTGCATCGAGTGTAAAATAGTTATTCTCATTGTGTCTCCTCTTGTTATTCAATTTGAACATTCAATACACGTCGGAGCACTAAACTTTCACACACCTCCGCATGATCAATATCTTCCTCTAGGTCCTCCTCGACTTTGGGATCCTCAATAGCAAAGGAATCCCCCCACTCTTGATACTCTTCAATAGTCATTACCCAAGGGTTAGAACATTCATTTGCAAAGTATCCTAATCTTTGACATTTAAAATACCTTTTTCTACTTCTATTGTTACACCCCGTAATTCCAGGGCATTAATATGAGTACGTCATTAAAAAAGTAAGATTCGGATATCGGATATAACAAAAGGTATCGATGGGGATTATTAATAAGGGCAAAAAGGAGGTTTAAAAAAAAAAAAAAATCAGGCGCCGCGGTGCCGTATTTCAGAGTCGCGGCTCCATAAATCCAGAAGTGCCTCGGGAATTGCAGCGCCGCGGAGCCAGGCTGTAGGGCCGCGGCGCCGGCGCGGAATTTTAGATATTTTGGCCAAGTGTAGAGATTATTTTTGTGAAGAGATGATTTGTACCAATAGGAGGGTGACATGTGTCCCCCTACACTTGTCTTACAAGATACTTCTATATAGAGGAGTGGAGAGCAAGACATAGCCTCATTTTATAATATTTTCATCTCTCCAAAGCTCTCTTCTCTCTTCTCATAAACCCTAAGTCTCGAAAACCCCTAGAAAGTGCAAGAAAAAGAGTTGATTATTATCCAAAATTAAGCACCCTAATCTAGTTCTAAGCTGTTAATCATCACGCCCAACCCGGGCGTGGTCGTTCCTACCAGGCACCTTCTACCTAACTGACACAAGTAAACCGCGGAACTAAATAACACCTCGTTTTTTAAAAAAAAAACAACGAACATGCAAGGGCAAAGCCGACAAGGCTGCCATATAATATACATAGTAAAAAAAGGCATTACACAGTACACGAGTCCAATCCCACATATGAATACAGACCTCTAAGAGTTTTACTGAACTATGACGGGACAAGGCTCCGCCGTACCCATAACTGTACAAAAGCCTGTAATGAAGGATATATACCAAAATGATAAACTCCTGAACAGATGGAGCTATCCAAAAACTCTGAGCAAGAGTCCTACACTTGCAAATCACCAAACTGCGTACCTAAACCTGCGGCATGAACGGCCCCGGGGAGGTCGATGCGAAGAATGTACCAAGTATGTGAAACTGAAAATACTGTAATGAAATCATAACAGTCTATATAAAACAGGAGACATTTATGATAGCCAAACTACAGTACACAATATATAAGCAGTCAAGTCAGGGACGCATGCCCTCAATTCATTACTCACATATAACCATCGGTCTCACGCCCATAATATCAATCATGCCCGTGGACTCCCTTCCTCATTGCCGGCAGTCCATGATATAATATAACACCAATAAGTATACATGAACACTAAGTCCCACTTGTGTCATAAAAACTGTACGGGCCAAGTAGGAAAGCGAACCACCAGATCCATCCTGCATCATAAAACTCACCGGGGCAAGTACGAAAGCCAACTACCAGATCCAGCCTGTGTCAACAACTGACCGGGGCAAGTACGAAATCTAACTACCAGATCCATCATGTCGTCACGAGATATGATCGGGGCAAGTGCGAAAGCTATCTACCGGAGTCTACCATACCAAACTGTGCTATAGAACTGACGGGGGAAAGTATGAAAGCTATCTAACAGACCATCTTACGTCAACCACTGACCGGGGCAAGTACGAAATCTATCTACCAGACCATCATGCGTCACTAAACCTCATGGAGGGCTAGTCCATGGAATAATAAAAACAAATTCGGGAATCTAACCCGCCTCCTGGTCGCATGCCCCGGAATCCCACATCGTATAATCATGTCCAAGGAGTAATAAAAACAATTCGGGAATCTAACCCGCATCCTGGTCGCATGCCCCGGAATCCCATTTCGTATAAGCATGTCCAAGGATCAATCACAATGGAAACATACCCGTGGAATCCCCCATCACTGTCGACGCGTCAAGTCAACTCCAGAAGACAAAGGCCCTCCAACTGAGAGTCACGGCAGCGTAAAAATATAATACTTGCACTCAAAGGCTACCACAAGCAAGCATAGGCAAGTTCATAAATGTCACGACCCGTTCTGGGGCCCGTGACTGGTGCCTTACCCCGGGCACCCTAGTGATACAACATCAGAGAAAAACCAGCGGAAATAAAAACTTAAACATTCAAATAGACATGGATCAAGATAAAAGAAAATAGGCCAAACAAAACGGTTGCCTTTCAACATATATAAATATAGACATTTGAACAGTTACAATCCTTACATCCCTGCCCACAACAGTGCTACCGACCTCTAAGATTTTTACAACAACTATGACGGGACAGGGCCCCGCCATACCCCTGAATGTACAAGAACCTACAGACTCAGGGTAACATACCAAAAGATAAGCCTCCGAAGGAACGGAGCTTCCCAATACGCTGAAAAGTGATCCTAAACGCGGATCGACGGTAGATGTACTTACTGCGGCATGACGCGGCCGAAGGAGGTCGATCTAACAGTACCAAGTATGTGAAACTGTAAAATACTGTAAATGAAATCATAATAGTCTATATAAAGCAGGAGACATGTATGATAACCAAACTACAGTACACACATATAACAGTTATATCAAGTCAGGGACTCACGCCCTCCGAGTCATTACTCAAATATAACGATGGGTCTCACGCCCACAATATCAATCATGCCCGTGGAATACCTTCCCATCGCCGATCTATGATATGATAACACCAAGAAGTACACACGAACACCAAGTCCTACGATGCGGCCGTACTAACAATACAATACAACCAAACCACGAAGCTGACACGGGGCAAGTACGAAAGCCGACTACCAGATACCAAGGCCGAACAGTAAAACCTCATGGAGAGCTAGTCCATGGAATAACAATCCCAATGGAACCATACCCGTGCGCCACGCATCGTGTCAGTATGTCCAGAAGGAAACAACAAGACAACAATCCCAATGGAACCATACCCGTGCGCCACACATCGTGTCAGTATGTCCAAAAGGAAACAACTAGACAGCAATCAAAATGGAACCATACCCGTGCGCCACGCATCGTGTCAGTATGTCCAAAGCGATTAGCAAAAATAATACTATCAGCGAGGCGTGCGGTGGAATTCTCGTCGCTGCCAAGACGTCGAGTAAGTTCTCAACAAGTCAACCAGCCCTCCATCGAGAGTATAGGAACACAATTCTTGCACAACAAAGCTTATCACAACAAGCATAGGCAAGTTTCACAGCAACAAGCATAGGCAAGTTATACATAACTCAAGGTACTTTCATTTTATGCCAAAGTCCAGGTTTTAACCCTAAGGTACTACGTACGTTAAATTCCTTTTAAGAGATCCATTCCTTTTATAAAAGTCACCCGATACCCGTAGTATAAAAATAGAGTGACTTACATCTTTTAAGTAAACCAAAACAACTTCCATACTTTCCTTTTTAAAACCAAATTAAGGCAATACCATGCCTTCTTTTTGGACCAAAACACTTCTCTTTTTAAAGTCAAGTTACTATATTAAAACCAATGATAAAACCCTTCTTTTGTTCTCATAAAGTCGTTATAACTAACTTCCCATAAAGCTGTTATAACACTTTATGTTTTAAACCAATTTAAGACAAAACAATGCCTTTCTTTTCCCTAGAGTTCCAGTTTGCCTAATTTCAATTACTCAAGTCTCTTTATTTTAGAAAAGTTTCATAGTTCGATGTCTTAATCTCCTTTAAAACAATTGAGTAACATATGCCATAGGCGTGGCGATTTATTCTTGTTTATAACCATTTGTTAAAGCAGCCATGATCTAGAAAATGTAATATCATTTTGTCTCATCTTAGCTTCTATGCGGATGGAGGTTTCTACTGGTTTTAATAATACTTCATTATTCATTACATCTTCCTTTAATAACGCTGCAGTGGTTTGTCGGTACTCATTCTGATTTCCGAAATCAGTAAAGCATTTCTCCTTGTAAAAACCAAGTACTCATTACTCACGAATGAGGTTTTACACAAAATTCATATTAGTTCATTCAAGTCAAGTCTCTTATCTTTTAAGATTAAGTCTCTTAACTTCTAAAAATCAGTAAACCATTCTTTTTATCTCTCTTAAGACGTTATACCTAACTTCCCATAAAGCTAGTATAACTCTTATGTTTTCAAACCAAGTATTACTCTTCTTTCAAAAAGGTTTCTTAATCTTTTGAAATACTTCAAGATTCTTTATTATTCAGGCTTAAGTCAAAAGACATTGCCGTAACACTACATTCAGTTAACACACGTACGTCTACCGTACTATATATATATTCCTTTTAAAGTATTTCAAGGTCTTTATTATTCAGGCTTAAGTCAAAAGACATTGTCGTACAACTATATTCAGTTAGCACACGTACGTCTATCATATTATATATACATATTATTCAGGCTTAAGTCAAAAGACCTTGCCACGACGTCACCGTCTACTATATATATATATTCCTTTAAAATACTTCATGCTCAAGAGTATAGGAAGAATCACATACCTCGCGACGATTACGACTATAAGCAAAACGCTCACGGCTATAACGGCTAGCCTTTTCCACCTTCCAAGTAGTATATGCTACTCGCGACATTCAACCAATAAAGGTTATCGATCATCAGAATACAAATCTATGTAAGTACAGTTTAATCTTACTTATATATTCTTACGATGTGATTTCGATTCAAGTCTTTCTTGTAATATCCTTCTATTACAGTTCAATTCTCTTATGAATCTTATATTCATTTCTATACAACTACAGTATGTAATTCCCAATTACACTAGAAGGATAGGATTATTTACCTCGATGAGCCCAAAAATTATCCAAGTTTAAAGTCGATCCTGAGCAAGTTTAAGCTCCTACTCCGAGTGCTCCAATCCGCTCCAAACAACCCTTAGAAGTTCTACGCAACTTCTATTTAACACTTCAACCGACTATGAAGGTTTTCCTTAGGGTTTCGTTTTGTGGCTAAAGGAAGTATAATAGTATTTTCCGGGCTTTTCGTATAGAGGTAACCTTGGGAATACTACAAGGTATTTGGGCCAAGGTATTTGGGCATTATAACAACACTTAGAGAGTATTTCTATACCACAAAAGGGGGTATTATACGAAAACAACTAGGCTAGGGGGGGTACCCCTCGGCTTAGACACTACAAAGGGGGGGGACCCTCTCGGCCAAAGCTTCTCACAAGGGGGGGGGGGGGGTGTAGGACGAACACAACTCACAAAAGGGGGAGGGATTTCAAGACTTGGAAATGATTTTAGGATGAAGAAGTTCATCACTTAGGGGGGGTATTTATAGGTCAAGAAATGGCCAACCAATGGCCAAGATCCATCCAAGTGTAAGGCAAGTGTAGGGATAGATTTAAGCCATGTGCACCTTAACCATCTACCACACCAACTTGCACAAAATATCCTACCAACTCCCAAGGCCCCATTTTCGTCCATTACCGCCCCCTCCTTCCAATGTGAGGGTGACACATGTCACCCTCCCGTTGGTCCAAAATGTTTCGTCTCTCGGAAAAATCCGCAAAAATTAGAAATGACATAGCCGGAATTTTCCCTTTGCAAGTCTAGTAAAACGTTTCGTCGAAAAACGATTCTTTTCGGCACTTGTGTACAAATTCGCCACTTTGCCTACTTTAAGGCTCAAACTTTTCTACGTACGTCCTCACGTACATACTCTGGAAATACGGGGTATAACAATAAAATCTTTAGACTTTTCTTATCATACAAAAATGAATTTCATTTTATAAACTCAAGGCACTTTCGTTTCACATAAAAATCCGGGAATTTAACCCTAAGTACTACGTACTTCCATTCTTTTCAAAAGACTCATTTTTATATAAAACCCCAAGATACTAACACCCGTACTATCAAGGCATATCTATTTTTCAAATTGGGTTACAACACCTTTAGAAATTCATTTCAAGACTTTGAAACCAAGTAACTTCTAATTACACAACCTAGGCAACTCATGTCTATCAATCAAAATAGACAACTCTCTTAACCTTCCATAAAGCCGTTATAACTAACTTCTCATAAAGTCGTTATAACCCTTTATGGTTTTAGACAAATTCATTCTTTTTATAACCAAGAGACTTATACTTTTAAAACCAAGTATCATATACTTTCAAATCAAGTTACATAACTTTCAAAATACTTCAAGCCTCTTAACTTTAGAAATCAAGTTTCTTAACTTTAAATCTCAAGTAACTCACACCTTTAAAACAAGTTACTTCTCTTTAAATCATGTCATTTCTCCTCTTTTAAATCAATTAAGTAAATCACTCCTTTGACTCCCCTAAAGCCGTTATAACAACCTTTAGGTTTTGGAACTAAGGCACTATCCAAAATATTTGGAAACCACTTCCTTTTCAAGACTCTATGTACTTCAAGTAAAAGACTTTCACTTTTGAAAATCCAAATTTTGTCAAGGTAATGGATTATAACAACTTCCAAATTAAACATCCAAAGTACAATCAAGGAAGTATATAGAACAACTTCTATATTAGGCAATCCAAGTACAATCAAGGAAGTATATAGAACAACTTCTATATTAGGCAATCCAAGTACAATCAAGGAGTGGATCATTTAAGGAGTAGGATTTACTTACTTTACCATAAGGAATCATGCTAGAAGAAGAGGAGATGGTTCACATACCTTTTCGGCTTAATCCACAAGCTAAGTCGAATACGCCGCACGTATAATTGTCAACCTATAATGGTCACAACATGACTATCAACTTCTAGTTTCCAACGTAGAATGATACTAAGTATACGGTCTCTTATTCTACAGAAAATTGGGCACCACTTCCTTTGTTTCTAGGTACTTTTCCACCTTTTTCAAGGCTCGAAAATCAATAACCAACATGCCACATTTAAGGCTCAATACATCAACCAATCAAAGGGGATTACACGCCTTACAATACGTGTAAAATTCTGCACCACAATTAATACCAAGTAGTTCAATATCTAAAGACATTCTCGGCTAACATGTACAACAACACAAAGTCTTTTCCAATTCTTTTTCAATCCAAGTTGTTAAGTCTAACATGTTATATAGTCGTAAACAACTTTAACAACTACAATTCCTTCTTTATATAACATGCGACGGCTAAACTAATAACCAAATTGAATTGTAATCTCAAAGGATAATCATGCTAGTTTCAGATTAGTGGTTCCAATATCCATAACACTTATCAAACTTCAATATATACATCTCATGCTTGTTTATATCCATAACTACAACAATGAGTAATCTTTAATCACTTAACGACAAGATTGTTACCTTGATAAGCCCTTATAAAATTCCAAGATTTAAAGTCGCTCCATAGCAAATCTTAGCTCATTTCCTTCACGCTCCAATCCGCTATTTGAAGCCCTTAGAAGTTCACCAACAACTTCTGTTATACCCCGTATTTCCAGAGTATGTACGTGGGGGACGTACGTAGAAATTTTCGAACTTCTTTAGGCTTGGCCGAATTCTTTTTGTGCACAACACCCGGTTAGAGTCGTTTTTCGACGAAACGTTTTCACAGCTTTCGTAGGGGAATTTCCGGCTATGTCGTTTATAATTTTTGCGGATTTTTCCGAGAGACGAAACATTTTGGACCAACGGGAGGGTGACAAGTGTCACCCTCACATTGGATGGAGTGGGACGGCAATTTGGACGAATTGGTGAGTGGGGTTAGGTAGGATATTTTGTGCAAGTTGTTGTGGTAGATGGATAAGGTGCACTTGGCTTAAATCTAGCCCTACACTTGCACCACACTTGTCTTCATCTTGGCCATTGGTTGGCCTTCACTTGACCTATAAATACCCCCCTTAGTTGATGAACTTCTTCATCCAAAAATTGTCTAAGTCTTGAAAATCCCTCCCTCTCCCTCAACCTTGTTCGCGGCCAAACACCACCCCTCTCCCCTCTTGAAGGCCCTCGAGCCCACCCCCCGCACTGAGTGGCTCTGGCCGAGCAACCCCACTAGCCTAGTTGTGCTAGTCAAAATACTACCCTTGGTAGAAATGTATTCTATAAGTATCGTTATAATGCCCAAAATACTTTAGCCAAATACCTTGTAGTACTTTCCAAAGTACCACTTTTCTGGCTTGGAAAATACTATTATACTTTCCTTTAGCCACTAAACGAAACCCTAAGGAAAAATCTTCACCGTAGTTGAAGTATTAAGTAGAAGTTGTGTAGACACTTCTAAGGGTTTCTTGGAGCGTTTGGGAGCGCACGGAGTAGGAGCTAAACCTTGTTCAGGAACGACATATAAACTCGGATAATTTTGGGCTTATCGAGGTAAACATTCTTGACCTTCTGTTGTAATTGGAAATTACATGTTGTAGGAATATATAGTTGAAGTATACTATATATAGAAATGAACATTATAATTGTGCGGCAATGTCTTTTGACTTAAGCTGAATAATACTTACGCAATGTCTTGCGACTTAAGCTCAATTTAAATAAGAGAATCTGAGTAATTACATAGGACTGTATTCAGATGAACTTGTGTAGCATTGTTGTGTAGTAGAATTGTACACGTCCGGTCGACGTGTTAACCCCCCGGTTGGCTTGGTAGCGGCCTCGATAGAGAGGAGATTTCTGTTGTTGCGGGGAGGTCTTTGCCGAATTTTCTGTAGAATATTCTACGTCGGGATCTAAAGGTATTAATAGGCGCTTTGTGGCCTCTATAGGTTGTATTACTGCGTGTGGAGTGATCTGCGGTGAGAGTGTCGCCGCGGTTTGAGGTACTTGGGCGTTTTGCTATTAGTCGATAATCGTCGCGAGGTATGTGAACCTCTTCCTATCTCTTCTAGCATGATATGTGTGAACTATGTAGTACGGTAGACGTACATGTGCTAAATGTATTTGATTGATGTAAAACATAAAGTGTTATAACGGCTTTATGGGAAGTTGGTTATAATAGCTTTATGTGGATAAGCACATACTTTGTGTTTTTTAAAAGGTAACTGATTTGAATAATAAGCGGCTTGATATGTGTTAATAAAGAAATTGAAGCATTTCAAAAGATTTATGAATCGTTTTGAAAGAATGATTATTAATTGTGTTTTTAAATCTTAAGAGTTATACTAGCTTTATGGGAAGTTAGGTATAACGGCTTAAGAATGTTTCTTGATTTGAAATCGAATGTGTATCGACAAACCATCGCAGCGTTAATAAAAGGAAAATGTATTGACTAAAGAAGTATTATTAAAACCAGAGAAACCTCCATCTGCATGAAGCTAAGATGAGACAAAATGATATTACATTTCCTAGATCATGGTCGCTTAATAAGATTGATTATAAACAAGAATAACCTACTCACTTATAAGACATAGGTTTCTCAAAACGCTTAAAGGAGAATTATGTTTTAAAGGACTAAAACTATGAACTACGAAACCTTTTTCTAAAATGAGAAACTTGAGCATTCAAATTAGGCAAACTTGAACGCTTGGAAAATAAGGTTGTTACTTGATTTTACAAAGGAAAGCATTTTGGTTTACTTAACAATGATAGTCACTCTATTTTTATACTACGGGTATCGGGTGACCCTTGTAAAAGAAATGGATCTTAAAAGGAATTTAACGGACGTAGTACTTTAAGGATAAAATCCGGACTTTGATATAAAATGAAAGTACCTTGAGTCGTGTGTAACTTGCTTATACTTGTTGTTATGAAACTTGACCATGTTACGTGTGATAGCCTTGTTGTGTAAGTATTGTGTTCTACTTGATTCTGGTTCATCCGAATGTATTTCACTCGACTACGGCTCATCCGGAATGTGTTTCACTTGATTACCGGCTCATCCGAATGTATTTCACTTGATTACGGTTCATCCGAATGTATTTCACTTGATTACCGGTTCATCCGAATGTATTTCACTTGAGGCCGGTTCATCCGAATGTATTTCACTTGACTACGGTTCAACCGGAATGTGTTCCACCTTTTCTATATTGGGTCCATAAGATGGCGAGACACATTATACGTATCACATGATTTGTACCTAGGCTGGCGGTGAGGAAGGAGTTCCACGGGCATGAGGATGACTTTTAGGCGTGAGTCACGACTTGACATGATCGCTTCTATGTTGTGAATCGTAGTTTGGTTATCATACATGCCTCCGCTTTATATAGACTATTATGATTTCATTTCTGATTTCTGATTTCACATACTTGGTACTGTTATCGACCTCCTTCGGCTGCGTTCATGCTGCAGTAAAAGGTACATCGGCCGTCGATCCCGCTTTTAGGATCACCTTTCGTATTGGAAAGCTCCGTTCCTTCGGAGGCTTATCTTTTGGTATGTTACCCTGAGTCTGTAGATGCTTATACATTCAGGGGTATGGCGGGGCCCTGTCCCGTCATAGAGGTTGTAAAATCTTAGAGGTCTGTAGCACTGTTGTGGGCAGGGTTTGTAAAAAGGATAACTGTTCGGGTATTTATGTATATTTGATGAAGGCAACTGTTTTGGTTAGCCTGTTTATTTATCTTTTCTCTTAATTCATGTTCATGTTTTTATTTCCGCTGATTTTCTCTGATGTTGTATCACTAGGGTGCCCGGGGTAAGGCACCAGTCACGGGCCCGGGTTCGGGTCGTGACAAAAGTGGTATCAGAGCAGTTAGTCCTCGGAAAGTGTCTACAGACCGTGTCTAGTAGAGTCTTGATTATCGGTGTGTTGTGCACCACATCTATAATCAGGAGGCTGCAGGACATTTAGGATTGGTTTCCATCCTTCTCATTCTGAGATCGTGCCTTAGAGCTGTGTGATAAATTGGACCCCTCTGACGTATTCCTTTCCTTTACCAGTTATGCCTCCGCGTAAGGCAACCCAGGCCCAGATGGGCAAGGCAATCGAGGGAGCTGTTAGTGAGATACAGAGGAGTACGAGGGCGCAGGCCCGGCCAAGACTGAGAAGATTCGACGGCGGGTTTCGCGACGCCAAAGACCAGAGTTTAGAGCGCAGCGATGGGCCGAGACTACAAGACTGAGCCTCCACCCCACACCGAGCCGATGAGATAGGTACAAGGAGATGGCCCGATTCTTGGCGGTCGTGGCCGATATGAGGATAGGCTGACGCAGCAGCTCCAAGAGCACCCGTAGTACACCCCGGCGCAGCGGTTTGAGGCTACGTGACTTCCCGAGTTAGCCTCCAGTTCTATGGATCGAGAGCCGAGGCGACCCTCGGGAGTTTATCCGACCAGCTACGGATCATGAGAGTGATCGAGCCTCGCAGGCGGTGGTATTGGGTTCGCATCACCGCGTGATCTGCAGATTGGGTTTGATTCGTGAGCTGTCCCGGAAGAGCATGCACTTCCAGCATTTGGGGACGAGTTCTCGAGGCATTTCGGCACATTTCTTGCCTCCACATGATGAGAGGCTCGGCCGACAATTTTTGACGCTGAGGCGGGGCGGGCGGACGGTTAGAGTACAATGTGAGTTCGACTCATTAGCTCGGTATGTTCCCGTAGTAGCGGATATGGAGGAGCAGTACACCGCCACGCCACCGGGCGGACGATTACTTGGCGAGGCTTGTACGGGTGTAGCTCTTCACCGGGCATGGACATTGCCCGCACGCAAGCTCATGCACTAGGATGCGAGGCACGGAGAGGTCGACGGAATGACCGAGATCAGCGTAAGAGGGCGAGCAGCAGGTCCTTTGGTAACTTTCGAGGCGGACCGCCTCGAGCGATCTAGTTATGTACCTCCACCAAGATGAGTGGTCCCCGCCTTCGGACGTTCAGGTATTCGAGCTGGTCGAGCTCCGTGGCTTCGTTCACAGTATACGTGAGTGCTAGCCACGGATTCATGTCCCTCGGTGTGCACGATGTGGCAAACATCATCCCGGGAATGTCGTCTTTTTCGGTGCTTGTTTCACTGCGGCCGTCGAGGCCATGTGACGAGATCGTGCTTATAGGAGAGGTACCGGCGGCGCAGCTACCGGATCGATGGCGGGTTCATCGCCTTTCATACATGCGCCTGCAGGCGTACTTATGATTAGAGTGAGCGGTAGCCGTGTATATCCTTAACCATCTAGAGGCTTGTATGTTTTGATGTTATGTTAATGTGTTAAGTGTTATGTTCGGATAGCTTTGTGCTAAAATGTGATTTAGGAACCAGTTGGGGAAAAAGGGTAAGCTGAGGGTGAAAATGATGAACCTTAGAATATTACAGTTGAGACCTTAGATGTAAGCGTCTTGAGTACAAGATTTTTGCGAGTGATCCTTGTCGAGTGCATTTTATGCCTAGAAAATATTGTGTGATAAGTCTCTGGTTGGGTAAATGAAAGTGGTATCTTTCATGATGTGATTTAGCAAGGTTGTTCGGATCGAAACAAGAGAGTTGGCGTGACGGAGGTCGGGTTGAGGCGTGTTGCGTATCAACGTGGCGAAATGAGGTGGGGTCAGCTCTGGGTGGTCCTCCGGTGGTAGGGTCACCGGTGCTAGGCCCAGTTTTGATGACCATCGTATGAGTTCGTGGATACGTTCGACCGTAGTAGATCGTGAAGGCGGGAATAGCCTTAAGGAAGATCGAGGCTAATAGGATGACCAAGTTGGGAGGTAGTGACTCCAAGTTTGGAAACTAAAGTGTGGTGCGTATGCTAAAAGAGTTCAAGAGTTCGAGAAGAGTACGACGAGTAAGGGTAGAGGCGAGCATGTATTGCGAGCATAGATCTGATCATTTCTTGTAAAATGAGAAGGTGCGAAGGATGTATATTTTAGACCTCGTGAATCGCATGCGATCGTGCCGCTTGTTGGGTCGCCGGAGTGACACTAGAACCTCGCGGCAAAGTGACAAAAGTTTGTGATGTTAGAGGTGTTTTCTCGTGGACTTGGATATAAGTATTTGCGTGCATATGTTGTTTAGTGGCCAGTTGTGGCGTTGGCAACTTATTAGAAGAACTTTATCGTTATCCGTCTTGAGAAGGAACATTCGGGACGAATGTTTCTAAGGAGGGGAGAATGTTATACCCCGTATTTCCAGAGTATGTACGTGGGGGACGTACGTAGAAATTTTCGAACTTCTTTAGGCTTGGCCGAATTCTTTTTGTGCACAACACCCGGTTAGAGTCGTTTTTCGACGAAACGTTTTCACAGCTTTCGTAGGGGAATTTCCGGCTATGTCGTTTATAATTTTTGCGGATTTTTCCGAGAGACGAAACATTTTGGACCAACGGGAGGGTGACAAGTGTCACCCTCACATTGGATGGAGTGGGACGGCAATTTGGACGAATTGGTGAGTGGGGTTAGGTAGGATATTTTGTGCAAGTTGTTGTGGTAGATGGATAAGGTGCACTTGGCTTAAATCTAGCCCTACACTTGCACCACACTTGTCTTCATCTTGGCCATTGGTTGGCCTTCACTTGACCTATAAATACCCCCCGGAGTTGATGAACGTCTTCATCCCAAATTTGTCTTAGTCTTGAAAATCCCTCCTCTCCCTCAACCTTGTTCTCGTCCAAACACCACCTCTCCCCTCATGAAGGCCCTCGGCCGAGCCCCCCCCCTTGCCTAGTGGCTCTGGCGAGAGCAACCCACTAGCCTAGTTGTGCTAGTCAAAATACTACCCCCTTGGTAGAAATGTATTCTATAAGTATCGTTATAATGCCCAAAATACTTTAGCCAAATACCTTGTAGTACTTTCCAAAGTACCACTTTACGGGCTTAAAATACTATTATACTTTCCTTTAGCCACTAAACGAAACCCTAAGGAAAAATCTTCACCGTAGTTGAAGTATTAAGTAGAAGTTGTGTAGACAACTAAGGGTTTCTTGGAGCGTTTTGGGAGCGCACGGAGTAGGAGCTAAACCTTGTTCAGAACGACATATAAACTCGGATAATTTTGGGCTTATCGAGGTAAACATTCTTGACCTACATTTGTAATTGGAAATTACATGTTGTAGGAATATATAGTTGAAGTATACTATATATAGAACTGAACATTATAATTGTGCGGCAATGTCTTTTGACTTAAGCTCGAATAATACTTACAGCAATGTCTTGCGACTTAAGCTGAATTTAAATAAGAGAATCGATCGTAATTACATAGGGTGTATTCAGATGAACTTGTGTAGCATTGTTGTGTAGTAGAATTGTACACGTCCGGTCGGACGTGTTAACCCCTCGGTTGGCTTGGTAGCGGCCTCGATAGAGGAGGAGATTTCTGTTGTTGCGGGGAGAGTCTTTGCGAATTTTACGTAGAATATTCTACGTCGGGATCTAAAGGTATTAATAGGCGCTGTGGCCTCTATAGGTTGTAGTCTTTGCGTGTGGAGTGATCCCTTGATCGAGAGTGTCGTAGCGGTTTGAGGTACTTGGAGCGTTTTGCTATTAGTCGATAATCGTCGCGGTATGTGAACCTCTTCCTATCTCTTCTAGCATGATATGTGTGAACTATGTAGTACGGTGAGCGTCATGTGCTAAATGTATTTGATTGATGTAAAACATAAAGTGTTATAACGGCTTTATGGGACGTTGGTTATAATAGCTTTATGTGGATAAGCACATACTTTGTGGTTTTTAAAAGGTAATCGATTTGAATAATAAGCGGCTTGATATGTGTTAATAAAGAACTTGAAGCATTTCAAAAGATTTATGAATCGTTTTGAAAGAATGAGTATTACTTGGGTTTTGAAAGCTTAAGAGTTATACTAGCTTTATGGGAAGTTAGGTATAACGGCTTAAGAATGTTTCTTGATTTGAAATCGAATGTGTATCGACAAACCAACTGCAGCGTTAATAAAAGGAAAATGTATTGACTAAAGAAGTATTATTAAAACCGGTAGAAACCTCCATGCATGAAGCTAAGATGAGACAAAATGATATTACATTTCTAGATCATGGTCGCTTAATAAGATTGATTATAAACAAGAATAACCTACTCACTTATAAGACATAGGTTTCTCAAAACGCTTAAAGGAGAATTATGTTTTAAAGGACTAAAACTATGAACTACGAAACCTTTATCTAAAATGAGAAACTTGAGCATTCGAAATTAGGCAAACTTGAACGTTTGGAAAATAAGGTTGTTACTTGATTGTACAAAGGACAGCATTTTGGTTTACTTAACAATGATAGTCACTCTATTTTTATACTACGTATCGGGTGACCACTTGTAAAAGAAATGGATCTTAAAAGGAATTTAACGGACGTAGTACTTTAAGGATAAAATCCGGACTTTGATATAAAATGAAAGTACCTTGAGTCGTGTGTAACTTGCTTATACTTGTTGTTATGAAACTTGACCATGTTACGTGTGATAGCCTTGTTGTGTAAGTATTGTGTTCTACTTGATTACCGGTTCATCCGGGAATGTATTTCACTCGACTCTGGGCTCATCCGAATGTGTTTCACTTGATTCCGGTTCATCCGAATGTATTTCACTTGATTCCGGTTCATCCGGGAATGTATTTCACTTGATTACCGGTTCATCCGGGAATGTATTTCACTTGAGGACCGGTTCATCCGGGAATGTATTTCACTTGACTACCGGTTCAACCGGGAATGTGTTCCACCCTTTTCTATATTGGGTCCATAAGATGGCGAGACACATTATACGTATCACATGATTTGTACCTAGGCTGGCGGTGAGGAAGGAGTTCCACGCATGAGGATGACTTTTAGGCGTGAGTCACGACTTGACATATCGCTTCTATGTTGTGAATCGTAGTTTGGTTATCATACATGCCTCCCGCTTTATATAGACTATTATGATTTCATTTCTGATATTTCTGATTTCACATACTTGGTACTGTTGTCTTGACCTCCTTGGCTGCGTTCATGCCGCAGTAAAAGGTACATCATTGTCGATCCACTTTTAGGATCACCTTTCAGTATTGAAAGCTCGTTCCTTCGAGGCTTATCTTTTGGTATGTTACCACAGTCTGTAGATGCTTATACATTCAGGGGTATGGCGGGGCCCTGTCCCGTCATAGAGGTTGTAAAATCTTAGAGGTCTGTAGCACTGTTGTGGGCAGGGTTTGTAAAAAGGATAACTGTTCGGGTATTTATGTATATTTGATGAAGGCAACTGTTTTGGTTAGCCTGTTTATTTATCTTTTCTCTTAATTCATGTTCATGTTTTTATTTCCGCTGATTTTCTCTGATGTTGTATCACTAGGGTGCCCGGGGTAAGGCACCAGTCACGGGCCCGGGTTCGGGTCGTGACAACTTCTCTTCCATTTCCAATCAAAACTATGAAAACGACTTAGGTTTTCGCCTTGCGACTAACGTGAAAACGTCATTTTTCCGAGATCTTTCTATTGAGATATCCTTACAATACCCTTATGGACCTTGGGTTAAAGTCTTGTGAATAATGAACCACAATTGCAAAAAATTTGTGTGGGAAAAGTACTAAACCCCAGAGTTATCTTCAAGAACAAGAAGGTGTGAAATTTTTCTAAGTGTTATGAGCTAAGTTTTGCTACTAGTGTAGTATATATAAAACAATGGAGGGTCAAGATTACAACATTTGTGTGGCTAGGATGAAGAATATTTAATATCTAGTCAAGTGGCAAGTTGACTTGGTCAATTTTATCAAGCTTGTCAAGACTTGATCATCTACATTGGTCATTGACCATTACACCCTTGTCCATTTCGTCCAAGACCATGTGGGGGTGACACGTGTCACCCTCCCATTCATCCATAAAATTTCGTAACCCTCGTGGGTCCCATAAAACGTAAAATTTCTCGGGTGGGCCCTACGTGACCAAATCCGTAAAATAAATTTCCACAATGATAATAAATTCCATACTCCTCAAATAATGCATTTTGAGAATCTAATTCTCATCAACGAACATTTTTCCTTTCCGACGTTCGGAAGATTTTCCTTCGGAAAAACAATTCTTTCTTTCGTACCAATTTAGAGTCCTGATTCCTTACGTACATTCTCTTAAACATGTCCTGGAATTATGGGGTGTAACATTCTTCCCCCTTAGAAACATTCCTCCTCGAATGTTCTTAGTCGGTTGTCAAGCTATACAAACTCCGGCATAGTCTCTTTACTATGCCTATCAATCAATACTCCACGAGACCAACGATACCACACATGGCCACCATATAACATACTTATACATAACAATGGACCTTCCATCTGCGGTCCCTTCTCACAAAACTCGAAGGTTACAGTCTTCAAAACGTGATCCTTAGAGGTTCTTTTCTTTTTCCCGTATAAAGGGATGGCCCTGTCGTATTCTAAGCCATGGGACTAACACTATCTGAATCCTTCAGTCGGACTCCCACTCAGCTAACTGATGTGTTCCCCCGTTTCTACTTGCCTTCTCTGTCTCACTTAGTCACAATACTAGTTGGGACATGAACCTATAATCTGCCTAGCTTAGTTTACCAACCGGTGTAAACTTTAATACTAGTAGCATCTCAATCACGAGCACCTATGGATAGTGTTACTGAACCTAAGGCGTGTGTATCATCACAATTAACCTCCACTCAAGGCCAAAAAGGAATTTTCTCTACGCACCTTCATTACTCATAACTATAATCACTATAGTTATTTTAACCCTTGTTCCTTCCTTTTCTTACTTGTCATAGTTCTTTTAACCCTTGTTCCTTCCTTTTCTTACTTGTCATATTTTCTCGTACTTCCAAACTTATTTTAGTACATGTACAAAATTTCAAATATTGTTTCTGTTCTCCAATCCTTGGAGTTACTATCCAAACTTGGCCATTTTGCTACTTGTATTTCCGTTAAGGCCCTTCTCGGCCCCCACGACCTGGTTCCGGTGGAACGCGTCCACGAACTCGTACAGTGATTAACTAGACTTGGGTCTTGCATCCTCGTGACCCTATCACATAGCGGGACCATATCCAACTGACATCACCCCATTCCAACTACCGGCTGACCCAAAATGTGTCCACAACCCGACCTATCGTCACACTTAACTTCTCATTCTTAGTCTGAAATAAATCTCTCTCATATCTCAAGGTACTTCTCACCCTATCCCCCTATTCACTAGAGGTTTGTCACATATGCCGAAGTATTTCTACTGTACATCCTTCCCTATCGGCCTTTACACTTGTTACACCCCGTATTTTCAAGGCAATGAGATGAGAACGTACGAAGAAAATTGAGATTTGAATTTCGGAAGGAAAGAAGGATTACTTTTCTTAAGGAAAAATCTCGAGAATTTGTAAAGGAAAAGGTTTATTAATTGGAATTCGGTTCTCAAATTTGGTATTTGAGACTTTTGGAATTATGGATTTTTATCTTCGGATTTTGGTCATGTGGGGCCCACCCGGGAAATTTTACGGTTTTGTGGGGCCCACAATATTTTGAGATATTTTGGCCAATTATGGATTTTTGGGTGATGAAATATTTTTTTGACCAATGTGAGGCTGACATGTGACACCCCCTTTGACTATTTGACTTAGTCTTGAAAGACTTGGTCTTGGAAGATATTTTGGAGACAAGTGGAGGTGGGTCCCACTCCACTTGTCTTGCTACACTTAGGCCCTCCACTTGTCAAACATCCAACCCTTGAGATACATTATATACACATAGAGGCTTTCAAGACTTAGCCATATACATTTTCATCCAAGAAAGCTCTCATCTCTTTCCCTCTTCTCTTATGCTCTCGGCCAACTTTGGAGAGGTATATCTCCTGGTATACGAGGATTTTGTAGGTGTTTTAAAAGCCTAAAATGAAGTTCATCGAGTCTAGTTTCCAACTCAACAAACCGTTCGTCGATCGGACATCGGAGTAAATCGTTATGGACGTCACAAGTTCAGCTGACAAAACAGTGAGCAAAAACGCTACACTAGGTCGAGAATAGAGGGTGAAACCCTAGGGGTTCCGTCGACTTTTTGGTGATGGAATGTGAAGGGAATTTTCTCCTAAGGTTTTAGGGGATACATATATGTGATTGGATCTTGAAGAAGTGGAGCGAAAAGAAACTACGGGCCATTGTTGAGCATTCTGCCCGGGACGTTTTTGGGCACAAAAATGAGGTAATAGTTCTTCAAAAAATTAAAGTAATTGGATATTAATTATTGTTATAATGTATAGATGAATTCATGTTAAGGATGAAATTGAAAATAAGATGTGTATGAGGTAGATATGTTGTTGGCCGATTTGAGACAATTTTGTGCCCTGGGTTTCGTTTGTTATATGGTTGTTGTTATCCACACTTGTCGCATGTTAAAATAAGGTAATATGATTTTTGATAAGTTGGTATGTCATATATGGAAGTGTTGGAACTCGATTGGAATAAAATAGATTAAGGAAAGAGTTATCGGATTGTAGTTGTTTTAGCCGAAAAACTGCCCAAAACTGTTAGACGTTGTAGTATCATTTTATGGACTGTTTTTGGGGTGTGGTTATGCTGGAAAAATCAGCCCTAATATGCATATTTAAGTGTAGTAGTTGCTAATGAAAGTCCTAAGGAAATAGGGGTGTGGAAAGGTGTTGAAACGCCTCACATTTTACCCTCGTTATTGTTGGATTACGGACTATTTTTATGGGCTGATTTGTGGACTGTTTTGTATAATTGTAGGGCAGAATTTTACATGTCCAGTTAGGCGTGTAATCCCCTTTGGCTAACTGTTGGTTGCGCCTTAAATGTGGCTTGTTGGTTGATGAATACGGGCCTTAGAAAAGGTGGAAAAATACGTAGAAACAAAAGAAGTGATGACCGATTTTCCGTAGAATTAGAGGACAATTATTTGGTATAAGTCTTACAATAGTAAGTATGATATTGATAGAAGTACTATGGCCATTTTAGGTTGAAGTACTACGTGTAGCAGAGTCTACTTGGCTTAAGGAATAGCCGATGAGGTTGAAGTACTTCGGAGCATTTTGCTACTTGTCGTATGGGTTAGTCGTCACGAGGTATGTGAACTTCTTCTTTCTATAGACATGAGTATTTTTATGGTATACTTTCCTTGTTGTTAGGAGTATACATGACTTGTTGTTTGAAGTATACTTGCCTTGTTGTTAGGAGTATACATGACTGGATATTTGAGGTATACTTGCCTTGTTGTTAGGAGTATACATGATTTGTTCTTGAGTATACTTTCCTTGTCATAGGAAGTATTCATGTTATTGATTTTATGCTAAAGGCATGTCTAGAATATTCCTAAGTTCTTACCAAGTCTTATGGGGGATGTTGGTAAGAGTCGTTAGGAAGTATTGGAGTCGAGTGACCTTGCTAATTTACTACACTAATGAGAATAGGTATCGAACAAGCCATTGCAGCGTTAATGAAAATGTATCGACAATCAATTATATTGAAATGAGTAGAATTCTCCATCTGCATAGAAACTAAGATAAGACAAAATTGTATTACATTTTCTAGATCATGGCTGATTTAACAAGATCGTTATAAACGAGAATAACCTATTCGCGGCTCATAAAAGTATTAATTTTGTAAGTACATGAAGCTTAATTTTTGAAAGTACTTGGGACTTGAATTTCGAAATGTGTAGTAACTCATTTTGAAAAGTATATGTTACTTGATTTAAAGAGAGTAAGTGACTTGATTTGAAGGCATAAGTTACTTGGTCTTAAAAGTATAAGTTACTTGAGTTTAAAAAAGTAAGTAACTTGGTTTTAATGGTGAAAGTACTTTTGGGTCCAACGCCCTAATATTTCATTAAACGATTCTTTTATAAAGAATAGATGTACAAAGTACTTTGGGTTCAATTCCCTTACGTGGCATGATAATGCCTTGGTTTTTATAAAAAGGAAAGAGGTAATGGTGTGTTAGTTGTCTAAAAATGAAGTGGTTATAACGGCTTTATGTGAAATTTGTTATAACAAGTTTTGGTGGAAAGTCAAGGGATAGTTTAAATTGTTTTAAGGAAATCGTGCGAGAATGTCCATGATTAAGTCCTTAATATAATACATGATAGGTGGCACTTTGATGTTCAAGATGTTTTAAAGTAACACGTGAGGTCTAGTGCCTTGATTTGCCAAAACTGTGTCTTAGAAGGATACTTGGTACGATAAGTGTCTCGATTTTCTAAATGATGGTTCCAAAATGATACATGTATTGGATCCTACTTCCTAGCGATACATGGGCTTTCCTAAAATGGAAATTTAGTTCATAAAGTGAATGTACGGCTCAAGTACATTGTCGTAATGGACTTTAATCCTTAGTAAATCAAGGTGTGTTAGTGCCTTGATAGTACTTTGGCTTGCTTAAATGATAGTTATTCTATTTTGTGCCTTGATAGTACTTCGGCTTGCCTAAATGGTATTGTCCTGATTTGTTAAAAAGGAAAGACATGGTATTGTCTTGATTTGTTGAAAAAGAAGGCATGGAAATTGTCTTGGTTTGTTAAAATGATGGTTTATTCATTTTATGATGTTGAGAGTCAAATATTATCTTAACTTGCATATGTTGTTCATGATAGCCATTGGTGCTAGTGTTATGAGTATAAATGCGGGGTAAACCCCCAAGACGTTTGTTACACCCCATAATTCAAGGACATGTTTAAGAGAATGTAAGTAATGAATACAAGACTTGAAAACGGTACGAAAGGAAGAATTGTTTTTCCGACGAAAAATCTTCCGAACGTCGGAAAGGAAAAATGTTCGTTGAGGAGAATTGGATTCTCAAAATGCATTAATTGAGGATTATGGAATGTATTAGCATTATGGAAATTTAATTTTACGGATTTGGTCACGTGGGGCCCACCCGAGGAATTTTACGTTTTGTGGGACCCACGAGGGTTACGGAATTTTATGGACGAATGGGAGGGTGACACGTTGCACACCCCTCCCCCCCACATTGGTCTTGGATGAATTGGAGCAAGGGTAAGATGGTCATTGACCAAGGTAAAAGATTAGTCTTGCTAGCATGATATTATTGACCAAGGTCAACTTGTCCACTTGGTTATTTAATTAATGATCTTCATCCAAGCCACACATTTGTTATAATCTTGGCCCTTCATTGTATTATATATACATAACTAGTGCAAGACTAGCTCTTCAACACTTAGAAAAATCACAACACATTTTGTTCTCAAAAGGGAGCTCACGGGTTTGGTGTGTTTCCCACACAAATTTTTTGTAGTTTTGATCCATTAGCCACAAGACTTTAACCCAAGGTCCCTAAGGGTATTGTAAGGATATCTCAATAGAAAGATTTCGTAAAAACGGCGTTTTCACGTTAGTCGCAAGGCGAAAACCTAAGGCATTTTCATAGGTTTTGATTGGAAATGGAAGAGAAGTTGGTTGTGAGCTTCTAAAGGCTTCAAATAGCGTATTGGAGCGTAAAGGAAAGGAGCTAAGAATTGCTAAGGAGCGACTTTGAATCTTGGAAATTATAAGGGCTTGTAAAGGTATAATTTTTGTCGTTTTAGCAATTAAGATTACTTATTGTTGTAGCTATGGATATTAGCAAGTATGAGATATATATTATGAAATTGATAAGTGTTATGGATATTGAAACCCTAATCCGAAACTAGTATGTTTAGCCCTTGAGATTTCAATTCAAGTTGATTATAAGTATAAGTCGTCACATGTTATATATTGAAGGAAATTGTAGTTGTTGAAGTTGTTTATGACTATATAACATGTTAGACCTAAGAACTTGGATTGGAAAGGAATTGGAAAGTTTGATAAGTTGTTGCACCTTTTGGCCGAAAATGGCATTGTATTGTGGACTAGTTTGATATCAATTGTGGGGCGGAATTTTACACGTCTTGTAGGCGTGTAATCCCCTATTGTTAACTACATTGTTGAGCCTTAAATGTGGCGTGTTTGGTTATTGTATTCGGCCTTGAAAAAGGTGGCAAAGTATGTAGAAACAAAGGAAGTGTTGTCCGATTTTCCGTAGAATTTAGTGACTTTGCACTTAGAATATTCTACGTTTGAAGCTAGAGGTTAATGGACGCATTATGACCATTTTAGGTTGAAGTACTAAGTATAGTGTATTCTACTTGAAGGATGGAATAGCTATCAAGGTTGAAGTACTTTGGAGCATTTTGCTAATTGTCGATAATCGTCGCAAGGTATGTGAACCTCTTCCTTCTTTTGACATGATTTTATGTATGGAATATACATGTGGTATTATTTCATGATTCCTTCTACTCTTAGAAGTTAAGAAATATGTATGTTGATTTACTCTCTACGTGAGGTTACGTCTAAGTTATCCTAAGTTCTTACCAAGTCTTATGGGGGATGTTGGTAAGAGTCGTTAGGAGGTATTTGGAGCCAAGTTGACTTGGCTAAGTTACGGCACAAATGAGAATAAGTATCGAACAAGCCACTGCAGCGTTAATAAAGGAAAATGTAATGACAATCAATTATGTTAAAATGAGTAGAATTCTCCATCTGCATAGAAACTAAGATAAGACAAAATTGTATTACATTTTCTAGATCATGGCTACTTGAATAAGATCGTTATAAATAAGTATAACTTATTCACAACGCACCAAAGTATATGTTACTTAATTTATAAGAATTTACGTATGAAGTTTTAAGACTATGAATCTCAAATTCTTAAAAGGTTAAGAGACTTTATTTTTCAAGTTATGGGACTTGATTCTTAAAGGAAGAAATGAATTGATTTACAAGTATAGAATACTTGATTTGGAAAGACTTGATTTCTAAAGTTAAGAAACTTGTTTTCTTAAAAGTTAAGAGACTTGAAGTATTTTGAAAGCTATGAAATTCGATTTGAAAGTATAAGTCTCTTGGTTATAAAAGGAATGAATTTGTCTAAGACATAAAGAGTTATAACGGTTTTATGGGAAGTTGGTTATAACAACTTTATGGAAGATTAAAAGAATGGTTTTCTTCAGTAATGTAAGCAAAGAAATGATTTGAAATAAAGAAGGGCAAATTGTTTTAAAGGTACCAATTGCTTAAGGTTTTTAAGAAAGAAGTCACTTGATTTAGAAGCCTGTAAATGTATTTCTAAAAGGTATTGTGACTTGTCTTGAAAAGTAGATATGACTTGATACTACGGTTATTAGTATCTTGGAAGTTTTATTTGAAAGAGAGTCATTCTAAATGAGTAGAGGTACGTAGTACATTGGGTTAAATTCCCGGATTTTATGTGACATTATTGCGTCCCAGAAATGGGTCGGGCAGTATACCTTTATGGGCAGACAATATGACATTATCGCGTCCCATAAATGGGCCGGGCAGTATACCTTTATGGGCAGACTATATGACATTATCGCGTCCCAGAAATGGGTCGGGCAGTATACCTTTATGGGCAGACTATATGACATTATCGCGTCCCAGAAATGGGTCGGGCAGTATACCTTTATGGGCAGACTATATGACATTATCGCGTCCCAGAAATGGGTCGGGCAGTATACCTTTATGGGCAGACTATATGACATTATCGCGTCCCAGGAATGGGCCGGGCAGTATACCTTTATGGGCAGACTATGTGACTTTATCGCGTCCCATATTGGGCCGGGCAGTATAGGCGTCCCTCCATAAAGGGCCGGATTATGTTATGCAAGGTAAGTAAGTTATATGGTAATGAACTTGACGGTTTTTCCTAAGCATGTACGTAAGAATGTGACTATAACTTTTATGTAAAAATGGGAAAAGATAATAAGGTACGATTAAGTTCACGAGATGGTAATGACACGGTAGGATCTGGTATTTACCCTTTTTATACTTGTTCCTGTCATTCTTTTGTCTGATTATGATCATTTCTTGTACTTTATTTCTTCCATATTAAATTTTTGTTATCGACCCCGCTTGAGTGCGTTCATGTCATGCAGTTTAGATACGATTGTGGATCCGCGAGCTTAGGATCTGGTTCAAAGATTTTGAGATGGCTCCAATGTTCCGAGTTGTCATGGCTATGTATATTCGAAGTGCGGCGGGGCCTTGTCCGTCATAGTATGTGTTCAAATCTTAGAGTGCAGTATTCACGTGTGCTGGGTGGTTAGAGTTGTAATTACATTTTTGGATAGTGTAAGCCCTTTTTGGGTGATTTATATTATGGCAGCCTTATCGGCTTTGCCTTGGTTTAAAAAAAAAATGTGTTACTTATTTTCCGCAGTTGTTTTGGTGTTGTATGTTTGGAAGGGTGCCCAGGTAGGGCACCAGTCGCGGCCCGGGGTCGGGTCGTGACAACGTTATACACCTCCTGAGTATAAATGCGGGGTAAACCCCCGAGACGTTATCACCTCCTGAGTATAAATGCGGGATAAATCCCCAAGACGTTATACACCTTCTGAGTATAAATGCGGGGTAAACCCCCAAGACGTTATACACCTCCTGAGTATAAATGCGGGGTAAACCCCCAAGACGTTATACACCTCCTGAGTATAAATGCGGGGTAAACCCCCAAGACATTATACACCTCCTGAGTATAAATGCGGGGTAAACCCCCAAGACGTTATACACTTTCTGAGTATAATTGCGGGGTAAACCCCCAAGACATTATACATCTCCATGGATTTGCTACCCATGATGTGAGCATGGCGTATATGCTCATTGAGGGCCCGTAGGGCCTAAGCGGGTGAAATAGTTCTATGCGGGGCAAATTGTCTTATGCGGGTCCACAAGACCCTTGCGGGTGAAACAGTCCCAGGAGTAGGTTTGCATAATGATACTACGGGCGGGTGGCCCTAGATTGATCATAAGCTTCTTATTTTAAAGCATGTAAAGTTTACTCTCATTGTTAAAAAGGCACAGTGTGCGGGTAGTTGTATGTTATACTTGTTACATGCTGATAGTGATGTTTTATTGTCACGACCCGTTCCGGGGCCCGTGACTGGTGCCTTACCCGGGCACCCAAGTAGTCATACATCAGAGTAATCAGCGGAATATAAAAACAAGACATGAAACAATTGTAAATGAGACACAGTTTATCTGAGAAAAGGTCGCCTTTCGGCATATATATATATAATCAAAATCTGGCAGTTACATCTCAACTGTACAATAGACTCTGAGACACTAAGAAGATAAGCAACTATGGTGGGACAGGGCCCGCCATACCTGAATGTACAAAACTATCTACAACAACAGGAGATCATACCCAAAAGTCGAGCCTCGGAGAAGATGGAGCTCACGACACCAAAGCAAAAGATCCTAAGGATGCGGATCTAGACATGCTTTCCACCTGCGGCGTGACGCACTTCGAAGGTCGATACAACAGTACCAAGTATATGAAATCAGAAAGTACTTAAATGAGATCATATCATTTCAAAACCAACTTTACAAATATGCGAAACAACGAGGTAACGCGCATAGTGCCACATCATAAACAAGAGCAACAATAGGTAAAGCAGAATGTGTCTTTTCTAGGTGCGAATGATCGAAGCAAGGTCAATCGCCCATAGTATCATTATGCATGCCTAATCACGGACTCCGTAGTCGCGTGTAGGCCACCTAGGCCCGTGAGGTATTCCCGCATCGAGGGTAGCTACTCATCGGCATCGTCTGGACTCGTAGTCCGCGTGGCCACATGACCGCATGGCCACATGACCGCACACTAACACGGAACTCGTAGCTCGCGCATAGGTCCCTGGACCGCGTGAGGTATTCTCGAATCATAGTCCCATCGCACGGTATATACCCGCGTCGGAGGCAGCAACCCCGTTATATCATGTCAAGAGGTGAGTGATGTAATACTAACATAACGGCTTATCGTTAAACAACATAAGCACAAATAAGAATAACCTCTTTACACAAGCGTTACAAGATACTAACACATTGCATCACAATATGTCTACTCATCAAACCATATTACTGTACTTTCCAGAAATCAATACAAGTCTTTTATAAACACATAAGTAAACCATTCCTTTTATCTTTCTTAAGTCGTTATACCTAACTTCCCATAAAGCTAGTATAACTCTTAAGCTTTTGTTTAAAAACCAAGTATTACTCTTCTTTCAAAAATGATTCATAATTCTTTTGAAATACTTCAATATTCTTGTTATTTAGACTCAAGTCAAAAAGACGTCAAGTAAAACCATGTTCGCTAACACACGCGTCGTCTGGTACTATATATATATTTTAAAATATCATGCTCAAGAGTATAGGAAGAATCACATACCTTCTCGGCGAAATCCACCTGCCAAGTCGAATATGTCGCACGCAGAGTATCAACCTATAATAGTTAAATACGTCTATCAACGTCTAGACTACTCAGAGGATAATCTAAGCGAGAGGTTCTCTATTCAACGGAAAATCGGACAGACTTCCCTACCCAGAACTATACAAGTCATCAGTAAATACTCCCATGTAATTCAATCTTCTTTAATTCTTCTGATGTGATTACAGTTCAATTCTCTTCTTTAATATCCTTCTATGTATTTTATACTTATTTATATACTTCTACAGTATGTATTCTCCAATTACAATGGAAGGATAAGATTATTATTTACCTCGATAAGCCCAAAATTATCCAAGATATAAGTCGATCCTGAGCAAGGTTTAGCTCTGTCATGCGCTCAATCCGCTCCAAGAAACCTTTAGAAGTTTCTACACAACTTCTACTACTTCAACCAACTATGAAGTTTCTCCTAGGGTTTCGTTTAGTGACTAAAGGAAGTATAATAGTATTTTCCGGGCTCTAAGTATAGAGGTGACTTTGGAATACTACTAGATATACGGCTAGGGTATTTTGGGGATAGTAACAATACTAGGAGAGTATTTTCTACCAAGAGGGGGTTTAGGCGAGACAACTAGGAAGGGGAGAGGGTGTTTCGGCTTAGCTCTCAAGAGGGAAAGGAGGCTTGGGCGAAAGCTCTACAGAGGGGAAGGAGTTTTCAAGACTTGGAAAATATTTGTGGATGAAGAAGTCTTCAACTCAAGGGGGGTATTTATAGGGCTTTCAAGGGCCAAGATTAAGGCATGTGGAGGGCAAGTGGAGGGTGTGGATTCACCCATGTGTCCTTATCCATCTACTACACAAAATATCCTACCTAACCTTGACTAAAGCAAGGCCACAAAAACATGCCAAGGTCGTCCAAGTTCCGCCAACTTGAGGGTGACAAGTGTCGCCCTCTCGTTGGTCCAAAATATTTCATCTCTCGGAAAAATCCGTAAAAAATATAAATGACACAGCTGTAATTTTCCCTACGCAAGTTTTGGAAAACGTTTCGTCGGAAAACGATTCTTTTCGTGGGTTGTGCACAAATTTTCGTCCTATGCCTTAACTTAAGTTTTGAACTTTTGTACGTACGCCCTCACGTACATACTCTGGAAATACGGGGTATAACATTCTCCCCTCCTTAGAAACATTCGTCCCGAATGTTCCTTCCCAAGACACACAACGATAAGGTTCCTCATAACTTAAACAGTTTGCAAATGCCTCATATGGCCAAAATACAACACTTAAGCAAATGTATCAATGAAAATTTACAAGTAGGAAAGTGAGTTACTGTCACGACCCGTTCCGAGGCCCGTGACTGGTGCCTTACCCGGGCACCCAAGTAGTCATACATCAGAGTAATCAGCGGAACATAAAAACAATACATGAAACAAATGTAAAATGAGGTACATTTTATCTGAGAGAAAGTCGCCTTTCGGCATATATATAAATACAAAGTTTGAACAGTTAAATCCTTACAACCGTGCCCACAACAGTAATACAGACCTCTAAGAGTTTTTATACAACAAGACGGGACAGGGCCCCGCCATACCCCTGAATGTACAAGTACCTACAGTGACAGGGGACTATACCAAAAGATAAGCTTCCGGAGAAACGGAGCTTCCCAATCTGTTGAATCGTGATCCTATGGCGAGGATCAACGATCGTGTACCTCTACCTGCGGCATGAACGCGGCCCGAGGAGGTCGATCTAACAGTACCAAGTATGTGAATCGAAAAATCAGTAAATGAAATCATAGTAGTCTATATAAAGCGGCGGACATGTATGATAACCAAACTACGATCCACGATAAATAGCGATCATGTCAAGTCGTGACTCACGCCTCAAAGTCATCACTCAAATATAACTATGGGTCTCACGCCCACAACATCAATCATGCGTGGAGTACGCCCATCGCCGCGATGCATGATATAATAACACCAAGGCCGTACTAACAACACTATACAAACCACGGAAGGCGTCACGGGGCAAGTACGAAAGTCAACTACGGATACCAAAGTCGTGTCACGTGGTGGCCGGGGCAATATGAGGGCTAACTACGGATACCAAGGCGTATCACGAGACTTCGCCACTCAACATCCAAACCACGAAGTTGATGCGGGCAATCTGGCCAACTACGGATACCAAAGCGTGTCACGTGGCCGGGCAAATCTGAGGGCTAACTACCAGATACCAAGGCCGTATCACGAGACTTCGCCACTAAACATCCAAACCACGAAGCTGATACGGGGCAAGTACGAAAGCCAACTACCAGATACCAAAGCCGTGTCACGTAGCTGACCGGGGCAAGTACGAGGGCTAACTACGGATACGAGGTCGTATCACGAGACTTCGCCACTAAGCGAAGCGGGGCAAGTCGCGAAGGCTAACTACGAATACGAGGCGAATCGAGAAATCTCATGGAGAGCTAGTCCATGGAACAACAATCCTAATGGAACCATACGTGGGCCACCCATCGTGTCGATGAGTCCAAAAGAAACAACAAGACAAAGAATCAAAATGGAAGCATACTCGTGGGCCACCCATCGTGTCGGTATGTCCAAAGCGATTAACAAAATAACACTCCAATGGAAACATACGTGGGCCACCCATCGTGTCGGTATGTCCAAAAGTTGATTAGTAGAAGCATGCGTGGGCCACCCATCGTGTCGATATGTCCATCAATCAAGAATAACATGACCGGCCCTCCATTGAGAGGCGGTGGTATAGAAATACAATACTAGCACGACAAGGCTATCACGAAAACACATGCAAGTTACACACAACTCAAGGTACTTTCATTTTATGCCAAAGTCGGTTTTAACCCCAAAGTACTACGTCGTTAAATTCTTTATAAAAGATCAATTTCTTTTACAAAGGTCACCCGATCCGTATTATAAAAATAGAGTGACCAACATTTTTAAGTAAACCAAAACAACTTCCATACTTTCCTTTTTAAACCAAATTAAGACAATACCATGCCTTCTTTTTAGACGAAAACACTTCTCCTTTTTAAAGTCAAGTTACCACTTTAAAAACCAATGATAAAACCATTCTTTTGTTTTCATAAAGTCGTTATAACTAACTTCCCATAAAGTTGTTATAACACTTTATGTTTTAAACCAATTTAGGACAAAACAATGTCTTTCTTTTTAAGAAAATTCTTCAATTCCTCAAGTCTCTTTTCTTTTAGAAATCAAGTTCCTTACTTTGAAATTTTAAGAAAATTAATGCTTGTTTATACTGATCCTCATTAAAGCAGTCATGATCTAGGAAATGTAGTACAATTTTGTTTTATCTTAGCTTCTATGTAGATGGGGGTTTCTACTGGTTTTAATATAATAACTTATTCTCATTTCCGAAATCAGTAAAACATTATTCTTTTAAAAACCAAGTACTCATTACTCACGAATGAGGTTTCACACTTTAACAGACTTTAAATCAATTCAATTAAGTCAACCGTTCCTTTTATCTCTCTTAAGTCGTTATACCTAACTTCCCATAAAGCTAGTATAACTTAAGCTTTCAAAACCAAGTATTACTCTTCTTTCACAAACGGTTCTTAAATCTTTTGAAATACTTCAAGATTCTTATTATTCAGGCTTAAGTCAAAAGACATTGCCGTAAAACTACGTTCAGTTAACACACGTACGTCTACCGTACTATATATATTCCTTTTAAAATATCATGCTCAAAAGTATAGAAAGAATCACATACCTCGCGACGATTATCGACTATTAGCAAATATCTCCAAAGTACTGTAATCCTGCTAGCCTTTTTCACTTCTTCGATTAGAATACGCTACTCGCAGTACTTCAACCTATAATGGTCATACAAGTCTATCAACGTCTAGAATACTCTGTAAAATAATTCCAGATACAGATTCCTTTATTCTACGGAAAATTGGGCGACTTCCTACCGCCAAACTACACAAGTCTCAGTAAATCTGACCATGTAAAATGATTCGGCCTTCTTCTTTAATATTCTTCTGATGTGATTTCAATTCAATTCTCTTCTTAAATACCATACTTCTATAAATCTTATACTCACTTCTATACAACTACAGTATGTAATTTCCAATTACAAATAGAAGGACAAGAGTATTTACCTCGATAAGCCCAAAATTATCCAAGTTCAAATGTCGATCCTGAGCAACGTTTAGCTCCTACTCTGGGCGCTCCAACCTGCTCCAAACAACCCTTAGAAGTTCTACGCAACTACTTCTTAATACTTCAACCGACTATGAAGATTTTCCTTAGGGTTTCGTTTTTGTGACTAAAGGAAGTATAATAGTATTTCTGGGCTTTTAGTATAGGTGTAACCTTGGAATACTACAAGGTATTTGGGCCAAGGTATTTTGGAATAGTAACAATACTTGGAGAATACTTTTCTACCAAGGGGGGGGGTATTTTACGAAAACAACTAGGCAAGGGGGGGGAGATGTTTCGGCCAAGGCCTCTCAAAGGGGGAGGGGGAGCCTTGGACGAATTCTACACTTAAGGGGGAGAGAGTTTTTAGACTTGGAAAATGATTTGTGGATGAAGATTTAGTCTTGCATTGGAGGGGTATTTATAGGCCAACCAATGGCCAAGATCAAGACAAGTGGTGGGCAAGTGGAGGGTCAAGATTTGGACATGTGTTTGTGGGTCCCACTTGCCCATCAACTACACAAAATATCCTACCAACTCTTTGACCAAAAAAAAGGCACAAAAAACGTGCAAGGAATTCCCACTTGGCCGTCCACTTGAGGGTGACAAGTGTCACCCTCTCGTTGGTCCAAAATATTTCGTCTCTCGGAAAAATCCGCAAAAATAATAAAAGACATAGCCGGAATTTTCCCTTCGCAAGTTCTGGAAAACGTTTCGTCGGAAAACGATTCTTTTTGCTAGTTGTGCACAAAATTTCGTCCCTTAGTCTTCTTTAAGGCTTAAACTTTTGTACGTACGCCCCCACGTACATACTCTGGACATACGGGGTATAACATTCTACCCTCCTTAGAAACATTCGTCCCGAATGTTCCTTCTTAAGACAGATAACGATAAAGTTTCTCTTAATAAGTTGCCAATGCCACACCTGGTCTAAAGGATACTCCCTTCGCATCTTCACTTCATAACAAAATGATCTCTTTTATTCTGCTAACACACGTTCACTTCTTTCCTTACTCGTCGTACTCTCCTTTAACACTTGAACTCTCCCAGTATACGTACCATACTTCAGTCATTACTTCAGTTCCCAAAATTTCTGGAGCCACTACCTCCAAACTTGGTCATCTTACTAGCCTCGATCTTCTTTAAGGCAATTCCCGACCTTCACGATCCGATTCTGGTCGAACAAATCCACGAACTCATACGATGGTCATCTATTATTGGGCCTGGCGCCCTCGTGACCCTACCACCTGGCGGGACCACCCAGAACAGACCCCACCTTAATCCGGGCTACGGGTTGACCCGCAATACGCCCTCAACCCGACCCTCCGTTGAGCCGAACTCTCTTGTTCCCCCGATCCGGAACAATCTCATAAATCAAGTCACGAAAACCTATTGGTCTTCTTAGCTCAACTACCCTCTCTAGTCTCATACCACTCAGAGACTTATCACACAAATATGTTTCACGCATATAATGCACTCTGACAAGGGTCAACATAAACATAACTCTACTCAAGACGGCCTTACCGCTAAGGTCTCATCGTGTAAAATTCTAAGGTTCATACCTTCCCTGTCCCCATACTTATCCTTTCAACAAACCACGCCTCAAAACCACAATATACACAACGCTATCGGTACATAGTACTCAACATATAAACATCGTATCACGCATGCTAATCTCTAAAGGGTTAAGGATATACCTGAAAAGATAGGCGGTTCAAAGGGCCAAAAACTGGGAACTTCCATCGCGACATCTGCCGTGGCCTGCCGGTGTATGAACATCCTGCCTAGCTATGGAAGGTGAAGAACCCGCAACTGATCTCGTAGTCTGTGCTATCCCACCAGTGCTACCTCTGGTCGGACAGTCTCTCGCCAAATGGCCCTGTTGGCCGCAAGCATAACAATCTCCCAAATTAGTACGACACTCTCCCTTATGAATTTTTCCACAACGGCCATACTGAGACAAGGGTGGCCTCATCCGGCGAGCACTCCTACTCCCCTGAGAATCTGAAACCTGGGAGCCCTGACCTGCTCCTGAATATCCCGAAGGTCCTGAAGGTTGTGGAGGACCACTCTGCACTGGCGGAGGTATATAACTAGCCTGCTGCTGAGGCGGTCCGCCTCGAAAGTCACCCAAGGACCCTGTTGTTCTGGCCCTCTTCTGCTGATCTTGGTCATTCTGTCGACCTCTCCGCTCCTCACACCCAAGTGCATAAGCCTGCATGCGGGCAATGTCCATGCCCGGCTGAAGAGCTACACCCGCGCAACTCTCTGCCAAATAATCGTCGAGCCCTGTGACATAGCGGTGCACTCTGTCCTCCATACTGGCTACTAACTGTCACGACCCGATCCCGGGCCCGTGACTGGTGCCTTACCCCGGGCACCCTAGTGATACAACATCAGAGAAAACCAGCGGAATATAAAACTTAAACAAGAAACAAGATATATGATCATAAACAAAGCAACCAAGCGGTTACCTTCAATAAAATATATATAACCAACTCTTTCAAAATGAGCAGTTTAATCCTTTTTACAAACCACACTTGTGATTACTGCACCTCTAAGAGTTTTTATACAACATGGCGACAGGCCCCGTCATACCCCAGATGTACAAGAACCTACAACTCGGGTAACATACCAAAAGATAAGCCTCCGAGAAGCGGAGCTTCCCAATACGCTGGCGTGATCCTATGGCGGGGATCCACTACCGATGTACTCTACTGCGACATGAACGCAGCGGCCCGAGAGTCGATAACAGTACCAAGTATGTGAAATCAGTAAAAATATCAAATGAAATCATAACGATCTATATAAAAGCAGAGACATGTATGATAACAAAACTACAGTTCACAACATAAAAGCATTCATGTCAAGTCAGGGACTCACGCCCTCAAGTCATCACTCAAATATAACTATGGGTCTCACGCCCACAACATCAATCGTGTTCGCATCATGGCCGCATGCCCCCGGAATTCTGCATCGGTGTAGACATGCCCATGATGCAACAATAATAACAATGCCCCATGGCCACATGCCCCGGTGTAGACGGCAGTCGCCCAGTGACATTATCAATAATCTTGGGTGATTAACCCGCGTAGCCACGCCCCCGGAATTCTGCATCGGTGTAGATATGTCCATGTAACCACAATAACAATATATCAGGTAATCAACCCTGCCGCATGTCCACATGCCCCCGGAATTCTGCATCGGTGTAGACATGTCCATGTGACATCAACAACAATATACCGCACAACCAGGCTATCACAAACAAGCTCAAGCAAATTACCATACTTTTAGACTTTTATAAAAATGTTATACCCCGTATTCTCAGGGTATGTATGCGAGGACGTACGTACGAGAGCACGACAGAAAAATTGGAAAGGAAGAAAGAGGTGATTCTTCCACGGAAAAAGTTTCCGGTTTTTGTAAGGAAAAATGTTCGTTGAAGGGAATTGGGTTCCCAGATTTGGAATTTGGGCTTCTTAGATTATATTAGAATTTTGAGATTTTATTTTCAGAAATGGTCACGTGGGGCCCACGGGAGAAATTCTGATTTTGTGGGGCCGCTTTGATTTTGAGATTTTGGCCATTTTGGATATTTTGGAAGATGGATTATTTTGGACAAGTAGGAGGCGACACGTGTCACCCCGTGGCTTGGCGAAGTTACCTTTGTGCACAACACGGTTAAGTCGTTTTTGCCGAAGCGTTTTCGTAACTGCGAAGGGAAAATTCCGGCTATGTCGTTTTGTATTTTTGCGGATTTTTCCGAGCGACGGAACATTTTGGGCCAACAAGAGGGTGACACTTGTCACCCTCAAGTGGACGCCTTAGGGGCGGTTTGGCCTTGGCCGATTGGTGCCTTGTTGTGGCATTGTTTTGTGCAATGTTTTGTGGCTTGTTTTGTGGAGTAGGGGTTAGGGTGCACTTGGCTTGATCTTGGCCTTACACTTGCCTTGCACATGGCTTGATCTTGGCCATTGGTTGGCCTTTGGTTTTGCTATAAATACCCCCCTAAGCTTGAAGACTTCATCCATTCCTAAAATCTTCCAAGTCTTGAGTCCCTCTCCCTCCCTTTGAGTGTGTTCACGTCCTAACCCTTCCCCCTCCCAGGTGGCCTAGTGGCCGAGCCTCCCTCCCCTTTGTGGTGCTAGCCGTAGGGTACCCCAGCCTAGTTGTTTCGTATAATACACTCTTGGTAGAAATACTCTCAGTATTGTTATAATGCCCAAAATACCTTAGCCTTTACCTTATTGTATTCCAAAAGTTACCTCTATCGTAGAGCAGGAAATACTACCTTTTGTCCTTTTAGTCTCAAACCAAAACCACAGGAAATCTTCATAGTTGGTTGAAGTATTTGAGTAGAAGTTGGTTAGAACTTCTAGGGTTGTTTGGAGGCGGATTGGGCGCGGAGTAGGAGCTAAACCTTGCTCGGGATCGACATTATAACTTGGATAATTTTGGGCTTGTCGAGGTAAATATTCTTGTCCCTTATTGTAATTGGAGATTACATGTAGTATGAATATATAGTTGAGGTATACTATATATATAATCTGAACATTATTTGTGCGGCAATGTCTTTTGACTTAAGCTGAATTTAAAGAGAAGAATCAGTAATTACATGGGATTGTATTCTGATGAACTTGTGTAAGCATTGTTGTGTAGTAGAATGGTACACGTCAGGTTAGGCGATGTAAACCACTGGTTGGCTTGGTAGCCGGCCTCGATAGAGGAGGAGATTTCTGTTGCGGGGAGAGTCTTTGCGAATTTTACGTAGAGAAATGGAACCTTGTGTTTTGAAGTTAATAGGCGTTTGTGACCTTTTTAGGTGAAAGTACTAAGAGTAGCGTATTCTACTTGAGGAGTGGAAAGGGCTAGCAAGGTTGTAGTACTTGGAGCATTTTGCTTATTGTCGATACTACGCGAGGTATGTGAACCTCTTCCTATCTGTTCTAGCATGATATGTGTGTAACTATGTAGTACGGTGGGCGTCAGTACTAAGTGTATTTGTTTGGTTTAAACATAAAGTGTTATAACGGCTTTATGGGAAGTTGGTTATAATAGCTTTATGTAGGTAAGAAAATGGTTTACTGATGTTAGAAGTTAAGAGACTTAACTTATTTGTTTTAATATGGATGTTGTGTGAAACCTCATTCGTGAGTAATGAGTACTTGGTTTTAAAGGGATAATGTTTCTTGATTTGGGAATCGTAATGTATATCGACAGGACCAACTGCGGCGTTAATAAAGGAAAATGTATTGAATAATGATGTGTTGTATTAAAACCAGTAGAAACCTCCATCTGCATAGAAGCTAAGATGAGACAAAATGATATTACATTTTCTAGATCATGGCTGCTGTAATAAGATCGTTATAAACAAGAATAAACTACTCACATATATGACATATGTTACTCAATTGTTTTAAAAGAGATTAAAGACTATGAGTTATGAAATCTTTCCAAAATAAGTGACTTGAGCATTTGAAATTAGGCAAACTTGAACGTTTGGAAAATAATGTTGTTACTTGATTTTACAAAAGGGGAAGTGTCTTGTTTACTTAAAAAGATAGTCACGATTTTTATACTACGGGTATTGTGTGACTTATGTGAAAGTACTTTGAGTTGTGTGAAACTTGCCTATGCTTGTGATGATAGCCTTTGTTGTACAAGTGTTGTATTTACGTATTCTGGCGTCTCTCGATAGAGGCCGGTTGACTTGTTGAGAACTTACTTGGGCGTCTTTGGCGATGTGGAGAATTCCACGGGTATGTTTCCATTTTAATTCTTGTCTTGTTGTCGATGTTACATAGACGTGTCTACGAGGTAGAATTCGGGGCATGTGGCCATGCGGCGGGGTTGATCACCCGATATATTGTTGTTGATGTCACGTGGGCGTGTCTACACCGAGGTAGAATTAGGGGCATGTGGCCATGGGGCATTGGTATTATTGTTGCATCATGGACATGTCTACACCGATCTGCAGATTAGGGGTGCGGCCGTGATGCGAACACGATTGATGTTGTGGGCGTGAGACCCGTAGTTATATTTGAGTGATGACTTGAGGCGTGAGTCACGATCGACATGATCGCTTTTATGTTGTGATCGTAGTTTGGTTATCATACATGTCTCCCGCTTTATATAGACTAGTATGATTTCATTTACTGATATTTTACGATTTCACATACTTGGTACTGTTATCTTGACCTCCTTCGGCTGCGTTCATCTTGCGAGTAGAGGTACATCGGTCGTGGATCCTCGCTCATAGGATCACAGTTCAGCGTATTGGGAAGCTCCGTTTCTCCAGAGGCTTATCTTTTGGTATGTGTTTCCCTGAGTTGTAGGTTCTTGTACATTCAGGGGTATGGCGGGGCCCTGTCCCGTCATAGTCGTTGTAAATCTTAAGTGCAGTAATCTTGTTGTGGCGTGGTTGTAAAGGATTAAACTGTTCAGGTTTTATGTATATACTGAAGGCAACCGTTTTGGTTGGCCTGTTTATTATTATATCTCTTGTTTCATGACTCATGTTTTAATTTCCGCTGGTTTTTCTCTGATGTTGTATCACTAGGGTGCCCGGGGTAAGGCACCAGTTACGGGCCCGAATTCGGGGTGTGACAAAAAAGATCCACTCCTTCCCAAGAAGTCACCTGATATCAACACTTGCACAACAAAGGCTATCACAACAAGCATAGGCGAGTTACACAACAACAAGCATAGGCAAGTTACACACAACTCAAGGTACTTCCATTTCGTATCAAAGTCTGGGTTTTAACCCTAAAGTACTACGTACGTTAAATTCCTTTTTAAGAGATCCATTCCTTTCATAAAGGTCACCCGATACCCGTAGTATAAAAATAGAGTGACTCACATTTTTAGGTAAACCAAAATACTTCCCTTTTGTAAAATCAAGTAACAACATTATTTCCCAAACGTTCAAGTTTGCCTAATTTCAAATGCTCAAGTTTCTCATTTTAGAAGGGTTTCATAACTCATAGTCTTAATCTCTTTTAAAACAATTGAGTAACATATGTCTTGTACGTGAGCCGTTTATTCTTGTTTACAACAATCTTATTACAAAGACCATGATCTAGGAAATGTAATACAATTTTGTCTTATCTTAGCTTCTATGCAGATGGAGGTTTCTACTGGTTTTAATAACAATTTGTTATTTGTCAATACACTTTCCTTTATTAGCGCTGCTGTGGTTTGTTCGACACTTATTCTCATTTCCGAAATCAATAAAACATTATTCTTTTTAAAACCAAGTACTCATTACTCGCGAATGAGGTTTCACAACACTTTTAACAAAATGTTAATTACCAAGTAAAACAAGTTAAGTCTCTTATCTTTCAAGATCAAGTCTCTTAACTTCTACAATCAATAAACCAATCTTTTACCTACATAGAGTCGTTATAACTAACTTCCCATAAAGCTATTATAACACCCAATGTTTTAAACCAACCAACTCATTTAACACGTATGCGTCTCTGCGTACTACATAGTTTACAAAGCATCATGCTAGAAGGATAGGAAGAGGTTCACATACCTCGCGACGATTATCGACAATAAGCAAAACGCTCCACAGTACTGTAACCTGATTAGTCGTTCCACTCTTCAAGTAGAATACGCTACTCGCAGTACTTCCACCTATAAGGCCACAAACGTCTATTAACTTCTAACCGCACGGTTCCATATTCTCTGAGAAAATTCGGCACCTCCCCACATGGCAGCGTAAATCTCCTCTATCGAGGCCGGCGACCAAGCCAACCAGGGGGGGTTTATCCGTCTAACCGGACGTATACAAGTCTACAACACAAATATGCTACCACAAGTCTCTATGTCTGATCTATGTAATTACTGATTCGATTCTCTTCTTTAAATTGGGCTTAAGTCAAAAGACATTGCCGCACAATAATGTTGATTCTATATATAGTATACTTCAACTATATGTTCCTACAACATGTAATCTCAATTACAATAAGGGGACAAGAATATTTACCTCGACAAGCCCAAAATTATCCAAGTTATAATGTCGATCTGAGCAAGGTTTAGCTCCTACTCAGTGCGCTCGATCCGCTCCAAACAACCCTTAGAAGTTCTAACCAACTTCTACTTAAATACTCAACTCTCGCTATGAAGATTTCCCTAGGGTTTCGGTTTGAGACTAAAAGGACAAAAGGTAGTATTTCCGGACTCTACGTATAGAGGTAACTTTTGGAATACAACAAGGTAAAGGCTAAGGTATTTTGGGCATTATAACAATACTTGGAAGACAACTTTCTACCAAGGGGGGGGGGGGTACCTCTCGGCCACACCACTAGGAGGGGGAGGGGAACCTCTCGGCCACAAGGCCACTCAAAGGGGGAGGGGGGGAAGGCTTAGGACGAGAACAACAAGAGGAGAGGGGAAGGATTGCAAGACTTAGAACACATTTGGATGATGAAGTCTTCAACAAAGGGAGGGGTATTTATAGGGGAGCCAAGGGCCAACCAATGGACAAGATCAAGCCATGTGCAAGGCAAGTGTAAGGCCTTGATCAAGCCAAGTGCACCCTAACCCCTACTCCACAAAACATGCCACAAAACATTGCACAAAACATTGCACAAAACAAGGCCACAACAAGGCACCAATCGGCCAAGGCCAAACCGCCCCTAAGGCGTCCACTTGAGGGTGACAAGTGTCACCCTCTCGTTGGCCAAAAAATGTTCCGTCGCTCGTAAAAATCCGAAAAAATACAAAACGACATAGCCGTAATTTTCCCTACGCAAGCTCTGTAAAACGTTTCGTCGAAAAACGACTCTAATCGGGTGTTGTGCACAAATTTCGAACCTATGCCAAACTTTAAGTCTCAAATTTTCGTACGTACGTCTCCACGTACATACTCTGGAAACACGGGGTATAACATTCTCCCCTCCTTAGAAACATTCGTCCCGAATGTTCCTTCTCAAGACGGATATCGATGAAGTTCCTCTAACAAGTTGCCAACGCCACGCAGCCACGAAAATAACACGTTTCCTTCCTTCCTTACTCGTCGTACGATACCACTTTTGTCACTTTGCCACGAGGTTCTAGTGTCACTCCGGCGACCCAACAAATGGTACCGAACTGCATGCGACCCCTGAGGTTCTAGTGTCACTCGGGGCGTGCCATACTTGATCATCGCTTGATTCTCAAAGCGTGGAGTCACTACCTCAAACTTGGTCATCTTACTAACCTCAATCTTCTTTAAGGCCATTCCGGCCTTCACGAACGCTTCGGTCGAACATAACCACGAACTCATACGATGGTCAACTAAAGCTGGGGCTAGCATCCTCGTGACCCTACCACTGGCGGGACCACCCGACCCGGCCCGCTGGCCCGTGCGGGTCGACCAGCGGCAATCAACCCGACCACAATCGCGCGATACTTGCTCGCCGAAGCGGAACAATCTTACCTAATCAAGTCATGAAAGCTACCACTTCCATCTCACACTACCCATGGACTTATCACACAAATAATTCCCACGTATACTACGTACACTGATAAAGGTCAAACATAAAATAAATCTTTTACACAAGACGACCTTACCTCTAAGGTCTCAATCGTGAAATAGTCTAAGGTTCACACTTACCACGCCCCCAGGCTTACTCTTCTACACTAACCAGGTTCCTAAATCACATTTTAGCACAAAGCTAACCGAGCATAACACTAAACACATCAGCATACAAAACTCTAGAGGTTAAGGATATACATCTCTACCGCTTTCTAATCACGATCACCGCCTGCGGTACGGTAGTGAAGGTAATGAACCAGCCACGATCTGAAGGCTGAGTCGTAACATCCGTGCTTCCCTTGGTCGGACAGTTCCTCGCAAAATGGCCCTGCTGGCCGCAAAAATAACAAGCTCCCTTGGCACCACGACACTCCCCGAAATGCGGTCTACCACATCGACCACATCGACCACACCGAGGTAGGGGTGACGCGTCGCCAACACCGCCTTCCGAAACTCGAACCCGGAGCCACGACTGCTCCGAATACTCTGGATGCTCAAGGTTGTGGAGGACCACTCTGCACGGCGGAGGTACAAAACTAGTATCTTCTTTGGCGGTCCGCCTCGAAAGTCACCAAATGACCCTGTTGTTCTGGCCCTCTTCTGCTGATCTTGGTCATTCCGTCGACCTCTCCGTGCCTCACATCCCAGTGCATGAGCCTGCATGCGGGCAATGTCCATGCCCGGCTGAAGATCTACACTCGAACAAGCCTCTGTCAAGTAATCATCTAGCCCGGTGACGTAGCGGTGCACTCTATCCTCCATGGTTGCCACTAAAGCGGGGACATACCGAGCCAACGAGTCAAACTCCACGTTGTACTCCCGAACCGTACGCCCTCTCTGTCTCAGCATCATAAATCTGTCGGCCGTGCCCTCGCCATGCGGAGGCAAGAAGTGAGTGAGAATGCCTCTCGAGAACTTCGTCCCATATGCTGGAAGCGCATGCTCTCCCGGGACAACTCCCACGAATCAAACCCGATCATGCGGTATCACGCAGCCGATGCGAACCTAAGACCACCGACTCGGTCTCCGAAGCCTTGATCACTCTCATGACCCGCTGTAACTGCCGGATGAACTCCTGCGGATCATCCTCAGGCCTCGACCCATAAAACTCTGGCGGGCTCTGACTCGAAAGTCCGTAGCCTCAAACTATACGCTCGGGGTGAACCACTGGTGCTCTTTGGGCTGGGCTGCTGCGTCGGCCTATCTCATAATCGCCACGACCCTGGCCAATAACTGGGCCATCTCCTTGTACCCCATCTCATCTGCTCCAGGCTGTGGGACTGGAGGCTCAGGTACTGTGGTCTCAGCAGCCACTGCTGCGGTTCTAAACTCTGCTGGGGCTGGCGGCGTCGCAAACCTCGCCGTCTGAGCCTGACCTCAGTGCTTGTCGGGCTGCGCCTGCGTGCTCCTCAGTATCTCACTAGCGACTCCTCGGTGCCTTGCCTTCGGGCTCACAGTTGCCTTAGCGGAGGCATAAGCGGTAAAAAGCGAGATCGTCGAGAGGGTCCAACTTACAACACGGCTAAGGCACGATCTCGTAATGAGAAGAATGAAACTAATCCTAAATGTCCTGCGACCTCACGATTATAGATGTGGTGCACAACACATCGATAATCAAGACTCTACTAGACACGCGTAGACACTTTCCGAGGATTAATCGCTCGATACCACTTTTGTCACGACCGATCCGGGCGTGGTAGTGCCTACCGGGCACCTAGTGATACAACATCAGAGAAAACCAGCGGAATATAAAATTTAAACAAGAAACAAGATATATGATCATAAAACAGGCCAACCAAACGGTTACCTTCCAATAATATATATAACCAACTCTTTCAAAATGAACAGTTTAATCCTTTTTACAAACCACACTTGTAGTCTTCTGCACCTAAGAGTTTTTATACAACATGACGGGGCGGGGCCCGTCATACCACAGATGTACAGAACCTACAACTCGTGGTAACATACAAAAGATAAGCCTCGGAGAAGCGGAGCTTCCCAATCTGTTGGCGTGATCCTATGGCGGGGATCCACTGCGATGTACTCCTACTGCGGCATGAGCGCGGCCGAAGGAGGTCGATCTGACAACAGTACCAAGTATGTGGCGTAAAAATCGTAAATGAAATCATAACGTCTATATAAAAGCAGAGACATGTATGATAACAAAACTACGATTCCAACATAAAAGCATTCATGTATCGTCGGGGACTCACGCCTCAAGTCATCACTCAAATATAACTATGGGTCTCACGCCCACAACATCAATCGTGTTCGCATCATGGCGCGTGCCGGACTACTGCATCGGTGTAGACATGCCCGTGATGCAACAATAATAACAATGCCCACGGCGCGTGCCCCGGAATTGCATCGGTGTAGACACGTCCAGTGACATTATCAACACTAATCTTGGGTGATTAACCCGCCGCGTAGCCACACGCCCGGAGTGCGCCGGTGTAGGCGTGTCCATGTAACCACAATAACAATATATCAGTAATCAACCTGCCGCGTGGCCACATGCCGGAGTCTGCGCCGGTGTAGACATGTCCGTATGACATCAACAATATACCGCACAACCAGGCTATCACAAACAAGCTCAAGCAAATTACCATACTTCAGACTTTTATAAAAGATCCACTCCTTCCCGAAGTCACACGATATCAACACTTGCACAACAAAGGCTATCACAACAAGCGTAGGCGAGTTACACAACAACAAGCATAGGCAAGTTACACACAACTCAAGGTACTTCCATTTCGTATCAAAGTCCGGGTTTTAACCTAAAGTACTACGTCGTTAAATTCCTTTTAAGAGATCCATTCCTTTCATAAAGGTCACCCGATACCGTAGTATAAAAATAGAGTGACTCGCGTTTTAGGTAAACCAAAATACTTCCTTTTGTAAAATCAAGTAACAACATTATTTCCCAAACGTTGAGTTTGCCTAATTTCAAATGCTCAAGTTTCTCATTTTAGAAGGGTTTCATAACTCATAGTCTTAATCTCTTTTAAAACAATTGAGTAACATATGTCTTGTGCGTGAGCCGTTTATTCTTGTTTACAATAATCTTATTCTGACCATGATCTAGGAAATGTAATACAATTTTGTCTTATCTTAGCTTCATGCGGATGGAGGTTTCTGGTTTTAATAACAATTTGTTATTTGTCAATACACTTTCCTTTATTAGCGGCTTTGTGGTTTGTTAAACACTTATTCTCATTTCCAAATCAATAAAACATTATTCTTTTTAAAACCAAGTACTCATTACTCGCGAATGAGGTTTCACAACACTTTTAACAAAATGTTAATAACAAAGTAAAACAAGTAAAGTCTCTTATCTTTCAAGATCAAGACTCTTAACTAATACAATAAATAAACCAATCTTTTACATACATGAGTCGTTATAACTAACTTCCCATAAAGCTATTATAACACCTATGTTTTAAACCAACCAACTCATTTAACACGTATCGTCTGCGTACTACATAGTTTACAAAGCATCATGCTGAAGGATAGGAAGAGGTTCACATACCTCGCGACGATTATCGACGATAAGCAAAGCGCTCCACGATCGTAACGACTAGTCGTTCCACTCTTGAGTAGAATACGCTACTCGCGATTTCCACCTATAAGGCCACAAACGTCTATTAACTTCTAACCGCATGCGGTTCCATATTCTCTGAAAATTCGGCACCTCCCCACATGGCAGCGTAAATCTCCTCTCTATCGAGGCGGCTACCAAGCCAACCGGGGGTTTATACGTCTAACGGGGCGTATACAATTCTCTACAACACAATGCTACACAAGTCTCATGTCTGATCTATGTAATTCTGATTCGATTCTCTTCTTTAAATTGGGCTTAAGTCAAAAGACATTGCCGCACAATAATGTTCGATTCTATATATAGTATACTTCAACTATATGTTCCTACAACATGTAATCTCCAATTACAATAAGGGGACAAGAATATTTACCTCGATGAGCCCAAAATTATCCAAGTTATAATGTCGATCTGAGCAAGGTTTAGCTCTACTCCGTGCGCTCCAATCCGCTCCAAACAACCCTTAGAAGTTCTAACCAACTTCTACTTAAATACTCCCACTCGCTATGAAGATTTCCCTAGGGTTTCGGTTTGAGACTAGAAGGACAAAAGGTAGTATTTCCGGACTCTACGTATAGAGGTAACTTTTGGAATACAACAAGGTAAAGGCTAAGGTATTTTGGGCATTATAACAATACTTGGAAGACAACTTTCTACCAAGGGGGTACCTCTCGGCCACACCAGGAGGAGGAGAACCTCTGCCACAAGGCCACTCAGGGGAGGGAAGGCTTGGGGCGAGAACAATAAGAGGAGAGGGGAAGGATTGCAAGACTTAGAACACATTTGGATGATGAAGTCTTCAACAAAGGGAGGGGTATTTATAGGGGAGCCAAGGGCCAACCAATGGACAAGATCAAGCCTTGCACAAAACAAGGCCACAACAAGGCACCAATCGGCCAAGGCCAAACCGCCCTGGCGTCGGCGAGGTGACAAGTGTCACCTCTCGTTAACCAAAAATGTTTCGCTCGGAAAAATCCGCAAAAATACAAAAGCGACATAGCCGGAATTTTCCCTACGCAAGCTCTGTAAGCGTTTAGTCGGCGACTCTAATCGGGTGTTGTGCACAAATTTCGAACCTATGCCAAACTTTAAGTCTCAAATTTTCATACGTACGTCTCCACGTACATACTCTGGAAACACGGGGTATAACACTAACGCGGGGACATACCGAGCTAATGAGTCGAACTCCACATTGTACTCCCGAACCGTACGCCCGCTCTGCCTCAACACCAAAAATCTGTCGGCCCGAGCCCTCCTCATCTGTGGAGGCAAGAAATGTGCAAGAAATGCCTCTGAGAACTCGTTCCATACCGCTGGAAGTGCATGCTCTCCCCGGGACAGCTCTCACGAATCAAACCAGTCGACTGCAGTATCACGCAGCCGATGTGAACCCAAGACCACTGATTCGGTATCCGAATCCTTGATCACTCTCATGATCCGCTGTAATTGTCGGATGAACTCCTGCGGATCGTCCTCAGGCCTCAATCCATAAAACACTGGCGGTGCGGCTCGTAAAGTCCCGCGATCTCAAACTATCCGCTCTCGGGTGAACTACGGGTACTCTGCACGAATCATTGCGTCAAACTTATCGCGTGCCTTGCCACTATCACGGCCAATAATCGGGCCATCTCTTTGTACCCAACTCCTGCTCCGGTGTGGGACTGAGTCTCAGTCTTGTGGTCTAAGCGACCATTCTGCGGCTCTAAACTCTACTGGGGATGGCGGCGTCGCAAAAATCGCCGTCTGAAGCACTATCTCAGGTACTGACCGAGCCTGCGCCCTCATACTCCTCTGTATCCTACCAGCGGCTTCCTCGGCTGTCTTGCCCATCTGGGCCCGGGTTGCCTTGCGCGGAGGCATAGCTGGTAAAAACGAAATGCGTCAGAGGGGTCCAACTTATAACACAACTCTAAGGCACGATCTCAGAATGAGAAGAATGGAAACCAATCCTAAATATCCTGCAGCCTCCTGATTATAGATGTGGTGCACAACACATCGATAATCAAGACTCTACTGAACACGATGCAGTAGACATTTTCCGAGGATTAAGCGCTCGATACCACTTTTGTCACGACCGTTCAGGGGCGTGGTAGTGCCTTACCGGCACCCAGTAGTCATACATCCAGTGTCGTAGAACATAAAAACAATACATGAAACAAATGTAAAATGAGGTACATTTTATCGAGAGAAAGTCGCCTTTCGGCGTATATATAAATACAAAGTTTGAGCAGTTAAATCCTTACAACCACACTTGTGATTACTACAGGACCTCTAGAGTTTTTATACAACATGACGGACGGGCCCCGCCATACCACAGAATGTACAAGTACCTCTGATGTGAGGACTATACCAAAAGATAAGCTTAGGAGAAGCGGAGCTTCCCAATCTGTTGAATCGTGATCCTATGGCGAGGATCAACGGCGGTGTACCTCACTGCGGCATGACGCGGCCCGAAGGAGTCGATAACAGTACCAGTATGTGGCGAAAAATCGTAAATGAAATCATAGTAGTCTATATAAAGCGGGAGACATGTATGATAACCAAACTACGATCCACGATAAATAGCGATCATGTCAAGTCGGGGACTCACGCCTCAAAGTCATCACTCGAATATAAATATGGGTCTCACGCCCAACATCAATCATGCGGTGGAGTACCTTCCTCTGCCGGCGATCTATGATATAATAACACGCGGCGTACTATGACACTATACAACCAAACCACGAAGGCGTCACGGGGCACGAAAGCCAACTACGGATACCAAAGCGTGTCACGTGGTGGCCGGGGCAATCGAGGGCTAACTACGGATACGAGCGTATCACGAGACCGCCACTCAACATCCAAACCACGAAGGCGTCACGGGGCAAATCAAAGCCAACTACGGATACCAAAGCGTGTCACGCGTGGCGGGGCAAATCTGAGGGCTAACTACGGATACCAAGTAGTATCACGAGACTTCACTAAACATCCAAACCACGAAGGCGTCACGGCAAGTCTGAAGCCAACTACGGATACCAAAGCGTGTCACGTGGTGGCCGGGGCAATCTGAGGGCTAACTACCAGATACCAAGGCCGTATCACGAGACTTCGCCACTAAACTGAACGGGACAAGTGTGAAGGCTAACTACCAGATACCAAGGCCGAATCAGTAAATCTCATGGAGAGCTAGTCCATGGAACAACAATACTAATGGAACCATACCCGTGGGCCACCCATCGTGTCGATGAGTCGAAAGGAAACAACAAGGCGGAATCAAAATAGAAGCATACTCGTGGGCCACCCGTCGTGTCGGTATTTCCAGCGATTAACAAAATAACACTCACAATGGAAACATACCCGTGGGCCACCCGTCGTGTCGGTATGTCGAAAGGATTGATTAGTGGAAGCATACAGTGGGCCACCCATCGTGTCGGTATGTCCATCAATCGAGAATAACATGGCCAAACCTCCATTTGAGAGGCGGTGGTATAGAAATACAATACTAACGACAAGGCTATCACGAAAACACATGCAAGTTACACACAACTCAAGGTACTTTCATTTTATGCCAAAGTCGGGTTTTAACCCCAAAGTACTACGTCGTTAAATTCTTTTAAAAGATCCATTTCTTTTACAAAGGTCACGATCCGTATTATAAAAATAGAGTGACCAACATTTTTAAGTAAACCAAAACAACTTCCATACTTTCCTTTTTAAACCAAATTAAGACAATACCATGCCTTCTTTTTAGACGAAAACACTTCTCCTTTTTAAAGTCAAGTTACCACTTTAAAAACCAATGATAAAACCATTCTTTTGTTTTCATAAAGTCGTTATAACTAACTTCCCATAAAGCTGTTATAACACTTTATGTTTTAAACCAATTTAGGACCAAACAATGTCTTTCTTTTTAAGAAAATTCTTCAATTCCTCAAGTCTCTTTTCTTTTAGAAATCAAGTTCCTTACTTTGAAATTTTAAGAAAATTAATGCTTGTTTATACTGATACCATAAAGTGTGAATAAAGCGGAATAACTAAGTAAGATGCGAAAAAACAGAATTTAAAACTTTAAAACATAAGAATATAATTTAAAACTTACAATTTTATTCAAAGCATAAGTAGAGAGAGGGATACAAGATCAGGCAAGGAATTATAGAGAGAGAGGGGTATTTCCGAATGCCTTAGCAATTACAAAGTGAGAACCTTAAATAGGCCTCGAATGAATTATTCGTCCTAACACGTGGACGGTTCTGTTTAAAACAAATGGACGGCTAAGAATTACATGTCCTTTTCTTTTGAAAAGGGCAAACGTCTTCTTACCTTTAAAGTCCTTTGTCTTCTACGCTTTATGTCGCTTTCTTTGGCTCTTTCTTTTCTGAAGAGGCAAATGTCGCTGTCTGCTTTATGGGTTTTGTCCTTTTGCTTTTGCGAAAGGGCAAATGTCACCATCTGCTTTACTTTTGACTCTTGCTTTTCCGAAGGGGCAAGTGTCGTTTTCTGCTTTATCACGAAGGCAAGTGTCGCTACTTTTACGAAAGGGCAAGTGTCACCATCACGCTTTCGTCCTTTTCGGAAGGGACTGCTGTCATTATTTCTTGAGATGCACATCTGCGTGAGCTTGTGCAATTCCTCGGGAATGAGCATGTCGCCATTATACATTTCACGTGGTTGGATTCCACTTCTTCATCCTCCAATTTTGCGAGCTTACAATAAGCTTCAGTTTCGATTTAGAACGTGAGGTTTCTCACGAGGAAGATGGACTTCTTCTTTGGTTTTACCTTAAGTTCTTCCAGGTTTTGGGCTCCGTCCTTTAATTACGATGGTCTTGCTTAAATAACGGATCTGTTTATCTCTGGATATCAAATGATCAATTAATGATATCTGAAATTCTTTTATTAAAAAGAACTTGCATAACTTAATATGTTACAGTAAAGTCGAAATCTGTTGTTCCTCTTGGAAACTCTTATACTTATCTGGAAGCTTAAGCTACCACTGTGAATTTCCTCCAAAGATGCTCGCATTCGTAGAACCATGCAGGAATAACTTTCTCCTTAATCCATACATATTTGATGAACCAAGTGTGGGTATTTGGCTAACATCTGAGAAAGTTGAACCATGCATCCTTATAATCATACCAATTATAGGCTTGCGATGCATGAGTCTGGATAATGGTATTTGGGTTTGTAGGTGATCTACATACCAATTAAATGGACTTAAAATCTTTTAATAGTAAACTTGGAATACTCGATTAAGTCTGTTTTATCAAAATACTTGTGTTAAACACATGGAGTCGGTATCAACTAAAATAAACTCATAGTACTTCCTAGTTTTGGGGAGTCTTGAGTATCCACATCTTGGTGATGCAATATGGGGTTTTAGCAAATCTTGTACCCTAAAATTTTCATCTTGTTTGTCGATTGCCATTATCGCAGTGCAGGTATGGATAAATTCTCATTTACGGATGAAGTGGTATCTCTTTCTTAGAGGGCCCTCTTGGTTTAGCTAACGAGTATGATTAGAGGAACCATCCATGTGTCTGCTGCAGGCGAATCTTTGGTGTAACCTTGAGCAGTGAACTTTGTTCCCCTTTTAGAGAGTGGTATAATTGGGAGATCTCCCAAAGCGTGAACCTATTTTGTCCAGGTTTATGAAGAATTGGAGCTATGGTTTTTCTGCAAAAGGCTGTTTCATTTTTTCTTCCAATTTATTCTGAAAAGGTGGTCTCATCGGGCGTAAGCCCTGGGATCCTGGCCTCATTATTTCCCTGCAAAATTCTCTCATCAGAAAATCTGGTAGAGAGTTTTCTCTTTTATAAAATCAAATTTAAAATTGAAATTTGATAATAAAGCACCTCTTGCAAAAATCTGTTTTGAAACTAAATTCTTTTGTAAAGTTTCTTTGGCTGTTTTGCAGTCGACTCTTTAAAATATTTAGCAAATTATTTTGGTACTACATAGTACTCTATATGAAACAATTTTGACTCTTATCAAATTGTTCGATTGTTTCTGAAGACTACTTCCTATTTAGGAGGTATCTGTCTTAACGATCCCTTTGGCCATTTCCACTGAAAGACGGCATAGGTCCTTCCGACCTTTCATGCTAAATCCAATGGGTTTTAGCCTGACTGTTAAAGACTTACTTTATCATAAAAGTCTTAGAGATTCCTAGACCTGGAATTTTCTGGACTAATCCTTTTATAAAACCTGCTATGTACCTAAGACTTCATATAGGAATCTTACAAGGATTTTAGCGAGAGAACTCAATGGCTCTATGGATTGGTTTATTGGTTCCTTGATATAGAACATATCTTAAGGACTTAATGGCTGCCTGAACAGATATCAATAAATCTTTTTTACTAGGTATCGAATTTACAATCCATTTAATGCTTTGTTAAGCGGTTTATGGTTTATCACGAGTCTCGAGACTCCTCTTTCTTTTCAAGTTCTTGTAAGAATAGAAAAGCTGAATAATTCTTTAGAATGTCTAATGATTTCTTTTTCAAGTAGATCATTGACTTATCTTTCTGATGTTTATGAGCTGTGGCTCATCTGGATCGATGCGGCTTTTGTGGGAATGTTCTTCTCACTCAAGTCATCCGTGTATAAGTGAATCTGGTATGCTTCTTTCTTTCATGAAAGCATTTGGTAAATTTGGACATATTTCTCTTTTCATAGAATCGATTAAAATTTTAACCACATTAATCATCAGGGGTTTTAAATTGGATTCTATTCCTTTTATTTTAACATCTTTTTACGTAGTTAACTTTGATTGGTTAATAGTGTATTTTAAAAGTTTTACATTTATCATGATCACGTGATCAAAAACATGCGTGTATGGGAACCTGAGTTTCTTCCCATGGGCGGTGTAAATCTTAGTTTAACTGCGGTATAAGCTTTTAGGAAGGATATCCCTAAATTTATCTCTTCAGTTATGATTTTAATAAAATCATTATCGAAGCAAATATCTTTATGAGCTTTTAGAAGCTTCGGTTTATATTAATGTTATCTTACGTAGCGAGTATAACTTACGGTACTTTTACTTAAGTACTTAGTTGGAATTAATCCTTGAAATACAATCTTGATACTGCTCCAGTCTAATAACTTAATAGATTTTTAATAAAATCTCTGTTTATTAAAACTTATTAATGACACAGTAGCTTAGCGCTTTGGACATTAACATTAACCTGGTTTTACTTCATGCTTGAGGAAGTGGGTGGTGTTAATTGATTATTAACAGGAATTAAATCCATTAATGAATCATTAACCAATGTTTCAGAATTATCATCTAATGAATCAGTTTTATCTTTCCTTTTATGTTTTCTGATTCTTTTCTTTTTGACTTTATTAACTCTGGTGGTTAATTTAGTGAGTTTGACCTCTGTGGGGTGTGATTCTTTTTGGTGAGGATTTCTCTTTTTAGATTTACAATCTCTTTTAATAAATCCTGAATCATAGTGTTTGTTTTAGTTTCTCTAATGGAAACTTCCTGGTGGTTATTAAGTGATAGCAGAACTCCTTTCATACAAAGTCTGATTTTCCGATTACTCTGTGATGCATTTGGAGGTGGAACTACGGGTATGTCGATGAACTTTTGTCACTGTAATATTTTCCTGAAGAAACTTCAGAATTATCACTGGACTGTTCTTCATTTAACTTTGTAATAGTTAATGAATTATTGTTCATTCTTCTTTTGGGTTTTCTGACCCTTTTCTCGATTTTAATAATCTTTGGACTGGTTAATCCATCCTTTTTACCATTTGAATTAGAACCCTTACTGGGTTTTTTGATTGAGTTCAGCTCTTTAAGCTTACTATTAATCCTGTTTGATAACTTATTATTATCATCTGAGTTTGAGCGGCGTTTTGCCAAACAATCTTTAATATTAAAGAAGTAATCAGAAAGGGTTTTCCTTTACATTCAATCGGTATATCACTAGACACGTGGGCCTTACTTGCGCGATGTCTTGTAACAAGCGTCGGATTTCTTCCTTTTCTCTTTGGAATCCTTTTGGATCCTTTCGTTCTTCTTAAGCAGTGGTTAATCAAGATCTTACCGCTACGGGGACCTTAATGTTCTAATGGCGAGATTCTTGTTTCAGCGGTATTCTCTCTTTTGAACCATTCTTGATGGTGTTAATACTTCATGCCATTATGGGTTTATCGGTGATTTGGAACCACAAAGAGTGCGTATTAGAATTAGTGCATTGCGTATCAACATCGATTATTTCTAAACTCTTTTCTTTCCTTGGTGGGAAAGTCTTTGTTGTACCATTTTATTTTCGGCGCTTTCCGAAAAAGAAAAGGATTTGAAATGATATGAGCAATTAATACTCTGTGCAGGTGATTCCAAATCGCGATAAACTCGTAACATGTGAAATGTATTAACTTCTTGAAAAATGGTTGAAGAAGAATCTTGTTGAAAGCGATAACTCCGCCATTAAGTCCGTAAAGTAGATGTGATTAACGATCGTTTAAGAAGCGAAAAGATCGAAAATCGAGAAAGGAAGAAATCGACGATTACAGATCTTGGTAAACTGCGTGTCTGATATGCGATTGAGCGAAAGAAAACCACTACGTTATAATATTAAAGATTGTTTGGCAAAGCCGCTTTCGAATGATAATAAGTTATCAACGAGATAATAAGCAAGCTTAAGATGAACTTCAATCAAATGGTAAAAAGATGAATTAACGATCAGGTATTAAAATAGAAAAAAGAAAAAAAGAATGAACAATAATTCGTTAACTATTACAAAGTTAAATGAAGAAACGATCGATATGAAGTTTCTTGAGAAAAATACGATGACAAAAGTTCATCGGTCGATCGATAGTTCCTTCGACTTGCGAAAATCTTTGGAAAATACAACGCTATGAAAAGGAGTTGATATCGCGAAACCAGTTCCATTGAAGAAAACTAAAACAACATTATGATCGAGTTTATTAAAGAGATTGTAAATCTAAAGAAATCTCGATCGAAAAAATCGCGATCCCAGTAGCTGAAAAACTGACTAAATTAACGATTCGACAACATAAAGTCAAAAAGAATCGAAAACATAAAGAAGATAAGCGATTCATTAGATGATAATTACGAACGATGATTGTGATTCATTGAGATTTAATTCTGTTATCGATTAACACCATTACGGCGAAGCGTAAACGGGTTATGTTGTGTCAGCGCTAAGCTACGTCGATAATAAGTTTTTAATAAGCATTTTATTAAAAATCTATTAAGTTATTGAACTGCGGAAGCGAATCAGTATTCTTGAGGATTCGACTAAATGTAAGTAAAAGTACGTGAAGATACTGCTGCTACGAAAGATAACATTAATATGGCGGAAGCTTCTAAGCTCATAAAATATTTGCTTATAATGATTTTATTAAAATCATAGCGAAGACTAAATTGGGGATATCACTAAAGCTTATGCGCAGTTAAGCGTATTTGCGATTATGGGAAGAAACCGTGTTCCCATGCGTCGTATTTTTATCGCGATGATCATGATAAGCGGCGATCTTTAAAAAATGCGACTATTAACGATAATTAACTAAAAAGATGTTAAATAAAGGAATAGAATCGATTTAACCGGTGATAATAAGTTAAGTACAATTGATTCTATGAAAAGAATATGTCGACTACCAAATACTGCGAAGCATCTTTGAATACGACAGATGACAGTGAAGAACGTTACGAACCGACGTCGATGAGCCGTGAGCTCGTAACTGATGAAGTCGATGATCTTGAAAAATCATTAGACGTTCACAAAGAATTATTGACTTTTCTTACGAAAAAGAAAGAGAGAGTCTCGTGATAAACAAAGCTTAAAATAGATTGGTACGATACTAGTAAAGATTTATTGATATTGCGGCAACCATTAAAGATATGTTCTATCGAGGATTAATAAACGATCCATAGAGCCGTTGAATCTGCTAAATCGATAAATTCTATAGAAATCTTGGAGTGCGTAACGCTTTATAAAAGGATGATCAGAAAATTCGGTCTAAATCTCTAGACTTTTATGATAAAGTAAGTCTTTAGCGATCGAACTAAAACCATTGGATTTAGTGAAAAACGGAAGGTTATCAATCTTCGATGAAATGGCGGAAGACTCGTTAAATACCTGCAAATAAGTAATCTTCGGCGATCGGCAATTTGATGAAGTCAAAGTATTTCATATAAAAGTATGTAATGCAAAATAATTTGCTAAATATTTTAAAAGTCGATAAACGACAGCTTTTACAAAAGAATTTGATTTCAAGCGATTTTTGCGAAAGCAGCTTTATTATCAAATTTGAATTTTAAATTTGATTTTATAAGAAAACTCTACCGGTACGATGAATTTGGCAGAAATAATGAGGCGGTCGAGGAACTACGCGATGGACTTTTAAATAAGTGGAAGAAAAATGAAGCGACTGCGAAAACTGCGATTCAATTCTTCGTAAACGATGACAAAATAGGTTCACGATTTTGGAAGATCTCTATACGATCTCCTAAAGGAAGAACGATTGGCCGTTCAACTACGCGGCGGCGTCTGAACGGATGGTTCCGAATCATACGGCGATTAAACGATGAACACCGAAAAGAGATACCGTCGAAAAATGAATTTATCCATGCCGAACGCCAATAATGGCGGACAACGATATAGTACAAGTTTGCTAAAACTGTTATCTGAACCGCGATGTGAATACTGAACTCGCAGGAAATGTATGATTTATTTTAGTTGATCTGCTCATGTCGAACAATATTTTGATAAAGCGAGCGAGTAGTTCAAGTTTACTATTAAAAGATTTTAAGTCATTTAGTGGTATGTGAATCTACAATGCCATTATCGACTTGAACGCAATTTGTAATTATTGTGATTAGAATGCGTGGTTCAAGCTTCTGTATGTTGGCAAATACCGCAATTTATGCGAAGAGATTGAAAGTTATTCGAGATAATTACGAATGGTGAAGCTCTGGAGAAATTCAGTGGTCAACTTCGAGATAAGTATTTCAAGAAGGCTAACAATTTTACTTTACGAACATATTAAGTTATGCAAGTTCTTTTAATAAAAGAATTTAGTATATCATTAATTGATCATTTGATATCGAGGAAGATAAAGGATCGTTATTTAACGAAGACGTCGTAAGGATGAGCAACCGAGGAAACAGGTAAACGAAGAAGAATCGTCTTCCGAGCGTTCATCGAGCGAAGAAGCTAACTTAAGCTGGAGGATGAAGAAGAAGTGGAATCGACGAATGAATGGCGGTGCTGATGGCGAGAATCGAATGACAAATGACGGCCGGTCGAAAAGACGTAAGCGAAAAGTGCGACACTTGCGACCGAAAATAAGAGACAGGACACTGTCAAATAACATTGCGGCGAAGCGCGCCGAGAAGAAGACATTAAAAGCGAACATTCTTGCCGAGAAGAAAGCGGCGACATTGCGAAAAAGACTTTAAACGTTAAGCGAAAAGAAAAGGACTTTAAAGCGGAAAGCGTTAATCGCGTGAAAGGACGTTATTCGAGGCTGTTTGGAAATCACTCTCTCTAAATTCCACGATCTTGTATCCTCTATGCTTTGAATAAAATTTATGAATTTTAAATTATATTCTTATGTTTTGGTTTTAAGTGTTTTCATCTTTGGTCTTAAGCTTTGTTTTATTAACACTTTATATCAACCATTGTTGGTAGAGATGAGTAGTCTCAAATCTTACAGTCATGGTTGTTCTTAGGTTGCTTTGAGTTTCTGTTACTCTGTTTGAATTCTGAATTCGTTAGAGCTACGGTATAGTGACTTATGAAGTTACCATTAGTAGTTTCTTTGTATCTTGTAGTTAGATGTTGTAACCTGTTCCGTTAGAAGTCATCTTGTTTAAAGTTCTGTAGTTACCGATGTTGTAACCTGTTACATTAGTCATCTTTAAGTTCTGTGTCATACTGCATTTAGTTAGGAGTCATTAGTTTGTAAGTTTAATCACTTAGAATTATTCGTTTGAAAGATTGATTGAAGTACTCTGAGTAAGCTTTCTGACGATATTGAAGCCAGCTAAGTAGTGGCGAAAGGTATGGTATTGGATGTCATTTGAAGAGCGTGGGAGATGGTCTCGGACAAATGAGCGAGTCCACTCTTAAGTTATTAAAAAGAATAGGAAATAGTGTTGATAAATTATGGATAGGAGAACTATTTAGGTAGTTATAGTGAATAATAACTAGTATGACTATTACGGTAGGAGAACTATTTAGGTAATTATAGTAATCGAAAACTAGTGTGATAACTACGGTAGGAGAACTATTTAGGTAATTATAGTTAGAAAAGAACTAGTATAGACAACTAAGATAGGAATACTGTTTGGGTAGTCGGAGGAATAGGAAAAGAGTAGGATTAAAGGCCTAGTAACAAGATAGAACAGCAGCCCTAGGTAAAGGATGGTAGTTTCCACGCTTGTCGACAGACCTTGGTTAAACCAAGAAGTTTATAAATGAAGATGCGTCAAGAATTTAATCTTATAAGAAAGTATAATTCTCAATAGTTAATTTACATAATTGAAAGTTATCATTATAATCAGAGGATAAAGGCTAATCTCAGAGAATTGGAGTATTATAAGACTGCTAAGCCTATAGAAGGTTTAGATAATCATAAGTCAGTCATAGTTAGACAAGTAATCATCAATAGAATGGTTCAACTCTACGAAGAAACCGAAGAGTTAAGGGTAAAGGTTCGCTCTTGTGCAACCTGGGAAAAAGTAGCGAGTCGATTAATCGAACTCTATACTATCCAGTATTAATGAAAACTTTTTTATCTCCAGAAGATAATTTAGTTAACAGAATTGATACTTTATTAGCTCGAGAGGCTAATCATAGTAAGGATAGATACCCAGTATCTTCTTCCGAATCCCGGGAGGAGGAAAAGTATTTTAACAGATCTGGTGAAACTATACTTGAACGAAAAGTTCAGAGGATAGACTATTCGCCAACAGTACCCAAAGTATACTGTCAACCAATTGATAGAAAGACTAACGGTCCCACTAAAAGCAATAAGCTTAGTGAACTCAGTATGATTAAAAATGATTTAATCAACAGAACTAATGATTTAGCTCTAGAAGCTAATTTAATCAAAAGGATTGATTCTTTGTTAGCTCCAGAAGCTAATTCAGTCAAAAGTAGAAGTACTAAGACTATGCTTCCACAAAAGCACAGTAAGCTTGGTATTATTAATGAAGATATCAATTTTATACCATAAAGTGTGAATAAAGCGGAATAACTAAGTAAGATGCGAAAAAACAGAATTTAAAACCAAAACATAAGAATATAATTTAAAACTTACAAATTTTATTCAAAGCATTGAAAGAGAGGGATACAAGATCAGGCAAGGAATTATAGAGAGAGAGGGGTATTTCCGAATGCCTTAGCAATTACAAAGTGAGAACCTTAAATAGGCCTCGAATGAATTATTAAATCTAACACGTGGGCCAGTTACATTTAAAACAAATGGGCTAAGAATTACATGTCCTTTTCTTTTGAAAGACAAGCGTCTTACGCTTTAAAGTCCTTTGTCTACCGCTTTATGTAAACTTTCTTTGGCTCTTTCTTTTACGAAGAGGCAAATGTCATATCTACTTTATGGGTTTTGTCCTTTTGCTTTTGCGAAAGGGCAAATGTCACCATCTGCTTTACTTTTGACTCTTGCTTTTCCGAAGGGGAAAGTGTCGCTTTCTGCTTTATCTGAAGGGGCAAGTGTCCTTTACTTTTCTGAAAGGGCAAGTGTCACCATCCTGCTTTACGTCCTTTTACGGAAGGGACTGCTGTCATTATTTCTTTGATGCGCATCTGCGTGAGCGTGCAATTCCTCGGGAATGAGCATGTCGCCATTATCATTTCAACGTGGTTGGATTCACTTCTTTCATCCTCGATTTTGCGAGCTTAATAGCTTCATTCAGTTTACGATTTAGAACGTGAGGTTTCTCCTGAGGAAGATGGACTTCTTCTTTCTGGTTTTACCTTAAGTTCTTCCCTGGGTTTTGGGCTCCATCCTTTAATTCTGATGGTCTTGCTTAAATAACGGATCCTGTTTATCTCCTGGATATCAAATGATCAATTAATGATATATGAAATTCTTTTATTAAAAAAGAACTTGCATAACTTAATATGTTCTGGTAAAGTCGAAATCTGTTGTTCCTCTTGGAAACTCTTATACTTATCCTGGAAGCTTGAAGCTACCACCTGTGAATTTCCTCCAGATGCTCCGCGTTCGTAGAACCATGCAGGAATAACTTTCTCCTTAATCCCTTCTGCATATTTGATGAACCAAGTGTGGGTATTTGTCCTAACATACAGAAAGTTGAACCATGCATCCTTATAATCATACCAATTATAGGCTTGCGGTCTGTGAGTCCTGGATAATGGTATTTAGGTTTGTAGGTGATCTACATACCAATTAAATGGACTTAAAATCTTTTTAATAGTAAACTTGGAATACTCGATTAAATCTGCTTTATCAAAATACTTGTGTTAGAAACTTCTATGGAGTCGGTATCAACTAAAATAAACTCATAGTACTTCTAGTTTTGAAGTCTTGAGTATCCACATCTTGGTGAGTACGTATAGAGGTTTTAGCAAATCTTGTACCTAAAATTTTCATCTTGTTTGTCGATTGCCATTATCGTGAAATGCAGGTATGGATAAATTCCCATTTCTGGATGAAGTGGTATCTCTTTCTTAGAGGCCTCTTGGTTTAAGCGCTTGAGTATGATTAGGAGAACCATCCCATGTATCTCTGCTCTGGGCGAATCTTTGGTGTAACCTTGAATGGTGAACACTGTTCCTTCCCTTTTAGAGGTGGTATAATTGGGAGATCTCCCAGCGTGAACCTATTTTGTCCATGGGTTTATGAAGAATTGGAGCTGATTTTTACGCAAAAGGCATTTCATTTTTCTTCCAATTTATTACGAAAGGTGGTCTCATCGCGTAAGCCACAGGATCTAGCCTCATTATTTCCTGCAAAATTCTCTCGTGAGAAAATGCAGAGTTTTCTCTTTATAAAATCAAATTTAAAATTCGAAATTTGATAATAAAAGCTTGCCTCTTGGCAAAAATCTGTTTTGAAACTAAATTCTTTTGTAAAGTTTCTTTGTCATTTTCGATCGACTCTTTAAAATATTTAGCAAATTATTTTGGTACTACATAGTACTCTATATGAAACAATTTTGACTCTTATCAAATTGTTATTTGTTTCAAGACTACTTCCTATTTAGGAGGTATCTGTCTTATGATCCTCGGCCATTTCCATCGAAAGGCGGCATAGGTCCTTGACCTTTCATGCTAAATCCAATGGTTTTTAGCACTTTGTTGTTAAAGACTTACTTTATCATAAAAGTCTTAGAGATTCCTAGACCTGGAATTTTCTGGACTAATCCTTTTATAAAACCTGCTATGTACCTAAGACTTCCTATAGGAATCTTACTCGGGATTTTATTACTTCAGTTGATAAAATTATAATATCAAAACTTGTGAGTCCACAATAGCTATTAATAACTCGAAAGAGATTGTTAAATTGCTATCAACTGAAGATATAAACAGATATAAAAAGGAATTTAATTTCCTTCACATAGGTTTGGTACAAATTGCTGTAAAGCCTTTGTATCGATTGGGACTTGATACCCCCATCTGTCTCTTATTAAGAGATGCAAGGTTATTAAACTTTGATGATTCCTTACTTGGAGTTCTACAAAGTAATTTAGCCAGAGGTCCAGTTTATTTTAACTGTTACCCAAATTTTTCAGTAGATATTAATGATCAGAACGTTATGGATACCTTAACGTTAAACATTAAAACGAAAAATATGAACAGTAAGATAAACACAAGAGAAATAGCTATAATATACGAGTATATTACAAGCTAATGAAAACAACCTTAGCTCAAAGCTAAACTAGTTAGCGATAAAGGTGCTACCGTGCTTATGGAAGCAAACCGGGAACATAGTAACATCTTTGTTCCAAGAATGCTAAAATGGAATGAAATTTTAGCAAAAGATGAATGGCAACGATGCTATTACGACCAAAGATAGAACCAGAGAGTTACGATATTGAACAAATAATCCGGATTTGGATGGTTCAATTGATTTAAAAATTTTAAGATCTAATGGAAGATACTCTTTGGTGCATCTTCTTCCAAACCAGGGAGGATGAAGAGTATTACGATAATTGGCGAAACTATACCGAGCGAAAAGTTCGGGAGTAGACTATTAAATCGTCATTACCCAAAGTCTACTATCGACCAATCGATAGAGCAGTGACCCACCGAAGTGAAATGCATGGTGGAGATAACAGGCATGATTAAAGAAGATATCGGTTTAAAATCGATTGGAATTACATTGATAAATTATGGAGAGATCAGAGAGCCATTAAAGAAAATGGTATGTAAGCACCTTTTCACTCAGTGAAAGGAAGGTGTTTACATACCATTTTCTTTTAATGGCGTTCTCTGGATCTCTCCATAATTTATCAATGTAATTCCACTTTATGGTATCAGAGCCATGTTGGTAGAGATGAGTGAGTAGTCTCATACTACCGTCCTTAGGGCGGTGTTGTTCTTAGGTTGCTAGGAAGTTCCTGTTACTCTGTTTGAATTCCTGTAGAGCTACCAGTATAGTGACCCTGTTCGCTAGTGGTTATACTGTTCTTAGTTTCTTTGTAGTTCTGATGTCGTAACCTGTTAAAGTCGGAAGTCATCTTGTTTAAGTTCTGTAGTTACGAAGCTGTTACCTGTTAGTTAGGAGTCCACTATTCCGGAGTAAGTTTAATCACTTAGAGGTGTTACTGTTTGAAAGATTGGTGAAAGTACTCTTTGAGTAAGCTTTCTGGAGCGATATTGAAGCTTGTTAGTAGAGGTAGGCGAAGGGTATGACTGTTGGATGTCGCTGAAGAACGTAGGAGATGGTCTCAGACAAACAGAACGAGTCACTCGCTTAAGTCATTAAAAATAATAGGAAATAGTGTTGATTATTACGGTAGGAGAACTATTTAGGTAATTATAGTGAATAATAACTAGTATGACTATTACGGTAGGAAAACTATTTAGGTAATTATAGTTGGTAGAGAACTAGTATAGACAACTAAGATAGGAATAATGTTTGGGTAGTCGGAGGAATAGGAAAAGAGTAGGATTAAAGGCCTAGTAACAAGATAGAACAGCAGCCCTAGGTAAAGGATGGTAGTTTCCACGCTTGTCGACAGACCTTGGTTAAACCAAGAAGTTTATAAATGAAGATGCGTCAAGAATTTAATCATATAAGAAGATATAATTCTCAAACTATTAAGTTGGTTACAATTAGTAACGAGTGTAATAGAAGGATAAAGGCAAACCTAAAAGAATTAGGGTATTATAAAATTGCTAAACCAATTGAAGGTTTGAATGACTTTCATCAAATCATAGTTAAACAGTTAATCATCAATAAGAGGACTGAACTCTATGAAGAAAACGTAGGGTTAAGAATAAGAGCTGATATCTTATCAACAGCGTTAAAAATTACTCATCGTTTGAATGAGCTTCATACAGTCCATTATTAATGGAAACTTTTTTATCTCCAGAAGATAATTTAGTTAAAAGGATTAATACTTTATTAGCTCGTGAGGCTAATCACAGTAAGGATAGATACCCAGTATCTTCTTCCAAATCCCGGGAGGAGGAAAAGTATTTTAACAGATCTGGTGAAACTATACTTGAACGAAAAGTTCAGAGGATAGACTATTCGCCAACAGTACCCAAAGTCTACTGTCAACCAATTGATAGAAAGACTAACGGTCCCACTAAAAGCAATAAGCTTAGTGAACTCAGTATGATTAAAAATGATTTAATCAACAGAACTAATGATTTAGCTCTAGAAGCTAATTTAATCAAAAGGATTGATTCTTTGTTAGCTCCAGAAGCTAATTCAGTCAAAAGTAGAAGTACTAAGACTATGCTTCCACAAAAGCACAGTAAGCTTGGTATTATTAATGAAGATATCAATTTTAAAATTGATTGGGAAACTCTTGATAAATTGTGGAGAGATCCAGAAAATGCCATTAAAAGAAAATGGTACAACAGCACTTTCCCACTCAAGGAAAGAAAAGAGTTTAGAAATAATTGGATAAGTGATATGAACAGAATTAATTCTAATACAGAATTCTTTAGGTGGTTCCAAATCACTGATAAACTCCATAATGGCATGAAGTGTACTAACACCATTGCTGAAGAATGGTTCAAAAGAGAGAATCTTTGTTGAAGCGATAACTCGCCATTAGAACAGATTAAGGTCCGTAAAGGGTAAGATCTTGATTAACGATCGTTTAAGAAGAGCGAAAAGGATCCAAAAGGAATCAAGAGAAAAGGAAGAAATCCGGCGGTTATTTACAAGATCTTTGGTGCAAGTAAGGCCACGTGTCTAGTGATATACCGATTGGAGCAGAAGGAAAACCGCTTTACGATTACTTCTTTAATATTAAAGATTGTTTGGCAAGCGCGCTCAAACTCGGATGATAATAATAAGTTATCAAGCAGATTAATAGTAAGCTTAAAGAAAGTGAACTCAATCAAAAAACCCGATAAGGGTTCTAATTCAAATGGTAAAAGGATGGATTAACGGTCGAAGATTATTAAAATCGAGAAAAGGTCGGAAAACCCAAAGAAGAATGAACAATAATTCATTAACTATTACAAAGTTAAATGAAGAAACGATCCGATGATAATTCAAGTTTCTTCAGAAAATATTCAGATGACAAAAGTTCATCATTCTGATCCGAGTAGTTCCACCTCCATTTGCGAAATCTTGGGAAAATGCATACTTGTATGAAAAGGAGTTCGGTTATCACGAATAACCACCAGGAAGTTTCCATTAGAGAAACTAAAACAAACACTATGATTCAGGATTTATTAAAAGAGATTGTAAATCTAAAAAGAGAAATCCTCAGTCTGAAAAAGAATCACAATCCCACAGAGGCTGAAACCTTGACTAAATTAACGATTCGAGTTAATAAAAGTCAAAAAGAAAAGAATCAGAAAACATAAAAGGAAAGATAAAACTGATTCATTAGATGATAATTCTGAAACATTGGTTAATGATTCATTAAGGGATTTAATTCCTGTTAATAATCAATTAACACCACCCACTTCTGAAGAAGCAGGAAGTAAACCAGGGTTAATGTTAATGTCCAAAGCGCTAAGCTACCAGGTCATTAATAAGTTTTTAATAAACAGAGATTTTATTAAAAAATCTATTAAGTTATTAGACTCTGGAGCAGATCAAGATTGTATTTGCGAAGGATTAATTCCAACTAAGTACTTAAGTAAAAGTACCCGTAAGTTATACTCTGCTACAGAAGATAGCATTAATATAAACTGGAAGCTTCTAAAAGCTCATAAAGATATTTGCTTCGATAATGATTTTATTAAAATCATAACTGAAGAGATAAATTTAGGGATATCCTTCCTAAAAGCTTATACCGCAAAGTTAAACGGTATTTACACCAGTTCTATGGGAAGAAACCTTGTGTTCCCATACGTACATGTTTTTGATCACAGTGATCATGATAAACAGAAAACAGTCTTTAAAATACGGCTATTAACCAATCAGGTTAACTACGTAAAAAAAGATGTTAAAATAAAAGGAATAGAATCCAATTTAAAAACCCCGGAGGTGATTAATAGGGTTAAAATTTTAATTGATTCTATGAAAAGAGAAATATGTCCAGCTCTACCAAATGCTTTCTGCGAAAGAAAGAAGCATACTGTAGATCTGCCATACACGGATGACTTGAGTGAGAAGAACATTCCCACAAAAGCCAGACCGATCCAGATGAGCCATGAGCTCATGAAACACTGTAAAGAGGAAGTCAATGATCTACTTGAAAAAGAAATCATTAGACATTCTAAAAAGAATTATTCAGCTTTCTATTCTTACAAGAACGCTGAAAAAGAAAGAGGAGTCTCGAGACTCGTGATAAACCATAAACTGCTTAACAAAGCATTAAAATGGATTAGGTACCCGATACCTAGTAAAAAAGATTTATTGATATCTGTTCAGGCAGCCATTAAGTCCTTAAGATATGTTCTATATCAAGGAACCAATAAACCAATCCATAGAGCCATTGAGATCTCTGCTAAAATCCCGAGTAAGATTCCTATAGGAAGTCTTAGGTACATGCGAGTTTTATAAAAGGATTAGTCCAGAAAATTCCAGGTCTAGGAATCTCTAAGACTTTTATGATAAAGTAAGTCTTTAACAGTCAGGCTAAAAACCATTGGATTTAGCATGAAAGGTCGGAAGGACCTATGCTGCCTTCGATGGAAATGGCGGAGGATCGTTAAGACAGATACCTCCTAAATAGGAAGTAGTCTTGAAATGATCGAACAATTTGATAAGAGTCAAAATTGTTTCATATAAGTACTATGTAGTACCAAAATAATTTGCTAAATATTTTAAAGAGTCAAAAGCGACCAAAGAAACTTTACAAAAGAATTTAGTTTCAAAACAGATTTTTGCCAAGAGGCAGCTTTATTATCAAATTTGAATTTTAAATTTGATTTTATAAAGAAAACTCTCTGCAGTTTTACGATGAGAGAATTTCTTGAAATAATGAGGCGAGATCCTGGGGCTTACGCGATGAGACCACCACCGAGAATAAATTGGAAGAAAAAATGAAACGACCTTTTGCGAGAAAAAGCAGCTTCAATTCTTCATAAACCGGTGGACAAAATAGGTTCCACGATTTTGGGAGATCTCCCAATTATACGATCTCCTCTAAAAGGGGAAGAGCAGTTCACTGTTCAAGGCTACACGGCATCTGCCCGCAGCGAGCGATTCTGAGATGGTTCCCGGAATCATACTCGAAGCGATTAAACGGTGGGCCTCTAAGAAAGAGATACGGCCCGTCGAGAAATGGAATTTATCCATACCGGACCTTGCCAATAATGGCCTTTGGACAAACAAGATGAAAATTTTAGGGTACAAGATTTGCTAAAACCTGTTATACTGGACCACGGTATGTGGATACTCAAGACTCTCGAAAACTAGGAAGTACTATGAGTTTATTTTAGTTGATCTGAGCTCATAGAAGTCGAACACAAGTATTTTGATAAAGCAGGACGGAATTGAGTATTCCAAGTTTACTATTAAAAGATTTTAAGTCCATTTAATTGGTATGTAGATCACCTACAAACCCAAATACCATTATCCAGACTCACGGACATGCCTATAATTGGTATGATTATAAGGATGCGTGGTTCAACTTTACGTATGTTAGGCCAAATACCCACACTTGGTTCATCAAATATGCAGCAGGATTAAGGAGAAAGTTATTCCCGGATGGTTCTACGAATGGTGGAGCATCTTTGGAGAAATTCACAGTGGTAGCTTGAGCTTCCGGGATAAGTATAAGAGTTTCCAAGAGGAACAACGATTTCGACTTTACGAACATATTAAGTTATGCAAGTTCTTTTTAATAAAAGAATTTCGTATATCATTAATTGGTCATTTGATATCGTGAGATAAACAGGATCCGTTATTTAAGCAAGACCATGAATTAAAGGATGGAGCCCAAAACCGGGGAAGAACTTAAGGTAAAACCGAGAAGAAGAAGTCCATCTTCCTCGGAGAAACCTCACGTTCTAAATCGAAACCGTAAGGAAGCTATTAGAAGCTCCGCAAAATTGGAGGATGAAGAAGAAGTGGAATCAACCACGGTGAAAGCAGATAATGGCGGCATGCTCATTCCCGAGGAATTGCACAAGCTACGCGAATCGTGCCTCGGAAATAATGACGGTCCTTCCGGAAAAGGGCGTAAAGCGGGATGGTGACACTTGCCCTTCGGAAAAGTAAGGACATTTGCCCTTCAGATAAAGCGGCGACACTTGCCCCTTCGGAAAAGCAAGAGTCAAAAGTAAAGCAGATGGTGACATTTGCCCTTTCGCAAAAGCAAAAGGACAAAACCCATAAAGCAGACAGCGACATTTGCCTCTTCAGAAAAGAAAGAGCCAAAGAAAGCGACATAAAGCAGAAGAAGACAAAGGACTTTAAAGCAGAAGAAGACGTTTGCCCTTTCGAAAAAGAAAAGGACATGTAATTCTTAGCCGTCCATTTGTTTTAAACAGAACCGTCCACGTGTTAGGACGAATAATTCATTCGAGGCCTATTTAAGGTTCTCACTTTGTAATTGCTAAGGCATTCGGAAATACCCCTCTCTCTCTAGAATTCCTTGCCTGATCTTGTATCCCTCTCTTTCAATGCTTTGAATAAAATTTGTAAGTTTTAAATTATATTCTTATGTTTTGGTTTTAAATTCTGTTTTTTCGCATCTTACTTAGTTATTCCGCTTTATTCACACTTTATGGTATCAAAGCCATGTTGGTAGAGATGAGTGAGTAGTCTCATACTACCGTCCTTAGGGCGGTGTTGTTCTTAGGTTGCTAGGAAGTTCCTGTTACTCTGTTTGAATTCCTGTAGAGCTACCAGTATAGTGACCCTGTTCGCTAGTGGTTATACTGTTCTTAGTTTACTGTAGTTACCGATGTCGTAACCCTGTTCCGTTAGAGGTCATACTGTTTAAAGTTCCTGTAGTTACCGATGTTGTAACCCTGTTCCGTTAGAAGTCATACTGTTTAAGTTCCTGTAGCTACCAGAACTGTTTACCTGTTCCGTTAGGAGTCCACTATTCCGGAGTAAGTTTAATCACTTAGAGGTCGCACTGTAAGTTTAATCACTTAGAACTATTTAGGTAGTTATAGTGAATAATAACTAGTATGACTATTACGGTAGGAGAACTATTTAGGTAATTATAGTAATCGAAAACTAGTGTGATAACTACGGTAGGAGAACTATTTAGGTAATTATAGTTAGAGAAGAACTAGTATAGACAACTAAGATAGGAATACTGTTTGGGTAGTCAGAGGAATAGGAAAAGAGTAGGATAGAATCCTAGTAACAAGATAGAACAGCAGCCCTAGGAAAAGGATGGTAGTCTCCACGCTTGTTAACAACCCTTTGGTTAAACCAGAAGATTGATAAAATGAAGATGCGTCCAGAGTTTAAATACATAAGAGAATTTAATTCTCAGATAATGAAAATAGTAATTCAAAGTCATTTCAGTAATAATTTGTTAAGGGAAAACCTTAGAGAGTTAGAGTACTATAATGTTGCTAGACCCGCTCCAGGGTTAGATTCTTACTGCCAAACTATAGTCTGGCAAGTTATCACTAGAAAGAGGAACTAAGAGGATGAAAAAGAATCATAACATTTCTCGCCCCAAAGCGTATAAAAAGAATTATACTCATAAAAAGAAGTATAACAGAGAAAGCAACAGCAAAAATACAAAGATAAGAGGAACTTGCTGAATTAAAAAGCCACATGGCCAATAAATGCAGTGAACCTGATAAAAGGAAGGATAAGATTAATCTGTTGGGAATTGATCCCAAAACGAAAGATAAACTGTTTACTATTCTAAATGAACGATCGATAATAGCTCAAGAATCTTTCGACGCTTTCTGATGTGAAGGATCAACTGGATGCAGGTTCTGATTCAGATAGTTCCACTTCCAGCTTTGACTGCGAATGTACTGGGAAAATCTGCACATGTACCAAACAGACGATTGGCGTTATCTCAAGTAGCAGCCAAGAGTTTTTCTTTGACATGGTCGATCACATTGATGACGACAATATTAAAAGGCAATACCTGAAAGAGCTCAAGAAGCTTGTCATTAATCAGAAAAAAGAAAAAGGGATTATATAGCCCTATGACATGAAAAGGGTTTTTAACAAATTTAAGAACTCTAAATCAGGTACTTCATTACCGGACTTAATAAAAGAAGTCTCGGATCTGAAGGAAGAAATCCTTCGAATAAATAAAAGGCTCAGTTCATTAGAAACTGAAACACTGGCCAAAACCAGAAGTCCGGATCTCACGAAAGATCCCCAAACATCGTCTATTTTTAAACAGATAATTACTGATAATCAAGATGATGAAGAAACAGATATTAATTCTGATTCAGGGTTAACTTTGATATCTAGGGCTAGAGCATTAAGCTACCATGTCCCAATTAAGTTAATTATTGACGATTTTGCTATCGAAAGAATAGCACTTTTAGATTCAGGAGCGGATCAAAACTGCATCCGCGAAGGTATAATCCCTACCAAGTACTTAAACAAGAGTACGCATAGATTATACTCCGCCACAGGAGAGAATATAGAAATTAATTATAAACTCTCAAAAGCATTCGTATGCAATAAAAATATTGCATTTACTAATAGCTTTATCATAACCAAGGATATAAGCGAGAAATTATTTTAGAACACCATTCCTAGCTCTGATACCTTATACGGCAAAACGGATGGTATTCACACCAACACTATTGGAGAAAATCTGATATTTGCTTACATATATCCTTTGACAACTGATCAGAGTGATCGTATTAGGCGAAAGTGGTCTTTAGAACACGGCGGACTAAAACCATTTGAGTAAGCACGAAGGTTGGAAGGGCACATGCCACATCATTGGTAAGGATAGGTAAAAGACGCCATTAGAGAAAGCACGAAAGGCTGGAAGGGCCTGTGCCGTATCATTGGTAAAATAAGCCAGAAAATAAGCTGCTTAGAACCAGAAACAATCCCAGAATTGTTTGGTTACTACGTTTTCATAAGTATTTTATCAAAACATTGATTTTGAAGTTTTATGAGTCTCTTATCAAAACATTGATTTTAAAAGATCATATAAGTCTTTTATCAAAAGTTAATTTTGAAAAAACAGGTTTTAAATCTATAACAATTTTCCTGCAAAACATTTGTTATGGCACCATAAGTTCCATAGACATTTTGGCATAGATCATCCACAAAGTAGTTCTCCAGAAGAACCACAGGCATTAATGTCCGGCAGGTAAGTCAGCCCATTTCACCGGCAAAGATGAAACAAGAAGAAGGCTCCAGAACGCCTTAAACAAAATAATAGAGACATGACATAAAAGTCAAACAGGTAACCCCACCCACGCAGACGTGCAACAAAGCAGTCCCTTCAAGAAAAGGACACAAAGCAAGATGGCGACATTTGCCCTTTCGTAAAAGAGGACACTTGCCTTCGATAAAGCGGCGACACTCGCCTTCTGAAAAGCAAAGAGTCAGCGGATGGTGACATTTGCCCTTTCGCAAAGCAAAGGACAAAACCAATAAAGCGGCGACATTTGCCTCTTCAGAAAAGAAAGAGCCAAAGAAAGCGACATAAAGCAGAAAAAGACAAAGGACTTTAAAGCAGAAGAAGACGTTTGCCCTTTCGAAAAAGAAAAGGACATGTAATCTTAGCCGTCCATTTGTTTTAAACAGAACCGTCCACGTGTTAGGACGAAATAGTTCATCCGAGGCCTATTTAAGGCTCTCATTTGTAAACGAAGAAGGCATTCGGAAATACCCCTCTCTCTCTATAATTCCTTGCCTGATCTTGTATCCCTCTCTCTACTTATGCTTTGAATAAAATTGTAAGTTTTAAATTATATTCTTATGTTTTAAAGTTTTAAATTCTGTTTTTCGCATCTTACTTAGTTATTCCGCTTTATTCACACTTTATGGTATCAAAGCCATGTTGGTAGAGATGAGTGAGTAGTCTCATACTACCGCCCCAGGGCGTGTTGTTCTTAGGTTGCTAGGAAGTTCTGTTACTCTGTTTGAATTCTCAGAGCTACCAAGATAGTGACCACTTCGCTAGTGGTTATCTCGTTCTTAGTTTCATCAGAGTTACCGGCGTCGTAACCCTGTTCCGTTAGAGGTCATACTGTTTAAAGTTCCTGTAGTTACCGATGTCGTAACCCTGTTCCGTTAGAGGTCATACTGTTTAAAGTTCCTGTAGTTACTGATCTTGTATCCCTCTCCTTTCAATTCTTTGAATAAAATTTGTAAGTTTTAAACTTATGTTTTAAATTATATTCTTATGTTTTAAAGGTTTTCGCATCTTAAATAGTTATTCCGCTTTATTCACACTTTATTCTTGGTTTTCGCATCTTAAAGCTAATTTAATCAAAAGGATTGATTCTTTGTTAGCTCCAGAAGCTAATTCAGTCAAAAGTAGAAGTACTAAGACTATGTCGCTTTCTGATTTATTGGTTTTGTCCTTTGCTTTTGCGAAAGGGCAAATGTCACCATCTGCTTTATGTCAGTCTTGACTCTTGCTTTTCTGAAGGGGCAAGTGTCGCTTTCTGCTTTATCCGAGGGGCAAGTGTCCTTTACTTTTCTGAAAGGGCAAATGTCGCCATCTTGCTCTGTGTCCTTTTCTTGAAAGGACTTAACTGTTTGACTTTTATGTCACGTCTCTATTATTTTGTTTAAGGCGTTCTGGAGCCTTCTTCTTGTTTCATTTTTGCCAGTGAAATGGGCTTTTCTTGTTCTGGCTATTTTCTTGCTGACTTACCTTGTTCTTCTGGAGAACTGCTTTGTGGATGGTCTACGCCAAAAAATGTCTATGGAACTTATGGTGCCATAACAAATGTTTTGCAGGAAATTCCTTTAAATAGTTATAGATTTAAAACCTGTTTTTCAAAATTAATTTTTGATAAAAGATTTATACGATCTTTAAAATCAGCGTTTTAATAAGAGACTCATAAAACTTCAAAATCAATGTTTTGATAAAAGACTTATGAAAACGTAATAACTAAACAACTCTGGGATTGTTTCTGGTTGTTCTAACTGGTTCTAAGCAACTTATTTTCTGGCTTATTTTACCAATGATACGGCACAGGCCCTTCCAGCCTTTCGTGCTTTCTTCAATGGCGTCTTTTATTACCTTTACCAATGATGTGGCACAGGCTCTTCCAGCCTTTCGTGTTTACTCAAATGGTTTTAGTCTGGTTGTGTTCTAAAGACCACTTTCTGCCTAATACGATCATTCTGATCAGTTGTCAAAGGATTTATGTAAGGAAATATGAGATCTTCTCCCATAGTGGTGGTGTGAATACCATCTGGTTTTGCCGTATAAGGCTGTATCTGGGCTAGGAATGGTGTTCCTAAAATAATTTCCTCAGTTATATCCTTGGTTATGATAAAGCTATTAGTAAATGCAATATTTTTATTGCATACGAATGCTTTTGAGAGTTTATAATTAATTTCTATACTCTCTCCTGTGGCGGAGTATAATCTATGCGCATTTTATTTAAGTACTGGTAGGGATTATACCTTCGCGAATGCAGTTTTGATCCGCTCCTGAATCTAAAAGTGCTATTCTTTCGATAGCAAAATCGTCAATAATTAATTTAATCGGGACATGGTAGCTTAATGCTCTAGTCCTAGATATCAAAGTTAATCCTGAATCAGAATTATTATCTGTTCCTTCATCATCTTGATTATTAGTAATTATCTGTTTAAAAATAGACGATGTTTGGGGATCTTCCGAGATCCGACTTAGTTTTGGCTGTTTGATTTCTAATGAACTGAGCCTTTTATTTATTCGAAGGATTTCCTCCTTCAGATCCGAGACTTCTTTTATTAAGTCTGGTAATGAAGTACCTGATTTAGAGTCCTTAAATTTATTAAAAACCCTTTTCATGTCATAGGGCTCTATAATCCCTTTTTCTTTTTTCTGATTAATGACAAGCTTCTTGAGCTCTTTCAGGTATTGCCTTTTAATATTGTCGTCATCAATGTGATCGACCATGTCAAAGAAAAACTTCGTCGCTACTTGAGATAACGCCAATCGCCATGCTTGGTACATGTGCGATTTTCCCGACATTCGCAATAAAGCCGGGAAGTGGAACTATCTGAATCAGAATCTGCATCCGATGATCCTTCGTCATCAGAAAAAGCTATCAAGATTCTTCGAGCTATTATCGATCGTTTCTTCATTTAGAATTGTAAACAGTTTATCTTTCGTTTTGGGATCAATTCCCAACAGATTAATCTTATCCTTCCTTTTATCAGGTTCATCAGATTTATCGCCATGTGGCCTGCTTTTTCCGCAATTCCAGCAAGTTCCTCTTATCTTTGTATTTTTCTTTGTTGCTTTCTCGTTATACTTCTTTTATGAGTATAATTCTTTTATACGCTTTGGGCGAGAAATGTTATGATTCTTTTCATCCTCTTGATGCTCTTTGAGGAGCAGAAATCTTAACATAGCCAAGTCTTCGCAGAACTTCCTAACTCTCCTTCGTGGAGTATTTTTGTATCTGGTTATTAAGCTTTATAGAATTACATAATTCTAAGCTGTCATATTAATATAGCTGATTAAATCTCCATATGTCATGATTGCATAGTGAGTATCACCATCATGGCATCTCACGATATCGTTCTTACCTTCTACAAGAGTTTGGGCAAACCATCGATAAATCTTTCTTTCCAATAATCATGGTTCTGATCGAGTCTCAACATGACTTTGTTAAGAAATATATCTTCATACCATTTAAAATCGTGTAATTTTGGACACGTTAGATTATTAAGGATCTCTAAACTTCTGTCTTGGAAAAGTTTTGGATCACCAACAAAATGTTTCCCGATACAGTATAACAGGGTTTCCGAGGCATCACTGTGAACTTCATTAGTAAAACTGTTATCGATGTTCCTTATTTGGACTGTGGTAGTTGCATTCATGATGCTTGCTTTTTCAATGTCAAATAAAAAGTTTTCCCACCAATTTTTCAACATTCCAGTGAAACCTGAAATGATAATTGACGCCAATTGGGCATCGTCCGCATGAGTCTTTATTTTATAACTGGTTAAACAGACTCCCATTTCGTGGAGCACTTTAACAACTTGTCCTTCTGACATGCCGTCAATGTTCCATTCATGGACTTCATCACCCGAGTAAGTGGCCGGGGGTGGAATTCGTTCTTCAAACAACATGTCTGGGAACGTAGATTGTTTATAAAAATTCTTTCCATTAGTCCTGTCTAATTTCAGAATTCTATTAACATCTGGATTACCTTTAGAGCTAGAACCTTCGCTTAGCATTCTTACTGAGCGGTTAGATTCCTTTGAGGTGGATCCTTCATAGACTTTCATCTCTTTAAACTTACTACTGATTCTGTCTAGCAGATCATCTTCGATTCCTTTCCCAAATTTTGGATGGCTTTTTGCCGAAAACTGGGGAATCTTAAAAAGAGGTTCGGCTAAGGTTTTCTCCTCCGACCTTACTGGTGTATTCCTAAACGTAGAAGCATTGCTTGCCTCAGAAATCTGATTAGAGATAACATGTAACAACTGATTGGTGTAGTTGTTCTGTTGTAAAACTTTATTAATATCACCTACATGTGTGATACCACTTGGTTCTTTTATGTCCCTTTTAAAAGGGGTAGCGGTTAAGACTTCACCGTCTACGAGAATCTTTATCTGTTCTAAGGGAGGTGTTACTGACTCAACAGTTCTTTCACCTGTGAACCATTTTTTTACAATGGTACTCAGACACTGTCTGTCATTATGGAGTTTATCAGTGATTTCAAACCACCTAAAGAATTCTAGATTTGCTCTAACATTGTTCATGTCTTTTATCCATGTTTCTTTAAACACCTTCCTTTCACTGAGTGAAAAGGTGCTGACATACCATTTTCTTTTAATGGCGTTCTCTGGATCTCTCCATAATTTATCAATGTAATTCCAATCGATTTTAAAACCGATATCTTCTTTAATCATGCCCAAGCTATCTCCACCATGCATTTCACTTCGTGGGTCACGATCGTTTCATCGATTGGTCGATAGTAGACTTTGGGTACTGACGACGAATAGTCTACTCCCTGAACTTTTCGTTCGGGCATAGTTTCGCCAGAATTATCAGAATACTCTTCATCCTCCCGGGGTTTGGAAGAAGATGCACTGAAAGAGTATCTTCCATTAGATCTCAAAATTTTTAAATCAATTGAACCATCCAAATGCTGGATTATTTGTTCAATATCAGAACTCTCTGGTTCTATCTTTGGTTGGGTAATAGCATCGGCGTTATTCATCTTTTGCTAAAATTTCATTCCATTTTAGCATTCTTGGAACAAAGATGTTACTATGTTCCTGGTTTGCTTCCATAAGCATGGTAGCACCTTTACTGCTAACTAGTTTAGCTTTTGGAGCTAAGGTTGTTTTCATTAGCCTGTAATATACTCTGTATATTATAGCTATTTCTCTTGTGTTTATCTTACTGTTCATATTTTTCGTTTTAATGTTTAACGTTAAGGTATCCATAACGTTCTGATCATTAATATCTACTGAAAAATTTGGGTAACAGTTAAAATAAACTGGACCTCTGGCTAAATTACTTTGTAGAACTCCAAGTAAGGAATCATCAAAGTTTAATAACCTTGCATCTCTTAATAAGAGACAGATGGGGGTATCAAGACCCAATCGATACAAAGGCTTTACAGCAATTTGTACCAAACCTATGTGAAGGAAATTAAATTCCTTTTTATATCTGTTTATATCTTCAGTTGATAGCAATTTAATAATCTCTTTTGAGTTATTAATAGCTACTGTGGACTCACAAGTTTTGATATTATAATTTTTTATAAAATCAAACTTTCCTGTTTCATAAACAGATTTGAAAGATTCTTTTGGAATATTCCAATTCTGCAAATCTTTTTCAACTTTAGCAATCTTTGAAGTTGCTAAGTTTTCACTGTTGATGTTATTCATCATTATTAGTAAGAGACTGTGTGGAGTCTTACTAAGTATTCAGACATAGATTGTCTTTTCGTTAAATAGCTAAGATATCTTCTTAATCTGCTAACTTCTTCGTCTAATTCAATTCTCTTTCCAATGATTATTTGCCAGACTATAGTTCGGCAGTAAGAATCTAAACCTGGGGCTGGTCTAGCAACTGAATAATAATCTAACTCTCTGAGAGTTTCTCTTAGGTGCTTATTGCAATCCTTACTTGCTATGACAAATTCAAGAATCTGAGAATTATATTCTCTTATGTAATTAAATTCTGGACACATCTTCATTTATAAAAATACTTTGTTTAACCAAAGGGTTGTTGTCAAGCGTGGAGACTACCATCCTTATCCTAGGGCTGCTGTTCTATCTTGTTACTAGGACTCAATCCTACTCTTTTCCTATTCCTCCGACTACTCAAATAGTACTCCTATCCTAGTTGTTTATACTAGTTCTTTACTAACTATAATTACCTAAATAGTTCTCCTATCCTAGTTGTCTACACTAGTTCTTGTCCTTTCTTTACCTAAATAGTTCTCCTATCCTGGTTGTCAACACTATTTCCTATTCTTTTTAATAACTTAAACAGTGACCACGTTCTGTTTGTCTGAGACCATCTCCTACGTTCTTGTTATACCCCGTAGTTCCTGGGTATGTATGCGAGGACGTACGTACGAGAATACGACAGAAAGATTGGAAAGGAAGAAAGAGGTGATTTTTCCACGGAAAAGTTTCCGGTTTTTGTGAAGGAAAAAGGTTCGTTAATGGGAATTGGATTCCCAGATTTGGTATTCGGACTTCCTGGAATATTAGAAAAATATGGAATTTTATTTTCGGAAGATGTTTTATTTTGGGCCAATAGGAGGGTGACACGTGTCACCCCCGCCTAGGTGGCTTGGCCGAATGGCATTTGTGCACAACACCCGGTTAGAGTCGTTTTTCGACGAAACGTTTTACATAACTTGCGAGAGGAAAATTCCGGCTATGTCTTTTCTTATTTTTGCGGATTTTTCCAGAGACTAACATTTTGGACCAACGAGGGCGACTTGGCACCCTCTCATCAGTGGGCAAAGTGGCGCACTTGGACGATGGGGTGTCAAGTGGTAGATATTTTTGGTAGATATTTGTGAGGTTTTAAGGAGTAGGACTGGGGGTATTGGGCATATCTCGCCCTACACTTGTGTAGCACTTGGCTAGATCTTCGCCATTGGTTGGCCTGGCTTGTAGTATAAATACCCTCCCTTTGATGAACTTCTTCATCCATAAATTTGCCTAAGTCTTGAAAGCTCTCCTTCCTCCTCCTTGTGTTGAGTTCGCCAGGGCCTCCTCAGGCCGAGAGCACCCCCTCTGTGGGTGCTAGCCGAGCGTGTACCCCCCCTCGCCTAGTTGCTTTGCATGATACCCCTTTGTGGTGTAGAAATACTCTCTAAAGTATTGTTATAATGCCCAAATTACCTTAGCCGTATACCTTGTTGTATTCTAAGGTTATACCTATACGAAAAGCCCGTAAATACTATTATACTTCCGTCACCACAAACCGAAACCCTAGAAATCTCCATAGCTTGGAGTATTGTGTAGAAGTTGTTAGAACTTCTAAGGGTGGTTTAGAGCGGGTTGAGCGCCGGAGTCGAGCTAAACGATTGCCCAGATCGACTTTATACTTGGATAATTATGGGCTTATCGAGGTAAATATCTTGTCCTCTATTGTAATTGGAAATTACATGTTGTTAGAATATATAGTTGAAGTATACTATATATAGAATCAACGTGGTTAGTTGGCAATGTCTTTTGACTTAAGCCCAAGAATCGAATCGAATCAGACATGAGACTTGTGTAGTAAGATCGTGGAGTAGAATTGTACCCGTCGTTAGATGTATAACCCCTCGGTTGGCTTCGTAGCCGCCTGTTAGAGAGAGAGATTTACGCCATGCGGGAGGTGCCGCCAATTTTTCTGAGAATGTTCTCGCGATAAGGTCTAAATGTTAATAAGCGCCTTGTGGCCTTATAGGTTGAAGTACTACGTGTGGCGCGTTCTACTTGGCTTAAGGAGTAGCCGGTTGGGAGTACTGAGCGTTTGCTATTAGTCGATACTGCCGCGAGGTATGTGAACCTCTTCCTATCTCTTCTAGCATGATATGTGTGAACTATGTAGTACGGTAGACGTCATGTACTAAATGTATTTGATTGGTGTAAAACATAAAGTGTTATAACGCTTTATGGGAAGTTGGTTATAACGGCTTTATGTTGGTAAGAAAATACACGTGGTTTTTAAAAGGTAATCGATTTGAACTATAATCGCTTGTTATGTGTTAATAAAGAACTTCAAGTATTTCAAAAGAGTTTTGAATCATTTTGAGAGAAGAAGTAATACTTGATTTGTTTTGAAAACTTAAGAGTTATACTAGCTTTATGGAAAGTTAGGTATAACGTCTTAAGAATGTTTTCTTGATTTTGGAAATCGAATGTATCGACAAACCACCGCAGCGTTAATAAAAGGAAATGTTTTGACAGATTAAGTATTATTAAAACCAAGAGAAACTTCCATCCGCATGTAAGCTAAGATGAGACAAAATGATATTTCCTAGATCATGGTCATTGTAATAAGATTGTTGTAAACAAGAATATCCTACTCACATATAAGACTTATGTTTCTCAGATAGTTTAAAAGAGAATTATATTCTTAAATGAATAAGACTATGAACTACGAAACCTTTCTAAATAAGAAACATGAATATTTGAAATTAGGCAAACTTGGACGTTTGGAAAATAATGTTGTTACTTGAGTTTTACAAAGAGAAGTGTTTTGATTTACTTCAAAAGATAATCACTATATTTTCATATACTACGGGTATTGTGTGACTTTTGAAAGTAACGATCTTTAAAGAGCTAATGTATGAAGTACTTTGGGGATAAAACCCAACTTGTTAGCATATAGTAGAAAGTACCTTGTGTGTATAACTTGATTGTGTTGGTTTGTGATAGCCTTGTAATACTTTCTTGTTGATTTGATAAGTAAACATGCTAGGATGCTACGTGTGTTAGTATCTTGTGATGTTTGTGTAAAGGGGTTTTTCCTTTGTTGTGCTTATGTTGTTTAACGATAAGCTGTTATGATAGTATTATACATCACTCATCTCTTGAGATGATTCCGGGTTAAGTCGCCTCCGACGCGGGTAGACTCAGTGGTCGATGGACCTATGATTCGAGACTACCCTACGCGGTCCAGGTCGGCGCGGAATCGCGGAGTTCCGTTAGACGCGCCCTTGTGGTCACGCGTCCTTGTGGCTACGCGACGGCGAGTCCAGACGCCGCCGGAGTAGCTACCCTCGATGCGGGGTTATACCTCACGCGGGCTGATCCGATTGGCCTATGCGAGTCGCGGAAAGTTCGTGGCTAGACGCGCACATTAGATATCGCGCAAGTGGTCGCTTTGATCATGTGACGGCCTAGACAGATCTTATGATACGCTTCATGACCTTGTTGGTACTGGTGTTAGTAGTCGGCTATGCCTTCGCATTTACCCCGCACGCAGTTATTATGGCACGTGGGACTCGTGTTCATGTGTTCCTTGGTGCTTTTATATCATAAATCGCCGACAAGCGGGAAGGTATTCCACGCATGATTGATGTTGTGGGCGTGAGACCCATTGTTATATTTGAGTGATGACTGAGGGCGAGTCCCCGACTTGACATGATCGCTATTATTGTGGAATCGTAGTTTGGTTATCATACATGTCTCCCGCTTTATAGACTATTATGATTTCATTTACGATTTTTAGTTTCACATACTCTGCACTGCCAGATCGACCTCTCTGGCCGCTCACGCCACCGTAAAGGTACACCGCCATTGATCCTCGCCTTAGTGGTCACAGCGTTTGGTAAAGCTCCTGCTCGAGGCTTATCGATGTATAGTTCCTCGTTGTAGGTGTTTACATTCAGGTATGGCGGCCCCGTCCCGCCATTGTTGTCGTATAATTTCTTAGAGGTCCAGAGTAATCACAAGTGTGGTTTGTAAAAAGGATTAAAACTGCTCACGTTGGAAAAAGTCGTTATTTATATTTATGCCGAAAGGCAAGTTTTTCTCAGTTATTGTTTCATATTTCATAATATGTCTTGTATTGTTTTATGTTCACGATTACTCGATGTTGTATCACTAGGTGCCCGGTAAGGCACGATCACGCCGGAATCGGTCGTGACAAAAGTGGTATCGAGCGCTTAATCCTCTGAAAGTGTCTACGCATCAGATCCAAGCAGTCTTGATTATCGGTGTTGCGCACCACACCAATAATCGTGAGGCTATAGGTATTTAGGATTGGTTTCTATTCTTCTCACTCGAGATCGTGCCTTAGCCGTGTTGTAAGTCGGACCTCCGACGAAATTATTTCCTTATCGTTATGCCTCCGCGTAGGCAACCCGCCCAGAGGCGCGCACCAGGAGCTGCGAGTAGAGTTCAGAGGGTTACGTGGCACAGCCCAATTATCACCTGGATGGTGCTTCATTCGGGATTTCGCGACGCCACTAGCCCCGCAGAAAGTTTAGCACGGCGGCGCAGCCTCATCGCGCCATGATATTTGAACCTTCGCCCACGACCAGAACAGAGAATATGGATCGCAAGAGGCGACCACATTAGCTATGGATTTGGCTACCGAGAGTATACCGATGTATCGCGAGTCTTGATGACTACCTAAGAGAGGGTTGTGCAAGAGTAATTCTTCATTGGCTGAGCATGGCACGTACGCTTATGTACAAGAGCCAAAAACGTAGAGATCGACGGGTTAACCAAGGACAAGGAGAGGCCGAGCAAGCAGGTCCTTCTAACTTTCGTGAGTATACCTTAAGTGCTATGTTACGATAGCATGTGGTAGTTGTGATTAGAAATCATGGTGGGTTAACCGAGTAAGATTTTGGGGATAGAGAAGGTGTGAGCCTTAGAGTGTTATACGTCTGCACCTTAGAGGTAAGGCCATCTCGAGTAAAGGTGTAGTGTTATGTTTGATCCTTATCGGAGTGCATAGTGCACGTGAGCTATGTTTGGGATAGGTCCCTGTGGTATGAAATGAAAGAGGGTAGTTGAGCTAAGAAGACCGCTAGGTTTTCGTAATATGTTTAGTAAAATTGTTCCTTCGGGAGATAGTATTTGCGCGCTGCCGTCGGGTTGAGGCCACGCTGGGTCAACCCGCGGCATGTTTAGTGGTGGTCCGGTTGGTGGTCCCGCCTTGTGGTAGGTCACGAGGTGTTAGGCTCGAGTTTAGTTAACTAGCCGCACGAGTTCGTGGATGCTCGACCTGGTCGGTCGATGGGGCAGCCCATCGTGTTCTTGATCGGGACCGCTCACTCGGCGATGTTGATTTATCGTAAAGGTTGTAAGGCTGCGACGGTGCCTACCTTCACCTTATGGCGCATGTCGAGCCCGTGTTACTACTGTTTTGTTTCCGGAAGTTTTACCAGCAGGTTAAGGACTCGGTGAGTCTCAGACCGCATTCGCCTCGGCCGGTGTGGATTTCGCGGGTAGTTGTGAGGATTGTTGTCTCCTGTGGAGGAGCGCTTAAGCTACCATTTCTGTTCGGATGTCGCCTTACGAAGCCTTGTAGGGCAGAAGTGTAAGTTGCCGGCCGATTGGTTCGATGTTGGCGGTTGCAGATTGGTTCAGCTTGTTCCAGCAGATCGTGGATAGGAAAAGCTCATCTAGAAGAAGTTCGCACTCGGAGGAATCGTATGGATAATCGGCGACGACGCCAGAGTTCGTGCCGACGGCCGGTCTTCTTGAAAGTACCACCGGACAGTGTGACGAGTCAGGAAACAGAAGGAACTTAGCCCGAAGTTACTTTGGGCCTTTTGAGTTCATGTGAAGAATAGGCCGTTGCCTATATGTTAGCAATTGCCGTCCGACTTAGGAGGCGAGACGTCCGGTCTTTCGTATTGTTATGTTCGAAAGTATCGAAGATCCATCCGCATGTTCCCGCTAATGATGCCCACGTAAAGAGATAGTAACCCCGAGTTTTGGAAACTAAAGCGATCGTAAATGTGGTAAGGGTTCGAGTGTCACGATACCGGTGATCGTGACGCACGGTACCATTTGTTGGGTCGTCGAGCTGTGCTCGCGCAAAGTGACAAAAGTGTATTTGTGGTGATGTTAGAGGTGTTTCCTCGTAGACTTGGATATAAGTATGTTGCGCAGTATTTTCTGGCGCCGTATGGCAGGATTGTTTCGTAAGTATAGAAGTGAAGACTATACTGGCGCACGTATGTTTTGAGACTTAGAATGAACATTCGGGATGAATGTTTCTAAGGGGGGAAGAATGTTATACCCCGTAGTTCCTGGGTATGTATGCGAGGACGTACGTACGAGAATACGACAGAAAGATTGGAAAGGAAGAAAGAGGTGATTTTTCCACGGAAAAGTTTCCGGTTTTTGTGAAGGAAAAAGGTTCGTTAATGGGAATTGGATTCCCAGATTTGGTATTCGGACTTCCTGGAATATTAGAAAAATATGGAATTTTATTTTCGGAAGATGTTTTATTTTGGGCCAATAGGATGGTGACACGTGTCACCCCCGCCTAGGTGGCTTGGCCGAATGACATTTGTGCACAACACTTGTTAGAGTCGCTTTACGACTAAACGCTTTACATAACTCATGAGAGGAAAATTCCGCTATGTCTTTTCTTATTTTTGCGGATTTTTCCGAGAGACTAACATTTTGGACCAACGAGAGGCGCACTTGGCACCCTCTCATTGGTGGGCAAAGTGCGGCACTGGACGATTTGGGGTGTCAAGTGGTAGATATTTTTGGTAGATATTTGTAGGGTTTTGGGAGTAGGGACTAGGGGCACTGGGCATATCTTGCCCTACACTCAGTAGCACTTGGCTAGATCTTGGCCATTGGTTGGCCTTGGCTTGTAGTATAAATACCTCTCGATTTTATGAAATTGTTCATTCATTTATTTGCCTATGTCTTGAATGCTCTCCTTCGCCCTCCCCTTGTGTTGAGTTCGCCATGGCCTCCTCATGTCGAGAGCACCCCCTCTAGGGTGCTAGCCGAGAGTGTACCCCTAGCCTAGCTTTGGTATGATACCCCCTTTGTGGTGTAGAAATACTCTCTAAAGTATTGTTATAATGCCCAAATTACCTTAGCCGTATACCTTGTTGTATTCTAAGGTTATACCTATCTGAAAAGCCCGTAAATACTATTATACTTCCCACCACAAACCGAAACCCTAGGAAATCTCCATACCGTTGGAGTATTGTGTAAGTTGGTTAGAACTTCTGGGTGGTTTAGAGCCGGGTTGGAGCGCCGAGTCGAGCTAAACGATTGCCCAGATCGACTTTATACTTGGATAATTATGGGCTTATCGAGGTAAATATCTTGTCTCTATTGTAATTGGAAATTACATGTTGTTAGAATATATAGTTGAAGTATACTATATATAGAATCAACGTGGTTAGTTGGCAATGTCTTTTGACTTAAGCTCAAGAATCGAATCAATTGTATTACGAGACTTGTGTAGTAGTCGTGGAGTAGAATTGTACCCGTCGGGTTAGATGTATAACCCCCGGTTGGCTTCGTAGCCGCCCAGTTAGAGGAGAGATTTACGCCATGGGGAGGTCTGCCAATTTTTCTGAGAATGTTCTGCGATAAGGTCTAAATGTTAATAAGCGCCTGTGGCCTTATAGGTCAAGTACTACGTGTGGCGCGTTCTACTTGGCCAAGGAGTAGCCGGTTGGGAGTACTTGAGCGTTTTGCTATTAGTCGATACTGCCGCGAGGTATGTGAACCTCTTCCTATCTCTTCTAGCATGATATGTGTGAACTATGTAGTACGGTGACGCATACGTACTAAATGTATTTGATTGGTGTAAACATAAAGTGTTATAACGGCTTTATGGGAAGTTGGTTATAACGGCTTTATGTTGGTAAGAAAATACATGTGGTTTTTAAAAGGTAACTGATTTGAACTATAACTGGCTTGTTATGTGTTAATAAAGAACTTGAAGTATTTCAAAAGAGTTTTGAATCATTTTGAGAGAAGAAGTAATACTTGATTTGTTTTGAAAACTTAAGAGTTATACTAGCTTTATGGAAAGTTAGGTATAACGTCTTAAGAATGTTTTCTTGATTTTGGAAATCGAATGTATCGACAAACCACCGCAAATTAATAAAAGGAAATGTTTTGTGATTAAGTATTATTAAAACCAGAGAAACTTCCATCCGCATGAAGCTAAGATGAGACAAAATGATATTTCCTAGATCATGGCTGCTGTAATAAGATTGTTGTAAACAAGAATATCCTACTCACATATAAGACTTATGTTTCTCAAATAGTTTAAAAGAGAATTATATTCTTAAATGAATAAGACTATGAACTACTTAAACCTTTCTAAATAAGAAACATGAACATTTGAAATTAGGCAAACTTGGACGTTTGGAAAATAATGTTGTTACTTGAGTTTTACAAAGAGAAGTGTTTTGATTTACTTCAAAAGATAATCACTATATTTTCATATACTACGTATTGTGTGACTTTTGAAAGTAACGTATCTTTAAAGAGCTAATGTATGAAGTACTTTGGGGATAAAACCCGAACTTGTTAGCATATAGTAGAAAGTACCTTGTGTGTATAACTTGATTGTGTTGGTTTGTGATAGCCTTGTAATACTTTCTTGTTGATTTGATAAGTAAACATGCTAGGATGCTACGTGTGTTAGTATCTTGTGATGTTTGTGTAAAGGGGTTTTTCCTTTGTTGTGCTTATGTTGTTTAACGATAAGTCGTTATGATAGTATTATACATCACTCATCTCGAGATGATTCCGGTTGCTCGCCTCCGTCGCGGGGTAGACTCAGCGTCGATGGACCTATGATTCGAGACTACCTCACGCGGGTCCAGAGGCCTATGCGGAATCGCGGAGTTCCGTGTTAGACGCGCCTTGTGGTCATGCGGTCTCAGGCTACGCGACGGCGAGTCCAGACGCCGGGAGTAGCTACCCTCGATGCGGGGTTATACCTCATGCGGGCCGATCTGATTGGCCTATGCGGAGCTGCGGAAAGTTCCAGGGCTAGACGCGCACATTAGATACTTCGGGCAAGTGGTCAGCTTTGATCATGTGACGGTCTAGACAGATCTTATGATACAGTTCATGACCTTGTTGGTACTGTGGGTGTTAGTAGTCGGCTATGCCTTCGTACTTACCTCAGACGTGTTATTATGGCACGTGGGACCGTGTTCATGTGTGTTCCTTGGTGCTTTTATATCATAAAGCCGGCGGTGGGAAGGTATTCCACGCATGATTGATGTTGGGCGTGAGACCCATTGTTATATTTGAGTGATGACTTGAGGGCGAGTCCCCGACTTGACATGATCGCTATTATTGTGAATCGTAGTTTGGTTATCATACATGTCTCCCGCTTTATAGACTATTATGATTTCATTTACGATTTTTAGTTTCACATACTTGCACTGGTCAGATCGACCTCCTTCGGCCGCGTTCATGCCGCAGTAAAGGTACACCGCCATCGATCCTCGCCTTGGTCAGCTCATTTGGTAAAGCTCCGCTGCTCGAGGCTTATCGGGTATAGTTCCTGTTGTTGTAGGTGTTTACATTCGTGGTATGGCGGGCCCCGCCCGCCATTGTTGTCGATAATTTCTTAGGTCAGAGTAATCGCTGTAAGCGTGGTTTGTAAAAAGGATTAAAACTGTACATGTTGGAAAAAGTCGGTATTTATAATTATGCCGAAAGGCAACTTTTTCTCACATTATTGTTTCATAATTAATAATATGTCTTGTATTGTTTATGTTCCACGATTACTGATGTTGTATCACTAGGGTGCCCGGTAAGGCACGACACGGCCCAGACGGGTCGTGATAGCTTCTTCGACATCCAATACCATACCTTCGCTACCTCGCCTAGCTGCTTCAATCATCGTCAGAAAGCTTACTTGAGTACTTCTAGTCAATCTTTCAAACAATTCGATTCTCTAAGTGATTAAACTTACTCCTAATAGTGGACTGACGACAGGTAACAGCTTCCGTAACTACAGGATCGAATAGTGGACTTCTCGAAAACAGGTTACGACATCGGTAACTACAGGAAACTAAGAACAGTATAACCTCTAGCGAACAGGGTCACTATACTGGTAGCTCTACAGGAATTCAAACAGAGTAACAGGAACTTCCTAGCAACCTAAGAACAACACCGCCCTAAGGACGGTAGTATGAGACTACTCACTCATCTCTACCAACATGGCTCTGATACCATAAAGTGTGAATAAAGCGGAATAACTAAGTAGATGCGAAAACCGAATTTAAAATTCAAAACATAAGAAAATAACTCAAGTTTAAAATAAACTTACAAATTTATTCAAAGCATAGTAAAGGAGAGGGATACAAGATCAGGCAAGGAAAGAGAGAGAGAGGGGTATTTCCGAATGCCTTCTATGTTTACAAATGAGAACCTTAAATAGGCCTCGAATGAACTATTCGTCCTAACACGTGGACGGTTCTGTTTAAAACAAATGGACGGCTAAGATTACATGTCCTTTTCTTTTTCGAAAGGGCAAAAGTAGAAGTACTAAGACTATGCTTCCACAAAAGCACAGTAAGCTTGGTATTATTAATGAAGATATCAATTTTAAAATTGATTGGGAAACTCTTGATAAATTGTGGAGAGATCCAGAAAATGCCATTAAAAGAAAATGGTACAACAGCACTTTCCCACTCAAGGAAAGAAAAGAGTTTAGAAATAATTGGATAAGTGATATGAACAGAATTAATTCTAATACAGAATTCTTTAGGTGGTTCCAAATCACTGATAAACTCCATAATGGCATGAAGTGTATTAACACCATTGCTGAAGAATGGTTCAAAAGAGAGAATACTGTTGAAACAGTAACTCCGCCATTAGAACAGATTAAGGTCCCCGTAAAGGGTAAGATCTTGATTAACCAGTCGTTTAAGAAGAACGAAAAGGATCCAAAAGGAATCCAAAGAGAAAAGGAAGAAATCCGACAGTTGTTACAAGATACTGGTGCAAGTAAGGCCCACGTGTCTAGTGATATACCGATTGGAACAGAAAGGAAAACCCTTTCTGATTACTTCTTTAATATTAAAGATTGTTTGGCAAAACGCCGCTCAAACTCAGATGATAATAATAAGTTATCAAACAGGATTAATAGTAAGCTTAAAGAGCTGAACTCAATCAAAAAACCCAGTAAGGGTTCTAATTCAAATGGTAAAAAGGATGGATTAACCAGTCCAAAGATTATTAAAATCGAGAAAAGGGTCAGAAAACCCAAAAGAAGAATGAACAATAATTCATTAACTATTACAAAGTTAAATGAAGAACAGTCCAGTGATAATTCTGAAGTTTCTTCAGGAAAATATTACAGTGACAAAAGTTCATCGACATACCCGTAGTTCCACCTCCAAATTTGATCACAGAGTACTGGGAAAATCTGTACTTGTATGAAAAGGAGTTCGGTTATCACGAATAACCACCAGGAAGTTTCCATTAGAGAAACTAAAACAAACACTATGATTCAGGATTTATTAAAAGAGATTGTAAATCTAAAAAGAGAAATCCTCAGTCTGAAAAAGAATCACAGTCCCACAGAGGCTGAAACCTTGACTAAATTAACCAGTTCAGAGTTAATAAAAGTCAAAAAGAAAAGAATCAGAAAACATAAAAGGAAAGATAAAACTGATTCATTAGATGATAATTCTGAAACATTGGTTAATGATTCATTAAGGGATTTAATTCCTGTTAATAATCAATTAACACCACCCACTTCTGAAGAAGCAGGAAGTAAACCAGGGTTAATGTTAATGTCCAAAGCGCTAAGCTACCAGGTCATTAATAAGTTTTTAATAAACAGAGATTTTATTAAAAATCTATTAAGTTATTAGACTCTGGAGCAGATCAAGATTGTATTTGCGAAGGATTAATTCCAACTAAGTACTTAAGTAAAAGTACTCGTAAGTTATACTCTGCTACAGAAGATAGCATTAATATAAACTGGAAGCTTCTAAAAGCTCATAAAGATATTTGCTTCGATAATGATTTTATTAAAATCATAACTGAAGAGATAAATTTAGGGATATCCTTCCTAAAAGCTTATACCGCAGTTAAACTAAGATTTACACCAGTTCTATAGGAAGAAACCTTGTGTTCCCATACGTACATGTTTTTGATCACAGTGATCATGATAAACAGAAAACAGTCTTTAAAATACGGCTATTAACCAATCAGGTTAACTACGTAAAAAAAGATGTTAAAATAAAAGGAATAGAATCCAATTTAAAAACCCCGGAGGTGATTAATAAGGTTAAAATTTTGATTGATTCTATGAAAAGAGAAATATGTCCATTTACCAAATGCTTTCATGAAAGAAAGAAACATACTGTAGATCTGCCATACACGGATGACTTGAGTGAGAAGAACATTCCCACAAAAGCCAGACCGATCCAGATGAGCCATGAGCTCATGAAACACTGTAAAGAGGAAGTCAATGATCTGCTTGAAAAAGAAATCATTAGACATTCTAAAAAGAATTATTCAGCTTTCTATTCTTACAAGAACGCTGAAAAAGAAAGAGGAGTCTCGAGACTCGTGATAAACCATAAACTGCTTAACAAAGCATTAAAATGGATTAGGTACCCGATACCTAGTAAAAAAGATTTATTGATATTTGTTCAGGCAGCCATTAAGTCCTTAAGATATGTTCTATATCAAGGAACCAATAAACCAATCCATAGAGCCATTGAGTTCTCTGCTAAAATCCCGAGTAAGATTCCTATAGGAAGTCTTAGGTACATAGCAGGTTTTATAAAAGGATTAGTCCAAAAAATTCCAGGTCTAGGAATCTCTAAGACTTTTATGATAAAGTAAGTCTTTAACAGTCAGGCTAAAAACCATTGGATTTAGCATGAAAGGTCGGAAGGACCTATGCCGTCTTTCAGTGGAAATGGCCAGAGGGATCGTTAACATGCATACCTCCTAAATAGAAGTAGTCTTCAAACAATAACAATTTGATAAGAGTCAAAATTGTTTCATATGTAGTACTATGTAGTACCAAAATAATTTGCTAAATATTTTAAAGAGTCGATCGCAAAATGTACCAAAGAAACTTTACAAAAGAATTTAGTTTCAAAACAGATTTTTGCCAAGAGGCAAGCTTTATTATCAAATTTCAATTTTAAATTTGATTTTATAAAGAGAAAACTCTCTACCGATTTTCGATGAGAGAATTTTGCAGGAAATAATGAGGCCAGATCCTGTGGCTTACGCTCGATGAGACCACCTTTTAGAATAAATTGGAAGAAAATGAAATGCCTTTTGCGTAAAAAAACTGCAGCTCCAATTCTTCATAAACCCAGGACAAAATAGGTTCACGCTGGGAGATCTCCCAATTATACCATTCCTCTAAAAGGGGAAGGAATGTGTTCACTGCTCAAGGCTACACCAAAGATCTGCCCAGAGCAGACGATTCTGAGATGGTTCCTCCTAATCATACTCGAAGCTTAAACCAAGAGGCCTCTAAGAAAGAGATACCAAATTTCATCCGTAAATGGGAATTTATCCATACCTGCACTTCCGATAATGGCACTGGACAAACAAGATGAAAATTTTGTGGTACAAGATTTGCTAAAACCTCGTTATACTGCATCACCAAGATGTGGATACTCAAGACTTCAAAACTAGAAGTACTATGAGTTTATTTTAGTTGATACCGACTCCATAGAAGTCGAACACAAGTATTTTGATAAAACAGACGGAATTGAGTATTCCAAGTTTACTATTAAAAAGATTTTAAGTCCATTTAATTGGTATGTAGATCACCTACAAACCCAAATACCGTTATCCAGGACTCACAGACCGCAAGCCTATAATTGGTATGATTATAAGGATCGTGGTTCAACTTTCAGATGTTAGGCCAAATACCCACACTTGGTTCATCAAATATGCAGAAGGGATTAAAGAGAAAGTTATTCCCAGATGGTTCTACGAATGGTGGAGCATCTTTGGAGGAAATTCACAGGTGGTAGCTTCAAGCTTCCAGGATAAATATAAGAGTTTCCAAGAGGAACAACAGATTTCGACTTTACCAGAACATATTAAGTTATGCAAGTTCTTTTTTAATAAAAGAATTTTGTATATCATTAATTGGTCATTTGATATCCAAGAGATAGACAGGATCCGTTATTTAAGCAAGACCATCAGAATTAAAGGATGGAGCCCAAAACCCAGGGAAGAACTTAAGGTAAAACCAGAAAGAAGAAGTCCATCTTCCTCAGGAGAAACCTCACGTTCTAAATCAGAAACCAGAAGCTATTAGAAGCTCCGCAAAATCGGACGGATGAAGAAGTGGAATCCAACCACGTTGAAACAGATAATGGCGACACGCTCATTCCCGAGGAATTGCACGCTCACGCAGATGCGCACTCAAAGAATAATGACAAAGCAGTCCCTTCCGTAAAAGGACGTAAAGCGTGATGGTGACACTTGCCCTTTCGTAAAAGTAGCGACACTTGCCCTTCAGATAAAGCGGCTGACACTTGCCTCTCGGAAAAGCAAGAGTCAAAAGTAAAGCAGATGGTGACATTTGCCCTTTCGCAAAAGCAAAAGGACAAAACCCATAAAGTAGACAGCGACATTTGCCTCTTCAGAAAAGAAAGAGCCAAAGAAAGCGACATAAAGCAGAAGAAGACAAAGGACTTTAAAGGTAAGAAGACGCTTGTCTTTCGAAAAGAAAAGGACATGTAATTCTTAGCCGTCCATTTGTTTTAAACAGAACCGTCCACGTGTTAGGACGAATAATTCATTCGAGGCCTATTTAAGGTTCTCACTTTGTAATTGCTAAGGCATTCGGAAATACCCCTCTCTCTCTATAATTCCTTGCCTGATCTTGTATCCCTCTCTCTACTTATGCTTTGAATAAAATTGTAAGTTTTAAATTATATTCTTATGTTTTAAAGTTCCTTAAATTCTGTTTTTCGCATCTTACTTAGTTATTCCGCTTTATTCACACTTTATGGTATCAGAGCCATGTTGGTAGAGATGAGTGAGTAGTCTCATACTACCGCCCCAGGCGGTGTTGTTCTTAGGTTGCTAGGAAGTTCCTGTTACTGCTTGAATTCTGTAGAGCTACCAAGATAGTGACTCGCTCGCTAGTGGTTATACCGTTCTTAGTTTATCAGAGTTACCGATGTCGTAACTCGCTCCGCTAGAGGTCATACCGCTTAAAGTTCCCGTAGTTACCGATGTTGTAACCGCCTGCTAGAAGTCATACCGCTTAAGTTCTGTAGCTACCGTAATCAAGCACTGCCTGTTAGAGTCCACTATTCCGGAGTAAGTTTAATCACTTAGAGGTCGTGACCGCTCGCTTGAAAGATCGATCAAAGTACCATCAAGTAAGCTTTCCTGAAGCAGTATTGAAGCCCGCTAGGCCGAGGTAGGCGAAGGGTATGACTGTTGGATGTCGCTGAAGAACGTAGGAGATGGTCTCAGACAAACAGAACGAGTCACTCGCTTAAGTTATTAAAAAGAATAGGAAATAGTGTTGATAAATTATGGATAGGAGAACTATTTAGGTAGTTATAGTGAATAATAACTAGTATGACTATTACGGTAGGAGAACTATTTAGGTAATTATAGTAATCGAAAACTAGTGTGATAACTACGGTAGGAGAACTATTTAGGTAATTATAGTTAGAGAAGAACTAGTATAGACAACTAAGATAGGAATACTGTTTGGGTAGTCGGAGGAATAGGAAAAGAGTAGGATTAAAGGCCTAGTAACAAGATGTAATGTTGTTCTAGGTAAAGGATGGTAGTTTCCACGCTTGTTAACAACCCTTGGTTAAACCAAGAAGTTTATAAATGAAGATGCGTCAAGAATTTAATCTTATAAGAAGATATAATTCTCAAACTATTAAGTTTGTTACAATTAGTAATGAATGTAATAGAAGGATAAAGGCAAACCTAAAAGAATTAGGGTATTATAAAATTGCTAAACCAATTGAAGGTTTGGATGACTTTCATCAAGTCATAATTAAACAGTTAATCATAAATAAGAGGACTGAACTCTATGAGGAAAACGTAGGGTTAAGAATAAGAGTTGACAGCTTATCAACAGCGTCAAAAATTACTCATCGTTTGAATGAGCTTCATACAGTCCATTATTAATGAAAATTTTTTTATCTCCAGAAGATAATTTAGTTAAAAGGATTAATACTTTATTAGCTCGTGAGGCTAATCACCGTAAGGATAGATACCCAGTATCTTCTTCCAAATCCCGGGAGGAGGAAAAGTATTTTGACAGATCTGGTGAAACTATACTTGAATGTAAAGTTCAGAGCATAGACTATTCGCCAACAAGCATCTAAAGTCATCACAACCAATTGATAGAAAGACTAACGGTCCCACTAAAAGCAATAAGCTTAGTGAACTCAGTATGATTAAAAATGATTTAATCAACAGAACTAATGATTTAGCTCTAGAAGCTAATTTAATCAAAAGGATTGATTCTTTGTTAGCTCCAGAAGCTAATTCAGTCAAAAGTAGAAGTACTAAGACTATGCTTCCACAAAAGCACAGTCTTGACTCTTGATTACTATGTTCCTGGTTTGCTTCCATAAGCATGGTAGCACCTTTACTGCTAACTAGTTTAGCTTTTGGAGCTAAGGTTGTTTTCATTAGCCTGTAATATACATAAAGTGTGAATAAAGCGGAATAACTAAGTAAGATGCGAAAAACAGAATTTAAAACTTTAAAACATAAGAATATAATTTAAAACTTACAATTTTATTCAAAGCATAAGTAGAGAGAGGGATACAAGATCGAAGGAATTATAGAGAGAGGGTATTTCAACGCCTTCTTCGTTTACAAATGAGAGCCTTAAATAGGCCTCGAATGAACTATTTCGTCCTAACACGTGGACGGTTCTGTTTAAAACAAATGGACGGCTAAGATTACATGTCCTTTTCTTTTTCGAAAGGGCAAACGTCTTCTTCTGCTTTAAAGTCCTTTGTCTTTTTCTGCTTTATGTCGCTTTCTTTGGCTCTTTCTTTTCTGAAGAGGCAAATGTCGCTTTCTGCTTTATTGGTTTTGTCCTTTGCTTTTGCGAAAGGGCAAATGTCACTATCTGCTGACTCTTGCTTTTCCGGCGGCGTGTCGCCGCTTTATCCGCGGGCGTGTCCTTTACTTTTCTCGAAGCGGCAAATGTCGCCATCTTGCTTTGTGTCCTTTTCGGGCGGACTCGCTTGGCACGCGTGGGTGGGTTACCGCTTGACTTTTATGTCATGTCTCTATTATTTTGTTTAAGGCGTTCTGGAGCCTTCTTCTTGTTTCATCTTTGCCGGTGAAATGGGCTGACTTACCTGCCGGACATTAATGCCTGTGGTTCTTCCGAGAACCGCCAGGATGATCTATGCCAAAATGTCTATGGAACTTATGGTGCCATAACAAATGTTTTGCAGGAAAATCGTTATAGATTTAAAACCTGTTTTTTCAAAATTAACTTTTGATAAAAGACTTATATGATCTTTTAAAATTAGTGTTTTGATAAGAGACTCATAAAACTTCAAAATCAATGTTTTGATAAAAGACTTATGAAAACGTAGTAACCAAACAATTCTGGGATTGTTTCTGGTTCTAAGCAGCTTATTTTCTGGCTTATTTTACCAATGATACGGCACAGGCCCTTCCAGCCTTTCGTGCTTTCTCTAATGGCGTCTTTTACCTATCCTTACCAATGATGTGGCACAGGCCCTTCCAGCCTTTCGTGCTTACTCAAATGGTTTTAGTCTGGCTGTGTTCTAAAGACCAATTTCTGCCTAATACGATCACTCTGATCAGTTGTCAAAGGATTTATGTAAGGAAATATTTTTATTGCATACGAATGCTTTTGAGAGTTTATAATTAATTTCTATATTCTCTCATGTGGCGGAGTATAATCTATGTGTACTCTTGTTTAAGTACTTGGTAGGGATTATACCTTCGCGAATGCAGTTTTGATCCGCTCCTGAATCTAAAAGTGCTATTCTTTCGATAGCAAAATCGTCAATAATTAACTTAATTGGGACATGGTAGCTTAATGCTCTAGCCCTAGATATCAAAGTTAACCCTGAATCAGAATTAATATCTGTTTCTTCATCATCTTGATTATCAGTAATTATCTGTTTAAAAATAGACGATGTTTGGGGATCTTTCGTGAGATCCGGACTTCTGGTTTTGGCCAGTGTTTCAGTTTCTAATGAACTGAGCCTTTTATTTATTCGAAGGATTTCTTCCTTCAGATCCGAGACTTCTTTTATTAAGTCCGGTAATGAAGTACCTGATTTAGAGTTCTTAAATTTATTAAAAACCCTTTTCATGTCATAGGGCTCTATAATCCCTTTTTCTTTTTCTCGATTAATACAAGCTTCGAGCTCTTTCGTATCGCTTTTAATATTGTCGCCATCAATGTGATCGACCATGTCAAAGAAAACTCTTGGTCGCTACTTGAGATAACGCCAATCGTCTGTTTGGTACATGTGCAGATTTTCCCAGTACATTCGCAGTCAAAGCTGGAAGTGGAACTATCCGAATCAGAACTGCATCCAAATGATCCTTCACATCAGAAAATTGTCTGAAGAATCTTCAGAGCTATTATCAGACTGTTCTTCATTTAGAATAGTAAACAGTTTATCTTTCGTTTTGGGATCAATTCCCAACAGATTAATCTTATCCTTCCTTTTATCAGGTTCATCAGATTTATCGCTACGTGGCCTCGCTTTTCCGCAATTCCAGCAAAGTTCCTCTTATCTTTGTATTTTTGTTGTTGCTTTCTCGTTATACTTCTTTTACGAGTATAATTCTTTTTATACGCTTTGGGGCAGAAATGTTATGATTCTTTTCATCCTCTTGATGCTCTTTGATGGAGCGTAAATCTTAACATAGCCAAGTCTTCGCAGAACTTCCTAACTCTCCTTCGTGGAGTATTTTTGTATCTAGTTATTGCTTTATAGAATTACATAATTCTAAGCTGTCATATTAATATAGTGATTAAATCTCCATATGTCATGATCAGACAGTGAGTATCACCATCATGGCATCTCCCGATATCGTTCTTACCTTCTCAGCGAAGAGATTAGGCAAACCACTGATAAATCTTTCTTTCCAATAATCATGGTTACAGTCAGGCCTCAACATGACTTTGTTAAGAAATATATCTTTATACCATTTAAAATCGTGTAATTTTGGACACGTTAGATTATTAAGGATCTCTAAACTTCTGTCTTGGAAAAGTTTTGGATCGCCAACAAAGTGTTTCTCGATACAGTATAACAGGGTTGCCGAAGCATCACCGCGGAACTTCATTAGTAAAACGTATCGATGTTCCTTATTTGGATCGCGTAGTCACATTCATGATGCTTGCTTTTTCAATGTCGAATAGGAAGTTCTCCCACCAATTTTTTAACATTCCTGTGAATCCAGAAATTATGATTGATGCTAATTGGGCATCATCGGTGTGAGTTTTTATCTTATAACTGGTTAAGCAAACTCCCATTTCATGGAGCACTTTAACAACTTGTCCTTCTGACATGCCGTCAATGTTCCATTCGTGGACTTCATCACCCGAGTAAGTTGCCGGGGGTGGAATTCGTTCTTCAAACAACATGTCTGGGAACGTAGATTGTTTATAAAAATTCTTTCCATTAGTCCTGTCTAATTTTAGAATTCTATTAACATCTGGATTACCTTTAGAGCTAGAACCTTCGCTTAGTATTCTTACTGAGCGGTTAGATTCCTTTGAGGTGGATCCTTCAGAGACTTTCATCTCTTTAAACTTACTACTGATTCTGTCTAGCAGATCATCTTCGATTCCTTTCCCAAACTTTGGGTGGCTTTTTGCCGAAAACTGGGGAATCTTAAAAAGGGGTTCGGATAAGGTTTTCTCTTCCGACCTTACTGGTGTATTCCTAAACGTAGAAGCATTGCTTGCCTCAGAAATCTGATTAGAGATAACATGTAACAACCGTCGTGTAGTTGTTCGTTGTAAAACTTTATTAATATCACCTACGTGTGATATCATTTGGTTCTTTTATGTCCCTTTAAAAGGGGTGGCGCTTAAGACTTCACCGCCAACGGAATCTTTATCTGTCTAAGGAGGTGTTATCGACTCAACAGCTTCTTTCACCGTGAACCATTTTTTACAATGGTACTCATAATCGTCACATTATGGAGTTTATCGGTGATTTCAAACCACCTAAAGAATTCTAGATTTGCTCTAACATTGTTCATGTCTTTTATCCATGTTTCTTTAAACACCTTCCTTTCACCGAGTGAAAAGGTGCTTACATACCATTTTCTTTTAATGGCGTTCTCGATCTCTCCATAATTTATCAATGTAATTCCAATCGATTTTAAACCGATATCTTCTTTAATCATGCCTGCTATCTCCACCATGCATTTCACTTCGGTGGGCTATCACTGCTCTATCGATTGGTCGATAGTAGACTTTGGGTACCGATGACGAATAGTCTACTCCCGAACTTTTCGCTCGTTATAGTTTCGCTGCATTATCGTAATACTCTTCATCCTCCTGGTTCAAGAAGATGACCGAAAGAGTATCTTCCATTAGATCTTAAAATTTTAAATCAATCAACCATCCAAATGCCGGATTATTTGTTCAATATCGTAACTCTCGTTCTATCTTTGGTCGGGTAATAGCATCAAGTGCCATTCATCTTTTGCTAAAATTTCATTCCATTTTAGCATTCTCGAACAAAGATGTTACTATGTTCCCCGGTTTGCTTCCATAAGCATGGTAGCACCTTTATCGCTAACTAGTTTAGCTTTTGGAGCTAAGGTTGTTTTCATTAGCCCGTAATATACTCGTATATTATAGCTATTTCTCTTGTGTTTATCTTATCGCTCATATTTTTCGCTTTAATGTTTAACGTTAAGGTATCCATAACGCTCGATCATTAATATCTAATAAAAATTTGGGTAACAGCTTAAAATAACCGACTCAAGCTAAATTACTTTGTAGAACTCCAAGTAAGGAATCATCAAAGTTTAATAACCTTGCATCTCTTAATAAGAGACAGATGGGGGTATCAAGTCCCAATCGATACAAAGGCTTTACAGCAATTTGTACCAAACCTATGTGAAGGAAATTAAATTCCTTTTTATATCTGTTTATATCTTCAGTTGATAGCAATTTAACAATCTCTTTCGAGTTATTAATAGCTATCATGACTCACAAGTTTTGATATTATATTTTTTATAAAATCAAACTTTCCTGTTCATAAACAGATTTGAAAGATTCTTTGGAATATTCCAATTCGCAAATCTTTTCAACTTTAGCAATTTTTGATGTTAAGTTTTCATCATGATATCGCTCATCTTAGTAGAGATCGCATGAGTCTTACTAAGTATTCGATATAGATTGTCTACCGCTAGGTAGCTAATCCTTCTTCTCAACTCGTTAACTTCTTCCCAAGTTCATCAATTTTACCAAAGATTATCCGCGATTATCTTTTGACAATAATAATTTAAACTCGGCCTAGCCTTCAATAATAATCTAACTCTCTAAGAGCTTCTCTTAAACGCCTGCTGTAATCGCCGCAATTACTATTTCAATTATTCGAGAATTATATTCTCTTATGTAATTATTCGACGATCTTCATTTTATCAATCTTCGTTTAACCAGGGTTGTTAACAAGCGTGGAGACTACCATCCTTTTCAGTCGTTGTTTATCTTGTTACTAGATTCTATCTCATTTTCCTATTCTTCGACTACCCAAACAAGATTCCTATCTTAGTTGTCTATACTAGTTCTTCTCTAACTATAATTACCTAAATAGTTTCTCCTGTCAGAGTTATCATACTAGTTATTATTCACTATAACTACCAAATAGTTTTCTATCCATACTTATCAACACTATTTCATTCTTTTAATAACTTTAAGTAGTGATTCATTGTTCGACATTTCATCACGACTTTATTCAACAATACTTTCGCCACTCGCATGTTAACATCGCCAGAAAGCTTATCAGCAGTAGCCAAACAATCTTCAAACAACAAAGGCACTTCTGATTAATTACTAATTGATTTAATCTTAACAGTAACAGTCGTAGTTACAGAACTCAAACAAGATGATTCTTAACAGTGTTACAACATCGAATTACAGAACTTTAAACAAGATGATTTTCCTAACAGGTTATATTATCGTAATTACAAGAAACCAAGAACAAGATAACATTAGCTTAACAGGTCATATCGTAGTTTACAGAATTCAAACAGAGTAACAGAACTTCTAGCAACCTAAGAACAACACGCTTTAAGATTTAGTATGAGACATCACTATCTTCACAACATGCTTTGATAATATAAAGTGTGAATAAAGCGAATAACTAAGAGATGAAAATGCACTTTAAAACTTTAAATTATATTCTTATGTTTTAAAGTTTTAAATTGCTTTGATCTTACTTAGTTATTCCGCTTATTCACACTTTACGGTATCAAAGCCATGTTGATAGAGACGATGAGTAGTCTCATACTACCGCCCTTAGCGTGTTGTTCTTAGGTTGCTAGGAAGTTCTCTACTGCTTGAATTCTCAGAGCTACCAAAGATAGTGACCGTCACAGCCGTTATACTGTTTCTAGTTTATCAGAAGTTACCGGCGTCGTAACTCTGCTCCGCTAGAGGTCATACCGCTTAAAGTTCCCGTAGTTACCGGCGTTGTAACCCTGCTGCTAAGTCATACCGCTTGTTCTCGTAGCTACCGTAACTATTTACCTGCTCGCAGAGTCCACTATTCCGAGTAAGTTTAATCACTTAGAGGTCGACCGCTCGCTTGAAAGATCGACCAAAGTACCATCAAGTAAGCTTTCCGGCAGATTAAGCCCGCTAGCCGAGGTAGCGGGCGGTACGACCGCTGATGTCGCCAAGAACGTAGAGATGGTCTCGCATAAACGTAACGAGTCACCGCTAAGTTATTAAAAAGAATAGAAATAAAGGTTGATAAATTACGGATAGAGAACTATTTAGGTAGTTATAGTGAATAATAACTAGTATGACTATTACTAGGAGAACTATTTAGGTAATTATAGTAATCAAAACTAGTGTGATAACTACTTAGAGAACTATTTAGGTAATTATAGTTAGAGAAGAACTAGTATAGACAACTAAGATAGGAATACTGTTTGGGTAGTCAGAAGAATAGGAAAAGAGTAGGATAGAATCCTAGTAACAAGATGTAATGTTCTCTAGAAAAGGATGGTAGTCTCCACGCTTGTTAACAACCCTTTGGTTAAACCAGAAGATTGATAAAATGAAGATGCGTCCAGAGTTTAAATACATAAGAGAATTTAATTTTCAGATAATGAAAATAGTAATTCAAAGTCATTTCAGTAATAATTTGTTAAGGGAAAACCTTAGAGAGTTAGAGTACTATAATGTTGCTAGACCCGCTCCAGGGTTAGATTCTTACTGCCAAACTATAGTCTGGCAAGTTATCACTAGAAAGAGGAACTAAGAGGATGAAAAAGAATCATAACATTTCTCGCCCCAAAGCGTATAAAAAGAATTATACTCATAAAAAGAAGTATAACAGAGAAAGCAACAGCAAAAATACAAAGATAAGAGGAACTTGCTGGAATTGCGGAAAAGCAGGCCACATGGCCAATAAATGCAGTGAACCTGATAAAAGGAAGGATAAGATTAATCTGTTGGGAATTGATCCCAAAACGAAAGATAAACTGTTTACTATTCTAAATGAAACGATCGATAATAGCTCAAGAATCTTCGAGCTTTTTACTGACGGCGATCACCGATCTCGTTACGTCAGATAGTTCCACTTCCAGCTTTGACTGCGAATGTACTGGGAAAATCTGCACATGTACCAAAATGCATTTATGGCGTTATCTCAAGTAGCAGCCAAGAGTTTTTCTTTGACATGGTCGATCACATTGATGACGACAATATTAAAAGGCAATACCTGAAAGAGCTCAAGAAGCTTGTCATTAATCAGAAAAAAGAAAAAGGGATTATAGAGCCCTATGATACGGTGCGGTTTTAATAAATTTAAGAACTCTAAATCAGTACTTCACACGCACTGCTCGGTTCGTGGATCGTGCCTTACCGGCACCCAAGTAGTCACACATCGTAGTAATCACGAAATATAAAGCAAGACATGAAACAGCTTTATAAAATAAGCATACGCTTTATGTGAGAAAACATCGCTTTCTGATATATATATAATCATGGTTTAGCAGCTACATCCGACAATCGCATAACATGACTACGCACTTAAGGAAATATACAACTATGGCGACAGGTTCCCGCCATACTCGATGCATAAAACTATCTACAACAGGAGATCATACCAAAAGTAGAGCCTCCAAGAGATGGAGCTCCCGACACCAACGTAGAGATCCTAAGAATGCGGATCTAGCACTGCTGCCCTTACTCGCGGATGAACGCAGCCCCAAGCGAGGTCAAGACAACAGTACTAAGTATGCGAAATCAGAAATACTTAAATGAAAACATATCATTTTAAAACCGGTTTACAAATATGTGTGAAACAACCAGGAAACCGCACGTAGTGCCACATCACAAACAAGAGCAACAATAGTAATCGTAATAGGTCTTGTCTAGGCCGCGAATGATCGGAACAGGCCACTCGCCCCATCATCATTCTCGCAAGCCTAATCTCGACTCCTGAGTCCGCATAGGCCACTCACGGGCCCGCATGAGGTATAACCCCGCATCGAGGGTAGCTACTCCTGCATCGCCCCGACTCGCCGTCCGCATGGCCACACGCACCGCATGAGGCATAACCCCGCATACTAACCTGAACTCTCGTAGCCCGCATAGGCCCCCGACCCGCATGAGGTATTCTCGAATCACGGTCCTGCATCACCGAAGTCTACCCCAGACGGAGGGCGCTTAACCCCTGTGATCATCTCAAGAGGTGAGTGATAGTATACTAACATAACAACTTATCTTTAAACAACATAAGCACAACAAGGATACTCACCTATACAAACGTTACAAGATACTAACACACATAACATCATATCATGTCTATTTATCAAACCATCTTTATTATTCTTTTCACAATACAAGTCTGTTATAAACACATAGGCAAACTTGTTTCTTTTATAAAACTTAAGTGGTTATACTTACTTCCCATAAAGCTAGTATAACTCTTAAGCTTCTGTTTTAAAAACCAATTAGTTCTCTTCTGTTAATATGATTCAGTAGTCTTTTGAAATGTTTTCAGTTCTTTATTATTCAGGCTTAAGCCGTGAGGCATTGCCGTAAGTATTATTCAGGCTTAAGCCGTGAGGCATTGCCGTAAGTATTATTCAGGCTTAAGCCGTGAGGCATTGCCGTAGTTATATTGTAAAATATCATGCTTTAGGAAGAATCACATACCTTCTCAGCGAAAACCACCTGCCAAGTTGAATATGTCGCGCGCAGAGAGTCAGCCTATAATAGTCACAGATATCTATTAAAGACTACTCTGAAGGTCATTCTAAACAGAGGGTTCATAATTCTACGGTAAGTCGGGCAGCACTTCCCTACCCGGTGAGCTATATAAGTCTACTGTGAAAACAGTCCTATGTAAGTACAGTTTGATTATTCTTCTTTTAAACCCTTCTAAGTGATTAATACTTCAATTCTATTCTGTGATATACTTCTAAGTATTTATACTTATTCTTATACTATAACAATAAGTATTCTCTAATTCAAAAGAGGGTTAGGATTATTACCTCGGTAAGCCCAATAATATCCTAGAAAAAGTCGCGCCTGAGCAAGGTTTTGCTCCTAAGTTGTATGCTCCAAGAACCTTAGAAGTTCTTCACAACTTCTACCAAGTACTAAGGTATTTGGGCTAGGGTATTTTGGGCATTATAAAGATACAAGAAGGTAACTTTTCTACCAAGGGAGGGGGGGTAGATTTTTGGCTAGGCTAGGGGGGGGTATTCGGCCAAGGCCACTTAGGCTAGAGGGGGAAGAGGGCTTGGACGAATTGGCTAACAAGGGAGAAGGGAGGATTTTCAAGACTTGGAAAGTAATTTGTGGATGAAGAACTCTTCACCTTAAGGGGGGTATTTATAGGTCAAGAAGTGGCCAACCAATGGCCAAGATTTAGACAAGTGCAAGGCAAGTGTAGGGTGAGGATTAACTATACACAAATATCCTACCAACTCCTTGACTTGTGCACAAGGCACAAAAAACGTGCTCCTCCAAGTCCAAATCGTCCAAATGGACGATTTCAAGTACATCAATTGGAGGGTGACAAGTGTCGCCCTCCCGTTGGTCCAAAATGTTTCGTCTCTCGGAAAAATCCGCAAAAATTAGAAATGGCATAGCCGGAATTTACCCTACGAAAGCTGTGGAAACGTTTCGTCGGAAAACGATTCTTTTAGTGAGTTGTGTACAAATAAAAACGTCCAAGGCTTATCTTTAAGGCTAGACTTTCGTACGTATTCCCTTACGTACATACTGAAATACGGGTATAACATTCTCCCTTAGAAACATTCGTCGAATGTTCCTTCCAAGACGCTTATCGAAGAAGCTTAAACGCTTGTAAATGCCACACACGGCCACAGAGTAACACTTAGGCGTAAACGATAACTAAAATTTACAAGTAGGAAAGTGAATTTACCGGAGGTGTGGGAATAGGTGAGGATACTTCCGCCTCATGTCCTCCTCGCTTCCCACGCCATCTCCTCCCGAGCTCGTTCGCCACAAGACTTTGTGGAAGCCACGCCTCGTCCGCAGACGCCTAACTCGACGATCGACTATCGCTATGGAATCTCCTCATACGATAACCCTGGTCACCGACATCGCCAATCGGGTGCACCCTAGATGGATCCCAATACATCTCATCAAGATAGATACGTGAAACACGGATGCACCGCCTCGGATCGGACGGCAGATCCAACTCGTAGCAACCTTGCCTACCTCGCGACAATCTGAAACGCCCAATGTACCTTGGTGAGCTTCCCTTCTTCCCGAATCTCATCACACCTTCATGGGTGACACCTTAGGAAAACCCAATCATGAACCTCGAACTCAAGATGCCGACGACGATGATCTGAGATACGACTTACCGACTCTGAATATCGATAGCCGCCTCGGATAAGCTTCACCTTATCCATCACTGCTGTACCAAATCTGGTCCCACTAGCGCACTCGCCCACATCGAACCAACCTATAGGCGATCTGCACTTCCTCCCATACAAGGCCTCATAAGGCGCCATCCGAATCCGGAGTGGTAGCTATTATTATACGCGAACTCAACTAGAGGCAAATGATCCTCCCAACTACCACAAGTCAATAACACAGCTCGCAAAGATATCCTCAAGAGTCTGGATAGTGCGCTCTGCCTGTCCGTCCGTCTGTGGATGAAATGCGATTACTCGTGCTCACTGCCCCTAAACCCTCTGGAAGGACCTCCGAAGTTAGCGTAAACCGGGCTCCCGTGCGATATGATCAGTAGGGACTCCATGCGATCGACGATCTCTGATGTAAAGTCCGCATAATCCTCACAAAAAGTCGCCCGACGGAAGAAAGTGGGCTGATTTCACACCGTCGACGATAACCCATATAGAATCATGTCTCCTCCGAAAGTGCGAGGTAATCCCGTGATGAAGTCCATGTTGATTACCTCCCACTTCCGTCGGGATCTCAATCGTGCGTAACAAACCACCGTGCCTCGTGCTCTACCTTCACCGCGACAACACGCACCGAGCTACGAACTCGCAACGCCCTCTTCAAGCCATCCCACCAATACGTATCTAAGGTCGTGGTACATCTTGGTCGACCGGATGGATAGAGTAACGCGTACCGCTGTGCTTCCCAAGAACCTCGCCAAGTCCGCAACATCGGAACACATGCGCCTCAAACCTTAGCACCCATCGTGCTACCTCAAAAGGACCCTTGCCCTCACGAAGAGTCAGATCACGATATCGAATCAAAGTGGATCCTCGAACGTTGCCTCTTCACCTCGACGGCGATGGAAGACTCGGCAACCTCACGAACTCTAACCCCACCGCTATCGTAATCAATCAAACGGACACCAAGGCTCGCTAATCGATGCAAATCACGAACCATGTCCCTCCTCTCTAGCCGCACATCCGATAGGCTCCCATCGACCTACGACTAAGAGCATCTCACACAACATCGCCTTCCCCGGGTGGTACAGATATCAACATCGTAATCCTTAAGCAACTCTAACCACCGCTCTGCCGTAAGTTCAGCTCCTGCGCCGAAGATATACCGAGGCTCTTGTGGTGCGTATAAATATCCACGTGAACCCCATACAAATAGTGCCTCCAGATCTTCAAAGCGTGAATCACGGTGCAACTCCAAATCACGGGTGGGGTAGTTCCTCTCGTGTTTCTTGGTGTCGGGATGCATATGCTATAACCCGCCATGCCGCATCAATACACATCCCAACCCGATGCCCGACGCATCACAATACACGACATAACCATCCGACCTCCGGAAGAGTAAGAACGGGCGGCCGTCGCCTCTTTCAAGAATCGAAACCCCGCCACAAGCATCACCATCGAACTTGGCCGCTTCTCGAGTCACCCTAGTCAATGGTGCGTAGATAGAAGCAAACTTCTCCACGAACCGATAATAACTGCAAGGCCCGAAATCGCGAACCTCTGCCGAGTAGTAGGTCTCGGCCAAGTCTCCGCCTCGATCTTGGCGTATTAACTCGAATGCCATCGGCCCGACAATATGCCCAAGAAACGCCATCAAGTCAACCAAAACTCACATTTGGAAAACTTGGCGCATAATCGCTGGTCTGGAGAACTGTCGGCCTGATCGCCAAATGCTCGCATGCTCCCGCTCTGGCGAGAATAAACCAAGATATCATCAATGAACACTATCACAAACGTGTCCAAAATGGTTTGAACACTCGGTTCATCAAATCCATGAATACCACGAGCATTGGTCAACCCAAAAGATGACCACGAACTCATAATGCCCGTCTCGTCCGAATGCGATCTGTGGACATCCACCTCTCGACGCGAACTCGATGATAGCGACGCAGATCAATCTTGGAGAAACATCTCGCCTCGCAATCGGGTCGAACAAATCATCAATCCCGGGAAGGGTATTCGTTTAATGGTCACCTTGTTCACCGCTGTAATCAACACATGCGCAGCGTCCGCCCTTCTTCTTCACGAACAATACTGGCGCTTCTGGGAGAAACACTGGCCTAATGAAGCCCTTCTCTAACAAATCCCTAAGCCGATCCTTCACTCTCTCAACTCGGCAGTGCCATTCACGTATGGCGGAATGGAAATAGGCCGAGTATCGCAATATGTCAATACAAAACTCAATCTCCTCTCGGGAGGATACCGGAGGTCATCCGGGAACACGTCTGGGAACTCAGACTACGGAATCGATCAAAATCTGTACCGCAGCCTCGTGATCAAACACCGAACTAGATGGTAGATATACCCTTCCGCACCATCTTCCTAGCTTTGAGGTAGAAATAAACCTACCACCGGCGATACTGGTGCTCCCACTCAACAACCGCCTCGTGAAACTGGAACCGTATTACTCTCTCTCTGCGGTCTACATTGGCATAGCAAGCTAGCCAATCCATCCCCATAATCACGTCGAAGTCAATCATCTCCAACTCTATCAAGTCGGCCGTGGTCGACGATCAGAATGGTCACAGACAAGCCCTATATACCCGAGCTACCACCGAATCACCCATCGCGTAGCTACCTCGAAAGGGTCTATGGACTCGTGCTCTATCCCTATCCTACTAGCAACAAGGGAGATATATAGGACGAGTAGAACCGGATCTATCAAGGCATAAACATCAAACCCAGAACCGATAAGGTACCGTGGACGACATCGGTGAGGCCTCCCGATCTGTCGGTGGACAAAGCATAAATGCGGTTCGAGGACCGCTAGAATCGACTGAGCCACGACCTCTGCGCGACCTGTGACCCACGAGCACCACGCCTCGGGCGAGTAATCAGGAGATGATGGCGGCCACGTAACGAAGGTCGGGCCTACCACCAGCCCCGGTCGGACGATCCTCGCAAAGTGACCTGCCGCCACAATCGTAACAAGATCCATAAGTAGTACCACACTTCCCGTAATGGGATCCCCGCGACGGCCACACCGGTGGTCCCGATCGGCGATACCTCGCTACTCGACGCCTCAAGCTCGGCCCCGTGCGCCTCGAAAACTCGGGTGTCTTGAGGGCGGTCGCAGAGTGCTCGAGCCGCCGTGGTGCGAATCTAGACCGCCGGAGGCCGCCACCACGATAACCACGTAAGACCCTCCCGCGCCTTCTTCTCGCTGTCGCTCGTCGACCTCTGCGCTCGCCGCATCCAAGGCGTGAGCTGCATGCGGGTAATGTCCATACCTACGGTGGAGAAACCCCGCACAAGACTTCGGCCATATAGTCGCTTCAGCGGTGACATAACGGTGCACCCTATCCTCCATATCTGCTACCAACGCTGGGACATATCGAGCCAATGAATCAAACTCGACATTGTACTCCCTGACAGTGCGTCCTCTCTGCCTCAGCAGTAAAAATCTATCAGCCCGCGCCCTCATCTGTGGAGGCAAGAAGTGAGTGAGGAAAGCCTCTGAGAACTCATCCCAAGTAGCTGGGGACGCGTGCTCTCCCCGGGATAACTCCCATGAATCAAACCAATCGACTGCGGTATCACGCAGCCTATGTGAACCAAAGATCACGGACTCGGTCTCCGACGCCCTGATCACTCTCAAAATCCTCTGTAGCTGACGGATGAACTCCTGCGGATCATCCTCCGGCCTCGACCCGTAAAACTCTGGCTACAACTCAAGAAGTCTCGTAGCCTCAAACTCTGCCCTCGGGTGAACAACGGCACGTGAGCCGAGCTGAACCGCGCATCCAGCCTCTCTCGTGTCGGGCCTGACTTTAGCCAAAGGCTGGGCCATCTCTCTTGTACCTAACTCCTCCGCCCGGTGTGGGGATGAGGTGTGGGTACTGTGGTCTCTTTGCCGGGCGGCGTCATAGAACTCGCTGCCTCGTATAGACGGGCACGAGCCTCGTAACTCTGGGTGTCTGCTAGCGGCTCCTCACGCCTTGCCTTCGGGCGGGTTGCCTTACGTGGAGGCATAATCATTACAGAAAGGAATACGTTAGAGGGGTCCAACCTATAACACAGCTCTAAAGCACGATCTCAGAATGAGAAGAATGGAAACCAATCCTAAATATCCTAGAGCCTCCTGATTATTGGTGTGGTGCACAACACACCGATAATCAAGACTCTACTAGATACGGTCTGTAGACACTTTCCGAGGATTAATCGCTCGATACCACTTTTGTCACGACCCGTTCGGGGGCGTGGTCGTGCCTTACCGGCACCCAGTAGTCACACATCGAGTAATCGAAATATAAAGCAAGACATGAAACGATTTATAAAATAAGACACGCTTATGTGAGAAAACATCGCCTTCGGCATATATATATATAATCATGGTTTAGCGATTACATCCGACATCGCATAACATGACTACTGCACTTCTAAGGAAATATACAACTATGGCGGGACAGGGGCCGCCATACCTCGATCAGACAAAACTATCTACAACAGGAGATCATACAAAAGTAGAGCCTCCGAAGAGATGGAGCTCCGACACCAACGTAGAGATCCTAAGAATGCGGATCTAGCACTGCTTGCCCTTACTGCGGCATGAACGCAGCCCGGGCGAGGTCAAGATAACAGTACTAAGTATGCGAAATCAGAAATACTTAAATGAAAACATATCATTTTAAAACCGGTTTACAAATATGTGTGAAACAACCAAGGAAACCGCACGTAGTGCCACATCACAAACAAGAGCAACAATAGGTAATCGTAATAGGTCTTGTCTAGGCCGCGAATGATCGGAACAGGCCACTCGCCCCATCATCATTCTCGCAAGCTAATCTGAACTCGAGTCCGCATAGGCCACTCACGGGCCCGCATGAGGTATAACCCGCATCGAGGGTAGCTACTCGGCATCGTCCCCGACTCGCTGTCCGCATGGCCCACGCACCGCGTGAGGCATAACCCGCATACTAACACGGAACTCTCGTAGCTCGCATAGGCCCCTCGACCCGCATGAGGTATTCTCGAATCATGGTCCTGCATCACGAGTCTACCGCGTCGGAGGCGACAACCCTGTATCATCTCAAGAGGTGAGTGATAGTATACTAACATAACAACTTATCTTTAAACAACATAAGCACAACAAGGATACTCGCTATACAAACGTTACAAGATACTAACACATAGCATCATATCATGTCTATTTATCAAACCATCTTTATTATTCTTTTCACAATACAAGTCTGTTATAAACACATAGGCAAACTTGTTTCTTTTATAAAACTTAAGTGGTTATACTTACTTCCCATAAAGCTAGTATAACTCTTAAGCTTCTGTTTTAAAAACCAATTAGTTCTCTTCTGATAATATGATTCAGTAGTCTTTTGAAATGTTTTCAGTTCTTTATTATTCAGGCTTAAGCGTGAGGCATTCACGTAAGTATTATTCAGCTTAAGCGTGAGGCATTGCCGTAAGTATTATTCAGCTTAAGCGTGAGGCATTCGTAGTTATATTGTAAAATATCATGCTTTAGGAAGAATCACATACCTTCTCAATAAAACCACCGCTAAGTTCAATATGTCGCGCAGAGTCACCATAATAGTCACAGATATCTATTAAAGACTACTCAAGGTCATTCTAAACAGAGGGTTCATAATTCTACGGTAAGTCGGGCAGACTTCCCTACCGTGAGCTATATAAGTCTCATCATGAAAACAGTCTACGTAAGTATAGTTTGATTATTCTTCTTTAAACCCTTCTAAGTGATTAATACTTCAATTCTATTCCGTGATATACTTCTAAGTATTTATACTTATTCTTATACTATAACAAAGTATTCTCTAATTCAAAAGAGGTTAGGATTATTACCTCAAGCCCAATAATATCCTAGAAAAGTCACTGAGCAAGGTTTTGCTCTAAGTTGTATGCTCAGAACCTTAGAAGTTCTTCACAACTTCTACCAAGTACTAAGGTATTTGGGCTAGGGTATTTTGGGCATTATAAAGATACAAGAAGGTAACTTTTCTACCAAGGGAGGGGGGGTAGATTTTTGGCTAGGCTAGGGGGGGGTATTCGGCCAAGGCCACTTAGGCTAGAGGGGGAAGAGGGCTTGGACGAATTGGCTAACAAGGGAGAAGGGAGGATTTTCAAGACTTGGAAAGTAATTTGTGGATGAAGAACTCTTCACCTTAAGGGGGGTATTTATAGGTCAAGAAGTGGCCAACCAATGGCCAAGATTTAGACAAGTGCAAGGCAAGTGTAGGGTGAGGATTAACTATACACAAATATCCTACCAACTCCTTGACTTGTGCACAAGGCACAAAAAACGTGCTCCTCCAAGTCCAAATCGTCCAAATGGACGATTTCAAGTCCATCAATTGGAGGGTGACAAGTGTCGCCCTCCCGTTGGTCCAAAATGTTTCGTCTCTCGGAAAAATCCGCAAAAATTAGAAATGGCATAGCCGGAATTTACCCTACGAAAGCTGTGGAAACGTTTCGTCGGAAAACGATTCTTTTAGTGAGTTGTGTACAAATAAAAACGTCCAAGGCTTATCTTTAAGGCTAGACTTTCGTACGTATTCCCTTACGTACATACTCTGGAAATACGGGGTATAACAACTTCATTACCGGACTTAATAAAAGAAGTCTCGGATCTGAAGGAAGAAATCCTTCGAATAAATAAAAGGCTCAGTTCATTAGAAACTGAAACACTGGCCAAAACCAGAAGTCCGGATCTCACGAAAGATCCCCAAACATCGTCTATTTTTAAACAGATAATTACTGATAATCAAGATGATGAAGAAACAGATATTAATTCTGATTCAGGGTTAACTTTGATATCTAGGGCTAGAGCATTAAGCTACCATGTCCCAATTAAGTTAATTATTGACGATTTTGCTATCGAAAGAATAGCACTTTTAGATTCAGGAGCGGATCAAAACTGCATTCGCGAAGGTATAATCCCTACCAGGTACTTAAACAAGAGTACGCATAGATTATACTCCGCCACAGGAGAGAATATAGAAATTAATTATAAACTCTCAAAAGCATTCGTATGCAATAAAAATATTGCATTTACTAATAGCTTTATCATAACCAAGGATATAACTGAGGAAATTATTTTAGGAACACCATTCCTAGCCCAGATACAGCCTTATACGGCAAAACCAGATGGTATTCACACCACCACTATGGGAGAAAATCTCATATTTCCTTACATAAATCCTTTGACAACTGATCAGAGTGATCGTATTAGGCAGAAAGTGGTCTTTAGAACACAGCCAGACTAAAACCATTTGAGTAAGCACGAAAGGCTGGAAGGGCCTGTGCCACATCATTGGTAAGGATAGGTAAAAGACGCCATTAGAGAAAGCACGAAAGGCTGGAAGGGCCTGTGCCGTATCATTGGTAAAATAAGCCAGAAAATAAGCTGCTTAGAACCAGAAACAATCCCAGAATTGTTTGGTTACTACGTTTTCATAAGTCTTTTATCAAAACATTGATTTTGAAGTTTTATGAGTCTCTTATCAAAACACTGATTTTAAAAGATCATATAAGTCTTTTATCAAAAGTTAATTTTGAAAAAACAGGTTTTAAATCTATAACGATTTTCCTGCAAAACATTTGTTATGGCACCATAAGTTCCATAGACATTTTGGCATAGATCATCCACAAAGCAGTTCTCCAGAAGAACCACAGGCATTAATGTCCGGCAGGTAAGTCAGCCCATTTCACCGGCAAAGATGAAACAAGAAGAAGGCTCCAGAACGCCTTAAACAAAATAATAGAGACATGACATAAAAGTCAAACAGGTAACCCCACCCACGCAGACGCGTGCCAACAGCAGGTCCCTTCAAGAAAAGGACACAAAGCAAGATGGCGACATTTGCCCTTTCAGAAAAGTAAAGGACACTTGCCCCTTCAGATAAAGCAGAAAGCGACACTTGCCCCTTCGGAAAAGCAAGAGTCAAGCAGATGGTGACATTTGCCCTTTCGCAAAAGCAAAGGACAAAACCAATAAAGCAGAAAGCGACATTTGCCTCTTCAGAAAAGAAAGAGCCAAAGAAAGCGACATAAAGCAGAAAAAGACAAAGGACTTTAAAGCAGAAGAAGACGTTTGCCCTTTCGAAAAAGAAAAGGACATGTAATCTTAGCCGTCCATTTGTTTTAAACAGAACCGTCCACGTGTTAGGACGAAATAGTTCATTCGAGGCCTATTTAAGGCTCTCATTTGTAAACGAAGAAGGCATTCAGAAATACCCCTCTCTCTCTATAATTCCTTGCCTGATCTTGTATCCCTCTCTCTACTTATGCTTTGAATAAAATTGTAAGTTTTAAATTATATGTAATTACAGTTCAGTTCTCTTCTTTAAATTCAGGCTTAAGTCAAAAGACATTGCCGCACAATAATGTTCAGTTCTATATATAGTATACTTCAACTATATGTTCCTACAACATGTAATCTCCAATTACAATAAGGGGACAAGAATATTTACCTCGACAAGCCCAAAATTATCCAAGTTATAATGTCGATCCTGAGCAAGGTTTAGCTCCTACTCCGTGCGCTCCAATCCGCTCCAAACAACCCTTAGAAGTTCTAACCAACTTCTACTTAAATACTCCAACTCGCTATGAAGATTTCCCTAGGGTTTCGGTTTGAGACTAAAAGGACAAAAGGAAGTATTTCCGGACTCTACGTATAGAGGTAACTTTTGGAATACAACAAGGTAAAGGCTAAGGTATTTTGGGCATTATAACAATACTTGGAAGACAACTTTGTACCAAGGGGGTACCTCTCGCCACAAGGCCACTCAAAGGGGAGGGGGAAGGCTTAGGACGAGAACAACAAGAGGAGAGGGGAAGGATTGCAAGACTTAGAACACATTTGGATGATGAAGTCTTCAAAGGGAGGGGTATTTATAGGGAGCCAGGGCCAACCAATGGACAAGATCAAGCCATGTGCAAGGCAAGTGTAAGGCCTTGATCAAGCCAAGTGCACCCTAACCCCTACTCCACATAACATGCCACAAAACATTGCACAAAACATTGCACAAAACAAGGCCACAACAAGGCACCAATCGGCCAAGGCCAAACCGCCCTAAGGCGTCACTGAGGTGACAAGTGTCACCCTCTCGTTAACCCAAAAATGTTCCACGCTCGGAAAAATCGCAAAATACAAAACGACATAGCCGAATTTTCCCTACGCAAGCTCAGAAACGTTTCGCCAAAAACGACTGTCGGGTGTTGTGCACAAATTTCGAACCTATGCCAAACTTTAAGTCTCAAATTTTCATACGACGCCTCCGCATATACTGCGAAACACGGTATAACACTAACGCTGGGACATACCGAGCTAATGAGTCGAACTCCACATTGTACTCCGAACCGTCGCGCTGCCTCAACACCAAAAATCTGTTTACCGAGCCCTCCTCATCTGTGGAGGCAAGAAATGTGCAAGAAATGCCTCTGAGAACTCATTCCATACCGCTGGAAGTGCATGCTCTCCCCGGGACAGCTCCCACGAATCAAACCAGTCGACTGCAGTATCACGCAGCCGATGTGAACCCAAGACCACTGATTCGGTATCCGAAGCCTTGATCACTCTCATGATCCAGAATTGTCGGATGAACTCCTGCGGATCGCCCTCGTGCCTCAATCCATAAAACCGCGGGCTGCAACTCGTAAAGTCCCGCGATCTCAAACTATCCGCTCTCGTGAACTACGGTACTACGGCAGGAATCGCGCATCCGGCTTATCCTTGTGCCTTGCCACTATCACGGCCAATAATCGGGCCATCTCTTTGTACCCAACTCCTCTGCTCCGGTGTGGGGTGAGTCTCAGTCTTGTGGTCTAGCGACCACCGCTGCGGCTCTAAACTCTACTGGGGATGGCGGCGTCGCAAAAATCGCCGTCTGAAGCACTATCTCAGGTACTGACCGAGCCAGCGCCCTCGTACTCCTCAGATCCTACCCGGCTTCCTCATTGTCTTGCCCATCCGGGCGAGTTGCCTTCAGCGGAGGCATAGCCGTAAAAACGAAATGCGTCAGAGGGGTCCAACTTATAACACAACTCTAAGGCACGATCTCAGAATGAGAAGAATGGAAACCAATCCTAAATATCCTGCAGCCTCCTGATTATAGATGTGGTGCACAACACATCGATAATCAAGACTCTACTAGACACGGTCTGTAGACATTTTCCGAGGATTAATCGCTCGATACCACTTTTGTCACGACCCGTTCGTGGCGTGGATCGTGCCTTACCCGCACCCAGTAGTCATACATCAGAGTAATCAGCGGAACATAAAAACAATACATGAAACAAATGTAAAATGAGGTACATTTTATCTGAGAGAAAGTCGCCTTTCGGCATATATATAAATACAAAGTTTGAACAGTTAAATCCTTACAACCCTGCCCACAACAAAGATTACTGCAGACCTCTAAGAGTTTTTATACAACATGACGACAGGCTCCGCCATACCACGAATGTACAAGTACCTCTGATGTGAGGACTATACCAAAAGATAAGCTTCCGAGAAACGGAGCTTCCCAATCTGAACTGTGATCCTATGGCGAGGATCAACGATCGTGTACCTCTACTGCGGCATGAACGCGGCCCAAGAGGTCAAGATAACAGTACCAAGTATGTGGCCCAAAAAATCAGTAAATGAAATCATAGTAGTCTATATAAAGCAGAGACATGTATGATAACCAAACTACGATCCACGAGAAATAGCGGTCATGTCAAGTCAGGGACTCACGCCCTCAAAGTCATCACTCAAATATAAATATGGGTCTCACGCCCACAACATCAATCATGCCCGTGGAGTACCTTCCTCACTGTCGGCAATTTATGATATAATAACACCAAGGCTGTACTAACAACACTATACAACCAAACCACGAAGGCGATGCAGGCAAGTACGAAAGCCAACTACCAGATACCAAAGCCGTGTCACGTAGCTGACCGGGGCAAGTACGAGGGCTAACTACCAGATACCAAGGCCGTATCACGAGACTTCGCCACTAAACATCCAAACCACGAAGCTGATACGGGGCAAGTACGAAAGCCAACTACCAGATACCAAAGCCGTGTCACGTAGCTGACCGGCAAATCTGAGGGCTAACTACGGATACCAAGGTGTATCACGAGACTTCGCCACTAAACATCCAAACCACGGGCGATCACGGCAAGTACGAAAGCCAACTACGGATACCAAAGCGTGTCACGTAGGTGACCGGCAAATCACGAGGCTAACTACCAGATACCAAGGCCGTATCACGAGACTTCGCCACTAAACTGAACGGGACAAGTGTGAAGGCTAACTACCAGATACCAAGGCCGAATCAGTAAATCTCATGGAGAGCTAGTCCATGGAACAACAATCCTAATGGAACCATACTCGTGGGCCACCCATCGTGTCAGTAGGTCCAAAAGGAAACAACAAGACGGCAATCAAAATGGAAGCATACTCGTGGGCCACCCATCGTGTCAGTATGTCCAAAGCGATTAACAAAATAACACTCCTAATGGAAATATACCCGTGGGCCACCCATCGTGTCAGTATGTCCAAAAGGATTGATTAGTGGAAGCATACCCGTGGGCCACCCATCGTGTCAGTATGTCCATCAATCAAGAATAACATGACCGGCCCTCCATTGAGAGACGCGATGGTATAGAAATACAATACTAGCACGACAAGGCTATCACACGAAAACACATGCAAGTTACACACAACTCAAGGTACTTTCATTTTATGCCAAAGTCGTGTTTTAACCCCAAAGTACTACGTACGTTAAATTCTTTTTAAAAGATCCATTTCTTTTACAAAGGTCACCCGATCCCCGTATTATAAAAATAGAGTGACCAACATTTTTAAGTAAACCAAAACAACTTCCATACTTTCCTTTTTAAACCAAATTAAGACAATACCATGCCTTCTTTTTAGACGAAAACACTTCTCCTTTTTAAAGTCAAGTTACCACTTTAAAAACCAATGATAAAACCATTCTTTTGTTTTCATAAAGTCGTTATAACTAACTTCTCATAAAGCTGTTATAACACTTTATGTTTTAAACCAATTTAGGACCAAACAATGTCTTTCTTTTTAAGAAAATTCTTCAATTCCTCAAGTCTCTTTTCTTTTAGAAATCAAGTTCCTTACTTTGAAATTTTAAGAAAATTAATGCTTGTTTATACTGATCCTCATTAAAGCAGCCATGATCTAGGAAATGTAGTACAATTTTGTTTTATCTTAGCTTCTATGTAGATGGGGGTTTCTACTGGTTTTAATATAATAACTTATTCTCATTTCCAAATCAAGAAACATTATTCTTTAAAAACCAAGTACTCATTACTCACGAATGAGGTTTCACACTTTAACAGACTTTAAATCAATTCAATTAAGTCAACCGTTCCTTTTATCTCTCTTAAGTCGTTATACCTAACTTCCCATAAAGCTAGTATAACTTAAGCTTTCAAAACCAAGTATTACTCTTCTTTCACAAACGGTTCTTAAATCTTTTGAAATACTTCAAGATTCTTATTATTCAGGCTTAAGTCAAAAGACATTGCCGTAAAACTACGTTCAGTTAACACACGTACGTCTACCATACTATATATATTCCTTTTAAAATATCATGCTCAAAAGTATAGAAAGAATCACATACCTCGCGACGATTATCGACTATTAGCAAATAGCTCCAAAGTATTGTAATCCTGCTAGCCTTTTTCACTTCTTCGAGTAGAATACGCTACTCGCAGTACTTCAACCTATAATGGTCATACAAGTTTATCAACGTCTAGACTACTCAGAAATAATTCCGGATACTGATTCCTTTATTCTACGGAAAATTGGGCAAGACTTCCCTGCCGCCAAACTACACAAGTCTCAGAATACAAACTATGTAAGTACAGTTCTTTCTCTTTCTTTAATATTCTTCTGATGTGATTTCAATTCAATTCTCTTCTTAAATACCATCCTTCTATAAATCTTATATTCACTTCTATACAACTACAGTATGTAATTTCCAATTACAAATAGAAGGACAAGAGTATTTACCTCGATAAGCCCAAAATTATCCAAGTTCAAATGTCGATCCTGAGCAACGTTTAGCTCCTACTCTGGGCGCTCCAACCCGCTCCAAACAACCCTTAGAAGTTCTACGCAACTTCTTCTTAATACTTCAACCGACTATGAAGATTTTCCTTAGGGTTTCGTTTTTGTGACTAAAGGAAGTATAATAGTATTTCTGGGCTTTTAGTATAGGTGTAACCTTGGAATACTACAAGGTATTTGGGCCAAGGTATTTTGGAATAGTAACAATACTTGGAGAATACTTTTCTACCAAGGGGGGGGGGGGGTATTTTACGAAAACAACTAGGCAAGGGGGGGAGATGTTTCGGCCAAGGCCTCTCAAAGGGGGAGGGGGAGCCTTGGACGAATTCTACACTTAAGGGGGGGAGAGTTTTTAGACTTGGAAAATGATTTGTGGATGAAGATTTAGTCTTGCATTGGAGGGGTATTTATAGGCCAACCAATGGCCAAGATCAAGACAAGTGGTGGGCAAGTGGAGGGTCAAGATTTGGACATGTGTTTATGGGTCCCACTTGCCCATCAACTACACAAAATATCCTACCAACTCTTTGACCAAAAAAAAAGGCACAAAAAACGTGCAAGGAATTCCCACTTGGCCGTCCACTTGAGCTTGTCACCCTCTCGTTGGTCCAAAATATTTCGTCTCTCGGAAAAATCCGCAAAAATAATAAAAGACATAGCCGGAATTTTCCCTTCGCAAGTTCTGGAAAATGTTTCGTCGGAAAACGATTCTTTTTGCTAGTTGTGCACAAAATTTTGTCCCTTAGTCTTCTTTAAGGCTTAAACTTTTGTACGTACGCCCCCACGTACATACTCTGGACATACGGGGTATAACAGTTACCTGGAGGTGTGGGGAATAGGTGAGGATACTTCTGCCTCATGTCCTCCTCAGCTTCCCACGTCATCTCCTCCCTGAGCTCGTTCCGCCACAAGACTTTGATGGAAGCCACGTCCTTGGTCCGCAGACGCCTAACCTGACTATCGATTATCGCTATGGGAATCTCCTCATACGATAACCCCTCGGTCACCTGGACATCGTCAATCGGGTGCACCCTAGATGGATCCCCGATACATCTCCTCAGCATAGAAACATGAAAAACCGGATGCACTGCCTCAAGATCGGACGGCAGATCAAACTCATAGGCAACCTTGCCTACCCTGCGGACAATCTGATACGGCCCAATGTACCTTGGGCTGAGTTTCCCTTTCTTCCCGAATCTCATCACACCCTTCATGGGTGACACCTTCAGGAAAACCCAATCATCAACCTCGAACTCTAGATGCCGACGACGATGATCTCAATACGACACGCCGACTCAGTCGTCGAGAATCGCTCCGGATAAGTTTTACCTTATCCATCGCTGCTGAACAGTGTCGTCCCACTAATCGCACTCGCCACATCAAACCAGCCTATCGGCGATCTGCACTTCCTCTCATACAAGGCCTCATAAGGCGCCATCTGAATCGGAGTGGTAGCTATTATTATCGCAAACTCAACTAGAGGCAAATGATCCTCCCGGCTACCCTAAAGTCAATAACACGGGCTCGCAAAGATATACTCAAGAGTTCGGATAGTGCGCTCCGCTGTCCGTCTGGTTCGAGGATGGAATGCGATGCTCGTGCTCACTGCGTCCCTGACCCTTTCGGAAAGACCTCGTAAGTTAGCGAAAGCGGCTCCTCTGCGATATGATAGAAATAGGGACACCATGCGATCGACGATCTCTGATGTAAAGTCCGCATAATCCTCACTAAAAGTCGCCCCGACGAGAAGAAAGTGGGCTGATTTCGTCAGCCTGTCGACGATAACCCAAATAGAATCATGTTTCCTCTGAGTGCGAGGTAATCCTGTGATAAAGTCCATGTTGATCACCTCCCACTTCCAGGTCGGGATCTCTATCGTCTGCAACAAACCACCAGGCCTCTGGTGCTCTACCTTCACCTGCTGACAACACGGGCACTGAGCCACAAACTCTACAACTTCCCTCTTCAAGCCATCCCACCAATACACAGATCTGAGGTCGTGGTACATCTTGGTCGACCCCGGATGGATAGAGTAACGCGCGCTGTGTGCTTCCCCTAGAACTCTGCCGTCAAGTCCCGCAATATCCGAACACACAACTCGCCTCAAACCTTAGCACCCCATTAGGTGCTACCTCAAAAGGACCATTCCCCTCACGAAGAGCCATATCACGGTACTGTTATACCCCGTATTTCCAGGGTATGTACGTGAGGACGTACGTAGAAATTTGAGCCTTAAAGTTAGGCAAGGTTCGAAATTGTGCATAACTACCAAAAGGAGTCGTTTTTCGACGAAACGTTTCCACAGCTTTCGTAGGGAAAATTCCGGCTATGTCATTTAAAATTTTTGCGGATTTTTCCGAGAGACGAAACATTTTGGACCAACGGGAGGGTGACATGTGTCACCCTCACATTGGCCTTGAGTGGACGGCAAAAGGGACGAACAAGGTGGCCTTTAGTTGGTAGGATATTTTGTGCAAGTTGGTGTGGTAGATGGATAAGGTGCACATGGCTTAAATCTAGCCCTACACTTGCCTTACACTTGGAGGGATCTTGGCCATTGGTTGGCCTTTGCTTGACCTATAAATACCCCTCTAAGTGATGAACTTTCTTCATCCAAAAATCATTTGCTAAGTGTTAAAAATCCCTTCCCCTTTAGTGTTGAGTTCGTCCAACTCCTCCCCCCCCTCTTTTGAGAGTCTTGGCCGAGAGCCACCCCCTCCCCTTTGTAGTGCCCTAGCCGTGGGGTACACCCCCCTAGCCTTGTTGTCTCGTATAAATACCCCCCTTTTGTGGTATAGAAATACTCTCCAAGTATTGTTATAATGCCCAAATACCTTGGCCCAAATACCTTGTAGTTTTCCCAAGGTTACACTTATACAAAAGCCCAGAAAATACTATTATACTTCCCTCAGTCACAAAAACGAAACCCTAAGTAAATCTTCACCCGTAGTTGAAGTTATAAGTAGAAGTTGGTTAGAACTTCTAAGGGTTGGTTGAGCGGCCTGAGCGCCATGAGTAGAGCTAAACCTTGCTCAGGATCGACATATAAACTCGGATAATTTTGGGCTTATCAAGGTAAACACTCTTGACCTTCTGTTGTAATTGGAAATTACATGTTGTTGGAATATATAGTTAAGGTATACTATATATAGAATTGAACATAGTCGTGCGGCAATGTCTTTTGACTTAAGCCTGAATAATACTTACGGCAATGTCTTGCGACTTAAGCCTGAATTTAAAGAAGAGAACTGAACTGTAATTACATAGGACTGTATTACAGTAGACTTGTGTAGCATTACTGTGAGTAGAATTGTACACGTCCGGTTAGACGTGCAAACCCCGGTTGGCTTGGTGGCCGCCTCGATAGAGAGGAGATTACGCTGTTGCGGGGAGGTGTCACGAATTTTCTGTAGAATATTCTACATTGAGATCTAAGATGTTAATAGGCGCCTTGGGGCCTCTATAGGTTGAAATACTACGTATGGCGTGATCTACTTAGCTTAAGGAGTAGCCGACGGTTTGAGGTACTTGGAGGATTTTGCTATTAGTCGATAATCGTCGTGAGGTATGTGAACCTCTTCCTATCTTTTCTAGCATGATATGTGTGAGCTATGTAGTACGGTAGACGCATACGTGTTAATCGTATTTGGTTGTTTTAAAACATAAGTGTTATACTAGCTTTATGGGAAGTTAGGTATAACGTCTTAAGGGTGGTAAAATGAATGGTTTATTAATTTCAAAAGTTAAGAGATCGGATCTTATAAGATAAGAGACTTAACTTAAATGAATTAATATGGATTTTGTGTGAAACCTCATTCGTGAGTAATGAGTACTTGGTTTTAAAAGGAATAATGTTTCTTGATTTGAAATCGAATGTGTATCAATAAACCATTTGGCGTTAATAAAGGAAAATGTATTGAATAATTAAGTATTATTAAAACCAGTAGAAACCTCCATCTGCATAGAAGCTAAGATGAGACAAAATGATATTACATTTTCTAGATCATGGCTGCTTAATAAGATTGATTATGAACAAGATTAACCTACTCACCTATGGCATATGTTACTCTATTGTTTTAAAAAGAGGTTAAAACATTGAACTATGAAACTTTTCTAAAAAGAGACTTGCGTAATTGAAATTAGGCAAACTGAAACTTTTAGGGAAAAGAAAGGCATTGTGTTGTCTTAAAATGGTTTAAAACATAAAGTGTTATAACAGCTTTATGGGAAGTTGGTTATAACGACTTTATGAAAACAAAAGAAGGGTTTTATCATTTGTTTTAATGCGGTAACTTGACTTTTAAAAGAGAAGTATTTTGGTCCAAAGGAAGGCATGATATTGCCTTAATTTGGTCTTAAAAAGGAAAGTATGAAAGTTGTTTTGGTTTACTTAAAAGATATAAGTCACACATTCTTTTTTATATACTACGGGTATCGGGTGACTTTTAGAAAAGGAATGAATCTCTTAAAAGGAATTTAACGTACGTAGTACTTTAGGGTTAAAATCCGGACTTTGACATAAAATGAAAGTACCTTGAGTTGTGTATAACTTGCCTATGCTTGTTGTTATGAAACTTGACCATGTTACGTGTGATAGCCTTGTTGTGCAAGTACTGTGTTCTACTCGACTACCGGTTCATCCGGGAATGTATTTCGCTCGACTACCGGTTCATCCGGGAATGTATTTCACTCGACTACCGGTTCATCCGGGAATGTATTTCACTCGACTACCGGTTCATCCGGGAATGTATTTCACTCGACTACCGGCTCATCCGGGAATGTATTTCACTCGACTACCGGTTCATCCGGGAATGTACTTCACTCGACTACCGGTTCATCCGGGAATGTATTTCACTCGACTACCGGTTCATCCGGGAATGTACTTCACTCGACTACCGGTTCATCCGGGAATGTATTTCACTCGACTACCGGTTCATCCGGGAATGTATTTCACTCGACTACCGGTTCATCCGGGAATGTATTCCACATGTTTCTATACTGGGTCCATAAGATGGGCCGAGACCTGTTATACGTATCACATGATTTGTACCTAGATCGCCGGTGGCGAAGGAGTTCCACGTACGGAGGATGACTTTGAGGCGTGAGTCCACGACTTGACATGATCGCTTTTATGTTGTGAATCGTAGTTTGGTTATCATACATGTCTCTTGCTTTATATAGACTATTATGATTTCATTTACGATTTTCTGATTTCACATACTTGGTACTGTCAGATCGACCTCTTCGGGCTGCGTTCATGCCGCAGGTAGAGGTACATCGACTGTCGATCCCCGCTTATAGGATCACATTTCAGCGTGTTGGGAAGCTCCGTTCCTTCGGAGGCTTATCTTTGGTATGTTACCCTGAGTCTGTAGGTCCTTGTACATTCAGGGGTATGGCGGGGCCCTGTCCCGTCATAGTTGTTGTCACTTCTTAGAGGTCTGTAGTACTGTTGTGGGCAGAGTCTGTAAAAAGGATAACTGTTCGGGTGTTTATGTATATATACTGAAGGCAACTGTTTTGGTTGGCCTGTTTATTTATCATGTCTCTTAATTCATGTTCATATTTTTATTTCCGCTGATTTTCTCTGATGTTGTATCACTAGGGTGCCCGGTAGGCACGATCACGGGCCCGGGTTCGGGTCGTGACAAAAGTGGTATCAGAGCAGTTAGTCCTCGGAAAGTGTCTACAGACCGTGTCTAGTAGAGTCTTGATTATCGGTGTGTTGTGCACCACATCTATAATCAGGAGGCTATAGGACATTTAGGATTGGTTTCCATTCTTCTCATTCTGAGATCGTGCCCTGTAGGCGTGTGATAAGTTAGCCCTCTCGACGTATTCCTTTCCTTTACCGTTATGTCTCCGCGTAAGGCAACCTGAGCCCGGATGGGCAAGGCGATCGAGGAGCTGTAGTGAGATACTGAGGAGTACGAGGCGCAGCCCTGGTCGATCGAGACAGTGCCCGACGGCGAAGCCGCGACGCCGCCAAAGACCAGCGAGTTTAGAGCGCAGCGGTGGGCTGCCGAGACTACGCACTGAGCCTCCGGTCTCACACCGGAGCAGATGAGATGGGTACAAGGAGATGGCCCATCGCCGTGGTCGTGGCCGAGATATGAGGATAGGCCGGATTCAGCAGCTCCCCGAGCACTCGTAGTTCACCCCGAGCGCATTTGAGGCTACGGACCTTACGAGTCAGAGCCCGCCGGTGTTCTATGGATCGAGAGCCGAGGATGACCTCGGGAGTTTATCCGACAGCTACGGATCGAGAGTGATCGAGTTTGAGGCGAGTCGGTGGTATTGGTTCGCATCACCGCGTGATCGCAGCTGATTGGTTTGATTTGTGGGAGCTGTCCCGGGAAGAGCATGCACTTCCAGCAGTTTGGGACGAGTTCTCGAGGGCATTTCTTGCACATTTCTTGCCTCCACAAATGAGGAGGGCTCGGGCCGACAGATTTTTGACGTTGAGGCAGGACGGGCGGACGGTTAGAGAGTACAATGTGGAGTTCGACTCATTAGCTCGGTATGTTCCCGCTGTGGTGGCTGATATGGAGGACAGAGTACACCGCTACGTCACCGGGCTGGATGATTACTTGGCAGAGGCTTGTACGGGTGTAGCTCTTCAGCCGGGCATGGACATTGCCCGCATGCAAGCTCATGCACTAGGATGTGAGGCACGGAGAGGTCGACGGAATGACCGAGATCGCGAGAAGAGGCCGAGCAGCAGGGTCCTTTGGTAACTTTCGAGGCGGACCGCCTCAGCAGCAGTCTAGTTATGTACCTCCACCAGTACAGAGTGGTCCCCTACAGTCGTCAGGACGTTCAGGGTATTCGGGAGCTGGTCAGAGCTCCAGGGCTTCTGGTTCACAGGTATGCGTGAGTGCTAGCCAGCAGGATTCATGTCCCCCTCAGTGTGCACGATGTGGCAAACATCATCCCGGGGAATGTCGTCTTTTTACTGGTGCTTGTTTCACCTGCGGCCGTCAGGGCCATGTGACGAGGCGTGCTTATAGGAGGGTACCGGCGATGACGCAGCCTACCGGATCGATGGCGGTGTTCATCGCTTTCTACGATTATACGCCTGCAGGCGTGCCTATGATTAGAGTGGAGCGGTAGCTTCAGGTATATCCTTAACCCTCTAGAGATTGGTATGCGTGATATGATGACCTTATATTTTTGTGCTATGTACGAATAGCGTTGTGTTATTTGTGAGTTAGAAAACATGGTTAGTTGGAAGGATAAGTATGGGGGCATGGGAAGTGTGAACCCTAGAATATTTCATGTTGAGACCTTAGAGGTAAGGTCGTCTTAAAGGAGAGTTTCTTACGGTTAGTCTTTGTTGAAATACTTGGTATGCGTAAAATGTGTTGTGGGATAAGTCCATGGGTAGTGTGAAAAGGAAGTGGTAGCTTTCATGACCAGATAGGTAAGATTGTTCGGATCGGGAACAAGAGCTTGATGCGTTAAGTGGGTCGGTGGGGCCATGTTGCGGCCAACCCGCGGCCTGTTCGGCGGGGTCAGCTCTGGGTGGTCCTGCCAGGTGGTAGGGTCACGAGGGTGCTAGGCCCAAGTTTAGATGACCATCGTATGAGTTCGCGGATATGTTCGACCAAAATCAGTTCGTGAAGGCCGAGAGTGGCCCTAGAAGAAATCGAGGTTAGTAAGATGACCAAGTTTGGAGGTAGTGACTCCAAGGGTTGGAAACAGAAGCGTTGACTGAAGTGTGGTACGTATACTAGAAGAGTTCAAGTGTTCGAGAAGAGTACGACGAGTAAGGGTAGAGGCGAGCATGTATTGCGAGCATAGATATGATCATTTCTTGTGAAGGGAGAAGGTGCGAAGGATGTATATTTTAGACCTCAGGGATCGCGTGCAGTCCGGTACCATTGTTGGGTCGCCGGAGTGACACTAGAACCTCGCGGCAAAGTGACAAAAGTTTGTGATGTTAGAGGTGTTTCCTCGTGGACTTGGATGTAAGTATTTGCGCGGGTGTTTCTGTGGCCAGGTGTGGCAGGATTGTTCTCGTAAGTATAGTAGTGAAGACTATACTGGCGCATGTTTGTTTTGAGGCTTAGAAGGAACATTCGGGACGAATGTTTCTAAGGAGGGGAGAATGTTATACCCCGTATTTCCAGGGTATGTACGTGAGGACGTACGTAGAAATTTGAGCCTTAAAGTTAGGCAAGGTTCGAAATTGTGCATAACTACCAAAAGGAGTCGTTTTTCGATGAAACGTTTCCACAGCTTTCGTAGGGAAAATTCTGGCTATGTCATTTAAAAATTTTGCGGATTTTTCCGAGAGACGAAACATTTTGGACCAACGGGAGGGTGACATGTGTCACCCTCACATTGGCCTTGAGTGGACGGCAAAAGGGACGAACAAGGTGGCCTTTAGTTGGTAGGATATTTTGTGCAAGTTGGTGTGGTAGATGGATAAGGTGCACATGGCTTAAATCTAGACCTACACTTGCCTTACACTTGGAGGGATCTTGGCCATTGGTTGGCCTTTGCTTGACCTATAAATACCCCTCTAAGTGATGAACTTTCTTCATCCAAAAATCATTTGCTAAGTGTTAAAAATCCTTCCCTTTAGTGTTGAGTTCGTCCAACTCCTCCCCTCTGAGAGTCTTGGCCGAGAGCCACCCTCCTCCTTTGTAGTGCCTAGCCGTGGGTACACCCTCCCTAGCCTTGTTGTCTCGTATAAATACCCCCCTTTTGTGGTATAGAAATACTCTCCAAGTATTGTTATAATGCTCAAATACCTTGGCCCAAATACCTTGTAGTTTTCCCAAGGTTACACTTATACAAAAGCCCGTAAAATACTATTATACTTCCTCACCACAAAAACGAAACCCTAAGTAAATCTTCACCCGTAGTTTAAGTTATAAGTAGAAGGTGGTAAGAACTTCTAAGGGTTGGTTGGCGGGTCGGAGCGCGAGTAGAGCTAAACCTTGCTCAGATCGACATATAAACTCGGATAATTTTGGGCTTATCAAGGTAAACACTCTTGACCTTCTGTTGTAATTGAAAATTACATGTTGTTGGAATATATAGTTAAGGTATACTATATATAGAATTGAACATAGTTGTGCGGCAATGTCTTTTGACTTAAGCTCGAATAATACTTACGGCAATGTCTTGCGACTTAAGCCCAATTTAAAGAAGAGAATCGAATCAGAATTACATAGATCAGACATGAGACTTGTGTAGCATTATCGTGAGTAGAATTGTACACGTCCGGTTAGGCGTAAACCCCCCGGTTGGCTTGGTAGCCGCCTCGATAGAGGAGAAGATTACGCCATGTGGGGAGGTCCGAATTTTCTGTAGAATATTCTACATTGAGATCTAAGATGTTAATAGGCGCCTTGTGGCCTCTATAGGTTGAAATACTACGTATGGCGTGATCTACTTAGCTTAAGGAGTAGCCGACGGTTTGAGGTACTTGGAGGATTTTGCTATTAGTCGATAATCGTCGCGAGGTATGTGAACCTCTTCCTATCTTTTCTAGCATGATATGTGTGAGCTATGTACGGTAGACGCATACGTGTTAATCAGATTTGGTTGTTTTAAAACATAAGTGTTATACTAGCTTTATGGGAAGTTAGGTATAACGTCTTAAGGGTGGTAAAATGAATGGTTTATTAATTTCAAAAGTTAAGAGACTGGATCTTATAAGATAAGAGACTTAACTTAAATGAATTAATATGGATTTTGTGTGAAACCTCATTCGTGAGTAATGAGTACTTGGTTTTTAAAAGGAATAATGTTTTACTGATTTCGGAAATCAGAATGTGTATCAATAAACCACTGCAGCGTTAATAAAGGAAAATGTATTGAATAATTAAGTATTATTAAAACCAGTAGAAACCTCCATCTGCATAGAAGCTAAGATGAGACAAAATGATATTACATTTTCTAGATCATGGCTGCTTAATAAGATTGATTATGAACAAGATTAACCTACTCACCTATGGCATATGTTACTCTATTGTTTTAAAAAGAGGTTAAAACATTGAACTATGAAACTTTTCTAAAAAGAGACTTGCGTAATTGAAATTAGGCAAACTGGAACTTTTAGGGAAAAGAAAGGCATTGTGTTGTCTTAAAATGGTTTAAAACATAAAGTGTTATAACAGCTTTATGGGAAGTTGGTTATAACGACTTTATGAAAACAAAAGAAGGGTTTTATCATTTGTTTTAATGCGGTAACTTGACTTTTAAAAGAGAAGTATTTTGGTCCAAAGGAAGGCATGGTATTGCCTTAATTTGGTCTTAAAAAGGAAAGTATGAAAGTTGTTTTGGTTTACTTAAAAGATATAAGTCACACATTCTTTTTTATATACTACGGGTATCGGGTGACTTTTAGAAAAGGAATGAATCTCTTAAAAGGAATTTAACGTACGTAGTACTTTAGGGTTAAAATCCGGACTTTGACATAAAATGAAAGTACCTTGAGTTGTGTATAACTTGCCTATGCTTGTTGTTATGAAACTTGACCATGTTACGTGTGATAGCCTTGTTGTGCAAGTACTGTGTTCTACTCGACTACCGGTTCATCCGGGAATGTATTTCGCTCGACTACCGGTTCATCCGGGAATGTATTTCACTCGACTACCGGTTCATCCGGGAATGTATTTCACTCGACTACCGGTTCATCCGGGAATGTATTTCACTCGACTACCGGCTCATCCGGGAATGTATTTCACTCGACTACCGGTTCATCCGGGAATGTACTTCACTCGACTACCGGTTCATCCGGGAATGTATTTCACTCGACTACCGGTTCATCCGGGAATGTACTTCACTCGACTACCGGTTCATCCGGGAATGTATTTCACTCGACTACCGGTTCATCCGGGAATGTATTTCACTCGACTACCGGTTCATCCGGGAATGTATTCCACATGTTTCTATACTGGGTCCATAAGATGGGCCGAGACCTGTTATACGTATCACATGATTTGTACCTAGACTGCCGGCAGTGAGGAAGGAGTTCCACGGGCATGAGGGATGACTTTGAGGGCGTGAGTCCCTGACTTGACATGACTGCTTTTATGTTGTGAACTGTAGTTTGGTTATCATACATGTCTCCTGCTTTATATAGACTATTATGATTTCATTTACAGTATTTTACAGTTTCACATACTTGGTACCTGTTGTACTGACCTCCTTCGGGGGGCTGCGTTCATGCCGCAGGTAGAGGTACATCGACTGTCGATCCCCGCTTATAGGATCACATTTCAGCGTGTTGGGAAGCTTCGTTCCTTCGGAGGCTTATCTTTGGTATGTTACCCTGAGTCTGTAGGTTCTTGTACATTCAGGGGTATGGCGGGGCCCTGTCCCGTCATAGTTGTTGTCACTTCTTAGGTCCATGTAGCATCTTAGGCGTAGTCTGTAAAAGGATAAGCTGTCGTGTTTATGTATATATACTGAAGGCAACTGTTTTGGTTGGCCTGTTTATTTATCATGTCTCTTAATGCATGTTCATATTTTTATTTCCGCTGATTTTCTCTGATGTTGTATCACTAGGGTGCCCGGGGTAAGGCACCAGTCACGGGCCCGGGTTCGGGTCGTGACAGGTACCGCGTCAAAACCGGATCCTCAAACTGTTGCCTCTTCACCTCCTCAACGATGGAAGACTCGGCAACCTCTCGAACTCGAACCCCACTGCTATCAGAATCAATCAATCGGACTCCAAGGCTCGCTAGCTGATGCAACTCGCGGACCATGCTCCTTCTCTATGGCTTTACATCTGATAGACTCCCCATCGACCTACGACTAAGGGCATCTGCCACAACATTGGCCTTCCCTGGGTGGTACAGGATGTCGACATCGTAATCCTTGAGCAGCTCTAACCACCGTCTCTGTCGTAAGTTCAGCTCCATCTGGCTGAAGATATACTGGAGGCTCTTGTGGTCTGTATAAATATCCACATGAACCCCATACAAATAGTGCCTCCAGATCTTCAAGGCGTGAATCACCGCTGTCAACTCCAAATCATGGGTGGGGTAGTTCCTCTCATGCTTCTTAAGCTGTCGGGATGCGTACGCTATAACCTTACCCAGCTGTATCAACACACATCCGAGCCCGACGCCTGACGCATCACAATATAATACATAGCCGTCTGGACCCTCTGGAAGAGTAAGAACGGGGGCGGTAGTCGATCTCCTTCAAGAATCGGAAACCCCGCCACAAGCATCACCATCAAACTTAGCCGCTTCCGAGTCACTCCTAGTCAATGGTGCAGAGATAGAAGCAAACTTCTCCACGAACCGCCGATAATAACCTGCGAGGCCCAGAAAGCTGCGCACCTCTGTCGGAGTAGTAGGTCTAGGACAACTCCTGACTGCCTCGATCTTGGCCGTATCCACCCGAATACCATCGGCCCCGACAATATGCCCAAGAAAAGCCACCGAAGCCAACCAAAACTCACATTTGGAAAACTTGGCGTATAACTGCTGGTCCTGGAGAACTCTCAGCACAGTCCTCAAATGCTCCGCATGCTCCTGCTCTGAGCGGGAATAAACCAAGATGTCATCAATGAACACTATCACAAACGTGTCCAAAAATGGCTTGAACACTCGGTTCATCAAATCCATAAATACCGCCGGAGCATTGGTCAACCCGAAAGACATAACCCTGAACTCGTAGTGCGTGCATCGTCCGAATGCGATCCCCAAGGACATCCGCCTCTCTGACTCGCACCTGATGATAGCCCGATCGCAGATCAATCTTGGAGAAACATCTCGCGCCCTGCAACTGGTCGAACAAATCATCAATCCTGGGAAGGGGGTATTTGTTCTTAATGGTCACCTTGTTCAGCTGCCTGTAATCAACACACATGCGCAGCGTCCCGTCCTTCTTCTTCACGAACAATACCGGCGCTCCCCAGGGAGAAACACTAGGCCTGATGAAGCCCTTCTCCAGCAAATCTCTCAGCTGGTCCTTCAACTCTCTCAACTCGGCAGGTGCCATTCTGTATGGCGGAATGGAAATAGGCCGAGTGTCTGGCAGCACATCGATACAAAACTCTATCTCCCTCTCAGGAGGGATACCCGGGAGGTCGTCTGGAAACACATCTGGGAACTCTCTGACTACTGGAACTGACTGAAAATCTGGTACCGCAGCCTCAGTATCAAACACCCGAATGAGATGGTAGATATACCCCTTCTGCACCATCTTCCTAGCCTTGAGGTAGGAAATAAACCTACCCCTCGGCGACACAGTGTTCCCCTCTCACTCAATAACCGGCTCCCCAGGAAACTGGAACCGTACCACTCTCTCCCTGCAGTCTACACTGGCGTAGCAAGAAGCTAACCAATCCATGCCCATGATCACATCGAAATCAGTCATGTCCAACTCTATCAAGTCGGCTAGGGTCTGACGACTGCATATGGTCACTGGACAAGCCCTATATACCCGTCGAGCTACCACCGAATCACCCACTGGCGTAGCTACCTCGAAAGGGTCTATGGACTCAGGCTCTATCCCTATCCTACTAGCAATATGGGGAGATATATAGGACAGAGTAGAACCCGGATCTATCAAGGCATACACGTCACAACATGAAACTGATAAAGTACCTGTGACGACATCAGGTGAGGCCTCCTGGTCCTGCCGGCTGGACAAGGCATATATGCGGTTCTGAGGACCGCTAGAACTGGGACCCGCGCCACGACCTCTGCCGCGACCTGCTGGCCCATGAGTACCCTGCCCTCCGGGGCGAGTAACTGTAGGAGATGAAGAAGACCCGGCGAAAGACCACGTGGTGACCATCTGCGCTGCCCTTGGTCGGACAGGCTCTCGCAAAGTGACCCGGCTGGCCGCAACTGAAACAAACTCCCGGAGCAGTACCACAATTCCCGTAATGGGATCTACCGCATCGGCCACACTGAGGGGGGGTGGTCCCGATCGGTTAGCACCTCTGCTACTCGACGCCGAAGTCACGGGGCCACTGTCCGCCTCGAATACCCTGGCTGTCCTGAGGACGGTGTAGGAGTGCTCTGAGCTGGCTGTGGTGCAAATCTAGACTGCTGCTGAGGCCGTCCACCCCGAGAGCTACTAAAAGACCCTGCCGTCCTGGCCTTCTTCTGCTGCTGTCTGTCAACCCGTCGGCCTCTACGCTCCTCGCATCCAAGTGCATGAGCCTGCATGCGGGTAATGTCCATGCCTGGCTGAAGAGCCACACCCGCACAAGACTCGGCCATATAATCATCTAGCCCGGTGACGTAGCGATGTACCCTGTCCTCCATATCTGCTACCAACGCAGGGACATATCGAGCCAACGAATCGAACTCAACGTTGTACTCCCTAACTGTGCGTCCTCTCTGTCTCAGCAACAAAAACTTGTCGGCCCGTGCCCTCCTCATCTGTGGAGGCAAGAAGTGAGTGAGAAAAGCCTCCGAGAACTCGTCCCAAGTAGCTGGGGATGCGTGCTCTCCCCGGGACAACTCCCACGAGTCAAACCAGTCGACTGCGGTATCACGCAGCCGATGCGAACTGAAGATCACGGACTCGTTCTCCGAAGCCTTGATCACTCGCATGATCCTCTGTAACTTACGGATGAACTCCTGCGGATCATCCTCAGGCCTCGACCCGTAGAACTCTGGCGGGCTAAAACTCAGAAAATCCCGTAGCCTCAAACTGTCCGATCTCGGGTGAACCAGTCTTCTGCTGAACTGGAACTGCCGTCCACTATCTCATGTTCGCCACGATCACGGCGATGGCGGGCCATCTCTCTCAGAACCCATCTCATTTGCTCCAGTGTGGGGCCGAGGTGCAGTCTTGTGGTCTCATCAGCCACTGCTGCGGCCCTAAACCCTGCTGGGGCCGGCGGCGTCATGGAACTCGCCGTTTCGGGTATAGACTGGGCCTGAGCCCTCGTGACATTCGGTGTCCTACTAGCAGCTCCCTCGGCTGCCTTGCCCTTCTGGGCCCGGGTTGCCTTACGTGGAGGCATAACTGTTAAAGAAAGGAAATACGTTAGAGGGGTCCAACTTATAACACAACTCTAAGGCACGATCTCAGAGTGAGAAGAATGGAAACCAATCCTAAATATCCTATAGCCTCCTGATTATTGGTGTGGTGCACAACACACCGATAATCAAGACTCTACTAGATACGGTCTGTAGACACCTTCCGAGGATTAACTGCTCTGATACCACTTTTGTCACGACCCGTTCCGGGGCCCGTGACTGGTGCCTTACCCGGGCACCCAAGTAGTCATACATCAGAGTAATCAGCGGAATATAAAAACAAGACATGAAACAATTGTAAATGAGACACAGTTTATCTGAGAAAAGGTCGCCTTTCGGCATATATATATATAATCAAAATCTGGCAGTTACATCCCAACTGTACAATAGGACTACAGACCTCTAAGAAGATAAGCAACTATGGCGGGACAGGGCCCCGCCATACCCTGAATGTACAAAACTATCTACAACAACAGGGAGATCATACCCAAAAGTCGAGCCTCCGGAGAAGATGGAGCTCCTGACACCAAAGCAAAAGATCCTAAGGATGCGGATCTAGCACCTGCTTTCCCTTACCTGCGGCATGAACGCAGCCTCCCGAAGGAGGTCAGTACAACAGGTACCAAGTATGTGAAACTTTAAAGTACTTAAATGAGATCATATCATTTCAAAACCAATTTTATAAATATGTACGAAACAACCAAGGTAACCGCACATAGTGCCACATCATAAACAAGAGCAACAATAGGTAAACTGTAACAGGTCTTTTATAGGCTGCGAATGATCGAAGCAAGGCCAATCGCCCATAGTATCATTATGCATGCCTAATCCTGGACTCCCGTAGTCCGCATAGGCCACCTAGGCCCGCATGAGGTATTCCCCGCATCGAGGGTAGCTACTCCTCGGCATCGTCCTGGACTCGTAGTCCGCATGGCCACATAGACCGCATGGCCATATAGATCGCACACTAACCTGGAACTCTCATAGCTCCGCATAGGCCCCCTGGACCCGCATGAGGTATTCTCGAATCATAGTCCCATCGCTCGAGGTATACCCCGCGTCGGAGGCGACAACCCCGGTATATCATGTCAAGAGGTGAGTGATGTAATACTAACATAACGGCTTATCGTTAAACAACATAAGCACAAATAAGAATAACCTCTTTACACAAAAGTTACAAGATACTAACACACATTGCATCACAATATGTCTACTCATCAAACCATATTACTGTACTTTCCAGAAATCAATACAAGTCTTTTATAAACACATAAGTAAACCGTTCCTTTTATCTTTCTTAAGTCGTTATACCTAACTTCCCATAAAGCTAGTATAACTCTTAAGCTTTTGTTTAAAAACCAAGTGTTACTCTTCTTTCAAAAATGATTCATAATTCTTTTGAAATACTTCAAGATTCTTGTTATTTAGACTCAAGTCAAAAAGACGTCAAGTAAAACCATGTTCAGTTAACACACGTACGTCTACCGTACTATATATATATTTTAAAATATCATGCTCAAGAGTATAGGAAGAATCACATACCTTCTCGGCGAAATCCACCTGCCAAGTCGAATATGTCGCGCAGAGTATCAACCTATAATAGTTAAATACGTCTATCAACGTCTAGACTACTCTGTAGGATAATCTAAGCAGAGGGTTCTCTATTCTACGGAAAATCGGGCAGCACTTCCCTACCCGGTAAACTATACAAGTCTCATCAGAATACAAATTCTATGTAAGTCTGATTCAATCTTGTTTAATTCTTCTGATGTGATTACAGTTCAATTCTCTTCTTTAATATCCTTCTATGTATTTTATACTTATTTATATACTTCTACAGTATGTATTCTCCAATTACAATGGAAGGATAAGATTATTATTTACCTCGATAAGCCCAAAATTATCCAAGATATAAGTTGATCCTGAGCAAGGTTTAGTTCCTAATCTGTACGCTTCAATCCGCTCCAAGAAACCTTTAGAAGTTTCTACACAACTTCTACTACTTCAACCAACTATGAAGTTTCTCCTAGGGTTTCGTTTAGTGACTAAAGGAAGTATAGTAGTATTTTACGGGCTCTAAGTATAGAGGTGACTTTGGAATACTACTAGATATACGGCTAGGGTATTTTGGGGATAGTAACAATACTAGGAGAGTATTTTCTACCAAGAGGGGGGTTTAGACGAGACAACTAGGAGGGGGGGGAGAGGGGTGTTTCGGCTTAGCTCCTCAAGAGGGGGGAAAGGGAGGCTTGGACGAAAGCTCTCTAGAGGGGGAATGGAGTTTTCAAGACTTGGAAAATATTTGTGGATGAAGAAGTCTTCAACTCAAGGGGGGTATTTATAGGGCTTTCAAGGGCCAAGATTAAGGCATGTGGAGGGCAAGTGGAGGGTGTGGATTCACCCATGTGTCCTTATCCATCTACTACACAAAATATCCTACCTAACCTTGACTAAAGCAAGGCCACAAAAACGTGCCAAGGTCGTCCAAGTTCCGCCAACTTGAGGGTGACAAGTGTCGCCCTCTCGTTGGTCCAAAATATTTCATCTCTCGGAAAAATCCGCAAAAAAGATAAATGACACAGCCGTAATTTTCCCTACGCAAGTTTTGGAAAACGTTTCGTCGGAAAACGATTCTTTTCGTGGGTTGTGCATAAATTTTCGTCCTATGCCTTAACTTAAGTTTTGAACTTTTGTATGTACGCCCTCACGTACATACTCTGGAAATACGGGGTATAACATTTATTCCACGAGCATGCTTCTGTGATATTATATGCTGAGGGTAGGTGTCCGGATTTTGACATGGCTTTCATATTTGAAAGTGGTGCAGTGTTACAGTAGTACAGTGATACAAGGTACAGTTGGCTCTGATTTTTATATGACACGGTAGGATCTGGTGTTTGATTTTCATACTTGCCTCTGTCATTCCTTGTATAGTTATGGACTTAATTGATGTACTTTATTTCCGTTCCATACTTAGTACTTGTTGTATAGTACTTGTTGTACTGACCCCCTTCCGGGGGATGCGTTCATGTCCGCAGGTTTAGGTACACAGTTGTGGATCCGCGAGCTTAGGATCTTGGTTCAGCATTTTGAGATGGCTCCAATGTTCCGGAGCTTGTCATTATTGCTAGGTATATTCAGGGGTACGGCGGGGCCTTGTCCCGTCATAGTATTTGTCCAAAATCTTAGAGGTATGTATTCATATGTGGGCTGGACTGGCTAGAGTTGTATTTACATTATTGAATAGTGTAGACCCTTTTGGGTGATTTATATTATGGTAGCCTTATCGGCTTTGCCTTCGTTTTAAGAAAAAAAATGAGTGTTATTTATCTTCCGCGGTTTATTGTGTTGTATGAATAGGAGGGTGCCCAGGTAGGGCATCAGTCGCGGGCCCAGGGTTCGGGGCGTGACAACACTGTTACGGGGTAATTACACCTTGTGAACCCTACACAACTATAGTCTCAGTTCACTTTATCATTCTTGTCAACACTTTTCACTTTACTAATCAAAGTATCCCTACCTCTGGTGGTGTTATCAATTTACAACTACTAGCAACAAGGGTAAACATATACGCTAGGGCGGAATCTGAATCTATCAGTGCATGTATGATTCAAAAGAATCGAAATTGTTACACCCCGTAATACCAGGGCTACTAATTGAGAACGTGATTAAGGATTTAAGATTTGAATTTTGAAAGGAAAGAATAATTACATTTTCTTAAGGAAAATTTCGGAAAAAATGTGACGACGGAAAAATTATTAACTTGGAGTATAATAATTCTAATTGGATTTATGGACTTAGTATTGGATTATAAGGTGTTGGAATTGATAATATGGGGTCCGCCGAGAATTTCACAATTTCGCAGGGACCTTCGAAAAATTATAATATTTTAGATCAATCGGAGGGCGACACGTGGCACCCCTCCACTTGTCTTGCTAAGATGACAACAGATTAGATATTTTGAGAGGGGACAAGTGGACATGGGTCCCACTCCACTTGGCTATACATATCCAAGTCTTGCAAGACTTGGATCACTTTACACTTAGACAAAAAAATAAGCTCTCATCTTCTCCCCTTTAGCTCCATAATTTCGAGAGCCCCTTGGCTAAGAACAACCATTGTTGATCAATTTATTTCTCCAAGATTAAGCCCTTAAACCAAGTGCTAAGCCTAGATTAATATTCTACACGTTTTTACTTGTCTTGGCCGAAAGTTGATGCCAAAACCGTAGGGGTTCCGTCGACTTTTTGGAAGTGAGATTCAAAGAGAAGTTGCTCCTACGGTTGTAGGGGGTACATATATGTGATTGGAACTTGAAGAAGTGGAGCGAAACGAAAACTGCGCACCAATAAAGATCGGACTGTTTTGGGGCGTTTTTGGGCAAAAAATGAGGTAAACGTCCTTATTATTTTAAAGTAATTGGATATTACTTATTTTATTATGTATGGATGAACTTTTGTCAAAAGATAATGAAGAATAAAAAGCGTTTGAGCCATTTTTTGGGCTAAAACCGATTTGGGACAGATTTGGTGCAAATGGAATTCGTTGGTTATTGTCGTTGTTATCTTCACCTATTGCATGTTATAATGGATTAATATTGTTGTTAATAAGTTGTTATAACTTATGTAGAAGTTTTGGAACTCGAATTGGAATAAAATGGATTAAGGAACGAGTTATCGGGTTGTAGTTGTTGTGGCGGCGCCCAAAACTGTTAGACGTTGTTGTGTCGTTTAGTGGACTGTTTTGAGGTATTAAATGCTGGAAATTTAGTTGTTGTTATACATGTTTAAGTGTAGTAGTTGCTAATGAAAGTCCTAAGGGAATAAGGGTGTGGAAAGGCGTTGAAAGGCCTCACATTCCACCCTCGTTATAGTTAATTGTGGACTGTTTTAGGGGCTGTTTTGGTATGGTTATGCGGCAGAATTTTACACGTCTTGTTGGGCGTGTAATCCCCTTTGATTAGATGAGTTGGTTGTGCCTTAAATGTGGCGTTTTGGTTGATGAATACGGGCCTTGGAAAAGTACGTAGAAACAAAGGAAGTGTTGCCCGAATTTCGGTGGAATTAGAGGACATTATTTGGTATAAGTCTTATACTAAGTAACTATGATATTGATAGAAGTGCTATCGTCATTATAGGTTGAAGTACTACGTGTAGCATAGTCTACTTGGCTTAAGGAATAGCCGATGAGGTTGAAGTACTTCGGAGCATTTTGCTACTTGTCGTATGGGTTAGTCGTCACGAGGTATGTGAACTTCTTCCTTCTATCGACATGACTATCCTTGAAGTATACTTGCCTTGTCATTTGGAGTATACTTGACTTGTTTCTTGAAGTATACTTGTCTTTTCATTTGGAGTATACTTGACTTGTTTTTTGAAGTATACTTGCTTTGTTATTTGGAGTATACTTGACTTATTTTCTTGAAGTATACTTGCCTTGCTATTGGGGTATACATGACTTATTCTTGAAGTATACTTGTCTTGTTATTTGGAGTATACTTGACTTATTTTCTTGAAGTATACTTGTCTTGTTATTGGGGTATACATGACTTATTCTTGAAGTATACTTGTCTTGTTATAGGAAGTATTCATGTTATTAATTTTATGCTAAAGACATGTCTAGAATATTCCTAAGTTCTTACCAAGTCTTATGGGGGATGTTGGTAAGAGTCGTTAGGAAGTATTAGAGTCGAGTTGACCTTGGTAAATTAATATACTAATGAGAATAGGTATCAAACAAGTCATTGCAGCGTTAATGAAAATGTATCGACAATCAATTATATTGAAATGAGTAGAATTCTCCATTTGCATAGAAACTAAGATAAGACAAAATTGTATTACATTTTCTAGATCATGGCTGATTTAACAAAATCGTTATAAATGAGAATAATCTATTCACGGCTCATAAAGGTATTAATTTTATAAGTACATGAGGCTTGATTTTCGAAAGTACTTGGGACTTGAATTTCGAAAATGTGTAGTAACTCGATTTGAAAAGTATAAGTTACTTGGTCTTAAAAGTATAAGTTACTTGAGTTTAAAAAAGTAAGTAACTTGGTTTTAATGGTGAAAGTACTTTTGGGTCCAACGCCCTAATATTTCATGAAACGATTCTTTTATAAAGAATAGATGTACAAAGTACTTTGGGTTCAATTCCCTTACGTGGCATGATAATGCCTTGGTTTTTTATAAAAAGGAAAGAGGTAATGGTGCGTTAGTTGTCTAAAAATGAAGTGGTTATAATGGCTTTATGGGAAGTTTGTTATAACAAGTTTTAGTGGAAAGTCAAGGGATGGTTTAAAATGTTTTAAGGAAATCGTGCAAGAATGTCCATGATTAAGTCCTTAATATAATACATGATATGTGGCACTTTGATGTTCAAGATGTTTTAAAGTAACACGTGAGGTCTAGTGCCTTGATTTGCCAAAACCATGTCTTAGAAGGATACTTGGTACGATAAGTGTCTCGATTTTCTAAATGATGGTTTCAAAATGATACATGTATTGGATCCTACTTCCTAGCGATACATGTAGTACTTGGGCTTTCCTAAAATGGAAATTTAGTTCATAAAGTGAATGTACGGCTCACGTACATTGTCGTAATGGACTTTAATCCTTAGTAATGCAAGGTGTGTTAGTGCCTTGATAGTACTTTGGCTTACTTAAATGATAGTTATTCTATTTTGTTCCTTGATAGTACTTCGGCTCGCCTAAATGGTAGTGTCTTGATTTGTTGAAAAAGAAGGCATGAAAATTGTCTTGGTTTGTTAAAATGATGGTTTATTTATTTTATGATGTTGAGAGTCAAAGATTATCTTAACTTGCATATGTTGTTCATGATAGTCATTGGTGCTAGTGTTATGAGTATAAATGCGGGGTAAACCCCCAAGATGTTATACACCTCCTGAGTATAAATGTGGGGTAAACCCTCAAGACGTTATACACCTCCTGAGTATAAATGAGGGGTAAACCCCCAAGACGTTATACACCTCCTGAGTATAAATGCGGCGTAAACCCCCAAGACATTATACACCTCCTGATTATAAATGTGGGGTAAACCCCCAAGACGTTATACACCTTCTGAGTATAATTGCGGGGTAAACCCCCAAGACATTATACATCTCCATGGATTTGCTACCCATGATGCGAGCATGGCGTATATGCTTATTGCGGGCCCGTAGGGCCTAAGCGGGTGAAATAGTCCTGTGCGGGTGAAATAGTCCTATGCGGTGCAAATTGTCCTATGCGGATCCACAAGACCCTTGCGGGTGAAACAGTCTCAGGAGTAGGTTTGCATAATGATACTACGGGCGGGTGACCCTAGATTGATCATAAGCTTCCTATTTTAAAGCATGTAAAGTTTACTCTCATTGTTAAAAAGGCACAGTGTGCGGGTAGTTGTATGTTATACTTGTTACATGCTGACAGTGATGTTGTATTCCACGAGCATGCTTCTGTGATATTATATGTTGAGGGTAGGTGTCCCGGATTTTGATATGGCTTTCATATTTGAAAGTGGTGCGGTTATTCTGATGATCTGATGATACAAATCTGATTGGCTCACGATTTTTATATGACATGGTAGGATCTGGTATTTGATTTTCATACTTGCCCCTGTCATTCTTTTATACAGTTATGATCTTAATTGTTGTACTTTATTTTCGTTCCATACTTAGTACTTATTATCGACCCGCCGAAGCTGCGTTCATGTCGCGAGTCTAGGTACCGATTGTGGATCCATGACTTAGGATCCTGGTTCAGCATCTTGAGATGGCTCCAATGTTCCGGAGCTTGTCATTATGACTAGGTGTATTCAGGGGTACGGCGGGGCCTTGTCCCGTCATAGTATTTGTCCAAACTCTTAGAGGTATGTATTCATATGTGGGTTGGATTGTCTAGAGTTGTATTTACATTATTGAACAGTGTAGACCCTTTTTGGGTGATTTATATTATGGCAGCCTTATCGGCTTTGCCTTTGTTTTAAAAATAATGAGTGTTATTTATCTTTCGCGGTTTATAGTGTTGTATGAATAGAAGGGTGCCCAGGTAGGGCACCAGTCGCGTGACCGGGGTACGGGGCGTGACAGAAATATACATGTAACCCCATGCGATGTTGCCTCTTGATCCTGCCCAATAGCCACGTCATCTATGTGGTTCGAAGGACCGCCAGAACTATAAACTCCACCCTGACCTCTACCACAGTTGGCTGACATCTGAACACCCTGCTCTGGGGGCGCACCGTTGTGGAGGAAATGGAACCAACCACTGGCCTCATAGGCTGACCCACCTCACCGGTGCTCTTTCTAAAAGGACATTCCCACTGCTTATGGCCTGGACGGTCACAATAATAACAAACACCTGTGCCATAACGGCATTTCCCCAAATGACGCTTACTACATCGGAAACACTGAGGAATAGGTGGCCTCGACTGCGAAAATCCTCTGCTCCTCTGAGAACCTCGAACCCTGGAGCTCGTACCGGCTCCTAAATACCTTGTGGGGTCAAATCTCTCACCTGTGAGCTGCGGGGGTATGTCCTGGGTAGGCTGGGACGAATATCTCACTCATTGTTGAAATGGTCGTCAAAACTCAGGGATAACCAAGTCCTAGCCTCTTCTTGGCGATCTCCACGTTGGCCCTCTACCTCTGCACATGCTGTCTTGGTGAATAGCCTCGGTGATGAAGCTGTAGCACCGCTATCGTGGTCAATAACATAATCGCTTCCCTTATGACCACTATAGTCTTCCCCTGGCCCAGGCTCTGGTCTTTGGAGCCTCGAGCCACATGAGAAGAACTCTCCGACTGCGGCACAATATCCGGTATACCCTGGGCATGAGCCCTATCAACTCTCTGAGTCATTGGTAGCTCTTCTGGTTTTGCCATACGAGCGTGTTGCCACTTGGAGGCATAGATGTAACACAATAATACGTCAGAGAGGAATTATCTTAATAGCACAGCTCTATGGCACGATCTCAGAGTGAGAAGAATAGAAACCAACTCCTAAATGTCCTGTAGCCTCTTGTTTATGGGTGTGGCGCGCAACACACCGATAATCAAGACTCTACTAGACACGGTCTGTAGACATTACGAGGGTATCGCTCGATACCACTCTGTCACGCCCGAACCCCGAGGGCAGTGTGGTGCCCTACAGGCACCCTTCTACCTAACTGACACAAGTAAACCGCGGAACGAAACAACACCTCTTTTTTAAAAAAAAAAAAAAAACCAACGAACATGCAAGGCTGTCATATAATATACATAGTAAAAAAAGGCACTACACTGTACACGAGTCCAATCCCATATATGAATATAGACCTCTAAGAGTTTTACTGAACTATGACGGGACAAGGCCCCGCCGTACCCATAACTGTACAAAAGCCTATAATGAATGATCTATACCAAAATGATAAACTCCTGAACAGATGGAGCTATCCAAAAACTCTGAGCAAGGGTCCTACACTTGCAAATCACCAAACTGCGTACCTAAACATGCGGCATGAACGCAGCCCCCCGAAGGAGGTCAGTACGAAGAATGTACCAAGTATGTGAAACTGAAAATACTGTAATGAAATCATAACAATATATATAAAACAGGAGACATGTATGATATCCAAACTACAGTACACAATATATAAGCAGTCATGTCAAGTCAGGGAGGCATGCCCTCAAGTCATTACTCACATATAACCATGGGTATCACGCTCATAATATCAATCATGCCCGTGGAATCCCTTCGCCATCTGGCGATCCATGATATAATATAACACCAATAAGTATACATGAACACCAAGTCCCACTGTGTCATTAAAGCATGCGGGCGAGTAGGAAGCGAACCACGGATCCGGCTGCGTCATGAGGCGGCCGGGGCAAAGCCAACTACAGATTCGACTGCGTCGACAATCGAGGCAAGTACGAAAGCTAACTACCCGATACAGCCTGTCGTCACGAGATATGACCGGGGCAAGTGTGAAAGCTATCTACCGGAGTCTACCGTACCAAATTGTGCTATAGAACTGACGGGGGCAAGTACGAAAGTTATCTACGGACCGTCTTACGCCCATCGACCAGCGGCAATCTGAAAGCTATCTACCAGACCATCCTGCGTCACTAAACCTCATGGATGGCTAGTCCATGGAATAATAAAAACAAATCCGGGAATCTAACCCGCCTCCTGATCGCATGCCCCGGAATCCCACATCGTATAAGCATGTCCAAGGAGTAATAAAAACAATCCGGGAATCTAACGCGTCACAGTCGCGTGCCGGAATCTCACTTCGTATAAGCATGTCCAAGGATCAATCACAATGGAAACATACCCGTGGAATCCCCCATCACTGTCGGTACATCCAAGTCAACTCACAACAAGACAGCCGGCCCTCCAACTGAGAGTCACGGCAGCGTAAAAATATAATACTTGCACTCAAAGGCTACCACAAGCAAGCATAGGCAAGTTCATAAAATCTTTAGACTTTCCTTATCATACAAAAATGAATTTCATTTTATAAACTCAAGGCACTTTTGTTTCACATAAAAATCCGGGAATTTAACCCTAAGTACTACGTACTTCCATTCTTTTCAAAAGACTCATTTTTATATAAAACCCCAAGATACTAACACCCGTAGTATCAAGGCATGTCTATTTTTCAAATTGGGTTACTACACCTTTAGAAATTCATTTCAAGACTTTGAAACCAAGTAACTTCTAATTACACAACCTAGGCAACTCATGCCTATCAATAAAAATAGACAACTCTCTTAACCTTCCATAAAGCCGTTATAACTAACTTCTCATAAAGTCGTTATAACCCTTTATGGTTTTAGACAAATTCATTCTTTTTATAACCAAGAGACTTATACTTTTAAAACCAAGTATCATATACTTTCAAATCAAGTTACATAACTTTCAAAATACTTCAAGCCTCTTAACTTTAGAAATCAAGTTTCTTAACTTTAAATCCCAAGTAACTCACACCTTTAAAACAAGTTACTTCTCTTTAAATCATGTCATTTCTCCTCTTTTAAATCAATTAAGTAAATCACTCTTTTGACTCCCCTAAAGCCGTTATAACAACCTTTAGGTTTTAGAACTAAGGCACTATCTAAAAGATTTGGAAACCACTTCCTTTTCAAGACTCTATGTACTTCAAGTAAAACACTTTCACTTTTGAAAATCCAAATTTCGTCAAGGTAATGGATTATAACAACTTCCAATTTAAACATCCAAAGTACACTCAAGGAAGTATATAGAACAACTTCTATATTAGGCAATCCAAGTACAATCAAGGAAGTATATAGAACAACTTCTATATTAGGCAATACAAGTACAATCAAGGAAGTATATAGAACAACTTCAATATTAGGCAATCCAAGTACAATCAAGGAGTGGATCATTTAAGGAGTAGGATTTACTTACTTTACCATAAGGAATCATGCTAGAAGAAGAGGAGATGGTTCACATACTGTTACACCCCGTAATACCAGGGCTACTAATTGAGAACGTGATTAAGGATTTAAGATTTGAATTTTGGAAGGAAAGAATAATTACATTTTCTTAAGAAAAATTTTGAAAAAAAAATGTGACGACGGAAAAATTATTAACTTGGAGTATAATACTTCTAATTGGATTTATGGACTTAGTATTGGATTATAAGGTGTTGGAATTGATAATATGGGATCATAGAATTTCACAATTTCGCAGGGACCTTCGAAAAATTATAATATTTTGGACCAATCGGAGGGCGACACGTGGCACCCCTCCACTTGTCTTGCTAAGATGACAACAAAATAGATATTTTGAGAGGGGACAAGTGGACATGGGTCCCACTCCACTTGGCTATACATATCCAAGTCTTGCAAGACTTGGATCACTTTACACTTAGACAAAAAAATAAGCTCTCATCTTCTCCCCTTTAGCTCCATAATTTCGAGAGCCCCTTGGCTAAGAACAACCATTATTGATCAATTTATTTCTCCAAGATTAAGCCCTTAAACCAAGTGCTAAGCCTAGATTATTATTCTACACGTTTTTACTTGTCTTGGCCGAAAGTTGATGCCAAAACCCTAGGGGTTCCGTCGACTTTTTGGAAGTGAGATTCAAAGAGAAGTTGCTCCTAAGGTTGTATGGGGTACATATATATGATTGGAACTTGAAGAAGTGGAGCGAAGCAGCTAACGCACCAATAAAGACCGGACTGTTTTGGGGCGTTTTTGGGCAATAAATGAGGTAAAAGTCCTTCTTCTTTTAAATTAATTGGATATTACTTATTGTTATTATGTATGTATGAACTTGTGTTAGAAAAGAATGAAGAATAATAAGCGTTTGAGCCATTTTTGGGGCTAAAACCGATTTGGGACAGATTTGGTGCAAATGGAATTCGTTGGTTATTGTCGTTGTTATCTTCACCTATTGCATGTTATAATGGATTAATATTGTTGTTAATAAGTTGTTATAACTTATGTAGAAGTTTTGGAACTCGAATTGGAATAAAATGGATTAAGGAACGAGTTATCGGGTTGTAGTTGTTGTGGCGGCCCGACCAAAGCGTTAGACGTTGTTGTGTCGTTTAGTGGACTGTTTTGAGGTATTAAATGCTGGAAATTTAGTTGTTGTTATGCATGTTTAAGTGTAGTAGTTGCTAATTAAAGTCCTAAGGGAATAAGGGTGTGGAAAGGCGTTAAAAGGCCTCACATTTTACCCTCGTTATGGTTGGATTGCGGACTGTTTTTATGGGCTGATTTGTGGATTGTTTTGTATAACTGTGGGGCAGAATTTTACACGTCCAGTTAGGCGTGTAATCCCCTTTGGCTAACTGTTGGTTGTGCCTTAAATGTGGCTTGTTGGTTGATGAATACGGGCCTTGGAAAAGGTGGAAAAGTACGTAGAAACAAAGGAAGTGCTGCCCAATTTTCCATAGAATTAGAGGGCCATTATTTGGTATAAGTCCTACACTTGATAGCTTGTAGTTGATAGAAGTGCTATTGTCATTTTAGGTTGAAGTACTACGTGTAGAACATTCTACTTGGCTTGTGTAATAGCCAATAAGGTTGAAGTACATTGGAGCGTATTGCTACTTGTCGTTTGGGTTAGTCGCCAACGAGGTATGTGAACTTCTTCCTTCCTTTGACATGATTATTTGGTAAGTCTATGCGACTTAATTCATTTGAAGTAAGTAAGTCCATTTTGGAAATATATGAGTCTTGATTATGAAAGTATGAGTGGCTTAGTCAAAATTGTATAAGTTACGTGAAGTACTTTAAAGTTAAGAGATTTGATTTAAGGTTAAGAGACTTGATTTCTTTACAAGTTATGAGACTTTATTTTTCAAGAAATGGGACTTGATTTCTAAAGTTAAGAGATTTGATTTAAAGTTATGAGACTTGATTTCTTTACAAGTTATGAGGCTTTATTTTTCAAGATATGAGACTTGATTTCTAAAGTTAAGAGATTTGATTTAAAGTTATGAGACTTGATTTCTTTACAAGTTATGAGACTTTATTTTTCAAGATATGGGACTTGATTTCTAAAGTTAAGAGATTTGATTTAAAGTTATGAGACTTGATTTCTTTACAAGTTATGAGACTTTATTTTTCAAGATATGGGTTACTTGATTTACTTCTAAAGTTAAGAGGCTTGATTTCGAAAGAGTATGTGACTTGAGTTTTAAAAGTATACGTTTATTGATTTAAAGAGAAGGAGTTTTATGATTCTTTTTAAGTATGTATGTACGTAGTACTTTTGGGTTTAGTTTCCCCAATGTGATAAGAAATAAAAGTGTCTTAAGTTCTCTAAAATGAAAGGTTGTTATAATAGCTTTATGGGAAGTTGTTATAACGACTTAAGAAGGAGTGAAAGGGTGGTTAAAATGTTATGTAAGGAAAATCACATCGAGCCTACAAATAGGACGGATTATTTTATGAGATACACCGAGCCTACAAATAGGCCGGATTACGCCAAATCACACCGAGCCTACAAATAGGCCGGATTATGTTATGAGATACACCGAGCCTACAAATAGGCCGGATTACGCCATATTACCCCGAGCCTACACATAGGTCGGGTTACGTCATCTTACAGAGCTCACAGCGGGCGGATTATGCTACATGATTCCACGATGCACCAGGCTCCACAGCGGGCGGATTATGCTACATGATTCCACACGATGCAAGCCCCACAGCGGGCGGATTATGCTACATGATTCCACGATACAAGGCCCCAGCGGGCGGATTATGCCACATGATTCATCATGCACCGTGTCGCAAATGGGTCAGATTACGTTATCACGTATGGATAATCAAAGTAAGCTCCCAAATAAGAAGTCCCTCCATAAAGGGTCGGATTATGTTATGTAAGATATGTAAGTTATGTGGAAAAACTTGATTGAATTCTTAAGTATGTATGTAAGAATATGATGCTAATTCTTATTGGAAGAAGGAAAAGAATGATTAATGTACGATTGATTTCATGAGTTAAAATGGCACGGTAGGATCTGGTATTTTAATTTTTATACTTGCCTCTGTCATTCTTTTATGCAGATTATGATCTTGTTTAATGTACTTTATTTCCGTTCCATACTTAGTACTTGTTGTCGACCCCAGAAATTTGCGTTCATGTCCGCAGTCTAGGTACACGATTGTGGATCGCGAGCTTAGGATCCTTGTTCAGCATTTTGAGATGGCTCCAAGTTAGGAGTTTGTCATTATGGCTAGGTACATCGAGAGTGCAGCGGGGCCTTGTCCGTCATAGTTGTTGTCACCTTCTTAGAGGTCTGTATTCATATGTGGGCTAGACTGGTGTAAGTTGTATTTACATTGTTGTATAGCGTAGACCCTTTCGGGTGATTTATATTTATACGGAAGTCTTTCCGGCTTTGCCTTTGTTTTAAAAAAAATGAGTGTTATTTATCTTCCGCGGTTTATTTATGTTGTATGGGTAAAAGGGTGCCCAGGTAGGGGCACCAGTCACGGGCCCGGGATTTGGGGCGTGACACATACCTTTTCGGCTTAATCCACAAGCTAAGTCGAATACGCCGCACGTAGAATTGTCAACCTATAATGGTCACAACACGACTATCAACTTCTAGTTTCCAACATAGAATGATACTAAGTATACAGTCTCTTATTCTACAGAAAATTGGGCAGCACTTCCTTTGTTTCTACGTACTTTTCCACCTTTTTCAAGGCCCGAAAATCAATAACCAACATGCCACATTTAAAGCTCAATACATCAACCAATCAAAGGGGATTACACGTCTTACAATACGTGTAAAGTTCTGCCCCACAATTAATACCAAGTAGTTCAATATCTAAAGTCATTCTCGGCTAACAAGTACAACAACACAAAGTCCTTTCCAATTCTTTTTCAATCCAAGTTGTTAAGTCTAACATGTTATATAGTCGTAAACAACTTTAACAACTACAATCCTTCTTTATATAACATGCGACGACTAAACGAATAACCAAATTGAATTGTAATCCCAAAGGCTAATCATGCTAGTTTCGGATTAGTGGTTCCAATATCCATAACACTTATCAAACTTCAATATATACATCTCATGCTTGTTTATATCCATAACTACAACAATAAGTAATCTTTAATCACTTAACGACAAGATTGTTACCTTGATAAGCCCTTATAAAATTCCAAAATTCAAAGTCGCTCCTTAGCAAATCTTAGATACTTTCCTTCACGCTCCAATCCGCTATATGAAGCCCTTAGAATTTCACCAACAACTTCTCTTCCATTTCCAATCAAAACTATGAAAACGACTTAGGTTTTCGCCTTGCGACTAACGTGAAAACGTTGTTTTTCCGAGATTTTTCTATTGAGATATCCTTACAATACCCTTAGGGACCTTGGGTTAAAGTCTTGTGAATAATGAACCACAATTGCAAAAATTTTATGTGGGAAAAGTACTAAACCCGAGAGCTATCTTCAAGAACACGAAGGTGTGAAATTTTTCTAAGTATTGTGAGCTAAGTCTTGCTACTAGTGTAGTATATATAAAACAATGGAGGGTCAAGATTACAACATTTGTGTGGCTAGGATGAAGAATATTTAATATCTAGTCAAGTGGCAGGTTGACTTGGTCAATTTTATCAACCTTGTCAAGACTTGATCATCTACATTGGTCATTGACTATTACACCCTTGTCCATTTCGCCCAAGACCATGTGGGTGGTGACACGTGTCGCCCTCCCATTCGTCCATAAAATTTCGTAACTCTCGTGGGCCCCACAAAACGTAAATTTTCTCGGGTGGGCCCTACGTGACCAAATTCGTAAAATAAATTTCCACCTACTCCTCAAATAATGCATTTTGAGAATCTAATTCTCATCAACGAACATTTTTCCTTTCCGACGTTCGGAAAAACAATTCTTTCTTTCGTACCAATTTAGAGTCCTGATTCCTTACGTACATTCTCTTAAACATGTCCTGGAATTACGGGGTGTAACATTAACTCTCCAAGATCCTCCAAAACATTTTGGGCTGAGAGTTGAGGATTGAAACCCTAGCTTGTTTATCAACTTTTTGAAAGTGAAACAAGAAGGGAAGTTGGTTACAAGCTTGTAGAGGATCCATAGGTGTGATTGGAACTTGAAGAAGTGGAGCTAAGACAAAACTGCGGGCCGACTTTAAGTGCACTGTTTTGGGCATATTTAAGGTAAGGATTCTTCCTCCTCTTGAAGTAATTAGATAATTGTTATACCCCGTATTTCCAGAGTATATACGTGAGGGCGTACGTATATAAATTTAAGCCTTAAGGTTTGGCTAGGTTCGAAAATTTGGGCACAAGTGCCGAAAAGAATCGTTTTTCGACGAAACGTTTTACTAAACTTGCGAAGGGAAAATTCCGGCTATGTCATTTATAATTTTTGCGGATTTTTCCGAGAGACGAAACATTTTGGACCAACGGGAGGGTGACATGTGTCACCCTCACATTGGAAGAGGTTGGGCGGCAAAGTGGACCAGAATTGTGGCTTGTTTTGTCAAGTAGTTGGTAGGATATTTTGGTGGTAGATGGATAAGGTGTACTTGGCTTGATCTTGGCCTTACACTTGCCTAACACATGGATTAATCTTGGCCATTGGTTGGCCATTGCTTGACCTATAAATACCCCTCTAGGTTGATGAACTTCTTCATCCAAAATTGTTCTAAGTGTTAAATTCCTCCTCCCTCTTAGTTAGAGCTTTTCGTCCACCACACCCCTCCCCTTTGAGAGCCATGGCGAGAGCCTCCCCTCCCCTTTGTGGTGTCTGGCAGTGGGTACCCCACTAGCCTAGTTGTCTCGTATAAATACCCTTTTGTGGTATAGAAATACTCTCCAAGTATTGTTATAATGCCCAAATACCTTGTAGTATTCCCAAGGTTACACTTATACAAAAGCCAGAAAATACTATTATACTTTCCTCGATCCACAAAAACGAAACCCTAAGGAAAACCTTCATAGTCGGTTGAAGTGTTAAGTAGAAGTTGCGTAGAACTTCTAAGGGTTGTTTGGAGCGGGTTGGAGCGCACGGAGTAGGAGCTAAACCTTGCTCAGGATCGACATATAAACTTGGATAATTTTGGGCTTATCGAGGTAAACACTCTTGACCTTCTATTGTAATTGGAAATTACATGTTGTAGGATTATATAGTTGAAGTATACTATATATAGAACTGAACATAATTGTGCGACAATGTCTTTTGACTTAAGCCTGAATTTAAAGAAAAGAACTGAACTGTAATTACATAGGACTGTATTACAATGGACTTGTGTAGCTTTCTTGTGAAGTAGAATTGTACGTCTGGATTAGGCGTACAACCCCACTCTAGGGAGTTGTTGGCTGATTAGCGGGCCTCGATAGAGAGGAGATTTCTGCGATTTGCGGGGAGGTCGCCAAAATTTCTGTAGAATATTCTACGTTGAGAGCTAGATGTTAATAGGCGCCTTGTGGCCTCTATAGGTTGAAGTACTACGTGTGGCGTGATCTGCTTGGCTTAAGGGTAGCCGACGGTTTGAGGTACTTGGAGCGTTTTGCTATTAGTCGATAATCGTCGCGAGGTATGTGAACCTCTTCCTATCTTTTCTAGCATGATATGTGTATAACTATGTAATGCGGTGAGCGTGCATGTGTTAAAAGTATTTGATTGGTTTAAAACATAAAGTGTTATAACGGCTTTATGGGAAGTTGGTTATAACAGTTTTATGTAAGTAAGAAATGCTTTGCGGTTTTTAAAAGATAACTGACTTGATGTGTGATGATAAGAAACCTTTTTGAAAGAAGAGTAATGTTTGGTTTTGAAAACATAAGAGTTATACTAGCTTTATGGGAAGTTAGGTATAACGTCTTAAGAGAGATAAAGAGAATGTTTTACTGATTTTTAGAAGTTAAGAGACTTAATCTTAAAAGATAAGAGACTTGACTTGAATGAATTAAATATGAGTTTTGTGTGAAACCTCCTTCGTGAGTAATGAGTACTTGGTTTTTAAAAGGAATAATGTTTCTTGATTTTGGAAATCAGAATGAGTATCGACAAACCACTGCAGCGTTAATAAAAGGAAATGTTTTGACTAATTAAGTATTATTAAAACCAGTAGAAACCTCCATCTGCATAGAAGCTAAGATGAGACAAAATGATATTACACTTCCTAGATCATGGCTACTTTAATAAGATTGATTATGAACAAAGAAAAACCTACTCACATATAAGACATATGTTTCTCAAATTGTTTAAAAGATGATTATATTCTTAAGTGATTAAGTCTATGGACTATGAAACCTTTCTAAAATAAGAGACTTAAGTATTTGAAATTAGGCAAACTTGAACTTTTGGAAAAGAATGTTGTTACTTGATGTTAAAAAGGAAAGTGTTTTGGTTTACCTAAAAAATGTGAGTCACTCTATTTTAATACTACGGGTATCGGGTGACCTTTATAAAAGAAATGGATCTTTTTAAAAGAATTTAACGTACGTAATACTTTGGGGTCAGAACCTGGACTTTGGCCTAAAATAAACTTGAGTTGTGTAACTTGCCTATGTTTGTGTTTGATAGCCTTGTTGTGCAAATCGTACTTCTATACCACCGTCTCTCGATGGAGGGCGGCTGATTTGTTATGAGCGATTCTTCACCGAGTCCCACGAGATGGTAGGGACACGTATTCCATCGATTATTCACGAGTCCCACGAGATGGGCGGGACACGTATTTCATCGATTCTCTCACCGAGTCCCGTAGGATTGGCGGGACACGTATTCCACATGATTCTCTCAGGAGTCCCGTGGGATGGCGGGACACGTATTCCACGTGATTCTCTGCGAGTCCCGAGATGGGCGGGACACGTATTCCACATGATTCTTTCCGAGTCCCGGGATGGCGGGACACGTATTCCACGATTTATACCTAGGCTGGCGGTGAGGAAGGAGTTCCACGGGCGTGAGGATGACTTGAGGCGTGAGTCCACGACTTGACATGTTGCTTTTATGTTGTGAGCGTAGTTTGGTTATCATACATGTCTCGCTTTATATAGACTATTATGATTTCATTTCTGATGTTTCTGATTTCACATACTTGGTACATGTTGTATTGACCTCCTTGAAGTGCGTTCATCTGCGGTAGAAATCATCGGTTGTGGATCTCGCTCATAGGATCACGATTAAGCGTGTCGGAAGCCCATTCTTGAGGCTTATCTTTTGGTATGTTACCACGAGTCTATAGATGCTTGTACATTCGGGGTATGGCGGGGACTGTCCGTCATAAATTGTAAAAATCTTAGAAGTGCAGCAACCTTTGTTGTGGCGGGGTTTGTAAAAGGATAAGCATTGGTATTTATGTATGTATCTGAAGGCAAAGCTATTTTGGTTGCTTTGTTTATTTATCATGTCTCTTAATTCATGTTCATGTTTTTATTTACGATTTTCTCTCGATGTTGTATCACTAGGGTGCGGGGTAAGGCACGATCCACGGGCGGGTTGGTCGTGACAAAAGTGGTATCGAGCGATTAGTCCTCGGAAAGTGTCTACGCACCGTGTCTAGTAAGTCTTGATTATCGATGTGTTGTGCATCACATCTATAATCGAGATCTTTGCCGAGACACTTAGGATTGGTTTCCATTTCTTCTCATTACGAGATCGTGCCTTAGAGGCATGTGATTAGTTGGACCCTCGGCGTATTTCGTTTTACCGATTATGCCTCGCGTAAAACCCGAGCCCAGGCGGGCAAGGCGGCCGAGGAGGCGCTAGTGGGATCTGAGAGTGCGGCGCATGCGGTCGATGGAATTGTGCTTGAACGGCGAGTTTAGCGGCGCCGCCCGACCGGCGAGTTTAGAGCGCGGCAATGGCTGCGAGACTCTGATACACGAGCCTCGGTCCCGGCACAGGCGAATGATATAAGTACAAGGAGATGGCGATTCTTGCGGCGGTCGTGGCGAATATGAGATAAGTGAATCGCGATCCAGCCCGATAGCACCGTAGTTCACCCGGCGAGCGGTTTGAGGCTACGTGACTTTACGAGTTGTAGCCTTGATGTTCTATGGATCGAGGCGAGATAACCCTCGAGGAGTTTATCAAGCGACTACACGGATCATGAGTGATCGAGTCTCGAGGCGAGTCGGTGGTATTGGGTTCGCATCAGTGCGTAATCTGCGATTGGTAGTTTGATCGTGAGCTGTCCCGGGAAGAGCATGCACTTCCAGCCGTATGGGACGAGTTCTCAAGGCTTTTCTTGCACATTTCTTGCCCCACGGATGAGAGGGCTCGGTAAGCAATTTTTGACGTTGGCGGGGCGGACGGGCGGTTAGAAACAATGTGAGTTCGACTCATTAGCTCGGTATGTTCCCAGTAATGGCGATATGGAGGGCGAGTACACCGCTACGTCACCGTGGATGATTACTTGGAAGAGGCTTATGCAGGTGTAGCTCTTGGTGGGCATGGACATTGCCGCATGCAAGCTCGTACCTTTGGGATGAAGCACGGAGAGGTTGGCGGAATGACCGAGATCGGCGAAGAGGCGAGCAGCGAGGTCCTTTGGTAACTTTCGAGGCGGGCGCCTCGTGAACTAGTTATGTACCTCCGCCCGATGCGAATGGTCCCCGCGATCGTCGGGGCGTTGGTATTCGGAGCTGGTCGAGCTCGAGCTTAGTTCCGAGATATCATGGGTTATAGCGATGCAGTTCGAGTTTCTCGGTGTGCGCGATGTGGCGAGCGTCGTCGAGAATGTCGTCTTTCTTGGTGCTTGTTTTCTGCGCCGTCGGGCCATATGACGGCGTCTAATAGGAAGGATGCGACGAATGACTCGCCTACGGTCGATGCGAGTTCATCGCCTTACAACTATCGCCTGCAGGCGGGCCTATGATTAGAGTGGAGCGGTAGATTCAGGTATATCCTTAACCCTCTAGAGATTTGTATGCATGATATGATGACCTTATTATTGTGTGCTATGTACGGATAGCGTTGTTATACCCCGTATTTCCAGAGTATGTACGTAAGGACGTACGTAGAAAAGTTGGGCTTTAAGTAGGCTTGGCCGAATAATTTTTGTGCACAACACCCGGTTAGAGTCGTTTTTCGACGAAACGTTTTACATAACTTGCGAAGGGAAAATTCCGGCTATGTCATTTTTAATTTTTACGGATTTTTCCGAGAGATGAAACATTTTGGACCAACAAGAGGGCGACACTTGGCACCCTCTCATTGGTGGGCTTTGGGGCGGCAACATGGACGATTTCCTTGACATTTTTGTCAAGTAGTAGGTAGGATATTTTGTGGTAGATGGATAAGGTGCACATGGATGAATCTTGTCCCTACACTTGCCTTGCACTTGGCATGACCTTGGCCATTGGTTGGCCTTTGCTTGACCTATAAATACCCCACTGAAGACTTCTTCGTCCATTCTACACTTTCCTAAGTCTTGAGAGCTTCCCACTGTGTGGTGTTCTCGTCCTCCCTTGTGAGGCCCAGCCGAGAGCCCCTCCCCCCTTGGCGAGAGTACCCCAGTGGGGTTGGCGAGGTATACACCCCTTTGTGGTGTTGTCTCGTATAGATACCCCCCCTTTTGGTAGAAATACTCTCAATAGTATTGTTGTGATACCCAAATTACCTTAGCCGTATACCTTGTAGTATTCCAAAGATACCTCTATCGTGAGCAGGAAATACTCTAGTATGTCCTTTTGTCTCAAAACGAAACCCTAAGGAAAATCTCCATAGTTGGTTGGAGTATTAAGTAGAGGTCGCGTAGAGCTTCTAAGGGTTGTTTGGAGCGGGTTGGAGCACCCGGAGTAGGAGCTAAGCGTTGCTAAGGATCGACATTTTACTTGGATAATTATGGGCTTATCGAGGTAATTATCTTGTCCCCCTATTGTAATTGGAAATTACATGTTGTAGGAATATATAGATGAAGTATACTATATATAGAACTGAACATGGTTTTGCGGCAATGTCTTTGGACTTAAGCCTGAATTTAAAGAAGAGAATTGGATTGTACTTACATAGGACTGTATTACAGTAGACTTGTGTAGTTTGACGGGTAGGGAAGGGCTGCCCAAATTTCCGTAGAATCTTGTATCTAGATTTATTCTACCGAGTAGTCTAGACTTTGATAGACTTGTATAACCTTTATAGGTTGAATGTTCTGTGAGTAGCATGTGCTACATGAAAGGTGGACCAGGCTAGCCGGGTTATAGCCGTGGAGCGATTTGCTTATAGTCGATAATCGTCGCGAGGTATGTGATTCTTCCTATCCTCTTGAGCATGATATTTTAAAGAATATATATATAGTACGGTAGACGTACGTGTGTTAACTGAATAATAATTACGGCAATGTCTCCGGACTTAAGCCTGAATAATAATTACGGCAATGTCTTTTGACTTAAGCCTGAATAATCTTGAAGTATTTCAAAGAATCTTGAATCATTTTAATGAAGAGTAATACTTGGTTTTAAAAGCTTAAGAGTTATACTAGCTTTATGGGAAGTTAGGTATAACGGCTTAAGAGAGATAAAAAGAATGATTTATTGATCTTAAAAGATAAGAGACTTGATCTTAAAAGATAAGAGACTTGACTTAATTGAATTTTGTTAAAAAGTGTGAAACCTCATTCGTGAGTAATGAGTACTTGGTTTTCAAAAGGAATTATGTTTCTTGATTTGAAATCAGAATAAGTATCGAACAAACCACAGCAGCGCTAATAAAGGAAAATGTTTTGACTAATAAAGTATTATTAAAACCAGTAGAAACTACCATCTGCATAGAAGCTAAGATGAGACAAAATGATATTACATTTCCTAGATCATGGCTGTTGTATCAAGATTGTATGAACAAGAATAACCTACTCACACATAAGGTATATGTTTCTCAAATTGTTTTAAAGGATTAAAACTATGAACTACAAGCCTTTCGAAAATGAGAATCTTGAGTAACTGAAATTAGGCAAACTTGGAACGTTTGGAAAAGAATGTTGTTACTTGATTTTACAAAGAGAAGTGTTTTGATTTACTTCAAAAGATAATCACTCTATTTTCATATACTACGGGTATTGTGTGACTTTTGTGAAAGTAACGTATCTTTTAAAGAGTTAATGTATGAAGTACTTTGGGGATAAAAACCCGATCTTGTTAATCATATAGTAGAAAGTACCTTGTGTGTATAACTTGATTGTGTTGGTTTGTGATAGTCTTGTAATACTTTCTTGTTGATTTGTTGAGTAAACATGCTAGGATGCTACGTGGGTTAGTATCTTGTGATGTTTGTGTAAAGGGGTTTCCCTTGATTGTGCTTATGTTGTTTAAACGATAAGCTGTTATGTTAGTATTGTATCACTCATGATTAGGGGTTAAGGCGCCTCCGTCTGGGGTAGACTTCGGTAGTGTGTGACCTATGATTCGAGAATACCTTATGCGGTGCAGTGGCCTATGCGGGCTGCGGGAGTTCGAGTTAGTGTGCGGCCTTTGTGGTCATCATGCGGTCTATGTGGCCGTGCGGACGGCGAGTCGGGGCGGCTGTCGAGGTAGCTACCCTCGATGCGGGAATACCTCATGCGGGCCATTGGGTGGCCCGTGCGGGCTACGGGAAGTTCGGGGCTGACGCGCGCATTAGATCTGCGGGCGAGTGGCGGCTTTGATCATGTGACGGTCTAGGCGGATCATGTCTGATTTATGACCTTGTTATCGTGGGTTTTAGTAGTCGGCTATGCCTTCGTACTTACCGTGCGGTTTTATGATAACCACGGTGGGACACGGTGTTCGTATGTATTCCTTGGTGCTTTTATATCATAGGCTATGGCGGTGATGAAGGTATTCCACGGGCATGATTGATGTTGTGGGCGTGAGACCCGTTGTTATATTTAGTGATGACTTGAGGCGTGAGTCACGACTTGACATATTTGCTTATTTATTGTGAGCGTAGTTTGGTTATCATACATGTCTCACGCTTTATAGACTACTATGATTTCATTCTGATTTATTTTGATTTCACATACTTGGTACTGTTGTCTTGACCTCGCTTGAAGTGCGTTCATCTGCGAGTAAAGGTACACGATCGTTGATCCTCGCTCTTAGGGTCACGATTCGGCGTTTGGTAAAGCTCCGTTTCTCGGAGGCTTATCTTGGTATAGTCCCTATTGTTGTAGGTGCTTACATTCGAGGTATGGCGGGGCCCTGTCGTCGTTGTTGTCATATCATTCGTAAGTGCAGTAATCTTGTTGTAGGGCGGGGTTGTACTGGGAAGTAACTGTTCAAATTGTTATTTATATATCCAGAAGGTAACCGTTTTTGGTTGCTTTGTCTTCTTATTTCAACGTCTTATTGCATTGGCTTCATGCTATTATTTTATGTTCAGCTGATGTTCTCTGATGTATGACTACTTGGGTGCCCGGGTAAGGCACGATCCACGAGCAGTCGTGTGACGTTATATTGATTATGAGTTAGAAAACACGGTTAGTGAAAAAGGGTAAGCTGGGGTGAAAATGATGAACCTTAGAATATTACGGTTGAGACCTTAGATGTAAGGCCGTCTTGAGTACAAGATTTTGCGGGTGATCCTTGTCGAATATATAAGTTTCACGTGGAGTAATTGTGGGAAGATTCCTTGGGTAGTGTAAAATGGAGGTGGTAGCTTTCATGACTGTATAGGTAAGATTGTTCGGATCGGAAACAAGAGCTTGATGCGTTAAGTAGGTCGGGTTGGGGCCATGTTGCGGGCCAACCGCGGCTGTTCGAGGTGGGGTCAGCTGGGTGGTCCCGCCGGTGGTAGGGTCACGAGGTGCTAGGCCCAAGTTTAGATGACCATCGTATGAGTTCTTGGAGATGTTCGACGAGCGGATCGTGAAGGCGGGAATGGCCTTAAGGAGATTGAGGCTAGTAAGATGACCAAGTTTGGAGGTGGTGACTCCAAAGTCTTAGGAAACGAGCGTTGGTGAAGTGTGGTGCGTGTACTAAGAAGAGTTCGAGTGTTCGAGAAGAAGGGCACGCAGTAAGGAAGAAGTGAACTTGTCTTTGAAAGATGGGAGTAATCATTTTTGAGAAATGAATATCACGAAGAGTGTCCCTTGGACCAAGCGAGAGTTGGTATTGTTTTGCATCATCGAGGTGGTTCCTCGTTGGCCTGGATTTAAGTATTTGCGCGCATGTGTTATTTTGTGGCCAGGTGTGGCGTTGACAACATGCTGGAGGAACTTTATCGTTATCCGTCTTGAGAAGGAACATTCGGGACGAATGTTTCTAAGGAGGGGATAATGTTATACCCCATATTTCCAGAGTATGTACGTGAGGGCGTACGTATATAAATTTAAGCCTTAAGGTTTGGCTAGGTTCGAAAATTTGGGCACAAGTGCCGAAAAGAATCGTTTTTTAAAAGCGTTTTACTAAACTTGCGAAGGGAAAATTCCGGCTATGTCATTTATAATTTTTGCGGATTTTTCCGAGAGACGAAACATTTTGGACCAACGGGAGGGTGACATGTGTCACCCTCACATTGGAAGAGGTTGGGCGGCAAAGTGGACGAGAATGGTGGCTTGTTTTGTCATGTAGTTGGTAGGATATTTTGGTGGTAGATGGATAAGGTGTACTTGGCTTGATCTTGGCCTTACACTTGCCTAACACATGGATTAATCTTGGCCATTGGTTGGCTATTGCTTGACCTATAAATACCCCTCTATGTTGATGAACTTCTTCATCCAAAATTGTTCTAAGTGTTAAATTCCTCCTCACTCTTAGTGAGCTTTAGTCCACCCTCCCCTTTGAGAGCCATGGCGAGAGCCTCCCACTCCCGCTGTGGTGTCTAGCCGTGGGTTACCCCACACTAGCCTAGTTGTCTCGTATAAATACCATTTTGTGGTATAGAAATACTCTCCAAGTATTGTTATAATGCCCAAATACCTTGGCCCAAATACCTTGTAGTATTCTAAGGTTACAACATACAAAATCCCAGAAAATACTATTATACTTTCCCTCAGTCACAAAAACGAAACCCTAAGGAAAACCTTCATAGTCGGTTGAAGTGTTAAGTAGAAGTGGCGTAGAACTTCTAAGGGTTGTTTGGAGCGGGTCAGAGCGCACGGAGTAGGAGCTAAACCTTGCTCAGGATCGACATATAAACTCGGATAATTTTGGGCTTATCGAGGTAAACACTCTTGACCTTCAATTGTAATTGGAAATTACATGTTGTAGGATTATATAGTTGAAGTATACTATATATAGAATCAACATAATTGTGCGGCAATGTCTTTTGACTTAAGCACGAATTTAAAGAAAGAAGCGACGTAATTACATGGGGTGTATTACAGTAGACTTGTGTAACTTTCTTGTGAAGTAGAATTGTACGTCCAGGATTAGGCGTCTGACCCCACTACAGGGAGTTGTTGGCCTATTAGTGGGCCTCGATAGAGGAGGAGATTTCTGTGATTTGCGGGAGGTCTTTCCGAAATTTCTGTAGAATATTCTACGTTGAGAGCTAGATGTTAATAGGCGCCTTGTGGCCTCTATAGTTTGAAGTACTACGTGTGGCGTGATCTGCTTGGCTTAAGGGTAGCCGACGGTTTGAGGTACTTGGAGCGTTTTGCTATTAGTCGATAATCGTCGCGAGGTATGTGAACCTCTTCCTATCTTTTCTAGCATGATATGTGTATAACTATGTAGTACGGTAGACGTACATGTGTTAAAAGTATTTGATTGGTTTAAAACATAAAGTGTTATAACGGCTTTATGGGAAGTTGGTTATAACAGTTTTATGTAAGTAAGAAATGCTTTGCGGTTTTTAAAAGATAACTGACTTGATGTGTGATGATAAGAAACCTTTTTGAAAGAAGAGTAATGCTTGGTTTTGAAAACATAAGAGTTATACTAGCTTTATGGGAAGTTAGGTATAACGTCTTAAGAGAGATAAAGAGAATGTTTTACTGATTTTTAGAAGTTAAGAGACTTAATCTTAAAAGATAAGAGATTTGACTTGAATGAATTAAATATGAGTTTTGTGTGAAACCTCCTTCGTGAGTAATGAGTACTTGGTTTTTAAAAGGAATAATGTTTCTTGATTTTGGAAATCGAATGAGTATCGACAAACCAACTGGCGTTAATAAAAGGAAATGTTTTGACTAATTAAGTATTATTAAAACCAGTAGAAACCTCCATCTGCATAGAAGCTAAGATAAGACAAAATGATATTACATTTTCTAGATCATGGCTGCTTTAATAAGATTGATTATGAACAAAGAAAAACCTACTCACATATAAGACATATGTTTCTCAAATTGTTTAAAAGAGGATTATATTCTTAAGTGATTAAGTCTATGGACTATGAAACCTTTCTAAAATAAGAGACTTAAGTATTTGAAATTAGGCAAACTTGAACTTTTGGAAAAGAATGTTATTACTTGATGTTAAAAAGGAAAGTGTTTTGGTTTACCTAAAAAATGTGAGTCACTCTATTTTAATACTACGGGTATCGGGTGACCTTTATAAAAGAAATGGATCTTTTTAAAAGAATTTAACGTACGTAATACTTTGGGGTCAGAACCTGGACTTTGGCCTAAAATAAACTTGAGTTGTGTGTAACTTGCCTATGTTTGTGTTTGATAGCCTTGTTGTGCAAATCGTACTTCTATACCACCGCGTCTCTCGATGGAGGGCGGCTGATTTGTTATGAGCGATTCTTCACCGAGTCCCACGAGATGGCGGGACACGTATTCCATCGATTATTCACCGAGTCCCACGAGATGGGCCGGGACACGTATTTCATCTGATTCTCTACCGAGTCCCATGGGATGGGCCGGGACACGTATTCCACATGATTCTCTACCGAGTCCCATGGGATGGGCCGGGACACGTATTCCACATGATTCTCTACAGAGTCCCACTAGATGGGCCGGGACACGTATTCCACATGATTCTTTACCGAGTCCCGGGATGGGCCGACACGTATTCCACACGATTTATACCTAGGCTGGCGGTGAGGAAGGAGTTCCACGGCGTGAGGATGACTTGAGGCGTGAGTCCACGACTTGACATGGCGCTTTTATGTTGTGAGCGTAGTTTGGTTATCATACATGTCTCACCTTTATATAGACTATTATGATTTCATTTGATGTTTCTGATTTCACATACTTGGTACTGTTATCTTGACCTCCTTGAAGCTGCGTTCATCTGCGCAGTAGAAATCATCGGTTGTGGATCTCGCTCATGGGATCACGATTCGCGTGTCGAAGCCCCATTCTTGGAGGCTTATCTTTTGGTATGTTACCACAGTCCAGATGCTTGTACATTCGGGGTATGGCGGGCCACTGTCCGTCATAGTTATTGTAAAAATCTTAGAGTGCAGCCTTTGTTGTGGGCAGGGTTTGTAAAAAGGATAAATGTTCGGGTATTTATGTATGTATATTGAAGGCAACTGTTTTGGTTGGCCTGTTTATTTATCATGTCTCTTAATTCATGTTCATGTTTTTATTTCCGCTGATTTTCTCTGATGTTGTATCACTAGGGTGCCCGGGGTAAGGCACCAGTCACGGGCCCGGGTTCGGGTCGTGACAATAATACATGTTGTAGTAATTAATAAATGAACTTGTGTTAGGAAGAATGGAGAATAAGAAGTGTATGGGCAGTTTTGGTGTGTTTGGCCAGACTTGTGAAAACTGTTGTATATTGTTGTGCAGTTTTAAGGACTGTTTTGTGGCGTTGAAATGCTAGAAATTCAGCCACCAATATGCATGTTTAAATGTAGTATGCTAATGAAAGTTCTAATGGAATAAGGGTGTGGAAAAGTGTTGAAAGGCCTCACATTTTACCCTTGTTGTTGTTGGATTGTGGGCTGATTTTTGTAGACTGTTTTACGTGATTAAGAGATTGTTTTGGCATGAGAAATAGGTGTGTGAATAACCTTGGTTGTTGTTTTGTTGTGCCCTTAATTGGTGCCTTGGTTATTGTTGAAATTGACCTTCTTGAAAGGTGGAAAAATACGTATAAACAGGGGAAGTGCTGCCCAAATTTTTGTAGGAAAAGAGAACCATTACTTGGTATTAACCTACACTAGAAGGCATGAAGTTAATAGAAGTGTTATTCTCATTATAGGTTGAAGTACTACTTGTGGCGTATTCTACTTAGCGTGTGGATTAGCCGAAGAGGTATGTGGAACTCTTCCTATCTTTCTTTGAGCATGAACTTTATAAAATGAGTGTACGGTGGACGTACATGTTTTAAATGAATTCGGATTTCATTGTAGTTTTTACTTGAGTTTAAAAATGTAAATAACTTGATTTTAAAAGTGGAAGTGACTTGATGCTACAAGTGCTAGTATCTTGGGGTTCTATAAAAGAAAGGATGTACGGCGGACGTACATGATGCTATTGGGTTCAAGCCCCTAATATTGCTATGATATGATTTTTTTTATTAAGAATGGATGTACATGGTACTTTGGGTTCAATTCCCTAATATTACATGATATGAAAATGCCTTGAGTTTTATAAAATGATAGTTCATTCTATTTGTTTTAATGAGAGTCAAAGATTATTTAACTTGCATATGTTTGCTCATGATAGCCTTTCGTGCAAGTGTTATATTTCCACATCATCGCGTCCCTCACTGGAGGGCCGACAATACTATTGTATTATTTACATGGACATGCTTACATGATGGAGGAATTTCATGGTCGTGCTTCCGTTATATTATTACATGTACATGCTTACATGATGGAGGAATTCCATGGGCATGCTTCCGCCATATTATTCCATGGACTAGCTCTCCATGATGACATGCTTCCGTGATGAAGGAATTCCATGGGCATGCTTTCATAATGCGGGTTCAAGACCCATGATTTGGATTACATAATGATTCTGAGGGCAGGTGTCCCTGATTTTGACATGACTTTTCATATGTTAAAATGGTATAGTTGATTTCATATTTTGAAATGGTCTTTTGAAAAGGTAAAGTTGATTTTCATTACTCTCATTTTTACAAGGCATAGTTGTACTGGTATTTTGATTTTCATACTTATTTCCTATTATTTTTGGACTGTTATGATCTCATTTACAGTACTTTTGGTTTCACATACTTGGTACATCTTTCGTACTGACCCCCTTTCATCGGAGGGCTGCGTTTCATGCCGCAGGTGTAGGTACACAGTTTGTTGATCCTCGCTCTTAGGATCTCTACTCAGTTTTTGAGGAAGCTCCATTATTTCGAAGGCTTGTCTTTTTGGTACGGATCCCTGTTATTATAGGTTTATGTACATTCAGGAGTATGGCGGGGCCCTTGTCACGACCCGATCTCGGGCTCGCGACTGGTGCCCTATCTGGGCACCCTTACAGGTATACATCAGAGATAATCAGCGGAACATACGTAAAACTCACAACGTACATCAACGGGAAAAAAAATAAACAACAGGCTAGCCGATAAGGCTACCTCCCTAGACATATATATATCTACATTGCCAAAAGCAGTTACATCCTTCTTACTTACAGACCGACCCCCAAGATATGACTACAGACCTCTAAGAATTTTGACATAACCACTGTGACGGGACAGGGCTCCGCTATACCCCTGAATATACATAATCTACATCAACAGGGATCCATACCGAAAGATAAGCCTCTGGAGTGAATGGAGCTTCTTCCCAAAAACTGAACAGAGATCCTAAGAACGAGGATCACAAACCTGGGTACCTAATACCTGCGGGCATGAACGCAGCCCGAAGAAGTCGATCACAACAGTGCAAGTATGGAACGGAAATAAGGTAATTTTATAAAAGAATGGCAGGGGCAAGTATAAAAATTTAGTATCAGATCCTACCGTGTCATTTTAACTCATGAAATCAATCGTACATTAGTCGTTCTTTTCCTTCTTTCAATAAGAATTAACATCATATTCTTACATACATACTTAAGAATTTGATCAAGTTTTTTTCTACATAACTTACATATCTTACATAACATAATTCGGCCCTTTATGGATGGACTTCTTATTTTTGTTAGCTTGCTTTGATTATCCATACGTGATAACGTAACCCGGCCCATTTGCGGGACATGGTGTACTGATGAATCATGTGACATAACCCGGCCCACCTGTGGGGCTCGGTGTACTGTGGAATCTGTAGCATAACCCGGCCGCCCTGTGGGGCTCGGTGTACTGTGGAATCATGTAGCATAACTCAGCCCGCCTGTGGGGCTCGGTGTACTGTGGAATCATATAGCATAACCCGGCCCGCCTGTGGGGCTCGGTGTACTGTGGAATCATGTAGCATAACCCGGCCCGCCTGTGGGGCTCGGTGTACTGTGGAATCATGTAGCATAACCCGGCCCGTCTGTGGGGCTCGGTGTAAGATGACATAACCCGGCCTATGTGTAGGCTCGGTGCATATGGCGTAACCCGGCCTATGTGTAGGCTCGGTGTATCTCATAACATAACCCGGCCTATTTGTAGGCTCGGTGTGTCTCATAACATAACCCGGCCTGTTTGTAGGCTCGGTGTGATTTTCCTTACATAACATTTTAAACCACCTTTCCACTTCTTCTTAAGTCGTTATAACAACTTCCCATAAAACTATTATAACAACCTTTCATTTTAGAGTACTTAAGACACTTTTATTTCTTATCACATTGGGTAAACTAAACCCAAAAGTACTACTTACATACATACTTAAAAGAATCATAAAACTCCTTCTCTTTTAAATCAATAAATTTCTTTTTTAAAAAAAACTCAAGTTACATACTCTTTTGAAATCAATCTTCTTATCCTTTGAAATAAATCAAGAAGTCATACTTTTTAAATCAAGTCATTTCCACTTATAACCTCAAGGCTTATAGTCTTAAAGCCTCGTATCATATACTCTTTAAAATCATGTCGCTTATACATATAAAATCATGTCATCTATACTTTAGAAATCAAGTCTCATAACTTGAAAAATAAAGTTTCATACACTTCCAAAACCAAGTAACTTATTCTCTTTAAAACCATATAACTTCTACTTATAAAATCAAGTCCCTTTTCACATATAAATTCAAGTCATTTTCAAATATAAAATCAACTTACTTACTTCAAATAAATCAAGGCACATAGCTTTAAATCAAACCTCATAACTTCCTAACCATTCCTACCAACATTTTCACGACCCGACATCGGGCCCGCAACTGGTGTCTTACCCCGGGCACCCTAGTGATAATACATCAGAGATAACCAGCGGAATAAAACTCATAGACATGTAACAATGTAATACAAGAAACAGGCTAACCGATAGGTCGCCTTTCTGCATATATATATATATATCAAAACCTGAACAGTTATCCTTTACACAACCCAACTCACAACAGGACTACAGACCTCTAAGAGTTTTTGACATAACAACTATGACGGGACAGGGCTCCGCCATACCCCTGAATGTACATGTACCTACAATGACAGGGAACCATACCAAAAGATAAGCCTCCGGAGAAACGGAGCTTCCCAAAACGCAGAACCGTGATCCTATGAGCGAGGATCACCAACCGGTGTACCTCTACCTGTGGCATGAGCGGCCGAGGTCGATCTGGCAGTACCAAGTATATGTGGCCCGAAATCATAATGAAATCACATTTCATTTTTTTTTTTAAAAAGACCATTTCACAATATATAAACAGTCATGTCAAGTCAGAGACGCATGCCCTCAAAATCATTACTCACATATAACCATGGGTCTCACGCCCACAATATCAATCATGCCCGTGGAATTCCTTCCTCACTGCCGGCAGTCCATGATGTAAAATAACACCCATATGTGTACCTGAACACCATATCCCGCCTGCGTCATAAAACTGACCGGGCCAAGTACGGAAGCCGACTATCAGATCCAACCTGCGTCACACAACTGACCGGGGCAAGTATCTTAAGCCAACGTACCAGAGCCTACCGATCACGAGAAATGACCAGGACGGGTATCTAAAATGTGCCTGTATCCACATATACAAATCAAGCCTGTGACCACTCATCACTGCGCCAAGCTTCATGGATAGCTAGTCCATGGAGTAATAACATCACCCGGGAATTGAACCCGCACCATGGCCGCATACCCCCGGAATCTCTCATCGGTGCAAGCATGTCCATGGAACAATCATAGTGGAAGCATACCACCATCCAGCAGTGTCGGTATTTCCAAGTAAATAACAAGATAACAATCATAGTGGAAGCATACCCGTGGACCATCCAGCAGTGTCGGTATGTCCAAGTAAATAACAAGATAACAATCATAGTGGAAGCATACCTGTGGACCATCTAGCAGTGTCGGTATGTCCAAGATAAAAATCATAGTGGAAGCATACCTGTGGACCATCCAGCAGTGTCGGTATGTCCAAGTAAATAACAAGATAACAATCATAGTGGAAGCATACCCGTGGACCATCCAGCAGTGTCGGTATGTCCAAGTAAATAGCAAGATGACCGGCCCTCCATCGAGAGACGCGGTAGCATAAGAATACGACACTTGCACAACAAGGCTATCACAAGCAAGCATAAGCAAGTTACCATACTTCTTGACTTTAATTAACATGTAAATTGATTCATCATTTTATAAACTCAAGGTACTTTCATTTTATGCCAACAATCCGGGTTTTAACCCCAAAGTACTACGTATTTCGACTTTCTTAAAAAGATCCTTTTTTATGTAAAAGCCACACGATACTAATACCCGTAGTATCAAGACACGTTTTCTTTTCAAACCAAATTACTACGCCTTCAGAAAATCATTATAAGGCCTTTAAAATCAAGTAAGTAAACCGTTCTTTTATCCTCCTCAAGTCGTTATAACTAAATTCTCATAAAGCTATTATAACACTTATGTTTTAATCAATTCAAAACAACTACATTTATTTGGAAAACCAAAAGGACTTATTCTTTTCAAACCAAGTATCAATTTCTTTCCAAATAATGATTCACAACTTTTTAGAATAATTCAAGACTCTTTAAGATTTAGAAGTCAAGTCAAGGACATCAAAATGAAACCAAATTCATTTAACACACTTACGTCTACCGTACTATATATTTCACAACAATCATGCTCAAGAGGATAGAAAGAGTCACATACCTCCTCGGCTAAAACCACTTGCCAAGTCGAATATGCCGCGTGTAGAATGTCCACCTATAACAACCATAACACGTCTATCAACTTCTAGTTTTCTTCGTAGAGTATTTCTAAGCATAAGGTCTCCTATTCTACGGAAAATTGGGTAGCACTTCCCATGTTTCTACGTACTTTTCCACCTTTTTCAAGGCCCGAAATCAATAGTCAACATGCCACATTTAAGGCGCAATAAATCAGCAACTCAAAGGGGATTACACGCCTGACTGGACGTGTAAAATTCTGCCCCACAATAATACAAAATGGTCCATTAGTCCAAAGTAAAAACAATCCATAGTCCAAAGTAAAAACAGTCAATTAGTCCACTAATACAATCCATTTGTCCAGTCCTTTAGTTGGTGTTCTTGGCCAACTATTGCAATAAAAAACTGTCCAGTTTTCGGCTAGCATGCCCATAATTGTTTCATTACTTCTTTAATATCCTCCAACTTACATTTCAATCTTTATATAAGTTATATTAACTTGTTATTAACAAGATTCCTTCATGTCAACAAGTAATAGGTAATGTTTTAACAACTTTTATGGCTAGCATGCCAATTTCGATTTTTAACATCTTGTTAAGGTCCAAATTTTTTCAATCTTCTTTCCACAATCACATACTCATTATATACAACAACATATGTAATTTCCAACTTCACTAAAAGGACAAATATTATTACCTCAATAAGCCCAAAATTTCCAAGATTAAAAGTCGATCCTTAGGAATCTTAGCTCCTAGTCTTTACGTTCCAATCCACTCCAAGCAACCCTTAGAAATCCCTAACCAACTTCTCTTAACACTTTATCCAAAAATATGAAGATCACCTTAGGGTTTCACTTTGCGACTATTGGATTAACGTAGTATTTCCGGAATTTTTGTGTTGGGATATCCTTAGAACACTACTAGGGACACTTGGTTTAAGTATTGGGATTTATCAACAACAATTGAAGAAATCTAAGCCTAAGGGGGAGGGTTGGCCGAGAGGTCAAGCAAGGGAGGGAGTAGTTCTTGAAAATTATTCTAAGTGTTAAGTCTTGCACCGCTATGTGTATATATAATGCAACCAAGGGAGAGGATTAATACAAGTGTATGGATGAGATTGTGGACACTTGTGTGTGGGCCCCACTAGTCCACTTGTCCAACAAAATATCTAGCCCACACTTAGCAATTTGGCTTGTCCACTTGTCCATCATTCTCGCCCAAAAGGGCCACATGGGGGTGACACGTGTCGCCCTCATATTGGTCCAAAATATTTCATCTCTCCAAAATCTCAATAATTGGTCAAATTCTCGAAAATATTGTGGGCCCCACAAAACCGTAAATTTCCCCCGTGGGCCCCACGTGACCAATTCTGGAAAATAAAATCCATAATTCTAATAAATTCCATAAGCCTCAAATACCAAATTTGGGAATCCAATTCCCACTTATAAACCTTTTTCCTTCACAAGATTCAGAATATTTTCCGTCGGAAAAACAAATCTTTCTTCCTTTTCGAACTTAATGTTGTATTCTCGTACGTACGTCCTCACATACATACCCTGAAACTGTAACAAACATCTCTCATAAGACTTGGTAAGGACTTAGGATAATTTAGACATACCTTTAACTTAAAATCAACAATGTGGATACTTCTTAACTTCTAAGAGTAGAAGGAATCATGACATAATATCACATGGCTATTTCATACGTAGGATCATGCCAAAAGAAAGAAGAGGTTCACATACCTTGCGACGACTAACGATACGTAGCACTATGCTCCAAAGTACATCAACCTTGCTAGATTTTCCACCCTTCAAGTAGATTACGCTACACGTAGTACTTCAACCTATAATAACCATAACATGTCTATCAACTCCTAGATTTTTAACGTATAATCATACTAAGTGTAAGGTCTCTTATTCTACGGAAATTTGGGCAGCACTTCCTTTGTTTCTACGTACTTTTCCACCTTTTTCTAGGCCCGAAATCAACAACCAACACGCCACATTTAAGGCTCAACAATTCAACAATTCAAAGGGGATTACACGCCCAACAGGACGTGTAAAATTCTGCCCCACAATTTAATATAAGACAGTCCATTTATATTGTCCATATTTAACCAATTTCTAGGGCCATTCTCGGCCACAACCAATTCAATACAACATAAAGCCCTTTTTCAATTCTTTTAAATCCAAGTCGTTATTCTAACATGTTATATAAGTCATAACCAATTGTAACAACTATATTCCTTTCCTTAAATAACATGCGACGATTATAACTAACAATTTTAATGGATAGCATGCCAATTTCGGATTTAAGCTTCCATTTTCCATAACATTTATCAAACTTCATTCTAAATAACATATGCTCACTTATCAACTACTACAATATGTAATCTTCAATCACAATAACAAGACGGAGATTATTACCTCTTTAAGCCCAAATACAATCCAATACCTAAAGTCGATCCTTAGCAACTTTAGCTCTTCTTCTTGACGTTTCAATCCACTCCAAACAACCGTTAGAAGCTTATAAATGTTATACCCCGTATTTCGGTAGTATGCGTGAGGAATACGTCTGCAAAAGTTGGCCTTAAAGTTAGCCTTGGGCGTTTTTGTACCTGACTCACTAAAAGAATCGTTTTCCGGCGAAAGCGTTTCCACGACTTTCGTAGGAAAATTCGGCTATGCCATTGCTATTTTTGCGGATTTTTCCAGAGGCGAAACATTTTGGACCAACGGGAGGCGACATGGCACCCTCCCATTGGTGGACTTGAATCGTCCATTTGGGACGAATTGAAGAGCCATGGCACGTTTTTGTGCCTTGTGCACAAGTCGAGTTGGTAGGATATTTGTGTATAGTTAATCCTCACCTACACTTGCCTTGCACTTGTCTTCATCTTGGCCATTGGTTGGCAAGGCTTGAGCTATAAATACCCGCAGAGATGAAGAGTTCTTCATCCATGAGTTATCTTCAAGTCTTGAAAAATCCTCTCCTCTCCCTTAGCCTTTCGTCCAACACCTCTCCCCTTGAGTGAGTTTGGCGAGGGCCTACCCCCTAGCCTGGCAAATCTACCTCCCCTCCCTTGGTAGAAAAGTTGTCTTCTAGTATCGTTATAATGCCCAAAATACCTAGCCCAAATCCATAGTACTTAGTAGAAGTTGTGAAGAACTTCTAGGGTTTCTTAGCTCTGGAGCGTACATCTTAGGAGCTAAACCTTGCTCAGTGCGACTTTATCTAGGATATTTTTGGGCTTACCGAGGTAACTAATCCTAACCCTCTTTTGAATTAGAGAATACATCTGTAGTAGTATTGAATAAGTATTAAATACTTAGAAGGATATCACGAATAGAATTGAGCTATTACCACAGTAGAAGGGTTTAAAGAAGAATAATCAAAAGCGTACTTACATAGAATTTGTTTTCACGATGAACTTATATAGCTCAGGGTAGGAGAGTGCTTGCCCACTTTCAGTAGAATTGTGAACCCTCTGTTTAGAATAACCTTGAGTAGTCTTTGATAGATGTCGTGACTATTATGGTGACTCTGCGCGACATATTCAACTTGGCGGTGGTTTTATTTGAGAAGGTATGTGATTCTTCCTAAAGCATGATATTTTACAATATATAGTGCGGTAGGCGTACGTGTGTTAAGCGAATAATAACTACGGCAATGTCTTTGACTTAAGCTGAATAATACTTACGGCAATGCCTGGCTTAAGCTCGAATAATACTTACGGCAATGCCTCACGGCTTAAGCTTTGAATAACAAAGAAGCTGGAAGCATTTCAAAAGAATCTTGAATCATTTTTAAGAAGATAAATATTTGGTTTTAAAACAAAAGCTTAAGAGTTATACTAGCTTTATGGGAAGTTAGGTATAACAACTTAAGAAAGATAAAAGGAATTGTTTACTTGTTTGTTTATAAAAGCCTTGTATTGATTTACATTAAGTGTAGTAAGATTTGTGTGATAAGTAGACATATTATGATGCTACAGGTTAGTGTCTTGAAATCTTGTGTAAGGGGTCATTCTTGCTTTGCTTACGTTGCTAGCAGGTAAGTCAGTTGTCTTATTGTATCACCTACCCCTTGTTGTTATCTGAGGCTTGCCCGCTTGATCTTGGTCTATACGGCCTATGCGGTCTGTGAGACTATGCGGGCAGCGGTATGCTCGATTGATCATTCGGGTGTTTAGCACGATCACGGGGATTCCTATGCGATCTGTTGAGACTATCACGGTCTTTTGAGGCTATGCGGTGCGGGAGCCTAGGCGGATCTGGGGTTGCTGCCCCGTCTGAGAATACCTGCGTGCAGTGCATGTGTGACCTATGCGAGTGCGGAAGTCGAGGACTAGGCACGCAGAATGATACTATGGGCGATTGGCCTTGCCCGATCATTCGCGGCCTAGAATAGACACATTCTGATTTTCTATTCTTTGTTGTTGTTTGTGATGTGGCACTATGTGCAATTGAAGCGGTGTATTTGTGAAAAGGTTTTAAATACTTTGATTTCATTTGATTCTTTATAGTTTCACATACTTGGTACTGTTGTCTTGACCTCGCCCGAGTGCGTTAAATCTTGCGGTAAGGGCAGCAGTGCTAGATCCGCATCCTTAGGATCTCTACGTTGGTGTCGGGAGCTCCATCTCTTGGAGGCTCTACTCTTTGGTATGATCTCCTGTTGTAGATAGTTTTTATGCGATCGAGGTATGGCGGGGCCCTGTCGCCATAGTTATATTTTCCTTAAGTGCAGTAGTCATGTTATGCGATGTCGGATGTAGCGCTAAACCTTGTTTATATATATATATGCGAAAGCGACGTTTATTCACATAAAGCGTGTCTTATTTTATAAAGCTGTTTCATGTCTTGTTTTATATTTCCGATTACTCGATGTATGACTACTTGGGTGCCGGTAAGGCACGATTCACGGGCCGGAATGGAGTCGTGACAAAAGTGGTATCGAGCGGTAATCCTCGGAAAGTGTCTCTGCACCGTATCTAGTAAGTCTTGATTATCGGTATGTTGTGCACCACAATGTCGGAGGCTATAGGATATTTAGGATTGGTTTCCATTCTTCATTACGAGATCGTGCTTTAGAGGCGTGTTATAGGTTGGACCCTCTAACGTATTCCTTTCTGTGCTGATTATGCCTCCACGTAAGGCAACCGGGCCCGAGAAGGCAAAGCGGCCGGAGGCGCTAGCGAGACACCCAGTCACGAGGCTCGAGCCCGATCTATACGAAGGCGGCGAGTTCTATGACGCCGCCCGGCCCAGCGAGAACCGCGGTACCAGCGCCTCGTCCCACGGCACAGGCGGAGAGTTAGGGTACAAGGAGATGGCCCGACTTTTGGCTAAAGTTGTGGCGTCTGAGAGAGAAGGCTGGATCGGCGGTTCGGCTCGGCTCGGTCGCGCGTAGTGCACGAGGCGAATAGTTTGAGACTACGAGATTTCCTTAGTTGTAGCCGCGAGTTTCTGGTGGCGGGAGGATGATCCGCGAGTTCATCCGTCATTTGCGAAGGATTATGCGGGTGATCGGGGCTTCGTGAGTCTGTGACATTCGGTTCGCATCGGTGCGTGATACGCGATCGATTGGTTTGATTCATAGGAGCTTTCGGGAGAGCATGCACTCAGCGGTATGGGATGAGTTTTGAGGCTTTTCTCACACACTTCTTGCCTCCGCGGATGAGAGAGGCACGAGTGATAGATTCTTGTTCTTTGAGGCAGGGAGGGCCTTGCGGTGAGGAGTACAATGTCGAGTTTGATTCTTTGGCTCGATATGTCCACTGCTTTGTAGCGAGAGATGGAGGGCGAGTGCGTGCATCGCTATGTCCCTGGGCTAGAAGATAACAGGGCCGAGTCTTGTGCGGGTGTGTCCCGACCCGAGCATGGACATAACCCGTATGCGAGCTCATGTTGGGATGTGAGGCGTAGAGGCCGTCGGGTAAGCGATATCAGCGGCGAGAAGAAGGCGAGCGGCGGTTCTTTTGGTGGTTCTCGGGGTGGGCGACATCGGCGAAGTCGGTTGCACCACAACCGGTAGAGCGCTCTACCTCATTTCGGATGCAGCCCGAGCGATCGGGGCGGTCGGGGCCCGGGACTTGATTTCGAGTAGCGAGGTGCTAACCGTTGAGTGCCTTCGGTGTGCCCGTTGTGGTAGATACCATTACGAGGCGTACTCGGGAGCTGCTATACTTGTGGCAGCGAGGTCATTTCGCGGTTTGTCGGCCGGGGCGGCGGTAGTAGGGCCCGATCTGCGAGTGCATTGCGCTTCTTCATCCCAAGCGATTACTCGCCGGAGGGCAAGGTACTCATGGACCAGCGGTCGCGGCGAGGTCGTGGCGGGTCGATTCTAGCGGTCCTCGAGCGCATTTATGCTTTGTCCGGTAAGCGAGATCGGAGGCCTCACCGATGTCGTCGCGGTACCTTATCGGTTCAGGTTTGATGTGTATGCTTTGATAGATCCGGGTTCTACTCTGTCTATATATCTCCACTTGTTGCTAGTAGGATAGGGATAGAGCACGAGTCCATAGACCACTTTCGGTAGCTACGCGATGGGTGATTCGGTGGTAGCTCGGCGGGTATATAGAGCTTGTCTGTGACCATTCTGATCGTCGGACCACTGGCGACTTGATAGAGTTGGAGATGATTGACAGCGTGATCATGGGGATGGATTGGCTAGCTTCTTGCTATGCCAATGTAGGCTGAAGAGAGTAATGCAGTTCCGGTTTCTGAGGAGGCCGGTTGTTGAGTGGGAGGAGCACGGTATCGCCAGAGGTAGGTTTATTTCCTACCTCAAGGCTAGGAAGATAATCTGAAGGGTATATCTACCATCTCGTTCGGGTGTTTGATCTTGAAGGCTGCGGTACCAGATTTTCCGTCGATTCGGTGGTGAAGAGTTCCCAGGCGTGTTTCGACGACCTCCGGGTATCCTCACGAGAGGAGATTGAGTTTTGTATTGACATATTGCGGACACTCGGCTATTTCCATTCCGCCATACGAATGGCTTTGCGAGTTGAGAGAGTTGAAGGATCGGCTTAGGGATTTCTTTGGAGAAGGGCTTCATCGGGCCTAGTGTTTCTCCACGAGGGGCCGCGGTATTGTTCGTGAAAAAGAAGGGCGGGGCCTGCGCATGTGTTGATTACGAGCGGTGAACAATGTGACCATTAAACAGATACCCCGCTTCCCATGATTGATGATTTGTTCGACCGATTGCGAGCGCGAGATGTTTCTCCAAGATTGATCTGCGTTCGGGCTATCATCGAGGTTCGTGTCGAGAGAGGTGGATGTCCCTAGGTGCATTCGGACGATGCGGGCATTATGAGTTGAGTCATGTCTTTTGGGTTGACGATGCTCGTGGTATTCATGGATTTGATGAACCAGTGTTCAAACCATTTTGACACGTTTGTGATAGTGTTCATTGATGATATCTTGGTTTATTCGCTCGGAGCGGAGCATCGGAGCATTTGAGGGCTATGTGTTGTGATTCTCGGGACAGCGATTATGCGCCAAGTTTTCCAAATGTGAGTTTTGGTTGACTTGATGGCGTTTCTTGGGCATATTGTCGGGGTGATGGCATTCAGTGGAATCTGGCAAGATCGAAGCGATCGGGACTTGGCCTGAACTCTTACTCCGGCGAGGTTCGCGATTTTACGGGCCTTGCGAGGATATTATCGGCGGTTCGTGGAAGTTTGCTTCTATCTACTGCACCATTGACTAGGGTGACTCGAAGCGACCAAGTTTGATGGGTGATGCTTGTGGCGGGGTTTCGATTGCTAAAGAAGTAGCGGCCGCCCCGTTCTTACTCTTCCGGAGGTCGGATGGTTATGTCGTGTATTGTGATCGTCGGGCATCGGGTTGGGATGTGTGTTGATGCGGCATGGCGAGTTATAGCATATGCATCCGGCGGTGAAGAAACACGGAGGAACTACCCGCCCATGATTTGGAGTTGGCGGTGTGATTCACGCTTTAAAGATGCGGAGGCACTATTTATATGGGGTTCACGTGGATATTTATCTGAGACCACAAGAGCCTCGGTATATCTTGACGAGGAGTGAACTTACGGCGAGCGGTGGTTAGAGTTGCTTAAGGATTACGATGTTGATATCTGTACCACGGGAAGGCCAATGTTGTGGCGGATGCTCTTAGTCGTAGGTCGATGGGAGCCTATCGGATGTGCGGCTAGAGAGGAGGGACATGGTTCGTGATTTGCATCGATTAGCGAGCCTTGGTGTCCGTTTGATTGATTACGATAGCGATGGGGTTAGAGTTCGTGAGGTTGCGAGTCTTCCATCGTCGAGGAGGTGAAGAGGCACGATTCGAGGATCCGGCTTTGATTCGATATCGTGATCTGACTCTTACGTGAGGCAAGGGTCCTTTTGAGTAGCACTTTGATGGGGTGCTAAGGTTTGGCGAGGTTGTGTGTTCGGATGTTTGAGGACTTGGCGGAGTTCTTGAGGGAAGCACCTGGCGGCGTTACTCTATCCATCAAAGTCGACCAAGATGTACCACGACGCCTTAGATCTGTGTATTGGTGGGATGGCTTGAAGAGGGCGTTGCGAGTTCGTAGCTCGGTGCCGCTTGTTGTCGGCGGTGAAGGTAGAGCACCAGAGGCACGGTGGTTTGTTGCGGCGATAGAGATCCCGGACACGGAAGTGGGAGGTAATCAACATGGACTTCATCACGGGATTACCTCGCTCGGAGGAGACATGATTCTATTTGGGTTATCGTCGGCGGTGTGAAATCAGCCCACTTTCTTCCGTCGGGGCGACTTTTGGTGAGGATTATGCGGACTTTACATCAGAGATCGTCGGTGCATGGAGTCCTACTTGATCATATCGCAGAGGAGCCCGGTTCTGGCTAACTGGAGGTCCTTCCGAGAGGTTTAGGGGCCTTGGTGAGCACGAGTCTTGCATTTCATCCACGAGCAGACGGACAGCAGAGCGCACTATCCGGACTCTTGAGGATATCTGCGAGCTGTGTTATTGACCGATGGTAGTTGGGAGGATCATTTGCCTCTAGTTGAGTTTGCGTATAATAATAGCTACCACTCCGGTATTCGAGATGGCGCCTTATGAGGCCTTGTATGGGAGGAAGTGCGGTCGCCTATAGGTTGGTTCGATGTGGCGAGTGCGGCTAGTGGGACGGTTGGTGCAGTGAGCGATGGATAAGGTAAAGCTTATCGAGGCGGCTATTAATGCTCGAGTCGGCAAGTCGTATCACGGATCATCGTCGTCGGCATCTTGAGTTCGAGTTCATGATTGGGTTTTCCTAAAGGTGTCACCCATGAAGGGTGTGATGAGATTCGGGAAGAAGGAAACTTCGGCCAGGTACATTGGGCGTTTGATTGTCGCGGAGATAGGCAAGGTTGCCTATGAGTTGGATCTGCCGTCCGATCGGAGCGGTGCATCGGTTTTCACGTATCTATCTTTGAGGAGATGTATCGGGGATCCATCTAGGGTACACCGATTGGCGATGTCAGTGGCCAGGGGTTATCGTATGAGGAGATTCCCATAGCGATAGTCGATCGTCGGGTTAGGCGTCTGCGGACCGGGGCGTGGCTTCAGTCAAAGTCTTGTGGCGGAGCGAGCTCGGGGAGGAGATGGCGTGGGAAGCCAGGAGGACATGAGGCGAAGTATCCTCACTATTCCCCACCTCGGGTAATTCACTTTCCTACTTGTAAATTTTCGTTATCATTTATGCCTAAGTGTTATTTTTGTGGCCATGTGTGGCAACACAAGCTGTTTAAGCAACCCGATAAGCGTCTTGAGAAGGAACATTCGGGACGAATGTTTCTAAGGAGGAGAATGTTATACCGTATTTCAGTATGCGTGAGGGAATACGTACAAAAGTTGGCCTTAAAGTTAGCCTTGGGCGTTTTTGTACACAACTCACTAAAAGAATCGTTTCAGGCGAAGCGTTTCCCACGACTTTCGTAGGAAAATTCGGCTATGCCATTGCTATTTTTGCGGATTTTTAGAGGCGAAACATTTTGGACCAGCGGGAGGCGACACTTGGCACCCTCCCATTGGTGAACTTGAATCGTCCATTTGGGCCGAATTGAAGAACCATGGCACATTTTTGTGCCTTGTGCACAAGTCAAAGAGTTGGTAGGATATTTGTGTATAGTTAATCCTCCCTACACTTGCCTTGCACTTGTCTTCATCTTGGCCATTGGTTGGCCAAGGCTTGAGCTATAAATACCCCTTAGAGATGAAGAGTTCTTCATCCACAAAGTTATCTTCAAGTCTTGAAAAATCCTCTCCTCTCCCTAGCCTTTCGTCAACACCTCTCCCCCGGAGTGAGTTTGGTAGGGCCTACCCCACAGCCTAGTGAAATCTACCCCCTCCCTTGGTAGAAAAGTTGTCTTCTAGTATCGTTATAATGCCCAAAATACCTAGCCCAAATCCCATAGTACTTAGTAGAAGTTGTGAAGAACTTCTGGGTTTCTTGGAGCTCTGGGAGCGTACAACTTAGGAGCTAAACCTTGCTCGGTAGCGACTTTATCTAGGATATTTTTGGGCTTCGAGGTAACTAATCCTAACCCTCTTTTGAATTAGAGAATACATCTGTAGTAGTATTGAATAAGTATTAAATACTTAGAAGGATATCACGAATAGAATTGAGCTGTTACCACGATGAAGGGTTTAAAGAAGAATAATCAAAGCAGTACTTACATGAATTTGTTTTCACGATGAACTTATATAGCTCAGGGTAGGGAGGTCTTGCCCGACTTTCAGTAGAATTGTGAACCCTCTGTTTAGAATGACCTTGAGTAGTCTTTGATAGATGTCGTGACTATTATGGTGACTCTCTGCGCGACATATTCAACTTGGCGGTGGTTTTTGAGAAGGTATGTGATTCTTCCTAAAGCATGATATTTTACAATATATAGTACGGTAGGCGTACATGTGTTAAGCGAATAATAACTACGGCAATGTCTTTGACTTAAGCTGAATAATACTTACGGCAATGCCTCACGCTTAAGCTTTGAATAATACTTACGGCAATGCCTCACGCTTAAGCTTTGAATAACAAGAAATGGAAGCATTTCAAAAGAATCTTGAATCATTTTTAACAGAAGATAAATATTTGGTTTTAAAACAAAAGCTTAAGAGTTATACTAGCTTTATGGGAAGTTAGGTATAACAACTTAAGAAAGATAAAAGGAATTGTTTACTTGTTTGTTTATAAAAGCCTTGTATTGATTTACATTAAGTGTAGTAAGATTTGTGTGATAAGTAGACATATTATGATGCTACAGGTTAGTGTCTTGAAATCGTGTAAGAGGGTCATTCTTGCTTTGCTTACGTTGCTAGCAGTAAGTCCGTTGTCTTGTTATTGTATCACCTACCCGATTGTTATATCTGAGGGCTTGCCGCTTGATCTTGGTCTATACGGCTATGCGGTCTGTGAGACTATGCGAGCAGCGGTATGCTCGGGATTGATCATTCGGGTGTTTAGCACGATCGGGGATTCCTATGCGGTCTGTTGAGACTATCACGGTCTTTTGAGGCTATGCGGGCTGCGGGAGCCTAGGCGGATCTTGGGGTTGGCTGCCCCGATGCGGGAATACCTCATGCGGTGCAGTGTGTGACCTATGCGGCTGCGGAAGTCGAGGACTAGGCACGCAGAATGATACTATGGGCGATTGGCCTTGCCCGATCATTCGCGGCCTAGAATAGACACATTCTGATTTTCTATTCTTGTTGTTGTTTGTGATGTGGCACTATGTGCAATTGAAGCGGATTGTATTTGTGAAAAGGTTTTAAATACTTTGATTTCATTTGATTCTTTATAGTTTCACATACTTGGTACTGTTGTCTTGACCTCCTTGGGCTGCGTTAAATCTGCGGTAAGAGCGGCAGTGCTAGATCCGCATCCTTAGGATCTCTACGTTGGTGTCGGGAGCTCCATCTCTTGGAGGCTCTACTCTTTGGTATGATCTCCTGTTGTAGATAGTTTTATGCAGATCGAGGTATGGCGGGAACCTGTCGCCATAGTTGTATTTTTCCTTAAGTGCAGTAGTCATGTTATGCGATTGTCGGATGTAACTGCTAAACCTTGTTTATATATATATGCCGAAAGGCGACGTTTGTTCACATAAACTGTGTCTTATTTTATAAACTGTTTCATGTCTTGTTTTATATTTCCGCTGATTACTCTGATGTATGACTACTTGGGTGCCTCGGTAAGGCACCAGTTACGGGCCCCGGAATGGGTCGTGACAATAAAGAACTCCTCTTCAAATTCCAACTTCAAAGTTGAAGAACACCTTAGGTTTTCATGTTGCGACTAACGTAAAAACGTAGTTTTCCGGGATTTTTGTGTTGAGATATCCTTAGAATACCTTTAGGGATCTTGGGTTCGAATATTGGGATTTATGAAACAAGATTGCAAAATTTTGTGTCCTAAAACCTTGCTTGGCCGAGAGCTCACTTGAGCACAACAAGGTTGCCAATTTTTTTCTAAGTGTGGAGTGCTAGTCTTTCACTAGTAGTAGTAGTAATATATAATACCATCCAAGGGCTAGTATTAATTCAAATGGAAGGCTAGGATCTTAGTCAAATGTAGTCAATTATGTCAAGCTTCAACTTGCACTACTTGACCATATTTTTGGGTCCATTTTCATCCAACATTTCCCATGTGGAGGGTGACAAGCGTCGCCCTCCCATTGGTCCATTCTATTTCATTTTCCGAAATTTCCATAATTGGTCAAAATATCAAAAACCTTGTGGGCCCCACAAAACGTAAAATTTTCCGAGTGGGCCCCACGTGACCAAATCCGAAAATAAAATTCCATAGTTCCGATAAATTCCAACAGTCTCAAATAACAATTCTGGGAACCCAATTTTTACTAACAAACATTTTTCCTTCCCGAGGTTCGGAAGATTTTCCTTAGAAAATAACAACTCTTTCTTTCGTTCAAATTTTTAAGTCCTGATTTCTTGCGTACATTCTCTTTAACATGCCCTGGACTTACGGGGTGTAACAGCCCTGTCCCGTCATAGGTTATTGTCCAAACTCTTAGAGGTCTGTATTCATATGTGGGCTGGACTTGCGGGAGTTGTATATACGGTTGGTCATTTGTACTACTGTATTGTCGGGTTATTCCCCTTATATATAGCGGCAGTCTCATCGGCTTTTCTGCTACATATACAGTTTTCCATTTATTATTTGGCCTATGTCTTGTATGGGATGTGAGGGTATAAGAGGGGGTGCCCAGGTAGGGCACCAGTCGCGGGTCCGGGGTTCGGGTCGTGACATCTATCTACCCCTTTGTAACCTCTACTTTCTTTCATTTATCTTTATCCACACTTTCTTGGCTATACAATGGGTTAAAAAAAGAGGTACTACCATTTTATTTAACACTGGTGGGCTTTACATAGGATTATGGGGTACTTTCTTTTGTTGTTTTTCAAACTTGAGTGTTAAATGACATACGTCTTCAAAGGTGTTGTGTATTGTAACTTCAACCTTCTCTTAAATCGCCATGTTAAATCCCTCAATGAATCGGGCAATCTTTTGAGTCTCATTTTCTTCTAAGTCACAAAGCATGGTGACTTTCTTGAACTCTTAGAAATATTCCTAAACTTTAAGAACTCATTGATGAAGTTTGTTGAGCTTGAGGTATAGGTCTTGTTCATATTCCCTTGGAAAGAACTTCTTCTTCAAATGTTTCTTTAATTTGTCTCGAGATTCAGTCTTGGTTTTTCCATTCCTTCTCCGGCTTGTTTTGAGGTTTTCATACCACACGGAAGCGAATTCCTTCAACTTCAATGTAGCAACCTTAAATTACCATGCAAAAACCAATTCAGGAGTTAGAGAGAAGTTTCTCTCACTAAGAAAACGCTCTCAACGTTTCCCTTAGTTGCTCCTTAGGTTTCTTCCTCTTCTTCCCCCCCCCCCCCCCTTAGATTTTCGTTTGCTTCATTATGGTTTGATTGTTATTGTCCACAATATGAAAAAATCTAAACGTTACACACGTTCTAGCAATGATTCAGGAGGTTCAGGCAGTTCGGCTAAAGCTAGAACAAAGAAGAAAAAAAAGAATCTCATTAGTCAAACAATTGCCGAGGAAAATCTTATTCCGACAATCTCGGACCCATACGTGTTGGTTCATGTTACTCGGACTCGCGCTTTCCTTTAGAAAATGTAGTAGATGATTCTATGCTACAAAGGATACATGAATGGGGCAAAAATATCGAAATTGAAAGCTTGGATATTAGTGAGTTTGAAGGCGAGAACTTAGCGGGACCATTGGCGCCCTAATGCTACTATGGTGGTTGATCATTCCACGGGCCAATTTGTTGGTAAAGGGATCATTTCGGAAGAACTGAGCGATCACTCGGCATTAGTACCGACACTACGGAAATTCTCTCGGGTTAGCGGGAAAAGGGTTAGAATATAGGCGGACATTGCAATTGGTGAAGCGAACACGATGGCATTCTCGGGTCGCTAAAGGTCGGGCGTGGGTCAAAAGTTCTTGGCGGGTCGTGCGGTGTTCATGGGTCCAAGTAATCATGTCTTGTTTGATTCAAGTCGGTTGAAAGCATTGATGGTACTCACATCCCCGAAGTTCAACGGGTGTCGAGAGCTAACTTCAATGCCAGGAAAGCGATGTGACTACTCTATTACGGGTGGTCTTGGGTGAGAAGGCTAAAGCGGGTCACGAGGATAACAATGATACTAGGAATATGCACTATATGCAAGGATCGAGATCGGATGTGGAATACGAAGGGTTTTATCCCCGAGGACTCTAACGTCATTATTGAGGTCTTAGGCGTCACACATTAATGCGCGGGTATCGACATGTCACTCACAACCACGGGCCTTTATGATGGTCGATTTCCAAGGCGGGCGGGGATAACCTAGGGACATTAACTACCCCGTTTCTGAGAGCTAAGTCGGTGGTGTGTTCTAACGTTTTTATTGAGGGTGTCGGCGTCGCATTTATGGCGGGTATCAATGACTCTCTAATAACTCGGGACTTTATGATGGTCTTGGTTCCAAGGCGGATCGAGAGGACAATCTAGGGGCATTGACTACTCACGTTACGAAGAGCAAGTCAATTGTGAGAAACAAAGCTATTTCTATGTCGAGGCCTAGGAACTCCATAACCATCAATGATGCAAGAGCGGCGTCGCACATTTATGGCGGGTATCAATGACTCTAATAACTCAGGGACTTTATGATGGTCTTGGTTCCAAGGCGGATCGAGAGACAATCTAGGGACATTGACTACTCACGTTACGAAAAGCCAAGTCAATTGTGAGAAACAAAGCTATTTCTATGTCGAGGAGCCTAGGAACTCCATAACCATCAATGATGCAAGAGCCAGAAGTCGGCATTGAATGAGACGGGATTCAAAGTGCCTTCTCGTGATTCAAGTCAACAACCCCAGTTTCTTTAAGTGTCACTAATGAAGCCTTCCTACTTTAGCTAGTTTGCTAAGTGGAGGCAATCTCAAGAATCACAACACTCCTTTCGTCTTTAACACTTCCTCAGTTCGGTAGAGTCTTTAACATCCCCTCTCTCATCTAACACCTTCACTACTTCTGAATTTCACAACACCACACCCCTTCTATCTCCTCTTCCTTATTCCTTACGAAAACCAACACAAATTCCCTACCTCCCAAATGGCACGCAAATCATCTCTTCTATTGCGGGCCCAAGCTCACTCCCTTCTACCTGTTATACCGTATTTCCGGGTATATGCGTGGGAATACGTCAAAAGTTTGGCTTGAAAGTTAGCCTTGGGCGTTTTTTTGTACCTGACTAAGCAAAGAATCGTTTTTCAGCGAAGCGTTTCCACGACTTTCGTAGGAAAATTCGGCTATGCCATTACTAATTTTTGCGGATTTTTCCGAGAGGCGAAACATTTTGGACCAGCGGGAGGGCAACACTTGGCACCTCCCATTGGTGGACTTGAAAATCGTCCTTGGGCGAATTGGATGGGCATTAGCGCGTTTTTGTTGCCTTGGCACAAAGTCGAGGAGTTGGTAGGATATTTGTGTGTAGTAAATCTTCACCCTACACTTGCCTTGCACTTGTCTCAATCTTGGCCATTGGTTGGCCTTCTTGACCTATAAATACCCGCAGAGATGAAGAGTTCTTCATCCACAAATCTTCAAGTCTTGAAAAATCCTCTCCTCTTCCTTAAGCCAAATCGTCCAACACCTCCCCACTTTGAGTGAGCTTGGCGAGGGCTACCCCCTAGCCTGGCCGAAATCTACCCCCTCTTGGTAGAAAAGTTGTCTTCTAGTATCGTTATAATGCCCAAAATACCACAGCCCAAATCCTTAGTACTTAGTAGAAGTTGTGAAGAACTTCTAAGGTTTCTTGGAGACTCTGGGCGTCTGACTTAGGAGCTAAACCTTGCTCGGTAGCGACTTTATCTAGGATATTATTGGGCTTACCAGGGTAATAATCCTAACCTCTTTTGTATTAGAGAATGTATCTTTGTAGAAGTATAAGAATAAGTATAAATACTTAGAAGAATATCACGAATAGAATTGAGCTGTTATCACGTAGAAGGGTTTAAAGAAGAATAATTGAAGCTGTACTCACATGGGAATTTGTTTTCACTGATGAACTTATATAGCTCACGGGTAGGGTTGTCTTTGCCCGACTTCAAGTAGAATTATGAACCCCACTGTTTTGAATGACCTTGAGTAGTCTTTAATAGATATGTGTGACTATTATGGTGACTCTCTGCTTGTATGACATATTGACTTGGCGGTGGTTTTATTTGAAAGGTATGTGATTCTTCCTAAAGCATGGTATTTTACAATATATGATGCGGTGAGCGTACATGTGTTAAGCTGAATAATAACTACGGCAATGTCTTTGACTTAAGCTGAATAATACCCTACAGATGCCTGTGGCTTAACTTTGAATAACAAAGAAGCGAAAACATTTCAAAAGAATCTTGAATCATTTTTTTAACGAAGATAAATATTTGGTTTTAACAAAGCTTAAGAGTTATACTAGCTTTATGGGAAGTTAGGTATAACAACTTAAGAAAGATAAAAAGGCTGTTTACTTGTTTATAAAAGCCTTGTATTGATTTACATTAAGTGTAGTAAGATTGTGTGATAAGTAGACATGTTATGATGCTACTGTGTTAGTGTCTTGTAATCTTTGTGTAAAGGGGTCATTCTTCTTTGCTTACGTTGTTAGCAGGTAAGTCCGTTGTCTTGTTATTGTATCACCTACCCGCTTGACTTATTTATCACAGGGCTTGCCCGCGATCTTGGTCTATCGGCTATGCGGTCTGTGAGACTATGCGGGCGGCGGTATGCTCGAGTTGATCATTAGGCGTTTGCTGATCACGGGGATTCCTATGCGGTCTGTTGAGACTATCGCGGTCTTTTGAGGCTATGCGGGCTGCGGGAGCCTAGGCGGATCTGGGGTTGCTGCCCCGATCACGAGGTATACCTCATGCGAGTGCATGTGTGACCTATGCGGTGCGGAAGTCGAGGACTAGGCACGAGAATGATACTATGGCGATTGGCCTTGCTTGATCATTCGCGGCCTAGACTAGACACATTCTGATTTTCTAGTATTGTTATTGTTTGTGATATGGCACTATGTGCAATTGAGCGATTGTATTTGTGAAAAGGTTTTAAATACTTTGATTTCATTTTAAAGTACTTTATAGTTTCACATACTTGGTACTGTGTCTTGACCTCGCCGGGTGCGTTCATCTGCGCGGTAAGAGCGGCAGTGCTAGATCCGCGTCCTTAGGATCTCTTTGCATTGGTGTCGGGAGCTCCATCTTCTAGGAGGCTCTACTTTTGGTATGATCTCCACTGTATTGTAGATAGTTTGTATGCGATCGAGGGTATGGCGGAACCACTGTCCGCCATAGTTATATATTTCCTTAGAGTGCAGTAGTCATGTTATGCGATTGTCGGATGTAGCGCTAAACCTTGTTCATATATATATGCGAAAAGCGACGTTTGTTCACATAAAGCGTGTCTTATTTTATAAAGCTGTTTCATGTCTTGTTTATATTCAGGTTACTCGATGTATGACTACTTGGGTGCCGGTAAGGCACGATCCACGGGCCGGAATGGGTCGTGACAAAAGTGGTATCGAGCGATTAATCCTCGGAAGGTGTCTGACCGTATCTAGTAAGTCTTGATTATCGGTGTGTTGTGCACCACCAATAATCGAGGAGGCTATAGGATATTTAGGATTGGTTTCCATTCTTCTCATTACGAGATCGTGCTTTAGAGGCGTGTTATAGGTTGGACCCCTCTAACGTATTCCTTTCTATGCTGATTATGCCTCGCGTAAGGCAACCGGGCCCAGAAGGCAAGCGGCCGAGGAGGCGCTAGCGAGACACCCGAGTTACGAGGGCTCGGGCCCGATCTATACGAGCAGCGAGTTCTTTGGCGCCGCCCGGCCCAGCGAGACCATGATACCCGCCTCACGTCCCACGGCACAGGCGGAGGTTAGGGTCTGAGAGATAGCCCGACTTTTGGCTAAAGTTGTGGCCCGATATGAGAGAGGTTTGAGGCAACCATTCGGCTCGGCTCGGCCAGATTGCACCGTGGTACACCGAGGCGAATAGTTTGAGGCTCTGAGATTTCCTTAGTTGTAGCCCTCCGAGTTTTCTGGTCGAGGAGGATGATCCGCGAGTTCATCCGTCATTTGCGAAGGATTATCACGGGTGATCGGGGCTTGAGGCGAGGCGTGACATTCGGTTCGCGTCGGTGCGTGATACCGCGATCGATTGGTTTGATTCATGGGAGCTTTCCGGGAGAGCATGCACCTCCAGCGAGTGGGATGAGTTTTGAGGCTTTTCTCACACACTTCTTGCCTCGCGGATGAGGAGGGCACGGTGATAGATTTTCTTCTTTGAGGCAGGGGGGCCTTGCCGTCGAAGTACAATGTCGAGTTTGATTCTTTGGCTCGATATGTCCCGGCATTGGTAGCGAGATATGGAGGATAGGGTACCGCTACGTCAGGGCTAGATGATTATATGGCGAGTCATGTGCGGGTGTTTCTCTTCGGGGTATGGACATTACCGCATGCGAGCTCATGCTCTAGGATGCGAGGCGGAGAGACGCGGGTAAGCGATATCGGGCGAGAAGAAGGCGAGGCGGCGGTTCTTTTGGTGGTTCGGGGTGGCGGCATCGAAGTCGGTGCACCACGGCCGTGCGAGCGCTCTATATCATCTTGATCGGCCCAGGCGATCGAGGCGGTCGGGGCGGGACTTGATTTCGAGTAGCGAAGTGCTAACCGTTCGAGTGCTCGGTGTGCCCGTTGTGGTAGATACCATTACGAGGCGTACTCGGGAGCTTGCTGCGTGTGGCAGCGAGGTCATTCGCGAGTTTGTCGGCCGGGGCGGCGGTAGTAGGGCCCGATCTACGTGCATTGCGGCTTCCATCCCAAGCGATTACTCGCCGGAGAAAGGTACTCGTGGGTCGGCAGTCGTGGCGGTCGTGGCTCGGGTCGATTCTAGCGGTCCTCGAGAACGCGTATATGCTTTGTCGGTAAGCGGGATCGGAGGCCTCGCGATGTCGTCCGCGGTACCTTATCGGTTCAGGTTTGATGTGTATGCGTTGATAGATCGGGTTACACTGCATCCTATATATCTCCACTTGTTGCTAGTAGGATAGGGATAGAGCACGAGTCCATAGACCACTTCGAGGTAGCTACGCGATGGGTGATTCGGTGATAGCTCGGCGGGTATATAGAGCTTGTCTGTGACCATTTCTGATCGTCGGACCTGGCCGACTTGATAGAGTTGGAGATGATTGACTTGCGTGATCATGGGGATGGATTGGCTAACTTCTTGCTATGCCAATGTAGGCTGAGAAGGAGAGTAATGCAGTTCGGTTTCACGAGGGCCGGTTGTTGAGTGGGAGGAGCACGGTATCGTAGGGGTAGGTTTATTTCCTACCTCGAGGCTAGGAAGATGGTGCGAAGGGTATATCTACCATCTAGTTCGAGTGTTTGATCTGAGGCTGCGGTACCAGATTTTGATCGATTTCCGTAGTCGTGAGTTCCCAGGCGTGTTCCCGGATGACCTCGGGTATCCTCACGAGAGGAGATTGAGTTTTGTATTGACATATTGCGGATACTCGGCTATTTCCATTCCGCCATCTGAGAATGGCACTGCCGAGTTGAGAAGTGAAGGATCGGCAGGGATTTGCTAGAAAGGGCTTCATTAGGCCAGTGTTTCTCCACAGAAGCGCGGTATTGTTCGTGAAAAAGAAGGGCGGGGCAGCTGCGCATGTGTGTTGATTCTGACGGTGAACAAGGTGACCATTAAACGAATACCCGCTTCCCGAGATTGATGATTTGTTCGACCGATTGCGAGCGCGAGATGTTTTTCAAGATTGATCTGCGTTCGGGCTATCATCGAGTTCGTGTCGAGAGAGGTGGATGTCCACAGGGCGCATTCGGACGTGCGGGCATTATGAGTTCGGTCATGTCCTTTGGGTTGACGATGCTCGGCGGTATTCATGGATTTGATGAACCGAGTGTTCAAACCATTTTGGACACGTTTGTGATAGTGTTCATTGATGATATCTTGGTTTATTCGCTCGAGGCGAGGAGCATCGCGGAGCATTTGAGGCTGTCTTGTGATTCTCGAGACCAGCGGTTATGCGCCAAGTTTTCCAAATGTGAGTTTTGGTTGACTTGATGGCGTTTCTTGGGCATATTAGCCGGGTGATGGCATTCGAGTTGTCTGGCGAATCGGCGATCGAGGACTTGGCGAGACCTCTACTCAAGCAGAGGTTCGCGATTTTACGGGCCTTGCGAGTTATTATCGGCGGTTCGTGGAGAAGTTTGCTTATCTACGCACCATTGACTAGGTGACTCGGAAGCGGCCAAGTTTGATGGTGATGCTTGTGGCGAGGTTTCGATTCTTTGAAAGAGGCGGCGGCCGCCCGTTCTTACTCTTCGGAGGTCGGATGGTTATATGGTATATTGTGATCGTCGGGCATCGGGTTGGGATGTGTGTTGATGCGGCATGGCGAGTTATAGCATATGCGTCGGCGGTGAAGAAACACGAGGAACTACCCGCGTGATTTGGAGTGGCGGCGGTGATTCACGCTTTGAAGATGCGGAGGCACTATTTGTATGGGGTTCACGTGGATATTTATACTGAACCACAGAGCCTCGGTATATCTTGACGGAGGTGAACTTACGGCGAGGCGGTGGTTAGGGTTGCTTAAGGATTACGATGTTGATATCTATACCACGGGAAGGCGATGTTGTGGCGGATGCTGAGTCGTGAGTCGATGGGAGCCTATCGGATGTGTGCGGCTAGAGAGGAGGACATGGTTCGTGATTTGCATCGATTAGCGAGCCTTGGTGTCCGTTTGATTGATTACGATAGCGGTGGGGTTAGAGTTCGTGAGGTTGCAGTCTTCCATCGTCGAGAGGTGAAGAAGCGGCGATTCGAGATCGGCTTTGATTCGATATCGTGATCTGACTCTTACGTGAGGGCAAGGTCCTTTTGAGGTAGCACGATGGGGTGCTAAGGTTTGAGAAGCGGTATGTGTTCGGATGTTTGAGGACTTGGCGAGTTCTTGGGGAAGCACGGCGGCGCGTTACTCTATCCGTCGGGTCGACCAAGATGTACCACGACCTTAGATACGTGTATTGGTGGGATGGCTTGAAGAGGGGCGTTGCGAGTTCGTAGCTCGGTGCGTGTTGTCGGCGGTGAAGGTAGAGCACGAGGCACGGTGGTTTATTCTGAGCGATTGAGATCCCGACACGGAAGTGGGAGGTAATCAACATGGACTTTATCACGGGATTACCTCGCTTTCGGAGAGCATGATTCTATATGGGTTATCGTCGGCGGTGGCGAAATCAGCCCACTTTCTTCCGTCGGGGCGACTTTTTAGTGAGATTATGCGGACTTTATATCAGAGATCGTCGGTGCGTGAGTCCCTACCTCGATCATATCGAGCGAGAGCGGTTTACGGCTGCGGAGGTCGCTTCGAGAGGTTTAGGGGCGGTGAGCACAGTACCGCATTTCATCCATGACAGACGGACGGCGAGCGCACTATCGGACTGCGAGGATATCTTTGCGAGCTTTGTGTTATTGACCGATGGTAGTTGGGAGGATCATTTGCCTCTAGTAGGTTCGCGTATAATAATAGCTACCACTCCGGTATTGAGATGGCGCCTTATGAGGCCTTATATGGGAGAAGTGCGGTCGCCTATAGGTTGGTTCGATGTGGGCGGCGGCTAGTGGGACCAGGTTGGTGCGTGGCGATGGATAAGGTGAAGCTTATCAAGGCGGCTATTGACTCGAGTCGGCGAAGTCGTATCACGGATCATCGTCGTCGGCATCTTGAGTTCGAGGTTCATGATTGGGTTTTCCTAAAGGTGTCACCCATGAAGGTGTGATGAGATTTGGGAAGAAGGAAACTTCGGCCAAGGTACATTGGGCGTTTCAGTTGTCGCGAGGTAGGCAAGGTTGCCTACGAGTTGAATCTGCCGTCCGTCGGAAGCGGTGCATCCGATTTTCACGTATCTATCTTTGAGGAGATGTATCGGGGATCCATCTAGGGTACACCCGTTGGCGATGTCGGTGGCCAGGGGTTATCGTATGAGAGATTCCATAGCGATAGTCGATCGTCGAGTTAGGCGTCTGCGGACGAAGGGCGTGGCTTAGTCAAAGTCTTGTGGCGGAGCGAGCTCGGGAGGAGATGACATGGGAGGCCAGGAGGACATGAGGCGGAAGTATCCTCACTTTATTCCCATACCTCCGGTAAATTCACTTTTCTACTTGTAAATTTTAGTTATCGTTTACGCCTATGTATTGCTCTGTGGCGTGTGTGGCATTTGCTAGCTGTTTAAGCTTCTTCGATAAGCGTCTTGAGAAGGAACATTCGGGACGAATGTTTCTAAGGAGGAGAATGTTATACCCGTATTTCCAGTATGTGCGTGGGAATACGTCTGGTTGGCTTGAAAGTTAGCCTTGGGCGTTTTTGTACCTGACTACGGCAAGAATCGTTTTCGACGAAGCGTTTCCACGACTTTCGTAGGGAAAATTCGCTATGCCATTACTAATTTTTGCGGATTTTTAGAGGCGAAACATTTTGGACCAGCGGGAGGCAACACTTGGCACCTCCGTTGGTGGACTTGAAAATCGTCCGCGGGCCGAATTGGATGGGCATTGTACGTTTTTGTTGCCTTGGCACAAAGTCGAGGAGTTGGTAGGATATTTGTGTGTAGTAAATCTTCACCCTACACTTGCCTTGCACTTGTCTCAATCTTGGCCATTGGTTGGCCACTTCTTGACCTATAAATACCCGTAGAGATGAAGAGTTCTTCGTCCACAAATCTTCAAGTCTTGAAAAATCCTCTCCTCTTCCCAGCCAAATCGTCCAACACCTCCACTTTGAGTGAGCTTGGCGGGGGCCTACCCCACTAGCCTGGCCGAAATCTACCCCCCTTGGTAGAAAAGTTGTCTTAGTATCGTTATAATGCCCAAAATACCTAGCCCAAATCCTTAGTACTTAGTAGAAGTTGTGAAGAACTTCTAAGGTTTCTTAGACTCTGGGCGTGCAACTTAGGAGCTAAACCTTGCTCAGTGCGACTTTATCTAGGATATTATTGGGCTTACAGGTAATAATCCTAACCTCTTTTGTATTAGAGAATGTATCTTTGTAGAAGTATAAGAATAAGTATAAATACTTAGAAGAATATCACGAATAGAATTGAGTATTATCACGATGAAGGGTTTAAAGAAGAATAATTGAGCTGTACTCACATGGGAATTTGTTTTCACGATGAACTTATATAGCTCACGGGTAGGGTTGTGCTGCAGACTTACCAGTAGAATTATGAACCCCTGTTTTGAATGACCTTGAGTAGTCTTTAATAGATATGTGTGACTATTATAGGTGACTCTGCTTGTGACATATTGACTTGGCGGTGGTTTTATTTGAAAGGTATGTGATTCTTCCTAAAGCATGGTATTTTACAATATATGATGCGGTGAGCGTACGTGTGTTAAGCGAATAATAACTACGGCAATGTCTTTGACTTAAGCTGAATAATACCTCTGTGATGCCTCACGCTTAAGCACGAATAACAAAGAAGCAAAACATTTCAAAAGAATCTTGAATCATTTTTTTAACAGAAGATAAATATTTGGTTTTAACAAAGCTTAAGAGTTATACTAGCTTTATGGGAAGTTAGGTATAACAACTTAAGAAAGATAAAAGGCTGTTTACTTGTTTATAAAAGCCTTGTATTGATTTACATTAAGTGTAGTAAGATTGTGTGATAAGTAGACATGTTATGATGCTACGTGTTAGTGTCTTGTAATCTTTGTGTAAAGGGTCATTCTTCTTTGTGCTTACGTTGTTAGCAGGTAAGTCGTTGTCTTGTTATTGTATCACCTACCCCTTGACTTATTTATACAGGGCTTGCCGCCGATCTTGGTCTATCGGCTATCACGGTCTGTGAGACTATGCGGGCGCGGTATGCTCGAGTTGATCATTCGGGCGTTTGCTGATGCGAGATTCCACGCGGTCTGTTGAGACTATGCGGTCTTTTGAGGCTATGCGGGCTGCGGGAGCCTAGGCGGATCTGGGGGTTAGCTGCCCCGATCTGAGTATACCTCATGCGGGTGCATGTGTGACTATGCGGTGCGGAAGTCGGGACTAGGCACGCAGAATGATACTATGGGCGATTGGCCTTGCTTGATCATTCGCGGCCTAGACTAGACTATTCTGATTTTCTAGTATTGTTATTGTTTGTGATATGGCACTATGTGCAATTGAGGCGGTGTATTTGTGAAAAGGTTTTAAATACTTTGATTTCATTTTAAAGTACTTTATAGTTTCACATACTTGGTACAATGGTCTTGACCTCGCCGAGTGCGTTAAATGCCGCGGTAGAGCGGCAGTGCTAGATCCGCGTCCTTAGGATCTCTTTGCATTGGTGTCGGGAGCTCCATCTTCTAGGAGGCTCTACTTTTGGTATGATCTCCTGTATTGTAGATAGTTTTATGCGATCGGGGTATGGCGGGCCCTGTCCGCCATAGTTGTATATTTCCTTAGAAGTGCGTAGTCATGTTATGCGATTGTCGGATGTAGCGCTAAACCTTGTTCATATATATATGCGAAAGCGACGTTTGTTCACATAAAGCGTGTCTTATTTTATAAAAGCTGTTTCATGTCTTGTTTTATATTCATTGGTTACTCGATGTATGACTACTTGGGTGCCGGTAAGGCACGATCCACGGGCCGGAATGGGTCGTGACATACCCTTCCCTCTGCCTATACCTCGGATATACCTCCAATGATTTACACACTGTCATCTCCTAAACCACATCATATCCTACCACGGCCCTGACTCAAAACAATCTTCCCAAACCATGGCAAGGTCCATTCCCTCACAAAAGACTTATCTTTGGAGTCTTTGCGGGAACTAGGATTGAGGCAAAAGGTATGAAGTTACAATTTATTGAACAACAAGGCGGAAGTACATATAGAAGGCGAGGATGAAGTTCCTTTCATAGAAACTTGGGGCTATTGCCTAATAGGTTGCTTAGGTCCTTTCAGGAAGAGAAGCATTGAATACGATTGTGATAGGATGGGAGTTAAATGCGTATTATACCATATGGCAAAGGCTGGGCGATGTTCAAATTCATGACGGAGGAAGAAGCGCACTAATGTACTTCACGGAGGCCCTTATATGGTCTACGGAAAACCATGATGCTCAAGGCTATCAATAAAGGAGTTCTTATAACGGATGATTTGTTTATGGACATTCCTATTTGGGTCACTTTCGGACATTCCCCTTTCTATTTGGAGTGCAACGGGCCTTAGTAAGATTGCTTCACGTGTAGGAAAACCTCTTTACAACGACAATATACTAAGGAAAGGTCTAAAATGAACTATGCAAGAGTTACAGTGGAAGTGGATGTTAGCGAGGCGATAATGGATTTTGTCGTCAATCTCCCGATAACGAAAGTATACTCAAAGGGTAAACTATGAAATTACCGGACTTTTGCTATCATTGTGCGGCTTTTGGACACAACCATTTGAAGTGTAGGAAGCTAAGGGATTATGTCAATAAAGAAGCTCCAAAACACGCAATCTTGAGGTACCCTGCAACAAGGATGATTCTACTCGTTTGAAGGTCAACAAAGGTGCAGGTGGAACCAACCCTCCTCCCCTCATCCATCAACTCATCAACATCCGTAGATGCGATAACTTGATGGACATTGAAGAAAGCGAGCACCTGACACCTCACGATGCGGAAGCTTGGGAGAAGTATCACGTACGCGGGTCCTCGGTTTTGGGTCATTCGGCCCACCATGTTTGCGGGATTCTCTAGCTAAGTCCTCCGCCTAATTCTCACAATGGCGTACACAACATGTTAGGATGAGGTGAGTCAAAACATTCGATTACGAGATGCCTATGAACCCGCCGCCGTTGGATGAAGTGACATACAATTGCTACGGAAAAGGCTCGGCTTGTGTCAAAGTAACGTTAACTTTGAGCGCGGGAACATAGCTTGGCTGGTACACAAGTTATGGCTTCCGGCAACAAGGATGATGGATGGCGAAGTTTTGTCCAAAAGAATGGGCAGCGGTGGGAAAGCGGCGGCTAAGCGCGGAGGTCTTAATAAAACCTCTTTTGTTTCCTAATGAAAATACTTTGTTGGAATGTCCGTGGTCTTTGCGGACAAAGGGACAGGCTGCCACGCAAGCTCTAGTGTGTAGTATCACAAAAGCAAGATGACGCGGCTATGATTTGTCTATTGGAAACTAAGCTATCTCGGCGAGGCGAGTCTTTCTACTCAAAGATTCAAAGCATGGAAGTTTTGCTCAAATTTGGAATTCATTGGAGGCGGTAGAATGCTATTACTTTGGGATCCTTCCAGGGTTTGTTGCGAAGTGCTTGGTATGGACTCTCAGCATATCCATGTCCAAGCAAGTTGCAATATAACACAAGTGTCCTTCCTTGCCACATTTGTGTACCCGGTTTATAGCATCTCGGATAGAAGGATGCTTTGGCATCACCTTTCTCACTTGGGTGTTGGTATCACTAAGCCTTGGATGATTATGGGAGATTTCAACACTTATTGCTACCCTCATGATAAGGTGGGGGGTCCTCCTCTCACGCCTTATGCACTTAGGGATCTTGGAGATTTCAGGAATTCTCATGGACTAGAAGACGCTCCTTCTTCCTGCCTTCTACACTTGGGCGAATGGTTCGATTTGGTATAATCTTGATAGAGTGTTGATGAATCAAAGTTGGAGTGATTTGACCTAGAATGCCTGACCAATTTCATGCCTATGGAACTGTCTCGGACCACCGTCTGTGATAGCCACGATTATTGCATCTATAATGTTGGGAAAGCATGCTTTCAAGTTCATGAATATGTGGCTTTCTCACACCTTTGAGAACATTATGACTTCATGTTGGAGACAAGACATATTGGGAGCTGCTCGATTCGTCCTTGCCTCCAAATTGAAAGCTTGAAGCAACCTTTGGGGCTTTGAACATAAGTGACTTTGGAGGTATCGAACAAAGAGCAAAAGGGCAAACATAGAGTTCAAGGAGGCTATCAATGCACACATGGAAAATCCCTTTGATGAGGAGCTTAAAGCGAGTTAAGTCCTCAAGAGCTAGAGCAAACACCTTCTGAAGCCAGAAAGACACTTCATAAGGCGGAAGTCAAGACGAAACACTTGATTGGAAGTGATAGATGTTCCAAATACTTTCATAGCTTGATCAAAAGGAGTAATGTCGGGAACTCCATTAACTTTCTTGTTAAAGCTAATGGTACTATCACTACATCACGGAAGAAGTTAGGAAGTTGCTCGTTGAATTTTACAAAGATCTATTAGGTACTTCCCAGGCCACTACCAACTTTGATCTGAAGTGTTCAACTATGGCCCAAAGTGAGTGAAGAAGAGATTCTGACTTTTGCATTTCATCACCCCAAAGGAGATTTGGGAAGCTCTCTGATATAGGCAATGACAAGGCACTGGACCGGATGGTTATCTACGCCTTCTTCAAGAATAGATGGAAAGATGTGGGCCGTGATGTTGTAAGATGTGTCGAGAGTTCTTCTCTCTGGAGTTCTTTTGAAGCGGGTAAATCATACCATCATTACCACGCTGCAAAGACTGATCATGATCCCAAGGTAAATGATTTGGGCCAATCGGATTGACTAATGTGACCTATAAGATCATCACAAAGATTCTAGCTAAGAATGGCATTGATCCTTCCTTCTCATTGACAAATCCCGAGGGCTTTTGTGAAAGGAAGAAACATGATGAACAACGTATATGTGGCACAAGAGCTTGTGAGAGGATTTAATAGAACGAGTCTCACCAAGATGTATGCTTATGGTGGACCTTCGTAAAGCATTCGTCTGATCTCTTGGAGCTTCCTCGAATTGGTACTAAGAAGTCTAAAATTTCCAGACAGATTTACAAGATGGATCATGGAATGTGTTAACTCAACCTCCTTCTCCCTTTCTATCAATGGTGAGCTACATGGATACTTCAAAGGAAAGCGCGGCCTAAGACAAGGTGATCCTATGTCCCCTACTCTCTTTATCTTGTGCATGGAATACCTCTCAAGGTTGCTTAAAATGAAGGCTAAGGCAAGAGTTTTCTCATATTTTCCAAAGTGTAAGAAATTGGGCATTACTCATCTGGCGTTCGCGGATGACCTCATGCTTTTTGCCAAAGGAGATATATCTTGATTGGGATTCTTATGGATTGTCTGGAAGAGTTGGAGGCTGCCTCGGGATTAACTCTTAACCCGGCTAAATCCTCTGTCTACTTAGCGAATGCATTACTGATTCGGGACTTGATATTGTCGGGTGGGTTTCGCCATTGGAAGCTTTCGATGCGATACTTGGGGATCCCTTTGTCCCCAATTTCAGTCTCGGTGGATCAATTTGCCCATTCACTAGTGCTATTTCGAATTACATTCGAAATCGGGGCATCACACTTTCTTATCTTTGGTATTTGGAACTAATCAGTCGGTTGTCGAGGGTTGAGAGCTTTTGGTTCCGGGCACTTCCTATCCCGGCCACTATTATCAACAAGGTACGGTCTGCTTGTATTCAGTTCTTATGGGGTGGGAAACCACCAAGAGTTGTTTGGGATATCATTTGCTTGCCTCAAACTGAAGGTGGCTTGGGTCTTATGAACATCAAGGAATGGAATCATGCCTTGTTATCCAGGACAATTTGGCAAACTCACACTAGTTCGATTCTCTTTGGGTCCAATGGATCAATAGCCACTATTTGAGAGGTATTACTATTTGGGACTATGAGGTACGTCCTAGGGACTCCCCCTTATTCAAAAAGATTTGTGGGATTCGCGACAAATTTGTTTCTATCTTTGGTAGCCGTGGTGATGCTATTGACGGCTTTACAAAATGTTGTGCCAACGGTATATTTGATTCAAGCCTCGTGTATGATATCTTGCGCACTCCGCAAGCTAAAAAGCCTTGGATGTCACAAATTTGGAAAAGCTTCATTCCTCCCAAATTCTCTTTCACTATGTGGCTAAATTGCAGAAAACGGTTAGCTACAAAGGATACTCTATCATTTCTCAACTTGGAGGATAAATCTTGCGGGTTCTGCAAGCAAGCTAATGAAACAAGGGAACACCTCTTCTTTGCCTGCCCCTATACACACATGATTTGGAAGAGCATAAAAGATTGGTTGGGTATTAGAAGAGAGATGACAATTGTTGAAAGCTCCCTTAAATGGATTAAGAAAGAACACCGCGGAACAAGCATCCGAGCCAAAGCTATTTTGCTTACTTTTTGCATAATGGTTTATGAGATTTGGAGGGCAAGAAACGCAATGCTCTTTGAAGGCACAAGCTTTCCGGCAGAAGAGGTCATTGCAAGAATCAAAACAACATCTTATAGAGTTCTCTATGATTTTATCCCCTCTTGTAATGGCACCTTTTGAGTGACCACCCCTCCCCTATTTCACTTCTTGTTTGCATTACGTTGAGGCCTGAGATACCTCAATGACTGATTGTAGCCACTTCCTTTTCGTTATTAGTAATAATATTTGAAAAAAAAAAAAAAAAAAAAAAAAAAAAAACGTAGCAACCTTAAAACACTTGTGGTCATCATATTGTATGTATTCGAAAAGTCTTTCAATGGCCCTTAACCATTCAAGAAATTATTTCTGGTCCATGTTTCCTTCAAAGGTTGGAAGTTCCAACCGTAGGCTTCGGTCGTCTTCCCTTTCATGCCTCGGGTTGTCTCGGACATCATTTTTTTCATGCCTCGGGTTGTTTTGTGCAACCTCTTCTCCGGATTAGGCATCATTAATTATGACACGCTTCGCAAACTCTCTTCTCAAGAGTTGCATTTGTTTCGCTACAAGTTCACTTATGGTCCTCCAAAGTTCTTCGTTTAGGTTAGTTATAGCGTCAAGGCGTGGGATGGAAAATTCTTGCTTTGATACTAATCTGATGTATATAAGGAGGGGAATATATGGGTAAATAGATCGAAGTTGGATTGGAACCGGATGGACACAAAAATGGGAGTCATGTGAGAGTTGGCGGGTTCAGATGGTTTACCAGGCAATGTTGGTTTGTGGGGGGTGTGCGGGTAGTTTAGGGTGGTTTCGAGTTAAGGCGTTTGGAGGGGGTGTTCTAGACACGTTGTGGGATATGTTGGTGGTCGGTACTTGGTGGTTGGATGGATGGTGTCGAGTTTGGGCTATTTGAACAAATGTCAATTTTAGTAGTATATTTAATTTTTTTTTAATTGAAACAGAACATGAGTAGTATATTTGATTTTTTTTAGTAATTATTTCTAGATATTTAAATAGGGTAATGAAAGTTGTATATTTGAAATTTTTTTAGTAATTATTTCTAAATATTTAAAGAGGGTAATGAAAGTTGTATATTTGAAAAAAATAATTAGTAATTATTTCTAGATATTTAAAGAGAGTAATGAAATTGGATATAATTGTTGATGAAAATTAAAGAGGTAATAAAAGAAAGGGTAAAACTCAAATTGAAATAAATGGCAGAATTGATTCTGTCAAAATTGATTCTGACAATCCAAACATGTCAATTTTCTGATTTTCACGAAAATAGATATATCTGGATACCCAAAAATCAATCCAAACATGCACTAAGAATTATACACACGTAGAGCCTATTGATTACTGGCAGATGAAGCAGTACACTATTTATTCAATGCATTTGATTTTATTTATTTAGTTTTTAAATTATTAATAAAGTTTTTTTTAATCTTAAGGATAAAAAGGTGATCCAATTTTGAATGGGCTTTTTAGTAATTCAACTTTGCACTTAGAAGCTTCCCACTTTCAATATATATAATTACAGGGATAGATTACAAGAAAGAAAATATGTAGTGGGAGATAATATCATTTTTTATGGTTAAAAGGCAAAAAAAAAAAAGGCAAAAAGTATATAACTACTCTTTACGTTCATGATAATCTCATTTATTGAGATGAATCTTATATGTGAATGTAAATGTTGAAATATATCATATCATATATATATATATATATATATATATATATATATATATATATATATATACGTGGTTAGTAGGATATTAGTTGGACATATAAGCTTATTAGATATTTTGGTTAGTGAAATAGATATTTTAGTTAGTGGTTATATGTGATTATTTCTGCAATGATTATTTCTGCAATGGTTATTTCTATGATTATTTCTGCAAATTAGTTATTATAAATATATGTAGTGGTTGTAATATTCAGTGAGAGGGAATAATTGAAAATTCCACATAAGCTCTTTCGCGAGCCCAAAACATCCATCTCCTTTCTCTGCTTCTCCCTCGTCTTCTCTTCTCTGTCTTCGTCTTCTCTTCTCTGATTTCACCTCCAGTTCAGAATTTAACATGGTATCAAAGCGGGAAAGATCCGAGAGGCGCGACGCGAAGTTTTGAAGAAACTGAAAACATCAGAATCGCGATTTTCTGAAAATCAGAATCGTGAAGCAATCGATTCGACTCGAAGTGTGTTTTGGTTGAGATCAAAGGAGTTGATAGAGCATATTGAGGTGGAAATCAAAAGCAATTGAAAACTAAAAAATCGAAATCGCGATTTTCTTCTGAAAATTAGAATCGAAGATGTTATCGTTTTCTGCGGATATAATCCGCCTTTGGCTATCGTTGCGACGTCGAAGATCGCCGCGAATATGAATGCTTCTGAGGTATGTCTGTTCAGTTGTTGTGATTCATCGCAAAATTATCAAATTAAGTTTCAAGTTGTTGTGAGTTTCTGGAAATTCAATTTTATTTTCGTATTGGTTCTGTGTTGGTGAATCAATTTTGTGTTGTTAAGTTGAATCTATATCGTTAAAGCTGAATTTGTGTTGACGAATTGAAGAAAAATATCGATCGTCGTTGTTGTGTTGGTTAGTTACCAAAAATGTTGCTCATAAAGCAGAAATTATTGTGTTGGCTTGTTGTTGTTGTTTCTACTGTGGCTACTAATGTGGCTTGTTGTTGATAGTTGTTGTTATGTTAGTTTCTATTCGTGTGTTGGTATTGTTGGTGTTGTTCTGAAGTAGATGTTTCAGTCGTTAGAAAGTGATGGTGGTCTGAAAGGATGTATTCAGGAGGTACTGTCATCACATTTAGAAGCCGGTTGTGCTGTTGAAGTTAAGGAATCTGGAAAATGTTATGAAGCTTCTATATGGAGCATTGTTGGACTGCTGATGTTGTTCTGCAACTGGTGTTACTGATGCTGATGCTACTAATGCAGTTTGTTTAATTGCGAAAGCTGTTATGAAGCTAGGAACAGATGTTCTCTGTCTAATGGTCTTGTCACGACCCGAAACTGGGCCCGTGACTGGTGCCTTACCCCGGGCACCCTAGTGACACAACATCAGAGTAATCAGCGGAACATAAAACAACAACATGAGATAACAGAAATATAAAACTCTAATATGTGAAAACTTGACTTTCGGCATATATATAAACATCAACTCTTTTACATATGAACAGTTTAATCCTTTTACCAACCCCGCCACAACAAGCATTACTGCACCTCTAAGAATGATACGACCACAACGGGCGACAGGCCCCGCCAAACCCCCGAATGTAAACACTTACTACGAGGGGACTATACCACTGATAAGCCTCCTGAGATTCGGAGCTTCCCTAACGCCGGACTGTGACCCTGAGAGCTAGGATCAACGATCGATGTACCTCAACTCGCGCATGAACGCAGCTTCGGGCGAGGTCGATCAACAATGCAGTATGTGAAACTAAAAATAAATCGTAAATGAAATCATAGTAGTCTATACAAAGCAGAGACATGTATGATAACCGAACTACGATCACCATAAATAGCGATCATGTCAAGTCGTGACTCACACCTCAAGTCATCACTCAATTTAACAATGGGTCTCACGCCCACAACATCAATCGTGCGTGGAATACCTTCCTCACCGCCAGCTTTTATGATATACAAGCACCAAGGAATACACATGAACACGAGTCCCACTGTGTCCTAATAAAACTGCATGGTAAGTGCGAAGGCATAGCCGACTACTAACACCTACGCATGCAACAAGGTCATAAAGCGTATCATAAGATCTGCCTGCATCACATGATCAAAGCCGCCACTTGCCCGCGGATCTAATGTGCGCGTCTAGTCCCGAACTTCCCGCAGCTCGCGTAGCCAATCTCATCGGCCGCGTGAGGTATTCCCGCATCGAGGGTAGCTACTCCCGGCGTCGCCCCGACTTTCGAGTCCGCATAGCCACAGCGACCGCGTGCCCATAAAGGACGACACTAACACGGAACTCGTAGCTCCGCATAGGCCCTCAGACCCGCGTGAGGTATTCTCGAATCATGGTCCTGCATCGCTGAGTCTACCCCGTCGGAGGGCGCTTAACCCTAATCATCTCAAGAGATGAATGCCACAATACTATCATAACGATGATAGTTAATAAGCACAATCAAGAAACCCCTTACACAAACATCACAAGATACTAACACACGTAGCATCCTAACACGTTTACTTATCAAAGCAACAAGAAAGTATTACAAGGCTATCACAAACCAATACAATCAAGTTATTCACACAAGGTACTTTCTACTAACAAGTTCTGTATCTATCCCCAAAGTACTTCACACATTAAAATCTTAAAAAAGATCTGCTTTTTCACATAAGTCACACAATACCGTAGTATAAAATAGAGTGATCATTCTTTTAAGAAAACTAAAACTCTTACCTTTGTAAAATCAAGTAACAACATTATTTTCCAAACGCCCAAGTTTGCCTAATTTCAAATGTTCACGTTTCTTATTTTAGAAAGGTTTCAGTAGTTCATAGTCTTATTCATTTAAGAATATAATTCTCTTTTAAACAACTGAGAAACATAAGCCTTATATGTGAGTAGGATATTCTTGTTTATAACAATCTTATTACAAAGACCGTGATCTAGAAATATCATTTTGTCTCATCTTAGCTTCTATGCGGATGGAAGTTTCTCTGGTTTTAATAATACTTAATTATTCAAAACATTTCCTTTTATTAACGCTTACGATGGTTTGTCGATACACATTCCGATTTCCAAATCAAGAAAGCATTCTTCACCAAGTTATACCTAACTTCCCATAAAGCTAGTATAACTCTTAAGTTTTCAAACACCAAGTATTACTTCTCTTTCAAAACGATTTCAGAAATCTTTTGAAATACTTCAAGTTCTTTATAATCACACATCAAGCCAGTTATAAACAAATCATTTACCTTTTAACAACCACAAAGTGTTTTCTTATCTACATAAAGCTGTTATAACCAACTTCCCATAAAGCCGTTATAACACTTTATGTTTTAAACCCATCGAATACATTTAGCACATGTACGTCTACCGTACTACATAGTTCACACATATCATGCTAGAAGAGATAGGAAGAGGTTCACATACCTCGCGACGATTATCGACTAATAGCAAAATGCTCCGAGTACCTCGCCGCCGCTACTCCTTAAGCCAAGTAACGCGCCACACGTAGTACTTCAACCTATAAGGCCACAAGGCGCTTATTAACATCTAGATCTTATCGTAGAACATTCTACCGAAAATTCGACAAAGACCTCCCCGCAACAGAAATCTCCTCTCTATCGGGCCGCTATCAAGCCAACCGGGGTTATACGTCTAATCCGGACGCACAATTCTACCCTACTGCATTACTACACAAGTCTCATAATACGTCTATGTAATTACATTCGATTCTTCGAGCTTAAGTCCAAGGACATTGCCACAAGCTATGTTCAGTTATATATATATAGTATACTTTAACTATATATTCCTACAACATGTAATATCCAATTACAAAAGGGGGACAAGATAGTTACCTCGATAAGCCCATAATTATCCGAGTTTAATGTCGATCCTTAGCAAAGTTTTAGCTCCAACTCCGAGCGCTCCAACCCGCTCTAAACCACCCTTAGAAGTTCTAACCAACTTCTACACAATACTCCAACCAAGCATGGAGATTTTCCTGTGGTTTCGGTTTTGGACTGACGGAAGTCTAATAGTATTTTCTGGGCTTTTGTATAAGTGTACCCTTGGGAATACTACAAGGTAGTTGGGCCAAGGTAGTTGGACAGACTAACAATACTCGGAGAGTATTTCTATACCACAACAAGGGGTATTATACGAAAACAACCTAGGCAGTGGTACCCACTAGCAACTCTAGGAGTGGGTGTCTACAACTCTGCCTACCCCACTAGGGGGGGGACTCTCGGCCAAGGGGGGAGAGAGGGGCTCTCGGCCAAGACACTACACTACGGGGGAAGGAAGAAGCTTTCAAGACTTAGGCAATTTTGTGAATGAATTAGTCTTCAAAGGGGGGGTATTTATAGGTCAAGTGAAAGCCAACCAATGGCCAAGATTACACCAAGTGTTAGGCAAGTGTAGGCCAAGATTCACCCATGTGTACCTAGCCAACTTGCACACAAAATATCTACCAAAAATATCTCCCACTTGCCTTCCCAAATCGTCCAGTCACCACCTGCCCACCAACGAGGTGCCAAGTGTCGCCCTCGCTTTGGTCCAAAATGTACCGTCTCTCGGAAAAATCCGAAAAAATAACAAACGACATAGCCGTAATTTTCCTTCGCAAGTTATGTAAAGCGTTTAGTAAAACGACTCTAACCAAAGTGTTGTGCACAAATGCCATTCGGCTAAGCCACTGGCGGGGTGACACGTGTCACCTCCTATTGGCCCAACATAAAACAACTTCCGAAACTAGCCATAATGGCCAACATCTCGCAAACCAAGTGGGCCCCACAAAACAGAATTTCTCCCGTGGGCCCCACGTGACCATTTTCAAAATAAAATTCCATAATTCTCTAATATTCCGAAGTCCGAATACCAAATCGGGAATCCAATTCCCATTAACGAACCTTTTTCCTTCACAAAACCTAAACTTTTCCGTGGAAAAATCGCCTCTTTCTTCCTTTCTTTCCAATCTTTCGTCAGATTCTCGCACGCACGTCCTCGCATACATACCCTAGAACTACGGTATAACATTCTCCTCCTTAGAAACATTCGTCCGAATGTTCCTTCTAAGTCTCAAAACAAGCGTCGCCAATATAGTCTTCACTACTAAACTTACGAAACAATCACGCCATACCGCCACGTAAATACCTGCGCAACATACTTATATCCAAGTCTACGAGGAAAACACCTCTATATCACCACAAATACACTTTTGTCACTTTGCCGCGAGCCTAGCTCCGACGACCCAACAAATGGTACCGTCGCCATGATCACCGTTCGCCAGACACTCGAACCCTTACCACATTTCTGATACTGCTTTAGTTTCCAAAACTCGGGGTTACTATCTCTTTACGTGGGCATCATTAACTGGGGACATTCTGGATGGATCTTCGATACTTTCCCGAACATAACAATACGAAAGACCGGACGTACTGCCTCCTAAGTCGGACGGCACTTGCTAACATATGTGCAACCCGCCTATTCTTCACATGAACTCAAAAGGCCCAAGTAACTCGGGCTAAGTTCCTTCGCTTCACAACTCGTCACACCGCCCGGTGGTACTTTCAAGACCGACCGTCAACTGAACTCTAAGCGTCGCCGCCGATTATCCGCACGATTCCTCCGAAATGCCGGAACTTCTTCTAGACAAGCTTTCACTATCCACGACCGGAACAAGCTGAACCAACTATCTCAACCGCCAACAATGAACCAATCGGCCGCAACTTGTATTTCGCTTCTACAAGGCGCTACAAGGCGACATCCGAACACGAAATGGTAGCTTAAACACTTCAACCGAGACAACGATCTCACAAATACCCCGAATCAAAACACCGCCCGAGGCGATGCGTCTGAGACTCACCTGAGTTCTAGCCCCGCCGTACAAACTCCCAGAAGAGAAACACCTGCACTGGCTCCACTGCTCGTCATAAGGTGAAGGTAGGCACCCTGCAACCTCGCAACCTTTTCGGATAACATCAACACCGCCGAGGAGCGACACGATCAAGAACACGATGGGCTGCCCCATCGCCCGACCACCGTCGAACGATCCACGAACTCATACGCTGGTTAACTAAACTGGGCCTAACACCTCGTGACCTACCACAAAGAGGACCACCACAACTGACCACCACCAAAACCTACCGCGGTTGACCCGCACGTAGCCTCAACCCGACCCTGCAGCGCAAAATACCATCTCCCCAAGGAACAATCTTACTAAACACGTTACGAAACCTAAGGCGGTCTTAGCTCAACTACCCTCTTTCATTTCATACTACATGGGACTTATCCCAAACACACCACGTGCACTATGCACTCCTATAAGGTCAAACATAAACATACGCCTCTACCCGAGATGGCCTTACCTCTAAGGTCTTTGCGTATAAAGCTCTAAGGCTCACACTTTCTCTATCCTCCAAAATCTCACTGTTAACCCACCATGATTTCTAATCACAACTAACACCGCTATCGAACATAGCACTTAAGGTATACTCGCCTTGAAAGTTACCGCGACTCACGCCCGCCCTCTTCTCGCCGCCCTCGTTAACCCGTCGATCTCTACGTTTCTCGGCTGCGCATAAGCCCGCATACGTGCCATGCTCAAGCTTAATCAAGGATTACTCTTGCACAACCTTCTCTGGTAGTCATCAAGACTCGCGATACATCGGTATACTCTCGTAGCCAAATCCATAGCTAGTAAAGGTTGTCTCTTGCAATCTATATTCTCGGTTCCTGGCCGCGAAGGTTCACATATCATGGCCGCAGAGAACCGCCGCCGCCATGCTTTAAACTCTTGGGGCTAGTGACGCCGCAGAATCCCCGAATGAAGCACTACCCTAGGTAATGATTTGGCTCGCCCTCGCCACCCTCTCGAACTCTACTCGCAGCCTCCTGCCGCTTCGCCTCCCAGGCCGGGTTGCCTACGCGAGGCATAACGATAAGAAATAATTTCGTCGAGGTCCAACTTACAACAGCCTCTAAGGCACGATCTCGTGAGTGAGAAGAATAGAAACCAATCCTAAATATCCTATAGCCTCACGATTATTGGTGTGTGCACAACACCCGATAATCAAGACTTCTATCGGATACGGCTCAGACACTTTCCGAGGATTAATCGCTCGATACCACTTTTGTCACGACCAAATCGGCCCGTGGATCGTGCCTTACCGGGCACCCTAGTGACACAACATCGAGTAATCACGAACATAAAACAACAACATGAGATAACGAAATATAAAACAATAATCAGGAAAACTTGCCTTTCGCATATATATAACCATCAACTCTTTTACAAATGAACGTTTAATCCTTTTTACCAACCCCGCCACAACAAGATTACTGCACTTAAGAATGATACGACCACGATGGCGACAGGCCCGCCAAACCCCGAATGTAAACACTTACTACGACGGGACTATACCACCGATAAGCCTCCGAGAAACGGAGCTTCCCAAACGCCGAATCATGACTCGAGAGCTAGGATCAACGATCGATGTACCTCAACTGCGGCGTGAACGCGGCCGGGCGAGGTCGATAACAAAAATTGAGTATGTGAAACTAAAAATAAATCAGAATGAAATCATAGTAGTCTATACAAAGCAGAGACATGTATGATAACCAAACTACGATCACCATAAATAAGCGATCATGTCAAGTCGTGACTCACACCTCAAGTCATCACTCAATTTAACAATGGGTCTCACGCCCACAACATCAATCGTGCGTGGAATACCTTCCTCACCGCCAGCTTTATGATATACAAGCACCAAGGAATACACATGAACACGTGTCCCACCTGTGTCCTAATAAAACTGCATGGTAAATGCGAAGGCATAGCCGACTACTAACACCTACGCACCAACAAGGTCATAAATCAGATCATAAGATCTGCTTGCATCATCACATGATCAAAGCCGCCACTTGCCCGCAGATCTAATGCGCGTCTAGTCCCGAACTTCCCGCAGCTCGCGTAGGCCAATCTCATCGCCCGCATGAGGTATTCCCGCATCGAGGGTAGCTACTCCCGCGTCGCCCCGACTTTCGAGTCCGCACGCCACGCGACCGCGTGCCCATAAAGGACGCACACTAACACGGAACTCTCGTAGCTCGCATAGGCCCTCAGACCCGCATGAGGTATTCTCGAATCATGGTCCTGCATCGCCGAAGTCTACCCCGCGTGGAGGGCGCTTAACCCGGAATCATCTCAAGAGATGAATGCCACAATACTATCATAACGATCGATAGTTAATAAGCACAATCGCGGAAACCCCCTTACACAAACATCACAAGATACTAACACACGTAGCATCCTAACACGTTTACTTATCAAAGCAACAAGAAAGTATTACAAGGCTATCACAAACCAATACAATCAAGTTATTCACACAAGGTACTTTCTACTAACAAGTTCGTATCTATCCCCAAAGTACTTCACACATTAAAATCTTAAAAAAGATCTGCTTTTTCACATAAGTCACACAATACCGTAGTATAAAATAGAGTGATCGCCCTTTTAAGAAAACCAAAACTCTTACCTTTGTAAAATCAAGTAACAACATTATTTTCCAAACGTCCAAGTTTGCCTAATTTCAAATGTTCACGTTTCTTATTTTAGAAAGGTTTCGTAGTTCATAGTCTTATTCATTTAAGAATATAATTCTCTTTTAAACAATCTGAGAAACATAAGCCTTATATGTGAGTAGGATATTCTTGTTTATAACAATCTTATTACAGCAGCCATGATCTAGGAAATATCATTTTGTCTCATCTTAGCTTCATGCAGATGGAAGTTTCTCCGGTTTTAATAATACTTAATTATTCAAAACATTTCCTTATTAACGCCGATGGTTTGTCGATACACATTCTCGATTCAAATCAAGAAAGCATTCTTCAGCCGTTATACCTAACTTCCCATAAAGCTAGTATAACTCTTAAGTTTTCAAACACCAAGTATTACTTCTCTTTCAAAACGATTTCAGAAATCTTTTGAAATACTTCAAGTTCTTTATAATCACACATCAAGCCAGTTATAAACAAATCATTTACCTTTTAAAAACCACAAAGTGTTTTCTTATCTACATAAAGCTGTTATAACCAACTTCCCATAAAGCCGTTATAACACTTTATGTTTTAAACCCATCGAATACATTTAGCACACGTATGCGTCTACCGTACTACATAGTTCACACATATCATGCTAGAAGAGATAGGAAGAGGTTCACATACCGCGACGATTATCGACTAATAGCAAAATGCTCCGAGTACCTCGCCGTGGCTACTCCTTGCCAAGTAGAACGCGCCACACGTAGTACTTGACCTATAAGGCCACAAGCGCGCTATTAACATCTAGATCTTATCGTAGAACATTCTCAGAAAATTCGACAAAGACTTGCCCCAACAGTAAATCTCCTCTCTATCGGCCATCAAGCCAACCGAGGGGTTATACGTCTAATCCGGGCGTGCACAATTCTACCCTACTGCATTACTACACAAGTCTCATCAGAATACACCCCATGTAATTACAGATTCTTCGAGCTTAAGTCCAAGGACATTGCCACAAGCTATGTTCGATTATATATATATAGTATACTTTAACTATATATTCCTACAACATGTAATATCCAATTACAAAAGGGACAAGATAGTTACCTCGATAAGCCCATAATTATCCGAGTTTAATGTCGATCCTTAGCAAAGTTTTAGCTCGACTCCGGCGCTCAACCCGCTCTAAACCACCCTTAGAAGTTCTAACCAACTTCTACACAATACTCCAACTGTATGGAGATTTTCCTAGGTTTTGTGGTCGACTGAAGTATAATAGTATTTTCTGGCTTTTGTATAAGTGTAACTTGGGAATACTACAAGGTATTTGGGCCAAGGTATTTGGACATAATAACAATACTAGGAGAGTATTTCTATACCACAACAAGGGTATTATACGAAAACAACCTAGGCAGTGGTACCCACTACTAGCAACTCTAGGAGGGGGTGTCTACCCTCGGCCTACCCCACTGTGGGGACTCTCGCCAAGGGGAGAGAGGGGCTCTCGGCAAGACACTACACTGGGAAGGAAGAAGCTTTCAAGACTTAGGCAATTTTGTGAATGAATTAGTCTTCAGGGGGTATTTATAGGTCAAGTGAAAGCCAACCAATGGCCAAGATTACACCAAGTGTTAGGCAAGTGTAGGGCCAAGATTCACCCATGTGTACCTAGCCAACTTGCACACAAAATATCTACCAAAAATATCTCCCACTTGCTTTCCCAAATCGTCCAGTCACGCCACCTTGCCCACCAATGAGAGGGTGCCAAGTGCCCTCTCGTTGGTCCAAAATGTTAGTCTCTCGGAAAAATCCATAAAAATAAGAAAAGACATAGCCGGAATTTTCCTTCGCAAGTTATAAAACGTTTCGTAAACGACTCTAACCGGGTGTGGCACAAATGCCATTCGGCTAAGCCACGCAGCGGGGTGACACGTGTCACCCTCCTATTGGCCCAAAATAAAACATCTTCCAAAATATCCATAATGGCCAAAATCTAGAAAACAAAGTGGGCCCCACAAAACCAGTAAATTTCTCCTGGGCCCCAGTGACCATTTTCAAAATAAAATTCCATAATTCTCTAATATTCCAGAAGTCAGAATACCAACTGGGAATCCAATTCCCATTAACGAACCTTTTTCCTTCACAAAAACCGGAAACTTTTCCGTGGAAAAATCGCCTCTTTCTTCCTTTCCAATCTTTCTGTCGTATTCTCGTACGTACGTCCTCGCATACATACCCTAGAACTACGGGGTATAACAGGTCTGCTATGAAACAGCATGCAACATGATGCCAAATTATGTGGCAATAAATTTCTACATGAGAATTGATTGAAGGATCGAGGAGTTCTTAGCGACAAATTGACTGAGAACTGAGAGATGCTTCGTCGGAAACCATATGGATTGAGTTGAAGCTCAATTTAAAGAGTTATTCACATGGCGATCAAGTGTTAGATTGCATGTTTTTATATGTGTAGCTCAGGATAGGAGAATTGAAGGATTTCTAGCCGGAATTGGACTAGAAATTAAGGGAGACTCCGCTGCATATCCGAGCTTATTATGATAGCTTGTGTGATAAGAATCGATGGATTCTCTAGTCCAAGCGAGACTAGAGAACGAGGGGTTCTTGTCGCTTATTGAAATAGCTTGTGTGATGAGAATTGAGGGATTCTCTAGTCCAAGCGAGACTAGAGAATGAGGGGTTCTTGTCGTCATTTTTACATAAGGAGAATCGAAAGATTCTCTAGTCCGAGTGAGACTAGAGAACGAGGGGTTCTTCATTATTACTGCTGGCAAGATGAATCCATTGGTTATTCTGTCGAATTAATGACAGAAACTGAGAGATTCAACTTGTAAAGGTTCTTGCACGATGTTGCGGCGATCTTTATTGTGTGCGATGTTAGTCTTTGCGATTGTGTTGGTGCTCATTTGGTGATATTCGCGGTGTCTTTAACTGTTGAGGTTGAAATGCAAAAGCACCTAATCTTTGGTCGCAGAGTGCAGTACACTGCGATCGCAATGACATCGATCTTGCTATTGCGTGATGATTCTGCTATCACAGAATAACAACTTCTACTCTGTATGATGTTGTGAAATTAACACCAGTTACTCCTTATGCTGTTGGTGATGTTGTATTGCTACTGATGTTGTAATTGCAGCTACTGTTGTTGCTGGTTTTGTTGTTGCTTCTATTAATATAGTTGTTGCTGCTGAGAAAGAAATCCCTGCTAGGTGTCTTGCGTAACAATGCTGCTCAACTTGCCCAGCTGATAAATGAGAAGCCTCACTACTGCTGGGATACTGAAGATGTTTGGTTTAGTATACATAGGAACACCAAAATGAAAATATTGTTGTTGTAGATGTTGGGACTGCATATGTTACCGGTGTTGCTGCTGATAATGTGTTGCTGCTGCACCAGTCGTTGGACATACGACTACTGGTGATGTTTAGTAGTTCTTGATTGGTAGAAGTGTTTTGCCATTGTTTCCAAGCTATGATTGAAACCGCTATTTTCAGTGTCTAGCTTGAGGGGGTTGTTGAGATATACAACATATATACATTGTATATATATGTGGTTAGTTGGATATTAGTTGGACATATAAGCTCATTAGATATTTTGGTTATTGAGATAGATATTTTAGTTAGTGGTTATATGTGGTTAGTTAGTGGTTATTTCTGCAATGGTTATTTCTGCAAATTAGTTATTATATATAGATGTAGTGGTTGTAATATTTAGTGAGAGGGAATAATTGAAAATTCCATAGAAGCTCTTTCGTGAACCCAAAACATCCCTCTCCTTTCTCTGCTTCTCCCTCGTCTTCTCTGTCTTTGTTTTCTCTTCTCTGATTTCACCTCCAGTTCAGAATTTAACAGTACAAAATATAATTATAATGATATTAATGGGTTCCTAAATTAGTGGAAGTTGAGATTTGTATGGAAAGTAATTTTTCAAATTAATCGTTCACTATGGTTAAGATTATTGCTTAAGTTAATTTAAGACTTAAAATAGACAAGGGTCAATCATCTAAGTATGGATTTGATGAAATGGAGAGGAGCCAAATCAGTGTAGCTCAATATCAAATGCATATTTGATTTTTACTTTAAAAGAACAACTTTTTCCATGGCATCATCGATGGTGTAAGTCTCAAGAACAATATGTAAGTTTAACTAGTTCAGTTTAGTGTTGTTTCAAAATTTACATTATATAAAAATAAGAATAAACAAGAAATGAGCATAAGAGACCCCGTTAATTCTTTTACTCTTCAAGCGAGCCGGATATGCAATTTTGGGTATATTCGAGCGTGATCACAAAAAATTGGTGGTTTTCTTTCTGTCATTTGTAGCAACAACAAAAAGAAAAAAGGAATTAAAATACTATCACAGAAAAAAGGTCGATCTTATTCAATGATCGTGTTATCATTCTCTGTCTCCGAAACACACATAGGGCCCTATGTGCGCGTGCACATGAACAGAGTTTTTGGGTACGTTTAAATCTTTCCTGGGGCCATCTCGAGCTAATAATATCACGCCTTACTGAAGCGCGTACCCGCATTCGCGAATGCTCCAGTGGAGCGTGGAAAGAACGTGAGGTGAGTGTTCGTATGGATGTTGGGGAATTAAATGTGATGTTGTCATCCATATCTACTAATGGGCCCACCACAATTAAAGAATAATTGTTGTGTGGGAGTGAATATAGGAGAAGACAACGTCGTTTTCCAAACAATTTCAAATGAAAGAAAAAAATGACAAATGAGGAGTAGAATATATAATCACTAAGGACAACTGATTTTGTTTTACCATTTTGCAAAATCAACAACATTAATAAGATATAAGATGAAAATTATCTATCATCATCTTTGATTAAGTTTCATGTTTATCCCTATTCTAACAGATGGCGTGTCTTCAGTCTTGGTATAAAAGTATAGAGATGTGAATTCAACACGGCTATTGCCATACTTCCTTGTCTGTTTGATTTTACGTGAAATTTAAAATAAATTATATATATTTATGTGGTTGTAAATTATTTAATTAAAAATAAAATGAATATTTTAAAATTGAATTATTACAATATATCATTTTTTTAATAAATTAAATAGGAAAGAGTGTGAGACGGAGAGAGTAATACATAAGTTAAATTAAATATCTTAATCTCCATATTGAATTATATACAACCATACAATAGAAGAGAACAAAGTATGTAAGTGATCGATTCAAGCTTCACATTTGTTTTTTTCACCCTACACCACCTATGTGATAGCAAAACTTACGTGAGATCCTTAAATTTTAGTAAGCTCGAAAAGAAAGAAAAGGGAAAACCATCTCTGTAACACAATATACAGATAGGCAAAACACGTAGATGATAGAGATTATTTGCCATTAAAGAAGTGCCACGGCATAAAGAGGGTTAAAAAAAGAGTCAAAAGTGAGCTTTGGGGGACCACACCCGAATCCATAAAAGCTGATCTTGCTTGATTCTCTGCCTGTCTACAGCCGTCAACTTGCCTTAAAATACCAAACTAACCTTTACCTCGTTTCCCACGAAAAGCTTACAGAGACCCATGCAGACGTGCTATTCTACATTCCCACTCACGCTGTTATCCTACGTCCAACTTTTAAGCGAATGTTTTTACGGCAATTGTTTTTTAATTTTAAATTATTAATTATTGTTATTTATAATATTTATTATATAGTTTTTAAATATATATTTTATTTTAAAAACTTAAGTTTTTATATCTAAACTCACTGTCAAAATTAAAAAGTTTGTCTCCTGATATTCAAGTAGTGTCACGTAAGTTGGACAGAAAGTATTTTATGATATATGATTAAATATAAATTTTAAAAAAATAAAAGAAAGAATGTTTATATACTGCTTAAACATATTAAAATATTTTTAAAAGTTGTTTGATTTTAACATATCATACTATTTTTAAGAATATATCATGAAAAAACTTTAAATATTCAAATATAAAAATAGGACTTCTATTATCATAGAGAAAAAAAGTTGACGAGAGTCCTACAAAATGAAATGAATAATGTATGTTTAATATGATATTGTCAAGAGACAAGACCACATCATGATTCTATTATATTTTCACGTTGATTGAACAAAAAAATAACTTGTCTCTTTAATGGTATTGGATAAACTGCACCTCATCAATTAATTCTTAAATTGAGTTAGATATAAATTTTATTTTCTTAACTGTCTTTTACAATCTTAAATTATTTGATATTACAAGTCAAATATTTAATCTTGAAGATCATATCACATTAATTAATATGAGGAGTTATTATCTTCTAATTTTAATGTTAAGACAGAATATTATTCATTTTGTGAGCAGATTGAAAACTAGAAATTGACATGGAGGGTGTGGATTATGTTAAACAAATTGTTTTAGTGCATGTTTGGATTAACTTTTGGGTGCCCAGAATCAATTCTGGATACCTACTTTCGTGAAAATTAGAAAATTGACATGTTTGACTGGCCAAAATCAATTATGTCAGCTTGATTCTGGCAGAATCAATTTTGTCATTAATTTCAATTTGAATTTTATCCTTTCATTTATTACCCTCTTTAATTTTCATCAACAACTCTATCCATTTTGATTACTCTCTTTAAATATCTAAAAATAATTAATAAAAAAATTCAAATATATGAAGGGATTTGTTGGGTGTAAAACACACAAGTAAGGCACAACGGAAGTTTAAAATTTTGAGTAAACTTACTTGCTCCAACAAACGTTTCTGGTATGATTATATGATAATTCAAATCTGCAAAGACATAAAAGAAAAACTTACAGTTTACGCTTTTAATGTAGTCTCTACTAAAAGGTGCGCACGCGATTGTCAATCCGGGTGCAAGCCTTGCTTCGGTATATTCCTTTGCCCAAGAAAGCTAGGAAATCTTGGCAGAGGTTTGAGGGAATTTATTTCCTGAACTCTAAGTTCAGAAAGTGGAAAAATAAGTTCAACTGAAATTATGGGTTAAGTGCCAAATATATAGTGGAGGAAACCCTAAACCAAATCAGATTTGGATCAGGCTTCAAGACCTAACCCAAATCCAAATTGCAGTGGGTCAGTCGAACTGGGCCCACTGTTATGCGACCTCCTTTATTTATTTTCTGCACGTTTTAGTTCTAATTAAATCCAAGATTTAATTTTAACTTAATTAATTAATTTTCATCAAATGAAAATTATCCCACAATTTATTATAAAATATCTTGATTCAAAATCCGATATTTTACATTCTCTCAATATACCCTTAGACCGAAAAAATAATCGACTTAGTGTGACTTTTGCGCCTTCACACATCGCACTGATCAAATCAAGGTTCACACTAACTCGCAGACGGCCACGTGCGGACCCAATATGTGAAGTACGTTTACAAGACTCAAGTAAACAAACATCTATATGAGATGATAAATTCTTTTCATTCGCGACACACTCGATCAAGCTTAAGATTTGCCAAGTGTCTATCCAAATGGCTTGATCATTTTATCTCATCTATATTAGTCGACAACTAGACCATATTCTAGATATGTCTCTTGCATTGGCCAATGACTTGGTCGACCTAACATCTCTGAGAAGCTGAGTGTTCTCTCGAAATTCCAATCGAGGAATGAATCCTATTTTTGGCTCAACTACCACCTTCAATCTACTTCGTAATGCACCCAATACAAGTCACGTCTCAACCTATAAGACATTTGAGCTTAGGACAGGATCAAAGTGCATTGCTCCGTAAACAAGGCGATATTGACCTCAAGTCTAAGGACCTCTATCTCCATAATACTCTAGACATATATAACAAATAGTTTATCAGCAGGGTATGCCAATACTCCTCTAAGAGTATCCATGTGTCCATCACTAGTAACTATTGCTAGCAGTAAGTGAGATATACTACATTCTCTAAGAATGTGATCACGGACATGTGGACTTATAACATATCATTGATATCTCATTCTCAATGATCATTAGTCTAGGCTATTTTAAGAACTACACTCTATCATTAATATCTCACACTATTAATGACAATGTAAGTTCAAGGGATGCACATTAATGAATAATATAAACAATCAAATAATAATTCAATAATTGTAAATGTCAAGTATATATTAATCTTATTAATAATATGAATGTGTTCAAGTACATGTGCTCCTAAAATGATTGTTTCTAGGATATATATACTTTCAATCTCCCACTTGGCCTAGAGTCAATCACCAATGTATCTAATGCCCATGTTTTCGAAGTGACAATTATGCTTGACTAAGCTTAATGGTTTAGTAAATGGGTCTGCTAGATTATTTTCGGTGGGAATGTAGTCTATCTTTATTTCTTCTGTCTCCACCATCTCCCTGAGTATGTGGTATTTCCTTGGTACATGCTTGTTTCTATTCGTTGATCTTGGTTCTTTAGCTTGAGCAATCGCACCAGTGTTGTCACAATAAATCGTTATTGGACAACTGGTACTTGGAACAACCCCTAATTCCTTTAAGAACTCGGATATCGCGACGAACTTTTTACTTCCGATCCAAAGAATGTACTTCGGCTTCGTTGTCGAATCGCGGTTGTAGCTTGCTTGGAACTCTTCCAACTAACTACTCCACCATTTAAAATGAAGGCATAACGGTCGAGATTTGAAGTCATCAAGATGCTGCGGAAGCTAGCATCAGTGTACCCAGTAGCTACTAGCTCTTCTTGTCCGCCATAGACTAAGAAGTATTCTTTAGTTCGTCTAAGATACTTAAGAATACTCTTGACTGCTTTCCAGTGTTCCTCCCAGGATTCTGCTGGAATTTGCAAGTCATGCTAAGTGCATAGGCCACATCGGCCTTGCATGCATCATGGCATACATGATTGATCCTATAGTGAAGATATGGGATTCTCTTACGTGCGTTGAGTTCTGCGAATGGAAGGACAATCCTTCCTCGACAACTGATGCCTTGATCCATAGGAAGATTCCCTTTCTTAGAATTTTCCATAGAAACGCTTTAGCACTTTGTCTATGTATACGACCGTGACCCAACAATCTATTAGGTCTATCTCTCAGAGATTCTAATTCCAAGAATGTGAGCTTCACCCAAGTCCTTCATCATGAAAGTTACGGATAACCATTCTTTCGATTGCATGAGAGCCTTATTGTCCCCATTATCAATATGTCATCTACATAAATAACAATGAAGACAATGCTCTCATTTGTGCGCTTACTATAAACGCAGATCTTCCTGCTTCTAACAAAGTCAAACGATTTGATCGCTTTGTCAAAACAAATGTTCCAACTCTCGAGGCTTGCTTAAGTCCATAAATGGACTTTTATAGTTTGCATCTCGCTTTGGTTGTGTCACGACCGACCGAACATCGGTGCCCTACCTAGGCACCCTTTCGGTATACATCGAGAATAGCAATGAACATGCACAACCGATAAAATGCTCAAACATAAAATAGCAACAAAGCCGATAAGGCCACCTTCCGTAAGCTATACAAATAAAATAAAGACATTTTTTCTTTTCTTTACAACCCAATCCACAATGTGACTCTGCACCTCTAAGAATAACAACTCATGACAGGCCCCGCCATACCCCTGAATGTACAACAACCGACAATACCGAGGATAAGCCTCGGAATAAAGGAATTTCGATAAATGAGCAGTGATCCTAAGAGCGAGGATCGAACTGCACTCTACTGCGGATGAACGCAGCCCGAAGGAGGTCAGTTGTTACACCCCGTAGTTCCAGGGTATGTATGTGAGTACATACGTACGAGAATACGACAGTAATATTGGAAAGAAAGAAAGGTGTGATTTTTCGACGGAAAAGTTTCCGGGTTTTGTGAGGAAAAAGGTTCGTTAATGGGAATTGGATTCCCAGATTTGGTATTCGGACTTTTTGGAATATTTGAGAATTTTGGATTTTTTTTTTCCGGAATTGGTCACATGGGGCCCACGGGAGGAATTTACGGTTTGTGGGGCCCACTTTATTTTCGGATTTTTGGCATTACAGATATTCTCGGAAGATGAAATATTTTGGACCAATAGAGATGACATGTGTCACCCTCAAAGACACTTCAGTGGATTTAAATTGTGGACATTGATTGGCACGTTTTTGGCATGAAAAAGGCCAAAAACATTTGGTCAAAGTCTTGAAGATATTTTGTGTAGTAGATAGATAAGTGGTGTTATGCCCCGTATTTCCAGAGTATATACGTGAGGGCGTACGTATAAAAGTTAAGCCTTAGTTAGGCATTATGGACGAAAATATTGTGCACAACACTCGAAAAGAATTGTTTTCTGACGAAACGTTTTCCAAAGCTTGCGTAGGGAAAATTTCGGCTATGTCATTAATAATTTTTGCGGATTTTTCCGAGAGATGAAACATTTTGGACCAACGAGAGGGTGACACTTGTCACCCTCAAGTGGACGGCAAAGAGGGCTTAGTTTGGACGATTTCTTGGCCTTTCTTTAGTCAAGGTTAGGTAGGATATTTTGTGTAGTAGATGGATAAGGACACTTGGGTAAATCCTCACCCTACACTTGCATAGCACTTGGCTTCATCTTGGCCATTGGTTGGCCTATAAATACCCCATAACTTGAAGGTTTTCTTCATCCACAAATCACTTCTCCAAGTCTTGAAAATCCTTCCCCCCTCTTGTAGTGTTTTCGTCCAAGCCTCTTCCCCTCTACAGAAGCTTAGCCGAACACCCCTCTCCACCCTCTAGCCTAGTGGCTTGGTAAGTACACCCCCTTGGTAGAAAGTTGTCTTCCAAGTATAGTTACTATTCCAAAATACCCTAGCCCAAATCCCTTATAGTATTTAAGTAAGTTGTGTAGAAACTTCTAAGGGTTTCTCGAGCTATCGGAGCGTGCAATTAGGAGCTAAACCTTGCTCAGGATCGACATTTAACTTGGATAATATTGGGCTTATCGAGGTAAATAATCTTATCCTTCTATTGTAATTAGAGAATACATACTGTAGAAGTATAGAAATGAGTATAAAACACATAGAAGGATATTAAAAGAAGAATTGAACTGTAATTACTTAGAAGGGTATTACAGAAAAGAATTGAACTGTAATCACATCAGAAGAATTTAAGAAGATTGAACAGTACTTACATAGGACTGTATTTACAGTAGACTTGTATAGCTTACCGGGTAGGGAAGTGCTGCCCGATTTTCCGTAGAATAAGAGAACCCTCTGTTTAGAATATCCTACAGAATAGTCTAGACGTTGATAGACGTATTTGACTATTATAGGTTGATACTCTGCGCACGACATATTCGACTTGGCAGGTGGATTTCGCCGAGAAGGTATGTGATTCTTCCTACACTCTTGAGCATGATATTTTAAAGTATATATATAGTACGGTAGACGTACGTGTGTTAACTGAACGTAGCTTTACGGCAATGTCTTTTGACTTAAGCCTGAATAATAAAGATCTTAAAGTCTTTCAAAAGAATTATAAATCAGTTTTGAAAGAAGAAGAATATTTGTTTTTTTAAAAACAAGAAGCTTAAGAGTTATACTAGCTTTATGGGAAGTTAAGTATAACGACTTAAGAAAGATAAAAGGAACAGTTTACTTATGTGTTTATAAAAGACTTATATTGATTTCTGGAAAGTATAATAAGATGGTTTAATAAGTAGACATGATATGATGTGTGTTAGTGTCTTGTAACGTTTGTATAAGAGGGTATTCTTGTTGTGCTTATGTTGTTTAACGATAAGCTGTTATGTTAGTATTATATCACTCACCTCTTGACATGATACCGGGGGTTAAGCTGCCCTCCGACGCGGGTAGACTCGGTGATGCAGGACCGTGATTCGAGAATACCTCATGCGGTCCGGGGACCTATGCGAGCTACGAGTTCCGAGTTAGTGTCGCCTTTATGGTCATGCGGTCATGTGGCCATGCGGACTACGAGTCCGGGGCGATGCCGGGAGTAGCTATCCTCGATGCGAGAATACCTCACGCGGCCTAGGTGGCCTACGCGACTACGAGTCCGAGATTAGGCGCATAATGATACTATGGGCGATTGGCCCTGCTTCGATCATTCGCAGCCTAGAAAAGACCTATTACAGTTTACATATTGTTGCTCTTGTTTATGATGTGGCACTATGTGCGGTTACTTTGGTTGTTTCGCATATTTGTAAAAATTGGTTTTAAAATGATATGATTTCATTTAAGTACTTTACGCTTCGCATACTTAGTACTGTTATCGACCTCCTTCGGGCTGCGTTCATGCCGCAGGTGGAAAGCAGTGCTAGATCCACATCCTTAGGATCTTTTGCTTTGGTGTCGTGAGCTCCATCTTCTCCTGAGGCTCGACTTTGGGTATGATCTCCTGTTGTGTAGATAGTTTTGTACCTTCAGGTATATGGGCCTGTCCCGCCATAGTTGTTTACTTCCTGAGTGCAGAGTCCTATTATGCAGTTGGGATGTAAACCGCGATTTGTTATATATATATGCCGAAGGCACCTTTTCTCGTATAAATGTGTCTCAATTACAATTGTTTCATGTCTTGTGTTTTTATATTCCGACATTACTCGATGTATGACTACTTGGGTGCGGGTAAGACACGATCCACGCCCGAACGAGTCGTGACAAAAGTGGTATCGAGCGATTAATCTCGGAAAGTGTCTACAGACCGTATCTAGTAGTCTTGATTATCGGTATGTTGTGCACCACACCAATAATCGTGAGGCTATAGGATATTTAGGATTGGTTTCCATTCTTCTCACTCGAGATCGTGCCTTAGGCGTGTTATAAGTTGGACCTCTAACGTATTCCTTTCTCAGAACACTTATGCCTCCACGTAAGGCAACCCGCCCGAAGGGCAAGGCGGCGAGAGCTGCTAGTGACACCGAGAGTCACGAGGCTCGAGCCCGCCTATACCCAGACGGCGAGTTCCACGACGCCGCCGTCCCAGCGAGGTTTAGGGCGCGGAATGGCCGATGAGACCACGACCTACACTCGACCCCACACGGAGCGAGATGAGATAGGTTCTGAGAGATGGCCCGATCGCCGTGATCGTGGGCGACGTGAGATAGGCCGATGCGCAGTTCCAGCTCAGCGATACCGTGGTTCACCCGAGATCAGACAGTTTGCGGCTACGGGATTTTCTGAGTTGTAGCCCGCCAGAGTTCTACGGGTCGAGGCCTGAGGATGATCTGCAGGAGTTCATCCGCGATTCTGAAGGATCATGCGAGTGATCAAGGCTTCAGAGACCGAGTCCGTGGTCTTCATCTCACATAGACTGCGTGATACCGCAGTCGATTGGTTTGATTCGTGGGAGTTATCTCGGGGAGAGCACGCATCCCCAACTACTTGGGACGAGTTCTCGGAGGCCTTTCTCACTCACTTCTTGCCTCCACTGAGGAGAGGCACGGCCGACGATTTTTGTCTTTGAGACAGAGGACGACGCCAGGAGTACAACGTTGAGTTTGATTCGTTGGCTCGATATGTCCCTGCGTTGGTAGCAGATATGGAGGAGCGCGTCGCTACGTCACCGGCTAGATGATTATATGGCGAGTCTTGTGCGTGTGGCTCTTCACGAATATGGACATTACCGCGACGCAGCTCACGACCGACGCGGCGAGCAGAGCCGACGGGTTGACAGACAGCAGCGAAGACCAGGGCGAGGTCTTTTGCTTATCCGGGGTGGGCGTCCTCGGCAGCTAGCCTAGATTTGCACCACGCGGCTCTGCCCGCCTTCAAAGGCCCGAGTATTCGGCGGTCGGGGCCCGTGACTTCGTGACGGTAGCAGAGGTGCTAACCGATCGAGACCACCCCCGGTGGTGGGTCACGGTAGATCCCATCTCGAGTTGTGGTCCTACTTCGGAGGTTGCTACACTCAGGAGCAGGCCACTTTGCGGCTCGTCCGACTAGAGCGGCGCGAGTGGTAGGGTCACCTACGAGTTCTTTCACGGTCTTCGTCTCCTACGCTACTCGCCGAGGCAATGTACTCATGGCCAGCAGGTCGCGGCAGGTCGTGGCGCGGGTCCCATTTAGCGGTCCTCGAACGCATTTATGCCTTGTCCACCGGCAGATCGTGAGGCCTCACCGATGTCGCCACAGTACCTTATCGGTTCTGGATTTGATGTATGCCTTAATAGATCCGGTTCTACTCTATATATCTCCCTTATTGCTAGTAGGATAGGGATGAGCACGAGTTCATAGACCTTTCGAGGTAGCTACGCCAGATGGGTGATTCGGTGGTAGCTCGGCGGGTATATAGGGCTTGTCCGATGACCATTTACGTCGTCGACTGGCCGACTTGATAGAGTTGTATATGGTGATTTCGACGTGATCACGGGTATGGATTGGCTAGCTTTTTCTACGCCAATGTAGACTGCAGGAGAGTAGTACAGTTCAGCTTCTGAGAGCCGGTTGTTGAGTGGGAGAACACCAGACGCCGGTGGTAGGTTTATTTCCTACCTCAAGGCTAGGAAGATGGTGCGAAGGGTATATCTACCATCTCATTCGGGTGTTTGATCGAGGTCATGCGGTAGATTTTCGGGCCGCCCAGAGTCGAGTTCCCGGATGTGTTTCCAGACGACTCCTGTATCCTCCGAGAGGAGATAGAGTTTTGTATCGATGTCTTTGCGGACACTCGCCTATTTCCATTCCGCCATACGTAATGGCATGCCGAGTTGAGAGAGTTGAAGGATCAACTTAGAGATTTCTTTGGAGAAGCGGCTTCATCGACCTAGTGTTTCTCCCGGGAGCGCTGTATTGTTCGTGAAAAAGAAGGGCGACTGACGCCGCGACGTGTTGATTACTGCGGTGAACAAGGTGACCATTAAGAACATACCCCATTCCGGATTGATGATTTGTTCGACCCATGCGGTGCGAGATGTTTCTCCAAGATTGATCTGCGATCGGGCTATCATCAGGTTCGAGTCAGAGAGGTGGATGTCCCTAGGACTGCATTCCGGACCCGGTACGGGCATTATGAGTTCATGGTCATGTCTTTTGGGTTGACCGATGCTCCGGCGGTATTCATGGATTTGATGAACCGAGTGTTCAAACCATTCTTGGACACGTTTGTGATAGTGTTCATCGATGATATCTTGGTTTATTCTCGCCAGAGCGAGCACGCGAGCATTTGGCGACTTGGCCGAGAGTTCTCCAGACCAGCGATTATACGCCAAGTTTTCGGTGTGAGTTCGTTGACTTCGTGGCTTTTCTTGGGCATATTGCCGGGTGATGGTATTCGGTGGATACGCCAAGATCGAAGCGATCGAGTTGGCCTCGACCTACTACTCCGACAGAGGTTCGCGACTTTACGGGCCTCGCAGTTATTATCGGCGTTCGTAGAAGTTTGCTTCTATCTCGCACCATTGACTAGACCGACTCGTGGCGCTAAGTTTGATGGATGATGCTTGTGGGGGTTTCGATTCTTTGAAAGAGAGATCGACGCCCCAGTTCTTACTCTTCCGTAGGTCCGCGGTTATGTTGTGTATTGTGATGCGTCAGGCATCGGGCTCGGATGTGTGTTGATGCAGCTGGGTAAGGTTATAGCGTACGCATCCCGACAGCTTAAGAAGCATGAGAGGAACTACCCCACCCATGATTTGGAGTTGGCAGCGGTGATTCACGCCTTGAATATCTGGAGGCACTATTTGTATGGGGTTTGTCACGACCCGAACCCGGGCCCGTGACTGGTGCCTTACCCCGGGTATCCTAGTGATACAATATCAGAGAAAAACTAGCGGAAATAAAAACTCATAAAAGAAAACAGTGAAATAAGAAAACAGGCTAACCCAAACGGTTACCTTTTTGTACATAAATGAAAACTTGAACAGTTACATCCTTACAAACTCACCACAACAAAGGCTGCACTTAAGAATTTTAAAATCATAATGACGGGACAGGGCTCCGCCATGCCCCTGAATGAACAAAAGTCTACTACTTCAGGGAACCGTACCACATGACAAGCTTCCGGAGATATGGAGCTTTCCGAGAACTGAACAGCGATCCTAAGAGAGCGGATCAGCAAGCTATGTACCTCAACTCGCGGATGAACGCACTCGGCGAGGTCGATAACAGTACCAAGTATGTGAAAGCGTAAAATCAGAAATGAAATCATAATAGTCTATATAAAGCGGAGACATGTATTATAACCAAACTACAAGACACAACATATAAGGCCATGTCAAGTCGGGACTCATGCGGTGAAATCATCACTCAAATACAACCCGAATTTAACCAGACAATGGCCGCGTGCCCCATCTCACCTGTATAAGCATGGCCATGGAACCATCCTGTGGGCCCATACGTGGACCATCCAACGTGTCGGTATGCCCAAAGGAAATAACAAGATGATACTCATCGTGGAAGCATACCCGCGGCTACCCAACGTGTCGGTATGTCCAAACAAATAACAAGATAACACTCACAATGGAAGCATACCCGGCTACCCAACGCGTGTCGGTATGTCCAAAAGGATCGATCTGATGGAAGCAAACCCGGGCTACCCAACGCGTGTCGGTATGTCCATCAATCAACCGGATAGTCGGCCTCCATCGAGAGACTCGGAGCACACAACCAAACATTTGCACAACAAAGGCTACCACAACAAGCAGGCAAGTTACACACAACTCAAGGTACTATACATACTTCTTACCACAACGTCAAGTATACCATTAAAACCCAAGTATTTAACCCCTTTAAGATCAAGGTACTCCTACCTTTTATAAACAAGCCACTTATGTTTTTCCATCACAAGGAGTTCAATATTTGAAAACAAGTTACTTCCCTTTTCCCAAAATCAAGTTACCATTTAAATCTTAATAATGAATCCATTCTTTTATTTTTCAAAAAAGTGAACCATGCCTTTCTTTTAAACCAAAACACTTCAAATTCTTAAGTCTCTTTTCTTTTAGAAATCGAGTTCCTTACTTTGGAACTTTTAAGAAAATCAGTACTTGATTTCAATAATTCTTATTAGAGCAACCATGATCTAGGAAATGTAATACAATTTTGTCTTATCTTAGATTCTATGCAGATGGAGGTTTCTACTGGTTTTAATATAATTAATTGTCATTACTTTTTCCTTTATTAACGCTGCATTGGTTTGTTCGATTCTTATTTCCATTTCCGAAATTTATGTAACATTACTCTTTAAAAAACCAAGTATTCTTTTCTCACGAATGAGGTTTTATACTTTTCAACACCAATTAGGTCAGTTATAAGTCAAGTCTCTTATCTTTTGAAAATCACAAACCATTCTTTTACCTACATAAAGTGGTTATAACAAACTTCCCATAAAGCCGTTATAGCACTTTATGTTTTAAACCAACCAATTACCACTATAAACATTTATGAGACCAATAGGGCTCATTTTTTAACCACCGAGTATCCGCACTAACGGATAAGACTTTACTACTTTTTCCACACAACGAAGCCCTTTACACTTCATATCAAGTCAAGACACAAAAGGGAAATCAAATTCCTTTAACACACGCGCGTCATCGACTATATATTTTACAAATAGTCATGCTGAAGAGGATAGGAAGAATCACATACCTCGCGACGATTGTCGACAATAAGCAAAATACTCCACAATACTATCTCCCTCAAGAAGAATATGTTACACGTAGTACTTCAATCCTATAAGGGTCATAAAACGTCTATCAAACTCTAGCTTCAGCGTAGAATAAACTAAGTGCAAGGCCCCTACATTCTACGGAAATTTGGACGTAACTTCCTTTGTTTCTATTAACTTGCCACCTTTCTCAAGGCGAATTCAATAACCAACGCCACATTTAAGGCACACAATTCACTAACCACAAAGGGGATTACACGCTACAGACGCCAGAAATTCCGCCCCACAACAATATAAAACAAAACCAATACTTTCCATGCCATTCTTGGCCAACAATATAACCAATCCTAAATCCTTTCCAATTCAAGTTATTTAGGTATAACATGATATCTAGCCCTAGACATCTTCAACCACTACAATTTCCCCCTTTAAAACATGTGACGACTAAATTGGTAACCAAATCAAGTTACAATCTTAAGGCTAACATGCCCATTTCGGTTTTCAACAAGACAACAAGATCCAAATCTATTCAAACTTAATATATAACACCTCGTGCTCATTTCTAAATTCAAACTTAAATATCACAAATTTCTGCTCAATTCTAAACTACTATGACAAGTATTAACTCAAATCCAAGAGGGGGAAACTTTTACCTTTGGAGAAGTCCACAAAACCCCTTTCTTCCACTTCTTTCCACAAACTCGTCCACCGCTCCCACAAGTTTACCCACACTTTTCCTTCTTGCCGCCGCTCCAACAATGTCGTCTTAGGCTAGGTTCTCGTCAATAATGGAGAGAGAAGGGAGAGGGTTTTTCTTGGGAGGGTGTTGCAAGGACATGGCCAAGTCTTCCAAGACTTGGCCCTAAAATCGGGCCCTTTTCCTGGTCAAAAGGATGGGAGGACACTTGTCCTCCCATGGGTCCTTTTCGAAAATATCCCCCGATTTCAGCCTTTACCGCAGAAAAATCCCGCTTAGCCGCGCGCCCACTTCGTAAAATAATTTCCCGTTCGTGCCGCTGCCAGATTCGGCCAAGGCGCTGCAACCCTGCGAAACCCCAAGATAACCGGCCGCGCCTCAGATTCCGTGCCGCCACGCTGCACTTCGAACCTAAAACTGCTGCTCGATCACGCACCAAACATGAAACTTCCATAACTCTCGACTCCGATGTCATATCGACGAACGGTTTGTTGCGTTGGGATCTAGATTTAACGAACTACACACTAGGCTCTTTAACACCTTGAAATTCTTAACAACTGGGGTACAACACTCCAAGGCAAACTCAAAATCCGTCCAACACATGTTTGTCAACTTATCTATCAACTTCCAAATCTTATATTCCTTGGTATGTTATTATCTTAACTCCTTGAATTTACGGGGTGTAACATTCTCCCCCCCTTAGAAACATTCGTCCCGAATGTTCCTTCTAAGTCTCCAAAACGCAGACGCCGGTATAGTCTTCACTACTCCATTCTCAAAAGAATCAGTTATGCCACTCATGGACTTATCACCCGAAAAAAATACTCCCCGCATACAATGTACTTCCGACAAGGATCATTGTAAAATCTTTTACTCTAGTCGGCCTTACCTCTAAGGTCTCGATTGTTATAAATTCTAATGTTCAAAAATTTTCTCATCCCCAGACTTACCCTTTTCACTAATCAGGCTTCTAAATCACATTTTTACACGAAGCTATCCGAACATAGCACTTAACACATCACCATAACAACAATGCATACTAGTCTCTAGAGGGTTAAGAATATACCTGTAACTATTACTTCACTGTCCCTTCATGACGTTCTACTCATGTTCCTTCCCTGCACGGCGCACAAAAGGAGGAGATGAATCGCCCATCGATCCCGGCGTGAGTCTCTACATCCGCGCTATCTCTGGTTGGACAATTCTCGCAAATGGCCTGCTGTCGCATGCAAAACAAACCCCATTCCAAAGACGACACTCCCACCATGGAGCCTACCACAACGGCCACAACGAGGTAGGGTGGTTCCATCTCGACTAACGCCCTCGCTTCCCCAAAAATCAAACACAGGAGCCCCGACTGCTCTGAATTTCTGAACGCCCCGGCATCGTGATGGAGCACTCATCTGGCCGAGGTAAATAACTAACTCGCCACAGGCCGTCGAAGGCGTCACTAGAGGACTCTCCGCCTGTCCCTCTTCTCGCTGATCTTGGTTATTCCGCCGACTCACGTTCTCGTCACGCGCATAGCTGGACGCGGCAATGTCCATGCTCACGAAGAGCTACTGCTGTGCATCCCTCCGCTAAATAATCATCGAGTCCGGTGACATAACGGTGCAATCTATCCTCCATATTGGCCACCAAAGCGGGGACATACCGGGCCAATGAGTCAAACTCTACATTGTACTCCCGAACTGTGCGCCCTCTTTGTCTTAGCATCAAAAATCTGTTTACCGCGCCCTCCTCATTTGTGGAGGCAAGAAATGGCCAAGGAAAGCCTCTGAGAACTCACCCCAACCAGCTGGAGGTGCATGCTCTCCCCGGGACAGCTCCCACGAATCAAACCACGATCGCGGATCACGCACCGATGTGAACCCAAAACCACCGACTCGGTCTCCGGCTTGATCACTCTACGATCCGTCAGAATCGCTTGATGAACTCCTCGGATCATCCTCGTGCCTCAACCCGTAGAACTCGGTGGCTACAACTCGTAAAAATCTCGTAGCCTCAAACTATCTCGACTCGGGTGAACTATGGGTACTCACCGAACTGAACTGCGATCCGGTCTATCTCGCGTGCGCCACGATCTCCGCCAATAATCGGGCCATCTCTCAGAACCCATCTCCTCTCGCCTGTGCCGTGGGACCGAGGCTCGGTGTCGTGGTCTCGTAGAGACCGCCGCCGCTTACTCGCAGCTCCCTTCGCCGCTTGCCCTTCTCGGGCTCGTTGCTGCGGGAGGCATAACTGGTATACAAAGAATACGTCAGAGGGAGTCCAACTTATAACACAGCTCTAAGGCACGATCTCAGAGTGAGAAGAATGGAAACCAATCCTAAATATCCTATAGCCTCCTGATTATAGATGTGGTGCACAACACATCGATAATCAAGACTCTACTAGATACGGTCTGTAGAGACTTTCCGAGGATTAACTGCTCTGATACCACTTTTGTCACGACCCGAACCCGGGCCCGTGACTAGTGCCTTACCCCGGGCACCCTAGTGATACAACATCAGAGAAAAACCAGCGGAAATAAAAACTCATAAAAGAAAACAGTGAAATAAGAAAACAGGCTAACCCAAACGGTTACCTTTTTGTACATAAATGAAAACTTGAACAATTACATCCTTACAAACTCAGCCCACAACAGTGCTACAGACCTCTAAGAATTTTAAAATCATAATGACGGGACAGGGCCCCGCCATGCCCCTGAATGAACAAAAGTCTACTACTTCAGGAACTGCACCACGTGACAAGCTTAGGAGATATGGAGCTTTCCGAGAACCGAACAAATGATCCTAAGAGAGCGGATCGCCAGCTATGTACCTCAATATGCGGCATGAACGCAGCCTCCGGCGAGGTCGACAACAGTACCAAGTATGTGAAATCAAAATATCAGAAATGAAATCATAATAGTCTATATAAAGCAGGAGACATGTATGATAACCAAACTACAGTACACAATATATAAGCAGTCATGTCAAGTCAGGGACTCACGCCCGTGAAATCATCACTCAAATACAACCCGGGAATTTAACCCGCACAATGGCCGCATGCCCCGACATCTCACCTCGGTATAAGCATGGCCATGGAACCATCCTAGTGGGCCCATACCCGTGGACCATCCAACGCGGTCAAGATGCCCAAAGGAAATAACAAGATGATACTCACTGTGGAAGCATAACCGTGGGCTACCCAACGTGTCAGTATGTCCAAACAAATAACAAGATAACACTCCTAATGGAAGCATACCCGTGGGCTACCCAACGTGTCAGTATGTCCAAGAGGATTGATACAGTGGAAGCATACCCGTGGGCTACCCAACGTGTCAGTATGTCCATCAATCAACCAGATAGCCGGCCCTCCATCGAGAGACTCGGTAGCACACAACCAAACATTTGCACAACAAAGGCTACCACAACAAGCAGAGGAAAGTTACACACAACTCAAGGTACTATACATACTTCTTACCACAACGTCAAGTATACCATTAAAACCCAAGTATTTAACCCCTTTAAGATCAAGGTACTCCTACCTTTTATAAACAAGCCACTTATGTTTTTCCATCACAAGGAGTTCAATATTTGAAAACAAGTTACTTCCCTTTTCCCAAAATCAAGTTACCATTTAAATCTTAATAATGAATCCATTCTTTTATTTTTCAAAAAAGTGAACCATGCCTTTCTTTTAAACCAAAACACTTCAAATTCTTAAGTCTCTTTTCTTTTAGAAATCGAGTTCCTTACATTGGAACTTTTAAGAAAATCAGTACTTGATTTCAATAATTCTTATTAGAGCAGCCATGATCTAGGAAATGTAATACAATTTTGTCTTATCTTAGCTTCTATGCAGATGGAGGTTTCTATTTTTTTTTTAATATAATTAATTGTCATTACTTTTTCCTTTATTAACGCTGCATTGGCTTGTTCGATTCTTATTTCCATTTCCGAAATTTATGTAACATTACTCTTTAAAAAAACAAGTATTCTTTTCTCACGAATGAGGTTTTATACTTTTCAACACCAATTAGGTCAGTTATAAGTCAAGTCTCTTATCTTTTGAAAATCACAAACCATTCTTTTACCTACATAAAGTGGTTATAACAAACTTCCCATAAAGCCGTTATAGCACTTTATGTTTTAAACCAACCAATTACCACTATAAACATTTATGAGACCAATAGGGCTCATTTTTTAACCACCGAGTATCCGTTACTAACGGATAAGACTTTACTACTTTTTCCACACAATGAAGCCCTTTACACTTCATATCAAGTCAAGACACAAAAGGGAAATCAAATTCCTTTAACACACGTGCGTCTACCGCACTATATATTTTACAAATAGTCATGCTGAAGAGGATAGGAAGAATCACATACCTCGCGACGATTGTCGACAATAAGCAAAATACTCCACAATACTATCTCTCTCAAGAAGAATATGTTACACGTAGTACTTCAATCCTATAAGGGTCATAAAACGTCTATCAAACTCTAGCTTCGAACGTAGAATAAACTAAGTGCAAGGCCCCTACATTCTACGGAAATTTGGACAGAACTTCCTTTGTTTCTATTAACTTGCCACCTTTCTCAAGGCCGAATTCAATAACCAACGCCACATTTAAGGCACACAATTCAGCTAACCACAAAGGGGATTACACGCCTTTACAGGACGCGTAAAATTCCGCCCCACAACAATATAAAACAAAACCAATACTTTCCATGCCATTCTTGGCCAACAATATAACCAATCCTAAATCCTTTCCAATTCAAGTTATTTAGGTATAACATGATATCTAGCCCTAGACATCTTCAACCACTACAATTTCCCCCTTTAAAACATGTGACGACTAAATTGGTAACCAAATTGAAGTTACAATCTTAAGGCTAACATGCCCATTTCGGTTTTTAACAAGACAACAAGATCCAAATCTATTCAAACTTAATATATAACAGCCTCAGGCTCATTTCTAAATTCAAACTTAAATATCACAGCCTCGGGCTCAATTCTAAACTACTATGACAAGTATTAACTCAAATCCAAGAGGAGGGGAAACTTTTACCTTTGGAGAAGTCCACAAAAGCCCCTTTCTTCCACTTATTTTCCGTCAAACTCGTCCACCAGCGCTCCCCACAAGTTTACCCACACTTTTCCTTCTTGCCGCCGCTCCAACAATTTCCTCTTAGGCTAGGTTTTCTTCAAAAATCTAGAGAGAAGGGAGAGGGTTTTTCTTGGGAGGGTTTCCAAATGAAATGGCCAAGTCTTCCAAGACTTGGCCCTAAAATAGGGCCCTTTTCCTGGTCAAAAGGATGGGAGGGACACTTGTCCCCCTCCCATGGGTCCTTTTCGAAAATATCCCCCGATTTCAGCCTTTACCGCAGAAAAATCCCGCCTTGGCGCCCACTTCGTAAAATAATTTCGAATCCGCGCCTGCCTCGATTCCGGCGCGCGCTGCAACCCTGCGAACCCCAAGATAACCGCGCCGCCTCGCATTCCGGCGCCGTGGCGCTGTACTTCGAACAAAATCGCTTTGCACGATCACGCACCAAACTTGAAACTTCCATAACTCTCGACTCCGATGTCCTATCGACGAACGGTTTGTTGCGTTGGGATCTAGATTTAACGAACTACACACTAGGCTCTTTAACACCTTGAAATTCTTAACAACTGGGGTACAACACTCCTAGGCAAACTCAAAATCCGTCCAACACATGTTTGTCAACTTATCTATCAACTTCCAAATCTTATATTCCTTGGTATGTTCTTATCTTAACTCCTTGAATTTACGGGGTGTAACATGGTTCATGTGGATATTTATACAGACCACAAGAGCCTCTAGTATATCTTCAGCCAGAGGGAGCTGAACTTATGACAGACACGGTGGTTAGAGTTGCTTAAGGATTATGATGTCGATATCCTGTACCACCCGGGGAAGGTCAATGTTGTGGCAGATGCCCTTAGTCGTAGGTCGATGGGTAGCCTATCAGATGTGCAGCCGGAGAGGAGGGGCATGGTTCGCGATTTGCATCAGTTAGCGAGCCTTGGTGTCCGTTTGATTGATTCTGATAGCAGTGTGGTTCGAGTTCGAGAGGTTGCCGAGTCTTCCATCGTCGAGGAGGTGAAGAGGCAACAGTTTGAGGATCCGGTTTTGACGCGATCGCGATACCGGCTCTTCGTTAGGGAAGGGTCCTTTGAGGTAGCACCGACAGGTGCTAAGGTTTGAGGGCGTTGTGTGTTCCGGATGTTTCAGGACTTGGCGAGTTCTGCGGAAGCACACAGCGCGCGTTACTCTATCCATCCGGGGTCGACCAAGATGTACCATGACCTTAGAACTATGTATTGGTGGGATGGATTGAAGAGGGACGTTGCAGAGTTTGTAGCTCAGTGCCCGTGTTGTCAGCAGGTGAAGGTAGAGCACCAGAGGCCTGGTGGTTTGTTGCAGACGATTGAGATCCCGACCTGGAAGTGGGAGGTGATCAACATGGACTTTATCACAGGATTACCTCGCACTACGAGGAAGCATGATTCTATTTGGGTTATCGTCGACAGGTTGACGAAATCAGCCCACTTTCTTCCCATCAGGACGACCTTTTCGGCTGAGGATTATGCCAGACTTTACATCCGAGAGATCGTCAGACTGCATGGAGTCCCTATTTCGATCATATCGCATGCAGGAGCCCGCTTTACTAACTTCGAGGTCTTTCCGTAAGGGTTTAGGACGCAGTGAGCACGAGATCGCATTCCATCCTCGCAGACGGACGTGGAGCGCACTATCCGCACTCTTGAGGATATCTGCGAGCCCGTGTTATTGACTTCGTGGTAGCCGGAGGATCATTTGCCTCTAGTTGAGTTTGCGTATAATAATAGATACCACTCCGATTCGGATGGCGCCTTATGAGGCCTTGTATGGGAGAAAGTGCGGTCGCCGATAGACCGGTTTGATGTGGGCGAGTGCGATTAGTGAGACAAGATTTGTGCAGCAGTGGATAAGTGAAGCTTATCCAGAGCGGTTGCTCACACTCGAAGTCGGCATGGTCGATGCAGATCATCGTCGTCGACATCTGGAGTTCGAGGTTGATGATTGGATTTTCCTGAAGGTGTCACCTATGAAGGGTGTGATGAGATTCGGAAGAAAGGAAACTCACCAAGCGTACATCGGGCCAGACGATTGTCCGCAGGTAGGCAAGATTGCCTATGAGTTGGATCTGCCGTCCGATCCGAGGCGAGGCATCCGGTGTTTCATGTTTCTACGCCGGAGAGATGTATCGGGGATCCATCTAGAGTGCATCCGATTGACGATGTCCAAGTGACCGAGGGGTTATCGTATGAGGAGATTCCCATAGCGATAATCGATCGTCAGGTTAGGCGTCTGCGGACCAAGGACGTGGCTTCCGTCAAAGTCTTGTGGCGGAACGAGCTCAGGGAGGAGATGACGTGGGAAGCTGAGGAGGACATGAGGCAAAAGTATCCTCACCTATTCCCCACACCTCCAGGTAACTCACTTTCCTACTTGTAAATTTTCATTGTCATATTTGCCTAAGTGTTGTTTTGTGGCCGTATGTGGCATTTGCAAACTGTTTTAGTTATGATGAACCTTATTGTTATCTGTCTTGGGAAGGAACATTCGGGACGAATGTTTCTAAGGAGGGGAGAATGTTATGCCCCGTATTTCCAGAGTATATACGTGAGGGCATACGTACAAAAGTTAAGCCTTAGTTAGGCATTATGGACGAAAATATTGTGCACAACACTCGAAAAGAATCGTTTTCTGACGAAACATTTTCCAAAGCTTGCGTAGGGAAAATTCCGGCTATGTCATTAATAATTTTTGCGGATTTTTCCGAGAGATGAAATATTTTGGACCAACGAGAGGGTGACACTTGTCACCCTCAAGTGGACGGCAAAGAGGGCTTAGTTTGGACGATTTCTTGGCCTTTCTTTAGTCAAGGTTAGGTAGGATATTTTGTGTAGTAGATGGATAAGGACACTTGGGTAAATCCTCACCCTACACTTGCATAGCACTTGGCTTCATCTTGGCCATTGGTTGGACTATAAATACCCCTAACTCAAGGTTTTCTTCATCCACAAATCACTTCTCCAAGTCTTGAAAATCCTTCCCTCTTGTAGTGTTTTCGCCCAAGCCTCTTCCCCTTCTAAAGAAGCTTAGCCAAACACCCTCTCCCCTCTAGCCTAGTGGCTTCTACGAGTACACCCCCAGAGAAAGTTGTCTTCCAAGTATAGTTACTATTCCAAAATACCCTAGCCCAAATCCCTTATAGTATTTAAGTAGAAGTTGTGTAGAAACTTCTAAGGGTTTCTTGGAGCTATCGGAGCGTGCAATTAGGAGCTAAACCTTGCTCAGGATCGACATTTAACTTGGATAATATTGGGCTTATCGAGGTAAATAATCTTATCCTTCTATTGTAATTAGAGAATACATACTATAGAAGTATAGAAATGAGTATAAAACACATAGAAGGATATTAAAAGAAGAATTGAACTGTAATTACTTAGAAGGGTATTACAGAAAAGAATTGAACTGTAATCACATCAGAAGAATTTAAGAAGATTGAACTGTACTTACATAGATTTGTATTTACTGAGACTTGTATAGCTTACGGGTAGGAAGTCGCCCGATTTTCCGTAGAATAAGAGAACCCTCTGTTTAGCATATCCTACAGAATAGTCTAGACGTTGATAGACGTATTTGACTATTATAGGTTGATACTCTGCGCACGACATATTCGACTTGGCAGGTGGATTTCGCCGAGAAGGTATGTGATTCTTCCTACACTCTTGAGCATGATATTTTAAAGTATATATATAGTACGGTAGACGTACGTGTGTTAACTGAACGTAGCTTTACGGCAATGTCTTTTGACTTAAGCCTGAATAATAAAGATCTTAAAGTCTTTCAAAAGAATTATAAATCAGTTTTGAAAGAAGAAGAATATTTGTTTTTTTTTAAAACAAGAAGCTTAAGAGTTATACTAGCTTTATGGGAAGTTAAGTATAACGACTTAAGAAAGATAAAAGGAACAGTTTACTTATGTGTTTATAAAAGACTTATATTGATTTCTGGAAAGTATAATATGATGGTTTAATAAGTAGACATGATATGATGTGTGTTAGTGTCTTGTAACGTTTGTATAAGAGGGTATTCTTGTTGTGCTTATGTTGTTTAATGATAAGCTGTTATGTTAGTATTATATCACTCACCTCTTGACATGATACCGGGGGTTAAGTCGCCTCCGACGCGGGTAGACTCGGTGATGCAGGACCATGATTCGAGAATACCTCATGCGGGTCCAGGAGACCTATGCAGAGCTACGAGAGTTCCAGGTTAGTGTGCGGCCTTCATGGTCATGCGGTCTATGTGGCCATGCGGACTACGAGTCCAGGACGATGTCGGGAAGTAGCTACCCTCGATGCGAGGAATACCTCATGCGGACCTGGTGGCTATGCGGACTACGGAGTCGAGATTAGCGAGCATAATGATACTATGGGCGATCGCCTGCCGATCATTCGCAGCCTAGAAAAGACACATCTGATTTACCTATTGTTGCTCTTGTTTATGATGTGGCACTATGTGCGGTTACTTTGGTTGTTTCGTGCATATTTGTAAAAATTGGTTTTAAAATGATATGATTTCATTTAAGTACTTTACAGTTTCACATACTTAGTACCTGTTGTACTGACCTCCTTCGGGGGGTTGCGTTCATGCCGCAGGTAAGGGAAAGCATGTGCTAGATCCACATCCTTAGGATCTTTTGCTTTGGTGTCAGGAGCTCCATCTTCTCCGGAGGCTCGACTTTTGGGTATGATCTCCCTGTTGTGTAGATAGTTTTGTACCTTCAGTGTATGGTGGGGCCCTGTCCAACCATAGTTGTTTACTTCCTTAGAGGTCTGTAGTCCTATTGTATAGTTGAGATGTAAACTGCCAGATTTTTTATATATATATGCCGAAAGGCACCCTTTTCTCAGATAAAATGTGTCTCAATTACAATTGTTTCATGTCCTGTGTTTTTATATTCCGCTGATTACTCTGATGTATGACTACTTGGGTGCCCGGGTAAGGCACCAGTCACGGGCCCCGGAACGGGTCGTGACAAGTGGGACCCACACACACATGGCCAAATCTAGACCACACACTTGCTTTGATCTTGGCCATTGATTGGCCTATAAATACCCCCTTAATGCAAGACTTCTTCATCCACACTTGAGAGTTTCCAAGTCTTGAAATACTCCCTCCCATCTCCTTGTTGTTCTCGGCAATTAGCCCTCCCCCTTGACCAAAAGTTGTCCAAAAATTCTTAAAGTTTTAAGTGTTCTTCCTTAGAGTGTTAGGAAGATTGTGTACCAAGAGTTGGAAAATATTTCACACCCCTAGCCTAGAAACCTTACCTTGGCCGAAACTTGCCATAGTTTGAGCCTAAGTGTTCTTCACTTTTTGGAGTGGGATCTTGAAGAGAAGTTGTTAGAAACTTCTAAGGGTTGCTTGGAGCGGTTTGAAGCGTACAGAATAGGAGCTAAACGTTGCTCAGGATCGACCTATAAATCTTGGATAATTTTGGGCTTATCGAGGTAATGATCTTTGTCCCCCTATTGTAATTGGATATTACATGTTGTAGTAATGTATAGTTGAGTATACTATATGTAGAATGATTATGGATAAGAATTGAACTGTATTTACATTGGACTGTATTTACAGTAGACTTGTAGTATTATTGTGGAGTAAAATTGTACACGTCCGGTTAGACGTGTAACCCCCCCTAGAATTGTTGGCTTGGTAGCAGGCCTCGATAGAGGAGGAGATTTATGTGGTTGCGGGGGGGGGGGGGAGGTGCTGCCGAATTTTCCGTAGAAATAGGAACCTTGTACTTTGAAATGTGCTACAAAGTGTTCGAGAAGTTGATAGACGTTTTGTGGCCTTTATAGGGTGAAGTACTACGAGTAGCGTATTCTACTTGAAGGGTGGAAAAGGCTAGCAAGGTTATAGTACTTGGGAGCGTTTTGCTAATTGTCAATAATCGTCGTGAGGTATGTGAACCTCTTCCTATCTCTTCTAGCATGATTGTGTGAACTATGTAGTACGGTAGACGTACGTGTGCTAAACGAATTTGGTTGGTTTAAAACATAAAGGGTTATAACGGCTTTATGGGAAGTTTGTTATAACAACTTTATGTAGGTAAAGAAATGGTTTGTGGTTTTTAAAAAGATAAGAGACTTGACTTGTATTTGACTTGAATTGTGTTAAAAAGTTGTGAAACCTCATTCGTGAGTAATGAGTACTTGGTTTTTAAAAGAATAATGTTATATTGATTTCGGAAATGGGAATAATTATCGAACAAGCCATTGCAGCGTTAATAAAGGAAAATGTAATAACAATTAATTATATTAAAACCAGTAGAAACCTCCATCTGCATAGAAGCTAAGATAAGACAAAATTGTATTATATTTCCTAGATCATGGCTGCTTTAATAAGATCATTAATAACAAGTATTGATTTTTCTTAAATTCCAAAGTAAGGAACTTGATTTCTAAAAAAAAGGAGATTCGAGGAACTAAAGTGTTTTGATTTAAAAGAAAGACATGTTTCTTTCTTAGAATAGTTTAAAAAGGAAGGCAGGGTTTTTGTCTTAAAATAGTTTAAAAAGAAGGCATGGTTTTGTCTTAAATTGGTTTATTTCAAAAGAAGGTATGAAAATTGTTTTGGTTTACTTAAAAAAGATAGTTACTCTATTTTGATACTACGAGTATCGTGTGACTTTTTGTGAAAGAAATGGATCTTTTAAAGTGTTAAAATGCGTAGTACCTTGGGGTTAAAATCCAAATTTGTGGTAATAAAATAAAAGTCTATGAGTACGTTGACTTGCCTATGCTTGTTGTGCTAGCCTTTGTTGTGCAAGTGTTTTGATTCGTACCGAGTCTCTCATGGAGGGCCGGTTATCTTGTTATATCCTTGGACCCATCGACACGTTGGCCCGGGTATGGTTCCATTAGGATTGTTGTTCCATGGACTAGCTCTCCATGAGGTTTTACCGATTCGGCTTTGGTATCCGGTAGTTGGCTCGTACTTGCCGGCCGTGGCTGATTCGCTTTGGTTCTCGTAGTTAGCCTTACTTGCCCGCTCAGTTTTGTGGCGAAGTCTCGTGACTTACGGTTGTGATCTGGTGGTTAGCCCGTTACTTGCCCGTCGCCTACGTGGCGGCGTGGATCTGTAGAGGTTATCGCACTTGCCACGTGTCGCCTTCGCGCGAAGTATCGTGACTTACGGTTGTGATCGGTGGTTAGCTCGTTACTTGCCCCGTCGCCTACGTGGCGCAGGGAGGATCTGGTAGAGGCTATCACACTTGCCACGTGTCAGCTTCGCGAGTCAGTGTTTGGACGAAGCTTCGTGACTTACGGTTGTGATCTAGTGGTTCGCCTGGTTACTTGCCCCGCCGCCTACGTGCGCGCAGAGGATCCGTAGAGGCTATCGCACTTGCCACGTGTCGCCTTCGTGATATGGTTGTTTAGTATTGTTGGTACGGTAGTTCTCGTAGCCGGCTTTCGACTTGCCCGGCCGATTGATGATGCAGTTGGATCCGTAGCTATGCCTTCGCATTTGCCGTCACGGTTTCTATGACACAGGTGGGACCTGGTGTTCACGTGTACTTCTTGGTGTTATTATATCATAGACTGCCGGCAGTGAGGAAGGTATTCCATGGGCATGATTGATGTTATGGGCGTGAGACCCATATTTATATTTGAGTGACGACTTTGAGGGCGTGAGTCCCTGACTTGACATGACAGCTTATATATTATGGACTGTAGTTTGGTTATCATACATGTCTCCTGTTTTTATATAGACTGTTATGATTTCATTTACGATTTTCGGGCCACATACTTGGTACTGTTATCTCGACTTCTTCGGGCTGCGTTCATGCCGCAGGTAGAGGTACACCGCTTGTTGATCCTCGTTCATAGGATCGCAGTTCAGCGTTTGGGAAGCTCCGTTTCTCCGGAGGCTTATCTTTTGGTATAATCCCCTGTCACTGTAGGTACTTGTACATTCAGGGGTATGGCGGGGCCCTGTCCCGTCATAGTTGTTGTTACATTCTTAGAGATCCGTAGCAATCTTAAGCGGTGGTTTGTAAAGGATTATCGTTTCGGTTATATTGTATATACATGAAGGCGTGACCGCTGGTTAACCTGCTTTTCTTATCTTGTATCTTGTTCCTGTTTAAGTTTTTATTTCCGCTATTTTCTCTCATGTTTTATCACTAGGGTGCCCGGGGTAAGGCACCAGTCGCGGGCCCGAGGTCGGGTCGTGACAAATTGGTATCAGAGCAGTTAGTCCTCGGAAAGTGTCTACAGACCGTATCTAGTAGAGTCTTGATTATCGGTGTGTTGTGCACCACATCAATAATCAGGAGGCTATAGGATATTTAGGATTGGTTTCCATTCTTCTCACTCTGAGATCGTGCCTTAGAGTGTGTTATAAGTCGACCCTCCGACGTATTTCGTTTTACCGCTATGCCTCCACGCAAGGCAACCCGCCCAGAAGGCAAGGCAGCGAGAAGCCGCTAGTAGGACACGAGGAGTACGAGGCGCAGCGGTCATTACATGAGATAGTGCTTCAGACGACGAGTTTTTCGACGCAGCCAGCAACAGCAGATTTTAGAGCCGCAGCAGTGTGTACTGAGACCACGGTACCTGAGCCTCACCCCACACCGGAGCAGAGAGATGGGTTCTGAGAGATGGCCCGATTACTAGCCGTGATCGTGGCGCGCGAGGATAAGTGGATGCAGCGATTCCGTGAGCACCCGTGGTTCACCCGACATCAGATAGTTTGAGGCTACGGGACTTTACGTGTTGCCCGCCGCAGTTCTACGGTCGAGGCACGAGGATGATCCGCAGGAGTTCATCCGAAGCGATTCTGACGGATCATGAGAGTGATCAAGGCTTGGAGACCGAGTCGGTGGTCTTAGGTTCGCGTCGGCCGCGTGATACCGCGATCGATCGTTTGATTCGCGAGCTGTCCCGGGGAGTGCATGCGCCTCCAGCTGTATGGGACGAGTTCTCTGAGGCATTCCTTGGTCATTTCTTGCCGCCACAGATGAGGAGAGCACAGGAAGACAGATTTTTGATGCTGAGACAGAGAGGACGCACCGTTCGGGAATACAACGTTGAGTTCGACTCGTTGGCTCGATATGTCCCTGCGTTAGTGGCAGATATGGATGACAGAGTGCACCGCTACGTCACGGGGCTCGATGACTACTTGGCAGAAGCTTGCTCGGGTGTAGCTCTTCAGCCGGGCATGGATATTGCCCGTATACAGGCTTATGCACATGGGATGGAGGAACGTAGAGACCGACGTGGGGATCAGGATCAGCATAAGAGGGCCAAGACAGCAGGGTCCTTTGGTAACTTTTGAGGCGGACCGCCTCAGCAGCAGGCTAGTTATACACCTCCGCCAGTACAGAGTGGTCCTCCACAATCTTCGTGACGCCCAGGTATTCGTGAGCGGTCGAGCTCCTGTGTTTCGATTTTCCGGGGAGTAGGAGTACTCGCCGGATGAGGCTACCCGTATCTCAGTGTATCCGTTGTGGTAAAACCCATAGGGGGAGTGTCGTACTAGTTTGGGAGATTGCTATACTTGCGGCCGGCAGGGCCATTTTGCGAAAGAGTGTCCACTGCAGGTAGCGCAAGGGGAAAGTGAAGCGATGTTACGGTGTATATCCTTAACCCTCTAGAGACTAGTATGTATTGATGTGATAATGATGTGTTAAGTGTTATGTTCGGATAGCTTTGTGTTAAAATGTGATTTAGAAGCCTGGTTAGTGAAAAGGGTAAGTCTGGGGATGAGAGAATTTTGAGCCTTAGAATTTGTAACAGTTGAGACCTTAGATGTAAGGCCGTCTTGAGTAAAAGACTTTACGGTTAATCCTTGTTGGAGTGCATAGTACGTGGAGTTTTGTGTGAAAATTCCAGGGGTAGTTGAGATGGAAGTGGTAGCTTCCATGACGTGAATTATTAAGATTGTTCCGGATCGGGGAACGAGAGAGTTTGGCGCGATAGCGGGTCGGGTTGAGGCCAGATCGCGGGTCAACCCGCAGCCCGGAATAAGGTGGGTCAGTTCGAGGTGGTCCCGCCAGGTGGTAGGATCACGAGGGTGCAAGGCCCAAGTTTAGGTAACCGTTGTACGAGTTCGTGGATGCGTTTGACCAGAGTCGGGTCGTGAAGGCCGGGAATGGCCTTGAAGAAATTCGAGGCTAGTAAGATGACCAAGTTTGGAGGTAGTAACTCCAAAGATTTTGGAACCGGCGATCGAGTATGGTATGGTACGTGTACTAGAAAGAGTTCGGGTGTACGAGAAGGGTACGACGAGTAAGGGATGAAGTGAACAAGTGTTAAGAGATCGGTGGTGATCGTTTCTGTTGTGAAGTAGTGAAGATGCGAAGGGAGTATCATTTGGACCAGGAGTGAGAATTAGTGTTGTTTTACATCTTAGAGATGATTCTTTGTTGGCTCGGATAGGAGTTGTTGCGCGTTTGTTATACTATGGCCAGGTGTGGCATAAGTGGTTTTGTAAGTGTAGTAGTGGAGACTATACCGGCACACGTGTGTTTGGAGACTTAGAAGGAACATTCGGGACAAATGTTTCTAAGGGGGGAAGAATGTTACACCCCGTAGTTCCAGGGTATGTATGTGAGGACATACGTACGAGAATACGACAGTAATATTGGAAAGAAAGAAAGGTGTGATTTTTCGACGGAAAAGTTTCCGGGTTTTGTGAGGAAAAATGTTCGTTAATGGGAATTGGATTCCCAGATTTGGTATTCGGACTTTTTGGAATATTTGAGAATTTTGGATTTTTTTTTCCGGAATTGGTCACATGGGGCTCACGGGAGGAATTTACGGTTTGTGGGGCCCACTTTATTTTTGGATTTTTGGCATTACGGATATTTTCGGAAGATGAAATATTTTGGACCAATAGGAGGGCGACATGTGTCACCCCTTGGTGACACTTGGTGGACAAAATTGTGGACATTGATTGGCACGTTTTTGGCATGAAAAAGGCCAAAAACATTGGGTCAAAGTCTTGAAGATATTTTGTGTAGTAGATAGATAAGTGGGACCCACACACACATGGCCAAATCTAGACCACACACTTGCTTTGATCTTGGACATTGATTGGCCTATAAATACCCCCTTAATGCAAGACTTCTTCATCCACACTTGAGAGTTTCCAAGTCTTGAAATACTCCTCCTCTCCTTGTTGTTCTCGGCAATTAGCCCTCCCTTGACCAAAAGTTGTCCAAAAATTCTTAAAGTTTTAAGTGTTCTTCCAGAGTGTTAGGAAGATTGTGTACCAAGAGTTGGAAAATATTTCACACCCCTAGCCTAGAAACCTTACTCTTGGCCAAACTTGCCATAGTTTGAGCCTAAGTGTTCTTCACTTTTGGATTGGATCTTGAAGAGAAGTTGTTAGAAACTTCTAAGGGTTGCTTGAGCGGTTTGGAGCGCATGCATAGGAGCTAAACGTTGCTCGGGATCGACTTATAAATCTTGGATAATTTTGGGCTTATCGAGGTAATGATCTTTGTCCCCCTATTGTAATTGGATATTACATGTTGTAGTAATGTATAGTTGAGTATACTATATGTAGAATGATTATGGATAAGAATTGAACTGTATTTACATTGGACTGTATTTACAGTAGACTTGTAGTATTATTGTGGAGTAAAATTGTACACGTCCGGTTAGACGTGTAACCCCCCTAGAATTGTTGGCTTGGTAGCAGGCCTCGATAGAAGAGGAGATTTATGTGGTTGCGGGGGGGGGGGGGGGGGGGTGCTGCCCAATTTTCCGTAGAAAAAGGAACCTTGTAATTTTAAATTTGAAACAAAGTGTTCGATAAGTTTTAATACGTTTTTTGGCCTTTATAGGGTGAAGTACTACGAGTAGCGTATTCTACTTGAAGGGTGGAAAAGGCTAGCAAGGTTATAGTACTTGGGAGCGTTTTGCTAATTGTCGATAATCGTCGCGAGGTATGTGAACCTCTTCCTATCTCTTCTAGCATGATTGTGTGAACTATGTAGTACGGTAGACGTACGTGTGCTAAACTAATTTGGTTGGTTTAAAACATAAAGGGTTATAACGGCTTTATGGGAAGTTTGTTATAACAACTTTATGTAGGTAAAGAAATGGTTTGTGGTTTTTAAAAAGATAAGAGACTTGACTTGTATTTGACTTGAATTGTGTTAAAAAGTTGTGAAACCTCATTCGTGAGTAATGAGTACTTGGTTTTTAAAAGAATAATGTTATATTGATTTCGGAAATGGGAATAATTATCGAACAAGCCATTGCAGCGTTAATAAAGGAAAATATAATAACAATTAATTATATTAAAACCAGTAGAAACCTCCATCTGCATAGAAGCTAAGATAAGACAAAATTGTATTATATTTCCTAGATCATGGCTGCTTTAATAAGATCATTAATAACAAGTATTGATTTTTCTTAAATTCCAAAGTAAGGAACTTGATTTCTAAAAGAAAGGAGATTCGAGGAACTAAAGTGTTTTGATTTAAAAGAAAGACATGTTTTTTTCTTAGAATAGTTTAAAAAGGAAGGCAGGGTTTTTGTCTTAAAATAGTTTAAAAAGAAGGCATGGTTTTGTCTTAAATTGGTTTATTTCAAAAGAAGGTATGAAAATTGTTTTGGTTTACTTAAAAAAGATAGTTACTCTATTTTGATACTACGAGTATCGTGTGACTTTTTGTGAAAGAAATGGATCTTTTAAAGTGTTAAAATGCGTAGTACCTTGGGGTTAAAATCCGAATTTGTGGTAATAAAATAAAAGTCTATGAGTACGTTGACTTGCCTATGCTTGTTGTGCTAGCCTTTGTTGTGCAAGTGTTTTGATTCTGTGCTACCGAGTCTCTCACGAGGGCGTTATCTTGTTATATCCTTGGACCTACTGACACGTTGGGTGGCCCACGGGTATGGTTCCATTAGGATTGTTGTTCCATGGACTAGCTCTCTATGAGGTTTTACTGATTCGCTTTGGTATCGGTAGTTGCTCGTGATTGCCCTTGGCCGTGGCTGATTCGGCTTTGGTTACGTAGTTAGCCTTCGTACTTGCCTGCTCAGCTTTTGTGGCGAAGTCTCGTGACTTACGGTTGTGATCCGTGGTTAGCTGGTTACTTGCCCCGCCGCCTACGTGACGCAGTGGATCTGGTAGGTTATCGCACTTGCCACGTGTCGGTTTCGCGCGCGATATCGTGACTTACGGTTGTGATCCGGTGGTTAGCTGGTTACTTGCCCCGCCGCTACGTGGCGCAGGAAGGATCTGGTAGAGGCTATCGCACTTGCCACGTGTCAGCTTCGCGAGTCAGTGTTTGGACGAAGCTTCGTGACTTACGATTGTGATCTGGTGGTTCGCCTGGTTACTTGCCCCGCCGCCACGCGCGCAGGATGATCTGGTAGAGGCTATCGACTTGCCACGCGTGTCAGCTTCGTGATATGGTTGTTTAGTATTGTTGGTACGGTAGGTTCTGGTAGCTGGCTTTCGTACTTGCCCCGGTCAGTTGATGATGCAGGTTGGATCTGGTAGCTATGCCTTCGTACTTGCCCCGTACGGTTTCTATGACACAGGTGGGACCTGGTGTTCACGTGTACTTCTTGGTGTTATTATATCATAGACTGCCGGCAGTGAGGAAGGTATTCCATGGGCATGATTGATGTTATAGGCGTGAGACCCATATTTATATTTGAGTGACGACTTTGAGGGCGTGAGTCCCTGACTTGACATGACAGCTTATATATTATGGACTGTAGTTTGGTTATCATACATGTCTCCTGTTTTTATATAGACTGTTATGATTTCATTTACAGTATTTTCAGTTTCACATACTTGGTACCTGTTGTACTGACCTCCTTCGGGGGGCTGCGTTCATGCCGCAGGTAGAGGTACACCGCTTGTTGATCCTCGTTCATAGGATCGCAGTTCAGCGTTTGGGAAGCTCCGTTTCTCCGGAGGCTTATCTTTTGGTATAATCCCCTGTCACTGTAGGTACTTGTACATTCAGGGGTATGGCGGGGCCCTGTCCCGTCATAGTTGTTGTTACATTCTTAGAGATCTGTAGTACTGTTGTGGGCAGGGTTTGTAAAGGATTGTAACTGTTCGGTTATATTGTATATACATGAAGGTGACCGTTTTGGTTAACCTGTTTTCTTATCTTGTATCTTGTTCCCTGTTTAAGTTTTTATTTCCGCTTATTTTCTCTCATGTTGTATCACTAGGGTGCCCGGGGTAAGGCACCAGTCGCGGGCCCGAGGTCGGGTCGTGACAAATTGGTATCAGAGCAGTTAGTCCTCGGAAAGTGTCTACAGACCGTATCTAGTAGAGTCTTGATTATCGGTGTGTTGTGCACCACATCAATAATCAGGAGGCTATAGGATATTTAGGATTGGTTTCCATTCTTCTCACTCTGAGATCGTGCCTTAGAGCTGTGTTATAAGTTGGACCCCTCTGACGTATTTCGTTTTTACCAGTTATGCCTCCACGCAAGGCAACCCGCCTGGGCGGCAAGGCATGAGAGGCGCTAGTAGGACACGAGGAGTACGAGCGCGCAGCCGTCATTACATGAGATAGTGCTTGACGGCGAGTTTTGCGGCGCCCGACCAACAGAGTTTAGAGTCGCGGCGAGGCTACCGAGACCACGGCACGAGCCTCCACCCCACACTGGAAGCAGAGAGATGGGTTACAGGAGATGGCCCGATTACTAGCCGTGATCGTGGGCGGACACGAGGATAGGCCGACGCAGCAGCCCAAAGAGCACCCGTGGTTCACCCGAGATCAGATAGTTTGAGGCTACGGGACTTTCTGTGTTGCAGCCCGCCAGAGTTCTACGGGTTGAGGCCTGAGGATGATCCGCAGGAGTTCATCCGAAGCGATTCTGGATCGAGAGTGATCAAGGCTTCGAGACCGAGTCGGTCTTAGGTTTGCATCGGCGCGCGTGATACCGCGATGACCGTTTGATTCGTGGGAGCTGTCCCGGGGAGTGCATGCGCCTCCAGCTGTATGGGACGAGTTTTCTGAGGCATTCCTTGGTCATTTCTTGCCGCCACAGATGAGGAGAGCACATGCCGACAGATTTTTGATGCTGAGACAGAGAGGACACACCGTTCGGGAGTACAACGTTGAGTTCGACTCGTTGGCTCGATATGTCCCTGCGTTAGTGGCAGATATGGATGACAGAGTGCACCGCTACGTCACGGGGCTCGATGACTACTTGGCAGAAGCTTGCTCGGGTGTAGCTCTTCAGCCGGGCATGGATATTGCCCGTATACAGGCTTATGCACATGGGATGGAGGAACGTAGAGACCGATGTGGGGATCAGGATCAGCATAAGAGGGCCAAGATAGCAGGGTCCTTTGGTAACTTTTGAGGCGGACCGCCTCAGCAGCAGGCTAGTTATACACCTCCACCAGTACAGAGTGGTCCTCCACAATCTTCGTCCCAGGTATTCGGGAGCGGTCGAGCTCCTGTGTTTGATTTTCCGGGGAGTAGGAGTACTCGCCAGATGAGGCTACCCGTATCTCAGTGTATCCATTGTGGTAAAACCCATAGGGGTAGTGTCGTACTAGTTTGGGAGATTGCTATACTTGCGGCCGGCAGGGCCATTTTTGCGAAAGAGTGTCCGACCAGAGGTAGCGCGGCAAGGGGAAAGTGAAGCAGTAGTTACAGGTATATCCTTAACCCTCTAGAGACTAGTATGTATTGATGTGATAATGATGTGTTAAGTGTTATGTTCGGATAGCTTTGTGTTAAAATGTGATTTAGAAGCCTGGTTAGTGAAAAGGGTAAGTCTGGGGATGAGAGAATTTTGAGCCTTAGAATTTGTAACAGTTGAGACCTTAGATGTAAGGCCGTCTTGAGTAAAAGACTTTACGGTTAATCCTTGTCGGAGTGCATAGTACGTGGAGTTTTGTGTGAAAATTCCAGGGGTAGTTGAGATGGAAGTGGTAGCTTCCATGACGTGAATTATTAAGATTGTTCCGGATCGGGGAACGAGAGAGTTTGGCGCGATAGAGGGTCGGGTTGAGGCCAGATCGCGGGTCAACCCGGCCGAATAAGGTGGTCGATTCGAGGTGGTCCCGCCAGGTGGTAGGATCACGAGGGTGCAAGGCCCAAGTTTAGGTAACCGTTGTACGAGTTCGTGGATGCGTTTGACCAGAGTCCGGTCGTGAAGGCCGGGAATGGCCTTGAAGAAATTCGAGGCTAGTAAGATGACCAAGTTTGGAGGTAGTAACTCCAAAGATTTTGGAAACTGAAGCGATGACTGGAGTATGGTACGTGTACTAGAAAGAGTTCGGGTGTACGAGAAGGGTACGACGAGTAAGGGATGAAGTGAACAAGTGTTAAGAGATTGGTGGTGATCGTTTCTGTTGTGAATTACTTGCCCCCGTCAGCTACGTGGCGCAGGGAGGATCTGGTAGAGGCTATCACACTTGCCATGTGTCAGCTTCGTGATATGGTTGTTTAGTATTGTTGGTACGGTAGGTTCTGGTAGCTGGCTTTCGTACTTGCCCCGGTCAGTTGATGATGCAGGTTGGATCTGGTAGCTATGCCTTCGTACTTGCCCCAGACGGCTTTGACACGATGGGACACAGTGTTCATGTGTACTTCGTGTTATTATATCATAGATCGCCGCATGAGGAAGGTATTCCACGCATGATTGATGTTGTGGCGTGAGACCCATAGTTATATTTGAGTAGCGACTTTGAGGCGTGAGTCACGACTTGACATATCGCTTATATATTGGATCGTAGTTTGGTTATCATACATGTCTCCTGTTTTTATATAGATCGTTATGATTTCATTTACTGATTTTCGCCACATACTTGGTACTGTTATCGACTCTTCGGGCCGTTCATGCCGCAGGTAGAGGTACACCGGTTGTTGATCCTCGTTCATAGGATCGCAGTTCAGCGTTTGGGAAGCTCCGTTTCTCCGGAGGCTTATCTTTTGGTATAGTCCCCTGTCACTGTTGGTACTTGTACATTCAAGGGTATGGCAGGGCCCTGTCCCGTCATAGTTGTTGTTACATTCTTAGAGGTCTGTAGTACTGTTGTGGGCAGGGTTTGTAAAGGATTGTAACTGTTCGGTTATATTGTATATACATGAAGGTGACCGTTTTGGTTAACCTGTTTTCTTATCTTGTATCTTGTTCCCTGTTTAAGTTTTTGTTTCCGCTGATTTTCTCTGATGTTGTATCACTAGGGTGCCCGGGGTAAGGCACCAGTCGCGGGCCCGAGGTCGGGTCGTGACATCAGTACAACATGTACCAAATATGTGAAACTGAAAGTACTGTAATGAAATCATAAGTCTATAATAAAACTGGAGACAGGTATGATAACTCAATTAATAACGATACAAAGGCCTTACTAACAATGAGAGTAACTAGGAGTATCGTCTGACATAAAAATAGGAAGCTCACGATCAAAGGTAACCATCCGTCCGCAGATCATTAAGCAATCCTACTCCGGGACTATTTCACCGCGATAGTCGCGGACCGCATGAGGTATTCCTCGTGATAGTCGCACTACCGCACGGGACTATTTCACCCGCGTAAGCCCATAAGGACTCGCATGAGGTATTCTCGCGTCGGGTAGCAAATCCACTAAACAGGTGGTATAACTATCTTGGGGATTCACCCCTCAATTATACTCTTACCCTGAAGCAAGTGGTATAACTATCTTGGGGATTTACCCCTCAGATATACTCTTACCCTGGAGAAGGTGGTATAACGATCTTGGGGATTTATGTCACGACCCGAAACTGGGCCCGTGACTGGTGCCTTACCCCGGGCACCCTAGTGACACAACATCAGAGTAATCAGCGGAACATAAACAACAAATACGAGATAACGAAATATAAAACAATAATCTGGAAAACTTGCATCAAGCGTATATATAACCATCAACTCTTTTACAAATGAATGGCTTAATCCTTTTACCAACCCCGCCACAATAGTACTCTGCACCTCTAAGAATGATACGACACAAGGCGGGACAGGCCCGCCAAACCCCGAATGTAAATACTTACTACGAGGACTATACCACCGATAAGCTCCGAGAAACGGAGCTTCCCAAACGCCGAATCGTGACCACGAGAGCTAGGATCAACGATCGATGTACCTCAACTCGCGCATGAACGCAGCCCAAGGAGGTCGATAACAAATTTAGTATGTGAAACTAAAAATAAATCGTAAATGAAATCATAGTAGTCTATACAAAGCAGAGACATGTATGATAACCAAACTACGATTCACCATAAATAAGCGATCGTGTCAAGTCGTGACTCACACCTCAAGTCATCACTCAATTTAACAATGGGTCTCACGCCCACAACATCAATCGTGCGTGGAATACCTTCTCACCGCCAGCGGTTATGATATACAAGCACCAAGGAATACATATGAACACCGTGTCCCACTGTGTCCTAATAAAACTGCATGGTAAGTGCGAAGGCATAGCCGACTACTAACACCTACGCATCAACAAGGTCATAAATCGTATCATAAGATCTGTCTGCATCGTCACATGATCAAAGCCGCCACTTGCCCGCAGATCTAATGTCGCGTCTAGTCCTCGAACTTCCCGCACTCGCGTAGGCCAATCTCATCGCCCGCATGAGGTATTCCCGCATCGAGGTAGCTACTCCCGCATCGCCCCGACTTTCGAGTCCGCACGCCACGCGACCGCGTGCCCATAAAGGACGACACTAACCTCGAACTCGTAGCTCGCATAGGCCCCGTGACCCGCATGAGGTATTCTCGAATCATGGTCCTGCATCACCGAAGTCTACCCCGTCGGAGGGCGCTAACTCCGGAATCATCTCAAGAGATGAATGCCACAATACTATCATAACGATCGATAGTTAATAAGCATAATCGCGGAAACCCCTTACACAAACATCACAAGATACTAACACACGTAGCATCCTAACACGTTTACTTATCAAAGCAACAAGAAAGTATTACAAGGCTATCACAAACCAATACAATCAAGTTATTCACACAAGGTACTTTCTACTAACAAGTTCGGGTATCTATCCCCAAAGTACTTCACACATTAAAATCTTAAAAAAAAGATCTGTTTCTTTCACATAAGTCACACAATACCCGTAGTATAAAAATAGAGTGACTGTCCTTTTAAGAAAACCAAAACTCTTACCTTTGTAAAATCAAGTAACAACATTATTTTCCAAACGTCCAAGTTTGCCTAATTTCAAATGTTCACGTTTCTTATTTTAGAAAGGTTTCGTAGTTCATAGTCTTATTCATTTAAGAATATAATTCTCTTTTAAACAATCTGAGAAACATAAGCCTTATATGTGAGTAGGATATTCTTGTTTATAACAATCTTATTACAGCAGCCATGATCTAGGAAATATCATTTTGTCTCATCTTAGCTTCTATGCAGATGGAAGTTTCTACTGGTTTTAATAATACTTAATTATTCAAAACATTTCCTTTTATTAACGCTGCAGTGGTTTGTCGATACACATCCTGATTTCCAAAATCAGTAAAACGTTCTTAAGCCGTTATACCTAACTTCCCATAAAGCTAGTATAACTCTTAAGTTCTCAAAAACCAAGTATTACTTCTCTTTCAAAACGATTTCAGAAATCTTTTGAAATACTTCAAGTTCTTTATAATCACACGCTGCCGCTTATAAACAAATCATTTACCTTTTAAAAACCACAAAGTGTTTTCTTATCTACATAAAGCTGTTATAACCAACTTCCCATAAAGCCGTTATAACACTTTATGTTTTAAACCCATCGAATACATTTAGCACATGACGCTCACCGTACTACATAGTTCACACATATCATGCTAGAAGAGATAGGAAGAGGTTCACATACCTCGCGACGATTATCGACTAATAGCAAAATGCTCCGAGTACCTCAAGCCGTCGGCTACTCCTTAAGCCAAGTAGAACGCGCCACACGTAGTACTTCAACCTATAAGGCCACAAGGCGCTTATTAACATCTAGATCTTATCGTAGAACATTCTACCGAAAATTCGACAGCACCTCCCCCCCCCCCGCAACAGCGTAAATCTCCTCCTCTATCGGGGCCGGCTATCAAGCCAACCAGGGGGGGTTATACATCTAACCCGAACGGGTATAATTCTACTCCACAGTACTACACAAGTCTACTGTAATACAGTCCTATGTAAAAACAGTTCAGTTCTTCAGGCTTAAGTCCAAGGACATTGCCACAAGCTATGTTCAGTTATAAATATATAGTATACTTTAACTATATTTTCCTACAACATGTAATATCCAATTACAATAGGGGGACAAGATATTTACCTCGCTAAGCCCATAATTATCCAAATATAAAGTCGATCCTGGGCAATCGTTTAGCTCCAACTCCGAGCGCTCCAACCCGCTCTAAACCACCCTTAGAAGTTCTAACCAACTTCTTCACAATACTCCAACGGACTATGGAGATTTTCCTAGGGTTTCGGTTTTGTGACTGACGGGAAGTATAATAGTATTTCTGGGCTTTTCGTATAGGTATAACCTTAGAATACAACAAGGTATACGGCTAAGGTAATTTGGGCATTATAACAATACTTTTGAGAGTATTTCTACCAAGAGGGGGGGTATTATATGAAAACAAACTAGGCTAGGGGGGGGGGTACCCCACGGCCACACCACAAAGGAGGGTGGCTACCTCGCCTACCCCACTGTGGGGAACTCTCGCCAAGGGGCCTCGCGAAAGGAGGGGGAAGGCTCTCAAGACTTAGGCATTTTGGATGAAGAAGTCTTCAACCTTAGAGGGGTATTTATAGCACAAGCCAAGGCCAACCAATGGCCAAGATCTAGCCAAGTGCTAGGCAAGTGTAGGGCCAAGATATGCCCAAGTGCCCCCTAGTCCCTACTCCTTAAAACCCTCACAAATATCTACACAAATATCTACCAACAACTTGCCCACCAATCGGCCCTAAGCCGCCCCACTTGCTTCCAATGTGAGGGTGACACATGTCACCCTCCCGTTGGTCCAAAATGTTTCGTTTCTCGGAAAAATCCGCAAAAATAAGAAAAGACATAGCCGGAATTTTCCCCTCGCAAGTTATGTAAAACGTTTCGTCGAAAAACGACTCTAACCAAGGTCAGGCACAAATGCCATTCGGCTAAGCCACCTGGCGGGGTGACACGTGTCACCCTCCTATTGGCCCATAATAAAACATCTTCCAAAATATCCATAATGGCCAAAATCTCAAAACAAAGTGGCCCCACAAAATCAGAATTTCTCCCGTGGGCCCCACGTGACCATTTTCAAAATAAAATTCCATAATTCTCTAATATTCCAGAAGTCCGAATACCAAACTGGGAATCCAATTCCCATTAACGAACCTTTTTCCTTCACAAAACCGAAACTTTTCCGTGGAAAAATCGCTCTTTCTTCTTTTTCCAATCTTTACGTCAGATTCTCGTACGTACGTCCTCGCATACATACCCTGGAACTACGGGGTATAACATTCTCCCCTCCTTAGAAACATTCGTCCCGAATGTTCCTTCTAAGTCTCAAAACAAACGTGCGCCAATATAGTCTTCACTACTATACTTACGAGAACAATCCTGCCATACCTGGCCATGGAAACACCTGCGCAAAACTTACATCTAAGTCCACGAGGAAACACCTCTACATCACCACAAATACCTCTTCCCGGGGTCAAAATATACTTCCTTAGTCACTGATACCACTTTTGTCACTTTGTCGCGAGCCTTGCTCCGACGACCCAACAAATGGTACCGGGCTGCTTGCGATCCCGGAGGATCTCGTACACTCGAACTCTTACCACATTCTGATACGGCTTCAGTTTCCAAAACTCGGGGTTACTATCTCTAACGTGGTCATCATTAATCGGGACATTCGATGGATCTTCGATACTTTCCGATCATAACAATACGAAGACCGGACGCCCTTCCTCCTAAGTCGGACGGCAAATGCTAACATATAGGCAACCCGCCTATTCTTCACATGAACTCACAAAGGCCCAAAGTAACTCGCTAAGTTCCTTCTGCTTCCAAAACTCGTCACACTCGTCCGGTGGTACTTTCAAGAAGACCGACCGTCAACTCAACTCTGGCGCCGTCGATTATCCGCGACGATTCCTCCGAGCCGCGAACTTCTTCTAGACAAGCTTCACTATCCACATCTGCGGAACAAGCTCAACTAACTATCCGAACCCCGCCAACATCGAACCAATCGACCGCAACTTGCATTTCTCGCTTCTACAAGGCGCCACAAGGCGACATCCGAACACCAAATGGTAGCTTAAACACTTCAACCGAGACAACGATCTCGCAATACCCTCAAATCAAAACATCGCCCGGCGGCGAATGCGCGACACGGAGACTCACCGAAGTTCCTAGCCCCGCTCGTACAAACTCCCAGAAGAGAAACAGTGCACTGGCTCCATCAGTCATAAGGTGAAGGTAGGCACCCTGCAACCTCACAACCTTTTCGATAATATCAACACCGCCGAGGGAACGACCGACCAAGAACACGATAGGTCGCTTCATCGCCCGACCACCGTCGAACGCATCCACGAACTTGCACGGCTAACTAAACATGGGCCTAACACCCTCATGACTTAACACAAAGAGGACCACCACAAACCGACCCACCACAAACCTACCGCGGGTTGACCCGCACGTAGCCTCAACCCGACCCTAGGCGCAAAATACCATCTCCCGGCGAACAATCTTACTAAACACGCACGAAAACCTAGCGGTCTTCTTAGCTCAACTACCCTCTTCATTTCATACTACATGGGACTTATCCCAAACACACTCACGTGCACTATGCACTCCTATAAGGGTCAAACATAAACATACGCCTCTACCCGAGATGGCCTTACCTCTAAGGTCTTTGCGTATAAAGCTCTAAGGCTCACACTTTCTATCCTCCAAAATCTTACTCGGTTAACCCACCATGATTTCTAATCACATCTAACACACCGCTATCGTAACATAGCACTTAAGGTATACTCACCTTGAAAGTTACCAAGGACGCTGCTCGGCCTCTTCTCGCCCTTGGTTAACCCGTCGATCTCTACGCTTTCTCACTGCGCATAAGCCCGCATACGTGCCATGCTCAAGCTTCAATCAAGGATTACTCTTGCACAACCTTCTCTTAGGTAGTCATCAAGACTCGCGATACATCGGTATACTCTCCGTAGCCAAATCCATAGCTAGTAACAAGGTTGTCTCTTGCAATCTATATTCTCGCTCCTGGCCGTGGAACCGGCGTTCACATATCATGGCCGCAGAGGAATCGCCGCCGCCATGCTTAAACTCACGGGCTAGTGACGCCGCAGAAATCCCGAACGAAGCACTACCCTAGGTAATGATTTGGCCCGCCTCGCCACCCTCTGAACTCTACTCGCCTCCTCGCCGCTTTGCCCTCCCGGGCCCGGTTGCCTACGCGAGGCATAACGATAAGGGAAATAATTTCGGAGGGTCCAACTTACAACACGGCTCTAAGGCACGATCTCGAGTGAGAAGAATAGAAACCAATCCTAAATATCCTATAGCCTCACGATTATCGGTGTGGTGCACAACACCCGATAATCAAGACTTCTATCGATACGGTTCAGACACTTTCCGAGGATTAATCGCTCGATACCACTTTTGTCACGACCAAATCGGCCCGTGATCGTGCCTTACCCCGCACCCTAGTGACACAACATCGAGTAATCACGAACATAAACAACAAATGAGATAACGAAATATAAAACAATAATCAGGAAAACTTGTCTTAAGCATATATATAACCATCAACTCTTTTACAAATGAACTTTAATCCTTTTACCAACCCCGCCACACAATAGTACTACTGCACTTAAGAATGATACGACCACAAAGCGGGACGGGGCCCCGCCAAACCCCGAATGTAAATACTTACTACGATGGGACTATACCATCGATAAGCCTCCGAGAAACGGAGCTTCCCAACGCCGAATCGTGACCACGAGCTAGGATCAACGATCGATGTACCTCAACTCGCGGATGAACGCAGCCCAAGGAGGTCGAGACAACAAATTTGAGTATGTGAAACTAAAAATAAATATCAGAAATGAAATCATAGTAGTCTATACAAAGCAGAGACATGTATGATAACCAAACTACGATTCACTAAATAAGCGAGCCATGTCAAGTCGTGACTCACACCTCAAGTCATCACTCAATTTAACAATGGGTCTCACGCCCACAACATCAATCGTGCGTGGAATACCTTCCTCACCGCCAGCTTTATGATATACAAGCACCAAGGAATACATATGAACACCGTGTCCCACTGTGTCCTAATAAAACTGCAGGTAAGTACGAAGGCATAGCCGACTACTAACACCTACGCATCAACAAGGTCATAAATCAGATTATAAGATCTGTCTGCATCACATGATCAAAGCCGCCACTTGCCCGCAGATCTAATGCGCGCGTCTAGTCCTCGAACTTCCCGCACTCGCGTAGGCCAATCTCATCGCCCGCATGAGGTATTCCCGCATCGAGGGTAGCTACTCCCGCATCGCCCCGACTTTCGAGTCCGCATGGCCACGCGACCGCATGCCCATAAAGGACGACACTAACTCGAACTCTCGTAGCCGCATAGGCCCTCAGACCCGCATGAGGTATTCTCGAATCATGGTCCTGCATCACCGAAGTCTACCCCGCGTCGGAGGCGCTTAACCCCTAATCATCTCAAGAGATGAATGCCACAATACTATCATAACGATCGATAGTTAATAAGCATAATCAAGCGGAAACCCCTTACACAAACATCACAAGATACTAACACACGTAGCATCCTAACACGTTTACTTATCAAAGCAACAAGAAAGTATTACAAGGCTATCACAAACCAATACAATCAAGTTATTCACACAAGGTACTTTCTACTAACAAGTTCGTATCTATCCCCAAAGTACTTCACACATTAAAATCTTAAAAAAGATCTGCTTTTTCACATAAGTCACACAATACCGTAGTATAAAAATAGAGTGATCATTCTTTTAAGAAAACTAAAACTCTTACCTTTGTAAAATCAAGTAACAACATTATTTTCCAAACGCCCAAGTTTGCCTAATTTCAAATGTTCACGTTTCTTATTTTAGAAAGGTTTCGTAGTTCATAGTCTTATTCATTTAAGAATATAATTCTCTTTTAAACAACTGAGAAACATAAGCCTTATATGTAGTAGGATATTCTTGTTTATAACAATCTTATTACAATGACCATGATCTAGGAAATATCATTTTGTCTCATCTTAGCTTCTATGCAGATGGAAGTTTCTACCGTTTTAATAATACTTAATTATTCAAAACATTTCCTTTTATTAACGCCGCAGATGGTTTGTCGATACACATCCCGATTTCCAAAATCAAGAAACGTTTAAGCCGTTATACCTAACTTCCCATAAAGCTAGTATAACTCTTAAGTTCTCAAAACCAAGTATTACTTCTTTCAAAACGATTTGAAATCTTTTGAAATACTTCAAGTTCTTTATAATCACACAAGCCGCTTATAAACAAATCATTTACCTTTAAAACCACAAAGTGTTTTCTTATCTACATAAAGCGTTATAACCAACTTCCCATAAAGCCGTTATAACACTTTATGTTTTAAACCCATCGAATACATTTAGCACATGACGTCTCACCGTACTACATAGTTCACACATATCATGCTAGAAGAGATAGGAAGAGGTTCACATACCTCGCGACGATTATCGACTAATAGCAAAATGCTCGAGTACCTCGCCGCGGCTACTCCTTGCCAAGTAGAACGCGCCACACGTAGTACTTCAACCTATAAGGCCACAAGGCGCTTATTAACATCTAGATCTTATCGTAGAACATTCTACCGAAAATTCGACAGCACCTCCCCCCCCCCCGCAACAGCGTAAATCTCCTCCGCGAACGGGGCCCGCTATCAAGCCAACCGGGGGTTATACATCTAACCCGAACGGTATAATTCTACTCCACAAGATTACACAAGTCTCAGAATACACCCTATGTAAAACAGTTCGATTCTTGTGCTTAAGTCCAAGGACATCACACAAGCTATGTTCGATTATAAATATATAGTATACTTTAACTATATTTTCCTACAACATGTAATATCCAATTACAATAGGGACAAGATATTTACCTCGCTAAGCCCATAATTATCCAAATATAAAGTCGATCCCGGCAATCGTTTAGCTCCAACTCCGAGCGCCCAACCCGCTCTAAACCACCCTTAGAAGTTCTAACCAACTTCTTCACAATACTCCAACGGACTATGGAGATTTTCCTGTGGTTTCGGTTTGTACTGACGGAAGTATAATAGTATTTCGGCTTTTCAGATAGGTATAACCTTAGAATACAACAAGGTATACTGGCTAAGGTAATTTGGGCATTATAACAATACTTTGAGAGTATTTCTACCAAGAGGGGTATTATATGAAAACAAACTAGGCTAGTGTGGGTACCCCACTACCACACCACAAGGGAGTGGGTGGCTACCTCGCCTACCCCACTGGGGAACTCTCGCCAAGGGGGCCTCACGAGGGAGGAAGGCTCTCAAGACTTAGGCATTTTGGATGAAGAAGTCTTCAACCTTAGAGGTATTTATAGACAAGCCAAGGCCAACCAATGTCCAAGATCTAGCCAAGTGCTAGGCAAGTGTAGGGCCAAGATATGCCCAAGTGCCCTAGTCCCTACTCCTTAAAACCCTCACAAATATCTACACAAATATCTACCCACAACTTGCCCACTAAGCCGCCCACTTGCTTTCCAATGAGGTGACACACGCCACCCTCCCGTTGGTCCAAAATGTTCGCTTCTCGGAAAAATCCGCAAAAATAAGAAAAGACATAGCCGAATTTTCCTCGCAAGTTATGTAAAACGTTTAGTAAAAACGACTCTAACCAAAGGTCAGGCACAAATGCCATTCGGCTAAGCCACTAGGCGGGGTGACACGTGTCACCCTCCTATTGGCCCATAATAAAACATCTTCCAAAATATCCATAATGGCCAAAATCTCAAAACAAAGTGGCTCCCACAAAACAGAATTTCTCCGTGGGCCCCACGTGACCATTTTCGAAAATAAAATTCCATAATTCTCTAATATTCCAGGAAGTCCGAATACCAAATCTGGGAATCCAATTCCCATTAACGAACCTTTTTCCTTCACAAAAACCGGAAACTTTTCCGTGGAAAAATCGCCTCTTTCTTCTTTTCCAATCTTTCTGTCGTATTCTCGTACGTACGTCCTCGCATACATACCCTAGAACTACGGGGTATAACAATTTACCCCTCAGATATACTCTTACCCTATCTCAACCGGCCATCATACATAACATAAGCCCTACCGGCTTATCATACATAACATAAGCACTACCGGCTTATCATACAATAAATAAGCAAGTTAAGAAATCCCCCTAACTTCTTATTAGCCTTATTCATATACACTCTCATTATAGTTTACTTAAGGCACTAACATGTCATTATAAATCCGGGAGTTTAACCCAAAGTACTACGTACTTCTATTCTTGTAAAATGACTCATTTTCGTATAAAACTTCCAAGATACTAATAACCGTAGTATCAAGTCATAATTACATTTTAAGACAAGTCACAATACCTTTTTAGAAAATACATTTTCGGGCTTCTAAATCAAGTGACTTCTTTCTTTTAAAACCTTAAGCAATTGATGCCTTTAAATCAATTTGCCTTTCGTTATTTCAAGTCATTTAACATACTTAAATTACTTAGAGTAAATCACTCTTTTAACTTTCCATAAAGCTATTATAACCAACTTCCCATAAAGCCGTTATACTAGCTTTATACATTAGCAACTTACATACTTCTTTATAACCAAGAGACTTAAACTTTCCAACAAAACAAGTATCAATAATACTTTCAACTTACTTAAAGTCTCTTAACTTTTGAAAACCAAGATATCCTTAATAGTTAAACAAGTGAGTTAATTTCCTAACTCAATCAACTTGGACATTCTTAAAATAAGCCAAGGGTATCAAATGGACCTAGATTGTCAAAAACTTGTACGTCTACCGTACTATACATTTACAACTTATTCATGCTCAAGAGATAAGAAAGTTCCACATATCTCTTCGGTTTAATCCACTTGCTAAGTCCAATTCTCCGTACGTAGTATGTCAACCTATAATGACCATAACACGTCTATTAACTTCTTACTTTACACGTAGAATATTCCAAGTGCAAAGTCACTAAATTCTACGGAAAATCGGACATCACTTCCTTTGTTTCTACATACTTTGCCACCTTTTTCAAGGCCGAATTCAATAACCAAACATGCCACATTTAAGGCCCAACAAAGTAGTTAACAATAGGGGATTACACGCTTAATCAAGACATGTAAAATTCCGCCCCCAATATATAACAAACTAGTCTAAACTACAATGTCAATTCGGCAATTTGGGCAACAATACCAATTCTTCTTCCATTTTCTTTTCAATCCAAGTGGTTTAATATAACATGTTATCTAGCCACAATTGATTAGAACTACTACAATCCTTAAGTAGGTAAACATGCGACGATTCTAATATCGACCAAATTGTATTTCAATTTCAAATGGCTAAACATGTCATTTTCGGATTTGAGTTTCCAAATTTCCATAACACTTATCAAACTTCATAACACATATCACACGATCATTTCTAACTTATAATAACATGGAATCTTCAATTACAAAAGTAAGACGAAGATTATACCTCATTTAGCCCAAATATGACCCAAGACTACAAGTCGATCCTTAGCAACTTTAGCTCCTCCTTCGCTGCTCCAATCCACTCCAAGCAACCCTTAGAAGCTTATGAAGAACTCATCTTCAAGTTCCAACTTCAAAGTTGAAGAACTCCTTAACTTTCCGCCTTGCGACTAATACAAAAACGCCACTTTTCCGGGATCTTTCTATTGAGATACACTTACAATACCCTTAGGTACCTTGGTTTAAAGTATGGAGCTTATTGGACAACAAACAAAAAATTTCTCTTCAAACCCTTGCCATTGCCGTGAGCCTCACTTTGATTTTCTCTCAATTCTTGAAATTTTTTCTAAGTATGGAGACTAGTCTTGCACTAGTAGTGGTATAAATAAATAAAACAAGGGCTAGGATTCATCCAAATGGAAGGTCAAGATGTGGTCAATGAGTCAAACTCTACATTGTACTCCCGAACTGTGCGCCCTCTTTGTCTTAGCATCAAAAATCTGTCGGCCCGTGCCCTCCTCATTTGTGGAGGCAAGAAATGGCCAAGGAAAGCCTCTGAAAACTCACCCCAACCAGCTGGAGGTGCATGCTCTCCCCGGGACAGCTCCCACGATCAAAACCACGATCGCAGATCACGCAGCCGATGTGAACCCAAAACCACCGACTCGGTCTCCAAGCCTTGATCACTCACGATCCGTCAGAATCGCTTGATGAACTCCTCGGATCATCCTCGTGCCTCGACCGTAGAACTCGGGTGGGCTACAACTCGAAAAACTCGTAGCCTCAAACTATCTCGACTCGGGTGAACTATGGGTACCATCGAATCGAATCACTGCGATCCGTCTATCTCGTGCTCGCCACGATCCCGCCAATAATCGGGCCATCTCTCAGAACCCATCTCCTCCGCCCGCCGTGGATCGAGGCTCAGTGCCGTGGTCTCGTGAGAGACCGGCCGCTCTACTCGTAGCTCCTCTCGCCGCCTTGCCCTTCGGGCTCTGGTTGCCTTGCGAGGCATCACCGTATACAAAGAATACGTCGGAGGAGTACAACTTATAACACGCCTCTAAGGCACGATCTCAGAGTGAGAAGAATGGAAACCAATCCTAAATATCCTATAGCCTCGATTATAGATGTGGTGCACAACACATCGATAATCAAGACTTACTAGATACGGTGCAGAGACTTTCCGAGATTAATCGCTCGATACCACTTTTGTCACGACCAACCGGGCCCGTGGATCGTGCCTTACCCCGCACCCTAGTGATACAACATCGAGAAAACCAATGAAATAAAAACTCATAAAAGAAAACAGTGAAATAAGAAAACAAAGCAACCCAAACGGTTACCTTTTGTACATAAATGAAAATCAATAGTTACATCCTTACAAACTCAAATTTCACAACAAAGCATGCACTTCTAAGAATTTTAAAATCATAATGACGGGACAGGGCCCCGCCATGCCCCTGAATGAACAAAAGTCTACTACTTCAGGGAACCGTACCACAGGACAAGCTTCCGGAGATATGGAGCTTTCCGAGAACTGAACAACGATCCTAAGAGAGCGGATCAGCAAGCTATGTACCTCAATATGCGGCATGAACGCAGCCCCCCGAAGGAGGTCAGTACAACAGGTACCAAGTATGTGAAACTGTAAAATACTGTAAATGAAATCATAATAGTCTATATAAAGCAGGAGACATGTATGATAACCAAACTACGATACAATATATAAGCGATATGTCAAGTCAGGGACTCACGCCCGTGAAATCATCACTCAAATACAACCCGGGAATTTAACCCGCACAATGGCCGCATGCCCCGACATCTCACCTCGGTATAAGCATGGCCATGGAACCATCCTAGTGGGCCCATACCCGTGGACCATCCAACGTGTCAGTATGCCCAAAGGAAATAACAAGATGATACTCACTGTGGAAGCATACCCGTGGGCTACCCAACGTGTCAGTATGTCCAAACAAATAACAAGATAACACTCCTAATGGAAGCATACCCGTGGGCTACCCAACGTGTCAGTATGTCCAAGAGGATTGATACAGTGGAAGGCATCTGGCTACCCAACGTGTCGAGATGTCCATCAATCAACCGGATAGCCCCTCCATCGAGAGACCTTGAGCACACAACCAAACATTTGCACAACAAAGGCTACCACAACAAGCAGAGGAAAGTTACACACAACTCAAGGTACTATACATACTTCTTACCACAACGTCAAGTATACCATTAAAACCCAAGTATTTAACCCCTTTAAGATCAAGATACTCCTACATTTTATAAACAAGCCACTTATGTTTTTCCATCACAAGGAGTTCAATATTTGAAAACAAGTTACTTCCCTTTTCCCAAAATCAAGTTACCATTTAAATCTTAATAATGAATCCATTCTTTTATTTTTCAAAAAAGTGAACCATGCCTTTCTTTTAAACCAAAACACTTCAAATTCTTAAGTCTCTTTTCTTTTAGAAATCGAGTTCCTTACTTTGGAACTTTTAAGAAAATCAGTACTTGATTTCAATAATTCTTATTAGAGCAGCCATGATCTAGGAAATGTAATACAATTTTGTCTTATCTTAGCTTCTATGCAGATGGAGGTTTCTACTGGTTTTAATATAATTAATTGTCATTACTTTTTCCTTTATTAACGCTGCATTGGCTTGTTCGATTCTTATTTCCATTTCCGAAATTTATGTAACATTACTCTTTAAAAAAACAAGTATTCTTTTCTCACGAATGAGGTTTTATACTTTTCAACACCAATTAGGTCAGTTATAAGTCAAGTCTCTTATCTTTTGAAAATCACAAACCATTCTTTTACCTACATAAAGTGGTTATAACAAACTTCCCATAAAGCCGTTATAGCACTTTATGTTTTAAACCAACCAATTACCACTATAAACATTTATGAGACCAATAGGGCTCATTTTTTAACCACCGAGTATCCGTTACTAACGGATAAGACTTTACTACTTTTTCCACACAATGAAGCCCTTTACACTTCATATCAAGTCAAGACACAAAAGGGAAATCAAATTCCTTTAACACACGCGTCTACCGCACTATATATTTTACAAATAGTCATGCTGAAGAGGATAGGAAGAATCACATACCTCGCGACGATTGTCGACAATAAGCAAAATACTCCACAATACTATCTCTCTCAAGAAGAATATGTTACACGTAGTACTTCAATCCTATAAGGGTCATAAAACGTCTATCAAACTCTAGCTTCGAACGTAGAATAAACTAAGTGCAAGGCCCCTACATTCTACGGAAATTTGGACAGAACTTCCTTTGTTTCTATTAACTTGCCACCTTTCTCAAGGCCGAATTCAATAACCAACGCCACATTTAAGGCACACAATTGACTAACCAAAGGGAGTACACGCCTTTACAGGACGCGTAAAATTCCGCCCCACAACAATATAAAACAAAACCAATACTTTCCATGCCATTCTTGGCCAACAATATAACCAATCCTAAATCCTTTCCAATTCAAGTTATTTAGGTATAACATGATATCTAGCCCTAGACATCTTCAACCACTACAATTTCCCCCTTTAAAACATGTGACGACTAAATTGGTAACCAAATTGAAGTTACAATCTTAAGGCTAACATGCCCATTTCGGTTTTTAACAAGACAACAAGATCCAAATCTATTCAAACTTAATATATAAACACCTCTGTGCTCATTTCTAAATTCAAACTTAAATATCACAGCCTCGGGCTCAATTCTAAACTACTATGACAAGTATTAACTCAAATCCAAGAGGAGGGGAAACTTTTACCTTTGGAGAAGTCCACAAAAGCCCCTTTCTTCCACTTATTTTCCGTCAAACTCGTCCACCAGCGCTCCCCACAAGTTTACCCACACTTTTCCTTCTTGCCGCCGCTCCAACAATTTCCTCTTAGGCTAGGTTTTCTTCAAAAATCTAGAGAGAAGGGAGAGGGTTTTTCTTGGGAGGGTTTCCAAATGAAATGGCCAAGTCTTCCAAGACTTGGCCCTAAAATAGGGCCCTTTTCCTGGTCAAAAGGATGGGAGGGACACTTGTCCCCCTCCCATGGGTCCTTTTCGAAAATATCCCCCGATTTCAGCCTTTACCGCAAAAATCTCGCCTTAGCCATGGGCGCCCACTCGTAAAATAATTTCAATTTGCGCCATGCCCTCAGATTCCGGCCGCGCGCTGCAACCTGCGAACCTCAAGATAACCGCGCCGCGCAGATTCCGGCCGTGGCGCTGCACTTCGAACCGAAATCGCTGCTCGACTGCGCACCAAACTTGAAACTTCCATAACTCTCGACTCCGATGTCCTATCGACGAACGGTTTGTTGCGTTGGGATCTAGATTTAACGAACTACACACTAGGCTCTTTAACACCTTGAAATTCTTAACAACTGGGGTACAACACTCCTAGGCAAACTCAAAATCCGTCCAACACATGTTTGTCAACTTATCTATCAACTTCCAAATCTTATATTCCTTGGTATGTTCTTATCTTAACTCCTTGAATTTACGAGGTGTAACATGGTTCATGTGGATATTTATACAGACCACAAGAGCCTCTAGTATATCTTCAGCCAGAGGGAGCTGAACTTATGACAGACACGGTGGTTAGAGTTGCTTAAGGATTATGATGTCGATATCCTGTACCACCCGGGGAAGGTCAATGTTGTGGCAGATACCCTTAGTCGTAGGTCGATGGGTAGCCTATCAGATGTGCAGCCGGAGAGGAGGGGCATGGTTCGCGATTTGCATCAGTTAGCGAGCCTTGGTGTCCGTTTGATTGATTCTGATAGCAGTGGGGTTCGAGTTCGAGAGGTTGCCGAGTCTTCCATCGTCGAGGAGGTGAAGAGGCAACAGTTTGAGGATCCGGTTTTGACGCGGTACCGTGATACGGCTCTTCGTGAGGGGAAGGGTCCTTTTGAGGTAGCACCTGATGGGGTGCTAAGGTTTGAGGGCAGGTTGTGTGTTCCAGATGTTTCAGGACTTCGGCAGCAGGTTCTGGGGGAAGCACACAGCGCGCGTTACTCTATCCATCCGGGGTCGACCAAGATGTACCATGACCTTAGAACTATGTATTGGTGGGATGGATTGAAGAGGGACGTTGCAGAGTTTGTAGCTCAGTGCCCGTGTTGTCAGCAGGTGAAGGTAGAGCACCAGAGGCCTGGTGGTTTGTTGCAGACGATTGAGATCCCGACCTGGAAGTGGGAGGTGATCAACATGGACTTTATCACAGGATTACCTCGCACTACGAGGAAGCATGATTCTATTTGGGTTATCGTCGACAGGCTGACGAAATCAGCCCACTTTCTTCCCATCAGGACGACCTTTTCGGCTGAGGATTATGCCAGACTTTACATCCGAGAGATCGTCAGACTGCATGGAGTCCCTATTTCGATCATATCGCATGCAGGAGCCCGCCATTTCGGCTAACTTCCGAGGTCTTTCCGTAAGGGTTTAGGACGCAGTGAGCTCGAGTAATCGCATTCCATCCTCGCAGACGGACAAAGCGGAGCGCACTATCCAGACTCTTGAGGATATGCTGCGAGCCTGTGTTATTGACTTCAGGGGTAGCTGGGAGGATCATTTGCCTCTAGTTGAGTTTGCGTATAATAATAGATACCACTCCAGTATTCAGATGGCGCCTTATGAGGCCTTGTATGGGAGAAAGTGCAGATCGCCGATAGACTGGTTTGATGTGGGCGAGGTGCAGTTAGTGAGACAAGATTTGGTGCAGCAGGCAGTGGATAAGGTGAAGCTTATCCAGAGCTTACTCACATACCGTAGTCGATGTGGTCGTATGCAGATCATCGTCGTCGACATCTGGAGTTCGAGGTTGATGATTGGATTTTCCTGAAGGTGTCACCTATGAAGGGTGTGATGAGATTCGGGAAGAAAGGGAAACTCAGCCCAAGGTACATTGGGCCGTATCAGATTGTCCGCAGGGTAGGCAAGATTGCCTATGAGTTGGATCTGCCGTCCGATCTGGAGGCAGTGCATCCGGTGTTTCATGTTTCTATGCTGAGGAGATGTATCGGGGATCCATCTAGAGTGCATCCGATTGACGATGTCCAAGTGACCGAGGGGTTATCGTATGAGGAGATTCCCATAGCGATAATCGATCGTCAGGTTAGGCGTCTGCGGACCAAAGACGTGGCTTCCGTCAAAGTCTTGTGGCGGAACGAGCTCAGGGAGGAGATGACGTGGGAAGCTGAGGAGGACATGAGGCAGAAGTATCCTCACCTATTCCCCACACCTCCAGGTAACTCACTTTCCTACTTGTAAATTTTTATTGTCATATTTGCCTAAGTGTTGTTTTGTGGCCGTATGTGGCATTTGCAAACTGTTTTAGTTATGATGAACCTTATTGTTATCTGTCTTGGGAAGGAACATTCGGGACGAATGTTTCTAAGGAGGGGAGAATGTTATGCCCCGTATTTCCAGAGTATATACGTGAGGGCGTACGTACAAAAGTTAAGCCTTAGTTAGGCATTATGGACGAAAATATTGTGCACAACACTCGAAAAGAATCGTTTTCTGACGAAACGTTTTACAAAACTTGCGTAGGGAAAATTCCGGCTATGTCATTTATAATTTTTGCGGATTTTTTCCGAGAGATGAAACATTTTGGGCCAACGAGAGGGTGACAAGTGGACGGCAAAGAGGGCTTAGTTTGGACGATTTCTTGGCCTTTCTTTAGTCAATGTTAGGTAGGATATTTTGTGTAGTAGATGGATAAGGACACTTGGGTAAATCCTCACCCTACACTTGCATAGCACTTGGCTTCATCTTGGCCATTGGTTGGCCTATAAATACCCCCTAACTTGAAGGTTTTCTTCATCCACAAATCACTTCTCCAAGTCTTGAAAATCCTTCCCCCCTCTTGTAGTGTTTTCGTCCAAGCCTCTTCCTCTAGAGAAGCTTAGCCGAAACACCACGGTCCCCCCTCTCGCCTTGTGGGTTCGGCCGAGTACACCCCCCCCCCCCCCCTTGGTAGAAAGTTGTCTTCCAAGTATAGTTACTATTCCAAAATACCCTAGCCCAAATCCCTTATAGTATTTAAGTAGAAGTTGTGTAGAAACTTCTAAGGGTTTCTTGGAGCTATCGGAGCGTGCAATTAGGAGCTAAACCTTGCTCAGGATCGACATTTAACTTGGATAATATTGGGCTTATCGAGGTAAATAATCTTATCCTTCTATTGTAATTAGAGAATACATACTGTAGAAGTACAGAAATGAGTATAAAACACATGAAGGATATTAAAAGAAGAATTGAATCAGAATTACTTAGAAGGGTATTACGTAAAAGAATTGAACCAGTAATCACATCGTAAGAATTTAAGAAGATTGAGCAAGATTTACATAGATCGTATTTACAGAGACTTGTATAGCTTACTGCAGGGAAGTCGCCCGATTTTCCGTAGAATAAGAGAACCCTCTGCTTAGCATATCCTACGTAATAGTCTAGACGTTGATAGACGTATTTGACTATTATAGGTTGATACTCTGCGCACGACATATTCGACTTGGCAGGTGGATTTCGCCGAGAAGGTATGTGATTCTTCCTACACTCTTGAGCATGATATTTTAAAGTATATATATAGTACGTAGACGATTTGTGTTAATCGAACGTAGCTTTACGGCAATGTCTTTTGACTTAAGCACGAATAATAAAGATCTTAAAGTCTTTCAAAAGAATTATAATTCTTTTGAAAGAAGAAGAATATTTGTTTTTTTAAAACAAGAAGCTTAAGAGTTATACTAGCTTTATGGGAAGTTAAGTATAACGACTTAAGAAAGATAAAAGGAACAGTTTACTTATGTGTTTATAAAAGACTTATATTGATTTCTGGAAAGTATAATATGATGGTTTAATAAGTAGACATGATATGATGTGTGTTAGTGTCTTGTAACGTTTGTATAAGAGGGTATTCTTGTTGTGCTTATGTTGTTTAATGATAAGCTGTTATGTTAGTATTATATCACTCACCTCTTGACATGATACCGGTTAAGTCGCCTCCGACGCGGGTAGACTCGGTGATGCAGGACCATGATTCGAGAATACCTCATGCGGGTCCAGGGGACCTATGCAGAGCTACGAGAGTTCCAGGTTAGTGTGCGGCCTTCATGGTCATGCGGTCTATGTGGCCATGCGGACTACGAGTCCAGGACGATGTCGGGGAGTAGCTACCCTCGATGCGAGGAATACCTCATGCGGGCCTAGGTGGCCTATGCGGACTACGGGAGTCCAGGATTAGGCATGCATAATGATACTATGGGCGATTGGCCCTGCTTCGATCATTCGCAGCCTAGAAAAGACCTGTTACAGTTTACCTATTGTTGCTCTTGTTTATGATGTGGCACTATGTGCGGTTACTTTGGTTGTTTCGTGCATATTTGTAAAAATTGGTTTTAAAATGATATGATTTCATTTAAGTACTTTACAGTTTCGCATACTTAGTACCTGTTGTACTGACCTCCTTCGGGGGGCTGCGTTCATGCCGCAGGTAAGGGAAAGCAGGTGCTAGATCCACATCCTTAGGATCTTTTGCTTTGGTGTCAGGAGCTCCATCTTCTCCGGAGGCTCGACTTTTGGGTATGATCTCCCTGTTGTGTAGATAGTTTTGTACCTTCAGTGTATGGCGGGGCCCTGTCCAACCATAGTTGTTTACTTCCTTAGAGGTCTGTAGTCCTATTGTATAGTTGAGATGTAAACTGCCAGATTTTTTATATATATATGCCGAAAGGCACCCTTTTCTCAGATAAAATGTGTCTCAATTACAATTGTTTCATGTCTTGTGTTTTTATATTCCGCTGATTACTCTGATGTATGACTACTTGGGTGCCCGGGTAAGGCACCAGTCACGGGCCCCGGAACGGGTCGTGACAAGTGGGACCCATACACACATGGCCAAATCTAGACCACACACTTGCTTTGATCTTGGCCATTGATTGGCCTATAAATACCCCCTTAATGCAAGACTTCTTCATCCACACTTGAGAGTTTCCAAGTCTTGAAATACTCCCTCCCATCTCCTTGTTGTTCTCGGCAATTAGCCCTCCCCCTTGACCAAAAGTTGTCCAAAAATTCTTAAAGTTTTAAGTGTTCTTCCTTAGAGTGTTAGGAAGATTGTGTACCAAGAGTTGGAAAATATTTCACACCCCTAGCCTAGAAACCTTACCTTGGCCGAAACTTGCCATAGTTTGAGCCTAAGTGTTCTTCACTTTTTGGAGTTGGATCTTGAAGAGAAGTTGTTAGAAACTTCTAAGGGTTGCTTGGAGCAGTTTGAAGCGTACAGAATAGGAGCTAAACGTTGCTCAGGATCGACTTATAAATCTTGGATAATTTTGGGCTTATCGAGGTAATGATCTTTGTGCCTCTATTGTAATTGGATATTACATGTTGTAGTAATGTATAGTTGAGTATACTATATGTAGAATGATTATGGATAAGAATTGAACTGTATTTACATTGGACTGTATTTACAGTAGACTTGTAGTATTATTGTGGAGTAAAATTGTACACGTCCGGTTAGACGTGTAACCCCCCCTAGAATTGTTGGCTTGGTAGCAGGCCTCGATAGAGGAGGAGATTTATGTGGTTGAGGGGAGGTGCCGAATTTTCCGTAGAAATAGGAACCTTGTACTTTGAAATGTGCTACAAAGTGTTCGAGAAGTTGATAGACGTTTTGTGGCCTTTATAGGGTGAAGTACTACGAGTAGCGTATAAGAAAGAAACATGTAGATACCAAAGCCGTAGAAATAGTAGAGTCTTGATTATCGGTGTGTTGTGCACCACATCAATAATCAGGAGGCTATAGGATATTTAGGATTGGTTTCCATTCTTCTCACTCTGAGATCGTGCCTTAGAGCTGTGTTATAAGTTGGACCCCTCTGACGTATTTCGTTTTTACCAGTTATGCCTCCACGCAAGGCAACCCGGGCCCAGAAGGGCAAGGCAGCCGAGGGAGCTGCTAGTAGGACACAGAGGAGTACGAGGGCGCAGGCCCGGTCATTACCTGAGATAGTGCTTCAGACGACGAGTTTTGCGACGCCGCCAGCCCCAGCAGAGTTTAGAGCCGCAGCAGAGGCTACTGAGACCACGGTACCTGAGCCTCCAGTCCCACAGCCTGGAGCAGAGGAGATGGGTTACTGGAGATGGCCCGATTAGCCGTGATCGTGGCGACATACGAGGATAGGCCGATGCAGCAGCCCAGAGCACCCGTGGTTCACCCGACATCAGATAGTTTGAGGCTACGGGACTTTCTGTGTTGCAGCCCGCCAGAGTTCTACGGGTCGAGTCCTGAGGATGATCCGCAGGAGTTCATCAGGCGATTCTGATGGATCATGAGAGTGATCAAGGCCGAGACCGAGTCAGTGGTCTTAGGTTCGCATCGGCTGCGTGATACCGCAGTCGACTGGTTTGATTCGTGGGAGCTGTCCCGGGGAGTGCATGCGCCTCCAGCTGTATGGGACGAGTTCTCTGAGGCATTCCTTGGTCATTTCTTGCCGCCACAGATGAGGAGAGCACAGGAAGACAGATTTTTGATCTTTGAGACAGAGGACGCACCGTTCGGGAGTACAACGTTGAGTTCGACTCGTTGGCTCGATATGTCCCTGCGTTAGTGGCAGATATGGATGACAGAGTGCACCGCTACGTCACGGGGCTCGATGACTACTTGGCAGAAGCTTGCTCGGGTGTAGCTCTTCAGCCGGGCATGGATATTGCCCGTATACAGGCTTATGCACATGGGATGGAGGAACGTAGAGACCGACGTGGGGAGCTGTCCCGGGGAGTGCATGCGCCTCTAGCTGTATGGGACGAGTTCTCTGAGGCATTCCTTGGTCATTTCTTGCCGCCACAGATGAGGAGAGCACAGGAAGACAGATTTTTGATGCTGAGACAGAGAGGACGCACCGTTCGGGAGTACAACGTTGAGTTCGACTCGTTGGCTCGATATGTCCCTGCGTTAGTGGCAGATATGGATGACAGAGTGCACCGCTACGTCACGGGGCTCGATGACTACTTGGCGTGCTTGCTCGGTGTAGCTCTTCACCGCATGGATATTGCCCGTATACTGAGCTTATGCACATGGGATGGAGGAACGTAGAGACCGACGCGTGGGATCGTGGATCAGCATAAGAGGGCCAAGACAGCAGGGTCCTTTGGTAACTTTTGATGCGGACCGCCTCAGCAGCAGGCTAGTTATACACCTCCGCCAGTACAGAGTGGTCCTCCACAATCTTCAGGACGTCCAGGGTATTCAGGAGCGGGTCAGAGCTCCCAGGTTTCAGATTTTCCGGGGAGTAGGAGTACTCGCCGGATGAGGCTACCCGTATCTCAGTGTATCCGTTGTGGTAAAACCCATAGGGGGAGTGTCGTACTAGTTTGGGAGATTGCTATACTTGCGGCCGGCAGGGCCATTTTGCGAAAGAGTGTCCACTGCAGCGGCAAGGGGAAAGTGAAGCAGTAGTTACAGGTATATCCTTAACCCTCTAGAGACTAGTATGTATTGATGTGATAATGATGTGTTAAGTGTTATGTTCGGATAGCTTTGTGTTAAAATGTGATTTAGAAGCCTGGTTAGTGAAAAGGGTAAGTCTGGGGATGAGAGAATTTTGAGCCTTAGAATTTGTAATACTGAGACCTTAGATGTAAGGCCGCTTGAGTAAAAGACTTTACGGTTAATCCTTGTCGAGTGCATAGTACGTGGAGTTTTGTGTGAAAATTCCAGGGGTAGTTGAGATGGAAGTGGTAGCTTCCATGACGTGAATTATTAAGATTGTTCCGGATCGGGGAACGAGAGAGTTTGGCGCGATAGCGGGTCGGGTTGAGGCCAGATCGCGGGTCAACCCGCAGCCCGGAATAAGGTGGGTCAGTTCGAGGTGGTCCCGCCAGGTGGAAGTATCACGATGGTGAAAGGCCCAAGTTTAGGTAACCGTTGTACGAGTTCGTGGATGCGTTTGACCGAGTCGGTCGTGGCGGGAATGGCCTTGAAGAAATTCGAGGCTAGTAAGATGACCAAGTTTGGAGGTAGTAACTCCAAAGATTTTGGAAACTGAAGCGATGACTGGAGTATGGTACGTGTACTAGAAAGAGTTCGGGTGTACGAGAAGGGTACGACGAGTAAGGGATGAAGTGAACAAGTGTTAAGAGATCGGTGGTGATCGCTTTCACAGTGAAGTAGTGCAGATGCGAAGGGAGTATCATTTGGACCAGGAGTGAGAATTAGTGTTGTTTTACATCTTAGAGATGATTCTTTGTTGGCTCGGATAGGAGTTGTTGCGCGTTTGTTATACTATGGCCAGGTGTGGCATAAGTGGTTTTGTAAGTGTAGTAGTGGAGACTATACCGGCACACGTGTGTTTGGAGACTTAGAAGGAACATTCGGGACAAATGTTTCTAAGGGGGGAAAAATGTTACACCCCGTAGTTCCAGGGTATGTATGTGAGGACATACGTACGAGAATACGACAGTAATATTGGAAAGAAAGAAAGGTGTGATTTTTCGACGGAAAAGTTTCCGGGTTTTGTGAGGAAAAATGTTCGTTAATGGGAATTGGATTCCCAGATTTGGTATTCGGACTTTTTGGAATATTTGAGAATTTTGGATTTTTTTTTCCGGAATTGGTCACATGGGGCTCACGGGAGGAATTTACGGTTTGTGGGGCCCACTTTATTTTTGGATTTTTGGCATTACGGATATTTTCGGAAGATGAAATATTTTGGACCAATAGGAGGGCGACATGTGTCACCCCTTGGTGACACTTGGTGGACGAAATCAGGACATTGATTGCACGCTTGGCATGAAAAAGGCCAAAAACATTGGGTCAAAGTCTTGAAGATATTTTGTGTAGTAGATAGATAAGTGGGACCCACACACACATGGCCAAATCTAGACCACACACTTGCTTTGATCTTGGACATTGATTGGCCTATAAATACCCCCTTAATGCAAGACTTCTTCATCCACACTTGAGAGTTTCCAAGTCTTGAAATACTCCCTCCCCTCTCCTTGTTGTTCTCGGCAATTAGCCCTCCCCTTGACCAAAAGTTGTCCAAAAATTCTTAAAGTTTTAAGTGTTCTTCCCAGAGTGTTAGGAAGATTGTGTACCAAGAGTTGGAAAATATTTCACACCCTAGCCTAGAAACCTTACCTTGGCCGAAACTTGCCATAGTTTGAGCCTAAGTGTTCTTCACTTTTGGAGTCGATCTTGAAGAGAAGTTGTTAGAAACTTCTAAGGGTTGCTTGGAGCGGTTTGGAGCGCATGCACAAGAGCTAAACGCTGCTCGTGATCGACTTATAAATCTTGGATAATTTTGGGCTTATCGAGGTAATGATCTTTGTCCCTATTGTAATTGGATATTACATGTCAGTAGTAATGTATAGTCGAGTATACTATATGTAGAATGATTATGGATAAGAATTGAATCAGATTTACATCGATCAGTATTTACAGAAGACTTGTAGTATTATTGTGGAGTAAAAATTGTAAACGTCCGGTTAGACGTGTAACCCCTAGAATTGTCGCTTGCAGCGTGCCTCGATGAAGAGGAGATTTATGTGGTCATGCGGGGAGGTCGCCGAATTTTCCGTAGAAATAGGAACCTTGTACTTTGAAATGTGCTACAAAGTGTTCGAGAAGTTGATAGACGCTTTGTGGCCTTTATAGGGTGAAGACTACGAGTAGCGTATTCTACTTGAAGGGTGGAAAAGGCTAGCAGCGTTATAGTACTTGGGAGCGTTTTGCTAATTGTCGATAATCGTCGCGAGGTATGTGAACCTCTTCCTATCTCTTCTAGCATGATTGTGTGAACTATGTAGTACGGTAGACGTACGTGTGCTAAACTAATTTGGTTGGTTTAAAACATAAAGGGTTATAACGCTTTATGGGAAGTTTGTTATAACAACTTTATGTAGGTAAAGAAATGGTTTGTGGTTATTAAAAAGATAAGAGACTTGACTTGTATTTGACTTGAATTGTGTTAAAAAGTTGTGAAACCTCATTCGTGAGTAATGAGTACTTGGTTTTTAAAAGAATAATGTTATATTGATTTGAAATGGGAATAATTATCGAACAAGCCATTCGCGTTAATAATAAAGGAAAATGTAATAACAATTAATTATATTAAAACCAGTAGAAACCTCCATCTGCATAGAAGCTAAGATAAGACAAAATTGTATTATATTTCCTAGATCATGGCTGCTTTAATAAGATCATTAATAACAAGTATTGATTTTTCTTAAATTCCAAAGTAAGGAACTTGATTTCTAAAAGAAAGGAGATTCGAGGAACTAAAGTGTTTTGATTTAAAAGAAAGACATGTTTTTTTCTTAGAATAGTTTAAAAAGGAAGGCAGGGTTTTTGTCTTAAAATAGTTTAAAAAGAAGGCATGGTTTTGTCTTAAATTGGTTTATTTCAAAAGAAGGTATGAAAATTGTTTTGGTTTACTTAAAAAAGATAGTTACTCTATTTTGATACTACGAGTATCGTGTGACTTTTTGTGAAAGAAATGGATATTTTAAAGTGTTAAAATGCGTAGTATCTTGGGGTTAAAATCCGAATTTGTGGTAATAAAATAAAAGTCTATGAGTACGTTGACTTGCCTATGCTTGTTGTGCTAGCCTTTGTTGTGCAAGTGTTTTGATTCTGTGCTACCGAGTCTCTCGATGGAGGGCCGGTTATCTTGTTATATCCTTGGACCCATCGACACGTTGGGCCCACGTATGGTTCCATTAGGATTGTTGTTCCATGGACTAGCTCTCCATGAGGTTTTACCGATTCGGCTTTGGTATCCGTAGTTGCTCGTACTTGCCCGCCGTGGTGATTAGGCTTTGGTTCTCGTAGTTAGCCTTCGTACTTGCCCGCTCAGCTTTTGTGGCGAAGTCTCGTGACTTACGGTTGTGATCGGTGGTTAGCTCGTTACTTGCCCCGCCGCCACGTGACGCAGTGGATCTGTAGAGGTTATCGCCTTGCCACGCGTGTCGGGCCGCGCGGTATCGTGACTTACGGTTGTGATCTGGTGGTTAGCTCGTTACTTGCCCCGCCGCCTACGTGGCGCAGAAGGATCTCGCAGAGGCTATCGACTTGCCACGCGGTCGCCTTCGCGAGTCAGTGTTTGGACGAAGCTTCGTGACTTACGATTGTGATCTGGTGGTTCGCCTGGTTACTTGCCCCCGTCAGCTACGTGGCGCAGGGATGATCTGGTAGAGGCTATCGCACTTGCCACGTGTCAGCTTCGTGATATGGTTGTTTAGTATTGTTGGTACGGTAGGTTCCGTAGCGGCTTTCGTACTTGCCGCCGATCAGTGATGACGCAGTTGGATCCGTAGCTATGCCTTCGCATTTCTGCCCCAGACGGCTTTCTGCGACACAAAGGGACTCGTGTTCACGGTACTTCGTGTTATTATATCATAGATCGCCGCGGCGGAAGGTATTCCATGGGCATGATTGATGTTATAGGCGTGAGACCCATATTTATATTTGAGTGACGACTTTGAGGGCATGAGTCCCTGACTTGACATGACAGCTTATATATTATGGACTGTAGTTTGGTTATCATACATGTCTCCTGTTTTTATATAGACTGTTATGATTTCATTTACTGATTTTCGGGCCACATACTTGGTACTGTTATCGACTTTCGGGCCGCGTTCATGCCGCAGTAGGTACACCGCTTGTTGATCCTCGCTCATAGGATCACAGCATTCGCTTGAGAAGCTCCGTTTCTCCGAGGCTTATCTTTGGTATAATCCTCACATCGTAGGTACTTGTACATTCGTGGTATGGCGGGCCCCGTCCCGTCATAGTTGTTGTTACATTCTTAGAGATCCGTAGTATCGCTGTGGTCGTGGTTTGTAAAGGATTGTAAATCGTTTCGGTTATATTGTATATACATGAAGGCGTGACCGCTTTTGGTTAACCTGCTTTCTTATCTTGTATCTTGTTCCTCGCTTAAGTTTTTATTTCCGCTTATTTTCTCTGATGTTTTATCACTAGTGTGCACGGGTTAAGGCACCACTCGCGCGCCCGAGGTCGGGTCGTGACAAATTGGTATCGAGCGCTTAGTCCTCTGAAAGTGTCTACGCATCGTATCTAGTAGTCTTGATTATCGGTGTGTTGTGCACCACATCAATAATCGTGAGGCTATAGGATATTTAGGATTGGTTTCCATTCTTCTCACTCGAGATCGTGCCTTAGAGGTGTGTTATAAGTTGGACCCTCCGACGATTTCGCTTTTACCGCTATGCCTCCACGCAAGGCAACCCGGGCCCAGAAGGGCAAGGCAGCCGAGGGAGCTGCTAGTAGGACACAGAGGAGTACGAGGGCGCAGGCCCGGTCATTACATGAGATAGTGCTTCAGACGGCGAGTTTTGCGACGCCGCCAGCCCCAACAGAGTTTAGAGCCGCAGCAGAGGCTACTGAGACCACGGTACCTGAGCCTCCAGTCCCACAGCCTGGAGCAGAGGAGATGGGTTACAGGGAGATGGCCCAGTTACTAGCCAGGATCGTGGCCAGACATGAGGATAGGCTGGATGCAGCAGTTCCAGTAGCACCCGTGGTTCACCCGAGATCAGATAGTTTGAGGCTACGGGACTTTCTGTGTTGCAGCCCGCCAGAGTTCTACGGGTTGAGGCCTGAGGATGATCCGCAGGAGTTCATCCGACAGTTACAGCGGATCATGAGAGTGATCAAGGCTTCGGAGACCGAGTCAGTGGTCTTAGGTTTGCATCGGCTGCGTGATACCGCAATGATCGTTTGATTCGCGAGCTGTCCCGGGGAGTGCATGCGCCTCCAGCTGTATGGGACGAGTTTTCTGAGGCATTCCTTGGTCATTTCTTGCCGCCACAGATGAGGAGAGCACATGCCGACAGATTTTTGATGCTGAGACAGAGAGGACACACCGTTCGGGAGTACAACGTTGAGTTCGACTCGTTGGCTCGATATGTCCCTGCGTTAGTGGCACTTGCGGCCGGCAGGGCCATTTTTGCGAAATAGTGTCCGACCAGAGGTAGCGCGGCAAGGGGAAAGTGAAGCAGTAGTTACAGGTATATCCTTAACCCTCTAGAGACTAGTATGTATTGATGTGATAATGATGTGTTAAGTGTTATGTTCGGATAGCTTTGTGTTAAAATGTGATTTAGAAGCCTGGTTAGTGAAAAGGGTAAGTCTGGGGATGAGAGAATTTTGAGCCTTAGAATTTGTAAATGAGACCTTAGATGTAAGGCCGTCTTGAGTAAAAGACTTTACGGTTAATCCTTGCCTGAAAGGTATAGTACGTGGAGTTTTGTGTGAAAATTCCGTGGTAGTTGAGATGGAAGTGGTAGCTTCCATGACGTGAATTATTAAGATTGTTCCGGATCGGGAACGAGAGTTTGGCGCGATAATGGTCGTTGAGGCGATCGCGGGTCAACCCGGCCGAATAAGGTGGGTCATTCGAGTGGTCCCGCCAGTGGTAGGATCACGAGGTGCAAGGCCCAAGTTTAGGTAAATCAGACGAGTTCGTGGACGCGTTTGACCAGAGTCCTGGCCGCGGCCGAATGGCCTTCAAGAAATTCGAGGCTAGTAAGATGACCAAGTTCGAGGTAGTAACTCCAAAGATTTTGGAAATCAAGCGATGGATCGAGTATGGTACGTGTACTAGAAAGAGTTCGAGTGTACGGTAAGATGCACGAGTAAGGGATGAAGTGAACAAGTGTTAAGAGATTGGTGGTGATCGTTTCTGTTGTGAATTACTTGCCCCCGTCAGCTACGTGGCGCAGGGAGGATCTGGTAGAGGCTATCGCACTTGCCACGTGTCAGCTTCGTGATATGGTTGTTTAGTATTGTTGTACGATAGGTTCTGGTAGCTGGCTTTCGTACTTGCCCCGGTCAGTTGATGATGCAGGTTGGATCTGGTAGCTATGCCTTCGTACTTGCCCCGTACGGTTTCTGCGACACGATGGACCCGTGTTCATGTGTACTTCTTGGTGTTATTATATCATAGACTGCCGACAGTGAGGAAGGTATTCCACAGGCATGATTGATGTTGTGGGCGTGAGACCCATAGTTATATTTGAGTGATGACTTTGAGGGCGTGAGTCCCTGACTTGACATGATCGCTATATATTGTGGATCGTAGTTTGGTTATCATACATGTCTCCTGCTTTTATATAGATCGTTATGATTTCATTTACGATTTTCGCCACATACTTGGTACTGTTAGATCGACTTCCTTCGGGCCGCGTCATGCCGCAGTAGAGGTACACCGGTTGTTGATCCTCGCTCATAGGATCGCAGTCAGCGTTGGGAAGCTCCGCTTTCTCCGAGGCTTATCTTTTGGTATAGTCCTCACCGCTGGGTACTTGTACATTCTGGGTATGGCAGGCCCCGTCCCGTCATAGTTGTTGTTACATTCTTAGAGGTCCGTAGTATCTTGCAAGTGTGGTTTGTAAAGGATTGTAATCGTCGGTTATATTGTATATACATGAAGCGTGACCGTTTTGGTTAACTGCTTTTCTTATCTTGTATCTTGTTCCTGCTTAAGTTTTTGTTTCCGCTGATTTTCTCTCGATGTTGTATCACTAGGGTGCCCGGTAAGGCACGATCATGCCCGAGGTCGGGTCGTGACATCGATAACATGTACCAAATATGTGAAATGAAAGCATCAGAATGAAATCATAAGTCTATAATAAAACGGAGATGTATGATAACTCAATTAACAAAGACACGTGCCTTACTAACAATGAGAGTAACTAGAGTATACGTCTGACATAAAAATAGGAAGCTCACGATCAAAGCGTAACCATCCGTCCGCAGATCATTAAGCAATCCTACTCGGGACTATTTCACCGTGATAGTCGCGGACCGCGTTAGGTATTCCTCGTGATAGTGACTACCGCACGGGACTATTTCACCCGCATAAGCCCATAAGGACTCGCATGAGGTATTCCTCGCATCGTGGGTAGCAAATCCACGGAAACAGGTGGTATAACTATCTTGGGGATTCACCCCTCAATTATACTCTTACCCTGAAGCAAGTGGTATAACTATCTTGGGGATTTACCCCTCAGATATACTCTTACCCTGGAGAAGGTGGTATAACGATCTTGGGGATTTACCCCTCAGATATACTCTTACCCTATCTCAACTGGCCATCATACATAACATAAGCCCTACCGGCTTATCATACATAACATAAGCACTACCGGCTTATCATACAATAAATAAGCAAGTTAAGAAATCCCCCTAACTTCTTATTAGCCTTATTCATATACACTCTCATTATAGTTTACTTAAGGCACTAACATGTCATTATAAATCCGGGAGTTTAACCCAAAGTACTACGTACTTCTATTCTTGTAAAATGACTCATTTTCGTATAAAACTTCCAAGATACTAATAACCGTAGTATCAAGTCATAATTACATTTTAAGACAAGTCACAATACCTTTTTAGAAAATACATTTTCGGGCTTCTAAATCAAGTGACTTCTTTCTTTTAAAACCTTAAGCAATTGATGCCTTTAAATCAATTTGCCTTTCGTTATTTCAAGTCATTTAACATACTTAAATTACTTAGAGTAAATCACTCTTTTAACTTTCCATAAAGCTATTATAACCAACTTCCCATAAAGCCGTTATACTAGCTTTATACATTAGCAACTTACATACTTCTTTATAACCAAGAGACTTAAACTTTTCAACAAAACAAGTATCAATAATACTTTCAACTTACTTAAAGTCTCTTAACTTTTGAAAACCAAGATATCCTTAATAGTTAAACAAGTGAGTTAATTTCCTAACTCAATCAACTTGGACATTCTTAAAATAAGCCAAGGGTATCAAATGGACCTAGATTGTCAAAAACTTGTACGTCTACCGTACTATACATTTACAACTTATTCATGCTCAAGAGATAAGAAAGTTCCACATATCTCTTCGGTTTAATCCACTTGCTAAGTCCAATTCTCCGTACGTAGTATGTCAACCTATAATGACCATAACACGTCTATTAACTTCTTACTTTACACGTAGAATATTCCAAGTGCAAAGTCACTAAATTCTACGGAAAATCGGACATCACTTCCTTTGTTTCTACATACTTTGCCACCTTTTTCAAGGCCGAATTCAATAACCAAACATGCCACATTTAAGGCCCAACAAAGTAGTTAACAATAGGGGATTACACGCTTAATCAAGACATGTAAAATTCCGCCCCCAATATATAACAAACTAGTCTAAACTACAATGTCAATTCAGCAATTTGGGCAACAATACCAATTCTTCTTCCATTTTCTTTTCAATCCAAGTGGTTTAATATAACATGTTATCTAGCCACAATTGATTAGAACTACTACAATCCTTAAGTAGGTAAACATGCGACGATTCTAATATCGACCAAATTGTATTTCAATTTCAAATGGCTAAACATGTCATTTTCGGATTTGAGCTTCCAAATTTCCATAACACTTATCAAACTTCATAACACATATCACACGATCATTTCTAACTTATAATAACATGGAATCTTCAATTACAAAAGTAAGACGAAGATTATACCTCATTTAGCCCAAATATGACCCAAGACTACAAGTCGATCCTTAGCAACTTTAGCTCCTCCTTTCGTCGTTCCAATCCACTCCAAGCAACCCTTAGAAGCTTATGAAGAACTCATCTTCAAGTTCCAACTTCAAAGTTGAAGAACTCCTTAACTTTCCGCCTTGCGACTAATACAAAAACGCCACTTTTCCGGGATCTTTCTATTGAGATACACTTACAATACCCTTAGGTACCTTGGTTTAAAGTATGGAGCTTATTGGACAACAAACAAAAAATTTCTCTTCAAACCCTTGCCATTGCCGTGAGCCTCACTTTGATTTTCTCTCAATTCTTGAAATTTTTTCTAAGTATGGAGACTAGTCTTGCACTAGTAGTGGTATAAATAAATAAAACAAGGGCTAGGATTCATCCAAATGGAAGGTCAAGATGTGGTCAATTATCTCAAGCTATTGACTTCTTGACTTAGTCAAACTTATCAAGCCAAAGTCTTTGCAAGACTTGATCATCTCATTAGTGGTCAAATGACCATTGTATCCATGTCCCAATTCGTCCAAGGCCATTAGGGGGTGACACGTGTCGCCATCCCATTCGTCGCAATATTTAGTTTTCCGACAATTCCATAATTCCGATAAATTTTTACTCGTCTCTAATCTTAACATTTTTGAGTTCTTACGTACGTTCTTATAAACATATCCTGGAATTTCCGGGGTGTAACATTCTTCCCCCGTTAGAAACATTCGTCCCCGAATGTTCCTTTGGGAGTCAAACTTAAAGATAGCGACATAGCCTTCTTTTACAACTCCCACATACAAATAATGCCACACGTGGCCACATAACAATGCTCATACAAAGATGTTAAGAAGAACCCCATGTGTCAACGTCGGTTATCTGCATAAAGCTTCTGCTGACTCTAAGCTTACTAATAATCTTTCCCGGATAAGCTCCGCCTTATCCACAGCCCGCTGAATCAAGTCTGGACCAAATAACTGAACCTCGCCTATGTTGAACCATCCAACCGGCGATCTAAACTTTCTTACATACAAGGCCTCATACAGGGCCATCTGAATCTTTGGAAGGGTATGCATCGTAAATCGTAACACAACAAGAGGCAATTAACCCTCCCAGCTATCTCTGAACTCAAGAACACAGGCCCGCCACCTATCCTCAAGTACCTGGATAGAATGCTCTGCCTGACCGTCGGTCTGAGGGTGTAATGCAACACTGAGACTCACCTGTGTCCCTAAAACCCTTCTGAAAAACCTCCAGAAGTTATCTATAATCGAGCTCATCTGTCTGACATCATAAACGTAGAAACCCCGTGCAGTCTCACAATCCCCCTGCTATACAAGCTAGCATAATCCTCAGCCGAGTAAGTGGTCCCAATCCGGAAGAACACGGCCGGTTTCGCCAGCCTATTTACCATGACCCACAGGGTGTCACGACCCATTCCGGGGCCCGTGACTGGTGCCTTACCCCGGGCACCCTAGTGATACGACATCAGAGAAAATCAGCAGAAATAAAACTTAAACATGAAACAAGAGATAAGATCATAAAACAGGCTAACCAAACGGTTACCTTCCAATAAAAATATATGTATACAAATCTTTCAAACCGAACAGTTTAATCCTTTTTACCAACCCTGCCCACAACAGTACTACATACCTCTAAGAGTTTTTATACAACATGACGGGATAGGGCCCCGCCATACCCCTGAATGCACAAGAACCTACAACTCAGGGTAACATACCAAAGATAAGCCTCCGGAGAAACGGAGCTTCCCAACGCTGAACTGTGATCCTAAGAGCGAGGATCAGCAACCGATGCACCTCTACCTGCGGCATGAACGCAGCCCCCCGAAGGAGGTCGATAACAGTACCAAGTATATGGCGAAAATCAGTAAATGAAATCATAGAAGTCTATATAAAGCGGGAGACATGTATGATAACCAAACTACGATTCCTGATAAATAGCGATCATGTAAGTCGGGGACTCACGCCCTCAGAGTCATCACTCAAATATAATTATGGGTCTCACGCCCGCAACATCAATCATGCCCGTGGAATACCTTCCTCACTGCCGGCAGTCTATGATATAATAACACCACGTAGAACACATAAACACCAAGTATGTACTAACAATACTATACAACCAACCCACGAAGGCGTCACGAAATCTGGCCGACTACCGGATACCAAAGCGTGTCACGTGGCGGCCGGGGCAAGTACGAGGGCTAACTACCAGTGCAGTAGTATCACGAGACCGTCACTAAACCGAACGGGGCAAGTGCGAGGGCTAACTACCAGTACTAAGGCGAATCACCACGAGGCGGGGCAAGTCTGGCCGACCACGGATACCAAGGCGAATCGGTATAACCTCATGGAGAGCTAGTCCATGGAATAACACTATCAACGAGGAAGCGAACCCTCATCATGGCGCGTACGTGGACCATCCATCGAGTCGGTATGCCCGTGGACTATCATAGTGGAAGCATACCGGGCCACCCATCGTGTCGGTATGTCAAAATGATAAAGAGTAACACGACCGCCCTCCACCGGAGACGCGGTAACATAAGAATACAACACTTGCACAACAAGGTTATCACATAAACATAGGCACTTTACACACAACTCAAGGTACTTTCATTTTTATGCCAAAGTCGAGGTTTTACCCCAAGTACTACGTATGTTAAACTCTTTTAAAGGATCCATTTCTTTTACAAAGGTCACCCGATACATGATATAGAGTGGCTAACATCTTTTAAGTTAACCAAAACAACTTCCATACTTTCCTTTTAAAACCAAATTAAGGCAATACCATGCCTTCTTTTTAGACCAAAACACTTCTCCTTTTAAAGTCAAGTTACCGCTTTAAAACCAATGATAAAACCATTCTTTCGTTTTCATAAAGTCGTTATAACTAACTTCCCATAAAGCTGTTATAACACTTTTATGTTCTAAACCAAAAACTCTTCAATACCACAAGTCTCTTTTCTTTTAAAACGACAACAAGTATTCTTTTAGAACCCAAATAACTTACTCTTTTCAAAACAAGTAACCTATACTTAAAATCAAGTTACTTCTCTTTTTCCGAAAACAAGTCGTTATAAGTCAAGTCTCTTTTAGAAATCAAGTTCCTTACTTATTCTCATTTCCGAAATCAGTAAAACGTTATTCCTTTTAAAAACCAAGTACTCATTACTCATGAATGAGGTTTCAAACTTTTTAACAAACTTCATGTCAATTCAATTAAGTCAAGTCTCTTATCTTATAAGATTAAGTCTCTTAACTTCTAAAATCAATATCCATTCTTTTATCTTTTTAAGTCGTTATACCTAACTTCTCATAAAGCTAGTATAACTTTTTAGCTTTCAAAACCAAGTATTACTCCTCTTTCAAAAACGGTTCTTAAATCCTTTGAAATACTTCAAGATTCTTATTATTCAGGCTTAAGTCAAAAGACATTGCCGTACAACTACGTTCAGTTAACACACGTACGTCCACCGTACTATATATATATTCTTTTTAAAAAAATATCATGCTCAAGAGTATAGGAAGAATCACATACCTCGCGACGATTATCGACAGTTAGGAATACGCTCCATAGTACTGTAACCCTGCTAGCCTTTTCCACTCTTCAAGTAGAATACACTACTCGTAGTACTTCCACCTAATATAGGCCACAAACGACTATTAACTTCAAAACACACGGTTCCATATTCTACAGAAAATTCGGCGACCTCCCCGCAACGCGTAAATCTCCTCTCTATCGGTAGGCTACCAAGCAACCAGTGGGGTTTACGTCTAACCGGACGTGTACAATTCTACTCCACAATAATACAACGATCATACAAATTTCTATGTAAATACGATTCAATTCTCTTACGATATACCTTCCTTGTATATAACTTATACTTAAATCTTATACTTGACAGTATGTAAACTCTAATACAAAAGAAGGTCAAGCGTATTTACCTCGATAAGCCCAAAATTATCCAAGTTAAAAGTCGATCTGAGCAAGGTTTAGCTCTACTCGTGCGCTCCAAATCGCTCAAGAAACCCTTAGAAGTTCTACACACTTCTACTAAGTACTCCAACCAATTATGGAGATTTTTCCATAGGGTTTCGTTTAGTGGCTAAAGGAAAGTATAGTAGTATTTTCGGGCTTTTAAGTAAGAGTACTTGGAAATTCTACAAAGGTTTTGGGCTAGAGTATTTTGGCATTAAAACAATACTTGGAGAAGTATTTCTCAAACAAGGGGGGTGGTATTTTACGAGAACAACTAGGCAAAGCGGGGGGGATACTTCTCGGCCAAGGCCACTCAACGGGGGAGGGGGACCTTGGACGAAAACTACACTAAGGGGGGAGGAGGGGGCTCTCGGCTAGAGCTCTTAAGAGAGGGGGAAAGGGATTTCAAGACTTAGAAATCATTTGAGGGATGAAGAAACCTTCAAGTTAGGGGAGTATTTATAGGCCAACCAATGGCCAACCAATGGCCAAGATGAAGCCAAGTGCTAGGCAAGTGTAAGGCCAAGATTTGGGCAAGTGTACCTTATCCATTTACCACCAAAATATCCTACCAACTCCTTGACCACAAACAAGGCAAAAAACGTGCCAATGTTCTCGCCCAAACCGTCCACTTGAGGGTGACAAGTGTCACCCTCTCGTTGGTCCAAAATATTTCATCTCTCGGAAAAATCCGCAAAAATAATAAATGGCATAGCCGTAATTTTCCCTTCGTAAAGTTTGGAAAACGTTTCGTCGGAAAACGATTCTTTTCGTGGGTTGTGCACAAATTTCGACCTATGCCTAACTTTAAGGCTAAAACTTTTATACATACGCCCTCACGTACATACTCTGGAAATACGGGGTATAACACTTGGCTTTCCCCGGATGGTATAGGATATCAATATCACAATCCTTGAGTAACTCTAACCACCATTGCTGTCGCAAATTCTACTGCCTCAGTTTGCAGATATACCGGAGGCTTTTGTGGTTTGCACAAATATCCACATGAAGTCTGTATATACGTCATGCCCCCAAATCTTCAAGGCACGATTTAACTGCTGCCAGCTCTAAATCGTGAGTGGCGTAATTTCCTTCCCTGCTTCCCTAACTACCGGGAAAACATAGGCTCTATCCTTATCGGGTTGCGTCAGCACACAACCTAGCCCAACACCCAACGTGTTATCATAATAACTTAACCCTCTAGTCTCACAGGAGGGGTTAGAACTGTAGTCGTGGTCAACTTATCTTCCAATAACTGAAAGTCTTTCTTATTCCTGTGAAATATTCGGGTATCCTTAATCTCACTTTTGGTTCCTGTTTCCCTTTCTCTGTTGCAACCAAACTTGGTCACTAACTAAGAATTGATTCTTTTGCTTGCCTTCTGGCTAAGACTTCCTGTCAATCATAATTTAGGGGGGGGGGGGGATTTCCTTGATCTCGTCAAGTAGTAACCCGATGCTACCACCTTTCCTCGAGGTGTTCTTACTGCCCATTATTTACTAATGGTCTTACACTAGTCTGGGGTAATCATATCTCGTGCAACTTACATAACCATAGTCGTATTCTCCTTTATCATTCCAGCCATATCCTTACCTTAGGCTTATTATTAGCAAAAGTATTTCTATCTTGATTCATAATCGTACAATTTCATACAAGCGTGCAACCTGCATTTATATCTTTACGATACTCCCCTGACCAATTCGTACGTCGTTCTTAATTTCTCCAACACAACACTTTTCCCACGGTTATCCCCAATTGTAACCTATGGTATGACGATACTGAAGACTTTACCAGTCTCATATCCTTCGTCTAACAACATGGGTACACGCAACCCCATAATACGTAAATATGTCCTTTTACATAGGGGAGAGAACTTATCTCCCTTACTTAAACTTTCCTTGGAGTCACAACCCTACGCACAGGGTCCTCTCGCGGTCCAGTAAATATCTAATCATGACGCACCTCCTTAAAGTCATGTAGATTTTCAAAACCTACCAAAGATGCCCTCAGCTTTCCGCCGGCAATACTCGTACTTATTTTATTCTTGCCTTGTACATTTTCCTGAAATTATCCGGAAGGTCGTGGCCCTGACCGCCACACCAAACCAACTCCAAGTACCCCCAAGGGCACTTAACAAAAATTCCTTCAAATTCAATTATTACTTACTTTCTGCGTCAATTTACCTCAAGTGAACAAGTCACACAGACTTTAAAAAAAAAGAAAAACAATGATGCCAAAGAAGGAAGGATAATTCACTGGTTACTACCACTTCTCTTCCTTTACACTGGATAATCAGCTTACCAGAAAACTGTAATCGAGCCAATCTCTCTCTGCAGTCAACGTTGGCATAACAAGAGGCCAACTAGCCCGTACTCATAATGACCTCAATGTCTGTCATAACAGCTCTGCTAGGTCTGCTAGGGTCCAACGACTGTATCATTACCGAAAATCATCTACCCGCTCAGCTACCACCCAACACTCACGGGTGTAGTCACCTCGAAAGGTCCTCATGGATTCAGGCTCCATTTCTCTACACTTGGTTGCTCTCTTTTTCACTGGTCGTACTCTTTCCGTACTTCCAAACTTATACTAGCATACGTACATAAATTCCATACTAATTCTGGCCTCCTCTCTTTGGAGTTACTAAATTAAACAATATAAGGCCCATTCCGGCTCTCACAACCTGGTTCCGGTGGAACACATCCACGAACCCGTAAAATGATTAACTAAACTTGAGCCTTGCACCCTCGTGACCCTGTCACGTAGAGGGACTCCTACCAACTGATCCCATTTCATTCAAGCTATGGGGCGACCCTTAATAGGTCCCCAACCCGACTCGGCGTCGTATTTAACTCTTTTCCTTGGTCTGTCTTAACTTTTTACTACCCGAGAATGCCTTATATACCTAAGGTCTCGGTGGTTATCACATTCTTAGGCTCGCAATTTCCAGGCTCCATGCCTACCTTATCAGTCCCCCCGTAAACGGGTACAAAACTTATCGTAATACCATAATCGTGTTGTCTTGACCACAACAACCATACTTACTCCATACGGATCTCACCCGTACCATTCTCGAAATCCCACTACGTAGCTCAATCTATTAACATAGTCTTCCATTAAGTCCCTTAATTAACCTCTTAAGGGTCCATTACATTCTCACACAACTCATCATCACCTAATTATCTCAAATTAGCACGTAAAACCTTGATGAGAGTTCCTTAACTGTTTATACCTACCCGGTATTTATTTAGTCCTTACCAAATCCTGGTAATCTAAAATCATCCCAGGCAACACATATGTGACCCCCATACATAAATCTGTATAGTTGTATGTCCCAATACCAACTATACTACAAACATTACCAACCTGAATACGCAATCCAAATAATCTTTCCTGGGTCACTGCTGCCTTTCTCGTAGCTGCAAACAACATAACTTGTTAGGGAGAGATGACCCTAACCACACAGCTCTATCGCACGATCTTAGAGTGAGAAAAATGGAAACCAATCCTAAATGTTCTGCAGCCTCCTGATTATAGATGTGGTGCACAACACACCGATAATCAAGACTCTACTAGACACGGTCTGTAGACACTTTCCGAGGACTAATCGCTCGATACCACTTTTGTCACGACCAGACCGGGCGCGATCGTGCCCTACACAGGCACCCTTTCAGATACATCGAGAGAATAGCGGAACATACACAACTGATAAAATGCTCAAACATAAAATAACAACAGGCTAGCCGATAAGGCCACCTTCCGTAAGCTATACAAATAAAACAGTACATTTTTTTTCTTTTCTTTACAACCCAATCCACAATGTGACTACAAACCTCTAAGAATAACAACTCGCGGGACGGGGCCGCCATACCCTGAATGTACAACAACCGACAATACCGAGGATAAGCCTCGGAATAAAGGAGCTTCTCAATAGGTGAGCAGTGATCCTAGAGCGAGGATCGACAGCACTGTACTCTACTGCGGCGTGAATGCGGCCCGAAGAGTCGATACAACATGTACCAAATATGTGGCCCGAAATCGTAATGAAATCATAAGTCTATAATAAAGCGGAGACGGTATGATAACTCAATTAACGATTACCACGATTGCCTTACTAACAATGAGAGTAACTAGGAGTATCGTCTGATATAAAAATAGGAAGCTCACGATCAAAGCGGAACCATCCGTCGCGATATCATTAAGCAATCCTACTCGCAGGACTATTTCACCCGCGTAGTCGTGCGGACGCGTGAGGTATTCCTCGCATAGGTGTACCGCGTCGTGGGACTATTTCACCCGCATAAGCCCATAAGGACTCGCATGAGGTATTCCTCGCATCGTGGGTAGCAAATCCACGGAAACAGGTGGTATAACTATCTTAGGGATTCACCCCTCAATTATACTCTTACCCTGAAGCAGGTGGTATAACTATCTTGGGGATTTACCCCTCAGATATACTCTTACCCTGGAGAAGGTGGTATAACGATCTTGGGGATTTACCTCTCAGATATACTCTTACCTTATCTCAACTGGCCATCATACATAACATAAGCCCTACCAGCTTATCATACATAACATAAGCACTACCGGCTTATCATACAATAAATAAGCAAGTTAAGAAATCCCCCTAACTTCTTATTAGCCTTATTCATATACACTCTCATTTTAGTTTACTTAAGGCACTAACATGTCATTATAAATCCGGGAGTTTAACCCAAAGTACTACGTACTTCTATTCTTTTAAAATGACTCATTTTCGTATAAAACTTCCAAGATACTAATAACCGTAGTATCAAGTCATAATTACATTTTAAGATAGGTCACAATACCTTTTTAGAAAATACATTTTCGGGCTTCTAAATCAAGTGACTTCTTTCTTTTAAAACCTTAAGCAATTGATGCCTTTAAATCAATTTGCCTTTCGTTATTTCAAGTCATTTAACATACTTAAATTACTTAGAGTAAATCACTCTTTTAACTTTCCATAAAGCTATTATAACCAACTTCCCATAAAGCCGTTATACTAGCTTTATACATTAGCAACTTACATACTTCTTTATAACCAAGAGACTTAAACTTTCCAACAAAACAAGTATCAATAATACTTTCAACTTACTTAAAGTCTCTTAACTTTTGAAAACCAAGATATCCTCAATAGTTAAACAAGTGAGTTAATTTCCTAACTCAATCAACTTGGACATTCTTAAAATAAGCCAAGGGTATCAAATGGACCTAGATTGTCAAAAACTTGTACGTCTACCGTACTATACATTTACAACTTATTCATGCTCAAGAGATAAGAAAGTTCCACATACCTCTTCGGTTTAATCCACTTGCTAAGTCCAATTCTCCGTACGTAGTATGTCAACCTATAATGACCATAACACGTCTATTAACTTCTTACTTTACACGTAGAATATTCCAAGTGCAAAGTCACTAAATTCTACGGAAAATCGGACAGCACTTCCTTTGTTTCTACATACTTTGCCACCTTTTTCAAGGCCGAATTCAATAACCAAAAACGCCACATTTAAGGCCAAACAAAGTAGTTAACAATAGGGGATTACACGCTTAATCAAGACATGTAAAATTCCGCCCCACAATATATAACAAACTAGTCTAAACTACAATGTCAATTCGGCAATTTGGGCAACAATACCAATTCTTCTTCCAATTTATTTTCAATCCAAGTGGTTTAATATAACATGTTATCTAGCCACAATTGATTAGAACTACTACAATCCTTAAGTAGGTAAACATGCGACGATTCTAATATCGACCGAATTGTATTTCAATTTCAAATGGCTAAACATGTCATTTTCGGATTTGAGCTTCCAAATTTCCATAACACTTATCAAACTTCATAACACATATCACATGATCATTTCTAACTTATAATAACATGGAATCTTCAATTACAAAAGTAAGACGAATATTATACCTCATTTAGCCCAAATATGATCCAAGAATACAAGTCGATCCTTAGCAACTTTAGCTCCTCCTTTCGACATTCCAATCCACTCCAAGCAACCCTTAGAAGCTTATGAAGAACTCATCTTCAAGTTCCAACTTCAAAGTTGAAGAACTCCTTAACTTTCCGCCTTGCGACTAATACAAAAACGCCACTTTTCCGGGATCTTTCTATTGAGATACACTTACAATACCCTTAGGTACCTTGGTTTAAAGTATGGAGCTTATTGGACAACAAACAAAAATTTTCTCTTCAAACCCTTGCCATTGCTGTGAGCCTCACTTTGATTTTCTCTCAATTCTTGAAATTTTTTCTAAGTATGGAGACTAGTCTTGCACTAGTAGTGGTATAAATAAATAAAACAAGGGCTAGGATTCATCCAAATAGAAGGTCAAGATGTGGTCAATTATCTCAAGCTATTGACTTCTTGACTTAGTCAAACTTATCAAGCCAAAGTCTTTGCAAGACTTGATCATCTCATTAGTGGTCAAATGACCATTGTATCCATGTCCCAATACGTCCAAGGCCATTAGGGGGGGTGACACGTGTCGCCCTCCCATTCGTCGCAATATTTAGTTTTCCGAAAATTCCATAATTCCGATAAATTTTTACTCGTCTCTAATCTTAACATTTTTGAGTTCTTACGTACGTTCTTATAAACATATCCTGGAATTTCCGGAGTGTAACAGGTTGAGTCTTAGATGTAAAACCCTCTGGCTGTATCATATACACCTCCTCAATTAGATTACCATTGAGGAAGGCAGTTTTTACATCCATTTGCCAAATATGATAATCATAGTATGCAGCTATAGCAAGCAAAATCCGAATGGACTTAATCTTTGCAACAGGCGAAAAGGTTTCATCATAATCGACCCCAGGCCGTTGATTATAACCTTTAGCCACCAATCTTGCTTTATAAGTCTGTATTTTGCCATATGCATCAATCTTCTTCTTGAAGACCCATTTGCATCCTATGGGTCTAACCCCTGTTGGCAAGTCAACCAAGTTCCATACTTGGTTTATGTACATAGACTCCATTTCGGATTTCATGGCTTCTTTCCATCTATGTGAATCAATGTCTAATATTGCTTCGTTGTAGGTAGTAGGCTCATCATCATCAGGAATATCTATCTCATTATGTGTTTCAACAAGGAGATTGAGTCTTTCAGGTGCACGATGAGTCTGGTGGTCTCTGAGTTGAACATTCTGCGTTTGATGTTTCTTTGTATTTTGATTTTGAGAAGGTGTTTGTGTGTTGGACAATCCACCACCTTGAGAACTTTCAGGAATATCATTTTGAATAGGATGATGCACAACTATTGTGTCATCTATCATTGGTTGTGCATGAGGGTCTTGCATTTATGCAGTATCCTCACACTCCCATTTGGTGAAGGCGTACTCTAAGTACCCAATCATCATCAAATACTCCCTTGAATCCTTGTCTAGGTTATTTGACAAGGGTCATTCTCTACATTATTTTGTACTTCTTGAATTTCTTGAGTTCTATCTTGTTGCAACTCGTTCCTTGTAGACATAGTCTTCTTGAGAAAGTTACATTTCTGGAAACAATTACTTTATGTTCCTCAGGAAGATAGAAGTAGTACCCTCTTGTTTCCTTAGGATACCCTACAAATAATACTTCTCACTTTTAGATTCCAATTTGTCAGTGAGCAACTTCTTTACATATGCAGGGCACCCCCAGGGTCGCATGTGTCTAAGTGTTGGCTTCTTGCAATTCCATATCTCATATGGAGTTTTCTCAACTGACTTTGATGGAACTTTATTCAAAATGTAGATTGATCTTTGCAATGCATATCCCCATAGGTATGTTGGTAGAGCTGAGAAGCTCATCATGGATCTAACCATATCTAATAAGGTACGATTTCTCCTCTCAGCAACACCATTCATTTGTGGCGTTAGGAGTGTCCATTCTGAATGGACTCCATGAAGCTTCAAGTAATCTAGAAATTCTTTACTTAAGTACTCACCTCCTCGATCTGATCGAAGAGTTTTAATACTTGTTTCAAGTTGCTTCTCTACTTCTGACTTGTACTCCATGAATTTCTCAAAAGCTTCAGACTTATGTTTCATAAGATACACATGCCCAAACCTTGAGAAATCATCTGTAAAAGTGGTGAAATAAAGAAAGCCTCCATTAGCTTGAGTTGGAAAAGGCCCATATACATCGGTATGGACTAACTCAAGAACCTCCTTGTGACGCACTTCCTTTCCCAGAAAGTGATTTGGTTGTCATCTTTCCTCTTAAGCAAGATTCGCAATCACCATATGACTCTAAGTCAAATGGTTCTAAGTAATCTAATTTCCTCAATCTTGCTATCCTTGATTCATTGATGTGACCAAGTCTGCAATGCCATAAGTAGGTGGGATTTCTTTGATTACTTATTTTAGCTCTTTTATTTTGTATATTGAAAATTTCATGGCTACAATTTAGAACATACAATCCATCCACAAGCGGAGCATTTTCACAAATAAAACCTTTATAAGATAAAACATAGTTTCCATTGGTAATATGTGAGGAAAACCACTCAATGTCTAACATAGGGATATAAATAATATTTCACGTCAAAGACGGAACAAAATAACAATTATTAAGTTCTAAACAAAAGCCTGAAGGTAAATTTAGTCTATAAGTCCCCACGCGTTCCGCATCAACTCTAGCTCCATTGTCAACGCGTAGATCTACTTCCCAAGGTCCAACCTTTCTGCTGTCAATTAGCCCCTGCACATTATTACAAATGTGTGAGCCACAAGCGGTATCCAATACCCAACAGTGAGAATTAGTTATAGACATATTTATTTCAATAACAAACATACCTTGTCGGCGGGCGGCACGCTTGTGCCTTGTCTCCCCAGGGGCATGCGATCTTCTTCCAATGTCCCTTTCTCTTACAATTGAGGCAAACATCGGACTATCTTGGCCTTCTTTGAACAACTCCTTTAGGTTTCATAGTTGTGGGTTTGGCGGCAACCGCCTTACCCTTCTTCTTCTGCATATTCTTACCCTTAGGTTTGAACTTGCTAGATGAGCCCACCATGAGCACATCTTTACCTTTGGAGGTGGACGAATCGAAGGTCTTCAACATATTATGAAGTTCTGGGAGACTTGCTTTCGTTCCATTCATGTTGTAATTCACAATGAAGTTCTCAAAGAAACCAGGAAGCGAGTTCAAGATTAGATTAACAGAAACATTCGCAGCGACCGTTCCAATCGAAGTCAACCTCTCAATTAATCCAATCATCTTCAAAACATGTTGTGACACACGACCCATTCGTTTAGCTTACACTTAAGAGATCTCTCAACGGTTCATACTCCGTTTATGCGAGGCGCGAGTCATAGAGACTCTTCAAATGTTCTAGCATCTCGTTGGGGCCCATATTTTCATGTTGTCTTTGTAACTCTGGAGTCATAGAAGATAGCATAACACATTGTGCTGCAACAACATCATCAAGATATTTCTGATAGGCTGCTTTGTCAAACAGAGCATACTCTTCAGAATCTTCAGCAGGGACTGTAGGGAGTGATGTATCCAATACATACTCAATCTTTTCTAATCGCAGTACCAAACACATATTTCTTAACCAGTCAGGAAAATTGGCTCCATTCAACTTGTTCGTTTGACCAACATTTTAAGTAGATTCGACATTTATCAAGAAAAGATAGACTTGAAATTAATATTTTAATATAATTTCTATTGAACACATTCATTAACTAACTAACTAACATGGTCTTTAGTTTAATTAGCTCCCACTATTTTAACATACTCTTTTACCCCATAAAGAATACGGACTCAAATCAAATATGGTCACAATGGGCCAAGATCCAAACTCATGTTGTCTCCGCGTTTGCTGAGGCTGATAACTTCAACAACATGATCTGGTAGGTCTCTAAACCAATTGCAAACAATTTGCAACTCTTGGTTGACCGAATGTTCTAAACAATTCGATCTGCGTCCCTTTGTCCGACACTGGGCGCCAGGCAACTGCAAGTCAACCTTATGCATTGCAATTATGTATCTAAGTGGGCTTAGCCTTCATCAAGCAAACACTGGGGTGTAAATACTCACGAAGGTTTATCACCTACTACAACATTTGTATGCATCTATGAAAGGGTTTGAGTCCTCGTAGACTTAGAGCAAATGCTGGGGCATAAATACTCATCTCGCCGAAAAGGATTTTGCACCACAATCAATTATAACGGACGACACGTTCATTTTAAATGAGACTTGTATTAAATTTGGGGAACATTTTAATTCAGGGTTATGACCAAGATCAACTATTATATCATACATCATATGACATCCTATCATGCAATTTCTAAACACATTTAGATGGGAAACCATCAAACCCAATAGGCATGATATAAGATGGTTTTAATCATATACTGGGCGCCGTCTACCCAGACAAATATTTGTGGACTCTATTCTAATTATTTAAATGACAATCAATTAAACAATTAGGAGAAACAATTAATTTGTGCACACATTATCAAATAATATGCTAAATAACAATAATTGTGGGTTAATTAATTTATTTCAATTTAGGAAATATTTAAATTCAAAATTTAAACTCAATTTTCAATTTTCGGAATTTTCTGCTCATCCAAACAGTCCCTTAATAATTCAGAAATTAAAATTTAATTTTCAGGGGTATTTCTGCAATTTTCAGAACCTTAAAATATTTACAGATTTACCCAGGGACCAAATCTGCTTTTCTGAAATTTACAGATTGACCCAGGGACTGAATCTGCTGATTTTAAAAACTTGTAAAATTTCAGAAATATCTCAGGGACTAATTTGTAATTTTCAGAACTTAAAATATTTTCAGATTTGTTGAAGGACCAATATACAATTTAAAAACCCTAATTTTAATTGCAAAAAGGTCCTTATACTATTTCAAAACCAATTCCAACCCCAAATCAAATTTGGGATTCGGATTTCGGGGCGAAATTGACGGAATTAAAACACACCAAGCGATGTCACACATCGGGACGAACTCACCAGTGGTTTTCACCACTGATTTGGTGGCCCACGGTGGCCGGAATCTGAGACGCCGCCGGTGGGTTCTAAAACTGTCGGTGGTGCTCCTTTTCCGGTCATCGTTGTCATGTAACACTACCACCATTAGATTCCTCTCGTCGAGACGAACACGATGGTACTATTACTTTCTGATTTCGTCGCCCGTGGTGGCCGGAAACAGTCCCGCCGTCGGCGGTTTCCGGCGACTTTTCCGGCGTCTTCATCGCGTTCTGCCACCTCTCAACACCTTTATCGACCATCTTAAAAAGTGGATTTCTCGATAATAGTGGAGACGGTGTTAGTACACGTCGAATCACCGAAAAATTCACCGGAATCCGCCACTGTTCACGCCGGAATAATGCGCGACCTTTGTTGGCGAACGATGGCGATCTTGTTCATCGTGAGCATGGCGATGCTTCGCTCACGAAAAAAAAATTATAAATTCCGAAAATCAGTTTTAAATCAGAACAATTAATTTCCCACATATCGTTATTAAAGATTATCGTATAATCATTAAACTAGCCTGGGCTCTGATACCACTGAAGGGATTTGTTGGGTGTAAAACACACAAGTAAGGCACAACGGAAGTTTAAAATTTTGAGTAAACTTACTTGCTCCAACAAACGTTTCTGGTATGATTATATGATAATTCAAATTTGCAAAGACATAAAAGAAAAATTTACAGTTTACGCTTTTAATGTAGTCTCTACTAAAAGGTGCGCACGCGATTGTCAATCCGGGTGCAAGCCTTGCTTCGGTATATTCCTTTGCCCAAGAAAGCTAGGAAATCTTGGTAGAGGTTTGAGAGAATTTATTTCCTGAACTCTAAGTTCAGAAAGTGGAAAAATGAGTTCAACTGATAATCTCTATGTGAGATGATAAATTCCTTTCATTCGCGACACACTCGATCAAGCTTAAGATTTGTCAAGTGTCTATCCAAATGGCTTGATCATTTTATCCCATCTATATTAGTCGACAACTAGACCATATTCTAGATATGTCTCTTGCATTGGCCAATGACTTGGTCGACCTAACATCTCTGAGAAGCTGAGTGTTCTCTCAAAATTCCAATCGTGGAATGAATCCTATTCTTGGCTCAACTACCACCTTCAATCTACTTCGTAATGCACCCAATACAAGTCGCGTCTCAACCTATAAGGCATTTGAGCTTAGGACAGGATCAAAGTGCATTACTCCGTAAACAAGGCGATATTGACCTCAAGTCTAAGGACCTCTATCTCCCGTCGCGATAATACTCTAGACATGTATAACAAATAGTTTATCAGCAGGGTATGCCAATACTCCTCTAAGAGTATCCATGTGTCCATCACTAGTAACTATTGCTAGCAGTAAGTGAGATATACTACATTTTGTAAGAATGTGATGCAGATCACATGTCGACTTATAACATATCATTGATATCCCATTCTCAATGATCATTAGTCTAGGCTATTTTAAGAACTACACTCTATCATTAATATCTCACACTATTAATGACAATGTAAGTTCAAGGGATGCACATTAATGAATAATATAAACAATCAAATAATAATTCAATAATTGCAAATGCCTAGTATATATTAATCTTATTAATAATATGAATGTGTTCAAGTACATGTGCTCCTAAAATGATTGTTTCTAGGACATATATACTTTCAATATACAACTTTCATTATCCTCTTTAAATATCTAGAAATAATTATTAAAAAAAACATACAAATATACAACTTTCATTACTCTCTTTAAATATCTAGAAATAATTACTAAAAAAAATCAAATATACTACTCATGTTCTGTTTTGAGTATGCTATTGTTAATTTTAGGACCTTTCTCGTACTTAGGAATGAGGATAGTGTAACTCATTTGGATTATCCTTCTCCTTTTTCTATTGTCTTCTTTCAAATATTCCGAATATTATTAATATTTTAAATGCGGCAAAATGTGTTCTACAATTTTAACTGAAAACTGATTTCAATGTACTTTTTAAAATAACTATTAAGTATAATATTATTCCTTTTTTTTATAATGTATTATTAATATAAATGAAGCTAGTCCAAGAATTTTAAATGAAGCTAGTCCTGAGAAATGCGGTAAAATGTGCTCTGCAATTTTAACTGAAAACCAATTCCAATGTACTTTTTAAAATAACTATTAAGTACAATATTATTCTTTTTTCTAAAATGTATTATTAATATAATACATTATAGAGTACATGCAAAATTAGTATTGTAATAATATTTAAATATTATTTACACTTTAAATTAGTATTGTAATAATATTTAAATACTATTTGCACTTTAAATTAGTATTGTAATAATATTCTACTAATATTTAAGTACTATATTGCACTTTAAATTCTATTATCTATTTTTAATTTTTATTTACATACTTTCATCTATTTATATGTATATTTTTATATATATGTATGTCCATTTTGGTAATTCTATATTCAAAAGCAATTTTGATCACAACTATCCTGTTATACCCCGTAGTTCCGGAGTATGTATGTGAGGACGTACGTACGAATATTTAAACCCTAATTAGGGTAAGAATGAAAGAATTGTTTTCCGACGGAAAATATTCCGAACCTTGTGAAGGAAATTTTTACGTTTTCAATATTTTTATGGAATTTTTCTGAGAGATTAATAATTTGGACCAATTGGAGGGCGACACGTGTCACCCAAGAGCCATGTTGGACGATTTTGGTGCCATTAGTGGGCAAGTCAAATGGTCAAAGTCTTGCATGGTCTTGCATGACATTTGTGGGACAAGTGTACAAAGAAACCTACATCCTAAATCTCTACCATACACATGTTTTCATCCTAACCCTTGGTTGTCCTATATAAACCCCTCTAGTTGATGAAAATCTTCCACACTTAGAACATTTCAAGACTTGAAAATATTTTCTCTCCCTCCCTTCTTGTTCTCGTCCAAACGCCCCTTTACTTGAGCAAATGTTGTCCAAAAATTCTTAAACTTATAAGTGTTCTTCCTCAATGTATTAGGAAGATTATTAACCAAGGGTTAGACAAGATTTCACACCACTAGCCTCAAACCCCCCCCCCCCCCCTTGGCCGAGAGTGGGCAGATTTTCGGGACTGTTTTGGACAGATTTTTAGTCAAATTTGGAAGGGAATATCTCCTAACATATTAGGAGTTTTTGGGTGTTTCAAAAGCCTAAAATGAAGTTCGTCGAGTCTAGTTTCCAACGCAACAAACCGCTCGTCGATATGACACTGGAGTAGAGATTTATCGACGTTACAAGTTCAGCTGACGAAGCAGTGGCTAAAAATCTGGACAGTCACGTTTTTTTGGGCTATTTTGAGGTAATGAACCTTAACCTCTTTGTGAAGTTGATTATTATGTATATATGGATATTATACATATATTGGAAGTATATTATGGACTATAAGATATAAAGAAAGATTTGGATCTTGTTAAGATGTTAAAAGGAGAATTGACATATTATCCATTAAAATGGTAAAAATGTATCCATTACTTACTAAGAAGTGAACAACAAAGAAACTATAACTTATATAAAGATTGGAATATAAGTTGAAGGACTAATGAAGTAATTGGATAAGTAAAATTGTAAAAGTTGGCCAAGGACCCTAACTTAAGGACTGTATCTACTTTGGACCGTATCTACTTTGGACCGTATCTACTTTGGACTGTATTTTTATTATTGTTGTTATGAAGGAGAGATTGTTAATCGCGTTCCGTTTGGGCGTGTTATCCCCTTCTTTTATTATTGTTGTTATGAATGAGAGATTGTTAATCGCGTTCCGTTTGGGCGTGTTATCCCCTTCTTTAATTATTGTTGTTATGAAGGAGAGATTGTTAATCGCGTTCCGTTTGGGCGTGTTATCCCCTTCTTTAATTATTGTTGTTATGAAGGAGAGATTGTTAATCGCGTTCCGTTTGGGCGTGTTATCCCCTTCTTTAATTATTGTTGTTATGAAGGAGAGATTGTTAATCGCGTTCCGTTTGGGCGTGTTACCCCCTTCTTTAAAATTCGGTATTATTGCACCTTAATTATAGTATGTTAATTACGGTTATCGGGCCTTGGAAAAGGTGGAAAATTGAGTAGAAATGGGGGAGGTGCTGCCGAATTTTCCGTAGGATATGGAACCTTGTTCTTAGAAATATCCTACGAAGAGATCTAGAGGTTAATAGACGTTTTCATGGCCATTATAGGTGGAAGTACTACGAGTAGCGTATTCTACTTGAAGGGTGGAAAAGGGCTAGCAAGGTTATAATACTTTGGAGCGTTTTGCTAATTGTCGATAATCGTCGCAAGGTATGTGAACCTTTTCCTATCCTTTCTAGCATGATTATTGTAAACTATGTAGTACGGTAGACGTACGTGTGCTAAACGAATTTGGTTGGTTTAAAACATAAAGTGTTATAATGACTTTATGAGAAGTTAATTATAACGACTTTATGTAGGTAAAAGAATGGTTTATTGATTTTTAAAAGATAAGAGACTTGACTTATATTTGACTTGTTGTAATGCTAAGAACTTGAATTGTGTTAAAAAGTTGTGAAACCGCATTCGCAAGTAATGGGTACTTGGTCTTTAAAAGGATAATTTCATATTGATTTCGGAAATGGGAATAAGTATCGAACAAACCATTGCAGCGTTAATAAAGGAAAAAGTAATGACAATTAATTATATTAAAACAAGTAGAAACCTTCATCTGCATAGAAGCTAAGATAAGACAAAATTGTATTACATTTCCTAGATCATGGCTGCTCTAATAAGATCATTATAAACAAGTACTGATTTTCTTAAATCCCAAAGTAAGGAACTTGATTTCTAAAGGAAAGGAGACTTGAGGAATTGAAGTATAAATTGGTTTAAAAAGAAGGTATGGAAATTGATTTTTGGTTTACTTAAAAAGATAGTTACTCTATTTGATACTACGGGTATCGTGTGACCTTTATAAAAGAATTGGATCTGTTGAAAGAATTTAAGTACATAGTACCTTGGGGGTTAAAACCCGGATTTGTGGTCATAAAATGAATGTCTAAAAGTATGTTGAGCTTGCATATGCTTGTTGTGATAGCCTTTGTTGTGCAAGTCTTTGTATTTACGTACTCTGGCGTCTCTCGATGGAGGGCCGACTATCTGGTTGATTGATGGACATACTGACACGTTGGGTGGCCCACGAGTATGCTCCCATTATGATTGTGGTCTTGTTATTTGCTTTGGACATACTGACACGTTGGGTGGACCACGAGTATGCTTCCATTATGATTGTTATCTTGTCATTTCCTTTGGACATACTGACACGATGGGTGGCCCACGGGTATGCTTCCACTAGGAGTGTTGTCTTGTTATTTGCTTTGGACATACTGACACGTTGGGTGGCCCACGAGTATGCTTCCATTATGATTGTTACCTTGTTATTTCCTTTGGACATACTGACACGATGGGTGGCCCACGGGTATGCTTCCACTAGGAGTGTTGTCTTGTTATTTGCTTTGGACATACTGACACGTTGGGTGGCCCGGTATCTTCCATTATGATTGTTATCTTGTTATTTCCTTTGGACATCTTGACACGATGGGTGGTCCACGGGTATCGTCCGTTAGGATGGTTCCATGGCCATGCTTATCACAGGAGTAAGATCTTGGGGCATGCGGCCGTTGTCTTGAGTTAAATTCACAGGTTATATTTGAGTGATGACTTAGAGGGCGTGAGTCCCTGATTGGACATGACTATGTATATGTTGTGTACTGTAGTTTGGCTATCATACATGTCTCCTACTTTATATAGACTATTATGATTTCATTACAGTATTTTCAGTTTCACATACTTGGTACCTGTTGTACTGACCTCCTTGAAGTGCGTTCATGCATGAGTTGAAGTGCGTTATCACGACCCGAACCGGGCCGTGGTGGTGCCTTACCGGGCACCCTAGTGAATCAACATCAGAGAAAATCAGAGGAAATAAAAAAAAACGAACTTGAATTTAAAAGACATTCTAAATAAGCAGAGCCAACCAAAGCATTTGCCTTGGTATATACATAAATACGAACAATTATCCTTTTCTGGACTACGCCCCCAGCTGCTCTGGACCTCTAAGATTTATACAACAACTATGGCGGGACGGGCCCGCCATACCACGAATGTACAAGGACCTCTGAGAACTCGAGGGTAACATACCAAAGATAAGCCTCAGGAAGGCGGAGCTTCAACACGAAAGGTGATCCTAAAGCGGGGATCGACAACCGATGTACCTCTACTCACTGCGGCGTGACGCGGCCCCGAGGAGGTCGATGCTGAGTACCAAGTATGTGAAAGCGTAAAATCAGTAAATGAAATCATAGCGATCTATATAAAGCGAGAGACATGTATGATAACCAAACTACGATGCACAACATATAAATAGTCATATCAAGTCGGGGACTCACGCCTCCAAATCATCACTCGTGCGTGGAATTCCTTCCTCACCGCGGCTATGATATGATAACAATAAGACAATCAAAGGAGCATACGTGCGCTACGATCGTGTCGATATGTCGAAGGAAACACTAAGACAACATTCCAAATGGAAGCATACGTGCGCTACGCATCGTGTCGGTATGTCAAAGGAAACAATAAGACATCATTCCAAATGAAGCATACGTGCGCTACGCGTCGTGTCGGTATGTCCAAAGGAACAACAAGCGGCAATCAAAATGGAAGCATGCGTGCGCTACGCATCGTGTCGGTATGTCCAAAGCGATTAGCAAAAGTAACACTATCAGCGAGGCGTGCAGTGGAATTTCTCGTCGTGCCAGCGCGTCGAATAAGTTCTCAACAAGTCAACCGACCCTCCATCGAGGACGGTGGTATAGAAACACAATTCTTGCACAACAAAGGCTATCACAACAAGCATAGGCAAGTTTCATAACAACAAGCATAGGCAAGCTTCACAACAACAAGCATAGGCAAGTTTCACAACAACAAGCATAGGCAAGTTATACCTGACTCAAGGTACTTTCATTTTATGCCAAAGTCCGGGTTTTAACCCTAAAGTACTACGTAAGTTAAATTCCTTTTTAAGAGATCTATTCCTTTTATAAAAGTCACCCGTTACCCGTAGTATAAAAATAGAGTGACTTACATCTTTTAAGTAAACCAATACAACTTTCATACTTTTCCTTTTTAAAACCAAAATTAAGGCAATGTCATGCCTTCTTTGTTGGACCAAAATACTTCTCTTTTTAAAGTCAATTTACCACATTAAAACCAATGATAAAAACCCTTCTTTTGTTCTCATAAAGTCGTTATAACTAACTTCCCATAAAGTCATTTATAACACTTTATGTTTTAAACCAATTTAAGACAAAACAATGCCTTTCTTTTCCCTAGAGTTCCAGTTTGCCTAATTTCAATTACTCAAGTCTCATTACTTTAGAAAAGTTTCATAGTTCGATGTCTTAATTTCCTTTAAAACAATTGAGTAACATATGCCATAGGCGAGTAGGTTATTCTTGTTCATAAATCTTATTTAAGCAGCCATGATCTAGGAAATGTAATATCATTTTGTCTCATCTTAGCTTCTATGCAGATGGAGGTTTCTACTGGTTTTAATAATACTTCTTTATTCAATACATTTCCTTTATTAACGCTGCAGTGGTTTGTCGATACTCATTCTGATTTCCGAAATCAGTAAAACATTATTCCCTTTTTAAAACCAAGTACTCATTACTCACGAATGAGGTTTCACACAAACATCCATATTAAGTCAAGTCTCTTATCTTTTAAGAATAAGTCTCTTAACTTCTAAACCATTAAACCATTCTTTTTATCTCTCTTAAGACGTTACACCTAACTTCTCATAAAGCTGGTATAACTCTTATGTTTTCAAACCAAGTATACACTTCTTTCAAAAAGGTTTCTTAATCTTTTAGAATACTTCAAGGTTCTTTATTATCACACATCAAGTCGGTTATAAGTCAAATCAGTTATCTTTTAAAAACCACAAAGCATTTCTCATTTACATGAAATTTATTATAACAACTTCCCATAAAGACGTTATAACACTTTATGTTTAAAAACAATCAAATACATTTAACACATGTACGTCTACCGTACTACATAGTTATACACATATCATGCTAGAACAGATAGGAAGAGGTTCACATACCTCGCGACGATTATCGACTAATAGCAAAACGCTCCAAGTACCTCAAACCGTCGGCTACACTCTAAGCCAAGCAGATCACTCCACACGTAGTACTACAACCTATAGAGGCCACAGGCGCCTATTAATATCTTTAGATCCCGACGTAGAATATTCTCTGAAAATTTGGCACACTCCCCCATGACAGCGTAATTCTCCTCTCTATCGGTGGCTACCAAGCCCAACCGGGGTTTACACGCTTAACCGAGGGCGTGTACAATTATACTTCACAGTAATGCTATCCAAGTCTACTGTAATACTGTCCTAAGTCATTACAGTTCCGTTCTCTTCTTAAAGTGCAGGCTTAAGTCGCAAGACATTGCCGTAAGTATTATTCAGGCTTAAGTCAAAAGACATTGCCGTAAGTATAATTCAATTCTATATATAGTATACTTCAACTATATATTCCAACAACATGTAATTTCCAATTACAATAGAAGGTCAAGAGTGTTTACCTCGATAAGCCCAAAATTATCCGAGTTTAAATGTCGATCCTGAGCAAGGTTTAGCTCACTGCAGGCGCTCGACCGCTCCAAACAAGCCTTAGATGTTATAACCAACATCTACCTAAATACTTCAACTAACAATGAAGATTTCCTTAGGGTTTCGTTTAGAGGCTAAAAGGAAGTATAATGGTATTTTCTGGGCTTTTGTATAAGTGTAACCTTGGGAATACTACAAGGTATTTGGGCCAAGGTATTTGGGCATTATAACAATACTAGGAGAGTATTTCTATACCACAAAAAGGGGGGTATTATACGAAAACAACTAGGCTAGGGGGGGTGTACCCCACGGCCAAGCCTCTACAAGAGGGGGAGGCCCTCTCGGCCAAAGCTTCACAAGGGAGGGGGGAGGGGCTTTGGACGAAGCAAACAAGAGGGAGGGAGTAGTGTGAGACTTAGAAAGATTGCTCAAGTTTGGATGAAGAAAGTCTTCAACTTAGAGGGGTATTTATAGGTCAAGGAATGGCCAACCAATGGCCAAGATTCTTCAAAGTGTTAGGCAAGTGTATGGCTAGGATTAAGCCATGTGCACCTTATCCATCTAACACACAACTTGCACAAAATATCCTACCTAACCATGCCACCTATTTTCGTCCAAACCGCCCCAAGTCCTTCCAATGTGAGGTGACACATGTCACCCTCCCGTTGATCCAAAATATTTCGTCTCTCGGAAAAATCCGCAAAAATTATAAATGACATAGCCGGAATTTTCCCTTCGCAAGTTTAGTAAAACGTTTCGTCGAAAAACGATTCTTTTTGGCACTTGTGCCCAAATTTCGAAACTAGCCAACTTTAAGGCTCAAATTATAATACGTACGCCCTCACGTACATACTCTGGAAATACGGGGTATAACATTCTCCCCTCCTTAGAAACATTCGTCCCGAATGTTCCTTCTCGAAACAGATAACGAAGAAGTTCCTTCTAACAAGTTGTCAACGGCACACCTGGCCACGTAACACACGCGTTCTCTTCCTCCTTACTCGTCGTGCCGCTTCTCGAACACTTGAACTCTTCTAGTATCGTACCACACTTGATCATCGCTTGATTCCAACACTTTGGAGTCACAACCTCCAAACATGGTCATCTTACTAGCTTTACTTTCCTCTAAGGCCATTCCCGGCCTTCACGAACCGATTCTGGTCGAACATATCCACAAACTCATACGATGGTCATCTAATACTGGGCCTAGCACCCTCGTGACCCTACCACCTGGTGGGACCACCCAGAGCTGGCCCCACTCGAACAGGCGCGGGTTGGCCTCAGCGTAGCCCCAACCCGACCCACTTAACGCATTACGCTCTTGATCCGATCCGAACAATCTTACCTCTACAGTCATGAAAGCTACCACTTCCATTTCACACTACCCAGGACTTATCACACAATACATTCTAGGCATAAAATGCACTCAAACAAGGATCACTTGCAAAAAACTTGTACTCAAGCGACGCTTACATCTAAGGTCTCAAGCGTAATATTCTAAGGTTCATCATTTTCTCACCCCAGCTTACCCTTTTCACTAAGCATGTTTCTAAGTCACATTTTAGCACAAAGCTATCCGAACATAACACTTAACACATTATCATAACATACAAAACTCTAGATGGTTAAGGATATACCTGAAAATAGGCGGTTCAAAGGACCGCTAAAACTGGGAACTTCCACGCGACCTCTCAGTGGCCGCGTGCATGAACATCTGCTGGCTATGGAAGGTGAAGAACCATGGCCCAGCCCGTAGTCTGTGCTATCTACCAGCGCTACCCACAGTGGACGGTTTCTCCCAAAATGGCCTGCTGTCATGTAAAACAAACTCCGGACTAGCGCGACACCACGCTGTGGAGTCTACCACGTGATCCTGTGAGTAGGGGTGGCTTGGTGGCTAACACCTGCTCTCAAATCTGAACCCTTGGAGCCACGACTGCTCACGAATACTCTGGATGCCTTGAAGATTGTGGATGAGCACTCTGCACTGGCGGAGGCGTATAACTAGTCTGCTGCTGAGGCGGTCCGCCTCGAAAGTCACCAAAGGACCTGCTGTTACGGCCTCTTACCTGCGACCTTGGTCATTCAGTCGATTTCTCGCTCCTCACCCTAGTGCATAAGCTGCATGCGGGCAATGTCCGTGCCGTGAAGAGCTACACGAACAACTCTGCTGGTAATCATCGAGCCTGTAACATATCGGTGCACTCGATCCTCATACTAGCCACTAATGCGGGGGCGTGCGGCGATGAGTCGAACTCACATTGTACTCTGAACGTGCGCCGATTCTGCGCAACACCAAAAATATGTCGGCGAGCCCTCCTCATCTGTGGAGGCAAGAAATGTCAAGAAATGCCCTTGCGAACTCGTCCCGAATGGTGGAAGTGCATTCTCTCATCGGGACAGCTCGCGAATCAAACGATCATTGCGGTATCACGCGCGGCCGATGCGAACTAGGACCCGACTCGGTCTCGAAGCCTTGATCACTCTCGCGATCGCTGCAAGCGTCGGATGAACTCCTGCGGATCATCCTCGGGCCTCGACGTAGAACTCTGGCGGGCTACGTCTCGGGAAGTCACGTAGCCTCGAACTATCCGATCTAGGGTGAACCACGGTGCTCTTTGGGCTGCTGCGTCCGGCTATCCTCATATCGGCCACGGCCGTGGCGATGGCTGAGCCATCTCCTTGTACCCGTCATCTCGCTCCGGTGTGGGGTGGAGGCTCGTGCTTGTAGTCTCGGCGACCCTTTGTGGCTCTCTAAACTCTTTGGTCTTTGGCGGTGTCGCAAAACTCATCGTCGAAGTACTATCTCAGTCTTGGCCAGGAACTGCGCCCTCGTACTCCTCTGTATCCACTAGCGGCTCCTCGGCTGCCTTGCCGTCTGGGCACAGGTTGCCTTACGCGGAGGCATAGCGGTAAAGGAAAGGAATACGTCGGAGGGTTGACTCATCACATGACTCTAAGGCACGATCTCGGCGTGAGAAGAATGGAAACCAATCCTAAATGTCCTATAGCCTCACGATTATAGATGTGGTGCACAATACACCGATAATCAAGACTACTACTGAACACGGTGCGTAGACACTTTCAGAGGATTAAGCGCTCGATACCACTTTTGTCACGACCGAACCGGGCGTGGTCGTGCCTACCGGGCACCCTGGTGAATCAACATCGAGAAAATCAGCGGAAATAAAAAAACACTGAACATGAATTTAAAAGACATGCTAAATAAGCAGACTGACCAAAGCGATTTGCCTTGGTATATATACATAAATACGACGATTATCCTTTTTACGGACTACGCCAGCGGTGCTCTGGACCTCTAAGATTTATACAACAACTATGACGGGACGGGGCCGCCATACCACGAATGTCTGAGGACCTACGAACTCGGGTAACATACCAAAGATAAGCCTCGAAGGCGGAGCTTCAACACGCTGAAAGGTGATCCTAAGCGGGGATCGGCGTGATGTACCTCTACTGCGGCGTGAGCGGCCCGAAGGAGGTCGATGCAGTACCAAGTATGTGAAGCGTAAAATCAGTAAATGAAATCATAGCGATCTATATAAAGCGGGAGACATGTATGATAACCAAACTACGATCTGCAACATATAAATAGTCATATCAGTCGAGGACTCACGCCCAAATCATCACTCGTGCGTGGAATTCCTTCTCACGCCGTGATGCATGATATGATAACAATAAGGCGACAATCGAGGAGCATACGTGCGCTACGCGTCGTGTCGGTATGTCCAAAGGAAACACTAAGACAACATTCCAAATGGAAGCATACGTGCGCTACGCGTCGTGTCGGTATGTCCAAAGGAAACAATAAAACGACATTCCAAATAGAAGCATACGTGCGCTACGCGTCGTGTCGGTATGTACAAAGGGAACAACAAGGCGACAATCAAAATGGAAGCATGCGTGCGCTACGCATCGTGTCGGTATGTCCAGCGATTAGCAAAAGTAACACTATCAGCGAACGTGCGTGGAATTTCTCGTCGCTGTTGACGCGTCCAAATAAGTTCTCAACAAGTCAACCGACCCTCCATCGAGAGACGCGGTAGTATAGAAACACAATTCTTGCACAACAAAGGCTATCACAACAAGCATAGGCAAGTTTCATAACAACAAGCATGGCAAGCTTCAACAACAAGCATAGGCAAGTTTCACAACAACAAGCATGGCAAGTTATACCTGACTCAAGTACTTTCATTTTATGCCAAAGTCGGGTTTTAACCTAAAGTACTACGTAAGTTAAATTCCTTTTTAAGAGATTTATTCCTTTTATAAAAGTCACCCGTTACCCGTAGTATAAAAATAGAGTGACTTACATCTTTTAAGTAAACCAATACAACTTCCATACTTTTCCTTTTAAAACCAAAATTAAGGCAATGCCGTACCTTTGTTGGACAAAATACTTCTCTTTTTAAAGTCAATTTACCACATTAAAACCAATGATAAAAACCCTTCTTTTGTTCTCATAAAGTCGTTATAACTAACTTCCCATAAAGTCATTTATAACACTTTATGTTTTAAACCAATTTAAGACAAAACAATGCCTTTCTTTTCCCTAGAGTTCGGTTTGCCTAATTTCAATTACTCAAGTCTCATTACTTTAGAAAAGTTTCATAGTTCGATGTCTTAATTTCCTTTAAAACAATTGAGTAACATATGCCATAAAGTGATAGGTTATTCTTGTTCATAAATCTTATTTAAGCGACCATGATCTAGGAAATGTAATATCATTTTGTCTCATCTTAGCTTATGCGGATGGAGGTTTCTCTTGGTTTTAATAATACTTCTTTATTCAATACATTTCCTTTATTAACTTTCTGTGGTTTGTCGATACTCATTCGATTTCCGAAATCGGTAAAACATTATTCCTTTTAAAACCAAGTACTCATTACTCGAATGAGGTTTCACACAAACATCCACATTAAGTCAAGTCTCTTATCTTTTAAGAATAAGTCTCTTAACTTCTAAACCATTAAACCATTCTTTTTATCTCTCTTAAGACGTTACACCTAACTTCTCATAAATCTGGTATAACTCTTATGTTTTCAAACCAAGTATACACTTCTTTCAAAAGGTTTCTTAATCTTTTAGAATACTTGAGTTCTTTATTATCACACATCAAGTCGGTTATAAGTCAAATCGGTTATCTTTTAAAAACCCAAAGCATTTCTCATTTACATGAAATGTTATAACCAACTTTCCATAAAGCGTTATAACACTTTATGTTTAAAAACAATCAAATACATTTAACACGTATGCGTCTACCGTACTACATAGTTATACACATATCATGCTAGAAACAGATAGGAAGAGGTTCACATACCTCGCGACGATTATCGACTAATAGCAAAACGCTCAAGTACCTCAAACCGTCGGCTACACTCTAAGCCAAGCGGATCACTCACACGTAGTACTACAACCTATAGAGGCCACAAGGCGCCTATTAATATCTTTAGATCGGCGTAGAATATTCTACGAAAATTCGGGCACCTCCCCACATGACGGCGTAATTCTCCTCCTCTATCGGCGCTACCAAAGCCAACAGGGGAGTTTACACGTTAACGGCGTGTACAATTATACTTCACGATGTGCTATACAAGTCTCATGTCTGATCTAAGTAATTCTGATTCGGTTCTCTCTTAAAGTTCGGGCTTAAGTCGCAAGACATTCAGTAAGTATTATTCGAGCTTAAGTCAAAAGACATTGCCGTAAGTATCATTCAATTCTATATATAGTCTACTTCAACTATATATTCCAACAACATGTAATTTCCAATTACAATAGAAGGTCAAGAGTGTTTACCGCGATAAGCCCCAAAGTATCCGAGTTTAAATGTCGATCTGAGCAAGGTTTAGCTCACTGCAGGCGCTCGACCGCTCAAACAACCCTTAGAAGTTCTAACCAACTTCTACCTAAATACTTCAACTAACAATGAAGATTTCCTTAGGGTTTCGTTTAGAGGCTAAAAGGAAGTATAATGGTATTTTACGGGCTTTTGTATAAGTGTAACCTTGGGAATACTACAAGGTATTTGGGCGAGTATTTGGGCATTATAACAATACTAGGAGAGTATTTCTATACCACAAAAGGGGTATTATACGAAAACAACTAGGCTAGGGGGTGTACCACGCAAGCCTCTACGAGGGAGGGGAGACCCTCGGCCAAAGCTTCACAAGGGAGGGGAGGGCTTTGGGCGAAGCAAGCAGAGGAGGAGTAGTGTGAGACTTAGAAAGATTGCTCAAGTTTGGATGAAGAAAGTCTTGACTTAGAGGGGTATTTATAGGTCAAGGAATGGCCAACCAATGGCCAAGATTCTTCCAAGTGTTAGGCAAGTGTAGGGCTAGGATTAAGCCATGTGCCCCTTCTCCAACTACCACACCACTTGCACAAAATATCCTACCGAACCATGCCACCTATTTTCGTCCAAACCGCCACAAGTCCTTCAATGTGAGGTGACACATGTCACCCTCCCGTTGGTCCAAAATGTTTCGTCTCTCGGAAAAATCCGCAAAAATTATAAATGACATAGCGGAATTTTCCCGCAGTTCAGTAAAACGTTTCGTCGAAAAACGATTCTTTTTGGCACTTGTGCCCAAATTTCGAAACTAGCCAACTTTAAGGCTCAAATTATAATACGTACGCCCTCACGTACATACTCTGGAAATACGGGGTAAAACATACGTAGCTTGCTGATCCACACTCTTAGGATCACTGTTCAGTTCTGGGAAAGCTTCATTTCTCCGGAGGCTTTGTCTTTTGGTACGGTTCCCTGAGGTCATATACTTTTGTACATTCAGGGTATGACGGGGCCCTGTCCCGTCATAGGTGATTTCATTCTTAGAGTGCAGATCTTGTTGTGGGCAAGGTTTGTAAAAGGATTTAAGCTGTTCAAGTTTTTAATTTATATCTTGAAAGGTAACTATTTTGGTTGCTTTGTTCTTATGTTAATCTATTGTTTCATGTCTTTGATTTTATTTCCGTGATTTACTCGATGTTGTATCACTAGGGTGCGGGGTAAGGCACGATCACGCGGGCGAGGCAGTCGTGACAAAAGTGGTATCGAGCGATTAGTCCTCGGAAAGTGTCTACGACCGTGTCTAGTAGAGTCTTGATTATCGGTGTGTTGTGCACCATCTATAATCGAGTCTGCGGGACATTTAGGATTAGTTTCCATTCTTCTCACTCGAGATCGTGCCTTAGAGTTGTGTTATAAGTTGGACCCCTCGACGTACTTCCTTGTACCCGATTATGCCTCTGCGAAGGCAACCAGGCCCGGAAGGGCAAAGCGGCGAAGGAGCCGCGAGTAGAACACGAGAGAGTGCGAGGCACATGCCCGGCCATCACCGGTGGTGCTTCATTTAGAGGATTACGTGACGTCGCCACCCAGCGAGTTTAACACGGCGGCGATTCCTACTACGGCCGGGATATATGAGTCTTGATTCGCGACGAGGCGAGAATATGGATTACAAAGGGATGGACCTGTTACTAGCTAGGATTTTAGCAAGCAGAGTATAGAGTGCACCGATATATCACGGGTCTAGGCGTGTCACGACCGAACCGGGCGTGGTCGTGCCTTACCGGGCACCCTAGTGATACAACATCAGAGAAAACCAGCGGAAATAAAAAACTTAAACATGCAAATAGACATGGATCAAGATGAAAGAAAAGCAGGCCAACCAAAGCGGTTGCCTTTCAACATATATATATATAAACATTTGAGCGATTACAATCCTTACAACCCTACCCAATGGCGGTTACTCTGCACCTAAGATTTATACAACAACTACGACGGGACGGGGCCGCCATACCCTGAACGCATAAGAACTTACGGACTGAGTAACATACCAAAGATAAGCCTCGACGGAACGGAGCTTCCAATACTGCGAAATGAGATCCTAAACGCGGGGATCGGCGGTAGATGTACTTTTACTGCGGCATGAGCGCAGCCCGAAGGAGGTCGATCTGGCAGTACCAGTATGTGAAGCGTAAATCAGTAAATGAAATCATAGTAGTCTATATAAAAACAGGAGACATGTATGATAACCAAACTACAGTACACATATATAACAGTTATATCAAGTCAGGGACTCACGCCCACCACATCAATCATGCCCGTGGAAAACCTTCCTCACTTCCGGCAGTCTATGATAACAACAAGACAACAATCAAAATGGGAGCATACCCGTGCGCTTCGCATCGTGTCAGTATGTCCAAAAGGAACAATAAGACATCAATCAAAAATGGAAACATACCCGTGCGCTACGCATCGTGTCAGTATGTCCAAAAAGGAACAACCAGACAACAATCAAAATGGAAGCATACCCGTGCGCTACGCATCGTGTCAGTATGTCCAAAAAGGAACAACCAGACAACAATCAAAATGGAAGCATACCCGTGCGCTACGCATCGTGTCAGTATGTCCAAAGCGATTAGCAAAAATAACATTATCAAGAGGAGCGTACCCGTGGAATTTCTCCGTCACTGCCGGCACGTCCCAATAAGTTCTCAACAAGTCAACCGGCCCTCCATCGAGAGACGCGGTAGTATAGAAACACAATTCTTGCACAACAAAGGCTATCACAACAAGCATAGACAAGTTTCACAACAACAAGCATAGGCAAGTTATACATAACTCAAGGTACTTTCATTTTAAGTTAAAGTCCGGGTTTTTAACCCTAAAGTACTACGTACGTTAAATTCCTTTTAAGAGATTCCTTCCTTTTATAAAAGTCACCCGATACCCGTAGTATAAAATAGAGTGACTTACATCTTTTAAGTAAACCAAAACAACTTCCATACTTTCCTTTTTAAAACCAATTAAGGCAATACCATGCCTTCTTTTTAGACCAAAACACTTCTCTTTTTAAAGTCAAGTTACCACATTAAAACCAATGATAAAACCCTTCTTTTGTTTTCATAAAGTCGTTATAACCAACTTCCCATAAAGCTTGTTATAACACTTTATGTTTTAAACCATTTTAAGACAACACAATGCCCTTCTTTTTCCTAAAGTTCCAGTTTGCCTAATTTTAATTACGCAAGTCTCTTTTTTAGAAAAGTTTCATAGTTCAATGTCTTAATCTCTTTTTAAAACAATTGAGTAACATATGCCATAGGCGAGTAGGTTATTCTTGTTCATAATCAATCTTATTAAGCAGCCATGATCTAGAAAATGTAATATCATTTTGTCATCTTAGATTACATGCGGATGGAGGTTTCTCTGGTTTTAATAATACTTCATTATTCAATACATTTTCCTTTATTAACTTATTGTAGTGGTTTGTCGATACATTACGATTTCAAATCAGTAAAACATTATTCCTTTAAAAAAAACACGTACTCATTACTCACGAATGAGGTTTCACACAAAACTCATATTAATTCATTTAAGTTAAGTCTCTTATCTTATAAGATCAAGTCTCTTAACTTCTAAAATCAGTAAACCATTTTCTTTACCCCTCTTAAGACGTTATACCTAACTCCCATAAAGCTAGCATAACTCTTTTTAAAACCTTTAAAACCAAGTGTTACTCTTCTTTCAAAAATGGTTTCTTAACTCTTGTGACATACTTCACGTTTCTTGTTATTCAGCTTAAGTCAAAAGACATTTTGCGTACAACTACGTTCAATTAGCATACGTCGTCTCAGTACTATATATTATTCGAGCTTAAGTCAAAAGACATTGCCGTACTATATATATCTTCCTTTAAAATATCATGCTAAAAGTATAGGAAGAATCACATACCTCGCGACGATTATCGACTATAAGCAAAAGCGCTCCACGGCTATAACGGCTAGCCTTGTCCACCTTCTAAGTAGCACATGCTACTTGCAAAACATTCAACCAATAAAGGTTATCAATCTACTATAATACAGTCCTATGTAAGTACAGTTTAACTTCTTGCGTTCTTACAAGTGATTTGATTCAATCCTTTACGTAATATCCTTCATTACAGTTCAAATCTCTTCTATGAATCTTATATTCATTTCTATACTACTACGTATGTAATTTCCAATTACAATAGAAGGATGATAGTATTTACCTCGATGAGCCCCAAAAATTATCCAAGTATAATGTCGCTCACGAGCAACGTTAAGCTCTACTCCGAGTGCTCGACCGCTCCAAACAACCCTTAGAAGTTCTACGCAACTACTTAACACTTCAACCGACTATGAAGGTTTTCCTTGGGTTTAGTTTAGTGGCTAAAGAAGGTATAATAGTATTTTACGGGCTTTTGTTTAAGTGTAACCTTGGGAATACTACAAGGTATTTGGGCGAGGTATTTGGGCATTATAACAATACTCGGAGAGTATTTCTATACCCCCACAAGGGGTATTATCCGAAAACAACTAGGCTAGGGGGGGTACCCCTCGGCTAGGGCACCATGAGGAGGAGGGGAGGCTCTCGACAATGGCCTTTCTCAAAGGGGGAGGGGGCTTTGGACGAAAGCAAACAAGAGGGAGGGAGTATTTGAGACTTAGAAAGATTGCTCAAGTTTTTGGATGAAGAGAGTCTTCAAGTAAGGGGAGTATTTATAGGCTAACCAAAGGCCAACCAATGGCCAAGATGAAGACAAGTGTGGTGCAAGTGTAGGGCTAGATTTTAACCATGTGGACCTTATCCATCTACCACACAACTTGCACAAAATATCCTACCAACTAAAGTGCTCCCAAATCGTCCAAGCCGCCCAAAACGTGCTCCAATGTGAGGGTGACACTTGTCACCTTCCCGTTGGTCCAAAATGTTTCGTCTCTCGGAAAAATCCGCAAAAATTAGAAATGACATAGCTGGAATTTTCCCTTCGCAAGTTTGGTAAAACGTTTCGTCGAAAAACGATTCTTTTTGGCACTTGTGTACAAATTTCGAAACTTGCCAAATCTCAAGGCTCAAACTTCCTACGTACGTCCTCACGTACATACTCTGGAAATACGGGGTATAACATTCTCCCCTCCTTAGAAACATTCGTCCCGAATGTTCCTTCTCAAGACGGATAACGATAAAGTTCCTCTAACAAGTTGCCAACGCCACAACTGGCCACGAAACAACACACGTTCTCTTCCTTCCTTACTCGTCGTGCCCTTCTTGAACATTTGAACTCTTCTAGTATACGTACCCCACTTCAGTCACCGCTTCAGTTGCCAAAACTTTGGAGTCACCACCTCCAAACATGGTCCTCTTACTAGCCTCAATCTCCTTTAAGGCCATTCCTCGGCCTTCACGAACCGATTCTGGTCGAACGCATCCACGAACTCATACGATGGTCATCTAAACTTGGGCCTAACACCCTCGTGACCCTACCACCTGGCGGGACCACCCAGAGCTGACCCAACCCCAAAAGCGAGGCGCGTGTTGGCCCGCAACATAGCCCCAACCCGACCCACTTAACGCGTCAAGCTCTTGTTTCCGATCCGAACAATCTTACCTCTACAGTCATGAAGCTACCACTTCCATTTCACACTACCGAGGACTTATCACACAATACATTCTAGGCATAAAATGCACTCCGTCGGATCACTTGCAAAATCTGTACTCAAGACGGCCTTACATCTAAGGTCTCAGCGTAATATTCTAAGGTTCATCATTTTCTCACCCTGTGCTTACCCTTTTTCACTAACGTGTTTCTAAATCACATTTTAGCACAAAGCTATCCGACATAACACTAAACACATCATCAATACATACAAGTCTCTGAGGTTAGGATATACTGAAAGTAGGCGGTTGAAAGGACCGCTAAAATCGGGAACTTCACCGCGACCTCTACCGTGGCCCGCCGGTGTATGAACATCTGCCTAGGCGTGGAAGGTGAAGAACCGAAACTGATCTCGTGATCATGCTATCTATCAGTGCTACCCACAGTGACAGTTTCTCCGAAATGGCCTGCTGGCCGCATGTAAAACAAACTCCGGACTAGCACGACACTCCATCGTGGAGTCTACCACAGTGTCACAACGAGGTAGGGGTGGCTTGGTGGCTAACACCCTGCTCTCCCGAAAATCTGAACCTCGAGCCACGACGCTCACGAATACTCTGGATGCCTTGAAGATTGTGGAGGACCACTGCATGTCGGTGGGCGCATAACTAGTCATTCTTGGCGGTCCGCCTCGAAAGTCACCAAGGACCTGCTGTTCGGCCTCTTCTGCGACCTTGGTCATTCCGTCGATTTCTCGCTCCTCGCCTCCAGTGCATAAGCTGCGTGCGGGCAATGTCCGTGCCGGTGAAGAGCTACACGAACAACTCTGCGCTAGGTAATCATCGAGCCCTGTAACATATCGGTGCACCGATCCTCCATACTAGCTACCAACGCGGTGCGTCAAGACGATGAGTCGAACTCACATTGTACTCCCGAACCGTCGCGGATCTGTCGCAACACCAAAAATCTGTCGGCGAGCCCTCGCCATGCGGAGGCAAGAAATGTGCAAGAAAGGCCTCGAGAACTCGTCCCAAATAGCTGGAAGTGCATTCTCTCCCGGATAGCTCACAAATCAAACCCGATCATTTGCGGTATCACGCGACCGATCGAACCTAGGACCACGACTCGGTCTCCGATGCCTTGATCACTCTCGTGATCCGGCTAGCTGCCGGATGAACTCCTGCGGATCATCCTCGTGCCTCGACCCGTAAAACTCGCGGGTTACATCTTAGAAAATCCCGTAGCCTCCAACTATCGATCTAGGGTGAACCATCGGTGCTCTTTGGGCTGCTGCGTCCGGCCTATCCTCAAGTCGGCCCTGACCACGGCCGTTAATCGGGCCCACTCGCGTAACTCATCTCATCTGCTCCGGTGCGGGGTGGAGGCTCGGTCTTGTGGTCTGTAGAGGCTGCGCATTGCTCTCTACTCGCCATTTGCCTTGCCGCCACGGGCGGGTTGCCTGCAGCGAGGCATAACGGTAAAAAGCAATGCGTCGAGAGGTCCAACTTATAACACGGCTCTACGGCACGATCTCGGAATGAGAAGAAGGAAACCAATCCTAAATGTCCTATAGCCTCACGATTATAGATGTGGTGCACAACATCGATAATCAAGACTCTACTGAACACGGTGCGTAGACACTTTTCGAGGACTAATTGCTCGATACCACTTTTGTCACGACCGAACCGGACGTGGTGGTGCCTTACCGGGCACCCTGGTGATACAACATCGAGAAAACCAGCGGAAATAAAAACTTAAACATGCAAATAGACATGGATCAAGATGAAAGAAAGCAGACAACCAAAGCGGTTGCCTTTCAACATATATATATATAAACATTTGAGCGATTACAATCCTTACCCTACCCACAATTACTCTGGACCTCTAAGATTTATACAACAACTACGACGGGACGGGGCCGCCATACCCTGAGCGTAAGAACTTACGGACTCGGGGTAACATCTGAAATATAAGCCTCGACGGAACGGAGCTTGATCTGCTGAAATGAGATCCTAAACGGGGATCGACGGTAGATGTACTTTTACTGCGGCATGACGCGGCCCGAAGGAGGTCGATCTGCAGTACCAAGTATGTGAATCAGTAAATCAGTAAATGAAATCATAGTAGTCTATATAAAAGCAGGAGACATGTATGATAACAAACTACGATGCACATATATAGATTATATCAAGTCAGGGACTCACGCCCACCACATCAATCATGCCCGTGGAAAACCTTCCTCACCGCCGGCAGTCTATGATAACAACAAGACAACAATCAAAATGGGAGCATACCCGTGCGCTTCGCATCGTGTCAGTATGTCCAAAAGGAACAATAAGACAACAATCAAAAATGGAAACATACCCGTGCGCTACGCATCGTGTCAGTATGTCCAAAAAGGAACAACCAGACAACAATCAAAATGGAAGCATACCCGTGCGCTACGCATCGTGTCAGTATGTCCAAAAAGGAACAACCAGACAACAATCAAAATGGAAGCATACCCGTGCGCTACGCATCGTGTCAGTATGTCCAAAGCGATTAGCAAAAATAACATTATCAAAAGGAGCGTACCCGTGGAATTTTCTGTAATATCCTTCTATTACAGTTCAAATCTCTTCTATGAATCTTATATTCATTTCTATACTACTACAGTATATAATTTCCAATTACAATAGAAGGACAATAGTATTTACCTCGATGAGCCCCAAAAATTATCCAAGTATAATGTCGCTCCTGAGCAACGTTAAGCTCCTACTCCGAGTGCTCCAACCCGCTCCAAACAACCCTTAGAAGTTCTACGCAACTTCTACTTAACACTTCAACCGACTATGAAGGTTTTCCTTAGGGTTTCGTTTAGTGGCTAAAGAAGGTATAATAGTATTTTCTGGGCTTTTGTATAAGTGTAACCTTGGGAATACTACAAGGTATTTGGGCCAAGGTATTTGGGCATTATAACAATACTAGGAGAGTATTTCTATACCACAACAAGGGGTATTATACGAAAACAACTAGGCTAGGGGGGGTACCCCTCGGCTAGGGCACCACAAAGGGGGGGAGGCTCTCGGCCAGGGCCTTTCTCGAAGGGGAGGGGGCTTTGGACGAAAGCAAACAAGAGGGAGTATTTGAGACTTAGAAAGATTGCTCAAGTTTTTGGATGAAGAAAGTCTTCAAGTAAGGGGAGTATTTATAGGCTAACCAAAGGCCAACCAATGGCCAAGATGAAGACAAGTGTGGTGCAAGTGTAGGGCTAGATTTTAACCATGTGGACCTTATCCATCTACCACACAACTTGCATAAAATATCCTACCAACTAAAGTGCTCCCAAATCGTCCAAGCCGCCCAAAACGTGCTCCAATGTGAGGGTGACACTTGTTACCCTCCCGTTGGTCCAAAATGTTTCGTCTCTCAGAAAAATCCGCAAAAATTAGAAATGACATAGCCAGAATTTTCCCTTCGCAAGTTTGGTAAAACGTTTCATCGAAAAACCATTTTTTTTGGCACTTGTGTACAAATTTCGAAACTTGCCAAATCTCAAGGCTCAAACTTCCTACGTACGTCCTCACGTACATACTCTGGAAATACGGGGTATAACAAGACGATTATCTAGTAAAGGGGTGTACAAGAGTAGCTCTTCAGTCAGGCATGGACATTGCCCGCGTCTGAGCTTATGCAATGAGAGAGCGTAGAGATCGACGGAATAACCAAGATCGAGAAGAGGGCCAGGACAACAGGGTCCTTTGGTGACTTTCGAGGCGGCGGCCTCGGCGAGCTAGTTATGCCCTCCGCCCGATTCGAGTAGTTCTCCACGATCTTGGGGCGTGCAGGGTATTCGAGGCGGTCGGGGCTCGAGTTTGAGTTTCCGGGGGAGTGGGGGTACTAGCCGGAGGAGGCCACCCTTACCTCAGTGTGGCCGTTGTAGAAAAATCCATAAGGGGGAGTGTCGTGCTGGTTCGGGAGGTTGTTATACATGCGGCCAGCAGGGCCATTTTGTGAGAAATTGTCCAACCAGAGGTAGCGCGGATGTAGAGACTCAGCCTTCGGGATCAGTGGCTGGTTCATCGCCTTCTTTTGTTATGCGCCCTGCAGGGCAGGACTATGATTAGAGTGAAGCAGTAGTTACAAGTATATCTTTAACCCTCTAGAGATTTGTATGCGTGAGATGATGATTTTATGTTAAAGTGTTATGTTTGGATAGCACTGTGTAAAATTGTGAGCCTTAGAATATTATAACAGTTGAGACCTTAGATATAAGGCCGTCTTGAGTAAAAGATTTTACAGTTAGTCTTTGTCGGAGTGCATAGTATATGTGGAGTATTTGTGTGATAATTTCATGGGTAGTTTGAGATAGAAGTGGTAGCTTTCATGACGTGAATTAGTAAGATTGTTCTGGATCGGGGAACGAGAGAGTTTGGCGCGATAATGGGTCGGGTTGAGGCGGTGCGGGTCAACCGCGGCCGGAATGAAGTGAGGTAAATTTGAGGTGGTCCCGCTAGGTGATGGGGTCACGAGGGTGCAAGGCCCAAGTTTAGATAACCATTGTACGAATTCGTAGACGCGTTCGACCATAATCGGATCATGAAGGCCGGGATTGGCCTTAAAGGAATGTGAGGCTGGTAAGATGACCAAGGTTGGAGGTAGTAAACTCCAAGATTTTGGGAACTGAAGCAATGACGGAAGTATGGTACGTGTACTAGAAAGAGTTCGGGTGTTCGAGGAGGGTACGACGAGTAAGAAAAGAGGCGAAGATGTGTTAAGAAGATGGGAGTGTCGTTTTTATAAGTAAAGATGTGAAGAAAATATCCTTTGGACCATGGGTGGAGCTAATGGTATGGATATACGCTTTAGAGATGATTCTTTGTTGGCTCGGATATGCGTTTTCGCGCGTATGTTGTATTATGGCCATGTGTGGCATAATTGGTTTCGTAAGTATAAGAGGGAAGACTATATCGGCACAGGTATGTTTTGAGACTTAGAAGGAACATTCGGGATGAATGTTTCTAAGGGGGGAAGAATGTTATACCCCGTAGTTCCGGAGTATGTATGTGAGGACGTACGTACGAATGTTTAAACCCTAATTAGGGTAAGAATGAAAGAATTGTTTTCCGACGGAAAATATTAGAACTTGTGAAGGAAATTTTTACGTTTTCAATATTTTTATGGAATTTTTAGAGATTAATATTTTGGACCAATTGGAGGCGTATCACGACCGAACCGGGCGTGGTCGTGCCTTACCGGGCACCCTAGTGATACAACATCAGAGTAATCAGCGGAACATAAAACAAGACATGAAAATATTATGAAGTAAGAAACAGTAATCGGAGAAAACTTGCCTTACGGCATATATATAAATCAATTTTAAAACCGAACAGTTACATCCCATTACAACTCTGCCCACAACAGTACTACAGACCTCTAAGAATGATACGACAACAATGGAGGGACAGGGCCCCGCCATACCCCTGAATGTAAATACCTACAACGACAGGGGACTATACCACTGATAAGCCTCCGGAGAAACGGAGCTTCCATCTGTTGACGTGACCCGAGAACTAGGATCAACGGCGGTGTACCTCAACTGCGGCGTGAACGCGGCCGAAGAGGTCGAGACAACAGGTACCAAGTATGTGAATCGAAAATCAGTAAATGAAATCATAATAGTCTATAAAGCGGGAGACATGTATGATAACCAAACTACGATTCCTGATAAATAGGCGATCGTGTCAAGTCGTGGACTCACGCCCTCAAAGTCATCACTCAAATGTAACTATGGGTCTCACGCCCATAACATCAATCATGCGTGGAATACCTTCCGCCATTGGCGATTTATGATATAAAAGCACCAAGCAATACATGAACACGTGTCCCACGTGTCCTAATAAAGCGATGCAGGTAAAATGAAGGCATAACCGACTACTAACACCTACGGTACTAACGGTCATAAATCGTATCATGATATCTGTCTGAACCGTCCATGATCAAAGCTGGTCACTGCGCGATGATATCAAATGTGCGCGTCTAGCCCTCGAACTCTCGTAGCTCGCGTAGGCCAACCTCATAGGCGCGTGAGGTATTCCTCGTCGAGGGTAGCTACTCTCGGCATCGCCCCGACTCGCATCGCGTAGCCACAAAGACCGCATGACCACAAGGCGCAAACTAACACGGAACTCCGTAGTTCGCATGGATCCCGGACCCGCATGAGGTATTCTCGAATCATGGTCCTGCACCGCGAGTCTATCGCGTGGAGGCGACAACCTCCGAAATAAGTCAAGGTGAGTGGTACAATACCAACATAACGGTGAGTGTCAAACAACTTTAAGCGCGATCGAGAAAACCCTTTACACAAAACATCACAAGATACTAACACACGTAGCATCTAGCATGTTTACTTATCAAATCAACAAGAAAATATTACAAGGCTATCACAAACCAACACAATCAAGTTATACACACAAGGTACATTCTAATATATGATTAACAAGATCGGGTATCTATTCCCAAAGTACTTCATACATTATCTTTTAAAAGATACGTTACGTTTACAAAAGTCACACAATACCCGTAGTATATAAAAATAGAGTGATTATCTTTTGAAGTAAATCAAAACACTTCTCTTCGTAAAATCAAGTAACAACATTCTTTTCCAAATGTTTCAAGTTTGCCTAATTTCAATTACTCAAGTTTCTCATTTTCGAAAGGTTTCGTAGTTCATAATTTTAATCACTTAATGATATAATTCTCCCTTAAAAGCAATTTGAGAAACATATGTCTGATACGTGAGTAGGTTATTCTTGTTTATAACAATCTTATTTAAGCAGCCATGATCTAGGAAATGTAACGTCATTTTGTCTCATCTTAGTTTCTATGCAGATGGAAGTTTCTACTGGTTTTAATAATACTTAATCTGTCAAAACATTTCCTTTTATTAACGCTGCAGTGGTTTGTCGATACACATTCTGATTTCCGAACTCAGTAAAACATTCTTAAGCCGTTATACCTAACTTCCCATAAAGCTAGTATAACTCTTAAGTTTTCAAAAACTAAGTATTACTCTTCTTTCAAAATGATTCAAAAATCTTTTGAAATACTTCAAGTTCTTTATTATCACATAACCAGCCAGTTATAGTTCAAATCAGTTACCTTTTTAAAAACCATAAGTATTTTCTTACATACATAAAGCTGTTATAACCAACTTCCCATAAAGCAGTTATTACAATTTATGTTTTAGACCAATAAAATACATTTAACACGTATGCGTCTCTGCGTCTACATAGTTACACGCATATCATGCTAGAAGAGATAGGAAGAGGTTCACATACCTCGCGACGATTATCGACTAATAGCAAAACGCTCCAAGTACCTCAAACCGTCGGCTACTCCTTAAGCCAAGTAGATCGCGCCACGCATGGTACTTCAACCCCACCCACATTTCCCTACTCCATCCTCAAATTTCTATTTCATATTTTTTGTTACTTTTATAAAAAATGATTGAAAATATGAAATTTTTCTTACCCTACCCCTACCCCCACCACATTGCCCTACCCCATCCTCAAATTTCTATTTCATATTTTTTGTTACTTTTATAAAAAAAAATTATTAAAAATATGATTTTTTTCTTACCCCCTGTTGACACCCAATTTTGTCCCTCCCTTTCAATTATTTATCATAAAATTAAACCTTTTTTAACACCGCAAAATAATTTTTATAATTTCAATATATGCAAACATAAATAATTATTTAATAATGATGTCGCATTTATATAAAGCATTGAGCATTACTTAAATATTATACCCGCATTCGTTAATTTAATAATCAAAACAATCTTAACAAATAACTAAATCACATTTGTATACTACTAATTAAAACTAACATCTTAAACTCTACCCAAAATAACTCCCACAAGCCCAACACCTTTTTATTTTTCAGATTTGGCCCAATTTATCCCTTTCATATCTCAAATAAACCCTAATACATGGACTATAAAAGACCACAAAAAGGGCAGCCCCACAGGGAATATCAGTCGCAGCACCCTTTCATTATACCCCCCCCCCCCTTTCATTTTTTAGGTCTCACCTCATTGTCCTCGTCGCCGCCTTTGCGGAGCTCCAAGCTCGGCGAACCTCTAAACATCACTCACGCATAGAACATAGGGCAGCCACGCACCCTTTCCATTATACCCCTTCCCCCTTTTCATTTTTTAGGTCTCACCCTCTCACCTTCCCGTCTCCGCCTCCCTTCGCCGGAGCTCCAAGCTCCGGCGAACCCCCTTTAAACACCCAGCAGTCGCACAATACATCTATCCTCCCCTCTCCACACCTCCCGTCGCCGCCAGTCTCCCGTCGACTTCCACACCTCCCGTCGCCCACCACCGACGAAACCATCATCACTGCATCACAGCGCACACAACAACCCACTGCTCCCACATCGCCGCTGCTCACCGGCGAACCACCGCCACTGCCTTGCACCCGTCGGCATCATCTGCTCTCGTCGAACTCCCCATACCCTGTATCCCTTTTGTCGTCTCTGCCTCGCCGGAGCTGACCACCGGCGACTGGCGGAGACGTTGTTGGTTTCTTTTTTGTTGTTATTATATATTGTGATTTGGTTGATTGATTTTCTGTTTTTGCGTCGCGTCTGGCCGGAATAATAAAAAAAAAATCGGCGACCTTGGTATTGCATTATTTTGGGGTTCGTAAGCTTGCTTTATTTGTTGAGCAGATTGGGCATGATTTTGGTATTTAGCCGGAGTTAAAAAAATTCGGCGGTAGACACTGTTCCGGCGAACTCGCTGTTTGTTTCCACTGGTTTCTGGACCATTTCGTCTTCTATATTGTTTTCACCATTTCTGATTATTGTTGGGACTAATTTCGCCCATTTTGTTATCATTTAGACGTTGCTACTGATTTTTTACTATTTTGCCCTTTTATCTTTTATTAAACTGATTGAACAGATACTACACTGTTGGTATTTTACTAATTTTGAATAGATACTACACTTGGTATTAATTTAATTTTTGAATAAGATATTACACTTGGTATTTTACTGATTTTGAACATGATACTACACTGTTGGTATTTTACTGATTTTTGAACATGATACTACACTGGCCTACGAAGGATTTATCCGTCGATCTGGAGGCCTCCATGGTAAGCGAGACAGAATATGTGGGCGAGGAGTAAAGTGAAAAGATTAGACGAGAATGCATAGTATCGTTCACCGGGAGGTGAGTCGACCGCAGCCGAAACGATATTAGCTTCTCATGTCTTAGTATCTTTGGCATAACACTAGCTGAGCCCACACTATATAATACAAAATATCTTCTACATATATGTCTATATATATATATATACATACATTGTTTTTGTTTGGTAATTTATTTATTATTTGCTAACTCTTCTACTAAGTGTCTTTGCAGGTACCCGGAGGCGTACCCCAGAGTTAAAGCATTCGCATAAAATAAAATAAAAGTGAAATACCGTTAAATTCTCTTCACTCCACCTTTATATGATTATTTGCTTTCATTACTATCTTGTTAAATATATATCTATTTTTAATATTTGCATGCCTAGTTTAATTATTTCTTGGTTGGTTTAATAATTAGAACACCTTTAGAATTGTAGATTGCATGTTAGCACAATAATATTAAGCCTAAGTTTGTGGGACAATATGAGTTAGCGGATCCTATAGGATGTCTGACCCCTTCCCTTTAGGATAATAAAGAACTCTTACCTAGAATTTCACATAGTTTCACAGACCTTTAAAAATGGAGATCATTCGTAGTATTTTATGCTACATTTTAGTGTCCTAATTCACTATAATAATTAGGTGGCGACTCCTTCAAATAAATTTAGGAATCAACCATACGTAGTACTCCCGTTTCGACTCCGGTTAAAATGGGGTGTTACAGAATGACGATGTTCTTAACCATAACAAACTTAGGTTGATTATCGTGCTTTATTTTTCTTTATTTGCTTAGTTGCTATTTTTGTGTTTTTACATTTATTTGCTCTTATCTATCCTTTGCCTAAACTGTTATTCTTTACATGAATATTTGCATGCTGCTATTTGTTACCTCTTTCCATAAACTGACATTTCGCTGATATTCCTCCCTTATGGAAAATTCACACTATCACACATAACACGCGGGTGTGCTTTGCGCACCTGCAAATTTCTTTCAAACACCCAAATTTAAGAGAGTTGGCGTTTTGCGCGGAGAATCCGGTCCAACCGGTGGTCGCGTAGCCTTCTCACTCGAGTGGTCCGCTCGGGAACCTCGCGTCCAGTAAGCCAAATCATAGCAAATTTAAGATAGAGCTATACCACCCTTTATATTAAGTCATGCATGCATACACCCTAGGTGGGTCGATCCTTGGTATCGTCTCCACGATTAGGAAATCCACCAAATTATCGTTGGGTTTCACAACCCAACGACCAATAAACATATGTGTGTAGCGTGACAATGATAGACAAATCCAAGCCTAAACATGACATGCCGAATTAGAAAAAGTGCACCGTCATTTGGTCGCCATTTCCAACAAAACATTGCAGTTTAACGACATGGACCTATTTAGCATAATCTCGCATATTTGGCGTTTAGGCCCATCTCTGGCATAAAAGAGGTCTCAAACATGCTAGGACGCGCATTTGATATCTATATAGTCTGTTTGCTATTGTAATGTTTGTTGCTTTCAGCTATGTGCACTTTACTACCGTATTTTGCTACTTCAACTTTGTGCATTCGCTTAGCATTAATTACGAGCTATACTAGTTTGGTTTTCTGGGGCTGCGTTATTCCTTGCGTTATCGGCACGATACGCGGAAAACCCATATCCCAAACAACGATTTTCTCAAAATTTTGTCACATCTGAACTACGTTTGACCTGATTTCCTTGGCGGGATACGTAGGCGGCCATATCGGCTTCGGTCCCATTTCTAGAAAAGCCCAATTACTTTGCTTGTAATCGGAACTACGTGTGACCTGATTCCCTTGGCGGATACGTAGGCGGCCACATCGGCCTCGGTCCCGTCTTTAAATTTTTTAAATCTTGTCTGTAACGAACTACGTCCGACCTGATTCCCTTAGCGGATACGTAGGCGGCCTACATCGGCCTCGGTCACACCATTAGTAAATCTTCGTTTTATCATTTTTGCATTTTAGTTAGATGTACTCAGTCTCGTCATACAGACAAGACAAATGCACGACAGATATCCGACTCAGTTTCGTCAGTCAAAAAACCGGGACAAATTGTTAGGGACTTCGCCACGAAATACACCGACAAATATGATTCCATATGCTTGAAAGATCGACATAAACGGGGATAATTTTAAAGGTTTTACTACAAATGACATCAATGGACATGGTTAATTTACGCAAAGGGTTCCATGTCCCAAAACTGAGACAAATTTTAAAAGAGTTTTACGGCAACGGAGCACCAAGAATATGGGAGAATATACCGCCAATTTCGGATAAGGATGTTCGCATTGTTTCGCAACATGTCACTATTCAAAGATCGACATAATTTCCTACTAGTATATATGAGTATATTTTCTCAAGATAGAATATTTTCAGCAAATGTTTTGACCGAGACTCGAAATCAGACAGGGGTTGCATGTCCAGACAAGACAACGCGTGCAAGTATCAAGAGCCAACACAAATCGGCCGACCCCTCCCCGAACTCACAATTTTTCTTTGAGTGGATTTCGCAGGACAACAAGACAACAAGATTCCAATACAGCAGATTCGCTCACAAAGTCAATCTGCAACAAGTCTACATCAAATACACCTCGCAAAAACCACATCTTCTTTACTCAGGCTACACCATCTACACTTTAATTATCTCATCTAGTTTTGATTATGCATGAATTACGACACAACTCCATATATAGAACAATTTTATCTACACCTTAGGAGACATCATGTGTATTCCGTCCATACAAGACGATAACGCCCACACAAGGCGTCATTTGCATTTCGTCTACACAAGACGATAACGCCCACACAAGGCGTCACTTGCATAACGCCCACACAAGGCGTCACTTGCATAACGTCCACACAAGACGTCATTTGCATTTTCATCCACACAAGACGATAACGCCCGCACAAGGCGTCACTTGCATAACGCCCACATAAGGCGCCACTTGCATTTCGTCCATACAAGACGACAACGCCCTCACAAGGCGTCATCTGCATTTTTCGTCTATACAAGACGACAACGTCCACACAAGGCGTCACTTGCATTTCGTCCATACAAGACGACAACGCCCTCACAAGGCGTCATATGCATTTTTCGTCTATACAAGACGACAACGTCCACACAAGGCGTCACTTGCATTTCGTCCATACAAGACGACAACGCCCACACGAGGCGTCATTTGCATTTTTCGTCTATACAAGATGACAACGCCCACACAAGGCGTCACTCGCATTTCGTCCATACAAGACGACAACGCCTATACAAGGCGTCATTTGCATCTCGTCTATACAAGACGACAACGCTCATACAAGGCGTCATTTTCATTTCGTCCATACAAGACGATAACGCCCTCACAAGGCGACATTTGCATTTTGTCCATACAAGACGATAATGCCCTCACAAGGCGACATTTGCATTTCGTCCATACAAGACGACAACGCTCATACAAGGCGTCAGTTGCATTTCGTCCATACAAGACGACACGCCCATACAAGGCGTCATTTGTATTCCGTCCATACAAGACGATAACGTCCATACAAGACGTTTGCATTTCGTACATACAAGACGATAACGCCCATACAAGACGTCATTTGCATTTTGTCCATACAAGACGATAACGCTCATACAAGGCGTCATTTGCATTTCATCCATACAAGACGACAACGTCCATACAAGGCGTCATTGACATTTCGTCCATACAAGACGATAACGCCCATACAAGGCATCATTTGCATTTCGTCCATACAAGACGACAACGCCCATACAAGGCGTCATTGACATTTCGTCCATACAAGACGACAACGCCCTCACAAGGCGACATTTGCATTTTGTCCATACAAGACGACAACGCTCATACAAGACGTCATTTGCATTTCGTCCATACAAGACGATAACGCCCTCACAAGGCAACATTCACATTTCGTCCATACAAGGCGTCATTTACATTTTCGTCCATACAAGACGACAACGCCCATACAAGACGTCATTTGCATTCCGTCCATACAAGACGATAACGTCCATACAAGACGTCATTTGTATTTCGTCCATACAAGACGACAACGCCCATACAAGGCGTCATTTGCATTTCCCCCATACAAGGCGTCATTTGCATTTCGTCCATACAAGACGATAACGTCCACACAAGGCGTCATTTGCATTTCGTCCATATAAGACGATAACGCCCTCACAAGGCGACATTTGCATTTCGTCCATACAAGACGACAACGCCCCCACAAGGTGACATTTGCATTTCGTCCATACAAGACGATAACGCCCTCACAAGACGACAACTCCCATACAAGGCGTCATTTCCATTTCGTCCATACAAGACGACAACGCCCATACAAGACGTCATTTGCATTTCGTCCATACAGGACGATAACGCCCATACAAGGCGTCATTTGCATTTCGTCCATACAAGACGACAATGCCCTTACAAGGCGTCATTGACATTTCGTCCATACAAGACGATAACGCCCATACAAGGCGTCATTTGCATTTCGTCCATACAAGACGACAACGCCCATACAAGGCGTCATTGACATTTCGTCCATACAAGACGACAACGCCCTCACAAGGCGACATTTGCATTTTGTCCATACAAGACGACAATTGTCATACAAGGCGTCATTTACATTTCGTCCATACAAGACGATAACGCCCTCACAAGGCAACATTCACATTTCGTCCATACAAGGCGTCATTTGCATTTTCGTTTACACAAGACGACAACGCCCATACAAGACGTCATTTGCATTCCGTCCATACAAGACGATAACGTCCATACAAGACGTCATTTGTATTTCGTCCATACAAGACGACAACGCCCATACAAGGCGTCATTTCCATTTCGTCCATACAAGACGACAACGCCCATACAAGGCGTCATTTGCATTTCCCTCATACAAGGCTTCATTTGCATTTCGTCCATACAAGACGATAACGCCCTCACAATGCAACATTCACATTTCGTCCATACAAGACGACAACGCCCATACAAGGCGTCATTTGCATTTCTTCCATACAAGACGACAACGCCCATACAAGGCGTCATTTGCATTCCGTCCATACAAGACGATAACGTCCATACAAGACGACAACGCCCATACAAGGTGTCATTTCCATTTCGTCCATACAAGACGACAACGCCCATACAAGGCGTCATTTGCATTTCTCCCATACAAGGCGTCATTTGCATTTCTCCCATACAAGATGATAACGCCCTCAGAAGGCAACATTCGCATTCCGTCCATACAAGACGACAACGCTCATACAAGGCGTCATTTGCATTTCGTCCATATAAGACGATAACGCCCTCACAAGGCGACATTTGCATTTCATCCATACAAGACGAAAACGCCCCTACAAGGCGACATTTGCATTTCATCCATACAAGACGATAACGCCCTCACAAGACGACATTTGCATTCCGTCCATACAAGACAACAACACCCATATAAGGCGTCATTTGCATTCCGCCCATACAAGGAGATAACGTCTATACAAGACGTCATTTGCATAACGTCCATACAAGACGTCATTTGCATTTCGTCCGTACAAGACGACATACCATCACATCATTTCATTACATAGTATATACGATTTGACAACAACCACAACACAAAATTCACATTCTTACATTGTTTTGTTTTAAAAGTTAGACATTAATGCTTTTATCTTGGCTTCAATCTACAGGAACTTTAACAAATTGCAGAAGTAGGAGCACAACGTAGACATACCTCTTACAACGAACTGAGGTAATTTATTGTGGGGTCAATTTTCCCAACGAACAGCAAAGGCGGCCTCAAGCGTCGGTGTAACGCCCCGAACCCGGGCCCGTGACTGGTGCCTTACCCCGGGCACCCTAGTGATACAACATCAGAGAAAACCAGCGGAAATAAAAACTTTACACATGAAATGAGAGACATAAATAAATAAACAGGCCAACCCAACAGTTGCCTTCAGTATATATACATAAAACCCGAACAGTTATCCTTTTTACAAACCACACCGCCACAACAGTCTACGCACTTAAGATTTACAACAACTATGACGGACAGGGCCCGCCATACCTCGAATGTACAAGAACCTACAACTCGGGAACACATACCAAAAGATAAGCCTCGGAGAAACGGAGCTTCCTAATCTGTTGAATCGTGATCCTAAGAGCGAGGATCCACGACCGATGTACCTCTACCTGCGGCATGAACGCAGCCGGCGAGGTCGATCTAACAGTACCAAGTATGTGAAACTGTAAAATACTGTAAATGAAATCATAGCAGTCTATATAAAGCAGGAGACATGAATGATAACCAAACTACGATCTGTACACATATATCGCTTATATCAAGTCGTGGTCTCACGCTTCACATCAATCATGCGTGGAATGCCTTCCATCGCCGTGCTATGATATGATAACACCAAGAAGTACACCAGCACACCAAGTCCTACCTGATGCCAAAGCTGTATTAACAATTCAAATGGAAGCATACCCGTGCGCTACGCATCGTGTCAGTATGTCCAAAAGGGAACCACAAGACAGCAATCAAAATGGAAGCATACCCGTGCGCTACGCATCGTGTCAGTATGTCCAAAAGGAAACAATAAGACAACATTCCAAATGGAAACATACCCGTGCGCTACGCATCGTGTCAGTATGCCCAAAGGGAAACAATAAAGCAGTATCAAAATGGAAGCATACCCGTGCGCTACGCATCGTGTCAGTATGTCCAAAGCGATTAGCAAAAGTAACACAATCAGCGAGGCGTGCGTGGAATTTCTCGTCATCTGGCGTGTCCAAGTAAGTTCTCAACAAGTCAACCGACCCTCCATTGAGAGGCGCGGTAGTATAGAAACACAATTTTTGCACAACAAAGGCTATCACGACAAGCATAGGCAAGTTTTACAACAACAAGCATAGGCAAGTTCACAACAACAAGCATAGGCAAGTTTTACAACAACTCAAAGTACTTTCATTTTATGTCAAGGTCCGGTTTTAACCTAAAGTACCACGTACTTTAAATACGTTTTTAAAATAGATCAATTCCTTTTATAAAAGTCTCCCGATACACGTATTATAAAAATATAGTTACTTAAATTTTTATGTAAACCAAAACACTTTTCTTTTAAAGTCAAGTTACCACATTAAAATCAATGATAAACCCTTTTCATAAAGTCGTTATAACTAAACTTCCCATAAAGTCATAACACTTTATGTTTTAAACCATTTTAAGACAAACAATGCCTTCCTTTTCCCTAGAGTTCGGTTTGCCTAATTTCAATTACTCCAGTCTCTTTTAGAAAAGATTCATAACTCATAGTCTTAATCCCTTTTAAAACAATTGAGTAACATATGTCTTATGTGTGAGCGATTTATTCTTGTTTATAACCATCTTGTTACAAAGACCATGATCTAGGAAATGTAATACAATTTTGTCTTATCTTAGCTTATGCAGATGGAGGTTTCTCTGGTTTTAATATCAATTAGTTATTTGTCAATACACTTTCCTTTATTAAGCGCTGCTGTGGTTTGTTCGACACTTATTCTCATTTCGAAATCAAGAAACATTATTCTTTAAAACCAAGCACTCATTACTCACGAATGAGGTTTCACAATACTTTTAACAAAATGTTAATTACAAGTAAAACAAGTTAAGTCTCTTATCTTTCAAGATCAAGTCTCTTAACTTCTACAATCAATGAACAATCTTTTACCTACATAGAGTCGTTATAACTAACTTCCCATAAAGCTATTATAACACCCATGTTTGGAACCAACCAAACTCATTTAGCACGTATGCGTCACCCGTACTACATAGTTTACAAAACATCATGCTCGAAGGATAGGAAGAGGTTCACATACCTCGCGACGATTATCGACAAGCAAAACGCTCCACAAGATCAGTAACGGCTAGCCTTTTCCACTCTTCAAGTAGAATACGCTACTCGTAGTACTTCACATAAGGCCAAACGTCTATTAAATCTTAAACACAAGTTTCCATCTTTCTCTGAGAAAATTCGGCCTCCCCGCCACAGCGTAAATCTCCTCCTCTATCGAGGCTACCAAGCCAACGAGGGGTTTACACGTCTAACCTGGCGTGTACAATTCTACTACAAGAACACTACACAAGTCTCTTTAACACGATCTATGTAATTACAATTGATTCACTCTTTATTCTTCAGCTTAAGTCAAAAGACATTGCCACAATACTAAGTTCGATTCTATATATAGTATACTTCAACTATACATTCTAACATGTAATTTCCAATTACAATAGAAGGACGATGAGTGTTTACCTCGATAAGCCCAAAATTATCCAAGTATAAAGTCGATCCCGAGCAACGCTTAGCTCCTACTCGAGTGCTCAATCCGCTCCAAACAACCTTAGAAGTTCTAACTAACTTCTACTCTAAAACTTCAACCAACAATGAAGATTTTCCTTAGGGTTTTGGTTTGAGACTAAAAAGGACAAAAGGTAGTATTTCCAGTACTCTGAAAGAGGTAACTTTTGGAATACTACAAGGTATAAGGCTAAGGTATTTTGGGCATTATAACAATACTTGGAGGAGTATTTCAATACCACAAAGGGGTACCTCACGAGAACACCCCAAGGTAGGGGTGTGCTCTCGGTAGAAGGCCAGGAAGAAGGGAGTACCCTCGGCCACTAGGCCTCACGAAAGGGGAGGAAGCTCGGCTAGAGCAAGAAAGGGAGGAAGGATTTTCAAGACTTGGTGATTTTAGGAATGGATGAAGTCTTCAAGCTTAGGGGTATTTATAGCAAAACCAAAGGCCAACCAATGGCAAGATCAAGCCGTGTGCAAGGCAAGTGTAAGGCGAGATCAAGCCAAGTGCACCCTAACCCTACTCCACAAAACACTCCACAAAACAAGCCACAAAGCAAGGCACAAATCAAGGAACCAATCGGCCAAGGCCAACCATCCCTCTTGGGCCTTGATCGTCAAGCCACCCCACTTGCCTCGATGTGAGGGTGACACGTGTCACCCTCCGTTGGTCCAAAATGTTTCGCCTCTCGGAAAAATTCGCAAAAATTATAAATGACATAGCGGAATTTTCCCTACGAAAGTCGTGGGAAAGCGTTTCGTCGAATAACGACTCTATTCGCACTTGTGCCCAAATTTCGGTCCTATGCCTAACTTAAGGCTCAAATTTTGTGCGTCGTCCACACGTACATACTGCGGAAATACGGTATAACATTCTCCTCCTAGAAACATTCGTCCGAATGTTCCTTCTAAGTCTCAAAACAAACATGCGCGAGATAGTCTTCACTACTATACTTACTAAAACAATCATGCCACACCGCCACAAAAACACGCGTTCACTTCTCCCCTAACTCGTTGTACCGCTTCTCGAACACTCGAACTCTTTCTAGTATCCGTACCACACCCAGTCAATGCTTCGTTTCCAACCTTTGGAGTTACTACCTCAAACTTGGTCATCTTACTAACTTTGATCTCCTTAAGGCCATTCCGGCCTTCACGAACCGGTCTGGTAGAACGTATCCACGAACTCATCGATGGTCACCTAAAGCGGGCCTAGCATCCTCGTGACCTACCACTGGCGGAACCACCTCGAACTGACCCGCACAAACCGGGCGCGGGTTGACCCTCAAATGGTCCTCAACCCGACCCCACAACGCGCCACATTCTTGTTCCCGATCTGGAACAATCTGCAACACACGTCATGAAAGCTAACACTTCCATCTCGCACTACCCATGGACTTATCACACAAATAAATCCCACGTATACTACGACTCGATAAAGGTCAAACATAAAATAAATCTTTTACTCATGACGACCTTACCTCTAAGGTCTCAATCGTGAAATAGTCTAAGGTTCACACTTCCATGCCCCAGGCTTACCTTCTACACTCACCAGGTTTCTCAATCACATATTAGCACAAAGCTATCCGAACATAACACTTAACACATTATCTTAACATCAATACATACAAGTCTCTAGAGGGTTAAGGATATACCTGAAAATAGGCGGTTCAAAGGACCGCTAAAATCGAACTTCCACCGCGACCTCTGGTGGCCCGGTGTATGAACATCTGCCTAGTGTGGAAGGTGAAGAACCCATCGATCTCGTAGCCTGTGCTATCCTACCAGTGCTACCCCTGGTCGGACAGTTTCTCCCAAAATGGCCCTGCTGGCCGCATGTAAAACAAACTCCCGGACTAGCACGACACTCCCCACTGTGGAGTCTACCACAACGGTCACAACGAGGTAGGGGTGGCTTCAGTTGGCTAACACCCCTGCTCTCCCGAAAATCTGAACCCTTGGAGCCCTGACCTGCTCCTGAATACTCTGGATGCCTTGAAGATTGTGGAGGACCACTCTGCACTGGCGGAGGCGCATAACTAGTCTGCTGCTGAGGCGGTCTGCCTCGAAAGTCACCAAAGGACCCTGCTGTTCTGGCCCTCTTTTGCTGACCCTGGTCATTCCGTCGATCTCTCCGTGCCTCACATCCCAGTGCATGAGCCTGCATGCGGGCAATGTCCATGCCCGGCTGAAGAGCTACACCCGAACAAGCCTCTGTCAAGTAATCATCTAGCCCGGTGACGTAGCGGTGCACTCTATCCTCCATGGTTGCCACTAAAGCGGGGACATACCGAGCCAACGAGTCAAACTCCACGTTGTACTCGATCAGACGCCCGTTACGCCTCGGCATCATAAATCTGTACGGCGTGCCCTCGCCATCTGCGGAGGCAAGAAGTGAGTGAGGAATGCCTGCGAGAACTCGTCATCATGCTGGCGCGCATGCTCTCCGGACAACTCCACGAATCAAACGATCGGCTGCGGTATCACGCGGCCGATGCGAACCTAAGACCACCGACTCGGTCTCGAAGCCTTGATCACTCGCGACCAGAAGCTGCCGGATGAACTCCTGCGGATCATCCTCGTGCCTCGACCCATAAAACTCTGGCGGGCTCTGACTCGAGAAAGTCCGTAGCCTCAAACTATCGCTCGGGGTGAACCATCGTGCTACTGAGGCTGGGCTGCTGCGTCCGGCCTATCCTCATGCTCGCCACGACCACTTCGCCAGCAATCGCCATCTCCTTGTACCCATCTCATGCTCCGGTGTGAGGCCGAGGCTCAGGTATTGTGGTCTCAGCAGCCACTGCTGCGGCTCTAAACTCTGCTGGGGCTGGCGGCGTCGCAAAACTCGCCGTCTGAAGCACAATCTCAGGTACAGACCGGGCCTGCGCCCTCGTACTCCTCTGTATCTCACTAGCAGCTCCCTCGGCTGCCTTGCCCTCGGGCTCTGGTTGCACTGCGCGGAGGCATAAGCGGTAAAAGCGAGATCGTCGGAGGGTCCAACTTACAACACGACTCTAAGGCACGATCTCGTAATGAGAAGAATGGAAACCAATCCTAAATGTCCTATAGCCTCACGATTATAGATGTGGTGCACAACACCGATAATCAAGACTCTACTAGACACGGTGCGTAGACACTTTCCGAGGATTAATCGCTCACGATACCACTTGTAACGCCCGAACCGGGCGTGGTCGTGCCTTACCCGGGCACCCTAGTGATACAACATCGAGAAAACCGTGAAATAAAAACTTTACACATGAAATGAGAGACATAAATAAATAAGCAGGCCAACCCAGCGATTGCCTTGGTATATATACATAAAACCCGAGCAGTTATCCTTTTTATAAACCCCGCCACAATTACTCTGCACTCTAAGATTTACAACAACTATGACGGACGGGGCCCCGCCATACCACGAATGTACAAGAACCTACAACTCGGGAACACATACCAAAAGATAAGCCTCGGAAAGCAGAGCTTCCCAATCTGATCGTGATCCTAAGAGCGAGATCCACGACCGATGTACCTCTACTGCGGCATGAACGCGGCCGAAGGTCGATCTAACAGTACCAAGTATGTGAAATCGTAAAAATCGTAAATGAAATCATAGCGATCTATATAAAGCGGGAGACATGAATGATAACCAAACTACGATACACATATATCGCTTATTTCAAGTCGTGGTCTCACGCCTTCACATCAATCATGCGGTGGAATGCCTTCCTCATCTGGCGATCATGACATGATAACACCAAAGTACACACTGCGCACCAAGTCCTACCTGATGCCAAAGCTGTATTAACAATTCAAATGGAAGCATACCCGTGCGCTACGCATCGTGTCAGTATGTCCAAAGGAACCACAAGAAGAATCAAAATGGAAGCATGCGTGCGCTACGCGTCGTGTCGGTATGTCAAAAGGAAACAATAAGACAAAGATTCCAAATGGAAACATGCGTGCGCTACGATCGTGTCGATATGCCAAAAGGGAAACAATAAAGCAGTATCAAAATGGAAGCATACATGTGCGCTACGCATCGTGTCAGTATGTCCAAAGCGATTAGCAAAAGTAACACAATCAACGAGGCGTGCGTGGAATTTCTCGTCATGCCGGCATGTCAAGTAAGTTCTCAATAAGTCAACCGACCCTCCATTGAGAGCGCGGTAGTATAGAAACACAATTTTTGCACAACAAAGGCTATCACGACAAGCATAGGCAAGTTTTACAACAACAAGCATAGGCAAGTTCACAACAACAAGCATAGGCAAGTTTTACAACAACTCAAAGTACTTTCATTTTATGTCAAGGTCCGGGTTTTAACCCTAAAGTACCACGTACTTTAAATACCTTTTTAAAAGAGATCCATTCCTTTTATAAAAGTCACCCGATACCCGTAGTATGAAAAATAGAGTGACTTACATTTTTAGGTAAACCAAAACACTTTTCTTTTAAAGTCAAGTTACCACATTAAAATCAATGATAAACCCTTTTTCATAAAGTCGTTATAACTAAACTTCCCATAAAGCTGTCATAACACTTTATGTTTTAAACCATTTTAAGACAAACAATGCCTTCCTTTTCCCTAGAGTTCCAGTTTGCCTAATTTCAATTACTCGATCTCTTTTTAGAAAAGATTCATAACTCATAGTCTTAATCCCCTTTTAAAACAATTGAGTAACATATGTCTTCTGTGTGAGCAGTTTATTCTTGTTTATAACCATCTTGTTACAGCAGCCATGATCTAGGAAATGTAATACAATTTTGTCTTATCTTAGCTTCTATGCAGATGGAGGTTTCTACTGGTTTTAATATCAATTAGTTATTTGTCAATACACTTTCCTTTATTAGCGCTTTGTGGTTTGTTCGACACTTATTCTCATTTCGAAATCAAGAAACATTATTCTTTAAAACCAAGCACTCATTACTCACGAATGAGGTTTCACAATACTTTTAACAAAATGTTAATTACCAAGTAAAACAAGTTAAGTCTCTTATCTTTCAAGATCAAGTCTCTTAACTTCTACAATCAATGAACCAATCTTTTACCTACATAGAGTCGTTATAACTAACTTCCCATAAAGCTATTATAACACCCAATGTTTGGAACCAAACAAAATAATTTAGCACGTATGCGTCTGGTACTACATAGTTTACAAAACATCATGCTCGAAGGATAGGAAGAGGTTCACATACCTCGCGACGATTATCGACAAGAAGCAAAACGCTCCACAGTACTGTAACCCGGCTAGCCTTTTCCACTCTTCAAGTAGAATACGCTACTCGTAGTACTTCCACCTATAAGGCCACAAACGTCTATTAAATCTTAAACACAAGTTTCCATCTTTCTCTGAGAAAATTCAAGACACCTCCCCGCCACAGCGTAAATCTCCTCCTCTATCGAGGCCGGCTACCAAGCCAACCAGGGGGGGGGTTTACACGTCTAACCGGACGTGTACAATTCTACTACACAGTAACACTACACAAGTCTACTGTAACACAGTCCTATGTAATTACAATTCAGTTCAGCTCTTTATTCTTCAGGCTTAAGTCAAAAGACATTGCCACAATACTAAGTTCATTCTATATATAGTATACTTCAACTATACATTCTAACATGTAATTTCCAATTACAATAGAAGGACGATGAGTGTTTACCTCGATAAGCCCAAAATTATCCAAGTATAAAGTCGATCCTGAGCAACGCTTAGCTCCTACTCCGAGTGCTCGATCGCTCCAAACAACCCTTAGAAGTTCTAACCAACTTCTACTCTAAAACTTCAACCAACAATGAAGATTTTCCTTAGGGTTTTGGTTTGAGACTAAAAGGACAAAGGTAGTATTTCCGTACTCTGCAAAGAGGTAACTTTTGGAATACTACAAGGTATAAGGCTAAGGTATTTTGGGCATTATAACAATACTTGGAGGAGTATTTCAATACCACAGGGGGTACCTCGAGAACACCCCCAGGTAGGGGGTGTGCTCTCGGCCAAGGCCACTAGGAAGGGAGTACCCTCTCGGCCACTGGGCCTCACGAAAAGGGGAGGAAGCTCACGGCTAGAGCACAAGAAAGGGAGGAAGGATTTTCAAGACTTGGTGATTTTAGGAATGGATGAAGTCTTCAAGCTTAGGGGGGGTATTTATAGCAAAACCAAAGGCCAACCAATGGCCAAGATCAAGCCATGTGCAAGGCAAGTGTAAGGCCAAGATCAAGCCAAGTGCACCCTAACCCTACTCCACAAAACACTCCACAAAACAAGCCACAAAGCAAGGCACAAATCAAGGAACCAATCGGCCTAGGCCAACCATCCCTCTTGGGCCTTGATCGTCCAAGCCACCCCACTGCCTCGATGTGAGGTGACATGTCACCCTCCCGTTGGTCCAAAATGTTTTGTCTCTCGGAAAAATTCGCAAAAATTATAAATGACATAGCCGGAATTTTCCCTACGAAAGCTGTGGAAACGTTTCGTCGAAAAACGACTCTATTCGGCACTTGTGCCCAAATTTCGGTCCTATGCCTAACTTAAGGCTCAAATTTCGTACGTACGTCCACACGTACATACTCTGGAAATACGGGGTATAACAGTCGGTCCACTCATTCCACGTCACCAATAAACCCAGCATCATAAGTCGATACCGGTACACCCCTAGGTTCCGGCTAGTTTATTGTTATTTTATCTTAAGATCACGTCAACCCAGCGTCGTCAAAACTCGATGCTGGGACAAATTTTGAGTCTGCGTCAGCCCGCCTTGGTGCTTGACCATGGTAGACCAGTGTTGTCATAACTCGACACTGGGATAAATTTCAAATTTCGTGTCAGCCTTGTCTTAATTTGTCACGCCCCGAACCCTGGGACCGTGACTGGTGCCCTACCTGGGCACCCTTCTACCTTAACAACTAAGTAAACTGCGGAAATTTAATAACACCTCTTTCTTTTTTTTTTAAAAACCAATCGTACGTGCAAGGGCAAAGCCGACAAGGCTGCCATATTGTTATACCCCGTATTTCTAGAGTATGTACGTGACGGCGTACGTATAAAAGTTTAAGCTTTAAGTAGGCAAAGGGTCGAAATTTGTGCACAACTAGCGAAAAGAATCGTTTTCCGACGAAACGTTTTCCGGACTTTGCGAAGGGAAAATTACGGTTGCAACATTTATATTTTTTGCGGATTTTTCCGAGAGATGGAATATTTTGGACCAACGAGAGGGCGACACTTGTCACCCTCAAGTTGGCGGTTTGTGGTGGCCGATTGGGTGCTCATTTCGTGGCATGTTTTGTGGCCTAAACCATGGGTCAATGTTTGGAGTGAATTGTGGAGTAGATGGCTAGGGGGCACTTGTGCAAATCCACACCCTCCACTTGCCCCCCACTTGTCTAAATCTTGGCCATTGAAGGCCCTATAAATACCCCTCCAATGCAAGACTAAATCTTCATCCACAAATCATTTTTCCAAGTCTCAAAACTCTCTCCCCCTTAAGTGTAGTATTCGTCCAAGGTCCCCCTCCCCCTTTGGGAAGCCTTGGCCGAAACCAACCCCCCCCCTTCCTTGAGTTGTTTTCGTAAAACACACACCCCCCCCTTGGTAGAAAAGTATTCTCCAAGTATTGTTACTATTCCAAATACCTTGTAGTATTCCAAGGTTACACCTATACTAAAAGCCCAGAAATACTATTATACTTCCTTTAGCCACTAAACGAAACCCTAAGGAAATCTTCATAGCGAGTTGAAGTATTAAGAAAAAGTTGCGTAGAACTTCTAAGGGTTGTTTGGAGCGGGTTGGAGCGCCCAGAGTAGGAGCTAAACGTTGCTCAGGATCGACATTAAAACTTGGATAATTTTTGGGCTTATCGAGGTAAATACTGTTGTCCTTCTATTGTAATTGGAAATTACATACTGTAGTAGTATAGAAATGAGTATAAGACGTATAGAAGGCTGGTATAAAAGAAGAGAATTGAATTGAAATCACATCAGAAGAATATTAAAGAAAGAAGATTGAACTGTACTTATATAGGACTGTATTTACAGTAGACTTGTGTAGATTGGCGGGTAGGGAAGTGCTGCCCAATTTTCCGTAGAATAAAGGAATCTGTATCTAGAATAATTCTGCAGAATAGTCTAGACATTGATAGATTTTAAAAGGAGAAGTGTTTTGGTTTAAAAAGGAAAGTGTGGAAGTTGTTTTGGTTTACTTAAAAATGTTAGTCACTCTATTTTTATAATACGGGCATCGGGTGACCTTTGTAAAAGAAATGGATCCTTTAAAAAGAATTTAACGTACGTAGTACTTTGGGGTTAAAACCTGGACTTTGGCATAAAATGAAAGTACCTTGAGTTGTGTGTAACTTGCCTATGTTTGCGAGTAATAGCCTTGTCGTGCTAGTATTGTATTTCTATACCACCGCGTCTCTCAATGGAGGGCCGGCTGATTGTTATGATCTTACTTGGATGTACCGGCAGTGCCGGAGGATTCCACGGGTGCGCTCCTGTTGATAGTGTTTGTTATACCCCGTATTTCCAGAGTATGTACGTAAGGACGTACGTAGAAAAGTTTGGACTTTAAAGTGGCTTGGCCGATTTATTTTTGTTCACAACACCCGGTTAGAGTCGTTTTTCGACGAAACGTTTTATACAACTTGCGAAGGGAAAATTCCGGCTATATCATTTTTAATTTTTGCGGATTTTTCCGAGAGACGAAACGTGTTGGACCAACAAGAGGGCGCCACTTGGCACCCTCTCATTGGTGGAGTGTGGGCGGTAAAGGTGGCCGAAAGTGTGGCCATTTTTGTCAAGGGTTAGGTAGGATATTTGTGTGTTAGTTGGTTAAGGACACATGGGTGAATCTTGGCCCTACACTTGCATAGCACTTGGCTAGATCTTGGCCATTGGTTGGCCTTTGCTTAGCCTATAAATACCCTCCCTCCTTTGAAGACTTCTTCATCCAAAAACTTTCCTAAGTCTAAAATCCTTCCCCCCTCTCCTTGTAGTGTTTCGTCCCTCCCCTCTCCCTTTGGGAAGGCCTTTGGCCGAGAGCACCCTTTTCCCCCCTTGGCCGAGAGTCCCCCCCCTCCTAGTAGGGTTGGCCAAGGGGTATACCCCCCCTTGTGGTGTTGTCTCGTATAAATACCCCCCCTCTCTTGGTAGAAATACTCTCAAAAGTATTGTTATAATGCCCAAATTACCTTAGCCGTATACCTTGTAGTATTCTAAGGTTATACCTTTACAAAAAGCCCAGTTATACTATTATACTTCCCGTCAGTCACCAAACCGAAACCCTAAGGAAAATCTCCATGGTTAGTTGGAGTAGTATGTAGAAGTTGGTTAGAACTTCTAAGGGTAGTTTGGAGCGGGTTGGAGCGCACGGAGTTGGAGCTAAACGTTGCCCAGGATCGACTTTATACTTGGATAATTATGGGCTTATCGAGGTAAATACTCTTGACCTTCTATTGTAATTGGAAATTACATGTTGTAAGATTATATAGTTGAAGTATACTATATATAGAACGGAACCTAGCTTTGCGGCAATGTCTTTTGACTTAAGCCTGAATATTAAGAAAGAGAACTGAACTGTAATTACATAGGACTGTATTACAGTAGACTTGTGTAGCATTACTGTGAAGTAGAATTGTACACGTCCGGTTAGATGTATAAACCCCCCCCTGGTTGGCTTGATAGCCGGCCTCGATAGAGGAGGAGATTTCTGTGATTGCGGAGAGTCTTTGCGAATTTTACGTAGAATGTTCTCTGAAGAGATCTAAATGTTAATAAGCCTTGCCTGGCCTTATAGGTTGAAGTACTATTCGTGGCGCGATCTACTTGGCTTAAGGAGTAGCCGGCGGTTTGAGGTACTTAGAGCGTTTTGCTATTAGTCGATACTCGTCGCGAGGTATGTGAACCTCTTCCTATATCTTCTAGCATGATATGTGTGTAACTATGTAGTACGATAGACGTACATGTGTTAAATGTATTTTATTGGTCTAAAACATAAAGTGTTATAACGGCTTTATGGGAAGTTGGTTATAACAGCTTTATGTAGGTAAGAAAATACTTGTGGTTTTTTTAAAGGTAACTGATTTGAACTATAACTGGCTGGTTATGTGATAATAAAGAACTTGAAGTATTTCAAAAGATTTTTGAATCATTTTGAAAGAAGAAGTAATACTTGGTTTTTGAAAACTTAAGAGTTATACTAGCTTTATGGGAAGTTAGGTATAACGGCTTAAGGATGTTTCTTGATTTAAATCGAATGTGTATCGACAAACCACTGCAGCGTTAATAAAAGGAAATATTTTGACAGATTAAGTATTATTAAAACCAGTAGAAACTTCCATCTGCATAGAAGCTAAGATGAGACAAAATGATATTTCCTAGATCATGGCTGCTGTAATAAAATTGTTATAAACAAGAATATCCTACTCACATATAAGGCTTATGTTTCTCAGATGGTTTAAAAGAGAATTATATTCTTAAATGAATAAGACTATGAACTACGAAACCTTTCTAAAATAAGAACCGTGAACATTTGAAATTAGGCAAACTTGAGCGTTGGGAAAAGAATGTTGTTACTTGATTTTACAAAGAGAAGTGTTCTGATTTACTTCAAAAGATAATCACTCTATTTTTATACTACGGGTATTGTGTGACTTTTGTGAAAGAAACAGATCTTTTAAAAGAGTAATACATGAAGTACTTTGGGGCTAAAAACCCGAACTTGTTAACATAATGTAGAAAGTACCTTGTGTGAATAACTTGATTGTATTGATTTGTGATAGTCTTGTAATACTTTCTTGTTGACTTGATAAGTAAACATGTTAGGATGCTACGTGAGTTAGTATCTTGTGATGTTGTGTAAAGTGGTTTTCCCTTGTTGTGCTTAGGTTGTTTAACGATAAGCTGTCATGTTGATATTATATCACTCGTGATTAGGGGTTAAGCCCTCCGTCTGCGGTAGACTTCGGTGGTCTAGTGACCTATGATTCGAGAATACCTTATGCAGTGCAGATGGCCTATGCGGAACTACGGGAGTTCGAGTTAGTATGCGGCCCTTGTGGTCATGCGGTCTTTGTGGCCGTGCGGACGGCGAGTCGGGACGGCTGCGGGAGTAGCTACCCTCGATGCGGGAATACCTCATGCGGGCCATTGGAGTGGCCCGTGCGGGCTACGGGAAGTTCGGGGCTAGACGCGCACATTAGATCTGCGAGTGGCGGCTTTGATCATGTGATGCAGGCGGATCTCATGATCTGATTTACGACCTTGTTGTACTGTGGGTTTTAGTAGTCGGCTATGCCCTCGTACTTACCCCGTACGGTTTTATGATGACTTTGAGGGCGTGAGTCCCTGACTTGACATGACTGCTTATTTATTGTGAACTGTAGTTTTGGTTATCATACATGTCTCCTGCTTTATATAGACTACTATGATTTCATTCTGATATTTTGATTTCACATACTTGGTACTGTTATCGACCTCGCCCGGGGCTGCGTTCATGCCGCAGGTAAAGGTACACCAGTGTTGATCCTCGCTCTTAGGGTCACAGTTCAGCGTATGGGAAGCTCCGTTTCTCCGGAGGCTTATCAGTGGTATAGTCCCCTGTCGTTGTAGGTATTTACATTCAGGGGTATGGCGGGGCCCTGTCCCGCCATTGTTGTCGTATCATTCTTAAGTGCAGAAATCTTGTTGTGGCAGAGTTGTAATGGGATGTAACTGTTCGGTTTTAAATTGATTTATATATATGCCGTAAGGCAAGTTTTCTCCAATTACTGTTTCTTACTTCATAATATTTTCATGTCTTGTTTTATGTTCCGCTGATTACTCTGATGTTGTATCACTAGGGTGCCCGGGGTAAGGCACCAGTCACGGGCCCGGTTGGGTTGTGACAAAAGTGGTATCGAGCGGTTAATCCTCGGAAAGTGTCTGCGAACCGTATCGATGAAGTCTTGATTATCGGTATGTTGTGCACCACCAATAATCGTGAGGCTATAGGATATTTAGGATTAGTTTCTATTCTTCTCACTCGAGATCGTGCCTTAGAGTGTGTTGTAAGTTGGACCCTCTCACGTATTTCTTTCCTTACCGTTATGCCTCGCGTGGCAACCCGCCCGGGAGGCAAAGCGGCCAGGAGGCTGCGAGTAAAGTCTGAGAGGGTTACGAGGGCACATGCCAACCATCACCGAGTTAGGTGCTTCGTTCGGGAGTTATGCTCGTCACGGCCCAGAGAGTTTAGCACGGCGGCGATTTCTCTGCGGCCATGACATTTGAACCTTCGCGGCCAGGAAAGCAGATAATATAGATTGCGAAGAGACAACCCTGTTACTAGCTATGGATTTGGCTACCAGAGAGTAATTCTTCAGTTAGGCTTGAGCATGGCCTGTGTACGGGCTTGTGCGCGGCAGGCCAAGAAACATAGAGATCGACGGGTTAACGAAGGACAACAGAAGAGGGCCAGGACAGAAAGGTCCTTTGGCAACTTTCGAGTCGAGTCACCTCACCGGCAGATTAGATTATGCACATCCACCAGTGCAGAAAGGTCCTCCACAGGGTTCAGGACGTTCGGAGTATGCAGGAGTTGGTCAGAACTCCATAGTTTCCGGTTCACAGCTACACGTAGGTTCGGCCCGGATTGATTTTCCCGGTGTTCGCGGTGTGACGGGCGTCATCCCGGGGAATGTCGTCTTTTGTTGGTACTTGTTTTACCTGCGGCCGTCAGGGCCATGTGTCGAAAGGATGTCCTAGTAGGAGGACTCAGCCTTCAGGATCGGTGGGTAGTTCGTCATCTTCCCTAACTATGCGCCCTACGGGGTAGATTTTGATTAGAACGACTAAGGGGAGTGAAGCAGTAGATAGATATATCCTTAACCCTCTAGAGATCTGTATGTGTGATAAGATGGGTATATCATAAGTGCTATGTTATTGTGATTAGAAAGCTTGGTTAGTTAACCAAGTAAGATTTGGGGGATAGAGAAAGTGTAAGCCTTAGAGCTTTATACGTGAAGACCTTAGAGGTAAGGACATCTCGAGTAAAGGTGTAGTGTTTTGTTTGATCCTTATCGGAGTGCATAGTGCACGTGAGCTATGTTTGGGATAGGTCCCTTAGTAGTGTGGAATGAAAGAGGGTAGTTGAGCTAAGAATACCGCTAGGTTTTCGTAACATGATTAGAGAGATTGTTCCGGATCGGGGAGCTAGCGTTTTGCGCGTTGCCGGGTCGGGTTGAGGCCACGTTGCGGGTCAACCCGCGGCCTGTATGGTGGTGGGGTCAGTTTGTGGTGGTCCCGCCTTGTGATAGGGTCACGAGGGTGTTAGGCCCATGTTTAGTTAACCAGCGTACGAGTTCGTGGATGCGTTCAATCAGTAGTCGGGCCGATGAGGTCAGCCCGTCTTATCTTTTAGTCCAACCGTGTACTCGGTGGTATGTTGCGAGGCGTTATATCAGAAAGGTTGTAAGGCTGCACGGGGTGCCTACCTTTACCTTATGACAGACAGTGGAGCCCAGGTTACGGCTGTTTCTTTTTCTTTCTGAAAGTTTTACCAGGCAGGGTTAGGAACTCAGGTGAGTCTCAGAATCACATTCGCCCTCGGGCCAGTGTTTGGATTTCAGGGGTAGTTGCAAGGATTGTTGTCTCCTGTTGAAGGAGTGTTTAAGCTACCATTTTAGTGTTCGGATGTCGCCTTATGAAGCCTTGTAGGGGCGGAAGTGTAAGTTGCCGGTCGATTGGTTCGATGTTGGCAAGGTTCAGATAGTTGGTTCAGGCTTGTTCCAACAGACTGTGGATAGGGTGAAGCTTATCTAGAGGAGGTTTTTGGCAGCTCAGAGGAATCGTGCGGATTATCGGCGACGACGCTTAGAGTTCAGGTTGACGGTCGGTCTTCTTGAAGGTACCACCCCGGATAGGGTGTAAGAGGAAACTTAGCCCGAGTTACTGTGGGCCTTTTGAGTTCATGTGAGGGATAGGCCAGGTTGCCTATATGTTAGCATTTGCCGTCCGACTTAGGAGGCAGTGCGTCCAGTCTTTCGTGTTATGTTCGAGAAGGAAATCGGAGATCCATCCAGAGTGTTCCCAGTTAATGATGACCAAGTTGAAGATGATAACCCCGAGATTTGGAAACTGAAGCAGTGACAGAAATGTGGTAAGAGTTCGAGTGTACAAGAAGTGTACGACATCCTCTGGGATCGCATGCAGTCCGGTACCATTTGTTGGGTCGCCGGAGTGACACTAGAACCTCGCGGCAAAGTGACAAAAGTGGGGAGAAGCGAGCATGTATGGCGAGCATTGATGTGATCATTTCTTTTGAAAAGAGAAGGTGCGAAGGAAGTATACTTTAGACCCCGGAGAGAGGTGTTTGTGGTGATGTTAGAGGTGTTTCCTCGTGGACTTGGATGTAAGTATTTTGCGCAAGTTGTTTCTGTGGCCATGTGTGGTAGGATTGTTTCGTAAGTATAGTAGTGAAGACTATACTGGCGCACGTTTGTTTTGAGACTTAGAAGGAACATTCGACGAATGTTTCTAAGGAAGGAGAATGTTATACCCGTATTTCGAATATATGCGTGGGGCGTGCGTAGAAAAGTTTGGACTTTAAAGTGGCTTGGCGATTTATTTTTGTTCACAACACCCGGTTAGAGTCGTTTTTCGACGAAACGTTTTATACAAATTGCGAATGGGAAATTGCGGGTATATCATTTTTAATTTTGCGGATTTTTAGAGAGCAACGTGTTGGACCAACAAGAGGCGCCACTTGGCACCCTCATTGGTGGAGTGTGGGCGGTAAAGGTGGCGAAAGTGTGGCCATTTTGTCAAGGGTTAGGTAGGATATTTGTGTGTTAGTTGGTTAAGGACACATGGGTGAATCTTGGCCCTACACTTGCATAGCACTTGGCTAGATCTTGGCCATTGGTTGGCCTTTGCTTAGCCTATAAATACCCTCCCTCCTTTGAAGACTTCTTCATCCAAAAACTTTCCTAAGTCTAAAATCCTTCCCCCCACTCCTTGTAGTGTTTCGTCCCTTCCCTCTCCCTTTGGGAAGGCCTTTGGCCGAGAGCACCCTTTTCCCTTGGCCGAGTTCCCCCTCCTAGTAGGGTTGGCCAAGGGGTATACCCCCCCCCCCCCCCTTGTGGTGTTGTCTCGTATAAATACCCCCCCTCTCTTGGTAGAAATACTCTCAAAAGTATTGTTATAATGCCCAAATTACCTTAGCCGTATACCTTGTAGTATTCTAAGGTTATACCTTTACAAAAAGCCCAGTTATACTATTATACTTCCCGTCAGTCACAAAACCGAACTCTAAGGAAAATCTCCATGGTTAGTTGGAGTAGTATGTAGAAGTTGGTTAGAACTTCTAAGGGTAGTTTGGAGCGGGTTGGAGCGCACGGAGTTGGAGCTAAACGTTGCCCAGGATCGACTTTATACTTGGATAATTATGGGCTTATCGAGGTAAATACTCTTGACCTTCTATTGTAATTGGAAATTACATGTTGTAAGATTATATAGTTGAAGTATACTATATATAGAACGGAACCTAGCTTTACGGCAATGTCTTTTGACTTAAGCCTGAATATTAAGAAAGAATCGATCTGTAATTACATAGATCAGTATTCTGATAGACTTGTGTAGCATTACTGTGAAGTAGAATTGTACACGTCCGGTTAGATGTATAAACCCCCCCTGGTTGGCTTGATAGCCGGCCTCGATAGAGGAGGAGATTTACGCGGTTGCGGGGGGGGGGGAGGTGCTGCCGAATTTTCTGTAGAATGTTCTACGAAGAGATCTAAATGTTAATAAGCGCCTTGTGGCCTTATAGGTTGAAGTACTATGCGTGGCGCGATCTACTTGGCTTAAGGAGTAGCCGGCGGTTTGAGGTACTTGGAGCGTTTTGCTATTAGTCGATACTCGTCGCGAGGTATGTGAACCTCTTCCTATCTCTTCTAGCATGATATGTGTGTAACTATGTAGTACGATAGACGTACATGTGTTAAATGTATTTGATTGGTCTAAAACATAAAGTGTTATAACGGCTTTATGGGAAGTTGGTTATAACAGCTTTATGTAGGTAAGAAAATACTTGTGGTTTTAAAAGGTAATCGATTTGAACTATAATGGCTGGTTATGTGATAATAAAGAACTTGAAGTATTTCAAAGATTTTTGAATCATTTTGAAAGAAGAAGTAATACTTGGTTTTGAAAACTTAAGAGTTATACTAGCTTTATGGGAAGTTAGGTATAACGGCTTAAGGATGTTTCTTGATTTGAATCGAATGTGTATCGACAAACCATCTGCGGCGTTAATAAAAGGAAATATTTTGGATTAAGTATTATTAAAACCGGTAGAAACTTCCATCTGCATGAAGCTAAGATGAGACAAAATGATATTTCTAGATCATGCATTCTTTGTAATAAAATTGTTATAAACAAGAATATCCTACTCACATATAAGGCTTATGTTTCTCGGATGGTTTAAAGAGAATTATATTCTTAAATGAATAAGACTATGAACTCTGAAACCTTTCTAAAATAAGAACCGTGAACATTTGAAATTAGGCAAACTTGGCGTTGGGAAAAGAATGTTGTTACTTGATTTTACAAAGAGAAGTGTTACGATTTACTTCAAAAGATAATCACTCTATTTTTATACTACGTATTGTGTGACTTTTGTGAAAAGCGGATCTTTTAAAAGAGTAATACATGAAGTACTTTGGGGCTAAAAACCCGAACTTGTTAACATAATGTAGAAAGTACCTTGTGTGAATAACTTGATTGTATTGATTTGTGATAGTCTTGTAATACTTTCTTGTTGACTTGATAAGTAAACATGTTAGGATGCTACGTGAGTTAGTATCTTGTGATGTTGTGTAAAGGGTTTTCCACTTGTTGTGCTTAGGTTGTTTAACAATAAGGTCATGTTGATATTATATCACTCATGATTAGGGGTTAAGGCCCTCCGTCTGCGGGGTAGACTCAGGCGGGTCTAGTGACCTATGATTCGAGAATACCTTATGCAGGTCTGTATGGCCTATGCGGAACTGCGGGAGTTCCAGGTTAGTATGCGGCCCTTGTGGTCATGCGGTCTTTGTGGCCATGCGGACGGCGAGTCCAGGACGCTGCCGGGGAGTAGCTACCCTCGATGCGGGGAATACCTCATGCGGGCCATTGGAGTGGCCCATGCGGAGCTACGGGAAGTTCGGGGCTGACGCGCGCATTAGATCTGCGCGCGAGTGGCGGCTTTGATCATGTGGACGGTCTGACAGATCTCATAATCTGATTCGACCTTGTTGTACTGTGGTTTTTAGTAGTCTGCTATTCAATCGTACTTACCCCGTACGTTTTTATGATGACTTTGTGGGCGTGAGTCACGACTTGACATATTCGCTTATTTATTGTGACTGTAGTTTTGGTTATCATACATGTCTCGCTTTATATAGACTACTATGATTTCATTTACGTATTTTCGTTTCACATACTTGGTACTGTTATCGACCTCCTTGGGCTGCGTTCATGCCGCGGTAAAAGGTACACCGGTGTTGATCCTCGCTCTTAGGGTCACGATTCGGCGTATGGGAAGCTCCGTTTCTCGGAGGCTTATCGATGGTATAGTCCCTGTCGTTGTAGGTATTTACATTCGTGGTATGGCGGGAGCCCTGTCCCGCCATTGTTGTCGATCATTCTTAGAGGTGCAGTAAATCGTTGTGGGCGAGTTGTAATGGGATGTAGCTGTTCGGTTTTAAATTGATTTATATATATGCCGTAAGGCAAGTTTCTCCATTCTGTTTCTTACTTCATAATATTTTCATGTCTTGTTTTATGTTCCGATTACTCGATGTTGTATCACTAGGGTGCGGGGTAAGACACGATCCACGGGCCGGTTCGGGTTGTGATGTTATTCCATGGACTAGCTCTCCGTGAGTTTCTTGATTCGGCGCCGGTATCACGGTGGTTGGCTTTCGTACTTGCCGTCTGCGTGGTGATTCGGCCTTGGTACAGTAGTTAGCCTTCGCACTTGCCGCTCGGTTTAGTGGCGAAGTCTCGTGATCTGACGCTTGGTATCCGTAGTTAGCCCTCGTACTTGCCGGTCGACTCGTGACCACGGCTTTGGTATCTGGTAGTTAGCTTTCGTACTTGCCCCGTATCAGCTTCGTGGCGGAGTCTCGTGATACGACCTTGGTATCTGGTAGTTAGCCCTCGTACTTGCCCGCCACCGTGACCGCGGCTTTGGTATCTGGTAGTTGGCTTTCGTACTTGCCCCATATCAGCTTCGTGGTTTGGTTGTATAGTATTGTTAGTACGGTTTTGGTATCTGGTAGTTGGCTTTCGTACTTGCCCCGGTCAGTTGATGATGCGGTTTTGGTATCTGGTAGTTAGCCTTCGTACTTGCCCAGTACGGTTTTATGACTCAGGTGGGACTTGTTGTTCATGTGTACTCCTTGGTGTTATTATATCATAGAATGCCGGCAGTGAGGAAGGTATTCCACGGGCATGATTGATGTTGAGGGCGTGAGACCCATAGTTATATTTGAGTGATGACTTTGAGGGCGTGAGTCCCTGACTTGACATGACTTATTTATTATGGTGTAGTTTGGTTATCATACATGTCTCTGCTTTATATAGACTTCTATGATTTCATTTCTGATATTTTGATTTCACATACTTGGTACTGTTATCGACCTCGCCCGGGGGTTGCGTTCATCTGCAGTAGAGGTACACCCGATCGTTGATCCTCGCTCATAGGATCACAATTGACGTATTAGGAAGCTCCGTTTCTCCGAGGCTTATCTTTTGGTATAGTCCCCATCCTTTGTAGTACTTGTACATTCGGGGTATGGCGAGGGCCACTGTCGTCATGTTGTATAAAATCTCTTAAGTGCAGAAATCTTGTTGTGGGCAGGGTTTGTAAGGATGTAACTGTTCAAGTTTTAGTTATATATGCAAAAAGGTAACTGGTTGGTTGGCCTGTTTTATATTCATATCTCTTGTTTCATGTTTAAAGTTTTTATTTCCGCTGATTTTCTCTGATGTTGTATCACTAGGGTGCCCGGGGTAAGGCACCAGTCACGGGCCCGGGATCGGGTCGTGACACATATAATATACATAAACAAAAGACACTACATTGTACACGAGTCCAATCCCACATATGAATACAGACCTCTAAGAGTTTACAGAAACATGGCGGGACAAGGCCCCGCCGTACCCATAACCGTACAAAAGCCTGTACTGAAGGAACTATACCAAAAGATAAACTCACGAACAGAAGGAGCTATCCAAAACTCGGCGGTCCTACACTGCAGATCACCAAATGCGTACCTAAACTGCGGCGTGACGCGGCCCCGAAGGAGGTCGATGCGAAGAATGTACCAAGTATGTGAGCGATGAAATCTTGTAATGAAATCATAACGATCTAAACAAAAGCAGAAAGCGTGTATGATAGCCAACCTACGATACACGATACATAAGCGATTATATCAAGTCGAGGACGCGTGCCTCAAAGTCACTACTCAAATATAACTATGGGTCTCACGCCATAATATCAACCATGCGTGGAATCCTTTCTCATCGGCGATCCCGATATAACAATATAACACCAATAAGCATATCCAAGAGTATCCTCGTGGTCGCGTGCCGGAATCCCACATCGTATAAGCATGACCGTGGGTATACAAACAACCGAATCAAACCGCTCTCACAGTGCGTGCCGGAATCCCACATCGTATAAGCGTGTCCGAGTATCCTCGTGGTCGCACGCCGGCATCCCACATCGTATAAGCATGACCATAGGGTATCCCTCGCGGTCGCATGCCCCGGCATCACACATCGGATAAACATGACCGTAGGGTAACGCAAACAAATCCGAATCTAACGACTCGCGGTCACGTGCCGGAATCCCACATCGTATAAGCATGTCCAAGGAGTATCCCTCGTGGTCGCATGCCCCGGCATCCCACATCGTATAAGCATGACCATAGGGTATCACAAATAATGGAAGCATACCCGTGGAATCTCACCTCACCGATGCGTCGAGTAAACTTTACAATGAGCGACCTCCAACCGAGAGTCGCGACAACGTAATAAAACATAATACTTGCACTCAAAGGCTATCACCAGCACATATAGGCAATTCTCAATTAATCAAGCCAAAGTACTTATCAAGGCACACATAGAATAATTCTCAATTAATCAAGCCAAAGTACTTATCAAGGCACACATAGAATAATTCTCAACTAACCAAGCCAAAGTACTTATCAAGACACACATAGAATAATTCTCAATTAACCAAGCTAAAGTACTTATCAAGGCACACATAGAATAATTCTCAATTAACCAAGCCAAAGTACTTATCAAGGCACACTTAGAATAATTCTCAATTAATCAAGCCAAAGTACTTATCAAGGCACACATAGAATAATTCTCAATTAACCAAGCCAAAGTACTTATCAAGGCACACTTAGAATAATTCTCAATTAATCAAGCCAAAGTACTACGTACGTACATTCTTTTTAAAGGACTCCTTTTTATGTAATACCCCAAGATACTAACACCCGTAGTATCAAGGTGTGTCTATTTTTCAAAGTAAGTTAGTACACTTTAGAAAACTCATTTCAAAGCTTCAAATCAAGTAACTTCAAATTTTCACAATCAAGGCAACTTATGCCCATAAATCAAAATAGACAACTTTCTAAACCTTTCATAAAGCCGTTATAACCAACTTCCCATAAAGCCGTTATAACCCTTTATGGTTTTTAGACAATTTCATTCCTTTTATAACCAAGAGACTTATACTTTTAAAACCAAGTATCACATACTTACAAATCAAGTTCTTAACTTTCAAAATACTTCAAGTCTCTTAATATTTAGAAAACAAGTTTCTTCTACTTTTAAACCTCAAGTAACTTACACCTTTAAAACAAGTTACTTCTCTTAAATCATGTCATTTCTCCTCTTTTAAAACAATTAAGTAAATCACTCCTTTGACTTCCCTAAAGTCATTAAAATGACCATTAGGTTTTGGAAACCACTACCTTTTCAAGACTCCATGTACTTTAAGCAAAATACTTTCACTTTTAAGAATCCAAACTTCACTAAGGAAATGGATTATACAACTTATAATTTAAACATCAAAGTACAATCAAAGGAGTACATAGAACGAATTCTATTTTAGGCAATCCAAATACAACCAAGGAATGGATCATTTAAGGAGTAGGACATACTTTCTTTATCTTAAGAAATCATGCTAGAAGAGGAGATAGTTCACATACCTTTTCGGCTAAAACCACAAGCTAAGCCGAATACGCCGTACGTAGAAGTGTCAACCTATAATGGTCACAACAAGACTATCAACTTCTAGTCTCTAACGTAGAATAATACTAAGTATTTGGTCTCTAATTCTACGGAAAATCGGGCAGCACTTCCTTTGTTTCTACTCACGTTGCCACCTTTTTCAAGGCCGAATACAATAACCAACACGCCACATTTAAGGCTCAAAACAACAATCAAACAAAGGGGATTACACGCCTTACAATACGTGTAAAATTCCGCCCCACAATACATACGAAGTAGTTTAATGCTCACTAGCCATTCTCGGCCAACTTACATAACCAACAATTCAAAGTATTTTCCAATACTTTTCCAATTCCAAGTTCTAAGGTCTAACATGTTATATAGTCACAAACAACTTCAACAACTACAATTTCCTTCTTTTTACAACATGTGACGACTTAAACTAATAATCGACTTGAATTGTAATCTTAAGGCTAACATGCTAGTTTTCGGATTAGGGTTCCAATAGCCACAACACTTATCAAACCTCATAATATATAACTCATGCTTGCTAATATCCATAGCTACAACAATAAGTAAGTCTTAACTACTAAAACGACAAAATTATACCTTTATAAGCCCTTAAAATTTCCAATATTCAAAGTCGCGCCTTAGCAATTCTTAGCTCCTTTCCTTATGTTCCAATCCGCTCCAAGCACTCCTTAGAGGCCTATGAAGAACCCATCTTCAAGTTCCAACTTCAAAGTTGAAGAACTTCTTAAGTTTTCGCCTTGCGACTAATACAGCAGCTTTTTAAAATCTTTCTATTGAGATATCCTTATAATACCCTTAGGGACATTGGGTTTAAGTCTTGTGAACAAAGGATCAAAACTACAAATTTTTGTGTGGCAAAATGACACAAACCCGAGAGCTATTTGTTGGAGAACAAAGTGTGTGATTTTTTTCCTAAGTCTTCAAGACCTTGTCTTGCTACTAGTATGTATTTATAACACATTGGATGGCTTAGACTTAAACAAATGGGTGGCTAAGATGAAAATCACATGGATCAAGCACAAGTGGCAAGTTGACTTTGGTCAAATATATCAAGCTTGAAGACTTATCTTCTACCATGGTCAATGACCATTTTTGTCACGACCCGAACCCGGGCCCGTGACTGGTGCCTTACCCCGGGCACCCAAGTAGACATACATCAGAGTAATCAGCGGAACGTAAAACAAGACATGATATAATATGAAATGTGAAACAGTTATCTGAGAAAACTTGTCTTTCGGCATATATATATAAACTTTAAAACCGAACAGTTACATCCCATTTACAACTCTGCCCATAACGGTACTACAGACCTCTAAGAATGATATGACAACAATGGCGGGACGAGCGCGCCATACCACGAATGTAAGTACCTACAACGATAGGGGACTATACCACTGATAAGCCTCGAGAAAGCGGAGCTTCCCAAACGAACTGTGACCACTAAGAGCGAGGATCAATCTTGGTGTACCTCTACTGCGGCATGAGCGCGGCCCGAAGAGTCGATAACAGTACCAAGTATGTGGCCCGAAAATCACGTAAATGAAATCATAGTAGTCTATATAAAGCGGGAGACATGTATGATAACCAAAGTACGATTCCTGATAAATAGCGATCCGCGTCAAGTCGGGACTTACGCCTCAAAGTCATCACTCAAATATAACTATGGGTCTCACGCCCAACATCAATCATGCGTGGAATACCTTCCCGCCAGCTGCCGTGATCATGATATAAAAGCACCAAGGAATACACATGAACACGAGTCCCACTGTGTCATAATAAAACCGTCGGGGTAAATGCGAAGGCATAGCCGACTACTAACACCAGCGGTACCAACGGTCATAAAGCGTATCATGAGATCTGTCTAACCGCCACATGGTCGAAGCCGCCACTCGCCGCGATATCTAATGTGCGCGTCTAGTCTGGAACTTCGCGACTCCGCATAGGCCACTCCAATGGCCCGCGTGAGGTATTCCTCGCATCGGGTAGCTACTCCCGTGGCGTCTGGACTCGCCTCGCGTGACCACATGACCGCGTGACCATAAAGGCGCCACTAACACGGAACTCTCGTAGCTCGCGATAGGCCCACGGACCGCGTAGGTATTCTCGAATCATAGGTCACCAGACACTTTGAGTCTACCCGCGTGGAGGCGGCTTAACCGGAATCATGTCAAGAGGTGAGTGATATAATACTAACATAGCAGCTTATCGTTAAACAACATAAGCACAACAAGGGAAACCCCTTTACACAAACATCACAAGAATCGAACACAACGACTAATCGTTGAACAATATAAGCAAAACAAGAATAACTTTCTTACACAAGCGTCACAAGATACTCACACACGTAGTATCATAATATGTCTATCAAACCAACTTACCTTACCTTCAGACAATATTTCAAGTATTTGATAAACAAATAATAAAAACCGTTTTCTTATTTTTCTTAAGTTGTTATACCTAACTTCCCATAAAGCTAGTATAACACTTGAGCCTTTTTTTAAAAACCAAGTATTTCTTTTCTTCCAAAAAAAAATGATTCATAACTCTTTTGAAATATTCAAGATTCTTATTATTTAGAACTCAAGTCCAAAGACATTAAAGTAAAACCAAATTTATTTTAACATACGTACGTCTACCATACTATATATATATTACAAATATCATGCCCAAAGGAATAGGAAGGATCACATACCTCCTCGGCTAAATCCACTTGCTAGGTTGAATACGCCTCACGTAAAATATCAACCTTTATAAATAACAGAACTAGCCCCCTTTTACTAATATCCTACTGGAGTGTTATTTAAATAATACTTGCACGAAGTTCTGTTTCAAGAAAATTTACTGATGATATTTCATTTCCAAACGAAATCAGCATGGAATTGAAAGGTGGATCGCTTATGTTTACCTTCAATTCGTACCAAGAATAAATAAAGGGTTAGAAGATTTGTTGTTCTCTTTTTTTCTTTTTACCACTAAGTGAAGTGATGGATTATTAAATAAGAGATGTACTTAGAATTAAGGATAGGACACCTTATCACACACGTGGCTTTTTCTCAATCTACCATTTGGTACCTATCCTAAACTAATGCCACCCTTTATCTTGTCCATTCTGACAAATAAAATGTTAGTTGCTTAGTAACAAGGTCCACGTGGACCAAGTTTAATTCCAAATATAATTTCATACAATGTTCTCACGTGAACTCAAATGATGAAAAGTGGATAATTCATCCCTTTCACTAATTCATATAGTGACACCTAATTGATTCTCTTAATAAGTCACTTAGGAAATTTAATCTACTTGCTACACATAATAATCCACTAAAATGTTATTTCCTCCATTAATAATCAATCCCATAATTAATCAATTATATACATGGTTAATCTCTTGATCTCAATTCTAATATCTCATTATAAGACTTTTGTATACTCAATGTCATAATTCCTAGAATATGAACTAGTCCATCACCTCTTGTCTACTTGCCCCACAAATATCTCATCCTTTACCTAATTAGGGCTTATACATTTTTACGTACGTCCTCACATACATACTCTGAAATTACGGGGTATAATATTCTCCCCTCCTTAGAAACATTCGTCCCGAATGTTCCTTCTCAAAACAGACAACGATAACGTTCCTCATAACTTAAACAGTTTGCAAATGCCACAACACAACACGCGCAAATACTTAAATTCAAGTCCACAAGGAATCACCTCTATTTTCTTACTCGTCGTACCTTCCTCGTACACTCGAACACTTCCTAAATAACCTTACCACCTTTCTGTTATTGCTTCAGTTTCCAAAATATCGGGGTTACTATCTCCAACTTGGTCATCATTAACTGGGACACTCTGGATGGATCTCCGATACTTTTCGAACATAGCAACATGAAAGACCGGACGTCTTGCCTCCTACGTCGGACGTGAAAGCTAACTTATAGGCAACCCGCCTATTCTCCAAATGATCTGGCGCTCAAAGTACCTCGGGCTAAGTTTCCCCGCTTTCCAAATCTCGTCACGCCGCCAGGGTGGTACTTTCAAGAAATCCTCTGTCGACTGAACTCCAAGTGTCGACACGATTATCGATGCGACTTACGGTGACTCGAGTGCCAATAACCTCTCTGGATAGGCTTCACTATCCACATCCTGTGAATCAAGTATGAACCAACTATCTGAACCTTGCCAACATCGAACCAATCGATGGCAACCTACACTTCCTCATACGAGGCTTCATAAGGCACCATCCGAACAACGAAATGGTAGCTAGTATAGTACTCACTCAACAAGAGGCACATACTCGCCGCTACTACCCACGAAATCAAAACAGGCCCAGGGTGAATGCAATCGAGACTCACGAGTTCCTAACCCGCTGGTAAAACCTCGAAACAAAGAAATAGCCAAGCGGGCTTTCTTGCTGTCATAAATTAAAAGTAGGAACCCCGTGCGGCCTTACAACCTTCACGATAACATCTCGCGTAATCCTCGTAGAGTAAGCAGTCTGGCGAAAGACAAGATGGTGACCTCGTCGGCGACTCTTGATCGTCGAACGTCCACGATCTCGTCGATGGTTACCTAATCTTGGGCCTAACACCTCGTGACCTATCATCTAAGCGGGACCACCTCAAACTGACCCCACCATACCCCGGGCTGCGAGTTGACTCGCGATATGGCCTCAACCCGACCTACCTCGTACTAACTTTCGTTCCCCGATCCGGAACAATCTTACCAGTTCACGTCATGAAAGCTACCACTTCCATCTCACACTACCCATGGAATTATCACAACTTACACAATGCTAACCGAACATAGCACTCCACATGTATCTACCATAACGACCTAAACAAGTTTCTTAAGGCTGAAGATATCTCTGTAACTCTTTGCCTCACTTTCCCTTTTCGCTCTAATCAAATCCCGCTCTGTGGCGCGTAACTCTGACGGTGATGAACGACCACCGTTCAAAGTCGAGTCGTAACATCCGCGCCACCTCTGTTCGGATAATTTCTGCAAAATGGCCTGCCGTCAAGCCTAACAAGCTATCTAAGTAGTAAGACACTCGCCATAAGAATCACCTCATGGCGACCATACCGGGTGGGGTGGCCTCTCAGCTAACACCCCTTCCTCTCCGGCCACCGAATCCAGACTAACTTGGTAGGCTAAGTCATCCCACCTGTATTCCTACTACTAGGACATTCTCTCCTCACAAGGCCCTGACGGCTGCTGGTAAAACAAGCATCCGTAAAAAGACGACATTCCCCGGGATGACGCCTACCGCATAGTGAACACTGAGGGAAAATCGAATCTGGCTGGCTAGAACCTATGTAAGTCTGTGAACCAGAAACCCTGGAGTGCTGATCAACTCCTGCATACCGAGCGTCCCGAAGTGCAGCGGAGGACCACTGCAGTCTTGGCGGAGGCGCATAACCAGTCTGCTGCTGAGAAGGTCTGCCTCGAAAGTCACCAAAGGACCCTGTTGTTCTGGCCCTCTTCTGCTGATCTTGGTAAATCCGTCGATCTCTACGTTCCTCAATCCCCTGTGCATAAGCCTGTCATACGGGCAATGTCCATGCCCGGCTGAAGAGCTACTCCTGTACAACTCTCTACTAGATAATCGTCATGTCCTGTGACATATCGGTGCACTCTATCCTCCGTATACGCCACTAACGCGGGGACATAACGAGTTAATAAGTCAAACTCTATCAGTATTCCCGAACCGTCCGCCCGTTCTGCCTCAACCTCATAACTCTATCTGCCCGGGCTCTCCTCATCTGCGAGGGCAAGAAGTGTGTAAAAATGCCTCTAAGGTTTTGATCACTTCCATGATCCGCTGCAACTGTCGAATAAACTCCTATGGATCTTCCTCAGTTCTCAATCCATCGAACTCGGGTGGACTGCAACTCAAGAAGTCCCAAAATCTCAACTGTCGGATCTAGGGTGAACTACTGGTACTACCGGAACCTCCGACTCTCGTCTGTCCTCATTCCCAGCCACCAGACTAGCTAGTAACTGGGCCATCTCCTTGTAACTGATATCCTCGGCTCCTGGCCGTGGGACTAGGGGCTCAGGTATCGTGGTCTCTGTAGCTACTGCTACTGCTCTAAACTCTCCTGGGGCTAGCGGCGTCGCAGAACTCCCCGAATGAAGCGTCTCGGATAATGGCGGGCGTGCCACGGTAACCTCTGTGCTCTACTCGCAGCTCCCTCTGCTGCCTTGCCCTTCTGGGCTCTGGTTGCCTTGCGTAGAGGCAATACGGGTGAAAAGAATACGTCAGAGGGAGTCCAACTTATAACACAGCTCTAAGGCACGATCTCAGAGTGAGAAGAATGGAAACCAATCCTAAATATCCTGCAGCCTCCTGATTATAGGTGTGGTGCACAACACACCGATAATCAAGACTCTACTAGATACGATGCGTAGACACTTTCAGGATTAAGCGCTCACGATACCACTTTTGTCACGACCGAACCGGGCGTGTGATCGTGCCTACCGGGCACCCAGTAGACATACATCGAGTAATCGTGAACGTAAAACAAGACATGATATAATATGAAATGTAAACGATTATCTGAGAAAACTTGTCTTTCGGCATATATATATAAACTTTAAAACCGAACAGTTACATCCCATTTACAACTCTGCCCATAACGGTACTACAGACCTCTAAGAATGATATGACAACAATGGCGGGACAGGGCCCCGCCGCGAGGTTCTAGTGTCACTCCGGCGACCCAACAAATGGTACCGGACTGCATGCGATCCCTGAGGTTTGGACCTTCTCAGGACGTGCCATACGGAGAGCCACGGTTGGTGCATTCCGCGTGAGATGCTCGGCCTCTTTATACGCTCGGCCCGAAGGAGGTCGATCTGGTACAGTACCAAGTATGTGAAAAGAAAATCACGTAAATGAAATCATAGTAGTCTATATAAAGCGGGAGACATGTATGATAACCAAATCTGATTCCTGATAAATAGCGATCCGCGTCAAGTCGAGGACTTACGCCCTCAAAGTCATCACTCAAATATAACTATGGGTCTCATGCCCACAACATCAATCATGCGTGGAATACCTTCCTCATAGCGATCTATGATATAAAAGCACCGAGGAATACACATGAACACGTGTCCCACTGTGTCATAATAAAACCGTCTGGGGTAAATGCGAAGGCATAGCCGACTACTAACACCACAGTACCAAGGTCATAAAGCGTATCATGAGATCTGTCTAGACCGCCACGTGGTCGGCGGCCCTTCGCCCGCGATATCTAATGTGCGCGTCTAGTCCTGGAACTTCCGCGACTCGCGTAGGCCACTCGATGGCCCGCGTGAGGTATTCCTCGCATCGAGGGTAGCTACTCCCCGGGCGTCACGGACTCGCACTCCGCGTGACCACGTAGACGCGTGACCATAAAGGCGCGCACTAACACGGAACTCTCGTAGCTCGCGCCGGCCCCACGGACGCGTAGGTATTCTCGAATCATAGGTCACACGGACACTTTGAGTCTACCCGCGTCGGAGGCACTTAACCCGGAATCATGTCAAGAGGTGAGTGATATAATACTAACATAGCGACTTATCGTTAAACAACATAAGCACAACAAGGAAACCCCTTTACACAAACATCACAAGAATCGAACACAACGACTAATCGTTGAACAATATAAGCAAAACAAGAATAACTTTCTTACCTGGCGTCACAAGATACTCACACACGTAGTATCATAATATGTCTATCAAACCAACTTACCTTACCTTGGACAATATTTCAAGTATTTGATAAACAAATAATAAAAACCGTTTTCTTATTTTTCTTAAGTTGTTATACCTAACTTCCCATAAAGCTAGTATAACACTTGAGCCTTTTTTTTAAAAACCAAGTATTTCTTTTCTTCCAAAAAAAAATGATTCATAACTCTTTTGAAATATTCAAGATTCTTATTATTTAGAACTCAAGTCCAAAGACATTAAAGTAAAACCAAATTTATTTTAACATACGACGCCTACCATACTATATATATATTACAAATATCATGCCCAAAGGAATAGGAAGGATCACATACCTCGCCGGCTAAATCCACTTGCTAGGTTGAATACGCCTCACGTAAAATATCAACCTTTATAAATATGAGAACTAGCCCCTTTTACTAATATCCTCTTTGGAGTGTTATTTAAATAATACTTACTTGCGAAGTTACTGTTTCAAGAAAATTTACTGATTATATTTCATTTCCAAACGAAATCAGCATGGAATTGAAAGGTGGAGTACTGCTTATGTTTACCTTCAATTCGTACCAAGAATAAATAAAGGGTTAGAAGATTTGTTGTTCTCTTTTTTTCTTTTTACCACTAAGTGAAGTGATGGATTATTAAATAAGAGATGTACTTAGAATTAAGGATAGGACACCTTATCACACGTGGCTTTTTCTCAATCTACCATTTGGTACCTATCCTAAACTAATGCCACCCTTTATCTTGTCCATTCTGAGAAATAAAATGTTAGTTGCTTAGTAACAAGGTCCCACGTGGACCAAGTTTAATTCCAAATATAATTTCATACAATGTTCTCACGTGAACTCAAATGATGAAAAGTGGATAATTCATCCCTTTCACTAATTCATATAGTGACACCTAATTGATTCTCTTAATAAGTCACTTAGGAAATTTAATCTACTTGCTACACATAATAATCCACTAAAATGTTATTTCCTCCATTAATAATCAATCCCATAATTAATCAATTATATACATGGTTAATCTCTTGATCTCAATTCTAATATCTCATTATAAGACTTTTGTATACTCAATGTCATAATTCCTAGAATATGAACTAGTCCATCACCTCTTGTCTACTTGCCCCACAAATATCTCATCCTTTACCTAATTAGGGCTTATACATTTATACGTACGTCCTCACATACATACTCTGAAATTACGGGGTATAATAATTTTACCCTTACAAATATCGACCAAGACCAAGTGTGGGGGTGCCACGTGTCGCCCTCTCATTCGTCCATTAAATTTCATAACCCTCGTGGGCCCCACAAAACGTAAAATTCCTCGGGTGGGCCCCACATGACTAAATCCGTAAAAATAAATTTCCATAATGTTAATAAGTTCCATATTCTTCAAATAATGCACTTTGAGAATCTAATTCTCAACAAGCATCGCGACCGATCCGGGCGTGGTCGTGCCTACCCTGCACCCTAGTGATACAACATCGGAGAAAATCGTGAAATAAAAACTTAAACATGAAACAAGAGATATGATAATAAAACAGGCCAACCAAACGGTTACCTTCTTGTATATATAACTAAAAACTTGAACAGTTACATCCTTACAAACCCTGCCCACAACAGTACTACAGACCTCTAAGAGTTTTTATACAACATGACGGGACAGGGCCCCGCCATACCACTGAATGTACAAGTACCTACAGTGACAGGGGACTATACCAAAAGATAAGCCTCCGGAGAAATGGAGCTTCCCAAACGCTGAACTGCGATCCTATGAACGAGGATCAACAACTTGTGTACCTCTACCTGCGGCATGAACGCAGCTGTTATACCCCGTATTTCCAAAGTATGTACGTGAGGACGTACGTAGAAAAGTTTGAACTTTAAGTAGGCATGGACGAAAATATTTTTGTGCACAACACCCGATTAGAATCGTTTTTCGACGAAACGTTTTACAAAAATTGCGAAGGGAAAATTCCGGCTATGTCATTTTTAATTTTTGCGGATTTTTCCGAGAGATGAAATGTTTTGGACCAACGAGAGGGCGACACTTGTCACCCTCAAGTTGGTGGAGTGTGGGACGGCAACTTGGACGATTTGGAGTCAAGGGTTGGTAGGATATTTTGTAGATATTTTGTGTGGAAGGTGAGCAAGTGGGACCCACACACACTTGTCCAAATCTTGACCCTACACTTGCCTACTACTTGGCATGATCTTGGCCCTTGGTTTCCATATAAATACCCCCCCATTGTGAAGAGTTCTTCATCCACTCCTCACTTCCTTAGTCTTGAAAGTCCTCCCATTTCGTGAGGCCCTTGGCCGAGAGTTGTCACCTCCTCCTTGTGGTGTGGCGAGACACACCCCCCCCTAGTGGTGCTAAGCCGAGGGGTACCCCCCTTGCCTAGTTATTCTTGAAAAATACACCCCCACCTTTGTAGAAATACTCTCCAAGTATTGTTACTATACCAAAATACCTTAGCCTTATACCTTGTAGTATTCCAAAGATACCTCTATACGTAGAGCCCGGAAATACTACCTTATGTCCTTTTTGTCTCAAAACGAAACCCTAAGGAAAATCTTCACAGTTGGTTGAAGTATTAAGATGAAGTTGCGTAGAACTTCTAAGGGTTGTTTGGAGCGCCCGGAGTAGGAGCTAAACGTTGCTCAGGATCGACATTTATACTTGGATAATTATGGGCTTATCGAGGTAAATATCTTGTCCCCCTATTGTAATTGGAAATTACATACTGTAGTAGTATGTAAATGAATATAAGATTCATAGAAGAGAATTGAACTGTAATAGAAGGATATTACAGAAAAGACTTGAACTGAAATCACATCAGAAGAATAATCTACAGATTAGTCTAGACATTGATAGACTTGTGTAACCTTTATAGGTTGAATGTTCTGCCAGTAGCATGTACTACTTGAATGGTGGACAAGGCTAGCCGGGTTATAGCCGTGGAGCGTTTTGCTAATAGTCGATAATCGTCGCGAGGTATGTGATTCTTCCTATACTCTTGAGCATGATATTTAAAATATATATAGTACGGTAGACGTACGTGTGTTAACTGAATAATAATTACGGCAATGTCTTTTGACTTAAGCCTGAATAATAATTACGGCAATGTCTTTTGACTTAAGCCTGAATAATAAGAATCTTGAAGTAATTCAAAAGAGTTAAGAAACCTTTTTGAAAGAAGAGTAATGTTTGGTTTTAAAAGCTTAAGAGTTATACTAGCTTTATGGGAAGTTAGGTATAACGACTTAAGAGAGATAAAAAGAATGGTTTACTGATTTTAGAAGTTAAGAGACTTGATCTTAAAAGATAAGAGACTTGACTTAATTATATTAATGTGAATTTTGTTAAAAAGTGTGAAACCTCATTCGTGAGTAATGAGTATTTTGGTTTTTAAAAAGAATAATGTTTTACTGATTTCGGAAATCAGAATGAGTATCGAACGAACCACTGCAGCGTTAATAAAGGGAAATGTTTTGACTAATAAAGTATTATTAAAACCAGTAGAAACCTCCATCTGCATAGAAGCTAAGATGAGACAAAATGATAGTACATTTCCTAGATCATGGCTGCTTTAATAAGGATTGTTATAAACAAGAATAACCTACTCACACATAAGACATATGTTTCTCAAATTGTTTTAAAGGATTAAAACTATGAACTACGAAACCTTTCGAAAATGAGAAACTTGAGCATTTGAAATTAGGCAAACTTGAACGTTTGGAAAATAATGTGGTTACTTGATTTTACAAAAGGAAGTGTTTGGGTTTACTTAAAAAGATAGTCACTCTATTTTTATACTACAGGTATTGTGTGACTTTTGTGAAAGAAACGGATCTTTTAAAAAAGTTAATGTATGAAGTACTTTGGGGATAAAAACCCGATCTTGTTAATCATATAGTAGAAAGTACCTTGTGTGAATAACTTGATTGTGTTGATTTGTGATTGCCTTGTAATACTTTCTTGTTGGTTTGATAAGTAAACATGTTAGGATGTTACGTGTGTTAGTATCTTGTGATGTTTGTGTTTAGGGGTTTCCCTCGATCGCGCTTATGTTGTTAAACGATCAGCCGTTATGTTGGTATTGTACCACTCACCTTGACATGATCCCGGGGGTTAAGCTGCCCTCCGATGCGGGGTATATCTCAGGCGGTCTGGGACCATGATTCGAGAATACCTCATGCGGGTCCAGGGGACCTATGCGGAGCTACGAGTTCCGTGTTAGTGTGCGGCCCTTGTGGTCATGCGGTCTATGTGGGCTACGCGATCGCGAGTCCAGGCGATGTCGGGAATAGCTACCTCGATGCGAGGAATAACTCATGCGGGCCATCGAGTGGCCTATGCGGAGTGCGGAAGTTCGGGGCTAGACGCGCATTAGATATCTGCGGGCAAGTGGCGGCTTTGATCATGGACGGCCCAGACAGATCTCATGATACAGTTTATGACCTCGTTAGTAATGTGGGTGTTAGTAGTCGGCTATGCCTTCGTACTTACCCCGTACGGTTTTATTATGACACAGGTGGGACCTGGTGTTCATGTGTATTCCTTGGTGCTTTGATATCATAGATCGCGGTGAGGAAGGTATTCCACAGGCATGATTGATGTTATGGGCGTGAGACCCATAGTGATATTTGAGTGATGACTTTGAGGGCGTGAGTCCCTGACTTGACATGACTGCTTATTTATTATGAACTGTAGTTTGGTTATCATACATGTCTCTTGTTTTATATAGACTACTATGATTTCATTTACGATTTTTCGCCACATACTTGGTACCTGTTGTACTGACCTCCTTCGGGGGGCTGCGTTCATGCCGCAGGTAGAGGTACACCAGTGTTGATCCTCGCTCTTAGGATCGCAGTTCAGCGTTTTGGGAAGCTCCGTTTCTCCGGAGGCTTATCAGTGGTATAGTCCCCTGTCGTTGTAGGTATTTACATTCAGGGGTATGGCGGGGCCCTGTCCCGCCATTGTTGTCATATCATTCTTAGAGGTCTGTAGTACTGTTGTGGGCAGAGTTGTAATGGGATGTAACTGTTCGGTTTTAAGTTGATTTATATATATATATGCCGAAAGGCAAGTTTTCTCAGATTATTGTTTCATACTTCATGTTACTGTTTTATATTCCGCTGATTACTCTGATGTTGTATCACTGGGGTGCCCGGTAGGCACGATCACGCCCGGTTCGGTCGTGACAAAAGTGGTATCGGAGCGATTAATCCTCGGAAAGTGTCTACGCATCGATCCAAGAGTCTTGATTATCGGTGTGTTGTGCACCACACCAATAATCGTGAGGCTATAGGATATTTAGGATTGGTTTCCATTCTTCTCACTCGAGATCGTGCTTAGAGTCGTGTTATAAGTTGGACCTCTAACGTATTTCTTTCCTTACCGCTATGCCTCCGCGTAAGGAAACCCGCCCGTGAGGGCAAGGCGGCCGAGGAGCTGCGAGTAGAGCACGAGGGTTACTAGGGCACAGCCCAATCATCACCGGGTGGTGTTTCATTCGGGAGTTACGCTCGCGCCAAGCAGAGTTTAGCACAGGCAGCGATTCTACTACGCCATGATATATGAACCTTCGCCCACGATCGGAACGGAGAATATAGATTGCAAAGAGGCGACCACATTAGCTATGGATTTGGCTACCGAGAGTATACCGATGTATCGCGAGTCTTGATGAATATCTAAGAGAGAGGTCGCAGAGTAATTCTTCGATTGAGGCTTGGCATGGCACATTATGCGGGCTTATGACGCAGCCGAGAAACGTAGAGATCGACGGGTTAACCAAGGATGCAGAAGAGGCTGCAATGAAGGTCCTTTGGTAACTTTCGAGGCGAACCACCTCAGCAGCAGATTAGATATGCACATCCACCAGTGCAGAGTGGTCCTCCACGGAGTTCAGGACGTTGGGGATAAGCCGGTTCACAGCTACACATAGGTTCCAGTCAGCCGGATTCAGTTTTTCCCCAGTGTTCACAATGTGACAGGCGTCATCCCAGGGAATGTCGTCTTTTAGTTGGTACTTGTTTTACCTGCGGCCGTCAGGGCCATGTGTCGAAAGGATGTCCTACTACTAATTAAAACTAACATCTTAAACTCTGCCCAAAATAACTCCCACAAGCCCAACACCCTTTTATTTTTCATATTTGGCCCAATTTATCCCTTCCATATCCCAAATAAACCCTAATACATGGACTATAAAAGACCACAAAAAGGGCAGCCCCACAGGGAATATTAGCCGCAGCACCCTTTCATTATACCCCCCCCCCCCCCTTTTCATTTTTTAGGTCTCACCCCATTGTCCTCGTCGCCGCCGCCTTTCGCCGGAGCTCCAAGCTCCGGCGAACCCCCCTTTAAACATCACCAGCCCCACATAGAACATAGGGCAGCCACGCACCCTTTCCATTATACCCCTTCCCCCTTTTCATTTTTTAGGTCTCACCCTCTCACCTTCCCGTCGCCGCCGCCCTTCGCCGTAGCTCCAAGCTCCGGCGAACCCCCTTTAAACACCCAGCAGCCGCACAATACATCTATCCTCCCCTCTCCACACCTCCCGTCGCCGCCAGTCTCCCGTCGACTTCCACACCTCCCGTCGCCCACCACCGACGAAACCACCATCACTGCATCACAGCGCACACAGCAACCCACTGCTCCCACATCGCCGCTGCTCACCGGCGAACCACCGCCACTGCCTTGCACCCGTCGGCATCATCTTCTCTCGTCGAACTCCCCATACCCTGTATCCTTTGTCGATTCGCCTCACGAGCCGACCACCGACGATCAAGGAGACGCTGTTGGTTTCTTTTTTGTTGTTATTATATATTGTGATTTGGTTGACTGATTTTCTGATTTTGCGTCGCGTCTGGCCGGAATAATAATAAAAAAATCCGGCGACCTTGGTATTGCATTATTTTGGGGTTCGTAAGCTTGCTTTATTTGTTGAGCAGATTGGGCATGATTTTGGTATTTAGCCGGAGTTAAAAATTCCGGCGGTAGACATTGTTCCGGCGAACTCGCTGTTTGTTTCCACTGGTTTCTAGACCATTTCGTCTTCTATATTGTTGTCACCATTTCTGATTATTGTTGGGACTAATTTCGCCCATTTTGTTATCATTTAGACGTTGCTACTGATTTTTTACTATTTTGCCCTTTTATCTTTTATTAAACTGATTGAACAAATACTACACTGTTGGTATTTTACTAATTTTGAATAGATACTACACTTGGTATTAATTTAATTTTTGAACAAGATATTACACTTGGTATTTTACTGATTTTGAACATGATACTACACTGTTGGTATTTTACTGATTTTTGAACATGATACTACACTGGCCTACGAAGGATTTATCCGTCGATCTGGAGGCCTCCATGGTAAGCGAGACGGAATATGTGGGCGAGGAGGAAAGTGAAAAGATTAGACGAGAATGCATAGTATCGTTCACCGGGAGGTAGTCATGAATTAAACGATATTGGCTTCTCATGTCTTAGTATCCTTGGCATAACACTAGCTGAGCCCACACTATATAATAAAAAATATCTTCTACATATATATCTATATATATATACATACATTGTGTTTGTTTGGTAATTTATTTATTATTTACTAACTCTTCTACTAAATGTCTTTGCAGGTACCCGGAGGCGCACACCCCAGAGTTAAAGCATTCGCATAAAATAAAATAAAAGTGAAATACCGTTAAATTCTCTTCACTCCACCTTTATATAATTATTTGCTTTCACTACTATCTTGTTAAATATATATCTATTTTTAATATTTGCATGACTAGTTTAATTATTTCTTGGTTGGTTTAATAATTAGAAGACCTTTAGAATTGTAGATTGCATGTTAACACAATAATATTAAGCCTAAGTTTGACCGGACAACCGCAAGTCAGCGGATCCTATAGGATGCCTGACCCCTTCCCTTTAGGATAATAAAGAACTCTTACCTAGAATTTCACATAGTTTCACAGACCTTTAAAAATGGAGATCATTCGTAGTATTTTATGCTACAATTTAGTGTCCTAATTCACTATAATAATTAGGTGGCGACTCCTTCAAATAAATTTAGGAATCAACCATACGTAGTACTCCCGTTTCGACTCCAGTTAAAATGGGGTGTTACACCCCCTGTCCCACCCTACCCCCATCCCACCCCATTATCCTACCCCATCCTCAAATTTTTATTTCATAATTTTGTTATTTTTATAAAAAAATTATGAGTTTTTTTCTTACCCCCCTACCCGCACCCTATTTTTGTTACTTTTAGAAAAAATGATTGAAAATATGATTTTTTTTACCCCCCACCCTACCCCTACCCCCACCCCATTTCCCTACCCCCATCCACAAATTTCTATTTCATATATTTTGTTACTTTTATAAAAAAAAATATTAAAAAATATGAATTTTTTTCTTACCCACCGCCCTACCCTACCTTCACCCCACCCCATTGCCCTACCGCATCCTCAAATTTCTATTTCACATTTTTTGTTACTTTTATAAAATAAATTATTAAAAAATATGAATTTTTTTCTTACCTCCTACCCCACCCCACCCCATTGTCCTACCCATCCTCAAATTTTAATTTCATATTTTTTGTTACTTTATAAAAAAAAATTATTAAAAATATGATTTTTTTCTTACCACCGCCTTACCCCCACCCCACCCCATTGCCTTACCCATCCTCAAATTTCTATTTCATATTTTTTGTTACTTTTATTAAAAAAAAAGAATTTTTTTCTTATCCCCCGCCCTACACCCTACTCCCACTCTACCCTATTATAAATTTTCTATTTTATATGGGGATATTATATGAGATTAAAAGGAATTTTGTGAAAGAAAATGGTAAATGAGTCCAAAAAAAATTCATTGAATGAGCAAAAAGAGCTTCTCCATAAGCAATTCTTCAGAAGCATCTAATTGGTGTTTCTGCTTCTCTTTCCATCTAGAAACACTTTTTGGCTTCTGAAAAAAGTGCTTCTACTTCTGGAAAGAGGGTATTTGGCCAAAGAAGTATTTCTAAAAACAAAAACACTTCTAGAAGTTTGCCAAACACCACATAAGGAAGAAATAAAAGAGAGGATCCGCACGCATTAAATGTCAAGTATCTAGAAGGCAGATTTTGGTGGACATTGAACAGAGTCACTCTCATACTCATTGCAGATCAATTGGTTATGGGTGAACTGCAGATTTCTTTTTTCAACTTTTCAAAATCATACTTAAATTGCATTATTTTTCCTTTTTGTGAAAAATTCAAAGTCAAGGAAATTGGGTGAGAGGAAAAAATAATCTGCAATGTGAATTAAATATAGAGTATTTTATAAAAGGGAAAAGGGTCAAATACATTTTTTTAAAAAAATATTCTGAAAATTTGGATTTTTTATTTTAAAATCTGGAAAATAATTTTTTTAATCTAAAAAATTGTAAGTATTTTTGTTAAAAATAAAGTGTCCAAAAAACTTTTTAGATCTGGATTAATTTTAAAAAATAAATCTGAAAACTGATTTTTTTTAAAATCCAATTTTCCATAATTTTTGAAAAAAAATGAGTTTTATAAAATCAAGAAAATATCATATTTTTAATAAAAGTCAATTTTCTAGATTTATTTTAATTAGAAAAATCAATGTTTCATATTATTTTTAGAAAAAAATCCACGCAGACACCACATAGAATAAGTTAAATGTTATATAGAATAAGTTAAATACATATATAATATATTAAAAATGAGGCGTATTAGTGTGTATTTCTCTAATATGTGTATAATTTGGGTGACATGTAATATTTAACTTATTATATGTGGTGCCTGCGTAACCATTTTTTTAAAAACAATCTGAAAAATTGATTTTCTAATTAAAACAACTATAAAAATAATTTTTATTAAAAATATGAAATTTTCTTGATTTTATGAAACACTTTTTTAAAAAATATTCTGAGAAATTAGATTTTTTTAATTAAAAACCCAATTTTCCAGAATATTTTTTCAAAAAAAATATTTTTGAATATTTTGCTAACAGTAGGGGTATATTTGATCCCAGCTTATAACGGGAGGGATATATTTGAGTATTTTCGCTAACGGATGATAAAACTAACTAATAAACTAAAGTAAATGGGTATATTTTGACCCTTTTCCCCCTTTTTATAAAATCTGGATGAATACGTTCAACCAATTACTTGATTGTTATGTCAACCTCTCATCGTGCCTGAATCGACTCCTTAGTTAGGATCCCTGCCTACTACATTTATGTTTTTCTCCTTCCAACTTTAATGACTAATTGACTATAATTTATCTTCACTTTGTCCCAAATAGTATTTCCTCCAACCATTTTGTATAGGGTGAAATTTGACATGATATGTGGCGAGATTAAGACAATACTTTGAGGTGATTAGGCGGACTTGATATCGAAGATAAGTTACGATCGGGGGAGGTAGTAGTTGAGGTAAATCTGAATTGCGATCGAGTCAATTGACACCGGGAGAAGATCCTGAGGCAGAAATACAAAGGACCCGAAAAAGCATGTCAATTCACCGGTCAAACATCATTCAAGATGTGTCTGTTACAGAAACGTTACACAAATATCACATTTTTTCCAGCTTTTATTAGCTTTTATTGTATCATTAATATTGGTAATTAAGGAGACATAATTTGTGGATAATACACCCCACAACTCAAGTATAAATAGAGTTGTGGTCCAACAGATCTGTGAATGAGGTAAATCATGGTGATTCAATTGATTTCAAAGGTTAGATCAGGGTGTGGGGGCTCATGGGGTGGGAGATTCCACCTTTTTGGAGCAATAAATAGAGCTTATCATTCTATTGTAAGACACATCATAAATCATATAGCAATACAACATACTTTGTTCTTTTGTCTTCTTATTATAACGGAGTCATAGAACTCATCAAGGCTAAGTGTTCTTCCGGAGCTAACTTCATCGAAGAATTTCCTCTGAAGCTCATATAGCACATGCTTATTCTATTACATTCACTTGATTTCATTACTAATTGTCATTATTTTATATTACTTTATATAAAATTATTTCACGTATCATTAAAATTACTTATAAATTAACTATACCATTTTTGGGATAAACAACTTTATTATTGATATATATGTTGTTAAGAGATAAGATATTAATATATTTATAAACATTTTGATCTTAACATTTTTATATGGTCTTTAATAATAGTTCCTTATAGCCAAGGAGCAAACTTGGCATGTTAAGTATTAGAAGATTGAGGACTTTTGGTATGTTGTTGTCACGACCCGACCCCGGGTCACGATTGGTGCCCTACCTGGGCACCCTGTTCAGGTATACATCAGAGAATAGCAGCGGAACATACACAACATAAACACATGTGTAACAATAAAACATCCCAGGCTAGCCGATAAGGCCGCCTTCCAATATATATAACAAAATCAAAAGTACAATTGTACAACATTAGTTCTTACAGCCCAACCACATATTTGAATACTGCACTTAGAATAGTAATCGTGATGGACAGGCCCGCCATACCCCGAATGTACACAAAATCTACAACACGTGGAAAAGATCAGACTAAAAGAGACAAGCATCCGGATAAATGGAGCTTCTGACGTCTGATAAGTGATCCTAAGAATGTGGACCCGCCACCGCTACCCTTTCTCGCAGATTTAACGCACTTTCAAGGAAGGGTCAAGACACATATGTACCAAGTATGTAAATCGAAAATATCAGAATTACATCATAAGTCTAAATCAAAGCCGAGACATGTATGGTAGTCAAATTACGACTGCGGCCTTACTAACAATGAGAGTAAAAATAGGGGTGTACTTACAACGAAAAATAGGATTTAAATCCTACTCCTGGGACTATTTCACCCGCATAGGTCCAGTGGACCCGCGTGAGGTATTCCTCGCATGGGACTATTTCACCCGCATAAGCCCTTACGGACTCGCATGAGGTATTCCTCGCATAGGCTGGACCCGCCCGCATGAGACTATTTCACCCGCATAAGCCCTTACGGACTCGCATGAGGTATTCCTCGCATCGTGGGTAGCAAATCCACGGAAATATGCAATGTCACAATCCCGGGGAATGACCCTGCAATGAATAATACATCACTAGCACAAATCCGGATATCACACATAACATAAGCACTACCGGCTTATCATACAATATATAAGCAAGTCAAGAAATCCCTTAACTTCTTACTATTCTTGTTTATATACACTCTCATTTTAGTTTACCTAAGGCACTAACATGTCTTTTATAAAAATCCGGGAATTTAACCCAAGTACTACGTACTTCTACTCCTTAAAACAAATGACTCTTTTTAACAGAAAACTTCCAAGATACTATTAATCTTAGTATCAAGTCCAAATTACATTTCAAGGTAAGCCACAACACCCTTAGAAATAAAGTTAAGTTTCTAAATCAAGTGTCTCCTTTTCTTATAAAACCTTAGGCAATTGATGCCTTAAAATCGAATTTCCTTCCATAAATCAAGTCATTTATCTTTCCATAAAGTCAATATAACCAACTCCCCATAAAGTCGTTATATTCACTTTATACCTTAGTCAAATACAATTTCCTATCCAAGGGACTTATACGTTTAAAACGAAACAAGTATCACATACTTTAAAACTCTTCAAGTCCCTTAACTTTAATAAAACTTTAAGACATCCTTAATATTTTCAAAGAAGTGAGTTAATCTCCTAACTCACCCGACTTTTCCTTTCATAAAGCTAGTAAAGAATGTCAAAGTCTTGTATATCTACCGTACTATATACGTGAAACTAGTCATGCTCAAAAGATAGGAAAAGTTCTACATACCTCGCCGGGTCAAACCACTTGCCAAGTACAAAGTCCCGCCCGTAGTACGTCAACCTATAATATTCACAATACGTCCATTAACGCCTTACTTCAAACGTAGAATATTATAAGTGTCAAGTCGCTAAATCCTACGGAAAATCGGACAGCACCTCCTTTGTTTTTACTAACTTTGCCACCTTTTTCAAGGCCGAATACAATAACCAAACACGCCACATTTAAGGCACAATCAAAGCAATTAATCAATAGGGGATTACACGCCTACTAGACGTGTAAAATTCCGCCCCACAAACGATAACAAACTAACACAAACTACAAGTCCAAATTCGGCCATATTGAGTTCAACAATACCAATTCTTATCCAATTTTCATTTCAATCCAAATTGGTAGCATAACATGATATCAAGTCGCATTTGATTATAACAACCATAATCTTCAAGTAAGTAACATGCGACGATTTCTAATAAACGACCAATTAGTAATCCAATTTCAAGTGGCTTGTATAACCTTTCGGATTTAAGCTACAAGCAATCCATAATACTTATAACTTCAACATAACAACTTCATGCTAGCAACATGCAAAGCTAACAACAACAATATAAATAGATAATCTTGTAACACTTTAAAAGACAAGATTATACCTCAACGAATCTTAAACCAACTCCAATCCGAAGTCGCTCCTTAGTAGTTTAGAACCTCTCCAAGACACTTCAATCCGCTTGTTGAGACCCTTAGAACAACACCAACAATTATGCCTCAAATCTCCAAACAAAACCTAGAAAGACAACTAGGTTTTCGTTTTGCGACTAACCCGTAAACTCTCTTTTCCAAGATTTTTCTATTGAGATATGCTTACACTACCCTCAAGAACCTTGGTTTAAAGTTTGGAGTAAAATGGACAAGAAACGAAAATTTTTCTTTCTTGTTTCTCTTGAACCCGAGAGCAAAGCTCTATGTTCATCCAATTTTTCAAGAAATTTTCTAAGTGTTGGCACTAGTAGTGCTACTAGTAGTAATATAAAGGGACATGGAGGGTTAAGATGTAACCAAATGGGTGGTTTAGATGAAGTCTTACAAAATATCAAGACTAGTTGACCTTTGACTTAGTCAACATTCTCATGCTCACAAGTTGCAAGACTTGTCTTGCAACAAAGGTCCAATGACCCTCTTGCCCTTGCACAATTCGACCAAGGCATTATCAAGGGGGGGGGGGTGACACGTGTCGCCCTCCCATTCGTCATAACAATACGTTTTCCGAAAATTTCATAATTTCCGATAAATTTGTACAAGTCTCAAATCTTAACACTTGTGAGTTCTTACTTACGTTCTTAAAATATGTCCTGCAATTACGGGGTGTAACATTCTTCCCCCCTTAGAAACATTCGTCCCCGAATGTTCTTTCGGAGTCAAACTTATAATTAGCGACATAGTTTCCTTACACAACCCCGACGTACCAAAAATGCCACACAATAGCATTCAAGCAAAAAGAATACTTCAATTAAAACTTGACAAGTAAGGGAAGATGAATTACCTGAAGGTATAGGAAATAAGTGAGGATACTTCCTCAACATGTCCTCCTCCGCTTCCCAAGTCATCTCCTCCTGCTATCATTTCTCCACAGACTTTGACGGAAGCTACATCCTTGGTCCGCAGCCGCTCGACTGGCGATCGAGTATCGCTATGGGACTCTCTCATACGATAACCCCTCTCACACCGGACTCACTAGTAGGAAAAACTCGCCGGATCTCCGATACACTTCCGCAACATAGAAACATGGAAGACCGGATGTACCGCCTAGCTCGATGGCGATCCAACTCATAAGCAACCCGACCCACTCTACGACGATCCGGTAGGGCCCAATGTACCATGGGCCGAGTTTCTTCTACCGAATCTCATCACACCCTTCATGGGTGACACCTTCAAGAAGACCCAATCGTCTACCTGAAACTCCAAATGCCGACGCCGATTATCCGCATAGGACTTCTGCCGACTCTGGGCTGCTAATAGTCTCCCCTGGATAAGCTTCACCTTATCCACACCGACTGTACCAAGTCCGCCAACTAACTGTACCTCGTCCACGTCGAACCAACCGATCGGCGACCTGCATTTCCGCCCATATAAAGCCTCGTATGGCGCCATCTGTATACTGGAATGGTAGCTGTTATTATAAGCAAACTCCACGAGAGGCAAATGATCCTCTCAGCTACCCATGAAATCAATCATGCAGGCTCGCAGCATATCCTCGTTGTCGGATAGTACGCTGCCGCCTCGCCACCCGAGGATGAAAAGTCAGACCGAGACTCACCGTGTCCCTAAACCCTTCTCGAAAGACCTCCGAGTTAGCCAGAACCGGGCTCTCTATCGATATAATCGACACCGAACACCGCAACCTCACTATCTCTCGGATGTACACCGCATAGTCCTCACCAAAACGCCGCCCCGATCGAAGGAAATGGGCTGATTTCGCCACCACAACAATAACCCAAATAGAGTCAGATTCCTCCGAGTACGAGGTAACCTGTAACAAAGTCCATGTTGATCACTTCCCACTTCAAGTCGGAATCTCAATAGCTCGCAATAATCCATCGGGCCTCGTGCTCGACCTTGACTCGCCGCAATTGGGACATCAGGCAACAAAACCTGCCACGTCCCTCTTCAGGCCATCCCACCAATACAAACATCTGAGGCCATGGTACATCTTGGTCAAACCTTTGTGAGGGATGACTCCTTGTGGGCATCAGGCACTGTGCCTCCTGTTGACAGTCAATTTTGACCCGTTTTTCGCATATTTTTTGCAATTTTATGTGTTTTAGAACATCGCATTTTAATCATCATTTTTGCATTTTTATCTTTTATTTTTAAATTAAGCATTATGTCTTTGTTAATATTATGTTTATATTATTATTACACCGTCGTTTATTTTAATAATATTTGCATCTCTTTAAATAATTAATTGACATACCGTTTTAATTTTTAATTAGACATTAAACATTTGCTAAATATTGTATTTTATTATTATTGCATCGGCATTTGCATTTTAATAATTTTGCATCTTTTTAAATAATTGTTCTTTTAAATAATTAACCAATTTTGCATTTCATCAAATCAGTCCCAATTCGAGGCTTAATTCGGATCAGTCCAATCCAACACCCTTTTTATTTTTTATTTTAATCCAACACCCTTTTTATTATCCCATCTAAAAATCAAATACCACTTTTCATTTTCCTCACATCAACACTCAACCCCAACACCCTCAACCCTATGTCCTCTGCCATCGCCGGAGCTATGAGCTCCGGCGAACCATCGCCACTGTCCCACCATTAACCTCACCATCATCACCCCACACTTTGTCTCGCCGGAGGTGATGACCGGCGAACTACTGCTCGAACATCACTCGACCACCACTGTACCCGTCAACCACTGGTGACGTCGCTCCGGCGATAGCCGTGGAAGTGACGTCGCCATCCCAATCTCACCGCATTTGCACCTCGACGAGACTATTATTTGTTTCTTCATCTTTATTGCTATATTTTGTGTTTGTCGGACTGATTTCCTTCATTTCGGATATGATCGGAGTTTGTTTAAGCTCCGTCGACTGCGTTTGGTTTCTTGTTGAGAGTTTTGTTGGCTGTTGCTGGTGGATAGTTTGATTTTTCTGATATTTTGGTCTGTTGTTGGTGTTGGTTGGACTGATTTTGCATTTTTGTATATCACCGGAGTTCTAAAAAACTCCGGCGACCTGTGTTGGTCTTATTTTTGTGGTTATCTGTAGTCGTGATCTTTGTTGGACTGATTTCGCTGATTTTTCATTCGCTCGGAGTTTTTGAATAACTCCGGCGATGTTCCGAGATTTCCGGTGATTTCGCTACATCGCTTTGATGTTTTCCTACGCTTGTCGGACTGATATTTTCCAGCGTGTTTCTACTGTTTTGGCTATTTTCTGGACGAGTTTTGATAAATTTATCCTTTTATTTATTTATTAAACTGGTTGGACAGATGTTACACTTGGTGAAAGTCTCACTGATTTTGAACATGATACTACATTTGATTGGCCAATGAAAAAGTTATCCGTCGATTTTTGAGGCCTCCACAGTTGCAAAGACGAAAAATAAAATAAATGAAGCTTTCAGGGCAATGAAGATTTCTTCCACTTACACCGGATAACCAACATACGCTGGCAGGGCGAATTCTCGCAGCCGCACTTGTTTAGGATGTCCCACTTTATATTTTTTATATATCTGAGCCCTCCGTGTTTAAAACTATTAATGTTTTGGCGCGGATCTGAAGGTTTTATTTATTTTATTGTTTCTAACAATATTGGCCGATGAAGGAATCTCCGTCTGACTTCCAAGGCCTCCCTTGTACAAAAGACGGATTTATTTTTGGCTTTACTTATTAATTCCTGTCATTACTTTAAAATTATTTATTTTATTACTAACACTTTTACTAAGTGTTTATGCAGGTACCCGGAGATCATCTTGTGCAGAAGGCCTAAAAAGGGCTAAAAGATGTCCCAGAGTTTTATTTGATTTTAGCTTTATTATTCTGTATTGCATTCCATTGTAATTGTAAATTATGAAAACTGCTTAAAATATATAGAATAAAAAAGGCAATAAATAATTAACCTAGGTTTGAACGAATAACCGCAAGTTAGCGGATCTTAAAGGATGCCTAACCTCTTCCCTTTAGGATAATAAAGAACTCTGATCCAGAATCTCATTAATTTCGCAGACCATTAAATGGAGATTAATTGCAGTATTTTTATTGCAATAAATCAAGTGTCCTAATTCACTTAACTAATTAGGCGGCGACTCCTGAAAATCGGCATTATTGCTCCATCCAGGGAACCGCGCCAAAGAGCAACGTTGTAGATACCGTTCAGACCCCGAGGTCAAAAACGGGCGCGACAGCATGGCGACTCCGCTGAGGATATCAGGTTCTTGATCATAGCAAATCCAAGTTAATTAAATATTGCACTTTATTTTGCTATTATATTTGTTGTAAATGCTTTATATTATTTGCTTTTATTTTGTAATTAACTACTTTAATTGCTACATTCTTTTACTTCTTTTCTTAAATTGTCATTCCGCTCATATTTCCTCCATTCTGGAAAATTGACACTATCACACACTACACGCGAGGTGTGCTGGCGCACCCACAAATTTCTTTCAAATACCAAAATATAGGCGAGTTGGCAAAGGCGCAGGAGCATCCGGACCATCCGGTGGCCGCGTAGCCTTTTCACTCGAGTAGTCCGCTCGGGAATCATTGTGTCTAGTAAGCCAAATTTTAGAAAATTTAAGATAGAGCTATACCGCCCTCTTTATTTTAAGTCATGCTTGCATACACCCTAGGTGGGCCGATCCTTGGTATCGTCTCCACGATTAGGAAATCCACCAAATTGTCGTTGAGTTTCACAACCCGACGACCAATAAGCATATGTGTGTAGCGTGATGATGATAGACGGATCCAAGCTTGATCATGACACGCCGAAATTGAAAAAAGTGCACCGTCATTTGGTCGTCATTTCCAACGAAATATTGCAGTTTAATGGCTTGGACCTATTTATCATAATCTCGCATATCTGACGTTTAAGTCCACCTCTAGCATAAGGGAGGTCCCAAGCATATTAGGGCGCGCGCTTGATTTGCATGCTTTTTGTTTACTATTGTTTGTCGCTAGCAACTCTGTACATATTATTTAAAGAAATAATTACCCTTTTAAACTCTGTACATATCGTGTCATGGGCTTATAACTTCGGGCGCGTGCATTTGCATTTTTTTTGCACTTTTTGCTGTCACATTGCAATCAGGACCAATACTGAATAAATTGTTCTTGAACATCACGACTTGGACCTTGCGAAGCATCAACCTTCACTCCGGTCGAACCAATCTGGGGAGTCTTTGACTATATTGTCACACCTCTGCATTTTTATTATTTTTGTCATTTTCCTACTCACCAATTTCTCATATTTTTGCAGGAAGGTCGTCCTCGCAAACAGCCGAAGGCGGTCGGAAAAAGAAAAAAAATCATCACAAGAATGAGCGGAAGTTATGTTGACTAATAGAAGTCAGTTTATACCAGATTCAACAAGACATCGCTCTCATTTCTTCTATATTTTGTATCTTTATACATGTTTGCAAATTCAATTGATATGTCTAGTGTTGATTACATAATTCTTTATCATGCATTTTACAGCATAATCATCCCGAACTACGCGTGTCTGATTCTCACCACACGGTGTGATACGTAGGCAACTCATTTTGGGTTCGACACCACAAAAATAAAAAAAAATAAAAAAATAATAATAGTAAAGAAGCATATTTTTCTCACTCATGCATCCCATTCATCATATTTTTGGGCATTCATTTTTCCGTTACATCCATTTTACTTTGCATTCGTCCACAACGAACAATCATTTGTTTTGCATAATTTTATATTGCTATCCTTTCATTGATAAATTCTTTTTTAAGCATACATTTTTATATCATATTTGAATGAACTACGCGCACCTGATTCCCTCGGCGGGATACGTAGGCAGCCCTATTCGGATTCGGTACTATTTATTCAAAAAATACAAAAAACATTATTCAAAAATACAAAAAAAATGTTATTCAAAATACAAAACATTTTTTAAGTATTATTGTTTGACTTTGTTGATACTAACACAGTTAGGAGTGTGCATAAAAAAAAAGTAATAATCAGTATGAGTTGACTCTGTGGTAAACCATAGATTCTTTTGGTACCTCTTATTCACACCCATAAATGACATGGTCTTACATGTTTTCCAAGATAAGAATGAAACTAACCTCATCGTTTCATATGCATTGTGTAGTGAGTTTAGAATAAGTTCAATTGCATTGCATTGTGATCTAGAACTTGGCCTGAATGTTTGTTGAGGCGAAATCATGAGTAACACTCGGTGTAGGAAATGATCGTAGACTTTCTTTGACCCGTTTGAGCCTTTTCAGCCTACCAAATAACATTATCCTTAGTACACCCCCTTTGACCCTAAACCTATTTCTTTCGACAACCGCATATTACACCTATACCCTTTCTGAGTACATACGCACTGTCCCTCTCTTGGCCCGACCTCCTTGAGTGCTTTAGAAATGTGCAAGTGAATGACAAAATTCTAGCTGAAGTTTCCAAAGACAAAAGTTGTCAAAGTCCAAAAAGAAAAAAAAAACAAAAGCAGAGACGACTTCACACAAAGTGGAAATCAAAAGCCCCGATAATAAAAAAAAAGGGAATATATAACCCCGAAAAAAGGGGCTCCAAATGAAAGATTCAAAAGAAGTCAGTACAGAAAAACTGGGACAAAAAGAAAGCAAGTCAGCATCAAAACGCACAAATATCAAGCACGAACGTAGTCCAACTCTCGAGGAATGATTAGTCACTTTTACCCAAATGATATCCATTCCTTTCCCCAAGCCTACATTACAAGCCCGTGACAAGCCCTACATGATCTTATACTGAGGGTTCTCACATTAGTGGGTATTTACATGACGGTCAAGCCTATGGTATCACAATTGCATGCATTAAACATCTTTCTGAGTGTGAGTGTTTTTCTCTAAACGTCCCAAAATTCAAAATACTGGAATATATGTGAGAATGAGACTTTCTTTCAGTGAGCGCATTTGAAACGTGAGATTACGTGTAGTTCGAAACCTTGAATGCAAGCAGGTGTATCGACACTCAGGTATGTCTGAGGTACTATCTGAAGCTGTGTGAATTACACCGTAGCCAATCTCGGTTAGACTGAAAGCAATAAACGAAAATCCTTAATTGTTGGTATCAACTGAAGTCAGAACGTAATGTTGTCTTCCATTTTTTAGGAAAAAACAACAAAATGCATATTACATAAAATTCTTATTTTTTGCATCACGGTTAAATTCTTGCCTTAATGGGGCCTTCTGGTAGTGGGACCGCCGCTCATGCCCTTTTTGATCTGATTCGATAGGGCTGCTCTTTGATCAGTGATTCACCGGCCACTAGATCGATGAAGAATCTCTCCAAAATCTGCTCTTTGATCAGTGATTCACCAGTCCATCGACTACGCCTTTCGGCCTGATCTTAGGCCCTGACTCACCCTCCGAACTACGTCTTGACATGATTCCCTCTGCGGGATACGTATGCGGCCACATTGGCTTCGGTCTCATTTTCGAAAATTGTACAATCATTTTTTGCAGCATGAACTACGTCTTGACCTGATTCCTCTCGGGATACGTGGCGCCACATCGCTTCGCCTCACATCATTTTAAAATCTTAAAAATCCTTATTTTTGCATCATGAACTACGTCTTGACCTGATTCCTTCTGCGGGATACGTAGGCGGCCATATCGGCTTCAGTCACACCATTAAAAATATTTCTTCCTTGTTTTGCACAGAACTCGATTTTGTCCATTGGAGAGTTTAGCATCCTCATATATTTTGAATCCATGACTACCTACACATGACTGGGGCATAATTTGAGGGTTGCATTCTCATCTACTCAATTGTACATTGTTCATATTCTCGCATTAGCTTTTTATTCATGATAAAAAAAAATTGCATACCTGATCGCCTTGATAGCGTCAAGATTCAACTTTACCCAGTTGAAAGTTCAACATCTTCATTTACCAGAAACTGGGACATTTTAAGGATTCACTGCAAGAAAATGGCAATAGACAGGAAAAAAGCAGGCCAACTAGGTCTTCAGTCCAAACCAAGAATGCAAGCGTCAAGAGCCAAAGCTACAAAGTCGACACTAATCAACCACTCCTTTCCTAAAACTCACTAAGTTTTCTTTGAGTGCAGGATCTTCATATCAGCAAAGGCAGGAGCACAACAATAAGACCATGCGAGTTACAAACACACAATGTCTATGTAATGACGCTATCTCAATCCAGACGGGTCACAAAGCAGGTACGCCCATAAACCGACGCATTTCATAAAAGCCTATGCAACGACTTCATCCATGTTTCGTCTACGCAATGACGAGCATCTGCATCGCGTCTATCCAACGACATCATTTCATCTAAGCCTATGCAACGGTTCATCTATGTTTCGTTTATGCAACGACGAGCATCTGCATCGCGTCTATGCAACGACACCATTTCATTTAAGCCTATGCAACAGCTTTATCTATGTTTCGTCTATGCAACGACGACATCTGTATCACGTCTGTGCAACGACGTCATTTCATTTAAGCCTATGCAACGGTTTCATCCATATTTCATCTATGCAACGACGAACATCTGCATCACGTCTATGCAACGACGCCATTTCATTTAAGCCTATGCAACAACTTCATCCATATTTTGTCTATGCAACGACGAACATCTGCATCGCGTCTATGCAACGACGCATTTCATAAAAACCTATGCAACAACTTCATCTATGTTTCGTCTATGCAACGACGAACATCTGCATCGCGTCTATGCAACGACACCATTTCATTTAAGCCTATGCAAGAGCTTCATCTATGTTTCGTCTATGCAACGATGAACATCTGCATCACGTCTATGCACCGACTTCATCTATGTTTCGTCTATGCAACGATGAACATCTGCATCGCGTCTCTGCAACGACGCATTTCATAAAAGCCTATGCAACGACTTCATCTATATTTCGTCTATGCAACGCCGAACATCTGCATTGCGTCTATGCAACGACGCCATTTCATTTAAGCCTATGCAACAGCTTCATCTATGTTTCGTCTATGCAACGATGAACATCTGCATCGCATCTGTGCAACGACTTCATCTATGTTTCGTCTATGCAACGACGAACATCTGCATCGCGTCTATGCAACGACGTAATTTCATCTAAGCCTATGCAACAGCTTCATTCATGTTTCTTCTACGCAACGACGAACATCTGCATCTCGTCTATGCAACGACGCATTTCATAAAAGCCTATGCTACGACTTCATCCATGTTTCATCTATGCAACGACGAACATCTGCATCGCGTCTATGTAACGACGTCGTTTCATGTAAGCCTATGCAACGACTTCATCTATGTTTCGTCTATGCAACGACGAACATCTTCATCGCGTCTATGCAACGACGCCATTTCATCTAAGCCTATGCAACGTCTTCATCTATGTTTCGTCTATGCAACGACGAGCATCTACATCGCGTCTATGCAACGACGTCATTTCATTTAAGCCTATGCATTCATCTATGTTTCGTCTATGCAACGACGAACATCTGTACTGCGTCCGAAAACGACGCCATTTTTATTTCCGATGCATTTTGACCTCGGGAACAAACACCCTAGAGGCATTTCAGAAAACAAACACCCTGTCTTTTGCAGCATCCCATCGCAATTGTAATCCAGTGTCATCAAGATTCGGCACTGAACATATTTTTTTGAATAGGTATTCGTCCGTTCATAATTTTAGCATCACAGCAACTCAGTGTCCTCATAATTCGACACTGAGATATTTTTAAATCTGCGTCAGCTTTGCTTTTTATTTTCGTATCACAACGACCCAGTGTCATCATAATTCGACACTGAGACAATTTTGAGCCCGCATCAGCCCCACTTTTGAGTTCTAGTTTATAAAATAGGACAACATTGGTTACAAATCGACATCTTTGTCCGAAGACTCTTCCATCATCTCCGTACAAAGAGGGACATGCTGTTGACAGTCAATTTTGACCAATTTTTCGCATATTTATTACAATTTTATGTGTTTTAGGACACCTCATTTTAATCATCATTTTTTGCATTTTTATCTTTTATTTTTAAATTAAGCATTATGTCTTTGTTAATATTATGTTTATATTATTATTACACCGTCGTTTATTTTAATAATATTTGCATCTCTTTAAATAATTAATTGACATCCCGTTTTAATTTTTAATTAGACATTAAACATTTGATAAATATTGTATTTTATTATTATTGCATCGGCATTTGCATTTTAATAATTTTGCATCATTTTAAATAATTGTTCTTTTAAATAATTAACCCATTTTGCATTTCATCAAATCAGTCCCAATTCGAGGCTTAATTCGGATCAGTCCAATCCAACACCCTTTTTATTTTTTATTTAAATTCAACACCCTTTTATTATCCCATCTAAAAATCAAATACCACTTTTCATTCCCCCCTCCCCCCCAAACCAAACCCAAACCCTAAACCTAAATAACCACTATAAATAAAATATTACCCTCATTCACTCACTCACACCATCAGCCGCCGCACATTTGCTCTCTCCCTTTTATTTTTTCAAATCCACTCTTCATCTTCCTCACATCAACACTCAACCCCAACACCCTCAACCCTCTGTCCGCTGCCATCGCCGGAGCTATGAGCTCCGGCGAACCATCGCCACTGTCCCACCATTAACCTCACCATCATCACCCCACGCTTTGTCTCGCCGGAGGTGATAACCGGCGAACTACTGCTCGAACATCACTCGACCACCACTGTACCCATCAACCGCTGGCGGCGTCGCTCCGGAGATATCCGTGGAAGTGACGCCGCCATCTCAATCTCACCGCATTTGCACCTCGACGAGACTATTATTTGTTTCTTCATCTTTATTGCTATATTTTGTGTTTGTCGGGCTGATTTCCTTCATTTCGGATATGATCGGAGTTTGTTTAAGCTCCGTCGACTGCGTTTGGTTTCTTGTTGAGAGTTTTGTTGGCTGTTGCTGGTGGATGGTTTGATTTTTCTGATTTTTTGGTCTGTTGTTGGTGTTGGTTGGACTGATTTTGCATTTTTGTATATCATCGGAGTTCTAAAAAACTCCGGCGACCTGTGTTGGTCTTATTTTTGTGGTTATCTGTAGTCGTGATCTTTGTTGGACTGATTGTGATGATTTTTCATTCGCTCGGAGTTCTTGAAAAACTCCGGCGATGTTCTGAGATTTCCGGCGATTTCGTTGGCTACTGTTTTGATGTTTTCCGGCTGTTTGTCGGACTAATATTTTCCAGCGTGTTTCTACTGTTTTGGCTATTTTCTGGACGATTTTTGATAAATCTGTCCTTTTATTTATTTATTAAACTGGTTGGACAGATGTTACACTTGGTGAAAGTCTCACTGATTTTGAACATGATACTACATTTGATTGGCCAATGGAAAAGTTATCCGTCGATTTTTGCGGCCTCCAGAGTTGCAAAGACGAAAAATAAAATAAATGAAGCTTTCAGGGCAATGAAGATTTCTTCCACTTACACCGGATAACCAACATGCGCTGGCAGGGCGAATTCTCGCAGCCGCACTTGTTTAGGATGTCCCACTTTATATTTTTTATATATCTGAGCCCTCCGTGTTTAAAACTATTAATGTTTTGGCGCGGATCTGAAGGTTTTATTTATTTTATTGTTTCTAACAATATTGGTCGATGAAGGAATCTCCGTCTGATTTTCAAGGCCTCCCCTGTACAAAAGACAGATTTATTTTTGGCTTTACTTATTAATTCCTGTCATTACTTTAAAATTATTTATTTTATTACTAACACTTTTACTAAGTGTTTATGCAGGTACCCGGAGATCATCTTGTGCAGGAGGCCTAAAAAGGGCTAAAAGATGTCCCGGAGTTTTATCCGATTTTAGCTTTATTATTCTGTATTGCATTCCATTGTAATTGTAAATTATGAAAACTGCTTAAAATATATAGAATAAAAAAGGCAATAAATAATTAACCTAGGTTTGAACGAATAACCGCAAGTTAGCGAATCTTAAAGGATGTCTAACCCCTTCCCTTTAGGATAATAAAGAACCCTGATCCAGAATCTCATTAATTTCGCAAACCATTAAATGGAGATTAATTGCAGTATTTTTATTGCAATAAATCAAGTGTCCTAATTCACTTAACTAATTAGGTGGCGACTCCTGAAAATCAGCATTATTGCTCCATCCAGGGAACCGCGCCAAAGAGCAACGTTGCGGATACCGTTCAGACCCCGAAGTCAAAAACGGGCGCGACACCTCCCACCTAGTGAGCCGCTGAGTATCATAATGTACCTTCATCCACCAATCTCTATCGGGTCGGAGGGGTGGGGGCCCTGTGGGCGAGAGATTTCACCTTTTTGCTCCCAAAATACATGAGAAGAAATTCAGAAAACAAAAAGGGACAAAGAAATTCAAACTAAGCTAAGAGGATCTAATGTTCGGAAGGGAAATTTTCTTGAAATGTTCAAAAAAACTTTTTAATAGAGTAGTAGGTTAACTCTCTTTTCAAAAAAGCTAAGAGGTTCTCTCTTTTGAAACAAACGCATTTTCAAAAGATAAAAATAGTAAGCATAATCAATTTATTAAATAATTAAATATTACTAATATATTTCTTTTTTTTACTACTACTCTCTCTTTACAATGCTTGTCTGATTTTGATTTTAGCATGAAGTTTGTTGGAAATATTTATTAAACGTGAAATAAAATAAATCCTATTAATTATGAATCGAACAATTGGTGCCCCGCATGTAGGAAATCTTGTTTCCACACACGTGCACATGTAGTGCCAAGGATTAAATTTTTTTTTAATGGAAGAGATATTGGTACGTATACGAATTGTTTGAGACGTAAGATAATAGACGGTTATTGGTCAAATGAAGAATGATTTCACGTTGGTAAATGAAGGAAGAAATGTATAATGTGTAAAAATGAAATGAATCAGAAATCACCACGAAACCGAGAAGGGCCGCGACTCCTCCAAGTAAGGGATGAGGCGCTTGGAGGGCCGCGACTCTAATTGACGTTTCAATTCCAGTAACTCACTGGAATTGAAGGGTCGCGGCTCTAATTGACGTTCCAGTAAGTTACTGGAACTGAAGGGCTGCGACTCCTCCCCGAAGGACCGCGACTACTCTACTGTTTCAATCCGTTGGAGGTGAATTAAAAACTGATTCTTGGGCTGACTTTGGAGTATTTACTCTTCATTATTTTGCTCATGAATTCAGTCATTACTTGACTGAATTGTAACTCTAAATTCAAGGCATTAACATGACATTCATGGCCATTACTTGCCATTTAGAAGGTCATCATCTACACACTATAAAATGAGACATAAGGCTCATTTGGAAACACACTTGACATTCACTAAACAATTCTGAAATTGTCTTCCTCTCTTGCAATCACAAACACTCAAAGATCTTTCTTCCAAAGCAAACACTTGAGTTCCCTTTGCTCATTTGTTTGATTGCTGTTTTATCTTGGGAGATAAGTTGCCATTACAACCGTTGAAAGAATATACGGGGCAATATTATCTTAAGGATATATCAAGAATTTGGTCGACCCAGCAAGCCCTCATATTTGATCATTTCCAGATTTCTTACTCATTTGTTGTTGTTGTTACATTCCAATTTCCTTGTCTCTACACATATTTCCCACAAGCTTAAGATAATATTCGTTGCTTTCAACAACAACATGTCTGCTGAAGATCAATTCAACGCCATGAACAACACCGATGCTCAAGGTAATCTTATTGCCTTCAATCCAACTGCTCAGGGCACTAACGCTGCCTTCAACTCCACTATTTTTTGCACTTCTAGTGTCACCACTGATCTTGGCATTCCTAATGTCTTCCAAACTACTGCTTTTGGCATTTCTAGTGCTACCGCTGCTTTTGGCACTACGAGTGCCACCACTGTTTTTGGCATAACTAGTGTCAACACTTGTTTTGGCACAACCAATGCTTCCACTGCTGCTCCGGGACTTATAGTGCCCATTCTCATGCCCAAGGCGTCAACAATATTTATGCTCCTGTTGGAACCATTCCCAACGCCTTTGCAACTGCTCAAGGGGGCGTCACTTCCCCTACACCTGCTGGTTTTCACCATGAGCGTCCGAAAAAGTTCATGGGTGCTCACTTTAAGCGATGACAACAAAAGATGTTGTTTTTCCTGACGATTATGGGAATGTCACATTTTCTAACCGAAGACCCTCCACTAGTTGGGGAAGATGTGAACCCTCAGCCAAATGATTTGGCGGGAGGGGGCCGAGGTAACCATGTCGCTGACGACATGAGGATGATTCGTGAAGCATGGAAACATAGTGATTTCATGTGTATGAACTATATTCTAAACAGTTTGTCCGATCCACTATACACGGTATATTGCACCGTTGAAACTGCCAAGCAGTTATGAGACAAACTCCAGAAGAAATACAACACCCAAGATGCGGGTAGTAAGAAGTTCATCATTGGGAAGTTCCTAAAATTTCAAATGGTGGATAACAAAAGCGTGACATCCCAAGTCCAGGAATTTCAAATGATTCTACATCACCTGAATTTGGAAGGATTAAAGCCCAACAAACAATTCTTGGTTGGGGCATTAATCGAGAAGTTTCCTCCCTCGTGGACTGAGTTTATGAACTATATAAAACTCAAAACGAAGGAGATGACCCTAGATGAACTTATTGTCAAACTCCAGATTCAGGAAGATAATAAGAAGGCCATGCCAAAGGGAAAACAACCCGCTGAGGCTAAGGCAAACCTGATGGAAGTCAAAGGGAACTCAAGCAAGAAGCAGAAGTTTCAGAAAGAAGGCAAGCCCCAAACAACTGAAAAGTTCAAGGGAAATTGTAACCACTGTGGTATAGTTGGTCATATCACGACCCGACCTCGGGCCCGTGACTGGTGCCTTACCCCGGGCACCCTAGTGATACAACATCAGCGAAAATTAGCGGAAATAAAGATTTAAACATGAAACGAGATATACAATAATAAAAACAGGTTAACCAAAACGGTTACCTTCCTGTATATATACATCAAAATCGAACAGTAAATACTTTACAAACCCTGCCCACAACAGTACTACAAACCTCTAAGAATGTAACAACAACTATGACGGGACAGGGCCCCGCCATACCCCTGAATGTACAAGTACCTACAATGACAGGGGACTATACCAAAAGATAAGCCTCCGGAGAAACGGAGCTTTCCAAAACGCTGAACTGTGATCCTATGAGCGAGGATCAACAACCGGTGTACCTCTACCGCGGATTTAACGCACTTCAAGGAGGTCGCATAACAGTACTAAGTATGTGAAATCAAATATCAGAATGAAATCATAATAGTCTATATAAAGCGAGAGACATGTATGATAACCAAACTACAAGACACAACATATAAGCAAATATGTCAAGTCGTGACTCACGCCTCAAAGTCATCACTCAAATATAACAATGGGTCTCACGCCCACAACATCAATCATGCCCGTGGAATACCTTCCTCACCGCTGAGTCTATGATATAACCACACCAAGGAGTACATGAACACCGTGTCCCACTGCGTGTCATAAGAACCGTGACGGCAAGTACGGCGCATAGCTACCGTAACCAACTGCATCATCAATCGATCGGCAAGTACGAAAGCCAACTACCGTAACCTACCGTACTAACAATACTAAATAATCAGACACGGCCGACCGGCAAGTACGATAGCCTCTACCGGATCCACTCGCATCACGCCGACCGGCAAGTACGTAAGCTAACTACCGGATCCACCTCGCGTCACGAAACTTCGTCCAAACACCGACTCGCTGGTCGACACGGAAAGTGCGGGCGCATCTACCAGATCCACTCGCGTCACGTCACGATCGGGGTAAGTACGTGACCAACTACCGATACCAAAGCCGTAATCACGAGACTTCGCCACAAAACACTCCTAATGGAAGCATACCCGGGCCACCCATCGTGTCGATGTCCAAAGGAAATAACAAGATAATAATCATAATGGAAGATACTCGTGGCCACCCATCGTGTCGGTATGTCCAAAGCAAATAATGAATAACACTTAATGGAAGCATACCCGTGGCCACCCATCGTGTCGGTATGTCCAAAAGGAAATAACAAGATAACAATCATAGTGGAAGCATACTCGGGCCACCCATCGTGGTCGGTATGTCCAAAGCAAATAACAAGATAACACTCCTAATGGAAGCATACCCGTGGGCCACCCATCGTGTCAGTATGTCCAAAAGGATCGATATAATGGAAGCATACCCGTGGGCCACCCATCGTGTCAGTATGTCCATCAATCAACCAGATAGCCGGCCCTCCAACGAGAGATGCGGTAGCACAGAAATACAACACTTGCACAACAAAGGCTATCACCACAAGCATAGGAAAGTTCAACATACTTTTAGACATTCTTTTTATGAACACAAATCCGGGTTTTAACCCCAAGGTACTACGTATTTTAACTCTTTAAAAGATCCATTTCTTTCACAAAAAGTCACACGATATCCGTAGTATCAAAATAGAGTAACTGTCTTTTTAAGTAAACCAAAACAATTTTCATACTTTCTTTTTAAACCAAATCATTTCTCCCTTTAAAGTCAAGTTACCATTTTAAATCCAATAATAAAACCATCCTTTTGTTTTCATAAAGTCGTTATAAGTAACTTCCCATAAAGCTATTATAACACTTTATGTTTTAAACCAATTTAAGACAAAACCATGCCTTTCTTTTAAACCAAAACACTTCAATTTCTCAAGTCTCTTTTCTTTTAGAAATCAAGTTCCTATCAGGAATTTAAGAAAAATCAATACTTGTTATTAATGATTTTATTAAAGCAGCCATGATCTAGGAAATGTAATACAATTTTGTCTTATCTTAGCTTCTATGCAGATGGAGGTTTCTACTGGTTTTAATATAATTAATTATTTGTCAATACATTTTCCTTTATTAACGCTGCAGTGGTTTGTTCGATACTTATTCTCATTTCCGAAATCAACATAACTTATTCCTTTTAAAACTCAATTACCCATTTCTCATAAATGCGGTTTCACAACTTTTTAACACAATTCAAGTCCTTAATATTTCACATCAAGTCATTTATCTTTTAAAAACCACAAACCATTTCTTTACCTACATAAAGTTGTTATAATAAACTTCTCATAAAGCCGTTATAACACTTTATGTTTTAAACCAACCAAATTCGTTTAGCACACGTACGTCTACCGTACTACATAGTTCACACAATCATGGTAGAAAAGATAGGAAGAGGTTCACTTACCTCGCGACGATTATCGACAATTAGCAAAACGCTCCAAAGTACTATAACCCTGCTAGCCTTTTCCACCCTTCAAGTAGAATACGCTACTCGTAGAACTTCAACCTATAAAGGTCACAAAACGTCTATCAACCTCTAGATCTCTTCGTAGAACAATTCTAAGTACAAGGTTCCTTATTCTACGGAAAATTCAAAGACCTCCCCGCAACCACATAAATCTCCTCCTCTATCAAGGCCTGCTACCAAGCCAACAACTCCAAGGGGGGGGGGGGGGTTACACGTCTAACCGGACGTGTACAATTCTACTCCACAATAATACTACAAGTCTACTGTAGATACAGTTCAATGTAAATACAGTTCAATTCTTTATAATCATCCTTCCAATATATCTTATACTCAATTCTAAACTACTACAATATGTAATATCCAATTACAATAGGGGGACAAAGATCATTACCTCGATAAGCCCAAAATTATCCAAGATAATAAGTCGATCCTGAGCAACGTTTAGCTCCAAATCCTTACGTTCCAACCCGCTCCAAGCAACCCTTAGAAGCTCCTAACTAACTCCTCTTCAAGATCCAACTCCAAAAAGTGAAGAACACTTAGGCTCAACTATGGCAAGTTTCGGCCAAGGTGTATATCTAAGGCTAGGGGTGTAAAATATTTTCCAACTCTTGGTTTACAATCTTCCTAACACCCTAAGGAAGAACACTTAAAAGTTTAAGAGTTTTTGGACAACTTTTGGTCAAGGGGGAGGCTCAAAACCGAGAGCTCAACAACAAGGGAGGGAGTATTTTTGCTTTGGAAAATATCTCAAGAATGGATGAAGAAGTCTTGCAAGCTTAAGGGTCTATTTATAGAGAAATAAATGGCCAAGATCAAGGCAAGTGTGTGGTGAGATCTTGGGACATGTGTGTATGGATTTAACCAACCATATGTCTACCACAAAAAGGGGACAAGTGGCTTGCCACTTGTCCACCACAAAAAACGTCCAAGTGGCCCCTAATTTCGGCCATAGGGCCACATGGGGGTGCCATGTGTCGCCCTCCTACTCGTCCAAAATATTTCATCTCCCGAAAATATCCGTAAAATCCAAAATCTCCAAAACAAAGTGGGCCCCACAAAACCGTAAATTTTCCCCGTGGGCCCCACGTGACCAAATCCGGAAATAAAATTCCATAATTATATAATAATCCAAGAAGTCCAAATACCAAATCTGGGAATCCAATTCCCATTATCGAACCTTTTTCCTTCACAAAATCCGGAAACTTTTCCGTCGAAAAATCACATCTTTCTTCCTTTCCAAAATTACTGTCGTATTCTCGTACGTACATCCTCACATACATACCCTGGAACTACGGGGTGTAACATTCTTCCCCCCTTAGAAACATTCATCCCGAATGTTCCTTCTAAGTCTCCAAACGTGCATGCGTCGGTATAGTCTCCACTACTATACTTACAAAACCAATTATGCCACACATGGCCATAATATAACACATGCGCACAACTCCAATCCAAGCCAACGAGGAATCACCTCTAACATCACAAAAGCTTCCACCCATGGTCTAAAGGATACTCCCTTCGCATCTTCACTTCACAACAAAATGATCTCTTTTATTCTGTTAACACACGTTCACTTCTTTCCTTACTCGTCGTACCCTTCTCGTACACCCGAACTCTTTCTAGTACACGTACCATACTCCAGTCATCGCTTCAGTTTCCAAAACCTTGGAGTCACTACCTCCAAACTTGGTCATCATACTAGCCTCAAATTCCTTCAAGGCCATTCCCGACCTTCACGATCTGATTCTAGTCAAACACATCCATGAACTCGTACGATGGTTACCTACACTTGGGCCTAGAACCTTCATGACCCTACCACCTAGCGGGAACACCTCGAACTGACCCTACCTCATTCCGGGCTGCGGGTTGACCCGCGATCTGGCTTCAACCCGACCCGTTATCGCGCCAAACTCTTGTTCCCCAATCCGGAACAATCTTACCAATTTACGTTATGAAAGCTACCACTTCCATCTCACACTACCCATGGAATTATCCCACAATATATTTCACGCATACCAAGTACTTCGACAAAGACCAACCGTAAAATCATCCACTCAAGACGGCCTTGCATCCAAGGTCCTAATTGTTATAAATTCTAAGGCTCACAATCGTCTCGTCTCCAGACTTACCCTTTTTCAACTAACCATGTTTTCTAAATCACAACTATACACAATGCTATCCGTATATAGCACTCAACATGTATCCACCATAACAACATATACAAGTCTCTTAAGGGCTAAAGATATCTCTCAGAACTCATCGCCTCACTTTCCTTTGTCGCCTAATCATAATCTCACTGCAGGCGCCTAGTTATATAAGGCGATGAACCACCCACCGATCCCGGCCGAGTCTCTACATCTGTATACTGCCTGACAAACTCTCTCCAAATGGCCCTGTTGGCCGTAAGCATACAAGCTGTCGAAGCAGTACGACACTCCCCATAATGGAGTCTATAACAACGACCTCAACGAGGTAGGGGTGACCTCATCTGACTAACACCCCCTTCTCCCGAACAACTGAACCCGCAACTGATCAGGTAGGCTGAGTCATCCCTCTTGTATCCCTCCTACTTGGACATCATCCCATCACATGGCCCTGACGGCCGCAAGTATAACAATCTCCCAAACTAGCACGACACCCTGAGGATCATCCTAAGCTCTCTATCCATAGAACTCTGGCGAACTGCAACTCAAGAATCCCGAAGTCTCAGACCATCGGATCTAGGGTGAATCACTGGTACTGCTGGAACCACCGGCTCCCGTCCGTCCTCATTCCCAGCGACCAGCCTAGCTAGTAACTGGGCCATCTCCTTGAACTCATATCCTCGGCTCCTGGCCGTGGAACTGGAGGCTCAGGTATCGTGGCCTCGTGAGAAATCGCCGCTTCTAAACTCACTGGGCTAGCGGCGTAATAAAACTCGCTGCCTCAAGTACTATCTCGTAATGACCGTGCTCGCGTTCTCAGAACCCTCTGTGTTCTACTCGTAGCTCCCTCTGCTGCCTTGCCCATCTGGGCCCTGGTTGCCTTGCGCGGAGGCATAACGGGTACATAAGAATACGCCAAAGGGAGTTCAACTTATAACACAGCTCTATGGAACGATCTCAGAGTGAGAAGAATGGAAACCAATCCTAAATATCCTGTAGCCTCCTGATTATAGATGTGGTGCACAACACACCGATAATCAAGACTCTACAAGACACGGTCTGTAGACACTTTCCGAGGATTAACTGCTCTGATACCACTTTTGTCACGACCCGACCTCGGGCCCGTGACTGGTGCCTTACCCCGGGCACCCTAGTGATACAACATCAGCGAAAATCAGCGGAAATAAAGATTTAAACATGAAACGAGATATACAATAATAAAAACAGGTTAACCAAAACGGTTACCTTCCTGTATATATACATCAAAATCGAACAGTAAATCCTTTACAAACCCTGCCCACAACAAGATTTCATGCACTCTAAGAATGTAACAACAACTATGACGGGACAGGGCCCCGCCATACCCCTGAATGTACAAGTACCTACAATGACAGGGGACTATACCAAAAGATAAGCCTCCGGAGAAACGGAGCTTCCCAAAACGCTGAACTGTGATCCTATGAGCGAGGATCAACAACCGGTGTACTTACTCGCGCAGATGAACGCAGCCCCGGGCGAGGTCAAGAATAGGTACCAAGTATGTGAAATCAAAATATCAGAATGAAATCATAATAGTCTATATAAATCTGGAGACATGTATGATAACCAAACTACAGTACACAACATATAAGCAGTCATGTCAAGTCAGGGACTCACGCCCTCAAAGTCATCACTCAAATATAACAATGGGTCTCACGCCCACAACATCAATCATGCCCGTGGAATACCTTCCTCACTGCCGGCAGTCTATGATATAACCACACCAAGGAGTACACATGAACACCAGGTCCCACCTGTGTCATAAGAACTGTACGGCAAGTCACGGCGCATAGCTACTAGAACCACCGCATCAACAATCGATCGGCAAGTACGAAAGCCAACTACCAGAACCTACCGTACCAACAATACTAAATAACTGTATCACGAAGCTGACCGGGGCAAGTACGATAGCCTCTACCAGATCCACCCTGCATCACGTCGCTGACCGGGGCAAGTACGTAAGCTAACTACCAGATCCACCCTGCATCACGAAACTTCGTCCAAACACTGACTCGCGAAGCTGACACGGGGCAACTACGAAGGCATCTACCAGATCCACCCTGCATCACGTCGCTGACCGGGGCAAGTACGTAGACCAACTACCAGATACCAAAGCCGTAATCACGAGACTTCGCCACAAAACACTCCTAATGGAAGCATACCCGTGGGCCACCCATCGTGTCAGTATGTCCAAAGGAAATAACAAGATAATAATCATAATGGAAGCATACTCGTGGGCCACCCATCGTGTCAGTATGTCCAAAGCAAATAACAGAATAACACTCCTAATGGAAGCATACCCGTGGGCCACCCATCGTGTCAGTATGTCCAAAGGAAATAACAAGATAATAATCATAATGGAGGCATACTCGTGGGCCACCCATCGTGTCAGTATGTCTAAAGCAAATAACAGAATAACACTCCTAATGGAAGCATACCCGTGGGCCACCCATCGTGGCAGTATATCCAAAAGGAAATAACAAGATAACAATCATAGTGGAAGCATACTCGTGGGCCACCCATCGTGTCAGTATGTCCAAAGCAAATAACAAGATAACACTCCTAATGGAAGCATACCCGTGGGCCACCCATCGTGTCAGTATGTCCAAAAGGATCGATATAGTGAAGCATACCGTGGCCACCCATCGTGTCGAGATGTCCATCAATCAACCGGATAGCCGCCTCCAACGAGACGCCAGAGTACGTAAATACAACACTTGCACAACAAAGGCTATCACCACAAGCATAGACAAGTTCAACATACTTTTAGACATTCTTTTTATGAACACAAATCCGGGTTTTAACCCCAAGGTACTACGTATTTTAACTCTTTAAAAGATCCATTTCTTTCACAAAAAGTCACACGATACTCGTAGTGTCAAAATAGAGTAACTATCTTTTTAAGTAAACCAAAACAATTTTCATACTTTCTTTTTAAACCAAATCATTTCTCCCTTTAAAGTCAAGTTACCATTTTAAATCCAATAATAAAACTATCCTTTTGTTTTCATAAAGTCGTTATAAGTAACTTCCCATAAAACTATTATAACACTTTATGTTTTAAACCAATTTAAGACAAAACCATGCCTTTCTTTTAAACCAAAACACTTCAATTTCTCAATTCTCTTTTCTTTTAGAAATCAAGTTCCTTACTGTGGAATTTAAGAAAAATCAATACTTGTTATTAATGATTTTATTAAAGCAGCCATGATCTAGGAAATGTAATACAACTTTGTCTTATCTTAGCTTCTATGCAGATGGAGGTTTCTACTGGTTTTAATATAATTAATTATTTGTCAATACATTTTCCTTTATTAACGCTGCAGTGGTTTGTTCGATACTTATTCTCATTTCCGAAATCAACATAACTTATTCCTTTTAAAACCCAATTACCCATTTCTCATAAATGCGGTTTCACAACTTTTTAACACAATTCAAGTCCTTAATATTTCACATCAAGTCATTTATCTTTTAAAAACCACAAACCATTTCTTTACCTACATAAAGTTGTTATAATAAACTTCCCATAAAGCCGTTATAACACTTTATGTTTTAAACCAACCAAATTGCTTAGCACACGACGCTCACCGCACTATATAGTTCACACAATCATGCTAGAAAAGATAGGAAGAGGTTCACATACCTCGCGACGATTATCGACAATTAGCAAAACGCCCAAAGTATCAGAATCGCTAGCCTTTTCCACCCTTCAAGTAGAATACGCTACTCGTAGAACTTCAACCTATAAAGGTCACAAAACGTCTATCAACCTCTAGATCTCTTCGTAGAACAATTCTATGTACAAGGTTCCTTATTCTACGGAAAATTTGGCAGCACCTCCTCCCCCCCGCAACCACATAAATCTCCTCCTCTATCAAGGCCTGCTACCAAGCCAACAACTCCAAGGGGGGGTTACGCGTCTAACCGGACGTGTACAATTCTACTCCACAATAATACTATAAGTCTACTGTAAATACAGTCCAATGTAAATACAGTTCAATTCTTTATAATCATCCTTCCAATATATCTTATACTCAATTCTAAAATACTACAATATGTAATATCCAATTACAATAGGGGGACAAAGATCATTACCTCGATAAGCCCAAAATTATCCAAGATAATAAGTCGATCCTGAGCAACGTTTAGCTCCAAATCCTTACGTTCCAACCCGCTCCAAGCAACCCTTAGAAGCTCCTAACCAACTCCTCTTCAAGATCCAACTCCAAAAAGTGAAGAACACTTAGGCTCAACTATGGCAAGTTTCGGCCAAGGTGTATATCTAAGGCTAGGGGTGTGAAATCTTTTCCAACTCTTGGTTTACAATCTTCCTAACACCCTAAGGAAGAACACTTAAAAGTTTAAGAGTTTTTGGACAACTTTTGGTCAAGGGAGAGGCTCAAAACCGAGAGCTCAACAACAAGGGAGGGAGTATTTTTGCTTTGGAAAATATCTCAAGAATGGATGAAGAAGTCTTGCAAGCTTAAGGGTCTATTTATAGAGAAATAAATGGCCAAGATCAAGGCAAGTGTGTGGTGAGATCTTGGGACATGTGTGTATGGATTCAACCAACCATATGTCCACCACAAAAAAGGGACAAGTGGCTTGCCACTTGTCCACCACAAAAAACGTCCAAGTGGCCCCTAATTTCGGCCATAGGGCCACATGGGGGGTGCCATGTGTCGCCCTCCTACTCGTCCAAAATATTTCATCTCCCGAAAATATCCGTAAAATCCAAAATCTCCAAAACAAAGTGGGCCCCACAAAACCGTAAATTTTCCCCGTGGGCCCCACGTGACCAAATCCGGAAATAAAATTCCATAATTATATAATAATCCAAGAAGTCCAAATACCAAATCTGGGAATCCAATTCCCATTATCGAACCTTTTTCCTTCACAAAATCCGGAAACTTTTCCGTCGAAAAATCACATCTTTATTCCTTTCCAAAATTACTGTCGTATTCTCGTACGTACATCCTCATATACATACCCTGGAACTACGGGGTGTAACAGGTCACATGGCCAAAGACTGCCGTAAGCTCAAACGTGAGAATAAGGCCAAAGGCAAGGCCAAAGGCAAGGCCAAGACTAACATCGTTGAAGACACGCTCGTCAACGATATGATTTTGGAGTTCTCACCGGTAGTTCTTGAAGCTAACCTCGTTGTGAATCCGGTGCAATGATGGCTAGACACGGGTGCTACCCGTCACATATGTTTCAATAAAGAAGCCTTCTCTACTTATACACCGCCTCGCATGTTGTTCATGGAAACAATTAACTTCTTCGTAGGGGTAGGAAATGTGATCCTAAAGTTGACGTCCGGGAAAGAGCTGACTCTGAAGGAAATGATGCATGTTCCAGAAATTCGAAGAAATTTAATTTCTGGACCTTTGTTAGTAAATGTTGGTTTTAGGTTAGTATTAGAAGCTAACAAATTTGTAATCACTAAGAATGGAACTTTTGTAGGAAGGGGCTTCGTCTGTGAAGGCCTCTTTAAGCTTAATGTTGCACATGTAATGCCTTCTGCTTCAACTATCAATAAAATTGCACTTTCTACTTACTTGATTGAGTCATCTAATTTATGGCATCATAGATTAGGACATGTAAACTATCAATCTATCCAAAGATTGGTAAAGCTGGAATTATTGCAGTCTATTGACATAAACCCTCAACGTAAGTGTGAGGTGTGCATAGAGGCAAAACTTTTTAAGAGTCCCTTTAGATCCGTCGAAAGGGATACCACTCCTCTAGAACTTATACAATAAGATATATGTGATTTGAAGTTCGCTCAAACTAGAGGGGGGAACAAGTACTTTGTGACTTTCATAGATGACGACACAAGGTTTTGTGTTATACCCCGTATTTCCAGAGTATGTACGCGAGGACGTACGTAGGAAATTTCGAACTTCAAGTAAGGCTTGGCCGAATTAATGTTTGTTCACAACACCCGTTTGGAGTCGTTTTTCGACGAAACGTTTTCACAGCTTTCGTAGGGGAATTTCCGGCTATGTCATTTTTAATTTTTGCGGATTTTTCCGAGAGACGAAACATTTTGGACCAACAAGAGGGCGCCACTTGGCACCCTCTCATTGGTGGACTTGAAACGTCCTTAGGACGAAATGGACAAGGGTGGAGCACGTTTTTTGTGCCTTTGAAAAGTCAAGGGTTGGTAGGATATTTGTGTTTGGTAAATCCTAGCCCTACACTTGCCTAACACATGGATTGATCTTGGCCTTTGGTTGGCCATCCCTTGACCTATAAATACCCCTTTAAGGTTGAAGACTTCTTCATCCAAAATGCCTAAGTCTTGAGAGCCTTCTCCTCCCCTTGTGTGAGTTCGGCCGAGCACCCCCTCTGTGGGTGCTAGCCGAGAGTGTACCCTCCCCTCGCCGAGAGTACCCCTAGTGGGTAGGCCGAGGTATACACCCCCTCCCTAGCCTAGTTGTTTTCGTATAATACCCCCCTTTGTGGTATAGAAATACTCTCCAAAGTATTGTTATAATGCCCTAATACCTTAGCCTTATACCTTGTAGTATTCTAAGGTTATACCTATACGAAAGCCCGTAAATACTATTATACCTTCCTTCACTACTAAACGAAACCCTAAGGAAAATCTCCATTGTTGGTTGAGTATTATTAAGAAGTTGAGTAGAACTTCTAAGGGTTATTTGGAGCGGGTTGGAGCACCCGAGTAGAGCGAAACATTGCTAAGGATCGACTTTTAACTCGGATAATTATGGGCTTATCGAGGTAATTATCTTGTCCCCTATTGTAATTGGATATTACATGTTGTTAGAATATATAGTTGAAGTATACTATATATAGAATCAACGTAGTTAGTTGGCAATGTCTTTTGACTTAAGCTCAAGAATAAAGAATCGAATCGAATCAGAATTACATAGGATCAGACATGAGACTTGTGTAGTGGTACTGTGGAGTAGAATTGTACACGCCCGGTTAGACGTGTAGAACCCCCGTGGCTTGATAGCGGCCTCGATAGAGAGAGATTTACGCCGTGGCGTGGGGAGGTCGCCAATTTTCTCAGAGAATGATCTACGATAAGATCTAGATGTTAATAAGCGCCTGGCCTTATAGGTTGAAGTACTACGCGTGGCGCGATCTACTTGGCTTAAGGAGTAGCCGACGCTGGAAGTACTTGAGCGTTTTGCTATTAGTCGATACTCGTCGCGAGGTATGTGGACCTCTTCCTATCTCTTCTAGCATGATATGTGAACTATGTAGTACGCAGACGCATACGTGCTAAATGTATTTGATTGATTTAAAACATAAAGTGTTGTAACGCTTTATGGGAAGTTGGTTATAATAGCTTTATGTGGATAAGCACATACTTTGTGGGTTTTAAAAAAGTAATCGATTTGAATAATAACCGCTTGATATGTGTTAATAAAAACTTGAAGCATTTCAAAAGATCTATGAATCGCTTTGAAAGAATGAGTATTACTTGGTTTTGAAAGCTTAAGAGTTATACTAGCTTTATGGGAAGTTAGGTATAACGGCTTAAGAATGTTTTATCGATTTCGAAATCGTAATGTATCGACAAACCATCGCAGCGTTAATAAAAGGAAAATGTATTGACTAAAGAAGTATTATTAAAACCAAGAGAAACCTCCATCCGCATGTAAGCTAAGATGAGACAAAATGATATTACATTTCCTAGATCATGGTCGCTTAATAAGATTGATTATAAACAAGAATACCTACTCACTTATAAGACATAGGTTTCAAAACGCTTAAAGGAGAATTATGCTTTAAAGGATTTAAAACTATGAACTACTAAACCTTTTTCTAAAATGAGAAACTTGAGCATTCAAATTAGGCAACTTGAACGCTTGGAAAATAAGGTTGTCACTTGATTTTACAAAGGAAAGCATTTTGGTTTACTTAACAATGTTAGTCACTCAAATCTTATACTACTGTATCGGTGACCTTTGTAAAAGGAATGGATCTTAAAAGGAATTTAACTGACGTAGTACTTTAAGGTTAAAATCCGACTTTGATATAAAATGAAAGTACCTTGAGTCGTGTGTAACTTGCTTATACTTGTTGTTATGAAACTTGACCATGTTACGTGTGATAGCCTTGTTGTTGTAGTAATCGTGTTCTACTCGACTACCGGTCATCCGAATGTATATCACTTGATTACGGCTCATCCGAATGTATTTCACTCGACACGGCTCATCCGAATGTATTTCACTTGAGGACCGGTTCATCCGGAATGTATTTCACTTGAGGACCGGTTCATCCGGAATGTATTTCACTTGACTACCGGCTCATCCGGAATGTATTCCACTCGACTACGGTTCACGGGACGAACCGAATGTATTCCACCATTTTCTATATCGGGTCCATAAGACGGGCCGAGACTGTTATACGTATCACATGATTTGTACCTAGATCGCCAGCGGCGGGCGAGTTCCACGCATGAGGATGACTTTTAGGCGTGAGTCCCCGACTTGACATGATCGCTTCTATGTTGGAATCGTAGTTTGGTTATCATACATGTCTCCCGCTTTATATAGACTACTATGATTTCATTTACGATTTATTTTCAGCCACATACTGCACTGCCAGATCGACTTCCTTCGGCCGCGTTCATGCCGCAGTAAAGGTACACCGCCATCGATCCTCGCCTTAGTGGTCACAACAAGATTTGGGAAAGCTCCGCTTCTCCGAGGCTTATCAGCCGTATAGTCCCCGTTGTTGTAGGTGTTTACATTCGTGGTATGGCGGCCCCGCCCCGCCATCGTTGTCGATCATTTCTTAGGTCCTGTAGTATCACTGCAAGCGTGGTTAGTGAAAAGGATTAAACTGCTCATTTGTAAAAGTTGTTATTTATATATGCCAAAGGCAAGTTTTCGATTACTCGACGATGTTGTCACTAGGGTGCCCGGTAAGGCACCACCACGCCCGCCGGTCGTGACAAAAGTGGTATCGAGCGCTAATCCTCGGAAAGTGTCTGGACGCATCGATTCAGAGAGTCTTGATTATCGGTGTTGTGCACCACGCCAATAATCGTGAGGCTATAGGATATTTAGGATTGGTTTCTATTCTTCTCACTCGAGATCGTGCCTTAGAGCCGAGTTGTAAGTTGGACCTCCGATGAAATTCTTTCCTTATCATTATGCCTCCGCGTAGGCAACCCGCCCAGAGGGCAAGGCACCGAGGAGCCGCGAGCAGAGTTCGTAGGGTTACGTGGCAGTGCCAATCATTACCTAGGGTAATGCTTCATTCGGGATTTCGCGACGCCACTAGCCCAAAGAGAGTTTATGCACGGCGACGGCAGTTCCTCCATGCGCCATGATATTTGAACCTTCGCCCACGACCAGAACAGAGAGTATGGATTGCAAAGAGGCAACCTCACATTAGCTATGGATTTGGCTACCAGAGTATACCGTTGTACCGCAAGTCTTGATGACTACCAAGAGAAGATTGCAAGAGTAATCCTTCGCTAGGCTTCGAGCATGGCCTGTACGCTTATGCGCAGCAGCCGAGAACGTAGAGATTGACGCGTTAACGGGCGACAACGTAAGAGGCGAGCAGCAAGCGTCCTTTGGTAACTTTCGAGGCGAGTCGCCACCAAAGCAGATTAGGTTATGCACATCCACCAAAGGCAGAGTGGTCTTCCACGTGGTTCGTGACGCTCGGGTTATGGGCGAGTTGGTCGTAACTCTGTGGCTTCCGGTTCACTATGCGATGCACGCCATCCCGGGAATGTCGCCTTTTAGTCGGGTACTTGTTGTACCTATGACCGCCGTGGTCCGTGTCGAAGAGTGTCCTTGTAGGAGGACTTAGCCTTCGTGATCGCGGTAGTTTGTCATCTTCCTTAGCTGCGCTCTCACGGCGTGTTTGTTTAGAACGACTAAGGAGTGAAGCGAGAGATATAGATATATCTTTAACCCTCTGTAGTTTTGTTTATGTGATAAGTGAGTATACCTTAAGTGCTATGTTCGATAGCAGGTGTTGGTTAGTTAACCAAGTAAGATTCGGGAATAGAGGTGTGAACCTTAGAGTTTTGTTACGCAGACCTTAGAGGTAAGGTCATCTAGAGTAAAAGACGTATGGGTATGTTGATCCTTATCGGGTGCCTAGTGCACGTGAACGATGGTTGTGAGATAAGTCCCCGAGTAGTGTGGGATGAAAGAGGTAGTTGAGCTAAGAAGACCGCCAGGTTTTCGTAACGTGTTTAGTGAGATTGTTCCTTCGGGAGCTAGTATTGTGCGGCGCCGGTCGGGTTGAGGCCCCGCTGCGGGTCAACCCGCGGTAGGTTTGGTGCGGTCGGGTTGTGGTGGTCCCGCCTTGTGTTAGGGTGAGGTGTTAGGCCCAAGTTTAGTTAACCAACAGACGAGTTCGTGGATACGCTCGACCGCTGGTCGGGCCGATGGGGCAGCCCATCGTGTTCTTCTGGCCGACCATTCACTCGGCGTTGTTGATTTATCGTAAAGGTTGTAAGGCTGCACGGTGCCTACCTTCACCTTATGACGCATAAATGGAGCCTGTGTTACTACTGTTTTGTTTCGAAGTTTTACCGTGCAAGATTAAGAACTCGGTGAGTCTCGACCGCATTCGCCCTCGGCCGATTTGGATTTCGCGGTAGTTGTAGGGATTGTTGTCTCCTGTGGAGGAGTGTTTAAGCTACCGCCTGTTCGATGTCGCCTTTTGAAACCTTGTAGGGCGAAGTGTAAGTTGTCGGCCGATTGGTTCGATGTTGGCAAGGTTCGATAGTGGTTCAGCTTGTTCCAAAGAAATCGCTGGGTAGTGAAGCTTGTCTAGCGGGTTCCGCAGCCGGAGATATCGTGCGGATAATCGGCGACGACGCTTAGAGTTCGTGCCGACGGTCGGTCCTTCAAGGTACCACCCCGGTTAAGTGTGACGAGTTAGGAAAAATCGAGGAACTTAGCCCGAGTTACTTGGGCCTTTGTGAGTTCATGTGAAGAATAGGCCAGTTGCCTATATGTTAGCATTTGCCGTCCGACTTAGGAGGAAGGACGTCCGGCCTTTTCAGATTGTTATGTTCGGGAAAGTATCAAGATCCATCCGTAATGTTCCCGCTAATGATGACCACGTTAGAGATAGTAACCCCGAGTTTTGGATACTAAAGCGATCGTAAATGTGGTAATAATTCGAGTGTACGATGCTTCAATGATCGCAGCACCGCACCATTTGTTGGGTCGTCGAGCAAGGCTCGCGACAAAGTGACAAAGTGGTATCTCGCAAAGTGACAAAGTAGTATTATTTGTGGTGATGTTAGAGGTGTTTCCTCGTGGACTTAGATGTAAGTATTGCGCGCAGCTTGTTTCGTGGCCATGTGGCGTGTTTGTTCTCGTAAGTATAGTAGTGAAGACTATAATCGGCGCGCTTGTTGTGAGACTTAGAAGGAACATTCGACGAATGTTTCTAAGGAGGAGAATGTTATACCCGTATTTCCAGTATGTACGCGAGGACGCACGAGGAAATTTCGAACTTCAAGTAAGGCTCGCCGAATTAATGTTTGTTCACAACACCCGCTTGAGTCGTTTTTCGACGAAACGCTTTCACTTTCGTAGGGAATTTCCGCTATGTCATTTTTAATTTTTGCGGATTTTTCCGAGAGACGAACATTTTGGACAACAAGAGGCGCCACTTGGCACCCTCTCATTGGTGGACTTGAAACGCCCTTAGGACGAAATGGACAAGGTGGAGCACGTTTTTGTGCCTTTGAAAAGTCAAGGGTTGGTAGGATATTTGTGTTTGGTAAATCCTAGCCCTACACTTGCCTAACACATGGATTGATCTTGGCCTTTGGTTGGCCATCCTCGACCTATAAATACCCTTAAGGTTGAAGACTTCTTCATCCAAAATGCCTAAGTCTTGAGAGCCTTCTCCTCCCCTTGTGTGAGTTCGCCGAGAGCACCCCTCTGGGGTGCTAGCCGAGAGTGTACCCTCCCCTCGTCGAGAGTACCCCAGTGGTAGGCCGAGGGGTATACACCCCCTAGCCTAGTTGTTTTCAGATAATACCCCCTGTGGTATAGAAATACTCTCCAAAGTATTGTTATAATGCCCTAATACCTTAGCCTTATACCTTGTAGTATTCTAAGGTTATACCTATACTAAAAGCCCGTAAATACTATTATACCTTCCTTCACTACTAAACGAAACCCTAAGGAAAATCTCCATTGTTGGTTGGAGTATTATTAAGTTGAGTAGAACTTCTAAGGGTTATTTGGAGCGGTCGAGCACCCGAGTAGAGCGAAACATTGCTAAGGATCGACTTTTAACTCGGATAATTATGGGCTTATCGAGGTAATTATCTTGTCCCCTATTGTAATTGGATATTACATGTTGTTAGAATATATAGTTGAAGTATACTATATATAGAATCAACGTAGTTAGTTGGCAATGTCTTTTGACTTAAGCCCAAGAATAAAGAATCGAATCGAATCAGAATTACATAGATCAGACATGAGACTTGTGTAGTGGTACCGTGAGTAGAATTGTACACGCCCGTTAGACGTGTAACCCCTCGTTGGCTTGATAGCCGGCCGATAGAGAGGAGATTTACGCTGTGGGGAGGTGCCGAATTTTCAGTAGAATGATCTACGATAAGATCTAGATGTTAATAAGCGCGCGTGGCCTTATAGGTCAAGTACTACGTGTGGCGCGATCTACTGGCTTAAGGAGTAGCCGACGCTTGGAAGTACTTGAGCGCTTTGCTATTAGTCGATACTGCCGCGAGGTATGTGGACCTCTTCCTATCTCTTCTAGCATGATATGTGTGAACTATGTAGTACGGTAGACGCATACGTGCTAAATGTATTTGATTGATTTAAAACATAAAGTGTTGTAACGGCTTTATGGGAAGTTGGTTATAATAGCTTTATGTGGATAAGCACATACTTTGTGGGTTTTAAAAAAGTAATCGATTTGAATAATAACCGGCTTGATATGTGTTAATAAAAACTTGAAGCATTTCAAAAGATCTATGAATCGCTTTGAAAGAATGAGTATTACTTGGTTTTGAAAGCTTAAGAGTTATACTAGCTTTATGGGAAGTTAGGTATAACGGCTTAAGAATGTTTTATCGATTTCGAAATCGAATGTATCGACAAACCATCGCAGCGTTAATAAAAGGAAAATGTATTGACTAAAGAAGTATTATTAAAACCGAGAAACCTCCATCCGCATGTAGCTAAGATGAGACAAAATGATATTACATTTCCTAGATCATGGTCTAATAAGATTGATTATAAACAAGAATACCTACTCACTTATAAGACATAGGTTTCTCAAAACGCTTAAAGGAGAATTATGCTTTAAAGGATTTAAAACTATGAACTACTAAACCTTTTTCTAAAATGAGAAACTTGAGCATTCAAATTAGGCAACTTGAACGCTTGGAAAATAAGGTTGTCACTTGATTTTACAAAGGAAAGCATTTTGGTTTACTTAACAATGTTAGTCACTCAAATCTTATACTACGTATCGGGTGACCTTTGTAAAAGGAATGGATCTTAAAAGGAATTTAACTGACGTAGTACTTTAAGGTTAAAATCCGACTTTGATATAAAATGAAAGTACCTTGAGTCGTGTGTAACTTGCTTATACTTGTTGTTATGAAACTTGACCATGTTACGCGTGTGATAGCCTTGTTGTGTAAGCATCGTGTTCTACTCGACTACCGGTCATCCGAATGTATATCACTTGATTACCGGCTCATCCGAATGTATTTCACTCGACACGGCTCATCCGGAATGTATTTCACTGAGGACCGGTTCATCCGAATGTATTTCACTGAGGACCGGTTCATCCGGAATGTATTTCACTTGACTACGGCTCATCCGGAATGTATTCCACTGACTACCGGTTCATGGGATGAACCGGAATGTATTCCACCATTTTCTATATTGGGTCCATAAGACGCCGAGACCGTTATACGTATCACATGATTTGTACCTAGATCACGGCGGTGAGGAAGGAGTTCCACGGGCATGAGGATGACTTTTGTGCGTGAGTCCTCGACTTGACATGATCGCTTCTATGTTGTGAATCGTAGTTGGTTATCATACATGTCTCCCGCTTTATATAGACTACTATGATTTCATTTACTGATTTATTTTCGCTTCACATACTGCACTGCTGATCGACCTCCTTCGGGCCGCGTTCATGCCGCAGTAAAGGTACACCACCATTGATCCTCGCTCTTAGGGTCACAGCAAAGATTGGGAAAGCTCCGCTTCTCCGAGGCTTATCACGTATAGTCCCCTCGTTGTTGTAGGTGTTTACATTCGTGGTATGGCGGCCCCGTCCCGCCATTGTTGTCGTATCATTTCTTAGGTCCGTAGCATCGCGCAAGGTGGTTAGTGAAAAGGATTAAACTGTTCATTTGTAAAAGTTGTTATTTATATATGCCAAAAGGCAAGTTTTCCGCTGATTACTCTGATGTTGTGTCACTAGGGTGCCCGGGGTAAGGCACCAGTCACGGGCCCAGTTTCGGGTCGTGACATTTTGTTACCTTTACTTACTAAAAAGTAAAAATGAAGCATTTGAAGCGTTCAAATGCTACAAAGCAGAAGTTGAGAATCAACTAGGCGGACGGATTAAAACAATTCATAGCGATAGAGGGGGAGAATATGTAGCGCCTTTTGAAGAACTTTAAATCCAATCGGGTATAGTTCATCAAACAACGTCTCCTTACTCACCTCAATCAAACGGGGTTGCTGAACGCAAGAACCGAACACTAAAGGAAATGATGAATGCTCTACTCATCAATTCGGGCCTCCCTCAAACCATGTGGGGAGAAGTTGTTCTTACCGCGAATAGGATTCTTAACAGAGTCCCACACAAGGGTAAAGACAAGACTCCATATGAGCTATGGAAAGGAAAGAAACCTACCTACAAGCATTTGAAGGTATGAGGTTGTCTGGCCAAGGTAAAAATATCTATGCCAAAGCAGGCCAAGAAAGGACCTAAGACTGTGGATTGCATATTCATCGGATACGCCAATAACAGTAGTGCTTATCGCTTCATAGTGCACAAGTCGGATCATCCGAACATCTATGAAGATACGATCATGGAATCAAGGAACACATGGTTCTTTGAAGACACATTTCCATATAAGAAAAATAACATAACCTCTCGCAAACGAAGTTATGAGCAAACCTCTGATGAACTAGGAGTCACTGACTATCTAGATCGAAACGGTTCAGATCTAGTAAATTCTGAAGTAGCTGATGATCCGGAATTTAGTATTCCAGATTCTCAGGACTTGGAAGATTCAGGGATGGAACCAAGGCAAAACAAAAGGGCACGGAAGGACAAGTCCTTCGATCCAGACTTTGTAGCTTATTTGGTTCAGGATGAACCACGGACAATCGCCGAAACATTGTCAACTCCAGAAGCACCACTCTGGAAGGAAGCTTTAGAAAGTGAGATAGAATTCATTCTGCATAACCACACATGGGAGTTGGCAGAACTTCCCCCAGGACACAAACCGTTGGGTTGTAAGCGGATCCTTAAACGGAAGTTAAAGGTAGATGATTCTATCGACAAGTACAAAACTAGGTTAGTAGTCAAAGGTTATCGCCAAAATGAGGGCCTTGATTACTTCGACACCTACTCTCCGGTGTCAATAATGACATCCATACGTATGTTCATAGCTATCGCCGCCTTGCGGGATATTGAAATACATCAAATGAATGTTAAGACTGTCTTCCTAAATGGTGATTTGGAAGAAGAAATATGTATGGATCAACCTGAGGGGTATGTGGTTCCAGGACAAGAGACAAAAATATGTCGGCTTGTTAAATTATTGTACGAGCTGAAACAAGCCCCTAAACAATGACACGAGAAATTTGATAGTACTCTACTATCAAAAGGATACGCCATTAATGGAGGTGACAAATGTGTCTACATGAAATGAAATGTCAAATCCTTCGTCATGATATGTCTATATGTAGATGACTTGTTGATCACTGGGAGCAGTCCTGGAATAATCCTAGAGACTAAGAACATGTTAAAACAGTGTATTGACATGAAAGATATGGGCATTGCAGATGTCATCTTAGGGATCAAGATCTCTAAGACATCTAATGGACTGGTCTTATCTCAATCTCACTACATCGAGAATGTACTGAAGAAATTTGGGATGTTCGACAGTTCACCGGTATCAACACCATTGGATATAAGTCAAAAGCTTGACAAATATCTGGGTAAGCTCGTACGCCAGGAGCGATATGCGCAGGTGATTGGTAGTCTGATGTATATCACAAACTGCACTCGACCTGATATCGCTCATGCAGTCAATAAATTGGCTAGGTTCACTCGAAATCCAAGTGAGGATCACTGGAAAGCGTTGAACAGGATACTACGGTTCCTAAAGTTCACGATACATTTCGGGTTACACTATTCAAGATATCCAGCGGTACTAGAGGGGTACAACGATGCAAACTGGATATCTGATAGCGACGACATCAAGTCCACCAGCGGATATATCTTTACAATAGGTGGTGGAGTTGTATCTTAGAAATCCACTAGGCAAACTCTTATTGCCCAATCCATAATGGAGTCGGCATTTATTGCTTTAGATAAAGCAGGAGAGGAAGATGAATGGCTTCATGGTTTTCTAGAGGATGTACCATGTTGGGATAAACCCGTGTCTTCTATAATGATCCACTGCGATAGTCAGTCGACTCTAGGAAGAGCACGAAGTTCAATATACAACGGTAAGTCTCGTCATATTCGACGGAGACATGAGTCCGTTAGACAGCTGATCACCTCGGGTATTATTTCTATTGATTACATAAAATCTAAGGAAAATATCATAGATCCCTTGACGAAGGAAATACCCAAAGATCAGTTGTTCTGCCTGTCTAGGGGAATGAGCTTAAAACCCAAACAATAAGAACCGATATAGTGGACACCCAACCTTACAGACTGGAGATCTCAGGAATAAGGTTCAATGGGAAAACTAAATTGTAAAGGTTCCGTGAGCGCTTCGGTGGAAGCAAGAGCACTTCGGATAATGTGTCTTTCTTAAAGAAACATAATCCAAGGCCATTCCCGTGATAAACAAAAAGTGCTACCTGTAAGAGGGGTAAAGAATAAGTTTCCAAACCCATAATGATCCTCAAAAGTTGAGGTTAGGTTGGTGAAATTTTTAATGGTTCGTAACGCTTGTGTAACGGGGTATTACAGGATACCTTGTAGGAAACCACCTATTTAAGTGCGAGGACAGGCCGCCTCAAATTAACGCACTTAAGAATCCAAGGGTGTCCACAACCCACGATGGACAAAACACTAGGAAGATTTAGTAGGAAAGGTGTTGTGTTGGTACCATTGTTTTGTCATATACTAAACACTGACGGTTCAAGACATCAGGTTTATCGCGCAGGAAATATGTCCAATGGTATTCTACTGTCACGACCCGACCCCGGGCCCGCGACTGGTACCCTACCTGGGCACCCTTACAGGTATACATCAGAGATAATCAGCGGAACATACATAAACTCAACAAGAAATAAATAACAGGTTAGCCGATAAGGCTACCTTCCTGGATACATATAACTACGTAAAACCAAAAGCAGTTACCTATTTTTTTTTAGCGACCCACAAGATATGACTATAGACCTATAAGATTTTGACGTAATAACTGTGACGGGACAGGGCCCCGCCATACCCCTGAATGTACAAAAATCTACAACCTCAGGGAACTGTACCAAAATACAAAACCTCCAAAATAATGGAGCTTCCCAACCAGCTGAACAATAATCCTATGAATGAGGATCAGCAAGCTATGTACCTCAACTCGCGCATTAACGCAATTTCAAAGGATGTCGATTTAAATATGTATCAAGTTTGTGAAACTGAAAATACTGTAATGAAATCATAACAGTCTATATAAAACTGGAGACATGTATGATAACCAAACTACAGTACACAATATATAAGCAGTCATGTCAAGTCAGAGACGCATGCCCTCAAAGTCATTACTCAAATATAACCATGGGTCTCACGCCCATAATATCAATCATGCCCGTGGAATCCCTTCCTCACTGCCGGCAGTCCATGATATAATATAACACCAATATGTATATATGAACACCAGGTCCCACCTGTGTCATAAAAACTGTACGAGCCAAGTAGGAAAGCGAACCACCAGATCCAGCCTGCGTCAACAACTGACCGGGGCAAGTACGAAAGACAACTACCAGATCTAGCCTGCCGTCACGAGATATGACCGGGGCAAGTGCGAAAGCTATCTACCAGAGTCTACCGTACCAAACTGTGCCATAGAACTGACGGGGGCAAGTACGAAAGCCAACTACCAGATCCAGCCTGCGTACAAGAATCGATCGGCAAGTACGGAAGCTAACTACTGCATCATCTCGCTACTAAACCTCATGGAGAGCTAGTCCATGAAATAACAATATCATCCGAGAATTTAACCCGCATGATGGTCGCATGCCTCGGAATCCTCCATCGTATAAGCATGTCCATGGATCCATCACAATGGAAGCATACCCGTGGAATCCCCCATCACTGTCGGTACGTCCAAGTAAATTCACAAAGAAGACAATACCTCTAACCGAGAGTTACAAAGAGCTGTAAAAATATAATACTTTGCCCTCAAAGGCTATCACAAGCAAGCATAGGCAAGTTTATAAAATCTTTATACTTTCATTATCATACAAAATGAATTTCATTTTATAAACTGAAGGCACTTTCGTTTCAAATAAAAATCCGGGAATTTAACCCAAAGTACTACGTACTTCCATTCTTTTCAAAAGACTCTTTTTTATATAAAATCCCAAGATACTAACACCCGTAATATCAAGGCATATCTATTTTTCAAATTAAGTTACTACACCTTTAAGAATTTATTTCAAGACTTTGAAACCAAGTAACTTCTAATTTCACAACCTAGGCAACTCATGCCTATCAATCAAAATAGATACCTCTCTTAACCTTCCATAAAGCCGTTATAACTAACTTCCCATAAAGTCGTTATAACTCTTTATGGTTTTAGACAAATTCATTCTTTTTATAACCAAGAGACTTATACTTTTAAAACCAAGTATCATATACTTTCAAATCAAGTTACATAACTTTCAAAATACTTCAAGTCTCTTAACTTTAGAAATCAAGTTTCTTAACTTTAGAAATCATGTTTCTTAACTTTAGAAATCAAGTTGCTTCTACTTTTAAATCCCAAGTAACTCACACCTTTAAAACAAGTTACTTCTCTTTAAATCATGTCAATTCTCCTCTTTTAAATCAATTAAGTAAATCACTCATTCAACTCCCCTAAAGCCGTTATAACAACCTTTAGGTTTTGGAACTAAGACACTATCCAAAAGATTTGGAAACCACTTCCTTTTTAAGACTCTATGTTCTTCAAGTAAAACACTTTCACTTTCGAAAATCCAAATTTTGTCAAGGGAATGGATTATGACAACTTCCAATTTAAACATCCAAAGTACAATCAAGGAAGTATATAGAACAACTTCTATATTAGGCAATCCAAGTACAATCAAGGAAGTATATAGAAAAACTTCTATATTAGGCAATCCAAGTACAATCAAGGAGTGAATCATTTAAGGAGTAGGATTTACTTTCTTTACCATAAAGAATCATGCTAGAAGAAGAGGAGATGGTTCACATACCTTTTCGGCTTAATCCACAAGCTAAGTCGAATACGCTGTACGTAGAATTGTCAACCTATAATGACCACAACACGACTATCAACTTCTAGTTTCCAACGTAGAATGATACTAAGTATATGGTCTCTTATTCTACGGAAAATTGGGCAGCACTTCCTTTGTTTCTACGTACTTTTCTACCTTTTTAAGGCCCGAAAATCAATAACCAACATGTCGCATTTAAGGCTCAACACATCAACCAATCAAAGGGGATTACACGCCTTACAATACGTGTAAAATTCTTCCCCACAATTAATACCAAGTAGTTCAATATCCAAAGCCATTCTCGGCTAACATGTACAACAACACAAAGTCCTTTCCAATTCTTTTTCAATCCAAGTTGTTAAGTCTAACATGTTATATAGTCGTAAACAATTTTAATAACTATAATTCCTTCTTTATATAACATGCGACGACTAAATTAATAATCAAATTGAATTGTAATCTCAAAGACTAATCATGCTAGTTTCGGATTAGTGGTTCCAATATCCATAACACTTATCAAATTTCAATATATACATCTCATGCTTGTTAATATCCATAACTACAACAATAAGTAATCTTTAATCACTAAAACGACAAGATTGTTACCTTGATAAGCCCTTATAAAATTCCAAGATTCAAAGTCGCTCCTTAGCAATCTTAGCTCCTTTCCTTCACGCTCCAATCCGCTATTTGAAGCCCTTAGAAGTTCACAAACAACTTCTCTTCCATTTCCAACTTCAAAGTTGAAGAATACCTTAGGTTTTCGCCTTGCGACTAACGTAAGAACGTCGTTTTTCCGGGATCTTTCTATTGAGATATCCTTATAATACCCCTAGGAACCTTGGGTTAAAGTATTGTGAATAATGAACCACAAACAAAAATTCTTTGTGTGGGAAATGTGTCAAACCCGAGAGCCTTTCTCAAGAACAAGAATGTGTGAAATTTTTCTAAGTGTTGTGAACTAAGTCTTGCTACTAGTGTAGTATATATAACACAATGGGGGGCCTAGATTAAAACATTTGTGTGGCTAGGATGAAGAAGATTTAATATCTAGTCAAGTGGGCAAGGTGACTTAATCAATTATCTCAAGCTTGTCAAGACTTGATCATCTACCTTGGTCATTGACCATAATACCCTTGGTCCATTTCGAACAAGCCCTTTGTGGGGGGGGGGGGGGTGACACATGTCGCCCTCCCATTCGTCCATAAAATTTCGTAACCCTCACGGGTCCCACAAAACGTAAAATTTCTCGGGTGGGCCCTACGTGACAATAAATTTCCACAATGTTAATAAATTCCATACTTCTTAAATAATGCATTTTGAGAATCTAATTCTCATCAACGAACATTTTCCTTCCCGAGGTTCGGAAGATTTTCCTTCGGAAAAACAATTCTTTCTTTCGTACCAATTTTCAAGTCTTGTGTTCTCGCGTCTATTCTCGTATACATGTCCTGTAATTTTGGGGTGTAACATTCTTCCCTCCTTAGAAACATTCGTCCCCGAATGTTCCTTCGGAGTCAAATCTAATTAGATAGCGACATAGTCTCCTTTTACTTCACCCTTCATACAAAATATGCCACCCACGACCACATAACAATATTTATACTAAAACGTCAACCTGAACTCCAAGTGTCGACGTTGTTCATCTGCATAAAGTTTCTGCTGACTCTGAGCTTACTAATAATCTTTCCTGGATAAGCTTCGCCTTATCCACAGCCCGCTGAATCAAGTTTGGGCAAATTATCTGAACCTCGCCTAGATAGAACCAAACAATCAGCGATTCTACACTTTCTTTCATAAAAAGCCTCATACAGGGCCATCTGAATACTGGAATGGTAACGGGTATTATACGCAACTTATCGAGAGGCAAACGATCCTCCCTGCTACCCCTGAAATCAATAACACAGGCCCGCAACCTATCCTCAAGGGTCTGGATAACATGCCCTGCCTGTCCGCCAGTCTGAGGGCGAAATGCAACACTGATACTCACCTGTGTCCCCAATCCCTTCTGGAAAAACCCCCAGAAGCTAGCCGTAAACTAGGCTCATCTGTTTGTCATAAATAAATGTAGGAACCCCGTGTAGTCTCATAATTTTCCTGACATATAATCTCGCATAATCCTCAATCGCCTCTACATAATACTTTCCCCACTGTTATCTAAAGCTTTAACCTATGACATGACGACACTGAAGATCTTACCTGTCTCACATCCATCGCCTAATAACCTGGGTACACATAACCCCATAGTACGTAAAACTATCATCTTACGTGGGGGAGAGAGCTTATCCCTTTCATAATCTTGATCATCAAGCGCCACCTTATAGTCATATAGATTTTCAAAACCTACCAGCGATGTCTTCTGTTTTCCCGCAGGCAGCACTCGTACTTATCTTATTCTTGCTTTGCGCATTCTCCAGAGATTATTCGGAAAGTCGTGGCCCTGACTGCCACACTAAACCAATTCCAAGTACCTACAAGGGCACTTAACATAAAATCCTTCAATAATCGTACGTTCTTATCTCCGTCTCTTAACGTTCAAATTCAAATCAATCATTTCAATAAAATAAGTCACATAGACTCCACAATTTCATGTCAAAGAATGAAGGAATAACTTACATATTACTAACACTTCCTTTCATTCCCTATCGATAACCGGCTCACCGAAAAACTGGAATCGAACCAACCTCTCTCTACAGTCAACCTTGGCACCCACGAAGCCAACTAGTCCATACTCATAATGACCTCAAAGTCTGTCGTATTCAGCTCTACTAGGTTCAAGTAGTGGTCCGACGATCAGATCATCACCGGGCAAATCTCACATACCCGCTCAGCTACCACCTAAACACTCACGGGTGTAGTTACCTTGAAAGGTTCTTATGGATTCAGGCTCTATCCCTCTACACTTGGTTGCTCTCTTTCTTACTGGTCGTACTCTTTCCGTACTCTCAAACGTATTCTAGCATACGTACCTAACCTCCATACTGATTATGGCCTCCATCCTTTGGAGTTAATATACCGAACAATATAAGGCCATTTCCGGCTCTCACGACCCGGTTCTGGAGGAACGCGTCCACGAACCCGTAAAACAATTAACTATACTTGGGCCTTGCACTGCGGACTGCCACGTGGCGACTACTACCAACTGATCCCACTCCATTTTAAAGTATGAGGCGACCCGTAATAGGTCCTCAACCTGACCCACCGTCGTACTTAACTCTTACCCTTAGTCTGAACTAAATCTTATTGTCCGAGAAGGCCTTATATACCTAAGGTCTCGGCGGTTATCAATATTCTTAGGCTCGCAATTTCCATGCTCCAAGCCTACCTTATCAGTCCTCCCGTAAACGGGTACGATAAATTCTCATAATACCATAATCGTGTTGTCTTGGTCACAACAACCATTACTTACTCCGTACGAATCTCATTCATACAATTATCTTACGCATACCACGTAGCTTAATCTATCCACATAGTCTTCAATCAAGTACCTTAACATGACTTCTTAAGGGTTCATTACCCTATCAGACAGCTCATCATTTCCTAATTATATCAAATTAGCACATAAACCTTGATGAGAATTCATTAAGTTGTTTCATACCTTCCCGATATCTAGTTAGTCCTTACCAACTCTTGGTAATCTAAAATCATTATAGGCAACTCATATATGACCCTCATACATAAATCCGTATAGCTGTACGTCATTATACCAACTATACAACAATTACCACCAACCTGGATACGCAATCCACATAATCCTTCCTGGGTCACTGCTGTCTTTCTCGTAGCTGTAATCAACATAACTCGTTAGGGAGAGACAACCCTAATAACACAGCTCTATCGCACGATCTCAGAGTGAGAAGAATGGAAACCAATCCTAAATATCCTGTAGCCTCCTGATTATAGATGTGGTGCACAACACACCGATAATCAAGACTCTACTAGACACGGTCTGTAGACACTTTCTGAGGACTAACTGCTCTTATACCACTTTTGTCACGACTCGACTTCGCCCGCGATCGTACCCTACCCGCGCACTTACGGTATACATCGAGATAATCAATGAACATACATAAACTCAACAAGAAATAAATAACAGGTTAGCCGATAAGGCTACCTTCCTGGATACATATAACTACGTAAAACTAAAAGCAGTTACCTCTTTTTTTTTAGCGACCCACAAGATATGACTACAGACCTCTAAGAGTTTGACGTAACAACTGTGACGGGACAGGGCCCCGCCATACCCCTGAATGTACAAAAATCTACAACCTCAGGAAACTGTACCAAAATACAAAACCTCCGAAATAATGGAGCTTCCCAACCAGCTGAACAGTGATCCTAAGAATGAGGATCAGCAAGCTATGTACCTCAACCTGCGGCATGAACGCAACCCCGGGCGAGGCCGATTGAAATATGTACCAAGTATGTGAAATCAAAATATCAGAATAAAATCATAATGATATATAAACTGGAGACATGTATGATAACCAAACTATAGTACACAATATATAAGCAGTCATGTCAAGTCAGGGACGCATGCCCTCAAAGTCATTACTCAAGTATAACCATGGGTCTCACGCCCATAATATCAATCATGCCCGTGGAATCCCTTCCTCACTGCCGGCAATCCATGATATAATATAACACCAATATGTATATATAAACACCAGGTCCCACCTGTGTCATAAAAACTGTACGGGCCAAGTAGGAAAGCGAACCACCAGATCCAGCTTGCATCATAAAACTGACCGGGGCAAGTACGAAAGCCAACTACCAGATCCAGCCTGCGTCAACAACTGACCGAGGCAAGTATAAAAGGCAACTACCAGATCCAGCCTGTCGTCACGAGATATGACCGGGGCAAGTGCGAAAGCTATCTACCGTAGTCACTGTACTAAATCGTACATAGAATCGACGGGGCAAGTACGAAGCCAACTACGGATCCACTGCAAGAACTCACCGAGGCAAGTACGGAAGCTAACTACCAGACCATACTGCGTCACTAAACCTCATTGAGAGCTAGTTCATGGAATAACAATATCATTCGGGAATTTAACCCGCATCATGGTCGCATGTCCCGGAATCCTCCATCGTATAAGCATGTCCATGGATCCATCACAATGGAAGCATACCCGTGGAATCCCCCATCACCGCTTCGACGCCCAAGTAAATTATTAACAAGACAGTACCTCCAACTGAGAGTCACGGCAGCATAAAAATATAATATTTTGCCCTCAAAGGCTATCCCAAGCAAGCATAGACAAGTTCATAAAATCTTTAGATTTTCATTATCATACAAAATGAATTTCATTTTATAAACTCAAGGCACTTTCGTTTCACATAAAAATTCGGGAATTTAACCCAAAGTACTACGTACTTCCATTCTTTTCAAAAGACTTCTTTTTATATAAAATCCCAAGATACTAACACCCATAGTATCAAGACATGTCTATTTTTCAAATTAAGTTACTACACCTATAGGAGTTTATTTCAAGACTTTGAAACCAAGTAACATCTAATTTCACAACCTAGACAACTCATGCCTATCAATCAAAATAGACAACTCTCTTAACCTTCCATAAAACCGTTATAACTAACTTCTCATAAAGTCGTTATAACTCTTTATGGTTTTAAAAAAATTCATTCTATTTATAATCAAGAGACTTATTGTTACACCCCGTAGTTCAGGTCATGCGTATGAGTGCGTACGAAAGGGAGTAAGACTTAAAATTTTCGAAAGATAGGTTGACGGATTGTTTCGGACGGGTTTTAGTCAACTTTGAGGCGGGTTATGAACCGCTACATTGAGAGTTCCTAAGTGTTTCAAAGGCCTAGGGCGTAGTTCGTTGAGTCTAGTCTCCAACGCAACCAACCGTTCGTCGATAGGACATCGGAGTAGAAAGTAATGGGAGTTACAAGTTCAGTGCACAGTCGGGCAGAATGGTGTTTCGGTCAGGGCCGCGGCGCCGGTTATTCTGAGGGAGCGCTGAAGTTGCAGCGCCGCGGCGCCGGAAAGCAGGGCCGCGGCGCTGGAAGTTCAGAGGAGTGGCAGAGATTTCAGCGCCGCGGCGCCGAGGCGGAACTTTTGGCGGAAAAACTGAGGAAATCTGATATTTTCTTTTAAAGAGGCCATGGGTGGGTGACAAATGTCCTCCCCCATCTGATTTTGCATGCACTACTTATTGACCAAGTCTTCAGTGACAAGTGTCCTCCCCCATCTGATTTTGCATGCACTACTTATTGACCAAGTCTTGAAGACTTGGTCATTCTTCAAGTTCATCCCTCTCTCTAGAAAATTAAGCTCTCCCTTCTCTCTAGAAAATTAAGAAGAAAGCAAAGCTTGAGAAGAAATCTGAAAGTGTGGCAAGAAGGAAAATTGTTTACAAGCTAGTAGGGGTTCTTGTGGTGGTGTTTTCGGAAGGGAGGCTAGCAAAACTTGTTGGGATAATTTGGCTAAAGCTCTAAGGTAACAATTCTTTTCTTGTAGCTAGTTTTTAGTGTTGCATGTGAAGAAGAAAGATCTTGTAGTTGAAAATATTGCTCTTAGAAGAATTGCATGTAAGAAATATGATTTGGATTTGAAGTAATTGAATAAGGTTAGGATGTAAGCATGTTGTAGCCTAAATTTAACCTTAAAGTTGTTAAGTTATTTGTTGTACATTGTGGGGCAGAATTTTACACACCCAAGTTTAGGTGTGTAATCCCCTTTGAAATGTTTGGATTGTTGGGCCTTAAATGTGGTGTTTGGATGTTGAATTCGGCCTTGAAAAGGGTGGCAAAGTATGTAGAAACAAAGGAAATGCTGCCCAATATTCCATATGATTTAGTGACTTTGAACTTGGAATGTGCTACATTGCAATTAGAGGTTAATAAGCGTATTATGGTCATGTTAGGTTGACGTACTACGTGTGGTGTATTGGACTTAGCAAGTGGATTAACCGGAGAGGTATGTGGAAACTTTCTTATCTCTTGAGCATGAGTAATTATAACTATATAGTACGGTAGACGTACGTGTTTTAAATGAAGTAAATCCATTTGTTATACTTGACTTGTTTTAAGAAAATGTCTAAGTTAGTTGGGTTAAGGAGTTAACCCACTTGTTCTTGAGGAATGGTTTATCCTAAGTAAGGTAGACAAGGATTTCTTGACATGAAGAAGTATTTTGAAAATTGTGTAAATTTGACTTGAAGTATAAACCTCTTAGTTAATAAAGGAACGAAATCTCTTGAAACATAAGGAGTTATAACGACTTTATGGGAAGTTAGTTATAACGGCCTTATGAAAGGGTAAGAATGTCTTAATTTCTAAAAACATAAAGTTAGTATAACGGCTTTATGGGGAGTTGGTTATAATAACTTTATGGAAGGTTAAAGAGTTGGTTTTTCTTGAATAAGGTCATGAAAATGAGATCCATTTTGTATGTTAATGAGAGCCTAAAGAAGTTATGAGTTTATTGGACGTGCCGCCAGTGATGAAGGATTCCACGGGTATGCTTCCATGGTCTTTATATGAGTTTACTTGGACGTGCCGCCAGTGATGAAGGATTCCACGGGTATGCTTCCATTGTTTTAGTATGAGTTTATTGGACGTACTGCCAATGATAAAGGATTCCACGGGTATGCTTCCATGGACTTTATATGAGTTTACTTGGACGTACCGCCAGTGATGAAGGATTCCACGGGTATGCTTCCATTGTTTTAGTTATGAGTTTATTGGACGTGCCGCCAGTGATGAAGGATTCCACGGGTATGCTTCCATGGTCTTTATATGAGTTTACTTGGACGCATGGCCGCGATTTTGGATTCCACGGGTATGCACCTTGGACATGCTTACGATGAGGGATTCCGAGGCATGCAGTATGAGGGGTAAGAGTATATCTGAGGGGTAAATCCCCAAGATCGTTATACCACATTCTTCAGGGTAAGAGTATATCTGAGGGGTAAATCCCCAAGATCGTTATACCACCTGTTCCGTGGATTTGCTACCCACGATACGATGAGTACCTCATGCGAGTCCGTTGGGCTTATGCGGGTGAAATAGTCCCATGCGGGTGAGTACAACCTATGCGAGGAATACCTCATGCGGGTCCACATGACCCATGCGGGTGAAATAGTCCCAGGAGTAGGAGTGCTTAATGATACTGTGAGGCGGATGACCTTGCTTTGATTATGAGCTGCCTATTTTCATGCAGTATAGTATATGATTGATATTCTCATTGTTGGTAAGGCACAGGGTTCTGTAAACTGATTTTATACATGTCTCCAGTTATTTTAGACTTATGAGGTATTTTCGATTTTTCCGCCGCATACTGTACCGTTATCTCGACCTTCGGGGGGCTGCGTTCATGCCGCAGGTTGAGGTACGTAGCTTGCTGATCCGCACTCTTAGGATCACTGTTCAGTTCTTGGAAAGCTCCATTTCTCCGGAGGCTTTGTCTTTTGGTACGATTCCCTGAGGTTGTAGACTTTGTACATTCAGGGGTATGGCGGGGCCCTGTCCCGCCACAGTTGTTATTCTTAGAGGTCTGTAGTCACGTTTGTGGTTTGGGCTGTAAGAATAAGTTGTACTGTTTTACTTTTGGTTAAGTTTATTCTATGAAAGGCGGCCTTGTCGGCTTGCCAGTGATGTTTGCTATATTCATGTTTATGTGTATGTATGTTCCGCTGCTATTCTCTGATGTATACCTGACAGGGTGCCCCGGTAGGGCACCAGTCGCGGCCCTGGGGTCGGGTCGTGACACTTATACTTTTAAAACCAAGTATCATATACTTTCAAATCAAGTTACATAACTTTCAAAATACTTCAAGTCTCTTAACTTTAGAAATCAAGTTTCTTAACTTTAGAAATCAAGTTGCTTCTACTTTTAAATCCCAAGTAACTCACACCTTTAAAACAAGTTACTTCTCTTTAAATCATGTCATTTCTCCTCTTTCAAATCAATTAAGTAAATCACTCATTTGACTCCCCTAAAGCCGTTATAACAACCTTTAGATTTTGGAACTAAGGCACTATCCAAATGATTTGGAAACCACTTTCTTTTTAAGACTCTATGTTCTTCAAGTAAAACACTTTCACTTTCGAAAATCCAAATTTCGTCAAGGGAATGGATTATGACAACTTCCAATTTAAACATCCAAAGTACAATCAAGGAAGTATATAGAACAACTTCTATATTAGGCAATCCAAGTACAATCAAGGAAGTATATAGAACAACTTCTATATTAGGCAATCCAAGTAGAATCAAGGAGTGGATCATTTAAGGAGTAGGATTTACTTTCTTTACCATAAGGAATCATGCTAGAAGAAGAGGAGATGGTTCACATACCTTTTCGGCTTAAACCACAAGCTAAGTCGAATACGCCGTACGTAGAATTGTCAACCTATAATGACCACAACACGACTATCAACTTCTAGTTTCCAACGTAGAATGATACTGTCACGCCCCGAACCCCGGGCCCGTGACTGGTGCCCTACCTGGGCACCCTTCTACCTTAACAACTAAGTAAAACTGCAGAAATTAAATAACACCTCCTTTTTTTTAAAAAAAAACCCAACATACGTGCAAGGGCAAAGCCGACAAGGCTGTCATATATACATAAACAAAAGACACTACACCGTACATGAGTCCAATCCCACATATGAATACAGACCTCTAAGAGTTACAGAACTATGACGGGACAAGGCCCAGCCGTACCCATAAATGTACAAAAGCCTGTACTGAAGGAACTCATACCAAAAAGATAACTCCCGAACAGAATGAGCTATCCAAAACTCTGAGCAGGGTCCTACACCTGCCGATCACCAAACAACAGACCTAAACTCACAAGATGAACGCAGCCCGGGCGAGGTCAAGACGAAGAATGTACCAAGTATGTGAAACATGTAACGCCCAACCCGGCCCACATCGTGCCTTACCCTGCACCCTAGTGATACAACATCGAGAAAACCAAACAAAATAAAACATGAATCATGAAACAAGAGATATAATAAATAAACAAAGCAACCAAAACAGCTTGCCTTCAAGATATACATAAAACCCAACAGCTTTAATCCTTTTACAACCCCGCCACAACAGCTTCTGGCACTTAAGATTTACCACAACTATGACGGACAGGGCCCGCCATACCGAATGTACAAGAACCTACAACTCAGTGGAACACATACTAAAAGATAAGCCTCCGAGAAACGAGCTTCCTAATACTGAATCGTGATCCTAAGAGCGAGGATCCACGACCGATGTACCTCTACTGCGCATGAACGCAGCCCCGGCGAGGTCGATAACAGTACCAAGTATGTGAAATCAGAAAAATATCAGAAATGAAATCATACTAATCTATATAAAGCGTGAGACATGTATGATAACCAAACTACGATTCACAACATAAAAGCAAATATGTCCAAATCGGGACTCACGCCTCAAGTCATCACTCAAATATAACTATGGGTCTCACGCCCACAACATCAATCATGTTCGCATCACGGCCGCGTGCCTCTAATTCTGATCGGTGTAGACATGTCCATGATGCAACAATAATACCAATGCCCCATGGCCACATGCCCCCGACTGCAGATCGGTAGACACGTCCATGTGACATCAACAACAATATACTGGGTGATCAACCCTGCCGCATGGCCACATGCCCCCGGAATTCTACATCGGTGTAGACATGTCCATGTAGCCACAATAACAATATATCGGGTAATCAACCCTGCCGCATGGCCACACGCCCCCGGAATTCTGCATCGGTGTAGACATGTCCATGTAGCCACAATAACAATACAGCAATCAAAATGGAAACATACCGCGGAATTCTCCACATCGCCAAAGACGCTCCAAGTAAGTTCTCAATAAGTCAACCGCCTCTATCGAGACGCCAGAATACGTAAACACCACACTTGCACAACAAAGGCTATCATCACAAGCATAGGCAAGTTTCACAACAACAAGCATAGGCAAGTTTCACCTCACTCAAGTACCTTCATTTTATGCCAAAGTCCGGGTTTTAACCCTAAAGTACTACTTACGTTAAACCCTTTAAAAGATCCGTTTCTTTCACATAAGTCACACAATACCCGTAGTATTAAAATAGTGACTATCTTATTAAGTAAACAAAATACCTCCCCTTTTTGTAAAAATCAAGTAACAACATTATTTTCCAAACGTTCAAGTTTGCCTAATTTCAAATGCCTAAGTCACTTTTTTTAGAAAGGTTTCATAACTCATAGTCTTAATCTCCTTTAAAACTGCCATATATGTGAGTAGGTTATTCTTGTTTATAACAATCTTATTACAGCAGCCATGATCTAGAAAATGTAATATCATTTTGTCTCATCTTAGTTTCTATGCAGATGGAGGTTTCTACTGGTTTTAATAATACTTCATTACTTAAATACATTTTCCTTTATTAACGCTGCAGTGGTTTGTCGATACACATTCTGATTTCCGAAATCCGTAAGACATCATTCCCTTTAAATAAAACCAAGTACTCATTACTCACGAATGAGGTTTCACACAAACATTCACATTAAAACAAATAAGTTAAGTCTCTTATCTTATAAGATCAAGTCTCTTAACTTCTAACACCAGTAACCCATTTTCTTTACCTCTCTTAAGACATTATACCTAACTCCCCATAAAGCTAGTATAATTCTTTTTAAAACCTTTAAAACCAAGTGTTACTCTTTCTTTCAAAACGATTCACAAATCTTTTGAAATACTTCAACTTCTTCATTAACACATAACAAGCCAGTTATAACCAAATCAGTTCCCTTTTGAAAACCACAACCCATTTTCTCACCTACATAAAGCTGTTATAACCAACTTCCCATAAAGCCGTTATAACACTTTATGTTTTAAAACAATCAAACACGGTTAACACGTACGCTCACCGTACTACATAGTTTACACATATCATGCTAGAAGAGATAGGAAGAGGTTCACATACCTCGCGACGATTGTCGACTAATAGAAAAACGCTCCAAGTACCTCAAACCTCCGGATACTCCTTAAGACAAGTGGATCACTACACACGTAGTACTTCAACCTATAAGGACACAAGGCGCTTATTAACATCTAGATCTCAACGTTCCATATTCTACGTAAAATTGGCAAGACCTTCCCCGCAACAACAGAAATCTCCTCCTCTATCGAGGCCGCTACCAAGCCAACCAGGGGGTTTACACGCCTAACCTGACGTGTACAATTCTACTACACAAGAATGCTATACAAGTTCATCAGAATACACCTATGTAATTACAGATTCAGATTCTTTATTCTTCAGGCTTAAGTCAAAAGACATTGCCACAATACTAAGTTCAGTTCTATATATAGTATACTTCAACTATATATTCTAACAACATGTAATTTCCAATTACAATAAGGAACGATAGTGTTTACCTTGATAAGCCCAAAATTATCCGAGTTTAATGTCGCTCCTGAGCAAGGTTTAGCTCCTACTCCGAGTGCTCCAAACAACCCTTAGAAGTTCTAACCAACTTCTACTTACAACTTCAACTACGGGTGAAGATTTCCTTAGGGTTTCGTTTAGAGGCTAAAGGAAAGTATAATCGTATTTTCCGTTTTTCAGACAAAGGGTACTTTGGAAAGTACTACAAGGTATTTGGGCTAAAGTATTTGGACATTATAACGATACTAGGAGAGTATTTCTATACCATAACAAAGGGTATTATACGAAAACAACTAGGCTAGGGGGGGTACCCCACGGCTAGCACCACTAGGAGGGGGGGTGGTGCTCTCGGCTAGTACTCACAAAGGGGTAGGGGTTTCTCGGCCACAAGGCCTCACAAGGGGAAGAGGGGGGGTGGTGGACGAACTACACAAGGGAGGGAGGAAGAGAACTTCAAGACTTAGGAAGATTTTTGGATGAAGAAGTCTTCCAAAGGGTGGGGTATTTATAGGTCAAGAAATGGCCAACCAATGGCCAAGATTCAACCAAGTGTAAGGCAAGTGTAGGGCTAGATTTCAACCATGTGGACCTTATCCATCTACCACACAACTTGCACAAAATATCCTACCAACTAAAGTGGTCCAAATCGTCCAAGCCAAGCCACGGTTGCCGTCTGTTTTCCAATGTGAGGTGACAAATGTCACCCTCCCTTTGTTAAAAAATGTTTCGTCTCTGGTAAAAATCCGCAAAAATTATAAATTACATAGCCGGAATTTTCCCAACGAAAGATGTGGAAAGGTTTCGTCGAAACACGACTCCTAACGCACTTGTGCCCAAATTTCGAAACTTGTCAATTTAAGGCAAAATTTAATACGCACGCCCTCACGCATATACCGTGGAAATACGGTATAACATTCTCCTCCTTAGAAACATTCGTCCCGAATGTTCCTTCTCAAGACTGACACGAAGATCTTCTAACAAGTTGCCAACGCCGCTACCGCCACGAACTAACACACGCATTTTCCTTAAGGCCATTCCCGCCCTTGCGACCGCTTCGTCGAACATATCCACGAACTCATACGATGGTCATCAAAACTGGGCCTAACACTCGTGACCCTACTCGGCGGGACCACCCAGAGCTGACCCCACCTCAATCCGGGCTACGGGTTGACACGCAACACGCCCTCAACCCGACCCTCCGTCACGCCAACTCTCTAGTTTCTTGATCCGAACAATCTTACCTCTACAGGTCATGAAAGCTACCACTTCCATTTCACACTACCCAGGGACTTACCCTTTTCACTAACCAGGTTTCTAAATCACACTTTTAGCACAAAGCTATCCAAACATAACATTAAACACATCAACAACATCAATACATACAAAACTCTAGAGGGTTAGGGATATACCTGAATCTACCGCTCCTCTCTAATCATAGGCTCGCAGGCGATAGTCAGTAGGGCGCGAACCACCACCGATCCTCGGCGTCGAGTCGTAACATCCGTGCTACCTTGGTCGGACAAGCTCGCAAATGGCCCCGCGCCGCAAAAATAACAAGCTCCTCGCACCACGACATTCTCAAATGCGGTCTACCACATCGACCACACCGAGGTAGGTGATCGCACCGCCAACACCCTTACTCCTCGACACCGAACCCACGGAGCTCGACCGCTTCCCGGTTGTGGAGGACCACTCTGACCGGGCGGAGGTACAAAACTAGTTTGGCCGAGGCGGTCCGCCTCGAAGTCACCAAAGGACCTCGCCCCGGCCTCTCTTCTCGCCGATTCGTCATTCCGCGATTTCTCCGCCTCACCTCCAAGTGCATAAGCTCGCATGCGGCAATGTCCATGCCCTACCAAGAGCTACACTAACAACTCTCGCTAGGTAATCATCGAGCCCTCAGAACATATCGGCACTCGATCCTCCATACTAGCTACTAATGCGGGAACATACCGCCAATGAGTCGAACTCACATTGTACTCGAATCAGACGCTGCTCGCCTCAACATCAAAAACTGTTTACCGAGCCCTCTCATCTCGCGAGGCAAGAAATGTGCCGGAAGGCCCTCAAAACTCGCCCCAAACGGTGGAAGTGCATTCTCTCCCGGGACAGCTCCCATGAATCAAACTCCGATCGCAGATCACGCAGCGATGCGAACCGGGCGTCACAGACTCGGTCTCAAGCCTTGATCACCCGCACGATCCTTCAGAATCGACGGATGAACTCCTCGCGATCATCTCGTGCCTCACCCGTAGAACTCTGGCGGGCTACAACTCGTAAAATCTCGTAGCCTCAAACTATTCGCTCTGGTGCACCACAAAGCCGCTGAACTGAACTGCCAAGGCCCACTTATCTCATATCTCGCCACAACTCGCCAATAATCGCCATCTCTCATGACCCATCTTGTCACGACCGAACCGGCCCGTGGATCGTGCCTTACCTGACACCCTAGTGATACAACATCGAGAAAATCAAGGAAATAAAAACATGAACATGAATTTAGAGACAATAAATTAACAAAGCAACCAAAACAGCTTGCCTTTCATCATATATATACATAAATACCCGAACAGCTTATCCTTTTACAAACCCCGCCACACAAAGGCATGCACTTCTAAGAATTTATACAACAACTATGACGGACAGGCCCCGCCATACCCCGAATGTACAAGAACCTCTGCACTGTGGTAACATACCAACAGATAAGCCTCCAAGGAACGGAGCTTCCCAAGACGCGAAATGAGATCCTAAACGCGGATCGACAACCGATGTACTCTACCGCGGATTGAACGCACTTCGGGCGAGGTCAAGATAACAGTACTAAGTATGTGAAATCAGAAATATCAGAATCAAATCATAATAGTCTATAAAAGCGAGATGTGTATGATAACCAAACTACAGTACATACACATAACAGTTATATCAATTCAGGGTCTCACGCCCACAACATCAATCCTGCCCGTGGAGTACCTTCCTCACTGCCGGCAGTCTATGATATGATAACAACAAGATAGCAATCCAAATGGGAGCATACTGCAGCGCTACGATCGTGTCAGTATGTCCAAAGGAACAAATAAGACAACATTCCAAATGGAAGCATACCCGCAGCGCTACGATCGTGTCGAGGTCCAGAGGGAAACAATAAGACAAAGATTCCAAATGGAAGCATACCCGCAGCGCCACGCATCGTGTCGATGTCCAAAGTGGAAACAATAAGACAAGATTCCAAATGGAAGCATACCCGCGCGCCACGATCGCGGTCAAGATGTCCAAAGGGAAACAATAAGCAACAAGCGGTAATCAAAGTGGATGATACCCGCAGCGCCACGATCGTGTCGTGATGTCCAAAGTGATTTAACAAAAGTAACACTATCAACAGGAACGCATTGCGGAATTTATCCGCCACCGCCGGCCACGCCCAAGTAAGTACTCAACAAGTCAACCGATCCTCCATCGAGACGCGGTAGTATAGAAACATAATTCTTGCACAACAAAGGCTATCACAACAAACATAGGCAAGTTTCACAACAACAAGCATAGACAAGTTTCACACAACTCAAAGTACTTTCATTTTATGCCAAGGTCCGGGTTTTAACCCTAAAGTACTACGCGCGTTAAATTCCTTTTAAGAGATTCATTCTTTGTATAAAAGTCACCCGATACCCGTAGTATAAAATAGAGTGACTTACATCTTTTAAGTAAACCAAAACAACTTCCATACTTTCTTTTAAGTCAAGTTACTACGTTAAAACCAATGATAAAACCTTTCTTTTGTTTTCATAAGGTCGTTATAACCAACTTCCCATAAAGCCGTTATAACACCTTATGCTTTAAACCATTTTAAGACAACACAATGCCTTTCTTTTCCCTAAGGTTCCAGTTTGCCTAATTTTAATTACGCAAGTCTCTTTTTGAAACGTTTCATAGTTCGATGTCTTAATCTCTTTTAAAACAATTGAGTAACATATGCCCTAGGCGAGTAGGTTATTCTTGTTCATAATCAATCTTATTAAGCAGCCATGATCTAGAAAATGTAATATCATTTTGTCTCATCTTAGCTTCTATGCAGATGTAGGTTTCTACTGGTTTTAATAATACTTAATTATTCAATACATTTTCCTTTATTAACGCTGCAGTGGTTTGTCGATACACATTCTGATTTCCGAAATCAGTAAAACATTATTCCTTCCACAAAACCAAGTACTCATTACTCACGAATGAGGTTTCACACAAACATCCATATTAAGTCAAGTCTCTTAACTTCTAAACTATTAAACCATTCTTTTTATCTCTCTTAAGGCGTTACACCTAACTTCTCATAAAGCTGGTATAACTTTTATGTTTTCAAACCAAGTATACACTTCTTTCAAAAAGGTTTCTTAATCTCTTAGAATACTTCAAGGTTCTTTTACAACAAGTCGGTTATAAGTCAAACCGCTTATCTTTTAAAACCACAAAGCATTTCTCATTTACATAAAGTTGTTATAACACTTTATGTTTAAAGGCAATCAAATACATTTAACACACGTACGCTCACCGTACTACATAGTTATACACATATCATGCTAGAACAGATAGGAAGAGGTTCACATACCGCGACGAGTATCGACTAATAGCAAAACGCCCAAGTACTTCTAAACCGTCGCTACACTCTCACCAAGCAGATCACTCCACACGTAGTACTATAACCTATAGAGGCCACAAAGCGCCTATTAATATCTTTTAGATCCCGACGTAGAATATTCTACGTAAAATTCGCAAGACTCCCGCAACAACAGAAATCTCCTCCTCTAACGAGGCCGCTACCAAGCCAACCGGGGGTTAACATGTCTAACCGACGTGTACAATTCTACTACACAAGAATGCTACACAAGTCTATCGTAATACACCCTATGTAATTACAGTCAGCTTTCTTTAAATTCAGCTTAAGTCGCAAGACATTGCTGTAAGTATTATTCAGCTTAAGTCAAAAGACATTGCCGCACAATTATAATGTTCATTCTATATAGAGTATACTTCAACTATATATTTCTACAATATGTAATTTCCAATTACAATAGAAGGTCAAGAGTGTTTACCTCGATAAGCCCAAAATTATCCGAGTTTAAATGTCGATCCTGAGCAAGGTTTAGCTCCTACTCCGTGCGCTTCGACCCGCCTCCAACCAACCCTTAGAAGTTCTAACCAACCTCTACTTATAACTTCAACTACGGGTGAAGATTTACTTAGGGTTTCATTTTTGTGACTGAGGGAAGTATAATAGTATTTTCTGGGCTTTTGTACAAGTGTAACTTTGGGAATACCACAAGGTATTTGGGGCCAAGGTATTCTGACATAACAACAATACTAGAGAGTATTTCTATACCACAACAAGTGGGTATTTATACGAGACAACTAGGCTAGTGGGGTATGTACCCCACGCCAAGCCTCTACAAGGGAGGGGTGGGTTTCGCCAAGGGCCTTCAAGAGGGAGGGTGTGTGGTGGACGAGATCACAAGAGGAGAGGAGGGTTTGAGACTTAGAAAGATTGCTCAATTTTTGATGAAGAAAGTTCATCACTTGAGGGTATTTATAGGTCAAGTGAAGGCCAACCAATGGCCAAGATGAAGACAAGTGCATAGCAAGTGTAAGGCCAAGATTAAGCCACGCTACCTTATCCATCTACCCAAAATATCCTACCTAACCTCGACCACATTTTTAGCACAAAAACGTGCAAGACTTAGCCAAATGCCGTCCAACCTCTTTCCAATGCGAGGTGACACATGTCACCCTCCCGTTGGTCCAAAATGTTTCGCCTCTAAAAATCCGCAAAAATTATTAATGACATAGCCGAATTTTCCTTCGAAAGTCGTGGAAACGCTTGCCGAAAAACGACTCCTCTCAGTGTTGTGTACAAATTTCGAAACTAGCCAACTCAAAGGCTCAAATTGTATACGACGCCTCACGTACATACTCCAAAATACGGTATAACATTCTCCTCCTTAGAAACATTCGTCCGAATGTTCCTTCTCTAATGTATAACGGTTCTTCTAACAAGTTGCCAACGCCACACCGCCACGAAATATCACATGTTCTCTTCCTTCCTTACTCGTCGTGCCCTTCTGACACTTGAACTCTTCTAGTATACGTATTCACACTTCGCCATCGCTCGCTTCCCAATACTTTGGAGTCACAACCTCCAAACTCGTCATCTTACTAGCTTCTATCTCCCTTAAGGCCATTCCCGGCCTTCACGATCCGCCTCTGGTCGAACATATCCCCGAACTCATACGATGGTTTTCTAATCATGGGCCTAGCACCCTCGTGACCCTACCACCGCGACCACCCAAAGGTCGACCCCACTTTGAAACCGGCCGGGTTGGCCTCAACATGGCCCCAACCCACCCACTTACGCATCAAGCTCTTGTTCCCGATCCTAACAATCTATTTATACAGTCATGAAAGCTACCACTTCCATTACACACTACCCGTGATTTATCACACAAAACGTTCTAGGCATAAAATGCACTCCGGCAAGGATCACTTGCAAAATGTACTCAAGACGGCTTACATCTAAGGTCTCAATCAGTAATATTCTAAGGTTCATCATTTTCTCACCTCAAGATTACCCTTCACAACTGTGTTCTACATCACGCTTTAGCACAACGCTATCCGAACATAACACTAAACACATCATCACATCATTAATACATACAAAACTCTAGAGGTTAAGGATATACCGAAAATAGGCGATTCTGAGGACCGCTAAAATCGGAACTTCCACCGCGACTCTACCGTGGCCCGCCGTGTATGAACATCCCGCTCGACTATGGGAGTGAAGAACCCGCAACGATCCCGTAGTCTATGCTATCCTACCGCTACCCGGTCTGACAATTTCTCCCAAATGGCCCTCGCTTGTAACGCCCGAACCCGGCGTTCATCGTGCCTTACCCCGGCACCCTAGTGATACATACATCGTAGAAAACCAGCGGAAATAAAAACTTAAACATGCAATAGACATGGATCAAGAGATGTGATAAATAAATGTGCCAACAAAACAGCTTGCCTTCAAGATATACATAAAATCCCGAATGCTTATCCTCTTACAAACCCCGCCACAACAAGCATGCACTTCTAAGAGAAATAACAACCTATGACGGACAGGCTCGCCATACCCCGAATGTACAAGAACCTACAACTCAGTGGAAACATACCAAAGATAAGCCTCCAAGGAACTGAGCTTTCCAACACGAAATGAGATCCTAAGAGCGGATCCACGACCGATGTACTTACCGCGCAGATGAACGCACTCAAGGAGGTCAAGATAACAGTACCAAGTATGTGAAATCACAACATCAGAATGAAATCATAATAGCCTAAAAAGGTGAGACATGTATGATAACCGTAATACGACGCAACATAAAAGTAGCCAAGTCGTGGACTCACGCCTCAAAGTCACCACTCAAATATAACTATGGGTCTCACGCCCACAACATCCATCATGTTCGTGATCACGGCCGGACATCGCAGACGGTGTAGACATGTCCATGATGCAACAACAATAACAAGGCCGCATGGCCACATGCCCCGGACATCGTGACGGTAGACATGCCCATGTAACCTCAATAACAATATATCGGGTGGTCAACCTCGCCGCACGCCACATGCCCCGGACATCAGACGGCAGACATCGCCCATGTTGCGAATAACCATATATCGGTAATCAACCCGCACGGCCGCGATGCCCCTAATATCAGACGGTAGATACGCCCATGTGACATCAACAACAAGACAAGAATCAAAATGGAAACATACCCGTGGAATTCTCCATCACCGCCAAGACGCCCAAGTAAGTTCTCAATAAGTCAACCGCCTCTATCGAGACGCCAGAATACGTAAATACCACACTTGCACAACAAAGGCTATCATCACAAGCATAGGCAAGTTTCACAACAACAAGCATATGCAAGTTTCACAACAACAAGCATAGGCAAGTTTCACACAACTCAAAGTACTTTCATTTTTTGCCAAAGTCCGGTTTTAACTCCTAACGCATTCACGACGTTAAGTTCTTTTAAAAGAGATCCATTACTTATAAAAGTCACCCGATACCCGTAGTATTAGAATGACCAACCCACATTCCTTTTCAAAATCAAGTAACAACATTCTTTTCCTAAGTTCCAGTTTGCCTAGTTTCAATTACTCAAGCTTCTCATTTTCAAATGGTTTCGTAGTTCCCAAACTTAATCACTGATTCCTTTTAGAACAATCGAGTAATATATGTCTCACGCAGAGTAGGTTATTCTTCTTTACAACATTCTTATTACAAAGAGCCATGATCTAGAAAATGTATATCATTTTGTCTCATCTTAGTTTCTATGCAGATGGAGGTTTCTACCGGTTTTAATACAATTCATCATTATTCAATACATTTTCCTTTATTAACGCCGCAGTTGGTCCTGTCGATACACATTCTGATTTCCAAATCAAGAAACATTATCCCTTTAAATAAAACCAAGTACTCATTACCCACGAATGAGGTTTCACACAAACATTCACATTAAAACAAATAAGTTAAGTCTCTTATCTTATAAGATCAAGTCTCTTAACTTCTAACATTAGTAAACCATTTTCTTTACTCTCTTAAGACATTATACCTAACTCCCATAAAGCTAGTATAACTCTTTTTAAAACCTTTTAAAACCAAGTGTTACTCTCCTTCCAAAACGATTTATAAATCTTTGAAATACATCAAGTTCTTTATTATAACTAGCCGCTATAATTCACATCGCTTACCTTTTAAAACCACAAAGTATTTTTCACCTACATAAAGTCGTTATAACCAACTTCCCATAAAGCCGTTATAACACTTTATGTTTTAAGAACAATCAAACACGCTTAACATACACGACGCCTACCATACTACATAGTTCACACATATCATGCTAGAAGAGATAGGAAGAGGTTCACATACCTCGCGACGATTGTCGACTAATAGCAAAACGCCCAAGTACCTCAAACCGCGGCTACTCCTTAAGCCAAGTGCCGATCACCCACACGTAGTACTTCAACCTATAAGGCCACAAGGCGCTTATTAACATCTAGATCTCAACGCTCCATAATCTACGTAAAATTCGGCAAGACTCTCCTCGCCACAACAAGCAAATCTCCTTCTCTATCGAGGCCGGCCACCAAGCCAACCAGTGGGGTTTTACACGCCTAACCTGACGTGTACAATTTCTACTACACAAGAATACTACACAAGTCTCATCAGTAATACGCCTATGTAATTACGTCAGATTCTTCTTAATTCTTCAGCTTAAGTCAAAAGACATTTCCACAAGATTAAGTATAGTTCTATATATAGTATACTTCAACTATATATTCTAACAACATGTAATTTCCAATTACAATAGGGACAAGATATTTACCTCGATAAGCCCAAAATTATCCGAGTTTAATGTCGCCTCCCGAGCAACGCTTAGCTCCTCCTCCGAGTGCTCCAATCCGCCTCCAAACAACCCTTAAGTTCTAACCAACTTCTCTAAGTACTTCAAACAACACCAAGATTTCCTTAGGTTTCGCTTAGTGGCTAAAGGAAAGTATAATCGTATTTTCTGGCTTTTATGTTGTAACTTGGGAATACTACAAGGTATTTGGGCCAAGGTATTAGGACATTACAACAATACTGAGAGTATTTCTATACCACAAAGTGGGTATTTATACAAGACAACTAGGTGGGTACCCCACGGCTAGACACCACAAAGGGGAGGGGTGGCTCGCCAAGGCTCACCATGGGGTGGGTAGTGGCTGACGAATTGCTCACAAGAGGAGTGGAGTATTTTTCTTGGAATTTCACAAGTGGATGAAGAATAACTCTTGCATTAGAGGGTATTTATAGGTCAAGTGCCAACCAACGGACAAGATCAAGCCAAGTGCTACACAAGTGTAAGGCCAAGATTCACCCAAGTACACCTTATCCATCTACCATGAAAATATCCTACCTACTACTTGACAAAAATCCAACCATTTCGCCCAAGCCACCGCCCAAGACGTTTCCAATGAGAGGTGCCAAGTGGCGCCTCTTGTTGGTCCAAAATGTTTCGCCTCTAAAAATCCGCAAAAATTAAAAATGACATAGCCGGAAATTCCCTACGAAGTCGTGGAAACGCTTCATTTAAAAACGACTCTAATAGGGTGTTGTGCACAATTTAAATTCGCCAAGCCAAATCTCAAGTTCCAAATTCCCTACGCACGCCCCACGTATATACTCGAAATACGGTATAACATTCTCCTCCTTAGAAACATTCGCCCCGAATGTTCCTTCTAAAGACGGACACGGAAGATCTTCTAACAAGTTGCCAATGCCACACACGGCCACAAACATAACACACGCTCTTCTTCTTCCTTACTCGCCGTGCCCTCCTAACACTTGAACTCTTCTAGTATACGCACTCATACTTCACCATCATTTCAGTTCCCAAAACTTTGGAGTCACTACCTCCAAACTTGGTCATCTTACTCGCCTCAATCTTCCTTAAGGCCATTCCCGCCTTCACGATCTACTGGTCGAACGATCCACGAACTCATACGCTGGTTATCAAAACTGGGCCTAACACCGTGACCCTACCACCTGGCGGACCACCCAGAGCTGACCCCACCTCATTCCGGGCTACGGGTTGACACGCAACACGCCCTCAACCCGACCCTCCGTTACGCCAACTCTCTAGTTTCTCGATCCGAACAATCTTACCTCTACAGGTCATGAAAGCTACCACTTCCATATCACACTACCCAGGGACTTTGTCACACCAAACGCCCCAGCATAAAATGCACTCCACAAGGATCACTTGCAAAACTGTACTCAAGACGGCCTTACATCTAAGGTCTCAACCGTAATATTCTAAGGTTCATCATTTCTCACCCTGTGCTTACCCTTTTACACTAACTGTGCTTTTTTTAAATCACACTATAGCACAAAGCTATCCGAACATAACACTTAACACATCATTAACATCAATACATACAAGTATCTACTGTGGTTAAGGATATACTCAAACTAGGCGTTCAAGGACCGCTAAATCGAACTTCCACCGCGACCTCCACCGTGGCCCGCAATCGCCTATTAGTTCAGGTTATCCTACCGCTACCCTCGGCCTGACAGCCTTCGTCATATGGCCCTCGCTGGCCGCACGAATAACAAGCTCCTCGTACTACGACACTTCCCAAATGCGGTCTACCACATCGACCACACCGAGGTAGGGTGATCGATCCGCCAACACCCTACTCTCAACATTCAAACTCGAGCCCCGACTTCCTCAATATCCTGCGGTCCCGGGCGTCGCGGAGGACCACTCGCAATGGCGAGGTACATAACTAGTTCGCTGCCGAGGCGCCCGCCAAAGTCGCTAAAATATCCGCCGCCTGGCCTTCTTTGCCGAAAGCGGTCCACCCGCCGATCTTCGCGCCTCGCACTCAAGTACGAGCTCAATGCGGCAATGTCCATGCCCGTCAAGAGAAACACCAACAACTTCTTCGCTAGGTAATCATCGAGCCCTCAGAACATATCCGCACTCGATCCTCCATACTAGCTACTAATGCGGAACATACCGCCAATGAGTCGAACTCCACATTGTACTCCGAATCAGACGCCTGCTTCGCCAACATCAAAAATCGTTACCCGAGCCTCCTCCTCATTTGCGAGGCAAGAAATGCGCGAAGGCCCCGAAAACTCGCCCCAAACGGCCGAAGGCATGCTCTCCCCGAAAGCTCCCACGAAGTCAAACCAATCGATCATGTATCACGCAGCCGACGCGAACTAAATGTCACGCACGGGCCTCAAGCTTGATCACCCGCGACGATCCTTCAGAATCGACGGATGAACTCGCGATCATCCTCCGCTTGACCAGAAAACTCAAAGTGCTACAACTAAGGAAATCCCGTAGCCTCAAACTGCTCGCCTCGCGCACTACAAAAGCCGCTGAATCTGAATCGCCGGCCCACTTATCTCATATCTCGCCACAACCTCGCCAATAATCGCCATCTCTCAGGACCCATCTCCCCGCCTGCATCGGGACCGAGGCTCGTGTATCAGAAGTCTCAGCAGCCCACCGCCGCGCTTAAACTCGCTGGGCCGGGCGCCGCAAAACTCGCGCCGTCAAGCACTACTCGTATCGACCGCTCGCGCTCGCACTCCTCAATCCCACTAGCGCCTCCTCGCCGCTTTGCCCTTCTCGGGCCCCGTTGCCTTCGCAGGCATAATCGTAAAAACGAAACACGCCGAGGGTCCAACTTACAACATGTTCTAAGGCACGATCTCGTAATGAGAAGAATGGAAACTAATCCTAAATGTCCTATAGCCTCGACATAGATGGTGCACAACACACCGATAATCAAGACTCTACTAGACACGGTCAGACACTTTCCGAGGACTAATCGCTTCGATACCACTTTGTAACGCCCAACTCGGCCCACATCGTGCCTTACCCCGCACCCTAGTGATACATACATCGAGAAAACCAATGGAAATAAAAACTTAAACATGCAATAGACATGGATCAAGAGATGATAAATAAACAGCCAACAAAACAATGCTTTCAAGATATACATAAAACCCAACAGCTTATCCTCTTACAAACCCCGCCACAACAAAGGCTGCACTTCTAAGAGAAATAACAACCTATGACGGACAGTGGCCCGCCATACCCCGAATGTACAAGAACCTACAACTCGTGGAAACATACCAAAGATAAGCCTCAAGGAACGAGCTTTCCAACACGAAATGAGATCCTAAGAGCGGATCCACGACCGATGTATTTCTACCATGCAGATGAACGCAGCTTCAAGGAGGTCAAGATAACAGTACCAAGTATGTGAAATCACAACATCAGAATGAAATCATAATAGCCTAAAAAGCAGTGAGACATGTATGATAACCGTAATACAAGACGCAACATAAAAGTTAGCCAAGTCGTGACTCACGCCTCAAAGTCACCACTAAATATAACTACGGGTCTCACGCCCACAACATCCATCATGTTCGCATCATGGCCGCATGCCCTTAATATCGTGACGGCAGACATGTCCATGATGCAACAACAATAATAAGCGCCGCACGCCACATGCCCCGGACATCGTGACGGTAGACATGCCCATGTAACCTCAATAACAATATACTGGGTGGTCAACCCTGCCGCATGGCCACATGCCCCCGGAATATCGCAGACGGTAGACACGCCCATGTTGCGCATAACCATATATCGGTAATCAACCGGCCGCACGGCCGCGATGCCCCTAATATCGTGACGGTAGACACGCCCATGTGACATCAACAACAAGACAAGAATCAAAATGGAAACATACCCGTGGAATTCTCCATCACCGCCAAAGACGCCCAAGTAAGTTCTCAATAAGTCAACCTACTTCTCTATCGAGAGACGCCAGAATACGTAAATACCACACTTGCACAACAAAGGCTATCATCACAAGCATAGGCAAGTTTCACAACAACAAGCATAGGCAAGTTTCACAACAACAAGCATAGGCAAGTTTCACACAACTCAAAGTACTTTCATTTTATGCCAAAGTCCGTTTTAACTCTAACGATTACGTGACGTTAAATTCTTTTAAAAGAGATCCATTACTTATAAAAGTCACCCGATACGTAGTATTAGAATGACCAACCCACATTCCCTTTTCAAAATCAAGTAACAACATTCTTTTCCTAATTTCCAGTTTGCCTAGTTTCAATTACTCAAGATTCTCATTTTCAAGTGGTTTCATAGTTCCCAAACTTAATCACTTCATTCCTTTTAGAACAATTGAGTAATATATGTCTCACGCGAGAGTAGGTTATTCTTCTTTACAACATTCTTATTACAAAGACCATGATCTAGAAAATGTATATCATTTTGTCTCATCTTAGTTTCTATGCAGATGGAGGTTTCTACTGTTTTTAATACAATTCATCATTATTCAATACATTTTCCTTTATTAACGCTGCAGTGGTCTGTCGATACACATTCTCGATTTCCAAATCAAGAAACATTATCCCTTTAAATAAAACCAAGTACTCATTACCCACGAATGAGGTTTCACACAAACATTCACATTAAAACAAATAAGTTAAGTCTCTTATCTTATAAGATCAAGTCTCTTAACTTCTAACATTAGTAAACCATTTTCTTTACCTCTCTTAAGACATTATACCTAACTCCCATAAAGCTAGTATAACTCTTTTTAAAACCTTTTAAAACCAAGTGTTACTCTCCTTCCAAAACGATTTATAAATCTTTGAAATACATCAAGTTCTTTATTATAACTAGCCGCTTATAATTCACATCGCTACCTTTTAAAACCACAAAGTATTTTCTTACCTACATAAAGTCGTTATAACCAACTTCCCATAAAGCCGTTATAACACTTTATGTTTTAAGAACAATCAAACACGCTAACACATGACGCCTACCGCACTACATAGTTCACACATATCATGCTAGAAGAGATAGGAAGAGGTTCACATACCTCGCGACGATTGTCGACTAATAGCAAAACGCTCCAAGTACCTCAAACCGCCGGCTACTCCTTAAGCCAAGTGGATCACTCCACACGTAGTACTTCAACCTATAAGGCCACGCGCTTTATTAACATCTAGATCTCAACGCTCCATAATCTACGTAAAATTCGCAAAGACTCTCCCGCCACAACAAGAAATCTCCTTCTCTATCGAGGCCGGCTACCAAGCCAACCAGGGGGGGGGTTTTACACGCCTAACCGGACGTGTACAATTTCTACTACACAGTAATACTACACAAGTCTACTGTAATACAGTCCTATGTAATTACAGTTCAGTTCTTAATTCTTCAGGCTTAAGTCAAAAGACATTTCCACAGTACTAAGTATAGTTCTATATATAGTATACTTCAACTATATATTCTAACAACATGTAATTTCCAATTACAATAGGGGGACAAGATATTTACCTCGATAAGCCCAAAAATTATCCGAGTTTAATGTCGCCCCGAGCAACGCTTAGCTCCTCCTCCGAGTGCTCCAACCGCCCAAACAACCCTTAGAAGTTCTAACCAACTTCTCTTAAGTACTTCAAACAACACCAAGATTTCCTTAGGGTTTCGTTTAGTGGCTAAAGGAAAGTATAATCGTATTTTCCGGGCTTTTATAAGTGTAACTTGGGAATACTACAAGGTATTTGGGCCAAGGTATTAGACATTACAACAATACTTTGGAGAGTATTTCTATACCACAAAGGGGTATTTATACAAGACAACTAGGCTAGGGGTACCCACTGGCCAGACACCACAAAGGGGAGTGGCTCTCGCCAAGGCTCACCAAGGGGGTAGTGTGGCGGACGAATTGCTCACAAGAGGGAGGAGTATTTTTCTTGGAATTTCACAAGTGTGGATGAAGAATAACTCTTGCATTAGAGGGTATTTATAGGTCAAGTGAAGGCCAACCAATGGACAAGATCAAGCCAAGTGCTACACGTTGTAAGGCCAAGATTCACCCAAGTACACCTTATCCATCTACCATGAAAATATCCTACCTACTACTTGACAAAAATCCAACCATTTCGCCCAAGCCACCGCCCAAGACGTTTTCCAATGAGAGGTGCCAAGTGGCGCGCCTCTTGTTGGTCCAAAATGTTTCGCCTCTAAAAATCCGCAAAAATTAAAAATGACATAGCCGAAATTCCCTACGAAAGTCGTGGAAACGCTTTCGAAAAACGACTCTAATAGGGTGTTGTGCACAATTTAAATTCGCCAAGCCAAATCTCAAGTTCCAAATTCCTACGCACGCCCCACGCATATACCGAAATACGGTATAACATCTGGCCGCATGTAAAACAAACTCCCGACTAGCACGACACTCACCGTGGAGTCTACCACAATGTCACAACGAGGTAGGGTGGCTTCACCGCTAACACCTCGCTTCTCAAAATCAACCTCGAGCCCCGACCGCTTCCCGAATACTCTGGGTGCTCAAGATTGCGAGGACCACTCAGATCGGGCGAGGCGCATAACTAGTCTCGCTGAGGCGGTCCGCCTCGAAGTCACCAAAGGACCTCGCTGCTCGCCTCTTCTCACGACTTGGTTATTCCGCCGATTTCTCCGCCTCACCTCCAAGTGCATAAGCTCGCACGCGGCAATGTCCATGCCCTACCAAGAGCTACACCAACAACTCTCTCGCTAGGTAATCATCGAGCCCTCAGAACATATCGGTGCACTCGATCCTCCATACTAGCTACTAATGCGGGACGCATCGCCAATGAGTCGAACTCCACATTGTACTCCCGAACCGCACGCCTGCTCGCCGAACCCCAAAAATCGTCGCCCGAGCCCTCCTCATCCGCGAGGCAAGAAATGTGCAAGAAAGGCCTCCGAGAACTCGCCCCATAAAGCCGGAAGGCATGCTCTCCCGGACAGCTCCCACGATCAAACGATCATGTATCACGCACCGATGCGAACCTAGGACCACCGACTCGGTCTCCGATGCTTGATCACTCTCATGATCCACAGAATCGCTGGATGAACTCCTGCGGATCATCCTCGTGCCTCACCCATAAAACTCGCGTTACACTCGTAAAATCCCGTAATCTCAAACCGCTCGCCGGTGAACTACGGTGCTCTTGGATCGGAACTGCTGCGCCCAGCTTATCCTCAAGTCTGGCCACAACCCTGGCCATTAACTGGGCCATCTCCTTGTAACCCATCTCATCTCGCCTACTGTAGGATCGATGCTCGTGCATCGTGGTCTCGTAGAGATCGCCACGCTCTACTCGTATCTTCCTTCGCCGCTTGCCCTTCGCCCTGTTGCCTTGCGCGCGAGGCATAATCGTAAAGGAAAGGAATACGCCGGAGGGTTCAACTCATCACACAACTCTAAGGCACGATCTCGTAATGAGAAGAATGGAAACCAATCCTAAATGTCCTATAGCCTCTCGATTATAGATGTGGTGCACAACACACCGATAATCAAGACTCTACTAGACACGGCCTCAGAGACACTTTCCGAGGACTAATCGCTTCGATACCACTTTGTCACGACCAACCGGCCCGTGGATCGTGCCTTACCCTGCACCCTAGTGATACAACATCGAGAAAATCAATGAAATAAAAACGAACATGAATTTAGAGACAATAATAAATTAACAAAGCCAACCAAAACAATGCCTTCATCATATATATACATAAATACCGAACAGCTTATCCTTTTTACAAACCCCGCCACACAAAGCATGCACTTCTAAGAATTTATACAACAACTATGACGGACAGTGGCCCCGCCATACCTGAATGTACAAGAACTCTGCACTGTGGTAACATACCAACAGATAAGCCTCCAAGGAACGGAGCTTCCCAAGACGCGAAATGAGATCCTAAACGCGGATCGACAACCGATGTACTCTACCGCAGATGAACGCAGCCCCAAGGAGGTCAAGATAACAGTACTAAGTATGTGAAATCAGAAATATCAGAATCAAATCATAATAGTCTATAAAAGCAGGAGATGTATGATAACCAAACTACGATATACACATAATGCTTATATCAATTCGTGGTCTCACGCCACAACATCAATCCCGCCCATGAGTACCTTCCTCACACGGCAGCCTATGATATGATAACAACAAGATAGCAATCCAAATGGGAGCATACTGCAGCGCTACGATCGTCGGTCGATGTCCAAAGGAACAAATAAGACAACATTCCAAATGGAAGCATACCCGCGCGCTACGATCGTGGTCAGAGTCCAGAGGAAACAATAAGACAAGATTCCAAATGGAAGCATACCCGCGCGCCACGATCGTGTCGCATGTCCAAAGGGAAACAATAAGACAAAGATTCCAAATGGAAGCATACCCGCGCGCCACGATCGTGTCGAGATGTCCAAAGGGAAACAATAAGCAACAAGGCGGTAATCAAAGTGGATGATACCCGCAGCGCCACGATCGTGTCGTGATGTCCAAAGTGATTTAACAAAAGTAACACTATCACAGAACGCATCTGCGGAATTTATCCGTCACCACGGCCACGCCCAAGTAAGTACTCAACAAGTCAACCGATCCTCCATCGAGACGCCAGAGTATAGAAACACAATTCTTGCACAATAAAGGCTATCACAACAAGATAGGCAAGTTTCACAACAACAAGCATAGGCAAGTTTCACAACAACTCAAAGTACTTTCATTTTTATGCCAAGGTCCGGGTTTTAACCCTAAAGTACTACGCGCGTTAAATTCCTTTTAAGAGATTCATTCTTTGTATAAAAGTCACCCGATACCCGTAGTATAAAATAGAGTGACTTACATCTTTTAAGTAAACCAAAACAACTTCCATACTTTCTTTTAAGTCAAGTTACTACGTTAAAACCAATGATAAAACCTTTCTTTTGTTTTCATAAGGTCGTTATAACCAACTTCCCATAAAGCCGTTATAACACCTTATGCTTTAAACCATTTTAAGACAACACAATGCCTTTCTTTTCCTAAGGTTCCAGCTTTGCCTAATTTTAATTACGCAAGTCTCTTTTTGAAACGTTTCATAGTTCGATGTCTTAATCTCTTTTAAAACAATTGAGTAACATATGCCCTAGGCGGTAGGTTATTCTTGTTCATAATCAATCTTATTAAGCACCATGATCTAGAAAATGTAATATCATTTTGTCTCATCTTAGCTTCTATGCAGATGGAGGTTTCTACCGGTTTTAATAATACTTAATTATTCAATACATTTTCCTTTATTAACGCCGCAGATGGTTTGTCGATACACATTCGATTTCCAAATCAAGAAACATTATTCCTTCCACAAAACCAAGTACTCATTACTCACGAATGAGGTTTCACACAAACATCCATATTAAGTCAAGTCTCTTAACTTCTAAACTATTAAACCATTCTTTTATCTCTCTTACATGCTACACCTAACTTCTCATAAAGTGGTATAACTTTTATGTTTTCAAACCAAGTATACACTTCTTTCAAAAGGTTTCTTAATCTCTTAGAATACTTCAAGGTTCTTTTACAACAAGCTCGGTTATAAGTCAAATCGCTTATCTTTTAAAACCACAAAGCATTTCTCATTTACATAAAGTTGTTATAACACTTTATGTTTAAAGGCAATCAAATACATTTAACACATGACGCTCACCGTACTACATAGTTATACACATATCATGCTAGAACAGATAGGAAGAGGTTCACATACCTCGCGACGAGTATCGACTAATAGCAAAACGCCCAAGTACTTAAACCGTCGCTACACTCACCAAGCGGATCACTCCACACGTAGTACTACAACCTATAGAGGCCACAAAGCCTATTAATATCTTTTAGATCCCGACGTAGAATATTCTACGTAAAATTCGGCAAAGACTTCGCAACAACAGAAATCTCCTCCTTCTAACGAGGCCGCTACCAAGCCAACCGGGGGTTAACATGTCTAACCGGACGTGTACAATTCTACTACACAAGAATGCTACAAGTCAGAATACACCCTATGTAATTACAGCTTCTCTTCTTTAAATTCAGCTTAAGTCGCAAGACATTGCTGTAAGTATTATTCAGCTTAAGTCAAAAGACATTGCCGCACAATTATAATGTTCAGTTCTATATATAGTATACTTCAACTATATATTTCTACAATATGTAATTTCCAATTACAATAGAAGGTCAAGAGTGTTTACCTCGATAAGCCCAAAATTATCCGAGTTTAAATGTCGATCCTGAGCAAGGTTTAGCTCCTACTCCGCGCGCTTCGACCCGCTCCAACCAACCCTTAGAAGTTCTAACCAACTTCTACTTATAACTTCAACTACGGGTGAAGATTTACTTAGGGTTTCATTTTTGTGACCGAGGGAAGTATAATAGTATTTTCTGGCTTTTGTACAAGTGTAACTTTGGGAATACTACAAGGTATTTGGGGCCAAGGTATTCTGACATAACAACAATACTAGAGAGTATTTCTATACCACAACAGGGGTTTTTTATACGAGACAACTAGGCTGGGGGTATGTACTAGCCAAGCCTCTGAGGGGAGTGGGTTTCGCCAGCGGGCCTTCAAGAGGGGAGTGTGGTGGACGAGATCACAAGAGGAGAGGGAGGGTTTGAGACTTAGAAAGATTGCTCAATTTTTGATGAAGAAAGTTCATCACTTGTAGGGTATTTATAGGTCAAGTGAAGGCCAACCAATGGCCAAGATGAAGACAAGTGCATAGCAAGTGTAAGGCCAAGATTAAGCCACGCTACCTTATCCATCTACCCAAAATATCCTACCTAACCTTGACCACATTTTTAGCACAAAAACGTGCAAGACTTAGCCAAATGCCGCCCAACCTCTTCAATGCGAGGGTGACACATGTCACCCTCCGTTGGTCCAAAATGTTTCGTCTCTGAAAAATCCGCAAAAATTATTAATGACATAGCCGGAATTTTCCTTCGAAGTCGTGGAAACGCTTCGTCGAAAACGACTTCCTCGGGTGTTGTGTACAAATTTCAAACTAGCCAACTTTAAGGCTCAAATTGTATACGCACGCCTCACGCATATACCTGGAAATACGGTATAACACATCTCCCCGCCTGCATCGGACCTGAGGCTCGTGTATTGTAGTCTCATCAACCACGGCCGCGCCTAAACTCGCTGGCCGGGCGGCGTCGCGAACCTCGCCGTCAAGCACTGCCTCAGATCGACCGCTGCGCCTCGCATTCTCTCAACCACACTAGCAGCCTCCTACGCCTTGCCCTTCGGGCCACGGTCGCCGCGCGGAGGCATAACTGTAAAATGAAACACGCCGAGGTTCCAACTTACAACTCAGCTCTAAGGCTCGATCTTAGAAGGAGAAGAATAGAAACCAATCCTACATGTACTATAGCCTCCCGATATTAGTTGTGGTGCACAACACACCGATAATCAAGACTCTACTAGACACGATGCGTAGACACTTTCCGAGGACTAATCGCTTCGATACCACTTTGTAACGCCCAACTCGGGCGCATCGTGCCTTACCCGGCACCCTAGTGATACAACATCGAGAAAACCAAATGAAAATAAAACATGAATCATGAAACAAGAGATATAATAAATAAACAGCAACCAAAACAGCTGCCTTCAAGATATACATAAAACCCGAACGCTTTAATCCTTTTACAACCACGCCTACAGCTTCTGCACTTAAGATTTACCACAACTATGACGGACAGGCCCCGCCATACCCACGAATGTACAAGAACCTACAACTCGTGGAACACATACTAAAAGATAAGCCTCCGAGAAACGGAGCTTCCTAATACGCTGAATCGTGATCTCAAGAGCGAGGATCCACGATCGATGTACCTACTCATGCAGATGAACGCACTTCAAGGAGGTCGATAACAGTACCAAGTATGTGAAATCAGAAAAATATCAGAATGAAATCATACTAATCTATATAAAGCAGAGACATGTATGATAACCAAACTACGATTCACAACATAAAAGCGCCATGTCGATCGTGACTCACGCCTCAAGTCATCACTCAAATATAACTATGGGTCTCACGCCCACAACATCAATCATGTTCGCATCACGGCCGCGTGCCCTGACTCGTGACGGTAGACATGTCCATGATGCAACAATAATACCAATGCCCCACGGCCACATGCCCCGGACTGCGACGGTGTAGACACGCCCATGTGACATCAACAACAATATATCGGGTGATCAACCCCGCCGCACGCCACATGCCCCGAATTTACATCGGTAGACATGTCCATGTAGCCACATAACAATATATCGTAATCAACCCCGCCGCACGGCCACACGCCCCGAATTCTCAGACGGTGTAGATACGTCCATGTAGCCACAATAACAATACAAAGAATCAAAATGGAAACATACCTGGAATTCTCCGTCACCGCCAAAGACGCCCAAGTAAGTTCTCAACAAGTCAACCGGCCCTCTATCGAGAGACGCGGTAACACAGAAACACCACACTTGCACAACAAAGGCTATCATCACAAGCATAGGCAAGTTTCACAACAACAAGCATAGGCAAGTTTCACCTCACTCAAGTACCTTCATTTTATGCCAAAGTCCGGGTTTTAACCCTAAAGTACTACTTACGTTAAACCCTTTAAAAGATCCGTTTCTTTCACATAAGTCACACAATACCCGTAGTATTAAAATAGTGACTATCTTATTAAGTAAACAAAATACCTCCCCTTTTTGTAAAAATCAAGTAACAACATTATTTTCCAAACGTTCAAGTTTGCCTAATTTCAAATGCCTAAGTCACTTTTTTTAGAAAGGTTTCATAACTCATAGTCTTAATCTCCTTTAAAACATTTGAGTAACATATGCCATATATGTGAGTAGGTTATTCTTGTTTATAACAATCTTATTACAGCAGCCATGATCTAGAAAATGTAATATCATTTTGTCTCATCTTAGTTTCTATGCAGATGGAGGTTTCTACTGGTTTTATTATTACTTCATTACTTAAATACATTTTCCTTTATTAACTCTGCACTGGTTTGTCGATACACATTCGATTTCCAAACTGTAAGACATCATTCCCTTTAAATAAAACCAAGTACTCATTACTCACGAATGAGGTTTCACACAAACATTCACATTAAAACAAATAAGTTAAGTCTCTTATCTTATAAGATCAAGTCTCTTAACTTCTAACACCAGTAACCCATTTTCTTTACCTCTCTTAAGACATTATACCTAACTCCCCATACAGCTCGTATAATTCTTTTAAAACCTTTAAAACCAAGTGTTACTCTTTCTTTCAAAACGATTCACAAATCTTTTGAAATACTTCAACTTCTTCATTAACACATAACAAGCCAGTTATAACCAAATCAGTTCCCTTTTGAAAACCACAACCCATTTTCTCACCTACATAAAACTGTTATAACCAACTTCCCATAAAGCCGTTATAACACTTTATGTTTTAAAAACAATCAAACACAGTTAACACATGTACGTCTACCGTACTACATAGTTTACACATATCATGCTAGAAGAGATAGGAAGAGGTTCACATACCTCGCGACGATTGTCGACTAATAGCAAAACGCTCCAAGTACCTCAAACCGCCGGCTACTCCTTAAGCCAAGTGGATCACTCCACACGTAGTACTTCAACCTATAAGGCCACAAGGCGCTTATTAACATCTAGATCTCAACGTTCCATATTCTACAGAAAATTCGAAGACTCTCCCCGCAACAGCGTAAATCTCCTCCTCTATCGAGGCCGGCTACCAAGCCAACCAGGGGGGGGGGGTTTACACGTCTAACCGGACGTGTACAATTCTACTACACAGTAATGCTATACAAGTCTACTGTAATACAGTCCTATGTAATTACAGTTCAGTTCAGTTCTTTATTCTTCAGGCTTAAGTCAAAAGACATTGCCACAATACTAAGTTCAGTTCTATATATAGTATACTTCAACTATATATTCTAACAACATGTAATTTCCAATTACAATAGAAGGACAGTAGTGTTTACCTTGATAAGCCCAAAAATTATCCGAGTTTAATGTCGCTCCTGAGCAAGGTTTAGCTCCTACTCCGAGTGCTCCAAACAACCCTTAGAAGTTCTAACCAACTTCTACTTACAACTTCAACTACGGGTGAAGATTTCCTTAGGGTTTCGTTTAGAGGCTAAAGGAAAGTATAATCGTATTTTCCGGGTTTTTCGTACAAAGGGTACTTTGGAAAGTACTACAAGGTATTTGGGCTAAAGTATTTGGACATTATAACGATACTAGGAGAGTATTTCTATACCATAACAAAGGGTATTATACGAAAACAACTAGGCAGTGGGTACTTACGGCTAGCACCACTGTGAGGGGGTGGTGCTCGCTAGTACTCACAAAGGGTAGGGTTTCTCGGCCACAAGGCCTCACAAGGGAAGAGGGGTGGACGAACTACACAAGGGAGGGAGGAAGAGAACTTCAAGACTTAGGAAGATTTTTGGATGAAGAAGTCTTCCAAAGGGCGGGTATTTATAGGTCAAGAAATGGCCAACCAATGGCCAAGATTCAACCAAGTGTAAGGCAAGTAGGGCTAGATTTCAACCATGTGGACCTTATCCATCTACCACACAACTTGCACAAAATATCCTACCAACTAAAGTGGTCCAAATCGTCCAAGCCAAGCCATGGTTGCCGTCCAAGTTTCCAATGTGAGGTGACACATGTCACCCTCCCGTTGGTCCAAAATGTTTCGCCTCTAAAAATCCGCAAAATTATAAATGACATAGCCGGAATTTTCCTACGAAAGTCGTGGAAACGCTTTCGTCAAAACGACTCTAACGGCACTGTGCCCAAATTTCAAACTCGTCAATTTAAGGCAAAAATTTAATACGCACGCCTCACGCATATACTCAGAAATACGGTATAACAAAACAAGAAGTATCGTGGTGAAACCATAATACTATATAAAACAGGAGACATGTATGATAACCAAACTACAGTTCACAATATATAAGCAGTCACGTCAAGTCAGGGACTCATGCCCTCCAAGTCATCACTCAAAATATATCCATGGGTCTCACGCCCACAACATCAATCGTGCCCGTGGAATTCCTTCCTCATTGCCGACAGTCTATGGTAGAACAACACCAAGGAGTACACATGACACCAGGTCCCACCTGTGTCATAAAACCGCACGAGGCACGGAGCTAACTACCAGATACCAAAGCCGCATCATCAACTGACCGGGGCAAGTACGAAAGCCAACTACCAGATACCAAAGCCGTACTAACAATACCATACAACTAAACCACAAAGCTGACACGGGGCAAGTACGAAAGCCGACTACCAGGTACCAAGGCCGTGTCACGAGTGACCGGCAAGTACGGCGCTAACTACCAGTACCAAGGTGTCACGAGACTTCGCTACTAAACCGAACGGCAAGTGCGAAGGCTAACTACCGTGTACCAAGGCCGAATCAGCCACGAGGCGGGCAAGTACGAAAGCCAACCACCGATACCAAGGCCGACCAAGAAACCTCGTGGAGAGCTAGTCCATGGAACAACAATCCTAATGGAACCATACCCGTGGCCACCCAACGTGTCGATGAGTCCATCAATCAAGAACAACATGACCGCCCTCCATCGAGACGCCGGTAACATAAGGATACAACACTTGCACAACAAGGCTATCACACGCAAACATAGGCAAGTCACACAACTCAAGGTACTTTCATTTTTTTATGTCAAAGTCCGGTTTTAACCCCAAAGTACTACATACATTAATCCTTTCAAAAGATCTCTTTACGTAAAACAACTCGATACTATTATCCGTAGTACCAAACACGTTCATGTTTAAATCAAGTACTTTATACTTTTAAACCAAGTGGCTTACACTTTTAAAACGATGTCAAGTATACCTTTAAAACCCAAGTAACTAACTCTTTAAGATCAAGGTACTCTACCTTTTAAAACCAAGCCACTTATATTTTTCTCATCAAGAAAAGTTCGATATTTGAAAATAAGTTACTTATACTTTTAAACTCAAGTTACTTCTCTTTCCCAAAATCAAGTTACCATTTTAAATCCAATAATAAAACCATTCTTTTGTTTTCATAAAGTCGTTATAACTAACTTCCCATAAAGCTATTATAACACTTTATGTTTTAAACAAATTTAAGACAAGACCATGCCTTTCTTTTAAACCAAAACACTTCAAATTCTTAAGTCTCTTTTCTTTTAGAAATCAAGTTCCTCCCACTTTTAAACCTCAAGTAACTCACACCTTTTAAAACAAGTTACTTCTCTTTAAATCATGTCATTTCTCCTCTTTTTAAAACAATTAAGTAAATCACTCCTTTGACTTTCCTAAAGTCATTATAATGACCTTTAGGTTTTGGAACTAAGGCACTAGCCAAGAGATTTGGAAATCACTTCCTTTTCAAGACTCTATGTACTTTACGTAAAATACTTCCACTCTTTAAGAATCCAAACTTCACTAAGGCAATGGATTATGCAACTTACAATTTAAACATCAAAGTATAATCAAGGAAGTACATAGAACAAATTCTACTTTAGGCAATCCAAATACAACCAAGGAATATATCATTTAAGGAGTAGAACGTACTTTCTTTACCTCAAGGAATCATGCTAGAAGAGGAGATAGTTCACATACCTTTTCGGCAAAAATCCACAAGCTAAGCCGAATACGCCGTACGTAGAAGTGTCAACCTATAATGGTCACAACAAGACTATCAACTTCTAGTCTCTAACGTAGAATAATACTAAGTATTTGGTCTCTAATTCTACGGAAAATCGGGCAGCACTTCCTTTGTTTCTACTCACTTTGCCACCTTTTTCAAGGTCGAATACAATAACCAACACGCCACATTTAAGGCTCAAAACAACAACCAAACCAAAGGGGATTACACGCCTTACAATACGTGTAAAATTCCGCCCCACAATTCATACGCAGTAGTTAATGTTCACTAGCCATTCTCGGCCAACTTACAACCATAATTCAAAGTCTTTTCCAATCCTTTTCCAAATCCAAGTTTTAAGGTCTAACATGTTATATAGTTATAAACAACTTCAACAACTACAATTTCCTTCTTTATACAACATGCGACGACTTAAACTAATAATCGACTTGAATTGTAATCTTAAGGCTAAACATGCTAGTTTTCGGATTAGGGTTCCAATAGCCAATATACTTATCAAACTTCATACAATATAACTCATGCTTGCTAATATCCATAGCTACTGTTATACCCCATATTTCCTGAGTATGTACGTGAGGGCGTACGTATAAAAGTTTGAGCCTTAAAGTAAGCAAGGGCCGAAAATTTTGTTCACAAGTACCGAAAAGAATCGTTTTTCGACGAAACGTTTTACAAGACTTGCGAAGGGAAAATTACGGCTATGTCATTTCTTTTTTTTGCGGATTTTTCCGAGAGATGAAACATTTTGGACCAACGGGAGGGTGACATGTGTCACCCTCATATTGGACGTTATTTGGGGCGGCAATTGGACGAAATGGAGTCTTGGGTTAGGTAGGATATTTGTGATAGTTGGTGTGGTAGATGGATAAGGTACACATGGGTAAATCCTAACCCTACACTTGCCTACCACTTGGCTTCATCTTGGCCATTGGTTGACCTATAAATACCCCTTTAGTTGATGAGTTATTTCATCCACACTTAGACATTTTCCAAGTCTAAAAATCCCTCTCCCTCCTTAGTGTAGTTTCGTCCAAGTCCCCCCTCCCCCTTTGAGAGGCCCTTGGCCGAGAAATACCCCCCCCCCCCTCTAGTTGTTCTAGTCGAAATACTACCCCCCCTTGGTTGAGAAATACTTCTCCAAGTATTGTTGTTATGCCAAAATACTCTAGCCCAAAAAACCTTTGTAGTATTTCCAAGTACCCTCTATACGAAAAGCCCGGAAAATACTACTATACTTTCCTTTAGCCACTAAACGAAACCCTAAGGAAATCTTCATAGTTGGTTGAAGTATTTAAGTAGAAGTTGGTTAGAACTTCTAAGGTTTGTTTGGAGTGGGTTGGAGCACCCGGAGTAGGAGCTAAACCTTGCTCAGGATCGACTTTAAACTTGGATAATTTTGGGCTTACCGAGGTAAATAATCCTATCCTTCTATTGTAATTGGAAATTACATACTGTAGTTATATAGAAATGAATATAAGATTCATAGAAGAGAATTGAACTGTAATAGAAGGATATTACAGAAAAGAATTGAACTGAGATCACATCAAAAGAATATTAAAGAAGAAGATTAAACTGTACTTACATAGGATTGTATTTACAGTAGACTTGTGTAGTTTAACGGGTAGGGAAGTGCTGCCCGATTTTCCGTAGAATATTCTACAGAGTAGTCTAGACTTTGATAGACTGGTATAACCTTTATAGGTTGAATGTTCTGCGAGTAGCATGTGCTACTTAAAATGTGGACAAGGCTAGCCGGGTTATAGCCGTGGAGCGTTTTGCTATTAGTCGATAATCGTCGCGAGGTATGTGATTCTTCCTATCCTCTTGAGCATGAAGTATTTTAAAAGAATATATATATATAGTACGGTAGACGTACGTGTTTTAACTGAATGTAGTGTTACGGCAATGTCTTTTGACTTAAGCCTGAATAATAAGAATCTTGAAGTATTTTAAAAGAATATATATATAGTACGGTAGACGTACGTGTGTTAACTGAATATAGTTTTACGGCAATGTCTCTTGACTTAAGCCTGAATAATAAGAATCTTGAAGTATTCCAAAGAATTAAGAAACCTGTTTGAAAGAAGAGTAATGCTTGGTTTTAAAAGCTTAAGAGTTATACTAGCTTTATGGGAAGTTAGGTATAACGACTTAAGAGAGATAAAAAGAATGGTTTATTAATTTTTGAAGTTAAGAGACTTGATCTTCAAAGAGAAGAGACTTGACTTAAATGAATTAATATGAATTTTGTGTGAAACCTCATTCGTGAGTAATGAGTACTTGGTTTTTAAAAAAGGAATAATGTTTTACTGATTTCGGAAATCAGAATGAGTATCGACAAACCACTGCAGCGTTAATAAAGGGAAATGTTTTGACTAATTAAGTGTTATTAAAACCAGTAGAAACCTCCATCTACATAGAAGCTAAGATGAGACAAAATGATATTACATTTCCTAGATCATGGCTGCTTTAATGAGATTGATTTTGAACAAGAATAACCTACTCACATATAAGGCATATGTTTCTCAAATTGTTTAAAAGAGAATTATATTCTTAAGTGATTAAGACTATGAACTACGAAAACCTTTCTAAAATAAGAGACTTAAGTACTTGAAATTAGGCAAACTTGAACTTATGGAAAAGAATGTTGTTACTTGATGTTGAAAAGGAAAGTGTTTTGGTTTACCTAAAAAAGTGAGTCACTCTATTTTAATACTACGGGTATCGGGTGACCTTTATAAAAGAAATGGATCTTTTAAAAAAAGAATTTAACGTACGAAATATTTTGGGGTCAGAACCTGGACGTTGGCATAAAATAACCTTGAGTTGTGTGTAACTTGCCTATGCTTGTGGTGATAGCCTTTGTTGTGCAAATGTTGTATTTCTATGCTACCGAGTCCCATGAGATGGGCCGGGACACGTATTCCATCTGATTCTTCACCGAGTCCCATGAGATGGGCCGGGACACGTATTCCATCTGATTCTTCACCGAGTCCCATGAGATGGGCCGGGACACGTATTCCATCTGATTCTTCACCGAGTCCCATGAGATGGGCCGGGACACATATTCCATCTGATTCTTCACCGAGTCCCATGAGATGGGCCGGGACACGTATTCCACATGATTCTTCACCGAGTCCCCTGGGATGGGCCGGGACACGTATTCCACCTGATTCTTTACCGAGTCCCATGGGATGGGCCGGGACACGTATTCTACATGATTCTTTACCGAGTCCCATGGGTTGGGCCGGGACACGTATTCCACACAATTTGTACCTAGACTGCCGGCAGTGAGGAAGGAGTTCCACGGGCATGAGGGATGACTTGAGGCGAGTCCCCGACTTGACATGGTGCGCTTATGTTGTGAATCGTAGTTTGGTTATCATACATGTCTCCCGCTTTATATAGACTATTATGATTTCATTTACGTGATTTTACGCTTCACATACTTGGTACTGTTATCTTGACCTCCTTGGGGCCGTTCATGCCGCAGTAGAGTACATCGATTGTGGATCCTCGCCATGTGATCACGATTCGGCGTGTAGGAAGCCCCGCTTCTTCTGAGGCTTATCTTTTGTATGTTACCCCGAGTCCATAAGGTCTTGTACATTCAGGGTATGACGGCCCCTGGTCATAGTTGTTGTCACTTTCTTAGAGGTCCGTAGTACCAGGCGAGTTTGTAAAAAGGGATAAGCGTTTCGTGTTTTTATGTATATATACAGAAGGCAACTGTTTTTGGTTAGCCTGTTTATTTATCATATCTCTTGTTTCATGTTTATGTTTTATTTCCGCTGATTTTCTCTGATGTTGTATCACTAGGGTGCCCGGGGTAAGGCACCAGTCACGGGCCCGGGTTCGGGTCGTGACAGCTACAATCAATAAGTAAACTTAATTGCTAAAACGACAAAATTTATACCTTTCCAAGCCCTTAAAAGTTCCAAGATTCCAAGTCGCGCCTTAGCAAATTCTTAGCTCCTTTCCTTAAGTTCCAATCCGCTCCAAGCACTCCTAAGAAGCCTATGAAGAACCCATCTTCAAGTTCCAACTTCAAAGTTGAAGAACTCCTTAAGTTTCCGCCTTGCGACTAATACGAAAACGTCGTTTTTCCGAAATCTTTCTATTGAGATATCCCTATAAAACCCTTAGGGACCTTGGGTTTAAGACTTGTGGCTAATGGACAACAATTGCAAATTTTTTGTGTGGGAGATACACCTAAGCCGAGAGCTTCACTAAGAGGAACAACAATGTGTGAAATTTTTCTAAGTGTTAAAGAGATAGTCTTGCACTAGCTTAGTATATATAACATAATGGAGGGTCAAGACTTAAACAAATGTGAGGCTAGGATGAGTTTCACTTGGATCAAGCCTAGGTGGACAAGTTGACTTGTCAACAATATCAAGCTTTGGAAGACTTATCTTCTACCATGGTCAATGACCATTTTGCCCTTACACAATTCGACCAAGCCATGTGGAAGGAGTGCCACGTGTCGCCTTCTCATTCGTCCATAAAATTCTGTAACCCTCAAGGGCCCCACAAAAATGTAATATTCCTCGGGTGGGCCATACGTGACCAAATCTGTAAAAATAAATTTCCATAACGTTAAAAAAATCCCATATTCCTCAAATAATACATTTTGAGAATCCAATTCTCAACAACGAACATTTTTCCTTACCGACGTTCGGAAGATTTTCCGTCGGAAAAACAATTCTTCCTTTCGTACCAATTTCCAGGTCTTGATTCCTTACGTACATTCTCCTTTACATGTCCTGGACTTACGGGGTGTAACATTCTTCCCCCCTTAGAAACATTCGTACCCGAATGTTCTTAGTCGGTTGCCAAGATATACAAACTCCGGCATACTCTCTATACTATGCCTAACAACCAAAACTGCACAAGACCAACGATGCCACACATGGCCACCACAACATACGTAAACATAACAATGGACCTTCCGTCTGCGACCCTTCTCACAAAATTCGAAGGTTACAGTCTTATCACAAACAAGATCTTTAGAGGTTACTTTCTTTCCTTACTTAACATTCTTTCTCGTGCTTCTAAACTTATTTAGTAAACGTACAACATCTCAAATATTGTTTCTGTTCCCCAATCCTTGGAGTTACTAACCAAACTTGGCCATATGCTATTTGAATTTCCGCTAAGGCTCTTCTCGGTCCTTACAACCTGATTCCGGTGGAACGCGTCCACAAACTCGTACAACGATTAACTAAACTTGGGCCTGGCATTCTCGGGACCCTATCACATAACGGGACCATTTCTAACTGACATCACCCCATTCCATACTATCGGTTGACCCGAAATGAGTCTATAACCCGCCCCATCGTCACACTTAACTTCTCATTCTTAGTCTGGAATAAATCTCTCTCTTATCTCAAGGTACTTCTTACCCTATCCCCTATTCACTTAGAGGTTCGTCACATAAGCCAAAGTATTCCTACTGTACCATCTTCCCTATTGGTCTTACATTGTTATGGGGCAACTACAACTTGTGAACTCTACACAACTATAGTCTCAGTTCACTTACCATTCTTGTCAATATTCTTAACTTCTCACTTTACTAATCAAGGTATCCCTACCTCTGGGGTACTATCACTTTACAACTCTAGCAATAAAGGGAAAACATATACGCTAGGGCAAAATCTGATTCTAACAATGCACGTATGATTCAAAAGAATCGAGATATACCTGTAACCCTATGTGATGTCGCCTCCTGATCCTGCCCAGTAGTCACGTCATCTATGCGGTTCGAAGGACCGCCAGAACTATAAACTCCACTCGACTCTACCACTACTGGTGACATCCAACACCGCTCGGGAACGCACAGCTGTGGAGGAAAGGGAATCAACCATCGGCCTCATAGGCTGAGCCACCCCACCGGTGCTTTTTTTAAAAGGACATACCCTCCGAATATGGCCCGGACGGCCACAATAAAAACAAGCACTTGTGTCATAACGACATTTCCCCAAATGACGCTTACTACATCGGAAACACTGAGGAAAAAGTGGCCTCGACTGAGAAAATCCTCTGCTCCTCTGAGCACCTCGACCCCTGGAGCTTGGACCGACTCCTAAATACCTTGTGGGGTCCAAACTCCCACCGCGATCGCGGGTATGTACCGGGTAGGCCGACGAATATCTCACTCAGGCCGAAATTGCCGTCCAAAAACTCACCGATAACCAACCGCCTAGCCTCATACGCAGATCTCCGCCGCCTCTACCCCCGTACACTGCCTGCATCGGCCGAATAACCTCCTGGCGATGAAATCAGTAGCATCGCTATCTTGGTCAATAACATAATGGCTTCCTTCATGACTCCTAAAGTCTTCTTAATCGAGAAACCGGAGGCTCGTGCTTGGGGCTCAAAACTCGCGCAGAAGAACTCGCCGATCGCGCACAACATCCAGATACCACAGGCACGAGCCCTATCAACTCCCTGAGTCTGACTAGTAGCTCTTGCTACTCCTTTGCCCTTCTGGGCGGCTATTGCCCTCCTTGGAGGCATAATTGTAACACAAAATCACGTCAGAGAGGAATTATCTTACTAACACAGCTCTATGGCACGATCTTAGAGTGAGAAGAATAGAAACCAACTCCTAAATGTCCTGTAGCCTCCTGTTTATGGGTGTGGCGCGCAACACACCGATAATCAAGACTCTACTAGACACGCCTCAGACATTCCGAGGATCGATCGCTCGATACCACTGTCACGCCCGAACCGCTCGCGGATCGTGCCCTACCTGGGCACCATTCTACCTTAACAACTAAGTAAAAATGCAGAAATTAAATAACACCTCTTTTTTTAAAAAAAAAAAAACCAACATACGTGCAAGGGCAAAGCCGACAAGGCTGCCATATATACATAAACAAAAGACACTACACCGTACATGAGTCCAATCCCACATATGAATACAGACCTCTAAGAGTTACTGAACTATGACGGGACAAGGCCCCGCCGTACCCATAAATGTACAAAAGCCTGTACTGAAGGAACTCATACCAAAAAGATAACTCCCGAACAGAAGGAGCTATCCAAAACTCTGAGCAGGGTCCTACACCTGCCGATCACCAAACAGCGTACCTAAACCAGCGGCATGAACGCAGCCCCCCGAAGGAGGTCAGTACGAAGAATGTACCAAGTATGTGAAATAGTAAGTACTGTAAGTTAAACCATAACAGTCTATATAAAACAGGAGACATGTATGATAACCAAACTACAGTTCATAATATATAAGCAGTCACGTCAAGTCAGGGACTCATGCCCTCCAAGTCATCACTCAAAATATAACCATGGGTCTCACGCCCACAACATCAATCGTGCCCGTGGAATTCCTTCCTCACTGCCGGCAGTCTATGGTAGAACAACACCAAGGAGTACACATGACACGTGTCCCACTGGTCATAAAACCGCACGAGCAAGTACGGCGCTAACTACCGATACCAAAGTCGCATCATCAATCGATCGGCAAGTACGAAAGCCAACTACCGGATACCAAAGCCGCACTAACGATTCATACAACTAAACCATGGCGACACGGAAAGTACGAAAGCCGACTACTGTGTACTGCGCCGCGGTCACGAGTCGACCGGCAAGTCTGAAGGCTAACTACCGTGTACCAAGGCGTGTCACGAGACTTCGTCACTAAACCGAGCGGGCAAGTGTGAAGGCTAACTACCAGGTACCAAGGCCGAATCAGCCACGAGACGGGGCAAGTACGAAAGCCAACCACCAGATACCAAGGCCGAATCAGTAAAACCTCATGGAGAGCTAGTCCATGGAACAACAATCTTAATGGAACCATACCCGTGGGCCACCCAACGTGTCAGTAGGTCCATCAATCAAGAACAACATGACCGGCCCTCCATCGAGAGACGCGGTAACATAAGGATACAACATTTGCACAACAAGGCTATCACACGCAAACATAGGCAAGTCACACACAACTCAAGGTACTTTCATTTTTTTTATGTCAAAGTCCGGGTTTTAACCCCAAAGTACTACATACATTAATCCTTTCAAAAAGATCTCTTTTTACGTAAAACAACTCGATACTATTATCCGTAGTACCAAACACGTTCATGTTTAAATCAAGTACTTTATACTTTTTAAACCAAGTGGCTTACACATTTTAAAACGATGCCAAGTATACCTTTAAAACCCAAGTAACTAACTCTTTTAAGATCAAGGTACTCCTACCTTTTAAAACCAAGCCACTTATATTTTTCTCATCAAGAAAAGTTCGATATTTGAAAATAAGTTACTTATACTTTTAAACTCAAGTTACTTCTCTTTTCCCAAAATCAAGTTACCATTTTAAATCCAATAATAAAACCATTCTTTTGTTTTCATAAAGTCGTTATAACTAACTTCCCATAAAGCTATTATAACACTTTATGTTTTAAACAAATTTAAGACAAGACCATGCCTTTCTTTTAAACCAAAACACTTCAAATTCTTAAGTCTCTTTTCTTTTAGAAATCAAGTTCCTCCCACTTTTAAACCTCAAGTAACTCACACCTTTTAAAACAAGTTACTTCTTTAAATCATGTCATTTCTCCTTTTAAAACAATTAAGTAAATCACTCCTTTGACTTTCCTAAAGTCATTATAATGACCTTTAGGTTTTGGAACTAAGGCACTAGCCAAGAGATTTGGAAATCACTTCCTTTTCAAGACTCTATGTACTTTACGTAAAATACTTCCACTCTTTAAGAATCCAAACTTCACTAAGGCAATGGATTATACAACTTACAATTTAAACATCAAAGTATAATCAAGGAAGTACATAGAACAAATTCTACTTTAGGCAATCCAAATACAACCAAGGAATAGATCATTTAAGGAGTAGAACGTACTTTCTTTACCTCAAGGAATCATGCTAGAAGAGGAGATAGTTCACATACCTTTTCGGCTAAAATCCACAAGCTAAGCCGAATACGCCGTACGTAGAAGTGTCAACCTATAATGGTCACAACAAGACTATCAACTTCTAGTCTCTAACGTAGAATAATACTAAGTATTTGGTCTCTAATTCTACGGAAAATCGGGCAGCACTTCCTTTGTTTCTACTCACTTTGCCACCTTTTTCAAGGTCGAATACAATAACCAACACGCCACATTTAAGGCTAAAAACAACAACCAAACCAAAGGGGATTACACGCCTTACAATACGTGTAAAATTCCGCCCCACAATTCATACGAAGTAGTTAATGTTCACTAGCCATTCTCGGCCAACTTACAACCATAATTCAAAGTCTTTTCCAATCCTTTTCCAAATCCAAGTTCTAAGGTCTAACATGTTATATAGTTATAAACAACTTCAACAACTACAATTTCATTCTTTATACAACATGCGACGATTTAAACTAATAATCGACTTGAATTGTAATCTTAAGGCTAAACATGCTAGTTTTCGGATTAGGGTTCCAATAGCCAATATACTTATCAAACTTCATACAATATAACTCATGCTTGCTAATATCCATAGCTACAATCAATAAGTAAACTTAATTGCTAAAACGACAAAATTTATATCTTTCCAAGCCCTTAAAAGTTCCAAGATTCCAAGTCGCGCCTTAGCAAATTCTTAGCTCCTTTCCTTAAGTTCCAATCCGCTCCAAGCACTCCTAAGAAGCCTATGAAGAACCCATCTTCAAGTTCCAACTTCAAAGTTGAAGAACTCCTTAAGTTTCCGCCTTGCGACTAATACGAAAACGTCGTTTTTCTGAAATCTTTCTATTGAGATATCCCTATAAAACCCTTAGGGACCTTGGGTTTAAGTCTTTTGGCTAATGGACAACAATTGCAAATTTTTTGTGTGGGAGATACACCTAAGCCGAGAGCTTCACTAAGAGGAACAACAATGTGTGAAATTTTTCTAAGTGTTAAAGAGATAGTCTTGCACTAGCTTAGTATATATAACATAATGGAGGGTCAAGACTTAAACAAATGTGAGGCTAGGATGAGTTTCACTTGGATCAAGCCTAGGTGGACAAGTTGACTTGTCAACAATATCAAGCTTTGGAAGACTTATCTTCTACCATGGTCAATAACCATTTTGCCCTTACACAATTCGACCAAGCCATGTGGAAGGAGTGCCACGTGTCGCCTTCTCATTCGTCCATAAAATTCTGTAACCCTCGAGGGCCCCACAAAAATGTAAAATTCCTCGGGTGGGCCCCACGTGACCAAATCTGTAAAAATAAATTTCCATAACGTTAAAAAAAATCCCATATTCCTCAAATAATACATTTTGAGAATCCAATTCTCAACAACGAACATTTTTCCTTACCGACGTTCGGAAGATTTTCCGTCGGAAAAACAATTCTTCCTTTCGTACCAATTTCCAGGTCTTGATTCCTTACGTACATTCTCCTTTACATGTCCTGGACTTACGGGGTGTAACAGATACTAAGTATACGGTCTCTTATTCTACGGAAAATTGGGCAGCACTTCCTTTGTTTCTACGTTCTTTTCCACCTTTTTCAAGGCCCGAAAATCAATAACCAACATGTCGCATTTAAGGCTCAACACATCAACCAATCAAAGGGGATTACACACCTTACAATACGTGTAAAATTCTGCCCCACAATTAATACCAAGTAGTTCAATATCCAAAGCCATTCTCGGCTAACATGTACAACAACACAAAGTCCTTTCCAATTCTTTTTCAATCCAAGTTGTTAAGTCTAACATGTTATATAGTCGTAAACAACTTTAATAACTATAATTCCTTCTTTATATAACATGCGACGACTAAACTAATAATCAAATTGAATTGTAATCTCAAAGGCTAATCATGCTAGTTTCGGATAAGTGGTTCCAATATCCATAACACTTATCAAACTTCAATATATACATCTCATGCTTGTTTATATCTATAACTACAACAATAAGTAATATTTAATCACTAAAACGACAAGATTGTTACCTTGATAAGCCCTTATAAAATTCCAAGATTCAAAGTCGCTCCTTAGCAATCTTAGCTCCTTTCCTTCACGCTCCAATCCGCTATTTGAAGCCCTTAGAAGTTCACAAACAACTTCTCTTCCATTTCCAACTTCAAAGTTGAAGAACACCTTAGGTTTTCGCCTTGCGACTAACGTAAAAACGTCGTTTTTCCGGGATCTTTCTATTGAGATATCCTTATAATACCCCTAGGAACCTTGGGTTAAAGTATTGTGAATAATGAACCACAAATTAAAATTTTTTGTGTGGGAAATGTGTCAAACCCGATAGCCTTTCTCAAGAACATGAATGTGTGAAATTTTTCTAAGTGTTGTGAGCTAAGTCTTGCTACTAGTGTAGTATATATAATACAATGGAGGGCCTAGATTAAAACATTTGTGTGGCTAGGATGAAGAAGATTTAATATCTAGTCAAGTGGGCAAGGTGACTTAGTCAATTATCTCAAACTTGTCAAGACTTGATCATCTACCTTGGTCATTGACCATAATACCCTTGGTCCATTTCGAACAAGCCCTTTGTGGGGGGGGGGGGGTGACACATGTCGCCCTCCCATTCATCCATAAAATTTCGTAACCCTCGCGGGTCCTACAAAACGTAAAATTTCTCGGGTGGGCCCTACGTGACCAAATCCGTAAATAAATTTCCACAATGTTAATAAATTTCATACTTCTTAAATAATGCATTTTGAGAATCTAATTCTCATCAACGAACATTTTCGTATACATATCCTGTAATTCCGGGGTGTAACATCTACTATGGAAGGTTCAAAGCTCCGGCTACCTCTCCGGATGCAACATCGTTCCGCCAAATGATTGCTAGAAAGACACCATATGCGTGCACCAAAATCTCTTCCAAGAGGGGATTGTTGAAAATATTTATTAAACGTGAAATAAAGTAAATCCTATTAATTATGAATCGAACAATTGGGGCCCCGCACGTAGGAAACCTTATTTTCACAAGTGCCAAAGATAAAAATATCCTTAATGGAAGAGATATTGGTACGTATACTAATTGTTTGAGACGTAAGGTAATAGACGGTTATTGACCAAATGACGAATGATTTCACGTTGGTAAATGAAGGAAGAAGTGTATAATGTGTAAAGATGAAATGAATCAGAAATCACCACGAAACCGAGAAGGGTCGTGGCTCCTCCCCTAAGGGTCGCGACGCCTCCCCTAAGGGTCGTGACGCCTCCCCGAAGGGCCGCGACTCTAATTGACGTTTCAGTTCCAGTAAGTTACTGGAACTTAAGGGTCGCGGCTCCTCGACTGTTTCAATCCGTTGAAGGTGAATTAAAAACTGATTCTTGGGCTGACTTTGGAGTATTTACTCTCCATTATTTTGCTCATGAATTCATCATTACTTGGCTGAATTGTAACTCCAAATTCAAGGCATTAACATGGCATTCATGACCATTACTTAGCCATTTGGAAGGTCCTACACACTATAAAATGATACACAAGGCTCATTTGAAAACACACTTGACATTCACTAAACAATTCTGAAATTGTCTTCCTCTCTTGCAATCACAAACACTCAAAGATCTTTCTTCCAAAGCAAACACTTAAGTTCCCTTTGCTCATTTGTTTGATTGTTGTTTTATCTTGGGAGATAAGTTGTCATTACAACCGTTGAAAGGATATACGGGGCAATATTATCTTAAAGATAGATCAAAAATTTGGTCGACTCAGCAATCTCTCATATTTGATCATTTCCAGATTTCTTAGTAAGTTTTGTAAGGGTAAGATAACAAAATTTAAAGGACATAACACATTTTTAATTAAAGACCACAAAATTAAAAATCTTTTTTTTTAAATTTGATGTATAATTAAATTAAGATATTTAAATGGGACGGAGGGAGTACAATTGTGTGAAACGTTGTGCCTTCTTTTATAATTTCCTTTCCATGTACCTTACCACTTTGGTCCAGCTTTTGTTTGTCAGTCTTGAGAGTCCTCTGTTTTGTTTTGGCCACCAGAAAACAACTATAGTATTATATTATGTTTAAGTTATCTACATTGATTGATATTACTATAAAAAATTCACACAATTAACATAGGGCTGCACCGAATTTTCAGAAACGTAGGATCGAAGACTGGATCGAAAAATTCGGTCTAATCAGGTTCGATCCAGAATTTTTTTCGATCCGATCTATTTTTTGTGCAGCCCTAATCAACATACCTTGATACGTTAGTAACTGGTTAGTTAATATTGTATCGTTTGATATTTATTACAGAAATTTACCTATAATTATTTTAAATGATTATTTTATTACGCTATCTATTTATAAAAATAAACTCTTAGGGGTTGTTTGGTACCATAGATGAAGAAATAATTTCAAACAAAGTGACATTATTTTATCGGGTTGGAATTTCAGTTTTAGGATAGGTAATCCTGATTTATTTTATATAATAATCTTGGTGTTATTTTATATCATATTTAATGTGGGTTAACAATATTAATATTAGTTAAACCCTGAATAAAATAATAAAATGACAAAAATATCCTCCTTACAAAGCTCTTTTCGTGAAGTCTTTTAAGAAGATAAAGATTAAAATTTGAAATAAAGCTTATTCAAATTTAATTAAATATACATTCAACATATGCTTTAAATTATACATCCAATATCTTATTTTAAATTTATTAAACCAAGAAATATCAGTAGTAAGTAGGCGTTTGAACATAGAGTTGGTTACTATTTGTTAGTCCAAATGTAAAATTAGAAGGAAATGGGAATTGCAACAACAACAACAAGTAAATAAGAAATCTGGAAATTAAACAAAGAAATGGTCTTGCTGAGTCGACCAAATTCTTAATTTAACCTTAAGATAATATTGTCCCGTATATCCTTTCAACGGTTGTAATGACAACTTATCTCCCAAGATAAAACAACAATCAAACAAATGAGCAAAGGGAACTCAAGTGTCTGCTTTGGAAGAAAGATCTTTGAGTGTTTGTGATTGCAAGAGAGGAAGACAATTTCAGAGAATTGTTGAGTGTAAGATGTTGAGTGTGTTCTTTCCAAATGAGCCTTGTGTCTCATTATATAGTGTGTAGATGATGACCCTCAAAATGACTAAGTAATGGCCATGAATGTCATGTTAATGCCCTGAATTTGGAGTTATAATCCAGCCAAGTAATGGCTGAATTCATGAGCAAAATAATGGAGAGTAACTACTCCAAAGTCAGCCCAATAATCAGTTTTTAATTCACCTCTAACGGATTGAAGCGATCAGTCGCGGCCGCCGGAGAGGAGCGCAACCCTTCGATTTGGTAATTCACCGGCTGAACGTCGATTAGGCGCGGCCGCCCAATTCGGTGAGTTCTTTGGAATTGAAAGCGTCAATTAGACGACCGCCGGAGGAGCCACGACCCTTCAAGCACCGCGGCCCTTCTCGGTTTCGTGGTGATTTCTGATTCATTTCATCTTTACATATTATACACTTCTTCCTTCATTTACCAACGTGAAATCATTCGTCATTTGGTCAATAACCGTCTATTACCTTACGTCTCAAACAATTCGTATACGTACCAATATCTCTTCCATTAAGGAAATTTTGACCCTTGACACTACGTGTGCACGTGTGTGAAAACAAGGTTTCCTACGTGCGGGGCCCCAATTGTTCGATTCATAATTAATAGGATTTACTTTATTTCACATTTAATAAATATTTCCAACAATCCCCTATTGGAAGAGATTTTGGTGCACGCACATGGTGCATTTCTAGCAATCACTTGGCGGAACGATGTTGCATCCGGAGAGGTAGCCGGAGCTTTGAACCTTCCATAGTAGAATACCATCGGACATATTTACTGCACGGTGAACGTGATGTCTTGAACCGTCAGTGTTTAGTATATGCCAAGACAATGGTACCAACACAACACCTTTCCTACTCAATCTTTCTAGTGTTTTGTCCATCGTGGGTCGTGGACACCCTTGGATTCTTAAGTGCGTTCATTTGAGGTTGTCTGTCCTCGCACTTAAATAAGTGGTCTCCTACAAAGTATCCTGCAATACCTAGCTATACAAGCATTAGGAACCATTAAAAATTTTCTCAACCTAACCTCAACTTTGGAGGATCATTAAAGGTTTTGGAAACTTATCATTTACCCCTCTTGCAGGTAGCACTTTATGTCTATCGCGGGAATGACCTTGGATTATGTTTCTTAAGAAAAAATAATTATCCGAAGTGGTCATGCTTCCACTGAAGCGCTCAACTGGACCTTTACAGTTTAGTTTTCCCATTGAACCTTATCCCTGGGATCTCCAGTCCGTAAGGTTGGGTGTCCACTATATTGATTCTTATTGATTGGGTTTTAAGCCCATTCCCCTAGACAGCGATTCATCCGATCCTCGGTATTCCGCCCGTCAAGGGATCTGCGATGTTTTCCTTAGATTTTATGTAATCAATGGAAATTATACCCAAGGTGATCAGCTGCCTAACAGACTTATGTCTCCGTCGAAAATGACGAGACTTACCGTTGTAAATAGAACTTCGTGCCCTTTCTAGAGCCGACTGACTATCGCAGTGGATCATTACAGAAGTCACGGATTTATCCCAACATGGGACAACCTCTAAGAAACCATGAAGCCATTCAACTTCTTCTCCCACTTTGTTCAAAGTGATAAATTCCGACTCCCTCGTGGATCGCGGAATAAGAGTTTTCCTAGAGGATTTCCATGACACAGCTCCACCACCAATTGTAAAATTGTATCCACTGGTGGAATTGATGTATTTGTTATCGGATATCTAGTTTGTACTGATGTACCCCTCTAGTACATTTAGACATCTCATATCGAGATTCCTTTCATGTAAACACACTTGTTACACCCATTAATGGTGAAATTTTCCAATAGTACAGTACTATCTAATTTCTAGTGCCATTGTTTAGGGCTTATTTCAGTTCGTACTACGTTTTTGACAAGCCGACAACTTTTGTCTCTTATTTTGGAACCACATACCCCTTGGGTTGGTCTATGTATATTTCTACCTCCAAATCATCATTTAGGAAGACTATCTTGACATTCATTTGATGTATTTCAACATCCCGCAAGACGGCGATAGTTATGAACATACGTATGGATGTCTTAGATTTATACTTGTCTATAGACCCATTGGCATTGTTGGTTCTCAACCTTTGATTTATGGCGCTGAGATGCTTTAGAAGCTTCGTCTTTACTTTTAAGTAAGTAAAGGTAGCACAACCTTGTGCCATCATTTAAGCAAGTCACAAAGTACTTATTCCCCCTCTAGCTTGAGCGAACTTCAAGACACATATGTTGATATATGTGTGAGTCCTAGAGGAGTAGTTTCCCTTTAGACGGATCTAAGGGGATCTTTTTTGGAGATTCTTTGCCTCTATGCCTACCTCATACTTACGTTGAGGGTTTATGTTGATAGACGACAATGATTCCAACTTTGCCAATTTCTGTATAAATTAATAGTTAACACATCTAATCTATGGTGCAATAAATTAGAATATTCAAACATGTAAGGAAGACTCAGTTTTATTGATAGTTAAAAGAAAGGTATTGCAAGTGCATTATTTGCCTAAGGAGGTCTTCACAGGCGAATCCTCTCTCTAAGTAGAAGGCATTACAAGTTTAACATTAACTTTAAAGAGGCCTTCACAGACGAAGCCTATACCTACAAAAGTTCCATTTTTCATGATTACAAATTTGTTAGCCTCAAATACTAGCCTAAAACCAGCATTGACCAACACAGGTCCGGAGATTAAATTTCTTTGAATTTCCGGGACATGCATCACTTCCTTTAGAGTCAGATCCTTTCCGGACGTCATCTTGATGACTACCTTTCCTACCCCCAGTACCTTGGAAGAAGAATTGTTGTCCATGAACAACTTCTTATCTGTGACTGGTGTATATGTGGAGAAGGCATCTTTGTTGGAACAGATGGCGTGTAGAACTCGTGTCTAGCAACCATTGCGTTGGATTCTCAACGAGGTTAGCCTCTAGCACAACGGTTGAGAACTCTTCAATCATATCTTCTAAGAGCGTGTCTTCGACGACTCTTACCTTATCCTTTCCTTTGGCATTATTATACTTTTTCTTGCGGCAGTCTTTGGCCATATGACCAACTTTACCACAATAGTTGCATGTTCCCATAAACTTTTCAGTTGTGTGGGACTGGCCATCTTTCTAGAACTTCCGCTTTTTTCTTGGGTTCCCTTTAACCTCCGTCAGATCTGCCTTAGCCTCGGCGGGTTGTTTCCCATTTGACATGGACTTCTTATTGTCCTCCTGAATTTGGAGTTTGACAATAAGTTCGTCTAAAGTCATCTCATTCGTCTTGAGTTTCAAGTTGTTCATAAACTCAGACCATGAGGGAGGCAGTTTCTCGATCAATGCCCCAACCAAGAATTGCCCGTTGGGCCTTCAACCTTCCAAGTCTAGGTGATGTATTATCATTTGAAATTCCAGGACTTGGGATGATACACTTTTGTTGTCCACCATTTGAAATTTCAGAAATTCCCCAATGACAAACTTTTTGGCATCCGTATCTTGGGTGTTGTATTTCTTTTGCAATTTGTCCCACAATTCCTTGGATGTCCCAACGGTGCAATATACCGTGTACAAAGGATCGAACAAGCTATTCAGAATATAGTTCCTGCACATGAAGTCACTATGGTTCCATGCATCTTGAACCATCTTCATGTCGTTAATGACATGGATACCTTGGCCCCCTCCGGCCATTTCATTTGGCTGAGGGTCCGTGTCTTCCCCAACTTGTGGAGGGTCTTCGGTTAGGAAACATGACATTCCCATAACCGTCAAGAAAAACATCTTTTGCTGCCATCGCTTAAAGTGAGTACCCATGAACTTTTCAGGACGTTAATGGTGAAAACCAACCGGAGTTGAAGCAGTGGTGTTTCCTTGAGCAGGAGCAAAGACGTTTGGAATGCCTTGAGCAGCAGTGTTAGCACTTGTGGTGCCAGGAACATTGTGGTTACCTTGAGTGGTAGGATTGACACTAGTAGTGCCAAAATCAGTGAAGTTGAAAGCATTAGAATTGCCTTGAGTGGTGTTCGAATTTCCAGCATTGATTTGATCTTGTCCAGTCATGTTGTCGTTGAAAGCAGCCAAATATTATCTTAAGAATGTTAGTCCAAATGTAAAATTACAAGAAAATGAGAATTGCAACAACAACAACAAGTAAACAAGAAATTTGGAAATTAAACAAAGAAATGGTCTTGCTGAGTCGACTAATTTCTTGATCTATCCTTAAGATAATATTGCCCCGTATATCCTTTCAACGGTTGTAATGACAACTTATATCCCAATATAAAACAACAATCAAACAAATGAGCAAAGGGAACTCACATGTTTGCTTTGGAAGAAAGATCTTTGAGTTTTTGTGATTGCAAGAGAGGAAGACAATTTTTGAGAATTGTTGAGTGTAAGATGTTAAGTGTGTTCTTTCCAAATGAGCCTTGTGTCTCATTATATAGTGTGTAGATGATGACCATCCAAATGGCTAAGTAATGACCATGAATGCCATGTTAATGCCTTGAATTTGGAGTTACAATTCAGACAAGTAATGGCTGAATTCATGAGAAAAATAATGGAGAGTAACTAGTCCAAAGTCAGCCCAATAATCAATTTTTAATTCACCTCCAACGGTTGAAGCGATCGAGGAGCGGCGCCCGGTTCGAGAACTCACCGAACTGGAACGTCAATTAGAGTCGCGACCCTTCGGGGAGGAGATGCGGCCCTTCAATTCCAGTGAGTTACTGTAATTGACACGTCAATTAGAGCCGCATCCCTTACTTGGAGGACCCGCGGCCCTTCTCGGTTTCGTGGTGATTTCTGATTCATTTCATCTTTACATATTATACACCTCTTCCTCCATTTACCAACGTGAAATCATTCGTCATTTGACCAATAACCGTCTATTACCTTACGTCTCAAACAATTCGTATACGTACCAATATCTATTTCATTAAGGAAATTTTGATCATTGGCACTACGTGTGCACGTGTGTGGAAACAAGGTTTCCTACATGCGGGGTCCCAATTGTTCGATTCATAATTAATAGGATTTACTTTATTTCACGTTTAATAAATATTTTCAACACTATTCATATGTTAGTCAAGTTCGGGAAGCAAATTGTCAAAGGAATACTCTCTGAAAAAATTATTCCCAGAATACTATTCTCCCAAAAATAATTCTCATTTTACTACTAATTTTGCCACATGGATTGCCAAATGGATTGTCATGCCACATATGCAATCTTATTTGACTTTCTTTTATTTTTCTAAGTCATAATCACCAACAACTCTTTTTACTTTTCATCAAAATTATTTTTTTAAAAGTATTTTTAAAAAAAATATTTTTTCAAAATAAATTAATTTTAGAAACTTAATCAAAAATATATCAAGTATTTTACTTTTTCTTTTATCAATTTTAAAATTTTATATTTAGAAAATTAATAATTCAAATATTTTACATGGAAATTTATAAATACAAGATAAAAAAAAAAGATTCGTGAATTATGAAAAGGGTAAGAATTAGTAACGGATTAAGAAAAATACTAATACTGAATTATGTACTTCATAAGTAAGCACATAAAGATTTTAAGTGATCCTTGAGCTAATCTAATACTGTAACAAAGATTCTTACTTTTAAAAAAATAAATTAGATAAATAGCTATAGTTTTTAGGCTTCTTTCAAGAAATAAGGAGAATCTTTTTTTTTTAATCTTGTATTTATAAATTTCCATGTAAAATATTTGAATTATTAATTTGTTAAATATAAAAATTTAAAATTGATAAAAGAAAAAGTAAAATATTTAATATCTGTTTGATTAAGTTTCTAAAATTAATTAATTTTGAAAAAATATATTTTTTAAAAGTACTTTTAAAAAAAATAATTTTGATGAAAAGTAAAAAGAGTTGTTGATGATTATGACTTAAAAAAATAAAAGAAAGACAAATACGATTGCATATGTGGCGACAATTTACTTGACAATCCATGTGACAAAATGAGAATTATTTTTAAAATGATAGTATTTGAAAATAATTTTTTCAGAGAGTATTACTTTGACAATTTGCTCCAAATTGGGTACGTCGGCATTGAAGGAAGTTTCCCATAGATGGCTTGACTTGACTAGAATTATGGAGAATTTCACAGCTTCACTGAAGACCACTAAAGTTTTATAGAAGTTGCCTCCTGAAAATTAATTAAAGTGCAATATAGATAGAGTGTCCAGAGAAAATTCAGGGCGGAGCTCCAATGCATATTGTTTCAGGTATTCAATAGGTGATTTGGTTTATTCTTAACCAAGAAGATCAAGGAGGGGACAAAAAATGAAGCAGAGACTGTGAATATTTTAGAGGCTGTCAGCTATTGTGTTGCAAACAATGTGGCGAATTTATTTTAAAAGAAATAGACTCTTTAAAAAGACCGATATATACGTGTATATCATATTTTAATTTGGATTCCGCAAATTATAATTCATGTATAATTATAATTATGATATTATTTTTGTACTATAAAAATATATCAGAATAGAGTAGGAAAATGTTGAATTATTTTCTATATTCACCATATTTAGGAATAGTATATTTGTACCTTTCATTATCAATAAAAATAATTAAGGGATTCTTACATGGTATCAGAAGTCTAGAGCAAATTTTTCCTTTCCCAAAATATTTTCTTCCGCTGCACGAGGTGTGGCCGATGGCCATACTACATTCGATCTCCATAAATTTTCTTTTCTTCTGCGCAAATCCCTAATTCTTCCCTTGTAAGACCCTTATGTCTACCTCAAAGAGCACGTTTTATCCAGCCCCTACAGTCTCCAACATCAAGAACAATATCCCTATTGTTATTGAGATAGAAAACGTCCAATACGTGACGTGGGCGAAATTATTTAAAGTTCATACACGTTCGCATCAAGTCCTTCATCACATCATCCCCTCCATAACGGGCATGGCGAAGGTGCCTACACCCAAGGATGAACCTGTGTTATGGACAACCCTTGATGCTACCATACTTCAGTAGATTTATTCCACTATCTCTACCGACCTCTTACAGACGATTATTGAACCTGATGTCACGGCGATGAAAGCTTGGAATAGAGTGCGTGATATTGTCACGACCCGAACCCGGGCCCGTGACTGGTGCCTTACACGGACACCCAAGTAGTCATACATCAGAGTAATCAGCGGAATATAAAATAAGACATGAAACGATTATAAAATGAAAACAGTTTATCCATGAAAATATCGCCTTTCGGCATGTATATATAATAAAACTTTGAACAGTTATATCCCCATTTACAAACCTGCCCACAACAGTACTACAGACCTCTAAGAATGTAACAATACCTATGACGGGACAGGGCCCCGCCATACCCCTGAATGTACAAGAACCTACAACTCAGGGAAACATACCAAAAGATAAGCCTCCGGAGAAACGGAGCTTCACAATACGCTGAACTGTGATCCTATGAGCGAGGTTCAACAACCGGTGTACCTCTACCTGCGGCATGAACGCAACCCCCGAAGGAGGTCGATCTAACAGTACCAAGTATGTGGCGAAAAATCAGAATGAAATCATAACGTCTAAAATAAGACAGGAGCATGTATGATAACAAAACTACGATTCGCAACATAAAACAAATATGTCAAGTCGTGACTCACGCCCTCAAAGTCATCCCTCATGCCCGTGGAACTCCTTCCTCACTGCCGGCAGTCTAGGTATAAATCGTGTGATACGTATAACATGTCTCGGCCCATCCCATGGGACTCGAGGTGGAATCATGTGGAATACATGTATCGGCCCATCTCATGGGACTCGATAGGAATCGTATGGAATACATGTCTCGGCCCATCTCGTGGGACTCGATAGGAATCACACATGTCTCGGCCCATCTCATGGGACTCGATAGGAATCGTACATGTCTCGACCCATCTCATGGGACTCGATAGGTATCGCACATGTCTCGGCCCATCTCATGGGACTCGATAGGAATCGTACATGTCTCGGCCCATCTCATGGGACTCGATAGGTATCGCACATGTCTCGGCCCATCTCATGGGACTCGATAGGAATCGTACATGTCTCGGCCCATCTCATGGGACTCGAGGTGGAATCGTATGGAATACATTCCCGGTTCATCCCATGAACGCGGTGTCGTGTGAAATACATTCCCGGTTCATCCCATGAACGCGGTATAGAATTGACCATAACATTTAAACGCTCTTTTAAGACAGATTAAGATAATGCCATGTTTTCCTTTTTTTTTTAAAATCAACTAAGGCAATATTATGCCCTGCTTTTTAAACCAAAACACTTTCCTTCTTAAAGTCAAGTAACAACATTCTTTTCCAAAAGTTCGAGTTTGCCTAATTTCAAATATTCACGTCTCTTGTTTTCGAAAGATTTCATAGTTCAAAGTCTTAATCATTTAATAACATAATTCTCTTTTAAAACAGTTGAGCAATATATGTCTTATGTATGAGTAGGTTATTCTTGTTTATAACAATCTTATTAAAGCAACCATGATCTAGAAAATGTAATACAATTTTGTCTTATCTTAGCTTCTATGCAGATGGAGGTTTCTACTGGTTTTAATATAATTACTTATTTGTCAATACATTTTCCTTTATTAACGCTGCAGTGGTTCATTCGATACTTATTCTCATTTCGAATCAAGAAACATTATTCTTTTAAAAACCAAGTACTCATTACTCACGAATGAGGTTTCACACTTTTTTAACAAAATTCATATCAATTCAATTAAGTCAAGCCTCTTATCTTTTGAGATCAAGTCTCTTATCTTCTAAAATCAATAAACCATTCTTTTTATTACTCTTAAGTCGTTATACCTAACTTCCCATAAAGCTAGTATAACTCTTAAACTTTCACAACCAAGTATTACTCTTCTTTCAAAAACGATTCTTAATTCTTTTGAAATACTTCAAGATTCTTATTATTTAAAACTCAAGTCAAAAGACATCAAGTAAAACCACGTTCGATTAACACACGTCGTCACCGTACTATATATATATTCTTTTAAAATATCATGCTCAAGAGGATAGGAAGAATCACATACCTCGCGACGATTATCGACTATTAGCAAATAGCTCAAAAATCATGTCGCTAGCCCTTTCCACCCTTCGAGTAGAATACGCTACTTGCAGTACTTCAACCTATAACGGTCATCCAAGTCTATCAACGTCTAGACTACTCTGTAAAATAATTCTAGATACAGATTCCTTTATTCTACGGAAAATTGGCAAGACTTCCCTACGCCAAACTACACAAGTCTCATCAGAATACAATCTATGTAAGTACTGATTCTTCTTTAATATTCTTACGATGTGATTTCCATTCAATTCTCTTCTTTTATACCATCCTTATATAACGTCTTATACTCATTTCTATACTACTACGGTATGTAATTTCCAATTACAATAGAAGGGCAATGAGTATTTACCTCGATAAGCCCAAAATTATCCAAGTTTTAATGTCGATCCGAGCAACGTTTAGCTCCTATTCGAACGCTCCAACCCGCTCCAAACAACCCTTAGAAGTTCTACACAACTTCTTAACACTTCAACCGACTATGAAGATTTTCCTTAGGGTTTCGTTTTTGGTGAAGGAAGTATAATAGTATTTCGGGCTTTTAGTATAGGTGTAACCTTGGAATACTACAAGGTATTTGGGCCAAGGTATTTTGGAATAGTAACAATACTTGGAGAATACTTTTCTACCAAGGGGGGAGGGTATTTTACGAAAACAACTAGGCAAGGGGGGGGGGGGGGTATTTTACGAAAACAACTAGGCAAGGGGTTCGTGAGGGCTCTCGAGGAGGGGAGGAGGCTTTGGACGAAATCTACACAAAGGGGAGGGAGTATTTTCCTTGGAATTTCACAAGTGTGGATGAAGAATAAGTCTTGCATTGGAGAGGTATTTATAGGCCAATCAATGGCCAAGATTAAGCCAAGTGGTGGGCAAGTGTAGGGTGTGGATTTGGACAAGTGTAAGTGGGTCCCACTTGCTCATCAACTACACAAAATATCCTACCAACCATTGACCAAATGTTTTAGGCAAAATAAATGTAAAAAACGTGCACCAACTCCCCTAGCTTTGCCGTCCACTTGAGGGACAAGTGTCACCCTCTCGTTGGTCCAAAATATTTCATCTCTCGGAAAAATCCGCAAAAATTATAAATGACATAGCCGTAATTTTCCCTTCGCAAAGTTCGGAAAACGTTTCGTCGGAAAACGATTCTTTTCGCTAGTTGTGCACAAAATTTCGTCCCTTAGTCTACTTAAGGCTTAAACTTTTGTACGTACGCCCTCACGTACATACTCTGGAAATACGGGGTATAACAGATATATTTCCAGACAACAAAAATTCTCATCTTGTCACTCTTGAGCAAAATGTTTTCCATTTCAACATGGAAGAATTCCCGAATGTCTTAGCTTGTAAAGGCTGAAAGAATTGGCAGATCAACTTAAAAACGTTGGTGCGCCCGTCACCAATGATCGTCTTGTTCTCCAGATGGTTGCAGGCCTATCTGAGGCCTATAATGGTATTGGGACGCTTCTTCGTTAAAGTAATCCTCTCCCCCAGTTCTACCAGGTTCGTTCCATGCTCACATTGGAAGATGGCGGCTTGGCTAAAAAGGTGTCACCTTAGCAAATTTCATCAAAATGATGGCCACATCAAATGACCCTCACTCTTTCACAGATGATGCAAACCAAAACTGAAACAACAGTGGCGGCAAAAGGGTCAAAATCGTAAAAATAATGGCAATAACCACGATGGTGATTGCGATGGTAATGGTAATCATGATGGCATTAATGGTGGATATAACAGTGGGCCACATACCAACTAGCATCAGCCGCGGGCCTACTAGTCGTGGGGTTGGGCTAGTGGCTAGTGGCTAGTGGTCCAACTTCCCTTACCCGCCATCATAATTTCCCGGGAACTGGGCCCAATTCTAGCATCTCTCCAGGCCCAGTTTCCCATTCCAGAATGGTAACTCTTGGTCGGTTGGGCCGGGGCAGCAGACGGGCCTGCTTGGGCCTTGACCTCAACAGACCTTCACAGTTGCGGGTCTCACCCCAGTCCCGACACCCACAGATAGTGAAGCCGCGATGCACACACTTTGATTTAATCCCCCGGATGTGAATAGGTACATGGACACCAAAGCCACTTCTCATATGACGTCGGAACAAGATAATCTCTCGTCTTATTTCAATTTAAGCAAAACTCATGACATTATTGTTGGTAATGACAACTCAATTCCGATTCGTGATTATGGTCATACAAATTTATCTTCCCCACATCTACCTCTAGTCTTAAAATGTTCTTCATGCCCCCAACTTAATTAAAAATTTGGTGTCTATCGAAAGATTCACCACAGATAATTGGGTTTATGTTAATTTTGATCCTTTTGGATTTTCTGTGAAGGATTTTAAAATGGGGATACCTCTAATGAGATGTAATAGTAGGAGACATTTATCCAGTCACCACCATTTCTACAAGTCAAGCCACACCTTCTACCTTTGTCGCTCTTGCTCCTTCTTTGTGGCATGCACGTTTGGGTCATCCGGGGTCGTCTATTATTTCTTATTTGCATAAAAATAAATTTATTACTTGTAAGGGTACACTTAGTACTCCATTTTGTCTTTCTTGTCCGTTAGGAAAACATGTTTGATTGCCTTTTGTTGCCTATACTTCTCGTACTTTGATGACTTTTGACATTATTCATAGTGACTTATGGACATCTCCCGTTTTAAGTTCTTTGAGCCATCGTTATTATGTATTATTTTTGGATGATTATTATTATTTTTTGTGGACCTTTTCTTTATCCAATAAGTCTCAAGTGTTTTCCACCTTCTTAAAATTTAGTGCATTCATCCGTACCCAATTCGAACTAGAAATTAAAAATATTCAACGCGATAATGGCAGGGAATATGATAATGGGCCATTTCTAGAGTTTTGTGACACTCATGTCATATCTTTTTGGTTTTCTTGTCCACATACGTCCTCCCAAAATGGAAAAGCCGAGAGAAAAATGTGTTCCATAAATAATATTATCCGTAACTTGCTCGCCCATGCTTCATTACCACATTTTTTGTATCATGCATTACAAATGACTACATACTTACTTAACATCTTCCCGCATAAAGGCTTAGCATATCAATCCCCACTTAAAATTCTTTACAATAAAGATCATTCGTATTCTCATCTTAGGATATTTGGGTGTTTATGTTATCCACTGTTTTCATGTACTACAATTAACAAACATCAAGCTCGCTCTACCGCTTGTGTATTTTTGGGTTATTCATCTAATCATCGTGAATACAAATGTTATGATTTATCCTCTAACAAAATCATAATTAGTCGCCATGTTATTTTTGATGAGTCCCAATTTCTGTTTGCTAAATGTGTAGTTTAGTGTCTAGTTCAAATATTTTTTTAGATGATGGAATCTCACCGTATCTTATCCACCATTTATATGAAATGTTCCAGGAACCAAATCTTCCAGCAGGCCCACTTCCTGATGGCCCATCATTGTCTGATCCAACGCTGACTGCGCCAGCAGGCCCACTACCTGCTGACCGACATAGTCTCAGCAGTGGACCGATGTCTCGACCCAGTCCCATAATCAGTATTGTTCCAACATCCCGACCCATTGCCAACTTTGCTCCAGTTCCAGTGTCTCGTCCAATTGTTGGGTCAATAGGCCCACTGCCTGCTGGACAGTCCGATATCAACCCAATAATCTCGTCCAATTCTACATCAAGTCAAGAGCCCATTAATCAGAACAAAATGGATATTTTTAAACTGAAACGACATTTTAATCTTCATTCTAATGTCACTAATTCTCCCCTACCACGTAACCTAATGTCTGCCCTTCATGACCCGAATTGAAAATTGGCCATTGATAATGAATATAATTCTCTCATTAAAAATAATACGTGGGAGTTGGTGCCTCATCTCTCTGGTGTTAATATTATTCGATCTATGTGGATTTTTATTCATAAAGAAAATTCTGACGGTTCTTTTGAGAGGCATAAGACCCGTCTTGTAGGTGATGGTAAAACACAATTGGTTGGTATGGACTATGGAGAGACATTTAGTCCGGTGATCAAATCGACTACCATTCGCATAGTGCTTAGTCTAGTTCTCTCGAAAGCATGACACATCCACCAGCTGGATGTGAAAAATGCTTTCTTCCACGGTGATCTTAAGAATACAATATACATGCATCAGTCCTTAGGTTTTAGGGACCCCAATTATTCTCATCATGTCTGTTTGCTGAAAAAGTCCTTATATGGACTTAAGCAGGCCCCACGTATTCGGTATAAAAGGTTTACAGATTATGTGTCCACTATTGGATTTTCTCATAGCAAGTCTGATCATTCTTTGTTCATCTATCGGTGTGGTACCTCTCTGGCATACATTCTGTTATATTTTGATAATATTATATTGATTGCCTCATCAGATATTCTACGCAAGTCTATCATGTCCCTTCTCAATCCAAATTTGCTATGAAAGACATGGGGCTCTTGAGCTATTTTTGGTCATAGCAGCCACTCGTCATGCATGTGGTCTATTTTATCACAGAAAACGTATGCGGCAGATATTATTGAGAGAGCTGGCATGTCATCTTGTAAGTACACTTCTACTCTGGTTGATATAAAACCGAAGCCGAGTGCTACGTCTAGCACACCGTATGAGGATCTCACCCATTATCGTAGTCTTGCCGAGGCTCTTCAGTATCTGACTTTCTGTCACGCCCCGAACCCCGGGCCCGCTACTAGTGCCCTACCTGGGCACCCTTCTATTCATACAACACAATAAACCGCGAAAGATAAATAACACTCATTTTTTCTTCTTCTTAAGACAAAGGCAAAGCCGATAAGGATGCCATAATAAAAATCACCCAAAATGGTCTACACTGTTCAACAATGTAAATACAACTCTAGCCAGTCCAGCCCACATATGAATACAGACCTTTAAGATTTTGGACACATACTATGGCGGGACAAGGCCCCGCCGTACCTCTGAATATACCTAGCCATAATGACAAGCTCCGGAACATTGGAGCCATCTCAAAATGCTGAACCAGGATCCTAATCTCACGGATCCACATCTGAGTACCTAGACCTGCGGACATGAACGCAGCCCCCCGAAGGGGGTCAGTACAACAAGTACTAAGTATGAAACGAAAATAAAGGACAGTAAACAAGATCATAATTGTACAAAATAATGACAAAGGCAAGTATGAAATCAATACCAGATCCTACCGTGCCATATAAAATAAGAGCCAATCGCCTTGTACCATCAGACATCGCATTTTTCAAAGGAGGGAAGCCATGTCAAAATCATGAACGTCTGTCTATATAAACAAATACTGTCATGGGAGTTAAACCCACATACATATATAAATAACGTATCATACTCCGTACATATAACGTATCCCGACCCTTTAGGGAGGTACCGAGTGGAATCGTGTAATTGTTGGCACATAACGTATCCCGGCCCATTCTGGGACTCGATGTCTTTTCACACATAACATAACCCGACCCATTTCTGGGACTCAGTGTCTCTTTACACATAACGTAACCCGACTCATTTGTGGGACTCGGTGTATCACATAACATAACCCGACCCATTTGTGGGACTCGGTGTATCACATAACGTAACCCGACCCATTTGTGGGACTCAGTGTATCACATAACGTAACCCGGCCCATTTGTGGGACTCGGTGTATCACATAACGTAACCCGACCCATTTGTGGGACTCGGTGTATCACATAACGTAACCCGACCCATTTGTGGGACTCGGTGTATCACATAACGTAACCCGACCCATTTGTGGGACTCGGTGTATCACATAACGTAACCCGGCCCATTTGTGGGACTCGGTGTATCAATGCAACCATATGACATCTTAAACCGTCTTTTTACTTCTCAATAAGTCGTTATAACAACTTCCCATAAAGCTATTATAACAACCTTTCATTTTAGAGAACTTAAGGCACTTTATCACATCTTCCTTTTAATAACACTAGGGCATTTTCATATCTTGTATCGTTAGGGAAACTAGACCCAAAGTACTACGTACATACATACTTACAAGAATCATAACATCAAAGATTAGGGAGTTGAATCCAAATGTACTACGCACATACATACTTATAAAAGAATCATGCAACTCATTCTCTTTAAATCAATAAACGTATACTTTTAAAACTCCAGTTACATACTCTTTCGAAATCAAGCCTCTTAACTTTAGAAGTAAATCAAGTAACCCATACGTTTAAATCAAGTCATTTCCACTTATAAAATCAAAACTTATACTCTTAAAACTTCGTAACATATACTCTTTAAAATCATGTCGCTTATACATATAAAATCATGTCATCTATACTTTAGAAATCAAGTCCCACAACTTGACAAATAAAGTCTCATAACTTGTAAAGAAATCAAGTCTCATAACTTTAAATCAAATCTCTTAACTTTAGAAATCAAGTCCCATAACTTGAAAAATAAAGCCTCATAACTTGTAAAGAAATCAAGTCTCATAGCTTTAAATCAAATCTCTTAACTTTAGAAATCAAGTCCCATAACTTGAAAAATAAAGCCTCATAACTTGTAAAGAAATCAAGTCTCATAACTTTAAATCAAATCTCTTAACTTTAAAGTACTTCAAGTAACTTATAAAATTCTGACTAAGTCACTCATACTTTCATAATCAAGACTCATGTATTTTCAAAATCGATTTACTTACTTCAAATGAATTAAGTCACATAGACTTACCAAAATCAAGTCACATAGACTTACCAAATAATCATGTCAAAGGAAGGAAGAAGTTCACATACCTCGTGTCGACTAACCCATACGACAAGTAGCAATACGCTCCAAAGTACTTCAACCTCATCGGCTATTCCTTAAGCCAAGTAGACTATGCTACACGTGGTACTTCAACCTATAATGACGATCACACTTCTATCAATATCATACTTTCTAGTATAAGACTTATACCAAATAATTCTCTCTAATTCTACGAAGAATTGGGCAGCACTTCCTTTGTTTCTACGTATTTTCCACCTTTTTCCAAGGCCCGTATTCATCAACCAACACGTCACATTTAAGGCACAACCAACAGTTAACCAAAGGGGATTACACACCTAACTTGACGTGTAAAATTCTGCCCCACAATTATACAAAACAATCCACAAATCAGCCCATAAAAACAGTCCGTAATCCAACAAATAACGAGGTTAAAATGTGAGGCGTTTCAACACCTTTCCACACCCCTATTTCCTTAGGACTTTCATTAGCAACTACTACACTTAAACATACATATTAGGGGCTTAACTTCCAGCATTTTACACGCCCAAAACAGTCCATAAAATGACACGACAACGTCTAACAGTTTTGGGCAGTTTTTCGGCTAAAACAACTACAATCCGATAACTCTTTCCTTAATCCATTTTATTCCAATTAGAGTTACAACACTTCCATATATGACATACCAACTTATCAACAACCATATTACCTTATTTTAACATGCGACAAGTGTGGATAACCACAACCATATAACAAACGAAACGAAGGGCACAAAATTGTCTCAAATCGGCCAACAACATATCTACCTCATACACATCTTATTTTCCATTTCTTCCTTAACATGAATTCATATATACATTATAACAATAAGTAATATCCAATTACTTTAATTTAAGAAGAACTATTACCTTATTTTTGTGCCCAAAACGTCCAAGTTTAAAGTCAATCCTTAGCACGTTTAGCTCCTTTTCTTTATATTCCAATCATACACAATCATCCACCACAAGCTTATAACCAAATTCTCTTCAAGGTTTGCTTCCGAAAAGTCGACGAACAAGCCTAGGGTTCACCCTCATTTTTGGCCTAGTGTAGCGTTTTTGCTCACTGTTTTGTCAGCTGAACTTGTGTTACACCCCGTAATTCAGGTCATGCTTATGAGAACGTACGAAAGGAATTAAGATTTAAATTTTAGAAAGATAGGTTGACAGAATGTTTCGGACGGGTTTTAGTCAACTTTGGGGCGGTTTATGCCCAGTTACCTTAGGAGTTCCTAGGTGTTTCAAAAGCCTAGTATATAGTTCGTTGAGTCTAGTTCCCAACACAATAAACCGCTCGTCGATAGGGCATCGAAGTAGAAAGTTATGGTAGTTACAAGTTCAGTGCACCGACAAGAAGGAGAGTGTTTTCAATCTGAGGCCACGTGCGTGGCCGGATGCACGCGCGGCGCGGATTCTTGGAAGTTCTCTGAATTTGCAGCGCCGCGGCGCCGAAATGCAGGGCCGCGGTGCCGTATGTACTAAAGTTCTCGGAGGTTTAGCGCTGCTGGCCATTGCAGGCGCGACGAGGCGGATTTTTGCGAAATATGGGGGGAAAATCAGAAGATATTTTTTGTAAAGGCCATGGGAGGGTGACAAGTGTCCCTCACATCTGATTGTGTGGAAGTCCTATTTATTGACCAAGTCTTGAAGACTTGGTCATTCTTCAAGAGCATTCTTCTCTCTAAAAATCCCTCTTCCTTCTCTCTAAAAATCCCTCTTCCTTCTCTCTAAAAATCCCTCTTCCTTCTCTCTAAAAATTCAAGGAAAAACCAAGGCCTAGAGAAATTTCGGAAAGGCAGCAAGAAGGAAATATGTTGACAATCTTGTAGGAGGTTTTGTGGAGGTGATTGTGGGAAGAGGGCAAGTGAGATTTGTTGGACTATTTTTGGGAGAACTCTAAGGTAACAATCCATTCTCCTTTTTAAGTAAATTGTGTTGCATGTGTGGAAGAAAGGACTTGTAGTTGTCAATATTGCTTTTAAGTATATTGCATGTAGGAATAACGATTTGGATTTGAAAGGATTGGATAAGGATGATATGTGAGCATGTTATAGCCAAGATACTACCTTAAACTTATTGGATTATTTAATTTGTATTGTGGGGCAGAATTTTACACGTCCAAGCTAGGCGTGTAATCCCCTTGTATTGCTGAATTGTTGGGCCTTAAATATGGCGTTTAGTAGTTGATATCGGACCTTGAAAATGTGGAAAAATATGTAGAAACAAAGGAAGTGCTGTCCAATTTTCCGTAGAATAAGGAACTTTATAGTTAGAATATTCGACGAAGAAGTATAGACGTTAATAGACGTATTTGATTATTATAGGTTGATACTCTACGCGCGGCATATTCGACTTGGCAAGTGGATTTAGCCGAGGAGGTATGTGATCCTTCCTATCCTCTTGAGCATGATGGTTGTAAAATATATAGTACGGTAGACGTACGTGTATCAAATGAATTTTTGTTTTATTTTGATGTCTTTGAATTGAGTCCTAAATGTTAAGTATCTTGAAGTATTTCAAAAAGGAGTTATGAATCATTATTTAGAAGGAAATTAACACTTGGTTTTAAAAGGATTAAGTCCTCTTGGGTTTTTTTTTCAACCAAATGTGATTTTTTTGATTTATTACAAAGTTTAAGTGTTATACTAGCTTTATGGGAAGTTAGTTATAGTGACTTAAGGAAGATAAAAAGAATGGTTTACTTACTTGTTTGTAGAAGCCTTGTAACGATTTCTGAATGTGTGGTAAGTTGGTTTGAGAAGTAAACATGTTATGTTACTATAGGTGTTAGTGCCTTGAGATTTGTTATGGTAAGGGGGTTCTCTCGTTGTGCTTATGTCGTTTACGATAAGCCGGTTGTGCTTATGTATATCACCTACCCCCCCTGACTTGTTATGATGCCGCGGGTTAGCTACCCCCGATGCGAGGAGTACCTCATGCGGGTCCACATGACCTATGCGGGCTACGGTAGTCCAGGAATCACTCCGTGTGTGTTACGCCGATACGAGGAATACCTCATGCGGTCCAAGTGGCCATGCGGACTACGATAGTCCAGGGAAATGTCGCGGGTTAGCTACCCCCGATGCGAGGAGTACCTCATGCGGGCCCGGGTGGCCTAGGCGGACTACGAAAGTCCAGGATTAGGCTCGCATAATGATACTATGGGCGAATGTCCCTGCTTCGATCATTAGCAGCCTAGAAGAGACCGGTTGCGTTACACCTGTTTGCTCTTATTTATGTTGTGGCACTGTGTGCGGTTAATTGGTTTTTCGTACATATCTGTGGATTTGGTTTGGAAATGTTATGATTTCATTATAGTATTTTCAGTTTCACATACTTGGTACTGTTATCGACCTCGCCCTTGAGGCTGCGTTCATGCCGCAGGTCGAGGTACATCGGTTGTTGATCCTCGCTTTTAGGATCACCGTTCTGCTTTTGGGAAGCCCCGTTTCTCCGGAGGCTTATCTTTTGGTATGATTCCCTGTAATTGTAGATTCATGTACATTCAGGGGTATGACGGGTCCCTGTCCCGTCATAGTTGTTACAAACTCTTAGAGGTCTGTAGTCCTGTTGTAAATTGGGTTTTGTAAAGGATGTAACTGTTCAGTTTTTGTTATATTTATATTTACAGAAAGGTAACCATTTTGGTTAGCCTGTTTCTTATTTTATATTGTTTCATGTTATGAGTTACTTCCGCTGGTTTTTCTCTGATGTTGTATCACTAGGGTGCCCGGGGTAAGACACCAGTCACGGGCCCGAGGTCAGGTCGTGACAACTTGTGACGTCCATAACTCATTACTCCGATGTACGATCGACGAAAGGTTTATTGCGTTGGAAACTAGACTCGACAAACTTCATTTTAGGCTTTTGAAACACCTAAAAACACCTCGTATACCAGGAGATATACCTCTTCAAAGTTGGATGAAATCTGCCCAACCTTGACCGAGAGCACCATTTAGAGAGCAAAGGTTTTGCTCAAAATTTTCTAAGTGTTGAACTTGTCTTGCACCTCCCCTTGTATTTATAAGACAACCAAGGGTCAAGATGAATCCATATGTAAGGTCAAGATGAAGGACTAGTGGAGTGGGACCCACCTCCACTTGTCTCCAAAATATCTAAGTCAAGCCAAGTCTTCCAAGACAAGTGGGGGTGACACGTGTCGCCCCCCAATTGGTCCAAAATATTTTCATCTTCAAAAATCTCAATAGTTGGTCAAAAGATCGAAAACCTTGTGGGCCCCACGATATCGTAAAATATTTCGGGTGGGCCCCACATGACCAAATCTGGAAATAAAATTCCATAATCCCAATAAATTCTATAAGTCCCAAATACCAAATTTGATAATCAACTTCTCATTATTAAACACTTTTCCTTCACGGGTTTCCGAAATTTTCTCTTAAGGAAAAAGTGTATCTTCTATCGTTTCACGATTTAAACCTTAACGTCTTACGTACGTTCTCTTATTCATGTGTTGGAACTACGGGGTGTAACACTTTCACGAGACTAGATATTACTTATGCAGTATAATATGTGTCTTTATTTATGCATGATCCAAGGATTGAGCATATGCATGCGCTCAAACGAATTATATGATACATATATGGAACACTTGATTTTGGATTGCATTTATATTCGTCCTCCGTCTCCATTCTTGTGTCATATACAGATTTTGATTAGGGTGGTTGTCCAGATATCAGACGTTCGACATCTAGTTATTGTATGTTCCTTGGGATAACTTGATCTCTTGGTCGGCTAAACGCCAGGCTACGTTATCACGATCCAGTGCGGAAGTTGAGTATCAAGGGGTAGCCAATGTGGTTTCTGAGTTATATTGGCTACGTAACCTTCTACTAGAGCTACATTTTCCTATTCAGAAGGCTAACTTGGTCTACTGTGATAATGTGAGTGCAAACTATATATCTGGAAATCCGGTCTAATATTAGCTTACTAAACATATCAAGATGGACATACACTTTGTTAGAGAAAAGGTAGCTCGTGGACAAGTACACGTTCTCCATGTCCATTCGCGATATTAGATTGCTAACATATTTACTAAAGGTCTTTCCTTGGTTCTATTAGAAGATTTTAGGGACAGTCTCAGCGTACGTCAACCGCCCGCTACGACTGTGAGGGTGTAAAAGATCAATATACACATGTATATAATGGTCCAATTTAGACTCCACAAATTGTAATTCATGTATAATTATAATTATGGTATTATTCTTGTACTAGAAAATGTATTAGAATTAAAGTAGGAAAAAGTAGAATTATTTTATATATTCACCATCTTTAGGAATTGTATATATACCTCTCATTATCAAAGAAAATAATCAAGGGATTATTTCTTACATGATATCAGAATTCTAGGACAAACTTTTCCTCTCCCAAAAATATTTTCTTCCGCTGCCCGAGGCGTGGCCGACGACCATACTCCATTCGATCCATAAATTTTATTTTCTTCTTCGCAAATCCCTAATTCTTCCATTGTTCTTCCCTTATGTCTACCTCAAAGAACACATTTTATCCAGCTCATACAGTCTCTAACATCAAGAACCATATCCCTATTGTTCTTGAGATGGAAAACGTCCAATACGCAACATAGGCAAAATTATTTAAAGTTCATGCACATTCGCATCAAGTCCTTCATCACATCATCCCCTCCATAACGGGCATGTCGAATGTGCTTACACCCGAGGATGACCCTGTGTTATGGACAACCCTTGATGCTACCGTACTTTAGTGGATTTATTCCACAATCTCTACCGAACTTTTACAGACGATTATTGAACCTGATGTCACGATGATGGAAACTTGGAATAGAGTGCGTTATATTTTTCAAGACAACAAATATTCCCGTATTGTCAATCTTGAGCAGAAATTTTTCCATGTCAACATGGAAGAATTACCGAATGTCTCAGCTTATTGTAAATGACTGAAAAAATTGGCAGATCAATTTTAAAATGTTTGTGCGCCCATCACCAATGATCATATTGTTCTCCAGATGGTTGCAGGCCTATCTGAGGCCTATAATAGTGTTGGGACGCTTCTTCATCAAAGTAATCCTCTCCCCCAGTTTTACCAGGTTCGTTCCATGCTCACATTGGAAGAGGTCGGCTTGACTAAAAAGGTGGCTACCGGAGCAAATTTCCTCATAATGATGGCCACATCAAACGACCCTCACTCCTTCAAAGACGATGCAAACCAAAACCGAAACAACGGTGGCGGGAAAAAGGGTCAAAATCGTAAAAATAATGGCAATAACCACGATGGCGGTCGCGGTGGTAACAGTAATCATGATGGTATTAATGGTGGATATAACGATGGTCGTAATAGTGGGCCACAAAAAAACTGGCAGCAGCCATGTGCCTACTAGCCATGGGGCTGGGCCAGTGGCCAGTGGCCCAACTTCCCTTACCCGTCATCATAATTTTCCGGGAACTGGGCCTAATTCGGGAATCTCTCCAAGCCCAGTTTCCCATTCCAAAATGGTAACTCTCAGTCAGTTGGGCCAGCGCAACAGTCTGGAATGCATGGGCCTCGGCCTTAATAGACCTATACAGCTGTGGGTCCCGCCAGTCCCGACACCCACGAATAGTGAAGCCGCAATACACACACTTCGATTGAATCCACCGGATGTGAATTGGTACATGGACACCAGAGCCACTTATCATATGACATCCGCACAAGGTAATCTCTCATCTTATTTCAATTTGAGCAAAAATCATGGCATTATTGTTGGTATTGGCAACTCAATTCCATTTCGTGGTTATGGCCATACAAATTTGTCTCCCCCAAATCTACCTCTATTCTTAAAATGTTCTTCAGGCCCCTAACTTAATTAAAAATTTGGCGTCTGTCCGAAAATTTACCACATATAATTGGGTTTATGTTGATTTTAATCCTTTTGGATTTTCTGTGAAGGATTTCAAAATGGGGATACCTCTAATGAGATGTAATAGTAGGAGATAAGTTTATCCAGTCACCGCTATTTCTATAAGTCAAGCCACACCTTCTACATTTGTCACTATTGCTCCTTCCTTCTGGCATACACGTTTGGGTCATTCGGGGTCGTCTATTATTTCTTCTTTGCATAAAAATAAATTTATTACTTGTAAGGGTACGCGTAGTACTCCATTTTGTCTTTCTTGTCCGTTAGGGAAACATGCTAGATTGCCTTTTGTAGCCTATACTTCTCGTACTTTGATGCCTTTTGACATTATTCATAGTGACTTATGGACATCTCCTGTTTTAAGTTCTTTGGGTCATCGTTATTATGTATTCTTTTTGGATGATTATTCTTATTTTTGTGGAACTTTCCTTTATCCAATAACTGTCAAGTGTTTCCCACCTTCTTAAAATTTAGTGCATTCATCCGTACCTAATTCGAACGAGAAATTAAAAATATTCAACACGATAATGGAAGAGAAAATGATAATGGGTCATTTCTAGAGTTTTGTGACACTCATGTCATATCTTTTTGGTTTTCTTGTCCACATACGTCCTCCCAAAATGGAAAAGCCGAGAGAAAAATGTTTTCCATAAATAATATTATCCGTAACTTGCTCGCCCATGCTTCATTACCACCTTTTTGTATCATGCATTACAAATGACTACATACTTACTTAACATCTTCCCGCATAAAGGCTTAGCATATCAATCCCCACTTAAAATTCTTTACAATAAAGATCCTTCGTATTCTCATCTTAGGATATTTGGGTGTTTATGCTATCCACTATTTTCGTGTACTACAATTAACAAACTTCAAGCCCGCTCTACCGCTTGTTTATTTTATGTTATCCATCTAATCATCATGAATACCAATGTTATGATTTATCCTCTTAAAAAATCATAATTAGTCGCCATGTTATTTTTTATGAGTCTCAATTTCTGTTTGCTAAATTGTGTAGTTTAGTGTCTAGTTCATATAATTTTTTAGATGATGAGATCTCACCGTATTTTATCTACCATTTATCGAAAATGTTCAGGAACCAAATCTGCCAGCCGCAGACTTATGCTGTTCATAGTTGTTCACTTGAACAACCTGAATTTTTGCCAAAACACAAAACGACGTCGTTTTGTCAAAACACCAAAACGACGTCGTTTTGTGTGTAAAAAATAAAAATGAGGTCTTTTTAGCTTTCTTTCCTCTTTCTTGCCATAAAAGAATAAAAACGAGGCTTCACTGGATCCCAATTCTCATCCATTCTCCTCTAATCTTCATTCACCATTTTAAGACCCATCAAAGTTCAAACACTCCATCTGAAGAATGAATGCCTTCGAAGTTCGAAATGCTTTCCATCACTCAGTTTCACGGGCTTCTTTACTTCTTACTTCAGGAAAAACTCCATTAATGTCTTAATGCAATCCAATCCAATCGACTATTAAACAAAACATCAAACCCTAAATCTTAACCAAAAGTCCAAAACTAGCTGCGACTTCATTCTTCCACAGTTCTTCCGAGTTTCGACTTCCGCAGTTCAATTCCACCATGACTCGCGTAGTTGCATTGCCCTTGCTCGCACCTCGCTGCTCCTACTCTGCTTCTCCTGTTCGCCATCGCCATCGCCATAGCAAACTCTACTGTTGTTGTGTACTTGTGTAAGTGTTTTGATCTGAATTTGTTGCATCCGTGTGTTACAGTTTGCTAATTGGTAGAATTGCTACAGTTTGTTTATTAAGTTAAGTTTGTTTTGATTCTATAAGATGAAAAGATATTTCCAAACACACCTAAACTTTCAGACTCCAATTAGTACTCAAGTTTTAAAACACAATGTAATGGAGATGGAGTAATTAGAAATGGATCCTGCACTAAGAAAACCAATTGGTGAATTTCACCCAAATCTTCAAGATAGCATAAGGAGAGCATTTCTTATTAAAGGTCCACACCGTCCAAAAATAAAGGATGAGGATTATCCAGTTACCAATATTGGAGGTAATCGAAAATTTAGGAATCGCTGGTATGCTCCATATTTAGAATGAATGTGTTACACCCCGTATTTACAGGACATGTCTTAAGAACGTACGTGAGAATTCCTAATGTTAAGATTAGAGACTTGTAAAAATTTATCGGAATTATGAAATTGTCGGAAAACGAATATTGTGACGAATGGGAGGGAGACACGTGTCACCCCCCCTTATGTTTGTCTTGGACGAAATGTAGCATGGGCACAAGGGTCATTTGACCCTTGTTAGGAAGACAAGTCTTGCAACTTGTAGAGCTTGAGAAAATTGACTTAGTCAATGGGTCCACAAGGCTTGATATTTAAGAGAACCTCATCCTAGCCACCCATTTGTACACATCTTGACCCTCCATTGTGCTTTATAATACTACTAGTAGCAAGACTAAGTTCCACACTTAGAAATTTTTTCAATAATTTCAAGAACAACAAATGAGGCTCTCGGGTTCATGCCCATTTGAAAGAGAATTTTTTTCGTTTCTTATCCATTAAGCTCCAAACTTTAAACCAGGGTTCATGAGTGTATTGTAAGTATATCTCAATAGAAAAATCCCGGAAAAAGATAGTTTTCGTGTTAGTCGCAAGATGAAAACCTAGTTACTTTTCTAGGTTTTGTTTGGAAGATTGAAGGAAATTTGTTGGTGTTGTTCTAAGGGTCTCAAGTGGCGGATTGAAGTGTCTTGAAGAAGCTCTAAGTTGCTAAGGAGCGACTTCGGATTTGGAGTTGGATTAAGATTCGTTGAGGTAATAATCTTGTCTCTTAAAAGTGTTACAAGATTATATATATTGTTGTTAGCTTTACATGTTTGCTAGCATGAGGTATATGTGTTGAAGTTTATAAGTAGTATGGATTGATTGTAGCCTTAAATCCGAAATGTCATTTAAGCCATGTGAAGTTGGATTACAAATTGGTCGTGTATTAGAATCGTCGCATGTTACTTACTTGAAGATTATAGTAGTATAATCGATTGCGACTTGATATCATGTTATGCTAACAACTTGGATTGAAATGGAAATTGGATAAGAATTGGTGTTATTGTACCCAATGTGGCCGAATTGGACTAGTAGTTTGTATTTGTTTGATATCTTTTATGGGGCGTAATTTTACACGTCTAGTAGGCGTGTAATCCCCTATTGTTAATTGCATTGTTTGGGCCTTAAATGTGGCGTGTTTGGTTATTGAATTCGGCCTTGAAAAAGGTGGCAAATTGAGTAGAAACAAAGGAGGTGTTGTCCGATTTTCCGTAGAATTTAGTGACTTAACACTTAGAATATTCTACGTTTGAAGTAAGAGGTTAATGGACGTATAGTGGCCATTATAGGTTGAAGTACTAAGTATAGCGTATTCTACTTGGAGGATGGAATAACTATCAAGGTTGAAGTACTTTGGAGCATTTTGCTATTTGTCGATAATCGTCGCGAGGTATGTGAACCTCTTCCTTCCTTTGGCATGATTCTATATATGGAATATACATGTGGTATTATTTCATGTTTCCTTCTACTCTTAGAAGTTAAGAGGTTTGTGTGTGATTTACTCTATGTAAGGTTTATGTCAAAGTTATCCTAAGTCCTTACCGAGTCTTATGGGGATGTTGGTAAGAGTCGTTAGGAGGTACTTTGGAGCCAAGTTAACTTGGCTAATTTATGGCACGAATAAGAATAAGTATCGAACAAGCCATTGCAGCGTTAATAAAGGAAAATGTAATGACAATTGATAATATTAAAATAAGTAGAATTCTCCATCTGCATAGAAACTAAGATAAGACAAAATTGTATTACATTTTCTAGATCATGGCTACTTGAATAAGATCGTTATAAATAAGTATAACTTATTCACAACGCACCAATGTATATGTTACTTAACTTATAAGAAGTTACGTATGAAGTTTTAAGACTATGGATCTCAAATTCTTAAAAGTTAAGAGACTTTATTTTTCAAGTTATGGGACTTGATTCTTAAAGGAAGAAATGAATTGATTTACAAGTATATAATACTTGATTTGGAAAGACTTGATTTCTAAAGTTAAGAAACTTGTTTTCATAAAAGTGAAGAGACTTGAAGTATTTTGAAAGCTATGTGATTTTATTTGAAAGTATAAGTCTCTTGGTTATAAAAGGAATGAATTTGTCTAAGACATAAAGAGTTATAACGACTTTATGGGAAGTTGGTTATAACAACTTTATGGAAGATTAAAAGAATGGGTTTCTTCAGTAATGTATGTAAAGAAATGACTTGAAATAAAGAAGGGCAAATTGTTTTAAAGGTACCAATTGCTTAAGGTTTTAAAGAAAGAAGTCACGTGATTTAGAAGCCTATAATTGTATTTCTAAAAAGGTATTGTGACTTGTCTTGAAAAGTAAGTATGACTTGATACTACGGTTATTAGTATCTTGGAAGTTTTATTTGAAAAAGAGTCATTTTAAAGGAGTAGAGGTGCGTAGTACTTTGGGTTAAATTCCCGGATTTCTAGGTGTGAAACGAAAGTGCCATGCGTTTGTAAAAATGGAAGTCTAAAGGTTTAATGAACTTGCCTACGTTTGCGTGATAGCTTTGAGTGCAAATATTATATGTTTACGTTGTCGTGACTCTCAGTTGGAGGGCCGGTTGTCTTGTTGTAAGTTTGCTTGGACGTACCGACAGTGATGTGGGATTCCACGGGTATGCTTCCATTATGATTGATCCTTGGACATGCTTATACGATGTGGGATTCCGGGGCATGTGTCACGACCCGTTCCGGGGCCCGTGACTGGTGCCTTACCCGGGCACCCAAGTAGTCATACATCAGAGTAATCAGCGGAACATAAAAATAATACATGAAACAAAATGTGAAATGAGACACATTTTACCTGAGAGAAAATCGCCTTACGGCATATATATATAATTACAAAGTTGAACAGTTTAATCCTTACAACCATGCCCACAATAAAGCATGCACTTAAGATTTATACAACAACTATGACGGACGTGGCCCGCCATACCCCGAATGTACAAGAACCTATGCACTCGTGGTAACATACCAAAAGATAAGCCTCCGGAGGAACGAGCTTCCCAATACGCTGAAATGTGATCCTAAACGCGGATCGGCAGTGATGTACCTCTACCGCATGATGAACGCAGCCCCGGCGAGGTCGAGACAACAAGTACCAAGTATGTGAAATCAGAATATCAGAATGAAATCATAATAGTCTATATAAAGCAGGAGACATGTATGATAACCAAACTACAGTACACACATATAACAGTTATATTAAGTCAGGGACTCACGCCCTCCAAGTCATTACTCAAATATAAATATTGGGTCTCACGCCCACAACATCAATCATGCCCGTGGAATACCTTCCTCACTGCCGGCAATATATGATATGATAACACCAAGAAGCACACCTGAACACCAAGTCCTACCTGATGCCAAAACCGTACTAACAATACTATACAACCAAACCACGAAGCTGACACGGGGCAAGTACGAAAGCCGACTACCAGATACCAAGGCCGGCCACGTAGCTGACCGGGGCAAGTACGAGGGCTAACTACCAGGTACCAAGGCCGTATCACGAGACTTCGTCACTACACTGAACGGGGCAAGTGCGAGGGCTAACTACCAGGTACCAAGGCCGAATCAGCCACGAGACGGGGCAAGTACGAAAGCCGACCACCAGGTACCAAGGCCGAACAGTAAGAAACCTCATGGAGAGCTAGTCCATGGAATAACACTATCAACAGGAGCGTACCCGTGGAATTCTCCGTCACTGCCGGTACGTCCAAGTAATATCATAACAAATCAGCCGGCCCTCCATTGAGAGACGCGGTGGTATAGAAATACAATGCTAGCACGACAAGGCTATCACACGCGAACATAGGCAAGTTTCACAACAACAAGCATAGGTAAGTTATACATGACTCAAGGTACTTTCATTTTATGTCAAAGTCCGGGTTTTAACCCTAAAGTACTACGTACGTTAAATTCCTTTTAAAGATCCATTTCTTTTACAAAGGTCACCCGATATCCGTAGTATAAAAATAGAGTGACTAACATTGTTAAGTAAACCAAAATGCTTTCCTTTGTAAAAATTTAGTAACAACATTATTTTCCAAACGTTCAAGTTTGCCTAATTTCAAATGCTCAAGTTTCTCATTTTCGAAAAGGTTTCGTAGTTCATAGTTTTAATCCTTTAAAACTTAATTCTCCTTTAAACAATTTGAGAAACATATGCCTTATATGTGAGTAGGTTATTCTTGTTTATAATCAATCTTATTAAAGCAGCCATGATCTAGGAAATGTAATATCATTTTGTCTCATCTTAGCTTCAATGCAGATGGAGGTTTCTACTGGTTTTAATAATACTTAATTATTCAATACATTTTCCTTTATTAACGCTGCAGTGGTTTGTCGATCATTCTCGATTTCCAAATCAAGAAACATTTCTCCTTTTAAAAACCAAGTACTCATTACTCACGAATGAGGTTTCACACAAAATTCATATTAATTCATTCAAGTCAAGTCTCTTATCTTTTAAGATCAAGTCTCTTATCTTTTAAGATCAAGTCTCTTAACTTCTAAAAATCAGTAAACCATTCTCTTTATCTCTCTTAAGACATTATACCTAACTTCCCATAAAGCTAGTATAACTCTTATGTTTTCAAAACCAAGTATTACTCTTCTTTCAGAAAGGTTTCTTAATTCTTTTGAAATACTTCAAGATTCTTTATTATTCTTGATCAAAAGACATTGCCGTAACACTACATTCAGTTAACACACGTACGCCTACCGTACTATATATATATTCTTTTAAAATACTTCAAGATTCTTATTATTCAGGCTTAAGTCAAAAGACATTGCCACACGTACGTCTACCGTACTATATATTCTTTTAAAATACTTCAAGGTTCTTATTATTCAGGCTTAAGTCAAAAGACATTGCCACACGTACGTCTACCGTACTATATATTCTTTTAAAATACTTCATGCTCAAGAGTATAGGAAGAATCACATACCTCGCGACGATTATCGACTATAAGCAAAACGCTCCACGGCTATACCCCGGCTAGCCTTGTCCATCTTCCAAGTAGTACATGCTACTCGCAGAACATTCAACCAATAAGGTTATCAGTCTACTGTAAATACAGTCCTGTGTAAGTACAGTTGAATCTTCTACTTATATTCTTCTGATGTGATTTCAGTTCAATTCTCTTCTATGAATCTTATATTTATTTATATACAACTACAGTATGTAATTTCCAATTACAATAGAAGTACAGTAGTATTTACCTCGATAAGCCCAAAATTATCCAAGTATATGTCGATCCTGAGCGACGTTTAGCTCCTACTCTGGGCGCTCCAACCCGCTCCAAACAACCCTTAGAAGTTCTACGCAACTTCTACTTAACACTTCAACCGACTATGAAGGTTTTCCCTTAGGGTTTCGTTTAGTGGCTAAAGGAAAGTATAATAGTATTTTCGGGCTCTACGTATAGAGGTAACTTTGGAAAGTACTACAAGGTATTTGGGCTAAAGTATTTTGGTATAATAACAATACTTGGAGAGTATTTCTATACCACAAAGGGGGGTATTATACGAAACCACTAGGCAAGGGTAGAGTCTCGGCCAAGGCTTCCCAAGAGGGGGGGGACCTTGGACGAACACAACACTTAAGGGGGAGAGGGTTTTTAGACTTGGAGAAAGATTTTTGGATGAAGAAGTTCATCAACTAAGGGGGGTATTTATAGGTCAAGCAATGGCCAACCAATGGCCAAGATCAAGACAAGTGTTAGGCAAGTGTAGGGTGGGGATTTGGACATGTGTAAGTGGGTCCCACTTGCTCATCAACTACACAAAATATCTCACAAATATCCTACCTAACCTTGACTACAAACAAGGCACAAAAAACGTGCCAATGCTAGCCCTTGCCGTCCACAATCTCACGTCCAATGTGAGGGTGACACATGTCACCCTCCCGTTGGTCCAAAATGTTTCGTCTCTCGGAAAAATCCGCAAAAAAAATAAAAATGACATAGCCGTATTTTTCCCTTCGCAAGTCTTGTAAAACGTTTCGTCGAAAAACGATTCTTTTCGGCACTTGTGTACAAATTTCGAACCTTGCCAACCTTAAGGCTTAAATTTTTATACGTACTCCCTCACGTACATACTCTGGAAATACGGGGTATAACATTCTCCCCTCATTAGAAACATTCGTCCCGAATGTTCCTTCTCAAGACGTATAACGATAAGGTTCCTCTAACAAGTTGCCAACGCCACACCTGGCCATGAAATAACACACGTTCTCTTCCTTCCTTACTCGTCGTGCCCTTCTCGAACACTTGAACTCTTCTAGTATACGTACCATGTTATACCCCGTATTTCCAGAGTATGTACGCAGGAACGTACGTAGGAAATTTCGAACTTCAAGTAGGCTTGGCCGATTTAATTTTGTGCACAACACCCGGTTAGAGTCGTTTTTCTACAAACGTTTTCCACGACTTTCGTAGGGGAATTTCCGGCTATGTCATTTTTAATTTTTGCGGATTTTTCCGAGAGACGAAACATTTTGGACCAACAAGAGGGCGCCACTTGGCACCCTCCAATTGGTGGCTTGAAATCGTCCAACTTGGACGAAATGGACAAGTAAGGCACGTTTTTTGTGCCTTGACAAAGTCAAGGGTAGGTAGGATATTTGTGTTTGGTAAATCCTAGCCCTACACTTGCCTAACACATGGATTGATCTTGGCCTTTGGTTGGCCATCCCTTGACCTATAAATACCCCTCTCCCTTTGATGAATTCTTCATCCTTTCCACAAATCCTTAAGTGTTAAACTCTCCGGCTCCCTTGTTGTGTTTTCGTCCCCCCCCTTTGTGAGGCTTAGCCGAGAGCACCCTTCCCCCCCTTGGCCGAGAGTACCCCCCCCTAGTGGGGTAGGCCGAGGGGTATACACCCCCCCTTGTGGTGTTGTCTCGTATATATACCCCCTCTTGGTAGAAATACTCTCAAAAGTATTGTTATAATGCCCAAATTACCTTAGCCATATACCTTGTAGTATTCTAAGGATATACCTATACGAAAAGCCCAGAAAATACTATTATACTTCCGTCAGTCACAAAACCGAAACCCTAGGAAAATCTCCATAGTCCGTTGGAGTATTGTGTAGAAGTTGGTTAGAACTTCTAAGGGTGGTTTAGAGCGGGTTGGAGCGCTCGGAGTTGGAGCTAAACGATTGCCCAGGATCGACTTTATACTTGGATAATTATGGGCTTATTGAGGTAAATATCTTGTCCCTCTATTGTAATTGGAAAGTACATATTGTTAGAATATATAGTTGAAGTATACTATATATAGAACTGAACGTAGTTATTGGCAATGTCTTTTGACTTAAGCCTGAATTTAAAGAAGATTCGAATCAGTAATTACTTAGGTCAGACATGAGACTTGTGAAGTAGTACCGTGGAGTAGAATTGTACGTTAGGTTAGATGTATAACCCCTGGTTGGCTTGGTAGCCGATAGAGGAGGAGATTTACGCTTGCGGGGAGGTGTACGAATTTTCTGTAGAATGTTCTGCGAAGGGATCTAAATGTTAATAAAGCGCCTTGTGGCCTTATAGGTTGAAGTACTACGTATGGCGCGATCTACTGGCTAAGGAGTAGCCGACGGTTTGAAGTACTTGGAGCGTTTTGCTATTAGTCGATACTCGTCGCGAGGTATGTGAACCTCTTCCTATCTCTTCTAGCATGATATGTGTGAACTATGTAGTACGGTAGACGTACATGTGCTAAATGTATTTGGTTGGTTTAAAACATAAAGTGTTATAACAGCTTTATGGGAAGTTGGTTATAACAGCTTTATGTTGGTAAGAAAATACTTGTGGTTTTTAAAAAGGTAACTGATTTGAACTATAACTGGCGTGTTATGTGTTAATAAAGAACTTGAAGTATTTCAAAAGATTTTTGAATCATTTCGAAAGAAGAAGTAATACTTGATTTGTTTTGAAAACTTAAGAGTTATGCTAGCGTTATGGAAAGTTAGGTATAACGTCTTAAGAATGTTTTACTGATTTTGGAAATCAGAATGTGTATCGACAAACCACTGCAGCGTTTATAAGAGGAAATGTTTTTAATAATTAAGTATTATTAAAACCAGTAGAAACTTCCATCTGCATGTAAGCTAAGATGAGACAAAATGATATTTCCTAGATCATGGTCATTGTAATAAGATTGTTATAAACAAGAATATCCTACTCACATATAAGACTTATGTTTCTCAGATAGTTTAAAGGAGAATTATATTCTTAAATAAATAAGACTATGAACTACGAAACCTTTCTAAAATGAGAAACTTGAACATTGGAAATTAGGCAAACTTGATCATTGGAAAAGAATGTTGCTACTTGATTTTACAAAGAGAAGTAATTGATTTACTTTAAAAGGATAGTCACTCTATTTTATACTACGTATTGTGTGACATTGGGAAAGTAACGATCTTTTAAAGAGTTAATGTATGAAGTACTTTGGGATAAAACCCGAACTTGTTGGCATATAGTAGAAAGTACCTGTGTGTATAACTTGATTGTGTTGGTTTGTGATAGCACAGTAATACTTTCTTGTTGATTGATAAGTAAACATGCTAGGATGCTACGTGTGTTAGTATCTTGTGATGTTGTGTAAAGGGTTACCTTTGTTGTGCTTATGTTGCTTAACGATAAGTCGTTGTGTTAGTATTTTACATCACTCATCTCTTGAGATGATTCCGGTTAAGCCGCTCCGATGCGGGGTAGACTCAGCGGGTCGATGGACCTATGATTCGAGAATACCTACGCAGTCCCGGGGCCTATGCGAGCTACGAGTTCCGAGTTAGTGTCGTCCTTTATGGGCATGCGTCCATGTGGGCCATGCGGATCGCGGTCGGGGCGATACCGGAGTAGCTACCCTCGATGCGGGAATACCTCATGCGGGCGATGAGATTGGCCTATGCGGAGTCTGCGGAGTTCGAGGTTAGACGCAGACATATGACATCGCGGGCAAGTGGCCGCCTTTGATCATGTGACGGTGCAGACAGATCTTATGATACGATTCATGACCTTGTTGGTACTGCGTGGGTTTTTAGTAGTCGGCTATGCCTTCGTACTTACCCCGCAGTTTTATTATGACACAGTGGGACACGGTGTTCATGTGTGTTCCTTGGTGCTTTTATATCATAGATCGCCAGCCGAGGAAGGTATTCCACGGGCATGATTGATGTTGTGGGCACGAGACCCATTGTTATACTTGAGTGATGACTTGAGGCGTGAGTCCACGACTTGACATGATCGCTTTGTTGTAAAGCGTAGTTTGGTTATCATACATGTCTCCTGCTTTATATGATCGCTATGATTTCATTTACGATATGTATTTTCAGTTTCACATACTTGCACTGTTATCGACCTCCTTCGGGCCGCGTTCATGCCGCGTGTTGAGGTACACCGCCGTTGATCCTAGCTCGTGGTCGCGATTGCGTTGGGAAGCTCCGTTTCTCGGAGGCTTATCGGTGGTATAGTCCCCGCCGTCGTAAGTGTTTACATTCGGGGTTTGGCGGGCCCCGCCCGCCATTGTTGTCGTATCATTCTTAGAGGTCAGTAGTAATCGCTGTTGTGGGGGTTTGTAAAAAGGATTAAACTGCTCATGTTGAAAAAGTTGCTATTTATATATATACCGAAGGTAACCGTTTTGGTTAGCTTTGTCTTCTTATTTCACCGTCTTATTACACCGTTTCTTGTATTGTCTTTATGTTCCGCTTATTACTCTGATGTATGTCTACTTGGGTGCCCGGGGTAAGGCACCAGTCACGGGCCCGGGTTCGGGTCGTGACAAAAGTGGTATCAGAGCAGTTAATCCTCGGAAAGTGTCTGACCGTATCGATGAAGTCTTGATTATCGGTGTGTTGTGCACCACACCAATAATCGTGAGGCTATAGGGTATTTAGGATTGGTTTCTATTCTTCTCACTCGAGATCGTGCCTTAGAGCCGTGTTGTAAGTTGGACCCTCTCGACGTATTTCTTTCCTCACCGCTATGCCTCGCGTAGGCAACCCGCCCGGGAGGCGCAAGGCGGAGCTGCGAGTAAATACTGAGGGTTACGTGGCACAGCCCAATCATCACCGGTGGTGCTTCATTCGGGAGTTCTGCGGCGTCACTAGCCCAAAGAAAGTTTAGCACGGCGGCGGTTCCTCTGCGGCCATGATATTTGAACCTTCGGCTCGCGACCGAGCAGAGAATATAGATTGCAAAGAGGCGACCCTATTACTAGCTATGGATTTATCTACCGAGAGTATACCGATGTACCGCGAATCTTGATGAATATCAACGAGAGGTTGTGCAAGAGTAGTTCTTGATTAGGCTTGAGCATGGCGATTATGCGAGCTTATACACAGCAGGCCGAGAAACGTAGAGATCGACGGGTTAACCAAGGACAGCAGAAGAGGGCCAGAACAGCAAGGTCCTTTGGTAACTTTCGAGGCAAGTCACCTCACCAGCAGATTTGATTATGCATATCCACAATGCAGAGTGGTCTTCCACGGATTTCAGGACGTTCGGGGTATGCAGGAGTTGGTTAGAACTCCAGGGCTTCCGGTCATTGGCGGGCGTCGCCATCCCGGGGAATGTCGTCTTTTAGTTGGTACTTGTTGTACCTATGACCGTCAGGGTCTGTTGTCGATAGAGTGTCCTTGTAGGAGGACTTTGCCTTCAGTACCGGTGGGTAGTTCGTCACCTCCCTTAGCTATGCGCCCTACGGGGCAGGTTTGATTAGAACGACTAAGGGGAGTGAAGCGATGAACATAGATCTATCCTTAACCCTCAGAGTTTTGTATAGGTGATAAGGTGAGTATACCTTAGGTGCTATGTTCGATAGCGATGTGTTAGTTGTGATTTGAAATCATGGTTGTTTAACCGAGTAAGATTTTGGGGATAGAAAGTGTGAGCCTTAGAGCTTTATACGTAGAGACCTTAGAGGTGAGGCCATCTCGAGAAAAAGGTGTAGTGTTATGTTTGACTTTATCGGAGTGCATAGTGCACGTGAGTTATGTTGGGACAGGTCCTAGTAGTGTGGAATGAAAGAGGGTAGTTGAGCTAAGAAGACCGCTAGGTTTTAACGTGATTAGTGAGATTGTTCGGTTGAGCTAGTATGATGCGCGTTGCTGGTCGGGTTGAGGCCACATTGCGGGTCAACCCGCGGCGATTTTGGTGGTGGGGTCGGTTGTGGTGGTCGCCTTGTGGTAGGGTCACGAGGGTGTTAGGCCCATGTTCGATTAACCGGTGTCTGAGTTCGTGGATGCGTTCGACCGGTGGTGGTCGATGGGGCAGCCCATCGTGTTCTTCGTTCGGGACCGTTTACTCGGTGTGTTGAGTTATCGAAGGGTTGAAAGGCTGCACGGTGCCTACCTTCACCTTATGTCGAGCGGTGAAGCCCGGGTTGTGGCTATTTTCGTTTTCTAAAAGTTTACCGAGCGAGATTAGGAACTCGGTGAGTCTCGAGTCGCGTTCGCCCTCGGGCGGTGTTTGGATTTCGAGGATAGTTGTGGGATTGTTGTCTCTGTGGAGGTAGTGTTTGATCTACCATTTCGGTGTTCGGATATCGCCTTATGAAGCCTTGTAGAGGCGGAAGTGTAAGTTGTCGATCGATTGGTTCGATGTTGGCAAGGTTGACGGTTGGTTGAGCTTGTTCGGCGGTGTGGATAGTGAAGCTTGTCTAGAAGAGGTTCGCACTCGGAGGAATCGTGCGGATAATCGGCGGCGGCGCAGAGTTCGAGTTGGTCGGTCTTCTTGAAAGTACCACCGGGTTTGGAGTGCGGCGAGTTTTGAAAAAGCAGAGGAACTTAGCGAGTTACTTTGGGCCTTTGTGAGTTCATGTGAAGGATAGGCGAGTTGCCTTTATGTTAGCATTTGCCGTCCGACGTAGGAAGCGATCGTCCGGTCTTCGTATTGTGATGTTCGGTGAAGTATCGAAGATCCATCCAGAGTGTTCCCAGTTAATGATGACCACGTTAGAGATAGTAACCCCGAGTTTTGAATACTGAAGCAGTATCAGAAATATGGTAAGAGTTCGAGTGTACGACAGCCTCAGGGATCGCAAGCAGCCCGGTACCATTTGTTGGGTCGTCGGAGCAAGGCTCGCGACAAAGTGACAAAGTGGTATCTACGACGAGTAAAGAGAGAAGAGAGCATGTATGGCGAGCCTAGATGTGATCATTTCTTTTGTAGAGAGAAGGTACGAATGAAGTATATTTTAGACCCTGGAGAGAGGTGGTTGTGGTGATGTTAGAGGTGTTTCCTCGTGGACTTGGATATAAGTATTTTGCGCAGTTGTTTCTGTGGCCATGTGTGGCAGGTTTGTTCTCGTAAGTATAGTAGTGAAGACTATACTGGCGCGCGTTTGTTTTGAGACTTAGAAGGAACATTCGGGACGAATGTTTCTAAGGAAGGAGAATGTTATACCCGTATTTCCAGTATGTGCGCAGGCGTGCGTAGGAAATTCGAACTTCAAGTAGGCAGCGATTTAATTTTGTTACAACACGGTTAGAGTCGTTTTTAGTGAAACGTTTTCCACGACTTCGTAGGGAATTTCCGGCTATGTCATTTTTAATTTTTGCGGATTTTTCCGAGAGGCGAAACATTTTGGACCAACAAGAGGCGCCACTTGGCACCTCCAATTGAGTGGCGAAATCGTCAACTTGGACGAAATGGACAAGTAAGGCACGTTTTTGTGCCTTGACAAAGTCAAGGGTAGGTAGGATATTTGTGTTTGGTAAATCCTGCCCTACACTTGCCTAACACATGGATTGATCTTGGCCTTTGGTTGGCCATCCCTTGACCTATAAATACCCTCTCCCTTTGATGAATTCTTCATCCTTTCCACAAATCCTTAAGTGTTAAACTCTCCTCCTTGTTGTGTTTCGTCCCCTTTGTGAGGCTTAGCCGAGAGCACCCTTCCCCCTTGGCGAGTACCCCCACAGTGGGGTAGGCGAGGGTATACACCCCCTTGTGGTGTTGTCTCGTATATATACCCTCTTGGTAGAAATACTCTCAAAAGTATTGTTATAATGCCCAAATTACCCTAGCCATATACCTTGTAGTATTCTAAGGATATACCTATCTGAAAAGCCAGAAAATACTATTATACTTAGTCAATCCAAAACCGAAACCCTAGGAAAATCTCCATAGTCAGTTGGAGTATTGTGTAGAAGTTGGTTAGAACTTCTAAGGGTGGTTTAGAGCGGGTTGGGCTCGGAGTTGGAGCTAAACGATTGCCGTGATCGACTTTATACTTGGATAATTATGGGCTTATTGAGGTAAATATCTTGTCCTCTATTGTAATTGGAAAGTACATATTGTTAGAATATATAGTTGAAGTATACTATATATAGAGCAACGTAGTTATTAGCAATGTCTTTTGACTTAAGCTGAATTTAAAGAAGATTCTTGAGTAATTACTTAGGTGTATGCTGAGACTTGTGAAGTAGTAGTGGAGTAGAATTGTACCCGTTAGGGTTAGATGTATAACTTAGGTTGGCTTGGTAGCGGCCTCGATAGAGGAGGAGATTTACGCTGTTGTTGCGGGGAGGTCTTTGAATTTTACGTAGAATGTTCTGCGAAGGGATCTAAATGTTAATAAGCGCGCGTGGCCTTATAGGTTGAAGTACTACGTATGGCGCGATCTCTTGGCTAAGGAGTAGCGGTTTGAAGTACTTGGGCGTTTTGCTATTAGTCGATACTCGTCGCGAGGTATGTGAACCTCTTCCTATCTCTTCTAGCATGATATGTGTGAACTATGTAGTGCGGTGACGTCATGTGCTAAATGTATTTGGTTGGTTTAAAACATAAAGCTGTTATAACACTTTATGGGAAGTTGGTTATAACAGCTTTATGTTGGTAAGAAAATACTTGTGGTTTTTAAAAAGGTAACTGATTTGAACTATAACTGGCGTGTTATGTGTTAATAAAGAACTTGAAGTATTTCAAAAGATTTTTGAATCATTTCGAAAGAAGAAGTAATACTTGATTTGTTTTGAAAACTTAAGAGTTATGCTAGCGTTATGGAAAGTTAGGTATAACGTCTTAAGAATGTTTTACTGATTTTGGAAATCAGAATGTGTATCGACAAACCACTGCAGCGTTTATAAGAGGAAATGTTTTTAATAATTAAGTATTATTAAAACCAGTAGAAACTTCCATCTGCATAGAAGCTAAGATGAGACAAAATGATATTTCCTAGATCATGGCTGCTGTAATAAGATTGTTATAAACAAGAATATCCTACTCACATATAAGACTTATGTTTCTCAGATAGTTTAAAGGAGAATTATATTCTTAAATAAATAAGACTATGAACTACGAAACCTTTCTAAAATGAGAAACTTGAACATTGGAAATTAGGCAAACTTGATCATTGGAAAAGAATGTTGCTACTTGATTTTACAAAGAGAAGTAATTGATTTACTTTAAAAGGATAGTCACTCTATTTTATACTACGTATTGTGTGACATTGGGAAAGTAACGTATCTTTTAAAGAGTTAATGTATGAAGTACTTTGGGGATAAAACCCCGAACTTGTTGGCATATAGTAGAAAGTACCTTGTGTGTATAACTTGATTGTGTTGGTTTGTGATAGCCTGGTAATACTTTCTTGTTGATTGATCAGTAAACATGCTAGGATGCTACGTGTGTTAGTATCTTGTGATGTTGTGTAAAGGGGTTACCTTTGTTGTGCTTATGTTGCTTAACGATAAGTCATTGTGTTAGTATTTTACATCACTCATCTCTTGAGATGATTAGGGGTTAAGCGCCTCCGATGCGGGGTAGACTTCAGCGTCGATGGACCTATGATTCGAGAATACCTCATGCAGTCCGAGGGCTATCGAGCTACGAGAGTTCGAGTTAGTGTGTCGTCCTTTATGGGCATGCGGTCCATGTGGCCATGCGGTGCGAAGTCGGGGCGATACCGGGAGTAGCTACCCTCGATGCGCGGAATACCTCATGCGGGCGATGAGATTGGCCTATGCGGGTGCGGGAGTTCGTGGTTAGGCAGCGTACATCGATCTGCGGGCAAGTGGCGGCTTTGATCATGTGACGGTCTAGACAGATCTTATGATCTGATTCGCTGACCTTGTTGGTGCGTGGTTTTTAGTAGTCGGCTATGCCTTCGTACTTACCGTCAGTTTTATTATGACACGCAGTGGGACACGGTGTTCATGTGTGTTCCTTGGTGCTTTTATATCATAGGCTGGCGATGAGGAAGGTATTCCACGCATGATTGATGTTGTGGGCACGAGACCCATTGTTATACTTGAGTGATGACTTGAGGCGTGAGTCCACGACTTGACATATGTTGCTTTGTTGTAAATCGTAGTTTGGTTATCATACATGTCTCTGCTTTATATGATCGCTATGATTTCATTTCTGAGATGTATTTTCGATTTCACATACTCGGTACTGTTATCGACCTCGCCCGGGGCTGCGTTCATGCCGCAGTTGAGGTACACCATCGTTGATCCTAGCTCTCGGTCCACGATTTGGCGTTTGGGAAGCTCCGTTTCTCGGAGGCTTATCGATGGTATAGTCCCCGTCGTCGTAAGTGTTTACATTCGGGGTTTGGCGGGCCCCGTCCCGCCATTGTTGTCGTATCATTCTTAGAAGTGCAGTAATCTTGTTGTGGCGGGGTTTGTAAAAGGATTAAACTGTTCATGTTGAAAAAGTTGCTATTTATATATATACTGAAGGTAACCGTTTTTGGTTAGCCTGTCTTCTTATTTCACTGTCTTATTACACTGGTTTCATGTATTGTCTTTATGTTCCGCTGATTACTCTGATGTATGTCTACTTGGGTGCCCGGGGTAAGGCACCAGTCACGGGCCCGGGTTCGGGTCGTGACATACCACACTTCAGTCATCGCTTTAGTTTCCAAAACTTTGGAGTCACTACCTCCAAACTTGGTCATCTTACTAGCCTCAATCTCCCTTAAGGCCATTCCCGGCCTTCACGATCCGCTTCTGGTCGAACACATCCACGAACTCATACGATGGTCATCTAAACTTGGGCCTAGCACCCTCGTGACCCTACCACCTGGCGGGACCACCCAGAGCTGACCCCACCTCGAAACAGGCCGCGGGTTGGCCCGCAACATGTCCCCAACCCGACCCACTTAACGCATCAAGCTCTTGTTTCCCGATCCGGAACAATCTTACCTAAACAGGTCATGAAAGCTACCACTTCCATTTTACACTACCCAAGGAATTTTCCCACAATTACTCCACGTATACTTATACATTCTGACAAAGATCACCCGCAAAGTCTTGTACTCAAGACGACCTTACATCTAAGGTCTCAACTGTAATATCCTAAGGTTCATCATTTTCTCACCCCAGGCTTACCCTTTTTCACTAACCAGGTTTCTAAATCACATTTTAGCACAAAGCTATCCGAACATAACACTAAACACATCATCATAACATCAATACATACAAGTCTCCAGAGGGTTAAGGATATACCTGAAAATAGGCGGTTCAAAGGATCGCTAAAACTGGGAACTTCCACCGCGACCTCTGCCGTGGCCTGCCGGTGTATGAACATCCTGCCTAGCTATGGAAGGTGAAGAACCCGCAACTGATCCCGTAGTCTGTGCTATCCTACCAGCGCTACCCACAGTCGGGACGATCTCTCGCGGATATGGCCCTGTTGGCCGCAAGAATAACAATCTCCCAAGTTAGTACGACACTCTCCCTTATGAAGTTTTCCACAACGGCCATACTGAGACAAGGGCGACCTCATCCGGCGAGCACTCCTACTCCCCTAAAAATCTGAAACCTGGGAGCCCCGACCTGCTCCTGAATATCCCGAAGGTCCCGAAGGCTGTGGAGGACCACTCTGCACTGGCGGAGGTACATAACTAGTCTGCTGCTGAGGCGGTCCGCCTCGAAAGTTATCAAAGGACCCTGCTGTTCTGGCCCTCTTCTGCTGATCTTGGTCATTCCGTCGACCTCTCCGCTCCTCACATCCAAGTGCATAAGCCTGCATGCGGGCAATGTCCATGCCCGGCTGAAGAGCTACGCCCGAACAAGCCTCTGCCAAGTAGTCATCGAGCCCTGTAACATATCGGTGCACTCGATCCTCCATACTAGCTACTAACGCGGGGACGTACCGGGCCAATGAGTCGAACTCCACACTGTACTCCCGAACCGTACGCGGATTCGCGCAACACCAAAAATGCCGGCCAAGCCCTCGCCGGTGTGGAGGCAAGAAATGTGCAAGAAATGCTCACGAGAACTCTTCCCATATAGTGGAAGTGCATTCTCTCCCGGGCAGCTCGCGAATCAAACGATCGGCGGTATCACGCAGCCGATGCGAACCTAGGACCACTGACTCGGTCTCCGATGCCTTGATCACTCTCATGATCCGCAGAATCGCCGGATGAACTCCTGCAGATCATCCTCGTGCCTCGACCCATAAAACTCGCGGCTACAACTCGGAAAATCCGTAGCCTCAAACTATCGATCTAGGGTGAACCATCGTGCTCTTTGAAGGCTGCGTGTCCGGCCTATCCTCAAGTCGCCACCACGCCATTAATCGGGCCCACTCGTTACCCATCTCTCTGCTCGGTGTGGGGTGGAGGCTCAGTCTTGTGGTCTCTGTAGAGGCTGCCGCTCTACTCGCGACTCCTCTGTGCCTTGCCCTTTTGGGCCGGGTTGCCTGCGCGGAGGCATAATCGGTAAAAGCGAATTACGTCGAGAGGGTCTAACTTATCACGGCTTCAAGGCACGATCTCGTAATGAGAAGAATGAAACTAATCCTAAATGTCTGCGGACTCGATTATAGATGTGGTGCACAACACACCGATAATCAAGACTCTACTAGACACGGTCTGTAGACACTTTCCGAGGATTAACTGCTCTGATACCACTTTTGTCACGACCCATTCGGGGCGTGGTGATGCTTTACCCGGGCACCCAAGTAGTCATACATCAGAGTAATCAGCGGAACATAAAAACAATACATGAAACAAAATGTGAAATGAGACACATTTTACCTGAGAGAAAATCGCCTTACGGCATATGTATATAATTATAAAGTTGAACAGTTTAATCCTTACAACCCTGCCCACAACAGTGCTACAGACCTCTAAGATTTATACAACAACTATGACGGGACAGGGCCCCGCCATACCACGAATGTACAAGAACCTACGGACTGTGGTAACATACCAAAAGATAAGCCTCCAAGGAACGGAGCTTCCAATACGCTGAAATGTGATCCTAAACGCGGATCGACGGTAGATGTACCTACTGCGGCATGAACGCGGCCAAGGAGGTCGATCTAACAGTACTAAGTATGTGAAATCAGTAAATCAGTAAATGAAATCATAATAGTCTATATAAAGCGGGAGACATGTATGATAACCAAACTACGATACACATATAACGATTATATTAAGTCGTGACTCGCCTCCAAGTCATTACTCAAATATAAATATTGGGTCTCACGCCCACAACATCAATCATGCGTGGAATACCTTCGCCACGGTATATGATATGATAACACCAAGAAGCACACACGAACACCAAGTCCTACCGATGCCAAAGCCGTACTAACAATACTATACAACCAAACCACGAAGGCGACACGGGGCAATCGAAGCCGACTACGGATACCAAGGCGGCCACGTGGTGGCCGGCAAGTACGAGGGCTAACTACCGGTACCAAGGCCGTATCACGAGACTTCATCACTACACCGAACGGGGCAAGTCGAGGGCTAACTACCGTACCAAGGCGAATCACCACGAGGCGGGGCAAATCTGAAGCCACCACGGTACCAAGTCGACGAAGAAACCTCGTGGAGAGCTAGTCCATGGAATAACACTATCAGCGAGGCGTGCAGTGGAATTCTCCGTCACCGCCGATGCGTCAAGTAATATCATAACAAATCAGCCGGCCCTCCATTGAGAGACGCGGTGGTATAGAAATACAATGCTAGCACGACAAAGCTATCACACGCGAACATAGGCAAGTTTCACAACAACAAGCATAGGTAAGTTATACATGACTCAAGGTACTTTCATTTTATGTCAAAGTCCGGGTTTTAACCCTAAAGTACTACGTACGTTAAATTCCTTTTAAAGATCCATTTCTTTTACAAAGGTCACCCGATATCCGTAGTATAAAAATAGAGTGACTAACATTGTTAAGTAAACCAAAATGCGTTCCTTTGTAAAAATCAAGTAACAACATTATTTTCCAAACGTTCAAGTTTGCCTAATTTCAAATGCTCAAGTTTCTCATTTTCGAAAAGGTTTCGTAGTTCATAGTTTTAATCCTTTAAAACTTAATTCTCCTTTAAACAATTTGAGAAACATATGCCTTATATGTGAGTAGGTTATTCTTGTTTATAATCAATCTTATTAAAGCAGCCATGATCTAGGAAATGTAATATCATTTTGTCTCATCTTAGCTTCTATGCAGATGGAGGTTTCTACTGGTTTTAATAATACTTAATTATTCAATACATTTTCCTTTATTAACGCTGCAGTGGTTTGTCGATACTCATTCTGATTTCCGAAATCAGTAAAACATTTCTCCTTTTAAAAACCAAGTACTCATTACTCACGAATGAGGTTTCACACAAAATTCATATTAATTCATTCAAGTCAAGTCTCTTATCTTTTAAGATCAAGTCTCTTATCTTTTAAGATCAAGTCTCTTAACTTCTAAAAATCAGTAAACCATTCTCTTTATCTCTCTTAAGACGTTATACCTAACTTCCCATAAAGCTAGTATAACTCTTATGTTTTCAAAACCAAGTATTACTCTTCTTTGTAAAGGTTTCTTAATTCTTTTGAAATACTTCAAGATTCTTTATTATTCGGGCTTAAGTCAAAAGACATTGCGTAACACTACATTCGATTAACACACGTCGTCTACCGTACTATATATATATTCTTTTAAAATACTTCAAGATTCTTATTATTGGGCTTAAGTCAAAAGACATTGCCACACGTCACGTCTGTACTATATATTCTTTTAAAATACTTCAGTTCTTATTATTCGTGCTTAAGTCAAAGACATTGCCACACGCGTCGTCTACCGTACTATATATTCTTTTAAAATACTTCATGCTCAAGAGTATAGGAAGAATCACATACCTCGCGACGATTATCGACTATAAGCAAAAGCGCTCCGGCTATACCCCGCTAGCCTTGTCCATCTTCCAAGTAGTACATGCTACGCAGAACATTCAACCAATAAGGTTATCGATCAGAATACTTAAATCTGATCTGTGAAATCTGATTGAATCTTCTACTTATATTCTTCTGATGTGATTTCAGTTCAATTCTCTTCTATGAATCTTATATTTATTTATATACAACTACAGTATGTAATTTCCAATTACAATAGAAGTACAGTAGTATTTACCTCGATAAGCCCAAAATTATCCAAGTATATATGTCGATCCTGAGCGACGTTTAGCTCCTACTCTGGGCGCTCCAACCCGCTCCAAACAACCCTTAGAAGTTCTACGCAACTTCTACTTAACACTTCAACCGACTATGAAGGTTTTCCCTTAGGGTTTCGTTTAGTGGCTAAAGGAAAGTATAATAGTATTTTCGGGCTCTACGTATAGAGGTAACTTTGGAAAGTACTACAAGGTATTTGGGCTAAAGTATTTTGGTATAATAACAATACTTGGAGAGTATTTCTATACCACAAAGGGGGGTATTATACGAAACCACTAGGCAAGGGGGGGGGGGGGTAGATTCTCGGCCAAGGCTTCCCAAGGGGGGGGGGACCTTGGACGAACACAACACTTAAGGGGGAGAGGGTTTTTAGACTTGGAGAATGATTTTTGGATGAAGAAGTTCATCAACTAAGGGGGGTATTTATAGGTCAAGCAATGGCCAACCAATGGCCAAGATCAAGACAAGTGTTAGGCAAGTGTAGGGTGGGGATTTGGACATGTGTAAGTGGGTCCCACTTGCTCATCAACTACACAAAATATCTCACAAATATCCTACCTAACCTTGACTACAAACAAGGCACAAAAAACGTGCCAATGCTAGCCCTTGCCGTCCACAATCTCACGTCCAATGTGAGGGTGACACATGTCACCCTCCCGTTGGTCCAAAATGTTTCGTCTCTCGGAAAAATCCGCAAAAAATAAAAATGACATAGCCGTATTTTTCCCTTCGCAAGTCTTGTAAAACGTTTCGTCGAAAAACGATTCTTTTCGGCACTTGTGTACAAATTTCGAACCTTGCCAACCTTAAGGCTTAAATTTTTATATGTACTCCCTCACGTACATACTCTGGAAATACGGGGTATAACAGCATGTGACCAGGAGGCGGGTTAGATTCCCGGATTTGTTTTATTACCCATGGCCATGCTTATACGATGAGGGATTCCGGGGCATGCGACCATGCTATGTACGACTATTACTCCATGGGCTAGCTCCCCATGAAGACATGTACCACGATGAGGATTAGGGGCATGTTATATTATTACTCCATGGGCTAGCTCCCCATGAAGACTGCACCTCGATGAGGATGGCGAGGGCACGTTATGGCCATGCTTATACGATGAGGGATTCCGGGGCATGCGGCCACGTTATATATATATATATATGTTGTATATGTGTACGCCGACAGTGAGGTAGGATGCCACGGGCGCGTCACATGGTTATATGTTACACCTACGGCTGTCGGCAGTGATGTGGGATTGCACGCGGGAGATATATATATATATTGTGTATGTATGTACGCGGTGAGGTAGGATGCCACGCGCGTCACGTGGTTATATGTTACACTTATGATCGGCGGTGATGGGGATTCCACGCACGCTTTGATATTTGTGTGACTTGATCGCGTCCCAGTTGGTAGGGTAGTATATGCGTCCCTCCATAAAGGGCCGGATTATGTTATGAAAGATAAGTAAGTTATATGGTAATGAACTTAATGATTTTTCTTAAGCATGTACGTAAGAAGTTGACTATAACTTTTATTGAAAAATGGGAAAAGATAATAAGGTACGATTAATTTCACGAGATGGTAATGACACGGTAGGATCTGGTATGTACCCTTTTTATACTTGCCCCTGTCATTCTTTTGTACAGTTATGATTTGTTTACTGTACCTTATTTTTCCGTTCCATATTCGGTTTTTGTTATCGACCCGCCGGAAAGCTGCGTTCATGCCCGCAGGTTTTAGGTGCACAGGTTGGTGATCCTTTCTCTTAGGATCTCGTTTCAGTTTTTGGGAAAAAGCTCCATTTGCTCCGGAGGCTTATCTCTTGGTACGGTTTCCCCTGAGGTTGTTGATTCATGTATATTCAGGGGTATGGCGGAGCCCTGTCCCGCCACTGTTGTTATGTTAAAACTCTTGAAGTGCATGAGTCACATATTGTGGGTCAGTTTGTAAAGGAAAGGAGGCAACTGCTTCGGTTGTATATGTATGTCTAGGAAGGTAGCCCTATCGGCTAACCTGTTGTTTTACTTCCGTTGTTTTATTTTATAAGTCTCATGTATGTTCCGCTGATTATCTCTGATGTATACCTGTAAGGGTGCCCAGGTAGGGCACGATGCGAGCTTGGTGGGTCGTGACAAAAGTGGTATTAGAGCAGTTAGTCCTCGGAAAGTGTCTACAGACCGTGTCTAGTAGAGTCTTGATTATCGGTGTGTTGTGCACCACATCTATAATCAGGAGGCTGCAGGACATTTAGGATTGGTTTCCATTCTTCTCTCTTTGAGATCGTGCAGTAGAGCTGTCCTAGTAGGTTGAATCCTCTCTGACCTAGTCTTATGTAACAGTTATGTTACACCCCGTAAGTCCAGGACATGTATAAGAGAATGTACGTAAGGAATCAAGACTTGGAAATTGGTACGAAAGGAAGAATTGTTTTTCCGACGGAAAATCTTCCGAACGTCGGAAAGGAAAAATGTTCGTTGTTGAGAATTGGATTCTCAAAGTGCATTATTTGAAGAGTATGGAACTCTTAACCTTATGGAAATTTATTTTTTTACGGATTTGGTCACGTGGGGCCCACCCGAGGAATTTTACATTTTTGTGGGACCCACGAGGGTTACGGAATTTTATGGATGAATGAGAGGGCGACACGTGGCACCCCCCACATATGGTCTTGGACGAAATTAATAAGGGTAGAATGGTCATTTACCATGGTGGAAGATAAGTCTTGCTAAGCTTGATATATTTGACCAAAGTCAACTTGTCCACATGGGCTTGATCCTAGTGAAACTCATCTTAGCCACCCATTTGTTTAAGTCTAGACCCTCCAATGTGTTATAAATACATACTAGTAGCAAGACAAGGTCTTGAAGACTTAGAAAAATTTCACAAACACTTTGTGCTAGCATATGTGCTCTCGGGTTTGGGCTATTTCCAACAAGAAAATTTTGTAGTTTTGATCCATTAGCCACAAGACTTAAACCCAAGGTTCCTAAGAGTGTTGTAAGGTTATCTCAATAGAAAGATTTAGGAAAAATGGCGTTTTCGTATTAGTCGCAAGGCAGAAACTTAAGGAGTTCTTCAACTTTGAAGTTGGAACTTGAAGATGGGTTCTTCATAGGCTTCTAAGGAGTGCTTGGAGCGGATTGGAACATAAGGAAAGGAGCTAAGAATTGCTAAGGCGCGACTTTGAATCTTGGAATTTTTAAGGGCTTATAAAGGTATAAATTTTGTCGTTTTAGTGGTTAAGACTTACTTATTGTTGTAGCTATGGATTTTAGCAAGCATGAGTTATATAGTATGAAGTTTGATAAGTATAATGACTATTGGAACCCTAATCCGAAAACTAGCATGTTTAGCTTTAAGATTACAATTCAAGTTGAATATTAGTTTAAGTCGTCGCATGTTGTATAAAGAAGGAAATTGTAGTTGTTGAAGTTGTTTATGGCTATATAACATGTTAGACCTTAGAACTTGGAATTGTAAAAGGATTGGAAAAGACTTAGTGTTGTTGGTTATTGTTGGCCGAGAATGGCTAGTGAGTATTAAACTACTTCGTATGAATTGTGGGGCGGAATTTTACACGTATTGTAAGGCGTGTAATCCCCTTTGTTTGGTTGTTGTTTTGAGCCTTAAATGTGGCGTGTTGGTTATTGTATTCGGCCTTGAAAAAGGTGGCAAAGTGAGTAGAAATAAAGGAAGTCTTTGCCCGATTTTCCGTAGAATTAGAGGCGTATACTTAGTATTATTCTCGTTAGAGACTAGAAGTTGATAGTCTTGTTGTGACCATTATAGGTTGACACTTCTACGTGCAGCGTATTCGAAGCAGCTTGTGGATTTAGCGAAAAGGTATGTGAACTATCTCTCTTCTAGCATGATTCCTTAAGATAAAGAAAGTATGTCCTACTCCTTAACCGATCCATTCCTTGGTTGTATTTGGTTTGCCTAAAATAGAATTAGTTGATGTACTCCTTGATTGTACTTTGATGTCAAATTGTAAGTTGTATGATCCATTTCCTTAGTGAAGTTTGGATTCTTAAAAGTGAAAGTATTTTACTTAAAGTACATAGAGTCTTGAAAGGGAAGTGGTTTCCAAACCTTTTGGCTAGTGCCTTAGTTCCAAAACCTAATGGTCGCTTTAATGACTTTAGGGGAGTCAAATGAGTGATTTACTTAATTGTTTTAAAAGAGGAGAAATGACATGATTTAAGAGAAGTAACTTGTTTTAAAGGTGTGAGTTACTTGAGGTTTAAAAGTAGAAGAAACTTGTTTTCTAAATATTAAGAGACTTGAAGTATTTTGGAAAGTTAAGAACTTGATTTATAAGTATGTGATACTTGGTTTTAAGTATAAGTCTCTTGGTTATAAAAAGGAATGAATATGTCTAAAACCATAAAAGGTTATAACGACTTTATGGGAAGTTGGTTATAACGGTTTTATGGAAGGTTAAGAAAGTTGTCTATTTTGATTATTAGGCATAAGTTGCCTAGATTGTGAAAATTTGAAGTTACTTGATTCCAAGCTTTGAAATGAGTTTTCTAAAGGTGTAGTAACTTACTTTTAAAAATAGACACACCTTGATACTACGGGTGTTAGTATCTTGGGGTTTTACATAAAAAGGAGTCTTTTGAAAAGAATGCACGTACGAAGTACTTTGGCCTGTTTAATTGAGAATTATTCTATGTGTGCCTTGATAAGTACTTTGGCCTGTTTAATTGAGAATTATTCTATGTGTGCCTTGATAAGTACTTTGGCTTGATTAATTGAGAATTATTCTATGTGTGCCTTGATAAGTACTTTGACTTGATTAATTGAGAATTGCCTATATGTGGTGGTGATAGCCTTTGAGTGCAAGTATTATGTTTTATTACGTTGCCGCGACTCTCGGTTGGAGGGTCGGCTGCCTTGTTGTAAGTTTACTTGGGCGTCTGAAGCGGTGAGGTGGGATCACGGGTATGCTTCCATTATTTGTGTTACCTACGGTCGTGCTTATCTGATGTGGGATCTTGGGCATGCGACGCGAGGATACCTATGGTCATGCTTATACGATGTGGGATTCCGGCATGCGACCACGAGGATACTCTCGACATGCTTATACGATGTGGGATTCCGGCATGTGACCGGGAGCGGGTGAGATTCGGTTGTTTGTATTACCCCGTGGTCATGCTTATACGATGTGGGATTAGGGCACGCGACCACGTGGGATATTGTTACTCCATGGACATGCTTATACGATGTGGGATTCCGGGGCATGTGACCAGGAGGCGGGTTAGAATCCCGGATTTGTGTGTATTACCATATGGTAATGCTTATACGATGTGGGATTCCGGGGCGTGCGACCACGTGGGATATTGTTACTCCTTGGACATGCTTATACGATGTGGGATTAGGGCATGTGACCGCGAGGCGGGTTAGACTCGGTTGTTTGTATTACCCGTGGTCACGCTTGCTCGATGTGGGATTAGGCATGCGACCGCGAGGATCTTATTATTACTTGGTGTTATATTATATCATGGATTGGCGGTGAGAAAGGATTCCACGCATGATTGATATTATGGGCGTGAGACCCATGGTTATATTTGAGTAGTGACTTTGAGGCATCGTCCTTGACTTGATATAACCGCTTATGTATTGTATCGTAGGTTGACTATCATACACGTCTCTGCTTTGTTTAGCGTATGATTTCATTCTGATGTACTAAGCATTCACATCTTGCGATGCCCGTCTTGACCTCGCCCGAGCTGCGTTCATCTGCGCAGTTTAGGTACGCATTTGGTGATCTGCAGTGTAGGACCACTGCTCAAGTTTTGGATAGCTCCTTCGTTGGGAGTTTATCTTTTGGTATAGTTCCTTGATGTGCTTTATGCGGTTATGGGTACGGCGGGGCCTTGTCCCGTCATGTTTCTGTAAACTCTTAGAGGTCTGTATTCATATGTAGGATTGGACTCGTGTACAATGTAGTGTCTTTTGTTTATGTATATTATATGGCAGCCTTGTCGGCTTTGCCCTTGCACGTACGATTGGTTTTAAAAAAAAAAAAAAGGTGTTATTTAATTTCCGCAGTTTACTTAGTTGTTAAGGTAGAAGGGTGCCCAGGTAGGGCACCAGTCACGATCCCGGGGTTCGGGGCGTGACAGAGTGGTATCAGAGCAGTCAGTCCTCGGAATGTCTACAGACCGTGTCTAGTAGAGTCTTGATTATCGGTGTGTTGCGCGCCACACCCATAAACAGGAGGCTACAGGACTTTTAGGAGTTGGTTTCTATTCTTATCACTCTGAGATAGTGCCATAGAGCTGTGTTAGTAAGATAATTCCTCTCTGACGTATTTTGTGTTCTGATTATGCCTCAAGGAGGCAACGGCCCTTGAAGGGCAAATGAGTAGTAGGAGCTACTAGTCAGACTCAGAGAGTTGATAGGGCTTATGCCCAGGGTATACCGGATGTTGTTCATGATCGTGAAGTTCTTTTGCGCCAGGTTTTGAGGCCCCAGCACCAGAGCCTCCAGTTTCTTAGTCAGGAGAAGACTATAGGATCATAAGGGAAGCAGTTATGTTATTGACCAAGATAGCGGTGCTACAGTTTCTTCCGCGGGAGGTTATTTGGCCAGTACAAACAGGTGTACAGAGGGTAGAGGGCCAACGCGGAGATCAACGTAAGAGGGCTAGACCGGTTGGTTATCCCGGTGAGTTTTTGGACGAGCTGCCTCGGCGAGTGAGATGTCGTCCCAACCTACCCAAGACGTACCGCGGCTCACAGGTGGGAGATTTGACCCCACGAGGTATTTAGGAGCGGTCAAGCTCCGGTCGAAGTTCTCGGAAGGCGGAAGGATTTTCTCGATCGAGGCCACATATTCCTCGTGTTTCCATTGTAAAGCGTCATTTGGGAAAATGCCGTCATGGCACAGGTGTTTGTTATTATTGTGACCGTGCGGGCCACAAGAAGTGGGAATGTCCTATTAGAAAGAGCACCGGTAAGGTGGCTCAGCCTATCAGGCTGATGGTTGATTCTCTTTCCTCGCGGTATGCGTCCCGAGGCGGTGTTGGATGTCGGCCGATGCGTGGTAGAGTCGGTGGAGTTTATGGTTCGCGGTCCTTGAACGCGTAGATGAAGTGACTACGGGACAGGATCAGGAGGCGACATCGCATGGGGTTACAGGTATATGTCGATTCTTTGAATCATACGAGCATTGTTAGATTCAGATTTCGCCCTAGCGTATATGTTTTCCCTTTGTTGCTAGCAGTTGTAAGTGATAGTACCCCAGAGGTAGGAATACTTTGATTAATAAAGTGAAAAGTTAAGGATGTTGACAAGAATGGTAAGTGAACTGAGACTATAGTTGTGTAGAGTTCACAAGTTGTAATTGCCCCATGTGATGTAAGACCAATAGGGGAGAATGTACGGTAGAAATACTTTGGCCTATGTGACGAACCTCTAGTGAATAGGGGGATAGGGTGAGAAGTACCTTGAGATAAGAGAGAGATTTACTTCAGATTAAGAATGAGAAGTTAAGTGTGACGATGGGTCGGGTTATGGACTCATTTCGGGTCAACTTATAGTATGGAATGGGGTGATGTTAGTTGGTAATAGTCCCGCTATATGATAGGGTCACGGGGATGCAAGGCCCAAGTCTAGTTGATCGTTGTACGAGTTCGTGGATGCGTTCCACCGGAACTAGGTCGTAAGGACCGAGAAGAGCCTTAGCGGAAATTCAAGTGACATAATGGCCAAGTTTGGATAGTAACTCCAAGGATTGGAGAACAGAAACAATATTTGAGATTTTGTACGTGTACTAGATAAGTTTGAAAGTACGAGAAGGTATGACACGTAAGGAAAGAAAGGAACCTCTAAGGATCCCGTGTTTTAGAAGACTGTAACCTTCGAGTTTTGTGAGGAGGGGTCGCGGACGGAAGGTCCATTGATATGTTTACGTATGTTGTGGTGGCCATGTGTGGCATCGTTGGTCTTGTGCAGTTTTGATTGAGAGGCATATTATAGAGTTTATGCCGGAGTTTGTATAGCTTGACAACCGACTAAGAACATTCGGGGACGAATGTTTCTAAGGGCGAAGAATGTTACACCCCGTAAGTCCAAGACATGTATAATAGAATGTACGTAAGGAATCAAGACATGGAAATTGGTACGAAAGGAAGAATTGTTTTTCCGACGGAAAATCTTCCGAACGTCGGAAAGGAAAAATGTTCGTTGTTGAGAATTGGATTCTCAAAGTGCATTATTTGAAGAGTATGGAACTCTTAACCATATGGAAATTTATTTTTTTACGGATTTGGTCACGTGGGGCCCACCCGAGGAATTTTACATTTTTGTGGGGCCCACGAGGGTTACAGAATTTTATGGACTAATGAGAGGGTGACACGTGGAACCCCCACATATGGTCTTGGATGAAATTATTAAGGGTAGAATGGTCATTTACCATGGTGGAAGATAAGTCTTGCTAAGCTTGATATATTTGACCAAAGTCAACTTGTCCACATGGGCTTGATCCTAGTGAAACTCATCTTAGCCACCCATTTGTTTAAGTCTAGACCCTCCAATGTGTTATAAATACATACTAGTAGCAAGACAAGGTCTTGAAGACTTAGAAAAATTTCACAAACACTTTGTGCTAGCATATGTGCTCTCGGGTTTGGGCTATTTCCAACAAGAAAATTTTGTAGTTTTGATCCATTACCCACAAGACTTAAACCCAAGGTTCCTAAGAGTGTTGTAAGGTTATATCAATAGAAAGATTTGGAGCAGGCGTTTTTCGTATTAGTCGCAAGGCGGAAACTTAAGGAGTTCTTCAACTTTGAAGTTGGAACTTGAAGATGGGTTCTTCATAGGCTTCTAAGGAGTGCTTGGAGCGGATTGGAACATAAGGAAATGAGCTAAGAATTGCTAAGGCGCAACTTTGAATCTTGGAATTTTTAAGGGCTTATAAAGGTATAAATTTTGTCGTTTTAGTGGTTAAGACTTACTTATTGTTGTAGCTATGGATTTTAGCAAGCATGAGTTATATAGTATGAAGTTTGATAAGTATATTGACTATTGGAACCCTAATCCGAAAACTAACATGTTTAGCTTTAAGATTACAATTCAAGTTGAATATTAGTTTAAGTCGTCGCATGTTGTATAAAGAAGGAAATTGTAGTTGTTGAAGTTGTTTATGGCTATATAACATGTTAGACCTTAGAACTTGGAATTGGAAAAGGATTGGAAAAGACTTAGTGTTGTTGGTTATTGTTGGCCGAGAATGGCTAGTGAGTATTAAACTACTTCGTATGAATTGTGGGGCAGAATTTTACACGTATTGTAAGGCGTGTAATCCCCTTTGTTTGGTTGTTATTTTGAGCCTTAAATGTGGCGTGTTGGTTATTGTATTCGGCCTTGAAAAAGGTGGCAAAGTGAGTAGAAACAAAGGAAGTCTTTTAGATTTTCCGTAGAATTAGAGACAGTATACTTAGTATTATTCGTTAGAGACTAGAAGTTGATAGTCTTGTTGTGACCATTATAGGTTGACACTTCTACGTGCAGCGTATTCGGCTTAGCTTGTGGATTTAGCGAAAGGTATGTGAACTATCTCTCTTCTAGCATGATTCCTTAAGATAAAGAAAGTATGTCCTACTCTTAAATGATCCATTCCTTGGTTGTATTTGGTTTGCCTAAAATAGAATTCGTTCTATGTACTCCCTTGATTGTACTTTGATGTCAAATTGTAAGTTGTATGATCCATTTCCTTAGTGAAGTTTGGATTCTTAAAAGTGAAAGTATTTTACTTAAAGTACATAGAGTCTTGAAAGGAAGTGGTTTCAAACCTTTTGGCTAGTGCCTTAGTTCCAAAACCTAATGGTCGCTTTAATGACTTTAGGGGGGTCAAAGGAGTGATTTACTTAATTGTTTTAAAAGAGGAGAAATGACATGATTTAAGAGAAGTAACTTGTTTTAAAGGTGTGAGTTACTTGAGGTTTAAAAGTAGAAGAAACTTGTTTTCTAAATATTAAGAGACTTGAAGTATTTTGGAAAGTTAAGAACTTGATTTATAAGTATGTGATACTTGGTTTTAAGTATAAGTCTCTTGGTTATAAAAAGGAATGAATATGTCTAAACCCATAAAGGGTTATAACGACTTTATGGGAAGTTGGTTATAACGGCTTTATGGAAGGTTAAGAAAGTTGTCTATTTTGATTATTAGGCATAAGTTGCCTAGATTGTGAAAATTTGAAGTTACTTGATTCCAAGCTTTGAAATGAGTTTTCTAAAGGTGTAGTAACTTACTTTTAAAAATAGACACACCTTGATACTACGGGTGTTAGTATCTTGGGGTTTTACATAAAAAGGAGTCTTTTGAAAAGAATGCACGTACGAAGTACTTTGGCCTGTTTAATTGAGAATTATTCTATGTGTGCCTTGATAAGTACTTTGGCCTGTTTGATTGAGAATTATTCTATGTGTGCCTTGATAAGTACTTTGGCTTGATTAATTGAGAATTATTCTATGTGTGCCTTGATAAGTACTTTGGCTTGATTAATTGAGAATTGCCTATATGTGGTGGTGATAGCCTTTGAGTGCAAGTATTATGTTTTATTACGTTGCCGCGACTCTCGGTTGGAGGGTCGGCTGCCTTGTTGTAAGTTTACTTGGACGTGCAAGCGGTGAGTGGGATCACACGGGTATGCTTCCATTATTTGTGTTACCCTACGGTCTTGCTTATACGATGTGGGATGCCGGGGCATGCGACCGCGAGGGATACCCTATGGTCATGCTTATACGATGTGGGATGCCGGGGCATGCGACCACGAGGGATACTCCTTGGACATGCTTATACGATGTGGGATTCCGTGGCATGTGACCAGGAGCGGGTGAGATTCCCGGATTTGTTTGTATTACCCCATGGTCATGCTTATACGATGTGGGATTCCGGGGCATGCGACCACGTGGGATATTGTTACTCCTTGGACATGCTTATACGATGTGGGATTCCGGGGCATGTGACTAGGAGGCGGGTTAGAATCCCGGATTTGTGTGTATTACCCTATGGTCATGCTTATACGATGTGGGATTTCGAGGCATGCGACCACGTGGGATATTGTTACTCCTTGGACATGCTTATACGATGTGGGATTAAGGCATGTGACGGAGGCGGGTTAGACTCGGTTGTTTGTATTACCCCATGGTCATGCTTATACGATGTGGGATTCCGGGGCATGCGACCACGAGGGATACTGTTATTATGACTTGGTGTTATATTATATCATGGACTGCCGGCAGTGAGAAAGGATTCCACGGGCATGATTGATATTATGGGCGTGAGACCCATGGTTATATTTGAGTAGTGACTTTGAGGGCATGTGTCCCTGACTTGATATAACTGCTTATGTATTGTGTATTGTAGGTTGGCTATCATACACGTCTCCTGTTTTGTTTAAACTGTTATGATTTCATTACAGTACTTACTGTTCACATACTTGGTACATTCTTCGTACTGACCTCCTTGAAGTGCGTTCATCTGCGCAGTTTAGGTGCACGATTTGGTGATCTGCAGTGTAGGACCTGCTCGAGTTCTGGATAGCTCCTTACGTTGGGAGTTTATCTTTTGGTATAGTTCTTCGATGTGCTTTTATGCGGTTATGGGTGCAACGGGGCCTTGTCGTCATGTTTCGTAAACTCTTAAGTGCAGTATTCATATGTGGGATTGGACTGCGGTATGCGGTGTAGTGTCTTTTGTTTATGTATATTATATATGACAGCATCGGCTTTGCCACTTACGCATCTGATTGGTTTTAAAAAAATGAGGTGTTATTTAATTTCCGCGATTTACTTAGTTGTTAAGGTAGAAGGTGCCCGTGTAGGGCACCATTCACGGTCCGAGGTTCGGGCGTGACAAGTTATGCCTCGCGGAGCGACTGGGGCCCAGAAGGGCAAGGCGGGAGCGAGGCTGCTGGTGGTGCAGAGGTTACCAGACTCGGGCACGCACTATGCACGAGGTAGTAAGCGGATCGGCGAGTTCAGCCCACCGCGATATTAGAGGCCGAGCGGCGGTAGCTCGAGAGGTCCGTGCAGTCTCGATTCCGGCCGAGGCGAGTTTAGAGATTATGGAGAGCAAATCGGGCTATTGACTAGCATAGTGGTAGAGGCGGCAAGCGGGAAGCAGTAGCTAACCCAAGCGCCATTTGAGGATTCGGGATTTTCTAGGTTGTAGTCCACGAGTTTTATGGTTCGAGATCGAGGATGATCCTCAAGAGTTCGTTCGGCACTGACCAGACTATGCAGTGCTTAGGGCCTCGGAGGCAGTCGATTGTGTTAGCTTCTTCAGGTTCTGCGATATTGCGTTGGCTGTTTTGAGTCTTGGGAGGCCGTCGAGAGGTGTGGGTGCTCGTCCGGCGATTTGGGATGAGTTCACGGAGGACTTTCTTGATCACTTTTGCCTCACGAAATGAGGAGAGCCCGTGTTGATAGGTTCTTGTCATTGAGCGAGAATGGGAGGACCATCGAGGAATACAACACAGAGTTTTACTCGTTGTCGGTATCGCACACTATTGTGGCGATATGGCGGACGAGTTCACCGCTATGTGATGAGGCTAGACCGTCATATGATTCTTGCATGCACAGGAGTGGCCGCCCTTCACCAGTATAGATATTGCGGAGATGCGAGCTTATGCACGAGATCGAGGCGAGAGAGAGGAGGACCCGGCTGGCGATCCGGCCCGAAGGCAGGCAGCGAGGTTCGTGGTAACTTTCGAGGCGGACAACCTCAGCGGCCGAACTAGGTCTACATTTCAGCGCCAGAGTGCTCCTTCGATCTTACGGCGGAGGTTTGGTCGCCGGGATATTCGGGAGCGGTCGGAGCTCGAGGCTCTGAGTTCACCGATGTCCGATGATAGTAGCCAGAGGAAGCCACCCTTGCCCCGGTGTGGTCACTGTAGTATATTCCATTTTGGGGAGTGTCGTACTCGCCCGACTTGTTATGCTTGCGGCAGGCTATTTCGTGAGACGTCCAGGCCGCAGGTGGCATGGTGGGATAAGCGCGATCTCTTGGATCGATTGTGGGTTCTTCGCCTTCCATAGCTAGGCGGGATGTTTATGCACGTGACCGTGTGAGGTCGTGGTGGAAGTTCCCAGTTTTAGCGGTCCTTTGAACCGCCTATATGATTTCAGGTATGTCTTTGGCCCTTTAGAAACTTGTATGCATGATGAAGTTGTGGTATGTTTAACTGTCATGAACAGATTATATTGAGACTATGTATATGCTAGAAGGAGTTGGAAGTACGAAAAGATAATCTCTTTTGGGCTTATGATGGACGGATATGCGTGTGCGAGGTATTAGGGCCATGTGTGGCATTATTGGTATGTCGGGGTGGTAAAAGGAAACTATGTCGCTAATTATAAGTTTGACTCCGAAAGAACATTCGGGGACGAATGTTTCTAAGGGTGGAAGAATGTTACACCCCGTATTTACAGGACATGTCTTAAGAACGTACGTGAGAATTCCTAATGTTAAGATTAGAGACTTGTAAAAATTTATCGGAATTATGAAATTGTCGAAAAACGAATATTGTGATGAATGGGAGGGCGACACGTGTCACCCCCCTTATGTTTGTCTTGGACGAAATGTAGCATGGGCACAAGGGTCATTTGACCCTTGTTAGGAAGACAAGTCTTGCAACTTGTAGAGCTTGAGAAAATTGACTTAGTCAATGGGTCCACAAGGCTTGATATTTAAGAGAACCTCATCCTAGCCACCCATTTGTACACATCTTGACCCTCCATTGTGCTTTATAATACTACTAGTAGCAAGACTAAGTTCCACACTTAGAAATTTTTTCAAGAATTTCAAGAACAACAAATGAGGCTCTCGGGTTCATGCCCATTTGAAAGAGAAATTTTTTTGTTTCTTATCCATTAAGCTCCAAACTTTAAACCAAGGTTCATGAGTGTATTGTAAGTATATCTCAATAGAAAAATCCCGGAAAAAGATAGTTTTTGTGTTAGTCGCAAGATGAAAACCTAGTTACTTTTCTAGGTTTTGTTTGGAAGATTGAAGGAAATTTGTTGGTGTTGTTCTAAGGGTCTCAAGTGGCGGATTGAAGTGTCTTGAATAGGCTCTAAGTTGCTAAGGAGCGACTTAGGATTTGGAGTTGGATTAAGATTCGTTGAGGTAATAATCTTGTCTCTTAAAAGTGTTACAAGATTATATATATTGTTGTTAGCTTTACATGTTTGCTAGCATGAGGTATATGTGTTGAATTTTATAAGTAGTATGGATTGATTGTAGCCTTAAATCCGAAATGTCATTTAAGCCATGTGAAGTTGGATTACAAATTGGTCGTTTATTAGAATCGTCGCATGTTACTTACTTAAAGATTATAGTAGTATAATCGATTACGACTTGATATCATGTTATGCTAACAACTTGGATTGAAATGGAAATTGGATAAGAATTGGTGTTATTGTACTCAATGTGGCCGAATTGGACTAGTAGTTTGTATTAGTTTGATATCTTTTGTGGGGCGGAATTTTACACGTCTAGTAGGCGTGTAATCCCCTATTGTTAATTGCATTGTTTGGGCCTTAAATGTGGCGTGTTTGGTTATTGAATTCGGCCTTGAAAAAGGTGGCAAATTGAGTAGAAACAAAGGAGGTGCTGTCCGATTTTCCGTAGAATTTAGTGACTTAGCACTTAGAATATTCTACGTTTGAAGTAAGAGGTTAATGGACGTATTGTGGCCATTATAGGTTGAAGTACTAAGTATAGCGCATTCTACTTGGAGGATGGAATAACTATCAAGGTTGAAGTACTTTGGAGCATTTTGCTATTTGTCGATAATCGTCGCGAGGTATGTGAACCTCTTCCTTCCTTTGGCATGATTCTATGTATGGAATATACATGTGGTATTATTTCATGTTTCCTTCTACTCTTTGAAGTTAAGAGGTATGTGTGTGATTTACTCTATGTAAGGTTTATGTCAAAGTTATTCTAAGTCCTTACCGAGTCTTATGGGGGATGTTGGTAAGAGTCGTTAGGAGGTACTTTGGAGCCAAGTTGACTTGGCTAATTTATGGCACAGATAAGAATAAGCATCGAACAAGCCATTGCAGCGTTAATAAAGGAAAATGTAATGACAATTGATAATATTAAAATGAGTAGAATTCTCCATCTGCATAGAAACTAAGATAAGACAAAATTGTATTACATTTTCTAGATCATGGCTACTTGAATAAGATCGTTATAAATAAGTATAACTTATTCACAACGCACCAATGTATGTGTTACTTAACTTATAAGAAGTTACGTATGAAGTTTTAAGACTATGGATCTCAAATTCTTAAAAGTTAAGAGACTTTATTTTTCAAGTTATGGGACTTGATTCTTAAAGGAAGAAATGAATTGATTTACAAGTATAGAATACTTGATTTGGAAAGACTTGATTTCTAAAGTTAAGAAACTTGTTTTCTTAAAAGTGAAGAGACTTGAAGTATTTTGAAAGCTATGTGATTTGATTTGAAAGTATAAGTCTCTTGGTTATAAAAGGAATGAATTTGTCTAAGACATAAAGAGTTATAACGGCTTTATGGGAAGTTGGTTATAACAACTTTATGGAAGATTAAAAGAATGGTTTTCTTCAGTAATGTAAGCAAAGAAATGACTTGAAATAAAGAAGGGCAAATTGTTTTAAAGGTATCAATTGCTTAAGGTTTTAAAGAAAGAAGTCACGTGATTTAGAAGCCTATAATTGTATTTCTAAAAAGGTATTGTGACTTGTCTTGAAAAGTAAGTATGACTTGATACTACAGTTATTAGTATCTTGGAAGTTTTATTTGAGAAAGAGTCATTTTAAAGGAGTAGAGGTGCGTAGTACTTTGGGTTCCGGATTTCTAGGTGTGAAACGAAAGTGCCATGCGTTTGTAAAAATGGAAGTCTAAAGGTTTAATGAACTTGCCTACGTTTGCTTGTGATAGCTTTGAGTGCAAGTATTATATGTTTACGTTGTCGTGACTCTCAGTTGGAGGGCCGACTGTCTTGTTGTAAGTTTGCTTGGAGCGTCTGCAAGCGGTGATGTGGGATTCCACGGGTATGCTTCCATTATGATTGATCCTTGGACATGCTTATACGATGTGGGATTCCGGGGCATGTGACCAGGAGACGGCTTAGATTCCTGGATTTGTTTTATTATCCATGGCCATGCTTATACGATGAGGGATTCCGGGGCATGCGACCATGCTATGTACGACTATTACTCCATGGGCTAGCTCCCCATGAAGACATGTACCCACGATGAGGATTCCGGCATGTTATATTATTACTCCGTGGGCTAGCTCCCGTGAAGACTGCGCCTACGATGAGGATGCCGAGGGCACGTTATGGCCATGCTTATACGATGAGGATTAGGGCATGCGGCCACGTTATATATATATATATGTTGTATATGTACGCCGAAGCGGTGAGTAGGATGCCAGGCGCGTCACATGGTTATATGTTACACTACGGTCGGCGTGATGTGGGATTCCACGCGGGAGATATATATATGTATTGTGTATGTATGCGGCGGTGAGGTAGGATGCCACGGGCGCGTCACATGGTTATATGTTACACTTATGGTATCGGCGATGATGGGGATTCCACGCACGCTTTGATATTTGTGTGACTTGATCGCGTCCCAGATTGGGCCGGGTAGTATATGCGTCCCTCCATAAAGGCCCGGATTATGTTATGAAAGATAAGTAAGTTATATGGTAATGAACTTAATGATTTTTCCTAATCATGTACGTAAGAAGTTGACTATAACTTTTATTGAAAAATGGGAAAAGATAATAAGGTACGATTAATTTCATGAGATGGTAATGACACGGTAGGATCTGGTATGTACCCTTTTTATACTTGCCCCTGTCATTCTTTATCTGATTATGATTTGTTTCTCGTACCTTATTTTTCTGCTCCATATTAAATTTTTGTTATCGACCCCGCCGAAGTGCGTTCATGCCGCAGTTTAGGTGTCTGAGTTGGTGATCCTTGCTCTTAGGATCTCGGTTCAGTTTTTGGGAAAAAGCTCCATTTGCTCCGGAGGCTTATCTCTTGGTACGGTTTCCCTTGAGGTTGTTGATTCATGTATATTCAGGGGTATGGCGGGGCCCTGTCCCGCCACTGTTGTTATGTTAAAACTCTTAGAGGTCTGTAGTCACATATTGTGAGTCAGTTTGTAAAGGAAAGGAGGCAACTGCTTCGGTTGTATATATATGTCCAGGAAGGTAGCCCTATCGGCTAACCTGTTGTTTTACTTCCGTTGTCTTATTTTATAAGTTTCATGTATGTTCCGATGATTATCTCTGATGTATACCTGTAAGGGTGCCCAGGTAGGGCACCAGTCGCGGGCCCGGGGTCGGGTCGTGACAGAATGGAATATAGTGAAGCTGAAGATGCTGTGTTTTGTTTATTTTGTTATTTGTTTAAAAATGTGACTAAGTTTGGTGTCGATGATGACTCTTTTGTTGGTAAATGAAACAGATTTAGGGGTTGGAGTCACAAGATACGAGGGCTTGAAAAACATGCTTCAAGTGATTCTCATAAATTATGTATAACAAAAGGTAGAAATTTAATGAAAGAAAAGCAAAGTATACAAACTTGTATAAGGAAACAAACTGAGATAGTGGATTCTGAGTATGCAAGTAAGCTAAAAACATCGTTTGAAGTTGCTAAATTACTTATGAGGGGTGGACAGACATTTCGAGCACATGATGAGAAACTCGACTCATCATACCAGGGTCATTTTCTTGAATATGTGAAAGAGTTGAGAAAAACTTATCGTCTATCAGATTTTCGTGGAATGGCTAGTCCATCGATTCAAAGGGACCTTTGTTGTGCTTCTGCTTTTTTAGTAACATCAAAGATTGTGAGCGATATTGGGAATGACTTCTTTGCTGTGTTAATTGATGAATCTGGTGATTGTTCGGGGAAGGAGCAAATGGCAGTTTGTGTGCGTTATGTTGATTCAAAAGGTGATGTTTTGGAAAGATTTCTTGGGATTGTACATGTTAAAGAAACAAATGCCCCATCACTGAAGAAGGCACATTTAGACATATTGACTCCTTACCGATTGAGTTTATCCAATATTCGAGGTCAAGGATATGACGGAGCATCTAACATGTCAGGTAGACTTGGTGGATTAAAAACATTAATCCAAAACGAGAATCTATATATCTTTTATGTTCATTGTTTTGCCCATCAGCTTCAATTGACACTTGTTGATGCTGTGAGGTGTCATGTGGATGTGAGTGCTTTATTTGGTCTAGTTAATTCAATTGTTAATATCATTGGTTGTTCTAATAAAAGACAAGAGTTGCTTCGGGACACACAACTTATTCATTTAGCTGCACTAATAGATGATGGTTTAGTGGAAACTGGTAGAGGTTTGAACCAACAATCTTCTCTTTCTAGAGCCGGTGATACTCGTTGGGGGTCTCACTACAAGACTCTTACAAGTATTGCTAGTTTGTTTGGTCCAGTGATTAGTGTTCTTGAAACAAATCTTGAAGATGTGTCTTGTCAAATTCGAGGAAAAACGACTACTTTGTTAGACGGGTTACTTTCTTTTGGTTTTATTTTCATGCTATATTTGATGGTTGATGTATTAGGGGTAACCAATGAATTTAACTTGGCTCTACAATGATGTGACCAAGACTTGTTAAATGCCTTGAACCTTGTAAGACTTAGCAAGCTACGACTTCAGAAGATAAAAGATGATGTATGGGATACTCTGGTAACAAGGGTTGTTGACGTTTGTATCAAATTTAATATTGATGTTCCTGATATGAGTGAACCATATTATCAGTTCAAAAAATCTAGACGTCAAGCTTCAACTATTACTAATTTGCACCATTACAAGAATGAGTATTTTTTTAATATTCTAGATGTGCAAATGAAAGAACTTAATGAGAGGTTTGATGTGGAAAACACTAAACTTCTACATTGTGTGGCGTGTTTAAGTCCTATCTCCAAATTTGAGTCTTTTGATGTGGAGAAGTTGTTAAGGATGACAGTGCTCTATTCAAATGATTTTCTGGATGAAGTTGAGTCCTCTTTACGCAATCAATTGTGTAATTATATAGAGGATGTACGAGATGACCCTCGTTTTTCAGAATTGAAAGGGCTTGTTGATATTTGTAAGCAAATTATGGCAACCGGAAAGTCTAGGATCTATGCAACTGTTTTTAAGCTTGTGAAACTTGCTTTGGTGTTACCTGTAGCAACTGTAAGCGTTGAACGAGTTTTTTCAGCGATGAAACATGTTAAGAGTGAGCTGAGGAACAAGATGGGGGATCAATGGTTAAATTATTGTCTTGTAACTTTTGTTGAGAGAGATATATTCATGAGTATAGATTATCGAGAAATTTTAGATCATTTTCAAAAAATGAGCACAAGAAAACATGAATTGTAAGAGCAGCTGGTTCTGGTCTCATTTGAGTGCTGAAATTTTAGTGTTTTTTTTGCTGTTTCCTTGCGCTTTATCCAAGCTCATGAACATGACATATGTGGTTTAAGATTAGTATTTACGATTTTCCAGCTCTTTAGTTCACTTGGTGTTTGTTTCAAGCAATTTTTAATGCTAACTTTTAAGCTAATGTACGTCATTTAACTTGAAATTTAGATCAACTATGTTTTTATCACATTGTTTTCCATTTTACAATTTTACATCATTGTCGACCCAACTTGTTTGGAACAGAGGCACAATTGTTATTATTGTCCAATTCTACATTCTTGGTGCTGAATCCAGGCAATAGATAGTACTTGATCGGCTTCTTTAGTTGATTATATGAATTCCCTGCACTTCCTTAGTCTGATTTTTCTTAAAATGACATAGCAATAGCAAATCTTTTGCTTCTTACTGCATAAATGAAACATTACATTGTTGTGAATTTTCGTTCTCTTTGATATAGAGGAATGGCATAAAGGTGATAGGTGTAAGTTTTGGGAGGTGGTGATTAAGTACTGAAGTTTCTGATATTCAACATTTGGAGTTCCAAATTATTGGCATGACAACATATAGAGCAGTTTGGTTTTGTTTTCTTTTAATTTAAAAGTCCAACATGATGCTATCTGGTTTGCACGAGACTTATAAGGTCTTAGCCTCTTTAACCTGGCTGTTGAACTCATATTTTTGCTTCTAGTTGTCGATGCTAAGATGGTTCCTTAGCTGCAATCCCTGCATGCATATGTTCTTGGTACTGTCCAGTTAGTATCATGTGCTTCCCTGCTGTTAGAGCATTCTTCTTTTTTTTCGAACAACCACTACCAGGGACGTAGATTCGCCCCTGCATACTGCCCGATGGCCCATCATTGTCTGATCCAACGTTGACTACGCCAGCAAGCCCACTGCCTGCTGATCGACATAGTCTCAACAGTGGACCGATGTCTCAGTCTAGTCCCATAATCAGTACTGTTCCAACACCTCGACCCATTGCCAACTTTGCTCCAGTTCCAGTGTCTCGTCCAATTATTGGGCCAACAAGCCCACTGCCTGCTGGCCAGTCCGATACCAACATATAACACTTGATTTTGGATTGCATTTATATCTGTCCTCCGTCTCCACTCTTGTGTCATATACATATGCTGAATGGGGTGGCTGTCCAGATACCAGACGTTCGACATATGGTTATTATATGTTCATTGGCGATAACTTGGTGTTACGAGCCGACCCCGGGACCGCGACTGGTGCCCTACCTGGGCACCCTTACAGGTATACATTAAAGATAACCAGCGGAATATAAATAAAGCTCACAGACATGCAGTAATGTGAAATAAGAACCCGACTAGCCGATAAGGCCACCTTTCTGTATATATATATATATATATATATATATATACATAAACAAAAGAGCTACATCTATTACAAGTCCAACCCACATACATCTACAGACCTCTAAGAGTGTGGACCCTATCTTTGACGGGACAGGGCCCGCCATACCCCTGAATGTACATAAATCTACAACAATAGGGATCCGTACCAAAAGATAAGCCTCCGGAGTAATAGAGCTTCCCCAAAAGCTGAACAGTGATCCTAAAAGTGAGGATCAGCAACCTGTTTACCTCTATATGCGACATGAACGCAGCCCCCGAGATAAAGGGGGTCAGTACAAAATATGTACCAAGTATATGAAACTGAAAGTACTGTAATGAAATCATATAGTCTAAAATAAAGCTGGAGACATGTATAATAACCAAATTAACAGTACAGTGTGCCTTATTAATAACGAGGGTAAATAAGAGTATACTTTACCGTTTAAAAAAAATAGGAAGCTTATGATCAAATTAGGGCCACCCGCCCGTAGTATCATTATGCAATTCTACTCTTGGAACTATTTCACCCGCATAGGTCTTGTGGACCCGCATAAGGCAATTTGCCCCGCATGGGACTATTTCACCCGCATAGGACTATTTCACCCGCATGGACCCTGTGGGCCCGCAATGAGTATATACGCCATACTCGCATCGTGGGGAGCAATCCACAGAAATGTAAAATGTCTCGAGGATTTACCCCGTAATAAATAATCTAACACTAGCACTAAAGGCTATCCTGAATAACATATGCAAGTTAAGTAACCCTTAACTTCTTATTAGAATAAGTAGGATGTACTCTTAATTTATTAAACTCAAGGCACTATCATGTCATGTAAAATCTGGGAATTAACCCAAAATACTATCATCTATTCCTATAAAAGGAATCACATCATGCAATATAGGGGAGTTGAACCCCATAGCACCATGTACGTCCGCCGTACATTCTTTCCTTTGTAATATCCCAAGATACTAACACCCGTAGTATCAAGACACTTCTACTTTTAAAATCAAGTCAAGTGTACCTATCTCATTCAAGTAACTTAGTATTTAAACATCAGTCACTTATACTATCTAGGGTCGATACCGTGGCACGAAAACACCACCCCGCCCCTAACTAATCCCCGGCACCCTTCAACAGGGGCAGCACCACGACCGTGCACTATGGCGCCGCAGCACCGAAACTTCTGCGGCCTTCTGAGTTTTCGGAGCCACGACCCTGCAACTTGGTGCCGCGGCCCCGAACCCGAATTCTGTAGTTTCACATTTTCTAAGTTTCCTTTCAATCAAGTAACCTCCCTTATATACTACGAGGAATCCGAGTTCATTTAAAACATGTACGTTCACCGTACACTCGTTTTTATAAAGTCATGATCAAAGGAGATAGAAGAAGTTCCACATACCTCTTCGGTTAATCCACGCGCCACGTAGAACACGTCACGAGTATTACTTCAACCTATAATGACAATTAACACTTCCATCAACTTTTAGGTTTTAAGGTAGAATAATACTAAGTATAAGGTCTCTTATTCTACGGAAAATTGGGCAGCACTTCCCCTGTTTCTACGTACTTTTCCACCCTTTTCAAGGCCCGAAATCAATAACCAACATGCCACATTTAAGGCACAACCAATCAGCTAACCAAAGGGGATTACACGCCTAGCTGGACGTGTAAAATTCTGCCCCGCAATTCATATATATAATTAGTCCATTAATTAGTCCATTTTTAATCAACGCACTTAGGTGTTCTCGGCCACAATCAATAATCAATACCACATATAGTCCTTTTTCAATTCTTTAATCCAAGTCGTTACTCCAACAAGTTATATACGCCATAACAACTATAACAACTATATTCCCTTTCTTGTATATCATGTAACGGTTATAACTAACAACCAAATTGATTAACAACTTCAATGGATAGCATGCCATATTCCTTTTCTTTACGTTCCAATCCACTCCAAGCAACCCTTAGAAGTTCATAACCAACTTCTCTTTAAGTTTCAACCTCAAAGTTGAAGAACACCTTAGGTTTTCATAATGCGACTATCGGATCCATGTAGTATTTCCGGGGTTTAAGATGTTGTTTATGCTTAGTATACTACTAGGGATCATTGGTTTGAATATGGGGATTTATCAAGAAGATTTGAAGAATTTTTACTCTTCGAGGTTGCCTTGGCCGAGAGCCTCTATGAAGTGCACAAAGTTTTCTTGAAATTTTCTAAGTGTCCAAGTCTTGCTACTAGTAGATAGATATATAATGAAACCAAGGGTTAATATTAAAATAAATGTGTGGCCAAGATTGTGATGAACAAATATCTTGAGTCAACTTGGCTACTTGGCCATGTCATTCACGCCCAACATGGGCCATCTGGGGGGGTGACATGTGTCACCCTCCTATTGGTCCAAAATATTTCATCTCTCCAAAATTCTAATAAATTCTATAAGTCTCAAATACCAAATTTGAGAACCAAATTCCAATTATTAAACCTTTTTTCCTCACGAGGTTCGGAATATTTTTCGTAGGAAAAAAAGAAATATTTCTTTCCTTTCAAACTTAAAGTCGTATTTCCTTACGTACGTCCTTATATACTTGTCCTGGAACTACGGGGTGTAACACTTGGTATCTTGTACCTCGGCATAGTCCCCTATAAATCGATATCGGCATAGTCCCCTATAACTATACCCAACACAATCAAATATGCCACGCATGGCCACAATATAACACTTATGCATATCCGTTAATCCAAATCGACAAGTAGGGAAAATGAATTACTTGTAGGTGTAGGGAACAAGTGAGGATACTCCTTCATCATGTCCTCCTCTGTTTTCCAAGTCATCTCCTCTATATTATCATTCCGCCACAAGACCTTGACGGAAGCCACGTCCTTAGTCCGTAATCGTATGACCTGACGATCAAGTATCGCTATAGGACTCTCCTCATACGATAACCCCTCTGTCACCTGGACATTACTAACCGGGAAAACTCTGAATGGATCTCCGATACACTTCCGTAACATAGAAACATGGAAGACCAGATGTACTGCTTCCAAATCGGATGACAAATCTAACTCATAGGCAACCTTGTCTACTCTACGAACAATCTGGTATGACCCAATGTACCTCGGGCTAAGTTTCCCCTTCTTACCAAACCACATCACACCCTTCATGGGTGATACTTTCAAGAAAACCCAATCGTCAAACTGAAACTCTAAGTGTCGACGTCGATTATCTGCATACGACTTCTGTCTACTCTGAGCTGCTAATAACCTCTCCTGGATAAGCTTCACCTTATCCACAGCCTGCTGAATCAAGTCTGGACCAACTAACTGAACCTCGCCAACATCGAACCAACCAATCGACGACCTACACTTCCTGCCATATAAGGCCTCATACGGGGCTATCTGAATACTGGAATGGTAGTTGTTGTTGTATGCAAACTCGACAAGAGGCAAATGATCCTCCCAGCTACCCCTGAAATCAATAATACAGGCCCGAAACATATCCTCAAGTGTCTGGATAGTACGATCTGCTGTCGTCGATGCGAGGGTGAAATGCGATCGAGACTCACTGTGTCCCTAACCCATTCGGAAAGACCTCCGAAGTTAGCGTAATCGAGCCCCTGCATGCGATATAATAGATGTAGAAACTTCGTGCAATCTCACAATCTCCCGAATATACAGTCTAGCATAATCCTCAGCTGAATAAGTAGTCCTGACAGGAAGAAAATGGGCTGATTTCGTCAGCCTGTCTACTATAACCCAGATGGAATCACACTTCCTCTGAGTACGAGGTAACCATGTAACAAAATCCATATTGATCACCTCCTACTTCCACGTCGGAATCTCAATCGTCTGTAATAGCCCACCAGGCTTCTGGTTCTCAACCTTGACCTACTGACAATTCGGACACTGAGCAACGAACTCTGCTACGTCCCTCTTCAGGCCATCCCATCAATACACACATATGAGGTCATGGTACATCTTAGTCGACCCCAAATGAATAGAATAACGAGCATTGTGTGCCTCCCCTAGAACCTGCTGATGAAGTCCCGCGACATCGGGTACACACAATCTACCCTCGTACCTAAGCACCCTATCAGGTGCTACCTTAAATGAACTCTTCTCCTCTCGAAGAGCCGTATCTCGATACCGTACCAGAACCGAATCCTCATACTGTCGCCTCTTCACCTCCTCAACGATGGAAGATTCGGAAACCTCTCATACCCGAACTCTACTATCATCGGAATCAACCAACCGAACCCCAAGGCTCGCTAACTGATGAATCTCACGAACCATGTCCTTTCTATCTGGCTGCACGTCAGACAAACTACCCATAGATCTATGACTAAGAGCATCTGCAACCATGTTGGCCTTCCCCGGGTGGTATAGGATATCGACATCATAATCCTTTAGCAACTCTAACCACCGTCTCTGCCGCAAGTTCAACTCCCTCTGTCTAAAGATATACTGGAGGCTCTTGTGGTCTGTATAAATATCCACATGAACCCCATATAAGTAATGCCTCCAAATCTTCAAAGCATGTATCACTGCCGCTAACTCCAAATCATGAGTAGGGTAGTTCCTCTCATGCTTCCTGAGTTTTCAGGACGCGCAAGCTATAACCTTACCATGCTGCATCAACACGCAACCAAGTCCGACACCTGAAGCATCACAATAAACCACATAACCCTCTAATCTCTCGGGAAGAGTAAGAACTGGAGCCGCCGTCAACTTCTCCTTCAATAACTGGAAGCCCTTCTCACAAGCATCCGTCCACTGGAACTTAGCCGCTTTCTGAGTCAGCCTAGTCAAAGGCGTTGAGATCGAAGCGAACTTTTCCACAAATCTCCGGTAATAACCCGCAAGCACTAAGAAGCATCGCACCTCAGTCAGCGTAGTAGGTCTAGTCCAAGTTTTTGTCACGACCCGAACCCGGGCCCGTGACTGGTGCCTTACCCCGGGCACCCTAGTGATACAACATCAGAGTAATCAGCGGAACATAAAGACAATACATGAAACCAGTGTAATAAGACAGTGAAATAAGAAGACAGGCTAACCAAAAACGGTTACCTTCAGTATATATATAAATAACAATTTGAACACCGAACAGTTACATCCCATCCAACTCTGCCCACAACAGTACTACAGACCTCTAAGAATGACATGACAACAATGGCGGGACAGGGCCCCGCCATACCCCTGAATGTAAGCACCTACCATGACAGGGGACTATACCACTGATAAGCCTCCGGAAAAACGGAGCTTCCCGAATCTTTGAGCTGACCACGAGAACTAGGATCAACGGCGGTGTACCTCAACTGCGGCGTGAACGCGGCCCGAAGGAGGTCGATAACAGTACCAAGTATGTGGCGAAAATCGTAAATGAAATCATAATAGTCTATACAGCAGGAGACATGTATGATAACCAAACTACAGTTCACAATAAATAAGCAGTCATGTCAAGTCAGGGACTCATGCCCTCAAAGTTATCACTCAAATGTAACTATGGGTCTCACGCCCACAACATCAATCGTGCGTGGAATACCTTCCTCTGCGGCGCTTTATGATATAAAAGCACCAAGGAATACACATGAACACGTGTCCCACTGTGTCCTAATAAAACCGTGCGGGGTAAATGCGAAGGCATAGCCGACTACTAACACCTACGCACCAACAAGGTCATAAATCGTGTCATGATATCTGTCTGCACCGTCACACGATCAAAGGCTGGTCACTCGCGCAGATCAAATGTGCGCGTCTAGCCCCTGGAACTCTCGTAGCTCGCGTAGGCCAACCTCATAGGCGCGTGAGGTATTCCTCGCGTCGGTAGCTACTCCCGGCGTCGCCCCGACTCGCACCGCGTAGCCACAAATACCGCATGACCACAAGGGCGCCAAACTAACACGGAACTCCGTAGTTCGCATGGATCCCCTGGACCGCACGAGGTATTCTCGAATCATGGTCCCTGCATCACCGAGTCTTCCCGCATCGGAGGCGCCTGAACCTCCGGAAACAAGTCAAGGTGAGTGGTACAATACCAACATAACGGCTGATAGTCAAACAACTTAAGCGCAGTCGAAGGGAAAACCCCTTTACACAACCATCACAAGATACTAACACACGTAGCATCCTAGCATGTTTACTTAACAAATCACCAAGAAAGTATTACAAGGCTATCACAAACCAACACAATCAAGTTATATACACAAGGTACTTTCTACTATATGATTAACAAGATCGGGTTTTATCCCCAAAGTACTTCATACATTAACTCTTTAAAAGATACGTTACTTCACAAAAACCACACAATACCCGTAGTATATGAAAATAGAGTGATTATCTTTTGAAGTAAATCAAAACACTTACCTTTGTAAAATCAAGTAACAACATTATTTTCCAAACGCGTCAAGTTTGCCTAATTTCAAATGTTCACGGTTCTTATTTTAGAAAGGTTTCGTAGTTCATAGTCTTATTCATTTAAGAATATAATTCTCTTTTAAACCATCTGAGAAACATAAGCCTTATATGTGAGTAGGATATTCTTGTTTATAACAATCTTATTACAGCAGCCATGATCTAGGAAATATCATTTTGTCTCATCTTAGCTTCTATGCAGATGGAAGTTTCTCTGGTTTTAATAATACTTAATCACAAAATATTTCCTTTTATTAACGCAGCGATGGTTTGTCGATACACATTCGATTTCAAATCAAGAAACATCCTTAAGCCGTTATACCTAACTTCCCATAAAGCTAGTATAACTCTTAAGTTTTCAAAACCAAGTATTACTTCTTCTTTCAAAATGATTCAAAATCTTTTGAAATACTTTAAGTTCTTTATTATCACATAACCACCGATTATAGTTCAAATCGATTTACCTTTTAAAAACCACAAGTATTTTCTTACCTACATAAAGTCATATAACCAACTTCCCATAAAGCGTTATAACACTTTATGTTTTAGACCAATCAAATACATTTAACACGTATGCGTCTATCGCATTACATAGTTACACACATATCATGCTAGAAGAGATAGGAAGAGGTTCACATACCTCGCGGCCAGTATCGACTAATAGCAAAAGCGCTCCAAGTACTTCCAACCGCCGCTACTCCTTAAGCCAAGTAGATCGCGCCACACGTAGTACTTCAACCTATAAGGCCACAAGGCGTTTATTAACATTTAGATCTCTTCGTTGAACATTCTACAGAAAATTCGGCAGCACCTCTCCCCCCCCCCGCAACAGCGTAAATCTCCTCCTCTATCGGGGCCGGCTACCAAGCCAACCAGTGGGGGTTATACGTCTAAAGCGGACGTGAACAATTCTACCTCACGAAAAGCTACACAAGTCTCATGTAATACGATCTATGTAATTCTGATTCAACACTCTTCTTTCGAAAAGGTTTCTTATTATTCAGGCTTAAGTCCAAAGACATTGCCGATAACAACGTTCAGTTCTATATATAGTATACTTCAACTATATAGTCTAACAATCATGTAATTTCCAATTACAATAGAGGGACAAGATATTTACCTCGATAAGCCCATAATTATCCAAGTATAAAGTCGATCCTGGGCAACGTTTAGCTCCAACTCCGTGCGCTCCAACCCGCTCCAAACTACCCTTAGAAGTTCTAACCAACTTCTACATACTACTCCAACTAACCATGGAGATTTTCCTTAGGGTTTCGGTTTGGGACAAAAAGGACATAAGGTAGTATTTCCGGGCTCTACGTATAGAGATATCTTTGGAATACTACAAGGTATACGGCTAAGGTAATTTGGGCATTATAACAATACTTTTGAGAGTATTTCTACCAAGAGAGGGGGGTGTATACCCCTCGGCCTACCCCACTAGGGGGGGTACTCTCGGCCAAGGGGGGGGGGGGGGAGGAACTCTCGGCCACAAGGCCTCACAAAGGGGGAGGACGAGAACACTACTCAAGGGGAGGGAGGATTTTAACACTTAGGAAATTTAGGAATGGATGAAGAAGTCTTCCAAAGGGGGGGGGGGGTATTTATAGTACAAGCCAAGGCCAACCAATGGCCAAGATCTAGCCAAGTGCTATGCAAGTGTAGGGCCAAGATATCTTTTGGAGTTAGAGAGAAGTTTCTCTCACTAAGAAAACGCTCTCAACGTTTCCCCTTAGTTGCTCCTTCGGTTTTTCCTCTTCTTCCCCTTAGATTTTCGTTTGTTTCACAATGGTTTAATTGTTATTGTTCACAATATGAAGAAGTCTAAACGCTACACACGTTCTAGCAATGATTCAGGAGGTTCAGGCAGTTCGGCTAAAACTAGAACAAGGAAGAAAAAAAAGAGTGGAGGCAGTCCAACAATTGCAGAAAATCTTATTCCGGCAATCTCGGACCCGTCTGTCTTGGTTCATGTCACGCCAGACTCGCGATTTCCATTAGAAAATGTAGTAGATGATTCTATGCTACAAAAGATACATGAATGGGGCAAAAATATAGAAATTGAAAGCTTGGACATTAGTGAATTTGAAGGCAAAACTTCCGGCAAGCAGTGTCTTTTTCCGATAGCCATTGACGCCTCTAATGCTTCTATGGTGGTCGACCATTCCACAGACCAATTAGTTGGTAATGGGATCATTTCGGAAGAACAAGACAGTCACTCTAGCATTAGTACCCCGTCACTACCTGGAAATTCACTCAGGTTAGCCGGAAAAGGGCTTAATGCGGGCACGACATTCATTGTTGGAGGAACAAGGTGCGATGGAATTCTTGGGTCTAAACCGGTCGGGGCGTGGGTCGAGTTCATGGAGTCGGGCGGTGTTCATGGGTCCAAGAGTAATCACGTCTTGCTTGATTCAAAGTCGATTGAGAGCATTGAAGGTATGCCTATACCCCGAAGTTTACGCGGGTGTCAAGAAAAGGAACTTTAATGCCTCGGAAAGCGATGTGTCTCCTATTACGGGTGGGGCTTGGGTCGGATGGACAAGGCGGGTCGAGGTTATCAATGAAACTAGGAATATGAACTCTATGCATGGATCTAGGTCGGGCGTGGGATGCGAGGGTTTCTACACCCGAGGACTCTAACGTTATTATTGAAGGTGCGAGGCGTCACACATTAATGTGGCGGGTACCAAGGATACACTCACAACCACGCCTTTATGATGGCACGATTTCCAAGACGGACAAGGGGATAACCTAGGGACATTAACTACTCCCGTTATACAAAGAGTCAAGCCAGTTGAGAGTTCTAACGTTATTATTGAGGGTGCCGAGGCGTCACTCATTAATGCTGCGGGTACCAATGATTCACTCACTAGCACGGGACTTTATGATGGTCTGATTGCCAAGACGGGCCAGGGGCATAACCAAGGAACATTGAATATTCCCGTTATACAAGGAGCCAAGTCAATTGTGAGAAACAAAGCTAAGTCTATTTCCAAGGAGCCTAGGAACTACATAGCCATTAATAACGCAAGAACCGAGGGGTCTGCCTTGAATGATGCGGGAACCAAAGAGCCCTCTCGTGTATTAAGACAACAACCACTGATTCCTTTTAATGTCACAAATGAAGCCTTCCCTACTTTAGCTAGTTTGCTAAGTGGAGTCAATCTCCAGAACCAAAATAAGCCTTTCGTCTTTAATACTCCCCCAGATTCGAGTAAAGTCTTTAACTTACCCCCTCTCTCATCTAATAACACTTCACTACTTTCTGGAAAACAAAACACTCCACCCCTTCTATCTACTCTTCCTTCTTTTCCTCCAGAAACCCAACACAAATTCCCTTCCCTTCCAAATGGCACGCGAATCATCCCTCCTATCGCGGGCACTAGCTCTTTTCCTTCTACCCATCCCCCTCTGCCTATACCTCCAGAAATACCCACCAATGATTTACACACTAATGCATCTTCTAAACCACATCATATTCCTACCACGGCTACAACTCATAACAACCCTCCCCCAAACCATGGCAAAGGTACCCTCCCTCCCAAAAGGACTTATGCTGGAGTCTTTGCGGGAACCAGGATTGAGGCTAAAGGCATGAAGTTACAATTTATTGAACAACAAGGGGCGGAATTAGATATAGAAGCTGAGGATGAAGTCCCTTTCATAGAAACTTGGGGCTATTGCTTAATAGGATGCTTCACGGGTCCTTTCCCGGGAAGAGAAGCATTGAATACGATTGTGAAAGGATGGGGAGTTAAATGCCGTATTATACCATATGGCAAAGGCTGGACAGTGTTCAAATTCATGACGGAGGAGGAGCGCACTAATGTACTTCACGGAGGCCCTTATATGGTTTACGGGAAAACCATGATGCTTAAGGCTATCAATAAAGGAGTTCTTATAACGGATGATTTGTTTATGGACATTCCTATTTGGGTCACTTTCCCGGACATTCCCCTTTCTATTTGGAGTGCCACGGGCCTTAGTAAGATTGCTTCACGTGTAGGAAAACCTCTTTACACTGACCAATATACTAAGGAAAGGTCTAAAATGAACTATGCAAGAGTTCTAATGGAAGTGGATGTTAGCAAGGAGCCGATAATGGATTTTGTCGTCAATCTCCCCGATAACAGAAGGTATACTCAAAGGGTAAACTATGAGAATTACCGGACTTTTGCTATCATTGTGCGGCTTTGGACACAACCATTTGAAGTGTAGGAAGGCGAGGAAGATGTCAACAATGAAGAAGCTCCAAAACACGCATAATCTTGAGGTACCCTAACAACAAGGATGATTCTACTCGTTTGAAGGTCAACAAAGTGCAGGTGGAACCAACCCTCCTCCCCCTCATCCACCAACTTCTCAACATCCCGTAGATGCTGATCACTTGATGGACATTGAACAAACTGAGCACACAACACCTCCTGGTACCGGAAGCTTGGGTGAATTATCACATGCCGCGGGTCCTCCGGTTTTGGGTCATTCTGGCCCATCATGTTTGCGGGATTCTCTTTCCAAGTCCTCACTGCCTAATTCTCACAATGGCAGTTCACAACATGTTAGGATGAGGGGTAAGTCAAAACATTCTGATTCTGAAATGCCTATGAACCCGCCACCTTCATTGGAGGAAGTTACATACAACGGTGCTACGGATAAGGCTCAGCTTGTGTCAAGTAACGTTAACTTTGAACGCGGGGAGCATAGCTTGGCTGGTACACAAGTTATGGCTTCCAGCAACAAGGATGATGGATGGCAAGAGGTTTTGTCCAAAAAGAATGGGCCGAAAAGCAGTGGGAAAGCGAAGGCAGCTAAGCGCGGAGGTGCTAATAAAACCTCCTTTGTTTCCTAATGAAAATACTTTGTTGGAATGTCCGTGGTCTTTGCGGACAAAGGGATAGGGCTGCCACGCAAGCTCTAGTGTGTAGTATCACAAAGCAGCATGACGCGGCTATGATTTGTCTATTGGAAACTAAGCTATCTCGGCCAAGGACAGAATCTTTCTCTACTAAAAGATTCAAAGGGTTGAGAAGAGGTCATTGCAAGAATCAAAACAACTTCTTATAGAGTTCTCTATGATTTTATCCCCTCCTGTAATGGCACCTTTTGAGTGACCACCCATCCCCTCTATCTCTTCTTGTTTGCATTACGTTGAGGCTTGAGATACCTCAATGATTGATTGTAGCCACTTCCTTTATCGTTATTAGTAATAATATTTGCATTTACCTAAAAAAAAAAAGTGTAGGGCCAAGATTCACCCAAGTACACCTTATCCATCTACCACAAAAATATCCTACCAACTACTTGACAAAAAGCCAAGCAATTCGTCCAAGCCATTACCGCCCAACGTGCCCCAATGAGAGGGTGACAAGTGTCGCCCTCTCGTTGGTCCAAAATGTTTCGTCTCTCGGAAAAATCCGCAAAAATTAAAAATGACATAGCCGGAATTTTCCCTACGAAAGTTGTGGAAACGTTTCGTCGAAAAACGACTCTAATCGGGTGTTGTGAACAAATAATTTTCGGCCCTTGCACTTTAAGGCACAAACTTTTCTACGTACGTCCTTACGTACATACTCTGGAAATACGGGGTATAACATTCTCCCCTCCTTAGAAACATTCGTCCCGAATGTTCCTTCTAAGTCTCAAAACAAACGCGCGCCAGTATAGTCTTCACTACTATACTTACGAGAACAATCCTGCCACACATGGCCACAGAAACACCCGCGCAAAATACCTCCATCCAAGTCCACGAGGAAACACCTCTAACATTACCACAAACACCTCTCTCCGGGGTCTAAAATATACTTCCTTCGCACCTTCTCCTTTCAAAAGAAATGATCACATCTATGCTCGCCATACATGCTCGCTTCTCCCTTTACTCGTCGTGATACCACTTTTGTCACTTTGCCGCGAGGTTCTAGTGTCACTCCGGCGACCCAACAAATGGTACCGGGCTGCATGCGATCCCTGAGGCTGTCGTACACTCGAACTCTTACCACATTTCTGATACTGCTTCAGTTTCCAAAACTCGGGGTTACTATCTCTAACGTGGTCATCATTAACTGGGAACACTCTGGATGGATCTCCGATACTTTCCCGATCATAACAATACGAAAGACCGGACGTACTGCCTCCTAAGTCGGACGGCAAATGCTAACATATAGGCAATCTGGCCTATTCTTCACATGAACTCAAAAAGGCCCAAAGTAACTCGGGCTAAGTTCCCTCTGTTTTCCAAAACTCGTCACACCCTAACCGGGGTGGTACCTTCAAGAAGACCGACCGTCGGCACGAACTCTAAGCGTCGTCGCCGATTATCCCTACGACTTCTCTGAGCTGTCAGAACCTCTTCTAGACAAGCTTCACCCTATCCACAGTCTGCTGGAACAAGCCTGAACCAACTATCTGAATCTTGCCAACATCGAACCAATCGACCGGCGACTTACACGTCCGCCCCTACAAGGCTTCATAAGGCGACATCCGAACACTGAAATGGTAGCTATAAAACACTCCCACAACAGGAGGCAACAATCCTCACAACTATCCCTGAAATTCAAACACTGGCCCGAGGGCGAATGTGATTCTGAGACTCACATGAGCTCCTAACCCTGCCTGGTAAAACCTCCAGAAAAAGAAACAACCGTACCCTGGGCTCCATTGTATGTTATTAGGTGAAGGTAGGCACCCCGTGCAGCCTTACAACCTTTCTGAAAAATCCACACTACCGAGTAAACGGTCTTTGCTAGAAGACAAGACGGCTGACCTCCTCGGCCCGACTACTGGTCGAATCGTCCACGATTCTGTTTGGTTAACTAAACATGGGCCTAACACCCTTATGACCCTATCACAGGCGGGACCACAAACTGACCCCACCACCAAACATGCCGCGGGTTGACCCGCAACGTGGCCTCAACCCGACCCGGCAACGCGCACAATACTAGCTCCCCGATCCGGAACGATCTCACTAATCATGTTACGAAAACCTAGCGGTCTTCTTAGCTCAACTACCCTCTTTCATTCCACACTACTCAGGGACTTATCCCACAAACATAGCTCACGTGCACTATGCACTCCTATAAGGGTCAAACATAAACAATACATCTTTACACGAGATGGCCTTACCTCTAAGGTCTCCACGTATAACACTCTAAGGCTCACACTTTCTCTATCCCCCAATCTTCCCCGGTTACTAACCATGATTTCTAATCACAATTAACACACTGCTATCAGAATAACACTTAAGGTGTACTCACCTTATCTCATATACTAACCCCTAGAGGGTTAAGGATATATCTATATCTACTGCTTCACTCCCCTTAGTCGTTCTAGTCAAACCTGCCCCGTAGGGCGCATAGCTAGGGAAGATGACGAACTACCCACCGATTCCTGAAGGCTAAGTCCTCATACAAGGACACTCCTTCGACATCAGACCCTGACGGTCGTAGGTACAACAAGTACCAACTAAAAGACGACATTCCCCGGGATGGCGTACGTCTGTGATGACGGAAGCCACAGAGTTCGACCAACTCCTGCATACCGAATGTCACGAAATCCGTGGAAGACCACTCTGCCGGCGGAGGTGCATATCTAATCTTTGGTGAGGCGACTCGCCTCGAAAGTTACCAAAGGACCTTCTTTGCTCGGCCTCTTGCGCCGCCCGTTAACGTCGATCTCTACGCTTCTCGGCTGCTGCGCATAAGCCCGCACGAGCCATGCTCAAGCCTAATCAAGAATTACTCTTGCACAACCCTCTCTTAGATAGTCATCACTACTCGCGGTACATCGGTATACTCTGCGGTAGCCAAATCCATAGCTAATGCGGTCGCCTTCTTGCAATCTAAATTCACTGTTCGATCGTGGGCGAAGGTTCAAATATCATGGCGCAGAGGAATCGCCGCCGTGCTAAACTCTTATGGGGCTAGTGACGTCGCAAAACTCCCCGAATGAAGCACCACCCTAGGTAAAGATTAGGCCTGTGCCCACGTAACCCTCTGAACTCCACTCGCAGCTCCCTCGGCTGCCTTGCCCTCCTGGGCCCGGGTTTGCCCTACGCGGAGGCATAATGGTAAGGGAAAGAAATACGTTAGAGGGTCCAACTTTCAACACAGCTCTAAGGCACGATCTCAGAGTGAGAAGAATAGAAACCAATCCTAAATATCCTCTAGCCTCCTGATTATTGGCGTGGTGCACAACACACCGATAATCAAGACTCTCTTGAATCTGATGCCTAGACACTTTCCGAGGATTAATCGCTCGATACCACTTTTGTCACGACCGAACCGGGCGTGGTCGTGCCTACCGGGCACCCTAGTGATACAACATCAGAGTAATCAGCGGAACATAAAGACAATACATGAAACCAGTGTAATAAGACAGTGAAATAAGAAGACAGGCTAACCAAAAACGGTTACCTTCAGTATATATATAAATAACAATTTGAACATCGAACAGTTACATCCCATCCAACTCTGCCCACAATAGTACTACAGACCTCTAAGAATGACATGACAACAATGGCGGGACGGGGCCCGCCATACCTGAATGTAGCACCTACCATGACAGGACTATACGTGATAAGCCTCCGAGAAACGGAGCTTCCCAATGACGCTGACCACGAGAACTAGGATCAACGGCGGTGTACCTCAACTGCGGCATGACGCGGCCCGAATGAGGTCGATGCAGCGGTACCAGTATGTGGCGAAAATCGTAAATGAAATCATAATAGTCTATAAAGCAGGAGACATGTATGATAACCAAACTACAGTTCACAATAAATAAGCAGTCATGTCAAGTCAGGGACTCACGCCCTCAAAGTCATCACTCAAATGTAACTATGGGTCTCACGCCCACAACATCAATCGTGCCCGTGGAATACCTTCCTCACTGCCGGCAGTTTATGATATAAAAGCACCAAGGAATACACATGAACACGTGTCCCACCTGTGTCCTAATAAAACGTCTGGGTAAATGCGAAGGCATAGCCGACTACTAACACCCACAGTACCAACAAGGTCATAAACTGTGTCATGATATCTGTCTAGACCGTCACACGATCAAAGCTGGTCACTCGCCCGCAGTATCAAATGTGCGCGTCTAGCCCTGGAACTCTCCGTAGCTCCGCATAGGCCAACCTCATAGGCCCGCATGAGGTATTCCTCGCATCGAGGGTAGCTACTCCCCGGCATCTCCCCGACTCGCAGTCCGCAAGGCCACAACGACCGCATGACCACAAGGGCGCAAACTAACACGGAACTCCGTAGTTCCGCATGGATCCCGGACCGCATGAGGTATTCTCGAATCATGGTCCTGCATCACTGAGTCTTCCCGCGTCGGAGGCGCCAACCTCCGAAACAAGTCAAGGTGAGTGGTACAATACCAACATAACGGCTGATAGTCAAACAACTTAAGCGCAGTCGAAGGGAAAACCCCTTTACACAACCATCACAAGATACTAACACACGTAGCATCCTAGCATGTTTACTTAACAAATCACCAAGAAAGTATTACAAGGCTATCACAAACCAACACAATCAAGTTATATACACAAGGTACTTTCTACTATATGATTAACAAGATCGGGTTTTTATCCCCAAAGTACTTCATACATTAACTCTTTAAAAGATACGTTACTTCACAAAAACCACACAATACCCATAGTATATGAAAATAGAGTGATTATCTTTTGAAGTAAATCAAAACACTTACCTTTGTAAAATCAAGTAACAACATTATTTTCCAAACGTCCAAGTTTGCCTAATTTCAAATGTTCACGGTTCTTATTTTAGAAAGGTTTCAGTAGTTCATAGTCTTATTCATTTAAGAATATAATTCTCTTTTAAACCATCCGAGAAACATAAGCCTTATATGTGAGTAGGATATTCTTGTTTATAACAATCTTATTACAATGACCATGATCTAGGAAATATCATTTTGTCTCATCTTAGCTTATGCGGATGGAAGTTTCTCTTGGTTTTAATAATACTTAATCACAAAATATTTCCTTTTATTAACGCTGCGTGGTTTGTCGATACATTCTGATTTCAAATCAAGAAACATCCTTAAGCCGTTATACCTAACTTCCCATAAAGCTAGTATAACTCTTAAGTTTTCAAAAACCAAGTATTACTTCTTTCAAAATGATTCAAAAATCTTTTGAAATACTTTAAGTTCTTTATTATCACATAACCAGCGATTATAGTTCAAATCGATTTACCTTTTAAAAACCACAAGTATTTTCTTACCTACATAAAGTGTTATAACCAACTTCCCATAAAGCGTTATAACACTTTATGTTTTAGACCAATCAAATACATTTAAACACGTATGCGTCTATCGTACTACATAGTTACACACATATCATGCTAGAAGAGATAGGAAGAGGTTCACATACCTCGCGACGAGTATCGACTAATAGCAAAACGCTCAAGTACTTCCAACCGTCGGCTACTCCTTAAGCCAGTAGATCGCGCCACGTAGTACTTCAACCTATAAGGCCACAAGGCGCTATTAACATTTAGATCTCTTCGTAGAACATTCTACGTAAAATTCGCACCTCCCCACATGGCGTAAATCTCCTTCTATCGGGGCGGCTACCAAGCCAACCGAGGGGTTATACGTCTAATCGGACGTGCACAATTCTACCTCGCGGAAAAGCTACACAAGTCTGCATGTCTGATCTATGTAATTACAGCTCAACACTCTTCTTTCGAAAGGTTTCTTATTATTCAGCTTAAGTCCAAAGACATTGCGATAACAACGTTGATTCTATATATAGTATACTTCAACTATATAGTCTAACAATCATGTAATTTCCAATTACAATAGAGGACAAGATATTTACCTCGATAAGCCCATAATTATCCAAGTATAAAGTCGATCTGGCAACGTTTAGCTCCAACTCCGTGCGCTCCAACCCGCTCCAAACTACCCTTAGAAGTTCTAACCAACTTCTACATACTACTCCAACTAACCATGGAGATTTTCCTTAGGGTTTCGGTTTGGGACAAAAAGGACATAAGGTAGTATTTCCGGGCTCTACGTATAGAGATATCTTTGGAATACTACAAGGTATACGGCTAAGGTAATTTGGGCATTATAACAATACTTTTGAGAGTATTTCTACCAAGAGAGGGGGGGTGTATACCCCTCGGCCTACCCCACTAGGGGGGGGTACTCTCGGCCAAGCGGGGGGGAGGAACTCTCGGCCACAAGGCCTCACAAAGGGGGAGGACGAGAACACTACTCAAGGGGAGGGAGGATTTTAACACTTAGGAAATTTAGGAATGGATGAAGAAGTCTTCCAAAGGGGGGGTATTTATAGTACAAGCCAAGGCCAACCAATGGTCAAGATCTAGCCAAGTGCTATGCAAGTGTAGGGCCAAGATTCACCCAAGTACACCTTATCCATCTACCACAAAATATCCTACCAACTACTTGACAAAAAGCCAAGCAATTCGTCCAAGCCATTATCATGCGTGCCCCAATGAGAGGGTGACAAGTGTCGCCCTCTCGTTGGTCCAAAATGTTTCGTCTCTCGGAAAAATCCTTAAAAATTAAAAATGACATAGCCGGAATTTTCCCTACGAAAGCTGTGGAAACGTTTCGTCGAAAAACGACTCTAATCGGGTGTTGTGAACAAATAATTTTCGGCCCTTGCACTTTAAGGCACAAACTTTTCTACGTACGTCCTTACGTACATACTCTGGAAATACGGGGTATAACCATTTTCACCGCCTCAATCTTCACCGTATCAACCTGAATATCATCGGCCCCGATAATGTGCCCCAAGAATGCCACTGAGGCCAAACAGAACTCTCACTTGGAGAACTTGGCATACAACTGCCGGCTCTGGAGGACTCTAAGTACCGTCCTCAAATGATCCGCATGCTCCTGCTCCGTGCGAGAGTAAACCATGATGTCATCAATGAACACTATAACAAACGTATCCATAAATGGCTTGAATACTCGGTTCATCAAATCAAATACCGCTGGAGCATTAGTCAATCCGAACGACATCACCCTGAACTCATAATGCCCATACCGGGTCCTGAATGCAGTCTTCGGGATATCTGCATCTCTAACTCGTACCTGATGATAACCGAATCGCAGGTCTATCTTGGAGAAACATTTTGCACCCTGCAACTGATCAAACAAATCATCAATCCTGGAGAGGGGGACATATTATTGATGGTTACCTTGTTCAGCTGTCTGTAGTCAATACACATACGCAGTGTTCCATCCTTCTGCTTCACAAATAATACCGACGCTCCCCAATGTGAAGTACTAGGCTTAATAAAGCCTTTCTCCAGCAAGTCTTTCAGCTGGTCCTTCAACTCTTTCAACTCAGCAGGTGCTATTATGTACGGAGGAATAGATATAGGTCGAGTATCTGGCAGAACATCAATACAGAACTCTATCTCCCGCTCTGGAGGAATACCTGGGAGATCATCTGGAAAAACATCCGGAAATTCTCTAACCACCGGAACTGACTGAAGAACTGGCACCTCAGCCTCTGTATCGAACACCCGAATAAGATGATAAATATACCCTTTCTGAACCATCGTCCTAGCCATGAGGTAAGAAATAAACCTACCCCTCGGCGACGCAGTATCCCCTTTCCACTCAATAATCGGCTCACCGGGAAACTGGAATCGAACCAATCTCTCTCTACAGTCAACATTAGCGTAACAAGAAGCCAACCAGTCCATGCCCATAATGACATCAAAATATGTCATATCCAGCTCTATCAGGTCTGCTAGGGTCTGACGACTGTGTAATAATCACCAGGCAATCCTTATATACCCGCTCGGCTACCACCGAATCACCCACTGGCGTAGCTACCTCAAACGGTTCTATCGATACAGGTTCTATTCCTATTCTACCAGCAATAAGAGGAGATATATAGGACAAGGTAGAACCCGGACTATCAAAACATAAATATAACAGCATGAAATCAATAGTATACCTGTGACGACATCCACCGAAGTCTCCTGATCCTGTCGACTGGCTAAGGTATAGATGCGGTTCGGAGGACCGCTAGAACTAGGACCTCTGCCGCGACCTGCTAGCCCGTAAACACCCTGCCCTCCAGGGCGCATGACCACAGAAGATGATGACCCGACAACTGACCCTAATGGTTGATCCATACTACCCGTGCCGCCTCTGGTCGGACAATCCCTCTTCAAATGGCCATGCTGGCCGCAAGAGAAACAGGCTCCCGAAGAAATACGACACTCCCCACGATAGGACCTACTGCATCGACCACACCGAGGTAAAGGTGGCCTCATCTGGCTAGTACCCATGTTCCTCGGAAAGCCACGGAGCCTTGATACGCTCCCGAATAACGGTGATCAAACTGCGCGGAAGGCGGAGAGGAGTACTGCATCTGGATAAGACGCGAACCTAGCTTCTTTGAGGCTGTCCTCCTCGAAAGTTACCAAAACCTGCATCACGGCCTCTTATCTTGGCCTCATCCGATGACTCCTACATATGCATCTTCCACTCCCTGTGCGTATGCCTGGATCCTGGAAATATTCATACCTGGCTGAAGAGCCACTGCCATGCATCCATCAACCAAGTAGCGGTCTAGCCCTATCACGCAGTGGTGAACTCTATCCGCCATGTCAGCCACAATAGCGGGCGCATACCTAGCCAATGAGTCGAACTCTAGGCTATACTCTCTGATGGTCCTTCTACCCTACCGCAATGTCAGAAACCTATCAACCCGGGATCTCCTCATCTCAGAAGGCAAGAAGTGATCTAGGAAAGCCTCCGTGAACTCGTCCCAAATGGCTGGAGGAGCACCCTCGCCTCTGGATAGTTCCCACGACTCAAACCAGTTCACTGCAACATCGCGTAATCGGTAAGAAGCTAGTACAACTGACTCGACCTCCGAGGCCTTAATCACCCGCATAGTCCGCTGCATCTGCTGAATGAACTCCTGAGGATCATCCTCAGGTCTTGACCCATAGAACTCTGGCGGATGACAACCTAAAAAATCTCGAACCCCCAGTATGCGCTCTGGGTTGTCTGCAGCTCATGTATGTCTTTGCCTTGCCACTATCTGGCGATGGCGGTGTATCTCCGTAGTCCCTATCCTGCCTTGGCCAAGAACTGAGGCTCGGTATCAAAACCTCTGGAGGCTGCGGTGCTCTGGCTCTGGTACTATCGGTGTAACCGAACTTGCCAACTGGGCCACAACCTCTGGCATAGTCTAGGCCTGAGCCCTAGTGACTCTGCGTCCTACTAGCAGCTCCTACTGCTGACTTGCCCTTCTGGGCCGATGTTGCCTTCTGTGGAGGCATAACTGATACACAAGATTACGTCAGAGAGAGATCAACCTAATAACACAACTCTACTGCACGATCTCAGAATGAGAAGAATGGAAACCAATCCTAAATATCTTGTAGCCTCCTGATTATAGATGTAGTGCACAACACACCGATAATTAAGACTCTACTAGACACGGTCTGTAGACACTTTCGAGGACAAACTGCTCTGATACCACTTTTGTCACGACCCGACCCCGGGCCCGCGACTGGTGCTCTACATGGGCACCCTTACAGGTATACATCAGAGATAACCAACGGAATATAAATAAAGCTCACAGACATGCAGTAATGTGAAATAAGAACCCGACTAGCCGATAAGGCCACCTTTCTGTATATATATATATACATAAACAAAAGAGCTACATCTATTACAAGTCCAACCCACATACATGACTACAGACCTCTAAGAGTTTGGACCCTATCTTTGACGGGACAGGGCCCCGCCATACCCCTAAATGTACATAAATCTACAACAACAGGGATCCGTACCAAAAGATAAGCCTCCGGAGTAATAGAGCTTCCCCAAAAACTGAACAGTGATCCTAAGAGTGAGGATCAGCAACCTCTTTACCTCTACCTTCGGCATGAACGCATCCCCCGAGAAAAGTCGATCTAAAATATGTACCAAGTATGTGGCCCAGAAATCTTGTAATGAAATCATATAGTCTAAAATAAAGCTGGATACATATATAATAACCAAATTAACAGTATACTGTTCCTTATTAGTAACGAGGGTAAATAAGAGTAAAATTTACCGTTTAAAAAACAAATAGGAAGCTTATGATCAAATTAGGGCCACCCGCTCGTAGTATCATTATGCAATCCTACTCCTGAGATTATTTCACCCGCATAGGTCTTGTGGACCCACATAGGGCAATTTGCCCCGCATGGAACTATTTCACCTGCATGGACCCTGTGGGCCCGCAATGAGTATATACGCCATACTCGCATCGTGGGGAGCAAATCCACAGAAATGTATAATGTCCCGGGGATTTACCCCGTAATAAATAATCTAACACTAGAACTAAAGGCTATCCTGAATAACATATGCAAGTTAAGTAATCCTTAACTTCTTATTAGAATAAGTAGGATGTACTCTTATTTTATTAAACTCAAGGCACTAACATGTCATGTAAAATCCGGCAGTTAACCCAAAGTACTATGTACATCTATTCCTATAAAAGGAATCACATCATGCAATATAGGGGAGTTGAACCCCATAGCACCATGTACGTCCGCCGTACATTATTTCCTTTGTAATATCCCAAGATACTAACACCCGTAGTATCAAGACACTTCTACTTTTAAAATCAAGTCAAGTGTACCTATCTCATTCAAGTAACTTAGTCTTTAAACATCAAGTCACTTATACTATCTAGGGTCGATACCGTGGCACGAAAACACCACCCCGTCCCCTAAATAATCCTCGGCACCCTTCAATAGGGGCAGTACCACGGCCCTGCACTATGGCGTCGCGGCGCTGGAACTTCTGCGACCTTCTGAGGTTTCGGAGCCACGACCCTGCAACATGGCGCCGCGGCCCCGAACCCGAATTTTGCAGTTTCACATTTTCTAAGTCTCATTTCAATCAAGTAACCTCCCTTATATACTACGAGGAATCCGAGTTCATTTAAAACATGTACGTTCACCGTACGCTCGTTTTTATAAAGTCATGCTCAAAGGAGATAGAAGAAGTTCCACATACCTCTTCGGTTAATCCACGCGCCACGAGTATTACTTCAACCTATAATGACAATTAACACTTCCATCAACTTCTAGGTTTTAAGGTAGAATAATACCAAGTATAAGGTCTCTTATTCTACGGAAAATTGAGCAGCACTTCCCCTGTATCTACGTACGTTTCCACCTTTTTCAAGGCCCGAAATCAATAACCAACACGCCACATTTAAGGTACAACCAATCAGCTAACCAAAGGGGATTACACGCCTAGCTGGACGTGTAAAATTCTACCCCGCAATTCATATATATAACTAGTCCATTAATTAGTCCATTTTTAATCAACACACTTAGGTGTTCTTGGCCACAATCAATAATCAATACAACATATAGTCATTTTTCAATTCTTTAATCCAAGTCATTACTCCAACATGTTATATACGTCATAACAACTATAACAACTATATTCCCTTTCTTGTATAACATGTAACGATTATAACTAACAACCAAATTGATTAATAACTTCAATGGCTAGCATGCCATATTTCGGTATTCACCCTCCAAATTCCCCAACACTTATAATTTTTTTTTTTTTAGGTAAATGCAAATATTATTACTAAAAAGAAAAAACTGGGAGCTACAATCAGTCGTTGAGGGTTCTCAATCCTCAACGTAAGCATAAACAAGAAATGAAAGAGAGGAGGGATGGGGCGTTCACTCATAGGTGACGTCACAATAGGGGGTTAAATCTTAAAACTCAATCTTGGAAGGTTGAAATACTCTTTTCACTTCTCAAGCTTGCTGCTTGGCTTTGTTCTTAATGAAATTCTTCCTTGAAGTAACCTCTTGCCATCCATCATTATCCGCACAAAGTGGTGCTTGCATGTGCACACTCGGCGAATTCTCAACACCCAAAGCACTTCTAAAGGACCCTGGGTCAAAAGGAGTTTTAGACCCCCCTCGAGCTGCCTCGGCAAAGGTCCTGACTTGATTAAAATCTCTGTTTCCAACCTTTGTTGTAGTGGGAACATCTTGTGCATCCCCCAAACGGTGTTCATCAAGTTGTTTCTCACCCGAAGCTCGATCAAGATTCAAAGCTGTAACGACCCTTCCCGGTATAAAGGGCAAAGTCGTATTTTCGCCATACTGAGGCAAAGCATTCGAATTTTGAGGTTGGGCAGTTACCATAGGCTTTACTTGTTCCTTCGACTTCTTACACTTTAAATGGCTATGTCCAAATATTTGGCAAATAAAACAGAAATCCGGATAATGCTCATATTCCACTTTTTGAACATACATGATATTACTCGGCAGCCTTACTCTAAATTCCGTGACTGGCTCTTTGCTAACATCAACTTCAATCAATACTCGTGCATAGTTCATTTTGGACCTCTCTTTAGTAAACTGATCCGTGTATAGAGGTATTCCAACACGCGATGCTATTTTACTCAAACCGCCACTCAAATCGATAAGGGATGTCACGTAGCAACACCCAAACAGGGATTTTCATAAAAAAATCATCTGAAAGTATCACGTCCTTGTCAACTAGTTTTAACATCAATGTTTTGCCGAATGTCATATAGGGGCCACCATGAAACACCTTAATGCGATCATCCTCTGACATGAAGCGGAAGATCGCCCACCTCGCCCATGGGAATGATTCGACACTTCACATTCCAGCCCTTAGCAATTGAATTCAGTGCCTCACGTCCTGGGAAAGGGCCCGTGAAGCATCCAATAAGACAATAGCCCCATGTTTCAACAAATGGAACTTCGTCATTCACATCAAGTTCTACAATATCTCCTTCTTGTTCAATAAATTGCAATTTCATACCCTTTTCTTCCGAACGGGATTCCGCAAACACCCCCGCATAAGTCATTTTCCTTGGAATAGGCTTATCTTTAGGAGCATTTACTGCTTCGGGTGAAGCGAAGGGTTGAGGGTCCATAGGTACGTTATTGGTTTCCGTAGATGAAGTCCAAAAACGTGCATCATTGGGATTAGGCGTCTTAGAAGTCTTTTGTTGTAGTAATGCATTATCATTTAATGCACTATCCATTAATGTGTTAGAGTTCCTAGGGCTCTCGGATTTGTCAAAGACGGTTCTCCCCCAAGTCAAGTTTCGAAGTCCCCTTAAATGAGAAGACTCCACATTCCCAATATCAATTGAATGCGTCGAGTAAGTAGGCCTTAAATGAGAAGACACCACATTCCCAATACCAATTGAATGCGTCGAGTAAGTAGGCCTTAAATGAGAAGACCCCACATTCCCAATGCCAATTGAATGCGTCGAGTAAGTAGGCCTTAAATGAGAAGACTCCACATTCCCAATGCCAATTGAATGCGCCGAGTAATTAGGCATCGTATGGAGAGAAAACCCTTCGGCTTCCGCAACATTTGCCTTACCAAGATCTATGGGATTAGAGCCACTTCAGATGTAGTACCCATTGAATGAGGCGTGCCATTGGCATCCGCATTCATTGATTGCTTCAAATTACTAGATCTCTTTTGAGTAAAAACCCCTTCGGCTTCCGCAACAAATGAATTTCCAAGGCTTATTGGGATAGAAGCAACGTCGGACCCACCAACCAAAGACTGGTGACCTATGGGCTTCCCCCATGACCCATGCCCGCCCACCTGACCCGCTATCAACCCGGGACTTACCACGAGACCCGCTTCTACCTCGGCATCCAAGGTGCCAGCCGGAAAAGACCCATTGGACTCAGAAACCAAGGGTCGGTGATCCATGGGTTTCTTCCACAACCCAAGACCATCAACACCACCCTCCTGCAACCCAGGCCCACCCTCCATACCCGCATTCGACCCGCGTTCACCCGCAAGACCCGCTTTTACTCCAGAGTCCAGTGTTCCAACCGGAACACCACCTTCTTCCCCGGCTTCCATAGTGCCTGCCGTAAAAGCCCCTTTGGCTTTAAAAACCATAGTACGACGACCTATGGGTTCCATCCACAGCCCATGACCACCAACACGACCCTCATGCAGCCCGGGACCACCCTCCATACCCTTTTTTGACCCGGGATCACCCGCCAGACCCGTTCTCCTTCCAGTGTCGAGGGTTCCAACCGGAACACCTCCAGAGGTTGCCACCGGAAAGATGGGAGAATCAATGAATTGCCTACTTGACCCATGACCACTATCAAGACCCTCTAGCAGTCCAAAACCACCCTCCTTCCCTGCTTTCACCCCGGAAACACTCACCTGACCCGAATTCTCCACCAAGTTCAAAGAAGCTAACTTGCCACTACCTAAGTCGCCACCACCGAAATGCACTCACAAATTCAAATCTTGAACAATCAAACTAATCTCTTTCTTTCTTTTGGCTGAAATCTTTATATTCTTTCTCATGGCAAGAAGGAAGATAACTCACTCTATAGCAACCGATTAAAGTGACCATGAAATGAACACACAAACTTCTCCGTAGGATGGAATAATAATTCAGTTGATGAAAATCATAGAAAGGGGGGGGGGGGGGGGACGTAAAGGAGCAACTAGAGGAAAATGTTGAGAGCATTTTCGCCTAGTGAGAGAAACATCTCTCTAACTCCTTCAAGTTTATAATACTATTTCTCTATTTCAACACTTATAAATCTTTAATCCTTATATCACAAGCTCATTTATCAACTACTATAACATGTAATTTTCAATTACATTAGGAAGACAAATATCATTACCTCAATAAGCCCAAATATAATCCAAGATTAAAAGTCGATTCTTAGCAACTTTAGCTCCTTTTCTTTACGTTCCAATCCACTCCAAGCAATCCTTAGAAGTTCATAACCAACTTCTCTTTAAGTTTCAACCTCAAAGTTGAAGAACACCTTAGGTTTTCATAATGCGACTATCGGATCCATGTAGTATTTCTGGGGTTTAAGAGGTTGTTTATGCTCAGTATACTACTAGGGATCTTTGGTTTGAATATGAGGATTTATTAAGAAGATTTGAAGAATTTTTATTCTTCTAGGTTGCCTTGGCCGAGAGCCTCTATGAAGTGCACAAATTTTTCTTGAAATTTTCTAAGTGTCCAAGTCTTGCTACTAGTAGATAGATATATAATGAAACCAAGGGTTAAGATTAAAATAAATGTGTGGCCAAGATTGTGATGAACAAATATCTTGAGTCAACTTGGCCACTTGGCCATGTCATTCACGCCCAACATGGGCCATGTGGGGGGGTGACACGTGTCACCCTCCTATTGGTCCAAAATATTTCATCTCTTCAAAATTCTAATAAATTCTATAAGTCTCAAATACCAAATTTGAGAACCAAATTCCAATTATTAAACCTTTTTCCCTCACGAGGTTCGGAATATTTTTCGTAGGAAAAAAAGAAATCTTTCTTTCGTTTTAAACTTAAAGTCGTATTTCCTCACGTACGTCCTTATATATATGTCCTGAAACTACGGGGTGTAACACTTGGTCTCTTGGTCGGTTAAACGCCAGGCTACGTTATCACGATCCAGTGCGGAGACTGAGTATCGAGGGGTAGCTAATGTGGTGTCTGAGTCATGTTGGCTACGTAACCTTCTACTAGAGCTACATTTTCCTATTCATAAGGCTACATTGGTCTACTGTGATAATGTGAGTGCAATCTATCTGTCTCGAAATCCGGTCCAATATTAGCACTCTAAACATATCGAGATGGACATACACTTTGTTCAAAAAAAGGTAGCTCGTGGACAAGTACGCGTTTTCCATGTCCCTTCGCGATACCAAATTGCTGACATATTTACTAAAGGTCTTCCCTTGGTTCTATTTGAAGATTTTAGGGACAGTCTCAGAGTACGTCAACCGCCCGCTATGACTGAGGGGGTGTTAAAGATCGATATACATGTGTATATCATGGTCCAATTTGGACCCCACAAATTGTAATTCATGTATAATTATAATTATGGTATTAGTCTTGTACTAGGAAAATATATTAGAATTATAGTAGGAAGGTAGAATTATTTTCCTATATTCACCATATCTAGGAATTGTATATTTGTATATATTCCTCTCATTATCAATGAAAATAATCAAGGGATTATCAATGAAAAGACTTTGTAGCTTATATGTTTCATGACGGACCACATCCAATTGTTGAAGCGTTGTCAACTCCATAAGCACCTCTATGGAAAGAAGCTATTGAGAGTGAAATAGATTACATCATGCACAACCATACTTGGGAGGTTGTTGATCTTCCTCCGAAAAACAAATCGTTAAGTTGTAAATGGATACTCAAACGGAAGTATAAAGTAGATGAATCTATAAATAAGTACAAGGCCAGGTTGGTAGCCAAGGGCTATCGATAAAGAGAGGGCCTTGACTACTTTGAAACGTACTCCCTAGTGTCTAGAATGACGTCCATACGAGTATTTATTGTGATCGCCGCGTTTTGGGACCTTGATACACATCAAATGGATGTCAAGACAACCTTTTTAAATGGCGATTTAGAAGAAGAAATCTATATGGACCAACCCGAGGGGTATGTGGTTCCAGGATAGGAGAAGAAAGTCTGTCAGCTTGTCAAGTCTTTGTACGGGCTGAAACAGGCCCCGAAGCAATATCACTAAAAATGTAATAGTACTATACTATCGAACGGTTTCTCCATTAATGAGTATGACAAATGTGTCTACATGAAAGGTAATGATGACTCATTCGTCATGATATTCCTCTACGTAGACGACATATTGATCAAAGGAAGTAGTCCTAGTTTGATCCTAGAGACTAAGAACATGTTTCGACATGAAGGATATGAGTATTGCATATATCATCTTAGGGATCAAGATCTCTAAGATATCTGACAGACTGATTTTATCTCAGTCTCACTACATTGAGGATGTGTTGAGAAAGTTTGAGATATTTGACAGTTCTTCGATGACATCACCATTGGATGTACTCAAAAGATAGATAAAATCGTGGTACACACATATGCCAAGCAATATGCGCAGGTGATTGGTAGTTTGATGTGCATAACAAACTACACCCAATCTGCTATCGCTAATGTAGTCAATAATTTGGCTAGGTTTAACCGTAATCCAAGTGATGACCATTGGAAATCGTTGAATCGGGTGCTATGGTACCTAAAATACACGCTAGCTTATGGGTTGCATTATTTGAGATATCCAGTTGTACTAGAGGGGTACAATGATGCAAACTGGATATCTGATATAGAGAACACCAAGTCCACCAGTGGATATATATTTACAATTGGTGGTGGGACTGTGTCTTGGAAATCCTCTAAGAAAACTTGCATCGTCCGATCCACGATGGAATCAGAGTTTATTGCTTTAGATAAAGCAGGAGAAGAAGCTGAATGACTTTATGACTTCTTAGAGGATGTCCCGTGTTGCGATAAATCCGTACCTTCTGTAATGATCTACTGCGATAACCAGTCAGCTATAGGAAGGGCACAGAGCTCTATGTACAATAGCAAATCTCATCATATTCAACGGAAACATAAGACCTTTAGACAGCTGATTACTACAGGTATTATTTCCATTGATTATGTAAAATCAAAGGAGAACATAGCAGACCATTTGACTAAGGGCATACCCAGAGATCAGACAGTCTGCTTGTCTAGAAGAATGGGATTAAAACCCAAATAATAAGGACTGATACGGTAGAAACCCAAATAATAAGGACTGATATGGTAGAAACCCAACCTTACTGACTGAAGATCCCATGAATTAAGTTCAATGGGAAAACTAAGTCGTAAAGGTTCAGTTGAGCGCTTTGGTGGAAGCAAGAGCACTTTGGATGATGATTTCTGTAAAGAAACATGAATCCAAGGTTGTTCCCATGATATACATAAGTGCTATCTGCAGTGTGGGTAGAGGCTAAGTTTCCAAAACATTTAAAGATCCTCAATGCTTGAGGTTAGGTTTGGATAAACTTTTAATGGTTCCTAACACTTGTGAAGTGGGGTATAACATGATACCTTATAGGAGACCACCTATTTAAGTGCGAGGATAGGCCGCCTCGAGTGAACGCACTTAAGAATCCAAGAAGTGTCCACAGCCACAACAGACAAAACATTAAAGAAGAATAGAGTAAGAAAAGTTGTTATGTTGGTACCGTTGACTTGACTTACAGTAAATACTGACGGTTCAAGACATCGGTTTTTCCGTACCAGCTCCTTCTACCTATACCGCAGTTGATCTTGAATGCAAGAGCGAGTTTGCCTTTGTGGGAAAGCATTCCAATATATTCCTTAGAGATTCATCGCGCAGTAAGTAAGTCTGATGATATTCAACTATGGAAGGTTCAAAGCCAATACTACCTATCCAGATGCAACATCGGTCCACCGAAAGATTGCTAGAAAGACACATTGTGTATGCGCCAAAATATTTTCAAGAGGAGATTGTTGGAAATTTATTAACGTGGAATAAAATTTATCTCATTATTTATGACTCGAACAATTGGGGCCCCGCATGTCGGAAACATCATTTTCACACACGTGCACACGTTGTACCAATGATCGTAAATTTCCTTAGTAAAAGAGATATTGGTACGTAAGTAAAATGTTTGAGACGTAAAATGATGGACGGTTGTTGGCCAAATGATGAGTGTTTCACGTTGGTAAATGAAGGAAGAAATGTGCGTAGTGTAAATATTGGAACAGGTCAGAAAAGGACCGCTGAGTCGAGAAAGAGCGCGACTCGCCCTCGGAAGCCAAAGAGCAGCGACACTGCACCCTTAAGGGCCGCGTCACCGAGGCGCCCCAAGGGCTGAGTCGCGTCTCTAATTGGGCAGTGGCTCATTGGAACCGCGGCGCGACGACACTTACGAGGCCGAGTCGCGACGCTTCCGAGGCAGTGACTGTTCGACGTAAGTCCAAAAGTTTGGCTGATTATGGGGACGTTTTGGAGCATTGAAATGTCAGTTTTCCTCCATAACTCATCCATTATTTGGCTGCATTATTGGCTGATTGTAATCTCTCAATTAAGGGCCATTACATGGCTATTGAAAGCCATTAGTTGACTAGTTGAGAGGTCATCTTCCTAGCAATATAAATTGAGGCATTTGGCTCAATTGAAGACACACAACAATCAGATTTTCTGAGCTTCTTCTTCTCTATACATTCTTTCAAACACTCAAGGTTCTTATTCTAGTAAACACTTGAGTTTCCTTTGCTCATTTGTTAGTTGTTGTTTTATCTTGGGAGACAAGTTTCCCATTAACGTAAAATGATATATACGTGACAATATTGTCTTAAGGACAGAGTGCTAACACTCGATTCAACAGATTACTTGTAGTTGTTTACATTTGTTCTTGTCTTCAGTTTGCAAATCTTTGTAATATTTACGTAATTCCTGTTTTCTTGCAATCATTGTACTCACATAACACAGATCTTTTAATTGACAGATTAAAAATAGTGATCTTGTAGCTTATGCTTTTGGTGAGCTAGATATTGAGGCAAGGAAGATTATCAACAACGACAAATTGCAACGTCCATACATACATGTGAGAGTTGCTAGAAGACGAAGTTGAAGTTGAAGTCTGTAGGGATTTGTTGGGTGTAAAACACACAAGTAAGGCACAGCGGAAGTTTAAAAATTTTGAGTAAACTTACTTGCTCCAACAAATGTTTCTGGTATGATTATATGATAATTCAAATCTGCAAAGACATAAAAGAAAAAACTTACAGTTTATGCTTTTAATGTAGTCTCTACTAAAAGGTGCGCACGCGATTGTCAATCCGGGTGCAAGCCTTGCTTCGGTATATTCCTTTGCCCAAGAAAGCTAGGAAATCTTGGCAGAGGTTTGAGAGAATTTATTTCCTAAACTCTAAGTTCAGAAAGTGGAAAAATGAGTGCTTATGAAATTATGGGTTAAGTGCCAAATATATAGTGGAGAAAACCCTAAACCAAATCAGATTTGGATCAGGCTTCAAGACCTGACCCAAATCCAAATTGCAGTGGGCCAGTCGAACTGGGTCCACTGTTATGCGGCTCCTCTATTTATTTTCTGCACGTTTTAGTTCTAATTAAATCCAAGATTTAATTTTAACTTAATTAATTAATTTTCATCAAATGAAAATTATCCCATAATTTATTATAAAATAAAATATCTTGATTCAAAATCCGATATTTTACATTCTCTCAATATACCCTTAGACCGAAAAGACAATCGACTTAGTGTGACCCTTTAGGCCTTCACACATCGACACTTGATCAAATCAAGGTTCATACGGAACTCCTAGACGGCGCCGGTGACGGACCCAATATGTGAAGTACGTTTACAAGACTCAAATAAACAGAACTCTATGTGAGATGATAAATTCCTTTCATTCACGACACACTCGATCAAGCTCAAGATTTGCCAAGTGTCTATCCAAATGGCTTGATCACTTTATCTCATCTATATTAGTAGACAACTAGACCATATCCTAGAAATGTCTCTTGCATTGGCCAATGACTTGGTCGACCTAACATCTCTGAGAAGCTGAGTGTTCTCTCGAAATTCCAATCGAGGAATGAATCCTATTCTTGGCTCAACTACCACCTTCAATCTACTTCGTAATGCACCCAATACAAGCCGCATCTCAACCTATAATGCATTTGAGCTTAGGACAGGATCAAAGTGCATTGCTCCGTAAACAAGGTGATATTGACCTCAAGTCTAAGGACCTCTATCTCCCACATGCTGTTAATACTCTAGACATGTATAACACATAGTTTATCAGCAGGGTATGCCAATACTCCTCTAAGAGTATTCATGTGTCCATCACTAGCAACTATTGCTAGCAGTAAGTGAGATATACTACATTCTCTAAGAATGTGATGCAGACCACATGTCGACTTATAACATATCATTGATATCCCATTCTCAATGATCATTAGTCTAGGCTATTTTAAGAACTACACTCTATCATTAATATCTCACACTATTAATGACAATGTAAGTTCAAGGGATGCATATTAATGAATAATATAAACAATCAAATAATAATTTAATAATTGCAAATTCCAAGTATATATTAATCTTATTAATAATATGAATGTGTTCAAGTACATCTGCTCCTAAAATGATTGTTTCTAGGACATATATACTTTCAATCTCCCACTTGGCCTAGAGCCAATCACTAACGTATCTAATGCCCATATTTTCAAAATGACTATTATGCTTGAGTAAGCTTAATGATCTAGTAAATGGGTCTGCTAGATTTTCATCTGTGGGAATATAGTCTATCTTTATTTCTTCAGTGTCTACCACCACTCTAAGTATGTGGTATTCCTTTGGTACATGCTTGTTTCTGTTTGTTGATCTTGGGTCCTTAGCTTGCGCAATTGCACCAGTGTTGTCACAATAAATCGTTATTGCACAACTGGTACTTGGAACAACCCCTAATTCCTTTAAGAACTCGGATATCGCGACAACTTCTTTACCAGCTTCCGATCAAGCAATGTACTCGGCTTCTGTTGTCGAATCGGCAGTTGTAGCTTGCTTGGAACTCTTCCAACTAACTACTCCACCATTTAAAATGAAGGCATAACCAGACTGAGATTTGAAGTCATTAAGATCTGTCTGGAAGCTAGCATCAGTGTACCCAGTAGCTACTAGCTCTTCTTGTCTGCCATAGACTAAGAAGTATTCTTTAGTTCGTCTAAGATACTTAAGAATACTCTTGACTGCTTTCCAGTGTTCCTTCCCAGGATTCTGCTGGAATTTGCAAGTCATGCTAAGTGCATAGGCCACATCTGGCCTTGTACAGGTCATGGCATACATGATTGATCCTATAGCTGAAGCATATGGGATTCTCTTCATGCGTTCAAGTTCTGCAACTGTGGAAGGACAATCCTTCCTTGACAACTTGATGCCTTGACCCATAGGAAGATTCCCTTTCTTGGAATTTTCCATAGAGAGACATTTTAGCACTTTGTCTATGTATATGGACTGTGACAGCCCCAACAATCTATTAGGTGTATCTCTGTAGATTCTAATTCCAAGAATGTAACAGGCTTCACCTAAGTCATTCATCATGAAGGTTCTGGATAACCATTCTTTGACTGATTGCATGAGATCCTTATTGTCTCCCATTATCAATATGTCATCTACATATATAACAATGAAGACAATGCTCTCATTTGTGCGTTTACTATAAACACACGGATCTTCCTTGCTTCTAACAAAGTCAAACGATTTGACTGCTTTGTCAAAACAAATGTTCCAACTCCTTGAGGCTTGCTTAAGTCCATAAATGGACTTTTGTAGTTTGCATACTGCTTTGGGTTGAGTCTTAGATGTAAAACCCTCTGGCTGTATCATATACACCTCCTCAATTAGTTCACCGTTGAGAAAGGCAGTTTTAACATCCATTTGCCAAATATGATAATCATAGTATGCAGCTATAGCAAGCAAAATCCGAATGGACTTAATCTTTGCAACAGGCGAAAAGGTTTTATCATAATCGACCCCAGGCCGTTGATTATAACCTTTAGCCACCAATCTTGCTTTTTAAGTCTGTATTTTGCCATATGCATCAATCTTCTTCTTGAAGACCCATTTGCATCCTATGGGTCTAACCCCTGTTGGCAAGTCAACCAAGTTCCATACTTGGTTTATGTACATAGACTCCATTTCGGATTTCATGGCTTCTTGCCATCTCTGTGAATCAGTGTCTAACATTGCTTCGTTGTAGGTAGTAGGCTCATCATCATCAAGAATATCTATCTCATTATGTGTTTCAACAAGGAGATTAAGTCTTTCAGGTGCACGATGAGTCCTAGTGGTCCTACAGAGTTGAACATTTTGCGTTTTAGTGTTTGCTGTATTTTGATTTTGAGAAGATGTTTGTGTGTTGGACAATCCACCACCTCGAGAACTTTCAGGAATATCATTTTGAATAGGATGATGCACAACTATTGTGTCATCTACCATTGGTTGTGCATGAGGATCTTGCATTTCTGCAGTATCCCTCACAACACTCCCACTGGCTGAAGGGCGTACTCTAAGTACCCAATCATCATCAAATACTCCCACTGAATCCTTGTCTAGGTTATTTGACAAGGGGTCATTCTCTACATTATTTTGTACTTCTTGAATTTCTTCAAGTTCTATCTTGTTGCAACTCTGTTCCTTGTAGACATAGTCTCCTTCAAGGAAAATTGCATTTCTGGAAACAATTACTTTATGTTCCTCAGGAAGATAGAAGTAGTACCTTCTTGTTTCCTTAGGATACCCTACAAAATAATACTTCTCACTTTTAGATTCCAATTTGTCAGCAACTTTTTTTTTTTTTTACATATGCAGGGCACCCCCAGGGTCGCATGTGTCTAAGTGCTGGCTTCATGCCATTCCATATCTCATATGGAGTTTTCTCAACTGACTTTGATGGAACTCTATTCAAAATGTAGATTGAGCTTTGCAATGCATATCCCCATAGGTATGTTGGTAGAGCTGAGAAGCTCATCATGGATCTAACCATATCTAATAAGGTACGATTTCTCCTCTCAGCAACACCATTCATTTATGGCGTTCCGGAAGGTGTCCATTCTGAATGGACTCCATGAAGCTTCAAGTAATCTAGAAATTCTTTACTTAAGTACTCACCTTCTCGATCTAATCGAAGAGTTTTAATACTTGTTTCAAGTTGCTTCTCTACTTCTGACTTGTACTCCATGAATTTCTCAAAAGTTTCAGACTTATGTTTCATAAGATACACATGCCCAAACCTTGAGAAATCGTCTGTAAAAGTGATGAAATAAAGAAAGCCTCCCTTAGCTTGAGTTGGAAAAGGCCCACATACATCGGTATGGACTAACTCAAGCACCTTTTTGGCACGTACTCCTTTCCCAGAAAGTGATTTGGTTGTCATCTTTCCTCTTAAGCAAGATTCGCAATCACCATATGACTCTAAGTCAAATGGTTCTAAGTAATCTAATTTCCTCAATCTTGCTATCCTTGATTCATTGATGTGACCAAGTCTACAATGCCATAAGTAGGTGGGATTTCTTTGATTACTTATTTTAGCTCTTTTATTTTGTATATTGAAAATTTCATGGCTACAGTTTAGAACGTACAATCCATCCACAAGCGGTGCATTTCCACACATAAAACCAATAAAAGACAGTACATAACTGTCATTGGCAATGAATAAAGAAAACCCTTCAATGTCTAACATTGGGATAGAGATAATATTCCTCGTTAACGAGGTAACAAAATAACAATTATTAAGTTCTAAACAAAAGCCAAAGGGTAAATCCAGTCTATAAATTCCCACGCATTTAGCATCCACTCGTGCTCCATTTCCAATGCGCAGATCAACCTCCCACGGTCCAACCTTTCCGCTGTCAGTTAGACCCTTCTCATTATTACAAATGTGAGAGCCACTGACGGTATCTAATACCCAGCAGTGAGAGTTAGTTACAGACATATTTATTTCAATGACAAACATACCTTGTCCAGCAGGTCCAGAAGCACCTAGTGCCTTGTGTCCTATTGGATCGTTGCAATCTCCTTCATAAACCTTCAGCATGTTGTGAAGTTCTGGAAGATTCACCTTGGTTCTATTCATGTTGAAGTTCACAATGAAATTCTCAAATGGACCATGAAATGAATTTAGGATTAGGTTGACAAAGAGATTTATAGGCAGCTTCGTTCCAATCGAAGCCAACCTCTCTATTAACCTAATCATCTTCAGAACATTCGCTGACACTGGACCCCCTTCGTTCAACTTACACTTAAAGAGGTCTCTCAACAGTTCATACACCATTGTCTGAGACTGTGATTCATAGAGACTCTTCAAATGTTCTAGCATCTCGTTGGGATCCATGTTTTCATGTTGCCTCTGTAACTCTACAGTCATGACAACATTATATATTGTACCAGGGGATCATTGTCTAGATGCTTCTGATAAGCCATCTTGTCAAACAAGGCACTCAGCAGGATCATCATCAGGGACTATTGGGAATGATGTGTCTAACATATACTCAATTCTTTCTAGTTTTAACACTAATCGCAGATTTCTTTAACCAGTCAGGAAAGTTTGCTCCAGTCAACTTGTCTGTTTTAACCAATATTTTAAGTAACAGATTCGACATTTTATACTGAAGAAAAGATAGACTTGAAATTAATACTCTAATATAATTTCTATTGAACACATTCATTAACTAACTAACTAACATGGTCTTTAGTTTAATTAGCTCCCACTATTTTAACATACTCTTTTACCCCATAAAGAATACAGACTCATATCAAATATGGTCATAATGGGCCAAGATCCAAACTCATGTTGTCTCCGCGTTTGCTGAGGCTGATAACTTCAACAACATGATCTGGTAGGTCTCTAAACCAATTGCAAACAATTTGCAACTCTTGGTTGACCGAATGTTCGAAACAATTCGATCTGCCCTACCGTCCGACATCGCGCCAAGACAGTCTAGCAAGTCAACCCCGTTATGCGACTGCAATTATGTATCTAAGTGGGCTTAGCCTTCATCAAGCAAACACTGGGGTGTAAATACTCACGAAGGTTTATCACCTACTACAACATTTATATGCATCTATGAAAGGGTCTGAGTCCTCGTAGACTTAGAGCAAATGCTGGGGCATAAATACTCATCTCGCCGAAAAGGATTTTGCACCACAATCAATTATAACGGACGACGCGTTCATTTTAAATGAGACTTGTATTAAATTTGGGGAACATTTTAATTCAGGGTTATGACCAAGATCAACTATTATATCATACATCATATGCCATCCTATCATGTAATTTCTAAACTCATTTAGATGGGAAACCATCAAACCCAATAGGCATGATATAAGATGGTTTTAATCACATACTGGGCGCCGTCTACCCAGACAATTATAGCGGTCATTGAAAGTAAACAATTACTGGGCGCCGCCTACCCAGACATATATTTGCGGACTCTATTCTAATTATTTAAATGACAATCAATTAAACAATTAGGAGAAACAATTAATTTGTGCACACATTATCAAATAATATGCTAAATAACAATAATTGTGGGTTAATTAATTTGTTTCAATTTAGGAAATATTTAAATTCAAAATTTAAACTCAATTTTCAATTTTCGGAATTTTCTGCTCATCCAAACAGTCCCTTAATAATTCAGAAATTAAAATTTAATTTTCAGGGGTATTTCTGCAATTTTCAGAACCTTAAAATATTTACAGATTTACCCAGGGACCAAATCTGCTTTTCTGAAATTTACAGATTGACCCAGGGACTGAATCTGCTGATTTTAAAAACTTGTAAAATTTCAGAAAATATCTCAGGGACTAATTTGTAATTTTCAGAACTTAAAATATTTTCAGATTTGTTAAAGGACCAATCTTCAATTTAAAACCCTAATTTTAATTGCAAAAAGGTCCTTATACTATTTCAAATTTTCAAAACCAATTCTGTCATGACCCGAACCCAGGCCCGTGACTGGTGCCTTACCCCGGGCACCCTAGTGATACAACATCAGAGAAAATCAGCGGAAATAAAAAACATGAACATGAATTAAGAGACATGATAAATAAACAGGCCAACCAAAACGATGCCTTGGTATATATACATAAATACCCGACGCTTATCCTTTTTACTGCATCGCCACAACAAGATACATGCACTTCTAAGAAGTGACAACAACTATGACGGACAGGCCCCGCCATACCCACGAATGTACAAGAACCTACTGCACTGTGGTAACATACCAAAGATAAGCCTCCAAGGAACGGAGCTTCAACACGAAATGTGATCCTATAAGCGGATCGACGATCGATGTACCTTTACTGCGGCGTGAACGCAGCCTCGGGCGAGGTCAAGATAACAGTACCAAGTATGTGAAATCAGTAAATACCGTAAATGAAATCATAATAGTCTATATAAAGCAGAGACATGTATGATAACCAAATTACGATTCAACATAAAAGCGATCATGTCAAGTCGTGGCCTCACGCCTCAAAGTCATCCTCACGCGTGGAACTCCTTCCTCACCGGTAGTCTAGGTACAAATCATGTGATACGTATAATGTGTCTCGGCCCATCTTATGGACCCAGATAGAAACGTGTAGGATACATTCTGTTCATCCTATGAACCTAGTCGAGTGAAATACATTCCGGATGAGCCTGGTCGAGTGAAATACATTCCGGATGAACCGTGGTCGAGTGAAATACATTCCGGATGAACCTGGTCGAGTGAAATACATTCGGATGAACCTAGTCGAGTGAAATACATTCCCGGATGAACCGGTAGTCGAGTGAAATACATTCCCGGATGAACCGGTAGTCGAGTGAAATACATTCCCGGATGAACCGGTAGTCGAGTGAAATACATTCCCGGATGAACCGGTAGTCGAGTGAAATACATTCCCGGTTCATCCCATGAATCGGTAGTCGAGTAGAACACAGTATTTGCACAACAAGGCTATCACACGTAACATGGTCAAGTTTCATAACAACAAGCATAGGCAAGTTATACACAACTCAAGGTGCTTTCATTTTATGTCAAAGTCCGGATTTTAACCCTAAAATACTACGTATGTTAAATTCCTTTTAAAGATCCATTTCTTTTACAAAGGTCACCCGATACCCGTAGTATAAAAAATAGAGTGACTAACATTGTTAAGTAAACAAAAATGCTTTCCTTTGTAAAATCAAGTAACAACCTTATTTTCCAAACGTTCAAGTTTGCCTAATTTCAGATGCTCAAGTTTCTCATTTTAGAAAAGGTTTCGTAGTTCATAGTTTTAATCCTTTAAAACATAATTCTCCTTTAAACGTTTTGAGAAACATGTGTCTTATATGTGAGTAGGTTATTCTTGTTTATAATCAATCTTATTAAGCAGCCATGATCTAGGAAATGTAATGTCATTTTGTCTCATCTTAGCTTCTATGCATATGGAGGTTTCTACTGGTTTTAATACCATACTTCATTATTCAATACATTTTCCTTTATTAACGCTGCAGTGGTTTGTCGATACTCATTCTGATTTCCAAAATCAGTAAAACATTATTCATTTTAAAACCAAGTACTCATTACTCACGAATGAGGTTTCACACTTTTAACAAAATTCATATCAATACCATTAAGTCAAGTCTCTTATCTTCAAAAAATCAGTAAACCATTCTTTTATTCACTCTTAAGACGTTATACCTAACTTCCCATAAAGCTAGTACAACTCTTATGTTTTCAAAGCCAAGTATTACTCTTCTTTCAAAAAGGTCTTTTTGAAACACTTCAAGTTCTTTATTACTACACATCAAATCCGTTATAAGTCAAATCAGTTACCCTTTAAAACCACAAAGCATTTTCTTACCTACATAAAGCTGTTATAACCAACTTCTCATAAAGCCGTTATAACACTTTATGTTTCAAACCAATCAAATACATTAAACACATGTACGCGTCAGTACTACATAGTTATACACATATCATGCTAGAACAGATAGGAAGAGGTTCACATACCTCGCGACGATTATCGACTAATAGCAAAATGCTCCAAGTACCTCAAACAGTCGGCTACTCCTTAAGCTAAGTAGATCACGCCATACGTAGTACTTCAACCTATAGAGGCCACAAGGCGCCTATTAACATCCTAGATCTTAATGTAGAATATTCTACGTAAAATTCGCAAAGACTCTCCCGCAACAACAGAAATCTCCTCTCAACCGAGGCCGCTACCAAGCCAACCGTGGGGTTTGCATCTAACCGGACGTGTACAATTCTACTCACGAATTCTACACAAGTCTATGTGATACACCCTATGTAATTACAGTGATTCACTTCTTAAAATTCAGGCTTAAGTCGCAAGACATTGCCGTAAGTATTATTCAGGCTTAAGTCAAAAAACATTGCCGCACAACTATGTTCAGTTCTATATATAGTATACTTAACTATATACTCCTACAACATGTAATTTCCAATTACCACAGAAGGTCAAGAATGTTTACCTCGATAAGCCCAAAATTATCCGAGTTTATATGTCGATCCTGAGCAAGGTTTATCTCCTACTCCATGCGCTCCAACCCGCTCCAAACAACCCTTAGAAGTTCTAACCAACTTCTACTTAACACTTCAACCGACTATGAAGGTTTTTCCTTAGGGTTTCGTTTTTGTGACTGAGGGAAGTATAATAGTATTTTCTGGGCTTTTGTATAAGTGTAACCTTGGGAAAACTACAAGGTATTTGGGCCAAGGTATTTGGGCATTCGAACACTCCTGGGAGAGTATTTCTAGACCACAAAAGGGGTATTTATACGAGACAACAAGGCTAGGGGTGTACCACGGCTAGGGCACTACAAAGGAGGTGGCTCTCGGCCAAGCTCACTCAAAAAAGGGGGGGGGGGGGTGTGGTGGACGAAAACTTCACAAGGGAGAGGGAGGGATTTTTAACACTTAGAAAATATTTGGATAAAGAATTTCATCAACAAAGGGTGGGTATTTATAGGTCAAGCCATGGCCAACCAAGGGCCAAGATTCTTCCAAGTGTATAGCAAGTGTAAGGTCAAGATTTAGCCATGTGTTACCTTATCCATCTACACAAAAATATCCTACCTAACCCTTGACCAAAATTTCAACACAAAAAACGTGCAAGACTAGCCCATTTGCCGTCCAACCTCTTCCAATGTGAGGGTGACACATGTCACCCTCCCGTTGGTCCAAAATGTTACGTCTCTCGGAACAATCCGCAAAAATTATTATTGACATAGCCGAAATTTTCCCTACGTAAGCTGTGGAAACGTTTCGTCGGAAAACGACTCTTTTTGACACTTGTGCACAATTTCGAACTTAGCCTAACTTTAAGGCTCAAATTTTATACGTACGTCCTCACGTACATACCCTGGAAATACGGGGTATAACAAATTCCAACCCCAAATCAAATTTGGAATTCGGATTTCGGGGCGAAATTGACGGAATTAAAACACACCAAGCGATGACACACATCGGGACGAACTCACCGGTGGTTTTCACCACCGATTTGGTGGCCCACGGTGGCCGGAATCTGAGACGCTGCCGGCGAGTTCTAAAACCGTCGGTGGTGCTCCTTTTCCGGTCATCGTTGTCGTGTGACACTACCACCATTAGATTCCTCTCATCGAGACGAACACGATGGTATTATTACTTTCTGATTTCGCCGCGTGGCCGGAATAGCCGTCGGCGGTTTTCGGCGACGCTTTTTTCTAATCCGCCATCACACGCCGAACGATGACCGCGACATCTTTTCACGCCGAACAGCGATGCGATCTTTTCATCGAACGATGGCTGATCGTTTCATCGTTGTGATTTTTTTAAATTCCGAAAATCAGTTTTAAATCTAAACAATTAATTTCCCACATATCGTTATTAAAGATTATCGTATAATCATTAAACCAGTCTGGGCTCTGATACCACTGTAGGGATTTGTTGGGTGTAAAACACACAAGTAAGGCACAACGGAGGTTTAAAAATTTTGAGTAAACTTACTTGCTCCAACAAACGTTTCTGGTATGATTATATGATAATTCAAATCTGCAAAGACATAAAAGAAAAAAACTTACAGTTTATGCTTTTAATGTAGTCTCTACTAAAAGGTGCGCACGCGATTGTCAATCCGGGTACAAGCCTTGCTTCGGTATATTCCTTTGCCCAAGAAAGCTAGGAAATCTTGGCAGAGGTTTGAGAGAATTTATTTCCTGAACTCTAAGTTCAGAAAGTGGGAAAATGAGTGCTTCTGAAATTATGAGTTAAGTGCCAAATATATAGTGGAGGAAACCCTAAACCAAATCAGATTTGGATCAGGCTTCAAGACCTGACCCAAATCCAAATTGCAGATGGGCGACGGCCGGGCCCATCATATGCTTCCTCTATTTATTTTCTGCACGTTTTAGTTCTAATTAAATCCAAGATTTAATTTTAACTTAATTAATTAATTTTCATCAAATGAAAATTATCCTATAATTTATTATAAAATAAAATATCTTGATTCAAAATCCGATATTTTACATTCTCTCAATATACCCTTAGACCGAAAAGACAATCGACTTAGTGTGACTTAGTGTGCCTTCACACATCGGCACTTGATCAAATGAAGGTTCACACGGAACTCCTAGACGGCGCCGGTGACGGACCCAATATGTGAAGTACGTTTACAAGACTCAAGTAAACAGACCTCTATGTGAGATGATAAATTCCTTTCATTCACGACACACTCGATCAAGCTTAAGATTTGCCAAGTGTCTATCCAAATGGCTTGATCACTTTATCTCATCTATATTAGTCGACAACTAGACCATATCCTAGATATGTCTCTTGCATTGGCCAATGACTTGGTCGACCTAACATCTCTGAGAAACTGAGTGTTCTCTCGAAATTTCAATCGAGGAATGAATCCTATTCTTGGCTCAACTACCACCTTCAATCTACTTCGTAATGCACCCAATACAAGCCGCGTCTCAACCTATAAGGCATTTGAGCTTAGGACAAGATCAAAGTGCATTGCTCCGTAAACAAGGTGATATTGACCTCAAGTCTAAGGACCTCTATCTCCCACATGCTGATAATACTCTAGACATGTATAACAAATAGTTTATCAGCAGGGTATGCCAATACTCCTCTAAGAGTATCCATGTGTCCATCACTAGCAGCTATTGCTAGCAGTAAGTGAGATATACTACATTCTCTAAGAATGTGATGCATACCACATGTCGACTTATAACATATCATTGATATCCCATTCTCAATGATCATTAGTCTAGGCTATTTTAAGAACTACACTCTATCATTAATATCTCACACTATTAATGACAATGTAAGTTCAAGGGATGCATATTAATGAATAATATAAACAATCAAATAATAATTCAATAATTGCAAATGCCAAGTATATATTAATCTTATTAATAATATGAATGTGTTCAAGTACGTCTGCTCCTAAAATGATTGTTTCTAGGACATATATACTTTCAAAGTCGCCATTCATGCAACAGTTGATGAGAAAGTCAACAATTTGCCATTATGTTCAAGTCCTAAGGAGGAAATCACGAAGGTAGTTTTTATTACTATTATTGTGTTCTTTTTTACAAGTTACATTATATTATACATGTTCTATCTATTGATTATTTCTCAATGTGTGGTATTAACACGTATTTCTCATTCTGTTAAGAGATTGTCAATGGATGAAACTAGCATAGCATGGAGATACACGAGGTTGACCTGGAGGAGTTTCATAATTACTTTCCCATTGATCCTCATCTTATATGAAATGATATGGTTAAAGCTCGATCATGTTTTACAAGTTTTGTCACAAAGTGTTCCAGAGTCGATTTTAGTTCTTTTCCTTGATCTTATTTATAGGAAATGATTTGGTAAAAGATTGGTCCAAATTTGATGATTTTTACTACTCCATCGATCCTACAATTTTATGGAAATGATATGGCCTGCCTGTGTTTCTATTTTAATAAAGTTCACTGTTCATTGAGCCTATTCCAATAACTGATGATTAGGTACAATTTACTCGATAATTTGGTTCATGAAAATGTTCATTTATGGTGCGAAATGGTATCACATAGAGTTATTGATTATCCAGAAGAAAGAAAGTGTTCAAGTTCTATCCAAATTATTATGTTGAGATGCAAGATGTGAAGAGTGCCAAGACGTAAAGTGAAATGAAACAGGTGATGCGCCTCGGGCATGCAATTTGAAGGCCTAGCGTGGAGCTATGTCTTGGTGAGACGTTGAAGCACCAACGATTGCGCCGTTAGGACACGACACACACTAATCGAGAATATATATAAAATGAGCTACTAGGTACCTGTAACCCATGAGTCCCAAACTCGACAGACGTCGAACGGATGGGCACGACTGGCTAAGGCGTGGGGAAGAATGGCATAGTCAATCCAGCAGACGGACATGGTCGACTCGGCAGACGGGCATGGTCGTCTAGACAGACGGCCATGGTCGGCACGACTGGCCGAGGAGGATACGATGGTCGAGACAAAGGCAGACGACGAGAGGAATGGCAAGGGAAATGCGCCTAAGTGTTGGGGCTAAGTTGCGAAGCTGAGATGGACCAAGATATGCGCGGATGCGGGCATGTCTGAGACGCGGATCAATGACATGGCTACGATTATGTCCATGTGCGCGGCACATGCGACAGTTACGTCGTGTGCGCGACACATGCGACGGTTAGGCGACGGTTATGCCCACTTCGGGCTGATTGCGGATGAAGGCTGAGAATGGGCGACGTGCCCCGAACGTGGCAGAGTGTTTCCTTGTATCGTGGAAGGCATGTGCCTGTCACACCCCTTGTCCCTTGTAAATGCCAAAGGCAGATTTTCCCCCTATAAATAGTCTTGTGCGTCCAAGGTTTTAGGTGGTCAGAAATGTAATCCTCTGAGTACACAATGGGGAGGGTCGAGTAAAAGATCCGAGAGTTTTGTGTGAGGGTGAAGACCAGTCTAGGGGGCCTGGGGATGGTCAGCCTAGATGGTCGCATATATGATAGAGTCTCTCATATTCGGAAGTCCATTTGTATTGTTATACGTATGCCAATAATGAAAAGGTTGGGCTTTGCTCGTAAACTCGTGTCCCGTTATTTACTTGCTGCCTTAATATGTTCTAAGTGTGTGCGAAAGAGTTGGGAAGGCTGATGTTGGCTTGGGAAAGTCGGCAGCCGCACGTCTCTGCTAGGCGAAAAGTATACTCGCATGGCAGGGGTGTGACAAATGGTATCAGAGCGTAGGTCATCGACGTTCAAATGTTGGTCGGCGTATGTTCAAGCACTTGATCGTGAAGGAAAGCAAACGGTGAGACGACATCTTGAATCAATTCGACGAGGACGTCGAGTTCAATTGGTGCGGGTGGTTTGTAATCCCTGTGAGTCCCAAACTCGACAGACGTCGGACGAATGGGCACAACTGGCTAAGGCGTGGGGAAGAATATCATAGTCAATTCGGCAGACAGACATGGTCGACTCGGCAGACGGGCATGGTCGACTAGACACATGACCATGGTCGGCACGACTGACCGAGGACGAGATGATGGTCGAGACAAAGGAAGACGACGGGCGGAATAGCAAGGGAGAATGCGCCTAAGTGTTAGGACTAAGTTGTGATGCTGAGCTGGACCGAGATATGCGCGGATGCGGGCATGGCTGAGACGCGGATCGATGACATGGCTATGGTTATTTCTATGTGTGCGACAAATGCGACAGTTACGTCGTGTGCGCGACACATGCGATAGTTAGGCGACGGTTATGCCCACTTCGGGCTGATTGCGGATTGTCAAGACCCGAACCCCGGGCCCGCGACTGGTGCCCTACCTGGGCACCCTTAACCCAAACAACCCATAGACAATAATTGAATTAACAACTCATATACATAAAACTGGCTAGCCGACGAGGCTGCCACTGTACATAAAAAGGTCCCCAAGGGACTCCAGTTTATACAACACACACACCCGTCCCACATATGTATACAAACCTCTAGGAAATAAAGAAAATTTACAATATGACGGGACAAGGACCCACTGTACCCTGAAACACACAAAAGTCTAAACCAATTGTAACATTGGTAAGCTCCGGAGTAATGGAGCTTTTTCCCAAAGACTGAACAGAGATCCTAAGAGCGAGGATCACCAACCTGTGTACCTACACCTGCGGCATAAAGCAGCCCCGAGAAGGGTCGATGCGAAAAGATGTACCAAGTATGTGAAATTGTAAGTACTGTAAATTAAATTATAACAGTCCAAAATATAACAGGGAGCAAGTATGAAAATCAAAATCCGAGTACCACTATACCTTGTAAAAAGTGATAGAAATGAGAGTCAACATACCTTTTAAAATATTCCTTTTAAAAGTAAGATCAACCGTGTCCTTTTAAAATTATGAATCAATACCATTTAAAAATGTGAAATCAACCGTACCTTTTTACAATAAGAGTCATATCAACATCATGAATGCTTGATCATAGAATCATCAATTCCATATATATGTGGATAAGTACCTCATGTAACATAAACCGGCCCTTTATTGAGGGACTCGATGAAACATCGATATAACGTAACCCGGCCAATTTTGGAGCTCGATGTAATTATCAATGTGTGTGTCGTAACCCGACCCATTTGCGGGACTCGGTGTATGCTTCAACATGTGACGTAACCCGACCCAATTGTGGGACTCGGTGTAATGATGCAATATGTGACGTAACCCGACCCATTTGTGGGACTCAGTGTAATAATGCAATATGTGACGTAACCCGACCCATTTATGGGACTCGGTGTAATAATGCAATATAACGTAACCCGGCCCATGATGGGACTCGGTGTATGCATCTACATGACATAACCCGACCCATTGTGAGGCTCAGTGTAATCTTTTGTATAACGTAACCCGACCCATTTATGGAACTCGGTGTATGCATGCCTATGCCGTAACCCGGCCCATTTGTGGGACTCGGTGTATTGCATCTATAACATAATCCAGCCCGTTGTGAGACTCGGTGTATCAATGCAATCAAATGAAATTTAAAAACATCTTTTTACTCTCCATATAATAAAATGAATGAACTATCATTTTATAAACTCAAGACATTTTCATGTCATGTAAAATTAGGGAAATTGAACCCAAAGTACTATGTACATCCATTTTTATAAAAAGAATCATATCATGCAATATAAGGGAGTTGAACCCAAAAGTACTACGTACGTTCACCATACCTTCTTTCCTTTATAAAACTCCGAGATACTAGCAAAGACACATTCACTTTTAAAATCAAGTTACTTACACTTTTAAACTCAAGTAACTCATACCTTTAAATCAAGTTACTTCTTCTCTTTAAATCAATCAAGTAACTTATACCTTTAAATCAAGTTACTTCTTCTTTCAAAATCAAGTAACCTATGTCTTTAAAATCAAGTAACTTCTTCTCTTTAAAATCAAGTAACTTCACATATAAAATCAAGTAACTTCTTCTCTTTAAAATCAAGTCATTTCCACTTATAAAATCAAGCAACTTATACTTTCAAAACCAAGTAACATATACTCTTAAAACCAAGTACTTATACTTTCAAAACCAAGTAATTCATACTCTTAAAATCAAGTAACATATACTTTTAACATCAAGTAACTTCTGTCATATACTACAAGCAATCCGATTTCATTTAAAACAAGTACGTACACCGTACACATTTTTTAAGGTTCATGCTCAAAGAGAGATATGAAGAGTTTCACATACCTCTTCGGCTTAATCCACACACTAAGTCGAATATGCCACCCGTAGTACTTCAACCTAAAATGTCAATAGAACTTCTATCAATTCCAAGATTTCTAACGTAGAATAATACCAAGTAAATGGTCTCTTATTCTACGGAAAATTGGGCAGCACTTCACCTGTTTTTACGTACTTTTCCACCTTTTCCAAGGCCCAAATTCAACAACCAACAAGCTCCGTTTAAGGCACAATCAAATCAGCAACCAAAGGAGATCACACACCTACCTTACGTGCAAAATTCGGCCCCTTAACTTATATAAAACAGTCCATAATTCAGTCCATAAAAACAGTCCACAATCCAACCATAACGAGGGTAAAATGTGAGGCCTTTCCACACCTTTATTCCCTTAGGACTTTCATTAGAAACTACTACACTTAATCATGCATAACAACAACTAAATTTCCAGCATTTAATACCTCAAAACAGTCCACTAAACGACACAACAACGTCTAACAGTTTTGGGCAGTTTCTCGGCCACAACAACTACAACCCGATAACTCGTTCCTTAATCCATTTTGTTCCAATTCAAGTTCCAATAGATTTATACATGTCTCATCAACTTATCAACAACAATATTACTTCATTACAACATGCAATATGTTACACCCCGTAATTCCAGGACATGTATAAGAGAATAGACGCGAGAACACAAGACTTAAAAATTGGTACGAAAGAAAGAATTGTTTTTCCGAAGGAAAATCTTCCGAACTTTGGAAAGGAACAATGTTCGTTGATGAGAATTAGATTCTCAAAATACATTATTTGAGGATTATGGAATTTATTAACATTGTGGAAATTTATTTACGGCTTTAGTCACGTAGGGCCCACCCGAGAAATATTACTTTTTATCGGGCCCACGAGGGTTATGAAATTTTATGGACGAATGGGAGGGCGACACGTGTCACCCCCACATGGTCTTGGACGAAATGGACAAGGGTTTAATGGTCAAATGACCAAGGGAAAGATGATCAAGTCTTGCAAGCCCAAAACTTGATAAAATTGACCAAGTCAACTAAGACAAGTTGGCACTTGATATTTAATCTCCTTCATCCAAGCCACACAAGTGTTTTGATCTAAGCCCTCCATTGTGTTATATATTCAACCTAGTATCAAGACTTATCTCACAACACTTAGAAAAAATTTGAGAAAAACTTAGAGCTTGAGAAAGGAGCTCTCGGCTTTGTGCTTGTCTCTCACACAAAATTTTGCAATTGTGGTTCATAATTCACAAGACTTTAACCCAAGGTTCCTAGGGGTATTGTAAGGATATCTCAATAGAAAGATCCCGGGAAAACGACGTTTTTACGTTAGTCGCAAGGCGAAAACCTAAGGTGTTCTTCAACTTTGAAGTTGGAAATGGAAGGGAAGTTGTTTATGAACTTCTAAGGGCTTCAAATAGCAGATTTGAGCGTGAAGGAAAGGAGCTAAGATTGCTAAGGAGCGACTTTGAATCTTGGAATTTTATAAGGGATTATCAATGTCGTTTTAATGATTGAAGATTTCTTATTGTTGTAGTTATGGATATAAACAAGAATGAGATATATATAATGAAGTTGATAAGTGTTATGGATATTGGAACCACTAATCCAAAACTAGCATGTTTAGCCTTTGAGATTGAAATTCAATTTGGTTATTAGTTTAGTCGTCGCATGTTATATAAAGAAGGAATTATAGTTGTTAAAGTTGTTTACGACTATATAACATGTTTGACTTAACAACTTGGATTGAAAAAAGAATTAGCAAGGACTTTGTGTTGTTGTACATGTTAGCCGAGAATGGCTTTGGATATTAAACTACTTGGTATTGATTGTGGGGCAGAATTTTACACGTCCTATTAGGAGTGTAATCCCCTTTTTATAGTTGAATTGTTGGGTCTTAAATGTGGCGTTTGTTTATTGATTTTCGGGCCTTGAAAAAGGTGGAAAAGTACGTAGAAACGAAGGAAGTGCTGCCCGATTTTCTGTAGAATAAGAGTCCTTATACTTAGAAATATTCTACATTGAAAGCTAGAAGTTGATAGGCGTATTATGGTTATTATAGGTTGGTATTCAACGTGCGGCAATTCAAGTTAGCAAGTGGATTAAGCCGAAGAGGTATGTGAACTCTTCCTATCCTCTTGAGCATGAATCTTATGAAATGTATAGTACGGTAGACGTACGCGTTTTAAATGAACTCGGTTTCATTTTGGCATCCTTGTATGGATTTTCGAAAGTGTAGTAACTCGTTTTCAAAGAGGTATATGTTACTTGACTTGAAAGGTATAAAATACTTGATTTGGGAAAAGTAAAGAGACTTGATATTCTAAGTTAAGAAACTAGATTTCTAAAGTTAAGAGACTTGAAGTATTTTGAAAGTTATGTAACTTGATCTGAAAGTATAAGTCTCTTGGTTATAAAAAGAATGAATTAGTCTAAGACATAAAGAGTTATAACGGTTTTATGGAAAGTTAGTTATAACGGCTTTATGAAAGGTTAAAGATGTCCTAATTTCTAAAGTATAAAGTTAGTATAACGGCTTTATGGGAAGTTGGTTATAAAAACTTTATGGAAGGTTAAAGGAATGATTCTCTCTAGTAACGTAAACAAAGAAATGACTTGAAATAAAGAAGGGCAATTTGATTTAAAGGTATCAATTGCTTAAAGTTCTAAAGTAAGGGTCACTTGATTTAGAAGCCTAGAAATGTATTTCTAAAAATGTAGTGACTTGTTTGAAATGTAGACATGCCTTGATACTACGGATGTTAGTATCTTGGGGTTTTATATGAAAAGGAGTCTTTTGAAAAGAATGGAAGTACGTAGTACTTTGGGTTAAATTCCCGATTTTTTTATGTGAAACGAATGTGCCTTGAGTTTATAAAATGAAATTCATTTTTGTATGATAATGAAAATCTAAAGATTTTATGAACTTGCCTATGCTTGCTTGTGATAGCCTTGAGTGCAAGTATTATATGTTTACGCTGCCGTGACTCTCAGTTGGAGAGCCGGCTGTCTTGTTGTGAATTTACTTGGACGTACCGACATTGACGGAGGATTCCACGGGTATGCTTCCATTGTGATTGATCCTTGGACATGCTTATACGATGTGGGATTCCGGGGCATGCGACCAGGATGCGGGTTAAATTCCTGGATTGTTTTTATTACTCATTGGACATGCTTATACGATGTGGGATTCCGGGGCATGCGACCAGGAGGCGGGTTAGATTCTCAGATTGTTTTTATTACTCCATGGACATGCTTATACGATGTGGGATTCTGGGGCATGCGACCATGTTGGATATTGTTATTCCATGGACTAGCTCTCCATGAGGTTTAGTGACGCAGGATAGTCTGGTAATTAGCTTCCGTACTTGCCGATCGATGGTGACACAGCCGGATCAGTAGTTGGCTTTCGTACTTGCCCCCGTCAGTTCTATGGCACAGTTTGGTACGGTATACTCTGGAAGATAGCTTTCGCACTTGCCCCGGTCATATCTCGTGACGGAAGGCTGGATCTGGTAGTTGGCTTTCGTACTTGCCCCGGTTAGTTGTTAACGCAGGCTGGATCTGGTAGTTGGCTTTCGTACTTGCCCCGGTCAGTTTTATGATGCAGGCTGGATCTGGTGGTTCGCTTTCCTACTTCTTCAAGTTTCAATCACACATATGTATCCTCTACAAGCTTATAACCAACTTCCCTTCACGTTTTACTTCCAAAAAGTCGACGAACAAGCTAGGTTTTCCATCATCATTTTCGGCCAACCCAAGGTTCTCCAAGGTGGAGTATTATCTAGGCTTAACACTTGGTTTAGGAGCTTAATCTTGTAAAATAAGTAACTCTTGTTCTTCATGGCTATGGATTTCGAAATCTTAAAGCTAAGGAAGAGAGAAGAGGGTTTAGATGAAGATATTTTGTGAGATAAGTCTTCAAGACTTGGTCTAATAATGTGTGCACAAGCCAAGTGGATGGGGGACCCTCTTGTCCACTTGTCCACTTGTCTTCATAATAAAATATATCCACACATAGCCATAATTCACCACATTTTTGATGACCACGCTTCACACTACCAAGACTTAATTAATCCACACTAATCTCAAATCTCACTATACATATACATATATATAATTAGAACTTTGCAACACAAGTGGGGAGGGACACATGTCACCTTCTTATTCGCCCATAATTCTCTTCACAAAGATAATCCAACACTTGGCCAAAATATCTAATTTCTCGAAGGCCCCACAAAATTGTGAAATTTTCGGCGGACCCCATATTATCAATTCCTATACTTCATAATCCAATACTAAGTCCATAAATTCAATTAGAAGTATTAAACTCCAAGTTAATAATTTTTCCGTCGTCATATTTTTCCGAAATTTTCCTTAAGAAAATGTAATAATTCTTTCCTTCCAAAATTCAAATCTTAAATCCTTAATCACGTTGTCAATTAGTAGCCTTGGTATTATAGGGTGTAACATCCTCCCCCCTTAGAAACATTCGTCCTCAAATGTTCATCTAAGGTCTCAAGATATACAACTTTCGGCATAGTCTCTTTTAACTATACCTACACACCTATACTCCACAAAACCAACGATGCAACACACGACCATAATATATCACATAGTCTCATTCTACTTCGGATAGTACTTAGCACATTGTACTTCTTTTGTAATCAAAGTCACATTCCTAAGGTCCTATTACAATTCCTTAAAATCGATAATACCATTTCTAATCGGCTCAACAATCATCAACATCAATCACAAGTGGTTTATACTCAAACCAAGGAATCATCACCACTAATATACTCTACATATACCATGTACTTTAACCACGATCACACATAAAATGCTGTACTCTTGAAGGCCTTATATATATCTAAGGTCTCAATTATTTCCTGTCCCAAGCTTACATTATCACTCTCCGCATATGGGTAAGATTTCTTATCATAAATCAAAATCATGTTGTCTTAACCATATCAACCCTAGTTACTCCATACCAATATTATTCGTACATATCACTTAAGCATTCAACATAGCTTAATCTAACAACATGATATGCTATCAAATCTATTAAACATGATCTCTTAAGAGTTCATCCCCCTCTCAAACAACTCATCACCTCCTAAATATTCCAAATTAGAACATATATTATGTCTAGGTGTGGGTTCACTAAACTGTTTCACACCTTCCCAATAATTAATAAGGCTTAACCAACTCATGATAATCCTTAATCATTTTAGACAATACACACATGCCACAAATAAATACGCTCGTATAGATACACATCATCATTACACCGACCATACAACAATTTTACCAACCTGGATACGAAGTCCATATAATCCTTTCTGGGCCACTATTTCCTTTTCGGAATCATAGCTATAACATCACAATACGTTAGAGAGGGTTATCCTAATGACACAGCTCTACTGCACAATCTCAGAGTGAGAAGAATAGAAACCAATCCTAAATATCCTGTAGCCTCCTGGGTATAAGTACGGTGCACACATACCTATACCCAAGGCTCTACTAGACACGGTATGTAGACATTCTGAGGACTAACTTCTCTGATACCACTCTGTCACGACCCGAATGTTACACCCCGTAATTCCAAGACATGTTTATAAGAACGTACGTAAGAACTAAAAAATGTTAAGATTTGAGACTAGTAAAAATTTATCGGAATTATGGAAATGTCGGGAAATGAAATTTTTGCGACGAATGGGAGGGTGACACGTGTCACCCCACTGGTTGGTCTTGGTCGAAATTTTACCATGGGTATAATGGTCATTTGACCAAAGTAAGGGTGAGCAAGTCTTGCAAAGCTAGAGCTTGAGTTTATTGACTAAGTCAAAGAGCCCACTTGGCTTGATCTTTTAATGAAATGCATCCAAGCCACCCATTTGTTCTAATCTAGACCCTCAATTTCATTATATATTCACCCTAAGTAGCAAGACAAGTCTTTTACACTTAGAAAAAATTAGAACACTTAGAGCTTGAAGAGAGGGCTCTCGGCTTTGCTCATTTGAAAGAAGAAATTTTTTTCGTTTGTGGTTCAATAATCCCAATAATTTAAACCAAGGTTCCTAGAGGTATTGTAAGGATATCTCAATAGAAAGATCCCGGAAAAACGACGTTTCTACGTTAGTCGCAGGGTGAAAACCTAAGGTGTTCTTTAACTTTGAAGTTGGGAATTGAAGGGAAGTTGTTTGTGAACTTCTAAGGGCTTCAAATAGCGGATTAGAGCGTAATGGAAAGGAGCTAAGATTTCTAAGGAGCGACTTTAAATCTTGGAATTATATAAGGGCTTATCAAGGTAACAATCTTGTCGTCTTACTGATTGAAGATTACTTATTGTTGTAGTTATGGATATTAGCAAGCATGAGATATATATTATGAAGTTTGATAAGTGTTATGGATATTGGAACCCCTAATTCGAAAGTTGCATGATTAGCCTAAAGATTGTAATTAAATTTGGTTATTAGTTTTAGTCGTCGCATGTTATATAAAGAAGGGATTATAGTTGTTTGAGTTGTTTGCGGCTATGTAACATGTTAGGACGACATTATGGATTGAAAGGTATTGGAAATGATTATATGTGGTTGTACTTTGTAGCCGAGAATGATAAGTTATTATTGGATTGTTTTGTATTATTGTGGGGCAGAATTTTACACGTCCTGTTAAGGCGTGTAATCCCCTTTGAATTGTTGGATTGTTGCGCCTTAAATGTGGCATGTTGGTTATTGATTTCGGGCCTTGAAAAAGGTGGGAAAATTCGTAGAAACAAAGGAAGTGCTGCCCAATATTTCGTAGAATAAGAGACCTTACACTTATTATGAATCTACGAGTTGATAGATATGTTAGGATTAATATAGGCTAAAGTACTACGAGTAGCGTATTCTACTTGAAGGGTGGAAAAGCTAGCAAGGTTAAAGTACTTGGGAGTATTTTGCAACTTGTCGCTAATCGTCGCGAGGTATGTGAACCTCTTCTTTCTTTGGCGTGATCCTACGTATGAAATAGCCATGTGATATTATTTCATGATTCCTTCTACTCTTAGAAGTTAAGAAGTATCCACGTTGTTGATTCTAAGTTAAAAGTATGTTTAAATTATCCTAAGTCCTTACCAAGTCTTATGGGAGATGTTGGTAAGAATGGTTAGGAAGTTATGAGGTTTGATTTAAAGCTAAGTTCCTTGAATTATTTGAAGTAAGTTGATTTTATGTTTGAAAATGACTTGAATTTATATGTGAAAAGGGGATTGATTTTAAAAGTGGAAATTATATGATTTTAAAGAGAATAAGCTACTTGGTTTTGGAAGTGTATGAAACTTTACTTTTCAAGTTATGGGACTTGATTTCAAAAGTATAGATGACATGATTTTATAAGTATAAATAAATGGACTTTAAAGAATGTATGTTATGAAGTTTTAAGACTATGAACTTTGATTTTCTTTAAAGGATTATGAAACTTTATTTTTCAAGTTATGGGACTTGATTTCTAAAGTATAGATGACATGATCTTATAAGTATAAGCGACATGATTTTAAAGAGTGTATGCTACGAGGTGTTAAGACTATGAGCCTTGATTTTATAAGTGGAAATGACTTAATTTTAAAAAGTATGGCTTCTTAATTTATTTCAAAAATTAAGAAGATGGTTTCCAAAAGAGTATGTGACTTGAGCTTTAAAAAGAAATGAGTTTTATGATTCTTTTTAAGTATGTATGTACGTAGTGTTTTTGGGTTCAGATCCCTAATGTTGCAAGAATAAAAGTGTCTTAAGTTCTCTAAAATGAAATGTTGTTATAATAGCTTTATGGGAAGTTGTTATGACGACTTAAGAAGAAGTGAAAAGATGGTTTAAAAATGTAATGTAAGGAAAATCACACCGAGCCTACAAATAGGCCGGATTATGTTATGAGATACACCGATCCTACAAATAGGCCGGATTATGTTATGAGATACACCGAGCCTACACATAAGCCAGATTTCGCCATATTACCACGAGCCTACACATAGGTCGGGTTACGTCATCTTACACCGAGCCCCGCAGGCGGGCTGGATTATGCTACATGATTCCACAGTACACCGAGCCCCACAGGCGGGCCGAATTATGCTACATGATTCCACAGTACACCGAGCCCCACAGGCGGGCCGAATTATGCTACATGATTCCACAGTACACCGAGCCCCACAGGCGGGCCGGATTATGCCACATGATTCATCAGTAAACCGTGACCCGCAAATGGGCCGGATTACGTTATCACGTATGGATAATCAAAGTAAGCTCCCAAATAAGAAGTCCCTCCATAAAGGGTCGGATTATGTTATGTAAGATATGTAAGTTATGTGGAAAAACTTGATTCAATTCTTAAGTATGTATGTAAGAATATGATGATAGTTCTTATTGAAAGAAGGAAAAGAACGGTTAATATACGATTGATTTCAGGAGTTAAAATGACACGGTAGGATATGATATTTCATTTTTATACTTGCCCTTGTCATTCTTTTATACAGTTATGATTTGGTTAATGTACCTTATTTATGTTCCATACTTAAATTTTTGTTATCGACCAGCCGTGAAATTTGCATTTATGCCCGCAGGTGTTAGGTACACAGGTTGGTGATCCTTGCTCTTAGGATCTCTGTTCAGTTTTTGGGAAGAAGCTCCATTCACTCCGGAGGCTTATCTTTTGGGTACAGTTTCCCTGATGTTGTAGATTTATGTACATTTAGGGGTATGGCGGGGCCCTGTCCCGCCAGAGTTGTAATTCTTATAGGTCTGTAGTCATATCTTGTGGGCCAGTTTGTAAAAAAAAAAGATGTAACTGCGTTTGGTTAAGTATATGTATATGTGTCCAGGGAGGTAGCCTTATTGGCTAACCTGTAATTTATTTCTTGTTGATTTATTTTATAAGTTTCATGTATGTTCCGCTGATTATCTATGATGTTTACCTGTAAGGGTGCCCAGGTAGGGCACCAGTCGCGGGCCCGGGGTCGGATTGTGACAAAAGTGGTATCAGAGCAGTTAGTCCTCGGAAAGTGTCTAAAGACCGTGTCTTGTAGAGTCTTGGTTATCGGTGTGTTGTGCACCATATCTATAACCAGGAGGCTGCAGGACATTTAAGGTTGGTTTCCATTCTTCTCACTCTGATATCGTGCAGTAGAGCTGTGTTGTTAGGTTGATCCGTCTCTGACGTATTCTTATGTATATGAATCAGCTATGCCTCCACGGAAGGCGACCAGGGCCCAGAAGGGCAAGGCAGCAGCAGGAGCTACTAGTGGTGCGCAGAGCGTTACTAGGACTCAGGCCCAGACTATGCCTGAGGTTGTGGTCCAGGCGGTGAAGTTCGATTCGCCAGCGGTATTAGAGGCCGAGCGTGCGCGGCTAGGGGTTCCGATACCTGAGCCTCCAGTCCCTCAGCCACGGGCGGAGTATAGAGATTATGGAAGCGGTCAGGTTATTGACTAGCATAGTGGTAGGCGGCAAGCGAGGCGGGTAGCTAACCCTAGAGCCGACAGTTTGAGGATTCGGGATTTTCTGGGTTGTAGTCCACCCGAGTTCTATGGTTCGAGATCTGAGGAGAATCCTCAGGAGTTTATTCGGTAGATACAACGGACTATGCAGGTGCTTAGGGCCTCGGAGACAGAGTCAGTTGTGTTAGCTTCTTACCGGTTACGCGATATTGCGTTGAACTGGTTTGAGTCATGGGAACTGTCTAGGGGTGTGGGTGCTCCTCCAGCTGTTTGGGATGAGTTCACAGAGGCCTTTCTTGATCACTTTTTGCCTCCTGAGATGAGGAGGGACCGTGTTGATAGGTTCTTGTCATTAAGGCAGAATGGGAGAACCATCAGGGAGTACTACCTGGAGTTTGACTCGTTGGCCAGGTATGCGCACACTATTGTGGCTGACATGGCTGATAGAGTTTATCGCTATGTTATGGGGCTAGACCGCTATATGATCACTGCTTGCACAGGGTGGCCGCCGACCATGTATGGATATTGCCGGGATGCGAGACATATGCACAAGGATTAGGGCGAGAGAGAGGACCGGCGGACCAAGGCGGCCCAGAGGACCGGGGCAGCAGAGCTTGTGGTAACTTTGGCGGGCGGCCTCAAGGCGAGCTAGGTCTACATTTCAGTCGGCACAGAGTGCTCCTTCCCAGTTTTCTGGAAGGAGGTTGGATCAGCCGGGTAATTCCAGAGCTGGTCAGAGCTCCAGAGATTCGGATTCATATTCGCACATGAGTTCTAGGCAGTCGGGACCACTCTTCCCTCAGTGTTCACAGTGTGGCCGACATCACCATGGGGAATATCGTCGTGCTACTGGTGCCTGTTTTATCTGTGGCCGTCAGGGCCATATTTTGAGGGATTGTCCTAGTAGGAGGGTTACAGGTGGGATAGCACAGTCTACTGGATCAGTTGCGGGTTCTTCACCTTCAATAGCTAGGCAGGATGTTCATACACCGGCAGGTCGTGACAGAGGTCGTGGTGCAAGTTACCAGTTTTAGCGGTCCTTTGAACCGCCTATATGATTTCAGGTATATCTTTGACCCTTTAGAGACTTGTATGCATGATATGGTTGTTGTATGTTTAAGTTTCATGAACGGATAATAATGAGATTATGTACGTATGCTAGAATAATTTTGGAAGTATGAAAAGATAATCCTTTTAGGCCATGAATGAGAGTAAATAGTGATGGTGCACACTTTGGATTTGTTTCCTCATTTGGTTTATGATGGATGAATATGCATGTGCGGTGTATTAGGGCCATATGTGGCATAATTAGGTTTCACTAAGTGCAGTTTTATGAGACTATGCAGAGAAATGATAGATTGAACTCCGAAAGAACATTCGAGGACGAAATGTTTCTAAGGGGGGAAGAATGTTACACCCCGTAATTCCAGGACATGTTTATAAGAACGTACGTAAGAACTCAAAAATGTTAAGATTTGAGACTAATAAAAATTTATCGGAATTATGGAAATGTCGGGAAATGAAATTTTTGCGACGAATGGGAGGGTGACACGTGTCACCCCCCTTGGTTGGTCTTGGTCGAAATTTGACCATGGGTATAATGGTCATTTGACCAAAGTAAGGGTGAACAAGTCTTGCAAAGCTAGAGCTTGAGTTTATTGACTAAGTCAAAGAGCCCACTTGGCTTGATCTTTTAATGAAATGCATCCAAGCCACCCATTTGTTCTAATCTAGACCCTCCATTTCATTATATATTCACCCTAAATAGCAAGACAAGTCTTTTACACTTAGAAAAAATTAGAACACTTAGAGCTTGAAGAGAGGGCTCTCGGCTTTGCTCATTTGAAAGAAGAAAAAAAATTCGTTTGTGGTTCAATAATCCCAATAATTTAAACCAAGGTTCCTAGAGGTATTGTAAGGATATCTCAATAGAAAGATCCTGGAAAAATGACGTTTTTACGTTAGTCGCAAGGTGAAAACCTAAGGTGTTCTTTAACTTTGAAGTTGGGAATTGAAGGGAAGGTGTTTGTGAACTTATAAGGGATTCAAATAGCGGATTGGAGCGTAAAGGAAAGGAGCTAAGATTTCTAAGGAGCGACTTTAAATCTTGGAATTATATAAGGGCTTATCAAGGTAACAATCTTGTCGTCTTAATGATTGAAGATTACTTATTGTTGTAGTTATGAATATTAGCAAGCATGAGATATATATTATGAAGTTTGATAAGTCTTATGAATATTAGAACCCCTAATCCAAAAGTTGCATGAGTAGCCTAAAGATTGTAATTCAATTTGGTTATTAGTTTTAGTCGTCGCATGTTATATAGAGAAGGGATTATAGTTGTTTGAGTTGTTTGCGGCTATGTAACATGTTAGGACGACATTATGGATTGAAAGGTATTGGAAAGGATTATATGTGGTTGTACTTTGTAGCCGAGAATGATAAGTTATTATTGGATTGTTTTGTATTATTGTGGGGCAGCATTTTACACGTCCTGTTAAGGCGTGTAATCCCATTTGAATTGTTGGATTGTTGCACCTTAAATGTGGCATGTTGGTTATTGATTTTGGGCCTTGAAAAAGTACGTAGTAACAAAGGAAGTGCTGCCCAATTTTCCGTAGAATAAGAGACCTTACACTTAGTATGATTCTACGAGTTGATAGATATGTTATGATAATATAGGTTGAAGTACTACGAGTAGCGTATTCTACTTAAAGGGTGGAAAAGCTAGCAAGGTTAAAGTAATTGGGAGTATTTTGCAACTTGTCGCTAATCGTCGCGAGGTATGTGAACCTCTTCTTTCTTTGGCGTGATCCTACGTATGAAATAGCCATGTGATATTATTTCATGATTCCTTCTACTCTTAGAAGTTAAGAAGTATCCACGTTGTTGATTCTAAGTTAAAAGTATGTTTAAATTATCCTAAGTCCTTACCAAGTCTTATGGGAGATGTTGGTAAGAATGGTTAGGAAGTAATGAGATTTGATTTAAAGCTAGGTGCCTTGAATTATTTGAAAATGACTTGAATTTATATGTGAAAAGGGGATTGATTTTAAAAGTGGAAGTTATATGATTTTAAAGAGAATAAGCTACTTGGTTTTGGAAGTGTATGAAACTTTACTTTTCAAGTTATGGGACTTGATTTTTTTTTGTTTTTAGGTAAATGCAAATATTATTACTAATAACGGAAAGAAAAGTGGCTACAATCAGTCATTGAGGGTTCTCAATCCTCAACGTAATGAAAAGAAGAAGTGTGAGACGGAGGGGTGGTCACTCAAAGATGCCATTACAAGAGGGGATAAAGTCATAGAGAACTCTATAAGATGTTGTTTTAATCCTTGTAATGACCTCTTCTGCCGGTAAGCTTGTCCCTTCAAAGAGTAGTGTGTTTCTTGTCCTCCAAATCTCATAGACTACTATGCAAAAGGCAAGCAAGGTAACTTTGGCTCGGATGCTTGTCCCGCGGTGGTCTTTCTTAATCCACTTGAGAGAACTTTCAACAGTTGTCATTTCTCTCCTAATACCCAACCAATCTCTTATGCTCTTCCAAATCAAGCGGGTGTAGGGGCAGGTAAAGAAGAGGTGCTCCCTTGTCTCATTAGCTTGCTTGCAGAACCCGCAAGACTTATCCTCCAAGTTTAGATAGGAAAGAGTGTCCTTTGTAGCTAGCCGCTTTCTACAATTAAGCCACATGGTGAACGAAAACTTAGGGGGAATGAACCCTTTCCAAATTTGGGACATCCAAGGCTTTTTATCTTGCGTAGTGCGCAAGATATCATAGACGAGGCTTGAATCAAATTTACCATTGGTACAACACTTTTCCAATCCGGCAATTGCGACTCCTTGGCTACCGTAGATGGAAACAAGTTTGTCACGGATTCCACAAATCTTTTTGAATAGGGGTGAGTCCCTAGGACGTACCTCATATTCCCAAAAAGAATCGCCTCTCAAATAAAAGTTGTTGATCCATTGGACCCATAGTGAGTCTGTCTCGTTGTGGGTTTGCCAAATAGTCCGGGATAGCAGGGCATGGTTCCATTCCTTGATGTTCATAAGGCCCAAGCCCCCTTCGGATTGAGGCAAGCAAATAACATCCCAAGCGACTCTTGGTGGTTTCTCCCATAAGAAGCCGAATACATGCAGACCGTACCTTGTTGAGGACCGTGGCGGGAATAGGAAGTGCGGAACCAAAAGCTCTCAACCCTCGGGCGACCGACTGATAAGTTCTAGCTTACCCGCATAAGAAAGCGAGTGGTGCCCCCATTTCTGAATGTAATTCGAAATTGCACTAGTGAAAGGAGCAAATTGATCTACCGAGACTGAAATTGGGGACAAAGGAATCCCCAAGTACCGTATCGGAAAGCTACCGATGCCGAATCCCACTCTGGACAAGATCAAGTCGCGAACAACATCCTGCACTCCCACTAAGTAGACGGAGGATTTGGATGGGTTAATAGTTAACCCTGAGACAACCTCCAGTTCCTCCAGACAATTCATAAGAGTCCCAACTGAAGATACATCACCTTTGGCAAAGAGCATGAGGTCATCCGCAAAGGCAAGATGAGTAATACCCAACCTTTTACACTTTGGATAATAAGAGAAAGCTCTTGCCTGAGCCTTCAAATTAAGCATCCTTGATAGGTATTCCATACACAAGATAAAGAGCGAAGGGGACATAGGATCACCTTGTCTTAGGCCGCGCTTACCCTTGAAGTAACCATGTAGCTCACCGTTGATAGAAAGAGAGAAGGAGGTTGAGCAAACACATTCCATGATCCATCTAACAAATCTGTTCGGAAAGTTGAGGCCTCTTAATACCGAATCAAGGAAACTCCAAGAGACCGTGTCAAAAGCTTTCCGAAGATCTACCATAAGTATACACCTTGGTGAGACTCTGGCTCTATTAAATCCTCTCACAAGCTCTTGTGCTATATAGACATTGTCCATCATGTTTCTGCCTTTCACAAAAGCCCCTTGTGATTTGTCCACGAGAGAAGGAAGAACCCTTGCCATTCTGTTAGCTAGAATCTTTGTAATGATCTTATAGACCACATTAGTTAATCCAATAGGCCTAAAATCAGTTACCTTAGGATCCCGATCCGTCTTGGGTAGCAGGGCAATGATGGTATGATTCACTTGCTTCAAAAGAACCCCAGTAGAGAAGAACTCTTGAACACTTCTTACTACGTCATGTCCCACATCTTTCCATCTATTCTTGAAGAAGGCAGCCGAATAACCATCCGGTCCAGGAGCCTTGTCATTTCCTATATCAGAAAGAGCTTCCCAAATCTCCTTTGGGGATATGAAATGCAAAAGATGTATACTGTCCTCTTCACTTATCTTCGGGCCAAAGTTGCATACTTCAGGGTCGAAGTTCGATGTGGATTGGGATGTGCCTAAAAGATCTTTGTAGAACTCCACAAGTAGCTCCCTTACTTCCCTGGGTGATGTAGTGATAGCACCATTGGTTTTGACAAGAAAGTTGATGGAGTTTTTGACATTACTTCTCTTGATCAAGCTATGGAAGTATTTGGAGCATTTATCACTTCCAATCAAGTGTTTTTGCCTCGACTTTTGCCTTATGAAGTGTCTCTCGGCTTCCATTAAGGTGTTAGCTTTAACTCTTGAGGACTTAACCTTGGCTTTAAGTTCCTCATCAAAGGGATCTTCCATGTGCGCATTGATAGCCTCCTTAAACTCCATGTTAGCCTCCTTTGCTCTTTGATCAATACTACCAAATTCACTTATATTCAATGCCCTCAGTGGTTGTTTCAAGGCTTTCAATTTTGAGGCTAGGACGAATTGAGTGTTCCCAATATGTCTTGTCTCGGCATGAAGTCATAATGTTCTCGAATGCGGGATGAGAGAGCCACATATTCATGAACTTGAAAGGCGCTTCCCAACATTATAGGATCACGATACTTGTAGCCATCACGACATGGTCGAGACGGGTTCCATAGGCAAGAAATTGGCGTGCATTCTAAGGTCAAATCACTCCAATTTTGATTCATCATTACTCTATCAAGCTTGGACCAAATCGAACCATTAGTCCAAGTGTAGAATGAACCGGAAGAAGGAGTGTCTTACAGTCCATGGCATTCCCGAAATCACGAGGTCCTTAAGTGCATAAGGCGTTAGTGGAGGACCCCCCGCCTTATCATGAGGGTAGCAATAAGTGTTGAAATCTCCCATAATCATCCAAGGCTTAGTGATGCCAATGCCCAAGTGAGTAAGGTGATGCCAAAGCTTCCTCCTATCCGTGATGCATGGATAAAATGGTCATTTGACCATAATTTAAATGACCAAGTCTTGCTAAGACAAAGAGCTTGACATTGTTGACTTGTCAAAGGGCCACTTGACTTGACCTTTAATGAATTGCATCTAAGCCAACCATTTGTGTAGATCTTGACCCTCCATAGTATTATATATGTGTACAAGTAGCAAGACAAAGGCTCTACACTTAGAAAATATTTCAAGAAATTGAAGAACACCTTGAGGGGCTCTCGGGTTTGAAGGTTCATTCAAGACAAGAATTTTCAAATTTTGTCCAATAAGCTCCACACTTTAAACCAAGGCTCCTAAGAGTATTGTAAGGGTATCTCAATAGAAAGATCCCGGAAAAGTGGCGTTTTCGTATTAGTCGCAAGGCGAAAACCTAAGGAGTTCTTCAACTTTGAAGTTGGAACTTGAAGAGAAGTTCTTCATAAGCTTCTAAGGGTTGCTTGGAGTGGATTGGAACGTCGAAAAGAGGAGCTAAAGTTGCTAAGGATCGACTTGTAATCTTGGATCATATTTGGGCTAAATGAGGTAATAATCTTCGTCTTACTTTTGTAATTGAAGATTCCATGTTATGATAAGTTAGAAATGATCATGTGATATGTGTTATGAAGATTGATAAGTGTTATGGAAGTTTAGAAGCTCAAATCCAAAAATGATATGTTGAGTCATTTGAAATTGAATTACAATTTGGCGTTAACTAGTATCGTCGCATGTTATCTACTTGAAGATTATAGTTGTTATAATCGATTGCGGCTTTATAACATGTTGTACTAAACAACTTGGATTGAAAAGGAATTGGAAAAGACTTTGTAGTGATGTACCTCAAATTTGCCGGATGTGACATAGTATGTTGGACTAGTTTGATATCAATTGTGGGGCGGAAATTTACACGTCTAGTAGGCGTGTAATCCCCTATTGTTAACTACATTGTTGAGCCTTAAATGTGGCGTGTTTGGTTATTGAAATTCGGCCTTGAAAAAGGTGGCAAAGTATGTAGAAACAAAGGAAGTGCTGTCCGATTTTCCGTAGAATTTAGTGACTTTGCACTTAGAATATTCTACGTTTGAGGTAAGAAGTTAATAGACGCATTATGGTCATTATAGATTGACATACTACGTACATCATATTGGACTTGGCATGTGGATTGAACCGAAGAGGTATGTGGAACTTTCTTATCTCTTGAGCATGAATAGGTTGTAAATGTATAGTACGGTAGACGTACAAGATTTTGACAATCTAGTCCATTTGATATCCTTGGCTTATTTTAAGAATGTCCAAATTGGTTGAGTTAGGGAATTAACTCACTTGTTTAAAAATATTAAGGATATCTTGGTTTCTAAAACTTAAGAGACTTTGAGTATTTTGAAAGTATTTTCGATACTTGTTTTGTTGGAAAATTTAAGTATCTAAGGCATAAAGCTAGTATAACGGCTTTATGGGAAGTTGGTTATAATAGCTTATGGAAAGTTAAAAAGGGTGATTTACTCTAAGTAATTTAAGTATGATAAATGACTTGAAATAATGAAAGGCAAATTGATTTAAAGGCATCAATTGCTTAAGGTTTTAAAAGAAAGAAGTCACTTGATTTAGAAGCCTAAATGTATTTCTAAAAGGTATTGTGACTTGTCTTGAAAAATAGATGTGACTTGATACTACGGTTATTAGTATCTTGGAAGTTTTATATGAAAAAGAGTCATTTTAAAAGAGTAGAAGTATGTAGTACTTTGGGTTAAATTCCCGGATTGTTATAATGACATGTTAGTGCCTTAAGTAAACTAAATGAGAGTCTATATGAATAAGACTAATAAGAAGTTAGGGGGATTTCTTAACTTGCTTATGTTATGTATGATAATCCGGTAGTGCTTATGTTATGTATGATAGCCGGTTGTGCTAGTTTATGTTATTCTTACGGGGTAAAGTCCCGGGTTACTACTAATTCCATGGATTTGCTACCCATGATGTGAGTGCGGCGTTTGTACTCATTGTGGGCCCACCGGGCCCAAGCGGGTGAAATAGTCCTATGCGAGAAATACCTCATGCGGGTCCACATGACCTATGCGGGCGGATACAGCCTATGCGAGGAAGTTACCTCATTGCGGGTCCACAGGACCTATGCGGGTGAAATAGTCCCAGGAGTAGGATTGCTTAATGACCTACGGGCGGGTGGCCCTACTTTGATCATGAGCCTCCTATTTTTATGCAGTAAAGTATACTCTTGTTTACTCTCATTGTTAGTAAGGCACAGTGTACTGTTAATTGAGTTATCATACCTGTCTCCAGTTTTATTATAGACTTATGATTTCATTACAGTACTTTCAGTTTGCCATATTTGGTACATGTTGTACTGACCTCCTTCGTGTTATACCCCGTATTTCCAGAGTATGTATGTGAGGACGTACGTACGAGAATACGGCATTTGAATTGGAAGGGAAGAAAGATGTGATTTTTTCGACGGAAAAGTTTCCGGTAATTGTGAATGAAAAATGTTCGTCATTGGGGATTTGATTTCCAGTTTTGGTATTCGGACTTCTGGGATTATTTTAGAAGTATTGGAATTTTATTTCCGGAATTGGTCACGCGGGGCCCACGGGAGGATTTACGGTTTGTGGGGCCCACTTTAATTCGGATTTTTTTTTCCGAGAGACGAAATATTTTGGACCAATAGGAGGGCGACATGTGTCACCCTTATGTGGCATGGGTTGGACGAAAATTTGTGGGCTAGTGGACAAGTCAAATGGTCAAGTCTTGGAAGATAATTTTTGGGATAGTTGGAGTAGGTGAAAACGTTTTTTGTGGGCATGTGGAGGTTGGCCTTGGACGTTTTTTTTGTGTACTAGTGGAGGCCACATGGCTCCTTGTTGTGGGGGACATATGTCCCAATGTTGTGGTGGACATATGACCCAAAATTATGGTGGACACTTGGTTGGAAGACTTCATCCATCACATGGATCCTAATCTACACCTTACATATGTTTTGATCTTGGCCCTTGAGTGTCCTATAAATACCCCCTTAGTTTAAGACTTATTTCATCCACACTTGAGCAATTTCCAAGTCTCAAAATACTCACTCCCTTTGATTGAAGTTCTCGTCCAAACACCCCTCTCCCTTAGCCAAAGTTGTCCAAAAATCCTTAGAGTTTTAAGTGTTCTTCCTTAGAGTATTAGGAAGATTATTAACCAAGTGTTGGAAAAGAATTCACACCCCTAGCCCCTAAAGTACCCCCTTGGCCGAGAGTGCCACAAATTGTAGCCTAAGTGTTCTTCACTTTTGGAGTGAAAGTGTTTAAGAGAAGTTGTTTAGAAACTTCTAAGGGTTTCTTGGAGCGAATTGGAGCGTACAGAATAGGAGCTAAACCTTGCTCTGGATCGACTTATACCTTGGATAATTTTGGGCTTATCGAGGTAAATAATCTTGTCCCCCTATTTGTAATTAGAAATTACATGTTGTAGTAATATATAGTTGAGTATACTATATATAGAATGAATATTGAAAAGAACTGAACTGTAATTACATTGTTTGTATTCTGATGAACTTGTGTAGTATTCTTGTGAAGTATATTTGAACACGTCCGTTAGGCGTGTAAACCCCGAGTTGTTGGCACAGTAGCGGGCTGAGTATGAGGAGATTTATCACGTAGCGGGGAGGTCTTTGCGAATTTTCTGTAGAATAAGGAATCTTGCATTTAGAATATTCTACGAGGAGATCTAGGAGTTGATAGGCGTTTTGTGGCCTTATAGGTTGCAGTACTACGAGTGGCGTATTCTACTTGAAGAGTGGAAAAGGCTAGCAGGGTTACAGTACTGTGGAGCGTTTTGCTAATTGTCGATAATCGTCGCGAGGTATGTGAACCTCTTCCTATATTTTCTAGCATGATATGTTGTGAACTAGGTAGTACGGTAGACGTACATGTGTGAAGTGAATTTGGTTGGTTTACAACATAAAGTGTTATAACGGCTTTATGAGAAGTTTGTTATAACAACTTTATGTGGGTAAAGGAATGGTTGGTGGTTTTTAAAAGATAAATGACTTGATGTGAATTAATAATGACTTGGTTTGTGATAAAAAGTTATGAAACCGCTTTTTATGAGAAATGGGTAATTGGGTTTTAAAAGGAATAATGTTATATTGATTTTCGGAAATGAGAACGAGTATAGAACAAACCACTGCAGCGTTAATAAAGGAAAATGTATTGACTAATTAATTATTATTAAAACCAGTAGAAACCTCCATCTGCATAGAAGCTAAGATAAGACAAAATGATATTACATTTTCTAGATCATGGCTGCTTTAATAAGATTGTTATAAACAAGGATAACCTACTCACACTTAAGGCATATGTCACTCAAATTGTTTTAAAAGAGATTACGTTATTAAGTGATTAAGACTATGAACTATGAAATCTTTCGAAAATAAGAGACTTGAGTATTTGAAATTAGGCAAACTTGAACTTTTGGAAAAGAATGTTGTTACTTGATTTTTAAAAAAGGAAAGTGTGTTGGTTTATTTAAAAATGTTAGTCACTCTATTTTAATACTACGGGTATCGGGTGACCTTTGTAAAAAGGAATAAATATTTTAAAAGAATTTAACGTATGTAGTACTTTGGGGTTAAAACCCGGACTTTGACACAAAATGAAAGTACCTCGAGTTGGGTGTAACTTACCTATGTTTGCGTGTGATAGACTTGTTATGTAAGTATTGTATTTCTATACCACCGCGTCTCTCAATGGAGGGCCGGCTGATTTGTTATGATTTTACTTGGGCGTCTGCGGTGTGGAGGATTCCACGTGCGCTCGTTGATAGCGTTATTCCATGGACTAGCTCTCCGCGAGGTTTTCTTGATTCGGCCTTGGTATCGGTGGTTGGCTTTCGTACTTGCCGCCTCGTGGCTGATTCGGCCTTGTACACAGTAGTTAGCCTTCGCACTTGCCCCGTTCAGTTTTGTGGCGAAGTCTCGTGATCACGGCCTTGGTACCTGGTAGTTAGCCTTCGTACTTGCCCCGGTCAGCTACGTGACACGGCCTTGGTACCTGGTAGTCGGCTTTCGTACTTGCCCCGTGTCAGCTTCGTGTTTTGGTTGTATAGTATTGTTAGTACGGCTTTGGTATCTGGTAGTTGGCTTTCGTACTTGCCCCGGTAAGTTGATGATGTGGCTTTGGTATCTGGTAGTTAGCCTTCGTACTTGCCCCGTACGGTTTTATGACACAGGTGGGACCTGGTGTTCATATGTACTCCTTGGTATTGTTATATCATAGACTGCCGGCAGTGAGGAAGGAATTCCACGGGCACGATTGATGTTGTGGGCGTGAGACCCATGGTTATATTTTGAGTGATGACTTGGAGGGCTTGAGTCCCTGACTTGACATGACTGCTTATATGTTGTGTACTGTAGTTTGGTTATCATACATGTCTCCTGCTTTATATAGACTATTATGATTTCATTCTGATATTTTGATTTCACATACTTGGTACTGTTATCGACCTCCTTCGGGGGGCTGCGTTCATGCCGCAGGTAGAGGTACATCGGTTGTCGATCCTCGCTTATAGGATCACAGTTCAGCGTATTGGGAAGCTCCGTTTCTCCGGAGGCTTATCTTTTGGTATGTTTTTCCCTGAGTCGTAGGTTCTTGTACATTCAGGGGTATGGCGGCCACTGTCCGTCATAATTGTTGTTACATTCTTAGAGGTATGTAATCTTGTTGTGGCGGGTTGTAAAGTTATCGCTTCAAATTTCTGTATATATGCGATAAGGCAACCGTTTCGGTTGGCCTGTTTTATTATCATAACTCTTGTTCATATCTGTATGTTTTTATTTCCGTTGGTTGTTCTTTGATGTTGTATCACTAGGGTGCCCGGGGTAAGGCACCAGTCACGGGCCCGGGATCGGTTCGTGACACTTCGGGGGGCTGCGTTCATGCCGCATGTAGAGTATACAGGTTGTTGATCCTCACTCTTAGGATCACTGTTCAGTTGTTGGGAAACTCCATTACTCCGGAGGATTATCCCTGGTTCAGATCCCTGGTATGGTCGGTTGTTGTACATTCAGGGGTATGGCGGGGCTCTGTCCCGCCACAGTTGTTATTCTTAGAGGTCTGTAGTCACCTTTGTGGATTGGGTTTGTAAGAACAGAGATGTACTGTTTTAATTTTGTATATTTTACGGAAGGCAGCCTTATCGGCTAGCCTGTTGATGTCTACTGCCTAAGTATGATTTTTATCTTATGAGTTTTGTATGTTCCGCTGCTATTCTCTGATGTATACCTGAAAGGGGTGCCCAAGTAGGGCACCAGTCGCGGGCCCGGGGTCGGGTCGTGACAGTGATCCTACGTATGAAATAGTCATGTGATATTATTTCATGATTCCTTCTACTCTTAGAAATTAAGAAGTATCCACGTTGTTGATTCTAAGTTAAAAGTATGTTTAAATTATCCTAATGTTACACCCCGTAAGTCCAGGACATGTAAAAGAGAATGTACGTAAGGAATCAAGACTTGGAATTTAGTACGAAAGGAAGAATTGTTTTTCCGACGGAAAATCTTCCGGACGTCGGAAAGGAAAAATGTTCGTTGTTGAGAATTGGATTCTCAAAATGCATTATTTGAAGGGTATGGAACTTATTAACCTTATGGAAATTTATTTTTACGGATTTGGTCATGTGGGGCCCACCCGAGAAATTTTATGTTTTGTGGGGCCAGAGGTTCTGAAATTTTATGGATGAATGAGAGGGCGACACGTGGCACCCCCCTCATGTGGTCTTGGTCGAATTAGTAAGGGGCAAAATGGTCATTTACCATGGTGGAAGATAAGTCTTGCTAGCATGATATTGTTGACTTGTCAACTTGTCCACATAGGCTTAATCCAAGTGAAATTCATCCTAGCCTCACATTTGTTTAAGTCTAAGCCCTCCAATATGTGTTATATACTAAGTTAGTGCAAGACAAGGTCTTTTACACTTAGAAAAATTGAGAGAACTTTGTGCCAAGAACAAGAGGCTCTCGGGTTTGCTCCTCCCACACACAATTTTTTTTTAGTTTTTGATCCTTTGTTCACAAGACTTAAACCCAATGTCCCTAAGGGTATTGTAAGGATATCTCAATAGAAAGATTTCGGAAAAACGGCGTTTTCGTATTAGTCGCAAGGCGGAAACTTGAGGAGTTCTTCAACTTTGAAGTTGGAACTTGAAGATGAGTTCTTCATAGGCTTCTAAGGAGTGCTTGGAGCGGATTGGAACCTAAGGAAAGGAGCTAAGAATTTGCTAAGGAGCGACTTTGAATCTTGGAATTTTTAAGGGCTTATAAAGGTATAATCTTGTCGTTTTAGTAGTTAAGATTTCTTATTGATTGTAGCTATGGATATTAGCAAGCATGAGTTATATATTATGTTGTTGGATTAGTGTATTGACTATTGGAACCCTAATCCGAAAACTAGCATGTTTAGCCTTAAGATTGGAATTCAAGTTGATTATTAGTTTAAGTTGTCACATGTTGTATAAAGAAGGAAATTGTAGTTGTTGAAGTTGTTTATGACTATATAACATGTTAGACCTTAGAACTTGGATTGAAAAAGAAATTGGAAAGGACTTAATGTCGTTGGTTATAAGTTGGCCGAGAGATGGTTTGGATTTTAATCTACTTTGTATGAATTGTGGGACGGAATTTTACACGTATTGTAAGGCGTGTAATCCCCTTTGTTTGGTTGTTGGTTTGAGCCTTAAATGTGGCGTGTTGGTTATTGTATTCGGCCTTGAAAAAGGTGGAAAAGTGAGTAGAAACAAAGGAAGTGCTGCCCGATTTTCCGTAGAATTAGAGACCGTATACTTAGTATTATTCTACGTTGAGACTAGAAGTTGATAGTCTTGTTGTGACCATTATAGGTTGACACTTCTACGTACGGCGTATTCGGCTTAGCTTGTGGATTTAGCCGAAAAGGTATGTGAACTATCTCCTCTTCTAGCATGATTCCTTAAGATAAAGAAAGTAAGTCCTACTCCTTAAATGATCCATTCCTTGGTTGTACTTGGATTGCCTAATATAGAATTTGTTCTATGTACTTCCTTGATTGTACTTTGATGTTTAAATTGTAAGTTGTATAATCCATTGCCTTAGTGAAGTTGGATTCTTAAAAGTGAAAGTATTTTACTTAAAGTACATGTAGTCTTGAAGGAAGTGGTTTCCAAACCTTTTGGCTAGTGCCTTAGTTCCAAAACCTAAAGGATTATAATGACTTTAGGGGAGTCAAGGGAGTGATTTACTTAATGGTTTTAAAAGAGGAGAAATGACATGATTTAAGAGAAGTAACTTGTTTTAAAGGTGTGAGTTACTTGAGGTTTAAAAGTAGAAGAAACTTGTTTTCTAAATATTAAGAGACTTGTAGTATTTTGAAAGTTGAGAACTTGATATATAAAGCATGTGATGCTTGGTTTTAATAATATAAGTCTCTTGGTTATAAAAAGAATGAAATTGTCTAAAACCATAAAGGGTTATAACGGCTTTATGGGAAGTTGGTTATAACGGCTTTATGGAAGGTTAAGAATGTTGTCTATTTTGATTATTGGGCATAAGTTGCCTAGATTGTGAAAATTTGAAGTTACTTGATTTCAAGCTTTGAATGAGTTTTCTAAAAGTGTAATAACTTACTTTGAAAAATAGACACACCTTGATACTACGGGTGTTAGTATCTTGGGATTTTACATAAAAAGGAGTCTTTTGAAAAGAATGTACGTACGTAGTACTTTGGCTTGTTAAATGAGAATTATTCTATTTGTGCCTTGATAAGTACTTTGGCTTGTTAAATGAGAATTATTTTATCTGTGCCTTGATAAGTACTTTGGCTTGTTAAATGAGAATTATTCTATTTGTGCCTTGGTAAGTACTTTGGCTTGTTAAATGAGAATTATTCTATTTTGTGCCTTGGTAAGTACTTTGGCTTGTTAAATGAGAATTATTCTATTTGTGCCTTGATAAGTACTTTGGCTTGTTAAATGAGAATTATTCTATGTGTGCCTTGATAAGTACTTTGGCTTGTTAAATGAGAATTATTCTATTTGTGCCTTGGTAAGTACTTTGGCTTGTTAAATGAGAATTATTCTATTTGTGCCTTGGTAAGTACTTTGGCTTGTTAAATGAGAATTATTCTATTTGTGCCTTGGTAGGTACTTTGGCTTGTTAAATGAGAATTATTCTATGTGGGCCTTGATAAGTACCTTGGCTTGATTAATTGAGAATTGCCTATGTGTGCTGGCGATAGCCTTTGAGTGCAAGGATTATGTTTTATTAAGTTGCCGCGACTCTCGGTTGGAGGGCCGGCTGTCTTGTTGTAAGATACTTGGACGTACCGGCAGTGATGTGGGATTCCACGGGTATGCTTCCGTTATTTGTAGTACTTGGGTTAAATTCCCGGATTTTTATAGAAGACATGGTAGTGCTTCTGTTTTGTTTGACGGCCGGTCGAGATAGGGTAAGAGTATAAGTGAGGGGTAAACCCCCAAGATGCTATACCACCTTCTCCAGGGTAAGAGTATAAGTGAGGGGTAAACCCCCAAGACATTATACCCCCTGCTTGTTTTGTTTAATGGTCGGTCGAGATAGGGTAAGAGTATAAGTGAGTGGTAAACCCCCAAGATGCTATACCACCTTCTCTAGGGTAAGAGTATAAGTGAGGGGTAAACCCCCAAGATGCTATACCACCTGCTTTACCACCTTCTCCAGGGTAAGAGTATAAGTGAGGGGTAAACCCCCAAGATGCTATACCACCTGCTTTACCACCTTCTCCAGGGTAAGAGTATAAGTGAGGGGTAAACCCCCAAGACGCTATACCACCGGTGGGACTTGGTGTTCATGTATGCCTATTGGTGTTATATTATATCATGGACTGCCGGCAGTGAGGAAGGATTCCACGGGCATGATTGATATTATGGGCGTGAGACCCATGGTTATATTTTAGAAATGACTTGAGGGCATGCGTCCCTGACTTGTTATGACTGCTTATGTGTTGTGTACTGTAGGTTGGCTATCATACATGTCTCCCGTTTTGTTTAGACTGTTATGATTTCATTACAGTACTTACTGTTTCACATACTTGGTACATTCTTCGTACTGACCTCCTTCGGGGGGCTGCGTTCATGCCGCAGGTTTAGGTACGCAGTTTGGTGATCGGCAGGTGTAGGACCCTGCTCAGAGTTGTTGGATAGCTCCTTCTGTTCGGGAGTTTATCTTTTTGGTATAAGTTTCTTTCAGTACAGGCTTTTGTACAGTTATGGGTATGGCGGGACCTTGTCCCATCATGGTTCAGTATAACTCTTAGAGGTCTGTATTCATATGTGGGATTGGACTCATGTACAGTGTTGTGTCCTTTGTATATATTATATGGCAGCCTTGTCGGCTTTGCCCTTGCCCGTACGTTGGTTAAAAAAAAAAAGGTGTTATTTAAATTCCGCAGTTTACTTGTGTTGTAAGGTAGAAGGGTGCCTAGGTAGGGCACCAATCACGGGCCCGGGGTTCGGGGCGTGATAGAGTGGTATCAGAGCAGTCAGTCATCGGAATGTCTACAGACCGTGTCTAGTAGAGTCTTGATTATCGGTGTGTTGCGCGCCACACCCATAATGATGAGCTACGGGACATTTAGGAGTTGGTTTCTATTCTTCTCACTCTAAGATCGTGCCATAGAGTGTGTTAGTAAGATAATTCCTCTCGACGTATTGTTGTGTTCTGATTATGCCTCGAGGAGGGCCACGGCTGAAGGGCAAAGGAGTAGCAGGAGATACTAGTCAGACTCAGAGAGTTGATAGGGCTTATGCCCAGGGTAGACCGAATGTTGTTCCGCAGTCGGTGAGTTCTTCTGCGCCAGGTTTTGAGGCCCGACACGAGCCTCCATTTTCTCGATTAAGAAGACTTTAGGAGTCATGAAGGAAGCCATTATGTTATTGACCAAGATAGCGGTGCTACAATTTCATCGTGAGGAGGTTACTCGGCGGTCTGAGGCAGTGTGCAGGGGTAGAGGCGGCCACGAGATCTGCGTAAGAGGCTAGACCGGTTGGTTATTCGGTGAGTTTTGGACGAATGCCGGCCGAGTGAGATATTCGTCTCAGCCTACCCAGTACATACCCCCGCAGCTCACAGGTGGGAGTTTGGACCCCACAAGGTATTTAGGAGCCGGTCCGAGCTCCAGAGGTCGAAGTTCTCAGAGGATCAGAGGATTTTCTCGGTCGAGGCCACTTATTCCTCAGTGTATCAGATGTAGTAAGCGTCATTCGGGGAAATGCCGTTATGGCACAGGTGTTTGTTTTTATTGTGGCCGTCAGGGCCATATACTGAGGGTATGTCCTTTTAGAAGGGGCACCGGTGAGGTGGCTCAGCCTTTGAGGCCGATGGTTGGTTACCTTTCCTCCACAGCTGTGCGTCCCCCAGGGCAGGGTGTTCAGATGTTAGCCAGCCGTGGTGGAGGTCAGGGTGGAGTTTATAGTTCTGACGGTCCTTGAACGCAGATGACGTGACTACTGGACAAGATCAGGAAGCGACACCGCACGGGGTTACATGTATATTTCGATTCTTTTGAATCATACGTGCGTTGATAGATTCAGATTTTACCCTAGCGTATATGTTTTCCCTTTATTGCTAGAGTTGTAAAGTGATAGTACCCCAGAGGTAGGGATACTTTGATTAGTAAAGTGAAAAGTTAAGAATGTTGACAAGAATGATAAGTGAACTAAGACTATAGTTGTGTAGAGTTCACAAGTAGTATTTACCCCGTAACATTGTGAGACCGATAGGTAAGGATGTACAGTAGAAATACTTTGGCTTATGTGACGAACCTCTAGTGAATGGGAGGATAGTGTGAGAAGTACCTTGAGATAAGAGAGAGATTTATTTCAGACTAAGAATGAGAAGTTAAGTGTGACGATGGGTCGGGTTATAGACTCATTTCGGGTCAGCCGGTAGTATGGAATGGGGTGATGTCAGTTGGTAGTAGTCCCGTTATGTGATAGGGTCACGAGGATGCCAGGCCCAAGTTGAGTTAATCGTTGTACGAGTTCGTGGATGCGTTCCACCGAAACTAGGTCGTAAGGACCGAAAAGATCCTTAACGGGAATGTAAGTAACAATATGGCCAAGTTTGGATAGTAACTCCAAAGATTGGAGAACAGAAACAAAATTTGAAATTTTGTACGTGTACTAGATGAGTTTGGAAATGCGAGAAAGTATGACCGATGGGAAAGAAAGGAACCTCTAAGGATCCGTGTTTGAGAAGCGTAACCTTCGAGTTTTGTGAGAAGGGGTCACGGACGGAAGGTCCATTATTATGTTCACGTATGTTGTGGTGGCCATGTGTGGCATCGTTGGTCTTGTGCATGTTTTGATTGATAGGCATAGTATAGAGTTTATGCCGGAGTTTGTATAGCTTGGCAACCGACTAAGAACATTCGGGGACGAATGTTTCTAAGGGGGGAAGAATGTTACACCCCGTAAGTCCAGGACATGTAAAAGAGAATGTAGGTAAGGAATCAAGACTTGGAATTTAGTACGAAAGGAAGAATTGTTTTTCCGACGGAAAATCTTCCGGACGTCGGAAAGGAAAAATGTTCGTTGTTGAGAATTGGATTCTCAAAATGCATTATTTGAAGGGTATGGAACTTATTAACCTTATGGAAATTTATTTTTACGGATTTGGTCATGTGGGGCCCACCCGAGAAATTTTATGTTTTGTGGGGCCCACGAGGGTTACAGAATTTTATGGACGAATGAGAGGGCGACACGTGGCACCCCCTCATGTGGTCTTGGTCGAATTAGTAAGGGGCAAAATGGTCATTTACCATGGTGGAAGATAAGTCTTGCTAGCATGATATTGTTGACTTGTCAACTTGTCCACATAGGCTTAATCCAAGTGAAATTCATCCTAGCCTCACATTTGTTTAAGTCTAAGCCCTCCAATATGTGTTATATACTAAGTTAGTGCAAGACAAGGTCTTTTACACTTAGAAATATTGAGAGAACTTTGTGCCAAGAACAAGAGGCTCTCGGGTTTGCTCCTCCCACACACAAAAAATTTTAGTTTTTGATCCTTTGTTCACAAGAGTTAAACCCAATGTCCCTAAGGGTATTGTAAGGATATCTCAATAGAAAGATTTCGGAAAAACGGCGTTTTCGTATTAGTCGCAAGGCGGAAACTTGAGGAGTTCTTCAACTTTGAAGTTGGAACTTGAAGATGAGTTCTTCATAGGCTTCTAAGGAGTGCTTGGAGCGGATTGGAACCTAAGGAAATGAGCTAAGAATTTGCTAAGGAGCGACTTTGAATCTTGGAATTTTTAAGGGCTTATAAAGGTATAATCTTGTCGTTTTAGTAGTTAAGATTTCTTATTGATTGTAGCTATGGATATTAGCAAGCATGAGTTATATATTATGTTGTTGGATTAGTGTATTGACTATTGGAACCCTAATCCGAAAACTAGCATGTTTAGCCTTAAGATTGGAATTCAAGTTGATTATTAGTTTAAGTTGTCACATGTTGTATAAAGAAGGAAATTGTAGTTGTTGAAGTTGTTTATGACTATATAACATGTTAGACCTTAGAACTTGGATTGAAAAAGAAATTGGAAAGGACTTAATGTCGTTGGTTATAAGTTGGCCGAGAGATGGTTTGGATTTTAATCTACTTTGTATGAATTGTGGGGCGGAATTTTACACGTATTGTAAGGCGTGTAATCCCCTTTGTTTGGTTGTTGGTTTGAGCCTTAAATGTGGCGTGTTGGTTATTGTATTCGGCCTTGAAAAAAGTGGAAAAGTGAGTAGAAACAAAGGAAGTGCTGCCCGATTTTCCGTAGAATTAGAGACCGTATACTTAGTATTATTCTACGTTGAGACTAGAAGTTGATAGTCTTGTTGTGACCATTATAGGTTGACACTTCTACGTACGGCGTATTCGGCTTAGCTTGTGGATTTAGCCGAAAAGGTATGTGAACTATCTCCTCTTCTAGCATGATTCCTTAAGATAAAGAAAGTAAGTCCTACTCCTTAAATGATCCATTCCTTGGTTGTACTTGGATTGCCTAATATAGAATTTGTTCTATGTACTTCCTTGATTGTACTTTGATGTTTAAATTGTAAGTTGTATAATCCACTGCCTTAGTGAAGTTGGATTCTTAAAAGTGAAAGTATTTTACTTAAAGTACATAGAGTCTTGAAAAGGAAGTGGTTTCCAAACCTTTTGGCTAGTGCCTTAGTTCCAAAACCTAAAGGATTATAATGACTTTAGGGGAGTCAAGGGAGTGATTTACTTAATGGTTTTAAAAGAGGAGAAATGACATGATTTAAGAGAAGTAACTTGTTTTAAAGGTGTGAGTTACTTGAGGTTTAAAAGTAGAAGAAACTTGTTTTCTAAATATTAAGAGACTTGTAGTATTTTGAAAGTTGAGAACTTGATATATAAAGCATGTGATGCTTGGTTTTAATAATATAAGTCTCTTGGTTATAAAAAGAATGAAATTGTCTAAAACCATAAAGGGTTATAATGGCTTTATGGGAAGTTGGTTATAACGGCTTTATGGAAGGTTAAGAATGTTGTTGTCACGACCCGAACCCGGGCCCGTGACTGGTGCCTTACCCCGGGCACCCTAGTGATACAACATCAGAGAAAATCAGCGGAAATAAAAACATGAACATGAATTTAGAGACAAAATAAATAAACAGGCCAACCAAAACAGTTGCCTTCATCATATATATACATAAATACCCGAACAGTTATCCTTTTTACAAACCACCTTGCGATTACTCTGCACCTCTAAGAATTTATACAACAACTATGACGGGACAGGGCCCCGCCATACCCCTGAATGTACAAGAACCTACAGACTCAGGGTAACATACCAACAGATAAGCCTCCGAAGGAACGGAGCTTCCCAAGACGCTGAAATGAGATCCTAAACGCGGGGATCGACAACCGATGTACTCCTACCTGCGGCATGAACGCAGCCCCCCGAAGGAGGTCAGTACAACAGGTACCAAGTATGTGAAACTGTAAAATACTGTAACTGAAATCATAATAGTCTATAAAAGCAGGAGACAGGTATGATAACCAAACTACAGTACATACACATAACAGTTATATCAATTCAGGGTCTCACGCCCACAACATCAATCCTGCCCGTGGAGTACCTTCCTCACTGCCGGCAGTCTATGATATGATAACAACAAGATAGCAATCCAAATGGGAGCATACTCGTGCGCTACGCATCGTGTCAGTATGTCCAAAGGAACAAATAAGACAACATTCCAAATGGAAGCATACCCGTGCGCTACGCATCGTGTCGATGAGTCGAGAGAAACAATAAGACAAAGATTCCAAATGGAAGCATACGTGCGCTACGCATCGTGTCGAGATGTCCAAAGGGAAACAATAAGACAAAGATTCCAAATGGAAGCATACGTGCGCTACGCGATCGTGTCGGTATGTCCAAGGAAACAATAAGACAAAGATTCCAAATGGAAGCATACGTGCGCTCGCATCGTGTCGATATGTCCAAAGAAACAATAAGCAACAAGCGGTAATCAAAGTGGATGCATACGTGCGCTACGCATCGTGTCGATATGTCCAAAGTGATTTAACAAAAGTAACACTATCAACGAGGCGTGCTGTGGAATTTATCCGTCGCTTGGTCACGTCCAAGTAAGTACTCAACAAGTCAACCGATCCTCCATCGAGAGACGCGGTAGTATAGAAACACAATTCTTGCACAATAAAGGCTATCACAACAAGCATAGGCAAGTTTCACAACAACAAGCATAGACAAGTTTCACAACAACAAGCATAGGCAGGTTTCACCACAACTCAAAGTACTTTCATTTTTATGCCAAGGTCCGTGTTTTAACCCTAAAGTACTACGCGCGTTAAATTCCTTTTAAGAGATTCATTCTTTGTATAAAAGTCACCCGATACCCGTAGTATAAAATAGAGTGACTTACATCTTTTAAGTAAACCAAAACAACTTCCATACTTTCTTTTAAGTCAAGTTACCACGTTAAAACCAATGATAAAACCTTTCTTTTGTTTTCATAAGGTCGTTATAACCAACTTCCCATAAAGCCGTTATAACACCTTATGCTTTAAACCATTTTAAGACAACACAATGCCTTTCTTTTCCCTAAGGTTCCAGTTTGCCTAATTTTAATTACGCAAGTCTCTTTTTGAAAAGTTTCATAGTTCAATGTCTTAATCTCTTTTAAAACAATTGAGTAACATATGCCCTAGGCGAGTAGGTTATTCTTGTTCATAATCAATCTTATTAAGCAGCCATGATCTAGAAAATGTAATATCATTTTGTCTCATCTTAGCTTCTATGCAGATGGAGGTTTCTACTGGTTTTAATAATACTTAATTATTCAATACATTTTCCTTTATTAACGCTGCAGTGGTTTGTCGATACACATTCTGATTTCCGAAATCAGTAAAACATTATTCCTTCCACAAAACCAAGTACTCATTTACATAAAGTTGTTATAACACTTTATGTTTAAAGGCAATCAAATACATTTAACACATGTACGTCTACCGTACTACATAGTTATACACATATCATGCTAGAACAGATAGGAAGAGGTTCACATACCTCGCGACGAGTATCGACTAATAGCAAAACGCTCAAGTACCCTTAAACCGCTCTACACTCGGTCAAGCGGATCACTCCACACGTAGTACTACAACCTATAGAGGCCACAAAGCGCCTATTAATATCTTTTAGATCCCGACGTAGAATATTCTACGTAAAATTCGAAGATTCTCTCCCACATGGCAGCGTAAATCTCCTCATCTATCGAGGCGGCTACCAAGCCAACCAGTGGGGTTAACATATCTAACCTGACGTGTACAATTCTACTACACGAATGCTACACAAGTCTATCAGAATACATCCTATGTAATTACAGATTCTCTTCTTTAAATTCAGCTTAAGTCGCAAGACATTTGCGTAAGTATTATTCGAGCTTAAGTCAAAAGACATTGCCGCACAATTATAATGTTCAGTTCTATATATAGTATACTTCAACTATATATTTCTACAATATGTAATTTCCAATTACAATAGAAGGTCAAGAGTGTTTACCTCGATAAGCCCAAAATTATCCGAGTTTAAATGTCGATCCGAGCAAGGTTTAGCTCTACTCAGTGCGCTTGACCGCTCCAACCAACCCTTAGAAGTTCTAACCAACTTCTACTTATAACTTCAACTACGGTGAAGATTTACTTAGGGTTTCATTTTTGTGGTGAGGAAGTATAATAGTATTTTACGGGCTTTTGTACAAGTGTAACTTTGGGAATACTACAAGGTATTTGGGCAGGTATTTGGACATAACAACAATACTAGGAGAGTATTTCTATACCACAACAAGGGGTATTTATACGAGACAACTAGGCTAGGGGGTATGTACCCAGCCAAGCCTCTGAGGGGAGGGTGGGTTTCGGCCAAGGGCCTTGAGAGGGAGGGGAGGGTGTGTGGTGGACGAGATCACAAGAGAGAGAGGAAGGGTTTGAGACTTAGAAAGATTGCTCAATTTTTGGATGAAGAAAGTTCATCACTTAGAGGGGTATTTATAGGTCAAGTGAAGGCCAACCAATGGCCAAGATGAAGACAAGTGCATAGCAAGTGTAAGGCCAAGATTAAGCCATGTGCTACCTTATCCATCTACCCAAAATATCCTACCTAACCCTTGACCACATTTATTAGCACAAAAAACGTGCAAGACTTAGCCAAATGCCGTCAACCTCTTCCAATGTGAGGTGACACATGTCACCCTCGTTGGTCCAAAATGTTTCTCTCTGAAAAATCCGCAAAATTATTAATGACATAGCCGAATTTTCCTTCGAAAGTCGTGGAAACGCGTTTAAAAACGACTCTCGGGTGTTGTGTACAAATTTCAAACTAGCCAACTTTAAGGCTCAAATTGTATCGTCGCCCTCACGTACATACTCGGAAATACGGTATAACATTCTCCTCCTTAGAAACATTCGTCCGAATGTTCCTTCTCGAACGTATAACGAAGTTCTTCTAACAAGTTGCCAACGCCACACCGCCACGAAATATCACACGTTCTCTTCCTTACTCGTCGTGCCCTTCTGACACTTGAACTCTTCTAGTATCGTACCCACACTTCAATCATCGCGGTTCCCAATACTTTGGAGTCACAACCTCCAAACTTGGTCATCTTACTAGCTTCAATCTCCTTAAGGACATTCCCGCCTTCACGATCCGCCTCGGTCGAACATATCCACGAACTCATACGATGGTTATCTAATCACGGGCCTAGCACCCTCGTGACCCTACCACTGGCGGGACCACCCATCTTGACCCACTTTGAAACCGCCGCGGGTTGGCCTCAACATGGCCCCAACCCGACCCACTTACGCATCAAGCTCTTGTTCCCCGATCCGGAACAATCTTACCTATACAGGTCATGAAAGCTACCACTTCCATTACACACTACCCAGGGATTTTATCACACAAAACGTTCTAGGCATAAAATGCACTCGACAAGGATCACTTGCAAAATCACGGTACTCAAGACGGCGCACATCTAAGGTCTCAACTGTAATATTCTAAGGTTCATCATTTTCTCACCCTCAAGCTTACCCTTCTCACAACCAGGTTCTACATCACGTTTTAGCACAACGCTATCCGAACATAACACTAAACACATCATCACATCATTAATACATACAAAACTCTGTAGGTTAAGGATATACGAAAATAGGCGATTGCAGGACCGCTAAAGGGGAACTTCCACCGCGACCTCTCCGTGGCCGGTGTATGAACATCTGCTGACTATGGGAGGTGAAGAACATGGCCCGATCCGTGATGCGTGCTATCCTACCAGCGCCACCGGTCGGACAATTTCTCCCAAAATGGCCCGCTGGCCGCATGTAAAACAAACTCCCTGACTAGCACGACACTCCCACCGTGGAGTCTACCACACGTCACAACGAGGTAGGGTGGCTTCACCGCTAACACCTCCGCTTCTCTCGAAAATCTGAACCTCGAGCCCCGACCGCCTCCCGAATACTGGGTGCTCAAGATTGCGAGGACCACTCAGATCGGGCGGAGGCGCATAACTAGTCTGCTGAGGCGGTCCGCCTCGAAAGTCACCAAAGGACCTCGCTGCTCGCCCTCTTCACGACTCGTTATTCCGCCGATTTCTCCGCCTCACCTCCAGTGCATAAGCTCGCATGCGGCAATGTCCATGCCCTACCAAGAGCTACACCGAACAACTATCTGCTAGGTAATCATCGAGCCCTCAGAACATATCGGTGCACTCGATCCTCCATACTAGCTACTAATGCGGGACGCATCGCCAATGAGTCGAACTCCACATTGTACTCCCGAACCGCACGCCTGCCCCGCCGCAACCCCAAAAATCTGTACCCGAGCCCTCCTCATCCGTGGAGGCAAGAAATGTGCAAGAAAGGCCTCGAGAACTCGCCCATAAAGCTGGAAGTGCATGCTCTCCCGACAGCTCCCACGAATCAAACGATCGATCAGCGGTATCACGCAAATGACGAACCTAGGACCACCGATGTAACGACCGCCCCGGTCAAGCATCGTGCCTTATCCTGCACCCTAGTGACACAACATCGAGAAAACCAGCGGAAAATAAAACTTTAAACAAGAAACAAGATATATGATCATAAAACAAAGCAACCCAACGGTTACCTTCCAATAACATATATAAATACAACTCTTACAAAACGAATGCTTTAATCCTTTTTACAAACCCCGCCATAACAAAGATTTCACGCACTTCTAAGATTTACAATAACTATGACGGGACAGGGCTTCGCCATACCCCGAATGTACAAGAACCTACAACTCAGTGGAACACATACCAAAAGATAAGCCTCCGAGAAACGGAGCTTCCCAAAACGCTGAATCGAGATCCTAAGAGCGAGGATCCACGACCGATGTACTTACCGCGGATTTAACGCAGCCTCCGGCGAGGTCGATAACAGTACCAAGTATGTGAAATCAGAAATATCAAATGAAATCATACTAGTCTATATAAAGCGAGAGACATGTATGATAACCAAACTACAGCTCACAACATAAAGCAACATGTCGAGTGACTCACGCCTCAAGTCATCACTCAAATATAACTATGGGTCTCACGCCCACAACATCAATCATGTTCGCATCATGGCCGCATGCCCCGACTCTGATCGGTGTAGACATGTCCATGATGCAACAATAATACCAATGCCCCACGGCCACACGCCCCGGAATTCTACCTCGGTGTACACGCCCATGTGACATCAACAATAATATCTTGGGTGATCAACCCCGCCGCACGCCACATGCCCCGAATTTACCTCGGTGTAGACATGTCCATGTAACCACAATAACAATATATCGTAATTAACGCCGCACGGCCGCATGCCCCGAATCTCGACGGTGTAGACATGTCCATGTGATATCAACAACAAGACAAGAATCAAAATGGAAACATACCCGGAATTCTCCATCACCGCCAAAGACGCCCAAGTAAGTTCTCAACAAGTCGACCGCCTCTATCGAGACGCCAGAATACGTAAATACCACACTTGCACAACAAAGGCTATCATCACAAGCATAGGCAAGTTTCACAACAACAAGCATAGGCAAGTTTCACAACAACAAGCATAGGCAAATTCACACAACTCAAAGTACTTTCATTTTATGCCAAAGTCCGGGTTTTTAACCCCAAAGTACTACATACGTTAAGTTCTTTTTAAAAGAGATCCATTACCTTTATAAAAGTCACCCTATACCCGTAGTATTAGAATGACCAACCCACATTCCTTTTCAAAATCAAGTAACAACATTCTTTTCCTAAGTTCCAGTTTGCCTAGTTTCAATTACTCAAGCTTCTCATTTTCAAATGCTCAAGTCACTTATTTTAGAAAGGTTTCATAACTCATAGTCTTAATCTCTTTTAAAACAATTGAGTAACATATGTCATATATGTGAGTAGTTTATTCTTGTTTATAACGATCTTATTACAGCAGCCATGATCTAGAAAATGTAATATCATTTTGTCTTATCTTAGCTTCTATGCAGATGGAGGTTTCTACTGGTTTTAATACAACACATCATTATTCAATACATTTTCCTTTATTAACGCCGCAATGGTCCTGTCGATACACATTCGATTCCCAAATCAAGAAACATTATCCCTTTAAAAACCAAGTACTCATTACTCACGAATGAGGTTTCACACAAACATCCACATTAAAACAAATAAGTTAAGTCTCTTATCTTATAAGATCAAGTCTCTTAACTTCTAACATCAGTAAACCATTTTCACCTACATAAGGTCGTTATAACTAACTTCCCATAAAGCTAGTATAACACCCTATGTTTTAAACCAACCAAATCACTTAGCACATGTACGCTCACCGCATTACATAGTTCACAACAATCATGCTAGAAAAGATAGGAAGAGGTTCACATACCTCGCGACGATTTATCGACAATAAGCAAAATGCTCCAAGTACTACAACCTTGCTAGCCCTTTCCACTCCTCGAGTAGAATACGCTACTCTTAGTACTTTCACCTATAAAGGTCACAAACGTCTATTAACCCCAAAACACAAGTTTCTATCTTTCTACGTAAAATTCGAAGATTCTCCGGCAACAGCGTAAATCTCCTCCTCTATCGAGGCCGGCCACCAAGCCAACCAGGGGGGGGGGGGTTTACACGTCTAACCGGACGTGTACAATTCTACTCAGCAATACTACACAAGTCTACTGCAATACAGTCCTATGTAAATACAAAGGCGCTTTTTCTTTATTCTTCAGCTTAAGTCAAAAGACATCATTGAATACTAAGTATAGTTCCATATATAGTATACTTCAACTATATAATCCTACAACATGTAATCTCCAATTACAATAAGGGGACAAGAATATTTACCTCGACAAGCCCAAAATTATCCAAGTTATAATGTCGATCCTGAGCAAGGTTTAGCTCCTACTCCGTGCGCTCCAATCCGCTCCAAACAACCCTTAGAAGTTCTAACCAACTTCTACTCAAAATACTTCAACCAACTATGAAGATTTCCTTAGGGTTTCGGTTTGAGACTAAAAGGACAAAAGGTAGTATTTCCGGACTCTACGTATAGAGGTATCTTTGGAATACTACAAGGTACAAGGCTAAGGTATTTTGGGCATTATAACAATACTTGGAGAGTATTTCTACCAAGAGGGGGGGTGTATTATACGAAACAACTAGGCTAGGGGTACCCTACGCTAGCACCACAAAGGGAGGGATTTTAGGCTTGAAGGGTTCAGGTGTGGCTGAAGAGTTCAGCAACATAAGGGGGGGTATTTATAGCAAAACCAAAGGCCAACCAATGGCCAAGATCTAGCCAAGTGCAAGGCAAGTGTAAGGCCAAGATCAAGCCAAGTGCACCCTAGTCCCTACTCCACAAAACAAGCCACAAAACATTGCACAAAACATTGCACAAAACAATGCCACAACAAGGCACCAATCGCCAAGGCCAAACCGACTTGCGTCCACTGAGGTGACAAGTGTCACCTCTTGGCCCAAAATGTTCCGCCGCCGAAAAATCCGCAAAAATACAAAACGACATAGCCGAATTTTCCTTCGCAGTTACGCAAACGTTTCGTCGAAAACGACTCTAACCGGTGTTGTGCACAAAGGTAACTTCGCCAAGTTACTAGGGGGTGACACGTGTCACCCTCCTATTGGCCCTCATAAAACGTCTTTCAAAAATATCCACAATGGCCAAAATCTCAAAACAAAGCGGGCCACAAAACAGAATTTCTCCGTGGCCCCACGTGACCATTTCCAAAATAAAATTCCACAATTCTCTAATATTCCAGAAGTCCGAATACCAAATCTGGGAATCCATTCCCATTAACGAACCTTTTCCTTCACAAAACCGGAAACTTTTCCGTGGAAAAATCACCTCTTTCTTCATTTCAATCTTTCTGATATTCTGCGTCGTCGCCCCACGTACATACTGCGGAAATACTGGTATAACATTCTCCCCTCGTAGAAACATTCGTCCGAATGTTCCTTCTCAAGTCGGATAACGATAAAGTTCCTCTAACAAGTTGCCGACGCGCGCAACCACGAACTAACACACGTTCTCTTCTCCTAACTCGTTGTACCGCTTCTCGAACACTCGAACTCTTTCTAGTATCCGTACCACACTTCGTCAATGCTTCATTACCAACCTTTGGAGTTACTACCTCCAAACTTGGTCATCAAACTAACTTCAATCTCCTTAAGGCCATTCCGGCCTCGCGATCCGCAGTCGAACATATCCACCAACTCATACGATGGTCATACAAACTTGGGCCTAGCATCCTCGTGACCCTACCACCTGGCGGGACCACCCAGAACTGACTCCACCCCAAACCGGGTTACGGGTTGACCCGCAAATGGTCCTCAACCCGACCCCAACCGCGCTAAACTCTTGTTCCGATACGGAACAATCTAACCAACACACGTCATGAAAGTTAACACTTCCATCTCGCACTACCCATGGACTTATCACACAAATAAATCCCACGTATACCACTACTCTGAATAGGGTCAAACATAAAATAAATCTTTAACTCAAGACGACCTTACCCCTAAGGTCTCAGTCGTGACATAGTCTAAGGTTCACACTTACCATGCCCCCATACGTATCCTCCCAACTAAGCATGTTTTCTAACTCACAATTAACACAACGCTATTCGCACATAGCACACAATAATGAGACCATCATAACAAGCATACCAAAACTCTAGAGGGTTAAGGATATACCTGAAGCTACCGCTCCACTCTAATCATAGGCACGCCTGCGGCATGCTAATCGAAAGCGATGAACCATCGATCCGTAGGTTGAGTCGTAACATCCGTGCTACCAGGTCGGACGATTCCTCAAAATGGCCCTGCTCGCAAAAATAACAAGCTCCTGGCACCACGACACTCCCGAAATGCGGTCTACCACATCGACCACACCGGTAGGGGTGACGCGTCCGCCAACACCTTACTTCCTCGAAACTCGATCCTCGAGCCACGACCTGCTCCGAATACTCAAGGTTGTGGAGGACCACTGCTGCTGGCGGAGATACAAAACTAGTATCTTTCGAGGCGGTCCGCCTCGAAAGTCACCAAAGGACCCTGTTGTTCGCCTCTTCTGCTGATCTTGGTCATTCCGCCGACCTCTCCGTGCCTCACATCCCGGTCGTGAGCTGCGTGCGGGCAATGTCCATGCGGTGAAGAGCTACTCTGAACATGCCTCGACATGTAATCATCGAGCCCTGTAACATATCGGTGCACTCGATCCTCCATACTAGCTACCAACGCCGACGTCACGCCAATGAGTCGAACTCACATTGTACTCCGAACCGTCGCGCTCTGTCTAAGCATCAAAAATCTGTCGGCGTGCCTCGCCATCCGCGGAGGCAAGAAGTGCGTGAGAAAGCCCGAAAACTCATCCCATACTGCTGGAGTGCATGCTCTCCCGAAAGCTCCATGAATCAAACCAATCGATCGCGGTATCACGCGGCCGACGCGAACCAAAGGTCACAGACTCGGTCTCAAGCCTTGATCACCCGCGTGATCGCGTAGCTGCGGATGAACTCCTGCGGATCATCCTCGTGCCTCGAACCATAAAACTCGCGGGCTACAACTCGTAAAGTCCGTAGCCTCAAACTATCTGCTCGGGGTGAACCATCGTGCTCTTCGGGCCAGGCTGCTGCGTCCGGCCTATCCTCATGCAGCCACGACCACGGCGCCAGCCCGGGCCATCTCCTTGTACCCATCTCATCTCGCTCCGGCGTGGACCGAGGTTCGTATCGTGGTCTCAGCGCCCACCGCTGCGCTCTAAACTCTTTGGTGGCGGCGTCGCAAAACTCGCCGTCTGAAGCACAATCTCAGTGCATGGCATGCGCCTCGTACTCCTCAGATCTCACTAGCGCCTCCTCGCTGCCACCGCCGGGCTCTGGTTGCCTTGCGCGAGGCATAATCGGTAAAAGCGAGACACGTCGGAGGGTCCAACTTACAACACAGCTCTAAGGCACGATCTCGTAATGAGAAGAATGGAAACCAATCCTAAATGTCTGCAGCCTCACGATTATAGATGTGGTGCAACACATCGATAACCAAGACTCTACTAGACACGGTGCGTAAACACTTTCCGAGGATTAATCGCTCGATACCACTTTTGTAACGACCGCCCCGGGCGTTCATCGTGCCTTATCCTGCACCCTAGTGACACAACATCGAGAAACCCAGAGGAAAATAAAACTTTAAACAAGAAACAAGATATATGATCATAAAACAGGCCAACCCAACGGTTACCTTCCAATAACATATATAAATACAACTCTTACAAAACGAACAGTTTAATCCTTTTTTACAAACCCTGCCCACAACAGTACTACATACCTCTAAGATTTACAACAACTATGACGGGACAGGGCCCCGCCATACCCCTGAATGTACAAGAACCTACAACTCAGGGAACACATACTAAAAGATAAGCCTCCTGAGAAACGGAGCTTCCCAAAACGGACCGAGATCCTAAGAGCGAGGATCCACGATCGATGTACCTCTACTGCGGCATGAACGCAGCCCGAAGGAGGTCGAGATAACAGTACCAAGTATGTGGCGTAAAATATCAAATGAAATCATATTAGTCTATATAAAGCAGGAGACATGTATGATAACCAAACTACAGTTCACAACATAAAAGCAGTCATGTCCAGTCAGGGACTCACGCCCTCAAGTCATCACTCAAATATAACTATGGGTCTCACGCCCACAACATCAATCATGTTCGCATTATGGCGCATGCCGGAATCTGCATCGGTGTAGACATGTCCATGATGCAACAATAATACCAATGCCCGGCCACGTACCGGAATTCTACCTCGGTGTAGACACGCCCATGTGACATCAACAATAATATCTTTGGGTGATCAACCCCGCGCCACATGCCCGAATTCTACCTCGGTGTAGACATGTCCATGTAACCACAATAACAATATATCGGGTAATTAACGGCCGCGTGGCGCATGCCCCGAATCTGCGTCGGTGTAGACATGTCCATGTGATATCAACAACAAGACAAGAATCAAAATGGAAACATACCCGTGGAATTCTCCATCACCGCCAAAGACGCCCAAGTAAGTTCTCAACAAGTCGTGACCTCTATCGAGACGCCGGTAACCGTAAATACCACACTTGCACAACAAAGGCTATCATCACAAGCATAGGCAAGTTTCACAACAACAAGCATAGGCAAGTTTCACAACAACAAGCATAGGCAAATTCACACAACTCAAAGTACTTTCATTTTATGCCAAAGTCCGGGTTTTTAACCCCAAAGTACTACATACGTTAAGTTCTTTTTAAAAGAGATCCATTACGCTTTATAAAAGTCACCCTATACCCGTAGTATTAGAATGACCAACCCACATTCCTTTTCAAAATCAAGTAACAACATTCTTTTCCTAAGTTCCGGTTGCCTAGTTTCAATTACTCAAGCTTCTCATTTTCAAATGCTCAAGTCACTTATTTTAGAAAGGTTTCATAACTCATAGTCTTAATCTCTTTTAAAACAATTGAGTAACATATGTCATATATGTGAGTAGTTTATTCTTGTTTATAACGATCTTATTACAGACCATGATCTAGAAAATGTAATATCATTTTGTCTTATCTTAGCTTCTATGCAGATGGAGGTTTCTCTTGGTTTTAATACAACACATCATTATTCAATACATTTTCCTTTATTAACGCCGCAATGGTGCGTCGATACACATTCGATTCCGAAATCGGAAACATTATCCCTTTAAAAACCAAGTACTCATTACTCACGAATGAGGTTTCACACAAACATCCACATTAAAACAAATAAGTTAAGTCTCTTATCTTATAAGATCAAGTCTCTTAACTTCTAACATCGATAAACCATTTTCACTACATAAGGTCGTTATAACTAACTTCCCATAAAGCTAGTATAACACCCTATGTTTTAAACCAACCAAATCACTTAGCACGTACGTCTACCGTACTACATAGTTCACAACAATCATGCTAGAAAAGATAGGAAGAGGTTCACATACCTCGACGATTTATCGACAATAAGCAAAATGCTCAAGTACTACAACCTTGCTAGCCCTTTCCACTCCTCGAGTAGAATACGCTACTCTTAGTACTTTCACCTATAAAGGTCACAAACGTCTATTAACCCCAAAACACAAGTTTCTATCTTTCTCTGTAAAATTCGGCACTTCACCCGCAACAACGTAAATCTCCTCTCTATCGAGGCCGCCACCAAGCCAACCAGTGGGGTTTACGCCTAACCGGACGTGTACAATTCTACTCAAGAATACTACACAGCTCTCGCTGATACAAATCCATGTAAATACGATGCGCTTCTTTTCTTTATTCTTCGTGCTTAAGTCAAAAGACATTGCGAATACTAAGTATAGTTCCATATATAGTATACTTCAACTATATAATCCTACAACATGTAATCTCCAATTACAATAAGGGGACAAGAATATTTACCTCGACAAGCCCAAAATTATCCAAGTTATAATGTCGATCCTGAGCAAGGTTTAGCTCCTACTCGTGCGCTCAATCCGCCTCCAAACAACCCTTAGAAGTTCTAACCAACTTCTACTCAAAATACTTCAACCAACTATGAAGATTTCCTTAGGGTTTCGGTTTGAGACTAAAAAGGACAAAAGGTAGTATTTCCGGACTCTACGTATAGAGGTATCTTTGGAATACTACAAGGTACAAGGCTAAGGTATTTTGGGCATTATAACAATACTTGGAGAGTATTTCTACCAAGAGGGGGGGTGTATTATACGAAACAACTAGGCTAGGGGTACCCACTGCTAGCACCACAGTGAGGAGGATTTTAGGCTTGGAAGGTTTCATTTGGCGACCAAGAGTTCATCAACATAAGGGGGGGTATTTATAGCAAAACCAAAGGCCAACCAATGGCCAAGATCTAGCCAAGTGCAAGGCAAGTGTAAGGCCAAGATCAAGCCAAGTGCACCCTAGTCCCTACTCCACAAAACAAGCCACAAAACATTGCACAAAACATTGCACAAAACAATGCCACAACAAAGGCACCATCGGCGAGGCCAAACCGACCCTAAGGCGTCACTGGCGGGTGACCAGTGACACCCTCTTGTTGCCCAAAAAGGTTCCGCCGCTCGGAAAAATCCGCAAAAATACAAAACGACATAGCCGGAATTTTCCCTTCGCAAGTTACGCAAAACGTTTCGTCGAAAAACGACTCTAACCGGGTGTTGTGCACAAAGGTAACTTCGGCCAAGCCACCTAGGGGGGGGTGACACGTGTCACCCTCCTATTGGCCCTCATAAAACGTCTTCCGAAAAAAATATCCACAATGGCCAAAATCTCGAAAACAAAGTGGGCCCCACAAAACCGTAAATTTCTCCCGTGGGCCCCACGTGACCATTCAAAAATAAAATTCCACAATTCTCTAATATTACAGAAGTCGAATACCAAATCTGGGAATCCAATTCCGATTAACGCACCTTTGTCCTTCACAAACACCGGAAACTTTTACGTGGAAAAATCACCTCTTTCTTCCTTTCCGATCTTTCTCGCCAGATTCTCGCACGCACGCCCACGCATACTCCGAAATACGGTATAATAACCGACTCGGTCTCCGATGCCTTGATCACTCTCATGATCCGCTGAATCGCCGGATGAACTCCTGCGGATCATCCTCGTGCCTCGACCCATAAAACTCGCGTTACACGCCGTAAAATCCGTAATCTCAAATGCGCTCGGGGTGAACTACGGGTGCTACTGGGACTGGAACTGCTGCGTCCAGCTTATCCTCAAGTCTGGCCACAACCCTGGCCATTAACTGGGACATCTCCTTGTAACCCATCTCATACGCGGCTGTAGGATCGAGGCTCGATCTTGTGGTCTCTGTAGAGGCTGCCACGCTCTACTCGTATCTTCCTCTGGCCTTGCCGCCTCGGGCGGGTTGCCTTGCGCGGAGCATAATCGGTAAAGGAAAGGAATACGTCGGAGGGTTCAATTCATCACACAACTCTAAGGCACGATCTCGTAATGAGAAGAATGAAACCAATCCTAAATGTCCTATAGCCTCACGATTATAGATGTGGTGCACAACACACCGATAATCAAGACTTACTAGACACGGATGCCTCAGACACTTTCCGAGACTAATCGCTCGATACCACTTTTGTCACGACCAACCGGGCAGATCGTGCCTACCCTGCACCCTAGTGATACAACATCGGAGAAAATCGTGAAATAAAAACATGAACATGAATTTAGAGACAAAATAAATTAACAGCCAACCAAAACAGTTGCCTTCATCATATATATACATAAATACCGAACAATTATCCTTTTTACAAACCCCGCCACACTTGTGCATTACTCTGCACCTCTAGAATTTATACAACAACTATGACGGACGGGGCCACCGCCATACCCTGAATGTACAAGAACCTCTGCACTCGGGTAACATACCAACAGATAAGCCTCGAAGGAACGGAGCTTCCCAAGACTGAAATGAGATCCTAAACGCGGATCGACAACCGATGTACTCTACTGCGGCATGAACGCAGCCCCGAAGGAGGTCGATCTAACAGTACCAAGTATGTGAAATCGTAAAATCAGAATCAAATCATAATAGTCTATAAAAGCGGGAGACAGTATGATAACCAAACTATAGTACATACACATAATGCTTATATCAATTCGGTCTCACGCCACAACATCAATCCCGCCGTGAGTACCTTCCTCACCGCGATGCCTATGATATGATAACAACAAGAGCGCAATCCAAATGGCAGCATACCCGTGCGCTACGCATCGTGTCGAGATGTCCAAAGGGAACAAATAAGACAACATTCCAAATGGAAGATACCCGCGCCACGATCGTGTCGATGAGTCGAGGAAACAATAAGACAAAGATTCCAAATGGAAGCATACGTGCGCTACGCATCGTGTCGGTATGTCCAAGGAAACAATAAGACAAGATTCCAAATGGAAGCATACCCGTGCGCTACGATCGTGTCGATATGTCAAAGGAAACAATAAGACAAAGATTCCAAATGGAAGCATACGTGCGCTCGCATCGTGTCGGTATGTCCAAAGGGAAACAATAAGCAACAAGCGGTAATCAAAGTGGATGCATACGTGCGCTACGCGTCGTGTCGTGATGTCCAAAGTGATTTAACAAAAGTAACACTATCAACAGAACGCACTGCGGAATTTATCCGTCGGCTGCGGCCACGTCCAAGTAAGTACTCAACAAGTCAACCGATCCTCCATCGAGAGCGGTAGTATAGAAACACAATTCTTGCACAATAAAGGCTATCACAACAAGCATAGGCAAGTTTCACAACAACAAGCATAGGCAAGTTTCACAACAACAAGCATAGGCAGGTTTCACCACAACTCAAAGTACTTTCATTTTTATGCCAAGGTCCGGGTTTTAACCCTAAAGTACTACGCGCGTTAAATTCCTTTTAAGAGATTCATTCTTTGTATAAAAGTCACCCGATACCCGTAGTATAAAATAGAGTGACTTACATCTTTTAAGTAAACCAAAACAACTTCCATACTTTCTTTTAAGTCAAGTTACCACGTTAAAACCAATGATAAAACCTTTCTTTTGTTTTCATAAGGTCGTTATAACCAACTTCCCATAAAGCCGTTATAACACCTTATGCTTTAAACCATTTTAAGACAACACAATGCCTTTCTTTTCCCTAAGGTTCCAGTTTGCCTAATTTTAATTACGCAAGTCTCTTTTTGAAAAGTTTCATAGTTCAATGTCTTAATCTCTTTTAAAACAATTGAGTAACATATGCCCTAGGTAGTAGGTTATTCTTGTTCATAATCAATCTTATTAAGCAGCCATGATCTAGAAAATGTAATATCATTTTGTCTCATCTTAGCTTCTATGCAGATGGAGGTTTCTACTGGTTTTAATAATACTTAATTATTCAATACATTTTCCTTTATTAACGCTGTAGTGGTTTGTCGATACACATTCTGATTTCCGAAATCAGTAAAACATTATTCCTTCCACAAAACCAAGTACTCATTTACATAAAGTTGTTATAACACTTTATGTTTAAAGGCAATCAAATACATTTAACACATGTACGTCTACCGTACTACATAGTTATACACATATCATGCTAGAACAGATAGGAAGAGGTTCACATACCTCGCGACGAGTATCGACTAATAGCAAAACGCTCCAAGTACCCCAAACCGTCTGCTACACTCTCAGTCAAGCAGATCACTCCACACGTAGTACTACAACCTATAGAGGCCACAAAGCGCCTATTAATATCTTTTAGATCCCGACGTAGAATATTCTACATAAAAATTCGCAAAGACTCTCCTCCGCAACAGCGTAAATCTCCTCCTCTATCGAGGCCGGCTACCAAGCCAACCAGGGGGGGGGGGGGTTAACATGTCTAACCGGACGTGTACAATTCTACTACACAGTAATGCTACACAAGTCTATCAGAATACACCCCATGTAATTACAGTCAGATTCTCTCTTTAAATTCAGGCTTAAGTCGCAAGACATTGCCGTAAGTATTATTCAGGCTTAAGTCAAAAGACATTGCCGCACAATTATAATGTTCAGTTCTATATATAGTATACTTCAACTATATATTTCTACAATATGTAATTTCCAATTACAATAGAAGGTCAAGAGTGTTTACCTCGATAAGCCCAAAATTATCCGAAGTTTAAATGTCGATCCCGAGCAAGGTTTAGCTCCTACTCCGTGCGCTGACCCGCCTCCAACCAACCCTTAGAAGTTCTAACCAACTTCTACTTATAACTTCAACTACGGGTGAAGATTTACTTAGGGTTTCATTTTTGTGACGAGGAAGTATAATAGTATTTTCTGGCTTTTGTACAAGTGTAACTTTGGGAATACTACAAGGTATTTGGGCCAAGGTATTTGGACATAACAACAATACTAGAGAGTATTTCTATACCACAACAAGTGGTATTTATACGAGACAACTAGGCTAGGGGATGTACCTACGGCCAAGCCTCTACAGGGAGGGGTGGTTTCGGCCAGGGCCTTCAAGAGGGGAGGTGTGTGGTGGGACGAGATCACAAGAGGAGAGGAAGGGTTTGAGACTTAGAAAGATTGCTCAATTTTGATGAAGAAAGTTCATCACTTAGAGGTATTTATAGGTCAAGTGAAGGCCAACCAATGGCCAAGATGAAGACAAGTGCATAGCAAGTGTAAGGCCAAGATTAAGCCATGTGCTACCTTATCCATCTACCCAAAATATCCTACCTAACCTTGACCACATTTTTAGCACAAAAACGCAAGACTTAGCCAAATGCCGTCCAACCTCTTCCAATGTGAGGGTGACACATGTCACCCTCCCGTTGGTCCAAAATGTTTCGTCTCTCGGAAAAATCCGCAAAAATTATTAATGACATAGCCGGAATTTTCCTTTCGAAAGCTGTGGAAACGTTTCGTCGAAAAACGACTCCTCTCGGGTGTTGTGTACAAATTTCGAAACTAGCCAACTTTAAGGCTCAAATTGTATACGTACGCCCTCACGTACATACTCTGGAAATACGGGGTATAACAGTTGTCTATTTTGATTATTGGGCATAAGTTGCCTAGATTGTGAAAATTTGAAGTTACTTGATTTCAAGCTTTGAAATGAGTTTTCTAAAAGTGTAATAACTTACTTTGAAAAATAGACACACCTTGATACTACGGGTGTTAGTATCTTGGGATTTTACATAAAAAGGAGTCTTTTGAAAAGAATGTACGTACGTAGTACTTTGGCTTGTTAAATGAGAATTATTCTATTTGTGCCTTGATAAGTACTTTGGCTTGTTAAATGAGAATTATTTTATCTGTGCCTTGATAAGTACTTTGGCTTGTTAAATGAGAATTATTCTATTTGTGCCTTGGTAAGTACTTTGGCTTGTTAAATGCGAATTATTCTATTTTGTGCCTTGGTAAGTACTTTGGCTTGTTAAATGAGAATTATTCTATTTGTGCCTTGATAAGTACTTTGTCTTGTTAAATGAGAATTATTCTATGTGTGCCTTGATAAGTACTTTGGCTTGTTAAATGAGAATTATTCTATTTGTGCCTTGGTAAGTACTTTGGCTTGTTAAATGAGAATTATTCTATTTGTGCCTTGGTAAGTACTTTGGCTTGTTAAATGAGAATTATTCTATTTGTGCCTTGGTAAGTACTTTGGCTTGTTAAATGAGAATTATTCTATGTGGGCCTTGATAAGTACCTTGGCTTGATTAATTGAGAATTGCCTATGTGTGCTGGCGATAGCCTTTGAGTGCAAGGATTATGTTTTATTAAGTTGTCGCGACTCTCTGGCCGAGGTCACTGTTGTAAGATACTTGGATGTACCGACAGTGATGTGGGATTCCACGGGTATGCTTCCGTTATTTGTAGTACTTGGGTTAAATTACCGGATTTTTATAGAAGACATGGTAGTGCTTCTGTTTTGTTTGACGGCCGGTCGAAATAGGGTAAGAGTAAAAGTGAGGGGTAAACCCCCAAGATGCTATACCACCTTCTCCAGGGTAAGAGTATAAGTGAGGGGTAAACCCCCAAGACATTATACCCTCTGCTTGTTTTGTTTAATGGTCGGTCGAGATAGGGTAAGAGTATAAGTGAGGGGTAAACCCCCAAGATGCTATACCACCTTCTCCAGGGTAAGAGTATAAGTGAGGGGTAAACCCCAAGATGTTATACCACCTTCTCCAGCGTAAGAGTATAAGTGAGGGGTAAACCCCTAAGATGCTATACCACCTGCTTTACCACCTTCTCCAGGGTAAGAGTATAAGTGAGGGGTAAACCCCCAAGACGCTATACCACCGGTGGGACTTGGTGTTCATGTATGCCTATTGGTGTTATGTTATATCATGGACTGCCGGAAGTGAGGAAGGATTCCACGGGCATGATTGATATTATGGGCGTGAGACCCATGGTTATATTTTAGAAATGACTTGAGGCACGCGCCCTCGACTTGTTATGACTGCTTATGTGTTGTGTACTGTAGGTTGGCTATCATACATGTCTCCCGTTTTGTTTAGACTGTTATGATTTCATTACAGTACTTAATGTTTCACATACTTGGTACATTCTTCGTACTTGTCACGACCCATTCCGGGGCCCGTGACTGGTGCCTTACCGGGGCACCCAAGTAGTCATACATCAGAGTAACCAGCGGAATATAAAACAAGACATGAAACAGTTTATAAAATAAGACACAGTTTATGTGAATAAACGTCGCTTTCGGCATATATATATGAACAAGGTTTAGCAGCTACATCCGACATCGCATAACATGACTACGCACTCTAAGGAAATATATAACTATGGCGACAGTGGCCCGCCATACCCTCGATCAGATAAACTATCTACAATACAGGAGATCATACCAAAAGTAGAGCCTCCGAGAAGATGGAGCTCGACACCAATGCAAAGAGATCCTAAGGATGCGGATCTAGCACTGCCGCTTACCGCGGATGAACGCACTCGGGCGAGGTCAAGATAACAGTACCAAGTATGTGAAACTATAAAGTACTTTAAAATGAAATCAAAGTATTTAAAACCTTTTCACAAATACAATCGCTCAATTTCACATAGTGCCATATCACAAACAATAACAAGAATAGGAAAATCAGAATAGTCTAGTCTAGGCCGCGAATGATCGGCAAGGCCAATCGCCCATAGTATCATTCTCACGTGCCTAGTCCTCGACTTCCGCACCGTGATAGGTCACACACGCATCCGCATGAGGTATACCGTGATCGGGGCAGCCAACCCCAAGATCCGCCTAGGCTCCCGCACTCGCATAGCCTCAAAAGGCCGCGTAGTCTCAACAGACCGCATAGAATCCCGCGTCAAAGCTAAACGCCCGAATGATCAATCTCGAGCATACCGCCGCTCCGCATAGTCTCACAGACCGCATAGCCGATAGACCAAGATCGCGTGGGCAAGCCCTGTATAAATAAGTCAAGGGTAGGTGATACAATAATAAGACAACGGACTTACCAGCTTAGCAACGTAAGCACAAAGAAGAATGACCCTCTTACACAAAGATTTCAAGATACTAACACAGTAGCATCATATATGTCTATTTATCAAATCTTACTACACTTAATGTAAATCAATACAAGGCTTTTATAAACACACAAGTAAACAGCCTTTTTATCTTTCTTAAGTTGTTATACCTAACTTCCCTAAAGCTAGTATAACTCTTAAGCTTTTGTTTGAAAACCAAATATTTATCTTCTTAAAAATGATTCAAGATTCCTTTGAAATGTTTTCGCTTTATTATTCAGCTTAAGCCGTGGCATTGCCGTAAGTATTATTCAAAGCTTAAGTCAAAGACATTGCCGTAGTTATTATTCAGTTCACACATGTACGCTCACCGCACTATATATATATTGTAAAATATCATGCTTAGGAAGAATCACATACCTTCTCAAATAAAACCACCGCCAAGTTGAATATGTCATACAGAGAGTCACTATAATAGTCACACATATCTATTAAAGACTACTCAAGGTCATTCTAAACAGGGGTTCATAATTCTACTAGAAGTCAGGCAGCACCTCCTACCCTGAGCTATATAAGTTCATCAGAAAACAAATTCTATGTAAGTACAGTTTGATTATTCTTCTTTAAACCCTTCTAAGTGATTAACACTTCAATTCTATTCTCGTGATATACTTCTAAGTATTTATACTTATCCTTATACTACAACAAAGAAGTATTCTCTAATTCAAAAGAGGGTTAGGATTATTACCTCTGTAAGCCCAATAATATCCTAGATAAAGTCGCTACCGAGCAAGGTTTAGCTCCTATGTTGTACGCTCCCAGAGCTCCAGAACCTTAGAAGTTCTTCACAACTTCTACTAAGTACTAAGGGATTTGGGCTAGGTATTTTGGGCATTATAACAATACTAGAAGACAACTTTTCTACCAAGGAGTGGGGGTAGATTTCGGCTAGGCTAGGGTGGGGTAGGCCTCGCCAAGCTCACCTGGGGGAGGTGTTGGACGATTTGGCTGGAAGAGGAGAGGATTTTTTCAAGACTTGGAAGATTTGTGGATGAAGAACTCTTCATCTCTAAGGGGTATTTATAGGTCAAGAAGTGGCCAACCAATGGCCAAGATTGAGACAAGTGCAAGGCAAGTGTAGGGTGAAGATTTACTACACACAAATATCCTACCAACTCCTCGACTTTGTGCCAAGGCAACAAAACGTGCCAATGCCCATCCAATTCGCCCGAGGACGATTTTCAAGTCCACCAACGGGGTGCCAAGTGTTGCCCTCCCGCTGGCCCAAAATGTTTCGCCTCTCGGAAAAATCCGCAAAAATACTTAATGTCATAGCCGAATTTTCTACGAAAGTCGTGGAAACGCTTCGCCTGAAACGATTCTTTTAGCGAGTTGTGTACAAATTTCGAACTTGGCCTATCTTTAAGGCTAAACTTTTAGACGCACGCCCTCACGCATATACTCGGAAATACGGGTATAACATTCTCCCTCCTTAGAAACATTCGTCCCGAATGTTCCTTCTCAAGACGATTATCGAAGCTTAAACAGTTAGCAAATGCCACATACGCCACAAAACAACACTTAGGCATAAATGATAATGGAAATTTACAAGTAGGAAAGTGAATTACCCGGAGGTGTGGGAATAGGTGAGGATACCTCTGTCTCATGTCCTCCTCGCTTCCCACGTCATCTCCTCCCCGAGCTCGTTCCGCCACAAGACTTGACGAAGCCACGCCCTTCGTCCGCAGACGCTTAACTCGACGATCGACTATCGCTATGGGAATCTCCTCATACGATAACCCCTCGGTCACCTGGACATCGTCAATCCGGTGTACCCTAGATGGATCCCCGATACATCTCCTCAGCATAGATACGTGAAAAACCGGATGCACTGCCTCCAGATGGACGGCAGATCCAACTCATAGGCAACCTTGCCTACCCTGCGGACAACTGAAATGGCCCAATGTACCTGGGCCGAAGTTTCCCTTCTTCCCGATCTCATCACACCCTTCATGGGTGACACCTTTAGGAAAACCCAATCATGAACCTCGAACTCAAGATGCCGACGACGATGATCCGTGATACGACTTGCCGACTCGAGCCGTCAATAGCCGCCTCGGATAAGCTTCACCTTATCCATCGTCACTGCACCAAATCTGGTCCCACTAGCCGCACTCGCCCACATCGAACCAACCTATAGGCGATCTGCACTTCCTCCCATACAAGGCCTCATAAGGCGCCATCCGAATACCGAGTGGTAGCTATTATTATACGCAAACTCAACTAGAGGCAAATGATCCTCCCAACTACCATCGGTCAATAACACAGCTCGCAGATATCCTCAAGAGTCTCGATAGTGCGCCTGCTGTCCGTCTGCATGCGGATGAAATGCGACTCGTGCTCACCGCCCCTAAACCCCTCGAAGGACCTCCGTTAGCCGTAAACCGGCTCTGTCGATATGATCGAACTAGGGACTCCATGCATCGACGATCTCTGATATAAAGTCGGCATAATCCTCACCAAAAGGTCGTCCGAACGGAAGAAAGTGGGCTGATTTCGTACCGTCGACGATAACCCATATAGAATCATGTCTCCTCCGAAAGCGAGGTAATCCCGTGATAAAGTCCATGTTGATTACCTCCCACTTCCGTGGGATCTCAATCGTCAGAATAAGCCACCGTGCCTCCGTGCTCTACCTTCACCGCCGACAACACGCACCGAGCTACGAACTCGCAACGCTCTCTTCAAGCCATCCCACCAATACACGGATCTAAGGTCGTGGTACATCTTGGTCGACCGGATGGATAGAGTAACGCTACCGCAGTGCTTCCCAAGAACTCCGCCAAGTCCTCAAACATCCGAACACACACCGCTTCAAACCTTAGCACCCCATCAAAGTGCTACCTCAAAAGGACCCTTGCCCTCACGAAGAGTCAGATCACGATATCGAATCAAAGCCGATCCTCGAACTGCCTCTTCACCTCCTCGACGATGGAAGACTCGCAACCTCACGAACTCTAACCCCATCGCTATCAAGATCAATCAAACGGATACCAAGGCTCGCTAATCGATGCAAATCACGAACCATGTCCCTCCTCTCTAGCCGCACATCCGATAGGCTCCCATCGACCTACGACTCGGGCATCCGCCACAACATCGCCTTCCCCGTGGTATAGATATCAACATCGTAATCCTTAAGCAACTCTAACCACCGCCTCTCGCCGTAAGTTCAGCTCCTCTCCGAAGATATACCGAGGCTCTTGTGGTCAGTATAAATATCCACGTGAACCCCATACAAATAGTGCCTCCGCATCTTCAAAGCGAATCACCACGCCAGACTCCAAATCATGCGGGTAGTTCCTCCGTGTTTCTTCACTGTCGGGATGCATATGCTATAACTCGCCATGCCGCATCAACACACATCCCAACCCGATGCCCGACGATCACAATACACGACATAACCATCCGACCCTCCGAAGAGTAAGAACGGGCGGTCGCCACCGTTTTTCAAGAATCGGAAACCTTGCTCACAAGCATCACCATCAAACTTGGCCGCTTCGAGTCACCTAGTCAATGGTGCGAAGATAAGCAAACTTCTCCACGAACCGCCGATAATATCCTCGCAAGGCCCGTAAAATCGCGAACCTCTCGGAGTAAGAGTTCAGGCCAAGTCCCGATCGCCGATCTTGCCGTATCCACTGAATGCCATCACCCGGCAATATGCCCAAGAAACGCCATCAAGTCAACCAAAACTCACATTTGGAAAACTTGGCGCATAACCGCTGGTCTCGAGAACTCACAAGACAGCCTCAAATGCCCGCATGCTCTCGCTCGAGCGAGAATAAACCAAGATATCATCAATGAACACTATCACAAATGTGTCCAAAAATGGTTTGAACACTTGCTCATCAAATCCATGAATACCGCCGAGCATCGTCACCAAACGACATGACACGAACTCATAATGCCCGCACGGGTCCCGAATGCATCTGTGGACATCCACCTCTCTCGACACGAACTCGATGATAGCCCGAACGCAGATCAATCTTGAGAAACATCTCGCGCTCGCAACCGGGTCGAACAAATCATCAATCCCGGGAAGGGGTATTCGTTTAATGGTCACCTTGTTCACCGCTCGTAATCAACACATTACGCGCAGCTGCCCCGCCCTTCTTCTTCACGAACAATACGGCGCTTCTGCGGGAAACACTGGCCTAATGAAGCCCTTTCTAGCAAATCCTCACCGTCCTTCAACTCTCTCAACTCGGCAGTGCCATTCTGTATGGCGGAATGGAAATAGGCCGAGTATCCGCAATATGTCAATACAAAACTCAATCTCCTCTCGGAGGGATACCCGAGGTCATCCGGGAACACGTCTGGGAACTCACGACTACGGAACCGATTGAAAATCGTACCGCAACCTCGTGATCAAACACTCGAACTAGATGGTAGATGTACTTTCTCGCACCATCTTCCTAGCCTTGAGGTAAGAAATAAACCTACCTCTACGATACCGTGCTCCTCCCACTCAACAACCGCCTCGTGAAACCGAACCGCATTACTTTCTCTCTGCAGTCTACATTGGCGTAGCAGAAGCTAGCCAATCCATCCCCATGATCACGCCAAAGTCAATCATCTCCAACTCTATCAAGTCGGCCAGGTCCGACGATCAGAATGGTCACAGACAAGCTCTATATACCCGCCGAGCTACCACCGAATCACCCATCGCGTAGCTACCTCGAAAGTGGTCTATGGACTCGTGCTCTATCCCTATCCTACTAGCAACAAGGAGATATATAGGACCAGTAGAACCCGGATCTATCAAGGCATAAACATCAAACCCGGATCGATAAGGTACCGCGACGACATCGTGAGGCCTCACGATCCTCGCTTACCGACAAAGCATAAATGCGTTCGAGGACCGCGAATCGACCCGCGCCACGACCGCCGCGACCCGGTCCATGAGTACCTTGCCTCCGGGCGAGTAATCGTCGAGGATGAAGAAGCGCAATGCACTCGTAGATCGGGCCCTACTACCGCCGCCCCGCCGGACAAACTCGCGAAATGACCTGCCGCCACAAGTATAGCAAGCTCGAGTACGCCTCCGAATGGTATCTCGCCACAACGCACACCGAGCGCCTCGAGCGGTTAGCACCTCGCTACTCGAAATCCAAGTCCCGCCTCGACCGCCCCGACCGCTCTGCTGGGCTGAAAATGAGGTAGAGCGCTCGCGCCGGGCCGTGGTGCAAATCCGACTTCACGACGCCACCCCGAGGACCGCCAAAGAACCGCCGTCGCCTTCTTCGCTGCTGATATCGCTTCTACCCGGCGTCTCGCGCCTCGCATCCTAGTGCATGGGCTGCATGCGGTAATGTCCATACCCGGAAGAGAAACACCCGCATACGACTCGCCATATAATCATCTAGCCCTGGCGTAGCGGTGTACCCTATCCTCCATATCTGCTACCAATGCCGGGACATATCTAGCCAAAGAATCAAACTCGACATTGTATTCCGACGGCGTCCCCTCTGTCTCAAAGAAGAATCTATCACCGTGCCCTCCTCATCTGCGAGGCAAGAAGTGTGTGAGAAAAGCCTCAAAACTCATCCCATACTGCTGAGGTGCATGCTCTCCCGAAAGCTCCCATGAATCAAACCAATCGATCATGGTGTCACGCACCGACGCGAACCGAATGTCACATCGGGCCTCCGAAGCCCCGATCACCCGCGATAATCCTGCGGTGACGGATGAACTCCTCGCGGATCATCCTCCCGCCGACCAGAAACTCGCGGGCTACAACTCAAGAAATCTCGCACCTCAAACTATTCGCCTCGGGTGCACTACGGTGCGATCGAGCCGAGCCGAACTGTCGTGATCCGCCTTCTCTCGTACGGGCCACAACTTTAGCCAAAAGTCGGGCCATCTCTCAGAGCCTAACCTCCGCCCAGCCGCGGGACGAGGTGGGTACTGTGGTCTCGGCTGGGCCGGCGTCGTAGAACTCGCCGCCTCGTATAGACCGGCCTCGAGCCCTCGTGACTGGGTGTCTCGCTAGCGCCTCCTACGCTTGCCCTTCGGGCCCGGTTGCCTTACGTGGAGGCATAATCAGCATAGAAAGGAATACGTTAGAGGTCCAACCTATAACACAGCCTCTAAAGCACGATCTCGTAATGAGAAGAATGGAAACCAATCCTAAATATCCTATAGCCTCGATTATGGGTGTGGTGCACAACACACCGATAATCAAGACTTACTAGATACGGCTCAGACACTTTCCGAGGATTAATCGCTTCGATACCACTTTTGTCACGACCCATTCCGGTTCGTGGATCGTGCCTTACCGGGCACCCAAGTAGTCATACATCGAGTAACCGGAATATAAAACAAGACATGAAACGATTTATAAAATAAGACACGCTTATGTGAACAAACGTCGCTTTTCGCATATATATATGAACAAGGTTTAGCGAGCTACATCCGACAATCGCATAACATGACTACGCACTTCTAAGGAAATATACAACTATGGCGGGCCCGCCATACCACGATCGCACAAACTATCTACAATACAGGAGATCATACCAAAAGTAGAGCCTCCGAGAAGATGGAGCTCACGACACCAATGCAAAGAGATCCTAAGGATGCGGATCTAGCACTGCCGCTTACCGCGGCATGAACGCACTCAAGGAGGTCAAGACAACAGTACTAAGTATGTGAAACTATAAAGTACTTTAAAATGAAATCAAAGTATTTAAAACCTTTTCACAAATACAATCGCTCAATTTCACATAGTGCCATATCACAAACAATAACAGTAATAGGAAAACTGTAACAGGTCTAGTCTAGGCCGAATGATCGAAGCAAGGCCAATCGCCCATAGTATCATTCTGCGTGCCTAGTCCTGGACTTCCGCAGTCCGCATAGGTCACACACAGACCCGCATGAGGTATACCTCGCGTCGGGGGCAGCCAACCCCCGGCATCCGCCTAGGCTCCCGCAGCCCGCATAGCCTCAAAAGACCGCATAGTCTCAACAGACCGCATAGGAATCCCGCATCGTGCTAAACGCCCGAATGATCAATCCCGAGCATACCGCTGCTCGCATAGTCTCACAGACCGCATAGCCGTATAGACCAAGATCGCGGCAAGCCCTGTATAAATAAGTCGAGGGTAGGTTATACAATAATACTACAACTGACTTACAAGTTAGCAACGTAAGCACAAAGAAGAATGACCTCTTACACAAAGATTTCAAGATACTAACACGTAGCATCATATATGTCTATTTATCAAATCTTACTACACTTAATGTAAATCAATACAAGGCTTTTATAAACACACAAGTAAACAGCCTTTTTATCTTTCTTAAGTTGTTATACCTAACTTCCCTAAAGCTAGTATAACTCTTAAGCTTTTGTTTGAAAAACCAAATATTTATCTTCGTTAAAAAATGATTCAAGATTCCTTTGAAATGTTTTCGCTTCTTTATTATTCAAAGCTTAAGCGTGAGGCATCGCTGTAAGTATTATTCGAGCTTAAGTCAAAGACATTGCCGTAGTTATTATTCAGTTCACATGTACGTCTACCGTACTATATATATATTGTAAAATATCATGCTTAGGAAGAATCACATACCTTCTCAAATGAAAACCACCGCCAAGTTCAATATGTCGCACAGAGAGTCACCTATAATAGTCACACATATCTATTAAAGACTACTCAAGGTCATTCTAAACAGGGTTCATAATTCTACTAAGTCGGGCAGCACCTCCCTACCCTGAGCTATATAAGTTCATCGTGAAAACAAATCCTATGTAAGTACATTTGATTATTCTTCTTTAAACCCTTCTAAGTGATTAACACTTCAATTCTATTCCGTGATATACTTCTAAGTATTTATACTTATCCTTATACTACAACAAGAAGTATTCTCTAATTCAAAAGAGGTTAGGATTATTACTCGGTAAGCCCAATAATATCCTAGATAAAGTCGCTGAGCAAGGTTTAGCTCCTATGTTGTACGCTCCAGAGCTCGAACCTTAGAAGTTCTTCACAACTTCTACTAAGTACTAAGGGATTTGGGCTAGGTATTTTGGGCATTATAACAATACTAGAAGACAACTTTTCTACCAAGGGAGGGGGTAGATTTCGGCTAGCTAGGGTGGGGTAGGCCCTCGCCAAGCTCACTCAAGGGGAGGTGTTGGACGATTTGGCTTAAGGAAGAGGAGAGGATTTTTTCAAGACTTGGAAGATTTGTGGATGAAGAACTCTTCATCTCTAGGGGTATTTATAGGTCAGAAGTGGCCAACCAATGGCCAAGATTGAGACAAGTGCAAGGCAAGTGTAGGGTGAAGATTTACTACACACAAATATCCTACCAACTCTCGACTTTGTGCCAAGGCAACAAAAACGTGCCAATGCCCATCCAATTCGGCCCGCGGACGATTTTCAAGTCCACAATGGGAGGGTGCCAAGTGTTGCCTCCCGTTGGCCCAAAATGTTTCGCCTCTCGAAAAATCCGCAAAATACTTAATGTCATAGCCGAATTTTCTACGAAAGTCGTGGAAACGCTTCGCGGAAAACGATTCTTTAGCGAGTTGTGTACAAATTTCGAACTTGGCCTATCTTTAAGGCTAAACTTTTATGCGACGTCCTCACGTACATACTCGAAATACGGGTATAACGATCGACCTCCGGGGCTGCGTTCATGCCGCAGGTTTTGGTACGAAGTTTGGTGATCGGCAGGTGTAGGACCCTGCTCAGAGTTGTTGGATAGCTCCTTCTGTTCGGGAGTTTATCTTTTTGGTATAAGTTTCTTTCAGTACAGGCTTTTGTACAGTTATGGGTACGGCGGGGCCTTGTCCCGTCATGGTTCAGTATAATTCTTAGAGGTCTGTATTCATATGTGGGATTGGACTCATGTACAGTGTTGTGTCCTTTGTATATATTATATGGCAGCCTTGTCGGCTTTGCCCTTGCCCGTACGTTGGTTAAAAAAAAAAGGTGTTATTTAAATTCCGCAGTTTACTTGTGTTGTAAGGTAGAAGGGTGCCCAGGTAGGGCACCAGTCACGGGCCCGGGGTTCTGGGCGTGATACCTAAGTCCTTACCAAGTCTTATGGGAGATGTTGGTAAGAATGGTTAGGAAGTTATGAGGTTTGATTTAAAGCTAGGTGCCTTGAATTATTTGAAGTAAGTTGATTTTATGTTTGAAAATGACTTGAATTTATATGTGAAAAGGGGATTGATTTTAAAAGTGGAAGTTATATGATTTTAAAGAGAATAAGCTACTTGGTTTTGGAAGTGTATGAAACTTTACTTTTCAAGTTATGGGACTTGATTTCTAAAGTATAGATGACATGATTTTATAAGTATAAATAAATGGACTTTAAAGAATGTATGTTATGAAGTTTTAAGACTATGAACTTTGATTTTCTTTAAAGGATTATGAAACTTTATTTTTCAAGTTATGGGACTTGATTTCTAAAGTATAGATGACATGATCTTATAAGTATAAGCGACATGATTTTAAAGAGTGTATGCTACGAGGTGTTAAGACTATGAGCCTTGATTTTATAAGTGGAAATGACTTAATTTTAAAAAGTATGGCTTCTTAATTTATTTCAAAAGTTAAGAAGATGGTTTCCAAAAGAGTATGTGACTTGAGCTTTAAAAAGAAAGGAGTTTTATGATTCTTTTTAAGTATGTATGTACGTAGTGTTTTTGGGTTCAGTTTCCCTAATGTTGCAAGAATAAAAGTGTCTTAAGTTCTCTAAAATGAAAGGTTGTTATAATAGCTTTATGGGAAGTTGTTATGACAACCTCCCGAACCAGCACGACACTCCCCCTTATGGATTTTACTGCAACGGCCACACTGAGGTAAGGGTGGCCTCATCTGGTCAACACCACTACTCCCCCGAAAACCTGAACCCTCGAGCCACGACCGCTCCCGAATACTGGATGCCCTCAAGATGGAGGACCGCTCTGACTTGGAGGAGGTCACTACGACCTCGGGCCCGTGGTCGTGCCTACCCCGCACCCTAGTGATACAACATCGAGTAATCACAACATAAAGACAATACATGAAACCAATGTAATAAGACAAGAAATAAGACAAAGCTAACCAAAAACGGTTACCAAGATATATAAATAACAATTTGAACAGTTACATCCCTTTCTACCACTCTGCACATAACAGTACTACAGACCTCTAAGAATGATATGACAACAACGACGGGACAGGGCCCCGTCATACCCCTGAATGTAAGCATCTACAATCAACAGGGGACTATACCAAGATAAGCCTCCGGAGGAACGGAGCTTCCCAAACGCTGAATCGGACCCTAAGAGCGAGGATCAACGATCGTGTACCTTACTGCGGCATGAACGCACTCGGGCGAGGTCGATAACAGTACCAAGTATGTGAAATCGAAAATACATACCGTAAATTAAATCATAGTAGTCTAAATAAAGCGGAGACATGTATGATAACCAAACTACGTTCACAATAAATCAAGAATATGTCAAGTCGTGACTCACGCCTCAAGCCATCACAATAGAACCATACGGGGTAAGTGCGAAGGCATAGCCGACTACTAAGACCCACGCACCAAAAATGCCATAAATTATATCACGAGGTCTTTCTAGACCGCACCACGATCGGCTGGCCACTCACCCGCAATATCATCGCGCGTCTATCCTGGAACTCCCGCACTCGCATAGGTCACACACGGACCGCAGGTATTCTCGAATCATGGTCCTGCATCACCGAGGTATACCCCGCATCGGCGCTAACCCCGGTATCCGCCTAGGCTCCCAGCCCGCATAGTCTCAACAGACCGCATAGGAATCCCCGCGTCGGGCTAAACACCCGAATGATCAATCTCGAGCTCCCGTGACTGCATAGTCACGAGGATCGCATGGCCGTATAGACCGCATCAAGGGTGGCAAGCCCTGTATAATAAGTCGAGGGTATGTGATACAATAAGACAATCCGCTTAACGTTTGACAACGTAAGCACAACAAGAGTGACCCTCCTTACATAATAATCACAAGATACTAACACACGTAGCATCCTAACATGCTTACTTATCAAATCAACAAGAAAGTATTACAAGGCTATCACAAACCAATACAATCAAGTTATTCACACAAGGTACTTTCTACTAACAAGTTTGGGTACCTATCCCCAAAGTACTTCATACATTAAATCTTTAAAAGATCGCACTTCACCAAAAACCACACAATACCCGTAGTATATGAAAATAGAGTGATTATCTTTTTAAAGTAAATCAATTACTTCTCTTTGTAAAATCAAGTAGCAACATTCTTTTCCAATGTTCAAGTTTGCCTAATTTCCAATGTTCAAGTTTGCCTAATTTCCAATGTTCAAGTTTCTCATTTTAGAAAGGTTTTAGATTCATAGTCTTATTCATTTAAGAATATAATTCTCCTTTAAACAATCTGAGAAACATAAGCCTTATATGTGAGTAGGATATTCTTGTTTATAACAATCTTATTACAGCAGCCATGATCTAGGAAATATCATTTTGTCTCATCTTAGCTTCTACATGCAGATGGAAGTTTCTCTTGGTTTTAATAATACTTAATTATTAAAAACATTTCCTTTATTAACGTTGCAGTGGTTTGTCGATACACATTCGATTTCCAAAATCAAGAAACATTCTTAAGCCGTTATACCTAACTTTCCATAAAGCTAGTATAACTCTTAAGTTTTCTAAAAAATCAAGTATTACCTCTTCTTTCAAAATGATTCAAAATCTTTTGAAATACTTCAAGTTCTTTATTAACACATAACAAGCCGCTTATAGTTCAAATCGCTTACCTTTAAAAGCCACAAGTATTTTCTTACCAACATAAAGTCGTTATAACCAACTTCCCATAAAGCCGTTATAACACTTTCTGCTTTAAACCAATCAAATACATTTAGCACACGACGCTCACCGCACTACATAGTTCACACATATCATGCTAGAAGAGATAGGAAGAGGTTCACATACCTCGCGACGAGTATCGACTAATAACAAAACGCCCAAGTACTTCCAACCGTCGCTACTCCTTTAAGCCAAGATCGCGCCACACGTAGTACTTCAACCTATAAGGCCACAAGGCGCTTATTATCATTTAGATCCCTTCAGAGAACATTCTACGTAAAATTCGCAGACTCCCCGCAACATACAGCGTAAATCTCCTCCTCTATCGGGCCGGCTACCAAGCCAACCAGGGGGTTATACGTTTAATCCGACGTGCACAATTCTACCTCACGTAAAAGCTACACAAGTCATCAGAATACAGTCCCATGTAAAAACGATTCAGACTTCTTCTAAAAGGTTTCTTATAATTCAGCTTAAGTCAAAAGACATTGCCGATAACAACGTTGAGTTCTATATATAGTATACTTCAACTATATAGTCTAACAATCATGTAATTTCCAATTACAATAGAGGACAAGATATTTACCTCGATAAGCCCATAATTATCCGAGTTTAAATGTCGATCCTGAGCAAGGTTTAGCTCCTACTCAAGGCCCGACTCAGGCCAAACAACCCTTAGAAGTTCTAACCAACTTCTACTTATTACTCCAACTAACCATGGAGATTTTCCTGTGGTTTCGGTTTTGTGACTAAGGGAAGTATAATAGTATTTCTGGCTTTTCAGATAAGTATAACCTTAGAATACTACAAGGTATACTAAGGTAATTTGGGCATTATAACAATACTTTGAGAGTATTTCTAACAAGAGGGTATTATACGAAGACAACTAGGCTAGGGGTACCCTACTTAGCACCACAAGGAGGGGAGGGCTCTCGCTGGGAGGGGGATGGGGATGGTGTTGGACGAGAACACTACGCCGAGAGGGGGAGGATTGTAACACTTAGACATATTTTCGGAATGGATGAAGAAGTCATCAAAGAGGGGTATTTATAGGTCTAGCAAAGGCCAACCAATGGCCAAGATCTTGCCAGTGCAAGGCAAGTGTAGGCCAAGATCTTGCCAAGTGCACCTTAACCAACTACACACAAAATATCATACCAACCTGACCACTTTAACCACACTTTGGCCACCCCTTTACCGCCTAAGCCTAACCAATGAGAGGGTGACAAGTGTCGCTCTCTTGGTCCAAAATGTTTCGTCTCTCGAAAAATCCGCAAAAATAAAATGGCATAGCCGAATTTTCCTACGAAAGTCGTGGAAACGTTTAGTCGAAAAATGACTCTAACCGTGTTGTGAACAAAAATAATTCGCCAAGCCTTAATTACAATTTCAAATTTTCTACGACGCCCCACGCATATACTGCAAATACGGTATAACATTCTCCTCTTAGAAACATTCGTCCGAATGTTCCTTCTAGGTCTCGAAACAAACGCGTGCGCCAAGATAGTCTTCACGCTATACTTACGAACAATCACACACATGGCCACCAAACAATCGCAAGAAAATACTTATATCCAAGTCCACGAAGCACCTCTAACATCATAAAGCATACCACTTTTGTCACTTTTCCGCGAGGTTCTAGTGTCACTCGGCGACCCAACAAATGGTGCCGGCCGCACGCGATCCTCGAGGTCGTATACTCGAACTCTTACCACATTTCTCGATACTTCTTCGCCCAAAACTCGGTTACTATCTCTAACGTGGTCATTATTAATCGAACACTCGATGGATCTCCGATACTTTCTGATCATATCAATACGAAAGATCGGACGTCGCCTCCCAAGTCGGACGCAAATGCTAACATATAGGCAACCCGCCTATTCTTCACATGAACTCGTGCGGCCCAAAGTAACTCGGGCTAAGTTCCTCTGTTTTCCAAAACTCCACACCCAACCCGGTGGTACTTTCAAGACCGACCGTCAACTCCGAACTCTAAGCGCCGCCGATTATCCGCACGATTTCTCCGAGCCGCCGTAACCTCTTCTAGACAAGCTTTACCCTATCCACAGTCTGCTGGAAAAAAAGCCTGAACCAACCATTTGAATCTTGCCAACATCGAACCAATCGACCGGCGACTTACACATCCGCCCCTACAAGGATTTATAAGGCGACATCCGAACACTGAAATGGTAGCTTAAACACTCCCTCCACAGGAGACAACAATCCCCACAACTACCCCTGAAATCCACACACTGGCCCGAGGGCGAATGCGATTTTGAGACTCACCTGAGTTCTTAACCCTGCTTGGTAAAACTTCCAGAAACAAAAACAGTACCACGGACTCCACTGTCGCCATAAGGTGAAGGTAGGCACCTCGCAGCCCTTACAACCTTCTCGATATATCATCTCGCATAACCTCTGCCGAGTAAACGGTCTTTGCTGAAGACAAGGCTACCGACTCCTCGCCCGACCATCGGTCGAATCGTCCATGAATTAAGACGTTGGTTAACTAAACTCGCCTAACACCTCGTGACCCTACCACAAGGCGGGACCACCACAACCGACCCACCAAACATGCCGCGGGTTGACCGCAACGTGGCCTCAACCCGACCCGAACGCGCTAAACGCTAGCTCTCCGGAAAAACTCTCACTAATCACGTTACGAAACCTAGCGGTCTTCTTAGCTCACTACCTCTTTCATGCCACACTACTCGGGACTTATCCCAGTAAACATAGCTCACGTGCACTATGCACTATAAGGGTCAAACATAAACATACGCCTTTTACTCGAGATGGCCTTACCTCTAAGGTCTCTACGTATAAAACTCTAAGGCTCACACCTTCTCTATCCTCCAAATCTTCCTTGGTTAACTAACCAAGATTTCTAATCACAATAAACACTCACGGTATCTGAACATAACACTTAAGGTATACTCACCTTATCACGTATACAAAGCTCTAGAGGGTTAAAGATATACCGACCCATCGCTTCACTCCTTAGTCGTCTAATCAAACTCGCCCGTAGGGCGCATAACTTGGGAAGATGACAAACTACCCACCGATCCTCGGGCTAAGTCCTCCCGCAGGACACTCTTTCGACATCGCACCGACGGTCATAGGTACAACAAGTACCAACTAAAAGACGACATTCTGAGATGGCGCACGCACCTGTGAACACCGAGAAAATCAATCCGTACGGCCGAACCTTCGTGGATCGAACCGAAGCTCGAGCTCACCAACTCCTGCATACCGAGCGCCCAACCCCGCGAGGACCTTTTCGCACCGTGGATGCGCATAATCTGATTCACGTGAGGCGACTCGCCTCGAAAGTTACCAAAGGACCTTGTTGCTCTGGCCCTCTTCTGCTGTCCTTCGTTAACCCGTCGATCTCTATGTTTCTCGGCCTGCTGCGCATAAGCCCGCATACGTGCCATGCTCGCCTAATCAAGAACTTACTTTTGCACAACCTTCTCGTTGATATTCATCAAGACTCGCGGCGTACATCGGTATACTCTCGGTAGTCAAATACGTGGTCGCCTTGAAATCTATATTCTCTGCTCTCGCCGTGGAACCAAGGTTCAAACATCATGGCCGCAGTAGAACTGCCGCGTGCTAAACTCACGGGGCTAGTGACGCCGCAAAACTCCCCGAATGAAGCACCACCCCAGTGATGATTGGGCTGTGCCCACGTAACCCTCTCAGACTTACTCGCGGCTCGCCGCTTTGCCTCCTCCGGGCCGGGTTGCCTGCGCGAGGCATAGCGGTAGGGAAAGAAATACGTTAGAGGATCCAACTTACAACACGGCTCTAAGGCACGATCTCGTGAGTGAGAAGAATAGAAACCAATCCTAAATATCCTATAGCCTCGATTATTGGTGTGCACAACACACCGATAATCAAGACCTGCCGATATGGTGCAGAGACACTTTCCGAGGATTAAGCGCTTCGATACCACTTTTGTCACGACTGCCCGGTTCGGATCGTGCCTTACCCCGCACCCTGGTGATACAACATCGAGTAATCACGAACATAAAGACAATACATGAAACCAATGTAATAAGACAGTGAAATAAGAAAAAGCAACCAAAAACGGTTCACAAGTATATATAAATAACAATTTGAAGTTACATCCCTTTCTACCACTGCCCATAACAAGATACATACCTCTAAGAATGATATGATAACAACGACGGACAGGGCCGTCATACCCCGAATGTAAGCATCTACAATCAATGGGGACTATACCAAGATAAGCCTCGAGGAACGAGCTTCCCAAACGCGAATCGTGACCCTAAGAGCGAGGATCAACGATCGTGTACCTTTACTGCGGCATGAACGCAGCCCCAAGGAGGTCGAGACAATTACCAAGTATGTGAAAGAAAATACATACGTAAATGAAATCATAGTAGTCTAAATAAAGCAGAGACATGTATGATAACCAAACTACGATTCACAATAAATCAGCCATGTCAAGTCGTGGACTCACGCCTCAAGCCATCACAATAGAACCGTACGGGGTAAGTGCGAAGGCATAGCCGACTACTAAGACCCACAGTACCAAAAAATGCCATAAACTGTATCACGAGGTCTTTCTAGACCGCACCACATGATCGGCCGCCACTCACCCGCAATATCATTGTGCGCGTCTATCCTCGAACTCCCGCAGCCCGCATAGTCACACACGCACCGCATGAGGTATTCTCGAATCATGGTCCTGCATCGCCGAGGTATACCCCGCGTCGGGCGCAGCTAATCATATACCCCGTAGTTCCGTGGTATGTATGCGACGACGAGAATAATGGCGTAAAGATTGGAAAGGAAGAAAGAGGTGATTTTTCCACGGAAAAGTTTCCGGTTTTGTGAAGGAAAAAGGTTCGTTAATGGGAATGGATTCCGATTTGGTTTTGGACTTCTTAGATTATATTAGAATTATGGAATTTTATTTTCTGAATGGTCACGTGGGCCCACTTGAGAAATTTACTGGTTTTGTGGGCCCGCTTTGATTTTGAGATTTTGGCGTTATGGATATTTTCTAAGACGAAATATTTTGGACGAATCGGGCGACACGTGTCACCCCATGGCACCTCGGGAAATATGTTTGCACAACACCCTGCTAGAGTCGTTTCGACGAACGCTCTACCTAACTTACGGCGGTAAATTACGCTATGTCATTTAGTATTTTTGGATTTTTCCGAGAGACGAAACGCTTTTGGACCAACGAGGGCAACACTCGCACCCTCTCGTTGGTGGACTCAAGGCGTTAGGGTCGATGGACGGGCGGTTGCTAGATATTTGTGTAGATATTTGAGGGTTTTAAGGAGGGTGTTATACCCGTATTTCGCAGTATATGCGAAGGAATACGTACAAAAGTTTGGTCTTAAAGTTAGGCCTGGACGATTTTTAGGCACAACTCACAAAGCGAACGCTTTTCCGACTAAACGCTTCCACGCTTTCGTAGGATAAATTCCGGCTATGTCATTTCTAATTTTTGCGGATTTTTCCGAGAGACGTAACACTTTGGACCAACGAGAGGGCGACATTTGCCACCCTCTCATTGGTGGACTTGTCACGACAATAGGGCCGATTGGATGACCATCCTTGTCATAAAGTTGGTTAGATAGTTTGTGCAAGTTGGCTAGGTACACTTGCCCTAATCTTGACCTTACACTTGCCTAGCACTTGGCTAAATCTTGGCCATTGGTTGGCCATGTCTTGACCTATAAATACCCCTCTTGAGATGAAGAGTTCTTCATCCACAAAAGCTTTCCAAGTCTAAAAATCCTTCCCTCTCCCTTTGTAAGCAATTCGTCCAACACACCCTCCCTCGGTGCTCGCCGAGGCTACCCCACCCCTAGCCTAGCCGAAACCTACCTCCTCCCTTGGTAGAAAAGTTGCCTTCTTGTATTGTTATAATGCCCAAAATACCCTAGCCCAAATACCTTTGTACTTAGTAGAAGTTGTGAAGAACTTCTGGTTTCTCGAGCATACAACTTGGTGAGCAAAACCTTGCTCAGGCGCGACTTTTTCTAGGATATTATTGGGCTTACCGAGGTAACTAATCCTAACCCTCTTTTGAATTAGAGAATACTTACTGTTGTAGAATAAGAATAAGTATAAATACTTAGAAGAATATCACAATAGAAGGGTTTAAAGAAGAATATACGAATCTGATTTACATAGACTGCTTTCACAAGAGACTTATATAGCTCACCGTAGGGTTGTGCTGCCCGACTTTCCGTAGAATTGAGGACCCTCTGCTTAGAATGACCTACGTAATAGTCTAGACTTTGATAGATATCTGTGACTATTATAGTCGATTCTTCACACGACATACCGACTCAAGGGTGGATTTCGCCGGTAGGTATGTGATTCTTCCTAAAGCATGATATTTTACAATATGTATATAGTACTAGACGCATACGTGTTAACTGAATAATACTTACGGAATGCCTCACGCTTAAGCTCAATAATACGACGGCAATGCCTCACGCTTAAGCCTGAATAATAAAGAACCAAAACATTTCAAAAGGACTATCAATCATTTTTACGTAAGAGAACTAATTGGTTTCTTAAATGTAAGCTTAAGAGTTATACTAGCTTTATGGGAAGTTAAGTATAACCACTTAAGATTGATAAAAGAAACAAGTTGCCTATGTATTTCTAATGCACTTATATGAAATTGTGAAAAGAATAATAAGATGGTTTGATAAGTAGACATGACATGTTGCTATGTGTGTTAGTACCTTGTAACGCTTGTATAAGTGAGTATCCTTGTTGTACTTATGTTGTTTAAAGATAAGTCGTTATGTTAGTGTACTATCACTCACCTCGAGATGATACCGAGGTTAAGTCGCCTCCGATGCGGGTAGACTCAGCGGTCCGGGACCATGATTCGAGAATACCTCACGCGGGTCCAGGGGCCTACGCGAGCTACGAGTTCCGTGTTAGTATGCGGGTTATGCCTCACGCGGTCTACATGCTACGCGACAATGAGTCCAGATCGATGCCGAGGAGTAGCTACCCTCGACGCGGGTTATACCTCACGCGCCCACGCGAAGGGTCACGCGACTCAGAGTCCGTGATTAGGCTTGCGAATGAGGATGTGGGCGAGTGCCCTGCTTTCGATCATTCGCAGCCTAGACAAGACGACATTCGCTTACCTATTGTTGCTCTTGTTTGTGATGTGGCACTATGCGCGTGCCTTGGTTGTTTCACACATATTTGTAAACCGGTTTTAAAATGATATGTTTTCATTTAAGTACTTTACGCCGCATACTTAGTACCCAGATCGACCTTCTGGGCCGCGCTCATGCCGCAGGGGCAAGCAGTGCTAGATCCGCATCCTTAGGATCTCTACGCTGTGTCGAGCTCCATCTCTTCCGAGGCTCTACTTTTGTATGATCTCCTGTTGTAGTTAGTTTTGTACAGTGGTATGGCGGGCCCCGTCCCGCCATAGTTGTATATTTCCTAGAGGTCAGTAGTCATGTTGTACAAAGGTTTGATGTAAATCGCTAAAACATGATTATATATATACGCCGAAAGGCGATGTTTTCTCACATAACTGTGTCTTATTTTATAAACTGTTTCATGTCTTGCTTTATGTTTCCGCCGACACTGATGTATGACTACTGGGTGCCCCAGGCACGATCCACGCCCCGAACGGTCGTGACAAAAGTGGTATCGTGAGCGCTTAATCTCTGAAAGTGTCTCTGCATCGTATCTAGTAGTTCGATTATCGCGTGTTGTGCACCACACCAATAATCGTGAGGCTATAGGATATTTAGGATTGGTTTCGCTCTTCTCATTCCGAGATCGTGCTTTAGAGCCGTGTTATAGGTCGACCTCTAAAGTATTCCTTTCTCGTAACGCTTATGCCTCCACGTAAGGCAACCCGCCCGTGGCGGCAAGGCAAATGGCGGAGTCGCTAGCAGACACCCAGAGTCACGAGGGCTCGTGCCCGCCTATACCAGGCGGCGAGTTCTATGACGCCGCCGCCCCAAAGAGAGACCACAAGACCCACACCTCCCGTCCCACACCGGGCGGAGGAGTTAGGGTACAAGGAGACGGCCCACTTTTGGCTAAAGTCAGGCCCGACACGGCGAGAGGCCGGATGCGCAGCTCAGCCTCACCCAGCACGGCCGCACCCGCTGTTCACCCGAGGCGTAGAGTTTGAGGCTACGAGACTTCGAGCCAGAGCACGGAGTTTTATGGATCGAGGCCGAGGATGATCCGCAGGAGTTCATCCGCGCCTTCAGAGGATTTTGAGAGTGATCGTATGCGCGAGACCGAGTCCGTGATCTTTGGTTCACATAGGCCGCGTGATACCGCAATGATTGGTTTGATTCACGGAGTTATCCCGGAGAGCACGCGTCCCCGCCTACTGGGATGAGTTCTCGAGGCTTTCTCACTCACTTCTTGCCTCCACAGATGGCGAGGGCGCGGCCGATAGATTTTTACCATCGAGGCGCAGGACGACCGCCGTGAGTACAATGTCGAGTTTGATTCATCGCTCGATATGTCCCAAAGATTGTAGCAGATATGAGGATAGGTGCACCGCTATGTCACCGCTAGACGACTATATGGCCGAAGTCATGTGCGGGGTTTCTCCACCGCATGGACATTACCCGCACGCAGCTCATGCCTCGATGCGGCGAGCGCAGAGGTCGACGAGCCGACAGACAGCAGGTTAAGGCGCCGTGATCGAGGGTCTTCCGTGGTTATCGTGGGCGGGCGCTCAAGCAGCCTAGATTCGCACCACAACAAAGACAGAGCACTCGCACCGCCCTCAAGACACGCTTTCGAGGGCGCATGTGGCCCTGTGGCTTCGTGACGCCCAGTAGCAGAGGTATCGCCGACGACCACCCCAGTGTGGCCGATGCGTAGATCCCATTACGGAAGTGTGGTACTACTTTTGGATCTTGTTACGCCAGTGGCGCAGGTCACTTTGCGAGGACCGTCCGACCGGGGCACTGCGGTGTGGCTCACCTTCGTGTTCGCTGCCGCTTCATCATCTCCTACGCTACTCGCCCCGAGGCGTGGTGCTCACGGGTCGCCAGGTCGCGCAGAGGCCGTGGCTCGTCTCAGCCTAGCGGTCCTCGTAACCGCATTTATGCTTTGTCCACCGACAGATCGTGAGGCCTCACCGATGTCGCCACAGTACCTTATCGCTCGGGTTTGATATGTATGCTTTGATAGATCCGGTTCTACTGGCCCCATATATCTCCCTTGTTGCTAGTAGGATAGGGATAGAGCCCGAGTCCATAGACCCTTTCGAGGTAGCTACGCCACTGGTGATTCGTGGTAGCTCGGCGTATATGTAGCTTGTCCCGTGATCATTTACGTCGCCGACCGCCGACTTGATAGAGTCGAGATGATTGACTTCGATGTGATCACGGGATGGATTGGCTAGCTTCCGCTACGCCAATGTAGACCGCAGAGAGAGAATAGTACGGCCCAGCTCGGCGAGCCATTGTTGAGTGGCGAGGAGCACCAGACGCCGGCGGTAGGTTTATTTCCTACCTCAAGGCTAGGAAGATGGTGCAGGCGGTATATCTACCATCTCGCTCGTGTTTGATATCAAGCCGCGTACCAGATTTTCCGCTGGGCCCAAGAGTCACGAAGTTCCCGTGACGTGTTCAGCATTTGACCTTCGTATCCCTCCCGAGGAGATCGAGTTTTGTATAGACAGATTGCGATACTCTACTTATTTCCATTCCGCCATACGTAACGGCACCCGCCGAAGTTGAGAGAGTCAAGGATCAGCTTAGGGATTTGCTAGAAGCGGCTTCATTAGGCCTAGTGTTTCTCCCGGGAGCGCAGATTGTTCGTGAAGAAGACTCGACGCCGCGCACGTGTTGATTACAGCAATGAACAAGGTGACCATTAAGAACAGATACCCTTCCTAGATTGATGATTTGTTCGACTACCGCAGGTGCGAGATGTTTCTCCAAGATTGATCTGCGATCGCTATCATCAAAGTAGTCGAGAGGTGGATGTCCCTAGATCGCATTCCGACCCAGACGCATTATGAGTTCGTGGTCATGTCTTTGGGTTGACCAATGCTCCGCCAGATTCATGGATTTGATGAACCGAGTGTTCAAACCATTTTTGGACACGCTTGTGATAGTGTTCATCGATGATATCTTGGTTTATTCTCGCCAGAGCAGGAGCACGCGGAGCATTTCGGCGATCAGGCCGACAGCTTCTCCAGACCAGCAGACGCCAAGTTTTCCAAATGTGAGTTTTGGTTGACTTCTGGCGCTTTCTTGGGCATATTGTCGGGCCGATGGCATTCGAGTTGATACGCCAAGATCGGCGTCAGACTTGCCTAGACCTACTACTCCGGCTGCAGGTTCGCAGCTCGGGCCTCGGCAGGTATTATCGGCGTTCGTGGAGAAGTTTGCTTTATCTCGCACCATTGACTAGGCCGACTCGTAAGCGCACCAAGTTTCGCCGGATCGATGCTTAGGAGCGTGGTTTTCAGCTGGCCGGAGAGATCGACGACCGCCCGCTTCTTACTCTTCCGCAGGTCCGATGGTTATGTCGTGTATTGTGACGCCGTGCATCGGTTGGGATGTGTTGACGCAAAGATGGCAGAGTTATAGCATACGCATCCCGACACCAAGAAACACGAGGAACTACCCCACCCATGATTTGGAGTCGCAACCGTGATTCACGCCAAGATCCGAGGCACTATTTGTATGGGGTTCACGTGGATATTTTTACGCACTACAAGAGCCTCCAAGATATCTTCACCGCAGGAGCCGAACTTACGGCGCAGACGGTGGTTAGAGTTGCTTAAGGATTACGACGCGACATCCTGCACTACCCGCAAGGCCAATGTTGTGGCGTATGCCCTTAGTCGTAGGTCGACGGGAGCCTATCGACGTGCAACAGAGAGGCGGACATGGTTCGTAATTTGCACCGCTTAGCGAGCCTCGTGTCCGCTTGATTGATTCGATAGCAACGGGTTAGAGTTCGCAGGTTGCCGAGTCTTCCATCGCTGGCGAGGCGAAGAGGCAACAGCCGAGGATCCACTTTGATTCGATATCGCGATACGCCTCTTCGCAGGCGCGGTCCTTGAGGTAGCACCACGGTGCTAAGGTTTGAGGGCGTGCTGTGTGTTCCAGATGTTTCGTGACTTCGCAGCAGTTCTCGGGAAGCACACAAATACAAGCACTCTATCCATCCGGTCGACCAAGATGTACCACGACCTTAGATCCGTATCGTGGGATGGCTTGAAGAGGACGCTGCAGAGTTCGTAGCTCAGCGCCCGTGTTGTCGCAGCGAAGGCAGAGCACCGTAGACCGTGGTTTGTTACAGCGATAGAGATCCCGACCGGAAGCCGAGGTAATCAACACGGACTTCATCACAGATTACCTCGCACTCGCAGGAGACATGATTCTATATGGGTTATCGCCGACAGTCGACGAAATCAGCCCACTTTCTTCCCGTCAGACGACTTTTCTACCGAGGATTATGCGCCGACTTTACATCCGGAGATCGCCGATCGCATGAGTCCCTACTTCGATCATATCGCATGCAGGAGCCCGCTTTACGCCAACTTCCTGAGGTCCTTCCAGAGGGTTTAGGACGCAGTGAGCCCGAATCGCATTTCATCCACGCATGCACGGACAGCAGAGCGCACTATCCGCACTTCGAGGATATGCCGCGAGCCCGTGTTATTGACTTCATGGTAGTTGGGAGGATTATTTGCCTCTAGTTGAATTCGCGTATAATAATAGCTACCACTCCAAGATTCGGATGGCGCCTTACGAGGCCTTGTATGGAGGAAGTGCGATCGCCTATAGGTTGGTTCGAGGTGGGCGAGGTGCACTAATGGGACCAGATTTGGTGCAAAGCAGTGCCGATAAGGTGAAGCTTATCCGAGAGCGCTATCGACAGCCGTAGTCGATGTAAGTCGATGCAGATCATCGCCGCCGACATCCGAGTTTGCAATTGATGATTGGGTTTTCTCAAGGTGTCACCCATGAAGCGGTGTGATGAGATTCGGGAAGAAGGAAACTCACCAAGGTACATCGGGCCGCTTCGCATTGTCCGCAGGTAGGCAAGGTTGCTATGAGTTGGATCTGCCGTCCGATCCGAGGCGCGCATCCTGTTTCACGTTTACGCCGGCGAGATGTATCGGATCCATCTAGGTACATCCGATTGACGATGTCCAGTGTGACCGAGGTTATCGATGAGGAGATTCCCATAGCGATAATCGATCGCCGTTAGGCGCTCATGACGGCGGACGGGCTTCCACAAAGTCTTGTGGAGGAACGAGCTCGGGAGGAGATGACGGGAAGCCGAGGAGGACATGAGGCGTATATCCTCACCGCTCCCCACCCTCCGTAATTCACTTTCCTACTTGTAAATCTTCATTATCGCTTATGCCTAAGTGTTGTTTATGGCCGCTGTGGCTTTTGCAAACCGCTTAAGTTTTGAAGAACCTTATCGTTATCCTGCTGGAGGAACATTCGGGACGAATGTTTCTACGAGGAGAATGTTATACCTCGTATTTCCAGTATGTACGTAGGAATACGCATAAAAGTTTGGTCTTAAAGTTAGGCCTTGACGATTTTTAGGCACAACTCACAAAGCAAGCTTTTCCGACTAAACGCTTCCACGTTTTCGAGGATAAATTCCGCTATGTCATTTCTAATTTTTATGATTTTTCCGAGAGACGTAACACTTTGGACCAACGAGAGGCGACATTTGCCACCCTCTCATTGGTGGACTTGTCACGCAATAGGGCGAATGGATGACCATCCTTGTCATAAAGTTGGTTAGATATTTTGTGTGCAAGTCGCTAGGTACACTTGCCCTAATCTTGACCTTACACTTGCCTAGCACTTACAAATTCGCCATGGTGGCCATGTCTTGACCTATAAATACCCCTCTTGAGATGAAGAGTTCTTCATCCACAAAAGCTTTCCAAGTCTCAAAATCCTTCCCTCTCCCTTTGTAAGCAATTCGTCCAACACACCCTCCCTTGAGAAGCTTGGCCGAGGCTACCCCACCCCCTAGCCTAGCCGAAACCTACCCCCCCTCCCTTGGTAGAAAAGTTGCCTTCTTGTATTGTAATAATGCCCAAAATACCCTAGCCCAAATACCTTTGTACTTAGTAGAAGTTGTGAAGAACTTCTAAGGTTTCTCGAGCATACAACTTAGAGCAAAACCTTGCTCAGCGACTTTTCTAGGATATTATCGGGCTTACCGAGGTAACTAATCCTAACCTCTTTTGAATTAGAGAATACTTCATCGTTGTAGAATAAGAATAAGTATAAATACTTAGAAGAATATCACAGAAGGGTTTAAAAGAAGAATATACGAATCAGATTTACATAGGACTGCTTTCACAAAGAGACTTATATAGCTCACCTAGGGTTGTGCTGCCCGACTTTCCGTAGAATCGAGGACCTCTATTTAGAATGACCTACGTAATAGTCTAGACTTTGATAGATATCTGTGACTATTATAGGTCGATTCTCTCATACACACATACTCGACTTGGCGTGGATTTCGCCAAGGTATGTGATTCTTCCTAAAGCATGATATTTTACAATATGTATATAGTACGGTAGACGCATACGTGTTAATCGAATAATACTTACGGAATGCCTCACGGCTTAAGCCCGAATAATACGTGACGGCAATGCCTCACGCTTAAGCCTGAATAATAAAGAATCAAAACATTTCAAAAGGACTACCAATCATTTTTACGTAAGAGAACTAATTGGTTTCTTAAATGTTTTAAGAGTTATACTAGCTTTATGGGAAGTTAAGTATAACCACTTAAGATTGATAAAAGAAACAAGTTGCCTATGTATTTCTAATGACTTATATGAAATTGTGAAAAGAATAATAAGATGGTTTGATAAGTAGACATGACATGTCATGCTGTGTTAGTACCTTGTAATGTTTGTATAAGTGAGTATCCTTGTTGTACTTATGTTGTTTAAAGATAAGTCGTTATGTTAGTGTACTATCACTCACCTCTTGAGATGATACCGAGGTTGTCGCCTCCGACGCGGTAGACTCAGCGGTCCAGGACCATGATTCGAGAATACCTCACGCGGGTCCAGGGGCCTGCGCGAGCTACGAGAGTTCCAGTTAGTATGCGGGGTTATGCCTCACGCGGTCTACGCGCTACGCGACAATGAGTCCAGACGACGCCGAGGAGTAGCTACCCTCGACGCGGGTTATACCTCACGCGCCCACGCGATTGGCCTACGCGACTCCAGAGTCCGTGATTAGGCTTGCAGAACGAGGATGTGGGCGAGTGGCCCTGCTTTCGATCATTCGCAGCCTAGACAAGACGTGACACGCTTACCTATCATTGCTGTTTTGTTTGTGATGTGGCACTATGCGCGGTTGCTCGTTGTTTCACACATATTTGTAAACCGGTTTTAAAAATGATATGTTTTCATTTAAGTACTTTACGCTTCGCATACTTAGTACCGTTGTAATCGACCTCCTTCTGGGCCGCGCTCATGCCGCAGTAAGCGGCAAGGTGTGCTAGATCCGCATCTTAGGATCTCTACGCTGCGTCGTGAGCTCCATCTCTTCCGAGGCTCTACTTTGGTATGATCTCCCGTTGTAGTTAGTTTTTGTACAGCAGGTGGCGGCCCCGTCCCGCCATAGTTGTATATTTCAGAGGTTCAGTCATGTTGTACAAGCGTTTCGGATGTAATCGCTAAAACATGATTATATATATATGCCGAAAGGCGATGTTTTCTCACATAACTGTGTCTTGTTTTATAAACTGTTTCATGTCTTGCTTTATGTTTCCGCTGATTACTGATGTATGACTACTGGGTGCCCCTTGCACGATCCACGCCCCTAACGGGTCGTGACATAGGTCTAGTGGGCACTGGGCATATCTTGCCCTCCACTTGCCCCCCACTTGGCTAGATCTTGGCCATTGGTTGGCCTTTGCTTGGCCTATAAATACCCTCCCCCTTTGAAGACTTCTTCATCCATTCCATAATTTCCAAGTCTTGAAAACCTCCCTCCTCCTCGCTGGTTTCGCCCCTCCCTCTTCCTTCATGAGGCCTCGCCGAGGGGCGCACCCTCCTAGAGGCCTCGCCGGCGGGTACACCCCCTCCTAGTGGTGTGCCGTGAGGTACCCCTCTTGGTAGGAAATACTCTCCAAGTATTGTTGTAATGCCCAAATTATCTTAGCCGATACCTTGTAGTATTCCAAAGAAACCTCTATATTTAAAAGCCCGGAATACTACCGTATGTCCTTTTTGTCTCAAACCGAAACCCTAAGGAAATCTTCATTGAGTGATTGAAGTAATTAAGTAGAAGTTGGTTAGAACTTCTAAGGGTTGTTTGGAGCGGGTTGGAGCACCCGGAGTAGGAGCTAAGCGTTGCTAAGGATCGACATTTATACTTGGATAATTATGGGCTTATCGAGGTAATTATCTTGTCCTCTATTTGTAATTTGAAATTACATGTTGTTAGATTATATAGTTGATGTATACTATATATAGAACTAAGCTTAGCTTCGCGCAATGTCTTTTGACTTAAGCTCAAGAATCGAATCGAATCAGAATTACATAGGATCAGACATGAGACTTGTGTATTAGTACTGTGGAGTAGAATTGTACCCGTTCGGGTTAGATGTATAACCACCCCCCTTGTTGGCTTGCGAGCCTGCCCCGTTAGAGGAGGAGATTTACGCTGTCATGTGAGGTGCCGAATTTTCTCAGAGAATGTTCTACGATAAGATCTTGATGTTAATAAGCGCCGGGGGGCCCGATAGGGTGAAGTACTACGGGGGGCGCGTTCTACTTGGCTTAAGGAGTAGCCGACAGTTGGAAGTACTTGGAGCGTTTTGCTATTAGTCGATACTCGTCGCGAGGTATGTGAACCTCTTCCTATCTCTTCTAGCATGATATGTGTGAACTATGTAGTACGGTAGACGCATACGTACTAAATGTATTTGATTGGTGTAGAACATAAAATGTTATAACGCTTTATGGGAAGTTGGTTATAACGGCTTTATGTTGGTAAGAAAATACATGTGGTTTTTACAAGGTAACTGAATTGAACTATAACTGGCTTGTTATGTGTTAATAAAGAACTTGAAGTATTTCAAAAGAGTTTTGAATCATTTTGAAAGAAGAAGTAATACTTGGTTTTCAAAACTTAAGAGTTATACTAGCTTTATGGGAAGTTAGGTATAACGCTTAAGAATGTTTTCTCGATTTCGAAATCGAATGTGTATCGACAAACCACAAAGCGTAAATAAAGTGGAAATGTTTTGATTAATTAAGTATTAATAAAACCAAGAGCAACTTCCATCCGCATAAGCTAAGATGAGACAAAATGATATTTCCTAGATCATGGTTGCTGTAATAAGATTGTTATAAACAAGAATATCCTACTCACATATAAGGCTTATGTTTCTCAGATTGTTTAAAAGAAAATTATATTCTTAAATGAATAAGGCTATGAACCACGAAACCTTTCTAAAATAAGAAACGTGAACATTTGAAATTAGGCAAACTTGGACGTTTGGGAAATAATGTTGTTACTTGATTTTACAAAGGTAAGAGTTTTGGCTATCTTAAAAGGACGGTCACTCTATTTTATACTACGGGTATTGTGTGACTTATGTGAAAGAAACAGATCTTTTAAAGATTTAATGTGTGAAGTACTTTGGGGTTAGATAATTCGAACTTGTTAGTAGAAAGCACCTTGTGTGAATAACTTGATTGTATCGGTTTGTGATAGCCTTATAATACTTTCTTGTTGATTTGAGAAGTAAACATGTTAGGATGCTACGTATGTTAGTATCTTGTGATGTTAGTGTAAAGGGGTTTTCCTCGATCGCGCTTTTTAAAGTTGTTTGACTATCACCGTTATGTTGGTATTGTACCACTCACCTTGACTTGTGTCCGAGGTTGTCGCCTCCGTCGCGGGTAGACTCAGCGATGCAGGACCATGATTCGAGGATACCTACGCGGGTCCGGGGATCCATGCGGAACTACGGAGTTCCGTGTTAGTTTACGCCTTGTGGTCACGCGGTCTTTGTGGCTATGCGGATCGCGAGTCCGGGGCGACGCCGGGAGTAGCTACCCTCGATGCGGGTTATACCTCACGCGGCCTATGAGGTTGGCCTACGCGGAGTCAGCGGAGAGTTCTGTGGCTAGACGCGCACATTTGATACTGCGCGAGTGACCGCCTTTTATCATGTGACGGCCTAGACAGATATCATGACACATTTTATGACCTTGTTGGTACCGCTGGTGTTAGTAGTCGGCTATGCCTTCGCATTTACCTCGCATCGTTTTATTAGGACACAGTGGGACACGTGTTCATGTGTATTCCTTGGTGTTTGTGTATCATAAACCGCCGGCAGGAAGGTATTCCACGCACGATTGATGTGGGCGTGAGACCCATTGGTAAAATTGAGTGATCACTGAGGCGTGAGTCCCCGACTTGACATGATCGCTACTTATGGTGAATCAGTAGTTTGGTTATCATACATGTCTCTGCTTTGTATAGACTACTATGATTTCATTTACGATTTATTTTCGCCACATACTTGGTACTGCAGATCGACTCCTTCGGCCGCGTTCATGCCGCAGTAAAGGTACACCGCCATTGATCCTCGCTCTTAGGGTCACGATTCACGTGGGAAAGCTCCGCTTCTCGAGGCTTATCAGATGATATAGTCCTCGTTGTAGGTGTTTACATTCGTGGTATGGCGGGCCCCGTCCCGCCATTGTTGTCGTATCATTTCTTAGAGGTCCAGAGTACCGCCAAGGCGTGGTTTGTAAAAGGGATTAAAACTGTTCATGTTGGAAAAGTTGTTATTTATATATATGCCGAAAGGCAAGTTTTTCTCGATTATTGTTTCATATTTCATAATATGTCTCGTATTGTTTTATGTTCCACGACACTGATGTTGTATCACTAGGGTGCCCGGTAAGGCACGACCACGCCCTAATCGGGTCGTGACAAAAGTGGTATCGAGCGCTTAATCCTCGGAAAGTGTCTACAGACCGTATCCAGTAGAGTCTTGATTATCGGTGTGTTGTGCACCACGCCAATAATCAGGAGGCTATAGGATATTTAGGATTGGTTTCTATTCTTCTCACTCTGAGATCGTGCCTTAGAGCTGAGTTGTAAGTTGGACCCTCTGATGAAATTCTTTCCTTATCGTTATGCCTCCGCGTAGGCAACCCGCCCGTGAGGGCAAGGCGCAGGGAGCGCGAGTAGAGTTCAGAGGGTCATGAGGGCACAGGCCAATCATTACCTAGGGTAGTGCTTCATTCGGGGATTTCTGCGACGTCACTAGCCCCAGCAGAGTTTAGCACAGTGACGGCAGTTCCTACTGCGTCCATGATATTTGAACCTTCAGTTCCACGACCGGGAACAGTGAATATAGATTGCAAAGAGGCGACCCTGTTACTAGCTATGGATTTGGCTACCAGAGATTATACCGATGTACCACGAGTCTTGATGACTACCTAAGAGAGGGTTGTGCAAGAGTAATTCTTCAGTTGGGCTTGAGCATGGCCTGTGTACGGGCTTATGTACAGCAGGCCGAGAAACGTAGAGATCGACGGGTTAACCAAGGACAGCAGGAGAGGGCCAGAGCAGCAAGGTCCTTCGGTAACTTTCAAGGTGAGTATACCTTAAGTGCTATGTTCTGATAGCAGTGTGTTAGTTGTGATTAGAAATCATGGTGGGTTAACCGAGTAAGATTTTGGGGGATAGAGAAGGTGTGAGCCTTAGAGTGTTATACGTGGAGACCTTAGAGGTAAGGCCATCTCAAGAAAAGGTGTAGTGTTATGTTTTGATCCTTATCAGAAGTGCATAGTGCACGTGAGCTATGTTTGGGGATAGGTCCCTAAGTAGTGTGGAATGAAAGTGGGTCGAGTTGAGGCCACGCCGCGGGTCAACCCGCGGCAGGTTTGGTGGTGGGGTCAGTTTGTGGTGGTCCCGCCTTGTGTTAGGGTTGTGAGGGTGTTAGGCCCAAGTTTAGTTAACCAGCGTACGAGTTCGTGGATGCGTTCGACCCGTGGTCGGGCCGATGGGGGCAGCCCATCGTTGTTTTTTTCACCAGACCGCTTTACTCGTGTTGAGTTATCTAAAAGGTTGTAAGGTCGCACGGGTGCCTACCTTCACCTTATGACAAACAGTGGAGCCAGTGGTACACTGTTTTTGTTTCGAAGTTTTACCAGCAGGTTAAGAACTCAGTGAGTCTCGACCGCATTCGCCTCGGCCAGTGTGGATTTCAGGGGTAGTCGTGGGGATTGTTGTCTCCTGTAGAGAGAAGTGCTTCTAGCTACCTTTTCATTGTTCGGATGTCTCTTTATGAAGCCTTGTAAGGGCGGAAGTGTAAGTTGCCGGTCGATTGGTTCGATGTTGGCGCGTTCGCATTGGTTCAGCTTGTTCCGCAGACCGTGGATGTGGTAAAGCTCGCTGCCTAGAAGAAGTTCCGCAGCTCGGAGGAATCGTGCGGATAATCGGCGACGACGCCAGAGTTCAGTGGCGATGGTCTTCTTGAAAGTACCACCCCTGACGGTGTGACGAGTTTTGAAACAGAAGGAACTTAGCCCGAGTTACTTGGGCTTTTGAGTTCATGGAAGAATAGGCCGTGTTGCCTATATGTTAGCAATTGCCGTCCGACTTAGGAGGCGAGACGTCCGTCTTTCGTATTGTTATGTTCGGGGTGAGCGTATAAAGAGGCGAGCTCTACCACGAACAGACCAACCGTGGCTCTCCGTATGGCACATCCCGAGAAGCGGCCGTAGGCACGCCTCGAGGATCGCAGTTGACCCGCACCATTTGTTGGGTCGTCGAGCAAGGCTCGCGCAAAGTGACAAAAGTGGTATCGCGATCGAGGAAGTATATTTTGACCCCGGAAGAGGTATTTGTGGTGACATAGAGGTGTTTCTCGGCTTGGATGTAAGTCTTTGCGCAGTGTTTCCATGGCCAGTGTGGCGTGATTGTTCTCATAAGTATAGTAGTAGAGACTATATCGGCGCTTGTATGTTTGGGGACTTAGAAGGAACATTTGGGACGAATGTTTCTAAGGGGGGAAGAATGTTATACCCCGTAGTTCCAGGGTATGTATGCGAGGACGTACGTACGAGAATACGACTGAAAGATTGGAAAGGAAGAAAGAGGTGATTTTTCCACGGAAAAGTTTCCGGTTTTTGTGAAGGAAAAAGGTTCGTTAATGGGAATTGGATTCCAGATTTGGTTTTGGACTTCTTAGATTATATTAGAATTATGGAATTTTATTTTCGGAAATGGTCACGTGGGGCCCACGGGAGAAATTTACGGTGTTGTGGGGCCCGCTTTGTTTTCGAGATTTTGGTTATGGATATTTTCTAAGACGAAATATTTTGATTTAATCGGGGCGACACGTGTCACCCCATGTGGCACCTCGGGTAGAAATATGTTTGTGCACAACACCCTGTTAGAGTCGCCGTTTTCGGCAAACGCTCTACCTAACTTACGGCGGTAAATTACGGCTATGTCATTTAGTATTTTTGCGGATTTTTCCGAGAGACGAAACGTTTTGGACCAACGAGAGGGCAACACTTGGCACCCTCTCGTTGGTGGACTTGAAGGGGCGTTAGGGCCGATTGGATGGGCAAGGGTTGCTAGATATTTGTGTAGATATTTGTGAGGGTTTTAAGGAGTAGGGTCTAGGGGGCACTTGGGCATATCTTGGCCCTCCACTTGCCCCCCCACTTGGCTAGATCTTGGCCATTGGTTGGCCTTTGCTTGGCCTATAAATACCCTCCCCCTTTGAAGACTTCTTCATCCATTCCATAATTTCCAAGTCTTGAAAACCTCCCTCCCTCCTTGTTGGTTTCGTCCCTCCCCTCTTCCTTTGTGAGGCCTTGGCCGAGGGGTACACCCCCCCCTCCTAGTGGTGTGCCGTGAGGTACCCCCCCCCTCTTGGTAGGAAATACTCTCCAAGTATTGTTGTAATGCCCAAATTATCTTAGCCGTATACCTTGTAGTATTCCAAAGAAACCTCTATACGAAAAGCCCGGAAATACTACCGTATGTCCTTTTTGTCTCAAACCGAAACCCTAAGGAAATCTTCATTGAGTGATTGAAGTAATTAAGTAGAAGTTGGTTAGAACTTCTAAGGGTTGTTTGGAGCGGGTTGGAGCACCCGGAGTAGGAGCTAAGCGTTGCTAAGGATCGACATTTATACTTGGATAATTATGGGCTTATCGAGGTAATTATCTTGTCCCTCTATTTGTAATTGGAAATTACATGTTGTTGATTATATAGTTGAAGTATACTATATATAGAACTAAGCTTAGTACTGCGGCAATGTCTTTTGACTTAAGCTCAAGAATCGAATCGAATCAGAATTACATAGGATCAGACATGAGACTTGTGTAGTAATCTTGTGGAGTAGAATTGTACCCGTTCGGGTTAGATGTATAACCCCCTGGTTGGCTTGGTAGCCGCCCCGTTAGAGAGGAGATTTACGCCGCATGTGGTGCGCCGAATTTTCTCAGAGAATGTTCTACGATAAGATCTTGATGTTAATAAGCGCCTTGTGGCCTTATAGGTTGAAGTACTACGTGTGGCGCGTTCTACTTGGCTTAAGGAGTAGCCGACACTGGAAGTACTTGAGCGTTTTGCTATTAGTCGATACTCGCCGCGAGGTATGTGAACCTCTTCCTATCTCTTCTAGCATGATATGTGTGAACTATGTAGTACCAGACGCATACGTACTAAATGTATTTGATTGGTGTAGAATACAAAGTGTTATAACGGCTTTATGGGAAGTTGGTTATAACGGCTTTATGTTGGTAAGAAAATACATGTGGTTTTTAAAAGGTAATCGAATTGAACTATAACGCTTGTTATGTGTTAATAAAGAACTTGAAGTATTTCAAAAGAGTTTTGAATCATTTTGAAAGAAGAAGTAATACTTGGTTTCGAAAACTTAAGAGTTATACTAGCTTTATGGGAAGTTAGGTATAACGGCTTAAGAATGTTTTCTCGATTTCGAAATCGAATGTGTATCGACAAACCACAAGAAATAATTAAAGGGAAATGTTTTGATTAATTAAGTATTAATAAAACTAAGAGCAACTCTCATCCGCATGTAAGCTAAGATGAGACAAAATGATATTTCCTAGATCATGGTCTTTGTAATAAGATTGTTATAAACAAGAATATCCTACTCACATATAAGGCTTATGTTTCTCAGATTGTTTAAAAGAAAATTATATTCTTAAATGAATAAGGCTATGAACACGAAACCTTTCTAAAATAAGAAACGTGAACATTTGAAATTAGGCAAACTTGGGCGTTTGGGAAATAATGTTGTTACTTGATTTTACAAAGGTAAGAGTTTTGGCTTTCTTAAAAGACGGCCACTCTATTTTATACTACGGGTATTGTGTGACTTATGTGAAAGAAACAGATCTTTTAAAGATTTAATGTGTGAAGTACTTTGGGGTTAGATACGAACTTGTTAGTAAAGCACCTTGTGTGAATAACTTGATTGTATCGGTTTGTGATAGCCTTATAATACTTTCTTGTTGATTTGAGAAGTAAACATGTTAGGATGCTACGTATGTTAGTATCTTGTGATGTTAGTGTAAAGGGGTTTTCCTCGATCGCGCTTTAAAGTTGTTTGACTATCACCGTTATGTTGGTATTGTACCACTCACCTTGACTTGTGTCCGAGGTTAAGCCGCCTCCGACGCGGGTAGACTCGCACGGTGCAGGACCATGATTCGAGGATACCTCATGCGGTCCGGGGATCCATGCGGAACTACGGAGTTCCGTGTTAGTTTATGGCCCTGTGGTCACGCGGTCTTGTCGCGCTACGCGGATCGCGAGTCCGGGGCGACGCCGGAGTAGCTACCTCGATGCGGGTTATACCTCACGCGCCTATGAGGTTGGCCTATGCGAGTCGCGAGAGTTCGGGGCTAGACGCGCACATTTGATCTTCGGGCGAGTGACCGCTTTTATCATGTGACGGTGCAGACAGATATCATGACACATTTTATGACCTTGTTGGTACCGCTGGTGTTAGTAGCTCGGCTATGCCTTCGCATTTACCCCTGCATCGTTTTATTAGGACACAGCGGACTCGTGTTCATGTATTCCTTGGTGTTTGTGTATCATAAACCGCCAGCGGAGGAAGGTATTCCACGCACGATTGATGTTGTGGGCGTGAGACCCATTGGTAAAATTGAGTGATGACTTGAGGCGTGAGTCCACGACTTGACATGATCGCTACTTATGGTGAATCGTAGTTTGGTTATCATACATGTCTCCCGCTTTGTATAGACTACTATGATTTCATTTACGATTTATTTTCGCCACATACTTGGTACTGTTATCGACCTCCTTGGGCCGCGTCATGCCGCAGTAAAGGTACACCGCCATCGATCCTCGCTCTTAGGGTCACGATTCGTGTGGAAAGCTCCGTTTCTCCGAGGCTTATCAGTGGTATAGTCCTGTTGTTGTAGGTGTTTACATTCGTGGTATGGCGGGCCCCGTCCCGCCATTGTTGTCGTATCATTTCTTAGAGGTCCGTAGTACCGCAGAAGCGTGGTTTGTAAAAGGGATTAAAACTGCTCATGTTGGAAAAAGTTGTTATTTATATATATGCCGAAAGGCAAGTTTTTCTCAGTTATTGTTTCATATTTCATAATATGTCTCGTATTGTTTTATGTTCCATTGACACTGATGTTGTATCACTAGGGTGCGGGGTAAGGCACCAACACGGCCCGAATCGGTCGTGACACTAACCTCGGATCCGCCTAGGCTCCCGCAGCCCGCATAGTCTCAAAAGACCGCATAGTCTCAACAGACCGCATAGGAATCCCCGTGATCGTGCTAAACACCCGAATGATCAATCACGAGCTCCCGCGACTGCATAGTCACGAGGATCGATAGCCGTATAGACCCGCATCAAGGGTGGCAAGCCCTCGGTATAATAAGTCAAGGGGGTATGTGATACAATAACAGTACAACGGGCTTAACGTTTGACAACGTAAGCACAACAAGAGTGACCCCCTTACATAATAATCACAAGATACTAACACACGTAGCATCCTAACATGCTTACTTATCAAATCAACAAGAAAGTATTACAAGGCTATCACAAACCAATACAATCAAGTTATTCACACAAGGTACTTTCTACTAACAAGTTTGGGTACCTATCCCCAAAGTACTTCATACATTAAATCTTTAAAAGATACGTTACTTCACCAAAACCACACAATACCCGTAGTATATGAAAATAGAGTGATTATCTTTTTAAAGTAAATCAATTACTTCTCTTTGTAAAATCAAGTAGCAACATTCTTTCCAATGTTCAAGTTTGCCTAATTTCCAATGTTCAAGTTTGCCTAATTTCCAATGTTCAAGTTTCTCATTTTAGAAAGGTTTCAGCTCATAGTCTTATTCATTTAAGAATATAATTCTCCTTTAAACAACTGAGAAACATAAGCCTTATATGTGAGTAGGATATTCTTGTTTATAACAATCTTATTACAAAGACCATGATCTAGGAAATATCATTTTGTCTCATCTTAGCTTCTATGCAGATGGAAGTTTCTACTGGTTTTAATAATACTTAATTATTAAAACATTTCCTTTTATTAACGCTGCAGTGGTTTGTCGATACACATTCGATTTCCAAAATCGAAGAAACATTCTTAAGCCGTTATACCTAACTTTCCATAAAGCTAGTATAACTCTTAAGTTTTCTAAAAAATCAAGTATTACCTCTTCTTTCAAAATGATTCAAAAATCTTTTGAAATACTTCAAGTTCTTTATTAACACATAACAAGCCGCTTATAGTTCAAATCGCTTACCTTTAAAAGCCACAAGTATTTTCTTACCAACATAAAGTCGTTATAACCAACTTCCCATAAAGCCGTTATAACACTTTCGCTTTAAACCAATCAAATACATTTAGCACATGTACGTCTATCGCACTACATAGTTCACACATATCATGCTGTAAGAGATAGGAAGAGGTTCACATACCTCGCGACGAGTATCGACTAATAGCAAAACGCCCAAGTACTTCCAACCGCTTCGGCTACCTTTTGCCAAGTAGATCGCGCCACACGTAGTACTTCAACCTATAAGGCCACAAGGCGCTTATTAACATTTAGATCCCTTCGTAGAACATTCTACGTAAAATTCGCAAAGACTCTCCCGCAACAACAGAAATCTCCTCCTCTATCTGGCGGCTACCAAGCCAACCGGGGTTATACGCTTAATCCGACGTGCACAATTCTACCTCACGTAAAAGCTACACAAGTCTCATCAGATACACCCTATGTAAAAACAATTCAAGACTCTTCTTCGAAAAGGTTTCTTATAATTCGGGCTTAAGTCAAAAGACATTGCCGATAACAACGTTCAGTTCTATATATAGTATACTTCAACTATATAGTCTAACAATCATGTAATTTCCAATTACAATAGGACAAGATATTTACCTCGATAAGCCCATAATTATCCGAGTTTAAATGTCGATCCCGAGCAAGGTTTAGCTCCTACTCAGGCGCTCCGACCCGCTCCAAACAACCCTTAGAAGTTCTAACCAACTTCTACTTATTACTCCAACTAACCATGGAGATTTTCCTGTGGTTTCGGTTTTGTGACTAAGGGAAGTATAATAGTATTTCGGGCTTTTCAGATAAGTATAACCTTAGAATACTACAAGGTATACTACTAAGGTAATTTGGGCATTATAACAATACTTTGAGAGTATTTCTAACAAGAGGGGTATTATACGAAGACAACTAGGCTAGTGGGGTACCCACGCTAGCACAACAAGGAGGGGGGGGAGGGCTCTCGGCCAAGGGGGAGGGGGATGGTGTTGGACGAGAACACTACTAGGAATGGATGAAGAAGTCATCAAAGAGGGGGGTATTTATAGGTCTAGCAAAGGCCAACCAATGGCCAAGATCTTGCCAAGTGCAAGGCAAGTGTAGGGCCAAGATCTTGCCAAGTGCACCTTAACCAACTACACACAAAATATCCTACCAACCCTTGACCACTTTAACCACACTTCGCCACCCCTTTACCGCCAAGCCTAACTAATGAGAGGGTGACAAGTGTCGCCCTGTTGTTGTTCCAAATTGTTTCGTCTCTCGGAAAAATCCGAAAAAAATAAAAATGGCATAGCCGTATTTTTCCCTACGAAAGCTGTGGAAACGTTTCGTCGAAAAACGACTCTAACCGGGTGTTGTGAACAAAAATAATTCGGCCAAGCCTTAATTACAAGTTCAAATTTTCTACGTACGTCCTTACGTACATACTCTGGAAATACGGGGTATAACAAGGCGCATAACTAGTCTGTTGCTGAGGCGGTCCGCCTCGAAAGTCGCCAAAAGACCCTGCTGTTCTGGCCCTCTTCTGCTGATCCCGGTCATTCCGTCGATCTCTCCACTCCTCACACCCAAGTGCATAAGCCTGCATGCGGGCAATGTCCATGCCCTGAAGAGCTACACCGAGCAAGCCTCGCAGTAGTCATCGAGCCCCGTGGCGAATGCACTCGCCCTCCATATTTGCCACTAACGCCGACATATCGGGCCAACGAGTCGAACTCCACGTTGTACTCCAACCGCACGCCCGCCCCGCTCAACATCAAAAATCTGCTACCGAGCCCTCTCATTCGCGGGGCAAGAAATGTGCAAGAATGCCTCGAGAACTCGCCCCATACACCGGAAGCGCATGCTCCCCGACGGTTCCCATGAATCAAACCCGATCGCAGATCACGCAATCGATGCAACCCAATACCACCGACTCGCCTCCGAGGCTTGATCACTCATGATCCGTCAGAATCGCTTGATAAACACCGAGGGTCATCCTCGCCTCGATCTATAGAACACGGTGGATCGCAACTTAAGTCCCGGTCTCCAACTATCGCCACAGGGTGCCATCGTACCACCGGCCTCGCTCGCCCTCAAGTCTCGCCATAAACCTAACTAGTAATCGGGCCATCTCTTGTAACCCATATCCTCTCGCCTCGCCGCGGATGGAGGCTCGATATCGTGGCCTCGTGAGCTACCGCCGCCGCTCTAAACTCGCTGGGCCGGGCGTCGTAGAATCCGCCGTCTGTAGCACCACCTCGTAAAGATCGGGCCTCGCCCCGTAACCTTCAGGTTTCTACTCGCAGACTCCTCTCACGCTTTGCCGCTTCTTCGGGCTCTGGTTGCCTTGCGTGGAGGCATAACTGATATAAAAGAATACGTCAGAGGGAGTCCAACTTACAACACATCTCTAAGGCACGATCTCAGAGTGAGAAGAATGGAAACCAATCCTAAATGTCCTGCAGCCTCCTGATTATAGATGTGGTGCACAACACACCGATAATCAAGACTCTACTGTAGACACTGCTCAGACACTTTCCGAGGACTAATCGCTTCGATACCACTTTTGTCACGACCGATCCGGGCCTGGATCGTGCCTTACCTGCACCCTAGTGATACAACATCAGAGAAAATCAGCGGAAATAAAAACTTAAACATGAAACAAGAGATATGATAAAAAAAACAGGCCAACCAAAACGGTTGTCTTCTGCATATATACGTAAATTGAACAGCTACATCCTTACAACCCCGCCAACAACAAGATTACTGCACTTCTAAGAATGTGACCACAACTATGACGGACAGGCCCCGCCATACCCTGAATGTACAAGAACCTACAACTCGTGGAAACATACTAAAAGATAAGCCTCCGAGAAACGGAGCTTCCCAATACGTTGAATCAGGATCCTGGCGAGGATAAATAACCGATGTACCTCTACCGCGCATGAACGCATCCCCAAGTGGTCAAGACAACAGTACCAAGTATGTGAAATCAAAATATCAGAAATGAAATCATAGTAGTCTATATAAAGCAGAGACATATATGATAACCAAACTACAAGACATAATATGTAAGCGATACGCCAAGTCGTGACTCACGCCCTCAAAGTCATCACTCAAATATAAATATGGGTCTCACGCCCACCTCATCATTCGTGCCCGTGGAATACCTTCCTCACTGCCAGCAGTCTATGATGTAGCAACATCAAGGAGTACACATGAACACCAGGTCCCACCTGTGTCATAACAACTGAACGGGGCAAGTACGAAGGATAACTACCAGATACCAAAGCCGCGTCCTCAACTGACCGGGGCAAGTACGAAAGCCAACTACCAGATACCAAAGCCGTACCAACAAATCTACATAACCATACCACGAAGCTGACCCAGGGCAAGTACGAAAGACAACTACCAGATACCACCTGCGCCACGTAGCTGGCTGGGGCAAGTACGAAGACTAACTACCAGATACCAAGCCGGAATCACGAGACTTCGTCACAAAACTGAACGGGGCAAGTACGAAGGCTAACTACCAGATACCAAGCCGAATCAGCCACGACCTCGGGGCAAGTACGAGAGCCAACTACCAGATACCAAGCCGAATCAGTAAAACCGCATGGAGAGCTAGTCCATGGAACGATAATCACAGAAGCGTACCCGTGGAATGCTCCGTCACTGTCGGTACGTCCAAATAAGATCATAACAAATCAGCCGGCCCTCCATCGAGAGACGCGGTGGTATAGAAATACAATACTAGCACGACAAGGTTATCACACGCAAACATAGGCAAGTTACACACAACTCAAGGTACTTTCATTTAATGCCAAAGTCCAGGTTTTAACCCCCAAGTACTACGTACGTTAAATTCTTTTTAAAAGATCCATTTCTTTTACAAAGGTCACCCGATGCCCGTATTATCAAAATAGAGTGACTAACATTTTAAGTAAACCAAAACAACTTCCATACTTTCTTTTTTTAAACCAAATTAAGACAATACCATGCCTTCTTTTTAGACCAAAACACTTCTCCTTTTAAAGTTAAGTTACCATTTTAAAACTAATGATAAAACCATTCTCTTGTTTCATAAAGTCGTTATAACTAACTTCCCATAAAGCTGTTATAACACTTTATGTTTTAAACCAATTTAAGACAAAACCATGTCTTTCTTTTAAACCAAAAACTCTTCAATTCCTCAAGTCTCTTTTCTTTTAGAAATCAAGTTCCTTACTTTGGAAATTTAAGAAAATTAATGCTTGTTTATAATGATTCTTATTAAAGAAGCCATGATCTAGGAAATGTAATACAATTTTGTCTTGTCTTAGCTTCTATGCAGATGGAGGTTTCTACTGGTTTTAATAGTAATTAATTAGTCAATACATTTTCCTTTATTCACGTTGCAGTGGTTTGTTCGATACTTATTCTCATTTCCGAAATCAATATAATATTATTCCTTTTAAAACCCAAGTACCCATTTCTCATAAAAGCGGGTTCACAACTGTTTAACACAAACCAAGTCCTTAATATTTCACATCAAGTCATTTATAAGTCAAGTCTCTTATCTTTTAAAAACCACAAACCATTTCTTTACCTACATAAAGTTGTTATAGCAAACTTCCCATAAAGCCGTTATAACACTTTATGTTTTAAACCAACCAAATTCATTTAGCACACGTGACGCTTCACCGCACTACATAGTTCACAACAATCATGCTAGAAAAGATAGGAAGAGGTTCACATACCTCGCGATGGTTATCGACAATTAGCAAAACGCTCCAAGTACTATAACCTTGCTAGCCCTTTCCACCCTTCAAGTAGAATACGCTACTCGTAGTACTTCAACCTATAATGGCCATAAAACGTCTATCAACTTCTAGATATCTTCGTAGAATATTCTAAATACAAGATTCCTTATTCTACAGAAAATTCGGCAGACCTCCCGTAACCACATAAATCTCTCCTACTCAGCCCGCTACGCCAACAACTCCCAGGGGATTACACGTCTAACCGGACGTGTTCAATTCTACTTCACAGATATACTACACAAGTCTACTGTAAATACAGTCCAATGTAAATACAGTTCAATCCTTTTCAATATTCATTCTACATATAGTATACTCAACTATACACTACAACATGTAATATCCAATTACAATAGGGGGATAAAAGATCATTACCTTGATAAGCCCAAAATTATCCAAGATTATATGTCGATCCTGAGCAACGTTTAGCTCCAATTCCTTACGCTCCAACCCTCTCCAAGCAACCCTTAGAAGTTTCTAAACAACTTCTCTTAACACTTCAACTCCAAAAAGTGAAGAACACTTAGGCTTTGATTGTGGCAACTCTCGGCCAAGGGGTACTTTAGTGGCTAGGGGTGTGAAATCTTTTCCAACTCTTGGTTACTAATCTTCCTAATACACTAAGGAAGAACACTTAAAACTTTAAGAATTTTTGGACAATTTTTGCTCAAGAAACAAGGCTAAACCCGAGAACTACAAAGGAAAGGGAGGGAGTTTTTCAAACTTGGAAAACTCTAAGTGTGGATGAATAATAGTCTTCAACTTAAGGGGGGTATTCATAGGAAATTCAAGGGCTAGGATTGAAGCAAGTGTGTGGTCTAGATTGAGCATGTGTGTGTGGGTCCCACTTATCTATCTACTACACAAATATCTTGCAAGACTTTGACCAAATGTTTATGGCATTTTTCATGTGAAAAACGTGTATAACATGTCCAACAATTTCGTCCAACCTTGCCACCTATGGGTGACACATGTAGCCCTCCTATTGGTCCAAAATATTTCATCTTCCGAAAATATCCGTAATGCCAAAAATCCGAAAATAAAGTGGGCCCCACAAACCGTAAATTCCTCCCGTGGGCCCCACGTGACCAATTCCGGAAATAAAATTCCATAATTCTTAAATATTCCAAAAAGTCCGAATACCAAATCTGGGAATCCAATTCCCATTAACGAACCTTTTTCCTTCTCGAAATCCGGAAACTTTTCCGTCGAAAAATCACATCTTTTCTTCCTTTCCAATTTAATGTCGTATTCTCGTACGTATGTCCTCACATACATACTTTGGAAATACGGGGTGTAACATTCTTCCCCCCTTAGAAACATTCGTCCCGAATGTTCCTTCTAAGTCTCCAAACGTACACGCGCCGATATAGTCTTCACTACTATACTTACGAAACCAACTATGCCACCAATGGCCAAAAAGATAACCTACGCGCGAAACCCAAATCCAAGCCAACGAGGAATCACCTCTAAGATCACAAAAGCTTCCACCCATGGTCTAAAGGCTACTTTCTTCGCACCTTCACTTCACAAAAAGATCACTTCCATTTTCTTAACACATGTTCGCTTCCTTCCTTACTCGTCGTACCCTTCTCGTACACCCGAACTCTTTCTAGTATACTTACCCCACTTCCCATTACTTGATTCAAAACCTCGAGTCAAGACCTCCAAACTTGGTCATCTTACTAGCCTCAAATTCCTTTAAGGCCATTCCTGCCTTCATGGTTCGATTCGTCGAACGTATCCACGAACTCTACGATGGTTACCTAAACTGGCTTAGCACCCTCGTGACCCTACCACCGGCGACCACCTCGAACTGACCCCACCCCAAACCAGTCATGGTCGACCCGCGAATGGTCCTCAACCCGACCCATAATCGCGCCAAACTCTTGTTCCCCGATCCGAAACAATCTTACCTATTCAAGTCCTGAAAGCTACCACTTTCATCTTACACAACCCAAAGAATTATCCCACTGGTACACCCTATGCATATAATGCTCTCCGACAAGGATCACCCGCAAAATCTTCTACTCGAGACGACCTTACATCTAAGGTCTCGACGTGTAATATTCTAAGGTTCACACCTTTCATACCCCCATACTTACCTTTTCAACTACCCATGTTTTCTAACTCACCAATAACACAACACTATCCGTACATAGCACACAATAATAAGATCATCATATCAAGCATACTAATCTCTAGAGGGTTAAGGATATACCTGTATCTATCGCTTCACTCTAATCATAGGCCTGCCCTGCAGGGCGCATAGCTGTAGAAGGTGATGAACCAGCCATAGATCCTGAAGGCCGAGTCTCAACATCTGCGCTACCTCTGGTCGGATAATTCCTCGCAAAATGTCCCTGCTGGCCGCATGTAAAACAACCTCCCGAACCAGCACGACACTCCCCCTTATGGATTTTACCGCCACAAAGCCACACTGAGGTAAGGGTGGCCTCATCTGGTCAACACCACTACTCCCCCGAAAACATGAACCTCGAGCCCCGACTGCTCTCAATACTGGATGCCTCAAGATCGCGAGGACCGCTCAGATCGCGGAGGCGCATAACTAGTCTATCACGAGGCGGTCCGCCTCGAAAGTCGCCAAAAGACCTCGCTGCTCGCCCTCTTCGCCGATCCGGTTATTCCGCCGATCTCCGCCTCACACCCAAGTGCATAAGCTCGCATGCGGGCAATGTCCATGCCCGGCCAAGAGCTACACCCGAGTAAGCCTCGCCAAGTAGTCATCGAGCCCGTGACGTAGCGGTGCACTCGCCCTCCATATTTGCCACTAACGCCGACATATCGCCAACGAGTCGAACTCCACGTTGTACTCCCAACCGCACGCCCGCCCCGCTCAACATCAAAAATCTGTCGCCGAGCCCTCTCATCCGCGGCAAGAAATGTGCAAGAATGCCCTCGAGAACTCGTCCCATACACCGAAGCGCATGCTCCCCGACGGTTCCGTGAATCAAACCACGATCAGCAGATCACGCACCGATGCGAACCCAATACCACCGACTCGCCTCCGAGGCCTTGATCACTCTCACGATCCGTCAGAATCGCTTGATAAACTCCCGAGGTCATCCTCGCCTCGATCCATAGAACACCGTGGATCGCAACTTAAGAAGTCCCGGTCTCCAACTATCGCCGGGGTGCACTCATCGTACCACCGGCCCCGTCGCCCTCAAGTCTCGCCATAAACCTAATTAGTAATCGGGCCATCTCTTGTAACCCATATCCTCTGCCCTCGCCGCGGACCGAGGCTCAGATATCGTGGCCTCGTGAGCTACCGCCGCCGCTCTAAACTCGCTGGGCCGGGCGGCATCGTAGAATCCGCCGTCAGTAGCACCACCCTGTAAAGATCGGGCCTATGTCTGGTAACCTCCGTGTTTCTACTCGCAGCCTCCTCGCTGCCTTGCCCTTCGGGCTCTGGTTGCCATGCGAGGCATAATCGATATAAAAGAATACGCCGAGGAGTCCAACTTACAACACCTCTAAGGCACGATCTCGAGTGAGAAGAATGGAACTAATCCTAAATGTCCTGCAGCCTCCCGATTATAGATGTGGTGCACAACACACCGATAATCAAGACTCTACTAGACACGGCTCAGACACTTTCCGAGGACTAATCGCTTCGATACCACTTTTGTCACGACCCGATCCGGGCGGATCGTGCCTTACCCTGTGCACCCTAGTGATACAACATCGAGAAAATCAGCGAAATAAAAACTTAAACATGAAACAAGAGATATGATAAAAACAAAGCCAACCAAAATGGTTGCCTTCGCATATATACGTAAATTGAATCACATCCTTTACAACCCTGCCCACAACAGTACTACAGACCTCTAAGAATGTGACCACAACTATGACGGGACAGGGCCCCGCCATACCCCTGAATGTACAAGAACCTACAACTCAGGGAAACATACCAAAAGATAAGCCTCCGGAGAAACGGAGCTTCCCAATACGCTGAACTGTGATCCTATGAGCGAGGATCAACAATCGATGTACCTCTACCTGCGGATTTAACGCACTTCGGGCGAGGTCGATAACAGTACCAAGTATGTGAAATCGAAATATCAGAAATGAAATCATAGTAGTCTATATAAAACAGGAGACATATATGATAACCAAACTACAGTACATAATATGTAAGCAGTCACGTCAAGTCAGGGACTCACGCCCTCAAAGTCATCACTCAAATATAAATATGGGTCTCACGCCCACCTCATCATTCGTGCCCGTGGAATACCTTCCTCACTGCCAGCAGTCTATGATGTAGCAACATCAAGGAGTACACATGAACACCAGGTCCCACCTGTGTCATAACAACCGTACGGGGCAAGTACGAAGGCTAACTACCAGATACCAAAGCCGCGTCCTCAACTGACCGGGGCAAGTACGAAAGCCAACTACCAGATATCAAAGCCGTACCAACAAATCTACATAACCATACCACGAAGATGACCCAGGGCAAGTACGAAAGCCAACTACAAGATACCACCTGCGACATGTAGCTGGTCGGGGCAAGTACGAAGACTAACTACCAGATACCAAGCCGGAATCACGAGACTTCGTCACAAAACTGAACGGGGCAAGTACGAAGGCTAACTACCGATACTGTCGAATCAGCCACGACTCGGGCAAGTACGAGCCAACTACCAGATACCAAGCCGAATCACTAAAACCGCATGGAGAGCTAGTCCATGGAACAATAATCACGTGTCGCACTGTGGAATGCTCCACACCGCCAGACGCCCAAGTAAGATCATAACAAATCAGTCGGCCCTCCATCGAGAGACGCGGTGGTATAGAAATACAATACTAGCACGACAAGGCTATCACACGCAAACATAGGCAAGTTACACACAACTCAAGGTACTTTCATTTAATGCCAAAGTCCAGGTTTTAACCCACAAGTACTACGTACGTTAAATTCTTTTTAAAAGATCCATTTCTTTTACAAAGGTCACCCGATGCCCGTATTATCAAAATGGAGTGACTAACATTTTAAGTAAACCAAAACAACTTCCATACTTTCTTTTTTTAAACCAAATTAAGACAATATCATGCCTTCTTTTTAGACCAAAACACTTCTTCTTTTAAAGTTAAGTTACCATTTTAAAACTAATGATAAAACCATTCTCTTGTTTCATAAAGTCGTTATAACTAACTTCCCATAAAGCTGTTATAACACTTTATGTTTTAAACCAATTTAAGACAAAACCATGTCTTTCTTTTAAACCAAAAACTCTTCAATTCCTCAAGTCTCTTTTCTTTTAGAAATCAAGTTCCTTACTTTGGAAATTTAAGAAAATTAATGCTTGTTTATAATGATTCTTATTAAAGCAGCCATGATCTAGGAAATGTAATACAATTTTGTCTTGTCTTAGCTTCTATGCAGATGGAGGTTTCTACTGGTTTTAATAGTAATTAATTAGTCAATAAATTTTCCTTTATTCACGCTGCAGTGGTTTGTTCGATACTTATTCTCATTTCAGAAATCAATATAATATTATTCCTTTTAAAACCCAAGTACCCATTTCTCATAAAAGCGGTTTCACAACTGTTTAACACAAACCAAGTCATTAATATTTCACATCAAGTCATTTATAAGTCAAGTCTCTTATCTTTTAAAAACCACAAACCATTTCTTTACCTACATAAAGTTGTTATAGCAAACTTCCCATAAAGCCGTTATAACACTTTATGTTTTAAACCAACCAAATTCATTTAGCACGTATGACGTCTACCGTACTACATAGTTCACAACAATCATGCTAGAAAAGATAGGAAGAGGTTCACATACCTCGCGACGGTTATCGACAATTAGCAAAACGCTCCAAGTACTATAACCTTGCTAGCCCTTTCCACCCTTCAAGTAGAATACACTACTCGTAGTACTTCAACCTATAATGGCCATAAAATGTCTATCAACTTCTAGATCTCTTCGTAGAATATTCTAAATACAAGATTCCTTATTCTACGTAAAATTCGCAGACCTCCCCGTAACCACATAAATATCCTCCTCTACTCAGGCCCGCTACCAGGCCAACAACTCCAGGGGATTACACGTCTAACCGGACGTGTTCAATTCTACTTCACAGATATACTACACAAGTCTACTGTAAATACAGTCCAATGTAAATACAGTTCAATCCTTTTCAATATTCATTCTACATATAGTATACTCAACTATACATTACTACAACATGTAATATCCAATTACAATAGGGGGATAAAAGATCATTACCTTGATAAGCCCAAAATTATCCAAGATTATATGTCGATCCTGAGCAACGTTTAGCTCCAATTCCTTACGCTTCAACCCTCTCCAAGCAACCCTTAGAAGTTTCTAAACAACTTCTCTTAACACTTCAACTCCAAAAAGTGAAGAACACTTAGGCTTTGATTGTGGCAACTCTCGGCCAAGGGGTACTGTAGTGGCTAGGGGTGTGAAATCTTTTCCAACTCTTGGTTACTAATCTTCCTAATACACTAAGGAAGAACACTTAAAACTTTAAGAATTTTTGGACAATTTTTGCTCAAGAAACAAGGCTAAAGCCGAGAACTACAAAGGAAAGGGAGGGAGTTTTTCAAACTTGGAAAACTCTAAGTGTGGATGAATAATAGTCTTCAACTTAAGGGGGTATTTATAGGACATTCAAGGGCTAGGATTGAAGCAAGTGTGTGGTCTATATTGAGCCAGGTGTGTGTGGGTCCCACTTATCTATCTACTACACAAATATCTTGCAAGACTTTGACCAAATGTTTATGGCATTTTTCATGTGAAAAACGTGTACAACATGTCCAACAATTTCGTCCAACCTTGACACCTAGGGGTGACACATGTCGCCCTCCTATTGGTCCAAAATATTTCATCTTCCGAAAATATCCGTAATGCCAAAAATCTGAAAATAAAGTGGGCCCCACAAACCGTAAATTCCTCCCGTGGGCCCCACGTGACCAATTCCGGAAATAAAATTCCATAATTCTTAAATATTCCAAAAAGTCCGAATACCAAATCTGGGAATCCAATTCCCATTAACGAACCTTTTTCCTTCCAGAAATTCGGAAACTTTTCCGTCGAAAAATCACATCTTTTCTTCCTTTCCAATTTAATGTCATATTCTCGTACGTATGTCCTCACATACATACCTTGGAGATACGGGGTGTAACAGACAAGGCCCCGCCGTACCCATAACTGTACAAAAGCCTGTACTGAAAGAACTTATACCAAAAAGATAAACTCCCGAACAGAAGGAGCTATCCAAAACTCTGAGCAGGGTCCTACACCTGCCGATCACCAAACAACAGACCTAAACTCATGCGGATGAACGCAGCCCGGAGGTCAAGATGAAGAATGTACCAAGTATGTGAAACACTAAGTACTGTAATGAAATCATAACAGTCTAAACAAAACAGGAGACATGTATGATTGCCAACCTACAGTACACAATACATAAGCAGTCATATCAAGTCAGGGACGCATGCCCACAAAGTCACTACTCAAATAACAGTACACAGTGTCTTACTAACAATGTGAGTAATCCAAGAGTATACGTACAACATAAAAATAGGATACTCACGATCAAATCATGGGTAGCGAACCCATAGAAACAGGTGGTATAATGTCTTGGGGGTTTTCCCCTCATTTATACTCTTACCCTGCAGCAGGTGGTATAACGTCTTGGGGGTTTACCCCTCATTTATACTCTTATCCTGGAGAAGGTGGTAAAGCAGGTGGTATAACGTCTTGGGGGTTTACCCCTCATTTATACTCTTACCCTGGAGAAGGTGGTATAGCGTCTTGGGGGTTTACCCCTCACTTATACTCTTACCCTATCTCAACCGGCCGTCATAAAATAAATAAGCAAGTTAGAAATCCCCCTAACTTCTTATTAGCCTTATTCATCTACACTCTCATTTTAGTTTACTTAAGGCACTAATATGTCATTATAAATCCGGGAATCTAACCCGCCTTCTGGTCACATGCCCCGGAATCCCACATCGAAAGCATGTCCAAGGAGTAACACAAATAATGGAAGCATACCCATGGAATCCCACATCACCGCGCAGACGCCCAAGTAAACTCACGACAAGACAGTAATTCTCCAACCGAGAGTCGCGGCATCGTAATAAAACATAATACTTGCACTCAAAGGCTATCACCAGCACACATAGGCAAGTTCATAAAATCTATAGACTTTCATTTTATAAACTCAAGGCACTTAGAGAATAATTCCCATTTAAAGAAGCCAAAGTACTTATCAAGGCACACATAGAATAATTCTCAATTAAACAAGCCCAAGTACTTATCAAGGCACACATAGAATAATTCTCAATTAAACAAGACAAAGTACTACGTACGTACATTCTTTTCAAAAGACTCCTTTTTATGTAAAACCCCAAGATACTAACACCCGTAGTATCAAGGCATGTCTATTTTTCAAAGTAAGTTACTACTCTTTTAGAAAACTCATTTCAAAGCTTGAAATCAAGAAACTTCAAATTTTCACAATCTAGGCAACTTATGCCCATTAATCAAAATAGACAACTTTCTTAACCTTCCATAAAGCCGTTATAACCAACTTCCCATAAAGTCGTTATAACCCTTTATGGTTTTAGACATATCCATTCCTTTTATAACCAAGAGACTTATACTATTAAAACCAAGTATCACATACTTACAAATCAAGTTCTCAACTTTCAAAATACTACAAGTCTCTTAATATTTAGAAAACAAGTTTCTTCTACTTTTAAACCTCAAGTAACTCACACCTCTAAAACAAGTTACTTCTCTTAAATCATGTCATTTCTCCTCTCTTAAAACAATTAAGTAAATCACTCCTTTAACTCCCCTAAAGTCATTACAACAACCCTTAGGTTTTGGAACTAAGGCATTAGCCAAAAGGTTTGGAAACCACTTCCTTTTCAAGACTCTATGTACTTTAAGTAAAATACTTTCACTTTTAAGAATCCAAACTTCACTAAGGAAATGGATTATACAACTTACAATTTAAACATCAAAGTACAATCAAGGGAGTACATAGAACAAATTCTATTCTAGGCAATCCAAATACAACCAAGGAATGGATCATTTAAGGAGTAGGACATACTTTCTTTATCTTAAGGAATCATGCTAGAAGAGGAGATAGTTCACATACCTTTTCGGCTAAATCCACAAGCTAAGCCGAATACGCCGTACGTAGAAGTGTCAACCTATAATAGTCACAACAAGACTATCAACTTCTAGTCTCAAACGTAGAATAATACTAGGTATACGGTCTCTAATTCTACGGAAAATCGGGCAGCACTTCCTTTGTTTCTACTCACTTTGCCACCTTTTTCAAGGCCGAATACAATAACCAAACATGCCACATTTAAGGCTCAAAACAACAACCAACCAAAGGGGATTACACGTGTAACGACCCGATCCCGGGCCCGTGACTGGTGCCTTACCCCGGGCACCCTAGTGATACAACATCAGAGAAAATCAGTGGAAATAAAAACTTAAACATGAAACAAGAGATAAAGTATGAAACAGGCTAACCAAAACGGTCACCTTCCTGAATATATACATATATATATCAACCTGAACAGTTAAATCCTTTTTTACAAACCCTGCCCACAACATTACTCTGCACTTAAGAATGTAATTATAACTATGACGGACAGTGGTTCGCCATACCCCTGAATGTACAAGTATCTACACTGATAGGGGACTATACCAAAGATAAGCCTCCGGAGAAACGGAGCTTCCCAAAACGCTGAACTGTGATCCTATGAGCGCGGATCCACAACCGATGTACTCTACCGCGCATGAACGCAGCTCGGGCGAGGTCGATAACAGTACCAAGTATGTGAAATCAGAAATATCAGAATTAAATCATAATAGTCTATATAAAGCAGGAGACATGTATGATAACCAAACTACAGTCCACAATATATAAACAGTCATATCAAGTCAGGGACTCACGCCCTCAAAGTCATTACTCAATTATAACAATGGGTCTCACGCCCACAACATCAATCATGCCCGTGGAATACCTTCCTCACTGCCGGCAGTCTATGATATAATCACACCAAAAAGTTCATATGAACATCAGGTCCCACCTGTGTCATAACAACCGTACGGGGCAAGTACGAAGGCTAACTACCAGATACCAAGCCGCATCATCAACTGACCGGGGCAAGTACGAAAGCCAACTACCAGATACCAAAGCCGTACCAACAAAACTATATAACCAAACCACGGTTGACCCGTGGCAAGTACGAAAGTCAACTACCGGATACCAAGCTCGCGCCACGCACCGCCGGCAAGTATGAAGACTAACTACCGATACCAAGCCGAATCACGAGACTTCGCACAAACTGAACGGGCAAGTACGGCGCCAACTACCGGATACTGTCAAACAACACGACTTCGGGCAAGTACGAGAGCCAACTACCAGATACCAAGCCGAATCAGTAAAACCTCATGGAGAGCTAGTCCATGGAATAATAATCCTAATGGAACCGTACCCATGGGCCACCCAACGTGTCAGTAGGTCCATCAATCAAGAATAACATGACCGGCCCTCCATCGAGAGACGCGGTGGTATAGAATTACAATACTAGCACGACAAGGCTATCACACGCAAACGTAGGCAAATTACACACAACTCAAGGTACTTTCATTTTATGTCAACAATACGGGTTTCAAATCCCAAAAATATTACCTACTTCATTCTTTCAAAAAGACCTCTTTTTTTACGTAAAAGATACTAATACTCGTAGTATCAAAAACACATTTCCCTTTCAAACCAAATTACTTTACCTTCGTAAAAACCTTTACAAGGCTTTTAAAATCAAGTACTCTATATTTTTTAAACCAAGTGCCTTCCTTTTAAAACAACATCAAGTATACTCTTTAAAACTCAAATACTTACTCTTTTCAAAACAAGTAAACTATACTTAAATCAAGTTACCATTTTAAAACCAATGATAAAACCATTCTTTTGCTTTCATAAAGTCGTTATAACTAACTTCCCATAAAGCTGTTATAACACTTTATATTTTAAACCAATTTAAGACAAAACCATGTCTCTCTTTTAAACCAAAAACTCTTCAATTCCTCAAGTCTCTTTTCTTTTAGAAATCAAGTTCCTTTTAAAGACCAAATACCCATTTCTCATAAAAGCGGTTTCACAACTGTTTAACATAAACCAAGTCCTTAATATTTCCTATCAAGTCAAGTCTCTTATCTTTCAAGATCAAGTCTCTTAACTCCTAAAATCAATAAATCATTCTTTTACCTACATAAAGTCGTTATAACTAACTTCCCATAAAGCTATTATAACACCTTATGTTTTAAACCAACCAATTCACTTAGCACATGTACGTCTACCGTACTACATAGTTCACAACAATCATGCTAGAAAAGATAGGAAGAGGTTCACATACCTCGCGATGATTATCGACAATAAGCAAAACGCTTCACAGTACTGTAACTCTGCTAGCCTTTTCCACTCTTCAAGTAGAATACGCTACTCGAAGTACTGCAACCTATAAAGGCCACAAAACGCCTATCAACTCCTAGATCTCTTCGTAGAATATTCTAAACACATGGTTCCATATTCTACAGAAAATTCGCAGACTCTCCCGCATGATCGACAAATCCTCCTATCAAGGCTGCTACGTGCCAACAACTCCGAGGATTTACACGCCTAACCTGACGTGTTCAAATCGCTTCACAATAATACAACGATCAGAATACAAATTTCTATGTAAAGACAGTTCAATTCTTTTCAATACTCATTCTATATATAGTATACTCAACTATATATTACTGCAACATGTAATTTCCAATTACAATAGGGGGACAAGATTATTTACCTCGATAAGCCCAAAATTATCCAAGATTAAAGTCGATCCTGAGCAACGTTTAGCTCCAATTCCTTACGCTCCAACCCGCTCCAAGCGACTTAGAAGTTTCTAAACAACTTCTTAACACTTCAACCAAGCTTATGAAGATTTTTCTAGGGTTTCATTTTGCGACTTTTGGAATAAAAGTAGTATTTCCGGGCTCCTAGTATTAAAACAACTTTGGAATACTACTAGGGATACTAGGCCAATGTATTTGGGATTATACAATAATACTCCAAGTATTTCTACACTAGAGGGGGAGGGGACGAAACAAGACTACAAAGGGAGGGAGTATTTCTTTGCTTGGAAAGGCTTAAGTGTGGAATGAATTTGGTCTTCAACTAAGGGAGTATATATAGAGGATTCAAGGGTCAAGATCTAGTTAAGTGGGTGGTCAAGATTGGGCCATGTGTGTGTGGGTCCCACCACACCACATGGCCAAACGAAACCTATGCCAAGTGTTGGGCCATTTCGGCTAGCCACTTGTCCACCAATTTCGGCCAAGTGACACATGGGGGTGACACGTGTCGCCCCCGATTGGTCCAAAATATTTCGTCTTCCGAAAATATCCATAATACCGAAAATCTCAAAACAAAATGTTCCACAAAACAGAATTTCTCCCGTGGGCCCCACGTGACCATTTCCTAAATAAAATCTCAAAATTCTAATATAATCCAAGAAGTCCAAATACCAAACTGGGAATCCAATTCCCATTAACGAACCTTTTCTTCACAAAACCTAAACTTTTCCGCGAAAAATCACAACTTTCTTTCTTTCCAAAATTTCCATTATTCTCGCACGCATATCCTCACATATATACTCGAACTACTGGTATAACATTCTTCCCCCCTTAGAAACATTCGTCCCGAATGTTCCTTCTAAGTCTCCAAACACACATGCGCCGGTATAGTCTTCACTACTATACTTACGAAACCAAACATGCCATCAATGGCCGTAGTATAACATACAAATCCAAGCCAACGAGGAATCACCTCTTACACCACAAAAAGCTCACACCCATGGTCTAAAGGATACTCCATTCGCATCTTCACTTCACAAAAGAAATGATCACTTCCGTTCTTATAACACATTGTTCGCTTCTCTTCTTACTCGTCGTCCCTTTCTCGCACACCCGAACTCTTTCTAGTACACATACCACACTTCAGCCACCGCTTCAATTTCCACAACCCTGGAGTCACTACCTCCAACTTGGTCATCTTACTAGCCTCAAATTCCCTCAAGGCCATTCCCGGCCTTCACGATTCGATTCTGGTCGAACACATCCACGAACTCATACGATGGTTACCTAAACTTGGGCTTAGCACCCTCGTGACCCTGCCACCTGGAGGGACCACCTCGAACTGACCCCACCCCAAACCGGGCTGCGGGTTGACCCGCGAATGGTCCTCAACCCGAACCATAATCGCACCAGACTCTTGTTCCCCGATCCAGAACAATCTTACCGATACAAGTCTTGAAAGCTACCACTTTCATCCTACACAACCCAAGGAATTATCCCTCAATACATTTCACGCATACCAAGTGTTTCGACAAAGACTAACCGTAAAATCTTTTTCACAGGACGGCCTTACATCTAAGGTCTCAACGTATAAAATTCTAAGGTTCACACCTTCCATACCCCCATACTTACCTTTCAACTAACCATGTTTTCTAACACATCAATAACACAACGCTATCCGTACATAGCACAAAATAAGAAGATCATCATATCAAGCATACTAAACTCTAGAGGGTTAAGGATATACCTGTATCTACCGCTTCACTCTAATCATAGGCCTGCCCTGCAGGGCGCATAGCTGTAGAAGGTGATGAACCAGCCATAGATCCTGAAGGTCGAGTCTCTACATCCGCGCTACCTCTAGTCGGACAATTTCTCGCAAAATGGTCCTGCTGGCCGCATGTAAAACAACCTCCCAAACAAAGACGACACTCCCTTATGGATTCTACCGCAACGCCACACCGAGGTGGGTGGCCTCATCCGTCAACACCACTACTCCCGAAACTCAACCCTTCGAGCCCCGACCGCTCCCGAATACTGGATGCCTCAAGATCGTGGAGGACCGCTCAGATCGGGCGGAGGCGCATAACTAGTCTGGCCAGGCGGTCCGCCGAAGTCGCCAAAGGACCTCGCTGCTCGCCCTCTTCGCTGATCTCGGTCATTCCGCCGACCTTCCGCCTCACACCTAGTGCATAAGCTCGCACGCGGCAATGTCCATGCCCGGTGAAGAGCTACGCCCGAGCAACTCTCGCCAAATAATCGTCTAGCCTCGTGACATAGCGGCACTCGCCCTCCATACTAGCTACTAACGCGGGACATATCGCCAACGAGTCGAACTCCACGTTGTACTCCGAACCATACGCCCGCCCCGCTCAACATCAAAAATCGCTACCCGAGCCCTCCTCATCGATGGGCAAGAAATGTGCAAGAAAAGCCCGAGAACTCGCCCCATACACTGAAGCGCATGTTCCCCGACGGTTCCCATGAATCAAACCACGATCGGCAGATCACGCACCGATGCGAACCCAATATCACCGACTCGCCTCGCAGGCCTTGATCACTCTCATGATCCGTCAGAATCGCTTGATAAACTCCTGCGGTCATCCTCGCTCTCGATCCATAGAACACCGCGGATCGCGACTTAAGAAGTCCCGGTCTCCAACTATCGGCCCAGGGTGCACTCATCGTACCCCGCCTCCCGCCTCGCCTCAAGTCTCGCCATAAACCTAACTATTAATCGGGCCATCTCTTGCAACCCATATCCTCTGCTTGGCCGCGGGCCGAGGCTCGTGTATCGTGGTCTCAGCCACCGCCGCGCTCTAAAATCTTTGGGCCGGCGGCATCATAGAATCCGCCGTCAGTAGCACCACCTCGTAAAATCGGCCTCTCGCTCGTAACCTCCGTGCTCTACTCGCAGCCTCCTCTCGCCGCTTTGCTTCTTCGGGCTCTGGTTGCCTGCGTGGAGGCATAATCGATATAAAAGAATACGCTGAGGAGTCCAACTTACAACATGGCTCTAAGGCACGATCTCGAGTGAGAAGAGTGAAACTAATCCTAAATGTCTCGCACTCCCGATTATAGATGTGGTGCACAACACACCGATAATCAAGACTCTACTGTACACGATGTAGACACTTTCCGAGGACTAATCGCTCGATACCACTTTTGTCACGACCGATCCTGCCCGTGGATCGTGCCTTACCTGCACCCTAGTGATACAACATCGAGAAAATCAATGAAATAAAAACTTAAACATGAAACAAGAGATAAAGTATGAAACAAAGCAACCAAAACGGCTACCTTCCCGAATATATACATATATATATCAACCTAAACAATTAAATCCTTTTTACAAACCCCGCCACAACAAAGATTACATGCACTCTAAGAATGTAACCATAACTATAACGGACAGGCCCGCCATACCTCGAATGTACAAGTATCTACACTGATAGGGGACTATACCAAAGATAAGCCTCCGGAGAAACGGAGCTTCCCAAAACGCTGAACTGTGATCCTATGAGCGCGGATCCACAACCGATGTACCTTACTGCAGATGAACGCAGCCCCAAGGAGGTCGATAACAGTACCAAGTATGTGAAATCAGAAATATCAGAAATGAAATCGTAATAGTCTATATAAAGCAGAGACATGTATGATAACCAAACTACACCCACAATATATAAACAAATATATCAAGTCGTGACTCACGCCCTCAAAGTCATTACTCAATTATAACAATGGGTCTCACGCCCACAACATCAATCATGCCCGTGGAATACCTTCCTCACTGCCGGCAGTCTATGATATAATCACACCAAAAAGTACAAATGAACATCAGGTCCCACCTGTGTCATAACAACCGTACGGGGCAAGTACGGCGCTAACTACCGATACCAAGCCGCATCATCAATCGACCGGGCAAGTACGAAGCCAACTACCGATACCAAAGCCGTACTAACAAACCTATATAACCAAACCACGGTCGACCCAGGGCAAGTACGAAAGTCAACTACCAGATACCAAGCCTGCGCCACGCAGCTGGCCGGGGCAAGTACGAATACTAACTACCCGATACCAAGCCGGAATCACGAGACTTTGTCACAAAACTAAACGGGCAAGTAAGGCCAACTACCGATACTGTCGAAACAAGCCACGACTTCTGGCAAGTACGAGCCAACTACCGGATACCGTCGAATCAAGAAAACCTCACGGAGAGCTAGTCCGTGGAATAATAATCCTAATGGAACTGCCGTGGCCACCCAACGTGTCAGTAGGTCCATCAATCAAGAATAACATGACCGGCCCTCCATCGAGAGACGCGGTGGTATAGAATTACAATACTAGCACGACAAGGCTATCACACGCAAACGTAGGCAAATTACACACAACTCAAGGTACTTTCATTTTATGTCAACAATACGGGTTTCAAATCCCAAAAATATTACCTACTTCATTCTTTCAAAAAGACCTCTTTTTTTACGTAAAAGATACTAATACTCGTAGTATCAAAAACACATTTCTCGCGATGATTATCGACAATAAGCAAAATGCTCCACAGTACTGTAACTCTGCTAGCCTTTTCCACTCTTCAAGTAGAATACGCTACTCGAAGTACTGCAACCTACAAAGGCCACAAAACGCCTATCAACTCCTAGATCTCTTCGTAGAATATTCTAAACACATGGTTCCATATTCTATAAAAAATTCGGCAGACCTCCCCGCAATCACACAAATCTCCTCCCCTATCAAGGCCTGCACTGTGCCAACAACTCTCAGTGGATTTACACGCCTAACCTGACGTGTTCAAATCTGCTCACAATAATACAACAACCATCAGAATACAAATTTCTATGTAAATACAATCAATTCTTTTCAATACTCATTCTATATATAGTATACTCAACTATATATTACTACAACATGTAATTTCCAATTACAATAGGGGGACAAGATTATTTACCTCGATAAGCCCAAAATTATCCAAGATTAAAGTCGATCCTGAGCAACGTTTAGCTCCAATTCCTTACGCTCCAACCCGCTCCAAGCGACCCTTAGAAGTTTCTAAACAACTTCTCTTAACACTTCAACCAAGCTTATGAAGATTTTTCTAGGGTTTCATTTTGCGACTTTTGGAATAAAAGTAGTATTTCCGGGCTCCTAGTATTAAAACAACTTTGGAATACTACTAGGGATACTAGGCCAATGTATTTGGGATTATACAATAATACTCCAAGTATTTCTACACTAGAGGGGGAGGGGACGAAACAAGACTACAAAGGGAGGGAGTATTTCTTTGCTTGGAAAGGCTTAAGTGTGGAATGAATTTGGTCTTCAACCAAGGGAGTATATATAAAGGATTCAATGGTCAAGATCTAATTAAGTGGGTGGTCAAGATTGGGCCATGTGTGTGTGGGTCCCACCACACCACATGGCCAAACGAAACCTATGCCAAGTGTTGGGCCATTTCGGCCAAGTGACACATGGGGGTGACACGTGTCGCCCCCCGATTGGTCCAAAATATTTCATCTTCCGAAAATATCCATAATACCGAAAATCTCAAAAACAAATGCTCTACAAAATCAGAATTTCTCTCGTGGGCCCCACGTGACCATTTCCGGAAATAAAATCTCAAAATTCTAATATAATCCAAGAATTCCAAATACCAAATCTGGGAATCCAATTCCCATTAACGAACCTTTTTCTTCACAAAAACCGGAAACTTTTCCGTCGAAAAGTCACAACTTTCTTTCTTTCCAAAATTTCTGTCGTATTCTCGCACGTACATCCTCACATATATACCCTGGAACTATGGGGTATAACAACACGCCTTACAATACGTGTAAAATTCCGCCCCACAATTCATACCAAGTAGTTTAAAACTCACTAGCTATTCTCGGCCAACAATAACCAACAATTCAAAGTCTTTTCCAATCCTTTTCCAATTCCAAGTTCTAAGGTCTAACATGTTATATAGTCTTAAACAACTTCAACAACTACAATTTCCTTCTTACACAACATGCGATGACTTAAACGAATAATCAACTTGAATTGTAGTCTTAAGGCTAACATGCTAGTTTTCGGATTAGGATTCCAATAACCAATAAACTTATCAAACCTTATACTAAATACCTCATGCTTGCTAATAACCATAACTACTACAATAAGTAAACCTTAATTGTTAAAACGACAAGATTATACCTTTACAAGCCCTTAAAAATTCCAAGATTCAAAGTCGCTCCTTAGCAAATTCTTAGCTCCTTTCCTTATGTTCCAATCCGCTCCAAGCACTCCTGTAGTTCCTATGAAGAACCCATCTTCAAGTTCCAACTTCAAAGTTGAAGAACTTCTAAGTTTCCGCCATGACTAATACAACGCCGTTTTTCTGAAATCTTTCTATTGAGATATCCTTACAAAACCCTTAGGGACATTGGGTTAAAGTCTTGTGGCTAATGGAGAAAAACTACAAATTTTTTGTGTGGATAGAGCCACAAACCCGAGAGCTCTCTAGCAACAAGAAAATGTTGTGTAATTTTTCTAAGTGTTCAAGACTAGTCTTGCACTAGTAGTAAGCTTATATAACACAATGGAAGGCTTAGATTATCACAAATGTGTGGCTAGGATGAGTTTCACTAGGATCAAGCCCAAGTGGCAAGTTGACTTTGGTCAATTATATCAAGCTTTAAAGACTTATCTTCCAAGATGGTCAATGACCATTTTACCCCTCACTAATTCGACCAAGACTAAGTGGTGGAGGTGCCACGTGTCGCTCTCTCATTCGTCCATAAAATTCTGTAACCCTCGTGGGCCCCACAAAAATGTAAAATTCCTCGGGTGGGCCCCACATGACCAAATCCGTAAAATAAATTTCCATAATGTTAATAAGTTCCATACTCTTCAAATAATGCATTTTGAGAATCCAATTCTCAACAACGAACATTTTTCCTTTCCGACGCCTAAGATTTTCCGGAAAAACAATTCTTCCTTTCGTACCAATTTCCAAGTCTTGATTCCTTACGTACATTCTCTTATACATGTCCTGGACTTACGGGGTGTAACATTCTTCCCCCCTTAGAAACATTCGTCCCCGAATGTTCTTAGTCGGTTTTCAAGCTATACACACTCCGGCACAATCTCTATACTATACCTATCAATCAATACTCCACAAGACCAACGATACCACACATGGCCACCACATAACATACGTAAACATAACAATGGACCTTCCGTCCGTGGTCCCTTCTCACAAAACTCGAAGGTTACAGTCTTCCCAAACACAGGATCCTTAGAGGTTCCTTTCTTTCCTTACTTGTCATACTTTCTCGTACTTTCAAACTTATCTAGTACACGTACAAAATCTCAAATATTGTTTATGTTCTCCAATCCTTGGAGTTACTATCCAAACTTGGCCATACTGTTACTTACATTCCCGTTAAGGCTCTTCTCGGTCCTTACGACCTAGTTCCAGTGGAACACATCCACGAACTCGTACAACGATCAACTAGACTTGGGCCTTGCACCCTCGTGACCCTATCACATCACGGAACCATATCCAATTGACATCACCCCATTCCAAACTATCGGTTGACCCGAAATGAGTCCATAACCCGACCCATCGTCACACTTAACTTCTCATTCTTAGTCTGAAATAAATCTTTCTCTTATCTCAAGGTACTTCTCACCTTATCCCCCTATTCACTAGAGGTTTGTCACATAGGTCGAAGTATTTCTACCGTACATTCTTCCCTATTGGTCTTACACTGTCATGGGGCAATTACTACGTGTGAACTCTACACAACTATAGTCTTAGTTCACTTACCATTCTTGTCAACATTCTTACTTTTCACTTACTAATCAAAGTATTCCTACCTCTGGGGTTACTATCACTTACAACTGCTAGCAATAAAGGGAAAACATATACGTTAGGGCAAAATCTGAATCTAACAATGCACGTATGATTCAAAAGAATCGACATATACCTGTAAACCCATGCGATGTCACCTCCTGATCCCGCTCCAAGAGTCACGCCATCTCGCGTTCGAGGACCGCCAGAACTATAAACCCACTGACCTCTACCACTACCGGCCGACATCTCAACACCTCGCCTCGGGGACGACAATCGCGAGGAAAGGGAACCAACTACGCCTCATAGTGAGCCACCTCACCGGTGCTCCTTCTAAAAGGACATACTCGCATATGGCCCGGACGGCCACAATAAAAATAAGCACTTGTGCCATAACGGCATTTCCCCAAATGACGCTTACCACATCTGAAACACTGAGGAAAATGTGGCCTCGACTGAGAAAATCCTCTGTTCCTCTGAGAACCTCGACTTCGAGCTGGACCGCTCATAAATACCTTATGGGGTCCAATATCCCACCCGTGGAACCGCGGGTATGTACCGGGTAGGCCGACGAATATCTCACTCAGCCGAGGCCGCCGTCCCAAAAACTCACCGATAACCAACCGCCTAGCCTCTTACGCCGATCTCCGCTTTGCCTCTACCGTACACTGCTCTGATCGCCGAATAACCTCATGCCGATGAAATCAGAGCACCGCTTATCTTGGTCAATAACATAACCGCTTCCTACGACCCTATAGTCTTCTCCTAATCGAGAACTGGAGGCTCGTGCTGGCCTCAAAACTCGCGCAGGTTAACTCGCCGATCGCGAACAACATCCAGATACCCCGGGCATAAGCCCTATCAACTCTCGAGTCCGACTAGTAGCTCATGCTACTCCTTTGCCCTTCTCGGGCGCTTTCTCCTGTGAGGCATAATCAGAACACAAAATTACGCTGAGAGGAATTATCTTACTAACACTCTCTGTGGCACGATCTCAGAGTGAGAAGAATAGAAACTAACTCCTAAATGTCCCGTAGCCTCCTGCATGGGCGCGCGCAACACATCGATAATCAAGACTCTACTAGACACGGCTCAGACATTCCGAGGATCGATCGCCTCGATACCACTGTCATACCCCGAACCGGCCTGCGGATCGGTGCCCTACCCGCACCCTTCTACCTTAACAACTAAGTAAACTGTGGAAATTAAATAACACCTCATTTGTTTTTTAAAAAACTAACGTACGTGCAAGGGCAAAGCCGACAAGGCTGCCATATAATATACATAAACAAAAGACACTACACCGTACATGAGTCCAATCCCACATATGAATACATGCACTCTAAGAGTTATATCAACTATGACGACAAGGCCCCGCCAGTACCCATAATCAGACAAAAGCTGCATCGAAAGAACTTATACAAAAAGATAAACTCCCGAACAAAAGGAGCTATCCAAAACTCTGAGCAGGGTCCTACACCTGCCGATCACCAAACAGCGTACCTAAACTCAAGCAGATGAACGCAACCCCGGGCGAGGTCGGATGAAGAATGTACCAAGTATGTGAAATGAAGCATCAGAATGAAATCATAACAGTCTAAACAAAACAGGAGACATGTATGATAGCCAGCCTACAGTACACAATACATAAGCAGTCATATCAAGTCGGGGACGCATGCCCTCAAAGTCACTACTCAAATGACAGTACACAGTGCCTTACTAACAATGAGAGTAATCCAAGAGTATACGTACAACATAAAAATAGGAGACTCACGATCAAATCATGGGTAGCGAACCCATAGAAACAGGTGGTATAATGTCTTTGGGGTTTTCCCCTCATTTATACTCTTACCCCGCAATGTGGTATAACGCCTGGGGTTTACCCTCATTTATACTCTTATCCCGAGAAGGTGGTAAAGGTGGTATAACGTCTTGGGGTTTACCCTCATTTATACTCTTACTCGGAGAAGGTGGTATAGGCCTTGGGGTTTACCCTCACTTATACTCTTACCCTATCTCAACCTACACATATACAATAAATAGGCAAGTTAGAAATCCCCCTAACTTCTTATTAGCCTTATTCATCTACACTCTCATTTTAGTTTACTTAAGGCACTAATATGTCATTATAAATCCGGGAATCTAACCCGCCTTCTGGTCACATGCCCCGGAATCCCACATCGAAAGCATGTCCAAGGAGTAACACAAATAATGGAAGCATACCCGTGGAATCCCACATCACTGTCGGTACGTCCAAGTAAACTCACAACAAGACAGCCGACCCTCCAACCGAGAGTCGCGACATCGTAATAAAACATAATACTTGCACTCAAAGGCTATCACCAGCACACATAGGCAAGTTCATAAAATCTATAGACTCTCATTTTATAAACTCAAGGCACTTAGAGAATAATTCCCATTTAAAGAAGCCAAAGTACTTATCAAGACACACATAGAATAATTCTCAATTAAACAAGCCCAAGTACTTATCAAGGCACACATAGAATAATTCTCAATTAAACAAGACAAAGTACTACGTACGTACATTCTTTTCAAAAGACTCTTTTTTATGTAAAACCCCAAGATACTAACACCCGTAGTATCAAGGCATGTCTATTTTTCAAAGTAAGTTACTACTCTTTTAGAAAACTCATTTCAAAGCTTGAAATCAAGAAACTTCAAATTTTCACAATCTAGGCAACTTATGCCCATTAATCAAAATAGACAACTTTCTTAACCTTCCATAAAGTCGTTATAACCAACTTCCCATAAAGCCGTTATAACCCTTTATGGTTTTAGACATATCCATTCCTTTTATAACCAAGAGACTTATACTATTAAAACCAAGTATCACATACTTACAAATCAAGTTCTCAACTTTCAAAATACTACAAGTCTCTTAATATTTAGAAAACAAGTTTCTTCTACTTTTAAACCTCAAGTAACTCACACCTCTAAAACAAGTTACTTCTCTTAAATCATGTCATTTCTCCTCTCTTAAAACAATTAAGTAAATCACTCCTTTAACTCCCCTAAAGTCATTACAACAACCCTTAGGTTTTGGAACTAAGGCATTAGCCAAAAGGTTTGGAAACCACTTCCTTTTCAAGACTCTATGTACTTTAAGTAAAATACTTTCACTTTTAAGAATCCAAACTTCACTAAGGAAATGGATTATACAACTTACAATTTAAACATCAAAGTACAATCAAGGGAGTACATAGAACGAATACTATTCTAGGCAATCCAAATACAACCAAGGAATGGATCATTTAAGGAGTAGGACATACTTTCTTTATCTTAAGGAATCATGCTAGAAGAGGAGATAGTTCACATACCTTTTCGGCTAAATCCACAAGCTAAGCCGAATACGCCGTACGTAGAAGTGTCAACCTATAATGGTCACAACAAGACTATCAACTTCTAGTCTCAAACGTAGAATAATACTAGGTATATGGTCTCTAATTCTACGGAAAATCGGGCAGCACTTCCTTTGTTTCTACTCACTTTGCCACCTTTTTCAAGGCCGAATACAATAACCAAACATGCCACATTTAAGGCTCAAAACAACAACCAACCAAAGGGGATTACATGCCTTACAATACTTGTAAAATTCCACCCCATAATTCATACCAAGTAGTTTAAAACTCACTAGCCATTCTCGGCCAACAATAACCAACAATTCAAAGTCTTTTCCAATCCTTTTCCAATTCCAAGTTCTAAGGTCTAACATGTTATATAGTCTTAAACAACTTCAACAACTACAATTTCCTTCTTACACAACATGCGACGACTTAAACGAATAATCAACTTGAATTGTAGTCTTAAGGCTAACATGCTAGTTTTCGGATTAGGGTTCCAATAGCCAATAAACTTATCAAACATTATACTAAATACCTCGTGCTTGCTAATAACCATAACTACAACAATAAGTAAACCTTAATTGTTAAAACGACAAGATTATACCTTTACAAGCCCTTAAAAATTCCAAGATTCAAAGTCGCTCCTTAGCAAATTCTTAGCTCATTTCCTTATGTTCTAATCCGCTCCAAGCACTCCTTAGAAGCCTATGAAGAACCCATCTTCAAGTTCCAACTTCAAAGTTGAAGAACTTCTTAAGTTTCCGCCTTGCGACTAATACGAAAACGCCGTTTTTCCGAAATCTTTCTATTGAGATATCCTTACAAAACCCTTAGGGACATTGGGTTAAAGTCTTGTGGCTAATGGAGAAAAACTACAATTTTTTTGTGTGGATAGAGCCACAAACCCGAGAGCTCTCTAGCAACAAGAAAATGTTGTGTAATTTTTCTAAGTGTGCAAGACTAGTCTTGCACTAGTAGTAAGCTTATATAACACAATGGAAGGCTTAGATTATCACAAATGTGTGGCTAGGATGAGTTTCACTAGGATCAAGCCCAAGTGGCAAGTTGACTTTGGTCAATTATATCAAGCTTTGAAGACTTATCTTCCAAGATGGTCAATGACCATTTTACCCCTCAATAATTCGACCAAGACTAAGTGGTGGAGGTGCCACGTGTCGCTCTCTCATTCGTCCATAAAATTCCGTAACCCTCGTGGGCCCCACAAAAATGTAAAATTCCTCGGGTGGGCCCCACATGACCAAATACGTAAAATAAATTTCCATAATGTTAATAAGTTCCATACTCTTCAAATAATGCATTTTGAGAATCCAATTCTCAACAACGAACATTTTTCCTTTCCGACGCCCGGAAGATTTTCCGTCGGAAAAACAATTCTTCCTTTCGTACCAATTTCCAAGTCTTGATTCCTTACGTACATTCTCTTATACATGTCCTGGACTTACGGGGTGTAACAGCGGGCCCGGTGTCGGGTCGTGACATCGAACCCCGAGCCCGCGACTGATGCCCTACCTGGGCACCCTTAATCTAAACAACGCATAGACAATAATTGAATTAACAACTCATATACACAAAACCGGCTAGCCGACGAGGCTGTCACTGTACATAAAAATGTCCCCAAGGGACTCCAGTTTATACAACACACACACCCATCCCACATATGTATACATACATGTTATACCCCGTATTTCCAGAGTATGTACGTGAGGGTGTATGTACAAAAGCTTAGCCTTAGTTAGGCATTATGGACGAAAAATTTTGTGCACAACTCGCTTAAAGAATCTTTTTTCGATGAAACGTTTTACTAAACTCGCGTAGGATAAATTCCGGCTATGTCATTTATAATTTTTGCGGATTTTTCCGAGAGACGAAACATTTTGGACCAACGGGAGGGTGACATTTGTCACCCTCATTGGACGGCAAAAATGGGCATAGTTGGCACGTTTTTTGTGCCTTTGCAAAAGTCAAGGAGTTGGTAGGATATTTGTGTAGTAGATGGATAAGGACACTTGCCTAAATCCTCACCCTACACTTGCATAGCACTTGGCTTCATCTTGGCCATTGGTTGGCCTTTGCTTGACCTATAAATACCCTCTAACTCAAGGTTTTCTTAATCAACAAATCCATTGGACAAGTCTTGAAAATCCTTCCCCCTCTCTTGTTGTGTTTCGTCCAAGCCTCCTCTCCCCCCCCCCCCCCCCTCCCTTGAGTGAAGCTTAGCCGAAACACCCCCCTCCCTTGGTAGAAAAATTGTCTTCCAAGTATAGTTACTATTCCAAAATACCCTAGCCCAAATCCCTTGTAGTATTTTAGTAGAAGTTGTGTAGAACTTCTAAGGGTTTCTTGGAGCTATCGGAGCGTACAAATTAGGAGCTAAACCTTGCTCAGGAGCGACATTTAACTTGGATAATTTTGGGCTTATCGAGGTAAAAAAACTCTTATCCTTCTATTGTAATTGGATATTACATATAAGAATAGTATAGACTTGAGTATAAGATACACTGAAGGATATTAAAGAATAGAATTGAATTGTTATCACAGTAGAAGGGTATAAATGAAGAATAATTGAATCAGACTTACATAGGATCGTTTTTACGAGACTTAGGTAGCTTAATGCAGTAGGGAAATATCGCCCAATTTTCCGTAGGATAGAGAACCTCTCGCTTAGAATCAAGCAGAGTAGTCGGACGCTGATAGACGGTTCGACTATTATAGGTTGATTCTCTGCACGCGACATATTCGACTTGGCAGGTGGATTTCGCCGAGAAGGTATGTGATTCTTCCTAAGCATGATATTTTAAAATATGTATATATATATAGTACGGTAGACGTACATGTGTTAACTAAATAATAATTACGGCAATGTCTTTTGACTTAAGCCTGAATAATAATTACGGCAATGTATTTTGACTTAAGCCTGAATAATAAGAAACTTGATGCATTTCAAAAGAATACTGAATCATTTTTAACAGAAGAGAACTAATTGGTTTTTAAACAAAAAGCTTAAGAGTTATACTAGCTTTATGGTAAGTTAGGTATAACAACATAAGAAAGATAAAAGGAACGGTTTACTTATGTGTTTATAAAAGACTTTTATTGATTTCTGCAAAGCATAATAAGATGGTTTGATATAATACTATGGTGTTAGTGTCTTGTAACGTTTGTGTAAAAGGGTATTCTTGTTGTGCTTATGTTGTTTAACGATAAGCTGTTATGTTAGTATTATATCACTCACCTACATGATACCGGGGGTTAAGCTGCCCTCCGATGCGGGGTATACCTCAGGCAGTCTGTGTGACTATGATGCGAGGACACCTCATGCGGGTCCAGGGGACCTATGCGGAGCTACGAGAGTTCCAGGTTAGTGTGCGGGGTTATACCTCATGCGGTCTATGTGGCCATGCGGACTACGAGTCCAGGACGATGCCGAGGAGTAGCTACCCTCGATGCGGGGTTACCCTATGCGGGCCTATGTGAGTGGCTATGCGGGCTACGAGTCGAGGATTAGGCTTGCATAATGATACTATGGGCGATTGGCCTGCTTTCGATCATTCGCAGCCTAGAAAAGACACATTACGCTTACCCATTGTTGCTCTTGTTTATGATGTGGCACTATGTGCTACATTGGTTGTTTCGTGCATATTTGTAAAATTGGTTTTAAAATGATATGATTTCATTTAAGTACTTTACGCTTCACATACTTAGTACTGTTGTCGACCTCCTTCTGGCCGCGTTCATGCCGCAGTAAGGGCAAGGTGTGCTAGATCCACATCCTTAGGATCTCTTTGCTTTGGTGTCGTGAGCTCCATCTTCTCCTGAGGCTCGACTTTGGGTATGATCTCCCGTTGTTGTATATAGTTTTGTACATTCAGGTATGGCGGGCCCCTGTCCCGCCATAGTTGTTATCTTCTGAGGTCCGTAGTCCTATTATACGGTTGGGATGTAATCGCAAAACTATGTTTATATATATATATGCTTAAGGCGACATTTTCTCACATAAAATCGTGTCTCATTTTACAATCGTTTATGTCTTGTTTTTATATTCCACCGATTACTCGATGTATGACTACTTGGGTGCCGGGTAAGGCATCACCACGCCCCGAACGGGTCGTGACAAAAGTGGTATCGAGCGATTAATCTCTGGAAAGTGTCTACGCATCGTATCTAGTAGAGTTTGATTATCGGTGTGTTGTGCACCACACCAATAATCGTGAGGCTATAGGATATTTAGGATTGGTTTCCATTCTTCTCACTCGAGATCGTGCCTTAGAGCCGTGTTATAAGTTGGACCCCTAACGTATTCCTTTTCTCAGAATGCTTATGCCTCCACGTAAGGCAACCCGCCCAGGCAAGGCAAGGCGGAGCCGCTAGTAGACACCGAGAGTTACGAGGGCTCGTGCCCGCCTTTACCCGAGACGGCGAGTTCCATGACGCCGCCGGCCCCAAAGCAGAGGCCACAAGACTGCACTCCACCCCACACCGAGCGGATGAGATGGGTTACCGAGAGATGGCCCGCCATCGCCGTGATCGTGGCGACACGAGATAGCCCGACGCCGCAGCCAGCCCAAAGAAGACCGTAGTTCACCCGAGATCGCATGGGCCATGGCTATGGGATTTTTCGAGTCAGAGCCCGCCGAGTTCTACGGTCGAGACACGAGGATGATCCGCAGGAGTTCATCCGTCGATTCTGCAGAGGATCATGCGAGTGGTCAAAGCCTCGAGACCGAGTCCGTGATCTCGGTTCGCGTCGGCCGCGTGATACCACAATCGATTGGTTTGATTCGCGAGTTATCCCGGAGAGAATCGCCCCCGCCTACTTGGGACGAGTTCCTGAGGCCTTTCTCACTCACTTCTTGCCTCCGGATGAGGCGAGGGCACGCCGACGATTTTTATTCACGAGGCGAGAGGACGCACGCCAGTGGAGTACAACGCTGAGTTTGATTCGTTGGCTCGATATGTCCCTGCGCTGGTAGCAGATATGGAGGGCGGGTGCATCGCCACGCCACCGCTAGATGATTATATGGCCGAGTCTCGCGGGTGTGGCTCTTCACCGTGCATGGATATTACCCGTATGCAGCTCATGACCGGTGTCACGACCCGCCCGGCTCGTGGATCGTGCCTTACCCGGGCACCCAAGTAGTCATACATCAGAGAACAATCAGCGGAATATAAAACAAGACATGAAACATGATATAACTAGAACATTTTATCTGATGAAAAGATTGCCTTTCGGCATATATACATAAACCAAGTTTTTTTGCAGTTACATCCCAACCGCATAACAGACTACTGCACTTCTGGAAATAACAACTATGGCGGGACAGGTTCCCGCCATACCCCGTCTCAGACAAAACTATCTACAACAGGAGATCATACCCAAAAGTAGAGCCTCCGAGAGAGTGGAGCTCCTAACACCAACGTAGATCCTAAGGACGTGGATCTAGCACCGCTTCCTCTAGAACTCGCAGATTGAACGCACTCCGGCGAGGTCGATAACAGTACCAAGTATGTGAAACTATAAAGTACTTTAAATGAAATCAAGGTATTTAAAACCTTTTCACAAATATAATCAGTTCAATTGCACATAGTGCCACATCACAACAATAATAAGAATAGGAAAATCAGAATAGTCTAGTCTAGGCCGCGAATGATCGAAGCAAGGCCAACCGCCATAGTATCATTCTCGTGCCTAGTCCTCGACTTCCGCATCCGCATAGGTCACACATGCACCGCGTGAGGTATTCCCCGTGACGGGGTAGCTAGCCCCTGCATTCTCCTCGACTTCCGCACCGCATAGCCTCAAAAGACCGCATAGTCCCACGGACCGCATAGGCATCTCGCGACGGGCTAAACACCCTAATGATCAATCTCGAGCATACCGCAGCCCGCATAGTCTCATAGACCGCGATAGCCGTATAGACCCGCATCAAGGGTGGCAAGCCCTGATAACAAGTCAAGGGGTAGGTGATACAATAACAAGATAACGGACTTACCGTTAGCAACGTAAGCACAAAGAAGAATAACCCCTTTCACACATTACAAGGCATTTAACACATGCAGATCATAGTATGTCTACCTATCAACCAATCTTACTACACTTAATGTAAAGCAATACAAGGCTTTTATAAACAAACAAGTAAATAGCCTTTTATCATTCTTAGGTTGTTATACCTACTTCCCATAAAGCTTTTAGTATAACTCTTAAGCTTTTGTTTTAACACCAACTATTACTCTTCTGTTAAAATGATTCATTATTCTTTTGACATACTTCAAGGTTCTTATTATTCAGGCTTAAGTCAAAAGACATTGCCGATTATCATATGTACGTCTGCCGCACTATATATACTTAAAATATCATGCTCGTGGAGTATAGGAAGAATCACATACCTTCTCGGCAAATCCACCGCCAAGTCGAGTATGTCGCAAGCAGAGAATCAAATTATAATAGTCACGCATCTATCAAAGTCTAGACTATTCTCAGTAGGTCATTCTAAACAGAGGGTCCTCAATTCTATGGAAAGTCGGGCAAGACAACCCTACCCGTGAGCTATATAAGTTCATCGTGAAAACATTCTATGTAAGTACAGTCAGATATTCTTCTTTTATACCCTTCTAAGGTGTTACAGTTCAATTCTAATCTTAAAACCTCCTAAGTATTTATACTTATCTCAATACTTCTACAGTATGCATTCTCTAATTACAAAAGAGGGTTAGGATTATTTACCTCGATAAGCCCAATAATATCCAAGTAAAAAGTCGATCCTGAGCGAGGTTTAGCTCCTAATCCAAAGCTCCAAGCGCCCAAGAATCCTTAGAAGTTTCCCACAACTTCTACTAAGTACTAAGGAATTTGGGCTAGGTTAAATTGGGCATTATAACAATACTAGAAGGCAACTTTCCTACCAAGGAGGGGGTAGGTTTCGGCCAGGCTAGAGGGAAGGGCCTCGCCAAAACTTCACCAAAGGGAGGGTGTTTGGACGAATTGCTCACAAGGGAGAGGAGGATTTTTCAAGACTTGAAAGCTTTAGTGGATGAAGAACTCTTCATCTCAAGAGGGTATTTATAGGTCAAGACATGGCCAACCAATGGCCAAGATTTAGCCAAGTGCTAGGCAAGTGTAAGGTCAAGATTAGGCAAGTGTACCTAGCCAACTTGCACACAAAATATCTATCCAACTTTATGACAAGGATTGTCATCCAATCGCCCTATTGCCGTGACAAGTCCACCAATGAGAGGGTGGGAAGTGTCGCCTCTCATTGGTCCAAAGTGTTACGTCTCTCTAAAAATCCGCAAAAATAAGAAATGACATAGCCGAATTTATCCTATGAAAGTCGTGGAAACGCTTCGTCGGAAACCAATCGTTTTGTGAGTCAGGCCCAATAATTTTCGCCCAAGCCTAACTTTTAAGGCTAACCTTTGACGTATTCCCTTACGCATATACTCCGAAATACTGGTATAACATTCTCCTCCTTAGAAACATTCGTCCCGAATGTTCCTTCCCAGACGATTAAAGATAAGGTTCTTAACAACATAAGCAGTTTCAAAAAAAAAAAAAAACACTTAGCACATAAGTCAATTGAATCAATAAGTAGGAAAGTAGGTTACCTGGAGGTGTGGGGAATAGGTGAGGTATCTCGCCTCATGTCCTCCTCTCGCTTCCCACGCCATCTCCTCCCTAAGCTCGCTTCGCCACAAAACTTTGACGCTACGCCCCGTCCGCAGACGCCTAACTCCGACGATCGACTATCGCTATGGGAATCTCCTCATACGATAACCCCTGGCCACCGACATCGTCAATCGGGTGTACCTAGATGGATCCCCGACACATCTCCTCAAAGATAGATACGTGAAATACGGATGCATCGCCTCCAGACGGACGCAGATTCAACTCATAGCAACCTTGCCTACCCCGTGGACAATCAAACGCCCAATGTACTGGCCGAGTTTTCCTTCTTCCCGAATCTCATCACACCCTTCATGGGTGACACCTTCAGAAAACCCAATCATCAATCGCGAACCTGGATGTCGACGCCGATGATCCGCGATACGACTTCGCCGACTCGAATGTCGATAGCCGCCTCGGATAAGCTTCACCTTATCCATCGCCGCCGCACCAAGTCTGGTCCCACTAATCGCACTCGCCCACATCGAACCATGCTATCGCGACCGCACTTCCTCCCATACAAAGCCTCATACGGCGCCATCCGAATGCTAGAGTGGTAGCCGTATTATACGCGAACTCTACCAGCGGCAGTGATCCTCCCACTACTGGTCAATAACACAGCTCGCAGATATCCTCAAGAGTCCGATAGTGCGCTCTGCTCGTCCGTCGCTCCTGTGGATGAAATGCAAGATTGTGCTCACTCGCCCCTAAACCCTCGAAGGACCTCCGTGTTAGCCGTAAACCGGGCTCCTGCATCGATATGATCGAAATAGGGACTCCATGCATCGACGACCTCTCTGATGTAAAGTCGGCATAATCCTCACCGAAAGTCGCCCCGACGGAAGAAAGTGGGCTGATTTCGCCACCGCCGACGATAACCCATATAGAATCATGTCTCCTCCGAGTGCGAGGCAATCCCGTGATGAAGTCCATGTTGATCACCTCCCACTTCCGTGCCGGGATCTCTATCGTCAGAACAAACCACCGTGCCTCGTGCTCTACCTTCACCGCCGACAACACGCACCGAGCTACGAACTCGCAACGCCCTCTTCAAACCATCCCACCAATACACGATCTAAGGTCGTGGTACATCTTGGTCGACCGACGGATGGAGTAACGCCGCGTGTGCTTCCCAAGAACTCTTGCCAAGTCCTCAAACATCCGAACACACAACTCGCCTCAAACCTTAGCGCCCATCGTGCTACCTCAAAGGACCCTTGCCTCACGGAGAGTCAGATCACGATAACGCAAAACCGGATCCTCGAATCGCTTTCTTCACCTCGGCGATGGAAGACTCGGCAACCTCACGAACCCTAACCCCGCCGCTATCGTAATCAATCAAACGGACACCAAGGCTCGCTAACCGATGCAAATCACGAACCATGCCCTCCTCTCGCCGCACTCCGATAGGCTCCCCATCGACCTACGACTAAGGCATTCGCCACAACATCGCCTTCCCCGTGAGTACGAGATATCGACGTCATAATCATTTAGCAACTCTAACCACCGCCTCGCCGTAAGTTCGGCTCCTCCGCCAAGATATACCGAGGCTCTTGTGGTCTGTATAAATATCCACGTGAACCCCATACAAATAGTGCCTCCGATCTTCAAAGCGTGAATCACCGCCACTCCAAATCATGCGGGTAGTTCCTCTCGTGTATCTTAAGCCGCCGGGATGCGTATGCTATAACTCGCCTCGCTGCATCAACACACATCCCAACCCGATGCCCGACGATCACAATACACCACGTAACCATCCGACCTCCGGAAGAGTAAGAACGGGGCGGTCGTCGCTTTCTCTTTCAAGAATCGAAACCCCGCCACAAGCATCACCATCAAACTTGGCCGCTTTCGAGTCACCCTAGTCAATGGTGCGAGATAAAGCAAACTTCTCCACGAACCGATAATATCTGCAAGGCCCGAAATCGCGAACCTCTCGCCGAGTAAGAGTTCAGGCCAAGTCCTCGATCGCCTCGATCTTCGCCATATCCACTGAATGCCATCACCGGCACAATGTGTCCAAGAAAAGCCACCGAGGTCAACCAAAACTCACATTTGGAAAACTTCGCATACAAATGCCGATCCGAGAATCACAAGATAGCCTCAAATGCTCCGCATGCTCCCGCCTCGAGCGAATAAACCAAGATATCATCAATGAACACTATCACAAACGCGTGTCAAAATGGTTTGAACACTCGGTTCATCAACTCCATGAATACCACGAGCATTGGTCAACCCAAAAGACATGACCACGAACTCATAATGCCCGCACGTCCGAATGCACCCTGGGACATCCACCTCTAACTCGAACCTGATGGTAGCCCGATCGTAGATCAATCTTGGAAAAGCATCTCGCGCCCTGCAACTGATCGAACAAATCATCAATCCTGGGAAGGGGGTATCTGTTCTTAATGGTCACCTTGTTCAGCTGCCTGTAGTCAACACACATGCGCAGCGTCCCGTCTTTCTTCTTCACAAACAATACCGCGCTTCAGGAGAAACACTAGGTCTGATGAAACCCTTCTCCAACAAATCACTCAGCTGCTCCTTCAACTCTCTTAACTCGGCAGGTGCCATCCTGTATGGCGGAATGGAAATAGGCCGAGTGTCTGGCAACACATCTATACAAAACTCAATCTCCCTCTCTGGAGGAATACCCGGGAGGTCGTCTGGAAACACGTCTGAGAACTCTGACCATCGAATCGCTCAAAATCTGGTACCGCAGCCTCAGTATCAAACCCCCGAACGAGATGGTAGATATACCCCTTCTGCACCATCTTCCTAGCCTTGAGGTAGGAAATAAACCTACCTTTCGGCGATACCGTGCTCCCTTCCCACTCAACAACCGCCCTCAGAAATCGAACCGCATTACTTTCTCTCTCAGCCTACATTGGCGTAGCAAGAAGCTTGCCTATCAATCCCCATGATTACGTCGAAGTCAATCATCTCCAACTCTATCAAGTCGCAGCGGTCCGACGATCAGAATGGTCACAGGCAAGCTCTATATACCCGCCGAGCTACCACCGAATCACCCACCGGCGTAGCTACCTCGAAAGGTCTATGGACTCGGGCTCTATCCCTATCCTACTAGCAACAAGGGAGATATATAGACAGAGTAGAACCCGATCTATCAAAGCATATACATCAAACCAGAACCGATAAGGTACCGTGACGACATCGGTGAGGCCTCCGATCCCGCCGGCCGATTAGCATAAATGCGGTTCGAGGACCGCTAGAATCGGGACTCGCGCCACGACCGCCGCGACTGGCTGATCTCGAGTACCACGCCCGGCGAGTAATCGCTTCGGGATGAAGCGGCAACAGACTCGTAGCCGGGCCCTACCCCGCCACGCCGGCCGCAAACCTCGCGAATGACCTGCCGCCACAAGTATGGCAAGTCCTCAGTAGCATAACAGCCCTGCAATGGAATCTACCACAACGCACACCAATGGACCTCGAGCGGTTAGCCCTCGTTACTCGAAACTCAAGTCCTCGCCCCGACCGCCTCGATCGCTCGCCAGATCTTGAAAATGATGTAGGAGTGCTCGAGCCTACTGTGGTGCAACCGACTTCACGCCGATGCCCACCCCGAGACCCACTAAAAGAACCGCCGCCCCGCCTTCTTCTCGCGATATCGGCTACCCGGCGGTCTCTACGCCTCGCATCCCAACGCATGAGCTCGATACGGTAATGTCCATGCCCTGAAGGACACACCGCACAAGACTCGGCCATATAGTCGTTTAGCCCTGGCGTAGCGATGCACCCGGTCTTCCATATTCGCTACGGCAGGAACATATCGAGCTAATGAATCAAACTCGACATTGTACTACTAACTGCGTGCGTCCTCCCGCTCAAGAATAAAATTGCTGATCGTGCCTCTCATCTGCGGAGGCAAGAAGTGTGTGAGAAAAGCCTCAAAACTCATCCCATATCTGGAGGTGCATGCTCTCCCGAAAGCTCCATGAATCGAACCAATCGATCGCGGTATCACACCGATGCGAACCGAATGTCACGACTCGTCTCAAGCCTTGACCACCCGCATAATCCTTCAGAATCGACGGATGAACTCCTCGGATCATCCTCTGGTCTAGACCCGTAAAACTCGCGGCTACAACTCGTGAAGTCCCGTAGCCTCGCTATCCGCCTCCGTGAACAACGGTACTACTGCGAGCCGAACGAATCGAATGGCCGCCTCAAACCTCTCTCATATCCGCCACGACCTTGGCTAGTAATCGCCATCTCCTTGTACTCCTAACTCCTTCGCCCCGGCCGAGGATGCGAGGCGTGGTACTGCGGTCGCTGGGCCGGCGGTGTCATAGAACTCGCCGTCTCGTATAGCCAGGCTCGAGCCCTCGTGACTCGGGTGTCACACTAGCGCCTCTCACGCCTTGCCCTTCTGGCCCGGTTGCCTTACGCGAGGCATATTCATTATAGAAAGGAATGCGTTAGAGGGGGCCAACTTATAACACAGCTCTAAGGCACGATCTCAGAATGAGAAGAATGGAAACCAATCCTAAATAGCCTATAGCCTCCTGATTATTGGTGTGGTGCACAACACACCGATAATCAAGACTCTACTAGATACGGCCTGTAGACACTTTCCGAGAATTAACTGCTCGATACCACTTTTGTCACGACTGCCCGGTTCGTGGATCGTGCCTTACCCGCACCCAAGTAGTCATACATCGAGAACAATCAGCGGAATATAAAACAAGACATGAAACATGATATAACTAGAACATTTTATCTCGATGAAAAGATTGCCTTTTCGCGTATATACATAAACCAAGTTTTTTTTGCGATACATCCCAACTGCATAAACAGACTACGCACTTAAGGAAATAACAACTATGGCGACAGTGGCCCGCCATACCTCGTCTCAGACAAAACTATCTACAACAGGAGATCATACCCAAAAGTAGAGCCTCCGAGAGTGGAGCTCCTAACACCAACGTAGAGATCCTAAGGATGTGGATCTAGCACCGCTTCCTCTAGAACTCGGCATGAACGCAGCCCCGGGCGAGGTCGACAACAGTACCAAGTATGTGAAACTATAAAGTACTTTAAATGAAATCAAGGTATTTAAAACCTTTTCACAAATATAATCGTTCAATTGCACATAGTGCCACATCACAACAATAATAAGAATAGGAAAATCAGAATGTCTAGTCTAGGCCGCGAATGATCGAAGCAAGGCCAACCGCCCATAGTATCATTCTCGTGCCTAGTCCTCGACTTCCGCATCGCATAGTCACACATGCACTGCACGAGGTATTCCCGCGACGGGGTAGCTAGCCCGGCACCTCCCTCGACTTCCGCACCGCATAGCCTCAAAAGACCGCGTAGTCCCATGGACCGCATAGGCATCCGCGTCGGGCTAAACACCCGAATGATCAATCCGGAGCATACCGCACTCCACATAGTCTCATAGACCGCATAGGCCGATAGACCCGCATCAAGGGTGGCAAGCCCTGTATAACAAGTCAGGGTAGGTGATACAATAACGATAACGGACTTACCGGTTAGCAACGTAAGCACGCAGAATAACCCCTTTCACACATTACAAGGCATTTAACACACGCAGATCATAGTATGTCTACCTATCAACCAATCTTACTACACTTAATGTAAAGCAATACAAGGCTTTTATAAACAAACAAGTAAATGCTTCCTTTTATCATTCTTAGGTTGTTATACCTACTTCCCATAAAGCTTAGTATAACTCTTAAGCTTTTGTTTTAACACCAACTATTACTCTTCTGTTAAAATGATTCATTATTCTTTTGACATACTTCAAGGTTCTTATTATTCAGCTTAAGTCAAAAGACATTGCCGATTATCATATGTACGTCTCACGCACTATATATACTTAAAATATCATGCTCGTGAGTATAGGAAGAATCACATACCTTCTCGCGAAATCCACCGCCAAGTCGAGTATGTCGCTACAGAGAATCAAATTTATAATAGTCACAGACATCTATCAAAGTCTAGACTATTCTCAGAGGTCATTCTAAACAGAGGGTCCTCAATTCTATGGAAAGTCGAGCACAACCCTACCCTGAGCTATATAAGTTCATCAGGAAAACAATTCTATGTAAGTACATTCAGATATTCTTCTTTTATACCCTTCTAAGGTGTTACACCAATTCTATTCTTAATAACCTCCTAAGTATTTATACTTATCTCAATACTTCTACAAGATGCATTCTCTAATTACAAAAGAGGGTTAGGATTATTTACCTCGATAAGCCCAATAATATCCAAGTAAAAGTCGATCCCGAGCGAGGTTTAGCTCCTAATCCAAAGCTCCAAGGCGCCCAAGAATCCTTAGAAGTTTCCCACAACTTCTACTAAGTACTAAGGAATTTGGGCTAGGTTAAATTGGGCATTATAACAATACTAGAAGGCAACTTTCCTACCAAGGGAGGGGGTAGGTTTCGCTAGGCTAGAGGGAAGGGCCTCGCCAAAACTTCACTCAAAGGGGAGGGTGTTTGGACGAATTGCTCACAAGGGAGAGGGAGGATTTTTCAAGACTTGAAAGCTTTAGTGGATGAAGAACTCTTCATCTCAAGAGGGTATTTATAGGTCAAGACATGGCCAACCAATGGCCAAGATTTAGCCAAGTGCTAGGCAAGTGTAAGGTCAAGATTAGGCAAGTGTACCTAGCCAACTTGCACACAAAATATCTATCCAACTTTATGACAAGGATTGTCATCCAATCGCCCTATTGCCGTGACAAGTCCACCAATGAGAGGGTGGAAGTGTCGCCTCTCATTGGTCCAAAGTGTTACGCCTCTCGGAAAAATCCGCAAAAATAAGAAATGACATAGCCGAATTTATCCTATGAAAGCCGTGGAAACGCTTCGCCGGAAAACCAATCGCTTTTGTGAGTCAGGCCCAATAATTTTCGCCCAAGCCTAACTTTTAAGGCTAACCTTTAGACGTATTCCTTACGCATATACCGAAATACGGTATAACAACCGGATATGGCGAGCGTCGAGGTCGACGGTTGACAGACAAAGAAGAAGAGACCGTGACGCAGGTCCTTTGGTAGTTATCGTGGTGGACGGCCAAAGCAGCCTAGATTCGCACCACACCGCTCAGAGCACTCCTCGATCGCCCTCAAAGACCCAGAGTATTCGAGGCGGTCGGGGCCCGTGACTTCAGACTTCGGGTGGCAGAGGTGTTTGGCCGGGACCACCCTCGCATGGCCGACGCGGTAGATCCCATTTCGGGAATTGTGGTACTCTCCGAGAGTTTGTTGATTCGCGGCGATCGGGTCATTTTGCGAGGCCTGTCCAACCGGGGCGGCGTGGTGGTAGGGCTCACCCTACGTGGTCTGCGGTTCATCATCTCCTACAGCTACTCGCCCGAGGCGTGGTACTCATGGGCCGCAGGTCGCGGCAGAGGTCGTGGCGCGGTCCAGCTTCTAGCGGTCCTCGAATCGCATTTATGCCTTGTCCACCGGCAGACTGGGAGGCCTCACCGATGTCGCCACAGTACCTTATCGCCTCCGACATGATGTGTATGCCTTGATAGATCCGGTTCTACTGGCCCTATATATCTCCCTTGTTGCTAGTAGGATAGTGGATAGAGCACGAGTCCATAGACCCTTTCAAGTAGCTACGCCAGATGGTGATTCGTGGTAGCTCGGCGGTATTTAGAGCTTGTCGGTGACTTTATGCGCCGACCCAGCGCACTTGATAGAGAGCCGACATGACTGATTTCGACGTGATCATGGGCATGGATTGGCTAGCGTCTTGCTATGCCAGTGTAGACTGCAGGGAGAGAGTGGTACGGTTCCAGTTTCTGGGGGAGCCAGTTATTGAGTGGGAGGAACATCAGACGCCGGGGGTAGGTTTATTTCCTACCTCAAGGCTAGGAAGATGGTGCAGAAGGGGTATATCTACCATCTCATTCGGGTGTTTGATACTGAGGCTGCGGTACCAGATTTTCAGTCAGTTCCAGTAGTCAGAGAGTTCCCAGACGTGTTTCCAGACGACCTCCCGGGTATCCCTCCTGAGAGGGAGATAGAGTTTTGTATTGATGTGCTGCCAGACACTCGGCCTATTTCCATTCCGCCATACAGAATGGCACCTGCCGAGTTGAGAGAGTTGAAGGACCAGCTGAGAGATTTGCTGGAGAAGGGCTTCATCAGACCTAGTGTTTCTCCCTGGGGAGCGCCGGTATTGTTCGTGAAGAAGAAGGACGGGACGCTGCGCATGTGTGTTGATTACAGCACCAACAAGGTGACCATTAAGAAACGAATACCCCTTCCTAGATTGATGATTTGTTCGACCAGCTGCAGGGTGCGAGATGTTTCTCCAAGATTGATCTGCGATCGGGCTATCATCAGGTACGAGTCAGAGAGGCGGATGTCCCTAGGATTGCATTCCGACCAGACGCATTATGAGTTCGTGGTCATGTCTTTTGGTTGACCAATGCTCCGACGGTATTCATGAATTTGATGAACCGAGTGTTCAAACCATTTTTGGACACGCTTGTGATAGTGTTCATCGATGATATCTTGGTTTATTCTCGCCAGAGGCGAGCATGCAGCATTTGAGGATTGTCCGATAGCTTCTCAGACCCAGCTTATACGCCAAGTTTTCCAAATGTCAGTGTTGGTTAACTTCTTTGGCTTTTCTTGGGCATATTGTCCTGGCTGATGGTATTCGTGGATACGCCAAGATCGAAGCGATCGAGTTGGCCTCGACCTACTACTCCGGCTGCAGGTTCACGCTCGGGCCTGCAGTTATTATCGCGTTCAGAGAAGTTTGCTTCTATCTACGCACCATTGACTCTACCGACTCGGAAGGCGCTAAGTTTCAGATGGACTGATGCTTGGAGCGTGGTTTCCATTCTTGAAAGAGAGATCGACGACCGCCTCGCTTTACTCTTCCGCAGGTCCAGACGGCTATGTCGTGTATTGTGATGCGTTAGGCATCGGGTTGGGATGCGTGTTGATGCAACAGGGCAAGGTTATAGCGTATGCATCCCGACATCTTAAGAAACACGAGAGGAACTACCCCACCCATGATTTAGAGTTGGCAGCGGTGATTCACGCCTTGAAGATCTGGAGGCACTATTTGTATGGGGTTCATGTGGATATTTATACAGACCACAAGAGCCTCCAGTATATCTTCAGCCAGAGGGAGCTGAACTTACGACAGAGACGGTGGTTAGAGCTGCTCAAGGATTATGATGTTGACATCCTGTACCACCCGGGGAAGGCCAATGTTGTGGCAGATGCTCTTAGTCGTAGGTCGATGGGGAGTCTATCAGATGTGCAGCCGGAGAGGAGAGGCCTGGTTCGCGATTTGCATCAGTTAGCGAGCCTTGGTGTCCGTTTGATTGATTCTGGTAGCAGTGGGGTTCGAGTTCGAGAGGTTGCCGAGTCTTCCATCGTCGAGGAGGTGAAGAGGCAACAGTTTGAGGATCCGGTTTTGATTCGGTATCGCGATACAGCTCTTCGTGAGGGCAAGGGTCCTTTTGAGGTAGCACCTGATGGGGTGCTAAGGTTTGAGGGCAGGTTGTGTGTTCCAGATGTTTCAGGACTTCGGCAGCAGGTTCTTGGGGAAGCACACAGCGCGCGTTACTCTATCCATCCAGGGTCGACCAAGATGTACCACGACCTTAGATCTGTGTATTGGTGGGATGGCTTGAAGAGGGACGTTGCAGAGTTCGTAGCTCAGTGCCCGTGTTGTCAGCAGGTGAAGGTAGAGCACCAGAGGCCTGGTGGTTTGTTGCAGACGATAGAGATCCCGACCTGGAAGTGGGAGGTGATCAACATGGACTTTATCACAGGATTACCTCGCACTCAGAGGAGACATGATTCTATTTGGGTTATCGTCGACAGGCTGACGAAATCAGCCCACTTTCTTCCCGTCAGGAAGACTTTTTCTACCGAGGATTATGCCGCACTTACATCCGAGAGATCGCCGATCGCATGGAGTCCCTATTTCGATCATATCGCATGCAGGAGCCCGCCACGCTAACTTCGGAGGTCTTTCCGTAGGGTTTATGGACGCAGTGAGCTCGAGTAATCGCATTCCATCCACGCATGCATCGGACAAAGTGAGCGCACTATCCGCACTCTTGAGGATATGCCGCGAGCCCGTGTTATTGACTTCGTGGGTAGCCGGGAGGATCATTTGCCTCTAGTTGAGTTTCGTGATAATAATAGCTACCACTCCAAGATTCGATGGCGCCTTATGAGGCCTTGTATGGGAGGAAGTGCATCGCCGATAGCTGGTTTGATGTAGGCGAGGTGCGCTTAGTGGGACCAGATTTGCGCAGCAGTGGATAAGGTGAAGCTTATCCAGAGAGGTTCTTGACACCGTAGTCGCGAAGTCATACGCAGATCATCGTCGTCGGCATCCGGAGTTCGAGGTTGATGATTGGGTTTTCTGAAGGTGTCACCCATGAAGCGGTGTGATGAGATTCGGGAAGAAAGGGAAACTCAACCCAAGGTACATCGGGCCCTATCGATTGTCCGCAGGTAGGCAAGGTTGCCTATGAGTTGATCTGCCGTCCGATCCGAGGCGCAGCATCCGGTGTTTCACGTTTATGCCGGCGAGATGTATCGGATCCATCTAGGTGCACCCGATTGACGATGTCCAGTGACCGAGGGTTATCGTATGAGGAGATTCCCATAGCGATAATCGATCGTCGTTAGCGTCTCGCGACCAAGGACGTGGCTTCCGTCAAAGTCTTGTGGCGGAACGAGCTCGTGGAGGAGATGACGGGAAGTCGGCGAGGACATGAGGCGTAAGTATCCTCACCTATTCCCCACACCTCCGTAATTCACTTTCCTACTTGTAAATTTTCATTGTCATATTTGCCTAAGTGTTGTTTTGTGGCCGATGTGGCATTTGTAAACTGCTTTAGTTATGAAGAACCTTATCGTTAATCGTTTGGGAAGGAACATTCGGGACGAATGTTTCTAAGGAGGGTAGAATGTTATACCCCGTATTTCCAGAGTATGTACGTGAGGGTGTACGTACAAAAGCTTAGCCTTAGTTAGGCATTATGGACGAAAAAGTTTGTTCACAACTCGCTTAAAGAATCGTTTTTCGACGAAACGTTTTACTAAACTCGCGTAGGTAAATTCCGCTATGTCATTTATAATTTTTGCGGATTTTTCCGAGAGATGAAACATTTTGGACCAACGGAGGGTGACATTTGTCACCCTCATCGACGACAAAATGGGCATAGTTGGCACGTTTTTTGTGCCTTTGCACAAGTCAAGGAGTTGGTCGGATATTTGTGTAGTAGATGGATAAGGACACTTGCCTAAATCCTCACCCTACACTTGCATAGCACTTGGCTTCATCTTGGTCATTGGTTGGCCTTTGCTTGACCTATAAATACCCCTCTAACTTGAAGGTTTTCTTCATCCACAAATCCATTCTCCAAGTCTTGAAAATCCTTCCCCTCTCTTGTTGTGTTTCGTCCAAGCCTCCTCTCCCCGCTGAGTGAAGCTTAGCCAAACACCCCTCCCTTGGTAGAAAAGTTGTCTTCCAAGTATAGTTACTATTCCAAAATACCCTAGCCCAAATCCCTCAGTAGTATTTTAGTAGAAGTTGTGTAGAACTTCTAAGGGTTTCTTGGAGCTATCTGAGCGCATAAATTAGGAGATAAACCTTGCTCAGAGCGACATTTAACTTGGATAATTTTGGGCTTATCGAGGTAAAACTCTTATCCTTCTATTGTAATTGGATATTACATAAAAGAATAGTATAGACTTGAGTATAAGATACATCAAGGATATTAAAGAATAGAATTGAATCGTTATCACAAAGTAGGGTATAAATGAAGAATAATTGAACTGTACTTACATAGACTGTTTACTGAGACTTGGGTAGCTTACCGCAGGGAAATATCGCCCAATTTTCCGTAGGATAGAGAAACCCTCTCGCTTAGAATCACATGAGTAGTGCGGGCGTTGATAGGCGTGTCGACTATTATAGGTTGATTCTGCCCGCGACATATTCGACTTGGCGGTGGATTTCGCAGAAGGTATGTGATTCTTCCTAAGCATGATATTTTAAAATATGTATATATATATAGTACGGTAGACGCATGTGTTAATCGAATAATAATTACGCAATGTCTTTTGACTTAAGCTGAATAATAATTACGCAATGTCTTTTGACTTAAGCCGAATAATAAGAATCTTGATGCATTTCAAAAGAATCTTGAATCATTTTTAATGTAAGAGAACTAATTGGTTTTAAACAAAAGCTTAAGAGTTATACTAACTTCATGGGAAGTTAGGTATAACAACTTAAGAAAGATAAAAGGAACGGTTTACTTATGTGTTTATAAAAGACTTATATTGATTTCTGGAAAGCATAATAAGATGGTTTGATATAATACTATGGGTGTTAGTGTCTTGTAACGTTTGTGTAAAAGGGTATTCTTGTTGTGCTTATGTTGTTTAACGATAAGCTGTTATGTTAGTATTATATCACTCACCTACATGATACCGGGGTTAAGGCGCCTCCGACGCGGGTATACCTCGTGCATCAGGTGACTATGATGCGAGGATACCTACGCGGGTCCAGGGGACCTATGCGGAGCTACGAGAGTTCCAGGTTAGTGTGCGGGGTTATACCTCATACGGTCTATGTGGCCATGCGGACTACGAGTCCAGGACGATGCCGAGGAGTAGCTACCCTCGATGCGGGGTTATACCCTATGCGGGCCTATGTGAGTGGCCTATGCGGGCTACGGGAGTCCAGGATTAGGCTTGCATAATGATACTATGGGAGATTGGCCCTGTTTCGATCATTTGCAGCCTAGAAAAGACCTGTTACAGTTTACCCATTGTTGCTCTTGTTTATGATGTGGCACTATGCGCATACATCGTTGTTTCGCATATTTGTAAAATTGGTTTTAAAATGATATGATTTCATTTAAGTACTTTACGCTTCACATACTTAGTACTGTTATCGACCTCCTTCGGGCCGTTCATGCCGCAGGTAAGGGCAAGCAGTGCTAGATCCACATCCTTAGGATCTCTTTGCTTTGGTGTCAGGAGCTCCATCTTCTCCGGAGGCTCGACTTTTGGGTATGATCTCCCTGTTGTTGTATATAGTTTTGTACATTCAGGGTATGGCGGGGCCCTGTCCCGCCATAGTTGTTATCTTCTTAGAGGTCTGTAGTCCTATTGTACAGTTGGGATGTAACTGCAAAACTATGTTTATATATATATATGCCGGAAGGCGACATTTTCTCACATAAAACTGTGTCTCATTTTACAACTGTTTCATGTCTTGTTTTTATATTCCACTGATTACTCTGATGTATGACTACTTGGGTGCCCGGGTAAGGCACCAGTCACGGGCCCCGGAACGGGTCGTGACAATACCTCTAGGAATTAAAGAAAATGTACAATATGACGGGACAAGGCCCCGCCGTACCCTGAAACACACAAAAGTCTAAACCAAATGTACCATTGGTAAGCTCCGGAGTAATGGAGCTTTTTCCCAAAGACTGAACAGAGATCCTAAGAGAGAGGATCACCAACTTGTGTACCTACACCTGTGGAATGAAACGCAGCCCCCGAGGAAAGCGGGTCAGTATGAAAGATGTATCAAGTATGTGAAACTGTAAGTATTGTAAATAAAATCATAACAGCCCAAAATATAACAGGGAGCAAGTATGAAAATCAAAATACCAGTATCACTATACCTTGTAAAAAGTGATAAAAATGAGAGTCAACGTACCTTTTAAAATATGCCTTTTAAAAGTAAGATCAACCGTGTCCTTTCAAATTATGAATCAATATCATTTAAAAATGTGAAATCAACCGTACCTTTTACAATAAGAGTCATATCAACATCATGAATGCTTGATCATAGAATCATCAATTCCATATATATGTAGATAAGTTCCTCATGTAACATAAATCGGGCCTTTATTGAGGGACTCGATGGAATCATCAATATAATGTAACCCGGCCCATTTTGGAGCTCGATGTAATTATCAATGTGTGTGTCGTAACCTGACCCATTTGCGGGACTCGGTGTATGCTTCAACATGAGACGTAACCCGCCCATTTGTGGGACTCGGTGTAATGATGCAATATGTGACGTAACCCGGCCCATTTGCAGGACTCGGTGTAATGATGCAATATGTGACGTAACCCAGCCCATTTGTGGGACTCGGTGTAATGATGCAATATGACGTAACCCGGCTCATTTGTGGGACTCAGTGTTGTCACGACCACCAAGCTCGCGATCGTGCCCTACCGGCACCTACGATTATACATCAGAGAAAATCAGCGGAACATACCTGAAACTCATAACATACATCAATAGTAAGTAAACCCCAGGCTAGCCGATAAGGCTACCTCCCTGGACATATATATAAGTACATTGCCAAAAGCAATTACATTTTTTTTTACAAACCGACCCACAAGATATGACTACAGACCTCTAAGAGTTTTAACATAACAACTGTGATGGGACAGGGCCCCGCCATACCCCTGAATGTACAACCACTGACAAATACCAGGGATCTGAACAAAGGACAAGCCTCCGGAGTAATGGAGCTTCTCAACAGCTGAACAGTGATCCTAAGAGTGAGGATCAACAACATGTTTAACTTTACCTGCGGCATGAACGCAACCCCCCGAGGAAAGAGGGTCAATACAAAATATGCATCAAGTATGTGAAACTGAAAGTACTGTAATGAAATCATATAGTCTAAAATAAAGCTGGAGACAAGTATGATAACCAATCTAACAGTACATTGTGCCTTACTAATAATGAGAGTAAACAAGAGTACACTTTACTGCATAAAAATAGGAGGCTTATGATCAAATTAGGGCCACCTGCCCGTAGTATCATTAAGCAATCCTACTCCTGGGACTATTTCACCCGCATAGGTCATGTGGACCCGTAATGGAGCAATTTGCTCCGCATGGGACTATTTCACCCGCATAAGACTATTTCACCCGCATGGGCCCGGTGAGCCGCAATGAGTACAAACGCCGCACTCACATCGTGGGTAGCAAATCCACGGAATATGTAGTAACCCGGGGGTTTACTCCGCAAGAATAACATAACACTAGCACAACCGGATATCATACATAAAATAAGCAAGTTAAGAAATCCCTTAACTTCTTATTAGACTTTAATTATCATTGTCACGACCCGACCCCGGGCCCGCGACTGGTGCCCTACCTGGGCACCCTTACAGGTATACATCAGAGATAATCAGCGGAACATACATAAACTTAACAAGAAATAAATAACAGGTTAGCCGATAAGGATACCCTCCTGGATACATATAACTATGTAAAACCAAAAGCAGTTACCTTTTTTTTTTTTTTTTACAAAGCGACCCACAAGATATGACTACAGACCTCTAAGAGTTTTGACATAACAACTGTGACGGGACAGGGCCCCGCCATACCCCTGAATGTACAACAACCGAAAATACCAGGGATCCGAACCAAAGATAAGCCTCCGGAGTGAATTGAGCTTTTACCCAAAACTGAACAGAGATCCTAGAGCGAGGATCACCAACTCAGGTACCTAAAACTCAGCATAAACGCAGCCCCGAAGGGGTCACATAACAAAAATTTAGTATGGAACGGAAATAAGGTACAGTGAACAAATCATAACTACACGAAAGAATGACAGGGGCAAGTATAAAAAGGAAATACCAGATCCTACCGTGCCATTACAACTCAATAACTTAATCACACATTATTATCTTTTCCCATTTTCAATAAGAGTTATAATCAAGTTCTTACGTACATACTTAGGGAAAATCATCAAATTTATAAACTCATAACTTACATATCTTGCATCACATAAAATCCGGCCCTTTATGGAGGGACGCCTCATTTTGCAGTTCACTTTGATTATCCATACGTGATAACGTAACCCGGCCCATTTGCGGGGCACGACGAATTCATAAAAAGTCTTCCCACGAAGGTATACTGCCCGGCCCATTTTGGGACGCGATAAAGTCATATAGTCTGATCATAAAGGTATACTGCCCGGCCCATTCCTGGGACGCGATAATGTCATATAGTCTACCCATAAAGGTATATTGCCCGGCCCATTCCTAGGACGCGATAATGTCATATAGTCTGCCCATAAAGGTATACTGCCCGGCCCATTCCTGGGACGCGATAATGTCATATAGTCTGCCCATAAAGGTATATTGCTCGACCCATTCCTGGGACGCGATAATGTCATATAGTCTGCCCATAAAGGTATACTTCCCGGCCCATTCCTGGGACGCGATAATGTTTCTTTACATAACATTTTAAACCCTCTTCTCACTTCTTCTTAAGTCGTTATAACAACTTCCCATAAAGCTATTATAACAACCTTTTCAATTTGGAGAACTTAAGGCACTTTTATTCCTTATTACTTTAGGGAAAATTAAACTCAAAAGTACTACGTACATACATACTTAAAAAGAATCTTAAAACTCCTCTTTTTAAATCAATAAACTTCTTCTTTTGAAAACTCAAGTTACATTCTCTTTTGAAATCAAGCCTCTTAACTTTTGAAATAATTCATGGCAACTAAACTTTTTAAATCAAATCATTCCTTTCTTTAAGAATCAAGTCCCATAACTTGAAAAGTAAAGTCTCATAACCTTTTTAGAAATCAAGGTTCATAGTCTTAAAACTTCATAACATAAACTCTTTTAATTTAAGTAACATATACTTTTATGAGTTGTGAATAGGTTATACTCGTTTATAACGATCTTATTAAAGAAGCCATGATCTAGAAAATGTAATACAATTTTGTCTTATCTTAGTTTCTATGCAGATGGAGAATTCTACTCATTTTAATATAATTGATTGTCGATACATTTTCTTTCTTAACGCTGTAATGTCTTGTTCGATACTTATTCTTATTCGTGCAGTAAATTATCAAAGTCAACTCGACTCCAATTACTTTCTAACGACTCTTACCAACATCCCTCATAAGACTTGGTAAGACTGTCCATTCCTTAAGGCACATTCTCGGCATTATCACTATCCATAACAATGTCAATTGTCTTCCAATTTCCTTTTTCAATCCAAGTTGTTATTCCAACATGTTATATACATAATAACACTTACAACAACTATAAATCCTTTCTTCCTTAACATGCGACGATTGTAACTATCGACCAAATTGATTACAATATTAATGGCTAACTTGTCCATTTTTCAGTTTTAACATGTCGACATGATCCAAATCTTTTCAAACTTCAATATATATACCACATGCTCATTTCTTAACTACTATAACATGTAATATTCAATTACATTAAGAAGATGAAGATTTTACCTCAATAAGCCCTAATAATGTCCAAGCGTAAAAGTCGATCCTTAGCAACTTTTAGCTCCTCTTCTTATGCTCCAATCCGCTCCAAGCACTCCTTAGAAGCTCATGAAGAACTCACCTTCAAGTTCCATCTTCAAAGTTGATGAACACCTTAGGTTTTCGCCTTGCGACTAACGTGAAAACGTCGTTTTTCCGAGATCTTTCTATTGAGATATCATTACAATACCCCTAGGAACCTTGGGTTAAAGTCTTGTGGCTAATGAACCACAAACGAAAATATTTTCTTGTTCTATGATGGCAAACCCGAGAGCCTCTTCTCAAGAACATCAAGTTCTTGATTTAATTCTAAGTGTAGAATTGTCTTGCACTAGTATAGGATATATACAACAACCAATGACCTAGATTAAAACACTTGTGTGGATGAGATGTGGTCAACAATATCAAGCCAAGTGGCTCTTGACTTGTCTTCATTTTTTCCGCCCCACATGGCACTTGGAGGGTGACATGTGTCGCCCTCCGGTTGGTCTAAAATATTTCATCTCTCGAAATTCCGATAAATTCTATAAGTCTCAAATATCAAATTCGGGAACTCAATTTTCCTTCCCGAGGCTCGAAATCATTTTCCGTAGGAAAAAGCAATCCTTCTTTCGTTTCAATTTTTAAAGTCGTGTTTTCTCACGTACATTCTCTTAAACACGTGTCCTGGAACTACAGGGTGTAACATTCTTCCCCCCTTAGAAACATTCGTCCCTGAATGTTCTTTCGGAGTCCATTCTAATTAGATAGCGACATAGTCTCCTCATACTACACACTTCATACAAAATATGCTACCCATGGCCACATAACAATACTTATACTAAAACGTTAACCTGAACTCCAAGTGTCGACGTTGGTTATCTGCATAAAGCTTCTGCTGACTCCGAGCATACAAAAAATCTTTCCTGGATAAGCTTCACCTTATCCACAGCCCGTTGAATCTAGTCTGGGCTAATTATCTGAACCTCGCCTTCATTGAACCAACCAATTGGCGATTCTACACTTTCTTTCATACAAAGCCTCGTACCGGGCCATCTGAATACTAGAACGGTAACGGGTATTATACGAAACTTATCGAGAGGCAAAAGATCCTCCCTATTACCCCTGAAATCAATAACACAGGCCCGCAACCTATCCTCAAGGGTCTGGATAACATGTCCTGCCTGTCTGTCGGCCTGAGGGTGAAATGTAACACCGAGACTCACATGTGTCCCCAATCTCTCCTGGAAAAACCTCCAGAAGCTAGCCGTAAACTGGGCTCATCTGTCTGTCATAAATAATGTAGGAACCCCGTGCAGTCTCATAATCATCCTGATATATACTCTCGCATAATCCTCAATTGCCTCAACACAATACTTTTCCCACGGTTATCTAAAACAGTAACCTATGGCATGACGACGCTGAAGATCTTACCTGTCTCACACCCATCGCCTAACAACCTAGGTACACATAACCCCATACTGATTCTGGCCCCCAATCACTGGAGTCACTCTATTAAACAATATAAGGCCATTTCCGGCTCTCACGACCTGGTTCCGGTGGAACGCGTCCACGAACCCGTAAAACAATTAACTAGACTTGGGCCTTGTACCCTCGTGACCCTGTCACGTAGAGGGACTACTACCAACTGATCCCACCGCACTTCAAACTATGAGGCGACCCGTAATAGGTCCTCAACCCGACCCACCGTCGCGCTTAACTCTTACCCAAAGTCTGCATAAAATCTTATTGCCCGAGAAGGTCTTATATACCTAAGGTCTCGGCGGTATCAATATTCTTAGGCTCGCATTTTCCATGCACCAAGCCTACCTTATCAGTCCCCCCGTAAACGGGTACTATAACTTCTCATGATACCATAATCGTGTTGTCTTGATCACAACAACCATTACTTACTCCATACAGATCTCATCCGTACAATTCTCTTAATCCTACCACGTAGCTTAATCTATTAACATGACATTCCATTAAGTTCCTTAACATGACTTCTTAAGGGTTCACTACCCTATCAGACAACTCATCATTTCCTAATCATCTCAAAATAAAACATAAGACCTTGGCGAGAATTCATTAATTGTTCCATACCTTCCCGGTATCTAGTTAGTCCTTACCAACTCTTGGTAATCTAAAATCATTCCAGGAAACACGCGTCTGACCCTCATACATAACTCCGTATAGCTGTATGTCATAATACCAACTATACTACAATCATTATCAACCTGGATACGCAATCCACATAGTCCTTCCTGGGTCACTGCTGCATTTCTCATAGCTGCAATCAACATAACTCGTTAGGGAAAGACGACCCTAACAACACAGCTCTATCGCACGATCTCAGAGTGAGAAGAATGGAAACTAATGCTAAATGTCCTGCAGCCTCCTGGTTATAGATGTGGTGCACAACACACCGATCTACCAGACACGGTCTGTAGACACTTTCCGAGGACTAACTGCTCTGATACCACTTTTGTCACGACTCAGGCCGGTCCGCGATCGTGCCCTACCAGGCACCCTTACAGTATACATCGTAGATAATCACGAATGTACATAAACTTAACAAGAAATAAATAACAGGTTAGCCGATAAGGCTACCCTCCTGGATACATATAACTATGTAAAACCAAAAGCAGTTACCTCTTTTTTTTCTTTTTTTTACAAAGCGACCCACAAGATATGACTACAGACCTCTAAGAGTTTTGACATAACAACTGTGACGGGACAGGGCCCCGCCATACCCATGAATGTACAACAACCGACAATACCAGGGATCCGAACCAAAGATAAGCCTCCAGAGTGAATGGAGCTTTTACATAAAACTGAACAGAGATCCTAGAGCGAGGATCACCAACCTGTGTACCTAAAACCTGCGGGCATGAATGCATCCCCCCGAAGGGGGTCAGTACAACATGTACCGAGTATGGAATGGAAATAAGGTACAGTAAACAAATCATAACTGCACGAAAGAATGACATGGGCAAGTATAAAAAGGAAATACCAGATCCTACCGTGCCATTACAACTCATGAACTTAATCACACATTATTATCTTTTCCCATTTTCAATAAGAGTTATAATCAAGTTCTTACGTACATACTTAGGGAAAATCATCAAATTTATAAACTCATAACTTACGTATCTTGCATCACATAAAAATCCGGCCCTTTATGGAGGGACGCCTCATTTTGGAGTTCACTTTGATTATCCATACGTGATAACGTAACCCGACCCATTTGTGGGACACGACGAATTCATAAAAAGTCTTCCCACGAAGGTATAATGCCCGACCCATTCTGTGACGCGATAAAGTCATATAGTCTACCCATAAAGGTATACTGCCCGGCCCATTCCTGGGACGCGATAATGTCATATAGTCTGCCCATAAAGGTATAGTGCCCGGCCCATTCCTGGGACGCGATAATGTCATATAGTCTTCCCATAAAGGCATACTGCCCGGCCCATTCCTGGGACGCGATAATGTCATATAGTCTGCCCATAAAGGTATACTGCTCGGCCCATTCCTGGGACGCGATAATGTCATATAGTCTGCCCATAAAGGTATACTTCCCGGCCCATTCCTGGGATGCGATAATGTTTCTTTACATAACATTTTAAACCCTATTTTCACTTCTTCTTAAGTCGTTATAACAACTTCCCATAAAGCTATTATAACAACCTTTTCAATTTAGAGAACTTAAAGCACTTTTATTCCTTATTACTTTAGGGAAAATTAAACCCAAAAGTACTACGTACATACATACTTAAAAAGAATCTTAAAACTCCTTCTCTTTTTAAATCAATAAACTTCTTCTTTTGAAAACTCAAGTTACATTCTCTTTTGAAATCAAGCCTCTTAACTTTTGAAATAATTCATGGCAACCAAACTTCTTAAATCAAATCATTCCTTTCTTTAAGAATCAATTCCCATAACTTGAAAAGTAAAGTCTCATAACCTTTTTAGAAATCAAGGTTCATAGTCTTAAAACTTCATAACATAAACTCTTTTAATTTAAGTAACATATACTTTTATGAGTTTTGAATAGGTTATACTCGTTTATAACGATCTTATTAAAGCAGTCATGATCTAGAAAATGTAATACAATTTTGTCTTATCTTAGTTTCTATGCAGATGGAGAATTCTACTCATTTTAATATAATTGATTGTCGATACAATTTCTTTATTAACGATGCAATGGCTTGTTCGATACTTATTCTCATTCGTGCAGTAAATTAGCAAAGTCAACTCGACTCCAATTACTTCCTAACGACTCTTACCAACATCCCCCATAAGACTTGGTAAGAACTTAGGATAACTTAGACATAACTTTTACATAGAGTAAATCAACATACATACCTCTTAACTTCTAAGAGTAGAAGGAATCATGAAATAGTACCACATGTACATTTCATACATAGAATCATGCCAAAAGAAGGAAGAGGTTCACATACCTCGCGACGATTATCGATAAGTAGAAAAATGCTCCAAAGTACTTCAACCTTGATAGCTATTCCATCCTCCAAGTAGAATACGCTATACTTAGTACTTCAACCTATAATGGCCATAATACGTCTATTAACCTCTAGCTTCAAACGTAGAATATTCTAAGTGTAAAGTCACCAAATTCTACGGAAAATCGGACAACATTTCCTTTGTTTCTACGTACTTTTCCACCTTTTTCAAGGCCCGAAAATCAATAACCAAACGCCACATTTAAGGCCCAATAATTCAGCAAATACAAAGGGGATTACACGCTTAATAGGACGTGTAAAATTCTGTCCTACAATCTATATAAAACTGTCCATTCCTTAAGGCACATTCTCGGCATTATCACTATCCATAACAATGTCAATTGTCTTCCAATTTCCTTTTTCAATCCAAGTTGTTATTCCAACATGTTATATACATAATAACAATTACAACAACTATAAATCCTTTCTTCCTTAACATGCGACGATTTCAAACTTCAATATATATACCACATGCTCATTTCTTAACTACTATAACATGTAATCTTCAATTACATTAAGAAGATTTTACCTCAATAAGCCTTAATAATGTCCAAGCGTAAAAGTCGATCCTTAGCAACTTTTAGCTCCTCTTCTTATGCTCCAATCCGCTCCAAGCACTCCTTAGAAGCTCATGAAGAACTCCTCTTCAAGTTCCATCTTCAAAGTTGAAGAACACCTTAGGTTTTCGCCTTGCGACTAACGTGAAAACGTCCTTTTTCCGAGATCTTTCTATTGAGATATCCTTACAATACCCCTAGGAACCTTGGGTTAAAGTCTTGTGGCTAATGAACCACAAACGTAAATATTTTCTTATTCTATGATGGCAAACCCGAGAGCCTCTTCTCAAGAACATCAAGTTCTTGATTTAATTCTAAGTGTAGAATTGTCTTGCACTAGTATAGGATATATACAACAACCAAGGGCCTAGATTAAAACACTTGTGTGGATGAGCTGTGGTCAACAATATCAAGCCAAGTGGCTCTTGACTTGTCTTCATTTTTTCCGCCCCACATGGCACTTGGAGGGTGACACGTGTCGCCCTCCGGTTGGTCTAAAATATTTCATCTCCCGAAATTCCGATAAATTCTATAAGTCTCAAATATCAAATTCGGGAACTCAATTCTCAATAACGAATAATTTTCCTTCCCGAGGCTCGAAATCATTTTCCATAGAAAAAAACAATCCTTCTTTCGTTTCAATTTTTAAAGTTGTGTTTCTCACGTACATTCTCTTAAACACGTGTCCTGGAACTACGGGGTGTAACAATCATGCACTCTCATTTTATTTAACCTAAGGCACTAACATGTCATGAAAAATCCGGGAATTTTACCCAAAGTACTACGTACTTCTATTCTTTTCAAAAGACTCTTTTTTAAATAAAAACCCCAAGATACTAACACCCTTAGTATCAAGGCATGCTTACTTTCTCAAAACAAGTCACTACACCTTAGAAATTCATTTCAAGGCCTTTAAACCAAGTGACTTCTACTTTCAAAACTTAGGCAACTTATGCCTTTAAATCAAGTAGACCACTCTCTTAACTTTCCATAAAGTCGTTATAACTAACTTCCCATAAAGTCGTTATAACTCTTTATGTTTTAGACAAACCAAGACAATTACGTTCCTTTATGAAACCAAGAGACTTATATTTTTGACCCAAGTATCATATACTTTCAAATCAAGTTTCATAACTTTCAGAATACTTCAAGTTCCTTAACTTTAGAATTCAAGTCTCCTAACTTTAAAATACTTCAAGTAACCCATACTTTTCCAAATCAAGTATTCTATTCTTTTTAAGTCAAGTAATCTTTACATGTAACATCAAGTAACATATACTTTTAAAAGCCGAGTTACTTCACTTTTCGAAATCAAGGAAAGGATACCAAACTGAAACCAAGTTCACTTAAAATACGTATGTCTACCGTACTATACCTTTATAAATACCCATGCTCAAGAGATAGGGAAGAGTTCACATACCTCTCCGACTTAATCCACTTGTCAAGTTGAATATGCCGCACGTAGAATGTCAACCTATAATGACCATAATACGTCTATCAACTTCTAGCTTTCCAACGTAGAATATTCTAAGTGTAAAGCTTCCTATTCTACGGGAAATTGGGCAGCACCTCCTTTGTTTCTACGTACTTTTTCACCTTTTTCAAGGCCCGAAATGAATAACCAACATGCCACATTTAAAGCGAAACAAATCAGCAAATCAAAGGGGATTATACGCCTAACATGACGTATAAAATTTTGTCCCACAATTAATATAAAACTGTCCAATATTAAAAGGTCATTCTCGGCTCAATTGTGTATCAACATAAACATAAAGTTCATTACAATTCCTTTTCAATCCAAATTGTTCTTCTAACATGTTATATGTCACACCCTGAACCCCGGGCCCGTGACTGGTGCCCTACCTGGGCACCCTCATATTCATACAATACAATATACCGCGGAAGATAAATAACACTCATTTTTTTAAAAAAACCAAGGCAAAGCCTGTCACGACCCGAACCCCGGGCCCGTGACTGGTGCCCTACCTGGGCACTCTTCTACCTAAATGACATAATTAAACCGCGGAACTAAATAACACCTCATTTTTTTTCTTTTTTAAAACCAACGAACATGCAAGGGCAAAGCCGACAAGGCTGCCATATAATATACATAATCAAAAGGCACTACACTGTACATGAGTCCAATCCCACATATGAATACAGACCTCTAAGAGTTTTACTGAACTATGACGGGACAAGACCCCGCAGTACCCATAACTGTACAAAAGCCTGTAATGAAGGATCTATACCAAAATGATAAACTCTGGAACAGATAGAGCTATCCAAAAGCTCTGAGCAAGCGTCCTACACTTGTCGATCACCAAATTGCGTACCTAAACCTGCGGCATGAACGCAGCCCCCGGAGAAAGGGGGTCAGTACGAAGAATGTACCAAGTATATGAAACAATAAGTACTGTAAAGGAAATCACGCAGTCCACATATAACCGGAAGCAAGTATGATAAATCCAAAACAACATCACACCGAACCTTGCAAATATGAGAGTAATGCCATCATTTTTACCTTTTAAGTTATGCCTTTAACAATGAGATTAATTGTTCCACCTTAAGTCATAAACACACTGCACCCTTTCATTAATGAAATCACTACTGTTTCAAAACATGAAGGTCGTGCCAGTGCCAGGGTCAACCACCCTTTGTGTTATAATGCAACATATCATAGGACTATTTCACCCGCAAGGGACTATTTCACCCGCATAGGTCCCGTAGACCCGCAATGAGTCATCGGTACACAATACTCGCATCACGGATAGCTAATCCATGGCTTATATATCCCGGGAATTTAACCCGTCCGAGTCTATCCGACCCGCCGTGAGTGTGTACCACTCACACCATGGGGAGATACTCTATGATATCTCTTTAACCAAGTTGTCGGCCCTTTATGGAGGGATGCAGAGATGTGGAAATACGACACTTGCACGAATGTCTATATGAGCAACCCATATGCAAGCAAACCACTCTTGACCTTTATTTATAAAATGAATAAACCATCATTTTAGCAAACCAAGACAATACCATGCCTTTCCTTTTTTAGACAAACAAAGAAAATACCATGCCTTTCCTTTTTACATAAACCAAGACAATACCATGCCTTTACACAAACCAAGACAATTACTATGCCTTTCCTTTTTACATAAACCAAGACAATTACCATGCCTTCTTTTTTTACACAAACCAAGAGTAATTCTTATTTAAGCAAGCCAAAGTACTATCAAGGCACAAATAGAATAATTCTCATTTAAACAAGCCAAAGTACTATCAAGGCACAAATAGAATAATTCTCATTTAAACAAGCCAAAGTACTATCAAGGCACAAATAGAATAATTCTCATTTAAACAAGCCAAAGTACTACGTACGTCCATTCTTTTCAAAAGACTCCTTTTTATATAAAACCCCAAGATACTAACACTCGTAGTATAATGGCATGTCTATTTTTCAAATTAAGTTACTACACCTTTAGAAATTCATTTCAAGGCTTTGAAACCAAGTAACTTCTAATTTCACAACCTAGGCAACTCATGCCTATCAATCAAATAGACCACTCTCTTAACCTTTCATAAAACCGTTTTAACTAACTTCCCATAAAACCGTTATAATTCTTTATGTATTAGACAAATTCATTCTTCTTATAACCAAGAGACTTATACTTTTAAACCGAAGTATCATATACTTTCAAATCAAGTTTCTCAACTTTAGAAATCAAGTCTCTTAACTTTAGAAATCAAGTAGCTTATACTTTTAAATCCCAAGTAACTCACACCTTTAAAACAAGTTACATCTCTTTAAATCATGTCATGTCTCCTCTTTTAAATCAATTAAGTAAATCACTCATTTGACTCCCCTAAAGCCGTTATAACAAACTTCTCATCAAGCCATTATAACAACCTTTAGGTTTTGGAACTAAGACACTATCCAAAAGATTAGGAAACCACTTCCTTTTTAAGACTCTAAATACTTCAAGTAAAACAACCTTCACTTTTGAAAATCCAACTTTTATCAAGGGAATGGATTATAACAACTTCTAATTTAAACATCCAAAGTACAATCAAGGAAGTATATAGAACAACTTCTATATTAGGCAATCCAAGTACAATCAATGAGTAGATCATTTAAGGAGTAGGATTTACTTACTTTACCATAAGAAATCATGCTAGAAGAAGAAGAGATGGTTCACAAACCTTTTCGGCTTAATCCACAAGCTAAGTCGAATACGCCGCACGTAGAATTGTCAACCTATAATGGCCACAACACGACTATCAACTTCTAGCTTCTAACGTAGAATGATACTAAGTATAAGGTCTCTTATTCTACGAAAAATTGGGCAGCACTTCCTTTGTTTCTACGTACTTTTCCACCTTTTTCAAGGCCCGAAATCAATAACCAATATGCCACATTTAAGGCTCATCGCATCAACTAATCAAAGGGGATTACACGTCTTACAATACGTGTAAAATTCTGCCCCACAATTAATACAAAGTAGTTCCATAGCCAATGCCATTCTCGGCTAACAATGTACAACAACACAAAGTCTTTTCCAATTCTTTTCAATCCAATTTGCTAAGTCTAACATGTTATATAGTCGTAAACAACTTTAACAACTACAATTCCTTCTTGATATAACATGCGACGACTAAACTAATAACCAAATTGAATTTCAATCTCAAAGGCTAAACATGCTAGTTTTGGATTAGTGGTTCCAATATCCATAACAATTATCAAACTTCAATATATATATCTCATACTTTTTAATATTCATAACTACAACAATAAGTAATCTTCAATCATTAAAACGACAAGATTGTTACCTTGATAAGCCCTTATATAACTCCAAGATTTAAAGTCACACCTTAGAATCTTAGCTCCTTTCCTTGACGCTCCAATCCGCTATTTGAAGCCCTTAGAAGTTCACCAACAACTTCCCTTCCATTTCCAATCAAAACTTATGAAAACAACTTAGGTTTTCATCTTGCGACTAACGTGAAAACGTCGTTTTTCCGGGATCTTTCTCTTGAGATATCCTTATAATACTCCTAGGAACCTTGGGTTAAAGTATCATGAATTATGAACCATAAACGAAATTTTTTTGTGTGGAGATGAAGCTAAACCCGAGAGATCTCACAATGCAAGAACAAGGTCTTGAAATTTTCTAAGTGTTGAGATAAGTCTTGCTACTAGTGTAGTATATATAACACAATGGAGGGCCTAGATCAAAACACTTGTGTGTCTTGGATGAAGAAATCTAAATATCTAGTCAAGTGGGCAAGTTGACTTAGTCAATTATCTCAAGCTTGTCTTCAAGACTTGATCATCCACTTGACTACTAACCTTGGTCACTTGACCACTTAACCATGGTCCAATGTCGAGCAAGCCCATGTGGGGGAGGGGTGACACGTGTCGCCCTCCCATTCATCCATAAAATTTCGTTTCCCGAAAATTCCATAATTGGTCAAAATATCGGAAACCTTATGGGCCCCACAAAATGTAAGATTTCTCGGGTGGGCCCTACGTGTCCAAATCCGAAAATAAATTTTCACAATGTTAATAAATTACATACTCCTCAAATAATGCATTTTGAGAATCTAATTCTTATCAACGAACATTTTTCCTTTCCGAAGTTCGGAAGATTTTCCTTCGGAAAAACAATTCTTTCTTTCGTACCAATTTAGTGTCCTGATTCCTTACGTACATTCTCTTAAACATGTCCTCGAATTTCGGGGTGTAACATTCTTCCCCCCTTAGAAACATTCTTCCCCCCTTAGAAACATTCGTCCCCGAATGTTCTTAGTCGGTTTTCAAGCTATACAAACTCCGGCATAGTCTTCTTACTATGCCTATCAATCAATACTCCACAAGACCAACGATGCCACACACGGCCACCATATATCATATGTATACATATCAATGGACCTACAATCCGCGGTCCCTTATCACAAAACTCGAAGGTTACAGTCTTCTCAAAACGGGATCTTTAGAGGTTCCTTTCTTTTTCCCGTATAGGGATGGCCCTGTCGTATTCTAAGTCATGGGACTAACACTATCTGAACCCTTCAGTCGGACTCCCACTCAGCTAACTGGTATTTCCCCCGTTCTACTTCCCTTCTCTGTCTCACTTAGTCAAATTACTAGTTGGGGCATGATCCTATAATCTGCCTAGCTTAGTTTACCAACCGGTGTAAACTCTAATACTAGTAGCATCTCAATTACGAGCACCTATGGACAGTGTTATAACACTGAACCTAAGGCGTGTGTAACATCACCATTAACCTCTACTCATGGCCTAAAAAGCTCTACGCACCTTCATTACTCACAACTATAACCACTGTAGTTCTTTAAACCTTGTTCCTTCCTTTTCTTACGTGTCATACCTTCTCGTACTTCCAAACTTATTTTAGCATACGTACAAAATTCAAATATTGTTTCTGTTCTCCAATCCTTGGAGTTACTATCCAAACTTGGCCATCGTGTTATTTGAATTTCCGCTAAGGCTCTTCTTGGCCCTTACGACCTGGTTCTGGTGGAACGCGTCCACGAACTCGTACAACGATTAACTAGACTTGGGCCTTGCATCCTCGTGACCCTATCACATAGCGGGACCATATCCAACTGGCACCACCTCATTCCATGCTACCGGTTGATCCGAATTTGGTCCACAACCCAACCCATCGTCAGACTTAACTTCTCATTCTTAGTCTGAAAGGAATCTCTCTCTTATCTCAAGGTACTTCTCACCCTATCCTCCCATTCACTAGAGTTTCATCACCTAGGCTGAAGTATTTCTACTGTACATCCTCCACTATCGGTCATTACACGGTTATGGGGTAATTACAACTTGTGAACCCTACACAACTATAGTCTCAGTTTACTTTATCATTCTTGTCAACATTCTTCACTCTTCAACTTACTAATCAAGGTATCCCTACTTCTGGTGGTGCTATCAATTTACAACTACTAGCAACAAAGGGAAATATATACGTTAGGGCGGAATCTGAATCTATCAATGCATGTATGATTCAAAAGAATCGAAATATACATGTAACCCCATGCGATGTTGCCTCTTGATCCTGCCCAGTAGTCACGTCATCTATGCGGTTCGAAGGACCGCCAGAACTATAAACTCCACCCTGACCTCTACCACGGCTGGCTGACATCTGAACACCCTGCCTTGGGGGGCGCACAATTGTAGATGAAAAGGAACCAACCACCGGCCTCATAGGCTGAGCCACCTCACCAGTGCTCTTTCTAAAAGGACATACCCTCAGTATATGGCCCGGATGGCCACAAAAAAACAAACACCTGTGCCATAACGACATTTCCCCATATGACGCTTACTACATCAGAAACACTGAGGAATAAGTGGCCTTGAATGAGAAAATCCTCTGCTTCTCTGAAAAAACCTCGAACCCTGGAGCTCGGATCGGCTCCTAAATACCTTGTGGGGTCCAATCTCCCACCTGTGAGTTGCGGGGGTATGTCATCGGTAGGCTGGGATGAATATCTCACTCGTTGCTGAGGATGCTCGTCCAAAACCTTACCGGGATAACCAACCGGTCTAGCCCTCTTACGTTGATTTCCGCGTTGGCCCTCTACCCTCTGTACACCTCTCTGTACAGGCCGAATAACCTCCTGTTGATGAAACTGTATCACCGCTATCTTGGTCAATAACATAACTTATTCCCTTATGACCCTATAGTCTTCCCCCAACTGAGAAACTGGAGGCTCTGGTGCTGGGGCCTCAAAACCTAGCGCAGAAGAACTTCATGCATCGCGGCACAATATTCTCAGATACCAGGCGCATGAGCCTATCAACTCTGAGTCATTGGTAGCTCATGCTCTTTTGTTGCCATACGATTGTTGCCCTCGCGGAGGCATAGCTGTAACACAAAAATACGTCAGAGAGGGATTATCTTAATAACACATCTTTATAGCACGACCTCAGAGTGAGCGGAATAGAAACCAAATGCCAAATGTATTGTATCCACCTGTTTATGGGTGTGGCGCGCAACACACCGATAATCAAGACTCTACTAGACACGGTCTATATACATTCTGAGGACTGACTGTTGTGATACCACTCTGCCACGACCCGAACCCCGGGCCCGTGACTGGTGCCCTACCTGGGCACTCTTCTACCTAAATGACATAATTAAACCGCGGAACTAAATAACACCTCATTTTTTTTCTTTTTTAAAACCAACGAACATGCAAGGGCAAAGCCGACAAGGCTGCCATATAATATTCTCTAATCAAAAGGCACTACACTGTACATGAATCCAATCCCACATATGAATACAGACCTCTAAGAGTTTTACTGAACTATGACGGGACAAGACCCCGCAGTACCCATAACTGTACAAAAGCCTGTAATGAAGGATCTATACCAAAATGATAAACTCCGGAACAGATAGAGCTATCCAAAAGCTCTGAGCAAGCGTCCTACACTTGCCGATCACCAAATTGCGTACCTAAACCTGCGGCATGAACGCAGCCCCCGGAGAAAGGGGGTCAGTACGAAGAATGTACCAAGTATATGAAACATTAAATCTTGACAGAAATCACACGATCACATATAACCGGAAGCAAGTATGATAACTCCAAAACAACATCACACCGAACCTTGCAAACATGAGAGTAATGCAATCATTTTTACCTTTTAAGTTATGCATTTAACAATGAGATTAACTGTTCCACCTTAAGTCATAAACACACTGCACCCTTTCATTAATGAAATCACTACCGTTTCAAAACATGAAGGTCGTGCCAGTGCCAGGGTCAACCACCCTTTGTGTTATAATGCAACATATCATAGGACTATTTCACCCGCAAGGGACTATTTCACCCGCATAGGTCCCGTAGACCCGCAATGAGTCATCGGTACACAATACTCGCATCACGGATATCTAATCCATGGCTTATATATCCCGGGAATTTAACCCGCCCGAGTCTATCCGACCCGCCGTGAGTGTGTACCACTCACACCATGGGGAGCTACTCCATGATTTCTCTTTAAACAAGTTGACGGCCCTTTATGGAGGGACGCGGAGATGTGGAAATACGACACTTGCACGAATGTCTATATGAGAAACCCATATACAAGCAAACCATTCTTGACCTTTATTTATAAAATGAATAAACCATCATTTTAGCAAACCAAGACAATATCATGCCTTTTCTTTTTTACACAAACCAAGACAATACCATGCCTTCCTTTTTACATAAACCAAGACAATACCATGCATTTACACAAACCAAGACAATTACTATGTCTTTCCTTTTTACATAAACCAAGACAATTACCATGCCTTCTTTTTTTACACAACCCAAGAGTAATTCTTATTTAAGCAAGCCAAAGGACTATCAAGACACAAATAGAATAATTCTCATTTAAACAAGCCAAAGTACTATCAAAGCACAAATAGAATAATTCTCATTTAAACAAGCCAAAGTACTATCAAGGCACAAATAGAATAATTCTCATTTAAACAAGTCAAAGTACTATCAAGGCACAAATAGAATAATTCTCATTTAAACAAGCCAAAGTACTACGTACGTCCATTCATTTCAAAAGACTTCTTTTTATATAAAACTCCAAGATACTAACACCCGTAGTATCAAGGCATGTCTATTTTTCAAATTAAGTTACTACACCTTTAGAAATTCATTTCAAGGCTTTGAAACCAAGTAACTTCTAATTTCACAACCTAGGCAACTCATGTCTATCAATCAAATAGACCACTCTCTTAACCTTTCATAAAGCCGTTATAACTAACTTCCCATAAAGCTGTTATAATTCTTTATGTATTAGACAAATTCATTCTTTTTATAACCAAAAGACTTATACTTTTAAGCCCAAGTATCATATACTTTCAAATCAAGTTTCTTAACTTTAGAACTCAAGTCTCTTACCTTTAGAAATCAAGTAGCTTATACTTTTAAATCTCAAGTAACTCACACCTTTAAAACAAGTTACTTCTCTTTAAATCATGTCATTTCTCCTCTTTTAAATCAATTAAGTAAATCACTCCTCTGACTCCCCTAAAGCCGTTATAACAAACTTCTCATAAAGCCATTATAACAACCTTTAGGTTTTGGAACTAAGGCACTATCTAAAAGATTAGGAAATCACTTCCTTTTTAAGACTCTAAGTACTTCAAGTAAAACAACCTTCACTTTTAAAAATCCAACTTTTATCAAGGGGATGGATTATAACAACTTCTAATTTAAATATCCAAAGTACAATCAAGGAAGTATATAGAACAACTTCTATATTAGGCAATCCAAGTGCAATCAATGAGTAGATCATTTAAGGAGTAGGATTTACTTACTTTACCATAAGGAATCATGCTAGAAGAAGAGGAGATGGTTCACATACCTTTTCGGCTTAATCCACAAGCTAAGTCGAATACGCCGCACGTAGAATTGTCAACCTATAATGGCCACAACATGACTATCAACTTCTAGATTCTAACGTAGAATGATACTAAGTATAAGGTCTCTTATTCTCTGAGAAAATTGGCGACACTTCGCCCGTTTCTACGTACTTTTCCACCTTTTTCAAGGCCCGAAATCAATAACCAATATTCCACATTTAAGGCTCAACACATCAACTAATCAAAGGGGATTACACGCCTTACAATACGTGTTAAATTCTACCCCATAATTAATACCAAGTAGTTCCATAGCCAATGCCATTCTCCGCTAACAATGTACAACAACAGAAAGTATTTTCCAATTCTTTTCAATCCAAGTTGTTAAGTCTAACATGTTATATAGTCGTAAACAACTTTAACAACTACAATTCCTTTTTTATATAACATGCGACGACTAAACTAATAACCAAATTGAATTTCAATCTCAAAGGCTAAACATGCTAGTTTCGGATTAGTGGTTCCAATATCCATAACACTTATCAAACTTCAATATATATATCTCATGCTTGTTAATATCCATAATTATAACAATAAGTAATCTTCAATCATTAAAACGACAAGATTGTTACCTTGATAAGCCCTTATATAACTCCAAGATTTAAAGTCGCTCCTTAGAATCTTAGCTCTTTTCCTTTACGCTCCAATCCGCTATTTGAAGCCCTTAGAAGTTCACCAACAACTTCCCTTCCATTTCCAATCAAAACTTGTGAAAACAACTTAGGTTTTCATCTTGCGACTAACGTGAAAACGTCGTTTTCCGGGATCTTTCTATTGAGATATCCTTATAATAACCCTAGGAACCTTGGGTTAAAGTATCATGAATTATGAATCATAAACGAAATTTTTTTGTGTGGAGATGAAGCTAAACCCGAGAGCTCTCACAATGCAAGAACAAGGTCTTGAAAGTTTCTAAGTGTTGAGATAAGTCTTGCTACTAGTGTAGTATATATAACACAATGGAGGTCCTCGATCAAAACACTTGTGTGGCTTGGATGAAGAAATCTAAATATCTAGTCAAGTGGGCAAGTTGACTTAGTCAATTATCTCAATCTTGTCTTCAAGACTTGATCATCCACTTGACTACTAACCTTGGTCACTTGACCACTTAACCATGGTCCAATTTCGAGAAAGCCCATGTGGTGGAGGTGTGACATGTGTCGCCCTCCCATTCGTCCATAAAATTTCGTTTCCCGAAAATTCCATAATTGGTCAAAATATCGGAAACCTTGTGGGCCCCACAAAACGTAAGATTTTTCGGGTGGGCCCTACGTGTCCAAATTCGAAAATAAATTTCCACAATGTTAATAAATTCCATACTCCTCAAATAATGCATTTTGAGAATCTAATTCTCATCAACGAACATTTTTTCTTTTCGAAGTTCGGAAGATTTTCCTTCGGAAAAACAATTCTTTCATTTGTACCAATTTAGAGTCCTGATTGCTTACGTACATTCTCTTAAACATGTCCTGGAATTTTGGGGTGTAACAGAGCCGATAAGGCTTCCATAATATAAATCACCCAAAAAGGATCTACACTGTCCAACAATGTAAATACAACTCTAGCCAGTCTAGCCCACATATGAATACAGACCTCTAAGATTTTAGACAAATACTATGACGGGACAAGGCCCCATCGTACCTCTGAATATACCTATCCGTAATGACAAGCTCCAGAACATTGGAGCTATCCCAAAATGTTGAACAAGGATCCTAAGCTCACAGATCCACAACTGTGTACCTAGACCTGCGGACATGAGCGGCCCCGAAGAATCGATTTAACATGTACCAAGTATGGAACGAAAATCTGATCTGATGCGAGATCATAACTGTACAAAAGAATGACAGAGGTAAGTATGAAAATCAAATACCAGATCCTACCGTGTCATATAATAATCAGAGCCAACTGTACCTTGTATCACTGTACTACTATAACACCGTACCACTTTCACATATGAAAGCCATGTCAAAATCAGGGACACCGCCTCGGCGTATAATATCACGAAGCGTGCTCGTGGAATACAACATCCTTTGTCGTGTAACGAGCATAATATATAACCAGTTATGTCAAAGTTAGGGACACATGCCCTCAAAGTCATTATACAATTCTAACCATGGGTCTATTTCACCCGCATAGGTCACGTGGACCCACATGAGGCAATTTCCTTGCATAGGACTATTTCACCCGCATAGGTCACGTGGACCCGCATGAGGTATTCCTCGCATAGGACTATTTCACCCGCATAGGACTATTTCACCCACATGGACCCTGTGGGCCCGCAATAAGTATATCCGCCATACTCGCATCATGGGTAGCAAATCCATGGAAATGTATAATGTCTTGGGTTTTACCCCGCAATTATACTCAGAAGGTGTATAACGTCTTGGGAGTTTACCCCGCATTTATACTCAAGAGGTGTATAACGTCTTGGGGGTTTACCCCGCATTTATACTCATAACACTAGCACCAATGGCTATCATGAACAACATATACAAGTTAAGATAATCCTTGACTCTCATCATCATAAAATGAATAAACCATTATTTTAGCAAACCAAGACAATATCATGCCTTTCCTTTTTAACAAACCAAGACAACTTCTATGCCTTCCTCTTTAAACAAAACAAGACAATACCATGCCTTCCTTTTCAACAATTCAAGATACTTAGTACTATCAAGGCACAAGATAGAATGACTATCATTTAAGCAAGCCAAAGTACTATCAAGGCACTAACACACCTTGCATCACTAAAGATTAAAGTCCATTTCGACAATGTACGTGAGTCGTACATTCACTTTATAAACTAAATTTCCATTTTAGGAAAACTCAAGTACTATATGTATCGTTAGGAAGTAGGATCCAATACATGTATCATTTTGAAACCATCATTTAGGAAATTGAGACACTTATCATTCCAAGTATCTTTCTAAGATATGATTTTGGCAAATCAAGGTACTAGACCTCACGTGCTACTTTAAAACATCTTTGAACATCAAAGTGCCACATATCATGTATTATATTGAGGACTTAATCATGGACATTCTCACACTATTTCCTTAAAACATTTTAAACCATCCCTTGACTTTCCACAAAACTTGTTATAACAACTTCCCATAAAGCCGTTATAACCACCCTCATTTTAGAAAACTAAAGTACTACCACGTCTTTACTTTTATGAGCCGTGAATAGGTTATACTCGTTTATAACGATCTTGTTAAATCAGTCATGATCTAGAAAATGTAATACAATTTTGTCTTATCTTAGTTTCTATGCAGATGGAGAATTGTACTTATTTCAATATAATTGATTGTCGATACATTTTCATTAACGCTGCAATGACTTGTTCGGTACCTATTCTCATTAGTGTAGTAAATTAGCAAGGTCACTCGACTCCAATACTTTCTAACGACTCTTACCAACATCCCCCATAAGACTTGGTAAGAACTTACGAATATTCTAGACATTCCTTTAGCATAAAATCAATAACATGAATACTTCCTATGACAAGGAAAGTATATTCAAGAACAAGTCATGTATACTCCTAACAACAAGGCAAGTATACCTCAAATATCCAGTCATGTATACTCCTAACAACAAGGAAAGTATACTTCAAACAACAAGTCATGTATACTCATAACAACAAGGCAAGTATACTTCAAATATCAATGCAAATATACTTCTAACAATAGGGCAAGTATACTTCAAATATCAAGTCATGTATATTCCTAACAACAAGGCAAGTATACCATAAAAATACTCAAGTCTATAGAAAGAAGAAGTTCACATACCTCGTGACGACTAACCAATACGACAAGTAGCAAAATGCTCCAAAGTACTTCAACTTCATCGGCTATTCCTTAAGCCAAGTAGACTCTGCTACACGTAGTTGTTACACCCCGTAATTTCAGGATATGTTTAAGAGAAGGTACGTAAGGAAACAAGACTTAAAAATTTGAACGAAAGAAAGAATTGTTTTCCAAGGAAAAAAATCTTCCGAACCTCAGGAAGGAAAATTGTTCGTTAATGAGAATTAGGTTCTCAGAATTTCTATTTGAGACTGTTGGAATTTATTGGAATTTTGGAATTCTATTTTCAGAGTTAGATATGTGGGGCCCACCCAAGAAATTTTACGTTTTTGTGGGGGCCACGAGGTCTCCGATATTTTGAGCAATTATGGAAATTTCGGGAAACGAAATATTTTAGACCAATGGGAGGGCGACACATGTCACCCTCCACATGGGCTTGTTGGATGAATAAAAATGGACCAAGTCAACTAAAAAAGTTGAGCTTGACATTATTGACCCAATCCTAGCCATCCATATGTTTTAATCCTAGCCATTGGTTTCCTTATATAATACTACTACTAGTGCAAGACTAGATCATTCAACACTTAGAAAAAATTGAGAAAACTTTGCCTTGCTCATTGAGAGCTCTCGGCTTTGAGCCCTATCCACACACAAAAAATTTCGTTTGTTGTCCATAATTCACAATACTTAAACCCAAGATTCCTAGAGGTATTATAAGGATATCTCAATAGAAAAATCCCGGAAAAACTACGTTTTTACGTTAGTCGCAAGGTGAAAACCTAAGGTGTTCTTCAACTTTGAAGTTGGAAATAGAAGAGGAGTTCTTCACAAGCTTCTTAGGGTTGCAAATAGAAGATTTGAACGTCAAGAAGAGGAGTTAAGGTTGCTAAGGATCGACTTTGAATCTTGGATTGGATTTGGGCTTATTGAGGTATAAATCTTCGTCTTACTATTGTGATTGAAGATTTCATGTTATGATAAGTTAGAAATGATCATGTGATATATATTATGAAGATTGATAAGTGTTATGGAATTTTGGAAGCCTAAATCCGAAAAGTTCATGTTAGCCATTAAGATTGTAATTCAATTTAATTGTTAGTTACGATCGTCGCATGTTATAGAAAGAAGGGATTATAGTTGTTATAATCGTTTGAGGCTATATAACATGTTAGAATAACAATTTGGATTGAAAAGGAATTGGAATGAACTTTATGTTGTTACACATTTTGAGCCGAGAATTGCCTTAATTTTTGGACAGTTTCGTATTAATTGTGGGGCATAATTTTACACGTCCTGTTAAGGCGTGTAATCCCCTTTGATTAGCTGAATTGTTGAGCCTTAAATGTGGCATGTTGGCTATTGATTTCGGGCCTTGAAAAAGGTGAAAAAGTACGTTGAAACAAAGGAAGTGCTGCCCAAATTTCTGTAGAATAAGAGACCTAGCACTTAGTATTATTCCACATTGATAAGCTAAGAGTTGATAGACATGTTATGGTTATCATAGGTTGAAGTACTACGTATAGCGTATTCTACTTGAAGGGTGGAATAGCTAACAAGGTTGAAGTACTTTGGAGCATTTTGCTACTTGTCGATAATCGTCGCGAGGTATGTGAACCTCTTTCTTCTTTTGGCATGTTCTATGTATGAAATATACATGTGGTGTTATTTCATGATTCCTTCTACTCTTAGAAGTTAAGAGGTACGTATGATTGATTTACTCTATGTAAAAGGTATGTCTAAGTTATCCTAAGTTCTTACCAAGTCTTATGGGGAATGTTGGTAAGAGTCATTAGGAAGTGTGTGGAGTCGAGGTGATTTTGCTAATTTACTGCACTAATGAGAATAAGTATCGAACAAGCCATTGAAGCGTTAATAAAAATGTATCGACAATCAATTATACTAAAATGAGTAGAATTCTACATCTGCATAGAAACTAAGATAAGAAAAAATTGTATTATATTTTCTAGATCATGGTTGCTTTAATAAGATCGTTATAAACGAGTATAACCTATTCACAACTCATAAAAGTATATGTTACTTAAATTAAAAGAGTTTATGTTATGAAGTTTTAAGACTATGAACCTTGATTTCTAAAAAGGTTATGAGACTTTATTTTTCAAGTTATGGGACTTGATTCTTAAAGAAATGAATGATTTGATTTAAAAAGTTTGGTTGCCATGAATTATTTCAAAAGTTAAGAGGCTTGATTTCAAAAGAGAATGTAACTTGATGTCACGCCCCGAACCTCGGGCCCGTGACTGGTGCCCTACCTGGGCACCCTTCTACCTTAACAACTAAGCAAACTGCGGAATTTAAATAACACCTTTTTTTTTAAAACCAACATACGTACAAGGGCAAAGCCGACAAGGCTGCCATATAATATACATAATAAAAGACACTACACTGTACATGAGTCCAATCCCACATATGAATACAGACCTCTAAGAGTTATACTGAACTATGACGGGACAAGGCCCCGCCGTACCCATGCGTACAAAAGCTGCATCTTGAAAGAACTTATACCAAAAGATAAACTCGAACGAAGGAGTTATCCAAAACTCGAGGCGGTCCTACACCTGCCGATCACCAAACAGCGTACCTAAACCTGCGACATGAACGCAGCCCCCCGAAGGAGGTCAGTATGAAGAATGTACCAAGTATGTGAAACTGTAAGTACTGTAATGAAATCATAACAGTCTAAACAAAACAGGAGACATGTATGATAGCCAACCAACAGTACACAATACATAAGCAGTCATATCAAGTCAGGGACGCATGCCCTCAAAGTCATTACTAAAATATAACCATGGGTCTCACACCGATAATATCAATTATGCCCGTGGGATCCTTCCTCACTGTCGGCAGTCCATGATATAATAATCCAATTACAGTACACTGTGCCTTACTACCAATGAGAGTAAATAGTGGTATACTTACAATATAAAATAGGAAGCTCACGATCAAAGCAGGACCACCCGCCCGCAGTATAATTAAGCAATCCTACACCTGGGACTATTTTACCCGCATAGGTCGCGTGGACCCGCATGAGGTATTCCTCGCATGGGACTATTTCACCTGCATAAGCCCTTGCGGACTCGCATGAGGTATTCCTCGCATGGGACTATTTCACCCGCATAAGCCGCCTGACTCGCGTAGGTATTCCTCGCATAGGCTGTATCCGCCCGCATGGGACTATTTCACCCGCATAAGCCCTTGCGGACTCGCATGAGGTATTCCTCGCATCGTGGGTAGCAAATCCACGGAATATGCAAATGCTACAAACCCGGGGAATGACCCCGAAATGAATGATATACCACTAGCACAAAACCGGCTATTACCAGCACACATAGGAAATTCTCAATTAAACAAGCCAAAGTACTTATCCAGGCACACATAGAATAATTCTTAATTAAACGAGCCAAAGTACTTATCAAAGGCACACATAGAATAATTCTTAATTAAACGAGCCAAAGTACTTATCAAAGGCACACATAGAATAATCCTCAATTAAACAAGCCAAAGTACTTATCAAGGCACACCTAGAATAATTCTCAATTAAACGAGCCAAAGTACTTATCAAGGCACACATAGAATAATCCTCAATTAAACAAGCCAAAGTACTTATCAAGGCACACATAGAATAATTCTCAATTAAACAAGCCAAAGTACTACGTACGTACATTCTTTTCAAAAGACTCCTTTCTATGTAAAACCCCAAGATACTAACACCCGTAGTATCAAGGCATGTCTATTTTTCAAAGTAAGTTACTACACTTTTAGAAAACTCATTTCAAAGCTTGAAATCAAGTAACTTCAAATTATGCCCATTAATCAAAATAAACAACTTTCTTATCCTTCCATAAAGCTGTTATAACCAACTTCCCATAAAGCCGTTATAAACCTTTATGGTTTTAGACATATCCATTCCTTTTATAACCAAGAGACTTATACTATTAAAACCAAGTATCACATACTTACAAATCAAGTTCTCAACTTTCAAAATACTTCAAGTTTCTTAATATTTAGAAAACAAGTTTCTCCTACTTTTAAACCTCAAGTAACTCACACCTTTAAAACAAGTTACTTCTCTTAAATCATGTCATTTCTCCTTTCTTAAAACAATTAAGTAAATCACTCCTTTGACTCCCCTAAAGTCATTATAACGACCCTTAGGTTTTGGAACTAAGGCACTAGCCAAAAGATTTGGAAACCACTTCCTTTTCAAGACTCTATGTACTTTAAGTAAAATACTTTCACTTTTAAGAATCCAACTTCACTAAGGCAATGGATTATACAACTTACAATTTAAACATCAAAGTACAATCAAGGGAGTACATAGAACAAATTCTATTTTAGGCAATCCAAATACAACCAAGGAATGGATCATTTAAGGAGTAGGACATACTTTCTTTATATTAAGGAATCATGCTAGAAGAGGAGATAGTTCACATACTTTTTCGGCTAAATCCACAAGCTAAGCCGAATACGCCGTACGTAGAAGTGTCAACCTATAATGGTCACAACAAGACTATCAACTTCTAGTCTCTAACGTAGAATAATACTAAGTATACGGTCTCTAATTCTACGGAAAATCGGGCAGCACTTCCTTTGTTTCTACTCACATTGCCACCTTTTTCAATGTCGAATACAATAACCAAACATGCCACATTTAAGGCTCAAAACAACAACCAACCAAAGGGGATTACACGCCTTACAATACGTGTAAAATTCCGCCCCACAATTCATACAAAGTAGTTCCATATTTGAAGCCATTCTCGGCCAACTACATAACCAACAATTCAAAGTCTTTTCCAATCCTTTTCCAATTCCAAGTTCTAAGGTCAAACATGTTATATAGTCATAAACAACTTCAACAACTACATTTTCCTTCTTTTTACAACATGCGACGACTTAAACTAATAATCGACTCGAATTGTAATCTTAAGGCTAAACATGCTAGTTTTCGGATTAGGGTTCCAATAGCCAATATAATTATCAAACTTCATACTATACATCTCATGCTTGCTAATATTCATAGCTACAACAATAAGTAAACCTTAATTGCTAAAACGACAAGAATTATACCTTTATAAGCCCTTAAAATTTCCAAGATTCAAAGTCGCGCCTTAGCAAATTCTTAGCTCCTTTCCTTAAATTCCAATCCGCTCCAAGCACTCCTTAGAAGCCTATGAAGAACCCATCTTCAAGTTCCAACTTCAAAGTTGAAGAACTCCTTAAGTTTCCGTCTTGCGACTAATACGAAAACATCGTTTTTCCGCAATCTTTCTATTGAGATAACCTTATAATACCCTTAGGAACCTTGGGTTTAAGTCTTGTGAATAATGGATCAAAACTACAAAAAATTTCTTGTGTAAGCTAGCCAAACCCGAGAGCACTTAGTGAAGAACAAGAGTGTGTGATTTTTTTCTAAGTGTTAGAAGAGCTTGTCTTGCACTAGCTTAGTATATATAACACAATGGAGGGTTTAGATTGCAACACTTGAGTGGCTAGGATGAGTTTCACTAGGATCAAGCACAAGTGGCAAGTTGACTTTGGTCAATAATCTCAAGCTTGAAGACTTATCTTCTACCATGGTCAATGACCATTTTACCCCTTACTATTTCGACCAAGACCATAAGTGGGGGTGCCACGTGTCGCCCTCTCATTCGTCCATAAAATTCCGTAACCCTCGTGGGCTCCACAAAACGTAAAATTCCTCGGGTGGGCCCCACATGACCAAATCCGTAAAAATAAATTTCCATAATATTAATAAGTTACATACTCTTCAAATAATGCATTTTGAGAATCCAATTCTCAACAACGAACATTTTTCCTTTCCGACGTCCGGAAGATTTTTCGTCGGAAAACAATTCTTCCTTTCGTACCAATTTCCAAGTCTTGGTTCCTTACGTACATTCTCTTTTTCATGTCCTGGACTTACGGGGTGTAACATTCTTCCCCCCTTAGAAACATTCGTCCCCGAATGTTCTTAGTCGGTTGTCAAGCTACACAAACTCCGGCATAAACTCTATATTATGCCTAACAGTCAATACTCCATAAGACCAACGATGCCACACATGGCCACCACCTAACATACGTAAGCATATCAATGGACCTTCCGTCCGCGACCCCTTCTCACAAAACTCGAAGGTTACAGTCTTCTAAAACACGGGATCCTTAGAGGTTCCTTTCTTTTCTTACTTGTCATACTTCCTCGTACTTTCAAACTTATCTAATACCCGTATAAAATCTCAAATATTGTTTATGTTCTCCAATCCTTGGAGTTACTATCCAAACTTGGCCATATTGTTACTTACATTCCCGTTAAGGCTCTTCTCGGTCCTTACGACCTGATTCCTGTGGAACGCGTCCACCAACTCGTACAATGATTAACTAAACTTGGGCCTAGCACCCTCGTGATCCTATCACATCGCGGGACCATATCCAACTGACATCACCCCATTTCATACTATCGGCTGACCCGAAATGAGTCCATAACCCGACCCAGCGTCACACTTAACTTCTCACTCTTAGTCTGGAATAAATTTTTCTCTTATCTCAAGGTACTTCTTACCCTATCCCCTATTCACTAGAGGTTCGTCACATAAGCCAAAGTATTTCTACTGTACAATCTTCCCTATTGGTCTTACACTGTTATGGGGCAATTACTACGTGTGAACTCTACACAACTATAGTCTCAGTTCACTTACCATTCTTGTCAATATTCTTAACCTCTAACTTTACTAATCAAGGTATCCCTACCTCTGGGGTACTATCACTTTACAACTCTAGCAATAAAGGGAAACATATACGCTAGGGTAAAATCAGAATCTATCAATGCACGTATGATTCAGAAGAATCAAAAAAAAATATCTGTAACCCCGTGCGATGTCGCCTCCTGATCCTGCCCAGTAGTCACGTCATCTCTGCGGTTCGAAGGACCGCCAGAACTATAAACTCCACCCTGACCTCTACCATGGCTGGTGGCGACATCAACACCCGCTCGGGGACGCGGTATGGAGGAAAGGGAACCAACTACCGGCCTCATAGGCTGAGCCACCTCACCGGAGCTCCTTCTAAAAGGACATACCCTCATAATATGGCCCGGACGGCCACAATAAAAAAAAGCACTTGTGCCATAACGACATTTCCCCAAATGACGCTTACTACATCGGAAACACTGAGGAAAAAGTGGCCTCGACTGAGAAACTCCTCTGCTCCTTTGAGAACCTCGACCCCTGGAGCTTGGAACGGCTCCTAAATACCTTGTGGAGTCCAATCTCCCACCTGTAAGCTGCGGGGGTATGTACTGGGTAGGCTGGGACGAATATCTCACTCGCTGCTGAGGCTGCTCGTCCAAAAGCTCACCGGGATAACCAACCGGTCTAGCCCTCTTACGCTAATCTCCTTTTTGGCCCTCTACCCTCTGTACACCTGCCTGTACTGGCCGAATAACTTCCTGCTGGTGAAACTGTAGCACCGCTATCTTAGTCAATAACATAATTGCTTCCCTCATGACCCTATAGTCTTCTCCTAATTGAAAGCGGAGGCTCTGCAGTCGGGCCTCAAAACTCAGCGCAGAAGAACTCACCGATCGGACAACATCCAGATACCACAGGCATAAGCCCTATCAACTCTCTGAGTCTGACTAGTATCTCCTGCTACTCATTTGCCCTTCAAGGGCTGTTGCCCTCTGGAGGCATAGTCAGAACACAAAAATATGTCAGAGAGGAATTACATTACTAACACAGCTCTATGGCACGATCTTAGAGTGAGAAGAATAGAAACCAACTCCTAAATGTCCTGTAGCCTCCTGTTTATGGGTGTGGCGCGCAACACACCGATAATCAAGACTCTACTAGACACGGTCTGTAGACATTCCGAGGACCGCTCACGATACCACTGCATCACGCCACAACCGGGCGTGGTGGTGCCTACTACAGGCACCGCTTCTACCTTAACAACTAAGCAAGCTGCGAATTTAAATAACACCTTTTTTTTTAAAACCAACATACGCATAAGGCAAAGCCGAAAGTCTGCCATATAATATACATAATAAAAGACACTACATCAGTATATGAGTCCAATCCATATGAATATAGACCTCAAGAGTTATCTTGAACTATGACGGACAAGGCCCACATGTACCCATAATCGTACAAAGCACATCTTGAAAGAACTTATACCAAAAGATAAACTCCCAATGTAAGGAGCTATCCAAAACTCGGCGGGTCCTACACTGCCGATCACCAAACAGCGTACCTAAACTGCGGCATGAACGCAGCCGGGGAGGTCGATCTGAAGAATGTACCAAGTATGTGAAGCTGTAAATCGTAATGAAATCATAACAGATCTAAACAAAGCAGAGACATGTATGATAGCCAACCTACGATACAATACATAGCGATCATATCAAGTCGGGACGCGTGCCTCAAAGTCATTACTAAAATATAACCATGGCTCTCACGCCCATAATATCAATCATGCCTGGGATCCTTCCTCACCGCCGCGATCCATGATATAATAATCTAATTACGATAATCGTGCCTTACTAACAATGAGAGTAAATAGTGGTATACTTACAATATAAAATAGGAAGCTCACGATCAAAGCGGGACCACCGCGCGATGATCATTAAGAAATCCTACACCTGGGACTATTTCACCCGCATAGGTCGCGTGGACCCGCATGAGGTATTCCTCGCATGGGACTATTTCACCCGCATAAGCCCTTGCGGACTCGCATGAGGTATTCCTCGCATGGGACTATTTCACCCGCATAAGCCCTTACGGACTCGCATGAGGTATTCCTCGCATAGGATGTATCCGCCCGCATGGGACTATTTCACCCGCATAAGCCCTTGCGGACTCGCATGAGGTATTCCTCGCATCGTGGGTAGCAAATCCACGGAATATGAAAATGCTACAAACCCGGGGAATGACCCCGAAATGAATGATATACCACTAGCACAAAACCGGCTATTACCCGCACACATAGGCAATTCTCAATTAAACAAGCCAAAGTACTTATCCAGGCACACATAGAATAATTCTCAATTAAACGAGCCAAAGTACTTATCAAGGCACACATAGAATAATCCTCAATTAAACAAGTCAAAGTACTTATCAAGGCACACCTAGAATAATTCTCAATTAAACGAGCCAAAGTACTTATCAAGGCACACATAGAATAATCCTCAATTAAACAAGCCAAAGCATTTATCAAGGCACACATAGAATAATTCTCAATTAAACAAGCCAAAGTACTACGTACGTACATTCTTTTCAAAAGACTCCTTTCTATGTAAAACCCCAAGATACTAACACCCGTAGTATCAAGGCATGTCTATTTTTCAAAGTAAGTTACTACACTTTTAGAAAACTCATTTCAAAGCTTGAAATCAAGTAACTTCAAATTATGCCCATTAATCAAAATAGACAACTTTCTTATCCTTCCATAAAGCCGTTATAACCAACTTCCCATAAAGCCGTTATAACCCTTTATGGTTTTAGACATATCCATTCCTTTTATAACCAAGAGACTTATACTATTAAAATCAAGTATCACATACTTACAAATCAAGTTCTCAACTTTCAAAATACTTCAAGTCTCTTAATATTTAGAAAACAAGTTTCTTCTACTTTTAAACCTCAAGTAACTCACACCTTTAAAACAAGTTACTTCTCTTAAATCATGTCATTTCTCCTTTCTTAAAACAATTAAGTAAATCGCTCCTTTGACTTCCCTAAAGTTATTATAACGACCCTTAGGTTTTGGAACTAAGGCACTAGCCAAAAGATTTGGAAACCACTTCCTTTTCAAGACTCTATGTACTTTAAGTAAAATACTTTCACTTTTAAGAATCCAACTTCACTAAGGCAATGGATTATACAACTTACAATTTAAACATCAAAGTACAATCAAGGGAGTACATAGAACAAATTCTATTTTAGGCAATCCAAATACAACCAAGGAATGGATCATTTAAGGAGTAGGACATACTTTCTTTATATTAAGGAATCATGCTAGAAGAGGAGATAGTTCACATACCTTTTCGGCTAAATCCACAAGCTAAGCCGAATACGCCGTACGTAGAAGTGTCAACCTATAATGGTCACAACAAGACTATCAACTTCTAGTCTCTAACGTAGAATAATACTAAGTATACGGTCTCTAATTCTACGGAAAATTGGGCAGCACTTCCTTTGTTTCTACTCACATTGCCACCTTTTTCAAGGCCGAATACAATAACCAAACATGCCACATTTAAGGCTCAAAACAACAACCAACCAAAGGGGATTAAACGCCTTACAATACGTGTAAAATTCCGCCCCACAATTCATACAAAGTAGTTCCATATTTGAAGCCATTCTCGGCCAACTACATAACCAACAATTCAAAGTCTTTTCCAATCCTTTTCCAATTCCAAGTTCTAAGGTCAAACATGTTATATAGTCATAAACAACTTCAACAACTACAATTTCCTTCTTTTTACAACATGCGACGACTTAAACTAATAATCGACTCGAATTGTAATCTTAAGGCTAAACATGCTAGTTTTCGGATTAGGGTTCCAATAGCCAATATAATTATCAAACTTCATACAATACATCTCATGCTTGCTAATATCCATAGCTACAACAATAAGTAAACCTTAATTGCTAAAACGACAAGAATTATACCTTTATAAGCCCTTAAAATTTCCAAGATTCAAAGTCGCGCCTTAGCAAATTCTTAGCTCCTTTACTTAAGTTCCAATCCGCTCCAAGCACTCCTTAGAAGCCTATGAAGAACCCATCTTCAAGTTCCAACTTCAAAGTTGAAGAACTCCTTAAGTTTCCGCCTTGCGACTAATACGAAAACACCGTTTTTCAGCAATCTTTCTATTGAGATAACCTTATAATACCCTTAGGAACCTTGGGTTTAAGTCTTGTGAATAATGGATCAAAACTACAAAAATTTTCTTGTGGAAGCTAGCCAAACCCGAGAGCACTTAGTGAAGAACAAGAGTGTGTGATTTTTTTCTAAGTGTTAGAAGAGCTTGGCTTGCACTAGCTTAGTATATATAACACAATGGAGGGTTTAGATTGCAACACTTGAGTAGCTAGGATGAGTTTCACTAGGATCAAGCACAAGTGGCAAGTTGACTTTGGTCAATAATCTCAAGCTTGAAGACTTATCTTCTACCATGGTCAATGACCATTTTACCCCTTACTATTTCGACCAAGACCATAAGTGGGGGTGCCACGTGTCGCCCTCTCATTCGTCCATAAAATTCTGTAACCCTCGTGGGCCCCACAAAACGTAAAATTCCTCGGGTGGGCCCCACATGACCAAATCCGTAAAAATATATTTCCATAATATTAATAAGTTCCATACTCTTCAAATAATGCATTTTGAGAATCCAATTCTCAACAACGAACATTTTTCCTTTCCGACGTCCGGAAGATTTTTCGTCGGAAAATAATTCTTCCTTTCGTACCAATTTCCAAGTCTGGGTTCCTTACGTACATTCTCTTTTTCATGTCCTGGACTTACGGGGTGTAACACTTGAGTTTTCAAAAGAAGAAGTTTATTGATTTAAAAGAGAAAGAGTTTTAAGATTCTTTTTAAGTATGTATGTACGTAGTACTTTTGAGTTTAATTTTTCCTAAAGTAATAAGGAATAAATGTCACGACCCGTTCCGGGGCCCGTGACTGGTGCCTTACCCGGGCACCCAAGTAGTCATACATCAGAGAAATCAGCGGAATATAAAACAACCAAGATATGAAATAAAGATAATTAAGACGCTGGGAAAAGTTGCCTTTCGGCATATATGTATATAAATACCCCAAAATGAACAGTTACATCCCAACCTTACAACAGGTCTACATACCTCTAAGAGTTTAAAACAACAATGGCGGGACAGGGCCCCGCCATACCCCTGAATGCAAATATCTACAACGACAGGGGACCATACCAAAATGCTAAGCCTCCGGAGAAACGGAGCTTTCCCAACGCTGAAACGGTGATCCTAAGAACGGGGATCAACAGTAGGAGTACCTTTACCTGCGGCATGAACGCAGCCCCCCGAAGGAGGTCAGTACAACAGGTACCAAGTATGTGAAACTGAAAAATACTGTAAATGAAATCATAGTAGTCTATATAAAGCAGGAGACATGTATGATAACCAAAACTACAGTTCACAATAAATAAGCAGTCATGTCAAGTCAGGGACTCACGCCCTCAAAGTCATCATAAAACCGTACGGGGTAAGTACGAAGGCATAGCCGACTACTAAAACCCACAGTACAAACAAGGTCGTAAACTGTATCATGAGATATGTCTAGACCGTCACATGATCAAAGCTGGCCACTCGCCCGCAGTATCTAATGTGCGCGTCTAGCCCTGGAACTTCCCGTAGCTCCGCATGGGCCACTCCAATGGCCCGCATGAGGTATTCCCCGCATCGAGGGTAGCTACTCCCCGGCAGCGTCCTGGACTCGCCGTCCGCATGGCCACAAAGACCGCATGACCACAAGGGCCGCATACTAACCTGGAACTCCCGCAGTTCCGCATAGGCCATACAGACCTGCATAAGGTATTCTCGAATCATAGGTCACCAGACCCGCCTGAGTCTACCCCGCATCGGAGGGCAGCTTAACCCCCGGAATCATGAGTGATATAATATTAACATAACAGCTTATCGTTAAACAACCTAAGCACAACAAGGGAAAACCCCTTTACACAAACATCACAAGATACTAACTCACGTAGCATCCTAACATGTTTACTTATCAAGTCAACAAGAAAGTATTACAAGACTATCACAAATCAATACAATCAAGTTATTCACACAAGGTACTTTCTACATTATGTTAACAAGTTCGGGTTTTTAGCCCCAAAGTACTTCATGTATTACTCTTTTAAAAGATCCATTTTCTTTCACAAAAGTCACACAATACCCGTAGTATAAAAATAGAGTGATTATCTTTTGAAGTAAATCAGAACACTTCTCTTTGTAAAATCAAGTAACAACATTCTTTTCCCAACGCTCAAGTTTGCCTAATTTCAATTACTCAAGTTTCTCATTTTCGAAAGGTTTCGTAGTTCATAGTTTTAATCCTTTAAAACAATTTGAGAAACATATACCTTATGTGTGAGTAGGTTATTATTGTTCATAACAATCTTATTACAGCAGCCATGATCTAGGAAATGTAATATCATTTTGTCTCATCTTAGCTCCTATGCAGATGGAAGTTTCTACTGGTTTTAATAATACTTTATTAGTCAAAACATTTCCCTTTATTAGCGCTGCTGTGGTTTGTTCGACATTCATTCTGATCGGTAAAACATCATTCCTTTTGAAAACCAAAAATACTATTTACTCACGAATGAGGTTTCACACTTTTTCACATTAGTATAATTAAGTCAAGTCTCTTATTTTCTTAAATCAATAAATCATTCTTTTTATCACTCTTAAGCCGTTATACCTAACTTCCCATAAAGCTAGTATAACTCTTAAGCTTTTAAAACCAAGTGTTACTCTTCTTTCAAAAAGGTTTCTTAATTCTTTTGAACTACTTCAGATTCTTTTTATTCAGGCTTAAGTCAAAAGACATTGTCGTAATTATTATTCAGGCTTAAGTCCGAAGACATTGCCGTAATTATTATTCAGTTAACACACGTACGTCTACCGTACTATATACATATTCTTTAAAATATCATGCTCAAGAGGATAGGAAGAATCACATACCTTCTCGCGAAATCCACCGCCAAGTTGAATATGTCGCGCAGAGAATCGACTATAATATCAAATACGCCTATCAACGCCTAGATCAGATCGCATAAAACTCTAAGCGGAGGGTTCGTTATTCTATGGACATTTGGGCAGCACTTCCCTACCCAGTGAGCTACTCAAGTCTCTGTGAAACATCCCATGTAAGAAGTTCTATTATTCATCTTTTAAACCCTTCTACGTGATATCGGTTCAATTCTATTCTTTAATATCCTTCTAAGTATTTATACTTATTCCTATACTTCTACAAGATGTATATGCTAATTACAAAAGGAGGATAAGGTTATTTACCTCGGTAAGCCCAATAATATCCTAGATAAAAGTCGCTCCTGAGCAAGGTTTAGCTCCTACTCCGCACGCTCCAATGCGCTCCAAGAACCCTTAGAAGTTCTTCACAACTTCAACTAAGTACTAAGGGGTTTGGGCTAGGGTAATTTGGGCATTATAACAATACTAGAGGCAACATTTCTACCAAGGGAAGGGGGTAGGTTTCGCTAGGCTGGGGGCCTCGGCCAAACTTTACTCAAAGGGGAGGTGTTGGACGAAATGCTCACAAAGGAGAGGAGGATTTTTCAAGACTTGAAGTAATTTGTGGATGAAGAACTCTTCATCACAAGAGGGTATTTATAGGTCAAGGATGGCCAACCAATGGCCAAGATTATGCCAAGTGCAAGGCAAGTGTAAGGTCAAGATTTGGGCAAGTGTACCTAGCCAACTTGCACACAAAATATCCTACCAACTCCAAGACAAAAATGGCTATCCAATTCGTCCCAATGGACGCCTCAAGTCCATCAATTGGAGGGTGACAAGTGTCGCCCTCCCGTTGGTCCAAAATGTTCCGTCTCTCGGAAAAATCCGCAAAAATAATAAATGACATAGCCGGAATTTACCCTACGCGAGTTTAGTAAAACGTTTCGTCGAAAAACGACTCTAATCGGGTGTTGTGCACAAAGTGAAATTCGGCCAAGCCACCTAGGGGGGGTGACACGTGTCGCCCTCCTACTCGTCCAAAATATTTCATCTTCCTAAAATATCCACAATGGCCAAAATCTTGAAAACAAAGTGGGCCCCACAAAACCGTAAATTTCTCCCGTGGGCCCCACGTGACCATTTCCGAAAATAAAATTCCATAATTCTCTAATATTCCAAGAAGTCCGAATACCAAATATGGGAATCCAATTCCCATTAACGAACCTTTTTCCTTCACAAAAACCGGAAACTTTTCCGTGGAATAATCACCTCTTTCTTCCTTTCCAATTTCAATGTCGTATTCTCGTACGTACGTCCTCGCATACATACCCTGGATCTACGGGGTATAACAATAAAAGTGCCTTAAGTTCTCTAAAGTGAAAAGGTGGTTATAATAGCTTTATGGAAAGTTGTTATAACGACTTAAGAAGAAGTGAAAAGATGGTTTAAAATGTTATGTAAAGAAACTTTATCGCGTCCCAGGAATGGGTCGGGCAGTATACCTTTATGGGCAGACTTATATGACTTTATCACGTTCCAGGAATGGGCCGGACAGTATACCTTTATGGGCAGACTTATATGACTTTACCACGTCCCAGAATGGGCCGGGAAGTATACCTTTATGGGCAGACTTACATGACTTTATCGCGTCCCAGAATGGGTCGGGCAGTATACCTTCGTGAGAAGACTTTTTATGAATTCGTCGTGTCCCGCAAATGGGCCGGGTCACGTTATCACGTATGGATAATCAAAGTGAACTCTAAAATGAGGCGTCCCTCCATAAAGGGTCGGATTATGTTATGCAAGATACATAAGTTATATGTTTATGAACTTGATGATTTTTTCCTAAGTATGTACGTAAGAATTTGACTATAACTCTTATTGAAAAATGGGAAAGGATAATAATGTGCGATTAAGTTCATGAGTTGTAATGGCACGGTAGGATCTGGTATTTACTTTTTATACTTGCCCTGTCATTCTTTTGTACAGTTATGATTTGTTTACTGTACCTTATTTTCTGTTCCATACTCAGTACCTGTTGTACTGACCCCCTTCGGGGGGCTGCGTTCATGCCCGCAGGTATTAGGTACACATGTTGGTGATCCTCGCTCTAGGATCTCTGTTCAGTTTTGGGTAAAAGCTCCATTCACTCCGGAGGCTTATCTTTGGTTCGGATCCCTGGTATTGTCAGTTGTGGTACATTCAGGGGTATGGCGGGGCCCTGTCCCGTCACAGTTGTTATGTCAAAACTCTTAGAGGTTTGTAGTCATATCTTGTGGGTCCGCTTGTAAAAGAAAAGGATGTAACTGCTTTTAGCTATATATGTATATATATGTCCAGGGAAGTAGCCTTATCGGCTAACCTGTTGTTTATTTCTTGTTGATTTATTTTATAAGTTTGATGTATGTTCCGCTGATTATCTCTGATATATACCTGTAAGGGTCCCCTGGTAGGGCACCAGTCGCGGCCCGGGGTCGGGTCGTGACAGTAGTACTTCAACATAAAATGGCCATAGTACTTCTATCAATATCATACTTACTATTGTAAGACTTATACCAAATAATTGCCCTTTAATTCTACGGAAAATCGGGCAGCACTCCCTTTGTTTCTACGTACTTTTCCACTTTTTCTAAGGCATGTATTCATCAACCATGTCACGACCCGATCCCGGGCCCGTGACTGGTGTCTTACCCGGGCACCCAAGTATATATACATCAGAGTAACCAGCGGAATATCAAAACAAAGACATGAACAATAAAGAGTAAGAACAGTCTAACCAAGAAAATGTCGCCTTTCGGCATGTATATATAAACCAAAACTTGAACAGTTACATCCTTTACGAACCCTGCCCACAACAAGATTACTCTGCACCTCTAAGAATGTAACCATAACTATGACGGGACAGGGCCCCGCCATACCCCTGAATGTACAAGTACCTACAATGACAGGGGACTATACCAAAGACAAAGCCTCCGGAGAAATGGAGCTTTCCAAGAACTGAATAGTGATCCTAAGAGTGCGGATCAGCAAGCTACGTACCTCAACCTGCGGCATGAACGCAGCTCCCCGAAGGAGGTCAGTACAACAGGTACCAAGTATGTGAAATCAAAAATCAGTAAAGGAAATCATAATAGTTTATACAAAACAGGAGACGTATACGACAATCAAAATGCGTTTCACAAAGCCCGGCAAATCAAGAAGAGTAATGAACATCAACATTGTCTCTAAAAAGATATCATTTCACAATCTATAAACAATCGTGTCAAGTCAGGGACGCACGCCCTCAAGGTCATCACTCAAATATAACCATAACATTTTAAAACCAATTCACAAATATGTATGAAACAACCAAGTTAACCGCACATAGTGTCACATCACAAACAAGAGCAATAATAGATATAATGTAACTGGTCTTTTCTAGGCCGCGAATGATCGAAGCAAGGCCAATCGCCCATAGTATCATTATGCGTGCCTAATCCTGGACTCCCGCAGTCCGCATAGGCCACCTAGGCCCGCATGAGGTATTCCTCGCATCGAGCGTAGCTAATCCTCGGCATCGCCCCGACTCCGTAGTCCGCGCGTGGCCACATAGACCGCATGAGGTATTCCTCGCACACAATCCTGGAACTCCCGCAGCTCCGCATAGGTCCCCTGGACCCGCATGAGGTATTCCTCGCATCGGGGGGCAGCTTAACCCCCGGTATCAAAATAATTCAGGAGGGTAAATGATATAATACTAACACAACGACTTATCGTTAAACAACATAAGCACAACAAGAATAACCTCCTTACACAAACATCACAAGAGTCGAACACAACGGCTTATCGTTAAACAACATAAGCACAATAAGAAAAACCCCTTTACACAACGTCACAAGACGCTAACACACGTAGCATCATAACATGTTCACTTTATCAAGCCAACAAGAAAGTATTACAAGGCTATCACACAACATAGTCAAGTTACTCACACAAGGTACTTTCATTTCATGTCAACAAATCCGGGTTTTAACCCCAAGGTACTACATACTTTAACTCTTTAAAAAGAGCCATTTCTTTCACAAAAGTCACACGATACCTGTAGTATCAAAATAGTGTAACTATCTTGTTAAGTAAACCCAAACAATTTCCATACTTCTTTTTAAACCATCTTAAGACAAAAACATGTCTTTCCTTTAAACCAACAGACTTCAAATTCTCAAGTCTCTGTTCTTTTAGAAAATAAGTTCCTTACTTTGGAATTTAAGAAAAATCAATACTTGTTATTAATGACTTTAGTAAGGCAACCGTGATCTAGGAAATGTAATACAATTTTGTCTTATCTTAGCTTCTATACAGATGGAGGGTTTCTACTTGTTTTAATATAATTAATTATTTGTCAATATATTTTCCTTTATTAACGCTGCAGTGGGATGTTCGATATTTATTCTCATTTCCGCAATCGATATAACATTATCATTCGAAACCAAGTACTCATTACTCATGAATGAGGTTTCACAACTTTCCACACAATTCAAGTTCTTCACATATTAAATCAAGTCAAATATGAGTCAAGTCTCTTATCTTTTTTTTTTTTTTTAAAAAAAAAAATCAACAAACCATTCATTTACTTACATAAAGTTGTTATAATTAACTTCCCATAAAGCCATTATAACACTTTATGTTTTAAATAAACCAAATTCATTTTACACACGTACGTCTACCGTACTATATATATATTTCGCAAATATCATGCTAGAAGAGATAGGAAGAGGTTCACATACATCGCGACGATTATCGACTATTAGCAAAACGCTCCCAAGTATAACCTTGCTAGCCTTTTCCACCCTTCAAGTAGAATACGCTACTCGTTGTACTTCCACCTATAATGGCCACGAAACGTCCATTAACCTCTAGATCTCTTCGTAGGATATTTCTAAGAACAAGTTCCATATCCTACGGAAAATTCGGCAGCACCTCCCCCGTTTCTACTCAGTTTCCCACCTTTTCCAAGGCCCGATAACCGTGATTAACCTACTATAATTAAGGTGCAATAATACTGAAATCTAAAGAAGGGGATAACACGCCCAAACGGAACGCGATTAACAATCTCTCCTTCATAACAATAATAACTAAAGAAGGGGATAACACGCCCAAACGGAACACGATTAACAATCTCTCCTTCTTAATAATAATAAGTAAAGAAGGGGATAACACGCCCAAACGGTAACGCGGTTTACTATCTCCCTTCATAACAACAATAAATAAAGAAGTCCAAAGTAAAAAGTCCAAAGTAGATACGGTCCTTAAGTTGGGGTCCTTGGCCAACTTTTACAATAATACTTATCCAATTACTTCATTAGTCCCTCAACTTATATTCCAATCTTTATATAAGTTATAGTTTCTTTGTTGTTAACTTCTTAGCAAGATCCAAATCTTTATTTATATCTTATAGTCCATAATATACCTCCAATATATGTATAATATCCATATATACATAATAAATCAACTTCACAAGGAGGTTAAGGTTCATTACCTCAAGATAGCCCAAAAACGTGATTGTCCAGATTTTTAGCTACTGCTTCGTCAGCTGAACTTGCAGCGTCGATAACTCTCTACTCCAGTATCCTATCGACGAGTGGTTTGTTTCGTTGGAAACTAGACTCGACGAACTTCATTTTAGGCTTTTGAAACACCCAAAAACTCCTTATATGCTAGGAGATATTCCCTTCCAAAATTGACTAAAAAATCTGCCCAAAACAGTTTCGAAAATCTGCCTACTCTCGGCCAAGGGAAGGTTTTTTTTGAGGCTAGGGGTGTGGAATCTTGTCTAACTCTTGGTTAATAATCTTCCTAACACATTAAGGAAGAACACTTATAAGTTTAAGAATTTTTGGACAACATTTGGTTAGGGGAGGGTGTTGGACGAAATCAAGATAGAGAAGGAGGGAGAGGAAATGTTTTTCAAGTCTTGTAATATGTTAAGTGTGGCTGATTTTCATCCACTAAGGGGGTTTATATAGCACAACCAAGGGTTGAGATTAACACATGTGTAAGGTAGAGATCATATGTGAAGGTTCCTTCCCACACTTGCCTTACTAAAGTCATGCAAGACCTTGACCATGCAAGACTTGCCCACTAAACTTAGCCAAATTCGTCCAAGCCAAGACTAGCCATGCAAGACTTTTGGCCACTTGTCTTGCCTACTTGTCCACTCAATTTCGTCCCACATGGCCCAATCTAGGGGTGACACTTGTCGCCCTCCTATTGGTCCAAAATATTTTATCTCTCGGAACAATTCCATAATCGTAAAAATATTATTGAAAACGTAAGATTTCCTTCACAAGGTTCGGAATAATTTTCGTCGGAAAACAATTCTATCAATCTTACCCTAATTAGGGCGTATACATTGTATGTACGTCCTTACATACATACTCCGGAACTACGGGGCATAACAAACCAACAAGCCACATTTAAGGCGCAACCAATAGTTAACCAAAGGGGATTACACGCCTAACTGGACGTGTAAAATTATGCCCCACAATTTATATAAAACAGTCCGCAAAATAGTCCACAATTAATTAATTATTAAGGGTACAATGTGAAGCCTTTAACACCCTTATTCTTCAAGACTTCCATTAGCCAACTACTACATTAATAATTCATGTTTATGGGCTGATTTTCCAGCATAATAACACCCCAAAACAGTCCATAAAATGACACAACGACGTCTAACAGTTTTAGGCAGTTTTCGGCTAACAACAACTATAACAATACAAAGTCCCTTTTCCTTAATTCCTTTTAACCCAATTCTCATTCCAACATGTTATATAAGTTATATAATCTATATCCAACAATATTTCCTTCATTATATAACATGAAATACGTGAAAATAACGACAATAAAAATCAACGAATCTATTGTCGACAAAAGTGCTACTCTCGGCCCACTCTTCCAAAGTAGGGCATGCACACTTTATTTTCCATATCTTCCTTAATACAAGTTCATCTATATAATATAACAATGAGTAATATCCAATTACTGCATAAAAAGAAGAATCATTACCTCATTTTTGTGCCAAAAAACGTCCCGGGCAGAATGCTACGTTTTGGTCCGCAGTTTTCGTTTCGCTCCACTTCTTCATGTTCCAATCACATATATGTATCCTATACAACCTTAGGAGAAACTTCTCTTCATGTTTCGCTTCCAAAAAGTTGACAGAAACCCCTACGGTTTCATCACCATTCTCGGCCCAATGAAGATTTGAGGTTAGTGGTGTGTTATCTTGGCCAATCACTAGGTTAGGGACCCTAATAATGTGTTAATAAACTAACTTGGAAGGTTTAAGAATTTTTGACCAAGAATATTAGCCAAAACCGAGAGCAACAATATAGAGAGGGGAAATATATTTCTTGAAAATGTTCCAAGTGTTGGAAGACTTGTCTTCCACCTCCTCTCTTGTATATATAATATATCTCTAAGGTTGGATGCTTGACAAGTATATGGCCTTATGTGTAGTAAGACAAGTGGAGTGGGACCCACCTCCACTTGTCTCCAAAATATCTAAAATGGTCAAAGTCTTCCAAGACCAAGACAAGGGGGTGGGGTGTGCCACGTGTCACCCTACCATTCGTCTAAAATATTTTCACCCTCCCAAAAGTCCATAATTGGCCAAAATATTGAAAAACTTGTGGGCCCCACAAAATTATAAAATTTTCCGGGTGGGCCCCACATGACCAAATCCGAAAATAAAATTCCATAATACTAATATATTCTATGAATCCCACATACCAAATTTGAGAATTATATTCCAATTAATGAACCTTTTTCCTTCACGAGGTTCCGAGATTTTTTGGAATTTTTCATTCTTTCTAAAATTCAAATCCCAATTTCTCACGTACGTTCTTATCTCAAACTGTTGGAAATACGGGGTGTAACATTATATAGCCGCAATCGATTATAACAACTATAATCCCTTCTTTCTATAACGTGTGACGATCGTAACTAACAATTAAATGGAATTTCAAACTTAATGGCTAACATGAACTTTTCGGACTTTAGGCTTCCAATATTCCATAACACTTATCAATCTTCATTATATATATCTCATGATCATCTATCAATCCTATAATATGTATTATCTAATTACATTAAGAAGATGAAGATTATTACCTCAAAAGCCCAAATACCATCCAAAACCTCAAGTCGATCTTTAGCAACTTTAGTGTCACGACCCGACCCCGAGCCCGCGACTGGTGTCCTACCTGGGCACCCTTTACAGGTAAACATCAGTAGCGGAACATACATACATCTCAAAAGAAATAAATAATAGGCTAGCCGATAAGGCCACATTCCAAAAATACACACGTAACCCAAAAAGCAGTTACCTTTTTTTTTTGTTTTACACAACTCAATCCACAAGATATGACTACAGACCTCTAAGAATTTTTGACATAACAACTGTGACGGGACAGGGCCCCGCCATACCCCTGAATGTACATAAATCTACAACCTCAGGGAACTGTACCAACGACAAAGCCTCCGGAGAAAGGGAGCTTTCCAAGAACTGAACAGTGATCCTAAGAATGAGGATCAACAAGCTATGTACCTCAACTCGGCAGATGAACGCAGCCCAAAGGAGGTCGATGCGAAATATGTACCAAGTATGTGGCGAAAATATCAGAATGAAATCATAACAGTCTATAGAAAACGGGAGACATGGATGATAACCAAACTACAATACACCATATATAAGCAGTCATGTCAAGTCAGGGCCGCAAGCCCTCAAGTCAGTACTCACAGATAGCCATGGGGCTCACGCCATAATATCAATCACGCGTGGAATTCTTCCTCATCGCCGATCCATGATATAATATAACACCTAATAAGTATACATGAACACCAGGTCTCACCTGTGTCATAAAAACTGTACGGGCCAAGTAGGAAAGCGAACCACCAGATCCAGCCTGCATCATAAAACTGACCGGGGCAAGTACGAAAGCTATCTACCAGAGTCTACCGTACCAAACTGTGCCATAGAACTGACGGGGGCAAGTACGAAAGCCAACTACCAGACCATCCTGCGTCAACTACTGACGGGAGCCAACTACCAGACCATCATGCGTCACTAAACCTCATGGAGAGCTAGTCCATGGAATAACAATATCCAACATGGTCGTATGCCCCGGAATCCCACATCGTATAAGCATGTCCATGGGGTAAAAAAAACAATCCGGGAATATAACCCGCATCCTGGTCGCATGCCCCGGAATCCCACATCGTATAAGCATGTCCAAGGAGTAATAAAAACAAATCCGGGAATCTAACCCGCATTCGGGTCGCATGCCCCGAAATCCCACATCGAATAAGCATGTCCAAAGAGTAATAAAAACAAATCCGGGAATCTAACCCGCAGCCTGGTCGCATGCCCCGGAATCCCACATCGTATAAGCATGTCCAAGGAGTAATAAAAACAAATCCGGAAATCTAACCCGCATCCTGGTCGCATACCCCGGAATCTCACATTGTATAAGCATGTCCAAAGATCAATCACAATGGAAGCATACCCGTGGAAGCCTCCACATCGCTTGTGACGCCCAAGTAAATTCACAACAAGACAGCCGGCCCTTCAACTGAGAGTCACGGCAGCGTAAACATATAATACGTGCACTCAAAGCTATCACAAGCAAGCATAGGCAAGTTCATAAAATCTTTAGACTTTCATTATCATACAAAAATGAATTTCATTTTATAAACTCAAGGCACTTTTCGTTTCACATAAAAATCCGGGAATTTAACCCAAAGTACTAAGTACTTCCATTCTTTTCAAAAGACTCCTTTTCATATAAAATCCCAAGATACTAACACTCGTAGTATCAAGGCTTGTCTACATTTCACATAAGTCACTACACTTTTAGAAATACATTTTTAGGCTTCTAAATCAAGTGACTCTTACTTTATAACTTTAAGCGGTTGATCCCTTTAAATCCAATTGCCCTTCTTTATTTCAAGTCATTAATCCTTGTTTACATTACTAGAGAGAACCATTCCTTTAACCTTCCATAAAGTTGCTATAACCAACTTCCCATAAAGTCGTTATACTAACTTTATGCTTTAAAACTAAGACATCTTTAACCTTTCATAAAGCCGTTATAACTCTTTATGTCTTAGACAAATTCATTTTTTTTATAACCAAGAGACTTATACTTTCAAATCAAGTTACATAACTTTCGAAATACTTCAAGTCTCTTAACTTTAAGAAATCAAGTTTCTTAACTTAGAATATCAAGTCTCTTTAACTTAGAATATCAAGTCTCTTAACTTTAAGAAATCAAGTTTCTTAACTTGAAAAATAAAGTCTCTTAACCTTTTAAGAATTCAAGGTTCATAGTCTTAAAACTTCATAACGTAAACTCTTTCAATTAAGTAACATATACTTTTATGCGTTGTGAATAGGTTATACTCGTTTATAACGATCTTATTAAAGCAGCCATGATCTAGAAAATGTAATACAATTTTGTATTATCTTAGTTTCTATGCAGATGGAGAATTCTACTCATTTTAATATAATTGATTGTCGATACATTTTCTTTTATTAACGCTGCAATGGCTTGTTCGATACTTATTCTCATTCGTGCAGTAAATTAGCAAAGTCAACTCGACTCCAAATACTTCCTAACGACTCTTACCAACATCCCACATAAGACTTGGTAAGAACTTAGGATAACTTAGACATAACTTTTACATAGAGTAAATCAACATACATACCTCTTAACTTCTAAGAGTAGAAGGAATCATGAAATAACACCACATGTATATTTCATACATAGAATCATGCCAAAAGGACGAAGAGGTTCACATACCTCGAGACGATTATCGACAAGTAGCAAAATGCTTCAAAGTACTTCAACCTTGATAGCTATTCCATCCTTTAAGTAGAATACACTATACGTAGTACTTCAAACTATAATAACCATAACATGTCTATCAACTCCTAGCTTATTAACGTGGAATAATACTAGGTGCTAAGTCTCTTATTCTACAGAAATTTGGGCAGCACTTCCTTTGTTTCTACGTACTTTTCCACCTTTGTCAAGGCCCAAAAATCAATAACCAAACGCCACATTTAAGGCCCAACAATTCAGCAATACAAAGGGGATTACACGCCTAATAGGACGTGTAAAATTCTGGCCCACAATCAATATAAAACTGTCCAATATTTCCAAGCCATATTCGGCTACCATTGTCACAACAATTATCAATTTCCTTTCAATTCCTTTTTCAATCCAAGTTGTTATTCCAACATGTTATATATATAATAACAATTACAACAACTATAAATCATTTCTTCCTTAACATGCGACGATTGTAACTATCGACCAAATTGATTACAACATTAATGGCTAACTTGTCCATTTTCGGTTTTAACATGACGACATGATCCAAATCTTTTCAAACGTCATTCTATATACCACATGCTCATTTCTTAACTACTATAACATGTAATCTTCAATTATATTAAGAAGATGAAGATTTTACCTCAATAAGCCCTAATAATGTCCAAGCGTAAAAGTCGATCCTTAGCAACTTTTAGCTCCTCTTCTTATGTTCCAATCCGCTCCAAGCACTCCTTAGAAGCTTATGAAGAACTCCTCTTCAAGTTATATCTTCAAAGTTGAAGAACACCTTAGGTTTTCGCGTTGCGAATAACGTGAAAACGTCATTTTTCCGGGATCTTTCTATTGAGATATCCTTACAATACCCTTAGGAACCTTGGGTTTATGTTTTGTGAATTATGAGCAACCAACGAAATTTTTTCTAGTTCACTCATGGCCATTGCCGAGAGCCTCTTCTCAAGAACATCAAGTTCTTGATTTAATTCTAAGTGTAGAATTGTCTTGCTACTAGTGTGATGATATACTACCTTCAATGGCCAAGATTATAACACTTGTGTGGCCTAGATTCATTGGGGTTAAAAGATTTAATGTCAAGTTGGCTAGTTGACCTAGTCAACAATGTTAAGCCTTGGCTTGTTAAAGACTTGACCCATTTTCCATGACAATTTCGTCCAAGCCTAATTAGGGGGGGGGGGGGGTGACCCGTGTCGCCCTCCCATTCGTCCATACACTTCGTTTCCTGACATTTCCATAATTCCGATAAATTTTAAAAGTCTTAAATAACTAATTTGGGAACCCAATTCTCACTAACGAACAATTTTCCTTCCCGAGGCCCGAAATCATTTTCCGTAGGAAAAAACAATCCTTCTTTCGTTTCAAACTTAAAGTCGTATATTCTCACGTACATTCTCTTAAACACATGTCCTGGAACAACGGGGTGTAACATTCTTCCCCCTTAGAAACATTCGTCCCCGAATGTTCTTTCGGAGTCAATCTAATATTTCTCGGTATAGTCTCATAAAACTACACTTAATGAAACTTAATTATGCCACCTATGGCCCTAATACCTCGCACACACATATCCATCCATCATAAGCCAAATGAGAAAAGAAATCCAAAGTGTGCACCATCACTATTTACTCTCATTCATGGCCCAAAAGGATTTTCTTTTCGTACTTCCAACTCCTTCTAGAATATATACATAACCTCCATACTGATTTGGCCTCCAATATTTGGAGTTTACTAAATCGAACCATATAAGGCCATTTCCGGCTTTCACGACCTGGTTCCGGTGGAACGCGTCCACTAACCCGTAAAACAATTAACTAGACTTGGGCCTTGCACCCTCGTGACCCTGTCACGTAGCGGGACTACTACCAACTGATCCCACTCTATTTCAAACTATGAGGTGACCCGTAATAGGTCCTTAACCCGACCCACCATCGCACTTAACTCTTACCCTTAGTCTGAATAAAATCCTATTGCCCGAGAAGGCCTTATATACCTAAGGTCTCGGCGGTTATCAATATTCTTAGGCTCGCAATTTCCATGCTCCAAGCCTACCTTATCAGTCCCCCCGTAAACGGGTACAATAACTTCCCATAATACCATAACCATGTTGTCTTGATCACAACAACCATTACCTACTCCACACGGATCTCATTCGTACAATTCTCTTACGCATACAACGTAGCTTAATCCATCCACATAGTCTTCCATCAAGTACCTTAACATGACTTCTTAAGGGTTCATTACCCTATCAGACAGCTCATCATTTCCTAATTATATCAAATTAGCACATAAACCTTGATGAGAATTCATTAAGTTGTTTCATACCTTCCCGGTATCTAGTTAGTCCTTACCAATTCCTGGTAATCTAAAATCATTCTAGGCAACACGCGTCTGACTCTCATACATAACTCCGTATAGTTGTATGTCATAATACCAACTATATTACAATCATTACCAACCTGGATACACAATCCACATAGTCCTTCCTGGGTCACTGCTGCCTTTCTCGTAGCTGCAATCAACATAACTCGTTAGGGAGAGACGACCCTAACAACACAACTCTATCGCACGATCTCAGAGTGAGAAGAATGGAAACCAATCCTAAATGTCATGTAGCCTCCTGATTATAGATGTGGTGCACAACACACCGATAATCAAGACTCTACTAGACACGGTCTGTAGATACTTTCCGAGGACTAACTGCTCTGATACCACTTTTGTCACGACCCGACCCCGGGCCCGCGACTGGTGCCCTACCTGGGCACCCTTTATAGGTAAACATCAGAGAATAGTAGCGGAACATACATACATCTCAAAAGAAATAAATAACAGACTAGTCGATAAGGCCACCTTCCAAAAATACACACGTAACCCAAAAAGCAGTTACCTTTTTTTTCTTTACACAACCTAATCCACAAGATATGACTACAGACCTCTAGGAATTTTTGACATAACAACTGTGACGGGACAGGGCCCCGCCATAGCCCTGAATGTACATAAATCTACAACATTAGGGAACTGTACCAACGACAAAGCCTCCGGAGAAAGGGAGCTTTCCAAGAACTGAACAGTGATCCTAAGAATGAGGATCAGCAAGCTATGTACCTCAACCTGCGGCATGAACGCAACCCCCCGAAGGAGGTCGATTTAAATATGTACCAAGTATGTGGCGAAAATCAGAATGAAATCATAACAGTCTATAGAAAACGGGAGACATGTATGATAACCAAACTACAATACACCATATATAAGCAGTCATGTCAAGTCAGGGACGCAAGCCCTCAAGTCATTACTCACATATAACCATGGGTCTCACGCCCATAATATCAATCATGCCCGTGGAATTCCTTCCTCACTGTCGGCAGTCCATGATATAATATAACACCTAATAAGTATACATGAACACCAGGTCCCACCTGTGTCATAAAAATTGTACGGGCCAAGTAGGAAAGCGAACCACCAGATCCAGCCTGCATCATAAAACTGACCGGGGCAAGTACGAAAGCTATCTACCAGAGTCTACCGTACCAAACTGTGTCATAGAACTGACGGGGGCAAGTACGAAAGACTACTACCAGACCATTCTGCGTCAGCCACTGACGGGAGCCAACTACCAGACCATCCTGCGTCACTAAACCTCATGGAGGGCTAGTCCATGGAATAACAATATCCAACATGGTCACATGCCCCAGAATCCCACATCGTATAAGCATGTCCATGGGGTAATAAAAACAATTCGGGAATCTAACCCGCATCCTGGTCGCATGCCCCGAAATCCACATCGTATAAGCATGTCCAAGGAGTAATAAAAACAAATCCGGGAATCTAACCTGCATCCTGGTCACATGCCCCGGAATACCACATCGTATAAGCATATCCAAGGAGTAATAAAAACAAATCCGGGAATCTAACCCGCATCCTGGTCGCATGCCCCGGAATCCCACATCGTATAAGCATGTCCAAGGAGTAATAAAAACAAATCTGGAATCTAACCCGCATCCTGGTCGCATGCCCCGGAATCCTACATCGTATAAGCATGTCCAAGGATCAATCACAATGGAAGCATACCCGTGCAAGCCTCCGTCACTGTCGTTACGTCCAAGTAAATTCAACAAGACAGCCGGCCCTCCAACTGAGAGTCACAGCAGCGTAAACATATAATACTTGCACTCAAGGCTATCACAAGCAAGCATAGACAAGTTCATAAAATCTTTAGACTTTCATTATCATACAAAAATGAATGTCATTTTATAAACTGAAGGCACTTTTCATTTCACATAAAAATCCGGGAATTTAACCCAAAGTACTACGTACTTCCATTCTTTTCAAAAGACTCTTTTTCATATAAAATCCCAAGATACTAACACCCGTAGTATCAAGGCTTGTCTACATTTCACATAAGTCACTACACTTTTAGAAATACATTTTTAGGCTTCTAAATCAAGTGACCCTTACTTTATAACTTTAAGCAATTGATGCCTTTAAATCCAATTGCCTTTCCTTATTTCAAGTCATTAATCCTTGTTTACATTACTAGAGAGAACCATTCCTTTAACCTTCCATAAAGTTGCTATAACCAACTTCCCATAAAGCCGTTATACTAATTTTATGCTTTAAAACTAAGACATCTTTAACCTTTCATAAAGCCGTTATAACTCTTTATGTCTTTAGACAAATTCATTCTTTTTATAACCAAAAGACTTATATTTTCTGTCACGACCCGACCTCGGGCCCGTGACTGGTGCCTTACCCCGGGCACCCTAGTGATACAACATCAGAGAAAATCAGCGGAAATAAAAACTTAAACATGAAACAAGACATAAAGTATGAAACAGGCTAACCAAAACGGTCACCTTCCTGAATATATACATATATATATATCAACCTAAACAGTTAAATCCTTTTACAAGCCCCGCACAACATTACATGACCTCTAAGAATGTAACCATAACTATGACGGACAGGGCCCGCCATACCCACAATGTACAAGTAACTACACTGACAGGGGACTATACCAAAGATAAGCCTCCGGAGAAACGGAGTTTCCCAAAACGCTGAACTGTGATCCTATGAGCGAGGATCCACAACCGATGTACCTCTACCTGCGGCATGAACGCAGCCCCCCGAAGGAGGTCGATAACAGTACCAAGTATGTGAAATCGAAAATCAGAAATGAAATCATAGTAGTCTATATAAAAGCGAGACATGTATGATAACCAAACTACGATTACATAATATATGCGATCGCGTCAAGTCGTGACTCACGCCTCAAAGTCATCACTCAAATATAACTATGGGTCTCACGCCCACAACATCAATCATGCCCGTGGAATACCTTCTCATCACCGCGATCTATGATATAATAACACCAAGAAGTACACATGAACACGTGTCCCACCTGTCATAAAACCGTCTGACGGCAAGTACGAAGGCTAACTACCAGATACCAAAGTCGCATCATCAACTGACCGGGGCAAGTACGAAAGCCAACTACTAGATACCAAGGCCGTACTAGCAATACTATGCAACCAAACCACGAAGCTGACACGGGGCAAGTACGAAAGCCGACTACCAGATACCAAGGCCGTGTCACGTAGTGGCCGGGCAAGTCTGAGCTAACTACAGTACCAGGCGTGTCACGAGACTTCGTCACTAAACCGAAGCAGGGCAAGTCGCGAGGCTAACTACCAGGTACCAAGGCCGAATCAGCCACGAGACGGGGCAAGTACGAAAGCCAACCACCAGGTACCAAGGCCGAATCAGTAGAAACCTCATGGAGAGCTAGTCCATGGAATAACACTATCAACAGGAGCGCACCCGTGGAATTCTCCGTCACTGCCGGTACGTCCAAGTAAGATCATAATAAATCAGCCGGCCCTCCATTGAGAGACGCGGTGGTATAGAAATACAATACTTGCACAACAAGGCTATCACACGCAAACATAGGCAAGTTACACACAACTCAAGGTACTTTCATTTTATGACAAAGTCCAGGTTTTAAATCCCCAAAGTACTACGTACGTTAAATTCTTTTAGAAGATCCATTTCTTTTACAAAAGTCACCCGATACCCGTAGTATCAAAATAGAGTGACTAACATTTTAATTAAACCAAAACAACTTCCAGACTTTCCTTTTTAAACCAAATTAAGACAATACCATGTCTTCTTTTTAGACCAAAACACTTCTCCTTTTAAAGTCAAGTTACCATTTTAAAACCAATGATAAAACCATTCCTTTGTTTTCATAAAGTCGTTATAACTAACTTCCCATAAAGCTGTTATAACACTTTATGTTCTAAACCAAAAACTTTTCAATTCCACAAGTCTCTTTTCTTTTAAAACAACAACAAGTATTCTTTTAAAACCCAAATAACTTACTCTTTTCAAAACAAGTAACCTATACTTAAATCAAGTTACTTCTCCTTTTCCGAAAACAAGTCGTTATAAGTCAAGTCTCTTATCTTTCAAGATCAAGTCTCTTAACTTTCAAAATCAAGTCGTTTTACTGTCAAAATCAAATCTTTCTTTTATCCTCATAAAGTCGTTATAACTAACTTCCCATAAAGCCATTATAACACTTTATGTTTTAAACAAACAAAATTCATTTCACACACGTACGTCTACCGTACTATATAGTTCACAATAATCATGCTAGAAAAGATAGGAAGAGGTTCACATACCTCGCGACGATTATCGACAATTAGCAAAACGCTCCGAAGTACTATAACCTTGCTAGCCTTTTCCACCCTTCAAGTAGAATACGCTACTCGTAGCACTTCAACCTAAAATGGCCATAAAATGTCTATCAACTTCAAGATCACTTCGTAGAATATTCTACGTAAAATTGAACCACCTCCCCGCATGACCATATAAATCTCCTCATCTACTCAGGCCCGCTACCAGGCCAATAACTCCCAGGGGAGAGGGTTATACGTCTAACCGGACGTGTACAATTCTACTCCACAATAATACTACACAAGTCTCATCAGAATACATCCAATGTAAATCTGATTCAATTCTTTAAAGACATCCTTCCAAAATATCTTATACTCAATTCTAAACTACTATAACATGTAATATCCAATTACAACAGAAGGACATAGATCATTACCTCGATAAGCCCAAAATTATCCAAGATTATAAGTCGATCCTGAGAAATGTTTAGCTCCAATTCCTTACGCTCCAACCCGCTCCAAGAGACCCTTAGAAGTTTCTAAACAACTTCTCTAAACACTTCAACCAAGCTATGAAGATTTTTCTAGGGTTTCGTTTTGCGACTATTGGAATAAAGTAGTATTTCCGGGCTCCTAGTATTGAAATAACTTTGGAATACTACTAGGGATACTAGGCCAATGTATTTGGGATTATACAATAATACTCCAAGTATTTCTACACAAGTGGGGGAGGGGGACGAAAAACAAAGCTAAAGGGGAGGGAGTATTTTGCTTTGGAAAGCTTCAAGTGTGGATGAAATTACTCTTCAACTAAGGGGGTATTTATAGGGGAAACAAGGGTTAGGATCATAGCAAGTGGGTGGTCAAGATTGGGCTATGTGTGTGTGGGTCCCACCACACCACATGGCCAACGAAATCAATCTCCAAGTGTCATGGCCATTTCGGCCAAGGGGACAAGTGGCTAGCCACTTGTCCCTCCAATTTCGGCCAAGGTGCCACATGGGGGTGACACGTGTCGCCCCCCGACTCGTCCAAAATATTTCGTCTTCCGAAAATATCCAAAATACCGAAAATCTCAAAAACAAAGCGGGCCCCACAAAACCGTAAATTTCTCCCGTGGGCCCCACGTGACCATTTCTGAAAATAAAATCCCAAAATTCTAATATAATCTAAGAAGTCCAAATACCAAATCTGGGAATCCAATTCCCATCAACGAACCTTTTTCCTTCACAAAACCCGGAAACTTTTCCGTCGAAAAATCACTTCTTTCTTTCTTTCCAAAATTTTGTCGTATTCTCGTACGTACGTCCTCACATACATACCCTGGAACTACGGGGTATAACATTCTTCCCCCTTTAGAAACATTCGTCCTGAATGTTCCTTCTAAGTCTCCAAACGTACTTGCGCCGGTATAGTCTCCACTACTATACTTACAAAACCGATCATGCCACCACTGGCCAGAATATAACATGTTCGCAAAACTCAAATCCAAGCCAACGAGGAAAACACCTCTAACATCACAAAAATCTCCCACCCATGGTCTAAAGGATACTCCATTCGCATCTTCACTTCACAAAAGAAATGATCACTTTCGTTCCCATAACACATGTTCGCTTCTTTTCTTACTCGTCGTACCCTTCTCGCACACCTGAACTCTTTCTAATACACGTTCCACACTTCAGTTACTGCTTCAATTTCCACAACCCTGGAGTTACTACCTCCAGACTTGGTCATCTCACTAGCTTCAATTTCCTCTAAGGTCATTCCCGGCCTTCTCGATCCGATTCTAGTCGAACACATCCACGAACTCATACGATGGTTACCTAAACTTGGGCCTAGCACCCTCGTGACCCTAACACAAAGCGGGACCACCACAAATTGACCCCACCCCAAACCGGGCTGCGGGTTGACCCGTGACCTTGCCTCAACCCGACCCATTTATCGTGCCAAACTCTCTCGTTCCCCAAATCCGGAACAATCTCACTAATCAAGTCACGAAAACCTAGTGGTCTTCTTAGCTCAACTACCCTCTTATAACTCACACCACTCAGGGACTTATCACACAATTATACTCCACGTATACAATGTACTCCGACAAAGATCAAATCGTAAACAAAATCTTTTACTCAAGACGGCCTTGCATCCAAGGTCCTAACTGTTATAAATTCTAAGGCTCATAATCGTCTCGTCTCCAGACTTACCATTTCTCAACTGCCCATGTTTTCTAATTCACACTTAACACAATGCTATCCGTACATAGTACCTAACATGTACCCACCATAACAATATAAACAAGTCTCTTAAAGGCTAAAGACATCTCTGCAACTACTGCCTCACTTTCCCCTTTGTCGCTCTAACCATAATCCTGCCCTGCAGGGCGCCTAGCTATATAAGGCGATGAACCAGCCATCGATCCCGAAGGCTGAGTCTCTACATCTGTGCTACCTCTGGTCGGACAAACTCTCACCAAATGGCCCTGTTGGCCGTAAGCATACAAGCTGTCGAAGTAGTACGACACTCTCCACCATGACGCCTATCACAACGGCCACACCAAGGTGGGGGTGGCCTCTCCTGGCTAACACCCCTTCCTCTCCGAACCATCAATCATGACTAACCGGTGGTGAGTCCTCTACCGTATCCCTCCTACTAGGACATCCTCCCATCACATGGCCCTGACGGCCACAGGTATAATAATCTCCCAAACTAGCACGACACCCTGAGGATCATCCTCAGCTCTCTATCCATAGAACTCTGGCGAACTGCAACTCAAGAAATCCCGAAGTCTCAGACTATCGGATCTAGGGTGAACCATCGCTGCCGGAACCACCGCCGTCGTCTCCTCATTCGGCCACCAGCCTAGCTAGTAACTGGGCTATCTCCTTGAACTCATATCCTCGGCTCCTGGCCGTGGATCTGGAGGCTCAGGTATCGTGGCCTCCGTAGAAACTGCTGCCGCTCTAAACTCTGCTGGGGCTAGCGGCGTCATAAAACTCGTCGTCTGAAGTACTATCTCAGGTAATGACCAGGCCTGTGCCCTCGCAACCCTCTGTGTTCAACTCGTAGCTCCCTCTGCTGCCTTGCCCATCTGGGCCCTGGTTGCCTTTCGCAGAGGCATAACTGGTACATACGAATACGTCCGAGGGAGTCCAACTTATAACACAGCTCTAAGGCACGATCTCAGAGTGAGAAGAATGGAAACCAATCCTAAATATCATGTAGCCTCCTGATTATAGATGTGGTGCACAACACACCGATAATCAAGACTCTACTAGACACGGTCTGTAGACACTTTCCGAGGATTAACTGCTCTGATACCACTTTTGTCACGACCCGACCTCGGGCCCGTGACTGGTGCCTTACCCCGGGCACCCTAGTGATACAACATCAGAGAAAATCAGCGGAAATAAAAACTTAAAGATGAAACAAGACAAAGTATGAAACAGGCTAACCAAAACGGTCACCTTCCTGATTATATACATATATATATCAACCTGAACAGTTAAATCCTTTTACAAGCCCTGCCCATAACAGCACTACAGACCTCTAAGAATGTAACCATAACTATGACGGGTGGCCCGCCATACCCACGAATGTACAAGTAACTACACCGACGGGGACTATACCAAAGATAAGCCTCGGAGAAACGGAGTTTCCCAAACGCTGAATCGTGATCCTATGAGCAAGGATCCACAACGATGTACCTCTACTGCGGCATGAACGCGGCCGAAGAGGTCGACAACAGTACCAAGTATGTGAAATCAAAAATCGTAAATGAAATCATAGTAGTCTATATAAAGCAGAGACATGTATGATAGCAAACTACGATTACATAATATGTAGCGATCGCGTCAAGTCGAGGACTCACGCCTCAAAGTCATCACTCAAATATAACTATGGGTCTCACGCCCACAACATCAATCATGCGTGGAATACCTTCCATCGCGGCGATCTATGATATAATAACACCAAGAAGTACACATGAACACCATGTCCCACTGTGTCATAAAAGCGTGCAGGCAAGTACGAAGGCTAACTACGGATACCAAAGCGCGTCATCAATGGCCGGGCAAGTACGAAGCCAACTACTAGATACCAAGGTCGTACTAACAATACTATGCAACCAAACCACGGGCGACACGGGCAAGTCTGAAGCCGACTACGGATACCAGTAGTGTCGCGTGGTGGCCGGCAAGTACTGAGCTAACTACCAGGTACCAAGGCCGTGTCACGAGACTTCGTCACTAAACTGAACGGGGCAAGTGCGAAGGCTAACTACCAGGTACCAAGGCCGAATCAGCCACGAGACGGGGCAAGTACGAAAGCCAACCACCAGGTACCAAGGCTAAATCAGTAGAAACCTCATGGAGAGCTAGTCCATGGAATAACACTATCAACAGGAGCGCACCCGTGGAATTCTCCGTCACTGCCGTGCGTCAAGTAAGATCATAATAAATCGCCCTCCATCGAGACGCGGTGGTATAGAAATACAATACTTGCACAACAAGGCTATCACACGCAAACATAGGCAAGTTACACACAACTCAAGGTACTTTCATTTTATGACAAAGTCCAGGTTTTAAATCCCCAAAGTACTACGTACGTTAAATTCTTTTAGAAGATCCATTTCTTTTACAAAAATCACCCGATACCCGTAGTATCAAAATAGAGTGACTAACATTTTAATTAAACCAAAACAACTTCCAGACTTTCCTTTTTAAACCAAATTAAGACAATACCATGTCTTCTTTTTAGACCAAAACACTTCTCCTTTTAAAGTCAAGTTACCATTTTAAAACCAATGATAAAACCATTCCTTTGTTTTCATAAAGTCGTTATAACTAACTTCCCATAAAGCTGTTATAACACTTTATGTTCTAAACCAAAAACTCTTCAATTCCACAAGTCTCTTTTCTTTTAAAACAACAACAAGTATTCTTTTAAAACCCAAATAACTTACTCTTTTCAAAACAAGTAACCTATACTTAAATCAAGTTACTTCTCCTTTTCCGAAAACAAGTCGTTATAAGTCAAGTCTCTTATCTTTCAAGATCAAGTCTCTTAACTTTCAAAATCAAGTCGTTTTACTGTCAAAATCAAATCTTTCTTTTATCCTCATAAAGTCGTTATAACTAACTTCCCATAAAGCCATTATAACACTTTATGTTTTAAACAAACAAAATTCATTTCACACACGTACGTCTACCGTACTATATAGTTCACAATAATCATGCTAGAAAAGATAGGAAGAGGTTCACATACCTCGCGACGATTATCGACAATTAGCAAAACGCTCCGAAGTACTATAACCTTGCTAGCCTTTTCCACCATTCAAGTAGAATACGCTACTCGTAGTACTTCAACCTAAAATGGCCATAAAACGTCTATCAACTTCTAGATCACTTCGTAGAATATTCTACAGAAAATTCGGCAGCACCTCCCCCCCCCCCCCCGCAACCATATAAATCTCCTCATCTACTCAGGCCCGCTACCAGGCCAATAACTCCCAGGGGAGAGGGTTATACGTCTAACCGGACGTGTACAATTCTAATCCACAATAATACTACACTAGTCTATTGTAAATACAGTCCAATGTAAATACAGTTCAATTCTTTAAAGACATCCTTCCAAAATATCTTATACTCAATTCTAAACTACTATAACATGTAATATCCAATTACAACAGAAGGAAATAGATCATTACCTCGATAAGCCCAAAATTATCCAAGATTATAAGTCGATCCTGAGCAATGTTTAGCTCCAATTCCTTACGCTCCAACCTGCTCCAAGCGACCCTTAGAAGTTTCTAAACAACTTCTCTAAACACTTCAACCAAGCTATGAAGATTTTTCTAGGGTTTCGTTTTGCGACTATTGGAATAAAGTAGTATTTTCGGGCTCCTAGTATTGAAATAACTTTGGAATACTACTAGGGATACTAGGCCAATGTATTTGGGATTATACAATAATACTCCAAGTATTTCTACACAAGTGGGGGAGGGGGACGAAAAACAAAGCTAAAGGGGAGGGAGTATTTTGCTTTGGAAAGCTTCAAGTGTGGATGAAATTACTCTTCAACTAAGGGGGTATTTATAGGGGAAACAAGGGTTAGGATCATAGCAAGTGGGTGGTCAAGATTGGGCCATGTGTGTGTGGGTCCCACCACACCACATGGCCAACGAAATCAATCTCCAGTGTCACGCCATTTCGGCGAGGACAGATGGCTAGCCACTTGTCCTCCATTCGACCAAGGTGCCACATGGGGGTGACACGTGTCGCCCCCCGACTCGTCCAAAATATTTCTTCTTCCGAAAATATCCAAAATACCGAAAATCTCAAAAACAAAGCGGGCCCCACAAAACCGTAAATTTCTTCTGTGGGCCCCACGTGACCATTTCTGGAAATAAAATCCCAAAATTCTAATATAATCCAAGAAGTCCAAATACCAAATCTGGGAATCCAATTCCCATCAACGAACCTTTTTCCTTCACAAAACCCGGAAACTTTTCCGTCGAAAAATCATTTCTTTCTTTCTTTCCAAAATTCTGTCGTATTCTCGTTACATAACATTCGAAATACTTCAAGTCTCTTAACTTTAAGAAATCAAGTTTCTTAACTTAGTGTCACGACCCGACCTCGGGCCCGCGACTGGTGCCTTACCCCGGGCACCCTAGTGATACAATATCAGAGAAAATCAGCGGAAATAAAAACTTAAACAGGAAACAAGTTACAACATAAGAAAACAGGCTAACTGAAACGGTTGCCTTCTTGCATATATACAGAAATTTGAACAGTTACATCCTTTACAAACCACTTGCAACAGATTTTATAGACCTCTAAAATGTAAAGAACTATGACGGACAGGCCCCGCCATACCCCCACAGATGTACAAGAACCTACAAACTCGTGGAAACATACCCAAAAGATAAGCCTCGAGAAACGGAGCTTCCTAATCTGTGAGCGTGATCCTATGAGCGAGGATCAACAACCGATGTACCTCACTGCGGCGTGAACGGCCACGAAGGAGGTCGATCTAACAGTACCAGTATGTGGAACGAAATATCAGAACGAAATCATAACGATCTAAATAAAATAGGAGACATGTATGATAACCAAACTACGATTCACGACATAAAAGCGATCATGTCAAAGCGAGGACTCACGCCTCAAAGTCATCACTCAAATATAACCATGGTCTCACGCCACAATATCAATCATGGCCACATGCCCTAATTCTCCATCGGTGTAGACATGTCGGGATGCATAACGATACCTGGGTAATCAACCTGCCGCGTAGCCACGTGCCCCAATTCTTCTTCATCGGTGCGAGCATGTCCATGTAACAACAATAACAATATATCGGGTAATCAACCACGCCAAGCCACATGCCCGAATTCTTCATCGGTGCGACTATGTCCATGAAACAACAATAACAATATACCGTGATTAACGCCGCGTGGCCGCATGCCCGAATTCTTCATCGGTGCGTATGTCCATGTAACAACAATAACAATATACCGGGTGATTAACCCGCCGCATGGCCGCATGCCCCCGGAATTCTTCATCGGTGCAGACATGTCCATGTAACAACAATAACAATATACCGGCCCTCCATCGAGAGACGCGGTAGCATAGAAATACAACTTTTACACAACAAGGCTATCACAAGCAAGCACAAGCAAATTACCATACTTCAATTCTCTTACAAATATCCATTTTTTCACAAGAAGTCACCTGATACCAACACTCGTAGTATCCAAAACAGAGTAACTATTATTTTAAGTAAACCAAAAATAATTTCCCTATTTAAAGACAAGTAACAACCTTCTTTTCCAAAAGTTCAAGTTTGCCTAATTTCAAATACTCAAGTCTCTTATTTTCGAAAGGTTTCATAGTTCATAGTCTTAATCACTTAATAACATAATTCTCTTTTAAAACAATTTGGGTAACATATGCCTTATGTGTGAGTAGGTTATTCTTGTTTATAACAATCTTATTAAAGCAGCCATGATCTAGAAAATGTAATACAATTTTGTCTTATCTTAGCTTCTATGCAGATGGAGGTTTCTACTGGTATTAATAATAATTAATTAGTCAATACATTTTCCTTTATTAACGCTGCAGTGGTTTGTTCGATACTTGTTCTCATTTCCGAAATCAATATAACATTATTCCTTTTAAAACCCAATTACCCATTTCTCATTAAAGCGGTTTCACAACTTTTTAACACAACCCAAGTCCTTATTATTTCACATTAAGGCCTTTATCTTTTAAAAACCACCACCCATTTCTTGGCCCACATAAAGTAGTTATAACAAACTTCCCATAAAGACGTTATAACACTTTATGTTTTAAACCACCCAAATTCATTTAACACGTATGCGTCTACCGTACTACATAGTTCACAACATATCATGCTAGAAAAGATAGGAAGAGGTTCACATACCTCACGACGATTATCGACAATTAGCAAAATGCTTCAAGTACTACAACGCACTAGCCTTTTCCACCCTTCAAGTAGAATACGCTACTCGTAGTACTTCCACCTATAATGGCCAAAAACGCCTATTAACTTCTAGTTCTCTTCGTCGAATATTTCTACGGAAAATTCAAGCGACCTCCCGCATTATCACATAAATCTCCTCCTATCAAGGCCCGCTACTGTGCCAACAACTCCCAGGTGATTACACGTCTAACCGGACGTGTTCAATTCTACTTCACAGGAATACTACAAGTCTACTGTAAATACAGTCCTATGTAATTACAGTTCAATTCTCTTTTTTAATATCCTTCTTTACGATGTAATTTCCAATTACAATAGGGGGATAAATATCATTACCTCGATAAGCCCAAAATTATCCAAGATTATATGTCGATCTTGAGCAACGTTTAGCTCCTAATCTGTACGCTCCAAACCGTTCCAAGCAACCCTTAGAAGTTTCTAATAACTTCTCTTAAACACTTCAACTCCAAAAAGTGAAGTACACTTAGGCTAAACTTGTGGCAACTCTCGGCCAAGACGGTGTATTTAGGCTAAGGGTGTGAAATCTTTTCTAACCTTTGGTTACTAGTCTTCCTAATACACTAAGGAAGAACACTTAAGAATTTAAGAATTTTTGGACAAATTTTGGTTAAGGGAGAGGGGTGTGGGACGAGAACTTCATCAAAGGGAGGGAGTATTTTTGCCTTGGAATTTCTCAAGTGTGGATGAAGAAGTCTTGCAACTTAAGGGGGTATTTATAGGACATTCAAGGGCTAGGATTAAAGCAAGTGTGTGGTCTAGATTGAGCCATGTGTGTGTGGGTCCCACTTATCCATCTACTACACAAAATATCTTCAAGACTTTGACCAAATGTTTTTGGCCTTTTACATGTAAAAAACGTGCCAACCAAACCCATCATTTTCGTCCAACCAAGTGTCACCTAGGGTGACACATGTCGCCCTCCTATTGGTCCAAAATATTTCACCTTCCGAAAATATCGGTAAAAAAAATAAAGTGGGCCCCACAAACCGTAAATTCCTCCCGTGGGCCCCACGTGACCAATTCCGGATAAATAATTCCATAATTCTTAATTAATCCAAAAAGTCCGAGTACCAAATCTGGGAATCCAATTCCCATTAGCGAACATTTTTCCTTCACAAAATCCGGAAACTTTTCCGTCGAAAAAAATAACGTCTTTCTTTCTTTCCAAAATTACTGTCGTATTCTCGTACGTACGTCCTCACATACATACCCTGGAATTACGGGGTATAACACTTAGAATATCAAGTCTCTTTAACTTAGAATATGAAGTCTCTTAACTTTAAGAAATCAAGTTTCTTAACTTAGAATATCAAGTCTCTTTAACTTAGAATATCAAGTCTCTTAACTTTAAGAAATCAAATTTCTTAACTTAGAATATCAAGTCTCTTTAACTTAGAATATCAAGTCTCTTAACTTTAAGAAATCAAGCTTCTTAACTTGAAAAATAAAGTCTCTTAACCTTTTAAGAATTCAAGGTTCATAGTCTTAAAACTTCATAACGTAAACTCTTTAAATTAAGTAACATATACTTTTATGCGTTGTGAATAAGTTATACTCGTTTATAACGATCTTATTAAAGCAGTCATGATTTAGAAAATGTAATACAATTTTGTTTTATCTTAGTTTCTATGCAGATGGAGAATTCTACTCATTTTAATATAATTGATTGTCGATGCATTTTCTTTTATTAACGCTGCAATGGCTTGTTCGATACTTATTCTCATTCGTGCAGTAAATTAGCAAAGTCAATTCGACTCCAAATACTTCCTAACGACTCTTACCAACATCCCCCATAAGACTTGGTAAGAACTTATGATAACTTAGACATAACTTTTACATAGAGTAAATCAACACACATACCTCTTAACTTCTAAGAATAGAAGGAATCATGAAATAACACCACATGTATATTTCATACATAGAATCATGCCAAAAGGAGGAAGAGGTTCACATACCTCACGACGATTATCGACATGTAGCAAAATGCTCCAAAGTACTTCAACCTTGATAGCTATTCAATCCTTTAAGTAGAATACGCTATACGTAGTACTTCAACCTATAATAACCATAACATGTCTATCAACGCCTAGCTAATTAACGTGGAATAATACTAAGTGCTAAGTCTCTTATTCTACAGAAATTTGGGCAGCACTTCCTTTGTTTATACGTACTTTTCCACCTTTTTCAAGGCCCGAAAATCAATAACCAAATGCCACATTTAAGGCCCAACAATTCAGCAATACAAAGGGGATTACACGCCTAATAGGACATGTAAAATTCTGCCCCACAATCAATATAAAACTGTCCAATATTTCCAAGCCATATTCGGCTACCATTGTCACAACAATTATCAATTTCCTTTCATTTCCTTTTTCAATCCAAGTTGTTATTCCAACATGTTATATACATAATAACAATTACAACAACTATAAATCCTTTCTTCCTTAACATGCGACGATTGTAACTATCGACCAAATTGATTACAACATTAATGACTAACTTGTCCATTTTCGGTTTTAACATATCGACATGATCCAAATCTTTTAAAACTTCATTCTATATACCACATTCTCATTTATTAACTACTATAACATGTAATCTTCAATTACATTAAGAAGATGAAGATTTTACCTCAATAAGCCCTAATAATGTCCAAGCGTAAAAGTCGATCCTTAGCAACTTTTAGCTCCTCTTCTTATGTTCCAATCCACTCCAAGCACTCCTTAGAAGCTTATGAAGAACTCCTCTTCAAGTTCCATCTTCAAAGTTGAAGAACACCTTAGGTTTTCGCCTAGCGACTAACGTGAAAACGTCGTTTTTCCAGGATCTTTCTATTGAGATATCCTTACAATACCCTTAGGAACCTTGGGTTTAAGTTTTGTGAATTATGAGAAACCAACGAAAATTTTTCTAGTTCACTCATGGCCATTGCCGAGAGCCTCTTCTCAAGAACATCAAGTTCTTGATTTAATTCTAAGTGTAAAATTGTCTTGCTACTAGTGTGATGATATACTACCTTCAATGGCCAAGATTATAACACTTGTGTGGCCTAGATTCATTGGGGTTAAAAGATATAATGTCAAGTTGGCTAGTTGACCTAGTCAATAATGTCAAGTCTTGGCTTGTTTAAGACTTGGCCCATTTTCCATGACAATTTCGTCCAAGCCTAATTAGGGGGGGGTGACACGTGTCGCCCTCCCATTCGTCCATACACTTCGTTTCCTGACATTTTCATAATTCCGATAAATTTTAAAAGTCTTAAATAACAAATTCGGGAACCCAATTCTCACTAACGAACATTTTTCCTTCCCGAGGCTCGAAATCATTTTCCGTACGAAAAAGCAATCCTTCTTTCGTTTCAAACTTAAAGTCGTATCTTCTCACGTACATTCTCTTAAAAACATGTCCTGGAACTATGGAGTGTAACATTTAGCTCCTCTTCTTGATGTCCCAATCCACTCCAAGCAACCCTTGGAAGCTTATGAAGAACTCTTATTCAAGTTCCAACTCCAATTATGAAAAACCCCTTAGGTTTTCATGTTGCGACTAATGTAAAAACGTAGTTTTTCTGGAATTTTTGTGGGGGGATATCCTTAGAATATCTCTAGGAACCTTGGGTTTAAGTATTGTGAATTATGAACAACAAACGAAAATTTTTTGAGTGGGAAAAAGAGCAAAGCCGAGAGCTCTCCTTTTGCATCCTAAGTTTTCTTGAAATTTTTCTAAGTATGAAATTCATCTTTGCTACTAGTAGTAGTATGTATATATAACACCATCAAGGGCTAGGATTGAACCAATTGGATGGCTAAGATTGGTCAATTATATCAAGCCTCAACTTGCCCTTTGACTTGGTCCATTTTATCAAGCCAATTTGGCTACACTAGCCATGCATTTTTGTCCACTATTGTTACACCCCGTAAGTCTAGGACATGTAAAAGAGAATGTATGTAAGGAATCAAGACTTGGAAATTGGTACGAAAGGAAGAATTATTTTTCCGACGGAAAATCTTCCGGACGTCGGAAAGGAAAAATGTTCGTTGTTGAGAATTGGATTCTCAAAATGCATTATTTGAAGAGTATGGAACTTATTAACATTATGGAAATTTATTTTTACGGATTTGGTCACGTGGGGCCCACCCGAGGAATTTTACATTTTTGTGGGGCCCACGAGGGTTACGGAATTTTATGGACGAATGAGAAGGCGACACGTGGCACCCCCACACTTGGTCTTGGTCGAAATTTTGTAAGGGTAAAATGGTGATTGACCATGGTAGAAGATAAGTCTTCAAAGCTTGATATTATTGACCAAAGTCAACTTGCCACTTGGGCTTGATCCTAGTGAAACTCATCCTAGCCACTCATGTGTTGCAATCTAAGCCTTCCATTGTGTTATATATACTAAGCTAGTGCAAGACAAGCTCTTCTAACACTTAGAATTTATCACAACATTTTCTTGTCCACTATATTGCTCTCGGGTTTGGAGGGGTTCCCACACAAAAAATTTGTAGTTTTGATCTATTATTCACAAGACTTTAACCCAATGTCCCTAAGGGTATTATAAGGTTATCTAAATAGAAAGATTTCGGAAAAACGACGTTTTCGTATTAGTCGCAAGGCGGAAACTTGAGAAGTTATTCAACTTTGAAGTTGGAACTTAAAGATGGGTTCTTCATAGGCTCTAAGGAGTGCTTGGAGCGGATTTGGAATATAAGGAAAGGAGCTAAGAATTTGCTAAGGAGCGACTTTGAATCTTGGAATTTTTAAGGGCTTATAAAGGTATAAATTTTGTCGTTTTAGTAGTTAAGACTTACTTATTGTTGTAGCTATGGATATTAGCAAGAATGAGGTATTTAGTATAAGGTTTGATAAGTTTATTGGCTATTGGAACCCTAATCCGAAGACTTGCATGTTTAGCCTTAAGATTACAATTCAAGTCGATTATTAGTTTAAGTCGCCGCATGTTGTATAAAGAAGGAAATTGTAGTTGTTGAAGTTGTTTATGACTATATAACATCTTAGACCTTAGAACTTGGAATTGGAAAAGGATTGGAAAAGACTTTGAATTGTTGGTTATGTTGTTGGCCGAAAATGGTTTGAATATGGAACTACTTCGTATTAATTGTGGGGCGGAATTTTACACGTATTGTAAGGCGTGTAATCCCCTTTGTTTGGTTGTTGTTTTGAGCCTTAAATGTGGCGTGTTGGTTATTGTATTCGGCCTTGAAAAAGGTGGCAAAGTGAGTAGAAACAAAGGAAGTGCTGCCCGATTTTCCATAGAATTAGAGACTGTATACTTAGTATTATTCTACGTTAGAGACTAGGAGTTGATAGTCTTGTTGTGACCATTATAGGTTGACACTTCTACGTGCGGCGTATTAGGCTTAGCTTGTGGATTTAGCCGAAAAGGTATGTGAACTATCTCCTCTTCTAGCATGATTCCTTAAGATAAAGAAAGTATGTCCTACTCCTTAAATGATCCATTCCTTGGTTGTATTTGGATTGCCTAAAATAGAATTCGTTCTATGTACTCCCTTGATTGTACTTTGATGTTTAAATTGTAAGTTGTATAATCCATTTCCTTAGTGAAGTTTGGATTCTTAAAAGTGAAAGTATTTTACTTAAAGTACATAGAGTCTTGAAAAGGAAGTGGTTTCCAAACCTTTTGGCTAGTGCCTTAAGTTCCAAAACCTAAGGGTTGTTGTAATGACTTTAGGGGAGTTAAAGGAGTGATTTACTTAATTGTTTTAAGAGAGGAGAAATGACATGATTTAAGAGAAGTAACTTGTTTTAAAGGTGTGAGTTACTTGAGGTTTAAAAGTAGAAGAAACTTGTTTTCTAAATATTAAGAGACTTGAAGTATTTGGAAAGTTAAGAACTTGATTTGTAAGTATGTGATACTTGGTTTCAAGTATAAGACTCTTGGTTATAAAAAGGAATGAATATGTCTAAAACCATAAAGGGTTATAACGGCTTTATGGAAAGTTGGTTATAACGGCTTTATGGAAGGTTAAGAAAGTTGTCTATTTTTTATTAATGGGCATAGGTTGCCTAGATTGTGAAAATTTGAAGTTACTTGATTTCAAGCTTTGAAATGAGTTTTCTAAAAGTGTAGTAACTTACTTTGAAAAATAGACACACCTTGATACTACGGGTGTTAGTATCTTGGGGTTTTACATAGAAAGGAGTATTTTGAAAAGAATGTATGTACGTAGTACTTTGGCTTGTTTAATTGAGAATTATTCTATGTGTGCCTTGATAAGTACTTTGGCTTGTTTAATTGAGAATTATTCTATGTGTTCCTTGATAAGTACTTTGGCTTGTTTAATTGAGAATTGCCAATGTGTGCTGGTGATAGCATTTGAGTACAAGTATTATGTTTTATTACGTTGCCGCGAATCTCGGTTGGAGGATCGGTTGCCTTGTTGTAAGTTTACTTGGACGTACCGACAGTGAGGTGGGATTCCACGGGTATGCTTCCATTATTTGTGTTACCCCATGGTCATGCTTATACGATGTGGGATTCCGGGGCATGCGACTACGAGGGATACTCCTTGGACATGCTTATACGATGTGGGATTCCGGGGCATGTGACCAGGAGCGGGTTTGATTCGGTTGTTTGTATTACCCGTGGTCATGCTTATACGATGTGGGATTCGGCATGCGACCACGAGGATACTCCTTGGACATGCTTATACGATGTGGGATTCCGGCGTGTGACGAGGCGGGTTTGATTCGGTTGTTTGTATTACCCATGGTCATGCTTATACGATGTGGGATTCCGGCACGCGACCACGAGGATACTCGCTGGACATGCTTATCGATGTGGGATTCCGGCGTGTGACCGAGGCGAGTTTGATTCGGTTGTTTGTATTACCCCAGTCATGCTTATACGATGTGGGATTAGGCGTGTGACCACGCGAGGATATTGTTATATCATGGGTATCGGCGGTGAGAAAGGATTCCACGGGCATGGTTGATATTATGGCGTGAGACCCATAGTTATATTCGAGTAGTGACTTTGAGGCATGCGTCCACGACTTGATATGATCGCTTATGTATTGTGTATTGTAGGTTGGCTATCATACATGTCTCTGTTTTGTTTAGGATCACATGATCTCATTACTGATTTCATTTCACATACTTACATTGCCCGTCTTGACCTCGCCGAAGTGCGTTCATCTGCGCGAGTTTAGGTCTGTTGTTTGGTGATCTGCAGTGTAGGACCACCTCGAGTTTTGGATAGTTCCTCTGTTGAGTTTATCTTTTGGTATAGTTCCTTCAAGATGCATGCTTTTTTATGCGGTTATGGGTACTACGGGGCCTTGTCGTCGTATTTGATAAAACTCTTAGAGTGCAGTATTCATGTGTGGGATTGGACTCGTATACGACATTGTGTCTTTTGATTATGTACATTATATGGCGCGCTTCGGCTTTGCCGCTTACGCGTCGTTGGTTTTTAAAAAAAAATGAGGTGTATTTAATTTCCGCAGTTTACTTGTGTTGTTAAGGTAGAAGGGTGCCCAGGTAGGGCACCAGTCACGGGCCCGGGGTTCGGGGCGTGACAACTATAATCTATGTGGAGGGTGACACGTGTCACCCTCCCATTGGTCCATAATATTTTGTTTCCCGAAATTTCCATAATTGGTCAAAATATCAAAAACCTTGTGGGCCCCACAAAAACGTAAAATTTCTCGGGTGGGCCCTACGTTTCCAACTCTGAAAATAAAATTCCATACTTCCGATAAACTCTTAAAAGTCTCAAATAACAAATTTGAGAACTCCATTCTCATTAACGAACAAATTTTCCTTCCCGAGGTTCGGAAGATTTCCTTAAGAATAATGAATTCTTCTTTCGTTCAAAAATTTTAAAGTCCTGCTTCCTTACGTACATTCTCTTAAACATGTCCTGGAATTACGGGGTGTAACATTCTCCCCCCCCCCCCCCCCCTTAGAAACATTCGTCCCCGAATGTTCTTTCGAAGCTCTATCTCACTAGATATCGGCATAGTCTCCTTTAATTACACTCAACATAATCTCATGTGCCACACATGGCCACATCATAATACTTATGCAAACACATCAATAATAATTGACAAGTAAGGAAATGAATTTCCTGGAGGTGTAGGGAAAATAGGTGAGGGTACTTCTGCATCATGTCATCCTCTGCCTCTCAAGTCATCTCCTCTCTAGTATCATCCCACCACCAGACTTGACGGAAGCCACGTCCTTAGACCGTAGTCGCCTGACCTGGCGATCAAGTATCGATATGGGACTCTCATCATACGATAACTCATCTGCCATCTGGACATCACTAACTGGGAAACTCTGGATGGATCTCTGATACACTTCCGTAACACAGAAACATGGAAGACCGGATGTACTGCCTCCAAGTCGGATGACAGTTCCAACTCATAGGCAACCTGGCCTACTCTACAGACGATCTGATAAGGCCCAATGTACCTTTCCTGGATAAGCTTCGCCTTATCCACAGCCGCTGAATCAAGTATGGGCCAATTAACTGAGCATTGCCTACGTCGAACCAACCAATCGACGATCTACACTTCCTCTCATACAAAGCCTCATACAGGGTCATCTGAATACTGGAATGGTAGTTATTGTTATACGCAAACTCAACAAGAGGCAATTAATCCTCCCAGCTACCTCTGAAATCAATAACACAGGCCCGCAACCTATCCCAAGTGTCTGGATAGTACGCTCTTCCTGTCCGTCGGTCTGAGGGTGAAATGCAACACTGAGACTCACTTGTGTCCCTAATCCCTTCTGGAAAACCTCCAGAAGTTAGCCGTAAACTAAGATCATCTGTCTGACATCATAAATGTAGGAACCTCGTGCAGTCTCACAATCTCCCTACTATATAATCTAGCATAATCCTTAGCCGAGTAAGTGGTCCTGATCAGAAGAAAATGGGCTGATTTCGTCAGCCTGTTTACTATGACCCTCAGGGAGTCGCACTTCCTCCGAGTACAATGCAACCCTGTAACAAAATCCACATTAATCACCTCCCACCTCTAAGTTGGGATCTCAATCGTCTGTAATAGCCCACCGGGCTTCTGGTGCTCAACCTTGACCTGTTGCCAACTCGGACATTGAGCAATAAGCTCTGCTACATCCCTTTTCAGGCCATCTTACCAATACATACATCTGAGGTCAGGGTACATCTTAGTCATCCCCGGATGAATAGAGTAACGAACATTGCGTGCCTCCCCTAAAACCTACTGACAAGTCCTGCAACATCGGGCACACACAATCTATCCTCATATTTTAGCACCCCATCTGGGGCTACTCAAACAGGCTTTTCCCCTCTCGAAGAGTCGTATCTCAATTCAGCACTATAGCTGGATCCTTATATTGTCGCCTTTTCACCTCCTCAACGAGGGAAGACTCGGAAACCTCTCGTATCTGAACTCCACTATTATCGGAAGCTCGCTAGCTGATGAATCTCACGGACCATGTCCTATCAATCTGGCTGTCCATCTGACAGACTATCCATAGATCTACGACTAAGAGCATCTGTAATCATATTGGCTTCCTCCGGGTGGTATAGGATGTCAACATCATAATCCTTAAGCAACTCTAACCACCGTCTCTGCCTAACTATCCACCTGAGCTCCACATAACTAATGCCTCCATATTTTCAAGGCATGTAAAACTGCTGCCAACTCTAAATCCTGGCTAGGGTAACTCCGCTCATGCTCCCGTAGCTGCCGGGAAGCATAGGCTATAACCTTACCGTGCTGCATCAGCACACAACCTAGCCCAACACTCAAAGTGTTACAGTAATAACCTAACCTTATAGTCCCTCAGGATGGGTTAGAACTGTAGTCGTAGTCAGCTTATCTTCCAATAACTGGAAGTCTTTCTCATACTTCCGAAATATTCGGGGATATAACCTCAATTATGATTCATGTTCCCATTTCTCAGTTGCAACCAAACTTGGTCACTATACTTAAATTCGATTCTTTTGCTTGTCTCATGTCTAAGACTGTTACACCCCGGAAATTTCAGGATATGTTTATAAGAACGTACGTAAGAACTCAAAATGTTAAGATTTGAGACGAGTAAAAATTTATCGGAATTTTGGAATTTGTCGTAAAACGAAATATTGCGACGAATGGGAGGGCGACACGTGTCACCCCCCCCCCCCTTAGTGGCCTTGGTCGAAATTGGCATGGTTAGAATGGTCATTTGACCATAATTTAAATAACCAAGTCTTGCAAAGACAATAGCTTGATATTGTTGACTAAGTCAAAGGCCACTTGGACTTGATCCATGTGAAGCTCATCCAAGCCACCCAATTGTACTAATCTTGACCCTCCATCTTGTTATATATGTATACTAGTGCAAGACAAACTCCACACTTAGCAAATTTTCAAAGAAACTTGAGGAACATTAGATGAAGCTCTCGGCCAAGGCTAGGGTTTCAAGGAAAATATTTTCAATTATTGTCCAATAATTCCCATACTTTAAACCAAGGTTCCTAAGAGTATTGTAAGTGTATCTCAATAGAAAGATCCCGGAAAAATGGCGTTTTAGTATTAGTCGCAAGGCGGAAACTAAAGGAGTTCTTCAACTTTGAAGTTGGAACTTGAAGATGAGTTATTCATAAGCTTCTAAGGGTTGCTTGGAGTGGATTGGAACGTCGAAAGGAGGAGCTAAAGTTGCTAAGGATCGACTTGTGCTCTTGGATCATATTTGGGCTAATTGAGGTATAACCTTCATTTTACTTTTGTAATTGAAGATTTCATGTTATGATAAGTTATAAGTGATCATGTGATATGTGTTATGAAGTTTGATACGTGTTATGGAAATTTGGAAGCTCAAATCCGAAAATGACATGTTAAGCCATTTGAAATTGAAATACAATTTGGTCGATAAATTGTAGTAGCTATAATCAATTGTGGCTAGATAGCATGTTATATTAAACCACTTGGATTGATAAGAAATTGGAAGAAGAATTGGTATTGTTGCCCTAATTGCCGAATTGACATTTTAGTTTAGACTAGTTTGTTATATATTGTGGGGCGGAATTTTACATGTCTTGATTAAGCGTGTAATCCCCTATTGTTAGCTACTTTGTTGGGCCTTAAATGTGGCGTGTTTGGTTATTGAATTCGGCCTTGAAAAAGGTGGCAAAGTATGTAGAAACAAAGGAAGTGATGTCCGAATTTCGGTAGAATTTAGTGACTTTGCACTTGGAATATTCTACGTTTGAAACTAGAAGTTAATAGACGTACTATGGTCATTATAGGTTGACATACTACGTACGGCATATTGGACTTAGCAAGTGGATTAAACCGAAGAGGTATGTGGAACTTTCTTATCTCTTGAGCATGAATAGTTGTAAATGTATAGTACGGTAGACGTACGAGTTTTGACGAATCTAGTCCATTTGATATCCTTGGCTTATTTTACGAATGTCCAAATTGGTTGAGTTAGGAAATTAACTCACTTGTTTAAATATTAAGGATATCTTGGTTTTCAAAAGTTAAGAGACTTTAAGTATGTTGAAAGTATTTTTGATACTTGCTTTGTTGGAAAGTTTAAGTCTCTTGGTTATAAAGAAGTATGTAAGTTTCTAAAGTATAAAGTTAGTATAACGGCTTTTGGGAAGTTGGTTATAATAGCTTTATGGAAAGTTAAAAAGAGTGGTTTACTCTAAGTAATTTAAGTATGTTAAATGACTTGAAATAACGAAAGGCAAGTTGATTTAAAGGCATCTATTGCCTAAGGTTTTTATGAGAGAAGAAGTCACTTGATTTAGAAGCCTAATTTTATTTCTAAAAGTATTGTGACTTGTCTTGAAAAGTAATTGTGACTTGATACTAAGGTTATTAGTATCTTGGAAGTTTTATACGGAAAAGAGTCATTTTTTTAAAGAGTGGAAGTATGTAGTACTTGGGTTAAATTCCCGGATTTTTATAAAAGACATGTTCGTGCCTTAAGTAAACTAAAATGAGAGTGTATATGAACAAGAATAATAAGAAGCTAGGGGATTTCTTAACTTGCTTATATATGGTATGATAAGCCGGTAGTGTTTATGTTATGTATGATAAGCCGGTAGTGCTTATGTTATGTGTGATAGCCGATTTGTTCTAGTATTATGTTATTCATTACGGGGTCATTCCCCGTGTTTGTGGCATTTGCATATTCCGTGGATTTGCTACCCACGATGCGAGGAATACCTCATGCGAGTCCGTAAGGGCTTATGCGGGTGAAATAGTCCCGTGCGGCGGATCGACCTATCGAGGAATACCTCATGCGGGTTACCACGATCTATGCGGGTGAAATAGTCCCATGCGAGGAATACCTCATGCGGGTCCACACGACCTATGCGGGTGAAATAGTCCCAGGGGTAGGATTGCTTAATGATACTGCGGGCGGATGGTCCTGCTTTGATCGTGAGCTTCATATTTTCATGTTGCAAGTATACTCTTGATTACTCTCATTGTTAGTAAGGCCTGATGTCGTTAATTGAGTTATCATACCGTCTCGCTTTATTATTGACTTATGATTTCATTCTGATTTCGGTTTCACATATTTGGTACATGTTATCGACCTCCTTCGGCCGCGTTAAATGTCGCGAGTAAGTCTGATTCTTGATCCTCGCTCTTAGGATCATTGTTCACCGTTGAGAAGCTCCTTTATTCGGAGGCTTATCCACAGTATTGTCGGTCGTTGTACATTCGGGGTATGGCGGGGCCCCGCTTGAGTTGTTATTCTTAAGTGCAGTAGTCACATTTGTGGATTGGGTTGTAAAGAAAAAAAAAGTGTCTTTGTTTTATTGTGTATATTGTACGGAAGGTGGCCTTATCGGCTAGCTGTTGCTATTTTTATGTCAAGCATTTTATAAGTTGTGTATGTTAGTTGCTATTCTCGATGTATCACAGAGGGTGCGGGTAGGGCACGATCGCGAGCTTGGTCAGTCGTGACAAAAGTGGTATCGAGCGATTAGTCCTCGGAAAGTGTCTGAGGCGTGTCGAGTAAGTCTTGATTATCGGTGTGTTGTGCACCACATCTATAATCGGGAGTGCAGGACATTTAGGATTGGTTTCCATTCTTCTCACTCTGGGATCGTGCGATGAAAGTGTATGATTGTTCGTCTCTCCCTAACAAGTTATGTTGTTTGCGACTACGAGAAAGCGTGATGACCGGAAAGATTATATGGATTGCGTATCCAGGTTGGTAATATTAGTAGTATAGTTGGTATTGTGACATACAGCTATATGGATTTATATATGGGGGTCACATATGTGTTGCCTAGGATGATTTTAGATTACCAGGATTCGGTAAGGACTAAATAAATACCGGGAAGGTATGAACAGTTAAGGAACTCTCATCTAGGTTTTACGTGCTAATTTGAGATAATTAGGTAATGATGAGTTGTGTGAGAATGTAATGGACCCTCAAGAGGTTAATTAAGGGACTTAATGGAAGACTATGTTAATAGATTGAGCTACGTAGTGGGATTTCGAGAATGGTACGGGTGAGATCCGTATGGAGTAAGTATGGCTGTTGTGGACAAGACAACCCGATTATAGTATATTGAGAAGTTTTTGTACCCGTTTACGGGGGGACTGATAAGTTAGGCTTGGAGCATGGGAATTGTGAGCCTAGGAATGTTGATAACCACCGAGCCCTTAGGTATATAAGGCCTTCTCGGGTAGTAAAAATTTAAGACATACCAAGGAAAAGAGTTAAATACGACGCCGAGTCGGGTTGGGGATCTATTAAGGGTCGCCCCATAGCTTGAAATGAAATGGGATCAGTTGGTAGTAGTTCCGCTACGTGACAGGGTCACGAAGGTGCAAGGCCCAAGTCTAGTTAATCATTTTACGGGTTCGTGGACGTGTTCCACCGGAACCAGGGTGTGAGAGCCGGAAATGGCCTTATATTGTTATAGTAACTCCAAAGATTGGAGGCCCGAATCAGTATGAAGGCTATGTACGTACGCAAGAATAAGTTTGGAAGTACGGGAAGAAATCGACCGATGAAAGAAAGCAACCAAGTGTAAAGGAATGGAGCCCGAATCCACGAGGACCTTTCATGGTGACTACACGCGAGTGTTGGGTGGTAGTGGCGGGTAGATAATAATTACGATAACGATACGATCGTTGGACCTAGCAGAACCTAGCGGTATTATGACAGACGTTGAGGTCATTATGAGTACGGGATAGTTGGCCCCTTGTTATGCCAACGTTGACCGCAAAGAGAGATTGGCTCGATTCCAGTTTTCTGGTAAGCTGATTATCCAGTGAAAATGAAGAGAAATGGTAGTAACCAGTGAATTATCCTTCCTTCTTTGACATCATTGTTTTTTTATAAGTCTGTGTGACTTGTTCTTTTGAGGTAAATTGACGCAGGAAGTAAGTAATAATTGAATTTGAAGGAATTTATGTTAAGTGCCCTAGTAGGTACTTGGAGTTGGTTTGGTGTGGCGGTCAGGGCCACGACCTTCCGGAAAATTTCAGGAAAACATGCAAGGCAAGAATAAATAAGTACAAGTCTTTGCCATGGAAGGTCGAGGCATCTTAGGTAGATTTTGAAAATCTCTACGATTAAGGTGGCGCTTGATAATTTAGATTTGATAGGAGATAAGTTCTCTTCCCACGTAAAAGGGCGCTTTCGTATTATGGGGTTGCGTGTACCCATGTTGTTGATGCAGGATATGAACTAGTAAGGTCTTCAGTATCGTCATGCCATAGGTTACAGTTTTAGATAACCGTGGGAAAAGTGTTGTGTTGGGGTAATTAAGAACGACGTACGAATTGGTCGAGGAAAGTATAGTAAAGATATAAATGCAGGTTGTACGCATGTATGGAACTGTGCGATTATGAATCAAGATGGAAATACTTTTGCTAATAGTAAGCCTAAGGTAAGGTTCTGACCAGAATAATAAAGGAGAATACGACTATGGTTTTGTATGTTGCACGAGATATAATTACCCCAGACTAGTGAAAGACCATTAGTAAATAATGGGCAGTAAGAACATTTCGAGGAAATGTGGTAACACCTGGCTATTGTCTCTTCGAGCTGGGAGAGAATAGTAGGATTGTTACTTTACGAGATCAAGGAAACCTCTCCCCTAAATTGTGATTGTGATGAAGTCTTAGCCATGAGGCAAGCAAAGGAATCAAATCTAAGTTTAGTGACCAAGTTTGGTTCAGTGAGAGAAAGGAAACAGGAACCATAAGTGAGATTCTTACATTCACAGAGCCTGGGGTTCGATTATTTTGTTTCAAGGTTAATGAAGTTTAGATCAGAGAGGTTCTTGCGAGTCTTCCGTCGTTGAAGAGGTAAGAGAGCGGCGATATGAGGATCGATTATGATGCGGTATCGAGATACGGCTCTCCGAAGAGAAGAGCACATTTGGGTAGCACCGGTGAGGTCTTTGTGAGATGAGGATAGATTGCGTGTACGATGCTGCGAGGACTAGTCGGAGTCTTAGGGAAGCACGCGGTGCTTATTGTTCTAATTATGCGGTCGACTAAGTTGTGTCGTGACCTCGGATGTAGGTATGGGTAAGATGGCCAGGAAAAGGGACATAACGGAGTTTCTTGCTTAGTGTCAGGAGTTAGTAGCAGTCGTGGTTGAGCACGAAGCCCAGTGGGCTATTGCGAGCGATTGAAATCCCAACCTAGTTATGAGAGGTAATTATTATGGATCTTGTTACGGTGGCATCGTACTCGGAGGAAGTGCGACTCCTTGGAGTCATGGTAAATGGTGTGAAACCGGTAGTGTTCTTCCGGTTGGGACCACTTACTGGTGAGGTTTATACTAGCTTGTATAGCGGAGAGATTGTGAGGCCACGGGGTTCCTACGTTTATGATGGAGACAGATGAGCTCGATTCACGGATAACTTCGGAGGTTTTTCGAAGGATTAGGGACAGTGAGTCTCGATGTTGCATTACACCCTCGGGCCAAGCGGTCGAGAGCGTACTATCCAGGCACTTGAGGATAGGTTGCGGGCATGTGTTCTTGATTTCAGAAATAGCCGGGAGGGTTAATTGCCTCTTGTTGTGTTAGGCGAGGTTAAGTTATTTGGTCCAGACTTAATTCAGCGGGCTGTGGATAAGGCGAAGCTTATCCGGGAAAGATTATTTGTAAGCTTAGAGTCAGCAGAAGCTTTATGCAGATAACCGACGTTGACACATGGGGTCCAGGTTGACATTTTAGTATGAGTATTGTGATGTGGCCTTGTGTGGTATTATTGGTATGTAGGGGTTGTAAGGAGACTATGTCGCTATCTTTAAGTTAGACTCCCGAAAGAACATTCGAGGACGAATATTTCTAAGGGGGGGAGAATGTTACACCCCGGAAATTTCAGGATATGTTTATAAGAACATACGTAAGAACTCAAAATGTTAAGATTTGAGACGAGTAAAAATTTATCGGAATTTTGGAATTTGTCGGAAAACGAAATATTGCGACGAACGGGAGGGCGCCACGTGGCACCCCCCCCCCCTTAGTGGCCTTGGTCGAAATTGGCATGGTTAGAATGGTCATTTGACCATAATTTAAATGACCAAGTCTTGCAAAGACAATAGCTTGATATTGTTGACTAAGTCAAAGGCCACTTGGACTTGATCCATGTGAAGCTCATCCAAGCCACCCAATTGTACTAATCTTGACCCTCCATCTTGTTATATATGTATACTAGTGCAAGACAAACTCCACACTTAGCAAATTTTCAAAGAAACTTGAGGAACATTAGATGACGCTCTCGGCCAAGGGTAGGGTTTCAAGGAAAAAAACTTCAATTGTTGTCCAATAATTCCCATACTTTAAGCCAAGGTTCCTAAGAGTATTGTAAGTGTATCTCAATAGAAAGATCCTGGAAAAATGGCGTTTTCGTATTAGTCGCAAGGCGGAAACTAAAGGAGTTCTTCAACTTTGAAGTTGGAACTTGAAGATGAGTTATTCATAAGCTTCTAAGGGTTGTTTGGAGTGGATTGAAACGTCGAAAGGAGGAGCTAAAGTTGCTAAGGATCGACTTGTGCTCTTGGATCATATTTGGGCTAATTGAGGTATAACCTTCATTTTACTTTTGTAATTGAAGATTTCATGTTATGATAAGTTATAAGTGATCATGTGATATGTGTTATGAAGTTTGATACGTGTTATGGAAATTTGGAAGCTCAAATCCGAAAATGACATGTTAAGCCATTTGAAATTGAAATACAATTTGGTCGATAATTAGAATCGTCGCATGTTTACCTACTTGAGGATTGTAGTAGCTATAATCAATTGTGGCTAGATAGCATGTTATATTAAACCACTTGGATTGATAAGAAATTGGAAGAAGAATTGGTATTGTTGCCCTAATTGCCGAATTGACATTTTAGTTTAGACTAGTTTGTTATATATTGTGGGGCGGAATTTTACATGTCTTGATTAAGCGTGTAATCCCCTATTGTTATCTACTTTGTTGGGCCTTAAATGTGGCGTGTTTGGTTATTGAATTCGGCCTTGAAAAAGTTGGCAAAGTATGTAGAAACAAAGGAAGTGTTGTCCGATTTTCCGTAGAATTTAGTGACTTTGCACTTGGAATATTCTACGTTTGAAACTAGAAGTTAATAGACGTACTATGGTCATTATAGGTTGACATACTACGTACGGTGTATTGGACTTAGCAAGTGAATTAAACCGAAGAGGTATGTGGAACTTTCTTATCTCTTGAGCATGAATAGTTGTAAATGTATAGTACGGTAGACGTACGAGTTTTGACGAATCTAGTCCATTTGATATCCTTGGCTTATTTTACGAATGTCTAAATTGGTTGAGTTAGGAAATTAACTCACTTGTTTAAATATTAAGGATATCTTGGTTTTCAAAAGTTAAGAGACTTTAAGTATGTTGAAAGTATTTTTGATACTTGCTTTGTTGGAAAGTTTAAGTCTCTTGGTTATAAATAAGTATGTAAGTTTCTAAAGTATAAAGTTAGTATAACGGCTTTATGGGAAGTTGGTTATAATAGCTTTATGGAAAGTTAAAAAGAGTGGTTTATTCTAAGTAATTTAAGTATGTTAAATGACTTGAAATAACGAAAGACAAGTTGATTTAAAGGCATCTATTGCCTAAGGTTTTTATGAGAGAAGAAGTCACTTGATTTAGAAGCCTAATTTTATTTCTAAAAGTATTGTGACTTGTCTTGAAAAGTAATTGTGACTTGATACTAAGGTTATTAGTATCTTGGAAGTTTTATACGGAAAAGAGTCATTTGTTTAAAGAGTGGAAGTATGTAGTACTTGGGTTAAATTCCCGGATTTTTATAAAAGACATGTTAGTGCCTTAAGTAAACTAAAATGAGAGTATATATGAACAAGAATAATAAGAAGCTAGGGGATTTCTTAACTTGCTTATATATGGTATGATAAGCCGGTAGTGCTTATGTTATGTATGATAAGCCGGTAGTGCTTATGTTATGTGTGATAGCCGGTTTGTGCTAGTAGTATGTTATTCATTACGGGGTCATTCCCGTGTTTGTAACATTTGCATATTCCGTGGATTTGCTACCCACGATCACGAGGAATACCTCATGCGAGTCCGTAAGGGCTTATGCGGGTGAAATAGTCTCACGCGGCGGATCTGACCTATGCGAGAATACCTCACGCGGTCTACCACGATCTATGCGGGTGAAATAGTCTCATGCGAGGAATACCTCATGCGGGTCCACACGACCTATCACGGGTGAAATAGTCCTGGTAGGATTGCTTAATGATCTGCGGCGGGTGGTCTGCTTTGATCGTGAGCTTCCTATTTTCATGTTGCAAGTATACTCTTGATTACTCTCATTGTTAGTAAGGCCACGATGTCTTTTAATTGAGTTATCATACTGTCTCAGTTTTATTATTGACTTATGATTTCATTCTGATCTGATTTCGCCACATATTTGGTACATATTATGTGACCTCCTTGAAGTGCGTTCATGCCGCAGTGAAGTCTGATTCTTGATCCTCGCTCTTAGGTCATCTTTGTTCATTGTTGAGAAGCTCCTTTATTCCGAGGCTTATCTCTCGTATTGTCGGTCGTTGTACATTCGGGGTATGGCGGGCTCTGTCACTTGAGTTGTTATTCTTAGAGGTCTGTAGTCACATTTGTGGATTGGGTTGTAAAGAAGAAAAAAAAAGTGTACTGTTTTATTGCGTATATTGTACGGAAGGTGGCCTTATCGGCTAGCCTGTTGCTATTTTTATGTCCAAGCATTTTATAAGTTGTGTATGTTCATTGCTATTCTCGATGTATCTGAGAGGTGCCTGTGTAGGGCACCATGCGGGCCGGTCGGTCGTGACAAAGACTTCATGCCAATCACAATTTAGGGGGAGATTTTCTTGATCTCGTCAAGTAGTAATCCTATTATTCTCTCCAAGCTTATAGAGCTTATAGTCAGGTGTTCATCCTCAATTCATGGTATTACATAATCCAATGACTTGCCAAGATTTCTTATCTTGTCATGATTAGGTCTCTCATCGTTCGAGTGTCTACTCGTCTTACCTTTATTTTTCATTTCAATTTGCCTTGGGGTCTCTTACCTCCGCGTATTTTCCTACTATATTTCTCGTCAGTACAGATTTTGCCACATTTCATCGAGGTGTTCTTACTGCACATCATTCACTAATGGTTTTTACACTAGTCTGGTGTAATCATATTTCGTGCAACTTACATAACCATAGTTGCATTCTCTTTAATCATTCTGGTCATAACCCTTCCTTATGCTCATTATTAGCAAAAATATTTTTATCTTGATTCTTGATCATACAGTTTCATTCATGCATACTACCTGTATTTATATCCTTATGACACTTCTTCAACCATTTCATAATGTCGTCCTCAATTACCCTAACCCAATACCTTTTTCCAAGGTTATTTAAAATTGTAACATATTGCATAACGAAGCCGGAGACTTTACCAGTCCCATATCTATGACTTAATAATATGGGTACGCATAACCCTTAATAATACGTAAAACTATCCTGTTATGTGGGGGAGAGAGCTTATCTCCCTTTAATAATCTTAATCATCAAGCGTCACCTTATAATCGTATAGATTTTTAAGACCTACCAATGATATCTTCTGTTTTTCGCAGGCAGCACTCGTACTTATCTTATTCTTGCTTTGCGCATTTTTTCTGAAATCATTCGGAAAGTCGTGACCCTTACTGCCACACTAAACAACTCCAAACACCTCCAAGGGCACTTAACATAAAATCATTCAATGATCGTACGTTCTTATCTCCGTCTCTTAGCTTTCAAATTCAAGTACTACATACTTCCAACATCAATTTATTTACTTCAAATGAACAAGTCACATAGACTTACTAAAATCAAGTCTGCTAGGGTCTGCCAATTGTATATCATCACCGGCAATCCTTATGTACCCGCTCAGCTACAACCCAATTACCCACTAGTATAGCTACCTCGAAAGGTTCTTATGGACTTCGGCCATATTCTTTTACACTTGGTTGCTCTCTTTCTTACTGGTCGTACTCCCAAACTTATTCAAGCATACATACATAACCTCCATACTGATTCTGGCCTCCAATATTTGGAGTTACAATATCACACAATCGTGTTGTTTTGATCACAACAACCATACTTACTCCATACGGATCTCATCCGTTACAATTCCCTTAAGCATACTACGTAGTTTAATCTATTAACATAGTCTTCCATTTAGTCCCTTAACATGATTTCTTAAAGGTTCATTACCTTCTCAGACAGCTCATCATCATCTAATTATCACAAATTAACACGTAAAACCTTGATGAGAATTCATTAAATTGTTTCATACCTTTCCGGTATTTATTTAGTCCTTACCAATTCTTGGTAATCCAAATCATTCTAGGCAACACGCGTCTGACCCTCATACATAAATCCGTATAGCTGTATGTCATTATACCAACTATACAAAAATTATTACCAACCTGGATACGCAATCCACATAATCCTTCCTGGGTCACTGCTGTCTTTCTCGTAGCTGCAATCAACATAACTCGTTAGGGAGAGACGACCCTAACAACGCAGCTCTATCGCACGATCTCAGAGTGAGAAGAATGGAAACCAATCATAAATGTCCTGCAGCCTCCTGGTTATAGATGTGGTGCACAACACACCGATAACCAAGACTCTACTAGACACAGTCTGTAGACACTTTCCGAGGACTAACTGCTCTGATACCACTTTTGTCACGACCCGACCACGGGCCCGCGACTGGTGCCCTACCTGGGCACCCTTATAGGTATACATTAGAGAAAATCAGCGGAACATACCTGAAACTCAAAACATACATCAATAGTAAGTAAACCCCAGGCTAGCCGATAAGGCTACATCCCTGTACATATATATAAGTACATTGCCAAAAGCAGTTACATTGTTTTTTTACAAACCGACCCACAAGATATGACTACATACCTCTAAGAGTTTTGACATAACAACTGTGACGGGATAGGGCCCCGCCATACCCCTGAATGTACAACGACTGACAAATACCAGGGATCTGAACCAAGGATAAGCCTCCGGAGTAATGAAGCTTCTCAATTTGAGCGGTGATCCTAGAGTGAGGATCGAGAACTGCTTAACTCTGCGGCATGACGCAACCCCAGGAAAGGTCGGTCTGAAATATGCACCAAGTATGTGAAACTGAAAGTACTGTAATGAAATCATATAGTCTAAAATAAAGCTGGAGACAAGTATGATAACCAAACTAACAATACACTGTGCCTTACTAATAATGAGAGTAAACAAGAGTACACTTTACTGCATAAAAATAGGAGGCTTATGATCAAATTAGGGCCACCCGCCCGTAGTATCATTAAGCAATCCTACTCCTGTGACTATTTCACCCGCATAGATTCTGTGGACCCGCAATGGAGCAATTTGCTCCGCATGAGACTATTTCACCCGCATAGGACTATTTCACCCGTATGGGCCCGGTGGACCCGCAATGAGTACAAACGCCGCACTCGCATCGTGGGTAGCAAATCCACGGAATATGTAGTAACCCGGGGGTTTACCCCGCAAGAATAACCTAACACTAGCACAACCGGCTATCATACATAACATAAGCAAGTTAAGAAATCCCTTAACTTCTTATTAGAATTTAATTATCATACACTCTCATTTTATTTAACCTAAGGCACTAACATGTCATGAAAAATCCGGGAATTTAACCCAAAGTACTACGTACTTCTATTCTTTTCAAAAGACTCATTTTTAAATAAAAACCCCAAGATACTAACACCCTTAGTATCAAGGCATGCTTACTTTTTCAAAACAAGTCACTACACCTTAGAAATTCATTTCAAGGCCTTTAAACCAAGTGACTTCTACTTTCAAAACTTAGGCAACTTATGTCTTTAAATCAAGTACACCACTCTCTTAACTTTCCATAAAGACGTTATAACTCTTTATGTTTTAGACAAACCAAGACAATTACGTTCCTTTATGAAACTAATAGACTTATATTTTTGACCCAAGTATCATATACTTTCAAATCAAGTTTCATAACTTTCAGAATACTTCAAGTTCCTTAACTTTAGAATTCAAGTCTCTTAACTTTAAAATACTTCAAGTAACCCATACTTTTCCAAATCAAGTATTCTATTCTTTTCAAGTCAAGTAATCTTTACATGTAACATCAAGTAACATATAGTTTTAAAAGCTGAGTTACTTCACTTTTCGAAATCAAGGCAAGGATACCAAACTGAAACCAAGTTCACTTAAAATACGTACGTCTACCGTACTATACCTTTATAAATACTCATGCTCAAGAGATAGGGAAGAGTTCACATACCTCTCTGACTTAATCCACTTGCCAAGTTGAATATGCCACACGTAGAATGTCAACCTATAATGACCATAATACGTCTATCAACTTCTAGCTTTCCAACGTAGAATATTCTAAGTGTAAAGCTTCATATTCTACGGAAAATTGGGCAGCACTTTCTTTGTTTCTACGTACTTTTCCACCTTTTTCAAGGCCCGAAATCAATAACCAACATGCCACATTTAAAGCGAAACAAATCAGCAAATCAAAGGGGATTATACGCCTAACAGGACGTATACAATTCTGCCCCACAATTAATATAAAACTGTCCAATATTAAATGTCCATTATCGGCTCAATTGTGTATCAACATAAAGTTCATTCCAATTCCTTTTCAATCCAAATTGTTCTTCTAACATGTTATATAGCCGCAATCGATTATAACAACTATAATCCCTTCTTTCTATAACGTGCGATGATCGTAACTAACAATTAAATTGAATTTCAAACTTAATGGCTAACATGAACTTTTCGGACTTTAGGCTTCCAATATTCTATAACACTTATCAATCTTCATTATATATATCTCATGATCATCTATCAATCCTATAATATGTATTCTCTAATTACATTAAGAAGATGAAGATTATTACCTCAAAAGCTCAAATACCATCCAAAACCTCAAGTCGATCTTTAGCAACTTTAGCTCCTCTTCTTGACGTCCCAATTTCCAAGCGACCCTTGGAAGCTTATGACGAACTCTTCTTCAAGTTCCAACTCCAACTATGAAAAACCCCTTAGGTTTTCATGTTGCGACTAACGTAAAAATGTAGTTTTTCCGGGATTTTTATGGGGGGATATCCTTAGAATACCTCTAGGAATCTTGGGTTTAAGTATTGTGGATTATGAACAACAAATGAAAATGTTTTGTGTGGGAAAAAGAGCAAAGCCGAGAGCTCTCCTTTTGCATCCTAAGTTTTCTTGAAATTTTTCTAAGTATGAAATTCATCTTTGCTACTAGTAGTAGTATGTATATATAACACCATCAAGGGATAGGATTGAACCAATTGGATGGCTAAGATTTGGTCAATTATATCAAGCCTTAACTTGCCCTTTGACTTGATCCATTTTATCAAGCCAATTTGGCTACACTAGCCATGCATTTTCGTCCACTATAATCCATGTGGAGGGTGACACATGTCGTCCTTCCATTGGTCCATAATATTTCGCTTCCCAAAATTTCCATAATTGGTCAAAATATCGAAAACCTTGTGGGCCCCACAAAAACGTAAAATTTCTCGGGTGGGCCCTACGTTTCTGTTACACCCCGTAAATTCAAGAAGATAAGATAAGAACATACCAAGGAATATCAGATTTGAAAGTTGAAAGATAAGTTGACAAACATGTGTTGGACGGATTTTGAGTCTATCTTGGAGTGTTGTACCTCAGTTGTTAAGAATTGCAAGGTGTTTAAAGAGCCTAGTGTGTAGTCCGTTGAATCTAGTTCCCAATGCAACAAATCGTTCGTCGATAGGACATCGGAGTCAAAAGTTATTGAAGTTTCAAGTTTGGTGCGCATCGAATAGCGATGGTTTTTGGTTCAGTAAGTGCATGGCCGGTTTATCTTGGAGTCCGCGGGGGTTGCAGCGCCGCGGCGCCGGAATGCTGGAACTTTTCGGAAGTGGAAGCGCCGCGGCGCCGAGGCGGGATTTTTCTGCGGTAACAGGCGAAAATCAGGGGATATTTTGTTAAAAGCCTATGAGAGGGTGACAAGTGTCCCTCCCATCCTTTTGACCAGATTAAGGGCCTATTTTAGGGCCAAGTCTTGGAAGACTTGGCCATTTCATCTCAAACCCTCCCAAGGAAATCCTCTCCATTCTCTCTAGATTTTTGAAGAAAACCTAGCTTAAGAGGAAATTGTTGGAGCGGCGGCAAGAAGGAAAAGTGTGGGTAAACTTGTGGGAAGCGCGGGTAGACGAGTTTGATGGAAATGAAGTGGAGGAAAGGGGCTTTTGTGGGCTATTCCTTAAGGTAAAAGTTTTCCCCTTCTCTTGGAAATAAGTTTTAATGCTTGTTATATTTTAGTAGTTTAGAAATGAGTCTGAGGCTGTTATATTTTAGTAGTTTAGAAATGAGCCTGAGGCTGTTATATTTGCATAGATTTGGATGTTGTTGTCTTGTTGAAACCGAAAATGGGCATGTTAGCCTTAAGATTTTAACTTCAATTTGGTTACTAATTTAGACATCACATGTTGTAAAGGGGGATTGTAGTTGTTGAAGATGTCCAGGGCTAGATATCATGTTAGACCGAAGAACTTGGATTGGAAAGAATTGGGAAGGGGTTTAGGATTGGTTTATTGTTGGCCAAGAATGGCATGGAAATTATTGGTTTATTCTGTATTATTGTGGGGCGGAATTTTACACGTATTGTTAGGCGTGTAATCCCCTTGTATTTGCTGAATTAATTGAGCCTTAAATGTGGCGTTTGGTTATTGAATTCGGCCTTGAAAGAGGTGGCATAGTAAGTAGAAACAAAGGAAGTGCTGTCCGATTTTCCGTAGAATGTAGGGACCTTGCACTTAGTTATTCTACGTTCGAAGCTAGAGATTGATAGACGTTTTATGACCCTTATAGGATTGAAGTACTACGGTAGCATATTCTACTTAAGGGGAAAATCGTGGAGCATTTTGCTAACCGTCGATAATCGTCGCGAGGTATGTGATTCTTCCTATCCTCTTCAGCATGATTATTTGTGAAATATATAGTGCAGTAGATGCACATGTGTTAAAGGAATTTGATTTCCCTTGTTGTGCCTTGACTTGATATGAAGTGTAAAGGTCTTGATTATTTGAAAAAGTAGGAAAATCTTATTCGTTAGTAATAAGTACTCGGTGGTTAAAGAATAAGCCCTCTTGATCTCATAAGGGCTTATAGTTGTAATTGGTTGGTTTAAAACATAAAGTGTTATAACAGCTTTATGAGAAGTTTGTTATAACCACTTTATGTAGGTAAAAGAATGGTTTGTTGATTTCAAAAGATAAGAGACTGACTTATAATTAACCTAAATGGTGTTGAAAGATGTGAAACCTCATTCGTGAGAAATGAGTACGTGGTTTTTAAAAGAATAATGTTACATAAATTTCGGAAATGGGAATAAGAATCGAACAATCCAATGCAGCGTTAATAAATGAAATGGTAATGACAATTAATTATATTAAAACCAGTAGAAACCTCCATCTGCATAGAAGCTAAGATAAGACAAAATTGTATTACATTTCCTAGATCATGGCTGCTCTAATAAGACCTATTGTAATCAAGTATGGATTTTCTTAAAAATTCCAAAGTAAGGAACTTGATTTCTAAAAGAAAAGAGACTTAAGAATTTGAAGTGTTTTGTTTTAAAAAAAGAAAGGCATGGTTTCGCCTTGACTTGTTTTTAAAACATAAAGTGTTATAACAGCTTTATGGGAAGTTAGTTATAATGACTTTATAGGAGTAAAGGAATGGATTCATTATTGGATTTTTTAAATGGTATACTTGACGTTGTGCTAAAAAATGTTTAAAGTGCTTGATTTAAACCTGAATGTGTTCGATACTACGGGTGTTAGTATCGTGTGACTTTTACGTAGAAAGAGGTCTTTGTTTTGAAGGAATGAAAGTACGTTGAACTGGCCTATGCTTGTTGTGATAGCTTTTGTTGTGCAAGTGTTGTATTTCTGTGCTACCGCGTCTCTCGTTGGAGGGCCGGCTATCTGGTTGATTGATGGACATACTGACACGTTGGGTAGCCGGGTATCTTCCACTATATCGATTCTTGATGGACATCTTGACACGCGTTGGGAGCCCACGGGTATGCTTCCATTGTGGTGTTATTATTGTTATTTGATTGGACATACCGACACGTTGGGTAGCCCACGGTATGCTTCCACGGTGTGTAGTATCTTGTTATTTGATTGGACATCTTGACGTTGGGTAGCCCGGGTATCTTCGCGATGAGTATTCTCTTGTTAGTTGTTTGGACATACCGACACGTTGGGTAGCCCACGGGTATGCTTCCACAGAGATTGTTATTTTGTTATCTCCTTTGGGCATACCGACACGTTGGATAGTCCACGGGTATGGGCCCACTAGGACGGTTCCAGGGCCATGCTTATACCGAGGTGAGATGCCGGGGCATGCGGCCATTGTGCGGGTTAAATTCCCGGGTTGTATTTGAGTGATGATTTCACGGGCATGAGTCCCTGACTTGACATGACTGCTTATATGTTGTGTACTGTAGTTTGGTTATCATACATGTCTCATGCTTATATAGACTATTATGATTTCATTTACAATATTTTTCAGTTTCACATACTTGTTACCTGTTGTACTGACCCCGCCCGGGCTGCGTTCATCTGCGCAGTTGAGGTACATAGCTTGGTCGATCCGCTCTTAGGATCGCTGTTCGGTTCTCGGAAGCTCCATATCTCCTAAGCTTGTCACTGTGGTACGTTCCACTGAAGTAGTAGACTTTTGTACATTCGAGGCATGGCGGGGCCTATCCGTCATTATGGTTTTAAAATTCTTAGAGTGCATGCTTTGTTGTGGGCAGAGTTTGTAAGGATGTAACTGTTCAAGTTTTCATTTATGTACAAAAAGGTAACCGTTTGGGTTAGCCTGTTTTCTTATTTCACTATTTTTCTTTCATGAGTTTTTATTTTCCGCTGGTTTTTTTCTCTGATGTTGTATCACTAGGGTGCCCGGGGTAAGGCACGATCACGCCCGGTTGGTCGTGACAAAAGTGGTATCGAGCCGCTAATCCTCGGAAAGTGTCTGAGACCGTATCTAGTAGAGTCTTGATTATCGGTGTGTTGTGCACCACATCTATAATCGGAGGCTACAAGATATTTAGGATTGGTTTCCATTCTTCTCACTCGAGATCGTGCCTTAGAGGCATGTTATAAGTTGGACTCCTCGCGTATTCTTTTCACCCGCTATGCCTCTGCGAGGCAACCAGAGCCCAGGAGGGCAAAGCGGCGAAGGAGGCGAGAGTAGAGCAAAGAGGTTACGTGGCACGGGCGATCATTATCCGAGATAGCGCCATTCGGGAGTTCTGCGACGCCGCTAGCCGCAGGAGAGTTTAGAGCGAGCCATCGAGACCACGATACACGAGCCTCTAGTCCGGCCGAGAGCAGAGGATAGGAGTTACAAGGAGATGGCCATTACTAGCTAGTCCGGTGGTGGGAATGAGACAGACGAGAGGCCGGTGGTTCCAGCAGTACGATGATTCACCCTAGATCCGATAGTCTGAGACTTCGGGATTTCTTGAGTTGCAGTTCGCCAGAGTTCTATGGATAGAAAGCTGAGGATGATCCTCAGGGTGTCGTGCTAGTTTGGGAGATTGTTATACCTGTGGCCGTCAGCGCCATGGGATGGGAGGATGTCCAAGTAGGAGGGATCTGAGAGGATGACTCGACGCCGGGATCGGTGGTGGTTCCTCGCCTATATAGCTAGGCGCCTGCAGCGTGATTATGATTAGGCGACAAAGGGAAAGTGAGGCGAGAGTTGCGAGAGATATCTTGACCCAAGAGACTTGTTTAGGCTGTTATGGTAGATACATGTGGAGTGCTATGTTCGGTTAGCATTGTGTAAGTTGTGATTAGAAAACATGGGTAGTTGAAAAGGGTAAGTCTGGGGACGAGAAAATGGGGAGCCTTAGAATTTATAACAGTTGGGACCTTGGATGCAAGGCCGTCCTGAGTGGATGATTTTACGGTTATCTTTGTCGGAGATCCATCTAGAATGTTCCCAGTTAATAATGACCAAGTTGGAAGTAGTAACCCCGAGATTTTGGAATCAAGCAACGATAGCGAAATGTAGTGCATTATAGTAGGAAGAGTTCGAGTGTACGAGAAGTAATGACGAGTAAGAAAAAGGCGAAGATGTGTTAAGAAGATGGAAGTGTCCTTGTTGTAAAGTAAAGCTGTGAAGGAAGTATCCTTTGGACCATGGGTGGAGCTATTAGTATTGTTATACGCTTTAGAGATGATTCTTCGCTGGCTTGGATGTGAGTTTTTGCGCGTACGTGGTATTATGGCCAGGTGTGGCATAATTGGTTTAAATAAGTATAGTAGTGAAGACTATCTGCGTCTGCGTTTGGAGACTTAGAAGGAACATTCGGGACGAATGTTTCTAAGAGGAGAATGTTACACCAGTAAATTCAAGAAGATAAGATAAGAACATACAAGGAATATCAGATTTGAAAGTTGAAAGATAAGTTGACAAACATGTGTTGGACGGATTTTGAGTCTATCTTGGAGTGTTGTACCCCAGTTGTTAAGAATTGCAAGGTGTTTAAAGAGCCTAGTGTGTAGTCCGTTGAATCTAGTTCCCAACGCAACAAACCGTTCGTCGATAGGACATCGGAGTCAAAAGTTATGGAAGTTTCAAGTTTGTGCGCAATCGAGCGCGATGGTTTGTTCAGGTGCAATGCGCGCAAGATCGAATGCAGCGCTGTGGCGCGGCACGGGCGCGGTTGTCCGAGTCCGCCGGGGTTGCAGCGCCATGGCCGAATGCCAGGGCATGGCGCCGGAACTTTTCGGAGGAGGCCGCGGCCAGGCGGATTTTTCTCAGAATAAAGTAAAATCGGGGATATTTTGTTAAAAGCCTATGGGAGGGTGACAAGTGTCCCTCCCATCCTTTTGACCAGATTAAGGGCCTATTTTAGGGCCAGTCTTGAAGACTTGGCCATTTCATCTCAAACCCTCCCAGAAATCCTCTCCTTCTCTAGATTTTTGAAGAAAACCTAGCTTAAGAGGAAATTGTTGGAGCGGCGGCAAGAAGGAAAAGTGTGGGTAAACTTGTGGGAAGCGCTGGTAGACGAGTTTGACGGAAAAGAAGTGGAGGAAAGGGGCTTTTGTGGGCTATTCCTTAAGGTAAAAGTTTTCCCCTTCTCTTGGAAATAAGTTTTAATGCTTGTTATATTTTAGTAGTTTAGAAATGAGCCTGAGGCTGTTATATTTTAGTAGTTTAGAAATGAGCCTGAGGCTGTTATATTTTAGTAGTTTAGAATTGAGCCTGAGGCTGTTATATTTGAATAGATTTGGATCTTGTTGTCTTGTTGAAACCGAAAATGGGCATGTTAGCCTTAAGATTTTAACTTCAATTTGGTTACTAATTTAGACATCACATGTTGTAAAGGGGGATTGTAGTTGTTGAAGATGTCCAGGGCTAGATATCATGTTAGACCGAAGAACTTGGATTGGAAAGAATTGGGAAGGGGTTTAGGATTGGTTTATTGTTGGCCAAGAATGGCATGGAAATTATTGGTTTATTCTGTATTATTGTGGGGCGGAATTTTACACGTATTGTTAGGCGTGTAATCCCCTTGTATTTGCTGAATTAATTGAGCCTTAAATGTGGCGTTTGGTTATTGAATTCGGCCTTGAAAGAGGTGGCATAGTAAGTAGAAACAAAGGAAGTGCTGTCCGATTTTCCGTAGAATGTAGGGACCTTGCACTTAGTTATTCTACGTTCGAAGCTAGAGATTGATAGACGTTTTATGACCCTTACAGGATTGAAGTACTACGGTAGCATATTCTACTTAAGGGAAAATCGTGGAGCATTTTGCTAACCGTCGATAATCGTCGCGAGGTATGTGATTCTTCCTATCCTCTTCAGCATGATTATTTGTGAAATATATAGTGCAGTAGATGCACATGTGTTAAAGGAATTTGATTTCCCTTGTTGTGCCTTGACTTGATATGAAGTGTAAAGGTCTTGATTGTTTGAAAAAAGTAGGAAAATCTTATTCGTTAGTAATAAGTACTCGGTGGTTAAAGAATAAGCCCTCTTGGTCTCATAAGGGCTTATAGTTGTAATTGGTTGGTTTAAAACATAAAGTGTTATAACAGCTTTATGGAAAGTTTGTTATAATCACTTTATGTAGGTAAAAGAATGGTTTGTTGATTTCAAAAGATAAGAGACTGACTTATAATTAACCTAAATGGTGTTGAAAAGTGTGAAACCTCATTCGTGAGAAATGAGTACGTGGTTTTTAAAAGAATAATGTTACATAAATTTCGGAAATGGGAATAAGAATCGAACAAGCCAATGCATCGTTAATAAAGGAAATGGTAATGACAATTAATTATATTAAAACCAGTAGAAACCTCCATCTGCATAGAAGCTAAGATAAGACAAAATTGTATTACATTTCCTAGATCATGGCTGCTCTAATAAGAACTATTGTAATCAAGTGTGGATTTTCTTAAAAATTCCAAAGTAAGGAACTTGATTTCTAAAAGAAAAGAGACTTAAGAATTTGAAGTGTTTTGTTTTAAAAAAAGAAAGGCATGGTTTCGCCTTGACTTGTTTTAAAACATGAAGTGTTATAACAGCTTTATGGGAAGTTAGTTATAATGACTTTATAGGAGTAAAGGAATGGATTCATTATCGGATTTTTAAATGGTATACTTGACGTTGTGCTAAAAAGTGTTTAAAGTGCTTGATTTAAACCTGAATGTGTTCGATACTACGGGTGTTAGTATCGTGTGGCTTTTACGTAGAAAAAGGTCTTTGTTTTGAAGAAATGAAAGTACGTTGAACTGGCCTATGCTTTTTGTGATAACTTTTGTTGTGCAAGTGTTGTATTTACGTACTCTGGCGTCTCGTTGGAGGGCCGACTATCGGTTGATTGATGGACATGCGACACGTTGGGTAGTCGCGGGTATGCTTCACTATATCGATTCTTGATGGACATCTTGGACACGTTGGGAGGCCCGGGTATGCTTCCATTAGGGTGTTATTATTGTTATTTGATTGGACATGCGACACGTTGGGTAGCCTACGGGTATGCTTCCTGATGAGTAGTATCTCGTTATTTGATTGGACATACCGACACGTTGGGTAGCCGGGTATGCTTACGGTGAGTATTCTCTTGTTAGTTGTTTGGACATACCGAGCCGTTGGGTAGCCCGGGTATGCTTCCACGAGGATTGTTATTTTGTTATCTCCTTTGGGCATACCGACACGTTGGATGGTCCACGGGTATGGGCCACTAGGGCGGTTCGAGCCGTACTTATACAGGGTGAGATCTTGGGGCACGCGACCGTTGTCGGGTTAAATTCGGGTTGTATTTGAATGATGATTTCACGGGCATGAGTCCACGACTTGACATATTGCTTATATGTTGTATCGTAGTTTGGTTATCATACATGTCTCCCGCTTATATAGACTATTATGATTTCATTTCTGATATTTTTGATTTCACATACTTGGTACTGTTGCGACCCCTTCGGGTGCGTTCATCGCGCGAGTTGAGGTACATATCTTGCTGATCCGCACTCTTAGGATCGCTGTTCGGTTCTCGGAAAGCTCCATATCTCCGGAAGCTTGTCCTGTGGTACAGTTCCCTGAAGTAATATACTACAAGGAATCTGATTTCATTTAAAACAAGTACGTCCACCGTACACCCATTTTTTAAGGTTCATGCTCAAAGAAAGATAGGAAGAGTTCCACATACCTCTTCGGCTTAATCCACACGCTAAGTCGAATATGCCACCCGTAGTACTTCAACTTAAAATGACAATAGAACTTCTATCAATTCCAAGCTTTCTAACGTAGAATAATACCAAGTAAAATATCTCTTATTCTACGAAAAATTGGGCAGCGCTTCCCCTGTTTCTACATACTTTTCCACCTTTTACAAGGCCCAAATTCAACAACCAACAAGCACCGTTTAAGGCAAAATCAAATCAACAACCAAAGGATATCACACGCCTACCTTACGTGCAAAATTCGGCCCCTTAACTTATATAAAACAGTCCATAATTCAGCCCATAAAAACAGTCCACAATCCAACCATAACGAGGGTAAAATGTGAGGCCTTTTCACACCCTTATTCCCTTAGGACTTTCATTAGCAACTACTACACTTAAACATGCATAACAACAACTAAATTTTCAGCATTTAATACCTCAAAACAGTCCACTAAACGACACAACAACGTCTAACAGTTTTGGGCAGTTTCTCGACCACAACAACTACAACCCGATAACTCGTTCCTTAATCCATTTTATTCCAATTCAAGTTCCAATAGTTTTATACAAGTCTCGTCAACTTATCAACAACAATATTACTTCATTACAACATGCAATAGGTGACGTTAACAACGACAATAACCAACGAAATCCAACAACACAAAAAACTGTCTAGTTCTCGGCCAAGACACCCAAAAATTGTCCAAACACCTTTTATTCTTCATTGTTTTAGCACAAGACCATATATACATTATAACAACATATAATATCCAATCACTTCAAGATAAGGAAGAATTTTACCTTTTATCTTAGCCCAAAAATGCCCAAAACAGTACGCTAGGTTTTAGTCCGCTGTTTTCGTTTCGCTCTACTTCTTCAAGTTTCAATCACACATATGTATCCTCTACAAGCTTATAACCAACTTTCCTTCACGTTTTACTTCCAAAAAGTCAACGAACAAGCTAGGTTTTCCATCACCATTTTCGGCCAACCCAAGGTTCTCCAAGGTGGAGTATTATCTAGGCTTAACACTTGGTTTAGGAGCTTAATCTTGTAAAATAAGTAACTCTTGTTCTTCATGGCTATGGATTTCGAAATCTTAAAGCTAAGGAAGAGAGAAGAGGGTTTAGATGAAGATATTTTGTGAGATAAGTCTTCAAGACTTGGTCTAATAATGTGTGCACAAGCCAAGTGGATGGGGGACCCTCTTTTCCACCTGTCTTCATAATAAAATATCTCCACACTTAGCCATAATTCACCACATTTTCGATGGCCACACTTCACACTACCAAGACTTAATTAATCCACACTAATCTCAAATCTTACTATACATATACATATATATAATTAGAGCTTTGCTACACAAGTGGGGAGGGACACATGTCACCCTCTTATTCGCCCATAATTCTCTTCACAAAGATAATCCAACACTTGGCCAAAATATCTAATTTCTCGAAGGTCCCCACAAAATTGTGAAATTTTCGGTGGACCACATATTATCAATTCCGATACTTCATAATACAATACAAAGTCCATAAATCCAATTAGAAGTATTAAACTCCAAGTTAATAATTTTTCCGTCGTCACATTTTTCCGAAATTTTCCTTAAGAAAATGTAATAATTCTTTCCTTCCAAAATTCAAATCTTAAATCCTTAATCACGTTCTCAATTAGTAGCCCTGGTATTACGGGGTGTAATATGGATGAAGGCTGAGAATGGGCGACGTGCCCCGAACGTGGCTGAGTGTTTCCTTGTATTGTGGCAGGCATGTGCCTGGCACGCCCCTTGTCCCTTGTAACCGTCGAAGGCAAATTTCCCCCCTATAAATAGTCTTGTGCGTCCAAGGTTTTAGGTGGTCAGAAATGTAATCCTCTGAGTACACAATGGGGAGGGTCGAGTAAAAGATCCGAGAGTTTTCTGTGAGGGTGGGGACCAGGCCTGGGGTTGGTCAGCCTAGATGGTCGCATATCTGATCGAGTCTCCCTTATTCGAGGGTCCTTTTGTATTGTTATACGTATGCCAATAATGAAAAGGTTGAGCTTTGCCCGTAAACTTGTGTCCCGTTATCTAAGTGTGTGCGAAAGAGTTGGGAAGGCTGATGTCGGCTTGGGAAAGTCGACAGCCGCACGTCTCTGCTAGGCGAAAAATATACTCGCATGGCAGGGGTGTGACAGTACCCCTAGTAGGTTTGCTTAAAGAAAAATATAGAGTTGATTGAAACGTTAGGAAATTGTTTTTAAAGTTGAACTTAAAAAATGGTAATTAAAATTTGAAGTTATATTTGGTGGAAAAGAATTGATGATTTATAAGTGATCTATTCGGCTACTAAGAAGCTGTTTGATCATGATAATGAGTTAATTTTGTCGAAATAATTTTTCACTTTATTTCATAATAATCATTGTTTGGTTATAAATTTTCTAATCAAACTTGGAGTGAGATTTTAAATTTGAAAAAGTGGTCCAAACTTGTTTTCCAACTTCATCTTCATAATTTTCAAATAAAGTGCTATCTTAATCAAACACAACTTCAATATTATAAATTCCAAACAAAGTACTATCTTTTCTCCTTCACAACAAACTTAATCAAACACAACTTTAATTTAATAAATTTTAAATAAAGTGCTATTTCTCTCCTTTACGAAAAATATAATTAAATACAACTTTAATTTTATAAATTTTAAATAAAATGATTTTTTTTAGAATGTATACCCAAACGCCTACTAAATAATTCAAGAATTATCAATTCAATATAACATCCCTGCAATATAAGTCTATGGGCAAAGCAAAGCAAAGCAAATGGCCCTTGAGAGTTTTGTTTTATAAACCACTTGTCATTGATGCACTGCACACCACCAAAGATAGAAAGAGAAAGAGAAAGAGAAAGAGAGAGAAAAGAAGCGAGAAAGATTTGATCCTTTTATTATCTTACTTTGAGGGAAAAGAAAGAAGCAACCACCCTATTCCTGTTGGAACTAGCAACTAATAAAAGACATTGAAGGGTGAGAAAGTACACTGCTTCTGCTCAGTATAAAACAACGAATTCCCCCCTTCTTGTAGAGAGATAGAGAAACAGAAAGAGTTTTCTCACCAACAACGAAGAAGATGTTTGCTGCTGAAAATGGACTCAAAGGAGACCCAAGGCTTCAGGGCATTTCTCAAGCCATTAGAGTAGTTCCTGATTTCCCAAAACCAGGTTCTTTTGTCCATTCCTCTACCTGCATTTTGCTTATTTTTTTGTCCCCATTTCTTCTTGTTACATGTTTATGTTTGTGCAGGCAAAGAAGTTAGCTGATATGAAATGAATGTGTTCACTTTTGTGCAGGAATAATGTTTCAGGATATTACCACTCTGTTGTTGAATCATAAGGTCTTTAAAGACACTGTGGACATATTTGTTGATAGGTATAAAGACATGGACATCTCTGTTGTTGCTGGTAAAATCCCTTCTCTCAATCTGTTACTATGAGACTCTGTATCTATTTTTCTTGTGTGTAAAGGGAAATTTCTTTTTTCAATGTAGTTGTTTGAAAATTTTCAGGTCATTTCTCTCATTTTTTTTGGCTCAACATTGAATATAGGTCTTTATTCCACATTAAAATACAATTTTTTTTTCAATGTACAGCCACAATTGATATGTTTGGTTTGCACGACATTTTATATGCATACATTACTTCCGTTGGATTAATTTGGAAGACACTATTTAAGTGTTTTGGATTTTTCCTGAATTCTAAATTATTTTATTCCACGGAGACCGAGTTCTTCCGATTAGGTTTACGTTTTCTTGATGTTACAGTGCATTTGAACAGATTTCTTTAATTGTAATATGATAATGTGTTCCACCATGTTAGGAAAAATAATTCTTTAATTTTTTATGTATGTCCAAATCACTTGATAGGAATTGAAGCTAGAGGGTTCATGTTTGGTCCATCTGTAGCTCTAGCCATTGGTGCAAAGTTTGTTCCATTACGCAAGCCAGGAAAATTGCCAGGTATTCTAAGATCGAGTTTCTTAACTTCTTCTCTTTCAAGAACTCATTGTGTTGATTGGGTTAATAATAGTCTTCACAACTTGTTTTCATTATGGGACACTCAGTTTTCAGTATTATCTCGTTGTTTTGGTTGAGAAATTTCATTGTAGATGCTAGGATTTCCCTTTCTGATCCATCTTTAACAATCAAAGTCAATGTTTATATCTTGTGACACATTTTTTCTTCATTGGATGAAATGAAAGTGAGTTCAATGGTTTAAAGTCTCTAAGATGCAATGATATTTAGTTGAGGAAACAAACCAATTACATGTAGGATAGGATGTTTAAATTTCTTTTACTTTGTCGCTGACCAAATATTTAATTCTCAGACATAATATCTTTCAAAAGACTAATCAAAATTGGGCTCTGCTCCCATGCTTCCTACCCATCTTGGGGTATGGTCCTGATTGAGGACTGCTTTTCAGGATGGTCTTGAAAAGGAAACCTTTTAAATGCTTGACTACTATTTTTTGAAAGTCTTATCTCAGCATTGACAACACCGGACAGGTAAGGTAATTTCAGAATCATATGAACTGGAGTATGGCAAAGATTGTTTGGAGATTCATGTTGGAGCTGTACAGCAAGGGGATAAAGCAGTTGTAATTGATGATTTGGTAGCTACCGGTGGAACACTCTCTGCAGCAATTAAACTTCTAGGTAACTTTTCAGTGGCTCTCATGGTTCCTGGTCATAACATTGCATCCTACTGGCTCTGGCTCAGCTAATGAATGTTTTCTGTGCTATAATCTAGAACGGATGGGGGCCGAAGTGATTGAATGTGGTTGTGTTATCGGAGTGCCAGAGGTCAAGGTAGTGGTTACTTAACATTCTCTTTGTGACTTTGGTTTGTTACATGAGTTCTCATATTTTTGAAAGTTGAAACAAGTTGTTGATCAAAGATGATAACAAAAAGCAAAAAAATATTAGTGCCAAAAAAGGGCAGCCCGGTGCACGAAGCATCCCGTATTCAAGTAGGGTCTACGGAAGGGTCCACCCCTAGGGGATGTGACGTAGATAGCCTATTCTATTGCAAGAATTAGAGATTGATTTCACGGCTCGAACCCATTACCTATAGGTCACATGGTAACAACTGTGCCATAGCTCTATAGGCTCCCCTTATCTGGTTAAGGATGGAGGGGTACTTACCACTCCACCACAACCTTTGATGGTATAAGTGCAAATAAGTCATATTATTGTTTTAAGTTCTTATCAGTAGTCCATATGTGACAAGAAAGTTGTAATTACCATGGAGGAGATAACTATCATTTTAAACTCAGTGGAATAGGTTAATTTTTCTTTTAACAGCAGAACCTCAAAAGCTCATGAAAAGATTGAGCCAAAGCGAAGTTCAATGAAAAAGATTGAGCAATTGGATCTGTTATTCGAAATCTGTATAAATACCATATCTGCCCCACTGCTTGTCAAATTTAATTATCTTGAGATGCTAACTAGACAAGTTCATTTTACTTTTTTCCTTTCGTGGTAATGGGATTTAGGATACTTAGGACAATGGATGTATTTATTCAGTGGAAAATATAAACTCATGTTGCTATTGTGTATCACTTCATTTTAGTTGGAAGAAATATGAGGCTCCTAATTAATTTTATACCGTCTACACTTTGAACCATCTTTTTTCTGTGCAACATAACTTCTAAGTATTTTTCTCCTTCCTCCCTCTTTTCCTCTGCTTTTCAGGGGCAAAGCAGGCTAAAGGGAAAGCCTCTCTATATTCTTGTTGAACCTCGGGAACTAGAAGGCTATTGATGAGGTACACCTTGTCATTTTCTTCCTAGATTCAGATTCTGAATTTATAGTACCTATCTTTCTTGTAATTTGCATAGAGGTAGATATATGTGTCAACACTTATATTTTGTATTCTTGCTCTCCTTATTCTTTTGGCCTTATTGTTCTTTAAAGAATCTGTCTATTATTCTGGTCACTAATATCACCCCCATTTGTTTTGTACTTGATCTTGAGCTGTTGGGATGAAAAAGAGGATAATGGATAGTAGTTGTTCGAGTTCAACATTTTCTTTTCTCTTTGACACGCTAGTTAATGATCAAATGTTATTTTTCATTGACCGATCTATTGCATCTCACTATGAAAAAATTTAGTCACACCGGAGTTAAGTGAAGAATTGACGTGAGAATGTGTATTACCGTTAACCATATATGTAAATACACATGTCATGTATAATTGAATTGTTGTAACACGGGGTTGTAGATAAGTCTTTTCTGCTAAACTATTACCATTGATGATTCAAATTGCTTGTTATCTCGTGGTTTCCATCAAAATCAAGATTCATGATCCTATTGTTCTTTTTTTCCCTTCTATTTGCAGATATGTTAATCCTTAGGTTGATTTCTGTCAAAGAAGAGATGATGCCTATGCGAAAATTACAAATGTTTGTTGGCCAAATCTCAATTTTTGGTTGCCATTTACCCTATATTGGCCATTTCTTCTTCCTATGTCTTTCAGTTTCATGATTAGTTGTTTCATTGTTTGAGATTTCTTGTAAAATGCACGACTGAAAATGTGCCATGACAGAAGCTGGGTTTGACCATACGACGTTGTTCTATCTAATTTTAATTTAATGCAATTCATTTTTTTTGCAATTTCTTTTAAAAATATCCTATCTTAATTTTATGATGTGTTCGACTGTTTGGATTGTTTTCCTAGATGGTGATTCTGAAATGTAATGGTAACTAGAAATTAGGGGACAACTATTATAATCTCTTGCAAAACGATTGGATAAGGGTAAAACATTATGTGCATCATGTGTTCATAATGGTAAAACACAACAACTTTTCTTACTCTGTTCTTCTTACGTTTTGTCCGTTGTGGCCATGAACACACTTGAATTCTTAAGTGCGTTCATTTGAGGCAGCCAGTCCTCACACTTAAATAGGTGGTCTCCTGCTATACCCCACTTCACAAGTGTTACACCATTAAAAGTTTTTCCAAACCTAACCTCATCCGTTGAGGATCATTAAAGGTTTTGAAAACTTAACATTCACCCACCATGCTGGTAGCACTTAATGTCTATCATGGGAATGACCTTTGATTCATGTTTCTATGTAGAAATCATTATTCGAAGTGCTCTTGCTTTCACCGAAGCGCTCTACTGAACCTTTACGACTTAATTTTTCCATTGAACCTAATTCCTCGGATCTCTAGTCAGTAAGGTTGAGTGTCTGCGGTATCAGTTCATAGTGATTGAGTTTTAGGCCCATTCCCTTAGACAGGCAGAACCTTTGATCTTCGGGTAGTCCCTTAATTAAAGGGTTCGTTATATCTTTTGATTTAGTTATCAAGGATGTGTCACCCGATCAACTGACATACGGTCTTATGTCTGCGACAAATATGTCCAGACGCCGTCATCCGTGCCCTTACAGTGTATAACTGACGTAGGCACGAGTTACTCTCAATAAGGGACATCCTCTAAGAGTTCGTGAAGTTACTCAACTTCTCATCATGCTTTGTATAAAGCGATAAACTCCGATTACATCATGAATCGACCGATGCAAGTTTTGCTTAGAGGATTTTCCTAAGACACACCATGCACATCCACTTGTGGCTTTGGTGTTCTTCAGGTCTGATGTCCAATTTGCATCACTGTGTTCTCCCAGAACCGCTGGACATCCAGAATACCATACTCCATAGATAAGCGAATAATTCATATGTCGTCATATCCAATTTAATGCATTCTATGGATTATTTCCAGTGAACCTTAGTTCATCAGATCTACTTTGTGAGCCGATACCAGGTCATTCGTGGTGTGTAAATTACATTGTACTACATGTGACCTGCGCATATCGCTCCTGGCATATGGGTGCACCATGATTCCAATCACTTCCCATGATTCATATCCATTGGTGACTTCAATGAGACTAGCAAACACTTCACAAATGAGTTTAGAATTTGACCAGTCCGTTAGATGTCTTAGAAACCACAATTTCCTAAGATGACATCTTCAACACCCATATCCTTTATGTCGAAACACTGTTTCAACCCACTTCTAGGATCAATCTAGGATTACTCTTTGTGATCAACATGTCGTCTCCGTAAATACATATCATAAACGAGTTAGAATTACTTTTTCATGTAGACACATTTGTCACTCTTTAATGGAGAAGCCCTTCGATAATAGAGTACTATCAAGGTTTTCGTGCCATTGCTTCGGGGCCTGTTTCAGCCCGCACATAAATTTGACAAGTCGACAGACTTTTTTCTCTTCCCTGGAACCACATACCTCTCGGGTTGTTTCGTATTACTTTCTTCTTCCACTTTCGGACTTTTGGTTTTCCAACTGTTGGCTTTCTAGCTTCAGAGTCAATGTTTCTGTAGTCAGATTCATTGTTTCTGTTTTATCTGAGACTTGTAGGACCAAAATGTAAACATTTCAGGGACCATAATTGAAGTTCTGGAAGAAGCCCAACAATCCATCAAACCAACTCTCTGATTAGGAAGAATGTCTCAACATCCATGTCACGCAAGACTGCGGTGACCCTGGAGGTTAAGCTATTCACATAGGAGCACATGTCCAAGTAGATGAGGCATTATACTCATCAGTAAATCCATCTACTTTATACTCAATTTGAGTATCCACTTTTATAACCCAGAGGTTCTTTTCCCGGAGGAAGATCAACCATCACACAAGTGTGGTTCTATCTGATGGAGTTTATTTCTCTCATTTTAGCTTCTTTCCAAAGTAGTGCTTCTGGAGATGACAATTCTTTATTAATTGTCCATGGTTCATTCTCAACCATATAAGCTAGAAGGCCTGGAACGAGTCTTTGTCCCCCTCATGCTCTGTCTCGGTTCAACATCTAGAATCCCTGGATTCTGTAGATCTGGAACATCAAATTTCGGATAGTCAACAACTTTCGAGTCATATAGATCTGGAACGTCTAATTCCGAACAATCAGGCACTCGTGGATTCTTGTTAACCTCGAGTAACTACTTTTTCCTTCTTAAGGAAAGTTATCTTCAAAGAAATTAGCTGTCACGACCCGACCCCGGACGCGGTGGTGCCTACTACACGCACCCTTTGATACATCGAGAGAATAGCGGTGAACATACACAACTTATAAAACGCTTAAACATAAAATAACAATAGGCTAGCCGATAAGGCCACCTTCCATACAATATACGCAATAAAACAATACACATTTTTTTTTACAACCCAATCCACAAATGTGACTACAGACCTCTAAGAATAACAACTCTGGCGGGACAGGGCCCCGCCATACCCCTGAATGTACAACGGCCAGGCAATACCGAGGATAAGCCTCGGAATAAAGGAGCTTCTCAACGGTGAGCAGTGATCCTAAGAGCGAGGATCGGCGTGTACTCTACTGCGGCGTGAACGCGGCCAGAAGGTCGATAACATGTACCAAATATGTGGCGAAATGCGTAATGAAATCATAAGTCTATAATAAAACTGGAGACAGGTATGATAACTCAATTAACAGTACACATTGCCTTACTAACAATGAGAGTAACTAGGAGTATACGTACAACATAAAATAGGAAGCTCACGATCAAAGCAGAACCATCCGTCCGCAGTATCATTAAGCAATCCAACTCCTGGGACTATTTCACCCGCATAGGTCGTGCGGACCCGCATGAGATATTCCTCGCATAGGTTGTACCCGCCCGCATGGGACTATTTCACCCGCATAAGCCCATAAGGACTCGCATGAGGTATTCCTCGCATCATGGGTAGCAAATCCACGGAAACACAGGTGGTATAACGTCTTGGAGGTTCACCCCTCATTTATACTCTTACCCTGAAGCAGGTGGTATAACGTCTTGGGGATTTACCCCTCATTTATACTCTTACCCTGGAGAAGGTGGTATAACGTCTTGGGGATTTACCCCTCATTTATACTCTTACCCTGGAGAAGGTGGTATAACGTCTTGGGGATTTACCCCTCATTTATACTCTTACCCTGGAGAAGGTGGTATAACGTCTTGGGGATTTACCCCTCATTTATACTCTTACCCTATCTCAAACGGCCATCATACATAACATAAGCCTCTGAAACTTATCATACATAACATAAACACTACCACATTATCTGATAAATAAGCAAGTTAAGAAATCCTCTTAACTTCTTATTAGCCTTATTCATACACACTCTCATTTTAGTTTACTTAAGGCACTAGCATATCTTTTATAAAATTTCGGGAATTTAACCCAAGTACTACATACTTCCACTCTTTTAAAAATGACTCTTTTTCATATAAAACTTCCAAGATACTAATAACCGTAGTATCAAGTCATAACTACATTTTAAGACAAGTCACAATACCTTTTTTAGAAAAATACATTTTCGGGCTTCTAAATCAAGTGACTTCTTTCTTTTAAAACCTTAAGCAATTGATGCCTTTAAATCAATTTGCCCTTCCTTATTTCAAGTCATTTAACATACTTAAATTACTTAAAGTAAACCACTCTTTTCAACTTTCCATAAAGCTATTATAACCAACTTCCCATAAAGCCGTTATACTAGCTTTATACATTAGCAACTTACATACTTCTTTATAACCAAGAGACTTAAACTTTCCCACAAAACAAGTATCAATAATACTTTCAACATACTTAAAGTCTCTTAACTTTTGAAAACCAAGATATCCTTAATATTTACACAAGTGAGTTAATTCCCTAACTCAACCAACTTGAACGTTCTTAAAATAAGGCAAGGATATCAAATGGACTAGATTGTCAAAATCTTGTACGTCTACCGTACTATACATTTACAACTTATTCATGCTCAAGAGATAAGAAAATTCCACATACCTCTTCGGTTTAATCCACTTGCTAAGTCCAATACGCCATACGTAGTATGTCAACCTATAATGACCATAATACGTCTATTAACCTCTTACTTCAAACGTAGACTATTCCAAGTGCAAAGTCACTAAATTCTACGGAAAATCGGACAACACTTCCTTTGTTTCTACATACTTTGCCACCTTTTTCAAGGCCGAATTCAATAACCAAACACGCCACATTTAAGGCCCAATCAATGCAATTAACAATAGGGGATTACACGCCTACTAGACATGTAAAATTTCGCCCCACAAAAGATATCAAACTAATACAAACTACTAGTCCATTTCGCACATTGAGTACAATAACACCAATTCTTATCCAATTTCCATTTCAATCCAAGTTGTTAGCATAACATGTTATAAGACCGAAATTGATTATAACAACTATAATCTTCAAGTAGCTAACATGCGACAATTCTAGTTAACGACCAAATTGTAATTCAATTTCAAATGACTCAACATGTCATTTTCGGATTTGAGCTTCCAAATTTCCATAACACTTATCAAACTTCATAACACATGTCACATGATCATTTCTAGCTTATAATAACATGGAATCTTCAATTACAAAAGTAAGACGAAGATTATACCTCATTTAGCCCAAATATGATCCAAGACTACAAGTCGATCCTTAGCAACTTTAGCTCCTCATTTCGACGTTCCAATCCACTCCAAGCAACCCTTAGAAGCTTATGAAGAACTTATCTTCAAGTTCCAACTTCAAAGTTAAAGAACTCCTTAACCTTCCGTCTTGCGACTAATACGAAAATGCCACTTTTTCGGAATCTTTCTATAGAGATACCCTTACTGTTATACCCCGTATTTCCAGAGTATGTACGTAAGGACGTACGTAGAAAAATTTGAAACTTTTAAGTTAGGCTTGGCCGAATTAATTGTTGTGCACAACACCCGTTTAGAGTCGTTTTTAACGAAGCGTTTTCCGACTTTCGTAGGGAATTTCCGGCTATGTCATTTTTAATTTTTGCGGATTTTTAGAGGCGAAACATTTTGGACCAACGGGAGGGCGACACTTGTCACCCTCCAATTGATGGATGTGAGGCGTTATTGTGGCCGATTGGAATGGCTTTAGTTGGTAGGATATTTGTGTGTTAGTTGGTTAAGGGGCACTTGGCAAGATCTTGGCCCTACACTTGCCTTGCACTTGGCAAGATCTTGGCCATTGGTTGGCCATTGGTTGGCCTATAAATACCACCATATGTTGAAGACTTTCTTCATCCAAAAATCTTCTAAGTGTTAAAATCCCTCCCTCTCCCTTCTTGTGGTTCTCGTCCAAAGCCTTCCCTCCCCACTTGGAGAGTTCCCCACAGTGGGGTAGGCCGAGGGTATACACCACTCCAGGGTGCTAGCCGTGGGGTACCCACTAGCCTAGTTGTTTTCGTATAATACCCACTCTTGGTAGAAATACTCTCAAAGTATTGTTATAATGCCCAATTACCTTAGCCGTATACCTTGTTGTATTCTAAGGTTATACCTATACAAAAATGCCCGGAAATACTATTATACTTCCTTAGTCACAAAACCGAAACCTAGGAAAATCTCCATAGTCCGTGGGTGTATTGTGTAGAAGTTGGTTAGAACTTCTAGGGGTGGTTTAGAGCGGGTTGGAGCGCGCGGAGTTGGAGCTAAACGATGGATAGGATCGACTTTAACTAGGATAATTATGGGCTTATCGAGGTAATTATCTTGTCCCTCTTTTGTAATTGGAAATTACATATTGTTAGAATATATAGTTGAAGTATACTATATATAGAATCAACGTAGTTATCGGATGTCTTTTGACTTAAGCTGAATTTAAAGAAGAATCTTGTTGTAATTACATAGGGCGTATTCTGATGAACTTGTGTAGTAGTAGCGTGGAGTAGAATTGTACCGTTGGGGTTAGGCGTATAACCCCGGTTGGCTTGGTAGCCGCCTCGATAGAGGAGGAGATTTCTGTTGTTGCGGGGGAGGTCTTTGCGAATTTCGGTAGAATGTTCTACGAAGGGATCTAAATGTTAATAAGCGCCTTGTGGCCTTATAGGTTGAAGTACTACGTGTGGTGCGATCTACGTGGCTTAAGGAGTAGCCGACAGTTGGAAGTACTTGGAGCGTTTTGCTATTAGTCGATACTCGTCGCGAGGTATGTGAACCTCTTCCTATCTCTTCTAGCATGATATGTGTGAACTATGTAGTGCGGTGAGCGTCATGTGCTAAATGTATTTGATTGGTTTAAAACATAAAGTGTTATAACTGCTTTATGGGAAGTCGGTTATAACCAGCTTTATGTTGGTAAGAAAATACTTGTGGTTTTTAAAAGGTAACTGATTTAAACTATAACGGGCTTGTTATGTGTTAATAGAGAACTTGAAGTAATACTTGATTTTTGAAAACTTAAGAGTTATACTAGCTTTATGGGAAGTTAGGTATAACGGCTTAAGAATGTTTTACTGATTTCGGAAATCAGAATGTGTATCGACAAACCACTGCAGCGTTAAAAAAGGAAAATGTTTTGAATAATTAAGTACTATTAAAACTAGTAGAAACTTCCATCTGCATAGAATCTAAGAAGAGACAAAATGATATTTCCTAGATCATGGCTGCTGTAATAAGATTGTTATAAACAAGAATATCCTACTCACATATAAGGCTTATGTTTCTCCGACTGTTTAAAAGAGAATTATATTCTTAAATGAATAAGACTATGAACTACGAAACCTTTCTAAAATAAGAAACGTGAACATTTGAAATTAGGCAAACTTGGACGTTTGGAAAATAATGTTGTTACTTGATTTTACAAAGGTAAGAGTTTTGGTTTTCTTAAAAGGACAGTCACTCTATTTTATACTACGGGTATTGTGTGACTTATGTGAAAGAAACAGATCTTTTAAAGATTTAATGTGTGAAGTACTTTGGGGATAGATACCCGAACTTGTTAGTAGAAAGTACCTTGTGTGAATAACTTGATTGTATTGGTTTGTGATAGCCTTGTAATACTTTCTTGTTGATTCGATAAGTAAACATGTTAGGATGCTACGTGTGTTAGTATCTTGTGATGTTAGTGTAAAGGGGTTTCCGCCATTGCGCTTAAAGTTGTTTGACTATCGGTAGTTATGTTGGTATTGTACCACTCACCTTGACTTGTGCGGAGGTTAAGCGCCTCCGTCGCGGGTAGACTCAGCGATGCAGGACCGTGATTCGAGAATACCTCATGCGGGTCGGGGATCCATGCGGAACTACGGAGTTCGGGTTAGTGTCGCGACCTTTATGGTAAATGCGGTCACGTGGCCCGTGCGGATGCGAGTCGGGGCGATGCCGGAGTAGCTACCCTCGATGCGGGGTTATACCTCATGCGGGCCTATAAGGTTGGCCTATGCGGAGCTGCGGAGAGTTCCAGGGCTAGACGCGCACATTTGATACTGCGGGCGAGTGCCCAGCTTTTATCATGTGACGGGCTAGATAGATATCCTGACACAGTTTATGACCTTATTAGTGCGTGGGTGTTAGTAGTCGGCTATGCCTTCGTGCCTTACCTGTCATGTTTTATTAGGACACAGGTGGGACACGGTGTTCATGTATTCCTTGGTGCTTGTATATCATAAGCTGCAGCGGTGAGGAAGGTATTCACGGCACGATTGATGTTGTGGGCGTGAGACCCATTGTTAAAATTGAGTGATGACTTGAGGCGTGAGTCCACGACTTGACATATCGCTTATTTATGGTGATCGTAGTTTGATTATCATACATGTCTCTGCTTTGTATAGACTACTATGATTTCATTCTGATATTTATTTTGATTTCACATACTTGGTACTGTTATCTTGACCTCTCGGGCTGCGTTCATCTGCGCGAGTAAAGGTACACCGATCGTTGATCCTCGCTCTTAGGGTCAGTTGACAATTGGGAAAGCTCCGTTTCTCCGAGGCTTATCGGTGGTATAGTCCCTGTTGTTGTAGGTGTTTACATTCGTGGTATGGCGGGGCCCTGTCCCGCCATTGTTGTCGTATCATTTCTTAAGTGCATGTAATCTTATTGTGGCGGGAGTTTGTAAAAGTTAAAGCGTTCATGTTGAAAAAGTTGTTATTTATATATATCGAAAGGCAAGTTTTCTCAGTTATTGTTTCATATTTCATAATATATCTTGTATCGTTTTATGTTCGTGATTACTCGATGTTGTATCACTAGGGTGCAGGGTAAGGCACGATCCACGGGCTAATCGGTCGTGACAAAAGTGGTATCGAGCGATTAATCCTCGGAAAGTGTCTGACCGTATCGATGGAAGTCTTGATTATCGGTGTGTTGTACCACCACAATAATCGGAGGCTATAGGATATTTAGGATTGGTTTCTATTCTTCTCACTCGAGATCGTGCCTTAGAGGCGTGTTGTAAGTTGGACCTCGGCGAAATTCTTTCCTTATCGTTATGCCTCGCGTAGGCAGCAACCCGCCCGGGAGGCAAAGCGGCGGAGGCTGCGAGTAGAGTTCGGAGGGTTGCGAGGGCGAGGCCCAATCATCACCGGGTGGTGTTTCATTCGGGGAGTTTTGCGTCGCCACTAGCCAATGAGTTAGCACGGCGGCGGCAGTTCCTACTGCGTCCACGATGTTTGGACCTTCAGTTCCGCGACCGGGAACAGAGAATATAGAGTGCGAAGAAGACGACCCTGTTACTAGCTATAGATTTGGCTACCAGAGAGTATACCGATGTACCACGGGTCTTGATGACTATCTAAGAGAGGGTTGTGCAAGAGTAATTCTTCAGTTAGGCTTGAGCATGGCACGTATGCGGGCTTATGCGCAACATGCCAAGCGTAGAGATCAGCGGGTTAGCGAAGGGCGCGAGAAGGGCGAGCGAGAAGGTCCTTTGGTAACTTTGGCGAGTCACCTCGCGGCCAGATTGAATATGCGCATCCACCGGTCGCAGTGGTCCTCCGCGGGGTTCGGGGCGTTCGGGTATGCAGGAGTTGGTCGAGCTCGAGCTTAGGTTCCACTCTGCGTAGGTTCGGCCCGGCCGGATTGATTTTCCTGGTGTTCGCGGTGTGACGTCATCCCGGGAATGTCGTCTTTTAGTTGGTACTTGTTGTACTGCGGCCGTCGAGGAGCCGTGTGTCGAGAGAGTGTCCTTGTAGGAGGACTTAGCCGTGATCGGTGGGTAGTTCGTCATCTTCCTTAGCTATCGCCTGCAGGCGAGTTTGATTTGAGCGACTAAGGGAGTGAAGCGAGATATAGATATATCTTTAACTCTCTGAGATCGGTATGTGTGATAAGGTGAGTATACCTTAAGTGCTATGTTACGATAACAATGTGTTAGTCGTGATTAGATCATGGTTGTTTAAACCGAGTAAGATTTTGGGGATAGAGAAGGTGTGAGCCTTAGAGCTTTTACGTAGAGACCTTAGAGGTGAGGCCATCTCGAGAAAGGTGTAGTGTTATGTTTGACCGTATCGGAAGTGCATAGTGCGTGAGTTATGTTTGGGATAGGTCCCTAGTAGTGTGGAATGAAAGGGGGTAGTTGAGCTAAGAAGACCGCTAGGTTTTGAAGCGTGATTTGTGAGATTGTTCGAATCGGGAGCTAGTATTGTGCGCGTTGCCGGTCGGGTTGAGGCCACGTTGCGGGTCAACCCGCGGTAGGTTTGGTGGTGGGGCGGGTTGTGGTGGTCCCGCCTTGTGTTAGGGTTGTGAGGTGTTAGGCCCAAGTTTAGTTAACCAAGTCTGAGTTCGTGGATGCGTTCGACCGGTGGTCGGGTCGATGGGGCAGCCCGTCATGTTCTTGATCGGGGCCGTTTACTCATTGTGTTGAGTTATCCGAAGGTTGTAAGGCTGCGCAGGGTGCCTACTTTCACCTTATGACAGATGGAGCCCGGTAGAAATTTGTTGTTGTTCTGGAAGTTTTGCCAAGCATGTGTTAAGAACTTCGGTGAGTCTCGAGTCGCGTTCGCCTCGGGCGGTGTTTGGATTTCAGGGATAGTTGTGGGGATTGTTGTCTCCTGTGGAGGAAGTGTTTAAGCTACCATTTCAGTGTTCGGATATCGCCTTATGAAGCCTTGTAAGGGTGGAAGTGTAAGTTGCCGGTCGATTGGTTCGATGTTGGCAAGGTTCAGATAGTTGGTTCAGGCTTGTTCCGGTGATGTGGTTAGGGTGTGACGAGTTTTGGTATAACAAAGGAACTTAGCCCGTGTTACTTTGGGCCCTTTTGAGTCCATGTGAAGAATAGGCCAGGTTGCCTATATGATTAGCTTTTGCCGTCCGACTTAGGAGGCAGTACGTCCGGTCTTTCGTATTATTATGTTCGGGAAAGTATCGGAGATCCATCAGTGTTCCCGATTAATGATGACCACGTTAGGGATAGTAACCGAGTTTTGGAAAGCGGCCGTATCGAATGTGGTAAGAGTTCGAGTGTCACGGCGGCCTCGAAGTCATGGCGACCCGGTACCATTTGTTGGGTCGTCGAGCAAGGCTCGCGACAAAGTGACAAAAGTGGTACCATTTGTTGGGTCGCTGAGAAGGTTAATGCCTCGAGCAAAGTGGCAAAGTGGTATCTACGGCAAGTAAAAGAGAAGCGGCGGTATGGCAAGCATAGATGTGATCATTTCTTTTGTAAAGAGAAGGTGCGAAGGAAGTATATTTTGGACCCCGGTGAGGAGTGTGTTGTGGTGATGGTTAGAGGTGTTTCCTCGTGGAGTTTGATGTAAGTAGTTGCGTGATTGTTTTACGTGGCGGTGTGGCGAGATTGATTCTCGTAAGTATAGTAGTGAAGACTATACTGGCGCGCGTTTGTTTTGAGGCTTGAAGGAACATTCGGGACGAATGTTTCTAAGGAGGAGAATGTTATACCCGTATTTCAGTATATGCGTAAGGGCGTGCGTGAAAAATTTGAAACTTTTAAGTTAGGCTTGGCCGAATTAATTGTTGTGCACAACACCCGTTTAGAGTCGTTTTTAGACGAAAACTTTTAACAACTTTAGTAGGGGAATTTCCGGCTATGTCATTTTTAATTTTTGCGGATTTTTCCGAGAGACGAAACATTTTGGACCAACGGGAGGGCGACACTTGTCACCCTCCAATTGATGGATGTGAGGCGTTATTGTGGCCGATTGGAATGGCTTTAGTTGGTAGGATATTTGTGTGTTAGTTGGTTAAGGGGCACTTGGCAAGATCTTGGCCCTACACTTGCCTTGCACTTGGCAAGATCTTGGCCATTGGTTGGCCTATAAATACCACCCTATGTTGAAGACTTTCTTCATCCTAAAATCTTCTAAGTGTTAAAATCCCTCCCTCTCCCTTCTTGTGGTTCTCGTCCAAAAGCCTTCCCCCTCCCCCTTGGCCGAGAGTTCCCCCCCTAGTGGGGTAGGCCGAGGGGTATACACCCCCCCTCCTTGGGGTGCTAGCCGTGGGGTACCCCCCTAGCCTAGTTGTTTTCGTATAATACCCCCCCTCTTGGTAGAAATACTCTCAAAAGTATTGTTATAATGCCCAAATTACCTTAGCCGTATACCTTGTTGTATTCTAAGGTTATACCTATACAAAAATGCCCAGAAATACTATTATACTTCCCTTCCGTCACAAAAACCGAAACCCTAGGAAAATCTCCATAGTCCGTTGGAGTATTGTGTAGAAGTTGGTTAGAACTTCTAAGGGTGGTTTAGAGCGGGTTGGAGCGCTCGGAGTTGGAGCTAAACGATTGCCCAGGATCGACTTTAACTAGGATAATTATGGGCTTATCGAGGTAATTATCTTGTCCCTCTATTGTAATTGGAAATTACATATTGTTAGAATATATAGTTGAAGTATACTATATATAGGAATGAGCGTAGTTATCGTGATGTCTTTTGACTTAAGCTGAATTTAAAGAAGAATCTTGAGCTGTAATTACATAGGGGTATTACAGTGAACTTGTGTAGTAGTGCAGTGGAGTAGAATTGTGCAGTTAGGGTTAGACGTATAACCCCACTGGTTGGCTTGGTAGCGGCCTCGATAGAGGAGGAGATTTCTGTTGTTGCGGGGAAGTCTTCCAATTTTTAGGTAGAATGTTCTGAAGGGATCTAAATGTTAATAGCGCCTTGTGGCCTTATAGGTTGAAGTACTACGTGTGGTGCGATCTACGTGGCTTAAGGAGTAGCCGAAGCGGTTGGAAGTACTTGGGCGTTTTGCTATTAGTCGATACTCGTCGCGAGGTATGTGAACCTCTTCCTATCTCTTCTAGCATGATATGTGTGAACTATGTAGTGCGGTGAGCGTCATGTGCTAAATGTATTTGATTGGTTTAAAACATAAAGTGTTATAACGGCTTTATGGGAAGTCGGTTATAACCAGCTTTATGTTGGTAAGAAAATACTTGTGGTTTTTAAAAGGTAACTGATTTAAACTATAACGGGCTTGTTATGTGTTAATAGAGAACTTGAAGTAATACTTGATTTTTGAAAACTTAAGAGTTATACTAGCTTTATGGGAAGTTAGGTATAACGGCTTAAGAATGTTTTACTGATTTCGGAAATCAGAATGTGTATCGACAAACCACTGCAGCGTTAATAAAAGGAAAATGTTTTGAATAATTAAGTACTATTAAAACTAGTAGAAACTTCCATCTGCATAGAAGCTAAGATGAGACAAAATGATATTTCCTAGATCATGGCTGCTGTAATAAGATTGTTATAAACAAGAATATCCTACTCACATATAAGGCTTATGTTTCTCCGACTGTTTAAAAGAGAATTATATTCTTAAAGGAATAAGACTATGAACTACGAAACCTTTCTAAAATAAGAAACGTGAACATTTGAAATTAGGCAAACTTGGACGTTTGGAAAATAATGTTGTTACTTGATTTTACAAAGGTAAGAGTTTTGGTTTTCTTAAAAGGGATCACTCTATTTTATACTACGGGTATTGTGTGACTTATGTGAAAAAGCAGATCTTTTAAAGATTTAATGTGTGAAGTACTTTGGGGATAGATACCCGAACTTGTTAGTAGAAAGTACCTTGTGTGAATAACTTGATTGTATTGGTTTGTGATAGCCTTGTAATACTTTCTTGTTGATTCGATAAGTAAACATGTTAGGATGCTACGTGTGTTAGTATCTTGTGATGTTAGTGTAAAGGGGTTTCCGCCATTTGCGCTTAAAGTTGTTTGACTATCGGTAGTTATGTTGGTATTGTACCACTCACCTTGACTTGTGCGGAGGTTGTCGCCTCCGACGCGGGGTAGACTCGGTGATGCAGGACCATGATTCGAGAATACCTCATGCGGGTCGAGGATCCATGCGGAACTACGAGTTCCGTGTTAGTGTGCGGCCTTTATGGTCATGCGGTCCTTGTGGCGTGCGGTGCGAGTCGGGGCGATGCGGGAGTAGCTACCCTCGATGCGGGGTTATACCTCATGCGGGCCTATGAGGTTGGCCTATCGCGAGTGCGGAGAGTTCGAGGCTAGGCAGCGCACATTTGATCTGCAGGCGAGTGACGGCTTTTATCATGTGACGGTGCAGACAGATATCATCACGCTTTATGACCTTATTGGTGCGTGGGTGTTAGTAGTCGGCTATGCCTTCGTACTTACCTTATCTTGTTTTATTAGGACACAGTGGGACACAGTGTTCATGTGTATTCCTTGGTGCTTGTATATCATAAAGCTGGCGGTGAGGAAGGTATTCCACGCACGATTGATGTTGTGGGCGTGAGACCCATTGTTAAAATTGAGTGATGACTTGAGGCGTGAGTCCCGACTTGACATATTCGCTATTTATGGTGAATCGTAGTTTGGTTATCATACATGTCTCCCGCTTTGTATAGACTACTATGATTTCATTTACGTGATTTATTTTGATTTCACATACTTGGTACTGTTATCGACCTCTCCGGCTGCGTTCATCCGCAGTAAAGGTACACGATCATCGATCCTCGCTCTTAGGGTCACAATTCGGCATTTGGGAAAGCTCCGTTTCTCGGAGGCTTATCGATGGTATAGTCCCTGTTGTTGTAGGTGTTTACATTCGTGGTATGGCGGGGCCCTGTCCGCCATTGTTGTCGTATCATTTCTTAGAGTGCATAATCTTGTTGTAGGCGTGGTTTGTAAAAAGGATTAAAGCTGCTCATGTTGAAAAAGTTGTTATTTATATATATCTTGAAAGGCAAGTTTTCTCAGATTATTGTTTCATATTTCATAATATGTCTTGTATCGTTTTATGTTCCGCTGATTACTCTGATGTTGTATCACTAGGGTGCCCGGGGTAAGGCACCAGTCACGGGCCCGGAATCGGGTCGTGACACTTACAATACACTTAGGAACCTTGGTTTAAAGTATGGGGATTATTGGACAAAAATTGAAAAATTTCTTCTTGGAAAAATCCTCAATGCCGAGAGCAACATAAGAGCTCTTCAAGTTTTTTTTTTAAATTTTGCTAAGTGTGGAGCTTGTCTTGCACTAGTATACATATATAACAAGATGGAGGGTCAAGATTAGTACAATTGGGTGGCTAGGTTGAGCTTCACATGGATCAAGTCCAAGTGTCCTTTGACCTAGTCAACATTGTCAAGCTTCAAGACTTTAGCAAGACTTACTCATCTATTTAATGGTCAAATGACCCTTTTGCCCATGGTAAATTTCGTCCATGACAACATAAGGGGGGGGGGTGACACGTGTCGCCCTCCTATTCGTCACAATATTTCATTTTCCGACATTTTCATAATTCCGATAAATTTTAACTCGTCTCAAATCTTAACATTTGAGTTCTTACGTACGTTCTTATAAACATATCCTGAAATTCCGGGGTGTAACATTCTTCCCCCCTTAGAAACATTCGTCCCCGAATGTTCTTTCGCGAGTCAAACTTAAAGATAGCGACATAGTCTTCTTTTACAACCCCTACATACCAATAATACCACACGAGGCCACACAATACTCATACAAAAATGTCAAGCTGAACCCCATGTGTCAACGTCGGTTATCTGCATAAAGCTTCTGCTGACTCTAAGCTTACTAATATTTTTTCCCGGATAAGCTTCGCCTTATCCATAGCCCGCTGAATCAAGTCTGGACCAAATAACTGAACCTCGCCTATGTCGAACCATCCAACCGGCGATCTACACTTTCTTACATACAAGGCCTCATACAGGCCATCCGAATCGGAAGGGTATCTTATCGCACGTAACACAACAAGAGGCAACTAACCTCCCGCTATTTCAAATCAAGAACAGGCGCAACCTATCCTCGAGTGTCGGATAGTACGCTCTGCTGTCCGTCGGTATGAGGTGTAATGCAACACCGAGACTCACTGTGTCCCTAAAACCCTTCAAAAACCTCGTAAGTTATCTGCTACTAATTCGGATATTAAGCAACAAACTCGCTATGTCCCTTTTTAGGTTATCTTACCCATACATACATCCGAGGTCACGACCACGACTTAGTCGGCCCGAACAATTTGAGTAATGAGCACCGTATGCCTCCCTAAAACTCGCGACTAGTCCTGCGGCACGTACACAATCTATCCTCATATCACAGAACCTCATCCGGTGCTACTCAAACATGCTCTTCACTTCTCGGAGAGCCGTAACTCGATATCGTATCATAACTGGATCCTCATACTGTCGCCTCTTTACCTCCTCAACGACGGAAGACTCGGCAACCTCTCGGATCTAAACTTCATTAACCTTGGAAACAATTAATCGAACCCCTAGGCTCGGTAACTGAAGAATCTCACGGACCACGCCCAGTCTATCTGGCTGCCCATCTGGCATACTACCCTTAGATCCGCGACTAAGAGTATCTTTAACTGTCTTGGCTTTCCCTGGGTGGTACAGGATATCGATATCACAATCCTTGAATAACTCTACCCACCGTCGCTGTCGCAGATTCTACTGCCTCAGTCTGCAGATATACCGGAGGCTTTTGTGGTCTGCACAAATATCCACATGAAGTCTATATATACGTCATTCCCCCAAATCTTCAAGGCATGATTTAACTGCCGCCAGCTCTAAATCAGAAGTGGCGTAATTTCCTTTCCTGCTTCCCTAACTACTGGGAAAACACAGGCTCTATCCTCATCGGGTTGCGTCAGCACACAACCTAGCCCAACACCCAACGTGTTATCATAATAACCTAACCCTCTAGTCTTTCAAGAGGAGTTAGAACTGTAGTCGAGTCAACTTATCTTCCAATAACGGGAAACCTTTCTCATTCTTGCGAAATATTCGGGTATCTTTAACCTCAATCATGGTCCCTATTTCCCTTTCTCTGTTGCAACCAGACTTGGTCACTAAACTTAGATTTGATTCCTTTGCTTGCCCCATAGCTAAGACTTCATGTCAATCACAATTTAGGGGGGGAGGGGATTTCCTTGATCTCGTAAAATAGTAACCCGATTTTCCTTTCCCAGTTTGTAGAGCCTATAGCTAGGTGTTACCACATTTCCTCGAAATGTTCTTACTTCTCATTAATACTAATGGTCTTTACACTAGTCTGGGGTAGTCATATCTCGTGCAACTTACATAACCAAAGTCGTATTCTTCTTTATCATTCTGGCCATATCCTTACCTTAGGCTTATTATTAGCAAAAGTATTTCTATCTTGATTCATAATCGTACAGTTTCATACGAGCGTACAACCTGCATTTATATCTTTACGATACTCCCCTGACCAATTCGTACGTCGTTCTTAATTTCCCCAACACAACACTTTTCCCACGGTTATCCACAATTGTAACCCATGGCATGACGATACTGAAGACTTTACCAGTCTCATATCCTTCGTCTAACAACATGGGTACACGCAACCCCATAATACGTAAATCTGTCCTTTTACGTAGGGGAGAGAACTTATCTCCCTTACTTAAAATTTCCTTGGAGTCACAACCCTAATCACAGGGTCCTCTCGCGGTCCAGTAAATATCTAATCATCACGCACCGCCTTAAAGTCATGTAGATTTTCAAAACCTACCAAAGATGCCCTCAGCATTCCGCCGGCAGTACTCAGTACTTATTTTATTCTTGCCTTGCACATTTTCCTGAAATTATCCAGAAGGTCGTGGCCCTGACCGCCACACCAAACCAACTCCAAGTACCTCCAAGGGCACTTAACATAAATTCCTTCAAATACAATTATTACTTACTTTCTGCGTCAATTTACCTCAAGTGAACAAGTCACACAGACTTAAAAAGAAAAACAATGATGTCAAAGAAGGAAGGATAATTCACTGGTTACTACCACTTCTCTTCCTTTACACTGGATAATCAGCTTACCAGAAAACTGGAATCGAGCCAATCTCTCTCTGCAGTCAACGTTGGCATAACAAGTGGGCAACTATCCCGTACTCATAATGACCTCAATGTCTGTCATAACAGCTCTGCTAGATCTGCTAGGGTCCAACGACTGTATCGTTACCGGCAATTATCTACCCGCTCAGCTACCACCCAACACTCACGGGTGTAGTCACCTCGAAAGGTCCTCATGGATTCAGGCTTTATTTCTTTACACTTGGTTGCTCTCTTTTTCACTGGTCGTACTCTTTCCGTACTTCCAAACTTATACTAGCATACGTACATAAATCCATACTAAGTCTGGCCTCCACTCTTTGGAGTCACTAACTTAAACAATACAAGGCCCATTCCGGCTCTCACAACCTGGTTCCGATGGAACACGTCCACGAACCCGTAAAATGATTAACTAAACTTGGGCCTTGCACCCTCATGACCCTGTCACGTAGCGGGACTACTACCAACTGATCCCATTTCATTCAAGCTATGGGGCGACCCTTAATAGGTCACCAACCCGACTCGGCGTCGCATTTAACTCTTTTCCTTGGTCTGTCTTAACTTTTTACTACCCGAGAAAGCCTTATATACCTAAGGTCTCGGTGGTTATCACATTCTTAGGCTCGCAATTTCCATGCTCCATGCCTACTTTATCAGTCCCCCCATAAACGGGTACAAAACTTATCGTAATACCATAATCGTGTTGTCTTGACCACAACAACCATACTTACTCCATACAGATCTCACCCGTACCATTCTTGAAATCCTACTACGTAGCTCAATCCATTAACATAGTCTTCCATTAATTCCCTTAATAATAACTTCTTAAGGGTCCATTTCCTTCTCAGACAGCTCATCATTTCCTAATTATCTCAAATTAGTACGTAAAACCTTGATGAGAATTCATTAAACTGTTTCATACCTCCCCGGTATTAATTTAGTCCTTACCAAAACCTGGTAATCTAAAATCATCCTAGGCAACACGCGTCTGACCCTCATACATAAATCCGTATAGTTGTATGTCACAATACCAACTATACTACAAACATTACCAACCTGGATACGCAATCCACATAATCTCTCCTGGGACACTGCTGCCTTTCTCGTAGCTGCAAACAATCATAACTTGTTAGGGAGAGACGACCCTAACCATACAGCTCTATCGCACGATCTTAGAGTGAGAAGAATGGAAACCAATCCTAAATGTCCTGCAGCCCCCTGATTATAGATGTGGTGCACAACACACCGATAATCAAGACTCTACTAGACACGGTTTTTAGACACTTTCCGAGGACTAACTGCTCTGATACTACTTTTGTCACGACCCGAGCCGGGCATGATAGTGCCTACACAGGCACCCTTTCGGTATACATCAGAGAATAGCAGCGGAACATACACAACTTATAAAACGCTTAAACATAAAATAACAACAGGCTAGCCGATAAGACCACCTTCCATACAATATACGCAATAAAACAATACACATATTTTTTACAACCCAATCCACAAATGTGACTACAAACCTCTAAGAATAACAACTCTGGCGGGACAGGGCCCCGCCATACCCCTGAATGTACAACGACCGACAATACCAGGGATAAGCCTCCGGAATAAAGAAGCTTCTCAACGGTGAACAGTGATCCTAGAGCGAGGATCGGCAACGTACTCTACTGCGGCGTGAACGGCCCGAAGGAGGTCGAGACAACATGTACCAAATATGTGAAACTAAAAGTACTGTAATGAAATCATAAGTCTATAATAAAACTGGAGACAGGTATGATAACTCAATTAACAGTACACAGTGCCTTACTAACAATGAGAGTAACTAGAAGTATACGTACAACATAAAAATAAGAAGCTCACGATCAAAGCAGAACCATCCGTCCGCAGTAACATTAAGAAATCCTACTCCTGGGACTATTTCACCCGCATAGGTCGTGCGGACCGCGTAAGGTATTCTCGCGCATATTTGTACCGCGTGAGACTATTTCACCCGCATAAGCCCATAAGGACTCGCATGAGGTATTCCTCGCATCATGGGTAGCAAATCCACGGAAAAACAGGTGGTATAACGTCTTGGGGGTTCACCCCTCATTTATACTCTTACCCTGAAGCAGGTGGTATAACGTCTTGGGGATTTACCCCTCATTTATACTCTTACCCTGGAGAAGGTGATATAACATCTTGGGGATTTACCCCTCATTTATACTCTTACCCTGGAGAAGGTGGTATAACGTCTTGAGGATTTACCCCTCATTTATACTCTTACCATATCTCAACCGGCCATCATACATAACATAAGCCCTACCGGCTTATCATACATAACATAAACACTACCGGCTTATTATACAATAAATAAGCAAGTTAAGAAATCCTCTTAACTTCTTATTAGCCTTATTCATACACACTCTCATTTTAGTTTACTTAAGGCACTAGCATATCTTTTATAAAATTTCGGGAATTTAACCCAAGTACTACATACTTCCACTCTTTTAAAAATGACTCTTTTTCATATAAAACTTCCAAGATACTAATAACCGTAGTATCAAGTCATAACTACATTTTAAGACAAGTCACAATACCTTTTTTAGAAAAATACATTTTCGGGCTTCTAAATCAAGTGACTTCTTTCTTTTAAAACCTTAAGCAATTGATGCCTTTAAATCAATTTGCCCTTCCTTATTTCAAGTCATTTAACATACTTAAATTACTTAGAGTAAACCACTCTTTTCAACTTTCCATAAAGCTATTATAACCAACTTCCCATAAAGCCGTTATACTAGCTTTATACATTAGCAACTTACATACTTCTTTATAACCAAGAGACTTAAACGTTCCCACAAAACCAGTATCAATAATAATTTCAACATACTTAAAGTCTCTTAACTTTTGAAAACCAAGATATCCTTAATATTTACACAAGTGAGTTAATTCCCTAACTCAACCAACTTGAACGTTCTTAAAATAAGGCAAGGATATCAAATGGACTAGATTGTCAAAATCTTGTACGTCTACCGTACTATACATTTACAACTTATTCATGCTCAAGAGATAAGAAAGTTCCACATACCTCTTCGGTTTAATCCACTTGCTAAGTCCAATACGCCATACGTAGTATGTCAACCTATAATGACCATAATACATCTATTAACTTCTTACTTCAAACGTAGAATATTCCAAGTGCAAAGTCACTAAATTCTACGGAAAATCGGATAGCACTTCCTTTGTTTCTACATACTTTGCCACCTTTTTCAAGGCCGAATTCAATAACCAAACACGCCACATTTAAGGCCCAATCAATGCAATTAACAATAGGGGATTACACGCCTACTAGACGTGTAAAATTCCGCCCCACAAAAGATATCAAACTAATACAAACTACTAGTCCATTTCGGCCACATTGAGTACAATAACACCAATTCTTATCCAATTTCCATTTCAATCCAAGTTGTTAGCATAACATGTTATAAGGCCGCAATTGATTATAACAACTATAATCTTCAAGTAGCTAACATGCGACAATTCTAGTTAACGACCAAATTGTAATTCAATTTCAAATGACTCAACATGTCATTTTCGGATTTGAGCTTCAAAATTTCCATAACACTTATCAAACTTCATAACACATGTCACATGATCATTTCTAGCTTATAATAACATGTAATCTTCAATTACAAAAGTAAGACGAAGATTATACCTCATTTAGCCCAAATATGATCCAAGACTACAAGTCGATCCTTAACAACTTTAGCTCCTCCTTTAGACGTTCCAATCCACTCCAAGCAACCCTTAGAAGCTTATGAAGAACTTATCTTCAAGTTCCAACTTCAAAGTTGAAGAACTCCTTAAACTTCCGCCTTGCGACTAATACGAAAACGCCACTTTTTCAGAATCTTTCTATAGAGATACCCTTACAATACACTTAGGAACCTTGGTTTAAAGTATGGGGATTATTGGACAAAAATTGAAAAATTTCTTCTTGGAAAAACACTCAATGCCGAGAGCAACATAAGAGCTCTTCAAGTTTTTTTTTTAAATTTTGCTAAGTGTGGAGCTTGTCTTGCACTAGTATACATATATAACAAGATGGAGGGTCAAGATTAGTACAATTGGGTGGCTAGGATGAGCTTCACATGGATCAAGTCCAAGTGTCCTTTGACTTAGTCAACATTGTCAAGCTTCAAGACTTTAGCAAGACTTACTCATCTATTTAATGGTCAAATGACCCTTTTGCCCATGGTAAATTTCGTCCAAGACAACAAGGGGGGGGGGGAGGGTGACACGTGTCGCCCTCCCATTCGTCACAATATTTCGTTTTCCGACATTTCCATAATTCCGATAAATTTTAACTCGTCTCAAATCTTAACATTTGAGTTCTTACGTACGTTCTTATAAACATATCCTGAAATTCCGGGGTGTAACATTAGCATTCTTTGGCACCAAGATACGATACACACTACTGTTTTTTGCAGATCTATTTGATATGTAATCTACAGTCTTAGGTCCAACTTGACTTATTTTGGCTTAGGTACTTCAACCCTTGCCAAACTACCCCATATCACAACATCTGTATATGAGATTCTTTCTATGTTTCACATGGAGGATTATCCTTATGCGTAATTCCGTTGAGAATTGCATTAGCGGTAAGGATCGCCTTGCCTTACATATCTTGGACATATGGCTTTGCTTTCGGCTAACACCGTTAGACTGAGGTGAGTAAGGAGCAATCATTTGATAAACGATGCTTCACATTCTCCCCCTCTATCCCTATGAATTCCTCAATCCGTAGGCAACTTCTGCTTCCGAAGCGCCGGGGCCCTGCCTGGTTGGCGCCGCGGCGCCTAAACTGCAGTAACCAAACAACCTTCAAGCGCCGCGACTCTTGGTGGAGGCGCCGCGGCGCTACAGCACTCCGACGGGGTTTTATCTTTGTTTTTCAACAAAGGATGCCATACGTTGTACCAACGTCGATGAAGATCACAACGTTCTTGTCTCCCTCCTCTATTTGTACAAGCGTCAAATCACCCACGTAGGCGTGACTATGTTATAGAGGAGCGGTGCTTCTTTCGCTATTCCTTTGATGGAATGGAAATGTGATTTTGCCTCTTCGCCTACCTCACATTCATTTGAGGTTTTATGTCGACAGACGGCAACAATCTCAACTTAATTAGTTTTGAATGAATTTCTATTTAACGTGTCTTAATCTATGAAGACATAGATGCTCAGATTACAAATATATCATTCATTTGGCTACAGTCTTACTATACCACTCTTAGTTATTATAGACATGTTGGACTAGGCTCAAGCCAGTTTTACCAACAACGTCCTTGAACTAAGCTTGAGACATGTATCACCTCTCGTTAGAGTGATCCCATTCTCTTAAGTCCGTTTGAGGACAACCTCTTCAATTCCTTTTACTTTGGAGGTGGTGTTGCTTCACATGAACAACCTCTTGCCCGTGGTTAGGGTGTAACTGGATCGTATGAGATCTAGATATTCTCGCCCACTCCAGTTGCCCTTGCAGACTGAGTATCCAATTTCTTTTCTGCCTTTCTTTTGGCCTTCAAATCATTTAAGATCTGGAAACTCTGACCCACTCCAGTCGCCCATAGACTTCGTATGACTAAGTGTCCAACATGGTCATGTCATGTGACAGATCTGGCCACTGCAGTCGCCCGTAGGCTTTGTATGACTGAGTGTCCACTACTATCCTGTCAAAAGACGGATCTTCTGTCAGAAACAGTGACAAATTTGTCTCTAGTCCTTTAGTCCTTGTCCTTAGTCCTCTTCCCTTGCTTAGGATTATCCATAAATCTAGTTTATTACAATTTAAGTCAATTTCTTTTAGGCCGTTGTTTATAACAGTCCAATCTTTAAACGGGAAGATGAGTAGTCCAATTTATGATTTTAGGGTGTAAGGAATATAAGTTTTAATGAAAACACTTCATATTCTTAGCCTTGCTTTCTTCCCTTTTATTCAGAAATTCTCTAAACATATTATGGACAAGGAAGTATAAATTAACTTATACCTTTGGAATATGGCCCACGTCAGTCACGTGTCCAAATCCTCCTTACCATAAGATGGAGGCTTTCTGCTATAAGATGGAACACCATCTTCAGCCTTCTTCTCTTGTCCGGTTGACAACCTCAACCTCGTGTGGGCGCTTGTTTCCACAACTCTCGGGAGCGGTGACAACAACCCTTCCTTGATCCTTAGCCTTTCTAACATGCCTATTAGCAGTATCTTCAAGTTTAGGATCATTCAACAAAGATCTCCCCTTTGACGAAACAGATCTGTAACTATCTGTTATACCCCGTATTTCCAGAGTATGTACGTAAGGGCATACGTACAAAAAGTTTAGCCTTAAGTTAGGCATTATGGACGAATTTGTGCACAACCCACGAAACAGATGGTTTTCCGACGAAACGTTTTCCAAAACTTGCGTAGGGTAAATTACGGCTATGTCATTTATAATTTTTGCGGATTTTTCCGAGAGATGAAACATTTTGGACCAACGAGAGGGTGACACTTGTCACCCTTAAGTGGACGCCAAAGGGGGGCGGCACCTTGGACGATGGGAAAGATTTTGTGGCTTGTTTTGTGGCATAAAACTTGGGTCAATGTTTGTGAGGGATTTGTGGAGTAGGATAGGGTGCACTTGTGCAAATCTCCACCATACACTTGCCTACCACTTGGCTTCATCTTGGCCCTTGAAAGCCCTATAAATACCCCCTTGAGTTGATGAATTCTTCATCCACAAATCAACTTTCCAAGTCTTAAAATCCTCCCCCTTCTAGTTGTAGTTTTCGTCCAAGCCATCTCCCCCCCCCCCCCCCTCTTGAGTGAGCTTAGCCGAAACACCCCTCTTCCCCCCCTTCCTAGTAGTCTCGGCTAAGGCCCTCCCCCCTTGGTAGAAAATACTCTCCAAGTATTGTTACTATCCCCTAAATACCTTAGCCAATCCCTTGTAGTATTTCCAAAGTCACCCCTATACTAAAAGCCCAGAAATACTACTATACTTCCATTAGTCACTAAACGAAACCCTAGTAGAAACTTCATTGTTGGTTGAAGTTGTAAGTAGAAGTTGTGTAGAAACTTCTAAGGGTTTCTTGGAGCGGATTGGAGCGTTCAGATTAGGAGCTAAACCTTGCTCAGGATCGACATTTAACTTGGATAATTTTGGGCTTATCGAGGTAAATACTCTTGTCCTTCTATCGTAATTGGATATTACATATAAGAATAGTTAAGACTTGAGTATAAGATATAGAAGGATATTAAAGAATATAATTGAACTGTAATCACAGTAGAAGGGTATAACAGAAGAAGAATTGAACTGTACTTACATAGGACTGTATCTACAGTAGACTTGTGTAGCTTGACGGGTAGGGAAGTGCTGCCCAATTTTCCGTAGAATAAAGAACCCTCTGCTTAGAATAGTCTACAGAGTAGTCTAGACATTGATAGACGTATCTGACTATTATAGGTTGATTCTCTGCGCGCGACATATTCGACTTGGCAGGTGGATTTCGCCGAGAAGGTATGTGATTCTTCCTATCCTCTAGAGCATGATATTTTAAAGTATATATATAGTACGGTAGACGTACGTATGTTAACTGAACATGGTTTTACTTGACGTCTTTTGACTTGAGTCTAAATAACAAGAATCTTGAAGAATTTCAAAAGAATTATGAATCATTTTTGAAAGAAGAGTAATACTTGGTTTTTAAACAAAAGCTTAAGAGTTATACTAGCTTTATGGGAAGTTAGGTATAACGACTTAAGAAAGAGAAAAGGAACAGTTTACTTATGTGTTTATGAAAGACTTGTATTGATTTCTGGAAAATATAATAAGATGGTTTGATGAGTAGACATATTATGATGCTATGTGTGTTAGTGTCTTGTAGCGTTTGTATAAGAGGGTACTCTTGTTGCGCTTATGTTGTTTAACGATAAGCTGTTATGTTAGTATTGTATCACTCACCTCTTGACATGATACCGGGGGTAAAGCCCTCGCCTCTGCGGGGTAGACTCGGCGATGCAGGACCATGATTCGAGAATACCTCATGCGGGTCCGGGGACTGCGCAGAGCTACGAGTTCCAGGTTAGTGTGCGGCCTTTGTGGTCATGCGGTCTATGTGGCCATGCGGACTACGAGTCCAGGACGATGCCGAGGAGTAGCTACCCTCGATGCGGGGAATACCTCATGCGGGCCTATGTGAGTGGCCTATGGGATCGGGAGTCGAGATTAGGCATGCATAATGATACTATGGGCAATTGGCCTTGCTCGATCATTCGCACCTAGAAAAGACTATTCTGATTTACCTATTATTGCTATTGTTGTGATGTGGCACTCGGTGCGGTTATATTGGTTGTTTCGTACATATTTGTAAAATTGGTTTTAAAATGATATGATTTCATTTAAGTACTTTGCAGTTTCACATACTTGGTACAATCTTGACCTCCTTGGCCGCGTCATGCCGCAGTAAAGGGAAGCGGTAGCGGATCCTCGCCTTAGGATCTTTTCTTTGGTGTCGTGAGCTCCATCTTCTCCGAGGCTCGACTTTTAGGTATGATCTCCTGTTGTTGTAGATAGTTTGTACATTCAGGTATGGCGGGCCCTGTCCCGCCATAGTTGTTTACTTCCTTAGAGGTCCAGTCCTATTATGCAGTTGGGATGTAATCGCGATTCTGGTTATATATATACATGCCGAAAGGCGACTCTTCTCAGATAAACGGTGTCTTAATTTACATTTGTTTCATGTCTTGTTTTTAATTTCCACTGATTACTCCGATGTATGACTACTTGGATTCCCGGGTAAGGCACCAGTCATGGGCCCTGGAACGGGTCGTGACAAAAGTGGTATCAGAACAGTTAATCATCGGAAAGTGTCTACAGACCGTATCTAGTAGAGTCTTGATTATCGGTGTGTTGTGCACCACATCAATAATCAGGAGGCTATAGGATATTTAGGATTGGTTTCCATTCTTCTCACTCTGAGATCGTGCCTTAGAGCTGTGTTATAAGTCGACCCCTCTAACGTATTCCTTTCAGAACGATTATGCCTCCACGTAAGGCAACCCGCCCGAAGGGCAAGGCGCGAGGAGCTTCTAGTAGGACACCGAGTCACGAGGCTCGTGCCCGATCTATACCCGAGACGGCGAGTTCCACGACGCCACGGCCCCAGGTTTAGGGCCGCACGGTGGCTGATGAGACCACAAGACTGCACCTCCACCCCACACCGAGTAGATGAGATGGGTTCTGAAGAGATGGCCCGATCGCCGTGATCGTGGCGACATGAGATAGGCCGATGCAGCAGCCTTCGATTCAGAAGACCGTGGTTCATCCGAGATAGGACGATTTGAGGCTACGGTATTTTACGAGTTGTAGAGCCCACCGAGTTCTACGGTCGAGGCACGAGGATGATCCGCGAAGTTCATCCGTCGATTCTGAGAGGATCATGCGCGTGATCAAGGCTTCGGAGACCGAGTCCGTGATCTTCAGTTCACATCGGCTGCGTGATACCGCAGTCAACTGGTTTGATTCGTGGGAGTTATCCCGGGGAGAGCACGCGTCCCGCCTACTTGGGATGAGTTCTGAGGCTTTTCTCACTCACTTCTTGCCTCGCAGATAAGGAGGGCACGGGCCGACAGATTTTTGTCTTGAGAGCAGAGGGCGCGATTAGGGAGTTCAATGTTGAGTTCGATTCATTGGCTCGATATGTCCCTGCGTTGGTAGCAGATATGGAGGACAAGGTGCATCGCTACGTCACCGGGCTAGATGATTATATGGCCGAGTCTTGTGCGGGTGTGGCTCTTTAGCCAGGCATGGACATTACCCACATGCAGCTCATGCCCTGACGCGAGAGCGTAGAGGCCGACGGTTGTGACAGCAGCAGAAGACCGGGATGGCGGTGGTCTTTTGGTAGCTATCGGGGTGGGCGGCCTCGGCCTAGATTTGCACCACATCCGGCTCGAGCACTCCTACACCGTCCTCGGGACACCGGGATATTCGAGGCGCACAGGCCCCGGGACTTGACGCCCGAGTAGCGAGGCCGGCGATCGGGACCACCGCCTCGGTGTGGCCGATGGTAGATCCCATTACGGAATTATGGTATCGCCGAGTTTGTTACGATTGCGCGCCGGGTCACTTTGCGAGCCTGTCCACGAGGCGTGCGCAGGTAGGGTCGGCCACGAGGTCTTTCGCCGGTCTTCTTCATCTCCTACGATTACTCGCCGAGGGCGGGGTACTCATGGGCCAGGTCGCGGGCAGGTCGTGGCGTAGGCCCGATTCTAGCGGTCCTCGAATCGCATATATGCCTTGTCCACCGGCAGACCGGAGGCCTCACCTGATGTCGTCACAGGTACTTTATCAGTTTCATGTTGTGACGTGTATGCCTTGATAGATCCGGGTTCTACTCTGTCCTATATATCTCCCCTTGTTGCTAGTAGGATAGGAATAAAGCCTGAGTCCATAGACCCTTTCGAGGTAGCTACGCCAGTGGGTGATTTGGTGGTAGCTCGACGGGTATATAGGGCTTGTCCAGTGACCATATGCAGTCGTCAGACCCTAGCCGACTTGATAGAGTTGGATATGACTGATTTCGATGTGATCATGGGTATGTATTGGCTAGCGTCTTGCTACGCCAATGTAGACTGCAGGGAGAGAGTGGTACAATTCCAGTTTCCTGAGGAGCCGGTTGTTGAGTGGGAGGGGAACACTGTATCGCCGAGGGATAGGTTTATTTCCTACCTCAAGGCTAGGAAGATGGTGCAGAAGGGGTATATCTACCATCTCATTCGGGTGTTTGATACTGAGGCTGCGGTACCAGATTTTCATCGGCCCGATGAGTCGAGAGTTGCGGATGTGTTTCGCACGACCTCCTGCATCCTCCCGAGAGGAGATAGAGTTTTGTATCGATGTGCTGCCAGACACTCGGCCTATTTCCATTCCGCCATACAGAATGGCACCTGCCGAGTTGAGAGAGTTGAAGGACCAGCTGAGAGATTTGCTGGAGAAGGGCTTCATCAGGCCTAGTGTTTCTCCCCGGGGAGCGCCGGTATTGTTCGTGAAGAAGAAGGACGGGACGCTGCGCATGTGTGTTGATTACAGGCAGCTGAACAAGGTGACCATTAAGAACAGATACCCCCTTCCCAGGATTGATGATTTGTTCGATCAGTTGCAGGGGGAGAGATGTTTCTCTAAGATTGATCTGCGATCGAGCTATCATCAGGTGCGTGTTAGAGAGGCGGATGTCCCTAGGACTGCATTCCGAACCCGGTACGGGCATTATGAGTTCAGGGTCATGTCTTTCGGGTTGACCAATGCTCCGGCGATATTCATAGATTTGATGAACCGAGTGTTCAAACCATTTTTGGACACGTTTGTGATAGTGTTCATTGATGACATCTTGGTTTATTCTCGCTCAGAGCAGGAGCATGCGGAGCATTTGAGGACTGTGCTGAGAGTTCTCCAGGACCAGCAGTTGTACGCCATGTTTTCCAAATGTGAGTTTTGGTTAACTTCGGTGGCTTTTCTTGGGCATATTGTCAGGGCTGATGACATTCGGGTGGATACGGCCAAGATCGAGGCAGTCAGGAGTTGGCCTAGACCTACTACTCCGATAGAGGTGCGCAGTTTTCTGGGCCTTGCAGGTTACTATCGGCGGTTCGTGGAGAAGTTTGCTTCTATCTCTGCACCATTGACTAGGCGCATCGAAGCGGCTAAGTTTCGGTGGTGATGCTTATGGCGGGGTTTCGATTCTTGAAGGAGACTGACGACCGCCCCCGTTCTTACTCTTCCAGAGGGTCCAGACGGTTATGTAGTGTATTGTGATGCGTCAGGCGTCGGGCTCGGATGTGTGTTGATGCAACTGGGTAAGGTTATAGCGTACGCATCCCGACAGCTTAAGAAGCATGAGAGGAACTACCCCACCCATGATTTGGAGTTGGCAGCGGTGATTCACGCCTTGAAGATCTGGAGGCACTATTTGTATGGGGTTCATGTGGATATTTATACAGACCACAAGAGCCTCCAGTATATCTTCAGCCAGAGGGAGCTGAACTTACGACAGAGACGGTGGTTAGAGTTACTCAAGGATTACGATGTTGATATCCTGTACCACCCGGGAAAGGCCAATGTTGTGGCAGATGCTCTTAGTCGTAGGTCGATGGGGAGTCTATCAGATGTTCAGACAGAGAGGAGGGTCATGGTCCGCGAGTTACACCAGTTAGCGAGCCTTGGAGTCCGACTGATTGATTCTGATAGCAGTGGGGTTCGAGTTCGAGAGGTTGCCGAGTCTTCCATCGTCGAGGAGGTGAAGAGGCAACAATTTGAGGATCCGGTTTTGATGCGGTACCGTGATATGGCTCTTCGTGAGGGGAAGGGTCCTTTTGAGGTAGCACCTGATGGGGTGCTAAGGTTTGAGGCGGTGTGTGTTCGGATATTGCAGAACTTCGGCAGTATGTTCTAGGGGAAGCACACAGCGCGCGTTACTCTATCCATCCGGGGTCGACCAAGATGTACCACGACCTTATATCTGTGTATTGGTGGGATGGCTTGAAGAGGGACGTTGCAGAGTTTGTAGCTCAGTGTCCGTGTTGTCGCAGTGAAGGTAGAGCACCGAGGCCCGTGGTTTGTTGCGCATTTATAGAGATCCCGACCGAATCGAGGTGATCAACATGGACTTTATCACAGGGTTACCTCGCACTCCGAGGAAACATGATTCTATTTGGGTTATCGTCAACAGGCTGACGAAATCAGCCCACTTTCTTCCCGTCAGGACGACTTTTTCGGCTGAGGATTATGCCAGACTTTACATCCGAGAGATCGTCAGACTGCATGGAGTCCCTATTTCTATCATATCGCATGGAGGAGCCCGCCACGCTAACTTCGAGGTCTTTCCAGAGGGTTTAGGACGCAGTGAGCTCGAAATCGCATTCCATCCTCGAGCATGACGGACAGCAGAGCGCACTATCCGCACTCTTGAGGATATCTTTGCGAGCTGTGTTATCGACTCGTGGTACGGGAGGATCATTTACCTCTAGTTGAGTTTGCGTATAATAATAGCTACCACTCCAGTATTCAGATGGCGCCTTATGAGGCCTTGTATGGGAGGAAGTGCAGATCACCGATAGGCTGGTTTGATGTGGGCGATGTACAGTTAGTGGGACCAGATTTGGTGCAGCAGGCAGTGGATAAGGTGAAGCTTATCCAGGAGCGGTTACTGACAGCTCAGAGTCGACATAAGTCATATGCAGATCATCGTCGTCGGCATCTGGAGTTCGAGGTTGATGATTGGGTTTTCCTGAAGGTATCACCTATGAAGGGTGTGATGAGATTCGGGAAGAAAGGGAAACTCAGCCCAAGGTACATTGGGTCAGACGATTATCCGCAGGTAGGTAAGGTTGCATGAGTTGGATCTGCCGTCCGACCGGAGGCGATCATCCGGTTTTTCATGTTTCTATGCTGAGGAGATGTATCGGGGATCCATCTAGGGTGCACCCGATTGACGATGTCCAGGTGACCGAGGGGTTATCGTATGACGAGATTCCCATAGCGATAATCGATCGTCAGGTTAGGCGTCTGCGGACCAAGAACGTGGCTTCCGTCAAAGTCTTGTGGCGGAACGAGCTCAGGGAGGAGATGACGTGGGAAGCTGAGGAGGACATGAGGCAGAAGTATCCTCACCTATTCCCCACACCTCCAGGTAACTCACTTTCCTACTTGTAAATTTTCATTGACATATTTGCTTAAGTGTTGTATTATGGCCATGTGAGACATTTGCAAACTGTTTAAGTTATGAGAAACCTTATCATTATCTGTTTTGGGAAGGAACATTCGGGACAAATGTTTCTAAGGAGGGGAGAATGTTATACCCCGTATTTCCAGAGTATGTACGTATGGGCATACGTACAAAAAGTTTAGCCTTAAGTTAGGCATTATGGACGAATTTGTGCACAACCCACTTAAAGCGGATGGTTTTCCGAAACGTTTTCCAAAACTTGCGTAGGGTAAATTACGGCTATGTCATTTATAATTTTGCGGATTTTTCGAGAGATGAAACATTTTGGACCAACGAGAGGTGACACTTGTCACCCTCAAGTGACGCCAAAGCGGAAGCACTGACGATGGGCAAGATTTTGTGGCTTGTTTTGTGGCATAAAACTTGGGTCAATTTTGTGAGGATTTGTGGAGTAGGATAGGTGCACTTGTGCAAATATCCACCATACACTTGCCTACCACTTGGCTTCATCTTGGCCCTTGAAAGCCCTATAAATCCCCCCCTTGAGTTGATGAATTCTTCATCCACTAATCAACTTTCCAAGTCTTAAAATCCTCCCCCTTCTAGTTGTAGTTTTCGTCAAGCCATCTCCCCTCTTGAGTGAGCTTAGCCAAACACCCATCTCCTCTTGAGTGAGCTTAGCCGAAACACCCTCTTCCCCTTTCCTAGTAGTCTCGGCTAAGGCCCTCCCCCCTTGGTAGAAAATACTCTCCAAGTATTGTTACTATCCCCTAAATACCTTAGCCAATCCCTTGTAGTATTTCCAAAGTCACCCCTATACTAAAAGCCCAGAAATACTACTATACTTCCATTAGTCACTAAACGAAACCCTAGTAGAAACTTCATTGTTGGTTGAAGTTGTAAGTAGAAGTTGTGTAGAAACTTCTAAGGGTTTCTTGGAGCGGATTGGAGCGTTCAGATTAGGAGCTAAACCTTGCTCAGGATCGACATTTAACTTGGATAATTTTGGGCTTATCGAGGTAAATACTCTTGTCCTTCTATCGTAATTGGATATTACATATAAGAATAGTTAAGACTTGAGTATAAGATATAGAAGGATATTAAAGAATAGAATTGAACTGTAATCACAGTAGAAGGGTATAACAGAAGAAGAATTGAACTGTACTTACATAGGACTGTATCTACAATAGACTTGTGTAGCTTGACGGGTAGGGAAGTGCTGCCCAATTTTCCGTAGAATAAAAAACCCTCTGCTTAGAATAGTCTACAGAGTAGTCTAGACATTGATAGACGTATCTGACTATTATAGGTTGATTATCTCAAGCGACATATTCGACTTGGCGGTGGATTTCACGAGAAGGTATGTGATTCTTCCTATCCTCTAGAGCATGATATTTTAAAGTATATATATAGTACGGTAGACGTACGTATGTTAACTGAACATGGTTTTACTTGACGTCTTTTGACTTGAGTCTAAATAACAAGAATGTTGAAGTATTTCAAAAGAATTATGAATCATTTTTGAAAGAAGAGTAATACTTGGTTTTTAAACAAAAGCTTAAGAGTTATACTATCTTTATGGGAAGTTAGGTATAACGACTTAAGAAAGAGAAAAGGAACAGTTTACTTATGTGTTTATGAAAGACTTGTATTGATTTCTGGAAAGTATAATAAGATGGTTTGATGAGTAGACATATTATGATGCTATGTGTGTTAGTGTCTTGTAACGTTTGTATAAGAGGGTACTCTTGTTGCGCTTATGTTGTTTAACGATAAGCTGTTATGTTAGTATTATATCACTCACCTCTTGACATGATACCGGGGGTTAAGCTGCCCTCCGATGCGGGGTAGACTCAGGCGGTCTGGGACCATGATTCGAGAATACCTCATGCGGGTCCAGGGACCTATGCGAAGCTACGAGTTCGTGTTAGTGTGCGGCCTTTGTGGTCATGCGGTCTATGTGGCCATGCGGACTACGAGTCCAGGACGATGCCGAGGAGTAGCTACCCTCGATGCGGGGAATACCTCATGTGGGCCTATGTGAGTGGCCTATGCGGACTGTGGGAGTCCAGGATTAGGCATGCATAATGATACTATGGGAAATTGGCCTTGCTTCGATCATTCGCAGCCTAGAAAAGACCTGTTACAGTTTACCTATTATTACTCTTCTTGTGATGTGGCACTCTGTGCGGTTATATTGGTTGTTTCGTACATATTTGTAAAATTGGTTTTAAAATGATATGATTTCATTTAAGTACTTTACATTTTCACATACTTGGTACCTGTTGTATCGACCTCTTCGCCGCGCTCATGCCGCAGGTAAAGGGAAGCAGGTAGCGGATCCTCAGTCTTAGGATCTTTTCTTTGGTGTCAGGAGCTCCATCTTCTCCGGAGGCTCGACTTTTGGGTATGATCTCCCTGTTGTTGTAGATAGTTTGTACATTCAGGGTATGGCGGGGCCCTGTCCCGCCATAGTTGTTTACTTCCTTAGAGGTCTGTAGTCCTATTGTACAGTTGGGATGTAACTGCCAGATTTTGGTTATATATATATATGCCGAAAGGCGACTCTTCTCAGATAAACGGTGTCTTAATTTACATTTGTTTCATGTCTTGTTTTTAATTTCCGCTGATTACTCTGATGTATGACTACTTGGGTGCCCGGGTAAGGCACCAGTCACGGGCCCTGGAACGGGTCGTGACACTATCGTAAAGAGAGACACCAAAACTAGGACCAGATCTGCTGGCATACATCTTTCTAGAACTAGTACCAATATTGTCTTAAGATGTTGGGTATACAATGGATGTACAAGAATAATATACAACTACTACTAGTGCTTAGAAATGATAAACACCATGATTACAATACAATAAGCTTGAAGCCTAACAAGAGTTGTGACAATCACAACATGTTTCATGATTTTGTCCTTCATTCTTGAATGCGTCTTTGAGTCTTGGATCTTGAGGTTGGAACTGCAGCAAGCCCCTTGATCTTTATAGCCTGAAATCAAGAGAAACTAAATCTGGTAGAGTTATGGTGCGCTGCTGAGTTCAGTGATATTCACTTGGTCCTTAAGACAATATTGGCCCGTATATATCATTTAACGATAATTGGCGACTTGTCTCCCAAGATAAAACAACAACTAAACAAATGAGCAAAGAAAACTCAAGTGTTTCTCAAGAAGAACCTTTGAGTGTGTGAAAGATATGCTAGAGAGGAAGAGTTTTCAGAAAATCTGAAAATGTACAAGTATGGTGTCACGACCCATTCCGGGGCCAGTGACTGGTGCCTTACCCGGGCATCCAAGTAGTCATACATCAGAGAAAATCAGCGGAATATAAAAACAAGACATGAAATAATGTAAATTGAGACACAGTTTATCTGAGAAAAGTCGCCTTTCGGCATATATATATAAACCAAAATCTGGCAGTTACATCCCAACTGTACAATAGGACTACAGACCTCTAAGGAAGTAAACAACTATGGCGGGACAGGGCCCCGCCATACCCTGAATGTACATATATCTACAACATCAGGGAGACCATACCAAAAGTCGAGCCTCCGGAGAAGATGGAGCTCCTGACACCAAAGCAAAAGATCCTAAGGATGCGGATCTAGCACCTGCTTTCCCTTACCTGCGGCATGAACGCAGCCCCCCGAAGGAGGTCAGTACAACAGGTACCAAGTATGCGAAACTGTAAAGTACTTAAATGAAATCATATCATTTTAAAGTCAATTTTACAAATGTGTACAAAACAACCAATGTAACCACACATAGTGCCACATCACAAACAAGAGCAGTAAATAGGTAAACTGTAACAGGTCTTTTCTAGGCTGCGAATGATCGAAGCAAGGCCAACCGCCCATAGTATCATTATGCATGCCTAATCTCGACTCGCATCCGCATAGGCCACTCACATAGGCCCGCATGAGGTATTCCCCGTATCGAGGGTAGCTACTCCTCGGCATCGTCCTGGACTCGTAGTCCGCATGGCCACATAGACCGCATGGCCACAAGGACCGCACACTAACCTGGAACTCTCGTAGCTCCGCATAGGTCCCCTGGACCCGCATGAGGTATTCTCGAATCATAGTCACACAGACTGCCTGAGGTATACCCCGCATCGGGGGGCAGCTTAACCCCCGGTATATCATGTCAAGAGGTGAGTGATGTAATACTAACATAACGGCTTACCGTTAAACAACATAAGCACAATAAGAATAACCTCTTATACAAACGTTACAAGTCGCTAACACACATAGCATCATAATATGTCTACTCATCAAACCATCTTTTTATACTTCCAGAAATCAATACAAGTCTTTCGTAAACACATAAGTAAACTGTTCCTTTTATCTTTCTTAAGTCGTTATACCTAACTTCCCATAAAGCTAGTATAACTCTTAAGCTTTTGTTTAAAAACCAAGTATTACTCTTCTTTCAAAAATGATTCATAATTCTTTTGAAATACTTCAAGATTCTTATTATTTAGACTCAAGTCAAAAGACGTCAAGTAAAACCATGTTCAGTTAACACACGTACGTCTACCGTACTATATATATACTTTAAAATATCATGCTTAAGAGTATAGGAAGAATCGCATACCTTCTCGGCGAAATCCACCTGCCAAGTCGAATATGTCGCGCGCAGAGTATTAACCTATAATAGTCAAATACGTCTATCAACGTCTAGACTACTCTGTAGGATAATCTAAGCAGAGGGTTCTCTATTCTACGGAAAATCGGGCAGCACTTCCCTACCCGGTAAACTATACAAGTCTACTGTAAATACAGTCCTATGTAAGTACAGTTCAATCTTCTTTAATACTTCTGATGTGATTACAGTTCAATTCTCTTCTTAAATATCCTTCTATGTATTTTATACTTATTTCTATACTTCTCCAGTATGCAATCTCTAATTACGATAGAAGGATAAGATTATTATTTACCTCGATAAGCCCAAAATTATCCAAGATATAAGTCGATTCTGAGCAAGGCTTAGCTCTTAATCTGAACGCTCCAATCCGCTCCAAGAAACCCTTAGAAGTTTCTACACAACTTCTACTTTCTACTTCAACCAACTATGAAGTTTCTCTTAGGGTTTCGTTTAGCGACTAAAGGAATAAAAGGTAGTATTTCCGGACTCTACGTATAGAGGTAACTTTGGAAATACTATAAGGGATTGGCTAAGGTATTTTTGGGGATAACAACAATACTTTGGAGAGTATTTTCTACCAAGGGGGGGAGGGCTTTGCCGAGACTACTAGGAAAAGGGGAGAGGGGTGTTTCGGCTAAGCTCTTTCTCTAGAGGGGAGAAGGCTTGGGCGAGAGAGCTTCTCTCAAAGGGGGAAGGTGTGGAGACTTGGAAGATGATTTTTGGATGAAGAAGTCTTCAACACAAGGCGGGTATTTATAGGGCTTTCAAGGGCTAAGATGAGGGCAAGTGGAGGGTAAGTGGAGGGTGGGGATTTGCACAAGTGCACCCTATCCCTACTCCACAATTTACTCAAAAACATTGACCCTTAGTTTAGGCCCCAAAATCATGCCAACCGTGGCCCTCTTTTGCCGTCAATTGAGGGTGACAAGTGTCACCTCCCGTTGGTCCAAAATATTTCATCTCTCGGAAAATCCGCAAAAATTATAAAGACATAGCCGTAATTTTCCTACGCAGCTTTGGAAAACGTTTTCGGAAAACAATTCGTTTAGTGGGTTGTGCACAAATTTTCGTCCCTATGCCTACTTTAAGGCTCAAACTTTTGTGACGCACGCCTACGCATATACTGAAATACGGTATAACATTCTCCTTCCTTAGAAACATTCGTCGAATGTTCCTTCCCAAGACAGATAATGATAAGGTTCCTCATAACTTAAAAGCGGTTGCAAATGCCTCACATGGCCATAATACAACACTTAAGCAAATACATCAATGAAAAATTTACAAGTAGGAAAGTGAGTTACTTGGAGGTGTGGGGAATAAGTGAGGATACTTCTGCCTCATGTCCTCCTCAGCTTCCCACGTCATCTCCTCCCTGAGCTTGTTCCGCCACATGACTTTGACTAAGCCACGCCCTGGTCCGCAGACGCCTAACTCGACGATCGATTATCGCTATGGAATCTCCTCATACGATAACCCCTGGCCACCGACATCGCCAATCGGGTGCACTTAGATGGATCTCGATACATCTCTCAAGATAGAAATATGAAAACCGATGCATCGCCTCAAGATCGGACGGCAGATCCAACTCATAGGCAACCTTGCCTACCTCGCGACAACTGACGACCCAATGTACCTTGGCCGAAGTTTACCTTTCTTCCCGAATCTCATCACACCTTCATGGGTGACACCTTCAGAAAACCCAATCATCAACCTCAAACTCTAGATGCCGACGACGATGATCTGCGTATGACTTCGGCCGACTCGAGCCGTCGAACCGCTCTGGATAAGCTTCACCTTATCCATCGCTCGCTGCACCAAATCTGGTCCCACTAATCGCACTCGCCACATCAAACCAGCCTATCGGCGATCTGCACTTCCTCATACAAGGCCTCATGGCGCCATCTCGAATCTTTGGAGTGGTAGCTATTATTATACGCAAACTCAACTAGAGGCAAATGATCCTCCCACTACCACGAAATCAATAACACAGCTCGCAGATATCCTCGAGAGTGCGGATAGTGCGCCCGCCTGTCACCGTCTGCGAGGATGGAATGCGACTCAGCTTACTCGCCCCAGACCCTTCTGAAAAGACCTCCAGAAGTTAGCCGTAAACTGGGCTCCTCTGTCTGATATGATAGAAATAGGGTCTCCATGCAGTCTGACGATCTCTCGGATGTAAAGTCTGGCATAATCCTCAGCCGAGAAAGTCGTCCTGACGAGAAGAAAGTGGGCTGATTTCGTCAGCCTGTCGACGATAACCCAAATAGAATCATGTCTCCTCTGAGTGCGAGGTAATCCTGTGATAAAGTCCATGTTGATCACCTCCCACTTCCAGGTCGGGATCTCTATCGTCTGCAACAAACCACCAGGCCTCTGGTGCTCTACCTTCACCTGCTGACAACACGGGAACTGAGCTACAAATTCTGCAACGTCCCTCTTCAAGCCATCCCACCAATACACAGATCTAAGGTCGTGGTACATCTTGGTCGACCCCGGATGGATAGAGTAACGCGCGTTGTGTGCTTCCCCTAGAACCTGCTGCCGAAGTCCTGCAATATCTGGAACACACAACCTGCCCTCAAACCTTAGCACCCCATCAGGTGCTACCTCAAAAGGACCCTTCCCCTCACGAAGAGCCGTATCACGGTACCGCGTCAAAACCGGATCCTCAAACTATTGCCTCTTCACCTCCTCGACGATGGAAGACTCGGCAACCTCTCGAACTCGAACCCCACTGCTATCAGAATCAATCAATCGGACTCCAAGGCTCGCTAGCTGATGTAACTCGCGGACCATGCCCCTCCTCTCTGGCTGCACATATGATAGACTCCCCATCGACCTACGACTAAGAGCGTCTGCCACAACATTGGCCTTCCCCGGGTGGTACAGGATATCGACATCATAATCCTTAAGTAACTCTAACCACCGTCTCTGTCGTAAGTTCAGCTCCCTCTGGCTGAAGATATACTGGAGGCTCTTGTGGTCTGTATAAATATCCACATGAACCCCATACAAATAGTGCCTCCAGATCTTCAAGGCGTGAATCACCGCTGCCAACTCCAAATTATGGGTGGGGTAGTTCCTCTCATGCCTCTTAAGTCGCTTCGATGACGCTATTGTCACGACTGCCCGGCCCGTGGATCGTGCTTTACCGGCACCCAAGTAGTCATACATCGAGTAATCGGAAATATAAAGCAAGACATGAAACGGTTTATAAAATAAGACACAATTTATGAGAGAAAACATCGCTTTCGGCATATATATATAATCATGGTTTAGCGCTACATCCGACAATCGCATAACATGACTACAGCACTCTAAGGAAAGATACAACTATGGCGGGACGGGGCCCCGCCATACCCTCGATCTGATAAAACTATCTACAACAGGAGATCATACCAAAAGTAGAGCCTCAAGAGATGGAGCTCCCGACACCAACGTAGAGATCCTAAGGATGCGGATCTAGCACTGCTTGCCCTACCGCGGCATGAACGCAGCCCCGGGAGAGGTCGCATAACAGTACTAAGTATGTGAAATCAGAAGTACTTAAATGAAAACATATCATTTATAAAACTTTACAAATATGTGTGAAACAACCAAGAAACCGCACATAGTGCCACATCACAAACAAGAGCAACAATAGGTAATCGTAATAAGTCTTGTCTAGGCCGCGAATGATCGAAAGCAGGCCACTCGCCCACATCATCATTCTCGCAAGCCTAATCTGAACTCCGAGTCCGCATAGGCCACTCACGGGCCCGCATGAGGTATAACCCCGCATCGGCGGTAGCTACTCCTGCATCGCCCCGACTCATTGTCCGCATGGCCACATAGACCGCATGAGGCATAACCCCGCATACTAACACGAACTCTCGTAGCTCGCATAGGCCCTGGACCCGCATGAGGTATTCTCGAATCATGGTCCTGCATCACCGAGTCTACCCCGCGTCGGAGGCGACAACCCCTATCATCTCAAGAGGTGAGTGATAGTATACTAACATAACAACTTATCTTTAAACAACATAAGCACAACAAGGATACTCACCTATACAAACGTTACAAGATACTAACACACATAGCATCATATCATGTCTACTTATCAAACCATCTTATTATTCTTTTCACAATATAAGTCTGTTATAAACACATAGGCAAACTTGTTTCTTTTATCAATCTTAAGTGGTTATACTTAACTTCCCATAAAGCTAGTATAACTCTTAAGCTTCTGTTTTAAAAAAACCAATTAGTTCTCTTTAAAATGATTCAGTATTCTTTTGAAATGCTTTCAGATCTTTATTATTCAGGCTTAAGCCGTGAGGCATTGCCGTAAGTGTTGTCGAGCTTAAGCGTGAGGCATTGCGTAAGTGTTATTCGGGCTTAAGTCAAAGACATTGCGTAGTTATTATTCGGTTAACACGTACGCGTCTGCACTATATATATTGTAAAATATCATGCTTTAGGAAGAATCACATACCTTCCAATGAAAACCACCGAGTTGAATATGTCGCGAGAGTCGACTATAATAGTCACGGATATCTATCAAAGACTACTCAAGGTCATTCTAAATGTAGGGTTCACAATTCTACGGAAAGTCGGGCGTAAGACCACTACCGGTGAGCTATATAAGTCTCATGTGAAAACAGATCCTATGTGAGTCTGATTCAATTATTCTTCTTTTAAACCCTACTTGTGATATGATTCAATTCTATTCGTGATATACTTCTAAGTATTTATACTTACTCTTATACTACAACAAGAAGTATTCTCTAATTCAAAAGAGGGTTAGGATTAGTTACCTCGGTAAGCCCAATAATATCCTAGAAAAGTCGCGCTGAGCAAGGTTTTGCTCCTAAGTTGTATGCTCAGGAAACCTTAGAAGTTTTCACAACTTCTACTAAGTAAGGTATTTGGGCTAGGGTATTTTGGGCATTATAACAATACAAGAAGGCAACTTTCTACGAGGAGGGGGTAGATTTTTGGCTAGGCTAGGGAGTATTCGGCCAAGGGCCTTCAAGGGAGGAGGAGGAGTGTTGGGCGAAAAGATCTACAAAGGAGAGGAGAGGATTTTCAAGACTTGGAAAGCTTTGTGGATGAAGAACTCTTCATCTTAAGGGGTATTTATAGGTCAGAAGTGGCCAACCAATGGCCAAGATTTAGACAAGTGCAAGGCAAGTGTAGGGTGAGGATTAACTATACACAAATATCCTACCAACTCCTTGACTTGTGCACAAGGCACAAAAAATGTGCCATTGCTTAGCCAATTCGTCCAAATGGGCGATTTGAAGTCCACCATTGGAGGGTGCCAAGTGTCGCCCTCGTTGGTCCAAAATGTTTCGTCTCTCGGAAAAATCCATAAAAATTAGAAATGGCATAGCGGAATTTATCCTACGAAAGTGGAAAGCGTTTAGTCGGAAAGCGATTCTTTAAGCGAGTTGTGCACAATTTGAACTTGGCCTAATCTTTAAGGCTAAACTTTTATCGTATTCCCTTACGTACATACTGCGGAAATACGGTATAACATTCTCCCCACTTAGAAACATTCGTCGAATGTTCCTTCCAACGATTATCGATAAGATTCTTCATAACTTAAACGGTTTGCAAATGCCACGCGGCCACAAAACAACACTTAGGCATAACGATAACGAAAATTTACAAGTAGGAAAGTGAATTTACGGAGGTGTGGGGAATAGGTGAGGATACTTCGCCTCATGTCCTCCTCGGCTTCCCATGTCATCTCCTCCGAGCTCGTTCGCCACAAGACTTTGTGAAGCCACGTCCTTCGTCGCAGACGCTAACGACGATCGACTATCGCTATGGGAATCTCCTCATACGATAACCCTCGGCCACTGGACATAGTCAATCGGGTGCACCTAGATGGATCCCCAATACATCTCCTCGGCGTAGATCGTGAAACACCGGATGCACCGCCTCGGTCGGACGGCGAGATCCAACTCGTAGGCAACCTTGCCTACCTGCGGACAATCTGAAGCGGCCCAATGTACCTTGGTGAGCTTCCTTCTTCCGAATCTCATCACACCCTTCATGGGTGACACCTTAGGAAAACCCAATCATGAACCTCGAACTCAAGATGCCGACGGCGATGATCTGCATCGACTTACGCCGACTCGGTGTCAATAGCGATCTCGGATAAGCTTCACCTTATCCACTGCTTTGTACCAAATCTGGTCCCACTAGCGCACCTCGCCCACATCGAACCAACTATAGGCGATCTGCACTTCCTCCCATACAAGGCCTCATAAGGCGCCCATCGAATCTTGGAGTGGTAGCTATTATTATCGCGAACTCAACTAGAGGCAAATGATCCTCCCAACTACCACGAAGTCAATAACACGGGCTCGCAAAGATATCCTCGAGAGTGCGGATAGTGCGCTCTGCTGTCCGTCCGTGCGTGGATGAAATCGATTACTCGGGCTCACTGCGTCCCTAAACCCCTCGGAAGGACCTCGAAGTTAGCGAATGGCGGGCTCCATGCGATATGATCGGTAGGGACTCCATGCGATCGGCGATCTCTCGGATGTAAAGTCGGCATAATCCTCGGTAGAAAAGTCGTCCCGACGGAAGAAAGTGGGCTGATTTCGTCGACTGTCGACGATAACCCATATAGAATCATGTCTCCTCCGAGTGCGAGGTAATCCCGTGATGAAGTCCATGTTGATTACCTCACTTCCGTCGGGATCTCAATCGCGTAACAAACCACCGGGCCTGCGGTGCTCTACCTTCACTGCGACAACATGGGCGAGCTACGAACTCTGCAGCGTCTCTTCAAGCCATCCCACCAATACGGATCTAAGGTCGTGGTACATCTTGGTCGACCGGATGGATAGAACGCGCGCCGTGTGCTTCCCAAGAACTGCTGCCAAGTCACGAAACATCCGGAACACATGCGCCCTCAAACCTTAGCACCCATCGGTGCTACCTCAAAAGGACCCTTGCCCTCACGAAGAGTCGTATCACGATATCGAATCAAAGCGGATCCTCGAGCTGTTGCCTCTTCACCTCGCCGACGATGGAAGACTCGGCAACCTCGCGAACTCTAACCCCACCGCTATCGAATCAATCAAGCGGACACCAAGGCTCGCTAATCGATGCAAATCACGAACCATGTCCCTCTCTCTAGCTGCACATCCGATAGGCTCCCCATCGACTACGACTAAGAGCATACGCCACAACATTGGCCTTCCCCGGTGGTATAGGATATCAACATCGTAATCCTTAAGCAACTCTAACCACCGTCTCGCCGTAAGTTCGACTCCTCTGGTGAAGATATCTGGAGGCTCTTGTGGTGCGTATAAATATCCACGTGAACCCCATACAAATAGTGCCTCGGATCTTCAAAGCGTGAATCACGCTAACTCCAAATCATGGGTGGGGTAGTTCTCTCGTGTTTCTTCAGGTGTCGGGATGCATATGCTATAACTCTGCCATGCCGCGTCAACACACATCCCAACCCGATGCCGACGCATCACAATACCACAACATAACCGTCGGACCTGCGGAAGAGTAAGAAGCGAGGCGGCCGTCAATCTCTTTCAAGAATCGAAACCACGCTCACAAGCATCAGTCCATGGAACTTGTTGCCTTACGAGTCGCCTAGTCAATGGTGCAGATATAGAAGCAAACTTCTCCACGAACCGCAGATAATAACCTGCAAGGCCCAGAATACTGCGAACCTCTGCCGAGTAGTAGGTCTCGGCCAAGTCTGGCGCCGATCTTGGCGTATCAACTCGAATGCCATCAGCCCGACAATATGCCCAGCATGCTCAAGTCACCAAAACTCACATTTGGAAAACTTGGCGTACAAGCTAGTCTGGAAGCTGTCGGCCTGATCGCCAAATGCTCGCATGCTCGCTCTGGCGAGAATAAACCAAGATATCATCAATGAACACTATCACAACGTGTCCAAAAATGGTTTGAACACTCGGTTCATCAAATCCATGAATACCGCCGGAGCATTGGTCAACAAAGACATGACCACTGAACTCATAATGCCGTCTAGGTCGGAATGCGATCTAGGGACATCCACCTCTCGACTCGCACTTTGATGATAGCCGATCGCGGTCAATCTTGGAAAACATCTCGCACCACAGTGGTCGAACAAATCATCAATCACGGGAGGGTATCTTCTTAATGGTCACCTTGTTCACCGTAATCAACACACATGCGCGGCGTCGCCCTTCTTCTTTCACGAACAATCTGGCGCCCCGGGAGAAACACGGGCCTAATGAAGCCGCTTCTCTAGCAAATCCTAAGGTGATCCTTGACTCTCTCAACTCGGCGGTGCCATTCGTATGGCGGAATGGAAATAGGCGAGTGTCCGCAATATGTCAATACAAAACTCGATCTCCTCTCGGGAGGATACGGGAGGTCATCCGAAACACGTCGGGAACTCGTCGACTCTGGGCGAAAATCTGGTACCGCGGCTTGATTATCAAACACCCGAACGAGATGGTAGATATACCCGCCTGCACCATCTTCCTAGCCTTGGTAGGAAATAAACCTACCCACCGGCGTCTGGTGCTCCTCACTCAACAACCGGCTCGCCGAAAGCGGAACCGTACTACTCTCTCTGCGGTCTACATTGGCGTAGCAAGAAGCTAGCCAATCCATCCCATAATCACGTCGAAGTCAATCATCTCCAACTCTATCAAGTCGGCTAGGGTCGACGACGTAAATGGTCACAGGACAAGCTCTATATACCGCCGAGCTACCACGAATCACCAGCTGGCGTAGCTACCTCGAAAAGTCTATGGACTCGGGCTCTATCCCTATCCTACTAGCAACAAGGGAGATATATGGGGCCAGTAGAACCGGATCTATCAAAGCATACACCTCAAACCCATAAGCGATAAGGTACTGTGGCGACATCGGTGAGGCCTCACGATCTGTCGCTTGGACAAAGCATAAATGCGGTTCGAGGACCGCTAGAAGCGGGACACGAGCCACGACCTCTGCTGCGACCTGTGACCCAGGCACCACGCCTCGGCGAGTAAGCGTAGGAGATGATGAAGCGGCCACGAGAACACGAAGGTGAGCCTACCACCAGTAGCCCCGGTCGGACGATCCGCCGCAAAGTGACCTGCTGGCCTGGCGTAACAAGATCCATAAGTAGTACCACACTTCCGTAATGGGATCTGCGCATCGGCCTGTTGGGGTGGTCCCGATCGGCGATACCTCTGCTACTGGGCGTGAAGCCACAGGGCCACAGTGCGCCCTCGAAAACTCTGTGTCTTGAGGGCGGTGCGGGAGTGCTCACGAGTGGTGTGGTGCGAATCTAGGCTAGCTGCGAGGCCGCCCACGATAACCACGGAAGACCCTCCGTCACGGCCTTCTGCTTTGCATGCGTCACGCGTCGACCTCTGCGCTCGCCTCGCATCAGGCGTGAGCTGCGTGCGGGTAATGTCCATACCGGTGGAGAAACCCCGCACATGACTTCGGCCATATAGTCGTCAAGCGGTGACATAGCGGTGTACCCTATCCTCATATCTGCTACCAATCTTTGGGACATATCGAGCCAATGAATCAAACTCGACATTGTACTCCACGGCGGTCGTCCTCTGCGCCTTAGCGGTAAAAATCTATCGGCCAGCGCCCTCGCCATCTGTGGAGGCAAGAAGTGAGTGAGAAAGCCTGCGAGAACTCATCCCAGTAGGCGGGGCGCGTGCTCTCCGGGATAACTCCCATGAATCAAACCAATCATTGCGGTATCACGCGACCTATGTGAACCAAAGATCACGGACTCGGTCTCCGCGCATGCGATCACTCTCAAAATCCTCTGGCGGCGGATGAACTCCTGCGGATCATCCTCGGCCTCGACCCGTAAAACTCCGTGCGAGCTCTGACTCGAAGTCTCGTAGCCTCGAACTCTCTGCCTCGGGTGAACAGATGCAGTGGAGGTGGGCTGGGCTGAGGCGCGCGTCGGCCTCTCCTCGTGTCGGGCCTGACTTTAGCCAAAGGCGGGCCGTCTCCTTGTACCCTAACTCCTCCGCCCGGTGTGGGACGGGAGGTGTGGGTGCTGTGGTCTCTTTGGGCCGGGCGGCGTCATAGAACTCGCCGTCTGCGGTATGGCGGGCACGAGCCCTCGTAACTCTGGGTGTCTGCTAGCGACTCCTCGGCTGCCTTGCCCTACGGGCGGGTTGCCTTACGTGGAGGCATAAGCATTCTGAGAAAGGAATACGTTAGAGGGTCCGACCTATAACTGACTCTAAAGCACGATCTCGAGAATGAGAAGAATGGAAACCAATCCTAAATATCCTATAGCCTCACGATTATTGGTGTGGTGCACAACACAGATAATCAGAATCTACTAGATACGATCTGTAGACACTTTCCGAGATTAAGCGCTCTGATACCACTTTTGTCACGACCCGTTCGGGGCGTGGTAGTGCTTCTGCAAGGGCACCCAAGTAGTCATACATCAGTAATCGGCGGAAATATAAAGCAAGACATGAAACGATTTATAAAATAAGACACAATTTATGAGAGAAAACATCGCTTTCGGCATATATATATAATCATGGTTTTAGCGATTACATCCGACCTTTGTACAACATGACTACAGACCTCTGAGGAAAGATACAACTATGGCGGGGCGGGGCCGCCATACCACTGTATACAAAACTATCTACAACGGGAGATCATACCAAAAGTAGAGCCTCGGAAGAGATGGAGCTCGACACCAGCGTAGAGATCCTAAGGATGCGGATCTAGCACTGCTTGCCCTTACTGCGGCATGAGCGGCCCCGAAGAGGTCGATTACAACGGTACTAAGTATGTGAAAGCGTAAAGTACTTAAATGAAAACATATCATTTATAAAACCGGTTTACAAATATGTGTGAAACAACCAGGAAAGCGCGCATAGTGCCACATCACAAACAAAAAACAATAGGTAGCGTAATAAGTCTTGTCTGAAATGCGAATGATCGAAAGCAGGGCCACTCGCCCATCATCGTCTGCAAGCCTAATCTGAACTCCCGAGTCGCGTAGGCCACTCACGTGGGCCCGCGTGAGTATAACCGCGTCGGTGCTACTCCTCGGCGTCGTCTGGACTCATTGTCGCATGGCCACATAGACCGCGTGAGGCATAACCCGCATACTAACACGGAACTCGTAGCTCGCATAGGCCCCACGGACCCGCGTGAGGTATTCTCGAATCATGGTCCCGGACCGCTGAGTCTACCAGCGTGGAGGCGGCTTAACCCGGTATCATCTCGAGGTGAGTGATAGTATACTAACATAACAACTTATCTTTAAACAACATAAGCACAACAAGGATACTCACCTATACAAGCGTTACAAGATACTAACACACATAGCATCATATCGTGTCTACTTATCAAACCATCTTATTATTCTTTTCACAATATAAGTGCATTATAAACACATAGGCAAACTTGTTTCTTTTATCAATCTTAAGTGGTTATACTTAACTTCCCATAAAGCTAGTATAACTCTTAAGCTTACATTTAAAAAACCAATTAGTTCTCTTTAAAATGATTGATATTCTTTTGAAATGCTTTGGATCTTTATTATTCGGGCTTAAGCGTGAGGCATTAGTAAGTGTTGTCGGGCTTAAGCGTGAGGCATTCCGTAAGTGTTATTCGGGCTTAAGTCAAAGACATTGCCGTAGTTATTATTCGATTAACACGTATGCGTCTACCGTACTATATATATTGTAAAATATCATGCTTTAGGAAGAATCACATACCTTACCAGTGAAAACCACGCCAAGTTGAATATGTCGCGAGAGAGTCGACCTATAATAGTCACGGATATCTATCAAAGACTACTCAAGGTCATTCTAAGCAGAGGGTTCACAATTCTACGGAAAGTCGGGCAGCACCACTACGGTGAGCTATATAAGTCTCTTGTGAAAACAGATCCTATGTGAGTCTGATTCAATTATTCTTCTTTTAAACCGCCTACTGTGATATGATTCAATTCTATACGTGATATACTTCTAAGTATTTATACTTACTCTTATACTACAACAAGTAAGTATTCTCTAATTCAAAAGAGGTTAGGATTAGTTACCTCGGTAAGCCAATAATATCTAGAAAAGTCGCTGAGCAAGGTTTTGCTCACAAGTTGTATGCTCCAGAAACCTTAGAAGTTTTTCACAACTTCTACTAAGTAGTAAGGTATTTGGGCTAGGGTATTTTGGGCATTATAACAATACAGAAGGCAACTTTCTACCAAGGGAGGGGGTAGATTTTTGGCTAGGCTAGGGGGTATTCGGCCAGGGCCTTCACAAGGGAGGGGAGGAGTGTTGGGCGAAAAGATCTACAAAGGGAGAGGAGAGGATTTTCAAGACTTGGAAAGCTTTGTGGATGAAGAACTCTTCATCTTAAGGGGGTATTTATAGGTCAGAAGTGGCCAACCAATGGCCAAGATTTAGACAAGTGCAAGGCAAGTGTAGGGTGAGGATTAACTATACAAATATCCTACCAACTCGCTTGACTTGCCTGAGCACAAAAGCGTGCCATTGCTTAGCCAATTCGTCAAATGGACGATTTGAAGTCCACCAATTGGAGGGTGCCAAGTGTCGCCCTCCGTTGGTCCAAAATGTTCGTCTCTCGGAAAAATCCGCAAAATTAGAAATGGCATAGCGGAATTTATCCTACGAAGGTGGAAACGTTTCGTCGGAAAACGATTCTTTAAGCGAGTTGTGCACAATTTCGAACTTGGCCTAATCTTTAAGGCTAAACTTTTGTACGTATTCCCTTACGTACATACTCTGGAAATACGGGGTATAACAGCTATAACCTTGCCCAGCTGCATCAACACACATCCGAGCCCGACGTCTAACGCATCACAATATACTACATAACCGTCTGGACCTTCCGGAAGAGTAAGAACGGGGGCGGTCGTCAGTCTCTCCTTCCGCAAATGGAAACCCTGCTCACAAGCATCAGTCCACTGAAACTTAGCTGCCTTCTGAGTCATCCTAGTCAATGGTGCAGAGATAGAAGCAAACTTCTCTACGAACCGCCTATAGTAACTGAGGCCCGGAAGCTGCGCCTCTGCCGGAGTAGTAGGTCTAGGCCAACTCTGTTGCCTCGATCTTGGCCGTATCCACCGAATACCATGGCCCGACAATATGCCCAAGAAAAGCCACGAAGCCAACCAAAACTCACATTTGGAAAACTTGGCGTATAGCTGCTGTCTGGAGAACTCTGGCCAGATCCTCAAATGCTCGCGTACTCTGCTCTGGCGGGAATAAACCAAGATGTCATCAATGAACACTATCACAAGCGTGTCCAAAAATGGCTTGAACACTCGGTTCATCAAATCCATGAATACCCGGAGCATTGGTCAACCGAAAGACATAACCACTGAACTCAGTGCGTCTGGTCGAATGCGATCTAGGGACATCCGCCTCTCTAACACGCACTGATGATAGCCCGATCGCGGATCAATCTTGGAGAAACATCTCGCACTTCCTGGCGGTCGAACAAATCATCAATCACAGGAAGGGTATCTGTTCTTAATGGTCACCTTGTTAATTGCACGTAATCAACACACATGCGCAACGTCCGTCCTTCTTCTTCGAACAATACCACGCTCCCGGGGAGAAACACTAGGCTGATGAAGCCGCTTCTCCGGCCAAATCTCTCGGTGGTCCTTGACTCTCTCAACTCGGCGGTGCCATTACGTATGGCGGAATGGAAATAGGCGAGTGTGCAGCAACATCGATACAAAACTCTATCTCCTCTCGGGAGGATGCGAGGTCGTGCGGAAACACATCGGGAACTCTCGACTCTGGGCCGGTGAAAATCTGGTACGGCCTCGGTATCAATCACCCGAATGAGATGGTAGATATACCCCTTTGCACCATCTTCTGTTATACCCGTATTTTCGGAGTATATGCGTGAGGAATACGTCAAAAGATTGGCCTTAAAGTTTAGGCCTTGGGCGTTTTGGGCACAACTCACAAAGCGAATAGTTTTCCGACGAAAGCGTTTCCCGACTTTCGTAGGGTAAATTCGGCTATGCCATTTCTAATTTTGCGGATTTTTACGAGGCGAAACATTTTGGACCAGCGGGAGGCGACACTTGTCACCCTCGATTGATGGACTTGAATCGTCCATTGGGCCAATTGGACTAGGATGGCACGTTTTTGTGCCTTTGCACAAGTCAAGGAGTTGGTAGGATATTTGTGTGTAGTAGATAGAATGGACACTTGCCTAAATCTTCACCTACACTTGCCTTGCACTTGGCATCATCTTGACCCTTGGTTGGCCATGGCTTGACCTATAAATACCCCCTTAAGATGAAGAGTTCTTCATCCACAAATTCCTTTCAAGTCTTGAAAATCCTTCCTCTCCATAGCCTCTTTCGTCCAACACCCCATTTGAGTGAGCTTGGCGAGGCAACCTCCACTAGCCTGGCAAATCTACCCCCTCCTTGGTAGAAATGTTGCCTTCTAGTATTGTTATAATGCCCAAAATACCTAGCCCAAATCCTTAGTCCTTTGTAGAAGTTGTGAAGAACTTCTAAGGTTTTCTTGGAGCTCTGGGCGTACAACTTAGGAGCTAAACCTTGCTCGGTAGCGACTTTTATCTAGGATATTATTGGGCTTACAGGGTAAATAAACTTGTCCTTCTTTTGTAATTAGAGAATACATCTTGTAGAAGTATAGAAATAAGTATAAATACTTAGAAGAATATTCAGAATAGAATTGAGCATATCACGAGAAGGGTTTAAAGAAGAATAATCAAACTGCTTACTTAGAATTTGTTTTCTGATGAACTTGAGTAGCTCAAGGGTAGGGAAGTCTTTGCCCAATTTTACGTAGAATAGAGAACCCTGCGCTTAGTTTTGAGAGTAGTGCGAGCGTTGATAGGCGTGTCGACTATTATAGGTTGATTCTCTGCGCGCGACATATTCAACTTGGCGGTGGTTTTATTTGAGAAGGTATGTGATTCTTCCTAAAGCATGATATTTTAAAATATATATGTAGTACGGTGAGCGTGCGTGTTAAGCGAATAATAACTACGGCAATGTCTTTTGACTTAAGCTGAATAATACTTACGGCAATGTCTTTGCGACTTAAGCACGAATAATAAGGATCGAAAGCATTTCAAAAAATCTTGAATCATTTTTAATGAAGAGAACTAATTGGTTTTAAAGCGAAGCTTAAGAGTTATACTAGCTTTATGGGAAGTTAGGTATAACCACTTAAGAATGATAAAAGGGACGATTTACCTATGTGTTTATAACGGACTTATATTGATTTGTGAAAAGAATAATAAGATGGTTTGATAAGTAGACATGATATGATGCTATGTGTGTTAGTGTCTTGTAACGTTTGTATAAAAGAGTATTCTTGTTGTGCTTATGTTGTTTAACGATAAGTTGTTATGTTAGTGTAATATCACTCGCCTCTTGACATGTTACGGAGTTGTGCCCTCCGATGCGAGGTAGACTTCGATGCAGGACCATGATTCGAATACCTCATGCTGGTCGAGGACCTATGCGAGCTACGGAGTTCAGTTAGTGATGCGGGTTATACCTCATGCGGTCTATGTGGCCATGCGGACTACGAGTCGGGGCGATCTTGAGAGTAGCTACCCTCGATGCGGGGTTACATACCATGCGGGCCTATATGAGTGGCCTATGCGGACTACGGAGTTGAGATTAGGCTTGCATGGTGATACTACGGGCAATTGGCCTGCTTGATCATTCGCGACCTAGAAAAGACACATTACAGTTTACCTATTGTTGCTCTTGTTTATGATGTGGCACTATGCGGTTCCTTGGTTGTTTCATACATACTTGCAAAACTGATTTTAAAATGATATGTTTTCATTTAAGTACTTTCTGATTTCATATACTTAGTACTGTTATCTTGACCTCCTTGAAGCTGCGTTAAATCGCGGTAAGAAGCGCAGGTGCTAGATCCACATCCTTAGGATCTCTTGCGTTGGTGTCAGGAGCTCCATCTTCTCCGGAGGCTCTACTTTTGGGTATGATCTCCCTGTTGTAGATAGTTTTGTCCAGTCAGGGTATGGCGGGGCCCTGTCCCGCCATAGTTGTTTATTTCCTTAGAGTTCAGTAGTCATATTATGCGGTTGGGATGTAGCTGCAAACCTTGGTTTATGTATATATGCGAAAGGCAACCTTTCTCGAAGCGTGTATCATTTACAATTATTTCATGTCTTGTTTTGTATTCATTGATTTTCTCGATGTATGACTACTTGGGTGCGGGTAAGGCACGATCCACGGCCGAGCAGTCGTGACAAAAGTGGTATCGAGCGATTAATCCTCGGAAAGTGTCTGAGCCGTATCTAGTAAGTCTTGATTATCGGTGTGTTGTGCACCAATGTCGGAGGCTATAGGATATTTAGGATTGGTTTCATTCTTCTCACTCTGAGATCGTGCTTTAGAGTGTGTTAAAGTTGGACCTCTAACGTATTCCTTTTACCTTAACGATTATGCCTCGCGTAAGGCAACGGGCCCGAAGGGCAAGGCGAGGAGGCGCTAGCGAGACACCTAAGTCACGATGGCTCGGGCCCGATCTATACGAGAGCGGCGAGTTCTACGGCGCCGATCCCAGCGAGACTACAATACCTACACCTCCGGTCCGCGGCTGGAAGCGGATGAGATAGGTTCTGAGAGATGGCCCGATTCTGGCGAGATCGTGGCGAACATGAGGGCGGTGGATCGGCGGTTCGATCCGGCCCGATCGTACCGTGGTTCACGAGGCGAGAGTTTGAGGCTACGAGACTTCACGAGTTGTAGCCGCGAGTTTTACTGGTCGGCGGGAGGATGATCCGCGGGAGTTCATCCGTCGGCTCTGAGATTTTGAGAGTGATCGGGCGTCGGAGTCAGTGATCTTTGGTTCACATAAGCTGCGTGATACGCGTTCGATTGGTTTGATTCGTGGGAGTTATCAGGAAAGCCGCAGCGTCCCGGCTACTTGGGATGAGTTCTCGAGGCTTTCCTCACTCACTTCTTGCCTCACGGATGAGGAGGCGCGGGTGATAGATTTTTCTGCCGAGGCGGCGAGAGGGCGCGTGTCGAGTACAATGTCGAGTTTGATTCATTGGCTCGATATGTCAGCGTTGGTAGCGAATATGGAGGATAGGGTGCGCTCGTCACGGGCTAGATGATTATATGGCGAGTCGTATGCGGGTGTTTCTCTTCGGGTATGGACATTACCCGCGTGCGAGCTCATGCTCTTGGATGCGAGGCGCGAAGGCGAGTTGTGACAGCGGCGAGAAGGGCGGGGCGGGAGGTCTTGGTGGCTATCGTGGTGGCGGCCTCGGCGGCAATCTGATTTGCACCGGCCGGCTCGAGCACTCACTGCCGTCAGCCGGCCCGAGTATTCGAGGCGAACCGTGGCGAGCGGGCGTCGAGTAGCGAAGTCGCCGGCGATGGACCACCCGGTGTGGCGATGCGGTAGATCCCATTACGGAAGTGTGGTACCGCTTTGGGAGCTTGTTACGATTGTAGCGGCGGTCACTTTCGCGGCTGTCGGCCGGCGGTGGTGAGGCTCGGCCGAGTTATTGCGCTTCATCATCTCCTCTGATTACTCGCCGGGGCGGTACTCATGGGTCGGCGGTCGCGGCAGGTCGTGGCTCGGGTCGATTCTAGCGGTCCTCAAACCGCATTTATGCTTTGTCGGTAAGCGGGATCGGGAGGCCTCGCGATGTCGTCCACGGTACCTTATCGGTTCGGGTTTGATGTGTATGCTTTGATAGATCGGGTTCTACTCTGTCCTATATATCTCCCTTGTTGCTAGTAGGATAGGGATAGAGCACGAGTCCATGACCACTTTCGAGGTAGCTACGCGATGGGTAATTCGGTGGTAGCTCGGCGGGTATATAGAGCTTGTCTGTGACCATTTACTGATCGTCGGACCCTGCCGACTTGATAGAGTTGGAGATGATTGACCGACGTGATCATGGGGATGGATTGGCTAGCTTCTTGCTACGCCAATGTGAAGCTGAGAGAGTAAATGCAGTTCCGGTTTCTGAGGCGGTTGTTGAGTGGGAGGAGCGCGGTATCGTAGAAGTGAGTTTATTTCCTACCTCAAGGCTAGGAAGATAATGCGAAGGGTATATCTACCATCTCATTCGGGTGTTTGATCACGAGGTTGCGGTACCAGATTTTCATCGATTCGAGTCGAAGTTCCCGGATGTGTTTCAGACGACCTCGGTATCCTCGGAGAGGAGATAGAGTTTTGTATCGATGTCTTTGCGGACACTCGGCCTATTTCCATTCCATCTGTAATGGCACTGCCGAGTTGAGAGAGTTGAAGGATCGGCTTAGAGATTTGCTAGAAAGGGCTTCATCGGGCTAGTGTTTCTCCGCAGGAAGCGCGGTATTGTTCGTGAAGAAGAAGAAGGGCGGACTGCGCATGTGTGTTGATTCTGACGGTGAACAAGGTGACCATTAAACGAATACCCTTCCCATGATTGATGATTTGTTCGACCCGGATTGCGAGTGCGAGATGTTTCTCAAGATTGATCTGCGATCGGGCTATCAGTCGCGAGTGAGAGAGTGGATGTCCCTGAATTTGCGTCGGACGACGGGCATTATGAGTTGGTCATGTCTTTTGGGTTGACCAATGCTCGGCGATATTCATGGATTTGATGAACCGAGTGTTCAAACCATTTTGAACACGTTTGTGATAGTGTTCATTGATGATATCTTGGTTTATTCGCTCGGGCGAGAGCGTGCGAGCATTTGAGGTATCTTGTGATTCTCCAGACCAGCGATTTACGCCAAGTTTTCCAAATGTGAGTTTTGGTTGACTTGATGGCTTTTCTTGGGCATATTGTCGGTGATGGCATTCGAGTGGATACGGCAAGATCGAAGCGATCGGGACTTGGCCTGAACTCTTACTCCAGAGGTTCGCGATTTTAGGCCTTGCGAGGATATTATCGGTTCGTGGAGAAGTTTGCTTCTATCTTCGCACCATTGACTTGGCTGAATCGGAAAGCGGCCAAGTTTGATGGAGCGATGCTTGTGGCGAGGTTTCGATTCTTTGAAAAGAAGACCGACGACCCGTTCTTACTCTTCGGAGGTCGGATGGTTATGTCGTGTATTGTGATCGTCGGGCATCGGGTTGGGATGTGTGTTGATGCGGCATGGCGGGGTTATAACATATGCATCCCGACTGAAGAAACACGGAGGAACTACCCCACCCATGATTTGGAGTTGGCGGTGTGATTCACGCTTTGAAGATCTGGAGGCACTATTTGTATGGGGTTCACGTGGATATTTTTACGCACCACAAGAGCCTCGGTATATCTTGACGGAGGAGGCTGAACTTACGGCGAGGCGGTGGTTAGAGTTGCTTAAGGATTACGATGTTGATATCTGTACCACGGGAAAGCCAATATTGTGGCGGATGCTCTTAGTCGTAGGTCGATGGGAGCCTATCGGATGTCGCGGCTAGAGAGGAGGACATGGTTCGTGATTTGCATCGATTAGCGAGCCTTGGTGTCCGCTTGATTGATTCGATAGCGATGGGGTTCGAGTTCATGAGGTTGCCGAGTCTTCCATCGTCGAGAGGTGAAGAGCAACGGTTGAGGATCGATTCGACACGTTATCGTGATACAACTCTTCGTGAGGCAAGTCGCTTTTGAGGTAGCACACGATGGGGTGCTAAGGTTTGAGGCGGTGTGTGTTCGGATGTTTGAGGACTTCGCCGAGTTCTTGGGGAAGCACACGGCGTTACTCTATCCATCGGTCGACCAAGATGTACCACGACCTTAGATCCGTGTATTGGTGGGATGACTTGAAGAGGGGCGTTGCGAGTTCGTAGCTCGGTGCGTGTTGTCGGCGAGTAAAGGTAGAGAACGAGAGGCACCGTGGTTTATTCTGACGATAGAGATCCCGACCGAAGTGGGAGGTGATCAACATGGACTTCATCACGGGATTACCTCGCTCGGAGGAGACATGATTCTATATGGGTTATCGTCGACAGGTGACGAAATCAGCCCACTTTCTTCCGTCGGGCGACTTTTTCGGTGAGGATTATGCGGACTTTACATCAGAGATCGTCGGTGCATGGAGTCCCTATTTCGATCATATCGCATGCGAGCCCGGTTCTGGCTAACTTCCGGAGGTCTTTCGAGAGGTTTAGGGGCGCAGTGAGCCCGACGAATCGCATTCCATCCACAGAGCAGACAGACGGCGCGCACTATCGGACTCTTGAAGATATCTTTGCGAGCTGTGTTATCGACTTGGTAGTGGGAGGATCATTTGCCACTAGTTGAGTTCGCGTACAATAATAGCTACCACCAGTATTCGGATGGCGCCTTATGAGGCCTTGTATGGGAGGAAGTGCGATCGCCTATAGGTTGGTTCGATGTGGGCGAGTGCGGCTAGTGGGACCAGATTTGGTGCAGCGGCGATGGATAAGGTGAAGCTTATCAGGCGGCTATTGATGACTCGAGTCGGCGAGTCGTATGCGGATCATCGTCGTCGGCATCCGGTTGAGGTTGATGATTGGGTTTTCCTAAAGGTGTCACCCATGAAGGGTGTGATGAGATTTGGGAAGAAGAAACTCAGCCCGGTACATTGGGCGTGTCAGTCGTCGCGAGGTAGGCAAGGTTGCCTACGAGTTGGATCTGCCGTTCGATCTGGGCGGTGCATCGGTGTTTCACGTTTCTATCTTTGAGGAGATGTATCGGGGATCCATCTAGGGTACACCCGATTGACGATGTCCAGGTGACCGAGGGGTTATCGTATGAGGAGATTCCCATAGCGATAGTCGATCGTCAGGTTAGGCATCTGCGGACCAAGGACGTGACTTCCGTCAAAGTCTTGTGGCGGAACGAGCTCAGGGAGGAGATGACGTGGGAAGCTGAGGAGGACATGAGGCAGAAGTATCCTCACCTATTCCCCACACCTCCAGGTAATTCACTTTCCTACTTGTAAATTTTCATTATCGTTTATGCCTAAGTGTTGTTTTGTGGCCATGTGTGGCATTTGCAAACTGTTTAAGTTATGAAGAACCTTATCGTTATCTGTCTTGGGAAGGAACATTCGGGACGAATGTTTCTAAGGAGGGGAGAATGTTATACCTCGTATTTTCCAGAGTATGTACGTAAGGGAATACGTACAAAAAGATTGGCCTTAAAGTTTAGGCCTTGGACGTTTTTTTGGGCACAACTCACAAAACGAATAGTTTTCCGACGAAACGTTTCCACAGCTTTCGTAGGGTAAATTCCGGCTATGCCATTTCTAATTTTTGCGGATTTTTCCGAGAGACGAAACATTTTGGACCAACGGGAGGGCGACACTTGTCACCCTCCAATTGATGGACTTGAATCGTCCATTGGACGAATTGGACTAGGATGGCACGTTTTTTGTGCCTTTGCACAAGTCAAGGAGTTGGTAGGATATTTGTGTGTAGTAGATAGAATGGACACTTGCCTAAATCTTCACCCTACACTTTCCTTGCACTTGGCATCATCTTGACCCTTGGTTGGCCATGACTTGACCTATAAATACCCCCTTAAGATGAAGAGTTCTTCATCCACAAATTCCTTTCCAAGTCTTGAAAATCCTTCCCTCTCCCTTGTAGCCTCTTTCGTCCAACACCCCCCCCCCTTTTGAGTGAGCTTGGCCGAGGCAACCCCTCCCCCTAGCCTAACCGAAATCTACCCCCCCTCCCTTGGTAGAAAAGTTGCCTTCTAGTATTGTTATAATGTCCAAAATACCCTAGCCCAAATCCCTTAGTCCTTATTAGAAGTTGTGAAGAACTTCTAAGGTTTCTTAGACTCTGGGAGCGTACAACCTAGAGCTAAACCTTGCTCAGGCGCGACTTTTATCTAGGATATTATTGGGCTTACCGAGGTAAATAATCCTAACCCTCTTTTGAATTAGAGAATACATACTGTAGTAGTATAAGAATAAGTATTAAATACTTAGAAGAATATCACGAATAGAATTGAATATTATCACGATAGAAGGGTTTAAAAGAAGAATAATCAAATTGTACTTACATAGGACTGTTTTCACAGTAGACTTGAGTAGTTCACCGGGTAGGGAAGTGCTGCCCAATTTTCCGTAGGATATAGAACCCTCTGCTTAGAACTGTTTACAGAGTAGTCTAGACGTTGATAGACGTGTCTGACTATTATAGGTTGATTTCTCTGCGCGCGACATATTCAACTTGGCAGGTGGTTTTCGCTGAGAAGGTATGTGATTCTTCCTAAAGCATGATATTTTAAAGTATATATGTAGTACGGTAGACGTACATGTATTAACTGAATAATAACCACGGCAATGTCTTTTGACTTAAGCTTGAATAATACTTACGGCAATGTCTTGCGACTTAAGCCTGAATAATAAGGATCTGAAAGCATTTCAAAAGAATACTGAATCATTTTTAAACAGAAGAGAACAAATTGGTTTTTAAAACAGAAGCTTAAGAGTTATACTAGCTTTATGGGAAGTTAGGTATAACCACTTAAGCATGATAAAAGAAACAGTTTGCCTATGTGTTTATAACAGACTTATATTGATTTGTGAAAAGAATAATAAGATGGTTTGATAAGTAGACATGATATGATGCTATGTGTGTTAGTGTCTTGTAACGTTTGTATAAGAGAGTATTCTTGTTGTGCTTATGTTGTTTAACGATAAGATGTTATGTTAGTATAATATCACTCACCTCTTGACATATTACAGGGGTTAGCGCCTCCGTCTGGGGTAGACTCGGCGATGCAGGACCATGATTCGAGAATACCTCATGCGGGTCCAGGACCTATGCGGAGCTACGGAGTTCGGGTTAGTGATGCGGGGTTATACCTCACGCGGTCTATGTGTCCATGCGACTACGAGTCGAGACAATGCCGGAGTAGTACCCTCGACGCGGGTTACATACCCTATGCGGGCCTATATGAGTAGCCTATGCGGACTACGGAGTCGAGATTAGGCTTGCATGGTGATACTACGGGCAATTGGCCTGCGATCATTCGCGGCCTAGAAAAGACACATTCTGATTTACCTATTGTTGCTCTTGTTTATGATGTGGCACTATGCGGTTCCCTTGGTTGTTTCATACATACTTGCAAAACTGATTTTAAAATGATATGTTTTCATTTAAGTACTTCTGATTTCATATACTTAGTACTGTTATCGACCTCCTTGAAGTGCGTTCATGCCGCGGTAAGGGCAGCAGTGCTAGATCCACATCCTTAGGATCTCTTGCGTTGGTGTCGGGAGCTCCATCTTCTCCGAGGCTCTACTTTTGGGTATGATCTCCTGTTGTAGATAGTTTTGTCTGATCGAGTATGGCGGGGCCACTGTCGCCATAGTTGTTTATTTCCTTAAGTGCGTAGTCATGTTATGCGGTTGGGATGTAGCGCAAACCTTGGTTTATGTATATATCGAAAGGCAACCACTCTCGAAGCGTGTATCATTTACAATTATTTCATGTCTTGTTTTGTATTCCGCTGATTTTCTCTGATGTATGACTACTTGGGTGCCCCGGTAAGGCACCAGTCACGGGCCCCGGAACGGGTCGTGACACTTCCTAGCCTTGAGGTAGGAAATAAACCTACCCCTCGGCGATACAGTGTTCCCCTCCCACTCAACAACCGACTCCTCAGGAAACTGGAACCGTACTACTCTCTCCCTGCAGTCTACATTGGCGTAGCAAGAACCTAGCCAATCCATACCCATGATCGCATCGAAATCAGTCATATCCAACTCTATCAAGTCGGCTAGGGTCTGACGACTGCATATGGTCACTAGACAAGCCCTATATACCCGCCGAGCTACCACCGAATCACCCACTGGCGTAGCTACCTCGAAAGGGTCTATGGACTCAGGCTCTATCCCTATCCTACTAGAAACAAGGGGAGATATATAGGACAGAGTAGAACCCGGATCTATCAAGGCATACACGCCACAACATGAAACTGATAAAGTACCTGTGACGACATCAGGTGAGGCCTCCAGTCTGCCCGCTGGACAAGGCATATATCTTGATTACGAGGACCGCTAGAAGCTGAGCCGCGCCACGACCTCTGCCGCGACCTGCTGGCCCATGAGTACACTGCCCTCCGGGGCGAGTAACTGTAGTAGATGAAGAAGACCCAGCGAAAGACCACAGAGGTGACCCCTAACCTCTGCGGCGCCGCTTGGTCGGACGGGCTCTGAAAGTGACCCGACGCGCATCGTAACAAACTCTCAGAGCAGTACCACAATTCCCGTAATGGGATCTACTGCATCGGCCACACTGAGGGGGTGGTCCCGATCGGCTAGCACCTCTGCTACCACTGAGCGTCAAGTCCGGGGCCACAGTGCGCCTCGAATATCTGCATCACGAGGGCGGTGTAGGAGTGCTCACGGTGTTTGTGGTTCAAATCTAGGCATTCTTTGGCCGCCCACCCGATAGCTACCAAAAGACCACTGCGTCTGGCTTCCTGCTCTTTGTCTGTCAACGTCGGCCTCGCTCCTCACATCAAGTGCATGAGCTGCGTCTGGGTAATGTCCATTACGGTGAAGAGCCACACCCACAAGACTTCGGCCATATAATCATCTAGCCGGTGACATAGCGGTGTACCACATCCTCCATATCTGCTACCAACGCGGGGACATATCGAGCCAAATCGAACTCAACGTTGTACTCCTAACCGTGCGTCCTCTGTCTCGGACAAAAATCTGCCGGCCGTGCCTCTCCATGCCGCGAGGCAAGTGAGTGAGAAAAGCCTCGAGAACTCATCCCAGTAGGCTGGGGGCGTGCTCTCCCGGGATAACTCCACAAATCAAACCAATCGATCGCGGTATCACGCGACTATGTGAACCGAAGATCACGGACTCGGTCTCGAAGCCTTGATCACTCGCATGATCCTCAGGCGGCGGATGAACTCCTGCGGATCATCCTCGGGCCTCGACCGTAGAACTCCGGTACTGACTCGAGAAAATCCGTAGCCTCAAATCGCTCCGATCTCGGGTGAACCCACGAACCTTCTTTGGGCCCTGGGCTGCTGCGTCGGCCTATCTCCGTATGCGCCCACGATCACGGCGATGGCGGGCCATCTCTCTGTAACCCATCTCATCTGCTCCAGGCTATGGGACTGGAGGTGCAGGTACTGTGGTATCATCAGCCACTGCTGCGGCCCTAAACCCTGCTGGGGCCGGCGGCGTCGTGGAACTCGCCGTCTCGGGTATAGGCGGGCACGAGCCTCGTGACTCTCGGTGTCCTACTAGCGCCTCCGCCATTTGCCTTGCCGCCAGGCGGGTTGCCTTACGTGGAGACATAACTGTTAAAGAAAGGAAATATGTTAGAGGGGTCCAACTTATAACACAGCTCTATGGCACGATCTCAGAGTGAGAAGAATGAAAACCAATCCTAAATATCCTATAGCCTCCTGATTATTGGTGTGGGGCACAACACACCGATAATCAAGACTCTACTAGATACGGTCTGTAGACACTTTCAGGATTAATCGCTCGATACCACTTTTGTCACGACCCATTCGGGGCGATGGCGTGCCTACCCGCACCCAAGTAGTCATACATCAGAGAAAATCAGCGGAATATAAAAACAAGACATGAAATAATGTAAATTGAGACACAGTTTATCTGAGAAAAGTCGCCTTTCGGCATATATCGGCGATCTGCACTTCCTCCCATACAAGGCCTCATAAGGCGCCATCTGAATACTGGAGTGGTAGCTATTATTATATGCAAACTCAACTAGAGGCAAATGATCCTCCCAGCTACCCCTGAAGTAAATAACACAGGCTCGCAGCATATCCTCAAGAGTCTGGATAGTGCGCTCAGCCTGTCCGTGCATGCGTGGATGGAATGCGATGCTCGAGCTCACTGCGTCCTAAACCTTACGAAAAGACTGCGAAGTTAGCCGTAAAATGGGCTCCTCTGTCTGATATGATAGAAATAGGGACTCCATGCAGTCTGACGATCTCTCGGATGTAAAGTCTGGCATAATCCTCAGCCGAAAAAGTCGTCCTGACGGGAAGAAAATGGGCTGATTTCGTCAGCCTGTCGACGATAACCCAAATAGAATCATGTCTCCTCTGAGTGCGAGGTAATCCTGTGATAAATTCCATGTTGATCACCTCCCACTTCCAGGTCGGGATCTCTATCGTCTGCAACAAACCACCAGGCCTCTGGTGCTCTACCTTCACCTGCTGACAACACGGGCACTGAGCTACGAACTCTGCAACGTCCCTCTTCAAGCCATCCCACCAATACACAGATCTGAGGTCGTGGTACATCTTGGTCGACCCCGGATGGATAGAGTAACGCGCGCTGTGTGCTTCCCCTAGAACCTGCTGCCGAAGTCCTGCAATATCTGGAACACACAACACGCCTCAAACCTTAGCACCCGTGGTGCTACCTCGAAGGACCGCTTCCTCTCACGAAGAGCCGTATCGCGGTACAGTGTCAAAGCTGGATCCTCAACTGTTGCCTCTTCACCTCGCCGACGATGGAAGACTGGCAACCTCTCGAACTCGAACCCATCTGCTATCGTAATCAATCAAGCGGACACAAGGCTCGCTAATCGATGCAAATCGCGAACCAGGCCCCTCTCTCCGTGCACATCCGATAGACTCCCATCGACCTACGACTCGGGCATACGCCACAACATTGGCCGGCCCCGGGTGGTACAGGATGTCAACATCATAATCCTTGAGCAGCTCTAACCACCGTCTCTGTCGTAAGTTCAGCTCCCTCTGGCTGAAGATATACTGGAGGCTCTTGTGGTCTATATAAATATCCACATGAACCCCATACAAATAGTGCCTCCAGATCTTCAAGGCGTGAATCACCGCTGCCAACTCAAATCATGGGTGGGGTAGTTCCTCATGCTTCTTAAGGCGTCGGGATGCGTACGCTATAACCTTACCCTGCTGCATCAACACACATCCCAACCCGATGCCTGACGCATCACAATACACGACATAGCCGTCTGGGCCCTCTGGAAGAGTAAAGCGGGCGGTCGTCGATCTCTCCCGAATCGGAAACCACGCTCCAAGCATCAGTCCATGAAACTTAGCCGCTTCTCGAGTCGGCTAGTCAAAGGTGCGAAGATAGAAGCAAACTTCTACGAACCGCCGATAATAACTGCGAGGCCCGAAAGCTGCGAACCTCTGCCGGAGTAGTAGGTCGAGGCCAACTCGATCGCCTCGATCTTGGCCGTATCCACCCGAATACCATCAGCACCGATAATATGCCCAAGAAAAGCCACCGAAGTCAACCAGAACTCACACTTCGAAAACTTGGCGTATAACTGCTGGTCCTGGAGAACTCTCAGCACAGTCCTCAAATGCTCCGCATGCTCCTGCTCTGAGCGAGAATAAACCAAGATATCATCAATGAACACTATCACAAACGTGTCCAAAAATGGTTTGAACACTCGGTTCATCAAATCCATGAATACCGCCGGAGCATTGGTCAACACAAAAGACATGACCCTGAACTCATAATGCCGTCTGGGTCGTAATCTGATCCTAGGGACATCCACCTCTCGACTACTTGATGATAGCGATCGCAGATCAATCTTGGAGAAACATCTCGCACCACGGCTGGTCGAACAAATCATCAATCACAGGAAGGGGTATCTGTTCTTAATGGTCACCTTGTTCAGCTGCCTGTAATCAACACACATGCGCAGCGTCCCGTCCTTCTTCTTCACGAACAATACCGGCGCTCCCCAGGGAGAAACACTAGGCCTGATGAAGCCCTTCTCCAGCAAATCTCTAAGCTGATCCTTCAACTCTCTCAACTCGGCAGGTGCCATTCTGTATGGCGGAATGGAAATAGGCCGAGTGTCTGGCAGCACATCGATACAAAACTCTATCTCCCTCTCAGGAGGGATACCCGGGAGGTCGTCTGGAAACACATCCGGGAACTCTCGACTCTGGGCCCGAAAATCTGGTGCGCGACCTCAGTATCAAACACCCGAATGAGATGGTAGATATACCCCTTCTGTACCATCTTCCTAGCCTTGAGGTAGGAAATAAACCTACCCCTCGGCGACACCGTGTTCCCCTCCCACTCAATAACCGGCTCCCCAGGAAACTGGAACCGTACCACTCTCTCTCTGCAGTCTACACTGGCGTAGCAAGAAGCTAACCAATCCATACCCATGATCACATCGAAATCCGTCATGTCCAACTCTATCAAGTCGGCTAGGGTCTGACGACTGCATAAAGACACTGGGCAAGCCCTATACCCGCCGAGCTACCACGAATCACCTTTGGCGTAGCTACCTCGAAAGGTCTATGGACTCGAGCTCTATCCCTATCCTACTAGCAATAAGGGAGATATATGGGGCCAGTAGAACCGGATCTATCAAGGCGTACATCATAACCAGAACCGATAAAGTACACGTGGCGGCGTCGGCGACGCCTCACAGTCTGCCCGGTGGACAAGGCATAAATCTGATTCGAGGACCGCTAGAAGCTGGGACCGCGCCACGACCTCTGCCGTGAACTGCCGGTCCATAAGTACCTGCCTCGGGCGTGTAGCTGTGAGGATGAAGGCAGCAACAGACCACGGCGTGACCCACCTGCTGCGCCTGTGGTCGGACAGACTCTCGCATAATGACCCTGCTGGCCACATGTGTAGCAAGCTCCCAAAGTAGTACTACAACTCCCTGAATGAAATCTACCACAACGGACACACTGAGCAGACCTCGATCGGTTAGCACCGCACTACCTGGAAGTTCAAGTCCTGGGCCTCGACCGCCCGAATGCTCTGGCTGTACTAAAAACGATGTAGGAGTGCTATGAGCTGGCTGTGGCGCAAATCTAGACGTCTGCTGAGGCCGTCCACCCCGAGAACTACCAAAAGAACCAGCCGTCTTGGCCTTCTTCTGCTGCTGATATCTGTCGACCCGTCGGTCTCTACGCTCCTCGCATCTAAGTGCATGAGCCTGCATGCGGGTAATGTCCATGCCTGGCTGAAGAGCCACACCCGCACAAGACTCGGCCATATAATCATCTAGCCCGGTGACGTAGCAATGCATCCTGTCCTCCATATCCGCTACCAATGCAGGGACATATCGAGCCAAAGAATCGAACTCGATGTTGTACTCCCTAACTGTGAGCCCTCTCCGTCTCAGCAGCAAAAATCTGTCGGCCCGTGCCCTCCTCATCTGTGGAGGCAAGAAGTGAGTGAGAAAAGCCTCCGAGAACTTATCCCAAGTAGCTGGGGACGCGTGCTCTCCCCGGGATAACTCCCACGAATCAAACCAATTGACTGCGGTATCACGCAGCCGATGCGAACCGAAGATCACGGACTCGGTCTCCGACGCCCTGATCACTCTCATAATCCTCTGTAACTGACGGATGAACTCCTGCGGATCATCCTCTGGCCTCGACCCGTAAAACTCTGGCGGGCTACAACTCAGGAAATCCCGTAGCCTCAAACTATCTGCCCTCGGGTGAACCACGGGTACTCACTGGGCCGAGGCTGCTTGCATCGGCTGTCCTCATGTTCGCCACGATCCTGGCCAATAGCTGGGCCATCTCCTTGTACCCTAACTCCTCCGCCCCAGGCTGTGGGACAGGAGGTGCGGGTACTGTGGTCTCTGCTGGGGCCGGCGGCGTCATGGAACTCGTCGTCTCGGGTATAGACTGGGCCTGAGCCCTCGTGACTCTCGGTGTCCTACTAGCAGCTCCTGCCGTGCCTTGCCGCCACGGGCGGGTTGCCTTACGTGGAGGCATAACTGTTACAGAAAAGGTATACGTTAGAGGGGTCCAACTCATAACACAACTCTAAGGCACGATCTCAGAATGAGAAGAATGGAAACCAATCCTAAATATCCTATAGCCTCCTGATTATTGGTGTGGTGCACAACACACCGATAATCAAGACTCTACTAGATACGGTGCGTAGACCGTCAGGATTAAGCGCTCGATACCACTTTTGTCACGACCGTTCGGGGCAGTGGTCGTGCCAGGGCACCCAAGTAGTCATTCATCAGAGTAATCAGCGGAATATAAAAACAAGACATGAAACAATTATAAAATGAGACACAGTTTTATGTGAGAAAATGTCGCCTTTCGGCATATATATATAAACATAGTTTAGCAGTTACATCCCAACTGTACAATAGGACTACAGACCTCTAAGAAGATAAACAACTATGGCGGGACAGGGCCCCGCCATACCCTGAATGTACAAAACTATATACAACAACAGGGAGATCATACCCAAAAGTCGAGCCCCCGGAGAAGATGGAGCTCCTGACACCAAAGCAAAAAGATCCTAAGGATGTGGATCTAGCACCTGCTTGCCCTTACATGCGGCATGAATGCAGCCCCCCGAAGGAGGTCAGTACAACAGGTACCAAGTATGTGAAACTGTAAGGTACTTAAATGAAATCAAGTATTTAAAACCATTTGCAAATACAGTCAGTTCAATTGCACATAGTGCCATATCACAAACAAGAACAATAATAGGTAAGCTGTAACAGGTCTTTTCTAGGCCGCGAATGATCGAAGCAAGGCCAATCGCCCATAGTATCATTTTGCGTGCCTAATCCTGGACTCCGCGATTCGCATAGGTCACACACGCACCGCGTGAGGTATTCTCGCGTCGGGGTAGCTAACCGGTACCTCACGGACTCCGCGATCGCGCATAGTCATGATAGACCGCATAGTCACACGGACCGCATAGGGCATCCCGCGTCGGGCTAAAACACCGGAATGATCAATCCGGAACTCCGCGACTCGCGCATAGTCACACGGACCGCATAGCCGTATAGACCGCGTCAGGGTGGCAAGCCCTCGGTATAACAAGTCAAGGGGGTATGTGATATAATAACAGTACAACGGTCTTAACGTTTAACAACGTAAGCACAACAATAATAACATCACAAGACACTAACACACGTAGTATCATAACATGTTTACTTATCAAACCATCTTACTATACTTGCAGAAGTCAATACAAGATTTTCATAAACAAACAAGTAAAACCGTTCCTTTTATCTTTCTTAAGTCGTTATACCTAACTTCCCATAAAGCTAGTATAACTCTTAAGTTTTCTGTTTAAAAACCAAGTATTACTCTTCTTTAAAAATGATTCATAATTCTTTTGAAATACTTCAAGGTTCTTATTATTCAGGCTTAAGTCAAAAGACATTGCCGTAAAACTACGTCCAGTTAACACACGTACGTCTACCGTACTATATATATATTTTAAAATATCATGCTCAAGAGTATAGGAAGAATCACATACCTTCTCGGCGAAATCCACCTGCCAAGTCGAATATGTCGCGCGCAGAGAATCAACCTATAATAGTCAGATACGTCTATCAACGTCTAGACTATTTTGTATCTGATTCTAAGCGAGGGTTCTCTATTCTACGGAAAATTGGGCAGCACTTCCTTACCGTCAAGCTACTCAAGTCTCATTGTAAAAGCAGTCTAAGTAAAGTCTGATTCAATTATTCTTCATTTATACCGCCTCTACTGTGATAACAGTTCAATTCTATTCTTTAATATTCTTCTATATCCTATACTCAAGTCTTAACTATTCTTATATGTAATATCCAATTACAATAGAAGGACAAGAGTATTTATCTCGATAAGCCCAAAAATTATCCAAGTTAAATGTCGATCCTGAGCAAGGTTTAGCTCCTAATTGCACGCTCCGATAGCTCTAAGAAACCCTTAGAAGTTTCTAACAACTTCTACTTAACTACTATAAGGGATTTGGGCTAGGGTATTTTGGTATAGTAACTATACTAGAAGGCAACTTCTACAAGGGTGGGGGTATTCGGCGAGGGCCTTCTCGAGGGGGAGGAGGGCTCTTGGGCGAGAATACTACAAAGAGAGGGGAGGATTTTCAAGACTTGGAGAATTGATTTATGGATGAAGAAAACCTTGAGTTAGGGAGTATTTATAGGCCAACCAAAGGCCAACCAATGGCCAAGATGAAGCCAAGTGCTATGCAAGTGTAGGGTGAGGATTTGGGCAAGTACACCTTATCCATCTACTCCACAAATATCCTACCTAACCTTGACTAAAGAAAAAGCCACAAAAAATCGTCCAAGTTGCCCATTTTGCCGTCCATTGAGGGTGACAAGTGTCACCCTCCCGTTGGTCCAAAATATTTCGTCTCTCGGAAAAATCCGCAAAAAATATAAATGACATAGCCGTAATTTTCCGCCCATGAAGTTTTGTAAAACGTTTCGTCGAAAAACGATTCTTTAAGTGAGTTGTGCACAAACATTTCGTCCAAAGTGCCTAACTAAGGCTAAACTTTTGTACGTACGTCTTCACGTACATACTCTGGAAATACGGGGTATAACACGTCCAATTGAGGGTGACAAGTGTCACCCTCCCGTTGGTCCAAAATATTTCATCTCTCGAAAAAATCCGCAAAAATTATAAAAGACATAGCCGTAATTTTCCCTACGCAAGCTTTGGAAAACGTTTCGTCGGAAAACAATTCGTTTAGTGGGTTGTGCACAAATTTTCGTCCCTATGCCTACTTTAAGGCTCAAACTTTTGTACGTACGCCCTTACGTACATACTCTGGAAATACGGGGTATAACATATGGAGTGTTCTACAATTGAGCTAATGGCCTCAATTTATAGTGTGTGTAAGATGTCTTTCCGACTAGCCAAGTAATGGCCTTGAATGCCATGTAATGACACTTAATTTGGGGTTACAATTCAGCCAAATAATGGCTGAATTCATGAGCCAAATAATGGAGAATTAATATTCCAAAGTCAGCCCAAGAGTCAGTTATTTTTCGTCTCCAACGGTAACACTGCCTCCGAAGCGCCGCGGCGCCGAAGCTCCAGTAAGTTACTGCCCACCAAGCGCCGCGGCGCTGGCTGGAGGCGCCGCGACCCTTCACGGCCCCGCGGTGATTTTCGACTCGTTCCAACTTTTACACATCGTACATTTATTCCTTCATTTACCAACGTGGAATATCTCAAACGTTCACTTACGTACCAATATCTCTTTCACTTAATGAAATTTACGATACTTGGCACTACGTGTGCACATGTGTGGAAATGATGTTTTCGACATGCGAGACCTCAATTGTTCGAGTCATAAATAACGGGTTAAACTTAATTCCACATTTAGTAAATTTCCAACAGATACTCAGGTCATTCCAAAGAAAGAGACCTTCAGGTACCTCGGGTCTATTATCTAAGAGAATGAAGATATTGATGGTGATGTCACATATCGTATTGAGCCAGGGTGGATGAAATGGAGGCTCGCATATGGAGTCTTGTGCGATAAAAATGTGCCACAAAAACTTTAAGGCAAGTTCTATAGGGTGGTATTTAGACCGACTATATTATATGGGGCAGAGTGTTGACCGATCAAAACTTCGCACAAAAAAAAGTTGCGGAGATGAGGATGCTAAGATGGATGTGTGAAAAAACAAGGAGGGATAAAATTAGAAATGATGCTATGCGAGACAGAGTGGGAGTGACCTCAGTGGAGGATAAGATTTGAGAAGTGAGATTGAGATGGTTCGGACACGTGCAGAGGAGAAACACAAATGTCCCAGTTCGGAGGTGTGAGAGGTAGACTATAGACAGGTACATGAGGGGTAGAGGTAGGCCGATGAAGAATTGGGAAAGATGATTAGACGGGACATGGCGCAAGTGCAACTCACTGACGACATCACCTTAGATAGAGGGTTATGTAAGACACGTATTAGGGTAGAAGGATAGTAGGTAGTCCAGCGTAGTCGTGCCTACACTTACAACCTGGTAGTTGTAATATTATTATTGTCGCTTAACCTATCATACTAGTAGGCACAATATTGTCTTATAGTCCATTGTCGTTTGATTTATGATGCTATGTTTATTTTGTTTGTCTTATTTACTTGCATTATTTATTGCTTCTTTTTGCTTTTTTTTTTGTTTCAGAATTCGCTATCATGACTTACTCACTTTGTTTGTCTTACTTTTCTTAGGTTTGTGCTTTGTCTTGAGCTAATGGTCTCTCGGAAATAGCCGCTCTACCTACCAAGGTAGAAGTAAGGTCTACGTACACTCTACCATCCCCAAACCCCACATTGTGAGTGTTACACCTCGTATTTCCAAGGCATTAATACGAGAACATACTTAAGGAACTAAGGTTTGAATATTGGAAGGATAGTATGATTACATTTTTCTTATGGAAAATTTCGTAAAAATGTGAAGATGAAAATTTATTAACTCGGAGTTAGATTCCCTAATATGGATTTATGTACTTTGTATGATTTAATTAAGTCTTGATATTGATAAAATGGGGCCCACCAAAAATTTCACAATATTTGGGGGGGGGGGGGGTTCGAAATTTGGAAAGAAAATGGCTAAGTGTGGGAGATATTTGTGAAGGGAAGACAAGTGGACAAGTATGAGAGATATTTGTGAGACAAGTGGACAAGTGGGGTCCCCCTCCACTTGTGAGATATTTATCTATATTATGCAAGGCTTTGCAAGACTTAGCTCAAACATATTTTCATCATCCAAACTCTCTTCTCTCTCCCTTGTTCTTGAGGGTCTCGAAAATCTTGAGCAAAAGTAAAGAATAAGAATTGATTATTATCCTAGATTAAGCACCCTAATCAAGTTCTAAACCAAGTTAACTCTCCAAGGTTTATCAACCACGGTTTGGCCGAAAGTTGGGTGGAAATCCTAAGCCTGTTTATTGTTATACCCCGTATTTCCAGAGTATGTACGTGAGCGCGTACGTATTATAATTTGAGCCTTAAAGTTGGCTAGTTTCGAAATTTGTACACAACACCCGATTAGAGTCGTTTTTCGACGAAACGTTTCCACAGCTTTCGTAGGGAAAATTCCGGCTATGGCATTTTTAATTTTTACGGATTTTTCCGAGAGACGAAACATTTTGGACCAACGAGAGGGCGACACTTGTCACCCTCTAATTGGAAGGAGTGGACGGCAAAGCTAGCCCTTTTGCACGTTTTTGGTGTTGAAATTTTGGTCAAGGGTTAGGTAGGATATTTTGTGTAGATGGATAAGGTAGCACATGGCTAAATCTTGGCCTTACAATTGCTATGCACTTGTCTTCATCTTAGCCATTGGTTGGCCTTCACTTGACCTATAAATACCCCTCTAAGTTGAAGACTTTCTTCATCCAAAACTTGAGCAATCTATCTAAGTCTCAAATACTCCCTCCCTCTTGTATTGCTATCGTCCAAATTCCTCCCCTTTGAGCAAGGCCTTGGCGAGAGCCTCCCCTCCTTTGTGGTGCCACTGGCCAGAAGTGTACACCCCCTAGCCTAGTTGTCTCGTATAAATACCCCTTTTTGTGGTATATAAATACTCTCCTAGTATTGTTATAATGCCCAAATACCTTCGCCCAAATACCTTATAGTATTCCCAAGGTTACACTTTTCAAAAGCCAGAAAATACTATTATACTTCCCTCGATCACAAAAACGAAACCTAAGTAAATCTTCACCCGTAGTTGAAGTGTTAAGTAGAAGTTGGTTAGAACTTCTAAGGGTTGTTGGAGGCGGGTTGGAGCGCCGAGTAGGAGCTAAACCTTGCTCGGGATCGACATTTAAACTTGGATAATTTTGGGCTTATCGAGGTAAACACTCTTGACCTTACATTTGTAATTGGAAATTACATGTTGTAGGAGTATATAGTTAAGTATACTATATATAGAACTGATCATAGTTGTGCGGCAATGTCTTTTGACTTAAGCTTTGAATAATACTTACGCGATGTCTTGCGACTTAAGCTGAATTTTAAGAGTGGAATCGTAATTACATAGGGTGTATTCTGATGAGACTTGTGTAGTATTCTTTGTGAGTAGAATTGTACGTCCGGTCGGACGTGCAAACCCCACTGGTTGGCTTGGTAGCGGCCTCGATAGAGGAGGAGATTTACGCTGTTTGTTGCGGGGAGGTCTTTGCGAATTTTACGTAGAATATTCTACGTCGGGATCTAAAGATATTAATAGGCGCTTTGTGGCCTCTATAGGTTGTAGTACTACGTGTGGAGTGATCTGCTTGACTGAGAGGGTAGCCGACGGTTTGAGGTACTTGGAGCGTTTTGCTATTAGTCGATAATCGTCGCGAGGTATGTGAACCTCTTCCTATCTTTTCTAGCATGATATGTGTGAGCTATGTAGTACGGTGAGCGTACGTGTGTTAATCGTATTTGGTTGTTTTAAAAACATAAGTGTTATACTAGCTTTATGGGAAGTTAGGTATAACGTCTTAAGGGTGGTAAAATGAATGGTTTATTAATTTCAAAAGTTAAGAGATTGGATCTTATAAGATATGAGACTTAACTTAAATGAATTAATATGGATTTTGTGTGAAACCTCATTCGTGAGTAATGAGTACTTGGTTTTTAAAAGGGATAACGTTTTACTGATTTCGGAAATCAGAATGTGTATCAATAAACCACTGCAACGTTAATAAAGGAAAATGTATTGAATAACTAAGTATTATTAAAACCAGTAGAAACCTCTATCTGCATAGAAGCTAAGATGAGACAAAATGATATTACATTTTCTAGATCATGGCTGCTTAATAAGATTGATTATGAACAAGATTAACCTACTCACCTATGGCATATGTTACTCTATTGTTTTTAAAAAAAAGGTTAAGACATTGAACTATGAAACTTTTCTAAAAAGAGACTTGCGTAATTGAAATTAGGCAAAATGGAACTTTTAGGGAAAAGAAAGGCATTGTGTTGTCTTAAAATGGTTTAAAACATAAAGTGTTATAACAGCTTTATGGGAAGTTGGTTATAACGACTTTATGAAAACAAAAGAAGGGTTTTATCATTTGTTTTAATGCGGTAACTTGACTTTTAAAAGAGAAGTATTTTGGTCTTAAAAAGGAAAGTATGAGAGTTGTTTTGGTTTACTTAAAAGATATAAGTCACACATTTTTTTTATATACTACGGGTATCGGGTGACTTTTAGAAAAGGAATGAATCTCTTAAAAGGAATTTTACGTACGTAGTACTTTAGGGTTAAAATCCGGACTTTGACATAAAATGAAAGTACCTTGAGTTGTGTGTAACTTGCTTATGCTTGTTGTTATGAAACTTGACCATGTTACGTGTGATAGCCTTGTTGTGCAAGTACTGTGTTCCACTTGATTACCGGTTCATCCGGGAATGTATTTCACTTGACTACCGGTTCATCCGAATGTATTTCACTTGATTAGGTTCATCAGAATGTATTTCACTTGGCTACGGTTCATCCGAATGTATTTCACTCGACACGGTTCATCAGAATGTATTTCACTTGACTACCGGTTCACCGAATGTATTTCACTTGACTCTAGGTTCATCCGAATGTATTCCACTCGACTAGGTTCATGGGATGGACCGAAATGTATTCCACATGTTTCTATATTAGGTCCATAAGATGGGCGAGACACATTTACGTATCACATGATTTGTACCTAGGCTGGCGGTGAGGAAGGAGTTCCACGGCGTGAGGATGACTTTGAGGCGTGAGTCACGACTTGACATGATCGCTTTTATGTTGTGAATCGTAGTTTGGTTATCATACATGTCTCTCTGCTTTATATAGACTATTATGATTTCATTTCTGATATTTCTGATTTCACATACTTGGTACTGTTGTCTTGACCTCTTGGGCTGCGTTCATCCGCGAGTAAAGGTACATCGACCGCCGATCCGCTTATAGGATCACATTTCAGCGTGTTGGGAAGCTCGTTCCTTGAGGCTTATCTTTGGTATGTTACCCAGTGCGTAAGTTCTTGTACATTCGGGGTATGGCGGGGCCCTATCCGTCATAGTTGTTGTCACTTCTTAGAAGTGCAGTAATCTTGTTGTGGCGAGTCCGTAAAAGGATAAGCGTCGTATTTATGTATATATCGAAGGCAATCGCTTTGGTTGGCCTGTTTATTTATCATGTCTCTTAATTCATGTTCATGTTTTTATTTCCGCTGATTTTCTCGATGTTGTATCACTAGGGTGCGGGGTAAGGCACGATCCGCGGGCCGGTTGGTCGTGACAAAAGTGGTATCGAGCGATTAGTCCTCGGAAAGTGTCTACGCACCGTGTCTAGTAGAGTCTTGATTATCGGTGTGTTGTGCACCACATCTATAATCGAGGCTATAGGACATTTAGGATTGGTTTCCATTCTTCTCATTACGAGATCGTGCCTTAGAGCGGTGTGATAAGTTGGACCCTCGACGTATTCCTTTCCTTTACGGTGATGCCTCGCGTAAAACCTGAGCCCAGATGGGCAAAGCGATCGAGGAGCTGTTAGTGAGATGCGAGAGTGCGAGGCGCGAGCGTCGATACACGAGCAGTGCTTCCGGCCCGGGTTTCGCGACGCCAAAGACCGGCGAGTTTAGAGCGCGGCGATGGGCTGCGAGACTCTGATACACGAGCCTCGGTCCGCGGCACCGGGTAGATGAGATAAGTACAAGAGATGGCGATTCTTGGCGGTCGTGGCAGATATGAGGATAAATTTGGATCGGCGATTCCGGCCCGTAGCACCGTATTTCACCCCGGCGAGCGGTTTGAGGCTACGTGACTTTACGAGTTGTAGCCCTCGGTGTTCTATGGATCGAGGCGAGGGCGACCCTCGGGAGTTTATCAAGCGACTCTGACGGATCATGAGTGATCGAGCCTCGAGGCGGTCGGTGGTATTGGGTTCGCATCACCGCGTGATAACTGCGATTGGTTTTGATTCGTGGGAGCTGTCCCTGGGAGGGCTTGCACTTCCAGCGAGTTGGGACGAGTTCTCTGAGGCTTTTCTTGGAAATTTCTTGCCTCCACAGATGAGAGGGCTCGGGCGGCAGATTTTTGACATTAAGGCGGGGCCAGGCGGGCGGTTAGAGAGTACAATGTGGAGTTCGACTCATTAGCTCGGTATGTTCCCGTGGTAGCCGATATGAAGGGCGAGTACACCGCTACGTCACGGGTGGATGATTACTTGGCGAGGCTTGTGCGGGTGTAGCTCTTGACCGGCATGGACATTGCCGCACGCAAGCTCATGCACTAGGATGTGAGGCACGGAGAGGTCGACGGAATGGCCAGAGATCGGCGAAGAGGCGAGCAGCGAGGTCCTTTGGTAACTTTGGGCGGACCGCCGCCTCGCGATCTAGTTATGTACCTCCACGATCTGAGTGGTCCTCCCACGATCTTGGTCGTTCGGGGTATTCGGGGCTGGTCGAGCTCCGGGCTTCGTTCCGCGAGTTTACGTGAGTGCTTGTGGCAGGATTCATGTCCCCTCGGTGTACGCGATGTGGCAAACATCATCCTGGAATGTCGTCTTTTACGGTGCTTGTTTCACTGCGGCCGTCGAGGCCATGTGTGACGAAGGCGTGCTTATAGGAGAATGCAACATGACGCAGCCTACGGATCGATGGCGAGTTCATCGCGCCTACGATTATGCGCCTGCAGTGGACTTATGATTAGAGTGGAGCGGTAGCTTGTGTATATCCTTAACCCTCTAGAGGCTTGTATGTTTTGATGTTATGTTAATGTGTTAAGTGTTATGTTCGGATAGCTTTGTGCTAAAATGTGATTTAGGAACACGGTTGGGGAAAAAGGGTAAGCACAGGGTGAGAAAATGATGAACCTTAGAATATTACGATTGAGACCTTAGATGTAAGGCGTCTTGAGTACAAGATTTTTGCGAGTGATCCTTGTCGAGTGCATTTTATGCTGGAATGTATTGTGTGATAAGTCCAGGTTGGGTAAATGAAAGTGGTATCTTTCATGATGTGATTTAGCAAGATTGTTCCGTGTCGGAGCAAGAGTTGGCGCGACGATGGGTCGGATTGGGGCCGTGTTGCGGGCCAACCCGCACTGTTTCGTGGGGTCAGCTCAGGTGGTCCCGCCAGTGGTAGGTCACGCGAGTCGGGCCCAAGTTTAGTTGACCATCGTATGAGTTCGTGGGTGTGTTCGACCAGAAGCAGATCGTGAAGGCCGGGAATGGCCTTAAGGAAGATTGAGGCTAGTAAAATAACCAAGTTGGAGGTGGTGACTCCAAGGTTTTGAAAACTGAAGCGATGATTGAAGTGTGGTACGTATATGAGAAGAGTTCAAGTGTTCGGGAAGGGCACGACGAGTAAGGCAGGGAGAGTACGTGTGTTACTTTGTTGCCATGTGTGGCATTGGAAATTTGTTTAAAGTTAAGAGGAACCTTATCGTTATCCGTCTTGAGAAGGAACATTCGGACGAATGTTTCTAAGGAGGAGAATGTTATACCCGTATTTCCAGGTATATGCGTGGCGCGTCGTATTATAATTTGAGCCTTAAAGTTGGCTAGTTTCGAAATTTGTACACAACACCCGATTAGAGTCGTTTTTGGACGTAACGTTTCCACGACTTTCGTAGGAAAATTCGCTATGGCATTTTTAATTTTACGGATTTTTCCGAGAGACGAAACATTTTGGACCAACGAGAGGCGACACTTGTCACCTCTAATTGGAAGAGTGGGCGGCAAAGCTAGCCTTTTGCACGTTTTGGTGTTGAAATTTTGGTCAAGGGTTAGGTAGGATATTTTGTGTAGATGGATAAGGTACATGGCTAAATCTTGGCCTTACACTTGCTATGCACTTGTCTTCATCTTGGCCCTTGGTTGGCCTTCACTTGACCTATAAATACCCCTCTAAGTTGAATACTTTCTTCATCCAAAACTTGAGCAATCTATCTCAGTCTCAAATACTCCCTCCATCTTGTCTTGCTATCGTCCAAAGTCCTCCCCTCGAGCAAGGCCCTTGGCGAGAGCCTCCCTCCCCTGTGGTGCCACTGGCCAGGGTACACCCCACAGCCTAGTTGTCTCGTATAAATACCCTTTTGTGGTATATAAATACTCTCTAGTATTGTTATAATGCCCAAATACCTTGGCCCAAATACCTTATAGTATTCCCAAGGTTACACTTTTTCAAAAGCCCAGAAAATACTATTATACTTCCCTCAGTCACAAAAATGAAACCCTAAGTAAATCTTCACCCGTAGTTGAAGTGTTAAGTAGAAGTTGGTTAGAACTTCTAAGGGTTGTTTGGAGCGGGTTGGAGCGCACGGAGTAGGAGCTAAACCTTGCTCAGGATCGACATTTAAACTTGGATAATTTTGGGCTTATCGAGGTAAACACTCTTGACCTTCTGTTGTAATTGGAAATTACATGTTGTAGGAGTATATAGTTAAGTATACTATATATAGAACTGATCATAGTTGTGCGGCAATGTCTTTTGACTTAAGCCTGAATAATACTTACGGCAATGTCTTGCGACTTAAGCCTGAATTTTAAGAGCGAATCAATAATTACATGGGCGTATTCTGAGACTTGTGTAGTATTCTTTGTGAGTAGAATTGTACACGTCCGGTCAGACGTTCAAACCCCCCCCCCCCCCCGGTTGGCTTGGTAGCCGGCCTCGATAGAGAGGAGATTTCTGTTGTTGCGGGGGAATGTTCGAATTTTATGTAGAATATTCTACGTCGGGATCTAAAGATATTAATAGGCGCTTTGTGGCCTCTATAGGTTGTAGTACTACGTGTGGAGTGATGCTTGGCGAGAGGGTAGCCGACGGTTTGAGGTACTTGGAGCGTTTTGCTATTAGTCGATAATCGTCGCGAGGTATGTGAACCTCTTCCTATCTTTTCTAGCATGATATGTGTGAGCTATGTAGTACGGTAGACATACATGTGTTAACTGTATTTGGTTGTTTTAAAAACATAAGTGTTATACTAGCTTTATGGGAAGTTAGGTATAACGTCTTAAGGGTGGTAAAATGAATGGTTTATTAATTTCAAAAGTTAAGAGATTGGATCTTATAAGATAAGAGACTTAACTTAAATGAATTAATATGTATTTTGTGTGAAACCTCATTCGTGAGTAATGAGTACTTGGTTTTTAAAAGGGATAACGTTTCTTGATTTCTAAATCGAATGTGTATCAATAAACCCATCAGCGTTAATAAAGGAAAATGTATTGAATAACTAAGTATTATTAAAACCAGTAGAAACCTCCATCTGCATAGAAGCTAAGATGAGACAAAATGATATTACATTTTCTAGATCATGGCTGCTTAATAAGATTGATTATGAACAAGATTAACCTACTCACCTATGGCATATGTTACTCTATTGTTTTAAAAAAAAAGGTTAAGACATTGAACTATGAAACTTTTCTAAAAAGAGACTTGCGTAATTGAAATTAGGCAAACTGGAACTTTTAGGGAAAAGAAAGGCATTGTGTTGTCTTAAAATGGTTTAAAACATAAAGTGTTATAACAGCTTTATGGGAAGTTGGTTATAACGACTTTATGAAAACAAAAGAAGGGTTTTATCATTTGTTTTAATGCGGTAACTTGACTTTTAAAAGAGAAGTATTTTGGTCTTAAAAAGGAAAGTATGAGAGTTGTTTTGGTTTACTTAAAAGATATAAGTCACACATTTTTTTTATATACTACGGGTATCGGGTGACTTTTAGAAAATGAATGAATCTCTTAAAAGGAATTTTACGTACGTAGTACTTTAGGGTTAAAATCCGGACTTTGACATAAAATGAAAGTACCTTGAGCTGTGTGTAACTTGCTTATGCTTGTTGTTATGAAACTTGACCATGTTACGTGTGATAGCCTTGTTGTGCAAGTACTGTGTTCCACTTGATTACCGGTTCATCCGGGAATGTATTTCACTTGACTACCGGTTCATCCGGGAATGTATTTCACTTGATTACCGGTTCATCCGGGAATGTATTTCACTTGGCTACCGGTTCATCCGGGAATGTATTTCACTCGATTACCGGTTCATCCGGGAATGTATTTCACTTGACTACCGGTTCACCCGGGAATGTATTTCACTTGACTACCGGTTCATCCGGGAATGTATTCCACTCGACTACCGGTTCATGGGATGGACCGGAAATGTATTCCACACGTTTCTATATTAGGTCCATAAGATGGGCCGAGACCTGTTTTGCGTATCACATGATTTGTATCTAGGCTGGCGGTGAGAAGGAGTTCCACGGGCATGAGGATGACTTTGAGGCGTGAGTCCACGACTTGACATGATCGCTTTTATGTTGTGAATCGTAGTTTGGTTATCATACATGTCTCTGCTTTATATAGACTATTATGATTTCATTTCTGATATTTACGATTTCACATACTTGGTACTGTTGTCGACCTCCTTGAAGTGCGTTCATGCCGCAGGTAAAGGTACATCGACTGTCGATCCCCGCTTATAGGATCACATTTCAGCGTGTTGGGAAGCTCCGTTCCTTCGGAGGCTTATCTTTGGTATGTTACCACAGTGTAAGTTCTTGTACATTCGTGGTATGGCGGGCCCTATCCGTCATAGTTGTTATCACTTCTTAAGTGCATGTCTTGTTGTGGCGATGCAGTAAAAAGGATAACTGTTCGGGTATTTATGTATATATACTGAAGGCAACTGTTTTGGTTGGCCTGTTTATTTATCATGTCTCTTAATTCATGTTCATGATTTTATTTCCGCTGATTTTTCTCTGATGTTATATCACTAGGGTGCCCGGGGTAAGGCACCAGTCACGGGCCCGGGTTCGGGTCGTGACATTTATGAACTTTTTGGAAGTAAAACAAGAAGGAAATATGGTTACAAGCTTGTAATGGATACATGTGTGTGATTAGAACTTGAAGAATAGGAGCTAAGACAAAACTATGGACCGACTTAAGTGGACTGTTTTGGGCAATATTTAAGGTAAGGATTATTCTTCCTCTTGAAGTAATTGGATATTACATGTTGTAGTATTAATAGATGAACTTGTGATTAAGAAGAATGAAGAATAAGAAATACATGTCACAGTTTTGGCATGCTAGCTGAAAACTGGAGAGTTTTGGTGTTGCCGGTGTTATACCCCGTAGTTCCAGGGTATGTATGTGAGGACGTACGTACGAGAGTACGACAAAAATTTTGGAAAGAAAGAAAGGTGTGATTTTTTCGACGGAAAAGTTCCGGGTTTTGTGAAGGAAAAAAGGTCGTTAATGGGAATTGGATTCCCAGATTTGGTATTTGGACTTCTTGGATTATATTAGAATTATGAGATTTTATTTTCGGAAATGGTCACGTGGGGCCCACGGGAGAAATTTACGGTTTTGTGGGGCCCACTTTGTTTTTGAGATTTTCGGTATTTTGGATATTTTCGGAAGACGAAATATTATGGACGAGTAAGGGGGCGACACGTGTCACCCCCCTTGAGTGGCCATGTGGGCCGAATTGGAGGGACAAGTGGCTAGCCACTTGTCCCCTTGGCCGATTGGCCATGACACTTGGAAGCCCAAATCGTTGGCCATGTGGTGTGGTGGGACCCACACACACATGGCCCAATCTTGACCACCCACTTGCATTAATCTTGACCCTTGAATTCTCTATAAATACCCCCTTAGGTTGAAGACTAAATTCATCCCACACTTAAGCTTTCCAAAGCAAAAATACTCCCCTCCCTTTTGTAGTTGTTTCGTCCAACCCCCCCCCATATGTGTAGAAAATACTTTGTGTATTGTGGTATAATCCCAAATACCTTAGCCTAGTATCCCTAGTAGTATTCCAAAGTTATTTCAATACTAGGAGCCCGGAAATACTACTTTATTCCATTAGTCGCAAAGTGAAACCCTAGAAAAATCTTCCTAGCTTGGTTGAAGTGGTAAGAGAAGTTGTTTAGAAAATTCTAAGGGTTGCTTGGAGCGGGTTGGAGCGTTAGAAGTTGGAGCTAAACGTTGCTCAGGATCGACTTATAAACTTGGATAATTTTGGGCTTATCGAGGTAATGATCTTTACCCCCCCTATTGTAATTGGATATTACATGTGGTAGTAATGTATAGTTGAGTATACTATATGTAGAATGAATATTATAAAGGATTGAACTGTATTTATAATGGATCAGTATTCTGATGAGACTTGTGCGATATATCTGTGAGGTAGAATTGAACACGTCCAGGTTAGGCGTGTAATCCACAGGAGTTGTTGGCACAGTAGCGGGCCGAGTAGAGGAGAGATTTATGTGGTTACTGGAGGAGGTCTTTGCCGAATTTTCCGTAGAATAAGGAACCTTGTACTTAGAATTGTTCTACGAAGAGATCTAGAGGTTGATAGACGTTTCGTGGCCTTTATAGGTTGAAGTACTGCGAGTAGCGTATTCTACTTGAAGGGTGGAAAAGGCTAGAAGGGTTACAGTACTTTGGAGCTATTTGCTAATTGTCGATAATCGTCGCGAGGTATGTGAACCTCTTCCTATCCTTTCTAGCATGATGTTTTGTAAACTATGTAGTACGGTAGACGTACACGTGCTAAATGAGTTTTGGTTGGTTACAAACATAAAGTGTTATAATAGCTTTATGGGAAGTTAGTTATAACGACTTTATTGTTATACCCCGTATTTCCAGAGTATGTACGTAAGGGCGTACGTATAAAATTTGAGCCTTAAAGTTAGGCTAAGTTCAAAATTGTGCACAAGTGTCAAAAAGAGTCGTTTTCCGACGAAACGTTTCCACAGCTTACGTAGGGAAAATTCCGGCTATGTCATTAATAATTTTTGCGGATTTTTCCGAGAGACGGAATATTTTGGACCAACGAGAGGGTGACAAGTGTCACCCTCAAGTGGCATGTTTGGACGGCAATTTGGGCTAGTCTTGCACGTTTTTTGTGTTGAAATTTTGGTCAAGGGTTAGGTAGGATATTTTGTGTAGATGGATAAGGTAGCACATGGCTAAATCTTGGCCTTACACTTGCTATGCACTTGGCTTGATCTTGGCCATTGGTTGGCCTTTGGTTAGCCTATAAATACCCCTCTAGTTGAAGACTTTCTTCATCCAAAAACTTGAGCAATCTTTCTAACTCTCAAATCCTCCCCTCTCCCTTGTGAGTTTTCGTCCACCACCCCCTCCCCCTTTGAGATCCCTTGGCCGAGAGCCTCCCCCCTCCCCTTTGTGGTGTTTAGCCGTGGGGTACCCCCCCTAGCCTAGTTGTCCCGTATAAATACCCCCCTTTTGTGGTATTGAAATACTCTCCAAGTATTGTTATAATGCCCAAATACCTTGGCCCAAATACCTTGTAGTATTCCCAAGGTTACACTTATACAAAAGCCCAGAACATACTATTCTACTTCCCACCGTCCCAAAAACGACACCTAAGTAAATCTTCACCGTAGTTGAAGTGATAAGTAGAAGTTGCGTAGAACTTCTAAGGGTTGGTTGGAGCGCGTTGGGCGCATGTAGGAGCTAAACCTTGCTCAGGATCGACATTTAAACTCGGATAATTTTGGGCTTATCGAGGTAAACACTCATGACCTTCTGTTGTAATTGGAAATTACATGTTATAGGAATATATAGTTAAAGTATACTATATATAGAATTGAACATAGTTGTGCGGCAATGTCTTTTGACTTAAGCCTGAATAATACTTACGGCAATGTCTTGCGACTTAAGCTGAATTTAAAGAAGAGAACTGACGTAATTACATAGGACGTATTCAGACATGAACTTGTGTAGCATTCTTGTGTAGTAGAATTGTACACGTCCAGGTTAGGCGTGTAAACCCCCAGTTGGCTTGGTAGCGGCCTCGTTTGAGAGAGATTTACGCTGTTTGCGGGGAGGTCTTTGCCGAATTTTCTGTAGAATATTCTACATTGAGATCTAAGATGTTAATAGGCGCCTTGTGGCCTCTATAGGTTGAAGTACTACGTATGGCGTGATCTACTTAGCTTAAGGAGTAGCCGACGGTTTGAGGTACTTGGAGCATTTTGCTATTAGTCGATAATCGTCGCGAGGTATGTGAACCTCTTCCTATCTGTTCTAGCATGATATGTGTATAACTATGTAGTACGGTAGATGTACATGTGTTTAATGTATTTGATTGGTTTGAAACATAAAGTGTTATAACGGCTTTATGGGAAGTTGGTTATAACAACTTTATGTCGATAAGAAAATGCTTTGTGGTTTCAAAGGGTAACTGATTTGACTTATAACGGATTTGATGTGTAGTAATATAGAACTTGAAGTGTTTCAAAAAGACCTTTTTGAAAGAAGAGTAATACTTGGCTTTGAAAACATAAGAGTTGTACTAGCTTTATGGGAAGTTAGGTATAACGTCTTAAGAGTGATAAAAAAAATGGTTTACTGATTTTTTTGAAGATAAGAGACTTGACTTAACGGTATTGATATGAATTTTGTTAAAAGTGTGAAACCTCATTCGTGAGTAATGAGTACTTGGTTTTAAAAGGAATAATGTTTCTTGATTTGGAAATCGAATGAGTATCGACAAACCATGCGGCGTTAATAAAGGAAAATGTATTGAATAATGAAGTATGGTATTAAAACCCGGTAGAAACCTCCATCTGCATGAAGCTAAGATGAGACAAAATGATATTACATTTCCTAGATCATAGTCGCTTAATAAGATTGATTATAAACAAGAATAACCTACTCACATATAAGACATATGTTTCTCAAAAGCGTTTAAAGGAGAATTATGTTTTAAGGATTAAAACTATGAACTACGAAACCTTTTCTAAAATGAGAAACTTGAGCATTTGAAATTAGGCAAACTTGAGCGTTTGGAAAATAAGGTTGTTACTTGATTTTACAAAGGAAAGCATTTTGGTTTACTTAACAATGTTAGTCACTCTATTTTTATACTACGGTATCGGGTGACCTTTGTAAAAGAAATGGATCTTTAAAAGGAATTTAACGTCGTAGTACTTTAGGAGTTAAAACCCTGACTTTGGCATAAAATGAAAGTACTTTGAGTTGTGTATAACTTGCTATGCTTGTTGTTGTGAAGCTTGCCTATGCTTGTTGTTGTGAAACTTGCCTATGCTTGTTGTGATAGCCTTTGTTGTATTTACTGTACCCCGCGTCTCGATGGAGGGCGGTTGATTTCTTATGAGCGATTCTACACCGAGTCCCACGAGATGGGCGAGGACACGTATTTCATTTGATTATACACCGAGTCCCACGAGATGGGCGAGGACACGTGCTCCGTCCGATTATACACCGAGTCCCACGAGATGGCGAGGACACGTATTTCATCGAATATACACCGAGTCCCACGAGATGGCGAGGACACGTATTCTATCCGATTATACACGAGTCCCACGAGATGGCGAGGACACGTATTTCATCCGATTATTCACCGAGTCCCGGGATGGCGGGACACGTATTTCATCCGTTATCATACATGTCTCGCTTTATATAGACTATTATGATTTCATTCTGATCTTTTATAGTTTCACATACTTGGTACTGTTATCGACCTCCTTGGCCCTGCGTTCATGCAGTGGAAAGTACATCGGTTGTGGATCCTCGCTCATAGGATCACGATTCGTGTCGGGAAGCCCCATTTCTTGAGGCTTATCTTTTGGTATGTTACCACAGTCTGTAGATTCTTATACATTCGGTATGGCGGGGCCACTGTCCGTCATAAATTGTGTAAAAATCTTAAGTGCAGACCTTTGTTGTAGGCGGGGTTTGTAAAAAGATAAGCTGTTCGTATTTATGTATATATGATGAAGGCAACTGTTTTGGTTGCTTTGTTTATTTATCTTGTCTCTTAATTCATGTTCATGTTTTTATTTTCACTGATTTTCTCGATGTTGTATCACTAGGGTGCCGGTAGGCACGATCCACGGGCAGGTTGGTCGTGACAAAAGTGGTATCAGGCGATTAGTCCTCGGAAAGTGTCTGACGCCGTGTCTAGTAGAGTCTTGATTATCGGTGTGTTGTGCACCACATCTATAATCGGAGGCTATAGGACATTTAGGATTGGTTTCCATTCTTCTCATTACGAGATCGTGCCTAGAGGCGTGTGATAAGTTGGACCCTCCGACGTATTCCTTTCCTTTACCGTTATGCCTCGCGTAAAACCTGAGCCCAGATGGGCAAAGCGATCGAGGAGCTGTTAGTGAGATCTGAGAGAAATGCGAGCGCGAGCCGGTCGATGCTCGAGCAGTGCTTCCGACGGCAAGTTTCGCGACGCCCGCCAAGACCAGCGAGTTTAGAGCGCGGCGGTGGCTGCTGAGACTCTGATGCCGAGCACAGAGCAGATGAGATGGGGTACAAGGAGATGGCGATTCTTGGCGGTCGTGGCCATATATGAGGATAAATTTGGATCGTGATTCTAGCCCGATAGCACCCGTAGTTCACCCCGGCGAGCGCAGTTTGAGGCTACGGACTTTACGAGTTGTAGCCCGCCGATGTTCTATGGATCGAGGCGAGGATGACCCTCGGAGTTTATCCGACAGCGACTCTGAGATCATGAGTGATCGAGTTTGAGGCGTAGTCGGTGGTATTGGGTTCGCATCACCGCGTGATCTGCGATTGGTAGTTTGATTCGTAGGAGTTGTCGGGAAGAGCATGCACTTCCAGCCGTATGGGACGAGTTCTCAAGGGCTTTCTCGCACATTTCTTACCCCACAAATGAGAGGCTCGGGCCGACAAATTTTTAGCGTTGAGGCGGGGCAGGCGGACGGTTAGAGAGTACAATGTGGAGTTCGACTCATTAGCTCGGTATGTTCCGTGGTAGGCGATATGGAGGACAAAGTACCGCTACATCACGGTGGATGATTACTTGGCGAGCTTGCGGGTGTAGCTCTTGGGCCATGGACATTGCCCGCGTAGCTCATGCACTAGGATGTGAGGCACGGAGAGGTCGACGGAATGGCCGAGATCGTGACGGGCGAGCAGCGAGGTCCTTTGGTAACTTTCGAGGCGGACCGCCTCGGCCAGCGATCTAGTTATGTACCTCCACCGATGCAGTGGTTCCCCGCGATCGTCGGGGCGTTCGAGGTATTCGGGGCGGTCGAGCTCGGGGCTTCGTTCATAGATATACATGGGTTCTAGCCATCGGGTTCGAGTTTTCCTCGGTGTATCGATGTGGCGAGCGTCATCCGGGAATGTCGTCTTTTTACTGGTGCTTGTTTTTCCTGCGGCCGTCAGGGCCATATGACGAGAAACTGTCCTAGTAGGAAGGATGCAAACAGAATGACTCAGCCTACCGGGTCAGTGGCAGGTTCATCGCCTTCTGACTATGCGCCTGCGGTGCTTATGATTAGAGTGGAGCGGTAGATTCAGGTATATCCTTAACCCTCTAGAGATTTGTATGCGTGATATGATGACCTTATTATTATGTGCTATGTACGGATAGCGTTGTGTTATTTGTGAGTTAGAAAACCTGGTTGTTGAAAGGATAAGTTTGGGGGGGCATGGGAAGTGTGAACCTTAGAATATTTCATGTTGAGACCTTTGAGGTAAGGTCGTCTTGAATAAGAGATGTTTGCGATTAGTCTTTGTTGAATTGCTTAGTATGCGAAAAATGTATTGTGGGAAATTCCTTGGGTTGTGTGAGATGGAAGTGGTAGCTTTCAGGGCTTGGATAAGTAAGATTGTTCCAGATCGGGGAACAAGAGCTTGATGCGTTAAGTGGGTCGGGTTGGGGCCATGTTGCGGGCCAACCCGCGGCCTGTTTCGAGGTGGGGTCAGCTCTGGGTGGTCCCGCCAGGTGGTAGGGTCACGAGGGTGCTAGGCCCAAGTTTAGTTGACCATCGTATGAGTTCGTGGGTGTGTTCGACCAGAAGCAGATCGTGAAGGCCAGGAATGGCCTTAAGGAAGATTGAGGCTAGTAAGATAACCAAGTTGGAGGTGGTGACTCCAAGGTCTTGAAAACTGAAGCGATGACTGAAGTGTGGTACGTATACTAGAAGAGTTCAAGTGTTCGAGAAGAGTACGACGAGTAAGGGTAGAGGCGAGCATGTATTGCGAGCATAGATATGATCATTTCTTGTAAAGGGAGAAGGTGCGAAGGATGTATATTTTAGACCTCAGGGATCGCATGCAGTCCGATACCATTTGTTGGGTCGCCGGAGTGACACTAGAACCTCGCGGCAAAGTGACAAAAGTTTGTGATGTTAGAGGTGTTTCCTCGTGGACTTGGATGTAAGTATTGGAGCGTGTGTTATTTTGTGGCCATATGTGGCATTGACAACTTGTTTAAGTTAAGAAGGAACTTCTTCGTTATCCGTCTTGAGAAGGAACATTCGGGACGAATGTTTCTAAGGAGGGGAGAATGTTATACCCCGTATTTCCAGAGTATGTACGTAAGGGCGTACGTATAAAATTTGAGCCTTAAAGTTAGGCTAAGTTCAAAATTGTGCACAAGTGTCAAAAAGAGTCGTTTTCCGACGAAACGTTTCCACAGCTTACGTAGGGAAAATTCCGGCTATGTCATTAATAATTTTTGCGGATTTTTCCGAGAGACGGAATATTTTGGACCAACGAGAGGGTGACAAGTGTCACCCTCAAGTGGCATGTTTGGACGGCAATTTGGGCTAGTCTTGCACATTTTTTGTGTTGAAATTTTGGTCAAGGGTTAGGTAGGATATTTTGTGTAGATGGATAAGGTAGCACATGGCTAAATCTTGGCCTTACACTTGCTATGCACTTGGCTTGATCTTGGCCATTGGTTGGCCTTTGGTTAGCCTATAAATACCCCTCTAGTTGAAGACTTTCTTCATCCAAAAACTTGAGCAATCTTTCTAAGTCTCAAATCCTCCCCTCTCCCTTGTGAGTTTTCGTCCACCACCCCCTCCCCCTTTGAGAGCCCTTGGCCGAGAGCCTCCCTCCCTGTGGTGTTTAGCAGTGGGTACCCCTAGCCTAGTTGTCTCGTATAAATACCCCCCTTTTGTGGTATTGAAATACTCTCCAAGTATTGTTATAATGCCCAAATACCTTGGCCCAAATACCTTGTAGTATTCCCAAGGTTACACTTATACAAAAGCCCAGAAAATACTATTATACTTCCCTCAGTCACAAAAACGAAACCTAAGTAAATCTTCACCCGTAGTTGAAGTGATAAGTAGAAGTTGCGTAGAACTTCTAAGGGTTGTTTGGAGCGGGTTGGAGCGCACAGAGTAGGAGCTAAACCTTGCTCAGGATCGACATTTAAACTCGGATAATTTTGGGCTTATCGAGGTAAACACTCATGACCTTCTGTTGTAATTGGAAATTACATGTTATAGGAATATATAGTTAAAGTATACTATATATAGAATTGAACATAGTTGTGCGGCAATGTCTTTTGACTTAAGCCTGAATAATACTTACGGCAATGTCTGGCGACTTAAGCATGAATTTAAAGAAGAGCGATCGTAATTACATAGGGGTGTATTACATGAGACTTGTGTAGCATTCTTGTGTAGTAGAATTGTACACGTCCGGTTAGGCGTGTAAACCCCCAGTTGGCTTAGTAGCGGCCTCGTTTGAGAGGAGATTTACGCTGTTGCGGGGAAGGTCTTTGCGAATTTTACGTAGAATATTCTACATTGAGATCTAAGATGTTAATAGGCGCCTTGTGGCCTCTATAGGTTGAAGTTCTACGTATGGCGTAATCTAGCTTAAGGAATGGCCAAGCGGTTTGAGGTACTTGGAGCGTTTTGCTATTAGTCGATAATCGTCGCGAGGTATGTGAACCTCTTCCTATCTGTTCTAGCATGATATGTGTATAACTATGTAGTACGATAGACGTACATGTGTTTAATGTATTTGATTGGTTTGAAACATAAAGTGTTATAACGGCTTTATGGGAAGTTGGTTATAACAGCTTTATGTCGGTAAGAAAATGCTTTGTGGTTTCAAAGGGTAACGGTTGACTTATAACGGATTTGATGTGTAGTAATATAGAACTTGAAGTGTTTCAAAAGACCTTTTGAAAGAAGAGTAATAATTGGCTTTGAAAACATAAGAGTTGTACTAGCTTTATGGGAAGTTAGGTATAACGTCTTAAGAGTGATAAAAAGAATGGTTTACTGATTTTTTTGAAGATAAGAGACTTGACTTAACGGTATTGATATGAATTTTGTTAAAAGTGTGAAACCTCATTCGTGAGTAATGAGTACTTGGTTTTAAAAGGAATAATGTTTCTTGATTTGGAAATCGGAATGAGTATCGACAAACCAACTGCAGCGTTAATAAAGGAAAATGTATTGAATAATGAAGTATGGTATTAAAACCGGTGAAACCTCCATCTGCATAGAAGCTAAGATGAGACAAAATGATATTACATTTCCTAGATCATGGCTGCTTAATAAGATTGATTATAAACAAGAATAACCTACTCACATTTAAGACATATGTTTCTCAAAACGTTTAAAGGAGAATTATGTTTTAAAGGATTAAAACTATGAACTACGAAACCTTTTCTAAAATGAGAAACTTGAGCATTTGAAATTAGGCAAACTTGAACGTTTGGAAAATAAGGTTGTTACTTGATTTTACAAAGGAAAGCATTTTGGTTTACTTAACAATGTTAGTCACTCTATTTTTATACTACGGGTATCGGGTGACCTTTGTAAAAGAAATGGATCTTTAAAAGGAATTTAACGTACGTAGTACTTTAGGGTTAAAACGAGGACTTTGGCATAAAATGAAAGTACTTTGAGTTGTGTATAACTTGCCTATGCTTGTTGTTGTGAAGCTTGCATATGCTTGTTGTTGTGAAACTTGCCTATGCTTGTTGTGATAGCCTTTGTTGTATTTCTGTACCCCCGCGTCTCTCGATGGAGGGCCGGTTGATTTGTTATGAACGATTCTACACCGAGTCCCACGAGATGGGCAGGGACACGTATTTCATTTGATTATACACCGAGTCCGAGATGGGCGGGGACACGTACTCCGTCGATTATACACCGAGTCGCGAGATGGCGAGGACACGTATTTCATCCGAATATACACCGAGTCCCACGAGATGGGCGAGGACACGTATTCCATCGATTATACGAGTCCCGAGATGGCGAGGACACGTATTTCATCCGATTATTACCGAGTCCCACGGACGCGGGACACGTATTTCATCCGTTATCATACATGTCTCCGATTTATATAGACTATTATGATTTCATTCTGATCTTTTCTGATTTCACATACTTGGTACTGTTATCGACCTCCTTGAAGCTGCGTTCATCTGCAGTGGAAAGTACATCGGTTGTGGATCCTCGCCATAGGATCACGATTCGCGTGTCGGGAAGCCCATTTCTTGGAGGCTTATCTTTTGGTATGTTACCACGAGTGCAGTAGATTCTTATACATTCGTGGTATGGCGGGGCCCCGTCCCGTCATAGTTGTAAAAATCTTAGAGTGCATGCCTTTGTTGTGGCGGGGTTTGTAAAAAAGATAACTGTTCGGGTATTTATGTATATATGATGAAGGCAACTGTTTTGGTTGGCCTGTTTATTTATCTTGTCTCTTAATTCATGTTCATGTTTTTATTTCCGCTGATTTTCTCTGATGTTGTATCACTAGGGTGCCCGGGGTAAGGCACCAGTCACGGGCCCGGGTTCGGGTCGTGACATTTATGTAGGCAGAAGAATGGTTTATTGATTTTAGAAGTTAAGAGACTTGATCTTAAAAGATAAGAGACTTGACTTTAATGACTTGATGTGAAATAGTAAGGAACTTGATTTCTAAAAGAAAAGAGACTTAAGAGTTTGGAGTGTTTTGGTTTAAAAGAAAGGCATGGTTTTGTCTTAAATTGGTTTAAAACATAAAGTGTTATAATAGCTTTATGGGAAGTTAGTTATAACGACTTTATGGAAACAAAATAATGGTTTTATTATTGGATTTAAAATGGTAACTTGACTTTGGGAAAAGAGAAGTAACTTGAGTTTAAAAGTATAAGTAACTTATTTTCAAATATCGAACTTTTCTTGATGAGAAAATATAAGTGACTTGGTTTTAAAAGGTAGGAGTACCTTGATCTTAAAAGAGTTGGTTACTTGGGTTTTTAAAATGTATACTTGACGTTGTTTTAAAAGTGTAAGACACTTGGTTTAAGAAGTATAAAGTACTTGATTTAAACATGAACGTGTTTGGTACTACGGATAATAGTATCGAGTTGTTTTTACGTAAAAAGAGATCTTTTTGAAAAGAGTTAAAATACGTAGTACCTTGGGGTTTAAATCCGATTTTGTTGTAATAAAAAGAATGTCTAAAAGTATGTTGAACTTGCCTATGCTTGTGGTGATAGCCTTTGTTGTGCCAATATTGTATTTCTATACCACCGCGTCTCTCAATGGAGGGCCGGTTGATTTGTTATGATCTTACTTGGACGTCTGGCGGTGTGGAGGATTCCACGCGGGTGTGCTCGCTGATAGCGTTATTCCATGGACTAGCTCTCCGTGAGGTTTCTTGATTCGGCCTTGGTATCTGGTGGTTGGCTTTCGTACTTGCCCCGTCTCGTGGCTGATTCGGCCTTGGTACCTGGTAGTTAGCCTTCGCACTTGCCTCGTTCAGTTTAGTGGTGAAGTCTCGTGACACGGCCTTGGTACCTGGTAGTTAGCCTTCGTACTTGCCCCGGTCAGCTACGTGACACGGCCTTGGTACCTGGTAGTCGGCTTTCGTACTTGCCCCGTGTCAGCTTCGTGGTTTGGTTACATAGTATTGTTAGTACGACTTTGGTATCTGGTAGTTGACTTTCGTACTTGCCCCGGTCAGTTGATGATGCGGCTTTGGTATCTGGTAGTTAGCCTTCGTACTTGCCCCGTACGGTTTTTATGACACAGGTGGGACCTGATGTTCATGTGTACTTCTTGGTGTTATTATATCATAGACTGCCGGCAGTGAGGAAGGTATTCCACGGGCATGATTGATGTTGTGGGCGTGAGACCCATAGTTATATTTGAGTAATGACTTTGAGGGCGTGAGTCCCTGACTTGACATGACTGCTTTTATGAACTGTAGTTTTGTTATCATATATGTCTTCTGTTTTATATAGACTATTATGATTTCATTTTGATATTTTTGATTTCACATACTTGGTACATGTTATCGACCTCGCTTCGGGGCCGCGTTCATCTTTGCGGTAGAGGTACACCGGTTGTTGATCCTCGCTCATAGGATCACAGTTCAGTGTATTGGGAAGCTCCGCTTCTCCGGAGGCTTATCTTCTGGTATGTTTCCCTGAGTTGTAGGTTTTGTACATTCAGGGGTATGGCGGGGCCCTGTCCCGTCATAGTTGTTGTTATAAAACTCTTAGAGGTCTGTAACACTGTTGTGGGCAGAGTTTGTAAAAAGGATAACTGTTCGAGTTTTTATGTATATATACAAAAGGCGACCGCTTGGGTTAGCCTGTTCTTATCATATATCTTGTTTCAAGTTTAAGTTTTTATTTTCCGCTGATTTTTCTCTGATGTTGTATCACTAGGGTGCCCGGGGTAAGGCACCAGTCACGGGCCCGGGATCGGGTCGTGACAGCCGGATTCGTTGGTTATTGTTGTTGTTATCACCACCTATTGCATGTTAACATGAAGGAATCTTGTTGTTAACAAGTTGATATGACTTATATAAAAGTGTTGGAATGTAAATTGGATTATAAGAAGTTATGGAAATAACTTTGGTTGTAGTAGTTGGCCGAGAATTACTATAAAACTGTTGGATATTGTGGTGCAGTTTTAGGGGCTGTTTTGGGGATTGAAATGCTGGAAAATTAGCCACCTTTATGCATGTTTAAATGTAGTAATCACTAATGGAAGTCCTAAGGTAATAAGGGTGTAGAAATGTGCTAAAAGGCCTCACATTTTACCCTTGTTGTTGTTGGAATATGGACTGATTTTAGTGGACTGTTTTACGCAATTAAGGGGCTATTTTGGCGTAAAAAATAGGTGTGTGAATCACCTTGATTGCTGTTTTCTTGTCCCCTTAATTGGAGCCTTGGTTATTGTTGAAATTGGCCTTCTTAAAAGATGGAAAAATACGTATAAACAGGGAAGTGCTGCCCAAATTTTTGTAGGAAAAGACAACCATGACTTGGTATTAACCTACGCTAGAAAGTATGAAGTTAATAGAAGTGTTATTCTCATTATAGGTTGAAGTACTACTTATGGCGTATTCTACTTAGCGTGTGGATTAGCCGAAGAGGTATGTGACTCTTTCTTTCTTCTTTGAGCATGAACTTTATAAAATGAGTGTACGGTGGACGTACGTGTTTTAAAAGAATCTAGATTTCATGTGGTACATGAGGTGATAGTAACTTGATTTTAAAGGTATACTTGGCTTGATTTGAAAAGAATAAGTCACTTGATTTTAAAAGTATAAATGCCTTGATTTTAAAAGTATACTTGTATTGATTTTAAAAGTGAAAGTGTCTTGATGCTACATGTGCTAGTGTCTTTGGGTTTATAAATGTTACACCCCGTATTTACAGGACATGTTTATAAGGACGTACGTAAGAACTAAAAAATGTTGAGATTTGAGACTAGTAAAAATTTATCGGAATTATGGAATTGTCGGAAAACGAAGTATTGCGACGAATGGGAGGGCGACACGTGTCACCCCTAGTTGGTCTTGGAACGAAATTAGACATGGGTTAGATGGTCATTTGACCTATGTGAAGATGACTAAGTCTTGCAAGTAGAGCTTGATAATGTTGACTAAGTCAAAAGGGTCACTTGGCTAGATTTTTGCATCCAAGCCACCCATTTGTTCTAATCTTGACCCTACATTATGTTATATATACATACTAGTAGCAAGACAAGGGTTCTACACTTAGAAAATTTTCATGAAAACTTGTTCTTGTTCTAACAAGCTCTCGGGTTAGGGTTCTTCAAAGGGAGAAAATTTTTCGTTTGTTGTTCAATAAGATCCACACTTTAAACCAAGGTTCCTAAGGGTATTGTAAGGGTATCTCAATAGAAAGATCCCAGAAAATATTGTTTTTATATTAGTCGCAGGGTGAAAACCTAGTCACTTTCCTAGGTTTGGATTGGAAGATTTAAGGAAAGTTGTTTGTGATCTTCTAAGGGCTTCAAGTGGTGGATTGAAGTGTCAAGGAGAGGCTCTAAGTTGCTAGGGAGCGACTTCGGATCTTGAAGTGGATTAAGGCTCGTTAAGGTAACAATCTTGTTCTCTTAGTGTTATAAGATTACATATTGTTTGTCACGACCCGATCCCGGGCCCGTGACTGGTGCCTTACCTGGGCACCCAAGTAGATATACATCAGAGTAACCAGCGGAATATAAAAACAAAGACATGAAGCAATAAAGAGGAAGAACAGTCTAACCAAGAAAAAGTCGCCTTTCGGCATGTATATATATACCAAAACTTGAACAGTTACATCCTTTACAACCCTGCCCACAACAGTACTACAGACCTCTAAGAATTTTTATAACAACTATGACGGGACAGGGCCCCGCCATACCCCTGAATGTACAAGTACCTACAATCTCAGGGAATCATACCAAAAGATAAGCCTTCGGAGAAACGGAGCTTCCCAAACGCTGGCCGTGATCCTATGGCGAGGATCAACGATCGATGTACCTACCTGCGGCATGAACGCAGCCGAAGGTCGATAACAGTACCAAGTATGTGGCCCGAAAATACTGTAAGTGAAATCATAATAGTCTATATAAAACAGGAGACATACATGATAACCAATTTACGATATACAATATGTAAGCAGTCATGTAGTCAGGGACTCACGCCCTCAAAGTCATCACTCAAATATAACCATGGGTCTCAAGCCCACAATATCAATCATGCCCGTGGAATTCCTTCCTCACTGCCGGCAGTCCATGATATAAAACACCAAGGAATACACATGAACACTGAGTCACGCGTGTCATAATAAAACCGTACGGGGTAAGTAAGAAGGCATAGCCGACTACTAGAACCCACCGTACCAATAATGCTATAAAACTGTATCACGAGGTCTTTCTACACCGCCGAATGATCGAAGCTGAGCCACTCGCCCGCAGTATCACTGTGCGCGTCTAATCCTGGAACTCCCGTAGTTCCGCATAGGCCACATAGGCCCGCATGAGGTATTCCTCGCATCGCAGGGCAACTAACCCTCGACAACATCCTGGACTCCCGCAATCCGCATGGCCACATGGACCGCATGAGGTATTCCTCGCATCGGCGTAACCCACCCGACGGTTCTCGAACTCCGCGACTCGCGTAGGTCCCATGGACCCGCATGAGGTATTCTCGCATCGGCGGCTAACCCCGGCATCATAACAAGTCAGGGGGGGGGGGGGGTAAGTGATATAATACCAGCACAACGGGTTTATCGTTAAACAACATAAGCACAACAAGAAAACCCCCCTTACACAACGTCACAAGAAACTAACACACGTAGCACCATAACATGTTCACTTTATCAAACCAACAAGAAAGTATTACAAGACTATCACAAAACATAGGCAAGTTACTCACACAAGGTACTTTCGTTTCATGTCAACAAATCCGAGCTTTAACCCCAAGGTACTACATACTTTAACTCTTTAAAAAGATCTATTTCTTTCACAAAAGTCACACGATACCCGTAGTATCAGAATAGAGTAACTATCTTTTAAAGTAAACTAAAACAATTTCCATACCTTCTTTTTAAATCCACTTAAGACAAAAGCATGCCTTCTTTTTACTTTTTAAACAAAAACACTTCAAATCTTCAAGTCTCTCTCTTTTATAAAACAAGTCCCTTACTTTGGAATTTTTAAGAAAATCAAAACTTGTTTTTAATGATCTTATTAAAGCAGCTATGATCTAGGAAATGTAATACAATTTTGTCTTATCTTAGCTTCTATGCAGATGGAAGATAATTGTTATACCCCGTAGTTCCAGGGTATGTATGCGAGGACGTACGTACGAGAATACGACAGAAAGATTGGAAAGGAAGAAAGAGGTGAATTTTCCACGGAAAAGTTTCCGGTTTTTGTGAAGGAAAAAGGTTCGTTAATGGGAATTGGATTCCCAGATTTGGTTTTTGGACTTCTTAGATTATATTAGAATTATGGAATTTTATTTTCGGAAATGGTCACGTGGGGCCCACGGGAGAAATTTACGGTTTTGTGGGGCCCGCTTTGATTTTGAGATTTTGGCCGTTATGGATATTTTCGGAAGACGAAATATTTTGGGCGAATCGGGAGACACGTGTCACCCCACGTGGCACCCTGGCGAAATATGTTTGTGCACAACACCGGTTAGAGTCGTTTTTAAATGAAGCGTTCTACCTAACTTACGAAGGGTAAATTACGGCTATGTCATTTAGTATTTTTGCGGATTTTTCCGAGAGGCGAAACGTTTTGGACCAACGAGAGGAAACACTTGGCACCTCTCGTTGGTGGACTTGAAGAGGCGTTAGGGCCGAATGGATGTGCAAGTGTTGGTTGATATTTGTGTAGATATTTGTGAGGTTTTAGGGAGTAGGGTCTAGGGGCACTTGGGCATATCTTGGCCCTCCACTTGCCCCACTTGGCTAGATCTTGGCCCTTGGTTGGCCTTTGCTTGGCCTATAAATACCATCCCCCTTTGAATACTTATTCATCCATTCCATAATTTCCAAGTCTTAAAACCTCCTCCTCCTTGTTGGTTTCGTCCCTCCTCTTCCCTTGTGAGGCCTTGGCCGAGGGGTGCACCCCCCCCTCCTCGAGGCCTTGGCCGCGGGGGCGCCCCCCCCTCCTGGTGGGGTGCCGTGAGTACCCCACTTGTTGATCTCGTAGAATACACCCCACTCTTGGTAGAAATACTCTCACAAGTATTGTACTATACCCAAATTACCTTAGCCGTATACGTTGTAGTATTCCAAAGAAACCTCTATCGTAGAGCAGGAAATACTCTAGTATGTCCTTTTGTCTCAAACCGAAACCCTAAGTAAATATTCATTGAGTGATTGAAGTAATTAAGTAGAAGTTGGTTAGAACTTCTAAGGGTTGTTTGGAGCGGGGTGGAGCACGCGGTGTATGAGCGAAGCGGTGCTAAGGATCGACATTTATACTTGGATAATTATGTGCTTATAGAGGTTTTTATCGGGTCCCTCTATTTGTAATTGGAAATTACATGTTGTTAGATTATATAGTTGAAGTATACTATATATAGAACTAAGCTTAATCTTTGCGGCAATGTCTTTTGACTTAAGCACAAGAATCGAACGAACAGTAATTACATAGGTGCAATTCTGATGAGACTTGTGTAGTAATCTTGTGGAGTAGAATTGTACCGTTCGGGTTAGATGTATAACCCCACTGGTTGGCTTGGTAGCGGCCAGTTAGAGGAGGAGATTTCTGTTGTTGTTGCGGGGAAATGTTTGCCGAATTTTACGTAGAATGTTCTACGATAAGATCTTGATGTTAATAAGCGCCTTGTGGCCTTATAGGTTGAAGTACTACGTGTGGCGCGTTACTTGGCAAGGAGTAGCCGACAGTTGGAAGTACTTGAGCGTTTTGCTATTAGTCGATACTCGTCGCGAGGTATGTGAACCTCTTCCTATCTCTTCTAGCATGATATGTGTGAACTATGTAGTACGGTAGACGTACATGTACTAAATGTATTTGATTGGTGTAGAACATAAAGTGTTATAACGGCTTTATGGGAAGTTGGTTATAACGGCTTTATGTTGGTAAGAAAATACATGTGGTTTTTAAAAGGTAACTGAATTGAACTATAACTGGCTTGTTATGTGTTAATAAAGAACTTGAAGTATTTCAAAAGAGTTTTGAATCATTTTGAGAAGAAGTAATACTTGGTTTTAAAAGCTTAAGAGTTATACTAGCTTTATGGGAAGTTAGGTATAACGGCTTAAGAATGTTTTACTGATTTCGGAAATCAGAATGTGTATCGACAAACCACAGCAGCGTTAATAAAGGGAAATGTTTTGATTAATTAAGTATTAATAAAACCAGTAGCAACTTCCATCTGCATAGAAGCTAAGATGAGACAAAATGATATTTCCTAGATCATGGTTGCTGTAATAAGATTGTTATAAACAAGAATATCCTACTCACATATAAGGCTTATGTTTCTCAGATTGTTTAAAAGAAAATTATATTCTTAAATGAATAAGGCTATGAACCACGAAACCTTTCTAAAATAAGAAGCGTGAACATTTGAAATTAGGCAAACTTGGGCGTTTGGGAAATAATGTTGTTACTTGATTTTACAAAGGTAAGAGTTTTAGTTTTCTTAAAAGGGCGGTCACTCTATTTTATACTACGGGTATTGTGTGACTTATGTGAAAGAAACAGATCTTTTAAAGATTTAATGTGTGAAGTACTTTGGGGTTAGATACCCGAACTTGTTAGTAGAAAGCACCTTGTGTGAATAACTTGATTGTATCGGTTTGTGATAGCCTTATAATACTTTCTTGTTGATTTGAGAAGTAAACATGTTAGGATGCTACGTGTGTTAGTATCTTGTGATGTTAGTGTAAAGGGGTTTTCCCCTCGACTGCGCTTAAAGTTGTTTGACTATCAACCGTTATGTTGGTATTGTACCACTCACCTTGACTTGTGTCCGGAGGTTAAGCTGCCTCCGTCGCGGGGTAGACTCGGCGATGCAGGACCATGATTCGAGGATACCTCATGCGGGTCCAGGGGATCCATGCGGAACTACGGGAGTTCCAGGTTAGTTTACGACCCTTGTGGTCATGCGGTCTTTGTGGCCATGCGGACTGCGAGTCCAGGACGATGCCGGGGAGTAGCTACCCTCGATGCGGGGTTATACCTCATGCGGGCCTATGAGGTTGGCCTATGCGGAGCTGCGGAGAGTTCGAGGCTAGACGCGCACATTTGATCTTCACGGGCGGTGACCGGCTTTTATCATGTGACGGTGCAGACGGATATCATGACACGTTTATGACCTTGTTGATGCGTAGGTGTTAGTAGTCGGCTATGCCTTCGTACTTACCCTGTACTGTTTTATTAGGACACAGGTGGGACCTGGTGTTCATGTGTATTCCTTGGTGTTTGTGTATCATAAACTGCCGGCAGTGAGGAAGGTATTCCACGCACGATTGATGTTGTGGCGTGAGACCCATTGGTAAAATTGAGTGATGACTTGAGGCGTGAGTCACGACTTGACATATTTCGCTTACTTATGGTGAATCGTAGTTTGGTTATCATACATGTCTCCTTTGTATAGACTACTATGATTTCATTTACGATATTTATTTTGATTTCACATACTTGGTACTGTTATCGACCTCCTTGAGGTGCGTTCATCTGCCGCAGTAAAGGTACACCGATCATTGATCCTCGCTCTTAGGGTCACACGATTCGTCGTGGAAAGCTCCGTTTCTCCGGAGGCTTATCGATGGTATAGTCCCTGTTGTTGTAGGTGTTTACATTCAGGTATGGCGGGCCCGTCCCGCCATTGTTGTCGTATCATTTCTTAGAGGTGCAGAAATGCAGTTGTGGCGAGGGTTTGTAAAAGGGATTAAAACTGTTCATGTTGGAAAAAGTTGTTATTTATATATATGCCGAAAGGCAAGTTTTTCTCAGATTATTGTTTCATATTTCATAATATGTCTCGTATTGTTTTATGTTCCGCTGATTACTCTGATGTTGTATCACTAGGGTGCCCGGGGTAAGGCACCAGTCACGGGCCCGGAATCGGGTCGTGACAATAATACTTGTTTTAAGTTATTTATTAGTCATTACATTTTCCTTTATTAACGCTGCAATGGCTTGTTCGATACTCATTCCCATTTCCGAAATCAATATAACATTATTATTAAAAACCAAGTACTCATTACTCACGAATGAGGTTTCACAACTTTCCACACAATTCAAGTTCTTCACATATCAAATCAAGTCAAATATAAGTCAAGTATCTTATCTTTTTTTTTAAAAAAGATTAAAAAAAGATCAATAAACGATTCTTTTACCTACATGAAGTTGTTATAATTAACTTCCCATAAAGCCATTATAACACTTTATGTTTTAAACCAACTTAATTCGTTTAGCACACGTACGTCTACCGTACTACATAGTTTACAACAATCATGCTAGAAAGGATAGGAAGAGGTTCACATACCTCATGACGATTATCGACAATTAGCAAAACGCTCTAAAGTACTATAACCTTGCTAGCCCTTTTCCACCCTTCAAGTAGAATACGCTACTCGTAGTACTTCCACCTATAAAGGCCATGAAACGTCTATTAACCTCTAGATCTCTTCGTAGGATATTTCTAAGAACAAGGTTCCATATCCTACGGAAAATTCGGCAGCACCTCCCCCGTTTCTACTCACTTTTCCACCTTTTTCAAGGCCCGATAACCGTAATTAACATACTATAATTAAGGTGCCATAATTCCGAATTTTAAAGAAGGGGATAACACGCCCAAACGGAACACGATTAACAGTCTTCCCCTTAACAACAACAATAATTAAAGAAGGGGATCACACGCCCAAACGGAACGCGATTAACAATCTTCCCCTTAACAACAACAATAATTAAAGAAGGGGATCACACGCCCAAACGGAACACGATTAACAATCTTCCCCTTAGCAACAACAATAATTAAAGAAGGGGATCACACGCCCAAACGGAACGCGATTAACAATCTTCCCCTTAACAACAACAATAATTAAAGAAGGGGATCACACACCCAAACGGAACGCGATTAACAATCTTCCCCTTAACAACAATGTAAATACAGTCCAAAGTAAATACAGTCCAAAGTAAATACAGTCCTTAAGTTGGGGTCCTTGGCCAACTTTTACAATTTTACTTATCCAATTACTTCATTAGTCTTTCCAACTTATATTCCAATCTTTATATAAGTTATAGTTTCTTTGTTGTTAACTTCTTAGTAAGTAATGGATACATTTTTACCATTTTAATGGCTAATATGCCAATTCTCCTTTTAACATCTTAACAAGGTCCAAATCTTTCCTTATATCTCATAATCCATAATATACTTCCAATATATGTATAATATCCAATATACATAATAATCAACTTCACAAAGAGGTTAAGGTTCATTACCTCAATTTAGCCCAAAAATATCCAAGAACTTAAAGTCGTTCCTAAGCAAGTTTTAGCTCCAAATCTTTGTGTTCCAAACCACCACAAGTCACCCTTAGAAGTTTCTAACCAACTTCTATTCAAGAATTAACTCCAAAAAGTGAAGAACACTAAAGTTCCAAATCTGTCCACTCTCGGCTTTGTGAGGGTTTTTGAGGCTAGGGGTATGAAATCTTGTCTAACTCTTGGTTAATAATCTTCCTAATACATTAATGAAGAACACTTATAAGTTTAAGAATTTTTGGACAACATTTGCTAAAAAAAAACAAGGTTGGACGAGAGCAACTAGGGAGGAGAGGAAAATATTTTCAAGTCTTGAAATGTTCTAAGTGTGGAAGATTTCATCAACTAGAGGTGTTTATATAGGACAACCAAGGTTTAGGATTGAAACATGTGTATGGTATAGATTATTTGTGTAGGTTCCTTTCTCCACTTGTCCCACAAATGCCATGCAAGACTTTGACCATTTGACTTGCCCACTAACTTCAAAAAAAATGTCCCATTACCATGCAAGACTTTTGGCCACCTGTCTTGCCCACTTGTCTTGAAAAAAACGTCCAACATGGCTCTTGGGGTGACACATGTCGCCCTCCCATTGGTCCAAAATATTTTATCTCTCGGAAAAAAATCCATAGTTGGTTAAAATATTGAAAACGCAAAATTTCCTTCACAAGGTTCGGAATATTTCCCGTCGGAAAACAATTCTTTCATTCTTACCCTAATTAGGGTTTATACATTCGTACGTACGTCCTTACATACATACTCCGGAGCTACGAGGTATAACATTGTTGTAGCCTTACATTTTAACTAGCATGAAGTATTATGTGTTGAAGATTTATAAGTGATATGGATAGTAGTAGCCTAGAATCTGAAATGACATTCTAGCCATTTGAAATTGAAATACAATTTGGTCGCTAATTAGAATCGTCGCATGTTACCTACTTGAAGATTGTAGAAGTTATAATCAATTGCGGCTTGATATCATGTTATACTAAACAACTTGGATTGAAAAGGAATTGGATAAGAATTTGTGTTGTTGTACCTCAAGTTGCCGAAATGATATAGTATGTTGGACTAGTTTGATATCAATTGTGGGGCGGAATTTTACACGTCTTGTAGGCGTGTAATCCCCTATTGTTAACTTCATTGATTGAGCCTTAAATGTGGCGTGTTTGGTTATTGAATTCGGGCCTTGAAAAAGGTGGAAAAGTATGTAGAAACAAAGGAAGTGCTGTCCGATTTTCCGTAGAATTTGGAGATTTTACACTTAGAATATTCTACGTTTGAAGCTAGAGGTTAATAGACATATTATGACCATTATAGGTTGAAGTACTACGAGTAGCGTATTCTACTTGAATGGTGGAAAAACTAGCAATGTTATAGTACTTTGGAGCATTTTGCTACTTGTCGATAATCGTCGCGAGGTATGTGAACCTCTTCCTTCCTTTGACATGATTCTATGTATGGAATATACATGTGGTATTATTTCATGTTCCCTTCTACTCTTAGAAGTTAAGAGGTATGTATGTGATTTACTCTATGTAAAGGTTATGTCTAAGTTATCCTAAGTTCTTACCAAGTCTTATGGGGGATGTTGGTAAGAGTCGTTAGGATGCATTTGGAGTCGAGTTGACTTTGCTAAGTTACAACACGAATGAGAATAAGTATCGAACAAGCCATTGCAGCGTTAATAAAAGAAAATGTATCGACAATCAATTAAATTAAAATGAGTAAATTCTCTATCTGCATAGAAGCTAAGCTAAGACAAAATTGTATTACATTTTCTAGATCATGACTGCTTTAATAAGATCGTTATAAACAAGTATAACCTATTCACAACTCATAAAAGTATATGTTACTTGATTTAAAGAGTTTTATGTCATGAAGTTTTAAGACTATGAACCTTGATTTCTGAAAAGGTTAAGAGACTTTATTTTTCAAGTTATGAGACTTGATTCTTAAAAGAAGAAAGGAATTGATTTAAAAAGTATGGTTTCTATGTTTTATTTCAAAAGTTAAGAGACTTGAGTTTCAAAAGAAGAAGTTTATGGATTTTAAAAAAAGATAAGGAGTTTTAAGATTCTTTTAAGTATGTATGTACGTAGTACTTTGGGTTTAATTTTCCTTAAGTATTAAGGAATAAAAAGTTCCTTAAGATTAAGGAATAAAAAGTTCCTTAAGTTCTCTAATTTAGGTTGCTATAGTAGCTTTATGGGAAGTTGTTATAACGACTTAAGAAGAAGTGAGAAAAGGGTTAAAATGTTATGCAAAGAGTTATTATCGCGTCCCAGGAATGGGCCGGGCAGTATACCTTTATGGGCAGACTATATGACATTATCGCGTCGTGAATGGGCCGGCGGATACCTTTATGGGCAGACTATATGACATTATCGCGTCCCAGGAATGGGCCGGGCCGTATACCTTTATGGGCAGACTATATGACATTATCGCGTCTCAGGAATGGGTCGGGCAGTATACCTTTATGGGCAGACTATATGACATTATCGCGTCCCAGATTGGGCCGGGCAGTATACCTTTATGGGCAGACTTGTGTGACTTTATCGCGTCCCAGATTGGGCCGGGCAGTATAGGCGTCCCTCCATAAAGGGCCGGATTTATGTTATGCAAGGTAAGTAAGTTATATGGTAATGAACTTGACGATTTTTCCTAAGCATGTACGTAAGAATGTGACTACAACTTTTATGTAAAAATGGGAAAAGATAATAAGGTACGATTAAGTTCACGAGATGGTAATGACACGGTAGGATCTGGTATTTAGTTTTATATACTTGCCACTGTCATTCTTTTGTACAGTTATGATTTGTTTACTGTACCTTATTTCTGTTCCATATTAAATTTTGTTATCGACCCTTTCTGCGTTCATGCCCGCAGGTATTAGGTACACAAGTTGGTGATCCTTGCTCTTAGGATCTCGGTTCAGTTTTGGGAAAAAGCTCCATTTCCTCCGGAGGCTTATCTTTTGGTACGGTTTCCCCTGAGGTTGTAGATTCATGTATATTCAGGGGTATGGCGGGGCCCTGTCCTGCCACAGTTGTTATGTTAAAACTCCTAGAGGTCTGTAGTCACATGTTGTGGGTCAGTTTGTAAAGGAAAGGAGGCAACTGCTTCAGTTATGTTTTTTTTATATATATATCCAGGAAGGTAGCCTCATCGGCTAACCTATTGATTTTATTTCCGTTGATTTATTTTATAAGTTTCATGTATGTTCCGCTGATTATCTCTGATGTATACTTGTAGGGGTGCCCAGGTAGGGCACCAATCGCGGCCCGGGGTCGGGTCGTGACAATAAATGAAAGGATGTACGGTGGACGTACATGGTTCTATTGGATCTTAATTCTAAAAAGGAAGACATGGTATTGTCTTGATATTTCTGAAAAGGAAGACATGGTATTGTCTTGATATTTCTAAAAAGGAAGGCATGGTATTGTCTTGGTATTTCTAAAAAGGAAGGCATGATATTGTCTTGATATTTATAAAAAGGAAGGCATGATATTATCTTGATATTTCTAAAAAGGAAGGCATGGTATTGTCGTGATATTTCTAAAAAGAAAGACATGATATTGTCTTGGTATTTCTAAAAAGGAAGGCATGGTATTGTCTTGGTATTTCTAAAAAGGAAGACATGGTATTGTCTTGGTGTTTCTAAAAAGGAAGACATGGTATTGCCTTGATTTTTCTAAAATAATAGTTCATTCTATTTGTTCTAATGAGAGTCAAAGACTATTTTAACTTGCATATGTTTGCTCATATATCCATTCGTGAAAATGTTATATTTTCACATCACCACGTCCCTCACTAGAGGGCCGACAACATTATGTATATATTTCATGTATTAGCTCCCATGACGTGAGTTGGTACACACTCATTGCGGGTCTGAAGGACTCATGCGGGTTCAATTTCCAGGACATATTTCATGGACTAGCTCTCCGTGATGCGGGTATCGTGTACATATATCCATTGCGGGTTCGAGTCCCATGCGGGTGAAATAGTCCCATGAGTAGGATTGCATAATGATTCTAAGGGCAGGTGTCCCTGATTTTGACATGGCTTTCATCTTTTGAGATGGTAATGATTTCATATTTTAAAGGGGTACAGTTGATTTCATATTTTGAAATGGTATTGATTTCATAATTTGAAATGACACGGTTGATATCACTTTTAAAAGGCATATTTTAAAAGGTACAGATGACTCTCATTACTTTCATTTTTCATAAGGCATAGTCGTACTGGTAGTTTGATTATCATACTTGTCTCCTGTTATCTTTTGGACTGTTATGATCTCATTTAAAATACTTATTATTTCACATACTTGGTACATCTTTCGTATTGACCTCCTTTCCTCGTGGGGCTGCGTTTCATGCCGCAGGTGTAGGTACGCAGTTTGTTGATCCTCGCTCTTAGGATCTCTACTAAGTTTTTGAGGAAGCTCCATTATTTCGGAGGCTTGTCTTTTTGGTACGGATCCCTGTTATTGTAGGCTTATGTACATTCAGGGGTATGGCGGGGCCCTGTCCCATCATAGTTTATTGTCCAAACTCTTAGAAGTCTGTATTTATATGTGGGCTGGACTTGCGGGAGTTGTATATACTGTTGGGCATTTGTACTATTGTATTATCGAGTTATTCCCCTTGATATATTGCGACAGTCTCATCGACTTGCCATGTTGATATATATACAGTTTTTCATTTATTATTTGGCCTATTTCTTGTATGGGATGTGAGGGTATAAAAAGGGGTGCCCAGGTAGGGCACCAGTCGCGGGCCCGGGGTTCGGGTCATGACAAAAGTGGTATCAGAGCAGTTAGTCCTCGAAATGTCTACAGACCGTGTCTAGTAGAGTCTTGGGTATGGGTATGTGTGCACCATACTTATACAGAGGAGGCTACATGATATTTAGGATTGGTTTCTATTCTTCTTACTCTAAGATCGTGCGAAAGAGCTGTGTTGTTAGAGTAGTCCCTCCCTAATGTATTACTGTGGTTGCAGCTATGCCTCCGAAGAAGGCAACAACGACCCAGAATGGAATATGTGGACCTTGGATACATGTTGGTAAAATTGTTGTATAGTTGGTGTAATGATGATGTGCATCTATACGAACATATTTATTTGGGGCCATGTGTGTGTTGTCTGAAGTGATTATGGATTATCACTAGCTGGTTGAGCTTTAATAATTACTTGGAAGGTGTGAAACAATTTTGTGAATCCACACCAAGGCATAATATATGTGCTAATTGGGGATATTTAAGAGGTGATGAACTGTTTGAGAGAGGGACGAACTCTGAAAAGATCAGTTAAATTGACTTAATGGCGTACCATGTTGTTAGATTAAGCTATGTTGTATGATTAAGTGATGTGCACGAATAATATTCGTATGGAGTAAATAGGATTGTGATGATTAAGACAACATGATTTTGAGATTATGAGAAGCTATCTTACCTGTATACGGGGAGAGATAATGTAAGCTTGGACTTGAAATATTTAAGGATTTTAGAATATTGGATAATCGTTGAGCCCTTAGATATACAAGACCTTCTTGAGTAAAATATTTTATGTGTGACCTTGGTTAAAGTACATAGTATACGTGAAGTATATTAGTTGTGATAATTCCTTGGTTTGAGTATAAACCACTTGTGTGGTTAAAGTTGGAAATGGAAATAAGATCATTGAAGGATTTTATGTTAAGCATCCTTTGGAGGTACTTGGAGTTGGTTTAGTGTGGCAGCCATGGCCATGATATTCTGAAGAGTCTCAAGTGAATGCGCAAAGTAAGAATAAGATGAGTATAAGTGATACCAATGAAAAACAGAAGACATTATTGGAAGGTTTTGTAGGTTATTGTCACGACCCGACCCCGGGCCCGCGACTGGTGCCCTACCTGGGCACCTTACAGGTATACATCAGAGACAATCAGCGGAACATACATGAAACTCATAACGTACGTTTACAAGAAATAAACAACCGGCTAGCCGATAAGGCTACCTCCCTGGACATATATATATGTATATATATATATATATATATATAAAGCCAAAAGTAGTTACATCCCTTTTTTTTTTACAAACCGACCCACAAGGTATGACTACAGACCTCTAAGAATTTGACATAACAACTGTGACGGGACAAGGCCCCGTCATACCCATGAATGTACATAATCTACAACAACATGGATGTCACGACCCGATCCCGGGGCTCGTGACTGGAAACATGAAATGATACCACATGTATATTCCATACATAGAATCATGCCAAAAGAAGGAAGAGGTTCACATACCTCGCGACGATTGTCGACAAGTAGCAAAATGCTCCAAAGTACTTCAACCTTGAGCTATTCCATTCTTCAAGTAGGATACGCTATACTTAGTACATCAACCTATAATGGTCACCATACGTCCATTAACCTCTTACTTCATACGTAGAATATTCTAGGTGCTAAGTCGCTAAATTCTACGGAAAATCGGACAGCACCTCCTTTGTTTCTACTCACTTTGCCACCTTTTTCAAGGCCGAATACAATAACCAAACAACCCCAATTGGCTCACAACAATATAGAAGGTAGTCCAGTACAAATGAATAACCAAACAGCCCCATTTGGCTCACAATTTAGAAGGTAGTCTAATATAAATGAATAACAAACTAATACAAACTACAAGTCCAAATTCGGCCACCTTGAGTTCAACAATACTAATTCTTATCCAATTTCCATTTCAATCCAACTTGGTAGCATAACATGATATCTAGTCGCAACCAATTATAACTACTATAATCTTCAAGTCAATTACATGCGACGATTCTAATAACGATCAAATTGTATTCCAACTTAACATGACTTACTTTTCATTTCGAACTTAAGCTACAAGTAATCCATAATACTTATAAACTTCAACTTAACAACTTCATGCTAGCAATATGTAAAGCTAACAACAACAATATAAATAATCTTGTAACACTTTCAAAGAACAAGATTATACCTCAACGAATTGTAATCCAATCTTCAAAACCGAAGTTGCTCCTTAGCAACCTAGAGCCTCATCAAGACACCTCAATCCATCGCCGAGACCCTTAGAACCACACCAACAACTTTCCTTCAAACCTCCAATCCAAAACCTAGAAAGCCACTAGGTTTTCACTTTGCGACTAACCCGAAAACTATCTTTTTCCGGGATTTTTCTATTGAGATATGCCTACAATACACATAGGAACCTTGGTTTACAGTGTGGAGCTTATTGGACAAGAAACACAATTTTTTTCTTGTCAATGGACATGAAGCCGAGAGCTTCATAGTTGTTCATCCAATTTTTTTCAAGAAATATGGCTAAGTGTTGGCTCTCTCTTGCTACTAGTAGTGTAATAAATGGTCATGGAGGGACAAGATGCAACCATTTGGGTGGCTAGGATGAAGTCTTTCAAAATATCAAGACTAGTTGTCTCCTTTGACTTAGTCAAAGTTCTCAAGCTACACTTTCAAGACTTTAGTCATCCAAGACTTATGGTCAATGACCATATTGGCCATGTTATTTCGTCCAAGGCATTGCTAAGGGGGGTGACACGTGTCGCCCTCTCATTCGTCAAAATAAAACGTTTTCCGACAATTGCATAATTCCGGTAAATTTTTACAAGTCTCTAATTTTAACACTAGCGAGTTCTTACGTACGTTCTTAAAACATATCTTGTAAATACGGGGTGTAACATTCTTCCCCCCTTAGAAACATTGGTCCCCGAATGTTCTTTCGGAGTCAATCTTTATAATTAGCGACATAGTCTCCTTATACTATACCCTTCTTACAACATATGCCACCCATGGCCACATAACAATATTTATACTAAGATGTCGACCTTGGCACTCACGAAGACAACTAGCCCATACTTATAATGACCTCAAAGTCTGTCATAATCCTCTCTACTAGGTCTACTAGGGTCTGACGACTGCATCATCACGTGAAACCTCATATTCCCGCTCGCCTACCACCCCACACACATGGGTGTAGTTACCTCGAAAGGTTCTTATGGATTCGGGCTCTATTCCTTTACACTTGGTTGTTATCTTTCTTCGGTCGTACTCTTTCCGTATTTCCAACTCACACTAGTATACATAACTTCCATACGATCTTTGGTCTCGATCTTTGGAGTCACTCTATAAAACAAAATAAGGCCATTTCGGCTTTCATTACAGTTCGGTGGAACGCGTCCACGAACCCAGTAAAACAATTAACTAGACTTGGGCGTTGCACGCCGTGACCACATCACGTGAGGAACTACTACCAACTGATCCCACTCCATTCTGGGCCATGGGGAGACCCGCACAGTCCCCACCCGACCCGTCGCACTTAACTCTTATTCTTGGTCTATAATAAATCTTTCTACCCGAGAAGACCTTGTACATCTAAGGTCTTAGCGGTCTTCAACATTCTTAGGCTCGCAATTTCCATGCTCCAAGCCTATCTTATCAGTCTCCCCGTAAACGGGTACAAAAACTTCTCATAAAACCCAAACCATGTGGTCTCGATCACAACAACCATTACTCATTCTATCCGGACCTCATCCGTACAATTCTCTTAAGCCTACTACGCAGCTTAATCTATTAACATGACATTCCGTTAGGTTCCTTAACATGGCTTCTTAAGGGTTCACTACTGTCGACAACTCATCCTTTCCCAATTGTCTCAAATAAAACACAAAACCTTGGCGAAAATCCTTTAACTACTCCATACCTTCCGGTATCTAGTTAGTCTTTACCAATTCTGGTACTCTAAAATCATTCTAGGCAACACGCGCGTCGACCTCATACATAACTCCGTATAGATGTATGTCACAATACCAACTATACTATAATCATTACCAACTGGATACGCAATCCACATAGTCATTCTGGGTCATTGCGCTTTCGTGAATGCAATCAACATAACTCGTTAGGGAGGGACGACCTAACAATACTGACTATCATCGCGATCTCGAGTGAGAAGAATGGAAACCAATCCTAAATGTCCTGCGACCTCACGATTATAGATGTGGTGCACAACACATCGATAATCAAGACTTCTACTAGACACGATGCAGACACCTTCCGAGGACTAATCGCTCGATACCACTTTTGTCACGACCCGAGCCGGGCATCGTGCCTACACAGGCACCTGTTGGTATACATCGAGAGAATAGCGGCGGAACATACACAACTTAAACATATGTGTAAACAAAAGACAACACAGTGGCGATAAGGTCGCTTCCATATTATAAACATAATCAAAAGTACAACTGCATAACTCGGTTCTTCTGATGACCACGTATGTGAATACAAACCTCTAGGAATAACAATCGTGGCGGGACAGGTCCCGCCATACCCTGAATATACATGAATCTACCTCGGGAAAACTGTACCAGAGCTAAGCCTCCGAGCAAATGGAGCTTTCTCTCAAAGATCAACCAAGATCCTAAGAGCGAGGATCACCACACAGGTACCTAAAACCTGCGGGCATGAACGGCCCGAAGAAGTCGATACTAACAGTGCGAATATGGAGCAGAAATAACGTCTGATGCGGATCATAATCGTACAAAAGAATGACAAGGACAAGTATAAAAATACATACGGATCCTGCGTGTCATTACCACATGAACTTAATCGCACCTTATTATCTTTTCCCATTTTCAATAAAAGTTATAGCCACATTCTTACACACATGATTAGGAAAAATCACTAAGTTCATTACTATATAACTTAACTTATCTTTCATAAGTATAATCCGGCCCTTTAAGGAGGGCGTATACTACGACCCAACTCGGGGACGCGATCAAGTCACACAAATATCAAAGCGTGTCCGTGGAATCCCCATCACTATCGGCGACTATAAGTGTAAAATATAACCATGTGGCCGCGCGTGGCATCCCACCATTGTCGACACATACACAACATACATATATCTCCCGCCTGGAATTCCCACATCACAAAAGCATGACCATGGGTAACACAACCAAAGCGGGGACATATATGATAATCAAATTACAACACATTGTGCCTTACTAACAATGAGAGTAAGCGATGAGTGTCTTTCTGATATAAAATAGGAAGCTCATGATCAAAACAGACCATCCACCCGCGGTATCATTTAACCATCCTATTCACGGGACTATTTCACCCGCGTAGGCGCGTGGACCCGCGTGAGGTATTCCTCGCATGGGACTATTTCACCCGCGTAAGCCCTTACGGACTCGCGTGAGGTATTCCTCGCATAGGTCGGACCGCCCGCGTGGGACTATTTCACCGCATAAGTCCTTACGGACCCGCGTGAGGTATTCCTCGCATCGTGGGTAGCAATTCCACGGAATCAAATGCCACAAACCCGGGAATGACCAAACGATCGATATACCAATAGCACACAACCGGCTATTTCCAGCACACATAGGCAGTTCTCAACTAAACAAGCCAAAGTACTTATCAAGGCACACTTAGACGAATTCTCAACTTATCAAGCCAAAGTACTAATCAAGGCATCTCATAGAATAATTCTCATTTAACAAGCCAAAGTACTTATCAAGGCACATTTTAGACTAATTCTCAATTAATCAAGCCAAAGTACTAATCAAGGCATCTCATAGAATAATTCTCATTTAACAAGCCAAAGTACTTATCAAGGCACACTTAGACAAATTCTCAATTTATCAAGCCAAAGTACTAATCAAGGCACAAATAGAATAATTCTCATTTAACAAGCCAATGTACTTGTCAAGGCACATTTAGAATAATTCTCAATTAATCAAGCCAAAGTACTAATCAAGGCATCACATAGAATTATTCTCAATTAAACAGGCCAAAGTACTACGTACGTACATTCTTTTCAAAAGACTCCTTTCCAAATAAAACTTCCCCGATACTAACAACCGTAGTATCAAGTCCTATCCACCTTTCAAGACAAGTCACAATACCTTTTTAGAAATACAATTACCGGCTTCTAAATCAAGTGACTTCTTTATTAAAAACCTTAAGCAATTGGTACCTTTAAAACAATTTGCCCTTCCTTAACACAAGTTATTTCTTTGATTACTTTATTAGGGAAACCATCCTCTTAACCTTCCATAAAGCCGTTATAACCAACTTCCCATAAAGCCGTTATAACCCTTTATGGTTTAGACCAACACGTTTCTTTTATAACCAAGAGACTTCTACTTTTTGAAACCAAGTATTAAATACTTTCAAGTCAATTCTCATAACTTTCAAAAATACAATTAGTCTCTTAACCTTTAGAAAACAAGTGACTCATTTTATTATAAAACCTTAGGCAATTAATGCCTTAAAAACAAGTGGCCTTTTCACTAAAATCAAATCACTTATCTTTCCATAAAGCAAATATAACTAACTTCCCATAAAGTCGTTATATTCCCTTTATACCTTAGCCAAAAACAATTTCCTATCCAAGGGACTTATACGTTTAAAACGGAACAAGTATCACATACTTTAAAACTCTTCAAGTCCCTTAACTTTAATAAAACTTAAGACATCCTTTATACTTTCAAAGAAGTGAGTTAATCTCCCAACTCACCCGACTTGGCTATTCACAAACTAGTAAAGGATATCAAGGTGTTGTACGTCTACCGTACTACATACGTGCAACTAGTCATGCTCAAAGATAGGAAAAGTTCTACATAGAGTAGATCACACAACTACCTCTTAACTTCTAAGAGTAACAGGAAATATGAAATGATACCACATGTATATTCCATACATAGAATCATGCCAAAAGAAGGAAGAGGTTCACATACCTCGCGACGATTGTCGACAAGTAGCAAAATGCTCCAAAGTACTTCAACCTTGAGCTATTCCATTCTTCAAGTAGGATACGCTATACTTAGTACATCAACCTATAATGGTCACCATACGTCCATTAACCTCTTCATTCGTAGAATATTCTAGGTGCTAAGTCGCTAAATTCTACGGAAAATCGGACAGCACCTCCTTTGTTTCTACTCACTTTGCCACCTTTTTCAAGGCCGAATACAATAACCAAACAGCCCCAATTGGCTCACAACAATATAGAAGGTAGTCCAGTACAAATGAATAACCAAACAGCCCCATTTGGCTCACAATTTAGAAGGTAGTCTAATATAAATGAATAACAAACTAATACAAACTACAAGTCCAAATTCGGCCACCTTGAGTTCAACAATACTAATTCTTATCCAATTTCCATTTCAATCCAACTTGGTAGCATAACATGATATCTAGTCGCAACCAATTATAACTACTATAATCTTCAAGTCAATTACATGCGACGATTCTAATAACGATCAAATTGTATTCCAACTTAACATGACTTACTTTTCATTTCGAACTTAAGCTACAAGTAATCCATAATACTTATAAACTTCAACTTAACAACTTCATGCTAGCAATATGTAAAGCTAACAACAACAATATAAATAATCTTGTAACACTTTCAAAGAACAAGATTATACCTCAACGAATTGTAATCCAATCTTCAAAACCGAAGTTGCTCCTTAGCAACCTAGAGCCTCATCAAGACACCTCAATCCGCTCCTTGAGACCCTTAGAACCACACCAACAACTTTCCTTCAAACCTCCAATCCAAAACCTAGAAAGCCACTAGGTTTTCACTTTGCGACTAACCCGAAAACTATCTTTTTCCGAGATTTTTCTATTGAGATATGCCTACAATACACATAGGAACCTTGGTTTAAAGTGTGGAGCTTATTGGACAAGAAACACAATTTTTTTCTTCTCAATGGACATGGCGAGAGCTTCATAGTTGTTCATCCAATTTTTTCAAGAAATATGGCTAAGTGTTGGCTCTCTCTTGCTACTAGTAGTGTAATAAAGGGTCATGGAGGGACAAGATGCAACCATTTGGGTGGCTAGGATGAAGTCTTTCAAAATATCAAGACTAGTTGTCTCCTTTGACTTAGTCAAAGTTCTCAAGCTACACTTTCAAGACTTTAGTCATCCAAGACTTATGGTCAATGACCATATTGGCCATGCCATTTCGTCCAAGGCATTGCTAAGGGGGGGTGACACGTGTCTCCCTCCCATTCGTCAAAATAAAACGTTTTCCGACAATTTTATAATTCCGGTAAATTTTTACAAGTCTCTAATTTTAACACTAGCGAGTTCTTACGTACGTTCTTAAAACATATCCTGTAAATACGGGGTGTAAGAATAACATTCTCCCCTCCTTAGAAACATTCGTCTCGAATGTTCCTTCTCAAGACGGATAACGATAAAGTTCCTCTAACAAGTTGCCAACGCCACACCTGGCCATAAAAATAACATACGCGAAAATACTTAACCCTAGTCCACGAGAAATCATTCCTACATGTTATACCCCGTAGTTTCAAGGTATGTATGCGAGGACGTACGTACGAGAATACGACATTGGAATTGGAATGGAAGAAAGAGGTGATTTTTTTTCCACGGAAAAGTTTCCGGTTTTTGTGAAGGAAAAAGATTCGTTAATGGGAATTGGATTCCCAGATTTGGTATTCGGACTTCTTGGAATTTTAGAGAATTATGGAATTTTATTTTCGGAAATGGTCACGTGGGGCCCACGGGAGAAAATTTACGGTTTTGTGGGGCCCACTTTGTTTTCGAGATTTTGGCCATTGTGGATATTTTCGGAAGATGAAATATTTTGGGCGAGTAGGAGGCGACACGTGTCACCCCCTAGTTGGCTTGGGCGAATTCCACTTTGTACACCTGCGTTTAGAGTCGTTTTTCGACGAAACGTTTTACACAACTCGCGTAGGATAAATTCCGGCTATGTCGTTTCTAATTTTTGCGGATTTTTCGAGAGGCGCAACACGTTGGACCAACGAGAGAGGCGACAACACTTGTCACCTCTCATTGATGGATGTCACGTGATAGGGCGATTGGGATGGCTTGTTTGTCTTGGAGTTGGTAGGATATTTTGTGTGCAAGTTGGCCAGGACACTTGCCCAAATCCTCACCCTACACTTGCCTTGCACTTGGCATAATCTTGGCCATTGGTTGGCCGTGTCTTGACTATAAATACCCCCTTGTTGAAGAGTTATTTCATCCTAAATTGAGCAATCTATCTAAGTCTCAAATCCCTCCTCTCCTCTTGTTGTTTCGTCCAAACACACCCTCCCTTTTGAGAAGCCCTGGCCGAGAGCAACCCCATAAAGCTAGCCTAGCCAAACACTACCCCCTGGTAGAAAAGTTGCCTTCTAGTATCGTTATAATGCCCGAATTACCCTAGCCTAAATCCCTTAGTCCTTACTAGAAGTTGTGAAGAACTTCTAAGGTTTATTGGAGCTACCGGAGCGCACAACTTAGGAGCTAAACCTTGCTCAGGCGCGACTTTTATCTAGGATATTATTGGGCTTACCGAGGTAAATAACCTTATCCTCCTTTTGTAAATTAGAATATACTTACTGTAGAAGTATAGGAATAAGTATTGAATACTTAGAAGGATATTGCAGAATAGAATTGAACTGTTATCACGATGAAGGGTTTTAAAAGATGAATAATAGAGAAGCATCGCTTTCACGATGGACTTGAGTAGCTCACCGGGTAGGGAAGTGCTGCCCAAATGACCATAGAATAACGAACCCTCTGCTTAGAACTTTGTACAGTACAGTCTGGACGTTGATAGACGTATTTGACTGTTATAGGTCGATACTCTGCGCGCGACATATTCAACTTGGCAAGTGGTCTCCGCCGAGAAGGTATGTGATTCTTCCTAAAGCATGATATTTTACAATATATATAGTACGGTGACGCGTACGTGTTAATCGAATAATACTTACGGCAATGCCTCACGGCTTAAGCCTGAATAACACTTGCGGCAATGCCTCACGGCTTAAGCCTGAATAATAAAGAACTGAAAACATTTCAAAAGGAATGATGTTTTACCAATCAGAATAAATGTCGAACAATTCACAAAGCTAATAAAGAGAATTATTTTGACTAATAAGGTACTATTAAAACTAGTAGAAACTTCCATCTGCATAGGAGCTAAGATGAGACAAAATGATATTGCATTTACTAGATCATGGCTGCTGTAATAAGATTGTTACGAATAATAATAACCTACTCACACTTAGGGTATATGTTTCTCAAATTGTTTTAAAGGATTAAAACTATGAACTACAAACCCTTTCGAAAATGAGAAACTTGAGAAATTGAAATTAGGCAAACTTGAACGTTAGGAAAAGAATGTTGTTACTTGATTTTACAAGGAGAAGTGTTTTAATGTACTTCAAAAGATAATTACTCTATTTTTATACTACGGTTATTGTGTGACTTTTGTAAAAGAAAGCGGATCTTTTAAAGAGTAATACATGAAGTACTTTGGGGCTAACAACCGAACTTGTTAACATAATGTAGAAAGTACCTTGTGTGAATAACTTGATTGTATTGATTTGTGATAGTCTTGTAATATTTTCTTGTTATGGATAAGTAAACATGTTAGGATGCTACGTGAGTTAGTATCTTGTGATATTTGTGTAAAGAGGTTTTCCTTGTTGTGCTTATGTTGTTTAGCAATAATCGGTTATGTTGATATTATATCATTCATAACTCCGGGTTAAGCCCTCCGTCTGGGGTAGACTCAAAGTGTCGATGGACTATGATTCGAGAATACCTTATGCGGTGCAGTGGCCTATGCGGGCTGCGGGAGTTCCAGTTAGTATCGGCCCTTGTGGTCATGCGGTTCTTGTAGCCATGCGGACGACGAGTCTAGGACGGCTGGGGAGTAGCTACCCTCGATTCGGGTTATACCTCATGCGGGCCTATCTGTTTGGCCTATGCGAGCTGCGGGAAGTTCCAGGACTAGATGCGCACATTAGATCTGCGCGAGTGGCGGCTTTGATCATGTGACGATGCAGACAGATCTCATGATCTGATTTATGACCTTGTTGCATGCGTGGGTTTTAGTAGTCGGCCACGCCTTCGCATTTACCGTGCGGTTCTATTGTGATGACTTTGAGGCATGAGTCCTCGACTTGACATGATCGCTATTTATTGTGAATCGTAGTTTTGGCTTATCATACATGTCTCCGCCTTATATAGACTACTATGATTTCATTTACGATTTTTCGTTTCACATACTTGGTACTGTTATCGACCTCGCCGGGCCGCGTTCATCTGCCGCAGGTAAAGGTACTCCTACTGTTGATCCCCGTTCTTAGGATCACCGCTTCAGCGTTGGGAAAGCTCCGTTTCTCCGGAAGCTTAGCATTTTGGTATGGTCCCCTGTCGTTGTAGATATTCGTATTCAGGGGTATGGCGGGGCCCTGTCCCGCCATTGTTGTTTTAAACTCTTAGAGGTCTGTAGACCTGTTGTAAGGTTGGGATGTAACTGTTCGTTTTGGGTTATTTATATACATTATGCCGAAAGGCAACCTTTTTCCCAGAAACTGTGTCTTATTTATACTGTTTCATATCTTGGTTGTTTTATATTCCGCTGGTTTTTCTCTGATGTATGACTACTTGGGTGCCCGGGTAAGGCACGATCCACGGCCCGGGCAGTCGTGACAAAAGTGGTATCGAGCGATTAATCCTCGGAAAGTGTCTGCATCGTATCTAGTAGAGTCTTGATTATCGGTGTGTTGTGCACCACCAATAATCGTGAGGCTATAGGATATTTAGGATTGGTTTCCATTCTTCTCACTCTGAGATCGTGCTTTAGGGCTGTGTTATAAGTTGGTCCCCTCTAACGTATTCCTTTCCTTTACCAGTGATGCCTCCGCCAGTAACTCGGGCCCGAAGAAGGCGGCGAAGGAAGCGGCGAGTAAATCAGAGATTTAGAAGAGCACAGCCCAATCATCACGGTGATGCTTCATGCGAGGAGTTACGAGGCGCCGCGGCAGGTAGAGTTTGTACCGCGGCAGCGATTCCCTCTGCGGTCATGACATCTGGACTTCGGTTCCACGGCTTGGAGCGAAAATATGGATTGGAAGGAGCGGCCTGTTGCTAGCAAAGGACTTGGCGGCAGAGTATTTTATGTACCGGTATTCCAAGGATATTGATGCTTATCTAAAGAAGGGTTGTGAGGGAGTAGCTCTTCAGTCAGGGACGAGTCAGGCTTGCGTTCAGGATTATGTGCAGCGGGCTGAGAGAGGTAGAGATCGGCGAGTGGCCAGAGCGGCGAGAAGGCCCGATTGGCGGGATCATTTGGTAACTCGAGGCGAATCGCCTCGTGCCAATTAGACATGCGCCTCGCCCGGTCGAGTGTCCCTCACGGGGTTGATTTTCCTCGGTGTTCACGCGATGTGGCGGTGTCATCCGGGAAGTGCCGTCTTTTTACCGTGCTTGTTTTTATTGCGGCCGTCGAGCCGTATAGCGAGAATGTTCTATGAGGAAGGATACAAGTACGAGGACTCAGCCTACTAGACCAGTTGTGGATGCAGTGGTTTGGAGAGGAGGGGGTGTAAGCCAGAGGAGGCCACCCCCACCTCGGTGTGGCCGTTGTGGTCGATGTCATCATGGGGAGTGTCGTTCTTCCGCGTCAGCTTGTTATGTTTGCGGCCAGCAGGGCCATTTTGCGAGGAATTGTCAGACAAAGGGTGGTGCGGATGTAGAGACTTCGGCCGGGATCAGTGGATAGTTCATCACCTTCCCCAGCTATGCGCCCAGCAGGGCGGGTTTGATTAGAACGACCTAAGGGAAGTGCCGCGTAGATACAGGTATATCCTTAACCCTTTAGAGATTTATATGTGTAGCAAATATCTTAAGTATTATTTTCAGATAGCATTGTGTTAACTGTGATTGGGAAGCATGAGTAGTTAATCGGGAAAGATTGGGGGATAAAGAAAGTGGGAGCCTTAGGATGTATACGTAGAGACCTTAGAGGCGAGGCCATCTTTGGTAAAAGAATTATTTCGTGTTTGACCCTTATCGAGGTGCATAGTATACGTGAGATATTTTGTGGGATGAATCACGAGTAATGTGGAATGAAGAGGGTAGAAGACCGCTAGGTTTTCGTAACGTGATTGGTGAGATTATTCGAATCGGGAGCTAGTGTTTGCGTTCTTGGGTTGGGTGGAGGCCATGTGGCGGGTCGACCGTGGCCTGTTTGGTGGTGGGGTCAGTTTTTGGTGGTCGCGGGTGGTAGGTCACTAGGATGTTAGGCCCAGTTTAGTTAACCAACGTGCGAGTTCGTGGATACATTCGACCGATGGTCGGGCGAGGAGGTCGGCCCGCCTTGTCTTCTAGCAAAGACCGTGTACTCGGTGAGGGTGATTATGCCGTAAAGGTTGTAAGGCTGCACGGTGCCTACCTTCACCTTATGGCTGTGGAGTCAAGTTCTACTGTTTCTTTTACGGAAGAGTTACGTGCAAGATTAGGAACTCAGGTAAGTCTCAGAATCGCATTCGCCCTCGGGCAGTGTTTGGATTTCAGGAATAGTTGTGGGGATTGTTGTCTCCTGTAGAGGGAATGTTTAAGCTACCATTTTCAGTTTCGGATGTCGCCTTAGGAAGCCTTGTTGGGGCGGAAGTATAAGTTGCCGATCGATTGGTTCGATGTTGGCGTTGGATAGTTGGTTGAGGTTGTTCAGGTGATCGTGGATAGGGTGGTAAGAGTTCGAGCGTACAAAGTGTACGACATCCTCGAGGATCAAGCGGCGGTACCATTTGTTGGGTCGTCGAGCGGGGCTCGCGACAAAGTGACAAAAGTGGTATCACGACGAGTAAGGGAAGAACGAGCATGTATTACGAGCATAGGTGTGATCATTCGTTTGTAAAGAGTAGGGGCGAAGGGAGCATCTTTTAGATCGCGAGTAGGAATATTTTGTGATAGAGGTGATTCCTCGTGGACTTGGAGATAAGTATGCGCGCTTGTTGTGTTGTGACCAGGTGTGGCATGGTTGTTTCCGTAAGTATAGCAGTAAGGACTATACTGGCGCCTGTTTGTTTTGATACCTAGAAGGAACATTCGGGACGAATGTTTCTAAGGAGGGGAGAATGTTATACCCCGTAGTTTCAAGGTATGTATGCGAGGACGTACGTACGAGAATACGACATTGGAATTGGAATGGAAGAAAGAGGTGATTTTTTCCACGGAAAAGTTTAGGTTTTGTGAAGGAAACAGATACGTCAATGGGAATTGGAGTCCCAGATTTGGTATTCGGACTTCTTGGAAATTTAGAGAATTATGGAATTTTATTTTCGGAAATGGTCACGTGGGGCCCACGGGAGAAAATTCTGATTTTGTGGGCCCACTTTGTTTTGAGATTTTGGCCATTGTGGATATTTTGGAAGATGAAATATTTTGGGACGAGTAGGAGGCGACACGTGTCACCCCACTAGTTGGCTTGGGCGAATTCCACTTTGTACACTGGCCTGCGTTTAGAGTCGTTTTTCGACGAAACGTTTTACACAACTCGCGTAGGATAAATTCGGCTATGTCGTTTCTAATTTTTGCGGATTTTTCCGAGAGACGCAACACGTTGGACCAACGAGAGGCGACACTTGTCACCCTCTCATTGATGGATGTCAGCGGCAATAGGGCGGTGGGATGGCTTGTTTGTCTTGGAGTTGGTAGGATATTTTGTGTGCAAGTTGGCCAAGGACACTTGCCCAAATCCTCACCCTACACTTGCCTTGCACTTGGCATAATCTTGGCCATTGGTTGGCCGTGTCTTGACCTATAAATACCCCCTTGTTGAAGAGTTATTTCATCCTAAATTGAGCAATCTATCTAAGTCTCAAATCCTCCCTCTCCTCTTGTTGTTTCGTCCAAACACACCCTCCCCTTTTGAGAAGCCACTGGCAGAGCAACCCCCCATAAAGCTAGCCTAGCCAAACACTACCCCCTTGGTAGAAAAGTTGCCTTCTAGTATCGTTATAATGCCGAATTACCTAGCCTAAATCCTTAGTCCTTACTAGAAGTTGTGAAGAACTTCTAAGGTTTATTGGAGCTCTGGGAGCGCACAACTTAGGAGCTAAACCTTGCTCGGTAGCGACTTTTATCTAGGATATTATTGGGCTTAGGGTAAATAACCTTATCCTCCTTTTGTAAATTAGAATATACTTACTGTAGAAGTATAGGAATAAGTATTGAATACTTAGAAGGATATTGCAGAATAGAATTGAACTGTTATCACAGTAGAAGGGTTTAAAAGATGAATAATAGAACTGTACTGTTTTCACAGTAGACTTGAGTAGCTCACCGGGTAGGGAAGTGCTGCCCAAATGACCATAGAATAACGAACCCTCTGCTTAGAACTTTGTACAGTACAGTCTGGACGTTGATAGACGTATTTGACTGTTATAGGTCGATACTCTGCGCGCGACATATTCAACTTGGCAAGTGGTCTCCGCCGAGAAGGTATGTGATTCTTCCTAAAGCATGATATTTTACAATATATATAGTACGGTAGACGTACATGTGTTAACTGAATAATACTTACGGCAATGCCTCACGGCTTAAGCCTGAATAACACTTGCGGCAATGCCTCACGGCTTAAGCCTGAATAACACTTTGTGATGCCTGGCTTAAGCTGAATAATAAGAATCGAAAACATTTCAAAAGTAATTATGTTTTACCAATAATTATAAATGTAGAACAAATCAAAGAAGAGATAATAAATATATTTATTTTGACTAATAAGTTATTATTTAAACTAGTAGAAACTTCCATCTGCATAGGAGCTAAGATGAGACAAAATGATATTGCATTTACTAGATCATGGTCATTGTAATAAGATTGTTACGAATAATAATAACCTACTCACACTTAGGGTATATGTTTCTCAAATTGTTTTAAAGGATTAAAACTATGAACTACAAACCCTTTCAAAATGAGAAACTTGAGAAATTGAAATTAGGCAAACTTGAGCGTTAGGAAAAGAATGTTGTTACTTGATTTTACAAGGAGAAGTGTTTTAATGTACTTCAAAAGATAATTACTCTATTTTTATACTACGGTTATTGTGTGACTTTTGTAAAAAACGGATCTTTTAAAGAGTAATACATGAAGTACTTTGGAGCTAACAACCCGAACTTGCTAACATAATGTAGAAAGTACCTTGTGTGAATAACTTGATTGTATTGATTTGTGATAGTCTTGTAATATTTTCTTGTTATTTGGATAAGTAAACATGTTAGGATGCTACGTGAGTTAGTATCTTGTGATATTTGTGTAAAGAGGTTTTCCTTGTTGTGCTTATGTTGTTTAGCAATAATCGGTTATGTTGATATTATATCATTCATAACTCAGGGGTTAAAGCCCTCCGTCTGGGGTAGACTCAGCGGGTCGATGGACCTATGATTCGAGAATACCTTATGCGGTGCATGTGGCCTATCGGGCTGCGGGAGTTCCAGGTTAGTATGCGGCCCTTGTGGTCATGCGGTTCTTGTAGCCATGCGGACGACGAGTCTAGGACGCTGCCGGGGAGTAGCTACCCTCGATGCGGGGTTATACCTCATGCGGGCCTATCTGTTTGGCCTATGCGGAGCTGCGGGAAGTTCCAGGACTAGATGCGCACATTAGATCTGCGAGCGAGTGGCGGCTTTGATCATGTGACGATGCAGACAGATCTCATGATCTGATTTATGACCTTGTTGGTACTGTGGGTTTTAGTAGTCGGCTACGCCTTCGTACTTACCCCGTACGGTTCTATTGTGATGACTTTGAGGGCATGAGTCCCTGACTTGACATGACTGCTTATTTATTGTGAACTGTAGTTTTGGCTTATCATACATGTCTCGCTTATATAGACTACTATGATTTCATTTCTGATATTTTTGATTTCACATACTTGGTACTGTTGTCTTGACCTCCTTCGGGCTGCGTTCATGCCGCAGTAAAGGTACTCCTCGCTGATCCGTTCTTAGGATCACCGCTTGCGTTAGGAAAGCTCCGCTTCTCGGAAGCTTAGCATTTTGGTATGGTCCACGCCGTTGTAGATATTCGTATTCGGGGTATGGCGGCCCTGTCCGCCATTGTTGTTTTAAACTCTTAGAGTGCATGGGCACTGTTGTAAGGTTGGGATGTAGCGTTCGTTTTGGGTTATTTATATACATTATGCGAAAGGCAACCTTTTCCGTAAAGCGTGTCTTATTTATCTTGTTTCATATCTTGGTTGTTTTATATTCCGGTTTTCTCGATGTATGACTACTTGGGTGCCGGGTAAGGCACGATCCGAACCGGGCAGTCGTGACACTACATCACAAAAGCTTCCACCCTGGTCTAAAGGATACTCCCTTCGCATCTTCACTCCACACCAAAATGATCTCCTTTATTCTGCTAACACACGTTCTCTTCTTTCCTCACTCGTCGTACTATTCTCGAACACTTGAACTCTTTCTAGTATACGTACCATACCTCAGTCATCGCTTCTGTTTCCAAAATCTCCGGAGTCACTACCTCCAAACTTGGTCATCCTACCAGCCTCAATCTCCTTTAAGGCCATTCCCGGCCTTTACGATCCGATTCTTGGTCGAACATATCCACGAACTCATACGATGGTTACCTAAACCTGGGCCTAGCACCCTCGTGACCCTACCACCTGGCGGGACCACCTAGAACTGACCCTACCTTAATCCGGCCTACGGTTTGACCCGCAATACGTCCTCCGCCGTGCCGAACTCTCTTGTTTCTCGATCCGGAACAATTTCACAAATCAAGTCAGGAAAACCTAGTGGTCTTCTTAGCTCAACTACCCTCTTTCATTTCATACCACTCAGGGACTTATCACACAAATATATCCCACGTATACTATGCACTCTGATAAAGGTCAACACAAACATAAATCTTTTACTCAAGATGGCCTCGCATCTAAGGGTTCTACGTATAAAACTCTAAGGCTCACACTTTCCCTGTCCCCAAACTTACCCTTAACCATGTTTTCTAAACACAATTTTAACATAATGCTATCTGAACATAATACTTAGCACTTCATCATATCATCTACACATACTAGTCTCTAGAGGGGTAAGAATATACCTGTACCATCTGCTCCACTCTAATCATAGGCACGCCTGCAGTGCATACTGTAGAAAGGCGATGATCACGCCACCGACCCGGTGGGTGTGTCATTCTACTGTATCCTTCTTTTAGGGCGATCCTCGTCACATGGCCACGCGGCGCAGTGAAACAAGTACCGATGAAGACGATACTCCCCGGGATGACGTTTGCCGCATCGTGCACACTGAGGAAAGCATGAACCCGACTGGTTGGAACCCATGTATACCTGTGAGACAGAAGCCCTGGAGCTCTGACCAGCTCCCGAATACCCCAAACGTCCTGAAGACTGTGGAGGACCACTCTGTACTGGCGGAGGTACATAACTAGCCTGCTGCTGAGGCGGTCCGCCTCGAAAGTTACCAAAGGACCCTGCTGTCCTGGCCCTCTTCTGCTGATCTCGATCATTCCGGCGACCTCTCCGCTCCTCACATCCAAGTGCATAAGCCTGTATGCGGGCAATGTCCATGCCTGGCTGAAGAGCTACACCCGAACAAGCCTCTGCCAAGTAGTCATCGAGCCCGGTGACGTAGCGGTGCACTCTGTCCTCCATGTCCCAATGCGGGGACATACCGAGCTAATGAGTCAAACTCCACATTGTACTCCTGAACCATACGCCCGGTCTGCCTCAACGTCAAAAATCTGTCGGCCCGAGCCCTTCTCATCTGTGGAGGCAAGAAATGTGCAAGAAATGTCCCTGAGAACTCGTCCCATACGGCTGGAAGTGCATACTCTCCCCGAGACAGCTCCCACGAATCAAACCAGTCGACTGCAGTATCACGCAGCCGATGCGAACCTAAGACCACCGACTCGGTCTCCGAAGCCTTGATCACTCTCATGATCCGCTGTAACTGTCGAATGAACTCCTGCGGATCATCCTCAGGCCTCGACCCGTAGAACTCTGGCGGGCTACAACTCAGAAAGTCCCGTAGCCTCAAACTATCCGATCTCGGGTGAACCATGGGTACTACTGGAACTGCTGCGTCCAGCCTATCCTCATGTCTGGCCACGATCCTGGCCAGTAACTGGGCCATCTCTTTGTACCCCAACTCCTCTGCTCCAGGCTGTGGGACTGGAGGCTCAGGTACTGTGGTCTCAGCAGCCACTGCTGCGGCCCTAAACTCTGCTGGGGCTGGCGGCGTCGCAAAACTTGCCGTCTGAAGCACTATCTCAGGTAATGACTGGGCCTGCGCCCCCGTACTCCTCTGTATCCTACTAGCAGCTCCCCCGGCTGCCTTGCCCATCTGGGCCCGGGTTGCCTTGCGCGGAGGCATAACTGGTAAAAACGAAATACGTCAGAGGGGTCCAACTTATAACACAACTCTAAGGCACGATCTCAGAATGAGAAGAATGGAAACCAATCCTAAATGTCCTGCAGCCTCCTGATTATAGATGTGGTGCACAACACACCGATAATCAAGACTCTACTAGACACGGTCTGTAGACACTTTCCGAGGATTAACTGCTCTGATACCACTTTTGTCACGACCCGATCCCGGGGCTCGTGACTGGTGCCTTACCCGGGCACCCAAGTAGTCATACATCAGAGAAATCAGCAGAATATAAAACATACAGATATGAAATAAGAGATAAGATAATAAAACAGGCCAACCAAAACGGTTGCCTTCTTGCATATATATAAAAAATCTTGAACAGTTACATCCCTTTTACAAACCCTGCCCACAACAGTACTACAGACCTCTAAGAATGTAACAACACCTATGACGGGACAGGGCCCCGCCATACCCCTGAATGTACAGAACCTACAACTCAGGGAAACATACCAGAAGATAAGCCTCCGGAGAAGCGGAGCTTCCCAATACGCTGAACTGTGATCCTATGAGCGAGGATCAACAACCGGTGTACCTCTACCTGCAGCATGAACGCAGCCCCCCGAAGGAGGTCGATCTGACATGTACCAGTATGTGGCCAATAAAATCGAAAATGAAATCATAATAGTCTATATAAAACATAAGACATATATGATAACAAAACTACAGTTCATAAAAGCAGTCATGTCAAGTCAGGGACTCACGCCTTCAAAGTCATCCCTCATGCCCGTGGAACTCCTTCCTCACTGCCGACAGTCTAGGTATAAGTTAGGTGATACGTGTAACATGTCTCGGCCCATCTCATGGACTCGAGGTGGAATCGTGTGGAATACATGTCTCGGCCCATCTCATGGGACTCGATAGGAATCGTATGGAATACATGTCTCGGCCCATCTCATGGGACTCGATAGAAATCGCACATGTCTCGGCCCATCTCCTGGGACTCGATGAAATCGCCACGTGTCTCGGCCCATCTCATGGGACTCGATAGAAATCGCACATGTCTCGGCCCATCTCATGGGACTCGATAGAAATCGCACATGTCTCGGCCCATCTCATGGGACTCGATAGAAATCGCACATGTCTCGGCCCATCTCATGGGACTCGATAGAAATCGGATGGAATACATTCCCGGTTCATCCCGTGAACGCGGTGTCACATGAAATACATTCGGTCCATCGTGGACTCGATTGTCGTGTGGCCTAACATCTAAACGCTCTTTTAAGATAGATTAAGATAATACCATGTTTTCCTTTTAAATCAACTAAGGCAATATTATGCCCTCCTTTTTAAACCAACACACTTTCCTTCTTAAAGTCAAGTAACAACATTCTTTTCCAAAAGTTCAAGTTTGCCTAATTTCAAATATTCACGTTTCTTATTTTCGAAAGGTTTCATAGTTCATAGTCTTAATCATTTAATAACATAATTCTCTTTTTAAAAACAGTTGAGTAATATATGCCTTATGTGTGAGTAGGTTATTCTTGTTTATAACAATCTTATTAGAGCAGCCATGATCTAGGAAATGTAATACAATTTTGTCTTATCTTAGCTTATGCAGATGGAGGTTTCTACTGGTTTTAATATAATTACTTATTTGTCAATACATTTTCCTTTATTAACGCTGCAGTGGTTCGTTCGATACTTATTCTCATTTCCGAATCAGTAAAACATTATTCTTTTAAAAACCAAGTACTCATTACTCACGAATGAGGTTTCACACTTTTTAACAAAATTCATATCAATTCAATTAAGTCAAGCCTCTTATCTTTTGAGATCAAGTCTCTTAACTTCTAAAATCAATAACCCATTCTTTTTATTACTCTTAAGTCGTTATACCTAACTTCCCATAAAGCTAGTATAACTCTTAAACTTTCAAAACCAAGTATTACTCTTCTTTCAAAACGATTCTTAATTCTTTTTGAAATACTTCAAGATTCTTATTATTTAAAACTCAAGTCAGAAGACGTCAAGTAAAACCATGTTCAGTTAACACACGTACGTCTACCGTACTATATATACTTTAAAATATCATGCTCAAGAGGATAGGAAGAATCACATACCTCGCGACGATTATCGACTATTAGCAAATAGCTCCAAAGTACTGTAATCCTGCTAGCCTTTTCCACCCTTCGAGTAGAATACGCTACTCGCAGTACTTCAACCTATAACGGTCATACAAGTCTATTAGCGTCTAGACTACTCTGTAGAATACTTCTAGATACAGATTCCTTGTTCTACGGAAAATTGGGCAGCACTTCCCTACCCGCCAAACTACACAAGTCTACTGTAAAATACAGTCCTATGTAAGTACAGTTCAGTCTTATTCTTTAATATTCTTCTGATGTGATTTCAGTTTAATTCTTTTCTGTAATATCCTTCTATTACAGTTCAATTCTCTTCTGTAATATCATTCTATGCATCTAATATTCATTTCTATACTACTACAGTATGTAATTTCCAATTACACTAGAAGGATAGGATTATTTACCTCGATAAGCCCAAAATTATCCAAGTTAAATGTCGATCCTGAGCAACGTTTAGCTCCTACTCTGGGCGCTCCAACCCGCTCCAAACAACCCTTAGAAGTTCTACGCAACTTCTTCTTAATACTTCAACCCGATATGAAGATTTCCTTAGGGTTTCGTTTTTGTGACTTAAGGGAATATAGTAGTATTTCCGGGCTCTACGTATAGAGGTAACTTTGGAAAGTACTACAAGGTATTTGGGCTAAAGTATTTGGGAATAGTAACACTACTGGCAGAATACTTTTCTACCAAGGGGGTATTTCTGAAAACAACTAGGCAAGGGGGTATACTCGGCCAGGGCCTTCCGAGGGGAGGGTGGCTTTGGCGAAAACTTTAAGAGGAGGAGAGAGGGATTTCAAGACTTGGAAATTGCTCAAGTGTGGATGAAATAAGTCTTCAACTAAGGTATTTATAGGCCAATCAATGGCCAAGATTAATACAAGTGGTGGGCAAGTGTAGGGTCAAGATTTGGGCAAGTGTACCTTATCCATCTACCACCAAAATATCCTACCAACTCCTTGACTAAAAATTGTGCAAGAAACATCCACAATATCGTCCACTTGAGGGTGACACTTGTCACCCTCTCGTTGGTCCAAAATATTTCATCTCTCGGAAAAATCCGCAAAAATTATAAATGTTGCAACCGTATTTTCCGCCCATGAAAATCGAAAAGCGTTTAGTCGAGAAAATGACTCTTTTCGCTAGTTGTGTACAAATTTCATCTCTAATGCCTTCTTAAGGCTAAAACTTTTGTACGTACGCCCTCACGTACATACTCTGGAAATACGGGGTATAACAATGGATCCGTACCAAAAGATAAGCCTCCGGAGTAAATGGAGCTTTTTCCCAAAAACTGAACAGAGATCCTAAGAGCAAGGATCACCAACCTGTGTACCTAACACCTGCGGGCATGAACGCAGCCCCGATGAAGTCGATGCAACAGTGCAGAGTATGGAACGGAAACAAAGTCTGATAAACAAATCATAAGCGTACAAAAGAATATGAGGAAAGTATAAAAAGTAAATACCAGATCCTACCGTGTCATTTCAACTCATGAACTTAATCGCACATTATTATCTTTTCCCATTTTCAAATAAGAGTTATAATCAAATTCTTACATACATACTTAAGAAACACCATCAAGTTCATAAACACATAACTTACGTATTTTGCATAACATAATCCGGCCCTTTATGGAGGGACGTCTCATTTTGAAGTTCACTTTGATTATCCATACGTGATAACGTAACGCTTTATTGCGGGACACGGTGGAATTCATAAAAAGTCTTCCACGAGGTATCTTGCGACCCGTTACGGGGGCGGTAAAGTCACATAGTCTGCCCATAAAAGGTATACTGCCCTGTTACACCCCGTAATTCCAGGACATGTATAAGAGAATAGACGCGAGAACACAAGACTTGAAAATTGGTACGAAAGAAAGAATTGTTTTTCCGAAGGAAAATCTTCCGAACTTCGGAAAGGAAAAATGTTCGTTGATGAGAATTAGATTCTCAAAATACATTATTTGAGGAGTATGGAATTTATTAACATTGTAGAAATTTATTTACGGATTTGGTCACGTAGGGCCCACCCGAGAAATTTTACGTTTTGTGGGGCCCACGAGGGTTACGAAATTCTATGGACGAATGGGAGGGCGACACGTGTCACCCCCACATGGGCTTGTTCGAAATGGACCAAGGACAAATGGGTCATTTGACCAAGAGTAAGATGATCAAGTCTTGCAAGCCCAAAGCTTGATAAAATTGACCAAGTCAACTAAGCCAAGTTGGCACTTGATATTTAGTCTCTTTCATCCAAGCCACACAAGTGTTTTGATCTAAGCCCTCCATTGTGTTATATATTCAACCTTGTAGCAAGACTTAGCTCACAACACTTAGAAAAAATTAGAGAAAATTTGAGCTTGAATAAGATAGCTCTCGGCTTTGTGCCCATTCCCACACAAAACATTTTCATTTGTGGTTCATAATTCACAATACTTTAACCCAAGGTTCCTATGGGTATTGTAAGGATATATCAATAGAAAGATCCCGGAAAAACGACATTTTCACGTTAGTCGCAAGGCGAAAACCTAAGGTGTTCTTCAACTTTGAAGTTGGAAATTGAAGGGAAGTTGTTTGTGAACTTCTAAGCGCTTCAAATAGCAGATTGGAGCGTGAAGGAAATGAGCTAAGATTGCTAAGGAGCGACTTTGAATCTTGGAATTTTATAAGGGCTTATCAAGGTAATAATCTTGTCGTTTTAGTGATTAAAGATTACTTATTGTTATACCCCGTATTTGTTACACCCCGTAGTTCCAGTGTATGTATATGAGGACGTACGTACGTAAATACGACATTAAAATTGGAAAGGAAGAAAGATGTGATTTTTCGACGGAAAAGTTTCCGAATTTTGAGAAGGAAAAATGTTCGTTAATGGGAATTGGATTCCCAGATTTGGTATTCGGACTTTTTGGAATATTTGAGAATTATGGAATTTTATTTCCGAAATTGGTCACGTGGGGCCCACGGGAGAATTTACGGTTTTGTGGGGCCCACTTTACTTTCGGATTTTTGGCATTGCGGATATTTTCGGAAGATGAAATATTTTGGACGAGTAGGGGGGCGACACGTGTCACCCCCGTGTGGCCATGTTGGCCGAATTGGAGAAGGCCAAGTGGGACGTTTTTAGGTGGACAAGTGGCCCATTTTTGTGGTGGCCACTTGTCCCATTTTTGTGGTAGCCAAATGGTTGCCCAACTACCCACACACATGTACCCCATCCTCACCACACACTTGCCTAGATCTTGACCATTGATTTTCCTATAAATACCCCATTGTTTCAAGACTTATTTCATCCACACTTTGAGATTCTAAGTCACAAAATACTCCCTCTTTGTTGAGGTTCTCGTCCTACTCTCCCCCTTGGTGTAGGAAAAATTCTTCAAGTGTTGATATAGTCCCAAATACCTTAGCCTAGTATCCCTAGTTGTATTCCAAGTTATTTCAATACTATGAGCCCGGAAATTCTACTTTATTCCTTTAGTCGCAAAAGCAAGCCACAGAAAAATCTTCATAGCTTAGATGAAGTGTTAAGAAGTTATTTGGAAACTTCTAAGGGTTGCTTGGAGCGGGTTGGGCGTCGAGGAATTGAAGCTAAACGTTGCTCGTGATCGACTTATAATCTTGGATAATTTTGGGCTTATCGAGGTAATGATCTATGTCCCTATTGTAATTGGAAATTACATGTTGTAGTAGTTAATCATTGAGTATAAGATATATTGGAAGTATAATTATAAGGAATTGAACTGTATTTACATTGGGTGTATTTGCGAGACTTGTAGTATTATTGTGAGTAGAATTGTACGTCAGGTTAGGCGTGTAACCCCTGGAATTGTTGGTTTGGTAGCGAGGCCTCGTTTGAGGAGGAGTTTTATGTGGTCATGCGGGAGAGTCTTTGCTGAATTTTCCGTAGAATAAGGAATCTTGTATCTAGAATTATTCTCTGAAGAGAGCTAGAGGTTGATAGGCGTTTGTGGCCTTTATAGGTTGAAGTACTACGAGTAGCGTATTCTACTTGAAGGGTGGAAAAGGCGAGCAAGGTTAGAGTACTTTGGAGCGTTTTGCTAATTGTCGATAATCGTCGCGGTATGTGAACCTCTTCCTATCCTTTCTAGCATGATATTTGTGAAATATATTTAGTGCGGTGACGCGCGTGTGTTTAAAGGAAGTTGATTTTCCTTTTGTGTCCTTGACTTGATTCCAAAGTTAAGTGACTTGTTATGAAACATTAAGGACTTGAATTATGTTAAAAGTTGTAAAATCTCACTCATGATTAATGGGTGTGTGGTCTTTAAAGAATAAAATTATCTTGATTTGAAAATAAGAATGGTTTTATCATTGGATTTAAAATGATAACTTGACTTATAAACAACTTGATTTTGGGAAAGGAGAAGTAATTTGATTTAAAGGTATAGGTTACTTGTTTTTAAAAGAGTAAGACACTTGGTTTAAAAGTATATTGCTACTTGACTTTTAAAGGAGAAGTGCCTTTGTTTTAAAAGAAGGTATGGAAATTGTTTTGGTTTTACTTTGATGTCTTTTGACTTGAGTTTAAATAATAAGAATGGAAGTATTTCAAAGAGTTATTAACCATTTTGAAAGAAAAGAAATACTTGGTTTTAAAAGCTTAAGTGTTATACTAGCTTTATGGGAAGTTAGGTATAACGACTTAAGGAAGATAGAAGAGCAGTTTACTTTTTTTTTTTTATGAAAGTCTTGTATTGATTATGGAAAGTGTAGTAATATGGTTTGATAAGTATACATGTTAGGATGCTCCGTGGGTTAGTGTCTGGTGATGTTTGTTTAACGGGGTTTCCCTTGTTGTGCTTATGTTGTTTAACGATAAGTCGTTATGTTAGTATTATATCACTCACTCTTGACATGATTAGGGGTTGGCGCCTCCGTCTGCGGGGTAGACTTCGGTAGTGTGTGACCTATGATTCGAGAATACCTCATGCGGGTTTGTGTGACCTATGCGGAGCTCACGAGTTCGAGTTAGTGTGCGGCCTTTATGGTCATGCGGTCTATGTGGCCACGCGGATCGCGAGTCGGGGCGTTGCGGGAGTAGCTACCCTCGATGCGGAATACCTCATGCGGGCCATTGGGTGGCTTATGCGGAGTCTGCGGGAAGTTCCAGACTAGACGCGCATTAGATCTTTGCGAGCGAGTGGCGGCCGATCATGTGGCGGTCAGACAGATCTCATGATCTGATTTATGACCTTGTTGGTACTGTGGGTTTTAGTAGTCGGCTATGCCTTCGTACTTACCGTGCGGTTTTATTATGACAGTAGGACACGTGTTCATGTGTATTCCTTGGTGCTTTTATATCATGAATGCCGTGATGAGGAAGATATTCCACGGGCATGATTGATGTTGTGGGCGTGAAACCCATAGTTGTATTTGAGTGATGACTTTGAGGCGTGAGTCACGACTTGACATATTTGCTTATTTATTGTGAATCGTAGTTTGGTTATCATACATGTCTCTGCTTTATATAGACTACTATGATTTCATTTCTGATATTTCGATTTCACATACTTGGTACTGTTGTCTCGACCTCCTTGAGGCTGCGTTCATCTGCGCGGTAGAGTACACGATGTTGATCCTCGCTCTTAGGGTCACGATTCAGCGTTTGGGAAGCTCCGTTTCTCGGAGGCTTATCGGTGGTATAGTCACTGTCGTTGTAAGTGCTTACATTCGGGGTATGGCGAGCCTGTCCGCCATTGTTGTCATATCATTCTTAAGTGCATGTAATCTTGTTGTGGCAGAATTGTAAAAAGGATGTATCGTTCTAGTTGTTATATATTTATGCCGAAAGGCAACTTTTCTCGAATAAGCGTTTTACACTTCACTTTATTCATGTCTTGTTTTATATTCCGCGATTACTACGATGTATGGCTACTGGGTGCGGGTAAGGCACCACTCACGGGCCGGTTGGTCGTGTGATATTTCTGAGTATGTATGTGAGGCGTGCGTACAAAAGTTCAAGCCTTAAGTAGACATAAGGGACGAAATTTATGCCTGACTAGCGAAAAGATTGTTTTTCCGACGGACAATTTTCGAACCTTGTAAGGGAATTTTGCGTGTTCAATAATTTATTTTTGCGGATTTTTCCGAGAGATGAAATATTTTGGACCAACGAGAGGGTGACATGTGTCACCCTCAAGTGAGCAGTTTGGGTGAGGAAATCTTGGCACGTTTTTTTCAAGGAAAAGGCCTTAAACATTTGGTCAATGTTTGCTAGATATTTTGTGGAGTAGATGGATAAGGTACACATGTGCAAATCTACACCCTCCACTTGCCCTCCACTTGCCTTAATCTTGGCCTTTGAAGGTCTTATAAATACCCCCCTAAGTTGCAAGAATTCTTCATCCACAAAAATATTTTCCAAGTCTCAAAACTCCCTCTCCTTTGTGAGCTTTTAGTCAAGCTCTTCTCCCCCCCTTCCTTGTGTTCTAGCCGAAACATACCCCCCTTGGTAGAAAAATTGTCTTCAAGTATTGTTGCTATGCCAAAATACTTTAGCCCAAATCCCTTGTAGTATTCCCAAGTCACCTCTATACTAAAAGCCCAAAAATACTACTATACTTCCTTTAGTCACTAAACGAAACCCTAGGAGAAACTTCATAGTTGGTTGAAGTAGTAAGAAGAAGTTGTGTAGAAACTTCTAAGTGTTTCTTGGAGCGGATTGAAGCGTACAGATTAGGAGCTAAACCTTGCTCAGGATCGACTTATATCTTAGATAATTTTGGGCTTATCGAGGTAAATAATCGTATCCTTCTATTGTAATTGGAGATTACATACTGTAGTAGTATAGAAATAAGTATAAGATACATAGAAGGATATTAAAGAAGAGAATTGAACTGTAATTACATTGAAGAATAGAATTGAACTGAAATCACATTAGAAGAATATAAAAGAAGAATTGAACTGTACTTACATAGGACTGTATTTACAGTAGACTTGAGTAGTTTGACGGGTAGGGAAATGCTGCCCAATTTTCCGTAGAATAGAGAACCCTCTGCTTAGAACTTTCTACAGAGTAGTCTAGATGTTGATAGACATATTTGACTATTATAGGTTGATACTCTGCGCGTGACATATTCGACTTGGCAGGTGGATTTCGCCAAGGAGGTATGTGATTCTTCCTATCCTCTTGAGCATGATATTTTAAAATATATATATATATAGTACGGTAGACGTACGTGTGTTAACTGAACATAGTTTTACTTGACGTCTTTTGACTTGAGTCTAAATAATAAAGAATCTTGAAGTATTTCAAAAGAATTATGAATCATTTTTTAAAGAAGAGTAATACTTGGTTTTTAAACAAAGAGCTTAAGAGTTATACTAGCTTTATGGAAAGTTAGGTATAACGACTTAAGAAAGATAAAAGGGACGGTTTACTTATGTGTTATGAAAGACTTGTAATGATTTCTGGAAAGTATAGTAAGATGGTTTGATGAGTAGACATATTATGATGCTATGCGTGTTAGTATCATGTAAACGTTTGTATAAAGAGGTTATTCTTATTTGTGCTTATGTTGTTTAACGATAAGTCGTTATGTTATACCACTCACCTCTTGACATGTTATACCGGGGGTTAAGCTGCCCCCCGATGCGAGGGATGCCTCATGCGGGTCCAGGGGACCTATGCGGAGCTATGAGAGTTTCAGGTTAGTGTGCGGGGGAATACCTCATGCGGTCTATGTGGCCATGCGGACTACGAGAGTCCAGGACGATGCCGAAGAGTAGCTACCCTCGATGCGGGGAATACCTCATGCGGGCCTAGGTGGCCTATGCGGACTGCGGGAGTCCAGGATTAGGCATGCATAATGATACTATGGGCGATTGGCCTTGCTTCGATCATTCGCAGCCTAGAAAAGACCTGTTACAGTTTACCTATTATTGCTCTTGTTTGTGATGTGGCACTATGTGCGGTTACATTGGTTGTTTCGTACCTATTTGTAGAATTGGTTTTAAAATGATATGATTTCATTTAAAGTACTTTACAGTTTCACATACTTGGTACCTGTTGTACTGACCTCCTTCGGGGGGCTGCGTTCATGCCGCAGGTAAGGGAAAGCAGGTGCTAGATCCGCATCCTTAGGATCTTTACTTTGGTGTCAGGAGCTCCATCTTCTCCGGAGGCTCGACTTTTGGGTATGATCTCCCTGTTGTTGTAGATAGTTTTGTACATTCAGGGTATGGCGGGGCCCTGTCCCGCCATAGTTGTTTACTTCCTTAGAGTGCAGTAGTCTATTATGCGTTGGGATGTAATCGCGGACTTGGTTTATATATATATGCCGAAAGACGACTTTTTCTCAGATAAACTGTGTCTCATTTTACACTTGTTTCATGTCTTGTTTTATTTTCCGCTGATTACTCTGATGTATGCCTACTTGGTGCGGGTAAGGCACGATCCACGCCCGGATCGGTCGTGACAAAAGTGGTATCGAGCGATTAATCCTCGGAAAGTGTCTACTGACCGTATCTAGTAAGTTTGATTATCGGTGTGTTGTGCACACACCAATAATCGTGAGGCTATAGGATATTTAGGATTGGTTTCCATTCTTCTCACTCACGAGATCGTGCCTTAGAAGCGTGTTATAAGTTGGACCCTCTAACGTATTTCTTTTACGCACGATTATGCCTCCGCCAGGCAACCCGCCCGAAGGCAAAGCGGCGGAGGCGCTAGTAGGACACGTAGGTCACGAGGCGAGCCCGATCTATACGAGCGATACCTCGAGTGGCGAGTTCCACGACGCCGGCCCCAGCGAGGTTTAGAGCCGCAGCGATGGGTGATGAGACCACGATACTGCACCTCCGGTCCACGGCTGGAGCGAGAGAGATGGGTGCAGAGAGATGGCGATTCGCCGAGATTGTGGCGAACGAGGATAATTTGGATCACGGCGATTCGATTCGATGGTACCGTGGTTCACCCAGTCGGATAGTTTGAGGCTACGGATTTATAGAGTTGTAGCCCGCGAGTTCTACGGTCGAGGCACGAGGATGATCCGCGAGAGTTCATCCAAGCGATTCTGAGGATCATCACGAGTGATCAAGGCTTGAGACCGAGTCCGTGATCTTGGTTCGCGTCCAGTGCGTGATACCGCAGTCGATTGGTTTGATTCGTGGGAGCTATCCCGAGGAGAGCATGCACCTCCAGCAGTATGGGACGAGTTCTCTGAGGCATTTCTCACTCATTTCTTGCCGCCACAGATGAGGAGAGCACGGGCCGACAAGTTTTTGATCTTTGAGAGCAGAGGCGCCTGATTAGGAGTACAACGTGGAGTTCGACTCGTTGGCTCGATATGTCCCTGCGTTGGTAGCAGATATGGAGGACAGGGTGCACCGCTACGTCACCGGGCTAGATGATTATATGGCAGAGTCTTGCGCGGGTGTAGCTCTTCAGCCGGGCATGGACATTGCCGCGTGCGAGCTCACGCGCTTGGATGCGAGCGTAGAGGCCGACGGGTTGTGACAGCGAGAAAAAGGCCAGGACGGCAGGGTCTTTTGGTAGCTCTCGGGGTGGACGACCTCAGCAGCAGTCTAGATTTGCACCACAGCCAGCTCAGAGCACTCCTACACCGTCTTCGAGGGTAGACTAGGGCCCCAGGACTTCGGACGTCCAGGGTAGCTGAGGTGCTAACCGATCGGGACCACCCCCCCTCAGTGTGGCCGAAGTGGTAGATCCCATTACGAGAATTGTGGTACTGCTATGGGAGTTTGTTTCACTTGCGGCCAGCAGGGTCACTTTGCGGCCGTCCACCAAGGCGGCGCAGATGGTAGGGTCGACTACGAGTGCATTCGGTCTTCATCTCCTACGATTACTCGCCCCGAGGCGTGGTACTCATGGGCCAGCGGTCGCGGCAGGTCGTGGCGCGGTCCCGATTCTAGCGGTCCTCGAACGCATTTATGCCTTGTCCGGTGGCAGACCGAGGCGTCGCGGATGTTATCCGCAGTACCTTATCAGTTTCTTGTTGTGACGTGTATGCCTTGATAGATCCGGGTTCTACTCTGTCCTATATATCTCCCCTTATTGCTAGTAGGATAGGGATAGAGCCCGAGTCCATGGACCGCTCGAGGTAGCTACGCCAGATGGGTGATTCGGTGGTAGCTTGGCGGGTATATAGGGCTTGCCGGTGTCTTTATATGCGATCGTCGGACCAGCCGACTTGATAGAGTTGGACATGGACCGATTTCGATGTGATCATAGGTATGGATTGGCTAGCTTCTTGCTACGCCAATGTAGACTGCGAGGAGAGAGTGGTACGGTTCGGTTTCTGAGGCCGGTTATTGAGTGGGAGGAACACCGTGTCGGGGGTAGGTTTATTTCCAACCTCAAGACTAGGAAGATGGTGCAGAAGGGGTATATCTACCATCTCATTCGGGTGTTTGATATTGAGGCTGCGGTACCAGATTTTCGATCGGTTCGATGGTCGAGAGTTCCCGGATGTGTTTCGGATGACCTCGGGTATCCTCCCGAGAGAGAGCGAGTTTTATGTCGATGTCTTTGCGGACACTCGGCTATTTCCATTCCGCCATACGTAATGGCACCGCCGAGTTGAGAGAGTTGAAGGACCAGTGAGAGATTAGCCGGAGAAGGGCTTCATCGGCCTAGTGTTTCTCCACGGGAGCGCCGGTATTGTTCGTGAAGAAGAAGGGCGGGGCCGCGCACGTGTGTTGATTACGAGCGGTGAATAAGGTGACCATTAAACGAATACCCTTCCGGGATTGATGATTTGTTCGACCGATTGCGAGTGCGAGATGTTTCTCCAAGATTGATCTGCGATCGGGCTATCATCAGGTGCGAGTTAGAGAGGTGAATGTCCCTAGGACTGCATTCCGGACCCGGTACGGGCACTATGAGTTCAGGGTCATGTCTTTCGGTTTGACCAATGCTCCGACGGTATTTATGGATTTGATGAACCGAGTGTTCAAGCCATTTTTGGATACGTTTGTGATAGTATTCATTGATGACATCTTGGTTTATTCCCGCTCAGAGCAGGAGCATGCGGAGCATTTGAGGACTGTGCTGAGAGTTCTCCAGAACCAGCAGTTGTACGCCAAGTTTTCGAAGTGTGAGTTCTGGTTGACTTCGGTGGCTTTTCTTGGGCACATTGTAGGGGCCGATGGTATTCGGGTGGATACGGCCAAGATCGAGGCAGTCAGGACTTGGCCTAGACCTACTACACCGTGCAGGTCTTGATTTTCGGGCCTCGCAGTTATTATCGGCGTTTCGTAGAGAATTTTGCTTCTATCTCTTCACCATTGACTAGGGTGACTCGGAAAGCGGCTAAGTTTGATGGACGATGCTTGTGGCGGGGTTTACAATTCGAAGGAGATCGACGATCGCCGTTCTTACTCCTCCAGAGGGTCCAGACGGCTATGTCGTGTATTGTGATGCGTCAGGCATCGAGCTTGGATGTGTGTTGATGCAGCAGGGCAAGGTTATAGCGTACGCATCCCAACAACTTAAGAAGAATGAGAGGAACTACCCCACCCATGATTTGGAGTTGGCAGCAATGATTCACGCCTTGAAGATCTGGAGGCACTATTTGTATGGAGTTCATGTGGATATTTACACAGACCACAAGAGCCTCCAGTATATCTTCAGCCAGAGGAGCCGAACTTACGGCGAGGCGGTGGTTAGAGTTACTCAAGGATTATGATGTCGATATCCTGTACCACCCAGGGAAGGCCAATGTTGTGGCAGATGCCCTTAGTCGTAGGTCGATGGGGAGTCTATCAGACGTAGAGCCAGAGAGGAGGGGCATGGTCCGCGAGTTGCATCAGCTAGCGAGCTGTCACGACCCGACCTCGGGCCTGCGACTGGTGTCTTACCCCGGGCACCCTAGTGATACAACATCAGAGAAAAACCAGCGGAAAATAAAAAACTCATGAAAGAAAAATAGTGAAATAAGAAAACAGGCTAACCCAAACGGTTACCTTTTGTACATAAAAGAAAACTTGAACAGTTACATCCCTTACAACCCTGCCCACAACATTACTGCACCTCTAAGAATTTTATAACAATAATGACGGACGGGGCCCGCCATGCCCCGAATGTACAAAAGTCTACTACTTGAAAGCCGTACCACGGGACAAGCTTCCGAGATATGAAGCTTTCAGAATCGACAATGATCTGTCACACCCGAACCGGGCGTGGTGGTGCCTACAGGCACCCTTCTACCTTAACAACTAAGTAAACTGCGGAAATCGAATAACACCCCTTTTTTTTTTAACCAACGTACGTGCAAGGCAAAGCCGACAAGGCTGCCATATAATATACATAGACCAAAGACACAACATCTTACATGAGTCCAATCCCACATATGAATACAGACCTCTAAGAGTTATACTGAACTATGACGGGACAAGGCCCCGCCGTACCCATAACTGTACAAAAGCCTGTACTGAAAGAACTTATACCAAAAGATAAAACTCCCGAACAGAAGGAGCTATCCAAAAACTCTGAGCAGGGTCCTACACCTGCCGATCACCAAACAGCGTACCTAAACCTGCGACATGAACGCAGCCCCCCGAAGGAGCTCAGTACGAAGAATGTACCAAGTATGTGAAACAGTAGGTACTGTAATGAAATCATAACAGTCTAAGCAAAGCAGGAGACATGTATGATAGCCAACCTACAGTACACAATACATAAGCAGTCATAACAAGTCAGGGACGCATGCCCTCAAGTCATTTCTAAAATATAACCATGGGTCTCACGCCCATAATATCAATCATGCCCGTGGAATCCTTCCTCACCGCGATCCATGATATAAAATAACACCAATAGGCATACATGAACACCAAGTCCCACCTGTGTCCTAAAAACTGTACGGGCCAAGTAGGAAAACGAGCAGGTGATAAAGCAGGGGGTATAATGTCTTGGGGGTTTACCCCTCACTTATACTCTTACCTTCGAGAAGGTGATAAAGCATCTTCGGGGTTTACCCCTCACTTATACTCTTACCCTATCTCAACCGACCATCAAACAAAACAAGCAGGGGGTATAATGTCTTGGGGGTGTACCCCTCACTTATACTCTTACCCTGGAGAAGGTGGTATATCATCTTGGGGGTTTACCCCTCACTTATACTCTTACCCTATCTCAACCGACCGTCAAACAAAACATAAGCACTACCATGTCTTCTTATAAAAATCCGGGAATTTAACCCAAGTACTACAAATAACGGAAGCATACCCGTGGAATCCCACATCACTGTCGGTACGTCCAAGTACTTACAACAAGATAGGCCTCCAACCGGAGTCGCGGCAACTTAATAAAACATAATCCTTGCACTCAAAGGCTATCGCCAGCACACATAGGCAATTCTCAATTAATCAAGCCAAAGTACTTATCAAGGCACACATAGAATAATTCTCATTTAACAAGCCAAAGTACGTATCGAGGCACAAATAGAATAAATTCTCATTTAACAAGCCAAAGTACTTATCGAGGCACAAATAGAATAAATTCTCATTTAACAAGCCAAAGTACTTATCGAGGCACAAATAGAATAATTCTCATTTAACATGCCAAAGTACTTATCGAGGCACAAATAGAATAAATTCTCATTTAACAAGCCAAAGTACTTATCGAGGCACAAATAGAATAAATTCTCATTTAACAAGCCAAAGTACTTATCGAGGCACAAATAGAATAAATTCTCATTTAACAAGCCAAAGTACTTATCGAGGCACAAATAGAATAAATTCTCATTTAACAAGCCAAAGTACTACGTACGTACATTCTTTTCAAAAGACTCCTTTTTATGTAAAATCCCAAGATACTAACACCCGTAGTATCAAGGTGTGTCTATTTTTCAAAGTAAATTACTACACTTTTAGAAAACTCATTTCAAAGCTTGAAATCAAGTAACTTCAATTTTTCACAATCTAGGCATCTTATGCCCAATAATCAAAATAGACAACTTTCTTAACCTTCCATAAAGCCGTTATAACCAACTTCCCATAAAGCCGTTATAACCCTTTATGGTTTTAGACAATTTCATTCTTTTTTTTTATAACCAAGAGACTTATACTTAAAACCAAGTATCACAAACTTTCAAATCAAGTTTCTTAACTTTCAAAAATACTTCAAGTCCCTTAATATTTAGAAAACAAGTTTCTTCTACCTTTAAACCTCAAGTAACTCACACCTTTAAAACAAGTTACTTCTCTTAAATCATGTCATTTCTCCTCTCTTAAAACAATTAAGTAAATCACTCCTTTAACTCCCCTAAAGTCATTACAACAACCCTTAGGTTTTGGAACTAAGGCACTAGCCAAAAGGTTTGGAAACCACTTCCCTTTCAAGACTCCATGCACTTTAAGTAAAATACTTTCACTTTTAAGAATCCAAACTTCACTAAGGAAATGGATTATACATACAATTTAAACATCAAAGTACAATCAAGGGAGTACCTAGAACGAATTCTATTTTAGGCAATCCAAATACAACCAAGGAATGGATCATTTAAGGAGTAGAACTTACTTTCTTTATCTTAAGGAATCATGCTAGAAGAGGAGATAGTTCACATACCTTTTCGGCTAAATCCACAAGCTAAGCCGAATACGCCGTACGTAGAAGTGTCAACCTATAATGGTCACAACAAGACTATCAACTTCTAGTCTCTAACGTAGAATAATACTAAGTATACGGTCTCTAATTCTACGGAAAATCCGGCAGCACTTCCTTTGTTTCTACTCACTTTGCCACCTTTTTCAAGGCCGAATACAATAACCAAACATGCCACATTTAAGGCTCCAAACAACAACCAACCAAAGGGGATTACACGCCTTACAATACGTGTAAAATTCCGCCCCACAATTAATATCAAGTAGTTTCCATATTCAAGCCATTCTCGGCCAACATAAATAACAACACTAGGTCCTTTCCAAATTCTTTTTCGATCCAAGTTCTTAGTTCTAACATGTTATATAGTCATTAACAACTTCAACAACTACAATTTCCTTCTTTAAACAACATGCGACGACTTAAACTAATAATCAACTTGAATTCCAATCTTATAGCTAAACATGCTAGTTTTCGGATTAGGGTTCCAATAACCAATATACTTATCCAACTACATAATATATAACTCATGCTTTCTAATAACCATAGCTACAATCAATAAGTAAACTTAATTGCTAAAACGACAAAATTTATACCTTTCCAAGCCCTTAAAATTTCCAAGATTCAAAGTCGCGCCTTAGCAATTCTTAGCTCCTTTCCTTAAGTTCCAATCCGCTCCAAGCACTCCTTAGAGGCCTATGAAGAACCCATCTTCAAGTTCCAACTTCAAAGTTGAAGAACTCCTTTAGTTTCCGCCTTGCGACTAACGTGAAAACTCCGTTTTTCCGAAATCTTTCTATTGAGATAACCTTATAATACCCTTAGGGACATTGGGTCAAAGTCTTGTGAACAATGGATCAAAATCACAAATTTTTTTGTGTGGGAACCCTCCAAACCCGAGAGCAATATTGGCTAAGCTCAATGTTCTCTCAAATTTTCTAAGTGTTAAAAGCTAGTCTTGCACTAGTGTAGTGAATATATAACACATTGGATGGCTTAGATTAATACACTTGTGGGCTAGGATGAAGGATCATTAATTAAAAAGCCAAGTGGACAAGTTGACCTTGGTCAACAATCTCAAGCTTGAAGACTTATCTTCCAAGATGGTCAATGACCATTTTACCCCTCCTCTAATTCGACCAAGACCTTGTGGGGGTGCCACGTGTCGCCCTCTCATTCGTCCATAAAAATTCCGTAACCCTCGTGGGCCCCGCAAAACGTAAAATTTCTCGGGTGGGCCCCACGTGACCAAATCCGTAAAAATAAATTTCCATAATGCTAATAGGTTCCATACTCTTCAAATAATACATTTTGAGAATCCAATTCTCAACAACGAACATTTTTCCTTTCCAACGTTCGGAACATTTCCCGTCGGAAAAACAATTCTTCCTTTCGTATCAATTTCCAAGTCTTGTTTCCTTTCGTACATTCTCTTTTACATGTCCTGGACTTACGGGGTGTAACATTCTTCCCCCCTTAGAAACATTCGTCCCCGAATGTTCTTAGTCGGTTGCCAAGATCTACAAACTCCGGCATAATCTTTATACTATGCCTAACAGTCAAAACTGCACAAGACCAATGATGCCACACATGGCCACCTCATAACACACGTGAACATATCAATGGACCTTCCGTCCGCGACCCCTTCTCACAAAACTCGAAGGTTACAGTCTTCTAAAACACGGGATCCTTAGAGGTTCCTTTCTTTCCTTACTTGTCATACTTTCTCGTACTTTCAAACTCATCTAGTACACGTACAAAATCTCAAATTTTGTTTCTCTTCTCCAATCCTTGGAGTTACTATCCAAACTTGGCCATATAGTTACTTACATTCCCGTTAAGGCTCTTCTCGGTCCTTACGACCTAGTTCCGGTGGAACGCATCCACGAACTCGTACAACGATTAACTAAACTTGGGCCTGACATCCTCGGGATCCTACCACATAACGGGACCACTACCAACTAACCTCACCCCCTTCCATACTACCAGTTGACCCGAGATGAGTCCATAACCCGACTCATCGTCACACTTAACTTCTCATTCTTAGTCTGAAATAAATCTCTCTCTTATCTCAAGGTACTCCTTACCCTATCCCCTATTCACTTAGAGGTTCGTCACATAAGCCAAAGTATTTCTACTGTACATTCTTCCTATCGGTCTTACACTGTTATGGGGCAATTACTACTTGTGAGCTCTACACAACTATAGTCTCAGTTCACTTACCATTCTTGTCAACATTCTTAACTTCTCACTTTACTAATCAAGGTATCCCTACCTCTGGGGTACTATCACTTTACAACTCTAGAAATAAAGGGAAAACATATACGCTAGGGTAAAATCTGAATCTATCAACGCACGTATGATTCAAAGGAATCAAAATATACCTGTAACCCCGTGCGATGTCGCCTCCTGATCCTGCCCCGTAGTCACGTCATCTCTGCGGTTGGAAGGACCGCCAGAACTATAAACTCCACCCTGACCTCTACCACGGCTGGCTAACATCCAACACCGCTTGCAGAACGTGCATTTGTGGAGGAAAGGGAACCAACTACCGGCCTCATAGGCTGAGCCACTTCACCAGTGCTCTTTCTAAAAGGACATACCCTCAGTATATGGCTCGGACGACCACAATAAAAACAAACACCTGTGCCATAACGGCATTTCCCCGAATGACGCTTACCACATCTGATACACTGAGGAATAGGTGGCCTCGACCGAGAATGTTATACCCCGTATTTCCAGAGTATGTACGTAAGGGAATACGTACGAAAGTCTAGCCTTAAAGATAAGCCTTGGACGTTTTTATTTGTACACAACTCACTAAAAGAATCGTTTTCCGACGAAAGCGTTTCCCACGACTTTCGTAGAGTAAATTCCGGCTATGCCATTTCTTATTTTTGCGGATTTTTCCGAGATACGAAACATTTTGGACCAACGGGAGGGCAACACTTGGCACCCTCCCATTGGTGTACTTGAATCGTCCATTTGGACGAATTGAAGAACCCTTGGCACGTTTTTTGTGCCTTGTGCACAAGTCAAGGGTTGGTAGGATATTTGTGTTTAGTTAATCCTCACCCTACACTTGCCTTGCACTTGTCTTAATCTTGGCCATTGGTTGGCCACTTCTTGACCTATAAATACCCCCTGAGAGCTGAAGAGTTCTTCATCCACAAATCTTACAAGTCTTGAAAAATCCTCTCCTCTCCCTTTGTAGTCTTTTCGTCCAAAACACCTCCCCCTCCTTGTGAAGGCCCTTGGCGAATACCCCTCTAGCCTAGTAGTTTGGCGAGGCCCACTAGCCTAGCCAAAAATCTACCCCCCATCCCTTGGTAGAAAAGTTACCTTCTTGTATCGTTATAATGCCCAAAATACCCTAGCCCAAATACCTTAGTACTTAGTAGAAGTTGTGAAGAACTTCTAGGGTTCTTGGAGCATACAACTTAGGAGCAAAACCTTGCTCGGTAGCGACTTTTCTAGGATATTATTGGGCTTACAGGGTAACTAATCCTAACCCTCTTTTGAATTAGAAAATATATCTTGTTGTAGTATAAGGATAAGTATAAATACTTAGAAGTATATCACGAATAGAATTGAACTGTTATCACGATGAAGGGTTTAAAGAAGAATAATTGATCTGTACTTACATAGGGTGGTTCACGATGAACTTATATAGCTCAGGGTAGGAAGTGCTGCCCGACTTTCCGTAGAATTGTGAACCCTCTGTTTAGAATGACCTTGAGTAGTCTTTGATAGATATCTGTGACTATTATAGGTGACTCTGCTGTGCGACATATTGACTTGGCGGTGGTTTTATTTGAGAAGGTATGTGATTCTTCCTAAAGCATGATATTTTACAATATATATATAGTGCGGTGAGCGTACATGTGTTAATCGAATAATAACTACGGCAATGTCTTTGACTTAAGCTGAATAACACTTACGGCAATGCCTCAGCTTAAGCTGAATAATAAAGATCTGAAAGCATTTCAAAGAATCTTTGAATCATTTTAAAGAGAACTAATTGGTTTTAAAGCGAAGCTTAAGAGTTATACTAGCTTTATGGGAAGTTAAGTATAACCACTTAAGATTGATAAAAGAAACAAGTTTGCCTATGTGTTTATAATGGACTTATATTGTGAAAGAATAATAAGATGGTTTGATAAGTAGACATGATATGATGCTATGTGTGTTAGTATCTTGTAACGTTTGTATAGGTGAGTATCCTTGTTGTGCTTATGTTGTTTAAAGATAAGTTGTTATGTTAGTATACTATCACTCACCTCTTGAGATGATCTGGGGTTAAGCCGCCTCCGATGCGGGGTAGACTCGGCGATGCAGGACCGTGATTCGAGAATACCTCATGCGGGTCCAGGGCCTATGCGGGCTACGAGTTCGAGTTAGTATGCGGGGTTATGCCTCATGCGATGCAGTGGCCATGCGGACAATGAGTCGGGGCGATGCGAGAGTAGCTACCCTCGATGCGGGGTTATACCTCATGCGGGCCCGTGAGTGGCCTATGCGGACTCGAGTCGAGATTAGGCTTGCGAGAATGATGATGAGGCGAGTGGCCTGTTTCGATCATTCGCAGCCTAGACAAGACTCATTCTGATTACCTATTATTGCTCTTGTTTGTGATGTGGCACTATGTGCGGTTTCCTTGGTTGTTTCATACATATTTGTAAAGCGGTTTTAAAAATGATATGTTTTCATTTAAGTACTTTACTGATTTCGCATACTTAGTACTGTTATGCGACCTCCTTGAAGTGGCGTATAAGAGGCGAGCTCTACCACGAAACAGACCGAACCGTGGCTCTCCGTATGGCACATCCCGAGAAGGGCGTAGGGCATGCCTCGAGGATCGCAAGCAGCCGGTACCATTTGTTGGGTCGTCGGAGCAAGGCTCGCGACAAAGTGACAAAAGTGGTATCGAGCGATTAATCCTCGGAAAGTGTCTACAGACCGTATCTAGTAAGTCTTGATTATCGGTGTGTTGTGCACGCAATAATCGTGAGGCTATAGGATATTTAGGATTGGTTTCCATTCTTCTCATTACGAGATCGTGCTTTAGAGGCGTGTTATAGGTTGGACCCTCTAACGTATTCCTTTCACATGTGATTATGCCTCACGTAAGGCAACCGGACCGACCGAAGGGCAAGGCGAGGAGGCTGCTAGCGAGACACCCAGTCACGAGGGCTCGAGCCCGGTCTATACGAGAGGCGGCGAGTTATGACGCCGCCCGGCCCGACAGAACCACGGTACCCACACCTCCTGTCCCCGGCTGGGCGGAGAGTTAGGAGCCTGAGAGATGGCCCGACTTTTGGCTAAAGTTGTGGCCCGTCTGAGAGAGATTGGATCGGCGGTTCGGTTCAGCTCGGCTCGATCGCGCCGTGGTACACGAGGCGAATAGTTTGAGGCTACGAGATTTCTTGAGTTGTAGCCACGGAGTTTTATGGGTCGAGGCGGAGGATGATCCGCAGGAGTTCATCCGTCGGCTTGAGGATTTTGAGAGTGATCGGGCGTCGGAGACCGGTCCGTGATCTTTGGTTCACATAGGTTGCGTGATACGCGATCGATTGGTTTGATTCATGGGAGTTATCCGGGAGAGCACGCGTCCCGGCTACTGGGATGAGTTCTCGGAGGCTTTCTCACTCACTTCTTGCCTCCACAGATGAGGAGGCGGGCTGATAGATTTTTCTTCGGCGAGCGAGAGGGCCGCTTGTCGGGAGTACAATGTCGAGTTTGATTCATTGGCTCGATATGTCCCAAAGATTGTAGCGATATGGAGGATAGGTACACCGCTATGTCACCGGCTAGACGACTATATGGCGAGTCATGTGCGGGGTTTCTCTCCGGGTATGGACATTACCGCGTGCGAGCTCACGCCCTTGGATGCGAGGCGCGAGAGTCGGCGAGTGGGCCGACGGCGAGAAGAAGGCGGGGCGGGAGGGTCTTACGGTGGTTATCGTGGTGGCGGCCTCGGCAGCGATCTAGATTCGCACCACGGCCAGCTCGAGCACTCTGCACGTCCTCGGCCTGACGGCGAGTTTTGAGGCGGACGGGGCGGGGCTTGACGCGTCGAGTAGCGAGTGCGGCGATCAGGACCACCCGGTGTGGCGATGCGGTAGATCCCATTACGGGAAGTGTGGTACTACTTATGGATCTTGTTACGATTGTAGCAGCGGTCACTTTGCGGGCCCGACCGGGAAGCGCGGTGGTAGGGCCCGGCCGTGTTCGTGGCGGCTTCATCTCCTCTGATTACTCGCCGGGCGAGGTGCTCATGGGTCGCCAGTCGCGGCGAGGTCGTGGCTCGTGTCCGATTCTAGCGGTCCTCAGAACCGCATTTATGCTTTGTCCAGCCGACAGGATCAGGAGGCCTCACCTGATGTCGTCACAGGTACCTTATCAGTTTCTGGGTTTGATGTTTATGCCTTGATAGATTCGGGTTCTACTCTGTCCTATATATCTCCCCTTGTTGCTAGTAGGATAGGGATAGAGCCTGAGTCCATAGACCCTTTCGAGGTAGCTACGCCAGTGGGTGATTCGGTGGTAGCTCGGCGGGTATATAGGGCTTGTCCTGTGACCATTTACAGTCGTCAGACCCTGGCCGACTTGATAGAGTTGGAGATGATTGACCGACGTGATTATGGGGATGGATTGGCTAGCTTCTGCTATGCCAATGTAGATGAGAGAGAGAGTAGTGCGGTTCCAGTTTCTGAGGCCAGGTTGTTGAGTGGGAGGAGCACGGTATCGCCAGGGTAGGTTTATTTCCTACCTCAAGGCTAGGAAGATGGTGCGAGAAGGGTATATCTACCATCTAGTTCGAGTGTTTGATCTCGAGGCCGCGGTGCAGATTTTTGATCGATTCCGTAGTCGTGAGTTCCCGGGCGTGTTCCCGCATGACCTCGGGTATCCCTCCGAGAGGAGATTGAGTTTTGTATTGACATATTGCCAGATACTCGGCCTATTTCCATTCCGCCATACAGAATGGCACCTGCCGAGTTGAGAGAGCTGAAGGACCAGCTGAGGGATTTGCTGGAGAAGGGCTTCATTAGGCCCAGTGTTTCTCCCCGGGGCGCGGTATTGTTCGTGAAGAAGAAGGGCGGGGCCGCTGCGCATGTGTGTTGATTACTGACGGTGAACAAGGTGACCATTAAGAACAGATACCCTCCCGGGATTGATGATTTGTTCGACGATTGCGAAGTGCGAGATGTTTCTCCAAGATTGATCTGCGATCGGGCTATCATCAGGTACGAGTCAGAGAGGTGGATGTCCCTAGGACTGCATTCCGAACCCGGTACGGGCATTATGAGTTCAGGTGCATGTCTTTTGGGTTGACCAATGCTCCGGCGGTATTCATGGATTTGATGAACCGAGTGTTCAAACCATTTTTGGACACGTTTGTGATAGTGTTCATCGATGATATCTTGGTTTATTCTCGCCGGGCGAGGAGCATGCGAGCATTTGAGGGCTGTGTTGTGATTCTCGGGACCAGCGATTATACGCCAAGTTTTCCAAATGTGAGTTTTGGTTGACTTGATGGCGTTTCTTGGGCATATTATGCCGGTGATGGCATTCGAGTTGTCTGCCAAGATCGGCGATCGAGACTTGGCGAGACCTACTACTCCGGCAGAGGTTCGCGATTTTACGGGCCTTGCAGTTATTATCTCGGTTCGTGGAGAAGTTTGCTTCTATCTGCACCATTGACTAGGTGACTCGTAAGCGGCCAAGTTTGATGGTGATGCTTGTGGCGAGGTTTCGATTCTTGAAAGAGGCGGCGACCGCCCCGTTCTTACTCTTCGGAGGTCGGATGGTTATGTCGTGTATTGTGATGCGTCGGGCATCGGGTTGGGATGTGTATTGATGCAGCATGGCGGGGTTATAGCATATGCATCGACGGTGAAGAAACACGAGAGGAACTACCCACCCATGATTTGGAGTTAGCGGTAGTGATTCACGCTTTGAAGATCTGGAGGCACTATTTGTATGGGGTTCACGTGGATATTTATACGCACCACAAGAGCCTCGGTATATCTTCACGAGAGGAGTGAACTTACGGCGAGGCGGTGGTTAGAGTTGCTTAAGGATTACGATGTTGATATCCTATACCACCGGAAGGCCAATGTTGTGGCGATGCTCTTAGTCGTAGGTCGATGGGAGCCTATCGGATGTGCGACTAGAGAGGAGGACATGGTTCGTGATTTGCATCGATTAGCGAGCCTTGGTGTCGTTTGATTGATTACGATAGCGGTGGGGTTAGAGTTCGTGAGGTTGCCGAGTCTTCCATCGTCGAGGAGGTGAAGAGGCAACGATTCGAGGATCGGCTTTGATTCGATATCGTGATCTGACTCTTCGTGAGGCAAGGGTCCTTTTGAGGTAGCACGATGGGGTGCTAAGGTTTGAAGCGGTATGTGTTCCGGATGTTTGAGACTTGGCAGAGAGTTCTTGGGAAGCACACACAGCGTTACTCTATCCATCGGTCGACCAAGATGTACCCACGACCTTAGATCGTGTATTGGTGGGATGGCTTGAAGAGGGCGTTGCGAGTTCGTAGCTCGGTGCCGTGTTGTCGGCGGTGAAGGTAGAGCACGGAGGCACGGTGGTTTATTCTGACGATTGAGATCGACACGGAAGTGGGAGGTAATCAACATGGACTTCATCACGGGATTACCTCGCACTCGGAGGAGACATGATTCTATATGGGTTATCGTCGGCCGGTGTGAAATCAGCCCACTTTCTTCCGTCGGGGCGACTTTTTGGTGAGGATTATGCGGACTTTACATCAGAGATCGTCGGTGCATGGAGTCCCTACTTCGATCATATCGCATGAGAGCCCGGTTCTGGCTAACTTGAGGTCCTTCCAGAGGGTTTAGGGGCAGAGTGAGCACAATCTGCATTTCATCCACGCAGAGCAGACGGACGGTGAGCGCACTATCCGGACTCTTGAGGATATGTGCGAGCCCGTGTTATTGACTTTAGTGGTAGTTGGGAGGATCATTTGCCTCTAGTTGAGTTCGCGTATAATAATAGCTACCACTCCGGTATTCGGATGGCGCCTTATGAGGCCTTGTATGGGAGGAAGTGCAGATCGCCTATAGGTTGGTTCGATGTGGGCGGCGGCTAGTGGGACGGTTGATACAAAGATGGATAAGGTGAAACTTATCCGAGGCGGCTATTGACAAATTCGAGTCGGCAGAAGTCGTATCACGGATCATCGTCGTCGACATCTTGAGTTCGAGGTTCATGATTGGGTTTTCCTAAAGGTGTCACCCGTGAAGGGTGTGATGAGATTCGGGAAGAAGGGAAGCTCGGCCCAAGGTACATCGGGCGTTTCGTTGTCCGCAGGGTAGGCAAGGTTGCCTACGAGTTGGATCTGCCGTCCGATCTGGAGGCAGTGCATCCGGTGTTTCACGTATCTATGCTGAGGAGATGTATCGGGGATCCATCTAGGGTGCACCCGATTGACGATGTCCAGGTGACCGAGGGGTTATCGTATGAGGAGATTCCCATAGCGATAGTCGATCGTCAGGTTAGGCGTCTGCGGACCAAGGACGTGGCTTCCGTCAAAGTCTTGTGGCGGAACGAGCTCAGGGAGGAGATGACGTGGGAAGCCGAGGAGGACATGAGACGGAAGTATCCTCACCTATTCCCCACACCTCCAGGTAAATTCACTTTCCTACTTGTAAATTTTCGTTATCGTTTCTGCCTAAGTGTTGCTCTGTGGCCGTGTGTGGCATTTACAATTGTTTAAGCTTCTTCGATAACTGTCTTGGGAAGGAACATTCGGGACGAATGTTTCTAAGGGGGGGAGAATGTTATACCCCGTATTTCCAGAGTATGTACGTAAGGGAATACGTACGAAAGTCTAGCCTTAAAGATAAGCCTTGGACGTTTTTATTTGTACACAACTCACTAAAAGAATCGTTTTCCGACGAAACGTTTCCACAACTTTCGTAGAGTAAATTCCGGCTATGCCATTTCTTATTTTTACGGATTTTTCCGAGAGACGAAACATTTTGGACCAACGGGAGGGCAACACAGCACCCTCCCATTGGTGGACTTAATCGTCCATTTGGACGAATTGAAGAACCCAGCACGTTTTTGTGCCTTGTGCACAAGTCAAGGGTTGGTAGGATATTTGTGTTTAGTTAATCCTCACCCTACACTTGCCTTGCACTTGTCTTAATCTTGGCCATTGGTTGGCCACTTCTTGACCTATAAATACCCCCAGAGATGAAGAGTTCTTCATCCACAAATCTTCCAAGTCTTGAAAAATCCTCTCCTCTCCCTTTGTAGTCTTTTCGTCCAAAACACCTCCCTCCTTGTGAAGGCCCTTGGCGAATACCCCCTCTAGCCTAGTAGTTTGGCGAGGCCCCTAGCCTAGCCAAAATCTACCCCCTCCCTTGGTAGAAAAGTTACCTTCTTGTATCGTTATAATGCCCAAAATACCTAGCCCAAATACCTTAGTACTTAGTAGAAGTTGTGAAGAACTTCTAGGGTTCTTGGAGCATACAACTTAGGAGCAAAACCTTGCTCAGCGCGACTTTTCTAGGATATTATTGGGCTTACAGGGTAACTAATCCTAACCCTCTTTTGAATTAGAAAATATATCTTGTTGTAGTATAAGGATAAGTATAAATACTTAGAAGTATATCACGAATAGAATTGAGCTGTTATCACGATAGAAGGGTTTTAAAGAAGAATAATTGACTGTACTTACATAGGGTGGTTCACGATGAACTTATATAGCTCAGGGTAGGAAGTGCTGCCCACTTTCCGTAGAATTGTGAACCCTCTGTTTAGAATGACCTTGAGTAGTCTTTGATGAATATCTGTGACTATTATGGTGACTCTGCGCGACATATTCAACTTGGCGGTGGTTTTATTTGAGAAGGTATGTGATTCTTCCTAAAGCATGATATTTTACAATATATATATAGTACGGTGAGCGTACATGTGTTAACTGAATAATAACTACGGCAATGTCTTTGACTTAAGCTGAATAACACTTACGGCAATGCCTGGCTTAAGCTTTGAATAATAAAGATCAAAGCATTTCAAAGAATCTTGAATCATTTTAAAGAGAACTAATTGGTTTTAAAGCGAAGCTTAAGAGTTATACTAGCTTTATGGGAAGTTAAGTATAACCACTTAAGATTGATAAAAGAAACAAGTTTGCCTATGTGTTTATAACGGACTTATATTGTGAAAAGAATAATAAGATGGTTTGATAAGTAGACATGATATGATGCTATGTGTGTTAGTATCTTGTAACGTTTGTATAGGTGAGTATCCTTGTTGTGCTTATGTTGTTTAAAGATAAGTTGTTATGTTAGTATACTATCACTCACCTCTTGAGATGATACAGGGGTTAAGCGCCCTCCGTCACGGGGTAGACTCAGGTGATGCAGGACCATGATTCGAGAATACCTCATGCGGGTCCAGGGCCTATGCGGGCTACGAGAGTTCGTGTTAGTATGCGGGGTTATGCCTCATGCGGTGCAGTGGCCCGTGCGGACAATGAGTCGGGGCGATGCCGGTAGCTACCCTCGATGCGGGGTTATGCCTCATGCGGGCCCATGTGAGTGGCCTATGCGGACTCCGGGAGTCCAGGATTAGGCTTGCAGAATGATGATGGGGGCGAGTGGCCTGTTCGATCATTCGCGGCCTAGACAAGACTCATTCTGATTACCTATTATTGCTCTTGTTTGTGATGTGGCACTATATGCGGTTTCATGGTTGTTTCATACATATTTGTAAACTGGTTTTAAAAATGATATGTTTTCATTTAAGTACTTTCTGATTTCGCATACTTAGTACTGTTGTCTTGACCTCCGGGCTGCGTTACATGCGGTAAGAGGCAGCGAGTGCTAGATCCGCATCCTTAGGATCTCTACGTTGGTGTCGGGAGCTCCATCTCTTAGGAGGCTCTACTTTTGGTATGATCTCTGTTGTAGATAGTTTATGCAGATCGAGGTATGGCGGGGCCTGTCCGCCATAGTTGTATATTTCCTTAGAAGTGCATGTAGTCATGTTGTGCGATGTCGGATGTAGCTTCTTGAACTATGTATATATATATCTTAGAAAGCGATGTTTTCTCACATAAAGCGTGTCTTATTTTATAAAGCTGTTTCATGTCTTGTTTTATATTTCGCTGATTTCTCGATGTATGACTACTTGGGTGCCCTGAAGGCACTAGTCACGGGCCGAGCAGTCGTGTGAAGAAAATCCTCTGCTCATAGAACCTCGACCCTGGAGCTTGGCCGGCTCCTAAATACCTTGTGGGGTCCAATATCCACACTGAGCTGAGGGTATGTCTTTGGGTAGGTGGGACGAATATCTCACTTCTTTCTTGAGGCTAGGTCCCAAAACTCACGGAATAACCAACCGGTCTAGCCTCTTCTGTGGATCTCATGCGGCCTCTATCCCCGTACACCTGTGCATGCGGCGAGTAACCTCTGCGATGAAGCGCCTTCGCTATCTTGGTCAATAACATAATGGCTTCCTTCGACCTAAAGTCTTCCCTGGCGAGGCTGGAAGCTCAGTGCGGGCCTCAGCACAGCTCGAGAAGAACTCGCCATTGCGGAACAACATCCAGGTATACCACAGGCATAAGCCTATCAACTCTCTGAGTCGACTAGTAGCTCCTGCTACTCCTTTTGCCTACAGGCGGCTGTTGCCCTCCTTGGAGGCATAACTGTAACACAACAATACGTCAGAGAGGAATTATCTTACTAACACAGCTCTATGGCACGATCTTAGAGTGAGAAGAATAGAAACCAACTCCTAAATATCCTGTAGCCTCCTGTTTATGGGTGTGGCGCAACACACCGATAACCAAGACTCTACTAGACAGTGCAGTAGACATTCAGGGTATCGCTCGATACCACTCTGTCACACCGAACCGGACGTGGTGGTGCCCTACAGGCACCGCTTACTGCATAACAACTAAGTAAACTGCGGAAATCGAATAACACCTCTTTTTTTTTAACCAACGTACGTGCAAGGCAAAGCCGACAAGGCTGCCATATAATATACATAGACCAAAGACACAACATCTTACATGAGTCCAATCCCACATATGAATACAGACCTCTAAGAGTTATACTGACCTATGACGGGACAAGGCCCGTGTACCCATAATCGTACAAAGCACATCTTGAAAGAACTTATACCAAAAGATAAAACTCCGACGAAGGAGCTATCCAAAAACTACGGCGGTCCTACACCTGCCGATCACCAAACAACGTACCTAAACCTGCGACATGAACGCAGCCCCCCGAAGGAGCTCAGTACGAAGAATGTACCAAGTATGTGAAGCGATGAAGTGCTAATGAAATCATAACATCTAAGCAAAGCGGGAGACATGTATGATAGCCAACCTACGATACAATACATAGCGATCATAACAAGTCGAGGGCGATGCCTCAAGTCATTTCTAAAATATAACCATGGGTCTCACGCCCATAATATCAATCATGCCCGTGGAATCCTTCCTCACTGCCGGCAGTCCATGATATAAAATAACACCAATAGGCATACATGAACACCAAGTCCCACCTGTGTCCTAAAAACTGTACGGGCCAAGTAGGAAAACGAGCAGGTGGTAAAGCAGGGGGTATAATGTCTTGGGGGTTTACCCCTCACTTATACTTTTACCTTCGAGAAGGTGGTAAAGCATCTTGGGGGTTTACCCCTCACTTATACTCTTACCCTATCTCAACCGACCATCAAACAAAACAAGCAGGGGGTATAATGTCTTGGGGGTTTACCCCTCACTTATACTCTTACCCTATCTCAACCGACCATCAAACAAAACAAGCAGGGGGTATAATGTCTTGGGGGTTTACCCCTCACTTATACTCTTACCCTGGAGAAGGTGGTATAGCATCTTGGGGGTTTACCCCTCACTTATACTCTTACCCTATCTCAACCGACCGTTAAACAAAACATAAGCACTACCATGTCTTCTTATAAAAATTCGGGAATTTAACCCAAGTACTACAAATAACGGAAGCATACCCGTGGAATCCCACATCACTGTCGGTACGTCCAAGTACTTACAACAAGACAGCCGGCCCTCCAACCGAGAGTCGCGGCAACTTAATAAAACATAATCCTTGCACTCAAAGGCTATCGCCAGCACACATAGGCAATTCTCAATTAATCAAGCCAAAGTACTTATCAAGGCACACATAGAATAATTCTCATTTAACAAGCCAAAGTACTTATCAAGGCACAAATAGAATAATTCTCATTTAACAAGCCAAAGTACTTATCGAGGCACAAATAGAATAAATTCTCATTTAACAAGCCAAAGTACTTATCGAGGCACAAATAGAATAAATTCTCATTTAACAAGCCAAAGTACTTATCGAGGCACAAATAGAATAATTCTCATTTAACAAGCCAAAGTACTTATCGAGGCACAAATAGAATAAATTCTCATTTAACAAGCCAAAGTACTTATCGAGGCACAAATAGAATAAATTCTCATTTAACAAGCCAAAGTACTTATCGAGGCACAAATAGAATAAATTCTCATTTAACAAGCCAAAGTACTTATCGAGGCACAAATAGAATAAATTCTCATTTAACAAGCCAAAGTACTACGTACGTACATTCTTTTCAAAAGACTCCTTTTTATGTAAAATCCCAAGATACTAACACCCGTAGTATCAAGGTGTGTCTATTTTTCAAAGTAAATTACTACACTTTTAGAAAACTCATTTCAAAGCTTGAAATCAAGTAACTTCAATTTTTCACAATCTAGGCATCTTACGCCCAATAATCAAAATAGACAACTTTCTTAACCTTCCATAAAGCCGTTATAACCAACTTCCCATAAAGCCGTTATAACCCTTTATGGTTTTAGACAATTTCATTCTTTTTTTTTATAACCAAGAGACTTATACTTAAAACCAAGTATCACAAACTTTCAAATCAAGTTTCTTAACTTTCAAAAATACTTCAAGTCCCTTAATATTTAGAAAACAAGTTTCTTCTACCTTTAAACCTCAAGTAACTCACACCTTTAAAACAAGTTACTTCTCTTAAATCATGTCATTTCTCCTCTCTTAAAACAATTAAGTAAATCACTCCTTTAACTCCCCTAAAGTCATTACAACAACCCTTAGGTTTTGGAACTAAGGCGCTAGCCAAAAGGTTTGGAAACCACTTCCCTTTCAAGACTCCATGCACTTTAAGTAAAATACTTTCACTTTTAAGAATCCAAACTTCACTAAGGAAATGGATTATACATACAATTTAAACATCAAAGTACAATCAAGGGAGTACCTAGAACGAATTCTATTTTAGGCAATCCAAATACAACCAAGGAATGGATCATTTAAGGAGTAGAACTTACTTTCTTTATCTTAAGGAATCATGCTAGAAGAGGAGATAGTTCACATACCTTTTCGGCTAAATCCACAAGCTAAGCCGAATACGCCGTACCTAGAATTTGTCAACCTATAATGGTCACAACAAGACTATCAACTTCTAGTCTCTAACGTAGAATAATACTAAGTATACGGTCTCTAATTCTACGGAAAATCCGGCAGCACTTCCTTTGTTTCTACTCACTTTGCCACCTTTTTCAAGGCCGAATACAATAACCAAACATGCCACATTTAAGGCTCCAAACAACAACCAACCAAAGGGGATTACACGCCTTACAATACGTGTAAAATTCCGCCCCACAATTAATATCAAGTAGTTTCCATATTCAAGCCATTCTCGGCCAACATAAATAACAACACTAGGTCCTTTCCAAATTCTTTTTCGATCCAAGTTCTTAGTTCTAACATGTTATATAGTCATTAACAACTTCAACAACTACAATTTCCTTCTTTAAACAACATGCGACGACTTAAACTAATAATCAACTTGAATTCCAATCTTATAGCTAAACATGCTAGTTTTCGGATTAGGGTTCCAATAACCAATATACTTATCCAACTACATAATATATAACTCATGCTTTCTAATAACCATAGCTACAATCAATAAGTAAACTTAATTGCTAAAACGACAAAATTTATACCTTTCCAAGCCCTTAAAATTTCCAAGATTCAAAGTCGCGCCTTAGCAATTCTTAGCTCCTTTCCTTAAGTTTCAATCCGCTCCAAGCACTCCTTAGAGGCCTATGAAGAACCCATCTTCAAGTTCCAACTTCAAAGTTGAAGAACTCCTTTAGTTTCCGCCTTGCGACTAACGTGAAAACTCCGTTTTTCCGAAATCTTTCTATTGAGATAACCTTATAATACCCTTAGGGACATTGGGTCAAAGTCTTGTGAACAATGGATCAAAATCACAATTTTTTTTGTGTGGGAACCCTCCAAACCCGAGAGCAATATTGGCTAAGCTCAATGTTCTCTCAAATTTTCTAAGTGTTAAAAGCTAGTCTTGCACTAGTGTAGTGAATATATAACACATTGGATGGCTTAGATTAATACACTTGTGGGCTAGGATGAAGGATCATTAATTAAAAAGCCAAGTGGACAAGTTGACCTTGGTCAACAATCTCAAGCTTGAAGACTTATCTTCCAAGATGGTCAATGACCATTTTACCCCTCCTCTAATTCGACCAAGACCTTGTGGGGGTGCCACGTGTCGCCCTCTCATTCGTCCATAAAAATTCCGTAACCCTCGTGGGCCCCGCAAAACGTAAAATTTCTCGGGTGGGCCCCACGTGACCAAATCCGTAAAAATAAATTTCCATAATGCTAATAGGTTCCATACTCTTCAAATAATACATTTTGAGAATCCAATTCTCAACAACGAACATTTTTCCTTTCCGACGTTCGGAACATTTCCCGTCGGAAAAACATTTCTTCCTTTCGTATCAATTTCCAAGTCTTGTTTCCTTTCGTACATTCTCTTTTACATGTCCTGGACTTACGGGGTGTAACAGATCCTAAGAGAGCGGATCAGCAAGCTATGTACTTCAACCCGCGGCATGAACGCAACCCCCCGAAGGAGGTCAGTACAACAGGTACCAAGTATGTGAAACTGAAAAATACTGTAAGTGAAATCATAACAGTCCATATAAAACAAGAGACATATATGATAACCAAACTACAGTTCACAATATATATATAGCAGTCATGTCAAGTCAGGGACTCATGCCCGTAAAATCATCACTCAAGCACAACTCGGGAATTTAACCCGCACAACGGCCGCATGCCCCGGCATCTCACCTCGGTATAAGCATGGCCCTGGAACCATCCTAGTGGGCCCATACCCGTGGACCATCCAACGTGTCAGTATGCCCAAAGGAGATAACAAGATAATACTCACTGTGGAAGCATACCCGTGGGCTACCCAACGTGTCAGTATGTCCAGACAAATAACAAGATAATACTCACTGTGGACGCATACCCGTGGGCTACCCAACGTGTCAGTATGTCCAAACAAATAACAAGATAACACTCCTAATGGAAGCATACCCGTGGGCTACCCAACGTGTCAGTATGTCCAAGAGGATCGATATAGTGGAAGCATACCCGTGGGCTACCCAACGTGTCAGTATGTCCATCAATCAACCAGATAGCCGGCCCTCCATCGAGAGACTCGGTAGCACACAATCAAACATTTTCACAACAAAGGCTATCACAACAAGCATAGGCAAGTTCAACGTACTCATAGTCCTTTATTTTATTATAACGAATCTGGGTGTTAACCCCAAGGTACTACATACTTTAACTCTTTAAAAGATCCATTTCTTTCACCAAAGTCACACGATACCCGTAGTATCAAAATAGAGTAATTATCTTTTTAAGAAAACCAAAACAATTTCCATACATTCTTTTTAAACCAACTTAAGACAAAATGTGACTTCTTTTTAAACGAAAACACTTCAAATTCTCAAGTCTATCTCTTTTATAATTCAAGCTTCTTACTTTGGAATTTAGGAAGATCAAAACTTGTTATATGGTTCTTATTAAAGCAGCCATGATCTAGAAAATGTAATACAATTTTGTCTTATCTTAGCTTCTATGCAGATGGAGGTTTCTACTGGTTTTAATAATAATTAATTGGTCAATACATTTTCCTTTATTAACGCTGCAGTGGTTTGTTCGATACTTATTCTCATTTCCGAAATCAATATGACTTATTCCTTTTAAAACACAATTACCCATTTCTCAAAAATGCGGTTTCACAACTTTTAACACCAACCAAGTCATTTATAAGTCAAGTCTCTTATCTTTTAAAAAACCACAAACCATTTCTTTACCTACATGAAGTTGTTATAACAAACTTCCATAAAGCCGCTATAACACTTTATGTTTTACACCAACCAAATACAACCATAAACATTTATGAGACCAAGAGGGCTTATTCTTTTACACCCTAGTACCCATTACTAACGAATAAGATTTTACTACTTTTTCCACACAATGAAGCCCTTTACACTTCATATCAAGTCAAAGCACAAAAGGGAAATCAAATTCCTTTAACACACGTGCGTCTACCGCACTATATATTTCACAAATAGTCATGCTCAAGAGGATAGGAAGAATCACATACCTCGCGACGATTATCGACAAGTAGCAAACTATTCCAAAGTACTATACTCTTGCTAGCCTTTTCCACCCTCCAAGTAGAGTATGCTACTCGTAGTACTTCACCCTATAATGGTCATAATACGTCTATTAGCTCCTAGCTTTAACGTATAATACTCTAATTGCAAAGCCCCTTATTCTAGGGAAATTTGGGCAGCATTTCCTTTGTTTCTACGTACTTTGCCACCTTTTTCAAGGCCGGATTCAATAACCAAACGCCACATTTAAGGCTCAAATAAATTCAGCAAATACAAGGGGATTACACGCCTAACAAGGCGTGTAACATTCCGCCCCACAATAATACAAAATAAACCAATAATTTCCATGCCATTCTTGGCCAACAATGTAACCAATCCTAAATCCCTTTCAATTCTTTTCCAATACAAGTTCTTAGGTCTAACATGATATCTAGCCCTAGACATCTTCAACAACTACAATCCCCACCCCCCCTATACAACATGCGACGACTAAATTAGTAACCCAATTGAAGTTACAATCTTAAGGCTAACATGCCCATTTCGGTTTTCAACAAGACAACAAGATCCAAATCTATTCAAACTTAAATATAACAGCCTCAGGCTCATTTCTAAACTACTATAACAAGTATTAACTCATATCCAAGAGAAAGGGAAACTTTTACCTTTTGGAATAGCCCACAAAAGCCCTTTTCTTCCACTTCTTTCCCGTCAACTACGCCCACCAGCGCTTCCCACAAGTTCACCCACACTTTGCCTTCTTGCCGCCGCTCCAACAATTTTCCCCTTAGGCTAGGTTTTCTTCACAAACTAGAGAGAAAGGGAGAGAAGTTCTTAGGAGGGTTTCCAAAATGAAATGGCCAAGTCTTCCAAGACTTGGCCCTAAAATAGGCCCCTTTCCTAGTCAAAAGGATGGGAGGGACACTTGTCACCCTCCCATAGGATTTTAACAAAAAATCCCCTGATTTTCGCCCATTACCGCAGAAAAAATCCGCTTGGCGCTGCTGCCCACGCGCCGCGACGCTCCACTTCCGAAATTCCTGCATTCAGCGCGCTGGGACCCCTGAACCGAAACCACTGCTTTGCCTGTCTGCGCACCGAACTTGTAACTTCCATAACTTTTGACTCTGATGCCCTATCGACGAACGGTTTGTTGCGTTGGGAACTAGATTTAACGGACTACACACTAGGCTTTTTAAACACCTAACAATTATTAACAACTGGGGTACAACACTCCAAGGTAGACTCAAAATCCGTCCAACACATGTTTGTCAACTTATCTTTCCACTTTCAAATCTTATATTCCTTGGTATGTTCTTATCTTATCTTCTTGAATTTACGGGGTGTAACATTCTCCCCCCCTTAGAAACATTCATCGCGAATGTTCCTTCTAAGTCTCCAAAACGCAGACGCTGGTGTAGTCTTCACTACTACACCCACAAAAATCAATTATGCCTCCCATGGCCATAATATCACACATGCGCAAAACTCTAAATTCCAGCCAATGAGGGATCATCTCTAATATCACAAAAAGCTCCCACCACTCATGGACTTATCACCCGAATACACTCCCCGTATACTATGTACTCCGACAAAGACAACTGTAAAATCTTTTACTCTAGCTGGCCTTACCGCTAAGGTCTCGATTGTTATAAATTCTAAAGTTCAAAGTTTCTCATCCCCAGACTTACCCTTTTTCACTAGCCAAGCTTCTAAATCACATTTTTAACACAAAGCTATCCGAACATAACACTTAACACATCACCATAACATCAATGCCTACTAGTCTCTAGAGGGTTAATAATATACCTGTAACTATTGCTTCACTTTCCCTTTTGTCGTTCTACTCATGTTCCTTCCCTGCACGACGCACAAAAGGAGGAGATGAATCAGCCACTGATCCCGAAGGCTGAGTCTCTACATCCGCGCTACCTCTGGTTGGACAATTTCTCGCAAAATGGCCCTGCTGGCCGCATGTAAAACAAACTCCCATTCCAGCACGACACTCCCCATCATGGAGCCTACCACAACGAGGTAGGGGTGGTCCCATCTGACTAACGTCCCTGCTCCCCAAAAAACCTGAAGCCTTGGAGCCCTGACCTGCTCCGGAATCTCCCGAACGTCCTGAAGACTGTGGCGGAGCACTCCGTACTGGCGGAGGCGCATAACTAGTCTGCTGCTGAGGCTGCCTGCCTCGAAGGTCACCAGAGGACTCTGTTGTCCTGGCCCTCTTCTACTGATCTCGATTATTCCGCCGACTTACATTCTCGGTCTGCGCGCATAGTTCGATGCGGGCAATGTCCATGCCCGGCTGAAGAGCTACTGCTGTGCATCCCTCCGCTAAATAATCATCGAGCCCGGTGACATAACGGTGCACTCTATCCTCCATATCGGCTACCAAAGCGGGGACATACCGGGCCAATGAGTCAAACTCTACATTGTACTCCCGAATCAGGCGCCTCTCGTCTCAAACATCAAAAATCTGTCGGCCCGTGCTCTCCTCATCTGTGGCGGCAAGAAATGGCCAAGGAAAGCCTCTGAGAACTCGTCCCATACAGCTGGAGGCGCATGCTCCCCCCGGGACAGCTCCCATGAATCAAACCAGTCGACTGCAGTATCACGCAGCCGATGTGAACCCAAAACCACTGACTCGGTCGCCGAAGCCTTGATCACTCTCATGATCCGCTGTAACTGTCGGATGAACTCCTGCGGATCATCCTCAGGCCTCGACCCGTAGAACTCAGGTGGGCTGCAACTCAGAAAATCCCGTAGTCTCAAACTATCTGATCTCGGGTGAACTACGGGTACTACTGGAACTGGAACTGCTGCATCCAACCTATCCTCGTGTCTCGCCACGATCCTGGCTAACAACTGGGCCATCTCCTTGTACCCCATCTCCTCTGCCCCAGGCTGTGGGACTGGAGGCTCAGGTGCCGTGGTCTCAGTAGAGACCGCTGCTGCTCTACTCGCAGCTCCCTCACGCCGCCTTCGCCTGCTCGTTGCCTTGTGTGGAGGCATAAGCGGTACAAAAAGTGCGTCGGAGGAGTCCAACTTATAACACACTCTAAGGCACGATCTCGAGTGAGAAGAAGAAACCAATCCTAAATATCCTATAGCCTCACGATTATAGATGTGGTGCACAACACCGATAATCAAGACTCTCCGGATACGGTGCGTAGACACTTTCAGGATTAATCGGTTCGATACCACTTTTGTCACGACCCGACCTCGGGCCCGTGACTGGTGCCTTACCCCGGGCACCCTAGTGATACAACATCAGAGAAAAACCAGCGGAAAATAAAAAACGCATGAAAGAAAAATAGTGAAATAAGAAAACAGGCTAACCCAAACGGTTACCTTTTGTACATAAAAGAAAACATGAACAGTTACATCCCTTACAACCACAACAAGGCTCTGCACCTCTAAGAATTTTATAACAATAATGGCCAGGCGAGGCCCATGCCACGAATGTACAAAAGTCTACTACTTGAAACCGTACCACATGACAAGCTTCCGAGATATGGAGCTTTCAGAATCGAGCAATGATCCTCGGAGGCGGATCAACAAGCTATGTACTTCAACTGCGGCATGAACGGCCCCGAAGGAGGTCGATCTGACAGTACCAAGTATGTGGCGAAAAATCGTAAGTGAAATCATAACAGTCCATATAAAACAGGAGACATATATGATAACCAAACTACAGTTCACAATATATATATAGCAGTCATGTCAAGTCAGGGACTCATGCCCGTAAAATCATCACTCAAGCACAACCCGAGAATTTAACCCGCTGACGGCGCGTACCGACATCTCACCTCGGTATAAGCATGGCCCTGGAACCGTCCTAGTGGGCCCATACCCGTGGACCATCCAACGTGTCAGTATGCCCAAAGGAGATAACAAGATAATACTCACTGTGGAAGCATACCCGTGGGCTACCTAACATGTAAGTATGTCCAAACAAATAACAAGATAATACTCACTGTGTACGCATACCCGTGGGCTACCCAACGTGTCAGCATGTCCAAACAAATAACAAGATAACACTCCTAATGGAAGCATACCCGTGGGCTACCCAACGTGTCAGTATGTCCAAGAGGATCGATATAGTGGAAGCATACCCGTGGGCTACCCAACGTGTCAGTATGTCCATCAATCAACCAGATAGCCGACCCTCCATCGAGAGACTCGGTAGCACACAATCAAACATTTGCACAACAAAGGCTATCACAACAAGCATAAGCAAGTTCAACGTACTCATAGTCCTTTATTTTATTATAACGAATCTGGGTGTTAACCCCAAGGTTCTACGTACTTTAACTCTTTAAAATATCCATTTCTTTCACCAAAGTCACACGATACCCGTAGTATCAAAATAGAGTAATTATCTTTTTAAGAAAACCAAAACAATTTCCATACCTTCTTTTTAAACCAACTTAAGACAAAACGTGACTTCTTTTTAAACGAAAACACTTCAAATTCTCAAGTCTATCTCTTTTATAATTCAAGCTTCTTACTTTGGAATTTAGGAAGATCAAAACTTGTTATAATGTTCTTATTAAAGCAGCCATGATCTAGAAAATGTAATACAATTTTGTCTTATCTTAGCTTCTATGCAGATGGAGGTTTCTACTGGTTTTAATAATAATTAATTGGTCAATACATTTTCCTTTATTAACGTTGCAGTGGTTTGTTCGATACTTATTCTCATTTCCGAAATCAATATGACTTATTCCTTTTAAAACACAATTACCCATTTCTCAAAAATGCGATTTCACAACTTTTAACACCAACCAAGTCATTTATAAGTCAAGTCTCTTATCTTTTAAAAAGCCACAAACCATTTCTTTACCTACATGAAGTTGTTATAACAAACTTCCCATAAAGCCGTTATAACACTTTATGTTTTACACCAACCAAATACAACCATAAACATTTATGAGACCAAGAGGGCTTATTCTTTTACACCCTAGTACCCATTACTAACAAATAAGATTTTACTACTTTTTCCACACAATGAAGCCCTTTACACTTCATATCAAGTTAAAGAACAAAAGGGAAATCAAATTCCTTTAACACACGTGCGTCTACCGCACTATATATTTCACAAATAGTCATGCTCAAGAGGATAGGAAGAATCACATACCTCGCGACGATTATCGACAAGTAGCAAACTGTTCCAAAGTACTATACTCTTGCTAGCCTTTTCCACCCTCCAAGTAGAGTATGCTACTCGTAGTACTTCACCCTATAATGGTCATAATACGTCTATTAGATCCTAGCTTTAACGTATAATACTCTAATTGCAAAGCCCCTTATTCTAGGGAAATTTGGGCAGCATTTCCTTTGTTTCTACGTACTTTGCCACCTTTTTCAAGGCCGGATTCAATAACCAAACGCCACATTTAAGGCTCAAATAAATTCAGCAAATACAAGGGGATTACACGCCTAACAAGGCGTGTAACATTCCGCCCCACATTAATACAAAATAAACCAATAATTTCCATGCCATTCTTGGCCAACAATGTAACCAATCCTAAATCCCTTTCAATTCTTTTCCTATCCAAGTTCTTAGGTCTAACATGATATCTAGCCCTAGACATCTTCAACAACTACAATCCCCCCCTATACAACATGCGACGACTAAATTAGTAACCCAATTGAAGTTACAATCTTAAGGCTAACATGCCCATTTCGGTTTTCAACAAGACAACAAGATCCAAATCTATTCAAACTTAAATATAACAGCCTCAGGCTCATTTCTAAACTACTATAACAAGTATTAACTCATATCCAAGAGAAAGAGAAACTTTTACCTTTTGGAATAGCCCACAAAAGCCCTTTTCTTCCACTTCTTTCCCGTCAACTACGCCCACCAGCGTGTCACGACCCAACCCCGGGGCGGCGGTACCTGCACCGGTACCACTATCGGTATCGTCGAGAGAATAGCAATGAACATACATGAAACAAAATCAGTATAAGGTGAACATCACTAGCAAGCGATAAGGCGCTTTCATAAAATAACTTAACCGAAAGTGAAAGCGACATCTTATCATTACTGGCCAAACCACAAACGTGACTACTGCACTCAGGAATAACAATCGTGGCGGGGCGGGGCCGCCATACCCCTGATGTACAAAAGTCTATAACCTCGGGAATCATACCAAAGACAAAGCCTCGGAGGATGGAGCTTTCGAAGTGAACGGTGATCCTAAGAGTGCGGACCACCAAAGCTCGTATCTCGACTGCGGCATGACGCGGCCAGAAGGAGGTCGATAACAGTACCAAGTATGTGGCGAGAAAATACGAAAATACCTCATAAGTCTAAAATAGCGGGGACATGTATAAAATCAGTTTACGTAACACCATACCTTACCAACAATGAGAAAATCACCATATACTATCGCATGAAAATAGGAAGCTCATAATCAACACGTCCAAGTAAACTCATATAGAGACCATGGAAGCATACCCGTGGAATCCTTCATCACTGACGGCACGTCCAATAAACTCATACTAAGACAATGGAAGCATACCCGTGGAATCCTTCGTCACTGGCGGTACGTCCAATAAGCTCATAACTTCTTTAGGCTTTCATTAACATACAAAATGAATCTCATTTTCATGACCTTATTCAAGAAAACCCAACTCTTTAACCTTTCATAAAGTTATTATAACCAACTCCCCATAAAGCCGTTATACTAACTTTATGCTTTAAAGCTTTAGACGTTCATACTCTTTCATAAGGCCGTTACAACTAACCTCCCATAAGGCCGTTATAACTCCTTATGTTTCAAAAGATTTCGTTCTTTTTATTAACCAAGAGACTTATACTTCAAATCAAACTCACACAATTTCCGTAATACTTCTTCATGTCACGAAATCCTTATCTACCTTATTTAGGTTAAACCATTACTTAGGAATAAGTGGGTTAGCTCTCTAACCCAACCAACTTAGACATTTTCGTAAAACAAGTCAAGTACAACAAATAGATTTACTTCATTTAAAACACGACGTCTCCGTACTATATAGTTCAAACTACTCATGCTCAAGAGATAAGAAAGCTCCACATACCTCTTTGGTCAATCCACTTGCTAAGCTCAACTACAATTAGTAATATTTCAACCTATAATAACCATGATATGTTCATTAACCTCTAATTCCAATGTAGAATAATCTAACTCAAAGCCACTAAAATTCTATAGAAAATTGGGCAGCATTTCCTTTGTTTCTACTCACTTTGCCACCTTTCTTAAGGCCGAATTTACCATCAAAACACCACATTGTAAGGCTCAATCAATCCAACAATTTAAAGGGGATTACACACCCAAAATTCTGTCCCATAAGTTTACAATAATTCACTTAACAATTCTAGGGTGGTTTTAGGCTACAACATGCTCATAATCTCTTCTTAACCCATTCTTCATAACCAAACCACATTTCTAGCATGCAATGACTCTAAGAGCATTATTTACTACCACAAGTTCTTTCTTCTTAACATAACACTATAAACTAAATCTAAAGGAAGAATCATTACCTTAAAGTTTTAGCCAAAACTTATTCCAAGTATTGCTAGCTTCCTTGCCAAGAACACCACCACAACAATGCCAACAAGCTAGCTACAAGCTTCCCTTTTGGTTCTTAACTATTCAGATTTTTCTAAGGGTTTTTAGAGAGAAGGGGGAGCAATTTGAGAGAGAGAGAGAAGATGAAAGATAGAAAATGTCCAAGTCTTGGTCAATATATTGCATGCAACAGAAAATCAGATGGGGGGGGACACTTGTCACCCTCCCATGGTCTCTTTTAAAACAAAAATCAGACTTTTCTAAGTTTTTCCGCCCAAAAATCTCGCCTCGGCGCGGCCGCCGCCGGCGCCATGGCAAACTCAGCGGTCTCTCGATCTTTGGCGCGCCACGCTATTCGGCGCCGCGGCTACCTTCAGCGACCCTTGAACTTTGCGCGCGCGCCCGCATCCGCGCCATGCGCCTCGCCGCTCAAACACATTTGTCCGATCACGCACTGAACTTGTAACTCTCATAACTTTCTACTCCGACGTCCTATCGACGAACGGTTGGTTGCGTTGGAATCTAGACTCAACGAACTACGCCCCAGGCTTTTGAAACACTTAGGAACTCTCAATGTACCGGGTCATAACCCGCCTTAAAGTTGACTAAAACCCGTCCGGAACAACCCATCAACCTATCTTCTGAAAATTTTAAGTCTTACCCCCTTTCGTACGCCCTCATGCGCATGACCTGAACTACGGGGTGTAACACAGCGCTTCCCACAAGTTCACCCACACTTTGCCTTCTTGCCGCCGCTCCAACAATTTTCCCCTTAGGCTAGATTTTCTTCACAAACTAGAGAGAAAGGGAGAGGAGTTCTTAGGAGGGTTTCCAAAATGAAATGGCCAAGTCTTTAAAATAGGCCCCTTTCCTGGTCAAAAGGATGGGAGGGACACTTGTCACCCTCCCATAGGCTTTTAACAAAAAATCCCCTGATTTTCGCCCATTCTGCGAAAAATCCGCGCGCGCGCTTCCACTTCCAGAAATTCCTCGCATTCGGCGCGCGCCCTGCATTCCGGCGGCGCGGCGCTGCGACCTCTGCGAACCCCCAATACAACCGCGCCGGCCCGCCTCCGGCGCGCGGCTGGGACCCCGATCGAAACCATCTGCTTTGCACATCTGCGCACCGAACTTGTAACTTCCATAACTTTTGACTCCGATGCCCTATCGACGAACGGTTTATTGCGTTGGGAACTAGATTTAACGGACTACACACTAGGCTTTTTAAACACCTAACAATTCTTAACAACTGGGGTACAACACTCCAAGTTAGACTCAAAATCCGTCCAACACATGTTTGTCAACTTATCTTTCCACTTTCAAATCTTATATTCCTTGGTATGTTCTTATCTTATCTTCTTGAATTTACGGGGTGTAACACGAGCCTTGGAGTCCGATTGATTGGTTCTGATAGCAGTGGGGTTCGAGTTCGAGAGGTTGCCAAGTCTTCCATCGTCGAGGAGGTGAAGAGGCAACAGTTTGAGGATCCGGTTTTGACACGGTACCGTGATACGACTCTTCGTGAGGGGAAGGGTCCTTTTGAGGTAGCACCTGATGGGGTACTAAGGTTTGAGGGCAGGTTGTGTGTTCCAGATATTGCAGGACTTCGGCAGCAGGTTCTAGGGGAAGCACACAGCGCGCGTTACTCTATCCATCCGGGGTCGACAAAGATGTACCACGACCTCAGATCTGTGTATTGGTGGGATGGCTTGAAGAGGGACGTTGCAGAGTTTGTGGCTCAGTGCCCGTGTTGTCAGCAGGTGAAGGTAGAGCATTAGAGGCCTGGTGGATTATTGCAGACGATAGAGATCCCGACCTGGAAGTGGGAGGTGATCAACATGGACTTTATCAGAGGATTACCTCGCACTCAGATGAAGCATGATTCTATCTGGGTTATCGTCGACAGGCTGACGAAATCAGCCCACTTTCTTCCAGTCAGGACGACTTTTTCGGCCGAGGATTATGCCAGACTTTACATCCGAGAGATCGTCAGACTGCATGGGGTCCCTATTTCTATCATATCAGACAGAGGAGCCCAGTTCGCTAACTTCCGGAGGTCTTTCCAGAATGGTTTAGGGGCCGAGTGAGCACAGTCGCATTCCATCCTCATCTGAGACGGACGAGCGAGCGCACTATCTAGACTCTTGAGGATATGCTGCAAGCCTGTGTTATTGACTTCAGGGGTAGCTGGAAGGATCATTTGCCTCTAGTTGAGTTTGCGTATAATAATAGCTACCACTCCAGTATTCAGATGGCGCCTTATGAGGCTTTGTATGGGAGGAAGTGCAGATCGCCGATAGGCTGGTTTGATGTGGGCGAGGTTCAGTTAGTGGGACCAGACACAGTTCGTGACGATGGATAAGGTAAAGCTTATCCAGGAAGGCGATTCTTGACGGCTGAGTCGGCCAGTCGTATGCAGATCATCGTCGTCGGCATCTGGAGTTTGAGGTTGATGATTGGGTTTTCCTGAAGGTGTCACCCATGAAGGGTGTGATGAGATTTGGTAGGAAAGGGAAGCTCATCCCAAGGTACATTGGGCCTTATCAGATTGTCCGCAGGGTAGGCAAGGTTGCCTATGAGTTGGATCTGTCGTCCGATCTGGAGGCAGTGCATCCGGTTTTTCATGTTTCTATGCTGAGGAGATGTATCGGGGATCCATCTAGGGTACACCCGATTGACGATGTCCAGGTGACTGAGGGGTTTTCGTATGAGGAGAGTCCCATAGCGATACTCGATCATCAGATTAGGAGGTTGCGGACGAAGGATGTGGCTTCCGTCAAGGTCTTATGGCGGAACGAGAACAAGGAGAAGATGACGTGGGAAGCAGAGGAGGACATGAGGCAGAGGTATCCTCACTTATTCCCCACACCTCCAGGTAACTCACTTTCCTACTTGTAAATTTTCTTTGGCATATGTACTTAAGTGTTGTATTGTGGCCATGTGTGGCATTTGTAAACTGTTTAAGTTAGGAGGAACTTTATCGTTATATGTCATAGGAAGGAACATTCGGGACGAATGTTTCTAAGGAGGGGAGAATGTTATACCCCGTATTTCCTGAGTATGTATGTGAGGACGTACGTACAAAAGTTCAAGCCTTAAGTAGACATAAGGGACGAAATTTGTGCACAACTAGCGAAAAAGATTGTTTTTCCGACGGACAATTTTCCGAACCTTGTAAGGGAATTTTGCGTGTTCAATAATTTATTTTTTGCGGATTTTTCCGAGAGATGAAATATTTTGGACCAACGAGAGGGTGACATGTGTCACCCTCAAGTGGACGGTTTGGGTGAGGAAATCTTGGCACGTTTTTTTCAAGGAAAAGGCTTTAAACATTTGGTTAATGTTTGCTAGATATTTTGTGGAGTAGATGGATAAGGTACGCATGTGCAAATCTACACCCTCCACTTGCCCTCCACTTGCCTTAATCTTGGCCTTTGAAGGTCCTATAAATACCCCCCTAAGTTGCAAGAATTCTTCATCCACAAAAATATTTTCCAAGTCTCAAAAACTCCCCTCTCCCTTTGTGAGCTTTTCGTCCAAGCTCTTCTCCCCCCCTTCCTTGTGTTCTAGCCGAAACATACCCCCCTCCCTTGGTAGAAAAATTGTCTTCAAGTATTGTTGCTATGCCAAAATACTTTAGCCCAAATCCCTTGTAGTATTCCCAAGTCACCTCTATACTAAAAGCCCAAAAATACTACTATACTTCCTTTAGTCACTAAACGAAACCCTAGGAGAAACTTCATAGTTGGTTGAAGTAGTAAGAAGAAGTTGTGTAGAAACTTCTAAGGGTTTCTTGGAGCGGATTGGAGCGTACAGATTAGGAGCTAAACCTTGCTCAGGATCGACTTATATCTTGGATAATTTTGGGCTTATCAAGGTAAATAATCTTATCCTTCTATTGTAATTGGAGATTACATACTGTAGTAGTATAGAAATAAGTATAAGATACATAGAAGGATATTAAAGAAGAGAATTGAACTATAATTACATTGAAGAATAGAATTGAACTGAAATCACATCAGAAGAATATAAAAGAATTGAATCAGATTTACATAGGATTTGTATTTACTGAGACTTGAGTAGTTTGACGGGTAGGGAAATGCTGCCAAATTTTCCGTAGAATAGAGAACCCTCTGCTTAGAACTTTCTACAGAGTAGTCTAGACGTTGATAGACGTATTTGACTATTATAGGTTGATACTCTGCGCGCGACATATTCGACTTGGCAGGTGGATTTCGCCAAGGAGGTATGTGATTCTTCCTATCCTCTTGAGCATGATATTTTAAAATATATATATATAGTACGGTAGACGTACGTGTGTTAACTGAACATGGTTTTACTTGACGTCTTTTGACTTGAGTCTAAATAATAAAGAATCTTGAAGTATTTCAAAAGAATTATGAATCATTTTTGAAAGAAGAGTAATACTTGGTTTTTAAACAAAGAGCTTAAGAGTTATACTAGCTTTATGGAAAGTTAGGTATAACGACTTAAGAAAGATAAAAGGGACGGTTTACTTATGTGTTATGAAAGACTTGTAATGATTTCTGGAAAGTATAGTGTTACACCCGGTAAGTCCAGGACATGTATAAGAGAATGTACGTAAGGAATCAAGACTTGGAAATTAGTACGAAAGGAAGAATTGTTTTTCCGACGGAAAATCTTCCGAACGTCGGAAATGAAAAATGTTCGTTGTTGAGAATTGAATTCTCAAAATGTATTATTTGAAGAGTATGGAACTTATTAACATTATGGAAATTTATTTTTTACGGATTTGGTCACGTGGGCCCACACGAGGGATTTTACGTTTTGTGGGGCCCACGAGGGTTACGGAATTTTATGGACGAATGAGAGGGCGAAATGTGGCACCCCTACATAAGGTCTTGGACGATTTTTAGTAAGGGTATAATGGTCATTTGACCAATGTGTAGATGACAAAGTCTTGCTAATTAAGAGCTTGACATTGTTGACCAAGTCAAGAGCCATTTGGCTTGATCCCATTCAACCAATTTTAACAAGTGTTTTAATCTAAACCCTCCAAGGTGTTATATATCATCCTAAGTAGCAAGACTTGGAATTTCTACATTTGGAAAAATTAGAGAACACCTTGTTCTTCAAAGGTTGCTCTCGGCTTTGTGGTCTTTTGGAAGAAATTTTTTTGCAATTTTGGTTCTTTATTCACAAGACTTGAACCCAATGTCCCTAAGGGTATTGTAAGGATATCTCAATAGAAAGATTTCGGAAAAACGGCGTTTTCGTATTAGTCGCAAGGCGGAAACTTAAGGAGTTCTTCAACTTTGAAGTTGGAACTTGAAGATGGGTTCTTCATAGGCTTCTAAGGAGTGCTTGGAGCGGATTGGAACATAAGGAAAGGAGCTAAGAATTGCTAAGGCGCGACTTTGAATCTTGGAAATTTTAAGGGCTTATAAAGGTATAACTTTTGTCGTTTTAGCAATTAAGGTTTACTTATTGTTGTAGTTATGGATATTAGCAAGCATGAGTTATATATTATGTAGTTGGATAAGTGTATTGGCTATTGGAACCCTAATCCGAAAACTAGCATGTTTAGCCTTAAGATTGGAATTCAAGTTGATTATTAGTTTAAGTCGTCGCATGTTGTATAAAGAAGGAAATTGTAGTTGTTGAAGTTGTTTATGGCTATATAACATGTTAGACCTTAGAACTTGGAATTGGAAAAGGATTGGAAAAGGACTTGTGTTGTGTTATTGTTGGCCGAGAATGGCTTGTGAGTATTAAACTACTTCGTATGAATTGTGGGGCGGAATTTTACACGTATTGTAAGGCGTGTAATCCCCTTTGTTTGGTTGTTGTTTTGAGCCTTAAATGTGGCATGTTGGTTATTGTATTCGGCCTTGAAAAAGGTGGCAAAGTGAGTAGAAACAAAGGAAGTGCTGCCCGATTTTCCGTAGAATTAGAGACCGTATACTTAGTATTATTCTACGTTAGAGACTAGAAGTTGATAGTCTTGTTGTGACCATTATAGGTTGACACTTCTACGTACGGCGTATTCGTCTTAGCTTGTGGATTTAGCCGAAAAGGTATGTGAACTATCTCCTCTTCTAGCATGATTCCTTAAGATAAAGAAAGTATGTCCTACTCCTTAAATGATCCATTCTTTGGTTGTATTTGGATTGCCTAAAATAGAAATTGTTCTATGTACTTCCTTGATTGTACTTTGATGTTTAAATTGTAAGTTGTATAACCCATTGCCTTAGGGAAGTTGGATTCTTAAAAGTGAAAGTATTTTACTTAAAGTACATAGAGTCTTGAAAAGGAAGTGGTTTCCAAATCTTTTGGCTAGTGCCTTAGTTCCAAAACCTAAGGGTCGTTATAATGACTTTAGGGGAGTCAAAGGAGTGATTTACTTAATTGTTTTAAGAGAGGAGAAATGACATGATTTAAGAGAAGTAACTTGTTTTAAAGGTGTGAGTTACTTGAGGTTTAAAGGTAGAAGAAACTTGTTTTCTAAATATTAAGAGACTTGAAGTATTTTGAAAGTTAAGAAACTTGTTTCGTTTTAAACGTATAAGTCCCTTGGATAGGAAATTGTTTTTTGCTAAGGTATAAAGTTAATATAATGACTTTATGGGAAGTTGGTTATACTAACTTTATGGAAAGATAAATGGCTTGATTTAATGAAAGGCAATTTGATTTTAAGGCATCAATTTCCTAAGGTTTTATAAGAAAAGGAGTCACTTGATTTAGAAACCTAACTTTAATTCTAAAGGTATTGTGACTTGCCTCGAAATGTAATTTGGACTTGATACTATGGTTAATAGTATCTTGGAAGTTTTATACTAAAGAGAGTCATTTGTTTTAAAGAGTAGAAGTATGTAGAACTTTTCCTATCTTTTGAGCATGACTAGTTGCACGTATATAGTACGGTAGACGTACAAAACCTTGATATCCTTTACTTGTTTTAAAATAGCCAAGTCGGGTGAGTTAGGAGAATAACTCACTTCTTTGAAAGTTTTAAGGATGTCTTAAGTTTTAATAAGAAGTTAAGGGACTTGAAGAGTTTTAAAGTATGTGATACTTGGTTTTAAGTATAAGCCTCTTGGTTAAAAAAAAGGAATGAATATGTCTAAAACCATAAAGGGTTATAACGGTTTTATGGGAAGTTGGTTATAACGGCTTTATGGAAGGTTAAGAAGGTTGTCTATTTTGATTATTAGGCATAAGTTGCCTAGATGGTGAAAATTTGAAGTTACTTGATTTCAAGCTTTGAAAAGAGTTTTCTAAAAGTGTAGTAACTTACTTTGAAAAATAGACACACCTTGATGCTACGGGTGTTAGTATCTTGGGGTTTTACATAACAAGGAGTATTTTGAAAAGAATGTACGAACGTAGTACTTGGGCTTGTTTAATTGAGAATTATTCTATGTGTGCCTTGATAAGTACTTTGGCTTGTTTATATGGGAATTATTCTCTAAGTGCCTTGAGTTTATAAAATGAAAGTCTATAGATTTTATGAACTTGCCTATGTGTGCTGGTGATAGCCTTTAAGTGCAAGTATTATGTTTTATTACGTTGCCGCGACTCTCGGTTGGAGGGTCGGCTGTCTTGTTGTGAGTTTACTTGGACGTACCGACAGTGATGTGGGATTCCACGGGTATGCTTCCATTATTTGTGTTACTCCTTGGACATGCTTGCGATGTGGGATTCCGGGGCATGTGACCAGGAGGAGGGTTGGATTCCCGGATCTTTATAAAAGACATGTTAGTGCCTTAAGGAGACTAAAATGAGAGTGTAGATGAATAAGACTAATAAGAAGTTAGGGGGATTTCTAACTTGCTTATTTATTGTATGACGGCCGGTTGAGATAGGGTAAGAGTATAAGTGAGGGGTAAACCCCCAAGACGCTATACCACCTTCTCCAGGGTAAGCGTATAAATGAGGGGTAAATCCCCAAGACGTTATACCACCTGCTTTACCACCTTCTCCAGGGTAGGAGTATAAATGAGGGGTAAACCCCCAAGACGTTATACCACCTGCCTCAGGGTAAGAGTATAAATGAGGGGTAAACCCCCAAGACGTTATACCACCTGTTTCCATGGATTTGCTACCCATGATTTGATCGTGAGTCTCCTATTTTTATGTTGTAGGTATAATCTTATTTACTCTCATTGTTAGTAAGGCACTGTGTACTGTTATTTGAGTAGTGACTTTGAGGGCATGCGTCCCTGACTTGATATGAATGCTTATGTATTGTGTACTGTAGGTTGGCAATCATACATGTCTCCTGTTTTGTTTAAGGCTTATGATTTCATTCTGACTTACTATTTCACATACTTGGTACATTCTTCGTACTGACCTCCTTCGGGGGGTTGCGTTCATGTCGCAGGTTTAGGTACGCTGTTTGGTGATCGACAGGTGTAGGGCCCTGCTCAGAGTTTTGGATAGCTCCTTCTGTTCGGGAGTTTATCTTTTTGGTATAAGTTCTTTCGATCTGACTTTTGTGCGATTATGGATGCAGCGGGGCCTTGTCTCGTCATAGTTCGATAAAATTCTTAGAAGTGCAGTATTCATATGTAGGATTGGACTCGTATGCGGTGTTGTGTCTTTTTTATGTATATTATATGGCAGCCTTGTCGGCTTTGCCCTTGCACGTACGTTGGTTTTAAAAAGAAAAAAAAAAAGGTGTTGTTTAAATTCCGCAGTTTACTTAGTTGTTAAGGTAGAAGGGTGCCTAGGTAGGGCACCAGTCACGGGCCCGGGGTTCGGGGCGTGACATATAGTAAGATGGTTTGATGAGTAGACATATTATGATGCTATGTGTGTTAGTATCTTGTAATCGTTTGTATAAAGAGGTTATTCTTATTTGTGCTTATGTTGTTTAACGATAAGCCGTTATGTTATACCACTCACCTCTTGACATGTTATACCGGGGGTTAAGCTGCCCCCCGATGCGAGGGATGTCTCATGCGGGTCCAGGGGACCTATGCGGAGCTACGAGAGTTCCAGGTTAGTGTGCGGGGGAATACCTCATGCGGTCTATGTGGCCATGCGGACTACGAGAGTCCAGGACGATGCCGAAGAGTAGCTACCCTCGATGCGGGGAATACCTCATGCAGGCCTAGTGTTATACCCCGTATTTCCAGAGTATGTACGTGAGGACGTACGTACAAAAGTTTAGCCTTAGTTAGGCACTTTGGACGAAAAATTGTGCACACCTACCAAAAAGAATCATTTTCCGACGAAACGTTTTACAAAACTTGCGAAGGGAAAATTCCGGCTATGTAATTTATATTTTTTGCGGATTTTTCCGAGAGACGAAACATTTTGGACCAACGAGAGGGCGACACTTGTCACCCTCTAATTGGAGGATGTTTGGGCGGTAAAGGGGACGAAAGGGTGGCTTGTTTTGTCAAGGAGTTGGTAGGATATTTTTGTGTAGTAGATGGATAAGGACACTTGCCTAAATCCTCACCCTACACTTGCATAGCACTTGGCTTCATCTTGGCCATTGGTTGGCCTATAAATACCCCTCTAACTTGAAGGTTTTCTTCATCCACAAATCCATTCTCCAAGTCTTGAAAATCCTTCCCCCTCTCTTGTTGTGTTTTCGTCCAAAACTCCCCCGCCCCTCTTGGAAGGCCTTGGCCGAAACACCTCTCCCCACCTAGCCTAGTAGCTCTAGCCGAAACCCCCCCCCCCCTGGTAGAAAGTTGTCTTCCAAGTATAGTCACTATTCCAAAATACCCTAGCCCAAATCACGACCGAACCGGGCCCGTGGTCGTGCCTACCGGGCACCCTAGTGATACAACATCAGAGAAAATCAGCGGAAATAAAAACATGAACATGAATTTAGAGACAATAATAAATTAACAGGCCAACCAAAACAGTTGCCTTCATCATATATATACATAAATACCGACGATTATCCTTTTACAAACCACCTTGCGCCACACTCTGCACCTCTAAGAATTTATACAACAACTATGACGGACGGGGCCCCGCCCACTGAATGTACAAGAACCTCTGGACTCGGGTAACATACAACAGATAAGCCTCGAAGGAAACGGAGCTTCCCAAGGCCGAAATGAGATCCTAGCGGGGATCGACAACCGATGTACTCTACTGCGGCATGACGCGGCCCGAAGAGGTCGATAACAGTACCAAGTATGTGAAGCAGTAAAAATCATGGCGAAATCATAATAGTCTATAAAAGCGGGAGACGGTATGATAACCAAACTACGATGCATACACATATGATTATATCAATTCGTGGTCTCACGCCCAACATCAATCCCGCGTGGAGTACCTTCCTCACGGCTGGCGATGCATGATATGATAACAACAAGATAGCAATCCAAATGGGAGCATACTGATGCGCTACGCGTCGTGTCGGTATGTCAAAGGAACAAATAAGACAACATTCCAAATGGAAGCATACGTGCGCTACGCGTCGTGTCGATGAGTCGAGGAAACAATAAGACAAAGATTCCAAATGGAAGCATACGTGCGCTACGCATCGTGTCAGTATGTCCAAAGGGAAACAATAAGACAGCATTCCAAATGGAAGCATACCCGTGCGCTACGCATCGTGTCAGTATGTCCAAAGGGAAACAATAAGACAACATTCCAAATGGAAGCATACCCGTGCGCTACGCATCGTGTCAGTATGTCCAAAGTGATTTAACAAAAGTAACACTATCAACAGGAACGTACCCGTGGAATTTATCCGTCACTGCCGGTCACGTCCAAGTAAGTACTCAACAAGTCAACCGATCCTCCATCGAGAGACGCGGTAGTATAGAAACACAATTCTTGCACAATAAAGGCTATCACAACAAGCATAGGCAAGTTTCACAACAACAAGCATAGGCAAGTTTCACAACAACTCAAAGTACTTTCATTTTTATGCCAAGGTCCGGGTTTTAACCCTAAAGTACTACGCGCGTTAAATTCCTTTTAAGAGATTCATTCTTTGTATAAAAGTCACCCGATACCCGTAGTATAAAATAGAGTGACTTACATCTTTTAAGTAAACCAAAACAACTTCCATACTTTCTTTTAAGTCAAGTTACTACGTTAAAACCAATGATAAAACCTTTCTTTTGTTTTCATAAGGTCGTTATAACCAACTTCCCATAAAGCCGTTATAACACCTTATGCTTTAAACCATTTTAAGACAACACAATGCCTTTCTTTTCCCTAAGGTTCCAGTTTGCCTAATTTTAATTACGCAAGTGTCTTTTTGAAACGTTTCATAGTTCGATGTCTTAATCTCTTTTAAAACAATTGAGTAACATATGCCCTAGGCGAGTAGGTTATTCTTGTTCATAATCAATCTTATTAAGCAGCCATGATCTAGAAAATGTAATATCATTTTGTCATCTTAGCTTCATGCGGATGGAGGTTTCTTTACGGTTTTAATAATACTTAATTATTCAATACATTTTCCTTTATTAACGCTGCAGTGGTTTGTCGATACACATTCTGATTTCCGAAATCAGTAAAACATTATTCCTTCCATAAAACCAAGTACTCATTACTCACGAATGAGGTTTCACACAAACATCCATATTAAGTCAAGTCTCTTAACTTCTAAACTATTAAACCATTCTTTTTATCTCTCTTAAGGCGTTACACCTAACTTCTCATAAAGCTGATATAACTTTTATGTTTTCAAACCAAGTATACACTTCTTTCAAAAAGGTTTCTTAATCTCTTAGAATACTTCAAGGTTCTTTTACAACAAGTCGGTTATAAGTCAAATCAGTTATCTTTTAAAAACCACAAAGCATTTCTCATTTACATAAAGTTGTTATAACACTTTATGTTTAAAGGCAATCAAATACATTTAACACATGTACGTCTACCGTACTACATAGTTATACACATATCATGCTAGAACAGATAGGAAGAGGTTCACATACCTCGCGACGAGTATCGACTAATAGCAAACGCTCAAGTACTGACCAAATGCGCTACACTCTCGATCAAGCGGTCACTCCACACGTAGTACTACAACCTATAGAGGCCACAAAGCGCCTATTAATATCTTTTAGATCCGACGTAGAATATTCTGAGAAAATTCGGCACCTCCCCATGGCAGCGTAAATCTCCTCCTCTAACGAGGCTACAAGCCAGCAGGGTTAACATGTCTAACCGGACGTGTACAATTCTACTACACGAGAATGCTACACAAGTCTCATGTCTGATCTATGTAATTACGATTCGATTCTCTTCTTTAAATTCAGCTTAAGTCGCAAGACATTGCGTAAGTATTATTCGAGCTTAAGTCAAAAGACATTGCCGCACAATTATAATGTTCAGTTCTATATATAGTATACTTGACTATATATTTCTACAATATGTAATTTCAATTACAATAGAAGGTCAAGAGTGTTTACCTCGATAAGCCCAAAATTATCCGAGTTTAAATGTCGATCTGAGCAAGGTTTAGCTCTACTCGTGCGCTTGACCCGCTCAACCAACCTTAGAAGTTCTAACCAACTTCTACTTATAACTTCAACTACGGTGAAGATTTACTTAGGGTTTCATTTTTGTAGTGAGGAAGTATAATAGTATTTTAGGCTTTTGTACAAGTGTAACTTTGGGAATACTAGAAGGTATTTGGGCGAAGGTATTCTGACCTAACAACAATAATAGGAGAGTATTTCTATACCACAACAAGGGGTATTTATACGAGACAACTAGGCTAGGGGTGGTATGTACCCACGGCCAAGCCTCTGAGGGAGGGTGGGTTTCGGCCAAGGGGCCTTCAAGAGGGGAGGGTGTGTGGTGGGCGAGATCACAAGAGAGGAGAGGTAGGGTGTGAGACTTAGAAAGATTGCTCAATTTTTGGATGAAGAAAGTTCATCACTTAGAGGGGTATTTATAGGTCAAGTGAAGGCCAACCAATGGCCAAGATGAAGACAAGTGCATAGCAAGTGTAAGGCCAAGATTAAGCCATGTGCTACCTTATCCATCTACCCAAAATATCCTACCTAACCCTTGACCACATTTTTAGCACAAAAAACGTGCAAGACTTAGCCAAATGCCGTCCAACCTCTTCCAATGTGAGGGTGACACATGTCCCCCTCCCGTTGGGCCAAAATGTTTCTCTCGGAAAAATCCATAAAATTATTAATGACATAGCCGAATTTTCCCTTGAAAGCTGTGGAAAGCGTTTATCGAAAACGACTCTCCGGGTGTTGTGTACAAATTTCAAACTAGCCAACTTTAAGGCTCAAATTGTATCGTCGCCCTCGTACATACTGCGGAAATACGGTATAACATTCTCCCCTCCTTAGAAACATTCGTCCGAATGTTCCTTCTCGAACAGATAACGAAGTTCTAACAAGTTGCCAACGCCACACCCGCCACGAAATATCACACGTTCTCTTCCTTCCTTACTCGTCGTGCCCTTCTCGGACACTTGAACTCTTCTAGTATACGTACCACACTTCAGTCATCGCTTCAGTTCCCAATACTTTGGAGTCACAACCTCCAAACTTGGTCATCTTACTAGCTTCAATCTCCTTAAGTCCATTCCCGCCTTCACGATCCGCCTGCAGTCGAACATATCCCCGAACTCATACGATGGTTATCTAATCATGGGCCTAGCACCCTCGTGACCCTACCACTGGCGGGACCACCCGATCTTGACCCCACTTTGAAACGGCGCGGGTTGGCCCTCAACATGGCCCCAACCCGACCCACTTACGCATCAAGCTCTTGTTCCCGATCCGAACAATCTTACCTATCTGGTCATGAAAGCTACCACTTCCATTACACACTACCTGGGATTTATCACACAAAAGCGTTCTAGGCATAAAAATGCACTCGACAAGGATCACTTGCAAAATCTGGTACTCAAGACGGCCTTACATCTAAGGTCTCAACTGTAATATTCTAAGGTTCATCATTTTCTCACCCTCAAGCTTACCCTTCTCACAACCAGGTTCTACATCACGTTTTAGCACAACGCTATCCGAACATAACACTAAACACATCATCACATCATTAATACATACAAAACTCTAGAGGGTTAAGGATATACCTGAAAATAGGCGATTCAGAGGACCGCTAAAACTGGGAACTTCCACCGCGACCTCTGGTGGCCCGCCATGTATGAACATCTGCGACTATGGGAGGTGAAGAACCATAATCGATCCCGTAGTCATGCTATCCTACCAGCGCTACCCATGGTCGGACAATTTCTCCCAAAATGGCCCTGCTGGCCGCATGTAAAACAAACTCCCGGACTAGCACGACACTCCCCACCGTGGAGTCTACCACAGCGGTCACAACGAGGTAGGGGTGGCTTCAGCTGGCTAACACCTCTGCTCTCTCGAAAATCTGAACCCTTGGAGCCCTGACCTGCTCCTGAATACTCTGGGTGCTCTGAAGATTGTGGAGGACCACTCTGTACTGGCGGAGGCGCATAACTAGTCTGCTGTTGAGGCGGTCCGCCTCGAAAGTCACCAAAGGACCCTGCTGTTCTGGCCCTCTTCTGCTGACCTTGGTTATTCCGTCGATTTCTCCGCTCCTCACCTCCAAGTGCATAAGCCTGCATGCGGGCAATGTCCATGCCCGGCTGAAGAGCTACACCCGAACAACTCTCTGCTAGGTAATCATCGAGCCCTGTAACATATCGGTGCACTCGATCCTCCATACTAGCTACTAATGCGGGGACGTCTGCAGCCAATGAGTCGAACTCACATTGTACTCCCGAACCGTCGCCGCTTACGCAACCCCAAAAATCGCCGGCCCAAGCCCTCTCATCTGTGGAGGCAAGAAATGTGCAAGAAAGGCCTCGAGAACTCGCCCGTAAAGGCTGGAAGTGCATGCTCTCCCGGGACAGCTCACGAATCAAACGATCATTGCGGTATCACGCAGCGGCCGATGCGAACCTAGGACCACCGACTCGGTCTCCGATGCCTTGATCACTCTCATGATCGCTGCAGCCGGATGAACTCCTGCGGATCATCCTCGTGCCTCGACCCATAAAACTCGCGGGTTACACCTCGAGAAAATCCGTAATCTCAAGCCCCATGCGCTCGGGGTGAACTACGGGTGCTCTGGGGCCAGGCTGCTGCGTCGGCTTATCCTCGTTCGCCACAACCACGGCCATTAATCGGGCCATCTCGCGTAACCCGTCTCATCGCGGCTGTAGGGTGGAGGCTCAGTCTTGTGGTCTCTGTAGAGGCTGCCGCTCTACTCGTATCTTCCTTCTTTGCCTTGCCGCCACGGGCGGGTTGCCTTGCGGAGGCATAAGCGGTAAAGGAAAGGAATACGTCGGAGGGTTCAACTCATCACACAACTCTAAGGCACGATCTCGGAATGAGAAGAATGGAAACCAATCCTAAATGTCCTATAGCCTCACGATTATAGATGTGGTGCACAACACACCGATAATCAAGACTACTGACACGATGCGTAGACACTTTCCGAGGACTAATCGCTCGATACCACTTTGTCACTTTGTCGCGAGCCTTGCTCGGCGACCCAACAAATGGTACCGGCTGCTTCGATCCACGAGGCATGCCCTACGGCCGCTTCCGGGATGTGCCATCTGGAGAGCCACGGTTGAGTGCATTCCGTGGTAGAGCTCGCCTCTTTATACGCTCGGCCGAAGGAGTCGATAACAGTACAAGTATGTGAAAGCGAAAAATCATGGCGAAATCATAATAGTCTATAAAGCGAGGAGCGGTATGATAACCAAACTACAGTACATACACATATGATTATATCAATTCGGTCTCACGCCCAACATCAATCCCGCCCGTGAGTACCTTCAATCCGGCCGTGATATGATATGATAACAACAAGATAGCAATCCAAATGGGAGCATACTCGTGCGCTACGCATCGTGTCAGTATGTCCAAAGGAACAAATAAGACAACATTCCAAATGGAAGCATACCCGTGCGCTACGCATCGTGTCAGGAGGTCCAGAGGGAAACAATAAGACAGCATACCCAATGGCAGCATACCCGTGCGATTCGCAGCGTGTCAGGAGGTCCCGAGGGAAACACTAAGACAAGATTCCAAATGGAAGCATACCCGCGCTTACGCGTCGTGTCGAGTATGTCCAAGGAAACAATAAGCAACAAGGCGGTAATCAAAGTGGATGCATACCCGTGCGCTACGCATCGTGTCAGTATGTCCAAAGTGATTTAACAAAAGTAACACTATCAACAGGAACGTACCCGTGGAATTTATCCGTCACTGCCGGTCACGTCCAAGTAAGTACTCAACAAGTCAACCGATCCTCCATCGAGAGACGCGGTAGTATAGAAACACAATTCTTGCACAATAAAGGCTATCACAACAAGCATAGGCAAGTTTCACAACAACAAGCATAGGCAAGTTTCACAACAACTCAAAGTACTTTCATTTTTATGCCAAGGTCCGGTTTTAACCTAAAGTACTACGCGTTAAATTCCTTTTAAGAGATTCATTCTTTGTATAAAAGTCACCCGATACCGTAGTATAAAATAGAGTGACTTACATCTTTTAAGTAAACCAAAACAACTTCCATACTTTCTTTTAAGTCAAGTTACTACGTTAAAACCAATGATAAAACCTTTCTTTTGTTTTCATAAGGTCGTTATAACCAACTTCCCATAAAGCCGTTATAACACCTTATGCTTTAAACCATTTTAAGACAACACAATGCCTTTCTTTTCCCTAAGGTTCGGTTTGCCTAATTTTAATTACGCAAGTGTCTTTTGAAACGTTTCATAGTTCGATGTCTTAATCTCTTTTAAAACAATTGAGTAACATATGCCCTAGGCGAGTAGGTTATTCTTGTTCATAATCAATCTTATTAAGCGACCATGATCTAGAAAATGTAATATCATTTTGTCTCATCTTAGCTTCATGCGGATGGAGGTTTCTCTGGTTTTAATAATACTTAATTATTCAATACATTTTCCTTTATTAACGCTGCGGTGGTTTGTCGATACACATTACGATTTCGAAATCGGAAACATTATTCCTTCCATAAAACCAAGTACTCATTACTCACGAATGAGGTTTCACACAAACATCCATATTAAGTCAAGTCTCTTAACTTCTAAACTATTAAACCATTCTTTTTATCTCTCTTAAGGCGTTACACCTAACTTCTCATAAAGCTGATATAACTTTTATGTTTTCAAACCAAGTATACACTTCTTTCAAAAAGGTTTCTTAATCTCTTAGAATACTTCAAGGTTCTTTTACAACAAGTCGGTTATAAGTCAAATCAGTTATCTTTTAAAAACCACAAAGCATTTCTCATTTACATAAAGTTGTTATAACACTTTATGTTTAAAGGCAATCAAATACATTTAACACGTATCGTCTAGTACTACATAGTTATACACATATCATGCTAGAACAGATAGGAAGAGGTTCACATACCTCGCGACAGTATCGACTAATAGCAAAACGCTCCAAGTACCCCAAACCGTCTGCTACACTCTCAGTCAAGCAGATCACTCCACACGTAGTACTACAACCTATAGAGGCCACAAAGCGCCTATTAATATCTTTTAGATCCCGACGTAGAATATTCTACAGAAAATTCGGCAGCCTCTCCCCAACAGCGTAAATCTCCTCCTCTAACGAGGTCGGCTACCAAGCCAACCAGGGGGGGGTTAACATGTCTAACCGGACGTGTACAATTCTACTACAGAATGCTACACAAGTCTCATGTCTGATACAACTATGTAATTACAGATTGATTCTCTTCTTTAAATTCAGGCTTAAGTCGCAAGACATTGCCGTAAGTATTATTCAGGCTTAAGTCAAAAGACATTGCCGCACAATTATAATGTTCAGTTCTATATATAGTATACTTCAACTATATATTTCTACAATATGTAATTTCCAATTACAATAGAAGGTCAAGAGTGTTTACCTCGATAAGCCCAAAATTATCCGAGTTTAAATGTCGATCCTGAGCGAGGTTTAGCTCTACTCCGTGCGCTTGACCGCCTCAACCAACCCTTAGAAGTTCTAACCAACTTCTACTTATAACTTCAACTACGGTGAAGATTTACTTAGGGTTTCATTTTTGTAGTGAGGAAGTATAATAGTATTTTACGGGCTTTTGTACAAGTGTAACTTTGGGAATACTACAAGGTATTTGGGCCAAGGTATTCGGACATAACAACAATACTAGGAGAGTATTTCTATACCACAACAAGGGGTATTTATACGAGACAACTAGGCTAGGGGGGGGGTATGTACCCACGGCTAAGCCTCTGAGGGGAGGGTGGGTTTCGGCCAAGGGGCCTTCAAGAGGGGAGGGTGTGTGGTGGGCGAGATCACAAGAGGGAGAGGAGGGTTTGAGACTTAGAAAGATTGCTCAATTTTGGATGAAGAAAGTTCATCACTTAGAGGGGTATTTATAGGTCAAGTGAAGGCCAACCAATGGCCAAGATGAAGACAAGTGCATAGCAAGTGTAAGGCCAAGATTAAGCCATGTGCTACCTTATCCATCTACCCAAAATATCCTACCTAACCCCCGACCACATTTTTAGCACAAAAACGTGCAAGACTTAGCCAAATGCCGTCAACCTCTTCCAATGTGAGGGTGACACATGTCACCCTCCGTTGGTCCAAAATGTTTCGTCTCGGAAAAATCCATAAAATTATTAATGACATAGCGAATTTTCCCTTGAAAATGGGAAGCGTTTCGTCGAAAAACGACTCCTCTCGGGTGTTGTGTACAAATTTCGAAACTAGCCAACTTTAAGGCTCAAATTGTATACGTACGCCCTCACGTACATACTCTGGAAATACGGGGTATAACAAAATCCCTTATAGTATTTTAGTAGAAGTTGTGTAGAACTTTTAAGGGTTTCTTGGAGCTATCGGAGCGTGCAAATTAGGAGCTAAACCTCACTCAGGATCGACGTTTATACTTGGATAATTTTGGGCTTATCGAGGTAAATACTCTTGTCCTTCTATTGTAATTGGATATTACATATAAGAATAGTATAGACTTGAGTATAAGATACACTGAAGGATATTAAAGAATAGAATTGAACTGTTATCACAGTAGACTTGAGTAGCTTGACGGGTAGGGAAATGCAGCCCAATTTTCCGTAGGATAGAGAACCCTCTGCTTAGAACTGTTTACAGAGTAGTCTAGACGTTGATAGACGTGTCTGACTATGATAGGTTGATTCTCTGCGCGCGACATATTCGACTTGGCAGGTGGTTTTCGCCGAGAAGGTATGTGATTCTTCCTATACTCTTGAGCATGATATTTTAAATATATATATAGTACGGTAGACGTACGTGTGTTAACTGAATAATAATTACGGCAATGTCTTTTGACTTAAGCCTGAATAATAATTACGGCAATGTCTTTTGACTTAAGCCTGAATAATAAAGATCTTGAAGCATTTCAAAAGAATACTGAATCATTTTTAACAGAAGAGAAATATTTGGTTTTTAAACAAAAGCTTAAGAGTTATACTAGCTTTATGGGAAGTTAGGTATAACAACTTAAGAAAGATAAAAGAGACTATTTACTTATTTGTTTATAAAAACCTTGTATTGATTTCTGTAAGGTGTAGTAAGATTGTTTGATAAATAGACATATTATGATGCTACGTGTGTTAGTGTCTTGTGATGTTGTGAAAGGGGGTCATTCTTGTTGTGCTTACGTTGCTAAACGGTAAGTCAGTTGTACTGTTATTATATCACCTACCCCATTGACTTGTTATACCGAGGGCTTGCCACCCTTGATGCGGGTCTCTACGGCCTATGTAGTCTATGTGACTATGCGGAGCTGCGGGAGTTCCAGGATTGATCATTCCGGGTGTTTTATCCGTCACGGGGATGCCTTATGCGGTCTGTGTGACTATGCGGTCTATGAGACTATGCGGACTGCGGGAGTCCAGGAGGGTACCGGGGGTTAGCTACCCCCGATGCGAGGAATACCTCATGCGGGTCTGTGTGTGACCTATGCGGACTGCGGGAAGTCCAGGACTAGGCACGCATAATGATACTATGGGCGATTGGCCTTGCTTCGATCATTCGCGGCCTAGAAAAGACCTGTTACAGTTTACCTATTATTGTTCTTGTTTGTGATATGGCACTATGTGCAATTGAACTGATTGTATTTGCAAATGGTTTTAAATACTTTGATTTCATTTAAGTACTTACAGTTTCACATACTTGGTACCTGTTGTACTGACCTCCTTCGGGGGGCTGCGTTCATGCCGCAGGTAAGGGCAAGCAGGTGCTAGATCCACATCCTTAGGATCTCTACGTTGGTGTCAGGAGCTCCATCTTCTCCGGAGGCTCGACTTTTGGTACGGTTCTCCCTGTGTTGTAGATATATGTACATTCAGGGTATGGCGGGGCCCTGTCCCGCCATAGTTGTTTACATTCTAAGTGCGTAGTCTATTATGCGGTTGGGATGTAGCGCCAAACTTTGTTTATATATATATATGCGAAAGGCACCCTTTCTCGTAAAGCGTGTCTCATTTACAATTGTTTCATGTCTTGTATTTTTATATTCCGCTGATTACTCTGATGTATGACTACTTGGGTGCCCGGGTAAGGCACTGATCCACGAGCCCGAACGGGTCGTGACACCTAGGTGGCCTTTATGCGGACTACGGAGTCGAGATTAGGCATGCATAATGATACTATGGGCGATTGGCCTTGCCGATCATTCGCGGCCTAGAAAAGACATTACTGATTTACCTATTATTGCTCTTGTTTGTGATGTGGCACTATGTGCGGTTACATTGGTTGTTTCGTACCTATTTGTAGAATTGGTTTTAAAATGATATGATTTCATTTAAAGTACTTTACAGTTTCACATACTTGGTACACGTGTTATCTTGACCTCCTTGGGCTGCGTTAAATCTGCGAGTAAAGGAAAGCAGGTGCTAGATCCGCATCCTTAGGATCTTTACTTTGGTGTCAGGAGCTCCATCTTCTCCGGAGGCTCGACTTTTGGGTATGATCTCCCTGTGGTTGTAGATAGTGTTATACCCCGTATTTCCAGAGTATGTACGTGAGGACGTACGTAGAAAGTTTGAACTTTAAGTAGGCTTGGACGAAATATTTTGTGCACAACACCCGATTAGAATCGTTTTTCGACGAAACGTTTTACATAACTTGCGAAGGGAAAATTCCGGCTATGTCATTTAGTATTTTTGCGGATTTTTCCGAGAGACGAAATATTTTGGACCAACAAGAGGGCGACACTTGGAACCCTCTAATTGGTGGACTTTGGGGCGGCAATTGGACGAAATGGAGAGTGGGAGTAGATAGGATATTTTGTGATATTTGTGTGGTAGATGGATAAGGTGCACATGGATGAATCTTGACCCTACACTTGCCTTGCACTTGGCATGATCTTGGCCATTGGTTGGCCATTGCTTGACCTATAAATACCCCCTTAGTTGAAGACATTTCTTCATCCACAAACCATTTTCTAAGTCTTGAAAATCCCTTCCCCCTCTTGGTAGTGTTTCGTCCAAACACCCCCCTCCCCCTTTGAGAAGGCCCCTTGGCCGAAAGTATCCCCCCCCCTCTTGAGTATTGTTCTCGTAAAATACCCCCTCTTGGTAGAAATACTCTCCAAGTATTGTTACTATACCCAAAATACCTTAGCCTTATACCTAGTAGTATTCCAAAAGTTACCTCTATACGTAGAGCCCGAAAATACTACCTTATGTCCTTTTTGTCTTAAACCGAAACCCTAAGGAAAATCTTCATAGTCGGTTGAAGTGTTGGGTAGAAGTTGCATGGAACTTCTAAGGGTTGTTTGGAGCGGGTTGGAGCACCCGGAGTAGGAGCTAAACGTTGCACAGGATCAACATTTATACTTGGATAATTATGGGCTTATCGAGGTAAATATCTTGTCCCCCTATTGTAATTGGAAATTACATACTGTAGTAGTATAGAAATGAATATAAGATTCATAGAAGAGAATTGAACTGTAATTGAAGGATATTACAGAAAGACTTGAACTGAAATCGCTTCAGTAGAATATTGAGGTAGAAGTTGATAGACTTATATAACCATTATAGGTTGAAGTACTGCGAGTAGCGTATTCTACTCGGAGGGTGGACAAGGCTAGCCGGGTTATAGCCGTGGAGCATTTTGCTAATAGTCGATAATCGTCGCGAGGTATGTGATTCTTCATATACTCTTGTGCATGATATTTTAAAGTATATATATAGTACGGTAGACGTACGTGTGTTAACTGAATAATAATTACGGCAATGTCTTTTGACTTAAGCCTGAATAATAATTACGGCAATGTCTTTTGACTTAAGCCTGAATAATCTTGAAGTATTTCAAAAGAATACTGAATCATTTTTAACAGAAGAGTAATACTTGGTTTTAAAAGCTTAAGAGTTATACTAGCTTTATGGGAAGTTAGGTATAACGGCTTAAGAAAGATAAAAAGAAGGGTTTATTGACTTTAAGAAGATTAAGAGACTTAATCTTAAAAAGATAAGAGACTTGACTTGGTTAATTAATATGAGTTTTGTTAAAGAGTGTGAAACCTCATTCGTGAGTAATGAGTACTTGGTTTTTAAAAGGAATAATGTTTTACTGATTTCGGAAATCAGAATAGGTATCGAACAGACCACAGCAGTGCTAATAAAGGGAAATGCATTGACTAATTAAGTATTATTAAAACCAGTAGAAACCTCCATCTGCATAGAAGCTAAGATGAGACAAAATGATATTACATTTCCTAGATCATGGCTGTTGTTATAAGATTGTTATAAACAACAATAACCTACTCACATATCAGACATAAGTTTCTCAAATTGCTTTCAAAGAGAATTATATCATTAGGTGATTAATACTATGAACTACGAAACCTTTCGAAAATGAGAAACTTGAGTAATTGAAATTAGGCAAACTTGAACGTTTGGAAAAGAATGCTGTTACTTGTTTTTACAAAGAGTAGTGTTTTGAATTACTTCAAAAGATAGTCACTCTATTTTTATACTACGGGTATTGTGTGACTTTTGAGAAAGAAGCAGATATTTTAAAGAGTTAATGTATGAAGTACTTTGGGGATAAAAACCCGATCTTGTTAATCATATAGTAGAAAGTACCTTGTGTGAATAACTTGATTGTGTTGGTTTGTGATAGTCTTGAAATACTTTCTTGTTGATTTGATAAGTAATCATGCTAGGATCTCGTGTGTTATTATCTTGTGATGTTTGTGTAAAGGGGTTTTCCCTCGATTGCGCTTAAGTTGTTTAACTATCAGTCGTTATGGTGGTATTGTACCACTCACCTTGACATAATCTCGGAGGTTGTCGCCTCCGTGCGGGGTAGACTTCGGTAGTGCATGTGACCTATGATTCGAGAATACCTCATGCGGGTCCCGGGCCTATGCGAGCTACGAGCTCGAGTTAGTGTGCGGCCTTTATGGTCATGCGGTCTATGTGGCCATGCGGACTGCGAGTCCAGGCGGATGTCGGGGAGTAGCTACCCTCGATGCGGGTAATACCTCATGCGGGCCATTGGAGTGGCCTATGCGGAGCTGCGGGAAGTTCGGGGCTGAAGCGCGCGCATTAGATCTCGCGAGCGGTGGCGGCTTTGATCATGTGACGATGCAGACAGATCTCATGATCTGATTTATGACCTTGTTTGTCTTGTGGGTTTTAGTAGTCGACTATGCCTTCGTACTTACCGTGCAGTTTTATGATGACACAGTGGGACACGGTGTTCATGTGTATTCCTTGGTGCTTTTATATCATCGACTCTGGCGGTGAGGAAGGTATTCCACGGGCATGATTGATGTTGTGGCGTGAGACCCATAGTTATATTTGAGTGATGACTTTGAGGCGTGAGTCACGACTTGACATGACTACTTATTTATTGTGAATCGTAGTTTGGTTATCATACATGTCTCTGCTTTATATAGACTACTATGATTTCATTTCTGATATTTTGATTTCACATACTTGGTACTGTTATCGACCTCCTTGAGTGCGCTCATTCCAGGTTGAGGTACATCGATCGTTGATCCTAGCTCTCGAGTCACGATTCGGCGTTTGGGAAGCTCCGTTTCTCCGGAGGCTTATCAGTGGTATAGTCCCCTGTCGTAGTAGGTGCTTACATTCAGGGGTATGGCGGGGCCCTGTCCCGCCATTGTTGTCATGTCACTCTTAGAGGTCTGTAGTACTGTTGTGGGCAGAGTTTTAATGGGATGTAACTGTTCGGTTTTTAAGTTGATTTATATATATGCCGAAGGGCAAATTTTTCTCAGATTACTGTTTTACACTTCTTGATATTCCATCTCTTGTTTTATGTTCCGCTAATTTCTCTGATGTATGTCTACTTGGGTGCCTGGGGTAAGGCACCAATCACGGGCCCGGGTTCGGGTCGTGACAAAAGTGGTATCAGAGCAGTTAATCCTCGGAAAGTGTCTACAGACCGTATCCAGTAGAGTCTTGATTATCGGTATGTTTTGCACCACACCAATAATCAGGAGGCTATAGGATATTTTGGATTGGTTTCCATTCTTCTCACTCTGAGATCGTGCCTTAGAGCTGTGTCGTAAGTTGGACCCTCTAACGTATTTCTTTCCCTTACCGTTATGCCTCCGCGTAAGGCAACCCGCCCGGAAGGGCAAAGCGTAGGAGGCTGCGAGTAAATCTGAGAGGGTTACGTGGGCACGCCCAATCATCACCTAGGGTGGCGCTTCATTTGGGAGTTCTGCGGCGTCGCGGCCCAAAGAAGTTTGCTGCAGCGGCGGCGATGCCTCTGCGACCTTGATATATGAACCTTGATTCCACGGCCAGAAGCAGAGTATAGATTGCAAGAGGCGACCACATTACTAGCTAAGGATGTAGCTACGAGAGAGTATGATGTATCGATTTATCACGGGTCTTGGACTATCTTAGAGAGGTTGTGCAAGAGAAATTCTTGATTAGGCTTGAGCATGGCACGTATGCGGGCTTATGCGCCTCGAGCCAAGCGTAAGATCGGCGGGTTAACCAAGGGCGGTGAAGAGGCCATAACAGCGAGTCCTTTGGTAACTTTAGGCGAACCGCCTCGGCCAGATGGTTATACGCCTCCGCCAGAGCAGTGGTTCTCCACGGGGTTGGGGCGTTTGGGGCAAGTCGGAGTTGGTCGAGCTCGAGCTTCGGTTCCACGGCTCTACGTAGGTTCCGGCCCGGCGGATTCGGTTTTACCCGATTTTCACGGTGTGCGACGTCATCTCGGGGAATGTCGTCTTTTGTTGGTACTTGTTTTGCTTGCGGCCAGCAGGGCCATTTTTCGAGAAATTGTCCGACCAGAGGTGTCGCGGATGTAGAGACTTAGACTTTAGGACCAGTGGCTAGTTCGTCACCTTCCTTAGCTATGCGCCCAATAGAGCGGGGACCGATTAGAGCAGCGAGAGGAGTGAAGCGGTAGAATCTGAGTATATCCTTAACCCTCTAGAGATTTGTATGTGTGATAGGATGAGTATCCCTTAAGTGTTATGTCCAGATAGCATTGTGTTAGTTGTGATTAGAAATCATGGTTATTTAAAGGGTAAGATTGGGGATAAGGTAAGTGTAAGCCTTAGAGTTTTATACGTAGAGACCTTAGAGGCAAGGCCATCTTGGGTAAAAGAGTTATTTTATGTTTGACCCTTATCGGAGTGCATAGTATAAATGGGATATATTTGTGGGATAAGTCCCTGAGTAGTGTGGAATGAAAGAGGGTAGTTGAGCTAAGAAGACCGCTAGGTTTTCGTAACGTGATCGGTGAGATTGTTCCGGATCGGGGAGCTAGTGTTTTGCGCAAGAGTGGGTCGGGTTGAGGCCATGCCGCGGGTCAACCCGCGACCTATTTTATGGTGGGGTCAGTTTGTGGTGGTCCCGCCAGGTGGTAGGGTCACGAGGGTGTTAGGCCCAAGTTTAGTTAACCATCGTACGAGTTCGTGGATGCGTTCAACCAGTAGTCGGGCCAATGAGGTCAGCCCGTATTATCTTTCAGTCAAGATCGTTTACTCGGCAGAGGGTTATGCGAGATGTTATTTATCAGGAAGGTTGTAAGGCTGCACGAGGCGCCTACTTTCACCTTATGACAGACAGTGAAGCCCAGGTTGTGGCTATTTCATTTTCCGGAAGTTTTACCAGGCAGGGTTAGGAACTCAGGTGAGTCTCAGAATCGCATTCGCCCTCGGGCCAGTGTTTGGATTTCAGGGGTAGTTGTGAGGATTGTTGCCTCCTGTTGAGGGAGTGCTTTTATAACTACCATTTCAGTGTTCGGATTTTGCCTTATGAAGCCTTGTAGGGGCGGAAGTGTAAGTGTCGGTCAATTGATTCGATGTAGCAAGGTTCAGATAATTGGTTCATTCTTGTTTCAGCAGGATGTGGATAGGGTAAAGCTTATCCAGAAGAGGTTAGTAACAGCTCAGAGTCAACAGAAGTGGTGCGGGTAATCGACGTCGACACTTGGAGTTCAGGTTGACGATAGGATTTCTTGAAAGTACCACCCCGGATAGGGTGTGACGAGATTCGGAAAATAGAGGAAACTTAGCCCGAGTTACTTTGGGCCTTATCAGGTCATGTGAAGAGTAGGCCAGGTTGCCTATATGTTAGCTTTTGCCATCCGACTTAGGAGGCAGTATGTCCGGTCCTTCATGTTGTTAGGTTCGGAAAAGTATCGGAGATCCATCCAGAGTATTCCCGGTTATGATGATCAAGTTGGAGGTAGTAACCCAGAGATTTTTTTGAAATTGATGCAGTAACAAAAATGTGGTAAGTTATGAGAAGGAGTTCGTGTGTACGAGAAGGGTACGACGAGTAAGGGAAGAAGCGAGCATGTGTTAAGAACTTAGATGTGATCTTTTATTTTGTAAAGTAAAGGTGCGAGGGGAGTACCTTTTAGCCCTTGGGTGGGAGTTTTTGTGATATTAGAGGTCATTCCTCGTGGACTTGGATGTCAGTATTTGCGCGGGTGTTTTCTGTGGCCATGTGTGGCATTTGCAAGCTTGTTAAGCTATGAGGAACTTCATCGTTATCCGTCTTGAGAAGGAACATTCGTGACGAATGTTTCTAAGGAGGGGAGAATGTTATACCCCGTATTTCCAGAGTATGTACGTGAGGACGTACGTAGAAAGTTTGAACTTTAAGTAGGCTTGGACGAAATATTTTGTGCACAACACCCGATTAGAATCGTTTTTCGACGAAACGTTTTACATAACTTGCGAAGGGAAAATTCCGGCTATGTCATTTAGTATTTTTGCGGATTTTTCCGAGAGACGAAATATTTTGGACCAACAAGAGGCGACACTTGGCACCTCTGGTGGTGGACTTTGGGGCGGCAATTGGACGAAATGGAGAGTGGGAGTAGGTAGGATATTTTGTGATATTTGTGTGGTAGATGGATAAGGTGCACATGGATGAATCTTGACCCTACACTTGCCTTGCACTTGGCATGATCTTGGCCATTGGTTGGCCATTGCTTGACTATAAATACCCCTTAGTTGAAGACATTTCTTCATCCACAAACCATTTTCTAAGTCTTGAAAATCCCTTCCCTCTTGGTAGTGTTTCGTCCAAACACCCCTCCCCTTTGAGAAGGCCTCGGCGAGAGCCCCTGTTATACCGTATTTCCAGTATGCGTGAGGCGTGCGTATACAATTTGAGCCTTAAAGTAGGCATAGGTTCGAATTTGTGCATAACTACCAAAAAGTCGTTTTTCGGCGAAAGCGTTTCCACGACTTTCGTAGGAAAATTCCGGCTATGTCAATAATAATTTTGCGGATTTTTAGAGGCGTAACATTTTGGACCAACGGGAGGGTGACATGTGTCACCCTCACATTGGAAGGCTTGGACGGCAATATTGGACGATTGGGTCTTGTGTAGTAGGTAGGATATTTTGTGCAAGTTGTGTGGTAGATGGATAAGGTACACATGGTTGAAATCTAGCCCTACACTTGCCTTACACTTGGAGTGATCTTGGCCATTGGTTGGCCATGGCTTGACCTATAAATACCCTTCTAAGTTGATTAACTTATTCATCCTAAATTTTTCTAAGTCTTGAAAAATCCTCCCTCTCCCTTGATCTTTTCGTCCAAAACCCTCTCCCCCCCCACCTCTAGCCTAAGTGGTTCGGCCGAGGCCCTCCTAGCCTAGCCGAAAGTATCCCCACTCGCGAGGTGCTAGTGTAAAGTACCCCACTGCTAGTTGTTTTCGTATAATACCCCTTGTTGTGGTATAGAAATACTCTCCTAGTATTGTTATAATGCCCAAATACCTTGGCCCAAATACCTTGTAGTATTCCAAAGGTTACACTTATACAAAAGCCCAGAAAATACTATTATACTTCCCTCAGTCACAAAACGAAACCCTAAGGAAAACCTTCATAGTCGGTGGAAGGGTTTAAGTAGAAGTTCAAGAACTTCTAAGGGTTGTTTGGAGCGGATTGGAGCGCCCGGAGTAGGAGCTAAACGTTGTTCAGGATCGACATATAACTTGGATAATTTTGGGCTTATCGAGGTAAACACTCTTGACCTTCGGTTGTAATTAGGAATTACATGTTGTAGGAATATATAGTTAAAGTATACTATATATAGAAGTGAACATAGTTGTGCGGCAATGTCTTTTGACTTAAGCCTGAATAATACTTACGGCAATGTCTTGCGACTTAAGCCTGAATTTAAATAAGAGAAGCGACGTAATTACATGGGGTGTATTCTGATGAGACTTGTGTAGCATTCTTTGTGTAGTAGAATTGTACACGTCCGGTTAGACATGCAAACCCCCTCCTCTAGGGAGTCGTTGGGCTGTTATCAGGCCGCGATAGAGGGGGAGTTTCTGTTTGTTGCGGGGAGGTCTTTGCGAAATTTCTGTAGAATATTCTACGTTGAGATCTAAAGATATTAATAGGCGCCTTGTGGACTCTATAGGTTGTAGTACTACGTGTGGAGTGATCTGCTTGGCTTAAAGTGTATTCGACGGTTTGAGGTACTTGGAGCGTTTTGCTATTAGTCGATAATCGTCGCGAGGTATGTGAACCTCTTCCTATCTGTTCTAGCATGATATGTGTATAACTATGTAGTACGGTAGACGTACATGTGTTAAATGTATTTGATTGTTTTTAAACATAAAGTGTTATAACGGCTTTATGGGAAGTTGGTTATAACAGCTCTATGTAAATGAGAGAGAAATGCTTTGTGGTTTTTTTAAAAAAGATAACTGATTTGACTTATAACCGACTTGATGTGTGATAATAAAGAACCTTGAAGTATTCTAAAAGATTAAGAAACCTTTTTGAAAGAAGTGTATACTTGGCTTGAAAACATAAGAGTTATACTAGCTTTATGAAAAGTTAGGTGTAACGTCTTAAGAAGATAAAAGAATGGTTTAGACGTTATGAGACTTATTCTTAAATGATAAGAGACTTGACTTCATCTGGATGTGTGTGGGAAACCTCATGCGTGAGTACTGAGTACTTGGTTTTGAAAGGAATAATGTTTCTTGATTTGGAAATCGAATGTGTATCGACAAACCACTGCAGCGTTAATAAAGGAAAATGTATTGAATAATTAAGTATTATTAAAACCAGTAGAAACCTCCATCTGCATAGAAGCTAAGATGAGACAAAATGATATTACATTTTCTAGATCATGGCTGCTTAATAAGATTGATTATGAACAAGAATAACCTACTCGCGTATGACATATGTTACTCAATTGTTTTAAAAGAGATTAAGACATTGAACTATGAAACTTTTCAAAAAAGAGACTTGTGTAATTAAAATTAGGCAAACTGGAACTTTAGAGAAAAGAAAGGCATTGTGTTGTCTTAAAATGGTTTAAAACATAAGGTGTTATAACAGCTTTATGGGAAGTTGGTTATAACGACCTTATGAAAACAAAAGAAAGGTTTTATCATTGGTTTTAATGTGGTAACTTAACTTTAAAAAGAGAAGTGTTTTGGTCAAAAAAGAGAAGGCATGGTGTTGCCTTAATTTGGTTTTAAAAAGGAAAGTATGGAAGTTGTTTTGGTTTACTTAAAAGATATAAGTCACTCTATTTTTATACTACGGGTATCGGGTGACATTTATAAAAGGAATTTAACGTACGTAGTACTTTAGGGTTAAAACCCGGACTTGGGCATAAAATGAAAGTACTTCGAGTTGTGTATAAACTTGCCTATGCTTGTTGTTGTGAAACTTGCCTATGCTTGTTGTTGTGAAACTTGTCTATGCTTGTCGTGATAGCCTTTGTTGTGCAAGAATTGTGTTTATACTCTGCGCCTCTCGATGGAGGTCGGTTGACTTGTTGAGAACTTACTTGGGCGTGGCCGGCGTGGCGGATAAATTCCGCAGTGCGTTCCTGTTGATTGGGTTACTTTTGTTAATCGCTTTGGACATACCGACACGATCGTGGCCGCGGGTATGCTTCCACTTTGATTACGCCTTGTTGTCTTATTGTTCCCTTTGGACATCGGACCGCGATCGTAGCGCATGGGTATGCTTCCACTTTGATTACCGCTTGTTGTCTTATTGTTCCCTTTGGACATCGACACGATCGTGGCGCGCGGGTATGCTTCCATTTGGAATCTTTGTCTTATTGTTTCCCTTTGGACTCATCGACACGATCGTAGCGCTGCGGGTATGCTTCCATTTGGAATGTTGTCTTATTTGTTCCCTTTGGACATACGACATGATGCGTAGCGCGCGTATACTCCCATTTGGATTCTTTGTCTTGTTGTTATCATATCATACAACTGCCGCGGTGAGGAAGGTACTCATGGCGGGATTGATGTTGTGGCGTGAGACCACGAATTGATATAATCATTATGTGTGTGTCTGTAGTTTGGTTATCATACTTGTCTCTGCTTTTATAGACTATTATGATTTCATTTCTGATATTTCTGATTTCACATACTTGGTACTGTTATCGACCTCCTTCGGGGCTGCGTTATGCGCAGTAAGTACATCACCGTCGATCCATTTTAGGATCACATTTCACTTATTGGGAAGCTCGTTCCTTGAGGCTTATCTTTTGGTATGTGTTCCACTGAGTCGTAGGTTCTTGTACATTCGGGGTATGGCGGGGCCTGTTAGTCATAGTTGTTGTAAATCTTAAGTGCAGAAATGCTTGTTGTGGGCGATGTTGTAAAAAGGATTAAATTGTTGGGTTTGTATGTATATATACGAGAAGGCAAGCTGTTTTGGTTGCTGTTTATTTATTTTATCTCTCATTTCATGTTCATGTTTTACTTAGTGATTTTCTCGATATTGTATCACTAGGGTGCCCGGTAAGGCACGATCCACGGGCCGGTTCGGTCGTGACAAAAGTGGTATCGAGCGATTAATCCTCGGAAAGTGTCTCTGAGACCGTGTCTAGTAGAGTCTTGATTATCGGTGTGTTGTGCACCACATCTATGTCGTGAGGCTATAGGACATTTAGGATTGGTTTCCATTCTTCTCATACGAGATCGTGCCTTAGAGTCGTGTGATGAGTTGAACCCTCGACGTATTCCTTTCCTTTACCGATTATGCCTCCGCAAGGCAACCCGGGCCCGAAGGGCAAGCGGCGAGAGGAGATACGAGTAGAAGCGGCGGTCTCTGAGACCGCGATGCACTGAGCCTCGATCCTACAGTGAGGCGAGAGATGGGTTACAAGGAGATGGCGATTCTTGGCGAGTCGTGGCGAGATATGAGATAAATTTGGGCCGGTTCGATGCACGATGGTTCACCCTAGATCGGATAGTTTGAGGCTACGGGACTTCACGAGATGTAGCGCGCGAGTTCTACGGTCGAGGCACGAGGATGATCGCGAGGAGTTCATCCGGCGATTCTGACGGATCATGAGAGTGATCGAGGCATCGGATCCGAGTCGGTGGTCTAGGTTCACATCGGTGCGTGATACCGCGATCGGTAGTTTGATTCGTGGGAGCTATCCGGGAGAGCATGCACTTCCGGCCGTTTGGGGCGAGTTCTCGAGGCATTTCTTGTACATTTCTTGCCTCGCGGATGAGGAGGCTCGGGCAGCAATTTTTGGTGTTGCGGCGAAGCAGGCGTGCGGTTCGGGAGTACAATGTGGAGTTCGACTCATTGGCGTCGTCCCGCATTAGTAGCTAGTATGGGGATCGAGTGCACCGATATGTTCTGAGGCTCGATGATTACCTAGCGAGAGTTGTTGGTGTAGCTCTTGGTAGGGCATGGACATTGTTCGCATGCAGCTTATGCACTTGGAGGTGAGGCGGAGAAATCGGCGAAATGACCAAGGTCGTGAAGAGGGCGAGCAGGTCCTTTGGTGACTTTCGAGGCGGACCGCCTCAGTGAACTAGTTATGCGCCTCCGGCGATGCTGAGTGGTCCTCGCAATCTTGAGCATCGAGTATTCGGGAAGCGGTCGGGGCTCGAGGTTCAGATTTTCGGGAGATTAAGGGTGTTAGCCAGCTGAAGCCACCCCTACCTCGTTGTGACCGTTGTGGTAGACTCCACAGTGGGGAGTGTCGTGCTAGTCCGGGAGTTTGTTTTACATGCGGCAGCGAGGCCATTTTAGGGAAACCGTCCGACTGGGGTATGCTGGTAGGATAGCCTGACTCTGAGATCGATTGCGGGTTCTTCACCTTCCGGCTAGGCGGGATGTTCATACACCGGCGTGCCACGGTAAGTCGCGGTGGAAGTTCCCGATTTTAGCGGTCCTTGAACCGCCTACTTTCAGTATATCCTTAACCTCAGAGACTTGTATGTATCGATGCTATGATAATGTGTTAAGTGTTATGTTCGGATAGCTTTGTGCTAAAATGTGATTTAGAAACACAGTTAGTGAAAAAGGGTAAGCCTGGGGGTGAGAAATGATGAACCTTAGAATATTACAGTTGAGACCTTAGATGTAAGGCCGTCTTGAGTACAAGATCTTGCGGGTGATCTTTGTCATAATGTATAATCATACGTAGAGTAATTGTGGGGAAATTTCCTTGGGTAGTGTAAAAATGGAAGTGGATCTTTCATGACCTGTAGAGGTAAGATTGTTCCGGATCGGGGAACAAGAGCGTGATGTAAGTGGGTCGGGTTGGGGCCATGTTGAGGGCCAACCGCGGCCGGTTCAAAGTGGGGTTAGCTAGGTGGTCGCCAGTGGTAGGGTCACGGTGCTAGGCCCGTGATTAGATAACCATCGTATGAGTTCGTGGATATGTTCGACGAGCGGATCGTGAAGGCGGGAATGGCCTTAAGGAGATTGAAGCTAGTAAGATGACCAAGTTTGGAGGTGGTGACTCCAAAGTTTTGGGAAAGCGATGGTGAAGTGTGATGCGTATACTAGAGGAGTTCAAGTGTCCGAAGGGACGCAGGAGTAAGAAAAGGAAGAGAGCGTGTGATATTTCGTGGCCAGGTGTGGCGTTGGCAACTTGTTAGAAGAACTTCATCGTTATCCGTCTTGAGAAGGAACATTCGGGACGAATGTTTCTAAGGAGGGGAGAATGTTATACCCATATTTCCAGTATGTGCGTGAGGCGTGCATTATACAATTTGAGCCTTAAAGTAGGCATAGGTTCGAATTTGTGCATAACTACCAAAGGAGTCGTTTTTAGGAAGCGTTTCCACGACTTTCGTAGGAAAATTCGGCTATGTCAATAATAATTTTTGCGGATTTTTAGAGGCGTAACATTTTGGACCAACGGGAGGGTGACATGTGTCACCTCACATTGGAAGAAGGCGGCAATATTGGACGATTGGGTCTTGTGTAGTAGGTAGGATATTTTGTGCAAGTTGTGTGGTAGATGGATAAGGTACACATGGTTGAAATCTAGCCCTACACTTGCCTTACACTTGGAGTGATCTTGGCCATTGGTTGGCCATGGCTTGACCTATAAATACCCCTCTAAGTTGATGAACTTCTTCATCCTAAATTGTTCTAAGTCTTGAAAAATCCTCCCCTCTCCCTTGAGCTTTTCGTCCAACACCTCTCCCCATACAGCCTAAGTGGTTCGGTGAGGCCCCTCCTGCCTGGCAGAAAGTATCCCCCTCGCGAGGTGCTAGCCGTGGGGTACCCCCCCTAGCCTAGTTGTTTTCGTATAATACCCCTTGTTGTGGTATAGAAATACTCTCCTAGTATTGTTATAATGCCCAAATACCTTGGCCCAAATACCTTGTAGTATTCCCAAGGTTACACTTATACAAAAGCCCAGAAAATACTATTATACTTCCCTCAGTCACAAAAGCGAAACCCTAGGAAAACCTTCATATCGGTTGAAGTGTTTAAGTAGAAGTTGCGAGAACTTCTAAGGGTTGTTGGAGCGGATTGGGCGCGGAGTAGGAGCTAAGCGTTGTTCGGGATCGACGTATAACTTGGATAATTTTGGGCTTATCGAGGTAAACACTCTTGACCTTACATTGTAATTGGGAATTACATGTTGTAGGAATATATAGTTAAAGTATACTATATATAGAAGTGAACATAGTTGTGCGGCAATGTCTTTTGACTTAAGCTCGAATAATACTTACAGCAATGTCTTGCGACTTGACTGAATTTAAATAAGAGAAGCGACTGTAATTACATAGGGGTGTATTCTGATGAACTTGTGTAGCATTCTTTGTGTAGTAGAATTGTACGTCCGGTTAGACATGCAAACCCCTCTGCAGGAGTCGTTGGCACTGTTAGCGGGCCTCGATGAAGGAGGGTTTCTGTTGTTGCGGGGAGTCTTTGCCGAAATTTCTGTAGAATATTCTACGTTGAGATCTAAAAATATTAATAGGCGCCTTGGGGACTCTATAGGTTGTAGTACTACGTGTAGAGTGATCGCTTGGCTTAAAGTGTATTCGACGGTTTGAGGTACTTGGGCGTTTTGCTATTAGTCGATAATCGTCGCGAGGTATGTGAACCTCTTCCTATCTATTCTAGCATGATATGTGTATAACTATGTAATGCGGTGAGGCGTACATGTGTTAAATGTATTTGATTGTTTTTAAACATAAAGTGTTATAACGGCTTTATGGGAAGTTGGTTATAACAGCTCTATGTAAATGAGAGAGAAATGCTTTGTGATTTTTTTTAAAAAGATAACTGATTTGACTTATAACCGACTTGATGTGTGATAATAAAGAACCTTGAAGTATTCTAAAAGATTAAGAAACCTTTTTGAAAGAAGTGTATACTTGGCTTGAAAACATAAGAGTTATACCAGCTTTATGAGAAGTTAGGTGTAACGTCTTAAGAGAGATAAAAAGAATGGTTTAATGGTTTAGAAGTTAAGAGACTTATTCTTAAAAGATAAGAGACTTGACTTAATATGGATGTTTGTGTGAAACCTCATTCGTGAGTAATGAGTACTTGGTTTTTGAAAGGAATAATGTTTTACTGATTTCGGAAATCAGAATGTGTATCGACAAACCACTGCAGCGTTAATAAAGGAAAATGTATTGAATAATTAAGTATTACTAAAACCAGTAGAAACCTCCATCTGCATAGAAGCTAAGATGAGACAAAATGATATTACATTTTCTAGATCATGGCTGCTTAATAAGATTGATTATGAACAAAAATAACGTACTCGCGTATGACATATGTTACTCAATTGTTTTAAAAGAGATTAAGACATTGAACTATGAAACTTTTCAAAAAAGAGACTTGTGTAATTAAAATTAGGCAAACTGGAACTTTAGGGAAAAGAAAGGCATTGTGTTGTCTTAAAATGGTTTAAAACATAAGGTGTTATAACAGCTTTATGGGAAGTTGGTTATAACGACCTTATGAAAACAAAAGAAAGGTTTTATCATTGGTTTTAATGTGGTAACTTAACTTTAAAAAGAGAAGTGTTTTGGTCAAAAAAGAGAAGGCATGGTGTTGCCTTAATTTGGTTTTAAAAAGGAAAGTATGGAAGTTGTTTTGGTTTACTTAAAAGATATAAGTCACTCTATTTTTATACTACGAATTATCGGGTGACTTTTATAAAAGGAATTTAACGTCGTAGTACTTTAGGGTTAAAACCCGGACTTGGGCATAAAATGAAAGTACTTCGAGTTGTGTATAAACTTGCCTATGCTTGTTGTTGTGAAACTTGCCTATGCTTGTTGTTGTGAAACTTGTCTATGCTTGTCGTGATAGCCTTTGTTGTGCAAGAATTGTGTTTCTATACTACCGCGCCTCTCGATGGAGGGTCGGTTGACTTGTTGAGAACTTACTTGGGCGTGGCCGTGATGTGGATAAATTCCGCAGTGCGTTCTGTTGATAGGGTTACTTTTGTTAATCGCTTTGGACATCTTGACACGATCGTGGCGCGCGGGTATCTTCCACTTTGATTACCGCCTTGTTGTCTTATTGTTCCCTTTGGACATCTTGACCGCGATCGTAGCGCGCGGGTATGCTTCCACTTTGATTACCGCCTTGTTGTCTTATTGTTCCCTTTGGACATCGACCGCGATCGTAGCGCGCAGGTATGCTTCCATTTGGAATGTTGTCTTATTGTTTCCCTTTGGACCTCACGACGATGCGTAGCGCGCGGGTATGCTTCCATTTGGAATGTTGTCTTATTTGTTCCCTTTGGACATCACGACATGATCGTAGCGCAGGTATGCTCCCATTTGGATTCTTTGTCTTGTTGTTATCATATCATAGGCTGGCGGTGAGGAAGGTACTCACGCGGGATTGATGTTGTGGGCGTGAGACCACGAATTGATATAAGCTATTATGTGTGTCTTGTAGTTTGGTTATCATACTTGTCTCCTGCTTTTATAGACTATTATGATTTCATTTCTGATATTTCTGATTTCACATACTTAGTACTGTTATCGACCTCCTTGAAGTGCGTTCATCTGCATGAGGTACATCGGTGTCGATCCCCGCTTTTAGGATCACCTTTCACTTATTGGGAAGCTCGTTCCTTGAGGCTTATCTTTTGGTATGTGTTCCACTGAGTCGTAGGTTCTTGTACATTCGGGGTATGGCGGGAGCCACTGTCCGTCATAATTGTAAATCTTAAGTGCAGTAATCTTGTTGTGGCGATGTTGTAAAAAGATTAAAGCTGGGTTTGTATGTATATATACGAGAAGGCAACCGCTTTTGGTTGCTTTATTTATTTATTATATCTCATTTCATGTTCATGTTTTACTTAGCTGATTTTCTCGATGTTGTATCACTAGGGTGCCGGGGTAAGGCACGATCACGGGCCGAGGTTCGGTCGTGACAAAAGTGGTATCGAGCGATTAATCCTCGGAAAGTGTCTGAGGCAGTGTCTAGTAAGTCTTGATTATCGGTGTGTTGTGCACCACATCTATGTCGGGAGGCTATAGGACATTTAGGATTGGTTTCCATTCTTCTCATTACGAGATCGTGCCTTAGAAAGTGTGATGAGTTGAACCCCTCGACGTATTCCTTTCCTTTACCGATTATGCCTCGCGCAAGGCAACCCGGGGCGAAGGGCAAAGCGGCGAGAGGAGATACGAGTAAACGGCGCGATCTACAGAGACCGCGATACACGAGCCTCGATCCTACAGTCAAGGCGAGAGAATGGGTTACAAGGAGATGGCGATTCTTGGCGGTCGTGGCAGATATGAGGATAAAGTGGGCCGCGGCGATTCGATGCACCGATGGTTCACCCTAGATCGGATAGTTTGAGGCTACAGGACTTCTGAGATGTAGCGCGAGTTCTACGTCGAGGCACGAGGATGATCGCAGGAGTTCATCCGGCGATTCTGACGGATCGTAAGTGATCAAGGCATCGGATCTGAGTCAGTGGTCCTAGGTTCACATCGGCTGCGTGATACCGCAGTCGACTGGTTTGATTCGTGGGAGCTATCCCGGGGAGAGCATGCACTTCCAGCCGTTTGGGACGAGTTCTCAGAGGCATTTCTTGTACATTTCTTGCCTCGCGGATGAGGAGGGCTCGGTAAACAGTTTTTGGTGTTGCGGCGAAGCAGGCGTGCGGTTCGGAGTACAATGTGAGTTCGACTCATTGGCGTCGTCCCGCATTAGTAGCTAGTATGGGGATCGAGTGCGGATATGTTCTGAGGCTCGATGATTACCTAGCGAGTTGTTGGTGTAGCTCTTGTAGGGCATGGACATTGCCGCATGCGAGCTTATGCACTTGGAGGTGAGGCGGAGAAATCGGCGAAATGACGAGTCGTGAAGAGGGCGAGCAGCGAGGTCCTTTGGTGACTTTCGAGCGGACCGCCTCGGCAGCGAACTAGTTATGCGCCTCGACGATCTGAGTGGTCCTCACAATCTTGAGCATCCAGAGTATTCGGAGGCGGTCGTGGCTCGAGGTTCAGATTTTGGAGAGTAAGGGTGTTAGCAGTGAAGCCACCCTACCTCGTTGTGGCCGTTGTGGTAGACTCACGGTGGGAGTGTCGTGCTAGTCGGAGTTTGTTTTACATGCGGCAGCGAGGCCATTTGGGAGAAACTGTCAGGCCTGTGGGTATGCTGGTAGGATAGCACAGACTACGAGATCAGTTGCGGGTTCTTCACCTTCCACAGCTAGGCAGGATGTTCATACACCGGCGTGCCACGGTAGAGGTCGCGGTGGAAGTTCCCAGTTTTAGCGGTCCTTCGAACCGCCTACTTTCAGGTATATCCTTAACCCTCTAGAGACTTGTATGTATCGATGCTATGATAATGTGTTAAGTGTTATGTTCGGATAGCTTTGTGCTAAAATATGATTTAGAAACCTGGTTAGTGAAAAAGGGTAAGCCTGGGGGTGAGAAATGATGAACCTTAGAATATTACAGTTGAGACCTTAGATGTAAGGCCGTCTTGAGTACAAGATCTTGCGGGTGATCTTTGTCATAATGTATAATCATACGTAGAGTAATTGTGGGGAAATTTCCTTGGGTAGTGTAAAAATGGAAGTGGATCTTTCATGACCTGTAGAGGTAAGATTGTTCCGGATCGGGGAACAAGAGCGTGATGCGTAAGTGGGTCGGGTTGGGGCCATGTTGAGGGCCAACCCGCGGCCGGTTTCAAAGTGGGGTTAGCTCTGGGTGGTCCCGCCAGGTGGTAGGGTCACGAGGGTGCTAGGCCCATGATTAGATAACCATCGTATGAGTTCGTGGATATGTTCGACCAGAAGCGGATCGTGAAGGCCGGGAATGGCCTTAAGGGAGATTGAAGCTAGTAAGATGACCAAGTTTGGAGGTGGTGACTCCAAAGTTTTAGGAAAGCGATGGTGAAGTGTGGTGCATTATACTAGAGGAGTTCAAGTGTCAGGAAGGGCAGCCAGAGTAAGGAAGGAAGAGAACGTGTGATATTTCGTGGCGGTGTGGCGTTGGCAACTTGTTAGAAGAACTTCATCGTTATCCGTCTTGAGAAGGAACATTCGGGACGAATGTTTCTAAGGTGGGGAGAATGTTATACCCCGTATTTCCAGAGTATGTACGTGAGGGCGTACGTATACAATTTGAGCCTTAAAGTAGGCATAGGTTCTAATTTGTGCATAACTACCAAAAGGAGTCGTTTTTAAACGAAGCGTTTCCACGACTTTCGTAGGAAAATTCGGCTATGTCAATAATTTTTGCGGATTTTTAGAGAGGCGTAACATTTTGGACCAACGGGAGGGTGACATGTGTCACCCTCGCATTGGAAACGGACGGCAATATTGGAAGATTGGGTATTGTGTTGTAGGTAGGATATTTTGTGCAAGTTGTGTGGTAGATGGATAAGGTACACATGGTTGAAATCTAGCCCTACACTTGCCTTACACTTGGGTGATCTTGGCCATTGGTTGGCCGTGGCTTGACCTATAAATACCCTCTAAGTTGATGAACTTCTTCATCCTAAATTGTTCTAAGTCTTGAAAAATCCTCCTCTCCTTGAGCTTTTAGTCAACACCTCTCCCCTCTAGCCTAAGTGGTTCGTGAGGCCCCTCCTAGCCTAAGAAAGTATCCCACTCGCGAGGTGCTAGCCATGGGGTACCCCACTGCCTAGTTGTTTCGTATAATACCCTTGTTGTGGTATAGAAATACTCTCTAGTATTGTTATAATGCCCAAATACCTTGGCCCAAATACCTTGTAGTATTCCCAAGTTACACTTATACAAAAGCCAGAAAATACTATTATACTTCCTCGATCCAAACGAAACCCTAAGGAAAACCTTCATAGTCGGTTGAAGTGTTTAAGTAGAAGTTGCGAAGAACTTCTAAGGGTTGTTGGAGCGGATTGGAGCACCGGAGTAGGAGCTAAACGTTGTTCGGGATCGACATATAACTTGGATAATTTTGGGCTTATCGAGGTAAACACTCTTGACCTTACATTGTAATTGGGAATTACATGTTGTAGGAATATATAGTTAAAGTATACTATATATAGAAGTGAACATAGTTGTCGGCAATGTCTTTTGACTTAAGCTGAATAATACTTACGGCAATGTCTTGCGACTTAAGCTGAATTTAAATAAGAGAAGCGACTGTAATTACATAGGGTGTATTCTGATGAGACTTGTGTAGCATTCTTTGTGTAGTAGAATTGTACACGTCAGGTTAGACATGCAAACCCCCTAGGGAGTCGTTGGCTGTTAGCGGGCCTCGATGAAAGAGAGGAGTTTACGCTGTTGTGTGCGGAGAGTCTTTGCGAAATTTACGTAGAATATTCTACGTTGAGATCTAAAGATATTAATAGGCGCCTTGTGGACTCTATAGGTTGTAGTACTACGTGTGGAGTGATACGCGGCTTAAAGTGTATTCGACGGTTTGAGGTACTTGGGCGTTTTGCTATTAGTCGATAATCGTCGCGAGGTATGTGAACCTCTTCCTATCTGTTCTAGCATGATATGTGTATACATGTAGTGCGGTAGACGTCATGTGTTAAATGTATTTGATTGTTTTTAAACATAAAGTGTTATAACGGCTTTATGGGAAGTTGGTTATAACGACTATGTAAATGAGAGAGAAATGCTTTGTGGTTTTTTTAAAAAGATAAGCGGATTTGACTTATAACCGACTTGATGTGTGAATAATAAAGAACCTTGAAGTATTCTAAAAGATTAAGAAACCTTTTTGAAAGAAGTGTATACTTGGCTTGAAAACATAAGAGTTATACCAGCTTTATGAGAAGTTAGGTGTAACGTCTTAAGAAAGATAAAAAGAATGGTTTAATGGTTTAGAAGTTAAGAGACTTATTCTTAAAAGATAAGAGACTTGACTTAATATGGATGTTTGTGTGAAACCTCATTCGTGAGTAATGAGTACTTGGTTTTTGAAAGGAATAATGTTTCTTGATTTGAAATCGGAATGTGTATCGACAAACCATCTGCGGCGTTAATAAAGGAAAATGTATTGAATAATTAAGTATTATTAAAACCAGTAGAAACCTCCATCTGCATAGAAGCTAAGATGAGACAAAATGATATTACATTTTCTAGATCATGGCTGCTTAATAAGATTGATTATGAACAAGAATAACCTACTCGCGTATGACATATGTTACTCAATTGTTTTAAAAGAGATTAAGACATTGAACTATGAAACTTTTCAAAAAAGAGACTTGTGTAATTAAAATTAGGCAAACTGGAACTTTAGGGAAAAGAAAGGCATTGTGTTGTCTTAAAATGGTTTAAAACATAAGGTGTTATAACAGCTTTATGGGAAGTTGGTTATAACGACCTTATGAAAACAAAAGAAAGGTTTTATCATTGGTTTTAATGTGGTAACTTAACTTTAAAAAGAAGTGTTTTGGTCAAAAAAGAGAAGGCATGGTGTTGCCTTAATTTGGTTTTAAAAAGGAAAGTATGGAAGTTGTTTTGGTTTACTTAAAAGATATAAGTCACTCTATTTTTATACTACGGGTATCGGGTGACTTTTATAAAAGGAATTTAACGTACGTAGTACTTTAGGGTTAAAACCCGGACTTGGGCATAAAATGAAAGTACTTCGAGTTGTGTATAAACTTGCCTATGCTTGTTGTTGTGAAACTTGCCTATGCTTGTTGTTGTGAAACTTGTCTATGCTTGTCGTGATAGCCTTTGTTGTGCAAGAATTGTGTTTCTATACTACCGCGCCTCTCGATGGAGGGTCGGTTGACTTGTTGAGAACTTACTTGGACGTGACCGGCGTGTGGATAAATTCCGCAGATGCGTTCGTTGATAGGGTTACTTTTGTTAATCGCTTTGGACATACTGACACGATGCGTAGCGCACGGGTATGCTTCCACTTTGATTACCGCCTTGTTGTCTTATTGTTCCCTTTGGACATACTGACACGATGCGTAGCGCACGGGTATGCTTCCACTTTGATTACCGCCTTGTTGTCTTATTGTTCCCTTTGGACATCTTGTGCGATCGTGGCGCTGCGGGTATGCTTCCATTTGGAATCTTTGTCTTATTGTTTCCCTTTGGACCTCACGACACGATCGTGGCGCGCGGGTATGCTTCCATTTGGAATGTTGTCTTATTTGTTCCCTTTGGACATACTGACACGATGCGTAGCGCACGGGTATGCTCCCATTTGGATTGTTGTCTTGTTGTTATCATATCATGAATCGCCGCGGTGAGGAAGGTACTCACGCGTGATTGATGTTGTGGCGTGAGACCGAATTGATATAATCATTATGTGTGTGTCTTGTAGTTTGGTTATCATACTTGTCTCCACCTTTTATAGACTATTATGATTTCATTTCTGATATTTTCTGATTTCACATACTTGGTACTGTTATCTTGACCTCCTTGAGGGCTACGTTCATCTGCGCAGTAGAGGTACATCATTTGTCGATCCATTTTAGGATCACCTTTCGGCTTATTGGGAAGCTCCGTTCCTTGAGGCTTATCTTTTGGTATGTGTTCCACTGAGTCGTAGGTTCTTGTACATTCGGGGTATGGCGGGCCACTGTCCGTCATAGTTGTTGTAAATCTTAAGTGCAGTAATCTTGTTGTAGGCGATGTTGTAAAAAGGATTAAAGCGTTGGGTTTGTATGTATATATCACGAGGCAAGCTGTTTTGGTTGCCTGTTTATTTATTATATCTCTCATTTCATGTTCATGTTTTACTTAGCTGATTTTCTCGATGTTGTATCACTAGGGTGCCGGGTAAGGCACGATCACGGGCAGGTTCGGTCGTGATGTCCCACTCGGCGAAAGTATCCCTCTTGAGTATTGTTCTCGTAAAATACCCCCTCTTGGTAGAAATACTCTCCAAGTATTGTTACTATACCCAAAATACCTTAGCCTTATACCTAGTAGTATCCCAAAAGTTACCTCTATACGTAGAGCCCGGAAATACTACCTTATGTCCTTTTTGTCTCAAACCGAAACACTAAGGAAAATCTTCATAGTCGGTTGAAGTGTTGAGTAGAAGTTGCATGGAACTTCTAAGGGTTGTTTGGAGCGGGTTGGAGCACCCGAAGTAGGAGCTAAACGTTGCTCAGGATCGACATTTATACTTGGATAATTATGGGCTTATCGAGGTAAATATCTTGTCCCCTATTGTAATTGGAAATTACATACTGTAGTAGTATAGAAATGAATATAAGATTCATAGAAGAGAATTGAACTGTAATTGAAGGATATTACAGAAAGACTTGAACTGAAATCGCTTCAGTAGAATATTGAGGTAGAAGTTGATAGACTTATATAACCATTATAGGTTGAAGTTGTTACACCCCGTAAATTCAAATATAAGATAAGTTGGCAATCATGTGTCGAACGGATTTTAAGTCTTATTTGGAGTGTGGTACCCCAATAATTTTTTTTTTTTGTATGGGGTGTTTAGCAAGCCTAGTATAAAGTTGGATGAGTCTAGTGTCCAACGCGACAAACCGCTCGTCGATAGGACATCGGAGCGGAGAGGTATGGGCGTTAGAATTGCATAGCAGTGCGGAGGAAGGATTTTTCGTATCGCGTCTCGGCGCCGCGGCCGTCAGCGGGGCGGCGCCACTAATCTGAAAATCCTCGGAGGTTTGGCGCGCGGCTGCTATGCAGGTAGCGCCAAGGCGGGATTTTTTCGCGGGAATTGCTTAAAGCAGGATATTTTGAAAGGGCCTATGGGAGGGTGACAAGTGTCCCTCCACCTTGTTGACCACGAAAGAGCCTATTTTAAGACAAGTCTTGAAAGACTTGGTCATTTCTGCTGAACACCTAAAAACCCCTCTCCCCTTCTCTCTTGAGATTTGAGAAAAACCTAGCTTAGTGGGTGTTGTTGGAGCGGCCGTAAGAAGACAAAGTGCTGGTAAGCTTGTGGGAAACTCACAAGGATGAGTTTGTGAGGATAGAAGTTGAAGAAGAGAGCTTTAGTGGGCTAACCCAAAGGTAAGAGATTTCCTCTCCTCTTGGAAATTGATAGTAATCCTTGTTAAAGCCGATATTGTACGTGAATCATGTTTTAGATTGATATGTATAATAGGTTTTGATAGCCATTTGAAATGTGAAAAACAAAGGAAATCGATAGTTGTGATCGTAACATGTATCTGCACTTTACGAATGGATAAATTGTGGTGAGCCAATTGGGGCTGTTTAGTTATTCAATGTATTGGACTACCTTATATAAATTGTGTGAGCCAATTGGGGCTGTTTGGTTATTGAATTCGGCCTCGAAAGAGGTGGCAAAGTAAGTAGAAACACAGGAGGTCTTTGTCAGATTTTCCGTAGAATTTAGCGACTTAACACTTATAATATTCTACATTGAAGTAAGGCGTTAATGGGCGTATTGTGAATATTATAGGTTGACATTCTGGCGGGACTTTGTACTTGGCAAGTGGTTTGACGACGAGGTATGTAGAACTTTTCCTATCTTTGAGCATGACTAGTTTCACGTATATAGTGCGGTGAGCGTCTGAGACTTTGACATTCTTTACTTGTTTTATGAAATGCCAAGTCGGGTGAGTTAGGAGATTAACTCACTTCTTTGAGAATATTAAAGATGTCTTAAGTCTTGTTAAAGATAAGGGACTTGAAGAATTTTAAAGTATGTGATACTTGTGTCGTTTTAAAAAAAAACGTATAAGTCCCTTGGATAGGAAATTGTACATGACTAAGGTATAAAGTGAATATAACGACTTTATGGGGAGTTGGTTATATTGACTTTATGGAAAGATAAAGGACTTGATTTAATGGAAGGCAATTTGATTTTAAGGCATCAATTGCCTAAGGTTTTATAAGACATGAGTCACTTGATTTAGAAGCCTAATTTTTATTTCTAAAAGTATCGTGACTTGTCTTGAAAAGAAATTGTCACTTGATACTACGGTTATTAGTATCTTGGAAGTTTTATAATGAAATGAGTCATTTTAAAAGAATAGAAGTACGTAGTACTTTTGGTTAAATTCCCGGATTTTTATAAAAGACATGTTAGTGCCTTAGGTAAACTAAAATGAGAGTGTATATGAACAAGAATAGTAAGAAGTTAGGGGATTTCTTAACTTGCTTATATATTGTATGATAAGCCGATAAAGCTTATGTTATGTGTGATAGCCGGATTTGGACTAGTGATATATTATTCGTTGCGGGGTCATTCCCCGGGATTATGGCATGGTATATTTCCGTGGATTTGCTAACCACGATGCGAGGAATACCTCATGCGAGTCCGTAAGGGCTTATGCGGGTGAAATAGTCCCATGCGGGCGGGTCCAGCCTATGCGAGGAATACCTCATGCGAGTCCGTATGGGCTTATGCGGGTGAAATAGTCCCATGCGAGGAATACCTCACGCAGGTCAATTGGACCTATGCGGGTGAAATAGTCCCAGGAGTAGGATTCCAATCCTATTTTTCGTTGTAAGTATACACCTATTTTTACTCTCATTGTTAGTAAGGCACTGTGTACTGTAATTTGTTATCATACCTGTCTCCGGCTTTCTTTTAAACTTATGTTGTAATTACAGTACTTTCCAGTTTTACATACTTAGTACATATTGTGTACTGACCCCCTTCCTCGGGGGCTGCGTTAAATCTTGCGAGAAAGAGTAGCGAGTTGCGGATCCACACTCTTAGGATCACTTATCGGGCGTCGGAGGCTCCATTCTCAGGAGCTTGTCTTTCCTTTTAGTGATCTTTCCACGATGTTGTAGATTATGTACATTCGGGGTATGGCGAACTGTCCGCCCACGATTGTTATTCCTAAGTGCGTATTCACATAGGTGGTTGGTGTAGGCGAGTTGTAAAGTTGTACTTTTGACTTTGTTTATATTGTGGAAGGCGGCCTTATCGGCTAGCCTGTGTTGTTATATTGTTTACACCTGTGTTTACGTTGTGTATGTTCCGCTGCTATTCTCTGATGTATACCTGAACAGGGTGCCCAAAGTGGTATCAGAGCAGTTAGTCCTCGAAAAGTGTCTACAGACCGTGTCTAGTAGAGTCTTGATTATCGGTGTGTTGTGCACCACATCTATAATCAGGAGGCTGCAAGACATTTAAGATTGGTTTCCATTCTTCTCTCTCTGAGATCGTGCATTAGAGCTGTCTTATTAGGTTGAATCCTCTCTGACCTATTCATATGAAACAACTATGCCTCCACGGAAGGCTACGGGGCCCGAAGGGCAAAGCGGCGGAGGCTGCTAGCGGTACCAGAGGTTACAGGCTCGAGCACAAACTATGCACGAGGTAGTGGCGGTCGGCGAGTTCAGCCACGCCGGCGGTGTTAGAAGGCGAGGCGGCGATAGCTCGAAGGTTCGTGCAGACCCTCGGTTCCCGGCCAGTGCGAGTATAGAGACTATGGGAAGCGGTCGGTTATTGACGATATAGTAGCCGGCGTACGCAGAGCGAGCGGCCCACCCTAAGCGCGATTTTGGATTAGGGATTTTACGGATGTCATGAACACGAGTTTTATGGTTCGAGGTCGATGAGGATCGCGGGAGTTCATTCGGCGACTCTGACGGACCATGCAGTCCTTAGGGCTTGAGGCAGTGCATTACGCTAGCCTCTTAGGTTGCGCGATATTGCGCTGAACGTTTGAGTCGTGGTTGCTTTCGAGAGGTGATGATGCTCTTCCGGTGTTTGGGAGGAGTTTCTGAGGCTTTCATGGATCACTTTTGCCTCGAGATGAGAGAGCCGGGTAGGCGATTCTTGACCTTGGCGAGCGGGAGGGCTCGGGAGTATAGCTTAGAGTTTGACTCCTTGGCGGACACGCGCATACTATTGTAGCTAGCATGGCGAATAGAGTTCATCGTTATGTGATGGGGCTAGACCGTCATATGATTCTGACATGCTTGGGGTGGCTCTTGGCCGGTATGGACATCGCCGGATGCGAGCCTATGCACGTGGGATAGAGGATAGAGAGGAGGACCCAGATTGACGCGGCCCGAAGGCGGGGACATCGTGGTCTCGAGGCGATTTGGCGGGCGGCCTCAGTGACTGGTCCACTTTCCGGCCGGCCGCGAGTGCTCCATCACGGTTTTACGGTAGGAGATCGATCGGCCAAGGTCATTCGGAGCGGTCGGGGCTCCGGGACTTGGGGTTTCGAGGCGAGAGATCCTCGCCGTCGAGACCACCACACCTCGGTGTGCTCGTCTGTAGGTCCCACCAGCGAGTGTCGTGTTCTGCGGGAGGTTGTTACTCTTGTGGCGGTGGGCCACGAAGAGGATTGTCCGTCAGAAGCGGCATGGGTGGTGCACGGCCGACGGGATCGATTCTTTGATGTCTTCTCCTTACGTGGTTATGCGCCCGGAGGCGTGGTACTCACGGACGAGCGGGGCGAGTAAGTCGTGGTGGTGGTTCGATTCTAGCGGTCCCGAGCGCATATATTCTCTAGCCGGCCGCCAGATCGGGAGCTTCCACGACGTCGTCGCAGTACATTCGATTTGGTGTGATGTTTATGCATTGATAGATCGAGTTCTACCTTGTCCTATGTGTCCCTCTTGTGCGGGTAGAATCGGGATAAATGGTGTCGATAGAGCCGTTTGAGGTAGCTACGCGATGGTGATTCGGTGTTAATTTCTGATCGTCGGACCCTTGCGAACTTGATAAGTGGAGATGACAGATTTTGATGTCATTATGGGTATGGGTGGTTGGCTTCTTGTTATGCCAACGTTGGTAGTAGGACGAGTTGGTTCGGTTCGGTTTCTGGCGAGCGATTATCGAGTGGAGGGCAACACGGCGCCGCAGGGTAGGTTTATTTCTTACCTCAAGGCTAGGAAGATGGTGCGAGAAAGGTACATCTATCATCGGTTCGGTATTCGATCTGAGGTGAGTGCGATTCTTGATCGATGCGGTGGTTAGGGAGTTTCGGATGTGTTCCCGGATGATCTTGGGTATCCTCCCGAGAGGAGATCGAGTTTTGTATTGACACGTTGCGGACACTCGACCTATTTCCATTCCGCCCATACGAGGATGCTTTCTTGAGTTGAGGAGTGAAGGACTAAGCGAAAGATTTCTTTGGAAAAAGGATTTATCGGGCCTAGTGTATCTCTCCACAGGGAGCGCCGGTGTTGTTTGTGAAGAAGAAGCATGAGGCAGCTGCGTATGTGTGTTGACTCTGAGCGGTGAATAAGGTAACCATTAAGAATAGGTACCCTCCCGGGATTGATGATTTGTTTGACCGGTTGCGAGTGCGAGGTGTTTCTCAAAGATAGACTGCGGTGCGGTTATCATCGAGTTCGAGTTCGAGAGCGAGCATCCCAAAGACCGCATTCGGGACCGGTATGGGCACTATGGGTTCGAGGTTATGTCTTTCGGCGACCAGCGCTCGGCGGTATTTATGGATTTGATGAACCGTGTTCAAGCCATTTTTGGATACATTTGTGATTGTATTCATTGATGACATCTGGTGTATTCACGCAGGCGAGCGTGAGCATGCGAATCACGAGGCTATGCTTGGGATTCTCGGGCCGCGATTATTCGCCAAGTTCTCCAAGTGTGAGTTTTGGTTGGCCTCGATAGCATTCAGGGCATATTATTGGTGGCGGTGTTCGCGTGGATCGACAAAGATTGAGGCGATCAAGTCTTGGCGAGCCTACTACTCCGGCGAGTGCAGCGATTTCTTAGGACTAGCGGGTTATTATCGTAGGTTTGTGGAAGCGGTTGCTTGATTTCAGCACCGTTTACTAGGTGACTCGAAGCGACCAAGTTCCGATGGGCGAGGCTTGCGAGAAGGGTTTCCGGTGCTGAAGGAAAAGTTGACTCTGACCCGATTCTTACTCTTCTGAGGGTTAGGCAGATGCGTGATCTATTGTGATGCCTCGGGTATCGGGCTAGGGTGTGTTTGATGCGGCCACGACAAGGTTATAGCCTATGCTTCCGGCGATTCTGAAGCATGAGAGAAATTACCCTACCCATGACTTAGAATTGGCGCGATTATACATTCCTTGAAGATTTGGAGACATTATTTGTATGGGGTTCATGTGGATATTTATACAGACCACGAGGCCTCGGTATATCTTCGAGCGAGGAGGTGAACTTGAGGCGAGGCGGTGGTTGGAGTTCTTTGAAAGACTATGATGTTGATATTCTATACCATCGGGAAAGCTAACGTAGTTCTTGATGCCTTGAGTCGTAGGTCGATGGGAGCTGTCGAGGTACAACCGAGAGGCGGGGACATGGTCCGTCGAATCCACGATTAGCGAGCCTTGGGGTTCGTTTGATCGATCTGACGATAGCGGAATACGGGTTCGTGAGGTTGCGAGTCCTCCATCGTTGATGAGGTGAAGAAGCGATTTGAGGACCCGGTGTTGGTGCGGTATCGTGATGCGGCTCTCGGGAGGAGAAGAGTCTGTCGAGTAGCGCTGATGGTCTTGAGATTTGAGAGTCGGTTGTGTGTTCCGATGTGTGAGCCGTCGGCCGGTGCAGAGAGCGCGCGGTGCTCGTTATTCTATTCATCGGTCGACCAAGATGTACCATGACCTCGGATGTTTTTATTAGTAGGATGGCACGAAGAGGGCGTGGCGAGTTTTGTTGCCTGATGTCCTAATTGCCCGGTAGTCAGGTCGAGCACGGAGGCCCATGGATTATTGCGAGCTATTGAGATTCCGACTTGGAAGTGGGAGGTGATCAACATGGACTTTGTTCTGAGGTTACCTCGTACTCGGAGGAAATGCGACTCCATTTGGGTTATTGTCGGCGGTGGAAATCAGCCACTTCCTTCGATCGGGGCGGCGTTTTGGTGAGACTATGCGGTTATACATCGAGAGATTGTGAGGCCGCGGTGTCGGTGTCGATTATATCGATAGGGAGCCCGGTTCTGGCTAACTTCTCGAGAGTCTTTCGGAAGGGTTTAGGGACACAAGTGAGTCTCGATCTGACATTTCATCATCGGTGGCGGCGGCGAGCGTACTATCGGACAACGAGGATATCTTTGCGAGCTGTGTGATTGATTTCGATGGTAGGGGAGGATCTTTTGCCCCTTGTGGAGTTTCCTTATAACAACGGCTACCATTCCGGTATACGAGATGGCGCCCGTATGAGGCTTTATATGGCGGAAATGTAGATCGCCGATTGGTTGGTTCGGCGTGGCGAGTTGATTAGTTAGCGGACTTAGTTCAACGGTGTGGATAAGGTGAAGCTTATCGGGAGGCTGTTAGCGGCTGAGTCGGCGAAGTCTTATGCGGATAATGGCGTCGGCATTTGGAGTTTCGAGTTGGCGGTGGAGTGCTGAAGGTGTCGCCCCATGAAGGGTGTGATGAGATTCGGTAGAAGAAACTCATCCCAAGGTACATTGGGCCCTACCAAATCGTCCGTAGAGTGGGCAAGGTTGCCTATGAGTTGGATCTTCCATCAGAGTTAGAGGCGGTATATCCGGTCTTCCATGTTTCTATGTTGAGGAAGTGTATCGGAGATCCGGGCGAGTTTTCCCTACCGGTGAGGTCCAGTGCAGAGGGGTTATCGTATGAGGAGAGTCCCATGCGATACTCGATCGCGGTCGACGGCTGCGGACCAAGGATGTAGCTTCCGTCAAAGTCCTGTGGAGGAATGATAACCGGGAGAAGATGACTTGGGAAGCGGAGGAGGACATGCTGAGGAAGTATCCTCACTTATTCTCTATACTTTCAGGTAATCCATCTTCCCTTACTTGCCAAGTTTTAATTGAAGTGTTTCTTTTGCTTAATGCTGTTATGTGTCCTTGTGTGACATTAGTGGTATGTTGGGGTTGTGAAAGGAAACTATGTTGCTAATTAAAATGTTATACCCCGTATTTCCAGAGTATGTACGTAAGGACGTACGTAGAAAAGTTTGGGCTTTTAAAGTGGCTTGGCCGATTTCACTTTGTGCACAACACCCGATTAGAGTCGTTTTTCGACGAAACGTTTTACATAACTTGCGATGGGAAAATTCCGGCTATGTCATTTTTAATTTTTGCGGATTTTTCCGAGAGACGAAACGTGTTGGACCAACACGAGGGCACCACTTGGCACCCTCTTATTGGTGGACCTATGGGCGGTAGTGAGCCGAATTGGACCTTTGGGGTTGGTAGGATATTTTGTGTGTTGATTGATAAAGTGGGACCCACACACACTTGTCCAAATCTTGACCTTACACTTGCCTACTACTTGGCATGATCTTGGCCATTGGTTGGCCTTTGCTTGACCTATAAATACCCCTCCCCATGGAAGACTTATTCATCCTAAAAATGTTCTAAGTCTTAGAAATCCCCCCTCTCCCTTGTGGTGTTCTCGTTCCCCACTTTGTGAGGCTTTGGCGAGAGCCCTCTCCACGTGGCGAGAGTACCCCACAGTGGGGTTGGTAGAGGTATACACCACTTGTGGTGTTGTCTCATATAAATATCCCTCTTGGTAGAAATACTCTCAAAAGTATTGTTACTATACCCAATTACCTTAGCCTTATACCTTGTAGTATTCGAGGTTACACTTATCTGAAAAGCCGGAAATACTATTATACTTCCGTCGGTCACAAAAGAAACCCTAAGGAAAATCTCCATAGATAGTTGGAGTATTAAGTAGAAGTTGGTTAGAACTTCTAAGGGTGGTTTGGAGCGGGTTGGAGCGCATGGAGTTGGAGCTAAGCGTTGCTCGGGAAGCGACATTAAACTAGGATAATTTTGGGCTTATCGAGGTAATATCTTGTCCTTATTGTAATTGGAAATTACATGTTGTAAGATTATATAGTTGAAGTATACTATATATAGAACTGAACTAGCTTTGTGCAATGTCTTTTGACTTAAGCCTGAATATAAAGAAAGAACTGAACTGTAATTACATAGGACTGTATTACAGTAGACTTGTGTAGCATTACTGTGAAGTAGAATTGTACACGTCCGGTTAGATGTATAAACCCCCCCGGTTGGCTTGATAGCCGGCCTCGATAGAGGAGGAGATTTCTGCGGTTGCGGGAGGAGAGTCTTTGCCGAATTTTTACGTAGAATGTTCTATGATATGATCTAGATTTTAATAAAGCGCGCGTGGCCTTATAGGTTGAAGTACCATGCGTGGCGCGATCTACTTGGCTTAGGAGTAGCCGACGGTTTGAGGTACTTGGGCGTTTTGCTATTAGTCGATAATCGTCGCGAGGTATGTGAACCTCTTCCTACCTTTTCTAGCATGATATGTGTATAACTATGTAATGCGGTAGGCGTACGTGTGTAAAATGCTTTGTGGTTTTAAAAGGTAAGCGACTTGATGTGTGATAATAAAGAAGAGTTATACTAGCTTTATGGGAAGTTAGGTATAACGTTTTAAGAGAGGTAAAGAGAATGGTTTCTTGATTTTAAAAGTTAAGAGGCTTAATCTTAAAGATAAGAGACTTAACTTGTTTTACTTAGTAATTAACATTTTGTTAAAAATGTTGTAAAACCTCATTCGCGAGTAATGAGTACTTGATTTTAAAAGCAATAATGTTTCTTGATTTGAAATCGAATAAGTATCGAACAAACCACAAAGGCGCTAATAAAGGGAAATGTTTTGACTAATAATGTATTAGTAAAACCGGTAGAAACTTCCATCTGCATAGAAACTAAGATGAGACAAAATGATGTTACATTTCCTAGATCATGGTTGCTTAAATAAGATTGTTATAAACAAGAATAACTACTCACGTATCGGACATATGTTTCTCAAATTGCTTTTAAAGGAGAATTATATCATTAAGTGATTAAAATTATGAACTACTGAAACCTTTGAAAATGAGAAACTTGAGTAATTGAAATTAGGCAAACTGAAACATTTGGAAAAGAATGTTGTTACTTGATTTTCTGAAGAGAAGTGTTTTGATTTACTTGAAAGATAATCACTCTATTTTCATATACTACGGGTATTGTGTGACTTTTGTAAATGTAACGTATCTTTAAAAGATAATGTATGAAGTACTTTGGGAATAGATACAGACACAGTTAATCATATATTAGAATGTACCTTGTGTGTATAACTTGATTGTGTTGGTTTGTGATAGCCTTGTAATACTTTCTTGTTGATTTGATAAGTAAACATGCTAGGATGCTACGTGTGTTAGTATCTTGTGATGTTTTGTGTAAAGGGGTTTTCCTCGATTGCGCTTAAAGTTGTTTAACGATCAGCCGTTATGTTGGTATTATACCACTCGCCTTGACTTGTTTAGGAGGTTGGCGCCTCCGTCACGGGGTAGACTCGGCGGTCTAGTGACTATGATTCGAGAATACCTTATGCAGTGCAGTATGGCCTATGCGAGCTACGAGAGTTCGGGTTAGTTTGCGACCCTGCGTGGTCATGCGGTCTTTGTGGCCATGCGGACGGCGAGTCGGGGCAGCTGGGAGTAGCTACCCTCGATGCGGGAATACCTCATGCGGGCCATTGGGTGGCCCATGCGGAGCTATGGGAAGTTCGAGGCTGAACGCGCACATTAGATCTGCGAGCGAGTGGCGGCTTTGATCATGTGACGGTGCAAGCAGATCTCATGTCTGATTTACGACCTTTTTTGTACGGTGGGTTTTAGTAGTCGGCTATGTCTTCGTACTTACCCCGTACAGTTTTTATGATGACACGGGTGGGACCTGGTGTTCATGTGAACTTCTTGGTGTGATTATATCATAGGTATCGGCGATGCGGAAGGTATGCCGCAGGCATGATTGATGTTGTGGCGTGAGACCCGTTGTTATATTTGAGTGATGACTTGAGGCGTGAGTCACGACTTGACATGGCCTTATTTATTGTGAAGCTGTAGTTTGGTTATCATACATGTCTCTGCTTTATATAGACTACTATGATTTCATTTCTGATATTTTGATTTCACATACTTGGTACTGTTGTCTTGACCTCGCCCGAAGTGCGTTAAATCTGCGAGTTGAGGTACGCGATCGTTGATCCTAGCTCTCGAGTCCTGATTCGGCGTTTGGGAAGCTCCGTTTCTCGGAGGCTTATCGGTGGTATAGTCCTGTCGTAGTAGGTGTTTGCATTCGAGGTTTGGCGGGGCCACTGTCCATTGTTATCGTATCATTCTTAAGTGCATGTAATCTTGTTGTGGCGAGTTGTAATGGGATGTAACTATTCGGTTTTAAATTGATTTATATATATATGCCGTAAGGCAAGTTTTCTCAGACTATTGTTTCATACTTCTTGTTATTTCATGTTATCGTCTTATGTTCCGCTGATTACTCTGATGTTGTATCACTAGGGTGCCCGGGGTAAGGCACCAGTCATGGGCCCGGGTTCGGGTCGTGACATAAAAGTTACTCCGAAAGAACATTCGGGACGAATGTTTCTAAGGGGGGAAGAATGTTACACCCCGTAAATTCAAATATAAGATAAGTTGGCAATCATGTGTCGAACGGATTTTAAGTCTTATTTGGAGTGTGGTACTGATAATTTTTTTGTTGTATGGGGTGTTTAGCAAGCCTAGTATAAAGTTGGATGAGTCTAGTGTCCAACGCGACAAACTGCTCGTCGATAGGACATCAGAGCGGAGAGGTATGGGCGTTAGAAAGTGCATGGCAGTGCGAGAGGAAGGATTTTTCGTGTCAGGCGTCTCGGTAGCCGGCCGTCAGCGAGCGGCGCCACTAATCTGAAAATCCTCGGAGGTTTGTGACTGGCCGCTGCGAACATGGCGCCAAGGCGGGATTTTTTCTGCGGGAATTGCTTAAAACAGGGGATATTTTCGAAAAGGGCCTATGGGAGGGTGACAATTGTCCCTCCCACCTTGTTGACCACGAAAAGAGCCCTATTTTAAGACCAAGTCTTGAAAGACCTAAAAACCCCTCTCCCCTTCTCTCTTGAGATTTGAGAAAAACGTAGCTTAGTGGGTGTTGTTGGAGCGGCGGTAAGAAGACAAAGTGCTGGTAAGCTTGTGGGAAACTCACAAGGACGAGTTTGACGGGGATATAAGTTGAAGAAAGAGAGCTTTAGTGGGCTAACCCAAAGGTAAGAGATTTCCTCTCCTCTTGGAAATTGATAGTAATCCTTGTTAAAGCTGATATTGGCCACGTGAATCATGTTTTAGATTGATATGTATAATAGGTTTTGATAGCCATTTGAAATGTGAAAAACAAAGGAAATCGATAGTTGTGACTGTAACATGTATACAGACTTTACGAATGGATAAATTGTGGTGAGCCAATTGGGGTTGTTTAGTTATTCAATGTATTGGACTACCTTATATAAATTGTGTGAGCCAATTGGGGTTGTTTGGTTATTGAATTCGGCCTCGAAAGAGGTGGCAAAGTAAGTAGAAACAAAGGAGGTGCTGTCCGATTTTCCGTAGAATTTAGCGACTTAACACTTATAATATTCTACATTGAAGTAAGGCGTTAATGGACGTATTGTGAATATTATAGGTTGACATTCTACGGGCGGGACTTTGTACTTGGCAAGTGGTTTGACCCGACAAGGTATGTAGAATTTTTCCTATCTTTGAGCATGACTAGTTTCACGTATATAGTACGGTGAGGCGTCTGAGACTTTGACATTCTTTACTTGTTTTATGAAATGCCAAGTCGGGTGAGTTAGGAGATTAACTCACTTCTTTGAGAATATTAAAGATGTCTTAAGTCTTGTTAAAGATAAGGGACTTGAAGAATTTTAAAGTATGTGATACTTGTGTCGTTTTAAAAAAAAAAACGTATAAGTCCCTTGGATAGGAAATTGTACATGACTAAGGTATAAAGTGAATATAACGACTTTATGGGGAGTTGGTTATATTGACTTTATGGAAAGATAAAGGACTTGATTTAATGGAAGGCAATTCGATTTTAAGGCATCAATTGCCTAAGGTTTTATAAGACATGAGTCACTTGATTTAGAAGCCTAATTTTTATTTCTAAAAGTATCGTGACTTGTCTTGAAAAGAAATTGTCACTTGATACTACGGTTATTAGTATCTTGGAAGTTTTATAATGAAATGAGTCATTTTAAAAGAATAGAAGTATGTAGTACTTTGGGTTAAATTCCCGGATTTTTATAAAAGACATGCTAGTGCCTTAGGTAAACTAAAATGAGAGTGTATATGAACAAGAATAGTAAGAAGTTAGGGGATTTCTTAACTTGCTTATATATTGTATGATAAGCCGATAGAGCTTATGTTATGTGTGATAGCCGGATTTGGACTAGTGATATATTATTCGTTGCGGGGTCATTCCCCGGGATTATGGCATGGTATATTTCCGTGGATTTGCTAACCACGATGCGAGGAATACCTCATGCGAGTCCGTAAGGGCTTATGCGGGTGAAATAATCCCATGCGGGCGGGTCCGACCTATGCGAGAATACCTCGTGCGAGTCGTAAGGGCTTATGCGGGTGAAATAGTCCCGTGCGAGGAATACCTCACGCAGTCCATTGGACCTATGCGGGTGAAATAGTCCCAGAGTAGGATTCAATCCTATTTTTATTGTAAGTATACACCTATTTTTACTCTCATTGTTAGTAAGGCCTGTGTCTTGTAATTTGTTATCATACACGTCTCGCTTTCTTTTAAACTTATGTTGTAATTACAGTACTTTCGATTTTACATACTTAGTACATATTGTGTCTTGACCCTTCCTCGGGGCGCGTTAAATGCGCAGAAAGGGTAGCGAGTTGCGGATCCACGCTCTTAGGATCACTTATCGGGCGTCGGAGGCTCCATTCTCGGAGGCTTGTGTTTCCTTTTAGTACGATCTTTCCACGATGTTGTAGATTATGTACATTCGGGGTATGGCGAGCCACATCGCCACGATTGTTATTCTAAGTGCGTATTCACATAGGTGGTTGGGTGTAAGAACGAGTTGTAAAGTTGTACTTTGACTTTGTTTATATTGTGGAAGCGGCCTTATCGGCTAGCTGTGTTGTTATATTGTTTACACTGTGTTTACGTTGTGTATGTTCATTGCTATTCTCGATGTATACGAGCAGGGTGCCGGGTAGGGCACCGATCGCGGCTTGGTCGGGTCGTGGCAATCTTGCGATAGCGTATTCTACTCGGAGGGTGGACAAGGCTAAGCGGGTTATAAGCGTGGAGCATTTTGCTAATAGTCGATAATCGTCGCGGTATGTGATTCTTCCTATACTCTTGTGCATGATATTTTAAAGTATATATATAGTACGGTGAGCGTGCGTGTGTTAGCGAATAATAATTACGGCAATGTCTTTTGACTTAAGCTGAATAATAATTACGCAATGTCTTTTGACTTAAGCTGAATAATCTTGAAGTATTTCAAAGAATCTTGAATCATTTTTATGAAGAGTAATACTTGGTTTTAAAAGCTTAAGAGTTATACTAGCTTTATGGGAAGTTAGGTATAACGGCTTAAGAAAGATAAAAAGAAGGGTTTATTGACTTTAAGAAGATTAAGAGACTTAATCTTAAAAAGATAAGAGACTTGACTTGGTTAATTAATATGAGTTTTGTTAAAGAGTGTGAAACCTCATTCGTGAGTAATGAGTACTTGGTTTTTAAAAGAAATAATGTTTTACTGATTTCGGAAATCAGAATAGGTATCGAACAGACCACAACAGCGCTAATAAAGGGAGATGCATTGACTAATTAAGTATTATTAAAACCAGTAGAAATCTCCATCTGCATAGAAGCTAAGATGAGACAAAATGATATTACATTTCCTAGATCATGGCTGCTGTTATAAGATTGTTATAAACAACAATAACCTACTCACATATCAGACATATGTTTCTCAAATTGGTTTCAAAGAGAATTATATCATTAGGTGATTAATATTATGAACTACGAAACCTTTCGAAAATGAGAAACTTGAGTAATTGAAATTAGGCAAACTTGAACGTTTGGAAAAGAATGCTGTTACTTGTTTTTACAAAGAGTAGTGTTTTGAATTACTTCTAAAGATAGTCACTCTATTTTTATACTACGGGTATTGTGTGACTTTTGAGAAAGAAGCAGATATTTTAAAGAGTTAATGTATGAAGTACTTTGGGGATAAAAACCCGATCTTGTTAATCATATAGTAGAAAGTACCTTGTGTGAATAACTTGATTGTGTTGGTTTGTGATAGTCTTGAAATACTTTCTTGTTGATTTGATAAGTAATCATGCTAGGATGCTACGTGTGTTATTATCTTGTGATGTTTGTGTAAAGGGGTTTTCCCTCGATTGCGCTTAAGTTGTTTAACTATCGATCGTTATGGTGGTATTGTACCACCACCTTGACATAATCCGGAGGTTAAGTCGCCTCCGTCGCGGGTAGACTTCAAAGTAGTCCATGTGACCTATGATTCGAGAATACCTCAATGCGGGTCCCGGCCTGCGCGAGCTACGAGAGCTCGAGTTAGTGTCGTCTTTATGGTCATGCGGTCTATGTGGCCATGCGATCGCGAGTCGAGCGGATGCCGGGAGTAGCTACCTCGATGCGGGAATACCTCATGCGGGCCATTGGAGTGGCCTATGCGGGTGCGGGAAGTTCGGGGCTAGACGCCGCATTAGATATCGCGCGAGTGGCGGCTTTGATCATGTGACAGTCTAGACAGATCTCATGATACAGTTTATGACCTTGTTTGTACTGTGGGTTTTAGTAGTCGGATATGCCTTCGTACTTACCCCGTACGGTTTTATGATGACACAGGTGGGACACCGTGTTCATGTATTCCTTGGTGCTTTTATATCATAGACTACAGCGGTGAGGAAGGTATTCCACGCATGATTGATGTTGTGGGCGTGAGACCCATAGTTATATTTGAGTGATGACTTTGAGGCGTGAGTCCACGACTTGACATGATTGCTTATTTATGAATGGTAGTTTGGTTATCATACATGTCTCCCGCTTTATATAGACTACTATGATTTCATTTACTGATTTTTAGTTTCACATACTTGGTACTGTTGTCGACCTCTTCGGGCTGCGTTCATGCCGCGAGTTGAAGTACATCGATCGTTGATCTTAGCTCTCGGGATCACGATTCGCGTTTGGGAAGCTCCGTTTCTCGAGGCTTATCAGGTATAGTCCTGTCGTAGTAGGTGCTTACATTCGGGGTATGGCGGGCCCTGTCCCGCCATTGTTGTCATGTCACTCTTAAGTGCAGAAATCTTGTTGTAGGCGAGTTGTAATGGGATGTAACTGTTCGGTTTTTAAGTTGATTTATATATATGCCGAAGGGCAAGTTTTTCTCAGATTACTGTTTTACACTTCTTGATATTTCATGTCTTGTTTTATGTTCCGCTGATTTCTCTGATGTATGTCTACTTGGGTGCCCGGGGTAAGGCACTCCGCGGGCCGTTGGGTCGTGAGATAGTTTTGTACATTCGGGTATGGCGGGGCCCTGTCCCGCCATAGTCATTTCCTAGAAGTCTGTAGTCTATTATGCAGTTGGGATGTAGCGCGGACTTGGTTTATATATGTATGCCGAAAGGCGACTTTTTCTCAGATAAACTGTGTCTCATTTTACACTTGTTTCATGTCTTGTTTTTATTTTCCGCTGATTACTCTGATGTATGCCTACTTGGGTTCCCGGGTAAGGCACCAGTCATGGGCCCGGGATCAGGTCGTGACACTTATTGTTGTAGTTATGGATATAAACAAGCATGAGAAGTATATATTGAAGTTTGATAAGTGTTATGGATATTGGAACCACTAATCCGAAACTAGCATGATTAGCCTTTGAGATTACAATTCAATTTGGTTATTAGTTTAGTCGTCGCATGTTATATAAAGAAAGAATTATAGTTGTTAAAGTTGTTTACGACTATATAACATGTTAGACTTAACAACTTGGGTTGAAAAATAATTGGAAAGGACTTTGTGTTGTTGTACATGTTAACCGAGAATGGCTTTGGATATTGAACTACTTGGTATTAATTGTGGGGCAGAATTTTACACGTATTGTAAGACGTGTAATCCCCTTTGATTGGTTGATGTGTTGAGCCTTAAATGTGGCATCTTGGTTATTGATTTTCGGGCCTTGAAAAAGGTGAAAAAGTACGTAGAAACAAAGGAAGTGCTGCCCGATTTTCCGTAGAATAAGAGTCCTTATACTTAGAAATATTCTACGTTGAAAGCTAGAAGTTGATAGGCGTATTGTGGTCCTTATACCGACAGTGATGGGGGATTCCACGGGTATGCTTCCGTTGTGATGGATCCATGGACATGCTTATACGATGGAGGATTCCGGGGCATGCGACCATGATGCGGGTTAAATTCCCGGATGATATTGTTATTCCATGGACTAGCTCTCCATGAGGTTTAGTGACGCAGGATGGTCTGGTAGTTAGCTTCCGTACTTGCCCCGGTCAGTTGCTGATGCAGGCTGGATCTGGTAGTTGGCTTTCGTACTTGCCCCGGTCAGTTCTATGGCACAGTTTGGTACGGTAGACTCTGGTAGATAGCTTTCGCACTTGCCCCGGTCATATCTCGTGACGGCAGGCTGGATCTGGTAGTTGGCTTTCGTACTTGCCCCGGTCAGTTGTTGACGCAGGCTGGATCTGGTAGTTGGCTTTCGTACTTGCCCCGGTCAGTTTTATGATGCAGGCTGGATCTGGTGGTCCGCTTTCCTACTTGGCCCGTACGGTTTTTATGACACAGGTGGGACCTGGTGTGCATGTATGCATATTGTTGTTATATTCTATCATGGACTGCCGGAAGTGAGGAAGCAATTCCACGGGCATGATTGATATTATGGGCGTGAGACACATGGTTATATGTGAGTAATGACTTGAGGGCATGCGTCCCTGACTTGACATGACTGCTTATATATTGTGTACTGTAGTTTGGTTATCATACATGTCTCCTGTTTTATATAGACTGTTATGATTTCATTACAGTATTTTCAGTTTCACATACTTGGTACATATTTCATACTGACCTCCTTCGGGGGGCTGTGTTCATGTCAAGACCCGACCCCGGGCCCGTGAATGGTACCCTACCTGGGCACCCCTTACCGGTATACATCAGAGAATAGTAGCGGAACATACATATAACTCAAAAGAAATAAATAACAGGCTAGCCGATAAGGCCACCTTCCAAAAGTATACACATAATCTAAAAAGCAGTTACCTTTTTTTTTTCTTTACAAGACATGACTACAGACCTCTAAGAATAACAACTCTGACGGGACAGGGCGCCGCCATACCCCTGAATGTACAACAACTGACAATACCAGGGATCTGAACCAAGGATAAGCCTCCGGAGTAATGGAGCTTCTCAACAGCTGAACCGTGATCCTAAGAGTGAGGATCAGCAACCTATATAACTCTACCTGCGGCATGAACGTAGCCCCCCGAAGGAGGTCAGTACAACTGGTACCAAGTATGTGAAACTGAAAGTACTGTAATGAAATCATAATAGTCTAAAATAAAGTTGGGGACATGTATGAAAACCACATTAACAGTACACTATGCCTTACTAACAATGAGAGTGGACAAGAATAAACTTTGCCGGTTATAAAACAGGAAACTCATGATTAACCTAGGGCCATCCGCCCGTAGTATCATTCTGCAATCCTACTCCTGGGACTATTTCACCGTCATAGGCCGTTTGGACCCACATGAGGTAATTTTCTCGCATAGACTGTATCCGTCCGCATAGGTCGTATGGACCCTGTCACGACCCGACCCCGGGCCCGCGACTGGTGCCCTACCTGGACACCCTTACAGGTGTACATCAGAGAAAATCAGCGGAACATACATGAAATTTACAAAATAAAACAACAGAAATAAAACAACAGGTTAGCCGATAGGGCTACCTTCCTAGACATACATATATATAACCGAAGCAGTTGCCTCCTTTCCTTTACAAACTGACCCACAATGTGTGACTACAGACCTCTAAGAGTTTTAACATAACAACAGTGGCTGGACAGGGCCCCGCCATACCCCTGAATATACATGAACCTACAACCTCAGGGAAAACCATACCAAGAGATAAGCCTCCGGAGCAAATGGAGCTTTTTCCCAAAAAAAACTGAACCGAAATCCTAAGAGCAAGGATCACCAACCTGTGTACCTAAAACCTGCGGGAATGAACGCAGCCCCCCGAAGGGGGTCAGTACAACAGGTACCGAATATGGAACAAAAAAAAAAAAGGTACATTAAACAAATCATAACTGTACAAAAGAATGACAGGGGCAAGTATAAAAAGGGTACATACCAGATCCTACCGTGTCATTACCATCTCGTGAAATTAATCGTACCTTATTATCTTTTCCCATTTTCAATAAAAGTTATAGTCACTTTCTTACGTACATACTTAGGAAAAATCGTCAAGTTCATTACCATATAACTTACTTATCTTTCATAACATAATCCGGCCCTTTATGGAGGGACGCATATACTACCCGACCCAATCGGGGCGATCAAGTCACACAAATATCAAAGCGCGTGCGTGAAACCCCGTCACCGCCGGCCGTCATAAGTGTAACATATAACCATGTGACGCGCCTGTGGAATCCTACCACCGCCGCGCGTACATACGCGACATATATATATCTCCTGCCCGTGGAATCCCACATCACTGCCGACGGCCGTAGGTGTAATATAAACCATGTGACGCGCCCGTGGCATCCTCCCTAACTGTCGGCGTACACATATACAACACACACATATATATATATATATATGTTCTCCTAGTTCCTCGAGCGAAAAAACCAAGAAAATTGTTTATGATCCATTTAGCTCCCCAAACGTATTCAAACCATGGTTCTTATGCTGTATCATAAGTCTCATCAGAAACATCTTGGAAAAAGATCACGAGCCGTTTTCTAAATAGTCGCAGTCGAAAGACCCAATGGTCTTCTAGGTTTTGTTCAGAGACTCAAGAACACCGCTGTTCTAAGCGGTCTCAACAAGCGTACAAGGTTCAGAGGCTCAACCACTACAGCCGACTGATTGGAGTTGATTTATTCGACTCGAAGGTATAATCTTTATTTTTTGTACAAAGCTTACAAGATTACATATTTGTTATTATCATTATAGCTTTGTACGCTGCGCAGTAATGGTTGTTATATCGGTGTTATAAAGATTACTGGACCTTGATTATACCGCCATCTGGAACCGGCACGCTAACCGTGTCACGACTAAGTCAATTTAATACACATTTACACCTCGTTGTTAGACATCGCTTCGCATGTCATCGGGACTTAAAGATTATGTCGTTATAATCAAACTGCCGCACTCGACATCAAGTTCACGTTACAAATTTGATCAAATGGAAATTCGACAAGAGCCAGTGATGGCGTTGAACCTACGTGAAATGGACGCCGACTGTCAGAATGCATTAGTCATTGCAATATTCATTTGTATCGACTACCTTCTATAATCATATTTCAATCGAGGCTGTTTAGTTATTCATTTGTATCGATTACCTTCTATCAATCGCGAAACACCGACTGTTTAGTTATTCATCTGCGACAAGATTACCTTCATAAATCGCGAGCCTAATCGGGGCCGCACTTTTTGGTTATTGTATTTCCTAGCGCTTTGAAAATATGGGCAAAAGTAAGTAAAACAGCGAGGTCTGTCCAGATTTTTACCGTAGAATACCTGGTGAGCAACCGACTTAACTACTATGATATTCTCGCACGATCAGCGTAGTGCTAAGCCAGCCAATCCATACCCATGGGACGATTGTGAATATTACAAAGTCATATCCAACTCACCAAGTCGGATCTTGTACTTCGCAAGTGGTTTGACACCAGACAAGGTATGTAGAACTTCTTTCCATATCTGAGCACGACTAGTTTCCACCGATATAAGAGATTTGGTGAGCTACGCACAAGACTTTCACATGACTTTACTTGTATCCTTACTAAATGCCAAGTCTGTGAGTTAGGAGATTTAACTCACTAGACGAATATTGAAGATGTCTTAAGTCTTCATAAAGATAAGTGGACTTGGAAGAATTTAAAGATCATAATACTCAGGTCGTTTTAAAACGCATAAGTACCCTCGCGATGTGAAATCAGACATTTATTCTAGTGTATAAAGTGGAATATAACTTATTTTAAGCCGGCCGAGTTGGTTATATTGACTTTATGAAAGATAAATGACTTGATTTAATGGACTCAGGCAATTCGATTTTAAGAGCATCAATCTCGCCTAAGCGAATTTTCCATAAGACACGAAATACTCCCGGATGGTTTCATTTTTATTTCTACGAAAAGCATTACACTGTAGCTCGAAAAGAATTTGTCACTGATACTACTTCGCTATTAGTATCCTGGGCCGACAGTTTTTATAATGAACCGAGTCAATTTTAAAGCATAGAAGTACGAGGTACTAGTATACCACAATTCTGATTTTTATAAAAGATCTACCGTGATAAAGGCCTTAGGTAAACTAAATGCAGAAACAGAGGCATGAATGTGTTAATACATATTAGGATTTCTTAACTTGCTATATAGTCGTATGAGCAATCGGTTGTACCGCTTATACACCCGCATGTGGCTGATACTGACGGTTAATGATATTATCGCTATGAGCTTGGCTCCTCGATTGTGGCATTGCTATATTTCAAAGGATTTATAACCACGATGCGAGCAATCCACTCACGCGAGTCCGTAGTGGCTTACGCGCGGGTGAATAGCCCCACGCGCGTCCAAACACGCGATAATACGCCTCACGCGAACGCGTATGGGCTTGGCATGCGTGAAATAGTCCCATGCGCAAGAGAATACCACGACAGTTCGCCATCGACCGTCTACGCGTGAATGGCACCCTAGTCTCCGTGAGTAGGATTCGCAAACTTACATATCGAGCCGTAAGTATTACTACACCTGATTTTGTACCTCATCGTTAGTCACAAGTGCACTCGCGGTAATCGTGCAAAAATTTTGTTATCATACACGCCTCCCGCTTTCTTTCAAACTTATGTTGGTAATTAGCGGCGAAAGATTTCTTCCAGAACTTTTACATGGGACATTAGTACATATCGTAATGAATTCTCTGGGCCAAAAACTAACACCGCAAGATCACGCCGCAGAGTTGCGTGAACCGGTGTACGCGACTACCGACACTCTGTGATCACTCTATCGTATCGGAACCTCGCGATCATCCTCCTGAGGCTTGTCTTTTCTTTGCGCGCTTCAATCAGATGTTCGTAGATTATGTATACTCTGCGCGGTATGGCGGCCGGGCCGAACTGAATCACGCATCCACCGCTTGTTATTCCTGAGGTCTGTATTCATATGCCAAGTCAATAAGAACTGAAGCCGTGTTGTATCTCTCTCAGCTTTGTTTATGCCGCGGGATGTGAGGTGCTGGCGCGCTTTCATTTGGGCCAATTGGTGTTGCGCCATATATTGTTTACATTCGTGGTTATGTTACAGAGGTTCTGAGCCATATTTCTTCGATGTGACTATCGGTCAGGTGCCTGTGTAGGTACCGCCATCGGCCCGGCTCGCCGCATAATAACCGGTACAAATCTAGTTAGCAGACGAGACACGGTATGCAAGGGAATCACCTTAGCTTAATACCGTACGTACTCCACAAGCAGGTGCTACAATTGACGTGAGACAGAATGGAAACTAAATGGCTAAGATCCATAGTTCATCCCCAATATGTCGTGGGCGACAAATGAAAAGTAACCCAAGAAGCCGGTGACATACCTCAGGATGGCTGATCATAGACACTTTCAGGATATCTCGCGAATTTCAAAGATCACCACTTTTGTCAAGCATAGCTCCGGTTCGTGACTGGTGCCTACCTGGGCAGCGAAGTAGTCATACATATCCTCGAATCGCTTAAAAAGCAAGGTCATAGGATAAGCAAGCATTCGAAACGCTCCTGAGGTATTTAAGAAGCTACATCAATATCACCTTCATTGGCGCTGCTAGGAACAAATGCTGCCCGCATACTTCATCTACGGCGAGATACTTGGAAAGCAATATAAGGTCATGGATTATGAGCTATCCTTAAAGAGCTGCCGACAGATAGACTAAGTGCAACGCCATCTTCTACAGGAAGGAATAACTGGCGCCTTGCCGACAGATGGCCCAGAGTTTTCACCGCCTAACGCACTATCGACAAAGAATATCTACAATGTGACACTTTTTGACTCGGCTAGATCATAAATCTCTGTGTTTTGTCTCAGATTCAAGAGCATGCCGGGTTTGGGGAAGCCAAACGCAACAACGCTGGGTGACGTGATTCCACAGACTGGTCGATCAACTGATGGCGCAGCCCTCGGCGAGAGACATAAAGGAAAATGCTGATTGCCGGGCTGCAGAAAGTTTTTCCAATGAAAACATTTCCTCATTTCGGTTATTTAAGACATTTATGTACGAATCGTTATACCCCGTATTTCCGCAGTATGTACGGAGACGCACGCACGAAAAATTTGAGACTTAAAGTTTGGCATAGGTTCGAAATTGTGCACAACACCCGAGAGTCGCCGACGTAAACGCTTTACGTAGTTTCTTCAAGGTAGGGAAAATTCGCTATGTCATTTACTATTTTTGCGGATTTTTCCGAGAGACTAAACATTTTGGACCAACGGGAGGGTGACACTTGTCACCCTCACGGTGGACTGATTGGTCATTGGCTCACGCCTGTGCCTTATGGTGCCTTGTTTCAGGCCTTGTTTTGGCCTTGTTTTGTGCATTGTTTTGAGCCATGTTTTGTGGAGTAGGATAGGTGCACTTGGCTTGATCAAGGCCTTACACTTTCCTTCACATGGCTTGATCTCGCCATTGGTTGGCTTTTGGCTTCCTATAAATACCCCCTAGAGATGAACTTCTTCATCCACTCTTCACTTGTCTAAGTCTTGAAACCCTCCTCCTCATGCCTCTCGTCCAACTCCCCACCACTTTGTGAGGCCTTGGTAGCCGAGTTCCCTCCCCTGTCAAGGCCCTCTTTGGCCGAACCCCCTATCTTGGAGTGTTTTTGTGAGACACTCTTTTCAGGTATTGAAATACTCTCCAAGTATTGTTATAATGCCCAAAATACCTTAGCCTTTACCTTGTTGTATTTCAAAAGTTACCTCTATCGTGGACCGGAAATACTACCTTTTGTCCTTTAGTCTCAAACCGAAACCCTAAGGAAATCTTCATAGTTGGTTGAAGTATTTAAGTAGAAGTTGGTTAGAACTTCTAAGGGTTGTTTGGAGCGGATCGAGCGCACGGAAAGGAGCTAAACCTTGCTCAGATCGACTTTTATCTCGGATAATTTTGGGCTTATCGAGGTAAATAATCTTGTCCCTTATTGTGATTGGAAATTACATGTTGTAGGATTATATAGTTGAAGTATACTATATATAATCAACATAGCTTTGCGGCAATGCCTTTGACTTAAGCCCGAATTTAAAGAAGAGAATCGAATCAGAATTACATAGGATCAGACATAAGACTTGTGGTATTACAGTATAGTAGAATTGTATACGTCCTAGACTATAACCCCCGGTTGGCTTAGTAGCCGCCGATAGATATGCAGATTTACGCTGCCATGTGCGGGGAGGTCGCCAAATTTCTAGAATATGGAACCGCATGCTAGAAGTTAATAGACATTTGTGGCCTTATAGCGAAGTATCGCGAGTAGCGTATTCTACTTGAAGAGTGGAAATGGCTAGCCGTTACTGATCGTGAGCGCTTTGCTTATCGTCGATACTCGCCGAGGTATGTGAACCTCTTCCTATCCTTCTAGCATAATGCTTTGTAAACTATGTAGTACGGTGACGCATACGTGTTAAATGAGTTGGTTGGTTTAAACATATGTGTTATAATAGCTTTATGGGAAGTTAGTTATAACGACTTCATTTAGGTAAAAGATGGTTTGTTGATTGTAGAAGTTAAGAGACTTGATCTTGAAAGATAAGAGACTTAACTTGTTTTACTTGGTTATTAACATTTTGTTAAATGTGTTGTGAAACCCCATTCGCGAGTAATGAGTACTTGGTTTTAAAAGAATAATGTTTTACCGATTTCTAAATGAGAATAAGTGTCGAGCAAACCACATCAGCTTAATAAAGGAAGGTGTATTGACAATTAACTAATTGTTATTAAAACCGAGAAACCTCCATCCGCATGTAAGCTAAGATAAGACAAAATTGTATTACATCTCCTAGATCATGGTCAGAATAAGATTGTTGTAAACAAGAATAAACGGCTCACGACAAGACATATGTTACTCAATTGTTTTAAAAGAGATTAAGACTATGAGTTATGAAAACCTTTCTAAAATGAGAAACTTGAGCATTTGAAATTAGGCAAACTTGAACGTTTGGAAAATAATGTTACTTGATTTTACAAAAGGGAAGTATTTTGGTTTACCTAAACGTGAGTCACTCTATTTTTTACTACGTATCGTGACCTTTATGAAAGGAATGGATCTCTTAAAAGGAATTTAACGTGACGTAGTACTTTGGTTAAAACCCGCACTTTGATACGAAATGGAAGTACCTTGAGTCAGGTGTAACTTGCCTATGCTTGTTGTTGTGTAACTCGCCTACGCTTGTTGTGATAGCCTTTGTTGTGCAAGTGTTGATATCAGTGACTTCGGGAAGGAGTGGATCTTTTATAAAAGTCTAGAAGTATGGTAATTTGCTTGAGCTTGTTTGTGATAGCCCGTTGCGCGGTATAATGTTGTTGATGTCACATGGACATGTCTACACCGACGCAATCTTGCATGTGGTCACGCGGTGGTTGACACCGATATATTGTTATTGTGGTTACATGGACATGTCTACACCGGCGCAATTCCGGGGCGCAGGCTACGCGCGGTTAATCACCCAAGATATTGTTGATAATGTCACTGGACGTGTCTACACCGGCGCACTCCGGCACGCGCACGGGCATTGTTATTATTGTTGCATCATGGGCATGTCTACACCGACGCAGACCCGGCACGCGCCATGATGCGAACACGATTGATGTCATGGGCGTGAGACCCATAGTTATATTTGAGTGATGACTTGAGGCGTGAGTCCCCGACTTGACGTGGATCGCTTTTATGTTGTGAATCGTAGTTTTGTCATCATACATGTCTCCTGCTTTCATATAGATCGTTATAATTTCATTTACGTATTTTTACGCCACATACTTGGTACTGTATCGACTCTCGGGCCGCTCATGCCGCAGTAGAGTACATCTAGTGGATCCTCGCCATAGGATCACAGCCAGCAGATTGGGAAGCTCCGCTTCTCCGAGGCTTATCTTTGCATGTTACCCTCGAGTTGTAGGTTCTTGTACATTCGTGGTATGACGGCCCTGCCCGTCATGTTGTATAAAAACTCTAGAGGTCTGTAGTATCACAAGTGTGGTTTGTAAAAAGGATTAAACTGCTTGTTTTGAAAGAGTTGGTTATATATATTTTATCAAGGTAACCGCTTGGTTGGCTCGTTGTATGATCATATATCTTGTTTCTTGTTTAAGTTTTATATTCTACCGTTTTCTCTCGATGTTGTATCACTAGGTGCCCGGTAGGCACCACCACGCCCGGATCGGGTCGTGACAAAAGTGGTATCGAGCGCTTAATCTCTAAGGTGTCTACGCATCCGTGTCTAGTAGTTCTTGATTATCGATGTGTTGTGCACCACATCTATAATCGTGAGGCTATAGGACATTTAGGATTGGTTTCCATTCTTCTCATTCCGAGATCGTGCCTTAGAATCATGTTGTAAGTTGGACCCTCCGACGTATCTCATTTTTACGATTATGCCTCCGCAGTGCAACCGTGAGCCCAAAGGGCAAGGCAGCCGAGGAGTCGCTAGTGAGATACAGAGGAGTACGAGGGCGCAGCCCGACAAGACTGAGATTGTGCTTGACGGCGAAGTTTAGACGCCGCCCAGCAGAGGTTTAGAGCCGCAGCAAGGGCTGAGACCACAATACCGAGCCTCCACCCCACACTGGAGCAGATGAGATGGGTACAAGGAGATGGCGATTGGCCTTGCCGTGGTCGTGGGCCGATATGAGGATAGGCCGACGCAGCAGCCCAGCCCGAGCACCAGATGTTCACCCCGAGCGTATAGTTTGAGGCTACGGGACTTTCCGAAGTCAGAGCCCGCCGCAGTTTTATGGGTCGAGGCACGAGGATGATCCGCAGGAGTTCATCCGCGATTCTGGTCATGAGAGTGATCAAGGCTTCGAGACCGAGTCGGTGGTCTTAGGTTCGCGTCGGCCGCGTGATACCGCACGATCGGTTTGATTCGCGGAGTTGTCCCGGGAGAGCATGCGCTCAGCAGATGGGACGAAGTTCTCGAGGCATTCCTCACTTACTTCTTGCCTCCGCATGGCGAGGGCACGGCCGACGATTTATGATGATGCCGAGACGAAGGCGTGCGGTTCGGGAGTACAACGTGGAGTTTGACTCGTTGGCTCAGTATGTCCCCGCTTTAGTGGAAACCATGGAGGATAGAGTGCACCGCCACGCCACCGCTAGATGATTACTGACAGAGGCTTGTTCGAGTGTAGCTCTTCACCGCATGGACATTGCCCGCATGCAGGCTCATGCACTAGGATGTGAGGTACGGAGAGGTCGACGGAATGACCTGGATCAGCAGAAGAGGGCCAGGACAACAGGGTCCTTTGGTGACTTTCGAGGCGGACCGCCTCCGCAGCAGGCTAGTTATGTACCCCCGCCAGTACAGAGTGGTCCTCCACAACCTTCAGAGCATCCAGAGTATTCGGGAGCATGTCAGGGCTCCAAGGGTTCAGGTTTCCAGGGAAGTAAGGGTGTTGGCCAGATGCGGTCACCCCTACCTCGGTGTGGTCGATGTGGTAGACCGCATTTCGGGGAGTGTCGTGGTGCCAAGGGAGCTTGTTATTTTTGCGGCCAGCAGGGCCATTTTGCGAGGAACTGTCCGACCAAGGGAAGCATGGATGTTACGACTCAGCCTTCAGGATCAGTGGCTGGTTCATCACCTTCTACAGTTATGCGCCATGTATGACAGGCCTATGATTAGAGTGACGCGGTGGATACAGGTATATCCTTAACCCTCTAGAGTTTTGTATGCTGATGTGTTTAGTGTTATGTTCGGATAGCTTTGTGCTAAAATGTGATTTAGACACCTGGTTATTGTAGAAGGGTAAGTATGGGGGCATGGTAAGTGTGAACCTTAGACTATGTCACGATTGAGACCTTAGAGGTAAGGTCGTCTTGAGTAAAAGATTTATTTCATGTTTGACCCTTATCAGAGTAAGTAGTACGTGGGAATTATTTGTGTGATAAGTCCATGGGTAGTGTGAGATGGAAGTGGTAGCTTTCATGACTTGATTAGGTAATATTGTTCCGCTTCGGCGAGCAAGTATCGTGCGATTGCTGGTCGTTGATGGTCGCCGCTGGTCGACCCGCAGCCCGGCTTTAGGTGGTCGGTTAGGTGGTCCCGCCAGTGGTAGGTCACGAGGGTGCTAGGCCCCGTTTAGTTGACCATCGAATGAGTTCGTGGATATGTTCGACCGAGCGGTTCGTGAAGGCCGGGAATGGCCTTAAAGAAGATTGAGGTTAGTAAGATGACCAAGTTTGGAGGTAGTGACTCCACAGTTTTGAGAACTGAAGCGATGACTGAAGTATGGCACGTCCTGAGTGACACTAGAACCTCAGGGATCGCATGCAGCCGGTACCATTTGTTGGGTCGCCGAGTGACACCAGAACCTCGCGCAAAGTGACAAAAGTGGTATCGCACGGCGAGTAAGGAAGAGGAACGTGTGTTATTTTCGTGGCCAGGTGGCGTTGGCAACTTGTTAGAGGAACTTCATCGATATCCGTCTTGAGAAGGAACATTCGGGACGAATGTTTCTAAGGAGGGGAGAATGTTATACCCCGTATTTCCAGAGTATGTACGTGGAGACGTACGTACGAAAATTTGAGACTTAAAGTTTGGCATAGGTTCGAAATTGTGCACAACACCCGATTAGAGTCGTTTTTCGACGAAACGTTTTACAGAGCTTGCGTAGGGAAAATTCCGGCTATGTCATTTACTATTTTTGCGGATTTTTCCGAGAGACGAAACATTTTGGACCAACGGGAGGGTGACACTTGTCACCCTCATGGTGGACGGATTGGTGGCCGATTGGCTCACGTCTTGTGCCTTATTGGTGCCTTGTTTTGTGCCTTGTTTTGGCCTTGTTTTGTGCATTGTTTTGAGCCATGTTTTGTGGAGTAGGGGATAGGGTGCACTTGGCTTGATCAAGGCCTTACACTTGCCTTGCACATGGCTTGATCTTGGCCATTGGTTGGCTTTTGGCTTTCCTATAAATACCCCCCCTTAGAGATGAACTTCTTCATCCACTCTTCACTTGTCTAAGTCTTGAAACCCTCTCCTCCCTCTTGTTGGCTCTCCCAACTCCCCACCACTGTGAGGCCTTGAGCCGAGTTCCTCTCCTTGTCAAGGCCCTTTGGCCGAGAACCCCCCCCCTATCTTGGAGTGTTTTTGTGAGGTACCCCCTCTTTGTGGTATTGAAATACTCTCCAAGTATTGTTATAATGCCCAAAATACCTTAGCCTTTACCTTGTTGTATTTCAAAAGTTACCTCTATACGTAGACCCGGAAATACTACCTTTTGTCTTTTAGTCTCAAACCGAAACCCTAAGGAAATCTTCATAGTTGGTTGAAGTATTTAAGTAGAAGTTGGTTAGAACTTCTAAGGGTTGTTTGGAGCGGATTGGAGCGCACGGAATAGGAGCTAAACCTTGCTCAGGATCGACTTTTATCTCGGATAATTTTGGGCTTATCGAGGTAAATAATCTTGTCCCCTTATTGTGATTGGAAATTACATGTTGTAGGATTATATAGTTGAAGTATACTATATATAGAACTGAACATAGCTTTGCGGCAATGTCTTTTGACTTAAGCCTGAATTTAAAGAAGAGAACTGAACTGTAATTACATAGGACAAGACATGATGAGACTTGTGGTATTCTTGTATAGTAGAATTGTATACGCCCGGTTAGGCGTATAACCCCTCCGTTGGCTTGCGGCCTCGATAGAGAGGAGATTTACGCTGTTGCGGGGAGTCTTCGAATTTTCGTAGAATATGGAACCGCGGTTAGAAGTTAATAGACATTTGTGGCCTTATAAGTGGAAATCTGCGAGTAGCGTATTCTACTTGAAGAGTGGAAACGCCAGCCAGACTGATCTTGTGGAGCGTTTTGCTTATTGTCGATACTCGCCGCGAGGTATGTGAACCTCTTCCTATCCTTCTAGCATGATGCTTTGTAAACTATGTAGTGCGGTAGACGCATACGTGTTAAATGAGTTGGTTGGTTTAAAACATAGGGTGTTATAATAGCTTTATGGAAAGTTAGTTATAACGACTCTATGTAGGTAAAAGATTGGTTTGTTGATTGTAGAAGTTAAGAGACTTGATCTTGAAAGATAAGAGACTTAACTTGTTTTACTTGGTTATTAACATTTTGTTAAATGTGTTGTAAAACCCCATTCGCGAGTTATGAGTACTTGGTTTTAAAAGAATAATGTTTCTTGATTTTAAATGAGAATAAGTGTCGAGCAAACCACAATTTAATAAAGGAAGGTGTATTGACAATTAACTAATTGTTATTAAAACCAGAGAAACCTCCATCTGCATGTAAGCTAAGATAAGACAAAATTGCATTACATCTCCTAGATCATGGTCACAGAACAAGATTGTTGTAAACAAGAATAAACGGCTCACGTACAAGACATATGTTACTCAATTGTTTTAAAAGAGATTAAGACTATGAGTTATGAAACCTTTCTAAAATGAGAAACTTGAGCATTTGAAATTAGGCAAACTTGAACGTTTGGAAAATAATGTTGTTACTTGATTTTACAAAAGGGAAGTATTTTGGTTTACCTAAATGTGAGTCACTCTATTTTTTTACTACGGGTATCGGGTGACCTTTATGAAAGGAATGGATCTCTTAAAAAGGAATTTAACGTACGTAGTACTTAGGGTTAAAACCCAGACTTTGATACGAAATGGAAGTACCTTGAGTTGTGTGTAACTTGCCTATGCTTGTTGTTGTGTAACTCGCCTATGCTTGTTGTGATAGCCTTTGTTGTGCAAGTGTTGATATCAGGTGACTTCTTGGGAAGGAGTGGATCTTTTTATAAAAGTCTAGAAGTATGGTAATTTGCTTGATCTTGTTTGTGATAGCCTGGTTGTGCGGTATAATGTTGTTGATGTCACATGGACATGTCTACACCGATGTAGAATTCCGGGGGCATGTAGTCATGTGGCAGGGTTGATTACCTGATATATTGTTATTGTGGTTACATGGACATGTCTACACCGATGCAGAATTCCGGGGGCGTGTGGCCATGCGGCGGGGTTAATCACCCAGTATTATTGTTGATAATGTCACTTGGACGTGTCTACACCGATGCAGAATTCCGGGGGCATGTGGCCATGGGGCATTGTTATTATTGTTGCATCATGGGCATGTCTACACCGACGCAGAATTCCGGGGGCATGCGGCCATGATGCGAACACGATTGATGTTGTGGGCGTGAGACCCATAGTTATATTTGAGTGATGACTTGAGGGCGTGAGTCCCTGACTTGACGTGACTGCTTTTATGTTGTGAACTGTAGTTTTGTCATCATACATGTCTCCTGTTTTCATATAGACTGTTATGATTTCATTTACAGTATTTTTTACAGTTTCACATACTTGGTACCTGTTGTACTGACCTCCTTCGGGGGGCTGCGTTCATGCCGCAGGTAGGAGTACATCGGTAGTGGATCCCCGCTCATAGGATCACAGCCAACAGATTGGGAAGCTCCGCTTCTCGGAGGCTTATCTTTTGTATGTTACCCGAGTTGTAGGTTCTTGTACATTCGTGGTATGACGGCCCCGTCCGTCATGTTGTATAAAAACTCTAGAGGTCTTGTAGTAATGCCAAGCGTGGTTTGTAAAAAGGATTAAACTGTTCGTTTTGAAAGAGTTGGTTATATATATTTTATTGGAAGGTAACCGTTTGGTTGGCCTGTTGTATGATCATATATCTTGTTTCTTGTTTAAGTTTTATATTCCGCTGGTTTTCTCTGATGTTGTATCACTAGGGTGCCCGGGGTAAGGCACCAGTCACGGGCCCGGGATCGGGTCGTGACACTTTAAGTCTCAAATGTTCGTACGTACGTCTCCACGTACATACTCTGGAAATACGGGGTATAACATTCTCCCCTCCTTAGAAACATTCGTCCCGAATGTTCCTTCTCAAGACGGATATCGAAGAAGTTCCTCTAACAAGTTGCCAACGCCACAGCTTGGCCACGAAAATAACACACGTTCCCTTCCTTCCTTACTCGCCGTGCGATACCACTTTTGTCACTTTGCCGCGAGGTTCTAGTGTCACTCAGGACGTGCCATACTTCAGTCATTGCTTCAGTTCTCAAAACTGTGGAGTCACTACCTCCAAACTTGGTCATCTTACTAACCTCAATCTTCTTTAAGGCCATTCCCGCCTTCACGAACCGCTCGTCGAACATATCCACGAACTCATACGATGGTCAACTAAATCGGGCCTAGCACCTCGTGACCTACCACCGCGGACCACCTAATCGACTTACCTAAACCGGGCTGCGGGTCGACCCGCGAGCGGCAATCAACCCGACCCACAATCGCGCCAATACTTGCTCCTCGAACGGAACAATCTTACCAAATCAAGTCATGAAAGCTACCACTTCCATCTCACACTACCCATGGACTTATCACACAAATAATTCCCACGTACTACTTACTCTGATAAGGGTCAACCATGAAATAAATCTTTTACTCAAGACGACCTTACCTCTAAGGTCTCAATCGTGACATAGCCTAAGGTTCACACTTACCATGCCCCCATACTTACCCTTCTACAATAACCAGGTGTCTAAATCACATTTTAGCACAAAGCTATCTGAACATAACACTAAACACGTCAGCATACAAAACTCTAGAGGGTTAAGGATATACCTGTCTCTACCGCTTTCTAATCACACCCCGCTGCAGGCGCATTAGTGAAGGTGATGAACCAGCCACCGATCCTCGGTGAGTCGTAACATCCGTGCTACCTTGGTCGGACAGTTCCTCGCAAATGGCGGCTGGCCGCAAAAATAACAAGCTCCTTGGCACCACGACACTCAAATGCGGTCTACCACATCGACCACACCGGTAGGGGTGACCGTGATCAGCCAACACCCTTACTTCCGCGAAACTGAACCTCGAGCCACGACCGCTCCCGAATACTGATGCTCACGAAGGTTGTGGAGGACCACTGCACCGTGGAGGTACAAAACTAGTATGCTTCGAGACGGTCCGCCTCGAAAGTCACCAAAGGACCTCGTTGTTCTCGCCTCTTCGCGATCTTGGACATTCCGCGACCTATCCGCCTCGCATCCCGGTGCATGAGCTCGCATGCGGGCAATGTCCATGCCCTGAAGAGCTACACTCGAACAAGCCTCGTCAAGTAATCATCTAGCCCGGTGGCGTGGCGGTGCACTCTATCCTCCATGGTTGCCACTAAAGCGGGGACATACCGAGCCAACGAGTCAAACTCCACGTTGTACTCCCGAACCGCACGCCTCTTCTCGCATCAAAGATCATAAACTGTTTACCGCGTCCTCATCTCGCGGAGGCAAGAAGTGAGTGAGGAATGCCTCCGAGAACTCGTCCCATCTGCTGAAGCGCATGCTCTCCCGACAACTCCCACGACCAAACCCCGATCATTGCGGTATCACGCACCGATGCGAACCTAAGACCACCGACTCGGTCTCCGGCTTGATCACTCTACGACCAGAATCGCCGGATGAACTCCTCGGATCATCCTCGTGCCTCGACCCATAAAACTCGCGGCTACAACTCGTAAAGTCCCGTAGCCTCAAACTATCTCGCCGGGGTGAACCATCGTGCATCGAACTGAATCGCCAGATCCGGCTTATCTCATATTCGCCACGACCGCCGCAATTGGGCCATCTCTTGTACCCATCTCATCTCGCTTCCAGCCGTGGGACCGAGGCTCGTGTATTGTGGTCTTAGCGCCATCGCTGCGTTCTAAACTCGCTGGCCGGGCGGCGTCGCAAAACTCGCCGTCAAGCACAACTCGTGTCTCGCCCGCTCGCGCTCGCATTCTCTCAGATCTCACTAGCGACTCCTCGATCGCCTTGCCCTTCGGGCTCGCTGCTTGCGCGAGGCATAATCGTAAAAACGAGATACGCGGAGGGTCCAACTTACAACACTTCTAAGGCACGATCTCGTAATGAGAAGAATGGAAACCAATCCTAAATGTCTGCAGCCTCACGATTATAGATGTAGTGCACAACACATCGATAATCAAGACTCTATCGACACGTGCGTAGACACTTTCCGAGGATTAATCGCTTCGATACCACTTTTGTCACGACCCGATCTCGCCCGTGGATCGTGCCTTACCGGGCACCCTAGTGATACAACATCGAGAAAACCAAATAATATAAAACTTAAACAAGAAGCAAGATATATGATCATAAAACAAAGCCAACCAAACGGTTACCTTCCAATAAAATATATATAAACAACTCTTTAAAACGAGCAGTTTAATCTTTACAAACCCCGCCACAACAGCATTTCATGCACTCTAAGAGTTTTTATACAACATGTGAGACAGGCTCGTCATACCACGAATGTACAAGAACCTACAACTCGGGTAACATACCAAAAGATAAGCCTCCGGAGAACGGAGCTTCCAATACTGTGAATCGTGATCCTATGGCGGGGATCCACTACCGATGTACTCTACCGCGGCATGAACGCACCGGGCGAGGTCGATAACAGTACCAAGTATGTGAAACTGTAAAAAAAATATTGTAAATGAAATCATAACAGTCTATATGAAAACAGGAGACATGTATGATGACAAAACTACAGTTCACAACATAAAAGCAGTCACGTCAAGTCAGGGACTCACGCCCTCAAGTCATCACTCAAATATAACTATGGGTCTCATGCCCACAACATCAATCGTGTTCGCACCATGGCCGCATGCCCCCGGAATTCTGCATCGGTGTAGACATGCCCATGATGCAACAATAATAATAATGCCCCATGGCCACATGCCCCGAGTGCGCCGGTAGACACGTCCAAGTGACATTATCAACAATAATACTGGGTGATTAACCCCGTCGCATGGCCACACGCCCCCGGAATTCTGCATCGGTGTAGACATGTCCATGTAACCACAATAACAATATATATCAGGTAATCAACCCTGCCACATGGCCACATGCCCCGACTGCGACGGTGTAGGCATGTCCATGTGACATCAACAACATTATACCGCACAACCAAAGCTATCACAAACAAGCTCAAGCAAATTACCATACTTCTAGACTTTTATAAAAAGATCCACTCCTTCCCAAGAAGTCACCTGATATCAACACTTGCACAACAAAGGCTATCACAACAAGCATAGGCAAGTTACACAACAACCAAAGATAGCGAGTTACACACAACTCAAGGTACTTCCTTTTCGTATCAAAGTCTGGGTTTTAACCCTAAAGTACTACGTACGTTAAATTCCTTTTTAAGAGATCCATTTCTTTCATAAAGGTCACCCGATACCCGTAGTATAAAAATAGAGTGACTCACATTTAGGTAAACCAAAATACTTCCCTTTTGTAAATTCAAGTAACAACATTATTTTCCAAACGTTCAAGTTTGCCTAATTTCAAATGCTCAAGTTTCTCATTTTAGAAAGGTTTCATAACTCATAGTCTTAATCTCTTTTAAAACAATTGAGTAACATAAGTCTTGTACGTGAGCCGTTTATTCTTGTTTACAACAATCTTGTTACAGCAGCTATGATCTAGGAGATGTAATACAATTTTGTCTTATCTTAGCTTCTATGCAGATGGAGGTTTCTACTGGTTTTAATAACAATTAGTTAATTGTCAATACACCTTCCTTTATTAGCGCTGTTGTGGTTTGCTCGACACTTATTCTCATTTCCGAAATCAGTAAAACATTATTCTTTTTAAAACCAAGTACTCATTACTCGCGAATGAGGTTTCACAAACACATTTAACAAAATGTTAATAACCAAGTAAAACAAGTTAAGTCTCTTATCTTTCAAGATCAAGTCTCTTAACTTCTACAATCAACAAACCAATCTTTTACCTACATAGAGTCGTTATAACTAACTTCCCATAAAGCTATTATAACACCCTATGTTTTAAACCAACCAACTCATTTAACACACGCGTCTACCGCATACATAGTTTACAAAGCATCATGCTAGAAGGATAGGAAGAGGTTCACATACCGCGACGAGTATCGACAATAAGCAAAACGCTCACAAGATCAGAATCGCTAGCCGCTTTCCACTCTTCAAGTAGAATACGCTACTCGCAGCATTTCCACCTATAAGGCCACAAACGCTATTAACTTCTAACCGCACGGTTCCATATTCTACGTAAAATTGGCGACCTCCCGCAACAACAGAAATCTCCTCCTCTATCGAGGCCTACCAAGCCAACCGGGGGTTTATACGTCTAACCGGGCGTATACAATTCTACAACACAAAGAATGCTACACAAGTCTCATGTCTGATACACCCCTATGTAATTACTGATCGATTCTTTCTTTAAATTGAGCTTAAGTCAAAAGACATTGCCGCAAGCTATGTTCGATTCTATATATAGTATACTTCAACTATATAATCCTACAACATGTAATCTCCAATTACAATAAGGGACAAGAATATTTACCTCGACAAGCCCAAAATTATCCAAGTTATAATGTCGATCCTGAGCAAGGTTTAGCTCGACTCAGCGTGCGCTCAAACCACTCCAAACAACCCTTAGAAGTTCTAACCAACTTCTACTCAAATACTTCAACCAACTATGAAGATTTCCTTAGGTTTCGGTTTGAGACTAAGAGGACAAAAGGTAGTATTTCCTGCCTCACGTATAGAGGTAACTTTGGAATACTACAAGGTATAAGGCTAAGGTATTTTGGGCATTATAACAATACTTGGAGAATACTTTCTACCAAGGGGGTGTATTATACTAAACAACTAGGCTGGGTACCCACGGCTAGACCACTGTGAGGAGGGGGAACCTCTCGCCAAAGGCCACACGGTGGGGAGGGGAAGCTCTGGCTAGAGCAAGAAGGGAGGAGAGGGTTTCAAGACTTGGACGTTTTTGTATGAATGAAGTCTTCAAGCTGAGGGGGTATTGATAGCCAAACCAAAAGCCAACCAATGGCCAAGATCAAGCCATGTGCAAGGCAAGTGTAAGGCCTTGATCAAGCCAAGTGCACCCTAACCCCTACTCCACAAAACAAGGCACAAAACATGGCACCAAACAAGCCACAAAACAAGGCCAAAACAAGGAGCCAATTGGCGAAAACGTGACCCCAATTCGCCCGCGGTTGCCGCCTTGTTTCGATGTGAGGTGACACATGTCACCCTCCCGTTGGTCCAAAATATTTTATCTCTCGGAAAAATCCGCAAAAAATATAAATGACATAGCCGGAATTTTCCCTACGTAAGCTGTGGAAACGTTTCGTCGGAAAACGACTCTATTCGGCACTTGTGCCCAAATTTCGAACCAAAGCCAAACTTTAAGTCTCAAATGTTCATACGTACGTCTCCACGTACATACTCTGGAAATACGGGGTATAACAATCTAACCCGCCTCCTGGTCACATGCCCCGGAATCCCACATCGTATAAGCATGTCCAAGGATCAATCATAATGGAAGCATACCCGTGGAATCCCACATCACTGTCGGTACGTCCAAGTAAACTTACAACAAGACAGCCGGCCCTCCAACTGAGAGTCACGGCAATGTAGACATATAATACTTGCAATCAAGGCTATCACAAGCAACATAGGCAAGTTCATTAATTCTTTAGACTTTCACTTTTTACATATTCGAGGCACTTTTCGTTTCTCATAAAATCCGGGAATTTAACCCCAAGTACTACGTACTTCCATTCTTTTCAAAAGATTCCTTTTCATATAAAACCCCGAGATACTAACACCCGTAGTATCAAGGCTTGTGTACATTTCACATAAGTCACTATACTTTAGAAATACATTTCTCGGCTTCTAAATCAAGTGACCCTTACTTAATTCAAGTTATTCTTTGTTTACCTTATTAGAGAAAACCATTCTCTTAACCTTCCATAAAGCCGTTATAACCAACTTCCCATAAAGCCGTTATAACCCTTTATGGTTTTAGACAACACATTCCTTTTATAACCAAGAGACTTATACTTTTAAAACCAAGTATTATATACTTTCAAATCAATTCTCTTATCTTTCAAAGTACAATTAGTCTCTTAACTTTTAGAAATCAAGTTTCTTAACTCAAGTACTCACACCTTTTAAAACAAGTTACTTCCCTTAAATCAAGTTAATTCTTCCTTTAAGAATCAAGTTTCATTACCTGAAAATAAAGTCTCTCAACCTCTTATGAGTCTAAGGTTCACAGTCTTAAAACTTCATAACGTAAATTCTTTAAGTTAAGCACATATGCCTTATGAGTGTGAGTAGATTATACTTGATTATAACGATCTTATTAAAGCAGCCATGATCTAGAAAATGTAATACAATTTTGTCTTATCTTAGCTTCTATGCAGATGGAGAATTCTACTCATTTTAATATAATCAATTGTCATTATATTTTCCTTTATTAACGCTGCAATGGCTTACTCGATACTTATTCTCATTCGTGCCATAAATTAGCCAAGTCAACTTGGCTCCAAAGTACCTCCTAACGACTCTTACCAACATCCCCCATAAGACTTGGTAAGGACTTAGGATAACTTTGACATAAACCTTACATAGAGTGATTCACACACATACCTCTTAACTTCTAAGAGTAGAAGGAAACATGAAATAATACCACATGTATATTCCATACATAGAATCATGCCAAAGGAAGGAAGAGGTTCACATACCTCGCGACGATTATCGACAAGTAGCAAAATGCTCCAAAGTACTTCAACCTTGATAGCTATTCCATCCTCCAAGTAGAATATGCTATACTAAGTACTTCAACCTATAATGGCCACAATACGTCCATTAACCTCTTACTTCAAACGTAGAATATTCTAAGTGCTAAGTCACTAAATTCTACGGAAAATCGGACAGCACCTCCTTTGTTTCTACATACTTTGCCACCTTTTTCAAGGTCGAATTCAATAACCAAACACGCTACATTTAAGGCCCAACCAATGCAATTAACAATAGGGGATTACACGCCTACTAGACGTTTAAAATTCCGCCCCACAAAAGATATCAAACTAATACAAACTACTAGCCCAATTCGGCCACATTGAGTACAATAACACCAATTCTTATCCAATTTCTATTTCAATCCAAGTTGTTAGCATAACATGATATCAAGTCGCAATCGATTATAACTACTATAATCTTCAAGTAAGTGACATGCGACGATTCTAATAAAAGACCAAATTGTAATCCAACTTCACATGGCTTAAATGACATTTCGGATTTAAGGCTACTATCAATCCATAATACTTATAAAACTTCAACACATAAACTTCATGCTAGCAAACATGTAAGGCTAACAACAATATATAATCTTGTAACACTTAAGAGACAAGATTATTACCTCAATGATTCTTAGTACAACTTCAAATCCAAAGTCGCTCCCTAGAAACTTAGAGCCCCTCCTTGACACTCCAATCCGCTACTTGAGACCCTTAGAACAACACCAACAAATTTCCTTCAATCTTCCAACCAAAACCTAGAGAAGCAACTAGGTTTTCACCTTGTGACTAATACGAAAACTATATTTTTCCGGGATTTTTCTATTGAGATACACTTACAATACACTCATGAACCTTGGTTTAAAGTGTGGAGCTTAATGGACAAGAAACAAAAAAAAATTATTTTCAAAGTGCTAGAACCCGAGAGCAACAAAGGTGTGTTCTTCAAATTCTTAAATTTTTTCTAAGTGTTGGACTATGTCTTGCTACTAGTAGTATTATATAGTAACATGGAGGGTCAAGATGTGTTCAAATGGGTGGCTAGGATGAGGTTCTCTTAAATATCAAGTCTTGTGGTCCCATTGACCAAGTCAATTATCTCAAGCTCTTCAAGTTGCAAGACTTAGTCATCCTAGCAAAGGTCAAATGACCCTTTTGACCTTGCCTAATTTCGTCCAAGGCACCTTAAGGGGGGTGACACGTGTCGCCCTCCCATTCGTCACAATATTACGTTTTCCGACAATTCCATAATTTCGATAAATTTTTACTAGTCTTAAATCTTAAAATTTTGAAGTCTTACGTACGTTCTTAACACATGTCCTGTAAATACGGGGTGTAACATTCTTCCCCCCTTAGAAACATTCGTCCGCGAATGTTCTTTCGGAGTCAAACTTATAATTAGCGACATAGTTTCCTTTTTCCACCCCGACATACCAATAATGCCACACATGGCCCCTATACCTCACACACGCATATCCGTCCATCATAAGCCCAAAAGAGAATATCTTTTCGTACTTCCAACTCCTTCTAGCATATACATAGTCTCAATATAATCTGTTCATGACACTTAAACATACCACAAATTTATCATGCATAGAAGTTTCAAAAGGCCAAAGACATACCTGAAATCAAATAGGCGGTTCAAAGGACCGCTAAAACTGGGAACTTCCACCACGACCTCTGTCACGGCCTGCCGGTGCATAAACATCATGCCTAGCTATGGAAGGCAAAGAACCCGCAACTGATCCAGTAGATTGCGCTATCCCACCAGTGCCACCTCTGGTCGGATAGTCTCTCACGAAATGGCCCTGCTGGCCGCAAGCATAACAAGCTGTCGAAGTAGTACGACACTCCCCAAAATGGAATCTACTACAGTGACCACACCGGGGCAAAGGTGGCTTCCACAGCTACTATCTCGGAATCTGTGAACTGCACTGGATCACGACTGCTCCGAATATCCCTGGCGACCAAACCTCCGGCCAGAAGACCGGGAAGGAGCACTCTGTGTCGGCTGAAATGTGGACCTACTCTGCTGCTGAGGCTGTCGCCGCGACCGCCTCGAACCTCGCTGCCCCGCCTCTTGCCGGGCCGAGTCTAGTCGACCTCTCTCTCGCCCTCTATCCTCGCGCATAAGCTCGTATCTCCGCAATATCCATACCGGCCGGGCGGCCACTCCCGTGCATGCAGAATCATATAATGGTCTAGCCCCATCACATACGGTGAACTCGTCGCCATATCGCCACAATAGTGTGCATACCGCCAACGAGTCAAACTCTAGGTTGTATTCACGATGGTCCTCCCATTCTCGCCTCAATGACAAGAACCTATCAACACGGGCTCTCTCATTTCGTGAGGCAAAAAGTGATCAAGAAAGGCCTCAGTGAACTCATCCCAAATGCCGGACGAGCACCCACACCTCTCGGCACTCCCGAGACTCAAACCAGCCAACGCAATATCGCGAACCGGTAAGAAACTAACACAATCGACTGTCTCCGAGGCCCTAAGCACTGCATAGTCCGTCAGAGCCGAACGAACTCGAGGATCATCCTCAGATCTCGAACCATAAAACTCGGGTGGACTACAACCCAGAAAATCCTGAATCCTCAAACTGTCGGATCTAGGGTTAGCTACCTGCTCCTGTCGGCGCTGCCCTACCACTATGCTAGTCAATAGCCTGATATGCTTTCCATAATCTCTAAACTCGCTCGGCTGCGAATCGAGGCTCGCACGAACCTCTGGAGCTACTGCTGCTCTCGGCTCCTCTAATACCGCCGGCGTGGCTGAGCTCGCCGATCCGCCTACTACCTCAGGCATAGTCTGTGCCCGAGTCCTGGTAACCCTCTGCGTACCACTAGCAGCTCCTGCTGCTGCCTTGCCCTTCTGGGCCCTGGTCGCCTTCCGTGGAGGCATAACTGTTACATTAAGAAGGGGTCAGAGAGGATTCAACCTACTATGACAGCTCTACTGCACGATCTCAAAGAGAGAAGAATGGAAACCAATCCTAAATGTCCTGCAGCCTCCTGATTTGATAATCAAGACTCTACTAGACACGGTCTGTAGACACTTTCCGAGGACTAACTGCTCTGATACCACTTTTGTCACGACCCGACCCCGGGACCGCGACTGGTGCCCTACCTGGGCACCCTTACAGGTATACATCAGAGAAAATCAACGGAACATACATGAAATTTACAAAATAAAACAACAGAAATAAAACAACAAGTTAGCCGATAGGGCTACCTTCATGGACATACATATATACAACCGAAGCAGTTGCCTTCTTTCCTTTACAAACTGACCCACAATATGTGACTACAGACCTCTAAGAGTTTTAACATAACAACAGTGGCGGGACAGGGCCCCGCCATACCCCTGAATATACATGAACCTACAACCTCAGGGAAAACCGTACCAAGAGATAAGCCTCTGGAGCAAATGGAGCTTTTTCCCAAAAAAAACTGAACCGAGATCTTAAGAGCAAGGATCACCAACCTGTGTACCTAAAATCTGCGGGCATGAACGCAGCCCCCCGAATGGGGTCAGTACAACAGGTACCGAATATGGAACGGAAAAAAATAAGGTACATTAAACAAATCATAACTGTACAAAAGAATGACAGGGGCAAGTATAAAAAGGGTACATACCAGATCCTACCGTGTCATTACCATCTCGTGAAATTAATCGTACCTTATTATCTTTTCCCATTTTCAATAAAAGTTATAGTCACATTCTTACGTACATACTTAGGAAAAATCGTCAAGTTCATTACCATATAACTTACTTATCTTTCATAACATAATCCAGCCCTTTATGGAGGGACGCATATACTACCCGACCCAATCTGGGACGCGATCAAGTCACACAAATATCAAAGCGTGCCCGTGGAAACCCCCATCACTGCCGACCGTCATAAGTGTAACATATAACCATGTGACGCGCCCGTGGAATCCTACCTCACTGCCGGCGTACACATACACAATACATATATATATCTCCTGCCCGTGGAATCCCACATCACTGCCGACGGCCGTAGGTATAACATATAACCATGTGACGCGCCCGTGGCATCCTACCTCACTGTCGGCGTACACATATACAATATATATATATATATATATATATATATAACGCGGCCGCATGCCCCGGACTCCCTCATCGTATAAGCATGGCCATACCGTGCCTCGGCGTCCTCATCGTAGGCGCAGTCTCACGGGAGCTAGCCCATGGAGTAATAATATAACATGCCCCCGGAATCCCTCATCGTGGGTACATGTCTTCATGGGGAGCTAGCCCATGGAGTAATAATCGTACATAGCATGGTCGCATGCCCCGGAATCCCTCATCGTATAAGCATGGCCATGGGTAATAAAACAAATCCGGGAATCTAACCCGCCTCCTGGTCACATGCCCCGGAATCCCACATCGTATAAGCATGTCCAAGGATCAATCATAATGGAAGCATACCCGTGGAATCCCACATCACTGTCGGTACGTCCAAGTAAACTTACAACAAGACAGCCGGCCCTCCAACTGAGAGTCACGGCAATGTAGACATATAATACTTGCAATCAAGGCTATCACAAGCAACATAGGCAAGTTCATTAATTCTTTAGACTTTCACTTTTTACATATTCAAGGCACTTTTCGTTTCTCATAAAATTCGGGAATTTAACCCCAAGTACTACGTACTTCCATTCTTTTCAAAAGATTCCTTTTCATATAAAACCCCGAGATACTAACACCCGTAGTATCAAGGCTTGTGTCATTTCACATAAGTCACTATACTTTAGAAATACATTTCTCGGCTTCTAAATCAAGTGACCCTTACTTAATTCAAGTTATTCTTTGTTTACCTTATTAGAGAAAACCATTATCTTAACCGTCCATAAAGCCGTTATAACCAGCTTTCCATAAAGCCGTTATAACCCTTTATGGTTTTAGACAACACATTCCTTTTATAACCAAGAGACTTATACTTTTAAAACCAAGTATTATATACTTTCAAATCAATTCTCTTATCTTTCAAAGTACAATTAGTCTCTTAACTTTTAGAAATCAAGTTTCTTAACTCAAGTACTCACACCTTTTAAAACAAGTTACTTCCCTTAAATCAAGTCAATTCTTCCTTTAAGAATCAAGTTTCATTACCTGAAAATAAAGTCTCTCAACCTCTTATGAGTCTAAGGTTCACAGTCTTAAAACTTCATAACGTAAATTCTTTAAGTTAAGCACATATGCCTTATGAGTGTGAGTAGATTATACTTGATTATAATGATCTTATTAAAGCAGTCATGATCTAGAAAATGTAATACAATTTTGTCTTATCTTAGCTTCTATGCAGATAGAGAATTCTACTAATTTTAATATAATCAATTGTCATTACATTTTCCTTTATTAACGCTGCAATGGCTTGCTCGATACTTATTCTCATTCGTGCCATAAATTAGCCAAGTCAACTTGGCTCCAAAGTACCTCCTAACGACTCTTACCAACATCCCCCATAAGACTCGGTAAGGACTTAGGATAACTTTGACATAAACCTTACATAGAGTGAATCACACACATACCTCTTAACTTCTAAGAGTAGAAGGAAACATGAAATAATACCACATGTATATTCCATACATAGAATCATGCCAAAGGAAGGAAGAGGTTCACATACCTCGCGACGATTATCGACAAGTAGCAAAATGCTCCAAAGTACTTCAACCTTGATAGTTATTCCACCCTCCAAGTAGAATATGCTATACTAAGTACTTCAACCTATAATGGCCACAATACGTCCATTAACCTCTTACTTCAAACGTAGAATATTCTAAGTGCTAAGTCACTAAATTCTACGGAAAATCGGACAACACCTCCTTTGTTTCTACATACTTTGCCACCTTTTTCAAGGCCGAATTCAATAACCAAACACGCCACATTTAAGGCCCAACCAATGCAATTAACAATAGGGGATTACACGCCTACTAGACGTGTAAAATTCCGCCCCACAAAAGATATCAAACTAATACAAACTACTAGCCCAATTCGGCCACATTGAGTACAATAGCACCAATTCTTATCCAATTTCTATTTCAATCCAAGTTGTTAGCATAACATGATATCAAGTCGCAATCGATTATAACTACTATAATCTTCAAGTAAGTGACATGCGACGATTCTAATAAAAGACCAAATTGTAATCCAACTTCACATGGCTTAAATGACATTTCGGATTTAAGGCTACTATCAATCCATAATACTTATAAAACTTCAATACATAAACTTCATGCTAGCAAACATGTAAGGCTAACAACAATATATAATCTTGTAACACTTAAGAGACAAGATTATTACCTCAACGATTCTTAGTCCAACTTCAAATCCAAAGTCGCTCCCTAGAAACTTAGAGCCCCTCCTTGACACTCCAATCCGCTACTTGAGACCCTTAGAACAACACCAACAAATTTCCTTCAATCTTCCAACCAAAACCTAGAGAAGCAACTAGGTTTTCACCTTGCGACTAATACGAAAACTATCTTTTTCCGGGATTTTTCTATTGAGATACACTTACAATACACTCATGAACCTTGGTTTAAAGTGTGGAGCTTAATGGACAAGAAACAAAAAAAAATTCTTTTCAAAGTGCTAGAACCCGAGAGCAACAAAGGTGTGTTCTTCAAATTCTTAAAATTTTTCTAAGTGTTGGACTATGTCTTGCTACTAGTAGTATTATATAGTAACATGGATGGTCAATATGTGTACAAATGGGTGGCTAGGATGAGGTTCTCTTAAATATCAAGTCTTGTGGTCCCATTGACCAAGTCAATTATCTCAAGCTCTTCAAGTTGCAAGACTTAGTCATCCTAGCAAAGGTCAAATGACCCTTTTGACCTTGCCTAATTTCGTCCAAGGCACCTTAAGGGGGTGACACGTGTCGCCCTCCCATTCGTCACAATATTACGTTTTCTGACAATTCCATAATTCCGATAAATTTTTACTAGTCTCAAATCTTAACATTTGGAAGTCTTACGTACGTTCTTAACACATGTCCTGTAAATACGGGGTGTAACAGACCCGCATGAGGTAATCTCCTCGCATAGGACTGGTCCGCCCCGCATAGGACTATTTCACCCGCATAAGCCCTACGGACTAGCATGAGGTATTCATCGCATCATAGTTAGCAAATCCACGGAATATGCAAATGCCACAAACCCGGGGAATGACCCCGTAATGAACAATATATCACTAGCACAACCGGCTATCATACATAACATAAGCACTACCGACTTATCATACATAATATAAGCACCACCGGCTTATCATTCATAACATAAGCAAGTTAAGAAATCCCCCTAACTTCTCATTAGCCTTATTCATATACACTCCCATTTTAGTTTACTTAAGGCACTAACATGTCATTATAAAACTCGGGAATTTAATACAAAGTACTATGTACTTCTATTATTTTAAAATGACTCTTTTTCATATAAAACTCCAAGATACTAATAACCGTAGTATCAAGTCATATCTACCTTTCAAGACAAGTTCACACGACTGCCCGTTCGTGGATCGTGCCTTACCCGCACCCTAGTGATACAACATCGAGAAAATCAGGAAATAAAAACATGAACATGAATTAAGAGACAAGATAAATAAACAAAGCCAACCAAAACAGCTTGCCTTCATCATATATACATAAAGACATTTGAGCGATTCTAATCCTTACAACCCCGCCTACAACAAAGGTTACATGCACTCTAAGAATTATACAACAACTATGACGGGACAGGGCCCCGCCATACCCCTGAATGTACAAGGACCTACAGACTCAAGGTAACATACCAAAGATAAGCCTCCGACGGAACGGAGCTTCCCAAAACGCTGAAATGAGATCCTAAACGCTGGATCGGCAAATGATGCTTTCTACTGCGGATGAACGCACCAAGGAGGTCGCATAACAGTACCAAGTATGTGAAATCAGAAATATCAGTAAATGAAATCATAATAGTCTATATAAAGCAGGAGACATGTATGATAACCAAACTACAGTTCACAACATAAAGCAGTTATGTCAAGTCAGGGACTCACGCCCTCAAAGTCATCCCTCATTCCCGTAGAACTTCTTCCTCACTGCCGGCAGTCTAGGTACAAATCATGTGATACGTATAACATGTCTCGTCCCATCTCATGGACCCAGTATAGAAACGTGTGGGATACATTCCCGGTTCATCCCATGAACCGGTAGTCGAGTGAAATACATTCCTGGATGGCCTAGTCGAGTGAAATACATTCCGGATGAGCCTAGTCGAGTGAAATACATTCGGATGAGCCGTAGTCGAGTGAAATACATTCGGATGAGCCGTGAGTCGAGTGAAATACATTCTCGGATGAACCGTAGTCGAGTGAAATACATTCGGATGAACCCAGAGTCAAGTGAAATACATTCCCGGTTCATCCCATGAACCGGTAGTCGAGTAAAACACAGTACTTGCACAACAAGGCTATCACACGTAACATGGTCAAGTTTCACAACAACAAGCATAGGCAAGTTATACAAATCTCAAGGTACTTTCATTTTATGTCAAAGTCCGGATTTTAACCCTAAAGTACTACGTACGTTAAATCCTTTTAAAGATCCATTTCTTTTACAAAGGTCACCCGATACCCGTAGTATAAAAAAATGAGTGACTAACATTGTTAAGTAAACCAAAATGCTTTCCTTTGTAAAATCAAGTAACAACCTTATTTTCCAAACGTTCAAGTTTTGCCTAATTTCAAATGCTCAAGTTTCTCATTTTAGAAAAGGTTTCGTAGTTCATAGTTTTAATCCTTTAAAACATACTTCTCCTTTAAACGTTTTGAGAAACATATGTCTTATATGTGAGTAGGTTATTCTTGTTTATAATCAATCTTATTAAGCAGCCATGATCTAGGAAATGTAATATCATTTTGTCTCATCTTAGCTTCTATGCAGATGGAGGTTTCTACTGGTTTTAATACCATACTTCATTATTCAATACATTTTCCTTTATTAACGCTGCAGTGGTTTGTCGATACTCATTCTGATTTCTGAAATCAGTAAAACATTATTCCTTTTAAAACCAAGTACTCATTACTCACGAATGAGGTTTCACACTTTTAACAAAATTCATATCAATACCATTAAGTCAAGTCTCTTATCTTCTAAAAATCAGTAAACCATTCTTTTTATCACTCTTAAGACGTTATACCTAACTTCCCATAAAGCTAGTACAACTCTTATGTTTTCAAAGCCAAGTATTACTCTTCTTTCAAAAAGGTCCTTTTGAAACACTTCAAGTTCTTTATTACTATACATCGAATCTGTTATAAGTCAAATCGATTACCACTTTGAAACCACAAAGCATTTTCTTACCTACATAAAGTCATTATAACCAACTTCCCATAAAGCCGTTATAACACTTTATGTTTCAAACCAATCAAATACATTAAACACACGTATGCGTCACCGTACTACATAGTTATACACATATCATGCTAGAACAGATAGGAAGAGGTTCACATACCTCGCGACGATTATCGACTAATAGCAAAATGCTCCAAGTACCTCAAACCGTCGGCTACACCTTAAGCCAAGTACCACGCCACACGTAGTATTTCAACCTATAGAGGCCCAAGGCGCCTATTAACATCTTAGATCTCAATGTAGAATATCTTACGTAAAATTGGCAGACTCTCCCCGCAACAACAGAAATCTCCTCTAACGAGGCCGCTACCAAGCCAACCGGGGGTTTGCACGCCTAACCGGACGTGTACAATTCTACTCACATAATACTACACAAGTCTATCTGATACACCCTATGTAATTACTTCGCCACTTCTTAAAATTCAGGCTTAAGTCGCAAGACATTGCCGTAAGTATTATTCAGGCTTAAGTCAAAAGACATTGCCGCACAACTATGTTCAGTTCTATATATAGTATACTTAACTATATACTCCTACAACATGTAATTTCCAATTACAAATGTAAGGTCAAGAATGTTTACCTCGATAAGCCTAAAATTATCCGAGTTTATATGTCGATCCTGAGCAAGGTTTAGCTCCTACTCCGTGCGCTCCAACCCGCTCCAAACAACCCTTAGAAGTTCTAACCAACTTCTACTTAACACTTCAACCGACTATGAAGGTTTTTCCTTAGGGTTTCGTTTTTGACTGAGGGAAGTATAATAGTATTTTCCGGGCTTTTCGTATAAAGGGTACTTTGGAAAGTACTTCAAGGTATTTGGCTAAAGTATTTTGGGCATTATAACAATACTAGGAGAGTATTTCTATACCACAACAAGGGGTATTATACGAAAAAAATTAGGCTAGGGGTACCCTACTAGACACCACATGAGGAGGCTCTCGCCATGGCCTTTCTCAAAGGGGGAGGGGGGCTTTTAGACGAGATCAAACAAGAGGGAGGGAGTATTTGAGACTTAGAAAGATTGCTCAAGTTTTGGATGAAGAAAGTCTTCAAGTAAGGGGAGTATTTATAGGCTAACCAAAGGCCAACCAATGGCCAAGATGAAGACAAGTGTGGTGCAAGTGTAGGGCTAGATTTTAACCATGTGTACCTTATCTATCTACCACACAACTTGCACAAAATATCCTACCAACCCTCCCTTGACCCAATCGTCCATTACCGCCCACTCAAGCTTCCAATGTGAGGGTGACACATGTCACCCTCCCGTTGGTCCAAAATGTTTCGTCTCTCGGAAAAATCCGCAAAAATATTTAATGACATAGCCGTAATTTTCCCTATGAAAGCTGTGGAAACGTTTCGTCGAAAAACGACTCTAATCGGGTGTTGTGTACAAATTTCTAAACTTGCCTAACTTAAGGCTCAAATTTATATACGTACGCCTCACGCATATACCACGGAAATACTGGTATAACATTCTCCTCCTTAGAAACATTCGTCGAATGTTCCTTCTAAGCCTCAAACAAACATGCGCCAAAGATAGTCTTCACTACTATACTTACGAGAACAATCCTGCCACACCTGGCCACAGAAACACCCGCGCAAATACTTACATCCAAGTCCACGAGGAAACACCTCTAACATCACAAACTTTTGTCACTTTGCCGCGAGGTTCTAGTGTCACTCCGGCGACCCAACAAATGGTACCGATCGCATGCGATCCCTGATGTCTAAAATATACATCCTTCGCACCTTCTCCCTTCACCAGAAATGATCATATCTATGCTCGCAATACATGCTCGCCTCTACCCTTACTCGTCGTACTCTTCTCGAACACTTCAACTCTTCTAGTATACGTACCACACTTCAGTCAACGCTTCTGTTTCCAACCCTTGGAGTCACTACCTCCAAACTTGGTCATATTACTAACCTCAATCTCCCTTAAGGCCATTCCCGGCCTTCATGATCCGTTTCTGGTCGAACATATCCACGAACTCATACGATGGTCATCTAATCTTGGGCCTAGCACCCTCGTGACCCTACCACCTGGCGGGACCACCCAGAGCTGACCCCACCTCGAAACAGGCTGCGGGTTGGCCCGCAACATGGCCCCAACCCGAACCACTTAACGCATCACACTCTTGTTTCCCGATCCGGAACAATCTTACCTATACAAGTCATGAAAGCTACCACTTCCATTTTACAATACCCAAGGAATTATCCCAGAACACATTTATACGCAAACCAAGTATTTCAACAAAGACAATCCGTAAAATCTTTTATTCAAGATGACCTTACCTCTAAGGTCTCAACACGAAATATTCTAAGGTTCACACTTTCCATGCCCCCATACATATCCTTTCAACTAACCATGCTTTCTAACTCATAACCAACATAACGGTATCCGAACGTAGCACACAATAATAAGGTCATCATATCACGCATACAAAACTCTAGAGGGTTAAGGATATACCTGAAGCTACCGCTTCACTCTAATCATAAGCTCACTGCAGGCGCATACCGTAGAAGGCGATGAACCCGCCATCGATCCGGTAGCGCGCCAAGCCGCCGCATTCTCCTATAAGCACGCTCGTTATACGGCTCGACGGCCGCAGTGAAACAAGCACCGCAAAGACGACATTCCCGTGATGACGCCGCCACATCGTCACCGGCGGGACATGAATCTCGCCGCTAGAACTCACGTATACCGCGGAACCGAAGCCCTAGAGCTCGACCAGCCCCGAATACCGAACGCCCCAAGATCGGCGAGGACCACTGCATCGTGGAGGTAAATAACTAGATCTGCCGAGGCGGTCCGCTCGAAAGTTACCAAAGAACCTCGCTGCTCGCCCTTCTTCGCGATCTCGGTCATTCCGCCGACCTTTCCGCGTTTTACATCCTAGTGCGAAGCTTGCATGCGGCAATGTCCATGCCGGTGAAGAGCTACACCCGCATAAGCCTCGCCAAGTAATCATCCAGCCCGGTGACGTAGCGGTGTACTCGCCCTCCATATCAGCCACCACACGGGAACATACCGAGCTAATGAGTCGAACTCACATTGTACTCTCTAACCGCCCGCCTGCCCCGCTCAACGTCAAAAATTGCCCGAGCCTCTCATTTGTGGGGCAAGAAATGTGCAAGAAATGCCCGAGAACTCGCCCCATACGGCCGGAAGTACATGCTCTTCCCGACAACTCCCACGAATCAAACTACCAATCGCAGATCACGCGGTGATGCGAACCCAATACCACCGACTCGCTCGAGACTCGGGACACTCATGATCCATTGAGTCGCTTGATAAACTCCCGAGGTCATCTTAGCTCTCGATCCATAAACATCAAGTGCTACAACTCGTAAAGTCACGTAGCCTCAAATCGCTCGCCGGGGTGAACTACGGTGCTATCGGGCCGAATCACGATCCACCTATCCTCATATCTCGCCACGACCGCCGCGAATCGCCATCTCTTGTACTTATCTCATCCGCCTGTCCAGCCGTGGCCGAGGCTCAGTATCAGAGTCTCGCAGCCACCGCCGCGCTTAAACTCTGCTGGCCGGGCGGCCGCGAAACCCGCCGTCGAAGCATCTGCTCGTGTCGACGCTCGCGCTCGCATTCCTCTATATCTCACTAACGCTCCTCGATCGCCTTGCCCATATCCGGGCTCAGGTTGCCTTACGCGAGGCATAATCGTAAAGGAAAGGAATACGCTGAGGGTCCAACTTATCACACAGCTCTAAGGCACGATCTCAGAATGAGAAGAATGGAAACCAATCCTAAATGTCCTATAGCCTCCTGATTATAGATGTGGTGCACAACACACCGATAATCAAGACTCTACTATACACGGTCTGTAGACACTTTCCGAGGACTAACTGCTCTGATACCACTTTTGTCACGACCCGTTCCGGGGCCCGTGACTGGTGTCTTACCCCGGGCACCCTAGTGATACAACATCAGAGAAAATCAGCGGAAATAAAAACATGAACATGAATTAAGAGACAAGATAAATAAACAGGCCAACCAAAACAGTTGCCTTCATCATATATACATAAAGACATTTGAACAGTTACAATCCTTACAACCCTGCCCACAACAGTGCTACAGACCTCTAAGAATTATACAACAACTATGACGGGACAGGGCCCCGCCATACCCCTGAATGTACAAGGACCTACTGCACTGTGGTAACATACCAAAGATAAGCCTCCGACGGAACGGAGCTTCCAAAAACGCTGAAATGAGATCCTAAACGCGGATCGGCAAATGATGCATTTCTACCGCGCAGATGAACGCACTCAAGGAGGTCGATAACAGTACCAATTATGTGAAATCAGAAATATCAGAAATGAAATCATAATAGTCTATATAAAGCAGAGACATGTATGATAACCAAACTACGATTCACACATAAAGCGATTATGTCAAGTCGTGACTCACGCCTCAAAGTCATCCTCATGCCCGTGGAACTTCTTCCTCACCGCCAGCCTAGGTACAAATCATGTGATACGTATAACATGTCTCGGCCCATCTCATGGACCCGATAGAAACGCTGGGATACATTCGGTTCATCCCGTGAACCTAGTCGAGTGAAATACATTCCTGATGAGCCAGAGTCGAGTGAAATACATTCCCGGATGAACCGGTAGTCGAGTGAAATACATTCCCGGATGAACCGGTAGTCGAGTGAAATACATTCCCGGATGAACCGGTAGTCGAGTGAAATACATTCTCGGATGAACCGGTAGTCGAGTGAAATACATTCCCGGATGAACCGGTAGTCAAGTGAAATACATTCCCGGTTCATCCCATGAACCGGTAGTCGAGTAAAACACAGTACTTGCACAACAAGGCTATCACACGTAACATGGTCAAGTTTCACAACAACAAGCATAGGCAAGTTATACAAATCTCAAGGTACTTTCATTTTATGTCAAAGTCCGGATTTTAACCCTAAAGTACGTGACGTTAAATCCTTTTAAAGATCCATTTCTTTACAAAGGTCACCCGATACCGTAGTATAAAAATGAGTGACTAACATTGTTAAGTAAACCAAAATGCTTTCCTTTGTAAAATCAAGTAACAACCTTATTTTCCAAACGTTCAAGTTTTGCCTAATTTCAAATGCTCAAGTTTCTCATTTTAGAAAAGGTTTCGTAGTTCATAGTTTTAATCCTTTAAAACATACTTCTCCTTTAAACGCTTGAGAAACATATGTCTTATATGTGAGTAGGTTATTCTTGTTTATAATCAATCTTATTAAGCGACCATGATCTAGGAAATGTAATATCATTTTGTCTCATCTTAGCTTCTATGCAGATGGAGGTTTCTACCGTTTCAATACCATACTTCATTATTCAATACATTTTCCTTTATTAACGCCGCAGGGTTTGTCGATACTCATTCTCGATTTCAAATCAAAAACATTATTCCTTTTAAAACCAAGTACTCATTACTCACGAATGAGGTTTCACACTTTTAACAAAATTCATATCAATACCATTAAGTCAAGTCTCTTATCTTCTAAAAATCAGTAAACCATTCTTTTTATCACTCTTAAGACGTTATACCTAACTTCCCATAAAGCTAGTACAACTCTTATGTTTTCAAAGCCAAGTATTACTCTTCTTTCAAAAAGGTCCTTTTGAAACACTTCAAGTTCTTTATTACTATACATCAAATCCGTTATAAGTCAAATCAGTTACCCTTTGAAACCACAAAGCATTTTCTTACCTACATAAAGCTGTTATAATCAACTTCCCATAAAGCCGTTATAACACTTTATGTTTCAAACCAATCAAATACATTAAACACATGTACGTCTACCGTACTACATAGTTATACATATATCATGCTAGAACAGATAGGAAGAGGTTCACATACCTCGCGACGATTATCGACTAATAGCAAAATGCTCCAAGTACCTCAAACCGTCGGCTACACCTTAAGCCAAGTAGACCACGCCACACGTAGTATTTCAACCTATAGAGGCCACAAGGCGCCTATTAACATCTTAGATCTCAATGTAGAATATCTTACGTAAAATTCGAAGACTCTCCCGCAACAAACAGCGTAAATCTCCTCCTCTAACGAGGCCGGCTACCAAGCCAACCAGGGGGGGGGTTTGCACGTCTAACCGGACGTGTACAATTCTACTCACGGTAATACTACACAAGTCTCATCAGAATACACCCTATGTAATTACAATTCACTTCTTAAAATTCAGGCTTAAGTCGTAAGACATTGCCGTAAGTATTATTCAGGCTTAAGTCAAAAGACATTGCCGCACAACTATGTTCAGTTCTATATATAGTATACTTAACTCTATACTCCTACAACATGTAATTTCCAATTACAACAGAAGGTCAAGAATGTTTACCTCGATAAGCCCAAAATTATCCGAGTTTATATGTCGATCCTGAGCAAGGTTTAGCTCTTACTCCGTGCGCTCCAACCCGCTCCAAACAACCCTTAGAAGTTCTAACCAACTTCTACTTAACACTTCAACCGACTATGAAGGTTTTTCCTTAGGGTTTCGTTTTTGACTGAGGGGAGTATAATAGTATTTTCCGGGCTTTTCGTATAAAGGGTACTTTGGAAAGTACTTCAAGGTATTTGGCTAAAGTATTTTGGGCATTATAACAATACTAGGAGAGTATTTCTATACAACAACAAGGGGTATTATACGAAAAAAACTAGGCTAGGGGGGGGGTACCCCACGGCTAGACACCACATGAGGAGGCTATCGCCATGGCCTTTCTCAAAGGGGGAGGGGGGGCTTTTGGACGAGATCAAACAAGAGGGAGGGAGTATTTGAGACTTAGAAATATTGCTCAAGTTTTGGATGAAGAAAGTCTTCAAGTAAGGGGAGTATTTATAGGCTAACCAAAGGCCAACCAATGGCCAAGATGAAGACAAGTGTGGTGCAAGTGTAGGGCTAGATTTTAACCATGTGTACCTTATCTATCTACCACACAACTTGCACAAAATATCCTACCAACCCTCCCTTGACCCAATCGTCCATTACCGCCCACTCAAGCTTCCAATGTGAGGGTGACACATGTCACCCTCCCGTTGGTCCAAAATGTTTCGTCTCTCGGAAAAATCCGCAAAAATATTTAATGACATAGCCGTAATTTTCCCTATGAAAGCTGTGGAAACGTTTCGTCGAAAAACGACTCTAATCGGGTGTTGTGTACAAATTTCGAAACTTGCCTAACTTAAGGCTCAAATTTATATACGTACGCCCTCACGTACATACCCTGGAAATACGGGGTATAACAAAGTCACAATACCTTTTAGAAATACATTTATAGGCTTCTAAACCAAGGGACTTTTTACTTTAAAACTTTAAGCAATTGATGTCTTTAAATCAATTTGCCTTTCTTCCTTTCAAGTCATTTATCTTTATTTACATCACTAGAGTAAACCATTCTTATAACTTTCCATAAAGTTATTATAACCAACTTCCCATAAAGTCATTATACTAACTTTATGCTTTAGACACTTTCATTCTTTTTATAACCAAGAGACTTATACTTTCAAAAACCAAGTATCATATACTTTCAAAATACTTCAAGTCTCTTAACTTTAGAAATCAAGTTTCTTAGCTTTAGAAATCAAGTTTCTTAACTTTAGAAACTGGGATATCTTTAACCTTTAAAACAAGTGAGTTAATTCTCTAACTCAACCAACTTGGACATTCTTAAAACAAGTCAAGGATATCAAATGAAACTAAATTCATTTAAATCTCGTACGTCTACCGTACTATACATTTACCACTACTCATGCTCAAGAGATAAGAAAGTTCCACATACCTCTTCGACTTAATCCACTAGCCAAGTTGAATACGCCGCACGTAGAATGTAAACCTATAATGACCATAATACGTCCATCAATTACTAGCTTCCAACGTAGAATATTCCTAAGTACAGGGACTCTTAATTCTACGAAAAATCGGGCAGCACTTCCTTTGTTTCTATGTACTTTTCCACCTTTTTCAAGGCCCGAAAATCAATAATCAAATGCCACATTTAAGGCTCAACAATCAGTCAAACAAAGGGAATTACACGCCGCACATGACGTGTAAAATTCTGCCCCACAATCGATATCCAAATAGTCTAACATTTCAATGTCATTCTCGGCTAACAATGTACAACAACACGAACTCTTTTCCAATTCTTCTTCAATCCAAGTTGTTTAGTCTAACATGTTATATAGCCGCAAACGATTATAACAACTATAATCCCTTCTTTCAATAGCATGTGACGATTGTATCGACAATTAAATTGAATTACAAACTCAATAGTTAACATGAACTTTTTCGGACTTTAGGCTTCTAAAATTCCATAACACTTATCAATCTTCATAACATATATCACATGTTCATTTCTAACTTATCATAACATGGAATCTTCAATTACAATAGTAAGACGAAGATTATTACCTCATTTAGCCCAAATATAATCCAAGATTACAAGTCGATCCTTAGCAACTTTAGCTTCTCTTTTCGACGTTCCAATCCACTCCAAGCAACCCTTAGAATCTTATGAATAATTCCTCTTCAAGTTCCAACTTCAAAGTTGAAGAACTCCTTAGGTTTTCACCTTGCGACTAACGTGAAAACGTAGTTTTTCCGGAATCTTTCTATTGAGATATCCTTAGAATACCTTTAGGAACCTTGGGTTTAAAATGTCACGCCCCGAACCCCGGGCCCGTGACTGGTGCCCTACCTGGGCACCCTTCTACCTTAACAACTAAATAAACTGCGGAAATTAAATAACACCTCATTTTTTTTAAACCAACGTACGTGCAAGGGCAAAGCCGACAAGGCTGCCATATAATATACATAATCAAAAGACACAACATTGTACATGAGTCCAATCCCATATATGAATACAGACCTCTAAGAGTTATACTGAACTATGACGGGACAAGTCCCGCTGCACCCATAATCAGACAAAAGCCTGCATCAAGGATCTATACCAAAAGACAAACTCACGAACATGTGGAGCTATCCAAAACTCGAGCAGGTCCTACACTGCAGATCACCAAATCAAGATCTAAACTCATGCAGATGAACGCAGCCTCCGGCGAGGTCAAGACAAGAATGTACCAAGTATGTGAAATCAAAATATCAGAATGAAATCATAATCTAAACAAAATAGAGACATGTATGATAGCCAACCTACGATACAATACATAAGCATCATATCAAGTCGTGGACGCGTGCCTCAAAGTCATTCCTAAAATATAACCACGGGTCTCACGCCATAATATCAATCATGCCCGTGGAATCCTTCTCACCGCCACGCCCATGATATAATATAACACCAATAGACATGAACACCAAGTCCCACTGTGTCCTAAAATCAGACGCCAAGTAGGAAAACGAACCACCAGATCCAGCCTGCATCATAAAACTGACGGGGGCAAGTACGAAAGCCAACTACCAGATCCATCTTGCGTCATCAACTGACGGGGGCAAGTACGAAAGTTAACTACCAGATCCAGCCTGTCGTCACGAGATATGACCGGGGCAAGTGCGAAAGCTATCTACCGAAGTCTACCGTACCAAACTGTGTAATAGCACTGACGGGGGCAAGTACGAAAGCTATCTACTGATCCAAAGGCGTATCAATCGAGCGGCAAGTACGAGAGCTAACTACGATCCACCGGCTACTAAATCTCATGGAGGGCCAATCCATGGAACAACAATATCCCACGCGTCGCATTGATTCCGAATCCCACATCGTATAAGCATGACCACGGGTAATACAAACAACCGAATCTAACCCGCCTCCAGTCACACGCTCTAATCCCACATCGTATAAGCAAGTCCAAGGAGTAATACAAATAATGGAACCATACCGTGGAATCCCACATCGCTTTGTGACGCCCAAGTAAACTTACAACAAGACATACCAATTCTCCAACCGAGAGTCGCGGCAACATAATAAAACATAATACTTGCACTCAAAGGCTATCACCAGCACACATAGGCAAGTTCATAAAATCTTTAGACTTTCATTTTATAAACTGAAGGCACTTATAGAATAATTCTCAATTAAACAAGCCAAAGTACTTATCAAGGCACACATAGAATAATTCTTAATTAAACAAGCCAAAGTACTTATCAAGGCACACATAGAATAATTCTCAATTAAACAAGCCAAAGTACTACGTACGTACATTCTTTTCAAAAGACTCCTTTTTATGTAAAACCCCAAGATACTAACACCCGTAGTATCAAGGTATGTCTATTTTTCAAAGTAAGTTACTACACTTTCAGAAAACTCATTTCAAAGCTTGAAATCAAGTAACTTCAAATTTTCACAATATAGGCAACTTATGCCCATTAATCAAAATAGACAACTTTCTTAACCTTCCATAAAGCCGTTATAACCAACTTCCCATAAAGCCGTTATAACTCTTTATGCTTTTAGACATATTCATTCCTTTTATAACCAAAAGACTTATACTTTTAAAACCAAGTATCACATACTTACAAATCAAGTTAACTTTCAAAATACTTCAAGTCTCTTAATCTTTAGAAATCAAGTTTCTTCTACTTTTAAACCTCAAGTAACTCACACCTTTAAAACAAGTTACTTCTCTTAAATCATGTCATTTCTCCTCTTTTAAAACATTTAAGTAAATCACTCCTTTAATTCCCCTAAAGTCATTATAACAACCCTTAGGTTTTGGAACTAAGGCACTAGCCAAAAGGTTTGGAAACCACTTCCTTTTCAAGACTCTATGTACTTTAAGTAAAATACTTTCACTCTTAAGAATCCAAACTTCACTAAGGCAATGGATTAAACAACTTACAATTTAAACATCAAAGTACAATCAAGGAAGTACATAGAACAAATTCTATTTTAGGCAATCCAAATACAACCAAGGAATGGATCATTTAAGGAGTAGGACATACTTTCTTTATCTTAAGGAATCATGCTAGAAGAGGAGATAGTTCACATACCTTTTCGGCTAAATCCACAAGCTAAGCCGAATACGCCGTACGTAGAATTGTCAACCTATAATGGTCACAACATGACTATCAATTTCTAGTCTCTAACGTAGAATAATACTAAGTAAGCGGTCTCTTATTCTACGGAAAATCGGGCAACACTTCCTTTGTTTCTACATACTTTGCCACCTTTTTCAAGGCCGAATACAATAACCAAACATGCCACATTTAAGGCTCAACATACCAACCAATCAAAGGGGATTACACGCCTTACAATACGTGTAAAATTCCTCCCCACAATTCATACCAAGTAGTTTAAAATACAAGCCATTCTCGACCAACTTATAACCAATCTTAAGTCCTTTCCAATTCCTTTTCAATCCAAGTTCTTAGGTCAAACATGTTATATAGTCATAGACAACTTCAACAACTACAATTTCCTTCTTTATACAACATGCGACGACTTAAACTAATAATCAACTTGAATTGTAATTTTAAGGCTAAACATGCTAGTTTTCGGATTAGGGTTCCAATAGCCAATATACTTATCAAATTTCATACTATACATCTCATGCTTGCTAATATCCATAGATACTACAATAAGTAAACTTTAATTGCTAAAACGACAAAATTTATACCTTTATAAGCCCTTAAAATTTCCAAGATGCAAAGTCGCTCCTTAGCAATTTTTAGCTCCTTTCCTTTACGCTCCAATCCGCTATTTGAAGCCCTTAGAAGTTCACAACCAACTTCTCTTCCATTTCCAATCAAAACCTATGAAAATGCCTTAGGTTTTCGCCTTGCGACTAACGTGAAAACACCGTTTTTCCGGGACCTTTCTATTGAGATAACCTTACAACACTCTTAGGAACCTTAGTTTAATGTCTGGTGAATAATGGAACAAAATTGCAAAATTTTCTTGCTCACAAATGCTCAAAGCCGAGAGCCCTTTCTCTCCACAATACTAGTTCTTGATAAATTTCACTAAGTATAGAATGTTCAAGTCTTACACTACTAGTATGCTTATATAACACATTGGAGGGCCTAGATTATAACACATGTTAGATTTGGATGGAAGAGATCGCTGCTGGCCTCGACTTAGTCAACAATCTCAAGCTAGCAAGACTTATTCATCTTCAAGGGTCAATGACCATTTTACCCATGCATAAATTTGTCCAAGACCATGTGGAAGGGGTGCCACGTGTCTCCCTCTCATTCGTCCATAAAATTTCGTAACCCTCGTGGGCCCCACAAAACGTAAAATTCCTCAGGTGGGCCCCACGTGACCAAATCCGTAAAAATAAATTTCCATAATGTTAAAAGTTCCATATTCCTCAAATAATACATTTTGAGAATCCAATCTCATCAACGAACATTTTTCCTTTCCGACGTTCGGAAGATTTTCCGTCGGAAAAACAATTCTTCCTTTCGTACTAATTTCCAAGTCTTGATTCCTTACATACATTCTCTTATACATGTCCTGGACTTACGGGGTGTAACATTCTTCCCCTTAGAAACATTCGTCCCCGAGTGTTCTTAGTCGGTTGCCAAGTTATACAAACTCCGACATAGTCTCTATACTATGCCTAACAATCAATACTCCATAAGACCAACGATGCCACACATGGCCACCACATAACATACGTAAACATATCAATGGACCTTCCGTCCGCGGCCCCTTCTCACAAAACTCGAAGGTTATAGTCTTATCACAAACAAGATCTTTAGAGGTTACTTTCTTTTCTTACTTGTCATACTTTCTCGTACTTCCAAACTTATTTCGTATACGTACAACATTTCAAATATTATTTTTGTTCTCCAATCCTTGGAGTTACTATCCAAACTTGGCCATTATGCTACTTGAATTTCTGCTAAGGCTCTTCTCGGTCCTTACGACCTGGTTCCGGTGGAACGCGTCCACAAACTCGTACAACAATTAACTAAACTTGGGCCTTACATCCGCGTGACCCTATCACATCGCGGGAACAAATCCAACTGACATCACCCCATTCCATACCACCGGTTGACCCGAAATAAGTCTATAACCCGACTCATCGCCATACTTAACTTCTCATTCTTAGTCTGAAATAAATCTTTCTCTTATCTCAAGGTACTTCTCACCCTATCCCCCTATTCACTAGAGATTTGCCACATAAGCCGAAGTATTTCTACCGTACATTCTTCCCTATTGGTCTTTACACTGTTACCGGATAATTACTGTCATGACCCGACCCCGGGCCCGTGACTATTGCCCTACCTGGGCACCCTTACAGGTATACATCAGAGATAATCAACGGAACATACATGAAACTTATAAAATAAATCAACAAGGATAAAATCAACAGGTTAGCCGATAAGGCTACCTCCCTGGATAGTAAATACATAAACGAAGCAGTTGCCTCCTTTCCTTTACAAACTGACCCACAATATGTGACTACAGACCTCTAAGAGTTTTAACATAACAACAGTGGCGGGACAGGGCCCCGCCATACCCCTGAATATACATGAATCTATAACCTCAGGGAAAACCGTACCAAGAGATAAGCCTCCGGAGCAAATGGAGCTTTTTCCCAAAAACTGAACCGAGATCCTAAGAGCAAGGATCACCAACCTGTGCCTAAAACCTGCGGGCATGAACGCAGCCCCCCGAAGGGGGTCAGTACAACAGGTACCGAATATGGAACGGAAAAAAAATAAGGTACAGTAAACAAATCATAACGGTATAAAAGAATGACAGGGGCAAGTATAAAAAGGGTACATACCAGATCCTACCGTGTCATTATCATCTCGTGAAATTAATCGTACCTTATTATCTTTTCCCATTTTCAATAAAAGTTATAGTCACTTTCTTACGTACATACTTGGGAAAAATCGTCACGTTCATTACCATATAACTTACTTATCTTTCATAACATAATCCGGCCCTTTATGGAGGGACGCATATACTACCCGGCCCAATCTGGGACGCGATCAAATCACACAAATATCAAAGCGTGCCCGTGGAATCCCCCATCACTGCCGACAGTCATAAGTGTAACATATAACCATGTGACGCGCCCGTGGCATCCTACCTCACTGTCGGCGTACACATACACAATACATATATACATCACTGCCGACAGTCATAAGTGTAACATATAACCATGTGACACGCCCGTGGCATCCTACCTCACTGTCGACGTACACATATACAACACATATATATATATATATATATATATATATATATATATATATAACGTGGGCGCATGCCCTGGAATCCCTCATCGTATAAGCATGGCCATAACATGCCCTCGACATCCCTCATCGTAGGTGCAGGTCTTCATGGGGAGCTAGCCCATGGAGTAATAATATAACATGCCCCCGGAATCCCTCATCGTGGGTACATGTCTTCATGGGGAGCTAGCCCATGGGGTAATAATCGTACATAACATGGTCGCATGCCCCGGAATCCCTCATCGTATAAGCATGGCCATGGTTAATAAAACAAATCCGGGAATCTAACCCGCCTCCTGGTCACATGCCCCGGAATCCCACATCATATAAGCATGTCCAAGGATCAATCATAATATACATCTATTCAGGAGTTAGAGAGAAGTTTCTCTCACTAAGAAAACGCTCTCAACGTTTCCCTTAGTTGATCCTTAGGTTTCTTCCTCTTCTTCCCTTAGATTTTCGTTTGTTTCATTATGGTTTGATTGTTATTGTCCACAATATGAAAAAATCTAAACGTTACACACGTTCTAGCAATGATTCAGGAGGTTCAGGCAGTTCGGCTAAAGCTAGAACAAAGAAGAAAAAAAAGAATGGCAGTAGTACAACAATTGCCGAGGAAAATCTTATTCCGGCAATCTCGGACCCTTCTGTGTTGGTTCATGTTACTCCAGACTCGCGCTTTCCTCTAGAAAATGTAGTAGATGATTCTATGCTACAAAGGATACATGAATGGGGCAAAAATATCGAAATTGAAAGCTTGGATATTAGTGAGTTTGAAGGCAGAACTTCCGGCAGGACCATTGACGCCCCTAATGCTACTATGGTGGTTGATCATTCCACGCCAATTTGTTGGTAAAGGGATCATTTCGGAAGAACTAGATACCACTCCAAAGATTAGTACCCCGACACTACCTGGAAATTCTCTCAGGTTAGCCGGAAAAGGGTTAGAATATAGGCCAGACATTGCAATTGGTGAAGCAAGACACGATGGCATTCTCGGGTCTAAACCGGGTCAGGGCGTGGCTCAAAAGTTCTTGGCGGGTCGTGCAGGTGTTCATGGGTCCAAGAGTAATCATGTCTTGTTTGATTCGAAGTCAGTTGAAAGCATTGATGGTACTCCTATCCCCAAGAAGTTCAACGCGGGTGTCAAGAGAGCTAACTTCAATGCCCCGGGAAACGATGTGACTACTCCTATTACGGCCTGGTCTTGGGTCGAAGGCTAAGGCGGTCACGAGGATAACAATGATACTAGGAATATGCACTCTATGCAAGGATCAAGATCAGATGTGGAATACGAAGGGGTTTCTATCCCCAAGGACTCTAACGTCATTATTGAGGGTGCCGAGGCGTCACACATTAATGTCGCGAGTATCGACATGTCACTCACAACCACGGGCCTTTATGATGGTCTGATTTCCAAGGCGGGGCAGGGGGATAACCTAGGGACATTAACTACCCCCGTTTTACAAGGAGCTAAGTCAGTGGTGTGTTCTAACGTTTTTATTGAGGGTGCCGAGGCGTCGCACATTTATGAGGCGGGTATCAATGACTCTCTAATAACTCCGGGACTTTATGATGGTCTTGGTTCCAAGACGGATCAGGGGGACAATCTAGGGGCATTGACTACTCACGTTACACGAAGAGCCAAGTCAATTGTGAGAAACAAAGCTATTTCTATGTCCAAGGAGCCTAGGAACTCCATAACCATCAATGATGCAAGAGCCGAGGCGTCGCACATTTATGAGGCGGGTATCAATGACTCTCTAATAACTCCGGGACTTTATGATGGTCTTGGTTCCAAGACGGATCAGGGGGACAATCTAGGGACATTGACTACTCACGTTACACGAAGAGCCAAGTCAATTGTGAGAAACAAAGCTATTTCTATGTCCAAGGAGCCTAGGAACTCCATAACCATCAATGATGCAAGAGTAGGTCAAGATTGAATGAGACGGGATTCAAAGTGCCTTCTCGTGATTCAAGTCAACAACCCCAGATTTCTTTAAGTGTCACCAATGAAGCCTTCCCTACTTTAGCTAGTTTGCTAAGTGGAGGCAATCTCAAGAATCACAACACTCCTTTCGTCTTTAACACTTCCTCGAATTCGAGTAGAGTCTTTAACATCCCCCCTCTCTCATCTAACACCACTTCACTACTTCCTGAATTTCACAACGCCACACCCCTTCTATCTCCTCTTCCTTCTATTCCTTCTGAAAACCAACACAAATTCCCTACCCTCCCAAATGGCACGCAAATCATCTCTTCTACCCTTCCCCCTCTGCCTATACCTCCAGATATACCTCCCAATGATTTACACACTAATGCATCTCCTAAACCACATCATATCCCTACCACGGCCACAACTCAAAACAATCTTCCCCCAAACCATGGCAAAGGTCCATTCCCTCCTAAAAAGACTTATGCTGGAGTCTTTGCGGGAACTAGGATTGAGGCAAAAGGTATGAAGTTACAATTTATTGAACAACAAGGGGCGGAAGTACATATAGAAGCTGAGGATGAAGTTCCTTTCATAGAAACTTGGGGCTATTGCCTAATAGGTTGCTTCACGGGTCATTTCCCGGGAAGAGAAGCATTGAATACGATTGTGAAAGGATGGGGAGTTAAATGCCGTATTATACCATATGGCAAAGGCTGGACAGTGTTCAAATTCATGACGGAGGAAGAGCACACTAATGTACTTCACGGAGGCCCTTATATGGTCTACGGGAAAACCATGATGCTCAATGTAACGACCCGTTCCGGGGCCCGTTACTGGTGCCTTACCCCGGGCACCCTAGTGATACATACATCAGAGAAAATCAGCGGAACATAAAACATGAGTCATTTAACAAAAGATATAATAAATAAACGGCCAACCAAAACAGTTGCCTTCAGTATATACATAAACTCGAACAGTTTAATCCTTTTACAACCCCGCCCACAACAAGATTACTGCACTTAAGATATATTAATGACTATGACGGACAGTGGCCCGCCATACCCACGAATGTACAAGAACCTACAACTCGGAACACCTACTAAAAGATAAGCCTCCGAGAAACGGAGCTTCAAATGCGCTGAATCGTGATCCTATGAGCGAGGATCCACGACCGATGTACTCTACTGCGGCATGAACGCAGCCCGGGGAGGTCGATAACAGTACCAAGTATGTGAAACTGCATAATATCAGAAATGAAATCATACTAGTCTATATAAAGCAGAGACATGTATGATAACCAAACTACGCTCACAACATAAAACAATCATCACTCCAATATAACTATGGGTCTCACGCCCACAACATCAATCGTTCGCATTATGGCGCATGCCCCGAATCTCGTGACGGTGTAGACATGTCCATGATGCAACAATAATACCAATGTCCCATGGCCACATGCCCCGGACTGCATCGGTGTAGACATGTCCATGTGACCTCAACAACAAGACAAAGAATCCAAATGGAAGCATACCCTACGATCGTGTCGGTATGTCCAAAGGGAAACAATAAGACAACTTTCCAAATGGACGATACCCGCGCGCTACGCATCGTGTCGATATGTCCAAAAAGGAAATCACAAGGCGATAATCGAAATGAAACATACCCGCGCGCCACGATCGTGTCGATATATCCAAAGCGATTAACCACAAGACCTTAACCAAAATGGAAGCATACCCGCGCTACGATCGTGTCGATGTCCAAAGCGATTAACAATAATACTATCAACCGTGAACGCACTGCGGAATTTCTCCGCCACCGCAGACATCCAAGTAAGTTCTCAACTACCAACCGACCTCTATCGAGAGACGGTAACACGAAACACAACGCTTGTACAATAAAGGCTATCATCACAAGCATAGGCAAGTTTCACAACAACAAGCATAGGCAAGTTTCACAACAACAAGCATAGGCAAGTTTCACACAACTCAAAGTACTTTCATTTTATGCCAAAGTCCGGGTTTCAACCCTAAAGTACTACGTACGTTAAGTTCTTTTTTAAAAGAGATCCATTACTTTTATAAAAGTCACCCGATACGTAGTATTAGAATGACCAACCCACCTTCCTTTTCAAAATCAAGTAACAACATTCTTTTCCTAAGTTCCAGGTTTGCCTAGTTTCAATTACTCAAGCTTCTCATTTTCAAATGGTTTCATAGTTCCCAAACTTAATCACTTGATTCCTTTTTTAGAACAATTGAGTAACATATGACATATACGTGAGTAGTTTATTCTTGTTTATAACGATCTTATTACAGCAGCCATGATCTAGAAAATGTAATATCATTTTGTCTCATCTTAGCTTCTATGCAGATGGAGGTTTCTACTGGTTTTAATACAACACATCATTATTCAATACATTTTCCTTTATTAACGCTGCAGTTGGTCCTGTCGATACACATTCTCGATTCCCAAATCGAAGAAACATTATCCCTTTAAAACCAAGTACTCATTACTCACGAATGAGGTTTCACACAAACATCCTCATTAAAACAAATAAGTTAAGTCTCTTATCTTATAAGATCAAGTCTCTTAACTTCTAACATCAGTAAAACCATTTTCTTACCTACATAAAGTTGTTATAACCAACTTCCCATAAAGCCGTTATAACACTTTATGTTTTACAACAATCAAATACAATTAACACATGCACGCTCACCGTACTACATAGTTCACACATATCATGCTAGAAGAGATGGGAAGAGGTCCACATACCTCGCGACGATTTATCGACAATAAGCAAAATGCTCCAAGTACTACAACCTTGCTAGCCCTTTCCACTCCTCGAGTAGAATACGCTACTCTTAGTACTTTCACCTATAAAGGTCACAAACGTCTATTAACCCCAAAACACAAGTTTCTATCTTTCTATAGAAAATTCGCAGACTCTCCCCGCAACAGCGTAAGTCTCTCCTCTATCGAGGCCGCTACCAAGCCAACCAGGGGTTTACACGCCTAACCGGACGTGTACAATTCTACACAAGTCTCATCGCAATACACCCCATGTAAATACAGTCGATTCGATTCTTTATTCTTCAGGCTTAAGTCAAAAGACATTGCCGAATACTAAGTATAGTTCCATATATAGTATACTTCAACTATATATCCTAACAAACATGTAATTTCCAATTACAATAGAGGGACAAGATAATTACCTCGATAAGCCCAAAATTATCCAAGTTATAATGTCGATCTGAGCAAGGTTTAGCTCCACTCGTGCGCCCAAACCACTCCAAACAACCCTTAGAAGTTCTAACTAACTTCTACTCAAATACTTCAACCAACTATGAAGATTTCCTTGTGGTTTTGGTTTGAGACTAAAGGACAAAAGGTAGTATTTCCTGACTCTACGTAAAGAGGTATCTTTGGAATACTACAAGTGCACAAGGCTAAGGTATTTTGGGCATTATAACAATACTAGGGAGTATTTCTATACCACAACAAGGGTATTATATGAAAACAACTAGGCTAGTGGGTACCCTACCTGGCTAGACCTCACAAGGGAGTGGAGACCTCACCTACCAAAGGCCACTTTCAAGGGAGAGGAGCTCTTGGACGAGAGTCAACAAGAGGAGGAGGGATTCAAGACTTGGAAACATTTGTGGATGAATGAAGTCTTCACAAAGGGGGGGGGGTATTTATAGCAAACCCAAATGCCAACCAATGGCCAAGATCAAGCCATGTGCAAGGCAAGTGTAAGGCCTTGATCAAGCCAAGTGCACCCTAACCCCTACTCCACAAAACATGGCACAAGACAAGCCACAAAACAAGGCCAAAACAAGGCACAAAACAAGGAACCAATAGGGCCAAAAACGTGAGCCACAATATCAATCCAATTCGTGAACCAATCGTCCACTGACGCCACAAGTTCGATGTGAGGTGACACATGTCACCCTCCCGTTGGTCAAAATTGTTTCGTCTCTCGTAAAAATCCGAAAAAATTAAAACGGAAATAGCCGTATTTTTCCCTACGAAAGCTGTGGAAACTTTTCGTCGTAAAACGACTTAGCAGACTTGTGCCCAAATGTAACTTCTCGCGTTACCTAGGCGGGGTGACACGTGTCACCCTCCTATTGGCCCTCAAAACGCTCTTCAAAAATATCCACAATGGCCAAAATCTCAAAACAAAGTGGGCCTACAAAATCAGAATTTCTCCCGTGGCCCCACGTGACCATTTCCAAAATAAAATCTCAAAATTCGACTGTAATCTATGAAGTCCAAATACCAAATCTGGGAATCCAATTCCCATTAACGAACCTTTTTCTTCACAAATAACCGGAAACTTTTCCGTCGAAAACTCACATCTTTCTTTCTTTTCAAAATTTCTGCCGTACGCTCGCACGTACGTCCTCACATACATACCCTGCAACTACGGGGTATAACACTCAAGGCTATCAATAAAGGAGTTCTTATAACGGATGATTTGTTTATGGACATTCGTATTTGGGTCACTTTCCCGGACATTCCCCTTTCTATTTGGAGTGCAACGGGCCTTAGTAAGATTGCTTCACGTGTAGGAAAACCTCTTTACACTGACCAATATACTAAGGAAAGGTCTAAAATGAACTATGCAAGAGTTCTAGTGGAGGTGGATGTTAGCAAGGAGCCGATAATGGATTTTGTCGTCTATCTCCCCGATAACAGAAGGTATACTCAAAGGGTAAACTATGAGAATTACCCGGACTTTTGCTATCATTGTGTGGCTTTTGGACACAACCATTGGAAGTGTAGGAAGCTAAGGGATGATGTCAACAATGAAGAAGCTCCAAAAACACGCAATACTGAGGTACCCCCTAACAACAAGGATGATTCTACTCGTTTGAAGGTCAACAAAGGTACGGGTGGAACCAACCCTCCTCCCCCTCATCCACCAACTCATCAACATCCCGTAGATGCTGATAACTTGATGGACATTGAAGAAACTGAGCACACAACACCTCCTGGTACCGGAAGCTTGGGAGAAGTATCACATGCCGCGGGTCCTCCGGTTTTGGGTCATTCTGGCCCACCATGTTTGCGGGATTCTCTAGCTAAGTCCTCACTGCCTAATTCTCACAATGGCAGTACACAACATGTTAGGATGAGGGGTGAGTCAAAACATTCTGATTCTGAGATGCCTATGAACCCGCCACCTTCATTGGATGAAGTGACATACAACGGTGCTACGGAAAAGCTCACCAGTGTCAAGTAACGTTAACTTTGAACGCGGGAACATAGCTTGGCCGGGTACACAAGTTATGGCTTCCAGCAACAAGGATGATGGATGGCAAGAAGTTTTGTCCAAAAAGAATGGGCCGAAAAGCAGTGGGAAAGCGAAGGCAGCTAAGCGCGGAGGTGCTAATAAAACCTCCTTTGATTCCTAATAAAAATACTTTGTTGGAATGTCCGTGGTCTTTGCGGACAAAGGGACAGGGCTGCCACGCAAGCTCTAGTGTGTAGTATCACAAAACAGCATGACGCGGCTATGATTTGTCTATTGGAAACTAAGCTATCTCGCCAAGACGTAGTCTTTCTCTACTCAAAGATTCAAAGCATGGAAGTTTTGCTCAAATTTGGAATTCATTGGAGGCGGTAGAATGCTATTACTTTGGGATCCTTCCAGGGTTTGTTGCGAAGTGCTTGGTATGGACTCTCAGCATATCCATGCCCAGGCAAGTTGCAATATAACACAAGTGTCCTTCCTTGCCACATTTGTGTACCCGGTTTATAGCATCTCGGATAGAAGGATGCTTTGGCATCACCTTTCTCACTTGGGTGTTGGCATCACTAAGCCTTGGATGATTATGGGAGATTTCAACACTTATTGCTACCCTCATGATAAGGTGGGGGGTCCTCCTCTCACGCCTTATGCACTTAGGGATCTTGGAGATTTCAGGAATTCTCATGGACTAGAAGACGCTCCTTCTTACGGTTCCTTCTACACTTGGACGAATGGTTCGATTTGGTCTAAGCTTGATAGAGTGTTGATGAATCTGTTACACCCCGTATTTACAGGACATGTTTTAAGAACGTACGTAAGAACTCACAAGTGTTAAAATTTGAGACTTGTAAAAAGTTGTCGGAATTATGAAATTGTCGGAAAATGTACTATTGTGACGAATGGGAGGGAGACACGTGTCACCCCCCTTAAATGATGCCTTGGACGAAATCTTGCAAGGGCAAGAGGGTCATTGGACCTTGGTTAGCAAGAAAAGTCTTGCAAGTAGTAGCTTGACAACATTGACCAAGTCAATGACCCCACTTAGCTTGATATTTAAATGAACCTCATCCAAACCACACAAGTGTCTTAATCTTAACCCTTCCTTGTGTAATATAAGCTTACTAGTAGTGCAAGACTTTGCCTTTCTCCACACTTAGAAAATATTTTGAAATCTTGTTCTTGTGCTAAGAGAGGCTCACGGTTTTGCTAAGGGTTTGAAGAGAAATTTTTCTATTGTTGACCAATAACCTCCCCACTTTAAACCAAGGTACCTAAGGGTATAGTAAGTGTATCTCAATAGGAAAATCCCAGAAAAAGAGAGTTTTCGTATTAGTCGCAAAGTGAAAACCTAGTGGCTTTCTAGGTTTTGAATTGGAAGTTTGAAGGAAAGTTGTTGGTATGGTTCTAAGGGTCTCAAGGAGCGGATTGAAGTGTCTTGAAGAGGCTCTAAGTTGCTAAGGAGCGACTTCGGATTTGAAGATTGGATTAAGATTCGTTGAGGTATAATCTTGTTCTTTGATAGTGTTACAAGATTATTTATATTGTTCTTAGCTTTACTTGTTGCTAGCATGAATTATTTGTGTTGAAGTTTATAAGGATTATGGATTGATTGTAGCCTTGAAAATCCGAAATGTAATGTAGGCCATGTTAAGTTGGATTACATTTTGGTCGTTTATTAGAATCGTCGCATGTTATTGACTTGAAGATTATAGTAGTTATAATCATTTGCAACTTGATATCATGTTAGGCTAATAACGTGGATTGGAATGGAAATTGGATAAGAATTGATGTTGTAGTACTTCATGTTAGCCGAATTGGCCTAGTAAGTTGTATTATTTTTTGATATCGTTTATGGGGCGGAATTTTACACGTCTGGTAGGCGTGTAATCCCCTATTGTTGATTACATTGATTGGGCCTTAAATGTGGCGTGTTTGGTTATTGTATTCGGCCTTGAAAAAGGTGGCAAAGTAAGTAGAAACAAAGGGGGTGCTGTCCAATTTTCCGTAGAATTTAGTGACATAACACTTAGAATATTCTACGTTTGAAATTAGAGGTTAATGGACGTATGGTGACCATTATAGGTTGAAGTACTAAGTATAGCGTATCCTACTTGAAGAATGGAATAGCTCAAGGTTGAAGTACTTTGGAGCATTTTGCTACCTGTCGACAATCGTCGCAAGGTATGTGAACCTCTTCCTTCCTTTGGCATGATTCTATGTATGGAATATACCTGTGGTATCATTTCATGTTTCCTTCTACTCTTAGAAGTTAAGAGGTAGTTGTGTGATTTACTCCATGTAGAACTTTTCCTATCTTTGAGCATGACTAGTGGCACGTATGTAGTACGGTAGACGTACAACACCTTGATATCCTTTACTAGTTTTATGAATAGCCAAGTCGGGTGAGTTAGGAGATTAACTCACTTCTTTGAAAGTATGAAGGATGTCTTAAGTTTTATTAAGGTTAAGGGACTTAAAGAGTTTTAAAGTATGTGATACTTGTTCCGTTTTAAACGTATAAGTCCTCGATAGGAAATTGTTTTTGGCTAAGGTATAAAGTGAATATAACGGCTTTATGGGAAGTTAGTTATATTTGCTTTATGGAAAGATAAATGACTTGATTTTTAGGCATCAATTTCCTAAGGTTTTATAATAAAAGGAGTCACTTGTTTTCTAAAGGTTAAGAGACTAATTGTATTTTTGAAAGTTAAGAGAATTGATTTGAAAGTATAAAATACTTGGTTTCAAAAAGTAGAAGTCTCTTGGTTATAAAAGGAACGTATTGGTCTAAACCATAAAGGGTTATAACGGCTTTATGGGAAGTTGGTTATAACGGCTTTATGGAAGGTTAAGAGAATGGTTTTCTCTAATAAAGTAATCAAAGGAATAACTTGTATTAAGGAAGGGCAAATTGGTTTAAAGGTACCAATTGCTTACGGTTTTTAACAAAGAAGTCACTTGATTTAGAAGCCGGTAATTGTATTTCTAAAAAGGTATTGTGACTTGTCTTGAAAGGTGGATAGGACTTGATACTACGTTTGTTAGTATCGGGGAAGTTTTATTTGGAAATGAGTCTTTTGAAAAGAATGTACGTACGTAGTACTTTGGCTTGTTAAATGAGAATTATTCTATTTGTGCCCTGATAAGTACTTTGGCTTGTTAAATGAGAATTATTCTATTTCAGGCTCCGATAAGTACTTTGGCTTGTTAAATGAGAATTATTCTATTTGTGCCCTGATAAGTACTTTGGCTTGGTTAATTGAGAATTAGCCTATATGTGCTGGTGATAGCCTTTGAGTGCAAGTACTATGTTTTATTACGTTGCCGCGACTCTGGCCGAGGGCCTACCGTCTTGTTATAAGTTACTCGACGCATCGACAGCGACGGGATTCCACGGGTATGCTTCCGTTATTTGTAGTACTTGGGTTAAATTCCCGGATTTTTATAAAAGACATGGTAGTGCTTATGTCTTGTTTGATGGTCGGTCGAGATAGGGTAAAAGTACAAATGAGGGGCAAGCCCCAAGACGTTATACCACCTTCTCCAGGGTAAGAGTATAAGTGAGGGGTAAACCCCCAAGACGCTGTACCACCTGCTTTATGTGTTGTTTGACGACCGGTCGAGATAGGGTAAGCGTATAAATGAGGGGCAAACCCCAAGACGTTATACCACCTTCTCCAGGGTAAGAGTATAAATGAGGGGCAAGCCCCAAGACGTTATACCACCTTCTCCAGGGTAAGAGTATAAATGAGGGGCAAGCCCCAAGACGTTATACCCCCTGCTTTACCACTTTCTCCAGGGTAAGAGTATAAATGAGGGGTAACCCCCAAGACGTTATACCACCTGCTTTGATTGATATTATGGGCGTGAGACCCATGGTTATATTCTACACTTATAGCTGTCGACAGTGATGTGGGATTCCACGGGCAGGAGATATATATATGTATTGTGTATGTGTACGCCGACAGTGAGGTGAGATGCCACGGGTGCGTCACATGGTTATATTTGACACTTATAGTCGGTGATTGGGATTCCACGGCCACACTTTGCTATTTTGTGTGACTTGATCGCGTCCTGGATTGGGTCGGGTAGTATATGCGTCCCTCCATAAAAGGGCCGGATTGTGTTATGAAAGATAAGTAAGTTATATGGTAATGAACTTAATGATTTTCCTAATCATGTGCACAAGAGTGTGACTATAACTTTTATTGAAAATGAGAATAGATAATAAGCTACGATTAAGTTCATAAGTGGTAATGACACGGCAGGATCTGGTATGTACTTTTTATACTTATCCCGGTCATTCTATTGTACAGTTATGATTTGTTTATTGTACGTTATATTCTGTTCCATATTCGCACCTATTGTATCGACTTCTTCTGGGCCGTTCATGCCCGCAGGTTTTAGGTACCCAGGTTGGTGATCCTCGCTCTTAGGATCTCGGTTCAGTTTTTGAGAGAAAGCTCCATTTGCTCCGGAGGCTTAGCTCTTGTACGGTTTTCCCGAGGTAGTAGTTTCATGAATATTCGTGGTATGACGGCCCCGTCCCGCCACGTGGTTGTTGAAACTCTTAGAGGTCCAGTAGTCACATATCAGGGTCTTTTTGTAAAGGAAATGAGGCAACCGTTGATTATATATATGTATGTCCAGGAAGGTAGCCCTATCGGCTAACCTGTTGATTTTACCTTTGATGATTTATTTTTAAGTTTCATGTATGTTCCGCTGATTTTCTCTGATGTATGGTGTAAGGGTGCCCAGGTAGGGCACCAGTCGCGGGCCCGGGGTCGGGTCGTGACAAAAGTGGTATCAGAGCAGTTAGTCCTCGGAAAGTGTCTACGCATCGTGTCTAGAGTCTTGATTATCGGTGTGTTGTGCACCACATCTATAATCAGGAGGCTGCAGGACATTTAGGATTGGTTTCCATTCTTCTCACTCTGAGATCGTGCCATAGAGCTGTGTTGTTAGGGTCGTCTCTCCCTAACGAGTTATGTTGATTGCAGCTACGAGAAAGGCAGCAGTGACCCAGGAATGACTATGTGGATTGCGTATCCAGGTTGGTAATGATTATAGTATAGTTGGTATTGTAACATACATCTATACGGATTTATGTATGAGGGTCAGACGCGTGTTGCCTAGAATGATTTTAGATTACCAGGAATTGGTAAAGACTAACTAGATACCGGGAAGGTATGGAATAGTTAATGAATTTTCGCCAAGGTTTTGTGTTTTATTTCGTGATAATTGGGAAAGGATGAGCTGTCTGATAGGGTAGTGAACCCTTAAGAAAGCCATGTTAAGGAACCTAACGGAATGTCATATAGATTAAGCTGCGTAGTAGGCTTAAGAGAATTGTACGGATGAGGTCCGTATAGAGTAAGTAATGGTTGTTGTGATCGAGACAACATGGTTTTGGTTTTATGAGAAGTTTTTGTACCCGTTTACTGGGGGGACTGGTAAGGTAGGCTTGGAGCATGGATGTTATACCCCGTATTTCTGGAGTATGTACGTGAGGACGTACGTACAAAAGTGTAGCCTTAAAAGTTTAGGCCTAGGACGTTTTTTTGGGCACAACCCACACAAGGAATCGTTTTCCGACGAAACGTTTTACACGACTCGCGTAGGGTAAATTCCGGCTATGTCATTTCTAATTTTTGCGGATTTTTCCGAGCGACGGAACCCTTTTTGACCAACGAGGTGACACTTGTCACCTCAGTGGGCGACGCTGGCCTTTTGCCTGGCGGTTGAGAGGCTTTGGGGCTTAGAACATGGACCTTTGTTTGTGGAGTGATTTGAGGAGTAGGTTAGGGGCACTTGGGCAAATCTTGCCCTCCACTTGCCCCCACTTGGCTTGATCTTGGCCATTGGTTGGCCATGTCTTAGCCTATAAATACCCTCTCTTTGAAGACTTATTCATCACAAATTTCCAAGTCTAAATCCTCCTTCCTCAGTGAGCCATCGTCCCAAGCCTCACACCCCCTTTTAGAAGCCTGCCGAATACCCCCTTTTAGAAGCCTTGGCCGAATACTCCCTAGACCTAGCCAAACACTACCCCCTCCCTTGGTAGAAAAGTTGTCTTCTAGTATTGTTATAATGCCCAAAATACCCTAGCCCAAATCCCTAAGTCCTTAGTAGAAGTGTGAAGAACTTCTAAGGTTTCGTGCTACTGAGCGCTCAACTTAGAGCTAAACCTTGCTCAGCGACTTTATCTAGGATATTATTGGGCTTACCGAGGTAACAAATCCTAACCTCTTTTGTATAAGAGAATACTTATCATTGTAGTATTAGAATAAGTATTAAATACTTAGAAGAATAATCAAATCGTGCTTACATAGATCTGTTTTCACAGAGACTTGAGTAGCTCACCGCAGGGAAGCACGCCCAATTTTCCGTAGGATATAGAACCCTCTGCTTGGAATCACAAGTAGTCCAACGCGTTGTTAGACGTGTCTGACTATTATAGGCTGATTCTCTGCGCGCGACATATTCAACTTGACAGGCGGTTTTCGCTGAGAAGGTATGTGATTCTTCCTAAAGCATGATATTTTACAATATACATATAGTACGGTAGACGTACATGTGTTAACTGAATAATAACTACGGCAATGTCTTTTGACTTAAGCCTGAATAACACTTACGACAATGTCTCACGGCTTAAGCCTGAATAATAAAGATCTGAAAGCATTTCATAAAGAATACTGAATCATTTTTAAACAGAAGCTAAGAGTTATACTAGCTTTATGGGAAGTTAAGTATAACCACTTAAGATTGATAAAAGAAACAAGTTTGCCTATGTGTTTATAACAGACTTATGTTGAATTGTGAAATAGAATAATAAGATGGTTTGATAAGTAGACATGATATGATGATATGTGTGTTAGTATCTTGTAACGTTTGTATAAGAGAGTATCCTTGTTGTGCTTATGTTGTTTAAACATAAGCTGTTATGTTGGTGTACTATCACTCACCTCTTGAGATGATACCGGAGGTTGTCGCCTCCGACGCGGGTAGACTCGTGATGCAGGACCATGATTCGAGAATACCTCACGCGGGTCCAGGGCCTATGCGAGCTACGAGTTCCGTTAGTATGCGGGTTATGCCTCACGCGGTCTATGTGGCCATGCGACAACGAGTCCGTGACGATGCCGAGGAGTAGCTACCTCGATGCGGGTTATACCTCACGCGCCCACGTGAGTGGCCTGCGCGACTCGAGTCAGATTAGGCTTGCGAATGATGATGTGGGCGAGCGCCCTGCTTTCGATCATTCGCAGCCTAGACAAGACCTATTACGCTTACCTATTGTTGCTCTTGTTTGTGATGCACTACGCGCGGTTTCTTGGTTGTTCCACACGTATTTGTAAACCGGTTTTAAAAATAATATGTTTTCATTTAAGTACTTTACGCTTTCGCATACTTAGTACTGCAGATCGACTCCTTCTGGGCTGCGTTTCACGCAAGGCAGTGCTAGATCCGCATCCTTAGGATCTCTTTGCATTGGTGTCGTGAGCTCCATCTTCTCCTGAGGCTCTACTTTTGGTATGATCTCCTGTATTGTAGATAGTTTGTACAGTGTGGTATGGCGGGCCCGTCCCGCCATAGTTGTATATTTCAGAGGTCTGTAGTCATGTTGTACAAAGGTTGATGTAATCGCTAAACTCGGTTTATATATATATGCCGAAGGCGACGTTTGTTCACATAAAGCGTGTCTTATTTTATAAATCGTTTCATGTCTTGTTTTATATTTCCGCCGATTACTGATGTATGACTACTGGGTGCCCCTAAGGCACCATCACACGCCCCTGAATGGGTCGTGACAAAAGTGGTATCGTGAGCGCTTAATCCTCGGAAAGTGTCTGCGCATCGTATCTAGTAGAGTCTTGATTATCGGTGTTGTGCACCACACCAATAATCGTGAGGCTATAGGATACTTAGGATTGGTTTCTATTCTTCTCATTCCGAGATCGTGCTTAGAGTCGGCTATAGGTTGGACCCTCTAACGTATTCCTTTCCCCGTATGCTTATGCCTCCACGCAGGCAACCCGCCCGTATGGCGGCAAGGCAGGAGTCGCTAGCAGACACCCAGAGTCACGAGGCTCGTGCCCGCCTATACCGTAGACGGCGAGTTCTATGACGCCGCCACTCAAAGACAGACCACAGCACCCACACCTCCCGCCCACACACCGCGGAGGAGTTAGGGTACAAGGAGATGGCCCACCTATTGGCTAAAGTCAGGCCCGACACGAGGAGAGATTGACGCGCGCCCAGCCTGGGCCAGCCCAGCCGCACCGTGGTGCACCCGAGGCGTATAGTTTGAGACTACGAGATTTCTTGAGTTGTAGCCCGCCGTAGTTTTACTGTCGAGGCCGGAGGATGATCCGCAGGAGTTCATCCGCCGCCCACAGAGAATCACGAGGTGATCAAGGCCTCGGAGACGAGTCTGTGACCTTTGTTCGCATCGGCCGCGTGATACCGCAATGATTGGTTTGATTCACGGAGTTATCCCGGAGAGCACGCGCCCCGCCTACTGGGATGAGTTCTCGAGGCTTTCTCACTCACTTCTTGCCTCCACGATGCGAGGGCGCGGCCGATAGATTTTTACCATCGAGGCGCAGAGGACGACCGCCGTGGAGTACAATGTCGAGTTTGATTCATTGGCTCGATATGTCCCAAAGATTGCAGCAGATATGGAGGATAGGGTGCACCGCCACGCCACCGCTAGATGATTACATGGCCGAGTCATGCGCGGTGTTTCTTCACCGGTATGGACATTACCCGCACGCAGCTCACGCTCGATGCGGCGAACGCAGAGGTCGACGAGCGATGACAGCAGCAGGTAAGGCCGTGACGAGGGTCTTCTCGTGGCTATCGTGGCGGCCTCGCAGCAGCCTAGATTTGCACCACAGCCATTTCGAGCACTCGCACCGCCCTCAAGACAAAGAGTATTCGAGGGCGCATCGGGCCCTGTGGCTTCGACGCCCGTAGCAGAGGTATCGCCGACGACCACCCCCAGCCGTGGCCGATGCGGTAGATCCCATTACGGAAGTGTGGTACTGCTTTTGGATCTTGTTACGCTGTAGCCAGCAGGTCATTTTGCGGCGGATCGTCCGACCGGGGCAATACCGTGGTAAGGCTCACCTTCAGTTCGCTGCCGCCATCATCTCCTACGCTATCGCCCGAGGCGCGTACTCATGGTCGCCAGGTCGCGCAGAGGTCGTGGCTCGTCCCGCTTCTAGCGTCCTCGAATCGCATTTATGCTTTGTCCACCGACAGATCACGAGGCCTCACCGATGTCGCCACGTACCTTATCGCTCGGGTTTGATGTGTATGCTTTGATAGATCCGGTTCTACTGCTCTATATATCTCCCTTGTTGCTAGTAGGATAGGGATAGAGCCCGAGTCTATAGACCCTTTCGAGGTAGCTACGCCAATGGGTGATTCGGTGGTAGCTCGGCGTATATAGAGCTTGTCCGTGACCATTTACATCGTCGCACTAGCCGACTTGATAGAGTTGGAGATGATTGACCGACGTGATTATGGGATGGATTGGCTAGCTTCTGCTACGCCAATGTAGACCGCAGAGAGAGTAGTACGGTTCCAGCTTCGGCGAGCCGGTTGTTGAGTGGGAGGAGCACCAGACGCCGGCGGGTAGGTTTATTTCCTACCTCAAGGCTAGGAAGATGGTGCAGGCGGTATATCTACCATCTCGTTCGTGTTTGATAATCAAGCCGCGGTACCAGATTTTCATCGGCCCAGAGTCACGAGTTCCCGCACGTGTTTCCAGATGACCTCCCTGTATCCTCCCGAGAGGAGATTGAGTTTTGTATAGATGTGTTGCCGATACTCGACCTATTTCCATTCCGCCATACGTAACGGCACCGCCGAGTTGAGGAGTTGAAGGACCACCGAGGGATTTCCGGAGAAGCGGTTTTATCGAGCTAGTGTTTCTCCCTCGGGGCGCCAGATTGTTCAGAAGAAGAAGGACGGACGCCTGCGCATGTGTTGACTACGTGCACCGAACAAGGTGACCATTAAGAATGATACCCTTCCTGTGATGGATGACTTGTTCGACCACTGGGCGCGAGATGTTTCTCCAAGATTGATCCGCGATCGCTATCATCGTTCGTGTCGAGAGGTGGATGTCCCTAGATCGCATTTCGACCCTGACGGGCATTATGAGTTCGTGGTCATGTCTTTGTTGACCAATGCTCCGGCAGATTCATGGATTTGATGAACCGAGTGTTCAAACCATTTTTGACACGTTTGTGATAGTGTTCATTGATGATATCTTGGTTTATTCTCGCCAGAGCAGTGAGCACGCGAGCATTTGGCGATCTTGCCGACGCTTCTCAGACCAGCAGCTTGTACGCCAAGTTTTCCAAATGTGAGTTTTGGTTGACTTCGGCGTTTCTTGGGCATATTGTCGGGCTGATGGCATTCGAGTGGATACGCCAAGATCGAGGCATCAGACTTGGCCGAGACCTACTACTCCGGCTGCAGGTTCGCAGCTTTCGCAGTTATTATCGGTGGTTCGTGGAGAAGTTTGTTTATCTTCGCACCATTGACTAGGCTGACTCGTAAGGCGCCAAGTTCCAGCGGATCGATGTCAGGAGCGTGGTTTCCGATTCTTGAAAGAGAGACTAACGACCGCCTGCTTTACTTCTTCCGCAGGTCCAGACTTATGTTGTGTATTGTGACGCGCCGTGCATCGGGTTGGGATGTGTTGATGCAGCATGGCAGAGTTATAGCATATGTATCCCGACACCAAGAAACACGAGAGAACTACCCCACCCATGATTTGGAGTCGCACCGTGATTCACGCCAAGATCCGAGGCACTATTTGTACGGGTTCACGTGGATATTTTTACGCACTACAAGAGCCTCCAAGATATCTTCAGCCGCAGGAGCCGAACTTACGGCAGACGGTGGTTAGAGTTGCTTAAGGATTACGATGTTGATATCCCGTACCACCCGGAAGGCCAATGTCAGGCGTATGCCTTAGTCGTAGGTCGATGGGGAGCCCATCGATGTGCAGCTAGAGAAGGCGGACATGGTTCGTGATTTGCACCGCTTAGCGAGCCTGGTGTCCGCTTGATTGATTCCGATAGCAGTGGGGTTAGAGTTCGTGAGGTTGCCGAGTCTTCCATCGCCGGCGAGGTGAAGAGGCAACAGCTCGAGGATCCAGCTTTGATTCGATATCGTGATACAACTCTTCGCAGGCGCGGTCCTTGAGGTAGCACCGATGGGTGCTAAGGTTTGAGGGCGATTGTGTGTTCCAGATGTTTCGTGACTTCGCAGCAGTTCTTGGGAAGCACACAATACGGCGTTACTCTATCCATCCGGTCGACCAAGATGTACCACGACCTTAGATCCGTATTGGTGGGATGGCTGAAGAGGACGCTGCGAGTTCGTAGCTCAATGCCCGTGGTCGCCGCAGTGAAGGTAGAGCACCGCAGGCCCGGTGGTTTGTTACGACGATTGAGATCCCGACCGGAAGTGGGAGGTAATCAACATGGACTTCATCACAGGATTACCTCGCACTCGGAGAGACATGATTCTATATGGGTTATCGCCGACAGTGACAAATCAGCCCACTTTCTTCCCGTCAGACGACTTTTTCTACCGAGGATTATGCCGACTTTACATCCGAGAGATTGTCGATCGCATGGAGTCCCTACTTCAATCATATCGCATGTGGAGCCCGCTTACTAACTTCTGAGGTCCTTCCAGAGGGGTTTAGGACGCAGTGAGCCTCGAGTAATCGCATTTCATCCACGCATGCATCGGACAGCAGAGCGCACCATCCGCACTCTCGAGGATATGTTGCGAGCCCGTGTTATTGACTTCAGGTAGTTGGGAGGATCATTTGCCTCTAGTTGAGTTCGTATAATAATAGCTACCACTCCAAGATTCGGATGGCGCCCATGAGGCCTTGTACGGAGGAAGTGCAGATCGCCTATAGGTTGGTTCGATGTGGGTGAGGTGCAATAGTGGGACCAGATTTGGTACAGCAGTGCTGGATAAGGTGGCTTATCCGAGAGCGCGCTATCGACACTCGTAGTCGATAAGTCGACGCAGATCATCGTCGTCGTGTGACGCCCGAACCCGGCCACATCGTGCCTTACCCCGCACCCTAGTGATACAACATCGAGAAAACCAGGAAATAAAACTTTACACATGAAATGAGAGACATAAATAAATAAACAGCCAACCCAACCGTTGCCTTTCAGATATATACATAAAACCCGAACAGCTTATCCTTTTACAAACCCCGCCACAACAAAGGCTGCACTTAAGATATACAACAACTATGACGGACAGTGGCCCCGCCATACCCTGAATGTACAAGTACCTACAATGGCAGGACTATACTAAAAGATAAGCCTCCGAGGAACGAGCTTCCTAACGCTGAATCGCGATCCTATGAGCGAGATCAACCAACTGTGTACTTACCTGCAGATGAACGCACTTCAAGGAGGTCGCATAACAGTACCAAGTATGTGAAACTGAAAATACCGTAATGAAATCACATTTCATCATTTTATAAAACCATTTCGCAATACGTAAACAAGCTAGGCCGGCAAGTGGACGATATCCCCGAATAATCACTCACACATAATTACGGGTCTCACGCCCATAATACCACTCATGCCCGTGGAACTCATTCTCATCACGGCAGCATATGATGTAAAACAACACCCATATGTGAACTCAACACTAGATCCTCGCTCAAGGCCATCAAAACCGACGCCAAGTAGAATAGCCAACTACCACCCAAAAGCTAGTCATATCCCATCACTGCAAGGTACTAAGCCAACTACTACCCAAAAGCTAGCCACGCAATCGCCGAGGCAAGTATCTTAAGCTAACGCATAATAGCCTACCGCCTCACAAGATATGACCGAGGCAAGTATCTTAAGCTATCTACCGCAGGCTACCAGACACGAAAATGACCGTAACAGTATCTAAAGTGTGCTCGAACCACACGCATAAACCAAGCCCGTGATCGCCGTCACCGCGCAAGCTTCATGGATTAGCGGTCCATGGACTAACAATCGAACCTCACAATGACCGCATGCCCCGCATCTTACTCTAAGTCATGGCCATGAAACCATCCCATCGACGACGCCCGTGGAACATCCATCACGCCAAGATGTCCAAAGGAAATAAATCGATAGCCGCCTCCCCTGCAGAGTCACGACAGCATGCAAAACAACCAAATAATACTCAAAGTGGACGATACCGTGGACCACCCAACGCCGTGATGTCCAAATAATCAATCGATAATGGCCTCCCGAGAGTCACTAAGAAGACATCAACAAAACACTTGCACATCAAAGACTATCACAACAAGCATAGGCAAGTTTAACATACATTCATTTTAATCAACAATCCGGTTTCAAACCCAAAATACTACATACTTTCCTTCTTTCAAAAGACCTCTTTCTATGTAAAAGCCACATGATACTAATACTGTAGTATATAAAGAAAACACGCTTTACTTTTAAAACCAAATTACTTCACCTTCAGAAAATCTTTACAAGGCTTTTAAAATCAAGTACTCTATACTTTATAAACCAAGTGCTTTTCTTTTAGAACAACATCAAGTATACTCTTTTAAAACCCAATTAACTTACTCTTTTCAAAACAAGAACCTATACTTAAATCAAGTTACTTCTCCTTTTCCAAAACAAGTCGTTATAAGTCAAGTCTCTTATCTTTCAAGATCAAGTCTCTTAACTTTCAAAATCAAGTCGTTTTACTGTCAAAACCAAATCTTTCTTTTATCTTCATAAAGTCGTTATAACTAACTTCCCATAAAGCCATTATAACACTTTATGTTTTAAAACAAACAAAAATCGTTTCACACACGTACGTCTACCGTACTATATAGTTCACAACAATCATGCTCAAGAGTATAGGAAGAATCACATACCTTTAGCTTAAACCACAAGCCAAGTCAAGTATGCCGCGTGAAAGATCCACCTATAACACCCATAATATATAAATCAACTGCTAGCCCTCACCGTAGAATATTCTAAACACAAGAGTCCTTATTCTACAGAAATTTCGGCAGCACCTCCACCCCCGCTATCACATAAATCTCCTCCCCTAACCAGGCCCGCTACCAGGCCAACAACTCCCAGTGGATTACACGTCTAACCGGACGTGTTCAAATATGCTTCACAATAATACTTACACAAGTCTACTGTAAGTACAGTCCAATGTAAATACAGTTCAATCCTTTATAATCATCCTTCCAATATAATATACTCAAGTATAACTACTACAATATGTAATATCCAATTACAATAGGGACATAGATCATTACCTCGATAAGCCCAAAATTATCCAAGTTATAAGTCGATCCCGAGCAACGCTTAGCTCCAATCTTACGCCCAACCCGCTCCAAGCGACCCTTAGAAGTTTCTAAACAACTTCTAAATACTTCCACCAAGCTAGGAAGATTTTTCTGTGGTTTCGCTTACTACTATTGGAATAAAGTAGTATTTCCTGCTCCTAGTATTGAAATAACTTTGAAATACTACTAGGGATACTAGGCCAAGGTATTTGGGATTATACAACAATACACCAAGTATTTTCTACACACGAGGGGAGGGGGACGAAATCTACACAAAGGGAGGGAAAACATTTGCTGTGGAAAGCTTTCCAGTGAGGATGATTTTACTCTTCGCCGGGGTATTTATAGAAGAACCAAGGGCCAAGATCAATATAAGTGTAGGGTCAAGATTGGGCCATGTGTGTGTGGTCCCACCACACCACATGGCCAAACGAATGGTGCCAAGTGTGAGGCCAATCGGCCATGGACAAGCCGCCTAGCCACTTGTCCACCCATTTCGGCCAAGTGCCACATGGGGTGACACGTGTCGCCCCAATTGTCCAAAATATTTCGCCTTCCAAAATATCCAAAATACCGAAATCTCAAAACAAAGCGGGCCCCACAAAACCGTAAATTTCTCCCGTGGGTCCCACGTGACCATTTCTCAAAATAAAACCTCAAAATTCTAATATAATCCAAGAAGTCCAAATACCAAACTGGGAATCCAATTCCCATTAACGAACCTTTTTCTTCACAAAACCTAACTTTTCCGCGAAAAATCACATCTTCCTTTCTTTCCAAAATTTCGTCAGATTCTCGCACGCACGCCTTCACATACATACCCGAACTACGGTATAACATTCTTCCTTAGAAACATTCGTCCCGAATGTTCCTTCTAAGTCTCCAAACGAACGCAGCCAGATAGTCTTCACTACTATACTTACGAAACCAATCACGCCATCAACGGCCATAGTATAACATACAAATCCAAGCTAACGAGGAAATCATTTCTAATCTCACAACTCCTACTAGCTTCAATTTACTCTAAGGCCTATCTCCGCCTTCACGATCCGATTCTCGATCGAACACATCCCCGAACTCATACGATGGTTACCTAAACTCGCCTAGCACCCTCGTGACTTACCACCGCGACCACCTCGAATCGACCCCACCTCAATCCGGCCGCGTTGACCCGCGACTTGGCCTCAACCCGACCCGCTATCGCGCCTAATCTCTCTCGCTCCCGATCCGAACAATCTTACTAATTCACGCCATGAAAGCTACCACTTCCATCTTACACTACCCATGGAATTATCACACCAACATAATGCTATCGAACATAATAATTAAAAATATACTTATCTTAATACAAATGCATACTAGTCTCTTAGAGGTCAAGGATATACCGATATCACAAAAACAAATAGGCGATTTCAAGGACCGCTATAATCGGGAACTTCCACCACGACCGCCCGCTCGCCGCAGATATGAACACCCCGCCTAGCTATCGGGCGAAGAACCCGCAATGCATCCCGGCGCCGAGTCTCAACATCCGCGCTACCTCTGTAGGACAATTTTCGCAAATGGCCCCGCCGCCACATGTAAAACAAGTCCTTCGACACTTCGAATGGGGTTTACCACACCGTTACACTTAGGTCGGGTGGCTTCTCGCCGCCAGCCCCAACTCCCCGAAAACTCAACCTCGAGCCCCGACCGCCTCGAATACTCGAGGCCCCAAGACCGTAGGACCACTGCATCGGGCGGCGGCGTATAACTTGTCTCACGAGGCGGTCCGCCTTGAAAGTTACCAAAGGACCTCGCTGTCCCGCCTCTTCTCGCCGATATTGGTCAATCCGCCGGCCTCTCCGTGCCTCACACCCTAGCGCATGAGCTCGCATGCGGCGATGTCCATGCCCGCCAAGCGATACACCAACAAGACTCGCCAAGTAGTCATCAAGCCTCGCGACGTAGCGGTGCACTCGTCCTCCATATTAGCTACTAACGCAGGGACATATCGAGCCAACGAGTCGAACTCTACGTTGTACTCCCGAATCGCGGCGCTCCTCGCCTCAAAGATCGAAACTCGCCGCCCGCGTTCTCCTCACCGCGCGGCAAGAAATGGCCGAGAAATGCCTCCGAGAACTCGTCCCAAACACCGGGGCGCATGCTCCCGACAGCTCCCATGAATCAAACCACGATCATTGCGGTATCACGCACCGATGCGAACCGAAAATCACGGACTCGGTCTCAAGCTCGATCACTCGCATGATCCTCTCAGAATCGACGGATGAACTCGCGGATCATACTCGTGCCTCGACCCGTAACTCTGGCGGATACAACTCGTAAAAATCCCGTAGCCTCAAACTATCCGACCGGGATGAACTACGGGCTACCGAATCGAATCGCCGCGATCCAAATTTCTCGCCGTTCGCCACGATCCCGCCAAGAATCGCCATCTCCTTGTAACCCATCTCCTCCGCTTCCAGCCGTGGGACCGAGGCTCGTACCAGGTCTCTCGCAGCCATCGCCGCGCTCTAACCTCTCTGGGCCGGGCGGCGCCGCAAAACTCGCCGTCAAGAACTATCTCGTGTAATGACCGCTCGCGCTCGCATTCTCTCGTGTCCCACTAGCAGCCTCCCACGGCCGCTTGCCCTTCTGGGCCCGGCCTTGGCGCGAGGCATAATCGCGTAAAAGAACACGCCGAAGGAGTCCAACTTACAACATCGCTTCTAAGGCACGATCTCGAGTGAGAAGAATAGAAACTAATCCTAAATGTCCTGCAGCCTCCTCGATTATAGATGCGCACAACACACCGATAATCAAGACTCTACTAGACACGGTTCAGACACTTTCCGAGGATTAATCGCTCGATACCACTTGTGACGCCCGAAACTCGGCCATCGGGTGCCTTACCCCGCACCCTAGTGATACAACATCGAGAAAACCAATGGAAATAAAAACTTTACACATGAAATGAGAGACATAAATAAATAAACAAAGCCAACCCAACCGCCGCTTTCAAGATATATACATAAAACCCGAACGCTTATCCTTTACAAACCACGCCCACAACAAAGGCTGCACTTAAGATATACAACAACTATGACGGGACAGGGCCCCGCCATACCCCTGAATGTACAAGTACCTACAATGGCAGGGGACTATACCAAAAGATAAGCCTCCGGAGGAACGGAGCTTCCCAACGCTGAACTGCGATCCTATGAGCGAGGATCAACCAACTGGTGTACTCTCACCGCGGATGAACGCAAATTTCAAGCGAGGTCAAGATAACAGTACCAAGTATGTGAAATCGAAAATACCGTAATGAAATCACATTTCATCATTTTATAAAACCATTTCGCAATACGTAAACAAGCATGTCAAGTGGGGACGATATCCCCGAATAATCACTCACACATAATTATGGGTCTCACGCCCATAATACCACTCATGCCCGTGGAACTCATTCCTCATCCGCCAAGACATGATGTAAAACAACACCCATATGTGAACTCAACACTAGATCCTCGCTCGTCTATCAAAACCGACGCCAAGTAGAATAGCCAACTACCACCCAAAAGCTAGTCATATCCCATCACGCAAGGTACTAAGCCAACTACTACCCAAAAGCTAGCCACGCAATCGCCGAGGCAAGTATCTTAAGCTAACGCATAATAGCCTACCGCCTCACAAGATATGACCGAGGCAAGTATCTTAAGCTATCTACCGAGGCTACGGCAGACACGAAAATGACCGTAACAAGTATCTAAAGTGTGCACGAACCACACGCATAAACCAAGCCCGTGATCGCCGTCACCGCGCAAGCTTCATGGATTAGCGGTCCATGGACTAACAAATCAACCTCACAATGACCGCATGCCCCGCGATCTTACTCAAGTCATGGCCATGAAACCATCCCATCGACGCGTGCCCGTGGAACATCCATCACGCCAAGATGTCCAAAGGAAATAAATCGATAGCCGGCCTCCCGCAGAGTCACGACAGCATGAAACAACCATCAATACTCAAAGTGGACGATACTCGTGGACCACCCAACGCCGCGATGTCCAATAATCAATCGAGATAATGCCCTCCCCGAGTCACTAAGAAGACATCAACAAAACACTTGCACATCAAAGACTATCACAACAAGCATAGGCAAGTTTAACATACATTCATTTTAATCAACAATCCGGTTTCAAACCCAAAATACTACATACTTTCCTTCTTTCAAAAGACCTCTTTCTATGTAAAAGCCACATGATACTAATACTGTAGTATATAAAGAAAACACGCTTTACTTTTAAAACCAAATTACTTCACCTTCAGAAAATCTTTACAAGGCTTTTAAAATCAAGTACTCTATACTTTATAAACCAAGTGCTTTTCTTTTAGAACAACATCAAGTATACTCTTTTAAAACCCAATTAACTTACTCTTTTCAAAACAAGAACCTATACTTAAATCAAGTTACTTCTCCTTTCCAAAACAAGTCGTTATAAGTCAAGTCTCTTATCTTTCAAGATCAAGTCTCTTAACTTTCAAAATCAAGTCGCTTTTATCAAAACCAAATCTTTCTTTTATCTTCATAAAGTCGTTATAACTAACTTCCCATAAAGCCATTATAACACTTTATGTTTTAAAACAAACAAAAATCGTTTCACACACGCACGCCTACCGTACTATATAGTTCACAACAATCATGCTCAAGAGTATAGGAAGAATCACATACCTTTAGCTTAAACCACAAGCCAAGTCAAGTATGCCGCGTAGAAAGATCCACCTATAACAACCATAATATATACATCACCTGCTAGCACTCACCGTAGAATATTCTAACCACACGATTCCTTATTCTACGTAAATTTCGCAAAGACTCTCCCGCTATCACATAAATCTCCTCCTAACTGTGCCCGCTACTGTGCCAACAACTCTCAGTGGATTACACGCCTAACCGGACGTGTTCAAATATGCTTCACAATAATACTTACACAAGTCTATCAAGTACACCCAATGTAACTACAGTTCAATCCTTTATAATCATCCTTCCAATATAATATACTCAAGTATAACTACTACAATATGTAATATCCAATTACAATAGTGGACATAGATCATTACCTCGATAAGCCCAAAATTATCCAAGTTATAAGTCGATCCCGAGCAACGTTTAGCTCCAATCCTTACGCTCCAACCCCTCCAAGCGACTTAGAAGTTTCTAAACAACTTCTAAATACTTCCACCAAGCTAGGAAGATTTTTCTGTGGTTTCGCTTACTGGTATGGAATAAAGTAGTATTTCCTGCCCTAGTATTGAAATAACTTTGGAATACTACTAGGGATACTAGGCCAAGGTATTTGGGATTATACAACAATACACCAAGTATTTTCTACACAAGAGGAGGGGGGACGAAATCTACACAAAGCGAGGGAAAACATTTGCTTGGAAAGCTTTCTGCCGGTGGATGATTTTACTCTTCGCCAAGCGGTATTTATGAAGAACCAAGCGGCCAAGATCAATATAAGTGTAGGGTCAAGATTGGGCCATGTGTGTGTGGTCCCACCACACCACATGGCCAAACGAAAATGGTGCCAAGTGTGAGGCCAATCGCCAAGGGACAAGCCGCCTAGCCACTGGTCCACCCATTTCGCCAGCCACATGGGGGTGACACGTGTCGCCCCCCGAGTCGTCGAAAATATTTCGTGATCCGAAAATATCCAATACGGCCAATATCTCATAATCAAAGCGGGCACCACAAAACCGTAAATTTCTCACGTGGGCCCCACGTGACCATTTCTGAAAATAAAATCCCAAAATTCTAATATAATCCAAGAAGTCCAAATACCAAATGGGAATCCAATTCCCATTAACGAACCTTTTTCTTCACAAAAACCGGAACTTTTCCGTCGAAAAAAATCACATCTTCCTTTCTTTCCAAAATTTCTGTCGTATTCTCGTACGTACGTCTTCACATACATACCCTGGAACTACGGGGTATAACAGTCGGCATCTTGAGTTCGAGGTTCATGATTGGGTTTTCCTAAAGGTGTCACCCATGAAGGGTGTGATGCGATTCGGGAAGAAGGGGAAACTCACCAGCGTACATCGGCGCTTCGATTGTCCGCAGGTAGGCAAGGTTGCCTATGAGTTGGATCTGCCGTCCGATCCGGAGGCGGTGCATCCGGTTTTTCACGATCTATGCCGGCGAGATGTATCGGGGATCCATCTGTGGTACACCCGATTGACGATGTCCAGTGATCGGCGGGTTATCGTATGAGAGATTCCCATAGCGATAATCGATCGTCGGAGTTAGGCGTCATGACGAAGGACGTGGCTTCCGTCAAAGTCTTGTGGCGAACGAGCTCGTGAGGAGACGTGGGAAGTCGGCGAGGACATGAGGCGTAAGTATCTCACCTATTTCCCACACCTCCAGGTAATTCACTTTCCTACTTGTAAATCTTCATTATCGTTTATGCCTAAGTATTGTTCTGTGGCCGTGTGTGGCATTTGCAACTGTTTAAGTTATGAAGAACCTTATCGATAACTGTCTTGGGAAGGAACATTCGGGACGAATGTTTCTAAGGAGGGGAGAATGTTATACCCCGTATTTCTGGAGTATGTACGTGAGGACGTACGTACAAAAGTGTAGCCTTAAAAGTTTAGGCCTAGGACGTTTTTGGGCACAACCCACACAAGGAATCGTTTCCGATTTAAATGTTTTACACGACTCGCGTAGGGTAAATTCCGGCTATGTCATTTCTAATTTTTTCGGATTTTTCCGAGCGACGGAACCCTTTTTGACCAACGAGAGGGTGACACTTGTCACCCTCAAGTGGACGGCCAAGTGGCCTTTTGCCTTGGGCGGTTGAGAGGCTTTTGGGGCTTAGAACATGGACCTTTGTTTGTGGAGTGATTTGAGGAGTAGGTTAGGGGGCACTTGGGCAAATCTTGGCCCTCCACTTGCCCCCCACTTGGCTTGATCTTGGCCATTGGTTGGCCATGTCTTAGCCTATAAATACCCTCTCTTTGAAGACTTATTCATCACAAATTTCCAAGTCTAAATCCTCCTTCCCCTTGTGAGCCATCGCCCTAAGCCTCACACCCCTTTTAGAAGACTTGGCCAATACCCCCCCTTTTAGAAGCCTTGGCCGAATACCCCCCCCTAGACCTAGCCGAAACACTACCCCCTCCCTTGGTAGAAAAGTTGTCTTCTAGTATTGTTATAATGCCCAAAATACCCTAGCCCAAATCCCTAAGTCCTTAGTAGAAGTTGTGAAGAACTTCTAAGGTTTCTTGGTGCTACTGAGCGCTCAACTTAGAGCTAAACCTTGCTCAGCGACTTTATCTAGGATATTATTGGGCTTACCGAGGTAACAAATCCTAACCTCTTTTGTATAAGAGAATACTTCATTGTAGTATTAGAATAAGTATTAAATACTTAGAAGAATAATCAAACTGTGCTTACATAGGACTGTTTTCACAGTAGACTTGAGTAGCTCACCGGGTAGGGAAGTACTGCCCAATTTTCCGTAGGATATAGAACCCTCTGTTTGGAATCACATAAGTAGTCCAACGTTGTTAGGCGTGTCGACTATTATAGCTGATTCTCTGCGCGACATATTCAACTTGGCAAAGGTTTTCACGAGAAGGTATGTGATTCTTCCTAAAGCATGATATTTTACAATATACATATAGTACGGTAGACGCATACGTGTTAATCGAATAATAACTACGGCAATGTCTTTTGACTTAAGCCCGAATAACACTTACGGAATGCCTCACGCTTAAGCCCTAATAATAAAGATCCAAAGCATTTCATAAAGAATACCGAATCATTTTTAAATGAAGCTAAGAGTTATACTAGCTTTATGAGAAGTTAAGTATAACCACTTAAGATTGATAAAAGAAACAAGTTTGCCTATGTGTTTATAAAAGACTTATGTTGAATTGTGAAATAGAATAATAAGATGGTTTGATAAGTACACATGATATGATGCTATGAGTGTTAGTATCTTGTAAAGATAGTATAAGACAGTATCCTTTTGTGCTTATGTTGTTTAAACATAAGTCGTTATGTTGGTGTACTATCACTCACCTCTTGAGATGATACCGAGGTTAAGTCGCCTCCGACGCGGGTAGACTCAGCGATGCAGGACCATGATTCGAGAATACCTCATGCGGGTCCGGGGGCCTATGCGAGCTACGAGAGTTCCGTGTTAGTATGCGGGTTATGCCTCACGCGTCTATGTGGCCATGCGCGACAACGAGTCGGGGCGATGCCGAGGAGTAGCTACCGATGCGCGGGTTATACCTCACGCGCCCACGTGAGGCCTATGTGGACTCGAGTCGAGATTAGGCTTGCAGAATGATGATGTGGGCGAGTGGCCCTGTTTCGATCATTCGCAGCCTAGACAAGACCTATTACAGTTACCTATTGTTGCTCTTGTTTGTGATGTGGCACTCACGCGGTTTCTCGTTGTTCCACACGTATTTGTAAACCGGTTTTAAAAATAATATGTTTTCATTTAAGTACTTTACGCTGCATACTTAGTACTGTTAGATCGACCTCCTTCGGCCGTTCATGCCGCAGTAAGGGCAAGGTGTGCTAGATCCGCATCCTTAGGATCTCTTTGCATTGGTGTCAGGAGCTCCATCTTCTCCGGAGGCTCTACTTTTTGGTATGATCTCCCTGTATTGTAGATGGTTTGTACAGTCAGGGTATGGCGGGGCCCTGTCCCGCCATAGTTGTATATTTCCTTAGAGGTCTGTAGTCATGTTGTACAGTGTCGGATGTAACTGCTAAACCTGGTTTATATATATATGCCGAAAGGCGACGTTTGTTCACATAAACTGTGTCTTATTTTATAAACTGTTTCATGTCTTGTTTTATATTTCCGCTGATTACTCTGATGTATGACTACTTGGGTGCCCCGGTAAGGCACCAGTCACGGGCCCCGGAATGGGTCGTGACAATGGAAATTGCGAGCCTAAGAATATCGCTGACCGCTGAGACCTTAGATGTACAAGGTCTTCTCGGGTAGAAAGATTTTAAGTCAGACCAAGGATAAGAGTTAAGTGCGACGGCGGGTCGGGGTGGGGACCTGTTACGGGTCTCCCCATGGCCTGGAAATAGAATGGGATCAGTTGGTAGTAGTTCCGCTATGTGACAGGGTCATGAGGGCGCAATGCCCAAGTCTAGTTAATTGCTTTACGGGTTCGTGGACGCGTTCCACCGGAACCAGGTCGTGAAAGCCGGAAATAGTCGTATATTGTATTATAGAGTGACTCCAAAGATTAGAGGCCCGAAATGGTATGGAAGTTATGTATGTATGCTAGAAAGAGTTGGAAGTACGAAAAGGTAATCCCTTTTGGGCTTATGATGGACAAGTATGCGGGTGCGAGGTATTAGGGCCATGTGTGGCATTATTAGTATGTCGGGGTTGTGAACGGAACTATGTCGCAAATTATAAAGATTGACTCCGAAAGAACATTCGGGGACGAATGTTTCTAAGGGGGGGAGAATGTTACACCCCGTATTTACAGGACATGTTTTAAGAACGTACGTAAGAACTCGCAAGTGTTAAAATTTGAGACTTGTAAAAAGTTGTCGGAATTATGAAATTGTCGGAAAATGTACTATTGTGACGAATGGGAGGGCGACACGTGTCACCCCCCTTAAATGATGCATTGGACGAAATCTTGCAAGGGCAAGAGGGTCATTGGACCTTGGTTAGCAAGAAAAGTCTTGCAAGTAGTAGCTTGACAACATTGACCAAGTCAATGACCCCACTTAGCTTGATATTTAAATGAACCTCATCCAAACCACACAAGTGTCTTAATCTTAACCCTTCCTTGTGTAATATAAGCTTACTAGTAGTGCAAGACTTTGCCTTTCTCCACACTTAGAAAATATTTTGAAATCTTGTTCTTGTGCTAAGAGAGGCTCGCGGTTTTGCTAAGGGTTTGAAGAGAAAATTTTCTATTGTTGACCAATAACCTCCCCACTTTAAACCAAGGTACCTAAGGGTATAGTAAGTGTATCTCAATAGGAAAATCCCGGAAAAAGAGAGTTTTCGTATTAGTCGCAAAGTGAAAACCTAGTGGCTTTCTAGGTTTTGAATTGGAAGTTTGAAGGAAAGTTGTTGGTATGGTTCTAAGGGTCTCAAGGAGCGGATTGAAGTGTCTTGAAGAGGCTCTAAGTTGCTAAGGAGCGACTTCGGATTTGAAGATTGGATTAAGATTCATTGAGGTATAATCTTGTTCTTTGATAGTGTTACAAGATTATTTATATTGTTCTTAGCTTTACTTGTTGCTAGCATGAAGTATTTGTGTTGAAGTTTATAAGGATTATGGATTGATTGTAGCCTTGAAAATCCGAAATGTAATGTAGGCCATGTTAAGTTGGATTACATTTTGGTCGTTTATTAGAATCGTCGCATGTTATTGACTTGAAGATTATAGTAGTTATAATCATTTGCAACTTGATATCATGTTAGGCTAATAACGTGGATTGGAATGGAAATTGGATAAGAATTGATGTTGTAGTACTTCAAGTTAGCCGAATTGGCCTAGTAAGTTGTATTATTTTTTGATATCGTTTATGGGGAGGAATTTTACACGCCCTAGGCGTGTAATCCCCTATTGTTGATTACATTGATTGGGCCTTAAATGTGGCGTGTTTGGTTATTGTATTCGGCCTTGAAAAAGGTGGCAAAGTAAGTAGAAACAAAGGAGGTGCTGTCCGATTTTCCGTAGAATTTAGTGACTTAACACTTAGAATATTCTACGTTTGAAATTAGAGGTTAATGGACGTATGGTGACCATTATAGGTTGAAGTACTAAGTATAGCGTATCCTACTTGAAGAATGGAATAGCTCAAGGTTGAAGTACTTTGGAGCATTTTGCTACCTGTCGACAATCGTCGCGAGGTATGTGAACCTCTTCCTTCCTTTGGCATGATTCTATGTATGGAATATACCTGTGGTATCATTTCATGTTTCCTTCTACTCTTAGAAGTTAAGAGGTAGTTGTGTGATTTACTCCATGTAGAACTTTTCCTATCTTTGAGCATGACTAGTGGCACGTATGTAGTACGGTAGACGTACAACACCTTGATATCCTTTACTAGTTTTATGAATAGCCAAGTCGGGTGAGTTAGGAGATTAACTCACTTCTTTGAAAGTATGAAGGATGTCTTAAGTTTTATTAAGGTTAAGGGACTTAAAGAGTTTTAAAGTATGTGATACTTGTTCCGTTTTAAACGTATAAGTCCCTTGGATAGGAAATTGTTTTTGGCTAAGGTATAAAGTGAATATAACGGCTTTATGGGAAGTTAGTTATATTTGCTTTATGGAAAGATAAATGACTTGATTTTAAGGCATCAATTGCCTAAGGTTTTATAATAAAAGGAGTCACTTGTTTTCTAAAGGTTAAGAGACTAATTGTATTTTTGAAAGTTAAGAGAATTGATTTGAAAGTATAAAATACTTGGTTTCAAAAAGTAGAAGTCTCTTGGTTATAAAAGGAACGTATTGGTCTAAACCATAAAGGGTTATAACGGCTTTATGGGAAGTTGGTTATAACGACTTTATGGAAGGTTAAGAGAATGGTTTTCTCTAATAAAGTAATCAAAGGAATAACTTGTATTAAGGAAGGGCAAATTGGTTTAAAGGTACCAATTGCTTACGGTTTTTAACAAAGAAGTCACTTGATTTAGAAGCCGGTAATTGTATTTCTAAAAAGGTATTGTGACTTGTCTTGAAAGGTGGATAGGACTTGATACTACGGTTGTTAGTATCGGGGAAGTTTTATTTGGAAAGGAGTCTTTTGAAAAGAATGTACGTACGTAGTACTTTGGCTTGTTAAATGAGAATTATTCTATTTGTGCCCTGATAAGTACTTTGGCTTGTTAAATGAGAATTATTCTATTTGTGCCCTGATAAGTACTTTGGCTTGTTAAATGAGAATTATTCTATTTGTGCCCTGATAAGTACTTTGGCTTGGTTAATTGAGAATTAGCCTATATGTGCTGGTGATAGCCTTTGAGTGCAAGTACTATGTTTTATTACGTTGCCGCGACTCTCGGTTGGAGGGCCGGCTGTCTTGTTATAAGTTACTTGGACGTACCGACAGTGACGTGGGATTCCACGGGTATGCTTCCGTTATTTGTAGTACTTGGGTTAAATTCCCGGATTTTTATAAAAGACATGGTAGTGCTTATGTCTTGTTTGATGGTCGGTCGAGATAGGGTAAGAGTATAAATGAGGGGCAAGCCCCAAGACGTTATACCACCTTCTCCAGGGTAAGAGTATAAGTGAGGGGTAAACCCCCAAGACGCTGTACCACCTGCTTTATGTGTTGTTTGACGACCGGTCGAGATAGGGTAAGCGTATAAATGAGGGGCAAACCCCAAGACGTTATACCACCTTCTCCAGGGTAAGAGTATAAATGAGGGGCAAGCCCCAAGACGTTTTACCACCTTCTCCACTCAGAAGAGTATAAACGGCGGCAAGCCCCAAGACGTTATACCCCCGCTACCACTTTCTCCAGGGTAAGAGTATAAATGAGGGGTAACCCCCAAGACGTTATACCACCTGCTTTGATTGATATTATGGGCGTGAGACCCATGGTTATATTCTACACTTATAGTATCCGCTGATGTGGGATTCCACGCGCGAGATATATATATGTATTGTGTATGTGTACGCCGACGGTGAGTGGGATGCCACGCAAGGCCACATGGTTATATTTGACACTTATAGTCCGGCGGTGATGGGGATTCCACGCCACACTTTGCTATTTTGTGTGACTTGATCGCGTCTGGATTGGGCGGTAAGATACGTCCCTCCATAAAAGGGCCGGATTGTGTTATGAAAGATAAGTAAGTTATATGGTAATGAACTTAATGATTTTCCTAATCATGTGCACAAGAGTGTGACTATAACTTTTATTGAAAATGGGAATAGATAATAAGCTACGATTAAGTTCATAAGTGGTAATGACACGGCAGGATCTGGTATGTACTTTTTATACTTATCCCGGTCATTCTATTGTACAGTTATGATTTGTTTATTGTACGTTATATTCTGTTCCATATTCGGTACCTATTGTACTGACCCCCTTCGGGGGGCTGCGTTCATGCCCGCAGGTTTTAGGTACCCAGGTTGGTGATCCTCGCTCTTAGGATCTCGGTTCAGTTTTTGAGAGAAAGCTCCATTTGCTCCGGAGGCTTAGCTCTTGGTACGGTTTTCCCTGAGGTAGTAGTTTCATGAATATTCAGGGGTATGACGGCCCCGCCCCGCCACGATGGTTGTTGAAACTCTAGAGGTCCTGTAGTCACATATGTGGGTCTTTTTGTAAAGGAAATGAGGCAACCGCTTGATTATATATATGTATGTCGGGAAGGTAGCCCTATCGGCTAACTCATTGATTTTACCTTTGATGATTTATTTTTAAGTTTCATGTATGTTCCGCTGATTTTCTCTGATGTATACCTGTAAGGGTGCCTGTGTAGGGCACGATCCGCGCCCGGTCGGGTCGTGATGTAATCAAAGTTGAGTGATTTGACCCTAGAACGCATTTATTTCATGCCTATGGAACTGTCTCGGACCATCGCCCCGTGATAGCCACGATTATTGCATCCTATAATGTTGGGAAACGCCTTTCAAGTTCATGAATACGTGGCTTTCTCACAGCCTTTGAGAACATTATGACTTCATGTTGGAGACAAGACATATTGGGAATCGCCAATTCGCCTCGCCTTCCAAATTGAAAGCCTTGAAGCAACCTTTAAGGGATTTGAACATAAGTGACTTTGGAGGTATCGAACAAAGAGCAAAAGGGGCAAACATAGAGTTCAAGGAGGCTATCAATGCACACATGGAAAATCCCTTTGATGAGGAGCTTAAAGCCAAGGTTAAGTCCTCAAGAGCTAGAGCAAACACTCCATCGAAGCCGAAAGACACTTCATAAGGCAGAAGTCAAGACAGAAACACTTGATTGGAAGTGATAGATGTTCCAAATACTTTCATAGCTTGATCAAAAGGAGTAATGTCAGGAACTCCATTAACTTTCTTGTTAAAGCTAATGGTACTATCACTACATCACCAGAAGAAGTTAGGAAGTTGCTCGTTGAATTTTACAAAGATCTATTAGGTACTTCCCGACCCACTACCAACTTTGATCCTGAAGTGTTCAACTATGGCCCAAAGCTGAGTGAAGAAGAGAGATTACAGCTTTTGCATTTCATCACCCCAAAGGAGATTTGGGAAGCTCTCTCTGATATAGGCAATGACAAGGCACCTGGACCAGATGGTTATACGGCTGCCTTCTTCAAGAATAGATGGAAAGATGTGGGCCATGATGTTGTAAGATGTGTCCAAGAGTTCTTCTCATCGGAGTTCTTTGAAGGTAAATCATACCATCATTACCTCGCTACCAAAGACTGATCATGATCCCAAGGTAAATGATTTCGTGCCAATCGGATTGACTAATGTGACCTATAAGATCATCACAAAGATTCTAGCTAACAGAATGACATTGATCCTTCCTTCTCTCATTGACAAATCCCAAGGGGCTTTTGTGAAAGGAAGAAACATGATGGACAACGTATATGTGGCACAAGAGCTTGTGAGAGGATTTAATAGAACCAGAGTCTCACCAAGATGTATGCTTATGGTGGACCTTCGTAAAGCATTCGATACAGTCTCTTGGAGCTTCCTCGAATTGGTACTAAGAAGTCTAAAATTTCCAGACAGATTTACAAGATGGATCATGGAATGTGTTAGCTCAACCTCCTTCTCCCTTTCTATCAATGGTGAGCTACATGGATACTTCAAAGGAAAGCGCGGCCTAAGACAAGGTGATCCTATGTCCCCTACTCTCTTTATCTTGTGCATGGAATACCTCTCAAGGCTGCTTAAAATGAAGGCTAAGGCAAGAGCTTTCTCATATTTTCCAAAGTGTAAGAAATTGGGCATTACTCATCTGGCGTTCGCGGATGACCTCATGCTTTTTGCCAAAGGAGATATATCTTCAGTTGGGATTCTTATGAATTGTCTGGAAGAGTTGGAGGCTGCCTCAGGATTAACTCTTAACCCAGCTAAATCCTCTGTCTACTTAGCGGGAATGCATTCTACAGTTCGGGACTTGATATTGTCCAGGGTGGGTTTCGCCATTGGAAGCTTTCCGGTACGATACTTGGGGATCCCTTTGTCCCCAATTTCAGTCTCGGTGGATCAATTTGCCCCATTCACTAGTGCTATTTCGAATTACATTCAGAAATGGGGGCATCACACCCTTTCTTATGCTGGTAAGCTGGAACTAATCAGGTCGGTTGTCCAAGGGGTTGAGAGCTTTTGGTTCCGGGCACTTCCTATCCCGGCCACTATTATCAACAAGGTACGGTCTGCTTGTATTCAGTTCTTATGGGGTGGGAAACCACCAAGAGTTGCTTGGGATATCATTTGCTTGCCTCAAACTGAAGGTGGCTTGGGTCTTATGAACATCAAGGAATGGAATCATGCCTTGTTATCCAGGACGATTTGGCAAACTCACACGGAAGCTGATTCTCTTTGGGTCCAATGGATCAATAGCCACTATTTGAGAGGTATTACTAATTGGGACTATGAGGTACGTCCTAGGGACTCCCCCTTATTCAAAAAGATTTGTGGGATTCGCGACAAATTTGTTTCTATCTTTGGTAGCCGTGGTGATGCTATTGACGGCTTTACAAAATGTTGTGCCAACGGTATATTTGATTCAAGCCTCGTGTATGATATCTTGCGCACTCCGCAAGCTAAAAAGCCTTGGATGTCACAAATTTGGAAAGGCTTCATTCCTCCCAAATTCTCTTTTACTATGTGGCTAAATTGCAGAAAACGGTTAGCTACAAAGGATACTCTATCATTTCTCAACTTGGAGGATAAATCTTGCGGGTTCTGCAAGCAAGCTAATGAAACAAGGGAACACCTCTTCTTTGCCTGCCCCTATACACACATGATTTGGAAGAGCATAAAAGATTGGTTGGGTATTAGAAGAGAGATGACAACTGTTGAAAGCTCCCTTAAATGGATTAAGAAAGAACACCGCGGGACAAGCATCCGAGCCAAAGCTATTTTGCTTACTTTTTGCATAATGGTTTATGAGATTTGGAGGGCAAGAAACACAATGCTATTTGAAGGCACAAGCTTTCCGGAAGAAGAGGTCATTGCAAGAATCAAAACAACATCTTATAGAGTTCTCTATGATTTTATCCCCTATTGTAATGGCACCTTTTGAGTGACCACCCCTCCCCTATTTCACTTCTTGTTTGCATTACGTTGAGGCCTGAGATACCTCAACGACTGATTGTAGCCACTTCCTTTTCGTTATTAGTAATAATATTTGCATTTACCTAAAAAAAAAAAAGGATCAATCATAATGGAAGCATACCCGTGGAATCCCACATCACTGTCGGTACGTCCAAGTAAACTTACAACAAGACAACCGACCCTCCAACTGAGAGTCACGACAACGTAAACATATAATACTTGCACTCAAAGCTATCACAAGCAAACATAGGCAAGTTCATTAAACCCTTAGACCTCCATTTTTTATAAACTCATGGCACTTTCGTTTCACACATAAAAATCCGGGAATTTAACCCCAAGTACTACGTACTTCCATTCTTTTCAAAAGAGTCATATTCATATAAAACCCCAAGATACTAACACCCGTAGTATCAAGGCTTGTGTACATTTCACATAAGTCACTATACTTTTATAAATACATTTCTCGGCTTCTAAATCAAGTGACCCTTACTTTAAAGCTTTAAGCAAGTGATACCTTTAAATCAAATTGCCCTTCTTTAATTCAAGTTATTTCTTTGTTTACCTTATTAGAAAAAACCATTCTCTTAACCTTCCATAAAGTCGTTATACCCAACTTCCCATAAAGCCGTTATAACATTTTATGGTTTTAGACAAACTCATTCCTTTTATAACCAAGAGACTTATACTTTTTAAAACCAAGTATTATATACTTTCAAATCAATTCTCTTAACTTTCAAAATACTTTTAGTCTCTTAACCTTTTTATGAGTCTAAGGTTCACAGTCTTAAAACTTCATAACGTAAATACTTTAAGTTAAGCACATATGCCTTATGAGTGTGAGTAGATTATACTTGATTATAACGATCTTATTAAAGCAGCCATGATCTAGAAAATGTAATACAATTTTGTCTTATCTTAGCTTCTATGCAGATGGAGAATTCTACTCATTTTAATATAATCAATTTTCATTACATTTTCCTTTATTAACGCTGCAATGGCTTGCTCAATACTTATTCTCGTTCGTGCCATAAATTAGCCAAGTCAACTTGGCTCCAAAGTACCTCCTAACGACTCTTACCAACATCCCCCATAAGACTCGGTAAGGACTTAGGATAACTTTGACATAAAATTTACATAGAGTAAATCACACACATACCTCTTAACTTCTAAGAGTAGAAGGAAACATGAAATAATACCACATATATATTCCATACATAGAATCATGCCAAAGGAAGGAAGAGGTTCACATACCTCGCGACGATTATCGACAAGTAGCAAAATGCTCCAAAGTACTTCAACCTTGATAGCTATTCCATCCTCCAAGTAGAATATGTTATACTAAGTACTTCAACCTATAATGGCCACAATACGTCCATTAATCTCTTACTTCAAACGTAGAATATTCTAAGTACTAAGTCACTAAATTCTACGGAAAATCGGGCAGCACCTCCTTTGTTTCTACATACTTTGCCACCTTTTTCAAGGCCGAATTCAATAACCAAACACACCACATTTATGGCCCAACAATGCAATTAATCAATAGGGGATTACACGCCTACTAGACGTGTAAAATTCCGCCCCACAAACGATATCAAACTAATACAAACTACTAGTCCAATTCGGCCACATTGAGATGCAACAATACCAATTCTTATCCGATTTCCATTTCAATCCAAGTTGTTAGCATAACATGATATCAAGTCGCAATTGGTTATAACCACTATAATCTTCAAGTAAGTAACATGCGACGATTCTAATAAACGACCAAATTGTAATCCAACTTCACAAGGCTTAAATGACATTTCGGATTTAAGGCTACAATCAATCCATAATACTTAAGAAACTTCAACACATATACTTCATGCTAGCAAACATGTAAAGCTAAAAACAATATGTAATCTTGTAACACTTAAGAGACAAGATTATTACCTCAACGATTCTTAGTCCAACTTCAAATCCAAAGTCGCTCCTTAGCACTTAGAGCCTCTTCTTGACACCTCCATCCGCCACTTGCGACCCTTAGGATATCACAACCAACTTCCCTCTAATCTTCCAAACAAAACCTAGAAAAGCAACTAGGTTTTCACCTTGCGACTAATACGAAAACTATCTTTTTCCGGGATTTTTCTATTGAGATACACTTACAATACACTCAAGAACCTTGGTTTAAAGTGTGGAGCTTAATGGACAACAAACAAAAAAAATTCTTTTCCATGGAGAGTGATCCCGAGAGCAAGACTTGAGAGCTCTTCAAATTCTTGAAATTTTTTCTATATGTTAAGGTTAGTCTTGCTACTAGTACTACTATATAGTTCAATGGAGGGTCAAGATGTGTACAAATGTGAGGCTTGGATGAGTTTCTACTAAATATCAAGTCTTGTGGTCCCATTGACCAAGTCAATTATCTCAAGCTCTTCAAGTTGCAAGACTTAGTCATCCTAGCAAAGGTCAAATGACCCTTTTGACCTTGCCTAATTTCGTCCAAGGCACCTTAAGGGGGGGTGACACGTGTCGCCCTCCCATTCGTCACAATATTACGTTTTCTGACAATTCCATAATTCCGATAAATTTTTACAAGTCTCAAATCTTAACATTTGGGATTCTTACGTACGTTCTTAAAACATGTCCTGTAAATACGGGGTGTAACAATTACCACTTGTGAACTCTACACAACTATAGTCTCAGTTCACTTACCATTCTTGTCAACATTCTTAACTTTTCACTTTACTAATCAAATTATTCCTACCTCTGGGGGTACTATCACTTACAACTGCTAGCAACAAAGGGAAAACATATACGCTATGGCAAAATCTGAATCTAACAATGCACGTATGATTCAAAAGAATCGAAATATACCTGTAACCCCATGTGATGTCGCCTCTTGATCACGTCGCGGTCAAGGACCGCCAGAACTAACTCCACTAAACTCCACTACGACCTCTACCACGGTGGTCGTGACACACCTTGCAGGGCCTGCATTTGTGGAGGAAAGGGAACCAACTACTGGCCTCATAGGCTGAGCCACCTTACCGGTGCTCTTTCTAACAGGACATTCCCACTGCTTGTGGCCCGGATGGTCACAATAATAACAAACACATGTGCCATGATGACATTTCCCCAAATGACGCTTACTACATTGGAAACACTGAGGAATAAGTGGCCTCGACTGAGAAAATCCTCTGCTCCTCTGAGAACTTCGAACCCTGGAGCTCGGACCAGCTCTTAAATACCTTGTGGGGTAAAACCTCCCACCTGTGGACTGCGGGGGTATGTCTTTGGGTAGTGGGACGAATATCTCACTCATTCTTGAGGTCGCTCGTCCAAAAACTCACCGGATAACCAACCGGTCTAGCCTCTTACGCTGATCTCGCGTTGGCCTCTACCCTCTGTACACACATGCATTGGCCGAATAACCTCCTGCTGATGAAACTTTAGCACCGCTATATTGGTCAATAACATAACTGCTTCCCTCGTGACCCTATAGTCTTGTCCTAACTGAGAAAATGGAGGATCTGGTGCTGGGGTCTCAAAACCTGGCGCAGAAGAACTCATCGCGCACAATATCCTAGATACCACAGGTATAAGCCCTATCAACTCTCTGAGTCTGACTAGTAGCTCCTGCTACTCCTTTGCCCTTCTGGGCAGCTGTTGCCCTCCTTGGAGGCATAAATGTAACACAAAATTATGTCAAAGAGGAATTATCTTACTAACACAGCTCTATGGCACGATCTTAGAGTGAGAAGAATAGAAACCAACTCCTAGATGTCCTGTAGCCTCCTGTTTATGGGTGTGGCGCGCAACACACCGATAATCAAGACTCTACTAGACACGGTCTGTAGACATTCCGAGGACTGACTGCTCTGATACCACTCTGTCACGCCCCGAACCCCGGGCCCGTGACTGGTGCCCTACCTGGGCACCCTTCTACCTTAACAACTAAATAAACTGCGGAAATTAAATAACACCTTTTTTTTTTTTAAACCAACGTACGTGCAAGGGCAAAGCCGACAAGGCTGCCATATAATATACATAATCAAAAGACACAACACTGTACATGAGTCCAATCCAACATATGAATACATACCTCTAAGAGTTATACTGAACTATGACGGGACAAGGCCCCGCCGTACCCATAACTGTACAAAAGCCTGTACTGAAGGATCTATACCAAAAAGACAAACTCCTGAACAGAGGGAGCTATCCAAAAACTCTTAGAAGGGTCCTACACCTGCAGATCACTAAACTGCGTACCTAAACTTGCGGCATGAACGCAGCCACCCCGAAGGAGGTCAGTACAAAGAATATACCAAGTATGTGAAACTGAAAATACTGTAATGAAATCATAACAGTCTATACAAAATAGGAGACATGTATGATAGCCAACCTACAGTACACAATACATAAGCAGTCATATCAAGTCAGGGACGCATGCCCTCAAAGTCATTCCTAAAATATAACCATGGGTCTCACGCCCATAATATCAATCATGCCCGTGGAATACTTCTCACCGCCATCCATGATATAATATAACACCAATAGGCATACATGAACACCAAGTCCCACTGTGTCCTAAAATCAGACGACAAGTAGGAAAACGAACCACGGATCCAGCTGCGTCATAAAAGCGACGGGCAAGTACGAAGCCAACTACGGATTCAGCGATCATCAATCGACGGGGCAAGTACGAAGCTAACTACGAGATTCACTGTTGCCACGAGATGTGATCGGCAAGTGCGAAGCTATCTACCGGAGTTCATCAGACCAAATGCGTAATAGCACTGATGGGGGCAAGTACGAAAGCTATCTACCAGATCCAGCCGACGTCATCAACTGAGCGGGGCAAGTACGAGTGCTAACTACCAGATCCAGCCTGCGTCACTAAATCTCATGGAGGGCCAATCCATGGAACAACAATATCACACGTGGTCGCATGCCCCGGAATCCCACATCGTATAAGCATGACCATGGGGTAATACAAACAAATCCGGGAATCTAACCTGCCTCCTGGTCACATGCCCCGGAATCCCATATCGTATAAGCATGTCCAAGGAGTAATACAAATAATGGAAGCATACCCGTGGAATCCCACATCACTGTCGGTACGTTCAAGTAAACTTACAACAAGACAACCGACCCTCCAACCGAGAGTCGCGACAACGTAATAAAACATAATACTTGCACTCAAAGGCTATCACCAGTACACATAGGCAAGTTCATAAAATCTTTAGACTTTCATTTTATAAACTCAAGGCACTTATAGAATAATTCTCAATTAAACAAGCCAAAGTACTTATCAAGGCACACATAGAATAATTCTCAATTAAACAAGCCAAAGTACTTATCAAGGCACACATAGAATAATTCTCAATTAAACAAGCCAAAGTACTACGTACGTACATTCTTTTCAAAAGACTCCTTTTTATGTAAAACCCCAAGATACTAACACCCGTAGTATCAAGGTGTGTCTATTTTTCAAAGTAAGTTACTACACTTTTAGAAAACTCATTTCAAAGCTTGAAATCAAGTAACTTCAAATTTTCACAATCTAGGCAACTTATGCCCATTAATCAAAATAGACAACTTTCTTAACCTTCCATAAAGCCGTTATAACCAACTTCCCATAAAGCCGTTATAACCCTTTATGGTTTTAGACATATTCATTCCTTTTATAACCAAGAGACTTATACTTTTAAAACCAAGTATCACTTACTTACAAATCAAGTTTCTTAACTTTCAAAATACTTAAAGTCTCTTAATCTTTAGAAATCAAGTTTCTTCTACTTTTAAACCTCAAGTAACTCACACCTTTAAAACAAGTTACTTCTCTTAAATCATGTCATTTCTCCTCTTTTAAAACATTTAAGTAAATTACTCCTTTAATTCCCCTAAAGTCATTATAACAACCCTTAGGTTTTGGAACTAAGGCACTAGCCAAAAGGTTTGGAAACCACTTCCTTTTCAAGACTCTATGTACTTTAAGTAAAATACTTTCACTCTTAAGAATCCAAACTTCACTAAGGCAATGGATTAAACAACTTACAATTTAAACATCAAAGTACAATCAAGGAAGTACATAGAACAAATTCTATTTTAGGCAATCCAAATACAACCAAGGAATGGATCATTTAAGGAGTAGGACATACTTTCTTTATCTTAAGGAATCATGCTAGAAGAGGAGATAGTTCACATACCTTTTCGGCTAAATCCACAAGCTAAGCCGAATAAGCCGTACGTAGAATTGTCAACCTATAATGGTCACAACATGACTATCAATTTCTAGTCTCTAACGTAGAATAATACTAAGTAAGCGGTCTCTTATTCTTCGGAAAATCGGGCAGCACTTCCTTTGTTTCTACATACTTTGCCACCTTTTTCAAGGCCGAATACAATAACCAAACATGCCACGTTTAAGGCTCAACATACCAACCAATCAAAGGGGATTACACGCCTTACAATACGTGTAAAATTCCGCCCCACAATTCATACCAAGTAGTTTAAAATCCAAGCCATTCTCGGCCAACTTATAACCAATCTTAAGTCCTTTCCAATTCTTTTTCAATCCAAGTTCTTAGGTCAAACATGTTATATAGTCATTGACAACTTCAACAACTACAATTTACTTCTTTATACAACATGCGACGACTTAAACTAATAATCAACTTGAATTGTAATCTTAAGGCTAAACATGTTAGTTTTCGGATTAGGGTTCCAATAGCCAATATACATATCAAACTTCATACTATATATCTCATGCTTGCTAATATCCATAGCTACTACAATAAGTAAACTTTAATTGCTAAAACGACAAAATTTATACCTTTACAAGCCCTTAAAATTTCCAAGATGCAAAGTCGCTCCTTAGTAATTCTTAGCTCCTTTCCTTTACGCTCCAATCCGCTATTTGAAGCCCTTAGAAGTTCACAACCAACTTCTCTTCCATTTCCAATCAAAACCTATGAAAATGCCTTAGGTTTTCGCCTTGCGACTAACGTGAAAACACCGTTTTTCCGGGATCTTTCTATTGAGATAACCTTACAACACTCTTAGGAACCTTGGTTTAACGTCTTGTGAATAATGGAACAAAATTGCAAAATTTTCTTGCTCACAAATGCTCAAAGCCGAGAGCCCTTTCTCTCCACAAGACTAGTTCTTGAAAAATTTCACTAAGTATAGAATGCTCAAGTCTTGCACTACTAGTATGCTTATATAACACATTGGAGGGCCTAGATTATAACACATGTTAGATTTGGATGGAAGAGATCAAGCCAAGTGGCCCTTGGACTTAGTCAACAATCTCAAGCTAGCAAGACTTATTCATCTTCAAGGGTCAATGACCATTTTACCCATGCATAAATTTGTCCAAGACCATGTGGAAGGGGTGCCATGTGTCTCCCTCTCATTCGTCCATAAAATTCCGTAACCCTCGTGGGCCCCACAAAACATAAAATTCCTCGGGTGGGCCCCACGTGACCAAATCCGTAAAAATAAATTTCCATAATGTTAAAAGTTCCATATTCCTCAAATAATACATTTTGAGAATCCAATCTCATCAACGAACATTTTTCCTTTCCGACGTTCGGAAGATTTTCCGTCGGAAAAACAATTCTTCCTTTCGTACTAATTTCCAAGTCTTGATTCCTTACATACATTCTCTTATACATGTCCTGGACTTACGGGGTGTAACATGAATATTGGAAATTATGGAGCAAGATTGCAAAAATTTTGTGTGGGAAATAGGGCATTACCGAGAGCTTTCTAAAGCTAGCTCAAGTTTCTCTTGAATTTTTCTAAGTGTTGAATGAACTAGTCTTGCACTAGTAGTAGTAATATATAAGGAGACCAATGGCTAGGATTAAAACAAATGTGTGGTCAAGATGTGGTCAATTATATCAAGCTCCTTTGACCCTTTGACTTGATCCATTTATCACAAGCCAATATGGCTATTTTTTGTCATCCATTTCGCCCAAGATGATACATGTGGAGGGTGACACATGTCGCCCTCCCATTGGTCCATAACATTCCATTTCCCGAAATTTCCATAATTGGTCAAAATATCGGAAACCTCGTGGGCCCCACAAAACGTAAAATTTCTCGGGTGGGCCACACGTATCCAACTCTGTAAATAAACTTTCATAATTCCGATAAGTTCTAAAAGTCTTGAATAAAAAATTTGAGAACCCAATTCTCATTAACGAACAATTTTCCTTCCCGAGGTTCGGAAGATTTTTCCTTTGGAAAACAATTCTTTCTTTCGTTCAATTTTTATAAGTCTTGTGCTCTCACGTCTATTCTTATAAACACATGTCCTGGAACTACGGGGTGTAACATTCTCCCCTCCTTAGAAACATTCGTCCCCGAATGTTACTTCGAGGTTCCATCCAAACGGATATTGGCATAGTCCCTTGACTAAACCCAACATAATCACACTTGCCACACATGGCCACATAACAATACTTATGCTAAAACGTCAACCTGAATTCCAAGTGTCGACGTTGGTTATCTGCATAAAGCTTCTGCTAACTCTGAGCTTTATTAATAATCTTTCCTGGATAAGCTTCGCCTTATCCACAGCCCGCTGAATCAAGCCTGGACCAATTAACTGAACCTCGCATATGTCAAACCAACCAACCAGCGATATACACTTTCTTACATACAAGGCCTCATACAGGGTCATCTGAATACTGGAAGGGTATCTGTCATCGTACGTAACTCAACAAGAGGCAAAAATAATCCTCCCAGTTATCTCTGAAATCAAGAAAACAGGCCCGCTACCTATCCTCGCCGCTGGATAGTGCGCTCACTGCGTCCGGCCCGAGGGTGAAATGCAATACTGAGACTCACATGTGTCCCTAATCCCTTCTGGAAAACCTCCAGAAGTTATCTGTAAGCTGAGGTCATCCGCCTGACATCATAAATATAGGAACCCCGTGTAGTCTCATATTCTTCCTGATATACAATCTCACATAATCCTCAGCCGAGTAGATAGTCCTGACCGGAAGAAAAATGGGCTGACCTCGTCGGCCTGTCTACTATAACCCATAAGGAGTCGCACTTCCTCTGAGTACGATGCAACCCTGTAACAAGATCCATTTTAATCACCTCCCAATTCTAAGTCGGGATCTCAATCGCCTGTAATAGCCCACTGGGCTTTTGGTGCTCAACCCTGACCTGCTACTAATTCGGACACTAAGCAACAACTCTGCTACGTCCCTCTTCAGGCCATCTTAGCAACACATACATCTGAGGTCACGATACATCTTAGTCGACCCCGAACAAATAGAGCAATAAGCACTGCGTGCCTCCCCTAAAACCTGCTGACAAGTCCTGCAGTATCGGGCACACACAATCAATTCTCATATCACAACACCCCATCTGGTGCTACCCATACAAGTCCTTCTCCTCTTGGAGAGTCGTATCTCAAATTCGCCCTAGAACTGGATCCTTATACTGTCGCCTCTTCACCTCCTCAACAAGGGAAAACTCGGCAACCTCTCGAATTTGAGCTCCACTATCATGCTCCCGTAGTTGTCGGGAAAAAAATATAAGTTGTTACCTTATCGTGTTGCATCCGCACACGACCCAACCAAACACTCAAAGTGTTACCATAATAACCTAACCCTCTAGTCCCTCAGGCCTCAGGAGGGGTTAGAACTGTAGTCGTAGTCATCTTATCTTCCAATAACTTGAAACCCTTCTCATACTTCCGAAATATTTGGGGATATAATCTCAATTATGGTTCATGTTTCTAATTCTCTGTTGCAACCAGACTTGGTCGCTATACTCAGATTCAATTCTTTCACTTGCCGTATGGCTAAGATTTTCTGCCAATCGCACTTTAAGGGGAAGATTTCCTTGATCTCGTCAAGTAGTAATCCTATTATTCTCTCCCAGCTCAAAGAGCCTATAGTCAGGTGTTCAACCTCAATTCATGGTATTACATAATCTAATGGCTTGCCAAGATTTCTTATCGTTCGAGTGTCTACTCGTCTTACCTTTATTTTTTTCATTTCAAGATGCCCTGGGGTCTCTTACCTCCCCGTACATATACGGTGTCACGACCCGACCCCGGGCCGCGACTGGTGCCCTACCTGGGCACCCTTATATTCATACAACATAATAAACTGCGGAAGATAAATAACACTTTTTTTTTAAAACTAAGGCCAAGCCGATAAGGCTGCCATAACATAAAAATTACCCGAAAGGGTCTACACTTTTTAACAATGTAAAAACAACTCTAGCCAGCCCAAATTTACGATGAATACATGCACCTCTAAGATTTGGACTAATGCTATGACGGACAAGGCCCCGCCGCACTTCGAATATACATAACCATGACGACAAGATCCTAACATTGGAGCCATCTCAAAATGTGAACCAGATCCTAAGCTCGCGGATCAACAATCGTACCTAAACTCGGACATGAACGCAGCCCGAAAGTCGATAACAAAATTTAATATAGAACGGAAAATAAGGTACAGTAACAAATCATAACATAAGTCCTACCGGCTTATCATACATAACATAAGCACCACCGGCTTACCATACATAACATAAGCACCACCGACTTATCATACATTACATAAGCAAGTTAAGAAATCCCCTAACTTCTTATTAGCTTGTTCATATACACTCTCATTTTTGTTTACTTAAGGCACTAACATGTCATTATAAAATCCGGGAATTTAACCCAACGTACTACGTGCCTCTACTCCTTTAAAATGATTCTCTTTCAAATAAAACTTCCAAGATACTAATAACCGTAGTATCAAGTCATATCTACTTTTCAAGGCAAGTCACAATACCTTTTAGAAATACATTTATAGGCTTCTAAATCAAGTGACTTCTTTCTTTAAAACCTTAAGCAATTGGTACCTTTAAAACAATTTGCCCTTCTGTCACGCCCCGAACCCCGGGCCCGTGACTGGTGCCCTACCTGGGCACCCTTCTACCTTAACAACATAAGTAAACTGCGGAATTTAAATAACACCTCATTTTTTTTATTTCAAACCAACGTACGTGCAAGGGCAAAGCTGACAAGGCTGCCATATAATATACATAATCAAAAGACACTACACTGTACATGAGTCCAATCCCACATATGAATACAGACCTCTAAGAGTTATACTGAACTATGACGGGAAAAGGCCCCGCCGTACCCATAACCGCATAAAAGCTCAGATCAAGGAACTATACCAAAAGATAAATTCTCGGACAGATGGAGCTATCCAAAACTCGGCGGTCCTACACTGCAGATCACCAAATCTGCACCTAAACTCATGCGGATGAACGCACTTCGGGCGAGGTCAGTACGAAGAATGTACCAAGTATGTGAAACTGAAAATACTGTAATGAAATCATAACAGTCTAAACAAAACAGGAGACATGTATGATAGCCAACTTACAGTACACAATACATAAGCAGTCATATCAAGTCAGGGACGCATGCCCTCAAAGTCATTACTAAAATATAACCATGGGTCTCACGCCCATAATATCAATCATACCCGTGGAATCCTTCCTCACTGCCGGCAGTCCATGATATAATATAACACCAATAGGCATACATGAACACCAAGTCCCACCTGTGTCCTAAAACCTGTACGGGCCAAGTAGGAAAACGAACCACCAGATCCAACCTGTATCATAAAACTGACGGGGGCAAGTACGAAAGCCAACTACCAGATCCAGCCTGCGTCAAAAATTGACGGGGGCAAGTACGAAAGGTAACTACCAAATCCAGCCTGTCGTCATGAGATATGACCGGGGCAAGTGCGAAAGCTATCTACCGGAGCCTATTGTACCAAACTGTGCAATAGCACTGACGGGGGCAAGTACGAAAGCCAACTACGAGCTATCTCGTCCACCACCGACGGCAAGTACGAAAGCTAACTACCAGATCCATCCTAGGTCACTAAATCTCATGGAGGGCTAATCCATGGAATAACAATATCCCACGTGGTCGCACGCCCTAATCCCACATCGTATAAGCATGACCACGGGTAATACAAACAACCGAATCTAACCCGCCTCCCGGTCACACGCCTAATCCCACATCGTATAAGCATGTCCAAGGAGTAATACAAATAATGGAAGCATACCCGTGGAATCCCACATCACTATCGGTACGTCCAAGTAATCTTACAACAAGACAGTCGACCCTCCAACCGAGAGTCGCGACAACGTAATAAAACATAATACTTGCACTCAAAGACTATCACCAGCACACATAGGCAAGTTCATAAAATCTATAGACTTTCATTTTATAAACTCAAGGAACTTATAGAATAATTCTCAATTAAACAAGCCAAAGTACTTATCAAGGCACACATAGAATAATTCTCAATTAAACAAGCCAAAGTACTTATCAAGGCACACATAGAATAATTCTCAATTAAACAAGCCAAAGTACTACGTACGTACATTCTTTTCAAAAGACTCTTTTTTATGTAAAACCCCAAGATACTAACACCCGTAGTATCAAGGCATGTCTATTTTTCAAAGTAAGTTACTACACTTTTAGAAAACTCATTTCAAAGCTTGAAATCAAGTAACTTCAAATTTTCACAATCTAGGCATCTTATGCCCATTAATCAAAATAGACAACTTTCTTAACCTTCTGTAAAGCCGTTATAACCAACTTCCCATAAAGCCGTTATAACCCTTTATGGTTTTAGACATATTCATTCATTTTATAACCAAAAGACTTATACTTTTAAAACCAAGTATCACATACTTACAAATCAAGTTTCTTAACTTTCAAAATACTTCAAGTCTCTTAATATTTAGAAAACAAGTTTCTTCTCTTAAATCATGTCATTTCTCCTCTTTTAAAACAATTAAGTAAATCACTCCTTTTGACTCCCCTAAAGTCATTATAACACCCTTAGGTTTTGGAACTAAGGCACTAGCCAAAAGATTTGGAAACCACTTCCTTTTCAAGACTCTATGTACTTTAAGTAAAATACTTTCACTTTTAAGAATCCAAACTTCACTAAGGAAATGGATTATACAACTTACAATTTAAACATCAAAGTACAATCAAGGAATTACATAGAAAAAATTCTATTTTAGGCAATCCAAGTACAACCAAGGAATGGATCATTTAAGGAGTAGGACATACTTTCTTTATCTTAAGGAATCATGCTAGAAGAGGAGAGAGTTCACATACCTTTTCGGCTAAATCCACAAGCTAAGCCGAATACGCCGTATGTAGAATTGTCAACCTATAATGGTCACAACATGACTATCAACTTCTAGTCTCTAACGTAGAATAATACTAAGTATACGGTCTCTTATTCTACGGAAAATCGGCAAGACTTCCTTTGTTTCTACATACTTTGCCACCTTTTTCAAGGCCGAATACAATAACCAAACATGCCACATTTAAGGCTCAACATACCAACCAATCAAAGGGGATTACACGCCTTACAATACGTGTAAAATTCTGCCCCACAATTCATACCAAGTAGTTTAATACTCCAAAAGCCATTTCTCGGCTAACTTAATACAACAACACAAGTCCTTTCCAAATTCTTTTCCAATTCCAAGTTCTAAGATCTAACATGTTATATAGTCATAAACAACTTCAACAACTACAATTTCCTTCTTATACAACATGCGACGACTTAAACTAATAATCAACTTGAAATGAAATCTTAAGGCTAAAACATGCTAGTTTTCAGATTAGGGTTACAATAGCCAATACACTTATCAAACTTCAAACTATATAACTCATGCTTGCTAATATCCATAGCTACAACAATAAGTAAACTTTAATTGCTAAAATGACAAGATTTATACCTTTATAAGCCCTTAAAATTTCCAAGATTCAAAGTCGCGCCTTAGCAATTCTTAGCTCCTTTCCTTTACGCTTCAATCCGCTATTTGAAGCCTTTAGAAGTTCACAACCAACTTCTCTTCCATTTCCAATCCAAAACTAGGAAAACTACTTAGGTTTTCGCCTTGCGACTAACGTGAAAACGTCGTTTTTCCGAAATATTTCTATTGAGATATCCTTACAATACCCTAAGGGACCTTGGGTTTAAGTCTTGTGAATAATAGATCAAAACTACAAATTTTTCTTGTGTGGGAATGGTGAACCCGAGAGCATGTCCATGAAGAACAACAAATGTTGTGATATTTTTCTAAGTGTTGGAGACTTAGTCTTGCACTAGGGTAGTATATAAAACACATTGGAGGGCTTAGATTAAAACACTTGTGGGCTAGGATGAAGAACAATTAATGTTAAGCCAAGTGGACAAGTTGACAAGTCAACAATCTCAAGCTTGCAAGACTTGATCTTCTACCATGGTCAATGACCATTTTACCCTTACTATAATTCATCCAAGACTATATGTGGGGGTGCCACGTGTCGCCCTCTCATTCGTCCATAAAATTCCGTAACCCTCGTGGGCCCCACAAAACGTAAAATTCCTCGGGTGGGCCCCACATGACCAAATCCGTAAAAATAAATTTCCATAATGTTAATAAGTTCCATACTCTTCAAATAATGCATTTTGAGAATCCAATTCTCAACAACGAACATTTTTCCTTTCCGACGTTCAGAAGATTTTCCGTCGGAAAAACAATTCTTCCTTTCGTACTAATTTCCAAGTCTTGATTCCTTACGTACATTCTCTTATACATGTCCTGGACTTACGGGGTGTAACATTCTTCCCCCCTTAGAAACATTTGTCCCCGAATGTTCTTAGTCGGTTTTCAAGATATACACACTCCGGCACAATCTCTATACTATGCATATCAATCAAAACTGCACAAGACCAACGATGCCACACATGGCCACCACATAACATACGTAAACATATCAATGGACCTTCTGTCCGCGACCCCTTCTCACAAAACTCGAAGGTTACAGTCTTCTAAGACACGGGATCCTTAGAGGTTCCTTTCTTTCCTTACTTGTCATACTTTCTCGTACTTCCAAACATATTTAATATACGTACAACATTTCAAATATTGTTTCTGTTCTCCAATCCTTGGAGTTACTATCCAATCTTGGCCATTATGCTACTTGAATTTCCGCCAGCTCTTCTGCCTTACGACCTACCCGTGGAACACATCCATAAACTCGTATAACAATCACGACCAACTCGCCCGTGATCGTGTCTACCCGCACCCCAAAGAGTCATACATCAGAGAAAAATCAGCGGAACATAAATCAATAACATAAAATAACAGAAGTATAAACAATAACCTGTGAAAACTTGTCTTTCGGCATATATATAGAAACAACAACTCTTTCATCCTGAACAGTTTAATCCTTTTTACAAACCCTGCCCATAACAGTACTACAGACCTCTACGAATGATATGACAATAACGATTTTAACAGGGTTCGCCATACCCCTGAATGTAAGCACCTACAACAACAGGGGACTATACCAAGATAAGCCTCCGGAGGAACGGAGCTTCCCAAACGCTGAACTGTGACCCTAAGAGCGAGGATCAACGACTGGTGTACCTTTACCTGCGGCATGAACGCAGCCCAAGGAGGTCAAGACAACAGTCCGAGTATGTGAAATCAAAATATCAGAAATGAAATCATAGTAGTCTATATAAAGCAGAGACATGTATGATAACCAAACTACGCTCACAATAAATAAGCAAATATATCAAGTCGTGACTCACGCCGAAGTCATCACTCAATATAACAATGGGTCTCACGCCCACAACATCAATCATGCCCGTGGAATACCTTCCTCACCGCGGCCAATGATAGAAAAACACCAAGGAATACACATGAACAATGGGTCCCACTCGTGTCCAAATAAAACAAGACAGGTAAATGCGAAGGCATAGCCGACTACTAACACCTCGCAAGACTAACAAGGTCATAAAATGTATCATGATATCTGCTTGCATCATTACATGATCAAAGCCGGTCGCCGCCCGCAATATCAAATGTGCGCGTCTAGCCCCGAACTCCCCGCAGCTCCGCATAGGCCGCCTCATAGGCCCGCATGAGGTATGACCCCGCGTCGGTAGCTACTCCCCGGCATCGCCCCGACTCGCGATCGCATGGCCACATGCATCGCATGACCATAAAGGCCGCACACTAACTGGAACTCTCGTAGCTCGCATAGCCCGGGACTGCATGAGGTATTCTCGAATCATGGTCCCAGACCGCCTGAGTCTACCCCGCATCGGAGGGCAGCTTAACCCCCGGAAACACGGTGAGTGGTATAATACCAACATAACAGTTTATCGTTTAAACAACATAAGCACAATCAAGGGAAAACCCCTTTACACAACATCACAGAATACTAACACACGTAGCATCCTAATATGATTACTTATCAAAGCAACACGAAGGTATTACAAGGCTATCACAAACCAACACAATCAAATTATACACACAAGGTACTTTCTACTATATGTCAACATGTTCGGGTTTCTATCCCCAAAGTACTTCATTCATTAACTTTTTAAAAGATACGTTACTTTCACAAAAAGTCACACAATACCCGTAGTATATGAAAATAGAGTGATTATCTTTTGAAGTGAATCAAAACACTTATCTTTGTAAAATCAAGTAACAACATTATTATCCAAACGTCCAAGTTTGCCTAATTTCAAATGTTCACGTTTCTTATTTTAGAAAGGTTTCGTAGTTCATAGTCTTATTCATTTAAGAATATAATTCTCTTTTAAACTATCTGAGAAACATAAGTCTTATATGTGAGTAGGATATTCTTGTTTATAACAATCTTATTACAGCAGCCATGATCTAGGAAATATCATTTTGTCTCATCTTAGCTTCTATGCAGATGGAAGTTTCTACTGGTTTTAATACTTAATCTGTCAAAACATTTCCTTTTATTAACGCTGCAGTGGTTTGTCGATACACATTCTGATTTCCGAAATCAGTAAAACATTCTTAAGCCGTTATTACCTAACTTCCCATAAAGCTAGTATAACTCTTAAGTTTTCAAAAACCAAGTATTACTTCTTCTTTCGAAATGATTCAAAAATCTTTTGAAATACTTCAAGTTCTTTATTAACACATAACAAGCCAGTTATAGTTCAAATCAGTTACCTTTTAAAAACCACAAGTATTTTCTTACCAACATAAAGCTGTTATAACCAACTTCCCATAAAGCCGTTATAACACTTTATGTGTTAAACCAATCAAATACATTTAGCACATGTACGTCTACCGTACTACATAGTTCACATATATCATGCTAGAAGAGATAGGAAGAGGTTCACATACCTCGCGACGAGTATCGACTAATAGCAAAACGCTCCAAGTACTTCCAACCGTCGGCTACTCCTTAAGCCAAGTAGATCGCGCCACACGTAGTACTTCAACCTATAAGGCCACAAGGCGCTTATTAACATTTAGACCTCATCATAGAACATTCTACCAAAATTCTAAGATTTTCCCGCAACAGCATAACTCTCCTCCTTTATCGAGGCCGCTACCAAGCCAACCGTGGGGTTATATATCTAACCCGAACGGTACAATTCTACTCACGTAAAAGCTACACAAGTCTCATCAGAATACACCCCATGTAAATACATCACCCTCTTCTTTCAAAAGGTTTCTTATTATTCAGCTTAAGTCAAAAGACATTGCGATAACAACGTTCAGTTCTATATATAGTATACTTCAACTATATAGTCTAACAATCATGTAATTTCCAATTACAATAGAGGGACAAAATATTTACCTCGATAAGCCCATAATTATCCAAGTTATAATGTCGATCCTGAGCAAGGTTTAGCTCCTACTCAGTGCGCTCCGAATTCGCCTCCAAACAACCCTTAGAAGTTCTAACCAACTTCTACTAATTACTCCAACTAACTATGGAGATTTTCCTGTGGTTTCGGTTTTGTGGACCGACGGAAGTATGATAGTATAACTGGGCTTTTTGTATAAGTATAACCTTAGAATACTACAAGGTATACGGCTAAGGTAATTTGGGCATTATAACAATACTTTTGAGAGTATTTCTACCAAGAGGGGGGTATTTATACGAAAACAACTAGGCTAGGGGGGGTGTATACCCTCGCCTACCCCACTGTGGGGACTCTCGCCAAGGAGGGGCAGGACGAGAACAACTCTTTCAAGGGAGGGAGGATTTCTAACACTTAGGAAATATTTGGAATGGATGAAGAAGTCATCCTAAGGGGGGTATTTATAGCACAAGTCAAGGCCAACCAATGGCCAAGATCTAGCCAAGTGCATAGCAAGTGTAGGGCCAAGAGTCACCCATGTGTCCTTAACCAACTAACACACAAAATATCCTACCAACTCCCCTCTTCAATTCGTCCAATCCGCCCCTTACGCCCGCCAATGGAGGGTGCCAAGTGGCGCCTCTTGTTGGCCCAACACGCTTCGCCTCTCGGAAAAATCCGTAAAAATTAAAATGACATAGCCGGAATTTTCCCTACGAAAGTCGTGAAAACGCTTCGAAAAACGACTCTAAACGGGTGTTGTGAACAAAAATTAATTCGCCAAGCCTAATACAAGTTTCAAATTTTCTACGCACGCCCCACGCATATACTCCGAAATACGGTATAACATTCTCTCCTTAGAAACATTCGTCCCGAATGTTCCTTCTAAGTCTCAAAACAAACGTGCGCCAGTATAGTCTTCACTACTATACTTACGAGAACAAACCTGCCACACCTGGCCACAGATACACCCGCGCACATACTTCCATTCAAGTCCACGAGGAAACACATCTAACATCACCAAGGTAAAGATCACATCTATGCTCGTAATACATGCTCGCTTCTCCCTTTTACTCGTCGTACCCTTCTCATACCTGCGAACTCTTATCACATTTCATATCGCCGCTTCCAAAACTCGGGGTTACTATCTCTAACGTGGTCATCATTAACTGGGAACACTTTTGTCACTTTGCCTGAGGCATTAACCTTCTCAGGCGACCCAACAAATGGTACCGCTTTTGTCACTCTGTCGCGAGCCTTGCTCCGACGACCCAACAAATGGTACCGGCTGCTTGCGATCCCTGAGGCATGCCCTTCGGCCCTTCTCAGGATGTGCCATACGGAGAGCCACGGTTCGGGTCTGTTTCGCAGTAGAGGCTCGCCTCTTATACGCCACTTCAAGGAAACAATACGAAGATCGGACGTCTTGCCTCCTAAGTCGGACGGCAATTGCTAACATATAGGCAACCTGGCCTACTCTGCACCAGATCTGTAAGGCCCAAAGTAACTCGGGCTAAGTTCCCTCTGTTTTCCAAAACTCGTCACACCCAAACCGGGGTGGTACTTTCAAGAAGACCGACCAACTCGAACTCTAAGCGTCGTCGCCGATTATCCGCACGATTTCTCCGAGCCGCGTAACCTCCTCTAGACAAGCTTTACCCTATCCACACCGGAACAAGCTGAACCAACTATCCAATCTTGCCAACATCGAACCAATCGACCGAACTTACACTTCCGCCCTACAAGGCCTCATAAGGCGACATTCAAAACCGAAATGGTAGCTTAAACACTCCTCCACAGAGACAACAATCCCCACCACTACCTCCAAATACACACACCGCCCGAGGCGAATGCGATTCTGAGACTCACCGAGTTCTTAACCCCGCTTGGTAAAACTTCCAAACAAAAACAGCCGCACTCGGCTCCACCGTCGTCATAAGGTGAAGGTAGGCACCTCGCAGCCTCACAACCTTTCGATTAATCAACATCGCCGAGTAAACGGTCCCGATCAAGAACACGATGGGCTGCCCCATCGCCCGACCATCGGTCGAACGCATCCACGAACTCAGACTGGTTAACTAAACTTGGGCCTAACACCTCACAACTCCTAACACAAGGGACCACCACAACCTGACCACCACTAAAACTACCGCGGGTTGACCCGCAACGGGCCTCAACCCGACCCGAACGCGCACAATACTAGCTCCCGATCCGAATCGCACGACCAACCGGGCGTGGATCGTGCCTTACCCCGCACCCTAGTGATACAACATCGAGAAAATCAGCGGAAATAAAAACATGAACATGAATTAAGAGAAAAGATAAATAAACAGCAACCAAAACAGCTTGCCTTCATCATATATACGTAAATACCCAACGCTTATCCTTTTTACACGCCCGCCCACAACAAAGCATGCACTTAAGATTTACATCGACTATGGCGACAGGTTCCGCCAAACCCCCGAATGTACAAGAACCTACAACTCGTGGAACACATACTGTAAGATAAGCCTCCGACTAACGAGCTTCCCAAGACGCCGAATGAGATCCTAGACGCGGATCGACATCCGATGTACTTCTACCGCAGATGAACGCAGCCCGGGCGAGGTCGATAACAGTACCAAGTATGTGGAAATCGCAAATCAGAATGAAATCATAATAGCCTAAAAAGGTGAGACATGTATGATAACCAAAATACAAGACGCAACATAAAAGCAAGTCGTGACTCACGCCTCAAAGTCACCACTCAATATAACTATGGGTCTCACGCCCACAACATCCATCATGTTCGTGATCATGGCCGCGTGCCCCGAATCGTGACGGCAGGTAGACATGTCCATGATGCAACAATAATAAGGCCGCATGGCCACATGCCGGAATCGTGACGTGTAGACATGCCCATGTAACCTCAATAACAATATATCGGTGGTCAACCCCGCCGCATGGCCACATGCCCCGGAATCTTTAGACGGTAGACACGCCCATGTTGCGAGAATAACCATATATCGGTAATCAACCCGCCGCACGCCGCATGCCCCGGAATCTGCGACGGTAGACATGTCCACGAGGCAACACACACAAGCGCCGCATGGCCACATGCCCCTGAATATCGTGACGGGTGTAGATACGCCCATGTGACATCAACAACAAGACAAGAATCAAAATGGAAACATACCCGTGGAATTCTCCATCACCGCCAAAGACGCCCAAGTAAGTTCTCAACAAGTCAACCGGCCCTCTATCGAGAGACGCGGTAACACAGAAATACCACACTTGCACAACAAACAACAAGCATAGGCAAGTTTCACAACAACAAGCATAGGCAAGTTTCACAACAACAAGCATAGGCAAGTTTCACAACAACAAGCATAGGCAAGTTTCACAACAACAAGCATAGGCAAGTTTCACAACAACACAAAGTACTTTCATTTTATGCCAAAGTCCGGGTTTTTAACCCTGAGTACTACATACGTTAAGTTCTTTTAAAAGAGATCCATTACTTTTATAAAAGTCACCCGATACCCGTAGTATTAGAATGACCAACCCACATTCCCTTTTCAAAATCAAGTAACAACATTCTTTTCCTAAGTTCCAGTTTGCCTAGTTTCAATTACTCAAGCTTCTCATTTTCAAATGGTTTCATAGTTTCCAAACTTAATCACTTGATTCCTTTTTAGAACAATTGAGTAATATATGTCTCACGTGAGAGTAGGTTATTCTTGTTTACAACATTCTTATTACAAAGACATGATCTAGAAAATGTATATCATTTTGTCTCATCTTAGTTTCTATGCGGATGGAGGTTTCTACCTGGTTTTAATACAATTCATCATTATTCAATACATTTTCCTTTATTAACGCCGCAGTTGGTCCTGTCGATACACATTCTGATTTCCAAATCAAGAAACATTATCCCTTTAAATAAAACCAAGTACTCATTACTCACGAATGAGGTTTCACACAAACATTCACATTAAAACAAATAAGTTAAGTCTCTTATCTTATAAGATCAAGTCTCTTAACTTCTAACATCAAGAAACCATTTTCTTTACCTCTCTTAAGACATTATACCTAACTCCCATAAAGCTAGTATAACTCTTTTAAAACCTTTTAAAACCAAGTGTTACTCTCCTTTCCAAAACGATTTATAAATCTTTTGAAATACATCAAGTTCTTTATTATAACTAGCCGCTTATAATTCACATCGATTACCTTTAAAACCACAAAGTATTTTTCTTACCTACATAAAGTCATTATAACCAACTTCCCATAAAACCGTTATAACACTTTATGTTTTAAAACAATCAAACACGCTTAACACATGACGCTCACCGCACTACATAGTTCACACATATCATGCTAGAAGAGATAGGAAGAGGTTCACATACCTCGCGACGAGTGCCGACTAATAGCAAAACGCCCAAGTACTTCAAACCGCGGCTACTCCTTAAGCCACGTAGATCGCACCACACGTAGTACTTCAACCTATAAGGCCACAAGGCGCTTATTAACATCTAGATCTCATCGCTCCATATTCTACGTAAAATTCGCAAAGACTCTCCCCGCAACAACGTTAATCTCCTTACCGAGGCCGCTACCAAGCCAACCAGCGGGGTTTGCACGCCTAACCGACGTACAATTCTACTCACGAATACTACACAAGTCTATCGTAATACACCCATGTAATTACAAAGTTCCACTTCTTTAAATTCAGGCTTAAGTCGCAAGACATTGCCGTAAGTATTATTCAGGCTTAAGTCAAAAGACATTGCCGCACTATTATGTTCAATTCTATATATAGTATACCTTAACTATATATTCCAACAACATGTAATTTCCAATTACAACAGAAGGTCAAGAGTGTTTACCTCGATAAGCCCAAAATTATCCAAGTTTAATGTCGCTCCTGAGCAAGGTTTAGCTCCTACTCCGAGTGCTCCAATCCGCTCCAAGAAACCCTTAGAAGTTCTACGCAACTTCTACTTATAACTTCAACTACGGGTGAAGATTTCCTTCTGGTTTCGCTGTGGCTAAAGGAAGTATAATAGTATTTTCCGGATTTTCAGATACAGGGTACTTTGGAAAGTACTACAAGGTATTTGGCTAAAGTATTTTGGGCATTATAACAATACTTGAAGAGTATTTCTATACCACAAAGGGGGGTATTTATACGAGGCAACTAGGCTAGGGGGGGGGTACCCCACGGCTAACCACTACAAAGGGGGAGGGGAGTTCTCGCCAAGGGCCACCAGGAGTGGAGGGGAGAGGCTTTGGACGAGAACCACAAGAGGGAGGGAGTATTTTGAGAATGAGGTAGATTGCTCAATTTTTGGATGAAGAAAGTTCATCAACTAAGGGGTATTTATAGGTCAAGTGAAGGCCAACCAATGGCCAAGATGAAGACAAGTGCATAGCAAGTGTAAGGCCAAGATTTAGCCACGTGCTACCTTATCCATCTACCACAAAATATCCTACCTAACCTCGACCAAGGGAAAGGCACAAAATCGCCCAACCTTGCCCCTTTGTTGCCGTCCACTCTTCCAATTGAGGGTGACAAGTGTCGCCTCGTTGGTCCAAAATGTTTCGCCTCTCGAAAAATCCGCAAAAATTATTAATGACATAGCCGAATTTTCCCTACGAAAGTCGTGGAAACGCTTTCATTTAAAAACGACTCTAATCGGGTGTTGTGTACAATTTTCAAACTAGCCAATCCTTAAGGCTTAAATTATTATACGTGACGCCTCACGACATACTGGAAATACGGTATAACATTCTTCCTTAGAAACATTCGTCCCGAATGTTCCTTCTCGCCTCAAAACAAACACGTGCAGATAGCCTTTACTACTATACTTACGAAACCAAACATGCCACACCGCCACAAAAATAACATGCGCGAAAACCCCAAATCCAAGCCAACGAGGAATCACCTGCTTACCTCAAAAGTCCCCACCAAGGTCTAAAAATATAATCTCTTCGACCTTCATTTCTCAAAAGAAACGATCACACACGCTCGCTTCTCCCTATCTCGTTGTACTCTTCTCGAACACTCGAACTCTTTCTAGTATAATGCACTATCATACTGGGTTCCAAAACTTTGGAGTCACTACCTCCAAACTTGATCATCTTACTAGCCTCGATCTCCTCTAAGGCCATTCTCGGCCTTCACGAACTGATTCGTCGAACGATCCACGAACTCATACGATGGTCATCTAAACTTGGGCCTAGCACTCGCGGACTCGCCCGGCGACCACCCAGAGCTGACCCCACCTCAAACAGCCGCGGGTTGGCCCGCAACACGGCCCCAACCCGACCCACTATCGCGCCAACTCTTGCTCTCGACGTAACAATCTTGCTTAAAACACATCGCTAAAGCTACCACTTTCATTTACCCAACCCAGGACTTTTCACACAATACATTCTAGGCATAAATGCACTCTAACAAGGATCACTGCAAAATCTTGTACTCAAGACGACCTTACATCTAAGGTCTCAATCAGAATATTCTAAGGTTCATCATTTTCACCCTGTGCTTACCCTTTCGCTAAGCATGTTTCTAAATCACATTTTAGCACCAAGCTTGTAACGCCTAACCCGCCCACATCGTGCCTTACCCTGCAATTCTAGTGATACAACATCGAGAAAACCAATGAAAATAAAACATGAATCATGAAACAAGAGATATAATAAATAAACAAAGCAACCAAAACAATTGCCTTCAAGATATACATAAACCCGAATAGCTTTAATCCTTTTACAACCCCGCCCACAACAGCTTCTATGCACTTAAGATTTACAACGACTATGACGGACAGGCTCCCGCCATACCCCGAATGTACAAGAACCTACAACTCGTGGAACACATACCAAAAGATAAGCTCCGAGAAACGAGCTTCCCAAAACGCTGAATCGAGATCCTAAGAGCGAGGATCCACGATCGACATGTACTCTACCGCAGATGAACGCAGCCTCAAGGAGGTCGCATAACAGTACTAAGTATGTGAAATCACAACATCAGAATGAAATCATAATAGCTTAAAAAGCAGAGACATGTATGATAACCAAAATACAAGACGCAACATAAAATAGCCAAGTCGTGACTCACGCCTCAAAGTCACCACTAAATATAACTATACGGGTCTCACGCCCATACATCCATCATGTTCGCATCACGGCCGCATGCCCCGGACATCGCTTCTGTAGACATGTCCATGATGCAACACAATAACAAGGCCGCACGCCACATGCCCCGGACATCGTGACGGTAGACATGCCCATGTAACCTCAATAACAATATATCGGTGGTCAACCCCGCCGCATGGCCACATGCCCCTGGATATCAGACGGCAGTAGACACGCCCATGTTGCGAATAACCATATATCGGTAATCAACCCGGCCGCACGGCCGCGATGCCCCTAATATCGTGACGGTAGACATGTCCATGTGACATCAACAACAAGACAAGAATCAAAATGGAAACATACCCGTGGAATTCTCCATCACCGCCAAAGACGCCCAAGTAAGTTCAATAAGTCAACCGCCTCTATCGAGAGACGCCAGAATACGTATACCACACTTGCACAACAAAGGCTCTCATCACAAGATAGGCAAGTTTCACAACAACAAGCACAGGCAAGTTTCACAACAACAAGCATAGGCAAGTTTCACAACAACAAGCATAGGCAAGTTTCACAACAACAAGCATAGGCAAGTTTCACAACAACAAGCATAGGCAAGTTTCACACAACTCAAAGTACTTTCATTTTATGCCAAAGTCCGGGTTTTAACCCTAAAGTACTACGTACGTTAAATTCTGTTAAAAGAGATCCATTACTTAAAAAAAGTCACCCGATACCCGTAGTATTAGAATGACCAACCCACATTCCCTTTTAAAAATCAAGTAACAACATTCTTTTCCTAAGTTCCAGTTTGCCTAGTTTCAATTACTCAAGCTTCTCATTTTCAAATGGTTTCATAGTTCCCAAACTTAATCACTTGATTCCTTTTAGAACAATTGAGTAATATATGTCTCACGAGAGTAGGTTATTCTTGTTTACAATATTCTTATTACAAAGACCATGATCTAGAAAATGTATATAATTTTGTCTCATCTTAGTTTCTATGCAGATGGAGGTTTCACCGGTTTTAATACAATTCATCATTTTTCAATACATTTTCCTTTATTAACGCCGCAGTTGGTCCTGTCGATACACATTCCGATTTCCAAATCAAGAAACATTATCCCTTTAAATAAAACCAAGTACTCATTACTCACGAATGAGGTTTCACACAAACATTCACATTAAAACAAATAAGTTAAGTCTCTTATCTTATAAGATCAAGTCTCTTAACTTCTAACATCAAGAAACCATTTTCTTTACCTCTTAAGACATTATACCTAACTCCCATAAAGCTAGTATAACTCTTTTAAAACCTTTAAAACCAAGTGTTACTTCCCTTCCAAAACGATTTATAAATCTTTGAAATACATCAAGTTCTTTATTATAACTAGCCGCTTATAATTCACATCGCTACCTTTTAAAACCACAAAGTATTTTCTTACCTACATAAAGTCGTTATAACCAACTTCCCATAAAGCCGTTATAACACTTTATGTTTTAAGAACAATCAAACACGCTAACACAATGACGCTCACCGCACTACATAGTTCACACATATCATGCTAGAAGAGATAGGAAGAGGTTCACATACCTCGCGACGATTGTCGACTAATAGCAAAACGCTCCAAGTACCTCAAACCGCCGCTACTCCTGCTGCCGATCACTCCACACGTAGTACTTCAACCTATAAGGCCACAAGGCGCTTATTAACATCTAGATCTCAACGCTCCATAATCTACGTAAAATTCGCAAAGACTCTCGCCACAACAAGAAATCTCCTTCTCTATCGAGGCCGCTACCAAGCCAACCAGGGGTTTTACACGCCTAACCTGACGTGTACAATTCTACTACACAAGAATACAACACAAGTCTACTGAATACACCCTATGTAATTACAGCCTCAGCTTCTTAATTCTTCAGCTTAAGTCAAAAGACATTGCCACAAGATTAAGTATAGTTCTATATATAGTATACTTCAACTATATATTCAAACATGTAATTTCCAATTACAATAGAAGGACAAGAGTGTTTACCTCGATAAGCCCAAAATTATCCAAGTATAAAGTCGATCCCGAGCAACGCTTAGCTCCTACTCCGAGCGCCCAAACAACCCTTAGAAGTTCTAACCAACTTCTACTTACAACTTCAACAACGGGTGAAGATTTCCTTAGGGTTTCGCTTTTGTAAAAGGAAGTATAATCGTATTTTCTGGCTTTGTATGTTGTAACTCGGGAATACTACAAGGTATTTGGGCCAAGGTATTTGGACATTATAACAATATTAGGAGAGTATTTCTATACCACAACAAGGGTATTATACTAAAACAACTAGGCTAGTGGGTACCCACTGCCAAGGCACCACAAAGCGGAGGGTGGCCTCTCGCCAAGGCTCACTCATGGGGGTAGTGTGGCGGACGAATTGCTCACAAGAGGGAGGAGTATTTTTCTTGAATTTCACAAGTGTGGATGAAGAATAACTCTTGCATTAGAGGGTATTTATAGCAAAACCAAAAGCCAACCAACGGCCAAGATCCTTCCAAGTGTATAGCAAGTGTAAGGCCAAGATCAAGCCAAGTGCACCCTAACCCCTACTCCACAAAACATGGCACAAAACAAGCCACAAAACAAGGCACAAAACCATGAACCAATCGCCAAGGCCAAGCCTCCTTTATCGTCTAAACGAGGTGACAAGTGTCACCCTCCCGCTGTCCAAAAATGTTCCGCCGCCTAAAAATCCGCAAAAATACTAAATGACATAGCCGGAATTTTCCCAACGTAGTCGTGGGAAACGCTTCGCCGTAAACGACTTATTCGCACTTGTGCCCAAATTTCAACCAAAGCCAATTTAAGGCAAAATTTAATACGCACGCCTCACGCATACTCGAAATACGGTATAACATTCTTCCTTAGAAACATTCGTCCCGAATGTTCCTTCAAGGTCTCAAAACAACAGCGCCAAGATAGTCTTCACCGCTATACGCATTTAAAACAATCATGCCACACCGTCACAAAACACACGCTCACTTCTCCCTTCTCGCAAGATTGCCACTAACACTCAACTCGCTCTAGTGTCCGTACTCACACTTCACAACGCTCGCTCCCAACCCTCGAGTCACTACTTCCAAACTTGGTCATCTCACTAACCTCGATTTCTAAGGCCATTCCCGGCCTTCACGAACTGATTCGATCGAACGATCCACGAACTCATACGATGGTCATCTAAACTGGGCCTAGCACCCTCGCGGACTCGCCACCGCGACCACCTGCAGCTGACCTTCCTCAAAACGGACGCGGTTGGCCCGCAACATGGCCCCAACCCGACCCATCAGAGCGCCAACTCTCTAATTTCTTGATCCAACAATCTTACTCTACAGTCGAAAGCTACCACTTCCATTTCACACTACCTGTGACTTACCCTTTCACTAACTGTGTTTCTAAATCACATTTTAGCACAAAGCTATCCAAACATATCATTAAACACATCAACAACATCAATACACACAAAACTCTGAGGTTAAGGATATACTCAAACTAGGCGGTTCAAGGACCGCTAAAATCGAACTTCCACCGCGACTTACCGTGGCCCGCAATCGCCTAAGAGTCAGGCTATCGCAGCATACTCGCCTGACAGCCTTCGCCATATGGCCCCGCTGGGCCGCAAGAATAACAAGCTCCTCGTACTACGACATTCTCCGAAATGCGGTCTACTACATCGACCACACCGGTGCAGGGTGATCGATCCGCCAACACCCCTACTCCCAACATCTCAAACTCGAGCCCCGACCGCTCTCGAATATCCTGGCGGTCCCGGCGTCGCGGAGACCACTCAGCAATGGCGAGGTACATAACTAGTCCGGCCGAGGCGGTCCGCCAAAGTCGCCAAAATATCCGCCGTTTTGGCCTTCTTCTCACTGAAAGCCGGTCCACCTGCCGATCCGCGCCTCGCACCTGCCGCATGAGCTCAACGCGCAATGTCCATGCCCGATCAAGAGAAACACCAACAACTCTCGCTAGGTAATCATCGAGCCTCAGAATATATCGGGCACTCGATCCTCCATACTAGCTACTAATGCGGAACATACCGCCAATGAGTCGAACTCACATTGTACTTCCCGAATCAGACGCTGCTTCGCCTCAACATCAAAAATCTGTTTACCGAGCCCTCTCATTTGCGAGGCAAGAAATGTGCCGAAGCGCCCCAAAACTCGCCCCAAACGGCCGGAAGTGCATGCTCTCCCGAAAGCTCCCACGAAGTCAAACCAATCGATCATGTATCACGCACCGATGCGAACTAAATGTCACAGCATCACCAAGCTCGATCACCCGTGACGATCCTTCAGAATCGACGGATGAACTCCTCGCGGATCATCCTCCGCCGACCAGAAACTCAAAGTGGCTACAACTAAGGAAATCCAGAGCCTCAAACTGTCGCCGCGCACTACAAATGCCGCTGAATCGAACCGCCGCGCCCACTTATCTCATATCTCGCCACAACCTCGCCAATAATTAGCCATCTCTCGTGACTCCATCTCCCGCCTGCATCGCGGACCGAGGCTCGTGTATCAGAGTCTCGCAGCATCGCCGCGCTCTAAACTTCGCTGCCGGGCGGCGCCGCAAAACTCGCCGTCAAGCACTACTCGTATCGACGCTCGCGCTCGCATTCTCTCAATCCCACTAGCAGCCTCGCCGCTTTGCCCTTCGCCCCGTTGCCTTTCGCAGAGGCATAATCGTAAAACGAAACACGCCGTAGGGTCCAACTTACAACACCTCTAAGGCACGATCTCGTAATGAGAAGAATGGAAACCAATCCTAAATGTCCTATAGCCTCCTGACATAGACGTGGTGCACAACACACCGATAATCAAGACTCTACTAGACACGGTCAGACACTTTCCGAGGACTAATCGCTCGATACCACTTTGTAACGCCCAACCTGCCCGCATCGTGCCTTACCCTGCAATTCTAGTGATACAACATCGTAGAAAACCAAATGAAAATAAAACATGAATCATGAAACAAGAGATATAATAAATAAACAAAGCAACCAAAACAGCTTGCCTTCAGATATACATAAAACCCGAACAGCTTTAATCCTTTTACAACCCCGCCACAACAGCTTCTGGCTGCACTTAAGATTTACAACGACTATGACGGACAGGCCCCGCCATACCCCCGAATGTACAAGAACCTACAACTCAGTGGAACACATACTAAAAGATAAGCCTCCGAGAAACGGAGCTTCCTAAAACGCTGAATCGAGATCCTAAGAGCGAGGATCCACGATCGATGACTTCTACCATGCAGATGAACGCACTTCAAGGAGGTCAAGATAACAGTACTAAGTATGTGAAATCACAACATCAGAATGAAATCATAATAGCTTAAAAAGCAGAGACATGTATGATAACCAAAATACAAGACGCAACATAAAAATAATAAGTCGTGACTCACGCCTCAAAGTCACCACTAAATATAACTACGGGTCTCACGCCCATACATCCATCATGTTCGCATCATGGCCGCATGCCCCTAATCGCTTCTGTAGACATGTCCATGATGCAACACAATACAAGGCCGCACGGCCACACGCCCCGGACATCGTGACGGTATACGCCCATGTAACCTCAATAACAATATATCAGTGGTCAACCCGCCGCACGCCACATGCCCCGAATATCGTGACGGTAGACACGCCCATGTTGCGCACAACCATATATCGGTAATCAACCCGCCGCACGTCCGCATGCCCCTAATATCGTGACGGCAGATACGCCCACGTGACATCAACAACAAGACAAGAATCAAAATGGAAACATACCCGTGGAATTCTCCATCACCGCCAAAGACGCCCAAGTAAGTTCTCAATAAGTCAACCGCCTCTATCGAGAGACGCCAGAATACGTAAGTACCACACTTGCACAACAAAGGCTCTCATCACAAGCATAGGCAAGTTTCACAACAACAAGCACAGTAAGTTTCACAACAACAAGCATAGGCAAGTTTCACAACAACAAGCATAGGCAAGTTTCACAACAACAAGCATAGGCAAGTTTCACACAACTCAAAGTACTTTCATTTTATGCCAAAGTCCGGTTTTAACTCCTAAAGTACTACGTGACGTTAAATTCTCATAAAAGAGATCCATTACTTAAAAAAGTCACCCGATATTCGTAGTATTAGAATGACCAACCCACATTCCCTTTTAAAAATCAAGTAACAACATTCTTTTCCTAAGTTCCAGCTTGCCTAGTTTCAATTACTCAAGCTTCTCATTTTCAAATGGTTTCATAGTTCCCAAACTTAATCACTGATTCCTTTTAGAACAATCGAGTAATATATGTCTCACGCGAGAGTAGGTTATTCTTGTTTACAACATTCTTATTACAAAGACATGATCTAGAAAATGTATATCATTTTGTCTCATCTTAGTTTCTATGCAGATGGAGGTTTCTACCGGTTTTAATACAATTCATCATTTTTCAATACATTTTCCTTTATTAACGCCGCAGTTGGTCCTGTCGATACACATTCTGATTTCCAAATCAAGAAACATTATCCCTTTAAATAAAACCAAGTACTCATTACTCACGAATGAGGTTTCACACAAACATTCACATTAAAACAAATAAGTTAAGTCTCTTATCTTATAAGATCAAGTCTCTTAACTTCTAACATCAAGAAACCATTTTCTTTACCTCTTAAGACATTATACCTAACTCCCATAAAGCTAGTATAACTCTTTTAAAACCTTTAAAACCAAGTGTTACTTCTCCCTTCCAAAACGATTTATAAATCTTTGAAATACATCAAGTTCTTTATTATAACTAGCCGCTTATAATTCACATCGCTACCTTTTAAAACCACAAAGTATTTTTCTTACCTACATAAAGTCGTTATAACCAACTTCCCATAAAGCCGTTATAACACTTTATGTTTTAAGAACAATCAAACACAGCTTAACACACGACGCTCACCGCATTACATAGTTCACACATATCATGCTAGAAGAGATGTAAGAGGTTCACATACCTCGCGACGATTGTCGACTAATAGCAAAACGCCCAAGTACCTCAAACCGCCACTACCTTGCCAAGCCGGATCACTCCACACGTAGTACTTCAACCTATAAGGCCACAAGGCGCGCTATTAACATCTAGATCTCAACGCTCCATAATCTACGTAAAATTCGCAAAGACTCTCCGCCACAAACAAGAAATCTCCTTCTCTATCGAGGCCGCTACCAAGCCAACCAGTGGGGTTTACACGCCTAACCGGACGTGTACAATTCTACTACACAAGAATACAACACAAGTCTATCAGAATACAAATTCCATGTAATTACAGTCATTTAATTCTTCAGCTTAAGTCAAAAGACATTGCCACAAGATTAAGTATAGTTCTATATATAGTATACTTCAACTATATATTCAAACATGTAATTTCCAATTACAATAGAAGGACAAGAGTGTTTACCTCGATAAGCCCAAAATTATCCAAGTATAAAGTCGATCCCGAGCAACGCTTAGCTCCTACTCCGAGCGCCCAAACAACCCTTAGAAGTTCTAACCAACTTCTACTTACAACTTCAACAACTGTGAAGATTTCCTTAGGGTTTCTGTTGTGGCTAAAGGAAGTATAATCGTATTTTCTCGGCTTTAGATGTTGTAACTCGGGAATACTACAAGGTATTTGGGGCCAAGGTATTTGGACATTATAACAATATTAGAGAGTATTTCTATACCACAACAAGGGTATTATACGAAACAACTAGGCAGTGGGTACCCCACGCCAAGGCACCACAAAGTGGGAGGGTGGCCTCTCGCCAAGGCTCACCTGCTGGGTAGTGGCTGACGAATTGCTCACAAGAGGGAGGAGTATTTTTCTTGAATTTCACAAGTGTGGATTTAAGAATAACTCTTGCATTAGAGGGTATTTATAGCAAAACCAAAAGCCAACCAACGGCCAAGATCCTTCCAAGTGTATAGCAAGTGTAAGGCCAAGATCAAGCCAAGTGCACCCTAACCCCTACTCCACAAAACACGGCACAAAACAAGCCACAAAACAAGGCACAAAACCATGAACCAATCGCCAAGGCCAAGCCTCCTCTTTATCGTCTAACGAGGTGACAAGTGTCACCTCCCGCTGGTCCAAAAATGTTCCGCCGCCTAAAAATCCGCAAAAATACTAAATGACATAGCCGGAATTTTCCCAACGTAGTCGTGGAAACGCTTCGCCGTAAAACGACTTATTCGCACTTGTGCCCAAATTTCAACCAAAGCCAATTTAAGGCAAAATTTAATACGCACGCCTCACGCATATACTGAAATACGGTATAACATTCTTCCTTAGAAACATTCGTCCCGAATGTTCCTTCAAGGTCTCAAAACAACAGCGCCGTGATAGTCTTCACCGCTATACGCATTTAAAACAATCATGCCACACCGTCACAAAACACACGCTCACTTCTCCCTTCGCAGCATTGCCACGAACACTGAACTCGCTCTAGTGTCCGTACTCACACTTCACAACGCTCGTTTCCCAACCTCGAGTCACTACTTCCAAACTTGGTCATCTCACTAACCTCGATTTCCCAAGGCCATTCCCGCCTTCACGAATCGATTCTCGATCGAACGATCCACGAACTCATACGATGGTCATCTAAACTGGGCCTAGCACTCGCGACTCTCGCCACCGGCGACCACCCGTAGCTGACCCTTCCTCAAAACGGACGCTGGTTGGCCCGCAACATGGCCCCAACCCGACCCATCGTAGCGCCAACTCTCTAATTTCGATCCGAACAATCTTATTTCTACAGCCGCGAAAGCTACCACTTCCATTTCACACTACCTGTGACTTACCCTTTTCACTAACTGTGTTTCTAAATCACATTTTAGCACAAAGCTATCCAAACATATCATTAAACACATCAACAACATCAATACACACAAAACTCTGCAGGTTAAGGATATACTCAAACTAGGCGGTTCAAGGACCGCTAAAATCGAACTTCCACCGCGACTCTACCGTGGCCCGCAATCGCCTAGTAGTTCAGGTTATCCTACCAAGCTACTCCGCCTGACAGCTCTCGCCATATGGCCCCGCTGGCCGCAAGAATAACAAGCTCCTCGTACTACGACACTTCTCCGAATGCGGTCTACCACATCGACTCACACCGAGGTAGTGATCGATCCGCCAACACCCCTACTCCCCGAACATTCAAACTCGGGAGCCCCGACCGCTTCCCGAATATCCTGGCGGTCCCGGCCGCGGAGGACCACTCGCAATGGCGGAGGTACATAACTAGTTCGCCGAGGCGGTCCGCCTCGAAAGTCGCCAAAATATCCGCCTTCGCCTTCTTCTCACTGAAAGCCGTCCACCTGCCGATCTTCGCGCCTCGCACTCCAAGTGCATGAGCTCAACGCGGCAATGTCCATGCCCGATCAAGAGAAACACCAACAACTTCTCGCTAGGTAATCATCGAGCCCTCAGAATATATCTGCACTCGATCCTCCATACTAGCTACTAATGCGGAACATACCGCCAATGAGTCGAACTCACATTGTACTCCCGAATCAGACGCCTGCTCGCTTCAACATCAAAAATTGTCGCCCGAGCCCTCCTCATTTGGCGAGGCAAGAAATGTGCCGAAGCGCCCCAAAACTCGCCCCAAACGGCCGGAAGTGCATGCTCTCCCGAAAGCTCCCACGAAGTCAAACCAATCGATCATGTATCACGCACCGACGCGAACCAAATGTCACAGCACTGGACCAAGCCTCGATCACCCGTGACGATCCTTCAGAATCGACGGATGAACTCCTCGCGATCATCCTCCGCCTCGACCAGAAACTCAAAGCGCCTACAACTAAGGAAATCCCGTAGCCTCAAACTGTCGCCGGGCGCACTACAGTGCCGCTGAATCGAACCGCCAAGGCCCACTTATCTCATATCTGCCACAACTCGCCAATAATCGCCATCTCTCGTGACTATCTCTCCCGCCTGCATCGCGGATCGAGGCTCGTGTATCAGAGTCTCAGCAGCCATCGCCGCGCTCTAAACTCGCTGTGCCGGGCGGCCGCAAAACTCGCCGTCAAGCACTACTCGTATCGACCGCTCGCGCTCATACTCTCAATCCCACTAGCAGCCTCCTCACGCTTTGCCTTCTCGGGCCTCGCCTTTTCGCAGAGGCATAATCGTAAAACGAAACACGCTGAGGGGTCCAACTTACAACATGCACTCTAAGGCACGATCTTAGAATGAGAAGAATAGAAACTAATCCTACATGTCCTATAGCCTCCTCGACATAGACGTGGTGCACAACACACCGATAATCAAGACTCTACTAGACACGGTCTCAGACACTTTCCGAGGACTAATCGCTTCGATACCACTTTTGTCACGACCAACCTGCCCGGATCGTGCCTACCCTGCACCCTAGTGATACAACATCGCAGAAAATCAGCTAAATAAAAACATGAACATGAATTAAGAGAAAAGATAAATAAACAAAGCAACCAAAAAGCTTGCCTTCATCATATACGTAAATACCCAACAGCTTATCCTTTTACACGCCCGCCCACAACAAAGGCATGCACTTAAGATTTACATCTACTATGGACAGGGTCGCCAAACCCCCGAATGTACAAGAACCTACAACTCAGTGGAACACATACTGTAAGATAAGCCTCCGACGGAACGAGCTTCCCAAGACGCTGAATGAGATCCTAGACGCGGATCGATAAAATGATGTATTTCTACCGCAGATGAACGCAGCCTCAAGGAGGTCAAGATAACAGTACCAAGTATGTGAAATCGCAACATCAGAATGAAATCATAATAGCCTAAAAAGGTGAGACATGTATGATAACCAAAATACAAGACGCAACATAAAAGAGCCAAGTCGTGACTCACGCCTCAAAGTCACCACTAAATATAACTACGGGTCTCACGCCCACAACATCCATCATGTTCGCATCACGGCCGCATGCCCCCTAATATCGCGACGGCAGATACGTCCATGATGCAACACACAATAAGGCCGCACGCCACATGCCGAACATCGTGACGCAGACATATGCCCATGTAACCTCAATAACAATATACTGGTGGTCAACCCTGCCGCATGGCCATATGCCCCCGGAATACGTGTAGACACGTCCATGTTGCAGTAATAACCATATATCGGGTAATCAACCCGGCCGCATGGCCGCATGCCCCTCGCATCGTGACGGTAGACATGTCCATGAGGCAACACACAATAAGGCCGCATGGCCACATGCCCTATATCAGACGGTGTAGACATGCCCATGTGACATCAACAACAAGACAAGAATCAAAATGGAAACATACCCGTGGAATTCTCCATCACCGCCAAAGACGCCCAAGTAAGTTCTCAATAAGTCAACCGCCTCTATCGAGAGACGCCAGAATACGTAAATACCACACTTGCACAACAAACAACAAGCATAGGCACGTTTCACAACAACAAGCATAGGCAAGTTTCACAACAACAAGCATAGGCAAGTTTCACAACAACAAGATAGGCAAGTTTCACAACAACAAGCATAGCAAGTTTCACAACAACACAAAGTACTTTCATTTTATGCCAAAGTCCTGTTTTTAACCCCAGAGTACTACATACGTTAAGTTCTTTTAAAAGAGATCCATTACTTTTATAAAAGTCACCCGATACCGTAGTATTAGAATGACCAACCCACATTCCTTTTCAAAATCAAGTAACAACATTCTTTTCCTAAGTTCCATTTGCCTAGTTTCAATTACTCAAGCTTCTCATTTTCAAATGGTTTCATAGTTTCCAAACTTAATCACTTGATTCCTTTTAGAACAATTGAGTAATATATGTCTCACGCGAGAGTAGGTTATTCTTGTTTACAACATTCTTATTACAAAGAATCATGATCTAGAAAATGTATATCATTTTATCTCATCTTAGTTTCTATGCAGATGGAGGTTTCTACCGGTTTTAATACAATTCATCATTATTCAATACATTTTCCTTTATTAACGCCGCAGTTGGTCCTGTCGATACACATTCTCGATTTCCAAATCAAGAAACATTATCCCTTTAAATAAAACCAAGTACTCATTACTCACGAATGAGGTTTCACACAAACATTCACATTAAAACAAATAAGTTAAGTCTCTTATCTTATAAGATCAAGTCTCTTAACTTCTAACATCAAGAAACCATTTTCTTTACTCTCTTAAGACATTATACCTAACTCCCATAAAGCTAGTATAACTCTTTTTAAAACCTTTTAAAACCAAGTGTTACTCTCCTTTCCAAAACGATTTATAAATCTTTTGAAATACATCAAGTTCTTTATTATAACTAGCCGCTATAATTCACATCGCTTACCTTTAAAACCACAAAGTATTTTCTTACCTACATAAAGTCGTTATAACCAACTTCCCATAAAACCGTTATAACACTTTATGTTTTAAAAACAATCAAACACGCTAACACACGCACGCTCACCGCACTACATAGTTCACACATATCATGCTAGAAGAGATAGGAAGAGGTTCACATACCACGACACGAGAGCCGACTAATAGCAAAACGCTCCAAGAACTTCAAACCGCTTACTACTCCTAAGCCACGAGATCGCACTCACACGTAGTACTTCAACCTATAAGGCCACAAGGCGCTTTATTAACATCTAGATCTCATCGCTCCATATTCTACGTAACATTCGGCAAAGACTTCCCCGCACAAATAAGTAATCTCCTCCTTTACCGAGGCCGCTACCAAGCCAACCAGTGTGGTTTGCACGCCTAACCTGGACGTGTACAATTCTACTCACGTAATACTACACAAGTCTAGAATACACCTATGTAATTACAGCCTACCACTTCTTTAAATTCAGCTTAAGTCGCAAGACATTGCCGTAAGTATTATTCAGCTTAAGTCAAAAGACATTGCCGCACTATTATATTCAATTCTATATATAGTATACCTTAACTATATATTCCAACAACATGTAATTTCCAATTACAATAAGGTCAAGAGTGTTTACCTCGATAAGCCCAAAATTATCCAAGTTTAATGTCGCTCCTGAGCAAGGTTTAGCTCCTACTCCGAGTGCTCCAATCCGCTCCAAGAAACCCTTAGAAGTTCTACGCAACTTCTACTTATAACTTCAACTACGGGTGAAGATTTCCTTAGGGTTTCGTTTGTGGCTAAAGGAAGTATAATAGTATTTTCCGGATGTTCGTAGAAAGGGTACTTTGGAACGTACTACACGGTATTTGGATAAAGTATTTTGGGCATTATAACAATACTTGAAGAGTATTTCTATACCCCAACGGGGGGGTATTTATACGAGGCAACTAGGCTCGGGGGGAGGGGTACCCCACGGCTAACCACTACAGCGGGAGTGGAAAGCTCTCACCCAAGGGCCACTAGGAGTGGAGGGGAGAGGCTTTGGACGAGAACCACAAGAGGGAGGAGTATTGTGCGACTTAGGTAGATTGCTCAATTTGTGGATGAAGAAAGTTCATCAACTAAGGGGGTATTTATAGGTCAAGTGAAGGCCAACCAATGGCCAAGATGAAGACAAGTGCATAGCAAGTGTAAGGCCAAGATTTAGCCATGTGCTACCTTATCCATCTACCACCAAAATATCCTACCTAACCCTTGACCAAGGGAAAGGCACACAAATCGTCCAACCTTGCCCCTTTGTTGCCGCCCACTCTTCCAATTGAGGTGACAAGTGTCGCCTCTCGCTGGTCCAAAATGTTTCGCCTCTGAAAAATCCGCAAAATTATTAATGACATAGCCGGAATTTTCCCTACGAAAGTCGTGGAAACGCTTCATTTAAAAACGACTCTAATTGGGTGTTGTGTACAATTTTCGAAACTAGCCAATCCTTAAGGCTTAAATTATTATACGTACGCCCTCACGTACATACTCTGGAAATACGGGGTATAACAGGAACAATCTTACTAATCACGTTTCGAAAACCTAGCGGTCTTCTTAGCTCAACTATCCCCTTTCATTCCACACTACTTAGGGACCTATCCCAAACATAGCTCACGTGCACTATGCACTTCCGATACGGATCAAACATAACACTACACCTTTTCTCGAGATGGCCTCACCTCTAAGGTCTCTACGTATAAAACTCTAAGGCTCACACCTTCTCTATCCCCCAAATCTTACTTGGTTAACTAACCAAGATTTCTAATCACAATATTAACACACTGCTATCAAAACATAGCACTTATGATATACCCATCTTATCACACATACTGAACTCTAGAGGGTTAAGGATATGCCTGAATCGCTCACTCCCTAGTCGTCTAATCAAACCGCCTGCAGGCGATAGCTGGCTAAGGAAGTGACGAACTACCCGCCGATCCTCAAGGCTAAGTCCTCCTACCAGACACTCTTTCGACACTGCACTGACGGCCATAGGTACAACAAGTACAACCTAAAAGACGACATTCCCGATGACGTCATCACATCGCGGAACCTAAGATCTGAGCTCGACTAACTCCTTCATACCCGAACGCCCGAAATTCCCGGAGACCTCGCAGACCGTGGATGTGCATAATCTATTCACCGCGAGGCGACTCGCCTCAAAGTTACTAAAGGACCTTGCCGCTCGCCTCTTCGCCGCCCTTCAACCCGCCGATCTCTACGTTTTCGCTCGCGCATAAGCCCGCATACGTGCCATGCTCAAGCCCAACTGAAGAATTACTCTTGCACAACCCTCTCTTAGATAGTCATCAAGACTCGCGATACATCGGTATACTCTCTGGTAGCCAAATCCATAGCTAGTAACAGGGTTGCCTCTTTGCAATCTATATTCTCTATTTCCGATCGTGGAACTGAAGGTTCACATATCATGGCCGCAGCAGAACCGCCGCCGCTGCTAAACTCACTGGCTAGCGACGCCGCAGAACTCCCGAATGAAGCACCACCCAAGGTGATAATTGGGCCTGCGCCCACGTAACCCTCAAGATTTACCGCAGCCTCCTACGCTTTGCCTCCCGGGCCGGCCTCACGCGGAGGCATAACGGTAAGGGAAAGAAATACGTTAGAGGGTTCAACTTACAACACAGCTCTAAGGCACGATCTCAGAGTGAGAAGAAATAGAAACCAATCCTAAATATCCTATAGCCTCCTGATTATTGGTGTGGTGCACAACACACCGATAATCAAGACTCTACTGGATACGGTCTGTAGACACTTTCCGAGGATTAATCGCTCGATACCACTTTTGTCACGACCAACCTCGCCCGTATCTGGTGTCTTACCCGCACCCCAAGAGTCATACATCGTAGAAAATCAATAACATAAATCAATAACATAAAATAATGTAAGTATAAACAATAACTCGTGAAAACTTGTCTTTCGCATATATATAGAAACAACAACTCTTTCATCCCGAACAGCTTTAACTTTTTACAAACCCCGCCCATAACAAAGACATGCACTTCTACGAATGATATGACAATAACGATTTTAACAGGCTCCGCCATACCCTCGAATGTAAGCACCTACAACAACAGGGACTATACCAAGATAAGCCTCCTGAGGAACGAGCTTCCCAAACGCTGAATCGGACTCCTAAGAGCGAGGATCAACGATCGTGTACCTTTACCGCGCATGAACGCAGCCTCAAGGAGGTCGATAACAGTACCGGTATGTGAAATCAAAATATCAGAAATGAAATCATAGTAGTCTATATAAAGCAGAGACATGTATGATAACCAAACTACGCTTCACAATAAATAAGCAAATATATCAAGTCGGACTCACGCCTCAAGTCATCACTCCAATATAACAACGGGTCTCACGCCCACCACATCAATCATGCCCGCGGAATACCTTCCTCACTGCCGGCAGTCAATGATAGAAAACACCAAGGAATACACATGAACAACAGGTCCCACCTGTGTCCAAATAAAACAGTACAGGGTAAGTACGAAGGCATAGCCGACTACTAACACCCACAGTACTAACAAGGTCATAAATGTATCATGATATCCGCTTCAGACCGTCACATGATCAAAGCCGGTCGCCGCCTCGCAATATCAAATGTGCGCGCTTCAGCCCTCGAACTCCCCGCAGCCGCATAGGCCGCCTCATAGGCCCGCATGAGGTATGACCCCACATCGAGGGTAGCTACTCCCAAGATCGCCCCGACTCGCACCGCATGGCCACATAGACCGCATGACCATAAAGGCCGCACACTAACCCGAACTCTCAGAGCTCGTGATAGGCCCCGGACTGCATGAGGTATTCTCGAATCACGGTCCTGCATCACCGAGTCTACCCCGCATCGGAGGGCGCCTTAACCCCTAAACACGCGAGTGGTATAATACCAACATAAGCTTATCGCTTAAACAACATAAGCACAATCAAGGGAAAACCCTTTACACAACATCACGTATCACTAACACACGTAGCATCCTAATATGATTACTTATCAAAGCAACACGAAGGTATTACAAGGCTATCACAAACCAACACAATCAAATTATACACACAAGGTACTTTCTACTATATGTCAACATGTTCGGGTTTCTATCCCCAAAGTACTTCATTCATTAACTTTTTAAAAGATACGCATTTTCACAAAAAGTCACACAATACCCGTAGTATATGAAAATAGAGTGATTATCTTTGAAGTGAATCAAAACACTTATCTTTGTAAAATCAAGTAACAACATTATTATCCAAACGCCCAAGTTTGCCTAATTTCAAATGTTCACGCTTCTTATTTTAGAAAGGTTTCGTAGTTTATAGTCTTATTCATTTAAGAATATAATTCTCTTTAAACTATCTGCGACACATAAGTCTTATATGTGAGTAGGATATTCTTGTTTATAACAATCTTATTACAGCCCCCATGATCTAGGAAATATCATTTGGTCTCATCTTAGCTTCTATGCAGATGGAAGTTTCTACTGGTTTTAATACTTAATCACAAAACATTTCCTTTTATTAACGCCGCAGTTGGTTTGTCGATACACATTCTCGATTTCCAAATCAAGAAACATTCTTAAGCCGTTATTACCTAACTTCCCATAAAGCTAGTATAACTCTTAAGTTTTCAAAACCAAGTATTACTTCTTCTTTCAAATGATTCAAAATCTTTGAAATACTTCAAGTTCTTTATTAACACATAACAAGCCGCTTATAGTTCAAATCGCTTACCTTTAAAACCACAAGTATTTTCTTACCAACATAAAGTCGTTATAACCAACTTCCCATAAAGCCGTTATAACACTTTACGTGTTAAACCAATCAAATACATTTAGCACATGTACGCTCACCGCACTACATAGTTCACATATATCATGCTAGAAGAGATAGGAAGAGGTTCACATACCTCGCGAGTATCGACTAATAGCAAACGCTCCAAGTACTTCCAACCGTCGGCTACTCCTTGCCAAGTAGATCGCGCCCCACGTAGTACTTCAACCTATAAGGCCACAAGGCGATTATTAACATTTAGACCTCATCGTAGAACATTCTACCGAAAATTCGGTAGCACCTCCCCCCCCCCCCCGCAACAGCGTAAATCTCCTCCTTTATCGAGGCCGGCTACCAAGCCAACCGGGGGTTATATATATCTAACCCGAACGGGTACAATTCTACTCCGTAAAAGCTACACAAGTCCATCAGAATACGCCCTATGTAAATACATTCAACCCTCTTCTTTCAAAAGGTTTCTTATTATTCAGCTTAAGTCAAAAGACATTGCGATAACAACGCTCATTCTATATATAGTATACTTCAACTATATAGTCTAACAATCATGTAATTTCCAATTACAATAGAGGACAAAATATTTACCTCGATAAGCCCATAATTATCCAAGTTATAATGTCGATCCCGAGCAAGGTTTAGCTCTACTCATGCGCTCCGACCGCTCCAAACAACCCTTAGAAGTTCTAACCAACTTCTACTAATTACTCCAACTAACTATGGAGATTTTCCTTAGGGTTTCGGTTTTGTACCGACGGGAAGTATGATAGTATAACTGGCTTTTGTATAAGTATAACCTTAATACTACAAGGTATACGGCTAAGGTAATTTGGGCATTATAACAATACTTTTGAGAGTATTTCTACCAAGAGGGGTATTTATACGAAACAACTAGGCTGGGGGTGTATACCCTCTACCTACCCACTGTGGGGACTCTCGGCCATGAGGAGGACGAGAACAACTCTTTCAAGGGAGGAGGATTTCTAACACTTAGGAAATATTTGGAATGGATGAAGAAGTCATCCTAAGGGGGTATTTATAGCACAAGTCAAGGCCAACCAATGGCAAGATCTAGCCAAGTGCATAGCAAGTGTAGGGCAAGATTCACCCACGTGTCTCCAATCACTAACACACAAAATATCCTACCAACTCCCCTCTTCACTTCGTCAATCGCTTTACGTCGCCAATCGGAGGGTGCCAAGTGGCGCCCTCTTGCTGGCCCAACACGTTCGTCTCGGAAAAATCTGTAAAAATTAAAAATGACATAGCGAATTTTCTCACGAAGTCGTGAAAACGTTTCGTCGAAAAACGACTCTAAACGGGTGTTGTGAACAAAAATTAATTCGGCCAAGCCTAATACAAGTTTCAAATTTTCTACGTACGTCCTTACGTACATACTCTGGAAATACGGGGTATAACAACAACGATTAACTAAACTTGGGCCTTGCATCCTCGTGACCCTATCTGTTATACCCCGTATTTCCAGAGTATGTACGTAAGGACGTACGTAGAAAAGTTTGGACTTTAAAGTGGCTTGGCCGAAATATTTTGTGCACAACACCCGGTTAGAGTCGTTTTTTCGACGAAACATTTTACACAACTTGCGAAGGGAAAATTCCGGCTATGTCATTTTTATTTTTTGCGGATTTTTCCGAGAGACGAAATGTGTTGGACCAACAAGAGGGCGCCACTTGGCACCCTCTCATTGGCGGACGTGAGGGGCGGACTTGGGACGATTTGGAGAGTGTAGTTGGTAGGATATTTTGTGTGGTGATTGATAAAGTGGGACCCACACACACTTGTCCCAATCTTGGCCTTACACTTGCTATGCACTTGGCATGATCTTGGCCATTGGTTGGCCTTGGCTTGTCCTATAAATACCCCCCTAAGTTTGAAGACTTCTTCATCCATTCCTATATTTCCTAAGTCTAAAATTCCTCCTCCTCATGCAAGTTTCGCCCAACACCCCTCTCCCCTTTGTGAGGCCTCAGGCCGAGCTCCCTTGGCCGAGAGTACTCGTTATACCCCGTATTCTCGTGGTATGTATGCGAGGACGACGCACGAGAGCGTAAAAATTGGAAAGGAAGAAAGAGGCGATTCTTCCACTAAAAGCTTCCGGTTTTGTAAGGAAAATGTTCGTTGAAGGATTGGGTTCCCAGATTTGGAATTTGGGCTTCTTAGATTATATTAGAATTATGGAATTTTTTTGAAATGGTCACTGGGCCCACAGGAGAAATTTACTGCTTTGTGGGGCCCACTTTGTTTTCAGATTTTGGCCATTGTGGATATTTTTCTAAGACGCTTTATGAGGGCCATTAGAGGGTGACACGTGTCACCCCGCCAGTGGCTTGGCCGAATGACATTTGTGCACAACACCCTGCTAGAGTCGTTGACTAAACGCTTTACATAACTTCATGAGGGAAAATTCCGCTATGTCTTTTCTTATTTTTATGCGGATTTTTCCGAGAGATGAAACATTTTGGACCAACGGAGGGTGATACGTGTCACCCTCACATCGAAGCAGTGCTGCTTGATTTACTCTGGGCGCCCAAGAGGACGCTTGGCCTCGCATAATCGTTCCTTGTTTTGGCCTTGTTTTGTGCCTTGTTTTGTGGCTTGTTTGGTGCAATGTTTTGTGGAGTAGGTTAGGTGTACTTGGCTTGATCAAGGCCATACACTTGCCTTGCACATGGCTTGATCTTGGCCATCGTCGCCTTTGGCTTTCCTATAAATACCCCCTCTCTCAAGACTTCATTCATCCAAAAATCTTCCAAGTCTTGGAAACCCTCCTCCTCTCTTGTCGACTCTCGCCCAAGAGCCCCTCTCCCCTAAAAATCGCCTTGGCCGAAACCTCCTCTTCCCTTCGGCAAGCCGAGAGGTACTACCTCCCCTTTCAAGCGCTACTGGTACCCCCTAGCCTAGTTGTTTCAGATAAATACACCCCCTCTTGGTAGAAATACTCCGAGTATTGTTATAATGCCCAAAATACCTTAGCCTTTACCTTGTTGTATTCCAAAAGTTACCTCTTTACGTAGAGCCCTAAATACTACCTTTGTCCTTTAGTCTCAAACCGAAACCCTAAGGAAATCTTCATAGTTGGTTGAAGTATTTTTGTAGGTTGGTTAGAACTTCTAAGGGTTGTTTGAGCGGATCGAGCGCACGAGTAGAGCTAAACCTTGCTCAGATCGACATTATAACTTGGATAATTTTGGGCTTGTCGAGGTAAATAATTGTCCCCTTTGTAATTGGAAATTACATGTTAGAATATATAGTTGAAGTATACTATATATAGAACTAAACTTAGTATTGTGGCAATGTCTTTTGACTTAAGCTCAAGAATATAGAATCGAATCGAATAAAGAATTACATAGATCGCGTGTTACAAGAGACCTGTAGTATTATCGTAGTAGAATTGTACACGCCCGTTAACGTAAACCCCCGTTTGCTTGGTAGCCTACCAATAGTCGAGAGATTTACGCCGCAAGTGTGAGGTGTCGCCAATTTTCTGTATAAAGATGGGAACTTGTGTTTAAGAGTTAATAGACGCCAGGGCCTTTATAGTGAAAGTACTAAGAGTAGCGATTCTACTCGAGGAGTGGAAAGGGCTAGCGCGTTGTAGTACTTGAGCTTTTGCTTATTGTCGATAATCGTCGCGAGGTATGTGAACCTCTTCCTATCTCTTCTAGCATGATATGTGAACTATGTAGTACGCAGACGCATACGTGTTAATTGTAATTGATTGTTAGAAACATAAAGTGTTATAACGGCTTTATGGGAAGTTGGTTATAACACTTTACGTAGGTAAGAAATGGGTCAGGCTTTTAAAGGATAATCGATTTGATTTATAACTAGCTGGGCGTTATAATAAAACTTGAAGTATTTTAAAAGATTTATGAATCGCTTTGAAAGAAGTTGTAGTATCGTGTTTTGAAAACTTAAGAGTTATGCTAGCTTTATGGGAAGTTAGGTATAACGGCTTAAGAATGTTTTATCGATTTCGAAATCGAACGTATCGACAAACCATCGCAATGATATAAAAGGAAAATGTATCGACTAATGAATTGTATTATTAAAACCAAGAGAAACCTCCATCCGCATAGAAACTAAGATAAGACAAAATGATATTACATTTTCTAGATCATGGTCATTGTAATAAGAATATTGTAAACAAGAATAACCTACTCACGTGAGACATATATTACTCAATTGTTCTAAAAAGGAATCAAGTGATTAAGTTTGGGAACTATGAAACCATTTGAAAATGAGAAGCTTGAGTAATCAAACTAGGCAACCGAACTTAGGAAAAGAATGTTGTTACTTGATTTTGAAAAGGAACGTGGGTTGGTCATTCTAATACTACGTATCGGGTGACTTTATAAAAGTAATGGATCTCCTTTAAAAGAACTTAACGATGTAGTACTGGGGTTAAAACCCGACTTTGGCATAAAATGAAAGTACTTTGAGTCAGGTGAAACTTGCCTATGCTTGTTGTTGTAAAACTTGCCTATGCTTGTTGTTGTGAAACTTGCCTATGCTTGTGATGATAGCCTTTGTTGCGCAAGTGTGGTATTTCGTGTTACCGCTCTCGATGCAGGCCTGGCCAACTTGTCGAGAACTTACTCGACGCGGCCGGGCGATGGAGAATTCCACGTATGTTTCCATTTTGATTATCGCCTTGTTGTTGATGTCACACGGATACGCCTACACCGACGCAGATTCCGGCACGCGCCGTTGATTACCCGATATATGGTTATTACCGCAACATGGACGCGTTCTACACCGACGCAAGATTCGGCACGTGGCTACGCGCAGGTTGACCACCCAAGATATCATATCGAGGTTACACGGGCATGTCTACACCGGCGCAGATTCCGGTACGCGCCACGCGGCCTTGTTATTATTGTTGCATCACGGACATGTCTACACCGACGCAGATTCCGGCACGCGCCACGATGCGAACATGATGCCGCGGGCGTGAGACCCATAGTTATATTCGAGTGGTGGCTTTGAGGCGTGAGTCCCCGACTTGACTACTTTTATGTTGCGCATCGTATTTTGGTTATCATACATGTCTCCCGCTTTTAGGCTATTATGATTTCATTTACGATTTGACAGCCACATACTGTACTGTTGATCGACCTCCTTCGTGGCCGCGTCATGCCGCAGTAGAGGTACATCGGCCGTGGATCCCCGCCTTAGGATCTCATTTCAAGTGTTGAAAGCTCCGCCTGGCCGAGGCTTATCTTTGTATGTTTCCGAGTCAGGTTCTGTACATTCTGTGGTATGCGCCCCGTCCCGCCATAGTTGTTGTAAATCTTAGAGGTCTCAGAGTAATCACCGCCGCGTGGTTTGTAAAAGGATAACTGCTCGGGTTTTTATGTATATATACCAAGGCAATCGCTTGGGTTGGCCTGCTTATTTATCATGTCTCATTTCATGATTAAAGTTTTTATTTCCGCTGGTTTTCTCGATGTTGTATCGCTAGGTGCCCGGTAAGGCACCAACACGCCCTACGGACGCTACAAGTGGTATCGAGCGCTTAGTCCTCTGAAAGTGTCTACGCATCGTGTCTAGTAGAGTCTTGATTATCGGTGTGTTGTGCACCACATCTATAATCGTGAGGCTATAGGACATGTAGGATTGGTTTCTATTCTTCTCATTCCGAGATCGTGCCTTAGAGCCGAGTTGTAAGTCGACCCTCCGATGTGTTTCATTTTACCGCTTATGCCTCCGCGCAAGTGCACCAAAGGCCTGTGCGGCAAGGCAGCCGAGGAGCTGCTAGTGGATACAGAGGAGTACGAGGCGCAGTTGGCCAAGACTGAGATGCAGCTTCCGACGGCGAAGTTTCGCGACGCCACAAAGACCAAAGAGGTTTAGAGTCGCAGCCGTGGTCGATGAGACTACAAGACTGAGCCTCCACCCCACACCGAGCAGGAGACGGGTCACAAGGAGATGGCCCGCTTATTGGCCGTGGTCAGGCCGATATGGCGACAGCCGACGCGGCAGCCTGCCCAAAGAGACCGCGGTGCACCCGAGAGCAGATAGTTTGAGGCTACGGACTTTCTCGAGTGTAGCCCGCCAGAGTTTTATGGGTCGAGGCTCGAGGATGATCCGCAGGAGTTCATCCGCTGGGCCATGAGGATCATGCGGTGATCAAGGCTTCAGAGACCGAGTCCGTGACCTTCGGTTCGCATCGCGCGTGATACCGCAATGATTGGTTTGATTCGCGAGCTTTCCCGGGAGAGCATGCACTCCAGCAGATGGGATGAGTTTTCGGGCTTTTCACGCACTTCTTGCCTCCGCAGATGAGGAGGGCACGCCGACAAATTTTTGTTACCGAGATGCAGAGGGCGACCGTCAGGAGTACAATGTCGAAGTTCGATTCTTCGCTCGATATGTCCCCTCGCGCTTGTTGCAGATATGGAGGATAGGTGCATCGCCACGCCACCGCTAGATGATTATATGGCCGAAGTCTTGTGCGGGTGTTTCTTCACCGCATGGACATTGCCCGCATTCGTGCTCATGCACTGGGTGCGAGGAGCGCAGATCGACGCAGCGGACCGCCACAGGTTATGCCAAGACGGCCGGATATTTTGGCGACTTTCGAGGCGGACCGCTCAAAGAAGCAGACTAGTTATGTACCTCCGCCATTGCAGAGTGGTCCTCCGCAGCCTTCGACCTGGGATATTCAGAGCAGTCGTGGCTCCTGTGTTTCAGATGTTCGGCGAGTAGGGTGTTGGCTGACGCAATACCCCTACCTCGGTGGTCGATGGTAGACCGCATTTCGGGAGTGTCGTAGTACCAAGGAGCTTGTTATTCTTGCGCCAACAGGCCATATGACGAGACCGTCCACTGTGGTAGCGCCGGTAGGATAGCACAGACTACTAGAGCAGCCATGGCCACTGTAGAGGTCGCGTGGAAGTTCAGCTTAGCGGCCTTGAACCGCCTAGTTTCGTGTATATCCTTAACCTCAGAGATACTTGTATGTATTGTTGTTAATGATGTGTTAAGTGTTATGTTCGATAGCTTTGTGCTAAATGTGATTTAGACACCGTTATTGTAGGCGGTAAGTATGGGGCATGGTAAGTGTGAACCCTAGATCGTCACGATTGAGACCTTAGAGGTAAGGTCGCCTTGAGTAAAAGATTCGCTTTATGTTTGACCTTTATCGAGTAATGAGTATACGTGGGTTTTATTTGTGTGATAAGTCCATGGGTAGTGTGAGACGGAAGTGGTAGCTTTCATGACGTGATTTAGCGCGATTGTTCCGTCGGGAACGAGGGCTTGACGCGATTGTGGTCGGGTTGAGGACGTGATACGGTCAACCCGTAGCCCGGATTAAGGTGGGGCTGTTCTGGGTGGTCCCGCCAGGTGGTAGGGTCACGAGGATGCTCGGCCCAAGTTTGTATGATCATCGATGAGTTCGTGGACGCGTCGACCGAAGCCGTTCGTAAAGGCCGGAATGGCCTTAAGGAAGTTTGAGGTTAGTAAGATGACCAAGTTGGAGGTAGTGACTCGCAGATTTTTGGGAACGGAAGTAATGACTGAAGTATGGTACGATCGAGAGTTCAAGTGTTCGAGAAGCGGCACGACGAGTAAGGAAGGAAGAGAACGTGTTATTTCGCGCTGCCGTGGCGCTGACAACTTGTTAGAGGAACTTCATCGATATCCGTCTTGAGAAGGAACATTCGGACGAATGTTTCTGGCGAGGGAGAATGTTATACCCCGTATTCTCGTGGTATGTATGCGAGGACGCACGCATTTGAGCGCGACAGTAAAATTGGAAAGGAAGAAAGAGCGATTCTTCCACTAAAAGCTTCCGCTTTTGTAAGGAAAATGTTCGTTGAAGGGATCGTTCCCGATTTGGAATTTGGGCTTCTTAGATTATATTAGAATTATGGAATTTTATTTTGAAATGGTCACGGGCCCACGGAGAAATTTACGCTTTGTGGGGCCCACTTTGTTTTCTAGATTTTGGCCATTGTGGATATTTTTCTGAAGACGCTTTATGAGGGCCACAGGAGGGTGACACGTGTCACCCCGCCAGGTGGCTTCGCCGAATGACATTTGTGCACAACACCCTAGAGTCGTTGACTAAACGCTTTACATAACTTGCAGGGAAAATTCCGCTATGTCTTTTCTTATTTTTGGCGGATTTTTCCGAGAGACGAACATTTTGGACCAACGGAGGGTGATACGTGTCACCTCACATTGGAAGCAAGTGGTGCTTGACGATTTGGGCGCCCAAGAGGACGCTTGGCCTCGCACAATTGGTTCCTTGTTTCGCCTTGTTTTGTGCCTTGTTTCAGGGCTTGTTTGGTGCAATGTTTTGTGGAGTAGGTTAGGTGACTTGGCTTGATCAAGGCCATACACTTGCCTTGCACATGGCTTGATCTTGGCCATCGTCGCCTTTGGCTTTCCTATAAATACCCCTCTCAAGACTTCATTCATCCAAAATCTTCCAAGTCTTGGAAACCCTCCTCCTCTTGTTGACTCGCCCAAGAGCCCTCTCCCCTAAAAATTGGCCTTGGCCGAAACCCTCCTCTTCCCCTTCGAGGTGTGGTAGAGGTACTACCCTCCCCTCATGCTAGCAGCTGGGTACCCCTAGCCTAGTTGTTTCAGATAAATACACCCCCTCTTGGTAGAAATACTCCGAGTATTGTTATAATGCCCAAAATACCTTAGCCTTTACCTTGTTGTATTCCAAAAGTTACCTCTTTACGTAGAGCCCTAAATACTACCTTTTGTCCTTTTAGTCTCAAACCGAAACCCTAAGGAAATCTTCATAGTTGGTCAAGTATTTGAGTAGAAGTTGGTTAGAACTTCTAAGGGTTGTTTGGAGCTGGATTGAGCGCACTGAGTAGAGCTAAACCTTGCTCAGATCGACATTATAACTTGGATAATTTTGGGCTTGTCGAGGTAAATAATTGTCCCCTTTTGTAATTGGAAATTACATGTTAGAATATATAGTTGAAGTATACTATATATAGAACTAAACTTAGTATTGTGGCAATGTCTTTTGACTTAAGCTCAAGAATATAGAATCAATCAACAAGAATTACATAGACGTATTACAAAGAGACTGCAGTATTACCGTAGTAGAATTGTACACGCCCAAGAACGTGTAAACCCCCGTTTGCTTCGTAGCCTCAATAGTCGAGGAGATTTACGCTGTATGGGTGAGGTGCCGCCAATTTTCTGTAGAAAGATGGGAACTTGTGTTTAAGAGTTAATAGACGCCAGGCCTTTATAGGTGAAAGTACTAAGAGTAGCGTATTCTACTCGAGGAGCGAAAGGGCTAGCAAGTGCGTTGTAGTACTTGGAGCTTTTTGCTTATTGTCGATAATCGCCGCGAGGTATGTGAACCTCTTCCTATCTCTTCTAGCATGATATGTGTGAACTATGTAGTACGGTAGACGCATACGTGTTAATTGTAATTGATTGTAAAACATAAAGTGTTATAACGGCTTTACGGGAAGTTGGTTATAACACTTTATGTAGGTAAGAAAACGGGTCAGTGGCTTTAAAGGATAATCGATTTGATTTATAACTAGCTAGGCGTTATAATAAAACTTGAAGTATTTTAAAATATTTATGAATCGCTTTGAAAGAAGTAGTATCGTGTTTTGAAAACTTAAGAGTTATGCTAGCTTTATGGGAAGTTAGGTATAACGGCTTAAGAATGTTTTATCGATTTCGAAATCGTAACGTATCGACAAACCACCGCAAATGATATAAAAGGAAAATGTATCGACTAATGAATTGTATTATTAAAACCAGAGAAACCTCCATCCGCATAGAAACTAAGATAAGACAAAATGATATTACATTTTCTAGATCATGGTCATTGTAATAAGAATGTTGTAAACAAGAATAACCTACTCACGTGAGACATATATTACTCAATTGTTCTAAAAGGAATCAAGTGATTAAGTTTGGGGAACTATGAAACCATTTGAAAATGAGAAGCTTGAGTAATGAAACTAGGCAACCGAACTTAGGAAAAGAATGTTACTTGATTTTGAAAAGGAATGGGTTGGTCATTCTAATACTACGTATCGGGTGACTTTATAAAAGTAATGGATCTCCTTTAAAAGAACTTAACGATGTAGTACTTTGGGGTTAAAACCCGACTTTGGCATAAAATGAAAGTACTTTGAGTCAGGTGAAACTTGCCTATGCTTGTTGTTGTAAAACTTGCCTATGCTTGTTGTTGTGAAACTTGCCTATGCTTGTGATGATAGCCTTTGTTGTGCAAGTGGTATTTCGTGTTACCGCGTCTCGATAGAGGCGGCCGACTTGTCGAGAACTTACTCGACGGCCGCGGTGATGGAGAATTCCACGTATGTTTCCATTTTGATTATCGCTCTTGTTGTTGATGTCACATGGACATGTCTACACCGACGCAGATTCGGGGCACGCGGCCACGCGCCGTTGATTACCCGATATATGGTTATTACCGCAACATGGACGTGTCTACACCGACGCAAAGATTCCGGCACGTGGCCACGCGGTAGGTTGACCACCCAAAGATATCATATTGAGGTTACATGGGCATGCCTACACCGGCGCAGATTCCGGTACGCGCCACGCGCCTTGTTATTATTGTTGCATCACGGACATGTCTACACCGATGCAAGATTCCGGCACGCGCCATGATGCGAACATGATTTACGCCATGGGCGTGAGACCCATAGTTATATTTGAGTGGTGGCTTTGAGGCGAGTCCCCGACTGACTACTTTTATGTTGCATCGTATTTTGGTTATCATACATGTCTCCCGCTTTTAGGCTATTATGATTTCATTTACGATTTGACAGCTTCACATACTTGGTACCGCAGATCGACTCTCCTTCGGCCGCGTACGCCGCAGTAGAGGTACATCGGCCGTGGATCCCCGCCTAGGATCTCATTTCAACAGTTGAAAGCTCCGCTCCGTCGAGGCTTATCTTTGCATGTTTCCGAGTTGTAGGTTCTTGTACATTCGTGGTATGGCGGGGCCCCGCCCCGCCATAGTTGTTGTAAATCTTAGAGGTCTCAGAGTAATCACTGGGCAGGGTTTGTAAAAAGGATAACTGTTCGGTTTTTTTTATGTATATATACTGAAGGCAACTGTTTGGGTTGGCCTGTTTATTTATCATGTCTCTCATTTCATGATTAAAGTTTTTATTTCCGCTGGTTTTCTCTGATGTTGTATCGCTAGGGTGCCCGGGGTAAGGCACCAACACGCCCGTTACGGACGTTACAACCCCTCAATGGTGGTAGGCCGAGGTATACACCCCCCCTTGTGGTGTTGTCTCGTATATATACCCCCCCTCTTGGTAGAAATACTCTCAAAAGTATTGTTACTATACCCAAATTACCTTAGCCGTATACCTTGTAGTATTCCAAAGATATCTCTATACGTAGAGCCCGGAAATACTACCGTATGTCCTTTTTGTCTCAAAACGAAACCCTAAGGAAAATCTCCATAGTTAGTTGGAGTATTAAGTAGAAGTTGGTTAGAACTTCTAATGGTGGTTTGGAGCGGTTGGAGCGCATGAGTTGGAGCTAAACGTTGCCTGTGATCGACTTTATACTTGGATAATTTTGGGCTTATCGAGGTAATATCTTGTCCCCTTATTGTAATTGGAAATTACATGTTGTAAGATTATATAGTTGAAGTATACTATATATAGAACTGAACCTAGCTTTATGCAATGTCTTTTGACTTAAGCTCGATATAAAGAAAGAGAATCGAATCAAATGACATAGGATCAGATACGAGACTTGTGTAGCATTACTGTGAAGTAGAATTGTACACGTCCGGTTAGATGTATAAACCCCCCCCCTGGTTGGCTTGATAGCCGGCCTCGATAGAGGAGGAGATTTACGCGTCATGTGCGGGAGGTCGCCGAATTTTCTGTAGGTTAATAAGCGCCTTGTGGCCTTATAGGTTGAAGTACTATGCGTGGCGCGATCTACTTGGCTTAAGGAGTAGCCGACGGTTTGAGGTACTTGGAGCGTTTTGCTATTAGTCGATACTCGTCGCGAGGTATGTGAACCTCTTCCTATCTCTTCTAGCATGATATGTGTGTAACTATGTAGTACGATAGACGTACACGTGTTAAATGTATTTGATTGGTCTAAAACATAAAGTGTTATAATGACTTTATGGGAAGTTGGTTATAACAGCTTTATGTAGGTAAGAAAATACTTGTGGTTTTTAAAAGGTAACTGATTTGAACTATAACTGGCTGGTTGTGTGATAATAAAGAACTTGAAGTATTTCAAAAGATTTTTGAATCATTTTGAAAGAAGAAGTAATACTTCATTGTTGAAAACTTAAGAGTTATACTAGCTTTATGGGAAGTTAGGTATAACGGCTTAAGGATGTTTTAACGATTTCTAAATCGAATGTATCGACAAACCACCGCAGTTGTTAATAAAAGGAAATATTTTGACAGATTAAGTATTATTAAAACTAGAGAAACTTCCATCCGCATGTAAGCTAAGATGAGACAAAATGATATTTCCTAGATCATGGTCATTGTAATAAAATTGTTATAAACAAGAATATCCTACTCACATATAAGGCTTATGTTTCTCAGATGGTTTAAAAGAGAATTATATTCTTAAATGAATAAGACTATGAACTACGAAACCTTTCTAAAATAAGAACCGTGAACATTTGAAATTAGGCAAACTTGAGCGTTGGGAAAAGAATGTTGTTACTTGATTTTACAAAGAGAAGTGTTCTGATTTACTTCAAAAGATAATCACTCTATTTTTATACTACGGGTATTGTGTGACTTTTGTGAAAGAAACGGATCTTTTAAAAGAGTAATACATGAAGTACTTTGGGGCTAAAAACCCGAACTTGTTAACATAATGTAGAAAGTACCTTATGTGAATAGCTTGATTGTATTGATTTGTGATAGTCTTGTAATACTTTCTTGTTGACTTGATAAGTAAACATGTTAGGATGCTACGTGAGTTAGTATCTTGTGATGTTTGTGTAAAGGGGTTTTCCTTGTCAGGCTTAGGTTGTTTAACGATAAGTCGTCATGTTGATATTATATCACTCATGATTCCGGGTTGTCGCTCCACGCGGTAGACTCAAAGTGTCTAGTGACCTATGATTCGAGAATACCTTATGCAGTGCAGATGGCCTATGCGGAACTACGGAGTTCCGTGTTAGTATGCAACCCTTGTGGTCATGCGGTCTTGTGGCTACGCGACGGCGAGTCCAGACGCCGGGAGTAGCTACCCTCGATGCGGGAATACCTCACGCGGGCCATCGAGTGGCCCACGCGAGCTACGGAAGTTCCGTGGCTAGACGCGCACATTAGATATCGCGGCGTGGCCGCCTTTGATCATGTGACGGTCTAGACATATCTCATGATACAGTTTTCGACCTTGTTGTACTGTGGGGTTTTAGTAGTCGGCTATGCCCTCGTACTTACCCCTTACGGTTTTATGATGACTTTGGCGTGAGTCCCCGACTGACATGATCGCTTATTTATCAGGAATCGTAGTTTTGGTTATCATACATGTCTCCCGCTTTATATAGACTACTATGATTTCATTTACGTATTTTCGCCACATACTTGGTACTGTTATCGACCTCCTTCGGCCGCTCATGCCGCAGTAAAGGTACACCGGTGTTGATCCTCACTCTTAGGGTCACGTCAGCGTATGGGAAGCTCCGCTTTCTCCGAGGCTTATCGATGGTATAGTCCGTCGTTGTAGGTATTTACATTCGTGGTATGGCGGCCCCGCCCCGCCATTGTTGTCGTATCATTCTTAGAGGTCCAGAGTAATCATTGTGGCGAGTTGTAATGGGATGTAATCGTCGGGTTTTAAATTGATTTATATATATATATGCCGTAAGTCAAGTTTTCTCGCACTATTGTTTCATACTTCTTGTTATTTCATGTTATCGTCTTATGTTCACTGATTACTGATGTTGTATCACTAGGTGCCCGGTAAGGCACGATCACGCCCGGTTCGGTCGTGACAAAAGTGGTATCGAGCGCTTAATCCTCGGAAAGTGTCTACAGATCAGTATCGATGAAGTCTTGATTATCGGTGTGCACCACACCAATAAGCGAGGCTATAGGATATTTAGGATTGGTTTCTATTCTTCTCACTCGAGATCGTGCCTTAGAGCCGTGTTGTAAGTTGGACCTCTCACGTATTTCTTTCCTTACCGCTATGCCTCCGCTGCAGGCAACCCGGGCCCAGGAGGGCAAGGCAGCCGAGGGAGCTGCGAGTAGAGTACAGAGGGTTACGAGGGCACAGGCCCAACCATCACCTGAGTTAGGTGCTTCGTTCGGAGAGTTATGCTACGTCACCAGCCCCAACAGAGTTTAGCACGGCAAAGAAGCTCATCGCGCCATGACATTTGAACCTTCAGTTCCACGACCGGAAACAGATAATATAGATTGCGAAGAGACAACCCTGTTACTAGCTATGGATTTGGCTACCAGAGAGTATACCGATGTACCGCGAGTCTTGATGAATATCTTAGAAAGGGTTGTGCGAGAGTAATTCTTCAGTTAGGCTTGAGCATGGCCGTATGCGGGCTTGCGCGGCAGGCCAAGAAACGTAGAGATCGACGGGTTAACGAAGGACAGCAGAAGAGGGCCAGGACAGAAAGGTCCTTTGGCAACTTTCGAGTCGAGTCACCTCACCAGCAGATTAGATTATGCACATCCACCAGTGCAGAAAGGTCCTCCACAGGTTTCAGGACGTTCGGGGTATGCAGGAGTTGGTCAGAGCTCCAGAGCTTCCGGTTCACAGCTACACGTAGGTTCCAGCCAGCCGGATTCAGTTTTTTTCCCCAGTGTTCACAGTGTGACAGACGTCATCCCGGGGAATGTCATCTTTTAGTTGGTACTTGTTTTACCGGCGGCCGTCAGGGCCATGTGTCGAATGGGTGACCTAGTAGGAGGGTTGTAAGTAGGAGGACTTAGCCTTCAGGATCGATGGGTAGTTCGTCACCTTCCTTAGCTATGCGCCCTACGGGGCAGGTTTGATTAGAACGACTAAGGGGAGTGAAGCAGTAAATACAGATAGATCTTTAACCCTCTAGGGATTAGTATGTATGATAAGATGGGTATATCATAAGTGTTATGTTCAGATAGCATGGTGTAAATTGTGATTAGGAAATCATGGTTAGTTAACCAAGTAAGATTTGGGGGATAGAGAAGGTGTGAGCCTTAGAGCATTATACGTGAAGACCTTAGAGGTAAGGCCATCTCGAGTAAAAGACGTATGTTTATGTTTGACCCTTATAGGAGTGCATAGTGCACGTGAGCTATGTTTGTGGGATAAGTCCCTGAGTACTGTGGAATGAAAGAGGGTAGTTGAGCTAAGAAGACCGCTAGGTTTTCATAACGTGATTAGTGAGAGTTTTCCGGTTCGGGGAGCTAATGTCTTGCGCGTTGTCGGGTCGGGTTGAGGCCACGTTGCGGGTCAACCCGCGGCCTGTATGGTGGTAGGGTCAGTTTGTGGTGGTCCCGCTTTGGGTTAGGGTTATGAGGGTGTTAGGCCCAAGTTTAGTTAACCAGCGTACGAGTTCGTGGACGATTCGACCGCAGTCGCCGGCGAGGTCACCGCCTTGTCTTCTAGCAAAGATCGCTACTCGGCGGTGGATTTATCGTAATGGTTGTAAGGCTGCACGGTGCCTACCTTTACCTTATGACGCATGTGGAGCCCGTGTTACATTTCTTTTTCCGAAGTTTTACCAGCAGATTAGGAACTCGTAGTCTCCAGATCGTATTCGCCTCGGGCCAGCTGTGGATTTGTGGGTAGATGTAAGGATTGTTGTCTCTGTTGAGGAGTGTTTTAGTAGCTACCATTTCAGTATTCGGATGTCGCTTTATGACGCCTTGGCGGAAGTGTAAGTCCGGCCGATTGGTTCGATGTTGGCAAGGTTCGATAGTTGGTTCAGCTTGTTCCAATGATCGTGGATAGTGAGGCTTATCTAGAAGAGGTTTTTGGCAGCTCGAGAAATCGTGCGGATAAGCGGCGGCGACGCCAGAGTTCGTTGACGGTCGATCTTCTTGAGGTACCACCCCTGATAGGGTGTGACGAGTTTTGGAAAAACAGAGAAACTTAGCCCGAGTTACTTGGGCCTTTGAGTTCATGTGAAGAATAGGCCGTTGCCTATATGTTAGAATTTGCCGTCCGACTTAGGAGGCGATGTCCGATCTTTCGTATTGTTATGATCGAAAAGTATCGAGATCCATCCAGAGTGTTCCCGCTTAATGATGACCACGCGTTAGAGATAGTAACCCGAGTTTTGGAAATCAAGCGATCGTAAATGTGGTAAGAGTTCGAGTGTACGACAGCCTCGTGGATCGCATGCAGCCGGCACCATTTGTTAGGCCACGGAGTGACACTAACCTCTCGCAAAGTGACAAAAGTGGTATCACGACGAGTAAAGGGAGAAGCGAGCATGTATGAGCAGAGATGTGACCATTTCTTTTGTATGGAGAAAGTGCGAAGGAATTATATTTTAGACCCTGCGGGAGCGTTTGTGATGTTAGAGGTGTTTCTCGTGGACTTGGATGTAAGTATTTTGCAGTGTGTTGTGTGGCCAGTTGGCAGGATTGTTCGTAAGTATAGTAGTGAAAACTATCTTGCGCACGCTTAGTTTGAGACTTAGAAGGAACATTCGGACGAATGTTTCCGGGCGAGGAGAATGTTATACCCCGTATTTCCAGAGTATGTACGTAAGGACGTACGTAGAAAAGTTTGGACTTTAAAGTGGCTTGGCCGAAATATTTTGTGCACAACACCCGGTTAGAGTCGTTTTTCGACGAAACGGTTTACACAACTTGCGCAGGGAAAATTACGGCGATGTCATTTTTATTTTTTTGGGATTTTTAAGAGAGACGAACGTGTTGTAACAAGAGGGCGCCACTTGGCACCCTCTCATTGACGCGTGAGGCGGACTTGGGACGATTTGGAGAGTGTAGTTGGTAGGATATTTTGTGTGTTGATTGATAAAGTGGGACCCACACACACTTGTCCCAATCTTGGCCTTACACTTGCTATGCACTTGGCATGATCTTGGCCATTGGTTGGCCTTGGCTTGTCCTATAAATACCCCCCTAAGTTTGAAGACTTCTTCATCCATTCCTATATTTACTACGTCTAAAATTCCTCCTCCTCAGGGTGTTTCTCGTCCAACACCCCTCTCCCCTTTGTGAGGCCTCAGTGGCCGAGAGCTCCCCACCTCGTCGAGAGTACCCCCAGTGGGGTAGGCCGAGGGTATACACCCCCTTGTGGTGTTGTCTCGTATATATACCCCTCTTGGTAGAAATACTCTCAAAAGTATTACTATACCCAAATTACCTTAGCCAGATACCTTGTAGTATTCCAAAGATATCTCTATACGTAGAGTCTAAATACTACCAGATGTCCTTTTGTCTCAAAACGAAACCCTAAGGAAAATCTCCATAGTTAGTTGGAGTATTAAGTAGAAGTTGGTTAGAACTTCTAAGGGTGGTTTGGAGCGGGTTGGAGCGCACGGAGTGGAGCTAAACGTTGCCCAGATCGACTTTATACTTGGATAATTTTGGGCTTATCGAGGTAATATCTTGTCCCTTATTGTAATTGGAAATTACATGTTGTAAGATTATATAGTTGAAGTATACTATATATAGAACTGAACCTAGCTTTGGCAATGTCTTTTGACTTAAGCTCGATATAAAGAAAGAGAATCGAATCAGAATGACATAGATCAGACATGAGACTTGTGTAGCATTACCGTGAAGTAGAATTGTACACGCCCGGTTAGATGTATAAACCCTCGGTTGGCTTGATAGCCGCCTCGATAGAGGAGGAGATTTACGCGGTTGGGGAGGTGTTTGCGAATTTTCGTAGAATGTTCTACGAAGAGGTCTAAATGTTAATAAGCGCTGTGGCCTTATAGGTTCAAGTACTATGCGTGGCAGATCTACTTGGCTTAAGGAGTAGCCGCGGTTTGAGGTACTTGAGCGTTTTGCTATTAGTCGATACTGTCGCGAGGTATGTGAACCTCTTCCTATCTCTTCTAGCATGATATGTGTGTAACTATGTAGTACGATAGACGTACATGTGTTAAATGTATTTGATTGGTCTAAAACATAAAGTGTTATAACGGCTTTATGGGAAGTTGGTTATAACAATTTTTATGTAGGTAAGAAAATACTTGTGGTTTTTAAAAGGTAACTGATTTGAACTATAACTGGCTGGTTATGTGATAATAAAGAACTTGAAGTATTTCAAAAGATTTTTGAATCATTTTGAAAGAAGAAGTAATACTTCGTTGTTGAAAACTTAAGAGTTATACTAGCTTTATGGGAAGTTAGGTATAACGACTTAAGGATGATTTACTGATTTCGGAAATCAGAATGTGTATCGACAAACCACTGCAGCGTTAATAAAAGGAAATATTTTGACAGATTAAGTATTATTAAAACCAGTAGAAACTTCCATCTGCATAGAAGCTAAGATGAGACAAATTGATATTTCCTAGATCATGGCTGCTGTAATAAAATTGTTATAAACAAGAATATCCTACTCACATATAAGGCTTATGTTTCTCAGATGGTTTAAAAGAGAATTATATTCTTAAATGAATAAGACTATGAACTACGAAACCTTTCTAAAATAAGAACCGTGAACATTTGAAATTAGGCAAACTTGAGCGTTGGGAAAAGAATGTTGTTACTTGATTTTACAAAGAGAAGTGTTCGATTTACTTCAAAAGATAATCACTCTATTTTTATACTATTGGTATTGTGTGAATTTTGTGAAAGAAACAGATCTTTTAAAAGAGTAATACATGAAGTACTTTGGGGCTAAAAACCCGAACTTGTTAACATAATGTAGAAAGTACCTTGTGTGAATAACTTGATTGTATTGATTTGTGATAGTCTTGTAATACTTTCTTGTTGACTTGATAAGTAAACATGTTAGGATGCTACGTGAGTTAGTATCTTGTGATGTTTGTGTAAAGGGTTTTCCTTGTCAGGCTTAGGTTGTTTAACGATAATTTGTCATGTTGATATTATATCACCATGATTCCGGGTTAAGTCGCCTCCGACGCGGGTAGACTCAGCGGTCTAGTGACCTATGATTCGAGAATACCTTATGCAGTCTCAGATGGCCTACGCGAACTACGGAGTTCCAGTGTTAGTATGCGACCGCGTGGTCACGCGGTCTTTGTGGCCACGCGGACGGCGAGTCCAGACGCCGGGAGTAGCTACCCTCGATGCGGAATACCTCACGCGGCCATTGGAGTGGCCTACGCGAGCTACGGAAGTTCCAGGCTAGACGCCGCACATTAGATATCGCGGCGAGTGGCCGCCTTTGATCATGCGACGGTGCAGACAGATCTCATGATACTGATTTACGACCTTGTTGTATCGTGGGTTTTAGTAGTCGCTATGCCCTCGCATTTACCCCGCACGGTTTTATGATGACTTTGAGGCGAGTCCCGACTTGACATGATCGCTATTTATTGTGAATCGTAGTTTTGGTTATCATACATGTCTCCCGCTTTATATGTACTACTATGATTTCATTTACGATTTTTCGCCACATACTTGGTACCGCTGATCGACCTCTTTCGGGCCGTTCATGCCGCAGTAAAGGTATACCGTTGTTGATCCTCACTCTTAGGGTCACAGTCAACAGATGGAAGCTCCGCTTCTCCGGAGGCTTATCAGTGGTATAGTCCCCGTCGTTGTAGGTATTTACATTCGTGGTATGGCGGCCCCGCCCCGCCATTGTTGTCGTATCATTCTTAGAGGTCCTGTAGTAATCGCCAGGCGAGTTGTAATGGGATGTAAATCGTTTCGGTTTTAAATTGATTTATATATATATATATGCCGAAGGCAAGTTTTCTGCACTATTGTTTCATACTTCTTGTTATTTCATGTTATCGTCTTATGTTCCGCTGATTACTCTGATGTTGTATCACTAGGGTGCCCGGGGTAAGGCACCAGTCACGGGCCCGGGTTCGGGTCGTGACACTATCATATCGCGGGACCTCTACCAACTGACATCACCCCATTCTATACTACCGGTTGACCCGAAATGAGTCCATAACCCGACCCATCATCATACTTGACTTCTCATTCTTAGTCTGGAATAAATCTTTCTCTTATCTCAAGGTACTTCTCACCCTATCCCCCTATTCACTAGAGGTTTGTCACATAGGTCGAAGTATTTCTACCGTACATCCTTCCTTATTGATCTTACACTTATTATGGGGTAACTACAACTTGTGAACTCTACACAACTATAGTCTCAGTTCACTTACCATTCTTGTCAACATTCTTAACTTTTCACTTTACTAATCAAAGTATTCCTACCTATGGGGGTACTATCACTTACAACTGCTAGCAACAAAGGGAAAACATATATGCTACGGCGAAATTTGAATCTATCAATGCACGTATGATCCAAAAGAATCGAGATATACCTGTAACCCCATGCGATGTCGCCTCCTGATCCTGTCTAGTAGTCACGTCATCTATGCGGTTCGAAGGACCGCCAGAACTATAAACTCCACCCTGACCTCTACCACGACTGGCTGACATCTGAACACCCTGCCCTGGGGGACGCACAGCTGTGGAGGAAAGGAAACCAACCATCGGCCTCATAGGCTGAGCCACCTCACCAGTGCTCCTTCTAAAAGGACATACCCTCAGAATATGGCCCGGACGGCCACAATAAAAACTAACACATGTGCCATAACGGCATTTCCCCGAATGACGCTTACCACATCTGAAACAATGAGGAATAGGTGGCCTCGACTGAGAAATTCTTCTGCTCCTCTGAGAACCTCGACCCCTGGAGCTTGGACCGGCTCCTAAATACCTTGTGGGGTCCAATCTCCCACCTGTGCTCTGCGGGGGTATGTACCGGTAGTGCCGACGAATATCTCACTCGGCCGAGGTCGCTCGCCCAAGAACTCACCGATAACCAACCGTCTAGCCTCTTACGTTGATCTCCACGCCGCCTCTACCCTCTGCACACCGTCTGCATCGCCGAATAACCTCCTGCTAATGAAATTGTAGCACCGCTATCTTGGTCAATAACATAACTTCTTCCATCATGACCTTATAGTCTTCTCCTAACTGAGAAACTGGAGGCTCGTGTCGGGTCTCAAAACTGGCGCAGAAGAACTCGCCGATCGCGGAACAACATCCAGATACCCCGGCATAAGCCCTATCAACTCTCTCGAGTCCGACCGTAGCTCGCTACTCCTTTGCCCTTCTCGCGATCATGTTCTCCTGAGGCATAATCAGAACACAAAAATACGCCGAGAGGAATTATCTTACTAACACGCCTCTGTGGCACGATCTTAGAGTGAGAAGAATAGAAACTAACTCCTAAATGTCCCGTAGCTCTCGCTTATGGGTGTGGCGCGCAACACACCGATAATCAAGACTCTACTAGACACGGCCTCAGACATTTCAAGGATCGATCGCTCGATACCACTCGGCCACGCCCCAAACTCGCTGGATCGTGCCCTACCGGGCACCCTTCTACCTTAACAACACAAGTAAATCAAGGAATTTAAATAACACCTCATTTTTTTTTCTTTCAAACCGACGACGTAAGGGGAAAGCCATAAGGCTGCCATATAATATACATAATCAAAAGACACTACATCGTATATGAGTCCAATCCACATATGAATACAGCACTTAAGAGTTATATCGAACTATGACGGATAAGTCCTCACCACGACCCGTTGCCCGTGGATCGTGCCTTACCCGGGCACCCAAGTAGACATACATCAGAGTAATCAGCGGAATATAAAATAAAACATGAAACAAAATGAAGTGAGAAACAGTTTTCTGAGAAAAGTTGCCTTCCGGCATATATATAAACATAAAACTTGAACTCGAACAGTTACATCCCTTTTACAAACTCTGCCCACAACAGTACTACAAACCTCTAAGAATGATATAACAACAATGGCGGGACAGGGCCCCGCCATACCCCTGAATGTAAGTACCTACAACGACAGGGGACTATACCACTGATAAGCCTCCGGAGAAACGGAGCTTCCCAAACGATGAACTGTGACCCTATGAGCGAGGATCAACACTCGTGTACTCTACCGCGGATGAACGCAGCCCCAAGGAGGTCGCATAACAGTACCAAGTATGTGAAAACTGAAAATACTGTAAATGAAATCATAGTAGTCTATATAAAGCAGGAGACATGTATGATAACCAAACTACAGTTCACAAAAAATAAGCCATGTCAAGTCGTGACTCATGCCTCAAAGTCATCACTCAAATATAACTACGGTCTCACGCCCACAACATCAATCATGCCCGTGGAATACCTTCCTCACTGCCGGCAGTCTATGATATAAAAGCACCAAGGAATACACATGAACACCAGGTCCCACCTGTGTCATAATAAAACCGTACGGGGTAAGTACGAAGGCATAGCCGACTACTAAAACCCACGCATCAACAATGTCATAAAATCGTATCAAGGTCTTTCTAGACCGCCACATGATCGGCGCCGCCACTCGCCCGCAGTATCAAATGTGCGCGTCTAATCCTGGAACTTCCCGCAGCTCCGCATAGGCCACACACATAGGCCCGCATGAGGTATTCCCCGCATCGAGGGTAGCTACTCCCCGGCATCGTCCTGGACCCGTGGTCCGCATGGCCACATAGACCGCATGGCCATATAGACCGCACACTAACCTGGAACTCTCGTAGCTCCGCATAGGCCACCTGGACCCCCATGAGGTATCTCGAATCATAGTCACACAGACTGCCTGAGGTGTACCTCGCATCGGGGGGCAGCTTAACCCCCGGTATATCATGTCAAGAGGTGAGTGATATAATACTAGCACAACGGCTTATCATTAAACAACATAAGCACAATAAGAATAACCTCTTACAAAAACATCACAAGACACTAACACACGTAGCATCCTAACATGTTTACTTATCAAACCAAATCAAGAAAGTATTACAAGGCTATCACAAACCAAACATAGTCAAGTTATTCACACAAGGTACTTTCTATTTTATGCCAACAAGTTCGGGTTTTTATCCCCAAAGTACTACGTACATTAATTCTTTAAAGAGATCCGTTTCATTCACAAAAGTCACACGATACCCGTAGTATCAAAAATAGAGTGACTATCTTTTTTAGCAAACCAACACAATTTCCCTTTTTAAAGACAAGTAACAACCTTCTTTTCCAAAAGTTCAAGTTTGCCTAAGTTCAAATACTTAAGTCTCTTATTTTCGAAAGGTTTCGTAGTTCATAGTCTTAATCACTTAATAATATAATTCTCTTTTTAAAACAATTTGAGAAACATATGTCTTATGTGTGAGTAGGTTATTCTTGTTCATAACAATCTTATTAATGCAGTCATGATCTAGGAAATATAATATCATTTTGTCTCATCTTAGCTTCTATGCAGATGGAGGTTTCTACTGGTTTTAATAATACTTAATTAGTCAATACATTTCCCTTTATTAGCGCTGCAGTGGTTTGTTCGATACTTATTCTCATTTCCGAAATCAACACAAGGCTTTCATAAACAATTAAGTAAATCGTTCCTTTTATTTCTCTTAAGTCGTTATACCTAACTTCCCATAAAGCTAGTATAACTCTTAAGCTTTTTTAAAACCAAGTATTACTCTTCTTTCAAAAACGATTCTTAATTCTTTTGAAATACTTCAAGATTCTTATTATTTAGACTCAAGTCAAAAGACATCGCAAAGAAACCACGTTCGCTTAACATACGACGCTCACCGTACTATATATATTCTTTTAAAATATCATGCTCAAGAGGATAGGAAGAATCACATACCTCGCGACGATTATCGACAATTAGCAAAACGCTCCACGGCTATAACCCGACTAACCTTGTCCACCTTTCAAGTAGAACATGCTACTTGCAGAACTTTCAACCTATAAAGGCCATATACGTCTATCAACGTCTAGACTACTCTGTAGAATATTCTAAGCAGAGGGTTCTCTATGCTACGGAAAATCGGGCAGCACTTCCCTACCCGTTAAACTACACAAGTTCATCAGAATACAATCCTATGTAAGTACGCCAATCTTCTTCTTTAATATTCTTCTGATGTGATTTCAATTCAATTCTCTTCTCTTATACCATCCTTCTATATATCTTATACTCATTTCTATACTACTACAGTATGTAATTTCCAATTACAATAGAAGGACAAAAGTATTTACGTCGATAAGCCCAAAATTATCCAAGTTTAAATGTCGATCCTGAGCAACGTTTAGCTCCTACTCTGGGTGCTCCAACCCGCTCCAAACAACCCTTTAAAAGTTCTACGCAACTTCTTCTTAATACTTCAACCAACTATGAAGATTTTCCTTAGGGTTTCGTTTTGAGACTAAAAGGACATAAGGTAGTATTTCCGGGCTCTACGTATAGAGGTAACTTTGGAATACTACAAGGTATAAGGCTAAGGTATTTTGGAATAGTAACAATACTTGGAGAATACTTTTCTACCAAGGGGGGGGGGTATTTTACGAGAACAACACTCAAGAGGGTACTTTCGGCTAGCACCACTAGAGAAGGGTATTTCTACCAAAGGCCTCACAAAGGGGGAGGGGGAGGCTTGGACGAAAGCCTTACAAAGGGGGAGAGGGATTTCAAGACTTAGAAAGTGTGGAGTGGATGAAGAAGTCTTCAACTAAGGGGGGTATTTATAGGGCCTTCAATGGCCAAGATCAAGACAAGTGGTGGGCAAGTGGAGGGTGAATATTTGCCCAAGTGCACCCAAGCCATCTACTCCACAAAACACTCCAAACATTGACCCAAGTTTTAGGCCACAAAACATGCCAAGAAACGTGCTCACTTTCGGCCACAAGACCGCCCACTTGAGGGTGACAAGTGTCGCCCTCTCGTTGGTCCAAAATATTTCATCTCCCGGAAAAATCCGCAAAAATTATTAAAGTCGCAACCGTAATTTTCCCCTTGCAAAGTTTGGAAAACGTTTCGTCGGAAAACAATTCTTTTCGGGGGTTGTGCACAAATTTTCGCCCCTTGCCTAACTTACGGCTTAAATTTTTGTACGTACGTCCTCATGTACATACTCTGGAAATACGGGGTATAACATTCTCCCCTCATTAGAAACATTCGTCCCAAATGTTCCTTCTCGATACAGATAACGATAAGTTTCTCTTAACATAACAAGTTGCCAATGCCACACCTGGCCACAAAATAACACACGCGCAATTACTAAATCCAAGTCCACAAGGGATCACCTCTATTACCACAAAAGCTCCCACCCAAGGTCTAAAAGACACTCCCTTCGCACCTTCATTTCACAAAAGAAATGATCACTTCTATTCTCTTAACACATGCTCACTTCTTCCCTTACTCGTCATCACTTACCACATTTCTGTTATTGCTTCAGTTTCCAAAATCTCTGGGTTACTATCTCCAACTTGGTCATCATTAACTGGGAATACTCTGGATGGATCTCCGATACTCTTCCGAACATAGCAATAAGAAAGATCGGACGCACTGCCTCCCACGTCGGACGGCAAAGCTAACTTATAGGCAATCTGGCCTATCCTCCAAAGGATCTGAAAACGCTCTAAGTACCTCAGGCTAAATTTCCTCTGTTTTCCAAAACTCGTCACACCCTTTCCGGGGTGGTACCTTCAGAAAGACCGACCGTCAACCTGAACTCCAAGTGTCGACGCCGATCATCCGCACGACTTCTGTTGACTCTGAGCTGCCAATAACCTCTCCTGGATAAGCTTCACCCTATCTACATCCTGCTGAATCAAGTATGAGCCAACAATCTGTACCTTGACAACATCGAATCAATCGACTGGCAACCTATACTACCGCCCATACAAGGCGTCATAAGGCGATATCCGAACACTGAAATGGTAGCTAAAAACACTCCCTCAACAGGAGGCAACAATCCTCATAGCTACCCCTGAAATCCAAACACTGGCCCGAGGATGAATGCGATACGGAGACTCCCCTGAGTTCCTGACCCTGCCTGGTAAAACTTCCAGAAAAAAAAAGAAATAGCCATAACCTGGGCTCCACTGCCTGTCATAAGGTGAAAGTAGGCACCCCGTGCAGCCTTACAACCTTCCTGATATATATAACATCTCGCATAACCCTCTGCCGAGTAAATGCCCGATCGAAAGACAAGATGGTGACTCATCGCCCGACCATCGGTCGAACGCATCCACGAACTCGTACGATGGTTAACAAAACTTGGGCCTAACACCCTCGTGACCCCACCACCTGGCGGGACCACCTCGAACTGACCCCACCATATTACAGGCCGCGGGTTGACCCGCGATCGATCCTCAACCCGACCTGCTATCGCGCAAAAACTCTTGTTCCCCCGATCCGGAATAATCTCACTAATCAAGTTACGAAAACCTAGCGGTCATTCTTAGCTCAACTACCCTCTTTCACTTCATACCACTCAGGGACTTATCACACAAACATATCTCACGTGTACTATGCACTCCGATAAGGGTCAAACATAAAATAAATCTTTTACTCGAGATGGCCTTGCCTCTAAGGTTTCCACGTATAACATTCTAAGGCTCACACTTTCCCTATCCCCAATCTTACCCTTTTAACTAACCATGATTTCTAATCACAATTAACACAATGCTATCTGAACATAACACTTAAGATATACTCATCTTATCACACATACAAATCTCTAGAGGGTTAAGGATATACCTGTATCTACTGCTTCACTACCCTTTGTCGTTCTAATCAATCCTGCCCTGCTGGGCGCATAGCTAGGAAAGGTGATGAACTAGCCACGATCCCAAGGTGAAGTGCAGACATCCGCGCCACTGGCCTGGACAATTTCTCGAAATATGGCCCTGCTGGCCGCAAGCAAAACAAGCTGTCGAAGAAGCACGGCACTCCCCATAATGACATCTACAACAACGGCCACACCGAGATGTGGGTGGCCTCCTCTGGCTAACACCCTTTCCTCTCCGAACTCTGACCGCAGAATCGATCCGTAGGTGAGTCCTCCTACTTGCATCCCTCCTACTAGGACACCCTTTCGACACATGGCCATGACGGCCGCAGGTAAAACAAGCACCAACAACAAGACGACATTCCCGATGGCGCACGCCATTGTGAATACGAGGAAAATCAATCCGGCTGGAACCTACGTGTATCTGCGAACCAGCAGCCCTGGAGCTCTGACCAACTCCTGCATACCCCGAGCGCCCCGAACCCCGCGAGGACAACTCAGATCGGGCGGAGGCGCATAACCGGCTCACCGGAAGGTCCGCCGATAGTTACCAAAGGACCTGCTGCTCGCCTTATGTTGATCTTGGTAAACCCGTCGATCCCTACATTTCTCGGCCTGCTGCGCATAAGCCTGTACGCATGCCATGCTCAAGCCTGACTGAAGAGCTACTCTTGCACAACCCTTCCTTAGATAATCATCAAGGCCCGCGATAAATCGGTACATAAAATACTCTCTGGTTGCTAAATCCATAGCTAGTAACAGGGTCGTCTCTTTGCAATCCATACTTCGCCATCGGGTCGTGGAACGAAGGTTCAAATATCATGGCCGCAGAGGAATCGCTGCCGGGCTAAACTCTGCTGGGCCGTGACGAGCGTAATCCCTGAATGAAGCACCACCCTAGGTGATGATTGGGCCTGCCTCTCAGAACCTCTCGTGCTCTACTCGCAGCCTCTCGCCGCTTTGCCCTTCGGGCCCGGGTTGCCTTTACGCGAGGCATAATCGGTAGGGAAAGAAATACGTTAGAGGGGTCCAACTTATAACACAGCTCTAAGGCACGATCTCAGAGTGAGAAGAATGGAAACCAATCCTAAATATCCTATAGCCTCCTGATTATTGTTGTGGTGCACAACACACCGATAATCAAGACTCTACTAGATACGGTTTGTAGACATTTTCCGAGGATTAACTGCTCTGATACCACATTTGTCACGACCCGTTCCGGGGCCCGTGACTGGTGCCTTACCCGGGCACCCAAGTAGACATACATCAGAGTAATCAGCGGAATATAAAACAAAACATGAAACAAAATGAAGTGAGAAACAGTTTTTCTGAGAAAAGTTGCCTTCCGGCATATATATAAACATAAAACTTGAACTCGAACAGTTACATCCCTTTTACAAACTCTGCCCACAACAGATTACATGCACTTAAGAATGATATAACAACAATGGCGGGACAGGGCCCCGCCATACCCCTGAATGTAAGTACCTACAACGACAGGGGACTATACCACTGATAAGCCTCCGGAGAAACGGAGCTTCCCAAACGCTGAACTGTGACCCTATGAGCGAGGATCAACAACTGGTGTACCTCTACCTGCGGCATGAACGCACCTCAAGGAGGTCGATAACAGTACCAAGTATGTGAAATCGAAATATCAGAATGAAATCATAGTAGTCTATATAAAGCAGGAGACATGTATGATAACCAAACTACGATTCACAAAAATAAGCGAATATGTCAAGTCAGGGACTCACGCCCTCAAAGTCATCACTCAAATATAACTATGGGTCTCACGCCCACAACATCAATCATGCCCGTGGAATACCTTCCTCACTGCCGGCAGTCTATGATATAAAAGCACCAAGGAATACACATGAACACCAGGTCCCACCTATGTCATAATAAAACCATACGGGGTAAGTATGAAGGCATAGCCGACTACTAAAACCCACAGTACCAACAATGTCATAAAACTGTATCACAAGGTCTTTCTAGACCGCCACATGCTCGAAGCTGGCCACTCTCCCGCAAAGATCAAATGTGCGTCTAATCTCGAACTTCCCGCACTCGCATAGGCCACACACATAGGCCCGCATGAGGTATTCCCGCATCGAGGGTAGCTACTCCCAAGATCGCCCCGACCCGTGGTCCGCATGGCCACATAGACCACATGGCCATATAGACCGCACACTAACCTGGAACTCTCGTAGCTCCGCATAGGCCACCTGGACCCGCATGAGGTATCTCGAATCATAGTCACACAGATCGCTCGAGGCGTACCTCGACGGGGGCAGCTTAACCCCCGGTATATCATGTCAAGAGGTGAGTGATATAATACTAGCACAACGGCTTATCGTTAAACAATATAAGCACAATAAGAATAACCTCTTACACAAACATCACAAGACACTAACACACGTAGCATCCTAACATGTTTACTTATCAAACTAAATCAAGAAAGTATTACAAGGCTATCACAAACCAAACATAGTCAAGTTATTCACACAAGGTACTTTCTATTTTATGCCAACAAGTTCGGGTTTTTATCCCCAAAGTACTACGTACATTAATTCTTTAAAGAGATCCGTTTCTTTCACAAAAGTCACACGATACCCGTAGTATCAAAAATAGAGTGACTATCTTTTTTAGCAAACCAAAACAATTTCTCTTTTTAAAGACAAGTAACAACCTTCTTTTCCAAAAGTTCAAGTTTGCCTAAGTTCAAATACTTAAGTCTCTTATTTTCGAAAGGTTTCGTAGTTCATAGTCTTAATCACTTAATAATATAATTCTCTTTTTAAAACAATTTGAGAAACATATGCCTTATGTGTGAGTAGGTTATTCTTGTTCATAACAATCTTATTAATGCAACCATGATCTAGGAAATGTAATATCATTTTGTCTCATCTTAGCTTCTATGCAGATGGAGGTTTCTACTGGTTTTAATAATACTTAATTAGTCAATACATTTCCCTTAATTAGCGCTGCAGTGGTTTGTTCGATACCTATTCTCATTTCCGAAATCAACACAAGGCTTTCATAAACAATTAAGTAAATCGTTCCTTTTATTTCGCTTAAGTCGTTATACCTAACTTCCCATAAAGCTAGTATAACTCTTAAGCTTTTTTAAAACCAAGTATTACTCTTCTTTCAAAAAGGATTCTTAATTCTTTTGAAATACTTCAAGATTCTTATTATTTAGAGTCAAGTCAAAAGACATCGCAGTAAAACCACGTTCAGTTAACACACGTACGTCTACCGTACTATATATATTCTTTTAAAATATCATGCTCAAGAGGATAGGAAGAATCACATACCTCGCGACGATTATCGACGATTAGCAAAACGTTCCACGGCTATAACCCGGCTAGCCTTGTCCACCTTTCAAGTAGAACATGCTACTTGCAGAACTTTCAACCTATAAAGGCCATATACGTCTATCAACGTCTAGACTACTCTGTAGAATATTCTAAGCAGAGGGTTCTCTATGCTACGGAAAATCGGGCAGCACTTCCCTACCCGTTAAACTACACAAGTTCATCAGAATACAAATTCCTATGTAAGTACAGTTCAATCTTCTTCTTTAATATTCTTCTGATGTGATTTCAATTCAATTCTCTTCTCTTACACCATCCTTCTATATATCTTATACTCATTTCTATACTACTACAGTATGTAATTTCCAATTACAATAGAAGGACAAGAGTATTTACGTCGATAAGCCCTAAATTATCCAAGTTTAAATGTCGATCCTGAGCAACGTTTAGCTCCTACTCTGGGTGCTCCAACCCGCTCCAAACAACCCTTTAGAAGTTCTACGCAACTTCTTCTTAATACTTCAACCAATTATGAAGATTTTCCTTAGGGTTTCGTTTTGAGACTAAAAGGACATAAGGTAGTATTTCCGGGCTCTACGTATAGAGGTAACTTTGGAATACTACAAGGTATAAGGCTAAGGTATTTTGGAATAGTAACAATACTTGGAGAATACTTTTCTACCAAGGGGGGGGGGGGGGTATTTTATGAGAACAACACTCAAGAGGGGGGGGGGTACTTTCGGCTAGCATCACTAGAGAAGGGGTATTTCTACCAAAGGCCTCACAAAGGGGGAGGGGGAGGCTTGGACGAAAGCCTTACAAAGGGGGAGAGGGATTTCAAGACTTAGAAAGTGTGGAGTGGATGAAGAAGTCTTCAACTAAGGGGGGTATTTATAGGGCCTTCAATGGCCAAGATCAAGACAAGTGGTGGGCAAGTGGAGGGTGAAGATTTGCCCAAGTGCACCCTAGCCATCTACTCCACAAAACACTCCAAACATTGACCCAAGTTTTAGGCCACAAAACATGCCAAGAAACGTGCTCACTTTCGCCACAAGATCGCCCCACTGAGGGTGACAAGTGTCGCCCTCTCGTTGGTCCAAAATATTTCATCTCCCGGAAAAATCCGCCAAAATTATTAAAGTCGCAACCGTAATTTTCCCCTTGCAAAGTTTGGAAAACGTTTCGTCGAAAAATAATTCTTTTCGGGGGTTGTGCACAAATTTTCGCCCCTTGCCTAACTTACGGCTTAAACTTTTGTACGTACGTCCTCACGTACATACTCTGGAAATACGGGGTATAACAGCCATTGCACCCATAACCGCATAAAATCGCATCAAGGAACTATACCAAAAGATAAACTCCTGGATGATGGAGCTATCCAAAACTCGAAAGGCGGTCCTACACTGCAGATCACCAAATCGCGACCTAAACTCGCGCAGATTTAACGCAGCCCGGGCGAGGTCGACGGGAATGTACCAAGTATGTGAAACTGAAAATATTGTAATGAAATCATAACAGTCTAAACAAAACAGGAGACATGTATGATAGCCAACTTACAGTACACAATACATAAGCAGTCATATCAAGTCGTGACGCATGCCTCAAAGTCATTACTAAAATATAACCATGGGTCTCACGCCCATAATATCAATCATGCCCGTGGAATCCTTCCTCATTCCCGGCAGTCCATGATATAATATAACACCAATCGGCATACATGAACACCAAGTCCCACTGTGTCCTAAAAGCAGACGCCAAGTAGGAAAACGAACCACCAAATCCAACTCAGATTATAAAACTGACGGGCAAGTACGAAGCCAACTACCAGATTCAGATGCTACAACAATCGACGGGGTACGTAAAGCTAACTACGGATCCACTGTCGTTACGAGATATGACCGGGCAAGTGCGAAGCTATCTACCGAGCCTATCGTACTAAATCGTGTAATAGCACCGACGGGCAAGTACGAAGCCAACTACGAGCTATCTCGCTACCACCGACGGGCAAGTACGAAAGCTAACTACCATATCCATCTTCCGTCACTAAATCTCATGGAGGGCTAATCCATGGAATAACAATATCCCACGCGTCGCACGCCGAATCCCACATCGTATAAGCATGACCATGGGTAATACAAACAAATCCGAATCTAACCCGCCTCCGGTCACACGCCTAATCCCACATCGTATAAGCATGTCAGGAGTAATACAAATAATGGAAGCATACCCGTGGAATCCCACATCACCGCTTGCGCCCAAGTAATCTTACATAAGCAAGACCCTCCAACCGAGAGTCGCGGCAACGTAATAAAACATAATACTTGCACTCAAAGGCTATCACCAGCACACATAGGCAAGTTCATAAAATCTATAGACTTTCATTTTATAAACTCAAGGCACTTATAGAATAATTCTCAATTAAACAAGCCAAAGTACTTATCAAGGCACACATAGAATAATTCTCTATTAAACAAGCCAAAGTACTTATCAAGGCACACATAGAATAATTCTCAATTAAACAAGCCAAAGTACTTATCAAGGCACACATAGAATAATTCTCAATTCAACAAGCCAAAGTACTTATCAAGGCACACATAGAATAATTCTCAATTAAACAAGCCAAAGTACTACGTACGTACATTCTTTTCAAAAGACTCCTTTTTATGTAAAACCCCAAGATACTAACACCCGTAGTATCAAGGCATGTCTATTTTTCAAAGTAAGTTACTACACTTTTAGAAAACTCATTTCAAAGCTTGAAATCAAGTAACTTCAAATTTTCACAATCTAGGCATCTTATTCCCATTAATCAAAATAGACAACTTTCTTAACCTTCCATAAAGCCGTTATAACCAACTTCCCATAAAGCCGTTATAACCCTTTATGGTTTTAGACATATTCATTCCTTTTATAACCAAGATACTTATACTTTTAAAACCAAGTATCACATACTTACAAATCAAGTTTCTTAACTTTCAAAATACTTCAAGTCTCTTAATATTTAGAAAACAAGTTTCTTCTCTTAAATCATGTCATTTCTCCTCTTTTAAAACAATTAAGTAAATCACTCCTTTTGACTCCCCTAAAGTCATTATAACAACCTTAGGTTTTGGAACTAAGGCACTAGCCAAAAGATTTGGAAACCACTTCCTTTTCAAGACTCTATGTACTTTAAGTAAAATACTTTCACTTTTAAGAATCCAAACTTCACTAAGGAAATGGATTATACAACTTACAATTTAAACATCAAAGTACAATCAAGGAAGTACATAGAACAAATTCTATTTTAGGCAATCCAAGTACAACCAAGGAATGGATCATTTAAGGAGTAGGACATACTTTCTTTATCTTAAGGAATCATGCTAGAAGAGGAGATAGTTCACATACCTTTTAGGCTAAATCCACAAGATAAGCCGAATACGCCGTACGTAGAATTGTTAACCTATAATGGTCACAACATGACTATCAACTTCTAGTCTCTAACGTAGAATAATACTAAGTATACGGTCTCTTATTCTACAGAAAATCGGGCATCACTTCCTTTGTTTCTACATACTTTGCCACCTTTTTCAAGGCCGAATACAATAACCAAACATGCCACATTTAAGGCTCAACATACCAACCAATCAAAGGGGATTACACGCCTTACAATACGTGTAAAATTCCGCCCCACAATTCATACCAAGTAGTTTAATACTCCAAAAGCCATTTCTCGGCTAACTTAATACAACAACACAAGTCCTTTCCAAATTCTTTTCCAATTCCAAGTTCTAAGATCTAACATGTTATATAGTCATAAACAACTTCAACAACTACAATTTCCTTCTTATACAACATGCGATGACTTAAACTAATAATCAACTTGAAATGAAATCTTAAGGCTAAAACATGCTAGTTTTCGGATTAGGGTTCCAATAGCCAATACACTTATAAAACTTCAAACTATATAACTCATGCTTGCTAATATCCATAGCTACAACAATAAGTAAACTTTAATTGCTAAAACGACAAGATTTATACCTTTATAAGCCCTTAAAATTTCCAAGATTCAAAGTCGCGCCTTAGCAATTCTTAGCTCCTTTCCTTTACGCTCCAATCCGTTATTTGAAGCCTTTAGAAGTTCACAACCAACTTCTCTTCCATTTCCAATCCAAAACTAGGAAAACTACTTAGGTTTTCGCCTTGCGACTATAGTGAAAACGTCGTTTTTCCAAAATCTTTCTATTGAGATATCCTTACAATACCATAAGGGACCTTGGGTTTAAGTCTTGTGAATAATAGATCAAAACTACAAATTTTTCTTGTGTGGGAATGGTGAACCCGAGAGCATGTCCATGAAGAACAACAAATGTTGTCATATTTTTCTAAGTGTTGGAGACTTAGTCTTGCACTAGGGTAGTATATAAAACACATTGGAGGGCTTAGATTAAAACACTTGTGGGCTAGGATGAAGAACAATTAATGTTAAGCCAAGTGGACAAGTTGACAAGTCAACAATCTCAAGCTTGCAAGACTTGATCTTCTACAGTAACGACCCGTTCCGGGGCCCGTTACTGGTGCCTTACCCTGGGCACCCTAGTGATACATACATCAGAGAAAATCAGCGGAACATAAAACATGAGTCATTTAACAAGAGATATAATAAATAAACAGGCCAACCAAAAAGCGGTTGCCTTCAAGATATACATAAAACACGAGCAGTTTAATCCTTTTACAACCCCGCCCACAACAAGATTACAGCACTTAAGATATACATGACTATGACGGACAGTGGCCCGCCATACCCACAATGTACAAGAACCTACAACTCGGGAATACCTACTAAAAGATAAGCCTCCGAGAAACGGAGCTTCAAATGCGTTGAATCGTGATCCTATGGCGAGGATCCACGATCGATGTACTCTACCATGCAGATTTAACGCAGCCGGGCGAGGTCGAGACAACAGTACCAAGTATGTGAAACTGCATAATATCAGAAATGAAATCATACTAGTCTATATAAAGTGAGACATGTATGATAACCAAACTACGATTCACAACATAAAATACCATCACTCCAATATAACTATGGGTCTCACGCCCACCACATCAATCAGTTCAGATTATGGCCGCGTGCCCCTAATATCGTGACGGTGTAGACATGTCCATGATGCAACAATAATACCAATGTCCCATGGCCACATGCCCCGGACTCTGATCGGTGTAGACATGTCCATGTGACCTCAACAACAAGACAAAGAATCCAAATGGAAGCATACCCGCGCTACGCGTCGTGTCGATGTCCAAAGGGAAAATAAGACAACATTCCAAATGGACGATACCCGCGCGCTACGCATCGTGTCAGTATGTCCAAAGGGAAATATAAGACAACATTCCAAATGGACGCATACCCGTGCGCTACGCATCGTGTCAGTATGTCCAAAGGGAAACAACAAGGCGGTAATCTAAATGGAAGCATACCCGTGCGCTACGATCGTGTCGAGACGTCCATAGCGATGCACAACAATAATACTATCAACGCGAACGCATCTGCGGAATTTCTTCACACGCCAAGACGCCCAAGTAAGTTCTCAACAAGTCAACCGACCTCCATCGAGACGCCAGAACACGTAAATACAACGCTTTGCACAACAAAGGTTATCACAATAAGCATAGCCAAGCTTCACAACAACAAGCATAGGCAAGTTTCACAACAACACAAAGTACTTTCATTTTATACCAAAGTCCGGGTTTTAACCCCAAAGTACTACATACGTAAGTTCTTTTAAAAGAGATCCATTTCTTTTATAAAAGTCACCCGATACCCGTAGTATTAGAATGACCAACCCACCTTCCTTTTCAAAACCAAGTAACAACATTCTTTTCCTAAGTTCCAGTTTGCCTAGTTTCAATTACTCAAGCTTCTCATTTTCAAATGGTTTCATAGTTCCCAAACTTAATCACTTGATTCCTTTTTAGAACAATTGAGTAACATATGTCATATATGTGAGTAGTTTATTCTTGTTTATAACGATCTTATTACAAAGCCATGATCTAAGATGTAATATCATTTTGTCTTATCTTAGCTTCTATGCAGATGGAGGTTTCTACCGGTTTTAATACAACACATCATTATTCAATACATTTTCCTTTTATTAACGCTGCAGTTGGTCCTGTCGATACACATTCGATTCCCAAATCAAGAAACATTATCCCTTTAAAACCAAGTACTCATTACTCACGAATGAGGTTTCACACAAACATCCACATTAAAACAAATAAGTTAAGTCTCTTATCTTATAAGATCAAGTCTCTTAACTTCTAACATCAGTAAACCATTTTCACTTACATAAGGTCGTTATAACTAACTTCCCATAAAGTTATTATAACACCCTATGTTTTAAACCAACCAAATCACTTAGCACATGTACGCTCACCGTACTACATAGTTCACAACAACATGCTAGAAAAGATAGGAAGAGGTTCACATACCTCGCGACGATTTATCGACAATAAGCAAAATGCTCCAAGTACTACAACCTTGCTAGCCCTTTCCACTCCTCGAGTAGAATACGCTACTCTTAGTACTTTCACCTATAAAGGTCAAAACGTCTATTAACCCCAAAACACAAGTTTCTATCTTTCTATAGAAAATTCGCAAGACTCTCCCGCAACAGCGTAAATCTCCTCCTCTATCGAGGCCGGCTACCAAGCCAACCCGGGGGGGGGGGGGGTTTACACGTCTACCCGGACGTGTACAATTCTACTCAGTAATACTACACAAGTCTACTGCAATACAGTCCTATGTAAATACAGTTGGGATTCTTTATTCTTCAGCTTAAGTCAAAAGACATTGCGGAATACTAAGTAGTTCCATATATAGTAGACTTCAACTATATATTCAACCAAACATGTAATTTCCAATTACAAAAGAGGGACAAGATAAGTACCTCGATAAGCCCAAAATTATCCGAGTTTAATGTCGCTCCTGAGCAAGGTTTAGCTCCACTCCGTGCGCTCCAAACCACTCCAAACAACCCTTAGAAGTTCTAACCAACTTCTACTCACATACTTCAACCAACGATGAAGATTTCCTTAGGGTTTCGGTTTGAGACTAAAGGACAAAAGGTAGTATTTCCGGACTCTACGAAAGAGGTATCTTTGGAATACTACAAGGTACAAGGCTAAGGTATTTTGGGCATTATAACAATACTGGGAGTATTTCTATACCACAACAAGGGTATTATACGAAACAACTAGGCTAGTGGTACCCCACGCCAAGCCTCACTCAAAGGGGGCTCTCGCCAAAGCTCCACAAAGGGGAGGGCTTTGGACGATTTCAACTCACAAAGGAGAGATTTCAAGACTTGAAAATGATTTTGATGAAGAAAGTTCATCAACTAAGGGGGTATTTATAGCAAACCCAAAGGCCAACCAATGGCCAAGATCTAGCCAAGTGCAAGGCAAGTGTAAGGCCAAGATCAAGCCAAGTGCACCCTAGACCCTACTCCTTAAAACCCTCACAAATATCTACACAAAAATCTAGCACCACTTGCCCCCTCAATTCGGCCAAGTGCCGCCCCACATGCTTCCATTGTGAGGGTGACACATGTCACCCTCCCGTTGGTCCAGAATGTTTCGTCTCTCGTAAAAATCCGAAAAAATACAAAACCAAATAGCCGTAATTTTCCCTTCGAATGTTACGAAAAACTTTTCGTCTAAAAACGACTCTAACCGGGTGTTGTGCACAAAGGTAACTTCGGCCAAGCCACCTAGGCGGGGGTGACACGTGTCACCCTCCTATCGCCCTCAAAAACGTCTTCAAAAATATCCACAATGGCCAAAATCTCAAAACAAAGTGGGCCCTACAAAGCCAGAATTTCTCCCGTGGCCCCACGTGACCATTTCCAAAATAAAATCTCAAAATTCTAATATAATTTAAGAAGCCCACATACCAAACTGGGAATCCAATTCTTATTAACGAACCTTTTCTTCACAAATAACCTGAACTTTTCCGCTGAAAAACTCACATCTTTCTTTCTTTTCAAAATTTCGCCATGCACTCTCGCACGTACGTCCTCACATATATACCCTGCAACTACGGGGTATAACATTCTCCCCTCCTTAGAAACATTCGTCCCGAATGTTCCTTCTCAAGACGGATATCGATGAAGTTCCTCTAACAAGTTGTCAACGCCACAGCTTGGCCACGAAATAACACACGTTATCTTCCTTCCTTACTCGTCGTGCCCTTCTCGAACACTTGAACTCTTCTAGTATACGTACCACACTTCATTCATCGCTTCAGTTCCCAAAACCTTGGATTCACCACCTCCAAACTTGGTCATCTCTAGCAGTAATATCCCCTAAGGCCATTCCCGCCTTCACGAACGATTCTGGTCGAACGATCCACAAACTCATACGATGAGTCCTAAACTCGCCTAGCACCTCGTGACTTACCTCTCAAGTGACCACCCAGACCGCCCCACCCCAAATCAGTTACGGTTTGACCCGCAAATGGTCCTAAACCCGACCCCCAACTGCCAAACTCTTGTTCCCGATTCGAACAATCTTACTAATTCACATCATGAAAGCTACCACTTCCATCTCACACTACCCACGGACTTATCACACAAATAAATCCCACGATACTACTCACCCTTATAAAGGTCAAACATAAAACGAATCTTTTACTCAAGACGACCTTACCTCTAAGGTCTCGATCGTGAAATAGTCTACTGCTCACACTTACCATGCCTCCACACGTATCCTTCCAACTAACCATGCATTTTAACTCACACATATCACAATGCTATCCGCACATAGCACACAATAATGAGATCATCATAACAAGCATACCAAAACTCTGAGGTTAAGGATATACCGGTTACCGCTCCACTCTAATCATAGGCCCACTGCAGGCGCATAGTCAGAAGGTGATGAACCAGCCACGGATCCTGGCGTCGAGTCGTAACATCCGCGCTTCCTTGGCAGACGCTCGCAAAATGGCCTGCTGGCCGCATGCAAAACAAACTCCCAATCTAGCACGACACTCTCCAAAATGGAGTCTACCACAATGGTCACAACGAGGTAGGGGTGGCTTCACCGTTAACACCCCGCTCTGCCGAAATCAACCTCGAGCCCCGACCGCCTCAAGACGTGGAGGACCACTGCACGGTGGGGTATATAACTAGTCGCCGCCGAGGCGGTCCGCCTCGAAAGCCACCAAAGGACCCTGCCGCCCCGGCCCTCTTCTCGCTGATCCGTGTCATTCCGCCGACCCTCCGTGCCTCACATCCTAGTGCATGAGCTCGCACGCGGCAATGTCCATGCCCGGCCAAGAGAAACACCCGCACAAGATTCGCCATATAATCATCAAGCCCGTGGCGTAGCGATGCACTTATCCTCCATATCTGCAACTAGCGCAGGGACATATCGAGCCAAAGAATCGAACTCGACATTGTACTCCCGACGGCGCTCTCTGCCTCAAGAACAAAAATCGCCGCGTTCTCCTCAATCGCGGAGGCAAGAAGTGCGTGAGAAAGCCCCAAAACTCATCCCATATCACTGGAGGTGCATGCTCTCCCGAAAGCTCCTATGAATCAAACCAATCGATCATGTATCACGCAGCCGATGCGAACCAAAGGTCACGCACTGTTTCAAGCCTTGATCACCCGCATGATCCGTCAGAATCGCCGATGAACTCGCGCTTCTAAACTCACAGGCCGGGCGGCGCCGCTAAACCCGCCGTCAAGCACAACTCGCATCGCTCGGGCTGCGCGCTCGCATTCTCTCAGATCTCACTAGCGTAACCCTACGCTTTGCCTCTTCGGCTCGTTGCTGGCGAGGCATAATCGTAAAACCGAGATACGCTGGAGGGTACAACTTACAACACGCCTCTAAGGCACGATCTCTGAATGAGAAGAATGGAAACCAATCCTAAATGTCCTATAGCCTCCGATTATAGATGTGGTGCACAACACACCGATAATCAAAACTCTACTAGACACGGTCTCAGACACTTTCCGAGGATTAATCGCTCGATACCACTTTTGTAACGACTGCCCGGTTCAAGCATCGTGCCTTACCCCAGGCACCCTAGTGATACATACATCGAGAAAATCAGCGGAACATAAAACATGAGTCATTTAACAAGAGATATAATAAATAAACAAAGCAACTAAAAATGGTTGCCTTCAAGATATACATAAAACTCCGAATAGCTTTAATCCTTTTACAACCCCGCCACAACAAGATTACATGCACTTAAGATATACACGACTATGACGGACAGGCCCCGAACCTTCTCAGCGACCTACAAAGTGTACCGGGCTGCTTATGATCCCCGAGGCATGCCCAACGCCCTTCTCGTGATGTGCCATACGGAGAGCCACGGTTCGGCTCGTTTCGAGTGAGAGGCTCGCCTCTTATACGCCACCCAAGGAGGTCAAGATAACAGTACCAAGTATGTGAAACTGCATAATATCAGAATGAAATCATACTAGTCTATATAAAGCAGAGACATGTATGATAACCAAACTACGCTCACAACATAAAACAATCATCACTCCAATATAACTATGGGTCTCACGCCCACCACATCAATCAGTTCGTGACATGGCCGCATGCCCCGAATATCAGACGGTAGACATGTCCATGATGCAACAATAATACCAATGTCCCATGGCCACATGCCCCGACTGCATCGGTGTAGACATGTCCACGTGACCTCAACAACAAGACAACAATCCAAATGGAAGCATACCCGCGCGCTACGATCGTGGTCGGTATGTCCAAAGGGAAAATAAGACAACATTCCAAATGGACGATACCCGCGCGCCACGATCGTGTCGGATGTCCAGCGGATAAGACAACATTCCAAATGGACGATACCCGCAGCGCTACGATCGTGTCGTGATGTCCAAAGGGAAACAACAAGGCGGTAATCTAAATGGAAGCATACCCGCGCGCACGATCGTGTCAAGACGCCCATAGCGATGCACAACAATAATACTATCAGCAGAACGCATCTGCGGAATTTCTCCACACGCCAAGACGCCCAAGTAAGTTCTCAACAAGTCAACCGACCCTCCATTGAGAGACGCAGAACACGTAAATACAACGCTTTGCACAACAAAGGTTATCACAATAAGCATAGCCAAGCTTCACAACAACAAGCATAGGCAAGTTTCACAACAACACAAAGTACTTTCATTTTATACCAAAGTCCGGGTTTTAACCCCAAAGTACTACATACGTAAGTTCTTTTAAAAGAGATCCATTTCTTTTATAAAAGTCACCCGATACCCGTAGTATTAGAATGACCAACCCACCTTCCTTTTCAAAACCAAGTAACAACATTCTTTTCCTAAGTTCCAGTTTGCCTAGTTTCAATTACTCAAGCTTCTCATTTTCAAATGGTTTCATATTTCCCAAACTTAATCACTTGATTCCTTTTTAGAACAATTGAGTAACATATGTCATATATGTGAGTAGTTTATTCTTGTTTATAACGATCTTATTACAAAGACCATGATCTAGAAGATGTAATATCATTTTGTCTTATCTTAGCTTCTACGCAGATGGAGGTTTCTACCGGTTTTAATACAACACATCATTATTCAATACATTTTCCTTTTATTAACGCCGCAGTTGGTCCTGTCGATACACATTCGATTCCCAAATCAAGAAACATTATCCCTTTAAAACCAAGTAATCATTACTAAAGAAAGAGGTTTCACACAAACATCCACATTAAAACAAATAAGTTAAGTCTCTTATCTTATAAGATCAAGTCTCTTAACTTCTAACATCAGTAAACCATTTTCACTTACATAAGGTCGTTATAACTAACTTCCCATAAAGCTATTATAACACCCTATGTTTTAAACCAACCAAATCACTTAGCACATGTACGTCTACCGCACTACATAGTTCACAACAACATGCTAGAAAAGATAGGAAGAGGTTCACATACCTCGCGACGATTTATCGACAATAAGCAAAATGCTCCAAGTACTACAACCTTGCTAGCCCTTTCCACTCTCGAGTAGAATACGCTACTCTTAGTACTTTCACCTATAAAGGTCAAAACGCCTATTAACCCCAAAACACAAGTTTCTATCTTTCTATAGAAAATTCGTAAGACCTCCCGCAACAGCAGAATCTCCTCCTCTATCGAGGCCGGCTACCAAGCCAACCAGGGGGTTTACACGCCTACCCGACGTGTACATTCTACTCGAATACTACACAAGTCTACCGCAATACACCCTATGTAAATACGATTCGGCTCTTTATTCTTCAGCTTAAGTCAAAAGACATTGCGAATACTAAGTAGTTCCATATATAGTAGACTTCAACTATATATTCAACCCAACATGTAATTTCCAATTACAATAGAGGGACAAGATATTTACCTCGATAAGCCCAAAATTATCCGAGTTTAAAGTCGCTCCTGAGCAAGGTTTAGCTCCACTCCGCGCGCTCCAAACCACTCCAAACAACCCTTAGAAGTTCTAACCAACTTCTACTCACATACTTCAACCAACGATGAAGATTTCCTTAGGGTTTCGGTTTGAGACTAAAAGGACAAAAGGTAGTATTTCCGGACTCTACGTAAAGAGGTATCTTTGGAATACTACAAGGTACAAGGCTAAGGTATTTTGGGCATTATAACAATACTAGGAGTATTTCTATACCACAACAAGGGTATTATATGAAAACAACTAGGCTGTGGGGTACCCCACGCCAAGCCTCACTCAAAGGGGGCCTCGCCAAAGCTCCACAAAGGGGGAGGGCTTTGGACGATTTCAACTCACAAAGGGAGAGATTTCAAGACTTGGAAAATGATTTTGATGAAGAAAGTTCATCAACTAAGGGGTATTTATAGCAAACCCAAAGGCCAACCAATGGCCAAGATCTAGCCAAGTGCAAGGCAAGTGTAAGGCCAAGATCAAGCCAATTGCACCCTAGACCCTACTCCTTAAAACCCTCACAAATATCTACACAAAATCTAGCACCACTTGCCCCTCAGTTCGCCAAGGTCGCCCACATCTTCCATTGTGAGGTGACACATGTCACCCTCCCGTTGGTCCGAATGTTTCGCCTCTCGAAAAATCCGCAAAATACAAAACGACATAGCCGAATTTTCCCTTCGCAAGTTACGCAAAACGCTTCGGAAAAAACGACTTAACCGTGTTGTGCACAAAGGTAACTTCTGGTTACCACTGGCGGGGTGACACGTGTCACCCTCCTATTGGCCCTCAAAAACGCTCTTCAAAAATATCCACAATGGCCAAAATCTCAAAAGCAGTGGGCCCACAAAGCCGTAAATTTCTCCCGTGGGCCCCACGTGACCATTTCCGAAAATAAAATCTCAAAATTCTAATATAATTTAAGAAGCCCACATACCAAATCTGGGAATCCAATTCTTATTAACGAACCTTTTTCTTCACAAATAACCGGAACTTTTCCGTCGAAAAACTCACATCTTTCTTTCTTTTCAAAATTTCTGTCGTACTCTCGCACGTACGTCCTCACATATATACCCTGCAACTACGGGGTATAACATCTACCATGGTCAATGACCATTTTACCCTTACTATAATTCTTCCAAGACCATATGTGGGGGTGCCACGTGTCGCCCTCTCATTTGTCCATAAAATTCCATAACCATCGTGGGCCCCACAAAACGTAAAATCCTCGGGTGGGCCCCACATGACCAAATCCGTAAAAATAAATTTCCATAATGTTAATAAGTTCCATACTCTTCAAATAATGCATTTTGAGAATCCAATTCTCAACAACGAACATTTTTCCTTTCCGACGTTCGGAAGATTTTCCGTCGGCAAAACGATTCTTCCTTTCGTACTAATTTCCAAGTCTTGATTCCTTACGTACATTCTCTTATACATGTCCTGGACTTACGGGGTGTAACATTCTTCCCCCCTTAGAAACATTCGTCCCCGAATGTTCTTAGTCGGTTTTCAAGCTATACACACTCCGACACAATCTCTATATTATGCCTATCAATCAAAACTGCACAAGACCAACGATGCCACACATGGCCACCACATAACATACGTAAACATATCAATGGACCTTCCGTCCGCGACCCCTTCTCACTAAACTCGAAGGTTACATTCTTCTAAGACACGGGATTCTTAGAGGTTCCTTTCTTTCCTTACTTGTCATACTTTCTCGTACTTCCAAACATATTTAATATACGTACAACATTTCAAATATTGTTTCTGTCACGACCCGAACCCGGGCCCGTGACTGGTGTCTTACCCCGGGCACCCAAGTAGACATATATCAGAGTAATCAGCGGAATATAAAACAAGACATGAAATAATATGAAGTGTGAAACAGTTTATCTGCCCACAACAGTACTACAGACCTCTAAGAGTTTTATAATAACAATGACGGGACAGGGCCCCGCCATACCCCTGAATGTAAGTACCTAAAATGACAGGGGACTATACCAAAGATAAGCCTCCGGAGAAACGGAGCTTCCCAAAACGCTGAACTGTGATCCTAAGAGCGAGGATCGACGACTGGTGTACCTCTACCTGCGGTATGAACACAGCCCCCCGAAGGAGGTCAGTACAACAGGTACCAAGTATGTGAAACTGAAATTACTGTAAATGAAATCATAGTAGTCTATATAAAGCAGGAGACATGTATGATAACCAAACTACAGTTCACAATAAATAAACAGTCATGTCAAGTCAGAGACTCACGCCCTCAAGTTATCACTCAAATATAACTATGGGTCTCACGCCCACAACATCAATCATGCCCGTGGAATACCTTTCTCACTGCCGGCAGTCTATGATATAAAAGCACCAAGGAATACACATGAATACCAGGTCCCACCTGTGTCATAATAAAACCGTACGGGGTAAGTACGAAGGCATAGCCGACTACTAAAACCCACAGTACCAACAATGCTATAAAACTGTATCACGAGGTCTTTCTAGACCGCGCCATATGATCGAAGCGGGCCACTCGCCCTCAGTATCAATGTGCGCGTCAAATCCTGGAACTCACTGCAGCTCCGCATAGGCCACCTAGGCCCGCAAGAGGTAATCCCCGCATCGAGTATAGCTACTCATCGGCATCGTCCTGGACTTTCGTAGTCCGCATGGCCACATGGACCGCATGAGGTATCCCCCGCACACTAACCTGGAACTCTCGTAGCTCCGCATAGGTCACACAGACCCGCATGAGGTATCCCTCGCATCGGGGGGCAGCTTAACCCCCGGTATATCATGTCAAGAGGTGAGTGGTACAATACTAACATAACAGCTTATCGTTAAACAACATAAGCACAATCAAGGGACACCCCTTTACACAAACATCACAAGACACTAACACACGTAGCATCCTAACATGTTTACTTATCAAACCAACAAGAAAGTATTACAAGGCTATCACAAACCAACATAGTCAAGTTGTTCACATAAGGTACTTTCTATTTTATGCCAACAAGTTCGGGTTTTTATCCCCAAAGTACTTCATACATTATCTCTTTAAAAAAGATCCTGTTTCTTTCACAAGAGTCACGCGATACCCGTAGTATTAAAATAGAGTGACTATCTTTTTAAGTAAACCAAAACAATTTCCCTTTTTTAAAAACAAGTAACAACCTTCTTTTCCCAAGTTCAAGTTTGCCTAAGTTCAAAGACTCAAGTCTCTTATTTTCGAAAGGTTTCGTAGTTCATAGTCTTAATCACTTAATAATATAATTCTCTTTTAAAACAATTCGAAAAACATATGCCTTATGTGTGAGTAGGTTATTCTTGTTCATAACAATCATATTAAAGCAGCCATGATCTAGGAAATGTAATATCATTTTGTCTCATCTTAGCTTCTGTGCAGATGGAGGTTTCTACTGGTTTTAATAATACTTAATTAGTCAATACATTTTCCTTTATTAGCGCTGTAGTGGTTTGTTCGATACTTATTCTCATTTTCGAAATCAATACAAGGCGTTCATAAACAATTAAGTAAACCGTTTTTTTATCTCTCTTAAGTCGTTATACCTAACTTCCCATAAAGCTAGTATAACTCTTAAGCTTTTAAAACCAAGTATTACTCTTCTTTCAAAAACGATTCTTAATTCTTTTGAAATACCTCAAGATTCTTATTATTTAGACTCAAGTCAAAAGACATCGCAGTAAAACCACGTTCAGTTAACACACGTACGTCTACCGTACTATATATATTCTTTTAAAATATCATGCTCAAGAGGATAGGAAGAATCACATACCTCGCGACGATTATCGACAATTAGCAAAACGCTCCACCGCTATAACCCGGCTAGCCTTGTCCACCTTTCAAGTAGAACATGCTACTCGCAGAACTTTCAACCTATAAAGGCCATATACGTCTATCAACGTCTAGACTACTCTGTAGAATATTCTAAGCAGAGGGTTCTCTATTCTACGGAAAATCGGGCAGCACTTCCCTACCCGTTAAACTACACAAGTCTACTGTAAATACAGTCCTATGTAAGTACAGTTCAATCTTCTTTAATATTCTTCTGATGCGATTTTAGTTCAATTCTCTTCTCTTATACCATCCTTCTATATATCTTATACTCATTTCTATACTACTATGTAATTTCCAATTACAACAGAAGGACAAGAGTATTTACCTCAATAAGCCCAAAATTATCCAAGTTTAAATGTCGATCCTGAGCAACGTTTAGCTCCTACTCTGGGCGCTCCAACCCGCTCCAAACAACCCTTAGAAGTTCTACGCAACTTCTTCTTACTACATCAACCAATTATGAAGATTTTCCTTAGGGTTTCGTTTAGTGACTAAAAGGATATAAGGTAGTATTTCCGGGCTCTACGTATAGAGGTAACTTTGGAATACAACAAGGTATAAGGCTAAGGTATTTTGGAATTGTAACAATACTTGGAGAGTATTTTTCTACCAAGGGGGGGGGGGGGGGTATTTCACGAGAACAACTAAAGAGGGGGGGGGGTTGTATTTCGGCTAGCACCACTAGGAAAGGGGGGGTACTTCTCGGCCAAGGGCCTCTCGAAGGGGGAGGGGGAGCTCTTGGACGAGAGCTACACTAAGGGGGAGAGGGATTTTCAAGACTTAGAAAGTGTGGATTGGATGAAGAACTCTTCAACTAAGGGGGGTATTTATAGGACTTTCAATGGCCAAGATTAAGGCAAGTGGAGGGCAAGTGGAGGGTGTAGATTTGTACATGTGCACCCTAGCCATCTACTCCATAAATCACTCCAAACATTGACCCATGTTTTAGGCCTCAAAATCGTGCCAAGCCATGCCCTCAATGCCGTCCACTTGAGGGTGACAAGTGTCGCCCTCTCGTTGGTCCAAAATATTTTATCTCTCGGAAAAATCCGCAAAAATAATAAATGTCGCAACCGTAATTTTCCCTTCGCAAGTTTTGGAAAACCTTTCGTCGGAAAACAATTCTTTTCGGGGGTTGTGCACAAATTTTCGTCTCTTGCCTAACTTAAGGCTTAAACTTTTGTACGTACGTCCTCACGTACATACTCTGGAAATACGGGGTATAACAGTTTATGTTCTCCAATCCTTGGAGTTACTATCCAATCTTGGCCATTATGCTACTTGAATTTCCGCTCAGGCTCTTCTCGGTCCTTACGACCTTATTCCGGTGGAACACATCCACAAACTCGTACAACGATTAACTAAACTTGGGCCTTGCATTCTCGTGACCCTATCATATCGCGGGACCTCTACCAACTGACATCACCCCATTCCATACTACCGGTTGACCCGAAATGAGTCCATAACCCGACCCATCGTCATACTTGACTTCTCATTCTTAGTCTGGAATATATCTTTCTCTTATCTCAAGGTACTTCTCACCCTATCCCCCTATTCACTAGAGGTTTGTCATATAGGTCGAAGTATTTCTACCGTACATCCTTCCCTATTGGTCTTACACTTATTATGGGGTAACTACAACTTGTGAACTCTACACAACTATTGTCACGACCCGACCCCGGGCCGCGACTGGTGCCCAACCTGGGCACCCTTCAAATCATACAACATAATAAACTGCGGAAGATAAATAACACTTTTTTTTTTAAACCAAGGCCAAGCCGATAAGGCTGCCATAACATAAAAATTACCCGAAAGGGTCTACATTGTTTAACAATGTAAAAACAACTCTAGCCACCCAAATTTACGATGAATACTGCACTCTAAGATTTGAAAAATACTATGGCGGACAAGGCCCCGCACTTTGAATATACATAGCCATGACAACTCCGAACATTGGAGCCGTCTCAAAATGTGAACCAGATCCTAAGTTCGCGGATCCACAATCAGTACCTAAACTGCGGACATTTAACGCAGCTCGCGGGCCGCATAACAAAAATTTAATATGGAATGTAAATAAAGTACAAGAAATGATCATAAATGTACAAAAGAATGACAGGGGCAAGTATAAAAAGTACATACCAGATCATGCCGTGTCATTACCACTTATGAACTTAATTGCACATCATTATCTTTTCCATTCCATTAAGAGTTATAGCCATATTTTACGTACATATTTAGGAGAAGTCATTAAGTTCATTACCATCTAACTTACTTATCTTTCATAACATAATCCGGCCCTTTATGGAGGGACGCATATACTACCTGGCCCAATCTGGGACGCGATCAAGTCACACAAATATCAAAGCGTGCCCGTGGAATCCCCCATCACTGCCGACAGCTATAAGTGTAAAATATAACCATGTGACGCGTCCGTGGCATCCCACCTCACTGTCGGCGTACACATACACAACATATATATATATATATATATATAACGCGGCCGCATGCCCCAGAATCCCTCATCGTATAAGCATGGTCATAACGTGCCCTCGGCATCCCTCATCGTAGGTGCAGGTCTTCATGGGGAGCTAGCCCATGGAGTAATAATATAACATGCCCCCGGAATCCCTCATCGTGGGTACATGTCTTCACTGGGAGCTAGCCCATGGAGTAATAGTCATACATAGCATGGTCGCATGCCCCGGAATCCCTCATCGTATAAGCATGGCCATGGGTAATAAAACAAATCCGGAAATCTAACCCGCCTCCTGGTCACATGCCCCGGAATCCCACATCGTATAAGCATGTCCAAGGATCAATCATAATGGAAGCATACCCGTGGAATCCCACATCACTGTCGGTACGTCCAAGTAAACTTACAACAAGACAGCCGGCCCTCTAACTGAGAGTCACGACAACGTAAACATATAATACTTGCACTCAAATATATCACAAGAAAACATAGGCAAGTTCATTAAACCTTTAGACTTCCATTTTTATAAACTCATGGCACTTTCGTTTCACACATAAAAATCCGGGAATTTAACCCAAAGTACTACGTGCTTACATTCTTTTCAAAAGACTCCTTTTCATATAAAACCCCAAGATACTAACACCCGTAGTATCAAGGCTTGTTTACATTTTACATAAGTCACTACACTTTTAGAAATACATTTTTCGGCTTCTAAATCAAGTGACTTCTTTCCTTAAAACTTAAGCAATTGATGCTTTTAAATCCATTTGCCTTTCTTTATTTCAAAACATTTATCATTACTTAGAGTAAACCACTCTTAACTTTCCATAAAGCTATTATAACCCACTTCCCATAAAGTCGTTATACTAACTTTATACCTTAGGCAAATACATTCTTTTTATAACCAAGAGACTTATACTTTCAAAATACTTCAAGTCTCTTATCTTTTAGAATCAAGTTTCGTAGTTCATAGTCTTAACACTTCATAACGTAAACTCTTTAATTTAAGCAACATATGCCTTATATGTGTGAATAGGTTATACTTGTTTATACTGATCTCATTAAAGCAGCCATGATCTAGAAAATGTAATACAATTTTGTCTTATCTTAGCTTCTATGCAGATGGAGAATTCTACTTGTTTTAATATAATTTATCGTCATTACATTTTCCTTTATTAACGCTGCAATGGCTTGTTCGATACTTATTCTCATTCGTGCCGTAAATTAGCCAAGTCAACTTGGCTCCAAATACCTCCTAACGACTCTTACCAACATCCCCCATAAGACTTGGTAAGAACTTAGGATAACTCAGACATAACCTTTACATATAGTAAATCAACATACATACTTCTTAACTTCTAAGAGTATAAGGAATCATGAACTAATACCACATGTATATTCCATACATACAATCATGTCAAAGGAAGGAAGAGGTTCACATACCTCGCGACGATTATCGACAAAAAGCAAAATGCTCCAAAGTACTTCAACCTTGCTAGCTATTCCATCCTTCAAGTAGAATACGCTATACTTGGTACTTCAACCTAAATTGGCCATAATACGTCCATTAACCTCTAGCTTCGAACGTAGAATATTCTAAGTGCAAAGTCACTAAATTCGACGAAAAATCGGACAACACTTCCTTTGTTTCTTCATACTTTGCCACCTTTTTCAAGGCCGAATACAATAACCAAACACGCCACATTTAAGGCTCAACGTACCAACCAATCAAAGGGGATTACACGCCTTACAATACGTGTAAAATTCCGCCCCACAATTCATACCAAGTAGTTTAATACTCAAAGCCATTCTCGGCTAACAATATAACAACACATGTCCTTTCCAATTCTTTTTCAATCCAACTTCTTAGGTCTAACATGTTATATAGTCATAAACAACTTAACAATTATAATCACCTTAATCAACTCTTTAGATAACATGCGACGACTAAACTAGTAACTAAATTGAATTACAAACTTAAAGGCTAAATCATGCAACTTTCGGATTCCATCCAAATATTCCATAACACATATCATTCTTCATAATATAATCCACATGATCATTTTTAACTACTACAACATGAAATCTTGAATTATAATAGCAAGACGGAGATTATTACCTCCTTAAGCTAAAAATGATCCAAAACCCTAAGTCGATCCTTAGCAACTCCAACTCCTTTTCTTGACGTTTCAATCCTCTATTTACAACCCTTAGAAGCTTGTGAAAAACTCCTCTTCTATTTCCAACTTCAAAGTTGAAGAACACCTTGGGTTTCCGCCTTGCGACTAACGTAAAAATGCGGTTTTTCCGAAATATTTCTATTGAGATATCCTTACAATATCCTAAGGGACCTTGGGTTAAAGTCTTGTGAATAATGGATCACAATTGCAAAATTTTCTTGTTCACAAAGGCTCAAAGCCGAGAGCAATGTTCCAAGAACAAGTGTTCTTCAATTTTTTTCTAAGTGTAAAATAGCCTTGTCTTGCTACTAGTATGTTTATATAATACATTGGAGGGTCTAGATTACAACACATGTAAAGTTTGGAGGGAAGAGATCAAGCCAAGTGGCCCTTGGACTTAGTCAACAATATCAAGCTCTTAATTAGCAAGACTTTGTCATCTACACATTGGTCAAATGACCATTTCACCCTTGAATATTTCGTCCAAGACTATAGTGGGGGGGTGCCACATGTCGCCCTCCCATTCATCCATAAAATTCCGTAACCCTCGTGGGCCCCACAAAACGTAAAATTCCTCGGGTGGGCCCCACACGACCAAATCCGTAAAATAAATTTCCATAATGAAAATACATTCCATAATCCTCAATTAATGCATTTTGAGAATCCAATTCTCCTCAACGAACATTTTTCTTTCCGACGTTCGGAAGATTTTTCCGTCGGAAAAACAATTTTTCCGTCGGAAAAACAATTTTTCCTTTCGTACCCTTTTCAAGTCTTGTGTTCCTTACATACATTCTCTTAAACATGTCCTGGAGTTACGGGGTGTAACATTCTTCCCCCCTTAGAAACATTCGTCCTCGAATGTTCTTTCGGAGTCCAATCTAATTAGATAGCGACATAGTCTCCTTTTACTGCACCCTTCATACTACATATGCCACCCATGGCCACATAAGAATACTTATACTAAGATGTCAACCTTAGCACTCACGAAGCCAACTAGTCCATACTCATAATTACCTCAAAGTCTGTCTTAATCATCTCTACTAGGTTTACTAGGGTCTGACGACTGTATAATCACCGGGCAATTCTCATATACCCGCTCAGCTACCACCCCAAACACTCACGGGTGTAGTTACCACGAAAGGTTCTTATGGATTCAGGCTCTACTCCTTTACATGTGGTTGCTATCTTTCTTACTGGTCGTACTCTTTCCGTACTTCCAACTCATACTAGCATACATACATAACTTCCATACCGATTCTGGCCTCTAATCTTTGGAGTCACTCTATAAAACAATATAAGGCCATTTCCGGCTTTCACGACCTAGTTTCGGTGGAACGCGTCCACGAACCCGTAGAACAATTAACTAGACTTGGGCCTTGCACTCTCGTGACCCTGTCACGTAGCGGAACTATTACCAACTGATCCCACTCTATTCCAGGCTATGGGGCGACCCGTAACAGGTCCTCACCCGACCCGCCGTTGCACTTAACTCTTATTCTTGGTCTATAATAAATCTTTCTACCCGAGAAGACCTTGTACATCTAAGGTATCAGCGGTCTTCAACATTCTTAGGCTCGCAATTTCCATGCTCCAAGCCTACCTTACACCCCTCAGAACGGGTACAAAAACTTCTCATAATACCATAACCATGTTGTCTCGATCACAACAACCATTACTTACTCTATACGGACCTCATCCGTACAATTCTCTTAAGCCTACCACGTAGCTTAATATATTAACATGGTATTCCATTAAGTTTCTTAACATGTCTTCTTAAGGGTTCACCGCCTCATCGCAGACCTCATCCTTTCCCAATTATCTCAAAATAAAACACAAAACCTTGGCGAGAATTCATTAATCGCTCCATACCTTCCTGTGATCTAGTTAGTCTTTACCAACTCTTGGTAATCTAAAATCATTCTAGGCAACACGCGTCTGACCCTCATACATAACTCCATATAGATGTATGTCACAATACCAACTATACTATAATCATTACCAACCTGGATACGCAATCCACATAGTCCTTCCCGGTCATCACGCTTTCTCGTAGTGCAATCAACATAACTCGTTACGGAGACGACCTAACGACACGGCTCTATCGCACGATCTCGAGTGAGAAGAATGGAAACCAATCCTAAATGTCCTGCAGCCTCCTGATTATAGATGTGGTGCACAACACACCGATAATCAAGACTCTACTAGACACGGTCTGTAGACACTTTCCGAGGACTAACTGCTCTGATACCACTTTTGTCATGAACCGACCCCGGGCCGCGACTGGTGCCCTACCTGGGAACCCTTCAAATCATACAACATAATAAACTGCGGAAGATAAATAACACTCTTTTTTTTAAACCAAGGCCAAGCCGATAAGGCTGCCATAACATAAAAATTACCCGAAAGGGTCTACACTGTTTAACAATGTAAAAACAACTATAGCCAGTCCAGCCCACAGATGAATACAGACCTCTAAGATTTGAACAAATACTATGACGGGACAAGGCCCCGCCGTACCCCTGAATATACATAGCCATGACAACTCCGGAACATTGGAGCCATCTCAAAATGCTTGTCACGACCCGACCCCGGGCCGCGACTGGTGCCCTACCTGGGCACCCCGTTCAGGTATACATCAGAGAATAGCAGCGGAACATACACAACATAAACACATGTGTAAATAATATAACAACACAAAGCCGATAAGGCCGCCTTCCATAATATAAACAAAGTCAAAGTACAACTTTACAACTCGGTTCTTACACCAACCACAAAGGTGAATACAGCACTTAGGAATAACAATCGTGACAGGCCCCGCCATACCACGAATATACAAAATCTACAACATCGGGGACAAGATCGTACTAAAGAAAGACAAGCCTCCGAGAATGGAGCTTCCGGCGTCGATAAGCGATCCTAAGAATGTGGATTCGCCACCGCTACCCTTTCTGCGGCATGAACGCAGCCCCGAGGAAGTGGGTCGACATAATATGTACTAAGTATGTAAAATCGAAAGTATCAGAATTACAACATAAGTTTATAAGAAAGCGGGAGACATGTATGATAACAAAATTACGATACAACGGCCTTGCTAACAATGGGAGTACATCAAGAGAATACGTATAACATCACAATAGCGATCTCCGATCATACCATGGGTAGCGAACCCATAAAAACAGGTGGTATAACGTCTTGGGTGTCTACCCTCATTTATACTCTTACCCTGAAGCAGGTGGTATAACGTCTTGGGGGTTTGCCCCTCATTTATACTCTTATCATGTAGAAGATAGTAACGCAGGTGGTATAACGTCTTGGGGGCTTCCCCCTCATTTATACTCTTATCCTGAAGAAGGTGGTATAGCGTCTTGGGGGTTTGCCCCTCACTGATACTCTTACCCTACCTCAAAACCGGCCGTCATACAATAATTAAGCAAGTTAGCAATCCCCCTAACTTCTTATTAGTCTTATTCATCTACACTCTCATTTTAGTTTACTTAAGGCACTTTCATGTCTTTTATAAGAATCCGGGAATTTAACCCAAAGTACATTTCAAGGCAAGTCACAATACCTTTAGAATTAAAGTAGGTTTCTAAATCAAGTGACTCCTTTTCTTATTAAACCTTGGGCAATTGATACCTTAAAATCAATTTGCCTTTTGTTAACACAAGCCATTTACCTTTGCATAAAGTCAATATAACCAACTCCCCATAAAGTCGTTATATTCACTTTATACCTTAGTCAAGTACATTTTTTTTCATATCCAAGGGACTTATACGATTAAAACGACACAAGTATCACATACTTTAAATCTCTTCAAGTCCCTTAACTTTACTAAGACTTAAGACATCCTTAATATTTCAAAGTAGTGAGTTAACTTCCTAACTCACCCGACTTGGCATTTTATAAGGCTAGTAAAGAATGTCAAAGGCTTGTACGTCCACCGTACTACATACGCTAACTAGTCATGCTCAAAAGATAGGAAAAAGTTCTACATACCTCGTCGGGTCAAACCACTTGCCAAGTACAAAGTCCCGCCCGTAGCACGTCAACCTATAATATTCACAATACGTCTATTAAAGCCTTACTTCAATCGTGGAATATTATAAGTGTTAAGTCTCTATATTCTACGGAAAATCGGACAGCACCTCCTTTGTTTTTACTAACTTTGCCACCTTTTTCAAGGCCGAAAATACAACAACCAAACAGCCCCAATTGGCTCACAATTTTATAGAAGGTAGTCCAATACAATGACTAACTAAACAGCCCCAATTGGCTCACAATTTTATATAAGGTAGTCCAATACAAATGACTAACTAAACAGCCCCAATTGGCTCACAAATAAATAGAAGGTAGTCCAAAATCGGCCATCTTGAGTTCAACAATACCAATTCTATCAAATTTCCATTTCAATCCAAATTGGTAGCATAAAATGATATCAAGTCGCATTTGGTTATAACTACCATAATCTTCAAGTCAATAACATGCGACGATTCTAACAACGATTAAATTGTAATTCAACTTAGTAATGGATTACATTACATTTCGGATTTCCAAGACTAATCAATCCATAATCTTTATAACTTCAATATAACAATTTCATGCTCGCAACATACAAAGCTAACAACAACAATATAAATAATCTTGTAATACTTTCAAAGAACAAGATTATACCTCAATGATTCTAAATCCAACTCCAATCCGAAGTCGCTCCTTAGTAGTTTAGAGCCTCTCCAAGACACCTCAATCCGCTTGTTGAGACCCTTAGAACAATACCAACAATTATCCTTCAAAACTCCAAGCAAAACCTAGAAAGACCCTTTTAGGTTTTCGTTTGCGACTAACCCGAAAACAATCTTTTTCCAAGATTTTTCTATAGAGATGTGTTTACAATACACCTAAGACCCTTGGTTTAAAGTGTGGAATCAAATGGACAAGAAACGAATTTTTTTCTCTCTTGTTGCTAGTGAACCCGAGACCCTCACCAATGAGTTCTTCAATTTGTGAAATTTTCTAAGTGTAAAACTCTCCCTCTACTAGTAGTAATATATAAAGCACCTAGGAGGGTTATGATATAAACACATGGATGGCTTAGATGTAGTCTTACATTAAAAATCAAGACCATTGTGGGACCTTTGACCTTAGTCAATAATATCAAGCCTCAAGTTGCAAGACTTGTCTTGCAACAAAGGTCAAATGACCCTTATGCCCTTGCCAAAATCGTCCAAGGCATAGCAAGGGGGGTGACACGTGTCGCCCTCCCATTCGTCATAATAATACGTTTTTCCGACAATTCCACAATTTCCGATAAATTTTTACAAGCCTCAATTCTTAACACTTGTGAGTTCTTACCTATATTCTTAAGACATGTCCTGTAATTACGGGGTGTAACATTCTTCCCCCCTTAGAAACATTCGTCCCCGAATGTTCTTTCGGAGTCACACTTACAATTTGCGACATAGTTTCCTTTCACAGCCCCGACATACCAAAAATGCCACTCATGGCCACATAAAAGCATTTAAGCAAAAGGAACACTTCAATTAACCTGACAAGTAAGGGCAAAATGGAATACCTGAAGGTATAGGAAATAAGTGAGGATACCTCCTCAACATGTCCTCCTCCGCTTCCCAAGTCATCTCCTCCCGGTTATCATTTCTCCACAGGACTTTGACGGAAGCTACATCCTTGGTCCGCAGTCGCCTGACCTGGCGATCGAGTATCGCTATGGGACTCTCCTCATACGATAACCCCTCTGTTACTTGGACCTCACTAGTAGGAAAAACTCTCGCTGGATCACCGATACACTTCCTCAACATAGAAACATGGAAGACCGGATGTACCGCCTCTAACTCTGATGGCAGATCCAACTCGTAGGCAACCTTGCCCACTCTACGGACGATCTGGTAGGGCCCAATGTACCTTGGGCTGAGTTTCCCCTTCTTACCGAATCTCATCACACCCTTCATGGGTGACACCTTCAAGAAGATCCAATCGTCAACCTGAAACTCCAAATGCCGACGCCGATTATCCGCATATGACTTCTGCCGACTCGAAGCCGCTATGATCTCCCGATAAGCTTCACCTTATCCACGGCCCGTACCAAGTCCGGGCCAACTAATCGTACTCGCCCACGCCGAACCAACCGATCGGCGACTGCATTTCCGCCATATAAAGCCTCGTATGGCGCCATCTCAGATATCGGAATGGTAGCTGTTGTTGTAAGCAAACTCCACAAGAGGAAAATGATCCTCCCAGCTACCACTGAAATCAATCACGCAGGCTCGCAGCATATCCTCAAGTGTCTGGATAGTGCGCTCTGCCGCCGACCGAGGGTGAAATGTCTTTGAGACTCACCTGTCCCTAAACCCTTCGGAAAGACCTCAGGTTAGCCATAACCGGGCTCCTATCGATATAATCGACACCGAACACCGCGGCCTCACTATCTCGGATGTACAATCTGGCATAGTCCTCAGCCGAAAACGTCGTCCTGACTGGAAGGAAATGGGCTGATTTCATCAGCCTGTCAACAATAACCCAAATGGAGTCGTACTTCCTCTGAGTACGAGGTAACCCTGTAACAAAGTCCATGTTGATCATCTCCCACTTCCAAGTCGGAATCTCATAGATCGCAATAAACCATCGGGCCTCGTGCTCGACCTTGACTGCGGCAATTAGGACATCAGGCAACAAAACTCGCCACGTCCTCTTCGTGCCATCCCACCAATACAAACATCCGAGGTCATGGTACATCTTGGTCGACCGGATGAATAGAATATCGGCGTTGTGTGCCTCCCCTGAATCTGGCCGAAGTCTGATACATCGGGAACACACAACCGCCTCAAATCTCAAGACTTATCCGGCGCTACTCGAATAGACTCTTCTCCTCCCAAGAGCTGCATCACGGCACGCACCAACACCGGGTCCTCGAATCGTCGCCTCTTCACCTCATCAACGATGGAAGACTCGCAACCTCACGAACCCGCACCCACTATCGTCGGTATCGATCAATCGAACCCCAAGGCTCGCTAATCGGTGGATCTCGACGACCGTATCCCGCCTCTGCATTACCTCGATAGGCTCCCCATCGACCTACGACTCAAGGCATCAGCAACTACGTTGGCCTTCCCCGGATGGTATAGAATATCAACATCATAATCTTTCAACAACTCCAACCACCGTCTCTGTCTCAAATTAGCTCCTGCTGAAGATATACTGGAGGCTCTTGTGGTCTGTATAAATATCTACATGAACCCCGTACAAATAGTGTCTCCAAATCTTCAAGGCATGAATAACCGCGGCCAACTCTAAGTCATGGGTAGGGTAATTCCTCTCATGCTTCCGTAATTGCCGGGAAACATAGGCTATAAACTTGCCGTGCTGCATCAAAACACACCCTATCCCGATACCCGAGGCATCACAATAGATCACGTACCCATCTAACCCCTCCGGAAGAGTAAGAACTGGAGTTATAGTCAACCTTTCCTTCAGCAACTGGAAACCTTTCTCGCAAGCCTCGCCCATCGGAACTTGGCCGCTTCTCGAGTCACCCTAGTCAGCGGTCTTTGAAATCGAAGCAAGCGCTTCCACAAACCTACGATAATAACTCGCTAGTCCTAAGAAAGCTGCACTCGGTCGGAGTAGTAGGTCTCGGCCAAGACTTGACTGCCTCAATCTTTGCCGTATCTACCCGAACACCATCAGCCCCAATAATATGCCCCAGGAATGCCACTGAGGCCAACCAAAACTCACACTTGGAGAACTTGGCGAATAACTGCCGGCTCCGGAGAATCCCAAGTACCGTCCTCAAGTGATCTGCATGCTCCTGCTCTGACCGCGAATAAACCAGGATGTCATCAATGAATACAATCACAAATGTATCCAAGAATGACTTGAACACCCGGTTCATCAAATCCATAAATACCGCTGGAGCGTTGGTCAAACCGAAAGACATAACCCTGAACTCATAGTGCCCATACCGGGTCCTGAATGCAGTCTTTGGGATATCTGCCTCTCGAACTCGAACCTGATGATAACAGACCGCAGGTCTATCTTTGAGAAACACCTCGCACCCTGCAACTGGTCAAACAAATCATCAATCCTGGGGAGGGGGTACCTATTCTTAATGGTTACCTTATTCAGCTGCCTGTAGTCAACACACATACGCAGCGTCCCATCCTTCTTCTTTACAAACAACACCGGCGCTCCCCAGGGAGATACACTAGGCCTGATAAAGCCTTTCTCTAGCAAGTCTTTCAGCTGGTCCTTCAGCTCCCTCAACTCAGCAGGTGCCATCCGGTATGGCGGAATGGAAATAGGTCGAGTGTCTGGCAACGTGTCAATACAAAACTCGATCTCCCTCTCAGGAGGGATACCCGGAAGATCATCTGGGAACACATCCGAAACTCCCTAACCATCGGCATCGATCAAGAAGCGGCACCTCACCTGCGTATCGAATACCCGAACCAGATGATAGATGTACCCCTTCTGCACCATCTTCCTAGCCTTGAGGTAAGAAATAAACCTACCGCCGGCGTCTTTGTGTTGCCCTCCACTCGATAATCGGCTCGCCAGAAACTGAACCGAACCAACTGTCCCTACCTTATACCCCGTATTTCCAGTATGTGCGTGTGGGCGTCGTAAATTTGAGCCTTAAGTTAGGCATAGGACCGAAATTTGGGCACAAGTGCCGAATAGAGTCGTTTTTCGACGAAACGTTTCCACAGCTTTCGTAGGGAAAATTACGGCTATGTCATTTATAATTTTTGCGGATTTTTCCGAGAGACGAAACATTTTTGACCAAACGGAGGGTGACATGTGTCAACCACACAATGGAAGCAAGTGGGGTGGCTTGGACGATCAAGGCCCAAGAGGGATGGTTGGCCTCGCCGATTGGTTCCTTGATTTGTGCCTTGCTTTGTGGCTTGTTTTGTGGAGTGTTTTGTGGAGTAGGGTTAGGGTGCACTTGGCTTGATCTTGGCCTTACACTTGCCTTGCACATGGCTTGATCTTGGCCATTGGTTGGCCTTTGGTTTTGCTATAAATACCCCCCCTAAGCTTGAAGACTTCATCCATTCCTAAAATCACCAAGTCTTGAAAATCCATCCTCCCTTTCTTGTGCTCTAGCCGTGAGCTTCCCCCTCCCCCTTTTCGTGAGGCCTAGTGGCCGAGAGGGTACTCCCCCCTTCCTAGTGGCCTTCGGCCGAGAGCACACCCCCCCTACCTTGGGGTGTTCTCGTGAGGTACCCCCCTTTGTGGTATTGAAATACTTCTCCAAGTATTGTTATAATGCCCAAAATACCTTAGCCTTATACCTTGTAATATTCCAAAAGTTACCTCTTTGCGTAGAGTACAGAAATACTACCTTTTGTCCTTTTTAGTCTCAAACCAAAACCCTAAGGAAAATCTTCATTGTTGGTTGAAGTTTTAGAGTAGAAGTTGGTTAGAACTTCTAAGGGTTGTTTGGAGCGGATTGGAGCACTCGGAGTAGGAGCTAAGCGTTGCTCAGGATCGACTTTATACTTGGATAATTTTGGGCTTATCGAGGTAAACACTACTGTCCTTCTATTGTAATTGGAAATTACATGTTAGAATGTATAGTTGAAGTATACTATATATAGAACTGAACTTAGTATTGTGGCAATGTCTTTTGACTTAAGCCTGAAGAATAAAGAGCTGAACTGAATTGTAATTACATAGGACTGTGTTACAGTAGACTTGTGTAGTATTACTGTGTAGTAGAATTGTACACGTCCGGTTAGGCGTAAACCCCTGGTTGGCTTGGTAGCCGGCCTCGATAGAGGAGGAGATTTACGCTGTGGCGGGGGGGGAGGTGCTGCCGAATTTTCTGTAGAAAGATGGAAACTTGTGTTTAAGATTTAATAGACGTTTGTGGCCTTATAGGTGGAAGTACTACGAGTAGCGTATTCTACTTGAAGAGTGGAAAAGGCTAGCCGTTACTGATCTTGTGGGCGTTTGCTTCTTGTCGATAATCGTCGCGAGGTATGTGAACCTCTTCCTATCCTTCGAGCATGATGTTTTGTAAACTATGTAGTGAGACGATACGTGCTACATGCGTTAGGTTGGTTCCAAACATAGGGTGTTATAATAGCTTTATGGGAAGTTAGTTATAACGACTCTATGTAGGTAAAAGATTGGTTCATTGATTGTAGAAGTTAAGAGACTTGATCTTGAAAGATAAGAGACTTAACTTGTTTTACTTGGTAATTAACATTTTGTTAAAAGTATTGTGAAACCTCATTCTTGAGTAATGAGTACTTGGTTTTAAAGAATAATGTTTCTTGATTTGGAAATGAGAATAAGTGTCGAACAAACCACAAAGCGCTAATAAAGGAAAGTGTATTGACAAATAACTAATTGATATTAAAACCAGCAGAAACCTCCATCTGCATAGAAGCTAAGATAAGACAAAATTGTATTACATTTCCTAGATCATGGCTGCTGTAACAAGATGGTTATAAACAAGAATAAACTGCTCACACATAAGACATATGTTACTCAATTGTTTTAAAAGGGGATTAAGACTATGAGTTATGAATCTTTTCTAAAAAGAGACTGGAGTAATTGAAATTAGGCAAACTGGAACTCTAGGGAAAAGGAAGGCATTGTTTGTCTTAAAATGGTTTAAAACATAAAGTGTTATAACAGCTTTATGGGAAGTTTAGTTATAACGACTTTATGAAAAAGGGTTTATCATTGATTTTAATGTGGTAACTTGACTTTAAAAGAAAAGTGTTTTGGTTTACCTAAAAATGTAAGTCACTCTATTTTTATACTACGGGTATCGGGTGACTTTTATAAAAGGAATGGATCTCTTTTAAAAAGGTATTTAAAGTACGTGGTACTTTAGGGTTAAAACCCGGACCTTGACATAAAATGAAAGTACTTTGAGTTGTTGTAAAACTTGCCTATGCTTGTTGTTGTGAACTTGCCTATGCTTGTTGTTGTAAAACTTGCCTATTCTTGTCGTGATAGCCTTTGTTGTGCAAGAATTGTGTTTCTATACTACCGCGCCTCTCAATGGAGGGTCGGTTGACTTGTTGAGAACTTACTTGGACATGCCGCGGTGGCGGAGAAATTCCACGCACGCGCTCGTTGATTGTGTTACTTTTGCTAATCGCTTTGGACATATCGACACGATCGTGGCGCACGGGTATGTCACGACCGAACCCGGGCGTGGTCGTGCCTTACCGGGCACCCAAGTAGCCATACATCGAGTAATCACGGAATAAAACAAGACATCAAAATATTATGAAATGCGAAACAATAACTGAGAAAACTTGCCTTCGGCATATATATAAACAACGACTTTTCAACATGAACAGTTTAATCCTTTTCACAAACCACGCCACAACAAGATTTACTGCACTTACGAATGATATGACAACAATGACGGGACAGGGCCCCGTCATACCCCTGAATGTAAGCACCTACAACAACATGGGACTATACCAAGATAAGCCTCCGGAGAAACAGAGCTTTCCCAAAAGCTGAACTGCGACCCTAAGAGCGAGGATCAATGACTGGTGTACCTTTACCTGCGGCATGAACGCAGCCCCCCGAAGGAGGTCGATAACAAAAATTTAGTATGTGAAATCAAAATAAATCATAAATGAAATCATAGTAGTCTATACAAAGCAGGAGACATGTATGATAACCAAACTACAGTTTGACAATAAATAAGCAGTCATGTCAAGTCAGGGACTCACGCCCTCAAGTCATCACTAAAACATAACAATGGGTCTCACGCCCACAACATCAATCGTGCCCGTGGGACACATTCCTCACTGCCGGCAGTCTATGATATGAAAGCACCAAGGAACACACATGAACACCAGGTCCCACCTGTGTTATAATAAAACCGTACGGGGTAAGTATGAAGGCATAGCCGACTACTAAAACCCACCGTACCAACAAGGTCATAAACTGTATCATGAGATGCATGCGGACCGTCACATGATCAAAGCCGCCACTCGCCGCGATATCTAATGTGCGCGTCTAGCCACAGAACTTCCCGCAGCTCCGCATAGGCCAAACTCATAGGCCTGCATGAGGTATAACCCCGCATCGAGGGTAGCTACTCCCCGGCATCCGCCTGGACTTCGCAGTCCGCATGGCCACATGGACCGCATGCCCATAAAGGACGCAAACTAACCTGGAACTCTCGTAGCTCCGCATAGGCCCCTGGGACCCGCATGAGGTATTCTCGAATCATAGGTCCATCGACCCGCCTGAGTCTACCCCGCATCGGAGGGCAGCTTAACCTCCGGAACAGTCAAGGTGAGTGGTACAATACCAACATAACGGCTGATAGCGAAACTATTTAGGCGCAATCGAGGGGAAACCCCTACAAACATCACAAGATACTAACACACGTAGCATCCTAGCATATGTACTTAACAAATCAACAAGAATGTATTACAAGGCTATCACAACCCAACACAATCAAGTTATACACACAAGGCACTTTCTACTATATGATTAACAAGATCGGGTTTTTATCCCCAAAGTACTTCATACATTAACTCTTTGAAAGATACGTTACTCTCACAAAAACCACACAATACCCGTAGTATATGAAAATAGAGTGATTATCTTTTGAAGTAAATCAAAACACTTACCCTTGTAAAATCAAGTAACAACATTATTTTCCAAACGTCTAAGTTTGCCTAATTTCAAATGTTCACGTTTCTTATTTTAGAAGGGTTTCGTAGTTCATAGTCTTATTCATTTAAGAATATAATTCTCTTTTAAACCATCTGAGAAACATAAGCCTTATATGTGAGTAGGATATTCTTGTTTATAACAATCTTATTACAGCAGCCATGATCTAGAAAATATCATTTTGTCTCATCTTAGCTTCTATGCAGATGGAAGTTTCTACTGGTTTTAATCTGTCAAAACATTTCCTTTTATTAACGATGCAGTGGTTTGTCGATACACATTCTGATTTCCGAGATCAGTAAAACATTCTTAAGCCGTTATACCTAACTTCCCATAAAGCTAGTATAACTCTTAAGTTTTCAAAAACCAAGTATTACTCTCCTTTTAAAAAGATTCAAAAATCTTTTGAAATACTTCAAGTTCTTTATTATCACATAACCAACCAGTTATAGTTCGAATAAGTTACCTTTTAAAAACCACAAGTATTTTCTTACATTCATAAAGCTGTTATAACCAACTTCCCATAAAGCCGTTATAACACTTTATGTTTTAGACCAACCAAATACATTTAACACATGTACGTCTACCGTACTACATAGTTACACACATATCATGCTAGAAGAGATAGGAAGAGGTTCACATACCTCGCGACGAGTATCGACTAATAGCAAAACGCTCCAAGTATCTCTGCCGCTACTCCTTAAGCCAAGTATATCGCGCCACACGTAGTACTTCAACCTATAAGGCCACAAGGCGCTTATTAACATCTAGATCTTATCGTAGAACATTCTACATAAAATTCGTGACCTCCCCGCACAGTAAATCTCCTCCTCTATCGGGGCCGGCTACCAAGCCAACCGGGGGGGGGGGGTTATACGTCTAATCCGGACGTGCACAATTCTACCTCACAGAAAAGCTACACAAGTCTACTGTAATACAGTCCTAAGTAAATACAGTTCAGTACTCTTCTTTCGAAAAGGTTTCTTATTATTCAGGCTTAAGTCAAAAGACATTGCCGATAACAACGTTCAGTTCTATATATAGTATACTTCAACTATATAGTCTAACAATCGTGTAATTTCCAATTACAATAGAGGGACAAGATATTTACCTCGATAAGCCCATAATTATCCGAGTTTAAATGTCGATCCTGAGCAAGGTTTAGCTCCTACTCCGTGCGCTCCGACCCGCTCCAAACAACCCTTAGAAGTTCTAACCAACTTCTACTAATTACTCCAACTAACTATGGAGATTTTCCTTAGGGTTTCGGTTTTGTGACTGACGGGAAGTATAATAGTATTTCTGGGTTTTTCGTATAGGTATAACCTTAGAATACAACAAGGTATACGGCTAAGGTAATTTGGGCATTATAACAATATTTGGAGAGTATTTCTACACCACAAAGGGGGGTATTATACGAAAACAACTAGGCTAGGGGGGGGGTACCCCACGGCTAGCACCACAAAGGGGAGAGGGGGAGGCTCTCGGCCACAAGGCCACTCAAGGGGGAAGGGGGAGGCTCTTGGACGAGAACCACAAGAAGGGAGATGGATTTTAACACTTAGAAGATTTGTGGAAAGGATGAATAATTCATCAAAGGGAGAGGGGTATTTATAGGTCAAGTGAAGACCAACCAATGGCCAAGATCATGCCAAGTGCAAGGCAAGTGTAAGGTGTAGATTTAGCCATGTGTTGTGTGGGTCCCACCTTATCAATCTACCACACAAATATCCTACCAACTACTTGACAAAAATGGAGCAAGCAATTCGTCCATTACCGCCCATTCACTACGTCCAATGTGAGGGTGACACTTGTCACCCTCCCGTTGGTCCAAAATGTTTCGTCTCTCGGAAAAATCCGCAAAAAATATAAATGACATAGCCGGAAATTCCCCTACAAAAGCTGTGGAAACGTTTCGTCAAAAAACGACTCTAATCGGGTGTTGTGCACAAACACAAATCGGCCAAGCCTTATTAAAAAGTTCAAATTTTCTACGTACGTCCTTACGTACATACTCTGGAAATACGGGGTATAACAGTATGCTTCCATTTTGATACTGCTTTATTGTTTCCCTTTGGGCATACTGACACGATGCGTAGCGCACGGGTATGTTTCCATTTGGAATGCTGTCTTATTGTTTCCTTTTGGACATACTGACACGATGCGTAGCGCACGGGTATGCTTCTATTTTAATTGCTGTCTTGTGGTTCCCTTTTTGGACATACTGACACGATGCGTAGCGCACGGGTATGCTTCCATTTGAATTGTTAATACAGCTTTGGCATCAGGTAGGACTTGGTGTGCAGGTGTACTTCTTGGTGTTATCATATCATAGACTGCCGGCAGTGAGGAAGGCATTCCACGGGCATGATTGATGTGAAGGGCATGAGACCCTGACTTGATATAACTGATATATGTGTGTACTGTAGTTTGGTTATCATTCATGTCTCCTGCTTTATATAGACTGCTATGATTTCATTTACTGATTTTCTGATTTCACATACTTGGTACTGTTATCGACCTCCTTGGCCGCGTTCATGCCGCGGTAGAGGTACATCGGCCGTGGATCCTCGCTCTTAGGATCACGCCAGCGTATTAGGAAGCTCCGTTTCTCGAGGCTTATCTTTTGGTATGTGTTCCCGAGTTGTAGGTTCTTGTACATTCGGGGTATGGCGGCCCGTCCCGTCATAGTTGTTGTAAATCTTAGAGTGCAGAGTAATTGTGGCGGGGGTTTGTAAAAAGGATAACTGTTCGGGTTTTATGTATATATATACTGAAGGCAACTGTTGGGTTGGCCTGTTTATTTATTATGTCTCTCATTTCATGTGTAAAGTTTTTATTTCCGCTGGTTTTCTCTGATGTTGTATCACTAGGGTGCCCGGGGTAAGGCACCAGTCACGGGCCCGGGTTCGGGGCGTTACAAGTGGTATCAGAGCAGTTAATCCTCGGAAAGTGTCTACAGACCGTGTCTAGTAGAGTCTTGATTATCGGTGTGTTGTGCACCACATCTATGATCAGGAGGCTATAGGACATTTAGGATTGGTTTCCATTCTTCTCATTCTGAGATCGTGCCTTAGAGCTGTGTTGTAAGTTGGACCCCTCTGACGTATCTCGTTTTTACCAGTTATGCCTCCGCGCAAGGCAACCAGAGCCCAGAAGGGCAAGGCAGCCGAGGGAGCTGCTAGTGAGATCTGAGGAGTACGAGGCGCAGCGATGCATACTGAGATTGTGCTTGAGACGGCGAGTTTTGCGACGCCCGGCCAAAGCGAGTTTAGAGCGCGGCGATGCCGAGACCACGCACTGAGCCTCGGTCTCACACTGGAAGCGATGAGATGGGGTACAAGGAGATGGCGATTGCTGGCCGTGGTCGTGGCGAGCATGAGGATAGGTGGATCGCAGCATTCAGTTCTGTAGCACCAGTGGTTCACCCCGGCGAATAGTTTGAGGCTACGGGACTTTACGAGTTGTAGCCCGCCAGAGTTTTATGGGTCGAGGCCTGAGGATGATCCGCAGGAGTTCATCCGGCAGTTACAGCGGGTCACGAGAGTGATCAAGACTTCGGAGACCGCGTCGGTGATCTTAGGTTCGCATCGGCTGCGTGATACCGCCGATCGGTTTGATTCGTGGAGTTGTCCCGGGAGAGCATGCGCTTCCAGCATATGGGACGAGTTCTCGAGGCATTCTCACTCACTTCTTGCCTCCGCAGATGAGGAGGGCACGCCGGCAGTTTATGATCTTTGAGGCGAGCCGCGTCTGATTCGGGAGTACAACGTGGAGTTTGACTCGTTGGCTCGGTATGTCCCCGCTTTAGTGGCAACCATGGAGGATAGAGTGCACCGCCACGTCACCGCTAGATGATTACTTGACAGAGGCTTGTTCGGTGTAGCTCTTCACCGGGCATGGACATTGCCCGCATGCGAGCTCATGCACCGGATGTGAGGCACGGAGAGATCGGCGGAATGACCGAGTCGAAAAGAGGCCGAACAGCAGGTCCTTTGGTGACTTTCGAGGCGCATCGCCGCCAGCAGACTAGTTATGCGCCTCCGCCGGTCTGAGTGGTCCTCCACAATCTTCAAGGCATCGAGTATTCGGAGCGGTCGGGGCTCGAGGTTCAGATTTTCGGGAGAGCAGGGGTGTTAGCCAACTGAAGCCACCCCTACCTCGTTGTGACCGTTGTGGTAGACTCCACAGTGGGGAGTGTCGTGCTAGTCCAGGAGTTTGTTTTACATGCGGCCAGCAGGGCCATTTTGGGAGAAACTGTCCGACCAGGGGTAGCACTGGTAGGATAGCACAGGCTACGAGATCAATTGCGGGTTCTTCACCTTCCACAGCTAGGCAGGATGTTCATACACCGGCGGGCCACGGTAGAGGTCGCGGTGGAAGTTCCCAGTTTTAGCGGTCCTTTGAACCGCCTATTTTCAGGTATATCCTTAACCCTCTAGAGACTTGTATGTATTGATGTTAAGATAATGTGTTAAGTGTTATGTTCGGATAGCTTTGTGCTAATATGTGATTTAGAAACCTGGTGAGTGTAGAAGGGTAAGCCTGGGGGCATGGAAGTGTGAACCTTAGACTATTTCACGATTGAGACCTTAGAGGTAAGGTCGTCATGAGTAAAAGATTTATTTTATGTTTGACCTTTATCCGAGTGCGTAGTATACGTGGGATTTATTTGTGTGATAAGTCCATGGGTAGTGCGAGATGGAAGTGTTAGCTTTCATGACGTGTGTTGGTAAGATTGTTCCGTATCGGGAACAAGAATGTGGCGCGATTGTGGGGTCGGGTTGAGGACCATTTGAGGTCAACCCGCGGCCGGTTTGTGGTGGGGTCGGTTCGAGGTGGTTCCGCCGGTGGTAGGTCACGAGGATGCTAGGCCCGGTTTAGGTGACCATCGTATGAGTTCGTGGATCGTTCTACCAGATCGGTTCGTGAAGGCGGGAATGGCCTTAAGGAGATCGAAGTTAGTAAGATGACCAAGTTTGAGGTAGTAACTCCAAAGGTTGGAAACGAAGCATTGGCCAGTGTGGTACGGATACTAGAAAGAGTTCGAGTGTTCGAGAAGGGTACAACGAGTTGGGAGAAGTGAGCGTGTTTTTGTGGCGGTGTGGCATGATTGTTTTAGTAAGTATAGTAGTGAAGACTATCTTGGCGCATGTTTGTTTTGAGACTTAGAAGGAACATTCGGGACGAATGTTTCTAAGGAGGGGAGAATGTTATACCCCGTATTTCCAGAGTATGTACGTGTGGACGTACGTACGAAATTTGAGCCTTAAGTTAGGCATAGGACCGAAATTTGGGCACAAGTGTCGAATAGAGTCGTTTTTCGACGAAACGTTTCCACAGCTTTCGTAGGGAAAATTCCGGCTATGGCATTTATATTTTTTTCGGCTTTTTGCGAGAGACGAAAAATTTTGGACCAGCGGGAGGGTGACGTGTGTCACCTCACATTGGAGGCAAGTGGGGTGGCTTGGGCGATTGGGCCCAAGAGGGATGGTTGGCCTTGGCGATTGGTTCCTTGATTTGTGCCTTGCTTTGTGGCTTGTTTTGTGGAGTGTTTTGTGGAGTAGGGTTAGGGTGCACTTGGCGATCTTGGCCTTACACTTTCCTTGCACATGGCTTGATCTTGGCCATTGGTTGGCCTTTGGTTTTGCTATAAATACCCCCCCTAAGCTTGAAGACTTCATCCATTCCTCAACTCACCCAGTCTTGCAAATCCTTCCTCCCGGTCTTGTGCTCTGCCGTGAGCTTCCTCCCCTTTTCGTGAGGCCTAGTGGCCGAGAGGGTACTCCCCCCTTCCTAGTGGCCTTCGGCCGAGAGCACCCCCCCCCTACCTTGGGGTGGTCTCATGAGGTACCCCCCTTGGTGGTATTGAAATACTCCTCCCGTATTGTTATAATGCCCAAAATACCTTAGCCTTATACCTTGTAATATTCCAAAAGTTACCTCTTTGCGTAGAGTACGGAAATACTACCTTTTGTCCTTTTTAGTCTCAAACCAAAACCCTAAGGAAAATCTTCATTGTTGGTTGAAGTTTTAGAATAGAAGTTGGTTAGAACTTCTAAGGGTTGTTTGGAGCGGATTGGAGCACTCGGAGTAGGAGCTAAGCGTTGCTCAGGATCGACTTTATACTTGGATAATTTTGGGCTTATCGAGGTAAACACTACTGTCCTTCTATTGTAATTGGAAATTACATGTTAGAATGTATAGTTGAAGTATACTATATATAGAACTGAACTTAGTATTGTGGCAATGTCTTTTGACTTAAGCCTGAAGAATAAAGAGCTGAACTGAATTGTAATTACATAGGACTGTGTTACAGTAGACTTGTGTAGTATTACTGTGTAGTAGAATTGTACACGTCCGGTTAGACGTGTAAACCCCCCCCCCCTGGTTGGCTTGGTAGCCGGCCTCGATAGAGGAGGAGATTTACGCTGTGGCGGGGGGGGGGAGGTGCTGCCGAATTTTCTGTAGAAAGATGGAAACTTGTGTTTAAGATTTAATAGACGTTTGTGGCCTTATAGGTGGAAGTACTACGAGTAGCGTATTCTACTTGAAGAGTGGAAAAGGCTAGCCAAGATTCTGATCTTGTGGAGCGTTTTGCTTCTTGTCGATAATCGTCGCGAGGTATGTGAACCTCTTCCTATCCTTCGAGCATGATGTTTTGTAAACTATGTAGTACGGTAGACGTACATGTGCTAAATGAGTTTGGTTGGTTCCAAACATAGGGTGTTATAATAGCTTTATGGGAAGTTAGTTATAACGACTCTATGTAGGTAAAAGATTGGTTCATTGATTGTAGAAGTTAAGAGACTTGATCTTGAAAGATAAGAGACTTAACTTGTTTTACTTGGTAATTAACATTTTGTTAAAAGTATTGTGAAACCTCATTCGTGAGTAATGAGTACTTGGTTTTAAAGAATAATGTTTCTTGATTTCGAAATGAGAATAAGTGTCGAACAAACCACAATGAGACTAATAAAGGAAAGTGTATTGACAAATAACTAATTGATATTAAAACCGGAGAAACCTCCATCTGCATAGAAGCTAAGATAAGACAAAATTGTATTACATTTCCTAGATCATGGTCTTTGTAACAAGATGGTTATAAACAAGAATAAATTGCTCACACATAAGACATATGTTACTCAATTGTTTTAAAAGGGATTAAGACTATGAGTTATGAATCTTTTCTAAAAAGAGAGTGGAGTAATTGAAATTAGGCAACCGGAACTCTAGGGAAAAGGAAGGCATTGTTTGTCTTAAAATGGTTTAAAACATAAAGTGTTATAACTTTATGGGAAGTTTAGTTATAACGACTTTATGAAAAGGGTTTATCATTGATTTTAATGTGGTAACTTGACTTTAAAAGAAAAGTGTTTTGGTTTACCTAAAAATGTAAGTCACTCTATTTTTATACTACGGGTATCGGGTGACTTTTATAAAAGGAATGGATCTCTTTTAAAAAGGTATTTAAAGTACGTGGTACTTTAGGGTTAAAACCCGGACCTTGACATAAAATGAAAGTACTTTGAGTTGTTGTAAAACTTGCCTATGCTTGTTGTTGTGAACTTGCCTATGCTTGTTGTTGTAAAACTTGCCTATGCTTGTCGTGATAGCCTTTGTTGTGCAAGAATTGTGTTTCTATACTACCGCGCCTCTCAATGGAGGGTCGGTTGACTTGTTGAGAACTTACTTGGACATGCCGGCAGTGACGGAGAAATTCCACGGGTACGTTCCTGTTGATTGTGTTACTTTTGCTAATCGCTTTGGACATACTGACACGATGCGTAGCGCACGGGTATGCTTCCATTTTGATACTGCTTTATTGTTTCCCTTTGGGCATAAATACACGATCCGTGGCGCACCGGTATGTTTCCATTTGGAATCTTTGTCTTATTGTTTCCTTTTGGACATACCGACACGATCGTAGCGCACGTATGCTTCCATTTTGATTGTTGTCTTGTGGTTCCCTTTTTGGACATACTGACACGATGCGTAGCGCACGGGTATGCTTCCATTTGAATTGTTAATACAGCTTTGGCATCAGGTAGGACTTGGTGTGCAGGTGTACTTCTTGGTGTTATCATATCATAGACTGCCGGCAGTGAGGAAGGCATTCCACGGGCATGATTGATGTGAAGGGCATGAGACCCTGACTTGATATAACTGATATATGTGTGTACTGTAGTTTGGTTATCATTCATGTCTCCTGCTTTATATAGACTGCTATGATTTCATTTACAGTATTTTACAGTTTCACATACTTGGTACCTGTTATCGACCTCCTTGAGGCTGCGTTCATGCCGCAGGTAGAGGTACATCGATCGTGGATCCTCGCTCTTAGGATCACGCCAACGTATTAGGAAGCTCCGTTTCTCGAGGCTTATCTTTTGGTATGTGTTCCCTGAGTTGTAGGTTCTTGTACATTCGGGGTATGGCGGGCCACGTCCGTCATAGTTGTTGTAAATCTTAGAGTGCATGAGTAATGTGTGGTTTGTAAAAAGGATAACTGTTCGGGTTTTATGTATATATATTGAAGGCAACTGTTGGGTTGGCCTGTTTATTTATTATGTCTCTCATTTCATGTGTAAAGTTTTTATTTCCGCTGGTTTTCTCTGATGTTGTAGCACTAGGGTGCCCGGGGTAAGGCACCAGTCACGGGCCCGGGTTCGGGGCGTTACACCTACAGTCAACATTGGCATAACAAGAAGCCAACCAGTCCATACCCATAATGACATCAAAATCTGTCATCTCCAGCTCTATCAAGTCTGCAAGGGTCTGACGACTGTAAATAAATACCGGACAACCTCTATACACCCGCTCAGCTAACACCGAATCACCAACTGGCGTAGCTACCTCAAACGGTTCTATCGACACCGGCTCTACTCCGATTCTACCCGCAATAAGAGGGGACACATAGGACAAGGTAGAACCTGGATCTATCAATGCATAAACATCACAGCCTGAAATCAGTAATATACCTGTGACGACGTCAGGGGAAGCCTCCTGATCCTGGCGGCTGGCTAGAGAATATATGCGGTTCTGGGGACCGCTAGAACTGGAACCACCACCACGACCTCTACCGCGGCCTGCCGGTCCGTGAGTACCCTGCCCTCCGGGGCGCATAACCACAGAAGGAGAAGAAGACCCAACAACTGATCCCGTCGGCTGTCTTTGTACCACCCATACTGCCTCTAGACGGACAATCTCTCTTCAAATGGCCCAGCTGGCCACAAGAGTAACAAGCTCCCGAAGCTCTGCGACACTCGCCCTGGTGGAACCTACCGCATCGAGCACACTGAGGTGTGGGTGGTCCCGATCGGTGACGGTTCCTGCCTCCCTGAAATCCTGTAGTCCCGGAGCCCACGACCGCTCGACCGACTGGCTGGTCAGACCTCTTGCCAGAAAACCGTGACGGAGCACTCTGTGCTGGCTGGAACGTGGACCTACTCTGCTGCTGAGGCTGTCCGCCTCGAAAACTGCCCTGAGACCCCGATGTCCTGGCCCTCTTGGGCTGGCCTGCGTCAATCTGGTCCTCCCTCTCTCTATCCTCTATCCCCTGTGCATAGGCCTGCATCCGGGCGATGTCCATACCGGGCTGAAGAGCCACCCCCAAGCATGCTGTAATCATATGACGGTCTAGCCCCATCACATAACGATGAACTCTATCCGCCATGCTAGCTACAATAGTGTGAGCATGCCTGGCCAAGGAGTCAAACTCCAGGCTGTACTCCCTAACGGTCCTCCCGTTCTGCCGCAAGGTCAAAAATCTGTCTACCCGGGCTCTCCTCATCTCGGGAGGTAAAAAGTGATCCATAAAGGCCTCTGTAAACTCCTCCCAAACAGCTGGAAGAGCATCATCACCTCTCGAAAGCAACCACGACTCAAACCAGTTCAACGCAATATCGCGCAACCCAGAAGAGGCTAGTGTAATGCACTGTCTCAAGCCCTAAGGACTGCAGGTCCATTGTAGCCGTCGAGCGAACTCCTGCGGATCCTCATCGACCTCGAACCATAAAACTCGGTGGATAACATCCCGAAAATCCCTAATCATAAAATCGGCTCTGGGTCGCCGCTCTCTGCTCGCCGCCGCCATTATATCTTGGTCAATAACCGACCGCTCCTCGTAGTCTCTATACTCGCACTGGCCGGGAACTGGAGGGTGCAGTATTGGAACCTCGAGCTACCGCCGCTCTCGGCTCCTCTAAAATCGCAGCGTGGCTGAACTCGCCGACCCGCTACTACCTCGGGCATAGTCGTGCTCGAGCCTGTAACCTCTCGAGTACCGCTAGCGACTCCCGCCGCTTTGCCCTTCCGGGCTCGTCGCTTCGTGAGGCATAGCTGTTTCATAAGAAGAGGTCGAGAGGATTCAACCTAATAAGACACTCTAATGCACGATTTGAGAGAGAAAATGGAAACCAATCCTAAATGTCTGCAGCCTCACGATTATAGATGTGGTGCACAACACACCGATAATCAAGACTCTACTAGACACGGTCAGCAGACACTTTCCGAGGACTAATCGCTTCGATACCACTTTTGTCACGACCGACTGGCGCGATCGTGCCCTACCCAGGCACCCTGTTCGTATACATCGAGAGAATAGCATGAACATACACAACATAAACACATGTGTAAATAATATAACAACACAGCTGGCCGATAAGGCCGCTTCCATAATATAAACAAAGTCAAAAGTACAACTTTACAACTCGGTTCTACCCAACCACAAAGGTGAATACAGACCTCTAGGAATAACAACTGTGGCGGGACAGGGCCCCGCCATACCCTGAATGTACAAAATCTACAACATCAGGGACAAGACTGTACCAAAAGAAAGACAAGCCTCCGGAGAATGGAGCTTCCGACGTCTGATAAGCGATCCTAAGAATGTGGATCTGCCACCGCTACCATTTCTCGCGTGAACGCGGCCGAGGAAGGGGTCGATCACAATATGTACTAAGTATGTAAAACTGGAAAGTACTGTAATTACAACATAAGTTTATAAGAAAGACGGAGACATGTATGATAACAAAATTACAGTACACAGTGCCTTTCTAACAATGGGAGTACATCAAGAGAATACGTATAACATCACAATAGCAGTCTCCCGATCATACCATGGGTAGCGAACCCATAAAAACAGGTGGTATAACGTCTTGGGGTGTCTACCCCTCATTTATACTCTTACCCTGAAGCAGGTGGTATAACGTCTTGGGGGTTTGCCCCTCATTTATACTCTTATCCTGTAGAAGATAGTAACGCAGGTGGTATAACGTCTTGGGAGCTTCCCCCTCATTTATACTCTTATCCTGAAGAAGGTGGTATAGCGTCTTGGGGGTTTGCCCCTCACTGATACTCTTACCCTACCTCAAAACCGGCCGTCATACAATAATTAAGCAAGTTAGCAATCCCCCTAACTTCTTATTAGTCTTATTCATCTACACTCTCATTTTAGTTTACTTAAGGCACTTTCATGTCTTTTATAAGAATCCGGGAATTTAACCCAAAGTACATTTCAAGGCAAGTCACAATACCTTTAGAATTAAAGTAGGTTTCTAAATCAAGTGACTCCTTTTCTTATTAAACCTTGGGCAATTGATACCCTAAAATCAATTTGCCTTTTGTTAACACAAGCCATTTACCTTTGCATAAAGTCAATATAACCAACTCCCCATAAAGTCGTTATATTCACTTTATACCTTAGTCAAGTACATTTTTTTTCATATCCAAGGGACTTATACGATTAAAACGACACAAGTATCACATACTTTAAATCTCTTCAAGTCCCTTAACTTTACTAAGACTTAAGACATCCTTAATATTTCAAAGTAGTGAGTTAACTTCCTAACTCACCCGACTTGGCATTTTATAAGGCTAGTAAAGAATGTCAAAGGCTTGTACGTCCACCGTACTACATACGCTAACTAGTCATGCTCAAAAGATAGGAAAAAGTTCTACATACCTCGTCGGGTCAAACCACTTGCCAAGTACAAAGTCCCGCCCGTAGCACGTCAACCTATAATATTCACAATACGTCTATTAAAGCCTTACTTCAATCGTGGAATATTATAAGTGTTAAGTCTCTATATTCTACGGAAAATCAGACATCACCTCCTTTGTTTTTACTAACTTTGCCACCTTTTCAAGGCCGAAAATACAACAACCAAACAACCCCAATTGGCTCACAATTTTATAGAAGGTAGTCCAATACAATGACTAACTAAACAGCCCCAATTGTCTCACAATTTTATATAAGGTAGTCCAATACAAATGACTAACTAAACAGCCCCAATTGGCTCACAAATAAATAGAAGGTAGTCCAAAATCGGCCATCTTGAGTTCAACAATACCAATTCTATCAAATTTCCATTTCAATCCAAATTGGTAGCATAAAATGATATCAAGTCGCATTTGGTTATAACTACCATAATCTTCAAGTCAATAACATGCGACGATTCTAACAACGATTAAATTGTAATTCAACTTAGTAATGGATTACATTACATTTCGGATTTCCAAGACTATAATCAATCCATAATCTTTATAACTTCAATATAACAATTTCATGCTCGCAACATACAAAGCTAACAACAACAATATAAATAATCTTGTAATACTTTCAAAGAACAAGATTATACCTCAATGATTCTAAATCCAACTCCAATCCGAAGTCGCTCCTTAGTAGTTTAGAGCCTCTCCAAGACACCTCAATCCGCTTGTTGAGACCCTTAGAACAATACCAACAATTATCCTTCAAAACTCCAAGCAAAACCTAGAAAGACCCTTTAGGTTTTCGTTTGCGACTAACCCGAAAACAATCTTTTTCCAAGATTTTTCTATAGAGATGTGTTTACAATACACCTAAGACCCTTGGTTTAAAGTGTGGAATCAAATGGACAAGAAACGAATTTTTTTCTCTCTTGTTGCTAGTGAACCCGAGACCCTCACCAATGAGTTCTTCAATTTGTGAAATTTTCTAAGTGTAAAACTCTCCCTCTACTAGTAGTAATATATAAAGCACCTAGGAGGGTTATGATATAAACACATGGATGGCTTAGATGTAGTCTTACATTAAAAATCAAGACCATTGTGGGACCTTTGACCTTAGTCAATAATATCAAGCCTCAAGTTGCAAGACTTGTCTTGCAACAAAGGTCAAATGACCCTTATGCCCTTGCCAAAATCGTCCAAGGCATAGCAAGGGGTGACACGTGTCGCCCTCCCATTCGTCATAATAATACGTTTTTCCGACAATTCCACAATTTCCGATAAATTTTTACAAGCCTCAATTCTTAACACTTGTGAGTTCTTACCTATATTCTTAAGACATGTCCTGTAATTACGGGGTGTAACAATGCTGAACCAGGATCCTAAGCTCGCGGATCCATAACTGTGTACCTAAACCTGCGGACATGAACGCAGCCCGAAGTCGATAACAAAAAATTTAATATGGAACAAAAATAAAGTACAGTAAACAAATCATAACTGTACAAAAGAATGACAGGGGCAAGTATAAAAAGTGCATACCAGATCCTGCCGTGTCATTACCATTTATGAACTTAATTGCACATCATTATCTTTTCCATTCCATTAAGAGTTATAGCCATATCTTACGTACATACTTAGGAGAAGTCATTAAGTTCATTACCATCTAACTTACTTATCTTTCATAACATAATCTGGCCCTTTATGGAGGGACGCATATACTACCCGGCCCAATCTGGGACGCGATCAAGTCACACAAATATCAAAGCGTGCCCGTGGAATCCCCAATCATTGTCGACATCTATAAGTGTAAAATAAAACCATGTGACGCGCCCGTGGCATCCCACCACACTGTCGGCGTACACATACACAACACATATATATATATGTATATATATAACGCGGCCGCATGCCCCGGAATCCCTCATCGTATAAGCATGGCCATAACGTGCCCTCGGCATCCCTCATCGTAGGTGCAGGTCTTCATGGGGAGCTAGCCCATGGAGTAATAATATAACATGCCCTCGGAATCCCTCATCGTGGGTACATGTCTTCATGGGGAGCTAGCCCATGGAGTAATAGTCGTACATAACATGGTCGCATGCCCCGGAATCCCTCATCGTATAAGCATGGCCATGGGTAATAAAACAAATCCGGGAATCTAACCCACCTCCTGGTCACATGCCCCAGAATCCCACATCGTATAAGCATGTCCAAGGATCAATCATAATGGAAGCATACCCATGGAATCCCACATCACCGCTTCTGCGTCCAAGTAAACTTACAACAAGACAGCCGGCCCTCCAACTGAGAGTCACGACAACGTAAACATATAATACTTGCACTCAAAGCTATCACAAGCAAACATAGGCAAGTTCATTAAACCTTTAGACTTCCATTTTTATAAACTCATGGCACTTTCGTTTCACACATAAAAATCCGGGAATTTAACCCAAAGTACTACGTGCTTACATTCTTTTCAAAAGACTCTTTTTCATATAAAACCCCAAGATACTAACACCCGTAGTATCAAGGCTTGTTTACATTTTACATAAGTCACTACACTTTTAGAAATACATTTTTCGGCTTCTAAATCAAGTGACTTCTTTCCTTAAAACTTAAGCAATTGATGCTTTTAAATCCATTTGCCTTTCTTTATTTCAAAACATTTATCATTACTTAGAGTAAACCACTCTTAACTTTCCATAAAGCTATTATAACCCACTTCCCATAAAGTCGTTATACTAACTTTATACCTTAGGCAAATACATTCTTTTTATAACCAAGAGACTTATACTTTCAAAATACTTCAAGTCTCTTATCTTTTAGAATCAAGTTTCGTAGTTCATAGTCTTAACACTTCATAACGTAAACTCTTTAATTTAAGCAACATATGCCTTATATGTGTGAATAGATTATACTTGTTTATACTGATCTCATTAAAGCAGCCATGATCTAGAAAATGTAATACAATTTTGTCTTATCTTAGCTTCTATGCAGATGGAGAATTCTACTTGTTTTAATATAATTTATCGTCATTACATTTTCCTTTATTAACGCTGCAATGGCTTGTTCGATACTTATTCTCATTCGTGCCGTAAATTAGCCAAGTCAACTTGGCTCCAAATACCTCATAACGACTCTTACCAATATCCCCCATAAGACTTGGTAAGAACTTAGGATAACTCAGACATAACCTTTACATATAGTAAATCAACATACATACTTCTTAACTTCTAAGAGTAGAAGGAATCATGAACTAATACCACATGTATATTCCATACATACAATCATGTCAAAGGAAGGAAGAGGTTCACATACCTCGCGACGATTATCGACAAAAAGCAAAATGCTCCAAAGTACTTCAACCTTGCTAGCTATTCCATCCTTCAAGTAGAATACACTATACTTGGTACTTCAACCTAAATTGGCCATAATACATCCATTAACCTCTAGCTTCGAACGTAGAATATTCTAAGTGCAAAGTCACTAAATTCGACGGAAAATCGGACAACACTTCCTTTGTTTCTACATACTTTGCCACCTTTTTCAAGGCCGAATACAATAACCAAACACGCCACATTTAAGGCTCAACATACCAACCAATCAAAGGGGATTACACGTCTTACAATATGTGTAAAATTCCGCCCCACAATTCATACCAAGTAGTTTAATACTCAAAACCATTCTCGGCTAACAATACAACAACACAAGTCCTTTCCAATTCTTTTTCAATCCAACTTCTTAGGTCTAACATGTTATATAGTCATAAACAACTTAACAATTATAATCACCTTAATCAACTCTTTAGATAACATGCGACGACTAAACTAGTAACTAAATTGAATTACAAACTTAAAGGCTAAATCATGCAACTTTCAAATTCCATCCAAATATTCCATAACACATATCATTCTTCATAATATAATCCACATGATCATTTCTAACTAATACAACATGAAATCTTGAATTATAATAGCAAGACGGAGATTATTACCTCCTTAAGCTCAAAATGATCCAAAACCCTAAGTCGATCCTTAGCAACTCCAACTCCTTTTCTTGACGTTCCAATCCGCTATTTGCAACCCTTAGAAGCTTGTGAAAAACTCCTCTTCTATTTCCAACTTCAAAGTTGAAGAACACCTTGGGTTTCCGCCTTGCGACTAACGTAAAAATGCGGTTTTTCCGAAATCTTTCTATTGAGATATCCTTACAATACCCTAAGGGACCTTGGGTTAAAGTCTTGTGAATAATGGATCACAATTGCAAAATTTTCTTGTTCACAAAGGCTCAAAGCCGAGAGCAATGTTCCAAGAACAAGTGTTCTTCAATTTTTTTCTAAGTGTAAAATAGCCTTGTCTTGCTACTAGTATGTTTATATAATACATTGGAGGGTCTAGATTACAACACATGTAAAGTTTGGAGGGAAGAGATCGCTGCCGCCCTCGACTTAGTCAACAATATCAAGCTCTTAATTAGCAAGACTTTGTCATCTACACATTGGTCAAATGACCATTTCACCCTTGAATATTTCGTCCAAGACTATTGTGGGGGTGCCACGTGTCGCCCTCCTATTCGTCCATAAAATTATGTAACCCTCGTGGGCCCTACAAAACGTAAAATTCCTCGGGTGGGCCCCACACGACCAAATCCGTAAAATAAATTTCCATAATGAAAATACATTCCATAATCCTCAATTAATGCATTTTGAGAATCCAATTCTCCTCAACGAACATTTTTCCTTTCCGACGTTCGGAAGATTTTTCCGTCGGAAAAACAATTCTTCCTTTCGTACCCTTTTCAAGTCTTGTGTTCCTTACATACATTCTCTTAAACATGTCCTGGAGTTACGGGGTGTAACAACTATAGTCTCAGTTCACTTACCATTCTTGTCAACATTCTTAAATTTTCACTTTACTAATCAAAGTATTCCTACCTCTGGGGGTACTATCACTTACAACTGCTAGCAACAAAGGGAAAACATATATGCTACGACGAAATCTGAATCTATCAATGCACGTATGATCCAAAAGAATCGAGATATACCTGTAACCCCATGCGATGTCGCCTCCTGATCCTGTCCAGTAGTCACGTCATCTATGCGGTTCGAAGGACCTCCAGAACTATAAACTCCACCCAGACCTCTACCATGACTGGCTGACATCTGAACACCCTGCCCTGGGGGACGCACATCTGTGGAGGAAAGGAAACCAACCATCGGCCTCATAGGCTGAGCCACCTCACCAGTGCTCCTTCTAAAAGGACATACCCTCAGAATATTGCCCGGATGGCCACAATAAAAACAAACACCTGTGCCATAACGGCATTTACCCGAATGACGCTTACCACATCTGAAACACTGAGGAATAGGTGGCCTCGACTGAGAAAGTCCTCTGCTCCTCTGAGAACCTCGACCCCTGGAGCTTGGATCGGCTCCTAAATACCTTGTGGGGTCCAATCTCCCACCTATGCTCTGCGAGGGTATGTACTGGGTAGGCTGCGCCGAATATCTCACTCGCTGCTGAGGCTGCTCGTCCAAAAACTCACCGGGATAACCAACCGGTCTAGCCCTCTTACGCTGATCTCCACGTTGGCCCTATACCCTCTGTACACCTGTCTGTACTGGCCGAATAACCTCCTGCTGATGAAACTGTAGCACCGCTATCTTTTTCAATAACATAACTGCTTCCCTCATGACCCTATAGTCTTCTCCTAACTGAGAAACTGGAGGCTCAGTGCCGGGTCTCAAAACTCGGCGAAGAACTCGCCGATCATGAACAACATCCAGATACCCACGAGCATAAGCCCTATCAACTCTCTCGAGTCCGATGGTAGCTCTCGCTACTCTTTTGCCCTATCATGCATTGTTGCTCTCCTGAGGCATACCAGAACACAAAAATACGTCAGAGAGGAATTATCTTACTAACACAGCTCTAGGGCACGATCTTAGAGTGAGAAGAATAGAAACCAACTCCTAAATGTCCTGTAGCCTCCTGTTTATGGGTGTGGCGCGCAACACACCGATAATCAAGACTCTACTAGACACGGTCTGTAGATATTCCGAGGACTGACTGCTCTGATACCACTCTGTCACGCCCCGAACCCCGGGCCCGTGACTGGTGCCCTACCTGGGCACCCTTCTACCTTAACAACACAAGTAAACTGCGGAATTTAAATAACACCTCATTTTTTTTCTTTCAAACCAACGTACGTGCAAGGGCAAAGCCGACAAGACTGCCATATAATATACATAATCAAAAGACACTACAATGTACATGAGTCCAATCCCACATATGAATACAGACCTCTAAGAGTTATACTGAACTATGACGGGATAAGGCCCCGCCGTACCCATAACCGTACAAAAGGCTGTACTGAAGGAACTATACCAAAAAGATAAACTCCTGGACAGATGGAGCTATCCAAAAACTCGAAAGGTGGTCCTACACTGCAGATCACCAAAGCTGCATTACCTAAACTGCGGCGTGAACGCACCCCGGGCGAGGTCAAGAAGAATGTACCAAGTATGTGAAACTGAAAATACTGTAATGAAATCATAACAGTCTAAACAAAACAGGAGACATGTATGATAGCCAACTTACAGTACACAATACATAAGCAGACATATCAAGTCAGGGACGCATGCCCTCAAAGTCATTACTAAAATATAACCATGGGTCTCACGCCCATAATATCAGTCATGCCCGTGGAATCCTTCCTCACCGCTTCGGCCCATGATATAATATAACACCAATAGGCATACATGAACACCAAGTCCCACTGTGTCCTAAAATCAGACGCCAAGTAGGAAAACGAACCACCAGATCCAACCTGTATCATAAAACTGACGGGGGCAAGTACGAAAGCCAACTAACAGATCCAGCCTGCGTAAACAACTAACGGGGGCAAGTACGAAAGCTAACTATCAGATCCAGCATGTCGTCACGAGATATGACCGGGGCAAGTGCGAAAGCTATCTACCGGAGCCTATCGTACCAAACTGTGCAATAGCACTGACGGGGGCAAGTACGAAAGCCAACTACCAGAGCCATCCTGCGTCAGCCACCGACGGGGGAAAGTACAAAAGCTAACTACCAGATCCATCCTATGTCACTAAATCTCATGGAGGGCTAATCCATGGAATAACAATATCCCACGTGGTCGCATGCCCCGGAATCCCACATCGTATAAGCATGACCATGGGGTAATACAAACAAATCCGGGAATCTAACCCGCCTCCTGGTCACATGCCCCGGAATCCCACATCGTATAAGCATGTCCAAGGAGTAATACAAATAATGGAAGCATACCCGTGGAATCCCACATCACCGCTTGCGTCAAGTAATCTTACAATAAGACAGCCGACCCTCCAACCGAGAGTCGCGGCAACGTAATAAAACATAATACTTGCACTCAAAGGCTATCACCAGCACACATAGGCAAGTTCATAAAATCTATAGACTTTCATTTTATAAACTCAAGGCACTTATAGAATAATTCTCAATTAAACAAGCTAAAGTACTTATCAAGGCACACATAGAATAATTCTCAATTAAACAAGCCAAAGTACTTATCAAGGCACACATAGAATAATTCTCAATTAAACAAGCCAAAGTACTTATCAAGGCACACATAGAATAATTCTCAATTAAACAAGCCAAAGTACTTATCAAGGCACACATAGAATAATTATCAATTAAACAAGCCAAAGTACTACGTACATACATTCTTTTCAAAAGACTCCTTTTTATGTAAAACCCCAAGATACTAACACCCGTAGTATCAAGTCATGTCTATTTTTCAAAGTAGGTTACTACACTTTTAGAAAACTCATTTCAAAGCTTGAAATCAAGTAACTTCAAATTTTCACAATCTAGGCATCTTATGCCCATTAATCAAAATAGACAACTTTCTTAACCTTCCATAAAGTCGTTATAACCAACTTCCTATAAAGCCGTTATAACCCTTTATGGTTTTAGACATATTCATTCCTTTTATAACCAAGAGACTTATACTTTTAAAACCAGGTATCACATACTTACAAATCAAGTTTCTTAACTTTCAAAATACTTCAAGTCTCTTAATATTTAGAAAACAAGTTTCTTCTCTTAAATCATGTCATTTCTCCTCTTTTAAAACAATTAAGTAAATCACTCCTTTTGACTCCCCTAAAGTCATTATAACAACCTTAGGTTTTGGAACTAAGGCACTAGCCAAAAGATTTGGAAACCACTTCCTTTTCAAGACTCTATGTACTTTAAGTAAAATACTTTCACTTTTAAGAATCCAAACTTCACTAAGGAAAATGGATTATACAACTTACAATTTAAACATCAAAGTACAATCAAGGAAGCACATAGAACAAATTCTATTTTAGGCAATCCAAGTACAACCAAGGAATGGATCATTTAAGGAGTAGGACATACTTTCTTTATCTTAAGGAATCATGCTAGAAGATGAGATAGTTCACATACCTTTTCGGCTAAATCCACAAGCTAAGACGAATACGCCGTACGTAGAATTGTCAACCTATAATGGTCACAACATGACTATCAACTTCTAGTCTCTAACGTAGAATAATACTAAGTATACGGTCTCTTATTCTACGGAAAATCGGGCAGCACTTCCTTTGTTTCTACATACTTTGCCACCTTTTTCAAGGCCGAATACAATAACCAAACATGCCACATTTAAGGCTCAACATACCAACCAATCAAAGGGGATTACACGTCTTACAATACGTGTAAAATTCCGCCCCACAATTCATACTAAGTAGTTTAATACTCCAAAAGCCATTTCTTGGCTAACTTAATACAACAACACAAGTCCTTTCCAAATTCTTTTCCAATTCCAAGTTCTAAGATCTAACATGTTATATAGTCATAAACAACTTCAACAACTACAATTTCCTTCTTATACAACATGCGACGACTTAAACTAATAATCATCTTGAAATGAAATCTTAAGGCTAAAACATACTAGTTTTCGGATTAGGGTTCCAATAGCCAATACACTTATCAAACTTCAAACTATATAACTCATGCTTGCTAATATCCATAGCTACAACAATAATTAAACTTTAATTGCTAAAACGACAAGATTTATACCTTTATAAGCCCTTAAAATTTCCAAGATTCAAAGTCACGCCTTAGCAATTCTTAGCTCCTTTCCTTTATGTTCCAATCCGCTATTTGAAGCCTTTAGAAGTTCCCAACCAACTTCTCTTCCATTTCCAATCCAAAAGTAGGAAAACTACTTAGGTTTTCGCCTTGCGACTAACGTGAAAACGTCGTTTTTCCGAAATCTTTCTATTGAGATATCCTTACAATACCCTAAGGGACCTTGGGTTTAAGTCTTGTGAATAATAGATCAAAACTACAAATTTTTCTTGTGTGGGAATGGTGAACCCGAGAGCATGTCCATGAAGAACAACAAATGTTGTGATATTTTTCTAAGTGTTGGAGACTTAGTCTTGCACTAGGGTAGTATATAAAACACATTGGAGGGCTTAGATTAAAACACTTGTGGGCTAGGATGAAGAACAATTAATGTTAAGCCAAGTGGACAAGTTGACAAGTCAACAATCTCAAGCTTGCAAGACATGATCTTCTACCATGGTCAATGACCATTTTACCCTTACTATAATTCGTCCAAGACAATATGTGGGGGTGCCACGTGTCGCCCTCTCATTCGTCCATAAAATTATGTAACCCTCGTGGGCCCCACAAAACGTAAAATTCCTCGGGTGGGCCCCACATGACCAAATCCGTAAAAATAAATTTTCATAATGTTAATAAGTTCCATACTCTTCAAATAATGCATTTTGAGAATCCAATTCTCAACAACGAACATTTTTCCTTTCCGACGTTCGGAAGATTTTCCGTCGGAAAAACAATTCTTCCTTTCGTACTAATTTCCAAGTCTTGATTCCTTACGTACATTCTCTTATACATGTCCTGGACTTACGGGGTGTAACATTCTTCCCCCCTTAGAAACATTCGTCCCCGAATGTTCTTAGTCGGTTTTCAAGTTATACACACTCCGGCACAATCTCTATACTATGCCTATCAATCAAAACTGCACAAGACCAACGATGCCACACATGGCCACCACATAACATACGTAAACATATCAATGGACCTTCCGTCCGCGACCCCTTCCCACAAAACTCGAAGGTTACAGTCTTATCACAAACAAGATCTTAGACATGGGCCTTGCACCCTCGTGACCCTATCACGTAGCGGAACTACTACCAACTGATCCCACTCCATTTCAAACTATGAGGCGACCCGTAATAGGTCCTCAACCCGACTCAGCGTCGCACATAACTCTTATCCTTGGTCTGACTTAAAATCTTATTGCCAGAGAAAGCCTTATATATCTAAGGTCTCGGCAGTTATCAATATTCTTAGGCTCGCAATTCCCATGCTCCAAGCCTACCTTACGATCCCTCAGAACGGGTACAATAACTTCTCACAATACCATAATCGTGTCGTCTTGATCACCACAAACCTTACTTACTCTATACGGATCTCATCCGTATAATCCTCTTACGCACACCACGTAGCTTAATCTATTAACACGACATTCCATTAAGTTTCTTAACATGACTTCTTAAGGGTCCACTGCCTTATCAGACAGTTCATCCTTTCCCAATTATCCCAAAATAAAACATAAGACCTTGGCGAGAATTCATTAACTGTTCCATACCTTCCCGATATCTAGTTAGTCTTTACCAACTCCTGGTAATCTAAAATCATTCTAGGCAACACGCGTCTGACCCTCATACATAACTCCGTATAGATGTATGTCACAATGCCAACTATACTATAATCATTACCAACCTGGATACGCAATCCACATAGTCCTTCCCGGTCATCACGCTTGCTCGTAGCTGCAATCAACATAACTCGTTAGGGAGAGACGACCCTAACAACACAGCTCTATCGCACGATCTCAGAGTGATAAGAATGGAAACCAATCCTAAATGCCCTGCAGCCTCCTGATTATAGATGTGGTGCACAACACACCGATAATCAAGACTCTACTAGACACGGTCTGTAGACACTTTCCGATGACTAACTGCTCTAATACCACTTTTGTCACGACCCGACCCCGGGCCACGACTGGTGCCCTACCTGGGCACCCTTATATTCATATAACATAATAAACTGCGGAAGATAAATAACACCCTTTTTTTTCTTTTTTTTTTAAAACTAAGGTCAAACCGATAAGGCTGCCATAACATAAAAATTACCCGAAAGGGTCTACACTGTTTAACAATGTAAAAACAACTCTAGCCAGTCCAGCCCACAGATGAATACAGACCTCTAAGATTTGGACCAATGCTATGACGGGACAAGACCCCTCTGTACCCCTGAATATACATAACCATGACGACAAGCTCCGGAACATTGGAGCCATCTCAAAATGCTGAACCAGGATCCTAAGCTCGCGGATCCACAACTGTGTACCTAAACCTGCAGACATGAACGCAGCCCCCCGAAGGGGGTCAGTACAACAGGTACCGAATATGGAACGGAAAATAAGGTACAGTAACAAATCATAACATAAGTCCTACCGGCTTATCATACATAACATAAGCACCACCGGCTTACCATATATAACATAAGCACCACCGGCTTATCATACATTACATAAGCAAGTTAAGAAACCCCTAACTTCTTATTAGCTTGTTCATATACACTCTCATTTTTGTTTACTTAAGGCACTAACATGTCATTATAAAATCCAGGAATTTAACCCAACGTACTACGTGCCTCTACTCCTTTAAAATGATTCTCTTTCAAATAAAACTTCCAAGATACTAATAACCGTAGTATCAAGTCATATCTACTTTTCAAGGCAAGTCACAATACCTTTTAGAAATACATTTATAGGCTTCTAAATCAAGTGACTTCTTTCTTTAAAACCTTAAGCAATTGGTACCTTTAAAACAATTTGCCCTTCTTTATTTCAAATCATTTCTTTGCTTACATTACTGAAGAAACCCATTCTTTTCATCTTCCATAAAGTTGTTATAACCAACTTCCCATAAAGCCGTTATAACTCTTTATGTCTTAGACAAATTCATTCCTTTTATGACCAAGAAACTTATACTTTCAATTCAAATCACATAGCTTTCAAAATACTTCAAGTCTCTTAACTTTTAAGAAAACAAGTTTCTTAACTTTAGAATGGCAAGAAACCAATACTTTCCAAATCAAGTATTCTATACTTTTAAATCAATTCATTTCTTCCTTTAAGAATCAAGTCTCATAACTTGAAAAAAATACAGTCTCTTAACCTTTTAAAAATTTGAGGTTCATAGTCTTAAAACTTCATACGTAAATTCTTATAAATTAAGTAACATATACTTTGGTGCGTTGTGAATAAGTTATACTTATTTATAACGATCTTAATCGAGTAGCCATGATCTAGAAAATGTAATACAATTTTGTCTTATCTTAGCTTCTATGCAGATGGAGAATTCTACTCATTTTAACTCAATTGATTGTCATTACATTTTCCTTTATTAACGCTGCAGTGGCTTGTTCGATTCTTATTCTCATTTGTGCCGTAACTTAGCCAAGTCAACTTGGTTCCAAATACCTCCTAACGACTCTTACCAACATCCCCCATAAGACTTGGTAAGAACTTAGGATAACTTAGACATAACTTTTACGTAGAGTAAATCAACATACATACCTCTTAACTTCTAAGAGTAGAAGGAATCATGAAATAGTACTACATGTATATTCCATACATAGAATCATGTCAAAAGAAGGAAGAGGTTCACATACCTCGCGACGATTATCGACAAGTAGCAAAATGCTCCAAAGTACTTCCACCTTCATAGTTATTCCATCCTTCAAGTAGAATACGCTATACTTAGTACTTCAACCTATAATGGCCATAATACATCCATTAACTTCTTACTTTAGACGTAGAATATTATAAGTGCAAAGTCACTAAATTCTACGGAAAATCGGACAGCACTTCCTTTGTTTCTTCATACTTTACCACCTTTTTCAAGGCCGAATTCAATAACCAAACACGCCACATTTAAGGCCCAACAACGCAATTAACAATAGGGGATTACACGCCTACTAGACGTGTAAAATTCCGCCCCCACAATTGATATCAAACTAATACAACTACAAGTGTAAATTCGGCAACTTGAGACACAACAACACCAATTCTTAACCAATTCCTTTTCAATCCAAATTGTTTAGTATAACATGATATCAAGTCGCAATCGATTATAACTACTACAATCTTCAAGTACGTAACATGCGACGATTCAAATTAACGACCAAATTGTAATCCAACTTCAAATGGCTTATATGTCATTTCGTATTTTAGGCTACAACCATCCATATCACTTATAAATCTTCAACACATATACTTCATGCTAGTAAAATGTAAGGCTAACAACAATATATAATCTTGTAACACTTTAAGAGAACAAGATTGTTACTTCAACGAGTCTTAATCCAACTTCAAATCCAAAGTCGCTCCTTAGCAACTTAGAGCCTCTTTGTTACACCCCGTAGTTCCAGGGTATGACGTACCTATGAAAATACGACAGTAATATTGGAAAGAAAGAAAGGTGTGATTTTTCGACGGAAAAGTTTCCGGGTTTTGTGAGGAAAAAGGTTCGTTAATGGGAATTGGATTCACAAATTTGGTATTCGGACTTTTTGGAATATTTAAGAATTATGGAATTATATTTTCCGGAATTGGTCACGTGGGGCCCATGGGAGGAATTTACGGGTTGTGGGGCCCACTTTATTTTCGGATTTTGGCATTACGGATTTTTTTTCCGAGAGATGAAATATTTTTGACCAATAGGAGGGCGACATGTGTCACCCCTTGGTGACACTTGGTGGACGAAATTGTGGACATTGATTGGCACGTTTTTGGCATGAAAAAGGCCAAAAACATTTGGTCAAAGTCTTGAAGATATTTTGTGTAGTAGATAGATAAGTGGGACTCACACACACATGGCCAAATCTAGACCACACACTTGCTTTGATCTTGGCCATTGATTGGCCTATAAATACCCCCTTTATGCAAGACTTCTTCATCCACACTTGAGAGTTTCCAAGTCTTGAAATACTCCCTCCCCTCTCCTTGTTGTTCTCGTCAATTAGCCCTCTCCCTTAACCAAACTTTGTCCAAAAATTCTTAAACTCTTAAGTGTTCTTCCTTAGTGTATTAGGAAGATTATTAGCCAAAGTTAGAAAAGATTTCACACCCTTAGCCTAAGAACCTCCCCTTGGCCGAAACTTGCCACATTTAAAGCCCAAGTGTTCTTCACTTTTTGGAGTTGAAGTGTTAAGAGAAGTTGTTTAGAAACTTCTAAGGGTTGCTTGGAGCGGGTTGGAGCGTAAGGAATTGGAGCTAAACGTTGCTCAGGATTGACTTAAAAACTTGGATAATTTTGGGCTTGTCGAGGTAATGATCTATGTCCCCCCTATTGTAATTGGATATTACATATTGTAGTAATTTAGAACTGAGTATAAGATATATTGGAAGGATGTTTATAAAAGAACTGAACTGTATTTACATTTGGACTGTATTTACAGTGGACTTGTGTAGTATTATTATGAGGCAGAATTGCACACGTCCGGTTAGACGTGTAATCCCCTTGGAGTTGTTGGCTTGGTAACAAGCCTTGTTAGGGGAGGTTATTTATGTGATTGCGGTGGGGGAGGTGCTGCCGAATTTTCCGTAGAATAAGAAACTATTTACTTAGAATATGCTACGAAGAGAACTAGAGGTTGATAGATATATTGTTGTTATTATAGGTGGATTTTCTACGCGCGGCATACTCGACTTGACTTGTGGATTAAGCCCAAGAGGTATGTGATTCTTCCTATACTCTTGAGCATAATTTGTTGTAAACTATATAGTACGGTAGACGTACGAGTGTGAAATGAATTTGGTTTATTTAAAACATAAAGTGTTATAATAGCTTTATGGGAAGTTAGTTATAACGACTTTATGAAGTTAAAATAAGAGACTTTACTTATAAACGGCTTGATTTTGGAAAAGGAGAAGTAACTTGATTTAGTATGGGTTACTTGTTTTGAAAAGAGTAATTTACGGGGTTTTAAAAGTATACTTGATATTGTCTTAAAACTATAAAGCACTTGGTTTAAAAAGTATAGAGTACTTGATTTTAAAAGTCTTGTAAGGATTTTCTGAAAGGTGTAGTAATTTGGTTTGAAAAGAAAATGTGTTTGATACTACGAGTGATAGTATCGTGTGGCTTTTACGAAAAAAGAGGTCTTTTTGAAAGAATGAAAGTATGTAGTATTTTGGGGTTGAAACCCGGATTGTTGACATAAAATAAAAGTACCTTAAACTTGTCTATACTTGTGGTGATAGCTTTGTTGTGGTGCAAGTGTTTGATTTTGTGCTACCGTGTCTCTCGATGAAGGGTCGGCTATTTGATTGATTGTTGGACATACTGACGCGTTGGATGGTCCACGGGTATGCGTCCACTTTGAGTATTATCTGGTTATTCCTTTTGGACATACTGACACGATGGGTGGCCCACGAGTATGCGTCCACTTTGAGTATTATCTTGTTATTTCCTTTGGACATACTGACACGATGGGTGGCCCACGGGTATGCGTCCAGTAGGATGGTTTTATGGCCATGCTTATACCGAGGTAAGATGCCGGGGCATGCGGTCATTGTGAGGGGTTAAATCCCCGGGTTATGTTATTAGTCCATGGACCGCTAATCCATGAAGCTTGTCGCGGTGACGAACAATCACGGGCTTGATTTGTACGTGTGGTTACAGGCACACTTTAGAAACTTGTCCTGGTCATTTATCGTGTATCGGCAGGCTCTGGTAGATAGCTTAAGATACTTGTCACGGTCATATCTCGTGAGACGGTAGGCTCTGGTACGCTAGCTTAAGACACTTGCCTTGGCCAGTTGCGTGGCTGGTTTGGATCTGGTAGTTGGCTTCCGTACTTGGCCCGTGAAGTTTTATAACTAGCCTTCGGATCTGGTAGTTGTCTACTCTACTTGTCCTGATCAGTTTAATGACGCAGGCAGGATTTAGTGTTCAGGTTCACATATGGGTGTTGTTTTACATCATGTACTGCCGGCAGTGAGGAATGGGTTCCACGGGCATGATTGATATTATGGGCGTGAGACCCATAATTATGTGTGAGTGATTATTTTGAGGATATGCGTCCCCTTACTTGACATAACTGTTTACTTATTGCGAAATGGTTTTATAAAATGATGAAATGTGATTTCATTACAGTATTTTCGAGCCACATACTTGGTACCTGATCGACCTCCTTCGGGGGGTTGCGTTCATGCCGCAGGTAGAGGTACACCAGTTGTTGATCCTCGCTCATAGGATCACAGTTCAGCGTTTGGGAAAGCTCCGTTTCTCCGGAGGCTTATCTTGGTATAGTCCTCACATCGTAGGTACTTGTACATTCGGGGTATGGCGAGCCTTGTCCCGTCATAGTTGTTACATTCTTAGAGGTCTCAGTAGTAATCTTGTGGGCGTGGTTTGTAAAAGATTGTAATCGTTTCGTTATATTGTATATACATGAAGGTGACCGCTTTTGGTTAACCTGCTTTTCTTATCTTGTATCTTGTTTCTGTTTAAGTTTTTGTTTCACTGATTTTCTCTCGATGTTGTATCACTAGGGTGCCCGGGTAAGGCACCGCCATGCCCGAGGTCGGTCGTCGTGACAAAAGTGGTATCGTGAGCGATTAGTCCTCGGAAAGTGTCTACGACCGTATCTAGTAGAGTCTTGATTATCGGTGTGTTGTGCACCACACCAATAATCGTGAGGTCGCAGGATATTTAGGATTGGTTTCCATTCTTCTCATTACGAGATCGTGCCTTAGAGCTGTGTTATAAGTTGGACCCCTCTGACGTATTTCGTTTTTACCAGTTATGCCTCCACGCAAGGCAACCCGGGCCCAGAAGGGCAAGGCAGCCGAGGGAGCTGCTAGTAGGACACAGGAGTACGAGGGCGCAGGCCCGGTCATTACTTGAGATAGTGCCTCAGACGGCGAGTTTTGCGACGCCGCCAAATTTCAGCGAGTTTAGAGTCGCGGTGGCTACGAGACCACGGTACCGCGCCTCGATCCTACACTGGAGCAGAGGATATGGGTTACAGGGAGATGGCCCAGTTACTAGCCAGGATCGTGGCCAGACATGAGGATAGGCTGGATGCAGCAGTTCCAGTAGCACCCGTGATTCACCCGAGATCGGATAGTTTGAGGCTACGGGACTTTATGAGTTGCAGCCCGCCAGAGTTCTATGGGTCGAGGCCTGAGGATGATCCGCAGAAGTTCATTCGAGCGATTCTGACGGATCATGAGAGTGATCAAGGCTTCGGAGACCGAGTCAGTGGTCCTAGGTTCGCATCGGCTGCGTGATACTGCAGTCGACTGGTTTGATTCGTGGGAGCTGTCCCGGGGTGAGCATGCGCCTCCAGCTATTTGGGACGAGTTCTCAGAGACATTTCTCAGCCATTTCTTGCCTCGCAGATGAGAGCACGCCGACATATTTACGATCTTTGAGACAGAGGGCGTACGGTTCGGGAGTACAACGTGGAGTTCGACTCGTTGGCTCGGTATGACCCCGCGTTGGTAGCAGATATGGAGGACAGAGTGCACCGCTATGTCACAGGGCTTGATGACTACTTGGCAGAGTCTTGCTCGGGTGTAGCTCTTCAGCCGGGCATGGACATTGCCCGCATACAGGCGTATGCACTCGGGTGTGAGGAACAGAGAGGCCGACGGATTGACCAATACCAGCAGAAGAAGGCCAGGACAGCAGGGTCCTTTGGTTACTTTCAGGGCGGACCGCCTCAGCAGCAGACTAGTTATACGCCTCCGCCAGTACAGAGTGGTCCTCTGATCTTCAGTCTTCCAGTATTGAAGCGAGTCGTGGCTCCAAGGGTTCAGGTTTTCGGGGGAGTTGGGGTGCTGGCCAGATGAAGCCACCACGACCTCGGACTTCGGGATCAGTTGCGGGTTCTTCGCCTTCCATAGCTAGGAAGGATGTTCATACACCGACAGGCCAAGGCAGAGGTCATGGTAGAGGTTCCCAGTTCTAACGGTCCTTGGAAAACGCCTATTTGATTTTCAGGTATATCCTTAACCCTCTAGAGACTAGTTTGTATTGATGTTATGATGATGTGTTAAGTGTTATGATCGGATAACTTTGTGTTAAAAATGTGATTTAAAAGCCTGGTTAGTGAAAAGGGTAAGTCTGGGGATGAGAGAATTTTGAGCCTTAGAATTTGTAACAGTTGAGACCTTAGATGTAAGGCCGTCTTGAGTAAAAGACTTTATGGTTAATCCTTGTCGGAGTGCATAGTACGTGGAGTTTTGTGTGATAATTCCAGGAGTAGTTGAGATGGAAGTGGTAGCTTCCATGACGTGAATTGATAAGATTGTTCCGGATCGGGGAAACGAGAGAGTTTGGCGCGATAGCGGGTCGGGTTGAGGCCAAATCGCGGGTCAACCCGCAGCCCGGAATAAGGTGGGGTCAGTTCGAGGTGGTCCCGCCAGGTGGTAGGATCACGAGGGTGCAAGGCCCAAGTTTAGGTAACCGTTGTACGAGTTCGTGGATGCGTTCGACCATAATCGAATCGGGAAGGCCGGGAATGGCCTTAGAGGAAATTGAAGCTAGTTAGATGACCAAGTTTGGAGGTAGTGACTCCAAAATTTTTTGGAATTGAAGCGATGACTAAAGTGTGGAACATATACTACAGAGAGTTCGGGTGTACAAGAAGGGTACGACGAGTAAGGAAGGAAGTGAACATGTGTTAAGAGGACGGAAGTGATCATTTCTCTTGTGAGGTGAAGATGCGAATGGAGTATCCTTTAGACCATGGGTGGGAGCTTTTTGTGATGTTAGAGGTGATTCCTCGTTGGCTTGGATTTGAGTTTTGCGCGCATGTTATATTCTGGCCATTGGTGGCGTGATCAGTTTTGTAAGTGTAGTAGTGGAGACAATACCGGCGCATGCGTGTTTGGAGACTTAGAAGGAACATTCGGGACGAATGTTTCTAAGGGGGGAAGAATGTTACACCCCGTAGTTCCAGGGTATGTGTGTGAAGACGTACGTACGAAAATACGACAGTAATATTGGAAAGAAAGAAAGGTGTGATTTTTCGACGGAAAAGTTTCCGGGTTTTGTGAGGAAAAAGGTTCGTTAATGGGAATTGGATTCCCAGATTTGGTATTCGGACTTTTTGGAATATTTAAGAATTATGGAATTATATTTTCCGGAATTGGTCACGTGGGGCCCACGGGAGGAATTTACGGGTTGTGGGGCCCACTTTATTTTCGGATTTTGGCATTACAGATTTTTTTCTGAGAGATGAAATATTTTGGACCAATAGGAGGGCGACATGTGTCACCCCTTGGTGACACTTGGTGGACGAAATTGTGGACATTGATTGGCACGTTTTTGGCATGAAAAAGGCCAAAAACATTTGGTCAAAGTCTTGAAGATATTTTGTGTAGTAGATAGATAAGTGGGACCCACACACACATGGCCAAATCTAGACCACACACTTGCTTTGATCTTGGCCATTGATTGGCCTATAAATACCCCCTTAATGCAAGACTTCTTCATCCACACTTGAGAGTTTCCAAGTCTTGAAATACTCCATCCCCTCTCCTTGTTGTTCTCGTCAATTAGCCCTCTCCCTTAACCAAACTTTGTCCAAAAATTCTTAAACTCTTAAGTGTTCTTCCTTAGTGTATTAGGAAGATTATTAACCAAAGTTAGAAAAGATTTCACACCCCTAGCCTAAGAACCTCCCCTTGGCCGAAACTTGCCACATTTAAAGCCCAAGTGTTCTTCACTTTTTGGAGTTGAAGTGTTAAGAGAAGTTGTTTAGAAACTTCTAAGGGTTGCTTGGAGCGGGTTGGAGCGTAAGGAATTGGAGCTAAACGTTGCTCAGGATCGACTTAAAAACTTGGATAATTTTGGGCTTGTCGAGGTAATGATCTATGTCCCCCCTATTGTAATTGGATATTACATATTGTAGTAATTTAGAACTGAGTATAAGATATATTGGTAGGATGTTTATAAAAGAACTGAATTGTATTTACATTTGGACTGTATTTACAGTGGACTTGTGTAGTATTATTATGAGGCAGAGTTGCACACGTCCGGTTAGACGTGTAATCCCCTTGGAGTTGTTGGCTTGGTAACAAGCCTTGTTAGGGGAGGTTATTTATGTGATTGCGGGAGGTGTCACGAATTTTCCGTAGAATAAGAAACTATTTAATTAGAATATGCTACTAAGAGAAATAGAGGTTTATAGATATATTGTGGTTATTATAGGTGGATTTTCTACGCATACTCGACTTGGCTTGTGGATTAAGCCGAAGAGGTATGTGATTCTTCCTATACTCTTGAGCATGATTTGTTGTAAACTATATAGTACGGTAGACGTACGAGTGTGAAATGAATTTGGTTTATTTAAAACATAAAGTGTTATAATAGCTTTATGGGAAGTTAGTTATAACGACTTTATGAAGTTAAAATAAGAGACTTTACTTATAAACGGCTTGATTTTGGAAAAGGAGAAGTAACTTGATTTAAGTATGGGTTAATTGTTTTGAAAAGAGTAATTTACGGGGTTTTATAAGTATACTTGATATTGTCTTAAAACTATAAAGCACTTGGTTTAAAAAGTATAGAGTACTTGATTTTAAAAGTCTTGTAAGGATTTTCTGAAAGGTGTAGTAATTTGGTTTGAAAAGAAAATGTGTTTGATACTACGAGTGATAGTATCGTGTGGCTTTTACGTAAAAAGAGGTCTTTTTGAAAGAATGAAAGTATGTAGTATTTTGGGGTTGAAACCCGGATTGTTGACATAAAATAAAAGTACCTTAAACTTGTCTATGCTTATGGTGATAGCTTTGTTGTGGTGCAAGTGTTTGATTTTGTGCTACCGTGTCTCTCGATGGAGGGTCGGCTATTTGATTGATTGTTGGACATACTGACGCGTTGGATGGTCCACGGGTATGCATCCACTTTGAGTATTATCTGGTTATTTCTTTTGGACATACTGACACGATGGGTGGCCCACGAGTATGCGTCCACTTTGAGTATTATCTTGTTATTTCCTTTGGACATACTGACACGATGGGTGGCCCACGGGTATGCGTCCAGTAGGATGGTTTCATGGCCATGCTTATACCGATGTAAGATGTCGGGGCATGCAGTCATTGTGAGGGGTTAAATCCCCGGGTTATGTTATTAGTCCATGGACCGCTAATCCATGAAGCTTGCCGCGGTGACGAACAATCACGGGCTTGATTTGTACGTGTGGTTACAGGCACACTTTAGATACTTGTCCTGGTCATTTCTCGTGTATCGGCAGGCTCTGGTAGATAGATTAAGATACTTGCCACGGTCATATCTCGTGAGACGGTAGGCTCTGGTACGCTAGCTTAAGATACTTGTCTCGCCAATTCGTGGTGGTTTGGATCCGTAGTTGGCTTCCGTACCTTGCCCGTGAAGTTTTATGACTAGCCTTCGGATCTGGTAGTTGGCTACTCTACTTGGCCCGATCGGTTTAATGACGCAGGCAGGATCTAGTGTTCAGGTTCACATATGGGTGTTGTTTTACATCATGTACTGCCTGTAGTGAGGAATGGGTTCCACGGGCATGATTGATATTATGGGCGTGAGACCCATAGTTATGTGTGAGTGATTATTTTGAGGATATGCGTCCCCTTACTTGACATAATTGTTTACTTATTGCGAAATGGTTTTATAAAATGATGAAATGTGATTTCATTACAGTATTTTAGTTTCACATACTTGGTACCTGTTATCGACCTCTTCGGGCCGCGTTCATGCCGCAGTGAGGTACACCGATTGTTGATCCTCGCTCATAGGATCGCAGTCAGCGTTTGGGAAGCTCCGTTTCTCCGAGGCTTATCTTCGTATAGTCCACATCAGTAGGTACTTGTACATTCGTGGTATGGCGGGGCCCTGTCCGTCATAGTTGTTGTTACATTCTTAGAGGTGCAGTAGTCTTGTTGTGGGCGAGTTTGTAAAGGATTGTAAATCGTTTCGGTTATATTGTATATACATGAAGGTGACCGTTTTGGTTAACCTGTTTTCTTATCTTGTATCTTGTTTCCTGTTTAAGTTTTTGTTTCCGCTGATTTTCTCTGATGTTGTATCACTAGGGTGCCCAGGGTAAGGCACCAGTCGCGGGCCCGAGGTCGGGTCGTGACACTCTTCTTGACACTTCAATCTGCCACTTGAGACCCTTATAATATCACAAACCACTTCCCTTAAATCTTTCAATCAAAACCTAGAAAAGCAACTAGGTTTTCACCTTGCGACTAATACGAAAACGCTATTTTTCCGGGATCTTTCTATTGAGATACCCTTACAATACCCTCACGAACCTTGGTTTAAAGTGTGGAGCTTAAAAAACAACAAACGAATTTTTTTCTCCCTTAGAACAACCAAACCCGAGAGCACTTAGACCCACAACAAGTTTTCATGAAAATTTTCTAAGTGTAGAACCCTTGTCTTGCTACTAGTATTCTTATATAGCAACATGGAGGGCTAAGATTAATACATATGTGTGGTTTGGATGCATCTCTTTTAAATATCATGCTAAGTGGTCCCATTGACCAAGTCAATAATATCAAGCTCTACTACTTGCAAGACTTGTCATCTTAGAAATGGTCAAATGACCCTTATACCCATGCTTATTTTCGTCCAAGACAACATAAGGGGGGTGCCACGTGTCGCCCTCCCATTCGTCCATAAAATTATGTAACCCTCGTGGGTCCCACAAAACGTAAAATTCCTCGGGTGGGCCCCACGTGACCAAATCCGTAAAATTAAATTTCCATAATGATAATAAGTTTCATACTCTTCAATTAATGCATTTTGAGAATCTAATTCTCACCGACGAACATTTCTCCTTTCCGACGTTCTAAGATTTTCCGAAAAAAAAGCTTCCTCCTTCGCACTTTTCAAGTCTTGAGTTCCTTACGTACATTCTCTTAAACATGTCCTTGAATTATGGGGTGTAACATTCTTCCCCCCTTAGAAACATTCGTCCCCGAATGTTCTTTCGGAGTCCAATTTAATTAGATAGCGACATAGTCTCCCTTTACTACACCCTTCATACAACATATGCCACCCATGGCCACATAACAATACTTATACTAAAATATCAACCTTGGCACTCACGAAGCCAACTAGCCCATACTCATAATGACCTCAAAGTCTGTCATAATCCTCTCTACTAGGTCTACTAGGGTCTGACGACTGTATCATCACCAGGAAAATCTCATATTCCCGCTCAGCTACCACCTCACACTCTCACGGGTGTAGTTACCTCGAAAGGTTCTTATGGATTCAGGCTCTATTCCTTTACACTTGGTTGTTATCTTTCTTACTGGTTATACTCTTTCCGTACTTCCAACTCATACTAGCATACATAAATAACTTCCATACCGATTCTGGCCTCTAATCTTTGGAGTCACTCTTTTAAACAACATAAGGCCATTTCCGACTCCCACGACCTGGTTCCGGTGGAACGCGTCCACGAACCCGTAAAACAATTAACTAGACTTGGGCCTTGCACCCTCGTGACCCTATCACGTAGCAGAACTACTACCAACTGATCCCACTCCATTTCAAACTATGAGGCGACCCGTAATAGGTCCTCAACCCGACTCAGCGTCGCACATAACTCTTATCCTTGGTCTGACTTAAAATCTTATTGCCAGAGAAAGCCTTATATATCTAAGGTCTCGGCAGTTATCAATATTCTTAGGCTCGCAATTCCCATGCTCCAAGCCTACCTTACCAGTCCCCCCGTAAATGGGTACAATAACTTCTCACAATACCATAATCGTGTCGTCTTGATCACCACAGCCCTTAGTTACTCTATACGGATCTCATCCGTACAATCCTCTTACGCACACCACGTAGCTTAATCTATTAACACGACATTCCATTAAGTTTCTTAACATGAATTCTTAAGGGTCCACTGCCTTATCAAACAGTTCATCCTTTCCCAATTATCCCAAAATAAAACATAAGACCTTGGCGAGAATTCATTAACTGTTCCATACCTTCCCGATATCTAGTTAGTCTTTATCAACTCCTGGTAATCTAAAATCATTCTAGGCAACACGCGTCTGACCCTCATACATAACTCCGTATAGCTGTATGTCACAATGCCAACTATACTATAATCATTACCAACCTGGATACGCAATCCACATAGTCCTTCCCGGTCATCACGCCTTTCTCAGAATGCAATCAACATAACTCGTTAGGGAAAGACGACCCTAACAACACAGCTCTATCGCACGATCTCAGAGTGAGAAGAATGGAAACCAATCCTAAATGCCCTGCAGCCTCCTGATTATAGATGTGGTGCACAACACACCGATAATCAAGACTCTACTAGACACGATCTGTAGACACTTTCCGAGGACTAACTGCTCTGATACCACTTTTGTCACGACCCAACCCCGGGCCACGACTGGTGCCCTACCTGGGCACCCTTATATTCATACAACATAATAAACTGCGGAAGATAAATAACACCTTTTTTTTTTTTTTTTTTAAACTAAGGTCAAACCGATAAGGCTGCCATAACATAAAAATTACCCGAAAGGGTCTACACTGTTTAAAAATGTAAAAACAACTTTAGCCAGTCCAACCCACAGATGAATACAGACCTCTAAGATTTGGACCAATGCTATGACGGGACAAGTCCCCGCCGTACCCCTAAATATACATAACCATGACGACAAGCTCCGGAACATTGGAGCCATCTCAAAATGCTGAACCAGGATCCTAAGCTCGCGGATCCACAACTGTGTACCTAAACCTGCAGACATGAACGCAGCCTTCCGGCGGGTCAGCATAATAAAATTTAATATGGAACGGAAAATAAGGTACAGTAACAAATCATAACATAAGTCCTACCGACTTATCATACATAACATAAGCACCACCGGCTTACCATATATAACATAAGAACCACCGGCTTATCATACATTACATAAGCAAGTTAAGAAATCCCCTAACTTCTTATTAGCTTGTTCATATACACTCTCATTTTTGTTTACTTAAGGCACTAACATGTCATTATAAAATCCGGGAATTTAACCCAACGTACTACGTGCCTCTACTCCTTTAAAATGATTCTCTTTCAAATAAAACTTCCAAGATACTAATAACCGTAGTATCAAGTCATATCTACTTTTCAAGGCAAGTCACAATACCTTTTAGAAATACATTTATAGGCTTCTAAATCAAGTGACTTCTTTCTTTAAAACCTTAAGCAATTGGTAGCTTTAAAACAATTTGCCCTTCTTTATTTCAAATCATTTCTTTGCTTACATTACTGAAGAAAACCATTCTTTTAATCTTCCATAAAGTTGTTATAACCAACTTCCCATAAAGCCGTTATAACTCTTTATGTCTTAGACAAATTCATTCCTTTTATGACCAAGAAACTTATACTTTCAATTCAAATCACATAGCTTTCAAAATACTTCAAGTCTCTTAACTTTTAAGAAAACAAGTTTCTTAACTTTAGAATGGCAAGAAACCAATACTTTCCAAATCAAGTATTCTATACTTTTAAATCAATTCATTTCTTCCTTTAAGAATCAAGTCTCATAACTTGAAAAAAATAAAGTCCCTTAACCTTTTAAAAATTTGAGGTTCATAGTCTTAAAACTTCATACGTAAATTCTTATAAATTAAGTAACATATACTTTGGTGCGTTGTGAATAAGTTATACTTATTTATAACGATCTTAATCGAGTAGCCATGATCTAGAAAATGTAATACAATTTTGTCTTATCTTAGCTTCTATGCAGATGGAGAATTCTACTCATTTTAACTCAATTGATTGTCATTACATTTTCCTTTATTAACGCTGCAGTGGCTTGTTCGATTCTTATTCTCATTTGTGCCAGAATCTTAGCCAAGTCAACTTGGCTCCAAATACCTCCTAACGACTCTTACCAACATCCCCCATAAGACTTGGTAAGAACTTAGGATAACTTAGACATAACCTTTACGTAGAGTAAATCAACATACATACCTCTTAACTTCTAAGAGTAGAAGGAATCATGAAATAGTACTACATGTATATTCCATACATAGAATCATGTCAAAAGAAGGAAGAGGTTCACATACCTCGCGACGATTATCGACAAGTAGTAAAATGCTCCAAAGTACTTCCACCTTGATAGCTATTCCATCCTTCAAGTAGAATACGCTATACTTAGTACTTCAACCTATAATGTCCATAATACGTCCATTAACTTCTTACTTTAGACGTAGAATATTATAAGTGCAAAGTCACTAAATTCTACGGAAAATCGGACATCACTTCCTTTGTTTCTACATACTTTGCCACCTTTTTCAAGGCCGAATTCAATAACCAAACACGCCACATTTAAGGCCCAACAACGCAATTAACAATAGGGGATTACACGCCTACTAGACGTGTAAAATTCCGCCCCACAATTGATATCAAACTAATACAACTACAAGTGTAAATTCGGCAACTTGAGACACAACAACACCAATTCTTAACCAATTCCTTTTCAATCCAAATTGTTTAGTATAACATGATATCAAGTCACAATCGATTATAACTACTACAATCTTCAAGTACGTAACATGCGACGATTCTAATTAACGACCAAATTGTAATCCAACTTCAAATGGCTTATATGTCATTTCGGATTTTAGGCTACAACCACCCATATCACTTATAAATCTTCAACACATATACTTCATGCTAGTAAAATATAAGGCTAACAACAATATATAATCTTGTAACACTTTAAGAGAACAAGATTGTTACCTCAACGAGTTTTAATCCAACTTCAAATCCAAAGTCGTTCCTTAGCAACTTAGAGCCTCTTCTTGACACTTCAATCCGTCACTTGAGACCCTTAGAATATCACAAACCACTTCCCTTAAATCTTCCAATCAAAACCTAGAAAAGCAACTAGGTTTTCACCTTGCGACTAATACAAAAATGCTATTTTTCCGGGATCTTTCTATTGAGATACCCTTACAATACCCTCATTAACCTTGGTTTAAAGTGTGGAGCTTAAAGAACAACAAACGAATTTTTTTCTCCCTTAGAACAACCAAACCCGAGAGCACTTAGAACCACAACAAGTTTTCATGAAAATTTTCTAAGTGTAGAACCCTTGTCTTGCTACTAGTATCCTTATATAGCAACATGGAGGGCTAATATTAATACATATGTGTGTTTTGGATGCATCTCTTTTAAATATCATGCTAAGTGGTCCCATTGACCAAGTCAATAATATCAAGCTCTACTACTTGCAAGACTTGTCATCTTAGAAATGGTCAAATGACCCTTATACCCATGCTTATTTTCGTCCAAGACAACATAAGGGGGTGCCACGTGTCGCCCTCCCATTCGTTCATAAAATTCCGTAAACCTCGTGGGTCCCACAAAACGTAAAATTCCTCGGGTGGGCCCCACGTGACCAAATCCGTAAAATTAAATTTCCATAATGATAATAAGTTTCATACTCTTCAATTAATGCATTTTGAGAATCTAATTCTCACCAACGAACATTTCTCCTTTCCGACGTTCGGAAGATTTTCCGTCGGAAAAACAATTCCTCCATTCGTACCCTTTTCAAGTCTTGAGTTCCTTACGTACATTCTCTTAAACATGTCCTTGAATTACGGGGTGTAACATACGGTCTGGCCCGTCATTACAGGCTCGCCACCTTTCGTCGAGGTGTTCCTAACTGCCCATCATTTCTAATGGTCTATGCACTAGTCTGGGTAATTATGCCTTGGGAAACCTTCATAACTGTAATTGCATTTTCCTTATTATTCTGTTCATAACCCTTCATCATACAAATTTCTAACCCAAAATATTTCTACCTCGCTTCTGGGTCATACAATTTCATTTATGCTTATTACCAGCATTAATATCCTTAAGACACATCCTCGACCATTTCCTAATGTCGTTCTCAATTACCCCAACACAATACTTTTCCCACGGTTATCTAAAATTGTAACCTATTGTATGATGAAACTGAAGACTTTACCTGTTATACCCCGTATTTCCAGAGTATGTACGTGAGGACGTACGTAGAAAGTTTAAGCCCTAAAGTTAGGCAAGGTTCGAATTTTGTTCACAACCCCCGATTAGAGTCAAGCCGACTAAACGTTTTACAAAGCTTGCGAGGGGAAAAATACGGCTATGTCATTTTTAATTTTTGCGGATTTTTCCGAGAGACGAAATATTTTGGACCAACGAGAGGGCTACACTTGTCACCCTCAAGTGGGCGTTCAAGTGGGATGATTTGGGTGCACATTTTCTTCCTTGTTTTGTGCCTTGTTTGGTGCCTTGTTTTGTGCCTTGTTTGGTGGAGTAGGGATAGGGGGCACTTGGGCAAATCTTGGCCCTCCACTTGCCCCCCCACATGGCTTGATCTTGGCCATTGATCTTCCTATAAATACCCCCCCTTTGAAGACTTCTTCATCCACAATAATTTCCAAGTCTTGAAATTTTCCCTCCCCTCTTGATGGTTTCGTCCCCCCCCCTCCCCCTTTGAGAGGCCTTGGCCGAGGGGTACACCCCCCCTCCTAGAGGCCTTGGCCGAGGGGTACACCCCCCTCCTAGTGGTGTGGCCGAGAGGTACCCCCCCTCTTGGTAGAAATACTCTCCAAAGTATTGTTACTATACCAAAATACCTTAGCCTTATACCTTGTAGTATTCCAAAGTTACCTCTATACGTAGAGCCCGAAAATACTACCTTTTGTCCTTTTAGTCTCAAAACGAAACCCTAAGGAAAACCTTCATAGTCGGTTGAAGTGTTAAGTATAAGTTGCGTAGAACTTCTAAGGGTTGTTTGGAGCGGGTTGGAGCGCCCAGAGTAGGAGCTAAACGTTGCTCAGGATCGACATTTAAACTTGGATAATTTTGGGCTTATCGATGTAAATATCTTGTCTCTCTTTTGTAATTGGGTATATACTATTGAAGTATAAGAATTAAAGTATAAGTTATATACAAGGAAGGTATATAAGAAGAGAAATGAATCAGATTTACATAGGACCGTATTTCTGATGAGACTTGTGAAGTTTGACGGGTAGGGAAGTGCTGCCCAATTTTCCGTAGAAACTTGTATCTAGATTTATTCTATCAAGTAGTCTAGACGTTGATAGACTTGTATAACCTTTATAGGTTGAAAGTACTGCGAGTAGCATATTCTACTCGGAGGGTGGAAAAGGCTAGCCGGGTTATAGCCGTGGAGCGTTTTGCTTATAGTCGATAATCGTCGCGAGGTATGTGATTCTTCCTATACTCTTGAGCATGATATTTTAAAATATATATAGTACGGTAGACGTACGTGTGTTAACTGAATAATAATTACGGCAATGTCTTTTGACTTAAGCCTGAATAATAATTACGGCAATGTCCTTTGACTTAAGCCTGAATAATCTTGAAGTATTTCAAAATAATACTGAATCATTTTTAACAGAAGAGTAATACTTGGTTTTAAAAAAGCTTAAGAGTTATACTAGCTTTATGGGAAGTTAGGTATAACGACTTAAGAGAGATAAAAAGAATGATTTATTGTTTAAGAAGTTAAGAGACTTGATCTTAAAAGATAAGAGACTTTGACTTAATTGAATTAATCTGAATTTTGTTAACAAAGTGTGAAACCTCATTCGTGAGTAATGAGTACTTGGTTTTTAAAAGAAATAATGTTTTATTGATTTCGGAAATCAGAATAAGTATCGAACAAACCACAGCAGCGCTAATAAAGGGGAAATGTATTGACTATTAAGGTATTATTAAAACCAGTAGAAACCTCCATCTGCATAGAAGCTAAGATGAGACAAAATGATATTACATTTCCTAGATCATGGCTGCTGTTATAAGATTGTTATAAACAAGAATAACCTACTCACATAGAAGGTATATGTTTCTCAAATTGTTTTAAAGGAGAATTACATCATTAAGTGATTAAAACTATGAACTACGAAACCTTTCGAAAATGAGAAACTTGAGTAATTGAAATTAGGCAAACTTGAACGTTTGGAAAAGAATGTTGTACTTGATTTTACAAAGAGTAGTGTTTTGATTTACTTCAAAAGATAGTCACTCTATTTTTATACTACGGGTATTGTGTGACTTTTGAGAAAGAAGCAAACCTTTTAAAAAGTTAATGTATGAAGTACTTTGGGGATAAAACCCCGATCTTGTTAATCATTTAGTAGAAAGTACCTTGTGTGCATAACTTGATTGTGTTGGTTTGTGATAGCCTTGTAATACTTTCTTGTTGATTTGATAAGTAAACATGCTAGGATGCTACGTGTGTTAGTATCTTGTGATGTTTGTGTAAAGGGGTTTTTCCTCGATTGCGCTTAAGTTGTTTAACGATCAGCCGTTATGTTGGTATTGTACCACTCACCTTGACTTGATCCCGGAGGTTAAGCTGCCCTCCGATGCGGGGTAGACTCAGGCGGTCTGGGACCATGATTCGAGAATACCTCATGCGGGTCCCGGGGACCTATGCGGAGCTGCGAGTTCCGTGTTAGTGTCGGCCTTTATGGTCATGCGGTCTATGCGGGCCACGCGGATCGCGAGTCGGGGCGATGCCGGGAGTAGCTACCCTCGATGCGGGAATACCTCATGCGGGCCTACGAGGTTGGCCTACGCGAGTCGCGGAAGTTCGTGGCTAGACGCGCACATTTGATATCGCGGCGCAGGCGGCTTCGATCATGGCGGTCTAGACAGATCTTATGATACGCTTTATGACCTTGTTAGTACCGTAGGTGTTAGTAGTCGGCTATGCCTTCGCACTTACCCCGCACGGTTTTATTATGACACAGTGGGACCCGTGTTCATGTGTATTCCTTGGTACTTTTATATCATAGATCGCAAGAATGGAAGGTATTCCACGCATGATTGATGTTGTGGGCGTGAGACCCATTGTTATATTTAAGTGATGACTTTGAGGCGTGAGTCCACGACTTGACATGATCGCTATTTATTATGAATCGTAGTTTGGTTATCATACATGTCTCTGCTTTATATAGACTACTATGATTTCATTTACGATTTTTCGCCACATACTTGGTACTGTTAGATCGACTCCTTGGGCCGCGTTCATGCCGCAGTGAGGTACACCGTTGTTGATCCTCGCCTTAGGATCGCATTTCAGCGTTGGGAAGCTCCGTTTCTCCGAGGCTTGTCGTGGTATAGTCCCCGCCGTTGTAGGTATTTTACATTCGTGGTATGGCGGCCCCGTCCCGCCATTGTTGTCATATCATTCTGAGGTCCGTAGTATTGTTGTGGGCGAGTTGTAATGGGATGTAATCGTCGCTTTTAAGTTGATTTATATATGCCGGGCGGCAAGTTTTCTCAGACATCGCTTTACACTTCTTGTTATTCCATGTCTTATTTTATGTTCCGCTGATTACTCTGATGTATGTCTACTTGGGTGCCCGGGGTAAGGCACCAGTCACGGGCCCGGGTTCGGGTCGTGACATTACCAGTCTCATATCCATTGCCTAATAATATGGGTACACATAACCCTCAATAATACGTACAACTATCCTGTTACGTGGGGCAGATGGCTTATCTCCCTTTAATAATCCTTCGTTGAAGTTACAACCCTAATCACAGGGTCCTCTTGCGGTCCTGTAAATATCTAATCATCAAGCACCGCCTTAAAAATCGTGTAGATTTTCAAAACCTACCAAAGATGTCTTCGCTCGCAGCAAAGACTGCACTTATCTTATTCTTGCCTTGCGCATTTTCCCGAAATCATTCGGGAAGTCGTGGCCCTGACCGCCATACAAGACAACTCCAAGAACCTCCAAGGGAACTTAACATAAAATCCTTCAATGATCATACATTCTTATCTCCGTCTCTTAGCTTTCGAATTCACGTACCACATACTTCCAACATCAATTTATTTACTTCAACCGAACAAGTCACATAGACTTACTAAAATCAAGTCTGCAAATCGTATATCATCACCCGGCAATCCCTATGTACCCGCTCAGTTACCACCCAAACACCCACTGGTGTGGCTACCTCGAAAGGTTCTCATGGATTCAGGCTCTATTCTTTTACACTTGTTTGCACTCTTTCTTACTGGTTGTACTCTTCCCGTACTTCCAAACTTATACCATTATACGTACATAACTTCCATACTAATTCTGGCCTCCAATCTTTGGAGCTACCTACATTGAATAATTTAAGGCCATTTACGGCTCTCACGACCTGGTTCCGGTGGAATGCGTCCACGAACCCGTAAAATGATTAACTAGACTTGGACCTTGCACCCTCGTGACCCTGTCACATAGCGGGACAACCCTTAACTAACCCTGCCTTCCAACAGGCTATGGGTTGACCCGTAATAGGTCCATAACCCGACTCGGCGTCGCACTTAACTCTTATCCTTAGCCTGACTTAAATTAAATATTTTTTTTCTACTCGAGAAGGCCTTATATATGTCACGACCCGACCCCGGGCCCGCGACTGGTGCCCTACCTGGGCACCCTTACAGGTATACATCAGAGAAAAATCAGCGGAACATACATGAAACTTATAAAATAAAACAACAGAAATAAAACAACAGGTTAGCCGATAGAGCTACCTTCCTGGACATATATATACAACCGAAGTAGTTGCCTCCCTTTCCTTTACAGACTGACCCACAATATGTGACTACGCACTTAAGAGTTTAACATAACAATCGTGGGGACAGGCCCCGCCATACCCTCGAATATACATGAATCTATAACCTCGGGAAACTGCACAAGAGATAAGCCTCCGAGCAAATGGAGCTTTTCCCAAAATCAACCGAGATCCTAAGAGCAAGGATCACCAACTCAGGCACCTAATACTGCGGGAATGAACGCAGCCCGGGCGGGTCGCATAACAAAAATTTAATATGGAATGTAAATAACGCATAAGAAATGATCATAACTGCATAAAAGAATGACAGGACAAGTATAAAAGTACATACCGCAGTTGTCACGACCGATTCCGGCCCGTGGATCGTGCCTTACCCGCACCCCGGTGATCCAACATCGAGTAAATCATGGAACATAAAGACAACACATGAAATGAAGTATATAAACAATGAAATAAGAAGACAAAGCAACTAAAAACGGTTACCTTCAAGATATATATAAACAACAACTTTTTCAACATGAACGGTTTAATCCTTTTTACAAAACCCCGCCCACAACAAGATTTCATGCACTTAAGAAATGATACGACAACAACGGGCGATGTCCCGCCATACCCCGAATGTAAACACCTACAACAACAGGGACTATACCATCGATAAGCCTCCGAGAAACGGAGCTTTCCCAAATGCCGAATCGTGACCCTAAGAGCGAGGATCAATGATCGGTGTACCTTTACTGCAGATGAACGCAGCCCCGGGCGAGGTCGCATAACAAAAATTGCAGTATGTGAAATCAAAATAAGATCAAATGGAATCATAGAAGTCTATATAAAGCAGAGACATGTATGATAACAAAACTACGTTCACAATAAACAAGCAATATATCAAGTCGTGACTCACGCCTCAAAGTCATCACTCAAATATAACAATGGGTCTCACGCCCACAACATCAATCATGCCCGTGGAATACCTTCCTCACCGCCAGCTTTATGATATAAAAGCACCAAGGAACACATATGAACACCGTGTCCCACCTGCCATAATAACACCGCACGGGTAAGTACGAAGGCATAGCCGACTACTAACACCTACGCACTAACAAGGTCATGAATCAGATCATAAGATCTGTCTGCATCACATGATCAAAGTTGGCCACTTGCCCGCAGATCTAATGCGCGTCTAGTCTCGAACTTCCCGCAGCCTCCGCATAGGCCAATCTCATCGCCCGCATGAGGTATTCCCGCATCGGTAGCTACTCCCGATCGCCCCGACTTCGCACCGCATGGCCACATGGACCGCATGCCCATAAAGGACGACACTAACACGAACTCTCGTAGCTCGCATAGGCCCTCGGGACTGCATTGAGGTATTCTCGAATCATAGGTCCATCGACCGCTCGAAGTCTACCCCGCGTCGGAGGCGCTTAACCCTAATCATCTCAAGAGATGAATGCCACAATACTATCATAACGATCGATAGTTAATAAGCACAATCAAGGGAAACCCTTTACACAAACATCACAAGATACTAACACACGTAGCATCCTAACACGTTTACTTATCAAAGCAATCAAGAAAGTATCACAAGGCTATCACAAACCAATACAATCAAGTTGTTCACACAAGGTACTTTCTACTATATGATTAACAAAATCGGGTTTTTATCCCCAAAGTACTTCATACATTAACTCTTTAAAAGATACGCATTTCGCAATACCCATAGTATATGAAAATAGAGTGATTATCTTTTAAAGTAAATCAATTACTTCTCCTTGTAAAATCAAGTAGCAACATTCTTTTCCAATGTTCAAGTTTGCCTAATTTCCAATGTTCAAGTTTCTCATTTTAGAAAAGTTTCGTAGTTCATAGTCTTATTCATTTAAGAATATAATTCTCCTTTAAACAATCTGAGAAACCTAAGCCTTATATGTGAGTAGGATATTCTTGTTTATTACAATCTTATTACGGCAGCCATGATCTAGGAAATATCATTTTGTCTCATCTTAGCTTCTATGCAGATGGAGGTTTCTACTGGTTTTATTAGTACTTAATTAGTCAAAACATTTCCTTTTATTAACGCAGCAGTTGGTTTGTCGATACACATTCGATTGCGAAATCAAGAAACATTCTTAAGCCGTTATACCTAACTTCCCATAAAGCTAGTATAACTCTTAAGTTTTTCAAAACCAAGTATTACTTCTTCTTTCAAAATGATTCAAAATCTCTTGAAATACTTCAAGTTCTTTATTAACACATAACAAGCCGCTTATAGTTCAAATCGATTACCTTTTAAAACCACATGTATTTTCTAACCAACATAAAGTCGTTATAACCATCTTCCCATAAAGCCGTTATAACACTTTATGTTTTACACCAATCAAATATATTTAGCACATGACGCTCACCGCACTACATAGTTCACACATATCATGCTAGAAGAAATAGGAAGAGGTTCACATACCTCGCGACAGTATCGACTAATAGCAAAACGCTCCAAGTACTTCCAACCGCGGCTACTCCTTAAGCCACGTAGATCGCACCACACGTAGTACTTCAACCTATAAGGCCACAAGGCGCTTATTAACATTTAGATCCTTCGAGAACATTCTACGTAAAATTCGCAGCACCTCCTCCCGCAACAACAGAAATCTCCTCTCTATCGAGGCCGCTACCAAGCCAACCGTGGGGTTATACGCCTAACCCTAACGTACAATTCTACTCCACTGCACTACTACACAAGTCATCGTAATACAACCCTATGTAATTACGCTCAAGATTCTTCTTTAAATTCAGCTTAAGTCGCAAGACATTGCCAGTAAGTATTATTCGTGCTTAAGTCAAAAGACATTGCCGATAACTACGTCGATTCTATATATAGTATACTTCAACTATATATTCTAACAACATGTAATTTCCAATTACAATAGAGGGACAAGATATTTACCTCGATAAGCCCATAATTATCCAAGTAAAAAGTCGATCCTGGGCAATCGTTTAGCTCCAACTCCGCGCGCTCCAACCCGCTCCAAACTACCCTTAGAAGTTCTAACCAACTTCTTCATACTACTCCAACTAACCATGGAGATTTTCCTTAGGGTTTCGGTTTGGTGACTGATGGTAAGTATAATAGTATTTCTGGGCTTTTCGTATAGGTATAGCCTTAGAATACAACAAGGTATATGGCTAAGGTAATTTGGGCATTATAACAATACTTTTGAGAGTATTTCTACCAAGAGGGGTATTATACGAAACAACTAGCAGTGGTACCCACGGCTAGCACCCCAAGGAGTGGGGTGTATACCTCTACTACCCCACTAGGGGGGAACTCTCGGCCAAGGGGGAGGGGGAAGGCTTTTGGACGAGAACCACAAGAAGGGAGAGGGATTTTAACACTTAGAAGATTTTAGGATGAAGAAAGTCTTCAACATAGGGTGGTATTTATAGGCCAACCAATGGCCAACCAATGGCCAAGATCGTGACAAGTGCAAGGCAGTAGGCCAAGATCTTGCCAAGTGCCCTTGACCAACTAACACACAAATATCCTACCAACTAAAGCCATTCCAATCGCCACAATAACGCCTCACATCCATCAATTGGAGGTGACAAGTGTCGCCTCCCGTTGGTCCAAAATGTTTCGCCTCTCTAAAAATCCGCAAAAATTAAAAATGACATAGCCTAAATTCCCTACGAAGTCAGGAAAACGCTTTCGCCGAGAAACGACTCTAAACGTGTTGTGAACAAAATTAATTCGCCAAGCCTTAATTACAAGTTTCAAATTTTCTACGCACGCCCCACGCATACTGGGAAATACGGTATAACATTCTCCTTCCTTAGAAACATTCGTCCGAATGTTCTTTCTAAGTCTCAAACAAACGCGCCAAGATAGTCTTCACTACTATACTTACGAGAACAATCCTTGCCACACATGGCCACGTAAAACAACTTGCGCAAAAGCTTACATCCAAGTCCACGAGGAAACACCTCTAACATCACCATAACACCTCTCACCTGGTCTAAAATATACTTCCTTCGCACCTACTTTACACAAAAAGAAAATGATCACATCTATGCTCGCGATACCACTGATACCACTTTTGTCACTTTGCCGCGAGGTTCTGGTGTCACTCCGGCGACCCAACGAATGGTACCGGGTTGCATGCGATCCCGGAGGAGGTCGTACACTCGAACTCTTACTACATTCTGATACGGCTTCAGTTTCCAAAACTCGGGGTTACTATCCCTAACGTGGTCATCATTAACTGGGAACATTCTGGATGGATCTCCGATACTTTCCCGATCATATCAATACGAAAGACCGGACGCATCGCTTCCTAAGTCGGACGGCAATTGCTAACATATAGGCAACCCGCCTATTCTTCACATGAACTCAAAAGGGCCCAAAGTAACTCGCTAAGTTTTCTCTCGCTTCAAAACTCGTCACACCCTAACCGGTGGTACTTTCAAGACCGACCGTCAACTCGAACTCTGGCGCCGCCGATTATCCGCACGATTTCTCCGAGCCGCGTAACCTCTTCTAGACAAGCTTTACTCTCCACACCTCTGGAACAAGCTGAACTAACTAATCGAACCTTGCCAACATCGAACCAATCGACCGCAATTTACACTTCCGCCTACAAGGCTTCAAAAGGCAACATCCGAACACCGAAATGGTAGCTTAAACACTCCTCCACAGAGACAACAATCCCACGACTACCCCTCAAATCCACACACCGCCCGAGGCGAATGCGATTCGTAGACTCATCCGAGTTCTTAACCCCGCTGGTAAAACTTTTAGAAAACGAAAATAGCCACAACTCGGCTTCACTGTCGACATAAGGTGAAGGTAGGCACCCCGCGCAGCCTTACAACCTTTCCGATAACTCAACACACCGAGTAAACGGCCCCGATCAAGAACACGATGGGCTGCCCCATCGCCCGACCACCGGTCGAACGATCCACGAGTTCGCACACCGTTAACTAAACTTGGACCTAACACCCTCACAACCCTAACACAAGTCGGGACCACCACAACCTGACCCCACCACCAAACCTACCGCGGGTTGACCAGCAACGCGCACAATACTAGCTCCCCAAAGGAAAACTCTCACTAATCACGTTACGAAAACCTAGCGGTCTTCTTAGCTCAACTACCCTCTTTCATTCCACACTACTCGTGACTTATCCCACAAACATAGCTCACGTGCACTATGCACTCCTATAAGGATCAAACATAACACTACACCTTTACTCGAGACGGCCTTACCTCTAAGGTCTTTACGTAAAACATTCTAAGGCTCACACCTTATCTATCCCCAAAATCTTACTCGGTTAACCCACCATGATTTCTAAACACAACTAACACACCGCTATCGTAACATAGCACTTAAGGTATACTCACCTTATCACACATACCGATCTCTGAGGGTTAAAGATATATCTATATCTACCGCTTCACTCCCTTAGTCGTTCTAATCAAACTCGCCTGTAGGCACATAGCTAGGAAGATGACGAACTACCCACCGATCCTCAAGGCTAAGTCCTCCTACAAGGACACTCTATCGACATCGCACTCGACGGTCGTAGTACAACAAGTACTAACTAAAAGACGACATTCCCGATGACGCTCACACCGCGAACCTAAGCCCCGAGTTCACCAACTCCTCGTGATACTCCGAACATCCCGATATCCGTGGAAGACCACTCTGACCGGGCGAGGTGCATATCAAATCTGGCCGCGAGGCGACTCGCCGAAAGTTACCAAAGGACCTTGCCGCTCGCCCTCCTCTCGTCGCCCTTCGCTTAACCCGCCGATCTCTACGCTTTCGGCCGCGCATAAGCCCGCATACGTGCCATGCTCAAGCCCAACTAAAGAATTACTTTGCACAACCTCTTTAGATAGTCCTCAAGACTCGCAGACATCGGTATACTCTCCGTAGCCAAATCTATAGCTAGTAATGGTCGCCTCTTTGCAATCTAAATTCTCTGTTCCCGGTCGTGGAACTGAAGGTTCAAATGTCATGGCCGCAGTAGGAACTGCCGCCGCTGTACTAAACTCTGCTGGGCTAGTGACGTCGCAAAACTCCCCGAATGAAGCACCACCCCAGGTGATGTTTGGGCCTGTGCCCACGTAACCTCTCAGACTTTACTCGCAGCCTCCTGGCCGCTTTGCCCTTCTCGCCCGGTTGCCACGCGAGGCATAGCGTGACGGAAAGAAATACGTTAGAGGTCCAACTTACAACACAGCTCTAAGGCACGATCTCGAGTGAGAAGAATAGAAACCAATCCTAAAATATCCTATAGCCTCACGATTATCGTGTGGTGCACAACACACCGATAATCAAGACTTCATCGATACGGTCTGTAGACACTTTCCGAGGATTAACTGCTCTGATACCACTTTTGTCACGACCCGATTCCGGGGCCCGTGACTGTTGCCTTACCCCGGGCACCCCAGTGATCCAACATCAGAGTAAATCAGCGGAACATAAAGACAACACATGAAATGACAGAAGTATAAACAATGAAATAAGAAGACAAAGCAACCAAAAACGGTTACCTTCAAAGATATATATAAACAACAACTTTTTCAACATGAATAGCTTTAATCCTTTTTACAAAACCCCGCCACAACAAGATTACATGCACTCTAAGAAATGATACGACAACAATGGCGGGACAGGGCCCCGCCATACCCCTGAATGTAAACACCTACAACAACAGGGGACTATACCACTGATAAGCCTCCGGAGAAACAGAGCTTTCCCAAATGCTGAACTGTGACCCTAAGAGCGAGGATCAATGACTGGTGTACCTTTACCGCGGATGAACGCAGCCCCGAGGAGGTCGATAACAGTACCGAGTATGTGAAATCAAAATAAGTATCAGAATGGAATCATAGAAGTCTATATAAAGCAGAGACATGTATGATAACAAAACTACAGCTCACAATAAACAAGCAAATATATCAAGTCGTGACTCACGCCTCAAAGTCATCACTCAAATATAACAATGGGTCTCACGCCCACAACATCAATCATGCCCGTGGAATACCTTCCTCACTGCCGGCAGTTTATGATATAAAAGCACCAAGGAACACATATGAACACCAGGTCCCACCTGTGCCATAATAACACCGTCACGGTAAGTACGAAGGCATAGCCGACTACTAACACCTACAGCACCAACAAGGTCATGAATCAGATTATAAGATCTGCTAGCACCGTCACATGATCAAAGCCGCCACTTGCCCGCAGATCTAATGTGCGCGTCTAGTCCCGAACTTCCCGCAGCTCCGCATAGGCCAATCTCATCGGCCCGCATGAGGTATTCCCCGCATCGAGGGTAGCTACTCCCCGGCATCGTCCTGGACTTCGCAGTCCGCACGGCCACATGGACCGCATGCCCATAAAGGACGCACACTAACCCGAACTCGTAGCTCGCATAGCCCCCGGGACTGCATGAGGTATTCTCGAATCATAGGTCCATCGACCCGCCGAGTCTACCCCAGACGGAGGGCGCTTAACCCGGAATCATCTCAAGAGATGAATGCCACAATACTATCATAACGACCGATAGTTAATAAGCACAATCAAGGGAAACCCTTTACACAAACATCACAAGATACTAACACACGAGCATCCTAACACGCTTACTTATCAAAGCAATCAAGACAGTATCACAAGGCTATCACAAACCAATACAATCAAGTTGTTCACACAAGGTACTTTCTACTATATGATTAACAAAATCGGGTTTTTATCCCCAAAGTACTTCATACATTAACTCTTTAAAAGATACGTTACTTCGCAATACCCATCGTATATGAAAATAGAGTGAGTATCTTTTAAAGTAAATCAATTACTTCTCCTTGTAAAATCAAGTAGCAACATTCTTTCCAATGTTCAAGTTTGCCTAATTTCCAATGTTCAAGTTTCTCATTTTAGAAAAGTTTCAGAGTTCATAGTCTTATTCATTTAAGAATATAATTCTCCTTTAAACAACTGAGAAACCTAAGCCTTATATGAGTAGGATATTCTTGTTTATTACAATCTTATTACTAAACATGATCTAGGAAATATCATTTTGTCTCATCTTAGCTTCTATGCAGATGGAGGTTTCTACTGGTTTTATTAGTACTTAATTAGTCAAAACATTTCCTTTTATTAACGCAGCAGTGGTTTGTCGATACACATTCTGATTGCCGAAATCAGTAAAACATTTTTAAGCCGTTATACCTAACTTCCCATAAAGCTAGTATAACTCTTAAGTTTTTTCAAAAACCAAGTATTACTTCTTCTTTCAAAATGATTCAAAAATCTCTTGAAATACTTCAAGTTCTTTATTAACACATAACAAGCCAGTTATAGTTCAAATCAGTTACCTTTTAAAAACCACATGTATTTTCTAACCAACATAAAGCTGTTATAACCATCTTCCCATAAAGCCGTTATAACACTTTATGTTTTACACCAATCAAATATATTTAGCACATGTACGTCTACCGTACTACATAGTTCACACATATCATGCTAGAAGAAATAGGAAGAGGTTCACATACCTCGCGACGAGTATCGACTAATAGCAAAACGCTCCAAGTACTTCCAACCGTGGCTACTCCTTAAGCCACGTGATCGCACCACACGTAGTACTTCAACCTATAAGGCCACAAGCGCGCTTATTAACATTTAGATCCCTTCTGAGAACATTCTACGTAAAATTCGAAGACCTCCCCGCAACAACAGAAATCTCCTCCTCTATCGAGGCCGGCCACCAAGCCAACCAAATGGGGGTTATACGCCTAACCCTAACGTACAATTCTACTCCACTGTACTACTACACAAGTCTCTGTAATACAACCCTATGTAATTACTCAAGATTCTTCTTTAAATTCAGCTTAAGTCGCAAGACATTGCCGTAAGTATTATTCAGCTTAAGTCAAAAGACATTGCCGATAACTACGTTCAGTTCTATATATAGTATACTTCAACTATATATTCTAACAACATGTAATTTCCAATTACAATAGGACAAGATATTTACCTCGATAAGCCTATAATTATCCAAGTAAAAAGTCGATCCCGGCAATCGCTTAGCTCCAACTCCATGCCTCCAACCCGCCTCCAAACTACCCTTAGAAGTTCTAACCAACTTCTACATACTACTCCAACTAACCATGGAGATTTTCCTGTGGTTTCGGTTTGGTGACTGAGTAAGTATAATAGTATTTCTGGCTTTTCAGATAGGTATAGCCTTAGAATACAACAAGGTATATGGCTAAGGTAATTTGGGCATTATAACAATACATTTGAGAGTATTTCTACCAAGAGGGGGGTATTATACGAAAACAACTAGGCTAGTGGGTACCCCACTAGCACCCCAAGGAGGGGGTGTATACCTCTACTACCCCACTGTGGGGAACTCTCGCCAAGGGGAGGGAAGGCTTTGACGAGAACCACAAGGAGAGGGATTTTAACACTTAGAAGATTTTAGGATGAAGAAAGTCTTCAACATAGGGTGGTATTTATAGGCCAACCAATGGCCAACCAATGGCCAAGATCTTGCCAAGTGCAAGGCAAGTGTAGGGCCAAGATCTTGCCAAGTGCCCCTTGACCAACTAACACACAAATATCCTACCAACTAAAGCCATTCCAATCGGCCACAATAACTGTTATACCCCGTATTTCCAGAGTATGTACGTAAGGGAATACGTACAAAAGGTTAGCCTTAAAAGTTAGGCTTGGACGAAAATTATTGGGCACAACTCACAAAACGATTGGTTTTCCGACGAAACGTTTCCACAGCTTTCATAGGATAAATTCCGGCTATGTCATTTCTTATTTTTGCGGATTTTTCCGAGAGACGTAACACTTTGGACCAATGAGAGGGCGACACTTTCCACCCTCTCATTGGTGGACTTGTCACGGCAATAGGGCCGATTGGATGACAATCCTTGTCATAAAGTTGGATAGATATTTTGTGTGCAAGTTGGCTAGGTACACTTGCCCTAATCTTGACCTTACACTTGCCTAGCACTTGGCTAAATCTTGGCCATTGGTTGGCCATGTCTTGACCTATAAATACCCCTCTTGTGATGAAGAGTTCTTCATCCACTAAAGCTTTCAAGTCTTGAAAAATCCTCCCCTCTCCCTTGTGAGCAATTCGTCCAAACACCCCTCCCCTTGAGTGAAGTTTTGCCGAGGCCCTTCCCCCCTCGAGCCTAGCCGAAACCTACCCCCCCTCCCTTGGTAGGAAAGTTGCCTTCTAGTATTGTTATAATGCCCAATTTAACCTAGCCCAAATTCCTTAGTACTTAGTAGAAGTTGTGGGAAACTTCTAAGGATTCTTGGAGCGCTGAGCTTTGGATTGTGAGCTAAACCTCGCTCAGATCGACTTTTACTTGGATATTATTGTGCTAATCGAGCTATATAATCCTAACCCTCTTTTGTAATTAGAGAATGCATACTGTAGAAGTATTGCAATAAGGATAAATACTTAGGAGGTTGTTAAGATTAGAATTGAACAGTAACACCTTAGAAGGGTATAAAGAAGATTATACGAATCAGTACTTACATAGGATCGTTTCACATGAGACTTATATAGCTCACCGTAGGGTTGTGCTGCCCGACTTTCCGTAGAATCGAGGACCCTCTGCTTAGAACGACCTACTGCATAGTCTAGACTTTGATAGATGTCTGTGACTATTATAGTCGTTTCTCTCACATGACATACTCGACTTGGCAAGGTGGATTTCGCCGGAAGGTATGTGATTCTTCCTATACTCTTGAGCATGATATTTTAAGTATATATAGTACTAGACGACATATGATAATCGCAATGTCTTTTGACTTAAGCTGAATAATAAGAACCTGAAGTATGTCCAAAGAATAATGAATCATTTTTAATGTAAGAGTAATATTTGGTTCTAAAACAAAAGCTTAAGAGTTATACTAGCTTTATGGGAAGTTAGGTATAACAACTTAAGAATGATAAAAGGAATTTACTTGTTTGTTTATAAAGGCCTTGTATTGATTTACATTAAGTGTAGTAAGATTGGTTGATAGGTAGACATACTATGATACTGCATGTGTTAAATTGGCTTGTAATGTTGTGAAAGGGGGTCATTCTCAGGCTTACGTTGCTAACCTGTAAGTCCGTTGTCGTTATTGTATCACCTACCCTCGACTTGTTATACCGAGGGCTTGCCACCCGATGCGGTCTATACGCCTATGCGTCTATGAGACTATGCGAGTCGCGTATGCTCCGAGATTGATCATTCGGGTGTTTAGCCCGACGCGGGATGCCCTATGCGTCCATGGGACTATCGCGGTCTTTTGAGGCTATGCGATCGCGAAGTCCGGGAGGTACCGGCTAGCTACCCCGATGCGGGAATACCTCATGCGGTCTGTGTGACCTATGCGATCGCGGAAGTCCGTGACTAGGCACGCAGAATGATACTATGGGCGGTTGGCCTTGCTTCGATCATTCGCGCCTAGGCTAGACTCATTCTGATTTTCCTATTATCGTTATTGTTGTGATGTGGCACTATGTGCAATTGAATCGAATATATTTGTGAAAAGGTTTTAAATACCTTGATTTCATTTAAAGTACTTTATAGTTTCACATACTTGGTACCGTTGTGATCGACTCTCCTTCGGGCCGTTCATGCCGCAGTTCTAGAGGAAAGCAGGTGCTAGATCCACATCCTTAGGATCTCTACATTGGTGTCAGGAGCTCCACTCTCTCCGGAGGCTCTACTTTTGGGTATGATCTCCCTGTTGTAGATAGTTTTGTACAGACAGGGTATGGCGGGGCCCTGTCCCGCCATAGTTGTTATTTCCTTAGAGGTCTGTAGTCATGTTGTACAGTTGGGATGTAACTGCAAAAACTTGGTTTATGTATATATGCCGAAAGGCAACCTTTTCATCAGATAAAATGTTCTAGTTATATCATGTTTCATGTCTTGTTTTATATTCCGCTGATTGTTCTCTGATGTATGACTACTTGGGTGCCCGGGTAAGGCACCAGTCACGGGCCCCGGAACGGGTCGTGACAATAACGCCTCACATCCATCAATTGGAGGGTGACAAGTGTCGCCCTCCCGTTGGTCCAAAATGTTTCGTCTCTCGGAAAAATCCGCAAAAATTAAAAATGACATAGCCGGAAATTCCCCTACGAAAGCTGTGAAAACGTTTCGTCGAAAAACGACTCTAAACGGGTGTTGTGAACAAAATTAATTCGACCAAGCCTTAATTACAAGTTTCAAATTTTCTACGTACGTCCTTACGTACATACTTGGGAAATACGGGGTATAACACAGATCCTGTCGTGTCATTACCTCTTATGAACTTAATCGTACCTTATTATCTTTTCCCATTTTCAATAAAAGTTATAGTCTCATTCTTATGCACATTATTAGGAAAAATCATTAAGTTCATTACCATATACTTACTTAACTTTCATAACATAATCCGGCCCCTTATGGAGGGACGCATATACTACCCGGCCCAATCTGGGACGCGATCAAGTCACACAAATATCAAAGCGTGCCCGTGGAATCCCCCCATCACTGTCGACAACTTTAAGTGTAAAATATAACCATGTGACGCGCCCGTGGCATCCCACCTCACTGTCGGCGTACACATATACAACATATATATATATATATATCTCCTACCCGTGGAATCCCACATCACTGCCGGCAGCCGTATGTGTAACATATAACCATGTGACGCGCCCGTGGCATCCCACCTCACTGTCGGCGTACACATACACAACATATATATATATATATAACGCGGTTGCATGCCCCAGAATCCCACATCGTATAAGCATGGCCATAACGTGCCCTCGGCATCCCTCATCGTAGGTGCAGGTCTTCATGGGGAGCTAGCCCATGGAGTAATAATATAACATGGTCGCATGCCCTAATCCCACATCGTATCAGCATGGCCATGGAGTAATAACACACGCGGGCATCTAACCCGCATCCTGGCTGCTTGCCCCGGCATCCCTCATCGTATAAGCATGGCCAAGATAAATCACAATGGAAGAATACCCGTGGAATCCCGTCACACGCAGACGTCGATAAAATTGTCACGACCGATTCCGCCCGTGGATCGTGCCTTACCGGGAACCCTAGTGATACAACATCGAGTAATCACGAACATAAACGATACAAGACATATTATGAAATATGAAACAATAATCTGAGAAAACTTGCCTTTCGCATATATATAAACAAATGCTTTTTCAACATGAACAGTTTAATCTTTTTACAAACCCCGCCACAATGATTACTGCACCTCTACGAATGATATGACAACAACGACGGGACAGGGCCCCGTCATACCCCTGAATGTAAGCACCTACAACGACAGGGGACTATACCAAGATAAGCCTCCGGAGAAACGGAGCTTTCCCAAACGCTGAACTGTGACCCTAAGAGCGAGGATCAACGACTGGTGTACCTTTACCTGCGGCATGAACGCAGCCCCCCGAAGGAGGTCGATAACAAAAATTTAGTATGTGAAACTGAAAATAAATACTGTAAATGAAATCATAGTAGTCTATACAAAGCAGGAGACATGTATGATAACCAAACTACAGTTTACAATAAATAAGCAGTCATGTCAAGTTAGGGACTCACGCCCTCAAAGTCATCACAATAAAACCGTATGGGGTAAGTACGAAGGCATAGCCGACTACTAAGACCTCGCACCACAAATGCCATAAAGCGTATCACGAGGTCTTTCTGCATCGCACCATACGATCGGCCGCCATTTGCCCGCAGTATCAATGTGCGTGTCTATCCCTGGAACTCTCGCAGCTCCGCATAGGTCACACACAGACCCGCATAAGGTATTCCTCGAATCATGGTCCTAGACCGCCTGAGGTACACCCCGCATCGAAGGCAGCTTAACCTTCGGTATCCGCCTAGGCTCCCGCAACCCGCATAGTCTCAAAAGACCGCATAGTCTCAACAGACCGCATAGGGAATCCCCGCGTCGGCTAAACACCCGAATGATCAATCCTGAGCTCGTGACCGCGTAGTCACAAGGACCGCATAGGCCATATAGACCGCGTCGGGTGGCAAGCCCTAATAATAAGTCAAGGGGTAGGTGATATAATAATAGTACAATGGACTTACCGTTTAGCAACGTAAGCACAGCAAGAATGACTCCCCTTACATAACAACCACAAGATACTAACACACGTAGCATCCTAACATGTTTACTTATCAAATCAACAAGAAAGTATTACAAGACTATCACAAACCAATACAATCAAGTTATTCACACAAGGTACTTTCTACTAACAAGTTTGGTATCTATCCCCAAAGTACTTCACACATTAAATCTTTAAAAGATCCGCTTCTTTCCCATAAGTCACGCAATACCCGTAGTATAAAATAGAGTGACTGTCTTTTTTAAGTAAACCAAAACACTTACCTTTGTAAAATCAAGTAACAACATTATTTTCCAAACGTTCAAGTTTGCCTAATTTCAAATGTTCACGTTTCTTATTTTAGAAAGGTTTCGTCGTTCATAGTCTTATTCATTTAAGAATATAATTCTCTTTTAAACCATCTAAGAAACATAAGCCTTATGTGTGAGTAGGATATTCTTGTTTATAACAATCTTATTACTAAAATGATCTAGAAATATCATTTTGTCTCATCTTAGCTTCTATGCAGATGGAAGTTTCTCTAGTTTTATTAATACTTCATTAATCAAAACATTTCTTTATTAACGCCGCATGGTTTGTCGATACACATTCGATTCAAATCAAGAAACATTATCCCTTTTAAAAAATCAAGTACTCATTACTCACGAATGAGGTTTCACACAAAATTCATTGATTAAGTTAAGTCTCTTATCTTACAAGATCAAGTCTCTTAACTTCTAAAATAAATCATTCGTTTTATCTCTCTTAAGCCGTTATACCTAACTTCCCATAAAGCTAGTATAACTCTTAAGTTTTTAAAACCAAGTATTACTATTCTTTAAAAACAGCTTCTTAATTCTCTTGAACTATTTCAAGATTATTATTATTCGGGCTTAAGTCAAAAGACATTGCCGCATAACTACGTTCAATTAACACACGCACGCTCACCGTACTACATAGTTATACACATATCATGCTAGAAGAGATAGGAAGAGGTTCACATACCTCGCGGCGATTATCGACTAAAAGCAAATCACTCCACTGGCTATAACCCGCTAGCACGTCCACCTCCTCAAGTAGCACATGCTACTCGCAGAACATTCAACCTATACAGGTTATACAAGTCTATCAAAGTCTAGACTACTCAGTAGAATAAATCTAGATGCAAGGTTCTACGGTAAATTGGGCAGCCCTTCCCTACCCGCCAAACTACACAAGTTCATCAGAATACACCCACGTAATTACAGCTCGATTCTCTTCTTTAAATTCAGCTTAAGTCCAAAGACATTGCCACAAGCTATGTTCAGTTATATATATAGTATACTTCAACTATATATTCCTACAACATGTAATATCCAATTACAATAGGGGGACAAGATAATTACCTCGATAAGCCCATAATCATCCAAGTATAAATGTCGATCCTTAGCAATGCTTAGCTCCTACTCCGAGTGCTCCAACCCGCTCCAAACAACCCTTAGAAGTTCTACGCGACCTCTACTTAATACTCCAACCAACTATGGAGATTTTCCTTAGGGTTTCGGTTTGAGACAAAAAGGACATACTGAGTATTTCCTGCTCTACGTATAGAGGTTTCTTTGGAATACTACAAGGTATACGACTAAGGTAATTTGGGTATAGTAACAATACTTTTGAGAGTATTTCTACAAAGAGGGGGGGTATGTTACACGAGAACAACACTCTAAGAGAGGGGGGGTTCTCGGCTAAGGCTCACAAAGGGAGAGGGTTTCGGCCAAAGGCCTTCACAAGGGGAGAGGGCTCTTGGACGAGAGTCAACAAGAGGAGGAGAGGGTTTCCAAGACTTAGAACAAGTGAAGAGTGGATGAAGAAGTTCATCACTAAGGGGGTATTTATAGAAAACCAAAGGCCAACCAATGGCCAAGATTAAGCCATGTGCAAGGCAAGTTTAAGGCCAAGATCAAGCCAAGTGCACCCTAACCCTACTCCACAAAACAATGCACAAAACAAGCCACAAAACAAGCCACAAAACAAGGCCCAAAAATAAGGGACCAATCGCCAAGGCCAACCAACCCTTTATCGTCAATGAGGGTGACAAGTGTCACCTCCCGCTGGTCCAAAAATGTTCGCCTCTCGTAAAAATCCGAAAAAATAATAAATGACATAGCCGGATTTTTCTCTACAAAAGCTGTGGAAACGTTTCGCCGGAAAACGACTCTTCTCGGCACTTGTGCACAATTTCGCCACTTTGCCTACTTAAGGCTTTAAGCTTTTATCGCACGCCTCACGTACATACTGGAAATACGGTATAACATTCTCCTCTTAGAAACATTCGTCCCGAATGTTCCTTCTAAGTCTCAAAACAAACGCGCACCGGTATAGTCTTCACTACTATACTTACGAGAACAATCCTGCCACACCTGGCCACAGAAACACCCGCGCAAATACCTCCATCCAAGTCCATGAGGAAACACCTCTAACATCACCACAAATACCTCTCCCCGGGGTCAAAAATATACTTTAGTCATCGATACTACTTTTGTCACTTTGGCGCTAGCCTTGCTCCGACGACCCAACAAATGGTCCCGGGCTGCATGCGATCCCTGAGGCGTCAGACACTCGAACTCTTACCACATTTCGATCATCGCCGCTTCCAAAACTAGGGGTTACTATCTCCAACCTGGTCATCATTAACTGGGAACACTCTGGATGGATCTCCGATTTCCTTCTCGAGCATGACACGAAAGACTGGACGCACTGCCTCCTAAGTCGGACGGCAAATGCTAACATATAGGCAACCTGGCCTATCCCTCACATGAACTCAAAAGGCCCAAAGTAACTCGGGCTAAGTCCCCTCTGTTTTCCAAAACTCGTCACACCCTAACCGGGGTGGTACTTTCAAGAAGATCGACTGTCAACCTTGTTATACCCCGTATTTCCAGAGTATGTACGTAAGGGAATACGTACAAAAGTTTAGCCTTAAAGATTAGGCCAAGTTCGAAATTGTGCACAACTCGCTTAAAGAATCGTTTTCCGACGAAACGTTTCCACAGCTTTCGTAGGGAAAATTCCGGCTATGCCATTACTAATTTTTGCGGATTTTTCCGAGAGACGAAATATTTTGGACCAACGGGAGGGCGACACTTGGCACCCTCCCATTGATGGACTTGAATCGTCCATTGGACGAAAATGGAGAAGGTTGGGCACGTTTTTTGTGCCTTGCACAAAGTCAAGGAGTTGGTAGGATATTTGTGTTTAGTTAATCCTCACCCTACACTTGCCTTGCACTTGTCTTCATCTTGGCCATTGGTTGGCCAAGGCTTGAGCTATAAATACCCCCCTTTAGATGAAGAATTCTTCATCCACAAAGTTATCTTCCAAGTCTAAAAATCCTCTCCTCTCCCTTAGCCTTTCGTCCAACACCTCCCCTCGAGTGTGTTTGGTAGAGGCCTACCCCCTAGCCTAGCCGAAATCTACCCCCCCTCCCTTGGTAGAAAAGTTGTCTTCTAGTATTGTTATAATGCCCAAAATACCCTAGCCCAAATCCCTTAGTCCTTTGTAGAAGTTGTAAAGAACTTCTAAGGTTTCTTGGAGCTACCGGAGCGTACAACTTAGGAGCTAAACCTTGCTCAGGCGCGACTTTATCTAGGATATTATTGGGCTTACCGAGGTAACTAATCCTAACCCTCTTTTGAATTAGAGAATACTTACTGTAAGTAGTATTAGAATAAGTATTAAATACTTAGAAGAATATCACAGAATAGAATTGAACTGTTACCACAGTAGAAGGGTTTAAAAGAAGAATAATCAAAACTGTACTCACATAGGACTGTTTTCACAGTAGACTTATATAGCTCACCGGGTAGGGAAGTGCTGCCCAACTTTCCATAGAATGGTGAACCCTCTGTTTAGAATGACCTTCAGAGTAGTCTTTGATAGATGTCTGTGACTATTATAGGCTGACTCTCTGCGCGCGACATATTCAACTTGGCAGGTGGTTTTCGCTGAGAAGGTATGTGATTCCTCCTAAAGCATGATATTTTACAATATATAGTACGGTAGACGCGTACGTGTTAAGCGAATAATAACTACGGCAATGTCTTTGACTTAAGCTGAATAATACTTATGGCAACGCCACGGCTTAAGCCTGAATAATAATTACGGCAATGCCTCACGGCTTAAGCCTGAATAACAAAGAACTGAAAGCATTTCAAAAGAATACAGAATCATTTTTAACAGAAGATAAATATTTGGTTTTTAAAACAAAAGCTTAAGAGTTATACTAGCTTTATGGGAAGTTAGGTATAACAACTTAAGAAAGATAAAAAGGAACTGTTTACTTGTTTGTTTATAAAAGCCTTGTATTGATTTCTGTTAAATGTAGTAAGATTTGTGTGATAAGTAGACTATTATGATGCTACCTGGGTTATTGTCTTGAAATGCTGTGTAAGGGGGTCATTCTTGCGGCTTACGTTGCTAATCGTAAGTCTGTTGTATCGTTATTGTATCACCTACCCTCGATCGTTATATCGGTGGGCTTGCCCGATGCGGGTCTATACGGCCTATGCGGTCTGTGAGACTATGCGAGCAGCGGTATGCTCCGTGATTGATCATTCCGGTGTTTAGCCTGATGCGGGGATTCTATGCGATCCGTTGAGACTACGCGGTCTTTTGAGGCTATGCGGTCGCGGAGCCTAGGCGGATGCCGGGGTTGGCTGCCCCGATGCGGGAATACCTCACGCGGTGCGTGTGACCTATGCGGGCTGCGGAAGTCGTGACTAGGCACGCAGAATGATACTATGGGCGATTGGCCTTGCTTCGATCATTCGCGCCTAGAATAGACTGCTCGCTTTTCCTATTACTGTTGTTGTTTGTGATGTGGCACTATGTGCAATTGAACTGATTGTATTTTTGAAGAGGTTTTAAATACTTTGATTTCATTTAAGTACTTTACAGTTTCACATACTTAGTACCTGTTGTACTGACCTCCTTCGGGGGGCTGCGTTCATGCCGCAGGTAAGGGCAAGCAGGTGCTAGATCCACATTCTTAGGATCTCTACGTTGGTGTCGGGAGCTCCATCTTCTCCGGAGGCTCTACTTTTGGGTATGATCTCCCTGTTGTAGATAGTTTTGTACATCGAGGTATGGCGGCCTGCCCCGCCATAGTTGTATTTTTCCTTAAGGTCTGTAGTCATGTTGCGATTATCGATGTAACTGCTAAACCTTGTTTATATATATATGCCGAAAGGCGACGTTTGTTCCCATAAACTGTGTCTTATTTCATAAACTGTTTCATGTCTTGTTTTATATTTCCGCTGATTACTCTGATGTATGACTACTTGGGTGCCCCGGTAAGGCACCAGTTACGGGCCCCGGAATGGGTCGTGACAAACCTGAACTCTAAGCGTTGTCGCCGATTATCCGCACGATTTTCTCTGAGCTGCCAGAACCTCTTCTAGACAAGCTTCACCCCAACCACAGTCTGCTGGAACAAGCCTGAACCAACTATCTGAACCTTGCCAACATCGAACCAATCGACCGGCAACTTACACTTCCGCCCCTACAAGGCTTCAAAAGGCGACATCCGAACATTGAAATGGTAGTTTAAACGCTCCCTTCACAGGAGACAACAATCCCCACGACTACCCCAGAAATCCACACACTGGCCCGAGGGCGAATGCGATTCTGAGACTCACCTGAGTTCTTAACCTTGCCTGGTAAAACTTCCAGAAACAAAAACAGCCGTACCCTGGGCTCCATTGTCTGTCATAAGGTGAAGGTAGACACCCCGTGCAGCCTTACAACCTTTCAGATAACTCATCACAGCCGAGTAAATAAGCCCCGATCAAGAACACGATGGGCTGCCCCATCGCCCGACCACCGGTCGAACGCATCCACGAACTCGTCACGGTTAACTAAACTTTAGCCTAACACCCTCGTGACCCTACCACAAGGCGAGACCACCACAACCAGACCCCACCACCAAACATGCCGCGGGTTGACCCGCAACGTGGCCTCAACCCGACCCGGCAAGGCGCAAAGTACTATCTCCCCGAAGGAACAATCTCACTAAACACGTTACGAAAACCTAGCGGTCTTCTTAGCTCAACTACCCTCTTTCATTTCATACTACTTAGGGACCTATCCCAAACATAGCTCACGTGCACTATGCACTCCGATAAGGATCAAACATAACACTACACCTTTACTCGAGATGGCCTTACCTCTAAGGTCTCTACGTATAACACTCTAAGGCTCACACCTTCTCTATCCCCCAAAATCTTACCCGGTAACTAACCATGATTTCTAATCACAATACACTTATGTTATCTGAACATAACACTTAAGATATACTCATCTCATCACACAATACTAATCTCTAGAGGGTTAAAGATATACCAGATTCTCTGTTTCACTCCCCTTAGTTGTTCTAATCAAACCCGCCCCGTAAGGCGCATAGCTAGGGAAGATGACGAACTACCCACCGAACCTGAAGGCTAAGTCCTCCTACTAGGATACTCTTTCGACATCAGACCCTGACGGTCATAGGTACAACAAGTACCAACTAAAAGACGACATTCCCCGGGATGACGTCTGCCACACTGTGAACCGGAAGCCCTGGAGTTCTGACCAACTCCTGCATACCCCGAACGTCCTGAAATCCGTGGAGAACCTCTCTGCACTGGTGGGTGTGCAAATCTAATCCGCTGGCGAGGTGACTCGCCTCGAAAGTTACCAAAGGACCTTGCTGTTCTGGCCCTCTTCTGCTGTCCTTGGTTAACCCGTCGATCTCTACGTTTCTCGGCCTGCTGTGTATAAGCTCGTACACAGGCCATGCTCAAGCTTCAATCAAGAACTACTTGCACAACCTTCTCGTTGATATTCATCAAGATTCGCGGACATCGGTATACTCTCGGTAGTCAAATCCATAGTTAGTAAATGTGGTCGCCTCCTTGAAATCTATATTCTCTGCTCCTGGCCGTGAACCGAGGTTCAAATATCATGGCCGCAGTAGGAACTGCCGCCACCGTGCTAAACTCTGCCGGGGCTAGTGACGTCGCAGAACTCCCCAAAAGAAGCACCACCCCAGGTGATGATTGGGCATGTGCCCTCGTAACCCTCTGAACTCTACTCGCAGCTCCCTCGGCCGCTTGCCTCCCGGGCCGGGTTGCCCTACGCGAGGCATAACGATAAGGAAAGAATTTCGTTAGAGGTCCAACTTACAATACTGACTCTAAGGCACGATCTCAGAGTGAGAAGAATAGAAACCAATCCTAAATATCCTATAGCCTCGATTATTGGTGTAGTGCACAACACACCGATAATCAAGACTCTACTAGATACGGTCAGACACTTTCCGAGGATTAATCGCTCGATACCACTTTTGTCACGACCGATTCTCGCCCGTGGATCGTGCCTTACCCCGGCACCCTAGTGATACAACATCGAGTAATCACGAACATAAACGATACAAGACATATTATGAAATATGAAACAATAATATGAGAAAACTTGCCTTTCGGCATATATATAAACAACAAATTTTTTCAACATGAGCTTTAATCCTTTTTACAAACCCCGCCACAACAAGATTACATGCACTTACGAATGATATGACAACAACGGATGTGGCCCGCCATACCACGAATGTAAGCACCTACAACGACAGGGACTATACGAAGATAAGCCTCCGAGAAACGGAGCTTTCCCAAACGCCGAATCGTGACCCTAAGAGCGAGGATCAACGATCGTGTACCTTTACTGCGGCATGAACGCAGCCCAAGGCGAGGTCGATAACAAAAATTTAGTATGTGAAATCGAAAATAAATCAGAAATGAAATCATAGTAGTCTATACAAAGCAGAGACATGTATGATAACCAAACTACGATTTACAATAAATAAGCGAATATGTCAAGTTAGGGACTCACGCCTCAAAGTCATCACAATAAAACCGCACGGTAAGTACGAAGGCATAGCCGACTACTAAGACCTCGCACCACAAATGCCATAAATCGTATCACGAGGTCTTTCTGCATCGCACCACGATCGGCCGCCATTTGCCCGCAGATCAATGTGCGTGTCTATCCTCGAACTCTCGCAGCCTCGCATAGGTCACACATGCACCGCATAAGGTATTCCTCGAATCATGGTCCTAGACCGCTGAGGTACACCCGCGATCGGCGCGCCTTAACCTTTGGTATCCGCCAGGCTCCCGCAACCCGCATAGTCTCAAAAGACCGCATAGTCTCAACGCACCGCATAGGAATCCCCGTCAGGCTAAACACCCGAATGATCAATCCTCGAGCTCGTGACTCCGCATAGTCACAAGGACCGCATAGCCGTATAGACCGCATCAAGGGTGGCAAGCCCTGTATAATAAGTCAAGGGGTAGGTGATATAATAATAGTACAATGGACTTACCGTTTAGCAACGTAAGCACAAAGAAGAATGACTCCCCTTACATAACAACCACAAGATACTAACACACGTAGCATCCTAACATGTTTACTTATCAAATCAACAAGAAAACATTACAAGACTATCACAAACCAATACAATCAAGTTATTCACACAAGGTACTTTCTACTAACAAGTTTGGGTATCTATCCCCAAAGTACTTCACACATTAAATCTTTAAAAGATCCGCTTCTTTCCCATAAGTCACGCAATACCCGTAGTATAAAATAGAGTGACTGTCTTTTTTTTTTAAGTAAACCAAAACACTTACCTTTGTAAAATCAAGTAACAACATTATTTTCCAAACGTTCAAGTTTGCCTAATTTCAAATGTTCACGTTTCTTATTTTAGAAAGGTTTCGTCGTTCATAGTCTTATTCATTTAAGAATATAATTCTCTTTTAAACCATCTAAGAAACATAAGCCTTATGTGTGAGTAGGATATTCTTGTTTATAACAATCTTATTACGACAGCCATGATCTAGGAAATATCATTTTGTCTCATCTTAGCTTCTATGCAGATGGAAGTTTCTACTGGTTTTATTAATACTTCATTAATCAAAACATTTCCCTTTGTTAACGCTGCAGTGGTTTGTCGATACACATTCTGATTTCAAATCAAGAAACAATATCCCTTTTAAAAATCAAGTACTCATTACTCACGAATGAGGTTTCACACAAAATTCATTGATTAAGTTAAGTCTCTTATCTTACAAGATCAAGTCTCTTAACTTCTAAAATAAATCATTCGTTTTATCTCTCTTAAGCCGTTATACCTAACTTCCCATAAAGCTAGTATAACTCTTAAGTTTTTAAAACCAAGTATTACTATTCTTTAAAAATAGTTCTTAATTCTCTTGAACTATTTCAAGATTATTATTATTCGGGCTTAAGTCAAAAGACATTGCCGCATAACTACGCTCAATTAACACACGCACGTCTACCGTACTACATAGTTATACACATATCATGCTAGAAGAGATAGGAAGAGGTTCACATACCGCGACGATTATCGACTAAAAGCAAATCGCTCCACGGCTATAACCCGGCTAGCCTGGTCCACCTCCTCAAGTAGCACATGCTACTTGCAGAACATTCAACCTATACAGGTTATACACGTCTATCAAAGTCTAGACGACTCAGGCGAATAAATATAGATGCAAGGTTCTACTTGAATTGGGCAGCCCTTCCCTACCCGCCAAACTACACAAGTCTCATCTGATACACCCTACATAATTACAGTTCAGCTTCTTCTTTAAATTCGTGCTTAAGTCCAAAGACATTGCCACAAGCTATGTTGATTATATATATAGTATACTTCAACTATATATTCCTACAACATGTAATATCCAATTACAATAGGGACAAGATAATTACCTCGATAAGCCCATAATCATCCAAGTATAAATGTCGATCCTTAGCAATGCTTAGCTCCTACTCCGGTGCTCCAACCCGCTCAAACAACCCTTAGAAGTTCTACGCGACTTACTTAATACTCCAACCAACTAGGGAGATTTTCCTTGTGGTTTCGGTTTGAGACAAAAAGGACATACTGAGTATTTCCTGCTCTACGTATAGAGGTTTCATTGGAATACTACAAGGTATACGGCTAAGGTAATTTGGGTATAGTAACAATACTTTTGAGAGTATTTCTACAAAGAGGGGGTATGTTACACGAGAACAACACTCTAAGAGAGGGGTTCTCGCTAAGGCTCACAGGAGAGGGTTTCGCCAAAGGCCTTCACAAGGGGAGAGGGGCTCTGACGAGAGTCAACAAGAGGAGGAGAGGGTTTCCAAGACTTAGAACAAGTGAAGAGTGGATGAAGAAGTTCATCACTAAGGGGGTATTTATAGAAAACCAAAGGCCAACCAATGGCCAAGATTAAGCCATGTGCAAGGCAAGTGTAAGGCCAAGATCAAGCCAAGTGCACCCTAACCCTACTCCACAAAACAAGGCACAAAACAAGCCACAAACAAGCCACAAAACAAGGCCCAAAAATAAGGACCAATCGCCAAGGCCAACCAACCCCTTTATCAGTCAATGAGGGTGACAAGTGTCACCTCCCGCTGGTCCAAAATGTTCGTCTCTAAAAATCCGCAAAAATAATAAATGACATAGCCGGAATTTTCTACAAAAGTGGAAACGTTTCACGAAACGACTCTTCTGCAACTTGTGCACAATTTCGCCACTTTGCCTACTTAAGGCTTTAAGCTTTTATACGTGCGCCTCACGCATATACTGGAAATACGGTATAACAAAATGTCCGCATCTAACCCGCATCTCGTCACATGCCCTAATCCCACATCGTATAAGCATGTCCAAGGATCAATCATAATGGAAGCATACCCGTGGAATCCCACATCACTGTCGGTACGTCCAAGTAAACTTATAACAAGACAGCCGGCCCTCCAACTGAGAGTCACGACAACGTAACATATAATACTTGCACTTAAAGCTATCACAAGCAAACACCGGCAAGTTCATTAAACCTTTAGACTTCCATTTTTATAAACTCATGGCACTTCCGTTTCTCACATAAAAAAAAAATCCGGGAATTTAACCCCAAGTACTACGCACCTCTACTCCTTTAGAAAGACTCTTTTTCAAATAAAACTTCCAAGATACTAACGACCGTAGTATCAAGTCATATCTACCTTAAAAACAAGTCACGATACCTTTTTAGAAATACATTTACCGGCTTCTAAATCAAGTGACTTCATTCTTAAAAACTTTAAGCAAGTGATACCTTTAAATCATATTGCCCTTCCTTAAATCAAGTTATTTCTTTGCTTACCTTATTAGAGAAAACCATTCTCTTAACCTTCCATAAAGCCGTTATAACCAACTTCCCATAAAGCCGTTATAACCCTTTATGGTTTTAGATAAACTCATTCCTTTTATAACCAAGAGACTTATACTTTTTAAAACCAAGTATTAAATACTTTCAAATCAATTCTCTTAACCTTTAAAAATACAATTAGTCTCTTAACTTTCAAGAAAACAAGCTTCTTAACTTTAGAAATCAAGTCTTTCCAAATCGAGTATTCTATACTTGTAAATCAAGTAAATCAATTCATTTCTTCCTTTAAGAATCAAGTCTCCTAACCTGAAAAATAAAGTCTCTTAACCTTAAGAAATCAAGTCATTTATCTTTCCATAAAGCAAATATAACCAACTTGCCATAAAGTCGTTATATTCATTTTATACCTTAGCCAAAATATAATTTCCTATCCAAGGGACTTATACGTTTAAAACGGAACAAGTATCACATACTTTAAAACTCTTCAAGTCCCTTAACTTTAATAAACCATTAGACATCCTTAATACTTTCAAAGAAGTGAGTTAATCTCCTAACTCACCCGACTTGGCTATTTATAAAACTAGTAAAGGACATCAAGGTATGGTACGTCTACCGTACTACATACGTGCAACTAGTCATGCTCAAAAGATAGGAAAAGTTCTACATAGAGTAAATCACACAACTACCTCTTAACTTCTAAGAGTAGAAGGAAACATGAAATGATACCACCGGTATATTCCATACATAGAATCATGCCAAAGGAAGGAAAAGGTTCACATACCTCGCGACGATTATCGACAAGTAGCAAAATGCTCCAAAGTACTTCAACCTTGATAGTTATTCCATCCTTCAAGTAGGATACGCTATACTTAGTACTTCAACCTATAATTGTCACAATACGTCCATTAACCTCTTACTTCAAACGTAGAATATTCCAAGTGCTAAGTCACTAAATTCTACGGAAAATCGCACAGCACCTCCTTTGTTTTTACTTACTTTGTCACCTTTTTCAAGGCCGAATTCAATAACCAAACACGCCACATTTAAGGCCCAATCAATGAAATTAACAATAGGGGATTACACGCCTACTAGATGTGTAAAATTCCGCCCCACAATAGATATCAAACTAATACAAACTATATGTCCAATTCGGCCACATTTGAGTACCATAACACCAATTCTTATCCAATTTCCATTTCAATCCAAATTGTTAGCATAACATGATATCAAGTCGCAATCGATTATAACTACTATAATCTTCAAGTAAGTAACATGCGACGATTTCTAATAAATGACCAATTAGTAATCCAACTTCAAGTGGCTAATATAATATTTAGGATTTAAGCTACCATCAATCCATAATACTTATAAACTTCAACACATACATTTCATGCTAGCAACATGTAAAGATAACAACAATATAAATAGTCTTGTAACACTTTTAAGAGACAAGATTATACCTCAACGAATCTCAATCCAACTCCAAATCCGAATTTGCTCCCTAGCAACTTAGATACTCTTCGAGACACTTCAATCCGCTACTTGAGACCCTTAGAACAACACCAACAAATTTCCTTCAAACTTCCAATCCAAAACCTAGAAAGCAACTAGGTTTTCGCTTTGCGACTAACCCGAAAACTATCTTTTTCCGAGATTTTTCTATTGAGATACCCTTACAATACACTTAGGAACCTTGGTTTAAAGTGGGAAGATTATTGGACAACAACTAAATTTTTTTCTTTCTTCTTGTTGATGAACCCGAGAGCACATTGCTCTAGTTCTTCAATTTCTCTTAAAAATTTGGCTAAGTGTGGACTCTCTCTTGCTACTAGTAGTATTATATAGGGACATGGAGGGTTAAGATGTGCACAATTGGGTGGCTAGGATGAGGTTCTCTTAAATATCAAGCTTGTGGACCCATTGACCAAGTCAATTATGTCAAGCTTTACTACTTGCAAGACTTGTCTTCCTAACAAGGGTCAAATGACCCTTGTGCCCATGTAATTTCGTCCAAGACATCCAATAAGGGGGGGGGGGGGGTGACACGTGTCGCCCTCCCATTCGTCACAATATTACGTTTTCCGACAAATTCCATAATTCCGATAAATTTTTACAAGTCTCAAATCTTAACACTCGTGAGTTCTTACGTACGTTCTTAAAGCATGTCCTGTAAATACGGGGTGTAACATTCTTCCCCCCTTAGAAACATTCGTCCCCGAATGTTCTTTCGGAGTCAAAATTATAATTAGCGGCATAGTTTCCTTTCACGATCCCGACATAACAATAATGCCACACATGGCCCTAATACCTCGCATACGCATATCTGTCCATCATAAGCCCAAAAGAGATTATCTTTTCGTACTCCCAACTCTTTCTAACATATATATGGTCTCAATATAATCTGTTCATGACACTTAAACATACCACAACTCTATCATGCATACAAGTTTCTAAAGGGCCAAAGACATACCTGAAATCATATAGGCGGTTCAAAGGACCGCTAAAATCGAACTTCCACCACGACTCTCACACGCACACGGCATAAACATCCCGCCTAGCTGGAAGGCGAAGAACCCATGAATCGACCCAGAGATCGCGGTTATCCCACCGCCACTGCCTGACAGTCTCTCACGAAATGGCCCTGCTGGCCGCAAGCATAACAAGCTGTCGAAGTAGTACGACACTCCCCAAAATGGAATCTACTACAGTGACCACACCGGGGCAAATGTGGCTTCCCCTGGCTACTATTCTCGGACATCTGTGAACCTGCAGCCCTGGAGCCCTGACCTGCTCCCGAATATCCCTGGCGACCAAACCTCCGGCCAGAAGACCGGGAAGGAGCACTCTGTCTTTGGCCGAGATGTAGACCTAATCTGGCTGAGGCTGTCGCCTAAAGTTACCTGAAATCTCGCGCCACGGCCCTCTTGGCCGGCTTGAGTCTAGCCGACCTCTCTCTCTGTCCTCTATCCTCGCGCAAAAGCTTGCATCCTGGAAATATCCATACCGGATGAAGGGCCACTCCTGTGCATGCAAGAATCATATAATGGTCTAGCCCCATCACATAACTGAACTCGTCGCCATATCACCACAATAGTGCGCGATACCGCCCAACGAGTCAAACTCCATGTTTTATTCACTGATGGTCCTCCCATTCTGCGTCTATGAAAAGAACCTATCAAAACGGGCTCTCCTAATTTCAGGAGTCAAAAAGTGATCAAGAAAGGCCTCCGTGATCTCATCCCAAATCACGGACGAGCACCCACACCTCTCGGCGGCTCCAAGACTCAAACCGGTTCAACGCAATATCGCGTAACGGTAGAAGCTAACACAATCGACTGTCTCCGAGGCCCTAAGCACTGCATAGTCCATTGTAGAGTCGAGCGAACTCTTGAGGATCATCTCGGATCTCGAACCATAAAACTCGGGTGGACTACAACCCGGAAAATCCCGAATCCTCAAACCGCTTGGCTCAGGGTTAGCTACCGCTTCGCTTGCCACGCCTACCACTATGCTAGTCAATAGCCCGATTCGCACTCCATAATCTCTAAACTCGCTCGGCTGCGGATCGAGGCTCTGCACGGAACCTCTGGAGCTACTGCCACTCTCGGCTCCTCTAATATCTCCGGCGTGGCTGAGCTCGCCGATCCGCCTACTACCTCAGGCATAGTCTGTGCCCGAGTCCTGATAACCCTCTGCGTACCCCTATCAGCTCCTGTTGCTGCCTTGCCCTTCTAGGTCCTGGTCGCCTTCCGTGGAGGCATAACCGTTACATAAGAAGGGGTCAGAGAGGATTCAGCCTACTAGGACAGCTCTACTGCACGATCTCAAAGAGAGAAGAATGGAAACCAATCCTAAATGTCCTGCAACCTCCTGATTATAGATGTGGTGCACAACACACCGATAATCAAGACTCTACTAGACACTTTCCGAGGACTAACTGCTCTGATACCACTTTTGTCACGACCCGACCCCGGGCCCGCGACTGGTGCCCTACCTGGGCACCCTTACAGGTATACATCAGAGAAAAATTAGCGGAACATACATGAAACTTATAAAATAAAACAACAGGTTAGCCGATAGAGCTACCTTCCTGGACATATATATACAACCGAAGTAGTTGCCTCCCTTTCCTTTACAGACTGACCCACAATATGTGACTACAGACCTCTAAGAGTTTAACATAACAACTATGGCAGGACAGGGCCCTGCCATACCCCTGAATATACATGAATCTACAACCTCAGGGGAAACCGTACCAAGAGATAAGCCTCCGGAGCAAATGGAGCTTTTCCCAAAACTGAACCGAGATCCTAAGAGCAAGGATCACCAACCTGTGCACCTAATACCTGCGGGCATTTAACGCGGCGGGGCCGATAACAAAAATTTGCGAATATGGAATGAAATAACGTCTGATAATGTGATCATAATCAGACAAAAGAATGACAGGGACAAGTATAAAAAGTACATACCAGATCCTGCCGTGTCATTACCTCTTATGAACTTAATCGTAAATTATTATTTTTTCCCATTTTCAATAAAAGTTATAGTCTCATTCTTATGCACATGATTAGGAAAAATCATTAAGTTCATTACCATATACTTACTTAACTTTCATAACATAATTCGGCCCCTTATGGAGGGACGCATATACTACCCGACCCAATCTGGGACGCGATCAAGTCACACAAATATCAAAGCGTGCCCGTGGAATCCCACATCACTGCCGGCAGGCGTAGGTGTAACATATAACCATGTGACGCGCCCGTGGCATCCCACCTCACTGTCGGCGTACACATACACAACATATATATATATATATATATATAACGCGGCCGCATGCCCCGGAATCCCACATCGTATAAGCATGGCCATAACGTGCCCTCGGCATCCCTCATCGTAGGTGCAGGTCTTCATGGGGAGCTAGCCCATGGAGTAATAATATAACATGGTCGCATGCCCCGGAATCACACATCGTTTACGCATGGGCATGTAGTAATAAAACACGCTGGCATCTAACCCGCGTCTCGCCGCATGCCGTGCATCCTCATCGTATAAGCATGGCCAAGATCAATCACAATGGAAGCATACCCGGAATCCCGCCACCGCCAGACGCGTCGATAAAATGTCCGCATCTAACCCGCATCCTGGTCACATGCCCGAATCCCACATCGTATAAGCATGTCGGATCAATCATAATGGAAGCATACCTGGAATCCCATCGCCACGACCGAACCAGTATTCGTGGATCGTGCCTTACCCCGCACCCTAGTGATACAACATCGTGAGTAATCAGAACATAAAACACATACATGAAACCAATGTAAGAAGACAATGAAATAAGAAGACAAGCAACCAAAAACAGTTCTCACGGTATATAGAAATAACAACTCTTTCAAAATGAACAGTTTAATCCTTTTTACAAACCCCGCCACCACAAGATTACTGCACTTCTACGAATGATATGATAACAACGACGGACAGGGCCGTCATACCACGAATGTAAGCACCTACAACAACAGGGACTATACGAAGATAAGCCTCCGAGAAACGGAGCTTTCCAAACGCTGAATCGCTGACCCTAAGAGCGAGGATCAACGATCGGTGTACCTCAACTCGGCAGATTTAACGCACGGCGAGGTCGATAACAGTACCAAGTATGTGAAATCAAAATATCGTAAATGAAATCATAATAGTCTATAAAGCAGAGACATGTATGATAACCAAACTACGCCACAATAAATAGGCGATCATGTCAAGTCGTGACTCACGCCTCAAAGTCATCACTCAAATGTAACTATGGGTCTCACGCCCATAACATCAATCATGCCGTGGAATACCTTCCTCACCGCCAGCGGTTCATGATATAAAAGCACCAAGAAATACACATGAACACCAGGTCCCACCTGTGTCCTAATAAAACAGTACAGGGTAAGTACGAAGGCATAACCGACTACTAACACCCACAGTACTTAACAGGGTCATAAACTGTATCATGATATCTGTCTAGACCGTCACATGATCAAAGCTGGTCACTCGCCCGCAGTATCAAATGTGCGCGTCTAGCCCTGGAACTCTCCGTAGCTCCGCATAGGCCAACCTCATAGGCCCGCATGAGGTATTCCTCGCATCGAGGGTAGCTACTCCCCGGCATCGTCCTGGACTCGCAGTCCGCATGGCCACAAAGACCGCATGACCACAAGGGCCGCAAACTAACCTGGAACTCCCGTAGTTCCGCATGGATCCCTTGGACCCGCATGAGGTATTCTCGAATCATGGTCCTGCATCACCGAAGTCTACCCCGACGGAGGGCGCAACCTCCGGAGACAAGTCAAGGTGAGTGGTACAATACCAACATAACGGCTGAGAGTCAAACAACTTTAAGCGCAGTCGAGGGAAAACCCCCTTTACACAAAACATCACAAGATACTAACACACGTAGCATCCTAGCATGTTTACTTATCAAATCAACAAGAAAGTATTTCAAGGCTATCACAAACCAACACAATCATGTTATACACACAAGGTACATTCTAATATATGATTAACAAGATCGGGTATCTATTCCCAAAGTACTTCATACATTATCTTTTAAAAGATACGTTACGTTTACAAAAGTCACACAATACCCGTAGTATATGAAAATAGAGTGATTATCTTTTGAAGTAAATCAAAACACTTACCTTTGTAAAATCAAGTAACAACATTATTTTCCAAACGTTTCAAGTTTGCCTAATTTCAATTACTCAAGTTTCTCATTTTCGAAAGGTTTCGTAGTTCATAATTTTAATCACTTAATGATATAATTCTCCCTTAAAAGCAATTTGAGAAACATATGTCTGATACGTTAGTAGGCTATTCTTGTTTATAACAATCTTATTTAAGCAGCCATGATCTAGGAAATGTAACGTCATTTTGTCTCATCTTAGTTTCTATGCAGATGGAAGTTTCTACTAGTTTTAATAATACTTAATCTGTCAAAACATTTCCTTTTATTAACGCTGCAGTGGTTTATCGATACACATTCTGATTTCCGAACTCAGTAAAACATTCTTAAGCCGTTATACCTAACTTCCCATAAAGCTAGTATAACTCTTAAGTTTTCAAAAACTAAGTATTACTCTTCTTTCAAAATGATTCAAAAATCTTTTGAAATACTTCAAGTTCTTTATTATCACATAACCAAACCGATTATAGTTCAAATCGCTTACCTTTTAAAACCATAAGTATTTTCTTACATACATAAAGTCGTTATAACCAACTTCCCATAAAGCCGTTATAACACTTTATGTTTTAGACCAATCAAATACATTTAACACATGACGTCACCGTACTACATAGTTACACGATATCATGCTAGAAGAGATAGGAAGAGGTTCACATACCGCGACGATTATCGACTAATAGCAAAACGCTCAAGTACCTCAAACCGTCGGCTACTCCTTAAGCCAAGTAGATCGCGCCACGCGTGGTACTTCAACCTATAAGGCCACAAGGCGCTTATTAACATCTAGGTCTAATCGTAGAACATTCTACGTAAAATTCGGCAGACTCCCACTCCCGCAAACAGAAATCTCCTCATCTATCGAGGCCGCCATCAAGCCAACCAGTGGGTTTGCACGTCTAACCTGACGTGTGCGATTCTACTACACGCATGCTACACAAGTCTCATCTGATACACCCTATGTAATTACTGATTCGCTTTCTTCTTCGAAAGGTTTCTTATTATTCGGGCTTAAGTCCAAAGACATTGCCGATAACAACGTTCGATTCTATATATAGTATACTTCAACTATATAGTCTAACAATCATGTAATTTCCAATTACAATAGAGGACAAGATATTTACCTCGATAAGCCCATAATTATCCAAGTATAAAGTCGATCCCGGCAACGTTTAGCTCCAACTCCGTGCGCCCAACCCGCTTCTAAACCACCCTTAGAAGTTCTAACCAACTTCTACATACTACTCCAACTAACTATGGAGATTTTCCTTGTGGTTTCGTTTACGTGGATCGACGGAAGTATAATAGTATAACGGGCTTTTAGTATAGGTATAACCTTAGAATACTACAAGGTATACGGCTAAGGTAATTTGGGCATTATAACAATACTTTGAGAGTATTTATACCAAGAGGGGTATTTATACGAGACAACACCACAAGTGGTATACCTCTACCTACCCCACTAGTGGGTACTCGCCATGGGAGGACTCGCCAAAGGGCCTTCTCAAAGGGGAGGGGTGTTGGACGAAACACCACACAAGGAGGAGGATTTTAACACTTAGGAAATTTAGGAATGGATGAAGAAGTCTTCCAAGGGGTATTTATAGGACAAGCCAAGCCAACCAATGGCCAAGATCTTGCCAAGTGCAAGGCAAGTGTAGGCCAAGATCTTGCCAAGTGCACCTTATCCATCTACCACAAAAATATCCTACCAACCCTTGACCAAACAAGGCCAATTCGTCCCACTTGTACCGCCCACAACGTGCTCCAATGAGGGTGACAAGTGTCGCCTCTGTTGGTCCAAAATGTTTCGCCTCTCGTAAAAATCCGCAAAATGAAAAATGACATAGCCGGAATTTTCCTACGAAAGTCGTGGAAACGCTTTTAAACACGACTCTAACCAGGTGTTGTGCACAAAATAATTCGGCCAAGCCACTTTAAAAGCCCAAACTTTTCTATGTACGTCCTTACGTACATACTCTGGAAATACGGGGTATAACACCCACATCACTGTCGGTACGTCCAAGTAAACTTATAACAAGACAACCGGCCCTCCAACTGAGAGTCACGACAACGTAACATATAATACTTGCACTTAAAGCTATCACAAGCAAACACCGGCAAGTTCATTAAACCTTTAGACTTCCATTTTTATAAACTCATGGCACTTCCGTTTCTCACATAAAAAAATCCGGGAATTTAACCCCAAGTACTACGCACCTCTACTCCTTTAGAAAGACTCTTTTTCAAATAAAACTTCCAAGATACTAACGACCGTAGTATCAAGTCATATCTACCTTCAAAACAAGTCACGATACCTTTTTAGAAATATATTTACCAGCTTCTAAATCAAGTGACTTCATTCTTAAAAACTTTAAGCAAGTGATACCTTTAAATCAAATTGCCCTTCCTTAAATCAAGTTATTTCTTTGCTTACCTTATTAGAGAAAACCATTCTCTTAACCTTCCATAAAGCCGTTATAACCAACTTCCCATAAAGCCGTTACAACCCTTTATGGTTTTAGACAAACTCGTTCCTTTTATAACCAAGAGACTTATACTTTTAAAACCAAGTATTAAATACTTTCAAATCAATTCTCTTAACCTTTAAAAATACAATTAGTCTCTTAACTTTCAAGAAAACAAGCTTCTTAACTTTAGAAATCAAGTCTTTCCAAATCGAGTATTCTATACTTGTAAATCAAGTAAATCAATTCATTTCTTCCTTTAAGAATCAAGTCTCCTAACCTGAAAAATAAAGTCTCTTAACCTTAAGAAATCAAGTCATTTATCTTTCCATAAAGCAAATATAACCAACTTCCCATAAAGTCGTTATATTCACTTTATACCTTATCCAAAATATAATTTCCTATCCAAGGGACTTATACGTTTAAAACGGAACAAGTATCACATACTTTAAAACTCTTCAAGTCCCTTAACTTTAATAAACCATTAGACATCCTTAATACTTTCAAAGAAGTGAGTTAATCTCCTAACTCACCCGACTTGGCTATTTATAAAACTAGTAAAGGACATCAAGGTGTGGTACGTCTACCGTACTACATACGTGCAACTAGTCATGCTCAAAAGATAGGAAAAGTTCTACATAGAGTAAATCACACAACTACCTCTTAACTTCTAAGAGTAGAAGGAAACATGAAATGATACCACCGGTATATTCCATACATAGAATCCTGCCAAAGGAAGGAAAAGGTTCACATACCTCGCGACGATTATCGACAAGTAGCAAAATGCTCCAAAGTACTTCAACCTTGATAGCTATTCCATCATTCAAGTAGGATACACTATACTTAGTACTTCAACCTATAATTGTCACAATACGTCCATTAACCTCTTACTTCAAACGTAGAATATTCCAAGTGCTAAGTCACTAAATTCTACGGAAAATCGGACAACACCTCCTTTGTTTTTACTTACTTTGCCACCTTTTTCAAGGCCGAATTCAATAACCAAACACGCCACATTTAAGGCCCAATCAATGAAATTAACAATAGGGGATTACAAGCCTACTAGACGTGTAAAATTCCGCCCCACAATAGATATCAAACTAATACAAACTATATGTCCAATTCGGCCACATTTGAGTACCATAACACCAATTCTTATCCAATTTCCATTTCAATCCAAATTGTTAGCATAACATGATATCAAGTCGCAATCGATTATAACTACTATAATCTTCAAGTAAGTAATATGCGACGATTTCTAATAAATGACCAATTAGTAATCCAACTTCAAGTGGCTAATATAACATTTCAGATTTAAGCTACCATCAATCCATAATACTTATAAACTTCAACACATACACTTCATGCTAGAAACATGTAAAGCTAACAACAATATAAATAGTCTTGTAACACTTTTAAGAGACAAGATTATACCTCAACGAATCTCAATCCAACTCCAAATCCGAATTTGCTCCCTAGCAACTTAGAGACTCTTCGAGACACTTCAATCCGCTACTTGAGACCCTTAGAACAACACCAACAAATTTCCTTCAAACTTCCAATCCAAAACCTAGAAAGCAACTAGGTTTTCGCTTTGCGACTAACCCGAAAACTATCTTTTTCCGAGATATTTCTATTGAGATACCCTTACAATACACTTAGGAACCTTGGTTTAAAGTGGGAAGATTATTGGACAACAACCAAATTTTTTTCTTTCTTCTTGTTGATGAACCCGAGAGCACATTGCTCTAGTTCTTCAATTTCTCTTGAAAATTTGGCTAAGTGTGGACTCTCTCTTGCTACTAGTAGTATTATATAGGGACATGGAGGGTTAAGATGTGCACAATTGGGTGGCTAGGATGAGTTTCTCTTAAATATCAAGCTTGTGGACCCATTGACCAAGTCAATTATGTCAAGCTTTACTACTTGCAAGACTTGTCTTCCTAACAAGGGTCAAATGACCCTTGTGCCCATGTAATTTCGTCCAAGACATCCAATAAGGGGGGGGGGGGTGACACGTGTCGCCCTCCCATTCGTCACAATATTACGTTTTCCGACAAATTCCATAATTCCGATAAATTTTTACAAGTCTCAAATCTTAACACTCGTGAGTTCTTACGTACGTTCTTAAAGCATGTCCCGTAAATACGGGGTGTAACAATATACCTAAGGTCTCGGCAGTTATCAATATTCTTAGGCTCGCAATTTCCATATTCCAAGCCTACATTATCCTTCCCCGCATACGGGTAAGATAGCTTCTCATAAGCTCTTAATCGTGCTGTCTTAATCATAACAACCATACTTACCCCATACGGATCTCATCCGTACCATTCTATTAATCATACCATGTAGGTTAATTTACTAATATAATCTTCCATTAATTCCCTTAACATGATTTCTTAAAGGTTCATTACCCTATCCGACCGCTCATCATCTCCCAATTATCTCAAAATAATACGTAAAACCTCGATGAGAATTCATTAAACTGTTTTATACCTTTCCGGTATCTATTTAGTCCTTACCAATTCTTGGTAATCCAAAATCATTCTAGGCAATACACGTCTGACCCTCATACATAAATCCATATAGCTGTATGTCATAATACTAACTATACTACAATTATTACCAACCTGGATACACAATCCACATAATTTTTCCTGGGTCGCTGCTGCCTTTTTCGTAGCTGTAATCAACATAACTCGTTAAGGAGAGACGACCCAAACAACACAGTTCTATCGCACGATCTTAGAGTGAGAAAAATGGAAACCAATCCTAAATGTCCTGCAGCCTCCTGGTTATAGATGTGGTGCAAACACACCGATAACCAAGACTCTACTAGACACCTGCATCAGACACTTTCCGAGGACTAAGCGCTCGATACCACTTTTGTCACGACCCAACCTCGCTCGCGGTGCCCTACCTGGGCACCCCTTACCGGTATACATCAGAGAATAGTAGCGGAACATACATATAACTCAAAAGAAATAAATAACAGGCTAACCGATAAGGCCATCTTCCAAAAGTATACACATAATCCAAAAAGAAGTTACCTCTTTTTTTCTTTACAACCCAAACCACAAGACATGACTACATACCTCTAAAAATAACAACTGTGACGGGACAGGGCCCCGCCATACCCCTGAATGTACAACAACTGACAATACCAGGGATTTGAACCAAGGATAAGCCTCCGGAGTAATGGAGCTTCAATACCGAATCCGTGATCCTAAAAGTGAGGATCGAGAACTCAGATAACTCTACCGCAGATGAACGCACCAAGGAGGTCGATAACAGTACCAAGTATGTGAAACTGAAAGTACTGTAATGTTATCATAATAGTCTAAAATAAAGCTGGGGATATGTATGAAAACCACATTAACAGTACACTATGCCTTACTAACAATGAGAGTGGACAAGAATAAACCTTGCCGATTTTAAAACAGGAAGCTCATGATTAACCTAGGGCCATCCGCCCGTAGTATCATTCTGCAATCCTACTCCTGGGACTATTTCACCCGCATAGGCCGTATGGACCCGCATGAGGTAATTTCCTCGCATAGACTGTATCCGTCCGCATAGGTCGTATGGACCCGCATGAGGTAATCTCCTCGCATAGGACTGGTCCGCCCCGCATAGGACTATTTCACCCGCATAAGCCCTACGGACTCGCATGAGGTATTCCCCGCATCATGGGTAGCAAATCTACGGAATATGCAAATGCCACAAACCCTGGGAATGACCCAGTAATGAACAAGATATCACTAGCACAACCGGCTATCATACATAACATAAGCACTACCGGCTTATCATACATAATATAAGCACCACCGGCTTATCATTCATAACATAAACAAGTTAAGAAATCCCCCTAACTTCTCATTAGCCTTATTCATATACACTCCCATTTTAGTTTACTTAAGGCACTAACATGTCATTATAAAACCCGGGAATTTAACTCAAAGTACTATGTACTTCTATTTTTTTTAAATGATTTTTCATATAAAAATCTAAGATACTAATAACCGTAGTATCAAGTCATATCTACCTTTCAAGACAAGTCACAATACCTTTTAGAAATACATTTATAGGCTTCTAAACCAAGTGACTTTTTACTTTAAAACTTTAAGCAATTGATGCCTTTAAATCAATTTGTCTTTCTTCCTTTCATGTCATTTATCTTTATTTACATCACTAGAGTAAACCATTCTTATAACTTTCCATAAAGTTATTATAACCAACTTCCTATAAAGCCGTTATACTAACTTTATGCTTTAGACACTTTCATTCTTTTTATAACCAAGAGACTTATACTTTCAAAAACCAAGTATCATATACTTTCAAAATACTTCAAGTCAATTAACTTTAGAAATCAAGTTTCTTAACTTTAGAAATCAAGTTTCTTAACTTTAGAAACTGGGATATCTTTAACCTTTAAAACAAGTGAGTTAATTCTCTAACTCAACCAACTTGGACATTCTTAAAACAAGTCAAGGATGTCAAATGAAACTAAATTCATTTAAATCTCGTACGTCTACCATACTATACATTTACCACTACTCATGCTCAAGAGATAAGAAAGTTCCACATACCTCTTCGACTTAATCCACTAGCCAAGTTGAATACGCCGCACGTAGAATGTCAACCTATAATGACCATAATACGTCCATCAATTACTAGCTTCCAGCGTAGATTATTCCTAAGTACAAGGACTCTTAATTCTACAGAAAATCGGGCTGCACTTCCTTTGTTTCTACGTACTTTTCCACCTTTTTCAAGGCCCGAAAATCAATAACCAAATGCCACATTTAAGGCTCAACAATCAGTCAAACAAAGGGGATTACACGCCGCACAAGACGTGTAAAATTTTGCCCCACAATCGATATCCAAATAGTCTAACATTTCAATGTCATTCTCGGCTAACAATTTACAACAACACAAAGTCTTTTCCAATTCTTCTTTAATCCAAGTTGTTTAGTCTAACATGTTATATAGCCGCAAACGATTATAACAACTATAATCCCTTCTTTCAATAGCATGTGACGATTGTATCGACAATTAAATTGAATTACAAACTCAATAGTTAACATGAAATCTTCAATTACAATAGTAAGACGAAGATTATTACCTCATTTAGCCCAAATATAATTCAAGATTACAAGTCGATCCTTAGCAACTTTAGCTCCTCTTTTCGACATTCCAATCCACTCCAAGAAGCCCTTAGAAGCTTATGAATAACTCCTCTTCAAGTTCCAACTTCAAAGTTGAAGAACTCCTTAGGTTTTCACCTTGCGACTAACGTGAAAACGTAGTTTTTCCGGAATCTTTCTATTGAGATATCCTCATAATACCTTTAGGAACCTTGGGTTTGAATATTGGGAATTATGGAGCAAGATTGCAAAATTTTTGTGTGGGAAATAGGGCATTGCCGAGAGCTTCCTAAAGCTAGCTCAAGTTTCTTTTGAATTTTTCTAAGTGTTAAATGAACTAGTCTTGCACTAGTAGTAGTAATATATAAGGAGACCAATGGCTAGGATTAAAACAAATGTGTGGTCAAGATGTGGTCAATTATATCAATCTCCTTTGACCTTTTGACTTGGTCCATTTATCACAAACCAATATGGCTATTTTATGTCATCCATTTCGCCCAAGATGATACATGTGGACGGTGACACGTGTCGCCCTTCCATTGGTCCATAACATTCCGTTTCCCGAAATTTCCATAATTGGTCAAAATATCAGAAACCTCGTGGGCCCCACAAAACGTAAAATTTCTCGGGTGGGCCACACGTATCCAACTCCGTAAATAAACTTTCATAATTACGATAAGTTCTAAAAGTCTTGAATAACAAATTTGAGAATCCAATTCTCATTAACGAACAATTTTCCTTTCTGAGGTTCGGAAGATTTTTCCTTTGGAAAACAATTCTTTCTTTCGTTCAATTTTTATAAGTCTTGTGCTCTCACGTCTATTATTATAAACACATGTCCTGGAACTACGGGGTGTAACAGTTCATGCTGCAGGTTGAGGTACATAACTTGCTGATCCTCATTCTTAGGATCACGGTTCAGCTGGTTGGGAAGCTCCATTATTTCGGAGGCTTTGTATTTTGGTACAGTTCCCTGAGGTTGTAGATTTTTGTACATTCAGGGGTATGGCGGGGCCCTGTCCCGTCACAGTTGTTACTTCAAAACTCTTAGAGGTCTGTAGTCATATCTTGTGGGTCGCTTTGTAAAAAAAAAAGAGGTAACTGCTTTTGGATTTGTGTATATTTATATATATCCAGGGAGGTGGCCCTATCGGCTAACCTGTTATTTATTTCTTGTTGTGTTTATGTATATTCCGCTGATTATCTCTGATGTATACCTGTAAGGGTGCCCAGGTATGGCACCAGTCGCGGGCCCGGGGTCGGGTCGTGACAAAAGTGGTATCAGAGCAGTTAGTTCTCGGAAAGTGTCTACAGACCGTGTCTAATAGATTCTTGATTATCGGTGTGTTGTGCACCACATCTATAATCAGGAGGCTACAGGACATTTAGGATTGGTTTCCATTCTTCTCACTCTGAGATCGTGCGATAGAGCTGTGTTGTTAGGGTCGTCTCTCCCTAACGAGTTATGTTGATTGCAGCTACGAGAAAGATAGCAGTGACCCAGGAAGGATTATGTGGATTGCGTATCCATGTTGGTGGTAATTGTTGTATAGTTGGTATAATGACGTACATCTATACAGATTTATGTATGAGGGTCATATATGAGTTGCCTAGAATGATTTTAGATTACCAAGAGTTGGTAAGGACTAACTAGATATCAGGAAGGTATGAAACAACTTAATGAATTCTCATCAAGGTTTATGTGCTAATTTGATATAATTAGGAAATGATGAGCTGTCTGATAGGGTAATGAACCCTTAAGAAGTCATGTTAAGGTACTTGATGGAAGACTATGTGGATAGATTAAGCTACGTGATATGCGTAAGAGAATTGTACGAATGAGATCCGTATGGAGTAGGTAATGGTTGTTGTGATCAAGACAACATGGTTATGGTATTATGAGAAGTTATTGTATCCGTTTACGGGGAGACTGATAAGGTAGGCTTGGATCCTGGAAACTGCGAGCCTAAGAATATTGATAACCGGCGAGACCTTAGGTATATAAGGCCTTCTCGGGCAATAAGATTTAATTCAGACTAAGGGCAAGAGTTAAGTGTGACGGTGGGTCGGGTTGATGACCTATTACGGGTCGCCCCATAGCCTGAAATGGAGTGGGATCAGTTGGTAGTAGTCCCGCTACGTGACAGGGTCAGGAGGGTGCAAGGCCCAAGTCTAGTTAATTGTTTTATGGGTTAGTGGACGCGTTCCACCAGAACCAGGTCATGAAAGCCGGAAATGGCCTTATATTGTTCGATTTAGTAAACTCCAAAGATTGGAGGCCAGAATCGGTATGGGGGTTATGTACGTATGCTAGTATAAGTTGGAGGTACGGAAAGAGTACGACCAGTAAGAAAGAGAGCAACCAAGTGTAGAGGAATAAAGCCTAAATCCATAAGGACCTTTCGAGGTAGCTACACCAGTGGGTGATTGTGTTATACCCCGTATTTCCAGAGTATGTACGTAAGGACGTACGTAGAAAATTTGAACTTGAGAATAGGCTTGGCCGATTTACTTTTGTGCACAACACCCGTTTAGAGTCGTTTTTCGACGAAACGTTTCCACAGCTTTCGTAGGGGAATTTCCGGCTATGTCATTTTTAATTTTTACGGATTTTTCCGAGAGACGAAACGTGTTGGGCCAACAAGAGGGCGCCACTTGGCACCCTCTCATTGGCGGACGTGAATGGGCGGTAAAGGGAGGGTGGACGAATTGGCCTTGTTGGTCAAGGGGAGTTGGTAGGATATTTTTTGTGTGTTAGTTGGTCAAGGACACTTGGGTGGATCTTGGCCTACACTTGCCTTGCACTTGGCAAGATCTTGGCCATTGGTTGGCCTTCACTTGACCTAGAAATACCCCTCTCCCTTTGATGAATTCTTCATCCTTTCCACAAATCTTCTAAGTGTTAAAATCCCTCCCTCTCCCCTCTTGTTGACTCTCGTCCAAGAGCCCCTCTCCCCCTTTGAAAGGCCCCCTTGGCCGAGAGCCCTCTCCCCCCCCTCCTTGTAGTATGGCCGTGGGGTACCCCCCCTGTTATACCCCGTAGTCCCAGGGTATGTATGCGAGGACGTACGTACGAGAATACGACAGAAAGATTGGAAAGGAAGAAAGAGGCGATTTTTCCACGGAAAAGTTTCCGGTTTTTGTGAAGGAAAAAGGTTCGTTAATGGGAATTGGATTCCCAGATTTGGTATTCGGACTTCCTGGAATATTAGAGAATTATGGAATTTTATTTTCGGAAATGGTCACGTGGGCCCACTGAGAAATTTACTGCTTTGGGCCCACTTTGTTCTCGAGATTTTGGCCATTGTGGATATTTTCTAAGATGTTTTTTGCAATAGAAGGGTGACACGTGTCACCCCGCCTAGTGGCTTGCCGAATGGCCTTTGTGCACAACACCTTGCTAGAGTCGTTTTTCGACGAAACGTTTTACATAACTTGCGAGGGGAAAATTCCGGCTATGTCTTTTCTTATTTTTGCGGATTTTTCCGAGAAACGAAACATTTTGGACCAACGGGAGGGTGACATGTGTCACCCTCACATTGGAAGCAAGTGGGGCGGCTTAGGGCCGATCAGGGCAAGTTGTGGGTAGATATTTGTGTAGATATTTGTGAGGGTTTTAAGGAGTAGGGACTAGGGGGCACTTGGGCATATCTTGGCCCTACACTTGCCTAACACTTGGCTAGATCTTGGCCATTGGTTGGCCTTGGCTTGTGCTATAAATACCCCTCTAAGGTCAAGACTTCTTCATCCAAAATGCCGAAGTCTTGAGAGCCTTCCTCCCTTTCGTGAGGCCCCTTGGCCGAGAGTTCCCCAGTGGGTAGGTAGCGGGTAGCCACCCCTCCTGTTGTGTGGCCGTGGGGTACCCCCCCAACCTAGCCTAGTTTGATTTCATATAATACCACCCCTCATAGTAGAAATACTCTCAAAAGTATTGTTATAATGCCCAAATTACCTTAGCCATATACCTTGTTGTATTCTAAGGTTATACCTATCTGAAAAGCCCGTAAATACTATTATACTTCCGTCACCACAAAACCGAAACCCTAGGAAAATCTCCATAGTCCGTTGGAGTGTTGTGTAGAAGTTGGTTAGAACTTCTGGGTGGTTTAGAGCCGGGTTGGAGCGCTCGGAGTGGAGCTAAACGATTGCCCAGATCGACTTTATACTTGGATAATTATGGGCTTATCGAGGTAAATATCTTGTCCCTATTGTAATTGGATGTTACATGTTGTAGGAAATTATAGTTGAAGTTTACTATGTATATAATCGAACATAGCTTGTGGCAATGTCCTTGGACTTAAGCCCAAGAATCGAATCGAATCGTTTTTACATGGATCAGACATAAGAGAATTGTACCCGTTCGGGTTAGATGTATAACCCCCCTGGTTGGCTTGGTAGCCGGCCCCGTTAGAGGAGGAGATTTACGCTGTTGCGGGGGGGGGGGGAGGTGCTGCCGAATTTTCTGTAGAATGTTCTACGATGTTAATAAGCGCCTTGTGGCCTTATAGGTTGAAATGCTACGTGTGGAATGATCCACTTGACTTAAGGAGTAGCCGATCGTTGGAGCGTTTGCTATTAGTCGATACTCGTCGCGGTATGTGAACCTCTTCCTATCTCTTCTAGCATGATATGTGTGAAACTATGTAGTGCAGACGCATACGTGCTAAATGTGTTTGAGTGGTTTAAAACATAAAGTGTTATAACGGCTTTATGGGAAGTTGGTTATAACAGCTTTATGTTAGTAAGAAAATACATGTGGTTTTTAAAAGGTAACTGATTTGAACTATAACTGGCTTGTTATATGATAAGAAAGAACTTGAAGTATTTCAAAAGATTTTTGAATCATTTTGAAAGGAGAAGTAATACTTGGTGTTTGAAAACTTAAGAGTTATACTAGCTTTATGGGAAGTTAGGTATAACGGCTTAAGAATGCTTTCTTGATTTGAAATCGAATGTATCGACAAACCATCGCGGCGTTAAAAGGAAATGTTTTGAATAATTAAGTATTATTAAAACCAGTAGAAACTTCCATCTGCATAGAAGCTAAGATGAGACAAAATGATATTTCCTAGATCATGGCTGCTGTAATAAGATTGTTATAAACAAGAATATCCTACTCACATATAAGGCTTATGTTTCTCAGATTGTTTAAAAGAGAATTATATTCTTAAATGAATAAGACTATGAACTGCGAAACCTTTCTAAAATAAGAAACGTGAACATTTGAAATTAGGCAAACTTGTACGTTTGGAAAATAATGTTGTTACTTGATTTTACAAAGGTAAGAGTTTTGGTTTTCTTAAAAGGACAGTCACTCTATTTTATACTACGGGTATTGTGTGACTTTTGTGAAAGTAACGTATCTTTTAAAGAGTTAATGTATGAAGTACTTTGGGGATAAAACCCCGAACTTGTTAGCATATAGTAGAAGGTACCTGGTGTGTATAACTTGATTGTGTTGGTTTGTGATAGCCTTGTAATACCTTCTTGTTGATTTGATAAGTAAACATGCTAGGATGCTACGTGTGTTAGTATCTTGTGATGTTTGTGTAAAGGGGTTTTTCCTTTGTTGTGCTTATGTTGTTTAACGATAAGCTGTTATGATAGTATTATACATCACTCATCTCTTGAGATGATTAGGGGTTGTCGCCTCCGACGCGGGTAGACTCAAAGGGTCGATGGACCTATGATTCGAGACTACCTCATGCGGGTCCAGGGGGCCTATGCGGAACTGCGGAAGTTCCAGGTTAGGATGCGGCCCTTGTGGTCATGCGGTCCTTGTGGCCATGCGGACGGCGAGTCCAGGATGCTGCCGGGGAGTAGCTACCCTCGATGCGAGGAATACCTCATGCGGCCGATCTGATTGGCCTATGCGAGTCGCGAAAGTTCGTGGCTAGACGCGCACATTAGATACTGCGGGCAAGTGGTCAGCTTTGATCATGTGGCGGTCTAGACAGATCTTATGATACAGTTCATGACCTTGTTGGTACTGTGGGTGTTAGTAGTCGGCTATGCCTTCGTACTTACCCTGTATGTGTTATTATGGCACAGGTGGGACCTGGTGTTCGTGTGTGTTCCTTGTGTCGTTATATCATAAATCGCCGCTGGCGGAAGGTATTCCACGGGCATGATTGATGTTGTGGGCGTGAGACCCATTGTTATATTTGAGTGATGACTTGAGGGCGTGAGTCCCTGACTTGACATGACTGCTTATTATTGTGAACTGTAGTTTGGTTATCATACATGTCTCCTGCTTTGTATAGACTACTATGATTTCATTTACAGTATTTATCTTTAGTTTCACATACTCTGCACTGCATCGACCTCCTTCGGGGCCGCGTTCATGCCGCAGTTGAGGTACATCGCCGATCCTAGCTCGTGGTCACGCTCGGCGCTTGGGAAGCTCCGTTTCTCCGGAGGCTTATCAGTGGTATAGTCCCCTGTCGTAGTAAGTGTTTACATTCAGGGGTTTGGCGGGGCCCTGTCCCGCCATTGTGGTCGTATCATTCTTAGAGGTCTGTAGTACTGTTGTGGGCAGGGTTGGTAAAAAGGATTAAGCTGTTCATTTGTAAAAGAGTTGATGGTTATATATATGCCGAAAGGCAAGTTTTCACAGATTATTGTTTTATATTTCTGTTATCTCATGTTGTTGTTTTATGTTCCGCTGATTACTCTGATGTTGTGTCACTAGGGTGCCCGGGGTAAGGCACGATCCACGGCCCAGATTCGGTCGTGACACCCCATAGCCTAGTTGTCTCGTATAATACACCCCTCTTGGTAGAAATACTCTCAAAAGTATTGTTATAATGCCCAAATTACCTTAGCCGTATACCTTGTAGTATTCTAAGGTCATACCTATACGAAAAGCCCAGTTATACTATTATACTTCCCGTCTGTCACAAAACCGAAACCCTAGGAAAATCTCCATAGTCCGTTGGAGTATTGTGTAGAAGTTGGTTAGAACTTCTAAGGGTGGTTTAGAGCGGGTTGAGCGCCGGAGTCGAGCTAAACGATTGCCCAGATCGACATTTTATCTTGTATAATTTTGGGCTTATCTAGGTTATTATCTTGTCCATCTATTTTAATTGGAAATTACATGATTGTTAGACTATATAGTTGAAGTATACTATATATAGAATCGAGCGTTGTTGTCGCAATGTCTTTGGACTTAAGCTGAATAATAAGAAACCTTTTCGAAAGAAGAGTATCAATCGCTTTTTACATAGGATCTGACATGAGACCTTGTGTAGCTGTACGGTGAGGTAGAATTGTGCACGTCCGGTTCGCTGTATGAACCCCCGGTTGGCTTGATAGCGGCCCGATAGAGGAGGAGATTTACGCTCATGTTGGGGGAGTCTTTGCCGAATTTTCTGTAGAATGTTCTACGAAGGGATCTAAATGTTAATAAGCGCCTTGTGGCCTTATAGGTTGAAGTACTACGTGGCGCGATCTACTGGCTAAGGAGTAGCCGACGGTTTGAAGTACTTGGAGCGTTTTGCTATTAGTCGATACTCGTCGCGAGGTAAGTGAACCTCTTCCTATCTCTTCTAGCATGATATGTGTGAACTATGTAGTACGGTAGACGTACATGTGCTAAATGTATTTGATTGGTGTTATACCCCGTATTTCCAGAGTATGTACGCAGGGACGTACGTAGGAAATTTTGAAGCTTAAGTAGGCTTGGCCGATTTTCACTTTGTGCACAACACCCGATTAGAGTCGTTTTTCGACGAAACGTTTCCACAGCTTTCGTAGGGAAAATTCCGGCTATGTCATTTATATTTTTTGCGGATTTTTCCGAGAGACGAAACATTTTTGGGCCAACGGGAGGGTGACACTTGTCACCCTCATTGGACGGTTTAGAGGGGCGGTCAAGGGTTGGTTGGCCTTGGCCGATTGGTCCCTTATTTTGGGCCTTGTTTTGTGGCTTGTTTTGTGCCATGTTTGGTGGAGTAGGGTTAGGGTGCACTTGGCTTGATCTAGGCCTTACACTTGCCTTGCACATGGCTTGATCTTGGCCATTGGTTGGCCTTGGGTTTTGCTATAAATACCCCCTAGGCTTGAAGACTTCATTCATCCATAAATTTGCCTAAGTCTTGAAAGCTCTCCTTCTCCCTCCCCTTGTGTTGAGTTCGGCCGAGGGCCTCCCCCCTTGTGGCCGAGAGCACCCCCCCTCTAGGGGTGCTAGCCGAGAGTGTACCCCCCCTAGCCTAGTTGCTTTCGTATAATACCCCCCTTTGTGGTGTAGAAATACTCTCCAAAGTATTGTTATAATGCCCAAATTACCTTAGCCGTATACCTTGTTGTATTCTAAGGTGATACCTATACGAAAAACCCAGAAATACTATTATACTTCCCGTCAGTCACAAAACCGAAACCCTAAGGAAAATCTCCATAGTTAGTTGGAGTAGTAAGTAGAAGTTGGTTAGAACTTCTAAGGGTTGTTTGGAGCGGGTCGGAGCACACGGAGTAGGAGCTAAACCTTGCTCAGGATCGACATTTAAACTCGGATAATTATGGGCTTATCGAGGTAATTATCTTGCCCCCCCTATTGTAATTGGAAATTACATGTTGTTAGATTTTATAGTGAGGTATACTATATATTTAGTACTGAACGTAGTTATCGGCAATGTCTTTTGACTTAAGCCTGAATAATAAGAAACCTTTTCGAAAGAAGAGTACTGAACTGTATTTACATAGGACTGTATTACAGTAGACTTGTGTAGCTTTTCTGTGAGGTAGAATTGTGCACGTCCGGTTTAGACGTATAACCCCCCCCTGGTTGGCTTGGTAGCCGGCCCCGATAGAGGAGGAGATTTACGCAATTGGGGAGAGTCTTGCCGAATTTTCTGTAGAATGTTCTACGAAGGGATCTAAATGTTAATAAGCGCCTTGTGGCCTTATAGGTTGAAGTACTACGTATGGCGCGATCTACTTGGCTTAAGGAGTAGCCGACGGTTGGAGGTACTTGGAGCGTTTTGCTATTAGTCGATACTCGTCGCGAGGTATGTGAACCTCTTCCTATCTCTTCTAGCATGATATGTGTGAACTATGTAGTACGGTGAGACGCGTACGTGCTAAATGTATTTGATTGGTTTAAAACATAAAGTGTTATAACGGCTTTATGGGAAGTTGGTTATAACAGCTTTATGTTGGTAAGAAATACTTGTGGTTTTTAAAAGGTAACTGATTTGAACTATAACTGGCTTGTTATGTGTTAATAAAGAACTTGAAGTATTTCAAAAGATTTTTGAATCATTTCGAAAGAAGAAGTAATACTTGGTTTTTGAAAACTTAAGAGTTATACTAGCTTTATGAGAAGTTAGGTAATAACGGCTTAAGAATGTTTTCTTGATTTGAAATCGAATGTGTATCGACAAACCATCATGGCAGTAATAAAAGGAAATGTTTTGACAGATTAAGTATTATTAAAACCAAGAGAAACTTCCATCTTCATGAAGCTAAGATGAGACAAAATGATATTTCCTAGATCATGGTCAGTAATAAGAATGTTATAAACAAGAATATCCTACTCACATATAAGGCTTATGTTGCTCAGATAGTTTAAAAGAGAATTATATTCTTAAATGAATAAGACTATGAAATACGAAACCTTTCTAAAATAAGAATCGTGAACATTTGAAATTAGGCAAACTTGGACGTTTGGAAGATAATGTTGTTACTTGATTTTACAAAGGTAAGTGTTTTGATTTACTTCAAAAGATAATCACTCTATTTTCATATACTACGGGTATTGTGTGGTTTTTGTGAAGTAACATATCTTTAAAGAGTTATTGTATAAAGTACTTTGGGGATAAAAACCCGATCTCGTTTGTTATACCCCGTATTTCCAGAGTATGTACGTAAGGGAATACGTACAAAAAGTTTGGCTTTAAAGTTAGCCTTGGACGTTTTTTTGTGCACAACTCGCTTAAAGAATCGTTTTCCGACGAAACGTTTCCACAGCTTTCGTAGGGAAAATTCCGGCTATGCCATTTCTAATTTTTGCGGATTTTTCCGAGAGACGAAACATTTTGGACCAACGGGAGGGCAACACTTGGCACCCTCCCATTGGTGGACTTGAATCGTCCATGGACGAAATTGGAGAGCCAAGGCACGTTTTTTGTGCCTTGTGCACAAGTCAAGGGTTGGTAGGATATTTGTGTTTAGTTAATCCTCACCCTACACTTGCCTTGCACTTGTCTTCATCTTGGCCATTGGTTGGCCAAGGCTTGAGCTATAAATACCCCCTTAGAGATGAAGAGTTATTCATCCACAAAGTTATCTTCCAAGTCTAAAAATCCTCTCCTCTCGCTTAAGCTTTTCCAACACCTCTTCCCTCCCCTCAGTGTAGAGTGGTCGAGAGCCTACCCCCCTAGCCTAGCCGAAATCTACCCCCCCTCCCTTGGTAGAAAAGTTACCTTCTTGTATCGTTATAATGCCCAAAATACCCTAGCCCAAATACCTTAGTACTTAGTAGAAGTTGTGAAGAACTTCTAAGGTTCTTGGAGCATACAACTTAGGAGCAAAACCTTGCTCAGGCGCGACTTTTTCTAGGATATTATTGGGCTTACCGAGGTAATAATCCTAACCCTCTTTTGAATTAGAGAATACTTACTGTTATAGTATAAGAATAAGTATAAATACTTAGAAGAATATCACAGAATAGAATTGAACTGTTACCACAGTAGAAGGGTTTGAAAGAAGAATAATCAAATCAGTTTACATAGGATTTTTTTCACAGTAGACTTATATAGCTCACCGGGTAGGGAGGTACTGCCCAACTTTCCATAGAATTGTGAACCCTCTGTTTAGAATGACCTTCAGAGTAGTCCTTGATAGATATCTGTGACTATTATAGGCTGACTCTCTGCGCGCGACATATTCAACTTGGCAGGTGGTTTTCGCTGAGAAGGTATGTGATTCTTCCTAAAGCATGATATTTTACAATATATATATAGTACGGTAGACGTACATGTGTTAACTAAAATATAACTACGGCAATGTCTTTGACTTAAGCCTGAATAATACTTATGGCAATGCCTCACGGCTTAAGCCTGAATAACACTTACGGCAATGCCTCACGGCTTAAGCCTGAATAATAAAGATCTGAAAGCATTTTTAAAGAATACTGGATCTTTTTTTAACAGAAGAAGACTAATTGGTTTTTAAACAAAAGCTTAAGAGTTATACTAACCTTATGGGAGGTTAAGTATAACCACTTAAGATTGATAAAAGAAACAGTTTGCCTATGTGTTTATAACAGACTTATATTGAATTGTGAAAAGAATAATAAGATGGTTTGATAAGTAGACATGATATGATGCTATGTGTGTTAGTGTCTTGTAACGTTTGTGAAAAAGAGTATGCTTGTTGTGATTATGTTGTTTAAAGATAAGCTGTTATGTTAGTATACTATCACTCACCTCTTGAGATGATACCGGGGGTTAAGCTGCCCTCCGATGCGGGGTAGACTCAGCGATGCAGGACCATGATTCGAGAATACCTCATGCGGGTCCGGGGGCCTATGCGAGCTACGAGAGTTCCAGTTAGTATGCGGGGTTATACCTCATGCGGTCTATGTGGCCATCGCGACAACGAGTCCAGCGATGCCGAGGAGTAGCTACCGATGCGGGTTATACCTGCGGCCCACGTGAGTGGCCTATGCGGACTCGAGTCGAGATTAGGCTTGCGATGATGATATGGGCGAGTGGCCTGCTTTCGATCATTCGCGGCCTAGACAAGACCTATTACGATTACCTATTGTTGCTCTTGTTTGTGATGTGCACTACGTGCGTTTCCTTGGTTGTTTCACACATATTTGTAAACCGGTTTTAAAAATGATATGTTTTCATTTAAGTACTTCTGATTTCGCATACTTAGTACTTGTATCTTGACTCTCCGGGGCTGCGTTCATGCCGCAGTAAGGGCAGCAGTGCTAGATCCGCATCCTTAGGATCTCTACGTTGTCTGAGCTCCATCTCTTCCGAGGCTCTACTTTTGGTATGATCTCCCCGTTGTAGATAGTTTTGTATGCCAGGTATGGCGGGGCCCTGTCCCGCCATAGTTGTATATTTCCTTAGAGGTCTGTAGTCATGTTGTACAGTGTCGGATGTAACTGCTAAACCATGATTTTATATATATATGCCGAAAGGCGATGTTTTCTCACATAAACTGTGTCTTATTTTATAAATTGTTTCATGTCTTGCTTTATATTTCCGCTGGTTACTCTGATGTATGACTACTTGGGTGCCCCGGTAAGGCACCAGTCACGGGCCCCGGAACGGGTCGTGACAAAAGTGGTATCAGAGCAGTTAATCCTCGGAAAAGTGTCTACAGACCGTATCTAGTAGAGTCTTGATTATCGGTGTGTTGTGCACCACGCCAATAATCAGGAGGCTATAGGATATTTAGGATTGGTTTCCATTCTTCTCATTCTGAGATCGTGCTTTAGAGCTGTGTTATAGGTTGGACCCCTCTAACGTATTCCTTTCCTGTAACAGTTATGCCTCCACGTAAGGCAACCCGGGCCCAGAAGGGCAAGGCAGCCGAGGGAGCTGCTAGCAGGACACCCAGAGTCACGAGGGCTCAGGCCCAGTCTATACCAGAGACGGCGAGTTCTATGACGCCGCCACTCAAAGAATGACCACAGCACCCACACCTCCCGCCCCACACCGGGCGGAGGAGTTAGGTTACAAGGAGATGGCCCAGCTTTTGGCTAAAGTTGTGTCCCGACACGGAGAGAGGCCGACGCGGCAGCCTCAGCTCAGCTCCACCCAGTCTGCCGTTGTTCACCCGAGGCGAGAGTTTGAGGCTACGAGACTTCTTGAGTCAGAGCACGGAGTTTTATGGGTCTAGGCAGTAGGATGATCCGCAGGAGTTCATCCGTCAGATTCAGAGGATTTTGAGAGTGATCAGGGCGTCGGAGACCGAGTCCGTGATCTTTGGTTCACATAGGCTGCGTGATACCGCAGTCGATTGGTTTGATTCATGGGAGTTATCCCGGGGAGAGCACGCGTCCCCAGCTACATGGGATGAGTTCTCAGAGGCTTTCCTCACTCACTTCTTGCCTCCACAGATGAGGAGGGCGCGGGCTGATAGATTTTTACTGGCGAGGCGAGAGGACGACCTTGTCGGGAGTACAATGTCGAGTTTGATTCTTTGGCTCGATATGTCCCAAAGATTGGTAGCAGATATGGAGGATAGGTGCACCGCTATGTCACCGCTGAGACGACTATATGGCCGAAGTCTTGTGCGGGTTTCTCCACCGGTATGGACATTACCCGCACGCAGCTCACGCCCTTGGATGCGGCGAGCGCAGAGGTCGACGAGTGGGCAGACAGCGAGAAGGCCGGGGCGGAGGGTCTTCGGTGGTTATCGTGGTGGCGGCCTCGCAGAAGTCTGATTCGCACCACGCCGGCTGAGCACTCCCGCACCGCCCTCAAGACACCAGAGTTTTCGAGGGCGCAGGCCCAGTGGCTTCGGACGCCCGAGTAGCAGAGGTATCGCCGACGGGACCACCCCAGGTGTGGCCGATGCGGGGGATCCCATTACGGAAGTGTGGTACTACTTTTGAGCTTGTTACGCCAGGCGCAGGTCACTTTGCGGACTGTCCGACCGGGCGTGGCGGTGGTAGGCTCACCTTCGTGTTCATTGCCGCTTCATCATCTCCTACAGTTACTCGCCCCGGAGGGCAGGGTGCTCATGGGTCAGCAGGTCGCGGCAGAGGTCGTGGCTCGGGTCCCAGTTCTAGCGGTCCTCAGAACCGCATTTATGCTTTGTCCAGCCGACAGGATCAGGAGGCCTCACCTGATGTCGTCACAGGTACCTTATCGGGCCGGGTTTGATGTTTATGCCTTGATAGATCCGGTTCTACTCCCCATATATCTCCCTTGTTGCTAGTAGGATAGGGATAGAGCACGAGTCCATAGACCCTTTCGAGGTAGCTACGCCAAATGGTGATTCGGTGGTAGCTCGGCGGTATATAGGGCTTGTCTGTGACCATTTACGATCGTCGACCGCCGACTTGATAGAGTTGGAGATGATTGACTTCGACGTGATTATGGGGATGGATTGGCTAGCTTCTTGCTATGCCAATGTAGACTGCAGAGAGAGAGTAGTACGGTTCCAGTTCGGCGAGGCCAGTTGTTGAGTGGGAGGAGCACCAGACGCCGAGGTAGGTTTATTTCCTACCTCAAGGCTAGGAAGATGGTGCGAAGGGTATATCTACCATCTAGTTCGAGTGTTTGATATCGAGGCTGCGGTACAGATTTTCATCGCCTCGTAGTCACGAAGTTCCCGACGTGTTCCCGGATGACCTCCCGTATCCTCCCGAGAGGAGATCGAGTTTTGTATTGACATATTGCGGATACTCTCGCCTATTTCCATTCCGCCATACGTAATGACACCGCCGAGTTGAGAGAGTGAAGGACCACCGAGGATTTCTTGGAGAAGGGCTTCATTAGGCCCAGTTTCCCAGAAGCGCCAGATTGTTCGTGAAGAAGAAGGACGACGCCACGCATGTGTGTTGATTACAGCTGAACAAGGTGACCATTAAGAACGAATACCCTTCCCGTGATTGATGATTTGTTCGACCAGCGAGGCGCGAGATGTTTCTCCAAGATTGATCTGCGTTCGCTATCATCGTTCGTGTCGGGAGGTGGATGTCCCTAGATCGCATTCGGACCCTGACGCATTATGAGTTCGTGGTCATGTCTTTGGTTGACCAATGCTCCGTGGTATTCATGGATTTGATGAACCGAGTGTTCAAACCATTTTTGGACACGTTTGTGATAGTGTTCATTGATGATATCTTGGTTTATTCTCGCCAGAGCGAGAGCATGCAGAGCATTTGGCGATCTTGGCCGATTCTCGAGATCAGCGGTTACGCCAAGTTTTCCAAATGTGAGTTTTGGTTGACTTGGGCGTTTCTTGGGCATATTGTGGGCTGATGGCATTCGAGTGGATACGCCAAGATCGAGGCGATCGAGACTTGCCTAGACCTACTACTCCGGCAGAGGTTCGCAGCTCGGGCCTTGCAGTTATTATCGGCGTTCGTGGAGAAGTTTGCTTCTATCTTCGCACCATTGACTAGGTGACTCGAAGGCGGCAAGTTTCGATGGATCGATGCTTGTGGCGGGGTTTCGATTCTTTGAAAGAGAGATCGACGATCGCCTCGTTCTTACTCTTCCGGAGGTCCGGATGGTTATGTCGTGTATTGTGATGCGTCGAGCATCGGGTTGGGATGTGTGTTGATGCAGATGGCAGGTTATAGCATATCATCCCGACACCGAAGAAACACGAGAGAACTACCCCACCCATGATTTGGAGTTGGCGTAGTGATTCACGCTTTGAAGATCTGAGGCACTATTTGTATGGGGTTCACGTGGATATTTATACGCACCACAAGAGCCTCCAAGTATATCTTTCACCGAGGAGCTGAACTTACGGCGCAGACGGTGGTTAGAGTTGCTTAAGGATTACGATGTTGATATCTGTACCACGGGAAGGCCAATGTTGTGGCGTATGCTCTTAGTCGTAGGTCGATGGGAGCCTATCGGATGTGCGGCTAGAGAGGAGGGACATGGTTCGTGATTTGCATCGCTTAGCGAGCCTTGGTGTCCGCTTGATTGATTCTCGATAGCGGTGGGTTAGAGTTCGTGAGGTTGCCGAGTCTTCCATCGTCGAGAGGTGAAGAGGCAACAGCCGAGATCCAACTTTGATTCGATATCGTGATACGCTCTTCGTGAGGCAAGGGTCCTTTTGAGGTAGCACGATGGGGTGCTAAGGTTTGAGGGCGCATCGTGTGTCCCAGATGTTTCAGGACTTCGGCAGCAGGTTCTTGGGGAAGCACACAGCGCGCGTTACTCTATCCATCCAGGGTCGACCAAGATGTACCACGACCTTAGATCGGTGTATTGGTGGGATGGCTTGAAGAGGGACGTTGCAGAGTTCGTAGCTCAGTGCCCGTGTTGTCAGCAGGTGAAGGTAGAGCACCAGAGGCCTGGTGGTTTGTTACAGGCGATAGAGATCCCGACCTGGAAGTGGGAGGTAATCAACATGGACTTCATCACAGGATTACCTCGCACTCAGAGGAGACATGATTCTATATGGGTTATCGTCGACAGTCGAAAATCAGCCCACTTTCTTCCGTCAGGCGACTTTTTCTACCGAGGATTATGCCGAACTTTACATCCGAGATCGCCGATCGCATGGAGTCCCTACTGATCATATCGCAGTGGAGCCCGGTTTACGGCTAACTCGAGGTCCTTCCAGGGGTTTAGGACGCAGTGAGCACGAGTCGCATTTCATCCACGAGCAGCGGACAGCAGAGCGCACTATCCGCACTCGAGGATATGCTGCGAGCCTGTGTTATTGACTTCAGTGGTAGTTGGGAGGATCATTTGCCTCTAGTTGAGTTCGCGTATAATAATAGCTACCACTCCAGTATTCAGATGGCGCCTTATGAGGCCTTGTATGGGAGGAAGTGCAGATCGCCTATAGGTTGGTTCGATGTGGGCGAGGACGCTAGTGGGACCAGATTTGGTACAGCGATGGATAAGGTGAAGCTTATCCGAGAGCGACTATTGACAGCTCAGAGTCGACAGAAGTCGTATGCAGATCATCGTCGTCGGCATCTGGAGTTCGCAGTAGATGATTGGGTTTTCCTAAAGGTGTCACCCATGAAGGGTGTGATGAGATTCGGGAAGAAGGGGAAACTCAGCCCAAGGTACATTGGGCCGTTTCAGATTGTCCGCAGGGTAGGCAAGGTTGCCTACGAGTTGGATCTGCCTTCCGATCCGAGGCGGCATCCGTGTTTCACGTATCTATCTTTGAGAGATGTATCGGATCCATCTAGGTACACCCGATTGACGATGTCCAGTGTGACCAGGGGTTATCGTATGAGAGATTCCCATAGCGATAGTCGATCGTCCGAGTTAGGCGTCTGCGGACGAAGGACGTGGCTTCCGTCAAAGTCTTGTGGCGGAACGAGCTCAGGGAGGAGATGACGTGGGAAGCCGAGGAGGACATGAGGCAGAAGTATCCTCACCTATTCCCCACACCGCCAGGTAATTCACTTTCCTACTTGTAAATTTCCATTATCATTTATGCCTAAGTGTTGTTTTGTGGCCGTGTGTGGCATTTGCTAACTGTTTAAGCTTCTTCGATAACTGTCTTGAGAAGGAACATTCGGGACGAATGTTTCTAAGGAGGGGAGAATGTTATACCCCGTATTTCCAGAGTATGTACGTAAGGGAATACGTACAAAAAGTTTGGCTTTAAAGTTAGCCTTGGACGTTTTTTTGTGCACAACTCGCTTAAAGAATCGTTTTCCGACGAAACGTTTCCACAGCTTTCGTAGGGAAAATTCCGGCTATGCCATTTCTAATTTTTGCGGATTTTTCCGAGAGACGAAACATTTTGGACCAACGGGAGGGCAACACTTGGCACCCTCCCATTGGTGGACTTGAATCGTCCATGGACGAAATTGGAGAGCCAAGGCACGTTTTTTGTGCCTTGTGCACAAGTCAAGGGTTGGTAGGATATTTGTGTTTAGTTAATCCTCACCCTACACTTGCCTTGCACTTGTCTTCATCTTGGCCATTGGTTGGCCAAGGCTTGAGCTATAAATACCCCCTTAGAGATGAAGAGTTATTCATCCACAAAGTTATCTTCCAAGTCAAAATCCTCTCCTCTCCTTGCTTTTAGTCAACACCTCTTCCTCCTTGTGTAGTGTGGCGAGAGCCTACCCCCCTAGCCTAGCCGAAATCTACCCCCCCTCCCTTGGTAGAAAAGTTACCTTCTTGTATCGTTATAATGCCCAAAATACCCTAGCCCAAATACCTTAGTACTTAGTAGAAGTTGTGAAGAACTTCTAAGGTTCGTGGAGCATACAACTTAGAGCAAAACCTTGCTCAGCGCGACTTTTCTAGGATATTATTGGGCTTACCGAGGTAATAATCCTAACCCTCTTTTGAATTAGAGAATACTTACTGTTATAGTATAAGAATAAGTATAAATACTTAGAAGAATATCACAGAATAGAATTGAACTGTTACCACAGTAGAAGGGTTTGAAAGAAGAATAATCAAACAGACTTACATAGAATGTTTTCACGAGACTTATATAGCTCACCGGGTAGGGAGGTACTGCCCAACTTTCCATAGAATTGTGAACCCTCTGTTTAGAATGACCTTCAAAGTAGTCCTTGATAGATATATGTGACTATTATAGGTGATCTCTGCGACATATTCAACTTGGCGGTGGTTTTATTTGAGAAGGTATGTGATTCTTCCTAAAGCATGATATTTTACAATATATATAGTACGGTAGACGCATACGTGTTAACTAAAATATAACTACGGCAATGTCTTTGACTTAAGCTGAATAATACTTATGGCAATGCCTCACGGCTTAAGCCCGAATAACACTTACGAATGCCTCACGGCTTAAGCTTGAATAATAAAGATCGAAAGCATTTTTAAAGAATCTTTGGATCTTTTTTAATGAAGAAGACTAATTGGTTTTTAAACAAAAGCTTAAGAGTTATACTAACCTTATGGGAGGTTAAGTATAACCACTTAAGATTGATAAAAGAAGCAGTTTGCCTAGGTGTTTATAACAGACTTATATTGAATTGTGAAAAGAATAATAAGATGGTTTGATAAGTAGACATGATATGATGCTATGTGTGTTAGTGTCTTGTAACGTTTGTGAAAAGAGTATGCTTGTTGTGATTATGTTGTTTAAAGATAAGTCGTTATGTTAGTATACTATCACTCACCTCTTGAGATGATACCGGGTTAAGCCGCCTCCGACGCTGGTAGACTCAGCGGTGATGCAGGACCATGATTCGAGAATACCTCATGCGGGTCCAGGGGCCTATGCGAGCTACGAGTTCCGTGTTAGTATGCGGGGTTATACCTCATGCGGTCTATGTGGCCATGCGGACAACGAGTCCAGGACGATGCCGAGGAGTAGCTACCCTCGATGCGGGGTTATACCTCATGCGGGCCCATGTGAGTGGCCTATGCGGACTCCGGGAGTCCAGGATTAGGCTTGCAGAATGATGATATGGGCGAGTGGCCCTGTTTCGATCATTCGCAGCCTAGACAAGACCTATTACAGTTACCTATTGTTGCTCTTGTTTGTGATGTGGCACTACGTGCGGTTTCCTTGGTTGTTTCACACATATTTGTAAACTGGTTTTAAAAATGATATGTTTTCATTTAAGTACTTTACAGTTTCGCATACTTAGTACCTGTTGTACTGACCTCCTTCGGGGGGCTGCGTTCATGCCGCAGGTAAGGGCAAGCAGGTGCTAGATCCGCATCCTTAGGATCTCTACGTTGGTGTCGGGAGCTCCATCTCTTCCGGAGGCTCTACTTTTGGTATGATCTCCCTGTTGTAGATAGTTTTGTACAGTCAGGGTATGGCGGGGCCCTGTCCCGCCATAGTTGTATATTTCCTTAGAGGTCTGTAGTCATGTTGTACAGTGTCGGATGTAACTGCTAAACCATGATTTTATATATATATGCCGAAAGGCGATGTTTTCTCACATAAACTGTGTCTTATTTTATAAATTGTTTCATGTCTTGCTTTATATTTCCGCTGGTTACTCTGATGTATGACTACTTGGGTGCCCCGGTAAGGCACCAGTCACGGGCCCCGGAACGGGTCGTGACATCGTTAATCATATAGTAGAACGTACCTTATGTGTGAATAACTTGATTGTATTGGTTTGTGATAGCCTTGTAATACCTTCGTGTTGATTTGATAAGTAATCATATTAGGATGCTACGTGTATTAGTATTTTGTGATGTTTGTGTAAAGGGATCTTCCCTTGATTGTGCTTATGCTGTCTAAACGATAAACTGTTATGTTGGTATTTATACCACTCACCGTGTTTCCGGGGGTTAAGCTGCCCTCCGATGCGCGGTAGACTCGACGATGCAGGACCATGATTCGAGAATACCTCATGCGGGTCCCGGGGCCTATCGCGAGCTACGAGTTCCGTGTTAGTGTGCGGCCTTTATGGTCATGCGGTCTATGTGGCCACGCGGATCGCGAGTCCGTGGCGATGCCGGGAGTAGCTACCCTCGACGCGGGTTATACCTCACGCGCCTATGAGGCGGCCTATGCGGAGTCGGGGAGTTCGAGGCTAGACGCGCACATTTGATATTGCGCGGCGGCGACCGGCTTTGATCATGTGTGATGCAGCAGATATCATGATACGCTTTATGACCTTGTTAATCGTGGGTGTTAGTAGTCGGCTATGCCTTCGTACTTACCCTGTACTGTTTTATTTGGGCACAGGTGGGACCTGTTGTTCGTGTGTATTCCTTGGTGCTTTTCTATCATTGACTGCCGGCAGTGAGGAAGGTATTCCACGGGCATGATTGATGTTGTGGGCGTGAGACCCATTGTTATATTGGAGTGGTGACTTCGAGGGCGTGAGTCCCTGACTAGACATGACTGCTTATTTATTGTGAACTGTAGTTTGGTTATCATACATGTCTCCTGCTTTCTATAGACTACTATGATTTCATTTACAGTATCTTCATGTTTCACATACTTGGTACTGTGACCGAATTTCTTCGGCCGTTCATGCCGCAGGTAAAGGTACACCAGTCGTTGATCCTCGCTCTTAGGGTCACAGTTCAGCGTTTGGGAAGCTCCGTTCCTCCGGAGGCTTATCTTGGTATAGTCCCCTTGTTGTTGTAGGTGCTTACATTCAGGGGTATGACGGGGCCCTGTCCCGTTGTTGTTGTCATATCATTCGTAGAGGTCTGTAGTACTGTTGTGGGCAGGGTTTGTAAAAAGGATTAAACTGTTCGTGTTGAAAGAGTTGTTGTATATGTATATATGCCGAAAGGCAACTTTCTTCAGATATCTGTGTCTCAATTTATACTGTTTCATATCTTGGTTATTTTATATTCCGCTGATTACATCGATGTATGACTCCGGGTGCGGGTAAGGCACTCCACGGTCCCGAACGGGTCGTGACAAAAGTGGTATCGAGCGCTTAATCCTCGGAAAGTGTCTACGCATCGTATCCAAGAAGTCTTGATTATCGGTGTATTGTGCACCACATCAATAATCAGGAGGCTATAGGATATTTAGGGTTGGTTTCCATTCTTCTCATTCTGAGATCGTGCCTTAGAGTTGTGTGATAAGTTGGACCCTCTAACGTATTTCTTTCCCTTACCGTTATGCCTCCGCATAGGGCAACTCGAGCCCCGGAGGACAAGGCGGCGGAGTCGCGAGTAAGTACAGAGGGTTACGTGGGCACAGCCCAATCATCACCGGGTGGTGCTTCATTCGGGAGTTTTGCGTCACTAGCCCCAGCAGAGTTTAGCCGTGGCGGCTTCCATGCGGCCATGACATTTGAACCTTCGCCCACGGCCGAGAATAGTGAATATAGATTGCAAAGAGGCGACCACATTAGCTATGGATTTGGCTACGAGAGTATACCGATGTACCGCGAGTCTTGATGACTATCTAAGAGAGGTTGTGCAAGAATAATTCTTCGATTAGGCTTGAGCATGGCCACGTATGCGGGCTTATGCGTGGCCGAAAGCGTAGAGATCGACGGGTTAACGAAGCAGGAGAGGGCGAGCGGAAGGTCCTTTAGTAACTCTCGAGGCAAGTCGCCTCACCGGCCAGATTAGATATGCACCTCCGCCCAGCAGAGTGGACTTCCACGAATTTCGGGGCGTTCGGTATGCAGGTGGTCGGACTCGTGGCTTAGGTCGCATTGGGCGCACGCCATTCGGAATGTCGTCTTTTGTTGGTGCTCGCTTTCTGGCGGACCGTGGTCTGATATCGTGAGAATGTCCTTGTAGGAGGACTTAGCCTTCAGGATCGGTGGGTAGTTCGTCATCTTCCTTAGCTATGCGCCCTACGGGGCAGGTTTGATTAGAACGACTAAGGGAGTGAAGCGAGAGATATAGATATATCCTTAACCCTCAGAGATCGGTATGTGTGATAAGGTGAGTATACCTGGCGGCTATGTTCTGATAGCAGTGTGTTAATTGTGATTAGAAATCATGGTTAGTAACCGGGAAAGATTGGGGGATAGAGAAAGTGTGAGCCTTAGAGTGTTATACGTAGAGACCTTAGAGGTAAGGCCACCTCGAGAAAAGGTGTAGTGTTATGTTTGATCCTTATCGGAGTTCTTAGTGCACGTGAGATTTATTGTGTGATAAGTCCCCGAGTAGTGTGGAATGAAAGAGGGTAGTTGAGCTAAGAAGACCGCTAGGTTTTCGTAACGTGATTAGTGAGAATGTTCCTTCGGGGAGCTAGCGTTTTGCGCGTTGCCGGGTCGGGTTGAGGCCACGTTGCGGGTCAACCCGCGGCATGTTTGGTGATGGGGTCAGTTGTGGTGGTCCCGCCTTGTGGTAGGGTCACGAAGGTGTTAGGCCCAAGTTTAGTTAACCAGCGTACGAGTTCGTGGATGCATTCGACCAGTAGTCGGGCCGAGGAGGTCAGCCGTCTTGTCTTCTAGCAAAGACCGTTTACTCGGCAGTGTTGATTAATCAGAAAGGTTGTAAGGCTGCACGGGGTGCCTACCTTCACCTTATGACAGACAGTGGAGCCCAGGGTACGGCTGTTTTTGTTTCTGGAAAGTTTTACCAGGCAGGGTTAGGAACTCAGGTGAGTCTCAGAATCGCATTCGCCCTCGGGCCAGTGTGTGGATTCCAGGGGTAGTTGTGGGGATTGTCGTCTCCTGTGGAGGGGGTGCTTAAGCTACCTTTTCAGTGTTCGGATGTCGCCTTATGAAGCCTTGTAGGGGCGGAAGTGTAAGTCGCCGGTCGATTGGTTCGATGTTGGCAAGATTCAGATAGTCGGTTCAGGCTTGTTCCAGCAGACTGTGGATAGGGTAAAGCTTGTCTAGAAGAGGTTCGGCTCAGAGAAATCGTGCGGATAATCGGCGACGACGCTTAGAGTTCAGGTTGACGGTCGGTCTTCTTGAAGGTACCACCCCGGTTTGGGTATGACGAGTTTTGGAAAACAGAGGGAACTTAGCCCGAGTTACTTTGGGCCTTTTTGAGTTCATGTGAAGAATAGGCCAGATTGCCTATATGTTAGCATTTGCCGTCCGACTTAGGAGGCAGTACGTCCGGTCTCTCGTATTGTTATGTTCGGGAAGTATCGAAGATCCATCCAGAGTGTTCCCAGTTAATGATGACCACGTTAGAGATAGTGACCCCGAGTTTTGGAAACTGAAGCAGTTTCAGAAATTGTGGTAAGAGTTCGAGTGTACGACAGCCTCAGGGATCGCATGCAGCCCGGTACCAATTGTTGGGTCGCCGGAGTGACACTAGAACCTCGCGGCAAAGTGACAAAAGTGGTATCACAACGAGTAAAGGGAGAAGCGAGCATGTATGGCGGGCATAGATGTGATCATTCCTTTTATAAGGAGAAGGTGCGAAGGAAGTATATTTTAGACCCCGGAGAGGGGTGTTTGTGGTAATGTTAGAGGTGTTTCCTCGTGGACTCGGATGGAGGTATTTTGCACGGGTGTTTCTGTAGCCATGCGTGGCAGGATTATTTTCGTAAGTATAGCAGTGAGGACTATACCGGCGCGCGTTTGTTTTGAGACTTAGAAGGAACATTCGGGACGAATGTTTCTAAGGAGGGGAGAATGTTATACCCCGTATTTCCAGAGTATGTACGCAGGGACGTACGTAGGAAATTTTGAAGCTTAAGTAGGCTTGGCCGATTTTCACTTTGTGCACAACACCCGATTAGAGTCGTTTTTCGACGAAACGTTTCCACAGCTTTCGTAGGGAAAATTCCGGCTATGTCATTTATATTTTTTGCGGATTTTTCCGAGAGACGAAACATTTTTGGGCCAACGGGAGGGTGACACTTGTCACCCTCATTGGACGGTTTAGAGGGGGCGGTCAAGGGTGGTTGGCCTTGGCCGATTGGTCCCTTATTTTGGGCCTTGTTTTGTGGCTTGTTTTGTGTCATGTTTGGTGGAGTAGGGTTAGGGTGCACTTGGCTTGATCTAGGCCTTACACTTGCCTTGCACATGGCTTGATCTTGGCCATTGGTTGGCCTTGGGTTTTGCTATAAATACCCCCTAGGCTTGAAGACTTCATTCATCCATAAATTTGCCTAAGTCTTGAAAGCTCTCCTTCTCCCTCCCCTTGTGTTGAGTTCGGCCGAGGGTCTCCCTGTGTGGAGAGCACTCTGGGGTGCTAGCCGAGAGTGTACCCCCTAGCCTAGTTGCTTTCAGATAATACCCCTTTGTGGTGTAGAAATACTCTCCAAAGTATTGTTATAATGCCCAAATTACCTTAGTAGTATACCTTGTTGTATTCTAAGGTGATACCTATACTGAAAAACCCGTAAATACTATTATACTTTCCGTCACCACAAAACCGAAACCCTAAGGAAAATCTCCATAGTTAGTTGGAGTAGTAAGTAGAAGTTGGTTAGAACTTCTAAGGTTGTTGGAGCGGGTCTGAGCACACGAGTAGGAGCTAAACCTTGCTCAGATCGACATTTAAACTCGGATAATTATGGGCTTATCGAGGTAATTATCTTGCTCTATTGTAATTGGAAATTACATGTTGTTAGATTTTATAGTGAGGTATACTATATATTTAGTAATCGAACGTAGTTATCGGCAATGTCTTTTGACTTAAGCCCAATAATAAGAAACCTTTTCGAAAGAAGAGTCGAATCGTATTTACATAGGTGTATTACAGATGAGACTTGTGTAGCTTTTCGTGAGGTAGAATTGTGCACGTCCGGTTTAGGCGTATAACCCCCGGTTGGCTTGGTAGCCACCGATAGAGAGGAGATTTACGCATTCGCGGGGAGGTGCCGAATTTTACGTAGAATGTTCTCTGAAGGGATCTAAATGTTAATAAGCGCTGTGGCCTTATAGGTTGAAGTACTACGTATGGCGCGATCTACTTGGCTTAAGGAGTAGCCGACGGTTGGAGGTACTTGAGCGTTTGCTATTAGTCGATACTCGTCGCGAGGTATGTGAACCTCTTCCTATCTCTTCTAGCATGATATGTGTGAACTATGTAGTACGGTAGACGTACATGTGCTAAATGTATTTGATTGGTTTAAAACATAAAGTGTTATAACGGCTTTATGGGAAGTTGGTTATAACAGCTTTATGTTGGTAAGAAATACTTGTGGTTTTTAAAAGGTAACTGATTTGAACTATAACTGGCTTGTTATGTGTTAATAAAGAACTTGAAGTATTTCAAAAGATTTTTGAATCATTTCGAAAGAAGAAGTAATACTTGGTTTTTTGAAAACTTAAGAGTTATACTAGCTTTATGAGAAGTTAGGTAATAACGGCTTAAGAATGTTTTACTGATTTCGGAAATCAGAATGTGTATCGACAAACCACTGCAGCGTAATAAAAGGAAATGTTTTGACAGATTAAGTATTATTAAAACCAGTAGAAACTTCCATCTGCATAGAAGCTAAGATGAGACAAAATGATATTTCCTAGATCATGGCTGCTGTAATAAGAATGTTATAAACAAGAATATCCTACTCACATATAAGGCTTATGTTGCTCAGATAGTTTAAAAGAGAATTATATTCTTAAATGAATAAGACTATGAAATACGAAACCTTTCTAAAATAAGAATCGTGAACATTTGAAATTAGGCAAACTTGGACGTTTGGAAAATAATGTTGTTACTTGATTTTACAAAGGTAAGTGTTTTGATTTACTTCAAAAGATAATCACTCTATTTTCATATACTACGGGTATTGTGTGGTTTTTGTGAAGTAACATATCTTTAAAGAGTTATTGTATAAAGTACTTTGGGGATAAAAACCCGATCTCGTTAATCATATAGTAGAGCATTACCTTATGTGTGAATAACTTGATTGTATTGGTTTGTGATAGCCTTGTAATACCTTCGTGTTGATTTGATAAGTAATCATATTAGGATGCTACGTGTGTTAGTATTTTGTGATGTTTGTGTAAAGGGATCTTCCCTTGATTGTGCTTATGCTGTCTAAACGATAAACTGTTATGTTGGTATTTATACCACTCACCGTGTTTCCGGGGGTTAAGCTGCCCTCCGATGCGGGGTAGACTCGGCGATGCAGGACCATGATTCGAGAATACCTCATGCGGGTCCCGGGCCTATGCGAGCTACGAGAGTTCCGGTGTTAGTGTGCGGCCTTTATGGTCATGCGGTCTATGTGGCGTGCGGTGCGAGTCGGGGCGATGCCGGAGTAGCTACCTCGACGCGGGTTATACCTCATGCGGGCCTATGAGGCGGCCTACGCGAGTGCGGGGAGTTCGTGGCTAGACGCACATTTGATATTGCGAGCGGCGACGGCTTTGATCATGTGACGGCAAGACAGATATCATGATACGATTTATGACCTTAGTTAGTAGGTGTTAGTAGTCGGCTATGCCTTCGTGCTTACCATCTTTGCTTTATTTAGGCACAGTGGGACCCGTTGTTCGTGTGTATTCCTTGGTGCTTTTCTATCATTGGCCGGCGGTGAGGAAGGTATTCCACGCATGATTGATGTTGTGGGCGTGAGACCCATTGTTATATCGAGTGGTGACTTCGGCGTGAGTCACGACTAGACATATTTGCTTATTTATTGTGATCGTAGTTTGGTTATCATACATGTCTCCCGCTTTCTATAGACTACTATGATTTCATTTACGATATCTTCATGTTTCACATACTTGGTACTGTTGCATCGACCCGCCGGCTGCGTTCATCTTGCGCGGTAAAGTACACGATCGTTGATCCTCGCCTTAGGGTCACGATTCGGCGTTTGGGAAGCTCCGTTCCTCCGGAGGCTTATCTTGGTATAGTCCCCTTGTTGTTGTAGGGGCTTACATTCAGGGGTATGACGGGGCCCTGTCCCGTTGTTGTTGTCATATCATTCGTAGAAGTGCAGTAATCTTGTTGTGGGCGGGGTTTGTAAAAGGATTAAAGCGTGCGTGTTGAAAGAGTTGTTGTATATGTATATATGCCGAAAGGCAACTTTCTTCAGATATCTGTGTCTCAATTTATACTGTTTCATATCTTGGTTATTTTATATTCCGCTGATTACTCTGATGTATGACTACTGGGGTGCCCGGGTAAGGCCCCAGTCACGGGTCCCGGAACGGGTCGTGACAATTGGTTTAAAACATAAAGTGTTATAACGGCTTTATGGGAAGTTGGTTATAACAGCTTTATGTTGGTAAGAAAATACTTGTGGTTTTAAAGGGTAACTGATTTGAACTATAACTGGCTTGTTATGTGTTAATAAAGAACTTGAAGTAATACTTGGTTTTTGAAAACTTAAGAGTTATACTAGCTTTATGGGAAGTTAGGTATAACGGCTTAAGAATGTTTCTTGATTTCGAAATCGTAATGTGTATCGACAAACCACTGCAGCGTTAATAAAAGGAAATGTTTTGACTAATTAAGTATTATTAAAACCAGTAGAAACTTCCATCTGCATAGAAGCTAAGATGAGACAAAATGATATTTCCTAGATCATGGCTGCTGTAATAAGATTGTTATAAACAAGAATATCCTACTCACATATAAGGCTTATGTTTCTCAGATTATTTAAAGGAGAATTACATTCTCAAATGAATAAGACTATGAACTACGAAACCTTTCTAAAATAAGAACCGTGAACATTGGAAATTAGGCAAACTTGAACATTGGAAATTAGGCAAACTTGAACAGTGGAAAAGAATGTTGCTACTTGATTTTACAAAGAGAAGTAATTGATTTACTTTAAAAAGATAGTCACTCTATTTTTTATACTACGGGTATTGTGTGACATTGTGAAAGTAACGTATCTTTTAAAGAGTTAATGTATGAAGTACTTTGGGGATAAAACCCCGAACTTGTTGGCATATAGTAGAAAGTACCTCGTGTGTATAACTTGATTGTGTTGGTTTGTGATAGCCTTGTAATACTTTCTTGTTGATTGATAAGTAAACATGCTAGGATGCTACGTGTGTTAGTATCTTGTGATGTTTGTGTAAAGGGGTTTTTCCTTTGTTGTGCTTATGTTGTTTAACGATAAGCTGTTATGTTAGTATTTTACATCACTCATCTCTTGAGATGATTCCGGGGGTTAAGCTGCCCTCCGATGCGGGGTAGACTCAGGCGGGGTAGACTCAGGCGGGTCGATGGACCTATGATTCGAGAATACCTCATGCAGGTCCCGCGGGCTATCGCGAGCTACGAGAGTTCGTGTTAGTGTCGTCCTTTATGGGCATGCGGTCCGTGTGCGTGCGGACTGCGAAGTCGGGGCGATGCGGGAGTAGCTACCCTCGATGCGGGAATACCATGCGGGCGATGAGATTGGCCTATGCGAGTCTGCGGGAAGTTCGTGGCTTGACGCGCATTAGATCTGCGGGCAAGTGGCGGCTTTGATCATGTAACGATGCAGACAGATCTTATGATCTGATTCATGACCTTGTTGGTGCGTAGGTGTTAGTAGTCGGCTATGCCTTCGTACTTACCGTCACGGTGTTATTATGGCACAGTGGGACACCGTGTTCATGTGTGTTCCTTGGTGCTTTTATATCATAAAGCTGCCGGATGAGAAGGTATTCCAGGCATGATTGATGTTGTGGGCGTGAGACCCATTATTATATTTGAGTAATGACTTTGAGGGCGTGAGTCCCTGACTTGATATGACTGCTTGTTTATTGTGAACTGTAGTTTTGTTATCATACATGTCTCCTGCTTTATATAGACTACTATGATTCCATTTTGATATTTTGATTTCACATACTTGGTACTGTTATCGACCTCGCCCGAGGCTGCGTTCATCTGCAGGTTGAGGTACACCAGTCGTTGATCCTAGCTTTCAGGGTCACAGTTCAGCGTATGGGAAGCCCCGTTTCTCCGGAGGCTTATCAGTGGTATAGTCCCCTGTCGTAATAGGTGTTTACATTCAGGGGTTTGGCGGGGCCCTGTTCCGCCATTGCTGTCGTATCTTTTCTTAAGTGCAGTAATCTTGTTGTGGCGGGGTTTGTAAAGAAAGGATTAAACTGTTCATTTTGAAAGAGTTGTTATTATTATTTATGCCGAAGGGCAAGTTTTCTAATGATAATTGTTGTACGCTTCTTGTTATTTCATGTTGTTGTGTTATGTTCCGCTGATTTCTCTGATGTTGTATCACTAGGGTGCCCGGGGTAAGGCACCAGTCACGGGCCCGGGTTCGGGTCGTGACAGATTGGGTGGTAGCGGAGCGGGTAGATAAAATTTTCCCGGTGAGGATACAGTCGTCAGACCATAGAAGACCTAGTAGAGATGAATACGATAGACTTTGAGGTCATTATGAGCATGCACTAGTTGGCTTCGTGGGTTCCAAGGTTGACTGTAGAGAGAGGATGGTTCGATTCCAGTTTCCCAGTGAGCCAGTTATCGATAGGGAAGGAAAGGAAGTGTTAGTAATATGTAAGTTATTCCTTCATTCTTTGATATGAAATTGTGGAGTCTATGTGACTTATTTTATTGAAATGATTGATTTGAACGTTAAGAGACAGAGATAAGAACGTACGATTATTGACGGATTTTATGTTAAGTGCCCTTGGAGGTACTTGGAATTGGTTTAGTGTGGCGGTCAGGGCCACGACATTCCGAATAATTTCAGGAAAATGCGCAAGGCAAGAATAAGATAAGTGTGAGTGCTGCCTGTGGAAAACAGAAGACATCGCTGGTAGGTTTTGAAAATCTATACGATTATAAGGTGGCGCTTGATGATCAAGATTATGAAAGGGAGATAAGCTCTCTCCCCCACGTAAAAGGATAGTTTTACATACTATGGGTGTTATACCCCGTATTTCCAAAGTATGTACGTAAGGACGTACGTAGAAAATTTGAAACTTTTAATATTGGCTTGGCCGAAAATTATTTGTGCACAACACCCGTTTAGAGTCGTTTTTCGACGAAACGTTTTCCACGACTTTCGTAGGGAATTTCCGCTATGTCATTTTTAATTTTGCGGATTTTTCCAGAGACGAAGCGTGTTGGGCCAACAAGAGGCGCACTTGGCACCCTCCCATTAGCGGGCGTGAGGCTCGGTTGTGGCGATTGGAATGGCTTTAGTTGGTAGGATATTTGTGTGTTAGTTGGTTAAGGGGCACTTGGCAAGATCTTGGCCTACACTTGCTAGGCACTTGGCTAGATCTTGGCCATTGGTTGGCCTTGGCTTGCTATAAATACCCTCTAGGTTGAAGACTTCTTCATCCAAAATGCCTAAGTCTTGAGAGCCTTCCCCCGCCCCATTGCGTAAGGCCCCCACTCGGCGAGTTTCCCCACAGTGGGGTAGTAGAGGGTAGCCACCCACTCCTGTGGTGTGGCCGTGGGGTACCCACTGCTAGTTTGTTTTCATATAATACCCCCCTCTTAGTAGAAATACTCTCAAAAGTATTGTTATAATGCCCAAATTACCTTAGCCTTATACCTTGTTGTATTCTAAGGTTATACCTATACGAAAAGCCCAGAAATACTATTATACTTACCGTCAGTCACCAAACCGAAACCCTAGGAAAATCTCCATAGTCCGTTGGAGTATTGTGTAGAAGTTGGTTAGAACTTCTAAGGGTGGTTTAGAGCGGGTTGGAGCGCTCGGAGTTGGAGCTAAACGATTTCCCAGGATCGACTTTAACTAGGATAATTATGGGCTTATCGAGGTAATTATCTTGTCCCTCTATTGTAATTGGATATTACATATTGTTAGAATATATAATTGAAGTATACTATATATAGAATCGAGCGTAGTATCGCAATGTCTTTTGACTTAAGCTGAATAATACTTACGGCAATGTCTTTGCGACTTAAGCTGAATTGAAAGAAGAATCTTGAATTGTAATTACATAGGGTGTATTCAGATGGACTTGTGTAGTAGTACCGTGAAGTAGAATTGTACCCGTTAGGGTTAGATGTATAACCCCCCCTGGTTGGCTTGGTAGCCGGCCTCGGTAGAGGAGGAGATTTACGCTGTTGCGGGGGGGGGAGGTGCTGCCAAGTTTTCGGTAGAATGTTCTACGATGAGATCTAAATGTTAATAAGCGCCTTGTGGCCTTATAGGTTGAAGTACTACGTGTGGCGCGATCTACTTGGCTTAAGGAGTAGCCGACGTTTGGAAGTACTTGGCGCGGTTTGCTATTAGTCGATACTCGTCGAGGTATGTGAACCTCTTCCTATCTCTTCTAGCATGATATGTGTGAACTATGTAGTGCGGTGAGACGTCATGTGCTAAACGTATTTGGTTGATTTAAAACATAAAGTGTTATAACGGCTTTATGGGAAGTTGGTTATATGACTTTATGTTGGTAAGAAAATACTTGTGGTCTTTAAAAGGTAATCGATTTGAACTATAAGCGGCTTGTTATGTGTTAAAAAGAACTTGAAGTATTTCAAAAGATTTTTGAATCATTTTGAAAAGAAGTAATATACTTGGTTTTGAAAAACTTAAGAGTTATACTAGCTTTATGGGAAGTTAGGTATAACGGCTTAAGAATGTTTCTTGATTTGGAAATCGTAATGTGTATCGACAAACCATCGGCGTTAATAAAAGGAAATGTTTTGACTAATTAAGTATTATTAAAACCGGTAGAAGCTTCCATGCATGAAGCTAAGATGAGACAAAATGATATTTCTAGATCATGGTCTTTGTAATAAGATTTTAATAAACAAGAATATCCTACTCATATAAGGCTTAGGTTTCTCAGTTGTTTAAAGGAGAATTATATTCTTAAATGAATAAGACTATGAACTACGAAACCTTTCAAAAAATGAGAAACTTGAACATTGGAAATTAGGCAAACTTGAACATTGGAAAAGAATGTTGCTACTTGATTTTACAAAGAGAAGTAATTGATTTTCTTTAAAAGATAATCACTCTATTTTCATATACTACGTATTGTGTGACTTTTGTGAAAGTAACGATCTTTTAAAGAGTTAATGTATGAAGTACTTTGGGGATAAAACCCGATCTTGTTGATCAGATAGTAGGAAGTACCTTGTGTGAACAACTTGATTGTATTGGTTTGTGATAGCCTTGTAATACTTTCTTGTTGCTTTGATAAGTAAACGTGTTAGGATGCTACGTGTGTTAGTATCTTGTGATGTTTGTGTAAAGGGGTTTCCTTGATTGTGCTTATTAACTATCGGTCGTTATGATAGTATTGTGGCATTCATCTCTTGAGATGATTAGGGGTTAGTCGCCTCCGTCGCGGGTAGACTCGGTGATGCAGGACCGTGATTCGAGAATACCTCATGCGGGTCTGAGGGCCTATGCGAGCTACGAGTTCGTGTTAGCGTCGTCCTTTATGGGCATGCGGTCGCGTGCCGTGCGGACTCGGAAGTCGGGGCGATGCGGGAGTAGCTACCCTCGATGCGGGAATACCTCATGCGGGCGATGAGATTGGCCTATCGCGAGTCAGGGAGTTCGAGGTTAGGCAGCGTACGGTAATCTGCGGGCAAGTGGCGGCTTTGATCATGTGACGGTCTAGACAGATCTTATGATCTGATTCATGACCTTGTTACTGCGTGGGTTTTTAGTAGTCGGCTATGCCTTCGTACTTACCGTCTGCTTTATTATGACACAGTGGGACCAAGGTGTTCATGTGTGTTCCTTGGTGCTTTTATATCATAGATCGGCGGTGAGGAAGGTATTCCACGCATGATTGATGTTGTGGGCACGAGACCCTTGTTATACTTGAGTGATGACTTGAGGCGTGAGTCCACGACTTGACATGGCTCGCTTTGTTGTAATCGTAGTTTGGTTATCATGTCTCTGCTTTATATGACTACTATGATTTCATTTACGTGATTTATTTTGATTTCACATACTGCACTGTTATCGACCTCCTTCGGGCTGCGTTCATGCCGCGGTAAAGGTACACCGCCGTTGATCCTCGCTCTTGGTCACGTCACTTTTGGGAAGCTCCGTTTCTCCGAGGCTTATCTTCGTATAGTCCCTGTTGTCGTAGTGCTTACATTCGTGGTATGACGGCCCCGCCCCGTCGTTGTCACATCTTTCGTAGAGGTCCAGTAGTAATCGCTAGGCGGGGTTGTAAAAAGGATTAAACTGCTCATGTTGAAAAAGTTGTCATTTTTATATATGCCAAAGGCAAGTTTTTCTCAGATTATTGTTTCATATTTCATAATATGTCTTGTATCGTTTTATATTCCGCTGATTACTCTGATGTTGTATCACTAGGGTGCCCGGGGTAAGGCACCAGTCACGGGCCCGAAATCGGGTAGTGACAAAAGTGGTATCAGAGCAGTTAATCCTCGGAAAGTGTCTACGCATCGATCCAAGAAGTCTTGATTATCGGTGTTGTGCACCACACCAATAATCGTGAGGCTATAGGATATTTAGGATTGGTTTCTATTCTTCTCACTCGAGATCGTGCCTTAGAGTCGTGTTGTAAGTTGGACCCTCCGACGAAATTCTTTCCTTATCGTTATGCCTCGCGTAGGGCAACCCGCCCGTGAGGCGCAAGCAGCCGGAGCTGCGAGTAGAGTACGAGGGTTACGTGGGCACAGCCCATTATCACCTTGTGGTGCTTCATTCGGGAGTTCTGCGACGCCACTAGCCCCGTGAGTTTAGCACGCGCAGCAGCTCATCACGACCATGATATTTGAACCTTCAGTTCCACGACCGGAAACGGTGAATATAGATTGCAAAGAGGCAACCCTGTTACTAGCTATAGATTTGGTTACCAGAGAGTATACCGATGTACCGCGAGTCTTGAGGACTATCTAAAAGAGGTTGTGCAAGAGTAATTCTTGATTAGGCTTGAGCATAGCCTCGTATGCGGCTTATGCGCAGCAGCCGAGACGTAGAGATCGACGGGTTAACGGGCGATGAGAAGAGGCCAGAGCAGCAAGGTCCTTTGGTAACTTTCGAGGCGAGTCGCCTCCCCAGCAGGTTAGATATGCACCTCCGCCAGTGCAGAGTGGTCTTCTACAAATTTCAGGACGTTCGGGGTGCGCAGAGTCGTCGAACTCGGGGCTTCCGTTCACGTGATGCACGCCATCCCGGAATGTCATCTTTTAGGTTGGTACTTGTTGTACTGGCGACCGCCGTGGTCCAGTGTCGAAGAGTGTCTTGTAGGAGGACTTAGCCTTCGTGATCGTGGGTAGTTTGTCATCTCCTCACGCATGCGCCTACGGGCGTTTGATTAGAACGACTAAGAGGAGTGAAGCGATGAGATATAGATATATCTTTAACCCTCTAGAGTTTTGTTTATGTGATAAGGTGAGTATACCTTAAGTGTTATGTTCTGATAGCAGTGTGTTAGTTGTGATTAGAAATCTTGGTTAGTTAACCGAGTAAGATTTTGGGGGGATAGATAAGGTGTGAGCCTTAGAATGTTTTACGTAAAGACCTTAGAGGTAAGGCCATCTCGAGTAAAGGTGTAGTGTTATGTTTGATCCTTATAGGAGTGCATAGTGCACGTGAGCTACGTTTGTGGGATAAGTCCCTGAGTAGTGTGAAATGAAAGAGGGTAGTTGAGCTATGAAGACCGCTAGGTTTTCGTAACATGATTAGTGAGAGTTTTCCTTCGGGGAACTAGTGTTGTGCGCGTTGCCGGGTCGGATTGAGGCCATGATGCGGGTCAACCCGCGGCCTGTTTGGCGGGTCGGGCCATGTGGTCCCGCCAGTGTTAGGGTTGTGAGGGTGTTAGACCCAAGTTTAGTTAACCAACAGACGAGTTCGTGGATGCGTTCGACCTGGTCGGGCCGACGGGGCAGCCCATCATGTTCTTCTGGTCAGACCGCTTACTACCGTGTTGAGTTATCGAAGGTTGTAAGGTCGCACGGTGCCTACCTTCACCTTAAGACGCATAAATGAGCCCGTGGTACGGCTGTTTTTGTTTCCGAAGTTTTACCAAGCAGGTTAGGAACTCGGTGAGTCTCGACCGCATTCGCCTGCCGCCGTGTGTATTTCGAGGTAGTTGTGGATTGTTGTTCTCGCGGAGGAGTGTTTAAGCTACCATTTCAGTTTTCGAGTGTCGCCTTACGAGGCCTTGTTGGGCGGAAGTGTAAATCACGGCCGATTGGTTCGATGTTGGCAAGGTTCGATTAGTTGGTTCAGCTTGTCCCAACAGACCGTGGATAGGTAAAGCTTGTCTAGAAGAGGTTCCGTAGCTCCGAAATCGTATGCGGATAATCGCGACGACGCTAGAGTTCGTGCCGACGGTCGGTCTTCTTGAAAGTACCACCCCGGTTAGGGTGTGACGAGTTTTGGAAAGCAGAGGAAAACTTAGCCCGAGTTACTTTGGGCCCTTTTGAGTTCATGTGAAGAATAGGCCAGGTTGCCTATATGTTAGCAATTGTCGTCCGACTTAGGAGGCAGTACGTCTGGTCTTTCGTATTGATATGATCGGGAAAGTATCGGAGATCCATCCAGAGTGTTCCCAGTTAATGATGACCACGTTAGAGATAGTAACCCCGAGTTTTAGATACTGAAGCAGTATCAGAAATGTGGTAAGAGTTCGAGTGTACGACAGCTTCAGTGATCGCAAGCAGTGGTACCAATTTGTTGGGTCGCCTGAGAAGGTTAATGCCTCAGGCAAAGTGACAAAGTGGTATCTACGACGAGTAAAGAGAGACGCGAGCATGTATGGCGAGCATAGATGTGATCATTTCTTTTGTAAAGAGAAGCGGGCGAGGTATATTTTAAACCCCGTGAGAAGTGTTTTATGGTGATGTTAGAGGTGTTTCTCGTGGACTTGGATGTAAGCTTTTGCGCAAGTTGTTTCGTGGCCATGTGTGGCAAGGATTGTTCTCGTAAGTATAGTAGTGAAGACTATATCGCGCATGCTTGTTTGAGACTTAGAAGGAACATTCGGACGAATGTTTCTAGCGAGGAGAATGTTATACCGTATTTCCAAAGTATGTACGTGGGGCGCACGTAGAAAATTTGAAACTTTTAATATTGGCTTGGCGAAAATTATTTGTGCACAACACCCGCTTAGAGTCGTTTTTCGACGAACGCTTTCGCCTTTCGTAGGGAATTTCCGCTATGTCATTTTTAATTTTGCGGATTTTTCCGAGAGACGAAACGTGTTGGGCCACAAGAGGCGCCACTTGGCACCCTCCCATTGGCGGACGTGAGGCTCGGTTGTGGCCGATTGGAATGGCTTTAGTTGGTAGGATATTTGTGTGTTAGTTGGTTGGGCACTTGCAAGATCTCGCCCTACACTTGCTAGCACTTGGCTAGATCTTGGCCATTGGTTGGCCTTGGCTTGTGCTATAAATACCCTCTAAGGTGAAGACTTCTTCATCCAAAATGCCTAAGTCTTGAGAGCCTTCCTCCCCATTTCGTGAGGCCCTTGGCCGAGAGTTTCCCAGTGGGGTAGGCTTAGGGTAGCCACCCCTCCTTTGGCGCCGTGGGTACCCCTAGCCTAGTTTGTTTTCATATAATACCCCTCTTAGTAGAAATACTCAAAAGTATTGTTATAATGCCCAAATTACCTTAGCCTTATACCTTGTTGTATTCTAAGGTTATACCTATACAAAGCCCGAAATACTATTATACTTACCGTCAATACCAAACCGAAACCCTAGGAAAATCTCCATAGTCCGGAGTATTGTGTAGAAGTTGGTTAGAACTTCTAAGGGTGGTTTAGAGCGGGTTGAGCGCCTGAGTCGAGCTAAACGATTTCCCGTGATCGACTTTAACTAGGATAATTATGGGCTTATCGAGGTAATTATCTTGTCCTCTATTGTAATGGATATTACATATTGTTAGAATATATAATTGAAGTATACTATATATAGAACTGAACGTAGTATCGCAATGTCTTTTGACTTAAGCCCGATAATACTTACGCAATGTCTCGCGACTTAAGCCCGAATTGAAAGAAGAATCGAATCGTAATTACATAGGGTCAGACACAGAGACTTGTGTAGTAGTACCGTGAAGTAGAATTGTACTGTTAGGTTAGATGTATAACCCCGGTTGGCTTGGCAGCCTTCTGCAGAGGAGAGATTTACGCTGTCATGGCGGGGGAGTCTTTGAAGTTTTCTGAGAATGTTCTACGATGAGATCTAAATGTTAATAAGCGCACTGTGGCCTTATAGGTTGAAGTACTACGCAGGCGCGATCTACTTGGCTTAAGGAGTAGCCGACGTTTGGAAGTACTTGAGCGTTTTGCTATTAGTCGATACTCGTCGCGAGGTATGTGAACCTCTTCCTATCTCTTCTAGCATGATATGTGTGAACTATGTAGTACGGTGAGACGATACGTGCTAAACGTATTTGGTTGATTTAAAACATAAAAGGTTATAACGGCTTTATGGGAAGTTGGTTATAATGACTTTATGTTGGTAAGAAAATACTGTGGTCTTTAAAAGGTAATCGATTTGAACTATAATCGCTTGTTATGTGTTAAAAAGAACTTGAAGTATTTCAAAAGATTTTTGAATCATTTTGAAGAAGAAGTAATATACTTGGTTTTTGAAAACTTAAGAGTTATACTAGCTTTATGGGAAGTTAGGTATAACGGCTTAAGAATGTTTTACCGATTTCGAAATCGTAATGTATCGACAAACCACCGCAGCTAATAAAAGGAAATGTTTTGACTAATTAAGTATTATTAAACCAGTAGGCTTTCCATCCGCATAAGCTAAGATGAGACAAAATGATATTTCCTAGATCATGGTCATTGTAATAAGATTTTAATAAACAAGAATATCCTACTCACATATAAGGCTTAGGTTTCTCAGATTGTTTAAAGGAGAATTATATTCTTAAATGAATATGACTATGAACTACGAAACCTGTCAAAAAATGAGAAACTTGAACATTGGAAATTAGGCAAACTTGAACATTGGAAAAGAATGTTGCTACTTGATTTTACAAAGAGAAGTAATTGATTTTCTTTAAAAAGATAATCACTCTATTTTCATATACTACGTATTGTGTGACTTTGTGAAAGTAACGATCTTTAAAGAGTTAATGTATGAAGTACTTTGGGGATAAAACCCGATCTTGTTGATCATATAGTAGGAAGTACTGTGTGAACAACTTGATTGTATTGGTTTGTGATAGCCTTGTAATACTTTCTTGTTGCTTTGATAAGTAAACGTGTTAGGATGCTACGTGTTAGTATCTTGTGATGTTTGTGTAAAGGGGTTTCCTTGATTGTGCTTATTAACTATCGTTATGATAGTATTGTGGCATTCATCTCGAGATGATTCCGGGTTGCCGCCTCCGACGCGGGTAGACTCAGCGGTGCAGGACCATGATTCGAGAATACCTCACGCGGTCCCGGGGCCTACGCGAGCTACGAGAGTTCCGTGTTAGCGCGCGCCCTTATGGGCACGCGGTCCTCAGGCTACGCGACTCGGAAGTCGTGACGACGCCGGAGTAGCTACCCTCGATGCGGGAATACCTCATGCGGGCCGATGAGATTGGCCTACGCGAGTCTGCGGAGTTCCAGGTTAGACGCGCACATCGACATCGGGCAAGTGGCCGCCTTTGATCATGTGACGGCCTAGACAGATCTTATGATACGCTTCATGACCTTGTTGGTACTGGGTTTTTAGTAGTCGGCTATGCCTTCGCATTACCCCGCACAGCTTTATTATGACACAGTGGGACCGTGTTCATGTGTGTTCTCGTGCTTTTATATCATAGATCGCCGCAGAATGGCAAGGTATTCCACGCATGATTGATGTTGGGCCCGAGACCCTTGTTATACTTGAGTGATGACTGAGGGCGAGTCCCCGACTTGACATGATCGCTTGTTGTAAATCGTAGTTTGGTTATCATACATGTCTCCCGCTTTATATGACTACTATGATTTCATTTACGATTTATTTTCGCTTCATACTGCACTGTTGTCATCGACCTCCTTCGGGCCGCGTTCATGCCGCAGTAAGGTACACCGCCGTTGATCCTCGCTCTTAGGGTCACAGTCAGCTTTGGGAAGCTCCGCTTCTCCGAGGCTTATTCGTATAGTCCTGTTGTCGTAGGTGCTACATTCGTGGTATGACGGGGCCCTGTCCCGTCGTTGTTGTCACATCTTTCGTAGAGGTCTGTAGTACTGTTGTGGGCAGGGTTGTAAAAAGGATTAAACTGTTCATGTTGAAAAAGTTGTCATTTTTATATATGCCGAAAGGCAAGTTTTTCTCAGATTATTGTTTCATATTTCATAATATGTCTTGTATCGTTTTATATTCCGCTGATTACTCTGATGTTGTATCACTAGGGTGCCCGGGGTAAGGCACCAGTCACGGGCCCGGAATCGGGTCGTGACAATGGGGTTATGTGTACCCAGGTTATTAGGCGATGGATGTGAGACATGTAAGATCTTCAGTGTCGTCATGCCATAAGTTACAGTTTTAGATAACCGTGGGAAAGGTATTATGTAGAGGCGATCGAGGATTATGCGAGATTATATGTCGGGAAAATTATGAGACTGCACGGGGTTTCTACATTTATTTATGACACACAGATGAGCCTAGTTTACGGCTAGCTTCTGGAGGTTTTTCCCAGAAAGGATTGGGGACACAGGTGAGTCTCAGTGTTGCATTTCACCTCGCATGCAGACGGACAGCAGGCATGTTATCCGCACTGGCGGGTAAGAATATACCAGATCATCCGCCATTTTCCCTTCGCCGCTCTAATCATAATCACCGCCGCGCATAGCTATGGCGCGATGAACCCGCCATCGACCCGTAGGCTGCGTCATTCTACCGTATCCTCCTTCTAGGGCGATACCTCATCACATGGCCCCGACGGCCGCAGTGAAACAAGCACCGCAGAAGACGACACTCGATGACGTTTGCCGCATCGCACACCGAGGAAAACATGAACCCGACTGGCTAGAACCCATGTATACCTGCGGAACTAAGCCCTGGAGCTCACCAGCCCCGAATACCCCGAACGCCCCAAGACCGCGGAGGACCACTGCATCGGGCGGAGGTATATAACTAACTCACCGAGGCGGTTCGCCTCAAAAGTTACCAAAGGACCACGTTGTTCGCCCTCTTCGCCGATCTCGGCCATTCCGCCGACCTCTCCGCTCTCACATCCAAGTGCATAAGCTCGCATGTGGCTATGTCCATGCCCTGAAGAGCTACACCAACAAGCTCTCGCCAAGTAGTCATCGAGCCCGTGACGTAGTGGTGCACTCGTCCTCCATGTCGCTACCAATGCGGGACGCATCGAGCTAATGAGTCAAACTCACATTGTACTCCCGAACCGTACGCCCGGTCTGCCTCAACGTCAAAAATCTGTCGGCCCGAACCCTTCTCATCTGTGGAGGCAAGAAATGTGCAAGAAATGCCCCTGAGAACTCGTCCCATACGGCTGGAAGTGCATACTCTCCCCGGGACAGCTCCCACGAATCAAACCAGTCGACTGCAGTATCACGCAGCCGATGCGAACCTAAGACCACCGACTCGGTCTCCGAAGCCTTGATCACTCATGATCCGTCAGAACTATCGAATGAACTCCTCGCGATCATCCTCAGGCCTCGACCCGTAGAACTCTGGCGGGCTACAACTCAGAAAGTCTCGTAGCCTCAAACTATCCGATCTCGGGTGAACCATGGGTACTCATCGAATCGCCGTGATCCAGCCTATCCTCATGTCCGCCACGATCCCGCCAAGAATCGGGCCATCTCTTTGTACTCAACTCTTCTCGCCTCAGTGTAGGACCGAGGCTCAGTATCGTGGTCTCAGCAGCCCACCGCCGCGCCCTAAACTCTTTGGCCGGGCGGCCTCGCAAAACTCGCCGTCAAGCACTATCTAAGGTAATGACCGCTCGCACTCGCATCTCTCAGATCCTACTAGCAGCCTCCTACCGCCTTGCCCATCTGCCCGGTTGCCTTGCGCGAGGCATAATCGGTAAAAATGAAATACGCCGAGGGTCCAACTTATAACACAACTCTAAGGCACGATCTCGTAATGAGAAGAAATGGAAACTAATCCTAAATGTCCTGCAGCCTCACGATTATAGATGTGGTGCACAACACACCGATAATCAAGACTCTACTAGACACGTCAGACACTTTCCGAGGATTAATCGCTCGATACCATTTTTGTCACGACCGATCCTGCCCGTGATCGTGCCTTACCCTGCACCCTAGTGATACATACATCGTAGTAACCAATGAATATAAAACAATACATGAAACAATATGAAGAGAAAGCTTATTCGAGAAAAATTGCCTTCGATATATATATATAAAATCTTGAACAGCACATCCCTTTTACAAACCCCGCCACAACAAGATTACAAACCTCTAAGAATGTAACAACACCTATGACGGACAGGCTTCGCCATACCCCGAATGTACAAGAACCTACAACTCGTGGAAACATACCAAAAGATAAGCCTCCGAGAAACGGAGCTTCCTAATACGCTGAATCGTGATCCTATGAGTGAGGATCAACAACCGTGTACTTCTACTCATGCAGATGAACGCAGCCTCAAGGAGGTCAAGATAACAGTACTAAGTATGTGAAATCAAAATATCATAAATGAAATCATAACGATCTAAAATAAAACAGAGACATGCATGATAACAAAACTACAGCTCACAACATAAAAACAAATATGTCAAGTCGTGACTCACGCCTCAAAGTCATCCTCACGCCCGTGGAACTCCTTCCTCACCGCCAGCCTAGGTATAAATCGTGTGATACGTATAACATGTCTCGGCCCATCCCATGGGACTCGAGGTGGAATCGTGTGGAATACATGTCTCGGCCCATCTCATGGGACTCGATAGGAATCGTATGGAATACATGTCTCGGCCCATCTCGTGGGACTCGATAGGAATCGTATGGAATATATGTCTCGGTCCATCTCGTGGGACTCGATAGGAATCGTACATGTCTCGGCCCATCTCATGGGACTCGATAGAAATTGTACATGTCTCGGCCCATCTCATGGGACTCGATAGAAATCGTACATGTCTCGGCCCATCTCATGGGACTCGATAGGAATCGTATGGAATACATTCCCGGTTCATCCCATGAATGCGGTGTCGTGTGAAATACATTCCCGGTTCATCCCATGAACGCGGTGTCGAGTGAAATACATTCCCGGTTCATCCCATGAACACGGTGTCGAGTTGACCATAACATTTAAACGCTCTTTTAAGACAGATTAAGATAATACCATGTTTTCCTTTTTAAAAAAAACAATTAAGGCAATATTATGCCCTTCTTTTTAAACCAAAACACTTTCCTTCTTAAAGTCAAGTAACAACATTCTTTTCCAAAAGTTCAAGTTTGCCTAATTTCAAATACTCAAGTTTCTCATTTTCGAAAGGTTTCGTAGTTCATAGTCTTAATCACTTAATAACATAATTCTCTTTTAAAACAATTTGAGTAACATATGCCTTATGTGTGAGTAGGTTATTCTTGTTTATAACAATCCTTATTAAAGCAGCCATGATCTAGGAAATGTAATACAATTTTGTCTTATCTTAGCTTCTATGCAGATGGAGGTTTCTACTGGTTTTAATATAATTACTTATTTGTCAATACATTTTCCTTTATTAACGCTGCAGTGGTTTGTTCGATACTTATTCTCATTTCCAAAATAAGTAAAACATTATTCCTTTTAAAAACCAAGTACTACTCTTCTTTCAAAAACGATTCTTAATTCTTTTGAAATACTTCAAGATTCTTATTATTTAAAACTCAAGTCAAAGACATCGGAGTAAAACCACGTTCAGTTAACACACGTACGTCTACCGTACTATATATATTCTTTTAAAATATCATGCTCAAGAGGATAGGAAGAATCACATACCTCGCGACGATTATCGACTATTAGCAAATAGCTCCAAAGTACTGTAATCCTGCTAGCCTTTTCCACCCTTTGAGTAGCATACGCTACTCGCAGTACTTCAACCTATAACGGTCATATAAGTCTATCAACGTCTAGACTACTCTGTAGAATAATTCTAGATACAGATTCCTTATTCTACGGAAAATTGGGCAAAGACTTCCTACCCACAACTACACAAGTCTCATCAGAATACAAATTCTATGTAAGTACAATTCAGTCTTCTTCTTTAATATTCTTCTGATGTGATTTCAATTCAATTCTCTTCTCTTATACCATCCTTCTATATCTTATACTTATTTCTAAACTACTACAGTATGTAATTTCCAATTACAATAGAAGGACAAGAGTATTTACCTCGATAAGCCCAAAATTATCCAAGTTTATATGTCGATCCTGAGCAACGTTTAGCTCCTATTCTGAACGATCCAATTCGCTCCAAGAAACCCTTAGAAGTTCTACACAACTTCTACTTAACAATTCAACCGACTATGAAGATTTTCCTTAGGGTTTCGTTTTTGTGGATGAAGGAAGTATAATAGTATTTCCGGCTTTTAGTATAGGTGTAACCTGAATACTACAAGATATTTGGGCCAAGGTATTTTGGCATAGTAACAATACTTGGAGAATACTTTTCTACCAAGGGGGTATTTTACTAAAACAACTTAGGAAAGTGGGGTTCGGCCAAGGCCTCACAAAGGGGAGGGGGAGCTCTTGGACGAGAGCTTTGCTAAGAGGGGAGGGATTTTTAGACTTGGAAAAATGATTTGTGGATGAAGAAATCCTTCAACTAAGGGGGGTATTTATAGGCCAATCAATGGCCAAGATTAAGGCAAGTGGAGGGCAAGTGGAGGGTGGAGATTTGGACAAGTGTTGTGTGGGTCCCACTTGCTCATCTACCACACAAAATATCACAAAATATCCTACCTAATCCTTGACCAAAAAAGAAGGCCAAAAATGTGCCAAGTTCGTCCCATTTTTTCCGCCCACTTGAGGGTGACACTTGTCACCCTCTCGTTGGTCCAAAATATTTCATCTCTCGGAAAAATCCGCAAAAATTATAAATGTTGCAACCGTATTTTTCCCTTCGCAAAGTCCGGAAAACGTTTCGTCGGAAAACGATTCTTTTCGCTAGTTGTGCACAAATTTCGTCCCTAATGCCTACTTAAGGCTAAAAACTTTTGTACGTACGCCCTCACGTACATACTCTGGAAATACGGGGTATAAAATGTTGCGGGCCTGTGTTATTGATTTCAGGGGTAGCAGGGAAGATTTTTGCCTCTCGATAAGTTGCGTATAATACCCGTTACCATTCCAGTATTCAGATGGCCCTGTATGAGGCTTTGTATGAAATAAAGTGTGGAATCGCCGATTAGTTGGTTCCCCTCGGCGAGGTTCAGATAATTGGCCCAGACTTGATTCAGCGGGCTGTGGATAAGGCGAAGCTTATCCAGGAAAGATTATTAGTAAGCTCAGAGTCAGCAGAAACTTTACGCAGATGAACGACGTCGACACTAGGAGTTCAGGTTGACGTTTTATCATAAGTATTGTTATGTGGCCGTGGGTGGCATATTTTGTATGAAGGGTGTAGTAAAAGGAGACTATATCACTATCTAATTAGATTGGACTCCGAAAGAACATTCGGGGACGAATGTTTCTAAGGGGGGGAATAATGTTACACCCCGTAATTTCAGGACATGTATAAGAGAATAGACGCGAGAACACAAGACTTGAAAATTGGTACGAAAGAAAGATTTGTTTTTCCGAAGGAAAATCGTCCGAACTTCGGAAAGGAAAAATGTCCGTTGATGAGAATTATATTCTCAAAATACATTATTTGAGGAGTATAGAATTTATTAACATTGTGGAAATTTATTTACGAATTTGGTGACGTAGGGCCTACCCGAGAAATTTTACATTTTGTGGGGCCCACGAGGGTTACGAAATTCTATGGACGAAGGGAGGGCGACACGTGTCACCCCCATATGGGCTTGTTCGAAATGGACCAAGGACAAAGGGGTCATTTGACCAAGAGTAAGATGATCAAGTCTTGCAAGCCCAAAGCTTAATAAAATTGACCAAGTCAACTAAGCCAAGTTGGCACTTGATATTTAATCTTCTTCATCCAAGCCACACAAGTGTTTTGATCTAAGCCCTCCATTGTGTTATATATTGAACCTTGTATCAAGACTTAGCTCACAACACTTAGAAAAAATTAGAGAAAACTTGAGCTTGAATAAGATAGCTCTCGGCTTTGTGCCCATTCCCACACAAAAAAATTTCATTTGTGGTTCATAATTCACAATAATTTAACCCAAGGTTCCTAGGGGTATTGTAAGGATATCTCAATAGAAAGATCCCGGAAAAACGATGTTTTCACGTTAGTCGCAAGGCGAAAACCTAAGGTGTTCTTCAACTTTGAAGTTGGAAATTGAAGGGAAGTTGTTTATGAACATCTAAGGGCTTCAAATAGCGGATTGGAGCATGAAGGAAAGGAGCTAAGATTGCTAAGGAGCGACTTTGAATCTTGGAATTTTATAAGGGCTTATCAAGGTAACAATCTTGTCGTTTTAGTGATTAAATATTACTTATTGTTGTAGTTATGGATATAAACAAGCATGAGATGTATATATTGAAGTTTGATAAGTGTTATGGATATTGGAACCACTAATCCGAAACTAGCATGATTAGCCTTTGAGATTACAATTCAATTAAGTTTAGTCGTCGCATGTTATATAAAGAAGGAATTATAGTTGTTAAAGTTGTTTACGACTACATAACATGTTAGACTTAACAACTTGGATTGAAAAAGAATTGGAAAGGACTTTGTGTTGTTGTACATGTTAACCGAGAATGGCTTTGGATATTGAACTACTTGGTATTAATTGTGGGGCAAAATTTTACACGTAAGGCGTGTAATCCCCTTTGATTGGTTGATGTGTTGAGCCTTAAATGTGGCATGTTGGTTATTGATTTTAGGGCCTTGAAAAAGGTGGAAAAGTACGTAGAAACAAAGGAAGTGCTGCCTGATTTTCCATAGAATATGAGTCCTTATACTTAGAAATATTCTACGTTGAAAGCTAGAAGTTGATAGGCGTATTGTGGTCATTATAGGTTGACAATTCTACGTGCGGCGTATTCGACTTAGCTTGTGGATTAAGCCGAAAAGGTATGTGAACCGTCTCCTCTTCTTCTAGCATGATTCCTTATGGTAAAGAAAGTAAATCCTACTCCTTAAATTATCCACTCCTTTATTTTACTTGGATTGCCTAATATAGAAGTTGTTATATATACTTCCTTGATTGTACTTTGGATGTTTAAATTGGAAGTTGTAGTCCATTCCCATGATGAAATTTGGATTTCAAAAGTGAAAGTGTTTTACTTGAAGTACTTAGAGTCTTAAAAAGGAAGTGGTTCCTAATCTCTTGGATAGTGCCTTAGTTCCAAAAACCTAAAGGTTGTTATAACGGCTTTAGGGGAGTCAAAAGAGTGATTTACTTAATTGATTTAAAAGAGGAGAAAGGACATGATTTAAGGAGAAGTAACTTGTTTTAAAGGGTGAGTTACTTGGGATTTAAAAGTAGAAACAACTTGATTTCTAAAGTTAAGAAACTTGATTTCTAAAGTTAAGAGACTTGAAGTATTTTGAAAGTTATGTAACTTGATTTCAAAGTATATGATACTTGGTTTAAAAGTATAAGTCTCTTGGTTATAAAAAGAATGAATTTGTCTAAAACCATAAAGAGTTATAACGACTTTATGGGAAGTTAGTTATAATGGTTTTATGGAAGGTTAAGAAAGTTGTCTATTTTGATTGATAGGCATGAGTTGCCTAGGTTGTGAAATTAGAAGTTACTTGGTTTCTAAGTCTTGAAATGAATTCCTAAAGGTGTAGTAACTTAATTTGAAAAATAGACATGTCTTGATACTACGGGTGTTAGTGTCTTGTGGTTTTATATAAAAAGGAGTCTTTTGAAAAGAATGGAAGTACGTAGTACTTTGGGTTAAATTCCCGGATTTTTATGTGAAACGAAAATGCCTTAAGTTTATAAAATGAAATTCATTTTTGTATGATAATGAAAGTCTAAAGATTTTATGAAATTTCCTATGCTTGCTTGTGATAGCCTTTGAGTGCAAGTATTATATTTTACGCTGCCGTGACTCTCAGTTGGAGGGCCGACTGTCTTGTTGTGAATTTGCTTGGACATACCGACAGTGATGGGGGATTTCACGGGTATGCTTCCGTTGTGATGAATCCATGGACATGCTTATACGATGGAGGATTCCGGGGCATGCGACCATGATGCGGGTTAAATTCCCGGAAGATATTGTTATTCCATGGACTAGCTCTCCATGAGGTTTAGTGACGCAGGATGATCTGGTAGTTAGCTTCCGTACTTGCCCCGGTCAGTTGCTGATGCATGCTGGATCGGGTAGTTGGCTTTCGTACTTGCCCCGGTCAGTTCTATGGCACAGTTTGGTACGGTAGACTCTGGTAGTTAGATTTCGCACTTGCCCCGGTCATATCTCGTGACGACAGGCTGGATCTAGTAGTTGGCTTTCGTACTTGCCCCGGTCAGTTGTTGATGCAGGCTGGATCTAGTAGTTGTCTTTCGTACTTGCCCCGGTCAGTTGTTGATGCAGGCTGGATCTAGTAGTTGGCTTTCGTACTTGCCCCGGTTAGTTTTATGATGCAGGCTGGATCTGGTGGTCCGCTTTCCTACCTGGTGTGCATGTATGCATATTATTCTTATATTCTATCATGGACTGCCGACAGTGAGGAAGGAATTCCACGGGCATGATTGATATTATGGGCATGAGACTCATGGTTATATGTGAGTAATGACTTGAGGGCATGCGTCCATGACTTGACATGACTGCTTATATATTGTGTACTGTAGTTTGGTTATCATACATGTCTCCTGTTTTATATAGACTGATATGATTTCATTATAGTATTTTCAGTTTCACATACTTGGTACATATTTCAAATCGACCTCCTTGAAGTGCGTTACATCTGCATGAGTTGAGGTACATAGCTTGCTGATCCTCATTCTTAGGATCACGGTTCAGCTGGTTGGGAAGCTCCATTATTTCGAAGGCTTTGTATTTTGGTACAGTTCCCTGAGGTTGTAGATTTTTGTACATTCAGGGGTATGGCGGGGCCCTGTCCCGTCACAGTTGTTACGTCAAAACTCTTAGAGGTCTATCTTGTGGGTCGCTTTGTAAAAAAAAAAAGGTAACTGCTTTTGGATTTATGTATATTTATATATATCTAGGGAGGTGGCCCTATTGGCTAACTTGTTATTTATTTCTTGTTGAGTTTATGTATGTTCGGCTGATTATCTCTGATGTATACCTGTAAGGGTGTCCAGGTAGGGCACCAGTCGCGGGCCCGGGGTCGGGTCGTGACATGCCAGACCCATTCTGGGACGCGGTAAAGTCATATAGTCTGCCCATAAAGGTATACTGTCCGGCCCATTCTGGGACGGGGTAAAGTCACATAAGTCTGCCCATAAAGGTATACTGCCCGGCCCATTCTGGGATGCGGTAAAGTTATATAGTCTGCCCATAAAGGTATACTGCCCGGCCCATTCTGGGACGCGGTAAAGTCACATAAGTCTGCTCATAAAGGTATACTTCCCGGCCCATTCTGGGACGCGGTAAAGTCATATAGTCTGCCCATAAAGGTATACTGCCCGGCCCATTCTGGGACACGGTAAAGTCACATAAGTCTGCCCATAAGGGTATATTGTCCGGCCTATTCTGGGACGCGGTAAAGTCATATAGTCTGCCAATAAAGGTATACTGCCCGGACCATTCTGGGATGCGGTAAAGTCATATAGTCTACCGATAAAGGTATACTGTCCGGCCCATTCTGGGACGCGGTAAGTCACATAAGTCTGCCCATAAAGATATATCGTATCCATAACATTTTAAACCATCTTTTCTTACTTTTTATTAAGTCGTTATAACAACTTCCCATAAAGATATCATAACAACCTTTCATTTTGGAGAACTTAAAGCACTTTCATTTCTTACAACATTAGGGAAAACTAAATCCAAAAGTACTACGTACATACATACTTAAAAAGAATCATAGAACTTCTTCTCTTTTAAATCAATAAATTTCTTCTTCTGAAAACTCAAGTTACATTCTCTTTTGAAATCAAGCCTCTTAACTTTTGAAATAATTCATGGAAACCATACTTTTTAAATCAAATCATTCTTTTCTTTAAGAATCAAGTCCCATAACTTGAAAAATAAAGTCTCATAACCTTTTAAGAAATCAAGATTCATAGTCTTAAAACTTCATAACATAAACTCATTTAAATTAAGTAACATATACTTTTATGAGCTGTGAATAGGTTATACTTGTTTATAACAATCTTATTAAAGCAGCCATGATCTAGAAAATGTAATACAATTTTGTCTTATCTTAGTTTCTATGCAGATGGAGAATTCTACTCATTTTAATATAATTGATTGTCGATACATTTTTTTTATTAACGCTGCAACGACTTGTTCGATACCTATTCTCATTAGTGCAGTAAATTAGCAAAGTCATCTCGACTCCACATACTTCCTAACGACTCTTACCAACATCCCTCATAAGACTTGGTAAGAACTTAGGATAACCTTAGACATACCTTTTACATAGAGTAAATCAACATACGTACCTCTTAACTTCTAAGAGTAAAAGGAATCATGAAATAACACCACATGTATATTTCATACGTAGAACATGCCAAAAGAAGGAAGAGGTTCACATACCTCGCGACGACTATCGACAAGTAGCAAAATGCTCCAAAGTACTTCAACCTTGATAGTTATTCCACCCTTCAAGTAGAATACGCTATACGTAGTACTTCAACCTATAATAACCATAACATCTCTATCAACTCTTAGCTTATCAACGTGGAATAATACTAAGTGCTAGGTCTCTTATTCTACAAAACTTTGGGCAGTACTTTCTTTGTTTCTACGTACTTTTCCACCTTTTTCAAGGCCCGAAATCAACAATCAACATGCCACATTTAAGGCGCAACAAACCAACAATTCAAAGGGGATTATACGTCTAACATGACGTATAAAATTCTGCCCCACAATTAGAGTAAAACTGTCCAATAACTTGAGCCATTTTCGGCAATCACAAGGATAACACCACATCTATTCTTTTCCATTTCCTTTTCAATCCAAGTTGTTATTCTAACATGTTATATAGTCACAATCAATTATAACAACTATAATCCTTTTCTTACACAACATGCGACGATTATAACTATCGACCAAATTGATTTCCAATTTTAATGGCTAACATGCCAATCTCGGATTTAAGCTTCCAAATTTCCATAACATTTATCAAACTTCAATCTAAATATCACATGCTCATCAATCAACTACTACAACATGAAATCTTGAATTACAATAGCAAGACGGAGATTATTACCACTTTTAAGCCTGAATACAATCCAAAACCTAAAGTCGATCCTTAGCAACTTTAGATCATCTTCTTGACGTTTCAATCCACTCCAAGCAACCCTTAGAAGTTCATAAACAACTTCTCTTCAATTTACAACTTCAAAGTTGAAGAACACCTTAGGTTTTCATCTTGCGACTAACGTAAAAACGTAGTTTTCCCAGGATTTTTGTGTTGAGATATCCTTAGAATACCTTTGGGGATCGTGGGTTTGAATATTGGGATTTATGAAGCAAGATTGCAAAATTTCCTTGTTCTTGAGAGCCCATTGTCGAGAGCACCCTTAAGCGTTATCAAGATTCTTGATTTTTCTCTAAGTGTTGGAAACTAGTCTTGCACTAGTAGGTGATATATACAACAACCAAGGGCTTAGATCAAAACAAATGTGTGGTCAAGATGTGGTCAATTATATCAAGCTCAACTTGACCCTTTGACTTGGTCCATTTTATCAAGCTAATATTTGCTACACTAGCCATACTATTTCGTCCAAGATGATTCATGTGGAGGGTGACACGTGTCGCCCTCCCATTGGTCCATAATATTTCGTTTCCCGAAATTTCCATAATTGGTCAAAATATCGGAAACCTCGTGGGCCCCACAAAAACATAAACTTTCTCGGGTGGGCCCCACGTATCCAACTATGTAAATAAATTTCCGTAATTCATAAATTCTAAGCGTCTCAAATAACAAATTTGAGAACCCGATTCTCATTAACGAACATTTTTTCCTCCCGAGGTTCGGAAGATTTTCCTTAAGAATCACAATTTTTCTTTCGTTCGAATTTAAGTCTTGATTCCTTACGTACATTCTCTTAAACATATCCTGGAATTACAGGGTATAACATTCTCCCCCCTTAGAAACATTCGTCCCCGAATGTTCTTTCGGAGCTCAATCTAAACATTTCTCGGTATAGTCTCATAAAACTACACTTAATGAAACCTAATTATGCCACATATGGACCTAATAAGTCGCACATTAATATCCATCCATCATAAGACAAACGAGGAATCAAATCCAAAGTGTGCACCATCACTATTTATTCCCATTCATGGCCTAAAAGGATTATCTTTTCGTACTTCCAAACATATTCTAGCATACGTACATAATCTCAATACTAACTGTACATGACACTTAAACATACAACAACCTTATGATGTATACAAGTCTCTAAAGGGTCAAAGATATACCTAAAATCATATAGGCGGTTCAAAGGACCGCTAAAACTGGGAACTTCCACCACAACCTCTGTCACGGCCTGCCGGTGCATGAACATCCTGCCTAGCTATTGAAGGCGAAGAACCCGCAACTGATCCAGTAGACTTTGCTATCCCGCCAGTGCCACCTCTATAAGGACACTCTCTTATCCTATGGCCTAGACGACCACAAGAAAAACAAACACCCGTACCGAAGCGACACACCCCAGAATGGAACCTACCACACTGGGTGTATTGAGGCAAAGGTGGCCTCGACTGACTGGAACCCCATCTCCCTAATACTCTGAAGCTCTAGAACTCTGACCGGCCCCTGCATTCCCGGGGTTGTAAAACCCCCCGCCAGAAAACTGTGGAGGAGCACTCGGTGCTGGCTGAAATCTAGACCTAGCCTGCTGCTGAGGATGTCCGCCTCAAAAATTACCCTGAAACCCTGTCGTCGTGGCCCTCTTGGGCTGGCCTCGGTCTGGCTGGTCCTCTCTCTCTCTGTCTTCAATCCCCTGTGCAAATGCCTGCATCATGGCAATATCCATATCTGGCTGAAGGGCCACTCCCAGGCATGCAGTAACCATGTAGCGGTCTAGCCCCATCACATAGCGATGAACTCTATCAGCCATGTCAGCCACGATAGTGAGAGCATACCTAGCCAATGAGTCAAATGTTACACCCCGTAAGTCCAAGACATGTATAAGAGAATGTACGTAAGGAAACAAGACTTGGAAATTAGTACGAAAGGAAGAATTGTTTTTCCGACGGAAAACCTTCCGGACGTCGGAAAGGAAAAATGTTCGTTATTGAGAATTGGATTCTCAAAATGCATTATTTGAAGAGTATGGAACTTGTTAATATTATGGAAATTTATTTTTACGGATTTGGTCACGTGGGGCCCACCCGAGGAATTTTACGTTTTGTGGGGCCCACGATTCTGAATTTTATGGACGAATGAGAGGGCGACACGTGGCACCCCCACATGGTCTTGGTCGAATTATTCCAAGGGTAAAATGGTCATTTACCATGGTGGAAGATAAGTCTTGCTAAGCTTGACATTGTTGACTTGTCAACTTGCCACATAAGCTTGATCCATGTGATTTTCATCTTAGCCTCACAAGTGTTTTTATCCAAGCCCTCCATTATGTTATTAGTATACTACTTGTGCAAGACTAGCTCATTTACACTTAGAATTATTTGAAAACTTTGAAGACTCCACTAAGAGCTCTCGGCGAAGGGTTTTTAGAGACAAATTTTGTAGTTTTGATCCATTAGCGCAAGACTTAAACCAAGGTTCCTAAGAGTGTTGTAAGGATATCTCAATAGAAAGATTTGGAAAAAGCGTATTTTCACGTTAGTCGCAGCGGAAACTAAGGAGTTCTTCAACTTTGAAGTTGGAACTTGAAGATGGGTTCTTCATAGGCTTCTAAGGAGTGATTGGAGCGGATTGGAACTTAAGGAAAGGAGCTAAGAATTGCTAAGGCGCGACTTCGAATCTTGGAAATTTTAAGGGCTTTGAAAGGTATAAATTTTGTCGTTTTAATAGTTAAGGCTTACTTATTGTTGTAGCTATGGATTTTAGCAAGCATGTGTTATATAGTATGAAGTTTGATATGTTTATTGGCTATTGGAACCCTAATCCGAAAACTAGCATGTTTAGCTTAAATATTACAATTCAAGTCGATTATTAGTCTAAGCGTCGCATGTTGTATAAAGAAGGAAATTGTAGTTGTTGAAGTTGTTTAGACTATATAACATGTTAGACCTTAGAACTTGGAATTGGAAAAGGATTGGAAAAGACTTAGTGTTGCTATGTAAGTTGGCGAGAATTGGCTAGTGTGCCTTAGACTATTTCGTATGAATTGTGGGGCGGAATTTTACACGTATTGTAAGGCGTGTAATCCCTTTGTTTGGTTGTTGTTGGAGCCTTAAATGTGGCTTGTTGGTTGTGTATTCGGCCTTGAAAAGGTGGCAAAGTGAGTAGAAACAAAGGAAGTCTTTGCCGATTTTCCGTAGAATTAGAGACTAAATACTTAGTATTATTCTACATAGAGACTAGAAGTTGATAGTCTTGTTGTGACCATTTTAGGTTGACACTTCTCGTGCGGCGTATTCGGCTTAGCTTGAGGATTTAGCCAGAAAGGTATGTGAACTATCTCTCTTAGCATGATTCCTTAGAATAAAGAAAGTAAGTTCTACTCCTTGAATGATCCATTCCTTGCTTGTATTTGGATTGCCTAAAATAGAATTTGTTCTATGTACTTCCTTGAGTGTACTTTGATGTTTAAATTGTAAGTTGTATAATCCATTTCCTTAGTGAAGTTTGGATTCTTAAAAGTGAAGGTATTTTTCTTAAAGTACATAGAGACTTGAAAAGGAAGTGGTTTCCAAATCTTTTGGCTAGTGCCTTAGTTCCAAAAATCCTAAAGGTCATTATAATGACTGTAGGGAGTCAAAAGAGTGGTTTACTTATTTGATTTAAAAGAGGAGAAATGACATGATTTAAGAGAAGTAACTTGTGTTAAGGGTGAAGTTACTTGAGGTTTAAAAAGTAGAAGAAAACTTGTTTTCTAACTATTAAGAGACTTGAAGTATTTTGAAAGTTAAGAACTTGATTTGTAAGTATGTGATACTTGGTTTTAATAGTATAAGTCTCTTGGCTATTGAAGGAATGGATATGTCTAAAACCATAAAGGGTTATAACGACTTTATGGGAAGTTGGTTATAACGGCTTTATGGACGGTTTAGAAATTTGTCTATTTTGATTAATCGGCATAAGTTGCCTAGATTGTGAAAATTTGGAGTTACTTGATTTCAAGCTTTGAAATGAGTTTTCTAAAAGTGTAGTAACTTACTTTGAAAAAATAGACACGCCTTGATACTACGGGTGTTAGTATCTTGGGGCTTTACATAGAAAGGAGTCTTTTATAAAAGAATGTACGTATGTAGTACTTTGGCTTGATAAATTGAGAATTTGTCTAAGTGTGCCTTGATAAGTACTTTGACTTGTTAAAAGAGAATTATTCTATGTATGCCTTGATTAGTACTTTGGCTTGATAAATTGAGAATTTGTCTAAGTGTGCCTTGATAAGTACTTTGACTTGTTAAAAGAGAATTATTCTATGTATGTCTTGATTAGTACTTTGGCTTGATAAATTGAGAATTTGTCTAAGTGTGCCTTGATAAGTACTTTGACTTGTTAGAAGAGAGTTATTCTATGTATGCCTTGATTAGTACTTTGGCTTGATAAATTGAGAATTTGTCTAAGTGTGCCTTGATAAGTACTTTGACTTGTTAAAGAGAATTATTCTATGTATGTCTTGATTAGTACTTTGGCTTGATAAATTGAGAATTTGTCTAAGTGTGCCTTGATAAGTACTTTGACTTGTTAAAAGAGAATTATTCTATGTATGCCTTGATTAGTACTTTGGCTTGATAAATTGAGAATTTGTCTAAGTGTGCCTAGATAAGTACTGTGACTTGTTAAAGAGAATTATTCTATGTATGTCTTGATTAGTACTTTGGCTTGATAAATTGAGAATTTGTCTAAGTGTGCCTTGATAAGTACTTTGACTTGTTAAAAGAGAATTATTCTATGTATGCCTTGATTAGTACTTTGGCTTGATAAATTGAGAATTTGTCTAAGTGTGCCTTGATAAGTACTTTGACTTGTTAAAAGAGAATTATTCTATGTATGTCTTGATTAGTACTTTGGCTTGATAAATTGAGAATTTGTCTAAGTGTGCCTTGATAAGTACTTTGACTTGTTAAAGAGAATTATTCTATGTATGCCTTGATTAGTACTTTGGCTTGATAAATTGAGAATTTGTCTAAGTGTGCCTTGATAAGTACTTTGGCTTGTTAAAGAGAATTATTCTAAGTGTGCCTTGGTAAGGACTTTGGCTTGTAATTAAGGATTTTCCTATGTGTCTTTGGAAATAGCGGTTGTGTGCTATTGTTATATCGGTCGTTTGGTCATTCCCGGGTTGGTGGCATTTGCATAATTAGTGGATTTGCTACCCACGATGCGAGGAATACCTCATGCGAGTCCGTAGGGCTTATGCGGGTGAAATAGTCCCGTGCGGGCGGTCCGACCTATGCGAGGAATACCTCATGCGAGTCCGTAAGGGCTTATGCGGTGAAATAGTCCTATGCGAGAATACCTCACGCGGGTCCACGCGGCCTATCGGTGAAATAGTCCCGAGTAGGATGGCTAAATGATCTGGACGGATGGTCTGTTTGATCATGAGCTTCCTAGTTTATATTGTAAGGATACTCTGTTTACTCTCATTGTTAGTAAGGCACAATGTGTTGTAATTTGATTATCATATATGTCCCGGTTGTTTGTGTTACCTATGGTCATGCTTTTACGATGTGGGATTAGGGCATGAGACCACGTGGTATTTAGGACACAGGTGGGGACGGGTGTTCATGTATCCTTATTGGTGTTATTACATCATGGATCGCCGGTGAGGAAGGATTCCAGGCATGATTGATATTATGGCGTGAGACCCGTAGCTATATTGAGTAATGACTTTGAGGGCTGCGTCCACGACTTGATATATGGCTTATGTGTTATATGCGTAGGTTGGATATCATACATGTCTCTGCTTTGTTTAGACTGTTATGATTTTATTACGATTTCTGTTCACATACTTGGTACATTCTTAAGTCTTGACCTCGCCTTGAGCTGCGTTAAATCTGCCGAGTTTAGGTACGCATTTGGTGATCGGCAGTGTAGGACCGCTCGTAGTTTTGGATAGCTCTTACATTGGAGTTTATCTTTTTGGTATAAGTTCTTTCGATGCTGTGCTTTATGCGATTATGGGTGCAGCGGGGCCTTGTCGTCATAGTTCGATTTAACTCCTAGTGCGTATTCATATGTGGGATTGGACTCGTATGCGGTGTAGTGTCTTTTGTTTCGTATTATATGGCGGCCTAGTCGGCTTTGCCTTTACGTCGTTGGTTTTAAAAGAAAAAAAAATGAGCTGTTATTAATTTCCGCAATGTACTTAGTTGTTAAGGTAAAAGGGTGCCCAGGTAGGGCACCAGTCACGGGCCCGGGGTTCGGGGTGTGACATCAAACTCCAGGTTATACTCTCTGATGGTCCTTCCATTCTATCTCAACGTCAAGAACCTATCCACACGGGCTCTCCTCATCTCAGGAGGCAAAAAGTGATCAAGGAAGGCCTCTGTGAACTCACTCCAAAGAGCTGGAGGATCACCCACACCCATAGATAGTTCCCATGACTCAAACCAGTTCAACGCAATATCGCGTAATCGGTAAGAAGCTAGCACAACTGACTCTGTCTCCGAGGCCCTAAGCACCTGCATAGTCCGCTGTATCTGCCGAATGAACTCCTGAGGATCATCCTCAGATCTCGAACCATAGAACTCGGGTGGACTACAACCCAAGAAATCCCAAATCCTCAAACTATCGGCTCTAGGGTTAGCTACCTTGTTATACCCCGTATTTCCAGAGTATGTACGTGAGGGCGTACGTACAAAAGTTTAGCCTTAAGATAGGCACTTTGGGCGAAATTTGTGCACAACCCACGAAACGAATGGTTTTCCGACGAAACATTTTTCAAAACTTACGTAGGGTAAATTACGGCTATGTCATTTATAATTTTTGTGGATTTTTCCGAGAGACGAAATATTTTGGACCAACGGGAGGGTGACACTTGTCACCCTCATATGGACGGCAACTTGGGCAAGGGTTGGACGATTTTGTGGCTTAGTTTTTGGTCAAGGAGTTGGTAGGATATTTGTGTAGTAGATGGATAAGGACACTTGCCTAAATCTCCACCTTACACTTTCCTACCACTTGGCTTCATCTTGGCCATTGGTTGGCCTATAAATACCCCCCTAACTTGAAGGTTTTCTTCATCCACAAATCAATTCTCCAAGTCTTGAAAAATCCCTCCCCTCTCTTATAGCTTTTCGTCCAAGCTCTTCTCCCCCCCTTCTTTGAGTCCTAGCCGAAACCTACCCCCTTCCCTTGGTAGAAAAGTTGTCTTCCAAGTATAGTTACTATTCCTAAATACCCTAGCCCCAAATCCCTTATAGTATTTAAGTAGAAGTTGTTAGAAACTTCTAAGGGTTTCTTGGAGCTATCGGAGTGTACAAATTAGGAGCTAAACCTTGCTCAGGATCGACATTTAACTTGGATAATATTGGGCTTATCGAGGTAAATAATCTTATCCTTCTATTGTAATTGGAGAATACATACCGTAGAAGTATAGAAATAAGTATAAAACACATAGAAGGATATTAAAGAAGAGAATTGAACTGTAATTACACTGAAGGATAATACAGAAGAGTATTGAACTGAAATCACATCAGAAGTATAATAAAGAAGAATTGAACTGTACTTACATAGGACTGTATTTACAGTAGACTTGTGTAGCTTGACGGGTAGGGAAGTGCTGCCCAAATTTCCGTAGAATAAAGAACCCTCTGCTTAGAATAGTCTACAGAGTAGTCTAGACATTGATAGACGTACCTGACTATTATAGGTTGATTCTCTGCGCGCGACATACTCGACTTGGCAGGTGGATTTCGCCGAGGAGGTATGTGATTCTCCCTATACTCTTGAGCATGATATTTTAAAATATATATAGTACGGTAGACATACGTGTGTTAACTGGACGTAGTTTTACGGCAATGTCTTTTGACTTAAGCCTGAATAATAAGAATCTTGAAGTCTTTCAAAAGAATTATAAATCATTTTAGAAAGAAGAAGAATAATTGTTTTTAAAACAAAAAACTTAAGAGTTATACTAGCTTTATGGGAAGTTAGGTATAACGACTTAAGAAAGATGAAAGGAACAGTTTACTTATGTGTTTATGAAAGACTTGTATTGATTCTGGAAAGTATAATAAGATGGTTTGTTGAGTAGATATATTGTGATGCTATGTGTGTTGTATCCTGTAAACGTTTGTGTAAAGAGGTTATTCTTATTGTTCTTATGTTGTTTAGCGATAAGCTGTTATGTTAGTATTATATCACTCACCTCTTGACATGATACCGGGGGTTAAGCTGCCCTCCGATGCGGGGTATAGCTCAGGCAGTCTGTGTGACTATGATTCGAGAATACCTCATGCGGGTCCCGGGGGCCTATGCGGAGCTACGAGAGTTCCAGGTTAGTGTGTGGTCCTTGTGGCCATGCGGTCTATGTGGCCATGCGGACTACGAGTCCAGGACGATGCCGAGGATTAGCTACCCTCGATGCGGGGAATACCTCATGCGGGCCTACGTGAGTGGCCTATGCAGACTGCGGGAGTCCAGGATTAGGCATGCTTAATGATACTATGGGCGATTGGCCTTGCTTCGATCATTCGCAGCCTAGAAAGAGACCTGTTACAGTTTACCTCTTATTGCTCTTGTTTGTGATGTGGCACTATGTGCGGTTACCTTGTTTGTTTCGTACATATTTGTAAAACTGGTTTTAAAATGATATGATGTAACGACCCGTTCCGGGGCCCGTTACTGGTGCCTTACCCCGGGCACCCTAGTGATACATACATCAGAGAAAATCAGCGGAACATAAAACATGAGTCATTTAACAAAAGATATAATAAATAAACAGGCCAACCAAAGCGATTTGCCTTGGTATATACATAAACACGAACAGTTTAATCCTTTTACAACCACACGCCACAATAGTACTACAGACCTCTAAGATATCTGATGACTATGACGGACGGGGCCGCCATACCCCACAGATGTACAAGAACCTGACTCGAGGAACACTACTAAAAGATAAGCCTCGGAGAAACGGAGCTTAATCTGTTGGCTGTGATCCTATGGCGAGGATCTACGGCGATGTACCTCTACTGCGGCATGAACGCGGCCCGAGAGGTCGATAACAGTACCAAGTATGTGAATCGTACAATCAGTAAATGAAATCATACTAGTCTATATAAAGCGAGAGACATGTATGATAACCAAACTACGATTCACAACATAAAAGCGATCATCACTCCAATATAACTATGGGTCTCGCGCCCACAACATCAATCGAGTTCGCATCGCGGCGCATGCCGGAATCTTGCATCGGTGTAGACATGTCCATGTGACCTCAACAACAAGACAATCCAGATGGAAGCATACCGTGCGCTACGCGTCGTGTCGGTATGTCCAAAGGAAACAATAAGACAACTTTCCAAATGGGCGCATACGTGCGCTACGCATCGTGTCGGTATGTCGAGAGAAACAATAGGACAGCATTCCAAATGGGCGATACCCGTGCGCTACGCATCGTGTCGGTATGTCGAGAGAAACAATAGACAGCATTCCAAATGGACGCATACGTGCGCTACGCGTCGTGTCGGTATGTCCATAAGAAATCATGGCGATAATCAAAATGGAAACATACCCGCGCTACGCGTCGTGCCGATATATCCAAAGCGATTAACCACAAGACCTTAACCAAAATGGAAGCATACGTGCGCTACGCATCGTGTCGGTATGTCCAAAGCGATTAACAACAATAATACTATCAACGAGGAACGTGCGGTGGAATTCCTCGTCGCTTTAGCACGTCCAAGTAAGTTCTCAACCAGTCAACCGACCCTCTATCGAGAGACGCGGTAACACAGAAACACAACGCTTGTACAATAAAGGCTATCATCACAAGCATAGGCAAGTTTCACAACAACAAGCATAGGCAAGTTTCACAACAACAAGCATAGGCAAGTTTCACACAACTCAAAGTACTTTCATTTTATGCCAAAGTCCGGGTTTTTAACCCCAAAGTACTACATATGTTAAGTTCTTTTAAAAGAGATCCACTACTTTTATAAAAGTAACCCGATACCCGTAGTATTAGAATGACCAACCCACCTTCCTTTTCAAAATCAAGTAACAACATTCTTTTCCTAGGTTCCAGTTTGCCTAGTTTCAATTACTCAAGCTTCTCATTTTCAAATGGTTTCATAGTTCCCAAACTTAATCACTTGATTCCTTTTTAGAACAATTGAGTAACATATGTCATATATGTGAGTAGTTTATTCTTGTTTATAACGATCTTATTACATGACCATGATCTAGAAAATGTAATATCATTTTGTCTCATCTTAGCTTATGCGGATGGAGGTTTCTCTTGGTTTTAATACAACACATCATTATTCAATACATTTTCCTTTATTAACGCTGCGGTGGTGCATCGATACACATTACGATTTCAAATCAGTAAAACATTAGCCCTTTAAAACCAAGTACTCATTACTCACGAATGAGGTTTCACACAAACATCCACATTAAAACAAATAAGTTAAGTCTCTTATCTTATAAGATCAAGTCTCTTAACTTCTAACATCGATAAACCATTTTCACTTACATAAGGTCGTTATAACTAACTTCCCATAAAGCTATTATAACACTATGTTTTAAACCAACCAAATCACTTAGCACATGTCGCTCTGCGTACTACATAGTTCACAACAATCATGCTAGAAAAGATAGGAAGAGGTTCACATACCTCGCGGCGATTTATCGACAATAAGCAAAATGCTCCAAGTACTACAACCTCACTAGCCACTTTCCACTCGAGTAGAATACGCTACTCTTAGTACTTTCACCTATAAAGGTCAAACGTCTATTAACCCCAAAACACAAGTTTCTATCTTTCTATAGAAAATTCGGCGACACCTCCACCCATGCAGCGTAAATCTCTCTCTATCGGTAGGCTACCAAGCCAACCGGGGGTTTACACGCCTAACCTGGCGTGTCAATAATTATTTCGGCCAGGGTGCCACGTGGGGTGACACGTGTCGCCCCGGTCATCGAATATTTCGTCTTCGAAAATATCCAAAATCCGAAATCTCAAAAACAAAGCGGGCCCCAAATCAGTAAATTTCTCCAGTGGGCCCACGTGACCATTCAGAAAATAAAATCCCAAAATTCTAATATAATTTAAGAAGTCCAAATACCAAATCAGAATCCAATTCCATTAACGAACCTTTTTCTTCACAAATTACAGGAAACTTTTCCGTCGAAAACTCACATCTTTCTTTCTTTTCAAAATTTACCGCTACTCTCGTGCGTGCGTCCTCACATACATACCACTGCAACTACGGGTATAACATTCTCCCTCCTTAGAAACATTCGTCCGAATGTTCCTTCTCAAGACGGATATCGATGAAGTTCCTCTAACAAGTTGTCAACGCCACGGCAGCGCGAAACAACACACGTTATCTTCTCCCTTACTCGTCGTGCCCTTCTCGAACACTTGAACTCTTCTAGTCGTACCATACTTGGTCATTACTTCCGTTCGAAAATCTCTGAGTCACTACCTCCAAACTTGGTCATCTTACTAACCTCAAACTTCCTTAAGGCCATTCCGGCCTTTACGAACCGCTTCGGTCGAACGCGTCCACGAACTCATACGATGATCATACAAACTTGGGCCTAGCATCCTCGTGACCTACCACCTGGCGGGACCACCTAACTGACCCACCCCAAACCGGGTTACGGGTTGACCGCAAATGGTCCTCAACCCGACCCAACGCGCCAAACTCTTGTTTCCGATCGAACAATCTTACTAATTCCGCGTCATGAAGCTACCACTTCCATCTCACACTACCCACGGACTTATCACACAAATAAATCCACGTATACTACTACTCGATAAGGTCAAAATAAATCTTTAACTCAAGACGACCTTACCCCTAAGGTCTCGATCGTGACATAGTCTAAGGTTACTTACCATGCCCCATCGTATCCTCCCAACCAAGCATGTTTCTAACTCACACATATCACAATGCTATCCGTACATAGCACACAATAATGAGATTATCATAACAAGCATACCAAAACTCTAGAGGTTAAGGATATACAAGCTACCGCTCCACTCTAATCATAGGCACTGCGCAGTGTATAGTATGAAGGTGATGAACCAGCCACGGATCACGAAGGTGAGTCGTAACATCGCGCTTCCCTTGGTGGACAGTTCCTGCAAAATGGCCTGCTGTCGCATGTAAAACAAACTCCCAATCTAGCACGACACTCTCCAAAATGGAGTCTACCACAATGGTCACAACGAGGTAGGGTGGCTTGGTGGTTAACACCCGCTTCTGCCGAAAATCTGAACCTCGGAGCCCGACCTGCTCACGAAGGCGGTGGAGGACCACTGCATCGGTGGGGGTATATAACTTCTTTCTTTGGCTGGCGGTCCGCCTCGAAAGCCACCAAAGGACCTGCCGTCCGGCCTCTTCTGGCGAACGGTCATTCCGTCGACCCTCCGTGCCTCGCATCCTGGTGCATGAGCTGCATGCGGGCAATGTCCATGCGGTGAAGAGAAACACCGCAAGATTGGCCATATACTCATCAAGCCGGTGGCGTAGCGATGCACCCTATCCTCCATATCTGCAACTAGCGCGAGGGACATATCGAGCCAAAAGAATCGAACTCGACATTGTACTCCTGACGGTCGCCTCTGCCTCGATAACAAAAATCGCCGGCGTGCCCTCCTCATCTGCGGAGGCAAAAAGTGCGTGAGGAAAGCCCCCGAAAACTCACCCCATACTGCTGGAGGTGCATGCTCTCCCCGGGAAAGCTCCCATGAATCAAACCAATCGACTGCGGTATCACGCAGCCGATGCGAACAAAGGTCCAGACTCGGTCTCGAAGCCTTGATCACGCGTGATCATTGTAGCGCCGGATGAACTCTGCGGATCATCCTCGTGCCTCGACCAGTAAAACTCTGGCGGGCTACAACTCGAAAGTCCGTAGCCTCAAACTATCGCTCGGGGTGAACGGCTGGTGCTACTGGGCGGAACTGCTGCGTCGGCTGTCGCTCATATTCGCCACAACACGGCCAATAATCGGGCCATCTCGCGTGACCCGTCTCCCACTCCTGTGTGGGGTGGAGGCTCGAGCAGTAGTCTCATCGCCCACCGCTGCGGCTCTAAACTCTCTTTGGTCTTTGTGGCGTCGCGAAACCCGCCGTCAAGCACAACCTCGGTCTTATGCGGGCTGCGCCTCGTACTCCTGTATCTCACTAGCGGCACCTCGGCTGCCTTGCCTTCCGGGCTCACGGTTGCCTCGCGCGGAGGCATAATCGTAAAAGCGAGATACGTCGGAGTCTGACTTCTTTCTGACTACATGTACGATCTCGGAATGAGAAGAATGAAACCAATCCTAAATGTCCTGCGGCCTCACGATTATAGATGTGGTGCACAACACATCGATAATCAAGACTCTACTAGACACGGTGCGTAGACACTTTCGAGGATTAATCGCTCGATACCACTTTTGTAACGACCGTTCGGGGCGTTCATCGTGCCTTACCGGGCACCCTAGTGATACATACATCGTAGAAAATCAGCGGAACATAAAACATGAGTCATTTAACAAAAGATATAATAAATAAGCAGACCAAAGCAGTTGCCTTGATATATACATAAACACGAGCAGTTTAATCCTTTTACAACCACGCCCACAATAGTACTACAGACCTTAAGATATCTGATGACTATGACGGGACGGGCCCGCCACATACCACGAATGTACAAGAACCTACAACTCGAGAACACCTACAAAAGATAAGCCTCCGAGAAAGCGGAGCTTCAATCTGTTGGCTTGTGATCCATGGCGAGGATCTACGGCGATGTACCTCTACTGCGGCATGAGCGGCCCGAAGGAGGTCGATACAACAGTACCAAGTATGTGGCCCATGCAATCTGTAAATGAAATCATACTAGTCTATATAAAGCGGGAGACATGTATGATAACCAAACTACGATTCACAACATAAAACGATCATCACTCGATATAACTATGGGTCTCGCGCCCACAACATCAATCGAGTTCGCGTCGTGGCGCATGCCCGAATCTGCATCGGTGTAGACATGTCCATGTGACCTCAACAACAAGACAGCAATCGGATGGAAGCATACGTGCGCTACGCGTCGTGTCGGTATGTCCAAAGAAACAATAAGACAACTTTCCAAATGGACGCATACGTGCGCTACGCATCGTGTCGATATGTCCAGAGGAAACAATAGACAGCATTCCAAATGGGCGCATGCGTGCGCTACGCATCGTGTCGGTATGTCGAGAGAAACAATAGAGGACATTCCAAATGGACGCATACGTGCGCTACGCATCGTGTCGGTATGTCCATAAGAAATCACAAGGCGATAATCAAAATGAAACATGCGTGCGCTACGCATCGTGTCGATATATCCAAAGCGATTAACCACAAGACCTTAACAAAATGGAAGCATACGTGCGCTACGCGTCGATGTCGGTATGTCCATAAGGAAATCACTGGCGATAATCAAAATGGAAACATACCCGTGCGCTACGCATCGTGTCAGTATATCCAAAGCGATTAACCACAAGACCTTAACCAAAATGGAAGCATACCCGTGCGCTACGCATCGTGTCAGTATGTCCAAAGCGATTAACAACAATAATACTATCAACGAGAGCGTGCGTGGAATTCCTCGCCACCGCTGTGACACATCCAAGTAAGTTCTCAACGATCAACCGACTCTATCGAGAGCGGTAACACGAAACACAACGCTTGCAATAAAGGCTATCATCACAAGCATAGGCAAGTTTCACAACAACAAGCATAGGCAAGTTTCACAACAACAAGCATAGGCAAGTTTCACACAACTCAAAGTACTTTCATTTTATGCCAAAGTCCGGGTTTTTAACCCCAAAGTACTACATATGTTAAGTTCTTTTAAAAGAGATCCACTACTTTTATAAAAGTAACCCGATACCCGTAGTATTAGAATGACCAACCCACCTTCCTTTTCAAAATCAAGTAACAACATTCTTTTCCTAGGTTCCAGTTTGCCTAGTTTCAATTACTCAAGCTTCTCATTTTCAAATGGTTTCATAGTTCCCAAACTTAATCACTTGATTCCTTTTTAGAACAATTGAGTAACATATGTCATATATGTGAGTAGTTTATTCTTGTTTATAACGATCTTATTACAATGACCATGATCTAGAAAATGTAATATCATTTTGTCTCATCTTAGCTTCTATGCGGATGGAGGTTTCTCTGGTTTTAATACAACACATCATTATTCAATACATTTTCCTTTATTAACGCTGCGGTGATGCTCGATACACATTCGATTTCAAATCGGTAAAACATTATCCCTTTAAAACCAAGTACTCATTACTCACGAATGAGGTTTCACAAACATCCACATTAAAACAAATAAGTTAAGTCTCTTATCTTATAAGATCAAGTCTCTTAACTTCTAACATCAGTAAACCATTTTCACTTACATAAGGTCGTTATAACTAACTTCCCATAAAGCTATTATAACACCCTATGTTTTAAACCAACCAAATCACTTAGCACGTATCGTCACCGTACTACATAGTTCACAACAATCATGCTAGAAAAGATAGGAAGAGGTTCACATACCTCGCGACGATTTATCGACAATAAGCAAAATGCTCCAAGTACTACAACCTCGCTAGCCCTTTCCACTCCTCGAGTAGAATACGCTACTCTCAGTACTTTCACCTATAAAGGTCACAAACGTCTATTAACCCCAAAACACAAGTTTCTATCTTTCTATAGAAAATTCGGCAGCACCTCCCCAATAGGCGTAAATCTCCTCTCTCTATCGAGGCTACCAAGCCAACGGGGGTTTACACGCCTAACCTGACGTGTACAATAATTATTCGGCCAAAGGTGCCACGTGGGGTGACACGTGTCGCCCCGGTCGCCCGAATATTTCGTCTTCGAAAATATCCAAAATACGAAATCTCAAAAACAAAGCGGGCCCTACAAAATCAGAAATTTCTCCGTGGGCCCCACGTGACCATTTCCGAAAATAAAATCCCAAAATTCTAATATAATTTAAGAAGTCCAAATACCAAATCTGGGAATCCAATTCCCATTAACGAACCTTTTTCTTCACAAATTACCGGAAACTTTTCCGTCGAAAACTCACATCTTTCTTTCTTTTCAAAATTTCTGCCGTACTCTCGTACGTACGTCCTCACATACATACCCTGCAACTACGGGGTATAACATATGATTTCATTTAAGTACTTTACAGTTTCACATACTTGGTACTGTTATCGACCTCGCTTGAAGTGCGTTCACGCTGCAGTAAAGGAAGCGGTAAGCGGATCCTCGATCTTAGGATCTTTTCTTTGGTGTCGAGCTCCATCTTCTCGGAGGCTCGACTTTTGGGTATGATCTCCCGTTGATGTAGATAGTTTTGTACATTCGGTATGGCGGGCCCGCCCCGCCATAGTTGTTACTTAGTAGAATCTGTAGTCTATTATGCATTGGGATATCGCGATTTTGGTTATATATATATATGCGAAAAGCGACCCTTTTCAGATAAACTGTGTCTCATTTACAATTGTTTCATGTCTTGAGTTTTTATATTCCGCTCATTACTCTGATGTATGAATACTTGGGTGCCCGGGTAAGGCACGATCCACGAACCCGGAGCAGTCGTGACATACACTCTGTCGGCCGCGCCTGCCACTATGCTAGTTAATAACCTGATCTGGTCTCCATAATCTCTATACTCCGGCCCTGGCTGAGGGACTGGAGGCTCAGTTATCGGAACCTCTGGAGTTGCGTGTCATGACCCGACCCCGGGCTCGCGACTGCTGCCCTACCTGGGCATCCTTACAGGTAATCATCAGAGAATAGTAGCGGAACATACATACATCTCAAAAGACATAAATAACAGGCTAGCCGATAAGGCCACCTTCCAAAAATATATATACGTAACCCAAAAGCAGTTACCTCTTTTGTTTTCACAACCCAATCCACAAGATATGACTACAGACCTCTAAGAATTCTTGACATAACAACTGTGATGGGACAGGGCCCCGCCATACCCCTGAATGTACATAAATCTACAACATCAGGGAACTGTATTAGCAGACAAAGCCTCCGGAGAAATGGAGCTTTCCAAGAACTGAACAGTGATCCTAAGAGTGCGGATCAGCAAGCTATATACCTCAACCTGCGGCATGAACGCAGCCCCCCGAAGGAGGTCAATACGAAATATGTACCAAGTATGTGAAACTGAAAATACTGTAATGAAATCATAACAGTCTATATAAAGCTGGAGACATGTATGATAACCAAAATAATAGTACACTGTGCCTTGCCAAAGTGAAATAAATGAAAGTCAGTTTTTACCTCTTAAAGACTATTTGAACACATGAATAATAGTCACACGAGCTCTGAGCATGACCCTCAAATATCATAAGCGTTCGTGGAATCCCACATCACCGCCGACCATAAGTGTAACATATAACCATATACGACGCGCCGTGGCATCCCACCTCATTGTCGTACATATACAATGCATATATATATATATCTTGCGTGGAATCACATCATCAGCGACCATAAGTGTAACATATAACCATGTGACGCACCCGTGGCATCCCACCTCACTGTCGGCGTACACATATACAATATATATATATATATATCTCATGCCCGTGGAATCCCTCATCTCGGGTACATGACTTCATGGAGAGCTAATCCATGGGGTAATAATCGTATATAACATTCCCATGGAATCCCTCATCTCGGGTACATGTCTTCATGGGGAGCTAGTCCATGGAGTAATAATCGTACATAACATGGTCGCATGCCCCAGAATTCCTCATCGTATAAGCATGGCCATGGGGGTAATAATCATATATATAACATGCCCGTGGAATCCCTCATCTCGGGTACATGTCTTCATGGGGAGCTAGTCCATGGAGTAATAATCGTACATAACATGGTCGCATGCCCCGGAATCCCTCATCGTATAAGCATGGCCATGGGATAGTAAAATAAATCTGGGAATCTAACCCGCCTCCTGGTTGCATGCCCCGGAATCCCACATCGTATAAGCATGTCCAAGGATCAATCACAATGGAAGCATACCCGTGGAAGCCTCCGTCACTGTCGGCACGTCCAAGTAAATTTACAACAAGACAACCGACCCTCCAACTGAGAGTCATGGCAGCGTAACATATAATACTTGCACTCAAGGCTATCACAACAAGCATAGGCAAGTTCATAAAATCTTTAGACTTTCATTTTATATACTCAAGACACTTTCTTATTACATAAAAATCCGGGAATTTAACCCAAAGTACTACGTACTTCCATTCTTTTTAAAAGACTCTTTTTCATATAAAATCCCAAGATACTAACACCCGTAGTATCAAGGCTTGTTTACATTTCACATAATTCACTACACTTTTAGAAATACATTTCTCGGCTTCTAAATCAAGTGACCCTTACTTTAAAACTTAAGCAAGTGATACCTTTAAATCAAATTGCCCTTCCTTATTTCATGTTATTCTTTGTTTACATTACTAGAGAAAACCATTCTCTTAACCTTCCATAAAGTTATTATAACCAACTTCTCATAAAGCCGTTATACTAACTTTATGCCTTAGACTAATTCATTCTTTTTATAACCAAGAGACTTATACTTTCAAATCAAGTTACATAACTTTTAAAAATACTTCAAGTCTCTTAACTTTAGAAATCAAGTTTCTTAACTTAGAATTTCAAGTCTCTTATCTTTAGAATATCAAGAAATCCATACTTTCCAAATCAAATATTCTATACTTTTAAATCAAGTCATTTCTTCCTTTAAGAATCAAGTTCCATAACTTGAAAAATAAAGTTTCTTAACCTTTTAAGAATTCAAGGTTCATAGTCTTAAAACTTCGTACGTAAATTCTTTAAATTAAGTAACATATACTTTCATGCATTGTAAATATGTTATACTTGTTTATAACGATCTTATTAAAGCAGCCATGATCTAGAAAATGTAATACAATTTTGTCTTATCTTAGTTTCTATGCAGATGGAGAATTCTACTCATTTTAGTTTAATTGATTGTCGATACATTTTCTTTTATTAGCGCTGTAGTAGCTTGTTCGATACTTATTCTCATTCGTGCAGTAACTGTCACGACCCATTCCGGGGCCCGTAACTGGTGCCTTACCGGGGCACCCAAGTAGTCATACATCAGAGTAATCAGCGGAAATATAAAACAAGACATGAAACAGTTTATAAAATAAGACACAGTTTATGTGAACAAACGTCGCCTTTTGGCATATATATATAAACAAGGTTTAGCAGTTACATCCGACACTGTACAACATGACTACAGACCTCTAAGGAAAAATACAACTATGGCGGGACAGGGCCCCGCCATACCCTGACTGTACAAAACTATCTACAACAGGGAGATCATACCAAAGTAGAGCCTCCGGAAGAGATGGAGCTCCCGACACCAACGTAGAGATCCTAAGGATGCGGATCTAGCACCTGCTTGCCCTTACCTGCGGCATGAACGCAGCCCCCCGAAGGAGGTCAGTACAACAGGTACCAAGTATGTGAAACTATAAAGAACTGAAATGAAATCAAAGTATTTAAAACCTTTTCACAAATACAATCAGTTCAATTGCACATAGTGCCACATCACAAACAACAACAGTAATAGAAAAACTGTAACAGGTCTATTCTAGGCCGCGAATGATCGAAGCAAGGCCAATCGCCCATAGTATCATTCTGCGTGCCTAGTCCTGGACTTCCGCAGCCGCATAGGTCACATGCAGACCGCATGAGGTATTCCCGCATCGGGGCAGCTAACCCCAGATCCGCCTAGGCTCCGCAGCCGCGCATAGCCTCAAAAGACCGCGTAGTCTCAGCGCATCGCATAGGAATCCCCGCATCGGGCTAAACACCCGAATGATCAATCACTGGAGCATACCGCTGCTCGCATAGTCTCACAGACCGCATAGGCCGTATAGACCAGCGTCAAGGGGCAAGCCCTCGATATAACGATCGAGGGTAGGTGATACAATAACGAAGACAACGGACTTACCTGTTAGCAACGTAAGCCTGAAGAATGACCCCTTTACAAGATTTCAAGACACTAACCTGTAGCATCATAATATGTCTACTTATCACACAAATCTTACTACACTTAAGAAATCAATACAAGGCTTTTATAAACAAACAAGTAAACAGTTCTTTTTATCTTTCTTAAGTTGTTATACCTAACTTCCCATAAAGCTAGTATAACTCTTAAGCTTTTGTTTTAAAACCAAATATTTATCTTGTTAAAAATGATTCAAGATTCTTTTGAAATGCTTCCGATTCTTTGTTATTCGAGCTTAAGCGTGAGGCATTCCGTAAGTATTATTCGAGCTTAAAGCGTGGCATTAGTAAGTATTTCGAGCTTAAGTCAAAGACATTGCCGTAGTTATTATTCGATTAACACGTATGCGTCACCGTACTATATATTGTAAAATATCATGCTTTAGGAAGAATCACATACCTTCTCAGCTAAAACCACCTGCCAAGTTGAATATGTCGCGCGCAGAGAGTCAGCCTATAATAGTCACAGACATCTATCAAAGACTACTCTGAAGGTCATTCTAAACAGAGGGTTCACAATTCTACGGAAAGTCGGGCAGTACCTCCCTACCCGGTGAGCTATATAAGTTCATCGTGGCAAATCCTATGTAAGTCTGATTTGATTATTCTTCTTTTAAACCCTTCTACTGTGGTAACAGTTCAATTCTATTCTGTGATATCCTTCTAAGTATTTAATACTTATTCAATACTACTACAGTATGTATTCTCTAATTCAAAAGAGGGTTAGGATTAGTTACCTCGGTAAGCCCAAAAATATCCTAGATAAAGTCGCGCCTGAGCAAGGTTTAGCTCCTAAGTTGTACGCTCCGGTAGCTCCAAGAAACCCTAGAAGTTCTTCACAACTTCTACTAAGTACTATGGGATTTGGGCTAGGGTATTTTGGGCATTATAACGATACTAGAAGACAACTTTTCTACCAAGGGAGGGGGGGTAGATTTCGGCTAGGCTAGGGGGGGTAGGCCCTCGGCCAAACTCACTCAAGGGGGGGGAGAGGTGTTGGACGAAAGGCTAAGGGAGAGGAGAGGATTTTTTTCAAGACTTGGAAGATAACTTTGTGGATGAAGAACTCTTCATCTCTAAGGGGGGTATTTATAGCTCAAGCCTTGGCCAACCAATGGCCAAGATGAAGACAAGTGCAAGGCAAGTGTAGGGTGAGGATTAACTATACACAAATATCCTACCAACTCCTTGACTTGTGCACAAGGCACAAAAAACGTGCCATGGCTCTTCAATTCGTCCAAATGGACGATTCAAGTCCACCAATGGGAGGGTGCCAAGTGTCGCCCTCCCGTTGGTCCAAAATGTTTCGTCTCTCGGAAAAATCCGCAAAAAAATAGCAATGGCATAGCCGGAATTTTCCCTACGAAAGCTGTGGAAACGTTTCGTCGGAAAACGATTCTTTTAGTGAGTTGTGTACAAAAAAAACGTCCAAGGCTAACTTTAAGGCCAAACTTTTTGTACGTATTCCCTTACGTACATACTCTGGAAATACGGGGTATAACATTCTCCCCTCCTTAGAAACATTCGTCCCGAATGTTCCTTCTCAAGACAGTTATCGAAGAAGCTTAAACAGTTTGTAAGTGCCACACATGGCCACAAAAAATAACACTTAGGCATAAATGATAACGAAAATTTACAAGTAGGAAAGTGAATTACCCGAGGTGTGGGAATAGGTGAGGATACTTCGCCTCATGTCCTCCTCGCTTCCCACGCCATCTCCTCCTCGAGCTCGTTCCGCCACAAGACTTTGACTAAGCCACGCCCTGGTCCGCAGACGCCTAACTCGACGATCGACTATCGCTATGGGAATCTCTCATATGATAACCCTCACACCGACATCGCCAATCGGGTGTACCCTAGATGGATCCCCGATACATCTCCTCAAAGATAGATACGTGAAAAACCGGATGCACCGCTTCCGGACGGACGACAGATCCAACTCATAGCAACCTTGCCTATCTCGCGACAATCAAACGCCCAATGTACTGGGCCGAAGTTTCTTCTTCCGAATCTCATCACACCCTTCATGGGTGACACCTTTAGGAAAACCCAATCATGAACCTCGAACTCAAGATGCCGACGACGATGATCTGATACGACTTCGCCGACTCGAGTCGATAGCCGCCTCGGATAAGCTTCACCTTATCCACCGCTCACGCACCAAATCTGGTCCCACTAGCCGCACTCGCCACATCGAACCAACCTATAGGCGATCTGCACTTCCTCCCATACAAGGCCTCATAAGGCGCCATCTCGAATACCGGAGTGGTAGCTATTATTATACGCAAACTCAACTAGAGGCAAATGATCCTCCCAACTACCATCAAGAATAACACAGCTCGCAAAGATATCCTCAAGAGTCCGGATAGTGCGCTCGCTGTCGTCTGTCTCGTGGATGAAATGCGACTGTGCTCACCGCCCCTAAACCTCTCGAAGGACCTCTGTTAGCCGAACCGGGCTCCGTGCGATATGATCGAGTAGGGACTCCACGCACCGACGATCTCTCGGATGTAAAGTCCGCATAATCCTCACCAAAAGTCGCCCCGACGGAAGAAAGTGGGCTGATTTCGCCACCGTCGACGATAACCCAAATAGAATCATGTCTCCTCCGAGTGCGAGGTAATCCCGTGATGAAGTCCATGTTGATTACCTCCCACTTCCGTGTCGGGATCTCTATCGCTGCAACAAACCACCGTGCCTCGTGCTCTACCTTCACCGCCGACAACAAGGGCACCGAGCTACGAACTCGCAACGCCCTCTTCAAGCCATCCCACCAATACACGGATCTAAGGTCGTGGTACATCTTGGTCGACTTTGACGGATAGAGTAACGCGCTACCGTGTGCTTCCCCAAGAACTCCGCCAAGTCTCAAACATCCGAACACACAACTCGCCTCAAACCTTAGCACCCCATCAAAGTGCTACTCAGGACCCTTGCCTCACGAAGAGTCAGATCACGATATCGAATCAAAGCCGATCCTCGAATCGCCGCCTCTTCACCTCCTCGATGATGGAAGACTCGCAACCTCACGAACTCTAACCCCATCGCTATCGTAATCAATCAAACGGACACCAAGGCTCGCTAATCGATGCAAATCACGAACCATGTCCTCCTCTCTAGCCGCACATCCGATAGGCTCCCCATCGACCTACGACTAAGATCATCCGCCACAACATCGCCTTCCCGTGGTACAGATATCAACATCGTAATCCTTAAGCAACTCTAACCACCGCCTCTCGCCGTAAGTTCACCTCCTCCGTGAAGATATACCGAGGCTCTTGTGGTCTCAGTATAAATATCCACGTGAACCCCATACAAATAGTGCCTCCAGATCTTTAAAGCGTGAATCACACCGCCAACTCCAAATCATGCGGGTAGTTCCTCTCGTGTTTCTTCACCGTCGGGATGCATATGCTATAACTCGCCATGCCGCATCAACACACATCCCAACCCGATGCCCGACGATCACAATACACGACATAACCATCCGACCTCCGAAGAGTAAGAACGGGCGGTCGTCGGTCTCTTTTCAAAGAATCGAAACCCCGCCACAAGCATCACCATCAAACTTGGCCGCTTCCGAGTCACCCTAGTCAATGGTGCGTAGATAGAAGCAAACTTCTCCACGAACCGATAATATCCTCGCAAGGCCCGAAATCGCGAACCTCGCCGAGTAAGAGGTTCAGGCCAAGTCCCGATCGCTTCGATCTTGGCCAGATCCACTGAATGCCATCACCCGACAATATGCCCAAGAAACGCCATCAAGTCAACCAAAACTCACATTTGGAAAACTTGGCGATACTGCTGGTCCCGAGAAGCGTCGGCCAAGATAGCCTCAAATGCTCCGCATGCTCCTCGCCTCGAGCGAATAAACCAAGATATCATCAATGAACACTATCACAAACGTGTCCAAAAATGGTTTGAACACTCGGTTCATCAAATCCATGAATACCACGAGCATCGTCAACCCAAAAGACATGACCGAACTCATAATGCCCGCATCGTCCGAATGCAAATTCTGGACATCCACCTCTCGACACGAACTCGATGATAGCCCGAACGCAGATCAATCTTGGAGAAACATCTCGCGCTCGCAATCGGTCGAACAAATCATCAATCCCGGGGGGTATTCGTTTAATGGTCACCTTGTTCACCGTCAGATCAACACACATGCGCAGCGTCCCGTCCTTCTTCTTCACGAACAATACCGGTGCTCCCCATGGAGAAACACTAGGCCTGATGAAGCCCTTCTCCAGCAAATCTCTAAGTTGATCCTTCAACTCTCTCAACTCGGCAGGTGCCATTCTGTATGGCGGAATGGAAATAGACCGAGTGTCCGCAATATGTCAATACAAAACTCAATCTCCTCTCGGGAGGGATACCCGAGGTCGTCTGAAACACGCCTGGGAACTCTCTCACCATCGAATCGACGGAAAATCTGGTACCGCAGCCTTTCAGATCAAACACCCGAACGAGATGGTAGATATACCCTTCGCACCATCTTCCTAGCCTTGAGGTAGGAAATAAACCTACCCTCTGCGATACCGTGCTCCTCCCACTCAACAACCGGCCTCAGAAACCGGAACTGCATTACTTTCTCTCTCAGCTTACATTGGCATAGCAAGAAGCTAGCCAATCCATCCCCATGATCACGCCGAAGTCAATCATCTCCAACTCTATCAAGTCGGCTAGGTCCGACGATCAGAATGGTCACAGACAAGCTCTATATACCCGCCGAGCTACCACCGAATCACCCATCGCGTAGCTACCTCGAAAGTGGTCTATGGACTCGTGCTCTATCCCTATCCTACTAGCAACAAGGGAGATATATAGGACAGAGTAGAACCGGATCTATCAAAGCATACACATCAAACCTGAACCGATAAGGTACTCCGCGATTTACATCGTGAGGCCTCCGATCCTCGCTGGACAAAGCATAAATGCGCAGCTTCGAGGACCGCTAGAATCGGGACCCGCGCCACGACTCTGCGCGACCCGCTGGTCCACGAGTACCTTGCCTCCGCCGAGTAATCGCTTGGGATGAAGAAGCGCAATGCACTCGCAGATCGGGCCCTACTACCGCCGCTCCGGCCGGACAAACTCGCGAAATGACCTGCCGCCACAAGTATAGCGAGCTCCCGAGTACGACTCCTGAATGGTATCTACCACAACGGGCACACCGAGCGGACCTCGAACGGTTAGCACCTCGCTACCCGAAATCAAGTCCCGGGCCCCGACCGCCTCAATGCTCGCCAGACCGAAAATGAGGTAGAGCGCTCATACCGGCCGTGGTGCACCGACTTCACGATGCCGCCACCCCGAGAACCACCAAAAACCAGCCGCTCGCCTTCTTCTCGCTGATATCGCTCTACCCGGTCTCTACGCCTCACATCCCAGCCAGTACGAGCTCGCATACGGGTTATGTCCATGCTCGGGTCGGGACACACCCGCACAAGACTTCGGCCATGTAATCATCTAGCCCAGTGACATAGCGATGCACCCGCCCTCCATCTCGCTACCGGCAGTGGACATATCGAGCCAAAGAATCAAACTCGACATTGTACTCCTCACCGCGCGTCCTCCCTGTCTCAAAGAATCTATCACGTGCCCTCCTCATCTGCGGAGGCAAGAAGTGTGAGAAAAGCCTCAAAACTCATCCCATACACTGAGGTGCATGCTCTCCCGAAAGCTCCCATGAATCAAACCAATCGATCATGTATCACGCACCGATGCGAACCGAATGTCACAGACTCGCCTCGAAGCCCGATCACCGCGATAATCCTCTGCGGTGACGGATGAACTCCTCGGATCATCCTCCCGCCGACCAGAAACTCAAGCGGGCTACAACTAAGGAAATCCCGTAGTCTCAAACTATTCGCCTCGTGCACTACGGGTGCGACCGAGCCGAGCTGAATCGCCAGATCCAGCCTCTCTCAGACGGGCCACAACTTTAGCCAAAGCCGGGCCATCTCTTGTACCCTAACTCTCCGCCTGTGCCGTGGGACGGGAGGTGGGTACCGCGGTCTCGCTGGCCGGCGGCGTCATAGAACTTCGCCGTCTCGTATAGACCGGGCCACGAGCCCTCGTGACTGGGTGTCTCGCAGCGCCTCCTGCCGCTTTGCCCTTCGGGCCCGGTTGCCTTTAGCGAGGCATAATCATATAGAAAGGAATACGTTAGAGGGGTCCAACCTATAATACAACTCTAAAGCACGATCTCAGAATGAAGAATGGAAACCAATCCTAAATATCCTATAGCCTCCTGATTATTGGTGTGGTGCACAACATACCGATAATCAAGACTCTACTAGATACGGTCGTAGACACTTTCCGAGGATTAATCGCTCGATACCACTTTTGTCAGACCCATTCGGCCCAGAATCGTGCCTTACCGGCACCCAAGTAGTCATACATCGAGTAATCACGAAATATAAAATAAGACATGAAACGATTTATAAAATAAGACACGCTTTATGTGAACAAACGTCGCTTTTGGCATATATATATAAACAAGGTTTAGCGCTACATCCGACAATCGCATAAATACATGACTGCACTTCTAAGGAAAATACAACTATGGCGGACAGGGCCCCGCCATACCTGATCGCATAAAACTATCTACAACAGTGAGATCATACCAAAGAGTAGAGCCTCCAAGAGATGGAGCTCCCGACACCAACGTAGAGATCCTAAGGATGCGGATCTAGCACCGCTGCCCTTACCGCGGCATGAACGCAGCCCGGCGAGGTCGATAACAGTACCAAGTATGTGAAACTATAAAGAATCAAATGAAATCAAAGTATTTAAAACCTTTTCACAAATACAATCGCCTCAATTGCACATAGTGCCACATCACAAACAACAACATAATAGAAAATCAGAATGTGTCTATTCTAGGCCGCGAATGATCGAAGCAAGGCCAATCGCCCATAGTATCATTCTCGCGTGCCTAGTCCTCGACTTCCGCAGCCCGCATAGTCACACACGCACCGCATGAGGTATTCCTCGCATCGGGGCAGCTAACCCCAGATCCGCCTAGGCTCCCGCACTCGCATAGCCTCAAAAGACCGCATAGTCTCAACAGCATCGCATAGGAATCCCCGCATCAGGCTAAACACCCGAATGATCAATCACGAGCATACCGCTGCTCGCATAGTCTCACAGACCGCATAGCCGTATAGACCGCGTCAAGGGGCAAGCCCTGTATAACAATCGGGGTAGGTGATACAATAACAAGACAACGGACTTACGGTTAGCAACGTAAGCACAGCAAGAATGACCCCTTACACAAGATTTCAAGACACTAACCTGTAGCATCATAATATGTCTACTTATCACACAAATCTTACTACACTTAATGTAAATCAATACAAGGCTTTTATAAACAAACAAGTAAATAGCCTTTTTATCTTTCTTAAGTGTTATACCTAACTTCCCATAAAGCTAGTATAACTCTTAAGCTTTTGTTTTAAAACCAAATATTTATCTTCTGTTAAAAATGATTCATATTCTTTTGAAATGCTTCCGATTCTTTGTTATTCAAAGCTTAAGCCGTGAGGCATTGCCGTAAGTATTATTCAGCTTAAGCCAGGCATTGCCGTAAGTATTATTCAGCTTAAGTCAAAGACATTGCCGTAGTTATTATTTAGTTAACACATGCACGCCTACCGTACTATATATTGTAAAATATCATGCTTTAGGAAGAATCACATACCTTCTCAAATAAAACCACCGCCAAGTCAATATGTCGCTACAGAGAGTCACCTATAATAGTCACGCACATCTATCAAAGACTACTCAAGGTCATTCTAAACAGAGGGTTCACAATTCTACGGAAAGTCGGGCAAGACTCTCCCTACCCGTGAGCTATATAAGTTCATCGTGAAAACAAATTCTATGTAAGTACTTTGATTATTCTTCTTTAAACCCTTCTACTGTGGTAATACCAATTATATTCTGTGATATCCTTCTAAGTATTTAATACTTATTCAATACTACTACAGATGTATTCTCTAATTCAAAAGAGGTTAGGATTAGTTACCTCGGTAAGCCCAAAATATCCTAGATAAAGTCGCTACTGAGCAAGGTTTAGCTCCTAAGTTGTACGCTCCAGAGCTCCAAGAAACCCTGAAGTTCTTCACAACTTCTACTAAGTACTATGGGATTTGGGCTAGGTATTTTGGGCATTATAACGATACTAGAAGACAACTTTTCTACCAAGGAGGGGGTAGATTTCGCTAGGCTAGGGGGTAGCCCTCGCCAAACTCACTCAGGGGAGAGGTGTTGGACGAAAGGCTAAGGGAGAGGAGAGGATTTTTCAAGACTTGGAAGATAACTTTGTGGATGAAGAACTCTTCATCTCTAAGGGGTATTTATAGCTCAAGCCTCACAACCAACGGCCAAGATGAAGACAAGTGCAAGGCAAGTGTAGGGTGAGGATTAACTATACACAAATATCCTACCAACTCCTCGACTTGTGCACAAGGCACAAAAACGTGCCATGGCTCTTCAATTCGTCCAAATGGACGATTCAAGTTCACCAATGGGAGGTGCCAAGTGTCGCCTCCCGTTGGTCCAAAATGTTTCGCCTCTCTAAAAATCCGCAAAAAATAGCAATGGCATAGCCGGAATTTTCCCTACGAAAGCTGTGGAAACGTTTCGTCGGAAAACGATTCTTTTAGTGAGTTGTGTACAAAAAAAACGTCCAAGGCTAACTTTAAGGCCAAACTTTTTGTACGTATTCCCTTACGTACATACTCTGGAAATACGGGGTATAACAGTAACTTAGCAAAGTAAACTTGACTCCAAATACCTCCTAACGACTCTTACCAACATCCCCCATAAGACTGGTAAGAACTTAGGATAACATAGACATAACTTTTACATAGAGTAAATCAACATACATACTTCTTAACTTCTAAGAGTAGAAGTAATCATGAAATAATACCACATGTATATTTCATACATAGAATCATGCCAAAAGGAGGAAGAGGTTCACATACCTCGCGACGGTTATCGACAAGTAGCAAAATGCTCCAAAGTACTATAACCTTGCTAGCTTTTCCACCCTTCAAGTAGAATACGCTACTCGTAGTACTTCAATCTATAATGGCCATAATACATCTATTTACCTCTAGCTTCAAACGTAGAATATTCTAAGTGTAAAGTCACCAAATTCTACGAAAAATCGGGCAGCACTTCCTTTGTTTCTACATACTTTTCCACCTTTTTCAAGGCCCGAATTTCAATAACCAAACGCCACATTTAAGACACAACAATTCAGCTAACCAAAGGGGATTACACGCCTTAACAGGACGCGTAAAATTCTTCCCCACAATAATACAAAACAATCCAATAATTCCAAGCCACATTCGACTACAATGTCACAACAATTATCAATTTTCTTTCAATTCCTTTTTCAATACAAGTTGTTATTCCAACATGTTATATACATAATAACAATTATAACAACAATAAATCCTTTCTTCCTTAACATGCGACGATTGTAACTATCGACCAAATTGATTTCAACATTAATGGCTAACTTGTCTATTTTCGGTTTTTAACACGTCGACATGATCCAAATCTTTTCAAACCTCAATATATATACCACATGCTCATTTTTTAACTACTATAATATGTAATCTTCAATTATATTTAAGAAGATGAAGATTTTACCTCAATAAGCCCTAATAATGTCCAAGCGTAAAAGTTGATCCTTAGCAACTTTTAGCTCCTCTTCTTATGTTCCAATCCGCTCCAAGCACTCCTTAGAAGCTCATGAAGAACTCCCCTTCAAGTTCCATCTTCAAAGTTGAAGAACACCTTAGGGTTTCGCCTTGCGACTAACGTAAAAATGTCATTTTTCCGGGATCTTTCTATTGAGATATCCTTACAATACCCTTAGGAACCTTGGTTTAAAGTATTGGAATTATTGAACCACAAAAGAAATTGTTTTCTTCTTCTATAAGAGCAAAGCCGAGAGCCCTCTAATGAGAACCTAAAGTTTTCTCAATTTTTTTCTAAGTGTTGAAGACAAGTCTTGCACTAGTGTGGTTATACAACAACATGGAGGGTCAAGATTAGAACAATTGGGTGGCTTGGATGCATTTCATTAAAGATCAAGCCAAGTGGCTCTTGACTTAGTCAATTATCTCAAGCTCTTAGCTTGCAAGACTTTGGTCATCTATACTTTGGTCAAATGACCATTTTCCCTTGGCATAATTCGAACAAGCCCATGTGGGGGGGGGGGGGGTTGTGACACGTGTCGTCCTCCCATTCGTCCATAAATTTTTGTAACCCTCGTGGGCCCCACAAAACATAAAATTTCTCGGGTGGGCCCCACGTGACCAAATCCATAAAAATAAATTTCCAAAATGATAATACATTATATATTCCTCAAATAATGCATTTTGAGAATCTAATTCTCATCAACGAACATTTTTCCTTTCCGACGTTCGGAAGATTTTTCCGTCGGAAAAACAATTCTTCCTTTCGTACCCTTTTTCAAGTCTTGAGCTCTCGCGTCTATTCTCTTATTCATGTCCTGGAATTTCGGGGTGTAACACTGCGGCTGCTCTCAGCTCCTCTAATATTGCTGGCGTAACTGAACTCGCCGCCTGTACCACAACCTCAGGCATAGTCTGGGCCTGAGTCCTAGTAACCATCTGTGTACCACAAGCAGCTCCCGCTGCTGCCTTGCCCTTCTGGGCCCTGGTCGCCTTCCGTGGAGGCATAACTGATACATAAGAATAGGTCAGAGAGGATTCAACCTAGTAAAACAGCTCTACTGCACGATCTTAGAGAGAGAAGAATGGAAACCAATCCTAAATGTCCTGCAGCCTCCTGGTTATAGATGTGGTGCACAACACACCGATAACCAAGACTCTACTAGACACGGTCTGTAGACACTTTCCGAGGACTAACTGCTCTGATACCACTTTTGTCACGATCCGACCCCGGGCCCGCGACTGGTGCCCTACCTGGGCACCCTTACAGGTATACATCAGAGAAAATCAGCGGAACATACATGAAACGCATAACGTACGTTTACAGGAAATAAACAACAGGCTAGCCGATAAGCCTATCTCCCTGGACATATATATATATATATATATAAAGCCAAAAGCAGTTACATCCCTTTTTTTTTTACAAATCGACCCACAAGGTATGACTACAGACCTCTAAAAATTTGACATAACAACTGTGACGGGACAGGGCCCCGTCATACCCCTGAATGTACATAATCTACAACAACAGGGATCCGTACCAAAATATAAGCCTCCGAAATAAATGGAGCTTTTTCCCAAAAACTGAACAGAGATCCTAAGAGCAAGGATCACCAACCTGTGTACCTAACACCTGCGGGCATGAACGCAACCCCCCGAAGGGGGTCAGTACAACAGGTACCGAGTATGGAACGGAAACAAGGTACAGTAAACAAATCATAACTGTACAAAAGAATGACAGGGGCAAGTATAAAAAGTAAATACCAGATCCTACCGTGTCATTTCAACTCATGAACTTAATCGCACATTATTATCTTTTCCCATTTTCAAATAAGAGTTATAATCAAATTCTTACATACATACTTAGGAAACACCATCAAGTTCATAAACACATAACTTACGTATTTTGTATAACATAATCCGGCCCTTTATGAAGGGACGTCTCATTTAGAAGTTCACTTTGATTATCCATACGTGATAACGTAACCCGACCTATTTGCGGGACACGGTGAATTCATAAAAAGTCTTCCCACAAGGGTATACTGCCCGGCCCATTCTGGGACGCGGTAAAGTCACATAGTATGCCCATAAAGGTATACTGCCCGGCCCATTCTGGGATGCCGTAAAGTCACATAAGTCTGCCCATAAAGGTATACTGCCCGGCCCATTTTGGGACGCGGTAAAGTCAAATAGTCTGAACATAAAGGTATACTGCCCGGCCCATTCTGGGACGCGGTAAAGTCACATAAGTTTGCCCATAAAGGTATACTGCCCGACCCATTCTGGGACGCGGTAAAGTCATATAGTCTGCCCATAAAGGTATACTGCCCGGCCCATTCTGGGACGCGGTATAGTCACATAAGTCTGCCCATAAAGGTATACTGTCAGGCCCATTTTGGGATGCGATAAAGTCATATAGTCTTCCCATAAAGGTATACTACCCGGCCCATTCTGGGACGCGGTAAAGTCATATAGTCAGCCCATAAAGGTATATTGTCCGACCCATTCTGGGACGCGGTAAGTCACATAAGTCTGCCCATAAAGATATATCGTATCCATAACATTTTAAACCATCTTTTCTTACTTTTTATTAAGTCGTTATAACAACTTCCCATAAAGATATCATAACAACCTTTCATTTTGGAGAACTTAAAGCACTTTCATTTCTTACAACATTAGGGAAAACTAAATCCAAAAGTACTACGTACATACATACTTAAAAAGAATCATAGAACTCCTTCTCTTTTAAATCAATAAATTTCTTCTTCTGAAAACTCAAGTTACATTCTCTTTTGAAATCAAGCCTCTTAACTTTTGAAATAATTCATGGAAACCATACTTTTTAAATCAAGTCATTCTTTTCTTTAAGAATCAAGTCCCATAACTTGAAAAATAAAGTCTCATAACCTTTTAAGAAATCAAGATTCATAGTCTTAAAACTTCATAACATAAACTCATTTAAATTAAGTAACATATACTTTTATGAGCTGTGAATAGGTTATACTTGTTTATAACAATCTTATTAAAGCAGCCATGATCTAGAAAATGTAATACAATTTTGTCTTATCTTAGTTTCTATGCAGATGGAGAATTCTACTCATTTTAATATAATTGATTGTCGATACATTTTTTTATTAACGCTGCAACGACTTGTTCGATACCTATTCTCATTAGTGCAGAAAATTAGCAAAGTCACCTCGACTCCACATACTTCCTAACGACTCTTACCAACATCCCCCATAAGACTTGGTAATAACTTAGGATAACCTTAGACATACCTTTTACATATAGTAAATCAACATACGTACCTCTTAACTTCTAAGAGTAGAAGGAATCATGAAATAACACCACGTGTATATTTCATACGTAGAACATGCCAAAAGAAGGAAGAGGTTCACATACCTCGCGACGACTATCGACAAGTAGCAAAATGCTCCAAAGTACTTCAACCTTGATAGCTATTCCACCCTTCAAGTAGAATATGCTATACGTAGTACTTCAACCTATAATAACCATAACATGTCTATCAACTCCTAGCTTATCAACATGAAATAATACTAAGTGCTAGGTCTCTTATTCTACAGAAATTTGGGCAGCACTTCCTTTGTTTCTACGTACTTTTCCACCTTTTTCAAGGCCCGAAATCAACAATCAACATGCCACATTTAAAGCGCAACAAACCAGCAATTCAAAAGGGATTATACGTCTAACATGACGTATAAAATTCTGCCCCATAATTAGATTAAAATTGTCCAATAACTTGAGCCATTTTCGGCAATCACAAGGATAACACCACATCTATTCTTTTCCATTTCCTTTTCAATCCAAGTTGTTATTCTAACATGTTATATAGTCACAATCAATTATAACAACTATAATCCCTTTCTTATACAACATGCGACAATTATAACTATCGACCAAATTGATTTCCAATTTTAATGGCTAACATGTCTGTTACACCCCGTAAGTCCAGAACATGTATAAGAGAATGTACGAAAGAAAACAAGACTTGGAAATTAGTACGAAAGGAAGAATTGTATTTCCGACGGAAAATCTTCCGGACGACGGAAAGGAAAAATGCTCGTTGTTGAGAATTGGATTCTCAAAAGACAATATTTGTAAAGTATGGAACTTATTATTATTATGGAAATTTATTTTTACGGATTTGGTCACGTGGGGCCCACCCGAGAAATTTTACGTTTTGTGGGGCCCACGAGGGTTACGGAATTTTTATGGACGAATGAGAGGGCGACACGTGGCACCTCCCCCACATGGCTTGGTCGAATTTATGCAAGGGCATAATGGTCATTGACCAAGGTGAAAGATTAGTCTTGCTAGAGCTTGACAAAGTTGACCAAGTCAAGAGCCATTTGGCTTGATCTCTTCCCTCCAATTTTAACAAGTGTTATTATCCAAGCCCTCCATTGTGTTATAAGTATACTACTAGTAGCAAGACTTGAGCATTCTATACTTAGAAAAATTTTCAAGAAACTTTGAGCTTAGCCAATATTGCTCTCGGCTTAGTGCACCTCCCACACAAAAAAATTTGTGATTTTGATCCATTAGCCACAAGACTTTAACCCAATGTCCCCAAGGGTATTGTAAGGTTATCTCAATAGAAAGATTTCGGAAAAAACGCATTTTCACGTTAGTCGCAAGGCGGAAACTATTGGAGTTCTTCAACTTTGAAGTTGGAACTTGAAGATGGGTTCTTCATAGGCCTATAAGGAGTGCTTGGAGCAGATTGGAACCTAAGGAAATGAGCTAAGAATTGCTAAGGCGCGACTTTGGAATCTTGGGAATTTTAAGGGCTTTGAAAGGTATAAATTTTGTCGTTTTAGTAGTTAAGACTTACTTATTGTTGTAGCTATGGATTTTAGCAAGCATGTGTTATATAGTATGAGGTTTGATATGTTTATTGGCTATTGGAACCCTAATCCGAAAAACTAGCATGTTAGCCTTAAGACTTCAATTCAAGTTGATTATTCATTAAGTCGTCGCATGTTGTGTAAGAAGGAAATTGTAGTTGTTGAAGTGGTTTATAACTATATAACATGTTGACCTTAGAACTTGGAATTTGTAAAGGGTTGGAAAAGACTTTGAATTGTTAGTATGTAGTTGGCCGAGAATGGCTAGTGTAGTATTATACTTTTTGGTATGAATTGTGGGGCGGAATTTTACACGTATTGTAAGGCGTGTAATCCCCTTTGGTTGGTTGTTGTTTGGAGCCTTAAATGTGGCGTGTTGGTTATTGTATTCGGCCTTGAAAAAGGTGGCAAAGTGAGTAGAAACAAAGGAAGTGCTGCCCGATTTTCCGTAGAATTAGAGACCCATCACTTAGTATTATTCTACGTAGAGACTAGAAGTTGATAGTCTTGTTGTGACCTTTTTAGGTTGACACTTCTACGTACGACGTATTCGGCTTAGCTTGTGGATTTAGCCGAAAAGGTATGTGAACTATCTCCTCTTCTAGCATGATTCCTTAGAATAAAGAAAGTAAGTTCTACTCCTTGAATGATCCATTCCTTGCTTGTATTTGGATTGCCTAAAATAGAATTTGTTCTATGTACTTCCTTGAGTGTACTTTGATGTTTAAATTGTAAGTAGTATAATCCATTTCCTTAGGGAAGTTTGGATTCTTAAAAGTGAAGGTATTTTTCTTAAAGTACATAGAGACTTGAAAAGGAAGTGGTTTCCAAATCTTTTGGCTAGTGCCTTAGTTCTAAAACCTAAAGGTCATTATAATGACTTTAGGGGAGTCAAAGGAGTGATTTACTTATTTGATTTAAAAGAGGAGAAATTACATGATTTAAGAGAAGTAACTTGCGTTAAGGGTGAAGTTACTTGAGGTTTAAAAAGTAGAAGAAAACTTGTTTTCTAACTATTAAGAGACTTGAAGTATTTTGAAAGTTAAGAACTTGATTTGTAAGTATGTGATACTTGGTTTTAATAGTATAAGTCTCTTGGTTATTAAAGGAATGGAATCGTCTAAAACCATAAAGGGTTATAACGGCTTTATGGGAAGTTGGTTATAACGGCTTTATGGAAGGTTTAGAAAGTTGTCTATTTTGATTAAATCGGCATAAGTTGCCTAGATTGTGAAAATTTGGAGTTACTTGATTTCAAGCTTTGAAATGAGTTTTCTAAAAGTGTAGTAACTTACTTTGAAAAATAGACACGCCTTGATACTACGGGTGTTAGTATCTTGGGGCTTTACATAGAAAGGAGTCTTTTATAAAGGAATGTACGTACGTAGTACTTTGACTTGTAAAAAGAGAATTATTCTATGTACGCCTTGATTAGTACTTTGGCTTGATAAATTGAGAATTTGTCTAAGTGTGCCTTGATAAGTACTTTGACTTGTAAAAGAGAATTATTCTATATGCGCCTTGATTAGTACTTTGGCTTGATAAATTGAGAATTTGTCTAAGTGTGCCTTGATAAGTACTTTGACTTGTAAAAGAGAATTATTCTATATGCGCCTTGATTAGTACTTTGGCTTGATAAATTGAGAATTTGTATAAGTGTGCCTTGATAAGTACTTTGACTTGTAAAAGAGAATTATTCTATATGCGCCTTGATTAGTACTTTGGCTTGATAAATTGAGAATTTGTCTAAGTGTGCCTTGATAAGTACTTTGACTTGTAAAAGAGAATTATTCTATATGCGCCTTGATTAGTACTTTGGCTTGATAAATTGAGAATTTGTCTAAGTGTGCCTTGATAAGTACTTTGACTTGTAAAGAGAATTATTCTATATGCGCCTTGATTAGTACTTTGGCTTGATAAATTGAGAATTTGTCTAAGTGTGCCTTGATAAGTACTTTGACTTGTAAAAAGAGAATTATTCTATGTACGCCTTGATTAGTACTTTGGCTTGATAAATTGAGAATTTGTCTAAGTGTGCCTTGATAAGTACTTTGACTTGTAAAAAGAGAATTATTCTATGTACGCCTTGATTAGTACTTTGGCTTGATAAATTGAGAATTTGTCTAAGTGTGCCTTGATAAGTACTTTGACTTGTAAAAAGAGAATTATTCTATGTACGCCTTGATTAGTACTTTGGCTTGATAAATTGAGAATTTGTCTAAGTGTGCCTTGATAAGTACTTTGGCTTGTTAAAGAGAATTATTCTAAGTGTGCCTTGATAAGTACTTTGACTTGTTAAAATAGAATGATTCTATGTATGCCTTGATCAGTACTTGGCTTGATAAATTGAGAATTTGTCTAAGTGTGCCTTGATAAGTACTTTGGCTTGTTAAAGAGAATTATTCTAAGTGTGCCTTGATAAGTACTTTGGCTTGTTAAAGAGAATTATTCTAAGTATGCCTTGGTAAGGACTTTGGCTTGTAATTAAGGATTTGCCTATGTGTGCTGGAAATAGCCGGTTTTGTGCTATTGTTATATCAGTCGTTTCGGGGTCATTCCCCGGGTTTGTGGCATTTGCATCATTCCGTGGATTTGCTACCCACGATGCGAGGAATACCTCATGCGAGTCCGTAGGGCTTATGCGGGTGAAATAGTCCCATGCGGGCGGGTCCAGCCTATGCGAGGAATACCTCATGCGAGTCCGTAAGGGCTTATGCGGGTGAAATAGTCCTATGCGAGGAATACCTCATGCGGGTCCGAAAGGGCTTATGCGGGTGAAATAGTCCCATGCGGGCGGGTCCAGCCTATGCGAGGAATACCTCACGCGGGTCCACAAGACCTATGCGGGTGAAATAGTCCCAGGAATAGGATTGCTAAATGATACTGCGGGCGGATGGTCCTGCTTGATCATGAGCTTCCTAGTTTATATTGTAAGGATACTACTGTTTACTCTCATTGTTAGTAAGGCACAATGTGTTGTACTTTTATTATCATATATGTCCCCGGATTTATTTGTGTTACCCTATGGTCATGCTTTTACGAGGTGGGATTCCGGGGCATGGGACCACGAGGTATTGAGGACACAGGTGGGACTTGGTGTTCATGTATCCTTATTGGTGTTATTACATCATGGGACAGCGGTGAGGAAGGATTCCACGGGCATGATTGATATTATGGGCGTGAGACCCGTGGTTATATTGAGTAATGACTTTGAGGGCTCGCGTCACGACTTGATATGATCGCTTATGTGTTATATCGTAGGTTGGATATCATACATGTCTCCCTGTGTTATTTAGGCTGCTATGATTTTATTACGCATTTCATCGCTCACATACTTGGTACATTCTTCGTACTGACCTCCTTCGGGGGGCTGCGTTCATGCCGCAGGTTTAGGTACGTTGTTGGTGATCGGCAGGTGTAGGATCCTGCTCAGAGTTTTGGATAGCTCCTTCTGTTCGGGAGTTTATCTTTTTGGTATAAGTTCTTTCTGCGTGCTTTTGTACGATTATGGGTCTGGCGGGGCTTGTCGTCATATTTCGATTTAACTCCTAGAGGTCCGTATTCATATGTGGGATTGGACTCGTATGCGGTGTAATGTCTTTTGGTTATGTATATATGACAGCGCATCGGCTTTGCCACGCGTACGTTTGTTTTAAAAAAAAATGAGGTGTTATTTCAGTTCCGCAGTTTACTTGTATTGTTAAGGTAGAAGGGTGCCCAGGTAGGGCACCAGTCACGGGCCCGGGGTTCGGGCTATGACAGAGTGGTATCAGAGCAGTCAGTCCTCGGAATGTCTACAGACCGTGTCTAGTAGAGTCTTGATTATCGGTGTGTTGCGCGCCACACCCATAAACAGGAGGCTACAGGACATTTAGGAGTGGTTTCTATTCTTCTCACTCTAAGATCGTGCCATAGAGCTGTGTTAGTAAGATAATTCCTCTCTGACGTATTGTTGTGTTACAGCTATGCCTCCAAGGAGGGCAACAGCCGCCCAGAAGGGCAAAGGAGTAGCAGGAGCTACTAGTCAGACTCAGAGAGTTGATAGGGCTTATGCCCAGGTTATACCGGATGTTGTTCCGCAGTCGGCGAGTTCTTCTGCGCCAGGTTTTGAGGCCCCGATGCAGCCTCCAGTTTCTCAGTTAGGAGAAGACTATAGGGTCATGAGGGAAGCAGTTATGTTATTGATCAAGATAGCGGTGCTAGCAGTTGTAAGTGATAGTACCCCAGAGGTAGGAATACTTTGATTAGTAAGTGAGAAGTAAGAATGTTGACAAGAATGATAGGTGAACTGAGACTATAGTTGTATAAAGTTCACAAGTTGTAATCACCCCGTATAAGTGTAAGACCGATAGGGAAGATTGTGCAGTAGAAATACTTTGGCTTATGTGACGAACCTCTAGTGAATAGGGGATAAGGTAAGAAGTACCTTGAGATAAGAGAAAGATTTATTTCAGACTAAGAATGACAAGTTAAGTGTGACGATGAGTCGGGTTATGGACTCATTTCGGGTTAGCCGGTAGTATGGAATGGGGTGACGACAGTTAGAAATGGTCCCGTTATGTGATAGGGTCCCGAGGGTGCTAGGCCCAAGTCTAGTTAATTGTGGTACGAGTTTGTGGAGGCGTTCCACCGAAACTAGGTCGTAAGGACCGAGAAGAGCCTTAACGGGAATATAAGTAACTATATGGCCAAGTTTGGATAGTAACTCCAAGGAGTGGAGAATAGAAACAGAATTTGAGATTTTGTACGTATACTAGATGAGTTTGAAAATACGAGAAAATATGACAAGTAAGGAAAGAAAGGAACCTCTAGGGGATCCCGTGTTTGAGGAGACTGTAACCTTCGAGTTTTGTGAGAAGGGACCACGGATGAAAGGTCCATTGTTATGTCTACGTATGATGTGGTGGCCATGTGTGGCATCGTTGGTCTTGTGCAGTTTTGATCGATAGGCATAGTATAGAGATTGTGCAGGAGTGTGTATAGCTTGGCAACCGACTAAGAACATTCGGGGATGAATGTTTCTAAGGGGGGAAGAATGTTACACCCCGTAAGTCCAGAACATGTATAAGAGAATGTACGAAAGGAAACAAGACTTGGAAATTAGTACGAAAGGAAGAATTGTATTTCCGACGGAAAATCTTCCGGACGACGGAAAGGAAAAATGCTCGTTGTTGAGAATTGGATTCTCAAAAGACAATATTTGTAAAGTATGGAACTTATTATTATTATGGAAATTTATTTTTTACGGATTTGGTCACGTGGGGCCCACCCGAGAAATTTTACGTTTTGTGGGGCCCACGAGGGTTACGGAATTTTTATGGACGAATGAGAGGGCGACACGTGGCACCTCCCCCACATGGCTTGGTCGAATTTATGCAACGGCATAATGGTCATTGACCAAGGTGAAATATTAGTCTTGCTAGAGCTTGACAAAGTTGACCAAGTCAAGAGCCATTTGGCTTGATCTCTTCCCTCCAATTTTAACAAGTGTTATTATCCAAGCCCTCCATTGTGTTATAAGTATACTACTAGTAGCAAGACTTGAGCATTCTATATTTAGAAAAAATTTCAAGAAACTTTGAGCTTAGCCAATATTGCTCTCGGCTTAGTGCACCTCCCACACAAAAAAAATTGTGATTTTGATCCATTAGCCACAAGACTTTAAACCAATGTCCCCAAGGGTATTGTAAGGTTATCTCAATAGAAATATTTCGGAAAAAACGCATTTTCACGTTAGTCGCAAGGCGGAAACTATTGGAGTTCTTCAACTTTGAAGTTGGAACTTGGAGATGGGTTCTTCATATGCCTCTAAGGAGTGCTTGGAGCGGATTGGAACCTAAGGAAAGGAGCTAAGAATTGCTAAGGCGCGACTTTGGAATCTTGGGAATTTTAAGGGCTTTGAAAGGTATAAATTTTGTCGTTTTAGTAGTTAAGACTTACTTATTGTTGTAGCTATGGATTTTAGCAAGCATGTGTTATATAGTATGAGGTTTGATATGTTTATTGGCTATTGGAACCCTAATCCGAAAAACTAGCATGTTAGCCTTAAGACTTCAATTCAAGTTGATTATTCATTAAGTCGTCGCATGTTGTGTAAGAAGGAAATTGTAGTTGTTGAAGTGGTTTATAACTATATAACATGTTGACCTTAGAACTTGGAATTTGTAAAGGGTTGGAAAAGACTTTGAATTGTTAGTATGTAGTTGGTAGAATGGCTAGTGTAGTATTATACTTTTGGTATGAATTGTGGGCGGAATTTTACACGTATTGTAAGGCATGTAATCCCCTTTGGTTGGTTGTTGTTTGGAGCCTTAAATGTGGCGTGTTGGTTATTGTATTCGGCCTTGAAAAGGTGGCAAAGTGAGTAGAAACAAAGGAAGTCTTTGCCCGATTTTCCGTAGAATTAGAGACCCTACACTTAGTATTATTCTACGTAGAGACTAGAAGTTGATAGTCTTGTTGTGACCTTTTTAGGTTGACACTTCTACGTACGGCGTATTCGGCTTAGCTTGTGGATTTAGCCGAAAAGGTATGTGAACTATCTCCTCTTCTAGCATGATTCCTTAGAATAAAGAAAGTAAGTTCTACTCCTTGAATGATCCATTCCTTGCTTGTATTTGGATTGCCTAAAATAGAATTTGTTCTATGTACTTCCTTGAGTGTACTTTGATGTTTAAATTGTAAGTAGTATAATCCATTTCCTTAGGGAAGTTTGGATTCTTAAAAGTGAAGGTATTTTTCTTAAAGTACATAGAGACTTGAAAAGGAAGTGGTTTCCAAATCTTTTGGCTAGTGCCTTAGTTCTAAAACCTAAAGGTCATTATAATGACTTTAGGGGAGTCAAAGGAGTGATTTACTTATTTGATTTAAAAGAGGATAAATTACATGATTTAAGAGAAGTAACTTGCGTTAAGGGTGAAGTTACTTGAGGTTTAAAAAGTAGAAAAAAACTTGTTTTCTAACTATTAAGAGACTTGAAGTATTTTGAAAGTTAAGAACTTGATTTGTAAGTATGTGATACTTGGTTTTAATAGTATAAGTCTCTTGGTTATTAAAGGAATGGATACGTCTAAAACCATAAAGGGTTATAACGGCTTTATGGGAAGTTGGTTATAACGGCTTTATGGAAGGTTTAGAAAGTTGTCTATTTTGATTAAATCGGCATAAGTTGCCTAGATTGTGAAAATTTGGAGTTACTTGATTTCAAGCTTTGAAATGATTTTTCTAAAAAGTGTAGTAACTTACTTTGAAAAATAGACACGCCTTGATACTACGGGTGTTAGTATCTTGGGGCTTTACATAGAAAGGAGTCTTTTATAAAGGAATGTACGTACGTAGTACTTTGACTTGTAAAAAGAGAATTATTCTATGTACGCCTTGATTAGTACTTTGGCTTGATAAATTGAGAATTTGTCTAAGTGTGCCTTGATAAGTACTTTGACTTGTAAAAAGAGAATTATTCTATGTACGCCTTGATTAGTACTTTGGCTTGATAAATTGAGAATTTGTCTAAGTGTGCCTTGATAAGTACTTTGACTTGTAAAAAGAGAATTATTCTATATGCGCCTTGATTAGTACTTTGGCTTGATAAATTGAGAATTTGTCTAAGTGTGCCTTGATAAGTACTTTGACTTGTAAAAAGAGAATTATTCTATGTACGCCTTGATTAGTACTTTGGCTTGATAAATTGAGAATTTATCTAAGTGTGCCTTGATAAATACTTTGACTTGTAAAAAGAGAATTATTCTATGTACGCCTTGATTAGTACTTTGGCTTGATAAATTGAGAATTTGTCTAAGTGTGCCTTGATAAGTACTTTGACTTGTAAAAAGAGAATTATTCTATGTACGCCTTGATTAGTACTTTGGCTTGATAAATTGAGAATTTGTCTAAGTGTGCCTTGATAAGTACTTTGGCTTGTTAAAGAGAATTATTCTAAGTGTGCCTTGATAAGTACTTTGACTTGTTAAAAGAGAATGATTCTATGTATGCCTTGATCAGTTCTTGGCTTGATAAATTGAGAATTTGTCTAAGTGTGCCTTGATAAGTACTTTGGCTTGTTAAAGAGAATTATTCTAAGTGTGCCTTGATAAGTACTTTGGCTTGTTAAAGAGAATTATTCTAAGTATGCCTTGATAAGGACTTTGGCTTGTAATTAAGGATTTGCCTATGTGTGCTGGAAATAGTCGGTTTTGTGCTATTGTTATATCAGTCGTTTCGGGGTCATTCCCCGGGTTTGTGGCATTTGCATCATTCCGTGGATTTGCTACCCACGATGCGAGGAATACCTCATGCGAGTCCGTAGGGCTTATGCGGGTGAAATAGTCCCATGCGGGCGGGTCCAGCCTATGCGAGGAATACCTCATGCGAGTCCGTAAGGGCTTATGCGGGTGAAATAGTCCTATCGGAGAATACCTCATGCGGGTCGAAAGGGCTTATGCGGGTGAAATAGTCCCGTGCGGGCGGGTCCGACCTATCACGAGAATACCTCGCGGGTCCACAAGACCTATCACGGGTGAAATAGTCCCAGAATAGGATTGCTAAATGATACTGCGGGCGGATGGTCCTGCTTGATCATGAGCTTCCTAGTTTATATTGTAAGGATACTACTGTTTACTCTCATTCTTAGTAAGGCACAATGTGTTGTACTTTGATTATCATATATGTCCCCGGATTTGTTTGTGTTACCCTATGGTCATGCTTTTACGTGGTGGGATTCCGGGGCATGGGACCACGAGGTATTGAGGACACAGGTGGGACTTGGTGTTCATGTATCCTTATTGGTGTTATTACATCATGGACTGCCGGCAGTGAGGAAGGATTCCACGGGCATGATTGATATTATGGGCGTGAGACCCATGGTTATATTGAGTAATGACTTTGAGGGCCTGCGTCCCTGACTTGATATGACTGCTTATGTGTTATGTACTGTAGGTTGGATATCATACATGTCTCCTGTGTTATTTAGACTGCTATGATTTTATTACAGTACTTACTGTTCACATACTTGGTACATTCTTTGTACTGACCTCCTTCGGGGGGCTGCGTTCATGCCGCAGGTTTAGGTACGTTGTTGGTGATCGGCAGGTGTAGGATCCTGCTCAGAGTTTTGGATAGCTCTTACATTGGGAGTTTATCTTTTTGGTATAAGTTCTTTCTGCAGAGCTTTTGTACGATTATGGTCTGGCGGGGCCTTGTCGTCATATTTGATTTAACTCAGAGTGCATGCGGTGTAGTGTCTTTTGGTTATGTATATATGGCAGCCTTGTCGGCTTTGCCCTTGCACGTACGTTTGTTTTAAAAAAAAAAGAGGTGTTATTTCAGTTCCACAGTTTACTTGTATTTTTAAGGTAGAAGGGTGCCCAGGTAGGGCACCAGTCACGGGCCCGGGGTTCGGGCTGTGACAATGTCACATGCTCATCTATCAACTACTACAACATGAAATCTTGAATTACAATAGCAAGACGGAGATTATTACCTCTTTTAAGCCCGAATACAATCCAAAACCTAAAGTAGATCCTTAGCAACTTTAGCTCCTCTTCTTGACGTTTCAATCCACTCCAAGCAACCCTTAGAAGTTCATAAACAACTTCTCTTCAATTTCCAACTTCAAAGTTGAAGAACACCTTAGGTTTTCATCTTGCGACTAACGTAAAAACGTAGTTTTTCCGGGATTTTTGTGTTGAGATATCCTTAGAATACCTTTGGGGATCGTGGGTTTGAATATTGGTATTTATGAAGCAAGATTGCAAAATTTCCTTGTTCTTAAGAGACAATTGCCGAGAGCACCCTTAAGCATTATCAAGATTCTTGATTTTTCTCTAAGTGTTGGAAACTAGTCTTGCACTAGTAGGTGATATATACAACAACCAAGGGCTTAGATCAAAACAAATGTGTGGTCAATTATATCAAGCTCAACTTGACCCTTTGACTTGGTCCATTTTATCAAGCTAATATTTGCTACACTAGCCATACTATTTCGTCCAAGATGATTCATGTGGAGGGTGACACGTGTCGCCCTCCCATTGGTCCATAATATTTCGTTTCCCGAAATTTCCATAATTGGTCAAAATATCGGAAACCTCGTGGGCCCCACAAAAACATAAACTTTCTCGGGTGGGCCCCACGTATCCAACTATGTAAATAAATTTCCGTAATTCATAAATTCTAAGCGTCTCAAATAACAAATTTGAGAACCCGATTGTCACGACCCGACCCCTAGCCCCCGACTGGTGCCCTACCTGGGCACCCTTACAAGTATACATCAGAGATAATCAGCGGAACATACATAAACTCAACAAGAAATAAATAACAGGTTAGCCGATAAGGCTACCTCCATGGATATATATAAATATACATAAGTCCAAAAGCAGTTACCTCTTTTTTTTTTCAAAGCGACCCACAAGATATGACTACAGACCTCTAAGAGTTTTTGACATAACAACTGTGACAGGACAGGGCCCCGCCATACCCGTTAATGTACATAACTCTATAACCTCATGGAACCGTACCAAAAGACAAAGCCTCTGGAGAAATGGAGCTTTCCAAGAACTGAACAATGATCCTAAGAGTGAGGATCAGCAAGCTATGTACCTCAACATGCGGCATGAACGCAACCCCCTGAAGGAGGTCAGTACAAAATATGTACCAAGTATGTAAAACTGAAAGTACTGTAATTTAAATCATAAAGTCTAGATATAAAAAGCTGGAGACAAGTATGATAATCAATTTAACAGTACAACCGTGTCTTGCAAAAAACGAAAGTAATGAAAGTCAGTTTTACCTTTTTAAAGACTATTTCAACACATGAACAATAGTCACACCAAGCTAGGGACACAAGCCCTCAAAATCATCACACATTCCAGTAAGGGTCTCAAGCCAAAAAAACATCAAAGCGTGCCCGTGGAATCCTCCATCACTGTCGACAACCGTAAGTGTAAAATATATACATGTAACGCGCCCGTGGCATCCTCCATCACTGTCGGCGTGCACATATGCAATATATATATATATCTCATGCCCGTGGAATCCCCCATCTCGGGTACATGACTTCATGGAGATCTAATCCATGGGGCAATAATAGTACATCACATGGTCGCATGCCCCGGAATCCTTCATCGTATAAGCATGTCCATGGAGTAATAATAGCATCCGGGAATTTAACCCTCATCATGGTCGCATGCACCGGAATCCTTCATCGTATAAGTATGTCCATAGAGTAATAATAGTATCCGAGAATTTAACCCTCATCATGGTCGCATGCCCCGGAATCCTTCATCATATAAGCATGTCCATGGAGTAATAATAGTATCCGGGAATTTAACTCTCATCATGGTCGCATGCCCCGGAATCCTTCATTATATAAGCATGTCCATGGAGTAATAATAGTATCCGGGAATTTAACCCTCATCATGGTCGCATGCCCCAGAATCCTTCATCATATAAGCATGTCCATGGATCCATCACAATGGAAGCATACCCGTGGAATCCTCCATCACTGTCGGTACGTCCGAGTAAATTCACAACAAGACAGCCGGCCGTCCAACCGAGAGTCACGGCAGCGTAAATATGTAATACTTACACTCAAAGGCTATCACAAGCAAGCATAGGCAAGTTCATAACATCTTTAGACTTTCATTATCTTACAAAAATGAATTTCATTTTATAAACTCAAGACACTTTTGTGTCACATAAAAATCCGGGAATTTAACCCAAAGTACTACGTACTTCCATTCTTTTCAAAAGACTCATTTTTATATAAAACCCCAAGATACTAACACCCATAGTATCAAGGCATGTCTATTTTTCAAATTAAGTTACTAACCTTTAGAAATTCATTTCAAGGCTTTGAAACCAAGTAACTTATAATTTCACAACCTAGGCAACTCATGCCTATAAATCAAATATACCACTCTCTTAACCTTTCATAAAGTCGTTATAACTAACTTCCCATAAAGCCGTTATAACTCTTTATGTTTTAGACAAATTCATTCTTTTTATAACCAAGAGACTTATACTTTTTAAAACCAAGTATCATAACTTTCAGAATACTTCAAGTCTCTTAACTTTAGAAATACATTTTTAGGCCTCTAAAACAAGTGACCTTTACTTTAAACTTTAAGCAATTGATGCCTTTAAATCAAATTGCCCTTCTTATTTCAAGTCATTTTTATCTTTGTTTACAATACTAGGGTAAACCATTCTTTTTACTTTCCATAAAGTTATTATAACCAACTTCCCATAAAGCCGTTATACTAACTTTATACTTTAGAAACTAAGGCATTTCTATCCTTTGAGAACAAGTGAGTCAATTCTCTAACTCAACCAACTTGGACATTCTTAAAACAAGTCAAGGATATCAAATGAAACTGAATTCATTTAAATCTCGTACGTCTACCGTACTATACATTTATAACTACTCATGCTCAAGAGATAAGAAAAGTTCCACATACCTCTCCGACTCAATCCACTTGCCAAGTTGAATACGTCGCGCGTAGAATGTCAACCTATAATGACCACAATACGCCTATCAACTTCTAGCTTTCAACGTAGAATATTTCTAAATATAAGGACTCTTATTCTACGGAAAATCGGGCAGCACTTCCTTTGTTTCTACGTACTTTTACACCTTTTTCAAGGCCCGTATTCAATAACCAAACGCCACATTTAAGGCTCAACAATTCAGCTAACCAAAGGAGATTACACGCCTTAACATGACGTGTAAAATTCTGCACCACAATTAATATAAAACTGTCTCATAGTCAAGGCCATTTTCGGCAATAAAACATTGATACAACATATAGTCCTTTTCCATTCCTTATAACCCAAGTCGTTATTCCAAAGTTAATATATAATTCACATTGACAATTTGAACGACTAAAATCACTTCAATAAACCCCACATAAAAAGTGAAGACGACGACCATAAATATCCAACGACTAGAGCTCGAAAATTGCCCTTTTATAATTTCATTTATGACATGACAACATTCAATTCTTATATCCATTTTCCCTATCACAATACCCTTCTCCAACTTCCACAACACGTGACATAATTTACTTCAAGAAGGAGAATGAATTTACCTTGGAATTTTGCCGACTTTAGCCCTCTTTCCGCAATTCGTATTCACGTTAAAATCACCCACACGAACCCTCTGCAAGCTTGCCAACATATTTCCTTTTTGTCGCCTTTCCAATAATTTCATTTAGGCTTAGGGTTTTATCATTTTTTGAGAGAGGAGAGCAAGTGTTTGGATGATCTTTTTGTGTAGATTGGCCAAGTCTTGCAAGACTTGGCCAAGATATAAGCCTTTTCTTGTTCCACAAGTTGGGAGGGACACTTGTCGCCCTCCCATAGGTCCTTTACAACAAATATCTTCTGATTTTTCCAATTTTCCGCAAAAAATCCTGCCTCGACGTCGCGGCCCTACAGCAGGCGCCATGCCACTGCAATTTCAGACAGTTTCAGGGCTTACAGAGCCACGGCCCTACATCCGGCGCCGTGGCGCCTAACCTGAAACTTTTTCTTCTCTTCTGTCAGCTGAACTTGTAATGTCCATAACTTTCTACTCTGATGTCCTATCGATGAGAGGTTTGTTGCGTTGGAAACTAGACTCAACGAACTTCATTTTAGGTTTTTGAAACACCTAAAAACTCCTAATATTCTAGGAGATATACTGCTCAAAATTTGACTGAAAATCTGTCCAAAAACATTCTGCCAATTGTTTTTTCTTTTTTCCAAATTCGAATCTTATTTCCTTTCGTACGTTCTCATATCATCCTCTTGGAATTACGGGGCGTAACATTCTCCCCCCTTAGAAACATTCGTCCCCGAATGTTCCTTCGGAGTCAATCTAATAGGTAGCGACATAGTTTCCTTTTACAACCCCTACATACCAATTATGCCACAACTGGCCACATAACAACATTTAAACAAATACAACAATTAACACTTGACGAGTAAGGGGAATGAATTACCTGAAGGTGTAGGGAATAAGTGAGGATACTTCCTCATCATGTCCTCTTCTGTTTCCCAAGTCATCTCCTCCCTATTATCATTCCGCCACAAGACCTTGATGGAAGCCACATCCTTGGTCCGCAGTCGCCTGACCTGGCGATCAAGTATCTCTATGGGACTCTCCTCATACGATAAACCCTCCGTCACCTGGACATCACTAGCTGGGAAAACTCTCGATAGACGCAACTTAACGAGAGGAAAAGATCCCCCCCAGCTATCCATGAAATCAATAACACAAGCCCGAGATCTATCCTCAAGTGCCTGGATAGTACGCTCTGCCTGTCCGTCGGTCTGAGGGTGAAATGCAACACTGAGACTCACCTGTGTCCCCAATCCCTTCTGGAAAAACCTCCAGAAGCTAGCCGTAAACTGGGCCCAAATGTCTGTCATAAATAAACGTAGGAACCCCGTGCAGTCTCATAATCTTCCTGATATATAATCTCGCATAATCCTCAATTGCCTCAACACAATACTTTTCCCACGGTTATCTAAAACTGTAACTTATGGCATGACGACACTGAAGATCTTACCAGTCTCACCTCCATCGCCTAATAACATGGGTACACATAACCCCATAATACGTAAAACCATCCTTTTACGTGGGGTAGAGAGCTATCTCCCTTTCATAATCTTGATCATCAAGCGCCACCTTATAATCGTATAGATGTTCAAAACCTACCAACGATGTCTTTTGTTTTCCGCAGGCAGCACTCGTACTTATCTTACTCTTGCTTTGCGCATTTTTCCTGAAATTATTTGGAGAGTCGTGGCCCTGACCACCACACTAAATCAACTCCAAGTATCTCCACGGGCACTCAACATAAAATCCTTAGTCCGAATTAAATCTTATTGCCCGAGAAGGCCTTATATACCTAAGGTCTCGACGATTATCAATATTCTTAGGCTCGCAATTTCCATGCTCCAAGCCTACCTTATCAGTCCCCCCTCCCCCCCGTAAACGGGTACAATAACTTCTCATAATACCATAATCGTGTTGTCTTGATCACAAAAACCATTACTTACCCCATACGGATCTCATCCGTACTATCCTCTTAGGCATACCACGTAGCTTAATTTACAAGCATAGTCTTCCATTAAGTCCTTTAACATGATTTCTTAAGGGTTCACTACCTTCTCAGACAGCTCATCATTCCTTATTATCTCAAATTAGCTCGTAAAACCTTGATGAGAATTCATTAAACTATTTCATACCTTCCCGGTATCTATGTAATCCTTACCAATCCTTGGTAATCCAAAATCATACTAGGCTACACGTGTCAGCCCCTCATACATAAATCTGTATAGTTGTATGTCATATACCAACTACACAACAATTATTACCAACCTGGATACGCAATCCACATAATCCTTCCTGGGTCACTGCTGCCTTTCTCGTAGCTGCAATCAACATAACTCGTTAGGGAGAGACGACCCTAACAACACAGCTCTATCGCACGATCTCAGAGTGAGAAGAATGAAAACCAATCCTAAATGTCCTGCAACCTCCTGATTATAGATGTGGTGCACAACACACCGATAACCAAGACTCTACTAGACACGGTCTGTAGACACTTTCCGAGGACTAACTGCTCTGATACAACTTTTGTCACGACCCGACCGGATGATCGTGCCCTACCTGGGCACCCTTACAGGTATACATCAGAGATAATCAACGGAACATACATAAACTCAACAAGAAATAAATAACAGGTTAGCCGATAAGGCTACCTCCATGGATATATATAAATATACATAAGTCCAAAAGCAGTTACCTCCTTTTTTTTCAAAGCGACCCACAAGATATGACTACAGACCTCTAAGAGTTATTGACATAACAACTGTGACGGGACAGGGCCCCTCCATACCCCTGAATGTACATAACTCTATAACCTCATGGAACCGTACCAAAAGACAAAGCCTCCGGAGAAATAGAGCTTTCCAAGAACTGAACAATGATCCTAAGAGTGAGGATCAGCAAGCTATGTACCTCAACCTGCGGCATGAACGCAGTCCCCGAAGGAGGTCAGTACAAAATATGTAACAAGTATGTAAAACTGAAAGTACTGTAATTTAAATCATAAAGTCTAGATATAAAAAGCTGGAGACAAGTATGATAATCAATTTAAAAGTACAACCGTGCCTTGCAAAACACGAAAGTAATGAAAGTCAGTTTTACCTTTTTAAAGACTATTTCAACACATGAACAATAGTCACACCAAGCTAGGGACACAAGCCCTCAAAATCATCACACAGTCCAGTAATGGTCTCAAGCCCGCAAAACATCAAAGCGTGCCCGTGGAATCCTCCATCACTGCCGACAGCCGTAAGTGTAAAATATATACATGTAACGCGCCCGTGGCATCCTCCTTCACTGTCGGCGTGCACATATGTGTCACGACCTGACCCCGGGCCCGCGACTGGTGCCCTACCTGGGCACCCCTTACAGGTATATATCAGAGAATAGCATCGGAACATACAAAAACTCATAAAATACTAGACAGTAAATATCAACAGGCTAGCCGATAAGACCACCTTCCGTGAAAACTACATAACCAAAATAACAGTTACATCTTTGTTTTTACAACCCAATCCACAAGATATGACTACAGACCTCTAAGAATAACAACTGTGACGGGACAGGGCCCCGACATACCCCTGAATGTACATAAATCTATAATATCAGGGAAACTGTACCAAAAGACAAGCCTCTGGAGAAATGGAGCTTCTGACAACTGATCAGTGATCCTAAGAGTGAGGATCCACCACCTGCTTACCCCTACCTGTGACATGAATGCATCCCCCGAGGAAAGGGGATCAGTACACAATATGTACCAAGTACGTAAAACTGATAAATACTGCAATTTACATCATAAGTCTAAAATAAAGCTGGAGACATGTATGATAATCAAATTAACAGTATATTGTGTCATACTAACAATGAGAGTAACAAAATATACATTTTCGATTCTTAAAATAGGAAGCCTGTGATTAACCCAGGACCATCCGCCCATAGTATTATCACGCAATCCTACTCCTGGGACTATTTCACCCGCATAGGCCGTATGGACCCGCATGAGGTAATTTCCTCGCATCGTGGGTAACAAATCCACGGAATATGCAAATGCCACAAGCCTGGGGAATGACCCCGTAATAAACAATATATCACAAGCACAACCGGCTACTTTAAATAACATAACAAGTTAAGAAACCCCTTAACTTCTCATTTGACTTAATTGACATACGCTCTCATTTCTTTTTACTTAAGGCACTATTGTATCATGAACGATCCGGGAATTTAACCCCAAGTGCTACGTACTTCTATTCTTTTAAAATGACTCTTTTACATATAAAACTCCAAGATACTAATAACCGTAGTATCAAATCATATCTACTTTTCAAGACAAGTCACAATACCTTTTAGAAATACATTCATATGTTTCTAAACCAATTGACCTTTATTGTAAAACTTAAAGCTATTGATGACTTTAAATCAATATTTGTCATTCTTTATTTCAAGTCATTTATCCTTGTTTATATTCATATAATAAACCATTCTTTTAACTTCCCATAAAGTTGTTATAACCGACTTCCCATAAAGCCGTTATACTAACTTTATGCTTTAGAAACTAAGACCTCTTTAACCTTTAAAACAAGTGAGTAATTCTCTAACTCAACCAACTTGGACATTCTTAAAACAAGTCAAGGATATCAAATGAAACTAAATTCATTTAAATCTCGTACGTCTACCGTACTATATATTTACAACTACTCATGCTCAAGAGATAAGAAAGTTCCACATACCTTTTCGGTTCAATCCACTTGCTAAGTCCAATATGTCGTACGTAATATGTCTACCTAAAATGACCATAATACGTCTATTAACTTCTAGCTTCAAACGTAGAATATTCTAAGTGTAAAGTCACTTAATTCTACGGAAAATCGGACAACACTTTCTTTGTTTCTACGTACTTTTCCATCTTTTTCAAGGCCCGAATTCAATAACCAAACATGCCACATTTAAGGCTCAACACATCAACCAATCAAAGGGGATTACACGCCGCACAGGACGTGTAAAATTCTGCCACAGAATCGATATCCAAATAGTCCAACATTTCAGTGCCATTATCGGCTACAATGCAACAACAATGTAAAGTCTTTCCAATTCCTTTTTAATCCAAATTGTTTAGTATAACATGTTATATAGCCGCAATCGATTATAACAACTACAATCCTCTCTTTAGATAACATGCGACGACTAAACTAATAACTAAATTGAATTAAAATCTTGAAGACTAAATCATGCTAGTTTCGGATTCCATCCACATATTCCATAACATTTCAATCTCCATTTTATATCTCAGGCTTGCATATATATATATATATATATATATATATATATATATATATATATATATATGACTACAACAATAAGTAATCTTCAATCACTTAAGAGGACAAGATGGTTACCTTTACAAGCCTTAATCCGACTTCAAGATCCGAAGTCGCTCCTTAGCAACTTAGCTCCTTTCCTTGACACTCCAATCCACCACTTGAATCCCTTAGAAGTTCACAAACAACTCTCCTTCAATTTCCAATCAAAACCTATGAAAGCGACTTAGGTTTTCACCTTGCGGCTAATGCAAAAATGCGGTTTTTCTGGGATCTTTTTATTGAGATAACCTTACAATACTGTTATACCCCGTATTTCCAGAGTATGTACGTGAGGGCGTACGTATAAAAATTGAAGCCTTAAAGTAGGCATAGGTTCGAAATTTGGGCACAAGTACCAAAAAGAGTCGTTTTTCGACGAAACGTTTTACTAAACTCGCGAAGGGAAAATTCCGGCTATGTCATTTATAATTTTTGCGGATTTTTCCGAGAGACAAAACATTTTGGACCAACGGGAGGGTGACATGTGTCACCCTCACATTGGAAGCAAGTGGACGGCAAAGGCAAGACCATGACACGTTTTTTTGTGCCTTGGGTTAGGTAGGATATTTGTGCAAGTTGGTGTGGTAGATGGATAAGGTCCACATGGTTAAAATCTAGCCCTACACTTGCCTTACACTTGGATGAATCTTGGCCATTGGTTGGTCATTTCTTGACCTATAAATACCCCTCTAAGTTGAAGACTTTCTTCATCCAAACTTGAGCAATCTTTCTAAGTCTCAAAATACTCCCTCCCTATCAAAGCTCTCGTCCAAATAACCCCTCCCCCTTGAGTGAGGCTTGGCCGAGAGGCACCCCCAGCCTAGTCGTTTCGTATAATACCCCCTTTGTGGTATAGAAATACTCTCCAAGTATTGTTATAATGCCCAAATATTCTAGCCCTAAACCTTTGTAGTATTTCCAAGTACCCTCTATACAAAAAGCCCGGAAAATACTATTATACTTTCCTTTAGCCACTAAACGAAACCCTAAGGAAAACCTTCATAGTCGGTTGAAGTGTTTAGTAGAAGTTGCGTAGAACTTCTAAGGGTTGTTTGGAGCGGATTGGAGCACTCGGAGTAGGAGCTAAACGTTGCTCAGGAACGACATTAATAGAAGGATATTACAGAATAGACTTGAATTGAAATCACATCGGAAGAATATTAGAGTTGAAGATTAAAACTGTATTTACATAGGACTGTATTTACAGTAGTCTGATAACCTTCATTGGTTGAATGTTCTGCAAGTAGCATGTGCTACTTAGAAGGTGGACAAGGCTAGCCGGGTTATAGCCGTGGAGCGTTTTGCTTATAGTCGATAATCGTCGCGAGGTATGTGATTCTTCCTATACTCTTGAGCATGAAGTATTTTAAAAAGAATACATATAGTACGGTAGACGTACGTGTGGCAATGTCTTTTGACTTAAGCCTGAATAATAAGAACCTTGAAATATTTTAAAAGGAATATAGATATAGTACGGTAGACGTACGTGTGTTAACTGAATGTAGTGTTACGGCAATGTCTTTTGACTTAAGCCTGAATAAGAAGAATCTTGAAGTATTTCAAAAGAAATAAGAAACCTTTTTGAAAGAAGAGTAATACTTGGTTTTGAAAACATAAGGGTTATACTAGCTTTATGGGAAGTTAGGTATAACGTCTTAAGAGAGATAAAAAGAATGGTTTACTGATTTTTAGAAGTTAAGAGACTTAATCTTAAAAGATAAGAGACTTGACTTAATGGTATTGATATGAAGTTTGTTAACAATGTGAAACCTCATTCGTGAGTAATGGGTACTTGGTTTTAAAAGGAATAATGTTTTACTGATTTCGGAAATCAGAATGAGTACCGACAAACCACGACAGCGTTAATAAAGGAAAATGTAATGAATAATGAAGTATTATTAAAACCAGTAGAAACCTCCATCTGCATAGAAATTAAGATGAGACAAAATGATATTACATTTCCTAGATCATGGCTGCTTAAATAAGATTGATTATGAATAAGAATAACCTACACTCATATAAGGCATATGTTACTCAAATGTTTTAAAAGAGATTAAGACATTGAACTATGAAACTTTTCTAAAATAAAGAGCCTTGAGTAATTGAAATTAGGCAAAGCCGAACCTTAGGGAAAAGAATGTGGTTGAAAAGGAAAGTGTTTTGGTTTACCTAAAAATGTGAGTCACTCTATTTTATACTACGGGTATCGGGTGACTTTTATAAAAGGAATGGATCTCTTTAAAAAGGAATTTAACGTACGTAGTACTTTAGGGTTAACACCCGGATTTTGACTTAAAATGAAAGTACTTTGAGTTGTGTATAACTTGCCTATGCTTGTTGTTGTGTAACTTGCCTATGCTTGTTGTTGTGTAACTTGCCTATGCTTGTTGTTGGGTAACTTGCCTATGCTTATTGAGATAGTCTTTGTTGTGCAAGAATTGTGTTTCTATTCTACCGCGTCTCTCGATGGAGGGCCGGTTGACTTGTTGAGAACTTACTTGGACGTACCGGCAGTGACGGAAGATTCCACGGGTACGCTTCCATTATTATTATTACATGGGCATGTCTACACCGATGATGTGGACATGTGACCATTATGGTTATTTATGGCGAAGTATCGTGACTTACGGTTGTGATCGCGCGAGTCGCTTACTTGCCCCGCGACCACGTGGCGCGGTGGATCTGGTATAGGTTATTGCACCGCCACGTGTCGCCTTCGCGCGGCATCGTGACTTACGGTTGTGATCGGGTGCGTAGCCTGTTTACTTGCCCCCGTCAGCTACGTGACGCAGGTGGATCTGGTATAGGTTATTGCACCTGCCACGTGTCAGCTTCGCGAGTCAGTATTTGGATGGAGCTTCGTGACTTACGGTTGTGATCTGGTGCGTAGCCGATTCACTTGCCCCCGTCAGCTACGTGGCGCAGGTGGCTGGTGGAGGCTGCCGCACTTGCCACGTGCCTTCATGATATGGTTGTACTGATATTGTACGGTCGGATCTGGTAGTTATACTTTCCCCGTACGGTTTTATTTACAGGTAGGACCTGTGTTCACATATACTCCTTGGTGTTGTTATATCATAGATCGCCAGGTGAGGAAGGAATTCCACGCACGCAGTGATGATTTGGAGGCGTGAGTCCACTTGATATATGATTGTTTATATGTGGTGTCTTGTAGTTTGGTTATCATACATGTCTCTGCTTTATATAGATCGTTATGATTTCATTTACGATTTTACGCTTTCACATACTTGGTACTGCTGTTATCGACCTCCTTCGGGCTGCGTTCATGCCGCAGTAGAGGTACATCGGCCGTCGATCCCCGCTTAGGATCACCTTTCAGTCTTGGAAGCTCCGCCTTCGAGGCTTATCTTTGGTATGTTACCCACGATCTGTAGGTTCTTGTACATTCGTGGTATGGCGGGCCCTGTCCGTCATAGTTGTTGTATAAATCTTGAGGTCTGTAACGTGTGGCGGGGTTGTAAGGATTGTAATCGTTTCAAATGTCTATACATATATATATGTTGAAAGGCAACCGTTTTGGTTGGCCTATTTTCTTTATCTTGATCCATGTCTATTTAAATGCTTAAGTTTTTATTTCCATTGGTTTTTCTCGATGTTGTATCACTAGGGTGCCCGGTAAGGCACGATCCACGCCCTAACGGGTCGTGACAAAAGTGGTATCGAGCGATTAGTCTCGGAAAGTTTCTACGCACCGTGTCTAGTAGAGTCTTGATTATCGATGTGTTGTGCACCACATCTATAATCGTGAGGCCGCAGGACGTTTAGGATTGGTTTCTATTCTTCTCATTACGAGATCGTGCCTTAGAGTGTGTGATAAGTTGGACCCTCCGACGCGTTCGTTTTCACCGATTATGCCTCGCGCAAGGCAACCCGCCCGTGTGCAAGCGGCGAGAGGAGTCGCGAGTAGAGCAGCGGCGATCTACAGACCACAAGACTGAGCCTCTCCCACACCGGAGCGTAAGAGATGAGTTACAAGCGAGTGGCCCGATTAATGGCCGTGGTCAGGCAGACTTGAGGATAGGCTGGACGCAGCAGTTCCAGTAGCACCAGTGGTTCACCCTAGTTCAGATAGTTTGAGGCTACGGGATTTTCTGAGATGTAACCCGCCAGAGTTTTATGGGTCGAGGCCTGAGGATGATCCGCAGGAGTTCATCCGGCAGTTACAGCGGATCATGAGAGTGATCAAGGCATCGGAGACCGAGTCGGTGGTCCTAGGTTCGCATCGGCTGCGTGATACCGCAGTCGACTGGTTTGATTCGTGGGAGCTGTCCCGGGGAGAGAATGCACTTCCAGCTGTGTGGAACGAGTTCTCAGAGGCATTTCTTGCACATTTCTTGCCTCCACAGATGAGGAGGGCTCGGGCCGACAGATTTTTGGTGTTGCGGCAGAACGGGCGTACGATTCGGGAGTACAATGTGGAGTTCGACTCATTGGCCCGGTACGTCCCCGCGTTAGTAGCTAGTATGGAGGATCGAGTGCACCGATATGTTACAGGGCTCGATGATTACCTAGCAGAGAGTTGTTCGGGTGTAGCTCTTCAGCCGGGCATGGACATTGCCCGCATGCAGGCTTATGCACTTGGATGTGAGGAGCGGAGGAATCGACGGAATGACCGAGATCAGCAGAAGAGGGCCAGAACAGCAGGGTCCTTTGGTGACTTTCGAGGCGGACCGCCTCAGCAGCAGACTAGTTATGTACCTCCGCCAGTACAGAGTGGTCCTCCACAGCCTTCGGGACCTTCGGGATATTCAGGAGCAGGTCAGGGCTCCCAGGTTTCAGATCTTCAGGGGAGTAGAAGTGTTCGCCGGATGAGGCCACCCGTATCTCAGTGTGACCATTGTGGTAAAGCCCATAGAGGGGAATGTCGTACTGGTTTGGGAGATTGCTATACTTGCGGCCGACAGGGCCATTTGACGGGAGACTGTCCGACCAGGGGTAGTACTGGTGGGATAGCACAGACTACTAGATCAGTTGCGGGTTCTTCACCTTCCATAGCTAGGCAGGATGTACACACACCGGCGGGCCACGGCAGAGGTCGCGGTGGGAGTTCCCAGTTTTAGCGGTCCTTTGAACCGCCTATTTTCAGGTATATCCTTAACCCTCTAGAGACTTGTATGTATTGTTGTGATGATAATGTGTTAAGTGTTATGTTCGGATAGCTTTGTGCTAAAATGTGATTTAGAAACCTGGTTAGTGAGAAAGGGTAAGCCTGTGGGGTGAGAAAATGATGAACCTTAGAATATTACAGTTGAGACCTTAGATGTAAGGCCGTCTTGAGTACAAGATTTTGCAAGTGATCCTTGTCAGATTGCATTTTATGCCTAGAATGTATTGTGTGATAAGTCCCTGGGTAGTGAGAAATGGAAGTGGTAGCTTTCATGACCTGTATAGGTAAGATTGTTCCGGATCGGGGAACAAGAGCTTGATGCGTTAAGTAGGTCGGGTTGGGGCCATGTTGCGGGACAACCCGCGGCCTGTTTCGAGATAGGGTCAACTCTGGGTGGTCCCGCCAGGTGGTAGGGTCACGAGGGTGCTAGGCCCAAGTTTAGATGACCATAGTATGAGTTCGTGGATATGTTCGACCAGAAGTAGATCGTGAAGGCCGGGAATAGCCTTAAGGGAGATTGAGGCTAGAAAGAGGACCAAGTTTGGAGGTGGTGACTCCAAAGTTTTGGAAACTAAAGCGATGGCTAAAGTGTGGTACGTATACTAAAAGAGTTCAAGTGTTCGAGAAGGGTACGACGAGTAAGGAAGGAAGAGAACGTGTCTTATTTTGTGGCCAGGTGTGGCATTGGCAACTTGTTAAGAAGAACTTTATCGTTATCCGTCTTGAGAAGGAACATTCGGGACGAATGTTTCTAAGGAGGGGAGAATGTTATACCCCGTATTTCCAGAGTATGTACGTGAGGGCGTACGTATAAAAATTGAAGCCTTAAAGTAGGCATAGGTTCGAAATTTGGGCACAAGTACCAAAAAGAGTCGTTTTTCGACGAAACGTTTTACTAAACTCGCGAAGGGAAAATTCTGGCTATGTCATTTATAATTTTTACGGATTTTTCCGAGAGACGAAACATTTTGGACCAACGAGAGGGTGACATGTGTCACCCTCACATTGGAAGCAAGTGGACGGCAAAGGCAAGACCATGGCACGTTTTTTGTGCCTTGGGTTAGGTAGGATATTTGTGCAAGTTGGTGTGGTAGATGGATAAGGTCCACATGGTTAAAATCTAGCCCTACACTTGCCTTACACTTGGATGAATCGTGGCCATTGGTTGGTCATTTCTTGACCTATAAATACCCCTCTAAGTTGAAGACTTTCTTCATCCAAACTTGAGCAATCTTTCTAAGTCTCAAAATACTCCCTCCCTCTCAAAGCTCTCGTCCAAATCACCCCTCCCCCCCCCCCCCTTGAGTGAGGCTTGGCCGAGAGGGCACTCCCCCCCCCTAGCCTAGTTGTTTTCGTATAATACCCCCCTTTGTGGTATAGAAATACTCTCCAAGTATTGTTATAATGCCCAAATATTCTAGCCCTAAACCTTTGTAGTATTTCCAAGTACCCTCTATACGAAAAGCCCGGAAAATACTATTATACTTTCCTTTAGCCACTAAACGAAACCCTAAGGAAAACCTTCATAGTCGGTTGAAGTGTTTAGTAGAAGTTGCGTAGAACTTCTAAGGGTTGTTTGGAGCGGATTGGAGCACTCGGAGTAGGAGCTAAACGTTGCTCAGGAACGACATTAAACTTGGATAATTTTGGGCTCATCGAGGTAAATAATCCTATCCTTCTAGTGTAATTGGAAATTACATACTGTAGTTGAATTGAAATGAATATAAGATTCATAGAGGAGTATTGAACTGTAATAGAAGGATATTACAGAATAGACTTGAACTGAAATCACATCTGAAGAATATTAGAGTTGAAGATTAAAACTGTATTTACATAGGACTGTATTTACAGTAGTCTGATAACCTTCATTGGTTGAATGTTCTGCAAGTAGCATGTGCTACTTAGAAGGTGGACAAGGCTAGCCGGGTTATAGCCGTGGAGCGTTTTGCTTATAGTCGATAATCGTCGCGAGGTATGTGATTCTTCCTATACTCTTGAGCATGAAGTATTTTAAAAGAATACATATAGTACCGGTAGACGACGCGTGTGGCAATGTCTTTTGACTTAAGCCTGAATAATAAGAACCTTGAAATATTTTAAAGGAATATAGATATAGTACGGTGAGACGCGTGTGTGTTAACTGAATGTAGTGTTACGACAATGTCTTTTGACTTAAGCCTGAATAAGAAGAATCTTGAAGTATTTCAAAAGAAATAAGAAACCTTTTTGAAAGAAGAGTAATACTTGGTTTTGAAAACATAAGGGTTATACTAGCTTTATGGGAAGTTAGGTATAACGTCTTAAGAGAGATAAAAAGAATGGTTTACTGATTTTTAGAAGTTAAGAGACTTAATCTTAAAAGATAAGAGACTTGACTTAATGGTATTGATATGAAGTTTGTTAACAATGTGAAACCTCATTCGTGAGTAATGGGTACTTGGTTTTAAAAGGAATAATGTTTTACTGATTTCGGAAATCAGAATGAGTATCGACAAACCACGGCAGCGTTAATAAAGGAAAATGTAATGAATAATGATGTATTATTAAAACCAGTAGAAACCTCCATCTGCATAGAAACTAAGATGAGACAAAATGATATTACATTTCCTAGATCATGGCTGCTTAATAAGATTGATTATGAATAAGAATAACCTACACTCATATAAGGCATATTTTACTCAAATGTTTTAAAAGAGATTAAGACATTGAACTATGAAACTTTTCTAAAATAAAGAGCCTTGAGTAATTGAAATTAGGCAAACTGGAACCTTAGGGAAAAGAATGTGGTTGAAAAGGAAAGTGTTTTGGTTTACCTAAAAATGTGAGTCACTCTATTTTATACTACGGGTATCGGGTGACTTTTATAAAAGGAATGGATCTCTTTAAAAAGGAATTTAACGCACGTAGTACTTTAGGGTTAACACCCGAATTTTGACTTAAAATGAAAGTACTTTGAGTTATGTATAACTTGCCTATGCTTGTTGTTGTGTAACTTGCCTATGCTTGTTGTTGGGTAACTTGCCTATGCTTATTGAGATAGTCTTTGTTGTGCAAGAATTGTGTTTCTATTCTACCGCGTCTCTCGATGGAGGGCCGGTTGACTTGTTGAGAACTTACTTGGACGCGTCTGCGTGACGGAAGATTCCACGCACGCTTCCATTATTATTATTACATGGGCATGTCTACACCGATGATGTGGACATGTGACCATTATGGTTATTTATGGCGAAGATCGTGACTTACGGTTGTGATCGTGCGTAGCTGTTTACTTGCCCCGTCACCACGTGACAGGTGGATCTGGTATAGGTTATCGCACCGCCACGTGTCGCCTTCGCGGCGAGTATCGTGACTTACGGTTGTGATCGTGCGAGCTGTTTACTTGCCCCCGTCAGCTACGTGACGCAGGTGGATCTGGTATAGGTTATTGCACCTGCCACGTGTCAGCTTCGCGAGTCAGTATTTGGATGGAGCTTCGTGACTTACGGTTGTGATCTGGTGCGTAGCCGATTCACTTGCCCCGTCAGCACTGTGGCGCAGGTGGAGCTGGTGGAGGCTATTGCACTTGCCACGTGTCAGCTTCATGATATGGTTGTACAATATTATTGGTACGGTCGGATCTGGTAGTTATACTTGCCCCGTACGGTTTTATTGACACAGGTAGGACCTGGTGTTCACATATACTCCTTGGTGTTGTTATATCATAGACTGCCGGCAGTGAGGAAGGAATTCCACGGGCACGAGTGATGATTTGGAGGGCGTGAGTCCCTGACTTGATATGACTGTTTATATGTGGTGTACTGTAGTTTGGTTATCATACATGTCTCCTGCTTTATATAGACTGCTATGATTTCATTTACAGTATTTTACAGTTTCACATACTTGGTACCTGTTGTACTGACCTCCTTCGGGGGGCTGCGTTCATGCCGCAGGTAGAGGTACATCGGCTGTCGATCCCCGCTTTTAGGATCACCTTTCAGCGTCTTGGGAAGCTCCGTTCCTTCGGAGGCTTATCTTTGGTATGTTACCCTGATGTCTGTAGGTTCTTGTACATTCAGGGGTATGGCGGGGCCCTGTCCCGTCATAGTTGTTGTAAATCTTAGAGGTCTGTAGCACTGTTGTGGGCAGGGTTGTAAGGATTGTAACTGTTCAAATGTCTATACATATATATATGTTGAAAGGCAACCATTTTGGTTGGCCTATTTTCTTTATCTTGATCCATGTCTATTTAAATGCTTAAGTTTTTATTTCCGCTGGTTTTTCTCTGATGTTGTATCACTAGGGTGCCCGGGGTAAGGCACCAGTCAGGGGCCCCGGAACGGGTCGTGACAAGTACCCTTAAGAACCTTGGGTTTAAGTGTCATGAATTATGAACCACAAACAAAAAAAATTCTTCTTCAAAAGAACCCTAACCCGAGAGCTTCAAGACAAGAACCAATTTTTCTTGAATTTTTTTCTAAGTGTGGGATGCTTGTCTTGCTACTAGTGTGATTATATAACAACATGGAGGGTCAAGATTACAACACATGTTGGGTTTGGATGAATGAGATTAAAATATCAAGCCAAGTGGGCTCTTTGACTTAGTCAATAAACTCAAGCTTGAGCTTGCAAGACTTGTTCATCCAAGCTTGGGTCAAATGACCTTTATACCCATGGTCTAATTCGACCAAGACCAACCAAGGGGGGGTGACACATTTTACCCTCCCATTTGTCACAATATTTCGTTTCCCGACATTTACATAATTCCGATAAATTTTTACTAGTCTCAAATATTAACGTTTTTGAGTTCTTACGTACGTTCTTATAAACATGTCCTGGAATTACGGGGTGTAACATTCTTCCCCCCTTAGAAACATTCGTCTCTGAATGTTCTCTCGGAGTCAATCTTATAGATAGCGACATAGTCTCCTTTCACAACCCCTACATACCAATAATGCCACACGTGGCCACATAATAGCACTTAAGCAAAAATAATTCAATTAGAACTTGACAAGTAATGGAAATGAATTACCTGAAGGTGTAGAGAATAGGTGAGGATTCTTCCTCAATATGTCCTCCTCTGCTTCCCAAGTCATCTCCTCCCTATTATCATTCCGCCACAAGACTTTGACGGAAGCCACATCCTTGGTCCGCAGTCGCCTGACCTGGCGATCGAGTATCGCTATGGGACTCTCCTCATACGATAACTCCTCTGTCCCCTGGACCTCGCTAGCTAGGAAAACTCTCGATGGATCTCCGATACACTTCCGCAACATAGAAACATAGAAGACCGGATGTACCGCCTCTAAATCCGATGGCAGATCCAACTCATAGGCAACCTTGCCTACTCTACGGATGATCTGGTAAGGCCCAATATACCTTGGGCTAAGTTTCCCCTTCTTTTCGGACCTCATCACACCCTTCATGGGTGATACCTTCAAGAAGACCCAATAGTCAACCAGGAACTCCAAATGTTGACGCCGATTATCTGTATAAGACTTCTGCCGACTCTGAGCTGCTAACAGTCTCTCCTGGATAAGCTTCACCTTAACTACAGCCTGTTGAATCAAGTCTGGGCCAACCAACTGAACCTCACCCACGTCAAACCAACCGATCGGCGACCTACACTTCCGCCCATACAAAGCCTCATATGACGCCATCTGAATACTAGAGTGGTAGTTGTTGTTATAAGAAAACTCTGTCACGACCCGACCCCGGGCCGCAACTGGTGCCCTACCTGGGCACCCTTCTAATCATACAACATAATAAACTGCGGAAGATAAATAACACCCCTTTTTTTTAATCCAAGGCCAAGCCGATAAGGCTGTCATAATCATAATAATTACCCGAAAGGGTCTACACTGTATAACAATGTAAAAAAAAACAACTCTATCCAATTCAGCCCACAGATGAATACAGACCTCTAAGATTTGTACAAATACCATGGCGGGACAAGGCCCCGCCGTACCCCTGAATATACATAGCCATGACAACTCCGGAACATTGGAGCCATCTAAAATTCCTGAACCAGGATCCTAAGCTCGCGGATCCACAACTGTGTACCTAAACCTGCGGACATGAACGCACTTCAAGGAGGTCGATAACAAAAATTTAATATGGAATGAAATAAGGTACAGTAAACAAATCATAACTGTACAAAAGAATGACAGAGGCAAGTATAAAAAAAGGTAAATACCTGAACCTACCATGTCATTACCATCTCGTGAACTTAATCGTACCTTATTATCTTTTCCCATTTTTTTTAAATAAAAGTTATAGTCACTTTCTTACGTACATACTTAGGAAAATCATCAAGTTCATTACCATATAACTTACTTACCTTACATAACATAATCCGGCCCTTTATGGAGGGACGCCTATACTACCCGACCCAATCTGGGACGCGATAAAGTCACATAGTCTGCCCATAAAGGTATACTGCCCGGCCCAATCCTGGGACGCGGTAAGGTCACATAGTCTGCCCATAAAGGTATACTGCCCGGCCCAATCCTGGGACGCGGTAAGGTCACATAGTCTGCCCCTAAAGGTATACTGCCCGGCCCAATCCTGGGACGCGGTTGTTATACCCCGTATTTCCTGAGTATGTATGTGAGGGCGTACGTACAAAAGTTTAAGCCTTAGTTAGGCATAAGGGACGAAATTTGTGCACAACTAGCGAAAAAGATTGTTTTTCCGACGGACAATTTTCCGAACCTTGTAAGGGAATTTTGCGTGTTCAATAATTTATTTTTTGCGGATTTTTCCGAGAGATGAAATATTTTGGACCAACGAGAGGGTGACATGTGTCACCCTCAATTGGACGGTTTGGGTGAGGAAATCTTGGCACGTTTTTTTCAAGGAAAAGGCCTTAAACATTTGGTCAATGTTTGCTAGATATTTTGTGGAGTAGATGGATAAGGTACACATGTGTAAATCTACACCCTCCACTTGCCCTCCACTTGCCTTAATCTTGGCCCTTGGTAGTCCTATAAATACCCCCCCCCCCTTAGTGCAAGACTTCTTCATCCACAAAACATTTTCCAAGTCTTAAAATCCTCCCCCTTTTAGTTGTAATTCTCGTCCAAGTCCTCTCCCCCCTTCCTTGTGTTCTAGCCGAAACATACCCCCCTCCCTTGATAGAAAAATTGTCTTCAAGTATTGTTGTTATGCCAAAATACTTTAGCCCAAATCCCTTGTAGTATTCCCAAGTCACCTCTATACTAAAAGCCCAGAAATACTACTTTATATCCATTAGTCACTAAACGAAACCCTAGGAGAAACTTCATAGTTGGTTGAAGTAGTAAGTAGAAGTTGTGTGGAAACTTCTAAGGGTTTCTTGGAGCTATCGGAGCGTGCAAATTAGGAGCTAAACGTTGTTCAGGATCGACATTATAACTTGGATAATTTTGGGCTTATCGAGGTAAATAATCTTATCCTTCTATTGTAATTGGAGATCACATACTGTAGTAATATAGAAATAAGTATAAGATATATAGAAGGATATTAAAGAAGAGAATTGAACTGTAATTACATTGAAGGATATTAAAGAAGAGAATTGAACTGTAATTACATTGAAGGATATTAAAGAAGAGAATTGAACTGTAATTACATAGAAGGATGGTATAAGAGAAGAGAATTGAACTGTACTTACATAGGACTGTATTTACAGTAGACTTGAGTAGTTTGACGGGTAGGGAAATGCTGCCCAATTTTCCGTAGAATTAAGAACCTTCTGCTTAGAATATTCTACAGAGTAGTCTAGACGTTGATAGACGTATTTGACTATTATAGGTTGATACTCTGCACGCGACATATTCGACTTGGCAGGTGGATTTCGCCGAGGAGGTATGTGATTCTTCCTATCCTCTTGAGCATGATATTTTAAAATATATATATATAGTACGGTAGACGTACGTGTGTTAACTGAACATGGTTTTACTTGACGTCTTTTGAATTGAGTCTAAATAATAAGAATCTTGAAGTATTTCAAAAGAATTATGAATCATTTTTGAAAGAAGAGTAATACTTGGTTTTTAAACAAAGAGCTTAAGAGTTATACTAGCTTTATGGGAAGTTAGGTATAACGACTTAAGAAAGATAAAAGGGACGGTTTACTTATGTGTTATGAAAGACTTGTAATGATTTCTGGAAAGTATAGTAAGATGGTTTGATGAGTAGACATATTATGATGCTATGTGTGTTAGTATCTTGTAAACGTTTGTATAAAGAGGTTATTCTTATTTGTGCTTATGTTGTTTAACGATAAGCCGTTATGTTATACCACTCACCTCTTGACATGTTATACCGGGGGTTAAGCTGCCCCCCGATGCGAGGGATGCCTCATGCGGGTCCAGGGGACCTATGCGGAGCTACGAGAGTTCCAGGTTAGTGTGCGGGGGAATACCTCATGCGGTCTATGTGGCCATGCGGACTACGAGAGTCCAGGACGATGCCGAGGAGTAGCTACCCTCGATGCGGGGAATACCTCATGCGGGCCTAGGTGGCCTATGCGGACTACGGGAGTCCAGGATTAGGCATGCATAATGATACTATGGGCGATTGGCCTTGCTTCGATCATTCGCAGCCTAGAAAAGACCTGTTACAGTTTACCTATTATTGCTCTTGTTTGTGATGTGGCACTATGTGCGGTTACATTGGTTGTTTCGTACCTATTTGTAGAATTGGTTTTAAAATGATATGATTTCATTTAAAGTACTTTACAGTTTCACATACTTGGTACCTGTTGTACTGACCTCCTTCGGGGGGCTGCGTTCATGCCGCAGGTAAGGGAAAGCAGGTGCTAGATCCGCATCCTTAGGATCTTTACTTTGGTGTCAGGAGCTTCATCTTCTCCGGAGGCTCGACTTTTGGGTATGATCTCCCTGTTGTTGTAGATAGTTTTGTACATTCAGGGTATGGCGGGGCCCTGTCCCGCCATAGTTGTTTACTTCTTAGAGGTGCGTAGTCCTATTATGCAGTTGGGATGTAATCGCGGACTTGGTTTATATATATATGCCGAAAGGCGACTTTTCTCAGATAAACTGTGTCTCATTTTACACTTGTTTCATGTCTTGTTTTTATTTTCCGCTGATTACTCTGATGTATGCCTACTTGGGTGCCCGGGTAAGGCACCAGTCACGGGCCCGGGATCGGGTCGTGACAAAAGTGGTATCAGAGTAGTTAATCCTCGGAAAGTGTCTACAGACCGTATCTAGTAGAGTCTTGATTATCGGTGTGTTGTGCACCACACCAATAATCAGGAGGCTATAGGATATTTAGGATTGGTTTCCATTCTTCTCACTCTGAGATCGTGCCTTAGAGTTGTGTTATAAGTTGGACCCCTCTAACGTATTCCTTGTCTCAGACGATTATGCCTCCACGCAAGGCAACCCGCCCGAGGCAAGGCGCCGAGGAGTCGCTAGTTTGACACAGAGGGTCACGAGTCACGAGGCACAGCCCGCCTACCCGAGGCGATACCGAGACGGCAAGTTCCATGACGCCGGCCCCAGCAGAGACCACGGTACCCGAGCCTCCAGTCCCACAGCCTGGGGCAGAGGAGTTAGGGTACAAGGAGATGGCCCAGTTACTGGCCAGGATCGTGGCCAGACATGAGGATAGGCTGGATGCAGCAGTTCCAGTTCCAGCAGTACCTGTGGTTCACCCGAGATCGGACAGTTTGAGGCTACGGGATTTTCTGAGCAGTACCCAGAGTTCTACGGGTCGAGGCCTGAGGATGATCCGCAGGAGTTCATCCGTCAGTTACAGAGGATCATGCGAGTGATCAAGGCTTCGGAGACCGAGTCCGTGATCTTCGGTTCGCATCGGCTGCGTGATACCGCAGTCGACTGGTTTGACTCGTGGGAGCTGTCCCGGGGAGAGCACGCGCCTCCAGCTATTTGGGACGAGTTCTCGGAGGCTTTTCTCACTCACTTCTTGCCTCCGCAGATGAGGAGGGCACGGGCCGACAAGTTTTTGATGCTGAGACAGAGAGGGCGCACAGTTCGGGAGTACAACGTGGAGTTCGACTCGTTGGCTCGATATGTCCCTGCGTTGGTAGCAGATATGGAGGACAGGGTGCACCGCTACGTCACCGGGCTAGATGATTATATGGCAGAGTCTTGCGCAGGTGTAGCTCTTCAGCCGGGCATGGACATTGCCCGCATGCAGGCTCATGCACTTGGATGCGAGGAGCGTAGAGGCCGACGGGTTGACAGACAGCAGCAGAAAAAGGCCAGGACGGCAGGGTCTTTTGGTAGCTCTCGGGGTGGACGGCCAAGAAGCGATCTAGATTTGCACCACACCACCTCGAGCACTCCTACACCGCCTTCGGCGCGGACAGGCCCCGTGACTTGGACGTCGAGTAGCAGAGGTGCTAACCGACGGACCACCTCAAGCCGGCCGATGCAGATCCCATTACGGGAATTGTGGTACTGCTACAGGAGTTTGTTTCACTTGCGGCCAGCAGGTTCACTTTGCGAGGAACCGCCCAACAGGCGCGCAGATGGTAGGGGTCACTACGTGGTCTGCATCGGGTCTTCATCTCCTACGATTACTCGGCCCGCAGGCGTGGTACTCATGGGCCGCCAGGTCGCGCAGGTCGTGGCACGTCCCGATTCTAGCGGTCCTCGATCGCATTTATGCCTTGTCGGCCGGCAGATGCGAGGCGTCGCCGAATGTTATCCTGGTACCTTATCGCTTTCTTGTTGTGGCGTGTATGCCTTGATAGATCCGGGTTCTACTGGCCCTATATATCTCCCTTATTGCTAGTAGGATAGGGATAGAGCACGAGTCCATAGACCCTTTCGAGGTAGCTACGCCGATGGGTGATTCGGTGGTAGCTCGGCGGGTATATAGGGCTTGCCCTGTCTTTATGCGCCTTGGACTCTAGCCGACTTGATAGAGTTGGACATGACCGATTTCGATGTGATCATGGGTATGGATTGGCTAGCTTCTGCTACGCCAATGTAGATCGCAGGAGATAGTGGCACGGTTCGATTTCTGAGAGCCGGTTATTGAGTGGGAGGAACACCGTGTCGCCGAGGTAGGTTTATTTCCTACCTCAAGGCTAGGAAGATGGTGCAGGGGTATATCTACCATCTCATTCGGTGTTTATTACCGAGGTCGCAGTACCAGATTTTCGATCGATTCAGTAGTCGAGAGTTCCCGGATGTGTTTCCTGATGACCTTCTGTATCCTCCCGAGAGGAGATAGAGTTTTGTATCGATGTCTTTGCGGACACTCGGCCTATTTCCATTCCGCCATACAGAATGGCACCTGTCGAGTTGAGAGATTTGAAGGACCAGCTGAGAGATTTGCTGGAGAAGGGCTTCATCAGGCCTAGTGTTTCTCCCTGGGGAGCGCCGGTATTGTTCGTGAAGAAGAAGGACGGGACGATGCGCATGTGTGTTGATTACAGGCAGCTGAACAAGGTGACCATTAAGAACAGATACCCCCTTCCCATGATTGATGATTTGTTCGACCAGCTGCAGGGTGCGAGATGTTTCTCCAAGATTGATCTGCGATCGGAATATCATCAGGTGCGAGTTAGAGTGGCGGATGTCCCTAGGACTGCATTCCGGACCCGGTACGGGCATTATGAGTTCAGAGTTATGTCTTTCGGTTTGACCAATGCTCCGGCGGTTTATGGATTTGATGAACCGAGTGTTCAAGCCATTTTTGGATATGTTTGTGATAGTATTCATTGATGACATCTTGGTTTATTCTCGCTCAGAGCAGGAGCATGCGGAGCATTTGAGGATCTTTGAGAGTTCTCCAGACCAGCGGTTATACGCCAAGTTTTCCAAATGTGAGTTTTGGTTGGCCGGTGGCTTTTCTTGGGCACATTGTAGGGCCGATGGTATTCGGTGGATACGCCAAGATCGACGCGATCGGACTTGGCCTAGACCTACTACACCGGCTGCAGGCGCAGCTACGGGCCTCGCAGTTATTATCGGCGGTTTGTGGAGAAGGTCGCTTTATCTACGCACCATTGACTAGCCGACTCGTAAGGCGCTAAGTTTCAATGGACAGATGCTTGTGAGCGTGGTTTCCGCCATCAAGGAGAGATCGACCGCCCCCGTTCTTACTCTTCCAGAGGGTCCAGACGGCTATGTCGTGTATTGTGATGCGTCAGGCATCGGGCTTGGATATGTGTTGACGCAGCAGGGCAAGGTTATAGCGTACGCATCCCGACATCTTAAGAAGCATGAGAGGAACTACCCCACCCATGATTTGGAGTTGGCAGCAGTGATTCACACCTTGAATATCTGGAGGCACTATTTGTATGGAGTTCATGTGGATATTTACACAGACCACAAGAGCCTCCAGTATATCTTCAGCCAGAGGGAGCTGAACTTACGACAGAGACGGTGGTTAGAGTTACTCAAGGATTATGATGTCGATATCCTGTATCACCCAGGGAAGGCCAACGTTGTGGCAGATGCCCTTAGTCATAGGTCGATGGGGAGTCTATCAGATGTGCAGCCAGAGATGAGGGGCATGGTCCGCGAGTTGCATCAGCTAGCGTGCCTTGGAGGCCGATTGATTGATTCTGATAGTAGTGGGGTTCGAGTTCGAGAGGTTGTCGAGTCTTCCATCGTCGAGGAGGTGAAGAGGCAACAGTTTGAGGATCCGGTTTTGACACGGTACCGTGATACGGCTCTTCGTGAGGAAGCGGTCCTTTGAGGTAGCACCGATGGGGTGCTAAGGTTCGAGGGCAGGTTGTGTGTTCCAGATATTGCAGGACTTCGGCAGCAGGTTCTAGGGGAAGCACACAGCGCGCGTTACTCTATCCATCCAGGGTCGACCAAGATGTACCACGACCTCAGATCTGTGTATTGGTGGGATGGCTTGAAGAGGGACGTTGTAGAGTTTGTGGCTCAGTGCCCGTGTTGTCAGCAGGTGAAGGTAGAGCACCAGAGACCTGGTGGTTTATTGCAGACGATAGAGATCCCGACCTGGAAGTGGGAGGTGATCAACATGGACTTTATCACAGGGTTACCTCGCACTCCGAGGAAACATGATTCTATTTGGGTTATCGTCGACAGGCTGACGAAATCAGCCCACTTTCTTCCCGTCAGGACGACTTTTTCGGCTGAGGATTATGCCAGACTTTACATCCGAGAGATCGTCAGACTGCATGGGTCCCTATTTCTATCATATCAGACAGAGGAGCCCAGTTTACGGCTAACTTCTGGAGGTCTTTCCAGAAGGGATTAGGGACGCAGGTGAGCCTCGATCTTGCATTCCATCCTCGGGATCGACGACAGGCGGAGCGTACTATCCAGACACTTGAGGATATGCTACGAGCCTGTGTTATTGACTTCAGGGGTAGCTGGGAGGATCATTTGCCTCTAGTTGAGTTTGCGTATAATAATAGCTACCACTCCAGTATTCAGATGACGCCTTATGAGGCCTTGTATGGGAGGAAGTGCAGATCGTCGATAGGCTGGTTTGATGTGGGCGAGGTGCAGTTAGTGGTGTTATACCCCGTGTTTCCAGAGTATGTACGTGAGGGCGTACGTGTACAATTTGAGCCTTAAGTAGGCATAGTTTCGAAATTTGTACACAAGTGCCGAAAGGAGTCGTTTTTCGACGAAACGTTTCACATTTACGTTGGGAAAATTCCGCTATGTCATTTAGTATTTTTGCGGATTTTTCCGAGAATTTTAACATTTTTGGATTAACGGGAGGGTGACACTTGTCACCTCATTGACGGCAAAGAGAGGGCTTGGCCTTGGCCGATTGGCTCTCTTTGTGCCTTGCTTTGTGGCTTGTTTTGTGGAGTGTTTTGTGGAGTGTTTTGTGGGTGCACTTGGCTTGATCTTGGCCTTACACTTGCCTTGCACATGGCTTGATCTTGGCCATTGGTTGGCCTTTGGTTTTGCTATAAATACCCCCTCTCTTTGAAGACTTCTTCATCCACTCTTCACTTGCCTAAGTCTTGAGAACCCTCCTCCTCTTGTTGACTCTCGCCCAAGAGCCCTCTCCCTTGTGAAGGCCTTTGGCCAAACCTTCCCCTGTGAGCCTAAAGCCGAGAACACCCTCCCTTAGGGTGTTGTTCTCGTGTGGTACCCCTCAGTGGTATTAAAATACTCCTCCAAGTATTGTTATAATGCCCAAAATACCTTAGCCTTTTACCTTGTAGTATTCCAAAGTTACCTCTATACGTAGAGTCCTAAATACTACCTTTTGTCCTTTTAGTCTCAAACCGAAACCCTAAGGAACCCTTCACTGTTGGTTGAAGTTTTGGAGTAGAAGTTGGATAGAACTTCTAAGGGTTGTTTGGAGCGGTTTGGAGCACTCGGAGTAGGAGCTAAACCTTGCTCAGGCGCGACATTATACTCGGATAATTTTGGGCTTATCGAGGTAAACACTCATCGTCTTCTATGGTAATTGGAAATTACATGTTGTAAGAATATATAGTTGAAGTATACTATATATAGAACTATACTTAATCGTGGCAATGTCTTTTGACTTAAGCTGAAGAATTAAGAATCGAATCAGACATCGTAGTAGAGAATCGCATACGTCCGGTTAGGCGTGTGAAACCCTCCGGTTGGCTTGGTAGCCGCCTCGATAGAGAAGGAGATTTACGCTGTATGGGGGAGATCTTTGCCAATTTTCTCGTAGAATATTCTACGTTGTGGTCTTGATGATAATAGGCGCCTTGTGGCCTTATAGGTTGAAGTACCTACGTGGCGCGATTTCATTGGCTTAAGGAGTAGCCGATCGTTTGAGCGTTTTGCTATTAGTCGATACTCCGCGAGGTATGTGAACCTCTTCCTATCTCTTCTAGCATGATATGTGTGTAACTATGTAGTACCAGACGCATACGTGTTTAATGTATTTGATTGGTTTGAAACATAAAGTGTTATAACGCTTTATGGGAAGTTGGTTATAACGACTTTATGTAGGTAAGAAAATGGGTTGTGGTTTTTAAAAGATAATTGATTTGATTTATAAGCGGCTTGGGCGTTATAATAAAACTTGAAGTATTTCAAAAGATTTATGAATCGTTTTGAAAGAAGTGTAGTATTGTGCTTTGAAAACTTAAGAGTTATACTAGCTTTATGGGAAGTTAGGTATAACGGCTTAAGAATGGTTTATTGATGTTAGAAGTTAAGAGACTTGATCTTATAAGATAAGAGACTTAACTTATTTGTTTTAATGTGGATGTTTATGTGAAACCTCATTCGTGAGTAATGAGTACTTGGTTTTATTTAAAGGATAATGTTTTACTGATTTCGGAAATCAGAATGTGTATCGACAGACCACTGCAGCGTTAATAAAGGAAAATGTATTGAATAATGATGAATTGTATTAAAACCAGTAGAAACCTCCATCTGCATAGAAACTAAGATGAGACAAAATGATATTACATTTTCTAGATCATGGCTGCTGTAATAAGAATGTTGTAAACAAGAATAACCTACTCTCACGCATTTACATAATTTACTCAATTATTCTAAAAGGAATCAAGTGATTAAGTTTATGAACTATGAAACCTTTTGAAAATGAGAAGCTTGAGTAATTGAAACTAGGCAAACCGGAACTTAGGAAAGAATGTTGTTACTTGATTTTGAAAAGGAATGTGGGTTGGTCATTCTAATACTACGTATCGGGTGACTTTTATAAAAGTAATGTATCTCTTTTAAAAGAACTTAAAGTATGTAGTACTTTGGAGTTAAAAAGCCGGACTTTGGCATCAAATGAAAGTACTTTGAGTTGTGTGAAACTGGCCTATGCTTGTTGTTGGGAAACTTGCCTATGCTTGTTGTTGTGAAACTTGCCTATGCTTGTGATGATAGCCAGTGTTGTGCAAGTGTGGTATTTCAGATACCGCTGCCTCTCGATAGAGGCCTCGACTTGTTGAGAACTTACTGGACATCTTTGGCGGTGATGGAGAATTCCACGGGTATGCTCGCTGATAGTGTTATTCCATGGACTAGCTCTCCATGAGGTTTCTTACCGCTCACTGGGTATCGGTGGTCGGCTCGTACTTGCCCCGCCTCGTGATCGATTCGCCTTGGTATCCGTAGTCACCGCGACTTGCCCTGCTCAAGATAGTGACGAAGTTTCGTGATACCTTGGTCCCCGTGGTCACCAGACTTGCCCCCGCCACCGCGCGTGGCCGCCTTGGTATCCTGAGTCGGCTCGCACTTGCCCCGTGACGGCCGTGTTTTGGTTGCATTGTATTATTGGTACGGTCGGATCTGGTAGTTATACTTGTCTGCACGGTTTTTATAACACAGCGGACATGGTGTTCATGTATAATCCTTGGTATGGTTATATCATAAATCACGGCAGTGAGGAAGAAATTCCACGCACGAGTGATAATTTGGAGGCGTGAGTCCTCGCTTGATGTAATCGGTTATATGTTATATATCGTAGTTTGGTCATCATACATGTCTCCCGCTTTATATAGACTATTATGATTTCATTTACTGATTTACGCTTCACATACTTGGTACTGTTGTTATCGACCTCCTTCGGGCCGTTCATGCCGCAGTAGAGGTACATCGACCGCCGATCCCCGTTTAGGATCTCATTTCAGCGTTGGGAAGCTCCGTTCCGCCGAGGCTTATCTTTGGTATGTTACCCGAGTCCGTAAGTTCTTGCGTTCGTGGTATGGCGGGCCCCGCCCCGTCATAGTTGTTGTATAAATCTTAGAGGTCTGTAGTAATGCTTGCAAGCGTGGTTGTAAAAGGATTAAACTGTTCAGGTTTTATGTATATACTGAAGGCAACTGTTTTGGTTGGCCTGTTTATTTATTATATCTCTTATTTCTTGTGTAAAGTTTTTATTTCCGCTGGTTTTCTCTGATGTTGTATCACTAGGGTGCCCGGGGTAAGGCACGATGTGAGCCCGGTTCGGGCGTCAAGTGGTATCGAGCGATTAATCCTCGGAAAGTGTCTACAGACCGTGTCTAGTAGAGTCTTGATTATCGGTGTGTTGTGCACCACATCTATAATCAGGAGGCTATAGGACATTTAGGATTGGTTTCCATTCTTCTCATTCTGAGATCGTGCCTTAGAGCTGTGTGATAAGATTGGACCCCTCTGACGTGTTTCGTTTTTACCAGTTATGCCTCTGCGAAAGGCAACCCGCCCGGCGGCAAGGCAAAGCGGCGAAGGATCTGCGAGCAGAGCAAATGGCAGAGACCACAAGACTGAGCCTCCATCCCGCACCGAGCAGCAGGAGATGAGTTACATGGAGTGGGCCCGATTAATGGCCGTGGTCAGGCGAACTTGAGGATAGGCCGGACACGCAGCCTGGTTCAGAGCACCAGCCGTTCACCCTAGATCGATAGTTCGAGGCTTCGGATTTTCTCGAGTTGTAGGCCGCCAGAGTTTTATGGGTCGAGGCACGAGGATGATCCGCGAGAGTTCATCCGAAGCGATAAATGATCGCGAGAGTGATCAAGGCATCGGAGATCGAGTCGGTGACTTAGGTTCACATCAATCGCGTGATACCGCGATCGGGTTTGATTCTTGTGAGCTGTCCAGGGGAGAGCATGCACATCCAGCGGTATGGAACGAGTTCTCAGAGGCCTTTCTTGCACATTTCTTGCCTCACCAGATGAGGAGCGCTCGGGCCGACAGATTTTTGGTGTTACGCAGAATCGCGAGCGTCACGGGAGTACAATGTGGAGTTCGACTCATTGGCCCGGTACGTCCCCGCGTTAGTAGCTAGTATGGAGGATCGAGTGCACCGATATGTTACAGGGCTCGATGATTGCCTTGCAGAGAGTTGTTCGGGTGTAGCTCTTCAGCCGGGCATGGACATTGCCCGCATGCAGGCGTATACACTTGGATGTGAGGAGCGGATAAATCGACGGAATGACCAAAGTCAGCAGAAGAGGGCCAGAACAGCAGGGTCCTTTGGTGACTTTCGAGGCGGACCGCCTCAGCAGCAGACTAGTTATGTACCTCCGTCAGTACAGAGTGGTCCTCCACAGCTTTCGGGACCTTCAGGATATTCAGGAGCAGGTCGGGGCTCCCAGGTTTCAGATTTTCAGGAGAGCAGGAGTGCTCGCCGGATGAGGTTGCCCTTGTCTCAGTGCGGCCGTTGTGGAAAGCTTCATAAGGGAGAGTGTCGTACTAACTCGGGAGATTGTTATTTTTGCGGCCAACAGGGCCATCTGGCAAGAGACTGTCCGACCAGGGGTAGCACTGGTAGGATAGCATGGACTACTAGAGCAGTTGCGGGTTCTTCACCTTCCGTAGCCAGGCAGGATGTTTGTACACCGGAAGGCCCCGGTAGAGGTCGCAGTGGGAGTTCCCAGTTTTAGCGGTCCTTGAGCCGCCTAGTTTCAGGTATATCCTTAACCCTCTAGAGTTTTGTTTGTATTGATGTTGTTGATGTGTTTAATGTTATGTTTGGATAGCTTTGTGCTAAAATGTGATTTAGAAACCTGGTTAGTGAAAAGGGTAAGTCCCTGGGTAGTGTGAGATGGAAGTGGTAGCTTTCATGATGTGAAATAGTAAGATTGTTCCGGATCGGGAACAAGAGTCAGCGCGGGTCGGGTTGGGGACCATTTGCGGTCAACCCGTAACCGGTTTGGGGCGGGCTGGCCTGGTGGTCCCGCCGGTGGTAGGGTCACGAGGGTGCTAGGCCCAAGTTTAGTTGACCATCGTATGAGTTCGGGTGTGTTCGACCAGAATCAGTTCGGAAGGCCGGAATGGCCTTAGGAAATCGAGGTTAGTGAGATGACCAAGTTTGGAGGTAGTGACTCCGCGGTTGGTAAAGCGTTGCGATGTATGTGGTACGGATACTAGAACGAGTTCGAGTGTTCGTGACGAGTACTACGAGAAGCGGAGAAGTGAACGTGTTTTTGGGGCGGTGTGGCATGATTGTTTTCGCACATATAGCGGTGAAGACTATATCGACGCCGCTTGTTTTGAGACCTAGAAGGAACATTCGACGAATGTTTCTAGGGGAAGAATGTTATACCCGTGTTTCCAGAGTATGCGTGAGGCGCGTGTACAATTTGAGCCTTAAGTAGGCATAGTTTCGAAATTTGTACACAAGTGCGAAAGGAGTCGTTTTCGACGAAACGTTTCCACGACTTACGTTGGGAAAATTCCGCTATGTCATTTAGTATTTTTGCGGATTTTTCCGGCGACGGAACATTTTTGGATTAACGGGAGGTGACACTTGTCACCTCATTGACGGCAAAGAGAGGGCTTGCCTTGGCCGATTGGCTCCTCTTTTGTGCCTTGCTTTGTGGCTTGTTTTGTGGAGTGTTTTGTGGAGTGTTTTGTGGTGCACTTGGCTTGATCTTGGCCTTACACTTGCCTTGCACATGGCTTGATCTTGGCCATTGGTTGGCCTTTGGTTTTGCTATAAATACCCTCTCTTTGAAGACTTCTTCATCCACTCTTCACTTGCCTAAGTCTTGAGAACCCCTCCTCCTCTTGTTGACTCTCGTCCAAGAGCCCTCTCCCCTTGTGAAGGCCTTTGGCCAAACCTTCCCCTTTGAGCCTAAGCCGAGAACACCCCTCCCTTGTGGTGTTGTTCTCGTGTGGTACCCCTGTGGTATTAAAATACTCCTCCAAGTATTGTTATAATGCCCAAAATACCTTAGCCTTTTACCTTGTAGTATTCCAAAGTTACCTCTATACAGAGTCCTAAATACTACCTTTTGTCCTTTTAGTCTCAAACCGAAACCCTAAGGAACCCTTCACTGTTGGTTGAAGTTTTGGAGTAGAAGTTGGATAGAACTTCTAAGGGTTGTTTGGAGCGGTTTGGAGCACTCGGAGTAGGAGCTAAACCTTGCTCAGGCGCGACATTATACTCGGATAATTTTGGGCTTATCGAGGTAAACACTCATCATTCTTCTATGGTAATTGGAAATTACATGGTGTAAGAATATATAGTTGAAGGATACTATATATAGAACTATACTTAGTACTGTGGCAATGTCTTTTGACTTAAGCCTGAAGAATTAAGAATCGAATCAGACATCGTGTAGTAGTAGAATCGCACACGCCCGGTTAGGGCGTGAAACCCTCCGTTGGCTTGGTAGCCTACCGATAGAGAAGGAGATTTACGCTGTGGGGGAGATGCCGCCAATTTTCTCAGAGAATATTCTACGTTGTGGTCTTGATGATAATAGGCGCCTTGTGGCCTTATAGGTCAAGTACCTACGTGGCGCGATTTACTTGGCTTAGGAGTAGCCGATTGTTTGGAGCGTTTGCTATTAGTCGATACTCGTCGCGAGGTATGTGAACCTCTTCCTATCTCTTCTAGCATGATATGTGTGTAACTATGTAGTACTAGACGCATACGTGTTTAATGTATTTGATTGGTTTGAAACATAAAGTGTTATAACGGCTTTATGGGAAGTTGGTTATAACAGCTTTATGTAGGTAAGAAAATGGGTTGTGGTTTTTAAAAGATAATTGATTTGATTTATAACTGGCTTGGGGCGTTATAATAAAACTTGAAGTATTTCAAAAGATTTATGAATCGTTTTGAAAGAAGTGTAGTATTGTGCTTTGAAAACTTAAGAGTTATACTAGCTTTATGGGAAGTTAGGTATAACGGCTTAAGAATGGTTTACTGATGTTAGAAGTTAAGAGACTTGATCTTATAAGATAAGAGACTTAACTTATTTGTTTTAATGTGGATGTTTATGTGAAACCTCATTCGTGAGTAATGAGTACTTGGTTTTATTTAAAGGATAATGTTTTACTGATTTCGGAAATCGAATGTATCGACAGCACCACCGCAGCGTTAATAAAGGAAAATGTATTGAATAATGATGAATTGTATTAAAACCGAGAAACCTCCATCCGCATAGAAACTAAGACGACAAAATGATATTACATTTTCTAGATCATGGTCAGTAATAAGAATGTTGTAAACAAGAATAACCTACTCTCACGCATTTACATAATTTACTCAATTATTCTAAAAAGGAATCAAGTGATTAAGTTTATGAACTATGAAACCTTTTGAAAATGAGAAGCTTGAGTAATGAAACTAGGCAAACCGAACTTAGGAAAAGAATGTTGTTACTTGATTTTGAAAAGGAATGTGGGTTGGTCATTCTAATACTACGGTATCGGGTGAATTATATAAAAGTAATGCATCAAGATTAAAAGAACTTAACGTATGTAGTACTTTGGAGTTAAAAAACCCGACGTTGGCATAAAATCAAATTACTATTAGATTTGTGAAACTTGCGAATGCTTGTTGTGGTGAAACTTGCCTATGCTTGTTGTTGTGAAACTTGCCTATGCTTGTGACGATAGCCTTTGTTGTGCAAGCGTGGTATTTCAGATACCGCGCCTCTCGATAGAGGGCCTCGACTTGTTGAGAACTTACTTGGACATCTTGGCGTGATGGAGAATTCCACCGTATGCTCCTCGCTGATAGTGTTATTCCATGGACTAGCTCTCCATGAGGTTTCTACCGCTCGCCTGGTATCGGTGGTCGGCTCGTACTTGCCCCGTCTCGTGGATCGATTCGCCTTGGTATCGGTAGTCACCCTGACTTGCCCCGCTCAAGATAGTGACGGTTTCGTGATACGCCTTGGTCCTCGGTGGTCACCAGATATGCCCCGGTCAGCTGCGTGACCGGCCTTGGTATCCGGTAGTCGGCTCTCGCACTTGCCCCGTATCGGCTTCGTGTTTTGGTTGCATTGTATTATTGGTACGGTCGGATCTGGTAGTTATACTTGTCCTGTACGGTTTTTATAACACAGGTGGGACATGGTGTTCATGTATAATCCTTGGTATGGTTATATCATAAATCGCTAGCGATGAGGAAGAAATTCCACGCACGAGTGATAATTTGGGGCGTGAGTCCTGTCTTGATGAATCGTTATATGTTATATATCGTAGTTTGGTCATCATACATGTCTCTGCTTTATATAGACTATTATGATTTCATTTACGATTTACGCCACATACTTGGTACCGTTGCTTGACCTCCTTCGGGGGGCTGCGTTCATGCCGCAGGTAGAGGTACATCGGCTGTCGATCCCCGCGTTTAGGATCTCATTTCAGCGTTTTGGGAAGCTCCGTTCCGTCGGAGGCTTATCTTTGGTATGTTACCCTGAGTCTGTAAGTTCTTGTACGTTCAGGGGTATGGCGGGGCCCTGTCCCGTCATAGTTGTTGTATAAATCTTAGAGGTCTGTAGTACTGTTGTGGGCAGGGTTGTAAAAGGATTAAACTGTTCAGGTTTTATGTATATACTGAAGGCAACTGCTTTGGTTGGCCTGTTTATTTATTATATCTCTTATTTCTTGTGTAAAGTTTTTATTTCCGCTGGTTTTCTCTGATGTTGTATCACTAGGGTGCCCGGGGTAAGGCACCAGTGACGGGCCCGGGTTCGGGGCGTCACAAGTGGGACCAGACTTGATACAGCAGGCAGTGGATAAGGTGAAGCTTATCCAGGAGCAGTTGTTGATAGCTCAGAGTCGACAGAAGTCGTATGCAGATCATCGTCGTCGACATCTGGAGTTCGAGGTTGATGATTGGGTTTTCCTGAAGGTGTCACCCATGAAGGGTGTGATGAGATTCGGGAAGAAAGGGAAACTCAGCCCAAGGTACATTGGGCCTTATCAGATTGTCCGCAGGGTAGGCAAGGTTGCCTATGAGTTGGATCTGCCATCCGATCTGGAGGCAGTGCATCCGGTTTTTCATGTTTCTATGCTGAGGAGATGTATCGGGGATCCATCTAGAGTGCACCCGATCGATGATGTCCAGGTGACCGAGGGATTATCCTATGAGGAGATTCCCATAGCGATACTCGATCGTCAGGTTAGGCGTCTGCGGACGAAGGACGTGGCTTCCGTCAAGGTCTTGTGGCGGAACGAGCACAGAGAGGAGATGACGTGGGAAGCAGAGGAGGACATGAGGCAGAAGTATCCTCACCTATTCCCCACACCTCCAGGTAACTCACTTTCCTACTTGTAAATTTTCCTTGGCATGTGTACTTAAGTGTTGTATTGTGGCAATGTGTGGCATTTGCAAACTGTTTAAGTTAAGAGGAACCTTATCATTATCTGTCTTGGGAAGGAACATTCGGGACGAATGTTTCTAAGGAGGGGAGAATGTTATACCCCGTATTTCCTGTGTATGTATGTGAGGGCGTACATACAAAAGTTTAAGCCTTAGTTAGGCATAAGGGACGAAATTTGTGCACAACTAGCGAAAAAGATTGTTTTTCCGACGGACAATTTTCCGAACCTTGTAAGGGAATTTTGCGTGTTCAATAATTTATTTTTTGCGGATTTTTCCGAGAGATGAAATATTTTGGACCAACGAGAGGGTGACATGTGTCACCCTCAAGTGGACGGTTTGGGTGAGGAAATCTTGGCACGTTTTTTTCAAGGAAAAGGCCTTAAACATTTGGTCAATGTTTGCTAGATATTTTGTGGAGTAGATGGATAAGGTACACATGTGCAAATCTACACCCTCCACTTGCCCTCCACTTGCCTTAATCTTGGACCTTGGTAGTTGTCACAACCCGAATCCCGGGCCCGTGACTGGTGCCCTACCTGGGCACCCTTCTACCTTAACAACTAAGTAAACTGCGGAAATCGAATAACACCTCATTTTTTTTTAAAACCAACGTACGTGCAAGGCAAAGCCGACAAGGCTGCCATATAATATACATAGACCAAAGACACAACATCGTACATGAGTCCAATCCCACATATGAATACAGACCTCTAAGAGTTTTACTGAAATATGACGGGACAAGGCCCCGCAGTACCCATAACCGTACAAAAGCCTGCATCAAGGAACTATACCAAAAGATAAACTCACAGCAGGAGCTATCCAAAACTCCGAACGGCGGTCCTACACTGCCGATCACCAAATCAAGGTGACTAAACTGCGGCATGAACGCACTTCAAGGAGGTCAAGACGAAGAATGTACCAAGTATGTGAAATGAAGTATCAGTAATGAAATCATAACAGTCTAAACAAAGCGAGAGACATGTATGATAGCCAACCTACAAGACATAACACATAAGCGATCATAACAAGTCGTGACGCGTGCCTCAAGTCATTTCTAAAATATAACCATGGGTCTACGCCCATAATATCAATCATGCCCGTGGAATCCTTCCTCACTGCCGGTAGTCCATGATATAATATAACTCCAATAGGCATACATGAACACCAAGTCCCACCTGTGTCCTAAAAACTGTACGGGACAAGTAGGAAGACGAGCAGGTGGTAAAGTAGGGGGTATAATGTCTTGGGGGTTTACCCCTCATTTATACTCTTACCCTGGAGAAGGTGGTATAGCGTCTTGGGGGTTTACCCCTCACTTATACTCTTACCCTATCTCAACCGACCATCAAACAAAACAAGCAGGGGTATAATGTCTTGGGGGTTTACCCCTCACTTGTACTCTTACCCTGGAGAAGGTGGTATAGCATCTTGGGGGTTTACCCCTAACTTATACTCTTACCCTATCTCAACCGGCCGTCAAACAAAACATAAGCACTACCATGTCTTCTATAAAATCCGGGAATTTAACCCAAGTACTACAAATAACGGAAGCATACCCGTGGAATCCCACATCACTGTCGGTACGTCCAAGTAACTTACAACAAGACAGCCGACCCTCCAACCGAGAGTCGCGACAACTTAATAAAACATAATCCTTGCACTCAAAGGCTATCGCCAGCACACATAGGCAATTCTCAATTAATCAAGCCAAAGTACTTATCAAGGCACACATAGAATAAATTCTCATTTAACAAGCCAAAGTACTTATCAAGGCACAATTAGAATAATTCTCATTTAACAAGCCAAAGTACTTATCAAGGCACAAATAGAATAATTCTCATTTAACAAGCCAAAGTACTTATCAAGGCACAAATAGAATAATTCTCATTTAACAAGCCAAAGTACTTATCAAGGCACAAATAGAATAATTCTCATTTAACAAGCCAAAGTACATATCAAGGCACAAATAGAATAATTCTCATTTAACAAGCCAAAGTACTTATCAAGGCACAAATAGAATAATTCTCATTTAACAAGCCAAAGTACTTATCAAGGCACAAATAGAATAATTCTCATTTAACAAGCCAAAGTACTTATCAAGGCACAAATAGAATAATTCTCATTTAACAAGCCAAAGTACTTCGTACGTACATTCTTTTCAAAAGACTCCTTTTTATGTAAATCCCAAGATACTAACACCCGTAGTATCAAGGTGTGTCTATTTTTCAAAGTAAGTTACTACACTTTTAGAAATCTCATTTCAAAGCTTGAAATCAAGTAACTTCAAAATTTCACAATCTAGGCAACTTGTGCCCAATAATAAAAATAGACAACTTTCTTAACCTTCCATAAAACCGTTATAACCAACTTCCCATAAAGCCGTTATAACCCTTTATGGTTTTAGACAATTTCATTCTTTTATTATAACCAAGAGACTTATACTTAAAACCAAGTATCACAAACTTTCAAATCAAGTTTCTTAACTTTCAAAAATACTTCAAGTCCCTTAATATTTAGAAAACAAGTTTCTTCTACTTTTAAACCTCAAGTAACTCACACCTTTAAAACAAGTTACTTCTCTTAAATCATGTCATTTCTCCTCTCTTAAAACCATTAAGTAAATCACTCCTTTAACTCCCCTCAAGTCATTACAACAACCCTTAGGTTTTTGGAACTAAGGCACTAGCCAAAAGGTTTGGAAACCACTTCCTTTTTCAAGACTCCATGTACTTAAGTAAAATACTTTCACTTTTAAGAATCCAAACTTCACTAAGGAAATGGATTATACAACTTACAATTTAAACATCAAAGTACAATCAAGGGAGTACATAGAACGAATTCTATTTTAGGCAATCCAAATACAACCAAGGAATGGATCATTTAAGGAGTAGGACATACTTTCTTTATCTTAAGGAATCATGCTAGAAGAGGAGATAGTTCACATACATTTTCGGCTAAATCCACAAGCTAAGCCGAATACGTCATACGTAGAAGTGTCAACCTATAATGGTCACAACAAGACTATCAACTTCTAGTCTCTAACGTAGAATAATACTAAGTATACTGTCTCTAATTCTACGGAAAATCGGGCAGCACTTCCTTTGTTTCTACTCACTTTGCCACCTTTTTCAAGGCCGAATACAATAACCAACACGCCACATTTAAGGCTCAAAACAACAACCAAACAAAGGGGATTACACGCCTTACAATACGTGTAAAATTCCGCCCCACAATTCATACGAAATAGCTCCATAATCTAGCCATTCTCGGCCAACATAAATAATAACACTAAGTCCTTTCCAATCCTTTTCCAATTCCAAGTTCTAAGGTCTAACATGTTATATAGTCATAAACAACTTCAACAACTACAATTTCCTTCTTTTTACAACATGCGACGACTTTACTAATAATCGACTTGAATTGAAATCTTAGGGCTAAACATGCTAGTTTTCGGATTAGGGTTCCAATAGCCAATATACTTATCAAACTTCATACTATATAACTCATGCTTGCTAATATCCATAGCTACAACAACAAGTAAGTCTTAACTATTAAAATGACAAAATTTATACCTTTATAAGCCCTTAAAGTTTCCAAGATTCAAAGTCGCGCCTTAGCAATTCTTAGCTCCTTTCCTTATGTTCCAATCCGCTATTTGAAGCCCTTAGAAGTTCACCACTAACTTCTCTTCCATTTCCAATCAAAACCTAGAAAAGCAACTAGGTTTTCACCTTGCGACTAACACGAAAACTCTCTCTTTCCGGGATTTTTCTATTGAGATACACTTACAATACACTCATGAACCTTGGGTTTAAGTCTTGTGAACAAAGGATCACAAACTAAAAAAATTTTGTGTGGGAATAGGACCTAACCCGAGAGCAAGTCTTGAAGAACACAAGGTTCTCTAATTTTTCTATGTGTAAAATGTCAAGTCTTGCTACTAGTTATGTATATATAACACAATGGAAGGCTTAGATATCAACAAATGTGAGGCTTGGATGAATTTCACTTGGATTAAGCCTATGTGGACAAGTTGACAAGTCAACAATATCAAGCTTGCAAGACTTATCTTCCAAGATGGTCAATGACCATTTTACCCTTACCATAATTTCGACCAAGACCATGTAGGGGTGCCACGTGTCGCCCTCTCATTCGTCCATAAAATTTCGTAACCCTCGTGGGCCCCACAAAACGTAAAATTCCTCGGGTGGGCCCCACATGACTAAATCCGTAAAAATAAATTTCCATAATGTTAAAAGTTCCATATTCCTCAAATAATACATTTTGAGAATTCAATTCTCAACAACGAACATTTATCCGTTCCGACGTTCGGAAGATTTTCCGTCGGAAAAACAATTCTCCCCTTTCGTACTAATTTCCAAGTCTTGATTCCTTACTTACTGTTACACCCCGGAAATTCCAGGATATATTTATAAGGACGTACGTAAGAACTCAAAAATGTTAAGATTTGAGACGAGTAAGTTTGTCGGAATTTTTGGAATTGGTCGGAAACGAAATATTGCGACGAACGGGAGGGCGACACGTGTCACCCCCCCCCCTTATGGTCATGGACGAAATTGTCATGGCTAGAATGGTCATTTGACCATAAATTAAATGACCAAGTCTTGCTAGTCTTGAAGCTTGACAAAGTTGACTAAGTCAAAGGCCACCTAGACTTGATCCATGTGAAACTCATCCAAGCCACACAATTGTGCTAATCTTGACCCTCCATCATGTTATATATTGTATGCTAGTGCAATACAAGCTCCACACTTAGCAAAATTTCAAAAGAAATCTTGAAGAGCTCTTATGTAGCTCTCGGCTTTGAGGATTTTTCAAGAGGGAAAATTTTCAATTTTTGTCCAATAATCTCCCCACTTTAAACCAAGGTACCTAAGGGTATTGTAAGTGTTTCTCAATAGAAAGATCCCGGAAATGTGGTGTTTTCGTATTAGTCGCAAGGCGAAAACCTAAGAGGTTCTTCAACTTTGAAGTTGGAACTTGAAGATGAGTTGTTCATGAGCTTCTAAGGGTTGCTTGGAGTGGATTGGAACATCAAAAGGAGGAGCTAAAGTTGCTAAGGATCGACTTGTAGTCTTGGATCATTTTTGGGCTAAATGAGGTATAATCTTCGTCTTACTTTTGTAATTGAAGATTCAATGTTATTATAAGTTAGAAATGATCATGTGATATGTGTTATGAAGTTTGATAAGTGTTATGGAATTTTAGGAGCTCAAAACCGAAATGGCATGTTTAGCCCTTTGAAATTGAAATACAATTTTGGTCGTTATGTAGAATCGTCGCATGTTTACCTACTTGAGGATTGTAGTAGTTGTAATCGATTGCGGCTTGATATCATGTTATACTAAACCACTTGGATTGAAAAGGGATTTGGAAACGATTTGTATTGTTGCCCCTATGTTTAGCCGAATGGACATTGTAGTTTAGACTAGTTTGTTTTATATTGTGGGGCAGAATTTTACATGTCTTGTTAAGCGTGTAATCCCCTATTGTTAACTACTTTGTTGGGCCTTAAATGTGGCATGTTTAGTTATTGAATTCGGCCTTGAAAAAGGTGGCAAAGTGAGTAGAAACAAAGGAAGTGATGTCCGATTTTCCGTAGAATTTAGTGACTTGCACTTGGAATATTCTACGTTTGAAACTAGAAGTTAATAGACGTACTATGGTCATTATAGGTTGGCATACTACGTACGGCGATTGGACTTAGCAAGTGGATTAAACCGAAGAGGTATGTGGAACTTTCTTATCTCTTGAGCATGATTAAGTTGTAAATGTATAGTACTGAGACGTCAAGATTTTGACAAATCTAGTCTATTTGATATCCTTGGCTTATTTTAAGAATGTCCAAGTTGATTGAGTTAGGGAATTAACTCACTTGTTTAAATATTAAGGATATCTTGGTTTTCAAAAGTTAAGAGACTTTAAGTATGTTGAAAGTATTTTGATACTTGTTTTGTTGGAAAGTTTAAGTCTCTTGGTTATAAGGAAAAATGTAAGTTGGTAATGTATAAGGCTAGTATAACGGCTTTATGGGAAGTTGGTTATAATAGCTTTATGAAAAGTTTAAAGAGTGGTTAACTCTAAGTAATTTAAGTATGTTAAGGGACTTGAAGAGTTTTAAAGTATGTGATACTTGTTTCGTTTTAAACGTATAAGTCCCTTGGATAGGAATTTGTACTTGACTAAGGTATAAAGTGAATATAACGACTTTATGGGGAGTTGGTTATATTGGCTTTATGGAAAGATAAATGGCTTGATTTATTGAAAGGCAATTTGATTTAAAGGCATCAATTGCCTAAGATTTTTATGAGAGAAGAAGTCACTTGATTTAGAAGCCTAATTTTATTTCTAAAAAGTATTGTGACTTGTCTTGAAAAGTAATCGTGACTTGATACTACGGTTATTAGTATCTTGGAAGTTTTATATGAAAGCGAGTCATTTTTTAAAAGAGTAGAAGTACGTAGTACTTTGGGTTAATTCCCGGATTTTTATAAAAGCCATGTTAGTGCCTTAGGTAAAACTAAAATGAGAGTGTATATAAACAAGAATAATAAGAAGTTAGGGGATTTCTTAACTTGCTTATGTATTGTATGATAAGCCGGTAGTGCTTATGTTATGTGTGATAGCCGGATTTGTGCTAGTGATATATTATTCGTTACGGGGTCATTCCCCGGGTTTGTGGCATTTGCCTATTCCGTGGATTTGCTACCCACGATGCGAGGAATACCTCATGCGAGTCCGTAAGGGCTTATGCGGGTGAAATAGTCCCATGCGGGCGGGTCCAGCCTATGCGAGGAATACCTCATGCGAGTCCGTAAGGGCTTATGCGGGTGAAATAGTCCCATGCGAGGAATACCTCACGCGGGTCCACGTGATCTATGCGGGTGAAATAGTCCCAGGTGTAGGATTGCTTAATGATACTGCGGGCGGGTGGTCCTGCTTTGATCGTGAGCTTCCTATTTTATATTGTAAGTATACTCCTATTTTACTCTCATTGTTAGTAAGGCACAGTGTACTGTTTATTGAGCTATCATACATGTCTCCGGTTTTATTATAGACTTATGATTTCATTACGCATTTCGCCCACATATTTGGTACATGTTAGATCGACCTCCTTCGGGCCGCGTTAAATGCCGCAGTAGAGTCTGAGTTGTTGATCCTCGCTCTTAGGATCACTGTTCAGCTGTTGAGAAGCTCTTTTATTCCGGAGGCTTATCCCTGGCATTGCCGGTTGTTGTACATTCAGGGGTATGGCGGGGCCCTGTCCCGCCAAAGTTGTTATTCTTAGAGGTCTGTAGTCACATTGTGGATTGGGTTGTAAAGAAAAAAAATGTACTGTTCTATTTCTGGGTTGAGTATATTTTTACGGAAGGTGGCCTTATCGGCTAGCCTGTTGTTGTTTACTGTCTAAGTTTATATGTATGTTCCGCTGCTATTCTCTGAGGTATACCGGCGTGGTGCCTGTGTAGGGCACCACCGCAGCCCGGTCGGGTCGTGACAAAAGTGGTATCAGAGCAGTTAGTCCTCGGAAAGTGTCTACAGACCGTGTCTAGTAGAGTCTTGATTATCGGTGTGTTGTGCACCACATCAATAATCAGGAGGCTGCAGGGCATTTAGGATTGTTTTCCATTCTTCTCACTCTAAGATCGTGCGATAGAGTTGTATGGTTAGGGTCGTCTCTCCCTAACAGTTATGATTGTTTGCAGCTACGAGAAAGGCAGCAGTGACCCAGGAAGGATTTTGTGGATTGCGTATCCATATAGGTAATGTTTGTAGTATAGTTGGTATTGTGACATACAACTATACGGATTTGTGTTTGGGGGTCACATATGTGTTGCCTAGGATGATTTTAGATTACCAGAATTTGGTAAGGGCTAAATAAATACCGGGAAGGTATGAAACAGTTTAATGAATTCTCATCAAGGTTTTACGTGCTAATTTGAGATAATTAGGAAATGATGAGTTATCGGAAAAGGTAATAGACCCTTAAGAAGTTATTATTAAGAGACTAAGTGGAAGACTATGTTAGTAACTTAAGCTACGTGGTATGCTTAAGGGAATTGTACGGGCGAGATCCGGACGAAGAAAGTATGGTTGTTATGGTCAAGACAACACGATTTTGGTATTACGAGAAGTGTTTGTACCCGGTTACGGGGGTGCTGATAAGATAGGCTTGGAGCATGGAAATTGCGAGCCTAAGAATGTTGATAACCACCGAGACCTTAGATATATAAGGCCTTCTCGGGTAGTAAAGGGTTAAGACGGACCAAGGAAAGAGTTAAATACGACGCCGAGTCGGGTTGGGGATCTATTAAGGGTCGCCCCATAGCTTGAAATGAAATGGGATCAGTTGGTTGTAGTCCCGCTACGTGACAGGGTCACGAGGGTGCAGGGCCCAAGTTTAGTTAACCATTCTTACGGGTTCGTGGATGTGTTCCACCGGAACCATGGTTGTGAGAGCCGGAATAGGCCTTGTATTGTTTAATTTTGTAACTCCAAAGATTGGAGACCCGAATCAGTATGAAGGATATGTACGTACGCTAAAATAGGTTTGGGGGTACGGGAAGAGTACGACCAGTGAAAAAAAAGAAAAAAAGAAGAAGAGAGCAACCAAGTGTAAAGAAATAAAGCCTGAATCCATGAGAACCTTTCGAGGTGACTACACCCGTGAGTGTTGGGTGGTAGCTGAGCGGGTAAATAATAATTACCGGTAACGATACAGTCGTTGGACCCTAGCAGACCTAGCAGAGCTGTTATGACAGACATTGAGGTTATTACGAGTACGGACTAGTTGGCCTATTGTTATGCCAACGTGGACTACAGAGAGAGATTGATTCGGTACCAGTTTCCTGATAAGCCGGTTATCGAGTGGAAAGGAAGAGAAGTGGTGGTAACCAGTGAATTACTCTTCCTTCTTTGACATAATTGAATTTGAAGGAATTTATGTTAAGTGCCCTAGCAGGTACTTGGAGTTGGTTTGGTGTGGCGGTCAGGGCCACGACCTTCCGGATAATTTCAGGAAAATGTGCAAGGCTAGAAAAATAAGTACGGGTGCTGCCGGCGGAAAGCTGAGGGCATTTTTGGTAGGTTGGAAAAATCTACACGAACTTAAAGGCGGTGCGTGATGATTAGCTAATTACTGGAAGAGGACCCTGTGATTAGGGTTGTGACTCCAAGGAAAGTTTAAGAAAAGGAGATAAGTTCTCTTCCCCACGTAAAAGGACAGTTTTGCGTATTATGGGGTTGTGTGTACCCATGTTGTTAGACGAAGGGTATAAGGCTGGTAAGGTCTTCGGTATCGTCATGCCATAGGTTACAGTTGTAGATAACCGTGGGAAAAAGTGTTGTGTTGGGGTAATTAAGAACGACGTACGAATTGGTCGAGGAAGTATCGTAAAGATATAAAGGTAGGTTGCACGAGATATGATTTCCCCAGACTAGTGTAAAGACCAGTAGTAAATAATGGGAAGTAAGAACATTTCGAGGAAATGTGGTAACACCTAGCTATAGGCTCTGCAACTGGGAAAGGAAAAACCAGGTTGCTACTTGACGAGATCAAGGAAATCCCCCCCCCCCCCTAAAATATGATTGACAGTAAGTCTTAGCCGTGAGGCAAGCAAATGAATCAAATCTAAGTTTATTGACCAAGTTTGGTTGCAACAAAGAAAGGGAAACAGAAACCATAAGTGAGATTAAGGATACCCGAATATTTCGCAGGAATGAGAAAGGCTTTCAGTTATTGGAAGATAAGTTGACCACGACTACAGTTCTAACCCCTCTTGTGAGACTAGAGGGTTAGGTTATTATGATAACACGTTGGGTGTCATTAGGCTGTGTCTCGACGCAACCCGATAAGGATAGAGCCTATGTTTTCCCGGTAGTTAGGGAAGCAGGAAAGGAAATTACGCCACTCACGATTTAGAGCTGGCGGCAGTTAAATCATGCCTTGAAGATTTGGGGGCATGACGTATATTAGACTTCATGTGGATATTTGTGCAGACCACAAAAGCCTCCGGAATATCTGCAGACTGAGGCAGTAGAATTTGCGACAGCGATGGTAGTTAGAGTTATTCAAGGATTGTGATATTGATATCCTATACCATCCGGGGAAAGCCAAGACAGTTACAGGTACTCTTTGTCGTGGACCTAAGGGTAGTCTGCCAGATGGGCAGCCAGATAGACAGGATGTGGTCCGTGAGATCCTTCAGTTACCGAGCCTAGGGGTTCGATTATTTGTTTCTAAGGTTAATGAAGTTTAGATCCGAGAGGTTGCCGAGTCTCCCGTCGTTGGGGAGGTAAGGAGGCGACAGTATGAGGATCCAGTTATGATACGGTATCGAAATACGGCTCTCCGAGAAGAGAAGAGCCTGTTAGAGTAGCACCGGATGAGGTGCTGTGAGATGAGGATAGATTGGGTGTACCAGTCTTTGCAGGCTAGTCAGCAGGTTTTAGGGGAGGCATACAGTGCTTATTGCTCAAATTGTTCGGGGTCGACTACGTTGTGTCGTGACCTCAGATGTATGAATGGATAAGATGACCGGAAAAGGGACATAGCGGAGTTTACTGCTTAGTGTCCGAGTTAGTAGCAGGTCATGGTTGTGCACCAGAAGCCCAGTGAGCTAATGCAGGCGATTGAAATCCTAACCTAGATATGAGAGGTATTTAATATGGATCTTGTTACAGGGTGGCATCGTACTCAGAGGAAGTGCGACTCCCTGGGGGTCATGGTAAATAGGCTGACGAAACCAACCGTGTTCTTCCGGTTGGGACCACTTACTCGGCTGAGGTTTGTGCTAGCTTTTATAGCAGGGGGATTGTGAGACTGCACGGGGTTCCTACGTTTATGATGTCAAACAGATGAGCTCGATTACTGATAACTTCTGGAGGTTTTTCAGAAGGGTTTTAGGGACACAGGTGGGTCTCAGTGTTGCATTACACCCTCAGACCGACGGACAGGCAGAGCGTACTATCCAGGCATTTAGGGATAGGTAGCGGGCTTGTGTTGTTGATTTCAGAAATAGTCGGGAGGGTTAATTGCCTCTTGTTGTGTTGCGTACGATAACAGATACCCTTCCAGTGTTCAGATGGCCCTGTATGAGGCCTTGTATGTAAGAAAGTGTAGATCGCCGGTTGGATGGTTCGACATAGGCGAGGTTCAGTTATTTGGTCCAGAATTGATTCAGCGGGATGTGGATAAGGCGAAGCTTATCCAGGAAAGATTATTAGTAAGCTTAGAGTCAGCCGAAGCTTTATATAGATAACCGACGTTGACACATGGGGTTCAGCTTGACATTTTAGTATGAGTATTGTTATGTGGCCTCGTGTGGTAATATTGGTACGTAGGGGTTGTAAAAGAATAATGTCGCTATCTTTAAGTGTGACTCCCGAAAGAACATTCGGGGACGAATGTTTCTAAGGGGGGAAGAATGTTACACCCCGGAAATTCCAGGATATGTTTATAAGGACGTACGTAAGAACTCAAAAATGTTAAGATTTGAGACGAGTAAGTTTGTCGGAATTTTTGGAATTGGTCGGAAACGAAATATTGCGACGAACGGGAGGGCGACACGTGTCACCCCCCTTATGGTCATGGACGAAATTGTCATGGCTAGAATGGTCATTTGACCATAAATTAAATGACCAAGTCTTGCAAGTCTTGAAGCTTGACAAAGTTGACTAAGTCAAAGGCCACCTAGACTTGATCCATGTGAAACTCATCCAAGCCACATAATTGTGCTAATCTTGACCCTCCATCATGTTATATATTGTATGCTAGTGCAAGACAAGCTCCACACTTAGCAAAATTTCAAAAGAAATCTTGAAGAGCTCTTATGTAGCTCTCGGCTTTGAGGATTTTTCAAGAGGGAAAATTTTCAATTTTTGTCCAATAATCTCCCCACTTTAAACCAAGGTACCTAAGGGTATTGTAAGTGTTTCTCAATAGAAAGATCCCGGAAATGTGGTGTTTTCGTATTAGTCGCAAGGCGAAAACCTAAGAGGTTCTTCAACTTTGAAGTTGGAACTTGAAGATGAGTTGTTCATGAGCTTCTAAGGGTTGCTTGGAGTGGATTGGAATGTCGAAAGGAGGAGCTAAAGTTGCTAAGGATCGACTTGTAGTCTTGGATCATTTTTGGGCTAAATGAGGTATAATCTTCGTCTTACTTTTGTAATTGAAGATTCAATGTTATTATAAGTTAGAAATGATCATGTGATATGTGTTATGAAGTTTGATAAGTGTTATGGAATTTTAGGAGCTCAAAACCGAAATGGCATGTTTAGCCCTTTGAAATTGAAATACAATTTTGGTCGTTATGTAGAATCGTCGCATGTTTACCTACTTGAGGATTGTAGTAGTTGTAATCGATTGCGGCTTGATATCATGTTATACTAAACCACTTGGATTGAAAAGGGATTTGGAAACGATTTGTATTGTTGCCCCTATGTTTAGCCGAATGGACATTGTAGTTTAGACTAGTTTGTTTTATATTGTGGGGCGGAATTTTACATGTCTTGTTAAGCGTGTAATCCCCTATTGTTAACTACTTTGTTGGGCCTTAAATGTGGCGTGTTTGGTTATTGAATTCGGCCTTGAAAAAGGTGGCAAAGTGAGTAGAAACAAAGGAAGTGCTGTCCGATTTTCCGTAGAATTTAGTGACTTGCACTTGGAATATTCTACGTTTGAAACTAGAAGTTAATAGACGTACTATGGTCATTATAGGTTGGCATACTACGTACGGCGATTGGACTTAGCAAGTGGATTAAACCGAAGAGGTATGTGGAACTTTCTTATCTCTTGAGCATGATTAAGTTGTAAATGTATAGTACGGTAGACGTACAAGATTTTGACAAATCTAGTCTATTTGATATCCTTGGCTTATTTTAAGAATGTCCAAGTTGATTGAGTTAGGGAATTAACTCACTTGTTTAAATATTAAGGATATCTTGGTTTTCAAAAGTTAAGAGACTTTAAGTATGTTGAAAGTATTTTGATACTTGTTTTGTTGGAAAGTTTAAGTCTCTTGGTTATAAGGAAAAATGTAAGTTGGTAATGTATAAGGCTAGTATAACGGCTTTATGGGAAGTTGGTTATAATAGCTTTATGAAAAGTTTAAAGAGTGGTTAACTCTAAGTAATTTAAGTATGTTAAGGGACTTGAAGAGTTTTAAAGTATGTGATACTTGTTTCGTTTTAAACGTATAAGTCCCTTGGATAGGAATTTGTACTTGACTAAGGTATAAAGTGAATATAACGACTTTATGGGGAGTTGGTTATATTGGCTTTATGGAAAGATAAATGGCTTGATTTATTGAAAGGCAATTTGATTTAAAGGCATCAATTGCCTAAGGTTTTTATGAGAGAAGAAGTCACTTGATTTAGAAGCCTAATTTTATTTCTAAAAAGTATTGTGACTTGTCTTGAAAAGTAATCGTGACTTGATACTACGGTTATTAGTATCTTGAAAGTTTTATATGAAAGCGAGTCATTTTTAAAAGAGTAGAAGTACGTAGTACTCTGGGTTAATTCCCGGATTTTTATAAAAGCCATGTTAGTGCCTTAGGTAAAACTAAAATGAGAGTGTATATAAACAAGAATAATAAGAAGTTAGGGGATTTCTTAACTTGCTTATGTATTGTATGATAAGCCGGTAGTGCTTATGTTATGTGTGATAGCCGGATTTGTGCTAGTGATATATTATTCGTTACGGGGTCATTCCCCGGGTTTGTGGCATTTGCCTATTCCGTGGATTTGCTACCCACGATGCGAGGAATACCTCATGCGAGTCCGTAAGGGCTTATGCGGGTGAAATAGTCCCATGCGGGCGGGTCCAGCCTATATGAGGAATACCTCATGCGAGTCCGTAAGGGCTTATGCGGGTGAAATAGTCTCATGCGAGGAATACCTCACGCGGGTCCACGTGATCTATGCGGGTGAAATAGTCCCAGGTGTAGGATTGCTTAATGATACTGCGGGCGGGTGGTCCTGCTTTGATCGTGAGCTTCCTATTTTATATTGTAAGTATACTCCTATTTTACTCTCATTGTTAGTAAGGCACAGTGTACTGTTTATTGAGCTATCATACATGTCTCCGGTTTTATTATAGACTTATGATTTCATTACAATACTTTCAGTTCCACATATTTGGTACATGTTGTAATCGACTCTCTTCTGGCCGCGTTTATGCCGCAGTAGTACAGGTGCTTGATCCTCGCTCTTAGGATCACCGTTCACCGCTGAGAAGCTCTTTTATTCCGGAGGCTTATCCCTGGCATTGCCGGTTGTTGTACATTCAGGGGTATGGCGGGGCCCTGTCCCGCCAAAGTTGTTATTCTTAGAGGTCTGTAGTCACATTGTGGATTGGGTTGTAAAGAAAAAAAAATGTACTGTTCTATTTCTGGGTTGAATATATTTTTACGGAAGGTGGCCTTATCGGCTAGCCTGTTGTTGTTTACTGTCTAAGTTTATATGTATGTTTCGCTGCTATTCTCTGAGGTATACCTGACAGGGGTGCCCAGGTAGGGCACCAGTCGCGGGCCCGGGGTCGGGTCGTGACACTTACATTCTCTTATACATGTCCTGGACTTACGGGGTGTAACAGTACTCCTATAAATACCCCCCCCCCCCTTAGTGCAAGACATCTTCATCCACAAAACATTTTCCAAGTCTTAAAATCCTCCCCCTTTTAGTTGTAATTCTCGTCCAAGTCCTCTCCCCCCCTTCCTTGTGTTCTAGCCGAAACATACCCCCCTCCCTTGGTAGAAAAATTGTCTTCAAGTATTGTTGCTATGCCAAAATACTTTAGCCCAAATCCCTTGTAGTATTCCCAAGTCACCTCTATACTAAAAGCCCAGAAATACTACTTTATATCCATTAGTCACTAAACGAAACCCTAGGAGAAACTTCATAGTTGGTTGAAGTAGTAAGTAGAAGTTGTGTGGAAACTTCTAAGGGTTTCTTGGAGCTATCGGAGCATGCAAATTAGGAGATAAACGTTGTTCAGGATCGACATTATAACTTGGATAATTTTGGGCTTATCGTGGTATATAATATTATCCTTCTATTGTAATCGGAGATCACATACTGTAGTAATATAGAAATAAGTATAAGATATATAAAAGGATATTAAAGAAGAGAATTGAACTGTAATTACATTGAAGGATATTAAAGAAGAGAATTGAACTGTAATTACATTGAAGGATATTAAAGAAGAGAATTGAACTGTAATTACATTGAAGGATATTAAAGAAGAGAATTGAACTGTAATTACATAGAAGGATGGTATAAGAGAAGAGAATTGAATCAGACTTACATAGATGTATTTACTGATGAACTTGAGTAGTTTGACGGGTAGGGAAATGCTGCCCAATTTTTCGTAGAATTAAGAACCTTCTGCTTAGAATATTCTACAGAGTAGTCTAGACGTTGATAGACGTATTTGACTATTATAGGTTGATACTCTTCGCGCGACATATTAAAGAAGAGTAATACTTGGTTTTTAAACAAAGAGCTTAAGATTATACTAGCTTTATGGGAAGTTAGGTATAATGACATAAGAAAGATAAAAGGGACGGTTTACTTATGTGTTATGAAAGACTTGTAATGATTTCTGGAAAGTATAGTAAGATGGTTTGATGAGTAGACATATTATGATGCTATGTGTGTTAGTATCTTGTAAACGTTTGTATAAAGAGGTTATTCTTATTTGTGCTTATGTTGTTTAACGATAAGTCGTTATGTTATACCACTCACCTCTTGACATGTTATACCGGGGTTGTGCCTCGATGCGAGGGATGCCTCATGCGGGTCCAGGGGACCTATGCGGAGCTACGAGAGTTCCAGGTTAGTGTGCGAGGAATACCTCATGCGGTCTATGTGGCCATGCGGACTACGAGAGTCCAGGACGATGCCGAGGAGTAGCTACCCTCGATGCAGAGAATACCTCATGCGGGCCTAGGTGGCCTATGCGGACTACGGGAGTCCAGGATTAGGCATGCATAATGATACTATGGGCGATTGGCCTTGTTCGATCATTCACAGCCTAGAAAAGACCTGTTACAGTTTACCTATTATTGCTCTTGTTTGTGATGTGGCACTATGTGCGGTTACATTGATTGTTTCGTACCTATTTGTAGAATTGGTTTTAAAATGATATGATTTCATTTAAAGTACTTTACAGTTTCACATACTTGGTACCTGTTGTACTGACCTCCTCCGGGGGGCTGCGTTCATGCCGCAGGTAAGGGAAAGCAGGTGCTAGATCCGCATCCTTAGGATCTTTACTTTGGTGTCAGGAGCTCCATCTTCTCCGGAGGCTCGACTTTTGGGTATGATCTCCCTGTTGTTGTAGATAGTTTTGTACATTCAGGGTATGGCGGGGCCCTGTCCGGCCATAGTTGTTTACTTTCTTTGAGGTTTGTAGTCCTATTGTACAGTTGGGATGTAACTGCCAGACTTGGTTTATATATATATGCCGAAAGGCGACTTTTTCTCCGATAAACTGTGTCTCATTTTACACTTGTTTCATGTCTTGTTTTTATTTTCCGCCGACACTGATGTATGCCTACTGGGTGCCCTGTAAGGCACGATCCACTGCCCGGATCGGGTCGTGACAAAAGTGGTATCAGAGCGATTAATCCTCGGAAAGTGTCTACGCATCGTATCTAGTAGTTTGATTATCTGTGTTGTGCACCACACCAATAATCGTGAGGCTATAGGATATTTAGGATTGGTTTCCATTCTTCTCACTCGAGATCGTGCCTTAGAGTCGTGTTATAAGTTGGACCTCTAACGTATTCCTTTCTCAGACGCTTATGCCTCCACGCAAGGCAACCCGCCCAGGGCAAGGCAGCCGGCGGAGTCGCTAGTTTTACACGTAGGGTCACGAGGCACGTGCCCGGGCCTACCCGAGGCGATACCTGAGACGGCGAGTTCCATGACGCTGCCGGCCCCAGCAGAGACCACGGTACCCGAGCCTCCAGTCCCAAAGCCTGGGGCAGAGGAGATAGGGTACAAGGAGATGGCCCGCCATCGCCGTGATCGTGCAGACACGGGATAGGCCGATGCAGCAGCTTCCAGGGCCCAGCAGCATGGTTCACCCGAGATCGGACGATTTGAGGCTACGGATTTTCCGAGTCAGAGCCCGCCAGAGTTCTATAGGTCGAGGCCTGAGGATGATCCGCAGGAGTTCATCCGTCAGTTACAGAGGATCATGCGAGTGATCAAGGCTTCGGAGACCGAGTCTGTGATCTTCGGTTCGCATCGGCTGCATGATACCGCAATCGACTGGTTTGACTCGTGGGAGCTGTCCCGGGGAGAGCACGCACCTCCAGCTATTTGGGACGAGTTCTCGGAGGCTTTTCTCACTCACTTCTTGCCTCCGCAGATGAAGAGGGCACGGGCCGACAAGTTTTTGATGCTGAGACAGAGAGGGCGCACAATTAGGGAGTACAACGTGGAGTTCGACTCGTTGGCTCGATATGTCCCTGCGTTGGTAGCAGATATGGAGGATGCGGTGCACCGCCACGCCACCGCAAGATGATTATATGGCGAGTCTTGCGCAGTGTAGCTCTTCACCGCATGGACATTGCTCAGACGCAGCTCACGCACTTGGATGCGATGAGCGTAGAGGCCGGCTGTTGACAGCAGAGCAGGTAAAAGGCCGTGACGGCAGGGTCTTTTGGTAGCTCTCAAGGTGGACGGCCATCGCCGCTTCAGATTTGCACCACACCACCGTGAGCACTCTACACCGCCTTCGAGGCGCACCAGGCCCCGTGACTTCGGACGTCCAGTAGTAGAGTGCTAACCGACGACCACCCCTCCGGTGGCCGGCCGGTAGATCCCATTACGGAATTGTGGTACCGCTACGGAGTTTGTTTCACTTGCGCCGCAGGTCACCATGCGAGGAACCGTCCACCGGGCGGCGCAGATGGTAGGGGTCACCTACGTGGTCTGCACGGTCTTCATCTCCTACGCCACTCGCCCGAGGGTAGGTACTCAGGGCCAGCAGGTCGCGGCAGAGGTCGTGGCGCTGGTCCAGCCTAGCGGTCCTCGAACCGCATTTATGCCTGTCCATCGGGCAGAGTCCGAGGCGTCGCCGAATGTTGTCACAGGTACCTTATCAGTTTCTTGTTGTGACGTGTATGCCTTGATAGATCCGGTTCTACTCCCCATATATCTCCCTTATTGCTAGTAGGATAGGGATAGAGCACGAGTCCATAGACTTTCGAGGTAGCTACGCCAGTGGGTGATTCTTGGTAGCTCGGCGGGTATATAGGGCTTGCCTGTCTTTATGCAATCGTCGACCTCAGCCGACTTGATAGAGTGGATATGACCGATTTCGATGTGATCATGGGTATGGATTGGCTAGCTTCTTGCTACGCCAATGTAGACCGCAGGAGAGAGTGGTGCGGTTCCAGTTTCTGGGAGCCGATTATCGAGTGGGAGAATCCGTGTCGCCGAGGGTAGGTTTATTTCCTACCTCAAGGCTAGGAAGATGGTGCGAAGGGTATATCTACCATCTCATTCGGGTGTTTGATCGAGGCTGCGTACCAGATTTCGGTCAGTTCCAATAGTCCGAGAGTTCCGGATGTGTTTCGGATGACCTTCGTATCCTCCTGAGAGGGAGATAGAGTTTTGTATCGATATGCTGCCAGACACTCGGCCTATTTCCATTCCGCCATACAGAATGGAACCTGCCGAGCTGAGAGAGTTGAAGGACCAGCTGAGAGATTTGTTGGAGAAGGGCTTCATCAGGCCTAGTGTTTCTCCCTGGGAGCGCCGGTATTGTTCGTGAAGAAGAAGGACGGGACGTTGCGCATGTGTGTTGATTACAGGCAGCTGAACAAGGTGACCATTAAGAACGAATACCCTTCCCAGGATTGATGATTTGTTCGACCAGTTGCAGGGTGCGAGATGTTTCTCCAAGATTGATCTGCGATCGGGATATCATCAGGTGCGAGTTAGAGAGGCGGATGTCCCTAGGACTGCATTCCGGACCCGGTACGGGCACTATGAGTTCAGGGTTATGTCTTTCGGTTTGACCAATGCTCCGGCGGTATTTATGGATTTGATGAACCAAGTGTTCAAGCCATTTAAGTATACGTTTGTGATAGTATTCATTGATGACATCTTGGTTTATTCCCGCTCAGAGCAGGAGCATGCGGAGCATTTGAGGACTGTGCTGAGAGTTCTCCAGGACCAGCAGTTGTACGCCAAGTTTTCCAAATGTGAGTTTTGGTTGGCTTCGGTGGCTTTTCTTGGGCACATTGTAGGGGCCGATGGTATTCGGGTGGATACGGCCAAGATCGAGGCCAGACTTGGCCTGCACTCACCGCACCGGATGACGCGCGCAGCTCGGCCTCGCAGTTATTATTATCGGCGGTTTGTAGAAGTTTGCTTCTATCTCTCGCACCATTGACTAGGCTGACTCGTAAGCGCTAAGTTTCAGATGACCGATGCTTGGAGCGGGTTTCCGATTCTTGAAGGAGATCGACGACCGCCCCCGTTCTTACTCTTCCAGAGGGTCCAGACGGCTATGTCGTGTATTGTGATGCGTCAGGCATCGGGCTTGGATGTGTGTTGATGTAGCAGGGCAAGGTTATAGCATACGCATACCGACATCTTAAGAAGCATGAGAGGAACTACCCCACCCATGATTTGGAGTTGGCAGCAGTGATTCACGCCTTGAAGATCTGGAGGCACTATTTGTATGGAGTTCATGTGGATATTTACACAGACCACAAGAGCCTCCAGTATATCTTCAGCCAGAGGGAGCTGAACTTACGACAGAGACGGTGGTTAGAGTTACTCAAGGATTATGATGTCGATATCCTGTATCACCCAGGGAAGGCCAACGTTGTGGCAGATGCCCTTAGTCGTAGGTCGATGGGGAGTCTATCAGATGTGCAGCCAGAGAGGAGGGGCATGGTCCGCGAGTTGCATCAGCTAGCGAGCCTTGGAGTCCGATTGATTGATTCTGATAGTAGTGGGGTTCGAGTTCGAGAGGTTGCCGAGTCTTCCATCGTCGAGGAGGTGAAGAGGCAACAGTTTGAGGATCCGGTTTTGACACGGTACCGTGATACGGCTCTTCGTGAGGGGAAGGGTCCTTTTGAGGTAGCACCTGATGGGGTGCTAAGGTTCGAGGGCAGGTTGTGTGTTCCAGATATTGCAGGACTTCGGCAGCAGGTTCTAGGGGAAGCACACAGCGCGCGTTACTCTATCCATCCAGGGTCGACCAAGATGTACCACGACCTCAGATCTGTGTATTGGTGGGATGGCTTGAAGAGGGACGTTGCAGAGTTTGTGGCTCAGTGCCCGTGTTGTCAGCAGGTGAAGGTAGAGCACCAGAGGCCTGGTGGTTTATTGCAGACGATAGAGATCCCGACCTGGAAGTGGGAGGTGATCAACATGGACTTTATCACAGGGTTACCTCACACTCTGAGGAAACATGATTCTATTTGGGTTATCGTCGACAGGCTGACGAAATCAGCTCACTTTCTTCCCGTCAGGACGACTTTTTCGTCTGAGGATTATTCCAGACTTTACATCCGAGAGATCGTGAGACTGCATGGGGTCCCTATTTCTATCATATCTAACCGAGGAGCCCAGTTTACGGCTAACTTCTGGAGGTCTTTCCAGAAGGGATTAGGGACGCAGGTGAGCCTCAGTACTGCATTTCATCCTCATACTGACGGACAGGCGGAGCGTACTATCCAGACACTTGAGGATATGCTACGAGCCTGTGTTATTGACTTCAGGGGTAGCTGGGAGGATCATTTGCCTCTAGTTGAGTTTGCGTATAATAATAGCTACCACTCCAGTATTCAGATGGCGCCTTATGAGGCCTTGTATGGAAGGAAGTGCAGATCGCGGATAGGCTGGTTTGATGTGGGCGAGGTGCAGTTAGGGGGACCAGACTTGATACAGCAGGAAGTGGATAAGGTGAATCTTATCCAGGAGCGGTTGTTGATACCGTAGTCGATGTGTCGTATGCAGATCATCGTCGTCGACATCTGGAGTTCGAGGTTGATGATTGGGTTTTCCTGAAGGTGTCACCCATGAAGGGTGTGATGAGATTCGGGAAGAAAGGGAAACTCAGCCCAAGGTACATTGGGCCTTATCAGATTGTCCGCAGGGTAGGCAAGGTTGCCTATGAGTTGGATCTGCCGTCCGATCTGGAGGCAGTGCATCCGGTTTTTCATGTTTCTATGCTGAGGAGATGTATCGGGGATCCATCTAAAGTGCACCCGATCGACGATGTCCAGGTGATCGAGGGATTATCGTATGAGGAGATTCCCATAGCGATACTCGATCGTCAGGTTAGGCATCTGCGGACGAAGGACGTGGCTTCCGTCAAGGTCTTATGGCGGAACGAGCACAGAGAGGAGATGATGTGGGAAGCAGAGGAGGACATGAGGCAGAAGTATCCTCACCTATTCCCCACACCTCCAGGTAACTCACTTTCCTACTTGTAAATTTTCCTTGGCATGTGTACTTAAGTGTTGTATTGTGGCAATGTGTGGCATTTGCAAACTGTTTAAGTTAAGAGGAACCTTATCATTATCTGTCTTGGGAAGGAACATTCGGGATGAATGTTTCTAAAGAGGGGAAAATGTTATACCCCGTATTTCCTGAGTATGTATGTGAGGGCGTACGTACAAAAGTTTAAGCCTTAGTTAGGCATAAGGGACGAAATTTGTGCACAACTAGCGAAAAAGATTGTTTTTCCGACGGACAATTTTCCGAACCTTGTAAGGGAAATTTGCGTGTTCAATAATTTATTTTTTGCGAATTTTTCCGAGAGATGAAATATTTTGGACCAACGAGAGGGTGACATGTGTCACCCTCAAGTGGACGGTTTGGGTGAGGAAATCTTGGCACGTTTTTTTCAAGGAAAAGGCCTTAAACATTTGGTCAATGTTTGCTAGATATTTTGTGGAGTAGATGGATAAGGTACACATGTGCAAATCTACACCCTCCACTTGCCCTCCACTTGCCTTAATCTTGGCCCTTGGTAGTCCTATAAATACCCCCCCCCCCCCTTAGTGCAAGACTTCTTCATCCACAAAACATTTTCCAAGTCTTAAAATCCTCCCCCTTTTAGTTGTAATTCTCGTCCAAGTCCTCTCCCCCCCTTCCTTGTGTTCTAGCCGAAACATACCCCCCTCCCTTGGTAGAAAAATTGTCTTCAAGTATTGTTGCTATGCCAAAATACTTTAGCCCAAATCCCTTGTAGTATTCCCAAGTCACCTCTATACTAAAAGCCCAGAAATACTACTTTATATCCATTAGTCACTAAACGAAACCCTAGGAGAAACTTCATAGTTGGTTGAAGTAGTAAGTAGAAGTTGTGTGGAAACTTCTAAGGGTTTCTTGGAGCTATCGGAGCATGCAAATTAGGAGATAAACGTTGTTCAGGATCGACATTATAACTTGGATAATTTTGGGCTTATCGTGGTAAATAATCTTATCCTTCTATTGTAATCGGAGATCACATACTGTAGTAATATAGAAATAAGTATAAGATATATAAAAGGATATTAAAGAAGAGAATTGAACTGTAATTACATTGAAGGATATTAAAGAAGAGAATTGAACTTTAATTACATTGAAGGATATTAAAGAAGAGAATTGAACTGTAATTACATTGAAGGATATTAAAGAAGAGAATTGAACTGTAATTACATAGAAGGATGGTATAAGAGAAGAGAATTGAATCAGACTTACATAGACCGTATTTACTGAGACTTGAGTAGTTTGTGTAGGAAATGCTGTCCAATTTTCCGTAGAATTAAGAACCTTCGCTTAGAATATTCTACAGAGTAGTCTAGGCGTTGATAGGCGTGTTGACTATTATAGGTTGATACTCTGCGACATATTCGACTTGGCGGTGGATTTCACGGCGAGGTATGTGATTCTTCCTATCCTCTTGAGCATGATATTTTAAAATATATATATATAGTACGGTAGACGTACGTGTGTTAACTGAACATGGTTTTACTTGACGTCTTTTGATTTGAGTCTAAATAATAAGAATCTTGAAGTATTTCAAAAGAATTATGAATCATTTTTAAAAGAAGAGTAATACTTGGTTTTTAAACAAAGAGCTTAAGAGTTATACTAGCTTTATGGGAAGTTAGTGTTAGATCCCATAAGTCCAGGACATGTAAAAGAGAATGTACGAAAGGAAACAAGACTTGGAAATTGATACGAAAGGAAGAATTGTTTTTCCGACGGAAAATCTTCCGAACGTCGGTAAGGAAAAATGTTCGTTGTTGAGAATTGGATTCTCAAAATGCATTATTTGAGGAATATGGAACTTGTTAACATTATGGAAATTTATTTTTTACGGATTTGGTCACGTGGGGCCCACCCGAGGAATTTTACTTTTTGTGGGGCCCACGAGGGTTACGGAATTTTATGAACGAATGTGAGGGAGACACGTGGCACCCCCACAAGGTCTTGGTCGAAGTTAGAGTGAGGGTAAAATGGTCATTGACCACCTTGGAAGATTAGTCTTGCTAGCATGACATTGTTGACTTGTCAACTTGTCCACATAGGCTTAATCCAAGTGAAATTCATCCTAGCCTCACATTTGTTTAAGTTTAGACCCTCCAATGTGTTTTATATACCCAACTAGTAGCAATACTTGTCATTTTACACTTAGAAAATTTTAGAGAAAGCTTTGTGCTAGCATGTTGCTCTCGGCTTTGGCCATTTAGGAAGAAAAAATTTTGTGATTTTGATCCATTAGCCACAAGACTTTAACCCAAGGTTCCTAAGAGTGTTGTAAGGATATCTCAATAGAAAGATTTCGGAAAAATGGCTTTTTCGTATTAGTCGCAAGGCGGAAACTAAAGGAGTTCTTCAACTTTGAAGTTGGAACTTGAAGATGGGTTCTTCATAGGCCTCTAAGGAGTGTTTGGAACCTAAGGAAAGGAGCTAAGAATTGCTAAGGCGCGATTTTGAATCTTGGAATTTTTAAGGGCTTGGAAAGGTATAATTTTGTCGTTTTAGCAATTAAGTTTACTTATTGATTGTAGCTATGGTTATTAGCAAGCATGAGATGTATAGTATGATGTTTGATAATTATATTGGCTATTGGAACCCTAATCCGAAAATTAGCATGTTAGCCCTATGATTTCAATTCAAGTCGCTTATTTAGTAAAGTCGTCGCATGGTGTAAAAAAGAAGGAAATGGTAGTTGTTGAGGTGGTTTATAACTATATAACATGTTAGACCTTAGAACATGGAATTGGAAAAGGATTGGAAAGGACTTAGTTTTATTATTTATGTTGGCCGAGAATGGCTAGATTATGGGGCTATTTCGTATGAATTGTGGGGCGGAATTTTACATGTATTGTAAGGCATGTAATCCCCTTTGTTTGGTTGTTGTTTGGAGCCTTAAATGTGGCGTGTTGGTTATTGTATTCGACCTTGAAAAAGGTGGCAAAGTGAGTAGAAACAAAGGAAGTGCTGCCCGATTTTCCGTAGAATTAGAGACCGTATACTTAGTATTATTCTACGTTAGAGACTAGAAGTTGATAGTCTTGTTGTGACCATTATAGGTTGACACTTCTACGTACGGCGTATTCGGCTTAGCTTGTGGATTTAGCCGAAAAGGTATGTGAACTATCTCCTCTTCTAGCATGATTCCTTAAGATAAAGAAAGTAAGTTCTACTCCTCAAATGATTCATTCCTTTGTTGTACTTGGATTGCCTAACATAGAATTTGTTCTATGAACTTCCTTGATTGTACTTTGATGTGTAAATTGTCAGTTGTATAATCCATTGCCTTAGTGAAGTTGGATTCTTAAAAGTGAAAGTATTTTACTTAAAGTACATAGAGTCTTGAAAAGGAAGTGGTTTCCAAACCTTTTGGCTAGTGCCTTAGTTCCAAAACCTAAAAGTCATTATAATGACTTTAGGGGAGTCAAATGAGTGATTTACTTAATTGTTTTAAAAGAGGAGAAATGACATGATTAAAGAGAAGAAACTTTGTTTCTAAATATTAAGAGACTTGAAGCATTTTGAAAGTGAAGAACTTGTTTTGTAAGTATGTGATACTTGGTTTTAAAGGTATAAGTCTTTTGGATAAAAAAAGAATGAAATTGTCTAAAAACCATAAAGGGTTATAACGGCTTTATGGGAAGTTGGTTATAACGGATTTATGGAAGGTTTATAAAGTTGTCTATTTTGATTAATGGGCATGAGTTGCCTTGATTGTGAAAATTTGAAGTTACTTGATTTCAAGCTTTGAAATGAGTTTTCTAAAAGTGTAGTAACTTACGTTGAAAAATAGACACACCTTGATACTACGGGTGTTAGTATCTTGGGATTTTACATAAAAATGAGTCTTTTAAAAAGAATGTACGTACGAAGTACTTTGGCTTGTTAAATGAGAATTATTCTATTTGTGCCCTGATAAGTATTTTGGCTTGTTAAATGAGAGTTATTATATTTGTGCCCTGATAAGTACTTTGGCTTGTTAAATGAGAATTATTCTATTTGTGCCCTGATAAGTACTTTGGCTTGTTAAATGAGAATTATTCTATTGGTGCCTTGATAAGTACTTTGGCCTGATTAATTGAGAATTAGTCTAAGTGTGCCTTGATAAGTACTTTGGCTTGATTAATTGAAAATTAGTCTAAGTGTGCCTTGATAAGTACTTTGGCTTGATTAATTGAGAATTACTTTATTTGTGCCCTGATAAGTACTTTGGCTTGTTAAATGAGAATTATTCTATTGGTGCCGTGATAAGTACTTTGGCCTGATTAATTGAGAATTAGTCTAAGTGTGCCTTGATAAGTACTTTGACTTGATTAATTGAAAATTAGTCTAAGTGTGCCTTGATAAGTACTTTGGCTTGATTAATTGAGAATTACTTTATGTGTGCCTTGATAAGTACTTTGGCTTGATTAATGGAGAATTGCCTATATGTGCTGGTGATAGCCTTTGAGTGCAAGTATTATGTTTTATTATGTTGCCGCGACTCGGTTGGAGAATGTGTTGTCTTGTTGTAAGTTACTTGGACGTACCGACAGTGATATGGGATTCCACGGGTATGCTTCCGTTATTTGTAGTACTTGGGTTAAATTCCCGGATTTTTATAGAAGACATGGTAGTGCTTATGTTATGTTTGACGGCCATTGAGATAGGGTAAGAGTATGAGTGAGGTAAACCCCAAGATGCTATACCACCTTCTCCGTGGTAAGAGAGTATAAGTGAGGTAAACCCCAAGACATTATACCCCTTGCTTTGTTTGATGGTCGGTTGAGATAGGGTAAGAGTATAAGTGAGGGTAAACCCCAAGATGCTTTACCACCTTCTCCGTGGTAAGAGTATAAGTGAGGGTAAACCCCAAGACATTATACCCCGCTACCACCTTCTCGCTTTTCTCCGGGCCCGCATGCTTTTTAGGACACAGTGGGACTTGGTGTTCATGTATGCCTATTGGTGTTATACTATATCATGGACTACCTGCGGTGAGAAGGATTCCACGGGCATGATTGATATTGTGGGCGTGAGACCCATGGTTATATTTTAGAAATGACTTGAGGGCATGCGTCCCTGACTTGATATGACTGCTTATGTGTTGTGTATTGTAGGTTGGCTATCATATATGTCTCCTGCTTTGCTTAGACTGTTATGATTTCATTACTGATTTCATCGCTTCACATACTTGGTACATTCTTCAGATCGACCTCCTTCGGGCCGTTCACGCCGCAGTTTAGGTACGATGTTTGGTGATCGGCAGTGTAGGACCGCCGAGTTTTGGATAGCTCCTGCTCAGAGTTTATCTTTTGGTATAGTTCCTTCAAGCATGCTTTTGTACGGTTATGGGTACGGCGGGGCCTTGTCCCGTCATAGTTCAGTATAACTCTTAGAGGTTTGTATTCATATGTGGGATTGGACTCATGTACGGTGTAGTGTCTTTTCATGTATATTATATGGCAGCCTTGTCGGTTTTGCCCTTGTACGTATGTTGGTTTTAAAAAAAAAAAGGTGTTATTTAAATTTCGCAGTTACTTAGTTGTTAAGGTAGAAGGTGCCTGTAGTAGGCACCATCCGGCCCGGGGTTCGGGGCGTGACAGAGTGGTATCAGAGCAGTCAGTCATCGGAATGTCTACAGACCGTGTCTAGTAGAGTCTTGATTATCGGTGTGTTGCGCGCCACACCCATAAACAGGAGGCTACAGGACATTTAGGAGTTGGTTTCTATTCTTCTCACTCTAAGATCGTGCCATAGAGCTGTGTTAGTAAGATAATTCCTCTCTGATGTATTGTTGTGTTACAGTTATGCCTCGAGAGGGCGACACCGCCTGTAGGGCAAAGGAGTAGCAGGAGCTACTAGTCAGACTCAGAGAGTTGATAGGGCTTATGCCCAGGTTATACCGGATGTTGTTCCGCAGTCGGCGAGTTCTTCTGCGCCAGGTTTTGAGGCCCCAGCACCAGAGCCTCCAGTTTCTCAGTTAAGAGAAGACTTTAGGGTCATGAAGGAAGCCATTATGTTATTGACCAAGATAGCGGTTACAGCTTTCTTCAAAGAGAAGTTATTCCAAGACAGTCAGGTGTACAGGGGGTAGAGGGCCAACGCAGAAATCTGCGTAAGAGGGCTAGACCGGTTGGTTATCCCGGTGAGTTTTTGGACGAGCTGCCTCAGCAGCGAGTGAGATATTCGTCCCAGCCTACCCAGTACATACCCCCGCAGTTCACATGTGGGATATTGGACCCCACAAGGTATTTAGGAGCCGGTCCAAGCTCCAGAGGTCGAGGTTCTCAGAGGAGCAGAGGATTTTCTCGGTCGAGGCCACCTATTCCTCAGTGTATCAGATGTGGTAAGCGTCATTCGGGGAAATGCCGTTATGGTACAGGTGTTTGTTATTATTGTGACCGTCCGGGCCACAAGAAGTGGGAATCTCCTATTAGAAAGAGCACCGATAAGGTGGCTCAGCCTATGAGGCCGATGGTTGGTTACCTTTCCTCCACAGTTGTGCGTCCCCCAGGGTAGGGTGTTCAGATATCAGCCAGTCGTGGTAGAGGTCAGGGTGGAGTTTATAGTTCTGGAGGTCCTTCGAACCGCATAGATGACGTGGCTACTAGGCAGGATCAGGAGGCGACATCGCACGGGGTTACAGGTATATTTCGATTCTTTTGAATCATACGAGTGTTGATAGATTCAGATTTTACCCTAGCGTATATGTTTTCCCTTTATTGCTAGAGTTGTAAAGTGATAGTACCCCAGAGGTAGGGATACTTTGATTAGTAAAGTGAGAAGTTAAGAATATTGACAAGAATGATAAGTGAACTGAGACTATAGTTGTGTAGAGTTCACAAGTTGTAATTACCCCGTAACAGTGTAAGACCAATAGGGAAGAATGTACGGTAGTAATACTTTGGCCTATGTGACGAACCTCTAGTGAATAGGAGGATAGGGTGAGAAGTACCTTTAGATAAGAGAAAGATTTATTTCAGACTAAGAATGAGAAGTTAAGTGTGACGATGAGTCGGGTTATGGACACATTTCGGGTCAACCGGTAGTATGGAATGGGGTGATGTCGCTAGAAATGGTCCCGCATGTGGTAGGGTCCCGAGGGTGCAAGGCCCAAGTCTAGTTGATCGTTGTACGAGTTCGTGGATGCGTTCCACCGGAACTAGGTCGTAAGGATCGAGAAGAGCCTTAGCGGAAATTCAAGTAGCATAATGGCCAAGTTGGTTAGTAACTCCAAGGATTGGGGAACAGAAACAAAATTTGAGATTTTGTACGTGTACTAGATGAGTTTGAAAGTACGAGAAAGTATGACAAGTAAGGAAAGAAAGGAACCTCTAAGGATCCCGTGTTTGGGAAGACTGTAATCTTCGAGTTTTGTGAGAAGGGACCACGGACGGAAGGTCCATTATTATGTTCATGTGTGCTATGAGGTGGCCATGTGTGGCATCATTGGTCTTGTGCAGTTTTGACTGTTAGGCATAGTATAGAGATTATGCCGGAGTTTGTAGATCTTGGCAACCGACTAAGAACATTCGGGGACGAATGTTTCTAAGGGGGGAAGAATGTTACACCCCGTAACTCCAGGACATGTAAAAGAGAATGTACGAAAGGAAACAAGACTAGGAAATTGATACGAAAGGAAGAATTGTTTTTTCGACGGAAAATCTTCCGAATGTCGGTAAGGAAAAATGTTCGTTGTTGAGAATTGGATTCTCAAAATGCATTATTTGAGGAATATGGAACTTGTTAACATTATGGAAATTTATTTTTTACGGATTTGGTCACGTGGGGCCCACCCGAGGAATTTTACTTTTTGTGGGGCCCACGAGGGTTACGGAATTTCATGAACGAATGTGAGGGCGACACGTGGCACCCCCACAAGGTCTTGGTCGAAATTAGAGTGAGGGTAAAATGGTCATTGACCACCTTGGAAGATTAGTCTTGCTAGCATGACATTGTTGACTTGTCAACTTGTCCACATAGGCTTAATCCAAGTGAAATTCATCCTAGCCTCACATTTGTTTAAGTTTAGACCCTCCAATGTGTTTTATATACCCAACTAGTAGCAAGACTTGTCATTTTACACTTAGAAAATTTTAGAGAAAGCTTTGTGCTAGCATGTTGCTCTTGGCTTTGGCCATTTAGGAAGACAAAATTTTGTGATTTTGATCCATTAGCCACAAGACTTTAACCCAAGGTTCCTAAGAGTGTTGTAAGGATATCTCAATAGAAAGATTTCGGAAAAATGGTTTTTTCGTATTAGTCGCAAGGCGGAAACTAAAGGAGTTCTTCAACTTTGAAGTTGGAACTTTAAGATGGGTTCTTCATAGGCCTCTAAGGAGTGCTTGGAGCGGTTTGGAACCTAAGGAAAGGAGCTAAGAATTGCTAAGGCGCGACTTTGAATCTTGGAATTTTTAAGGGCTTGGAAAGGTATAATTTTGTCGTTTTAGCAATTAAGTTTACTTATTGATTGTAGCTATGGTTATTAGCAAGCATGAGATGTATAGTATGAAGTTTGATAATTATATTGGCTATTGGAACCCTAATCCGAAAACTAGCATGTTAGCCCTAAGATTTCAATTCAAGTCGCTTATTTAGTAAAGTCGTCGCATGTTGTAAAAAAGAAGGAAATGGTAGTTGTTGAGGTAGTTTATAACTATATAACAAGTTAGACCTTAGAACTTGGAATTGAAAAAGGATTGGAAAGGACTTAGTTTTATTATTTATGTTGGCCGAGAATGGCTAGATTATGGGGCTATTTCGTATGAATTGTGGGGCGGAATTTTACACGTATTGTAAGGCGTGTAATCCCCTTTGTTTGGTTGTTTTTTGGAGCCTTAAATGTGGCGTGTTGGTTATTGTATTCGACCTTGAAAAAGGTGGCAAAGTGAGTAGAAACAAAGGAAGTGCTGCCCGATTTTCCGTAGAATTAGAGACCGTATACTTAGTATTATTCTACATTAGAGACTAGAAGTTGATAGTCTTGTTGTGACCATTATAGGTTGACACTTCTACGCACGCGTATTCGCAGCTTGTGGATTTAGCGAAAGGTATGTGAACTATCTCCTCTTCTAGCATGATTCCTTAAGATAAAGAAAGTAAGTTCTACTCCTCAAATGATTCATTCCTTGGTTGTACTTGGATTGCCTAACATAGAATTTGTTCTATGAACTTCCTTGATTGTACTTTGATGTGTAAATTGTAAGTTGTATAATCCATTGCCTTAGTGAAGTTGGATTCTTAAAAGTGAAAGTATTTTACTTAAAGTACATAGAGTCTTGAAAAGGAAGTGGTTTCAAACCTTTGGCTAGTGCCTTAGTTCCAAAACCTAAAGGTCATTATAATGACTTTAGGGGAGTCAAATGAGTGATTTACTTAATTGTTTTAAAAGAGGAGAAATGACATGATTAAAGAGAAGAAACTTGGTTTCTAAATATTAAGAGACTTGAAGCATTTTGAAAGTGAAGAACTTGTTTTGTAAGTATGTGATACTTGGTTTTAAAGGTATAAGTCTCTTGGATAAAAAAAGAATGAAATTGTCTAAAAACCATAAAGGGTTATAATGGCTTTATGGGAAGTTGGTTATAACGGCTTTATGGAAGGTTTAGAAAGTTGTCTATTTTGATTAATGGGCATGAGTTGCCTTGATTGTGAAAATTTGAAGTTACTTGATTTCAAGCTTTGAAATGAGTTTTCTAAAAGTGTAGTAACTTACGTTGAAAAATAGACAAACCTTGATACTACGGGTGTTAGTATCTTGGGATTTTACATAAAAAGGAGTCTTTTAAAAAGAATGTACGTACGAAGTACTTTGGCTTGTTAAATGAGAATTATTCTATTTGTGCCCTGATAAATACTTTGGCTTGTTAAATGAGAATTATTCTATTTGTGCCCTGATAACTACTTTGGCTTGTTAAATAAGAATTATTCTATTTGTGCCCTGATAAGTACTTTGGCTTGTTAAATGAGAATTATTCTATTGGTGCCTTGATAAGTACTTTGGCCTGATTAATTGAGAATTAGTCTAAGTGTGCCTTGATAAGTACTTTGGCTTGATTAATTGAAAATTAGTCTAAGTGTGCCTTGATAAGTACTTTGGCTTGATTAATTGAGAATTACTTTATTTGTGCCCTGATAAGTACTTTGGCTTGTTAAATGAGAATTATTCTATTGGTGCCTTGATAAGTACTTTGGCCTGATTAATTGAGAATTAGTCTAAGTGTGCCTTGATAAGTACTTTGGCTTGATTAATTGAAAATTAGTCTAAGTGTGCCTTGATAAGTACTTTGGCTTGATTAATTGAGAATTACTTTATGTGTGCCTTGATAAGTACTTTGGCTTGATTAATGGAGAATTGCCTATATGTGTTGGTGATAGCCTTTGAGTGCAAGTATTATGTTTTATTATGTTGCCGCGACTCTCGGTTGGAGGTCACCGTCTTGTCAGAAGTTACTTGGACGTACCGACAGTGATATGGGATTCCACGGGTATGCTTCCGTTATTTGTAGTACTTGGGTTAAATTCCCGGATTTTTATAGAAGACATGGTAGTGCTTATGTTATGTTTGACGGCCGGTTGAGATAGGGTAAGAGTATGAGTGAGGGGTAAACCCCCAAGATGCTATACCACCTTCTCCAGGGTAAGAGTATAAGTGAGGGGTAAACCCCCAAGACATTATACCCCCTGCTTGCTTTGTTTGATGGTCGGTTGAGATAGGGTAAGAGTATAAGTGAGGGGTAAACCCCCAAGATGCTTTACCACCTTCTCCAGGGTAAGAGTATAAGTGAGGAGTAAACCCCCAAGACATTATACCTCGCTTACCACCGCCGCTTTTTCTGCTGGGCCCGCATGCTTTTAGGACACAGGTGGGACTTGGTGTTCATGTATGTCTATTGGTGTTATACTATATCATGGACTGCCGGCAGTGAGGAAGGATTCCACGGGCATTATTGATATTGTGGGCGTGAGACCCATGGTTATATTTTAGAAATGACTTGAGGGCATGCGTCCGTGACTTGTTATGACTGCTTATATGTTGTGTACTGTAGGTTGGCTATCATACATGTCTCCAGTTTTGCTTAGATCATATGATTTCATTACGATTTCATCGCTTCACATACTTGGTACATTCTTCAGATCGACCTCCCGGGGTGCGTTCATCTGCCGCAGTTTAGGTACGCTGTTTGGTTATCGGCAGTGTAGGACCGCCGTAGTTTTTGGATAGCTCCCCCTGTTCAGGAGTTTATCTTTTTGGTATAGTTCCTTCAGTACAGGCTTTTGTACGGTTATGGGTACGGCGGGGCCTTGTCCCGTCATAGTTCAGTATAACTCTTAGAGGTCTGTATTCATATGTGGGATTGGACTCATGTACGGTGTAGTGTCTTTTCATGTATATTATATGGCAGCCTTGTCGGCTTTGCCCTTGTACGTATGTTGGTTTTAAAAAAAAAAGTGTTATTTAAATTCCGCAGTTACTTAGTTGTTAAGGTAGAAGGGTGCCCAGGTAGGGCACCAGTCACGGTCCCGGGGTTCGGGGCGTGACAGTTAGGTATAACGAATTAAGAAAGATAAAAGGGACGGTTTACTTATGTGTTATGAAAGACTTGTAATGATTTCTGGAAAGTATAGTAAGATGGTTTTATGAGTAGACATATTATGATGCTATGTGTGTTAGTATCTTGTAAACGTTTGTATAAAGAGGTTATTCTTATTTGTGCTTATGTTGTTTAACGATAAGCCGTTATGTTATACCACTCACCTCTTGACATGTTATACCGGGGGTTAAGCTGCCCCCCGATGCGAGGGATGCCTCATGCGGGTCCAGGGGACCTATGCGGAGCTACGAGAGTTCCAGGTTAGTGTGCGGGGGAATACCTCATGCGGTCTATGTGGCCATGCGGACTACGAGAGTCCAGGACGATGCCGAAGAGTAGCTACCCTCGATGCGGGGAATACCTCATGCGGGCCTAGATGGCCTATGCGGACTACGGGAGTCCAGGATTAGGCATGCATAATGATACTATGGGCGATTGGCCTTGCTTCGATCATTCGCAGCCTAGAAAAAACCTATTACAGTTTACCTATTATTGCTCTTGTTTGTGATGTGGCACTATGTGCGGTTACATTGGTTGTTTCGTACCTATTTGTAGAATTGGTTTTAAAATGATATGATTTCATTTAAAGTACTTTACAGTTTCACATACTTGGTACCTGTTGTACTGACCTCCTTCGGGGGGCTGCGTTTATGCCGCAGGTAAGGGAAAGCAGGTGCTAGATCCGCATCCTTAGGATCTTTACTTTGGTGTCAGGAGCTCTATCTTCTCCGGAGGCTCGACTTTTGGGTATGATCTCCCTGTTGTTGTAGATAGTTTTGTACATTCAGGTATGGCGGGCCCTGTCCGCCATAGTTATTTACTTCCTTAGGTCCGAAGTCCTATTATGCATTGGGATGTAATCGCGGACTTGGTTTATATATATATGCCGAAAGGCGACTTTTCTCCGATAAAGCGTGTCTCATTTTACACTTGTTTCATGTCTTGTTTTTATTTTCCGCGACACGATGTATGCCTACTGGGTGACGGGTAAGGCACGATCCACGGCCCGGATCGGTCGTGATAAATGTAAGGTCACGTAGTCTGCCCATAAAGGTATACTGCCCGGCCCAATCCTGGGACGCGGTAAGGTCACATAGTCTGCCCATAAAGGTATACTGCCCGGCCCAATCCTGGGACGCGGTAAGGTCACATAGTCTGCCCATAAAGGTATACTGCCCGACCCAATCCTGGGACGCGGTAATGTCATATAGTCTGCCCATAAGGTATACTGCCCGGCCCATTCCTGGGACGCGATAAGGTCACATAGTCTGCCCATAAAGGTATACTGCCCGGCCCAATCCTGGGACGCGGTAAGGTCACATAGTCTGCCCATAAAGGTATACTGCCTGGCCCAATCCTGGGACGCGGTAATGTCATATAGTCTGCCCATAAAGGTATACTGCCCGGCCCAATCCTGGGACGCGGTAATGTCATATAGTCTGCCCATAAAGGTATACTGCCCGGCCCATTCCTTGGACGCGGTAAAGTCATGTAGTCTGCCCATAAAGGTATACTGTCCGGCCCAATCTGGGACGCGGTAAGGTCATATAGTCTCCGGGAATTTAACCCAACGTACTACGTACCTCTACTCCTTTAGAATGACTATTTTTCAAATGAAACTTCCAAGATACTAATAACCGTAGTATCAAGTCATACATACTTTTCAAGACAAGTCACATTACCCTTTTTAGAAATACAATTACCGTCTTCTAAATCAAGTGACTTCTTTCTTTAAAACCTTAAGCAATTGGTACCTTTAAAACAATTTGCCCTTCTTTATTTCAAATCATTTTTTTGCATACATTACTGAAGAAAATCATTCTTTTAATCTTCCATAAAGTTGTTATAACCAACTTCCCATAAAGCCGTTATAACTCTTTATGTCTTAGACAAATTCATTCCTTTTATAACCAAGAGACTTATACTTTCAAATCAAATCACATAACTTTCAAAATACTTCAAGTCTCTTAACTTTTAAGAAAACAAGTTTCTTAACTTTAGAATGGCAAGAAATCAATACTTTCCAAATCAAGTATTCTATACTTTTAAATCAATTCATTTCTTCCTTTAAGAATCAAGTCCCATAACTTGAAAAATAAAGTTCCTTAACCTTTTCAGAAATAAAGGTTCATAGTCTTAAAACTTCATGACATAAAACTCTTTTAATTTAAGTAACATATGCTTTTATGAGTTGTGAATAAGTTATACTTATTTATAACGATCTTAATCAAGTAGCCATGATCTAGAAAATGTAATACAATTTTGTCTTATCTTAGCTTCTATGCAGATGGAGAATTCTACTCATTTTTAACTTAATTGATTGTCATTACATTTTCGTTTATTAACGCTGCAGTGGCTTGTTCGATACTTATTCTCATTTGTGTCGTAACTTAGCCAAGTCCACTTGGCTCCACATACCTCCTAACGACTCTTACCAACATCCCCCATAAGACTTGGTAAGAACTTAGGATAACTTAGACATAACCTTTACGTAGAGTAAATCGACATACATACCTCTTAACTTCTAAGAGTAGAAGGAATCATGAAATAGTACTACATGTATATTCAATACATAGAATCATGTCAAAAGAAGGAAGAGGTTCACATACCTCGCGACGATTATCGACAAATAGCAAAATGCTCCAAAGTACTTCAACCTTGATAGCTATTCCATCCTTCAAGTAGAATACGCTATACTTAGTACTTCAACCTATAATGGCCATAATATGTCCATTAAACCTCTAACTTCAAACGTAGAATATTCTAAGTGCAAAGTCACTAAATTCTACGGAAAATCGGACAACACTTCCTTTGTTTCTACATACTTTGCCACCTTTTTCAAGGCCGAATTCAATAACCAAACACGCCACATTTAAGGCCCAACAATTCAGCTAACCAAAGGGGATTACACGCCTTAACAGGACGTGTAAAATTCCGCCCCACAAATTAATACGAAACTAGTTCCATATTTAAAGTCATTCTTGACTAAACATATACAACAACACAAAGTCCTTTTTTTCCAATTCTTTTTCAATCCAACTTCTTAGGTCTAACATGTTATATTGTCATAAACAACTTAACAATTATAATTCCTTCCTTATATAACATGTGACGATTAAACTAATAATCCAATTGAATTGAAATCTCAAGGGCTAAACATACTAGTTTTCGGATTAGAGTTCTAATATCCAATACACTTATCAACTTCATAATATATATCTCATACTTGCTAATATCCATAGCTACAACAATAAGTAATCTTAATTACTAAAACGACAAGAATTATACCTTTACGAGCCCTTATAATTTCCAAGATTCAAAGTCGCTCCTTAGCAATTCTTAGCTCCTTTCCTTTACGCTCCAATCCGCTATTTGAAGCCTTTAGAAGCTCACAACCAACTTCTCTTCCATTTCCAATCAAAACCTATGAAAATGCCTTAGGTTTTCGCCTTGCGACTAACGTGAAAACGCCGTTTTTCCGAAATCTTTCTATTGAGATATCCTTACACTAACCTTAGGGACCTTGGGTTAAAGTCTTGTGAATTATGAACCAAAATTGCAAAACTTTCTTGTTCTATCCATTGACAAAGCCGAGAGCTCTTTTGTTCAAGACATGGTCTTGAAATTTTTTCTAAGTGTTAAAAGAGCTAGTCTTGCACTAGTTGTGTATATATAATACAATGGAGGGTCTAGATTACAACACATGTTAAATTTGGATGAAAGGGATCAAGCCAAGTGGCTCTTGACTTAGTCAACAATGTCAAGCTCAAGCTTAGCAAGACTTTCTCATCTTTACAATGGTCAAATGACCCTTTTGCCCTTGAATTAATTCGACCAAGCCATGTGGGAGGGGTGCCACGTGTCGCCCTCCCATTCGTCCATAAAATTTCGTAACCCTCGTGGGCCCCACAAAACGTAAAATTCCTCGGGTGGGCCCCACATGACCAAATCCGTACAAATAAATTTCCATAATGATAATACATTCCATAATCCTCAATTAATGCATTTTGAGAATCCAATTCTCTTCAACAAACATTTTTCCTTTCCGACGTTCGGAAGATTTTCCGTTGGAAAAACAATTCTTCCTTTCGTACCTTTTTCAAGTCTTGTGTTCCTTACATACATTCTCTTAAACATGTCCTTGAACTACGGGGTGTAACATTCTTCCCCCCTTAGAAACATTCGTCTCCGAATGTTCTTTCGGAGTCCAATCTAATTAGATAGCGACATAGTCTCCTTTTACTACACCCTTCATACAACATATGCCACACATGGCCACATAACAATACTTATACTAAGATGTCAACCTTGGCACTCACGAAGCCAACTAGTCCATACCCATAATGACCTCAAAGTCTGTCGTAATCATCTCTACTAGGTCTACTAGGGTCTAACGACTGTATCATCACCGGGCAAATCTCATATACCCGTTCAGCTACCACCCCAAACACTCATGGGTATAGTTACCTCGAAAGGTTCTTATGGATTCAGGCTCTATTCCTTTACACTTGGTTGTCACCTTCCTTACTGGTCGCACTCTTTCCGTACTTCCAACTCATACTAGCATACATACATAACCCCCATACCGATCCTGGCCCCCAATCTTTTGGAGTCACTATTTTAAACAACATAAGGCCATTTTCGGCTCTCACAACCTGGTTTCGGTGGAACGCGTCCACGAACCCGTAAAACAATTAGCTAGACTTGGGCCTTGCATCCTCGTGACCCTATCACGTAGCGGAACTACTACCAATCGATCCCACTCTATATCAGGCTATGGGGCGACCCGTAACAGGTACTCACCCCGACCCGCCATCGCACTTAACTCTTACTCTTAGTCTGAATAAAATCTTATTGCCCGAGAAGGCCTTATATATACCTAAGGTCTCAGCGGTCATTAATACTCTTAGGCTCGCAATTTCCATGCTCCAAGCCTACCTTATCAGTCCCCCCGTAAACGGGTACAAAAACTTCTCATAATACCATAATCATGTTGTCTCGGTCACAACCATTACTTACTCTATACGGACCTCATCCGTACAATTCTCTTAAGCCTACCACGTAGCTTAATATATTAACATGGTATTCCATTAGGTTTTTTAACATGACATCTTAAGGGTTCACTGCCCTATCAGACTGTTCATCATTTCCCAATTATCCCAAAATAAAACATAAGACCTTGGCGAGAATTCATTAACTGTTCCATACCTTCCCGGTATCTAGTTAGTCTTTACCAACTCCTGGTAATCTAAAATCATTCTAGGCAACACGCGTCTGACCCTCATACATAACTCGGTATAACTGTATGTCACAATGCCAACTATACTATAACCATTACCAACCTGATACGAAATCCACATAGTCCTTCCTGGGTCACTGGTGCCTTTCTCGTGGCTGCAATCAACATAACTCGTTAGGGAGAGATGACCCTAACAACACAGCTCTACCGCACAATCTCAGAGTGAGAAGAATGGAAACCAATCCTAAATGTCCTGCAGCCTCCTGATTATAGATGTGGTGCACATCACGCCGATAATCAAGACTCTACTAGGAACGGTCTGTAGACACTTTTCGAGGACTAATTGCTTTGATACCACCTTTGTCACTGTTACACCCCGGAATTTCAGGATATGTTTATAAGAATGTACGTAAGAACTCAACAATGTTAAGGTTTGAGACGAGTAAAAATTTATCGGAATTATGAAATTGTCGGAAAACGTTAGTGTTGTGACGAATGGGAGGGCGACACGTGCCACCCCCCCCCCCCCTTAGCAAGGCCTTGGACGAAATGGCATGGCCAATATGGTCATTGACCATAAGTCTTCTATGGCTAAGTCTTGCAACTTGTAGCATGAGAACATTGACTAAAGTCAAAGGTCCCACTTTGGTCTTGATATTTTTAGTAGACTTCATCTAAACCACCCATGTGTTTTTATCATAACCCTCCAAGGTGTTTTATATTACTACTAGTAGAGAGAGGGAGTTTAACACTTAGAAAATTTTACAAAAAGATTTGAAGAACACTTTGGGGGTCTCGGGTTCACCTAGGGGAAAGAAGAAATAATTTTCGTTTCTTGTCCATTTGATTCCACACTTTAAACCAAGGTTCTTAGGTGTATTGTAAACACATCTCAATAGAAAAATCTTGGAAAAAGGTTGTTTACGGGTTAGTCGCAAACGAAAACCTAATGGTCTTTCTAGGTTTTGTGTTGGAGTTTTGAAGGATAATAGTTGGTGTTGTTCTAAGGGTCTCAACAAGCGGATTGAAGTATCTTGGAAAGACTCTAAACTACTAAGGAGAGACTTCGGATTGGAGTTGGATTAAGAATCGTTAAGGTATAATCTTGTCTTTTAAAGGTGTTACAAGATTACATAATTATATTGTTGTTGTTAGCTTTACTTGTTGCTAGCATGAAGTTGATAGGTTGAAGTTATAAGTATTATGGATTTCTTGTAGCTAAATCCGAAATGTTATACAAGCCACTTGGAATTGGATTACTAATTTAATCGTTGTTAAAAATCGTCGCATGTTACTTACTTAAAGATTATGGTTATTATAATCAAATGCGACTTGATATCATGTTATGCTACCAATATGGATTGAAATGGAATTTGGATAAGAATTGGTTTTGTTGAACTCAAGGTGGCCGATTTTGGACTACTTTCTATATAATTGTGAGCCAATTGGGGCTGTTTAGTTAGTCATTTGCATTGGACTACTTTCTATAAAATTGTGAGCCAATTGGGGCTGTTTAGTTAGTCATTTGCATTGGACTACTTTCTATTTAATTGTGAGCCAATTGGGGCTGTTTAGTTAGTCATTTGCATTGGACTACCTTCTATATAATTGTGAGCCAATTGGGGCTGTTTGGTTATTGTATTTTCGGCCTTGAAAAAGGTGGCAAAGTGAGTAAATACAAAGGAGGTCTTTGTCCGATTTTCTCAGAGAAAATGGAGACTTTACACTTATAATATTCTACATTAGAAGTAAGGCGTTAATAGACGTATTGTGAATATTATAGGTTGATATACTACGGGCGGGACTTTGTACTTGGCAAGTGGTTTGACCCGACAAGGTATGTGGAACTTTCTTATCTCATTGAGCATGATTAAGTTGTAAAGGTATAAGTACGATAGACGTACAAGATTTTGACAATCTAGTCTATTTGATATCCTTGGCTTATTTTTAAGAATGCCCAAGTTGTTTGAGTTAGGGAATTAACTCACTGGTTTAATTATTAAGGATATCTTGGTTTTCAAAAGTTAAGAGACTTTAAGTATGTTGAAAGTATTTTTGATACTTGTTGTTATGGAAAGTTTAAAGAGTGGTTTACTCTAAGAAATTTAAGTATGTTAAGGGACTTGAAGAGTTTTAAAGTATTGCGATACTTGTTTCGTTTTAAACGTATAAGTCCCTTGGATAGGAAATTGTACTTGACTAAGGTATAAAGTGAATATAACGACTTTATGGGGAGTTGGTTATATTGGCTTTATGGAAAGATAAATGGCTTGATTTAATGGAAGGCAATTCGATTTTTAAGGCATCAATTGCCTAAAGATTTATAAGAAAAGGAGTCACTTGATTTAGAAACCTAACTTTATTTCTAAGAGTATTGTGACTTGTCTTGAAAAGAAATTGTAACTTGATACTACAGTTATTAGTGTCTTGGAAGGATTATAATGAAATGAGTCATTTTAAAAAAGAATAGAAGTACGTAGTACTTTGGGTTAAATTCCCGGATTTTTATAAAAGACATGATAGTGCCTTAGGTAAACTAAAATGAGAGTGTATATATGTATAACAAGAATAAGAAGTTAGGAATTTCTTAACTTACTTATGTATTGTATGATAAGCCGGTAGTGCTTATGTTATGTGTGATAGCCGGATTTGTGCTAGTAACATATTATTCGTTGCGGGGTCATTCCCCGGGTTTGTGGCATTGCATATTTCCGTGGATTTGCTACCCACGATGCGAGGAATACCTCATGCGAGTCCGTAGGGCTTATGCGGGTGAAATAGTCCCATGCGGGTCCAGCCTATGCGAGGAATACCTCATGCGAGTCCGTAAGGGCTTATGCGGGTGGAATAGTCCCATGCGAGGAATACCTCATGCGGGTCCACTGGATCTATGCGGGTGAAATAGTCCCGGGAATAGGATTGCTTAATGACACTGCGGGCGGGTGGTCCTGTTTTGATCGTGAGCTTTCCTACTTTATATTGTAAGTATACTCCTATTTACTCTCATTGTTAGTAAGGCACAGTGTACTGTTAATTGAGTTATCATACATGTCTCCAGTTTTATTATAGACTTATGATTTCATTACAGTACTTTCAGTTTCACATATTTGGTACATGTTGTACTGACCTCCTTCGGGGGGCTGCGTTCATGCCGCAGGTAGAGTACAGGTTGCTGATCCTCGCTCTTAGGATCACTGTCAGCTGTTGAGAAGCTCTTTTTTTTCCGGAGGCTTATACATGTTATTGTCGGTTATTGTACATTCAGGGGTATGGCGGGGCCCTGTCCCGCCAGAGTTGTATTCTTAGAGGTCTGTAGTCACATTGTGGATTGGGTTGAAGAATAAAAATGTACTGTTTTATTGATATAGTTTATAGGAGGTGGCCTTATCGGCTAGCCTGTTGTCATTTTATGTTTAAGTACTTTTTCAGTTGTGTATGTTCCGCTGCTATTCTCTGATGTTTACCGAGAGGGGTTCCCAGGTAGGGCACCCTTCTAATCATACAACATAATAAACTGCGGAAGATAAATAACACCCTTTTTTTTTAATCCAAGGCCAAGCCGATAAGGCTGCCATAATCATAATAATTACCCGAAAGGGTCTACACTGTATAACAATGTAAAAAAAACAACTCTAGCCAATCCATCCCACAGATGAATACAGACCTCTAAGATTTGTACAAATACCATGGCGGGACAAGGCCCCGCCGTACCCCTGAATATACATAGCCATGACAACTCCGGAACATTGGAGCCATCTCAAAATGCTGAACCAGGATCCTAAGCTCGCGGATCCACAACTGTGTACCTAAACCTGCGGACATGAACGCAGCCCCCGAAGGAGGTCAGTACAATAGGTACCGAATATGGAACAGAAATAAGGTACAGTAAACAAATCATAACTGTACAAAAGAATGACAGAGGCAAGTATAAAAAAGGGTAAATACCTGAACCTACCATGTCATTACCATCTCGTGAACTTAATCGTACCTTATTATCTTTTCCCATTTTTTTTCAATAAAAGTTATAGTCACTTTCTTACGTACATACTTAGGAAAATCATCAAGTTCATTACCATATAACTTACTTACCTTACATAACATAATCCGACCTTTTACGAGGGACGCCAGACTACCCGCCAACTGGGACGCGATAAAGTCACATAGTCCGCCCATAAAGGTATACCGCCCCAATCCTGGGACGCGGTAAGGTCACATAGTCTGCCCATAAAGGTATACTGCCCGGCCCAATCCTTGGACGCGGTAAGGTCACATAGTCTGCCCATAAAGGTATATTGCCCGCCCAACTCGACGCGGTAGCGTCACATACCGCCCATAAAGGTATCGCCCGCCCAATCTCGATGCGGTAAGGTCACATAGTCTGCCCATAAAGGTATACTGCCCGGCCCAATCCTGGGACGCGGTAAGGTCACATAGTCTGCCCATAAAGGTATACTGCCCGGCCCAATCCTTGGAAGCGGTAATGTCATATAGTCTGCCCATAAGGTATACTGCCCGGCCCATTCCTGGGACGCGGTAAGGTCACATAGTCTGCCCATAAAGGTATACTTGTTACACCCCGTAAGTCCAGGACTTGTATAAGAGAATGTACGTAAGGAATCAAGACTTGGAAATTAGTACGAAAGGAAGAATTGTTTTTCCGGCGGAAAATCTTCCGAACGTCGGAAAGGAAAAATGTTCGTTGTTGAGAATTGGATTCTCAAAATGCATTATTTGAAGAGTATGGAACTCTTAACCTTATGGAAATTTATTTTTACGGATTTGGTCATGTGGGGCCCACCCGAGGAATTTTACGTTTTGTGGGGCCCACGAGGGTTACGGAATTTTATGGACGAATGAGAGGGCGACACATGGCACCCCCACATGGTCTTGATCAAAATATAGTAAGGGTAAAATGGTCATTGACCATCAAGGAAGATAAGTCTTGCTAGCTTGAGATTGTTGACCAAGTCAACTTGCCACTTGTGCTTGATCCTTGTGAAACTCATCCTAGCCACTCATGTGTTGCAATATAAACCCTTCATTGTGTTTTATATACCCAAATAGTAGCCAGACTTGGCATTTTACACTTTAAAAAAGTAGAGAAACTCTTGTGCAAGAACAAGAGCTCTCGGGTTTGACACTTTGCTCACAAGAAATTTTGTAGTTTTGATCCATTGTTCACAAGACTTCAACCCAAGGTCCCTAAGGGTATTGTAAGGTTATCTCAATAGAAAGATTTCGGAAAAACGACGTTTTCGTATTAGTCGCAATGCGGAAACTTAAGGAGTTCTTCAACTTTGAAGTTGGAACTTGAAGATGGGTTCTTCATAGGCTTCTAAGGAGTGCTTGAAGCGGATTGGAACATAAGGAAAGGAGCTAAGAATTTCTAAGGCGCGACTTTGAATCTTGGAAATTTTAAGGGTTTGTAAAGGTATAATCTTGTCGTTTTAGTAATTAAGATTACTTGTTGTTGTAGCTATGGATATTAGCAAGCATGAGTTATATAGTATGAAGTTTGATAAGTGTATTGACTATTGGAACCCTAATCCGAAAACTAGCATGTTTAGCTTTAAGATTACAATTCAAGTCGATTATTAGTTTAAGTCGTCGCATGTTGTATAAAGAAGGAAATTGTAGTTGTTGAAGTTGTTTATGACTATATAACATGTTAGACCTTAGAACTTGAAATTGGAAAAGGATTGGAAAAGACTTTGAATTGTTGGTTGTTGTTGGCCGAGAATGGCTTGAATATGGAACTACTTCGTATTAATTGTGGGGCGGAATTTTACACGTATTGTAAGGCGTGTAATCCCCTTTGTTTGGTTGTTGTTTTGAGCCTTAAATGTGGCGTGTTGGTTATTGTATTCGCCTTGAAAAAGGTGGCAAAGTGAGAAACAAAGGAAGTCTGCCCGATTTTCCGTAGAATTAGAGACCGTATACTTAGTATTATTCTACGTTAGAGACTAGAAGTTGATAGTCTTGTTGTGACCATTATAGGTTGACACTTCTACGCACGCGATTCGCTTAGCTTGTGGATTTAGCCGAAAAGGTATGTGAACTATCTCCTCTTCTAGCATGATTCCTTAAGATAAATAAAGTATTTCCTACTCCTTAAATGATCCATTCCTTGGTTGTATTTGGATTGCCTAAAGTAGAATTTGTTCTATGTACTTCCTTGATTGTACTTTGAGGTTTAAATTGTAAGTTGTATAATCCATTGCCTTAGTGAAGTTTGGATTCTTAAAGAGTGGAATTATTTTACTTAAAGTACATAGAGTCTTGAAAAGGAAGTGGTTTCGTAACCTATTGGCTAGTGTCTTAGTTCCAAAACCTAAAAGTCATTATAATGACTTTAGGGGAGTCAAAGGAGTGATTTACTTAATTGTTTTAAAAGAGGATAAATGACATGATTTAAGAGAAGTAACTTGTTTTAAAGGTGTGAGTTACTTAAGGTTTAAAAGTAGAAGAAACTTGTTTTCTATATATTAAGAGACTCGAAGTATTTTTGAAAGTTAAGAAACTTGATTTGAAAGTTTGTGATACTTGGTTTTAAGTATAAGTCTCTTGGTTATAAAAAGAATGAAATTGTCTAAAAACCATAAAGGGTTATAACGGCTTTATGGGAAGTTGGTTATAACGGCTTTATGGAAGGTTTAGAAAGTTGTCTATTTTGATTAATGGGCATAAGTTGCCTTGATTGTGAAAATTTGAAGTTACTTGATTTCAAGCTTTGAAATGAGTTTTCTAAGAGTGTAGTAACTTACTTTGAAAAATAGACACACCTTGATACTACGGGTGTTAGTATCTTGGGGTATTACATAAAAAATAGTCTTTTGAAAAGAATGTACGTACGTAGTACTTTGGCTTGATTAATTGAGAATTATTCTAAGTGTGCCTTGATAAGTACTTTGGCTTGATTAATTGAGAATTATTCTAAGTGTGCCTTGATAAGTACTTTGGCTTGATTAATTGAGAATTATTCTAAGTGTGCCTCGATAAGTACTTTGGCATGATTAATTGAGAATTATTCTAAGTGTGCCTTGATAAGTACTTTGGCTTGATTAATTGAGAATTATTCTAAGTGTGCCTTGATAAGTACTTTGGCTTGATTAATTGAGAATTATTCTAAGTGTGCCTTGATAAGTACTTTGGCTTGATTAATTGAGAATTAGTCTAAGTGTGCCTTGATAAGTACTTTGGCTTGATTAATTGAGAATTATTCCATGTGTGCCTTGATAAGTACTTTGGCTTGTTTAATTTAGAATTTCCTATGTGTGCTGGTAATAGCCGGTTGTGTGCTAGTGGTATATCATTCATTTCGGGGTCATTCCCCGGGTTTGTGGCATTTGCATATTCCGTGGATTTGCTACCCACGATGCGAGGAATACCTCATGCGAGTCCGCAAGGGCTTATGCGGGTGAAATAGTCCCATGCGGGCGGGTCCAGCCTATGCGAGAAATACCTCATGCGAGTCCGTAAGGGCTTATGCGGGTGAAATAGTCTCATGCGAGGAATACCTCATGCGGGTCCACGCGACCTATGCGGGTGAAATAGTCCCAGGAGTAGGATTGCTTAATGATACTGCGGGCGGGTGGTCCTGCTTTGATCGTGAGCTTCCTAGTTTATATTGTAAGTATACTACTATTTACTCTCATTGTTAGTAAGGCACAGTGTACTGTAATTTGATTATCATGGACTGCCGGCAGTGAGGAAGGATTCCACGGGCATGATTGATATTATGGGCGTGAGACCCATGGTTATATTTTAGTAATGACTTTGAGGGCATGCGTCCCTGACTTGATATGACTGTTATGTATTGTGTATTGTAGGTTGTCTATCATACATGTCTCCTATTTTGTTTAGACTGTTATGATTTCATTACGATTTCATCGTTTCACATACTTGGTACATTCTTCAGATCGACCTCCTTCGGCTGCGTTCATGCCGCAGTTTAGGTACGCTGTTTGGTGATCGCAGTGTAGGACCTGCCGAGTTTTGGATAGCTCCTTCTGCTCGGGTTTTATCTTTTTGGTATAAGTTCTTTCAAGATGTGCTTTTGTACGCATGGTACGGCGGAGCCTTGTCACATCATAGTTCAAGATAACTCTTGAGGTCCAGTATTCATATGTGGGATTGGACTCATGTACAGTGTATTGTATTTTGCATGTATATTATATGGCAGCCTTGTCGGCTTTGCCCTTGTACGTATGTTGGTTAAAAAAAAGGTGTTATTTAAATTCCGCAGTTTTCTTAGTTGTTAAGGTAGAAGGTGCCAGTAGGGCACGATCACTGCCCGGTTCGGGGCGTGACAGAGTGGTATCAGAGCAGTCAGTCCTCGGAATGTCTACAGACCGTGTCTAGTAGAGTCTTGATTATCGGTGTGTTGCGCGCCACACCCATAAACAGGAGGCTACAGGACATTTAGGAGTTGGTTTCTATTCTTCTCACTCTAAGATCGTGCCATAGAGTTGTGTTAGTAAGATAATTCCTCTCTGACGTATTGTTGTGTTACAGTTATGCCTCCAAGGAGGGCAACAGCCGCCCAGAAGGGCAAAGGAGTAGCAGGAGCTACCAGTCAGACTCAGAGAGTTGATAGGGCTTATGCCCAGGGTATACCGGATATTGTGCCGCAGTCGGCGAGTTCTTCTGCGCCAGGTTTTGAGACCCCAGCACCAGAGCCTCCAGTTTCTCAGTTAGGAGAAGACTTTAGGGTCATGAAGGAAGCCATTATGTTATTGACCAAGATAGCGGTGCTACAGTTTCATCAGCAGGAGGTTATTCGCCAAGACAGCATGTGTGTACAGGGGTAGAGGCCATGAGATCTGCGTAAGAGGGCTAGGCCCGTTGGTTATTCCGGTGAGTTTATGGACGAGCAGCCTCAGCAGCGAGTGAGATATTCATCCCAGCCTACCCAGTACATACCCCCGCAGCTCACAGGTGGGATATTGGACCCCACAAGGTATTTAGGAGCCCAGGGGTCGAGGTTCTCGAAGGAGCAGAGGATTTTCTCAGTCGAGGCCACTTTTTCCTCAGTGTTTCCGATGTAGTAAGCGTCATTTGGGGGAATGTCGTTATTGCACGAGTGCTTGTTTTTATTGTGGCCGTTCGGGCCATATACTGAGGGTATGTTCTTTTAGAAGAGGCACCGGTGAGGTGGCTCAGCCTATGAGGCCGATGGTTGATTCCCTTTCCTCCACAGCCGTGTGTCCCCCAGGGCAGGGTGTTCAGAGGTCAGCCAGTCGTGGTAGATGTCAGGGTGGAGTTTATAGTTCTGGCGGTCCTTCGAACCACATAGATGACGTGACTACTGGGCAGGATCAGGAGGCGACATCGCACGGGGTTACAGGTATATTTCGATTCTTTTGAATCATACGTGCATTGATAGATTCAGATTTCGCCCTAGCATATATGTTTTCCCTTTGTTGCTAAGAGTTGTAAAGTGATAGTACCCCAGAGGTAGGGATACTTTGATTAGTAAAGTGAAAAGTTAAGAATGTTGACAAGAATGATAAGTGAACTGAGACTATAGTTGTGTAGAGTTCACAAGTTGTAATTACCCCGTAACAGTGTAAGACCGATAGGGAAGGATATACAGTAGAAATACTTTGGCTTATGTGACGAACCTCTAGTGAATGGGAGGATAGGGTGAGAAGTACCTTGAGCTAAGAGAGAGTTTTATTTCAAACTAAGGATGAAAAGTTAAGTGTGACGATGAGTCGGGTTATGGACTCATTTCGGGTCAGCCGATAGTATGGAATGGGGTGATGTCAGTTGGTAGTGGTCCCGCTATGTGATAGGGTCACGAGGATGCCAGGCCCAAGTTGGGTTAATCGTTGTACGAGTTTGTGGACGCGTTCCACCGGAATCAGGTCGTAAGGACCGAGAAGAGCCTTAGCGGAAATTCAAGTAGCATAATGGCCAAGTTTGGTTAGTAACTCCAAGGATTGGGGAACAGAAACAATATTTGAGATGTGTACGTTTACTAAATAAGTTTAGAAGTACGAGAAAGAATGACAAGTAAGAAATAAAGGAACCTCTAAGGATCCCGTGTTTTAGAAGACCGTAACCCTCGAGTTTTGTGAGAAGGGATCGCGGACGGAAGGTCCATTGATATGTTTACGGATGTTAGGTGGTGGCCATGTGTGGCATCGTTAGTCTTGTGGAGTATTGATTTATAGGCATAGTATAGAGATTTTGCCGGAGTTTGTATAGCCTGACAACCGACTAAGAACATTCGGGGACGAATGTTTCTAAGGGGGGAAGAATGTTACACCCCGTAAGTCCATGACTTGTATAAGAGAATGTACGTAAGGAATCAAGACTTGGGAATTAGTACGAAAGGAAGAATTGTTTTTCCGGCGGAAAATCTTCCGAACGTAGGAAAGGAAAAATGTTCGTTGTTGAGAATTGGATTCTCAAAATGCATTATTTGAAGAGTATGGAACTCTTAACCTTATGGAAATTTATTTTTACGGATTTGGTCATGTGGGGCCCACCCGAGGAATTTTACGTTTTGTGGGGGCCACGAGGGTTACGGAATTTTATGGACGAATGAGAGGGCGACACATGGCACCCCCACATGGTCTTGATCGAAATATAGTAAGGGTAAAATGGTCATTGACCATCAAGGAAGAAGTCTTGCTAGCTTGAGATTGTTGACCAAGTCAACTTGCCACTTGTGCTTGATCCTTGTGAAACTCATCCTAGCCACTCATGTGTTGCAATCTAAACCCTCCATTGTGTTTTATATACCCAACTAGTAGCAAGACTTGGCATTTTACACTTAAAAAAAGTAGAGAAACTCTTGTGCAAGAACAAGAGCTCTCGGGTTTGACACTTTGCTAACAAGAAATTTTATAGTTTTGATCCATTGTTTACAAGACTTCAACCCAAGGTCCCTAAGGTTATTGTAAGGTTATCTCAATAGAAAGATTTTGGAAAAACGACATTTTCGTATTAGTCGCAAGGCGGAAACTTAAGGAGTTCTTCAACTTTGAAGTTGGAACTTGAAGATGGGTTCTTCATAGGCTTCTAAGGAGTGCTTGAAGAGGATTGGAACATAAGGAAAGAAGCTAAGAATTGCTAAGGCGCGACTTTGAATCTTGGAATTTTTAAGGGCTTGTAAAGGTATAATCTTGTCGTTTTAGTAATTAAGATTACTTGTTGTTGTAGCTATGGATATTAGCAAGCATGAGTTATATAGTATGAAGTTTGATAAGTGTATTGACTATTGGAACCCTAATCCGAAAACTAGCATGTTTAGCTTTAAGATTACAATTCAAGGCGATTATTAGTTTAAGTCGTCGCATGTTGTATAAAGAAGGAAATTTTAGTTGTTGAAGTTGTTTATGACTATATAACATGTTAGACCTTAGAACTTGGAATTGGAAAAGGATTGGAAAAGACTTTGAATTGTTGGTTGTTGTTGGCCGAGAATGGCTTGAATATGGAACTACTTCGTATTAATTGTGGGGCGGAATTTTACACGTATTGTAAGGCGTGTAATCCCATTTGTTTGGTTGTTGTTTTGAGCCTTAACTGTGGCATGTTGGTTATTGTTTTCGGCCTTGAAAAAGGTGGCAAAGTGAGTAGAAACAAAGGAAGTGCTGCCCGATTTTCCGTAGAATTAGAGACCGTATACTTAGTATTATTCTACGTTAGAGACTAGAAGTTGATAGTCTTGTTGTGACCATTATAGGTTGACACTTCTACGTACGGCGTATTCGGCTTAGCTTGTGGATTTAGCCGAAAAGGTATGTGAACTATCTCCTCTTCTAGCATGATTCCTTAAGATATAGAAAGTATTTCCTACTCCTTAAATGATCCATTCCTTGGTTGTATTTGGATTGCCTAAAGTAGAATTTGTTCTATGTACTTCCTTGATTGTACTTTGAGGTTTAAATTGTAAGTTGTATAATCCATCGCCTTAGTGAAGTTTGGATTCTTAAAGAGTGGAAGTATTTTACTTAAAGTACATAGAGTCTTGAAAAGGAAGTGGTTTCCAAACCTTTTGGCTAGTGACTTAGTTCCAAAACCTAAAGGTCATTATAATGACTTTAGGGGAGTCAAAGGAGTGATTTACTTAATTGTTTTAAAAGAGGAGAAATGACATGATTTAAGAGAAGTAACTTGTTTTAAATGTGTGAGTTACTTAAGGTTTAAAAGTAGAAGAAACTTGTTTTCTATATATTAAGAGACTCGAAGTATTTTTGAAAGTTAAGAAACTTGATTTGAAAGTTTGTGATACTTGGTTTTAAGTATAAGTCTCTTGGTTATAAAAAGAATGAAATTGTCTAAAAACCATAAAGGGTTATAACGGCTTTATGGGAAGTTGGTTATAACGGCTTTATGGAAGGTTTAGAAAGTTGTCTATTTTGATTAATGGGCATAAGTTGCCTTGATTGTGAAAATTTGAAGTTACTTGATTTCAAGCTTTGAAATGAGTTGTCTAAGAGTAGTAACTTACTTTGAAAGATAGACACACCTTGATACTACGGGTGTTAGTATCTTGGGGTATTACATAAAAAAGAGTCTTTTGAAAAGAATGTACGTACGTAGTACTTTGGCTTGATTAATTGAGAATTATTCTAAGTGTGCCTTGATAAGTACTTTGGCTTGATTAATTGAGAATTATTCTAAGTGTGCCTTGATAAGTACTTTGGCTTGATTAATTGAGAATTATTCTAAGTGTGCCTTGATAAGTACTTTGGCTTGATTAATTGAGAATTATTCTAAGTGTGCCTTGATAAGTACTTTGGCTTGATTAATTGAGAATTATTCTAAGTGTGCCTTGATAAGTATTTTGGCTTGATTAATTGAGAATTATTTTAAGTGTGCCTTGATAAGTACTTTGGCTTGATTAATTGAGAATTATTCTAAGTGTGCCTTGATAAGTACTTTGGCTTGATTAATTGAGAATTATTCCATGTGTGCCTTGATAAGTACTTTGGCTTGTTTAATTTAGAATTTCCTATGTGTGCTGGTAATAGCCGGTTGTGTGCTAGTGGTATATCATTCATTTCGGGGTCATTTCCCGGGTTTGTGGCATTTGCATATTCCGTGGATTTGCTACCCACGATGCGCGAATACCTCACGCGAGTCCGCAAGGGCTTACGCGGTGAAATAGTCCCACGCGGGCGTCCAACTATGCGAGAAATACCTCATGCGAGTCCGTAAGGGCTTATGCAGGTGAAATAGTCTCATGCGAGGAATACCTCATGCGGGTCCACGCGACCTATGCGGGTGAAATAGTCCCAGGAGTAGGATTGCTTAATGATATTGCGGGCGGGTGGTCCTGCTTTGATCGTGAGCTTCCTAGTTTATATTGTAAGTATACTACTATTTACTCTCAGTGTTAGTAAGGCACGATTATCGTAATTTGATTATCATGGATCACGCGGTGAGGAAGGATTCCACGGGCATGATTGATTTTATGGGCGTGAGACCCATGGTTATATTTTAGTAATGACTTTGAGGGCATGCGTCCCTGACTTGATATGACTGTTATGTATTGTGTATTGTAGGTTGTCTATCATACATGTCCCCTATTTTGTTTAGACTGTTATGATTTCATTACGATTTCATCGCTTCACATACTTGGTACATTCTTCGCATCGACCTTTCGGCTGCGTTCATGACGCAGTTTAGGTACGCTGTTTGGTGATCGGCAGTAGGACCGCCGTAGTTTTGGATAGCTCCTTCGCTCGGTTTTTATCTTTTTGGTATAAGTTCTTTCAAGACAGCTTTTTGTACGCATGGGTACTGCGAGCCTTGTCCATCATAGTTCAAGATAACTCTGCAGGTCCGTATTCATATGTGGATTGGACTCATATACAGTGTATTGTCTTTGCATGTATATTATATGGCACTTTACGGCTTTGCCCTTATGCATGTTGGTTAAAAAAATGTGTTATTTAAATTCCGCAGATTTTCTTAGTTGTTAAGGTAGAGGTGCAGTAGGGCACCATCACGGGCCCGGGTTCGGGCATGACAGAGTGGTATCGAGCGATCGGTCATGGAATGTCTCAGACCGTGTCTAGTAGAGTCTTGATTATCGGTGTGTTGCGCGCGCCACACCCATAAATAGGAGGCTACAGGACATTTAGGAGTTGGTTTCTATTCTTCTCACTCTAAGATCGTGCCATGTAGTTGTGTTAGTAAGATAATTCCTCTCGACGTATTGTTGTGTTCTGATTATGCCTCCAGGAGGGCAACACCGCCAGAAGGGCAAAAGAGTAGCAGGAGCTACCAGTCAGACTCAGAGAGTTGATAGGGCTTATGCCCAGGGTATACCGGATATTGTGCCGCAGTCGGCGAGTTCTTCTGCGCCAGGTTTTGAGACCCCAGCACCAGAGCCTCCAGTTTCTCAGTTAGGAGAAGACTTTAGGGTCATGAAGGAAGCCATTATGTTATTGACCAAGATAGCGGTGCTCGTTCATCGCCAGTGAGGTTATTCGGCCAAGATGCATGTGTGTACAGGGGGTAGAGGGCCAGCGCGGAGATCTGCGTAAGAGGGCTAGGCCCGTTGGTTATTCCGGTGAGTTTATGGACGAGCAGCCTCAGCAGCGAGTGAGATATTCATCCCAGCCTACCCAGTACATACCCCCGCAGCTCACAGGTGGGATATTGGACCCCACAAGGTATTTAGGAGCCGGTCCAAGCTCCAGGGGTCGAGGTTCTCGAAGGAGCAGAGGATTTTCTCAGTCGAGGCCACTTTTTCCTCAGTGTTTCCGATGTAGTAAGCGTCATTTGGGGGAATGCCGTTATGGCACGAGTGCTTGTTTTTATTGTGGCCGTTCGGGCCATATACTGAGGGTATGTTCTTTTAGAAGAGGCACCGGTGAGGTGGCTCAGCCTATGAGGCCGATGGTTGATTCCCTTTCCTCCACAGCCGTGTGTCCCCCAGGCGCGTGGTGTTGAGGTCACCACGATCGTGGTAGAGGTCAGGGTGGAGTTTATAGTTCTGGCGGTCCTTCGAACCACATAGATGACGTGACTACTGGGCAGGATCAGGAGGCGACATCGCACGGGGTTACAAGTATATTTCGATTCTTTTGAATCATACGTGCATTGATAGATTCAGATTTCGCCCTAGCATATATGTTTTCCCTTTGTTGCTAAGAGTTGTAAAGTGATAGTACCCCAGAGGTAGGGATACTTTTATTAGTAAAGTGAAAAGTTAAGAATGTTGACAAGAATGATAAGTGAACTGAGACTATAGTTGTGTAGAGTTCACAAGTTGTAATTACCCCGTAACAGTGTAATACCGATAGGGAAGGATATACAGTAGAAATACTTTGGCTTATGTGACGAACCTCTAGTGAATGGGAGGATAGGGTGAGAAGTACCTTGAGCTAAGAGAGAGTTTTATTTCAAAGTAAGGATGAGAAGTTAAGTGTGACGATGAGTCGGGTTATGGACTCATTTCGGGTCAGCCGATAGTATGGAATGGGGTGATGTCAGTTGGTAGTGGTCCCGCTATGTGATAGGGTCACGAGGATGCCAGGCCCAAGTTGGGTTAATCGTTGTACGAGTTTGTGGACGCGTTCCACCGGAATCAGGTCGTAAGGACCGAGAAGAGCCTTAGCGGAAATTCAAGTAGCATAATGGCCAAGTTTGGTTAGTAACTCCAAGGATTGGGGAACAGAAACAATATTTGAGATGTGTACGTTTACTAAATAAGTTTAGAAGTACGAGAAAGAATGACAAGTAAGAAATAAAGGAACCTCTAAGGATCCCGTGTTTTAGAAGACCGTAACCTTCGAGTTTTGTGAGAAGGGGTCGCGGACGGAAGGTCCATTGATATGTTTACGGATGTTAGGTGGTGGCCATGTGTGGCATCGTTAGTCTTGTGGAGTATTGATTTATAGGCATAGTATATAGATTGTGCCGGAGTTTGTATAGCCTGACAACCGACTAAGAACATTCGGGGACGAATGTTTCTAAGGGGGGAAGAATGTTACACCCCGTAAGTCCATGACTTGTATAAGAGAATGTACGTAAGGAATCAAGACTTGGAAATTAGTACGAAAGGAAGAATTATTTTTCCGGCGGAAAATCTTCCGAACGTCGGAAAGGAAAAATGTTCGTTGTTGAGAATTGGATTCTCAAAATGCATTATTTGAAGAGTATGGAACTCTTAACCTTATGGAAATTTATTTTTACGGATTTGGTCATGTGGGGCCCACCCGAGGAATTTTACGTTTTGTGGGGGCCACGAGGGTTACGGAATTGTATGGACGAATGAGAGGGCGACACATGGCACCCCCACATGGTCTTGATCGAAATATAGTAAGGGTAAAATGGTCATTGACCATCAAGGAAGAAGTCTTGCTAGCTTGAGATTGTTGACCAAGTCAACTTGCCACTTGTGCTTGATCCTTGTGAAACTCATCCTAGACACTCATGTGTTGCAATCTAAACCCTCCATTGTGTTTTATATACCCAACTAGTAGCAAGACTTGGCATTTTACACTTAAAAAGTAGAGAAACTCTTGTGCAAGAACAAGAGCTCTCGGGTTTGACACTTTGCTAACAAGAAATTTTATAGTTTTGATCCATTGTTCACAAGACTTCAACCCAAGGTCCCTAAGGGTATTGTAAGGTTATCTCAATAGAAAGATTTCGGAAAAACGACATTTTCGTATTAGTCGCAAGGCGGAAACTTAAGGAGTTCTTCAACTTTGAAGTTGGAACTTGAAGATGGGTTCTTCATAGGCTTCTAAGGAGTGCTTGAAGAGGATTGGAACATAAGGAAAGGAGCTAAGAATTGCTAAGGCGCGACTTTGAATCTTGGAATTTTTAAGGGCTTGTAAAGGTATAATCTTGTCGTTTTAGTAATTAAGATTACTTGTTATTGTAGCTATGGATATTAGCAAGCATGAGTTATATAGTATGAAGTTTGATAAGTGTATTGACTATTGGAACCCTAATCCGAAAACTAGCATGTTTAGCTTTAAGATTACAATTCAAGGCGATTATTAGTTTAAGTCGTCGCATGTTGTATAAAGAAGGAAATTGTAGTTGTTGAAGTTGTTTATGACTATATAACATGTTAGACCTTAGAACTTGGAATTGGAAAAGGATTGGAAAAGACTTTGAATTGTTGGTTGTTGTTGGCCGAGAATGGCTTGAATATGGAACTACTTCGTATTAATTGTGGGGCGGAATTTTACACGTATTGTAAGGCGTGTAATCCCCTTTGTTTGGTTGTTGTTTTGAGCCTTAAATGTGGCGTGTTGGTTATTGTTTTCGGCCTTGAAAAAGGTGGCAAAGTGAGTAGAAACAAAGGAAGTGCTGCCCGATTTTCCGTAGAATTAGAGACCGTATACTTAGTATTATTCTACGTTAGAGACTAGAAGTTGATAGTCTTGTTGTGACCATTATAGGTTGACACTTCTACGTACGGCGTATTCGTCTTAGCTTGTGGATTTAGCCGAAAAGGTATGTGAACTATCTCCTCTTCTAGCATGATTCCTTAAGATAAAGAAAGTATTTCCTACTCCTTAAATGATCCATTCCTTGGTTGTATTTGGATTGCCTAAAGTAGAATTTGTTCTATGTACTTCCTTGATTGTACTTTGAGGTTTAAATTGTAAGTTGTATAATCCATCGCCTTAGTGAAGTTTGGATTCTTAAAGAGTGGAAGTATTTTACTTAAAGTACATAGAGTCTTGAAAAGGAAGTGGTTTCCAAACCTTTTGGCTAGTGACTTAGTTCCAAAACCTAAAGGTCATTATAATGACTTTAGGGGAGTCAAAGGAGTGATTTACTTAATTGTTTTAAAAGAGGAGAAATGACATGATTTAAGAGAAGTAACTTGTTTTAAAGGTGTGAGTTACTTAAGGTTTAAAAGTAGAAGAAACTTGTTTTCTATATATTAAGAGACTCGAAGTATTTTTGAAAGTTAAGAAACTTGATTTGAAAGTTTGTGATACTTGGTTTTAAGTATAAGTCTCTTGGTTATAAAAATAATGAAATTGTCTAAAAACCATAAAGGGTTATAACGGCTTTATGGGAAGTTGGTTATAACGGCTTTATGGAAGGTTTAGAAAGTTGTCTATTTTGATTAATGGGCATAAGTTGCCTTGATTGTGAAAATTTGAAGTTACTTGATTTCAAGCTTTGAAATGAGTTTTCTAAGAGTGTAGTAACTTACTTTGAAAAATAGACACACATTGATACTACGGGTGTTAGTATCTTGGGGTATTACATAAAAGGAGTCTTTGAAAAGAATGCACGACGTAGTACTTTGGCTTGATTAATTGAGAATTATTCTAAGTGTGCCTTGATAAGTACTTTGGCTTGATTAATTGAGAATTATTCTAAGTGTGCCTTGATAAGTACTTTGGCTTGATTAATTGAGAATTATTCTAAGTGTGCCTTGATAAGTACTTTGGCTTGATTAATTGAGAATTAGTCTAAGTGTGCCTTGATAAGTACTTTGGCTTGATTAATTGAGAATTATTCTAAGTGTGCCTTGATAAGTACTTTGGCTTGATTAATTGAGAATTAGTCTAAGTGTGCCTTGATAAGTACTTTGGCTTGATTAATTGAGAATTATTCCATGTGTGCCTTGATAAGTACTTTGGCTTGTTTAATTGAGAATTTCCTATGTGTGCTGGTAATAGTCGGTTGTGTGCTAGTGGTATATCATTCATTTCGGGGTCATTCCCCGGGTTTGTGGCATTTGCATATTCCGTGGATTTGCTACCCACGATGCGAGGAATACCTCATGCGAGTCCGCAAGGGCTTATGCGGGTGAAATAGTCCCATGCGGGCGGGTCCAGCCTATGCGAGGAATACCTCATGCGAGTCCGTAAGGGCTTATGCGGGTGAAATAGTCCCATGTGAGGAATACCTCACGCGGGTCCACGCGACCTATGCGGGTGAAATAGTCCCAGGAGTAGGATTGCTTAATGATACTGCGGGCGGGTGGTCCTGCTTTGATCGTGAGCTTCCTAGTTTATATTGTAAGTATACTACTATTTACTTTCATTGTTAGTAAGGCACAGTGTACTGTAATTTGATTATCATGGACTGCCGGCAGTGAGGAAGGATTCCACGGGCATGATTGATATTATGGGCGTGAGACCCATGATTATATTATAGTAATGACTTTGAGGGCATGCGTCCCTGACTTGATATGACTGTTATGTATTGTGTATTGTAGGTTGTCTATCATACATGTCTCATGTTTTGTTTAGACTGTTATGATTTCATTACAGTACTTACTGTTTCACATACTTGGTACATTCTTCGTACTGACCTCCTTCGGGGGGCTGCGTTCATGCCGCAGGTTTAGGTACGCTGTTTGGTGATCGGCAGGTATAGGACCCTGCTCAGAGTTTTTGGATAGCTCCTTCTGTTCGGGAGTTTATCTTTTTGGTATAAGTTCTTTCAGTACAGGCTTTTGTACAGTTATGGGTACGGCGGAGCCTTGTCCTGTCATAGTTCAGTATAACTCTTAGAGGTCTGTATTCATATGTGGGATTGGACTCATGTACAGTGTAGTGTCTTTTGCATGTATATTATATGGCAGCCTTGTCGGCTTTGCCCTTGTACGTATGTTGGTTAAAAAAAAAAGGGTGTTATTTAAATTTCGCAGTTTGCTTAGTTGTTAAGGTAGAAGGGTGCCCCGGTAGGCACCGCCACGCCCGGTTCGGGCGTGACAATCTTGCCCGCCCAACTCGACGCGGTAAGGTCACATAGTCTGCCCATAAAGGTATACTGCCCGGCCCAATCCTGGGACGCGGTAATGTCATATAGTCTGCCCATAAAGGTATACTGCCCGGCCCAATCCTGGGACGCGGTAATGTCATATAGTCTGCCCATAAAGGTATACTGCCCGGCCCATTCCTTGGACGCGGTAAAGTCATGTAGTCTGTCCATAAAGTTATACTGCCCGGCCCAATCTGGGACGCGGTAAGGTCATATAGTCTCCGGGAATTTAACCCAACGTACTACGTACCTCTACTCCTTTAGAATGACTCTTTTTCAAATGAAACTTCCAAGATACTAATAACCGTAGTATCAAGTCATACATACTTTTCAAGACAAGTCACATTACCCTTTTTAGAAATACAATTACCGTCTTCTAAATCAAGTGACTTATTTCTTTAAAACCTTAAGCAATTGGTACCTTTAAAACAATTTGCCCTTCTTTATTTCAAATCATTTCTTTGCATACATTACTGAAGAAAACCATTCTTTTAATCTTCCATAAAGTTGTTATAACCAACTTCCCATAAAGCCGTTATAACTCTTTATGTCTTAGACAAATTCATTCCTTTTATAACCAAGAGACTTATACTTTCAAATCAAATCACATAGTTTTCAAAATACTTCAAGTCTCTTAACTTTTAAGAAAACAAGTTTCTTAACTTTAGAATGGCAATAAATCAATACTTTTCAAATCAAGTATTCTATACTTTTAAATCAATTCATTTCTTCCTTTAAGAATCAAGTCTCATAACTTGAAAAATAAAGTTCCTTAACCTTTTCAGAAATCAAGGTTCATAGTCTTAAAAATTCATGACATAAAACTCTTTTAATTTAAGTAACATATGCTTTTATGAGTTGTGAATAAGTTATACTTATTTATAACGATCTTAATCAAGTAGCCATGATCTAGAAAATGTAATACAATTTTGTCTTATCTTAGCTTCTATGCAGATGGAGAATTCTACTCATTTTTAACTTAATTGATTGTCATTACATTTTCCTTTATTAACGCTGCAGTGGCTTGTTCGATACTTATTCTCATTTGTGCCGTAACTTAGCCAAGTCAACTTGGCTCCACATACCTCCTAACGACTCTTACCAACATCCCCCATAAGACTTGGTAAGAACATTGGATAACTTAGACATAACCTTTACGTAGAGTAAATCGACATACATACCTCTTAACTTCTAAGAGTAGAAGGAATCATGAAATAGTACTACATGTATATTCAATACATAGAATCATGTCAAAAGAAGGAAGAGGTTCACATACCTCGCGACGATTATCGACAAATAGCAAAATGCTCCAAAGTACTTCAACCTTGATAGCTATTCCATCCTTCAAGTAGAATACGCTATACTTAGTACTTCAACCTATAATGGCCATAATACGTCCATTTGTCACGACCCGACCCCGGGCCCGTGACTGGTGTCTTACCCCGGGCACCCTAGTGATACAACATCAGAGAAAAATCAGCGGAAGTAAAAACTTACACATGAGACAAGATATACCATAATGAAATAAGAAAACAGGCTAACCAAAATGGTTACCTTTCTGAATATATAAATAAAACTTCAACTCGAACAGTTACATCCCTTTTACAAACTCTGCCCACAACAGTACTTTCTACGAATATTATAACAACAACGACGGGACAGGGCCCCGCCATACCCCTGAATGTAAGTACCTACAACGACAGGGGACTATACCAAAGATAAGCCTCCGGAGAAACGGGGCTTCCCAAAACGCTGAACTGTGATCCTAAGAGCGAGGATCGATGACTGGTGTACCTCTACCGCAGATGAACGCACCCCGAAGGAGGTCGATAACAGTACCAAGTATGTGAAATCGTAGCATCAAATCAAATCATAATATTTTAAAACCAATTACAAATACGCATTTAACAACCAATTTAACTGCACATAGTGCCACAACATAAACAAGAGCAAAATAGATATAACGTAACTGGTCTTTTCTAGGCCGCTAATGATCGAAGCAAGGCCAATCGCCCATAGTATCATTATGTGTGCCTAATCCTGGAACTCCCGCAGTCCGCATAGGTCACACACAGACCCGCATGAGGTATTCCTCGCATCGAGGGTAGCTAACCCGCGGCATCCTCCTGGACCCCCGAAGTCCGCATAGTCACAGCATCGCGTAGTCACACAGCCGCGTGAGGCATTCCTCGACGGATAACACACCCGGAATGATCAATCCTGGAACTCCCGCAGCTCCGCATAGGTCACACAGACCCGCATGAGGTATTACTCGCATCGAGGGTGGCAAGTCCTCGGCATCATAACAAGTCAGGGGGGTATGTGATATAATAGCAGTACAACGGGCTTATCGTTTAACAACGTAAGCACAACAAGAATAACCCCCTCACACAAACATCACAAGACACTAACACATGTAGCATTGTAACATGTTTACTTATCAAACCATCTTACTACACTTTCCAGAAATCAATACAAGACTTTCATAAACAAATAAGTAAATTGTTCCTTCTATCTTCCTTAAGTCGTTAAACCTAACTTCCCATAAAGCTAGTATAACACTTAAGCTTTTAAAACCAAGTATTTCTTTTCTTTCAAAAATGATTCATAACTCTTTTGAAATACTTCAAGATTCTTATTATTTAAAACTCTAAGTCAAAAGACATCAAAGTAAAACCAAAACAATTTCCATACCTTCTTTTTAAACCAATCTTAAGACAAAACCATACCTTCCTTTAAAACAAAGACACTTTTTCCTTTAAAAGTCAAGTAGCAATATACTTTTTAAACCAAGTGTCTTACTATTTTTTTTAAAAAACAAGTAACCTATACCTTTAAATCAAGTTACTTCTCCTTTCCCAAAATCAAGTTATTTATAAGTCAAGTTATCATTTTAAATCCAATGATAAAACCATTCTTATTTTCGAAATCAAGGTAACTCATGAGTGAGGTTTTACAACTTTTTAACCTAATTCAGGTCCTTAATATTTCATAACAAGTCACTTAACTTTGGAATCAAGTCAAGGACACAAAAGGAAAATAAATTTCCTTTAAACACACGTGCGTCTACCGCACTAAATATATTTCACAAATATCATGCTAGAAAGGATAGGAAGAGGTTCACATACATCGCGACGATTATCGACAATTAGCAAAACGCTCCAAAGTACTCTAACCTTGCTCGCCTTTTCCACCCTTCAAGTAGAATACGCTACTCGTAGTACTTCAACCTATAATGGTCATAAAACGTTTATTAACTTCTAGCTCTCTTCGTAGAACAATTCTAAGTACCAGGTTCCTTATTCTACGGAAAATTCGGCAGACCCTCAACCACATAAATCTCCTCCTCTAACGAGGCCTGCTGCGAACCAACAATCCCAGGGGTTACACGCCTAACCGGACGTGTACAATTCTACTCACAATAATACTACAAGTCTCATCAGAATACAAATTCTATGTAAATACAATTCAATTCTTATCCATATTCATTCTACATATAGTATACTCAACTATACATTACTACAACATGTAATTTCCAATTACAATAGGGGGATAAAGATCATTACCTCGATAAGCCCAAAATTATCCAAGTTTAATAAGTCGATCCTGAGCAACGTTTAGCTCCACTTCCTGACGCTCCAACCCGCTCCAAGCAACCCTTAGAAGTTTCCAAACAACTTCTCTTAACACTTCATCTAAGCTATGAAGATTTTTCTAGGGCTTCATTTTGCGACTATTGGAATAAAGTAGTATTTTTCCGGGCTCTTAGTATTGAAATAACTTTGGAATACTACTAGGAATACTAGGCTAAGGTATTTGGGATTTATACAACAATACTTGAAGTATTTTCTACACAAAGTGGGGGTGGGGGTTTCGGACGAGCTACACAAGGAGGGAGGGGGACGAAAAACAACTAGAGGGAAGGAGTGTTTGCCTTGGAAAAACTTTAAGTGTGGATGAAGAATTAGTCTTGCACAAAGGGGTATTTATAGGAAAATCAATAGCTAGGATTAAAGCAAGTGTATGGTGAGGATGGGGTACATGTGTGTGGGTAGTTGGCCAACCATTTGTCCACCATAACAATGGTACAAGTGGCAAGCCACTTGTCCCACTCAAAACTGTCCAACACACCCAACAATCGGCCCACATGGCCTCAAGGGGGGTGACACGTGTCGCCCCCCTACTCGTCCAAAATATTCCGTCTTCAGAAAAAATATCCGCAATACCAAAAATCCGAAAATAAAGTGGGCCCCACAAAACCGTAAATTTCCTCCCGTGGGCCCCACATGACCAATTCCGGAAATAAAATTCCATAATTCTCAAATATTCCAAAAAGTCCGAATACCAAATCTGGGAATCCAATTCCCATTAACGAACCTTTTTCCTTCACAAAATCCGGAAACATTTCCGTCGAAAAAAATCACATCTTTCTTCTTTTCCAATTTTTTTGTCGTATTCTCGTACGTACGTCCTCGTATACATACTCTGGAACTACGGGCTGTAACATTCTTCCCCCCTTAGAAACATTCGTCCCGAATGTTCCTTCTAAGTCTCTAAGCACACCTGTGCCGGTATAGTCTTCACTACTATACTTACGAAACCAATTATGCCACACCTAGCCATAATACCACATACGCGCAAAAACGCACATCCAAGCCAACGAAGAATCATCTCTAAAGCGTATAACAATACCATTTGCTTCACCCATGGTCCAAAGGATACTTTCTTCCCCTCTTCACTTATAAAAAGGACACTTTCATCTTCTTAACACATCTTAGCCTCTTTTCTTACTCGTCGTATCTTCCTCGTACACTCGAACTCTTCCTACTATACGTACCACATTTCATCATTGCTTGATTTCCAAAATCTCTGGTCACTATCTCTAAATTGGTCATCATTAACTGGGAAGACTGTTGATTGATCTCCGATACTCTTTCGAAACATAGCAACACAGGAGACGGACGTCGCCTCCTAAGTCGGACGGCAAGCTAACTTATAGGCAACCCGCCTATTTTACAAACGATCTGAAAATGCCCAAAGTACCTCGCTAAGTTTCCCTTCTTCCAAATCTCATCACACCCTTCCGGTGGTTCTTCGAAGACCCACCGTCAACTCAACTCCAAGTGTCGGCGATTATCCACACGACTTCTGTTGACTCTGAGCTGCTAATAACTTTTTCTGGATAAGCTTCACCTTATCCACATCCTGCTGAAACAAGTAGGGACCAACTATCTGAACCTTGCCAACATCGAACCAATCGACCGGCAACCTACACTTCCGTCCATACAAGGCTTCATAAGGCACCATCCGAATACTAAAATGGTAGCTATATAATACTCACTCAACAAGAGGCAAATAATCCTCACAGCTACCCCTGAAATCAAAACACCGGCCCGTAACCTATCCTCAAATGTCTGGATAAAATGTGTTGTTCGTCCGTCGGCCCGAGGGTGAATGCCATACTGAGACTCACCTGAGTTCCTAACCCCGCCTGGTAAAACCTCCCGAAAAAGAAATAGCCGTAAACTGGGCTCCACTGCCTGCCATAAAATAAAAGTAGGAACCCCGTGCAGCCTTACAACCTTCCTGATAACATCTCGCATAACCCTCCGCCGAGTAAACAGTCCTAACTGAAAGACAAGATGGGCTGACCTCATCGGCCCGGCTACTGGTCGAACGCATCCACGAACTCGTACGATGGTTACCTAACTTGGGCTTAACACCCTCGTGACCCTATCATCTAGCGGGACCACCTCAAACTGACCCCACCACATTCCGGGCTGCGGGTTGACTCGCGATATGGCCTCAACCCGACCCACTTCGTACTAAACTCTCGTTCCCCGATCCGGAACAATCTTACCAGTTCACGTCATGAAAGCTACCACTTCCATCTCACACTACCCATGGAATTATCACACAAATACACCACGTATACCGAGTACTTCGACAAAGACCAACCGTAAAATCATCCACTCAGGACGGCCTTGCATCCAAGGTCCCAACTGTTATAAATTCTAAGGCTCCCCATTTTCTCGTCCCCAGACTTACCCTTTTCAACTACCCATGTTTTCTAATCACAACTTACACAATGCTAACCGAACATAGCACTCCACATGTATCCACCATAACGACCTAAACAAGTCTCTCAAGGCTGAAGATATCTCTGTAACTACTGCCTCACTTACCCTTTGTCGCTCTAATCAAATCCTGCTCTGCTGGGCGCATAACTATAGAAGGTGAGATGAACCAGCCACTGATCCCGAATGCTAAGTCGTAACATTCGCGCCACCTCTGTTCGGACAATTTCTCGCAAAATGGTCCTACTGGCCGCAAGCCTAACAAGCTATCTAAGTAGTACGACACTCCCCATAAGAACACCTCCCGCAACGGCCATACCGAGGTGGGGGTGGCCTCCTCTGGCTAACACCCCTTCCTCTCCGACCCACTGAATCCGCAGAATCGACTGGTAGGCTAAGTCATCCCACCTGTATCCCTCCTACTAGGACATTCTCTCCTCACATGGCCCTGACGGCCGCTGGTAAAACAAGTACTAGCAAAAAGACGACATTCCCCGGGATGACGCCTGTCACATAGTGAACACTGAGGGAAAACTGAATCTGACTGGCTAGAACCTATGTAAATCTGTGAACCGGAAACCCTGGAGTTCTGACCAACTCCTAAATACCCCGAACGTCCTGAAGTCTGTGGAGGGCCACTCTGTACTGGCGGAGGCGCATAACCAGTCTGCTGCTGAGAAGGTCCGCCTCGAAAGTTACCAAAGGACCCTGCTGTTCTGGCCCTCTTCTGCTGATCTTGGTTAATGCGTCGATCTCTACGTTCCTCAGTCTGCTGCGCATAAGCCGGTACGCGGGCAATGTCCATGTCTGACTGAAGAGCTACTCTTGTACAACTCTCTGCTAGATAATCGTCATGCCCTGTGACATATCGGTGCACTCTATCCTCCATGTCTGCCACTAACGCGGGGACATAACGAGCCAATAAGTCAAACTCTAAATCAGATTCCCGAACCGCCCGCCTGCGCGCCGACCTCATAACTCTATTCGCTCGAGCTCTCATCCGCGAGGGCAGAAGTGTGTACGAAATGCCTCTAAGGTTTTGATCACTTCCATGATCCGCTGCAGTGTCGAATAAACTCACGAGGATCTTCTCAGTTCTCAATCCATAGAACTCGGGTGGACTGCAACTCAAGAAGTCCCGAAATCTCAACTGTCGGATCTAGGGTGAACCACTGGTACTACCGGAACCTCTGACTCTCGTCTGTCCTCTTTCCTAGCCACAAGCCTAGCTAGTAACTTGTCACGACCCGACCCCGGGCCCGCGACTGGTGCCCTACCTGGGCACCCTTCCAGGTATACATCAGAGATAATCAGCGGAACATACATGAAACTAAAAAAAAAAATCAACAAAGATAAAATCAACAGGTTAGCAGATAAGGCTACCTCTTCAAATAAGTAAATACATACACGAAGCAGTTGCCTCCTTTCCTTTTACAAACTGACCCACAATATGTGACTACAGACCTCTAAGAGTTTTAACATAACAACTGTGGCGGGACAGGGCCCCGCCATACCCCTGAATATACATGAATCTACAACCTCGAGGAAAACTGCACAAGAGATAAGCCTCCGAGAAAATGGAGCTTTTTCCCAAAATCAACCGAGATCCTAAGAGCAAGGATCACCAACTGGTACCTAAAACTCGCGGCATGAACGCAGCCCGGAAGAAGTCGATAACAGATACCGAATATGGAAAGAAATAACGTCTGATAAATGCAGATCATAAGCAGACAAAGGAATGACAGGGACAAGTATAAAAGTACATACCGATCATGCCGTGTCATTACCACTTATGAACTTAATCGCACCTTATTATCTTTTCCCATTTTCAATAAAAGTTATAGTCACATTCTACGCATGATTAGAAAAAATCATTAAGTTCATTACCATATAACTTACTTATCTTTCGAACATAATTCGCCCTTTGGGAGGGGCGTATACTACCCGACCCAACTGGGACGCGATCAAGTCACACAAATATCAAAGCGTGCCTGGAATCCCCATCACCGCCGATGACTATAAGTGTAAAATATAACCATGTGACGCGCCCGTGGCATCCCACCTCACTGTCGGCGTACACATAAACAACACATATATATATCTCCTGCCCGTGGAAACCCACATCATCGCCGATACCGTAGGTGTAACATATAACCACGTGTCGCGCCGTGGCATCCCACCTCATCGCCGCTGCATACATATACAACACGTATATATATCTCCCGCCCGTGGAATCACATCATCGCCGGTAGTAGGTGTAACATATAACCATGTGTCGCGCCCGTTGCATCCCACCTCTCTGTCGGCGTACACATATACAACATATATATATATATATATATAAAGTGGTCGCATGCCCCGGAATCCCTCATCGTATAAGCATGGCCATAACGTGCCCTCGGCATCCCTCATCGTAGGTGCAGGTCTTCATGGGGAGCTAGCCCATAGAGTAATAATATAACATGGTCGCATGCCCCGGAATCCCACATCGTATAAGCATGGCCATGGAGTAATAAAACGCGCGGGCATCTAACCCGTATCCTGGATGCATGCCCCGGAATCCCTCATCGTATAAGCATGGCCAAGATCAATCACAGTGGAAGCATACCCGTGGAATCCCCCGTCACTGCCGGTACGTCCAATAAAATGTCCGGGCATCTAACCCGCATCCTGGTCACATGCCCCGGAATTCCACATCGTATAAGCATGTCCAAGGATTAATCATGATGGAAGCATACCCGTGGAATCCCGCATCACTGTCGGTACGTCCAAGTAAACTTATAACAAGACAGCCGGCCCTCCAACTGAGAGTCACGACAACGTAACATATAATACTTGCACTTAAAGCTATCACAAGCAAACACATGCAAGTTCATTAAACCTTTAGACTTCCATTTTTTATAAACTCATGGTACTTCCGTTTCTTACATAAAAATCCGGGAATTTAACCCCATGTACTACGCACCTCTACTCCTTTAGAAAGACTCTTTTTCAAATAAACTCCAAGATACTAACAACCGTAGTATCAAGACATATCTACCTTCAAGACAAGTCACAATACCTTTTTAGAAATACATTTACCGGCTTCTAAATCAAGTGACTTCTTTCTTAAAAACATTAAGCAATTGGTACCTTAAAAAAAACAGTTTGCCCTTCTTTATTTCAAATCATTTCTTTGCTTACATTACTGAAGAAAACCATTCTTTAAATCTTCCATAAAGTTGTTATAACCAACTTCCCATAAAGTCGTTATAATTCTTTATGTTCTGGACAAATTCATTCCTTTTATTACCAAGAGACTTACACTTTCAAAATACTTCAAATCCCTTAACTTTTAAGAAAACAAGTTTCTTAACTTTAGAAATCAAGTCTATCCAAATCGAGTATTCTATACTTGTAAATCAATTCATTTCTTCCTTTAAGAATCAAGTCTCCTAACTTGAAAAATAAAGTCTCTTAACCTTAGGAATTTGAGATCCATAGCCTTAAAACTTCATACGTAAATTCTTATAAGTTAAGTAACATATACTTGGTGCGTTGTGAATAAGTTATACTTATTTATAACGATCTTATTCAAGTAGCCATGATCTAGAAAATGTAATACAATTTTGTCTTATCTTAGCTTCTATGCAGATGGAGAATTGTACTCATTTTAACATAATTGATTGTCATTACATTTTCCTTTATTAACGCTGCAATGGCTTGCTCGATACTTATTCTCATTCGTGCCATAAATTAGCCAAGTCAACTTGGCTCCAAAGTACCTTCTAACGACTATTACCAACATCCCCCATAAGACTCGGTAAGGACTTAGGATAACTTGGACATTAACTTTACATATAGTAAATCACACAACTACCTCTTAACTTCTAAGAGTAGAAGGAAACATGAAATGATACCACATGTATATTCCATACATAGAATCATGCCAAAGGAAGGAAGAGGTTCACATACCTCGCGACGATTATCGACAAGTAGCAAAATGCTCCAAAGTACTTCAACCTTGAGCTATTTGTCACGACCCGACCTCGGGCCCGTGACTGGTGCCTTACCCCGGGCACCCTAGTGATACAACATCAGAGAAAATCAGCGGAAATAAAAACTTAAACATGAAACAAGATAAAATAAGAAACAAAGCAACTAAAACGGTTACCTTTCTCGCATATATATATACGAGCGATTATATCCTTTTACAAACCCCGCCACAACAAGATCATGCACTTCTAAGAATGTAACCACAACTACGACGACGGGGCCGCCATACCCCGAATGTAAGTACCTACAACAACAGGGACTATACGAAAGATAAGCCTCCTGAGAAACGGAGCTTCCCGAACGCCGAATCGTGATCCTATGGCGAGGATCAACAAGCTGTGTACCTCTACTGCGGCATGAACGCAGCCCCGAAGGAGGTCGATAACAGTACCAAGTATGTGAAATCGAAAATCGTAAATGAAATCATAATAGTCTATATAAAGGGAGACATGTATGATAACCAAACTACAAGACACAAATATACGAGCAAATATGTCAAGTCAGAGACTCACGCCCTCAAAGTCATCACTCAAAATATAACAATGGGTCTCACGCCCACAACATCAATCATGCCCGTGGAATTCCTTCCTCATTGCCGGCAGTCTATGATATAACAACACCAAGGAGTACACTTGAACACCGTGTCCCACTGTCATAAAACCGTCTGACGGCAAGTAACGGCTAACTACCGGATACCAAAGCCGCGATCATCAATCGACCGGGCAAGTACGAAAGCCAACTACCAGATACCAAAGCCATACTAACAATACTATATAACCATACCACGAAACTCGGCAAGCACGAAAGCCAACTACCGGATACCAAGGCGCGTCACATCGCCGATGGGGGCAAGTACGAGCTAACTACCGATACCAAGGCGTGATCACGAGACTTCGCCACAAACTGAGCGGGCAAGTGCGAAGGCTAACTACCGGATACCAAAGTCGAATCACCACGGCCGGCAAGTCGAGAGCCAACCACCGGATACCGCGTGAATCAAGAAACCCCACGAGGTGGTCCATGGAATGACACTAACAAGAACCGATCGGCAAGTACGAAGCCAACTACCGTAACCAACTGCATCAAGAACGGCCAGGCAAGTACGAGGGCTAGCTACCGGATACCAAGGCCGAATCGATGAAACCTCATGGAGAGCTAGTCCATGGAACAACAATCCTAATGGAACCATACCCGTAGCCACCCAACGTGTCGAGGTCCAAGGATATAACAAGACAACACTCCTGGTGAAGCATACCCGTGGGCCACCCATCGTGTCGGTATGTCCATCAATCAAGAATAACATGACCGCCCTCCATCGAGACGCGTAACATAAGGATACAACACTTGCACAACAAGGCTATCACACGCAAACATAGGCAAGTTACACACAACTCAAGGTACTTCCATTTTATGTCAAAGTCCGGGTTTTAACCCCAAAGTACTACATACTTTAATCCTTTCAAAAAGATCTCTTTTTACGTAAAATAACTCGATACTATTATTCGTAGTACCAAACACGTTTATGTTTAAATCACGTACTTTATACTTTTTAAACCAAGTGGCTTATACTTTTAAAACAACGTCAAGTATACTTTTAAAACCCAAGTAACTAACTCTTTTAAGATCAAGGTACTCCTACCTTTTAAAACCAAGCCACTTATATTTTTCCATCAAGAAAGTTCGATATTTGAAAACAAGTTACTTATACCATTAAACTCAACTTACTTCTCTTTTCCCAAAATCAAGTTACCATTTTAAATCCAATACTAAAACCATTTTTTTGTTTTCATAAAGTCGTTATAACTAACTTCCCATAAAGCTATTATAACACTTTATGTTTTAAACCAATTTAAGACAAAACCATGCCTTTCTTTAAACCAAAACACTTCAAATTCTCAAGTCTCTTTTCTTTTAGAAATCAAGTTCCTTACTTTGGAATTTAAGAAAACAATACTTGTTTATAATGATTCTTATTAAAGTAGCCATGGTCTATAAAATGTAATACAATTTTGTCTTATCTTAGCTTCTATGCAGATGGAGGTTTCTACTGGTTTTAATAATAATTAATTAGTCAATACATTTTCCTTTATTAACGCTGCAGTGGTTTGTTCAATACTTATTCTCATTTCCGAAATCAATATAACTTATTCCTTTTTAAAACCATATTACCCATTTCTCAAAAATGCGGTTTCACAACTTTTTAACACAAACCAAGTCCTTAATAATTCACATCAAGTCATTTATAAGTTAAGTCTCTTATCTTTTAAAGACCACAAACCATTTCTTTACCTACATAAAGTTGTTATAACAAACTTCCCATAAAGCCGTTATAACACTTTATGTTTTAAACCAACCAAACTCGTTTAGCACACGTACGTCTACCGTACTACATAGTTCACACAATCATGCTAGAAAAGATAGGAAGAGGTTCACATACCTCGCGACGATTATCGACAAAAAGCAAAAAGCTCCAAAGTACTGTAACCCTGCAAGTCCTTTCCACCCTTCAAGTAGAATACGCTACTCGCAATATTTCAACCTATAATGGCCATAAAAAGTCTATCAACTTCTAGATTCCTTCGTAGAACATTTCTAAGTACAAGGTTCCTTATTCTACGGAAAATTCGGCAGCACCTCCCCCCCCCCCCCCCGCAACCACATAAATCTCCTCCTCTATCAAGGCCCGCTACCAAGACAACAACTCCAAGGGGGGGTTACACGTCTAACCTGGACGGTGCAATTCTACTCCACAATAATACTACAAGTCTCATCAGAATACTGACCCAATATAAATCTGATTCAATTCTTTATAATCATCCTTCCAATATATCTTATACTCAATTCTAAACTACTACAATATGTAATATCCAATTACAATAGAGGGACATAGATCATTACCTCGATAAGCCCAAAATTATCCAAGATTATAAGTCGATCCTGAGCAACGTTTAGCTCCAATTCCTTACGCTCCAACCCGCTCCAAGCAACCCTTAGAAGTTTCTAAACAACTTCTCTTAACACTTCATCAAGCTATGAAGATTTTTCTAGGGCTTTATTTTGCGACTATTGGAATAAAGTAGTATTTCCGGCTCTTAATATTTGAAATAACTTTGGAATACTACTAGGAATACTAGGCTAAGGTATTTGGGATAATACAACAATACTTGAAGTATTTCTACACAAAGTGGGGGGGGGGGGTTGGACGAGAACAACTTAAGGGAGGGAGGGAGAATTTGCCTTGGAAGGATATTTCAAGTGTGGATGAAATTTAAGTCTTGCAACAAAGGGGTATTTATAGATAAATCAATGGCTAGGATTAAAGCAAATGTAAGGTGAGGATTGGGGACATGTGTGTGGGTAAGTTGCCAACCATTTGTCCACCACAAAAATGGGACAAGTGGCTTGCCACTTGTCCCCCAATTAAAACGTCCAAGTGCCCTCACTTTCGGCCATAGGGCCACATGGGGTGACACGTGTCGCCCCCGTACTCGTCCAAAATATTTCATCTTCCGAAAATATCCGCAATACCAAAAATCCGAAAATAAAGTGGGCCCCACAAACCGTAAATTCTCCCGTGGGCCCCACGGGACCAATTTCGGAAATAAAATTCCATAATTCTTAAATATTCCAAAAAGTCCGAATACCAAATCTGGGAATCCAATTCCCATAAACGAACCTTTTTCCTTCACAAAATCCGGAAACTTTGCCGTCAAAAAATCACATCTTTCTTCCTTTTAATTTAAATGTCGTATTCTCGTATGTACGTCCTCATATACATACCCTGGAACTACGGGGTGTAACATTCTTCCCCCCTTAGAAACATTCGTCTCGAATGTTCCTTCTAAGTCTCCAACGTACATGCGTCGATATAGCCTTCACTACTATACTTACGAAACCAATTATGTCACCAATGGCCATAATATAACATATGCGCAAAAACTCCAATCCAAGCCAACGAGGAATCACCTCTAACGTGTATAACATCACCATAAGCTCCCACCCAAGGTCTAAAGGATACTCCCTTTGCATCTTTACTTCACAACAAAATGATCTCTTTCATCCCATTAACACATGTTCACTTCTTTCCTTACTCGTCGTACACTTCTCGAACACCCGAACTCTTTCTAGTACACGTACCACACTTCAGTCATCACTTCAGTTTCCAAAACCTGGGAGTCACTACCTCCAAACTTGGTCATCTTACTAGCCTTAAATTCCTTTAAGGCCATTCCCGGCCTTCACGATCTGATTCTAGTCGAACACATCCGCGAACTCGTGCGATGGTTACCTAAACTTGGGTCTAGCACCCTCGTGACCCTACCACCTGGCGGGACCACCTCAAACTGACCCCACCTCATTCTGGGCTGCGGGTTGACCCGCGACCTGACCTCAACCCGACCCATTATCGCGCCAAACTCTCTCGTTCCCCTATCCGGAACAATCTTACTAATTCACGTCATGAAAGCTACAACTTCTATCTCAAACTTCCCATGGAATTATCACACAATATATTTCACGCATACCAAGTACTTCGACAAGGACCAACCGTAAAATCATCCACTCAAGATGGCCTTGCATCTAAGGTCCTAACTGTTATAAATTCTAAGGCTCACAATTGTCTCGTCTCCAGACTTACCCTTCCAACTACCCATGTTTCTAATTCACACTTAACACAATGCTATCCGTACCTAGCACTTAACATGTATCTACCATAACAACATAAACAAGTCTCTTAAGGGCTGAAGATATCTCTGTAACTACTGCCTCACTTTCCCTTTGTCGCCCTAATCATAATCCTGCCCTGCAGGGCGCCTAGCTATAGAAGGTGATGAACCATCCACCGATCCCGAAGGCTGAGTCTCTACATCTGTGCTACCTCTGGTCGGACAAACTCTCACCAAATGGCCCTGTTGGCCGCAAGCATACAAGCTGTCGAAGCAGTACGACACTCCCCATAATGGAGTCTATTACAACGGCCACAACGAGGTAGGGGTGACCTCATCTGACTAACACCCCCTTCTCCCGAACAACTGAACCCCGAATCGACCCGGTGGTGAGTCACCCTCTTGTGTTATACCGTATTTCCAGTATGTACGTGGGGCGACGTAGAAAATTTTGAAGTTTAAAGTGGCTTGGCCGAATTATTTTGTTCACAACACCCGTTTAGAGTCGTTTTTCGACGAAACGTTTCCACAGCTTTCGTAGGGGAATTTCCGGCTATGTCATTTTTAATTTTTGCGGATTTTTCCGAGAGACGAAACATTTTGGACCAACAAGAGGGCGACACTTGTCACCCTCTCATTGGAACACCTTGGGCGGTAATAGTGGTGGCCGAAAGTGTGGCCTTTGTGGTCGAGGTTGGTAGGATATTTTTGTGTTAGTTGGCTAGTGTGCACTTGGCAAGATCTTGGCCCTACACTTGCCTTGCACTTGGCAAGATCTTGGCCATTGGTTGGCCTTGGCTTGTCCTATAAATACCCTCTCCCTATGAAGACTTCTTCATCCAAATAATTTCCTAAGTCTAAAATTCCTCCCTCCCTTGTAGTATAGTTCTCGTCCCCCTCCCCCTTGTGAGGCCTTGGCCGAGAGCCCTTTCCCCCCCTTGGCCGAGAGTCCCCCCCCCCTAGTGGGGGTAGGCCGAGGGGTATACACCCCCCCTCCTTGTGGTGCTAGCCGTGGGGTACCCCCCCTAGCCTAGTTGTCTTCGTATAATACCCCCCCTCTTGGTAGAAATACTCTCAAAAGTATTGTTATAATGCCCAAATTACCTTAGCCGTATACCTTGTAGTATTCTAAGGTTATACCTTTACAAAAGCCCATTATACTATTATACTTCCCGTCACCACAAAACCAACCCTAAGTAAATCTTCACCCGTAGTTGAAGTTATAGGTAGAAGTTGGTTAGAACTTCTAAGGGTTGTTTGGAGCGGCCTGAGCGCATGTAGGAGCTAAACCTTGCTCAGGATCGACATTTAAACTCGGATAATTATGGGCTCATCGAGGTAATTATCTTGCCCCCCTATTGTAATTGGAAATTACATGTTGTTAGATTATATAGTTGAAGTACACTATATATAGTACTGAACGTTGTTATCGGCAATGTCTTTTGACTTAAGCCTGAATTATAAGAAACCTTTTCGAAAGAAGAGTCGAATCAGATTTACATAGACTGTTTACTGAGACTTGTGTAGCTTTTGGGTGAGGTAGAATTGTGCACGTTCGGATTAGACGTATAACCCCCCCTGGTTGGCTTGGTAGCCGACCCCGATTGAGGAGGAGATTGACGCTTGTGGGGAGGTGTCGCCAATTTTCTGTAGAATGTTCTACGATTAGACCTAAATGTTAATAAGTGCCTTGTGGCCTTATAGGTTGAAGTACTACGTATGGCGCGATCTACTTGACTTAAGGAGTAGTCGACGGTTGGAGGTACTTGGAGCATTTTGCTATTAGTCGATACTCGTCGCGAGGTATGTGAACCTCTTCCTATCTCTTCTAGCATGATATGTGTGAACTATGTAGTGCGGTGACGCGTACGTGCTAAATGTATTTGATTGGTTTAAAACATAAAGTATTATAACGGCTTTGTGGGAAGTTGGTTATAACAGCTTTATGTTGGTAAGAAAATACTTGTGGTTTTTAAAAGGTAACTGATTCGAACTATAACTGGCTTGTTATGTGTTAATAAAGAACTTGAAGTATTTCAAAAGATTTTTGAATCATTTCGAAAGAAGAAGTAATACTTGGTTTTTGAAAACTTAAGAGTTATACTAGCTTTATGGGAAGTTAGGTAATAACGGCTTAAGAATGTTTTACTGATTTCGGAAATCAGAATGTGCATCGACAAACCACTGCAGCGTAATAAAAGGAAATGTTTTGACAGATTAAGTATTATTAAAACCAGTAGAAACTTCCATCTGCATAGAAGCTAAGATGAGACAAAATGATATTTCCTGTGTCATGGTCAGTAATAAGATTGTTATAAACAAGAATATCCTACTCACATATAAGGTTTATGTTTCTCAGATGGTTTAAAAGAGAATTATATTCTTAAATGAATAAGGCTAGGAACTACGAAACCTTTCTAAAATAAGAAACGTGAACATTTGAAATTAGGCAAACTTGGACGTTTGAAAAAGAATGTTGTTACTTGGTTTTACAAAGAGAAGTGTTTTGATTTACTTCAAAAGATAATCACTCTATTGTTATATACTACGGGTATTGTGTGACTTTTGTGAAAGTAACATATCTTTAAAGAGTTATTGTATAAAGTACTTTGGGGATAAAAACCCGATCTCGTTAATCATATAGTAGAAAGTACCTTATGTGTGAATAACTTGATTGTATTGGTTTGCGATAGCCTTGTAATACCTTCGTGTTGATTTGATAAGTAATCATATTAGGATGCTACGTGTGTTAGTATTCTGTGATGTTTGTGTAAAGGGGTTTTCCCTTGATTGTGCTTATGTTGTTTAAACGATAAAATGTTATGTTGGTATTATACGCGCACAAATGTGCGCGTCTATTCCACGGGCATGATTGATGTTGTGGGCGTGAGACCCATTGTTATATTGGAGTGATGACTTTGAGGGCGTGAGTCCCTGACTAGACATGACTGCTTATTCATTGTGAACTGTAGTTTGGTTATCATACATGTCTCCTGCTTTCTATAGACTACTATGATTTCATGTACAGTATCTTCATGTTTCACATACTTGGTACCTGTTGTACTGACCTCCTTCGGGGGGCTGCGTTCATGCCGCAGGTAAAGGTACACCAGTCGTTGATCCTCGCTCTTAGGGTCACAGTTCAGCGTTTGGGAAAGCTCCGTTTCTCCGGAGGCTTATCTTGGTATAGTCCCCTGTCGTTGTAGGTATTTACATTCAGGGGTATGGCGGGGCCCTGTCCCGCCATTGTTGTCGTATCATTTTCTTAGAGGTCTGTAGTACTGTTGTGGGCAGGGTTTGTAAAAAGGATTAAACTGTTCATTTGTAAGAGTTGTTATTTATATATGCCGAAAGGCAAGTTTTCCTCGACATCGCTTTGTACTTCATTTGTTTTTCATGTATGTGTTTTATGTTCCGCTGATTACTCTGATGTTGTATCACTAGGGTGCCCGGTAGGCACGATCCACGCCAAGTTCGGGTCGTGACAAAAGTGGTATCAGAGCAGTTAATCCTCGGAAAGTGTCTACAGACCGTATCCAGTAGAGTCTTGATTATCGGTGTGTTGTGCACCACACCAATAATCAGGAGGCTATAGGATATTTAGGATTGGTTTCTATTCTTCTCACTCTGAGATCGTGCCTTAGAGCGGTGTTGTAAGTTGGACCCTCTAACGTATTTCTTTCCCTTACCGTTATGCCTCCGCGTAGGGCAACCCGGGCCCAGATGGGCAAGCGCAGGCGGAGCTGCGAGTAGAGTTCAGAGGGTTGCGAGGGCATGGGCCAAATCTTCACCTTAGGTGGTGCTTCATTCGGGGAGTTCTGCGACGTCACTAGCCCCAGCAGAGTTTAGCACGGCGGCAGCAGTTCCTACTGCGGCCATGATATTTGAACCTTCAGTTCCACGACCGGGAACAGAGAATATAGATTTCAAGGAGGCGACCCTGTTACTAGCTATGGATTTGGCTACCAAAGAGTACACCGATGTACCACGAGTCTTGATGACTATCTAAGAGAGGGTTGTGCAAGAGTAATTCTTCAGTTAGGCTTGAGCATGGCCTGTGTACGGGCTTATGCGCAGCAGGCCAAGAAACGTAGAGATCGACGGGTTAACGGCGACGCAGAGCAGGCGCGGCGAAGGTCCTTTAGTAACTTTCGAGTCGAGTCACCTCACCAGCAGATTAGATTATGCACATCCACCAGTGCAGAAAGGTCCTCCACAGGGTTCAGGACGTTCGGGGTATGCAGAAGTTAGTCAGAGCTCCAGAGCTTCCGGTTCACCATCACACGAAGGTTCCAGCCATCCGGATTCAGTTTTTCTCAGTGTTCACAGTGTGGCAGGCGTCATCCCAGGGAATGTCGTCTTTTAGTTGGTACTTGTTGTACCTATGACCGTCAGGGTCTGATGTCGAAAGAGTGTCCTTGCGGGAGGACTTAGCCTTCAGGATCGGTGGGTAGTTTGTCATCTTCCTTAGCTATGCGCCCTACGGGGCAGGTTTGATTAGAACGACTAAGGGGAGTGAAGCAGTAGATACAGATAGATCTTTAACCCTCTAGGGTTTAGTATGTGTGATAAGGTGAGTATACCTTAAGTGTTATATTCTGATAGCATTGTGTAAATGGTGATTAGAAATCTTGGTTAGTTAACCAAGTAAGATTTGGGGGATAGAGAAAGTGTGAGCCTTAGAGTGTTATACGTAGAGACCTTAGAGGTAAGGCCATCTCGAGTAAAAGATGTATTGTTTATGTTTGACCCTTATAGGAGTGCATAGTGCACGTGAGTTATGTTTGTGGGATTAGTCCCTGAGTAGTGTGGAATGAAAGAGGGTAGTTGAGCTAAGAAGACCGCTAGGTTTTCGTAACGTGATTAGTGAGAATTTTCCTTCAGGGAGCTAGCGTTTTGCGCGTTGCCGGGTCGGGTTGAGGCCACGCCATGGTCAACCCGCGCATGTATGGTGGTGGGGTTGGTGGTGGTCACGCCTTGCGGTAGGGTCACGAGGTGTTAGCCCAAGTTTAGTTAACCAGACGCATTCGTGGGACGTTCGACCAATAGTCGGTCCGAGGAGGTCAGCCGTCTTGTCTTCTAGCAAAGACCGTTTACTCGGCAGTGTTGATTTATCAGAAAGGTTGTAAGGCTTCACGAGGTGCCTACCTTCACCTTATGTCGAACGGTGGAGCCCGTGTTGCGCGCTTTTCTCGGAGGTTTTACCGTGCAAGGTTAGGAACTCAAGTAAGTCTCGATCACATTCGCCTCGGGCCGTTGTTTGATTTCGGATAGTTGCGAGAATTGTTGTCTCCTGTTGAAGGAGTGTTTAAGCTACCATTTCTGTTCGGATGTCGCCTTATGAAGCCTTGTAGGGCGGATGTGAGTCGCCGGTCGATTGGTTCGATGTTGGCGGATTCGGATAGTTGGTTGAGCTTGTTCCACAGATCGTGGATAGAGTAAAGCTTGTCTAGAAGAGGTTCTGGCAGCTCAGAGAAATCGTGCGGATAATCGGCGACGACGCTTAGAGTTCAGGTTGACGGTCGGTCTTCTTGAAGGTACCACCCCGGTTTGGGTGTGACGAGTTTTGGAAAACAGGGGGAACTTAGCCCGAGTTACTTTGGGCCCTTTTGAGTTCATGTGAAGAATAAGCCAGGTTGCCTATATGTTAGCATTTGCCGTCCGACTTAGGAGGCACTACGTCCGGTCTTTCGTATTGTTATGATCGGGAGAGTATCGGAGATCCATCCAGAGTGTTCCCAGTTAATGATGACCACGTTAGAGATAGTAACCCCGAGCTTTGAAACCAAGCGAGATCAGAAATGTGGTAAGAGTTCGAGTGTACGACAGCCTCAGGGATCGCATGCAGCCCGGTACCATTGTTGGGTCGCCGGAGTGACACTAGAACCTCGCGGCAAAGTGACAAAAGTGGTATCACGACGAGTAAAGGGAGAAGCGAGCATGTATGGCGAGCATAGATGTGATCATTTCTTTTTGTAAGGAGGAGGTGCGAAGGAAGTATATTTTAGACCCCCGGAGAGAGGTGTTTGTGGTAATGTTAGAGGTGTTTCCTCGTGGACTTGGATGGAGGTATTTGCGCGGGTGTTTCTGTGGCCATGTGTGGCAGGATTGTTCTCGTAAGTATAGTAGTGAAGACTATACTGGCGCGCGTTTGTTTTGAGACTTAGAAGGAACATTCGGGACGAATGTTTCTAAGGGGGGGAGAATGTTATACCCCGTATTTCCAGAGTATGTACGTAAGGACGTACGTAGAAAATTTTGAAGTTTAAAGTGGCTTGGCCGAATTATTTTGTTCACAACACCCGTTTAGAGTCGTTTTTCGACGAAACGTTTCCACAGCTTTCGTAGGGGAATTTCCGGCTATGTCATTTTTAATTTTTGCGGATTTTTCCGAGAGACGAAACATTTTGGACCAACAAGAGGGCGACACTTGTCACCCTCTCATTGGAACACCTTGGGCGGTAATAGTGGTGGCCGAAAGTGTGGCCTTTGTGGTCAAGGGTTGGTAGGATATTTTTGTGTTAGTTGGCTAGTGTGCACTTGGCAAGATCTTGGCCCTACACTTGCCTTGCACTTGGCAAGATCTTGGCCATTGGTTGGCCTTGGCTTGTCCTATAAATACCCTCTCCCTATGAAGACTTCTTCATCCAAATAATTTCCTAAGTCTAAAATTCCTCCTCCTCAGAGTATAGTTCTCGTCCCCTCCCTTGTGAGGCCTTGGCCGAGAGCCCTTTCCCTTGGCCGAGTTCCCCAGTGGAGGTAGGCCGAGGGTATACACCCTCTTGTGGTGCTAGCGGTGGGTACCCCTAGCCTAGTTGTCTTCGTATAATACCCCCCCTCTTGGTAGAAATACTCTCAAAAGTATTGTTATAATGCCCAAATTACCTTAGCCGTATACCTTGTAGTATTCTAAGGTTATACCTTTACAAAAAGCCCAGTTATACTATTATACTTCCCTCAGTCACAAAAACGAAAACCTAAGTAAATCTTCACCCGTAGTTGAAGTTATAGGTAGAAGTTGGTTAGAACTTCTAAGGGTTGTTTGGAGTGGCCTGAGCGCATGCAGTAGGAGCTAAACCTTGCTCAGGATCGACATTTAAACTCGGATAATTATGGGCTCATCGAGGTAATTATCTTGCCCCCCTATTGTAATTGGAAATTACATGTTGTTTGATTATATAGTTGAAGTACACTATATATAGTACTGAACGTTGTTATCGGCAATGTCTTTTGACTTAAGCCTGAATTATAAGAAACCTTTTCGAAAGAAGAGTAATCGAATCAGATTTACATAGATCGTTTCTGATGAGACTTGTGTAGCTTTTACGTGAGGTAGAATTGTGCACGTCCGATTAGGCGTATAACCCCCGGTTGGCTTGGTAGCCGCCCAGATAGAGGAGGAGATTTACGCTGTTGCGGGGAGCGCCGAATTTTCTGTAGAATGTTCTACGATTAGACCTAAATGTTAATAAGCGCCTTGTGGCCTTATAGGTTGAAGTACTACGTATGGCGCGATCTACTTGACTTAAGGAGTAGCCGACGGTTGGAGGTACTTGGAGCGTTTTGCTATTAGTCGATACTCGTCGCGAGGTATGTGAACCTCTTCCTATCTCTTCTAGCATGATATGTGTGAACTATGTAGTGCGTAGACGTCGTACGTGCTAAATGTATTTGATTGGTTTAAAACATAAAGTGTTATAACGGCTTTATGGGAAGTTGGTTATAACAGCTTTATGTTGGTAAGAAAATACTTGTGGTTTTTAAAAGGTAACTGATTCGAACTATAACTGGCTTGTTATGTGTTAATAAAGAACTTGAAGTATTTCAAAAGATTTTTGAATCATTTCGAAAGAAGAAGTAATACTTGGTTTTTGAAAACTTAAGAGTTATACTAGCTTTATGGGAAGTTAGGTAATAACGGCTTAAGAATGTTTTCTTGATTTCGAAATCGAATGTGCATCGACAAACCACTGCGTAATAAAAGGAAATGTTTTGTGATTAAGTATTATTAAAACCAGAGAAACTTCCATCCGCATAGAAGCTAAGATGAGACAAAATGATATTTCCTAGGTCATGGTCTTTGTAATAAGATTGTTATAAACAAGAATATCCTACTCACATATAAGGTTTATGTTTCTCGGATGGTTTAAAAGAGAATTATATTCTTAAATGAATAAAGCTAGGAACTACTGAAACCTTTCTAAAATAAGAAACGTGAACATTTGAAATTAGGCAAACTTGGGCGTTTGAAAAAGAATGTTGTTACTTGGTTTTACAAAGAGAAGTGTTTTGATTTACTTCAAAAGATAATCACTCTATTGTTATATACTACGTATTGTGTGACTTTTGTGAAAGTAACATATCTTTAAAGAGTTATTGTATAAAGTACTTTGGGGATAAAACCCGATCTCGTTAATCATATAGTAGAAAGTACCTTATGTGTGAATAACTTGATTGTATTGGTTTGTGATAGCCTTGTAATACCTTCGTGTTGATTTGATAAGTAATCATATTAGGATGCTACGTGTGTTAGTATTCCGTGATGTTTGTGTAAAGGGTTTTCCTTGATTGTGCTTATGTTGTTTAAGCGATAAAATGTTATGTTGGTATTATACCACCACCGTGTTTCCGGGTTAAGCCGCCTCCGATGCGGGTAGACTCAGCGATGCAGGACCATGATTCGAGAATACCTCGCGGTCCCGGGCCTATGCGGAGCTACGAGAGTTCCGTGTTAGTGCGGCCTTTATGGTCATGCGCGCATGTGGCCATGCGGATCGCGAGTCCGGGGCGATGCCGGAGTAGCTACCGATGCGGGTTATACCTCATGCGCTATGAGATTGGCCTATGCGAGTCGGGAGTTCGAGGCTAGACGCGCACATTTGATATTGCGAGCGGCCGGCTTTGATCATGTGACGGTCTAGACAGATATCATGATACAGTTTATGACCTTGTTAGTACTGTGGGTGTTAGTAGTCGGCTATGCCTTCGTACTTACCCTGTACTGTTTTATTTGGACACAGGTGGGACCTGCTGTTCATGTGTATTCCTTGGTGCTTTTCTATCATTGACTGCCGACAGTGAGGAAGGTATTCCACGGGCATGATTGATGTTGTGGGCGTGAGACCCATTGTTATATTGGAGTGATGACTTTGAGGGCGTGAGTCCCTGACTAGACATGACTGCTTATTCATTGTGAACTGTAGTTTGGTTATCATACATGTCTCCTGCTTTCTATAGACTACTATGATTTCATGTACAGTATCTTCATGTTTCACATACTTGGTACCTGTTGTCGACCTCGCCGGGCTGCGTTCATGCCGCAGGTAAAGGTACACCAGTCGTTGATCCTCGCTCTTAGGGTCACAGTTCAGCGTTTGGGAAAGCTCCGTTTCTCCGGAGGCTTATCTTGGTATAGTCCCCTGTCGTTGTAGGTATTTACATTCAGGGGTATGGCGGGGCCCTGTCCCGCCATTGTTGTCGTATCATTTTCTTAGAGGTCTGTAGTACTGTTGTGGGCAGGGTTTGTAAAAAGGATTAAACTGTTCATTTGTAAGAGTTGTTATTTATATATGCCGAAAGGCAAGTTTTCCTCGACATCGCTTGTACTTCATTTGTTTCATGTATGTGTTTTATGTTCCGCTGATTACTCTGATGTTGTATCACTAGGGTGCCCGGGGTAAGGCACCAGTCACGGGCCCAGGTTCGGGTCGTGACATCTTGTATCCCTCCTACTTGGACATCCTCCCATCACATGGCCCTGATGGTCGCAAGTATAACAATCTCCACGACACACTGAGGATCATCCTCAGCTCTCTATCCATAGAACTCTGGCGAACTGCAACTCAAGAAATCCCGAAGTCTCAGACTATCGGATCTAGGGTGAATCACTGGTACTGCTGGAACCACCGGCTCCCGTTCGTCCTCATTCCCAGCCACCAGCCTAGCTAGTAACTGGGCCATCTCCTTGAACTCATATCCTCGGCTCCTGGCCGTGGAACTGGAGGCTCAGGTATCGTGGCCTCAGTAGAAACTGCTGCCGCTCTAAACTCTGCTGGGGCTAACGGCGTCATAAAACTCGTCGTCTGAAGTACTATCTCAGGTAATGACCAGGCCTGTGCCCTCGTAACCCTCTGTGTTCTACTCGTAGCTCCCTCTGCTGCCTTGCCCTTCTGGGCCCCGTTTCGCCGCAGGCATAACCGTACATACGAATACGTCCGAGGGAGTCCAACTTATAACACAGCTCTAAGGCACGATCTCAGAGTGAGAAGAATGGAAACCAATCCTAAATATCCTGTAGCCTCCTGATTATAGATGTGGTGCACAACACACCGATAATCAAGACTCTACTAGACACGGTCTGTAGACACTTTCCGAGGATTAACTGCTCTGATACCACTTTTGTCACGACCGACTCGCCCGTGGATCGTGCCTTACCCCGGGCACCCTAGTGATACAACATCAGAGAAAATCAGCGGAAATAAAAACTTAAACATGAAACAAGATAAAATAAGAAACAGGCTAACCAAAACGGTTACCTTTCTGCATATATATATATACCTGAACAGTTATATCCTTTTACAAACCCTGCCCACAACAGTACTACAGACCTCTAAGAATGTAACCACAACTACGACGGGACAGGGCCCCGCCATACCCCTGAATGTAAGTACCTACAACAACAGGGGACTATACCAAAGATAAGCCTCCGGAGAAACGGAGCTTCCCGAACGTTGAACTGTGATCCTATGAGCGAGGATCAACAACTGGTGTACCTCTACCTGCGGCATGAACGCACTTCAAGGAGGTCGGACAACAAGTACCAAGTATGTGAAATCGAAATATCAGAATGAAATCATAATAGTCTATATAAAGCAAGAGACATGTATGATAACCAAACTACAGTACACAACATATGAGCAGTCATGTCAAGTCAGGGACTCACGCCCTCAAAGTCATCACTCAAAATATAACAATGGGTCTCACGCCCACAACATCAATCATGCCTGTGGAATTCCTTCCTCATTGCCGACAGTCTATGATATAACAACACCAAGGAGTACACTTGAACACCAGGTCCCACCTGTGTCATAAAACCGTACGGGGCAAGTACGAAGGCTAACTACCAGATACCAAAGCCGCATCATCAACTGACCGGGGCAAGTACGAAAGCCAACTACCAGATACCAAATCCATACTAACAATACTATATAACCATACCACGAAGCTGACACGGGGAAAGTACGAAAGCCAACTACCAGATACCAAGGCCGCATCACGTCGCTGATGGGGGCAAGTACGAGGGCTACTACCAGATACCAAGGCTGTGATCACGAGACTTCGCCACAAAACTGAACGGGGCAAGTCTGGCTAACTACGGATACCAAAGCCGAATCAGCCACGGCCGGGCAAGTACGAGCCAACCACCGATACTGGTGAATCAGTAAAACCCCATGGAGGGCTGCTCCATGGAATGACACTAACAAGAACTGATCGGGGCAAGTACGAAAACCAACTACCAGAACCAACCTGCATCAGCAACGACCGGAGCAAGTACGAGGGCTAGCTACCAGATACCAAGGCCGAATCAGTAAACCTCATGGAGAGCTAGTCCATGGAACAGCAATCCTAATGGAACCATACCCATAGGCCACCCAACGTGTCAGTAGGTCCAAGGATATAACAAGACAACACTCCTAGTGGAAGCATACCCATGGGCCACCCATCGTGTCAGGATGTCCATCAATCAAGAATAACATGATCGGCCCTCCATCGATAGACGCGGTAATATAAGGATACAACACTTGCACAACAAGGCTATCACACGCAAACATAGGCAAGTTACACACAACTCAAGGTACTTCCATTTTATGTCAAAGTTCGGGTTTTAACCCCAAAGTACTACATACTTTAATCCTTTCAAAAAGATCTCTTTTTACGTAAAATAACTCGATACTATTATCCGTAGTACCAAACACGTTTATGTTTAAATCACGTACTTTATACTTTTTAAACCAAATGGCTTATACTTTTAAAACAACGTCAAGTATACTTTTAAAACCCAAGTAACTAACTCTTTTAAGATCAAGGTACTCCTACCTTTTAAAACCAAGCCACTTATACTTTTCCATCAAGAAAGTTCGATATTTGAAAACAAGTTACTTATACCATTAAACTCAAGTTACTTCTCTTTTCCCAAAATCAAGTTACCATTTTAAATCCAATACTAAAACCATTTTTTTGTTTTCATAAAGTCGTTATAACTAACTTCCCATAAAGCTATTATAACACTTTATGTTTTAAACCAATTTAAGACAAAACCATGCCTTTCTTTAAACCAAAACACTTCAAATTCTCAAGTCTCTTTTCTTTTAGAAATCAAGTTCCTTACTTTGGAATTTAAGAAAACAATACTTGTTTATAATGATTCTTATTAAAGTAGTCATGGTCTATAAAATGTAATACAATTTTGTCTTATCTTAGCTTCTATGCAGATGGAGGTTTCTACTGGTTTTAATAATAATTAATTAGTCAATACATTTTCCTTTATTAACGCTGCAGTGGTTTTTTCAATACTTATTCTCATTTCCGAAATCAATATAACTTATTCCTTTTTAAAACTCAATTACCCATTTCTCAAAAATGCGGTTTCACAACTTTTTAACACAAACCAAGTCCTTAATAATTCACATCAAGTCATTTATAAGTTAAGTCTCTTATCTTTTAAAGACCACAAACCATTTCTTTACCTACATAAAGTTGTTATAACAAACTTCCCATAAAGTCGTTATAACACTTTATGTTTTAAACCAACCAAACTCGTTTAGCACACGTACGTCTACCGTACTAGATAGTTCACACAATCATGCTAGAAAATATAGGAAGAGGTTCACATACCTCGCGACGATTATCGACAAAAAGCAAAAAGCTCCAAAGTACTGTAACCCTGCAAGTCCTTTCCACCCTTCAAGTAGAATACGCTACTCGCAATATTTCAACCTATAATGGCCATAAAAAGTCTATCAACTTCTAGATTCCTTCGTAGAACATTTCTAAGTACAAGATTCCTTATTCTACGGAAAAATTTGGCAGCAGCTCCCCCCCCCCCCCCCCGCAACCACATAAATCTCCTCCTCTATCAAGGCCCGCTACCAAGACAACAACTCCAAGGGGGGGTTACACGTCTAACCGGACGGGTACAATTCTACTCCACAATAATACTACAAGTCATCAGAATACACCCAATGTAAATACAGTTCAATTCTTTATAATCATCCTTCCAATATATCTTATACTCAATTCTAAACTACTACAATATGTAATATCCAATTACAATAGAGGGACATAGATCATTACCTCGATAAGCCCAAAATTATCCAAGATTATAAGTCGATCCTGAGCAACGTTTAGCTCCAATTCCTTACGCTCCAATTCCTTACGCTCCAACCCGCTCCAAGCAACCCTTAGAAGTTTCTAAACAACTTCTCTTAACACTTCATCAAGCTATGAAGATTTTTCTAGGGCTTCATTTTGCGACTATTGGAATAAAGTAGTATTTCCGGCTCTTAATATTTGAAATAACTTTGGAATACTACTAGGAATACTAGGCTAAGGTATTTGGGATAATACAACAATACTTGAAGTATTTCTACACAAAGTGGGGGGGGGGGGGGGTTGGACGAGAACAACTTAAGGGAAGGAGGGAGAATTTGCCTTGGAAGGATATTTCAAGTGTGGATGAAATTAAGTCTTGCAACAAAGGGGTATTTATAGATAAATCAATGGCTAGGATTAAAGCAAATGTAAGGTGAGGATTGGGGACATGTGTGTGGGTAAGTTGCCAACCATTTGTCCACCACAAAAATGGGACAAGTGGCTTGCCACTTGTCCCCCAAATAAAACGTCCAAGTGCCCTCACTTTCGGCCATAGGGCCACATGGGGGTGACACGTGTTGCCCCCGTACTCGTCCAAAATATTTCATCTTCCGAAAATATCTGCAATACCAAAAATCCAAAAATAAAGTGGGCCCCACAAACCGTAAATTCTCCCGTGGGCCCCACGGGACCAATTTCGGAAATAAAATTCCATAATTCTTAAATATTCCAAAAAGTCCGAATACCAAATCTGGGAATCCAATTCCCATAAACGAACCTTTTTCCTTCACAAAATCCGGAAACTTTGCCGTCGAAAAATCATATCTTTCTTCCTTTTAATTTAAATGTCGTATTCTCGTACGTACGTCCTCATATACATACCTTGGAACTACGGGGTGTAACATTATTCCATTCTTCAAGTAGGATACGCTATACTTAGTACTTCAACCTATAATGGTCACAATACGTCCATTAACCTCTTACTTTAAACGTAGAATATTCCAAGTGCCTAAGTCACTAAATTCTACGGAAAATCGGACAGCACTTCCTTTGTTTCTACTTACTTTGCCACCTTTTTCAAGGCCGAATACAATAACCAAACACGCCACATTTAAGGCCCAAACAATGCAATTAATCAATAGGGGATTACACGCCTACTAGACGTGTAAAATTCCGCCCCACAAACGATATCAAACTAATACAACCTACAAGTCCAATTCGGCCACATAGAGTACAACAATACCAATTCTTATCCAATTTCTATTTCAATCCAAGTTGTTAGCATAACATGATATCAAGTCGCAATCGATTATAACCACTATAATCTTCAAGTAATTAACATGCGACAATTCTAATAAACGACCAAATTGTAATCCAACTTCACAAGGCTTAAATGACATTTCGGATTTAAGACTACAATCAATCCATAATACTTATCAAACTTCAACATATAAACTTCATGCTAGCAACATGTAAAGCTAACAACAAACAATATATATATAATCTTGTAACACTTTTAAGAGACAAGATTATACCTCAACGAATCTCAATCCAACTCCAAATCTGAATTTTCTCCTTAGCAACTTAGAGCCCCTTCAAGACACTTCAATACGCTACTTGAGACCCTTAGAACAATACCAACAACTTTCCTTCAAACTTCCAAACAAAACCTAGAAAAGCAACTAGGTTTTCACCTTGCGACTAATACGAAAACTCTTTTTTTCCGGGATTTTTCTATTGAGATACCCTTACAATACACTCAAGAACCTTGGTTTAAAGTGTGGAGCTTAATGGACAAGAAACAAAAAAAATTATTTTCTCTATGGAGTGAACCCGAGAGCAATATGTGATGTTCTTCCAATTTTTGTAAATTTGGCTAAGTGTTGGACTCTCTCTTGCTACTAGTAGTATTATATAGGGACATGGAGGGTCAAGATGTAACCAAATGGGTGGTTTGGATGAAGTCTTATTAAATATCAAGACTAGTGGACCCTTTGACTTAGTCAAAATTCTCAAGCTCACTACTTGCAAGACTTATCTTGCTAACAAAGGTCCAATGACCCTCTTGCCCTTGCACAATTCGTCCAAGCATCAATAAGGGGGGTGACATGTGTCGCCCTCCCATTCGTCACAATAATACGTTTTCTGACAATTTCATAATTCCGATAATTTTTTTTACAAGTCTCAAATATTAACACTTGTGAGTTCTTACGTACGTTCTTAAAACATGTCCTGCACAAACGGGGTGTAACATTCTTCCCCCCTTAGAAACATTCGTCCCCGAATGTTCTTTCGGAGTCAAACTTATAATTAGCGACATAGTTTCCTTTCACAACCCCGACATACCAACAATGCCACACATGGCCCTAATACCTCGCACACGCATATCTGTCCATCATAAGCCCAAAAGAGATTATCTTTTCGTACTTCCAACTCCTTCTAACATATACATAGTCTCAATATAATCTGTTCATGAAACTTAAACATACCACAACTTTATCATGCATACAAGTTTCTAAAGGGCCAAAGACATACCTGAAATCATATAGGCGGTTCAAAGGACCGCTAAAACTGGGAACTTCCACCACGGCCCCTGTCACGGCCTGCCGGTGCATAAACATCCTGCCTAGCTATGGAAGGCGAAGAACCCGCAACTGATCCGATCGCGCGCTATCCCACCGCCACCTCTGGTGGACCGTGCATCACGAAATGGCCCTGCTGGCCGCAAGCATAACAAGCTGTCGAAGTAGTACGACACTCCCCAAAATGGAATCTACTACAGTGACCACACCGGGGCAAAGGTGGCTTCCCCTGGCTACTATTCTCGGACATCTGTGAACCTGTAGCCCTGGAGCCCTGACCTGCTCCCGAATATCCCCGGCGACCAAACCTCCGGCCAGAAGATCGGGAAGGAGCACTCTGTGCCGGCTGAGATGTAGACCTAGTCTGTTGTTGAGGCTGTCCGCCTCGAAAGTTACCCCGAACCCCGCTGCCCCGCCCTGGCCGGGTCTAGCTGACCCTCTCTCTCTCTGTCCTCTATCCCCTGCGCATAAGCTTGCATCCTGGCAATATCCATACCGGGCTGAAGGGCCACTCCCAGGCATGCAGTAATCATATAATGGTCTAGCCCCATCACATAACGGTGAACTCTGTCCGCCATATCAGCCACAATAGTGCGCGATACCGCCAACGAGTCAAACTCGTGTTGTATTCACGATGGTCCTCCCATTACGCCTCAATGACAAGAACCTATCAACACGGGCTCTCCTCATTTCAGAAGGCAAAAAGTGATCAAGAAAGGCCTCCGTGAACTCATCCCAAACTGCCGGACGAGCACCCACACCCCTCGACAGCTCCTAAGACTCAAACCAGTTCAACACAATATCGCGTAACCGGTAAGAAGCTAACACAACTGACTCTGTCTCCGAGGCCCTAAGCACATGCATAGTCCGTCAGAGCCGCCGAACGAACTCTTGAGGATCATCCTCAGATCTCAAACCATAAAACTCGGATGGACCACAACCCAGAAAATCCCGAATCCTCAAACTGTCGGCTCTAGGGTTAGCTACCTGCTCCTGTCGGCGCTGCCCTACCACTATGCTAGTCAATAGCCTGATCTGCTCTCCATAATCTCTAAACTCGCTCGGCCGGGGATGGAGGCTCGCACGGAACCTCGAGCTACCGCCGCTCGGCTCTCTAATACGCCGGCGTGTGAGTTCGCCGATCCGCCTACTACTCGGGCATAGTGCGTGCCCGAGTCCTGGTAACCCTCTGCGTACTAGCGCCTCCTCGCACGCTTTGCCCTTCGGGCCCCGTCGCTTCCGCAGGCATAACTGTTACATAAGAAGGGGTCAGAGAGGATTCAACCTACTAGGACAGCTCTACTGCACGATCTCAGAGAGAGAAGAATGGAAACCAATCCTAAATGTCCTGCAGCCTCCTGATTATAGATGTGGTGCACAACACACCGATAATCAAGACTCTACTAGACACGGTCTGTAGACACTTTTCGAGGACTAACTGCTCTGATACCACTTTTGTCACGACCCGACCCAAGCTCGCGATCGGTGCCCTACCTGGGCACCCTTCCAGGTATACATCAGAGATAATCAGCGGAACATACATGAAACTAAAAAAAATAAATCAACAAAGATAAAATCAACAGGTTAGCCGATAAGGCTACCTCTTCAAATAAGTAAATACATACGCGAAGCAGTTGTCTCCTTTCCTTTTACAAACTGACCCACAATATGTGACTACAGACCTCTAAGAGTTTTAACATAACAATCGTATGGACAGGCCCCGCCATACCCTGAATACACATGAATCTACAACCTCAGGGAAAACTGTACCAAGAGATAAGCCTCCGGAGCAAATGGAGCTTTTTCCCAAAAACTGAACCGAGATCCTAAGAGCAACGATCACCAACCTGTGTACCTAAAACCTGCAGGCATGAACGCACTTCGGCGGGTCGATAACAACAGTGCGAATATGGAATGAAATAACGTGATAAGAAATGATCATAATCGTACAAAGGAATGACATGTTATACCCCGTATTTCCAGAGTATGTACGTGAGCGCGTACGTATTATAATTTGAGCCTTAAAGTTAGGCAAGTTTCGAATTTGTGCATAACTACCTAAAGGAGTCGTTTTTAAACGTTTCCACAGCTTTCGTAGGGAAAATTCCGGCTATGTCATTAATAATTTTTGCGGATTTTTCCGAGAGACGAAACATTTTGGACCAACGAGAGGGCGACACTTGTCACCCTCTAATTGGAAGGAGTGGACGGACGAAATGGGCATAGTTGGCACGTTTTTTGTGCCTTCTCCTTAGTCAAGGAGTTGGTAGGATATTTTGTGTGGAAGATGAGAAAGTGGGACCCACAAACACATGGCTTAATCTTTACCCTACACTTGCATGGCACTTGTCTTCATCTTGGCCATTGGTTGGCCTTCACTTGACCTATAAATACCCCTCTAAGTTGAAGACTTTCTTCATCCTCACTTGAGCAATCTACCTAAGTCTCAAACACTCCCTCCCTCTTGTTCTCTCGTCCACCACACCCCCCTCCCCCTTTGAGGCCCTATTGGCCGAGAGCTTCCCCTTCCCCCCTTTGTGGTGCCCTAAGCCGAGGGGTACCCCCCCCCTAGCCTAGTTGTCTCGTATAAATACCCCTTGTTGTGGTATAGAAATACTCTCCTAGTATTGTTATAATGTCCAAATACCTTGGCCCAAATACCTTGTAGTATTCCCAAGGTTACAATTATACAAGCCCAGAAAATACCATTATACTTCCCCTCAGTCACTAAACGAAACCCTAAGGAAATCTTCATTGATAGTTGAAGTATTTGAGTAGAAGTTGGTTAGAACTTCTAAGGGTTGTTTGGAGCGGGTTGGAGCGCACGGAGTAGGAGCTAAACCTTGCTCAGGATCGACATATAAACTCGGATAATTTTGGGCTTATCGAGGTAAACACTCTTGACCTTCTATTGTAATTGGAAATTACATGTTGTAGGAATATATAGTTGAAGTATACTATATATAGAACTGAACATTATAATTGTGCGCAATGTCTTTTGACTTAAGCCGAATTTTAAGAATCGAATCGAACTGTAATTACATAGGTCAGACATGAGACTTGTGTAGCATTATGTGTAGTAGAATTGTACACGCCCGTTAGGCGTGTTAACCCCACGGTTGGCTTGGTAGCCTACCGATAAGGAGGAGATTTACGCTGTTGCGGGGAGGTCCTTGAATTTTCTGTAGAATATTCTACGTCGGGATCTAAAGATATTAATAGGCGCCTTGTGGCCTCTATAGGTTGAAGTACTACGTATGGCGTGATCTACTTGGCTTAAGGAGTAGCCGACGGTTTGAGGTACTTGGAGCGTTTTGCTATTAGTCGATAATCGTCGCGAGGTATGTGAACCTCTTCCTATCTTTTCTAGCATGATATGTGTGAGCTATGTAGTATGCAGACGTATACGTGTTAATCAGATTTGGTTGTTTTAAAAACATAAGTGTTATACTAGCTTTATGGGGAGTTAGGTATAACGTCTTAAGGGTGGTAAAATGAATGGTTTATTAATTTCAAAAGTTAAGAGATTGGATCTTATAAGATAAGAGACTTAACTTAAATGAATTAATATGGATTTTGTGTGAAACCTCATTCGTGAGTAATGAGTACTTGGTTTTTAAAAGGAATAACGTTTTACTGATTTTGGAAATCAGAATGTGTATCAATAAACCACTGCAGCGTTAATAAAGGAAAATGTATTGAATAACTAAGTATTATTAAAACCGAGAAACCTCCATCCGCATGTAAGCTAAGATGAGACAAAATGATATTACATTTTCTAGATCATGGTCGCTTAATAAGATTGATTATGAACAAGATTAACCTACTCACCTATGGCATATGTTACTCTATTGTTTTAAAAGAGGTTAAGACATTGAACTATGAAACTTTTCTAAAAAGAGACTTGCGTAATTGAAATTAGGCAAACCGAACTCTTAGGGAAAAGAAAGGCATTGTGTTGTCTTAAAATGGTTTAAAACATAAAGTGTTATAACAGCTTTATGGGAAGTTGGTTATAACGACTTTATGAAAACAAAAGAAGGGTTTTATCATTTGTTTTAATGCGGTAACTTGACTTTTAAAAGAGAAGTATTTTGGTCCAAAGGAAGGCATGGTATTGCCTTAATTTGGTCTTAAAAAGGAAAGTATGAAAGTTGTTTTGGTTTACTTAAAAGATATAAGTCACACATTTTTTTATATACTACGGTTATCGGGTGACTTTTAGAAAAGGAATGAATCTCTTAAAAGGAATTTACGTACGTAGTACTTTAGGGTTAAAATCCGGACTTTGACATAAAATGAAAGTACCTTGAGTTGTGTGTAACTTGCTTATGCTTGTTGTTATGAAACTTGACCATGTTACGTGTGATAGCCTTGTTGTGCAAGTACTGTGTTCTACTCGACTACCGGTTCATCCGGGAATGTATTTCACTCGACTACCGGTTCATCCGGGAATGTATTTCACTCGACTACCGGTTCATCCGGGAATGTATTTCACTTGACTACCGGTTCATCCGGGAATGTATTTCACTTGATTACCGGTTCATCCGGGAATGTATTTCACTTGACTACCGGTTCATCCGGGAATGTATTCCACTCGACTACCGGTTCATGGGATGAACCGGGAATGTATTCCACACTTTTCTATATTGGGTCCATAAGATGGGCCGAGACCTGTTATACGTATCACATGATTTGTACCTAGACTGCCGGCAGTGAGGAAGGAGTTCCACGCATGAGGATGACTTTGAGGGCGTGAGTCCCCGACTTGACATGACTGCTCTTATGTTGTGAACTGTAGTTTGGTTATCATACATGTCTCCTGCTTTATATAGACTATTATGATTTCATTTACGTGATTTTTCGCCACATACTTGGTACTGTTGCATCGACTTCGGGGCCGCGTTCATGCCGCAGTAAAAGTACATCGATCGCCGATCCGCTTATAGGATCACATTCGGCGTGTTGAAGCTCCGTTCCTTCGAGGCTTATCTTTGGTATGTTACCCGAGTCCGTAGGTTCTTGTACATTCGGGGTATGGCGGCCCCGCCCCGTCATAGTTGTTGTCACTTCTTAGAGGTCCGTAGTACCGCTGGCGTAGTCCAGAAAAGGATAAGCGTCGTATTTATGTATATATACCAAGGCAACCGCTTTGGTTGGCTTTGTTTATTTATCATGTCTCTTAATTCATGTTCATGTTTTTTTATTTCCGCTGATTTTCTCGATGATGTATCACTAGGGTGCCCGGTAGGCACGATCCACGCCCGGTTCGGTCGTGACAAAAGTGGTATCGAGCGATTAGTCCTCGGAAAGTGTCTACGCACCGTGTCTAGTAGAGTCTTGATTATCGGTGTGTTGTGCACCACATCTATAATCAGGAGGCTATAGGACATTTAGGATTGGTTTCCATTCTTCTCATTCTGAGATCGTGTCTTAGAGCGGTGTGATAAGTTGGACCCCTCTGACGTATTCCTTTCCTTTACCGGTGATGCCTCGCGTAAGGCAACCTGTGCCCGGATGGGCAAGGCGGAGGAGTCGTTAGTGAGATACTGAGGAGTACGAGGCGCAGCCCGGCCAAGACTGAGACAGTAGTTCCGACGGCGGGTTTCGCGACGCCGCCAAAGACCAGAGTTTAGAGCGCGGCGGGCTGCCGAGACTACAAGACTGAGCCTCGGTCCCACACCTGGAGCAGATGAGATGGGTACAAGGAGATGGCGATTCTTGCCGTGGTCGTGGCAGATATGAGGATAGGTCGGACGCAGCAGCCCAAGAGCACCCGTAGTTCACCCCGAGCGCAGTTTGAGGCTACGTGACTTTACGAGTTGTAGCCCGCCGGTTCTATGGATCGAGCCGAGGACGACCCTCGTGAGTTTATCCGACACCACACGGATCGCGAGGGTGATCGAGTCTCGAGGCGAGTCGGTGGTATTGGTTCGCATCACCGCGTGATCTGCAGATTGGTAGTTTGATTCGTGGGAGCTGTCCCGGAAGAGCATGCACTTCCAGCAGTTTGGGACGAGTTCTCGAGGGCATTTCTTGCACATTTCTTGCCTCGCGAGATGAGAGGCTCGGGCCGACAGATTTTTGACGTTGAGGCAGGACGGGCGGACGGTTAGAGAGTACAATGTTGAGTTCGACTCATTATCTCGGTATGTTCCCGCTGTGGTAGCTGATATGGAGGACAGAGTACACCGCTACGTCACCGGCCTGGACGATTACTTGGCATAGGCTTGTATGGGTGTAGCTCTTCAGCCGGTGATTGACATTGCCCGCATTCAAGATTATGCACTAGGATGTGATGCACGGAGAGGTAGACGGAATGACCGAGATCGCGAAGAGGCCAAAACAGCGAGGTCCTTTGGTAACTTTCGAGGCGGACCGCCTCAGTAGCAGTCTAGTTATGTACCTCCACCAAGATGCAGTGGTCCCCACGATCGTCGGGGCGTTCGGGTATTGGGAGCTGGTCGAACTCGGCTTCGTTCACGGATATACGGGTTCTAGCCAGGGATTCATGTCCCCCTCGATTGTGCGCGATGTGGCAAACATCATCCCGGGAATGTCGTCTTTATCGGTGCTTGTTTCACTGCGCGTCGGGCCGTGTGACAAGAGATCGTGCTTATAGGAGAGGTACCGGCAGCGCGCAGCCTTAGGATCGATGGCGGTTCATCACCTACGGTTATGCGCCTGCATGGCGACTTATGATTAGAGTGGAGCGGTAGCTGTGTATATCCTTAACCCTCAGAGGCTTGTATGTTTTGATGTTATGTTAATGTGTTAAGTGTTATGTTCGGATAGCTTTGTGCTAAAATGTGATTTAGGAGCACAGTTGGGGAAAAAGGGTAAGCACAGGGTGAGAAAATGATGAACCCTAGAATATTACATTGAGACCTTAGATGTAAGGCCGTCTTGAGTACAAGATTTTGCGAGTGATCCTTGTCGAGTGCATTTTATGCCTAGAATGTATTGTGTGATAAGTCCTGGTTGGGTAAATGAAAGTGGTATCTTTCATGATGTGATTTAGCAAGATTGTTCCGTCGGGAGCAAGAGTTGGCGCGACAGTGGGTCGGGTTGGGCCGTGTTGCGGGCCAACCCGCACTGTTCGGTGTGGGTCACTCGGTGGTCCCGCCGGTGGTAGGGTCACGAGGTGCTAGGCCCAAGTTTAGTTGACCATCGTATGAGTTCGGGTGTGTTCGACCGAGCGGTCGTGAAGGTCGGGAATGGCCTTAAGGAAGATTGAGGCTAGTAAGATAACCAAGTTGGAGGTGGTGACTTGAGGTGGAAAACGAAGCGTTGGCGGAAGTGTGAGTACGGATACTAGAAAGAGTTCGAGTGTTCGAGAAGGGTACAACGAGATAGGGGAGAAGTGAACGTGTGTGATCATTTCTTGTAAAGGGAGAAGGTGCGAAGGATGTATATTTTTGACCTCAGGGATCGCATGCAGTCCGGTACCATATGTTGGGTCGCCGGAGTGACACTAGAACCTCGCGGCAAAGTGACAAAAGTTTGTGATATTAGAGGTGTTTCCTCGTGGACTTGGATATAAGTATTTTGCGTGCATGTGTTATTTCGTGGCCAATTGTGGCGTTGGCAACTTGTTAGAAGAACTTTATCGTTATCCGTCTTGAGAAGGAACATTCGGGACGAATGTTTCTAAGGGGAGAATGTTATACCGTATTTCCGCAGTATGTCGTGGCGTACGTATTATAATTTGAGCCTTAAAGTTAGGCAAGTTTCGAATTTGTGCATAACTACCTAAAGGAGTCGTTTTTCGACGAAACGTTTCCACAGCTTTCGTAGGGAAAATTCCGGCTATGTCATTAATAATTTTTGCGGATTTTTCCGAGAGACGAAACATTTTGGACCAACGAGAGGGCGACACTTGTCACCCTCTAATGGAAGGAGTGGACGGACGAAATGGGCATAGTTGGCACGTTTTTGTGCCTTCTCCTTAGTCAAGAGTTGGTAGGATATTTTGTGTGGAAGATGAGAAAGTGGGACCCACAAACACATGGCTTAATCTTTACCCTAAACTTGCATGGCAATTGTCTACATCTTGTCAATTGGTTGGCCTTCAATTGACCTATAAATACCCCTCTAAGTTGAATACTTTCTTCATCCTCACTTGAGAAATCTACCTAAGTCTCAAACACTCCCTATCTCTTGTTCTCTCGCCCACCACACCCCTCCCCTTTGAGGCCCTATTGGCCGAGAGCTTCCTTCCCCTTGTGGTGCCTAGCCAGGGTACCCCCTAGCCTAGTTGTCTCGTATAAATACCCTTGTTGTGGTATAGAAATACTCTTCTAGTATTGTTATAATGTCCAAATACCTTGGCCCAAATACCTTGTAGTATTCCCGAGGTTACAATTATACAAGCCAGAAAATACCATTATACTTCCCTCACTCACTAAACGAAACCCTAAGGAAATCTTCATTGATAGTTGAAGTATTTGAGTAGAAGTTGGTTAGAACTTAAGGGTTGTTTGGAGCGGGTTGGAGCGCACGGAGTTGAGCTAAACCTTGCTCGAGATCGGCATATAAACTCGGATAATTTTGGGCTTATCGAGGTAAACACTCTTGACCTTCTATTGTAATTGGAAATTACATGTTGTAGGAATATATAGTTGAAGTATACTATATATAGAACTGAACATTATAATTGTGCGGCAATGTCTTTTGACTTAAGCATGAATTTTAAGAATCGAATCGAATCAGTAATTACATAGGGTGTCTGATGAGACTTGTGTAGCATTCTTGTGTAGTAGAATTGTACACGCCCGGTTAGGCGTGTTAACCCCCTGGTTGGCTTGGTAGCCACCTCGATAAGGAGGAGATTTACGCTGTTGCGGGAGAGTCTTGCCGAATTTTCTGTAGAATATTCTACGTCGGGATCTAAAGATATTAATAGGCGCCTGGGGGCCTCTATAGGTTGAAGTACTACGTATGGCGTGATCTACTTGGCTTAAGGAGTAGCCGACGGTTTGAGGTACTTGGAGCGTTTTGCTATTAGTCGATAATCGTCGCGAGATATGTGAACCTCTTCCTATCTTTTCTAGCATGATATGTGTGAGCTATGTAGTACGGTAGACGTACATGTGTTAACTGTATTTGGTTGTTTTAAAAACATAAGTGTTATACTAGCTTTATGGGGAGTTAGGTATAACGTCTTAAGGGTGGTAAAATGAATGGTTTATTAATTTCAAAAGTTAAGAGATTGGATCTTATAAAATAAGAGACTTAACTTAAATGAATTAATATGGATTTTGTGTGAAACCTCATTCGTGAGTAATGAGTACTTGGTTTTTAAAGGGAATAACGTTTTACTGATTTTGGAAATCAGAATGTGTATCAATAAACCACTGCAGCGTTAATAAAGGAAAATGTATTGAATAACTAAGTATTATTAAAACCAGTAGAAACCTCCATCTGCATAGAAGCTAAGATGAGACAAAATGATATTACATTTTCTAGATCATGGCTGCTTAATAAGATTGATTATGAACAAGATTAACCTACTCACCTATGGCATATGTTACTCTATTGTTTTAAAAAGAGGTTAAGACATTGAACTATGAAACTTTTCTAAAAAGAGACTTGCGTAATTGAAATTAGGCAAACTGGAACTCTTAGGGAAAAGAAAGGCATTGTGTTGTCTTAAAATGGTTTAAAACATAAAGTGTTATAACAGCTTTATGAGAAGTTGGTTATAACGACTTTATGAAAACAAAAGAAGGGTTTTATCATTTGTTTTAATGCGGTAACTTGACTTTTAAAAGAGAAGTATTTTGGTCCAAAGGAAGGCATGGTATTGCCTTAATTTGGTCTTAAAAAGGAAAGTATGAAAGTTGTTTTGGTTTACTTAAAAGATATAAGTCACACATTTTTTTTATATACTACGGTTATCGGGTGACTTTTAGAAAAGGAATGAATCTCTTAAAAGGAATTTACGTACGTAGTACTTTAGGGTTAAAATCCGGACTTTGACATAAAATGAAAGTACCTTGAGTTGTGTGTAACTTGCTTATGCTTGTTGTTATGAAACTTGACCATGTTACGTGTGATAGCCTTGTTGTGCAAGTACTGTGTTCTACTCGACTACCGGTTCATCCGGGAATGTATTTCACTCGACTACCGGTTCATCCGGGAATGTATTTCACTCGACTACCGGTTCATCCGGAAATGTATTTCACTTGACTACCGGTTCATCCGGGAATGTATTTCACTTGATTACCGGTTCATCCGGGATTGTATTTCACTTGATGACCGGTTCATCCGGGAATGTATTTCACTTGACTACCGGTTCATCCGGGAATGTATTCCACTCGACTACCGGTTCATGGGATGAACCGGGAATGTATTCCACACTTTTCTATATTGGGTCCATAAGATGGGCCGAGACCATTATACGTATATCATGATTTGTACCTAGAACGCAGGCAGTGAGGAAGGAGTTCCACGGGCATGAGGGATGACTTTGAGGGCGTGAGTCCCTGACTTGACATGACTGCTTTTATGTTGTGAACTGTAGTTTGGTTATCATACATGTCTCCTGCTTTATATAGACTATTATGATTTCATTTACAGTATTTTACAGTTTCACATACTTGGTACCTGTTGTACTGACCTCCTTCGGGGGGCTGCGTTCATGCCGCAGGTAAAGGTACATCGACTGTCGATCCCCGCTTATAGGATCACATTCAGCGTGTTGGGAAGCTCCGCCTTCGAGGCTTATCTTTGGTATGTTACCCGAGTGCAGAGGTTCTTGTACATTCGTGGGTATGGCGGGCCCTGTCCGTCATAGTTGTTGTCACTTCTTAGAGGTGCAGTAATCTTGTTGTGGGCGAGTCCGTAAAAGGATAAGCGTCGGGTATTTATGTATATATACCGAAGGCAACCGCTTGTTGGCTTTGTTTATTTATCATGTCTCTTAATTCATGTTCATGTTTTTTTTATTTCCGCTGATTTTCTCTGATGATGTATCACTAGGGTGCCCGGGGTAAGGCACCAGTCACGGGCCCGGGTTCGGGTCGTGACATGACAGGGACAAGTATAAAAAGTACATACCAGATCCTGCCGTGTCATTACCACTTATGAACTTAATCGTACCTTATTATCTTTTTCCATTTTCAATAAAAATTATAGTCACATTCTTACGTACATGATTAGAAAAAAAAATCATTAAGTTCATTACCATATAACTTACTTATCTTTCATAACATAATCCGGCCCTTTAAGGAGGGGTGCATATACTACCCGGCCCAATCTGGGACGCGATCAAGTAACACAAATATCAAAGCGTGCCCGTGGAATCCCCCATCACTGCCGACAGCTATAAGTGTAAAATATAACCATGTGACGCGCCCGTGGCATCCCACCTCACTGTCGGCGTACACATACACAACACATATATATATCTCCTGCCCGTGGAATCACACATCACTGCCGACAGCCGTAGGTGTAACATATAACCATGTGTCGCGCCCGTGGCATCCCACCTCACCGCTTGCATACATACAACATATATATATCTCCCGCCGTGGAATCCCACATCACTGCCGACAGCCGTAGGTGTAACATATAACCATGTGTCGCGCCCGTGGCATCCCACCTCACTGTCGGCGTACACATATACAACATATATATATATATATATATATATATATATATATATAACGTGGTCGCATGCCCCGAAATCCCTCATCGTATAAGCATGGCCATAACGTGCCCTCGGCATCCCTCATCGTAGGTGCAGGTCTTCATGGGGAGCTAGCCCATGGAGTAATAATATAACATGGTCGCATGCCCCGGAATCCCACATCGTATAAGCATGGCCATGGAGTAATAAAACATGCGGGCATCTAACCCGCATCCTGGCTGCATGCCCCGGAATCCCTCATCGTATAAGCATGGCCAAGATCAATCACAGTGGAAGCATACCCGTGGAATCCCCCGTCACTGCCGGTACGTCCAATAAAATGTCCGGGCATCTAACCCGCATCCTGGTCACATGCCCCGGAATTCCACATCGTATAAGCATGTCCAAGGATTAATCATGATGGAAGCATACCCGTGGAATCGCGTCACCGCTTGTGCGTCCAAGTAAACTTATAACAAGACAGTCGGCCCTCCATCTGAGAGTCACGACAACGTAACATATAATACTTGCACTTAAAGCTATCACAAGCAAACATAGGCAAGTTCGTTAAACCTTTAGACTTCCATTTTTTATAAACTCATGGCACTTCCGTTTCTTACATAAAAATCCGGGAATTTAACCCCATGTACTACGCACCTCTACTCCTTTAGAAAGACTCTTTTTCAAATAAACTTCCAAGATACTAACAACCGTAGTATCAAGTCATATCTACCTTCAAGACAAGTCACAATACCTTTTTAGAAATACATTTACCGTCTTCTAAATCAAGTGACTTCTTTCTTAAAAACATTAAGCAATTGGTACCTTAAAAAAAACAGTTTGCCCTTCTTTATTTCAAATCATTTCTTTGCTTACATTACTGAAGAAAACCATTCTTTTAATCTTCCATAAAGTTGTTATAACCAACTTCCCATAAAGCCGTTATAATTCTTTATGTTCTGGACAAATTCATTCCTTTTATTACCAAGAGACTTACACTTTCAAAATACTTCAAGTCCCTTAACTTTTAAGAAAACAAGTTTCTTAACTTTAGAAATCAAGTCTTTCCAAATCGAGTATTCTATACTTGTAAATCAATTCATTTCTTCCTTTAAGAATCAAGTCTCCTAACTTGAAAAATAAAGTCTCTTAACCTTAAGAATTTGAGATCCATAGCCTTAAAACTTCATACGTAAATTCTTATAAGTTAAGTAACATATACTTGGTGCGTTGTGAATAAGTTATACTTATTTATAACGATCTTATTCAAGTAGCCATGATCTAGAAAATGTAATACAATTTTGTCTTATCTTAGCTTCTATGCAGATGGAGAATTCTACTCATTTTAACATAATTGATTGTCATTACATTTTCCTTTATTAACGCTGCAATGGCTTGCTCGATACTTATTCTCATTCGTGTCATAAATTAGCCAAGTCAACTTGGCTCCAAAGTACCTCCTAACGACTCTTACCAACATCCCCCATAAGACTCGGTAAGGACTTAGGATAACTTGGACATTAACTTTACATAGAGTAAATCACACAACTACCTCTTAACTTCTAAGAGTAGAAGGAAACATGAAATGATACCACAGGTATATTCCATACATAGAATCATGCCAAAGGAAGGAAGAGGTTCACATACCTCGCGACGATTATCAACAAGTAGCAAAATGCTCCAAAGTACTTCAACCTTGAGCTATTCCATTCTTCAAGTAGGATACGCTATACTTAGTACTTCAACCTATAATGGTCACAATACGTCCATTAACCTCTTACTTTAAACGTAGAATATTCCAAGTGCCTAAGTCACTAAATTCTACGGAAAATCGGACAGCACTTCCTTTGTTTCTACTTACTTTGCCACCTTTTTCAAGGCCGAATACAATAACCAAACACGCCACATTTAAGGCCCAAACAATGCAATTAATCAATAGGGGATTACACGCCTACTAGACGTGTAAAATTCCGCCCCACAAACGATATCAAACTAATACAACCTACAAGTCCAATTCGGCCACATAGAGTACAACAATACCAATTCTTATCCAATTTCTATTTCAATCCAAGTTGTTAGCATAACATGATATCAAGTCGCAATCGATTATAACCACTATAATCTTCAAGTAATTAACATGCGACAATTCTAATAAACGACTAAATTGTAATCCAACTTCACAAGGCTTAAATGACATTTCAGATTTAAGACTACAATCAATCCATAATACTTATCAAACTTCAACATATAAACTTCATGCTAGCAACATGTAAAGCTAACAACAAACAATATATATATAATCTTGTAACACTTTTAAGAGACAAGATTATACCTCAACGAATCTCAATCCAACTCCAAATCTGAATTTTCTCCTTAGCAACTTAGAGCCCCTTCAAGACACTTCAATACGCTACTTGAGACCCTTAGAACAATACCAACAACTTTCCTTCAAACTTCCAAACAAAACCTAGAAAAGCAACTAGGTTTTCACCTTGCGACTAATACGAAAACTCTTTTTTTCCGGGATTTTTCTATTGAGATACCCTTACAATACACTCAAGAACCTTGGTTTAAAGTGTGGAGCTTAATGGACAAGAAACAAAAAAATTTATTTTCTCTATGGAGTGAACCCGAGAGCAATATGTGATGTTCTTCCATTTTTTTGTAAATTTGGCTAAGTGTTGGACTCTCTCTTGCTACTAGTAGTATTATATAGGGACATGGAGGGTCAAGATGTAACCAAATGGGTGGTTTGGATGAAGTCTTATTAAATATCAAGACTAGTGGACCCTTTGACTTAGTCAAAATTCTCAAGCTCACTACTTGCAAGACTTGTCTTGCTAACAAAGGTTCAATGACCCTCTTGCCCTTGCACAATTCGTCCAAGCATCAATAAGGGGGGTGACATGTGTCGCCCTCCCATTCGTCACAATAATACGTTTTCCGACAATTTCATAATTCCGATAATTTTTTTTACAAGTCTCAAATCTTAACACTTGTGAGTTCTTACGTACGTTCTTAAAACATGTCCTGCACAAACGGGGTGTAACATAACTGGGCCATCTCCTTGTAACTCATATCCTCGGCTCCTGGCCGTGGGACTAGAGGTTCAGGTATCGTGGTCTCAGTAGCTACTGCTACCGCTCTAAACTTGTCACGACCCGTTCGGGGGCGTGGTAGTGCCTTACCCGCACCCAGTAGTCATACATCGTGAGTAATCGGAATATAAAAACAAGACATGAAACAAATGTAAATTAAAACACAATTTCGAGAAAAGTCGCCTTTAGCTTATATATAGACCAAAATCGCGTTTACATCCCAACTGCATAATAGACTACAGACCTCGAAGAAAGTAAACAACTATGGCGGGATAGGGCCCGCCATACCCTGAATGTACAAAACTATCTACACGACCAGGGAGATCATACCCAACAGTCGTGCCTCCGGGAGAAGGTGGAGCTCGACACCAAAGCAAAAGATCCTAAGGATGCGGATCTAGCACTGTTTCCTTACCTGCGATGAACGCAGCCCCGGGAGAGGTCGACAATAGGTACTAAGTATGTGAAAGCGTAAAGTACTTAAATGAAATCATATCATTTTAAAACCAATTTTACAAATACGCACGAAACAACTAATGTAACCGCACATAGTACATCATAAACAAGAGCAACAATAGTAAATCGTAATGTGTCTTTTCTAGGCTGCGAATGATCGGCGGTCAATCGCCCATAGTATCATTATGCATGCCTAATCACGGACTCCGTAGTCCGCATAGCCACCTAGGCCCGCGTGAGGTATTCTCGCATCGGGTAGCTACTCCCGGCATCGTCCCGGACTCGTAGTCGCGTAGCCACATAGACCGCATGAGGTATAACCCCGCACACTAACACGGAACTCTCGCGACTCGCATAGGTCCTGGACCCGCGTGAGGTATTCTCGAATCATGGTCCTGCATCGCTGAGTCTACCCCGCGTCGGAGGCGACAACCCCGGTATCATGTCAAGAGGTGAGTGATATAACGACTGCGTTAAACAACATAAGCACAAATAAGAATAACCTCTTTACACAAACGTTACAAGATACTAACACACATAGCATCACAATATGTCTACTCAACAAACCATCTTACTGTACTTTCCAGAAATCAATACAAGTCTTTTATAAACACACAAGTAAACTGTTCCTTTTATCTTCCTTAAGTCGTTATTCCTAACTTCCCATAAAGCTAGTATAACTCTTTAAGCTTTTTGTTTTAAAAACCAATATTCTTCTTCTTTTAAAAATGATTTATAATTCTTTTGAAAGACTTCAAGATTCTTATTATTCAGGCTTAAGTCAAAAGACATTGCAGTAAAACTACGTTCAGTTAACACACGTACGTCTACCGTACTATATATATATTTTAAAATATCATGCTCAAGAGTATAGGAAGAATCACATACCTTCTCGGCGAAATCCACCTGCCAAGTCGAATATGTCGCGCGCAGAGTATCGACCTATAATAGTCAAATACGTCTATCAACGTCTAGACTACTCTGTAGAAAGTTCTAAGCAGAGGGTTCTTAATTCTACGAAAAATCGGGCAGCACTTCCCTACCCGGTAAGCTATACAAGTCTACTGTAAATACAATCCTATGTAAGTACAGTTCAATCTTCTTTAAATCTTCTGATGTGATTATAGTTCAATTCTATTCTTTAATATCCTTCTATGTATTTATACAAATTTCTATACATCTACAGTATGTATTCTCCAATTACAATAGAAGGATAAGATTTTTTACCTCGAATAGCCCAATATTATCCAAGATATAAGTCGATCCTGAGCGAGGTTTAGCTGCTAATTGGTACGCTCCAATCCGCTCCAAGAAACCCTTAGAAGTTTCTACACAACTTCTACTTTCTACTTCAACCAACTATGAAGTTTCTCTTAGGGTTTCGTTTAGTGACTATAGGAATTCAAGGTAGTATTTCCGGACTCTACGTATAGAGGTAACTTTGGAAATACTAAAGGATATACGGCTAGGGTATTTGAGGATAATAACAATACTTGGAGGGTATTTCTACCAAGAGGGGGGGTACTTTGGCCGAGGCTACAAGGAAAAAGGGGGAGGGAGAGGGTGTTTCGGCTAGGCTCTTTTGGAGGGGGGGGGGGGGGGAAAGAGAGCTTTGGACGAGAGCTCTTAAGGGAGAAAGGGGGATTTTGAAACTTGGAAGATAATTTGTGGATGAAGAACTTCTTCAACTTAGGGGGGGTATTTATAGGGCTTTCAAGGGCCAAGATGAAGCCAAGTGGTAGGCAAGTGTAAGGTGGAGATTTAGGCAAGTGTCCTTATCCATTTACTACACAAATATCCTACCAACTCCTTGACCAAAAACTTAGCACAAAAAGCGTGCCAAGGCAAGCCCTTTGCCGTCCACTTGAGGGTGACAAGTGTCACCCTCTCGTTGGTCCAAAATATTTCATCTCTCGGAAAAATCCGCAAAAATAATAAATGACATAGCCGGAATTTTCCCTACGCAAAGTTTGGAAAACGTTTCGTCGGAAAACGATTCTTTTCGTGTGTTGTGCACAATATTTTCGTCCCTAATGCCTAACTAAGGCTAAACTTTTGTACGTACTCCCTCACATACATACTCTGGAAATACGGGGTATAACAAAACTCTCCGGGGGCTAGCGGCGTCGCAGAACTCCCCGAATGAAGCGTTGTCTCAGATAATGATTGGGCCCGCGCCCTGGTAACCCCCTGTGCTCTACTCGCAGCTCCCCCAGCTTCCTTGCCCTTCTGGGCTCTGGTTGCCTTGCGTAAAGGCAATACGGGTGAAAAGAATACGTCAGAGGGAGTCCAACTTATAACACAACTCTAAGGCACGATCTCAGAGTGAGAAGAATGGAAACCCATCCTAAATATCCTGCAGCCTCCTGATTATAGGTGTGGTGCACAACACACCGATAATCAAGACTCTACTAGATACGGTCTGTAGACACTTTCCGAGGATTAACTGCTCTGATACCACTTTTGTCACGACCCGACCGGGCGTGGTAGTGTCTACCGGGCACCCTAGTGATACAACATCAGAGAAAAATCAGCGGAAGTAAAAACTTACACATGAGACAAGATATACCATAATGAAATAAGAAAACAGGCTAACCTGTCACGACCCATTCCGGGGCCCGTGACTGGTGTCTTACCCGGGCACCCAAGTAGTCATACATCAGAGTAATCAGCGGAACATAAAACAATACATGAAACAAAATGTGAAATGAGACACATTTTACCTGAGAGAAAATCGCCTTACGGCATATATATATAATTACCAAAGTTGAACAGTTTAATCCTTACCACCCCGCCACAACAACTTACTGCACTTAAGATTTATACAACAACTATGACGGACGGGCCCCGCCATAGCCCTGAATGTACAAGAACCTCTGGACTCGTGGTAACATACCAAAAGATAAGCCTCCAAGGAACGGAGCTTCAATACGCCAAAAGTGATCCTAAGCGAGGATCGATACCGTAGATGTCTACCTGCGGCGTGAGCGCAGCCGAAGGAGGTTAGTACAACAGTACCAAGTATGTGAAATCAGAATATCGTAAATGAAATCATAATAGTCTATATAAAGCGAGACATGTATGATAACCAAACTACGATTACACATATAACGATTATATCAAGTCGGGACTCACGCCCTCCCAGTCATTACTCAAATATAACTATTGGGTCTCACGCCCACAACATCAATCATGCCCGTGGAATACCTTCCTCACTGCCGGCAGTCTATGATATGATAACACCAAGAAGTACACGAACACCAAGTCCTACGATGCCAAAGCCGTATTAACAATACAATACAACCAAACCACGGGCGACACTTGGGCAAGCACGGCCGACTACGGATACCAAGGTCGCCACGTAGTGGCCGGCAAGTACGAGCTAACTACCAGTACCAAGCGTATCACGAGACTTCGTCACTACACCGAGCGGGGCAAGTGCGAGGGCTAACTACAGTGCACCAAGGCGAATCAGCCACGAGGCGGCAAATCGGCCGACCACCGGTACCAAGGCGAGCGAAGAAACCTCATGGAGAGCTAGTCCATGGAATAACACTATCAGCGGAGCGTGCAGTGGAATTCTCTCACACGCCGTGCGTCCAAGTAATATCATAACAAATCAGCCGCCCTCCATTGAGAGACGCGGTGGTATAGAAATACAATGCTAGCACGACAAGACTATCACACGCGAACATAGGCAAGTTTCACAACAACAAGCATAGGTTAGCTATACATGACTCAAGGTACTTTCATTTTATGTCAAAGTCCGGGTTTTAACCCTAAAGTACTACGTACGTTAAATTCCTTTTAAAGATCCATTTCTTTTACAAAGGTCACCCGATACCCGTAGTATAAAAATAGAGTGACTAACATTGTTAAGTAAACCAAAATGCTTTCCTTTGTAAAAATCAAGTAACAACATTATTTTCCAAACGTTCAAGTTTGCCTAATTTCAAATGCTCAAGTTTCTCATTTTCGAAAAGGTTTCGTAGTTCATAGTTTTAATCCTTTAAAACTTAATTCTCTTTTAAACAATTTGAGAAACATATGCCTTATAGGTGAGTAGGTTATTCTTGTTTATACTCAATCTTATTAAAGCAGCCATGATCTAGGAAATGTAATATCATTTTGTCTCATCTTAGCTTCTATGCAGATGGAGGTTTCTACTGGTTTTAATAATACTTAATTATTCAATACATTTTCCTTTATTAGCATTGCGGTGGTTTGTCGATACTCATTATGATTTCCGAAATCAGTAAAACATTTCTCCTTTTAAAAACCAAGTACTCATTACTCACGAATGAGGTTTCACACAAAATTCATATTAATTCATTCAAGTCAAGTCTCTTATCTTTTAAGATCAAGTCTCTGAACTTCTAAAAATCAGTAAACCATTCTCTTTATCTCTCTTAAGACGTTATACCTAACTTCCCATAAAGCTAGTATAACTCTTATGTTTTCAAAACCAAGTATTACTCTTCTTTCGAAGGTTTCTTAATTCTTTTGAAATACTTCAAGATTCTTATTATTAGGGCTTAAGTCAAAAGACATTGTCGTCAACTACGTTCGATTAGCACACGTCGCTCACCGTACTATATATATATTCTTGTAAAATACTTCCATTCTTATTATTCGGGCTTAAGTCAAAAGACATTGTCACACGTCGTCTCCGTACTATATATATATTCTTGTATAATATCATGCTCAAGAGTATAGGAAGAATCACATACCTCGCGACGATTATCGACTATAAGCAAAACGCTCCACGGCTATAACCCGGCTTGCCTTGTCCACCTTCCAAGTAGTACATGCTACTCGCAGAACATTCAACCAATAAAGGTTATCAGTCTACTGTAAATACAGTCCTATGTAAGTACAGTTGAATCTTCTACTTAATATTCTTCTAATGTGATTTCAGTTCAAGTCTTTTACGTAATATCCTTCTATTACGTTCAATTCTCTTCTATGAATCTTATATTCATTTCTAAACAACTACAGATGTAATTTCCAATTACACTAGAAGGATAGGATTATTTACCTCGGTAAGCCCAAAATTATCCAAGTTTAAAGTCGATCCTGAGCAACGTTTAGCTCCTACTCCGAGTGCTCCAATCCGCTCCAAACAACCCTTAGAAGTTCCACGCAACTTCTACTTAACACTTCAACCGACTATGAAGGTTTTCTTTAGGGTTTCGTTTAGTGGCTGAGGGAAAGTATAATAGTATTTCCGGGCTCTACGTATAGAGGTAACTTTGGAAAGTACTACAAGGTATTTGGACTAAAGTATTTGGCATTATAACAATACTTGGAGAGTATTTCTATACCACAAAGGGGGGGTATTATACGAAACCACTAGGCAAGGGGGGGGGTAGGCTCGGCCGAGGGCCTTTCTCAAAGGGGATGGCTTTGGGCGAGCTCGCAAGGAGGGGAGGATTTTAACACTTAGAAAATGATTTTTGGATTAAGAAGTTCATCAACTAAGGGGGGCATTTATAGGTCAAGCAATGGCCAACCAATGGCCAAGATCAATCCAAGTGTTAGGCAAGTGTAGGGCTAGGAATTATCCATGTGTCCTTATCCATCTACCACACAAAATATCCTACCTAACCCTTGACCAAGAAACATCACAAAAAACGTGCAAGGAGTGCCCCTTGGTCGTCCACTTTTAGGGTGACACATGTCACCCTCCCGTTGGTCCAAAATATTTCATCTCTCGGAAAAATCCGCAAAAATAATAAATGACATAGCCGTATTTTTTCCCTCGCAAGTCTTATAAAACGTTTCGTCGAAAAACGACTCTTTTCGGTACTTGTGTACAAATTTCGAACCTTGCTAACTTTAAGGCTTAACTTTTCTACGTACGTCCTCACGTACATACTCTGGAAATACGGGGTATAACATTCTCCCCTCCTTAGAAACATTCGTCCCGAATGTTCCTTCTCAAGACGGATAACGATAAAGTTCCTCTAACAAGTTGCCAACGCCACACCTGGCCACGAAATAGCACACGTTCTCTTCCTTCCTTACTCGTCGTACCCTTCTCGAACACTTGAACTCTTCTAGTATACGTACCATACTTCAGTCATCGCTTCAGTTTCCAGAACTTTGGAGTCACCACCTCCAAACTTGGTCATCTTACTAGCCTCAATCTTCCTTAAGGCCATTCCCGGCCTTCACAATCTGCTTCTGGTCGAACCTATCCACGAACTCATACGATGGTCATCTAAACTTGGGCCTAGCACCCTCGTGACCCTACCACCTGGCGGGACCACCCAGAGCTGACCCCACCTCGAAACAGGCTGCGGGTTGGCCCGCAACATGGCCCCAACCCGACCCACTTAACGCATCAAGCTCTTATTTCCCGATCCGGAACAATCTTACCTATACAGGTCATGAAAGCTACCACTTCCATTTTACACCACCCAAGGAATTTTCCCACAATTACTCTACGTATACTTATACATTCTGACAAAGATCACCCGCAAAAATCGTGTACTTAAGACGGCCTTGCATCTAAGGTCTCAACTGTAATGTTCTAAGGTTCATCATTTTCTCACCCCCAGGCTTACCCTTTTCACTAACCAGGCTTCTAAATCACATTTTAGCACAAAGCTATCCGAACATAACACTAAACACATCACCATAACATCAATACATACAAGTCTCTAGAGGGTTAAGGATATACCTGAAAATAGGCGGTTCAAAGGACCGCTAAAACTGGGAACTTCCACCGCGACCTCTGCCGTGGCCTGCCGGTGTATGAACATCCTGCCTAGCTATGGAAGGTGAAGAACCCGCAACTGCTCTAGTAGTCTGTGCTATCCTACCAGCGCTACCCCTGGTCGGACAGTCTCTCGCCAGATGGCCCTGTTGGCCGCAAGAATAACAATCTCCCAAGTCAGTACGACACTCTCCCTTATGAAGTTTTCCACAACGGCCACACTGGGACAAGGCGACCTCATCCGTGAGCACTTACTCCCCGAAAATCTGAAACCAGGAGCCCCGACCGCTCTCGAATATCCCGAAGGTCCCGGCGTGGAGACCACTGCATGCTGCCGAGGTACATAACTAGTCTGGCGAGGCGGTCCGCCTCGAAAGTTATCAAAGGACCTGCTGCTACGCCTCTTCTGTGATCTTGGTCATTCCGTCGATTTCTCCGCTCACATCCAAGTGCATAGCTGCGTGCGCAATGTCCGTGCGGTGAAGAGCTACGCCCAACAACTCGCTAGGTAATCATCGAGCCTCGTAACATATCGGTGCACTCGATCCTCCATACTAGCTACTAACGCGGGCGTCGAGCCAATGAGTCGAACTCCACATTGTACTCCCGAATGCGTCCGATTCGCCACAACACCAAAAATCTGTCGGCCCGAGCCCTCCTCAACTGTGGAGGCAAGAAATGAGCAAGAAATGCCTCTGAGAACTCGTCCCATATAGCTGGAAGTGCATGCTCTCCCCGGGACAGCTCCCACGAATCAAACCAGTCGACTGCAGTATCACACAGCCAATGCGAACCTAGGACTACTGACTCGGTCTCCGATTCCTTGATCACTCATGATCCGCTGTAACTGTCGGATGAACTCCTGCGGATCATCCTCAGGCCTCGACCCATAAAACTCTGGCGGCCTACAACTCAGAAAATCTCGTAGCCTCAAACTATCTGATCTAGGGTGAACCACTGGTGCTCTTTGAACTGCTGCGTCGATCTATCCTCAAGTCGGCCTGACCACGGCCATTAATCGGGCCCACTCCTTGTAACCCATCTCTCTCGCCTGCATCGGGGTGGAGGCTCAGTCTTGTGGTCTCAGAGATCGCCGCTTTACTCGCGACTCCTCGCTGCTTTGCCCTTCCGGGCCGGGTTGCCTTACGCGGAGGCATAAGCGTAAAGGAAAGGAATACGTCGAGAGGTCCAACTTATCACACTCTAAGGCACGATCTCGGAATGAGAAGAAGGAAACCAATCCTAAATGTCCTGCGACCTCACGATTATAGATATGTGCACAACACACCGATAATCAAGACTCTACTAGACACGGTCTATAGACACTTTCCGAGGACTAACTGCTCTGATACCACTTTTGTCACGACCCGTTCAGGGCGTGGATCGTGCCTTACCCGCACCCAGTAGTCATACATCGAGTAATCGTGAACATAAAACAATACATGAAACAAAATGTGAAATGAGACACATTTTACCTGAGAGAAAATCGCCTTACGGCATATATATATAATTACCAAAGTTGAACAGTTTAATCCTTACCACAGTGCCCACAACAGTGCTACAGACCTCTAAGATTTATACAACAACTATGACGGGACAGGGCCCCGCCATACCCCTGAATGTACAAGAACCTACTGGACTGGGGTAACATGCAAAGATAAGCCTCCAAGGAACGGAGCTTCAATACGCTGAAAAGTGATCCTAAGCGGGGATCGGCGGTGATATACCTCTACTGCGCATGAACGCAGCCCCGGCGAGGTCGATCTAACAGTACAGTATGTGAAATCAGAATACTGTAAATGAAGTCATAATAGTCTATATAAAGTCGGAGACATGTATGATAACCAAACTACAGTACACACATATAACAGTTATATCAAGTCAGGGACTCACGCCCTCCAAGTCATTACTCAAATATAAATATTGGGTCTCACGCCCACAACATCAATCATTCCCGTGGAATACCTTCCTCATCGGCGATGCATGATATGATAACACCGAAGTACACCAACACCAAGTCCTACGATGCCAAAGCCGTATTAACAATACAATACAACCAAACCACGGCGACACGGGCAAGTACGAAAGCCGACTACCGGATACCAAGGCCGCCACGAGTGGACGGGCAAGTACGAGGGCTAACTACGGTACCAAGGTCGTATCACGAGACCGTCACACTACATCGAACGGTAAGTGCGAGGGCTAACTACCAGTACTAAGGCCGAATCACCACGAGGCGGGCAAGTCAAAGCCACCACCGTGTACCAAGGCGAACGAAGAAACCTCGTGGAGAGCTAGTCCATGGAATAACACTATCAACGCGAGCGCACTGCGGAATTATCCGTCACTGCCGGTACGTCCAAGTAATATCATAACAAATCAGTCGGCCCTCCATTGAGAGACGCGGTGGTATAGAAATACAATGCTAGCACGACAAGACTATCACACGCGAACATAGGCAAGTTTCACAACAACAAGCATAGGTTAGCTATACATGACTCAAGGTACTTTCATTTTATGTCAAAGTCCGGGTTTTAACCCTAAAGTACTACGTACGTTAAATTCCTTTTAAAGATCCATTTCTTTTACAAAGGTCACCCGATACCCGTAGTATAAAAATAGAGTGACTAACATTGTTAAGTAAACCAAAATGCTTTCCTTTGTAAAAATCAAGTAACAACATTATTTTCCAAACGTTCAAGTTTGCCTAATTTCAAATGCTCAAGTTTCTCATTTTCGAAAAGGTTTCGTAGTTCATAGTTTTAATCCTTTAAAACTTAATTCTCTTTTAAACAATTTGAGAAACATATGCCTTATAGGTGAGTAGGTTATTCTTGTTTATACTCAATCTTATTAAAGCAGCCATGATCTAGGAAATGTAATATGATTTTGTCTCATCTTAGCTTTTATGCAGATGGAGGTTTCTACTGGTTTTAATAATACTTAATTATTCAATACATTTTCCTTTATTAACGCTGCAGTGGTTTGTCGATACTCATTCTGATTTCCGAAATTAGTAAAACATTTCTCCTTTTAAAAACCAAGTACTCATTACTCACGAATGAGGTTTCACACAAAATTCATATTAATTCATTCAAGTCAAGTCTCTTATCTTTTAAGATCAAGTCTCTTATCTTTTAAGATCAAGTCTCTTATCTTTTAAAAATCAGTAAACCATTCTCTTTATCTCTCTTAAGACGTTATACCTAACTTCCCATAAAGCTAGTATAACTCTTATGTTTTCAAAACCAAGTATTACTCTTCTTTCAGAAAGGTTTCTTAATTCTTTTGAAATACTTCAAGATTCTTATTATTCAGGCTTAAGTCAAAAGACATTGTCGTACAACTACGTTCAGTTAGCACACGTACGTCTACCGTACTATATATATATTCTTGTAAAATACTTCCAGATTCTTATTATTCAGGCTTAAGTCAAAAGACATTGTCACACGTACGTCTACCGTACTATATATATATTCTTGTAAAATATCATGCTCAAGAGTATAGGAAGAATCACATACCTCGCGACGATTATCGACTATAAGCAAAACGCTCCACGGCTATAACCCGGCTAGCCTTGTCCACCTTCCAAGTAGTACATGCTACTCGCAGAACATTCAACCAATAAAGGTTATCAGTCTACTGTAAATACAGTCCTATGTAAGTACAGTTGAATCTTCTACTTAATATTCTTCTAATGTGATTTCAGTTCAAGTCTTTTTCTGTAATATCCTTCTATTACAGTTCAATTCTCTTCTATGAATCTTATATTCATTTCTAAACAACTACAGTATGTAATTTCCAATTACACTAGAAGGATAGGATTATTTACCTCGGTAAGCCCAAAATTATCCAAGTTTAAAGTCGATCCTGAGCAACGTTTAGCTCCTACTCCGAGTGCTCCAATCTGCTCCAAACAACCCTTAGAAGTTCCACGCAACTTCTACTTAACACTTCAACCGACTATGAAGGTTTTCCTTAGGGTTTCGTTTAGTGGCTGAGGGAAAGTATAATAGTATTTCCGGGCTCTACGTATAGAGGTAACTTTGGAAAGTACTACAAGGTATTTGGGCTAAAGTATTTGGCATTATAACAATACTTGGAGAGTATTTCTATACCACAAAGGGGGGTATTATACGAAACCACTAGGCAAGGGGGGGGGGGGGTAGGCTCGGCCGAGGGCCTTTCTCAAAGGGGAGGGGCGGATGGCTTTGGACGAGCTCACACAAGGAGGGGGGGGGGAGGATTTTAACACTTAGAAAATGATTTTTGGATGAAGAAGTTCATCAACTAAGGGGGGTATTTATAGGTCAAGCAATGGCCAACCAATGACCAAGATCAATCCAAGTGTTAGGCAAGTGTAGGGCTAGGATTTATCCATGTGTCCTTATCCATCTACCACACAAAATATCCTACCTAACCCTTGACCAAGAAACAACACAAAAAACGTGCAAGGAGTGCCCCTTGGCCGTCCACTTTTGAGGGTGACACATGTCACCCTCCCGTTGGTCCAAAATATTTCATCTCTCAAAAAAATCCGCAAAAATAATAAATGACATAGCCGTATTTTTCCCCTCGCAAGTCTTGTAAAACGTTTCGTCGAAAAACGACTCTTTTCGGTACTTGTGTACAAATTTCGAACCTTGCTACCTTTAAGGCTTAACTTTTCTACGTACGTCCTCACGTACATACTCTGGAAATACGGGGTATAACATAACCAAAACGGTTACCTTTCTGAATATATAAATAAAACTTGAACTCGAACAGTTACATCCCTTTTACAAACTCTGCCCACAACAGTACTACAGACCTCTACGAATATTATAACAACAACGACGGGACAGGGCCCCGCCATACCCCTGAATGTAAGTACCTACAACGACAGGGGACTATACCAAAGATAAGCCTCCGGAGAAACGGGGCTTCCCAAAATGCTGAACTGTGATCCTAAGAGCGAGGATCGATGACTGGTGTACCTCTACCTGCGGCATGAACGCAACCCCCAGGAGGTCGATAACAGTACCAAGTATGTGAAACGTAAAAATCAAATCAAATCATAATATTTTAAAACCAATTACAAATACGCATTTAACAACCAATTTAATCGCACATAGTGCCACGGATAAACAAGAGCAAAATAGATATAACGTGAATCGTCTTTTCTAGGCCGCTAATGATCGAAGCAAGGCGATCGCCCATAGTATCATTATCGTGCCTAATTGGAACTCCCGCAGTCATGAGTCACACACGGACCCGCATGAGGTATTCTCGCGTCGGGGTAGCTAACGTGGCATCCTCCTGGACCTCAAGTCCGCATAGTCACACGCATCGCGTAGTCACACAGCCGCGTGAGGCATTCTCGTCGGGATAACACACCGAATGATCAATCTCGAACTCCCGCACTCGCATAGGTCACTGCACCCGCATGAGGTATTCCTCGCATCGAGGGTGGCAAGTCCTCGACATTATAACAAGTCAGGGGGGTATGTGATATAATAGCAGTACAACGGGCTTATCGTTTAACAACGTAAGCACAACAAGAATAACCCCCTCACACAAACATCACAAGACACTAACACATGTAGCATTGTAACATGTTTACTTATCAAACCATCTTACTACACTTTCCAGAAATCAATACAAGACTTTCATAAACAAATAAGTAAATCGTTCCTTCTATCTTCCTTAAGTCGTTATACCTAACTTCCCATAAAGCTAGTATAACACTTAAGCTTTTAAAACCAAGTATTTCTTTTCTTTCAAAAATGATTCATATCTCTTTTGAAATACTTCAAGATTCTTATTATTTAAAACTCAAGTCAAAAGACATCAAAGTAAAACCAAAACAATTTCCATACCTTCCTTTTAAACCAATCTTAAGACAAAACCATATCTTCCTTTAAAACAAAGGCACTTTTTCCTTTAAAAGTCAAGTAGCAATATACTTTTTAAACCAAGTGTCTTACTCTTTTTTTTTAAAAACAAGTAACCTATACCTTTAAATCAAGTTACTTCTCCTTTCCCAAAATCAAGTTGTTTATAAGTCAAGTTATCATTTTAAATCCAATGATAAAACCATTCTTATTTTCGAAATCAAGGTAACTTTATTCTTTAAAAGACCACACACCCATTACTCATGAGTGAGGTTTTACAACTTTTTAACCTAATTCAAGTCCTTAATATTTCATAACAAGTCACTTAACTTTGGAATCAAGTCAAGGACACAAAAGGAAAATCAATTTCCTTTAAACACACGTGCGTCTACCGTACTAAATATATTTCACAAATATCATGCTAGAAAGGATAGGAAGAGGTTCACATACCTCGCGACGATTATCGACAATTAGCAAAACGCTCCAAAGTACTCTAACCTTGCTCGCCTTTTCCACCCTTCAAGTAGAATACGCTACTCGTAGAATATTAGAGCACCTCCCCGCCCCGCAACCACATAAATCTCCTCTCTAACGAGGCCTGCTACCAAACCAACAATCCCAGGGGGGGTTACACGTCTAACCGGACGTGTACAATTCTACTCATAAATAATACGACAAGTCTCATCAGAATACACCTATGTAAATCTGATTCAATTCTTATCCATATTCATTCTACATATAGTATACTCAACTATACATTACTACAACATGTAATTTCCAATTACAATAGGGGGATAAAGATCATTACCTCGATAAGCCCAAAATTATCCAATTTTAATAAGTCGATCCCGAGCAACGTTTAGCTCCACTTCCTGACGCTCCAACCCGCTCCAAGCAACCCTTAGAAGTTTCCAAACAACTTCTCTTAACACTTCATCTAAGCTATGAAGATTTTTCTAGGGCTTCATTTTGCGACTATTGGAATAAAGTAGTATTTTTCCGGGCTCTTAGTATTGAAATAACTTTGGAATACTACTAGGAATACTAGGCTAAGGTATTTGGGATTTATACAACAATACTTGAAGTATTTTCTACACAAAGTGAGGGGGGGATTTCGGACGAGCTACAAAAGGAGGGAGGGGGACGAAAAACAACTAGAGGGAGAGAGTGTTTGCCCTGGAAAAACTTTAAGTGTGGATGAAGAATTAGTCTTGCACAAAGGGGTATTTATAGGAAAATCAATGGCTAGGATTAAAGCAAGTGTATGGTGAGGATGGGGTACATGTGTGTGGGTAGTTGGCCAACCATTTGTCGACCATAACAATGGGACAAGTGGCAAGCCATTTGTCCCACTCAAAACCGTCCAACACACCCAACAATCGGCCCACATGGCCTCAAGGGGGGGGGGTGACACGTGTCGCCCCCCTACTCGTCCAAAATATTCCGTCTTCCAAAAAAATATCCGCAATGCCAAAAATCCGAAAATAAAGTGGGCCCCACAAAACCGTAAATTTCCTCCCGTGGGCCCCACATGACCAATTCCGGAAATAAAATTCCATAATTCTCAAATATTCCAAAAAGTCCGAATACCAAATCTGGGAATCCAATTCCCATTAACGAACCTTTTTCCTTCACAAAATCCGGAAACTTTTCCGTCGAAAAAAATCACATCTTTCTTCCTTTCCAATTTTTCTGTCGTATTCTCGTACGTACGTCCTCATATACTGTTATACCCCGTATTTCCAGAGTATGTACGTAAGGGAATACGTACAAAAGGTTAGCCTTAAAAGCTAGGCTTGGACGAAAATAATTGGGCACAACTCACAAAACGAATAGTTTTCCGACGAAACGTTTCCACAGCTTTCGTAGGATAAATTCCGGCTATGTCATTTCTAATTTTTGCGGATTTTTCCGAGAGACGTAACACTTTGGACCAACGAGAGGGCGACACTTGCCACCCTCTCATTGGTGGACTTGTCACGGCAATAGGGCCGAATGGATGACCATCCTTGTCATAAAGTTGGTTAGATATTTTGTGTGCAAGTTGGCTAGGTACACTTGCCCTAATCTTGACCTTACACTTGCCTAGCACTTGGCTAAATCTTGGCCATTGGTTGGCCATGTCTTGACCTATAAATACTCTTGAGATGAAGAGTTCTTCATCCACAAAGCTTTCAAGTCTAAAATCCGTCCCTCTCCCTTTGTAAACAATTCGTCCAACACCCCCCCTCCCTTTGAGAAGCTTGGCCGAGGCTACCCCACCCCCTAGCCTAGCCGAAACCTACCCCCCCTCCCTTGGTAGAAGAGTTGCCTTCTAGTATTGTTATAATGCCCAATTTAACCTAGCCCAAATCCCCTAGTACTGAGTAGAAGTTGTGGGACACTTCTAAGGATTCTTGGGAGCGCTTGGAGCTTTGGATTAGGAGCTAAACCTCGCTCAGATCGACTTTTTACTTGGATATTATTGGGCTTATCGAGGTAAATAATCCTAACCCTCTTTTGTAATTAGAGAGTGCATATTGTAGAAGTATTGAAATAAGTATAAATACTTAGAAGGTTATTAAGGAATAGAATTGAACAGTAACACCTTAGAAGGGTATAAAAGAAGAATATCTGTTGTACTTACATGGGACTGTTTTCACTGAGACTTATATAGCTCACGGTAGGGTTGTGCTGCCCGACTTTCCGTAGAATTGAGGACCCTCTGTTTAGAATGACCTACAGAATAGTCTAGACTTTGATAGATGTCTGACTATTATAGTTGATTCTCTGCGCGACATACTCGACTTGGCGGTGGATTTCGCCAGAAGGTATGTGATTCTTCCTATACTCCTGAGCATGATATTTTAAGTATATATAGTACGACAGACGTACATATGATAATCGGCAATGTCTTTTGACTTAAGCACGAATAATAAGAACTCAAGTATGTCAAAAGAATAATGAATCATTTTAACGTAAGAGTAATAGTTGGTGTTAAAACAAAAGCTTAAGAGTTATACTAGCTTTATGGGAAGTAGGTATAACAACCTAAGAATGATAAAAGGCTGTTTACTTGTTTGTTTATAAAAGCCTTGTATTGCTTTACGTTAAGTGTAGTAAGATTGGTTGATAGGTAGACATACTATGATGCCGCATGTTAAATGCCTTGTAATGTGTGAAAGGGGTCATTCTTGCTGGCTTACGTTGCTAACCTGAAGTCCGTTGTATCGTTATTGTATCACCTACCCTCGACTTGTTATACCGAGGGCTTGCCACCCTTGATGCGGGTCTATACGGCCTATGCGGTCCATGAGACTATGCGGAGCTGCGGTATGCTCCAGGATTGATCATTCCGGGTGTTTAGCCCGATGCGGGGGATGCCCTATGCGGTCCATAGGACTATGCGGTCTTTTGAGGCTATGCGATCGCGAAGTCCGGGAGAGTACCGGGCTAGCTACCCCGATGCGGGAATACCTCACGGTCGGTGCGTGTGTGACCTATGCGATCGCGGAAGTCGAGACTAGGCACGCAGAATGATACTATGGGCGGTTGGCCTTGCTTCGATCATTCGCGACCTAGACTAGACACATTCTGATTTTCCTATTATTATTGTTGTGATGGCACTATGTGCAATTGAATCAATGTATTTGTGAAAAGGTTTTAGATACCTTGATTTCATTTAAAGTACTTTATAGTTTCACATACTTGGTACTGTTGTCTTGACTCCTTGGGGCCGTTCATGCCGCAGTTCTAGAGAAGCAGTGCTAGATCCACATCCTTAGGATCTCTACGTTGGTGTCGAGAGCTCCACTCTCTCCGAGGCTTTACTTTTGGTATGATCTCCCTGTTGTAGATAGTTGTGTATCTGATCGAGGTATGGCGGGCCCTGTCCCGCCATAGTTGTTATTTCCAGAAGTGCAGTAGTCATGTTATGCAGTTGGGATGTAAATCGCAAAACTTGGTTTATGTATATATGCCGAAAGGCAACCTTTTTCTTCAGATAAAATGTTCTAGTTATATCATGTTTCATGTCTTGTTTTATATTCCGCTGATTGTTCTCTGATGTATGACTACTTGGGTGCCCGGGTAAGGCACGATCCACGAGCCGGGCAGTCGTGACAAAAGTGGTATCGAGCGATTAATCCTCGGAAAATGTCTACAGACCGTATCTAGTAGAGTCTTGATTATCGGTGTGTTGTGCACCACACCAATAATCAGGAGGCTATAGGATATTTAGGATTGGTTTCCATTCTTCTCACTCTGAGATCGTGCTTTAGAGCTGTGTTATAGGTTGGACCCCTCTAACGCATTCCTTTCCTGTAACAGATATGCCTCCACGTAAGGCAACCCGGGCCCAGAAGGCAGCCGAGGGAGCTGCTAGTGTGACACCCAGAGTCACGAGGGCTCAGGCCCGATCTATGCAGAGGCGGCGAGTTCCATGACGCCCGGCCCAGCGAGACCACAGTACCCACACCTCTGTCCCACGGCTGGGGCGGAGAGTTAGGAGTACAAGAGAGATGGCCCGACTTTTGGCTAAAGTTGTGGCCCGATCGAGAGAAATTGGATGCGGCGGTTCAGCTCGGCTCGATCGCGCCCGTAGTGCACGAGGCGAATAGTTTGAGACTACGGGACTACAATAGTGGTAGCCCGCCAGAGTTTTATGGATCGAGGCCGGAGTATGATCCGCAGGAGTTCATCCGTCAGCTGCAGAGGAGTATGCTGGTGATCAGGGCTTGGCCGAGTGCAGGACGTTCGGTTCGCATCGGTGCGTGATCCGCGATCGATTGGTTTGATTCAAATGGGAGCTTTCAGGAGAGCATGCACCTCAGCAGTATGGGATGAGTTTTGAGGCTTTTCTCACACACTTCTTGCCTCGCGGATGAGGAGGGCACGATCACAGATTTTTATTCTTGAGGCGGGAGGGCCTTACGATTAGAAGTACAATGTCGAGTTTGATTCATTGGCTCGATATGTTCTGCACCGTAGCGAATATGGAGGACCGGGTGCATCGCTACGTCCAGGCTAGACGACTATATGGCCGAGTCTTGTGCGGGTGTGTCCCTTCACCGAGCATGGACATTACCGTATGCGAGCTCGTGCGTTGGGATGCGAGGCGTAGAGACCGCCGGGTAAGCCGATATCGGCGAGAAGAAGGCGGGGCGGCCGGTTCTTTTGGTGGTTCTCGAGTGGCGGCGTCAGCGAAGTCGGTTGCACCACAGGCTCGAGCACTCCTACATCATTTTCGGATCTGACCAGAGCGATCGGGGCGGTCGGGGCCCCGTGACTTGATTTCGAGTAACGAGGTGCTAACCGTTCGAGGTCATTCGGTGTGCGTTGTGGTAGATTCCATTCGGGAGCTGTTATGCTACTACGGAACTTGCCATACTTGTGGCGGCGGTCATTTCGCGAGTTTGCGGCCGAAGCGTGGCGAGGTAGGGCCCGGCCTACGAGTCTGTGCCGCTTCTTCATCCCGACAGATTACTCGCCGGGCGAGTACTCGAGAGATCGGCGTGTCGCGGCAGGTCGTGGCGCGAGTTCGATTCTAGCGGTCCTCGAACCGCATTTATGCTTTGTCCGGTAAGCGAGGATCGTGAGGCCTCACCGATGTCGTCGCGAGTACCTTATCGGTTCTGGGTTTGATGTATATGCTTTGATAGATCGGGTTCTACTCTGTCTATATATCTCCCCTTGTTGCTAGTAGGATAGGGATAGAGCACGAGTCCATAGACCGCTTTCGAGGTAGCTACGCGCCGTGGGTGATTCGGTGGTAGCTCGGCGGGTATATAGAGCTTGTCTGTGACCATTCTGATCGTCGGACCACTTGCCGACTTGATAGAGTTGGAGATGATCGACTTCGACGTGATCATGGGGATGGATTGGCTAGCTTCTTGCTACGCCAATGTAGACTGCGAGAGAGAGTAATGCAGTTCGGTTTCTGAGGGCCGGTTGTTGAGTGGGAGGAGCACGGTATCGCCAGAGGTAGGTTTATTTCCTACCTCAAGGCTGGAAGATGGTGCGAAGGGGTATATCTACCATCTCGTTCGGTGTTTGATCTTGAAGGCTGCGGTACCAGATTTTGATCGATTCGATGGTCGAGAGAGTTCCCGAGCGTGTTTCAGGCGACCTCCGGTATCCTCACGAGAGGAGATCGAGTTTTGTATAGATGTCTTTGCGGACACTCGGCTATTTCCATTCCGCCATACGAGGATGGCACGCGAGTTGAGAGAGTTGAAGGAAGCGGTGAGTGATTTGTTGGAGAAGGGTTTCATCGGACCTAGTGTTTCTCCTGAAGCGCGGTATTCGTGAAGAAGAAGAAGGGCGGGGCCAGCTGCGCGTGTGTTGATTCTGACGGTGAACAAGGTGACCATTAAACAGATACCCTCTTCCCGTGATTGATGATTTGTTCGATCGATTTGCGAGCGCGAGATGTTTTCCAAGATTGATCTGATCGGGCTATCATCGAGTTCGAGTTAGAGGTGGATGTCCCTAGATCGCATTCGGACGATGCGGGCATTATGAGTTCGGGTCATGTCTTTTGGGTTGACAATGCTCGGCGGTATTCATGGAGTTGATGAACAGTGTTCAAACCATTTTTGGACACGTTTGTGATAGTGTTCATTGATGATATCTTGGTTTATTCGCTCGGAGCGAGAGCATGCGGAGCATTTGAGGCTGTCTTGTGATTCTCGGGATCGGCATTTGTATGCGAAGTTTTCCAAATGTGAGTTTTGGTTGACTTGGTGGCTTTTCTTGGGCACATTAGCCGGGCTGATGGCATTCAGTGGATATGGCGAATCGGCGATCGAGACTTGGCCTGAACCTCTTACTCAGCAGAGGTTCGCAATTTTCGGGCCTTGCGAGGATATTATCGGCGGTTCGTAGAAGTTTACTTCTATCTGCACCATTGACTAGGTGACTCGAAAGCGGCTAAGTTTGATGGTGATGCGTGTGGCGGGGTTTCCGATTGCTAAAGGAGGCGGCGGCCGCCCGTTCTTACTCTTCACGAGGTCGGATGGTTACGTGGTGTATTGTGATGCGTCGGGCATCGGGTTGGGATGTGTGTTGATGCGGCGGGCGAGTTATAGCATACGCGTCAGCGGCTTAAGATACGAGAGGAACTACCACCCATGATTTGGAGGCGGCGGTGATTCACGCTTTGAAGATCTGGAGGCACTATTTGTATGGGGTTCACGTGGATATTTATACGCACCACAAGAGCCTCCGGTATATCTTCACCGAGAGGAGCCGAACCTACGGCGAGGCGGTGGTTAGAGTTGCTTAAGGACTATGGCGTCGATATCCTGTACCACCCGGAAGGCGATGTTGTGGCGGATGCCTTAGTCGTAGGTCGATGGGAGTCTATCGAGTGCGGCAAGAGAGGAGGGCATGGTTCGTGATTTGCATCGATTAGCGAGCCTTGGTGTCCGCTTGATTGATTACGATAGCGATGGGGTTAGAGTTCGTGAGGTTGCCGAGTCTTCCATCGTCGAGAGGTGAAGAAGGCGATTCGAGGATCCGGTTTTGCACGTTATCGTGATCTGACTCTTCGTGAGGGCAAGGGTCCTTTTGGTAGCTTTGATGGGGTGCTAAGGTTTGAGGGCGGTTGTGTGTTCGGATGTTTGAGACTTGGCGTGAGTTCTTGGGGAAGCACACGCGGCGGCGTTACTCTATCCGTCGGTCGACCAAGATGTACCACGACCTTAGATCCGTGTATTGGTGGGATGGTTTGAAGAGGGGCGTTGCGAGTTCGTAGCTCGATTGCGTGTTGTCGGCGGTGAAGGTAGAGCACCGTGAGGCACGGTGGGTTATTCTGACGATAGAGATCCCGCACGGAAGTGGGAGGTGATCAACATGGACTTCATCACGGGATTGCCTCGCACTCGGAGGAGACATGATTCTATATGGGTTATCGTCGGCCGGTGTGAAATCAGCCCACTTTCTTCCGTCGGGGCGACTTTCTCGGTGAGGATTATGCGGACTTTACATCAGAGAGATCGTCGATCGCATGGAGTCCCTATTTCGATCATATCGACCAGGAGCCCGGTTCTGGCTAACTTCGGAGGTCCTTCGAGAGGGTTTAGGGGCGGTGAGCACCGAGTCTTGCATTTCATCCACACGAGCAGACGGACAGCGAGCGCACTATCCGCACTCTTGAGGATATCTTTGCGAGCTGTGTTATTGACCGGTAGTGGGAGGATCACTTGCCGTGGTAGAGTTCGCGTATAATAACGGCTACCACTCTAGCATTCGGATGGCGCCGTATGAGGCTTTGTATGGGAGGAAGTGCGGTCGCGATAGCATGGTTCGATGTGGGCGAGTACGATTAGTGGGACGGACTTGGTGCAGCGACGATGGATAAGGTGAAGCTTATCAAGGCGGCTATTGGCGACTCGAGTCGGCGAAGTCGTATCACGAGATCATCGGCGTCGACATCCAGTTCGCGATTGATGATTGGGTTTTTTCAAGGTGTCACCCATGAAGGGTGTGATGAGATTCGGAAGAAGGAAAACTCGGCCCAGTACATTGGGCGTTTGATTGTCCGCGAGGTAGGCAAGGTTGCCTATGAGTTGAATCTGCCGTCCGATCTGGAGGCGATGCATCCGGTTTTTCACGTATCTATCTTTGAGAGATGTATCGGGGATCCATCTGGGTACACCCGATTGGCGATGTCGGTGACCAGGGTTATCGTATGAGAGATTCCCATGCGATAGTCGATCGTCGAGTTAGGCGTCTGCGGACGACGCGTGGCTTCCGTCAAAGTCTTGTGGCGGAACGAGCTCGAGGAGGAGATGACGTGGGAAGCGAGGATGGCATGAGGCGAAGTATCCTCACCTATTCCCCACCTCCGGGTAATTCACTTTCCTACTTGTAAATTTTCGTTATCGTTTTGCCTAAGTGTTGTTTTGTGGTCGTGTGTGGCATTTGCAACTGTTTAAGTTATGAAGAACCTTATCGTTATCTGTCTTGGGAAGGAACATTCGGGACGAATGTTTCTAAGGAAGGAGAATGTTATACCGTATTTCGGAGTATGCGTGAGGGAATACGTCTGAGTTAGCCTTAAAAGCTAGGCTTGGGCGAAAATAATTGGGCACAACTCACAAAACGAATAGTTTTCCGACGAAACGTTTCCACAGCTTTCGTAGGATAAATTCCGGCAATGTCATTTCTAATTTTTGCGGATTTTTCCGAGAGACGTAACACTTTGGACCAACGAGAGGCGACACTTGCCACCCTCTCATTGGTGGACTTGTCACGCAATAGGGCGAATGGATGACCATCCTTGTCATAAAGTTGGTTAGATATTTTGTGTGCAAGTTGGCTAGGTACACTTGCCCTAATCTTGACCTTACACTTGCCTAGCACTTGGCTAAATCTTGGCCATTGGTTGGCCATGTCTTGACCTATAAATACCCTCTTGAGATGAAGAGTTCTTCATCCACAAAAGCTTTCAAGTCTAAAATCCTTCCTCTCCCTTTGTAAACAATTCGTCCAACACCTCCCGAGAAGCTTGGCCGAGGCTACCCCACCCCCTGCAGCCGAAACCTACCTCCCTTGGTAGAAGAGTTGCCTTCTAGTATTGTTATAATGCCCAATTTAACCTAGCCCAAATCCTTAGTACTTAGTAGAAGTTGTGGGAAACTTCTAAGGATTCTTGGAGCGCCTTGGAGCTTTGGATTAGGAGCTAAACCTCGCCAGATCGACTTTTTACTTGGATATTATTGGGCTTATCGAGGTAAATAATCCTAACCCTCTTTTGTAATTAGAGAATGCATATTGTAGAAGTATTGAAATAAGTATAAATACTTAGAAGGTTATTAAGGAATAGAATTGGTATGTAACACCTTAGAAGGGTATAAAGAAGAATATCTGACTGCTTACATAGACTGTTTTCACGATGAACTTATATAGCTCACCGTGTAGGGTTGTGCTGCCCGACTGTCCGTAGCATTGAGGACCCTCTGTTTAGAACGACCTCAAGAATAGTCTAGACTTTGATAGAAGTCTGTGACGATTATAGGCTGAGTCTCTGCGCGACATACTCGACTTGGCGGTGGATTTCAGAAGGTATGTGATTCTTCCTATACTCTGAGCATGATATTTTAAGTATATATAGTACGGTGACGTACATATGATAATCGGCAATGTCTTTTGACTTAAGCCCGAATAATAAGAACCTTGAAGTATGTCAAAAGAATAATGAATCATTTTAACGTAAGAGTAATAGTTGGTGTTAAAACAAAAGCTTAAGAGTTATACTAGCTTTATGGGAAGTAGGTATAACAACCTAAGAATGATAAAAGGCTGTTTACTTGTTTGTTTATAAAAGCCTTGTATTGCTTTGTTAAGTGTAGTAAGATTGGTTGATAGGTAGACATACTATGATCTTTGCATGTGTTAAATGCCTTGTAATGTGTGAAGGGTCATTCTTCTTTGTCTTTACGTTGCTAACCGGTAAGTCCGTTGTCTTGTTATTGTATCACCTACCCCTCGACTTGTTATACCGGGCTTGCCACACCCTTGATGCGGTCTATACGGCTATGCGGTCTATGAGACTATCGGAGCTGCGGTATGCTCGAGATTGATCATTCGGGTGTTTAGCCCGATCGGGGATGCCTATGCGGTCCATGGGACTATCGCGGTCTTTTGAGGCTATGCGGTGCGGAAGTCGAGGAGAGTACAGGGCTAGCTACCCCGTCTGGGAATACCTCATGCGGTGCATGTGTGACCTATGCGGATCGCGGAAGTCGGGACTAGGCACGCAGAATGATACTATGGGCGGTTGGCCTTGCTTCGATCATTCGCGACCTAGACTAGACACATTCTGATTTTCCTATTCGTTATTGTTGTGATGTGGCACTATGTGCAATTGAATGAATGTATTTGTGAAAAGGTTTTAGATACCTTGATTTCATTTAAAGTACTTTATAGTTTCACATACTTGGTACTGTTGTCTTGACCTCGCCCGGAGCTGCGTTCATCCGCAGTTCTAGAGGAAGCGGTGCTAGATCCACATCCTTAGGATCTCTACGTTGGTGTCAGAGCTCCACTCTCTCGGAGGCTCTACTTTTGGGTATGATCTCTCCTGTTGTAGATAGTTGTGTCTGATCAGGGTATGGCGGGCCACTGTCGCCATAGTTGTTATTTCCTTAAGTGCAGTAGTCATGTTATGCAGTTGGGATGTGCTCGCAAAACTTGGTTTATGTATATATGCGAAAGGCAACCTTTTCTTCGATAAAATGTTCTAGTTATATCATGTTTCATGTCTTGTTTTATATTCCGATTGTTCTCGATGTATGACTACTTGGGTGCGGGTAAGGCACGATCCACGAGCCGGGCAGTCGTGACATATACATACTATGGAACTACGGGGTGTAACACCATTAAACCTCTAGCTTCAAACGTAGAATATTCTAAGTGCAAAGTCACTAAATTCTACGGAAAATCGGACAGCACTTCCTTTGTTTCTACATACTTTGCCACCTTTTTTAAGGCCGAATTCAATAACCAAACACGCCACATTTAAGGCCCAATAATTCAGCTAACCAAAGGTGATTACACGTCTTAACAGGACGTGTAAAATTCCGCCCCACAAATTAATACCAAACTAGTTCCATATTTAAAGCCATTCTTGACTAAACATATACAACAACACAAAGTCCTTTTTTCCAATTCTTTTTCAATCCAACTTCTTTGGTCTAACATGTTATATTGTCATAAACAACTTAACAATTATAATTCCTTCCTTATATAACATGTGACGATTAAACTAATAATCCAATTGAATTGAAATCTCAAGGGCTAAACATACTAGTTTTCGGATTAGAGTTCTAATAGCCAATACACTTATCAACTTCATAATATATATCTCATACTTGCTAATATCCATAGCTACAACAATAAGTAATCTTAATTACTAAAACGATAAGAATTATACCTTTACGAGCCCTTATAATTTCCAAGATTCAAAGTCGCTCCTTAGCAATTCTTAGCTCCTTTCCTTTACGCTCCAATCCGCTATTTGAAGCCTTTAGAAGCTCACAACCAACTTCTCTTCCATTTCCAATCAAAACCTATGAAAATGCCTTAGGTTTTCGCCTTGCGACTAACGTGAAAACGTCGTTTTTCCGAAATCTTTCTATTGAGATATCCTTACAATACCCTGGGACCTTGGGTTAAAGTCTTGTGAATTATGAACCAAAATTGCAAAACTTTCTTGTTCTCCATTGACAAAGCCGAGAGCTCTTTTGTTCAAGACAAGGTCTTGAAAAATTTTCTAAGTGTTAAAAGAGCTAGTCTTGCACTAGTTGTGTATATATAATACAATGGAGGGTCTAGATTACAACACATGTTAAATTTGGATGGAAGGGATCAAGCCAAGTGGCTCTTGACTTAGTCAACAATGTCAAGCTCAAGCTTAACAAGACTTTCTCATCTTTACAATGGTCAAATGACCCTTTTGCCCATGCATTAATTCAACCAAGCCATGTGGGAGGGGTGCCACGTATCGCCCTCCCATTCGTCCATAAAATTCCGTAACCCTCGTGGGCCCCACAAAACGTAAAATTCCTCGGGTGGGCCCCACATGACCAAATCCGTACAAATAAATTTCCATAATGATAATACATTCCATAATCCTCAATTAATGCATTTTGAGAATTCAATTCTCTTCAACGAACATTTTTTCTTTCCGACGTTCGGAAGATTTTCCGTCGGAAAAACAATTCTTCCTTTCGTACCTTTTTCAAGTCTTGTGTTCCTTACATACATTCTCTTAAACATGTCCTTGAACTACAGGGTGTAACAAACTCAACAAGAGGAAAATGATCCTCGGCAATACCACGAAATCAATAACAGGCGCGGCGTATCCTCGGTGTATGCGGATAGTAAGCTCATGCGCGTCGATGCGAGGATGAAACACGATCGAGACTCACCTGTGTCCCTAACCCTTTCTGGAAAGACCTTCAGAAATTAGCCGTAAACTGGGCTCATCTGTCAGATATAATATATATATAGGAACTCTGTGCAGTTTCACAATCTCCCTGATATACAATCTAGCATAATCCTCGGCCGAATACGTAGTCCTGACTGGAAGAAAGTGGGCTGATTTCGTCGGTCTCTGATAACCGGATGGAATCACACTTCCTCGAGTGCGAGGTAACCACGTAACAAAATCCATGTTGATCACCTCCCACTTCCATGCCGAATATCAATCGCCTGCAATAGCCCGTGAACTTCGGTGCTCAACTCGACCTGGCGACAATTCGGACCGAGCAACCAACCGCCACGCGTCCTTCGTGCCATCCAACCAATACATACATCTGAGTTCATGGTACATCTTAGTCGACCCCGGATGAATAGAGTAACGAGCACTGTGTGCCTCCCCCAGAATCTGCTGACGAAGTCCTGCAACATCGGGAACGCATAATCTGCCCTCGAATCTTAGCACCCATCAGGAGCTACCTCAAATAAACTCTTCTCCTCTCGAAGAGTCGTGTCTCGATATCGTATCATAACTGGATCCTCATACTGTCGCCTCTTCACCTCCTCAACGATGAAAGACTCGGCAACCTCACGAACCCGTACCCCACTATCATCGGTATCGACCAACCGAACCCCAAGGATCGCTAGCTGATGGATCTGACGGACCATGTCCTGTCTATCTGGTTGCACCTCTGACAGACTCCCCATCGATCTACGACTCAAAGCATCTGCAACCACGTTGGATTTTCCCGGATGGTATAAGATATCAACATCATAATCTTTCAACAACTCTAACCACCGTCTCTGTCGCAAGTTCAGCTCCCTCTGCCTGAAGATGTACTGGAGGCTCTTGTGGTCTGTATAAATATCCACATGAACCCCGTATAAATAATTTCTCCAAATCTTCAAGGCATGAATAACTGCGGCCAACTCTAAGTCGTGAGTAGGGTAATTCCTCTCATGCTTCCGTAGCTGCCGGGAAGCATAGGCTATAACCTTTCCGTGCTGCATCAAAATGCACCCTAGCTCGATACTCGAGGCATCACAATAAATCACGTAGCCCTCTAACCCCTCGGGAAGAGTAAGAACTGGAGTCGTCGTCAACTTTTCTTTCAGTAGCTGGAAGCCCTTCTCACAAGCTTACGTCGGCGGAACTTAGGCTTTACGAGTCGGCTAGTCAATGGTGCTGATATCGAAGCGAACTGCTCCACAAACCTACGATAATAACCTGCAAGCCCCAAAAAGTTGCGCACCTCCGTCGGAGTAGTAGGTCTCGGCCAAGTCTTGACCGCCTCAATCTTTGTCGTATCAACCTGAACACCGTCAGCCCTGATAATGTGCCCCAAGAATGCCACTGAGGCCAACCAAAACTCACACTTGGAGAACTTGGCGTCAATCGCTGGCTCGGAGGACCCCAGTATCGCCTCGCCGAGTGATCTGCATGTTCCTGCTCTGTGCGTGAATAAACCAGGATATCATCAATGAATACTATAACAAATGTATCCAAAAATGTCTTGAACACCCGGTTCATCAAATCCATAAATACCGCTGGAGCGTTAGTCAAACTGAAAGACATCACCCTGAACTCATAGTGCCCATACCGGGTCCTGAATGCAGTCTTCGGGATATCTGCCTCTCTAACTCTCACCTGATGATAACCGGACCGTAGGTCTATCTTGGAGAAACACCTCGCACCCTGCAACTGGTCAAACAAATCATCAATCCTGGGGAGGGGGTATCTATTCTTGATGGTTACCTTATTCAGCTGCCTGTAGTCAACACACATACGCAGCGTCCCATCCTTCTTTTTAACAAACAAGATCGGTGCTCCCCAGGGAGAAATATTAGGCCTAATAAAGCCTTTTTCCAGCAAATCTTTCAGCTGGTCCTTCAACTCCCTCAACTCAGCAGGTGTCATCCTGTACGGCGGAATAGATATAGGCCGAGTGTCTGGCAACGTGTCAATACAAAACTCTATCTCCCTCTCGGGAGGAATACCTGAGAGATCATCTGGGAATACATCCGGAAACTCTCTAACCACCGGAACTGACTGAAGAACTGGCACCTCAGCCTCTGTATCGAATACCCGAACCAGATGATAGAAATAAACTACCCCTCGGCGACACTGTATTGCCCTTCCACTCGATAACTGGCTCACCAGGAAACTGGAATCGGACCAACCTGTCTCTACAGTCAACGTTGGCATAACAAGAAGCCAACCAGTCCATACCTATAATGACGTCAAAATCTGTCATCTCCAACTCTATCAAGTCTTTCTAGGGTCTGACGACTGTATATGAACACCGAGCAATCTTTGTACACCCGCTCAGCTAACACTGAATCACCCACTGACGTAGCTACCTCAAAAGGCTCTATCGATACCGGCTCTATCCCTATTCTACCAGCAATAAGAGGGGACACATATGACAAGGTAGAACCTGGATCTATCAAAGCATAAACGTCACAGCATGAAATCAATAATGTACCTGTGACGACATTCGGGGAAGCCTCCAGATCTTGCCGGCTGGCTAAGGAATATATGCGGTTCTATGGACCGCTAGAACTAGGACCTTCACCACGACCTCTGTCACAACCCGACCTCGGACCCGTGACTGGTGCCTTACCCCGGGCACCCTGGTGATACAACATCAGAGAAAACCAGCGGAAATAAACTCACAAACAGGAACCCATATAAAATATGAAACAGGCTAACCCAAAATGGCTACCTTTCCGTAAACATAAATATAACAAAAACTGAACAGTTACATCCTTAACAACCCAATTTATAACAGGACTACAGGCCTCTAAGAATGTGTAACCACTATGACGGGACAAGGCCCCGTCATACCCCTGAATGTACATAACATCTACAACATCAGGGAGAACCGTACCAAAAGTCAAGCCTCCGGAGAAATGGAGCTTCTGACACCTAATAGGGAAGTGATGACGTGTGAAGCGGAAGATGAGGTGAAGGGGCAGTATCCTCTCTTGTTCCCTACGTCTACCGGTAATTCGATTCCCTACTCACCTAGATTGATTGGTGTATTTGCATGTGTGATATATTGTGGTCATGTGTGACATATTTGATTTTGTGGGGTATAGTTAAAGGAGACTATGCCGATATCTGTTCAGTTTGAAACTTGTTATGAACATTCGGGACGAATGTTTCTAAGGGGGAAGGATGTTACACCCCGTATTTCCAAGGCATTAATACGAGAACGTACTTAAGGAACTAAGGTTTGAATATTGGAAGGATAATATGATTACATTTTTCTTATGGAAAATTTCAAAAAAATGTGAAGAAGAAAATTTATTAACTCGGAGTTAGATTACCTAATATGGATATATGAACTTAGTATGGTTTAATTAAGTCTTGAAATTGATAAAGTGGGGGCCACCGAAATTTCACCATTTGGGGGGGGTTCGAAATTTTGAAAGAAAATGGCTAAGTGTGGGAGATATTTTTGAAGGGAAGACAAGTGTGGGAGATATTTGTGAGACAAGTGGACAAGTGGGGTCCCCCTCCACTTGTGAGATATTCATCTATATTATGCAAGGCTTTGCAAGACTTAGCTCAAAGATATTTTCATCATCCAAACTCTCTTCTCTCTCCCTTGTTCTTGAGGGTCTCGAAAATCTTGAGCAAAAGTGAAGAATAAGAGTTGATTATTCTCCTAGATTAAGCACTCTAATCAAGTTCTAAACCAAGTTAACTCTCCAAGGTTTATCACCCACGGTTTGGCCGAAAGTTGGGTGGAAATCCTAAGCTTATTTATGAACTTTTTGGAAGTAAAACAATAAGGAAATATGGTTACAATCTTGTAGTGGATACATGTGTGTGATTGGAACTTGAAGAATAGGAGCTAAGACAAAACTATGGATCGACTTTAAGTGGACTATTTTGGACAATATTTAAGGTAAGGATTATTCTTCTTCTTGAAGTAATTAGATATTACATGTTGTAGTAATTAATAGATGAACTTGTGATTAAGAAGAATGAAGAATAAGAAATACATGTCACGGTTTTGGCATGCTAGCCGAAAATTGGAGAGTTGTGGTGTTGTCGGATTCGTTGGTTCTTGTTGTTGTTATCATCACCTATTGCATGTTAACATGAAGGAATCTTGTTGTTAACAAGTTTATATGACTTATATAAAAGTGTTGGAATGTAAATTGGATTATAAGAAGTTATGGAAATAGCTTTGGTTGTAGTAGTTGGCCGAGAATTACTATAAAACTGTTGGATATTGTGGTGCAGTTTTAGGGGATGTTTTGGGTATTGAAATGCTGGAAAATCAGCCACCTTTATGCATGTTTAAATGTAGTAATCACTAATGGAAGTCCTAAGGGAATAAGGGTGTAGAAATGTGTTAAAAGACCTCACATTTTACCCTTCTTGTTGTTAGAAAATGGACTGATTTTAGTGGATTGTTTTACGTAATTAAGGGGCTGTTTTGGCGTGAGAAATAGGTGTGTGAATCACCTTGATTTCTATTTTGGTGTCCCCTTAATTGGTGCCTTGATTATTATTGAAATTGGCCTTCTTGAAAGGTGGAAAAATACGTATAAACAGGGGAAGTGCTGCCCAAATTTTTGTAGGAAAAGAGAACAATTTCTTTGTATTAACCTATGCTAGAAAGCATGAAGTTAATAGAAGTGTTATTCTCATTATATGTTGAAGTACTACTTGTGGCGTATTCTACTTAGCGTGTGGATTAGCCGAAGAGGTATGTGAGTCTTCCTTTCTTCTTTGAGCATGAACTTTATAAATTGAGTGTACGGTGGACGTACGTGTTTTAAAAGAATCTAGATTTCATGTGGTACATGAGGTGATAGTAACTTGATTTTAAAAGTATACTTGACTTGATTTGAAAAGAATAAGTCACTTGGTTCTAAAAGTATAAATGCCTTGATTTTAAAAGTATACTTGTATTGATTTTAAAAGTGAAAGTGTTTTGATGCTACATGTGCTAGTTTCTTTGGGTTTATAAATGAAAGGATGTACGGCGGACGTACATGGTTCTATTGGATCTTAATTCTAAAAAGGAAGTCATGGTATTGATATTTCTGAAAAGGAAGGCATGGTATTGTCTTGATATTTCTAAAAAGGAAGGCATGGTATTGTCTTGGTATTTCTAAAAAGGAAGGCATGGTATTGTCTTGATATTTCTAAAAAGGAAGGCATGATATTATCTTGGTATTTCTAAAAAGGAAGACATGGTATTGTCGTGATATTTCTAAAAAGAAAGGCATGGTATTGTCTTGATATTTATAAAAAGGAAGGCATGGTATTGTCTTGGTATTTCTAAAAAGGAAGACATGGTATTGTCTTGGTGTTTCTAAAAAGGAAGGCATGGTATTGTCTTGGTTTTTCTAAAATAATAGTTCATTCTATTTATTCTAATGAGAGTCAAAGATTATTTTAACTTGCATATGTTTGCTCATATAGCCATTCGTGCAAGTGTTATATTTTCACATCACGCGTCCACTGTAGGAGAAAACACATTATGTATATATTTCATGGATTAGCTCCCATGACGTGAGTTGGTACACACTCATTGCGGGTCTGAAGGACTCATGCAGGTTCAATTTCCAGGATATATTCCATGGACTAGCTCTCCGTGATGCGGGTATCGTGTACAGATATCCATTGCGGGTCTATAAGATACATGCGGGTTCGAGTCCCATGCGGGTGAAATAGTCCCATGAGTAGGATTGCATAATGATTCTGAGGGCAGGTGTCCCTGATTTTGACATGACTTTCATCTTTTGAAATGGTAATGATTTCATATTTTAAAGTGGTACGGTTGATTTCATATTTTGAAATGGTATTGATTTCATAATTTGAAATGACACGGTTGATCTCACTTTTAAAAGGCATATTTTAAAAGGTACAGATGACACTCATTACTTTCATTTTTCATAAGGCACAGTCGTACTGGTAGTTTGATTATCATACTTGTCTCATGTTATCTTTTGGGTATTATGATCATTTCTGATTTATTATTTCACATACTTGGTACATCTTTCGTACTAACCCCCTTTCCTCGGGGGGCTGCATTTTATGCCGCAGGTGTAGGTACACAGTTTGTTGATCCTCGCTCTTAGGATCTCTACTTAGTTTTTGAGGAAGCTCCATTATTTCGGAGGCTTGTCTTTTTTGTACGGATCCCTGTTATTGTAGGCTTATGTACATTCAGGGGTATGGCGGGGCCCTGTCCCGTCATAGGTTATTGTCCAAACTCTTAGATGTCTGTATTCATATGTAAATTTGGACTTGCGGGAGTTGTATATCTGTTGGCCATTTGTACTCTCAGTATTGTGGTTATTCCCTTGATATATAGCAGCGATCTCGGCTTTCCTTGTTGCTACATATACAGTTTTTCATTTATTATTTGGCCTATGTCTTGTATGGGATGTGAGGGTATAAGAGGGGGTGCCCAGGTAGGGCACTAGTCACGGGCCCGGGGTTCGGATCGTGACAGTGAGATTTCACTAGGTATGTTGTTGTAATTAATAGAGAGGGTCCTTAACATAGCCATTTAAATGGGTATAACCGATTCTCTAAAATTAGGATAGGTACCTCCTCTCCCGACGTCTATCAACACTTTCATCTTCATTTTCAAAAAAATAATTTTTCTCTCTAGGGTTTGTTTGTACGAAGGAAAATAATTTTCCCATGTTTGGTTGGTCAAAATGTCTTGGAAAAACAAGTTCCTTAAAAATGAGAAAAATGACTTCCCTAATGGAAGTGGGAAAAACAAGTTCATAAGTGACATTTCAAGTTTATTATCTTCTCCCCACCCACCCAGAGCCCCCAACCCCTACACCATCTCACCCCCACCACCCCGAATACCCACTCCCACTCATCCCACCCCATAATATTTTGGTAGATTACATATAAATGCTCTTAGGATAAAAAAAAATCTTACATACCAAACATTAGAAAATAAGTACGAAACCAACTTGTTTTTCAAAAAAATATTTTCTAGGAAAACATTTTTCATAAAAACATTTTCCTTCTTACCAAACACACCACTAATGTTTCTACTTTTCCCCCTTCTAATTCATCACAATCTTCATTATTGTATGTCGATATTTCATCTTCTTCTCAATAAACCTAGTATGGACGGCCTTACTTTCTACCATAAACTTCACCCCAAATACAATCCGATTCATTGCTGGAGAAATATTTTAATGGAATCATTATTCATTTTTAGATATTTTTTTTTGCATTATTATGGTGAAAAGAATGATGGTTATGATGATTTTTGGTGATGTATATGGTGGAATTTCTGGTGGCGGTCCTATGGTTGAATAATTATACGTCAGATGCATGTCGAGTGCATATTATTTGCATGTCACGTGTGTATGTACTGCCATACTGGGTGTGGAATCAGAGTATGGCCGATGTATGTGGAATGTCAGTATGGCATATGTTTGATGTATGTTTATTGTATTAGGTGTATGTGATTGTACATCTTATGTATCATTGGACATATAGTGAGTTAGTGACATACACACAACATATAAAATATATTAAACGATAAATAAAATACATATAACATCGCTGCATCATAAGTATTTTATTTCACTTACCAATTTGTATGGAGTGAAATAAATTAATTGCTGGAGTGCAAGCTCATTGTTGGTGGTTCTGAAACAATCTTCTTTCTTTCACACTTTTTTGTATGAGAATGATTCTTGTATCATTATGGTGAATCTGTGGTGGTTTCTGATAGTCGTCTGATGGTGGAACAATGACAACTAGAGTTTGTGGGAAGAGAAGATAAAAAGAAAGAAGAGATCGATAGAACGAAATATAAGGAGGAATCCAAAATCTCTAATTTTGTGAGATTTGTTGGAAGTTCTGTATGATTTATTATAACATTATTGCTAGTTTTTGACAGTGTGGTTCTTCCATTAAAATGATAAATTAGGGCCCTAATGTACGTGGCCAACAAGTAATAAAGTAATAAGTAGATTAACTCTTAATGATGAGAATTTGTGATTAACTATTTACTAAATCAAGCTAATATAAATTATCTATTCAAGCGACTCTAAGAAGTGAATATATTTAACTGAACTACTACAACACTACAAATGTAACACCCCATAGCTTCGGTGGGAATCTGAACTGTCAAGTTAGCGTGGTTGTAACCTGAGTTCGATGAAAACAGGTATGAATACATGTTGAAGTTAATATCTAGGCAAGCTCCAAGTGTGCAGTAAGAGTTGGAATTAAAAAATATTAGAGAATCATGAAGGGCCTTTTTTCTTTTTAGCGAATCCACCAAAATGGTGGAAATTTATTCAAAAGCAAAATATTTACAGAAGAATACAAAGAAAAGAAAGTGCAAAAATGCAGAAAATAAAGTTAATAACAAAATAAAGTGGAAGAAAATCTAGCTAGTTACTCAATCCTAACAAGTGAATAAGATCAATCAACTAGAATCCAAGAGCCTTAACTTGTGTCCTTTTTTCACACCTTCAAGTCTCACAGGTGGAATGCATCAAGCTCTCATGAAGATACTCTTCAGGCAGAGATGAACGTAGTTGTATTTCTTAATGTGGTTGTTAACATATTGCAGTAGCTAGTAGTGTAGGAAGATCATGCTCCAGTAGTGAATTTTGTTTGCTTGACCTTAACTGAATCCTGTTGTGTAAAAGCATACTATCTTTATATTCTGTGCAGTATCAAAATGCCACGTACAAGTATTAACTCTATGTCTGCTGCAGATTAAAATCGTTGCCTCTGATAGTACTCTAATATCATCATTGTAATATGTTTGAATTCTCAGAATCAGAAGTTCTTTTGGTTAGTTTTCAACAAAAAATAACCGTGTTTTCAGCAGGATGAACCTTAGTTAATACCACACACTGAAAACAAAGCTATCTCCAGTTTAAACCTTCCCCTCTTTCAAGTCGTTGTTGGTATGACAGGTGAATTTGTTGTTGATCTGTCTAGAATTGGATCTAACTCTAAAGTTTGGAGTCAAAACCTTTTCCATATTGATCAATATTCTACCAAGAGCTGGGATGTCCTAAAAGTGATTGAATTTTATTGTACATGCAAAATAAAAAACCAAGTAAGGAAAATAATCTGCAAGACAACTCCATTCTCTCAGCACATGCTCAACCAATACTTCCTTATCCTTCCTACAGTACTGAATGCTCCTAACTAGCATTGCTATACTCCAACGTAGCTCCTATATGCCATCCAATACCTTCTTCATAGTAAGAGAGTCATTTTCTATGATCACTGACAGTAGCTGATGAGATATGCGGTATTGGATCCCTTCTTCTATAACAACTGCTTCAACCATGATGTTAGTTGTGTTTGGCAATCTCTTTCCTTTGCATATATGATATCTCCTGTAGAACTCTTAACATAAAAAGCTGCTGAACTTGGCCCTAGATTGCCTCTTGAAGCACCATCTATGTTACACTTATGATAACCTGTTCTTGGAGGCTTCCACACTACTTGTCTGTATGATAAGGACACCATATAGCCTTCAAATGCTTGTACCATGAGAGGCCAGTGTTTTGGAAAATTCTGCAACAAGGGGTACCTATTTTGTGCTAACGTGAACATATTTCTGTTGATATCATGAATCACCTTGTTGTATGAAACTGTTCCCCCATATCTCATTGTGTTTCTATTGTTTCAAGATTTCCACATAATCATAGCTGGAGCTGCTTGGAACAAAGGCTTCAATCTGCTACACATTATGCATTGCACCAAGCTAATATTATTTGTCTGATTTGAATAAAAGGTCTAAGTATACATACTGCTGTTTAAAGATACCTCCATACTTTGTGTGCAAATGGACCTATGATAAAAAGATGATCCATGGTTTCCTGCTGAACATGACATCACCAACATCTTGATACTATATTTTTCTTCAACCTCATCAAGAATTCATCAATTGCTAATTTAGAGAACCATATCCTCCACAGAAATAATGGCACTTTGTATGGCAACCCTTTTATCCAGAATTTGGAGCAGTACTTGAAGCCTGAGCTTTTTGTCTTATGAACTACCATGCACACTTTTAATTGTTAACTTACCAGTGCTAGTATTTTGCCACCAAGGTTTATCTATGTATTCTAATCTCACAAAATACCCTAGTTCCGACCTAATATGATCAATAATATCTCTAGATAACAGTTCTTGATGTCTTGAGTAGTTTCAGTGTGTTCCATCCATTAATTCCTCCACATCTTCTATTGATTCATTAATATGGTAATGTGAATGGAGATAGTCATGCAATGCTCCCAGTTTTGTCCAGTTATCATACCAGATTGAAGAAGAATCATTAAGAGGTTCCCACCAAATTGTGTGTTCTACTTCATCCTTTGTTGCTAGTATTACCTTACAAGTTTGTGATCCATATTTCCACTACACCTCTATGGGTCTGAATCTCTACAATACTTGTTCCACATGAAGTTAGACCAAAGTGTGTTGCTTGTTCTAAATTTCCACCATAACTTGGCAAATAGAGCTTTGATATATCATATAGTGATCTGAAACCCAACCCTCCTTCTTGCTTTGGATAAAACAAATCTTCCCATTTAGACTAGTGCTTGCTTCTTCCATCCTCCCTTGTTGCCAGAAAAATATGTTGAATAGCTTATGCAGATCTTTAATAACACACTTTGGGGGTATCATTGGTGATAACAAGTATATTGGGATACTTGGTAACACAGAAGAGATTAAAACAACTTTCCCACCAAAAGATAGAATTTTCCATTTCCAATCATGTAGCTTATCTATTACTTTCTCCATCATATCATTGTAGAATAGTTTTTGCCTTCTTTCATGAAATATAGGGCATCACAACTATGTGAATGGAAATTCCCCTCAACTGAAGCCGTCCCTTGTTGCACTTCCAAGACTAACTATGATGTCACCTTTTATGCGGAAAAATGACCTTTTACCTGCATTGATCTTCTGTCCAGAAACACTTTCATAATCATTTGTAAAGACTCTTTCTCAGCAGATACAAAGACTATAGTATCATCAGCATATGTTAGATGATTTACATTTGAACTCCATTTTGGCATCTCATAACCTCTAAACATACTATTATCAAATAATGAGTTTAAGGCAGTAGAAAAAACCTCAGCAGCCAGAATGAATAGAGCCGGGGACAGTAGATCACCTTGCTTGACCCCTCTTGTAGAATGAAAAAATCCATAAGATTGCCCAATGATTAGAATTGAATACCAGTTGTTAGCTATTATCCTCCAAATCACGTCCACATATTTTCTCAATACTTGTACAAGATATCTCTAAGATACTCAACATATATTTTTTCCATATCAAGTTTTATAATAAAATTGCAGGTTTTCTCCTCTTTCTTATATCAGTCACCAATTCTTGAGTAAGCAAGACATTCTCAATAATGTTTTACCTTTCACAAAGCCAAATTGATTGGAAGAAATCAAGGAAGGAAGGATGACTTCCATTTTATCATGCAAGATTCTAGAAATCACCTTATTGATGAAGATGAAAATAAGGTCGTGTACTTAAGTTTCCAACATGAGCCGCGAGGTGATTTTCTAGGAGTGCCGAGGATTGCTAACCATTCTATAGTGACATGCCTAACGTGGAATGGAGTATGGAGTGGAATTGAAGAAAAGACTTAAAGATCCAAGCCAAGTGACCTTAATTTTCGGCTTTTATATAGGTCTTGGCCGAGACCAACTTTTAGCTTATTTTAATTCCTAGCTTAATTTCCTTATAGCTTAATTACTAGGCCATGTAATAGGATGAGATGACTAGGTCGAGAACCATCTAGAATCAAAAGCTTCCAACGTGCCCCAGGAGGTAATTCATGAACTAGCTAGTTCATGAACTTATCTACATGGATGACACAAAAGGGTGGCCTAGAGAACATGAATAGTTGGGCCTTTTCCCTTCTCCCAAACCGGTCAAACACCTTCCCCATTCCCATTCGGCCGAGTGCCATGTTTGTGTCTTTCTTGTTTCCTCTTCTAGAAGGTCTAGAACTAGTATACATAGGAGATGTAGTTGATGAAACTAGACGTTGAAGTTTTATGAAATATATTTGTGTTTTCTCAAACTTACTAAGTTTTCAACTTTTGTGTTGTTATCTTAGTCGGACCTTTTTTGGTCCAACCCTTGGTCCTTTTGTGGGCCACCCCTTGGTCCTTTGTGGTCCAAACCCTCAGTGTAAGTCTAGTTAAAACTTTAGTGATCTAACTATACCTAAGCCAAGGTTTTATTCGGTTACTTTTCACAAACACATTGAAGGTCTTCTCGACCTACATTACCTTACCCGCACATGAATTTGTTTATCAATTTCGTGCCCCATCCTTGTCCAAACTGCATAATTTCTTGCACCCCAATACACTCCAACACTTCCCCAACTCACTCAAAAGGTCGTCAACCGACTCCTCCCATAAACACCCGAAACCCCCAACCAATTCCCCACCGTCCCGATCACACCCCTATTCCGCCAACCTTATTGTCCCGATCAGTTTCCGCCACCTTACCACTAAATACCAACCACCAACATAATCTACAATGTGTATAGTGCATCCTCTCCAAACACCCTACCCCAACACTGTTATACCCCGTATTTCCAAAGTATGTACGTAAGGACGTACGTAGAAAATTTGAACTTTTAATATTGGCTTGGCCGAAAATTATTTGTGCACAACACCCGTTTAGAGTCGTTTTTCGACGAAACGTTTTCCACGACTTTTGTAGGAATTTCCGCTATGTCATTTTTAATTTTTGCGGATTTTTCCGAGAGGCGAAGCGTGTTGGGCCAACAAGAGGCGCCACTTGGCACCTCCCATTGGCGGACGTGAGGCTCGGTTGTGGCGATTGAAATGGCTTTAGTTGGTAGGATATTTGTGTGTTAGTTGGTTAAGGGCACTTGGCAAGATCTTGGCCTACACTTGCTAGGCACTTGGCTAGAGCTTGGCCATTGGTTGGCCTGGGCTTGTGCTATAAATACCCCTCTAAGGTTGAAGACTTCTTCATCCAAAATGCCTAAGTCTTGAGAGCCTTCCCCCTCCCCATTTCGTGAGGCCCCCTTGGCCGAGAGTTTCCCCCCCTAGTGGGGTAGGCCGAGGGGTAGCCACCCCCCCTCCTTTGTGGTGTGGCCGTGGGGTACCCACTGCTAGTTTGTTTTCATATAATACCCCACTCTTGGTAGAAATACTCTCAAAAGTATTGTTATAATGCCCAAATTACCTTAGCCTTATACCTTGTTGTATTCTAGGTTATACCATCTGAAAAGCCGAAATACTATTATACTTACCGGTCACCACACCGAAACCCTAGGAAAATCTCCATAGTCCGTTGGATTATTGTGTAGAAGTTGGTTAGAACTTCTAAGGGTGGTTTAGAGCGTGTTGGAGAGCTCAGAGTTGGAGCTAAACGATTGCCCAGGATCGACTTTAAGCTAGTATAATTATGGGCTTATCGAGGTAAATATCTTGTCCCTCTATTGTAATTGGAAATTACATGTTTTTAGAATATATAGTTGAAGTATACTATATATAGAATCGAACGTAGTTATCGGCAATGTCTTTTGACTTAAGCTGAATAATACTTACGGCGATGTCTTGCGACTTAAGCACGAAATTAAAGAAGATTCTTGATCAGAATTACTTAGGGCTGTATTACAGTAGACTTGTGAAGTAGTACCGTGGAGTAGAATTGTACCCGTTAGGGTTATATGTATAACCCCCCCGGTTGGCTCGGTAGCCGGCCTCGTTGGAGGAGGAGATTTCTGTTGTTGCGGGGAGAGTCTTTGCGAATTTTGGTAGAATATTCTACGATGAGATCTAAATGTTAATAAGCGCCTTGTGGCCTTATAGGTTGAAGTACTACGTGTGGCGCGATCTACTTGGCTTAGGAGTAGCCGCGGTTGGATGTACTTGGGCGTTTTGCTATTAGTCGATACTGCCGCGAGGTATGTGAACCTCTTCCTATCTCTTCTAGCATGATATGTGTGAAATATGTAGTACGGTGAGCGTCATGTGCTGAACGTATTTGATTGGTGTAAAACATAAAGTGTTATAACGGCTTTATGGGAAGTTGGTTATAACGACTTTATGTTGGTAAGAAAATACATGTGGTTTTTAAAAGGTAATCGATTTGAACTATAAGCGGCTTGTTATGTGTTAATAAAGAACTTGAAGTATTTCAAAAGATTTTTGAATCATTTTGAAAGAAGAAGTAATATTTGGTTTTTGAAAACTTAAGAGTTATACTAACTTTATGGGAAGTTAGGTATAACGGCTTAAGAATGTTTCTTGATTTGAAATCGTAATGTGTATCGACAAACCAACTGCAGCGTTAATAAAAGGAAATGTTTTGAATAATTAAGTATTATTAAAACCGGTAGAAACTTCCATCTGCATGAAGCTAAGATGAGACAAAATGATATTTCTAGATCATGCATTCTTTGTAATAAGATTGTAATAAACAAGAATATCCTACTCACATATAAGGCTTAGGTTTCTCAGATTGTTTAAAGGAGTATTATATTCTTAAATGAATAAGACTATGAACTACAAAACCTTTCTAAAAAAAAAATGAGAAACTTGAACATTGGAAATTAGGCAAACTTGAACATTGGAAAAGAATGTTGCTACTTGATTTTACAAAGAGAAGTAATTGATTTACTTTAAAAAGATAGTCACTCTATTTTTATACTACGGGTATTGTGTGACCTTTGTGAAGGTAACGTATCTTTTAAAGAGTTAATGTATGAAGTACTTTGGGAATAAAAACCCGATCTTGTTAATCATATAGTAGAAAGTACCTTGTGTGAACAACTTGATTGTATTGGTTTGTGATAGCCTTGTAATACTTTCCTGATTGCTTTGATAAGTAAACATGTTAGGATGCTACGTGTGATAGTATCTTGTGATGTTTGTGTAAAGGGGTTTCCCTTGATTGTGCTTATTAACTATCAGTCGTTATGATAGTATTGTGGCATTCATCTCTTGAGATGATTAGGGGTTAAAGCGCCTCCGATGCGGGGTAGACTCGGCGGTCGATGGACTATGATTCGAGAATACCTCATGCAGTCCGGGGGCTATGCGGAACTACGAGTTCGTGTTAGTGTACGTCCTTTATGGGCATGCGGTCCTTGTGGCCATGCGGTGCGAAGTCGGGGCGATGCGGGAGTAGCTACCCTCGATGCGGGAATGCCTCATGCGGGCGATGAGATTGGCCTATCGCGGGTGCGGGAGTTCGGGTTGACGCAGCGTACGACATCTCTGGGCAAGTGGCGGCTTTGATCATGTGATGGTCAGACGGATCTTATAATCTGATTCGCGACCTTGTTGGTGCGTAGGTTTTTAGTAGTCGGCTATGCCTTCGTACTTACCGTCTGATTTTATTATGACACAGTGGGACACGGTGTTGGTGTGTTCCTTGGTGCTTTTATATCATGCATCGGCGGTGAGGAAGGTATCACGGGCATGATTGATGTTGTGGGCACGAGACCCATTGTTATACTTGAGTGATGACTTGAGGCGTGAGTCCACGACTTGACATATCGCTTTGTTGTAAGCGTAGTTTGGTTATCATACATGTCTCTGCTTTATATATTCGCTATGATTTCATTTCTGATCGTATTTTGATTTCACATACTCGGTACTGTTGTGCGACCTCGCCCGAAGTGCGTTCATCCGCGAGTTGAGTACACGATCGTTGATCCTAGCTCTCGAGTCACGCATTTGGCGTTGGGAAGCTCCGTTTCTCGGAGGCTTATCGATGTCTGATCCCTGTCGTAGTAAGTGTTTACATTCGGGGTTTGGCGGGGCCACTGTCGCCATGGTTGTCATATCATTCGTAGAAGTGCATGTAATCTTGTTGTGGCGGGGTTTGTAAAAAGGATTAAAGCTGCTGATTGTAAAAGTTGTTATTCATATATCTTGAAAGGCGCTTTCCTCAGTTCTTGTTTTGTACTTCACTTGTTTCATGTATATGTTTTATGTTCCGTGATTACTCGATGTTGTGTCACTAGGGTGCGGGGTAAGGCACGATCCACGCCCGTTGGGTTGTGACAAAAGTGGTATCGAGCGATTAATCCTCGGAAAGTGTCTCTGACCGTATCGATGTAAGTCTTGATTATCGGTGTGTTGTGCACGCATCAATGTCGAGGCTATAGGATATTTAGGATTGGTTTCTATTCTTCTCACTCGAGATCGTGCCTTAGAGTGTGTTGTAAGTTGGACCCTCGACGAAATTCTTTCCTTATCATTATGCCTCGCGTAGGCAACCGGGCCCGGGAGGCAAAGCGGCCGAGGAGGCTGCGAGTTGAGTCTGAAGGGTTACGTGGGCACAGCCCAATTATCACCTTGGGTGGTGCTTCATTCGGGAGTTCTGCGGCGTCACTAGCTTGGGAGTTTAGCCGGCGGCAGCGATTCTACTGCGACCATGATATTTGAACCTTGATTCCACGGCCAGAGCGGTGAATATAGATTGCAAAGAGGCAACCACATTACTAGCTATAGATTTGGCTACCGAGTATACCGATGTACGCGAGTCTTGAGGACTATCTAAAAGAGGTTGTGCAAGAGTAATTCTTGATTAGGCTTGGCATGGCACGTATGCGGGCTTATGCGGCGGCCGAGACGTGTAGAGATCGACGGGTTAACGAAGGACAGTAGAAGAGGGCCAGAGCAGCAAGGTCCTTTGGTAACTTTCGAGGCGAGTCGCCTCCCCAGCAGGTTCGATATGCACCTCGCCCGGTCTGAGTGGTCTTCTACACATTTCAGGACGTTCGGGGTGTGCAGGAGTTGGTCAGAACTCCAGGGCTTCCGGTTCACAGTGTGACAGACGTCATCCCGGGGAATGTCATCTTTTAGGTTGGTACTTGTGGTACCTATGACCGTCAGGGTCTGGTGTCGAAGAGTGTCCTTGTAGGAGGACTTAGCCTTCAGGATCGGTGGGTAGTTTGTCATCTCCCTCAGCTATGCGCCCTACGGGGCAGGTTTGATTAGAACGACTAAGAGGAGTGAAGCAGTAGATATAGATATATCTTTAACCCTCTAGAGTTTTGTTTATGTGATAAGGTGAGTATACCTTAAGTGTTATGTTCTGATAGCAGTGTGTTAGTTGTGATTAGAAATCTTGGTTAGTTAACCGAGTAAGATTTTGGGGGGATAGATAAGGTGTGAGCCTTAGAATGTTTTACGTAAGGACCTTAGAGGTAAGGCCATCTCGAGTAAAGGTGTAGTGTTATGTTTGATCCTTATAGGAGTGCATAGTGCACGTGAGCTACGTTTGTGGGATAAGTCCCTGAGTAGTGTGAAATGAAAGAGGGTAGTTGAGCTATGAAGACCGCTAGGTTTTCGTAACGTGATTAGTGAGAGTTTTCCTTCGGGGAACTAGTGTTGTGCTCGTTGACGGGTCGGATTGAGGCCATGATGCGGGTCAACCGCGGCTGTTTGGTGGTGGGGTCGGTTGTGGTGGTCCGCCTTGTGGTAGGTCACGAGGGTGTTAGGCCCAAGTTTAGTTAACCAGTCTGAGTTCGTGGATGCGTTCGACCGATGGTCGGGCGATGGGGCGACCATCGTGTTTTTGGTCGGGACCGTTTACTCGGTGTGTTGTTTTATCGAGAAGGTTGTAAGGATGCAGGGTGCCTACCTTCACCTTATGGCGACAGTGGAGCCAGTTCACGGTGTTTTGTTTCTGGAAATTTTGTCAAGCATGTGTTAAGAACTCAGGTGAGTCTCAGAATCGCATTCGCCCTCGGGCCAGTGTTTGGATTTCAGGGATAGTTGTGGGGATTGTTGTCTCCTGTGGAGGTAGTGTTTAAGCTACCATTTCAGTGTTCGGATGTCGCCTTTTGAGGCCTTGTAGGGGCGGATGTGTAAGTTGCCAGTCGAGTGGTTCGATGTCGGCAGGGTTGAACGATTGGTTCGAGATTGTTCCAGGTGATCGTGGATAGTGAAGCTTGTCTAGAAGAAGTTACGGCAACTCGGAGAAATCGTGCGGATGATCGGCGACGACGCTTAGAGTTCAGGTTGACGGTCGGTCTTCTTGAAAGTACCACCCCGGTTTGGGTGCGACGAGTTTTGGAAAGCAGAGGGAACTTAACCCGAGTTACTTTGGGCCTTTTGAGTTCATGTGAAGAATAGGCCAGGTTGCCTATACGTTAGCATTTGCCGTCCGACGTGGGAGGCAGTGCGTCCGGTCTTTCGTATTGTGATGTTCGGGGAAGTATCGAAGATCCATCCAGAGTGTCCCCAGTTAATGATGACCACGTTAGAGATAGTAACCCCGAGTTTTGGAAGCTGACGATGTCGAAATGTGGAAAGAGTTCGAGTATCGACATCATCCTCGGGGATCGCATGCAGTGGTACCATTTGTTGGGTCGCCTGAGAAGGTTAATGCCTCAGGAAAAGTGACAAAGTGGTATCTACGACGAGTAAAGAGAGAAGCGAGCATGTATGGCGAGCATAGATGTGATCATTTCTTTGGTAAAGAGAAGGTCACGAAGGAGGTATATTTTAAACCCGGTGAGAAGTGTTTTATGGTGATGTTAGAGGTGTTTCCTCGTGGACTTGGATGTAAGCTTTTTGCGCAAATTGTTTCTGTGGCCATGTGTGGCAAGGATTGTTCTTGTAAGTATAGTAGTGAAGACTATACTGACGCATGTTTGTTTTGAGACTTAGAAGGAACATTCGGGACGAATGTTTCTAAGGAGGGGAGAATGTTATACCGTATTTCCAAAGTATGCGTGGGGCGTGCGTAGAAAATTTGAACTTTTAATATTGGCTTGGCCGAAAATTATTTGTGCACAACACCCGTTTAGAGTCGTTTTTTAAACGTTTTCCACGCCTTTTGTAGGGAATTTCCGCTATGTCATTTTTAATTTTTGCGGATTTGTCCGAGAGACGAAACGTGTTGGGCCAACAAGAGGGCGCCACTTGGCACCCTCCCATTGGCGGACGTGAGGCTCGGTTGTGGCCGATTGAAATGGCTTTAGTTGGTAGGATATTTGTGTGTTAGTTGGTTAAGGGGCACTTGGCAAGATCTTGGCCCTACACTTGCTAGGCACTTGGCTAGATCTTGGCCATTGGTTGGCCTTGGCTTGTGCTATAAATACCCCTCTAAGGTTGAAGACTTCTTCATCCAAAATGCCTAAGTCTTGAGAGCCTTCCCCCTCCCCATTTCGTGAGGCCCCCTTGGCCGAGAGTTTCCCCCCTAGTGGGGTAGTAGAGGGTAGCCACCCCACTCCTGTGGTGTGGCAGTGGGGTACCACTGCCTAGTTTGTTTTCATATAATACCCACTCTTGGTAGAAATACTCTCAAAGTATTGTTATAATGCCCAAATTACCTTAGCCTTATACCTTGTTGTATTCGAGTTATACCTATCTGAAAAGCCGAAATACTATTATACTTACCGTCGGTCACCAAATCGAAACCACAGGAACATCTCCATAGTCCGTTGGAGTATTGTGTAGAAGTTGGTTAGAACTTCTAAGGGTGGTTTAGAGCGGGTTGGAGCGCTCAGAGTTGGAGCTAAACGATTGCCCAGGATCGACTTTAAGCTAGGATAATTATGGGCTTATCGAGGTAAATATCTTGTCCCTCTATTGTAATTGGAAATTACATGTTGTTAGAATATATAGTTGAAGTATACTATATATAGAACTGAACGTAGTTATCGGCAATGTCTTTTGACTTAAGCCTGAATAATACTTACGGCAATGTCTTGCGACTTAAGCCTGAAATTAAAGAAGATTACTGAACTGTAATTACTTAGGGCTGTATTACAGTAGACTTGTGAAGTAGTACCGTGGAGTAGAATTGTACCCGTTAGGGTTAGATGTATAACCCCCCCGGTTGGCTTGGTAGCCGGCCTCGTTGGAGGAGGAGATTTACGCTGTTGCGGGGGGGGGGAGGTGCTGCCGAATTTTCGGTAGAATATTCTACGATGAGATCTAAATGTTAATAAGCGCCTTGTGGCCTTATAGGTTGAAGTACTACGTGTGGCGCGATCTACTTGGCTTAAGGAGTAGCCGACGGTTGGATGTACTTGGAGCGTTTTGCTATTAGTCGATACTCGTCGCGAGGTATGTGAACCTCTTCCTATCTCTTCTAGCATGATATGTGTGAAATATGTAGTACGGTGAGCGTACGTGTCTTTGAAACGTATTTGATTGGTGTAAAACATAAAGTGTTATAACGGCTTTATGGGAAGTTGGTTATGACTTTATGTTGGTAAGAAAATACATGTGGTTTTTAAAAGGTAACTGATTTGAACTATAACTGGCTTGTTATGTGTTAATAAAGAACTTGAAGTATTTCAAAAGATTTTTGAATCATTTTGAAAGAAGAAGTAATATTTGGTTTTGAAAACTTAAGAGTTATACTAGCTTTATGGGAAGTTAGGTATAACGGCTTAAGAATGTTTTCTTGATTTGGAAATCGAATGTGTATCGACAAACCAACTGCGGCGTTAATAAAGGAAATGTTTTGAATAATTAAGTATTATTAAAACCAGTAGAAACTTCCATCTGCATAGAAGCTAAGATGAGACAAAATGATATTTCCTAGATCATGGCTGCTGTAATAAGATTGTAATAAACAAGAATATCCTACTCACATATAAGGCTTAGGTTTCTCAGATTGTTAAAGGAGTATTATATTCTTAAATGAATAAGACTATGAACTACGAAACCTTTCAAAAAAAAAATGAGAAACTTGAACATTGGAAATTAGGCAAACTTGAACATTGGAAAAGAATGTTGCTACTTGATTTTACAAAGAGAAGTAATTGATTTACTTTAAAAGATAGTCACTCTATTTTTATACTACGGGTATTTGTGTGACACTGTGAAGGTAACGTATCTTTTAAAGAGTTAATGTATGAAGTACTTTGGGAATAAAACCCGATCTTGTTAATCATATAGTAGAAAGTACCTTGTGTGAACAACTTGATTGTATTGGTTTGTGATAGCCTTGTAATACTTTCCTGATTGCTTTGATAAGTAAACATGTTAGGATGCTACGTGTGATAGTATCTTGTGATGTTTGTGTAAAGGGGTTTCCCTTGATTGTGCTTATTAACTATCAGTCGTTATGATAGTATTGTGGCATTCATCTCTTGAGATGATTCCGGGGGTTAAGCTGCCCTCCGTCTGGGGTAGACTCGGTGGTCGATGGACCTATGATTCGAGAATACCTCATGCAGTCCGGGGGCTATGCGGAACTCTGAGAGTTCGAGTTAGTGTACGTCCTTTATGGGCATGCGGTCCTTGTGGCTACGCGGTGCGAAGTCGGGGCGATGCGGAGTAGCTACCCTCGATGCGGGAATGCCTCATGCGGGCGATGAGATTGGCCTATGCGGAGTGCGGGAGTTCGAGGTTAGGCAGCGTACGGTGATCTGCGGGCAAGTGGCGGCTTTGATCATGTGACGGTCTGAGCAGATCTTATGATCTGATTCATGACCTTGTTGGTGCGTAGGTTTTAGTAGTCGGCTATGCCTTCGTACTTACCGTCAGTTTTATTATGACACGTGGGACTGGTGTTCAGTGTGTTCCTTGGTGCTTTTATATCATAGGCTATGGCGGTGAGGAAGGTATCCCACGGCATGATTGATGTTGTGGGCACGAGACCCATTGTTATACTTGAGTGATGACTTGAGGCGTGAGTCACGACTTGACATGATTGTTTGTTGTAAAGCGTAGTTTGGTTATCATACATGTCTCTGCTTTATATATGCTATGATTTCATTTACTGATGCGTATTTTGATTTCACATACTCGGTACTGTTATCGACCTCGCCGGGCTGCGTTCATGCCGCAGTTGAGGTACACCGATCGTTGATCCTAGCTCTCGTGGTCACGAGTTTGGCGTTGGGAAGCTCCGTTTCTCGGAGGCTTATCGGTGATCCCGTCGTAGTAAGTGTTTACATTCGGGGTTTGGCGGGGCCACTGTCCGCCATGGTTGTCATATCATTCGTAGAAGTCCGTAGTCTTGTTGTGGGCAGGGTTTGTAAAAAGGATTAAACTGTTCAGTTGTAAAAGTTGTTATTCATATATGCCGAAAGGCCAGTTTTCCTCAGATTACTGTTTTGTACTTCACTTGTTTCATGTATATGTTTTATGTTCCGCTGATTACTCTGATGTTGTGTCACTAGGGTGCCCGGGGTAAGGCACCAGTCACGGGCCCAGTTTCGGGTCGTGACAAACACCCTCCAAATTCACCCGCACACCTCCCACCAAACACACACTGCTCGGAAATCCGCCAACCTCCATTTGACCCCTATTTTTCGTATCCACCCGGTCCTAATCCAACTCCGACCCACCTAACCATACAATCCCCTCCTTATATACATCAATTTGGTATCAGATCATGGCTTTTTCGTCCCACGCCTTGACGCTATGGCTAAATTAAAGGAAGAACTACGAAGGATCATAAGTGACATATTTGAGGAACAAGCGCAAATCTTGAGAAAAGAATTTGTGGGGCGTGCCAAGAGCAGTAATGTCGAGTCCTGTGTTATACAAAACAACCCAAGGCATGAAGTGAAGAATATCAAGAGTTGGGATTCCTTTGTTATTAAGAAACCCGAAGTCAAGGAGGCCCAAGAGGAAGATGTTGATCTTGCGAAGGGGTGTGGAAGTTTAGTACTCCGATGTGTGTTGACTATTCAACTTGAAGAACAAGAAGAGACAAAAAGAGACCAACTATTTTACACTCGATGCAAGGTAAAAGACAATGTATGTAATATGATCGTTGATAGAGGAAATTGTGCCAACATGGCCTCCGTAGAAATGGTGGACAAATTGAAATTGCCTACCCACAACCATCCTAAACTATATGCTCTCCAATGGGTGAACGAAGACGAAGGGCTAAAGGTAATGAAACAAGCTCTTGTTAGTTTTCGGGTTGGTAAGTATGAAGATGAGATATGGTGTGATATCCTACCTATGAATGCTTGTCATATTTTATTGGATCAGCTATGGCAATTTGATAGGAAAGTGCAACATGATGTAGAAAAGAATGTCTATTCTTTTCAAAAGGATGGTAAAAAGATCTGGTTGGTACCATTGTCACATAGTGAGGTGAAGAAAATGAAGATCCAAATTTCCAAGAACCGCAAGGAGAAATCCGAGACCCTCTTGCTTGATGCGTGAGAGATTGAAGAGGAGTTGAATAAGGGGAGTCCCATATATGCATTAAGGTGCAAAGATAATAGGAGTCTTGTGGGAGATGCGGTTGAGGATGCCGACTTGAAAGAACTCTTGAAAAAATTTGAAGATGTATTTCCGGATGACATTGCACCCAGATTACCACTAATAAGAGGTAATTCCTTGCACCCCAATAGACTCCAACACTTCCCCAGTGTAAAAAGGTCATCAACCGACTCCTCCCACAAACACCCGAAACCCCCAACCAATTCCCCACCATCCCGATCGCACCACTATTCCGCCAACCTTACTATCCCGATCAATTTTTGCCACCTTACCGCCACTCAACCACCAAATACCAACCACCAACATAACCTACAATGTGTCTAGTTCATCCCCTCCAAACGCCCTAGCCCAACACCCCCACCAAACACACACTATCCAGAAACCCGCCAACCTCTATTTTACCTCCATTTTCGTATCCACCCGGTCTCAATCCAACTCTGACCCACCTAACCATACAATATCCTCCTTATATACATCAGATGAACTTGCTGAGACTGATTGACCTCAAGTCTTACAAGGTGTTGAGTAGACTTCCTTGGTAATAACACTAAATTAGTGTGAGCAATAGACTTTGGGAGTGTCTATCCATCATAGAAAGCCTTTACCATATTATACACATCAGCACCTACTATGTTCCAACACTGCTGATAAAAAATACCTGAAAATCCATCAAGACCACATGCACTGTTCCTTGATAATGCAAAAACTGCATTTTCACCTCCTCTAAAGTTGGCATAACACATAATGTTGTATTATGCTCCTATGTTATCATTTCTGGAATATGATCAAGAAGACTAAAATCAGTTGAAGTTTCTTCTTGTGTGAACTAGTTCAGGTAACAATTTCTGTGGCAGTCTGATCAATATTGTCTAACCAATCTCCATCTACATTTTTAATTCTAGACAACTGAAGTTTTTCATTCTCCCTTTCACAAGGCAATGTATTTTCTATCTCCTTCTGATTGCCATTGAATTCTAGCTTTTTGTCTCCAAAATTCTTCCTCGAAATAGTGAAAGCACAATTCTATTTCCTTCAGATGGATCTTCCTCAAACAACTGCTCCTTAATCTTGACAATATCCTCTCTGATGGTTAATTCCTTAAAGGTCACCAAAAGTATCCTTACTCTATTTCGATAATTGTATCTTCAACCTTTTCATCTTCAATTTAAAAGTAACAAAAGGATCACCAAGGTAATCAGTGTTCCAATGTTGTTCCACCACCTCTACAAAAGTATCATGCTTCAGCCAAAACTTTAGGAATCTGAAATTCTTGTGAAACTATTGAACTTGTTCTCCCACAGTTAACAAAAGAGGTGCATGATCTGATACAGTTCTTGATAAATGCTCTATGCTCAGATTACCAATCAATATTGTAGCTACTGATTAACTAAGATTCTGTCAAATCTTTTAAATATGCAGTCTTGCCCTGCTCTACCATTCCACCAAGTGAATGGACTTCCTCTAAACTTTACCTAATTTAGATCACATGAGTTCATAAAAAATGCAAAGTATTTATATTCTGTAAGATAAACAGGCAATCCTCTAATCTTCTCTTCTTCATTCATGATGACATTAAAGTCACCCCAACCATCCATGGAAGATTCATAGCAATAGCTATAGAATAGATACTGTTCCACAACATCAATATTTCTTAAGCATCACATTTAGCATAGACAAATGTTGTGACAAGAAATTTTCCACAATCTTGTAGCAGTAGTTTTATGGTCACTTGTTGATCAATATATAATAAAACATCCATTTCTACTCCTTCTGCTAGGGGTGTTATCGGTCCGGACCGAGAATCGGACCGATAAGGCTTCGGTCCAGAGTCCAGATCCGGGACCGGACCGAAACCTTCTCATTCCGGTTCCGGGGCCCAATTGAATTTTCAATACTGAAATTGATATTCTCGGACACATTACCACGAAAGCGCCGCTATCTCTGTAGTGTTGTCACACAGCTGCCCGCCGAGTTAGATCAATTTTGAAAGCCAAAGCTGTGGCTAGAGCAAGTTTACGAAATTTGTACGTTGAAATCTATTGTATATCGCGAGATATTTAGATTTGAAAAGGGGGAAAACGTAACGATTTGGGGGAAAAGTGAAATTGATTGGCAAGATGGACGTTTTTGGAGAAATCGGCTGAATCAAACCGCTTTAGTAGTTTGTCCGATCCTGTCTCGAAAAAATACGCGAAATCAATTTTTTTTAGGTGAAACAGGCATCCGAGCGCAAAGTTATGACCATTTAAAGTTTCACTAATTTACAACTAATTTATATGTCAATGCTTCAAATTAAAACATAAAGTCTACCTCACATATATTTAAAACATGTAAAATAGTCGAACATTAGGGAATATTGCAATTAAATATAATTAGGGCCTGCTGGGGAGGGGGTTCTGGCTGGGGCGTCTGGAGGAGGGGTCTGGCTGGGGGTGGTGTTACCAGGTATTTTACCGGGTTACCGGTCCGGGTAATTTTTTGGTACTCATTTCCGGACCGTTAAGGTTTCGGTCCGAGTATCGGTCCGGATTTATCGGTCCGGTTCTCGTGTAATTACCGGGAGTATCCGGACCGCTAACAGCCCTACTTCTGCAACAAAAAACATATCTTACTATTACAGTCGTGACTAGCCATATTCATACCCAAACTTGTGATATGTCTTGAATTTTGAAAAGGCTTCATCAAAGATAAAAGAACAAACATGTGATGTTTATTCCATATTTGCACTCTATGAAAAGCCTTCTGTGTATTTATTGATCTGGTATTCTACAATAATGTCTTGATCATCATTGACTGGATTTGGATAATTCCCCCTCTTTGGTGGTACTCTTGAAGGCAGTCTTTCATCTCCATTCTTGACTGTTGTTGGCTTCTTAGACATAGCTCTAGTATGTTGAACTTCTCCCCCATTCTTGTTATTTTTCTTCGAAGTATTCTTAGAATTCCCTTTTGGAGTAGTATATGCTTGTCTTGCAATATCTGCATAATGTCCTCCTATTTCACTTTGTCCAGTTTTGGACCCTGAATGTTTTCCTTTGTTTGTATAGATTCAGAGCTATTGTCCATACTGTTTATATCATGAGAGATCAAGGAATGAATATCCTTAATAGGATATGTTTTTCTCTGCACTGCTACAACATTCACACTTTCCTTCATTAATATCAAAGGAACTTCTAATGCTTCTATGATACTAGATACAACAATAGTTCTTTTGCATGGAGGATAGGACCCTACTCCTAGATATTTATCTTGTTGGTATAATAATCTGTATTTGACTAAATAATGTTTCAACACAATCTGTTAATCACTTAGTGAAACAGATTACACGATATAAACATTACTTAACAATAAATTGATCATGAAACAATAAACGAAAACAGAATCTGTTTTGAAAAATAATTTCAGAATATAATCGAGTCCACTTAGTTCAAAGTGTGTCCTTAAGGAAATTATTCCCCTCACAGTACTCGAGGTTAACGGAATATCACCTCCCAGGATAGAACGATTATCTTACCAGAATAGTAGTACTCCAAATTCCGGTAGCAGCGAACCACTCAACGACAATATATCACACAGAATGAAATTTTCGAGTTGAAGATGAAATTCAGAATTGAAAAATGAATTAAAAAAATGAATTAATAAATTCTTGGAACAATCAAGAATTTATAGGTTTGGAGGTACTGATTCTGAATGTTTGCAACCATTCAGAATAGTCACCTAATTTTGGAGGGAAATTCGAAAAGAGAGGGAGAGCGGGGCCGAATTCGGTCGTCATGGTCTTGGGTTGATCTGTTTGGATTTATTTTTAATTAAATAATTAATTAATTAAAGAATCAATCAATCGATCTTTTGACAAATCAAATAAAATCCGAATCCGAAGTCGAAGCAGAGCCGAGCGAGTGACGACGACGACGGCGCGAGGGGTCCTTGCCCTCTCAACCCTTTTAGCAACTAGAGAAGGTGTAATGTAATATATACACCTCTCTTTCCTTCTCTTTTTTCGATGTGGGACAAAAGAGCCTTTTACTCCATTTAATTTTCATCCCATCATTTCCCATTCACCAATATCAAAACCCAACAATCCCCCACATGAATGGGAAATGGCTATAAGATAAAAGAATGTACGGACGAGTGTGATATACAAGCGAGAATTGACTGCATCTGGATAAATAGGTTTCCCTTTGAACTTTCCGTAGTGAACTTATATCGGATATACTCGATCAATCGGTAGATTTGATATCTTTGAACCGTCGAACTTTGTTGTATACATAGACAACATAAGACACACAATCAACCCTCAACCGTTTATGGTTCTCACGGTTGTGTTCGTTTCAGCCATGAACATCGCCTGGTCTCATGAGTGCATAGAGAATGGGTCTTTACTGTCATTCCCCTTTAAAGCGGCTTACACTTAACACTCACATAGGTGATTTCTAAACATGTGGTCATATAGCCACATTATCTGGTCATATATTGCCAGATTTAGATAACCATTAAAAAACCTTAATGCTTTATTAACTCATTAACAAGCCATAAAGTCTTATCCTTATTTCTGAACATTGTCTTCATCCGAGAATGGGTTGAGTTATTTGATAATGTTGAGCGTCGATCCATGACTTTGTTTGATCTCCTTGAACCTAGCTCTTGGGATCTCCAGTCTGCTAGGTAGAGTTACTGCCATGATGACTTGTCCTTGGCCTTAACCCCATTCCCATTGATGATCTACTAACTCCCTCTCTAAATAAGCCTTTTGTAAGCGGATCCGCCACATTATCTCTTGACTTTACATAATCAATTGTGATAACGCCACTAGAGAGGAGTTGTCTAACGGTATTGTGTCTCTGTCGTATGTGACGAGATTTTCCGTTATACATTACACTCTCTGCCCTACCTATTGGTGCTCGACTGTCACAATGTATACATATAGGAGCCAAAGGTTTGGGCTAGAATGAAATATCTTCTAAGAAATTCCGGGTTGTATTTGAGTGATGATTTCACGGGCATGAGTCCCTAACTTGACATGACTGCTTATATGTTGTGTACTGTAGTTTGGTTATCATACATGTCTCTTGATTTATATAAACTATTATGATTTCATTTACATTATTTTTCAGTTTCACATACTTGGTACCTGTTGTACTGACCTCCTTCGGGGGGTTGCGTTCATGCCGCAGGTTGAGGTACATAGCTTGCTGATCCGCACTCTTAGGATCGCTGTTCGGTTCTCGGAAAGCTCCATATCTCCGGAAGCTTGTCCTGTGGTACGGTTCCCTGAAGTTGTAGACTTTTGTATATTCAGGGGCATGGCGGGGCCCTGTCCCGTCATTATGGTTTTAAAATTCTTAGAGGTATGTAGCACTGTTGTGGGCAGAGTTTGTAAGGGATGTAACTGTTCAAGTTTTCATTTATGTATAAAAAGGTAACCGTTTGGGTTAGCCGTTTTCTTATTTCACTGTTTTCTTTCATGAGTTTTTATTTCCGCTGGTTTTTCTCTGATGTTGTATCACTAGGGTGCCCGGGGTAAAACACCAGTCACGGGCCCTAGGTCGGGTCGTGACACCATCCTAATGGAAGCATACCCGTGGGCCACCCATCGTGTCAGTATGTCCAAAGGAAATAACAGAATAACACTCCTAATGGAAGCATACCCGTGGGCCACCCATCGTGTCAGTATGTCCAAAAGGAAATAACAAGATAACAATCATAGTGGAAGCATACTCGTGGGCCACCCATCGTGTCAGTATGTCCAAAGCAAATAACAGAATAAAACTCCTAATGAAAGCATACCCGTGGGCCACCCATCGTCGATGCGTCGAAAGGATCGATATAGTGGAAGCAGACCCGTGGGCCACCCATCGTGTCAGTATGTCCATCAATCAACGGATAGCCGCCCTCGGCGAGAGCGGTAGCGTAAACACAACACTTGCACAACAAAAGCTATCACCACAAGCAAGTTCAACATACTTTTAGACATTCTTTTTATGAACACAAATCCGGTTTTAACCCCAAGGTACTACGTATTTTAACTCTTTAAAGATCTATTTCCTTCACAAAAGTCACACGATACGTAGTATCAAAAATAGTAATCGTCTTTGTAAGTAAACCAAAACAATTTTCATACTTTCTTTTTAAACCAAATCATTTCTCCCTTTAAAGTCCAGTTACCATTTTAAATCCAATAATAAAACCATCCTTTTGTTTTCATAAAGTCGTTATAACTAACTTCCCATAAAGCTATTATAACATTTTATGTTTTAAACCAATACACTTCAAATTCCTCAAGTCTCATTTCTTTTAGAAAACAAGTTCCTTACTTTGGAATTTAAGAAAAATCAATACTTGTTATTAATGATCTTATTAAAGCAGCCATGATCTAGGAAATGTAATACAATTTTGTCTTATCTTAGCTTCTATGCAGATGGAGGTTTCTACTGGTTTTAATATAATTAATTATTTGTCAATACATTTTCCTTTATTAACGCTGCAGTGGTTTGTTCGATACTTATTCTCATTTCCGAAATCAATATAACTTATTCCTTTTAAAACTCAAATACCCATTTATCATAAATGCGGTTTCACAACTTTTTAACACAAACCAAGTCCTTAATATTTCACATCAAGTCATTTATAAGTCAAGTCTCTTATCTTTTAAAAACCACAGACCATTTCTTTACCTACATAAAGTTGTTATAACAAACTTCTCATAAAGTTGTTATAACACTTTATGTTTTAAACAAATCAAATTCGTTTAGCACACGTACGTCTACCGTACTACATAGTTCACACAATCATGCTAGAAAAGATAGGAAGAGGTTCACATACCTCGCGACGATTATCGACAATTAGCAAAACGCTCCAAAGTACTATCACTCTGCTAGCCTTTTCCACCCTTCAAGTAGAATACGCTACTCGTAGTACTTCCACCTATAATGGCCATAAAATGTCTATCAACTTCTAGATCTCTTCGTAGAATATTCTAAATACAAGATTCCTTATTCTACGGAAAATTCGGCAGCACCTCCCCCCCCGTAACCACATAAATCTCCTCCTCAATCAAGGCCCGCTACCAAGCCAACAACTCCTAGGGGGGTTACACGTCTAACCGGACGTGTACAACACTGCCCCACAATAATACTACAAGTCTACTGTAAATACAGTCCAATGTAAATACAGTTCAATTCTTATCCATATTCATTCTACATATAGTATACTCAACTATACATTACTACAACATGTAATATCCAATTACAATAGGGGGACAAAGATAATTACCTCGATGAGCCCAAAATTATCCAAGATTATAAGTCGATCCTGAGCAACGTTTAGCTCGATTCCTTACGCTCAACCGCTCCAAGCAACCCAGAAGTTTCTAAACAACTTCTCTTAACAATTGATCTAAGGTATGAAGATTTTTCTAGGAGCTTCATTTTGCGACTATTGGAATAAAGTAGTATTTAGACTTAGTATTGAAATAACTTTGGAATACTACTAGGAATTTAGGCTAAGGTATTTGGGATTTATACAACAATACTTGAAGTATTTCTACACAAAGTGGGGGGTGGGGGTTGGACGAGAACACCTAAGGGGAGGGAGGGGGAATTTTTGCCTTGGAAAAATATTTCAAGTGAGGGATGAATAAAGTCTTGCAACAAGGGGGGGTATTTATAGAGAAATCAATGGCTAGGATCAAAGCAAGTGTATGGTGAAGATTTGGTCCATATGGGAGTGGAGTCCTCCAACCAAGTGTCCACCACAACAATGAGACATGTGTTCACCACAAAAATTGGACAAGTGGCTTGCCACTTGTCCACCAAAAACGTCCAACACTTGTCCACCAACCATTCGGCCAACATGGCCACATGGGGGTGACACGTGTCGCCCCCTACTCGTCCAAAATATTTCATCTTCCGAAAATATCCGTAATGCCGAAATCTCGAAAATAAAGTGGGCCCCACAACCCGTAAATTTTCCCCGTGGGCCCCACGTGACCAATTCCGGAAATAAAATTCCATAATTCTCAAATATTCCAAAAAGTCCGAATACCAAATCTGGGAATCCAATTCCCATTAACGAACCTTTTTCCTTCACAAAATCTGGAAACTTTTCCGTCGAAAAATCACATCTTTCTTCCTTTCCAATTTTTGTGTCGTATTCTCATACGAACGTCTTCGTATACATACCCTGGAACTACGGGGTGTAACATTCTTCCCTCCTTAGAAACATTCATCCCGAATGTTCCTTCTAAGTCTCAAAACATACATGTGCTGGTATAGTCTTCACTACTATACTTACAAAACCACTTATGCCACACCTGGCCATAATATAACACATGCGCAAAACTCCAATCCAAGCCAACGAGGAATCACCTCTAACATCACAGAAGCTTCCACCTATGGTCTAAAGGATACTCCCTTCGTATCTTCACTTCACAACAAAATGATCTCTTTTATTCTGTTAACACACGTTCACTCCTTTCCTTACTCGTCATACCCTTCTCGTACACCCGAACTCTCTCTAGTACACGTACTCTACTCCAGTCATTGCTTCAGTTTCCAAAACCTTGGAGTCACTACCTTCAAACTTGGTCATTTTACTAGCCTCAAATTCCTTTAAGGCCCTTCCCGGCCTTCACGATCCGATTCTGGTCGAACGCATCCACGAACTCGTACAACGGCTACCTAAACTTGGGCCTTGCACCCTCGTGATCCTACCACCTGGCGGGACCACCTCGAACTGACCCCACCTCATTCCGGGCTGCGGGTTGACCCGCGATCTGGCCTCAACCCGACCCGCTATCGCGCCAAACTCTCTCGTTCCCCGATCCGGAACAATCTTACTAATTCACGTCATGAAAGCTACCACTTCTATCTCAAACTACCCATGGAATTATCACATAAAACTCCACGTATACTATGCACTCCGACAAAGATTAACCGTAAAGTCTTTTACTCAAGACGGCCTTACATCTAAGGTCTCAACTGTCAAAAATTCTAAGGTTCACAATTGTCTCATCCCCAGACTTACCCTTTTTCTAACCAGGCTTCTAACTCATATTTTACCACAATCCAACCAAACATAATACTAAACACATCATCATAACATCAAAACAAACTAGTCTCTAGAGGGTTAAGGATATACCTGAAAATCAAATAGGCGGTTCAAAGGACCGCTAAAACTGGGAACTTCCACCGCGACCTCTGCCGTGGCCTGCCGGTGTATGAACATCCTGCCTAGCTATGGAAGGTGAAGAACCCGCAACTGATCTGTTATACCCCGTATTTCCAGAGTATGTACGTGAGGACGTACGTAGAAAAGTTTAAGCCCTAAAGTTAGGCAAGGTTCGAATTTTGTTCACAACCCCCGATTAGAGTCGTTTTTCGACGAAACATTTTACAAAACTTGCGAAGGGAAAATTCCGGCTATGTCATTTATAATTTTTGCGGATTTTTCCGAGAGACGAAATGTTTTGGACCAACGAGAGGTCGACACTTGTCACCCTCTAGTGGGCGGTCAAGTGGGCCGATTGGATCACGGTTTTTGGCCTTATTTTGTGCCTTGTTTGGTGGAGTAGGGGTAGGGGGCACTTGGGCAAATCTTGGCCCTCCACTTGCCCCCCACATGGCTTGATCTTGGCCATTGATCTTCCTATAAATACCCCCCCCCCCCCCATTTTGAAGACTTCTTCATCCATTCCACAAGTCTTCAAGTCTTGCAAGCCCCTCCCCCATTTCGTGAGGCCCCCTTGGCCGTGAGATTTCCCCCCCTCCTTGTGGTGTGGCCGAGACAAACCCCCCCTTCCTCTGGGCCTTGGCCGAGGGGTACACCCCCCCCTTGCCTATTTGTACTCGTAGAAAACCCCCATTGGTAGAAAAGTATTCTCAGTATTGTTACTATACCCAAAATACCTTAGCCTTATACCTTGTAGTATTCCAAAAGTTACCTCTATACGTAGAGCCCGGAAATACTACCTTTTGTCCTTTTTGTCTCAAAACGAAACCCTAAGGAAAATCTTCACAGTTGGTTGAAGTATTAAGTAGAAGTTGCGTAGAACTTCTAAGGGTTGTTTGGAGCGGGTTGGAGCGCCCAGAGTAGGAGCTAAACGTTGCTCAGGATCGACATTTAAACTTGGATAATTATGGGCTTATCGAGGTAAATATCTTGTCTCCCTATTGTAATTGAGTTTACATACTATTGAAGTATAAGAATAAGTATAAGTGTATACAAGGAAGGTATATAAGAAGAGAATTGAACTGTACTTACATAGGAATTTGTATTCTGATGAACTTGTGAAGTTTGTGGGTAGGAAGTCTTGCCAATTTTCCGTAGAAACTTGTATCTAGATTTATTCTACCGAGTAGTCTAGACGTTGATAGACTTGTATAACCTTTATAGGTTGAAAGTTCTGCAAGTAGCATGTTCTACTTGAAAGGTGGACAAGGCTAGCCGGGTCATAGCCGTGGAGCGTTTTGCTAATAGTCGATAATCGTCGCGAGGTATGTGATTCTTCCTATACTCTTGAGCATGATATTTTAAAATATATAGTACGGTAGACGTACGTGTGTTAACTGAATAATAATTACGGCAATGTCTTTTGACTTAAGCATGAATAATAATTACGGCAATGTCTTTTGACTTAAGCCTGAATAATAATTACGGCAATGTCTTTTGACTTAAGCCTGGATAATCTTGAAGTATTTCAAAAGAATACTGAATCATTTTTAACAGAAGAGTAATACTTGGTTTTAAAAGCTTAAGAGTTATACTAGCTTTATGAGAAGTTAGGTATAACGGCTTAAGAGAGATAAAAAGAATGGTTTATTGATTTTAGAAGTTAAGAGACTTGATCTTAAAAGATAAGAGACTTGACTTAATTGAATTAATCTGAATTTTGTTAACAAAGTGTGAAACATCATTCGTGAGTAATGAGTACTTGGTTTTTAAAAAGGAATAATGTTTTACTGATTTCGAAAATCAGAATAAGTATCGAACAAACCACAGCAGCGCTAATAAAGGGGAAATGTATTGACTATTAAAGTATTATTAACACCAGTAGAAACCTCCATCTGCATAGAAGCTAATATGAGATAAAATGATATTACATTTCCTAGATCATGGCTGCTTTAATAAGATTGTTATAAACAAGAATAACCTACTCACATATCAGACATATGTTTCTCAAATTGATTTCAAAGAGAATTATATCATTAAGTGATTAATACTATGAACTACGAAACCTTTGGAAAATGAGAAACTTGAGTAATTGAAATTAGGCAAACTTGAACGTTTGGAAAAGAATGTTGTTACTTGATTTTACAAAGAGTAGTGTTTTGATTTACTTCAAAAGATAGTCACTCTATTTTTATACTACGGGTATTGTGTGACTTTTGTGAAAGAAACGGATCTTTTAAAGAATTAATGTATGAAGTACTTTGGGGATAAAAACCCGATCTTGTTAATCATATAGTAGAAAGTACCTTGTGTGAATAACTTGATTGTGTTGGTTTGTGATAGTCTTGTAATATTTTCTTATTGATTTGATAAGTAATCATGCTAGGATGCTACGTGTGTTAGTATCTTGTGATGATTGTGTAAAGGGGTTTCCCTCGATTGCGCTTAAGTTGTTTAACGATCAGCCGTTATGTTGGTATTGTACCACTCACCTTGACATGATCCCGGAGGTTAAGGCGCCTCCGATGCGGGGTAATACTCGTGCGATGTGTGACTATGATTCGAGGATACCTCATGCGGGTCCGGGGACCTATGCGGAGCTACGAGTTCAGTTAGTGTCGACCTTTATGGTCATGCGGTGTATGTGGCCGGATCGCGAGTCCAGCGGATCTTGGGAGTAGCTACCACCGATGCGGGAATACCTCATGCGGGCTATGAGGTTGGCCTATGCGGAGTGCGGGAAGTTCGGGGCTAGCGCGCATTAGATCTGCGAGCGAGTGGCGGCTTTGATCATGTGACGATGCAGACAGATCTCATGATCTGATTTATGACCTTGTTAGTACTGTGGGTTTTAGTAGTCGGTTATGCCTTCGTACTTACCGTGCGGTTTTATGATGACACAGTGGGACACCGTGTTCATGTGTATTCCTTGGTGCTTTTATATCATAGGCTGGCGGTGAGAAGGTATTCCACGGGCATGATTGATGTTGTGGGCCTGAGACCCATAGTTATATATTGAGTGATGACTTTGAGGCGTGAGTCACGACTTGACATATTCGCTTATTTATTGTGAGCGTAGTTTGGTTATCATACATGTCTCTGTTTTATATAGACTACTATGATTTCATTTCTGATTTTTCGTTCACATACTTGGTACTGTTGTCTTGACCTCGCCCGGGGATGCGTTCATGCGCGGTAGAGGTACACCGGTGTTGATCCTCGCTCTTAGGATCGCAGTTCGGCGTTTTGGGAAGCTCCGTTTCTCCGGAGGCTTATCAGTGGTATAGTCCCCTATCGTTGTAGGTATTTACATTCAGGGGTATGGCGGGGCCCTGTCCCGCCATTGTTGTCATATCATTCTTAGAGGTCCAGTAATCCGTTGTGGGCGAGTTGTAAAGGGATGTAACTATTGATTTAAGTTTTATATATATGTCGAAAGGCAAGTTTTCTCAGACATCGTTTTACACTTCTTGATATTCCATGTCTTGTTTTATGTTCGTGATTACTCGATGTATGTCTACTTGGGTGCGGGTAAGACACGATCCACGGGCGGGTTGGTCGTGACAAAAGTGGTATCGAACGATTAATCCTCGGAAAGTGTCTACAGACCGTATCCAGTAGAGTCTTGATTATCGGTATGTTGTGCACCACACCAATAATCAGGAGGCTATAGGATATTTAGGATTGGTTTCCATTCTTCTCACTCTGAGATCGTGCCTTAGAGCTGTGTTAAAAGTTGGACCCCTCTAACGTATTTCTTTCCCTTACCGTTATGCCTCCGCGTAAGGCAACCCGCCAGAGGGCAAAGCGGCAGAGGCTGCGAGTAGAAACCAGAGGGTTACGAGGACACAGCCCAATCATCACCAGGGTGGTGCTTCTTTCGGGAGTTCTGCGGCGTCGCCCGGCCAAAGAGTTTAGCACGGCGGCGATTCCTCTGCGGCCATGATATGAGCCTTGATTCACGACACAGAGCGGAGAATATAGATTGCAAAGGCGACCACATTACTAGCTAAGGATGTAGCTACCGAGTATATGATGTATCGATTTATCACGGGTCTTGGCGACTATCTAAGAGAGGTAGTGCATGAGTAATTCTTCGATTGAAGCGAGCATGGCACGTATGCGGGCTTATGCACATCGGGCCAAGAAACATAGAGATCGGCGGGTTAACCAAGGGCGAAGAGGCGAGCAGCGAGGTCCTTTGGTAACTTTCGAGGCGAATCGCCTCACGGCCAATTAGATATGCACATCCACCAGGTAGAGTGGTCCTCGCGGGGTTCGGGGCGTTCGGTATGCAGGAGTTGGTCGAGCTCGAGCTTCGGTTCGGCTACGCGAAGGTTCGGCCACCGATTGATTTTCCTCGGTGTTCACAATGTGTGAGCGTCATCCCGAGGAATGTCGTCTTTTAGTTGGTACTTGTTTTACCTGCGGCCGTCAAGGCCATGTGTCGAAAGGATGTCCTAGTAGGAGGGATGCAAGTAGGAGGACTCAGCCTTCAGGATCGGTGGATAGTTCGTCATCTTCCCTAGCTATGCGCCTTACGGGGCAGGTTTGATTTGAACGACTAAGGGGAGTAAAGCAGTAGACACAGGTGTATCCTTAACCCTCTAGAGATTAGTGTGATAAGATGAGTATATCTTAAGTGTTATGTTCAGATAACATTGTGTAAATTGTGATTAGAAATCATGGGTAGTTAACCAGGGTAAGGTTGGGGATAAGGGAAAGTGTGAGCCTTAGAGTTTTATACGTAGAGACCTTAGAGGCAAGGCCATCTCAAGTAAAAGATTTAGTTTATGTTTGACCCTTATCGGAGTGCATAGTGCACGTGAGATATATTTGTGTGATAAGTCCCTGAGTAGTGTGAAATGAATGAGGGTAGTTGATCTAAGAAGACCACTAGGTTTTCGTGACTTGATTATGAGATTGTTCCGGATCGGGGAACAAGAGTTTTGCGTGATAGCGGGTCGGGTTGGGGACCAATTGCGGGTCAACCGCGGCTGTATGGTGGTGGGGTCAGTTTGTGGTGGTCCCGCTTTGTGTTAGGGTCATGAGGGTGTTAGGCCCATGTTTAGTTAACCAGCGTACGAGTTCGTGGATGCATTCGACCAGTAGTCGGGCCGAGGAGGTCAGCCCGTCTTATCTTTTAGTCAAACCGTGTACTCGGTAGTAAGTTATGCGAGATGTTTATATAAAGAAGGTTGTAAGGCTGCACGAGGTGCCTGCTTTTACCTTATAATGACAGTGAAGCCGTGTTTTGGCTACTTCTTTTTGGAAGTTTTACCAGCGGGTAGGAACTCGGTGAGTCTCGATGTCGCATTCGCTCTGGGCGGTGTTTGGATTTGAGGGTAGTGAGGTTGTTGCCTCCTGTTGAGGGAGTGCTTTAGCTACCATTTCAGTATTCGGTTATCGCCTTACGAAGCCTTGTAGAGGCGGAAGAGTAAGTTGTCGGTCGATTGGTTCGATGTTGGCAAGGTTTAGTGTTATACCCCGTATTTCCAGTGTATGCGTGGGGCGTGCGTGAAAATTTTGAAGCTTAAGTAGGCTTGGCGATTTTCACTTTGTGCACAACACGATTAGAGTCGTTTTTGAAACGTTTCCACAACTTTCGTAGGGAAAATTCCGTATGTCATTTCTAATTTTTGCGGATTTTTCCAGAGGCGAAACATTTTGGACCAGCGGGAGGGTGACATGTGTCACCTCACATTGGAAGCAAGTGGACGGCACAAAGGGAATTGTTGGGCACGTTTTGGCATTTTGTTGCCTAAAACATTTGGTCAATGTTTGGTAGGATATTTGTGTGGTTGATGACCAAGTGGGACCCACACAACACATGGCTTAATCTACACCTTACACTTGCCTAACACATGGATTCATCTTGGCCATTGGTTGGCCTTGGCTTGTCCTATAAATACCCTCTAAGTGATGAACTTTCTTCATCCACAAATATTTTCTAAGTGTTAAATCCTCCTCCCTCCCTTAGTGTAGAATTCGGCCCAAGAGCCTCCCCTCCCCTTGGCGAGAGCCCTTCCCTCCTTGGGGTGCTAGCAATGGGTACCCCACTAGCCTAGTTGTTTTCGTATAATACCCCCCCCCTCTTGGTAGAAAGTCTCTCAAAAGTATTGTTATAATGCCCAATTACCTTAGTAGTATACCTTGTAGTATTCTAAGGTTATACTTATCTGAAAAGCCGAAATACTATTATACTTCCCTTAGTCACAAACCGAAACCCTAAGGAAAATCTCCATGGTTAGTTGGAGTAATAAGTAGAAGTTGGTTAGAACTTCTAAGGGTTGTTTGGAGGCGGTCGGAGCGCCGAGTAGGAGCTAAACCTTGCTCGGGATCGACATTTAAACTCGGATAATTATGGGCTTATCGAGGTAAATATCTTGTCCTCTATTGTAATTGGAAATTACATGTTGTATGATTATATAGTTGAAGTATACCATATATAGAACTGAACGTAGTTATCGGCAATGTCTTTTGACTTAAGCTGAATAATAAGAAACCTTTTCAAAGAAGAAGTCTTGATCAGTATTTACATGGGGTGTATTCTGATGAGACTTGTGTAGCTTTTACGAGGTAGAATTGTGCACGTCCGGTTTAGGCGTATAACCCACGGTTGGCTTGGTAGCGGCCCGATAGAGGAGGAGATTTCTGACGCTGCGGGGAGGTCTTAGAATTTTACGTAGAATGTTCTCTGAAGGGATCTAAATATTAATAAGCGCGCTTGTGGCCTTATAGGTTGAGTACTACGGCGTGGCGCGATCTACGGCTTAAGGAGTAGCGACGGTTGGAAGTACTTGGGCGTTTTGCTATTAGTCGATACTGTCGCGAGGTATGTGAACCTCTTCCTATCTCTTCTAGCATGATATGTGTGAACTATGTAGTACGGTGAGCGTCATATGCTAAATGTATTTGATTGGTTTAAAACATAAAGTGTTATAACGGCTTTATGGGAAGTTGGTTATAACGACTTTATGTTGGTAAGAAAATACTTGTGGTTTTAAAAGGTAATCGATTTGAACTATAAGCGGCTTGTTATGTGTTAATAAAGAACTTGAAGTATTTCAAAAGATTTTTGAATCATTTGAAAGAAGAAGTAATACTTGGTTTTGAAAACTTAAGAGTTATACTAGCTTTATGGGAAGTTAGGTATAACGGCTTAAGAATGTTTCTTGATTTGAAATCGAATGTGTATCGACAAACCAACTGCGGCGTTAATAAAAGGAAATGTTTTGTGATTAAGTATTATTAAAACCGATAGAAACTTCCATGTAGAAGTGAGATGAGACAAAATGATATTTCTAGATCATGGTCTTTGTAATAAGATTGTTATAAACAAGAATATCCTACTCATATAAGGCTTATGTTTCTCGGATAGTTAAAGAGAATTATATTCTTAAATGAATAAGACTATGAACTACGAAACCTTTCAAAAATAAGAAACGTGAACATTTGAAATTAGGCAAACTTGGACGTTTGGATAATAATGTTGTTACTTGATTTTACAAAGATAAGTGTTTTGATTCACTTCAAAAGATAATCACTCTATTTTCATATACTACGGGTATTGTGTGACTTTTGTGAAAGTAACGTATCTTTTAAAAGATAATGTATGAAGTACTTTGGGAATAGATACTCGATCTTGTTAATCATATAATAGAATGTACCTTGTGTGTATAACTGGATTTTGTTGGTTTGTGATAGCCTTGTAATACCTTCGTGTTGATTTTATAAGTAATCATATTAGGATGCTACGTGTGTTAGTGATACGTGATGTTTGTGTAAAGGGTTTTCCCTTGATTGTGCTTAGGTTGTTTAAACGATAAACCGTTATGTTGGTATTATACCACTCACGCGTTTCGGGGTTAAGGCCCTCCGTGCGGGGTAGACTCAGCGATGCAGGACCATGATTCGAGAATACCTCATGCGGGTCCGGGGGCCTATGCGAGCTACGAGTTCGAGTTAGTGTGCGACCTTTATGGTCATGCGGTCTATGTAGCCATGCGGTCGCGAGTCGGGGCGATCTTAGGGAGTAGCTACCCTCGATGCGAGGTTATACCTCATGCGGGCCTATGAGGCGGCCTATGCGGCTGCGGGGAGTTCGAGGCTAGACGCGCACATTTGATATTGCGAGCGGCGACCGGCTTTGATCATGTGGATGCAGACAGATATCATGATCTGATTTATGACCTTGTTAGTCTTGTAGGTGTTAGTAAGCGGCTATGCCTTCGTGCTTACCTGTCTTGCTTTATTTGGACACAGTGGGACTGCTGTTCATGTGTATTCCTTGGTGCTTTTCTATCATTATTGCCGGTGAGGAAGGTATTCCACGGGCATGATTGATGTTGTGGGCGTGAGACCCATTGTTATATTGGAGTGATGACTTGGAGGCGTGAGTCACGACTAGACATGTCGCTTATTTATTAATGAACGTAGTTTGGTTATCATACATGTCTCACCTTTACATAGACTACTATGATTTCATTTACATATCTTCATGTTTCACATACTTGGTACTGTTATCGACCTCGCCCGAAGCTGCGTTAAATCTGCGAGTAAAGGTACACGATCGTTGATCCTCGCTCTTAGGGTCACAGTTCAGCGTTTGGGAAAGCTCCATTTCTCCGGAGGCTTATCTTGGTATAGTCCCCTGTCGTTGTAGGTATTTACATTCAGGGGTATGGCGGGGCCCTGTCCCGCCATTGTTGTCATATCATTTCTTAGAAGTGCATGTAATGCTGTTGTGGCGGGGTTTGTAAAAAGGATTAAACTGTTCATTTGTAAGAGTTGTTATTTATATATATGCCGAAAGGCAAGTTTTTCTCAGATTACTGTTTTGTACTTCATTTGTTTCATGTATGTGTTTTATGTTCCGCTGATTACTCTGATGTTGTATCACTAGGGTGCCCGGGGTAAGGCACCAGTCACGGGCCCAGGTTCGGGTCGTGACATTTAGATTGTTGGTTCATACTTGTCTCGGCAGGATATGGATAGGGTGAAGCTTATCCAGAAGAGGTTATTGGAAGCTCAGAGTCAACAGAAGTCGTGCGGATAATCGGCAACGACGATTGGAGTTCAAGTTGATGGTGAGTCTTCTTGAAGGTACCACCCCGGAAAGGGTGTGACGAGTTTTGGAAGATAGGCCAAGTTGCCTATAGTTAGCATTGCCGTCCGATGTAGGAGGCAGTACGTCCGGTCTTTCATGTTGTTATGTTCGGAAAAATATCGGAGATCCATCCAGAGTGTTCCCAGTTAATGATGACCAAGTTGGAGGTAGTGAGCCAGAGATTTGAAAAGCAAGCGATATGTAAATGTGGTAAGTTATGAGAAAGAGTTCGAGTGTACGAGAAGGGTACGACGAGTAAGGGGAGAAGCGAGCATGTGTTAAGAACATAGATGTGATCATTGCTTTTGTAAGGTGAAGATGCGAAGGGAGTATCTCTTAACCCTTGGGTGGGAGCTTTTGTAGTGATGGAGGTGATTCCTCGTGGACTTGGATGTAAGTATTTGCGCGTGTGTGATTTTGTGGCCAGGTGTGGCATGATTGTTTTTCATAAGTATAGCAGGGAAGACTATACTGACGCATGTTTGTTTTGAGACTTAGAAGGAACATTCGGGACGAATGTTTCTAAGGAGGGGAGAATGTTATACCCCGTATTTCCAGAGTATGTACGTGAGGACGTACGTAGAAAAGTTTAAGCCCTAAAGTTAGGCAAGGTTCGAATTTTGTTCACAACCCCCGATTAGAGTCGTTTTTCGACGAAACGTTTTACAAAACTTGCGAAGGGAAAATTCCGGCTATGTCATGTATAATTTTTGCGGATTTTTCCGAGAGACGAAATGTTTTGGACCAACGAGAGGGCGACACTTGTCACCCTCTAGTGGGCGGTCAAGTGGGCCGATTGGGTCACGGTTTTTGGCCTTATTTTGTGCCTTGTTTGGTGCCTTGTTTGGTGCCTTGTTTTGTGGAGTAGGGGTAGGGGGCACTTGGGCAAATCTTGGCCCTCCACTTGCCCCCCACATGGCTTGATCTTGGCCATTGATCTTCCTATAAATACCCCCTTTTGAAGACTTCTTCATCCATTCCACAAGTCTTGAGTCTTGAAAGCCCTCCCATTTCGTGAGGCCCCTCGGCGAGAGATATCCACTCCTTGTGGTGTGGCGAGACACACCCCTTCCTAGTGGCCTTGGCGAGGTACACCACTTGCCTAGTTGTTCTCGTAGAACACCCCCCAGCGGTAGAAAAGTATTCTCCAAGTATTGTTACTATACCCAAAATACCTTAGCCTTATACCTTGTAGTATTCCAAAATTTACCTCTATACGTAGAGCCCGGAAATACTACCTTTTGTCCTTTCTGTCTCAAAACGAAACCCTAAGGAAAATCTTCACCGTTGGTTGAAGTATTAAGTAGAATGTCACGACCCGTTCCGGGGCCCGTGACTGGTGCCTTACCCGGGCACCCAAGTAGTCATACATCAGTGTCGTGGAATATAAAACAACGAAGATATGAAGCGGTATAAATTGAGACACAGTTTATCTGAAGAAAAGTTTCCTTTCGGCATATATATATAAATACCCAAAGTGAATAGTTACATCCCAACCTTTTAACAGGCTCAGACCTCTAATGATTTATAACAACAATGGCGGGACAGGCCCCGCCATACCCCTGAATACAAATACCTCTGGCGGGGACCGTACTAAAAGCAAAGCCTCGAGAAGCGGAGCTTTCCCAAATCTTTGAAACGATGATCCTAAGGCGGGGATCAACAACAGAGTACCTTTACTGCGGCATGAACGCGGCCCGAAGAGTCGATCTAACAGTACCAGTATGTGAAGCGAAAATCAGTAAATGAAATCATAGTAGTCTATATAAAGCGGGAGACATGTATGATAACCAAACTACGATTCACAATAAATAGCGATCATGTCAAGTCGTGACTCACGCCTTAAAGCCATCACTCAAATGTAACTATGGGTCTCACGCCCATAACATAAACAAGAGCGAAATGGATATCAGAATCGGTCTTTTCTAGGCGCTAATGATCGAAGCAAGGCGATCGCCCATAGTATCATTATGCGTCGTAATCACGGACTTCCGCGGCCGCATAGGTCACACATAGACGCGTAGGTCGTATAAACCCGCGTCGGGGTATCTAACCCTGTACCCTCCTGGACTCCGCAATCCGCATAGTCTCGATAGACCGCATAGTCACGCACCGCGTGGCGCATCCCCGCGTCGGGATAAAACACCGGAATGATCAATTACGGAGCATACCGCTCGCGTAGTCACATAGACCGCGTAGGCGTATGACACGCATCAAGGGTGGCAAGCCACCGGTATAATAAGTCGAGGGTATGTGATATAATAACGAGACAACGGGCTTAAAGTTTAGCAACGTAAGCACAACAAGAATATCACAAGATACTAACACACGTAGCATCCTAACATGTTTACTTATCCAATCAACAAGAAAATACTACAAGGCTATCACAAACCAATACAATCAAGTTCTCCACACAAGGTACTTTCTACTTTATGTTAACAAGTTCGGGAGTTTATCCCCAAAGTACTTCATACAATAACTCTTTAAAAGATCCGTTTCTTTCACGAAAGTCACACAATACCCGTGGTATAAAAAAATAGTGTGACTATCTTTTTAAGTAAATCAAAACACTTCTCTTTGTAAAATCAAGTAACAACCTTATGTTCCAAACGTTCAAGTTTGCCTAATTTCAAATGCTCAAGTTTCTCATTTTCGAAAGGTTTCGTAGTTCATAGTTTTAATCACTCAATGATATAATTCTCCTTTAAAACAATTTGAGAAACATATGCCTTATATGTGAGTAGGTTATTCTTGTTCATAATCAATCTTATTTAAGCAGCCATGATCTAGGAAATGTAATATCATTTTGTCATCTTAGCTTACATGCGGATGGAGGTTTCTCTTTGGTTTTAATAATACTTTATTAGTCAATACATTTCCCTTTATTAACGCTGCGATGGTGTGTTCGATACTTATTCGATTTCAAATCGAGAAACATTATTCCTTTTTTAAAAACCAAGTACTCATTACTCACGAATGAGGTTTCACACAAAATTCATTTAAGTCAAGTCTCTTAACTTCTAAAATTTATAAGCCATTCTTCTTATCTCTCTTAAGCCGTTATACCTAACTCCCCATAAAGCTAGTATAACTCTTAAGCTTTTAAAAACCAAGCATTACTCTTCTATTAAAAAAATGATTCAGTATTCTTTTGAAATGCTTCAAGATCCTTATTATTCAGGCTTAAGTCACAAGACATTGCCGTAAGTATTATTCAGGCTTAAGTCAAAAGACATTGCTGTAATTATTATTCAGGCTAAAGTCAAAAGACATTGCGTAATTATTATTCGTTCACACACGTCGTCTACCGTACTATATATATATTTAAAATATCATGCTCGAGTATAGGAAGAATCACATACCTCGCGACGATTATCGACTATTAGCAAAGCGCTCGCGACTATAACCCGGCTAGCCTTGTCCACCTTCCAAGTAGAACATGCTACTCGCAGATCATTCAACCTATAAAGGTTATACAAGTCTATCAAAGCCTAGACTACTCTTGTAGAATATTCTTCTGATGTGATTCAAGTTCAAGTCTATTCTGTAATATCCTTCTATTACAGTTCAATTCTCTTCTATGAATCTTATATTCATTTCTATACAACTACAATATGTAATTTCCAATCACAAATAGAAGGATAGGATTATTTACCTCGGTAAGCCCAAAATTATCCAAGTTTAATGTCGATCCTGAGCAACGTTTAGCTCCTACTCCGGGTGCTCCAACCCGCTCCAAACAACCCTTAGAAGTTCTACGCAACTTCTTCTTAATACTCTAACCAACTATGGAGATTTTCCTTAGGGTTTCGTTTTTTACTAAGGAAGTATAGATAGTATTTGGGCTTTTAGTATAGAGGGGACTTTGGAAATACTACAAAGTATAAGGGCTAAAGTACTTTGCCATAGCAACAATACTTGAAGAGTATTTTCTACTAAGGGAGGGGGGGTTGGTTTCGGCTAGCTCTTAAGAGAGGGGGGGGGGGAACTTAGACGAGAACAACTCTCAAAGGGGGAGGGATTTCAAGACTTGGAAAAATGATTTTTGGATGAAGAAAGTCTTCAAGTTAGGGGAGTATTTATAGGCCAACCAAGGGCCAACCAATGGCCAAGATCAAACCAAGTGTCATGCAAGTGTAGGGCTAGGATTCATCCAAGTACACCTTATCCATCTACCACACCAACTACACAAAATATCCTACCTAACCCAAAGCCCCATTTCGTCCAAATGCCGCCCCAATTCACGCCCAATGTGAGGGTGACACATGTCACCCTCCCGTTGGTCCAAAATGTTTAAATCTCTCGGAAAAATCCGCAAAAATTATAAATGACATAGCGGAATTTTCCTTCGCCAAGTTTAGTAAAGCGTTTAGTCAACGACTCTAATCGGGTGTTGTGCACAAAAGTTTTCGGCCCTAGCCTACTTTTAAGGCTCAACTTTTCTACGTACGTCCTCACGTACATACTCTGAAAATACGGGGTATAACATTCTCCTCCGAAACATTCGTCCCGAATGTTCCTTCTCAAGACAGATAACAATAACGTTCCTCGTAACGTAAACAAGTTGCCAATGCCACATACGGCCACAAAATAACACACGCGCAAATACTTCCATCCAAGTCCACGAGGAATCACCTCTAACATCACAAAAGAAATGATCACATCTATGATCGCAATACATGCTCGCTTCTTCCCTTACTAGTCGTACCCTTCTCGTACACACGAACTCCTTCTCATAACTTACCACATTTCTGTTATTGCATCAATTTCAAAAATCTCTGGGTTACTACCTCCAACTTGATCATCATAACTGGGAATACTCTGGATGGATCTCCGATACTTTTCCGAACCTAACAACATGAAGGACCGGACATACTGCCTCCTAAGTCGGACGACAAAAGCTAACATATAGGCAGCCTGACCTACTCTTCACATGACCTGAAAAGGCCCAAAGTAACTCGGGCTAAGTTTCCTCTGTTTTCCGAATCTCGTCACACCCTACCGGGGTGGTACCTTCAAGAAGACCCACCGTCAACCTGAACTCCAAGCGTCGTCGCCGATCATCCGCACAACTTCTGTTGACTCTGAGCTGCCAATAACCTCTTCTGGATAAGCTTCACCCTATCCATATCCTGCTGAACAAGTATGAACCAACTATTTGAACCTTGCCAACATCGAATCAATCGAACGACAACTTACATTTCCGTCCCTACAAGGCGTCATAAAGCGACATTCGAATACTGAAATGGTAGCTATTAAAACACTCCCTCAACGGAGACAACAATCCTCACAGCTACCCCTGAAATCCACACACTGGCCCGAGGGCGAATGCGATACTGAGACTTACCTGAGTTCCTAACCCTGCATGGTAAAACTTCTCGAAAAGAAACAACCAACTTGGGCTCCACTGTCTGTCATAAGGTGAAGGTAGGCACCTCGTGCAGCCTTACAACCTTCCTGATATAACATCTCGCATAACCCTCTGCCGAGTAAACGATCTTGACTGAAAGACAATATGGGCTGACCTCATCGGCCCGACTACTGGTTGAACGCATCCACTAACTCGTACGATGGTTAACTAAACTTGGGCCTAACACCCTCGTGACCCTACCACCTGGCGGGACCACCACAAACTGACCCCACCATAAAATAGGTCGCGGGTTGACCCGCGGCATGGCCTCAACCCGACCCACTCTCGCGTAAAACCCTTGCTCCCAGATCCGGAACGATCTCACTAATCAAGTCACGAAAACCTAGTGGTCTTCTTAGTTCAACTACCCTCTTTCATTCCACACTACTCAGGGACTTATCACACAATATATCTCACGTGCACTATGCACTCCGATAAGGATCAAACATAACAATACATCTTTACTCGAGATGGCCTTACCTCTAAGGTCTCCACGTATAACATTCTAAGGCTCACACTTTCTCTATCCCCCAAACTTACCCGGTTAACTAACCATAATTTTTAATCACAACTAACACTATACTTAAAATATACTCATCTTAACACACATACTAATCTCTAGAGGGTTAAGAATATACACAGATCTCTGTTGCACTTCCCTAGGTCGTTACAATCAATCCCATACTGTTGGCGCATTGAGAAGGTGATGAACTAGCCACAGATCCTGAAGGCTGAGTCTCCACATCCGCACCACCTTTGGTAGGACAATTTCTCGCAAAATGGCCCTGCTGGCCGCAAAAAAAACAAACTGTCGAAGTAGTACAACACTCCCCCGAATGACACCTACCACAACGGCCACACCGAGGTGGGGGTGGCCTCTCAGCTAACGCCTTCCTCTCCGAACCACGAGTCATGGCGATCGATAGGCTGAGTCCTCCTACTTGCATCCTTCCTCATAGAACATTCCCTCGTCACATGGCCCTGACGGCCGCAGGTAAAACAAGAACCATCAAAAAGACGACATTCCCCGGGATAACGCCTGCCACATCGTGAACACTGAGGAAAAACTGAACCCTGTGGAGGACACTCTGATCAGCGGGCGCATGTCTAATCTGCTGCTGAGGCGATTCGCCTCGAGAGTTACCAAATGATCCTGCCAATCGGGCCCTCTTCTGCTGATCTTGGTTAATCTGTCGATCTCTACGTCTCTCAGCCTGCTGCACATAAGCTGAGCATGCCAAGCTGCTCATTCACGATGAAGAGATCTTTGTTATACCGTATTTTGAGTATATGCGTGGGGCGTGCGTAGAAAAAATTGAACTTGAGAATAAGCTTGGCGATTTATTTTTGTGCCTGACACCGGTTAGAGTCATTTTTCGACGAAGCGTTTTCCACGACTTTCGTAGGAAAATTCGGCTATGTCATTTTTAATTTTTGCGGATTTTTAGAGACGAAACATTTTGGACCAACAAGAGGGCGCCACTTGGCACCCTCTCATTGGAGCACGTTGTGGGCGGTTCAAGTGGACGAAATGGCCATTGTTTGGTCAAGGGGTTGGTAGGATATTTTTGTGGTAGATGGATAAGGTGCACTTGGCAAGATCTTGGCCCTACACTTGCCTTGCACTTGGCAAGATCTTGGTCATTGGTTGGCCTTTGCTAGACCTATAAATACCCCCCTCTTTGATGACTTCTTCATCCATTCTACAAATCTCTAAGTGTTAAAAATCCTCCCCCTCTCTTAGTAGTGTTCTCGTCCAACACCATCCCCCTCCCCCTTGGCCGAGAGCCCTCCCCCCCTCCTAGTAGTGTGGCGTGGGTACTCCCACTAGCCTAGTTGTTTTCGTATAATACCCCCCCTCTTGGTAGAAATACTCTCAAAAGTATTGTTATAATGCCCAAATTACCTTAGCCGTATACCTTGTAGTATTCTAAGGTTATACTTATACGAAAAGCCCAGAAATACTATTATACTTCCTTAGTCACAAAACCGAAACCCTAAGGAAAATCTCCATGGTTAGTTGGAGTATAAGTAGAAGTTGGTTAGAACTTCTAAGGGTTGTTTGGAGGCGTCGGAGGCCTTGAGTAGGAGCTAAACCTTGCTCGGGATCGACATTTAAACTCGGATAATTATGGGCTTATCGAGGTAAATATCTTGTCCTCTATTGTAATTGGAAATTACATGTTGTATGATTATATAGTTGAAGTATACTATATATAGAACTGAGCGTAGTTATCGACAATGTCTTTTGACTTAAGCTGAATAATAAGAAACCTTTTGAAGAAGAGTCTTGAATGTAATTACATAGGGGTGTATTACGATGACTTGTGTAGCTTTCTTTGTGTAGTAGAATCGTACACGTCCGGTTAGACGTGCAAACCCCGGTTGGCTTGGTAGCGGCCTCGATAAAGGAGGAGATTTCTGTTGCGGGAGAGTCTTTGCCGAATTTTCTGTAGAATGTTCTACGATAAGATCTAAATGTTAATAAGCGCCTTGTGGCCTTATAGGTTGAGTACTACGCGTGGCGCGATCTACTTGGCTTAAGGAGTAGCCGACGGTTTGAGGTACTTGGAGCGTTTTGCTATTAGTCGATAATCGTCGCGAGGTATGTGAACCTCTTCCTATCTCTTCTAGCATGATATGTGTGAACTATGTAGTGCGGTAGGCGTCGTGTGCTAAATGTATTTGATTGGTTTAAAACATAAGGTGTTATAACGGCTTTATGGGAAGTTGGTTATAACAGCTTTATGTTGGTAAGAAATACTTGTGATTTTTTTAAAAGGTAACTGATTTGAACTATAACTGACTTGTTATGTGTTAATAAAGAACTTGAAGTATTTCAAAAGATTTTTGAATCATTTTGAAAGAAGGAGTAATACTTGGTTTTTGAAAACTTAAGAGTTATACTAGCTTTGTGGAAAGTTAGGTATAACGGCTTAAGAATGTTTCTTGATTTGAAATCGAATGTGTAACGACAAACCAACTGCGGCGTTAATAAAAGAAATGTTTGTGATTTAGTATTATTAAAATCGGTAGAAACTTCCATCCGCATAGAAGCTAAGATGAGACAAAATGATGTTTCCTAGATCATGGTCTTTGTAATAAGATTGTTATAAACAAGAATATCCTACTCACATAAGGCTTATGTTTCTCGGATAGTTTAAAAGAGAATTATATTCTTAAATGAATAAGACTATGAAATCTGAAACCTTTCTAAAATAAGAACCGTGAACATTTGAAATTAGGCAAACTTGGGCGTTTGGAAAATAATGTTGTTACTTGATTTTACAAAGGTAAGTGTTTTGATTTACTTCAAAGATAATCACTCTATTTTCATATACTACGGGTATTGTGTGGTTTTGTGAAGTAACATATCTTTAAAGAGTTATTGTATAAAGTACTTTGGGGATAAAAACCGATCTCGTTAATCATATAGTAGAAGGTACCTTATGTGTGAAAACCTTGATTGTATTGGTTTGTGATAGCCTTGTAATACCTTCGTGTATATTTGATAAGTAATCCTATTAGGATACTACGAGTGTTAGTGATACGTGATGTTTGTGTAAAGGATTTTCCCTTGATTGTGCTTATCTTTGTTTAAGCGATAAAGCTGTTATGTTGGTATTTATACCACTCACCGTGTTCAGGGGTTAAGCGCCCTCCGTCGGGGTAGACTCAGCGATGCAGGACCGTGATTCGAGAATATCTCATGCGGGTCCGGGGCCTATGCGAGCTACGAGTTCGAGGTTAGTGTGCGGCCTTTATGGTCATGTGGTCTATGTGGCCATGCGGTCGCGAGTCGGGGCGATCTTGGGAGTAGCTACCCTCGATGCGGGGTTATACCTCATGCGGGCCATCAGAGTGGCCTATGCGGAGCTGCGGGAAGTTCCAGGGCTAGACGCGCACATTTGATACTGCGGGCGAGTGACCAGCTTTGATCATGATACAGTTTATGACCTTGTTAGTACTGTGGGTGTTAGTAGTCGGCTATGCCTTCGTACTTACCCTGTACTGTTTTATTTGGACACAGGTGGGACCTGCTGTTCATGTGTATTTCTTGGTGCTTTTCTATCATTGACTGCCGGCAGTGAGGAAGGTATTCCACGGGCATGATTGATGTTGTGGGCGTGAGACCCATTGTTATATTGGAGTGATGACTTTGAGGGCGTGAGTCCCTGACTAGACATGACTGCTTATTTATTGTGAACTGTAGTTTGGTTATCATACATGTCTCATGCTTTATAGACTATTATGATTTCATTTCTGATATTTTGATTTCACATACTTGGTACTGTTATCGACCTCCTTCCGGGCTACGTTCAATCTGCGAGTAAAGGTACACCGATCGTTGATCCTCGCTCTTAGGGTCACGATTCAGCGTTTGGGAAGCTCAGTTCCTCGGAGCTTATCTTGGTATAGTCCATTGATTGTAGGTGCTTACATTCAGGGTATGGCGAGGCCCCGTCAAGTCGTGGTTGTCATATCATTCTTAGAAGTGCATGTAATCTGTTATGGCGAGTGGTAGAAAGGGATGTAAGCTGTTCAAATTGTTATTTATATATCTTGTGAGAACTGTTTTTGGTTGCTTTGTCTTCTTATTTCAACGTCTTATTACATTGGTTTCATGTATTGTCTTTATGTTCCGCTGATTACTCGATGTTGTATCACTAGGGTGCCCGGTAAGGCACGATCCACGGGCCGGGCAGTCGTGACAAAAGTGGTATCGAGCGATTAATCCTCGGAAAGTGTCTGAGCAGTATCGATGGAAGTCTTGATTATCGGTGTGTTGTGCACCACACCAATAATCGTGAGGCTATAGGATATTTAGGATTGGTTTCTATTCTTCTCACTCTGAGATCGTGCCTTAGAGGCATGTTGTAAGTTGGACCTCTAACGTATTTCTTTCCACCGCTATGCCTCGCGTGGCAACCCGGCCGGGAGGGCAAGCGGCCAGGGAGGCTGCGAGTAAGTCTGAGAGGGTTACGTGGGCACAGGCCCACTCATCACCTGGGGTGGTGCTTCATTCGGGGAGTTTTGCGACGTCACTAGCCCCAGTAGAGTTTAGCACGGCGGCGGCAGTTCCTACTGCGGCCATGACATTTGAACCTTCGCGGCCAGGGGGCGAGAGAATATAGATTGCAAAGCGACCTGTTACTAGCTATGGATTTGGCTACGGAGAATATACCGATGTCTGCGCGAGTCTTGGTGAATATCTAAGAGAGGTTGTGCAAGAGTAATTCTTGATTGGGCTTGAGCATGGCACGTATGCGGGCTTATGCGCAGCGGCCGAAGCGTAGAGATCGGCGGGTTAACGAAGGGCGGCGGGGAGAGGGCGAGCGGCAAGGTCGCTTTAGTAACTCTCGAGGCAAGTCGCCTCACGGCCGATTAGATATGCACCTCGCCCGGTGCAGAGTGGACTTCACGGATTTGGGGCGTTCGAGGTATGCGAGGAGTTGGTGAGCTCGAGCTTAGTTCCGCGATCCACGAAGGTTCGGCCATCGGATTCGATTTTCTCGGTGTTCACACGATGTGGCGGTCGTCGGGAATGTCGTCTTTTGGTTGGTACTTGTTGTACTATGACCGTCGGTGCGATGTCGAAAGAGTGTCCTTGCGGGAGGACTTAGCCTTTAGGATCGGTGGGTAGTTTGTCATCTTCCTTAGCTATGCGCCCTACGGGGCAGGTTTGATTAGAGCGACTAAGGGGAGTGAAGCAGTAGATATAGATATATCCTTAACCCTCTAGAGATCGGTATGTGTGATAAGGTGAGTATACCTTAAGTGATATGTTCTGATAGCAGTGTGTTAGTAGTGATTAGAAATCATGGTGGGTTAACCGAGTAAGATTTTGGGGGATAGAGAAGGTGTGAGCCTTAGAGTTTTATACGTAGAGACCTTAGAGGTAAGGCCATCTCGAGTATAGGTGTAGTGTTATGTTTGATCCTTATCAGAGTGCATAGTGCACGTGGGCTATGTTTGTGGGATAAGTCCCTGAGTAGCGTGATTTGAAAGAAGGTAGTCGAGCTAGGAAGACCGCTAGGTTTTCATAACATGATTTGTGAAATTATTCCGGATCGGGGAGCTAGTGTTTTGCGCGATGCCGGGTAGGGTTGAGGCCATGTTGTGGGTCAACCCGCGGCATGTATGGTGGTGGGGTCAGTTTGTGGTGGTCCCTCCTTGTGGTAGGGACACGAGGGTGTTAGGCGAGTTTAGTTAACCAACAGACGAGTCGTAGATCATCAGACCGATGGTCGGGCCGAGGAGAGGTCGGCCGTCTTGTCTTCTAGCAAAGATCGAGTGCTCAGCAGTGTTGTTTATATCAGAAAGGTTGTAAGGCTGCACGGGGTGCCTACCTTCACCTTATGGCAGACAGTGAAGCCCAGGTGGTGGCAATTTTCGTTTTCTAAAAGTTTTACCAAGCATGTGTTAAGAACTCAGGTGAGTCTCAGAATCGCATTCGCCCTCGGGCCAGTGTTTGGATTTCAGGGATAGTTGTGGGGATTGTTGTCTCCTGTGGAGGTAGTGTTTAAGCTACCATTTCAATGTTCGGATGTCGTCTTTTGAAGCCTTGTAGGGCGGAAGTGTAAGTTCTTGCCGATTGGTTCGATGTTGGCAAGTGCGAGATAGTTGGTTCAGCTTGTTCCAGATCGTGGATAGGGAAGTCATCTAGGAGAGGTTTTGGCAGCTCGGAGAAATCGTGCGGATAATCGGCGGCACGCCAGAGTTCGAGTTGGGTCGGTCTTCTTGAAAGTACCACCCGGTTAGGGTGTGGCGAGTTTTGGAACAGAGGAACTTAGCGAGTTACTTTGGGCCTTTTGAGTTCATGTGAAGGAGATAGGCGGGTTGCCTATAGGTTAGCTTTGCCGTCCGACTTAGGAGGCGATGCGTCCGTCTTTTCGTATTGATATGATCGAGAAAGTATCGGAGATCCATCAGTGTTCCCGATTAATGACGACCACGTTAGAGATAGTAACCGAGTTTTGGAAGCTGACGGATATTTGAACGTGGTAAGAGTTCGAGGTATGGCGGCCTCGAGGATCGCGTGCGGCGGTACCATTTGTTGGGTCGCCGGAGTGACACTAGAACCTCGCGACAAAGTGACAAAAGTGGTATCATTTCTTTTGTAAAGAGAAGGTCTTGAAGGAAGTATATTTTAGACCCCGGAGAGAGGTGTTTGTGGTGATGTTAGAGGTGTTTCCTCGTAGACTTGGATGTAAGTATCTGCGCAGGTGTTTCTGTGGCCAGGTGTGGCAGGATTTGTTCTCATAAGTATAGTAGTGAAGACTATACTGGCGCACGTTTGTTTTGAGACTTAGAAGGAACATTCGGGACGAATGTTTCTAGGAGGAGAATGTTATACCGTATTTTGAGTATGCGTGGGGCGTGCGTAGAAAAATTTGAACTTGAGAATAAGCTTGGCGATTTATTTTTGTGCACAACACCGGTTAGAGTCGTTTTTGACGAAGCGTTTTCCACGACTTTCGTAGGGAAAATTCGGCTATGTCATTTTTAATTTTTGCGGATTTTTAGAGAGGCGAAACATTTTGGACCAACAAGAGGCGCCACTTGGCACCTCTCATTGGAGCACGTTGTGGGCGGTTCAAGTGGGCGAAATGGCCATTGTTTGGTCAAGGGTTGGTAGGATATTTTTGTGGTAGATGGATAAGGTGCACTTGGCAAGATCTTGGCCTACACTTGCCTTGCACTTGGCAAGATCTTGGCCATTGGTTGGCCTTTGCTAGACCTATAAAGACCCACCTTATTTGATGTCTTTTTCTTCAATTCTACAAATCTCTAAGTGTTAAAAATCCTCCCCCTCTCTTAGTAGTGTTCACTTCCAACACCATACCACTCCTTGGCGAGAGCCCTCCCCTCATAGTAGTGTGGCGTAGGGTACTCACTAACTAGTTGTTTTTCGTATAATACCCCACTCTTGGTAGAAATACTCTCAAAGTATTGTTATAATGCCCAAATTACCTTAGTAGTATACCTTGTAGTATTCTAAGGTTATACTTATCTGAAAAGCCAGAAATACTATTATACTTCCCTTAGTCACAAAACCAAACCCTAAGGAAAATCTCCATGGTTAGTTGGAGTATAAGTAGAAGTTGGTTAGAACTTCTAAGGGTTGTTTGGAGCGGAGTAGGAGCTAAACCTTGCTCGGGATCGACATTTAAACTCGGATAATTATGGGCTTATCGAGGTAAATATCTTGTCCTCTATTGTAATTGGAAATTACATGTTGTATGATTATATAGTTGAAGTATACTATATATAGAACTGAACGTAGTTATCGGCAATGTCTTTTGACTTAAGCACGAATAATAAGAAACCTTCTGAAGAAGAATCTTGAGCGTAATTACATAGGGTATTACATTAGACTTGTGTAGCTTTCTTTGTGTAGTAGAATCGTACCACGTCAGGTTAGGCGTGCAAACCCCCACGGTTGGCTTGGTAGCGGCCTCGATAAAGGAGGAGATTTCTGTTGTTGCGGGGAAATCTTGAATTTTCGTAGAATGTTCTACGATAAGATCTAAATGTTAATAAGCGCCTTGTGGCCTTATAGGTTGAGTACTACGCGTGGCGCGATCTACTTGGCTTAAGGAGTAGCCGACGGTTTGAGGTACATGGAGCGTTTTGCTATTAGTCGATAATCGTCGCGAGGTCTGTGAACCTCTTCCTATCTCTTCTAGCATGATATGTGTGACCTATGTAGTGCGGTGAGCGTCATGTGCTAAATGTATTTGATTGGTTTAAAACATAAGGTGTTATAACGGCTTTATGGGAAGTTGGTTATAACGACTTTATGTTGGTAAGAAATACTTGTGGTTTTAAAAGGTAAGCGATTTGAACTATAAGCGACTTGTTATGTGTTAATAAAGAACTTGAAGTATTTCAAAAGATTTTTGAATCATTTTGAAAGAAGGAGTAATACTTGGTTTTTGAAAACTTAAGAGTTATACTAGCTTTGTGGAAAGTTAGGTATAACGGCTTAAGAATGTTTTACTGATTTCGGAAATCAGAATGTGTAACGACAAACCACTGCAGCGTTAATAAAAGGAAATGTTTTGTGATTTAGTATTATTAAAATCAGTAGAAACTTCCATCTGCATAGAAGCTAAGATGAGACAAAATGATGTTTCCTAGATCATGGCTGCTGTAATAAGATTGTTATAAACAAGAATATCCTACTCACATAAGGCTTATGTTTCTCAGATAGTTTAAAAGAGAATTATATTCTTAAATGAATAAGACTATGAAATACGAAACCTTTCTAAAATAAGAAAAGTTAACATTTGAAATTAGGCAAACTTTGTCGTTTGGAAAATAATGTTGTTACTTGATTTTACAAAGGTAAGTGTTTTGATTTACTTCAAAAGATAATCACTCTATTTTCATATACTACGGGTATTGTGTGGTTTTTGTGAAGTAACATATCTTTAAAGAGTTATTGTATAAAGTACTTTGGGGATAAAAACCCGATCTCGTTAATCATATAGTAGAAGGTACCTTATGTGTGAATAACTTGATTGTATTGGTTTGTGATAGCCTTGTAATACCTTCGTGTTGATTTGATAAGTAATCATATTAGGATGCTACGTGTGTTAGTATTACGTGATGTTTGTGTAAAGGATTTTCCCTTGATTGTGCTTATCTTTGTTTAAGCGATAAACCGTTATGTTGGTATTTATACCACTCGCGTGTTCGGGGTTAAGCCCTCCGTCGCGGGTAGACTCGAACGATGCAGGACCGTGATTCGAGAATACCTCATGCGGGTCGGGGGCCTATGCGGCTCTGAGAGTTCGAGTTAGTGTGCGGCCTTTATGGTCATGCGATGCATGTGGCCATGCGGTGCGAGTCGGGGCGATGCCGGAGTAGCTACCACCGATGCGGGTTATACCTCATGCGGGCCTATGAGATTGGCCTATGCGGGCTGCGGGGAGTTCGGGGCTAGACGCGCACATTTGATATTGGGCGGCGACGGCTTTGATCATGTGACGGTGCAGACAGATATCATGATACGATTTATGACCTTGTTAGTCTTGTGGGTGTTAGTAGTCGGCTATGCCTTCGTGCTTACCATCGTTTTATTTGGACACAGTGGGACTGCTGTTCATGTGTATTTCTTGGTGCTTTTCTATCATTGGCTGGCGGTGAGGAAGGTATTCCACGGGCATGATTGATGTTGTGGGCGTGAGACCCATTGTTATATTGGAGTGATGACTTTGAGGCGTGAGTCACGACTAGACATATTTGCTTATTTATTGTGTCGTAGTTTGGTTATCATACATGTCTCTGCTTTATAGACTATTATGATTTCATTTCTGATATTTTGATTTCATACTTGGTACTGTTATCTTGACCTCGCCGAAGTGCGTTAAATCTGCGGTAAAGGTACACCGATCGTTGATCCTCGCTCTTGGAGTCCGATTCAGCGTTTGGGAAGCTCCGTTCCTCGGAGGCTTATCTTGGTATAGTCCCTGTTGATTGTAGGTGCTTACATTCGGGGTATGGCGAAGCCTGTCCGTCGTGGTTGTCATATCATTCTTAGAGGTATGTAATCTTGTTATGGCAGTGGTAGAAAGGGATGTAGCTGTTCAAATTGTTATTTATATATCTTGTGGTAACTTTTTGGTTAGCTTTGTCTTATTTCACTGTCTTATTACATTGGTTTCATGTATTGTCTTTATGTTCATTGATTACTCGATGTTGTATCACTAGGGTGCCCGGTAAGGCACCGATTCACGGGCCGGGCGGGTCGTGTGAATCTTCTTCACAACCCTTCTTTAGATAATCATCAATACCCGATATATCGGTACATAAAATACTCTCGGTTGCCAAATCCCTTGCTAGTAACAGGCCGTCTCGCGCAATCCATATTTTACGCTCTAGTCGTGGGCCCGAAGGTCAGATGTCATGGCGCGATGAGGAACTGCTGCAGCTGTGCCAAACTCTGCTGGGGCTGGCGACGTCTCAGAACTCCCCGAATGAAGCATCACCCCAGGTGATGATTGGGCCTGTGCCCTTCTAACTCTCTGTACTCTACTCGCATCTCCCTCGGCTGCCTTGCCCTTCTGGGCCCGAGTTGCCTGGCGCAGAGGCATAACTGGTAAAGGAAAGGAATACGTTAGAGGTGTCCAACTTATAACACAGCTCTAAGGCACGATCTCTGAGTGAGAAGAATGGAAACCAATCCTAAATATCCTATAGCCTCCTGATTATTGGTATGGTGCACAACATACCAATAATCAAGACTCTACTAGATACGGTCTGTAGACACTTTCCGAGGATTAACTACTCTGATACCACTTTTGTCACGACCCGTTCCGGGGCCCGTGACTGGTGCCTTACCTGGGCACCTAAGTAGTCATACATCAGAGTAATCAGCGGAATATAAAACAACCAAGATATGAAGCAGTATAAATTGAGACACAGTTTATCTGAAGAAAAGTTGCCTTTCGGCATATATATATAAATACCCAAAGTGAACAGTTATATCCCAACCTTTTAACGGGCTCTGCACTTAATGATTTATAACAACAATGGCGGGACAGGGCCGCCATACCTGAATACAAATACCTACAACGGCGGGGACCATACAAAAGCAAAGCCTCGGAGAAACGGAGCTTTCCCAAGCTGAAATGATGATCCTAAGGCGGGGATCAACGGGAGTACCTTTACTGCGGCGTGACGCGGCCCGAAGGAGGTCGATCTAACAGTACCAAGTATGTGGCCCGAAAATCGTAAATGAAATCATAGTAGTCTATATAAGCGGGAGACATGTATGATAACCAAACTACGATTCCTGATAAATAAGCGATCATGTCAAGTCGGGACTCACGCCGCCAAAGCCATCACTCAAATGTAAATATGGGTCTCACGCCCATAACATAAACAAGCGAAATGGATATCATGGCCGGTCTTTTCTAGGCGCTAATGATCGAAGCAAGGCCGATCGCCCGTAAATATCATTATGCGTGCCTAATCACGGACTTCCGCACTCGCATAGGTCGCGCATGACCACACATGGGTCGTATAGACCGCGTCGACGGTAGCTAACCCCGGTACCCTCCTAGACTCCCGCAATCCGCATAGTCTCAATAGACCGCATAGTCACACAGACCGCATAGGGCATCCCCCGCATCGGGATAAAACACCCGGAATGATCAATCCTGGAGCATACCGCTGCTCCACATAGTCACATAGACCGCATAGGCCGTATAGACCCGCATCAAGGGTGGCAAGCTGTTACACCCCGTATTTACAAGACATGTTTTAATGTAGTACGTAAGAGCTCACAAGTGTTAAGATTTGAGACTTGTAAAAAAATTAGCGGAATTATGGAATTGTCGGAAAAACGTAATGTTGTGACGAATGGGAGGGCGACACGTGTCACCCCCCCCTTATGTTGTCTTGGACGAATTGAAGCATGGACACAATGGTCATTTGACCCTTGTTAGGAAGACAATTCTTGCTAGTAGTCAAGCTTGAGAAAGTTGACTAAGTCAAAGGGTCCAAAGTCTTGATATTTTATAAGATTTCATCCAAATCACCCATTTGTCCACACCTTGACCCTACATGTCCCTTATAATACTACTAGTAGTGTGAGAGAGCCCAACACTTAGCAAAAATTTACAAAAAATTGGATGAACATAGGCATAAGCTCTCGGGTTCACCTATAGGAAGAAGGAAAAATTTTCGTTTCTTGTTCATTCAACTCCACACTTTAAACCAAGGTTCTTGAGGGTAGTGTAAGCATATCTCAATAGAAAAATCCCAGAAAAAGAGAGTTTTCGTATTAGTCGCAAAGTGAAAACCTAGTGGCTTTCTAGGTTTTGGATTGGAAGTTGAAGGAACGTTGTTGGTATGGTTCTAAGGGTCTCAACAAGCGGATTGAAGTGTCTTGGAGAGGTTCTAAACTACTAAGGAGCGACTTCGGATTGGAATTGGATTAAGATTCGTTGAGGTATAATCTTGTCCTTTAATGTGTTACAAGATATATATTTATATTGTTGTTGTTAGCTTTACGTGTTGCTAGCATGAAGTTGATATGTAGAAGTTTATAAGGATTGTGGATTGATTGTAGCCTTGGAACCGAATGTAATGTAAGCCATGTTAAGTTGGATTTCAATTTAGTCGTTATTAGAATCGTCGCATGTTATTGATTTGAAGATTGTGGTAGTTTTAATCAAATGCGACTTGATATCATGTTATGTTAACAATTTGGATTGAAATGGAAATTTGATAAGAATTGGTATGGTTGAACTCAAGGTGGCCGAATTTGGACTTTTAGTTTGTTATTCATTTGTATTGGACTACTTTCTAAATTGTGAGCCAATTGGGGCTGTTTAGTTATTCATTTGTATTGGACTACCTTCTATATTGTTGTGAGCCAATTGGGGCTGTTTGGTTATTGTATTTCGGCCTTGAAAAAGGTGGCAAAGTAAGTAGAAACAAAGGAGGTGCTGTCCGATTTTCCGTAGAATTTAGTGACTTAGCACTTAGAATATTCTACGTTTGAATTAAGAGGTTAATGGACGTATTGTGGCCATTATAGGTTGAAGTACTTTGGAGCCTTTTTGCAACTTGTCGCTAGTCGTCGCGAGGTATGTGAACCTCTTCTTTCTTTGGCATGATCCTACGTATGAAATCTCCATGTGATAGTATTTCAAGATTCCTTCTACTCTTAGAAGTTAAGAAGTATTTACATTGTTGAATCTAAGTTAAGAGTATGTTTAAATTGTCCTAAGTCCTTACTAGGTCTTATGGGAGACGTTGGTAAGAATGGTTAGGAAATTATGAGATTTGATTTAAAGGTTATGTGTCTTGATTTGTTTAAAGTAAGTAAGTGGATTTTATGTTCGAAAATGACTTGAATTTATATGTGAAAAGGGGATTGATTTTAAAAGTGGAAGTTATATGATTTTAAGGGAATAAATTACTTGGTTTTGGAAGGTATGGAACTTTATATGTTTTTGTATAAGTAATTGGGCTTTAAAGGAAGTATGTTATGAAGTTTGAAGACTAAGAACCTTGATTGTCTTTTAAGGATTATGAAGTTTTAAGCGATATGATTCTTTTTAAGTATGTATGTACGTAGTATCTTTGGATCCCGTTTTCCTAAATGTTGTAAGAATAAAAGTGTCTTAAGTTCTCTAAAATGAAAGGTTGTTATAACAGCTTTATGGGAAGTCATTATGACGACTTAAGAAGAAGTAATAAGACGGTTTAAAATGTTACGTAAGGAAAATCACACCGAGCCTACAAATAGGCCGGATTACGTTATGAGATACACCGAGCCTACAAATAGGCCAGATTACGTTATGAAATCACACCGAGCCTACCCATAGGCCGGATTACGCCATATTACCCCGAGCCTACACATAGGCCGGGTTACGTCATCTTACACCGAGCCCCACAGGCGGGCCGGATTATGCTACATGATTCCACAGTACACCGAGTCCCGCAAATGGGCCGGATTATGTCACATGATTCATCAGTACACCGTGTCCCGCAAATGGGCCGGATTATGTTATGTAAGATATGTAAGTTATGTGAAAAAGACTGGATTAAACTCTTAAGTATGTAGGTAAGAATATGTTGTTAAATCTTATTGAAATGAGGAAAGGAATGGTTAATATATGATTGATTTCAGGAGTTAAAAGGACATTCTTTTATACATATATGATTTGGTTATTGCATTTTATTTCTGTTCCATACTCGGTACCTGTTGTACTGACCCCCTTCGGGGGGCTGCGTTCATGCCCGCAGGTGATAGGTACACAGGTTGGTGATCCTTGCTCTTAGGATCTCTGTTCAGTTTTTGGAAAGAAGCTCCTTTCACACCGGAGGCTTATCTTTTGGTACGGTTTCACGTGGTAGACTTGTACATTCAGGGGTATGGAGGGGCCCTGTCCCGCCGCTGTTGTAATTCTTAGAGGTCTGTAGTCTCATGTGGGTCGGTTTGTAAAAAGAAAGGGATGTAACTGCTGTTGTTATGTATATGTATATGTGTCCAGGAAGGTAGCCTTATCGGCTAAGCCTGTGGTTTAATTTCTCGTTATTTATGTTATAAGTTTCATGTATGTTCCGCTGCTATTCTCTGATGTATACATGAACAGGGTGCCCAGGTAGGGCATCGCGCGCCCGGTCGGGTCGTGACAAAAGTGGTATCGAGCGATTAGTCCTCGGAAAGTGTCTACGCATCGTGTCTAGTAAGTCTTGATTATCGGTGTGTTGTGCACCACATCTATAATCGGGAGGTCGCAGGACATTTAGGATTGGTTTCATTCTTCTCACTCGAGATCGCGCATGAGAGTCAGATTAATAGGTTGATCCGTCTCGGCGTATTCTTATGTATGTGAATCGGCTATGCCTCCACCTGGAAGACCAGGCCCGAAGGGCAAGGCAAAGCGGCAGGAGGCGCCAGATGGCGTAGAGAGTTACGAGCCCGGGCACGGACTATGCCCGAGGTAGTAGACGGTCGGCGAGTTCAGCCACGCCGCGGATTAGAGGAGCCGAGGCGGCGGTAGCTCCAGAGGTTCCGGTACGAGCCTCCGCCCGCGGCCGGTGCCGAGTATAGACTATGGGGAGCGGTCCGATTATTGACCGAGATAGTAGTCGGGCAACACGAGTGAGCGGCGACCACCCTGCAGCCGATTTGCGGATTAGGGATTTTCTAGATGTCATCCACCTGAGTTTTATGGTTCGAGGTCCATGAGGATCCGCAGGAGTTCATTCGGCAGCCTACAACGACCACGCAGTTCTTAGGGCTTCAGACGTGAGTCTGTTACGCTAGCCTCCTACCGGTTACGCGATATCGCGTTGAACTGGTTTGAGTCGTGGTTGCTTTCGAGAGGTGATGATGCTCTTCCAGCTGTTTGGGAGGAGTTTACAGAGGCCTTCATGGATCACTTTTTGCCTCCTGAGATGAGGAGAGCCCGGGTAGACAGATTCTTGACCTTGAGGCAGAACGGGAGGACTATCAGAGAGTATAGCTTGGAGTTTGACTCCTTGGCCAGACATGCGCATACTATTGTGGCTAACATGGCTGATAGAGTTCATCGCTATGTTATGGGACTAGACCGTTATATGATCACTGCTTGCCTGGGAGTGGCCCTTCAGCCAGGAATGGATATTGCCAGGATGCAGACATATGCACAGGGGATTGAGGACAGGGAGAGAGAGGACCGACCAGACCAAGGCCAGCCCAAGAGGGCCAAGACGGCAGGGGTTCAGGGTGATTTTCGAGGCGGAGAGCCTCAGCAGCAGGCTAGGTCTACAGTTCAGCCGGCACAGAGTGCTCCTTCCCAGTTTTCTGGCGGGAGGTTAGATCAGCCGGGTAATCCGGGAGCCGGTCAGAGCTCCAGGGCTTCGGATTCGTATACGCACATGGGTTCTAGGCAGTCGGGGCCCCTCTTCCCTCAGTGTTCACAGTGTGGCCGGCATCACCATGGGGAATGTCGTCGTGCTACTGGTGCCTGTTTTACCTGTGGCCGTCAGGGCCATATGTTGAGGGATTGTCCTAGTAGGAGAGTTGCAGGAGGGATAGAAAGGTCTACCGGATCAGTTGCGGGTTCTTCGCCTTCAGTAGCTAGGCAGGATATTCATACACCGGCAGGCCGTGGCAGGGGTCGTGGTGGAAGTTCCCAGTTTTAGCGGTCCTTTGAACCGCCTATATGAATTCAGGTATATCTTCGGCCCTTTACAGATTTGTATGCATGATAAGGTTATTATATGTTTAAGTATCAAGAACGGATAATATTGAAATTATGTAAGTATGCTAGAAGTAAGTTGGAAGTACGAAAAGATAATCTTTTTAGGCCTTGAATGTGGGTATATAGTGATGATGCACACTATGGTTTGTTCCTCGTTTGGTTTGTGATGGATAAATATGCAAGTGCGGTATATTAGGGCCATATGTGGCATAATTAGGTTTTGCTAAGTGCAAGTTTATGAGACTATGCCAAGGAATGATAGATTGAGCTCCGAAAGAACATTCGGGGACGAATGTTTCTAAGGGGGGAAGAATGTCACACCCCGTATTTACAAGACATGTTTTAAGGTAGTACGTAGGAGCTCACAAGTGTTAAGATTTGAGACTTGTAAAAAAATTAGCGGAATTATGGAATTGTCGGAAAAACGTAATGTTGTGACGAATGGGAGGGCGACACGTGTCACCCCCCTTATGTTGTCTTGGACGAATTGAAGCATGGACACAATGGTCATTTGACCCTTGTTAGGAAGACAAGTCTTGCTAGTAGTCAAGCTTGAGAAAGTTGACTAAGTCAAAGGGTCCAAAGTCTTGATATTTTATAAGATTTCATCCAAATCACCCATTTGTCCACACCTTGACCCTCCATGTCCCTTATAATACTACTAGTAGTGTGAGAGAGTCCAACACTTAGCAAAAATTTACAAAAAATTGGATGAACATAGGCATAAGCTCTCGGGTTCACCTATAGGAAGAAGGAAAAATTTTCGTTTCTTGTTCATTCAACTCCACACTTTAAACCAAGGTTCTTGAGGGTAGTGTAAGCATATCTCAATAGAAAAATCCCGGAAAAAGAGAGTTTTCGTATTAGTCGCAAAGTGAAAACCTAGTGGCTTTCTAGGTTTTGGATTGGAAGTTGAAGGAAAGTTGTTGGTATGGTTCTAAGGGTCTCAACAAGCGGATTGAAGTGTCTTGGAGAGGTTCTAAACTACTAAGGAGTGACTTCGGATTGGAATTGGATTAAGATTCGTTGAGGTATAATCTTGTCCTTTAATGTGTTACAAGATATATATTTATATTGTTGTTGTTAGCTTTACGTGTTGCTAGCATGAAGTTGATATGTAGAAGTTTATAAGGATTGTGGATTGATTGTAGCCTTGGAAATCCGGAATGTAATGTAAGTCATGTTAAGTTGGATTTCAATTTAGTCGTTATTAGAATCGTCGCATGTTATTGATTTGAAGATTGTGGTAGTTTTAATCAAATGCGACTTGATATCATGTTATGTTAACAATTTGGATTGAAATGGAAATTTGATAAGAATTGGTATGGTTGAATTCAAGGTGGCCGAATTTGGACTTTTAGTTTGTTATTCATTTGTATTGGACTACTTTCTAAATTGTGAGCCAATTGAAATTTTTAGTTATTCATTTGTATTGGACTACCTTCTATATTGTTGTGAGCCAATTGGGGCTGTTTGGTTATTGTATTTCGCCTTGAAAAAGGTGGCAAAGTAAGTAGAAACAAAGGAGGTCTTTGTCCGATTTTCCGTAGAATTTAGTGACTTAGCACTTAGAATATTCTACGTTTGAATTAAGAGGTTAATGGACGTATTGTGGCCATTATAGGTTGAAGTACTTTGGAGCCTTTTTGCAACTTGTCGCTAGTCGTCGCGAGGTATGTGAACCTCTTCTTTCTTTGGCATGATCCTACGTATGAAATCTCCATGTGATAGTATTTCAAGATTCCTTCTACTCTTAGAAGTTAAGAAGTATTTACATTGTTGAATCTAAGTTAAGAGTATGTTTAAATTGTCCTAAGTCCTTACTAGGTCTTATGGGAGACGTTGGTAAGAATGGTTAGGAAATTATGAGATTTGATTTAAAGGTTATGTGTCTTGATTTGTTTAAAGTAAGTAAGTGGATTTTATGTTCGAAAATGACTTGAATTTATATGTAAAAAGGGGATTGATTTTAAAAGTGGAAGTTATATGATTTTAAGGGAATAAATTACTTGGTTTTGGAAGGTATGGAACTTTATATGTTTTTGTATAAGTAATTGGGCTTTAAAGGAAGTATGTTATGAAGTTTGAAGACTAAGAACCTTGATTGTCTTTTAAGGATTATGAAGTTTTAAGCGATATGATTCTTTTTAAGTATGTATGTACGTAGTATCTTTGGATCCCGTTTTCCTAAATGTTGTAAGAATAAAAGTGTCTTAAGTTCTCTAAAATGAAAGGTTGTTATAACAGCTTTATGGGAAGTCGTTATGACGACTTAAGAAGAAGTAATAAGACGGTTTAAAATGTTACGTAAGGAAAATCACACCGAGCCTACAAATAGGCCGGATTACGTTATGAGATACACCGAGCCTACAAATAGGCCGGATTACGTTATGAAATCACACCGAGCCTACCCATAGGCCGGATTACGCCATATTACCCCGAGCCTACACATAGGCCGGGTTACGTCATCTTACACCGAGCCCCACAGGCGGGCCGGATTATGCTACATGATTCCACAGTACACCGAGTCCCGCAAATGGGCCGGATTATGTTATGTAAGATATGTATGTTATGTGAAAAAGACTGGATTAAACTCTTAAGTATGTAGGTAAGAATATGTTGTTAAATCTTATTGAAATGAGGAAAGGAATGGTTAATATATGATTGATTTCAGGAGTTAAAAGGACATTCTTTTATACATATATGATTTGGTTATTGCATTTTATTTCTGTTCCATACTGCACTGTTGTTATCGACTTCTTCTGGGCCGTTCATGCCCGCAGGTGATAGGTACACAGGTTGGTGATCCTTGCTCTTAGGATCTCTGTTCAGTTTTTGGAAAGAAGCTCCTTTCACACCAGAGGCTTATCTTTTGGTACGGTTTCCCTGATGTGGTAGACTTATGTACATTCAGGGGTATGGCGCCCCATCCCGCCGCAGTTGTAATTCTTAGAGGTCTGTAGTCTCATGTTGTGGGTCGGTTTGTAAAAAGAAAGGGATGTAACTGCTGTTGTTATGTATATGTATATGTGTCCAGGAAGGTAGCCTTATCGGCTAAGCCTGTGGTTTAATTTCTCGTTATTTATGTTATAAGTTTCATGTATGTTCCGCTGCTATTCTCTGATGTATACATGAACAGGGTTCCCAGGTAGGGCATCAGTCGCGGGCCCGGGGTCGGGTCGTGACACAAGCCCTCGGTATAATAAGTCAAGGGGGTATGTGATATAATAACAGGACAACGGGCTTAAAGTTTAGCAACGTAAGCACAACAAGAATATCACAAGATACTAACACACGTAGCATCCTAACATGTTTACTTATCCAATCAACAAGAAAATACTACAAGGCTATCACAAACCAATACAATCAAGTTCTCCACACAAGGTACTTTCTACTTTATGTTAACAAGTTCGGGAGTTTATCCCCAAAGTACTTCATACAATAACTCTTTAAAAGATCCGTTTCTTTCACGAAAGTCACACAATACCCGTGGTATAAAAAAATAGTGTGACTATCTTTTTAAGTAAATCAAAACACTTCTCTTTGTAAAATCAAGTAACAACCTTATGTTCCAAACGTTCAAGTTTGCCTAATTTCAAATGCTCAAGTTTCTCATTTTCGAAAGGTTTCGTAGTTCATAGTTTTAATCACTCAATGATATAATTCTCCTTTAAAACAATTTGAGAAACATATGCCTTATATGTGAGTAGGTTATTCTTGTTCATAATCAATCTTATTTAAGCAGCCATGATCTAGGAAATGTAATATCATTTTGTCTCATCTTAGCTTCTATGCAGATGGAGGTTTCTACTGGTTTTAATAATACTTTATTAGTCAATACATTTCCTTTATTAACGCGGTGGTGTGTTCGATACTTATTCTGATTTCCGAAATCAGTAAAACATTATTCCTTTTTTAAAAACCAAGTACTCATTACTCACGAATGAGGTTTCACACAAAATTCATTTAAGTCAAGTCTCTTAACTTCTAAAATTTATAAACCATTCTTCTTATCTCTCTTAAGCCGTTATACCTAACTCCCCATAAAGCTAGTATAACTCTTAAGCTTTTAAAAACCAAGCATTACTCTTCTATTAAAAAAATGATTCAGTATTCTTTTGAAATGCTTCAAGATCCTTATTATTCAGGCTTAAGTCACAAGACATTGCCGTAAGTATTATTCAGGCTTAAGTCAAAAGACATTGCCGTAATTATTATTCAGGCTTAAGTCAAAAGACATTGCCGTAATTATTATTCAGTTCACACACGTACGTCTACCGTACTATATATATATTTAAAATATCATGCTCAAGAGTATAGGAAGAATCACTTACCTCACGACGATTATCGACTATTAGCAAAACGCTCCACGGCTATAACCCGGCTAGCCTTGTCCACCTTCCAAGTAGAACATGCTACTCGCAGATCATTCAACCTATAAAGGTTATACAAGTCTATCAAAGCCTAGACTACTCTTGTAGAATATTCTTCTGATGTGATTCCAGTTCAAGTCTATTCTGTAATATCCTTCTATTACAGTTCAATTCTCTTCTATGAATCTTATATTCATTTCTATACAACTACAGTATGTAATTTCCAATCACAAATAGAAGGATAGGATTATTTACCTCGGTAAGCCCAAAATTATCCAAGTTTAATGTCGATCCTGAGCAACGTTTAGCTCCTACTCCGGGTGCTCCAACCCGCTCCAAACAACCCTTAGAAGTTCTACGCAACTTCTTCTTAATACTCCAACCAACTATGGAGATTTTCCTTAGGGTTTCGTTTTTGACTAAGGAAGTATAGATAGTATTTGGGCTTTTAGTATAGAGGGGACTTTGGAAATACTACAAAGTATAAGGGCTAAAGTACTTTGCCATAGCAACAATACTTGAAGAGTATTTTCTACTAAGGGAGGGGGGGTTGGTTTCGGCTAGCTCTTAAGAGAGGGGGGGGGGGGAACTTAGACGAGAACAACTCTCAAAGGGGGAGGGATTTCAAGACTTGGAAAAATGATTTTTGGATGAAGAAAGTCTTCAAGTTAGGGGAGTATTTATAGGCCAACCAAGGGCCAACCAATGGCCAAGATCAAACCAAGTGTCATGCAAGTGTAGGGCTAGGATTCATCCAAGTACACCTTATCCATCTACCACACCAACTACACAAAATATCCTACCTAACCCAAAGCCCCATTTCGTCCAAATGCCGCCCCAATTCACGCCCAATGTGAGGGTGACTGATCGGTGTATTTTATATATACCTTTTGAGTCAGTTTTAGTGAGTCTTTTGTCCCATTTTGCACATATAAGTGTCGTATTAGGATAGTTTTTCTTTCTTTTGAGTCAAAGTGGTTAAAATGGCCAAATGGCGGAAAAGGAGCAAAAAGAGGGCAAAAGAGGAGATGCCAGAGCTGAAAATAGAGAAAGTGACGAACGAGGCTAAAATCGCACCAGCCAGCGGCCTCCTGCAGCAAATCTGGTCGCGCGCCCACTATTCGAGAGGCAGACTCGGCACGGGCGCCTCGAGCAGCAGATGCAGCGGCGCCTAAACATCCGAGGAGCTACAGATTCAGGCCGCGGCCTCGCAGCCAGAGCAGCGGCGGCGCCAAAACACCCGACGGATTGCAGAACTCCGCCGCAGCGTCTGCAGGCGCGGCGCCGACGCTGAAAAATTAGGTCTTTGACGAAATTCTCGGGCCAGCTCAAGGAAAAGAAGGAGGCGTTTTAAACCTATATAAGGAGAACCCTAGGCGCTTTTCAAGGGTTCCCTTCGCACAACTCAAGACTTTGCTTGGAGATTGGATACCATTAATTTAGTAATTTCTTTTCCTTTTTCTTTACTTTATTTCAATTCTGCATGATGAACATGGAATTAGTTCTTGTCATCTTTATGGCTAGGAACTAATTCTCTTATAGGGCTTTCTATGTTCAACTGCTTGAAACTTATGTTATAAATTAATGCATGCTTATGGTTATTGTTCTTATTGAGAGATCTATCCAATAATTGAGTTGAATTCTTGGTAATTAATTGACAACTAATTATCACTATATGATTTCTAATCAGATTCTGAAAAGGGGGGATTGTGAATATGCTGTAAGTTGGGTAGACATTCTTGGATTGGGATGAAAATACCTCAATTATTTATGTAGCGTTGATGAGAGGCTTAACAACCCTAATTTTGCGCATTGTGCGTGACGGTCAACTAGGTTTTTGTTCTTAATCCTCCTATAAAGTTTCCCTTATCAGCGAAAGTTAGGTAAGGAACGATACTGGGGTTGAGTGTTTATATAACCCTAACGGGAGTATAAAACGATTTCGTAAACCTGCTTTCTCCAAAAGAAGAATACCATAAGTAATGCATTAGTAAGTAGCATAAGCGAATAGTAAGGATACATAGAAGCCCTATTCTCATCACAACTGAAGTAAACCTTTTAGTTAAATAGCTTTTATAATTCTTAGTCATAAACAACCAATCAATCATACATTCACCAAATAGATACTAGAAAATAGATAATTGGTACTTGAACCCTAATCCCAGAGGACGATATTCGGTCTTATCTAAGACTATACTACTTGATACGATAACGTGCACTTGCGTTTAAGTGTGTGCATCTTAACGCGCATCAAGTTTTTGGCGCCGTTGCCGGGGATTAGGCATAGTTCAATATCAAATTTATCTATTTTTAATTTCTAATTTGGTTTTTATTTTTTCTTTAAATTATTTATTTTATTTTCTTGTAAAAAAAAATAATAAAAAAATAAAAAACAAGTGTGTCGTGATTCGCTGTTGGTTTTGATTCATCTCAGGGATCCTTAAGACATGAATTTCTACTGTCAATATGATCGAGCTCCAACCATAGAAGAAGAGAGGGAGGAATTGCGAGAAGTTATACTCAGTCTCACGAGGTACCAAGCTCAGTTCATGGACGAAACAAGAATGGCCATGAAGAAGTTGGAAACGCAAATAACAGAACTCGCAATCATATTCAACAGCGAACAACAAATTGAGGAGCCCGAACCAAACCCAACTATTGAAGAATCTGGTGAGATAGTTGGTGTAGAAAAGGAAAGGATAGCAGAGATTCAATTATTTACCTTCTTGGATTATGTGGAAATTCTTTTTCTTACACCTATTACAGAAGAAACACCACTAGCTATCACGGCTGATTCCCAATTAGGAAGCCCATACCATCAAGGGTACCCCCTAGAGTTGAGAGATGTAGAGAAGTTCACGGATTCCTACATTATAGAAAGCATAAAAGACAAGCCTACTTGGGGGATAGTTGTGTTTTTAAGGCTCTTGTTTGAATAAATGGTTGTAGGGAAATTGAGGCCTACAACAATAAATTTGCGGATTGCAAGCGGTTCGCAGAAGGATCCAATGGGCACTCGTAAAGGTTAAAGGCGTCCGGCTAAAAGACGTTAAAGACATCGCTTGTTGGGAGACAACCCAACGTTTTCAATTATGTTATTTTAATTTCTGTCTTTAAGTTTATTTTATTTTGTCTAGAACAATCTCACGGTCTTGGGTTCTTGTGTTTGTCTTTGTAATTGATAGGTCAGGAAATAAAGCAAGGCGAAAATCAAGAAAAGCCGAATTTCGTAAAATCGGCTACGCCAGAGCAGGCGCGCTAAAAGAATCGAACAGCGCAGGTTTAAGCGCGCGCCAGCAGGCGCGGCGCCAAAAGAACTGAACAAGCGCAGGTTTGCGCGCGCGATAAAAATTTCGTAAAATTTGCCAAATTTAGGCCTTGCGCCAGTAATAAGCCATGCGCAGAAAGTCCCGAAGGAGCGCAGAAGATTGGGCGCCGCGGCGCTTAAAGCAGGGCCGCGGCGCCAAAGCGGGAATTCAGAAACTTAAAAACGCCCAAAAATCAGATTTTCCCCAATTCCAATATCAAAAACCTAACCTTCCCTCTCCAAAAACCCACGAAATTCCAGAAATTTGCCCACAAATTCTCCACAAATCCAACACAACCACAACCTAAACTCTTAAATTCCTAAAAACCCCCAACCATCTCAAACAACGAAGCTCCATTCCATACCCTCAACCCACCAATTGAAACAAGAACAACGTGAAGCTCTCATAAAAAGGTAATCCCTTTCTTTGTTCTTGAATCCTTTTACTGAAGTCATAAGGAGGTAGTAGTTTGGAGGAGTATTGTAGTTGGAGTAGTTTGGGTGCTGAAAAGTGATTGTGAAGTTTGGAGAAAAGAGTAGAAAAGGAGGTTGTGGGTATTGAGTAGAAAGGTTGAAGTTTGGGGGTGTTGTGTTCGCTGCTAGTTGTTGATTTTGTAGGAGACATTGTGCCACTAAATTGTAAATTCCAGAAACAGTTTTAACCATGGCCACCAGAAAAAGAAGAGGCTCCACATCCACCCCAACCCCACAATATGACGAAAGTAGGTTTGTAAGCTACGAAGCCTCTCAAAGATACAAAAAGCTTGATACCAGACCCTTAATACCAGAAAGGGGAATGGACTACCAGAGGGCGTCATTTGGAGAAGGAGATGTTTATGAGCCCATTCGGGCGATGATTGAGTTAAGGGAGTGGAGAAAATTTGTGAACCCGGAGAAGATAACACCAGCAAACACAACAATGGTGCGAGAATTTTATGTCAACTTTCCGGAGAAGGTGGAAATGGGATGCTTTGTAAGGGGAAGCTATGTGCCTGTGACGGCAGAAAATATTAATATACAATTGAAAACAGTTGATGTTGAAGAAAGAAGTGATTGGAATCACTTTAGAACATGGTCTAGAAGCATTGACCACATCGACTGGAATGCCGTTGCAGACACCGTGAGCTACCAGGGAGCTGCTTTTGAGATTGGAAGAAATGGATCGAGAGCACTGAGCAGGTGCCAATTCAACAAGGCAGCCAAGGCTTGGCTGTATTTTGTCAGTGCCCGCATGATTCCATCCACGCACTTCACCAGAGTGCCAGAAGATAGGATTAAGTTGATTTATGGAATTATGAGGGGGCTGACAATTGATGTGGGGAAAGAAATAGTGCAGAGCATTGAAGAAATCAGCAGGTTGGCGACGACAGGCGGATTGGGACATGACTCAGTTATCACCAAGCTATGTCACATGAGTGCGGTCCCACAACTACCCACTGACACTCATGAGAGGAACCAACTGCCGGTGTCCTATGGGATAGTGCACTCTTTCCCAGACCCAAGCCCCCCAGCAGCCAGACGGAGAGTACAACCACCAGCAGCAGAGGCCGCCATGGATGAAGATGAGCCTGAAATAGGGGCTCAATATGAGGCAGGACCCAGCCACCGGCCAACCACAAGAGCAGAACCTTCAGAACCCACAATGGGGCAATTGTACCAACATCAGAGGGAGATGATGCAGACCTTGCAAACAGTAGTACAAGGACAACAAGAAACAAGGCAACAAATCAACGAGCTGAGTGCCTTGTTCAATCAATGGTCGATGCATTATCCACCGCCACCACCACCATTTTAGCCAAAGTCTGTAAGTGTCTTTTTTTTTCTTTTTTTTTCTTTGAGTCTTGCACACATTGGGGACAATGTGTGATTTAAGTTTGGGGGTGTTTTATTTGTGTGTCATGTTATGTTTTATTTAAGTCTTTTTATTTGTTTTATGTTTATTTTGAGTCACCAATTTTTTTTTCTTTTTGAGTCATAATTGCCTGTTAAAGATCATGTATGATGTAGTTGCTAGAAACACCTAGTGAAGTAAGGTGGAATAATGTAAAGGAATTGAAGCAACTATCTAAACACTTAGGTTAGATATGCCAAAAACTCACAGATTCTGTCTATTTGGAGTTTCTTGCTTGAGTTATGCATGTTAAATGATAAATGCCTATGTGTTATGATTGCTTGCTATTTGAGGCGAAATAGTTAGGATATGCATGTTAGGGAGATGACTCAGGCATTTCTTTGATAGCCAATTCTTACCATTCTTTTCTATCCTGTACTTTAAAAATGTCCCTAGTCAGCCCCATTGAGCCTAAATTTGAAACTTTTTCTTTGACACCCTATATTCCCACAAATTGTACCATAAGTGAAAAATATGAAATAGTGGAGTACATTGTGTTAAAAAGAAGAAACAAAAAGAGTGAACAAGTTTGATGCACCCCAATGGAAAAGTAATAAGAAAGAGGCAAAAGCCTAAGTTTGGGGGTGCCTATTAGTATAATACACTTCACTCTCCCAAAACAAAAGAGGGGAAGGATAAAATTGAAGTGAAGGAAAGAATCAAAAAGAAAAAGGGAAAAATTGAAAAGCCAAAAGAGCTTATGGTACAGAAAAATGAGCCTAAATGCCTATCTTTACCAACCCCTACCTAAGCCTACATTACAACCCTTAAAGTCCTGAAGATCTCTTTTATGCATATCTAGAATTAGTGGAGAATAGCAAGTAAGCACGCCATAGGAATTCTTGAATTTATATGCATGATTTAGTATATTGACTTCCATTAAGCATGATGAATATGAGTTTGCGAAATATTTAGCTTCATGTGGTTAGTGTGCTGAAAAATTTCATGCTATATGTTCCTGCATATTATTCTGCTAACCTTCATGTTTTTCTAGTTAACATTTATGCAGCAAAAGTGATCAATGGCAGGGAGTCCTTTTATTTTTCGTTCTTTGAGTTTTTTTTTTTTTTTTTTTATTGTATTTCTTTCTATCTTTGCTCGAGGGCGAGCAAAGGTTAAGTTTGGGGGTATTTGATCGGTGTATTTTATATACACCTTTTGAGTCAGTTTTAGTGAGTCTTTTGTCCCATTTTGCACATATAAGTGTCGTATTAGGATAGTTTTTCTTTCTTTTGAGTCAAAGTGGTTAAAATGGCCAAATGGCGGAAAAGGAGCAAAAAGAGGGCAAAAGAGGAGATGCCAGAGCTGAAAACAGAGAAAGTGGCGAACGAGGCTAAAATCCAGACCAGCGCCGCGGCGCCTCCTGCAGGCAAATGCAGGGCCGCGACGCCCACTATTCAGAGAGGCAGACTGTGCCGCGGCGCCAGCGGCAGATGGCCGCGGCGCTAAACATCCGAGGAGCTACTGAAGATTGGCCGCGGCTACCGAGCAGATAGCGAGGCGCGGCGCCAAAACACCCGACGGATTGCGAACTTCCGGCCGCATCTGCGCGCAGGCAGCGGCGCCGACGAAAAATTAGGTCTTTTGACGAAATTCAGGCCAGCGAAGGAAAAGAAGGAGGCGTTTTAAACCTATATAAGGAGAACCTAGCGGTTTTCAAGGTTCCCTTCTTGCACAACTCAAGACTTTTGCTTGGAGATTGGATACCATTAATTTAGTAATTTCTTTTCCTTTTTCTTTACTTTATTTCAGTTTTGCATGATGAACATGAAATTAGTTCTTGTCATCTTTATGGCTAGGAACTAATTCTCTTATATGACTTTCTATGTTGAACTGCTTGAAACTTATGTTATAAATTAATGCATGCTTATGGTTATTGTTCTTATTGAGAGATCTATCCAATAATTGAGTTGAATTCTTGGTAATTAATTGACAACTAATTATCACTATATGATTTCTAATCAGTTACGAAAAGGGGATTGTGAATATCTTTGTAAGTTGGGTAGACATTCTTGGATTGGGGATGAAAATACCTCAATTATTTATGTAGCGTTGATGAGAGGCTTAACAACCCTAATTTTGCGCATTGTGCGTGACGGTCAACTAGGTTTTTGTTCTTAATCCTCCTATAAAGTTGCCCTTATCAGCGAAAGTTAGGTAAGGAACGATACTGGGGTTGAGTGTTTATATAACCCTAACGGGAGTATAAAACGATTTCGTAAACCTGCTTTCTCCAAAAGAAGAATACCATAAGTAATGCATTAGTAAGTAGCATAAGCGAATAGTAAGGATACATAGAAGCCCTATTCTCATCACAACTGAAGTAAACCTTTTAGTTAAATAGCTTTTATAATTCTTAGTCATAAACAACCAATCAATCATACATTCACCAAATAGATACTAGAAAATAGATAATTGGTACTTGAACCCTAATCCCAGAGGACGATATTCGGTCTTATCTAAGACTATACTACTTGATACGATAACGTGCACTTGCGTTTAAGTGTGTGCATCTTAACGCGCATCAGTGACACATGTCACCCTCCCGTTGGTCCAAAATGTTTCGTCTCTCGGAAAAATCCGCAAAAATTATAAATGACATAGCCGGAATTTTCCCTTCGCAAGTTTAGTAAAACGTTTCGTCGAAAAACGACTCTAATCGGGTGTTGTGCACAAAAGTTTTCGCCCCTAGCCTACTTTTAAGGCTCAAATTTCTACGTACGTCCTCACGTACATACTCTGAAAATACGGGGTATAACATAGAAGTTGCGTAGAACTTCTAAGGGTTGTTTGGAGCGGGTTGGAGCGCCCAGAGTAGGAGCTAAACGTTGCTCAGGATCGACATTTAAACTTGGATAATTATGGGCTTATCGAGGTAAATATCTTGTCTCCCTATTGTAATTGAGTTTACATACTATTGAAGTATAAGAATAAGTATAAGTGTATACAAGGAAGGTATATAAGAAGAGAATTGAACTGTACTTACATAGGACTGTATTTACAGTATACTTGTGAAGTTTGACGGGTAGGGAAGTGCTGCCCAATTTTCCGTAGAAACTTGTATCTAGATTTATTCTACCGAGTAGTCTAGACGTTGATAGACTTGTATAACCTTTATAGGTTGAAAGTTCTGCAAGTAGCATGTTCTACTTGAAAGGTGGACAAGGCTAGCCGGGTCATAGCCGTGGAGCGTTTTGCTAATAGTCGATAATCGTCGCGAGGTATGTGATTCTTCCTATACTCTTGAGCATGATATTTTAAAATATATAGTACGGTAGATGTACGTGTGTTAACTGAATAATAATTACGGCAATGTCTTTTGACTTAATCCTGAATAATAATACGGCAATGTCTTTTGACTTAAGCCTGAATAATAATTACGACAATGTCTTTTGACTTAAGCCTGAATAATCTTGAAGTATTTCAAAAGAATACTGAATCATTTTTAACAGAAGAGTAATACTTGGTTTTAAAATCTTAAGAGCTATACTAGCTTTATGGGAAGTTAGGTATAACGGCTTAAGAGAGATAAAAAGAATGGTTTATTGATTTTAGAAGTTAAGAGACTTGATCTTAAAAGATAAGAGACTTGACTTAATTGAATTAATCTGAATTTTGTTAACAAAGTGTGAAACCTTATTCGTGAGTAATGAGTACTTGGTTTTTAAAAAGGAATAATGTTTTACTGATTTCGGAAATCAGAATAAGTATCGAACAAACAACAGCAGCGCTAATAAAGGGGAAATGTATTGACTATTAAAGTATTATTAACACCAGTAGAAACCTCCATCTGCATAGAAGCTAAGATGATATAAAATGATATTACATTTCCTAGATCATGGCTGCTTTAATAAGATTGTTATAAACAAGAATAACCTACTCACATATCAGACATATGTTTCTCAAATTGCTTTCAAAGAGAATTATATCATTAAGTGATTAATACTATGAACTACGAAACCTTTCGAAAATGAGAAACTTGAGTAATTGAAATTAGGCAAACTTGAACGTTTGGAAAAGAATGTTGTTACTTGATTTTACAAAGAGTAGTGTTTTGATTTACTTCAAAAGATAGTCACTCTATTTTTATACTACGGGTATTGTGTGACTTTTGTGAAAGAAACGGATCTTTTAAAGAATTAATGTATGAAGTACTTTGGGGATAAACACCCGATCTTGTTAATCATATAGTAGAAAGTACCTTGTGTGAATAACTTGATTGTGTTGGTTTGTGATAGTCTTGTAATATTTTCTTATTGATTTGATAAGTAATCATGCTAGGATGCTACGTGTGTTAGTATCTTGTGATGATTGTGTAAAGGGGTTTCCCTCGATTGCGCTTAAGTTGTTTAACGATCAGCCGTTATGTTGGTATTGTACCACTCACCTTGACATGATCCCGGAGGTTACGCCCTCCGACGCGGGTAATACTCGGGCGATGTGTGACTATGATTCGAGGATACCTCATGCGGGTCCCGGGGACCTATGCGGAGCTACGAGAGTTCCAGGTTAGTGTGCGGCCGGATGCCGGGGAGTAGCTACCCTCGATGCGGGGAATATCTCATGCGGGCCTATGAGGTTGGCCTATGCGGAGCTGCGGGAAGTTCTTGGGCTAGACGCTCACAATAGATACTGCGGGCGAGTGGCCAGCTTTGATCATGTGGCCACTGCAGACAGATCTCATAATCTGATTTATGACCTTGTTAGTACTGTGGGTTTTAGTAGTCGACTATGCCTTCGTACTTACCGTGCGGTTTTATGATGACACGTGGGACCGGTGTTCATGTGTATTCCTTGGTGCTTTTATATCATAGGCCGAAGCGGTGAGGAAGGTATTCCACGGGCATGATTGATGTTGTGGGCGTGAGACCCATAGTTATATATTGAGTGATGACTTTGAGGGCGTGAGTCCCTGACTTGACATGACTGCTTATTTATTGTGAACTGTAGTTTGGTTATCATACATGTCTCCTGTTTTATATAGACTACTATGATTTCATTTATAGTATTTTTCAGTTTCACATACTTGGTACCTGTTGTACTGACCTCCTTCGGGGGGCTGCGTTCATGCCGCAGGTAGAGGTACACCAGTGTTGATCCTCGCTCTTAGGATCGCAGTTCAGCGTTTTGGGAAGCTCCGTTTCTCCGGAGGCTTATCAGTGGTATAGTCCCCTGTCGTTGTAGGTATTTACATTCAGGGGTATGGCGGGGCCCTGTCCCGCCATTGTTGTCATATCATTCTTAGAGGTCTGTAGTACTGTTGTGGGCAGAGTTGTAAAAGGGATGTAACTGTTCAGATTTAAGTTTTATATATATGTGCCGAAAGGCAAGTTTTCTCAGATTACTGTTTTACACTTCTTGATATTCCATGTCTTGTTTTATGTTCCGCTGATTACTCTGATGTATGTCTACTTGGGTGCCCGGGGTAAGGCACGATCCACGCCAGGTTCGGTCGTGACAAACCGTATCGAGCGATTAATCCTCGGAAAGTGTCTACTGCAAGTATCGAGAGTCTTGATTATCGGTATGTTGTGCACCACACCAATAATCAGGAGGCTATAGGATATTTAGGATTGGTTTCCATTCTTCTCACTCTGAGATCGTGCCTTAGAGCTGTGTTAAAAAGTTGGACTCCTCTAACGTATTTCTTTCCCTTACCGTTATGCCTCCGCGTAAGGCAACCCGGGCCCAGGAGGGCAAGGCAGCTGAGAGAGCTGCGAGTAGAGCACAGAGGGTTACGAGGACACAGGCCCAATCATCACCTGGGGTGGTGCTTCTTTCGGGGAGTTCTGCGACGTCGCCAGCCCCAGCAGAGTTTAGCACAGCGGCAGCAGTTCCTACTGCGGCCATGATATGTGAGCCTTCAGTTCCACGACCTGGAACGGAGAATATAGATTGCAAAGAGGCGACCCTGTTACTAGCTAAGGATGTAGCTACCAGAGAGTATATGATGTATCGATTTATCACGGGTCTTGACGACTATCTAAGAGAGGGTAGTGCAAGAGTAATTCTTCAGTTAGGCTTGAGCATGGCCTGTGTACGGGCTTATGCACATCAGGCCAAGAAACATAGAGATCGATGGGTTAACCAAGGACAGCAGAAGAGGGCCAGAACAGCAAGGTCCTTTGGTAACTTTCGAGGCGAATCGCCTCACCAGCAGATTAGATATGCACATCCACCAAATAGCAGTGGTCCTCCGCGGGGTTCGGGGACGTCGGGGTATGCAGAGTTGGTCGAGCTCGAGCTTAGGTTCACGGCTACACGGCGTTCCACACCGGATTCAGTTTTTCCTCAGTGTTCACAATGTGACAGGCGTCATCCCGGGGAATGTCGTCTTTTAGTTGGTACTTGTTTTACCTGCGACCGTCAAGGCCATGTGTCGAAAGGATGTCCTAGTAGGAGGGATGCAAGTAGGAGGACTCAGCCTTCAGGATCGGTGGGTAGTTCGTCATCTTCCCTAGCTATGCGCCCTACGGGGCAGGTTTGATTTGAACGACTAAGGGGAGTGAAGCAGTAGACACAGGTGTATCCTTAACCCTCTAGAGATTAGTGTGATAAGATGAGTATATCTTAAGTGTTATGTTCAGATAACATTGTGTAAATTGTGATTAGAAATCATGGGTAGTTAACCAGGGTAAGGTTGGGGATAAGGGAAAGTGTGAGCCTTAGAGTTTTATACGTAGAGACCTTAGAGGCAAGGCCATCTCAAGTAAAAGATTTAGTTTATGTTTGACCCTTATCGGAGTGCATAGTGCACGTGAGATATATTTGTGTGATAAGTCCCTGAGTAGTGTGAAATGAATGAGGGTAGTTGATCTAAGAAGACCACTAGGTTTTCGTGACTTGATTATGAGATTGTTCCGGATCGGGGAACAAGAGTTTTGCGTGATAGCGGGTCGGGTTGGGGACCAATTGCGGGTCAACCCGCGGCCTGTATGGTGGTGGGGTCAGTTTGTGGTGGTCCCGCTTTGTGTTAGGGTCATGAGGGTGTTAGGCCCATGTTTAGTTAACCAGCGTACGAGTTCGTGGATGCATTAGACCAGTAGTCGGGCCGAGGAGGTCAGCCCGTCTTATCTTTTAGTCAAACCGTGTACTCGGTAGTAAGTTATGCGAGATGTTTATATCAAGAATGTTGTAAGGCTGCACGAGGTGCCTGCTTTTACCTTATGACAGACAGTGAAGCCCAGGTTTTGGCTACTTCTTTTTTTCTGGAAGTTTTACCAGGCAGGTAGAACTCGGTGAGTCTCGATATCGCATTCGCCTCGGGCGGTGTTTGGATTTGCGGTAGTGAGGTTGTTGCCTCCTGTTGAGGGAGTGCTTTAGCTACCATTTCAGTATTCGGTTATCGCCTTACGAAGCCTTGTAGGGGCGGAAGAGTAAGTTGCCGGTCGATTGGTCCGATGTTGGAAAGGTTCAGATTGTTGGTTCATACTTGTCTCGGCAGGATATGGATAGGGTGAAGCTTATCCAGAAGAGGTTATTGGCAGCTCAGAGTCAACAGAAGTCGTGCGGATAATCGGCAACGACGATTGGAGTTCAGGTTGACGGTGAGTCTTCTTGAAGGTACCACCCCGGAAAGGGTGTGACGAGTTTTGGAAGATAGGCCAAGTTGCCTATAGTTAGCATTGCCGTCCGACGTAGGAGGCAGTACGTCCGGTCTTTCATGTTGTTATGTTCGGAAAAATATCGGAGATCCATCCAGAGTGTTCCCAGTTAATGATGACCAAGTTGGAGGTAGTGACCCAGAGATTTGGAAACTGAAGCAGTAACAGAAATGTGGTAAGTTATGAGAAAGAGTTCGAGTGTACGAGAAGGGTACGACGAGTAAGGGGAGAAGCGAGCATGTGCTAAGAACATAGATGTTATCATTGCTTTTGTAAGGTGAAGATGCGAAGGGAGTATCTCTTAACCCTTGGGTGGGAGCTTTTGTAGTGATGCAGGTGATTCCTCGTGGACTTGGATGTAAGTATTTGCGCGTGTGTGATTTTGTGGCCAGGTGTGGCATGATTGTTTTTCATAAGTATAGCAGGGAAGACTATACTGACGCATGTTTGTTTTGAGACTTAGAAGGAACATTCGGGACGAATGTTTCTAAGGAGGGGAGAATATTATACCCCGTATTTCCAGAGTATGTACGTGAGGACGTACGTAGAAAAGTTTAAGCCCTAAAGTTAGGCAAGGTTCGAATTTTGTTCACAACCCCCGATTAGAGTCGTTTTTCGACGAAACGTTTTACAAAACTTGCGAAGGGAAAATTCCGGCTATGTCATTTATAATTTTTGCGGATTTTTCCGAGAGACGAAATGTTTTGGACCAACGAGAGGGCGACACTTGTCACCCTCTAGTGGGCGGTCAAGTGGGCCGATTGGGTCACGGTTTTTGGCCTTATTTTGTGCCTTGTTTGGTGCCTTGTTTGGTGCCTTTTTTTGTGGAGTAGGGGTAGGGGGCACTTGGGAAAATCTTGGCCCTCCACTTGCCCCCCACATGGCTTGATCTTGGCCATTGATCTTCCTATAAATACCCCCCCCCCCTTTTGAAGACTTCTTCATCCATTCCACAAGTCTTCAAGTCTTGAAAGCCCCTCCCCCATTTCGTGAGGCCCCCTTGGCCGAGAGATATCCCCCCCTCCTTGCGGTGTGGCCGAGACACACCCCCCCTTCCTAGTGGCCTTGGCCGAGGGGTACACCCCCCTTGCCTAGTTGTTCTCGTAGAACACCCCCCCCCTTGGTAGAAAAGTATTCTCCAAGTATTGTTACTATACCCAAAATACCTTAGCCTTATACCTTGTAGTATTCCAAAAGTTACCTCTATACGTAGAGCCCGGAAATACTACCTTTTGTCCTTTTTGTCTCAAAACGAAACCCTAAGGAAAATCTTCACAGTTGGTTGAAGTATTAAGTAGAATGTCACGACCCGTTCCGGGGCCCGTGACTGGTGCCTTACCCGGGCACCCAAGTAGTCATACATCAGAGTAATCAGCGGAATATAAAACAACCAAGATATGAAGCAGTATAAATGAGACACAGTTTATCTGAAGAAAAGTTGCCTTTCGGCATATATATATGAATACCCAAAGTGAACAGTTACATCCCAACCTTTTAACAGGGCTACAGACCTCTAATGATTTATAACAACAATGGCGGGACAGGGCCCCGCCATACCCCTGAATACAAATACCTACAACGGCAGGGGACCATACCAAAAAGCAAAGCCTCCGGAGAAACGGAGCTTTCCCAAACGCTGAAACGATGATCCTAAGAGCGGGGATCAACAACAGGAGTACCTTTACCTGCGGCATTAACGCATTCCCCCGAAGGAGGTCAGTACAACAGGTACCAAGTATGTGAAACTGAAAATACTGTAAATGAAATCATAGTAGTCTATATAAAGCAGGAGACATGTATGATAACCAAACTACAGTTCATAATAAATAAGCAGTCATGTCAAGTCAGGGACTCACGCCCTTAAAGCCATCACTCAAATGTAACTATGGGTCTCACGCCCATAACATAAACAAGAGCGAAATGGATATACTGTAACTGGTCTTTTCTAGGCCGCTAATGATCGAAGCAAGGCCGATCGCCCATAGTATCATTATGCGTGCCTAATCCTGGACTTCCCGCAGCCCGCATAGGTCACACATAGACCCGCATAGGTCGTATAGACCCGCATCGGGGGTAGCTAACCCCGGTACCCTCCTGGACTCCCGCAATCCGCATAGTCTCAATAGACCGCATAGTCACACAGACCGCATAGGGCATCCCCCACATCGGGATAAAAAACCCGGAATGATCAATCCTGGAGCATACCGCTGCTCCGCATAGTCACTTAGACCGCATAGGTCGTATAGACCCGCATCAAGGGTGGCAAGCCCTCGGTATAATAAGTCAAGGGGGTATGTGATATAATAACAGGACAATGGGTTTAAAGTTTAGCAACGTAAGCACAACAAGAATATCACAAGATACTAATACACGTAGCATCCTAACATGTTTACTTATCCAATCAACAAGAAAATACTACAAGGCTATCACAAACCAATACAATCAAGTACTCCACACAAGGTACTTTCTACTTTGTGTTAACAAGTTCGGGAGTTTATCCCCAAAGTACTTCATACAATAACTCTTTAAAAGATCCGTTTCTTTCACGAAAGTCACACAATACCCGTGGTATAAAAAAATAGTGTGACTATCTTTTTAAGTAAATCAAAACACTTCTCTTTGTAAAATCAAGTAACAACCTTATGTTCCAAACGTTCAAGTTTGCCTAATTTCAAATGCTCAAGTTTCTCATTTTCGAAAGGTTTCGTAGTTCATAGTTTTAATCACTCAATGATATAATTCTCCTTTAAAACAATTTGAGAAACATATGCCTTATATGTGAGTAGGTTATTCTTGTTCATAATCAATCTTATTTAAGCAGTCATGATCTAGGAAATGTAATATCATTTTGTCTCATCTTAGCTTCTATGCAGATGGAGGTTTCTACTGGTTTTAATAATACTTTATTAGTCAATACATTTCCCTTTATTAACGCTGCAGTGGTGTGTTCGATACTTATTCTGATTTCCGAAATCAGTAAAACATTATTCCTTTTTTAAAAACCAAGTACTCATTACTCACGAATGAGGTTTCACACAAAATTCATTTAAGTCAAGTCTCTTAACTTCTAAAATTTATAAACCATTCTTCTTATCTCTCTTAAGCCGTTATACCTAACTCCCCATAAAGCTAGTATAACTCTTAAGCTTTTAAAAACCAAGCATTACTCTTCTATTAAAAAAATGATTCAGTATTCTTTTGAAATGCTTCAAGATCCTTATTATTCAGGCTTAAGTCACAAGACATTGCCGTAAGTATTATTCAGGCTTAAGTCAAAAGACATTGCCGTAATTATTATTCAGGCTTAAGTCAAAAGACATTGCCGTAATTATTATTCAGTTCACACACGACGCTCACCGTACTATATATATATTTAAAATATCATGCTCAAGAGTATAGGAAGAATCACATACCTCGCGACGATTATCGACTATTAGCAAAACGCTCCACGGCTATAACCCGGCTAGCCTTGTCCACCTTCCAAGTAGAACATGCTACTCGCAGATCATTCAACCTATAAAGGTTATACAAGTCTATCAAAGCCTAGACTACTCTTGTAGAATATTCTTCTGATGTGATTCCAGTTCAAGTCTATTCTGTAATATCCTTCTATTACAGTTCAATTCTCTTCTATGAATCTTATATTCATTTCTATACAACTACAGTATGTAATTTCCAATCACAAATAGAAGGATAGGATTATTTACCTCGGTAAGCCCAAAATTATCCAAGTTTAATGTCGATCCTGAGCAACGTTTAGCTCCTACTCCGGGTGCTCCAACCCGCTCCAAACAACCCTTAGAAGTTCTACGCAACTTCTTCTTAATACTCCAACAAAGTATGGAGATTTTCCTTAGGGTTTCGTTTTTGACTAAGGAAGTATAGATAGTATTTGGGCTTTTAGTATAGAGGGGACTTTTGAAATACTACAAAGTATAAGGGCTAAAGTACTTTGCCATAGCAACAATACTTGAAGAGTATTTTCTACTAAGGGAGGGGGGGTTGGTTTCGGCTAGCTCTTAAGAGAGGCGGGGGGGAACTTAGACGAGAACAACACTCAAAGGGGGAGGGATTTCAAGACTTGGAAAAATGATTTTTGGATGAAGAAAGTCTTCAAGTTAGGGGAGTATTTATAGGCCAACCAAGGGCCAACCAATGGCGAAGATCAAACCAAGTGTCATGCAAGTGTAGGGCTAGGATTCATCCAAGTACACCTTATCCATCCACCACACCAACTACACAAAATATCCTACCTAACCCAAAGCCCCATTTCGTCCAAATGCCGCCCCAATTCACGCCCAATTTGAGGGTGACACATGTCACCCTCCCGTTGGTCCAAAATGTTTCGTCTCTCGGAAAAATCCGCAAAAATTATAAATGAAATAGCCGGAATTTTCCCTTCGCAAGTTTAGTAAAACGTTTCGTCGAAAAACGACTCTAATCGGGTGTTGTGCACAAAAGTTTTCGGCCCTAGCCTACTTTTAAGGCTCAACTTTTCTACGTACGTCCTCACATACATACTCTGAAAATACGGGGTATAACATTCTCCCCTCCTTAGAAACATTCGTCCCGAATGTTCATTCTCAAGACAGATAACGATAACGTTCCTCGTAACGTAAACAAGTTGTCAATGCCACATACGGCCACAAAATAATACACGCGCAAATACTTACATCCAAGTCCACGAGGAATCACCTCTAACATCACAAAAGAAATGATCACATCTATGCTCGCAATACATGCTCGCTTCTTCCCTTACTCGTCGTACCCTTCTCGTACACACGAACTCCTTCTCATAACTTACCACATTTCTGTTACTGCATCAATTTCAAAAATCTCTGGGTTACTACCTCCAACTTGATCATCATAACTGGGAATACTCTGGATGGATCTCCGATACTTTTCCGAACCTAACAACATGAAGGACCGGACATACTGCCTCCTAAGTCGGACGGCAAAATCTAACATATAGGCAGCCTGGCCTACTCTTCACATGACCTGAAAAGGCCCAAAGTAACTCGGGCTAAGTTTCCTCTGTTTTCCGAATCTCGTCACACCCTACCGGGGTGGTACCTTCAAGAAGACCCACCGTCAACCTGAACTCCAAGCGTCGTCGCCGATCATCCGCACAACTTCTGTTGACTCTGAGCTGCCAATAACCTCTTCTGGATAAGCTTCACCCTATCCATATCCTGCTGAACAAGTATGAACCAACTATCTGAACCTTGCCAACATCGAACCAATCGAACGGCAACTTACATTTCCGTCCCTACAAGGCGTCATAAAGCGACATTCGAATACTGAAATGGTAGCTATTAAAACACTCCCTCAACGGAGACAACAATCCTCACAGCTACCCCTGAAATCCACACACTGGCCCGAGGGCGAATGCGATACTGAGACTTACCTGAGTTCCTAACCCTGCCTGGTAAAACTTCCCGAAAAGAAACAACCAACTTGGGCTCCACTGTCTGTCATAAGGTGAAGGTAGGCACCTCGTGCAGCCTTACAACCTTCCTGATATAACATCTCGCATAACCCTCTGCCGAGTAAACGATCTTGACTGAAAGATAATATGGGCTGACCTCATCGCCCGACCATCGTTGAACGCATCCACTAACTCGCACGATGGTTAACTAAACTTGGGCCTAACACCTCGTGACCTACCACCGGCGGACCACCACAACCGACCACCATAAAATAGGTCGCGGGTTGACCCGCGGCATGGCCTCAACCCGACCCACTCTCGCGTAAAACCCTTGCTCCCAGATCCGGAACGATCTCACTAATCAAGTCACGAAAACCTAGTGGTCTTCTTAGTTCAACTACCCTCTTTCATTCCACACTACTCAGGGACTTATCACACAATATATCTCACGTGCACTATGCACTCCGATAAGGATCAAACATAACAATACATCTTTACTCGAGATGGCCTTACCTCTAAGGTCTCCACGTATAACATTCTAAGGCTCACACTTTCTCTATCCCCCAAACTTACCCGGTTAACTAACCATAATTTTTAATCACAACTAACACTATACTTAAAATATACTCATCTTAACACACATACTAATCTCTAGAGGGTTAAGAATATACCTGTATCTACGCTGCACTTCCCCTAGGTCGTTCTAATCAATCCCGCCCTGTTGGGCGCATAGCTGGGGAAGGTGATGAACTAGCCACAGATCCCGAAGGCTGAGTCTCCACATCCGCACCACCTTTGGTTGGATAATTTCTCGCAAATGGCCCCGCCGCCGCAAAAAAACCGCCAGTAGTACAACACTTCGAATGACACCTACCACAACGGCCACACCGAGGTGGGGGTGGCCTCCTCTGGCTAACGCCCCTTCCTCTCCGAACCACTGAATCCGCAACTGATCTGATAGGCTGAGTCCTCCTACTTGCATCCTTCCTCATAGAACATTCTCGCATACGGCCCCGACGGCCGCAGTAAAACAAGAACCATCAAAAGACGACATTCCCGATAACGCACGCCACATCGTGAACACCGAGGAAAATCGAACCACGCGAGGGACACTGCATCGGCGAGGCGCATGTCTAATTCTGCCGAGGCGTTCGCTCGAGAGTTACCAAATGATCCTGCCAATCGGGCCCTCTTTTGCTGATCTTGGTTAATCTGTCGATCTCTACGTCTCTCAGCCTGCTGCACATAAGCCTGAACGCAAGCCAAGCTCATTCTTGACTGAAGAGCTACTTCTTCACAACCCTTCTTTAGATAATCATCAATACCCTTGATATATCGACATAAAATACTCTCTGGTTGCCAAATCCTTGCTAGTAACAGGCCGCCTCCTTGCAATCCATATTTTCTCGCTTCCTAGTCGTGGGCGAAGGTCCAGATGTCATGGCCGCAGAGGGAATCGCTGCCGCCGTGACAAACTCACTGGGTTGGCGACGCCTCGTAACTCCTCGAATGAAGCATCACCCAGTGATGATTGGGCCTGCGTGCTTCTAACTCTCAATACTTACTCGCAGCCTCCGCTTTGCCCTTCTGGGCCCGAAGCCTAAGCGCGAGGCATAATCGTAAAGGAAAGGAATACGTTAGAGGTCCAACTTATAACACGCCTCTAAGGCACGTTCTCCGAGTGAGAAGAATGGAAACCAATCCTAAATATCCTATAGCCTCGATTATTGGTATGGTGCACAACATACCGATAATCAAGACTTACTAGATACTCAGACACTTTCCGAGGATTAATCGCTCGATACCACTTTTGTCACGACTGCCCGGTTCGTGGATCGTGCCTTACCCGCACCCAAGTAGTCATACATCGAGTAATCATGAATATAAAACAACCAAGATATGAAGCGATAAATTGAGACACGCTTATCTCAAGAAAAGTTGCCTTTCGCATATATATATAAATACCCAAAGTGAAAGCATATCCCAACCTTTTAACAGGCTACGCACTTAATGATTTATAACAACAATGGCGGGACAGGCCCCGCCATACCCTGAATACAAATACCTATAACGGCAGGGACCATACAAAAGCAAAGCCTCCGAGAAACGGAGCTTTCCCAAACGTGAAACGATGATCCTAAGAGCGGGGATCAACAACAGAGTACCTTTACTGCAGATGAACGCACCCAAGGAGGTCAAGATAACAGTACCAAGTATGTGAAATCGAAATATCAGTAAATGAAATCATAGTAGTCTATATAAAGCAGGAGACATGTATGATAACCAAACTACAGTTCACAATAAATAAGCAGTCATGTCAAGTCAGGGACTCACGCCCTTAAAGCCATCACTCAAATGTAACTATGGGTCTCACGCCCATAACATAAACAAGAGCGAAATGGATATATCAGAATCGGTCTTTTCTAGGCCGCTAATGATCGAAGCAAGGCCGATCGCCCATAGTATCATTATGCGTGCCTAATCCTGGACTTCCCGCATCCCGCATAGGTCACACATAGACCCACATAGGTCGTATAGACCCGCATCGGGGGTAGCTAACCCCGGTACCCTCCTGGACTCCCGCAGCCCGCATAGGTCACACATAGACCCGCATAGGTCGTATAGACCCGCATCGGGGGTAGCTAACCCCGGTACCCTCCTGGAGTCCCGCAATCTGCATAGTCTCAATAGACCGCATAGTCACACAGACCGCATAGGGCATCCCCCGCATCGGGATAAAACACCCGGAATGATCAATCCTGGAGCATACCGCTGCTCCGCATAGTCACATAGACCGCATAGGTCGTATAGACCCGCATCAAGGGTGGCAAGCCCTCGGTATAATAAGTCAAGGGGGTATGTGATATAATAACAGGACAACGGGCTTAAAGTTTAGCAACGTAAGCACAACAAGAATATCACAAGATACTAACACACGTAGCATCCTAACATGTTTACTTATCCAATCAACAAGAAAATACTACAAGGCTATCACAAACCAATACAATCAAGTTCTCCACACAAGGTACTTTCTACTTTATGTTAACAAGTTCGGGAGTTTATCCCCAAAGTACTTCATACAATAACTGTTTAAAAGATCCGTTTCTTTCACGAAAGTCACACAATACCCGTGGTATAAAAAAATAGTGTGACTATCTTTTTAAGTAAATCAAAACACTTCTCTTTGTAAAATCAAGTAACAACCTTATGTTCCAAACGTTCAAGTTTTCCTAATTTCAAATGCTCAAGTTTCTCATTTTCGAAAGGTTTCGTAGTTCATAGTTTTAATCACTCAATGATATAATTCTCCTTTAAAACAATTTGAGAAACATATGCCTTATATGTGAGTAGGTTATTCTTGTTCATAATCAATCTTATTTAAGCAGCCATGATCTAGGAAATGTAATATCATTTTGTCTCATCTTAGCTTCTATGCAGATGGAGGTTTCTACTGGTTTTAATAATACTTTATTAGTCAATACATTTCCCTTTATTAACGCTCGCATGGTGTGTTCGATACTTATTCGATTTCAAATCAAGAAACATTATTCCTTTTTTAAAAACCAAGTACTCATTACTCACGAATGAGGTTTCACACAAAATTCATTTAAGTCAAGTCTCTTAACTTCTAAAATTTATAAACCATTCTTCTTATCTCTCTTAAGCCGTTATACCTAACTCCCCATAAAGCTAGTATAACTCTTAAGCTTTTAAAAACCAAGCATTACTCTTCTATTAAAAAAATGATTCAGTATTCTTTTGAAATGCTTCAAGATCCTTATTATTCAGGCTTAAGTCACAAGACATTGCCGTAAGTATTATTCAGGCTTAAGTCAAAAGACATTGCCGTAATTATTATTCAGGCTTAAGTCAAAAGACATTGCCGTAATTATTATTCAGTTCACACACGCACGCTCACCGTACTATATATATTTAAAATATCATGCTCAAGAGTATAGGAAGAATCACATACCTCGCGACGATTATCGACTATTAGCAAAACGCTCCACGGCTATAACCCGGCTAGCCTTGTCCACCTTCCAAGTAGAACATGCTACTCGCAGATCATTCAACCTATAAAAGGTTATACAAGTCTATCAAAGCCTAGACTACTCTTGTAGAATATTCTTCTGATATGATTCCAGTTCAAGTCTATTCTGTAATATCCTTCTATTACAATTCAATTCTCTTCTATGAATCTTATATTCATTTCTATACAACTACAGTATGTAATTTCCAATCACAAATAGAAGGATAGGATTATTTACCTCGGTAAGCCCAAAATTATCCAAGTTTAATGTCGATCCTGAGCAACGTTTAGCTCCTACTCCGGGTGCTCCAACCCGCTCCAAACAACCCTTAGAAGTTCTACGCAACTTCTTCTTAATACTCCAACCAACTATGGAGATTTTCCTTAGGGTTTCATTTTTTACTAAGGAAGTATAGATAGTATTTGGGCTTTTAGTATAGAGGGGACTTTGGAAATACTACAAAGTATAAGGGCAAAAGTACTTTGCCATAGCAACAATACTTGAAGAGTATTTTCTACTAAGGAAGGGGGGGTTGGTTTCGGCTAGCTCTTAAGAGAGGGGGGGGGGGGGACTTAGACGAGAACAACTCTCAAAGGGGGAGGGATTTCAAGACTTGGAAAAATGATTTTTGGATGAAGAAAGTCTTCAAGTTAGGGGAGTATTTATAGGCCAACCAAGGGCCAACCAATGGCCAAGATCAAACCAAGTGTCATGCAAGTGTAGGGCTAGGATTCATCCAAGTACACCTTATCCATCTACCACACCAACTACACAAAATATCCTACCTAACCCAAAACCCCATTTCGTCCAAATGCCGCCCCAATTCACGCCCAATGTGAGGGCGATCGGTGTATTTTATATACACCTTTGAGTCGATTTTAGTGAGTCTTTTGTCCCATTTTGCACATATAAGTGTCGGATTAGGATAGTTTTTCTTTCTTTTGAGTCAAAGTGGTTAAAATGGCCAAATGGCGGCAAAGGAGCCAAAAGAGGGCAAACGAGGAGATGCCAGAGTCAAAACAGAAAGTGGCGAACGAGGCTAAAATCAGACAGCTGCGGCCTCCCGCAGCCAACGCAGGGCGCGCGCCACTATTCGGAGAGGCGAGACTGCGCGGGCGCCTCAGTGCAGCGATGCAGGGCCGCGGCGCCTAAACATCCGAGGAGCTACAGAAGATCCGCGCGGCGCTTCTCGAGATACAGCGTGGCCGCGCCAAAACACCCGACGGATTGCAGAACTTCCGGCGCCGCGGCGCCTGTCTGCAGGGCCGCGGCGCCGACGCGGAAAAATTAGGTCTTTTGACGAAATTCTGGGCCAGGCCTGAAGGAAAAGAAGGAGGCGTTTTTAAACCTATATAAGGAGAACCCTAGGCAGTTTTCAAGGGTTCCCCTTCTTGCACAACTCAAGACTTTTGCTTGGAGATTGGATACCATTAATTTAGTAATTTCTTTTCCTTTTTCTTTACTTTATTTCAATTCTGCATGATGAACATGGAATTAGTTCTTGTCATCTTTATGGCTAGGAACTAATTCTCTTATAGGGCTTTCTATGTTGAACTGCTTGAAACTTATGTTATAAATTAATGCATGCTTATGGTTATTGTTCTTATTGAGAGATCTATCCAATAATTGAGTTGAATTCTTGGTAATTAATTGACAACTAATTATCACTATATGATTTCTAATCAGATTCTGAAAAGGGGGGATTGTGAATATGTTGTAAGTTGGGTAGACATTCTTGGATTGGGGATGAAAATACCTCAATTATTTATGTAGCGTTGATGAGAGGCTTAACAACCCTAATTTTGCGCATTGTGCGTGACGGTCAACTAGGTTTTTGTTCTTAATCCTCCTATAAAGTTGCCCTTATCAGCGAAAGTTAGGTAAGGAACGATACTGGGGTTGAGTGTTTATATAACCCTAACGGGAGTATAAAATGATTTCGTAAACCTGCTTTCTCCAAAAGAAGAATACCATAAGTAATGCATTAGTAAGTAGCATGTTTAATAGTAAGGATACATAGAAGCCCTATTCTCATCACAACTGAAGTAAACCTTTTAGTTAAATAGCTTTTATAATTCTTAGTCATAAACAACCAATCAATCATACATTCACCAAATAGATACTAGAAAATAGATAATTGGTACTTGAACCCTAATCCCAGAGGACGATATTCGGTCTTATCTAAGACTATACTACTTGATACGATAACGTGCACTTGCGTTTAAGTGTGTGCATCTTAACGCGCATCAAGTTTTTGGCGCCGTTGCCGGGGATTAGGCATAGTTCAATATCAAATTTATCTATTTTTAATTTCTAATTTGGTTTTTATTTTTTCTTTAAATTATTTATTTTATTTTCTTGTAAAAAAAAAAAAAACAAGTGTGCCGTGATTCGCTGTTGGTTTTGATTCATCTCAGGGATCCTTAAGACATGAATTTCTACTGTCAATATGATCGAGCTCCAACCATAGAAGAAGAGAGGGAGGAATTGCGAGAAGTTATACTCAGTCTCACGAGGTACCAAGCTCAGTTCATGGACGAAACAAGAATGGCCATGATGAAGAAGTTGGAAACGCAAATAGCAGAACTCGCAATCATATTCAACAGCGAACAACAAATTGAGGAGCCCGAACCAAACCCAACTATTGAAGAATATGGTGAGATAGTTGGTGTAGAAAAGGAAAGGATAGCAGAGATTCAATTATTTACCTTCTTGGATTCTGTGGAAATTCTTTTTCTTACACCTATTACAGAAGAAACACCACTAGCTATCACGGCTGATTCCCAATTAGGAAGCCCATACCATCAAGGGTACCCCCTAGAGTTGAGAGATGTAGAGAAGTTCACGGATTCCTACATTATAGAAAGCATAAAAGACAAGCCTACTTGGGGGATAATTGTGTTTTTAAGGCTCTTGTTTGAACAAATGGTTGTAGGGAAATTGAGGACTACAACAATAAATTTATGGATTGCAAGCGTTCGCGTAGGATCCAATGGGCACTCGTAAAGGTTAAAGGCGTCCATTAAAAGACGTTAAAGACAACATTGGGAGGAGGCAACCCAACGTTTTCAATTATGTTATTTTAATTTCTGTCTTTAAGTTTATTTTATTTTGTCTAGAACAATCTCACGGTCTTGGGTTCTTGTGTTTGTGATGTAATTGATAGGTCTGGAAATAAATCAAGGCGAAAAATCAATAAAACCGTAATTTCCAAAAATCGGAAGCGCCAGAGCAGGCTACGCCAAAAGAACTGAACATGCGCAGAAGTGGCCGCGCGCCAGAGCAGGCGCGCGCTAAAAGAATCGAACAGCGCAGAAGTAGGCCATGGCCAGAGCAGGGTCATGGCGACAAAAATTTCAGAAAATTTGCCAAATTTAGCCATACAGAAAGTCCCGGGCGAGCGCAGAAGATTAGCCAAGGCTAAAGCAGGCCACTACGCCAAAGCGGAATTAAACTTAAAAACGCCCAAAAATCAGATTTTCCCCAATTCCAATATCAAAAACCTAACCTTCCCTCTCCAAAAACCCACGAAATTCCAGAAATTTGCCCACAAATCCTCCACAAATCCAACACAACCACAAGCTAAACTCTTAAATTCCTAAAAACCCCCAACCATCTCAAACAACGAAGCTCCATTCCATACCCTCAACCCACCAATTGAAACAAGAACAACGTGAAGCTCTCATAAAAAGGTAATCCCTTTCTTTGTTCTTGAATCCTTTTACTGAAGTCATAAGGAGGTAGTAGTTTGGAGGAGTATTGTAGTTGGAGTAGTTTGGGTGCTGAAAAGTGATTGTGAAGTTTGGAGAAAAGAGTAGAAAAGGAGGTTGTGGGTATTGAGTAGAAAGGTTGAAGTTTGGGGGTGTTGTGTTCGCTGCTAGTTGTTGATTTTGTAGAGACATTGTGCCACTAAATTGTAAATTCGAAAAGCTTTAACCATGGCCACTGAGAAAAGAAGAGGCTCCACATCCACCCCAACCCCACAATATGACGAAAGTAGGTTTGTAAGCTCAAGCCTCTCAAAGATACAAAAGCTGATACTGCACTTTAATACCGTAAAGGAATGGACTACGGCGTCATTTGGAGAAGGAGATGTTTATGAGCCCATTCGCGATGATTGAGTTAAGAGAGTGGAGAAAATTTATGAACCCTAAGATAACACCAAAGAAACACAACAATGGTGCGAGAATTTTATGCCAACTTTCCGGAGAAGGTGGAAAGGGGATGCTTTGTAAGGGGAAGCTATGTGCCTGTGACGGCAGAAAATATTAATATACAATTGAAAACAGTTGATGTTGAAGAAATAAGTGATTGGAATCACTTTAGAACATTGTCTAGAAGCATTGACCACATCGACTGGAATGCCGTTGCAGACACCGTGAGCTACCAGGGAGCTACTTTTGAGATTGGAAGAAATGGATCGAGAGCACTGAGCAGGTGCCAATTCAACAAGGCATCCAAGGCTTGGCTGTATTTTGTCAGTGCCCGCATGATTCCATCCACACACTTCACCAGAGTGCCAAAAGATATGGTTAAGTTAATTTATGGAATTATGAGGGGGCTGACAATTGATGTGGGGAAAGAAATAGTGCAGAGCATTGAAGAAATCAGCAGGTTGGCGACGACAGGCGGATTGGGACATGGCTCAGTTATCACCAAGCTATGTCACATGAGTGCGGTCCCACAACTACCCACTGACACTCATGAGAGGAACCAACTGCCGGTGTCCTATGGGATAGTGCACTCTTTCCCAGACCCAAGCCCCCCAGCAGCCAGACGGAGAGTACAACCACCAGCAGCAGCAGCAGCAGAGGCCGCCATGGATGAAGATGAGCCTGAAAGAGGGGCTCAATATGAGGCAGGACCCAGCCACCGGCCAACCACAGGAGCAGAACCTTCAGAACCCACAATGGGGCAATTGTACCAACATCAGAGGGAGATGATGCAGACCTTGCAAACAGTAGTACAAGGACAGCAAGAAACAAGGCAACAAATCAACGAGCTGAGTGCCTTGTTCAACCAATGGTCGATGCATTATCCACCGCCACCACCACCATTTTAGCCAAAGTCTGTAAGTGTCTTTTTTTTCTTTTATTTTCTTTGAGTCTTGCACACATTGGGGACAATGTGTGATTTAAGTTTGGGGGTGTTTTATTTGTGTGTCATGTTATGTTTTATTTAAGTCTTTTTATTTGTTTTATGTTTATTTTGAGTCACCAAATTTTTTTCTTTTTGAGTCATAATTGCCTGTTAAAGATCATGTATGCTGTAGTTGCTAGAAACACCTAGTGAAGTAAGGTGGAATAATGTAAAGGAATTGAAGCAACTATCTAAACACTTAGGTTAGATATGCCAAAAACTCACAGATTCTGTCTATTTGGAGTTTCTTGCTTGAGTTATGCATGTTAAATGATAAATGCCTATGTGTTATGATTGCTTGCTATTTGAGGCGAAATAGTTAGGATATGCATGTTAGGGAGATGACTCATACATTTCTTTGATAGCCAATTCTTACCATTCTTTTCTATCCTGTACTTTAAAAACGTCCCTAGTCAGCCCCATTGAGCCTAAATTTGAAACTTTTTCTTTGACACCCTATATTCCCACAAATTGTACCATAAGTGAAAAATATGAAATAGTGGAGTACATTGTGTTAAAAAGAAGAAACAAAAAGAGTGAACAAGTTTGATGCACCCCAATGGAAAAGTAATAAGAAAGAGGCAAAAGCCTAAGTTTGGGGGTGCCTATTAGTATAATACACTTCACTCTTCCAAAACAAAAGAGGGGAAGGATAGAATTGAAGTGAAGGAAAGAATCAAAAAGAAAAAGGGAAAAATTGAAAAGCCAAAAGAGCTTATGGTACAGAAAAATGAGCCTAAATGCCTATCTTTACCAACCCCTACCTAAGCCTACATTACAACCCTTAAAGTCCTGAAGATCTCTTTTATGCATATCTAGAATTAGTGGAGAATAGCAAGTAAGAATGCCATAGGAATTCTTGAATTTATATGCATGATTTAGTATATTGACTTCCATTAAGCATGATGAATATGAGTTTGCGAAATATTTAGCTTCATGTTGTTAGTGTGCTGAAAAATTTCATGCTATATGTTCCTGCATATTATTCTGCTAACCTTCATGTTTTTCTAGTTAACATTTATGCAGCAAAAGTGATCAATGGCAGGGAGTCCTTTTATTTTTCGTTCTTTAATTTTTTTTTTTTTTTTTTATATTGTATTTCTTTCTATCTTTGCTCGAGGGCGAGCAAAGGTTAAGTTTGGGGGTATTTGATCGGTGTATTTTATATACACCTTTTGAGTCAGTTTTAGTGAGTCTTTTGTCCCATTTTGCACATATAAGTGTCGTATTACGATAGTTTTTCTTTCTTTTGAGTCAAAGTGGTTAAAATGGCCAAATGGCGGAAAAGGAACAAAAAGAGGGCAAAAGAGATGCGAGCCGAAAGTGATGAAAGTGGCGACGAGGCTAAAATCAGCGCGGCTCCTCGCAGTAAATGCAGGTCGCGCGCGCCACTATTCGAGAGGCGAAGACTCCGGCACATGGCGCCAGTGCCAGATGGCGCGCGCGCTAAACATCCGGAGGAGCTACAGAAGATCCAGCGGCGCCGCATGCCAGATAGCGTGGGCGCGGCGCCAAAACACCCGACGGATTGCAGAACTTCCGGAGCCGCGGCGCCGACGCGGAAAAATTAGGTCTGTTGACGACAGTCTGGGGCAGGCCTGAAGGAAAAGAAGGAGGCGTTGTTAAACCTATATAAGGAGAACCCTAGGCGCTTTCAAGGTTCCTTCTTGCACAACTCAAGACTTTTGCTTGGAGATTGGATACCATTAATTTAGTAATTTCTTTTCCTTTTTCTTTACTTTATTTCAATTCTGCATGATGAACATGGAATTAGTTTTTGTCATCTTTATGGCTAGGAACTAATTCTCTTATAGGGCTTTCTATGTTGAACTGCTTGAAACTTATGTTATAAATTAATGCATGCTTATGGTTATTGTTCTTATTGAGAGATCTATCCAATAATTGAGTTGAATTCTTGGTAATTAATTGACAACTAATTATCACTATATGATTTCTAATCAGATTCTGAAAAGGGGGGATTGTGAATATGCTGTAAGTTGGGTAGACATTCTTGGATTGGGGATGAAAATACCTCAATTATTTATGTAGCGTTGATGAGAGGCTTAACAACCCTAATTTTGCGCATTGTGCGTGACGGTCAACTAGGTTTTTGTTCTTAATCCTCCTATAAAGTTGCCCTTATCGTGAAAGTTAGGTAAGGAACGATATCGGGTTGAGTGTTTATATAACCTAACGGGAGTATAAAACGATTTCAGAACCCGCTTTCTCCAAAAGAAGAATACCATAAGTAATGCATTAGTAAGTAGCATGTTTAATAGTAAGGATACATAGAAGCCCTATTCTCATCACAACTGAAGTAAACCTTTTAGTTAAATAGCTTTTATAATTCTTAGTCATAAACAACCAATCAATCATACATTCACCAAATAGATACTAGAAAATAGATAATTGGTACTTGAACCCTAATCCCAGAGGACGATATTCGGTCTTATCTAAGACTATACTACTTGATACGATAACGTGCACTTGCGTTTAAGTGTGTGCATCTTAACGCGCATCAGTGACACATGTCACCCTCCCGTTGGTCCAAAATGTTTCGTCTCTCGGAAAAATCCGCAAAAATTATAAATGACATAGCCGGAATTTTCCCTTCGCAAGTTTAGTAAAACGTTTCGTCGAAAAACGACTCTAATCGGGTGTTGTGCACAAAAGTTTTCGCCCCTAGCCTACTTTTAAGGCTCAAATTTCTACGTACGTCCTCACGTACATACTCTGAAAATATGGGGTATAACATAGAAGTTGCGTAGAACTTCTAAGGGTTGTTTGGAGCGGGTTGGAGCGCCCACAGTAGGAGCTAAACGTTGCTCAGGATCGACATTTAAACTTGGATAATTATGGGCTTATCGAGGTAAATATCTTGTCTCCCTATTGTAATTGAGTTTACATACTATTGAAGTATAAGAATAAGTATAAGTGTATACAAGGAAGGTATATAAGAAGAGAATTGAACTGTACTTACATAGGACTGTATTTACAGTATACTTGTGAAGTTTGACGGGTAGGGAAGTGCTGCCCAATTTTCCGTAGAAACTTGTATCTAGATTTATTCTACCGAGTAGTCTAGACGTTGATAGACTTATATAACCTTTATAGGTTGAAAGTTCTGCAAGTAGCATGTTCTACTTGAAAGGTGGACAAGGCTAGCCGGGTCATAGCCGTGGAGCGTTTTGCTAATAGTCGATAATCGTCGCGAGGTATGTGATTCTTCCTATACTCTTGAGCATGATATTTTAAAATATATAGTACGGTAGACGTACGTGTGTTAACTGAATAATAATTACGGCAATGTCTTTTGACTTAAGCCTGAATAATAATTACGGCAATGTCTTTTGACTTAAGCCTGGATAATAATTACGACAATGTCTTTTGACTTAAGCCTGAATAATCTTGAAGTATTTCAAAAGAATACTGAATCATTTTTAACAGAAGAGTAATACTTGGTTTTAAAATCTTAAGAGTTATACTAGCTTTATAGGAAGTTAGGTATAACGGCTTAAGAGAGATAAAAAGAATGGTTTATTGATTTTAGAAGTTAAGAGACTTGATCTTAAAAGATAAGAGACTTGACTTAATTGAATTAATCTGAATTTTGTTAACAAAGTGTGAAACCTCATTCGTGAGTAATGAGTACTTGGTTTTTAAAAAGGAATAATGTTTTACTGATTTCGGAAATCAGAATAAGTATCGAACAAACCACAGCAGCGCTAATAAAGGGGAAATGTATTGACTATTAAAGTATTATTAACACCAGTAGAAACCTCCATCTGCATAGAAGCTAAGATGAGATAAAATGATATTACATTTCCTAGATCATGGCTGCTTTAATAAGATTGTTATAAACAAGAATAACCTACTCACATATCAGACATATGTTTCTCAAATTGCTTTCAAAGAGAATTATATCATTAAGTGATTTATACTATGAACTACGAAACCTTTCGAAAATGAGAAACTTGAGTAATTGAAATTAGGCAAACTTGAACGTTTGGAAAAGAATGTTGTTACTTGATTTTACAAAGAGTAGTGTTTTGATTTACTTCAAAAGATAGTCACTCTATTTTTATACTACGGGTATTGTGTGACTTTTGTGAAAGAAACGGATCTTTTAAAGAATTAATGTATGAAGTACTTTGGGGATAAAAACCCGATCTTGTTAATCATATAGTAGAAAGTACCTTGTGTGAATAACTTGATTGTGTTGGTTTGTGATAGTCTTGTAATACTTTCTTGTTGATTTGATAAGTAATCATGCTAGGATGCTACGTGTGTTAGTATCTTGTGATGATTGTGTAAAGGGGTTTCCCTCGATTGCGCTTAAGTTGTTTAACGATCAGCCGTTATGTTGGTATTGTACCTGTTATACCCCGTATTTCCAGAGTATGTACGTGAGGGCGTACGTATAAGAATTTGAGCCTTAAGATTAGGCAAGGTTCGAAATTGGGCACAAGTGCCGAAAAGAGTCGTTTTCCGACGAAACGTTTCCACAGCTTACGTAGGGAAAATTCCGGCTATGTCATTAATAATTTTTGCGGATTTTTCCGAGAGACGAAACATTTTGGACCAACGGGAGGGGGACAAGTGTCACCCTCCCATTGGAAGCAAGTGGACGACAAAGCTAGACCTTTTGCACGTTTTTGGTGTTGAAATTTTGGTCAAGGGTTAGGTAGGATATTTTGTGTAGATGGATAAGGTAGCACATGGCTAAATCTTGGCCTTACACTTGCTATGCACTTGTCTTCATCTTGGCCATTGGTTGGCCTTCACTTGACCTATAAATACCCTCTAAGTTGAAGACTTTCTTCATCCAAAACTTGAGCAATCTATCTAAGTCTCAAAATACTCCTCCTCTTGTTCTCTCCCACCACACCCCTCCCCTTTGAGAAGCCCTTTGGCCGAGAGCTTCCTCCCCTTTGTAGTGGTTAGCAGTGGGTACCCCCAAATTTAGTTGTTTTCGTATAATACCTCTTGTTGTGGTATAGAAATACTCTCCTAGTATTGTTGAAATGTCCAAATACCTTGGCCCAAATACCTTGTAGTTTTCCCAAGGTTACACTTATACAAAGCCCAGAAAATACTATTATACTTCCTTTAGCCACTAAACGAAACCCTAAGGAAATCTTCATTGATAGTTGAAGTATTTGAGTAGAATTTTGTTAGAACTTATAAGTGTTGTTTGGAGGCGGAGCGCACGGAGTAGGAGCTAAACCTTGCTCAGGATCGACATATAAACTCGGATAATTTTGGGCTTATCGAGGTAAACACTCTTGACCTTCTATTGTAATTGGAAATTACATGTTGTAGGAATATATAGTTGAAGTATACTATATATAGAACTGAACATTATAATTGTGCGGCAATGTCTTTTGACTTAAGCTGAATAATACTTACAGAATGTCTTGCGACTTAAGCTGAATTTAAAGAAGAGAATCAATCAGTAATTACATAGGACTCAGACATGAGACTTGTGTAGCATTCTTTGTGTAGTAGAATTGTACACGTCAGGTTAGACGGCAAACCCCCGGTTGGCTTGGTAGCCTACGATAGAGAGAGATTTACGCTGTCATGGGAGGTGTCACGAAATTTCTGTAGAATATTCTACATTGAGATCTAAGATGTTAATAGGCGCCTTGTGGCCTCTATAGGTTGAAATACTACGTGTGGCGTGGTCTACTTGGCTTAAGGTGTAGCCGACGGTTTGAGGTACTGGGAGCGTTTTGCTATTAGTCGATAATCGTCGCGAGGTATGTGAACCTCTCCCTATCTTTTCTAGCATGATATGTGTGTAACTATGTAGTACGGTAGACGTACATGTGCTAAATGTATTTGATTGGTTTAAAACATAAAGTGTTACGACAGCTTTATGGCAAGTTGGTTATAACAGCTTTATGTAGGTAAGGAAATGCTTTGTGGTTTTAAAAAGGTAACTGATTTGACTTATAACTGACTTGTTGTGTAATAGCAAAGAATCTTGAAGTATTTCAAAAGAATGCTGAATCATCTTTAACAGAAGAGTAATACTTGGTTTTGAAAACATAAGAGTTATACTAGCTTTATGGGAAGTTAGGTATAACGTCTTAAGAGAGAATGGTTTTACTGATTTCTAGAAGTTAAGAGACTTAATCTTAAAAGATAAGAGACTTGACTTGATATGGATGTTAGTGTGAAACCTCATTCGTGAGTAATGAGTACCTGGTTGTAAAAGGAATAATGTTTTACTGATTCGGAAATCAGAATAAGTATCGAACAAACCACTGCAGCGCTAATAAAGGAAAATGTAATGACTAATGAAGTATTATTAAAACCAGTAGAAACCTCCATCTGCATAGAAGCTAAGATGAGACAAAATGAGATTACATTTTCTAGATCATGGCTGCTTAATAAGATTGATTATGAACAAGAATAACCTACTCGCCTAGGGCATATGTTACTCAATCGTTTTAAAAAGAGATTAAGACATTGAACTATGAAACTTTTCTATAAAGAGACTGGCGTAATTGAAATTAGGCAAACTGGAACTTTAGGGTAAAGAAAGGCATTGTGTTGTCTTAAAATGGTTTAAAACATAAAGTGTTATAAATGTTATGGGAAGTTGGTTATAACGACTTTATGAAAACAAAAGAAGGGTTTTTATCACTGGTTTTAATGTGGTAACTTGACTTTAAAAAGAGAAGTGTTTTGGTCTAAAAAGAAGGCATGGTATTGCCTTAATTTGGTTTTAAAAAGGATAGTATGGAAGTTGTTTTGGTTTACTTAAAAGATATAAGTCACTCTATTTTATGCTACGGGTATCGGGTGACTTTTATAAAAAGGGAATGGATCTTTAAAAAGGAATTTAACGTACGTAGTACTTTAGGATTTAAACCCGGACTTTGACATAAAATGAAAGTACCTGGAGTTGTGGATAACTTGCCTATGCTTGTTGTTGTGTAACTTGCCTATGCTTGTTGTTGTGTAACTTGCCTATGCTTGTTGTGACAGCCTTTGTTATGCAAGAATTGTGTTCTATATTACCGCGTCTCTCAATGGAGGGCCGGTTGACTCGTTGAGGACTTACTTGGACGTACCGGCAGTGACGGAAAATTCCACGGGTATGCTCCTGATGATAGTGTTATTCCATGGACTAGCTCTCCATGAGGTTTCTTACCTTCGCCCGTACCCGGTGGTCGGCCAGACTTGCCCCGCCTCGTGGCTGATTCGGCCTTGGTACTGGTAGTTAGCCCTCGCGACTTGCCTGCTCAGTAGTGGCGAAGTCTCGTGATACGCCTGGTACCCGGTGGTCACCAGATTGCCCCGGCCACCATGTGACCGCCTTGGTATCTGGTAGTCGGCTCGCACTTGCCCCGCGTGTCGCCTTCGTGGATTGGTTGTATTGTATTGGTATTACGGCTTTGGCATCGTGTAGGACTTGGTTTTCAAGTGTACTTTGATGTTATCATCATATCATCGCCAGCTGGAGGAAGGTATTCCACGGGCATGACTGATGTTGTGGCGTGAGACCCATAATTATATTTGAGTAAATGACCCGGAGGGCGTGAGACCCTGACTTGATATAACTGTTATATGTGTGTACTGTAGTTTGGTTTCATACATGTCTCCTGCTTTATATAGACTATTATGATTTCATTTACGATTTACGCTTTCACATACTTGGTACTGTTATCGACCTCCTTCGGGCCGTTCATGCCGCAGTAGAAGTACATCATTGCCGATCCCCGCTTAGGATCACCTTCAGCGTATTGGGAAGCTCCGTTCCTTCTGAGGCTTATCTTTGTATGTTACCACGATGTCTGTAGGTTCTGTACATTCGTGGGTATGGCGGCCCCGTCCCGTCATAGTTGTTGTAAAAATCTTAGAGGTGCAGTAATTGCCAGGCGGGGTTGTAAGGATTGTAATCGCTCGACGTTTAAGTATATATGTTGAAAGGCAACCGCTTGCTGGCCTGCTTATTTATTATATCTCTCATTTCATGTTCATGTTTTATTTCCGCTGATTTTCTCTCGATGTTGTATCACTAGGGTGCCCGGTAGGCACGATCACGCCCTGATTCGGTCGTGACAAAGTGGTATCAGAGCGATTAGTCCTCTGAAAGTGTCTACGCATCGTGTCTAGTAGAGTCTTGATTATCGTGTGTTGTGCACCACATCTATAATCGGAGGTCGCAGGACATTTAGGTTGGTTTCCATTCCTCTCATTACGAGATCGTGCCTTAGAGCCGTAATAAGATGGACCTCCGACATACTTCGCTTTTACCGCTATGCCTCCGCAGGCAACCCGCCTGGCGGCAAGGCAAAGCAGAGGAGTCGCGAGTGAGCAATGCGAGACCACAAGACTGAGCCTCCACCCCGCGATGCAGGCAGAGGAGATGAGTCACAAGGAGTGGCCCGATTAATGGCCGTGGTCAGGCGGACTTGAGGATAGCCGGACGCGTCGCCCAGAGCACCGCCGTTCACCCTAGATCGATAGTTCGAGGCTACGGGATTTTCCGAGTTGCAGAGCCGCGAGTTTTATGGGTCGAGGCACGAGGATGATCCGCAGGAGTTCATCCGATTCGCTACATGATCGCGAGAGTGATCAAGGCATCGGAGACCGAGTCGGTGGTCCTAGGTTCGCATCGGGCTGCGTGATACCGCAGCCGATCGTTTGATTCGCGGAGCCGTCCCGGGAGAGCATGCACTTCCACTTTATGGGACGAAGTTCTCGAGGCCTTTCTTGCACATTTCTTGCCTCCACAAATGAGGAGGGCTCGGCCGGCGATTTTTGGTGTTGCGTAATCCGCGTACGGTTCGGGAGTACAATGTGGAGTTCGACTCATTAGCCCGGTACGTCCCCGCGTTGGTAGCTAGTATGGAGGATCGAGTGCACCGATATGTTACAGGGCTCGATGATCACCTAACCGAGAGTTGTTCGGGTGTAGCTCTTCACCGCATGGACATTGCTCGCACGCAGCGTATGCACTGATGTGAGGCGGATAAATCGACGGAATGACCAGATCAGCGAAGAGGGTCGAAACAGCAGGTCCTTTGGTGACTTTCGAGGCGGACCGCCAAGAAGAAAGCCGCTTATGCGCCTCCACCGATTCAGAGTGGTCCTCCACGCCGGGACCTTGGGATATTCGAGAGCGGTCGTGGCTTCCGAGTTTCAGATTTTCGGGAGTAGAGTGCTCGCGGATGACGAGGTTGCCCTTGTCTCAGGTGTGGCCGCCAGGAAAACTTCATGGGAGAGTGTCGCATCGACTTGGGAGGTTGTTATTCTTGCGGTCAACAGGCCATCTGGCGAGAGATCGTCCGACTGGGTAGCGCTGGTAGATAGCACAGACTACTGTGAGCGATTGCGGTTCTACACCTTCCATAGCCGAGCAGATGTTCGACACCTACAGCCCCTGAGAGGTCGCGGTGGGAGTTCCGATTTTAGCGGTCCTTTGAACCGCCTATTTTCAGGTATATCCTTAACCCTCTAGAGTTTTGTATGTATTGATGTTATGATGATGTGTTTAGTGTTATGTTCGGATAGCCTTGTGCTAAAATGTGATTTAGAAACCTGGTTGGTAAAAAGGGTAAGCCTGGGGGTGAGAAAGTGATGAACCTTAGAATATTACAGTTGAGACCTTAGATGTAAGGCCATCTTGAGTACAAGATTTTGCGGGGGATCTTTGTCAGAATGTGTAAGTATGCGTGGTGTAATTGTGGAAAAATTTCCTTGGGTGGTATAAATGGAAGTGGTAGCTTTCATGACCTGTATAGGTAAGATTGTTCCGGATCGAGAAACGAGAGTCGGATGTGAGGCTCGGGTTGAGGACGTGTTGCGTGTCAACCCGTGGCCGGAATGAGGTGGGTCGATCGAGGTGGTCCCGCCAGGTGGTAGGGTCACGAGGGTGCTAGGCCCAAGTTTAGATGACCGTCGTATGAGTTCGTGGTTATGTTCGACCAGAAGCGGATCGTGAAGGCCGGGAATGGCCTTAGAGAGGAGTGAAGCTAGTAAGATGACCAAGTTTGGAGGTGGTGACTCCAAAGTTTTGGGAACTGTAGCGATGACTGAAGTATGGTACGTATACTAGAAGAGTTCAGATGTTCGAGAAGGGCACGACGAGTAAGGAAGGAAGAGAACGTGTGTTATTTTCGTACAGCGTGTGGCGTTGGCAACCTGTTAGAAGAACTTCATCGTTATCCGCTCAGAAGGAACATTCGGGACGAATGTTTCTAAGGAGGGGAGAATGTTATACCCCGTATTTCCAGAGTATGTACGTGAGGGCGTACGTATAAGAATTTGAGCCTTAAGATTAGGCAAGGTTCGAAATTGGGCACAAGTGCCGAAAAGAGTCGTTTTCCGACGAAACGTTTCCCACGACTACGTAGGGAAAATTCGCTATGTCATTAATAATTTTTGCGGATTTTTCCGAGAGACGAAACATTTTGGACCAACGGGAGGGACAAGTGTCACCCTCCCATTGGAAGCAAGTGGACGGCAAAGCTAGACCTTTTGCACGTTTTTGGTGTTGAAATTTTGGTCAAGGGTTAGGTAGGATATTTTGTGTAGATGGATAAGGTAGCACATGGCTAAATCTTGGCCTTACACTTGCTATGCACTTGTCTTCATCTTGGCCATTGGTTGGCCTTCACTTGACCTATAAATACCCCTCTAAGTTGAAGACTTTCTTCATCCAAAACTTGAGCAATCTATCTAAGTCTCAAAATACTCCTCCTCTTGTTCTCTCGCCCACCACACCCCCTCCCCTTTGAGAAGGCCCTTTGGCCGAGAGCTTCCCTCCCCTCAGTAGTGGTTAGCCGTGGGTACCCCTAGCCTAGTTGTTTTCGTATAATACCCCTTGTTGTGGTATAGAAATACTCTCCTAGTATTGTTGTAATGTCCAAATACCTTGGCCCAAATACCTTGTAGTTTTCCCAAGGTTACACTTAAACAAAGCCCAGAAAATACTATTATACTTCCTTTAGCCACTAAACGAAACCCTAAGGAAATCTTCATTGATAGTTGAAGTATTTGAGTAGAAGTTGGTTAGAACTTCTAAGGGTTGTTTGGAGTGGGTTGGAGCGCACGGAGTAGGAGCTAAACCTTGCTCAGGATCGACATATAAACTCGGATAATTTTGGGCTTATCGAGGTAAACACTCTTGACCTTCTATTGTAATTGGAAATTACATGTTGTTGGAATATATAGTTGAAGTATACTATATATAGAACTGAACATTATAATTGTGCGGCAATGTCTTTTGACTTAAGCCTGAATAATACTTACGGCAATGTCTTGCGACTTAAGCCTGAATTTAAAGAAGAGAATCGAATCAGAATTACATAGGACTGACATGAGACTTGTGTAGCATTGCTGTAGTAGAATTGTACACGCCCGGTTAGACGCAGAAACCCCGGTTGGCTTGGTAGCCTCGATAGAGAGGAGAGATTTACGCGATTGCGGGAGGTGTCGCGAATTTTCTGTAGAATATTCTACATTGAGATCTAAGATGTTAATAGGCGCCTTGTGGCCTCTATAGGTTGAAATACTGCGTGTGGCGTGGTCTACTTGGCTTAAGGTGTAGCCGACGGTTTGAGGTACTGGGAGCGTTTTGCTATTAGTCGATAATCGTCGCGAGGTATGTGAACCTCTCCCTATCTTTTCTAGCATGATATGTGTGTAACTATGTAGTACGGTAGACGTACATGTTCTAAATGTATTTGATTGGTTTAAAACATAAAGTGTTACGACAGCTTTATGGCAAGTTGGTTATAACAGCTTTATGTAGGTAAGGAAATGCTTTGTGGTTTTAAAAAGGTAACTGATTTGACTTATAACTGACTTGTTGTGTAATAGCAAAGAATCTTGAAGTATTTCAAAAGAATGCTGAATCATCTTTAACAGAAGAGTAATACTTGGTTTTGAAAACATAAGAGTTATACTAGCTTTATGGGAAGTTAGGTATAACGTCTTAAGAGAGAATGGTTTTACTGATTTCTAGAAGTTAAGAGACTTAATCTTAAAAGATAAGAGACTTGACTTGATATGGATGTTAGTGTGAAACCTCATTCGTGAGTAATGAGTACCTGGTTGTAAAAGGAATAATGTTTTACTGATTCGGAAATCAGAATAAGTATCGAACAAACCATCGCAGTCGCTAATAAAGGAAAATGTAATGACTAATGAAGTATTATTAAAACCAGAGAAACCTCCATCCGCATGCTAAGATGAGACAAAATGAGATTACATTTTCTAGATCATGGCTGCTTAATAAGATTGATTATGAACAAGAATAACCTACTCGCCTAGGGCATATGTTACTCAATCGTTTTAAAAAGAGATTAAGACATTGAACTATGAAACTTTTCTAAAAAGAGATCGCGAATTGAAATTAGGCAAACTGGAACCTTAGGGTAAAGAAAGGCATTGTGTTGTCTTAAAATGGTTTAAAACATAAAGTGTTATAACAGCCTTATGGGAAGTTGGTTATAACGACTTTATGAAAACAAAAGAAGGGTTTTATCAAGGGTTTTAATGTGGTAACTTGACTTTAAAAAGAGAAGTGTTTTGGTCTAAAAAGAAGGCATGGTATTGCCTTAATTTGGTTTTAAAAAGGATAGTATGGAAGTTGTTTTGGTTTACTTAAAAGATATAAGTCACTCTATTTTATGCTCACGTATCGGGTGACTTTATAAAAGGAATGGATCTTTAAAAGGAATTTAACGACGTAGTACTTTAGATTTAAACCCGACTTTGACATAAAATGAAAGTACAGAGTGTGGATAACTTGCCTATGCTTGTTGTTGTGTAACTTGCCTATGCTTGTTGTTGTGTAACTTGCCGCTTGCGTTGTACCTTTGTTATGCAAGAATTGTGTTCTATATTACCGCGTCTCAACGAGGGTAGGTTGACTCGTTGAGGACTTACTTGACGCATCGGCGGTGACGGAAAATTCCACGTATGCTCCGATGATAGTGTTATTCCATGGACTAGCTCTCCATGGGGTTTCTTACGTTTCGGCTGGTACGGTGGTCGTCTTTCGTACTTGCCGCCTCGTGGCTGATTCGGCCTTGGTACCTGTAGTTAGCCCTCGCACTTGCCCCGCTTCGGTGTAGTGGCGAAGTCTCGTGATACGCTGGTACCCGGTGGTCACCATACTTGCCGGCCACTACGTGGACCGCCTTGGTATCCGTAGTCGCCGTGACTTCGCCTGTCGCCTTCGTGGTTGGTTGTATTGTATTGGTATTACGGCTTTGGCATCGGTAGGACTTGGTGTTCAAGTGTACTTCTTGATGTTATCATATCATGATCGCCAGCTGAGGAAGGTATTCCACGCGTAATCGATGTTGTGGCGTGAGACCCATAATTATATTTGAGTAAATGACCGGAGGCGTGAGACCGACTTGATATAATCGTTATATGTGTGTCGTAGTTTGGTTTCATACATGTCTCGCTTTATATAGACTATTATGATTTCATTTACGATTTACTGCTTCACATACTTAGTACTGTTATCGACCTCCTTCGGCCGTTCACGCCGCAGTGTAAGTACATCGGCCGTCGATCCTCGCTTAGGATCACCTTTCAGCGTATTGAAGCTCCGTTCCTTCGGAGGCTTATCTTTGGTATGTTACCACGATGTCTGTAGGTTCTTGTACATTCGTGGTATGGCGGCCCCGTCCGTCATAGTTGTTGTAAAAATCTTAGAGGTCCAGAGTAATTGTTGTGGCGGTTGTAAGGATTGTAACTGTTCAGACGTTTAAGTATATATGTTGAAAGGCAACTGTTTTGGTTGGCCTGTTTATTTATTATATCTCTCATTTCATGTTCATGTTTTATTTCCGCTGATTTTTCTCTGATGTTGTATCACTAGGGTGCCCGGGGTAAGACACCACCAACACGCCCGATTCGGTCGTGATGCACCACTCACCTTGACATGATCCCGAGGTTAAGCCGCCTCCGACGCGGGTAATACTCGAGCGATGCAGGTGACTATGATTCGAGGATACCTCACGCGGTCCCGGACCTATGCGAGCTACTAGAGTTCCGTGTTAGCGCGCCTTTATGGTCATGCGGTCTATATGGCCACGCGGATCGCAGTCCAGCGGATGCCGGGAGTAGCTACCCTCGACGCGGGAATACCTCACGGGCCTATGAGGTTGGCCTATGCGAGTGCGGGAAGTTCCGTGGCTGACGCGCACATTAGATATCGCGGCGAGTGGCCAGCTTTGATCATGTGACGGTCTAGACAGATCTCATGATACAGTTTATGACCTTGTTAGTACTGTGGGTTTTTAGTAGTCGACTATGCCTTCGTACTTACCCCGTACGGTTTTATGATGACACAGGTGGGACCTGGTGTTCATGTGTATTCCTTGGTGCTTTTATATCATAGATCGCCGTGAGGAAGGTATTCCACGGGCATGATTGATGTTGTGGGTGTGAGACCCATAGTTATATATTGAGTGATGACTTTGAGGGCATGAGTCCCTGACTTGACATGACTGCTTATTTATTGTGAACTGTAGTTTGGTTATCATACATGTCTCCTGTTTTATATAGACTACTATGATTTCATTTACAGTATTTTTCGCCACATACTTGGTACTGTTATCGACTTCTCGCCCGGCTGCGTTCATGCCGCAGTAGAGGTACACCGATGTTGATCCTCGCCTTAGGATCGCAGTCAGCTTTGGGAAGCTCCGTTTCTCCGAGGCTTATCGGTGGTATAGTCCCCGCCGTTGTAGGTATTTACATTCAGGTATGGCGGGCCCCGCCCCGCCATTGTTGTCATATCATTCTTGAGGTCCGTAGTAATCGCTGTGGGCGAGTTGTAAAAGGGATGTAATCGCTCGATTTAAGTTTTATATATATGCGCGAAAGGCAAGTTTTCTCAGACATCGCTTTACACTTCTTGATATTCCATGTCTTGTTTTATGTTCCACGATTACTACGATGTCTACTGCGCGGGTAAGGCACCATCCACGCCCGGTTCGACGTGACATGATCCCATAGTCTGTGCTATCCCACTAGTGCCACCTGCCTGGACAGTTCTGCAAAATGGCCCCGCCGCCGCATGTAAAACAAACTCCCAAACTAGCACGCACTCCCACACCCGAGCCTACCACAACGGCCACAACGAGGTAGGGGGCTTCACCGCTAACACCCCGCTTCCCGAAAATCTGAACCTCGAGCCCGACCGCCTCGAATACTCCCGACGCCCCAAGATCGCGGAGGACCACTCAACCGGATGAGGTATTTATTCGCTCACGCGGAGGTCGCCGCTCGAAGTTACCAAGGACCTGCTGTCTTGGCCTCTTACGCGATCATGGTCCCTACGCCGGTCTCTACGTTCTCCATCCTCGCGGCATAAGCTCAGATACAGTGCAATGTCCATGCCCACCAAGAGCTACACCCGATCAAGCCTCGCCAAGTAGTCATCGAGCCTCGTGATGTAGCGGTGCACTCGCCCTCCATATTTGCCACTAACGCAGGGACATATCGAGCCAACGAGTCGAACTCTACGTTGTACTCCCTAATCAGACGCCTCTGTCTCGATCGTAAATCTGTTACCCGCGTTTCCTCATTCTGGAGGCAAGAAATGGCTGAGAAATGCCTCCGAGAACTCGTCCCAAATAGCTGGAGGCGCATGCTCCCCCCGGGACAGCTCCCACGAATCAAACCAGTCGACTGCAGTATCACGCAGCCGATGCAAACCTAAGACCACTGACTCGGTCTCCGAAGCCTTGATCACTCTCATGATCCGCTTTAATCGCTTGGATGAACTCCTCGGATCATCCTCGTGCCTCGATCCATAGAACATCGTGGATCGCAACTTAAGAAGTCCCGTCTCCAACTATCGGCCTGGGTGCACTACGGTACCACCGGCCCCGCTCGCCCTCAAGTCTCGCCATAAACCTAACTAGTAACTGGGCCATCTCCTTGTAACACATATCCTCTGTTCCTGGCCTTGGGACTGGAGGCTCAGATATCGTGGCCTCAGTATCTACTGCTGCTGCTCTAAACTCTGCTGGGGCTGGCGGCATCGTAGAATCCGCCGTCTGTAGCACCACCTCAGGTAAAGACTGGGCCTGGCCTCGTAAACCTCTCGCGTTTCTACTCGCAGCCTCCTCTCGCCTTGCCCTTCAGGCCCCGTTGCTTTGCGCGAGGCATCACCGTACAAGAGAATACGTCAGAGGGAGTCCAACTTATCACACAGCTCTAAGGCACGATCTCAGAGTGAGAAGAATGGAAACCAATCCTAAATATCCTGTAGCCTCCTGATTATAGATGTGGTGCACAACACACCGATAATCAAGACTCTACTAGACACGATGCAGTAGACGCTTCCGAGGATTAATCGCTCGATACCACTTTTGTCACGACCGACCTCTGCTCGCGATCGTGCCTTACCCCGGGCACCCTAGTGATACAACATCAGAGAAAATCAGCGGAAATAAAAACTTAAACATGAACAAGACATAAAATAAGCAATAGGCTAACCAAAACGGTTACCTTCCTGTATATAAATCAAAATTGAACAGTTAAATCCCTTACAAACCCTGCCACAACAAAGATTACATGCACTCTACAAATTTTATAACAACTATGACGGGACAGGGCCCCGCCATACCCCTGAATGTACAAGAACCTACAAACTCAGGGAATCATACCAAAAGATAAGCCTCCGGAGAAACGGAGCTTCCCAAAACGCTGAACTGTGATCCTATGAGCGAGGATCAACAACCGGTGTACCTCTACCTGCGGCATGAACGCAGCCCCCCGAAGGAGGTCAGTACAACAGGTACCAAGTATGTGAAACTGGAAAATACTGTAAATGAAATCATAACAGTTTATATAAAACAAGAGGCATGCATGATAATCAAACTACAGTTTACAACATAAAAGTAGTCATGTCAAGTCAGGGACTCACGCCCGTAAAGTCATCACTCAAATATAACCCGCACAACGGCCGCATGCCCCGACATCTTACCTCGGTATAAGCATGGCCATGGAACCATCCTAATGGAAGCATACCCGTGGGCCACCCATCGTGTCAGTATGTCCAAAGGAAATAACAAGATAACAATCATAATGGAAGCATACTCGTGGGCCACCCATCGTGTCAGTATGTCCAAAGCAAATAATGAATAACACTTAATGGAAGCATACCCGGGCCGCCCATCGTGTCGGTATGTCCAAAAGGAAATAACAAGATAACAATCATAGTGGAAGCATACTGTGGCCACCCATCGTGTCAGTAGGTCCAAAGCCAATACCCCAAGAACCCTCCTAATGCAAGCATACCCGTGGGCCACCCATCGTGTCAATATGTCCAAAAGGATCGATATAGTGGAAGCATACCCGTGGGCCACCCATCGTGTCAGTTTGTCCATCAATCAACGGATAGCCCCTCCAACGAGACGCGTAGCACGTAAACACAACACTTGCACAACAAAAGCTATCACCACAAGCATAGGCAAGTTCAACATACTTTTAGACATTCTTTTTATGAACACAAATCCGGGTTTTAACCCCAAGGTACTACGTATTTTAACTCTTTAAAAGATCCATTTCCTTCACAAAAAGTCACACGATACTCATAGTATCAAAAATAGAGTAACTGTCTTTGTAAGTAAACCAAAACAATTTTCATACTTTCTTTTTAAACCAAATCATTTCTCCCTTTAAAGTCCAGTTACCATTTTAAATCCAATAATAAAACCATCCTTTTGTTTTCATAAAGTCGTTATAACTAACTTCCCATAAAGCTATTATAACACTTTATGTTTTAAACCAATACATTTCAAATTCCTCAAGTCTCATTTCTTTTAGAAAACAAGTTCCTTACTTTGGAATTTAAGAAAAATCAATACTTGTTATTAATGATCTTATTAAAGCAGCCATGATCTAGGAAATGTAATATAATTTTGTCTTATCTTAGCTTCTATGCAGATGGAGGTTTCTACTGGTTTTAATATAATTAATTATTTGTCAATACATTTTCCTTTATTAACGCTGCAGTGGTTTGTTCGATACTTATTCTCATTTCCGAAATCAATAAAACTTATTCCTTTTAAAACTCAATTACCCATTTATCATAAATGCGGTTTCACAACTTTTTAACACAAACCAAGTCCTTAATATTTCACATCAAGTCATTTATAAGTCAAGTCTCTTATCTTTTAAAAACCACAGACCATTTCTTTACCTACATAAAGTTGTTATAACAAACTTCCCATAAAGTCGTTATAACACTTTATGTTTTAAACCAATCAAATTCATTTAGCACACGTCGCTCATTGTACTACATAGTTCACACAATCATGCTAGAAAAGATAGGAAGAGGTTCACATACCTCGCGACGATTATCGACAATTAGCAAAACGCTCCAAAGTACTATCACTCTGCTAGCCTTTTCCACCCTTCAAGTAGAATACACTACTCGTAGTACTTCCACCTATAATGGCCATAAAATGTCTATCAACTTCTAGATCTCTTCGTAGAATATTCTAAATACAAGATTCCTTATTCTACGGAAAATTCGGCAGCACCTCCCCCCCGTAACCACATAAATCTCCTCCTCAATCAAGGCCCGCTACCAAGCCAACAACTCCTAGGGGGGTTACACGTCTAACCGGACGTGTACAACACTGCCCCACAATAATACTACAAGTCTACTGTAAATACAGTTCAATTCTTATCCATATTCATTCTACATATAGTATACTCAACTATACATTACTACAACATGTAATATCCAATTACAATAGGGGGACAAAGATAATTACCTCGATGAGCCCAAAATTATCCAAGATTATAAGTCGATCCTGAGCAACGTTTAGCTCCAATTCCTTACGCTCCAACCCGCTCCAAGCAACCCTTAGAAGTTTCTAAACAACTTCTCTTAACACTTCATCTAAGCTATGAAGATTTTTCTAGGGCTTCATTTTGCGACTATTGGAATAAAGTAGTATTTCCGGGCTTCTTAGTATTGAAATAACTTTGGATTACTACTAGGAATTTAGGCTAAGGTATTTGGGATTTATACAACAATACTTGAAGTATTTCTACACAAAGTGGGGTTGACGAGAACACCTAAGGGAGGAGGGGAATTTTTGCCTTGGAAAAATATTTCAAGTGAGGGATGAATAAAGTCTTGCAACAAGGGGGATATTTATAGAGAAATCAATGGCTAGGATCAAAGCAAGTGTATGGTGAGGATTTGGTCCATGTGGGAGTGGAGTCCTCCAACCAAGTGTCCACCACAACAATGAGACATGTGTCCACCACAAAAATTGGACAAGTGGCTTGCCACTTGTCCACCAAAAACGTCCAACACTTGTCCACCAACCATTCGGCCAACATGGCCACATGGGGGTGACACGTGTCTCCCCCCTACTCGTCCAAAATATTTCATCTTCCGAAAATATCCGTAATGCCGAAATCTCGAAAATAAAATAGGCCCCACAACCCGTAAATTTTCCCCGTGGGCCCCATGTGACCAATTCCGGAAATAAAATTCCATAATTCTCAAATATTCCAAAAAGTCCGAATACCAAATCTGAGAATCCAATTCCCATTAACGAACCTTTTTCCTTCACAAAATCCGGAAACTTTTCCGTCGAAAAATCACATCTTTCTTCCTTTCCAATTTTTGTGTCGTATTCTCGTACGAACGTCTTCGTATACATACCCTGGAACTACGGGGTGTAACAGTGCTGGTGATAGCCTTTGAGTGCAAGTATTATGTTTTATTACGTTGCCGCGACTCTCGGTTGGAGGGTCGGCTGTCTTGTTGTGAGTTTACTTGGACGTACCGACAGTGATGTGGGATTCCACGTGTATGCTTCCATTATTTGTGTTACTCCTTGGACATGCTTACGATGTGGGATTCCAGGGCATGTGACCAGGAGGCGGGTTAGATTCCCGGATTTATAATGTCATGTTAGTGTCTTAAGTAAACTAAAATGAGAGTGTATATGAATAAGACTAATAAGAATTTAGGGGGATTTCTTAACTTTCTTATTTATTGTGTGACGGCCGGTTGAGATGGGGTAAGAGTATAAATGAGGGGTAAAACCCCAAGACGTTATACCACCTTCTCCAGGGTAAGAGTATAAATGAGGGGTAAACCCCCAAGACGTTATACCACCTGCTTTACCACCTTCTCCAGGATAAGAGTATAAATGAGGGGTAAACCCCCAAGACGTTATACCACCTGCCTCAGGGTAAGAGTATAAATGAGGGGTAAACCCCCAAGACGTTATACCACCTGTTTCCATGGATTTGCTACCCATGATTTGATCGTGAGTTTCCTATTTTTATATTGTAAGTATACTACTATTTACTCTCATTGTTAGTAAGGCACTGTGTACTGTTATTTGAGTAATGACTTTGAGGGCATGCGTCCCTGACTTGATATGACTGCTTATGTGTTGTGTACTGTAGGTTGGCAATCATACTTGTCTCCTGTTTTGTTTAGACTGTTATGATTTCATTACTGATTTCATCGCTTCACATACTTGGTACATTCTTCGCATCGACCTCCCCGGCCGCGTCACGCCGCAGTTTAGGTACGCTGTTTGGTGATCGGCAGTGTAGGACCGCTCGAGTTTTGGATAGCTCCTTCGTTCGGGAGTTTATCTTTTTGTATAAGTTCTTTCAAGATGTGCTTTTGTACAATTATGGGTACAAGGGGCCTTGTCCGTCATAGTTCAAGAAACTCTTAGGTGCAGTATTCATATGTGGGATTGGACTCATGTACAGTGTAGTGTCTTTTTATTATGTATATTATATGGCAGCCTTGTCGGCTTGCCCTTGTGCGTATATTGGTTTTGAAAAAAAAATTGAGGTGTTATTTAATTTCCGCAGTTTACTTAGTTGTTAAGGTAGAAGGGTGCCCAGGTAGGGCACCAGTCACGGGCCCGGGGTTCGGGGCGTGACACACATGATGCTCTCTAGATTCATTTGTGGGCATATTGTCAGCTAGCCTCCCGTGTAGTGGTGAATGTGGGGTAGGATTAGAGGGAGTAGAGCTCGTACCCGCAGCAGGAGGTAGGATACGTGTGCCATTTGGAAGAGTTGGGAAGTTTTCTTGCATTCCGGGTGATAGTGATGATTTGGAGGAAGAGGGGGTAGGGTCATCTTGGATTTCGGGGTGTTTTGATGAAGTAAAGGAGGAGAGAGGTGGACCGTTAATGGCGTTACCCCTACCCAAGGATGAAGTAAAGTGAAGCGTGCTATAAAGATTCTTTTGTTGAAGTCCGCTAAGTAAGCTGGTTAAGGTGGGGAAAGACTCATTAGTGACCCTCATTGAATTCGAAGAATGCTGCCCCATTAAGTGGAGTGACCCTTTGGCTCCCGCGCTAATAAATTCAAGTGAGTTACTAGGCTTCTTGGGAGTAGATGACCCTTCGGTTATCACAACCTGCCTTGTACCACGAGTAATGGGATTTACCTTAGACCCATGGACTCCCTCCTGACCCGCCTCAGCCATTTAACATGTAACCTGACCCGGCTTTGACCCGAGAATTCCATCATGCATTATTTTGTCGTTTACAATTCTTGGCCCAGAATCTCTATCTTTCCCTGCCTGCCTGAGCAATCTTCCCTGATGTGATGAGGTTGTCTTAGCCCCGTGATTGCCATGCTCGTCCGTTATAACCCCAGAGCTTACCAATCGACCCGTATTAGATCCGCCATCTCAAGGAGAGATTGGAGTGTCATTTGCAAACAGAACTTTCATAGCATTGCCGGGAGATTCTGAAGATGCATTACCATTAAGCTTGTGGACAGTATTACAAATACCCTTTGCAGCCACTCCAGGAGCAATGTGTGGAGTAGATTTTTCCGGTTCGATAACTAAAGGAGCATGAAACTCCCCACCTTCGAACATATTTCTATCCAAGCTTTCGACATCTATACTTTTTCCCCATTCATGAATCTTTTGCAGCGTAGTATCATCTACCACAAGTTCAAGTGTAATGCGCATATCAGGCGGAACGTGCACTAACACCGTGGGATCCGAAATTGCCGGAATTAAGTTTTCTTTAACAATGGTTAGACTTCCACCAATCTTTTTCTTTATCTTGGTTTTAGACTTCATAGAACCACCGGAATCATTGTTAGAGCGAGTAATATGCTTTGTCTTTCTCATGTCATGAACAATAAGCTTCGATTAATTAAGAAACAATGGTGAATCAGAAAGATAGGGACGAACCGAAAAGAGCAACTAAGGAAAACGTTGAGAGCGTTTTCGCTTAGTGAGAGAAACTTCTCTCTAACTCCTTTCAACACCTTAGGGTGTAGAAATGTGTTGAAAGGATTCACATTTTAACCTTGTTGTGGAACACAGACTGTTTTTGTGGGCTTTTTTTTATATGGATTAAGGGGCTGAATTTTACACGTAAGGTAGGCGCGTAATCCCCTTTGGTTGTTGTTTGGTTGTGCCCTTAATTGTGGCTTGGTTATTGTTGAAATTGGCCTTCTTAAAAGATGGAAAAGTACGTATAAATAGGAAAGTGCTGCCCAAATTTTTATAGGATAAGAGAGCCCTTACTTGGTATATAACCTACATTAGTAAGCATGTGCTGATATACGTGTTATTGTTGTTATAGGTTGAAGTACACTGAGACGTATTCTAGATTGTCGAGTTGGTTAGTTCGTCAATAAGGTATGTGAACTATCCTTTCTTCTTTTACATTATTTGACTTTATAAAGTGAGTGTATTCTAATCCTTAGTGATATGTATTCCCTTGATAGTACTTTGGGTTTTCTAAAATGGAAGTTGTTCTATGTATTCCCTTGATAGTACTTTGAGTTTTCTAAAATGGAAGTTGTTCTATGTATTCCCTTGATAGTACTTTGGGTTTTCTAAAATGAAAGTTGTTCTATGTATTCCCTTGATAGTACTTTGGGTTTGCTAAAATGAAAGAGGTGGTAGTGCCTTAGTTTTGCTAAAATGAAAGAGGTGGTAGTGCCTCAGTTTTACTAAAATGAAAGAGGCGGTAGTGCCTTGGTTTTGCTAAAAGGAAAGATGTGATAGTACCTTGAGTTTTTATAAATGAAAGTTATTCTATTCCATTGATAGTACCTTGACATCATTTTTATAAAATGAGTGTACGGTGGACGTACGTGTTTTAAAATGGATTCAGATTCCTTGTGGTACATAAGGTGGTAGTGCCTTGATTTGAAAAGTGAGTCACTTGATTTGAAAAGAATAAGTGACTTGATTTGAAAAATGTAAGTTACTTGATTTGAAAAGAATAAGTGACGTGATTATTATTTTTTTGGGTAAATGCAAATATTATTACTAAAAAAGAAAAGATGGGAGCTACAATCAGTCATTGAGGGTTCTCAATCCTCAACGTAAGCATAAACAAGAAATGAAAAAAGGGGGGGGGGGGGGGGCGTGGGACGTTCACTCATGGGTGACGTTACAATAGGGGATTAAGTCATAAAGAACTCTATAAGTTGTTGTTTTGACTTTTGCAACAACCTCATCCGCCGTTAAACTAATGCCCTCGAATAGCAATTCATTCCTTGTTCTCTAAATCTCATATACCATAGTGCAAAAAGCGAGTGAGATGGCTTTGGATCGGATGCCTGTCCCGCGATGCTCCTTTTTGATCAACTTGAGTGCGCTTTCAATAGTTGTCATTTCTCTTCTAATACCCAACCATTCCTTTGTGTGCTTCCAAATCATGTGGGTGTAGGGGCAAGAAAAGAAGAGGTGAGCCCTCGTCTCATTAGCCCGCTTGCAGAACCCGCAAGTCTTATCTTCCAAGTTTAGGTAGGAGAGAGTGACTTTGGTAGCTAGACGCTTCCTACAAGCGAGCCAGATTGTGAATGAGAATTTAGGAGGAATAAAGCCTTTCCAAATTTGAGACATCCAAAGCTTTTTCTCCCGCGGGGTGCGCAAGACCTCATACACAAGACTAGAATCAAATATTCCATTGGTGCAACACTTTTCCAGGCCGACAATTGCGTTTCCTTGACTATCAAAGATGTTAATGAATGTGTCGCGAATGCCACAATTTTTTTTGAATAAGGGGGAGTACCTAGCACGTACCTCATAATCCCAAAAGGATTGGCCTCTTAAGTAGTAGCTATTAATCCATTGGACCCATAAGGTATCCACCTTAGTGTGAGTTTGTGTCACGACCCGTTCCGGGGCCCGTGACTGGTGCCTTACCCGGGCACCCAAGTAGTCATACATCAGAGTAATCAGCGGAATATAAAAACAAGACATGTAACAAATGTAAAATGAGACACAGTTTATCTGAGAAAAAGCCGCCTTTCGGCATATATATAAACCAAGTTTGGCAGTTACATCCCAACTGTACAATAGGACTACAGACCTCTAAGGAAGTAAACAACTATGGCGGCGGCTCGCCACGACCAACCGGCTCGTGGATCGTGCCTTACCCGGGCACCCTAGTAGTCATACATCAGAGAAATCAGCGGAATATAAAGACAAAACATGAAACCAATGTAATAAGACAGTGAAATAAGAAGACAGGCTAACCAAAAACGGTTACCTTCAGTATATATATGAATAACAATTTGAGCGATACATCCTTTTACTACTGCCACAACAAGATTACATGCACTCTAAGAGTAACATGACAACCATGGCGGACGGCCCGCCATACCCCTGAATGTAAGCACCTACTACGATAGGGGACTATACCACTGATAAGCCTCCGGAGAAACGGAGCTTCCCAAACGCTGAACTGTGACCCTGAGAGCTAGGATCAACGATTGGTGTACCTCAACCTGCGGCATGAACGCAGCCCGGCGAGGTCGACAACAGTACCAAGTATGTGAAATCGAAATATCAGAAATGAAATCATAGTAGTCTATATAAAGGGGAGACATGTATGATAACCAAACTACAGTTCACAATAAATAAGCAGTCATGTCAAGTCAGGGACTCACGTCCTCAAAGTCATCACTCAAATATAACAATGGGTCTCACACCCACAACATCAATCATGCTCGTGGAATACCTTCCTCACCGCGGCCTATGATATAAAAGCACCAAGGAATACATATGAACACCGGTCCCACTCCGTCATCATAAAACCGCACGGTAAGTAATGAAGGCATAGCCGATTACTAAAACCTACAAGACAAACAAGGTCATAAAGCGTCATGATATCTGCTTGACCGCCACACATGATCAAAGCCGGTCACACGCCCGTAGTATCCAATGTGCGCGTCAGCCTGGAACTCCTCGCGACTCGCATAGGCCAACCTCATAGGCCCGCATGAGGTATAACCCCGCGTCGGTAGCTACTCCCAAGATCCGCTGGACTCGCGATCGCGTGGCCACATGCACCGCGTGACCATAAAGGCCGCACACTAACACGGAACTCTCGTAGCTCGCATAGTCCCCTGGACCCGCATGAAGTATTCTCGAATCATGGTCCTGCATCGCTGAGTCTACCCGCGTGGAGGCGCTTAACCTCCGGAAACATGTCAAGGTGAGTGGTACAATACCAACATAACGGCTGATAGTTTAAACAACTTAAGCGCAGTCGAGGGGAAACCCCTATACACAAACATCACAAGATACTAACACACGTAGCATCCTAGCATGTTTACTTAACAAATCAACAAGAAAGTATTACAAGGCTATCACAAACCAACACAATCAAGTTATACACACAAGGTACTTTCTACTATATGATTAACAAGATCGGGTTTTTATCCCCAAAGTACTTCACACATTAACTCTTTAAAAGATACGTTACTTTCACAAAAGTCACACAATACCCGTAGTATATGAAAATAGAGTGATTATCTTTTGAAGTAAATCAAAACACTTCTCTTTTCCAAACGTTCAAGTTTGCCTAATTTTATTTACTCAAGTTTCTCATTTTCGAAAGGTTTCGTAGTTCATAGTTTTAATCCTTTAAAACACTTTGAGAAACATATACCTTATGTGTGGGATGGTTATTCTTGTTCATAACAATCTTATTACAGCAGCCATGATCTAGGAAATGTAATCTCATTTGGTCTCATCTTAGCTTCTATGCAGATGGAAGTTTCTACTGGTTTTAATAATACTCTATTAGTCAAAACATTTCCCTTTATTAGCGCTGCTGTGGTTTGTTCGATACTTATTCTGATTTCCGAAATCAGTAAAACATTATTCCTTACCCGTGACTGGTGCCTTACCCGGGCACCCAAGTAGTCATACATCAGAAAAAATCAGCGGAATATAAGACAAGACAAGAAACATTATTAAAAAAAGAGAAAGAGTTTATCTGATGAAAAGCTTGCCTTTTGGCATATATATATAAACATGGTTTTGCAGTTACATCCCAACTGTACAATAGGACTACAGACCTCTAAGGAAGTAAACAACTATGGCGGGACAGGGCCCCGCCATACCCTGAATGTACAAAACTATCTACAATACAGGGAGATCATACCCAAAAGTAGAGCCTCCGGAGAAGATGGAGCTCCTGACACCAAAGCAAAGAGATCCTAAGGATGTGGATCTAGCACCTGCTTGCCCTTACCTGCGGCATGAACGGCCAGAAGGAGGTCGATAACAGTACTAAGTATGTGAAAGCGTAAAGTACTTAAATGAAATCATATCATTTTAAAACCAATTTTACAAATATGCGTGAAACAACCAATGTAACCGCACATGCCACATCATGAACAAGAGCAACAATAGGTAAATCGTAATGTGTCTTTTCTAGGCTGCGAATGATCGAGCAGGCCAATCGCCCATAGTATCATTATGCAGCCTAATCACGGACTCCGTAGTCCGCATAGGCCACTCACATAGCCCGCATAGGGTATAACCCGCATCGAGGTAGCTACTCCTCGGCATCGCCCCGACTCGTAGTCCGCATGGCCACATAGACCGCATGAGGTATAACCCCGCACACTAACACGAACTCGTAGCTCGCGTAGGTCCTGGACCCGCGTGAGGTATCCTCGCATCATAGTCACACGCATCGCTGAGGTATACCCCAGACGGAGAGCGACTTAACCCCGATATTATGTCAAGAGGTGAGTGATATAATACTAACATAATAGCTTATCGTAAAACAACATAAGCACAACAAGGATACCCTCTTATACAAACGTTACAAGACACTAACACACATAGCATCATATTATGTCTACTTATCAAACCATCTTATTATTCTTTCCATAAATCAATATAAGTCTGTTATAAACACATAAGTAAACTGTTCCTTTTATCTTTCTTAAGTTGTTATACCTAACTTCCCATAAAGCTAGTATAACCCTTAAGCTTTTTGTTTAAAAACCAATTAGTTCTCTTCTGTAAAAAAAAATGATTCAGTATTCTTTTGAAATGCATCAAGATTCTTATTATTCAGGCTTAAGTCAAAAGACATTGCCGTAAGTATTATTCAGTTAACACATGTACGTCTACCGTACTATATATATATTTGAAAATATCATGCTTAGGAAGAATCACATACCTTCTCGGCGAAAACCACCTGCCAAGTTGAATATGTCGCGCGCAGAGAATCAACCTATAATAGTCAGACACGTCTATCAACGTCTAGACTACTCTGTAAACAGTTCTAAGCAGAGGGTCCTCTATTCTACGGAAAATCGGGCAACACTCCCCTACCCGGTGAGCTACTCAAGTCTACTGTGAAAACAGTCCTATGTAAGTACATTTCTATTATTCTTCTTTTAAACCCTTCTACTGTGATAACAGTTTAATTCTATTCTTTAATATCCTTCTAAGTATTTATACTTATTCCTATACTTCTACAGTATGTATTCTCTATTTACAAAAGAAGGATAAGATTATTACCTCGGTAAGCCTAATAATATCCTAGATAAAAGTTGCTCCTGAGCAAGGTTTAGCTCCTAATTTGTACGCTCCGAAAGCTCCAAGAACCCATAGAAGTTCCCAACAACTTCTACTAAGATACTATAAGGGAATTGGGCTAGGGTATTTGGAAGACAACTTTTCTACCAAGGGAGGGGGGTAGGTTTCGGCTAGGGCTTCTTTTAGAGGGGTATTCGGCCAAGGCCTTCTCGAGGGGAGAGGAGGCTTTGACGAAAAGCTTAGAGAGAGGGGGAGGGATTTTCAAGACTTGGAAATTGATTTGTGGATGAAGAACTCTTCATCTTAAGGGGGGTATTTATAGGTCAAGAAGTGGCCAACCAATGGCCAAGATGATGCCAAGTGCAAGGCAAGTGTAAGGTCAAGATTTGGGCAAGTGTACCTTAGCCAACTTGCACACAAAATATCCTACCAACTCCATGACAAAATAGGCCATCCAATTCGTCTCATTTCCGCCTCAAGTCCGCCAACTAGAGGGTGACAAGTGTCGCCCTCTCGTTGGTCCAAAATGTTTCGTCTCTCGGAAAAATCCGCAAAAAATATAAATGACATAGCCGGAATTTATCCTACGCGAGTCTTGTTAAACGTTTCGTCGGAAAACCATTCTTTTAGTGAGTTGTGCCCAAAAAAACGTCCCATGCCTAGACTTTAAGGCTAAACTTTCGTACGTACGCCCTCACGTACATACTCTGGAAATACGGGGTATAACAACAAGTCTATCAAAGTCTAGACTACTCTGCAGGTTAATCTTCTGATTTGATTTCAGTTCAAGTCTTTTCTGTAATATCCTTCTATTACAGTTCAATTCTCTTCTATATACTTTCCTTGTATATACCTTATACTTAATTACAAAAGGGAGACAAGATATTTACCTCGATAAGCCCATAATTATCCAAGTTAAAATGTCGATCCTGAGCAACGTTTAGCTCCTACTCTGGGCGCTCCAACCCGCTCCAAACAACCCTTAGAAGTTCTACGCAACTTCTACTTAATACTTCAACCAAGTATGAAGATTTTCCTTAGGGTTTCGGTTTGAGACAAAAAGGACATACGGTAGTATTTCCGGGCTCTACGTATAGAGGTATCTTTGGAATACTACAAGGTATATGGCTAAGGTAATTTGGGTATAGTAACAATACTTTGGAGAGTATTTCTACCAAGAGGGGGGGTATTTATACGAGACAACACCACAAGGGGTGTATACCCTCGCCAACCCCACTAGGAGGGGTACTCTCGCCAAGGGGAGGGCTCTCGCCAAAGGGCCTTCTCAAAGGGGGGCTCTTTGGGCGAGACACTACTCAGGGGAGCTCTCTAGACTTAGGAAAGTTTAGGAATGAATGAAGAAGTCTTCAAAGGGGGAGGGGGTATTTATAGGAAGACCAGGGTCAAGATCTAGCCAGTGGGGAGTGGAGGCCAAGATATGCCCAAGTGCCCCCTAGACCCTACTCCTTAAAACCCTCACAAATATCTTACCAACTACTTGACAAAAAGCCAAGACCAATCGTCCCATGTGCCGCCCCACACGCCCACCAATGAGAGGGTGCCAAGTGTCGCCCTCTCGTTGGTCCAAAATGTTTCGTCTCTCGGAAAAATCCGCAAAAATTAGAAATGACATAGCCGTAATTTACCCTACGCGAGTTGTGTAAAACGTTTCGTCGAAAAACGACTCTAACCGGGTGTTGTGCACAAAAATAATTCGGCCAAGCCTATTTTAAAGTTCAAACTTCTCTACGTACGTCCTCACGTACATACTCAGGAAATATGGGGTATAACAAGGGCCCCGCCATACCCTGAATGTACAAAAATATCTACAACAACAGGGAGATCATACCCAAAAGTCGAACCTCCGGAGAAGATGGAGCTCCTGACACCAAAGTAAAGATCCTAAGGATGCAGATCTAGCACCTGCTTTCCCTTACCTGCGGCATGAACGCAGCCCCCCGAAGGAGGTCGATAACAGGTACCAAGTATGTGAAACTGTAAAGTACTTAAATGAAATCATATCATTTTAAAACCAATTTTACAAATATGTTCGAAACAATCAATGTAACCGCACATAGTGCCACATCACAAACAAGAGCAATAATAGATAAACTGTAACAGGTCTTTTCTAGGCTGCGAATGATCGAAGCAAGGCAATCGCCCATAGTATCATTATGCATGCCTAATCACGACTCCGCGATCGCATAGGCCACCTAGGCCCGCGTGAGGTATTCCCGCATCGAGGGTAGATACTCCCGGCATCGCCCCGACTCGTAGTCCGCATGGCCACATAGACCGCATGAGGTAATCCCCCGCACACTAACCTGGAACTCTCGTAGCTCCGCATAGGTCCCCTGTACCCGCATGAGGTATTCTCGAATCATAGTCACACAGACCGCATGAGGTGTACCTCGCATCGGGGGGCAACTTAACCCCCGGTATATCATGTCAAGAGGTGAGTGATATAATATTAACATAACTGCTTATCGTTAAACAACATAAGCACCATAAGAATAACCTCTTTACACAAACGTTACAAGATACTAACACACATAGCATCATAGTATGTCTACTCAACAAACCATCTTACTATACTTTCCAGAAATCAATACAAGTCTTTCATAACACATAAGTAAACCGTTCCTTTTATCTTTCTTAAGTTGTTATACCTAACTTCGCATAAAGCTAGTATAACTCTTAAGCTTTTTGTTTAAAAACAAAGTATTACTCTTCTTTCAAAAATGTTTCATAATTCTTTTGAAATACTTCAAGATTCTTTATTATTTAGACTCAAGTCAAAAGACGTCAAGTAAAACCATGTTCAGTTAACACACGTACGTCTACCGTAATATATATATATTTTAAAATATCATGCTCAAGGGGATAGGAAGAATCACATACCTTCTCGGCGAAATCCACCTGCCAAGTTGAGTATGTCGCGCGCAGAGTATCAACCTATAATAGTCAAATACGTCTATCAACGTCTAGACTATTCTGCATGATATTCTAAGCAGAAGGTTCTTAATTCTACGGAAAATTGGGCGATTTCCTACCCACAAACTACTCAAGTCTCATCAAATACGGTCCATGTAAGTATGCAGTTCAATTCTTCATTTATATTCTTACGATGTGATTTCAGTTCAATTCTATTCTTTAATACCCTTCTATGTATCTTATACTTATTTCTATACTACTACGATGTAATCTCGATTACAATAGAAGGATAGGATTATTATTTACCTCGATAAGCCCAAAATTATCCAAGATATAAGTCGATCCTCGTGAGTTTAGCTCCTAATCTGTACGCTCCAATCCGCTCCAAGAAACCCTTAGAAGTTTCTACACAACTTCTACTTACTACTTCAACCAACTATGAAGTTTCTCCTAGGGTTTCGTTTAGTGACTAATGGAAGTATAATAGTATTTTCCGGGCTCTAAGTATAGAGGTGACTTTGGAAATACTACAAGGGATTGGCTAAGGTATTTGGGAATAGTAACAATACTTGGAGAGTATTTTTCTAACAAAGGGGGGTAGTGTTTCGGCTAGAGCTCTCTAGAGGGGGGGGGGGAGATGGTGTTGGACGAAAAACTACAAGAGAGGGGAGGGATTTTGAGACTTGGAAAATGATTTGTGGATGAAGGATTCTTCAACTAAGGGGGGGTATTTATAGGACCACCAAGGGCCAAGATTTAGTCAAGTGGAGGGCAAGTGGATGGTGGAGATTTGGGAAAGTGGAACCTTATCCATCTACTCCATAAATATCTAGCAAACATTGACCAAGTGTTTAAGGCATTTTCCATCAAAAAAACGTGCCAACAATTGCCCATTGTTGTCGTCCACTTGAGGGTGACAAGTGTCGCCCTCTCGTTGGTCCAAAATATTTCGTCTCTCGGAAAAATCCGCAAAAATTATAAATGTCGCAACCGTAATTTTCCCTTCGCAAGGTTTGGAAAATGTTTCGTCGGAAAACAATTCTTTTCGTGGGTTGTGCACAAATTTTCGTCCCTTGCCTAACTTAAGGCTTAAACTTTTTTACGTACGCCCTCACGTACATACTCAGGAAATACGGGGTATAACATTCTCCCCTCCTTAGAAACATTCGTCCCGAATGTTCCTTCCCAAGACATATAACGCTAAAGTTCCTCATAACTTAAACAGTTTGCAAATGCCACACATGGCCACAATACAACACTTAAGCAAATATGTCAATGAAAATTTACAAGTAGGAAAGTGAGTTACCTGGAGGTGTAGGGAATAGGTGAGGATACTTATGCCTCATGTCCTCCTCAGCTTCCCACGTCATCTCCTCCCTGAGCTCGTTCCGCCACAAGACTTTGACGGAAGCCACGTCCTTGGTCCGCAGACGCCTAACCTGACGATCAATTATCGCTATGGGAATATCCTCATACGATAACTCCTCGGTCACCTGGACATCGTCAATCGGGTGTACCCTAGATGGATCCCCGATACATCTCTTCAGCATAGAAACATGAAAAATCGGATGCACTGCCTCAAGATCGGACGGCAAATCCAACTCATAGGCAACCTTGCCTACCCTGCGGACAATCTGATACGACCCAATGTACCTTGGGCTGAGTTTCCCTTTCTTCCCGAATCTCATCACACCCTTCATGGGTGACACCTTCAGGAAAACCCAATCATCAACCTCGAACTCGGATGCCGGCGGCGATGATCTGCATACGACTTGCCGACTCGAGCTATCGATGAACCGCTCTGGATAAGCTTTACCTTATCCATCGCCACAACAGTGCGGTCCCACTAATCGCACCTCGCCCATCAAACCAGCCTATCGGCGATCTGCACTTCCTCCCATACAAGGCCTCATAAGGCGCCATCTGAATCGGAGTGGTAGCTATTATTATACGCAAACTCAACTAGAGGCAAATGATCCTCCCACTACCACGAAGTCAATAACACAGCTCGCGATATCCTCAAGAGTGCGGATAGTGCGCTCGCCTGTCCGTCGGCTCAAGATGGAATGCGATACTCGGGCTCACTGCGTCCTAAACCCTTCTCGAAAGACCTCAGGAAGTTAGCGATATCTTGGGCTCCTGCATGCGATATGATAGAAATAGGGACCCATGCGATCGGCGATCTCTGATGTAAAGTCGGCATAATCCTCACCAAAAGTCGTCTGACGGGAAGAAAGTGGGTTGATTTCACGACTGTCGGCGATAACCACGATAGAATCATGCTTCCTCTGAGTGCGAGGTAATCCTGTGATAAAGTCCATGTTGATCACCTCCCACTTCCACGTCGGGATCTCTATCGTCGGTAACAAACCACCAGGCCTCGGGTGCTCTACCTTCACTGCGACAACACGCACCGAGCCACAAACTGCAGCGTCCTCTTCAAGCCATCCCACCAATACGGATCCGAGGTCGTGGTACATCTTGGTCGACCGGATGGATAGAGTAATGCCGCGTGTGCTTCCCCTAGAACTCGCTGCCAAGTCTGCAATATCCGAACACACAAAGCGCCTCAAACCTTAGCACCCCATCAGGTGCTACCTCAAAAGGACCCTTCCCCTCACGAAGAGCCGTATCACGGTACCGCGTCAAAACCGGATCCTCAAATTGTTGCCTCTTCACCTCCTCGACGATGGAAGACTCGGCAACCTCTCGAACTCGAACCCCACTGCTATCAGAATCAATCAATCGGACTCCAAGGCTCGCTAGCTGATGCAACTCGCGGACCATGCCCCTCCTCTCTGGCTGTACATCTGATAGACTCCCCATCGACCTACGACTGGCGGCATACGCCACAATATTGGCCTTCGCGGGTGGTACGGGATGTCGACATCGTAATCTTGGCGACTCTAACCACCGTCTCGCCGTAAGTTCAGCTCCTCTGGTGAAGATATCTTGGAGGCTCTTGTGGTCTGTATAATTATCCACATGGACCCCATACAAATAGTGCCTCCAGATCTTCAAGGCGTGAATCACCGCTGCCAACTCCAAATCATGGGTGGGGTAGTTCCTCTCATGTTTCTTAAGCTGTCGGGATGCTTATGCTATAACCTTGCCCTGCTGCATCAACACACATCCAAGCCCGATGCCTGACACATCACAATACACGACATAGCCATCGGACCTGCGGAAGAGTAAGAAGCGGGCGTCGCCTCCTTCAAGAATCGGAAACCACGCCACAAGCATCGACCATCAAACTTAGCCGCTTCGAGTCACCTAGTCAATGGTGCGGATATAGCAAACTTCTCCACGAACCGCCGATAATAACTGCGAGGCCCGAAAGTCGCGCACTGGCCGGAGTAGTAGGTCTAGGCCAAGTCCTGACTGCCTCGATCTTGGCCGTATCCACCCGAATACCATCAGCCCCTACAATATGCCCAAGAAATGTCACCGAAGCCAACCAAAACTCACATTTGGAAAACTTAGAGTATAACTGCTGGTCCTGGAGAACTCTCAGCACAGTCCTCAAATGCTCTGCATGCTCCTGCTCTGAGCGGGAATAAACCAATATATCATCAATGAACACTATCACAAACGTTTCCAAAAATGGCTTGAACACTCGGTTCATCAAATCCATGAATACCGCCGGAGCATTGGTCAAACCGAAAGACATAACCCTGAACTCATAGTGCGTTCGCACGTCCGAATGCGATCCTAGGGACATCCACCTCTCGACTTCGCACTGATGATAGCTCGATCGCAGATCAATCTTGAGAAACATCTCGCACCGCAACCTGGTCGAACAAATCATCAATCACAGGAAGGGGTATTCGTTCTTAATGGTCACCTTGTTCAACCGCACAGATCAACACATGCGCAGCGTCGCCCTTCTTCTTCACGAACAATCACGGCGCTCCCGGGAGAAACACTAGGCACGATGAAGCCGCTTCTCCAGAAATCTCTCACCGGTCTTTCAACTCTCTCCACTCGGCAGGTGCCATTCTGTATGGCGGAATGGAAATAGGCCGAGTGTCTGGCAGCACATCGATACAAAACTCTATCTCCTCTCGACTCTTCGAATCGATGAAAATCTGGTACCGCACCTCGTGATCAAACACCCGAATGAGATGGTAGATATACCCTTCGCACCATCTTCACGGCCTTGAGGTAGGAAATAAACCTACCCTCGGCGACACGGTGTTCCTCCCACTCAATAACCGGCCTCAGAAATCGAACCATACCACTCTCTCCCTGCAGTCTACACTGGCGTAGCAAGAAGCTAACCAATCCATGCCCATGATCACATCGAAATCAGTCATGTCCAACTCTATCAAGTCGGCTAGGGTCCGACGACTGCATAAAGTCACTAGGCAAGCTCTATATACCCGCCGAGCTACCACCGAATCACCCACTGGCGTAGCTACCTCGAAAGGGTCTATGGACACAGTCCTACTAGCAATAAGGGGAGATATATAGGACAGAGTAGAACCCGGATCTATCAAGGCATACACATCACAACCGGCCCGATAAAGTACCGTGGCGACATCAGCGACGCCCCGTCCCGGTGGCCGACAAGCATAAATGCGATCGAGGACCGCTAGAAGCTGAGACCCGCGACACGACCTGCCGCGACTGGCCGCCCGAGTACCACGCCCGGGGTGAGTAACTGTAGGAGATGAAGAAGACCCGACGAAAGACCACAGAGTGACCCCTACCCTCTCGCCGCCTTGGTGGACAAGCTCGCAAAGTGACCACTGCCGCGAATCAAACAAACTCCCGGAGCAGTACCACAATTCCCGTAATGGGATCTACCGCATCGGCCACACTGAGGGGGGGTGGTCCCGATCGGTTAGCACCTCTGCTACCCTGGACGTCCGAAGTCCTGGGGCCCTGGTCTGTCCTCGAAGACGGTGTAGAAGTGCTCTGAGCTGGCTGTGGTGCAAATCTAGACTGCTGCTGAGGCCGTCCACCCCGAGAGCTACCAAAAGACCCTGCCGTCCTGGCCTTTTTCTGCTGCTGTCACAACCCGCCGCTTACGCTCCTCGCATCCAAGTGCATGAGCCTGCATGCGGGTAATGTCCATGCCTGGCTGAAGAGCTACACCCGCACAAGACTCGGCCATATAATCGTCTAGCCCGGTGACGTAGCGATGCACCCTGTCCTCCATATCTGCTACTAGCGCAGGGACATATCGAGCCAACGAATCGAACTCGACGTTGTACTCCTAATCAGGCGCCTCTCTGCGTCAAAGATCAAAACTTGTCGGCCGCGTGCTCCTCATCTGCGGAGGCAAGAAGTGAGTGAAATGCCTCGAGAACTCGTCTATCTTCTGAGGCGCATGCTCTCCTCGTGATAGCTCCCACGAATCAAACCAATCGACTGCGGTATCACGCAGCCTATGTGAACCGAAGATCACGTACTCGGTCTCCGAAGCCTTGATCACTCGTATGATCCTTCAGAATCGACGGATGAACTCCTGCGGATCATCCTCGGGCCTCGACCAGAACTCGGCGGCTACAACTCGTAAAATCCCGTAGCCTCAAATCGTCCAGATCACGGGTGAACCACAGTGCTGCTGGGACTGAATGCTGTGATCGGCCTATCTCATGTTCGCCACGATCATGGCGATGGCGGGCCATCTCTCAGAACCCATCTCATCTGCTCCAAGTGGGACCGAGGTGCAGTGCGTGGTCTCATCGCCATCGCTGCGCTTCTAAACTCTGTTGAAGTGGCGGCGTCGTGGAACTCGCCGTCTGAGGTATCTCCTCGGGAATAGACTGGGCCTGAGCCCTCGTGACTCTCGGTATCCTACTAGCAGCTCCCTCGGCTGCCTTGCCCTTCTGGGCCCGGGTTGCCTTACGTGGAGGCATAACTGTTAAAAAAAGGAAATACGTTAGAGGTCCGACTTATAACACTCTAAGGCACGATCTCGAGTGAGAAGAATGGAAACCAATCCTAAATATCCTATAGCCTCACGATTATTGGTGTGGTGCAACACACCGATAATCAAGACTTACTAGATACGGTCTGTAGACACTTTCCGAGGATTAAGCGCTCGATACCACTTTTGTCACGACCCGTTCGGGCGTGGATCGTGCCTTACCCGCACCCAAGTAATCATACATCGAGTAATCAGTGAATATAAAAACAAGATATGTAACAAATGTAAATGAGACACGGTTTATCCGAGAAAAGTCGCCTTTCGCATATATATAAACCAAGTCCGCGATTACATCCCAACCGTATAATAGGACTACAGACCTAAGGAAGTAAACAACTATGGCGGACAGGCCCCGCCATACCTGAATGTACAAAACTATCTACAACAACAGAAGATCATACTCAAAAGTCGAGCCTCGGAGAAGATAGAGCTCACGACACCAAAGTAAAGATCCTGAGGATGCGGATCTAGCACTGCTTCCTTACTGCGGCATGAGCAACGCACCCGAGGAGGTCGATAACAGAACCAAGTATGTGAAACTGTAAAGTACTTAAATGAAATCATATCATTTTAAAACCAATTTTACAAATATGTTCGAAACAATCAATGTAACCGCACATAGTGCCACATCACAAACAAGAGCAATAATAGATAAAGCGAATGTGTCTTTTCTAGGCTGCGAATGATCGCAAGGACAATCGCCCATAGTATCATTATGCATGCCTAATCACGACTCCGTAGTCGCATAGCCACCTAGGCCCGCATGAGGTATTCCCCGCATCGAGGGTAGCTACTCCTCGGCATCGTCCTGGACTCTCGTAGTCCGCATGGCCACATAGACCGCATGATGTAATCCCCCGCACACTAACTTGGAACTCTCGTAGCTCCGCATAGGTCCCCTGGACCCGCATGAGGTATTCTAGAATCATAGTCACACAGACCGCATGAGGTGTACCTCGTCGAGCGCTTAACCCCGGTATATCATGTCAAGAGGTGAGTGATATAATACTAACATAACTGCTTATCGTTAAACAACATAAGCACCATAAGAATAACCTCTTTACACAAACGTTACAAGATACTAACACACATAGCATCATAGTATGTCTACTCAACAAACCATCTTACTATAATTTCCAGAAATCAATACAAGTCTTTCATAACACATAAGTAAACCGTTCCTTTTATCTTTCTTAAGTTTTTATACCTAACTTCCCATAAAGCTAGTATAACTCTTAAGCTTTTTGTTTAAAAACCAAGTATTACTCTTTTTTCAAAAATGATTCATAATTCTTTTGAAATACTTCAAGATTCTTTATTATTTAGACTCAAGTCAAAAGACGTCAAGTAAAACCATGTTCAGTTAACACACGTACGTCTACCGTACTATATATATATTTTAAAATATCATGCTCAGGGGGATAGGAAGAATCACATACCTTCTCGGCGAAATCCACCTGCCAAGTCGAGTATGTCGCGCGCAGAGTATCAACCTATAATAGTCAAATACGTCTATCAACGTCTAGACTATTCTGCAGGATATTCTAAGCAGAAGGTTCTTAATTCTACGGAAAATTGGGCAGCATTTCCCTACCCGTCAAACTACTCAAGTCATCAGAATACGATCTTATGTAAGTACAGTTCAATTCTTCATTTATATTCTTCTGATGTGATTTCAGTTCAATTCTATTCTTTAATACCCTTATATGTATCTTATACTTATTTCTATACTACTACAGTATGTAATCTCCAATTACAATAGAAGGATACGATTATTATTTACCTCGATAAGCCTAAAATTATCCAAGATATAAGTCGATCCTGAGCAAGGTTTAGCTCCTAATCTGTACGCTCCAATCCGCTCCAAGAAACCCTTAGAAGTTTCTACACAACTTCTACTTACTACTTCCACCAACTATGAAGTTTCTCCTAGGGTTTCGTTTAGTGACTAATGGAAGTATAGTAGTATTTTTCGGGCTCTATGTCACTACCCGAACCCGGGCCCGTGACTGGTGCCTTACCCCGGGCACCCAAGTAGACATACATCAGAGTAATCAGCGGAATATAAAACAAGACATGAAATAATATGAAGTGTGAAACGCTTTATTCATAAAAGTTGCCTTTCGGCATATATAAACATAAACTTGAAGCGATTCATCCCCTTTTACAAACTCGCCACAACGATTTACATGCACCTCTAAGAGTTTTATAATAACAACGACGGGACAGGGCCCCGCCATACCCCTGAATATAAGTACCTACAATGACAGGGGACTATACCAAAGATAAGCCTCCGGAGAAACGGAGCTTCCCAAAACGCTGAACTGTGATCCTAAGAGCGAGGATCGACGATCGTGTACCTCTACTGCGGCATGAGCGCCGCTTCGAAGGAGGTCGATAACAGTACCAAGTATGTGAAATCGAAAAATGCGTAAATGAAATCATAGTAGTCTATATAAAGCGGGAGACATGTATGATAACCATACTACGATTCACTAAATAAATAGCCATGTCAAGTCGGGACTCACGCCCTCAAAGTCATCACTCAAATATAACTATGGGTCTCACGCCCACAACATCAATCATGCCCGTGGAATACCTTCCTCACTGCCGACAGTCTATGATATAAAAACACCAAGGTATACACATGAACACCAGGTCCCACCTGTGTCATAATAAAACCGTACGGGGTAAGTACGAAGGCATAGCCGACTACTAACACCCATAGTACCAACAATGCTATAAAACTGTATCACGAGGTCTTTCTAGACCGCGCCATATGATCGAAGCGGGCCACTCGCCCTCAGTATCAATGTGCGCGTCAAATCCTGGAACTCACCGCAGCTCGCGTAGCCACCTAGCGCGCATGGGGTAATCCCCGCGTCGGTAGCTACTCCTCGACATCGTCCTGGACTTTCGTAGTCCGCATGGCCACATGGACCGCATGAGGTATCCCCCGCACACTAACCTGGAACTCTTGTAGCTCCGCATAGGTCACACAGACCCGCATGAGGTATCCCTCGCATCGGGGGGAAGCTTAACCCCCGGTATATCATGTCAAGAGGTGAGTGGTACAATACTAACATAACAACTTATCGTTAAACAACATAAGCACAATCAAGGGACACCACTTTACACAATCATCACAAGACACTAACACACGTAGCATCCTAACATGTTTACTTATCAAACCAACAAGAAAGTATTACAAGGCTATCACAAAACAACATAGTCAAGTTGTTCACATAAGGTACTTTCTATTTTATGCCAACAAGTTCGGGTTGTTATCCCCAAAGTACTTCATACATTATCTCTTTAAAAAAAAGATCCTATTTCTTTCACAAGAGTCACACGATACCCGTAGTATAAAAATAGAGTGACTATCTTTTTAAGTAAACCAAAACAATTTCCCCTTTTTAAAGACAAGTAACAACCTTCTTTTCCCAAGTTCAAGTTTGCCTAAGTTCAAAGACTCAAGTCTCTTATTTTCGAAAGGTTTCGTAGTTCATAGTCTTAATCACTTAATAATATAATTCTCTTTTAAAACAATTCGAAAAACATATGCCTTATGTGTGAATAGGTTATTCTTGTTCATAACAATCTTATTAAAGCAGCCATGATCTAGGAAATATAATATCATTTTGTCTCATCTTAGCTTCTGTGCAGATGGAGGTTTCTACTGGTTTTAATAATACTTAGTTAGTCAATACATTTCCCTTTATTAGCGCTGCAGTGGTTTGTTCGATACTTATTCTCATTTTCGAAATCAATACAAGGCGTTCATAAACAATTAAGTAAACCGTTCCTTTTATCTCTCTTAAGTCGTTATACCTAACTTCCCATAAAGCTAGTATAACTCTTAAGCTTTTAAAACCAAGTATTACTCTTCTTTCAAAAACGATTCTTAATTCTTTTGAAATACTTCAAGATTCTTATTATTTAGACTCAAGTCAAAAGACATCGCAGTAAAACCACGTTCAGTTAACACACGTACGTCTACCGTACTATATATATTCTTTTAAAATATCATGCTCAAGAGGATATGAAGTATCACATACCTCGCGACGATTATCGACAATTAGCAAAACGCTCCACCGCTATAACCCGGCTAGCCTTGTCCACCCTTCAAGTAGAACATGCTACTCGCAGAAATTTCAACCTATAAAGGCCATATACGTCTATCAACATCTAGACTACTCTGTAGAATATTCTAAGCAGAGGGTTCTCTATTCTACGGAAAATTGGGCAGCACTTCCTACCAAGTTAAACTACACAAGTCTCAGAATACAAATTCTATGTAAGTACAGTTCAATCTTCTTCTTAAAAATTCTTCTGATGATGATTTCAATTCAATTCTCTTCTCTTATACCATCCTTCTATATATCTTATACTCATTTCTATACTACTATGTAATTTCCAATTACAACAGAAGGACAAGAGTATTTACCTCGATAAGCCCAAAATTATCCAAGTTTAAATGTCGATCCTGAGCAACGTTTAGCTCCTACTCTGGGCGCTCCAACCCGCTCCAAACAACCCTTAGAAGTTCTACGCAACTTCTTCTTACTACATCAACCAATTATGAAGATTTTCCTTAGGGTTTCGTTTAGTGACTAAAAGGATATAAGGTAGTATTCCCGGGCTCTACGTATAGAGGTATCTTTGGAATACAACAAGGTATAAGGCTAAGGTATTTTGGAATTGTAACAATACTTGGAGAGTATTTTTCTACCAAGGGGGGGGGGGGGGGTATTTAACGAGAACAACTCAAGAGGGGGGGGTACTTCTCGGCCAAGGGCCTCTCAAAGGGGGAGGGGGAGCTCTTGGACGAGAGCTACACTAAGGGGGAGAGGGATTTTCAAGACTTAGAAAGTGTGGAGTGGATGAAGAAGTATTCAACTAAGGGGAGTATTTATAGGACTTTCAATGGCCAAGATTAAGGAAAGTGGAGGGCAAGTGGAGGGTGTGGATTTTCCCAAGTGCACCCTAGCCATCTACTCCACAAATCACTCCAAATATTGACCCATAGTTTAGGCCACAAAATCATGCAAAGATCGGCCATGGTTCCGCCCACTTGAGGGTGACAAGTGTCGCCCTCTCGTTGGTCCAAAATATTTTATCTCTCTGAAAAATCCGCAAAAATAATAAATGTCCCAACCGTAATTTTCCCTTCGCAAGTTTTGGAAAACGTTTCGTCGGAAAACAATTCTTTTCGGGGGTTGTGCACAAATTTTCGTCCCTTGCCTAACTTAAGGCTTAAACTTTTGTACGTACGTCCTCACGTACATACTCTGGAAATATGGGGTATAACATTCTCCCCTCCTTAGAAACATTCATCCCGAATGTTCCTTCTCGATACAGATAACGATAAAGTTCCTCTTAACAAGTTGCCAGTGCCACACCTGGCCACAAAACAACACACGCGCAATTACTTAACCCAAGTCCATGAGGAATTACCTCTATCACCACAAAAGCTCCTACCCAAGGTCTAAAAGATATTCCCTTCGCACCTTCACTTTACAAAAGAAATGATCACTTCTATTCTCTTAACACAAGCTCACTTCTCCCTTTACTCGCCGTACCCTTCTCGTACACTCGAACTCTTTCTCATAACTTACCACATTTCTGTTATTGCTTCAGTTTCCAAAATCTCTGGGTTACTATCTCCAACTTGGTCATCATTAACTGGGAACATTCTGGATGGATCTCCGATACTTTTCCGAACATAGCAACAAGAAAGACCGGACGTACTGCTTCCTACGTCGGACGATAATGCCAACTTATAGGAAACCTGGCCTATTCTCCAAATGATCTGAAAACGCTCTAAGTACCACATGCTAAGTTTCCTCTGTTTTCCACAACTCGTCACACCCTTTCCGGGGTGGTACCTTCAAGAAGACCCACCGTCAACCTGAACTCCAAGCGTCATCGTCGATTATCCGCACGATTTCTGTTGACTCTGTGCTGCCAATAACCTCTTCTGGATAAGCTTCACCCTATCCACATATTGCTGAAATAAGTATGAACCAACTATCTGAACCTTGCCAACATCGAACCAATCGACCGACAACTTACACTTCCGCCCCTACAAGGCTTCATACGGCGACATCCGAATACTGAAATGGTAGCTATAATGATACTCACTCAACAAGAGGCACATAATCCTCGCTGCTATCTCTGAAATCAAAACACCGGCCCGAGGGTGAATGCAATACTGAGACTCACCTGAGTTCCTAACCCTGCCTGGTAAAAACTTCCAGAAAAAGAAATAGCCATAACCTGGGCTTCACTGTCTGTCATAAGGTGAAAGTAGGCACCCCGTGCAGCCTTACAACCTTCCTGATATATAACATCTCGCATAACCCTCTGCCGAGTAAATGCTTGATCGAAAGACAAGATGGGCTGACCTCATCGGCCCGACTTCTGGTCGAACGCACTCACGAGCTCGTACGATGGTTAACTACACTTGGTCCTAACACCCTCGTGACCCCACCACCTGGCGGGACCACCTCGAATTTACCCTACCACATTACAGGCCGCGGGTTGACCCGCGATCAGTCCTCAACCCGACCCGCTATCGCGCCAAACACTTGTTCCCCGATCCGGAACAATCTCACTAATCATGTTACAAAAACCTAGTGGTCATTCTTAGCTCAACTACCCTCTTTCATTTCACACTACTCAGGGACTTATCACACAAACATATCTCACGTGTACTATGCACTCCGATAAGGGTCAAACATAAAAATATAAATCTTTTACTCGAGATGGCCTAGCCTCTAAGGTCTCCACGTATAACATTCTAAGGCTCACACCTTCCATTATCCCCAAACCTTACCCTTTTAACTAACCATGATTTCTAATCACAATTAACACAATGCTATCTGAACATAACACTTAAGATATACTCATCTTATCATACATACAAATCTCTAGAGGGCTAAGGATGTACCTGTATCTACTGCTTCACTCCCCTTTGTCATTTTAATCAATCCTGCCCTGTTGGGCGCATAACTAGGGAAGGTGATGAACTAGCCGCTGATCCTGAAGGTTGAGTCTCTACATTTGCGCCACCTCTGGTGGGACAATTTCTCGAAAAATGGCCCTGCAGGCCGCAAGCATAACAAGCTGTCGAAGAAGTACGACACTCCCCACAATGACACTTACCACAACGGCCACACCGAGGTGTGGGTGGCCTCCTCTGGCTAACACCCTTTCCTCTCCGAACTCTCGACCGCAGAATCGATCCGTAGGCTGAGTCCTCCTACTTGCATCCATCCTACTAGGACACCCTTTCGACACATGGCCCTGACGGCCGCAGGTAAAACAAGCACCAACCACAAGACGACATTCCCCGGGATGACGCCTGCCACACTGTGAATACTGAAGGAAAACTGGAATCTACGTGTATCTGTGAACCAGCAGCCCTGGAGCTCTGACCAACTCCTGCATACCCCGAACGTCCTGAACCCTGTGGAGGACCACTCTGCACTGGAGGAGGCGCATAACCCATCTGCTGCTGAGAAGATCCGCCTCGAAAGTTACCAAAGGACCCTGCTGCTCGCCTCTTCGCCGATCTTGGTTAACCCGCCGATCCTACGTTTTCGGCCTTGCGCATAAGCTCAGATGCAGGCCATGCTCATGCCTGACTGAAGAGCTACTCTTGCACAACCCTCTCTTAGATACTCATCAAGACCCGTGATAAATCGGTACATAATATACTCCCTGGTCGCTAAATCTATTGCTAGTAACAGGGTCGTCTCTTTGCAATCCATACTTTCTGCTACTGGTCATGGAACTGAAGGTTCAAATATCATGGCCGCAATAGCAACTGCTGCCGCTGTGCTAGACTCTGCTGGGACTGGCGGCGTCGCAGAACTCCCCGAATGAAGCACCACCTCAGGTGATGGTTGGGCCTGTGCCCTCGTAACCTCTGCGTTTCTACTCGCACTTCCTCGCCTTGCCCTTCTAGGCCCGGGTTGCCTTACGCGGAGGCATAACTGGTAGGGGAAAGAAATACGTTAGAGGGGTCCAACTTATAACACAGCTCTAAGGCACGATCTCAGAGTGAGAAGAATGGAAACCAATCCTAAATATCCTATAGCCTCCTGATTATTGGTGTGGTGCACAACACACCGATAATCAAGACTCTACTAGATACGGTCTGTAGACACTTTTCGAGGATTAACTGCTCTGATACCACTTTTGTTACGATCCGAACTGTTACACCACGTAATTACAGGACATGCCTTAAGAACGTAAGTAAGAACTCACAAATGTTAAGGATTCGAGACTTGTAAAAATTTATCGGAAATTATGAAATTGTCGGAAAAACATTGTGTTGTGTCGAATGGGAGGGCGACACGTGTCACCCCCCTTAGATGATGCCTTGGTCGAAATGTGCAAGGGCATGAAGGTCATTGGACCTTTGTTGCAAGACAAGTCTTGCAACTTGTGTAGCATGACAATCTTGACCAAGTCAATTAGTCAATAAGTCTTGACTTACAAAGAGCTTATCCAAGCCTCACATTTGGTTATATCTTGACCATCCTTTACTCTATATAATACTAGTAGTGCTAGAGAGAGCCAACACTTAGAAAATTTCACACAAAAATTGGAAGAACATAGGCATAAGCTCTCGGGTTCACTTAGCAAAAGAAGGAAAAAAATTTGTTCCTTGTTCTTTTAATTCCCCACTTTAAACCAAGGTTCTTAGGTGTATTGTAAACACATCTCAATAGAAAAATCTTGGAAAAAGATTGTTTACGGGTTAGTCGCAAACGAAAACCTAAGGGTCTTTCTAGGTTTTATTTGAAGACTTGAAGGATAATTGTTGGTGTTGTTCTAAGGGTCTCAACAAGAGGATTGAAGTGTCTTGGAGAGGCTATAAACTACTAAGGAGCGACTTCGGATTGGAGTTGGATTAAGAATCATTGAGGTATAATCTTGTTCTTTGAAAGTATTACAAGATTATTTATTTTGTTGTTGTTAGCTTTGTATGTTGCAAGCATGGAGTTGTTATCTTGAGGTTAAGGATTATGGATTGATTATAGCCTTGGAAATCCGAAATGTAATGTAAGCCATGATTAAGTTGAATTACAATTTAATCGTTGTTAGAACCGTCGCATGTCATTGACTTAAGGATTATGGTTATTATAATCAAATGCGACTTGATATCATGTTATGCTACAAATTTGGTTTGAAATATAATTGTGAGCCAATTGGGGCTGTTTAGTTAGTCATTTGTATTGGACTACCTTCTATATAATTGTGAGCCAATTGGGGCTGTTTAGTTAGTCATTTGTATTGGACTACCTTCTATATAATTGTGAGCCAATTGGGGCTGTTTAGTTAGTCATTTGTATTGGACTACCTTCTATATAATTGTGAGCCAATTGGGGCTGTTTAGTTAGTCATTTGCATTGGATTATCTTCTATATTGTTGTGAGCCAATTGGGGCTGTTTGGTTATTGTATTTCGACCTTGGAAAATGTGGCAAAGTAAGTAAAAACAAAGGAGGTGCTGTCCGATTTTCCGTAGAATTTAGAGACTTAACCCTTATTATATTCTACGATTGTAGTAAGGCCTTAATAGACGTATTGTGAATATTATAGGTTGACATACTACGGGCGGGACTTTGTACTTGGCAAGTGGTTGACCCGGCGAGGTATGTAGAACTTTTCCTATCATTTGAGCATGACTAGTTTCACGTATATAGTACGGTAGACGTACAAGACTATGACATTCTTTACTTGTTTTATGAAATGCCAAGTCGGGTGAGTTAGGAGATTAACTCACTTCTTTGAGAATATTAAAGATGTCTTAAGTCTTGTTAAAGATAAGGGACTTGAAGAATTATAAAGTATGTGATACTTGTGTCGTTTTTAACGTATAAGTCCCTTGGATAGGAAATGGTACTTGACTAAGGTATAAAGTGAATATAACGACTTTATGGGGAGTTGGTTATATTGACTTTATGGAAAGATAAATGACTTGTTTTAACGGAAGGCAATTTGGTTTTTTTAGGCATCAATTGCCTAAGGTTTATTAAGAAATGAGTCACTTGATTTAGAAACCTAACTTTATTTCTAAAGGGTGTTGTGACTTGCCTTGAAATGTAATTTGGACTTGATACTAGGATTAATAGTATCTTGGAAGTTTTCTACTAAAAAGAGTCATTTGTTTTAAAGAATAGAAGTACGTAGTACTTGGGTTAACTCCCGGATTTTTATAAAAGACATGTTAGTGCCTTGGATAAACTAAAAGGAGAGTGTCTATATATATGTAACAAGAATAATAAGAAGTTAGGGGATTTTCTTAACTTGCTTATTTATTATAAGCCGGTAGTGCTTATGTTATGTGTGATAGCCGGATTTGTGCTAGTGATATATTATTCGTTGCGGGGTCATTCCCCGGGTTTGTGGCATTGCATATGTCCGTGGATTTGCTACCCACGATGCGAGGAATACCTCATGCGAGTCCGTAGGGCTTATGCGGGTGAAATAGTCCCATGCGGGCGGGTCCAGCCTATGCGAGGAATACCTCATGCGAGTCCGAAAGGGCTTATGCGGGTGAAATAGTCCCATGCGAGGAATGCCTCACGCGGGTCCACAGGACCTATGCGGGTGAAATAGTCCCAGGAGTAGGAGTCAAATCCTATTTTTTTTTGTAAGGATACCCTTATTTTGCTCTCATTGTTAGTAAGGCACAGGGTACTGTAATTTGATTATCATACATGTCTCCGGCTTTGATTTAGATTTATGATGTAATTACAGTACTTTCCAGTTTTGCATACTTAGTACATATTGTGTACTGACCCCCTTCCTCGGGGGCTGCGTTCATGCCGCAGGAAAGGGTAAGCGTGCTTGGATCCACACTCTTAGGATCGCTTATCAGACGTCGGAAGCTCCATTCTCCGGAGGCTTGTCTTTCTTTTGGTACAGTCTTTCCCTGAGGTTGTTGATTATGTACATTCAGGGGTATGGCGGGGCCCTGTCCCGCCACAGTTGTTATTCCTAGAGGTCTGTATTCACCTATGTGGTTGGGCTGTAAGAACTGAGTTGTAAAGTTGTACTTTTGACTTTGTTTATATTATGGAAGGCGGCCTTATCGGCTAGCCTGTGTTGTTATATTATTTACACATGTGTTTATGTTGTGTATGTTCATTGCTATTCTCTCGATGTATACCGAACAGGGTGCCTGTGTAGGTACGATCGCGGCCGGTCGGTCGTGACAAAAGTGGTATCAGAGCAGTTAGTCCTCGGAAAGTGTCTACAGACCGTGTCTAGTAGTCTTGATTATCGGTGTGTTGTGCACCACATCTATAATCGTGAGGCTACGAGACATTTAGGATTGGTTTCCATTCTTCTCTCTCCGAGATCGCAAAGAGAGCTGTCTTATTAGGTTGAATCCTCTCTGACCTCTTCTTATGAAACAACTATGCCTCCACGAAAGGCGACGAGCCCGGCAAGGCAAAGCGGCAGAGGCGCTAGCGGTACTCGAGGTTACAGGCTTAGGCAACGCACTATGCACGAGGTAGTAAGCGGTCGGCGAGTTCACCCACGCTGCAGCTTTAGAGAGGCGAGAGCGGCGGAGCTCCAGAGGTTCCGGTACTGCACCCTCCAGCCTCCCCACCAGTGCGAGTATAGAGACTACGGGAGCGATTCGGTTATTGACCAAGATAGTAGTCGTGGCAACACGGTGAGCAGCAAACACCCTGTGAGCCGATGGGTTTGCGGATTAGGGATTTTCTGGGATGTCATCCACCTGAGTTTTATGGTTTGATGTCTGATGAGGATCCGCAGGAGTTCGTTCGACAGCACAATGGACCTGCGCAGTCCTTAGGCTTCGTGAGACAGCAGTCTGTTACACTAGCCTCTTACCGTTGCGCGATATTGCGTTGAACCGTTTGAGTTGTGGTTGCTTTCGAGAGGTGATGATGCTCTTCCACTGTTTGGGAGGAGTTTACAGAGGCCTTTATGGATCACTTTTACCTCCCGAGATGAGGAGAGCCGGGTAGACAGATTTTTGACCTTGCGAGCGGGAGGATCAGTGGGAGTACACTGAGTTTGACTCGGCGGGCATGCTCACACTATTGTAGCTAGTATGGCGGATAGAGTTCATCGTTATGTGATGGGGCTAGACCGTCGTATGATTACAAAGATGTTTGGGGTGGCTCTTCACCGGTATGGACATTGCTAGGATGCAGGCCTATGCTCAGGGGATAGAGGATAGAGAAAGGGAGGACCAGATTGACGCAGGCCAGCCCAAGAGGGCCAGGACATCAGGGTCTCAGGGTAGTTCTCGAGGCGACAGCTCGAAGCGTTGTCACGACCACCGACCGGATCGCGATCGTGCCCTACTCCAGGCACCCTTACAGGTAAACATCAGAGATAATCAGCGGAACATACATGAAACTTATAAATAAAACAACGGAAGTAAACAACAGTCACCGATAGGCTACCTTCCTGGACGTACATACATAAACGAAGCAGTTGCCTCCTTTCTTTACAAACAGACCCACAATATGTGACCACAGACCTCTAAGAATTACAATTGTGGCGGGACAGGGCCCCGCCATACCCCTGAATATACATAGCCATGACAACTCCGGAACATCGGAGCCATCTAAAAATGCTGAACCAGGATCCTAAGCTCGCGGATCCACATCATGTACCTAAACTGCGGACATGAACGCAGCCCGAAGGGTCGATAACAGTGCGAATATGGAAATGAAATAACGTGCAAGAATCAAATCATAAGCATAAAAGAATGCCATTTTTAACTCCCGAAATCACTGTATATTAACTGCTCCATTCCTTCTTTCCATAAGATTTAACATCATATTCTTACATACATACTTAAGAGGTTAATCAAGTTTTTCCACATAACCTACTTATCTTACATAACATAATCCGGCCCATTTGCGGGACACGGTGTACTGATGAATCATGTGACATAATCCGGCCCGCCTGTGGGGCTCGATTATCGTGGAATCTTGTAGCATAATTCGGCCCGCCTGTGGAGCTCGGTGTACTGTGGAATCATGTAGCATAATCCGGCCCGCCTATGGAGCTCGGTGTACTGTGAAATCATGTAGCATAATCCGGCCCGCCTGTGGAGCTCGGTGTCTCAGTGACGTAACCCGCCTATGTAGGCTCGGTGTATCTCATAACGTAATCCGCCTATTTGTAGGCTCGGTGTATCTCATAACGTAATCCGCCTATTTGTAGGCTCGGTGTATTTCATAACGTAATCCGCCTATTTGTAGGCTCGGTGTATTTTATAACGTAATCCGCCAATTCGTAGGCTCGGTGTATTTTCCTTACATAACATTTTTAAACCATCTTTTCACTTCTTCTTAAATCGTCATAACAACTTCCCATAAAGCTATTATAACAACCTTTCATTTTTGAGAACTTAAGACACTTTTATTCTTACAACATTAGGAAAACTAGATCCAAAAATACTACACATACATACTTAAAAGAATCATAAAACCTCCTTTCTTTTAAAGCTCAAGTCACATACTCTTTTGGAAACCATCTTCTTAACTTTCAAATAAATTAAGCCATACTTTTAAAATTTAGTCCTTTCCACTTATAATCAAGGCTTATGGTCTTAACACCTCGTAGCATACACTCTTTAAAATCATGTCGCTTATACTTATAAAATCATGTCATCAATACTTTAGAAATCAAGTCCCATAACTTGAAAAATAAAGTTTCAAAATCCTTCAAAGACAACCAAAGTTCATAGTCTTAAAACTTCATAACATACATTCTTTAAAGTCCATTTACTTATACTTATAAAAAATATAAAGTTCCATACACTTCCAAAACCAAGTAACTTATTCTCTTAAAATCATATAACTTCCACTTTTAAAATCAATCCCTTTTCACATATAAATTCAAGTCATTTCCAACATAAAATCCACTTACTTACTTTAACCAAATCAAGACACATAGCCTTTAAATCAAATCTCATAACTTCCTAACCATTCTTACCAACGTCTCCCATAAGACCTAGTAAGGACTTAGGACAATTTAAACATACTCTTAACTTAGATTCAACAATGCAAATACTTCTTAACTTCTAAGAGTAGAAGAAATCTTGAAATACTATCACATTGAGATTTCATACGTAGGATCATGCCAAAGAAAGAAGAGGTTCACATACCTCGACGCTTGTCGACAAGTAGTAAAATGCTCCAAAGTACTTCAACCTATCATGGTCACAATACGTCCATTAACCTCTTACTTCAAACGTAGAATATTCTAAGTGCTAAGTCGCCAAATTCTATAGAAAATCGGACAGACCTCCTTTGTTTTTACTTACTTTGCCACCTTTTCAAGGCCGAAATACAATAGCCAAACAGCCCCAATTGGCTCACAACAATATAGAAGGCATCAATACAAATAATTAACTATACATTTCAATTGGCTCACCACAATAGAAGGTATTTCAATACAAATAATTAACTAACTATTACAAACCACAAGTACAAATTCGGCCACCTTGAGTTCAACAATACCAATTCTTATTCAATTTCCATTTCAATCCAACTTGGTAGCATAACATGATATCTAGTCGCAACCAAATATAACTACTAGAATCTTCAAGTCAATTACATGCGACGATTCTAGTAAAGATCAAATTGTATTCCAACTTAACATGACTTACTTTTCATTTCGAACTTAAGCTACAAGTAATCCATAATACTTATTAACTTCAACTTAACAACTTCATGCTAGCAACATGTAAAGCTAACAACAACAATATAAATAATCTTGTAACACTTTCAAAGAACAAGATTATACCTCAACGAATTGTAATCCAATCTTCAAAGCGAAGTTGCTCCTTAGCAACCTAGAGCCTCACAAGACACCTCAATCCGCCTCGAGACCCTTAGAACCACACCAACAACTTTCGTTCAAACCTCCAATCCAAAACCTAGAAAGCCACTAGGTTTTCGCTGCGACTAATACGAAAAACTCTCTTTTCCGGGTTTTTCTATTGAGATACACTTACAATACCCTCATGAACCTTGGTTTAAAGTGTAGGGCTTAATGGACAAGAAACGCAAAATTTTCCTTTTGAAAGTGGAGGAGCCGAGAGCTCTTCCTTGAGTTCTTCAATTTTGTGGAAATTTTTCTAAGTGTAATGACATCCTCTTGCTACTAGTAGTGTAATAAAGGGGCATGAAGGGTTAAGATGTAACCAAATGGGTGGTTTAGATGAAGTCTTATAAAATATCAAGACTTGGGACCTTTGACTTTGGTCAAGAAACTCAAGCTCATTAATAGGAAGACTTTATCATCTTAAGACTATGGTCAATGACCATTTTGGCCATGCCTATTTCGTCGAAGGCATCAATAAGGGGTGACAAGTGTCGCCTCCCATTCGTCACAATACTACGTTTCCGACAATTTCACAATTCCGATAATTTTTTACAAGTCTCAAATCTTAACACTTGCGAGTTCTTACGTACGTTCTTAAAGCATGTCCTGAAAATACGGGGTGTAACATTCTTCCCCCCTTAGAAACATTCGTCCTCGAATGTTCTTTCGGAGTCAAACTTATAATTAGCGACATAGTTTCCTTTCACCACCCCGACATAACAACAATGCCACAAATGACCCTAATAACTCGCACACGCATATCTGTCCATCATAATCCCAAAAGAGATTATCTTTTCGTACTTACAACTCATTCTAACATACATAAATAACTTCCATACCGACTCGCCTCAAACCTTTGAGTCACTCTATAAAACAACATAAGGCCATTTCCGACTTTCATGACCTGGTTCCGGTGGAACGCGTCCACGAACCCGTAAAATAATTAACTAAACTTGGGCCTTGCGCCCTCGTGACCCTGTCACGTAGCGGAACTACTACCAACTGATCCCACTCCATTCCAGCCATGGGGAGACCCGTAACAGTCCTCAACCGACTCGGCCGCACTTAACTCTTATCATCGTCCGACTTAAAATCTTATTGCGAGAAAACCTTATATACCTAAGGTCTCGAAGAATCAATATTCTTAGGCTCGCATTTTCATGCTCCACGCCCACCTTACCACCCCCCAAGAATCGGTACAAAAACTTCTCATAATACCAAAACCATGTTGTCTCGATCACAATAACCATTGCTTACTCTATCCAGACCTCATCCGTATAATTCTCTTAAGCTTACTACACAACTTAATCTATTAACATGACATTAGTTAGGTTCCTTAATATGGCTTCTGGGTTCACTACCCTGTCGGACAACTCATCCTTTCCCAATTACCTCAAAATAAAACACAAAACCTTGGCGAAATTCATTAACTATACCATACCTTCCCGTGATCTAGTTAGTCTTTACCAATTCTGGTAATCTAAAATTATTCTAGGCAACACGCGTCGACTTCATACATAACTCCGTATAGATGTATGTCACAATACCAACTATACTATAATCATTACCAACCCGATACGCAATCCACATAGTCATTCCCGGTCATCACGCTTTCTCAGAATGCAATCAACATAACTCGTTAGGGAGGGACGACCCTAACAATACAGCTCTATCGCACGATCTCAAAGTGAGAAGAATGGAAACCAATCCTAAATGTCCTGCAGCCTCCTGATTATAGATGTGGTGCACAACACACCGATAATCAAGACTCTACTAGACACGGTCTGTAGACACTTTCCGAGGACTAACTGCTCTGATACCACTTTTGTCACGACCCGACCCCGGGACCGCGACTGGTGCCCTACCTGGGCACCCTTACAGGTAAACATCAGAGATAATCAGCGGAACATACATGAAACTTATAAATAAAACAACTAAGTAAACAACAGTCACCGATAGTGGCTACCTTCCCGACGTCATACATAAACGGCTTGCCTCCTTTCTTTACAAATGGACCACAATATGTGACTACTGCACTTAAGAATTACAATCGTATGGACAGGCCCCACCATACCCCGAATATACATAGCCATGACAACTACGAACATCAAGCCATCTAAAAATGCCGAACCAGATCCTAAGCTCGCGGATCCACACCGTACCTAAACTCGCGACATTTAACGCAGCCCGGCCGGGTCGATAACAAAAATTTAATATGAAATGTAAATAACGTGCAAGAATCAAATCATAACTGCATAAAAGAATGCCATTTTTAACTCAAATCACTCGTATATTAACCGCTCCATTCCTTCTTTCCATAAGATTTAACATCATATTCTTACATACATACTTAAGAGGTTAATCAAGTTTTTCCACATAACTTACTTATCTTACATAACATAATCCGCCCATTTGCGGACACGGTGTCTTGATGAATCATGTGACATAATCCGCCGCTGTGGGGCTCGATTATCTTGTGGAATCTTGTAGCATAATCCGCCCGCCGTGGAGCCTTTGCATCGTGGAATCATGTAGCATAATCCGCCCTTTGTGGAGCTCGGTGTCTTGTGAAATCATGTAGCATAATCCGCCCGCTGGAGCTCGGTGTCAGGATACATAACCCGCCATGTGTAGGCTCTGGTAATATGGCGTAATCCGCCTATGTGTAGGCTCGGTGTATCTCATAACGTAATCCGCCTATTTGTAGGCTCGGTGTATCTCATAACGTAATCCGCCTATTTGTAGGCTCGGTGTATTTATAACGTAATCCGGCCTATTTGTAGGCTCGGTGTATTTCATAACGTAATCCGACCTATTTGTAGGCTCGGTGTATTTTATAACGTAATCCGCCTATTCGTAGGCTCGGTGTATTTTCCTTACATAACATTTTTAAACCATCTTTTCACTTCTTCTTAAGTCGCCATAACAACTTCCCATAAAGCTATTATAACAACCTTTCATTTTTGAGAACTTAAGACACTTTTATTCTTACAACATTAGGAAAACTAGATCCAAAATACTACGCATACATACTTAAAAGAATCATAAAACCTCTGTCACGACCAAATCAGCCCGTGGATCGTGCCTACCCCGCACCCTAGTGACACAACATCGAGTAATCAATGAACATAAAACAACAACATGAGATAACGAAATATAAAACAATAATCTGGAAAACTTGTCTCCGGCATATATATAACCATCAACTCTTTTACAAATGAACAAATTAATCCTTTTTACCAACCCCGCCCACAATAGTACTACTGCACTCTAAGAATGATACGACACAATGGCGGACAGGGGCCCGCCAAACCCCCGAATGTAAATACTTACTACGATGGGACTATACCATCGATAAGCCTCCGAGAAACGGAGCTTCCCAAACGCCAATCGCGGACCACGAGAGCTAGGATCAACGATCGATGTACCTCAACTCGCGGCATGAACGCAGCTTCAAGGAGGTCGACAACAAATTGAGTATGTGAAACTAAAAATAAATCATCGTAAATGAAATCATAGTAGTCTATACAAAGCAGAGACATGTATGATAACCAAACTACGATTCACCATAAATAAGGCCATGTCAAGTCGTGACTCACAACCTCAAGTCATCACTCAATTTAACAATGGGTCTCACGCCCACAACATCAATCGTGCCCGTGGAATACCTTCCTCACTGCCGGCAGTTTATGATATACAAGCACCAAGGAATACATATGAACACCAGGTCCCACCTGTGTCCTAATAAAACTGCATGCAGGTAAGTACGAAGGCATAGCCGACTACTAACACCTACGCATCAACAAGGTCATAAATCAGATCATAAGATCTGTCTGCATCACATGATCAAAGCTGGCCACTTGCCCGCAGTATCTAATGTGCGCGTCTAGTCCTGGAACTTCCCGCAGCTCCGCATAGGCCAATCTCATCGGCCCGCATGAGGTATTCCCCGCATCGAGGGTAGCTACTCCCCGGCATCGTCCTGGACTTTCGAGTCCGCATGGCCACAAGGACCGCATGCCCATAAAGGACGACACTAACTCGAACTCGTAGCTCCGCATAGGCCCCCAGGACCCGCATGAGGTATTCTCGAATCATGGTCCCAGACCGCCTGAGTCTACCCCGCATCGGAGGGCAGCTTAACCCCCGGAATCATCTCAAGAGATGAATGCCACAATACTATCATAACGACTGATAGTTAATAAGCATAATCAAGGGAAACCCCCTTACACAAACATCACAAGATACTAACACACGTAGCATCCTAACACGTTTACTTATCAAAGCAACAAGAAAGTATTACAAGGCTATCACAAACCAATACAATCAAGTTATTCACACAAGGTACTTTCTACTAACAAGTTCGGGTATCTATCCCCAAAGTACTTCACACATTAAAATCTTAAAAAAAAGATCTGTTTCTTTCACATAAGTCACACAATACCCGTAGTATAAAAATAGAGTGACTGTCCTTTTAAGAAAACCAAAACTCTTACCTTTGTAAAATCAAGTAACAACATTATTTTCCAAACGTCCAAGTTTGCCTAATTTCAAATGTTCACGTTTCTTATTTTAGAAAGGTTTCGCAGTTCATAGTCTTATTCATTTAAGAATATAATTCTCTTTTAAACAATCTGAGAAACATAAGCCTTATATGTGAGTAGGATATTCTTGTTTATAACAATCTTATTACAGCAGCCATGATCTAGGAAATATCATTTTGTCTCATCTTAGCTTCTATGCAGATGGAAGTTTCTACTGGTTTTAATAATACTTAATTATTCAAAACATTTCCTTTATTAACGCTGCAGTGGTTTGTCGATACACATCCTGATTTCCAAAATCAGTAAAACGTTCTTAAGCCGTTATACCTAACTTCCCATAAAGCTAGTATAACTCTTAAGTTCTCAAAAAACCAAGTATTACTTCTCTTTCAAAACGATTTCAGAAATCTTTTGAAATACTTCAAGTTCTTTATAATCACACGCTGCCGCTTATAAACAAATCATTTACCTTTTAAAACCACAAAGTGTTTTCTTATCTACATAAAGTCGTTATAACCAACTTCCCATAAAGCCGTTATAACACTTTATGTTTTAAACCCATCGAATACATTTAGCACATGACGCTCACCGCATTACATAGTTCACACATATCATGATAGAAGAGATATGAAGAGGTTCACTTACCTCGCGACGTTTATCGACTAATAGCTAAATGCTCCGAGTAACTCAAGACGTCGGCTACTCCTAAGCCAAGTAGAACGCGCCCCACGTAGTAATTCAACCTATAAGGCCACAAGGCTTTTATTAACATCTAGATCTTGTCGTAGAACATTCTACCGAAAATTCGACAAAGACTCTCCCGCAACAACAGAAATCTCCTCCTCTATCTGGGCCGCCATCAAGCCAACCAGGGGGTTATACATCTAACCCGAACGGGTATAATTCTACTCCACAAGATTACACAAGTCTATCAGTAATACACCCATGTAAAACAGTCATTCTTCAGTGCTTAAGTCCAAGGACATCCACAAGCTATGTTGATTATATATATATAGTATACTTTAACTATATTTTCCTACAACATGTAATATCCAATTACAATAGGGACAAGATATTTACCTCGCTAAGCCCATAATTATCCAAATATAAAGTCGATCCTGGCAATCGCTTAGCTCCAACTCCGAGCGCCCAACCCGCTTAAACCACCCTTAGAAGTTCTAACCAACTTCTTCACAATACTCCAACTGACTATGGAGATTTTCCTAGGTTTCGGTTTTGTGACCGACGGAACTATAATAGTATTTCTGGGCTGTCCGGATAGGTATAACCTTAATATAGAACAAGGTATACGGCTACGGTCATTTGGGCATTATAACAATACTTTGAGAGTATTTCTACCAAGAGGGTATTATATGAAAACAAACTAGGCAGTGGGTACCCCACTGCCACACCACAGGAGGGGGTGGCTACCCTCGCCTACCCCACTGTGGGGAACTCTCGCCAAGGGGCCTCACGGTGCGGGAGGCGACGGCTCTCAAGACTTAGGCATTTTGGATGAAGAAGTCTTCAACCTTAGAGGGGTATTTATAGCACAAGCCAAGGCCAACCAATGGCCAAGATCTAGCCAAGTGCTAGGCAAGTGTAGGGCCAAGATATGCCCAAGTGCCCCTAGTCCCTACTCCTTAAAACCCTCACAAATATCTACACAAATATCTACCCACAACTTGCCCACCAATCTACCCTAAGTCGCCCCACTTGCTTTCCGATGTGAGGTGACACACGCCACCCTCCCGTTGGTCCAAAATGTTTCGTTTCGGAAAAATCCGCAAAAATAAGAAAAGACATAGCCGAATTTTCCTCGCAAGTTATGTAAAACGCTTCTTTAAAAACGACTCTAACCGGTGTCAGGCACAAATGCCATTCGCTAAGCCACTAGGCGGGTGACACGTGTCACCCTCCTATTGGCCCATAATAAAACATCTTCCAAAATATCCATAATGGCCAAAATCTCGAAACAAAGTGGCCCCCACAAAATCAGAATTTCTCCCGTGGGCCCCACGTGACCATTTTCGAAAATAAAATTCCATAATTCTCTAATATTCCAGGAAGTCCGAATACCAAATCTGGGAATCCAATTCCCATTAACGAACCTTTTTCCTTCACAAAAACCGGAAACTTTTCCGTGGAAAAATCGCCTCTTTCTTCCTTTCCAATCTTTCTGTCGTATTCTCGTACGTACGTCCTCGCATACATACCCTAGAACTACGGGGTATAACAACCTCCTTTCTTTTTAAAGCTCAAGTCACATACTCTTTTGGAAACCATCTTCTTAACTTTCGAAATAAATTAAGAAGCCATACTTTTTAAAATTTAGTCCTTTCCACTTATAATCAAGGCTTATGGTCTTAACACCTCGTAGCATACACTCTTTAAAATCATGTCGCTTATACTTATAAAATCATGTCATCAATACTTTAGAAATCAAGTCCCATAACTTGAAAAATAAAGTTTCAAAATCCTTCAAAGACAACCAAAGTTCATAGTCTTAAAACTTCATAACATACATTCTTTAAAGTCCATTTACTTATACTTATAAAAAAATATAAAGTTCCATACACTTCCAAAACCAAGTAACTTATTCTCTTAAAATCATATAACTTCCACTTTTAAAATCAATCTCCTTTTCACATATAAATTCAAGTCATTTTCGAACATAAAATCCACTTACTTACTTTAACCAAATCAAGACACATAGCCTTTAAATCAAATCTCATAACTTCCTAACCATTCTTACCAACGTCTCCCATAAGACCTAGTAAGGACTTAGGACAATTTAAACATACTCTTAACTTAGATTCAACAATGCAAATACTTCTTAGCCTCTAAGAGTAGAAGAAATCTTGAAATACTATCACATTGAGATTTCATACGTAGGATCATGCCAAAGAAAGAAGAGGTTCACATACCTCGCGACGCTTGTCGACAAGTAGTAAAATGCTCCAAAGTACTTCAACCTATCATGGTCACAATACGTCCATTAACCTCTTACTTCAAACGTAGAATATTCTAAGTGCTAAGTCGCCAAATTCTATAGAAAATCGGACAACACCTCCTTTGTTTTTACTTACTTTGCCACCTTTTTCAAGGCCGAAATACAATAGCCAAACAGCCCCAATTGGCTCACAACAATATAGAAGGCAGTCCAATACAAATAATTAACTATACAGCCCCAATTGGCTCACCACAATAGAGAAGGTAGTTCAATACAAATAATTAACTAACTATTACAAACCACAAGTACAAATTCGGCCACCTTGAGTTCAACAATACCAATTCTTATTCAATTTCCATTTCAATCCAACTTGGTAGCACAACATGATATCTAGTCGCAACCAAATATAACTACTAGAATCTTCAAGTCAATTACATGCGATGATTCTAGTAACGATCAAATTGTATTCCAACTTAACATGACTTACTTTTCATTTCGAACTTAAGCTACAAGTAATCCATAATACTTATTAACTTCAACTTAACAACTTCATGCTAGCAACATGTAAAGCTAACAACAACAATATAAATAATCTTGTAACACTTTCAAAGAACAAGATTATACCTCAACGAATTGTAATCCAATCTTCAAAACCGAAGTTGCTCCTTAGCAACCTAGAGCCTCGTCAAGACACCTCAATCCGCCTTGAGACCCTTAGAACCACACCAACAACTTTCCTTCAAACCTCCAATCCAAAACCTAGAAAGCCACTAGGTTTTCGCTTGCGACTAATACGAAAACTCTCTTTTCCGGGTTTTTCTATTGAGATACACTTACAATACCCTCATGAACCTTGGTTTAAAGTGTGGGCTTAATGGACAAGAAACGCAAAATTTTCCTTTTGAAAGTGGAGGGAAGCCAGAGCTCTTCCTTGAGTTCTTCAATTTTGTTGAAATTTATCTAAGTGTAATGACATACTCTTGCTACTAGTAGTGTAATAAAGGCATGGAGGGTTAAGATGTAACCAAATGGGTGGTTTAGATGAAGTCTTATAAAATATCAAGACTTGGGACCTTTGACTTTGGTCAAGAAACTCAAGCTCATTAATAGGAAGACTTTGTCATCTTAAGACTATGGTCAATGACCATTTTGGCCATGCCTATTTCTTCCAAGGCATCAATAAGGGGGGTGACAAGTGTCGCCCTCCCATTCGCCACAATACTACGTTTCCGACAATTTCACAATTCCGTTAAATTTTTTACAAGTCTCAAATCTTAACACTCATGAAGTTCTTACGTGCGTTCTAAAGCATGTCCCGCAAATACGGGTGTAACAAGCGGTGGTCCACTTTCCACCAAAGACAGAGTGCTCCGTCACGGTTTTCTCGCGAGGTCCGATCCAGGGTCGGTGAGCAGTCGTGGCTCCGTGTCTTCGGGTTTCAGGGAGGCAGAGATTCTCGCCTATCGAGACCACCCACACCTCGGTGTGCTCGATGCGGTAGATCTCACCCAGGCGAGTGTCGTGTTCCTGCAGGAGGTTGTTACTCTTGTGGCACCGGGCCACTTGAAGAGAGATTGTCCGCTCAGAGGCAAGATGGGTAGTACAAAGACACCGACGGATCGATTCGGGTCTTCTTCTCCTTCTGTGGTTATGCGCCCCGGAGGGCAGAGTACTCACGGACCGGCAGGCCGCGATAGAGGTCGTGGTGGTGGTTCTAGTTCTAGCGGTCCACAGAACCGCATATATTCTCTAGCCACCGCCAGATCGTGAGGCTTCCGATGTCGCCACGTACATTCTTGATTTCAGCCGTGATGTTTATGCATTGATAGATCCGGGTTCTACCTTGTCCTATGTGTCCTCTTATTGCGGTAGAATCGGGATAGAGCCGGTGTCGATAGAGCCGTTTGAGGTAGCTACGCCAGTGGGTGATTCGGTGTTAGCTGAGCGGGTGTATAGAGGTTGTCCGGTATTTATTTACAGTCGTCAGACCCTTGCAGACTTGATAGAGCTGGAGATGACAGATTTTGATGTCATTATGGGTATGGATGGTTGGCTTGTTATGCCAACGTTGACCGTAGGGACAAGTTGGTTCGTTCGGTTCTGGCGAGCCAGTTATCGAGTGGAGGGGCAACACAGCATCGCCGAGGGGTAGGTTTATTTCTTACCTCAAGGCTAGGAAGATGGTGCAGAAAGGGTACATCTATCATCTGGTGCGGGTATTTGATACAGAGGCTGAGGTTCCAGTTCTTGATCGGCACTGTGGTTAGGAGTTTGCGATGTGTTCCCGGATGATCTTCCGTATCCTCCCGGGAGGAGATCGAGTTTTGTATTGACACGCCGGACACTCGACCTATTTCCATTCCGCCATACAGGATGGCACCTGCTGAGTTGAGGGAGCTGAAGGAACAGCTGAAAGATTTGCTGGAGAAAGTCTTTATCAGGCCTAGTGTATCTCCCTGGGGAGCGCCGGTGTTGTTTGTGAAGAAGAAGGATGGGACGCTGCGTATGTGTGTTGACTACAGGCAGCTGAATAAGGTAACCATTAAGAATAGGTACCCCCTCCCCAGGATTGATGATTTGTTTGACCAGTTGCAGGGTGCGAGGTGTTTCTCAAAGATAGACCTGCGTCTGGTTATCATCAGGTTCGAGTTCGAGAGGCAGACATCCCAAAGATCGCATTCGTGACCCGTATGGGCACTATGAGTTCAGGGTTATGTCTTTCGGTTTGACCAACGCTCCAGCGGTATTTATGGATTTGATGAACCGGGTGTTCAAGCCGTTTTTGGATACATTTGTGATTGTATTCATTGATGACATCCTGGTGTATTCACGGACAGAGCGGGAGCATGCAGATCACTTGAGGATCAGATTGGGATTCTCGAGCCGCGATTATTCGCCAAGTTCTCCAAGTGTGAGTTTTGGTTGGCCTCAGTGGCATTCCTGGGGCATATTATTGGGGCTGATGGTGTTCGGGTAGATACGACAAAGATTGAGGCAGTCAAGTCTTAGCCGAGACCTACTACTCCGACCGAGGTACGCATCTTCTTAGGACTAGCGGGTTATTATCGTAGGTTTGTGGAGCAGTTTGCTTCGATTTCAGCACCGTTGACTAGGCTGACTCGTAGCGACCAAGTTCCACCGATGAGAGGCTTCATGAAGGGTTTCCATTGTTGAAGGAAAGGTTGACTACAACTCCAGCTTACTCTTCCGGGGTTAGATGGGCACGTGATCTATTGTGATGCCTCTGCATCGGGCTAGGGTGTGTTTTGATGCAGCACGACAAGGTTATAGCCTATGCTTCCCGGCAGTTACGGAAACACGAGAGGAATTACCCTACCCATGACTTAGAGTTGGCCGCAGTTATACATGCCTTGAAGATTTGGAGACATTATTTGTACGGGGTTCATGTGGATATTTATACAGACCACAAGAGCCTCCAGTATATCTTCAGGCAGAGGGAGCTGAACTTGAGACAGAGACGGTGGTTAGAGTTGCTGAAAGATTATGATGTTGATATTCTATACCATCTGGGGAAGGCCAACGTAGTTGCTGATGCCTTGAGTCGTAGGTCGATGGGGAGCCTATCAGAGGTACAGCCAGAGAGACAGGACATGGTCCGTCAGATTCACCAGTTAGCTAGCCTTGGGGTTCGATTGATCGATACCGACGATAGTGGGGTACGAGTTCGTGAGGTTGCCGAGTCTTCCATCATTGATGAGGTGAAGATGCGACAGTTTGAGGACCCAGTGTTGGTACGGTATCGAGATGCAGCTCTTCGGGAGGAGAAGAGTCTATACGAGGTAGCGCTGATGTCTTGAGATTTGAGGGCGGTTGTGTGTTCCCGATGTGACAGACTTCGTCACAGATTCGGGAGGCACAGCTTCGTTATTCTATCCATCCGGGGTCGACCAAGATGTACCATGACCTCAGATGTTTGTATTGGTGGGATGGCCTGAAGAGGGACGTGGCAGGTTTTGTTGCACAGTGTCCTAATTGCCAGCAGGTTAAGGTCGAGCACCAGAAGCCCAGTGGATTATTGCAGGCTATTGAGATTCCGACCTGGAAGTGGGAGGTGATCAACATGGACTTTGTTACAGGTTTACCTCGCACTCGAGGAAGCACGACTCCATTTGGGTTATTGTTGTGGTGTCGAAATCAGCCCATTTCCTTCCGGGGACGACGTTTTGGTGAGGACTATGCCGATTGTACATCGTGAGATTGTGAGGTCGCACGGTGTCCCAAAGGTCGATTATTTCGGATAGGAGCCCGGTTTACGGCTAACTTCGGAGGTCTTTCCGAAGGGTTTGGGGACACAGTGAGTCTCGATCTGACATTTCATCCTCGATCGACGGCGCAGAGCGTACTATCCAGACACTTGAGGATATGCTGCGAGCCTGCGTGATTGATTTCAGTGGTAGCTGGGAGGATCATTTGCCTCTTGTGGAGTTTGCTTATAACAACAGCTACCATTCCAGTATACAGATGGCGCCATACGAGGCTTTATATGGGCGGAAATGTAGATCGCCGATTGGCTGGTTCGACGTGGGCGAGGTACAGTTAGTTGGCCCAGACTTGGTACAGCAGGCGGTTGATAAGGTGAAGCTTATCCAAGAGAGACTGTTAGCAGCTCAGAGTCGGCAGAAGTCATATGCGGATAATCGGCGTCGGCATTTGGAGTTTCAGGTAGGCGATTGGGTCTTCTTGAAGGTGTCACCCATGAAGGGTGTGATGAGATTCGGTAAGAAGGGGAAACTCAGCCCAAGGTACATTGGGCCCTACCAGATCGTTCGTCGGGTGGGCAAGGTTGCCTACGAGTTGGATCTGCCATCAGAGTTAGAGGCGGTACATCCGGTCTTCCATGTCTCTATGTTGCGGAAGTGTATCGGTGATCCAGCGAGAGTTTTCCCTACTAGTGAGGTCCAGGTGACAGAGGGGTTATCGTATGAGGAGAGTCCCATAGCGATACTCGATCGCCAGGTCAGGCGACTGCGGACCAAGGATGTAGCTTCCGTCAAAGTCCTGTGGAGGAATGATAACCGAGAGGAGATGACTTGGGAGGCGGAGGAGGACATGTTGAGGAAGTATCCTCACTTATTTCCTATACCTCGTGTAATTCATTCCTTCTATCGTCAAGTTTTAAATTGAAGTATCTCTTTGCTTAAATGCTATTATGTGGCCATGTGGCATTTTTGGTATGTCGGGGTTGTGAAAGGAAACTATGTCGCTAATTAAGTTTGACTCCGAAAGAACATTCGGGGACGAATGTTTCTAAGGGGGGAAGAATGTTACACCCCGTAATTACAGGACATGCCTTAAGAACGTAAGTAAGAACTCACAAATGTTAAGGATTCGAGACTTGTAAAAATTTATCGGAAATTATGAAATTGTCGGAAAAACATTGTGTTGTGTCGAATGGGAGGGCGACACGTGTCACCCCCCTTAGATTATGCCTTGGTCGAAATGTGCAAGGGCATGAAGGTCATTGGACCTTTGTTGCAAGACAAGTCTTGCAACTTGTGTAGCATGACAATCTTGACCAAGTCAATTAGTCAATAAGTCTTGACTTACAAAGAGCTTATCCAAGCCTCACATTTGGTTATATCTTGACCATCCTTTACTCTATATAATACTAGTAGTGCTAGAGAGAGCCAACACTTAGAAAATTTCACACAAATTGGAAGAACATAGGCATAAGCTCTCGGGTTCACTTAGCAAAAGAAGGAAAAAAATTTGTTCCTTGTTCTTTTAATTCCCCACTTTAAACCAAGGTTCTTAGGTGTATTGTAAACACATCTCAATAGAAAAATCTTGGAAAAGATTGTTTACGGGTTAGTCGCAAACGAAAACCTAAGGGTCTTTCTAGGTTTTATTTGAAGACTTGAAGGATAATTGTTGGTGTTGTTCTAAGGGTCTCAACAAGCGGATTGAAGTGTCTTGGAGAGGCTATAAACTACTAAGGAGCGACTTCGGATTGGAGTTGGATTAAGAATCATTGAGGTATAATCTTGTTCTTTGAAAGTATTACAAGATTATTTATTTTGTTGTTGTTAGCTTTGTATGTTGCAAGCATGGAGTTGTTATCTTGAGGTTAAGGATTATGGATTGATTATAGCCTTGGAAATCCGAAATGTAATGTAAGCCATGATTAAGTTGAATTACAATTTAATCGTTGTTAGAACCGTCGCATGTCATTGACTTAAGGATTATGGTTATTATAATCAAATGCGACTTGATATCATGTTATGCTACAAATTTGGTTTGAAATATAATTGTGAGCCAATTGGGGCTGTTTAGTTAGTCATTTGTATTGGACTACCTTCTATATAATTGTGAGCCAATTGGGGTCTTTAGTTAGTCATTTGTATCGACTACCTTCTATATAATTGTGAGCCAATTGGGGCATTTAGTTAGTCATTTGCATTGGATTATCTTCTATATTGTTGTGAGCCAATTGGGGCTGTTTGGTTATTGTATTTCGACCTTGGAAAATGTGGCAAAGTAAGTAAAAACAAAGGAGGTCTGTCCGATTTTCCAGAATTTAGAGACTTAACCCTTATTATATTCTACGATTGTAGTAAGGCCTTAATAGACGTATTGTGAATATTAAAGGTTGACATACTACTGGACGGACTTTGTACTTGGAAAGTGGTTTACACCGGAGAGCTATGTAGAACTTTTCCTATACTTTTAGCATGACTAGTTTCACGATATAGTACTGAGACGACAAGACTATGACATTCTTTACTTGTTTTATGAAATGCCAAGTCGGGTGAGTTAGAGATTAACTCACTTCTTTGAGAATATTAAAGATGTCTTAAGTCTTGTTAAAGATAAGGGACTTGAAGAATTATAAAGTATGTGATACTTGTGTCGTTTTTAACGTATAAGTCCCTTGGATAGGAAATGGTACTTGACTAAGGTATAAAGTGAATATAACGACTTTATGGGGAGTTGGTTATATTGACTTTATGGAAAGATAAATGACTTGTTTTAACGGAAGGCAATTTGGTTTTTTTAGGCATCAATTGCCTAAGGTTTATTAAGAAATGAGTCACTTGATTTAGAAACCTAACTTTATTTCTAAAGGGTGTTGTGACTTGCCTTGAAATGTAATTTGGACTTGATACTAGGATTAATAGTATCTTGGAAGTTTTCTACTAAAAAGAGTCATTTGTTTTAAAGAATAGAAGTACGTAGTACTTGGGTTAACTCCCGGATTTTTATAAAAGACATGTTAGTGCCTTGGATAAACTAAAAGGAGAGTGTCTATATATATGTAACAAGAATAATAAGAAGTTAGGGGATTTTCTTAACTTGCTTATTTATTATAAGCCGGTAGTGCTTATGTTATGTGTGATAGCCGGATTTGTGCTAGTGATATATTATTCGTTGCGGGGTCATTCCCCGGGTTTGTGGCATTGCATATGTCCGTGGATTTGCTACCCACGATGCGAGGAATACCTCATGCGAGTCCGTAGGGCTTATGCGGTGAAATAGTCCCACGCGGCGGTCCAAATTTATGCGAGGAATACCTCATGCGAGTCCGAAAGGGCTTATGCGGGTGAAATAGTCCCATGCGAGGAATGCCTCACGCGGGTCCACAGGACCTATGCGGGTGAAATAGTCCCAGGAGTAGGAGTCAAATCCTATTTTTTTGTTGTAAGGATACCCTTATTTTGCTCTCATTGTTAGTAAGGAAGCAGTCATCGTAATTTGATTATCATACATGTCTCCCGCTTTGATTTAGATTTATGATGTAATTACGATTTTCCGCTTTGCATACTTAGTACATATTGTGTAATCGACCCTTCCTGGGCCGCTCATGCCGCAGAAAGTGGTAAGGTGTTGCGGATCCACACTCTTAGGATCGCTTATCGACGCCGGAAGCTCCATTCTCCGAGGCTTGTCTTTCTTTTACGCATCTTTCCCGAGGTTGTTGATTATGTACATTCGTGGTATGGCGGGCCCCCCCGCCACGCTTGTTATTCCTGAGGTCCTGTATTCACCTATGTGGTTGGGTCGTAAGAATCGAGTTGTAAGTTGTACTTTTGACTTTGTTTATATTATGGAAGGCGACCTTATCGGCTAGCCTGTGTTGTTATATTATTTACACATGTGTTTATGTTGTGTATGTTCATTGCTATTCTCTCGATGTATACCAACGGGTGCCTGTGTAGTACGATCGCCCGGGTCGGTCGTGACACGAACCAGCGTGGATCGTGCCTTACCCCGGGCACCCCAGTAGACATACATCAGAGTAATCAGCGAAATATAAAACAAGACATGAAATAATATGAATTGTGAAACAGCTTTATCTCATAAAAGTTGCCTTTCGGCATATATAAACATAAACTTGAATACATATACTGAACTCGCCCACAACAAGATTACATGCACTTCTAAGAGTTTTATAATAACAACGACGGGACAGGGCCCCGCCATACCCCTGAATGTAAGTACCTACAATGACAGGGGACTATACCAAAGATAAGCCTCCGGAGAAACGGAGCTTCCCAAAACGCTGAACTGTGATCCTAAGAGCGAGGATCGACGACTGGTGTACCTCTACCTGCGGCATGAACGCAGCCCCCCGAAGGAGGTCAGTACAACAGGTACCAAGTATGTGAAACTGAAAATACTGTAAATGAAATCATAGTAGTCTATATAAAGCAGGAGACATGTATGATAACCAAACTACAGTTCACAATAAATAAGCAGTCATGTCAAGTCAGGGACTCACGCCCTCAAAGTCATCACTCAAATATAACTATGGGTCTCACGCCCACAACATCAATCATGCCCGTGGAATACCTTCCTCACTGCCGACAATCTATGATATAAAAGCACCAAGGTATACACATGAACACCAGGTCCCACCTGTGTCATAATAAAACCGTACGGGGTAAGTACGAAGGCATAGCCGACTACTAACACCCACAGTACCAACAATGCTATAAAACTTTATCACGAGGTCTTTCTAGACCGCGCCATATGATCGAAGCGGGCCACTCGCCCTCAGTATCAATGTGCGCGTCAAATCCTGGAACTCACCGCAGCTCCGCATAGGCCACCTAGGCCCGCATGAGGTAATCCCCGCATCGAGGGTAGCTACTCCTCGGCATCGTCCTGGACTTTCGTAGTCCGCATGGCCACATGGACCGCATGAGGTATCCCCCGCACACTAACCTGGAACTCTCGTAGCTCCGCATAGGTCACACAGACCCGCATGAGGTATCCCTCGCATCGGGGGGCAGCTTAACCCCCGGTATATCATGTCAAGAGGTGAGTGGTACAATACTAACATAACAGCTTATCGTTAAACAACATAAGCACAATCAAGGGACACCCCTTTACATAATCAAGGGACACCCCTTTACACAATCATCACAAGACACTAACACACGTAGCATCCTAACATGTTTACTTATCAAACCAACAAGAAAGTATTACAAGGCTATCACAAAACAACATAGTCAAGTTGTTCACATAAGGTACTTTCTATTTTATGCCAACAAGTTCGGGTTGTTATCCCCAAAGTACTTCATACATTATCTCTTTAAAAAAAAGATCCTGTTTCTTTCACAAGAGTCACACGATACCCGTAGTATAAAAATAGAGTGACTATCTTTTTAAGTAAACCAAAACAATTTCCCCTTTTTAAAGACAAGTAACAACCTTCTTTTCCCAAGTTCAAGTTTGCCTAAGTTCAAAGACTCAAGTCTCTTATTTTCGAAAGGTTTCGTAGTTCATAGTCTTAATCACTTAATAAGATAATTCTCTTTTAAAACAATTCGAAAAACATATGCCTTATGTGTGAGTAGGTTATTCTTGTTCATAACAATCTTATTAAAGCAACCATGATCTAGGAAATGTAATATCATTTTGTCTCATCTTAGCTTCGGTGCAGATAGAGGTTTCTACTGGTTTTAATAATACTTAGTTAGTCAATACATTTCCCTTTATTAGCGCTGCAGTGGTTTGTTCGATACTTATTCTCATTTTCGAAATCAATACAAGGCGTTCATAAACAATTAAGTAAACCGTTCCTTTTATCTCTCTTAAGTCGTTATACCTAACTTCCCATAAAGCTAGTATAACTCTTAAGCTTTTAAAACCAAGTATTACTCTTCTTTCAAAAACGATTCTTAATTCTTTTGAAATACTTCAAGATTCTTATTATTTAGACTCAAGTCAAAAGACATCGCAGTAAAACCACGTTCAGTTAACACACGTACGTCTACCGTACTATATATATTCTTTTAAAATATCATGCTCAAGAGGATAGGGTTTCGTTTAGTGACTAAAAGGATATAAGGTAGTATTCCCGGGCTCTACGTATAGAGGTATCTTTGGAATACAACAAGGTATAAGGCTAAGGTATTTTGGAATTGTAACAATACATGGAGAGTATTTTTCTACCAAGGGGGGGGGGGGGGGTATTTCACGAGAACAACTCAAGAGGGGGGGGGGGTATTTCACGAGAACAACTCAAGAGGGGGGGGGGGGGTACTTCTCGGCCAAGGGCCTCTCAAAGGGGGAGGGGGAGCTCTTGGACGAGAGCTACACTAAGGGGGAGAGGGATTTTCAAGACTTAGAAAGTGTGGAGTGGATGAAGAAGTCTTCAACTAAGGGGGGTATTTATAGGACTTTCAATGGCCAAGATTAAGGCAAGTGGAGGGCAAGTGGAGGGTGTGGATTTGCCCAAGTGCACCCTAGCCATCTACTCCACAAATCACTCCAAATATTGACCCATAGTTTAGGCCACAAAATCATGCAAAGATCGGCCATGGTTCCGCCCACTTGAGGGTGACAAGTGTCGCCCTCTCGTTGGTCCAAAATATCTTATCTCTCGGAAAAATCCGCAAAAATAATAAATGTCGCAACCGTAATTTTCCCTTCGCAAGTTTTGGAAAACGTTTCGTCGGAAAACAATTCTTTTCGGGGGTTGTGCACAAATTTTCGTCCCTTGCCTAACTTAAGGCTTAAACTTTTGTACGTACGTCCTCACGTACATACTATGGAAATACGGGGTATAACATTCTCCCCTCCTTAGAAACATTCGTCCCGAATGTTCCTTCTCGATACAGATAACGATAAAGTTCCTCTTAACAAGTTGCCAGTGCCACACCTGGCCACAAAACAACACACGCGCAATTACTTAACCCAAGTCCATGAGGAATCACCTCTATCACCACAAAAGCTCCTACCCAAGGTCTAAAAGATATTCCCTTCGCACCTTCACTTTACAAAAGAAATGATCACTTATATTCTCTTAACACAAGCTCACTTCTCCCTTTACTCGTCTTACCCTTCTCGTACACTCGAACTCTTTCTCATAACTTACCACATTTCTGTTATTGCTTCAGTTTCAAAAATCTCTGGGTTACTATCTCCAACTTGGTCATCATTAACTGGGAACACTCTGGATGGATCTCCGATACTTTTCCGAACATAGCAACAAGAAAGACCGGACGTACTGTTTCCTACGTCGGGCGACAATGCCAACTTATAGGCAACCTGGCCTATTCTCCAAATGATCTGAAAACGCTCTAAGTACCACATGCTAAGTTTCCTCTGTTTTCCACAACTCGTCACACCCTTTCCGGGGTGGTACCTTCAAGAAGACCCACCGTCAACCTGAACTCCAAGCGTCGTCGTCGATTATCCGCACGATTTCTGTTGACTCTGTGCTGCCAATAACCTCTTCTGGATAAGCTTCACCCTATCCACATATTGCTGAAATAAGTATGAACCAACTATCTGAACCTTGCCAACATCGAACCAATCGACCAACAACTTACACTTCCGCCCCTACAAGGCTTCATACGGCGACATCCGAATACTGAAATGGTAGCTATAATGATACTCACTCAACAAGAGGCACATAATCCTCGCTGCTATCTCTGAAATCAAAACACCGGCCCGAGGGTGAATGCAATACTGAGACTCACCTGAGTTCCTAACCCTGCCTGGTAAAAACTTCCAGAAAAAGAAATAGCCATAACCTGGGCTTCACTGTCTGTCATAAGGTGAAAGTAGGCACCCCGTGCAGCCTTACAACCTTCCTGATATATAACATCTCGCATAACCCTCTGCCGAGTAAACAGTCCTGACTGAAAGACAAGATGGGCTGACCTCATCGGCCCGACTACTGGTCGAACGCATCCACGAACTCGTACGATGGTTAACTAAACTTGGGCCTAACACCCTCGTGACCCCACCACCTGGCGGGACCACCTCGAATTACCCTACCACATTACAGGCCGCGGGTTGACCCGCGATCGGTCCTCAACCCGACCCGCTATCGCGCCAAACACTTGTTCCCCGATCCGGAACAATCTCACTAATCAAGTTACGAAAACCTAGTGGTCATTCTTAGCTCAACTACCCTCTTTCATTTCACACTACTCAGGGACTTATCACACAAACATATCTCACGTGTACTATGCACTCCGATAAGGGTCAAACATAAAAATATAAATCTTTTACTCGAGATGGCCTAGCCTCTAAGGTCTCCACGTATAACATTCTAAGGCTCACACCTTCCCTTATCCCCAAACCTTACCCTTTTAACTAACCATGATTTCTAATCACAATTAACACAATGCTATCTGAACATAACACTTAAGATATACTCATCTTATCATACATACAAATCTCTAGAGGGCTAAGGATGTACCTGTATCTACTGCTTCACTCCCCTTTGTTTTAATCAATCCTGCCCTGTTGGGCGCATAACTAGGGAAGGTGATGAACTAGCCGCTGATCCTGAAGGTTGAGTCTCTATATTTGCGCCATCTCTGGTCGGACAATTTCTCGAAAAATGGCCCTGCTGGCCTCAAACATAACAAGTTGTCGAAGAAGTACGACACTCCCCACAATGACACTTACCACAACGGCCACACCGAGGTGTGGGTGGCCTCCTCTGGCTAACACCCTTTCCTCTCCGAACTACTGAATCTGCAACTGATCTGGTAGGCTGAGTCCTCCTACTTGCATCCCTCCTACTAGGACACCCTTTCGACACATGGCCCTGACGGCCGCAGGTAAAACAAGCACCAACAACAAGACGACATTCCCCGGGATGACGCCTGCCACACTGTGAATACTGAGGGAAAACTGAATCCGGCTGGCTGGAACCTACGTGTATCTGTGAACCAGCAGCCCTGGAGCTCTGACCAACTCCTGCATACCCCGAACGTCCTGAACCCTGTGGAGGACCACTCTGCACTGGCGGAGGCGCATAACCAGTCTGCTGCTGAGAAGGTCCGCCTCGAAAGTTACCAAAGGACCCTGCTGTTCTGGCCCTCTTCTGCTGATCTTGGTTAACCCGTCGATCCCTACGTTTCTCGGCCTGCTGCGCATAAGCCTGTACGCAGGCCATGCTCATGCCTGACTGAAGAGCTACTCTTGCACAACCCTCTCTTAGATACTCATCAAGACCCGTGATAAATCGGTACATAATATACTCCCTGGTCGCTAAATCCATAGCTAGTAACAGGGTCGTCTCTTTGCAATCCATACTTTCTGCTACTGGTCGTGGAACTGAAGGTTCAAATATCATGGCCGCAGTAGCAACTGCTGCCGCTGTGCTAGACTCTGCTGGGACTGGCGGCGTCGCAGAACTCCCCGAATGAAGCACCACCTCAGGTGATGGTTGGGCCTGTGCCCTCGTAACCCTCTGTGCTCTACTCGCAGCTCCGCCGCTTTGCCTTCCCGGGCCGGGTTGCCTTACGCGGAGGCATAACTGGTAGGGGAAAGAAATACGTTAGAGGGGTCCAACTTATAACACAGCTCTAAGGCACGATCTCAGAGTGAGAAGAATGGAAACCAATCCTAAATATCCTATAGCCTCCTGATTATTGGTGTGGTGCACAACACACCGATAATCAAGACTCTACTAGATACGGTCTCAGACACTTTCCGAGGATTAATCGCTCACGATACCACTTTTGTTACGACCGAACCGGGCCGTGGTCGTGCCTTACCCCGGGCACCCAAGTAGACATACATCAGAGTAATCAGCGAAATATAAAACAAGACATGAAATAATATGAAGTGTGAAACAGTTTATCTGCGAAAAGTTGCCTTTCGGCATATATAAACATAAACTTGAACAGTTACATCCCCTTTTACAAACTCTGCCCACAACAGTACTACAAACCTCTAAGAGTTTTATAATAACAACGACGGGACAGGGCCCCGCCATACCCCAGAATGTAAGTACCTGCAATGACAGGGGACTATACTGTTATACCCCGTATTTCCAGAGTATGTACGTAAGGGAATACGTACAAAAAGTTTGGCCTTAAAGTTAGCCTTGGACGTTTTTATTTGTACACAACTCGCTAAAAGAATCGTTTTCCGACGAAACGTTTCCACAACTTTCGTAGGGAAAATTCCGGCTATGCCATTACTAATTTTTGCGGATTTTTCCGAGAGACGAAACATTTTGGACCAACGGGAGGGCGACACTTGTCACCCTCCAATTGATGGACTTGAAATCGTCCATTTGGACGAATTGGGCAAAGGTGAGCACGTTTTTTGTGCCTTGTGCACAAGTCAAGGAGTTGGTAGGATATTTGTGTATAGTTAATCCTCACCCTACACTTGCCTTGCACTTGTCTTCATCTTGGCCATTGGTTGTCCAAGGCTTGAGCTATAAATACCCCCCTTTAGATGAAGAGTTCTTCATCCACAAAGTTATCTTCCAAGTCTTGAAAAATCCTCTCCTCTCCCTTAAGCCTTTCGTCCAACACCTCCCCTCCCCTTTGAGTGAGTTTGGCCGAGGGCCTACCCCCCCTAGCCTAGCCGAAATCTACCCCCCTCCCTTGGTAGAAAAGTTGTCTTCTAGTATTGTTATAATGCCCAAAATACCCTAGCCCAATCCCTTAGTCCTTTGTAGAAGTTGTGAAGAACTTCTAAGGTTTCTTGGAGCTAACGGAGCGTACAACTTAGGAGCTAAACCTTGCTCAGGCGCGACTTTATCTAGGATATTATTGGGCTTACCGAGGTAACTAATCCTAACCCTCTTTTGAATTAGAGAATACTTACTGTAGTAGTATAAGAATAAGTATAAATACTTAGAAGAATATTGCAGAATAGAAGTGAACTGATATCAAAGTAGAAGGGTTTAAAAGAAGAATAATTAAACTATGCTTATATAGGACTGTTTTCACAGTAGACTTATATAGCTCACCGGGTAGGGAAGTGCTGCCCGACTTTCCGTAGAATTATGAACCCTCTGTTTAGAATGACCTTCAGAGTAGTCTTTGATAGATGTCGTGACTATTATAGGTGACTCTGCGCGCGACATATTCAACTTGGCAGGTGGTTTCCGCTGAGAAGGTATGTGATTCTTCCTAAAGCATGATATTTTACAATATATATATAGTACGGTAGACGTACATGTGTTAACTGAATAATAACTACGGCAATGTCTTTGACTTAAGCCTGAATAATACTTACGGCAATGCCTCACGGCTTAAGCCTGAATAACAAAGAACTGAAAGCATTTCAAAAGAATACTGAATCATTTTTTAACAGAAGATAAATATTTGGTTTTTAAAACAAAAGCTTAAGAGTTATACTAGCTTTATGGGAAGTTAGGTATAACAACTTAAGAAAGATAAAAAGGAACTGTTTACTTGTTTGTTTATAAAAGCCTTGTATTGATTTCTGTTAAGTGTAGTAAGATTTGTGTGATAAGTAGACATATTATGATGCTACCTGGGTTAGTGTCTTGAAATCTTTGTGTAAAGTGGGTCATTCTTTTGTGCTTACGTTGCTAACCTAAGTCCGTTGTCGTTATTGTATCACCTACCCCGATCGTTATACAGGGCTTGCCCCGCGATCTTGGTCTATACGGCCTATGCGGTCTGTGAGACTATGCGGAGCAGCGGTATGCTCCAGGATTGATCATTCCGGGCGTTTAGCCTGATGCGGGGGATTCCCTATGCGGTCTGTTGAGACTATGCGGTCTTTTGAGGCTATGCGGGCTGCGGAAGCCTAGGCGGATCTGGGGTTGGCTGCCCCGATGCGAGAATACCTCATGCGGGTGCATGGGTGACTATGCGGTGCGGAAGTCCGTGACTAGGCACGCAGAATGATACTATGGGCGATTGGCCTTGCTTCGATCATTCGCGGCCTAGAATAGACCTGTTACAGTTTTCCTATTCTGTTGTTGTTTGTGATGTGGCACTATGTGCAATTGAACTGGTTGTATTTGGGAAAAGGTTTTAAATACTTTGATTTCATTCCGTTCTTTATAGTTTCACATACTTGGTACCGTTGTGCGACCTCCTCGGGGCTGCGTTATGCCGCAGTAAGCAAGCGGTGTGCTAGATCCACATCCTTAGGATCTTTGCGTTGGTGTCGAGCTCCATCTTCTCCGAGGCTCTACTTTTGGGTATGATCTCCTGTATTGTAGATAGTTTTGTCTGTCGAGGGTATGGCGGCCCTGTCCCGCCATAGTTGTTTACTTCCTTAAGTGCAGTAGTACTATTATGCAGTTGGGATGTATCGCAAAACTTGAGTTATTTATATTATGCCGTAAGGCAAGCTTTTCATCGATAAAGCTGCTTACTGTTTTACTATGTTTCTGTCTTGTTTTATATTTCCGGTTACTCGATGTATGACTACTTGGGTGCCCGGTAAGGCACGATCCACGGCCCGGGCAGGTCGTGACAAAAGTGGTATCGAGCGATTAATCCTCGGAAAGTGTCTGCACCGTATCTAGTAAGTCTTGATTATCGGTGTGTTGTGCACCACACCAATAATCGTGAGGCTATAGGATATTTAGGATTGGTTTCCATTCTTCTCATTCCGAGATCGTGCTCTAGAGTCGTGTTATAGGTTGGACCCTCTAACGTATTCCTTTCTGTAAGATTATGCCTCCACATAAGGCAACCGGGCCCGTAAGAGGCAAAGCGGCCGGAGGCGCTAGCGAGACACCCAGTCACGAGGCTCGTGCCCGTCTATACCGAGACGGCGAGTTCTATGACGCCGCCGGCCCAGCGAGACCACAGCACCCACACCTCGTCCCACGGCTGGGCGGAGGAGTTAGGTACTGAGAGATGCCCGACTATTGGCTAGAGTTGTGGCCCGACACGAGAGAGAGGTTGGACGCGGCGATTCGGCTCGGCTCGGCCGCACCCGTGGTGCACCCGAGGGCAAATAGTTTGAGGCTACGAGATTTCTTGAGTTGTAGCCCGCCAGAGTTTTACGGGTCGAGGCCGGAGGATGATCCGCAGGAGTTCATCCGTCAGCTACAGATGATCATGCGGGTGATCAAGGCCTCAGAGATAGAGTCTGTGACTTTCAGTTCGCATCGGCTGCGTGATACCGCAGTCGATTGGTTTGATTCATGGGAGCTTTACCGGGGAGAGCATGCACCTCCAGCAGTATGGGATGAGTTTTCAGAGGCTTTTCTCACACACTTGCCTCCGCAGATGAGAGGCACGAGCCGATAGATCTTATTCTTGAGACAGGGAGGACGCACAGTGAGGGAGTACAATGTCGAGTTTGATTCTTTGGCTCGATATGTCCCTACACTGGTAGCAGAGATGGAGGACCGGGTGCATCGCTATGTCACTGGGCTAGATGATTACATGGCCGAGTCTTGTGCGGGTGTGTCCCTTCACGAGCATGGACATAACCGTATGCAGCTCATGCACTAGGATGCGAGGAGCGTAGAGACCGCCGGGTAAGCGATATCGATGCGAGAAGAAGGCCAAGACGGCCGGTTCTTTTGGTGGTTCTCGGGGTGGCGGCATCGCCAAGTCCAGGTTGCACCACGGCGGTAGCGAGCGCTCTACCTCATTTTCGTCTGACCCAGAGCGATCGGGGCGGTCGGGGCCGTGACTTGATTTCGAGTAGCGAGGTGCTAACTGTTGAGGTCCGCTCGGTGTGCCCGTTGTGGTAGATACCATTCGAGTCAGACTCGAGCTCGCTATACTTGTGGCCAGCGTGGTCATTTCGCGAGTTTGTCCGACCGGCGGCGGTAGTAGGGCCCGATGCGGTGCATTGCCGCTTCTTCATCCCCGAAGCGATTACTCGCCCGGAGCAAGGTACTCATGGACCAGCGGGTCGCGAGCAGGTCGTGGCGCAGCCCGATTCTAGCGGTCCTCGAGAACCGCATTTATGCTTTGTCCACCGAGATCGTGAGGCCTCACCGATGTCGCCACGGTACCTTATCGATTTCGGTTTGATGTGTATGCTTTGATAGATCCGGGTTCTACTCCCTATATATCTCCCTTGTTGCTAGTAGGATAGGGATAGAGCACGAGTCCATGAACCCTTTCGAGGTAGCTACGCCGATGGGTGATTCGATGGTAGCTCGGCGGGTATCTGAGCTTGTCTGTGACCATTTACGTCGGACCACTAGCCGATAGAGTTAGAGATGATGGACTTGACGTGATCATGGGGATGGATTGGCTAGCTTCTTGCTACGCCAATGTAGACTGCGAGAGAGAGTAATGCAGTTCCGCTTTCCAGGGCCGGTTGTTGAGTGGGAGGAGCACGGTATCGCCGGGGTAGGTTTATTTCCTACCTCAAGGCTAGGAAGATGGTGCGAAGGGTATATCTACCATCTCGTTCGGGTGTTTGATCTTGAAGGCTGCGGTACCAGATTTTCATCGATTCGATGGTCGAGAATTCCCAGACGTGTTTCAGACGACCTCGGGTATCCTCCCGAGAGGAGATCGAGTTTTGTATAGATGTGTTGCGGACACTCGGCTATTTCCATTCCGCCATACGTAATGGCACCGAGTTGAGAGAGTTGAAGGGTCGACTTAGGGATTTCTTTGGAGAAGGGCTTCATCGTGCCTAGTGTTTCTCCCCGGGGCGCGGTATTGTTCGTGAAGAAGAAGGGCGGGGCCAGCTGCGCATGTGTGTTGACTACGGTGAACAAGGTGACCATTAAGAACGAATACCCTTCCCGTGATTGATGATTTGTTCGACCGGTTGCGAGGAGCGAGATGTTTCTCAAGATTGATGCGTGATCGGGCTATCATCGTTCGTGTCGAGAGGTGGATGTCCCTAGGACTGCATTCGGACTCGATGCGGGCATTATGAGTTCGTGGTCATGTCTTTTGGGTTGACCAATGCTCGTGGTATTCATGGATTTGATGACCGAGTGTTCAAACCATTTTGGACACTTTTGTGATAATGTTCATTGATGATATCTTGGTTTATTCTCGCCAGAGGCGAGCATGCGAGCACTTGAGGGCTGTCTTGTGATTCTCGGGACCAGGAACAGACGCCAAGTTTTCCAAATGTGAGTTTTGGTTAACCGGTGGCTTTTCTTGGGCACATTGTCGGGCCGATGGTATTCGTGTAGATACGGCCAAGATCGAGCGATCGAGTTGGCCTGACCTACTACTCCGGCGAGAGGTTCGCGATTTTACGGGCCTTGCAGGTATTATCGGTTCGTAGAAGTTTGCTTCTATCTCTGCACCTTTGACTAGGTGACTCGAGAAGGCGCCAAGTTTGATGGTGATGCTTGTGGCGTGGTTTCGAGTTCTTTGAAGAGACCGACGACCGCCCGTTCTTACTCTTCCGGAGGTCAGATGGTTATGTCGTGTATTGTGATCGTCGGGCATCGGGTTGGGATGTGTGTTGATGCAGCATGGCGGGGTTATAGCATATGCATCCCGACACCAAGAAACACGAGAGGAACTACCCCACCCATGATTTGGAGTCATGGCGTGATTCACGCTTTAAAGATCCGAGGCACTATTTGTATGGTGTTCACGTGGATATTTTTACGCACCACAAGAGCCTCCAAGATATCTTCACGGAGGAGCCGAACTTACGGCGAGACGGTGGTTAGAGTTGCTTAAGGATTACGATGTTGATATCCTGTACCACCGGGAAGGCCAATGTTGTGGCGGATGCTCTTAGTCGTAGTCGATGGGAGCCTATCGATGTGCAGCTAGAGAGGAGGGACATGGTTCGTGATTTGCATCGATTAGCGAGCCTTGGTGTCCGTTTGATTGATTCGATAGCGGTGGGGTTAGAGTTCGTGAGGTTGCCGAGTCTTCCATCGTCGAGAGGTGAAGAGGCAACGATTCGAGGATCCAGCTTTGATTCGATATCGTGATCTGACTCTTCGTGAGAAGCCACGACCGTTCGAGGCGTGGATCGTGCCTTACCCGCACCCAAGTAGTCATACATCGAGAACAATCGTGGAATATAAAACAAGACATGAAACATGATATAACTAGAACATTTTATCTGATGAAAAAGGTTGCCTTTCGGCATATATACATAAACCAAGTTTTTGCAGTTACATCCCAACTGTATAACATGACTACAGACCTCTAAGGAAATAACAACTATGGCGGGACAGGGCCCCGCCATACCCTGTCTGTACAAAACTATCTACAACAGGGAGATCATACCCAAAAGTAGAGCCTCCGGAGAGAGTGGAGCTCCTGACACCAATGTAGAGATCCTAAGGATGTGGATCTAGCACCTGCTTTCCTCTAGAACCTGCGGCATGAACGCAGCCCCCCGAAGGAGGTCAGTACAACAGGTACCAAGTATGTGAAACTATAAAGTACTTTAAATGAAATCAAGGTATTTAAAACCTTTTCACAAATATATTCAGTTCAATTGCACATAGTGCCACATCACAACAATAACAGTAATAGGAAAACTGTAACAGGTCTAGTCTAGGCCGCGAATGATCGAAGCAAGGCCAACCGCCCATAGTATCATTCTGCGTGCCTAGTCCTGGACTTCCGCAGTCCGCATAGGTCACACACGCACCGCATGAGGTATTCCCGCGACGGGGTAGCTAGCCCTGCATTCTCCCGGACTTCCGCGATCGCATAGCCTCAAAAGACCGCATAGTCCCATGGACCGCATAGGGCATCCCCCGCATCGGGCTAAACACCCGGAATGATCAATCCTGGAGCATACCGCAGCTCCGCATAGTCTCATAGACCGCATAGGCCGTATAGACCCGCATCAAGGGTGGCAAGCCCTCGGTATAACAAGTCAAGGGGGTAGGTGATACAATAACAGTACAACGGACTTACCGGTTAGCAACGTAAGCACAGCAAGAATGACCCCCTTTCACAACATTACAAGCCAATTAACACATGCAGTATCATAGTATGTCTACCTATCAACCAATCTTACTACACTTAACAGAAATCAATACAAGGCTTTTATAAACAAACAAGTAAACAGTTCCTTTTATCATTCTTAAGTTGTTATACCTAACTTCCCATAAAGCTAGTATAACTCTTAAGCTTTTGTTTTAGAACCAAATATTACTCTTCTGTTAAAAATGATTCATTATTCTTTTGACATACTTCAAGGTTCTTATTATTCAGGCTTAAGTCAAAAGACATTGCCGATTATCATATGTACGTCTACCGTACTATATACTTAAAATATCATGCTCAAGAGTATAGGAAGAATCACATACCTTCTCGCGAAATCCACCGCCAAGTCGAGTATGTCGCGCAGAAAGAAATTTATAATAGTCACAGACATCTATCAAAGTCTAGACTATTCTGTATGTCGTTCTAAACAGAGGGTCCTCAATTCTACGGAAAGTCGGGCAGCACAACCCTACCCGGTGAGCTATATAAGTCTACAGTGAAAACAGTCCTATGTAAGTACAGTTCATATAATCTTCTTTTATACCCTTCTAAGGTGTTACAGTTCAATTCTATTCTTAACAACCTCCTAAGTATTTATACTTATTTCAATACTTCTACGATGCATTCTCTAATTACAAAAGAGGGTTAGGATTATATACCTCGATAAGCCCAATAATATACAAGTAAAAAGTCGATACTGAGCGAGGTTTAGCTCACAATCCAAAGCTCCAAGGCGCTCCAAGAATCCTTAGAAGTTTCCCACACCTTCTACTAAGTAATAATGAATTTGGGCTAGGTAAAATTGGGCATTATAACAATACTAGAAGGCAAAATTCCTACAAATGGAGGTTTGGTAGGTTTCGGCTAGGCTAGAGGGGGGAAGGGCCTCGGCCAAAACTTCACTCAAAGGGGGAGGGGTGTTTGGACGAATTGCTCTCAAGGGAGAGGGGAGGATTTTTCAAGACTTGAAAGCTTTAGTGGATGAAGAACTCTTCATCACAAGAGGGGTATTTATAGGTCAAGACATGGCCAACCAATGGCCAAGATTTAGCCAAGTGCTAGGCAAGTGTAAGGTCAAGATTAGGGCAAGTGTACCTAGCCAACTTGCACACAAAATATCTATCCAACTTTATGACAAGGATTGTCATCCAATCGGCCCTATTGCCGTGACAAGTCCACCAATGAGAGGGTGGAAAGTGTCGCCCTCTCATTGGTCCAAAGTGTTACGTCTCTCGGAAAAATCCGCAAAAATAAGAAATGACATAGCCGGAATTTATCCTATGAAAGCTGTGGAAACGTTTCGCCGGAAAACCAATCGTTTTGTGAGTTGTGCCCAATAATTTTTCGTCAAGCCTAACTTTTAAGGCTAACCTTTTGTACGTATTCCCTTACGTACATACTCTGGAAATACGGGGTATAACATTCTCCCCTCCTTAGAAACATTCGTCCCGAATGTTCCTTCCCAAGACAGTTAAAGATAAGGTTCTTAACAACCTAAGCGATTCGCAAAAACACTTAGCACATAAGTCAATTGAATCAATAAGTAGGAAAGTAGGTTACCGGAGGTGTGGGAATAGGTGAGGTATCTCGCCTCATGTCCTCCTCTGCTTCCACGCCATCTCCTCCTGAGCTCGTTCGCCACAAGACTTTGACGGAAGCCACGTCCTTGGTCCGCAGACGCCTAACTCGACGATCGACTATCGCTATGGGAATCTCCTCATACGATAACCCCTGGTCACCGACATCGCCAATCGGGTGTACCACTAGATGGATCCCGACACATCTCCTCAAGATAGATACGTGAAATACGGATGCACCGCCTCCGGATCGGACGGCAGATCCAACTCATAGGCAACCTTGCCTACCACGTGGACAATCAAACGCCCAATGTACTGGGCCGAAGTTTCCTTCTTCCGAATCTCATCACACCCTTCATGGGTGACACCTTCAGAAAACCCAATCATCAATGCGAACTCGGATGTCGACGTCGATGATCTGCATACGACATGCGACTCGAGTCGCCAATAACCGCTCTCGGATAAGCTTCACCTTATCCATCGCCTGCTGCACCAAGTCTCGTCCCACTAATCGTACCTCGCCACATCGAACCATGCTATCGGCGATCGCACTTCCTCCCATACAAAGCCTCATACGGCGCCATCCGAATGCTAGAGTGGTAGGCCGTTATTATCTGCGAACTCTACCGGTGCAAGTGATCCTCCTACCCACGAAGTCAATAACAGCTCGCAACATATCCTCAAGAGTCGGATAGTGCGCTCTGCTGTCCGTCTGCGTGGATGAAATGCGATTTCAGCTCACCTGCGTCCTAAACCCCTCTGGAAGGACCTCGAGAGTTAGCCGTAAATCGGGCTCCTGCATGCGATATGATCGAAATAGGGACTCCATGCGATCGACGATCTCTCGGATGTCTGATGCAGCATAATCCTCGGTAGAAAGTCGTCGACGGAAGAAAGTGGGCTGATTTCACGACCGTCGACGATAACCCATATAGAATCATGTCTCCTCCGAGTGCGAGGAAATCACGTGATGAAGTCCATGTTGATCACCTCCCACTTCCAGGTCGGGATCTCTATCGTCTGTAACAAACCACCAGGCCTCTGGTGCTCTACCTTCACCTGCTGACAACACGGGCACTGAGCTACGAACTCTGCAACGTCCCTCTTCAAGCCATCCCACCAATACACAGATCTAAGGTCGTGGTACATCTTGGTCGACCCTGGATGGATAGAGTAACACGCGCTGTGTGCTTCCCCAAGAACCTGCTGCCGAAGTCCTGAAACATCTGGAACACACAACCTGCCCTCAAACCTTAGCGCCCATCGGTGCTACCTCAAAGGACCCTTGCCCTCACGAAGAGTCAGATCACGATAACGTGCCAAAACCGGATCCTCGAATCGTTGCCTCTTCACCTCGCCGGCGATGGAAGACTCGGCAACCTCACGAACCCTAACCCCATCGCTATCGTAATCAATCAAACGGACACCAAGGCTCGCTAACTGATGCAAATCACGAACCATGCCCCTCCTCTCTGGCTGCACCTCTGATAGACTCCCCATCGACCTACGACTAAGAGCATCTGCCACAACATTGGCCTTCCCCGGGTGGTACAGGATATTGACGTCATAATCCTTAAGCAACTCTAACCACCGTCTCTGTCGTAAGTTCAGCTCCCTCTGGCTGAAGATATACTGGAGGCTCTTGTGGTCTGTATAAATATCCACGTGAACCCCATACAAATAGTGCCTCCAGATCTTTAAAGCGTGAATCACCGCTGCCAGCTCCAAATCATGGGTGGGGTAGTTCCTCTCGTGTATCTTAAGCTGTCGGGATCGTATGCTATAACTCGCCTGCTGCATCAACACACATCCCAACCCGATGCCTGACGCATCACAATACTCCTCGTAACCATCTTGACCCTCTGGAAGAGTAAGAACGGGGGCGGTCGTCAGTTTCTCTTTCAAAGAATCGAAACCTCGCCACAAGCATCACCATCAAACTTGGCCTTACGAGTCACCTAGTCAATGGTGCAGATAGAAGCAAACTTCTCCACGAACCGCCGATAATATCCTGCAAGGCCCGAAATCGCGAACCTCTGCGGAGTAGTAGGTCTAGGCCAAGTCGATCGCCGATCTTGGCCGTATCCACTCGAATGCCATCAGCCCCGACAATGTGCCCAAGAAAAGCCTCCGAGGTCAACCAAAACTCACATTTGGAAAACTTCGCATACAAATGCGATCCGAGAATCACAAGACAGTCCTCAAATGCTCCGCATGCTCCTGCTCTGAGCGAGAATAAACCAAGATATCATCAATGAACACTATCACAAACGTGTCCAAAAATGGTTTGAACACTCGGTTCATCAACTCCATGAATACCGCCGGAGCATTGGTCAACCCAAAAGACATGACCCTGAACTCATAATGCCCGTCTGGGTCGTAATGCGATCTAGGGACATCCACCTCTCTAACTCGAACCTGATGATAGCCCGATCGTAGATCAATCTTGGAAAAGCATCTCGCGCCCTGCAACTGATCGAACAAATCATCAATCCTGGGAAGGGGGTATCTGTTCTTAATGGTCACCTTGTTCACCGCAGTAGTCAACACATGCGTGCGGCGTCCCGTCTTTCTTCTTCACGAACAATACCGGCGCCCCCCAGGGAGAAACACTAGGTCTGATGAAACCCTTCTCCAACAAATCACTCAGCTGCTCCTTCAACTCTCTTAACTCGGCAGGTGCCATCCTGTATGGCGGAATGGAAATAGGCCGAGTGTCTGGCAACACATCTATACAAAACTCAATCTCCCTCTCTGGAGGAATACCCGGGAGGTCGTCTGGAAACACGTCTGAGAACTCTCGGACTACTGGAACTGTCTGAAAATCTGGTACCGCAGCCTCAGTATCAAACACCCGAACGAGATGGTAGATATACCCCTTCTGCACCATCTTCCTAGCCTTGAGGTAGGAAATAAACCTACCTTTCGGCGATACCGTGCTCCCTTCCCACTCAACAACCGGCTCCTCAGGAAACTGGAACCGTACTACTCTCTCTGCAGTCTACATTGGCGTAGCAAGAAGCTAGCCAATCCATCCCCATGATTACGTCGAAGTCAATCATCTCCAACTCTATCAAGTCGGCAGTGCGACGATCAGAATGGTCACAGACAAGCTCTATATACGCCGAGCTACCACCGAATCACCCGGCGTAGCTACCTCGAAAGGGTCTATGGACTCAGGCTCTATCCCTATCCTACTAGCAACAAGGGGAGATATATAGGACAGAGTAGAACCCGGATCTATCAAAGCATATACATCAAACCCAGAAACTGATAAGGTACCTGTGACGACATCAGGTGAGGCCTCCTGATCCTGTCGGCTGGACAAAGCATAAATGCGGTTCTGAGGACCGCTAGAACTGGAACCTGCGCCACGACCTCTGCCGCGACCTGCTGATCTCTGAGTACCCTGCCCTCCGGGGCGAGTAACTGTCGGGGATGAAGAAGCGGCAACAGACCCTGTAGGCTGGGCCCTACCCCCAGCTTGCCCCGGTCGGGCAAACTCGCGAAATGACCTGCGGCCACAAGTATGGCAAGTTCCAGTAGTAGCATAACAGCTCCCAGAATGGAATCTACCACAACGTGCAAACTGAACAGACCTCGAACGGTTAGCCCCCCTGTTACCGAAATCAAGTCCCGGGCCTCGACCGCCATCGCTCTGCTGCATCTTGAAAATGATGTAGGAGTGCTCTGAGCCGGCTGTGGTGCAAATCTGGACTTCTGCTGATGCTGCCCACCCTGAGAACCACCAAAAGAACCGGCCGCCTGGCGCCTTCTTCTGGCGATATCGGTCTACCCGCGGTCCCTACGCTCGCCGCATCCCAATGCATGAGCTCGCATACGGTAATGTCCATGCTCGGTGAAGGACACACCGCACAAGACTCGGCCATATAGTCGTCTAGCCGGTGGCGTAGCGATGCACCGGTCCTCCATATCTGCTACCGGTCGCGAGAACATATCGAGCCAATGAATCAAACTCGACATTGTACTCTCTATCGTGCGCCCTCCTCGCCTCGAGAACAAAAATCTGTCGATCGTGCCCTCTCATCTGCGGAGGCAAGAAATGTGTGAAAAAGCCTCAAAACTCATCCCATACTGCTGGAGTGCATGCTCTCCCGAAAGCTCCATGAATCGAACGATCGGCTGCGGTATCACGCAGCCGTCGAACCGAATGTCACGGACTCGATCTACGAAGCCTTGACCACCCGCATAATCCTCTGCAATCGACGGATGAACTCCTGCGGATCATCCTGCAGTCTAGACCAGTAAAACTCTGGCGGGCTACAACTCGAAGTCCCGTAGCCTCGCTATCTCGCCTCCGTGAACAACGGTACTCTGAGCTGGGCCCAGGCTGGAATGGCGCCTCAAACCTATCCTCATATCTGGCCACGACCTTGGCTAGTAACTGGGCCATCTCCTTGTACCCTAACTCCTTCTGCCCGGTGAGGGCGGGAGGTGTGGTACTGCGGTCTCTCTGGGGCCGGTGTCATAGAACTCGCCGTCTGCGTATAGCCTGGCTCGAGCCCTCGTGACTCTGGGTGTCACACTAGCGCCTCCTCGGCTGCCTTGCCATACGGGCCGGGTTGCCTTACGTGGAGGCATATCATTCTGAGAAAGGAATGCGTTAGAGGTCCAATCCTATAACACGCCTCTAAAGCACGATCTCGAGTGAGAAGAATGGAAACCAATCCTAAATATCCTATAGCTTCACGATTATTGGTGTGGTGCACACCGATAATCAAGACTCTACTAGATACGGTCGTAGACACTTTCCGAGGATTAATCGCTCGATACCACTTTTGTCACGACCGTTCGGGGCCGTGGTCGTGCCTTACCCGGGCACCCAAGTAGTCATACATCAGAGAACAATCAGCGGAATATAAAACAAGACATGAAACATGATATAACTAGAACATTTTATCTGATGAAAAAGGTTGCCTTTCGGCATATATACATAAACCAAGTTTTTGCAGTTACATCCCAAGCATAACATGACTACAGACCTCTAGGAAATAACAACTATGGCGGGACGGGGCCGCCATACCCTGTCTGTACAAAACTATCTACAACAGGGAGATCATACCCAAAAGTTGAGCCTCCGGAGAGAGTGGAGCTCCTGACACCAATGTAGAGATCCTAAGGATGTGGATCTAGCACCTGCTTTCCTCTAGAACTCAGGCGTAACGCATGCCCAGGAGGTCGATGTACAACAGGTACCAAGTATGTGAAACTATAAAGTACTTTAAATGAAATCAAGGTATTTAAAACCTTTTCACAAATATATTCAGTTCAATTGCACATAGTGCCACATCACAACAATAACAGTAATAGGAAAACTGTAACAGGTCTAGCCTAGGCCGCGAATGATCGAAGCAAGGCCAACCGCCCATAGTATCATTCTGCGTGCCTAGTCTGGACTTCCGATCCGCATAGGTCACACACGCACGCATGAGGTATTCCCGCGTCGGGGTAGCTAGCCCTCACCCTCGACTTCGCGATCCGCATAGCCTCAAAAGACCGCATAGTCCCATGGACCGCATAGGCATCCCCGTCGGGCTAAACACCGGAATGATCAATCTCGAGCATACGCGACTCGCATAGTCTCATAGACCGCGTAGGCCGTATAGACCGCATCGGGTGGCAAGCCCTCGGTATAACAAGTCAAGGGGGTAGGTGATACAATAACAGTACAACGGACTTACCGGTTAGCAACGTAAGCACAGCAAGAATGACCCCCTTTCACAACATTACAAGCCAATTAACACATGCAGTATCATAGTATGTCTACCTATCAACCAATCTTACTACACTTAACAGAAATCAATACAAGGCCTTTATAAACAAACAAGTAAACAGTTCCTTTTATCATTCTTAAGTTGTTATACCTAACTTCCCATAAAGCTAGTATAACTCTTAAGCTTTTGTTTTAGAACCAAATATTACTCTTCTGTTAAAAATGATTCATTATTCTTTGGACATACTTCAAGGTTCTTATTATTCAGGCTTAAGTCAAAAGACATTGCCGATTATCATATGTACGTCTACCGTACTATATATACTTAAAATATCATGCTCAAGAGTATAGGAAGAATCACATACCTTCTCGGCGAAATCCACCTGCCAAGTCGAGTATGTCGCTGTGAGAAATGACTATAATAGTCACAGACATCTATCAAAGTCTAGACTATTCTGTAGGTCGTTCTAAACAGAGGGTCCTCAATTCTACGGAAAGTCGGGCAGCACAACCCTACCCGGTGAGCTATATAAGTCTACTGTGAAAACAGTCCTATGTAAGTACAGTTCGTATAATCTTCTTTTATACCCTTCTAAGGTGTTACAGTTCAATTCTATTCTTAACAACCTCCTAAGTATTTATACTTATTTCAATACTTCTACAGTATGCATTCTCTAATTACAAAAGAGGGTTAGGATTATATACCTCGATAAGCCCAATAATATCCAAGTAAAAAGTCGATCCTGAGCGAGGTTTAGCTCCTAATCCAAAGCTCAGCGCTCCAAGAATCCTTAGAAGTTTCCCACAACTTCTACTAAGTACTAAGGAATTTGGGCTAGGTTAAATTGGGCATTATAACAATACTAGAAGGCAACTTTCCTACCAAGGGAGGGGGGGTAGGTTTCGGCTAGGCTAGAGGGGGGAAGGGCCTCGGCCAAAACTTCACTCAAAGGGGGAGGGGTGTTTGGACGAATTGCTCTCAAGGGAGAGGGGAGGATTTTTCAAGACTTGAAAGCTTTAGTGGATGAAGAACTCTTCATCACAAGAGGGGTATTTATAGGTCAAGACATGGCCAACCAATGGCCAAGATTTAGCCAAGTGCTAGGCAAGTGTAAGGTCAAGATTAGGGCAAGTGTACCTAGCCAACTTGCACACAAAATATCTATCCAACTTTATGACAAGGATTGTCATCCAATCGGCCCTATTGCCGTGACAAGTCCACCAATGAGAGGGTGGAAAGTGTCGCCCTCTCATTGGTCCAAAGTGTTACGTCTCTCGGAAAAATCCGCAAAAATAAGAAATGACATAGCCGGAATTTATCCTATGAAAGTTTGTGGAAAGCGTTTCGTCGGAAAACCAATCGTTTTGTGAGTTGTGCCCAATAATTTTCGTCCAAGCCTAACTTTTAAGGCTAACCTTTTGTACGTATTCCCTTACGTACATACTCTGGAAATACGGGGTATAACAAGGGCAAGGGTCCTTTTGAGGTAGCACCTGATGGGGTGCTAAGGTTTGAGGGCAGGTTGTGTGTCCCAGATGTTTCAGGACTTCGGCAGCAGGTTCTTGGGGAAGCACACAGCGCTTTACTCTATCCATCGTGGTCGACCAAGATGTACCACGACCTTAGATCTGTGTATTGGTGGGATGGCTTGAAGAGGACGTTGCGAGTTCGTAGCTCGATTGCGTGTTGTCGGCGGTGAAGGTAGAGCACAGAGGCACGGTGGTTTATTCTGAGCGATAGAGATCCGACACGGAAGTGGGAGGTAATCAACATGGACTTCATCACGGGATTACCTCGCTCGGAGGAGACATGATTCTATATGGGTTATCGTCGACAGTCGCGAAATCAGCCCACTTTCTTCCGTCCGGACGACTTTTCGGGTGAGGATTATGCGGACTTTACATCCGAGATCGTCGGTGCGCATGGAGTCCCTACTCGATCATATCGCATGGAGAGCGGTTCGGCTAACTTCCGGAGGTCCTTCCAGAGGGTTTAGGGGCGGTGAGCACAGTCGCATTTCATCCACGCAGGCAGGCGAGCGAGCGCACTATCGCACTCTTGAGGATATGATGCGAGCTGTGTTATTGACTTGATGGTAGTTGGGAGGATCATTTGCCTCTAGTTGAGTTCGCGTATAATAATAGCTACCACTCGGATTCGGATGGCGCCTTATGAGGCCTTGTATGGGAGGAAGTGCAGATCGCCTATAGGTTGGTTCGATGTGGGCGGGTCGCTAGTGGGACGATTTGGTGCAGCGGCGATGGATAAGGTGAAGCTTATCCGAGAGCGGCTATTGATGATTGAGTCGGCGAAGTCGATGCAGATCATCGTCGTCGGCATCTTGAGTTCGAGGTTCATGATTGGGTTTTCCTAAAGGTGTCACCCATGAAGGTGTGATGAGATTCGGGAAGAAGGAAACTCGGCCCAAGGTACATTGGGTCGTTTGATTGTCCGCAGGTAGGCAAGGTTGCTATGAGTTGGATCTGCCGTCCGATCTGGAGCGGTGCATCCGGTTTCACGTATCTATCTTTGAGAGATGTATCGGATCCATCTGGGTACACCGATTGACGATGTCGGTGACCGGGGGTTATCGTATGAGAGATTCCCATACGATAGTCGATCGTCAGTTAGGCGTCTGCGGACCAGGCGTGGCTTCCGTCAAAGTCTTGTGGCGGAACGAGCTCAGGGAGGAGATGACGTGGGAAGCCGAGGAGGACATGAGGCAGAAGTATCCTCACCTATTCCCCACACCTCCAGGTAATTCACTTTCCTACTTGTAAATTTCCATTATCATTTATGCCTAAGTGTTTTTTTTTTTTTTTTTTGTGGCCATGTGTGGCACTTACAAACTGTTTAAGCTTCATCGATGACTGTCTTGAGAAGGAACATTCGGGACGAATGTTTCTAGGAGGAGAATGTTATACCGTATTTCGGAGTATGTACGTAAGGGAATACGTCAAAAGTTTGGCCTTAAAGTTAGCCTTGGACGTTTTTATTTGTACACAACTCGCTAAAAGAATCGTTTTCCGACGAAACGTTTCCACAACTTTCGTAGGGAAAATTCCGGCTATGCCATTACTAATTTTTGCGGATTTTTCCGAGAGACGAAACATTTTGGACCAACGGGAGGGCGACACTTGTCACCCTCCAATTGATGGACTTGAAATCGTCCATTTGGACGAATTGGGCAAAGGTGAGCACGCTTTTTGTGCCTTGTGCACAAGTCAAGGAGTTGGTAGGATATTTGTGTATAGTTAATCCTCACCCTACACTTGCCTTGCACTTGTCTTCATCTTGGCCATTGGTTGGAGCTTGAGCTATAAATACCTTTAGATGAAGAGTTCTTCATCCACAAAGTTATCTTCCAAGTCTTGAAATCCTCTCCTCTCCCTTAAGCCTTTCGTCCAACACCTCCTCCCTTTGAGTGAGTTTGGCGGGCCTACCCCACTAGCCTGGAAATCTACCCCTCCCTTGGTAGAAAAGTTGTCTTCTTGTATTGTTATAATGCCCAAAATACCCTAGCCCAATCCCTTAGTCCTTTGTAGAAGTTGTGAAGAACTTCTAAGGTTTCTTGGAGCTACCGGAGCGTACAACTTAGGAGCTAAACCTTGCTCAGGCGCGACTTTATCTAGGATATTATTGGGCTTACCGAGGTAACTAATCCTAACCCTCTTTTGAATTAGAGAATACTTACTGTAGTAGTATAAGAATAAGTATAAATACTTAGAAGAATATTGCAGAATAGAAGTGAACTGTTATCACAGTAGAAGGGTTTAAAAGAAGAATAATTAAACTATGCTTATATAGGACTGTTTTCACAGTAGACTTATATAGCTCACCGGGTAGGGAAGTCTTTGCCGACTTTCCGTAGAATTATGAACCTCTGTTTAGTATGACCTTCAGAGTAGTCTTTGATAGATGTCTGTGACTATTATAGGCTGACTCTCTGCGCGCGACATATTCAACTTGGCAGGTGGTTTTCGCTGAGAAGGTATGTGATTCTTCCTAAAGCATGATATTTTACAATATATATATAGTACGGTAGACGTACATGTGTTAACTGAATAATAACTACGGCAATGTCTTTGACTTAAGCCTGAATAATACTTACGGCAATGCCTCACGGCTTAAGCACAATAACAAGAATCAAAGCATTTCAAAAGAATACTGAATCATTTTTTTAACAGAAGATAAATATTTGGTTTTTAAAACAAAAGCTTAAGAGTTATACTAGCTTTATGGGAAGTTAGGTATAACAACTTAAGAAAGATAAAAAGGAACTGTTTACTTGTTTGTTTATAAAAGCCTTGTATTGATTTCTGTTAAGTGTAGTAAGATTTGTGTGATAAGTAGACATATTATGATGCTAACTTGGTTAGTGTCTTGAAATCTTTGTGTAAGGGGTCATTCTTCTTGTACTTACGTTGCTAACGGTAAGTCCGTTGTCTTTGTTATTGTATCACCTACCCTCGATCGTTATACAGGGCTTGCCCTCGATGCGGTCTATACGGCCTATGCGGTCTGTGAGACTATGCGGGCAGCGGTATGCTCGAGATTGATCATTCGGCGTTTGCCTGATCGCGGGATTCCTATGCGGTCCATTGAGACTATGCGGTCTTTTGAGGCTATGCGGCTGCGGGAGCCTAGGCGGATCTGGGGTTAGCTGCCCCGATGCGAGAATACCTCATGCGGGTGCATGGGTGACCTATGCGGTGCGGAAGTCGAGGACTAGGCACGCAGAATGATACTATGGGCGATTGGCCTTGCTTGATCATTCGCGGCCTAGAATAGACACATTCTGATTTTCCTATTCTTGTTGTTGTTTGTGATGTGGCACTATGTGCAATTAACCGATTGTATTTGGGAAAAGGTTTTAAATACTTTGATTTCATTCGATTCTTTATAGTTTCACATACTTGGTACTGTTGTCTTGACCTCCTTCGGGCTGCGTTAAATCCGCGGTAAGGCAGCGGTGCTAGATCCACATCCTTAGGATCTTTGCGTTAGTGTCGTGAGCTCCATCTTCTCCGAGGCTCTACTTTTGGTATGATCTCCTGTATTGTAGATAGTTTTATCTGATCGAGGTATGGCGAACCCGCCATAGTTGTTTACTTCCTTAGAGGTCTGTAGTACTATTATGCAGTTGGGATGTATCGCAAAACTTGAGTTATTTATATTATGCGTAAGGCAAGCTTTTCATCGAGATAAGCTGTTTACATTTTACTATGTTTCTGTCTTGTTTTATATTTCCGGTTACTCGATGTATGACTACTTGGGTGCCGGTAAGGCACGATCCACGGGCCGGGCAGGTCGTGACATATACCAAAGATAAGCCTCCGGAGAAACGGAGCTTCCCAAAACGCTGAACTGTGATCCTAAGAGCGAGGATCGACGACTGGTGTACCTCTACCTGCGGCATGAACGCAGCCCCCCGAAGGAGGTCTGTTACACCCCGTAAATTCAAGGAGTTAGAAAAGAACATACCAAGGAATTTAAGATGTAAAAAGTTGATAGATAAGTTGACAACATGTGTTGGACGGATTTTTAGTTTACCTTGGAGTGTTGTACCCCAGTTGTTAAGAATTTCGAGGTGTTTAAAAGGCCTAATGTGTAGTCCGTTAAATCTAGATCCCAACGCAACAAACCGTTCGTCGTTTGGACATCGGAGTCAAAAGTTATGGAAGTTACAAGTTTGGTGCGCATCAGTGCAGCGATTCTCGTCTGAAGTGCATGGCCGCGCGGATGCGCATGGCGCGATTATCTTGAAGTCACGAGGTTGCAGCGCTGGAATGCAGGGCCGCGGCGCCGACATGCGGAAGATTTATTTTTGGAAGTGGGCGCTTGGCGGCGAGGAATTTTGCGCAGTAAGTGACGAAAAACAGGGGATATTTCGTTTATAACCTATGGGAGGGTGACAAGTGTCCCTCCCATCCTTTTTATCAGTAAGTGGTCCTATTTTAGGGCCAAGTCTTGGAAGACTTGGCCATTCCATTTCATTTCATTTCCAAACCCTCCTAAGAAAAACCCTCTCCCTTCTCTCTAGTTTTTGGAAGAAAACCTAGCTTTAGAGGAGATTGTTGGAGCGGCGGCAAGAAGAAAAAGTGTGGGTAAACTTGTGGGTAATGCTGGTGGGCGATTTTGTGGAAGAGGTGGAAGAAAAAGGGGCTTTTGTGGGCTATTCCTTAAGGTAAAAGTTTCCCCTTTCTCTTGGTTATGAGCCTAAGGCTGTTTTATTTTAGTAGTATAGATGTGAGCCTGAGGCTGTTTTATTTTAGTAGTTTAGAGTTGAGCCTAAGGCTGTTATATTGTAGTAGTATAGAATTGAGCACAGGTCATTTTATATTGTATAGATTTGGATCTTGTTGTCTTGTTAAAAACTGAAATGGGCATGTTAGCCTTAAGATTGTAACTTCAATTGGATTTCTAATTGGGACGTCGCATGTTGTAAATGGAGATTATAATTGTTGAAGATGTCTAGGGCTAGATATCATGTTAGACCTAAGAACTTGGATTGGAAAGTATTGAAAGGGATTTAAGAATTGGTTTATGGTTGGCCAAGAATGGCATGGAAAGTATTGGGTTATTTTGTATTATTGTGGGGCGTTTGGTTATTGAATTTGACCTTGAAAGAGGTGGCATAGTAAGTAAGAACAAAGGGAGTGCCGTCCAAATTACCGTAGAATCTAGGGACTTTGCACTTAGTTATTCTACGTTCGAAGCTAGAGTTTGATAGACGTTTCATGACCCTTATAGGATTGAAGTACTACGGTAGCATATTCTACTTAAGGGCGATATTACGGTGGAGCATTTTGCTTATTGTCGACAGTCGTCGCGAGGTATGTGATTCTTCCTATCCTCTTCAGCATGACTATTTGTAAAATATATAGTGCGGTAGACGCACGTGTGTTAAAGGAATTTGATTTCCCTTTTGTGTCTTGACTTGATATGAAGTGTTAAGGGCTTCATTGTGTGGAAATAGTAGTAAAGTCTTATCCGTTGGTACTTGAATTTTTCGGTGGTTAAAGAATGAGCCCGATTGGTCTCATAAATGTTTATAGTGGTAATTGGTTGGTTTAAAACATAAAGTGTTATAACGGCTTTATGGGAAGTTTGTTATAACCACTTTATGTAGTTAAAAGAATGGTTTGTCGATTTCAAAAGATAAGAGAATTTGGTAATTGACCTAAATGGTGTTGAAAAGTATAAAACCTAATTCGTGAGAAAAGAATACTTGGTTTTTAAAAGAATAACGTTACAAATTTCGGAAATGGGAATAAGGATCGAACAAGCCAATGCAGCGTCGATAAAGGAAAGAAGTAATGACATTAATCATATTAAAACCAGTAGAAACCTCCATCTGCATAGAAGCTAAGATAAGACAAAATGACATTACATTTCCTAGATCATGGCTGCTCTAATGAGAATTATTGAAATCAAGTTCTGAGTTTCCTAAAAGTTTCAAAGTAAGGAACTCGTTTTCTAATAGAAAAGAGACTCAAGAATTTGAAGTATTTTGGCTTAAAAGAAAGGCATGATTTTGTCTTGACTTGTTTTATTAATCATAAAGTGTTATAACGACTTTATGGAAAACAAAGAAATGGACTCATTATTGGATTTTAGAATGGTAACTTGATTTTGGAAAAAGGGAAGTAACTCGTTGTCAAATATTGAACTCCTTGTGATGGAAAAACATAAGTGACTTGTTTATAAAAGGTAGGAGTACCTTGATCCTAAAGGGGTTAAGTACTTGGGTTTTAAATGGTATACTTGATGTTGTGTTAAGAAGTATTTATAGTACCTTGAGTTGTGTGTACTAGCCTATTCTTGTTGTGGTAGCCTTTGTTGTGCAAGTGTTTGGTTGTGTGCTACCGAGCCTCTCGATGGAGGGCCGGCTATCTGGTTGATTGATGGACATCTTGTGGCGTTGGGTAGCCAGCGGGTATGCTTCCATCAGACGATCCTCTTGGATATGCTGACACGTTGGGTAGCCGGGTATGCTTCCATTGGGAGTGTTATCAGTTAGTTATTTTGGACATCTTGACACGTTGGGTAGCCCGGGTATGCTTCCACGATGAGTATCATCTTGTTATTTCCTTTGGGCATCTTGACACGTTGGATGGTCCACGGGTATGGGCCCACTAGGATGGTTCCATGGCCATGCTTATCTGAGGTGAGATCTTGGGCACGCGGCCGTTGTCTGCGGGTTAAACTCGGGTTGTATTTGAGTGATGATTTCACGGGCATGAGTCCACGACTTGACATGGTGATTATATGTTGTGTCTTGTAGTTTGGTTATCATACATGTCTCCTACTTTATATAGACTATTATGATTTCATTTACGATATTTTGATTTCACATACTTGGTACTGTTATCTTGACCTCGCCCGGGCTGCGTTCATCTGCGCAGTAAAGGTACACGATCGTTGATCCTCGCTCTTAGGGTCACGATTCGGTTTGGGAAAGCTCCGTTTCTCCGGAGGCTTATCTTGGTATAGTCCCCTGTTGTTGTAGGTGCTTACATTCAGGGGTATGACGGGGCCATGTCCCGTCGTTGTTGTCATATCATTCGTAGAGGTCTGTAGTACTGTTGTGGGCAGGGTTGTAATGGGATGTAACTGTTCAAATTGTTATTTATATATATACTGAAGGTAACCGTTTTGGTTAGCCTGTCTTCTTATTTCACTGTCTTATTGCATTGGCTTCATGTTATTGTTTTATGTTCCGCTGATTTTCTCTGATGTATGACTACTTGGGTGCCCGGGTAAGGCACCAGTCACGGGCCCCGGAACGGGTCGTGACAAAAGTGGTATCAGAGCAGTTAATCCTCGGAAAGTGTCTACAGACCGTATCTAGTAGAGTCTTGATTATCGATGTGTTGTGCACCACATCTATAATCAGGAGGATATAGGATATTTAGGATTAGTTTCCATTCTTCTCACTCTGAGATCGTGCCTTAGAGCGGTGTTATAAGTTGGACTCCCTCTGACGTGTTCTTTGTATACGGTGATGCCTCACGCAGGCAACCAGAGCCCGGAAGGGCAAAGCGGCGAGAGGAGGCTGCGAGTAGAAGCGGCAGCGGTCTCTCCCGAGACCGACACGAGCCTCGATCCCACGGCAGAGGCGAGAGGAGATGGGTTACAAGGAGATAGCCCGATTATTGGCCGTGATCGTGGCGAACACGAGGATAGGACCGGATCGGCCAGTTCGAGCACCCATAGTTCACCCGAGGTCGAGATAGTTTGAGGCTACGGGATTTTACGAGTTGTAGCCCGCGAGTTCTACGGTGAGGCACGAGGATGATCGCAGGAGTTCATCAAGCGATTCTGACGGATCGTGAGTGATCAAGGCTTCGAGAGTCGGTGGTTTTGGGTTCACATCGGTGCGTGATACCGCGATCGGGTTTGATTCGTGGGAGGCTGTCGGGGAACATGCACCTCCGGTGGTTGGGGTGAGTTCTCGAGGCTTTCCTTGGCCATTTCTTGCCTCCACAGATGAGGAGGCGCGGGTAAACAGATTTTTGATGCTAAGACAAAGAGGTGCACAGTTCGAGTACAATGTAGAGTTTGACTCATTGGCGGTATGTCCCGTTTGGTGGCCAATATGGAGGATAGAGTGCACCGTTATGTCACCGGACTCGATGATTATTTAGCGGAGGATGCACAGTTGTAGCTCTTGGTAGGGCATGGACATTGCGCGTCCAGCCTATCTGCGGCAGTGAGAATGTAAGTCGACGGAATAACCAAGATCGCGAAGAGGGCGGGGCGGTAGAGTCCTCTGGTGACCTTCGAGGCGGCGACCTCGGCGGCGAGCTAGTTATTTACCTCGGCCGATCTGAGTGCTCCATCACGATCTTGGGGCGTTCAGAATTCGAGGCGGTCGTGGCTCCCGGGTTTGAGTTTTGGGAGAGCGGGGGCGTTAGTCGGATGGGACCACCCTACCTCGTTGTGGCGTTGTGGTAGGCTCCGTGGTGGGAGTGTCGTCTTTGGAATGGGGTTTGTTTTGTATGCGGCCAGCGGGAGCCATTTGCGAGAATTGTCCAACGGAGATAGCGGATGTAGAGACTCGACGCCGGGATCGATGGCTGATTCATCTCCTCCTTTTGTGCGCCGTGCGAGGAAGGAACATGAGTAGAACGACAAAAGGGAAGTGAAGCGATGAATTCTGGTATATTCTTAAACCTCTAGAGACTTGTATGCATTGATGTTAGGGTGATGTGTTATGTGTTATGTTCGGATAACTCGTGTTAAAAATGTGATTTAGAAGCCCGATTAGTGAAGATGGTAAGTCCGGGATGAGAAAAACTTTGAACCTTAGAATTTATAACAATCGAAACTTTAGAGGTAAGACCGCTAGAGTAAAAGATTTCTGATGATCCTTGTCAAGTACATAGTATGTGGGAGTATTTTTCTAGTGATAAGTCCATGAGTGGCATAACTGATTCTTTCATGAGTGGAGTAGTGAAGACTATACCGGCGTCTGCGTTTTGGAGACTTAGAAGGAACATTCGGGACGAATGTTTCTAAGGGGGGGAGAATGTTACACCCCGTAAATTCAAGGAGTTAGAAAAGAACATACCAAGGAATTTAAGATGTAAAAAGTTGATAGATAAGTTGACAACATGTGTTGGACGGATTTTGAGTTTACCTTGGAGTGTTGTACCCCAGTTGTTAAGAATTTCGAGGTGTTTAAAAGGCCTAATGTGTAGTCCGTTAAATCTAGATCCCAACGCAACAAACCGTTCGTCGTTTGGATATCGGAGTCAAAAGTTATGAAAGTTACAAGTTTGGTGCGATCAGTGCCGCAGCTTCTCGTCTGGTGCAGTGCGCCGGCTGGTTTGCGATCGCGGCGCCCGCTTGTCTTGAAGTCACGGGGTTGCAGCGCGGAATGCAGGGCATGGCGCCGACATCGGAAGATTTATTTTGGAAGTGGCGCGCCATGGCCGTGGCTGCAGCGCCGCGCGCGAGGCGCGCGCGCAGGCGAATTTTGCGCAAGTGACGAAAAAACAGGATATTTCGTTTATAACCTATGGGAGGGTGACAAGTGTCCCTCCCATCCTTTTATCGATAAGTGGTCCTATTTTAGGGCAAAGTCTTGGAAGACTTGGCCATTCCATTTCATTTCATTTCCAAAACCTCCTAAGAAAAACCCTATCCCTTCTATCTATTTTTTGGAACAAAACCTAGCTTTAGAGAGAGATTGTTGGAGAGCGCGGCAAGAAGAAAAAGTGTGGGTAAACTTGTGGAGTACTGGTGGGCGATTTTGTGGAAGAGGTGGAAGAAAAAGGGGCTTTTGTGGGCTATTCCTTAAGGTAAAAGTTTCCCCTTTCTCTTGGTTATGAGCCTAAGGCTGTTTTATTTTAGTAGTATAAATGTGAGCCTGAGGCTATTTTATTTTAGTAGTTTAGAGTTGAGCCTAAAGGTTGTTATATTGTAGTAGTATAGAATTGAGCACAGGCTGTTTTATATTGTATAGATTTGGATCTTGTTGTCTTGTTAAAAACTGAAATGGGCATGTTAGCCTTAAGATTGTAACTTCAATTGGATTTCTAATTGGGACGTCGCATGTTGTAAAGGGAGATTGTAATTGTTGAAGATGTCTAGGGCTAGATATCATGTTAGACCTAAGAACTTGGATTGGAAAGTATTGAAAGGGATTTAAGAATTGGTTTATGGTTGGCCAAGAATGGCATGGAAAGTATTGGGTTATTTTGTATTATTGTGGGGCGTTTGGTTATTGAATTTGACCTTGAAAGAGGTGGCATAGTAAGTAAGAACAAAGGGAGTGCCGTCCAAATTACCGTAGAATCTAGGGACTTTGCACTTAGTTATTCTACGTTCGAAGCAAGAGTTTGATAGACGTTTCATGACCCTTATAGGATTGAAGTACTACGGTAGCATATTCTACTTAAGGGCGATATTACGGTGGAGCATTTTGCTTATTGTCGACAGTCGTCGCGAGGTATGTGGTTCTTCCTATCCTCTTCTGCATGACTATTTGTAAAATATATAGTGCGGTAGACGCACGTGTGTTAAAGGAATTTGATTTCCCTTTTGTGTCTTGACTTGATATGAAGTGTTAAGGGCCGTTGTGTGGAAATAGTAGTAAAGTCTTATCCAGTTTAGTACTTGAATTTTCGGTGGTTAAAGAATGAGCCCGATTGGTCTCATAAATGTTTATAGTGGTAATTGGTTGGTTTAAAACATAAAGTGTTATAACGGCTTTATGGGAAGTTTGTTATAACCACTTTATGTAGTTAAAAGAATGGTTTGTCGATTTCAAAAGATAAGAGACGGACTGGTAATTGACCTAAATGGTGTTGAAAAGTATAAAACCTAATTCGTGAGAAAAGAATACTTGGTTTTTAAAAGAATAACGTTACAAATTTCGGAAATGGGAATAAGGATCGAACAAGCCAATGCAGCGTCGATAAAGGAAAGAAGTAATGACATTAATCATATTAAAACCAGTAGAAACCTCCATCTGCATAGAAGCTAAGATAAGACAAAATTGCATTACATTTCCTAGATCATGGCTGCTCTAATGAGAATTATTGAAATCAAGTTCTGATTTTCCTAAAAGTTTCAAAGTAAGGAACTCGTTTTCTAATAGAAAAGAGACTCAAGAATTTGAAGTATTTTGGCTTAAAAGAAAGGCATGATTTTGTCTTGACTTGTTTTATTAATCATAAAGTGTTATAACGACTTTATGGAAAACAAATAAATGGACTCATTATTGGATTTTAGAATGGTAACTTGATTTTGGAAAAAGGGAAGTAACTCGTTGTCAAATATTGAACTCCTTGTGATGGAAAAACATAAGTGACTTGTTTATAAAAGGTAGGAGTACCTTGATCCTAAAGGGGTTAAGTACTTGGGTTTTAAATGGTATACTTGATGTTGTGTTAAGAAGTATTTATAGTACCTTGAGTTGTGTGTACTAGCCTATGCTTGTTATGGTAGCCTTTGTTGTGCAAGTGTTTGGTTGTGTGCTACCGAGTCTCTCGATGGAGGGCCGGCTATCTGGTTGATTGATGGACATACTGACGCGTTGGGTAGCCCACGGGTATGCTTCCATGTCGATCCTCTTGGACATCTTGACACGTTGGGTAGCCCGGGTATGCTTCCATTAGGAGTGTTATCCGTTAGTTATTTTGGACATCTTGACACGTTGGGTAGCCCGGGTATGCTTCCACGATGAGTATCATCTTGTTATTTCCTTTGGGCATCTTGACACGTTGGATGGTCCACGGGTATGGGCCACTAGGATGGTTCCATGGCCATGCTTATACTGAGGTGAGATCTTGCCGGCATGCGACCATTGTGCGGGTTAAACTCCCGGGTTGTATTTGAGTGATGATTTCACGGGCATGAGTCCCTGACTTGACATGACTGATTATATATTGTGTACTGTAGTTTGGTTATCATACATGTCTCCTGCTTTATATAGACTATTATGATTTCATTTCTGATATTTTGATTTCACATACTTGGTACTGTTATCTTGACCTCGCCCGAAATTTGCGTTCATCTGCGGTAAAGGTACACCAGTCGTTGATCCTCGCTCTTAGGGTCACAATTCAGCGTTTGGGAAAGCTCCGTTTCTCCGGAGGCTTATCTTGGTATAGTCCCCTGTTGTTGTAGGTGCTTACATTCGAGGTATGGCGGGCCACTGTCCGTCGTTGTTGTCATATCATTCGTAGAGTGCAGTAATCTTGTTGTGGCGGGGTTGTAATGGGATGTAATCGCTCAAATTGTTATTTATATATATCTTGAAAGGTAACCGTTTTGGTTAGCTTTGTCTTCTTATTTCACCGTCTTATGCATTGGCTTCATGTTATTGTTTTATGTTCCTGATTTTCTCGATGTATGACTACTTGGGTGCGGGTAAGGCACGATCCACGAACCGGGCAGTCGTGACAAGGTGCAGCACAACAGTACCAAGTATGTGGCGAAAAATCGTAAATGAAATCATAGTAGTCTATATAAAGCAGGAGACATGTATGATAACCATACTACAGTTCACAATAAATAAGCAGTCATGTCAAGTCAGGGACTCACGCCCTCAAAGTCATCACTCAAATATAACTATGGGTCTCACGCCCACAACATCAATCATGCCCGTGGAATACCTTCCTCACTGCCGACAGTCTATGATATAAAAGCACCAAGGTATACACATGAACACCAGGTCCCACCTGTGTCATAATAAAACCGTACGGGGTAAGTACGAAGGCATAGCCGACTACTAACACCCACAGTACCAACAATGCTATAAAACTTTATCACGAGGTCTTTCTAGACCGCGCCATATGATCGAAGCGGGCCACTCGCCCTCAGTATCAATGTGCACGTCAAATCCTGGAACTCACCGCAGCTCCGCATAGGCCACCTAGGCCCGCATGAGGTAATCCCCGCATCGAGGGTAGCTACTCCTCGGCATCGTCCTGGACTTTCGTAGTCCGCATGGCCACATGGACCGCATGAGGTATCCCCCGCACACTAACCTGGAACTCTCGTAGCTCCGCATAGGTCACACAGACCCGCATGAGGTATCCCTCGCATCGGGGGGCAGCTTAACCCCCGGTATATCATGTCAAGAGGTGAGTGGTACAATACTAACATAACAGCTTATCGTTAAACAACATAAGCACAATCAAGGACACCCTTTACATAATCAAGGACACCCTTTACAAAATCATCACAAGACACTAACACACGTAGCATCCTAACATGTTTACTTATCAAACCAACAAGAAAGTATTACAAGGCTATCACAAAACAACATAGTCAAGTTGTTCACATAAGGTACTTTCTATTTTATGCCAACAAGTTCGGGTTGTTATCCCCAAAGTACTTCATACATTATCTCTTTAAAAAAAAATCCTGTTTCTTTCACAAGAGTCACACGATACCCGTAGTATAAAAATAGAGTGACTATCTTTTTAAGTAAACCAAAACAATTTCCCTTTTTTAAAGACAAGTAACAACCTTCTTTTCCCAAGTTCAAGTTTGCCTAAGTTCAAAGACTCAAGTCTCTTATTTTCGAAAGGTTTCGTAGTTCATAGTCTTAATCACTTAATAAGATAATTCTCTTTTAAAACAATTCGAAAAATATATGCCTTATGTGTGAGTAGGTTATTCTTGTTCATAACAATCTTATTAAAGCAACCATGATCTAGGAAATGTAATATCATTTTGTCTCATCTTAGCTTCTGTGCAGATGGAGGTTTCTACTGGTTTTAATAATACTTAGTTAGTCAATACATTTCCCTTTATTAGCGCTGCAGTGGTTTGTTCGATACTTATTCTCATTTTCGAAATCAATACAAGGCGTTCATAAACAATTAAGTAAACCGTTTCTTTTATCTCTCTTAAGTCGTTATACCTAACTTCCCATAAAGCTAGTATAACTCTTAAGCTTTTAAAACCAAGTATTACTCTTCTTTCAAAAACGATTCTTAATTCTTTTGAAATACTTCAAGATTCTTATTATTTAGACTCAAGTCAAAAGACATCGCATAAAACCACATTCAGTTAACACACGTACGTCTCTCGTACTATATATATTCTTTTAAAATATCATGCTCAAGAGGATATGAAGAATCACATACCTCGCGACGATTATCGACAATTAGCAAAATGCTCCACCGCTATAACCCGGCTAGCCTTGTCCACCCTTCAAGTAGAACATGCTACTCGCAGAACTTTCAACCTATAAAGGCCATATACGTCTATCAACGTCTAGACTACTCTATAGAATATTCTAAGCAGAGGGTTCTCTATTCTACGGAAAATTGGGCAGCACTTCCTGCAGTTAAACTACACAAGTCTCAGTAAATCTGATCTATGTAAGTCTGATTCAATCTTCTTCTTAAAAATTCTTTTGATGATGATTTCAATTCAATTCTCTTCTCTTATACCATCCTTCTATATATCTTATACTCATTTCTATACTACTATGTAATTTCCAATTACAACAGAAGGACAAGAGTATTTACCTCGATAAGCCCAAAATTATCCAAGTTTAAATGTCGATCCTGAGCAACGTTTAGCTCCTACTCAGGCGCTCAACCGCTCCAAACAACCCTTAGAAGTTCTACGCAACTTCTTCTTACTACATCAACCAATTATGAAGATTTTCCTTAGGGTTTCGTTTAGTGACTAAAAGGATATAAGGTAGTATTTCCGGGCTCTACGTATAGAGGTATCTTTGGAATACAACAAGGTATAAGGCTAAGGTATTTTGGAATTGTAACAATACTTGGAGAGTATTTTTCTACCAAGGGGGGGGGGGGGGTATTGCACGATAACAACTCAAGAGGGGGGGTACTTCTCGGCCAAGGGCCTCTCAAAGGGGGAGGGGGAGCTCTTGGACGAGAGCTACACTAAGGGGGAGAGGGATTTTCAAGACTTAGAAAGTGTGGAGTGGATGAAGAAGTCTTCAACTAAGGGGGGTATTTATAGGACTTTCAATGGCCAAGATTAAGGCAAGTGGAGGGCAAGTGGAGGGTGTGGATTTGACCAAGTGCACCCTAGCCATCTGTCATGACCCGTTCCGGGGCCCGTGACTGGTGCCTTACCCGGGCACCCAAGTAGTCATACATCAGAGTAATCAGCGGAATATAAAAACAAGACATGAAACAGTTGTAAAATGAGACACAGTTTTATGTGAGAAAATGTCGCCTTTCGGCATATATATATAAACATAATTTTTGCAGTTACATCCCAACTGTACAATAAGACTACAAACCTCTAAGAAGATAACAACTATGGCGGGACAGGGCCCCGCCATACCCTGAATGTACAAAACTATATACAACAACAGGGAGATCATACCCAAAAGTCGAGCCTCCGGAGAAGATGGAGCTCCTGACACCAAAGCAAAGAGATCCTGACACCAAAGCAAAGAGATCCTAAGGATGTGGATCTAGCACCTGCTTGCCCTTACCTGCGGCATGAACGCAACCCCCCGAAGGAGGTCAGTACAACAGGTACTAAGTATGTGAAACTGTAAAGTACTTAAATGAAATCATATCATTTTAAAACCAATTTTACAAATATGCACGAAACAACCAAGGTAACCGCACATAGTGCCACATCATAAACAAGAGCAACAATAGGTAAACTGTAACAGGTCTTTTCTAGGCTGCGAATGATCGAAGCAGGGCTAATCGCCCATAGTATCATTATGCAAGTCTAATCCTGGACTCCCGTAGTCCGCATAGGCCACTCACATAGGCCCGCATAGGGTATAACCCCGCATCGAGTGTAGCTACTCCTCGGCATCGTCCTGGACTAGTAGTCCGCATGGCCACATAGACCGCATGAGGTATAACCCCGCACACTAACCTGGAACTCTCGTAGCTCCGCATAGGTCCCCTGGACCCGCATGAGGTATCCTCGCATCATAGTCACACGCATCGCACGAGGTATACCCGCGTCGGAGGCGACAACCCCGGTATTATGTCAAGAGGTGAGTGATATAATACTAACATAACAACTTATCGTTAAACAACATAAGCACAACAATAATACCCTTTTACACAAACGTTACAAGACACTAACACCCACAGTATTATGTCTACTTATCAAACCATCTTATCATGTTTTCCAGAAATCAATATAAGTCTTTTATAAACACACAAGTAAACCGTTCCTTTTATCTTTCTTAAGTTGTTATACCTAGCTTCCCATAAAGCTAGTATAACTCTTAAGTTTTTTGTTTGAAAACCGATTAGTTCTCTTCTGTTAAAAATGATTCAGTATTCTTTTTGAAATGCATTAAGATTCTTATTATTCAGGCTTAAGTCAAAGACATTGCCGTAATTATTATTCAGGCTTAAGTCAAAAGACATTGCCGTAATTATTATTCAGTTAACACATGTACGTCTACCGTACTATATATTTTAAAATATCATGCTTAGGAAGAATCACATACCTTCTCGGCGAAATCCACCTGCCAAGTCGAATATGTCGCGCGCAGAGAATCAACCTATAATAGTCAGACACGTCTATCAACGTCTAGACTATTCTGTAAACAGTTCTAAGTAGAGGGTTCTCTATTCTATGGAAAATTGGGCAGCACTTCCCTACCCGTCGAGCTACTCAAGTCTACTGTGAAAACAGTCCTAAGTAAGTATAGTTCAATTAATCTTCTTTTAAACCCTTCTACTGTAATAACAGTTCAATTCTATTCTTTAATATCCTTCTAAGTATTTTATACTTATTTCTATACTTCTACAGTATGTATTCTCTAATTACAAAAGAAGGATAAGATTATTTACCTCGATAAGCCCAAAAATTATCCAAGTTAAAAGTCGCTCCTGAGCAAGGTTTAGCTCCTAATTTGTACGCTCCGGTAGCTCCAAGAACCCTTAGAAGTTCTTCACAACTTCTACTAAGTACTAAGGGATTTGGGCTAGGGTATTTAGGAATAGTAACTATACTTGGAAGACAACATTTCTACCAAGGGAGGGGGGGTAGGTTTCGGCTAGGCTAGAGGGTTGCTTCGGCTAAGCTTCACTCAAAGGGGGGGGGGGGGGGTATAAGGCTTGGACGAAAAGGCTAACAAGGGAGAGGGGAAGATTTTCAAGACTTGGAGAAAGATTTGTGGATGAAGAACTCTTCATCTTAAGGGGGGTATTTATAGGTCAAGCCATGGCCAACCAACTTGGAGAGTATTTTTCTAACAAAGGGGGGTAGTGTTTCGGCTAGAGCTCTCTAGAGGGGGGGGGGGGGGAGATGGTGTTGGACGAAAAACTACAAGAGAGGGGAGGGATTTTGAGACTTGGAAAATGATTTGTGGATGAAGGATTCTTCAACTAAGGGGGGGTATTTATAGGATCACCAAGGGCCAAGATTTAGGCAAGTGGAGGGAAAGTGGATGGTGGAGATTTGGGCAAGTGGAACCTTATCCATCTACTCCATAAATATCTAGCAAACATTGACCAAGTGTTTAAAGCATTTTCCATCAAAAAAACGTGCCAACAATTGCCCATTGTTGCCGTCCACTTGAGGGTGACAAGTGTCGCCCTCTCGTTGGTCCAAAATATTTCGTCTCTCGGAAAAATCCGCAAAAATTATAAATGTCGCAACCGTAATTTTCCCTTCGCAAGGTTTGGAAAACGTTTCGTCGGAAAACAATTCTTTTCGTGGGTTGTGCACAAATTTTCGTCCCTTGCCTAACTTAAGGCTTAAACTTTTGTACGTACGCCCTCACGTACATACTCAGGAAATACGGGGTATAACAGTTTGCCAGATGGTCCGGAAGAGTAAGGCATGATTTCATTCTTTGATGTTCATAAGACCCAAGCCTCATTCGGATTGAGGCACACAAATGTCATCCCAAGCGACTCTTGGTGGCTTACCACCCCATAAGAACTGAGTGAAAGCTGACCATACCTTGTTGAGAACTGAAGAGGGAATAGGAAGTGCCCGAAACCAAAAGCTCTCAACACCCTGAATAACCGATCTGATTAGTTCCAGTTTTCCCGCATAAGAGAGTGAGTGATGCCTCCATTTCTGAATGTATTCCGAGATTGCACTAGTGAATGGGGCAAACTGATCTACCGAGACAGAAATTGGGGACAAAGGGATCCCCAAGTACCGCACGGGAAAGACTCCAATGCCGAAACTCACTCTAGTCAAGATCAAGTCACGAATTGCACCTTGCACTCCTGCTATGTAGATGGAGGATTTAGACGGGTTAAGCGTTAGCCCAGAAGCAGCCTCCAATTCTTCAAGACACTCCATAAGAACTCCAACCGAAGATTCATCCCCTTTGGCAAACAACATGAGGTCATCTGCAAAGGCAAGGTGAGTGATGCCCAACCTCTTGCACTTAGGGTGATAGGAAAAAGCTTTTTTCGAAGTCTTTAGCTTTAGCAACCTTGAAAGGTATTCAATGAACAAGATAAAGAGCATAAGAGACATATGATCACCTTGCCTTAAGCCGCGTTTACCTGCAAAATAACCATATAGCTCACCATTGATTGAAAGAGAGAAAGAGGTTGAGCTAAAATATTCCATGATCCATCTTACAAATCTGTCCGGAAATTTGAGTTCTCTTAGTACTGACTCAAGGAAGTTCCAAGAGATCGTATCAAATTCTTTCCGTAGATCCACCATAAGCATACACCTTGGTGAGATTATAGATCTGTTAAAACCTCTCACAAGTTCTTGGGCAATAAAAACATTGTCCACCATGTTTCTTTCTTTCACAAAAGCTCATTGGGATTTATCAACAAGAGTAGGAAGAACCTTTGCCATCCGGTTAGCTAAAATCTTTGTTATGATCTTGTAGACCACATTGGTCAATCCGATAGGCCTAAAGTCACTTACCTTGGGGTCCCGATCAGTCTTGGGCAGGAGGGTAAGTATGGTATGATTCACTTGCTTCAAAATAACTCCGGATGAGAAGAATTCTTGTACACTTCTTACTATATCATGCCCCACATCCCTCCATCTTTTCTTGAAGAAGGCGGCTGAAAAACCATCTGGTCCAGGTGTCTTGTCATTGCTTATATCGGAAAGAGCCTCCCAAATCTCTTTTGGGGAGATAGTATGCAAAAGGTGTAGTCCATCTTCCTCTCCTAGCATCGGGCCTGTCACGACCCGTTCCGGGGCCCGTGACTGGTGCCTTACCCGGGCACCCCAGTAGTCATACATCAGAGTAATCAGCGGAATATAAAATAACCAAGATATGAAACAGTATAAATTTAGACACAGATATCTGAAGAAAGTTGCCTTTCGGCATATATATATATACAACAACTCTTTCAACATGATCAGTTTAATCCTTTTACAAACCACCGCCTACAAGTACTCTGCACCTCTACGAATGATTTGTGAACAACGACGGGACAGGGCCCCGTCATACCCCTGAATGTAAGCACCTACAACAACAGGGGATTATACCAAGATAAGCCTCCGGAGGAACGGAGCTTCCCAAACGGAATCGTGACCCTAGGAGGCGAGGATCAACGGCGGTGTACCTTTACTGCGGCATGAACGCAAATGGCCGAAGGAGGTCGATAACAGTGCCAGTATGTGGCCCGAAAAATCAGTAAATGAAATCATAGTAGTCTATATAAAGCGGGAGACATGTATGATAACCAAATTACGTTCACAATAAATAAGCGATCATATCAAGTCGTGACTCACGCCTCAAAGTCATCACTCAAATATAAACATGGGTCTCACGCACACCATCAATCATGCGCGGAATACCTTCCTCACTGCCATCGATGATAGAAAAGCACCAAGGAACACATGAACAATGTGTCCACGTGTCCAAATAAAGCGATGCAGGTAATGCGAAGGCATAGCCGACTACTAACACCAGCGGTACTAACAAGGTCATAAATCGTATCATGATATCTGTCTGGCGTCACATGATCAAAGCTGGTCGCTCGCCTGATATCAAATATGCGCGTCTAGCCCAGAACTCCCGCACTCCGCATAGGCCAATCTCATAGGCCGCATGAGGTATAACCCCGCATCGAGGGTAGCTACTCCGGCGTCGCCCCGACTCGCGATCCGCATGGCCACATAGACCGCGTGACCATAAAGGCCGCGCTAACACCGGAACTCGTAGCTCGCATAGGCCCCGGGACCCGCATGAGGTATTCTCGAATCATGGTCCTGCATCGCTGAGTCTACCCCGCGTCGGAGGGCAGCTTAACCCGGAAACACGGTGAGTGGTATAATACCAACATAACGATTTATCGTTTAAACAACATAAGCACAATCGAGGAAAACCCTTACACAAACATCACAGAATACTAACACACGTAGCATCCTAATATGATTACTTATCAAATCAACACAAAGGTATCACAAGGCTATCACAAACCAATACAATCAAGTTATTCATACATAAGGTACTTTCTACTATATGATTAACGAGATCGGGTTGTTATCCCCAAAGTACTTTATACAATAACTCTTTAAAGATATGTTACTTTCACAAAAGTCACACAATACCCGTAGTATATAACAATAGAGTGATTATCTTTTGAAGTAAATCAAAATACTTCTCTTTGTAAAACCAAGTAACAACATTCTTTTTCAAACGTCCAAGTTTGCATAATTTCAAATGTTCACGTTTCTTATTTTAGAAAGGTTTCGTAGTTCCTAGCCTTATTCATTTAAGAATATAATTCTCTTTTAAACCATCTGAGAAACATAAGCCTTATATGAGTAGGATATTCTTGTTTATAACAATCTTATTACAGACCATGACCTAGGAAATATCATTTTGTCTCATCTTAGCTTCTATCTGGATGGAAGTTTCTCTGGTTTTAATAATACTTAATCACAAAACATTTCCTTTTATTAACGCCGCAGTTGGTTTGTCGATACACATTCGATTTCCAAATCAAGAAACATTTTAAGCCGTTATACCTAACTTCCCATAAAGCTAGTATAGCTCTTAAGTTTTCAAAACCAAGTATTACTTCTTCTTTCAAATTGATTCAAAATCCTTTGAAATACTTCAAGTTCTTTATTATCACTTAACCAACGCTTATAGTTCAAATCGATTTACATTTTAAAAACCACAAGTATTTTCTTACCTACATAAAAGTTATAACCAACTTCCCATAAAGCGTTATAACACTTTATGTTTTAGACCAATCAAATACATTTAACACGTATGCGTCTATCGTACTACATAGTTACACACATATCATGCTAGAAGAGATAGGAAGAGGTTCACATACCTCGCGAGTATCGACTAATAGCAAAACGCTCCAAGTACTTCCAAACGCGTCGGCTACTCCTTAAGCCTAAGTAGATCGCGCCACGTAGTACTTCAACCTATAAGGCCACAAGGCGCTTATTAACATTTAGATCTTATCGTAGAACATTCTACGTAAAATTCGAAGACCTCCCCATGACAGCGTAAATCTCCTCCTTTATCGAGGCTACCAAGCCAACCAGGGGGTTTGCGCCTAACCGGACGTGTACGATTCTACTACACGAAAGCTACACAAGTCTCAGTAATACAGTCCATGTAATTACGATTCGATTACTCTTCTTTCGAAAGGTTTCTTATTATTCAGCTTAAGTCAAAAGACATTGCCGATAACTACGTTCGATCTATATATAGTATACTTCAACTATATAGTCTAACAATCATGCAATTTCCAATTACAATAGAGGGACAAGATAATTACCTCGATAAGCCCATAATTATCCAAGTATAAAGTCGATCCTGGGCAACGTTTAGCTCCAACTCCGAGCGCTCCAACCCGCTCCAAACCACCCTTAGAAGTTCTAACCAACTTCTACTTAATACCAACTAACTATGGAGATTTCCTTAGGGTTTCGGTTTTGTGACAGAAGGGAAGTATAATAGTATTTCTGGTTTTTTCGTATAAGTATAACCTTAGAATACAACAAGGTATACGGCTAAGGTAATTTGGGTATAGTAACAATACTTTTGAGAGTATTTCTACCAAGAGGGGTAGTATTTCGACTAGCACAACTAGGCTAGGGGGGTTGCTCTCGGCCTAAAGGCCACTCAAAGGGGGGGGAGGGTTGGACGAGAACCATACTTAAGGGAGAGGGATTTCAACACTTTGGAAATATTTGTGGATGAAGAAAGTTCATCACTTAGAGGGGTATTTATAGGACAAGCCAAGGCCAACCAATGGCCAAGATGAATCCAAGTGTTAGGCAAGTGTAGGGTGTGGATTTAGCCAAGTGTCTTGTGGGTCCCACTTTCTCATCTACCACACAAAATATCTACATAACATTGACCAAACATTTTTGGCAAGAAAAACACAAAAAACGTGCTCAACCAAAAGCCCCCAAAACCGTCCACTTGGGTGACAAGTGTCACCCTCCCGTTGGTCCAAAATATTTCATCTCTCGGAAAAATCCGCAAAAAATATAAATGACATAGCCGGAATTTTCCCTACGAAAGCTGTGGAAACGTTTCGTCGAAAAACGACTCTAATCGGGTGTTGTGCACAAAGTGAAAATCGGCCAAGCCTACTTAAGCTTCAAAATTTTCTACGTACGTCCTTACGTACATACACTGGAAATACGGGGTATAACATTCTCCCCTCCTTAGAAACATTCGTCCCGAATGTTCCTTCTAAGTCTCAAAACAAACGCGCGCCAGTATAGTCTTCACTACTATACTTACGAGAACAATCACCGCCACATGGCCACAGACACCCGCGCAAATACCTCCATCCAAGTCCACGAGGAAACACCTCTAACATTACCACAAACACCTCTCTCCGGGGTCTAAAATATACTTCCTTCGCACCTTCTCCTTACAAAAGAAATGATCACATCTATACTCGCTTCTCCCTTTACTCGTCGTGATACCACTTTTGTCACTTTGCCGCGAGGTTCTAGTGTCACTCCGGCGACCCAACAATTGGTATCGGGCTGCATGCGATCCCTGAGGCTGTCGTACACTCGAACTCTTACCACATTTCTGAAACTGCTTCAGTTTCCAAAACTCGGGGTCACTATCTCTAACGTGGTCATCATTTACTGGGAACACTCTGGATGGATCTCCGATACTTTCCCGATCATAACAATACGAAAGACCGGACGTACTGCCTCCTAAGTCGGACGGCAAATGCTAACCTATAGGCAACCTGGCCTATTCTTCACATGAACCCAAAAGGGCCCAAGGTAACTCGGGCTAAGTTCCCTCTGTTTTCCAAAAACTCGTCACACCCAAGCTGGCCTAGAGGATGCAATTACCGAAGCTACCACGGGGTAATGATCCGAGACTGGTTCCATAGGCAAGTAGTTGGCCGTGCATTCTAGATTCAAATCACTCCAATGCTGATTCATCATCACTCTATCAAGCTTGGACCATATCAAACCATTCGTCCAAGTGTAGAAGGAGTGTCATCTAGTCCATGAGCATTTCTGAATTCTCCAAGATCCCTAAGTGCATAAGGCGTGAGAGGGGGACCACCCGCCTTATCATGTGGGTAGCAATAGGTGTTAAAATCTCCAATAATCATCTAAGGCTTGACAATGCCTATGCCCAAGTGGGTAAGGTGCTGCCAAAGTTTTCTTCTTTCCGGGATGCTATAAACCGGATACACCAATCTGGCAAGGAAGGACACTTGTGTTGTATTACATCTTGCTTGGACATGAATATGTTGAGAGTCCATTCCAAGAACTTCACAACTAACTCTGGAGGGATCCCAAAGTATTAACATTCTTCCGCCATCAATGAAATCTATGTTGGAGCAAAAATTCCAAGCAATGAATCTTTGAGATGTAAAAGAGTCTATTCGTGCTCGAGAGAGCTTAGTTTCTATTAGACAAACTATTGCACCATCATGTTGTTTTGTGAGCCTACACACAAGAGTTTGCGTGGCTGCCCTATCCCTTTGTCCGCAAAGACCCCGGACATTCCAACAAAATACTTTCATTAAGAAACAAAGGAGGTTTTGGTAGCACCTCCGCGCTTCGCTGTCTTTGCCATACTACTACTTTTTGGCATATTTTTCCTTGAAATTACTTATTTCCATCCCTCTTCCTTGTTGTTGGAAGTCAAGGCAGGGGTCCCAGCCAGGCTATGTTCCCCGCGTTCAAAGTTTACGCACCGTGATGCATAATTAGAATCTTCCGTAGTACTCTTGCAGATTACCCCATCTAGTGAAGTTTGCGGGTCCATTGGTGTGCCAGAATCAGTATGTCTTGTTTCAAATCTCCTCTTATCATGATGCACAAGACCAGCATAGGGGTGATGTCTTGAGGACCCCTCTTGTGCAACCCGTAAACTCGATGAGCCAGGCTGACCCACAACCGGAGGAATTGCAAAATTCAGTGCTTCTCCCACACTTCCGGGTATTTGCGGTAGTGTTTGTATTATACCCCGTAGATCCGGAGTATGTATGTAAGGACGTACGTACGAATGTATAAACCCTAATTAGGGTAAGAATGAAAGAATTGTTTTCCGACGGAAAATATTCCGAACCTTGTGAAGGAAATTTTACGTTTTCAATATTTTAACCAACTATGGAATTTTTCCGAGAGATAAATATTTTGGACCAATAGGAGGGCGACATGTGTCACCCCAAGTGGACATGGGTGGACGTTTTTCAAGACTAGTGGGCAAGACAAGTGGCCAAAGTCTTGCATGACATTTACATGGCATAGTGGACGGTTTTTTGCAAGTTAGTGGGCAAGACAAGTGTCCAAAAGTCTTTCATGGTATTTGTGAGGTGGTGGACAAAGGGACCCACACAAACACTTGTCCTAAATCTATACCATAAACATATTTCAATCCTAACCCTTGGTTGTCCTATATAAACACCTCTAGTTGATGAAAATCTTCCACACTTAGAATATTTCAAGACTTGAAAATAATTTCCCTCTCCATTCCTCTCTTCTTGCTCTCGTCGAACACCCCTCCCCTTAACCTAGTTGTTATACCCCGTATTTCCAGAGTATGTACGTGGGGGACGTACGTAGAAATTTTCGAACTTCATTAGGCTTGGCCGAATTCATTTTGGGCACAAGTGCCGATTTGAGTCGTTTTTCGACGAAACGTTTCCACAGCTTACGTTGGAAAAATTCCGGCTATGTCATTTATATTTTTTGCGGATTTTTCCGAGAGACGAAACATTTTTGGACCAACGGGAGGGTGACACTTGTCACCCTCATTGGACGTTTTGGAGGGGGCGGTCAAGGTTGGTTGGCCTTGGCCGATTGGCCCCTTGATTTGTGCCTTGCTTTGTGGCTTGTTTTGTGGAGTGTTTTGTGGAGTAGGGTTTAGGGTGCACTTGGCTTAATCTTGTCCTTACACTTGCTATACACTTGGAAGGATCTTGGCCCTTGGTTGGCCTTTGGTTTTGCTATAAATACCCCCCTAAGTGTGAAGACTTCATCCATTCCAAAAACTTCCAAGTCTTGAAAACCCTCCCTCTCCCTCTTGCTTGTGATTCGTCCAAAAGCCCTCCCTCCCCCCTTTGTGGAGCTTTGGCCGAGAGGCCACCCCTCCCCCCTTTGTGGTGCCTTGGCCGTGGGGTACCCCCCCCTAGCCTAGTTGTTTTCGTATAATACCCCTTGTTGTGGTATAGAAATACTCTCCTAGTATTGTTATAATGTCCAAATGCCTTGGCCCAAATACCTTGTAGTATTCCCAAGGTTACACTTATACAAAAGCCCAGAAAATACGATTATACTTCCTTTAGCCACAAAAACGAAACCCTAAGGAAATCTTCACCCGTTGTTGAAGTTGTAAGTAGAAGTTGGTTAGAACTTCTAAGGGTTGTTTGGAGCGCTCGGAGTAGGAGCTAAGCGTTGCTCAGGATCGACTTTATACTTGGATAATTTTGGGCTTATCGAGGTAAACACTACTGTCCTTCTATTGTAATTGGAAATTACATGTTAGAATATATAGTTGAAGTATACTATATATAGAACTGAACGTAGTATTGTGGCAATGTCTTTTGACTTAAGCCTGAAGAATAAAGAATTGAATCGAATCAGTAATTACATAGGATTGTATTGCGATGAACTTGTGTAGTATTCGAGTAGAATTGTACACGTCCAGGTTAGACGTATAAACCCCACGCAGTCGGCAGTGGCCAGCCTCGATAGAGGAGATTTACTGTTGTGGCGGAGGTCTTTGCGAATTTTACGTAGGAAGATGGGAACTTGTGTTTAAGATTTAATAGACGTTTGTGGCCTTTATAGGTGAAAGTACTAAGTGTAGCGTATTCTACTCGAGGAGTGGAAAGGGCTAGCACGGTTGTAGTACTTGGAGCTTTTTGCTTATTGTCGATAATCGTCGCGAGGTATGTGAACCTCTTCCTATCTCTTCTAGCATGATAGGTGTGAACTATGTAGTACGGTAGACGTACATGTGTTAACTGTGTTTGATTGTTTTAAAACATAAAGTGTTATAACGGCTTTATGGGAAGTTGGTTATAACAGCTTTATGTAGGTAAGAAAATACTTTGTGGTTTTAAAAGGTAACTGATGTGAATTATAACTGGCTAGTTATAATAAAGAACTTGATGTATTTCAAAAAGATTTATAAATCGTTTTGAAGGGAGAGTAACACTTGGTTTTAAAGGTTTTAAAAAGAGTTATACTAGCTTTATGGGGAGTTAGGTATAATGTCTTAAGAGAGGTAAAGAAAATGGTTTACTGATGTTAGAAGTTAAGAGACTTGATCTTATAAGATAAGAGACTTAACTTATTTGTTTTAATGTGGATGTTTGTGCGAAACCTCATTCGTGAGTAATGAGTACTTGGTTTTATTTAAAGGGATAATGTTTCTTGATTTGGAAATCGTAATGTGTATCGGCAGCACCACTGCGGCGTTAATAAAGGAAAATGTATTGAATAATGATGTATCGTATTAAAACCAGTAGAAACCTCCATCCGCATAGAAACTAAGATGAGACAAAATGATATTACATTTTCTAGATCATGGTCATTGTAATAAGAATGTTGTAAACAAGAATAACCTACTCTCACGTGAGACATATATTACTCAATTGTTCTAAAAAGGAATCAAATGATTAAGTTTATGAACTATGAAACCATTTGAAAATGAGGAGCTTGAGTAATTGAAACTAGGCAAACTGGAACTTAGGAAAAGAATGTTGTTACTTGATTTTGAAAAGGAATGTGGGTTGGTCATTCTAATACTACGGGTATCGGGTGACTTTGATAAAAGTAATGGATCTCTTTTAAAGAATTTAACGTACGTAGTACTTTAGGGTTAAAACCCGGACCTTGGCATAAAATGAAGGTACTTTGAGTGATGTGAAACTTGCCTATGCTTGTTGTTGTGAAACTTGCCTATGCTTGTGATGATAGCCTTTGTTGTGCAAGTGTGGTATTTACGTATTCTGGCGTCTCGATAGAGGGCCGGTTGACTTGTTGAGAACTTACTTGGACGTGCTGGCAGTGATGGAGAATTCCACGGGTATGTTTCCATTTTGATTACTGTCTTGTTGTTGATGTCGCATGGACGTGTCTACACCGATGCAGTATTCCGGGGGCATGTGGCCATGCGGCAGGGTTGACCACCCAGTATATTGTTATTGAGGTTACATGGGCATGTCTACACCGAGGCAGTATTCCGGGGGCATGTGGCCATGCGGCCTTGTTATTGTTGCATCATGGACATGTCTACACCGATCTGATATTCCGGCACGCGCCATGATGCGAACATGATGGATGTTGTGGGCGTGAGACCCATAGTTATATTTGAGTGGCGACTTTGAGGGCGTGAGTCCCTGACTTGACTGCTTTTATGTTGCGTACTGTAATTTGGTTATCATACATGTCTCCTGCTTTTTAGGCTATTATGATTTCATTTACTGATGTTGTGATTTCACATACTTGGTACTGTTGTCTCGACCTCCTTCGCTGCGTTCATGCCGCAGTGAGGTACATCGGTCTTGGATCCACGCTCTTAGGATCTCATTTCATCGTATAGGAAAGCTCCGTACCTTCGGAGGATTATCTTTGGTATGTTTCCCTGAGTTGTAGGTTCTTGTACATTCGGGGTATGGCGGCCACTGTCGTCATAGTTGTTGTATATCTTAAGTGCAGTAATCTTGTTGTGGCGGGGTTGTAAAAGGATTAAACTGCTCGTGTTTTATGTATACAGAAGGCAATCGCTTTGGTTGCTTTGCTTATTTATTATATCTCTTGTTTAATGACTCATGTTTTATGTTCGCTGATTTTCTCGATGTATGTATCACTAGGGTGCCGAGGTAAGGCACGATCACGCCCGATTTTGGGGTGTGACATAGTGGTATCGAGCGATTAGTCCTCGGAAAGTGTCTACAGACCGTGTCTAGTAGAGTCTTGATTATCGGTGTGTTGTGCACCACATCTATAATCGTCGAGGCTATAGGACATGTAGGATTGGTTTCTATTCTTCTCATTCTAAGATCGTGCCTTAGAGTGAGTTGTAAGTTGGACCCTCCGATGTGTTTCATTTTACGATTATGCCTCGCGCCGGCGACCAGTGCCTGAAGGGTAAAGGCGGAGAGGCGCTAGTGGGATACTGAGAGAGAATGCGAGCGCGAGCGGTCGATCACGAGCAGTGCTTAACGGCGAGTTTCGCGGCGCCGCCCGACCAGCGGGGTTTAGAGTCGCGGCCGTGGGCGATGAGACTCTGATGCGAGCCTCCGGTCCCGATGCAGCGGGGAGATGGGTCACAGAGATGGCGATTATTGGCGAGGTTGTGGCGAGATATGAGACAGTGGATCTGGCGATTCGGTTCAGCGGCTTGTGGTGCACCGGAAGCGAATAGTTTGAGGCTACGGACTTTACGAGTTAGCCCGCGAGTTTTATGGGTCGAGGCACGAGGATGATCGCGAGGAGTTCATCCGTCGATTCTGAGATCATCGCGAGCGATCAAGGCTTGAGACCGAGTCTGTGACGCCGGTTCGCATCGGTGCGTGATACATGATCGATTGGTTTGATTCGTGGGAGCTTTCGGGAGAGCATGCACCTCCGGCAGTATGGGATGAGTTTTGAGGGCTTTTCTCACGCACTTCTTGCCTCCGCAGATGAGGAGGCACGCCGACAAATTTTTATTCTTGAGACGAGAGGCGCGCTGTCGAAGTACAATGTCGAGTTCGATTCTTTGGCTCGATATGTCCTGCGCTTGTTGCGAATATGGAGGATAGGAGTGCATCGCTACGCCACGGGCTTGATGATTATATGGCCAAGTCTTGTGCGGGTGTTTCTCTTCACCGCATGGACATTGCCGCGTTCGAGCTCATGCACTTGGGTGCGAGGCGCGAGATGTGGTAAGCCAGCTTTGTGAGAAGAAGGCCAAGACGGCGGATATTTTGGCGACTTTCGAGGCGGACCGCCTCGGCCAGAACTAGTTATGTACCTCGCCATTGCAGAGTGGTCCTCGCGACGCCGGGACCCAGGATATTCAGAGCGGTCGGGGCTCCTGTGTTTGAATGTTCGGGGAGTAGGGTGTTGGCGGATCGATCACCCTACCTCGGTGTGGTCGATGTAGTAGACCGCATTTGAAGTGTCGTAGTACGAGGAGCTTGTTATTCTTGCGGCCAACAGGCCATATGACGAGAATCGTCCACCGAGGTAGCGCCGTAGGTTAGCACGACTACTAGAGCGATTGCGGGCCACGGTAGAGTCGCGGTGGAAGTTCCGATTTTAGCGGTCCTTGAACCGCCTAGTTTGTGTATATCCTTAACCTCAGATACTTGTATGTATTGATGTTAATGATGTGTTAAGTGTTATGTTCGGATAGCTTTGTGCTATAGCGTGATTTAAAAATCTGGTTAGTGTGAGATGGAAGTGGTAGCTTCCGCGTGATGTGTTCGGAGGCGGGAGTTGGCGCTACGATGGGTGGGTTGGGGCCATGTTGCGGGCCAACCGCGTCCGTTCGAGGAAGGGTCACTGGGTGGTCGCGGTGGCGAGTCACGAGGGTGCTAGGCCCAGTTTAGATGACCAAGTTTGGAGGTAGTAACTCGAGGTTGGAAACAAACGTTGACGGAAGTGTGGTACGGATACTAGAAAGAGCTCGAGTGTTCGAGAAAGTACGACGAGATAGAGGAGAAGTGAGCGTGTGTGATCGTTTCTTTTGTGAAATGTAGGTGCGAAGGAGTATATTTTAGACCTTGGTGGGGACTTTTGTGCTAACCGAGGTGGTTCCTCGTTGGCGTGGATTTGGGTTTCTTGCATGTTATTTTGTGGCGGTGTGGCATGTTTGATTCTCGTAAGTATAGTAGTGAAGACTATCTTGGCGCACGCTTGTTTTGAGACTTAGAAGGAACATTCGGACGAATGTTTCTAAGGAAGGAGAATGTTATACCCGTATTTCGGTATATGCGTGGGGGCGTGCGTAGAAATTTTCGAACTTCATTAGGCTTGGCGAATTCATTTTGGGCACAAGTGCGATTTGAGTCGTTTTTCGAAAACGTTTCCATTGCTACGTTGGAAAAATTCCGGCTATGTCATTTATATTTTTGCGGATTTTTCCGAGAGGCGAAACATTTTTGGATTAACGGGAGGGTGACACTTGTCACCCTCATCGACGTTTTGGAGGCGGTCAAGGTTGGTTGGCCTTGGCGATTGGCCCTTGATTTGTGCCTTGCTTTGTGGCTTGTTTTGTGGAGTGTTTTGTGGAGTAGGGTTTAGGGTGCACTTGGCTTAATCTTGTCCTTACACTTGCTATACACTTGGAAGGATCTTGGCCCTTGGTTGGCCTTTGGTTTTGCTATAAATACCCCAAGTGTGAAGACTTCATCCATTCCAAAAACTTCCAAGTCTTGAAAACCCTCCTCTCCCTCTTGCTTGTGATTCGTCCAAAAGCCCTCCTCCCCCTTTGTGGAGCTTTGGCGAGAGGCCACCCTCCACTTTGTGGTGCCTTGTAGTGGGGTACCCACTAGCTAGTTGTTTTCGTATAATACCCTTTGTTGTGGTATAGAAATACTCTCCTAGTATTGTTATAATGTCCAAATGCCTTCGCCCAAATACCTTGTAGTATTCCCAAGGTTACACTTATACAAAAGCCGGAAAATACGATTATACTTCCTTTAGCCACAAAACGAAACCCTAAGGAAATCTTCACCCGTTGTTGAAGTTGTAAGTAGAAGTTGGTTAGAACTTCTAAGGGTTGTTTGAGCGCTCGGAGTAGAGCTAAGCGTTGCTCGGGATCGACTTTATACTTGGATAATTTTGGGCTTATCGAGGTAAACACTATCGTCCTTCTATTGTAATTGGAAATTACATGTTAGAATATATAGTTGAAGTATACTATATATAGAACTCAACGTAGTATTGTGGCAATGTCTTTTGACTTAAGCCTGAAGAATAAAGAACTGAACTGAACTGTAATTACATAGGACTGTATTGCAGTAGACTTGTGTAGTATTACTGAGTAGAATTGTACACGTCCGGTTAGACGTATAAACCCCACGCAGTGGCTTGGTAGCCTCGATAGAGAGGAGATTTACTGTTTGTGGCGGGAGAGTCTTTGAATTTTACGTAGGAAGATGGGAACTTGTGTTTAAGATTTAATAGACGTTTGTGGCCTTTATAGGTGAAAGTACTAAGAGTAGCGTATTCTACTCGAGGAGTGGAAAAGGCTAGCAAGGTTGTAGTACTTGGAGCTTTTTGCTTATTGTCGATAATCGTCGCGAGGTATGTGAACCTCTTCCTATCTCTTCTAGCATGATAGGTGTGAACTATGTAGTACGGTGACGCGTACGTGTTAAGCGTGTTTGATTGTTTTAAAACATAAAGTGTTATAACGGCTTTATGGGAAGTTGGTTATAACGACTTTATGTAGGTAAGAAAATACTTTGTGGTTTTAAAAGGTAATCGATGTGAATTATAAGCGGCTAGTTATAATAAAGAACTTGATGTATTTCAAAAGATTTATAAATCGTTTTGAAGGGAGAGTAACACTTGGTTTTAAAGGTTTTAAAAAGAGTTATACTAGCTTTATGGGAGTTAGGTATAATGTCTTAAGAGAGGTAAAGAAAATGGTTTCTTGATGTTAGAAGTTAAGAGACTTGATCTTATAAGATAAGAGACTTAACTTATTTGTTTTAATGTGGATGTTTGTGCGAAACCTCATTCGTGAGTAATGAGTACTTGGTTTTATTTAAAGGGATAATGTTTCTTGATTTGAAATCGTAATGTGTATCGACAGGACCAACTGCGGCGTTAATAAAGGAAAATGTATTGAATAATGATGTATCGTATTAAAACCGGTAGAAACCTCCATCTGCATAGAAACTAAGATGAGACAAAATGATATTACATTTTCTAGATCATGGTCATTGTAATAAGAATGTTGTAAACAAGAATAACCTACTCACGTGAGACATATATTACTCAATTGTTCTAAAAGGAATCAAATGATTAAGTTTATGAACTATGAAACCATTTGAAAATGAGGAGCTTGAGTAATTGAAACTAGGCAAGCGGAACTTAGGAAAAGAATGTTGTTACTTGATTTTGAAAAGGAATGTGGGTTGGTCATTCTAATACTACGTATCGGGTGACTTTGATAAAAGTAATGGATCTCTTTTAAAGAAGTTAACGTACGTAGTACTTTAGGGTTAAAACCCGGACCTTGGCATAAAATGAAGGTACTTTGAGTGATGTGAAACTTGCCTATGCTTGTTGTTGTGAAACTTGCCTATGCTTGTGATGATAGCCTTTGTTGTGCAAGTGTGGTATTTACGTTACCGCGTCTCTCGATAGAGGGCCGGTTGACTTGTTGAGAACTTACTTGGACGTGCTGGCAGTGATGGAGAATTCCACGGGTATGTTTCCATTTTGATTACTGTCTTGTTGTTGATGTCGCATGGACGTGTCTACCGTCAAGATTCCGGGGCATGGCCATGGCGTGGTTGACCGCAAGATATTGTTATTGAGGTTACATGGGCATGTCTACACCGGCGCGATTCCGGCATGTGGCCACGCGGCCTTATTATTGTTGCATCATGGACATGTCTGCCGTCGCGATGTTGGGCATGCGGCCATGATCGCGAACATGATGGATGTTGTGGGCGTGAGACCCATAGTTATATTTGAGTGGCGACTTTGAGGCGTGAGTCCCCGACTTGATCGCTTTATGTTGCGTCGTAATTTGGTTATCATACATGTCTCCACTTTTAGGCTATTATGATTTCATTTACTGATGTTGTGATTTCACATACTTGGTACTGTTATCTTGACCTCGCCTTGAGGCTGCGTTCATGCTGCAGTAGGTACATCGGCCGTGGATCCGCTCTTAGGATCTCATTTCAGCGTGTCGGAAAGCTCCGTTCCTTGAGGCTTATCTTTGGTATGTTTCCACTGAGTTGTAGGTTCTTGTACATTCGGGGTATGGCGAGCCACTGTCCGTCATAGTTGTTGTATATCTTAAGTGCATGTAATCTTGTTGTGGCGGGGTTGTAAAAGGATTAAACTGCTCGGAGTTTATGTATACTGAAGGCAAGCTGTTTTGGTTGCTTTGTTTATTTATTATATCTCTTGTTTAATGACTCATGTTTTATGTTCCGCTGATTTTCTCTGATGTATGTATCACTAGGGTGCCCGGGGTAAGGCACCAGTCACGGGCCCGATTTTCGGGGTGTGACACTAGTGTTGTCCAAAAATTCCTAAACTTCTAAGTGTTCTTCCTTAATATATTAGGAAGATTAGTAACCAAGAGTTAGACAAGATTTCACACCCTAGCCTCTAAAACCCCCCTTGGACGAGAGCATGCCAAAAATGGAGCCTTAGTGTTCTTCACTTTTTGGAGTTAATTCTTGAATAGAAGTTGGTTAGGAACTTCTAAAGGTGACTTGTGGTGGTTTGGAACACAAAGATTTGGAGCTAAAACTTGCTTAGGAACGACTTTAAGTTCTTGGATATTTTTGGGCTAAATTGAGGTAATGAACCTTAACCTCTTTGTGAAGTTGATTATTATGTATATTGGATATTATACATATATTGGAAGTATATTATGGAGTATGAGATATAAGGAAAGATTTGGATCTTGTTTACTTGTTAAAAGGAGAATTGACATATTAGCCATTAAAATGGTAAAAATGTATCCATTACTTGACTAAGAAGTTAACAACAAAGAAATTATAACTTATATAAAGATTGGAATATAAGTTGAAGGATTAATGAAGTAATTGGATAAGTAAAATTGTAAAAGTTGGCCAAGGACCCCAACTTAAGGACTATATTTACTTTGGACTGTATTTACATTATTGTTAAGGGGAAGATTGTTAATCGCGTTCCGTTTGGGCGTGTGATCGCCTTCTTTAATTATTGTTGTTGTTAAGGGGAAGATTGTTAATCGCGTTCCGTTTGGGCGTGTGATCCCCTTCTTTAAATTTCGGAATTATTGCGCCTTATTTATGGCATGTTGGTTAATGTTATCGGGCCTTGAAAAAGGTGGAGAATTGAGTAGAAACGGGGGAGGTGCTGCCCAATTTTTCGTAGACTAAGAGAAATCTTACTTAGAAGAATCCCACGTAAAACTAGAAGTTGATAGGCGTGTTTTGACTATTATAGGTTGACACTCTGCGCGCGACATATCCGACTTGGCAAGTGGATTTAGCCGAGGAGGTATGTGATTCTTCCTATCCCTTTGAGCATGATATTTGTGAAATCTATATAGTACGGTAGACGTACGTGTGTTAAACTAAATTTGGCTTTACTTTGATGTCTTTGGACTTGAGTTCTAATTAATAAGAATCATGAATATTTCAAAAAGAGTTATGAATCATTTTGGAAGAAAAGTAATACTTGGTTTTCATAAAAAGTTTAAGTGTTATACTAGCTTTATGGGAAGTTATCTATAACGACTTAAGAAAGATAAGAAACGGTTTAATTATTTGTTTATCAAATGCTTGAAATGATGTTTGAAGGTATGGTAAGTTGGTTTGATAAACATGTTATGATGCTGCATGTGTTAGTATCTTGTGACGATTGTGTAAGGAGGTTATTCTTGTTGTGCTTATGTTTTTTAACGATAAGCCGTTGTGTTAGTATTATATCACTCACCCTCATGACTTGTTACGATGCCGTGGGTTAGCGCCCGTCGAGAGAATACCTCATGCGGGTCCATGGGAACTATGCGAGTGCGGGATTTCGGGATGATCACTCGGTGTGTTCGCCGATGCGAGAATACCTCACGCGGTCTATGTGGCCATGCGGACTGCGAGTCGGGGCGATGCGCGGGTTAGCTACCGTCACGAGAATACCTCATGCGGGCATAGGGGCCTATGCGGATCGCGGAGTTCGAGATTAGGCTCGCATAATGATACTATGGGCGATTGGCCTTGCTTTGATCATTAGCGGCCTAGAAAAGACCGATTACATTATATCTATTTTTGCTCTTGTTTATGATGTGGCACTTATGCGGTTAACTTGGTTGTTTCGCATATTTGTGAATTGGTTTTAAAATGTTATAATTATATATATCAAGATTTCTGATTTCACATACTTGGTACTGTTATCGACCTCCTTGAAGTGCGTTCATGACGCAGGTAAGGGAAAGCAGGTGGTGGATCCTCATTCTTAGGATCTTTACTTAGGTGTCAGGAGCTCCATTTCTCCGGAGGCTCGACTTTTGGTACGGTTCTCCCTGGTGTTGTAGATGTTTTGTACATTCAGGGGTATGACGGGGCCCTGTCCCGTCATAGTGTTTACACCTTCTTAGAGGTCTGTAGTCCTGTTGTAAAGTTGGGATGTAACTGTTCACTTTTGGTATATATATACATGCTGAAAGACAACTTTTCTTTGGATATTCGTTCTTATTTTACCATCGTTTCATGTTTGCAAGTTTATATTCATTTGGTTACTCGATGTATGTCTACTTGGGTGCGGGTAAGGCACGATGCTTGAACGAGAACGGGTCGTGACAAAAGTGGTATCAGAGCAGTTAAATCCTCGGAAAGTGTCTAAAGACCGTATCTAGTAGAGTCTTGATTATCGGTGTGTTGTGCACCACACCAATAATCAGGAGGCTGCATGATATTTAGGATTGGTTTCCATTCTTCTCATTCTGAGATCGTGCCTTAGAGCTGTGTTATAAGTTGGACCCCTCTGACGAATTTCTTTTGTTTACCAGTTATGCCTCCACGCAAGGCAACGAGCCCGAAGGGCAAGCGGCGGAGGCTGCTAGTAGGACACAGAGGGTCACGAAGGCCCGTGCCCGCCTTTGCAGGTGATACCCAGACGGCGAGTTCCACGACGCCGCCCAGCCCAGCAGGTTTAGAGCGCGGCGGTGGCTCACGAGGCCACGACACCTGAGCCTCCAGTCCCACAGCCTGGAGCAGAGGAGATGGGTTACAAGGAGATGGCCCAGTTATTAGCCAGCGTCGTGGCGAGGCACGAGGATAGGCTGGATGCATCAGTTCCAGTTCCAGTAGTATCTGTGGTTCACCCGAGGTCGGATAGTTTGAGACTTCAGGACTTTCTGAGTTGCATCCCGCCAGAGTTCTATGGGTCGAGGCCTGAGGATGATCTGCAGGAGTTCATCCGGAAGCGATTCTGACGGATCATGAGAGTGATCAAGGCTTCGGAGACCGAGTCAGTGGTCTTAGGTTCACATCGGCTGCGTGATACTGCAGTCGACTGGTTTGATTCATGGGAGTTGTCCCGGGGGGAGCATGCGCCTCCAGCTGTTTGAGACGAGTTCTCAGAGGCATTTCTCACTCACTTCTTGACTCCGCAGATGAGGAGAGCACGAGTCGACAAATTTTTGATGTTGAGGCAGAACGGGCGCACAGTTCGGGAGTACAACGTGAAGTTCGACTCGTTGGCTCGGTATGTCCCCGCGTTAGTGGCAGATATGGAGGACAGAGTGCACCGCTACGTCACAGGGCTTGATGACTACTTGGCGTAGTCTTGCTGGGTGTAGCTCTTCACCGGCATGGACATTTCCGCATGCGAGCTCGTGCACTTGGGTGTGAGGCGTAGAGGCGGCGGGTTGTGGATATCAGCGAGAAGAAGGCGGGGCAGCGGTGGTCTTTTGGTAGCTCTCGGGAGGACGGCCTCGGCGAGACTAGATTTGCACGCGGCGGCTCAGAGCACTCCTACACCGTCTTCAGGGCAGCCAGGGTATTCGGGGGCAGGTCAAGGCCCCAGGACTTCGGACTTCCAGGGTAGCAGAGGTGCTAACCGATCGAGACCACCTTCCTCTCAGTGTGTTCGATGTGGTAGATCCCATTACGGGAGTTGTGGTACTACTGCGGGAGCTTGTTACACTTGCGGCCAGCAGGGTCACTTTGCGAGAGACTGTCCGACCAAGGGCAGCGCAGATGGTAGGGTTCAGCCTACAGGGTCTTTAGCCGGGTCTTCATCTCCTACAGTTACTCGCCCCGGAGGGCAGGGTGCTCATGGGCCAGCAGGTCGCGGCAGAGGTCGTGGCAGAGGTCGTGGCAAGGGTCCTAGTTCCAGCGGTCCTCAGAACCGCATTTATTCCATGTCCAGCCGCCAGGACCAGGAGGCGTCACCGGATGTCATCACAGGTACTTTATCAGTTTCTTGTTGTGACGTATATGCCTTGATAGATCCAGGTTCTACCTTGTCCTATATATCTCCCCATATTGCTAGTAGGATAGGGATAGAGCCTGAGTCCATAGACCCTTTTGAGGTAGCTACGCCAGTGGGGGATTCAGTGGTAGCTGAGCGGGTATATAGGGCTTGCCCAGTGACTATATGCAGTCGTCAGACCCTAGCCGACTTGATAGAGTTGGATATGACCGATTTTGATGTGATCATGGGTATGGATTGGTTAGCTTCTTGCTACGCCAATGTAGACTGTAGGGAGAGATTGGTACGGTTCCAGTTTCCTGGGGAGCCGGTTATTGAGTGGGAGGGGAACACTGTGTCGCCGAGGGGTAAGTTTATTTCTTACCTCAAGGCCAGGAAGATGGTGCAGAAGGGGTATATCTACCATCTCATTCGAGTATTTGATCACGAGGCGAGATACGGACCTTGATCGATTCCGATAGTCAGAGAGTTCCCAGATGTGTTCCCAGACGACCTCCCGGGTATCCCTCCTGAGAGGGAGATTGAGTTTTGCATCGATGTGTTGCCAGACACTCGGCCTATATCCATTCCGCCATACAGGATGGCACCTGCCGAGTTGAGAGATTTGAAGGACCAGCTAAGAGATTTGCTGGAGAAGGGCTTTATCAGGCCTAGTGTTTCTCCCTGGGGAGCCCCGGTATTGTTTGTGAAGAAGAAGGATGGGACACTGCGCATGTGTGTCGATTACAGGCAGCTGAACAAGGTGACTATTAAGAACAGATACCCCCTTCCCAGGATTGATGACTTGTTCGACCAGTTGCAGGGTGCGAGGTGTTTCTCCAAGATAGACCTGCGATCTGGTTACCATCAGGTGCGAGTTAGGGAGACGGATGTCCCTAGGACTGCATTCCGGACCCGGTACGGGCATTATGAGTTCAGGGTCATGTCTTTCGGCTTGACCAATGCTCCGGTAGTATTTATGGATTTGATGAACCGAGTGTTCAAGCCATTTTTGGATACGTTTGTGATAGTATTCATTGATGACATCTTGATTTATTCGCCGGAGCGAGGGCATGCGGAGCATTTGAGAAGCAGTCTTTGAGAGTTCTCGGGACGGTTGTATGCCAAGTTTTCGAAGTGTGAGTTTTGGTTGGCTTCGGTGGCGTTTCTGGGGCACATTGTCGTGGCCGATGGTATTCGGGTGGATACGACAAAGATCGAGGCAGTCAGGAGTTGGCCTAGACCTACTACTCCGACAGAGGTGCGCAGCTTTTTGGGCCTTGCGGGTTACTACCGGAGGTTTGTGGAGAAGTTTGCTTCTATTTCAGCACCTTTGACCAAAATGACTCAGAAGGCAACTAAGTTTCAATGGACGGATGCTTGTGAGGAGGGCTTCCAGTTACTGAAGGAGAGGTTGACGACCGCCCCAGTTCTTACTCTTCCAGAGGGTCCAGACGGCTATGTGGTTTATTGTGATGCGTCGGGCATCAGGCTTGGATGTGTGTTGATGCAGCAGGGCAAGGTTATGGCTTACGCATCTCGACGGCTCAAGAAGCATGAGAAGAAATACCCCACACATGACTTAGAGTTGGCGGCGATGATTCACGCCAAGATCCGGAGACATTATTTGTATGGAGTTCATGTGGATATTTACAGACCACAAGAGCCTCCGGTATATCTTCAACCGCAGGAGCCGAACTTGCGGCGAGAGCGGTGGTTAGAGCTACTTAAGGATTATGATGTCGATATCCTATACCACCCAGGGAAGGCCAATGTAGTGGCAGATGCCCTTAGTCGTAGGTCGATGGGTAGTCTATCAGATGTGCAGCCAGAGAGGAGGGGCATGGTCCGCGAGTTACATCAGCTAGCGAACCTTGGAGTCCGATTGATTGATTCTGATAGTAGTGGGGTTCGGGTTCGAGAGGTTGCCGAATCTTCCATCGTCGAGGAGGTGAAGAGGCGACAGTATGAGGATCCGATTATGACACGATATCGAGATACGGTTCTTCGTGAGGGGAAGGGTCCTTTTGAGGTAGCACCTGATGGGGTGCTAAGGTTTGAGGACAGGTTGTGTGTTCCAGATATTGCAGGACTTCGACAGCAGGTTCTAGGGGAAGCGCACAACGCGCGTTAGTCTATCCATCCGGGGTCGACAAAGATGTACCACGACCTCAGATCTGTGTATTGGTGGGACGGCCTGAAGAGGGACGTTGCAGAGTTTGTTGCTCCGTGCTCGAGTTGTCAGCAGGTCAAGGTGGAGCACCATAGGCCTGGTGGGACGTTGCAGAGTTTGTTGCTCAGTCTCATTTTAAGTCGGGATCACAATCGCCTATAATAGCCCATTGGGCTTCTGATGTTCTACCTTGACCTACTACTAATTCGGACACTAAGCAACAAAATCTGCTACGTCCCTCTTCAGACCATCTTACCAATACATACATCTGAGGTCATGATACATCTTAGTCGACCCCGAACAAATAGAGTAATAAGCACTGCGTGCCTCCCCTAAAACCTCCTGACAAGTCCTGCAGCATTGGGCACACACAATCTATCCTCATATCACAGCACCCCACCCGGTGTTACTCAAAAAGGCCCTTCTCCTCTCGGAGAGCCGTATCTCAATTCCACACCAGAACTGGATCCTTATATTGTCGCCTCTTCACCTCCTCAACGAGGGATGACTCGGAAACCTCTCGAATCTGAGCTCCACTATCATGCTCCCATAGCTGTCGGGAAAAATAGGTTGTTACCTTATCGTGTTGCATCCGCACACAACCCAACCAAACACTCAAAGTGTTACCATAATAACCTAACCCTCTAGTCCCTCAGGCCTCAGGAGGGGTTAGAACTGTAGTCGTAGTCAACTTATCTTCCAACAACTGGAAACATGTCTCATACTTCCGAAATAGTCGGGGACATAATCTCAATTATGATTCATGTTTCCATTTCTCTGTTGCAACCAATCTTGGTCACTATACTTAGATTTGATTCCTTTATTTGTCTCATGGCTAACACTCCCTGCCAATCATAATTTAGTGGGAGACTTCCTTGATCTCGCCAAGTAGTAATCCTATTATTCTCTTCCAGCTCATAGAGCTTATAGTCAAGCGTTCAACCTCAATTCATGGTATTTACATAACCCAATGGCTTGCCAAGATTTCTTATCGTTCGAGTGTCTACTCGTCTTACCTTTATTTTTCATTTCAAGTTGCCCTGGGGTCTCTTACCTCCCCGTATATATACGGTCTGGCCCGTCATTACAGGCTTGCCACCTTTCGTCGAGGTGTTCCTAACTGCCCATCATTTCTAATGGTCTTCACACTAGTCTGGGTAATTATGCCTTGGGAAACCTTCATAACTGTAATTGCATTCTCCTTATTATTCTGGTCATAACCCTTCATCATACTAATTACTAACCCAAATATTTCTACCTCGTTCCTGGGTCATACATTTCCATTTATGCTTATCACCAGCATATATATCCTTAAGACATATCCTCGACCATTTCCTAATGTCGCCCTCCATTACCCCAACACAATACTTTTCCCATGGCTACTTAAAAATGTAACCTATGGCATGACGACACTGAAGACCTTACCAGTCTCATATCCATCGCCCAATAACATGGGTACACATAACCCCCAAAATACGAAAAACTATCATTCTACGTGGGGGAGAGAGCTTATCTCTCTTTCATAATCTTAATCATCAAGCGCCACCTTATAATCGTATAGACTTTCAAAACCTACCAACGATGTTACACCCCATAAGTTCAGGACATGTGTAAGTGAATGTACGTAAGGAGCACAAGACTTGGAATTAGTGTGAAAGGAAGGATTGTTTTTCCGACGGAAAGTCTTCCGGACGTCGGAAAGGAAAAATGTTCGTTGTTGAGAATTGGATTCTCAAAATGTATTATTTGTAAAGTATAGAACTTTTTATTATTATGGAAATTTATTTTGTTCGGATTTGGTCACGTGGGGCCCACCCGAGGAATTTTACGTTTTGTGGGGCCCACGAGGGTTACGGAATTTTATGGACGAATGAGAGGGCGACACGTGGCACCCCCACAAGGTCTTGGTCGAAATTAGAGTGAGGGTAAAATGGTCATTGACCACCTTGGAAGATTTGTCTTGCTAGCTTGACATTATTGACTAGTCAACTTGCCACTTAGGCTTGATCCATGTGATTTTAAATCCTAACCACTCATGTGTTGCAATCTTAACCCTCCAATGTGTTATATATATCCTACTAGTGCAAGACTTGGCATTTTCTACACTTAGAAAAAATTAGAACCCTTAGAGAGAGAAGTGAAGCTCTCGGCTTTCATGTTATTCCCACACAAAAATTTTATAGTTTTGATCCATTAGCCACAAGACTTTAACCCAATGTCCCTAGGGGTATTGTAAGGATATCTCAATAGAAAGATTTCGGAAAAAACGTATTTTTACGTTAGTCGCAAGGCGGAAACTAAGGGAGTTCTTCAACTTTGAAGTTGGAACTTGAAGATGGGTTCTTCATAGGCCTCTAAGGAGTGCTTGGAGCGGATTAGAGCTTAAGGAAAGGAGCTAAGTGTCACGACCCGTTCCGGGGCCCGTGACTGGTGCCTTACCGGGGCACCCAAGTAGTCATACATCAGAGTAATCAGCGGAAATATAAAGCAAGACATGAAACAGTTTATAAAATAAGACACAGTTTATGTGAGAAAACATCGCCTTTCGGCATATATATATAAACATGGTTTAGCAGTTACATCCGACACTGTACAACATGACTACAGACCTCTAAGGAAATATACAACTAGGGCGGGACAGGGCCCCGCCATACCCTGACTGTACAAAACTATCTACAACAGGGAGATCATACCCAAAAGTAGAGCCTCCGGAAAAGATGGAGCTCCTGACACCAACGTAGAGATCCTAAGAATGTGGATCTAGCACCTGCTTGCCACTGCGGCATGAACGCAGGCCCGAGGAGGTCGATCAACAGTACTAAGTATGTGAAATCAGTAAAGTACTTAAATGAAATCATAACACTTTTTAAAACCGGTTTACAAATATGTATGAAGCAATCGAGGGCGCACATAGTGCCACATCACAAACAAGAGCAACAATAGGTAAAGCGTAATAGGTCTTTTCTAGGTGCGAATGATTCGAGCGGGGCCACTCGCCGTATTATCACTCTGCAAGCCTAATCACGGACTCCGAGTCCGCATAGGCCACTCACGGGCCCGCGTGAGGTATAACCCGCATCGAGGGTAGCTACTCCTCGGCATCGCCCCGACTCGTTGTCCGCATGGCCACATAGACCGCGCGTGAGGCATAACCCGCACACTAACAAGGAACTCTCGTAGCTCCGCATAGGCCCCCTGGACCCGCATGAGGTATTCTCGAATCATGGTCCCAGACCGCCTGAGTCTACCCCGCATCGGAGGGCAGCTTAACCCCCGGTATCATCTCAAGAGGTGAGTGATAGTACACTAACATAACAACTTATCTTTAAACAACATAAGCACAACAAGGATACTCTCTTATACAAACGTTACAAGATACTAACACACATAGCATCATATCATGTCTACTTATCAAACCATCTTATTATTCTTTTCACAATTCAACATAAGTCTATTATAAACACATAGGGAAACTTGTTTCTTTTATCAATCTTAAGTGGTTATACTTAACTTCCCATAAAGCTAGTATAACTCTTAAGCTTCATTTTAAAAACCGATTAGTTCTCTTACATTAAAAATGATTGAGATTCTTATGAAATGCTTTGGATCTTTATTATTCGGGCTTAAGCGTGAGGCATTCGTAGTAAGTGTTATTCGGGCTTAAGCGTGAGGCATTGCCGTAAGTGTTATTCAGGCTTAAGTCAAAGACATTGCCGTAGTTATTATTCAGTTAACACATGTACGTCTACCGTACTATATATATTGTAAAATATCATGCTTTAGGAAGAATCACATACATTCTCAGCGAAAACCACCTGCCAAGTTGAATATGTCGCGCGCAGAGAGTCAGCCTATAATAGTCACAGACATCTATCAAAGACTACTCTGAAGGTCATTCTATCAAAGCCTATAATAGTCACAGACATCTATCAAAGACATCTATCAAACCCTTCTACTGTGGTAACAGTTCAATTCTATTCTGTGATATTCTTCTAAGTATTTAATACTTATTCTAATACTACAACAGTAAGTATTCTCTAATTCAAAAGAGGGTTAGGATTTGTTACCTCAGTAAGCCCAATAATATCCTAGATAAAGTCGCGCCTGAGCAAGGTTTAGCTCCTAAGTTGTATGCGCTCAGGTCTAAGAAACCTTAGAAGTTCTTCACAACTTCTACTAAGTACTAAGGGATTTGGGCTAGGGTATTTTGGGCATTATAACAATACTAGAAGACAACTTTTCTACCAAGGGAGGGGGGTAGATTTTTGGCTAGGCTAGGGGGGGGCCTCGGCCAAACTACTAGGCTAGAGGGGGGGGGGGGTATTCGGCCAAGGGCCTTCACAAGGGGAGGGGGGAGGTGTTGGACGAAAAGGCTACAAAGGGAGATGAGAGGATTTTCAAGACTTGGAAAGATTTGTGGATGAAGAACTCTTCATCTCTAAGGGGGTATTTATAGGTCAAGAAGTGGCCAACCAATGGTCAAGATTAAGACAAGTGCAAGGCAAGTGTAGGGTGAGGATTAACTATACACAAATATCCTACCAACTCCTTGACTTGTGCACAAGGCACAAAAAACGTGCCAATGGTCTTCAATTCGTCCAATGGACGATTTCAAGTCCACAAATTGGAGGGTGCCAAGTGTCGCCCTCCCGTTGGTCCAAAATGTTTCGTCTCTCGGAAAAATCCGCAAAAATTAGAAATGGCATAGCGGAATTTACCTACGAAAGTTGTGGAAACGTTTCGTCGGAAAACTATTCGTTTTGTGAGTTGTGCCCAAAAAAAACGTTTTGCCTAAACTTTAAGGCTAGACTTTTTGTACGTATTCCCTTACGTACATACTCTGGAAATACGGGGTATAACATTCTCCTCTTAGAAACATTCGTCGAATGTTCCTTCCCAACGATTAACGATAAGATTCTTCATAACTTAGCGATTGCAAATGCCACACACGCCACGTAACAACACTTAGGCGAAACGATAACGAAAATTTACAAGTAGGAAAGTGAATTACGGAGGTGTGGGAATAGGTGAGGATACTTCTGCCTCATGTCCTCCCGGCTTCCCACATCATCTCCTCCCCGAGCTCGTTCGCCACAAGACTTTGTGAAGCCACGTCCTTGGTCGCAGACGCCTAACTCGACGATCGACTATCGCTATGGGAATCTCCTCATACGATAACCCCTCGGTCACTGGACATCGTCAATCGGGTGTACCACTAGATGGATCCCCGATACATCTCGCCGGCGTAGATATGTGAAAAACCGGATGCCGCCTCCGATCGGACGGCGGATCAACTCGTGAGCAACCTTGCCTACCTGCGGACAATCTGAAGCGGCCCAATGTACCTGAAATTTGAGTTTCCCCTTCTTCCCGAATCTCATCACACCGCCATGGGTGACACTAGGAAAACCCAATCATGAACCTCGAACTCAAGATCACGACGACGATGATCTGCATATGACACATGCGACTACGAGTCGATAAGCGCTCTCGGATAAGCTTCACCTTATCCATCGCCTCGTACCAAATCTGGTCCCACTAGCATTGCCTCGCCACATCGAACCAACCTATAGGCGATCTGCACTTCCTCCCATACAAGGCCTCATAAGGCGCCATCGAATCTTTGGAGTGGTAGCTATTATTATACGCGAACTCAACTAGAGGCAAATGATCCTCCCAACTACTGCGAAGTCAATAACACGGGCTCGCAGATATCCTCGAGAGTGCGGATAGTGCGCTCTGCTGTCCGTCTGCTGCGTGGATGAAATGCGATTGCTCGAGCTCACTGCGTCCTAAACCCCTCTGGAAGGACCTCGGAAGTTAGCGTAAACCGGGCTCCCCTTTACGATATGATCGGTAGGGACTCCATGCGATCGACGATCTCTCGGATGTAAAGTCGGCATAATCCTCGGTAGAAAAAGTCGTCTGACGGGAAGAAAGTGGGCTGATTTGTCGACCGTCGACGATAACCCATATAGAATCATGTCTCCTGCGAGTGCGAGGTAATCCTGTGATGAAGTCCATGTTGATTACCTCCCACTTCCGGTCGGGATCTCAATGCGTAACAAACCACCGGGCCTCGGTGCTCTACCTTCACCTGCGACAACACGGGCATTGAGCTACGAACTCGCAACGTCCTCTTCAAGCCATCCCACCAATACACGGATCTAAGGTCGTGGTACATCTTGGTCGACCCGGATGGATAGAGTAACGCTTGCCGTGTGCTTCCCAAGAACCTGCTGCCAAGTCACGAAACATCTGGAACACACAATCGCCCTCAAACCTTAGCACCCCATCGTCTACCTCAAAAGACCGCTTGCCTCTCGAAGAGTCAGTATCGCGATATCGAATCAAGGTGGATCCTCGACTGTTGCCTCTTCACCTCATCGACGATGGAAGACTCGGCAACCTCACGAACTCTAACCCCGCTATCGTAATCAATCAAACCGACACGAGGCTCGCTAATCGATGCAAATCACGAACCATGTCCTCCTCTCTAGTCGCATCCGATAGGCTCCCGTTGACCTACGACTAAGGCATCACGCCACAACATTGGCCTTCCCGGGTGGTACGGGATATCAACATCGTAATCCTTAAGCAACTCTAACCACCGTCTCGTCATAAGTTCGGCTCCTGCTGGTGAAGATATCTTGGAGGCTCTTGTGGTCTGTAAAAATATCCACGTGAACCCATACAAATAGTGCCTCCGGATCTTGGCGTGAATCACGATGCCAACTCCAAATCATGGGTGGGGTAGTTCCTCTCGTGTTTCTTGGTGTCGGGATGCATATGCTATAACCCCGCCATCTGCATCAACACATCCCAACCCGATGCACGGCGCGTCGCAATACACGACATAACCATCTGGACCTGCGGAAGAGTAAGAACGAGGCGGCCGTCGGTCTCTCTTTCAAGAATCGAAACCACCTCCAAGCATCGATCCATCAAACTTGGCGCCTTACGAGTCGGCCTAGTCAATGGTGCGAAGATAGAAGCAAACTTCTCTACGAACGCCGATAATATCTGCAAGGCCCGAGCTGCGAACCTCTGCCGGAGTAGTAGGTCTAGGCCAAGTCTCGATCGCCGATCTTGGCCGTATCAACTCGAATGCCATCAACCCCGACAATATGCCCAAGAAACGCCACTGAAGTCAACCAAAACTCACATTTGGAAAACTTGGCGTACAACTGCTGGCCCTGGAGAAGCTGTCGGCCTGATCGCCAAATGCTCGCATGCTCCTCTGGCGAGAATAAACCAAGATATCATCAATGAACACTATCACAAGCGTGTTCAAAATGGTTTGAACACTCGGTTCATCAAATCCATGAATACCGCGGAGCATTGGTCAACCAAAAGACATGACCACTGAACTCATAATGCCGTCTGGGTCCGAATGCGATCTAGGGACATCCGCTCTCGACTCGCACTGATGATAGCTCGATCGCAGATCAATCTTGGAGAAACATCTCGCGCCCTGCAACTGGTCGAACAAATAATCAATCCTGGGAAGGGGGTATCTGATCTTAATGGTCACCTTGTTCAGCTGCCTGTAATCAACACACATGCGCTGCGTCCCGTCCTTCTTCTTTACGAACAATACCGGCGCTCCCCAGGGAGAAACACTAGGTCTGATGAAGCCGCTTCTCGGCCAAATCCCTCGGTGGTCCTTCAACTCTCTCAACTCGGCAGGTGCCATTCTGTATGGCGGAATGGAAATAGGCCGTATATCCGCAACACATCTATACAAAACTCGATCTCCTCTCGGGAGGGACACGGGAGGTCATCAGGAAACACGTCGGGAACTCGTGACTCTGGGCCGATCAAAATCTGGTACCGCGACTTGATTATCAAACACGAACGAGATGGTAGATATACCCTTCGCACCATCTTCCTAGCCTTGAGGTAGGAAATAAAACTACCACCGGCGATCTGGTGCTCCCACTCAACAACCGGCTCCTCAGAGCTGGAACCGTGTACTACTCTCTCTGCGGTCTACATTGGCGTAGCAAGAAGCTAGCCAATCCATCCCCATAATCACGTCGAAGTCAATCATCTCCAACTCTATCAAGTCGGCTAGGTCCGACGGCGTAAATGGTCACGAACAAGCTCATATACCTCAGAGCTACCACCGAATCACCCATGGCGTAGCTACCTCGAAAGGGTCTATGGACTCGTGCTCTATCCCTATCCTACTAGCAACAAGGGAGATATATGGGACGAGTAGAACCGGATCTATCAAAGCATACATCAAACCCGAGCGATAAGGTACGTGGCGACATCGGTGAGGCCTCACGATCTGTCGGTGGACAAAGCATAAATGCGGTTCGAGGACCGCTAGGCGGGACCCGAGCCTCGACCTCTGCCGCGACCTGCTGACCAATGAGTACCCTGCCCTCCGGGGCGAGTATCTGTAGGAGATGATGAAGCTGCAATGTAACAGAAGGTGAGCCCTACCACCACGCCCCGGTCGGACGATCCCTCGCAAAGTGACCTGCTGGCCACAATCGTAACAAGCTCCAAAGTAGTACCACACTTCCCGTAATGGGATCTGCATCGGCCACGGCTGGTGGTCGTCGGCGATCTCTGCTACTCGGGCGTCACGAAGCCTTGGGGCCACAGTGCGCCTCGAAAACTCGGGTCTGAGGGCGGTGCGAGTGCTCGAGCTGGGCGTGGTGCGAATCTAGGCTGCCGAGGCCGCCCACCACGATAACCACGTAAGACCCTCCGTCCCGGCCTTAACCTGGCTGTCATCGACTCGCCGACTCTGCGCTCGCCGCATCCAAGGCGTGAGCCTGCATGCTGGTAATGTCCATACCCGGCTGGAGAGAAACGCCCGCCCATGACTCGGCCATATAGTCGTCTAGCCGTGTGACATAGCGGTGCACCATATCCTCCATATCTGCTACCCATTCTGGGACATATCGAGCCAATGAATCAAACTCGACATTGTACTCCGACAGCGGTCGTCCTCTCGCCTCGATGGTAAAAATCTATCGGCCCGCGCCCTCGCCATCTGTGGAGGCAAGAAGTGAGTGAGAAAGCCTCGAGAACTCATCCCAGTAGGCTGGGACGCGTGCTCTCCGGGATAACTCCATGAATCAAACCAATCGATCGCGGTATCACGCGGCCGATGCGAACAAAGGTCACGGACTCTGTCTCCGAGGCCTTGATCACCTCATGATTCTCTGTGGCGACGGATGAACTCCTGCGGATCATCCTCGGCCTCGACCAGTAAAACTCGCGGGCTACAACTCAAGAAATCTCGTAGTCTCAAACTATTCGCCTCGGGTGTACCACGGGTGCGAGCTGAGCCGGGTGGGCCAGGCTGCGCGTCAATCTCTCTCGTGTCGGGCCTGACTTTAGCCAATAGTCTGGGCCATCTCCTTGTACCTAACTCCTCCGCCCGGTGTGGGGCGGGAGGTGTGGGTGCGTGGTCTCTCTGTTTGGCGGCGTCATAGAACTCGCCGTCTGCGGTATAGACGGGCACGAGCCCTCGTGACTCTGGGTGTCTGCTAGCGACTCCCTCGGTGCCTTGCCGCCACGGGCGGGTTGCCTACGTGGAGGCATAATCTGTTACAGAAAGGAATACGTTAGAGGTCCAACCTATAACACAACTCTAAAGCACGATCTCGTAATGAGAAAAATGGAAACCAATCCTAAATATCCTATAGCCTCACGATTATTGGTGTGGTGCACAACACACCGATAATCAAGACTTCTACTAGATACGGTCTGTAGACACTTTCAGGATTAATCGCTCGATACCACTTTTGTCACGACCGTTCGGGCGTGGATCGTGCCTTACCGGCACCCAAGTAGTCATACATCGAGTAATCAATGGAAATATAAAGCAAGACATGAAACGATTTATAAAATAAGACACGTTTATGTGAGAAAACATCGCCTTTCGGCATATATATATAAACATGGTTTAGCGATTACATCCGACAACTGTACAACATGACTGAACCTCTGAAATATACAACTATGGCGGGACAGGGCCCATACCCTGTATAAAACTATCTACAACAGGAGATCATACCCAAAAGTAGAGCCTCCTAAAAGATGGAGCTCAGACACCAACGTAGAGATCCTAAGAATGTGGATCTAGCACTGCCTTGCCTGCGGCATGAACGCAGCCCAGAAGGAGTCGATCTGGCCAGTACTAAGTATGTGAAATCAGTAAAGTACTTAAATGAAATCATAACACTTTTAAAACCAGTTTACAAATATGTATGAAGCAATCAAGGAACCGCATAGTGCCACATCACAAACAAGAGCAACAATAGGTAAGCGTAATAGGTCTTTTCTAGGCTGCGAATGATTCAAGCGGGGCCACTCGCCGTATTATCACTCTGCAAGCCTAATCACGGACTCCGGAGTCCGCATAGGCCACTCACGTGGGCGCGTGAGGTATAACCCCGCATCGAGGTAGCTACTCCTCGGCATCATCCTGGACTCGTTGTCGCGTGGCCACATAGACCGCGTGAGGCATAACCCGCATACTAACACGGAACTCGTAGCTCGCATAGGCCCCTGGACCCGCATGAGGTATTCTCGAATCATGGTCCTGCATCGCTGAGTCTACCCGCGTCGGAGGGCTTAACCCGGTATCATCTCAAGAGGTGAGTGATAGTACACTAACATAACAACATCTTTAAACAACATAAGCACAACAAGGATACTCTCTTATACAAACGTTACAAGATACTAACACACATAGCATCATATCATGTCTACTTATCAAACCATCTTATTATTCTTTTCACAATTCAACATAAGTCCGTTATAAACACATAGGCAAACTTGTTTCTTTTATCAATCTTAAGTGGTTATACTTAACTTCCCATAAAGTGGTATAACTCTTAAGCTTACATTTTAAAACCAGTTAGTTCTCTTCATTAAAAATGATTCAAAGATTCTTATGAAATGCTTTGGATCTTTATTATTCAGCTTAAGCCGTGAGGCATTCCGTAAGTGTTATTCGAGGCTTAAGCGTGAGGCATTCTTGTAAGTGTTATTCAGCTTAAGTCAAAGACATTGCCGTAGTTATTATTCGCTTAACACGTATGCGTCTACCGCACTATATATATTGTAAAATATCATGCTTTAGGAAGAATCACATACCTTCTCAATGAAAACCACCGCGAGTTGAATATGTCGCGCGAAGAGTCACCTATAATAGTCACAGACATCTATCAAAGACTACTCAAGGTCATTCTAAGCGGGTTCACAATTCTATGGAAAGTTGGCGTGCTTCCCTGCGGTGAGCTATATAAGTCTCAGTGAAAACAGTCCTATGTAAGTCTGTTGATTATTCTTCTTTAAACCCTTTCTTTGTGGTAACAGTTCAATTCTATTCTGTGATATTCTTCTAAGTATTTAATACTTATTCTAATACTACAACAGTAAGTATTCTCTAATTCAAAAGAAGGTTAGGATTTGTTACCTCAGTAAGCCCAATAATATCCTAGATAAAGTCGCGCCTGAGCAAGGTTTAGCTCTAAGTTGTATGCGCTCAGGTAGCTCAAGAAACCTTAGAAGTTCTTCACAACTTCTACTAAGTACTAAGGGATTTGGGCTAGGGTATTTTGGGCATTATAACAATACTAGAAGACAACTTTTCTACCAAGGGAGGGGTAGATTTTTGGCTAGGCTGGGGGCCTCGGCCAAACTACTAGGCTAGAGGGGGTATTCGGCCAGGGCCTTCACAAGGGAGGGGAGGTGTTGGGCGAAAAGGCTACAAAGGGAGGAGAGGATTTTCAAGACTTGGAAAGATTTGTGGATGAAGAACTCTTCATCTCTAAGGGTATTTATAGGTCAAGTGGCCAACCAATGGCCAAGATTAAGACAAGTGCAAGGCAAGTGTAGGGTGAGGATTAACTATACACAAATATCCTACCAACTCCTTGACTTGTGCACAAGGCACAAAAAACGTGCCAATGGTCTTCAATTCGTCCAATGGACGATTTCAAGTCCACAAATTGGAGGGTGCCAAGTGTCGCCCTCCCGTTGGTCCAAAATGTTTCGTCTCTCGGAAAAATCCGCAAAATTTAGAAATGGCATAGCCGGAATTTACCCTACGAAAGCTGTGGAAACGTTTCGTCGGAAAACTATTCGTTTTGTGAGTTGTGCCCAAAAAAAACGTTTTGCCTAAACTTTAAGGCTAGACTTTTTGTACGTATTCCCTTACGTACATACTCTGGAAATACGGGGTATAACACTAAGAATTGCTAAGGCGCGACTTTGGATCTTGGAAATTTTAAGGGCTTGGAAAGGTATAAATTTTGTCGTTTTAGTAGTTAAGACTTACTTATTGTTGTAGTTATGGAATTTAGCAAGCATGTGTTATATTGTATGAAGTTTGATAAGTATTTTGACTATTGGAACCCTAATCCGAAATCTAGCATGTTTAGCTTTAAGATTGGAATTCAAGTTGGTTATTAGTTTAAGTCGTCGCATGTTGAATAAAGAAGGAAATTGTAGTTGTTGATGTTGTCTATGACTAAATAACATGTTGACCTAAGAACTTGGAATTTGGAAAAGGGTTGGAAAAGACTTAGTGATGTTGGTTGTATGTTGGCCGAGAATGGCTAGTGAAGTATATTACTATTTCGTATGAATTATGGGGCGGAATTTTACACGTAGTGTAAGGCGTGTAATCCCCTTTGTTTGGTTGTTGTTTGGAGCCTTAAATGTGGCTTGTTGGTTATTGTATTCGGCCTTGAAAAAGGTGGCAAAGTGAGTAGAAATAAAGGAAGTCTTTGCCCGATTTTCCGTAGAATTAGAGACTAAGTACTTAGTATTATTCTACATAGAGACTAGAAGTTGATAGCCTTGTTGTGACCATTATAGGTTGACACTTCTACGTACGGCGTATTCGGCTTAGCTTGTGGATTTAGCCGAAAAGGTATGTGAACTATCTCCTCTTAGCATGATTCCTTAGAATAAAGAAAGTAAGTTCTACTCCTTGAATGATCCATTCCTTGCTTGTATTTGGATTGCCTAAAATAGAATTTGTTCTATGTACTTCCTTGAGTGTACCTTGATGTTTAAATTGTAAGTTGTAGAATCCATTTTCTTGATGAAGTTTGGGTTCTTAAAAGTGAAGGTATTTTTCTTAAAGTACATAGAGACTTAAAAGGAAGTGGTTTCCAAATCTTTTGGCTAGTGCCTTGTTCTAAAACCTAAAGGTCATTATAATGACTTTAGGAGTCAAAGGAGTGATTTACTTATTTGATTTAAAGAGGAGAAATGACATGATTTAAGAGAAGTAACTTGCGTTAAGGGTGAAGTTACTTGAGGTTTAAAAAGTAGAAGAAAACTTGTTTTCTAACTATTAAGAGACTTGAAGTATTTTGAAAGTTAAGAACTTGATTTGTAAGTATGTGATACTTGGTTTTCATAGTATAAGTCTCTTGGTTATTGAAGGAATGGATACGTCTAAAACCATAAAGGGTTATAACGGCTTTATGGGAAGTTGGTTATAACGGCTTTATGGAAGGTTTAGAAAGTTGTCTATTTTGATTAAATCGGCATAAGTTGCCTAGATTGTGAAAATTTGGAGTTACTTGATTTCAAGCTTTGAAATGAGTTTTCTAAAAGTGTAGTAACTTACTTTGAAAAATAGACACGCCTTGATACTACGGGTGTTAGTATCTTGGGCTTTACATAGAAAGGAGTCTTTTATAAAGGAATGTACGTACGTAGTACTTTGGCTTGATAAATTGAGGATTTGTCTAAGTGTGCCTTGATAAGTACTTTGACTTGTTAAAAGAGAATTATTCTATGTATGCCTTGATTAAGTACTTTGGCTTGATAAATTGAGGATTTGTCTAAGTGTGCCTTGATAAGTACTTTGACTTGTTAAAAGAGAATTATTCTATGTATGCCTTGATTAAGTACTTTGGCTTGATAAATTGAGGATTTGTCTAAGTGTGCCTTGATAAGTACTTTGACTTGTTAAAAGAGAATTATTCTATGTATGCCCTGATTAAGTACTTTGGCTTGATAAATTGAGGATTTGTCTAAGTGTGCCTTGATAAGTACTTTGACTTGTTAAAAGAGAATTATTCTATGTATGCCTTGATTAAGTACTTTGGCTTGATAAATTGAGAATTTGTCTAAGTGTGCCCTGATTAGTACTTTGGCTTGATAAATTGAGAATTTGTCTAAGTGTGCCTTGATAAGTACTTTGACTTGTTAAAAGAGAATTATTCTATGTATGCCTTGATTAAGTACTTTGGCTTGATAAATTGAGGATTTGTCTAAGTGTGCCTTGATAAGTACTTTGACTTGTTAAAAGAGAATTATTCTATGTATGCCCTGATTAAGTACTTTGGCTTGATAAATTGAGGATTTGTCTAAGTGTGCCTTGATAAGTACTTTGACTTGTTAAAAGAGAATTATTCTATGTATGCCTTGATTAAGTACTTTGGCTTGATAAATTGAGGATTTGTCTAAGTGTGCCTTGATAAGTACTTTGACTTGTTAAAAGAGAATTATTCTATGTATGCCTTGATTAAGTACTTTGGCTTGATAAATTGAGAATTTGTCTAAGTGTGCCCTGATTAGTACTTTGGCTTGATAAATTGAGAATTTGTCTAAGTGTGCCTTGATAAGTACTTTGGCTTGTTAAATGAGAACTATTCTATTTGTGCCTTGATAAGTACTTTGGCTTGGTTAATTGAGAATTAACCTATGTGTTGCTGATAGCCTTTGAGTACAAGTATTATGTTTTATTATGTTGCCGCGACTCTCGGTTGGAGGGCCGGCTGTCTTGTTATAAGTTACATGGACGTACCGACAGTGATGTGGGATTCCACGGGTATGCTTCCGTTATTGTAGTACTGGGTTAAATTCCCGGATTTTTATAAAAGACATGGTTGTGCTTGTGTCTTGTTTGATGTTCGGTCGAGATAGGGTAAGAGTATAAATGAGGCAAGCCCAGACGTTATACCACCTCCTCGGGGTAAGAGTATTAGTGAGGTAAACCCCAGTATTTGTACCACCTGTTTTATGTGTTGTTTGGCCGGTTGAGATAGGGTAAGAGTATAAATGAGGCAAGCCCAGACGTTATACCACCTTCTCCAGGTAAGAGTATAAGTGAGGGTAAACCCCAGATGCTATACCACCTGCTTTACCACCTTCTCCAGGGTAAGAGTATAAGTGAGGGGTAAACCCCCAAGATGCTATACCACCGGTGGGACTTGAGGTTATATTATATCATGGACTGCCGGCAGTGAGGAAGGATTTCATGGGCATGATTGATATTATGGGTGTGAGACCCATGGTTATGTTTTAGTAACGACTTTGAGGCACGCGTCCCTCGATCGATATAACTGTTTATGTATTGTGAACTGTAATTTGATTATCATACATGTCTCCTGTTTTGTTAGACTGTTATGATTTGTTTACAGTATTTTCAGTTCACATACTTGGTACATTCTTCGTACTGACCTCCTTCGGGGGGCTGCGTTCATGCCGCAGGTGTAGGTACGCTGTTTGGTGATCGGCAGGTGTAGGATCCTGCTCAGGGTTTTGGATAGCTCCTTTGTTCGTGAGTTTATCATTTTGGTATAGTTCCATCAAGATGTGCTTTTGTACATTATGGGTACGGCGGGGCCTTGTCCCGTCATAGTTCAGTTTAACTCCTAGAGGTCTGTATTCATATGTGGGATTGGACTCATGTACGGTATAGTGTCTTTTGTTTATGTATATATGGCAGCCTTGTCGGCTTTGCCCTTGCACGTACGTTTGTTTTAAAAGAAAAAAAAAGGGTGTTATTTCAGTCCCGCAGTCTACTTGTATTGTTAAGGTAGAAGGGTGCCCAGGTAGGGCACGATCCACGCGAGGTTCGGTCGTGACAGTGGTATCGAAGCGATCGATCCTCGGAATGTTTCTGACCGTGTCTAGTAGAGTCTTGATTATCGGTGTGTTGCGCGCCACACCCATAAACAAGAGGCTACAGGACATTTAGGAGTTGGTTTCTATTCTTCTCACTCTAAGATCGTGCCATAGATTTGTGTTAGTAAGAAAATCCCTCTCTGACGTATTGTTGTGTTACAGTTATGCCTCCAAGGAGGGCAGCAGCCGCCCAGGAGGGCAAATGAGTAGCAAGAGCTACTAGTCAGACTCAGAGAGTTGATAGGGCTTATGCCCAGGGTATACCGGATGTTGTTCCGCAGACGGCAAGTTCTTCTGCGCCAGGTTTTGAGGCCTCAGCACCAGAGCCTCCAGTTTCTCGGTTAGGAGAAGACTATAGGGTCATGAGGGAAGCAGTTATGTTATTGACCAAGATAGCGGTGCTAGCCGTTGTAAGTGATAGTACCCCAGAGGTAGGGATACTTTGATTAGTAAAGTGAGAAGTAAGAACGTTGACAAGAATGATAGGTGAACTGAGACTATAGTTGTATAAAGTTCACAAGTTGTAATTGCCCACAGCGATGTAAGACCGTTAGGGAAGATTGTCTGATAGGAATACTTTGGCATATGAGACGACCTCCAGTAAATAGGGGATAGGGTAAGAAGTACCTTGAGATAAGAGAAAGATTTATTTCAGACTAAGAATGAGAAGTTAAGTGTGACGATGAGTCGGGTTATGGACTCATTACGGGTCAGCCGGTAGTATGGAATGGGGTGATGTCGATTAGAAAGGGTCCGATTATGTGATAGGGTCCCGGGATGCAAGGCCCAAGTTTAGTTAATTGTGGTACGAGTTTGTGGATCGTTCCACCTTTAGGTCGTAAGGACCGAGAAGAGCCTTAACGGGAAAGTAAGTAACAATATGGCTAAGTTTGGATAGTAACTCGAGTTGGAGAAGCAGAAACAAAATTTGAGATTTTATGCGTGTACTAGATGGGTTTGAAATACGAGAAAGTATGACAAGTAAGGAAAGAAAGGAACCTTTAAGGATCCCGTGTTTGGGAAGACTGTAACCTTTGAGTTTTGTGAGAAGGGACCACGGACGGAAGGTCCATTATTATGTTTACGTATGTTAGGCGATGGCCAGGTGTGGCATCGTTAGTCTTGTGCAGTTTTGATTGGTAAGCATATTATAGAGTTTATGCCGGAATTTATATAGCTTGACAACCGACTAAGAACATTCGGGGACGAATGTTTCTAAGGGGGGAAGAATGTTACACCCCGTAAGTTCAGGACATGTGTAAGTGAATGTACGTAAGGAGCACAAGACTTGGAATTAGTGCGAAAGGAAGGATTGTTTTTCCGACGGAAAGGAAAAATGTTCGTTGTTGAGAATTGGATTCTCAAAATGTATTATTTGTAAAGTATAGAACTTTTTATTATTATGGAAATTTATTTTGTTCGGATTTGGTCACGTGGGGCCCACCCGAGGAATTTTACGTTTTGTGGGGCCCACGAGGGTTACGGAATTTTATGGACGAATGAGAGGGCGACACGTGGCACCCCCACAAGGTCTTGGTCGAAATTAGAGTGAGGGTAAAATGGTCATTGACCACCTTGGAAGATTTGTCTTGCTAGCTTGACATTATTGACTAGTCAACTTGCCACTTAGGCTTGATCCATGTGATTTTAAATCCTAACCACTCATGTGTTGCAATCTTAACCCTCCAATGTGTTATATATATCCTACTAGTGCAAGACTTGGCATTTTCTACACTTAGAAAAAATTAGAACCCTTAGAGAGAGAAGTGAAGCTCTCGGCTTTCATGTTATTCCCACAAAATTTTTTTATAGTTTTGATCCATTAGCCACAAGACTTTAACCCAATGTCCCTAGGGTATTGTAAGGATATCTCAATAGAAAGATTTGGAAAAACGTATTTTTACGTTAGTCATGGCGGAAACTAAGGAGTTCTTCAACTTTGAAGTTGGAACTTGAAGATGGGTTCTTCATAGGCCTCTAGGAGTGCTTGGAGCGGATTGGAGCTTAAGGAAAGAGCAAAGAATTGCTAAGCGCGACTTTGGATCTTGGAAATTTTAAGGGCTTGGAAAGGTATAAATTTTGTCGTTTTAGTAGTTAAGACTTACTTATTGTTGTAGCTATGGATTTTAGCAAGAATGTGTTATATTGTATGAAGTTTGATAAGTATTTTGACTATTGGAACCCTAATCCGAAATCTAGCATGTTTAGCTTTAAGATTGGAATTCAAGTTGGTTATTAGTTTAAGTCGTCGCATGTTGAATAAAGAAGGAAATTGTAGTTGATGTTGTCTATGACTAAATAACATTTTGACCTAAGAACTTGGAATATGGAAAAGGGTTGGAAAAGACTGAGAGAGTTTCGTTGTATTTAGGCAGAGAATGGCTAGTGAAGTATATTAATATTTCGAATGAAGTATTGGGCGGAATATTACACGTAGTGTAAGGCGTGTAATCCCTTTGTTTGGTTGTTGTTTGGAGCCTTAAATGTGGCTTGTTGGTTATTGTATTCGGCCTTGAAAAGGTGGCAAAGTGAGTAGAAATAAAGGAAGTCTTTGCCCGATTTTCCGTAGAATTAGAGACTAAGTACTTAGTATTATTCTACATAGAGACTAGAAGTTGATAGCCTTGTTGTGACCATTATAGGTTGACACTTCTCGTCACGCGTATTCGGCTTAGCTTGTGGATTTAGCCGAAAAGGTATGTGAACTATCTCCTCTTCTAGCATGATTCCTTAGAATAAAGAAAGTAAGTTCTACTCCTTGAATGATCCATTCCTTGCTTGTATTTGGATTGCCTAAAATAGAATTTGTTCTATGTACTTCCTTGAGTGTACCTTGATGTTTAAATTGTAAGTTGTAGAATCCATTTTCTTGATGAAGTTTGGGTTCTTAAAAGTGAAGGTATTTTTCTTAAAGTACATAGAGACTTAAAAAGGAAGTGGTTTCAAAGTACATAGAGACTTAAAAAGGAAGTGGTTTCCAAATCTTTTGGCTAGTGCCTTGTTCTAAAACCTAAAGGTCATTATAATGACTTTAGGGGAGTCAAAGGAGTGATTTACTTATTTGATTTAAAAGAGGAGAAATGACATGATTTAAGAGAAGTAAGTTGCGTTAAGGGTGAAGTTACTTGAGGTTTAAAAAGTAGAAGAAAACTTGTTTTCTAACTATTAAGAGACTTGAAGTATTTTGAAAGTTAAGAACTTGATTTGTAAGTATGTGATACTTGGTTTTCATAGTATAAGTCTCTTGGTTATTGAAGGAATGGATACGTCTAAAACCATAAAGGGTTATAACGGCTTTATGGGAAGTTGGTTATAACGGCTTTATGGAAGGTTTAGAAAGTTGTCTATTTTGATTAAATCGGCATAAGTTGCCTAGATTGTGAAAATTTGGAGTTACTTGATTTCAAGCTTTGAAATGAGTTTTCTAAAAGTGTAGTAACTTACTTTGAAAAATAGACACGCCTTGATACTACGGGTGTTAGTATCTTGGGGCTTTACATAGAAAGGAGTCTTTTATAAAGGAATGTACGTACGTAGTACTTTGGCTTGATAAATTGAGGATTTGTCTAAGTGTGCCTTGATAAGTACTTTGACTTGTTAAAAGAGAATTATTCTATGTATGCCTTGATTAAGTACTTTGGCTTGATAAATTGAGGATTTGTCTAAGTGTGCCTTGATAAGTACTTTGACTTGTTAAAAGAGAATTATTCTATGTATGCCTTGATTAAGTACTTTGGCTTGATAAATTGAGGATTTGTCTAAGTGTGCCTTGATAAGTACTTTGACTTGTTAAAGAGAATTATTCTATGTATGCCGATTAAGTACTTTGGCTTGATAAATTGAGGATTTGTCTAAGTGTGCCTTGATAAGTACTTTGACTTGTTAAAGAGAATTATTCTATGTATGCCTTGATTAAGTACTTTGGCTTGATAAATTGAGAATTTGTCTAAGTGTGCCTGATTAGTACTTTGGCTTGATAAATTGAGAATTTGTCTAAGTGTGCCTTGATAAGTACTTTGACTTGTTAAAGAGAATTATTCTATGTATGCCTTGATTAAGTACTTTGGCTTGATAAATTGAGGATTTGTCTAAGTGTGCCTTGATAAGTACTTTGACTTGTTAAAGAGAATTATTCTATGTATGGCCTGATTAAGTACTTTGGCTTGATAAATTGAGGATTTGTCTAAGTGTGCCTTGATAAGTACTTTGACTTGTTAAAAGAGAATTATTCTATGTATGCCTTGATTAAGTACTTTGGCTTGATAAATTGAGGATTTGTCTAAGTGTGCCGTGATAAGTACTTTGACTTGTTAAAAGAGAATTATTCTATGTATGCCTTGATTAAGTACTTTGGCTTGATAAATTGAGAATTTGTCTAAGTGTGCCCTGATTAGTACTTTGGCTTGATAAATTGAGAATTTGTCTAAGTGTGCCTTGATAAGTACTTTGGCTTGTTAAATGAGAACTATTCTATTTGTGCCTTGATAAGTACTTTGGCTTGGTTAATTGAGAATTAACCTATGTGTGCTGCTGATAGCCTTTGAGTACAAGTATTATGTTTTATTATGTTGCCGCGACTCTCGGTTGGAGGGCCGGCTGTCTTGTTATAAGTTACATGGACGTACCGACAGTGATGTGGGATTCCACGGGTATGCTTCCGTTATTGTAGTACTGGGTTAAATTCCCGGATTTTTATAAAAGACATGGTTGTGCTTGTGTCTTGTTTGATGGTCGGTCGAGATAGGGTAAGAGTATAAATGAGGGGCAAGCCCCAAGACGTTATACCACCTCCTGGGTAAGAGTATTAGTGAGGAGGTAAACCCCAGGCATGTACCACCGCTTTATGTGTTATTTGTACGGTTGAGATAGGGTAAGAGTATAAATGAGGCAAGCCCAGGCGTTATACCACCTTCTCCGGGGTAAGAGTATAAGTGAGGGTAAACCCAAGATGCTATACCACCGCTTACCACCTTCTCCAGGTAAGAGTATAAGTGAGGGTAAACCCCAAGATGCTATACCACCGTGGGACTTGAGGTTATATTATATCATGGATTTGGCGGTGAGGAAGGATTCCACGGGCATGATTGATATTATGGGTGTGAGACCCGTGGTTATGTTTAATAACGACTTTGAGGCATGCGTCCTTGGATCGATATATTTGTTTATGTATTGTGAAGTAATTTGATTATCATACATGTCTCTGTTTTGTTAGACTGTTATGATTTGTTTCTGATATTTTCGGTTCACATACTTGGTACATTCTTCGCATCGACCTCCTTGAGTGTGTTCACGCCATGCAGTGTAGGTCTGTTGTTTGGTGATCGGCGGTGTAGGATCTGCTCGGGGTTTTGGATAGCTCCTTTGTTCAGAGTTTATCATTTTGGTATAGTTCCATCGATGCATGCTTTTATCTGATTATGGGTACGCGGGGCCTTGTCCGTCATAGTTGATTTAACTCCTAAGTGCAGTATTCATATGTGGGATTGGACTCATGTACGGTATAGTGTCTTTTGTTTATGTATATATGGCAGCCTTGTCGGCTTTGCCCTTACACGTACGTTTGTTTTAAAAGAAAAAAAAAAGGTGTTAATTCAGTCCCGCAGTCTACTTGTATTGTTAAGGTAGAAGGGTGCCCAGGTAGGGCACCAGTCACGGGCCCGGGGTTCGGGTCGTGACAAACGATGCCTTCTGTTTTTCCAAAGGCAGTACTCGCACTTATCTTATTCCTGCCTCGCGCATTTTTTTCCTGAAACTATTCGGGAAGTCGTGGCCCTGACCGCCACACTAAACAACTCCAAGCACCTCCAAGGGCACTTAACATAAAATCCTTCAATGACCGCACGTTCTTATCTCCGCCTCTTAGCTTTCAAATTCACGTACTACATACTTCTAACATCAATTTATTTACTTCAACCGAAGAAGTCACATAGACTTACTAAAATAAAGTCTGCCAATTGTATATCATCACCGGGCAATCCCTATGTACCCGCTCAGCTACAACCCAAACACTCACTGGTGTAGCTACCTCGAAAGGTCATTATGGACTCCGACTCTATTCCTTTACACTTGTTTGCTCTCTTTCTTACTGGTCGTACTCTTTCCGTACTTCCAAACTTATACTAGTATACGTACCTAACTCCCATACTAATTCTGGCCTCCAATCCTTGGAGTTATAATATCGAACAATTTAAGGCCATTTCCGGCTCTCACGACCTGGTTCCGGTGGAACATTTCCACGAACCCGTAAAATGATTAACTAAACTTGGGCCTTGCACCCTCGTGACCCTGTCACATAGCGGGACAACCCTTAACTGACCCTGCCTTACTACAGGCTATGGGTCGACCCGTAATAGGTCCATAACCCGCCTCGGCGTCGCACATAACTCTTGTCCTTGGTCTGACTTATATACCCAAGGTCTCGGCGGTTATCAAAATCCTTAGGCTCGCAATTTCCATGCCCCAAGCCTACATTATCCTTCCCCTCATACGGGTAAGATGGCTTCTCATAAGCTCTTAATCGTGTTGTCTTAATCATAACAACCATACGGATCTCATCTGTACTATTCTATTAAGTCCCTTTATTAAGATTTCTTAAGGGTTCATTACCTTCTCAAACAGCTCATCATCTCCAAATTATCTCAAATTAGTACGTAAAACCTTGATGAGAATTTATTAAACTGTTTCATACCTTCCTGGTATCTATTTAGCCCTTACCAATTCTTGGTAATCCAAAATCATTCAAGGCAACACGCATCTGACCCTCATACATAAATCCGTATAGTTGTACATCATTATACCAACTATACAACAAATATTACCAACCTGGATACGCAATCCACATAATCCTCCCTAGGCCACTGCTGCCTTTCTCATAGCTGCAATCAACATAACTCGTTAGGGAGAGATAACCCTGACAACACAGCTCTATCATAACAAATGTGATGGGACAGGGCCCCGCCATACCCCTGAATGTACAACAACCGACAATACCAGGTGTCACGACCCGATCCCGGGCTCGTGACTGGTGCCTTACCCCGGGCACCCTAGTGATACAACATCAGAGAAAATCAGCGGAAATAAAAATTAAAACATGAGACAAGACATAAAGTATGAAACAAAGCAACTAACACGGTCACCTTCCGAATATATACATATATATATCAACTCAACAGTTAAATCCTTTTACAAACCCCGCCACAACAAGATTACATGCACTCTAAGAATGTAACCATAACTATGACGGGACAGGGCCCCGCCATACCCCTGAATGTACAAGTAACTACACTGACAGGGGACTATACCAAAGATAAGCCTCCGAAGAAACGGAGCTTCCCAAAAAGCTGAACAGTGATCCTAAGAGCGGATCCACAACCGATGTACCTCTACTCGCGCATGAACGCAGCTTCGGCGAGGTCAAGACAACATGTACCAAGTATGTGAAATCAGAAATATCAGAATGAAATCATAATAGTCTATATAAAGCAGGAGACATGTATGATAACCAAACTACAGTCCATAATATATAAACAGTCATGTCAAGTCAGGGACTCACGCCCTCAAAGTCATTACTCAAGTATAACAATGGGTCTCACGCCCACAACATCAATCATGCCCGTGGAATACCTTCCTCACTGCCGGCAGTCTATGATATAATCACACTAAGAAGTACACATGAACACTAGGTCCCACATGTGTCATAACAACCGTACTAACAATACTATACAACCAAACCACGAAGCTGATACGGGGCAAGTACGAAAGCCGACTACCAGGTACCAAAGCCGTGTCACGTAGCTGACCGGGGCAAGTACGAAGGCTAACTACCGTGTACCAAGCGTCAGGTCACGAGACTTCGCCACTAAACTGAACGGAGCAAGTGCGAAGGCTAACTACCAGGTACCAAGGCCGAATCAGCCACGAGATGGGGCAAGTACGAAAGCCAACCACCAGATACCAAGGCCGAATCAGTAAAACCTCATGGAGAGCTAGTCCATGGAATAACACTATCAACAGGGAAACGAACCCTCATCATGGCCGCATACCCGTGGACCATCCATCGAGTCAGTATGCCCATGGACTATCATAGTGGAAGCATACCCGTGGGCCGCCCATCGTGTCAGTATGTCCAAAATGATCAAGAATAACACGACCGACCCTCCATCGAGAGACGCGGTAACATAAGAATACAACACTTGCACAACAAGGCTATCACACGCAAACATAGGCACGTTACACACAACTCAAGGTACTTTCATTTTATGACAAGTCCAGGTTTTAATCCCCAAAGTACTACGTACGTTAAATTCTTTTTAGAAGATCCATTTCTTTTACAAAAGTCACCCGATACCCGTAGTATCAAAATAAAGTGACTAACATTTTAAGTAAACCAAAACAACTTCCATACTTTCCTTTTTAAACCAAATTAAGACAATACCATGCCTTCTTTTTAGACCAAAACACTTCTCCTTTAAAGTCAAGTTACCATTTTAAAACCAATGATAAAACCATTCCTTTGTTTTCATAAAGTCGTTATAACTAACTTCCCATAAAGCTGTTATAACACTTTATGTTCTAAACCAAAAACTCTTCAATTCCACAAGTCTCTTTTCTTTTAAAACAATCACAAGTATTCTTTTAAAACTCAAATAACTTACTCTTTTCAAAACAAGTAACCTATACTTAAAATCAAGTTACTTCTCTTTTTCCGAAAACAAGTCGTTATAAGTCAAGTCTCTTATCTTTCAAGATCAAGTCTCTTAACTTTCAAAATCAATAAACCATTATTTTACCTACATAAAGTCGTTATAACTAACTTCCCATAAAGCTATTATAACACCCTATGTTTTAAACCAACCAAATCACTTAGCACATGTACGTCTACCGTACTACATAGTTCACAACAATCATGCTAGAAAAGATAGGAAGAGGTTCACATACCTCGCGACGATTATCGACAATTAGCAAAACACTCCACAGTATTGTAACTCTGCTAGCCTTTTCCACTCTTCAAGTAGAATATGCTACTCGAAGTACTGCAACCTATAAAGGCCACAAAACGCCTATCAACTCTTAGATCTCTTCGTAGAATATTCTAACTGCAAGATTCCTTATTCTACAGAAAATTCGGCAGCACCTCCCCCCCGATATCACACAAATCTCCTCCCCTACCAAGGCCCGCTACCAGGCCAACTACTCCCAGGGGATTACACGTCTAACCGGACGTGTTCAATTCTGCTTCACAATAATACAACACAAGTCTACTGTAAGTACAATCCAATGTAAATACAGTTCAATCCTTTATAATCATCCTTCCAAAATATCTTATACTCAAGTATAACTACTACAACATGTAATATCCAATTACAATAGGGGGACATAGATCATTACCTCGATAAGCCCAAAATTATCCAAGATTATAAGTCGATCCTGAGCAACGTTTAGCTCCAAATCCTTACGCTCCAACCCGCTCCAAGCGACCCTTAGAAGTTTCTAAACAACTTCTCTTAACACTTCAACCAAGCTTATGAAGATTTTTCTAGGGTTTCATTTTGCGACTTTTGGAAAAAGTAGTATTTCCGGGCTCCTAGTATTAAAACAACTTTGGAATACTACTAGGGATACTAGGCCAAGGTATTTGGGACTATACAATAATACTCAAAGTATTTTTCTTACACAAGAGGGGGGAGGGACGAAAACACTTCAAAGGGGAGGGAGTATTTTGCTTGGAAAAGCTCAAGTGTGGAATGAATTAGTCTTCAACCTTAAGGGGGTATTTATAGAGGGTTCAAGGGTCAAGATCAAGCAAGGTGTGTGGTCAAGATTGGGCCATGTGTGTGTGGGTCCCACCACACCACATGGCCAACGATTTCAATCTCCAAGTGGCATGGCCATTTCGCCAAGGGACAGCTGCTAGCCACTGTCCTCTCCATTCGGCCAAGTGACACATGGGGGTGACATGTGTCGCCCCCCGATTCGTCCAAAATATTTCGTCTCCCGAAAATATCCAAAATACCGAAAATCTCAAAAACAAAGCGGGCCCCACAAAACCTTAAATTTCTCCCGTGGGCCCCACGTGACCATTTCTGAAAATAAAATCCCAAAATTCTAATATAATCCAAGAAGTCCAAATAACAAATCTGGGAATCCAATTCCCATTAACGAACCTTTTTCTTCACAAAAACCGGAAACTTTTCTGTCGAAAAATCACATCTTTCTTTCTTTCCAAAATTTCTGTCGTATTCTCGTACGTACATCCTCACATGTATACCCTGGAACTACGGGGTATAACATTCTTCTCCCCTTAGAAACATTCGTCCCGAATGTTCCTTCTAAGTCTCCAAACACACATGCGTCGGTATAGTCTTCACTACTATACTTACGAAACCAATCCTGCCACCAATGGCCATAGTATAACATACGCGCAAAACTCAATCCAAGCCAACGAGGAATCGCCTCTAACATCACAAAAAGCTCACACCCATGGTCTAAAGGATACTTTCTTCCCCTCTTCACTTATAAAAAGGACACTTCCATCATTTTAACACATCTTAGCCTCTAATTCTTTCAAGGCCATTCCGGGCCTTCACGATCTGATTCTGGTCGAACGCATCCATGAACTCATACGATGGTTACCTAAACTTGGGCCTAGCACCCTCGTGACCCTATCACAAAGCGGGATCACCACAAATTGACCACATCTCCTTTCGGGCTGCGGGTTGACCCGCGAACGGTCCTCAACCCGACCCATAATCGCACCAAACTCTTGTCCCCCGATTCGGAACAATCTTACCTATCCAAGTCATGAAAGCTACCACTTTCATCTTACACAACCCAAGGAAATATCCCTCAATACATTTCATGTATACCAAGTGTTTCGACAAAGACTAACCGTAAAATCTTTTTCTCAGGACGGCCTTACATCTAAGGTCTCAACGTGTACTATTCTAAGGTTCACACCTTCCATGCCCCCATACTTATCCTTTCAACTAACCATGTTTTCTAACACATCAATAACACAACGCTATCCGATTACAACACTTAACACATCATCAATACATACTAGTCTCTAGAGGGTTAAGGATATACCTGTAAATAGGCGGTTCAAAGGACCGCTAAAACTGGGAACTTCCACCCCGACCTCTGCCGTAGCCTGCCGGTGCATGAACATCCTGCCTAGCTATCGAAGGCGAAGAACCCACAACAGATCCCGAAGGCCGAGTCTCAACATCCGCGCTACCTCTGGTCGGACAGTCTCTCGCCAAATGGCCCTGTTGTCCGCAAGCATAACAATCTCCCAAATTAGTACGACACTCTCCCTTATGAAGTTTTCCACAACGGCCACACTGAGACAAGGGTGACCTCATCCGGCGAGCACTCCTACTCCCCTGAAAATCTGAAACAGGAGCCACGACCGCTTCCCGAATACTCTGGATGCCTCAAGATCGCGAGGACCGCTCAGATCGACGGAGGCGCATAACTAGTCTCTGCCGAGGCGGTCCGCCAAAGTCGCCAAAAGACCGCTGTTCGCCTCTTCGCTGATCCCGGCCATTCCGCCGACCTCCGCCTCACACCTGCGTATAAGTCGCATGCGGCAATGTCCATGCCCTGAAGAGCTACACCCGAGCCTGCTCGCCAAGTAGTCATCGAGCCCGTGGCGTGGCGGTGCACTCGCCCTCCATATTAGCTACTAACGCAGGACATATCGAGCCAACGAGTCGAACTCTACGTTGTACTCCCGAATCCGCGTCCTCCCGCCTCAACATCAAAAATCTGGCCCGAGCCTCCTCATCCGTGGGGCAAGAAATGTGCAAGAAAGGCCCCTGAGAACTCGTCCCATACAGCTGGAAGCGCATGCTCCCCCCAGGAAAGTTCCCACGAATCAAACCAGTCGACTGCAGTATCACGCAGCCGATGCGAACCTAAGACCACCGACTCGGTCTCCGAAGCCTTGATCACTCTCATGATCCTCTCAGAATCGCCGGATAAACTCCCCGAGGGTCATCTCGCCTCTCGATCCATAGAACACCGTGGATCGCAACTTAAGAAGTCCCGGTCTCCAACTATCGCCCTGGGTGCACTCATCGTACCCGGCCCCGTCGTCCTCAAGTCTCGCCATAAACCTAACTAGTAATCGCCATCTCCTTGCAACCCATATCCTCTGCTCTGGCCGTGACCGGAGGCTCGTGCATCGTGGTCTCAGCAGCCATCGCCGCGGCTCTAAACTCGTTGGGCCGGGCGGCATCGTAGAATCCGCCGTCGTAGCACCACTGGGTAAAATCGGGCCTCGCTCGGTAACCCTCCGTGCTCTACTCGCAACTCCTTCGCTGCTTGCCCTTCTCGGGCTCGTTGCCTTGCGCGAGGCATAATCGATATAAAAGAATACGCCGAGGAGTCCAACTTACAACACACTCTAAGGCACGATCTCGAGTGAGAAGAATGGAAACTAATCCTAAATGTCTGCGCAGCCTCACGATTATAGATGTGGTGCACAACACACCGATAATCAAGACTTACTAGACACGGTCGTAGACACTTTCCGAGGACTAATCGCTCACGATACCACTTTTGTCACGACCCGATCTGGGCGTGATCGTGCCTTACCCCGGGCACCCTAGTGATACAACATCAGAGAAAATCAGCAGAAATAAAAATTAAAACATGAGACAAGACATAAAGTATGAAACAGGCTAACCAACACGGTCACCTTCCTGAATATATACATATATATATCAACTCAGCAGCTTAAATCCATTTACAAACCACGCCACAACAAGATTATAGACCTCTAAGAATGTAACCATAACTATGACGGGACAGGGCCCCGCCATACCCCTGAATGTACAAGTAACTACACTGACAGGGGACTATACCAAAGATAAGCCTCCGGAGAAACGGAGCTTCCCAAAACGCTGGACTGTGATCCTAAGAGCGCGGATCCACAACCGATGTACCTCTACCTGCGGCATGAACGCAGGCCCCGGGCGAGGTCGCATACAGTACAAAGTATGTGAATCAGAAATATCAGAAATGAAATCATAATAGTCTATATAAAGCAGGAGACATATATGATAACCAAACTACAGTCCATAATATATAAACAAATATGTCAAGTCGTGACTCACGCCTCAAAGTCATTACTCAAGTATAACAACGGGTCTCACGCCCACAACATCAATCATGCCCGGCAATACCTTCCTCATCACGCCAGCCTATGATATAATCACACTAAGAAGTACATGAACACTAGGTCCCACCGTGTCATAACAACCGCACTAACAATAATATACAACCAAACCACGGTCGACACGAGCAAGTACGAAGCCGACTACTGTGTACCAAGGCCATGTCACGTGTCGACCGGGCAAGTACGAAGCTAACTACTGTGTACCAAGGTCGTGTCACGAGACTTCGCCACTAAACCGAACGGGGCAAGTGCGAAGGCTAACTACCGTGTACCAAGGCCGAATCAGCCACGACGGCGGCAAGTAAAGCCAACCACCGATACCAAGGCCGAATCAAGAAACCTCATGGAGAGCTAGTCCATGGAATAACACTATCAACAGGGAAACGAACCCTCATCATGGCCGCATACCCGTGGACCATCCATCGAGTCAGTATGCCCATGGACTATCATAGTGGAAGCATACCCATGGGCCGCCCATCGTGTCAGTATGTCCAAAATGATCAAGAATAACACGACCGACCCTCCATCGAGAGACGCGGTAACATAAGAATACAACACTCGCACAACAAGGCTATCAAACGCAAACATAGGCACGTTACACACAACTCAAGGTACTTTCATTTTATGACAAGTACATGTTTTAATCCCCAAAGTACTACGTATGTTAAATTCTTTTTAGAAGATCCATTTATTTTACAAAAGTCACCCGATACCCGTAGTATCAAAATAAAATGACTAACATTTTAAGTAAACCAAAACAACTTCCATACTTTCCTTTTTAAACCAAATTAAGACAATACCATGCCTTCTTTTTAGACCAAAACACTTCTCCTTTAAAGTCAAGTTACCATTTTAAAACCAATGATAAAACCATTCCTTTGTTTTCATAAAGTCGTTATAACTAACTTCCCATAAAGCTGTTATAACACTTTATGTTCTAAACCAAAAACTCTTCAATTCCACAAGTCTCTTTTCTTTTAAAACAACAACAAGTATTCTTTTAAAACCCAAATAACTTACTCTTTTCAAAACAAGTAACCTATACTTAAAATCAAGTTACTTCTCTTTTTCCGAAAACAAGTCGTTATAAGTCAAGTCTCTTATCTTTCAAGATCAAGTCTCTTAACTTTCAAAATCAATAAACCATTATTTTACCTACATAAAGTCGTTATAACTAACTTCCCATAAAGCTATTATAACACCCTATGTTTTAAACCAACCAAATCACTTAGCACACGCGTCTACCGTACTACATAGTTCACAACAATCATGCTAGAAAAGATAGGAAGAGGTTCACATACCTCGCGACGATTATCGACAATTAGCAAAACGCTCCACAGTATTGTAACTCTGCTAGCCTTTTCCACTCTTCAAGTAGAATATGCTACTCGAAGTACTGCAACCTATAAAGGCCACAAAACGCCTATCAACTCCTAGATCTCTTCGTAGAATATTCTAACTGCAAGATTCCTTATTCTACGTAAAATTCGCAAAGACTCTCCCCGCTTATCACACAAATCTCTCCTACCAAGGCCCGCTACTGTGCCAACAACTCCTGTGGATTACACGCCTAACCTGACGTGTTCAATTCTGCTTCACAATAATACAACACAAGTCTCTGTAAATGCAGTCAATGTAAATACAGTTCAATCCTTTATAATCATCCTTCCAAAATATCTTATACTCAAGTATAACTACTACAACATGTAATATCCAATTACAATAGGGGGACATAGATCATTACCTCGATAAGCCCAAAATTATCCAAGATTATAAGTCGATCCTGAGCAACGTTTAGCTCCAAATCCTTACGCTCCAACCCGCTCCAAGCGGCCCTTAGAAGTTTCTAAACAACTACTCTTAACACTTCAACCAAGCTTATGAAGATTTTTCTAGGGTTTCATTTTGCGACTTTTGGAAAAAGTAGTATTTCCGGGCTCCTAGTATTAAAACAACTTTGGAATACTACTAGGGATACTAGGCCAAGGTATTTGGGACTATACAATAATACTCAAAGTCTTTTTCTTACACAAGAGGGGGGAGGGACGAAAACACTTCAAAGGGGAGGGAGTATTTTGCTTGGAAAAGCTCAAGTGTGGAATGAATTAGTCTTCAACCTTAAGGGGGTATTTATAGAGGGTTCAAGGGTCAAGATCAAGCAAGGTGTGTGGTCAATATTGGGCCATGTGTGTGTGGGTCCCACCACACCACATGGCCAACGATTTCATTCTCCAAGTGGCATGGCCATTTCGGCCAAGGGGACAAGTGGCTAGCCACTTGTCCCTCCAATTTCGGCCAAGTGACACATGGGGGTGACACGTGTCGCCCCCCGATTCGTCCAAAATATTTCGTCTCCCGAAAATATCCAAAATACCGAAAATCTCAAAAACAAAGCGGGCCCCACAAAACCAGAATTTCTCCCGTGGGCCCCACGTGACCATTTCTGAAAATAAAATCCCAAAATTCTAATATAATCCAAGAAGTCCAAATACCAAATCTGGGAATCCAATTCCCATTAACGAACCTTTTTCTTTACAAAAACCGGAAACTTTTTCGTCGAAAAATCACATCTTTCTTTCTTTCCAAAATTTCTGTCGTATTCTCGTACGTAAATCCTCACATGTATACCCTGGAACTACGGGGTATTACACCAGGGATCTGAACCAAAGATAAGCCTCCGGAGTAATGGAGCTTCTCAACAGCTGAACATTGATCCTAAGAGTAAGGATCAAAAACCTGTATAACTCTACTGCAGATTTAACGCACTTCGGGCGAGGTCGACAACAGTACCAAGTATGTGAAACTGAAAGTACTGTAATGAAATCGTAATAGTCTAAAATAAAGTTGGGGACATGTATGATAACCACATTAACAGTACACTATGCCTTACTAACAATGAGAGTGGACAAGAATAAACCTTGCCGGTTTTAAAACAGGAAGCTCATGATTAACCTAGGGCCATCCGCCCGTAGTATCATTCTGCAATCCTACTCCTGGGACTATTTCACCCGCATAGGCCGTATGGACCCGCATGAGGTAATTTCCTTGCATAGACTGTATCCGCCCGCATAGGTCGTATGGACCCGCATGAGGTAATCTCCTCGCATAGGACTGGTCCGCCCCGCATGGGACTATTTCACCCACATTAGCCTTACAGACTCGCATGAGTTATTCCTCGCATCGTGGGGATCAAATCCACGGAATATGCAAATGCAACTAGCCCGGAGAATGACCCAGTAATGAACAATACATCACTAGCACAACCGGCTATCATACATAACATAAGCACCACCGGCTTATCATACACAACATAAGCACCACCGGCTTATCATAATTATCATACACTCTCATTTTAGTTAACTTAAGGCACTAACATGTTATTAGAAATCCGGGAATTTAACCCAAATTACTACGTACTTCCGTTCCTTTAAACAATGAACCCTTTTTATATAAAAACCCAAGATACTAACACCCGTAGTATCAAGGCTTTTCTACTTTTCAAAACAAACTACTCACCTTTAGAAATTCATTTCAAGGCTTTGACGTTAAGTAACTTCTACATTCACAACCTAGGCAACTCATGCCTATAAATCAAGTAGACACTCTCTTAACCTTCCATAAAGCCGTTATAACTAACTTCCCATAAAGCCGTTATAACTCTTTATGTTTTAGACAATTACATTCTTTTTGAAATCAAGAGACTTATACTTTTAAAACCAAGTATCATATACTTTCAAATCATGTTTCATAACTTTCAGAATACTTCAAGTCTCTTCACCTTAGAAATCAAGTTACTTAACTTTAAAATAGTTCAAGTAATCAATACTTTCCAAACCAAGTATTCTATACATTTTCAAATCAAGAAATCTTTGTTTACCTTATTAGAATAAACCATTCTTTTAATATCACATAAAGTTGTTATACTAACTTTAGGCTTTAGACACCAAGACATCTTTAACCTTTAAAACAAATGAGTTAATTCTCTAACTCAACCAACTTAGACATTCTTAAACAAGTCAAGGATACCAAATGAAATTGAATTCATTTAAATCTCGTACGTCCACCATACTATACATTTATAGCTACTCATGCTCAAGAGATAAGAAAAGTTCCACATACCTCTCCGGCTCAATCCACTTGCCAAGTTGAAAACGCCGCACGTATAATGTCAACCTATAATGACCATAATACGTCCATCAACTACTAGCTTTCAATGTAGAATATTCCTAAGTATAAGGACTCTTAATTCCTACGAAACATCGGGCAACACTTCCTTTGTTTCTACGTACTTTTCCACCTTTTTCAAGGCCCGAAAATCAATAACCAAATGCCACATTTAAGGCTCAACAATTCAGAAAGTCAAAGAGGATTACACGCTTAACAGGACGTGTAGTAGCAATATATAATGAGACCAAGGGCTAGGATTAATCCAATTGTGTGGTCAAGATGTGGTCAAGTATCTCAAGCTCCACTTGACTATTTGACTTAGTCAATATTATCGAGCCAAATTGGCTATTCTATACTCATCCATTTCTCCCAAGATGACTGTCACGCCCCGAACCCCGGGCCCGTGACTGGTGCCCTACCTGGGCACCCTTCTACCTTAACAACTAAGAAAACTGCGGAATTTAAATAACACCTTATTTTTTTTTTTAAAACCAACGTACGTGCAAGGGCAAAGCCGATAAGGCTGCCATATAATATACGTAATAAAAAGACACTACACTGCACATGAGTCCAATCCCACATATGAATACGCACTTCAAGAGTTATATCAACTATGACGGACAAGGCCCCGCCTGCACCCATAATCGCATAAAAGCCTGCATCAAAGAACTTATACCAAAAAGATAAACTCCAATGTAAGGAACTATCCAAAACTCGAGCAGGTCCTACACTGCAGATCACCAAACAAAGATACCTAAACTCACAGATGAACGCATTTCAAGGAGGTCAAGAAAGAATGTACCAAGTATGTGAAACAGTAAGTACTATAATGAAATCATAACAGTCTAAACAAAACAGGAGACATGTATGATAGCCAACCTACAATACACAATACATAAGCAGTCATATCAAGCCAGGGACGCATGCCCTCAAAGTCACTACTCAATTATAACTATGGGTCTCACGCCCATAATATCAATCATGCCCGTGGAATCCTTTCTTACTGCCGGCAGTCCATGATATAACAATATCCCTCGTGGTCGCATGCCCTTAATCCCACATCGTATAAGCATGACCGTGGGTAATACAAACAAATCCGAATCTAACCCGCCTCGGTCACACGCCTAATCCCACATCGTATAAGCATGTCCAAGGAGTATCCTCGTGGTCGCATGCCGAATCCCACATCGTATAAGCATGACCGTGGGGTAATACAAACAACCGGAAGCTAACTCGCCTCGGTCACATGCGCCTAATCCCACATCGATAAGCATGTCCAGAGTATCCTCGTGGTCGCATGCCGGAATCCCACATCGTATAAGCATGACCATGGGTAATACAAACAACCGAATCTAACCCGCCTCGGTCACATGCCCCTAATCCCACATCGTATAAGCGTGTCCAAGGAGTATCCTCGTGGTCGCATGCCCCTAATCCCACATCGATAAGCATGACTGGGTAACACAAATAATGAAGCATACCCGTGGAATCCCACTCACCGTTGGTACGCCCAAGTAAACTTACAATAAGGCAAACACCCTCCAACCGAGAGTCGCGCCACGTAATAAAACATAATACTTGTACTCAAATGCCAAAGACCAAGACACATTGGCAATTCTCAATTAAACAAGCCAAAGTACTTATCAAGGCACACATAGAATAATTCTCAATTAAACAAGCCAAAGTACTTATCAAGGCACACATAGAATAATTCTCAATTAAACAAGCCAAAGTACTTATCAAGGCATACATAGAATAATTCTCAATTAAATAAGCCAAAGTACTTATCAAGGCATACACAGAATAATTCTCAATTAAACAAGCCAAAGTACTTATCAAGGCATACATAGAATAATTCTCAATTAAACAAGCCAAAGTACTTATCAAGGCATACATAGAATAATTCTCAATTAAACAAGCCAAAGTACTTATCAAGGCATACACAGAATAATTCTCAATTAAACAAGCCAAAGTGCTACGTACGTACATTCTTTTCAAAAGACTCCTTTTTATGTAAAACCCCAAGATACTAACACACGTAGTATCAAGGTGTGTCTATTTTTCAAAGTAAGTTACTACACTCTTAGAAAACTCATTTCAAAGATTGAAACCAAGTAACTTCAAATTTTCACAATCTAGGCAACTTATGCCCATTAAACAAAATAGACAACTTTCTTAACCTTCCATAAAGCCGTTATAACCAACTTCCCATAAAGCCGTTATAACCCTTTATGGTTTTAGACCTATTCATTCTTTTTTATAACCAAGAGACTTATACTTAAAACCAAGTATCACATACTTACAAATCAAGTTTATTAACTTTCAAAATACTTCAAGTCTCGTAATATTTAGAAAACAAGTTTCTTCTACTAAATCATATCATTTCTCCTCTTTTAAACCAATTAAGTAAATCACTCCTTTAACTCCCCTAAAGTCATTACAACAACCCTTAGGTTTTGGAACTAAGGCACTAGCCAAAAGGTTTGGACACCACTTCCTTTTCAAGACTCTATGTACTTTAAGTAAAATACTTTCACTTTTAAGAATCCAAACTTCACTAAGGAAATGGATTATACAACTTACAATTTAAACATCAAAGTACAATCAAGGGAGTACATGTAATCGAATTCTATTTTAGGCAATCCAAATACAACCAAGGAATGGATCATTTAAGGAGTAGGACATACTTTCTTTATCTTAAGGAATCATGCTAGAAGAGGAGATAGTTCACATACCTTTTCGGCTAAATCCACAAGCTAAGCTGAATACGCCGTACGTAGAAGTTTCTAACGTAGAATAATACTAAGTATACGGTCTCTAATTCTACGGAAAATCGGGCAGCACTTCCTTTGTTTCTACTCACTTTGCCACCTTTTTCAAGGCCGAATACAATAACCAACATGCCACATTTAAGGCTCAAAACAACAACCAAGCAAAGGGGATTACACGCCTTACAATACGTGTAAAATTCCGCCCCACAATTAATACGAAGTAGTTCCATATTCAAGCCATTCTCGGCCAACAACATAACCAACAATTCAAAGTCTTCCAATCCTTTTCCAATTCCAAGTTCTAAGGTCTAACATGTCATATAGTCATAAATAACTTCAACAACTACAATTTCCTTCTTTTTACCACATGCGACGACTTAAACTAATAATCGACTTGAATTGTAATCTTAAGGCTAAACATGCTAGTTTTCGGATTAGGGTTCCAATAGCCAATATAATTATCAAACTTCATACTATACATCTCATGCTTGCTAATATCCATAGCTACAACAATAAGTAAACCTTAATTGCTAAAACGACAAGAATTATACCTTTACAAGCCCTTAAAATTTTCAAGATTCAAAGTCGCTCCTTAGAAATTCTTAGCTCCTTTCCTTAGGTTCCAATCCGCTCCAAGCACTCCTTAGAAGCCTATGAAGAACTCATCTTCAAGTTCCAACTTCAAAGTTGAAGAACTCCTTAAGTTTCCGCCTTGCGACTAATACGAAAACGTCATTTTTCTGAAATCTTTCTATTGAGATATCCTTACAATACCCTTAGGGACATTGGGTTAAAGTCTTGTAGACAAAGGATCAAAACTACAAAATTTTGTGTGGGAGAAAGCTTGAACCCGTGAGCAACTAAGGGACAAGAACAAGGTTTCTAATTTTCTAAGTGTTGAAGACAAGTCTTGCACTAGTAGTAAGCTTATATAACACATTGGATGGCTTAGATTATCACAATTGTGTGGCTAGGATGAGGATCATTAATTAAATAGCCAAGTGGACAAGTTGACCTTGGTCAACAATCTCAAGCTTTGAAGACTTGATCTTTTACCATGGTCAATGACCATTTTACCCCTAATATTTTCGTCCAAGACCATATATGTTGGGGTGCCACGTGTCGCCCTCTCATTCGTCCATAAAATTCTGTAACCCTCGTGGGCCCCACAAAACGTAAAATTCCTCGGGTGGGCCCCACATGACCAAATCCGTAAAAACAAATTTCCATAATGTTAATAAGTTCCATACTCTTCAAATAATGCATTTTGAGAATTCAATTCTCAACAACGAACATTTTTCCTTTCCGACGTTCGGAATATTTTCCGTCGGAAAAACAATTCCTCCTTTCGTACTAATTTCCAAATCTTGATTCCTTACATACCTTCTCTTATACATGTGCTGGACTTACGGGGTGTAACATTCTTCCCCCCTTAGAAACATTCGTCCCCGAATGTTCTTAGTCGGTTGTCAAGCTATACAAACTCCGGCATAAACTCTATACTATGCCTATCAATCAAAACTGCACAAGACCAACGATGCCACACATGGCCACCACATAACATATGTAAACATATCAATGGACCTTCCGTACACGACCTCTTCTCTCAAAACTCGAAGGTTACAGTCTTCTCAAACTCGGGATCCTTAGAGGTTCCTTTCTTTTCTTACTTGTCATACTTTCTCGTACTTCCAAACTTATTTAGTACATGTACAAAATCAACTAGACTTGGGCATTGCATCCTCGTGACCCTATCACATAACGGGACCATTTCTAACTGTCATCACCCCAATCCATACTACCGGTTGACCCGAAATGAGTCCATAACCCGACCCATCGTCACACTTAACAACTCATTCGTAGACTGAAGAAAATCTCTCTTATATCAAGGTACTTCTCACCCTATCCCCCTATTCACTAGAGGTTCGGCACATAAACCAAAAGTATTTCTACTGCACATCTTCCCTATTGTCACGACCCGATCCCGGGCCCGTGAGTGGTGCCTTACCCCGGGCACCCTAGTGATACAACATCAGAGAAAACCAGCGGAAAATAAAACTTACACAAGAAACAAGATATATGATCATAAAACAGGCCAACCAAACGGTTACCTTCCAATAAAGTATATATATATAACTTTTTCAAAACGAACAGTTTAATCCTTTTTACAAACCCTGCCCACAACAAGCATTTACGCACCTCTAAGAGTTTTTATACAACATGACGGGACAGGGCCCCGCCATACCCCTGAATGTACAAAAAAACCTACAACTCAGGGTAACATACCAAAAGATAAGCCTCCGGAGGACGGAGCTTCCCAACGTTGAACCGTGATCCTAAGAGCGAGGATCAACTACCGATGTACTCTTACCTGCGGCATGAACGCAGCCCCTCGAAGGAGGTCAGTACAACAGGTACCAAGTATGTGAAACTGAAAATACTGCAGTTAAATCATAACAGTCTACATAAAGCGGGAGACATGTATGATAACAAAAATACAGTACGCAATCATAAAAGCAGTCAAGTCAGGGACTCACGCCCTCAATGTCATTACTCAATATAACTATGGGTCTCACGCCCACAACATCAATCATGTTTGCATCATGGCCACATGCCCGACTCGTGACGGTAGACATGTCCATGATGCAATAATAATAACAATGCCGCACGCCACATGCCCCTGACTCGCCGGTGTAGACATGTCCATGTAACCACAACAACAATATCTTGGGTGATCAACCCGCGCACGGCCACACGCCCCGAATTGCGACGGTGTAGACATGTCCATGTAACCACAATAACAATATATCGGGTAATCAACCCTGCTGCATGGCCACATGCCCCCGGAATTCTGCATCGGTGTAGACATGTCCATGATGTAACAATAATAACAATATACCGCACAACCAGGCTATCACAAACAAGCTCAAGCAAATTACCATACTTCTAGACTTTTATAAAAGATCCACTCTTTCTCAAGAAGTCACCTGATATCAACATTTGCACAACAAAGGCTATCACAACAAGCATAGGCGAGTTACACAACAACAAGCATAGGCGATGTAACGACTGCCCGGTTCGCATCGTGCCTTACCTCGCACCCTAGTGATACATACATCGTAGAAAATCAGCGAACATAAAACATGAGTCATTTAACAAGAGATATAATAAATAAACAAAGCAACCAAAACAGCTTGCCTTCAAGATATACATAAAACACGAACAGTTTAATCCTTTTACAACCCCGCCACAACAAGATTACTGCACTCTAAGATATACACGACTACGACGACGGGGCCGCCATACCCCGAATGTACAAGAACCTACAACTCGGGAACACCTACTAAAAGATAAGCCTCCGAGAAACGGAGCTTCAAATGCGTTGAATCGTGATCCTATGAGCGAGGATCCACGATCGATGCCTCTTACCGCGGCATGAACGCACTTCAAGTAGGTCAAGATAACAGTACCAAGTATGTGAAACTGCATAATATCAGAAATGAAATCATACTAGTCTATATAAAGCAGAGACATGTATGATAACCAAACTACGCTCACAACATAAAACGATCATCACTCCAATATAACTATGGGTCTCACGCCCACAACATCAATCGTTCATTATGGCCGCATGCCCCGAATCTCAGACGGTGTAGACATGTCCATGATGCAACAATAATACCAATGTCCCATGGCCACATGCCCCTGACCGTGATCGGTGTAGACATGTCCATGTGACCTCAACAACAAGACAAAGAATCCAAATGGAAGCATACCCGCGCGCTACGATCGTGGTCGGTATGTCCAAAGGGAAAAATAAGACAACATTCCAAATGGACGATACCCGCGCGCCACGATCGTGTCGGTATGTCCAAAGGGAAACAACAAGGCGGTAATCTAAATGGAAGCATACCCGCGCGCTACGATCGTGTCGATGTCCATAGCGATGCACAACAATAATACTATCAGAACGCATCTGCGGAATTTCTCCGCCACCGCACGCCCAAGTAAGTTCTCAACAAGTCAACCGACCTCCATCGAGACGCGGTAACACGAATACAACGCTTTGCACAACAAAGGTTATCACAATAAGCATAGCCAAGCTTCACAACAACAAGCATAGGCAAGTTTCACAACAACACAAAGTACTTTCATTTTATACCAAAGTCCGGTTTTAGCCTAAAGTACTACGTGACGTTAAATTTTGTAAAAGAGATCCATTACTTTTATCAAAGTCACCCGATACCGTAGTATTAGAATGACCAACCCACATTTTTAAGTAAACCGTAACACTTTCCTTTTAAAATCAAGTACCAACATTCTTTTCCTAAGTTCCGGTTGCCTAGTTTCAATTACTCCAACTTCTCATTTTCAAAAGGTTTCATAGTTCCCAAACTTAATCACTGATTCCTTTTAGAACAATTGAGTAACATATGTCATATATGTGAGTAGTTTATTCTTGTTTATAACGATCTTATTACAAACCATGATCTAGAAAATGTAATATCATTTTGTCTCATCTTAGCTTCTATGCAGATGGAGGTTTCTAACGGTTTTAATACAACACATCATTATTCAATACATTTTCCTTTTATTTACGCCGCAGTGGTCCTGTCGATACACATTCTCGATTCCCAAATCAAGAAACATTATCCCTTTAAAACCAAGTACTCATTACTCACGAATGAGGTTTCACACAAACATCCACATTAAAACAAATAAGTTAAGTCTCTTATCTTATAAGATCAAGTCTCTTAACTTCTAACATCAAGAAACCATTTTCACTTACATAAGGTCGTTATAACTAACTTCCCATAAAGCTATTATAACACCCTATGTTTTAAACCAACCAAATCACTTAGCACTGTGACGTCTACCGCACTACATAGTTCACAACAATCATGCTAGAAAAGATAGGAAGAGGTTCACATACCTCGCGACGATTTATCGACAATAAGCAAAATGCTCCAAGTACTACAACCTTGCTAGCCCTTTCCACTCTCGAGTAATACGCTACTCTTAGTACTTTCACCTATAAAGGTCACAAACGTCTATTAACCCCAAAACACAAGTTTTCTATCTTTCTATAGAAAATTGAAGACTTCCCCGCAACAACAGAAATCTCCTCCTTCTATCGAGGCTCGGCTACCAAGCCAACCAGGGGGTTTACACGCCTAACCTGACGTGTACAATTCTACACAAGTCTCTTCGCAATACAATCCTATGTAAATACAAATTCGATTCTTTATTCTTCAGCTTAAGTCAAAAGACATTGCGAATACTAAGTAGTTCCATATATAGTATACTTGACTATATATTCTAACAAACATGTAATTTCCAATTACAATAGAGGACAAGATAATTACCTCAATAAGCCCAAAATTATCCAAGTGATAATGTCGATCCTGAGCAAGGGGTAGCTCCACTCCGGGCGCTCCAAACCACTCCAAGAAACCCTTATAAGTTCTCACCCACGTCTCCTAACTTACTTCCACCAACTATGAGGCTTTCCGTAGGGTTGCGGGTTGAGACTAAAAAGGACAAAAGGTAGTATTTCCGGGCTCTACGATGAGGTATCTTTGGAATACTACAAGGTACAAGGCTAAGGTATTTTGGTCATTATAACAATACTAGGAGTATTTCTATACCACAACAAGGGTATTATACGAAACAACTAGGCTAGTGGGTACCCCACGGCCAAGCCTCACCAAGGGGGAGGGGGAAGCCTCTCGGCCAAGCTCCTCAAAAGGGGGGTAGACCTTTGACGAGAACAACACTAAAGGGGAGGATATTTCAAGACTTAGAATGAAATGAGGGATGAAGAAGAAACCTTCAAGCAAGGGGTATTTATAGGGACACCAACGGACAAGATCAAGCCATGTGGGGGGCAAGTGGATGGCCAAGATTGGCACAAGTGCACCCTAACCTACTCCTTAAATCCCTCACAAAACAAAGACCCATGAAAAGGGCCTTAAAAACCTCCTAGCCGTGGCCCTCTCAAACCGTCAATGAGGGTGACAAGTGTCACCCTCCCGTTGGTCCAAAAATGTTCCGCCGCTCGGAAAAATCCGCAAAAATACAAAACGACATAGCCGGAATTTTCCCTTCGCAAGTTACGCAAAACGTTTCGTCGAAAAACGACTCTAACCGGGTGTTGTGCACAAAGGTAACTTCGGCCAAGCCACCTAGGCGGGGGTGACACGTGTCACCCTCCTATGCCCTCAAAAAACGTCTTTCGAAAAATATCCACAATGGCCAAAATCTCGAAAACAAAGTGGGCCTACAAAATCAGTAAATGTCTCCCGGGGGCCCCACGTGACCAGTTCCGAAAATAAAATCTCAAAATTCTAATATAATTTAAGAAGCCCACATACCAAATCTGGGAATCCAATTCTTATTAACGAACCTTTTTCTTCACAAATAACCGGAAACTTTTCCGTCGAAAACTCACATCTTTCTTTCTTTTCAAAATTTACGTCAGATTAAGACGCATCGTCACGACCAACCCGGCCCGTGGATCGTGCCTTACCCCGCACCCTAGTGACACAACATCGAGTAATCGGAACATAAAACACATACATGAAACAAGTGAAGTACAAAACAAGAATCGAGGAAAACTTGCCTTTCTAAGATATATAAATAACAACTTTTACAAATGAGCAGTTTAATCCTTTTACAAACCCCGCCACAACGATTACATGCACCTCTAAGAAATGATACGACAACAATGGCGGGACGGGGCCGCCATACCCCTCGAATGTAAGCACCTACAACAACAGGACTATACCAAGATAAGCCTCCGAGGAACGGAGCTTCCCACACGCCGAATCGTGACCCTAAGAGCGAGGATCAACGATCGTGTACCTCAACTGCGGCATGAACGCGGCTTCAAGGAGGTCGATAACAAAAATTTGTATGTGAAACGAAAATACATATCGTAAATGAAATCATAGCGATCATATAAAGCAGAGACATGTATGATAACCAAACTACGCTTACAACAAAGCGATGTCGAGTTAGGGACTCACGCCTCAAGTCATCACTCAAGAATAACAATGGGTCTCGTGCCCACAACATCAATCATGCCCGTGGAATACCTTCCTCACCGCCAGCCTATGATATAAAAGCACCAAGGAACACACATGAACACCGGGTCCCACTCGTGTCATAATAAAATCAGACGGTAAGTACGAAGGCATAGCCGACTACTAAAAACCCACGTACTAACAAGGTCATGAATCAGATTATAAGATCTGTCCGTCACATGATCAAAGCCGCCGCTTGCCCGCAGATCATGTACGCGTCTAACCTCGAACTCCCGCACTCCGCATAGGCCAATCTCATCGCCCGCATGAGGTATTCCCGCATCGAGGGTAGCTACTCGCATCGCCCCGACTTCGCACCGCATGGCCACATGGACCGCATGCCCATAAAGGACGCGTACACTAACCGGAACTCTCGTAGCTCGCGATAGGCCCCGGGACTGCATGAGGTATTCTCGAATCATAGGTCCATCGACTACCGAGTCTACCCCAGACGGAGGCGACTTAACCCCCGGAATCATCTCAAGAGATGAATGCCACAATACTATCATAACGACTGATAGTTAATAAGCACAATCAAGGGAAACCCCTTCACACAAACATCACAAGATACTAACACACGTAGCATCCCAACACGTTTACTTATCAAAGCAATCAAGAAAGTATTACAAGGCTATCACAAACCAATACAATCAAGTTGTTCACACAAGGTACCTTCTACTATATGATTAACAAGATCGGGTTTTTATCCCCAAAGTACTTCATACATTAACTCTTTAAAAGATACGTTACTTTCACAATGTCACACAATACCCGTAGAATAAAATAGAGTGACTATCCTTTTAAAGTAAATCAATTACTTCTCTTTGTAAAATCAAGTAGCAACATTCTTTTCCAATGATCAAGTTTGCCTAATTTCCAATGTTCAAGTTTCTCATTTTAGAAAGGTTTCGTAGTTCATAGTCTTATTCATTTGAGAATATAATTCTCCTTAAAACTATCTGAAAAACATAAGTCTTATATGTGAGTAGGATATTCTTGTTTATAACAATCTTATTACAGCAGCCATGATCTAGGAAATATCATTTTGTCTCATCTTAGCTTATATGCAGATGGAAGTTTCTACTGGTTTTAATAATACTTAATTAGTCAAAAGCATTTCCTTTTATTAACGCTGCAGTGGTTTGTCGATACACATTCTGATTTTCGAAATCAGTAAAACATTCTTAGGCCGTTATACCTAACTTCCCATAAAGCTAGTATAACTCTTAAGTTTTTCAAAAAAACCAAGTATTACTTCTTCTTTCAAAATGATTCAAAAATCTTTTGAAATACTTCAAGTTCTTTATTAACACATAACAAGCCAGTTATAGTTCAAATCAGTACCTTTTAAAAACCACATGTATTTTCTTACCAACATAAAGTCATATAACCAACTTCCCATAAAGTCGTTATAACACTTTATGTTTTAACCCAATCACATACATTTAGCACATGACGCTCACCGTACTACATAGTTCACACATATCATGCTAGAAGAGATAGGAAGAAGTTCACATACCTCGCGACGATTATCGACTAAATAGCAAAACGCTCCAAGTACCTCAAACCGCCGGCTACTCCCTAAGCCAAGTAGATCGCGCCACGCATAGTACTTCAACCTATAAGGCCACAAGGCGCTTATTAACATTTAGATCTCATCGTAGAACATTCTATCAAAATTCGCAAAGACTCTCCCGCAACAACAGAAATCTCCTCCTCTAACGAGGCCGCTACCAAGCCAACCAGGGGGTTATGATCTAACCCTAACGGTACAATTCTACTCCACGGTACTACTACACAAGTCTCCAGAATACAACCCTATGTAATTACAACAAGACTCTCTTTAAATTCAGGCTTAAGTCGCAAGACATTGCCGTAAGTATTATTCAGGCTTAAGTCAAAAGACATTGCCAATAACTACGTTCAGTTCTAATATATAGTATACTTCAACTATATATTCAAGCAATCATGTAATTTCCAATTTACAATAGAGGGACAAGATAATTACCTCGATAAGCCCATAATTATCCTAGCTTAAAGTCGATCCTGGGCAATCGTTTAGCTCCAACTCCGAGCGCTCCAACCCGCTCTAAACCACCCTTAGAAGTTCTAACCAACTTCTACACAATACTCCAACGGACTATGGAGATTTCCCTAGGGTTTCGGTTTGGTGACTGACGGGAAGTATAATAGTATATCTGGGCTTTTTGTAAAGGTATAACCTTAGAATACTACAAGGTATTGGCTAAGGAAATTTGGGCATTATAACAATACTTTTGAGAGTATTTCTACCAAGAGAGGGGGGTATTATACGAAACAACTAGGCTAGTGGGTATACCTCGGCCTACCCCACTAGGGGGGAACTCTCGATGGGAGGGAAGGCTTTTGACGAGAACCTCTAGAAGGGAGAGGAGGGATTTTAACACTTAGAATATTTTTGGATGAAGAAGTTCATCAAAGGAGGGGTATTTATAGGTCGAGGATGGCCAACCAAAGGCCAAGATCAATCCATGTGTTAGGCAAGTGTAGGGCTAGGATTTACCAAACACAAATATCCTACCTACCTCGACTTTGTGCCAAGGCACACAAACGTGCCAAGCTTAGCCATTTTCGTCCAATGGACGATTTGAAGTCCACCAATGAGAGGGTGCCAAGTGGCGCCCTCTTGTTGGTCCAACACGTTTCGTCTCTCGGAAAAATCCGCAAAAATTAAAAATGACATAGCCGGAAATTCCCTACGAAGCCGTGGAAAACGCTTTCGTCAAAACGACTCTAAACGGGTGTTGTGAACAAAATTAATTCGCCAAGCCTTAATACAAGTTCAAATTTTCTACGCACGCCACACGCATATACCGAAAATACGGGGTATAACATTCTCCCCTCCTTAGAAACATTCGTCCCGAATGTTCCTTCTAAGTCTCAAAACAAACGCGCGCCAGTATAGTCTTCACTACTATACTTACGAGAACAAACCTGCCACACATGGCCACAGAAACAACTGCGCAAAATACTCATCCAAGTCCACGAGGAAACACCTCTAACATCACCACAACCACCTCTCTCCAGGGTCTAAAATATACTTCCTTCGTACCTTCTCTCTACAAAAGAAATGATCACATCTATGCTCGCCATACATGCTCGCTTCTCTTTACTCGTCGTAGATACCACTTTGTCACTTTGTCGCGAGCCTTGCTCCGACGACCCAACAAATGGTACCGGGCTGATTGCGATCCCGGAGGATGTCGTACACTCAAACTCCTACCACATTCTGATACGGCCGTTATCTAAAACTCGGGTTACTATCTCTAACGTGGTCATCATTAAGTGGGAACACTCGGATGGATCTCCGATACTTTTCCGAACATCACAATACGAAAAGACCGGACGATCGCTTCCCACGCCGACGGCAAATGCTAACATATAGGCAACCCGCCTATCCTTCACATGAACTCACAAAGGCCCAAAGTAACTCGGGCTAAGTTCCTCTGCTTTCCAAACATGCCACACCCAACCCGGTGGTACTTTCAAGAAGACCGACCACAACTCGAACTCTAAGCGTCGCCGCCGATTATCCGCACGATTTCTCCGAGCTGCCGTAACTTCTTCTAGACAAGCTTTCACTATCCACATCACCGGAACAAGCTCAACCAATCGTCAACCTTGCCAACCTCGAACCAATCGACCGCAACTTACACTTCCGCCTTACAAGGCTTCATAAGGCGATATCCGAACACCGAAATGGTAGATCAAACACTACCTCCACAGGAGACAACAATCCCCACAACTATCCCTGAAATCCACGCACTGGCCCGAGGGCGAATGCGATTCTGAGACTCACCTGAGTTCTTAACCCTGCCTGGTAAACTTTTTAGAAAACGAAAATAACCGCAACCTGGGCTTCACAGTCTGACATAAGGAAAAGGAAGGCACCCCGCAGCCTTTCAACCTTCGATAACTCAACACAACGAGTAAACGGTCCCGAACGAAGAACACGATGGGCTGCCCCATCGACCCACCACCGGTCGAACGATCCACGAACTCAGTCACGTTAATCGAACATGGGCCTAACACCTCGTGACTACCACAAGGCGGGACCACCACAACCGACTTCACCACCAAACAGCCGCGGGTTGACCCGCATCATGGCCTCAATCCGACCCGTCAACGAGCACAACACTAGTTCCCCGATTCGGAACAGTCTCACTAATCACGTTACGAAAACCTAGCGGTCTTCTTAGCTCAACTACCCCCTTTCATTCCACACTACTAGGGACCTATCCCAACCATAACTCACGCACTATGCACTCCGGCAAGTGGTCAAACATAACACTACCCCTTTCTCGAGATGGCCTCACCTCTAAGGTCTCTACGTAAAGCTCTAAGGCTCACACCTTCTCTATCCCCAAAATCTTACTCGGTTAAACAACCATGATTTCAAATCACAACTAACATATCGCTATCGTAACATAGCACCTAAGGTATACTCACCTTATCACCTATACAAAACTCTGAGGGTTAAGGATAGATCTATGTTCATCGCTTCACTCCCTTAGTCGTTTAATCAAACTCGCCTGTAGGCATAGCTAAGGAGACGACGAACTACCCACCGATCACGAAGGCTAAGTCCTCCGCAAGGACACTCTTTCGACAACGCACTTAACGGTCATAGGTACAACACGCATCAACTAAAAGACGACATTCCTCGATGACGCCGCCACATGTGAACACCGAAAAATCGAATCGGATGGTCGAACCTACGTGTAGCCGTGGAACCTAAGCTCGAGCTCGACCAACTCCCGCGTACCGAACGCCCCAAAATCGTGGAGGACTCGCCAGACCGTGGATGTGCATAATCTAATCTGCCGCGAGGCGACTCGCCAAAAGTTACTAAAGGACCTTCCGCTCGCCTCTTCTCGTGTCCTTCGTTAACTCGCCGATCTCTACATCGCCTCGGCCACGCGCATAAGCCCGCATACGTGCCATGCTCAAGCTTAATCAAGAATTACTTGCACAACCTCTTTAGATAGTCCGCAAGACTCGCGGTACATCGGTATACTCTCCGTAGCCAAATCTATAGCTAGTAATGTGGTCGCCTTTGCAATCTAAATTCTCTGTTCTGGCCGTGGAATCAAGGTTCATATATCATGGCCGCAGCAGGATCGCCACGCTGCCAAACTCTTTGGGGCTAGTGACGTCGCAGAACTCCCCGAATGAAGCACTACCCTAGGTAAAGATTGGGCCTGTGCCCTCGTAACCCTCAGAACTCTACTCGCAGCTCCCTCGGCTGCCCTGCCCTCCTGGGCCCGGGTTGCCCTACGCGGAGGCATAACGGTAAGGGAAAGAAATACATTAGAGGGTCCAACTTACAACACAGCTCTAAGGCACGATCTCAGAGTGAGAAGAATAGAAACCAATCCTAAATATCCTATAGCCTCCTGATTATTGGTGTGGTGCACAACACACCGATAATCAAGACTCATCGATACGGTCGTAGACACTTTCCGAGGATTAATCGCTCGATACCACTTTTGTCACGACCGAACCGGCCCGTGGATCGTGCCTACCGGGCACCCTAGTGACACAACATCGAGTAATCGGGAACATAAAACACATACATGAAACAAGTGAAGTACAAAACAAGAATCGAGAAAACTTGCCTTTCGATATATAAATAACAACTTTTACAAATGAGCAGTTTAATCCTTTTACAAACCCCGCCACAACAAAGATTACATGCACTCTAAGAAATGATACGACAACAATGGCGGGACGGGGCCCGCCATACCGAATGTAAGCACTTACAACAACAGGGACTATACCAAGATAAGCCTCGAGGAACGAGCTTCCCACACGCTGAATCGTGACCCTAAGAGCGAGGATCAACGATCGTGTACCTCAACTGCGGCATGAACGCAGCCCCAAGGAGGTCGATAACAGTACCGAGTATGTGAAATCAAAATACATATCAGAAATGAAATCATAGCGATCATATAAAGCAGAGACATGTATGATAACCAAACTACGGTTTACAACAGCGATCATGTCAAGTTGTGGACTCACGCCTCAAGTCATCACTCAAGAATAACAATGGTTCTCAGGCCCACAACATCAATCATGCCCGTGGAATACCTTCCTCACCGCAGATCTATGATATAAAAGCACCAAGGAACACACATGAACACCGTGTCCCACTCGTGTCATAATAAAATCAGACGGTAAGTACGAAGGCATAGCCGACTACTAAAACCCACGCACCAACAAGGTCATGAATCGTATCATAAGATCTGTCTGGACCGCCACATGATCAAAGCCGCCGCTTGCCCGCAGTATCAATGTACGCGTCTAACCCTGGAACTCCCGCAGCTCCGCATAGGCCAATCTCATCGGCCCGCATGAGGTATTCCCCGCATCGAGGGTAGCTACTCCCCGGCATCGTCCTGGACTTCGCAGTCCGCATGGCCACATGGACCGCATGCCCATAAAGGACGTACACTAACTCGAACTCGTAGCTCGCGATAGGCCCCGGACTGCATGAGGTATTCTCGAATCATAGGTCCATCGACCCGCCCGAGTCTACCCCGCAGACGGAGGCGCTTAACCCGGAAACATCTCAAGAGATGAATGCCAAAAAACTATCATAACGACTGAAAGTTAATAATCACAAACAAGCGAAAACCCTTCACACAAACATCACAAGATACAAAAACACCTATAATCCCAACGCGTTTACTTATCAAAGCAATCAAGAAAGTATTACAAGGCTATCACAAACCAATACAATCAAGTTGTTCACACAAGGTACCTTCTACTATATGATTAACAAGATCGGGTTTTTATCCCCAAAGTACTTCATACATTAACTCTTTAAAAGATACGTTACTTTCACAATGTCACACAATACCCGTAGAATAAAATAGAGTGACTATCCTTTTAAAGTAAATCAATTACTTCTCTTTGTAAAATCAAGTAGCAACATTCTTTTCCAATGATCAAGTTTGCCTAATTTCCAATGTTCAAGTTTCTCATTTTAGAAAGGTTTCGTAGTTCATAGTCTTATTCATTTGAGAATATAATTCTCCTTAAAACTATCTGAAAACATAAGTCTCATATGTGAGTAGGATATTCTTGTTTATAACAATCTTATTACAAAGACCATGATCTAGGAAATATCATTTTGTCTCATCTTAGCTTATATGCAGATGGAAGTTTCTCGGTTTTAATAATACTTAATTAGTCAAAAGCATTTCCTTTTATTAACGCTGCAGTGGTTTGTCGATACACATTCTGATTTTCGAAATCAGTAAAACATTCTTAGGTCGTTATACCTAACTTCCCATAAAGCTAGTATAACTCTTAAGTTTTTCAAAAACCAAGTATTACTTCTTCTTTCAAAATGATTCAAAAATCTTTTGAAATACTTCAAGTTCTTTATTAACACATAACAAGCCGCTTATAGTTCAAATCGCACTTTTAAAACCACATGTATTTTCTTACCAACATAAAGTCGTTATAACCAACTTCCCATAAAGTCGTTATAACACTTTATGTTTTAACCCAATCACATACATTTAGCACATGCGCTCACCGCACTACATAGTTCACACATATCATGCTAGAAGAGATAGGAAGAAGTTCACATACCTCGCGACGATTATCGACTAAATAGCAAAACGCCCAAGTACCTCAAACCGCTTACTCCCTAAGCCAAGTAGATCGCGCCACGCATAGTACTTCAACCTATAAGGCCACAAGGCGCTTTATTAACATTTAGATCTCATCGTAGAACATTCATCAAAATTCGCAAGACTCTCCCGCAACAACAGAAATCTCCTCCTCTAACGAGGCCCGCTACCAAGCCAACCAGGGGGGGGTTATGCAACTAACCCTAACTGTACAATTCTACTCCACTGCATTACTACACAAGTCTCTTGAATACAACCCTATGTAATTACAGCTCAAGATTCTCTTTAAATTCAGGCTTAAGTCGCAAGACATTGCCGTAAGTATTATTCAGGCTTAAGTCAAAAGACATTGCCAATAACTACGTTCAGTTCTAATATATAGTATACTTCAACTATATATTCAAGCAATCATGTAATTTCCAATTTACAATAGAGGGACAAGATAATTACCTCGATAAGCCCATAATTATCCTAGCTTAAAGTCGATCCTGGGCAATCGCTTAGCTCAACTCCGAGCGCTCCAACCCGCTCTAAACCACCCTTAGAAGTTCTAACCAACTTCTACACAATACTCCAACGGACTATGGAGATTTCCCTAGGGTTTCGGTTTGGTGACTGACGGGAAGTATAATAGTATATCTGGGCTTTTTGTAAAGGTATAACCTTAGAATACTACAAGGTATTGGCTAAGGAAATTGGGCATTATAACAATACTTTTGAGAGTATGTCCACCAAGAGAGGGGGTATTATACTAAACAACTAGGCTAGGGGGTATACCTCGGCCTACTCCCACTAGGGGAACTCTCCAAGGGGAGGGGAAGGCTTTTGGACGAGAACCTCTGAAGGGAGAGGGAGGGATTTTAACACTTAGAATATTTTTTGGATGAAGAAGTTCATCAAAGGGAGGGGTATTTATAGGTCAAGGGATGGCCAACCAAAGGCCAAGATCAATCCATGTGTTAGGCAAGTGTAGGGCTAGGATTTACCAAACACAAATATCCTACCTACCCTTGACTTTGTGCCAAGGCACAAAAACGTGCTGCTTAGCCATTTTCGTCCAACGGACGATTTGAAGTCCACCAATGAGAGGGTGCCAAGTGGCGCCTCTTGTTGGTCCAACACGCTTCGTCTCTGAAAAATCCGCAAAAATAAAAATGACATAGCGGAAATTCCCTACGAAAGTCGTGGAAAACGCTTCGTCGAAAAACGACTCTAAACGGTGTTGTGAACAAAATTAATTCGCCAAGCCTTAATACAAGTTCAAATTTTCTACGACGCCCACACGCATACTGGAAAATACGGTATAACACGACGCCTCACATATATACCCTGCAACTACGGGGTATAACATTCTCCCCTCCTTAGAAACATTCGTCCCGAATGTTCCTTCTCAAGTCGGATAACGATAAAGTTCCTCTAACAAGTTGCCAACGCCACAGCTTAGCCATGAAAATAACACACGTTATCTTTCTTCCTTACTCTTCGTGCCCTCCTAACACTTGAACTCTTCTAGTATACGTACCACACTTCACCATCGCCCGCCTCCCAAAACCCTGAGTCACCACCTCCAAACTTGGTCATCTCTAGCCAATATCCCCTAAGGCCATTCCCGGCCTTCACGAACGATTCTGGTCGAACGCATCCACAAACTCATACGATGGTCGTCTAAACTCGGGCCTAGCACCCTCGTGACCCTACCACCTGGCGGGACCACCCAGAACTGGCCCCACCCCAAACCGGGTTACGGGTTGACCCGCAAATGGTCCTAAACCCGACCCAACCGTGCAAACTCTTGTTCCCGATCCTAACAATCTTACTAATTCACATCATGAAAGCTACCACTTCCATCTCACACTACCCATGGACTTATCACACAAATAAATCCCACGTATACTACTCACCCTTATAAAGGTCAAACATAAAACGAATCTTTTACTCAAGAAGACCTTACCTCTAAGGTCTCAGTCGTGAAATAGTCTAAGGTTCACACTTACCATGCCTCCATACGTATCCTTCCAACTAACCATGCATTCTAACTCACACATATCACAATGCTATCCGTACATAGCACACAATAATGAGATCATCATAACAAGCATACCAAAACTCTGTAGGTTAAGGATATACCCAAGCTACCGCCCACTCTAATCATAGGCCTCACTCGCAGGCGATAGCAGGCGGTGATGAACCAACCACGATCCCGGCGTCGAAGTCGTAACATCCGCGCTTCCCTTGGTCGGACGCCTCGCAAATGGCCCGCTGGCCGCATGCAAAACAAACTCCCAATCTAGCACGACACTCTCCAAAATGGAGTCTACCACAATGGTCACAACGAGGTAGGTGGCTTCACCGTTAACACCCCGCTCGCCGAAATCTGAACCTCGAGCCCCGACCGCTTCCTCAAGACGGTGGAGGACCACTGCACCGGGGTATATAACTAGCTCGGCCGAGGCGGTCCGCCGAAAGCCACCAAAGGACTCGCCGCCCCGCCTCTTCTCGCGATCCGTGTCATTCCGCCGACCCTCCGTGCCTCACATCCTGGTGCATGAGCTCGCATGCGGCAATGTCCATGCCCTGAAGAGAAACACCCGCACAAGACTCACCATATAATCATCTAGCCCTGACGTGGCGATGCACCCTATCCTCCATATCTGCAACTAGCGCAGGACATATCGAGCCAAAGAATCGAACTCGACATTGTACTCCCGACAGGCGCCTCTCTCTCAAGAATAAAAATCTGCCCGCGTGCCCTCTCATCCGCGGAGGCAAGAAGTGCGTGAGGAAAGCCCCAAAACTCATCCCATATCGCCGAGTGCATGCTCTCCCGAAAGCTCCTATGAATCAAACCAATCGATCGCGGTATCACGCGGCCGATGCGAACCAAAGGTCACAGACTGCTTCAAGCCTTGATCACCCGCGTGATCCGTCAGAATCGCCGGATGAACTCTCGCGATCATCCTCGTGCCTCGACCCATAAAACTCAAGGGCTACAACTCGTAAAGTCTCGTAGCCTCAAACTATTCGCCGGGGTGAACCATCGTGCATCGAACTGAATCGCCAGATCCAAATTTAACCTCATATCTGCCACGACCGCCAGCAATCGCCATCTCTCTTGTAACCCATCTCCTCTCCGCCTGCATCGTGGGACTGAGGCTCGTGTATCGCGTCTCGGCAGCCTATTGCCGCGCTTCTAACTCTCGCTGGGCCGCGGCGCCACAAAACCCGGGCCTCAAGCACAACTCGTGTACTGCCTGGCTCGCGCTGCATTTCTCTCAGATCTCACTAGCAAGACTCACGCCGCTTGCCTTCTCGGGCTCGCTGTTTGCGCTGAGGCATAACTAGTAAAACGAGATACGCGGAGGGTCCAACTTACAACATGCCTCTAAGGCACGATCTCGTAATGAGAAGAATGGAAACTAATCCTAAATGTCTCAGCCTCGATTATAGATGTGGTGCACAACACATCGATAATCAAGACTTACTAGACACGGTGCGTAGACACTTTCCGAGGATTAATCGCTCGATACCACTTTTGTAACGACCTGCCCGGCCCGCATCGTGCCTTACCTCGCACCCTAGTGATACATACATCGAGAAAATCAGCGGAACATAAAACATGAGTCATTTAACAAGAGATATAATAAATAAACAAAGCAACCAAAACAAGCTTTTCAAGATATACATAAACTCAATAGCTTTAATCCTTTTACAACCTCGCCACAACAAGATTACATGCACTCTAAGATATACACGACTACGACGGACAGTGGCTCGCCATACCACGAATGTACAAGAACCTACAACTCGTGGAACACCTACTAAAAGATAAGCCTCCGAGAAACGGAGCTTCAAACGCTACCGAATCAGATCCATGAGCGAGGATCCACGATCGATGTACCTCTACCGCGGCATGAACGCAGCCCGGCGAGGTCGATAACAGTACTGGCATCGGGTGATCAACCCCGCCGCACGGCCACACGCCCGACTGCAGACGGTAGACATGTCCATGTAACCACAATAACAATATATCGGGTAATCAACCCTGCTGCGTGGCCACATGCCCCTGACTGCAGACGGTGTAGACATGTCCATGATGTAACAATAATAACAATATACCGCACAACCAAAGCTATCACAAACAAGCTCAAGCAAATTACCATACTTCTAGACTTTTATAAAAGATCCACTCTTTCTCAAGAAGTCACCGATATCAACATTTGCACAACAAAGGCTATCACAACAAGCATAAAGGTAGTTACACAACAACAAGCATAAAGCGATGTAACGACCTGCCCGGGTTCAAGCATCGTGCCTTACCTGGCACCCTAGTGATACATACATCGAGAAAATCAGCGAACATAAAACATGAGTCATTTAACAAGAGATATAATAAATAAACAAAGCAACCAAAACAGTTGCCTTCAAGATATACATAAAACCCGAACAGCTTTAATCCTTTTACAACCCCGCCACAACAAGATTACATGCACTCTAAGATATACACGACTACGACGGACAGTGGCCCGCCATACCCTCAATGTACAAGAACCTACAACTCGTGGAACACCTACTAAAAGATAAGCCTCCGAGAAACGGAGCTTCAAATGCTGTTGAACCGTGATCCTATGAGCGAGGATCCACGATCGATGTACTCTACCGCGGATGAACGCACCCCAAGGAGGTCGATAACAGTACCAAGTATGTGAAACTGCATAACATCAGAATGAAATCATACTAGTCTATATAAAGCGAGAGACATGTATGATAACCAAACTACGCTCACAACATAAAACATCATCACTCCAATATAACTATGGGTCTCACGCCCACAACATCAATCGAGTTCGCATGGCCGCATGCCCTAATCGCGACGGTGTAGACATGTCCATGATGCAACAATAATACCAATGTCCCATGGCCACATGCCCCGACTGCAGACGGTGTAGACATGTCCATGTGACCTCAACAACAAGACAAAGAATCCAAATGGAAGCATACCCGCGCTACGATCGTGTCGTGGTATGTCCAAAGGGAAAATAAGACAACATTCCAAATGGACGATACCCGCGCGCGCACGATCGTGTCGGTATGTCCAAAGGGAAACAACAAGGCGGTAATCTAAATGGAAGCATACCCGCGCGCTACGATCGTGTCGAGATGTCCATAGCGATGCACAACAATAATACTATCAACAGGAACGTACCCGTGGAATTTCTCCGTCACTGCCGGCACGTCCAAGTAAGTTCTCAACAAGTCAACCGACCCTCCATCGAGAGACGCGGTAACACAGAAATACAACGCTTTGCACAACAAAGGTTATCACAATAAGCATAGCCAAGCTTCACAACAACAAGCATAGGCAAGTTTCACAACAACACAAAGTACTTTCATTTTATACCAAAGTCCGGGTTTTAGCCCTAAAGTACTACGTACGTTAAATTTTGTAAAAGAGATCCATTACTTTTATCAAAGTCACCCGATACCCGTAGTATTAGAATGACCAACCCACATTTTTAAGTAAACCAGAACACTTTCCTTTTAAAATCAAGTACCAACATTCTTTTCCTAAGTTCCAGTTTGCCTAGTTTCAATTACTCCAACTTCTCATTTTCAAAAGGTTTCATAGTTCCCAAACTTAATCACTTGATTCCTTTTTAGAACAATTGAGTAACATATGTCATATATGAGTAGTTTATTCTTGTTTATAACGATCTTATTACAAAGACCGTGATCTAGAAAATGTAATATCCTTTTGTCTTCTCTTAGCTTCTATGCAGATGGAGGTTTCTACGGGTTTTAATACAACACCTCATTATTCAATACATTTTCCTTTTATTTACGCCGCAGTTGGTCCTGTCGATACACATTCCGATTCCCAAATCAAGAAACATTATCCCTTTAAAACCAAGTACTCATTACTCACGAATGAGGTTTCACACAAACATCCACATTAAAACAAATAAGTTAAGTCTCTTATCTTATAAGATCAAGTCTCTTAACTTCTAACATCAGTAAACCATTTTCACTTACATAAGGTCGTTATAACTAACTTCCCATAAAGCTATTATAACACCCTATGTTTTAAACCAACCAAATCACTTAGCACAGGGACGTCTACCGTACTACATAGTTCACAACAATCATGCTAGAAAAGATAGGAAGAGGTTCACATACCTCGCGACGATTTATCGACAATAAGCAAAATGCTCCAAGTACTACAACCTTGCTAGCCCTTTCCACTCCTCGAGTAGAATACGCTACTCTTAGTACTTTCACCTATAAAGGTCACAAACGTCTATTAACCCCAAAACACAAGTTTTCTATCTTTCTATAGAAAATTCGGCAGCACCTCCCCCCCCCGCAACAGCGTAAATCTCCTCCTCTATCGAGGCCGGCTACCAAGCCAACCAGGGGGGGGGGGTTTACACGTCTAACCGGACGTGTACAATTCTACACAAGTCTACTGCAATACAGTCCTATGTAAATACAGTTCAGTTCTTTATTCTTCAGGCTTAAGTCAAAAGACATTGCCGAATACTAAGTAGTTCCATATATAGTATACTTCAACTATATATTCTAACAAACATGTAATTTCCAATTACAATAGAGGGACAAGATAATTACCTCAATAAGCCCAAAATTATCCAAGTTATAATGTCGATCCTGAGCAAGGTTTAGCTCCACTCCGTGCGCTCCAAACCACTCCAAACAACCCTTAGAAGTTCTAACCAACTTCTACTCACATACTTCAACCAACTATGAAGATTTCCTTAGGGTTTCGGTTTGAGACTAAAAGGACAAAAGGTAGTATTTCCGGGCTCTACGTATAGAGGTATCTTTGGAATACTACAAGGTACAAGGCTAAGGTATTTTGGTCATTATAACAATACTAGGGGAGTATTTCTATACCACAACAAGGGTATTATACTAAAACAACTAGGCTGGGGTACCCCACGCCAAGCCTCACAAAGGGGAGGAAGCCTCTCGCCAAGCTCCTCAAAAAGTGGGGTAGACCTTTGACGAGAACAACACTAAAGGGGAGGGATATTTCAAGACTTAGAATGAAATGAGGATGAAGAAAAACCTTCAAGCAAGTGGGGTATTTATAGGGACACCAACGACAAGATCAAGCCATGGGGGCAAGTGGATGGCCAAGATTGGCACAAGTGCACCCTAACCTACTCCTTAAATCCTCACAAAACAAAGACCCATGAAAAGGGCCTTAAAACCTCCTACCGTGGGCCCTCTCAAATCACAATGAGGTGACAAGTGTCACCTCCCGTTGGTCCAAAAATGTTCCGCCGCTCGGAAAAATCCGCAAAAATACAAAACGACATAGCCGGAATTTTCCCTTCGCAAGTTACGCAAAACGTTTCGTCGAAAAACGACTCTAACCGGGTGTTGTGCACAAAGGTAACTTCGGCCAAGCCACCTAGGCGGGGGTGACACGTGTCACCCTCCTAAGCCCTCAAAAACGCTCTTCAAAAATATCCACAATGGCCAAAATCTCAAAACAAAGTGGGCCCACAAAACAGAATTTCTCCCGTGGGCCCCACGTGACCATTTCCGAAAAATAAAATCTCAAAATTCTAATATAATTTAAGAAGCCCACATACCAAATCTGGGAATCCAATTCTTATTAACGAACCTTTTTCTTCACAAATAACCGGAAACTTTTCCGTCGAAAACTCACATCTTTCTTTCTTTTCAAAATTTCTGTCGTACTCTCGCACGTACGTCCTCACATATATACCCTGCAACTACGGGGTATAACAGGCGAGTTACACAACAACAAGCATAGGCAAGTTATACACAACTCAAGGTACTTCCATTTTGTATCCAAGTCTGGGTTTTAACCCTAAAGTACTACGTACATTAACTCTTTTAAAGCGGTCTGCTCTTTCACAAAAGTCACATAATACCCGTAGTATAAAATAGAGTGACTATCTTTTTAAGTAAACCAAAATACTTCCCTTTGTAAAATCAAGTAACAACATTATTTTCCAAACGTTCAAGTTTGCCTAATTTCAAATGCTCAAGTTTCTCATTTTAGAAAGGTTTCATAACTCATAGTCTTAATCTCTTTTAAAACAATTGAGTAACATATGTCTTGTACGTGAGCCGTTTATTCTTGTTTACAACAATCTTGTTACATCAGCCATGATCTAGGAAATGTAATACAATTTTGTCTTATCTTAGCTTCTATGCAGATGGAGGTTTCTACTGGTTTTAATAATAATTTGTTATTTGTCAATACACTTTCCTTTATTAGCGCTGCTGTGGTTTGTTCGACACTTATTCTCATTTCCGAAATCAATAAAACATTATTCTTTTTAAAACCAAGTACTCATTACTCGCGAATGAGGTTTCACAACACTTTTAACAAAATGTTAATTACCAAGTAAAACAAGTTAAGTCGCTTATCTTTCAAGATCAAGTCTCTTAACTTCTACAATCAAAAAACCAATCTTTTACCTACATAGAGTCGTTATAACTAACTTCCCATAAAGCTATTATAACACCCTATGTTTTAAACCAACCAACTCATTTAGCACATGACGCTCACCGTACTACATCGTTTACAAAGCATCATGCTAGAAGGATAGGAAGAGGTTCACATACCTCACGACGATTATCGACAATAAGCAAAACGCCCACAAGATCAGAATCGCTAGCCGCTTCCACTCTTCAAGTAGAATACGCCACTCGTAGTACTTCCACCTATAAGGCCAAAAACGCTATTAACTTCTAACCGCACGGTTCCATATTCTACGTAAAATTCGGAAGACCTCCCCGCAACCGCAGAAATCTACTCTCTATCGAGGCCGCTACCAAGCCAACCAGTGGGGGTTATACGCCTAACCTGACGTATACAATTCTACTATACAAGAATACCACAAGTCTATCAGAATACCCTATGTAATTACAGTTCAGTTCTCTTCTTTAAATTCAGGCTTAAGTCAAAAGACATTGCCGCAAAGCTATGCTTAGTTCTATATATAGTATACCTCAACTATATACTCCTACAATATGTAATTTCCAATTACAATAAGGGGACAAGAATATTTACCTCGATAAGCCCAAAATTATCCAAGTTATAATGTCGATCCTGAGCAAGGTTTAGCTCCTACTCCGTGCGCTCCAATCCGCTCCAAACAACCCTTAGAAGTTCTAACCAACTTCTACTTAAATACTTCAACCAACTATGAAGATTTCCTTAGGGTTTCGGTTTGAGACTAAAAGGACAAAAGGTAGTATTTTCGGGCTCTACGATAGAGGTAACTTTTGGAATACTACAAGGTAAAGGCTAAGGTATTTTGGGCATTATAACAATACTTGAGAGTATTTCTACCAAGAGTGGTGTATTATACTAAACAACTAGGCTAGGGGGGGGACCTCTCGGCCAAAGGCCACTAGGAGGGGGAGGGGGAGGCTCTCGGCCACAAGGCCTCACAAGGGGGGGGAGGAGAGGCTAGGACGAGAACTACACTCAAAGGGAGGGAGAGGGACTCAAGACTTGGAAGATTTTGGATGAAGAAGTCTTCAAGCTTAGGGGGGTATTTATAGGAAAACCAAAGGCCAACCAATGGCCAAGATCAAGCCATGTGCAAGGCAAGTGTAAGGCCAAGATCAAGCCAAGTGCACCCTAACCCTACTCCACAAAACACTCCACAAAACAAGGCACAAAACAAGCCACAATTCAAGGCCATTCGTCCAAGGCCAAACCGCCCACTTTAGGCGTCCACTTGAGGGTGACAAGTGTCACCCTCTCGTTGGTCAAAAACATTTCGTCTCTCGGAAAAATCCGCAAAAATTAAAAAGGACATAGCCGGAATTTTCCCTTCGCAAGCTTTGTAAAACGTTTCATTAAAAACGACTTAACCGTGTCAGGCGCAAAATTTCAACCTATGCCAAACTTTAAGTCTCAAATTGTCGTGACGTGACGCCCCACGTATATACTCTGGAAATACGGGGTATAACATTCTCCCCTCCTTAGAAACATTCATCCCGAATGTTCCTTCTCAAGACGGATAACGATAAAGTTCCTCTAACAAGTTGCCAACGCCACAGCTTGGCCACGAAATAACACACGTTCTCTTCCTTCCTTACTCGTCGTGCCCCCCTCGAACACTTGAACTCTCCCAGTACGTACCATACTTCAGTCATCACTTCAGTTTCCAAACTGTGGAGTCACTACCTCCAAACTTGGTCATCTTACTAGCTTCACTTTTCCGCCAAGGCCATTCCCGGCCTTCACGGACCGATTCTGGTCGAACGCATCCACGAACTCATACGATGGTTAACTAAACTCGGGTCTAGCATCCTCGTGACCTACCACCGGGCGACCACCTCGAACCGACCCCACCACAAACCGGCTGCGGGTTGACCCGCGAATGGTCCTCAACCCGACCCCACCATCAAGGCCACACTCTTGTTCCCGATCCTAACAATCTTATTTATTCAAGTCATGAAAGCTACCACTTCCATTTTACACAACCCAAGGAATTCCCCACAATAACTCCACGTATACTATGCACTCTGATAAAGGTCAAACATAGAATAAATCTTTTACACAAGACGACCTTACCTCTAAGGTCTCAATCGTGAAATAGTCTAAGGTTCACACTTACCATGCCCCAGTGCTTACCCTTCTACACTAACCGCTTTTCTAAATCACATTTTAGCACAAAGCTATCCGAACATAACACTAAACACATCATCATAACAAGCATACAAAACTCTAGAGGGTTAAGGATATACCGCTCTACCGCTTTCTAATCACAAATTACTGCAGGCGCATAGCTAGTGAAGGTGATGAACCACCATCGATCCCGGCGTCGAGTCGTAACATCTGTATACCCTTGGTCGACAGCCTTCGCAAATGGCCCCGCTGGCCGCAAAATAACAAGCTCCTGGCACCACGACACTCCAAATGCGGTCTACCACATCGACCACACCGAGGTAGGGGTGATCGATCCGCCAACACCCTACTCCCCGAAACTCGAACCTCGAGCCCCGACCGCCTCCCGAATACTGATGCCTCAAGGTTGTGGAGGCCACTCGACCGCGGAGGTATAAAACTAGTTCGCTGGCCGAGGCGGTCCGCCTCGAAAGTCACCAAAGGACCTCGTTGTTCTCGCCCTCTTCGCGATCTTGGTCATTCCGCCGACCTTCTCCGCTCTTCACCCTGCGCATAAGCTCGCATGCGGGCAATGTCCATGCCCGGTGAAGAGCTACACCCGAGCAAGCCTCGCAAGTAATCATCTAACCCAGAACGTAACGGTGTACTCGCCCTCCATATCGCCATTACAATGGGGCATAACGAGCCAAGGAGTCGAACTCACATTGTACTCCCGAATCAGACGCTCGCTCGCTCAACATCAAAAATCTGTTGGTCCGAGCCTCCTCATCTCGCGAGGCAAGAAATGTGCAAGAAATGCCCCGAGAACTCGCCCCAAACGGCCGGAAGTGCATTCTCTCCCGACAGCTCCCACGATCAAACCACCGATCATGCGGTATCACGCAGCCGATGTGAACCTAAGACCACCGACTCGGTCTCCGAAGCCTTGATCACTCTCATGATCCACTGTAACTGTCGGATGAACTCCTGAGGATCATCCTCAAGCCTCGACCCGTAGAACTCTGGCGGGCTACATCTCGTAAAGTCTCAGAGCCTCAAACTATCCGATCTAGGTGAACCATCGGCGCTATCGAATCGCTGCGCCGGCTATCCTCATGTTCGCCACGACTCGCCAATAATCGCCAACTCTTGTAACCCATCTCCTCCGCCTGCATCGGACCGGAGGCTCGTATCAGGTCTCAGCAACACCGCCGCGCTCTAAACTCGCTGGGCCGGGCGGCGCCGCAAACCTCGCCGTCAAGCATAATCTCGTGCATCGACCGGCTCGCGCTCGCATTCTCTCAGATCTCACTAGAAGCACTCGGCCGCTTTGCCCTTCCGGGCTCGTTGCTTGCGCGGAGGCATAATCGTAAAACGAGATACGCCGAGGGGTCCAACTTACAACACAGCTCTAAGGCACGATCTCAGAATGAGAAGAATGGAAACCAATCCTAAATGTCCTGCAGCCTCCTGATTATAGATGTGGTGCACAACACATCGATAATCAAGACTCTACTAGACACGGTCTGTAGACACCTTCCGAGGATTAACTGCTCTGATACCACTTTTGTCACGACCCGATCCCGGGCCCGTGACTGGTGCCTTACCCCGGGCACCCTAGTGATACAACATCAGAGAAAACCAGCGGAAAATAAAACTTACACAAGAAACAAGATATATGATCATAAAACAGGCCAACCAAACGGTTACCTTCCAATAAAGTATATATATATAACTCTTTCAAAACGAACAGTTTAATCCTTTTTACAAACCCTGCCCACAACAGTACTACAGACCTCTAAGAGTTTTTATACAACATGACGGGACAGGGCCCCGCCATACCCCTGAATGTACAAAAACCTACAACTCAGGGTAACATACCAAAAGATAAGCCTCCGGAGGACGGAGCTTCCCAACGCTGAACCGTGATCCTAAGAGCGAGGATCAACTACCGATGTACTCCTACCTGCGGCATGAACGCAGCCCCCGGGCGAGGTCGACAACAGTACCAAGTATGTGAAATCAAAATATCGCAGCTTAAATCATAATAGCCACATAAAGGGAGACATGTATGATAACAAAAATACAAGACGCAATCATAAAAGTTAGCTGTCGTGGACTCACGCCCTCAATGTCATTACTCAATATAACTATGGGTCTCACGCCCACAACATCAATCATGTTTGCATCATGGCCACATCCCCCGGAATTATGCATCGGTGTAGACATGTCCATGATGCAATAATAATAACAATGCCGCATGGCCACATGCCCCCGGAATTCTGCCTCGGTGTAGACATGTCCATGTAACCACAACAACAATATACTGGGTGATCAACCCCGCCGCATGGCCACACGCCCCGACTCGTGATCGGTGTAGACATGTCCATGTAACCACAATAACAATATATCGGTAATCAACCCCGCCGCATGGCCACATGCCCTGTGAATTTCTGATCGGTGTAGACATGTCCATGATGCAATAATAACAATATACGCACAACCATGCTATCACAAACAAGCTCAAGCAAATTACCATACTTCTAGACTTTTATAAAAGATCCACTCATTCTCGAAGTCACCGATATCAACATTTGCACAACAAAGGCTATCACAACAAGCATAGGCGAGTTACACAACAACAAGCATAAAGTAGTTACACAACAACAAGCATAGGCAAGTTATACACAACTCAAGGTACTTCCATTTTGTATCCAAGTCCGGTTTTAACCCTAAAGTACTACGACATTAACTCTTTTTAAAGGGTCCGCCTTTCACAAAAGTCACATAATACCCGTAGTATAAAATAGAGTGACTATCTTTTAAGTAAACCAAAATACTTCCTTTGTAAAATCAAGTAACAACATTATTTTCCAAACGTTCAAGTTTGCCTAATTTCAAATGCTCAAGTTTCTCATTTTAGAAAGGTTTCATAACTCATAGTCTTAATCTCTTTTAAAACAATTGAGTAACATATGTCTTGTCGTGAGCCGCTTATTCTTGTTTACAACAATCTTGTTACAAAGACCATGATCTAAGAAATGTAATACAATTTTGTCTTATCTTAGCTTCTATGCAGATGGAGGTTTCTACTGGTTTTAATAATAATTTGTTATTTGTCAATACACTTTCCTTTATTAGCGCTGATGTGGTTTGTTCGACACTTATTCTCATTTCCGAAATCAATAAAACATTATTCTTTTTAAAACCAAGTACTCATTACTCGTGAATGAGGTTTCACAACACTTTTAACAAAATGTTAATTACCAAGTAAAACAAGTTAAGTCGCTTATCTTTCAAGATCAAGTCTCTTAACTTCTACAATCAATAAACCAATCTTTTACCTACATAGAGTCGTTATAACTAACTTCCCATAAAGCTATTATAACACCCTATGTTTTAAACCAACCAACTCATTTAGCACATGTACGCCTACCGCACTACATAGTTTACAAAGCATCATGCTAGAAGGATAGGAAGAGGTTCACATACCTCGCGACGATTATCGATAATAAGCAAAACGCTCCACAAGATCAGAATCGCTAGCCGCTTCCACTCTTCAAGTAGAATACGCTACTCGTAGTACTTCCACCTATAAGGCCACAAACGTCTATTAACTTCTAATCGCACGGTTCCATATTCTACAGAAAATTCGGCAAAGACCTCCCCGCAACCGCGTAAATCTCCTTCTCTATCGGTGCCGCTACCAAGCCAACCAGGGGTTATACGCCTAACCTGACGATACCATTCTACTATACAAGAATACCACAAGTCTCATCAGAATACACCCCATGTAATTACTCGCTTCTTCTTTAAATTCAGGCTTAAGTCAAAAGACATTGCCGCAAAGCTATGCTTAGTTCTATATATAGTATACCTCAACTATATAATCCTACAATATGTAATTTCCAATTACAATAAGGGGACAAGAATATTTACCTCGATAAGCCCAAAATTATCCAAGTTATAATGTCGATCCTGAGCAAGGTTTAGCTCCTACTCCGCGCGCTCCAATCCGCTCCAAACAACCCTTAGAAGTTCTAACCAACTTCTACTTAAATACTTCAACCAACTATGAAGATTTCCTTAGGGTTTCGGTTTGAGACTAAAAGGACAAAAGGTAGTATTTCCGGGCTCTACGTATAGAGGTAACTTTTGGAATACTACAAGGTAAAGGCTAAGGTATTTTGGGCATTATAACAATACTTGGAGAGTATTTCTACCAAGAGGGGGGGTATTATACGAAACAACTAGGCTAGTGGGACCTATCTACCAAAGGCCACTAGGAGGAGGGAGGCTCTCGCCACGTGGCCTCACAAGGCGAGGAGAGGCTAGGACGAGAACTACACTCAAAGGGAGGGAGAGGGACTCAAGACTTGGAAGATTTTGGATGAAGAAGTCTTCAAGCTTAGGGGGGTATTTATAGGAAAACCAAAGGCCAACCAATGGCCAAGATCAAGCCATGTGCAAGGCAAGTGTAAGGCCAAGATCAAGCCAAGTGCACCCTAACCCTACTCCACAAAACACTCCACAAAACAAGGCACAAAACAAGCCACAATTCAAGGCCATTCGTCCAAGGCCAAACCGCCCACTTTAGGCGCCCACTTGAGGGTGACAAGTGTCACCTCTCGTTGGTCAAAACATTTCGCCTCGGAAAAATCCGCAAAAATTAAAAAGGACATAGTCGAATTTTCCTTCGCAGCTTAGTAAAGCGTTTAAAAACGACTTAATCAAGGTGTTGTGCACAAAATTTCGAACCTATGCCAAACTTTAAGTCTCAAATTGTCGTACGTACGTCCTTACGTATATACTCTGGAAATACGGGGTATAACACCTATTGGTCTTACTGTTATACCCCGTATTTCCAGAGTATGTACGTGAGGGCGCACGTACAAAAGTTTAAGCCTTAAGTAGGCAAAGTGGCGAAATTTGTGCACAACTAGCGAAAAGAGTCGTTTTCCGACGAAACGTTTTCCGGACTTTGCGAAGGTAAATGTTATACCCCGTACTTCCAGGGTATGTACGTGAGGACGTACGTAGAAAAGTTGAAGCATAAAGTAGGCTAGGGCCGAAAACTTTTGTGCACAACACCCGATTAGAGTCGTTTTTCGATGAAACGTTTTACTAAACTTGCAAGGGGAAAAATATGGCTATGTCATTTATAATTTTTGCGGATTTTTCTGAGAGACGAAACATTTTGGACCAACAAGAGGGCGACACTTGTCACCCTCTAATTGGTGGACGTTAGGGCGGCAATAGGGGACGAAAAGTGTGGCTTTTTGTCAAGGAGTTGGTAGGATATTTTTGTGTAGTAGATAGAATGGACACTTGCCTAAATCCTAGCCCTACACTTGCCTAACACTTGGATTGATCTTGGCCATTGGTTGGCCCTTGGTTGGCCTATAAATACTCCCCTAACTTGAAGACTTTCTTCATCCAAAAATCATTTTCCAAGTCTTGAAATCCGTCCCCCTTTGAGAGTTGTTCTCGTCTAAGTCCCCCCCCCCCCCTCTCTAAAGAGCTAGCCGAAACCAACCCCCCCTCCCTTAGTAGAAAATACTCTTCAAGTATTGTTGCTATGGCATCATACTTTAGCCCTTATACTTTGTAGTATTTCCAAAGTCCCCTCTATACTAAAAGCCCAAATACTATCTATACTTCCTTAGTCACAAACGAAACCCTAAGAGAAACTTCATTGTTGATTGAAGTAGTAAGTAGATGTTGTGTAGCAACTTCTAAGGGTTCTTGGAGCGCATTGGAGCGTACGGAGTAGGAGCTAAACCTCGCTCAGGATCGACGTTTATACTTGGATAATATTGGGCTTATCGAGGTAAATAATCTTATCCTCCTTTTGTAATTAGAATATACATACTGTAGAAGTATATGAATAAGTATAAAATACTTAGAAGGATATTACAGAATAGAATTGAATTGTTATCACTGTAGAAGGGTATAAAAGATGAATAATTGAACTGTACTTACTTAGGACTGTATTTATAGTAGACTGTATAGTTTACCGGGTAGAGAAGTGCTGCCCAAATTTCCATAGAATAGAGAACCCTCTGCTTAGAGCTTTGTACAGTACAGTCTAGACGTTGATAGACGTATTTGACTGTTATAGGTCGATTCTCTGCGCGCGACATATTCGACTTGGCAGGTGGATTTCGCCGAGAAGGTATGTGATTCTTCCTATACTCTTGAGCATGATATTTTAAGTATATATATAGTACGGTAGACGTACGAGTGTTAACTGAATAATAATTACGGCAATGTCTTTTGACTTAATCCTGAATAATAACTACGGCAATGTCTTTTGACTTAAGCCTGAATAATAAAGATCTTGAAGTATTTCAAAAGAGATAAGAAACCTTTTTGAAAGAAGAGTAATGCTTGGTTTTAAAAAAGTTATACTGACTTTATGGGAAGTTAGGTATAACGACGTAAGAGAGATAAAAAGAATGGTTATTGATTTTAGAAGTTAAGAGGCTTGATCTCATAGGACAATAGACTTGACTTAATTGAATTAACATGAAGTTTGTTAAAAAGTGTGATACCTCATTCGTGAGTAATGAGTACTTGGTTTTTAAAAGGAATAATCTTTTACTGATTTCGGAAATCAGAATAAGTATCGAACAAACCACTGCAGCACTAATAAAAGGAAATGTACTGAATAATGAAGTATTATTAAAACCAGTAGGCCTCCATCCGCATGAAGCTAAGATGAGACAAAATGATATTTCCTAGATCATGGCTGCTTTAATAAGATTGTTATAAATAAGAATAACCTACTCACATATAAGGCATATGTTTCTCAAATCTTTTTAAAGGAGAATTATATCATTATGTGATTAAAACTATGAACTACGAAACCTTTCGAAAATGAGAAACTTGAGCATCTGAAATTAGGCAAACTTGAACGTTTAGAAAATAATGTTGTTACTTGATTTATAAAAAGGAAAGTGTTCTGGTTTACTTAAAAATGTTAGTCACTCTATTACTACGGGTATCGGGTGACCTTTATAAAAGAAATGGATCTCTTAAAGAATTAATGTATGTAGTACTTTGGAGTTAGAACTTGGTTTTGTTAACGTAAACATTAAAGTACCTTGTGTGGTTAGCTTGTCTATGTTTTGCTGGTAATAGCCTTGTGATACCTTCCTGCTGGTTTGATAAGTGCCCATGTTATGATACTACGTGTGTTAGTGTCTTGTGATGTTATTCTTGTTGTGCTTACGTTGTTAAACGTTAAGCCCGTTGTACTGTTATTATATCACATACCCCCTTGACTTATTATACCGAGGGCTTGCCACCCTTGATGCGGGTCTCTACGGCCTATGCGGTCTGTGTGACTATGCGGAGCAGCGGTATGCTCCAGGATTGATCATTCCGGGTGTATTAGCCCGATGTGGGGGATGCCCTATGCGGTCTGTGTAACTATGCGGTCTATTGAGACTATGCGGACTGCGGGAGTCCAGGAGGGTACCGGGGTTGGCTACCCCCGATGCGAGAAATACCTCATGCGGGTCTATGTGTGACCTATGCGGACTGCGGAAGTCCAAGGTTAGGCATGCATAATGATACTATGGGCGATTGGCCTTGCTTCGATCATTCGCGGCCTAGGAAAGACTCGCTACGCTTACCTATTATTGCTCTTGTTTGTGATATGGCACTATGTGCAAATTGAACTAATTGTATTTACAAATGGTTTTAAATACTTTGATTTCATTTAAAGTACTTTACAGTTTCACATACTTGGTACCTGTTGTACTGACCTCCTTCGGGGGGTTGCGTTCATGCCACAGGTAAAGGTACTCCTGTTGTTGATCCCCGCTCTTAGGATCATCATTTCAGCGTTTGGGAAAGCTCCGTTTCTCCGGAGGCTTTGCTTTTTGGTATGGTCCCCTGCCGTTGTAGGTATTTGTATTCAGGGGTATGGTGGGGCCCTGTTCCGCCATTGTTGTTATAAATCATTAGAGGTCTGTAGCCCTGTTAAAAGGTTGGGATGTAACTGTTCACTTTGGGTATTTATATATATATGCCGAAAGGCAACTTTTCTTCAGATAACTGTGTCTCAATTTATACTGTTTCATATCTTGGTTGTTTTATATTCCGCTGATTACTCTGATGTATGACTACTTGGGTGCCCGGGTAAGGCACCAGTCACGGGCCCCGGAACGGGTCGTGACAGTAAAAATACGGCTATGTCATTTATAATTTTTGCGGATTTTTCCGAGAGACGAAATATTTTGGACCAACGAGAGGGTGACAAGTGTCACCCTCAAGAGGACGAATAAGGTGGGACGAATTGGGGCGTTTTTGGCCTTGATTTTTGTCAAGGAGTTGGTAGGATATTTTGTGCAGTTGATGAGCAAGTGGGACCCACAAACACATGTCCAAATCTTGACCCTCCACTTGCCCCCCACTTGGCTTGATCATGGCCATTGAATGTCCTATAAATACCCCTCTAGTGCAAGACTATTTCTTCATCCTCACTTGAAATTTCAAAGCAAAAATCCCTCCCCTCTTAGCAAAGCTCTCGTCCAAGAGCACCCTCCCCTTTGAGCCTTGGCGAAACCAACCCCCTTTGAGTTGTTTTTCAAATACACCCCCTTGGTAGAAAACTACTCTCCAAGTATTGTTGCTATTCCAAAATACCTTGTAGTATTCCGAGGTTACCCTTATACTAAAAGCCCAGAAATACTATTATACTTCCTTTAGCCACTAAACGAAACCCTAAGGAAATCTTCATAGCGAGTTGAAGTATTAAGAAGAAGTTGTGTAGAACTTCTAAGGGTTGTTTGGAGCGGGTTGAAGCGCCGAGTAGGAGCTAAACGTTGCTCAGGATCGACATTAAATCTTGGATAATTTTGGGCTTACTGAGGTAAATACTCACCCTTCTATTGTAATTGGAAATTACATACGTAGTAGTATATAAATGAATATAAGATTCATAGAAGGATATTACTAAAAGAATTGAATGAAATCACATCAAGAATATTAAAGAAGAAGATTAAATCAGACGTACATGTGATTGTATTTACTGAGACTTGTGTAGTTGGCGGGTAGGAAGTCGCCAATTTTCCGTTGAATAAAGGAATCAGATCTAGAAATATTTTACGTAATAGTCTAGACATTGATAGACTTATATGACCAGATATAGGTTGAAATCATGAGTAGCATATTCTACTCGAAGGGTGGAAAAGGCTAGCAGGATTACAATACTTTGGAGCTATTTGCTAATAGTCGATAAATCGTCGCGAGGTATGTGATTCTTCCTATACTCTTGAGCATGATATTTTAAAAGAATATATATATAGTACGGTAGACGTACGTGTGTTAACTGAACGTAGTTTTACGGCAATGTCTTTTGACTTAAGCCTGAATAATAAGAATCTTGAAGTATTTCAAAAGAATTAAGAATCGTTTTTGAAAGAAGAGTAATACTTGGTTTTAAAAGCTTAAGAGTTATACTAGCTTTATGGGAAGTTAGGTATAACGACTTAAGAAAGATAAAAGAATGGTTTATTAATTTTAGAAGTTAAGAGACTTAATCTTAAAAGATAAGAGACTTGACTTAAATGAATTGATATGAAAGTTGTTAAGAAGTGTAAAACCTCATTCGTGAGGAATGAGTACTTGGTTTTTAAAGAATAATGTTTTCTTGATTTGGAAATAAGAAAGTATCGAACGAACCATCTGGCGTTAATAAAGGAAAATGTATTGGCAAATAAGTAATTATATTAAAACCGGAGAAACCTCCATCTGCATGAAGCTAAGATAAGACAAAATTGTACTACATTTCCTAGATCATGGTCGCTTGATAAGATTGTTATAAACAAGAATAACCTGCTCCCACATAAGGCATATGTTGCTCAAAGAGTTTTAAAAGAGAATTACGTTATTAAATGATTAAGACTTGAACTATGAAATCTTTCGAAAATAAGAAACGTGAATATTTGAAATTAGGCATACTTGAACTTTGGAAAAGAATGTTGTAACCTGATTTTAAAAGGAGAAGTGTTTTGGTTTAAAAAGGAAATTATGAAAGTTGTTTTGGTTTACTTAAAAAAAGTTAGTCACACTATTTTTATATACGGGCATCGGGTGACCTTTGTAAAAGAAATGGATCTTTTAAAAAGAATTTAACGTACGTAGTACTTTGGGGTTAAAACCTGGACTTTGGCATAAAATGAAAGTACCTTGAGTGTGTATGTTTGCGTGTGATAGCCTTGTCGTGCTAGTATTGTATTTCTATACCGCCGCGTCTCTCAATGGAGGGTCGGCTGATTTGTTATGATATTACTTGGACGTACCGGCAGTGACGGAGAAATTCCACGGGTACGCTCCTGTTGATAGTGTTATTCCATGGACTAGCTCTCCATGAGGTTTCTTACTGATTCAGCCTTTGTATCTGGTGGTCGGCTTTCGTACTTGCCCCGTCTCTTGGCTGATTCGGCCTTGGTACCTGGTAGTTAGCCCTCGCACTTACCCCGTTCAGTTTAGTGGCGAAGTCTCGTGATACGGCCTTGGTATCTGGTAGTTAGCCCTCGTACTTGCCCCGGTCAGCTACGTGACACGGCATTGGTATCTGGTAGTCGGCCAGATTTGCCCGTGACGCCTTCGTGGCGAGTCTCGTGATACGCCTGGTATCCGTAGTTAGCCCTCGTACTTGCCCGGTCAGCTACGTGACACGCCTTGGTATCCGTAGTCGGCTTTCAGACTTGCCCGTGACGACTCGTGGTTTGGTTGTATAGTATTGTTAGTATGGCTCGTATCCGTAGTTAGCCTTCGCACTTGCCCCGCACGGTTTTATGACTCGTAGGACTTGGTGTTCATATGTACTCCTTGGTGTTATTATATCATGATCACGGCGGTGAGGAAGGTATTCCACGCATGATTGATGTTGAGGCGTGAGACCCATAGTTATAATTGAGTGATGACTTGAGGCGTGAGTCCACGACTTACATGATCGCTATTTATTGTGGACTGTAGTTTGGTTATCATACATGTCTCCTGCTTTATATAGATTACTATGATTTCATTTACAATATTTTTCAGTTTCACATATTTGGTACTGTTATCGACCTCCTTCGAAGCTGCGTTCATGCCGCAGGTAGAGGTACACCAGTCGTTGATCCTCGCTCATAGGAACACAGTTCAGCATATCGGGAAGCTCCGTTTCTCCGGAGGCTTATCTTTTGGTATAGTCCTCACATCAGAGGTACTTGTACATTCGGGGTATGGCGGCCCTGTCGTCATGTTGTATAAAAACTCTTAGAGGTCTGTAGTACTGTTGTGGGCAGGGTTTGTAAAAAGGATTAAACTGTTCGGTTTGAAAGATTTGTATATATATTATTGGAAGGTGACCGTTTTGGTTATCCTTTTCTTATCATATATCTTGTTTCATTTTTAAGTTTTTATTTCCGCTGATTTTCTCTGATGTTGTATCACTAGGGTGCCCAGGGTAAGGCACCAGTCACGGGCCCGGGATCGGGTCGTGACACTTACACTGTTATGGGGCAATTACAACTTGTGAACTCTACACAACTATAGTCTCAGTTCACTTATCATTCTTGTCAACATTCTTAAATTTTCACTTTACTAATCAAAGTATTCCTACCTCAGGGGGTACTATCACTTACAACTGCTAGCAACAAAGGGAAAACATATATGCTAGGGCGAAATCTGAATCTATCAATGCACGTATGATTCAAAAGAATCGAAATATACCTGTAACCCCGTGCGATGTCGCCTCCTGATCCTGCCCAGTAGTCATGTCATCTCTGCGGTTCGAAGGACCGCCAGAACTATAAACTCCACTCGACCTACCACTACCGGTGGTGACATCCAACACCGCTCGGGGACGCATACCGTGGAGGAAAGGGAACCAACTAACGGCCTCATAGGCTGAGCCACCTCACCGGTGCTCCTTCTAAAAGGACATTCCCACTTCTTGTGGTCCGGACGGTCACAATAATAACAAACACCTGTGCCATGACGGCATTTCCCCAAATGACGCTTACTACATTGGAAACACTGAGGAATATGTGGCCTCGACTGAGAAAATCCTCTGCTCCTCTGAGAACCTCGACCCCTGGAGTTTGGACCGGCTCCTAAATACCTTGTGGAGTCCAATCTCCCACCTGTGAGCTGCGGGGGTATGTACTGGGTAGGCTGGGACGTATATCTCACTCGCTGCTGAGGCTGCTCGTCCAAAAACTCACCGGGATCACCAACCGTTCTAGCCCTCTTACGCTGATCTCCTCTTTGGCCCTCTACCCTCCGTACACCTGTCTGTACTGGCCGAATAACTTCCTGCTGATGAAACTGTAGCACCGCTATCTTGTTCAATAACATAACTGCTTCCCTCATGACCCTATAGTCTTCTCCTAACTGAGAAACTGGAGGCTCTGGTGCTGGGGTCTCAAAACCTGGCGCAGAAGAACTCGCCGATCGGAACAACATCCAGATACCCAGGCATAAGCCCTATCAAATCCTCGAGTCCGACTAGTAGCTCCTGCTACTCCTTTGCCCTTCAGTAGCGTTGCCGCTCTCCTCGAGGCATAATCAGAACACAAAATTACGTCAGAGAGGAATTATCTTACTAACACAGCTCTAGGGCACGATCTCAGAGTGAGAAGAATAGAAACCAACTCCTAAATGTCCTGTAGCCTCCTGTTTATGGGTGTGGCGCGCAACACACCGATAATCAAGACTCTACTAGACACGGTCTGTAGACATTCCGAGGACTGACTGCTCTGATACCACTCTGTCACGCCCCGAACCCCGGGCCCGTGACTGGTGCCCTACCTGGGCACCCTTCTACCTTAACAACTAAGCAAACTGCGGAATTTAAATAACACCTTATTTTTTTTTAAAACCAACGTACGTGCAAAGGCTAAGCCGACAAGGATGCCATATAATATATGTGTAATAAAAAGACACTACACTGCACATGAGTCCAATCCCACATATGAATACAGACCTCTAAGAGTTATACTGAACTATGACGGGACAAGGCCCCGCCGTACCCATAACTGTACAAAAGCCTGTACTGAAAGAACTTATACCAAAAAGATAAACTCCCGAACAGAAGGAGCTATCCAAAAACTCTGAGCAGGGTCCTACACCTGCAGATCACCAAACAGCGTACCTAAACTCATGCGGATGAACGCACTTCCAAGGAGGTCGAGAAGAATGTACCAAGTATGTGAAATGAAGTATCAGAATGAAATCATAACAGTCTAAACAAAATAGGAGACATGTATGATAGCCAACCTACAGTACACAATACATAAGCAGTCATATCAAGTCAGGGACGCATGCCCTCAAAGTCACTACTCAAATATAACTATGGGTCTCACGCCCATAATATCAACCATGCCCGTGGAATCCTTTCTCACTGCCGGCAGTCCATGATATAACAATATCCCTCGTGGTCGCATGCCCCGGAATCCCACATCGTATAAGCATGACCATGGGGTAATACAAACAAATCCAGGAATCTAACCCGCCTCGGTCCCATGCCCCTAATCCCACATCGTATAAGCATGTCCAGAGTATCCTCGTGGTCGCATGCCCGAATCCCACATCGTATAAGCATGACCATGGGTAATACAAACAACCGGGAATCTAACCCGCCTCGGTCACATGACCGGAATCCCACATCGTATAAGCATGTCCAGGAGTATCCTCGTGGTCGCATGCCGGAATCCCACATCGTATAAGCATGACCACGGGTAATACAAACAAATCCGGAATCTAACCCGCCTCGGTCACATGACCGGAATCCCACATCGTATAAGCGTGTCCAGGAGTATCCTCGTGGTCGCATGACCCGAATCCCACATCGTATAAGCATGACCGTGGGTAACACAAATAATGGAAGCATACCCGTGGAATCCCACCTCACCGCTTCACGCCCAAGTAAACTTCTGACAAGGCAATGACCCTCCAACCGAGAGTCGCGCAGAATAAAACATAATACTTGTACTCAAATGCTATCACCAGCACACATTGGCAATTCTCAATTAAACAAGCCAAAGTACTTATCAAGGCACACATAGAATAATTCTCAATTAAACAAGCCAAAGTACTTATCAAGGCATACATAGAATAATTCTCAATTAAACAAGCCAAAGTACTTATCAAGGCATACAGAGAATAATTCTCAATTAAACAAGCCAAAATACTTATCAAGGCATACACAGAATAATTCTCAATTAAACAAGCCAAAGTACTTATCAAGGCATACATAGAATAATTCTCAATTAAACAAGTCAAAGTACTTATCAAGGCATACACAGAATAATTTTCAATTAAACAAGCCAAAGTGCTACATACGTACATTCTTTTTCAAAAGACTCCTTTTTATGTAAAACCCCAAGATACTAACACCCGTAGTATCAAGGTGTGTCTATTTTTCAAAGTAAGTTACTACACTCTTAGAAAACTCATTTCAAAGATTGAAACCAAGTAACTTCAAATTTTCACAATCTAGGCAACTTATGCCCATTAAACAAAATAGACAACTTTCTTAACCTTCCATAAAGCCGTTATAACCAACTTCCCATAAAGTCGTTATAACCCTTTATGGTTTTAGACATATTCATTCCTTTTTATAACCAAGAGACTTATACTTAAAACCAAGTATCACATACTTACAAATCAAGTTTCTTAACTTTCAAAATACTTCAAGTCTCTTAATATTTAGAAAACAAGTGTCTTCTACTAAATCATATCATTTCTCCTCTTTTAAACCAATTGAGTAAATCACTCCTTTAACTCCCCTAAAGTCATTACAACAACCCTTAGGTTTTGGAACTAAGGCACTAGCCAAAAGGTTTGGAAACCACTTCCTTTTCAAGACTCTATGTACTTTAAGTAAAATACTTTCACTTTTAAGAATCCAAACTTCACTAAGGAAATGGATTATACAACTTACAATTTAAACATCAAAGTACAATCAAAGGAGTACATAGAACGAATTCTATTTTAGGCAATCCAAATACAACCAAGGAATGGATCATTTAAGGAGTAGGACATACTTTCTTTATCTTAAGGAATCATGCTAGAAGAGGAGATAGTTCACATACCTTTTCGGCTAAATCCACAAGCTAAGCCGAATACGCCGTACGTAGAAGTGTCAACCTATAATGGTCACAACATGACTATCAATTTCTAGTTTCTAACGTAGAATAATACTAAGTATACGATCTCTAATTCTACGGAAAATCGGGCAGCACTTCTTTTGTTTCTACGCACTTTGCCACCTTTTTCAAGGCCGAATACAATAACCAACATGCCACATTTAAGGCTCAAAACAACAACCAAGCAAAGGGGATTACACGCCTTACAATACGTGTAAAATTCCGCCCCACAATTAATACGAAGTAGTTCCATATTCAAGCCATTCTCGGCCAACAACATAACCAACAATTCAAAGTCTTCCAATCCTTTTCCAATTCCAAGTTCTAAGGTCTAACATGTTATATAGTCATAAACAACTTCAACAACTACAATTTCCTTCTTTTTACCACATGCGACGACTTAAACTAATAATCGACTTGAATTGTAATCTTAAGGCTAAACATGCTAGTTTTTGGATTAGGGTTCCAATAGCCAATATAATTATCAAACTTCATACTATACATCTCATGCTTGCTAATATCCATAGCTACAACAATAAGTAAACCTTAATTGCTAAAACGACAAGAATTATACCTTTACAAGCCCTTAAAATTTCCAAGATTCAAAGTCGCTCCTTAGAAATTCTTAGCTCCTTTCCTTAGGTTCCAATCCGCTCCAAGCACTCCTTAGAAGCCTATGAAGAACTCATCTTCAAGTTCCAACTTCAAAGTTGAAGAACTCCTTAAGTTTCCGCCTTGCGACTAATACGAAAACGTCGTTTTTCCGAAATATTTCTATTGAGATATCCTTACAATATCCTTAGGGACATTGGGTTAAAGTATTGTGGAAAAAGGATCAAAACTACAAAATTTTGTGTGGGAGAAAGCTTGAACATGTGAGCAACTAAGGGACAAGAACAAGGTTTCTAATTTTCTAAGTGTTGAAGACAAGTTTTGAACTAGTAGTAAGCTTATATAACACATTGGATGGCTTAGATTATCACAATTGTGTGGCTAGGATGAGGATCATTAATTAAATAGCCAAGTGGACAAGTTGACCTTGGTCAACAATCTCAAGCTTTGAAGACTTGATCTTTTACCATGGTCAATGACCATTTTACCCCTAATATTTTCGTCCAAGACCATATATGTGGGGGGTGCCACGTGTCACCCTCTCATTCGTCCATAAAATTCCGTAACCCTCGTGGGCCCCACAAAACGTAAAATTCCTCGGGTGGGCCCCACATGACCAACCAGAAACAAATTTCCATAATGTTAATAAGTTCCATACTCTTCAAATAATGCATTTTGAGAATTCAATTCTCAACAACGAACATTTTTCCTTTTCGACGTTCGGAAGATTTTCCGTCGGAAAAACAATTCCTCCTTTCGTACTAATTTCCAAATCTTGATTCCTTACATACCTTCTCTTATACATGTCCTGGACTTACGGGGTGTAACATTCTTCCCCCCTTAAAAACATTCGTCCCCGAATGTTCTTAGTCGGTTGTCAAGCTATACAAACTCCGGCATAAACTCTATACTATGCCTATCAATCAAAACTGCACAAGACCAACGATGCCACACATGGCCACCACATAACATATGTAAACATATCAATGGACCTTCCGTCCGCGACCTCTTCTCTCAAAACTCGAAGGTTACAGTCTTCTCAAACTCGGGATCCTTTGAGGTTCCTTTCTTTTCTTACTTGTCATACTTTCTCGTACTTCTAAACTTATTTAGTACACGTACAAAATCAACTAGACTTGGGCCTTGCATCCTCGTGACCCTATCACATAACGGGACCATTTCTAACTGTCATCACCCCAATCCATACTACCGGTTGACCCGAAATGAGTCCATAACCCGACCCATCGTCACACTTAACTTCTCATTCTTAGTCTGAAGTAAATCTCTCTCTTATATCAAGGTACTTCTCACCCTATCCCCCTATTCACTAGAGGTTCGGCACATAAACCAAAAGTATTTCTACTGCACATCTTCCCTATTGGTCTTACACTGTTATGGGGCAATTACAACTTGTGAACTCTACATAACTATAGTCTCAGTTCACTTATCATTCTTGTCAACATTCTTAAATTTTCACTTTACTAATCAAAGTATTCCTACCTCAGGGGGTACTATCACTTACAACTGCTAGCAACAAAGGGAAAACATATATGCTACGACGAAATTTGAATCTATCAATGCACGTATGATCCAAAAGAATCGAGATATACCTGTAACCCCATGCGATGTCGCCTCCTGATCCTGTCTAGTAGTCACGTCATCTATGCGGTTCGAAGGACCGTCAGAACTATAAACTCCACCCTGACCTCTACCACAACTGGCTGACATCTGAACACCCTGCCCTGGGGGACGCACAGCTGTGGAGGAAAGGGAACCAACAACCGGCCTCATAGGCTGAGCCACCTCACCGGTGCTCCTTCTAAAAGGACATTCCCACTTCTTGTGGCCCAGACGGTCACAATAATAACAAACACCTGTGCCATGTCGGCATTTCCCCAAATGACGCTTACTACATTGGAAACACTGAGGAATATGAGGCCTCGACTAAGAAAATCCTCTACTCCTCTGAGAACCTCGACCCCTGGAGTTTGGACCGGCTCCTAAATACCTTGTGGAGTCCAATCTCCCACCTGTGAGCTGCGGGGATATGTACTGGGTAGGCTGGGACGAATATCTCACTCATTCTTGAGGTGCCGTCCAAAACTCACCGGGATCACCAATCGTTCTAGCCTCTTACGCCGATCTCCTCTTCGCCTCTACCTCCGTGACACTGCCTCAGACATCGCCGAATAACTTCTGCCGATGAAACCGTAGCACCGCTATCTTGGTCAATAACATAATCGCTTCCTCATGACCTATAGTCTTCTCTAATCGAGAAACCGAGGCTCGTGCCGGGTCTCAAAACTGGCGCAGGTTAACTCGCCGATCGCGAACAACATCCGGTATACCCAGGCATAAGCCCTATCAACCCTCGAGTCCGACTAGTAGCCTCGCTACTCCTTTTCCCTTCGGGCCGTTGCCTCTCTCGAGGCATAATCAGTAACACAAAATTACGCAGAGAGGAATTATCTTACTAACACGACTCTGAGGCACGATCTCGAGTGAGAAGAATAGAAACCAACTCCTAAATGTCCTGTAGCCTCACTGTTTATGGGTGTGGCGCGCAACACACCGATAATCAAGACTCTACTAGACACGGTCGATGACATTCCGAGGACCGATCGCTCGATACCACTGCCACGCCCAACCTCGGGCCTGATCGTGCCCTACCAGGCACCCTTCTACCTTAACAACTAAGCAAATCATGGAATTTAAATACCACCTTATTTTTTTTTAAAACCAACGTGACGCGTAAGGCAAAGCCGATAAGGTCGCCATATAATATGTGTAATAAAAGACATTACACCGCATACGAGTCCAATCCCACATATGAATACGGACTTCAAGAGTTATATCAACTATGACGGACAAGGCCCCGCCGTACCCATAATCAGATAAAAGCTCAGATCGAAAGAACTTATACAAAAAGATAAACTCCGAATGTAGGAGCTATCCAAAACTCGAGCGGTCCTACACTGCAGATCACCAAACAACGTACCTAAACTGCGACATTTAACGCAGCCCAAGGAGGTCAAGACTGAAGAATGTACCAAGTATGTGAAATGAAATGTATGTAATGAAATCATAACATCTAAACAAAATAGAGACATGTATGATAGCCAACCTACGACACAATACATAAGCAAATATATCAAGCCGGGGACGCATGCCCTCAAAGTCACTACTCAAATATAACTATGGGTCTCACGCCCATAATATCAACCATGCCCGTGGAATCCTTTCTCACTGCCGACAGTCCATGATATAACAATATCCCTCGTGGTCGCATGCCCCGAAATCCCACATCGTATAAGCATGACCATGGGGTAATACAAACAAATCCGAATCTAACCCGCCCCGGTCCCATGCCCCTAATCCCACATCATATAAGCATGTCCATGAGTATCCTCGTGGTCGCATGCCCGAATCCCACATCGTATAAGCATGACCATGGGGTAATACAAACAACCGAATCTAACCCGCCTCGGTCACACGACCGGAATCCCACATCGTATAAGCATGTCCAGGAGTATCCTCGTGGTCGCATGCCGGAATCCCACATCGTATAAGCATGACCACGGGTAATACAAACAACCGAATCTAACCCGCTCCTGGTCACATGCCCCATAATCCCACATCGTATAAGCATGTCCAAGGAGTATCCCTCGTGGTCGCATGCCCCGGAATCCCACATCGTATAAGCATGACCATGGGGTAACACAAATAATGGACGCATACCCGTGGAATCCCGCCTCACCGCTTCAGACGCCCAAGTAAACTTACAACAAGGCGGTGACCTCCAACCGAGAGTCGCGGCCACGTAATAAAACATAATACTTGTACTCAAATGCCAGCACCAGCACACATTGGCAATTCTCAATTAAACAAGCCAAAGTACTTATCAAGGCACACATAGAATAATTCTCAATTAAACAAGCCAAAGTACTTATCAAGGAATACATAGAATAATTCTCAATTAAACAAGCCAAAGTACTTATCAAGGCATACATAGAATAATTCTCAATTAAACAAGCCAAAGTACTTATCAAGGCATACACAGAATAATTCTCAATTAAACAAGCCAAAGTACTTATCAAGGCATACATAGAATAATTCTCAATTAAACAAGCCAAAGTACTTATCAAGGCATACACAGAATAATTCTCAATTAAACAAGCCAAAGTGCTACGTACGTACATTCTTTTTCAAAAGACTCATTTTTATGTAAAACCCCAAGATACTTGTCACGACCCGAACCCGGGCCCGTGACTGGTGCCTTACCCCGGGCACCCTAGTGATACAACATCAGAGAAAATCAGCGGAAATAAAAACATGAACATGAATTAAGAGACATGATAAATAACCAGGCCAACCAAAACAGTTGCCTTCAGTATATACATAAATACCAACAGCTTATTCTTTTTACGCATCGCCCGCAATAGCACATGCACTTCTAAGAAGTGACAACAACTATGGCGGACAGGGCCCCGCCATACCCCAGAATGTACAAGCACCTACAGCCTCAGGGTAACATACCAAAGATAAGCCTCCGAAGGAACGGAGCTTCCCAACACGCTGAAAGGTGATCCTATAAGCGGGGATCGACAGTCGATGTACCTCTACCTGCGGCATGAACGCAGCCCCAGGAGGTCGATAACAGTACCAAGTATGTGAAATCAGAAAATATCAGAATGAAATCATAATAGTCTATATAAAGCGGAGACATGTATGATAACCAAACTACGCCACAACATAAAAGCGGTCATGTCAAGTCGTGACTCACGCCTCAAGGTCATCCTCATGCCCGTGGAACTCCTTCCTCACCGCCAGCCTAGGTACAAATCATGTGATACGTATAATGTGCTCGCCCATCTTATGGACCCAAAGATAGAAACGTGAGGAATACATTCCTGTTCATCCCATGAACCTAGAGTCGAGTGGAATACATTCGGATGAACCTGAGTCGAGTGAAATACATTCGGATGAACCTAGAGTCGAGTGAAATACATTCGGATGAACCGGTAGTCGAGTGAAATACATTCGGATGAACCGGTAGTCGAGTGAAATACATTCCGGATGAACCGGAGTCGAGTGAAATACATTCCGGATGAACCGTAGTCGAGTAGAACACGACTTGCACAACAAGGCTATCACACGTAACATGGTCAAGTTTCATAACAACAAGCATAGGCAAGTTATACACAACTCAAGGTACTTTCATTTTATGTCAAAGTTCGGATTTTAACCCTAAAGTATTACGTATGTTAAATTCCTTTTAAAGATCCATTTCTTTTACAAAGGTCACCCGATACCCGTAGTATAAAAAAATAGAGTGACTAACATTGTTAAGTAAACCAAAATGCTTTCCTTTGTAAAATCAAGTAACAACCTTATTTTCCAAACGTTCAAGTTTGCCTAATTTCAGATGCTCAAGTTTCTCATTTTAGAAAAGGTTTCGTAGTTCATAGTTTTAATCCTTTAAAACATAATTCTCCTTTAAACGTTTTGAGAAACATATGTCTTATATATGAGTAGGTTATTCTTATTTATAATCAATCTTATTAAGCAGCCATGATCTAGGAAATGTAATATCATTTTGTCTCATCTTAGCTTCTATGCAGATGGAGGTTTCTACTGGTTTTAATACCATACTTCATTATTCAATACATTTTCCTTTATTAACGCTGCAGTGGTTTGTCGATACTCATTCTGATTTCCGAAATCAGTAAAACATTCTTTTTATCACTCTTAAGACGTTATACCTAACTTCCCATAAAGCTAGTACAACTCTTATGTTTTCAAAGCCAAGTATTACTCTTCTTCGTAAAGGTCTTTTGAAACACTTCAAGTTCTTTATTACTACACATCAAATCCGTTATAAGTCAAATCAGTTACCCTTTGAAACCACAAAGCATTTTCTTACCTACATAAAGCTGTTATAACCAACTTCCCATAAAGCCGTTATAACACTTTATGTTTCAAACCAATCAAATACATTAAACACGTATGCGTCTACCGCACTACATAGTTATACACATATCATGCTAGAACAGATAGGAAGAGGTTCACATACCTCGCGACGATTATCGACTAATAGCAAAATGCTCCAAGTACCTCAAACCGTCACTACTCCTAAGCTAAGTAGATCAAGCCATACGTAGTACTTCAACCTATAGAGGCCACAAGGCGCCCATTAACATCCTAGATCTCAATGTAGAATATTCTACAGAAAATTCGGCACCTCCCGCACACAAACGTAATCTCCTCCTCTATCGAGGCCGGCTACCAAGCCAACCAGGGGGGGGGGGTTTGCACGTCTAACCGGACGTGTACAATTCTACTCACAGTAATGCTACACAAGTCTACTGTAATACAGTCCTATGTAATTACAGTTCAGTACTCTTATTTAAATTCAGGCTTAAGTCGCAAGACATTGCCGTAAGTATTATTCAGGCTTAAGTCAAAAGACATTGCCGCACAATTATGTTCAATTCTATATATAGTATACTTAACTATATACTCCTACAACATGTAATTTCCAAATACCACAGAAGGTTAAGAATGTTTACCTCGATAAGCCCAAAATTATCCGAGTTTATATGTCGATCCTGAGAAAGGTTTAGCTCCTACTCCGTGCGCTCAGGCCGCTCCAACCAACCCTTAGAAGTTCTAACCAACTTCTACTTATAACTTCAACTACGGGTGAAGATTTACTTAGGTTTCGTTTTGTGACCGAGGAAGTATAATAGTATTTTCTGGGCTTGTGTATAAGTGTAACCTTGGGAATACTACACGGTATTTGGGCCAAGGTATTTGGGCATTATAACAATACTTGGAGAGTATTTCTATACCACAAAAGGGGGGTATTTATACGAGGCAACAAGGCTAGGGGGGGTGTACCCCACGGCTAGGGCACTACAAAGGGGAGGGAGGAGGCCCTCGGCCAAGACTCTCAAAAGAGGGGGGGAGGAGTTGGACGAACTCAACACTAAAGGGGGAGGGATTTTTAACACTTAGCAAATGATTTTTGGATGAAGAAAGTTCATCACTTAGAGGGGTATTTATAGGTCAAGAAATGGCCAACCAATGGCCAAGATCTATCCAAGTGTAAGGCAAGTGTAAGGTCAAGATGAAGCCATGTGTTTGTGGGTCCCACTTGCTCATCAACTACACAAAATATCCTACCTAACCCTTGACCACAATTTTTGCACAAAAAACGTGCCAACTATTCCCCTTTGGCCGTCCACTTCCTTCCAATGTGAGGGTGACACATGTCACCCTCCCGTTGGTCCAAAATGTTTCGTCTCTCGGAAAAATTCGCAAAAATTATTAATGACATAGCCGGAATTTTTCCTACGAAAGCTGTGGAAACGTTTCGTCGGAAAACGACTCTTTTCGGCACTTGTGCCCAAATTTCGAATTTGCCAAATCTTTAAGGCTCAAATTTTATACGTACGCCCTCACGTACATACTCTGGAAATACGGGGTATAACATTCTCCCCTCCTTAGAAACATTCGTCCCGAATGTTCCTTCTCAAGACGGATAACGATAAAGTTCTTCTAATAAGTTGCCAACGCCACAACTGGCCATGAAACACCCGCGCAAATACTTACATCCAAGTCCACGAGGAAACACCTCTAACATCCCAAACTTTTGTCACTTTGCCGCGAGGTTCTAGTGTCACTCCGGTGACCCAACAAATGGTATCGGACTGCATGCGATCCCTGAGGTCTAAAATATACATCCTTCGCACCTTCTCCCTTCACAAGAAATGATCATATCTATGCTCGCAATACATGCTCGCCTCTACCCTTACTCGTCGTACTCTTCTCGAACACTTGAACTCTTCTAGTATACGTATCGAACTTCAGTTTCCGAAACTTTGGAGTCACTACCTCCAAACTTGGTCATCTTACTAGCCTCGATCTTCCTTAAGGCCTTTCCCGGCCTTCACGATCCGCTTCTGGTCGAACATATCCTCGAACTCATACGATGGTCATCTAAACTTGGGCCTAGCACCCTCGTGACCCTACCATCTGGCGGGACCACCCAGAACTGACCCTACCTTAAACCGGGCTACGGGTTGACCCGCAACACGTCCTCAACCCGACCCACAATCGCGCTAAACCCTTGCTCCCCGATACGGAACAATTCTTACTAACTCACATCATGAAAGCTACCACTTCCATTTCACACTACCCATGGACTTATCACACAAATATATCCCACGTATACTACGCACTCTGATAAAAGTCAAACATAAAATGAATCTTTTACTCAAGACGACCTTATCTGTAAGGTCTCAATCGTGAAATAATCTAAGGTTCACACCTTCCATGCCCCCATACTTACTCTTCCAACTAACCATGTTTTCTAACTCACAATATAACACAACACTATCCGTACATAGCACACAACAATCAGAAGGTCATTATATCATGCATACAAATCTCTAGAGGGTTAAGGATATACCTGAATCTACCGCTCCACTCTAATCATAGGCACGCCTGCAGGCGATAGTAGAAGGCGATGAACTCGCCATCGATCCGTAGGTCGCGCTAAGCTGCCGGTACCTCTCCTATAAGCACGCCTCGTCACATGGCTCGACGGCCGCAGTGAAACAAGCACCGCAAAGAAGACATTCCCGGGATGATGTTTGCCACATCGTGCACACCGAGGGACATGAATCCTGCCGCTAGCACTCACGTATACCGTGAACTAAGCCACGAGCCCGACTCAGCCCCGAATACCCTGAACGCCCCGACGATCGCGGGGACCACTGCATCGTGGAGGTACATAACTAGATCGCCGAGGCGGTCCGCTCGAAAGTTACCAAAGGACCTGCTGCTCGCCCTCTCGCGATCTCGGCCATTCCGTCGACCTCTCCGTGCCTCGCATCCTAGTGCATGAGCTTGCGTGCGGGCAATGTCCATGCCCTACAAGAGCTACACCCGCAAGCCTCGCCAAGTAATCATCTAGCCCGTGGCGTAGCGGTGTACTCATCCTCCATATCGCCTACCACGTGGGAACATACCGAGCTAATGAGTCGAACTCACATTGTACTCTAACCGCCCGCCTGCCCCGCCTCAACGTCAAAAATCTGTCGCCGAGCCCTCTCATTTGTGGGGCAAGAAATGTGCAAGAAAAGCCCTTGAGAACTCGTCCCATACGGCCGAAGTGCATGCTCTTCCCGACAACTCCCACGAATCAAACCACAATCACGGATCACGCACCGATGCGAACCCAATACCACCGACTCGCCTGCGAGACTCGATCACTCATGATCCGTCAGAGTTTCGGATAAACTCTGAGGGTCATCTCGCTCGATCCATAGAACATCGGCCATACAACTCGTAAAGTCACGTAGCCTCAAACTGTCTGCTCGGGGGTGAACTACGGGTGCTACTGGGCTGAATCGGCGATCCAATTTATCTCATATTCGCCACGACCGCCAGAATCGCCATCTCCTTGTACCCATCTCATCCGCTTCCAGCCGCGGATCGAGGCTCGTATCAGTAGTCTCAGCCACCGCTGCGCTCTAAACTCTGCTGGGCGGCCGCAAAACCCGGGCCGTTAAGCATCGTCTCATCGACCGCTGCGCGCTCGCATCTCTCGCATCTCACTAACAGCCTTTGATCGCCTTGCCCATCTGGCCTGGGTTGCCTTACGCGGAGGCATAACTGGTAAAGGAAAGGAATACGTCAGAGGGGTCCAACTTATCACACAGCTCTAAGGCACGATCTCAGAATGAGAAGAATGGAAACCAATCCTAAATGTCCTATAGCCTCCTGATTATAGATGTGGTGCACAACACACCGATAATCAAGACTCTACTAGACACGGTCTGTAGACACTTTCCGAGGACTAACTGCTCTGATACCACTTTGTCACGACCCGAACCGGGCGTGGATCGTGCCTACCCCGCACCCTAGTGATACAACATCAGAGAAAATCAGCGGAAATAAAAACATGAACATGAATTAAGAGACATGATAAATAAACAAAGCAACCAAAACAATTTGCCTTCGTATATATACATAAATACCGAAGCTTATTCTTTTTACGCATCGCCACAACAAGATTACATGCACTCTACGAAGTGACAACAACTATGACGGGACAGGGCCCCGCCATACCCCGGAATGTACAAGAACCTACAGACTCAGGGTAACATACCCAAGATAAGCCTCCGAAGGAACGGAGCTCCCAAGACGCTGAAAGTTGATCCTAAAAGCGGGATCGGCGATCGATGTACCTCTACTGCGGCATGAACGCACTTCCGGCGAGGTCGATAACAGTACCAAGTATGTGAAATCAGAAATATCAAATGAAATCATAATAGTCTATATAAAGCAGAGACATGTATGATAACCAAACTACGCTCACAACATAAAAGCGATCATGTCAAGTCGTGACTCACGCCTCGAGGTCATCCTCATGCCCGTGGAACTTCTTCCTCATCACGGCCTAGGTACAAATCATGTGATACGTATAACGTGTCTCGCCCATCTTATGGACCCGATAGAAACGTGGAATACATTCCCGGTTCATCCACGAACCGTGAGTCGAGTGGAATACATTCGGATGAACCGGTAGTCGAGTGAAATACATTCCGGATGAACCGGTAGTCGAGTGAAATACATTCCCGGATGAACCGGTAGTCGAGTGAAATACATTCCCGGATGAACCGGTAGTCGAGTGAAATACATTCCCGGATGAACCGGTAGTCGAGTGAAATACATTCCCGGATGAACCGGTAGTCGAGTAGAACACAGTACTTGCACAACAAGGCTATCACACGTAACATGGTCAAGTTTCATAACAACAATCATAGGCAAGTTATACACAACTCAAGGTACTTTCATTTTATGTCAAAGTCCGGATTTTAACCCTAAAGTATTACGTATGTTAAATTCCTTTTAAAGATCCATTTCTTTTACAAAGGTCACCCGATACCCGTAGTATAAAAAAATAGAGTGACTAACATTGTTAAGTAAACCAAAATGCTTTCCTTTGTAAAATCAAGTAACAACCTTATTTTCCAAACGTTCAAGTTTGCCTAATTTCAGATGCTCAAGTTTCTCATTTTAGAAAAGGTTTCGTAGTCCATAGTTTTAATCCTTTAAAACATAATTCTCCTTTAAACGTTTTGAGAAACATATGTCTTATATGTGAGTAGGTTATTCTTGTTTATAATCAATCTTATTAAGCAGCCATGATCTAGGAAATGTAATATCATTTTGTCTCATCTTAGCTTCTATGCAGATGGAGGTTTCTACTGGTTTTAATACCATACTTCATTATTCAATACATTTTCCTTTATTAACGCTGCAGTGGTTTGTCGATACTCATTCTGATTTCCAAAATCAGTAAAACATTCTTTTTATCACTCTTAAGACGTTATACCTAACTTCCCATAAAGCTAGTACAACTCTTATGTTTTCAAAGCCAAGTATTACTCTTCTTTCAGAAAGGTCTTTTTGAAACACTTCAAGTTCTTTATTACTACACATCAAATCCGTTATAAGTCAAATCAGTTACCCTTTGAAACCACAAAGCATTTTCTTACCTACATAAAGCTGTTATAACCAACTTCCCATAAAGCCGTTATAACACTTTATGTTTCAAACCAATCAAATATATTAAACACATGTACGCTCACCGCATTACATAGTTATACACATATCATGCTAGAACAGATAGGAAGAGGTTCACATACCTCGCGACGATTATCGACTAATAGCAAAATGCTCCAAGTACCTCAAACCGTCGGCTACTCCTTTAAGCTAAGTAGATCAAGCCATACGTAGTACTTCAACCTATAGAGGCCACAAGGCGCTCATTAACATCCTAGATCTCAATGTAGAATATTCTACAGAAAATTCGGCAGCACCTCCCCCCCCGCAACAGCGTAATCTCCTCCTCTATCGAGGCCGGCTACCAAGCCAACCAGGGGTTTGCCGCCTAACCTGGCGTGTACAATTCTACTCACGAATGCTACACAAGTCTCATCTGATACACCTATGTAATTCTGATTCATTCTCTTATTTAAATTCAGGCTTAAGTCGCAAGACATTACCGTAAGTATTATTCAGGCTTAAGTCAAAAGACATTGCCGCACAATTATGTTCAATTCTATATATAGTATACTTAACTATATACTCCTACAACATGTAATTTCCAAATACCATAGAAGGTTAAGAATGTTTACCTCGATAAGCCCAAAATTATCCGAGTTTATATGTCGATCCTGAGAAAGGTTTAGCTCCTACTCCGTGAGCTCCGACCCGCTCCAACCAACCCTTAGAAGTTCTAACCAACTTCTACTTATAACTTCAACTACGGGTGAAGATTTACTTAGGGTTTCGTTTTTGTGGTAGAGGAAGTATAATAGTATTTTCTGGGCTTTTGTATAAGTGTAACCTTGGGAATACTACAAGGTATTTGGGCCAAGGTATTTGGGCATTATAACAATACTTGGAGAGTATTTCAATACCACAAAAGGGGGGTATTTATACGAGGAAACAAGGCTAGGGGGGAGGGGGTGTACCCCACGGCTAGGGCACTACAAAGGGGAGGGAGGAGGCCCTCGGCCAAGACTCTCAAAAGAGGGGGGGAGGAGTTGGACGAACTCAACACTAAAGGGGGAGGGATTTTTAACACTTAGCAAATGATTTTTGGATGAAGAAAGTTCATCACTTAGAGGGGTATTTATATGTCAAGAAATGGCCAACCAATGGCCAAGATCTATCCAAGTGTAAGGCAAGTGTAAGGTCAAGATGAAGCCATGTGTTTGTGGGTCCCACTTGCTCATCAACTACACAAAATATCCTACCTAACCCTTGACCACAATTTTTGCACAAAAAACGTGCCAACTATTCCCCTTTGACCGTCCACTTCCTTCCAATGTGAGGGTGACACATGTCACCCTCCCGTTGGTCCAAAATGTTTCGTCTCTCGGAAAAATCCGCAAAAATTATTAATGACATAGCCGGAATTTTCCCTACGAAAGCTGTGGAAACGTTTCGTCGGAAAACGACTCTTTTCGGCACTTGTGCCCAAATTTCGAATTTGCCAAATCTTTAAGGCTCAAATTTTATACGTACGCCCTCACGTACATACTCTGGAAATACGGGGTATAACAATACTAACACCCGTAGTATCAATTTGTGTCTATTTTTCAAAGTAAGTTACTACACTCTTAGAAAACTCATTTCAAAGATTGAAACCAAGTAACTTCAAATTTTCACAATCTAGGCAACTTATGCCCATTAAACAAAATAGACAACTTTCTTAACCTTCCATAAAGCCGTTATAACCAACTTCCCATAAAGCCGTTATAACCCTTTATGGTTTTAGACATATTCATTCCTTTTTATAACCAAGAGACTTATACTTAAAACCAAGTATCACATACTTACAAATCAAGTTTCTTAACTTTCAAAATACTTCAAGTCTCTTAATATTTAGAAAACAAGTTTCTTCTACTAAATCATATCATTTCTCCTCTTTTAAACCAATTAAGTAAATCACTCCTTTAACTCCCCTAAAGTCATTACAACAACCCTTAGGTTTTGGAACTAAGGCACTAGCCAAAAGGTTTGGAAACCACTTCCTTTTCAAGACTCTATGTACTTTAAGTAAAATACTTTCACTTTTAAGAATCCAAACTTCACTAAGGAAATGGATTATACAACTTACAATTTAAACATCAAAGTACAATCAAGAGAGTACATAGAACGAATTCTATTTTAGGCAATCCAAATACAACCAAGGAATGGATCATTTAAGGAGTAGGACATACTTTCTTTATCTTAAGGAATCATGCTAGAAGAGGAGATAATTCACATACCTTTTTGGCTAAATCCACAAGCTAAGCCGAATACGCCGTACGTAGAAGTGTCAACCTATAATGGTCACAACATGACTATCAATTTCTAGTTTCTAACGTAGAATAATACTAAGTATACGATCTCTAATTCTACGGAAAATCGGGCAGCACTTACTTTGTTTCTACGCATTTTGCCACCTTTTTCAAGGCCGAATACAATAACCAACATGCCACATTTAAGGCTCAAAACAACAACCAAGCAAAGGGGATTACACGCCTTACAATACGTGTAAAATTCCGCCCCACAATTAATACGAAGTAGTTCCATATTCAAGCCATTCTCGGCCAACAACATAACCAACAATTCAAAGTCTTCCAATCCTTTTCCAATTCCAAGTTCTAAGGTCTAACATGTTATATAGTCATAAACAACTTCAACAACTACAATTTCCTTCTTTTTACCACATGCGACGACTTAAACTAATAATCGACTTGAATTGTAATCTTAAGGCTAAACATGCTAGTTTTCGGATTAGGGTTCCAATAGCCAATATAATTATCAAACTTCATACTATACATCTCATTCTTGCTAATATCCATAGCTACAACAATAAGTAAACCTTAATTGCTAAAACGACAAGAATTATACCTTTACAAGCCCTTAAAATTTCCAAGATTCAAAGTCGTTCCTTAACAATTCTTAGCTCCTTTCCTTAGGTTCCAATCCACTCCAAGCACTCCTTAGAAGCCTATGAAGAACGCATCTTCAAGTTCCAACTTCAAAGTTGAAGAACTCCTTAAGTTTCCGCCTTGCGACTAATACGAAAACGTCGTTTTTCCGAAATATTTCTATTGAGATATCCTTACAATACCCTTAGGGACATTGGGTTAAAGTCTTGTGGACAAAGGATCAAAACTACAAAATTTTGTGTGGGAGAAAGCTTGAACCCGTGAGCAACTAAGGGACAAGAACAAGGTTTCTAATTTTCTAAGTGTTGAAGACAAGTCTTGAACTAGTAGTAAGCTTATATAACACATTGGATGGCTTAGATTATCACAATTGTGTGGCTAGGATGAGGATCATTAATTAAATAGCCAAGTGGACAAGTTGACCTTGGTCAACAATCTCAAGCTTTGAAGACTTGATCTTTTACCATGGTCAATGACCATTTTACGCCTAATATTTTCGTCCAAGACCATATATGTGGGGGTGCCACGTGTCTCCCTCTCATTCGTCCATAAAATTCTATAACCCTCGTGGGCCCCACAAAACGTAAAGTTCCTCGGGTGGGCCCCACATGACCAAATCCGTAAAAACAAATTTCCATAATGTTAATAAGTTCCATACTCTTCAAATAATGCATTTTGAGAATTCAATTCTCAACAACGAACATTTTTCCTTTCCAACGTTCGGAAGATTTTCCGTCGGAAAAACAATTCCCCCTTTCGTACTAATTTCCAAATCTTGATTCCTTACATACCTTCTCTTATACATGTCCTGGACTTACGGGGTGTAACAATGACCATGTGGAGGGTGACACGTTTCGTCCTCCCAATGGTCCATACCATTCTGTTTCCCGAAATTTCCATAATTGGTCAAAATATCGAAAACCTCGTGGGCCCTACAAAACATAAAATTTCTCGGGTGGGCCACACGTATCTAACTCTGTAAATAAACTTCCATAGTTACGATAAATTCTAAACATCTCAATTAGCAAATTCGAGAACCCAATTCTCATTAACAAACACTTCTCTTTTCCGAGGTTCGGAAGATTTTCCCCCGGAAGACAATTCTCTTTCGTTCCAATTTTTAACATCCTGATTCCTTACATCCATTCTTATATATATATATCCTGGAATAACGGGGTGTAACAAAACCCTACGATGTTCTTCACAAGTTGGATTAGAACTTGAAGGGGAGTTCTTCATCAGCTTCTAAGGAGTGCTTGGAGCGGATTGGAACATAAGAAGAGGAGCTAAAAGTTGCTAAGGATCGACTTTAATCTTGGATTATATATTGGGCTCATTGAGGTAAAATCTTCGTCTTCTTAATGTGATTAAAGATTACATGTTATAGTAGTTGATAAATGAGAATGTGATATATAGATTGAAGATTGAAAAGATTTGGATCATGTCTGTTACACCCCGTAACTCCAGGACATGTTTAAGAGAATGTACGTAAGGAACTCAAGACTTGAAATTAGTACGAAAGAAAGAATTGTTTTTCCGACGGAAAATCTTCCGAACGTCGGAAAGGGAAAAATGTTCGTTGAGGAGAATTGGATTCTCAAAATGCATGAATTGAGGATTATGGAATGTATTTTCATTATGGAAATTTATTTTACGGATTTGGTCGTGTGGGGCCCACCCGAGGAATTTTACGTTTTGTGGGGCCCACGAGGGTTACGGAATTTTATGGACGAATGGAAGGACGACACGTGGAACCCTCCCACATGGCTTGGTCGAATTAATGCAATGGAAAAAGGCTCATTTGACCATGGTAAAGATGAGAAAGTCTTGCTAATTGTAGAGCTTGATATAGTTGACTTGTCAAAGGGCCACATGGGCTTGATCCTTGTGAAAATCATCTTAGCCACCCATTTGTTTAAGTCTTGACCCTCCATAGTGTTATAAATACATACTAGTAGCAAGACTAGTTCCACACTTAGTCATATTTCAAGAAAATATTAGAGAGCAAAGAGAGGGAGCTCACGGGTTCATGCTAAGTCCCACATAAAAATTTTAGTTTGTGATCCTTTATTCACAAGACTTAAACCCAAGGTCCCTAAGGGTATTGTAAGGATATCTCAATAGAAAGATTTCGGAAAAACGGCGTTTTCACGTTAGTCGCAAGGCGAAAACCTAGGGAGCTCTTCAACTTTGAAGTTGGAAATAGAAGAGGATTTTTTCACAAGCTTCTAAGGGTTGCAAGTAGCGTATTGAAACGTCAAGAAAAGGAGTTGGAGTTGCTAAGGATCGACTTAGGGTTTTGGATCATTTTGAGCTTAAGAAGATAATAATCTCCGTCTTGCTATATTAATTCGAGATTTCATGTTGTAGTAGTTAGAATTGATCATGTGGATTATATTATGAAGAATGATATGTGTTATGGAATATTTGGATGGAATCCAAAAGTTGCATGATTTAGCCTTTAAGATTGTAATTCAATTTAGTTACTAGTTTAGTCGTCGCATGTTATCTAAAGAGTTGATTAAGGTGGTTATAATTGCTAAGTTGTTTATGACTAAATAACATGCTAGACCTAAGAACTTGGATTGAAAAGGAATTGAAAAGGTTGATAAGTTGTTGTACTTTTTGGCCGAATTGACATTTGTATTGTGGACTAGTTTAATGTATTTGGTGGGGCGGAATTTTACACGTCTTGTTAAGGCGTGTAATCCCCTTTGGTTAGCTGATTTGTTGGGCCTTAAATGTGGCGTGTTTGGTTATTGTATTCGGCCTTGAAAAAGGTGGAAAAGTATGTAGAAACAAAGGAAGTGCTGTCCAATTTTCCGTAGAATTTAGTGACTTAGCACTTAGAATATTCTACGTTCGAAGCTAGAGGTTAATGGACGTATTGTGGCCAATTTAGGTTGAAGTGCCAGGTATAGCGTATTCTACTTGAAGGATGGAATAGCTAGCAGGGTTGAAGTACTTTGGAGCTTTTTGCTACTTGTCGGTAATCGTCGCGAGGTATGTGAACCTCTTCCTTCCTTTGGCATGATTCTATGTATGAAATATACATGTAGTAGTATTTCATGATTCCGTCTACTCTTAGAATTTAAGAGGTAGTTATGTTGATTTACTCTATGTAAAAGCTACGTCTAAGAAATCCTAAGTCCTAGCCAAGTCTTATGGGGGATGTTGGTAAGAGTCGTTAGTAAGTATTTGGAGTCGAGTTGACTTGGCTAATTTACGGCACGAATGAGAATAAGTATCGAACAAGCCATTGCAGCGTTAATAAAGGAAAATGTAATGACAATTAATTATGTTAAAACATGAAGAATTTTCCATCTGCATAGAAGCTAAGATAAGATAACAATTGTATTACATTTTCTAGATCATGGCTACTTGAATAAGATCGTTATAAATAAGTATAACTTATTCACAACGCACCAAAGTATATGTTACTTAATTTAAAAGAGTTTACGTATGAAGTTTTTAAGACTTTGAAACTTGTTTCTTAAAAGTTAAGAGACTTGAAGTATTTTGAAAGCTATGTGATTTGATTTGAAAGTATAAGTCTCTTGGTTATAAAAAAAAGAATGAATTAGTTTAAGGCATAAAGTTAGTATGACGGCTTTATGGGAAGTTGGTTATAATAACTTTATGGGAGGTTAAGAGAATGGTTTTCTTCAGTAACATAAACAAGAAATGATTTGAAATAAAGAAGGGCAAATTGTTTTAAAGGTACCAATTGCTTAAGGTCTTTAAGAAAGAAGTCACTTGATTTAGAAGCCGGTATTTGTATTTCTAAAAAGGTATTGTGACTTGTCCTGAATGGTAGAGATGACTTGATACTACGGTTATTAGTATCTGGGAAGTTTTATTTGAAAAAGAGTCTTTCTAAAGGAGTAGAGGTGCGTAGTACGTTGGGTTAAATTCCCGGGTTTTATATGACATTATCGACCCAGAGATGGGCCGGGCAGTATACCTTTACGGGCAGACTATATGACATTATCGACCCAGAGATGGGCCGGGAAGTATACCTTTACGGGCAGACTATATGACATTATCGACCCAGAGATGTGCGGCAAGATACCTTACGCGCACTATATGACATTATCGACCCAGAGATGGCCGGCAAGATACCTTCGCGCACTATATGACATTATCGACCCGAGACGGGCCGGGCAAGATACCTTTACGGCGGACTATATGACATTATCGACCCGAGATGGGTCCGCGATACCTTACGCGCACTATATGACATTATCGACCCGAGATGGGCGGGCGAGATACCTTCTGAGCGCACTATGTGACTTTATCGCGTCCCAGTTTGGGCCGGGCAGTATAGGCGTCCCTCCGTAAAGAGTCGGATTAGGTTATGAAAGATAAGTAAGTTAGATGGTAATAAACTTAATGACTTCTCCTAAGTATGTACGTAAGATATGGCTATAACTCTTAATGGAATGGAAAAGATAATGATATGCAATTAAGTTCGAAGTGGTAGTGACACGCAGATCTCGTATGTACTTTTATACTTGCTCTGTCATTCTCTTGTACTGATTATGATCACATTTCTTGTACTATATTTCTGCTCCATATTCGCATTGTTGTTATCGACTTCTTCGGGGCAGCGTTCATGTCCGCAGTTTAGGTATACGATTATGGATCCGCGAGCTTAGGATCTGGTTCAAGATTTTGAGATGGCTCCAATGTTCGGAGTTGTCATGGCTATGTATATTCGTGGCACGCGGGCCTTGTCCCGTCATAGTAGGTGTTCAAATCTTAAAGGTCTGTATTCACATGTGGGCTGGACTGGTTAGAATAGTAATTTCATTTTTGGATAGTGTAGGCCCTTTTTGGGTGATTTATATTACGGCAGCCTTATCGGCTTTGCCTTGGTTTTAAGAAAAAAAAAATGTGTTACTTATTTTTCCGCAGCAGTTTATTATGTTGTATGTTTTAAGGGTGCCCAGGTAGGGCACCAGTCGCGGCCCGGGGTCGGGTCGTGACAAAAGTGGTATCAGAGCAGTTAGTCCTCGGAAAGTGTCTACAGACCGTGTCTAGTAGAGTATTGATTATCGAGGTGTTGTGCACCACATCTATAATCAGGAGGCTGCAGGACATTTAGGATTGATTTCCATTTTTCTCACTCTGAGATCGTGCGATAGAGCTGTGTCGTTAGGGTCGTCTCTCCCTAACGAGTTATGTTGATTGCAGCTACGAGAAAGGCAGCAGTGACCCAGGAAGGACTATATGGATTGCGTATCCAGGTTGGTAATGATTATAGTATAGTTGGTATTGTGACCTACATCTATACGGAGTTATGTATGAGGGTCAGACGCGTGTTGCCTAGAATGATTTTAGATTACCAAGAGTTGGTAAAGACTAATTAGATACCGGGAAGGTATGGAACAGTTAATGAATTCTCGCCAAGGTCTTGTGTTTTATTTTGAGATAATTGGGAATGGATGAGCTGTCTGATAGGGTAGTAAACCCTTAAGAAGCCATGTTAAGGAACTTAATGGAATACCATGTTAATATATTAAGCTACGTGGTAGGCTTAAGAGAATTGTACGGATGAGGTCCGTATAGAGTAAGTAATGGTCGTTGTGATCGAGACAGCATGGTTATGGTATTATAAGAAGTTTTTGTACCCGTTTACGGGGGGGACTGGTAAGGTAGGCTTGGAGCATGGAAATTGCGAGCCTAAGAATATTGATAATTGTCGAGACCTTAGATTTATAAGGCTCTCTCGGGCCATAAGATTTTAAGTCAGACCAAGAGTAAGAGTTAAGTGCGACGGTGGGACGGGGTGAGGACCTATTGCGGGTCGCCCCATAGCCTGGAATAGAGTGGGATCAGTTGGTAGTAGTTCTGCTATGTGACAGGGTCACGAGGGTGCAAGGCCCAAGTCTAGTTAATTGTTTTACGGGTTCGTGGACGCGTTTCACCGGAACCAGGTCATGAAAGCCGGAAATGGCCTTATATTGTTTTATAGAGTGACCCTAAAGATTAGAGGCCAAAATCGGTATGGAAGTTATGTATGTATGCTAGTAAGAGTTGGAAGTACGGAAGGAGTAGAGCCTGAATCCATTAGAACCTTTCGAGGTAACTACACCCGTGCATGTGTGGGGTGGTAGCTGAGCGGGAATATGAGGTTTTCCCGGTGATGATACAGTCGTCAGACCCTAGTAGACCTAGTAGAGAGGATTATGACTGACTTTGAGGTCATTATGAGTATGGGCTAGTTAGCTTCGTGAGTGCCAAGGTTGACGTCTTAGTATAAGTTGTTATGTGGCCATGGGTGGCATATGTTGTGTGAAGGGAGACTATGTCGCTATCTATTTAGATTGGACTCCGAAAGAACATTCGGGGACGAATGTTTCTAAGGGGGAAAGAACGTTACACCCCGTAACTCCAGGACATGTTTAAGAGAATGTACGTAAGGAACTCAAGACTTGAAATTAGTATGAAAGAAATAATTGTTTTTCCGACGGAAAATCTTCCGAACGTCGGAAAGGGAAAAATGTTCGTTGAGGAGAATTGGATTCTCAAAATGCATGAATTGAGGATTATGGAATGTATTTTCATTATGGAAATTTATTTTACGGATTTGGTCGTGTGGGGCCCACCCGAGGAATTTTACGTTTTGTGGGGCCCACGAGGGTTACGGAATTTTATGGACGAATGGAAGGGCGACATGTGGCACCATCCCACATGGCTTGGTCGAATTAATGCAAGGGCAAAAGGCTCATTTGACCATGGTAAAGATGAGAAAGTCTTGCTAATTGTAGAGCTTGATATAGTTGACTTGTCAAAGGGCCACATGGGCTTGATCCTTGTGAAAATCATCTTAGCCACCCATTTGTTTAAGTCTTGACCCTCCATAGTGTTATAAATACATACTAGTAGCAAGACTAGTTCCACACTTAGTCATATTTCAAGAAAATATTAGAGAGCAAAGAGAGGGAGCTCACGGGTTCATGCTAAGTCCCACACAAAAATTTTAGTTTGTGATCCTTTATTCACAAGACTTAAACCCAAGGTCCCTAAGGGTATTGTAAGGATATCTCAATAGAAAGATTTCGGAAAAACGGCGTTTTCACGTTAGTCGCAAGGCGAAAACCTAGGGAGCTCTTCAACTTTGAAGTTGGAAATAGAAGAGGAGTTTTTCACAAGCTTCTAAGGGTTGCAAGTAGCGGATTGAAACGTCAAGAAAAGGAGTTGGAGTTGCTAAGGATCGACTTAGGGTTTTGGATCATTTTGAGCTTAAGAAGATAATAATCTCCGTCTTGCTATATTAATTCGAGATTTCATGTTGTAGTAGTTAGAATTGATCATGTGGATTATATTATGAAGAATGATATGTGTTATGGAATATTTGGATGGAATCCGAAAGTTGCATGATTTAGCCTTTAAGATTGTAATTCAATTTAGTTACTAGTTTAGTCGTCGCATGTTATCTAAAGAGTTGATTAAGGTGGTTATAATTGCTAAGTTGTTTATGACTAAATAACATGCTAGACCTAAGAACTTGGATTGAAAAGGAATTGAAAAGGTTGATAAGTTGTTGCACTTTTTGGCCGAATTGACATTTGTATTGTGGACTAGTTTAATGTATTTGGTGGGGCGGAATTTTACACGTCTTGTTAAGGCGTGTAATCCCCTTTGGTTAGATTATTTGTTGGGCCTTAAATGTGGTGTGTTTGGTTATTGTATTCGGCCTTGAAAAAGGTGGCAAAGTATGTACAAACAAAGGAAGTGCTGTCCGATTTTCCGTAGAATTTAGTGACTTAGCACTTAGAATATTCTACGTTCGAAGCTAGAGGTTAATGGACGTATTGTGGCCAATTTAGGTTGAAGTGCCAGGTATAGCGTATTCTACTTGAAGGATGGAATAGCTAGCAGGGTTGAAGTACTTTGGAGCTTTTTGCTACTTGTCGGTAATCGTCGCGAGGTATGTGAACCTCTCCCTTCCTTTGGCATGATTCTATGTATGAAATATACATGTAGTAGTATTTCATGATTCCGTCAACTCTTAGAATTTAAGAGGTAGTTATGTTGATTTACTCTATGTAAAAGCTACGTCTAAGAAATCCTAAGTCCTTACCAAGTCTTATGGGGGATGTTGGTAAGAGTCGTTAGGAAGTATTTGGAGTCGAGTTGACTTGGCTAATTTACGGCACGAATGAGAATAAGTATCGAACAAGCCATTGCAGCGTTAATAAAGGAAAATGTAATGACAATTAATTATGTTAAAACAAGTAGAATTTTCCATCTGCATAGAAGCTAAGATAAGACAAAATTGTATTACATTTTCTAGATCATGGCTACTTGAATAAGATCGTTATAAATAAGTATAACTTATTCACAACGCACCAAAGTATATGTTACTTAATTTAAAAGAGTTTACGTATGAAGTTTTTAAGACTTTGAAACTTGTTTCTTAAAAGTTAAGAGACTTGAAGTATTTTGAAAGCTATGTGATTTGATTTGAAAGTATAAGTCTCTTGGTTATAAAAAAAAGAATGAATTAGTTTAAGGCATAAAGTTAGTATGACGACTTTATGGGAAGTTGGTTATAATAACTTTATGGGAGGTTAAGAGAATGGTTTTCTTCAGTAACATAAACAAGAAATGATTTGAAATAAAGAAGGGCAAATTGTTTTAAAGGTACCAATTGCTTAAGGTCTTTAAGAAAGAAGTCACTTGATTTAGAAGCCGGTATTTGTATTTCTAAAAAGGTATTGTGACTTGTCCTAAAAGGTAGAGATGACTTGATACTACGGTTATTAGTATCTGGGAAGTTTTATTTGAAAAAGAGTCTTTCTAAAGGAGTAGAGGTGCGTAGTACGTTGGGTTAAATTCCCGGGTTTTATATGACATTATCGACCCAGAGATGGGCCGGGCAGTATACCTTTACGGGCAGACTATATGACATTATCGACCGCGAGACGGGCGGGCAGATACCTTACGCAGACTATATGACATTATCGACCCGCAGATGGGCCGGGCAAGATACCTTACGCGCACTATATGACATTATCGACCCGAGACGGGCCGGCAAGATACCTACGCGCGCACTATATGACATTATCGACCCGTAGACGGGCCGGGCAAGATACCTTACGCGCACTATATGACATTATCGACCCGCAGATGGGTCGGGCAAGATACCTTACGCGCACTATATGACATTATCGACCCGAGAGATGGGCGGGCAAGATACCTTACGCGACTATGTGACTTTATCGCGTCCCAGTTTGGGCCGGGCAGTATAGGCGTCCCTCCGTAAAGAGTCGGATTAGGTTATGAAAGATAAGTAAGTTAGATGGTAATAAACTTAATGACTTCTCCTAAGTATGTACGTAAGATATGGCTATAACTCTTAATGGAATGGAAAAGATAATGATATGCAATTAAGTTCAGAAGTGGTAATGACACGGCAGGATCTGGTATGTACTTTTTATACTTGCTCTGTCATTCTTTTGTACAGTTATGATCTGTTTACTGTACTATATTTCTGTTCCATATTCGGTACCTGTTGTACTGACCCCCTTCGGGGGGCTGCGTTCATGTCCGCAGGTTTAGGTACACAGTTATGGATCCGCGAGCTTAGGATCCTGGTTCAGCATTTTGAGATGGCTCCAATGTTCCGGAGTTGTCATGGCTATGTATATTCAGGGGTACGGCGGGGCCTTGTCCCGTCATAGTAGGTGTTCAAATCTTAGAGGTCTGTATTCACATGTGGGCTGGACTGGTTAGAATTGTAATTTCATTTTTGGATAGTGTAGGCCCTTTTTGGGTGATTTATATTACGGCAGCCTTATCGGCTTTGTCTTGGTTTTAAGAAAAAAAATGTGTTACTTATTTTTCTGCAGCAGTTTATTATGTTGTATGTTTTAAGGGTGCCCAGGTAGGGCACCAGTCGCGGCCCGGGGTCGGGTCGTGACAATGTCGACATGTTAAAAACCGAAAATGGGCACGTTAGCCATTTATGTTGTAATCAATTTGGTCGATAGTTACAATCATCGCATGTTAAGGAAGAAAGAATTATAGTTGTTGTAATTGTTATTATGTATATAACATGTTGGAATAACAACTTGGATTAAAAAGGAATTGAACGGAAATTGACATTGTTGTTGATATTGATAGTTGCTGAGAATGTGCCTTAAGGAAATGGACAGTTTTGTATGTGGTTGTATATTGTAGCCGAGGATGACATTTAATAATGGACAGTTTTATGTAAATTGTGGGGCAGAATTTTACACGTCTGTCTAGGCATGTAATCCCCTTTGATTAGCTGATTGTTGAGCCTTAAATGTGGCATTTTGTTATTGATTTTCGGGCCTTGAAAAAGGTGGAAAAATACGTAGATACAAAGGAAGTGCTGCGCGATGTTCCGTAGAATAAGAGTCCTTATACTTAGAAATATTCTACGTTGAAAGCTAGAAGTTGATAGGCGTATTTTTTTTTTAGGTAAATGCAAATATTATTACTAATAACGAAAAGAAAGTGGCTACAATCAGTCGTTGAGGTATCTCAAGCCTCAACGTAATGTAAACAAGAAGTGAGAGAGGGGAGGGGTGGTCACTCAAATGGTGCCATTACAAGAGGGGATAAAATCATAGAGAACTCTATAAGATGTTGTTTTGATTCTTGCAATGACCTCTTCTGCCGGAAAGCTTGTGTCTTCAAAGAGCAATGTGTTTCTTGCCCTCCAAATCTCATAAACCGTTATGCAAAAGGTAAGAAAAATAGCTTTGGCTCGGATGCTTGTCCCGCGGTGATCTTTCTTAATCCACTTAAGGGAGATTTCAATAGTTGTCATGTTATACCCCGTAGTTCCAGGGTATATATGTGAGGATGTACGTACGAGAATACGACAGAAATTTTGGAAAGAAAGGAAGATGTGATTTTTCGACGGAAAAGTTTCCGGGTTTTGTGAAGGAAAAAGGTTCGTTGATGGGAATTGGATTCCCAGATTTGGTATTTGGGCTTCTTGAATTATATTAGAATTATGGAATTTTATTTCCGGAATTGGTCACGTGGGGCCCACGGGAGAAATTTACGGTTTTGTGGGGCCCACTTTGTTTTCGAGATTTTTGCCTTTATGGATATTTTCGGTAGATGAAATATTTTGGACGAGTAGGAGGGCGACACGTGTCACCCCCCTAGGTGGCCTCATGGCCGAAATTTGCTAACAAGTGGCAAGACAAGTGGCCTTGTCTTGCTAGATATTTTGTGTGGACAAGTGGCCAAGTCTTGCTAGATATTTTGTGTGGACAAGTGGCTTGTGGGACCCACACACACTTGTCCCCAATCTCAACCACACACTTGCCTTCATCCTAGCCCTTGGTTGTCCTATATATGCACCCTTAGTTGATGAAAACTTCCACACTTAACCATTTCAAGACAAGAAATTCACTCCCTTCTCCCTTGACCTTGCTCTCGTTTTTGAGCCCATTTCTTGACCTAAATTTGTCCAACAATTCTTAAACTCTCAAGTGTTCTTCCCTAAGGTGTTAGGAAGATTGTGTACCAAGAGTTGGAAAAGATTTCACACCCCTAACCTATTGTTCATGCCTTGGAAACTTACTAGTTGGAAACCCTAAGTGTTCTTCACTTTTTGGAGTCGGGTTCTTGAAGAGAAGTTGGTTAGGAGCTTCTATGGGTTGCTTGTAGCGGATTGGAACGTAAAGATTTGGAGCTAAGACTTGCTTGGAGCGACATTAAGTTCTTGGATAATTTTGGGCTATTTGAGGTAGTAAACCTTAACCTCTTTGTGAATTGGTCATTATACATATATTATAAGTATATTATGGAGTATATAATATATGGAGTAAAGTTTGGAAGAGTTGGATCTTGTTAACTTGTTAAAAGAAAGGATTGGCCGTTTGCCATTAAAATGGTAAAAACTCTTACTTGTGAAGAAGTAATTAACAAAATAACTATAACTTATATTAAGATGGAATATAAGTTGGATGACTAATGAAGTAATTGGATAAGTAAAATGGACAAAGTTGGCCAAGGACCCCAACTTAAGGACTGTATTTACTTTGGACAGTATTTACTTTGGACTGTATTTACTTTGGACAGTATTTACTTTGGACTGTATTTACTTTGGACTGTATTTACATTTCTGTTAAGGGGAAGATTGTTCAATCGCGTTCCGTTTGGGCGTGTGATCCCCTTTTTAATTATTGTATTGTTATGAAGGCGTGATAGTAAACCGCGTTACCGTTTGGGCGCGTAATCCCCTTCTTTTACTTGTTGTTATTATGGAGGCGTGATAGTAAACCGCGTTACCGTTTGGGCGTGTAATCCCCTTCTTTATGTTGTTTAATTATTACGCCTTATATATATATATATGGTATATATATTACGGTTATTCGGGCCTTGGAAAAAGATGGAAAAGTGAGTAAAAACGGGGGAAGTGCTGCCGAATTTTCCGTAGAAATTAGAGGGCTTTTTATTGGTATAAGTCTTCAATGGTGATAAAGGTTTGATAAAAGTACTATGACCGTTTTAGGAGTGGAGTACTACGTGTGGCGTGATCTACTTGGCTTAAGGAGTAGCCGACGGGTTGAAGTACTTGGAGCGTTTTGCGATTCGTCGATAATCGCCGCGAGGTATGTGAACCTATTCCTATCTTTTCTAGCATGATTGTTGTGAACTATGTAGTACGGTAGACGTACATGTGCTAAGTGATTTGGTTGGTTTAAAACATAGGGTGTTATAATAGCTTTATGGGAAGTTAGTTATAACGACTTTATGTAGGTAAAAGAATGGTTTATTGATTGTAGAAAGTTAAGAGACTTGATCTTGAAAGATAAGAGACTTGACTTATACACGACTTGATTTTGAAAGTTAAGAGACTTGATCTTGAAAGATAAGAGACTTGACTTATACACGACTTGATTTTGAAAGTTAAGAGACTTGATCTTGAAAGATAAGAGACTTGACTTATACACAACTTGATTTTGAAAGTTAAGAGACTTGATCTTGAAAGATAAGAGACTTGACTTAGTTTGACTTGTTATGAATTTTGTTAAAATGTTGTAAAAACCTCATTCGCGAGTAATGAGTAGTTGGTTTTAAAAGAATAGTGTTTTACTGATTTCGGAAATGAGATTAAGTATCGAACAAACCATTGCAGCGTTAATAAAGGAAATGTATTGACTAATTGTTATTAAAACCAAGAGAAACCTCCATCCGCATAGAAGCTAAGATGAGACAAAATGATATTACATTTCTAGATCATGGTTGCTTTTATAAGATTGTAATAGACAAGAACAACCTACTCACACATAAGGCATATGTTTCTCAAATTTGTTTTAAAGGAGAATTATATTCTTAAGTGATTAAAACTATGAACTACGAAACCTTTCAAAAATGAGAAACTTGAGCATTTGAAATTAGGCAAACTTGAACGTTTGGAAAATAATGTGTTACTTGATTTTACAAGGGAAGTGTTTTGGTTTACTTAAAAGATAGTCACTCTATTTTATACTACGAACATTGTGTGACTTTTGTGAAAGAAACGTATCTTTTTAAAAGAGTTAATGTATGTAATACTTTAGGGTCAGAACCGGGATTTTGGCATAAAATGATAGTACCTTAAGTTGTGTGTAACTTGCCTATGTTTGCGTGTGATAGCCTTGTTGTGCAAGTACTGTATTTTACTCGACTACCGGTTCATGGGATGAACCGGGAATGTATTTCACCCGACTACCGCGTTCATGGGATGAACCGGGAATGTATTTCACTCGACTACCGCGTTCATGGGATGAACCGGGAATGTATTTCACTCGACTACCGCGTTCATGGGATGAACCGGGAATGTATTTCACTCGACTACCGCGTCCATGGGATGGACCGGGAATGTATTCCATCCGACTACCGAGTTCATGAGATGAACCGGGAATGTATTCCACACGTTTCTATACTGGGTCCATGAGATGGGCCGAGACATGTTATACGTATCACATGGTTTGTACCTAGACTGCCGGCAGTGAGGAAGGAGTTCCACGGGCATGAGGGATGACTTTGAGGGCGTGAGTCCCTGACTTGACATGACTGCTTTTATGTTATGAGCTGTAGTTTGGTTATCATACATGTCTCCTGTTTTATATAGACTGTTATGATTTCATTTCTGATTTTTCTTTCACATACTTGGTACTGTTGCTTGACCCTCCTTGGGCTGCGTTCATGCCGCAGGTAGAGGTACATCGGTTGTGGATCCTCGCTCATAGGATCACAGTTCAGCGTGTTGGGAAGCCCCGTTTCTTCGGAGGCTTATCTTTTGGTATGTTACCCTGAGTCTGTAGGTTCTTGTACATTCAGGGGTATGGCGGGGCCCTGTCCCGTCATAGTTGTTGTCACTTCTTAGAGGTTTGTAGTACTGTTGTGGGCAGAGTTTGTAAAAAGGATAACTGTTCGGGTTTTTATGTATATATACGGAAGGCAACTGTTTTGGTTGGCCTGTTTATTTGTCATGTCTCTTGTTTCATGTTTATGTTTTTATTTCCGCTGATTTTCTCTGATGTTGTATCACGAGGGTGCCCGGGGTAAGGCACCAGTCACGGGCCCCGGTTCGGGTCGTGACATGTCATCTCTCTTCTAATACCCAACCAATCCTTTATGCTTTTCCAAATCATGTGTGTATAGGGGCAAGTAAAGAAGAGGTGTTCCCTAGTTTCATTAGCTTGCTTGCAGAACCCACAAGATTTATCCTCCAAGTTGAGATATGATAGAGTATCCTTTGTAGCTAACCGCTTTCTGCAATTTAGCCACACAGTAAAAGAGAATTTGGGAGGAATGAAGCCTTTCCAAATTTGTGACATCCAAGGCTTTTTAGCTTGCGGAGTGCGCAAGATATTATACACGAGGCTTGAATCAAATTTACCGTTGGCACAACATTTTGCAAAGCCGTGAATAGCATCACCATGGCTACCAAAGATAGAAACAAACTTGTCGCGAATCCCACAAATCCTTTTGAATAAGGGGGAGTCCCTAGGACGTACCTCATAGTCCCAAATTGTAATACCTCTCAAATAGTGGCTATTGATCCATTGGACCCAAAGAGAATCAGCATCCGTGTGAGTTTGCCAAATAGTCCTGGATAGCAAGGCATGATTCCATTCCTTGATGTTCATTAGACCCAAGCCACCTTCAGTTTGAGGCAAGCAAATGATATCCCAAGCAACTCTTGGTGGTTTCGCCACGACTGCCCGGTTCGTGGATCGTGCCTTACGGCACCCAAGTAGTCATACATCGTAGAAATCAGCGGAAATATAAAACAAGACATGAAACAGATTTATAAAATAAGACACGCTTTATGTGAGAAAACATCGCTTTCGTATATATATAATCATAGTTCAGCTACATCCGACATCGCATACAACATGACTACAGCACTCTGGAAATATACAACTATGGCGGGACGTGGCCCGCCATACCTCGATCAGTACAAACTATCTACAACAGGAGATCATACCAAAAGTAGAGCCTCCTAAGAGATGGAGCTCGACACCAACGTAGAGATCCTAAGGATGCGGATCTAGCACTGCTGCCCTTACTGCGGCATGAACGCAGCCCAAGGAGGTCGATAACAGTACTAAGTATGCGAAATCAGAAGTACTTAAATGAAAACATATCATTTTTAAAACCATTTACAAATATGTATGAAACAACCAAGGAAACCGCATATAGTGTCACATCACAAGCAAGAGCAACAATAGGTAATCAGAATGAGTCTTGTCTAGGCCGCGAATGATCGAAACAGGCCACTTGCCCCCATCATCATTCTCGCAAGCCTAATCTCGACTCCCGAGTCCGCATAGGCCACTCACGTGGGCCCGCATGAGGTATAACCCCGCATCGAGGGTAGCTACTCTCGGCGTAAGATCGCCCCGACTCGCCGTCCGCATGGCCACACAGACCGCATGAGGCATAACCCGCATACTAACTCGGAACTCTCGTAGCTCCCGCATAGGCCCTGGACCCGCATGAGGTATTCTCGAATCATGGTCCTGCATCACCGAGTCTACCCCGCACGGAGGCGCCTTAACCCCAGATCATCTCAAGAGGTGAGTGATAGTATACTAACATAACAACTTATCTTTAAACAACATAAGCACAACAAGGATACTCACCTATACAAACGTTACAAGATACTAACACACATAGCATCATATCATGTCTACTTATCAAACCATCTTATTATTCTTTTCACAATATAAGTCCATTATAAACACATAGGCAAACTCGTTTCTTTTATCAATCTTAAGTGGTTATACTTAACTTCCCATAAAGCTAGTATAACTCTTAAGCTTCGCTTTAAAACCAATTAGTTCTCTTACATTAATATGATTCAAAGAGTCTTTTGAAATGTTTTCGCTTTTATTATTCGGGCTTAAGCCGTGAGGCATTGCCGTAAGTATTATTCGGCTTAAGCCGTGAGGCATTCCGTAAGTATTATTCAGCTTAAGTCAAAGACATTGCCGTAGTTATATTGTAAAATATCATGCTTTAGGAAGAATCACATACCTTCTCAAATAAAACCACCGCCAAGTCAATATGTCGCGCGCAGAGTCGGCCTATAATAGTCACGTATATCTATTAAAGACTACTCAAGGTCATTCTAAGCAGGGGTTCATAATTCTACGTAAGTCGGGCAGACTTCCTACCCGGTGAGCTATATAAGTTCATTGTGAAATAGTCCTATGTAATCTGATTTGATTATTCTTCTTTAAACCCTTCTAAGTGATTAATACTTATTCTTATACTTCTACGATGCATTCTCTAATACAAAAGAGGGTTAGGATTATTACCTCGGTAAGCCCAATAATATCCTAGAAAAGTCGCTACCGAGCAAGGTTTTGCTCCTAAGTTGTATGCTCAGAACCTTAGAAGTTCTTCACAACTTCTACTAAGTACTAAGGTATTTGGGCTAGGTATTTTGGGCATTATAACGATACAAGAAGGTAACTTTTCTACCAAGGAGGGGGTAGATTTTTGGCTAGGCTAGGGGTATTCGCCAAGGCCACTTAGGCTAGAGGGGAAGAGGGCTTGGACGAAATGGCTAACAAGGGAGAAGGAGGATTTTCAAGACTTGAAAGTAATTTGTGGATGAAGAACTCTTCATCTTAGGGGTATTTATAGGTCAAGAAGTGGCCAACCAATGGCCAAGATTTAGACAAGTGCAAGGCAAGTGTAGGTGAGGATTAACTATACACAAATATCCTACCAACTCCTTGACTTGTGCACAAGGCACAAAAACGTGCTCTCCTAGTCCAAATCGTCCCAATGGACGATTTCAAGTCCATCAATTGAGGGTGACAAGTGTCGCCTCCCGTTGGTCCAAAATGTTTCGCCTCTCGGAAAAATCCGCAAAAATTAGAAATGGCATAGCGGAATTTACCCTACGAAAGTCGTGGGAAGCGCTTTCGTCGGAAAACTATTCGTTTTGTGAGTTGTGCCTAAAAAAACGCCCAAGGCTTATCTTTAAGGCTAGATTTCGTCGTATTCCCTTACGTACATACTGCGAAATACGGTATAACATTCTCCCTTAGAAACATTCGTCCCGAATGTTCCTTCCCAAACGATTATCGAAGAAGCTTAAGCGATTGTAAATGCCACACACGCCACAGAGCAACACTTAGGCGTAAACGATAACGAAAATTTACAAGTAGGAAAGTGAATTTACCGGAGGTGTGGGAATAGGTGAGGATACTTCCGCCTCATGTCCTCCTCGGCTTCCCACGCCATCTCCTCCTCGAGCTCGTTCGCCACAAGACTTTGACGGAAGCCACGCCCTGGTCCGCAGACGCCTAACCCGACGATCGACTATCGCTATGGGAATCTCCTCATCGATAACCCCTGGCCACCGACATCGTCAATCGGGTGCACCCTAGATGGATCCCCGATACATCTCTCAAAGATAGATACGTGAAACACGGATGCACCGCCTCCGGATCGGACGGCGGATCCAACTCGTAGGCAACCTTGCCTACCTCGCGACAATCTGAAACGCCCAATGTACTGGCCGAGCTTCCCTTCTTCCCGAATCTCATCACACCCTTCATGGGTGACACCTTTAGAAAACCCAATCATGAACCTCGAACTCAAGATGTCGACGACGATGATCTGCATACGACTTCGCCGACTCGAAATGTCGATAGCCGCCTCGGATAAGTTTCACCTTATCCATCGTCATTGTACCAACCTGGTCCCACTAGCCGCCCTCGCCCACATCGAACCAACCTATAGGCGATCTGCACTTCCTCCCATACAAGGCCTCATAAGGCGCCATCCGAATGCCGGAGTGGTAGCTATTATTATACGCGAACTCAACTAGAGGCAAATGATCCTCCCAACTACCATCGGTCAATAACACAGCTCGCGGATATCCTCGAGTGCGGATAGTGCGCTCTGTCCGTCGCTCGTGGATGAAATGCGATCACTGGGCTCACTGCGCCCCTAAACCCCTGGAAGGACCTCAGGAAGTTAGCCGAAATCGGGCTCCTCATGCGATATGATCGAAGTAGGGACTCCATGCGATCGACGATCTCTCGGATGTAAAGTCGGCATAATCCTCGGTAGAAAAAGTCGCCCCGACGGAAGAAAGTGGGCTGATTTCGCCACCGTCGACGATAACCCATATAGAATCATGTCTCCTCCGAGCGAGGTAATCCTGTGATGAAGTCCATGTTGATTACCTCCCACTTCCGTGTCGGGATCTCTATCGCTGTAACAAACCACCGGGCCTCGGTGCTCTACCTTCACCGCGACAACACGCACCGAGCTACGAACTCGCAACGTCCTCTTCAAGCCATCCCACCAATACACAGATCTAAGGTCGTGGTACATCTTGGTCGACCGGATGGATAGAGTAACGCTTGCTGTGTGCTTCCCAAGAACTCGCCGCCAAGTCCTCAAACATCCGGAACACATACCGCCTCAAACCTTAGCACCTCATCGGTGCTACTCAAAAGGACCCTTGCCTCACGAAGAGTCAGATCACGATATCGAATCAAAGCCGATCTCGAATCGTTGCCTCTTCACCTCCTTGACGATGGAAGACTCGCAACCTCACGAACTCTAACCCCATCGCTATCGGAATCAATCAAACGGACACCAAGGCTCGCTAATCGATGCAAATCACGAACCATGTCCTCCTCTCTAGCCGCACATCCGATAGGCTCCCATCGACCTACGACTAAGAGCATACGCCACAACATCGCCTTCCCCGTGGTACGGGATATCAACATCGTAATCCTTAAGCAACTCTAACCACCGCCTCGCTGTAAGTTCGGCTCCTCTGGTGAAGATATACCGAGGCTCTTGTGGTCAGTATAAATATCCACGTGAACCCCATACAAATAGTGCCTCCAGATCTTGGCGTGAATCACTACCGCTAACTCCAAATCACGCGGGTAGTTCCTCTCGTGTTTCCTCACCGTCGGGATCATATGCTATAACCCCGCCATGCTGCATCAACACACATCCCAACCCGATGCTCGACGATCACAATACACGACATAACCATCCGACCTCCGAAGAGTAAGAACGGGCGTCGTCAATCTCTTTCAAAGAATCGAAACCCCGCCACAAGCATCACCATCGGAACTTGGCCGCTTCCGAGTCACCTAGTCAATGGTGCGTAGATAAAGCAAACTTCTCCACGAACGCGATAATAACTCGCAAGGCCCGAAATCGCGAACCTCTCGCCGAGTAGTAGGTCTCGCCAAGTCTCGATCGCTTCGATCTTGGCGTATCAACTCGAATGCCATCACCCGATAATATGCCCAAGAAACGCCATCAAGTCAACCAAAACTCACATTTGGAAAACTTGGCGTATAATCGCTGATCTGGAGAAGCGCAAGACATTCTCAAATGCTCGCATGCTCCTCGCCTCGAGCGAATAAACCAAGATATCATCAATGAACACTATCACAAACGTGTCCAAAAATGGTTTGAACACTCGGTTCATCAAATCCATGAATACCGTCGAGCATTGGTCAACCCAAAAGACATGACTCGAACTCATAATGCCCGCATCGGTCCGAATGCGATCTGGGACATCCACCTCTCGACACGAACTCGATGATAGCCCGAACGCAGATCAATCTTGGAGAAACATCTCGCGCTCGCAATCCAGTCGAACAAATCATCAATCACGGGAAGGGTATTCGTTTAATGGTCACCTTGTTCACCGTCAGAATCAACACACATGCGCAGCGCCCCGCCCTTCTTCTTCACGAACAATACCGCGCCTGTGGAGAAACACGGCCTAATGAAGCCCTTTCTAGCAAATCCCTAAGCCGATCCTTCACTCTCTCAACTCGGCGGTGCCATTCGTATGGCGGAATGGAAATAGGCCGAGTATCCGCAATATGTCAATACAAAACTCAATCTCCTCTCGGGAGGATACCCGAGGTCATCTGGGAACACGTCTGGGAACTCACGACTACGGAATCGATCAAAATCTGGTACCGCACCTCGATCAAACACTCGAACTAGATGGTAGATATACCCTTCTGCACCATCTTCCTAGCCTTGAGGTAGGAAATAAACCTACCCCTGCGATACCGTGCTCCTCCCACTCAACAACCGGCCTCGCCAGAAACCGAACCGTACTACTCTCTCTGCGGTCTACATTGGCATAGCAAGAAGCTAGCCAATCCATCCCCATAATCACGTCGAAGTCAATCATCTCCAACTCTATCAAGTCGGCCGTGGTCCGACGATCAGAATGGTCACAGGACAAGCCCTATATACCCGCCGAGCTACCACCGAATCACCCATGGCGTAGCTACCTCGAAAGGGTCTATGGACTCGTGCTCTATCCCTATCCTACTAGCAACAAGGGAGATATATAGACAGAGTAGAACCCGGATCTATCAAGGCATAAACATCAAACCGAACCGATAAGGTACCGTGGCGACATCGGTGAGGCCTCACGATCCCGCTCTACCGACAAAGCATAAATGCGTTCGAGGACCGCTAGAATCGGGACGAGCCACGACCTCTGCGACCGCGACCCATGAGCACCCCGCCTCGGGCGAAAATCGTAGGAGATGATGAAGCGCAATGAACCTGAAGCCGAGCCCTACCACCGCGGCCGGTCGGCCGACAGCCGCAAAGTGACCACGCTGGCCACAATCAGTAACAAGCTCCAAAGTAGTACCACACTTCCGTAATGGGATCCCCGCATCGCCACACCGGGTGGTCCCGATCGCCGCGCACCTCGCTACTCGACGCTCAAGCCCTCGCCCCGGCCCGCCTCGAAAACTCGCTGGCCGAGGACGGTGCAGGAGTGCTCGAGCCGGGCCGTGGTGCGAATCTAGATCGCTGCCGAGGCCGCCACCACGATAACCACCGAAGACCTCCCGCCCCGCCTTCTTCTCGCCGCTGTCGCCCACTCGCCGACCTGCGCCTCGCACCCAAGGCGTGAGCTCGCACGCGGTAATGTCCATACCGGCCGAGAGAAACCCCGCACATGACTCGGCCATATAGTCGTCTAGCCCGTGACATAGCGGTGCACCCTATCCTCCATATTCGCTACCAATGCGGGGACATATCGAGCCAAAGAATCAAACTCGACATTGTACTCCCGACGGCGGTCCTCTCTCGCCTCGGCGGAAAATCTATCACCCGCGCCTCCTCATCTGTGGAGGCAAGAAGTGAGTGAGGAAAGCCTCAGAGAACTCATCCCAGTAGGAGGCGCGTGCTCTCCGGATAACTCCCATGAATCAAACCAATCGATTGCGGTATCACGCGACCTATGTGAACCAAAGATCACGGACTCGGTCTCCGGCGCCCGATCACTCAAAATCCTCAATCGACGGATGAACTCCTGCGGATCATCCTCCGCCTCGACCCATAAAACTCCGTGGCTACAACTTAAGAAATCTCGTAGCCTCAAACTATACGCCTCGGGTGTACCACGGGTGCGATCGAGCTGAGCTGAACCGCCACATCCATCTCTCTCAGACGGGCCACAACTTTAGCCAAAAGTGGGCCATCTCCTTGTACCCTAACTCTCCGCCCAGTGCCGTGGGAGCGGGAGGTGTGGTACTGTGGTCTGTCCAGGGCTGGCGGCGTCATAGAACTCGCCGTCTCTGGTATAGATCGGGCACGAGCCTCGTGACTCTGGGTGTCTGCTAGCAGCCTCCTCGCCGCTTGCCCTTCGGGCGCGGGTTGCCTTACGTGGAGGCATAATCAGCATAGAAAGGAATACGTTAGAGGTCCAACCTATAACACACTCTAAAGCACGATCTCGTAATGAGAAGAATGGAAACCAATCCTAAATATCCTATAGCCTCGATTATTGGTGTGGTGCACAACACACCGATAATCAAGACTCTACTAGATACGGTCAGACACTTTCCGAGGATTAATCGCTCGATACCACTTTTGTCACGACCGTTCGGCCAGTGATCGTGCCTTACCGGCACCCAAGTAGTCATACATCGAGAAATCAGCGGAAATATAAAACAAGACATGAAACGATTTATAAAATAAGACACGCTTATGTGAGAAAACATCGCCTTTCTAAGATATATATATAATCATAGTTCAGCTACATCCGACATCGCATAACATGACTACAGCACTTAAGGAAATATACAACTATGGCGGACAGGGCCCGCCATTCCCCGACTGTACAAACTATCTACAACAGGAGATCATACCAAAAGTAGAGCCTCGGAAGAGATGGAGCTCAGACACCAACGTAGAGATCCTAAGGATGCGGATCTAGCACTGCTTGCCCTTACTGCGGCATGAACGCAGCCCAAGGAGGTCGATAACAGGTACTAAGTATGCGAAACTGTAAAGTACTTAAATGAAAACATATCATTTTAAAACCAGTTTACAAATATGTATAAAACAACCAAGGAAATCGCACATAGTGCCACATCACAACAAGAGCAACAATAGGTAAACTGTAATGAGTCTTGTCTAGGCTGCGAATGATCGAAACAGGCCACTTGCCCATCATCATTCTGCAGCCTAATCTCGGACTCCGGAGTCCGCATAGGCCACTCACGGGCCCGCATGAGGTATAACCCCGTCGAGGGTAGCTACTCCTGCATCGCCTGGACTCGCCGCCGCACACGCATCGCATGAGGCATAACCCCGCATACTAACCGGAACTCTCGTAGCTCGCATAGGCCCCCGACCCGCATGAGGTATTCTCGAATCATGGTCCTGCATCACCGAGTCTACCCCGTCGGAGGGCGCAACCCCTGTATCATCTCAAGAGGTGAGTGATAGTATACTAACATAACAACTTATCTTTAAACAACATAAGCACAACAAGGATACTCACCTATACAAACGTTACAAGATACTAACACACAAAGCATCATATCATGTCTACTTATCAAACCATCTTATTATTCTTTTCACAATATAAGTCCATTATAAACACATAGGCAAACTCGTTTCTTTTATCAATCTTAAGTGGTTATACTTAACTTCCCATAAAGCTAGTATAACTCTTAAGCTTCGCTTTAAAACCAATTAGTTCTCTTCATTAATATGATTGAGAGTCTTTGAAATGTTTTGATTCTTTATTATTCAAAGCTTAAGCGTGAGGCATTGCCGTAAGTATTATTCAGGCTTAAGCCGTGAGGCATTGCCGTAAGTATTATTCGGGCTTAAGTCAAAGACATTGCCGTAATTATATATATTGTAAATAATCATGCTTTAGGAATAATCACATACCTTCTACGCGAAATCCACCTGCCAAGTTGAATATGTCGCGCTCAGATAGTCAGACTTTAATAGTCACAGATATCTATTAAAGACTACTCAAGGTCATTCTAAATGGGGTTCATAATTCTACTGAAGTCGGGCAGACTTCCTACCCTGAGCTATATAAGTTCATTGTGAAACAATCCTATGTAAGTGATTTGATTATTCTTCTTTAAACCCTTCTAAGTGATTAATACTTATTCTTATACTTCTACAGATGCATTCTCTAATACAAAAGAGGTTAGGATTATTACCTCGGTAAGCCCAATAATATCCTAGAAAAGTCGCTACTGAGCAAGGTTTTGCTCCTAAGTTGTATGCTCAGAACCCTTAGAAGTTGTTCACAACTTCTACTAAGTACGACGGGATGTGGGCTAGGGGATTTTGGGCATTATCACGATCCCAGAAGGTAACTTGTCTGCCAAGGGAGGGGGGGAGATTGTTGGCTAGGCTAGGGGGGTATGCGGCCAAGGCCACTTAGGCTAGAGGGAAGAGGGCTTGGACGAAATGGCTAACAAGGGAGAAGGAGGATTTTCATGACTTGGAAAGTAATTTGTGGATGAAGAACTCTTCATCTTAAGGGGGGTATTTATAGGTCAAGAAGTGGCCAACCAATGGCCAAGATTTAGACAAGTGCAAGGCAAGTGTAGGGTGAGGATTAACTATACACAAATATCCTACCAACTCCTTGACTTGTGCACACGGCACAAAAAACGTGCTCTCCTAGTCCAAATCGTCCCAATGGGCGATTTCAAGTCCATCAATTGGAGGTGACAAGTGTCGCCCTCCCGTTGGTCCAAAATGTTTCGTCTCTCGGAAAAATCCGCAAAAATAGAAATGGCATAGCCAGAATTTACCCTACGAAAGCTGTGGAGACGTTTCGTCGGAAAACTATTCGTTTTGTGAGTTGTGCCTAAAAAAACGTCCAAGGCTTATCTTTAAGGCTAGACTTTCGTCGTATTCCCTTACGCATACTCTGAAATCACGGTATAACAATTTCCTCCCATAAGAACCGAATACAAGCACTGCACTTGTTGATAATAGTGGCCGGGATAGGAAGTGCCCGGAACCAAAAGCTCTCAACCCCTTGGACAACCGACCTGATTAGTTCCAGCTTACCCGCATAAGAAAGGGTGTGATGCCCCCATTTCTGAATGTAATTCGAAATTGCACTAGTGAATGGAGAAAATTGGTCCACCGAGACTGAAATTGGGGACAAAGGGATCCCCAAGTATCGTACCGGAAAGCTACCAATGGCGAATCCCACTCTGGACAATATCAAGTCACGAACTGTAAAATGCATTCCCGCTAAGTAGACAGAGGATTTAGACGGGTTAAGAGTTAACCCTGAGGCAGCCTCCAACTCATCCAGACAATTCATAAGAATCCCAACTGAAGATATATCTCCTTTGGCAAAAAGCATGAGGTCATCCGCAAATGCAAGATGAGTAATGCCCAATTTCTTACACTTTGGAAAATATGAGAAAACTCTTGCCTCAGCCTTCATTTTAAGCAGCCTTGAGAGGTATTCCATGCACAAGATAAATAGAGTATGGGACATAGGATCACCTTGTCTTAGGCCTCGCTTTCCTTTGAAGTATCCATGTAGCTCACCGTTGATAGAGAGGGAGAAGGAGGTTGAGCTAACACATTCCATGATCCATCTTGTAAATCTGTCTGGAAATTTTAGACTTCTTAGTACCAATTCGAGGAAGCTCCAAGAGATCAGACGAATGCTTTACGAAGGTCCACCATAAGCATACATCTTGGTGAGACTCTGGCTCTATTAAATCCTCTCACAAGCTCTTGTGCCACATATACGTTGTCCATCATGTTTCTTCCTTTCACAAAAGCCCCTTGGGATTTGTCAATGAGAGAAGGAAGGATCAATGCCATTCTGTTAGCTAGAATCTTTGTGATGATCTTATAGACCACATTAGTCAATCCGATGGCCCTGAAATAATTTACCTTGGGATCATGATCAGTCTTTGGTAGTAAGGTAATGATGGTATGATTTACCTAATTCAAAAGAACTCCAGTAGAGAAGAACTCTTGGACACTTCTTACAACATCATGGCCCACATCTTTCCATCTATTCTTGAAAAAGGCAGCCGTATAACCATCTGGTCCAGGTGCCTTGTCATTGCCTATATCAGAGAGAGCTTCCCAAATCTCCTTTGGGGTGATGAAATACAAAAGCTGTAATCTCTCCTCTTCACTCAGCTTTGGGCCATAGTTGAACACTTCAGGAACAAAGTTGGTAGTGGGTCGGGAAGTACCTAATAGATCTTTGTAGAATTCAACAAGAAACTTCCTAACTTCTTCTGGTGATGTAGTGATAGTACCATTAGCTTTTACAAGAAAGTTAATTGAGTTCCTGACATTACTCCTTTTGATCAAGCTATGAAAGTATTTGGAGCATCTATCACTTCCAATCAAGTGTTTCTGTCTTGACTTCTGCCTTATGAAGTGTCTTTCTGCTTCCAGTAAGGTGTTTGCTCTAGCTCTTGAGGACTTAACCTTGGCTTTAAGCTCCTCATCAAAGGGATTTTCCATGTGTGCATTGATAGCCTCCTTGAACTCAATGTTTGCCCCTTTTGCTCTTTGTTCAATACCCCCAAAGTCACTTATGTTCAAAGCCCTTAATGGTTGCTTCAAGGCTTTCAATTTTGAGGCAAGGACGAATTGAGCAGTTCCCAATATGTCTTGTCTCCAACATGAAGTCATTATGTTCTCAAAGGCTGGGTGAGAAAGCCACATATTCATGAACTTGAAAGGGCGTTTCCCAACATTATAGGATGCAATAATCGTGGCTATCACAGGACAGTGGTCCGAGACAGGTTCCATAGGCATGAAATTGGCCATGCATTCTAGGGTCAAATCACTCCAATTTTGATTCATCAACACTCTATCAAGCTTAGACCAAATCGAACCATTTGTCCAAGTGTAGAAGGAACCGGAAGAAGGAGCGTCTTCTAGTCCATGAGAAATCCTGAAATCGCCAAGATCCCTAAGTGCATAAGGCGTGAGAGGAGGACCCCCCACCTTATCATTAGGGTTGCAGTAAGTGTTGAAATCTCCCATAATCATCCAAGGCTTAGTGATGCCAATGCCCAAGTGAGAGAGGTGATGTCAAATCATCCTTCTATCCGAGATGCTATAAACTGGGTACACAAATGTGGCAAGGAAGGACACTTGTGTTATATTGCAACTTGCCTGGACATGGATATGCTGAGAGTCCATACCAAGCACTTCACAACAAACCCTAGATGGATCCCAAAGTAATAGCATTTTGCCGCCTCCAATGAATTCCAAATTTGAGCAAAACTTCCAAGCTTTGAATCTTTGAGTAGAGAAAGACTCTGTCCTTGGCCGAGATAGTTTAGTTTCCAATAGACAAATCATAGCCGCGTCATGCTGTTTTGTGATACTATACACTAGAGCTTGCCTGGCTGCCCTATCCCATTGTCCGCAAAGACCACGGACATTCCAACAAAGTATTTTCATTAGGAAACAAAGGAGGTTTTATTAGTCATTATAGGCTGACATTCTACGCGCGGCGTATTCAACTTGGCAAGTGGATTGAGTCGAAGAGGTATGTGGAACTTTCCCTATCTTCTTGAGCATGAGCTTTATAAATGTATAGTACGGTGAACGTACATGGTTAAAAATGAATTCGGTTTCATTTTGGTATCCTTGCCTTGTTTTCGAAAAGGATATGTGACTTGATGTTCCATGGAAGGATTTCTTGACTTGAAAAGTATAGAATACTTGATTTGGAAAGTATTGATTTCTTGATATTCTAATGATAAGAGACTTGATTTCTAAAGTTAAGAAACTTGATATTCTAAAGATAAGAGACTTGATTTCTAAAGTTAAGAAACTTGATATTCTAAAGTTAAGAAACTTGATATTCTAAAGTTAAGAAACTTGATTTCTAAAGTTAAGAGACTTGAAGTATTTTGAAAGTTATGTAACTTGATTTGAAAGTATAAGTCTCTTGGTTATAAAAATAATAAATTTGTCTAAAACATAAAGAGTTATAACGGCTTTATGGGAAGTTAGTTATAAAGGCTTTATGAAAGGTTAAAGATGTCTTAGTTTCTAAAGCATAAAGTTAGTATAACGGCTTTATGGGAAGTTGGTTATAACAACTTTATGGAAAGTTAAAAGAATGGTTTTCTCTAGTAATGTAAACAAAGATAAATGACTTGGAATAAAGAAGGGCAATTTGATTTAAAGGCATCAATTTCTTAAAGTTTTAAAGTAAGGGTCACTTGATTTAGAAGCCTAAAAATGTATTTCTAAAAAGTGTAGTGACTTGTGTTATACCCCGTATTTCCAGAGTATGTACGTGAGGACGTACGTAGAAAAGTTGAAGCTTAAAGTATGCAAGGGCCGAAATTTTTGTGCACAAGTACCGAAAAGAATCGTTTTCCGACGAAACGTTTTACAAAACTCGCGTAGGGTAAATTACGGCTATGTCATTTCTAATTTTTGCGGATTTTTCCGAGAGACGAAACATTTTGGACCAACGAGAGGGCGACACTTGTCACCCTCCAATTGGTGGACGTATGGGGCGAAAATGGGACGAATTGGATGGTCTTTTTTGTCAAGGAGTTGGTAGGATATTTTTGTGTAGTAGAGAGAATGGACACTTGCCTAAATCCTCACCCTACACTTGCATAGCACTTGGCTTCATCTTGGCCATTGGTTGGCCATTGCTTGACCTATAAATACCCCCCTTTAGATGAAGAGTTCTTCATCCACAAATCATTCTCCAAGTCTTGAAATTTCCTCCCCTCTCTTGTAGTATTTTCGTCCAACACCCTCTCCCCCTCTAGCCTTAGTGGCTTGGCCGAGAGCCCCTCTAAAGCAAGCCCAGCCAAACACCACCCCTCCTTGGTAGAAATGTTGTCTTCCAAGTATAGTTACTATTCCTAAATACCCTAGCCCAAATCCCTTATAGTATTTAAGTAGAAGTGGTGTAGAACTTCTAAGGATTCTTGGAGCTATCGGAGCATGCATTTAGGAGCTAAACCTCGCTCAGGATCGACGTTTATACTTGGATAATATTGGGCTTATCGAGGTAAATAAGCTTATCCTCCTTTTGTAATTAGAATATACATACTGTAGAAGTATAGGAATAAGTATAAAATACTTAGAAGGTATTACAGAATAGAATTGAATTGTTATCACTGTAGAAGGGTATAAAAGATGAATAATTGAACTGTACTTACATATGACTGTATTTACAGTAGACTGTATAGTTTACCGGGTAGGGAAGTGCTGCCCAAATTTCCATAGAATAGAGAACCCTCTGCTTAGAGCTTTGCTGATCTGATCTAGGCGTTGATAGGCGTGTTGGTATTATAGGTCGATTCTCTGCGCGCGACATATTCGACTTGGCAGGTGGATTTCGCCGAGAAGGTATGTGATTCTTCCTATACTCTTGAGCATGATATTTTAAAGGAATATATATATAGTACGGTAGACGTACGTGTGGCAATGTCTTTTGACTTAAGCCTGAATAATAAGAATCTGGAAGTATTTTACAAGAATATATATATAGTACGGTAGACGTACGTGTGTTAACAGAGCGTAGTTTTACGGCAATGTCTTTTGACTTAAGCCTGAATAATAAGAACCTTGAATGTATTTCAAAAGAATTAAGAAACTGTTATACCCCGTATTTCCAGAGTATGTACGTGAGCGCGTACGTATTATAATTTGAGCCTTAAAGTTGGCTAGTTTCGAAATTTTGTGCACAAGTGCCAAAAAGAGTCGTTTTCCGACGAAACGTTTCCACAGCTTTCGTAGGGAAAATTCCGGCTATGTCATTTATAATTTTTGCGGATTTTTCCGAGAGACGAAACATTTTGGACCAACGAGAGGGCGACACTTGTCACCCTCTAATTGGAAGGAGTGGACGGACGAAATGGCATGGTGAGCACGTTTTTTGTGCCTTTCCCTTGGTCAAGGGTTAGGTAGGATATTTTGTGGTAGATGGATAAGGTTGCACATGGCTAAATCTTGGCCTTACACTTGCTATGCACTTGTCTTCATCTTGGCCATTGGTTGGCCTTCACTTGACCTATAAATACACCTGTAGTTGAAGACATTCTTCCTCCTAAACTTGTGCGCTCTATCTAAGTCTCAAACTACTCCTCTTAGCTTGAGCTTTTCGTCCCTCTCCCCTCCTAGTTGAGCTTGGCCGAGAGCCACCACACCCTCCCCTTGTGAAGCCTTGCAGAGGTACCCCAGCCTAGTTGTCTCGTATAAATACCCCCCCTTTGTGGTATAGAAATACTCTCCTAGTATTGTTGTTATGCCCAAAATACTTTAGCCCAAATACCTTGTAGTATTCCCAAAGTTACCTCTATACGTAGAGCCCGGAAATACTACCTTTTGTCCTTTTAGTCTCAAACCGAAACCCTAAGGAAATCTTCATAGTTGGTTGAAGTATTTAAGTAGAAGTTGGTTAGAACTTCTAAGGGTTGTTTGGAGCGGATTGGAGCGCCCGGAGTAGGAGCTAAACCTTGCTCAGGATCGACATATATACTCGGATAATTTTGGGCTTATCGAGGTAAACACTCTTGACCTTCTATTGTAATTGGGAATTACATGTTGTAGGAATATATAGTTGAAGTATACTATATATAGTACTGAACATTATAATTGTGCGGCAATGTCTTGCGACTTAAGCCTGAATTTAAAGAAGAGAACTGAACTGTAATTACATAGGACTGTATTACAGTAGACTTGTGTAGCATTACTATGTAGTAGAATTGTACACGTCCGGTTAGACGTGTTAACCCCTGGTTGGCTTGGTAGCCGCCTCGATAGAGAGGAGATTTACGCTGTGGGGGTGTGCGAATTTTCTGTAGAATATGGAACAATGAGATCTAGATGTTAATAAGCGCCTTGTGGCCTTATAGGTTGAAGTACTACGTGTGGAGTGATCTGGCAGTGAGAGTGTAGCGGTTTGAGGTACTTGGGCGTTTTGCTATTAGTCGATACTGTCGCGAGGTATGTGAACCTCTTCCTATCTGTTCTAGCATGATATGTGTATAACTATGTAGTGCGGTGAAGCGTCACGTGTTAAATGTATTTGATTGTCTTTAAACATAAAGTGTTATAACGGCTTTATGGGAAGTTGGTTATAACAGCTCTATGTACATGAGAAATGCTTTGTGGTTTTTAAAAGATAACTGATTTGACTTATAACCGACTGGATGTAAAAGAACCTTGGAGTATTCTAAAAGATTAAGAAACCTTTTTGAAAGAAGTGTGTACTTGGTTTGAAAACATAAGAGTTATACCAGCTTTATGAGAAGTTAGGTGTAACACCTTAAGAGAGATAAAAAGAATGGTTTAATGGTTTAGAAGTTAAGAGACTTATTCTTAAAGGATAAGAGACTTGACTTAATATGGATGTTTGTGTGAAACCTCATTCGTGAGTAATGAGTACTTGGTTTTTGGAAGGAATAATGTTTCTTGATTTGAAATCGAATGTGTATCGACACACCACTGCCGCGTTACTACAGGACACTGTATGGAATAATTAAGTATTATTAAAAACCAGTAGAAACCTCCATCTGCATAGAAGCTAAGATGAGACAAAATGATATTACATTTTCTAGATCATGGCTGCTTAATAAGATTGATTATGAACAAGAATAACTGCTACTTTATGGCATATGTTACTCAATTGTTTTAAAAGAGATTAAGACATTGAACTATGAAACTTTTCAAAAAGAGACTTGCGTAATTAAAATTAGGCAAACTGGAACCTTAGGAAAAAGAAAGGCATTGTGTTGTCTTAAAATGGTTTAAAGCATAAGGTGTTATAACAGCTTTATGGGAAGTTGGTTATAACGACCTTATGAAAACAAAAGAAAGGTTTTATTATTGGTTTTAACGTGGTAACTTGACTTTAAAAAAGAAAGTATGGAAATTGTTTTGGTTTACTTAAAAGATATAAGTCACTCTATTTTTATACTACGGGTATCGGGTGACTTTTATAAAAGGATAAATCTCTTTAAAAGGAATTTAACGTCGTAGTACTTTAGGTTAAAACCGAACTTGGGCATAAAATGGAAGTACTTGAGTTGTGTATAAACTTGCCTATGCTTGTTGTTGTGAAACTTGCCTATCTTGTTGTGATAGCCTTTGTTGTGCAAGAATTGTGTTTCTATACTACCGCGTCTCGATGGAGGGTCGGTTGACTTGTTGAGAACTTACTTGGGCGTGGCCGGCGATGGCGGATAAATTCCACGCAGTGCGTTCACGTTGATAGTGTTACTTTTGTTAATCGCTTTGGACATACTGACACGATGCGTAGCGCACGGGTATGCTTCCACTTTGATTCCCGCCTTGTTGTGTTCTTGTTTCCCTTTGGACATCGCGACATCGTAGCGCGGGTATGCTTCCATTTGGAATGTTGTCTTATTTGTTCCTTTGGACATATCGACACGATCGTAGCGCACGGGTATGCTTCCATTTGGAATCTTTGTCTTATTGTTTCCCTTTGGACATGCCGACACGATCGTGGCGCACGGGTATGCTTCCATTTGGAATGTTGTCTTATTTGTTCCCTTTGGACATCTCGACACGATGCGTAGCGCACGGTATGCTCCCATTTGGATTGTTGTCTTGTTGTTATCATATCATAGCATGGCCGTGAGGAAGGTACTTCACGGGAAGGATTGATGTTGTGGGCGTGAGACCCTGAATTGATATAACTGTTATGTGTGTGTACTGTAGTTTGGTTATCATACCTGTCTCCTGCTTTTATAGACTATTATGATTTCATTTCTGATATTTCTGATTTCACATACTTGGTACTGTTATCGACTCTCGCCTTGCTGCGTCATGCCGCAGTAGAGTACATCATTTGTCGATCCGCGTTTAGGATCTCATTTCGTTTTGGGAAGCTCCGTTCCTTCGGAGGCTTATCTGTTGGTATGTTACCCTGTGTTTAGGTTCTTGTACATTCAGGGGTATGGCGGGCCTGTCCGTCATAGTTGTTGTATAAACTCTTAGAGGTCTGTAGCACTGTGTGGGCAGGGTTTTGTAAAAAGGATTAAACTGTTCGTTTTAAAAAGAGTTGTTTATATATATTTTATTGGAAGGTAACCGTTTGGTTGGACTGTTTCATTATCTTGTCTCATGTTCATGTTTAAGTTTTTATTTCCATTGGTTTTCTCGATGTTGTATCACTAGGGTGCCCGGGGTAGGTACGATCCGGGCCCGGATCGGTCGTGACAAAAGTGGTATCGAGGCGATTAGTCTCGGAAAGTGTCTACTGACCGTGTCTAGTAGAGTCTTGATTATCGGTGTGTTGCACCACATCTATAATCGTGAGGCTATAGGACATTTAGGATTGGTTTCCATTCTTCTCATTCGAGATCGTGCCTTAGAAGTGTGTAATAAGATTGGACCCTCCGACATAGTTCGTTTTACCGATTATGCCTCCGCGTAAGGCAACCCGGGCGAAGGGCAAGAGCGATGAGAGGCTGCGAGTAGCAATGGCGATCTCTGAAGACCCCAAGACTGAGCCTCGATCCCATGCGGAAGCAGGAGATGGGTTCTGAGAGATGGCCCGATTCGCCGAGATCGTGGCGAACGTGAGATAGATCGACGCAGATTCCGGCCCAGTGCACCGTAGTTCACCCCGGCGAGCGATTTGAGATTACGGGATTTTACGAGATGTAACCCTCCGAGTTTTATGGGTGAGGCACGAGGATGATCCGCAGGAGTTCATCCGGCGATTCTGACGATCGTGAGAGTGATCAAGGCATCGGAGACCGAGTCGGTGGTCCTAGGTTCGCGTCGGCCGCGTGATACATGATCGATTGGTTTGATTCGTGAGCTGTCGGGAGAGAATGCACTTCCGCTTTATGGGGCGAGTTCTCAAAGGCATTTCTTGCACACTTCTTGCCTCGCGGATGAGGAGGGTTCGGCCGGCAGATTTTTGGTGTTGCGTGAGCGGGCATTCGGGAGTACAATGTGGAGTTCGACTCATTGGCGAGACGTCCCCGCATTAGTGGCTAGTATGGAGGATCGAGTGCACCGATATGTTACTGAGGCTCGATGATTACCTAGCGAGAGTTGTTGGTGTAGCTCTTGGTGGCATGGACATTGCCCGCATGCGAGCTTATGCACTGGAGGTGAGGAGCGGAGAAATCGCGAAATGATCAAGGTCGTGAAGAGGCGAGCAGCAGGTCCTTTGGTGACTTTCGAGGCGGACCGCCGCCAGAAGACTAGTTATACGCCTCCGCCATGAGTGGTCCTCCACAATCTTGAGCATCCAGAGTATTCGGGGAGCGGTCGTGGCTCCGGGTGTTATACCGTAGTTCCCAGGTATGTATGCGGCGTGCGTGCGAGAATCTGACGAGAAAGATTGGAAAGGAAGAAAGAGGTAATTTTTCCACGGAAAAGTTTCCGGTTTGTGCAGAAAAAGGTTCGTTAATGGGAATTGGATTCCCAGTTTGGTATTCGGACTTCTGGAATATTAGAGAATTATGGAATTTTATTTTGGAAATGGTCACGTGGGGCCCACGGGAGAAATTTACTGGTTTTGGGGCCCACTTTGTTTTGAGATTTTGGCCATTGTGGATATTTTGGAAGATGTTTTATTTTGGGCCAATAGGAGGGTGACACGTGTCACCCCGCCTAGTGGCTCGCCGACGGCATTTGTGCACAACACCGGTTAGAGTCGTTTTCGGCTAAACGTTTTACATAACTTGCGAGGAAAATTCGGCTATGTCTTTTCTTATTTTTGCGGATTTTTCCGAGAGCGGAACATCTTGGACCAACGGGAGGGTGACATGTGTCACCTCACATGGAAGCAAGTGGGCGCACTGGACGAATCAGTGTCAGTGGGTAGATTTTTTTGGTAGATATTTGTGAGGGTTTTAAGGAGTAGGGACTAGGGGCACTTGGGCATATCTGGGCCCGACACTTGCTATGCACTTGGCCAGATCTTGGCCATTGGTTGGCCTTGGCTTGTGCTATACATACCCCTCTCCCTTTGCTGAATTCTTCATCCTTTCCACAAATCTTCGAAGTGTTAAAATCCCTCCCTCTCCGCTCTTGTTGACTCTCGTCCACGAGCCCCTCTCCCCTTTGAAAGGCCCCTTGGCCGAGAGCCCTCTCCTCCACAGTAGTGTGGCTGGTACCCACTAGCTAGTTGCTTTGGTTTAATACCGCCACTTTGTGGTTTAGAAATACTCTCAAAAGTATTGTTATATTGCCCAAATTACCTTAGCCGTATACCTTGTTGTATTCTAAGGTTATACCTATACGAAAAGCCCAGAAATACTATTATACTTCCCGTCACAAAACCGAAACCCTAGGAAAATCTCCATAGTCAGTTGGAGTATTGTGTAGAAGTTGGTTAGAACTTCTAAGGGTGGTTTAGAGCGGGTTGGGCGCTCGGAGTTGAGCTAAACGATTGCCCAGGATCGACTTTATACTTGGATAATTATGGGCTTATCGAGGTAAATATCTTGTCCCCCTATTGTAATTGGATATTACATGTTGTAGGAAATTATAGTTGAAGTATACTATGTATATAATCAACATAGCTTGTGGCAATATCTTTGGACTTAAGCTGAAGAATCGAATCAACTGTTTTACATAGGGTGTATTCTGATGAGACTTGTGTAGTAATCGTGGAGTAGAATTGTACCGTTCGGGTTAGATGTATAACCCCCGGTTGGCTTGGTAGCCGGCCGTTAGAGGAGGAGGAGATTTACGTTGTTGCGGGAGGAGAATTGCCGAATTTTCGGTAGAATGTTCTGCGATAAGGTCTAAATGTTAATAAGCGCTGTGGCCTTATAGGTTGAAGTACTACGTGTGGCGTTCTACTTGGCAAGGAGTAGCCGGTTGGGAGTACTTGGGCGTTTTGCTATTAGTCGATACTCCGCGAGGTATGTGAACCTCTTCCTATCTCTTCTAGCATGATATGTGTGAACTATGTAGTGCGGTAGCGTACATGTACTAAATGTATTTGATTGGTGTAAAACATAAAGTGTTATAACGGCTTTATGGGAAGTTAGTTATAACGGCTTTATGTTGGTAAGAAAATACATGTGTTTTTAAAAGGTAATCGATTTGAACTATAAGCGGCTTGTTATGTGTTAATAAAGAACTTGAAGTATTTCAAAAGAGTTTTGAATCATTTTGAGAAGAAGTAATACTTGATTTGTTTTGAAAACTTAAGAGTTATACTAGCTTTATGGAAAGTTAGGTATAACGTCTTAAGAATGTTTCTTGATTTTGGAAATCAGAATGTGTATCGACAAACCAACTGCGGCGTTAATAAAAGGAAATGTTTTGTGATTAAGTATTATTAAAACCAAGAGAAACTTCCATCCGCATGAAGCTAAGATGAGACAAAATGATATTTCCTAGATCATGGCTGCTGTAATAAGATTGTTGTAAACAAGAATATCCTACTCACATATAAGACTTATGTTTCTCAGATAGTTTAAAAGAGAATTATATTCTTAAATGAATAAGACTATGAACTACGAAACCTTTCTAAATAAGAAACATGAACATTTGAAATTAGGCAAACTTGGACGTTTGGAAAATAATGTTGTTACTTGAGTTTTACAAAGAGAAGTGTTTTGATTTACTTCAAAAGATAATCACTATATTTTCATATACTACGGGTATTGTGTGACTTTTGTGAAAGTAACGTATCTTTTAAAGAATTAATGTATGAAGTACTTGGGGATAAAACCCCGAACTTGTTAGCATATAGTAGAAAGTACCTGGTGTGTATAACTTGATTGTGTTGGTTTGTGATAGCCTGGTAATACTTTCTTGTTGATTTGATAAGTAAACATGCTAGGATGATACGTGTGTTAGTATCTTGTGATGTTTGTGTAAAGGGGTTTTTCCTTTGTTGTGCTTATGTTGTTTAACGATAAGCTGTTATGATAGTATTATACATCACTCATCTCTTGAGATGATTAGAGTTAAGCGCCTCCGTCACGGGGTAGACTCGGCGGGTCGATGGACCTATGATTCGAGACTACCTCATGCGGTCGAGGGCTATGCGGAATCGCGGAGTTCCGTGTTAGGATGGGGCCCTTGTGGTCATGCGGTCGTTGTGGCCATGCGGACGGCGAGTCCAGGACGCTGCCGGGGAGTATCTACCCTCGATGCGGGGTTATACCTCATGCGGGCCGATCTGACTGGCCTATGCGAGTGCGGAAAGTTCGGGGCTAGACGCGCACATTAGATCTGCGGGCAAGTGGTGGCTTTGATCATGTGGCCAGTGCAGACAGATCTTATGATCTGATTCATGACCTTGTTGGATGCGTAGGTGTTAGTAGTCGGCTATGCCTTCGTACTTACCATGCGTGTTATTATGGCACGTGGGACACGGTGTTCATGTGTTCCTTGGTGCTTTTATATCATAAACTGCCGGCAGTGAGGAAGGTATTCCACGGACATGATTGATGTTGTGGGCGTGAGACCCATTGTTATATTTGAGTGATGACTTGAGGGCGTGAGTCCCTGACTTGACATGACTGCTTATTTATTGTGAACGGTAGTTTGGTTATCATACATGTCTCCTGCTTTATAGACTATTATGATTTCATTTACAGTATTTTTAGTTTCACATACTCGCACTGTAGATCGACCTCCTTGAGGCTGCGTTCATGCCGCGGTAAAGGTACACCGCCATTGATCCTCGCTCTTAGGTCATTCAGCGTTTGGTAAAGCTCGTTGCTCGGAGGCTTATCGATGGTATAGTTCCACTGTTGTTGTAGGTGTTTACATTCAGGGTATGGCGGCCCTGTCCGCCATTGTTGTCGTATAATTTCTTAGAGGTGCAGAAGCTTGTGGCGGGGTTTGTAAAAGGATTAAAACTGTTCATGTTGGAAAAAGTCGTTATTTATATTTATGCCAAAGGCAAGTTTTCTCGATTATTGTTTCATATTTCATAATATATCTTGTATTGTTTTATGTTCACGATTACTCGATGTTGTATCACTATGGTGCCCGGTAAGGCACGATCCACGCCGGAATCGGTCGTGACAAAAGTGGTATCGAGCGATTAATCCTCGGAAAGTGTCTCTGACCAGTATCCGATGAAGTCTTGATTATCGGTGTGTTGTGCACCACACCAATAATCGAGGAGGCTATAGGGTATTTAGGATTGGTTTCTATTCTTCTCACTCGAGATCGTGCCTTAGAGGCGTGTTGTAAGTTGGACCTCCGACGAAATTATTTCCTTATCGTTATGCCTCCGCATGGGCAACCCGCCCGGGAGGCAAAGCGGAGGAGCTGCGAGTAGAGTTCAGAGGGTTACGTGGGCACAGGCCCAATTATCACCTTGGATGGTGCTTCATTCGGGATTTCTGCGACGTCACTAGCCCGATAAAGTTTATCACGGCGGCGATTCTACTGCGCCATGATATTTGAACCTTCGCCTCGACCGAGAGCAGAGAATATGGATCGCAAAGGCGACCTGTTACTAGCTATGGATTTGGCTACCAGAGTATACGTGTATCGCGAGTCTTGATCTCTACCTAAGAGAGGTTTGTGCTAGAGTTATTCTTGATTGGGCTTGGCATGGCACGTATGCGGGCTTATATGCAGCCGAAAACGTAGAGATCGACAGGTTAACCAAGGACAGCGGGAGAGGGCGAGCGGCGGGTCCTTCGGTAACTTTCAAGGTGAGTATACCTTAAGTGCTATGTTACGATAGCGGTGTGGTAGTTGTGATTAGAAATCATGGTGGGTTAACAGAGTAAGATTTTGGGGATAGAAGGTGTGAGCCTTAGAGTGTTATACGTCTGCACCTTAGAGGTAAGGCCGTCTCGAGTAAAGGTGTAGTGTCTATGTTTGATCCTTATCGGAGTGCATAGTGCACGTGAGCTATGTTGGGATAGGTCCCTAAGTGGTATGAAACGAAAGAGGGTAGTTGAGCTAAGAAGACCGCTAGGTTTTCGTAACGTGTGTCGTAAAATTGTTCCTTCTGGAGATAGTATTTTGCGCCTGCGGGTCGGGTTGAGGCCACGCGCGGTCAACCCGCGGCATGTTTGGTGGTCTGGTTGTGGTGGTCCCGCCTTGTGGAAGGGTCACGAGGTGTTAGGCCCAAGTTTAGTTAACCAGTCGAGTTCGTGGATGCGTTCGACCGGTGGTCGGTCGATGAGGCAGCCCATCGTGTTCTTCGGGACCGTTCACTCGGCAGTGTTGATTTATCAGAAAGGTTGTAAGGCTGCACGGGGTGCCTACCTTCACCTTATGTCAGACAGTGGAGCCCAGGTTACGGCTGTTTTTGTTTTTGGAAGTTTTACCAGCAGGTTAAGAACTCAGTGAGTCTCGATCGCATTCGCCGGTGCTTGGATTTCAGGGATAGTTGTGGGGATTGTTGTCTCCTGTGGAGGGAGTGTTTAGGCTACCATTTCAGTGTTCGGATGTCACCTTTTGAAGCCTTGTAGGGGCGGAAGTGTAAAGTTGCCGGTCGATTGGTTCGATGTTGGCAAGGTTGACGATTAGTTCGAGCTTGTTCCACAGATGTGGATAGTGTGAAGCTTGTCTAGAAGAAGTTCTGGCAGCTCAGAGGAATCGTGCGGATAATCGGCGACGACGCTTAGAGTTCAGGTTGACGGTCGGTCTTCTTGAAAGTACCACCCCGGACAGGGTGTGACGAGTTGTGGAAACAGAAGGAACTTAGCCCGAGTTATTTTGGGCCTTTTGAGTTCATGTGAAGAATAGGCCAGGTTGCCTATATGTTAGCAATTGCCGTCCGACTTAGGAGGCGACGTCCGATCTTCGTATTGTTATGTTGGAAAGTATCGAAGATCCATCCGAATGTTCCCGATTAATGATGCCCACGTAAAGAGATAGTAACCCCGAGTTTGGAAACTAAAGCGATCGAAATGTGGTAAGGGTTCGAGTGTCTGGCGATACGATGATCGCGTGCGGCCGGTACCATTTGTTGGGTCGTCGAGCTAGGCTCGCGCAAAGTGACAAAAGAGTATTTGTGGTGATGTTAGAGGTGTTTCCTCGTAGACTTGGATATAAGTATGTTGCGCAGTATTTTACGTGGCGGTATGGCGAGATTGTTTCGTAAGTATAGAAGTGAAGACTATCTTGGCGCACGTTGTTTTGAGACTTAGAAGGAACATTCGGACGAATGTTTCTAAGGAAGAATGTTATACCCCATAGTTCCCGGTATGTATGCGAGGCGTGCGTGCGAGAATCTGCAGAAAGATTGGAAAGGAAGAAAGAGGTAATTTTTCCACGGAAAAGTTTCCGGTTTGTCAGAAAAAGGATCGTTAATGGGAATTGGATTCCCAGATTTGGTATTCGGACTTCCTGGAATATTAGAGAATTATGGAATTTTATTTTCGGAAATGGTCACGTGGGGCCCACGGGAGAAATTCTGGTTTTGTAGCCCACTTTGTTTTGAGATTTTGGCCATTGTGGATATTTTGGAAGATGTTTTATTTTGGGCCAATAGGAGGGTGACACGTGTCACCCCGCCTAGTGGCTGGCTGAATGGCATTTGTGCACAACACGGTTAGAGTCGTTTTTCGAAACGTTTTACATAACTTGCGAGGGGAAAATTCCGGCTATGTCTTTTCTTATTTTTGCGGATTTTTCCGAGAGACGGAACATCTTGGACCAACGGGAGGGTGACATGTGTCACCCTCACATTGGAAGCAAGTGGGGCGGCACTTGGACGAATTAGGGTGTCAAGTGGGTAGATATTTTTGGTAGATTTTTGTGAGGGTTTTAAGGAGTAGGGACTAGGGGGCACTTGGGCATATCTTGGCCCTACACTTGCTATGCACTTGGCAAGATCTTGGCCATTGGTTGGCCTTGGCTTGTGCTATAAATACCCCTCTCCCTTTGATGAATTCTTCATCCTTTCCACAAATCTTCTAAGTGTTAAAATCCCTCCCTCTCCCCTCTTGTTGACTCTCGTCCAAGAGCCCTCTCCCCTTTGAAAGGCCCCCTTGGCCGAGAGCCCTCTCCACTCCTAGTAGTGTGGCGTGGGTACCCCTGCCTAGTTGCTTTCGTATAATACCCCCTTTGTGGTTTAGAAAGACTCTCAAAAGTATTGTGATAATGACCAAATTACCATAGACGTATATCTTGTTGTATTCTACGGTTATACCTATCTAAAAGCCCGAAATACTATTATACTTCCGTCATCCACAAAACCGAAACCCTAGGAAAATCTCCATAGTCAGTTGGAGTATTGTGTAGAAGTTGGTTAGAACTTCTAAGGGTGGTTTAGAGCGGGTTGGGCGCTGAGTTGGAGCTAAGCGATTGCCCAGATCGACTTTATACTTGGATAATTATGGGCTTATCTAGGTAAATAACTTGTCCCCCTATTGTAATTGGATAGTACATGTTGTAGGAAATTATAGTTGAAGTATACTATGTATATAATCGAACATAGCTTGTGGCAATATCTTTGGACTTAAGCTGAAGAATCAATCAATCTGTTTTACATAGGGTATTCAGATGAGACTTGTGTAGTAGTACTGGGGAGTAGAATTGTACCCGTTCGGGTTAGATGTATAACCCCCCCTGGTTGGCTTGGTCGCCGGCCCCGTTAGAGGAGGAGATTTACGCTGTTGCGGGAAAGAATGCCGAATGTTCGGTAGAATGTTCTGCGATAAGGTCGAAATGTTAATAAGCGCCTTGTGGCCTTATAGGTTGAAGTACTACGTGTGGCGCGTTCTACGTGGCTTAAAGAGTAGCCGGCGGTTGGGAGTACTTGAGCGTTTGCTATTAGTCGATACTCGTCGCGAGGTATGTGAACCTCTTCCTATCTCTTCTAGCATGATATGTGTGAACTATGTAGTGCAGACGTACATGTACTAAATGTATTTGATTGGTGTAAAACATAAAGTGTTATAACGGCTTTATGGGAAGTTGGTTATAACGGCTTTATGTTGGTAAGAAAATACATGTGGTTTTTATTTGAACTATAACTGGCTTGTTATGTGTTAATAAAGAACTTGAAGTATTTCAAAAGAGTTTTGAATCATTTTGAGAGAAGAAGTAATACTTGATTTGTTTTGAAAACTTAAGAGTTATACTAGCTTTATGGAAAGTTAGGTATAACGTCTTAAGAATGTTTTACTGATTTTGGAAATCAGAATGTGTATCGACAAACCACTGCAGCGTTAATAAAAGGAAATGTTTTGACAGATTAAGTATTATTAAAACCAGTAGAAACTTCCATCTGCATAGAAGCTAAGATGAGACAAAATGATATTTCCTAGATCATGGTCAGAAAAGATTGTTGTAAACAAGAATATCCTACTCACATATAAGACTTATGTTTCTCAGATAGTTTAAAAGAGAATTATATTCTTAAATGAATAAGACTATGAACTACGAAACCTTTCTAAATAAGAAACATGAACATTTGAAATTAGGCAAACTTGGACGTTTGGAAAATAATGTTGTTACTTGAGTTTTACAAAGAGAAGTGTTTTGATTTACTTCAAAAGATAATCACTATATTTTCATATACTACGGGTATTGTGTGACTTTTGTGAAAGTAACGTATCTTTTAAAGAGTTAATGTATGAAGTACTTTGGGGATAAAACCCGAACTTGTTAGCATATAGTAGAAAGTACCTTGTGTGTATAACTTGATTGTGTTGGTTTGTGATAGCACAGTAATACTTTCTTGTTGATTTGATAAGTAAACATGCTAGGATGCTACGTGTGTTAGTATCTTGTGATGTTTGTGTAAAGGGGTTTTTCCTTTGTTGTGCTTATGTTGTTTAACGATAAGTTGTTATGATAGTATTATACATCACTCATCTCTTGAGATGATTCCGGGGGTTAAGCGCCTCCGTCTGGGGTAGACTCAGCGGTCGATGGACCTATGATTCGAGACTACCTCATGCGGTCCGGGGGCCTATGCGGAATCGCGGAGTTCCGAGTTAGACGCGCCCTTGTGGTCATGCGTCCTTGTGGCTACGCGGACGGCGAGTCGAGGATGTCACCGGAGTAGCTACCCTCGATGCGGGGTTATACCTCATGCGGGCCGATCTGATTGGCCTATGCGGAGCTGCGGAAAGTTCCAGGGCTAGACGCGCACATTAGATACTGCGGGCAAGTGGTCAGCTTTGATCATGTGACGGTCTAGACAAATCTTATGATACAGTTCATGACCTTGTTGGTACTGTGGGTGTTAGTAGTCGGCTATGCCTTCGTACTTACCCCCATGCGTGTTATTATACGGCAGGTGGGACACGTGTTCATGTGTTCCTTGGTGCTTTTATATCATAAACCGCCATGGCGAGGAAGGTATTCCACGGACATGATTGATGTTGTGGGCGTGAGACCCATTGTTATATTTGAGTGATGACTTGAGGCGTGAGTCCACGACTTGACATGATCGCTATTATTGTGAATCGTAGTTTGGTTATCATACATGTCTCCCGCTTTATAGACTATTATGATTTCATTTACGATTTTTAGTTTCACATACCGGTACTGTTTATCGACTCCTTCGGGGCTGCGTTCATGCCGCGGTAAAGGTACACCGCCATCGATCCTCGCTCTTAGGGTCACAGTCAGCGTTTGGTAAAGCTCCGTTGCTCGAGGCTTATCGATGGTATAGTTCCTGTTGTTGTAGGTGTTTACATTCGGGGTATGGCGGGCCCCGCCCCGCCATTGTTGTCGATAATTTCTTAGAGGTGCATAGAAGCTAAGTGTGGTTTGTAAAAGGATTAAAACTGTTCATGTTGGAAAAAGTCGTTATTTATATTTATGCCGAAAGGCAAGTTTTTCTCAGATTATTGTTTCATATTTCATAATATATCTTGTATTGTTTTATGTTCCGCTGATTACTCTGATGTTGTATCACTAGGGTGCCCGGGGTAAGGCACCAGTCACGGGCCCGGAATCGGGTCGTGACAAAGGGTTCAGATTTTCGGGAGAGCAGGGGTGTTAGCCAGCTGAAGCCACCCCTACCTCGTTGTGACCACTGTGGTAGACTCCACAGTGGGGAGTGTCGTGCTAGTTCGGGAGTTTGTTTTACATGCGGCCAGCAGGGCCATTTTGGGAGAAACTGTCCGACCAGGGGTAGCACTGGTAGGATAGCACAGAATACGAGATCAGTTGTGGGTTCTTCACCTTCCATAGCCAGGCAGGATGTTCATACACCGTGCCACGGTAGAGGTCGCGGTGGAAGTTCCCGATTTAGCGGTCCTCCAACCGCCTACTTTCAGTATATCCTTAACCTCTAGAGTTTTGTATGTATTGATGTTGTGATTAGTGTTATGTTCGGATAGCTTTGTGCTAAAATGTGATGTAGAACTGGTTAGTGAAGGGTAAGCTTGAGGTGAGGAAATGATGAACCCTAGAATATTACATTGAGACCTTAGATGTAAGGCCATCTTGAGTACAAGTTTTTGCAAGTGATCCTTGTCGAGTGCATTTTATGCCTAAAATGTATTGTGTGATAAGTCCACAGGTAGTGTGAAATGGAAGTGGTAGCTTTCATGACTGTAGAGGTAAGATTGTTCGGATCGGGAACAAGAGCGTGATGCGTAAGTGGGTCGGGTTGGGGCCATGTTGAGGCCAACCCGCGCCGTTTCAAAGTGGGGTCAGCTCAGGTGGTCCCACCAGTGGTAGGGTCACGAGGCGCTAGGCCCATGATTAGATAACCATCGTATGAGTTCGTGGATATGTTCGACCAGAAGCGGATCGTGAAGACCGGGAATGGCCTTTAGGGAGAGTGAAGCTAGTAAGATGACCAAGTTTGGAGGTTGTGACTCCAAAGTATTGGGAACTGAAGCGATGACTGAAGTGTGGTACGTATACTAGAAGAGTTCAAGTGTTCTAAAGGGCACGACGAGTAAGGAAGGGAGAGAACGTGTGTTACTTTGTTGCCATGTGTGGCATTGGAAATTTGTTTAAAGTTAAGAGGAACTTTATCGTTATCCGTCTTGGGAAGGAACATTCGGGACGAATGTTTCTAAGGAGGGGAGAATGTTATACCCCGTATTTCCAGAGTATGTACGTGAGCGCGTACGTATTATAATTTGAGCCTTAAAGTTGGCTAGTTTCGAAATTTTGTGCACAAGTGCCAGAAAGAGTCGTTTTCCGACGAAACGTTTCCACAACTTTCGTAGGGAAAATTCCGGCTATGTCATTTATAATTTTTGCGGATTTTTACGAGACGAAACATTTTGGACCAACGAGAGGGCGACACTTGTCACCCTCTAATTGGAAGGAGTGGACGGACGAAATGGCATGGTGAGCACGTTTTTTTGTGCCTTTCCCTTGGTCAAGGGTTAGGTAGGATATTTTGTGGTAGATGGATAAGGTTGCACATGGCTAAATCTTGGCCTTACACTTATGCACTTGTCTTCATCTTGGCCATTGGTTGGCCTTCACTTGACCTATAAATACCCCTCTAGTTGAAGACATTCTTCATCCTAAACTTGAGCAATCTATCTAAGTCTCAAACTAATCCCTCTTAGCTTGAGCTTTTCGTCCCTCTCCCCTCCTAGTTGAGCTTGGCGAGAGCCACCACACCTCCCCTTGTGAAGCTGGCCGAGGGTACCCCAGCCTAGTTGTCTCGTATAAATACCCCTTTGTGGTATAGAAATACTCTCCTAGTATTGTTGTTATGCCCAAAATACTTTAGCCCAAATACCTTGTAGTATTCCCAAAGTTACCTCTATACGTAGAGCCCGGAAATACTACCTTTTGTCCTTTTAGTCTCAAACTGAAACCCTAAGGAAATCTTCATAGTTGGTTGAAGTATTTAAGTAGAAGTTGGTTAGAACTTCTAAGGGTTGTTTGGAGCGGATTGGAGCGCCCGGAGTAGGAGCTAAACCTTGCTCAGGATCGACATATATACTCGGATAATTTTGGGCTTATCGAGGTAAACACTCTTGACCTTCTATTGTAATTGGGAATTACATGTTGTAGGAATATATAGTTGAAGTATACTATATATAGTACTGAACATTATAATTGTGCGGCAATGTCTTGCGACTTAAGCCTGAATTTAAAGAAGAGAACTGAACTGTAATTACATAGGACTGTATTACAGTAGACTTGTGTAGCATTACTATGTAGTAGAATTGTACGTCACGTTAGGCGTGTTAACCCACCCCCGGTTGGCTTGGTAGCAGCCTCGATAGAGGATGAGATTTACGCATTGCGGGAGGTCTTCGAATTTTCTGTAGAATATGGAACAATGAGATCTAGATGTTAATAAGAGCCTTGTGGCCTTATAGGATGAAGTACTACGTGTGGAGTGATCTGCTTGACTGAGAGTGTAGCAGACGGTTTGAGGTACTTGGAGCGTTTTGCTATTAGTCGATACTCGTCGCGAGGTATGTGAACCTCTTCCTATCTGTTCTAGCATGATATGTGTATAACTATGTAGTACGGTAGACGTACATGTGTTAAATGTATTTGATTGTCTTTAAACATAAAGTGTTATAACGGCTTTATGGGAAGTTGGTTATAACAGCTCTATGTACATGAGAAATGCTTTGTGGTTTTTAAAAGATAACTGATTTGACTTATAACCGACTGGATGTAAAAGAACCTTGGAGTATTCTAAAAGATTAAGAAACCTTTTTGAAAGAAGTGTGTACTTGTTTTGAAAACATAAGAGTTATACCAGCTTTATGAGAAGTTAGGTGTAACACCTTAAGAGAGATAAAAAGAATGGTTTAATGGTTTAGAAGTTAAGAGACTTATTCTTAAAGGATAAGAGACTTGACTTAATATGGATGTTTGTGTGAAACCTCATTCGTGAGTAATGAGTACTTGGTTTTGGAAGGAATAATGTTTTACTGATTTGGAAATCGAATGTGTATCGACAAACCACCGCAGTTAATAAAGGAAAATGTATTGAATAATTAAGTATTATTAAAAACCAGTAGAAACCTCCATCTGCATAGGAGCTAAGATGAGACAAAATGATATTACATTTTCTAGATCATGGCTGCTTAATAAGATTGATTATGAACAAGAATAACCTACTACTTTATGGCATATGTTACTCAATTGTTTTAAAAGAGATTAAGACATTGAACTATGAAACTTTTCAAAAAGAGACTTGCGTAATTAAAATTAGGCAAACTGGAACCTTAGGGAAAAGAAAGGCATTGTGTTGTCTTAAAATGGTTTAAAGCATAAGGTGTTATAACAGCTTTATGGGAAGTTGGTTATAACGACCTTATGAAAACAAAAGAAAGGTTTTATTATTGGTTTTAACGTGGTAACTTGACTTTAAAAAAGAAAGTATGGAAATTGTTTTGGTTTACTTAAAAGATATAAGTCACTCTATTTTTATACTACGGGTATCGGATGACTTTTATAAAAGGGATAAATCTCTTTAAAAGGAATTTAACGTACGTAGTACTTTAGGGTTAAAAACCGAACTTGGGCATAAAATGGAAGTACTTCGAGTTGTGTATAAACTTGCCTATGCTTGTTGTTGTGAAACTTGCCTATGCTTGTTGTGATAGCCTTTGTTGTGCAAGAATTGTGTTTCTATACTACCGCGTCTCTCGATGGAGGGTCGGTTGACTTGTTGAGAACTTTCTTGGGCGTGGCCTGGCGTGGCGGATAAATTCCACGCAGTGCGTTCTCGCTGATAGTGTTACTTTTGTTAATCGCTTTGGACATATCGACACGATCGTGGCGCGGGTATGCTTCCACTTTGATTACCGCCTTGTTGTCTTATTGTTTCCCTTTGGACACGCCGACACGACGCGTAGCGCACGTATGCTTCCATTTGGAATGTTGTCTTATTTGTTCCCTTTGGACATACCGACGACGCGTAGCGCACGGGTATGCTTCCATTTGGAATCTTTGTCTTATTGTTTCCCTTTGGACACGCCGACACGACGCGTAGCGCACGGGTATGCTTCCATTTGGAATGTTGTCTTATTTGTTCCCTTTGGACATACCGACACGACGCGTAGCGCACGTATGCTCCCATTTGGATTGTCTTGTTGTTATCATATCATGCATCGCCGGCGGTGAGAAGGTACTCACGCGTGATTGATGTTGTGGGCGTGAGACCAATTGATATAATCATTATGTGTGTATCGTAGTTTGGTTATCATACATCTCTCGCTTATAGACTATTATGATTTCATTTACTGATTTTCTGATTTCACATACTTGGTACTGTTATCGACCTCCTTGGGCTGCGTCATGCCGCAGTAGAGTACATCATTTGCCGATCCCCGCGTTTAGGATCTCATTTCAGCGTTTGGGAAGCTCCGTTCCTTGGAGGCTTATCTGCTGGTATGTTACCCGAGTGCAGAGGTTCTTGTACATTCGGGGTATGGCGGGTCTGTCCGTCATAGTTGTTGTATAAACTCTTAGAGGTGCAGAGCAATTGTGTGGCGGTGGTTTTGTAAAAAGGATTAAACTGTTCGTTTTAAAAAGAGTTGTGTATATATATTTTATTGGAAGGTAACCGTTTGGTTGGCCTGTTTCATTATCTTGTCTCATGTTCATGTTTAAGTTTTTATTTCACGGTTTTCTCGATGTTGTATCACTAGGGTGCCGGGGTAAGGCACGATCGGGCCCGGATCGGTCGTGTGTAAACCTTTTGAAAGAAGAGTAATACTTGGTTTTGAAAACATAAGAGTTATACTAGCTTTATGGGAAGTTAGGTATAACGTCTTAAGCGAGATAAAAAGAATGGTTTACTGATTTAGAAGTTAAGAGACTTAATCTTAAAAGATAAAAGACTTGACTTAATTGAATTAATATGAGTTTTGTTAAAAGGTGTGAAACCTCATTCGTGAGTAATGAGTACTTGGTTTTTAAAAGGAATAATGTTTCTTGATTTGGAAATCGTAATAAGTATCGCACAAACCAACGCAACGTTAATAAAGGGAAATGTACTGACTAATTAATGTATTATTAAAACCAGTAGAAACCTCCATCTGCATAGAAGCTAAGATGAGACAAAATGATATTTCCTAGATCATGGCTGCTTTAATAAGATTGTTATAAATAAGAATAACCTACTCATATGTTTCTCAAATCTTTTTAAAGGAGAATTATATCATTATGTGATTAAAACTATGAACTACGAAACCTTTCGAAAATGAGAAACTTGAGCATCTGAAATTAGGCAAACTTGAACGTTTAGAAAAGAATGTTGTTACTTGATTTATAAAAGGAAAGTGTTCGTTTACTTAAAAATGTTAGTCACTCTATTACTACGGGTATCGGGTGACCTTTATAAAAGAAATGGATCTCTTAAAGAATTAATGTATGTAGTACTTTGGAGTTAGAACTTGGTTTTGTTAATGTAAACATTAAAGTACCTTGTGTGGTTAGCTTGTCTATGTTTTGCTGGTAATAGCCTTGTGATACCTTCCTGCTGGTTTGATAAGTGCCCATGTTATGATAATACGTGTGTTAGTGTCTTGTGATGTTATTCTTGTTGTGCTTACGTTGTTAAACGTTAAGCCCGTTGTACTGTTATTATATCACATACCCCCTTGACTTATTATACCGAGGGCTTGCCACCCTTGATGCGGGTCTCTACGACATATGCGGTCTGTGTGACTATGCGGAGCAGCGGTATGCTCCAGGATTGATCATTCCGGGTGTATTAGCCCGATGCGGAGGATGCCCTATGCGGTCTGTGTGACTATGCGGTCTATTGAGACTATGCGGACTGCGGGAGTCCATGAGGTGGGCTACCCCGACGCGAGGAATACCTCATGCGGGTCTGTGTGACTATGCGGACTTCGAGTCGAGGTTAGGCATGCATAATGATACTATAGGCGATTGGCCTTGCTTCGATCATTCGCGGCCTAGGAAAGACCTGTTACAATTTACCTATTATTGCTCTTGTTTGTGATATGGCACTATGTTCAAATTGAACTAATTGTATTTACAAATGGTTTTAAATACTTTGATTTCATTTAAAGTACTTTACAGTTTCACATACTTGGTACTGTTATCGACCTCCTTCGGCCGTTCATGCCGCAGGTAAAGGTACTCCTGTTGTTGATCCCCGTTCTTAGGATCACCGTTTCAGCGTTGGAAAAGCTTTGTTTCTCCGGAGGCTTAGCATTTTGGTATGGTCCCCTGTCGTTGTAGGTATTTGCATTCAGGGGTATGGCGGGGCCCTGTCCCGCCATTGTTGTTTTAAACTCTTAGAGGTCTGTAGTCCTGTTGTAAAGTTGGGATGTAACTGTTCATTTTGGGTATGTATATATATATATGCCGAAAGACAACTTTTCCCCAGAAACTGTCTTATTTATACTGTTTCATATCTTGGTTGTTTTATATTCCGCTGATTACTCTGATGTATGGCTACTTGGGTGCCCGGGTAAGGCACCAGTCACGGGCCCCGGAACGGGTCGTGACAAAAGTGGTATCAGAGCAGTTAATCCTCGGAAGGTGTCTACAGACCGTATCTAGTAGAGTCTTGATTATCGGTATGTTGTGCACCATACCAATAATCAGGAGGCTATAGGATATTTAGGATTGGTTTCCATTCTTCTCACTCTGAGATCGTGCTTTAGAGCTGTGTTATAAGTTGGGTCCCTCTAACGTATTCCTTTCCTTTACCAGTTATGCATCCGCGCCAGGCAACTCGGGCTAGAAGGGCAAGGCAGCCGAGGGAGCTGCGAGTAGAGTACAGAGAGTTAGAAGGGCACAGGCCCAATCATCACCTGGGGTGATGCTTCATTCGGGGAGTTCTGAGACGTTGCGGCCAAAGAGAGGTTGGCACGCATCGATTCCTCTGCGCCATGACATCCGGACCTTCGCCCACGACTCAGAGCGAAAATATGGATTACAAGGAGACGGCCACATACTAGCAAGGGATTTGGCAACCAGAGAGTATTTTATGTACCGATATATCAAGGGTATTGATGATTATCTAAAGAAGGGTTGTGAAGAAGTAGCTCTTCAGTCAGGAATGAGCTGGGCTTGCGTTCAGGCTTATGTGCAGCAGGCTGAGAGATGTAGAGATCGACAGATTAACCAAGATCAGCAGAAGAGGGCCCGATTGGCAGGATCATTTGGTAACTCTCGAGGCGAACCGCCTCAGCAGCAGATTAGATATGCGCCTCCGCCAGTGCAGAGTGTTCCTCCACAGGGTTCAGGACGTTCGAGGTATGCCAGAGTTGGTCAGAACTCCAGGGCTTCTGGTTTACAGCTATACGTAGGTTCTAGCCAGTGCCCGATTTTCCTCGGTGTTCCAAGTGTGGCGGCGTAAATCCCGGGGAATGTCGTCTTTTTGTTGGCACTTGTTTCTCCTGCGGCCGTCAGGGCCATGTGACGAGGGAATGTTCTATGAGGAAGGATGCGAGTAGGAGGACTCAGCCTATCAGATCAGTTGTGGATTCAGTGGTTCGGAGAGGAAGGGGCGTTAGCCAGAGGAGGCCACCCCCACCTCGGTGTGGCCGTTGTGGTAGGTGTCATTCGGGGGAGTGTCGTGCTTCTTCAACAGTTTGTTTTTTTTGCGGCCAGCAGGGCCATTTTGCGAGGAATTGTCCGACCAAGGGTGGTGTGGATGTGGAGACTCAGTCTTCGGGATCAGTGGCTAGTTCATCACCTTCCCACTATGCCAGCGAGCAGGTGTTTGATTAGAACGACAAAGGAGAGTGAAGCAGGAGACACAGGTATATCCTTAACCCTCTAGAGATTTGTATGTATAGTAAGATGCGAATATCTTAAGTATTATTTTCGGATAGCATTGTGTTAATTGTGATTAGAAATCATGGTTAGTAACCGGGAAAGATTGGGGGATAGGAAAAGTGTGAGCCTTAGAGCTTTATACGTGGAGACCTTAGAGGCAAGGCAATCTTGAGTAAAAGATTACATTTGTGTTTGACCCTTATCGGAGTGCATAGTGCAAGTGAGATATAGTTGTATAATAAGTCCCTGAGTAGTGTGGAGTGGAAGAGGGTAGTTGAGCTAAGAAGACCGCTAGGTTTTCGTAACATGATTAGTGAGATTGTTCCGGATCGGGGAGCTAGTGTTTTGCGCGTTGCCGGGTCGGGTTGAGGCCATATTGCGGGTCGACCCGCGGCCTGTATGGTGGTGGGGTCAGTTTGTGGTGGTCCCTCTTTGTGTTAAGGTCACGAGGGTGTTAGGCCCAAGTTTAGTTAACCATCGCATCGATTCGACGTTGCTCGACCGATGGTCGGCCGATGAGGTCAGCCCATCTTATCTTTTAGTCAAACCGTGTACTCGGTAGTAAGTTGCGAGATGATTATTTCAGGAAGGTTGTAAGGATGCACGAGGTGCCTACCTTCACCTTATGACGCATGGAGCCCGTTACTACTTCTTTTCTGGAGGTTTTACCAGGCAAGGTTAGGAACTCAGGTGAGTCTCAGTATCACATTCACCCTCGGGCCAGTGTTTGGATTTCAGGGGTAGCTGCAAGGACTATTCGCCTCTTGTTGAGGGCCTCTTGTTGAGTGTGTATTATAATAGCTACCGTTTCAGTATTCGGATGTCGCCGTATGTAATTCTACACAAGTCTACTGTAATACAGTCCTATGTAATTACAGTTCAGTTCACTTCTTAAAATTCAGGCTTAAGTCGCAAGACATTGCCGTAAGTATGTTATACCCCGTAGTTCCATGGTATATAGGTGAGGATGTACGTGCGAGAATACGACAGAAATTTTGGAAAGAAAGAAAGATGTGATTTTTCGACGGAAAAGTTTCCGGGTTTTGTGAAGGAAAAAGGTTCGTTGATGGGAATTGGATTCCCAGATTTGGTATTTGGGCTTCTTGAATTATATTAGAATTATGGAATTTTATTTCCGGAATTGGTCACGTGGGGCCCACGGGAGAAATTTACGGTTTTGTGGGGCCCACTTTGTTTTCGAGATTTTTGCCTTTATGGATATTTTCGGAAGATGAAATATTTTGGGCCAGTGAGAGGCGACACGTGTCACCCCCTAGGTGGCCTCATGGCCGAAATTTCCTAACAAGTGGCAAGACAAGTGGCCTTGTCTTGCTAGATATTTTGTGTGGACAAGTGACCAAGTCTTGCTAGATATTTTGTGTGGACAAGTGGCTTGTGGGACCCACACACACTTGTCCCCAATCTCAACCACACACTTGCCTTCATCCTAGCCCTTGGTTGTCCTATATATGCACCCTTAGTTGATGAAAACTTCCACACTTAACCATTTCAAGACAAGAAATTCCCTCCCTTCTCCCTTGACCTTGCTCTCATTTTTTAGCCCATTTCTTGACCTAAATTTGTCCAACAATTCTTAAAATCTCAAGTGTTCTTCCCTAAGGTGTTAGGAAGATTGTGTACCAAGAGTTGGAAAAGATTTCACACCCCTAACCTATTGTTCATGCCTTGGCCGAAACTTACTAGTTGGAAACCCTAAGTGTTCTTCACTTGTTGGAGTTGGTTCTTGAAGAGAAGTTGGTTAGGAGCTTCTATGGGTTGCTTGTAGCGGATTGGAACGGAAAGATTTGGAGCTAAGACTTGCTTGGAGCGACATTAAGTTCTTGGATAATTTTGGGCTATTTGAGGTAGTAAACCTTAACCTCTTTGTGAATTGGTCATTATACATATATTATAAGTATATTATGGAGTATATAAAATATGGAGTAAAGTTTGGAAAAGTTGGATCTTGTTAACTTGTTAAAAGAAAGGATTGGCCGCTTGCCATTAAAATGGTAAAACGTATCTTACTTGTGAAGAAGTAATTAACAAAGTAACTATAACTTATATTAAGATGGAATATAAGTTGGATGACTAATGAAGTAATTGGATAAGTAAAATGGACAAAGTTGGCCAAGGACCCCAACTTAAGGATCAGATTTACTTTGGATCAGATTTACTTTGGATTGTATTTACTTTGGATTGTATTTACTTTGGATCAGATTTACTTTGGATCAGATTTACATTTCGTTAAGGAAGATTGTTCAATCGCGTTAGCTTGGGCGTGTGATCCCTTTTTAATTATTGTATTGTTATGAAGGCGTGATAGTAAACCGCGTTACCGTTGGGGCGTAATCCCCTTCTTTTACTTGTTGTTATTATGGAGGCATGATAGTAAACCGTTACCGTTTGGGCGTGTAATCCCCTTCTTTATGTTGTTTAATTATTACTTATATATATATATGGTATATATATTACGGTTATTCGGGCCTTGGAGAAAGATGGAAAAGTGAGTAAAAACGGGGGAAGTGCTGCCAAATTTTCCGTAGAATTAGAGGGCTTTTTATTGGTATAAGTCTTCAATGGTAAGAAAGGTTTGATAGAAGTACTATGACCATTTTAGGAGTGGAGTACTACGTGTGGCGTGATCTACTTGGCTTAAGGAGTAGCCGACGGGTTGAAGTACTTGGAGCGTTTTGCTATTTGTCGATAATCGTCGCGAGGTATGTGAACCTCTTCCTATCTTTTCTAGCATGATTGTTGTGAACTATGTAGTACGGTAGACGTACATGTGCTAAGTGATTTGGTTGGTTTAAAACATAGGGTGTTATAATAGCTTTATGGGAAGTTAGTTATAACGACTTTATGTAGGTAAAATAATGGTTTATTGATTGTAGAAAGATAAGAGACTTGACTTATACACGACTTGATTTTGAAAGTTAAGAGACTTGATCTTGAAAGATAAGAGACTTGACTTATACACGACTTGATTTTGAAAGTTAAGAGACTTGATCTTGAAAGATAAGAGACTTGACTTAGTTTGACTTGTTATGAATTTTGTTAAAATGTTGTAAAAACCTCATTCGCGAGTAATGAGTAGTTGGTTTTAAAAGAATAATGTTTTACTGATTTCGGAAATGAGATTAAGTATCGAACAAACCATTGCAGCGTTAATAAAGGAAATGTATTGACTAATTGTTATTAAAACCAGTAGAAACCTCCATCTGCATGAAGCTAAGATGAGACAAAATGATATTACATTTCCTAGATCATGGTTGCTTATAAGATTGTAATAGACAAGAACAACCTACTCACACATAAGGCATATGTTTCTCAAATTTGTTTTAAAGGAGAATTATATTCTTAAGTGATTAAAACTATGAACTACGAAACCTTTCGAAAATGAGAAACTTGAGCATTTGAAATTAGGCAAACTTGAACGTTTGGAAAATAATGTGTTACCTGATTTTACAAGGGAAGTGTTTTGGTTTACTTAAAAGATAGTCACTCTATTTTATACTACGAACATTGTGTGACTTTTGTGAAAGAAACGTATCTTTTTAAAAGAGTTAATGTATGTAATACTTTAGGTCGAACCGGATTTTGGCATAAAATGATAGTACCTTAAGTTGTGTGTAACTTGCCTATGTTTGCGTGTGATAGCCTTGTGCAAGTACTGTATTTTACTCGACTACGGTTCATGGATGAACCGAATGTATTTCACTGACCACCGCGTTCATAGGATGAACCGAATGTATTTCACTCGACTACCGCGTTCACGGGATGAACCGAATGTATTTCACTCGACTACAGCGTCCAGGATGGACCGAATGTATTCCATCCGACTACCGAAGTTCATGAGATGAACCGAATGTATTTCACACGTTTCTATACCGGTCCATGAGATGGGCCGAGACATGTTATACGTATCACATGGTTTGTACCTAGATCGCCAAGTGAGGAAGGAGTTCCACGCACGAGGATGACTTTGAGGCGTGAGTCCCCGACTTGACATGATCGCTTTTATGTTATGAAATGTAGTTTGGTTATCATACATGTCTCCTGCTTTATATAGATCGTTATGATTTCATTTACTGATTTTTCGTTTCACATACTTGGTACTGTTATCGACCTCCTTCGGGGCCGTTCATGCCGCAGTAGAGGTACATCGGTTGTGGATCCTCGCTCAGGATCACGCCAACAGATTGGGAAGCCCCGCTTTCTCCGAGGCTTATCTTTTGGTATGTTACCCACGAGTCCAGAGGTTCTTGTACATTCGTGGTATGGCGGGGCCCCGTCCGTCATAGTTATTGTCACTTCTTAGGTCCGTAGTAATCTTGTGGCGAGTTTGTAAAAAGGATAATTGTTCGGGTTTTATGAATATATACAGAAGGCAACTGTTTTGGTTGGCCTGTTTATTTATCATGTCTCTTGTTTCATGTTTATGTTTTTATTTCCGCCGATTCTCTCTGATGTTGTATCACGAGGGTGCCCGGGGTAAGGCACCATCGCGCCCGGTTCGGTCGTGACAAAAGTGGTATCGTGAGCGATTAGTCCTCGGAAAGTGTCTACGCACCGTCTAGTAGAGTCTTGATTATCGGTGTGTTGTGCACCACATCTATAATCGGAGGCCGCAGGACATTTAGGATTGGTTTCTATTCTTCTCACTCGACATCGTGCCTTAGAGTCAGTGTTATAAGTTGGACTCCCTCTGACGTATTCTTATGTGCCAGTTATGCCTCCACGCAAGGCAATCGGGGCCCAGAAGGGCAAGGCAGCCGAGGGAGCTGTGAGTAGAGCACGGAGGGTTACCGGGGAAGAGGCCCGCCGCACCGAGATAGTGCTTCCGACGGCGAAGCTTTGACGCCGCCCACGGCAGAGTTTAGAGCCGCAGCTGGTCGCCGAGACTACAAGACTGAGCCTCCACCCCACACCGGAGCATGAGACGGGTACAAGGAGATGGCCCGCCATCGCCGTGGTCGTGGCCGATATGGAGAGAGGCCGATGCAGCAGCTCCCCAAGAACACCCGTAGTTCACCCCGAGCGCATATTTGAGACTACGGACTTTCGAGTCAGAGCCCGCCGCCGTTTCTATGGATCGAGAGTTGAGGATGACCTCGTGAGTTTATCCGACAGCCTACAATGATCATGAGAGTGATCGAGTCTCGAGGCGTAGTCGGTGGTATTGGTTCGCATCACCGCGTGATACCGCAGCCGATCGTTTGATTCATGGAACCGCCCCGAGGGGAACATGCGCTCCCAGCTGGGGCGAGTTCTCGCGGCATTTCTTGCACATTTCTTGCCTCCACAGATGAGAGGGCTCGGGCCGATAGATTTTTGACGTTAAGGCGCATCGGCGCATTTAGGAGTACAACGTGGAGTTTGACTCATTGGCTCGGTATGTCCCCGCCTTAGTGACCGAGCATGGAGGACAGAGTGCACCGCCACGCCACCGCTCGATGATTACTTGGCGAGGCTTGTTCGTGTAGCTCTTCACCGGCATGGACATTGCCCGCACGCAGCTCATGCACTTGGATGTGAGGCACGAGAGGTCGACGGAATGACCGGATCAGCAGAAGAAGGCCGTAACAGCAGGTCCTTTGGTAACTTGAGGCGGACCGCCTCGGCAAAGCTAGTTATGCACCTTCGCCAAGATGCAGTGGTCCTCCACGCCTTCGTGACGTTCGGTATTCGGAGCTGGTCGTGGCTCGTGGCTTCGGTTCACGATATATACGTGAGTTCTAGCCGCCAGGATTCATGTCCCCTCGGTGCACGATGTGGCGTGCGCCATCCCGGAATGTCGTCTTTATCGTACTTGTTTCACTGCGCCGTCGGGGCCATGTGACGAGAATGTGCTTATAGAGGGGTACCGGCAAAGATGACGCAACCCACCGGATCAAGCGTGTTCATCGCCTTTCTACTATACTGCAGGCGTGCCTATGATTAGAGTGAAGCGGTAGATACAGGTATATCCTTAACCCTCTAGAGTTTTGTTTGCGCGATATGATGATCTTATTATTGTGTGATATGTACAGATAACATTGTGTTAAGTATAACTTAGAGAACATGACTAGTTGAAGAGGTAAGTTTAGGGTCATGGAAGGTGTGAACCTTAGAATATTATAAGTGGAGACCTTAGATGCGAGGCCGTCTTGAGTAAAAGATTTGTTTACGATTGACCTTTGTCGGAGTGCATAGTATACGAGGGGTAAAAAAATTGTGTGATAAGTCCCCGAGTGGTGTGAATTATATAAGGATAGTTATGATAAGAAGACCACTAGGTTTGCGTAACTTGATTAGTGAGATTGTTCCGGATCGGGGAACAAGAGTTTGGCGCGGCAAATGGGTCGGGTTGAGGCAAGGTTGCGTGTCAACCCGCAGCCCGGTTTGGGGTGGGGTCAGTTCGAGGTGGTCCCGCCAGGTGGTAGGGTCACGAGGGTGCTAGGCCCAGGTTTAGGTAACCATCGTACGGGTTCGTGGATGCGTTCGACCAGAATCGGATCGTGAAGGCCGGAATGGCCTTAGAGTAAATTGAAGCTAGTGGAGCGTTGTGAGATTAGAAATGATTCCTCGTTGGCTTGGATTTGAGTTTTGCGCACATGTTATATTCGCCATCGTGGCATGATCGGTTTAAGTATAAGTAGTGAAGACTATACCGACGCAAGTACGTTTGGAGACTTAGAAGGAACATTCGTGACGAATGTTTCTAAGGGGGGAAGAATGTTATACCCCGTATTTCCAGGGTATATAGGTGCGGATGTACGTGCGAGAATACGGCGTAAATTTTGGAAAGAAAGAAAGATGTGATTTTTCACGGAAAAGTTTCCGGTTTTGTGAAGGAAAGAGGTTCGTTGATGGGAATTGGATTCCCAGTTTGGTATTTGGGCTTCTTGAATTATATTAGAATTATGGAATTTTATTTCCGAATTGGTCACGTGGGCCCACTGAGAAATTTACTGCTTTAAGGGGCCCACTTTGTTTTCGAGATTTTTGCCTTTATGGATATTTTCTAAGATGAAATATTTTGGATTTAGTAGGAGGCGACACGTGTCACCCCCTAGGTGGCCTCATGGCCGAAATTTGCTAACAAGTGGCAAGACAAGTGGCCTTGTCTTGCTAGATATTTTGTGTGGACAAGTGGCCAAGTCTTGTTAGATATTTTGTGTGGACAAGTGGCTTGTGGGACCCACACACACTTGTCCCCAATCTCAACCACACACTTTCCTTCATCCTAGCCCTTGGTTGTCCTATATATGCACCCTTAGTTGATGAAAACTTCCACACTTAACCATTTCAAGACAAGAAATTCCCTCCCTTCTCCCTTGACCTTGCTCTCGTTTTTGAGCCCATTTCTTGACCTAAATTTGTCCAACAATTCTTAAACTCTCAAGTGTTCTTCCCTAAGGTGTTAGGAAGATTGTGTACCAAGAGTTGGAAAAGATTTCACACCCCTAACCTATTGTTCATGCCTTGGCCGAAACTTACTAGTTGGAAACCCTAAGTGTTCTTTTTGGAGTTGGTTCTTGAAGAGAAGTTGGTTAGGAGCTTCTATGGGTTGCTTGTAGCGGATTGGAACGGAAAGATTTGGAGCTAAGACTTGCTTGGAGCGACATTAAGTTCTTGGATAATTTTGGGCTATTTGAGGTAGTAAACCTTAACCTCTTTGTGAATTGGTCATTATACATATATTATAAGTATATTATGGAGTATATAAAATATGGAGTAAAGTTTGGAAAAGTTGGATCTTGTTAACTTGTTAAAAGAAAGGATTGGCCGTTTGCCATTAAAATGGTAAAAACGTATCTTACTTGTGAAGAAGTAATTAACAAAGTAACTATAACTTATATTAAGATGGAATATAAGTTGGATGACTAATGAAGTAATTGGATAAGTAAAATGGACAAAGTTGGCCAAGGACCCCAACTTAAGGATCAGATTTACTTTGGATCAGATTTACTGGACAAGATTTACTTTGGATTGTATTTACTTTGGACAAGATTTACTTGGACCGTATTTACTTTGGATCGTATTTACATTTCGTTAAGGGAAGATTGTTCAATCGCGTTCGCTTGGGCGTGTGATCCCCTTTTAATTATTGTATTGTTATGAAGGCGTGATAGTAAACCGCGTTACCGCTGGGGCGTAATCCCCTTCTTTTACTTATTGTTGTTATGGAGGCGTGATAGTAAACCGTGTTACCGTTTGGGCGTGTAATCCCCTTCTTTATGTTGTTTAATTATTACGCCTTATATATGTATGGTATATATATTACGGTTATTCGGGCCTTGGAGAAAGATGGAAAAGTGAGTCAAACGGGGAAGTCGCTAAAGTTTCCGTAGAATTAGAGGGCTTTTTATTGGTATAAGTCTTCAATGGTAAGAAAGGTTTGATAGAAGTACTATGACCATTTTAGGAGTGGAGTACTACGTGTGGCGTGATCTACTTGGCTTAAGGAGTAGCCGACGGGTGAAGTACTTGAGCGTTTTGCTATTTGTCGATAATCTCGCGAGGTATGTGAACCTCTTCCTATCTTTTCTAGCATGATTGTTGTGAACTATGTAGTACGGTAGACGCATACGTGCTAAGTGATTTGGTTGGTTTAAAACATAGGGTGTTATAATAGCTTTATGGGAAGTTAGTTATAACGACTTTATGTAGGTAAAAGAATGGTTTATTGATTGTAGAAAGATAAGAGACTTGACTTATACACGACTTGATTTTGAAAGTTAAGAGACTTGATCTTGAAAGATAAGAGACTTGACTTATACACGACTTGATTTTGAAAGTTAAGAGACTTGATCTTGAAAGATAAGAGACTTGACTTAGTTTGACTTGTTATGAATTTTGTTAAAATGTTGTAAAAACCTCATTCGCGAGTAATGAGTAGTTGGTTTTAAAAGAATAATGTTATACTAATTTCGGAAATGAGATTAAGTATCGAACAAACCATTGCAGCGTTAATAAAGGAAATGTATTGACTAATTGTTATTAAAACCAATAGAAACCTCCATCTGCATAGAAGCTAAGATGAGACAAAATGATATTACATTTCCTAGATCATGGCTGCTTTTATAAGATTGTAATAGACAAGAACAACCTACTCACACATAAGGCATATGTTTCTCAAATTTGTTTTAAAGGAGAATTATATTCTTAAGTGATTAAAACTATGAACTACGAAACCTTTCGAAAATGAGAAACTTGAGCATTTGAAATTAGGCAAACTTGAACGTTTGGAAAATAATGTGTTACTTGATTTTACAAGGGAAGTGTTTTGGTTTACTTAAAAGATAGTCACTCTATTTTATACTACGAACATTGTGTGACTTTTGTGAAAGAAACGTATATTTTAAAAGAGTTAATGTATGTAATACTTTAGGTCGAACCGGATTTTGGCATAAAATGATAGTACCTTAAGTTGTGTGTAACTTGCCTATGTTTGCGTGTGATAGCCTTGTTGTGCAAGTATCAGATTTCACTCGACTACCGGTTCATGGGATGAACCGGGAATGTATTTCACTCGACTACCGCGTTCATGGGATGAACCGGGAATGTATTTCACTCGACTACCGCGTTCATGGGATGAACCGGGAATGTATTTCACTCGACTACCGCGTCCATGGGATGGACCGGGAATGTATTCCATCCGACTACCGAGTTCATGAGATGAACCGGGAATGTATTTCACACGTTTCTATACTGGTCCATGAGATGGGCCGAGACATGTTATACGTATCACATGGTTTGTACCTAGATCACGGCGATGAGGAAGGAGTTCCACGCACGGAGGATGACTTTGAGGCGTGAGTCACGACTTGACATGACCGCTTATGTTATGAAATGTAGTTTGGTTATCATACATGTCTCTGCTTTATATGATCGTTATGATTTCATTTACGATTTTTCGGGCCACATACTTGGTACTGTTATCGACCTCCTTCGGGGCGTTCATGCCGCAGTAGAGGTACATCGGCCAGGATCCTCGCTCATAGGATCACGAACAGATTGGAAGCCCCGTTTCTCGAGGCTTATCTTTTGGTATGTTACCCCGAGTCCAGAGGTTCTTGTACATTCGTGGTATGGCGGGCCCCGTCCCGTCATAGTTATTGTCACTTCTTAGAAGTCCATGTAGTACCGGCAGAGTTTGTAAAAGGATAACTGTCGGTTTTATGAATATATACGTAAGGCAAATCGCTTTGGTTGGCCTGTTTATTTATCATGTCTTTTGTTTCATGTTTATGTTTTTATTTCCGCTGATTCTCTCTGATGTTGTATCACGAGGGTGCCCGGGGTAAGGCACCAGTCACGGGCCCCGGTTCGGGTCGTGACAAAGTATTATTCAGGCTTAAGTCAAAAGACATTGCCGCACAACTATGCTCAGTTCTATATATAGTATACTTAACTATATACTCCTACAACATGTAATTTCCAATTACCACAGAAGGTCAAGAATGTTTACCTCGATAAGCCCAAAATTATCCGAGTTTATATGTCGATCCTGAGCAAGGTTTAGCTCCTACTCCGTGCGCTCCAACCAGCTCCAAACAACCCTTAGAAGTTCTAACCAACTTCTACTTAACACTTCAACCGACTATGAAGGTTTTTCCTTAGGGTTTCGTTTTTGTGACTGAGGGAAGTATAATAGTATTTTCTGGGCTTTTGTATAAGTGTAACCTTGGGAAAACTACAAGGTATTTGGGCCAAGGTATTTGGGCATTATAACAATACTTGGAGAGTATTTCTATACCACAAAAGGGGGGTATTTATACGAGACAACAAGGCTAGGGGGGGTGTACCCCACTAGTGGCACTACTGAGGGAGGGGGTGTCTCTCGCCAAGCTCACTCAAAGGGGTGTGGGGGACGAAAACTTCACAAGGGAGAGGGAGGGATTTTTAACACTTTAGAAAATATTTGGATGAAGAATTTCATCAACAAAGGGTGGGTATTTATAGGTCAAGCCATGGCCAACCAAGGGCCAAGATTCTTCCAAGTGTATAGCAAGTGTAAGGTCAAGATTTAGCCATGTGTTACCTTATCCATCTACACAAAATATCCTACCTAACCCTTGACCAAAATTTCAACACAAAAAATGTGCAAGACTAGCCCATTTGCCGTCCAACCTCTTCCAATGTGAGGGTGACACATGTCACCCTCCCGTTGGTCCAAAATGTTTCGTCTCTCGGAAAAATCCGCAAAAATTATTATTGACATAGCCGGAATTTTCCCTACGTAAGCTGTGGAAACGTTTCGTCGGAAAACGACTCTTTTTGACACTTGTGCACAATTTCGAACTTAGCCTAACTTTAAGGCTCAAATTTTATACGTACGTCCTCACGTACATACTCTGGAAATACGGGGTATAACATTCTCCCCTCCTTAGAAACATTCGTCCCGAATGTTCCTTCTAAGCCTCAAAACAAACATGCGACAGTATAGTCTTCACTACTATACTTACGAGAACAATCCTGCCACACCTGGCCACAGAAACACCCGCGCAAATACTTACATCCAAGTCCACGAGGAAACACCTCTAACATCACAAACTTTCGTCACTTTTCCGCGAGGTTCTAGTGTCACTCCGGCGACCCAACAATGGTACCAGACTGCATGCGATCCCTGAGGTCTAAAATATACATCCTTCGCACCTTTTCCCTTCACAAGAAATGATCAAATCTATGCTCGCAATACATGCTCGCCTCTACCCTTACTCGTCGTACTCTTCTCGAACACTTGAACTCTTCTAGTATACGTACCACACTTCAGTCAACGCTTCTGTTTCCAACCCTTGGAGTCACCACCTCCAAACTTGGTCATCTTACTAACCTCGATTTCTTCTAGGGCCATTCTCGGCCTTCACGAACTGATTTGGTCGAACATATCCACGAACTCATACGATGGTCATCTAAACTTGGGCCTAGCACCCTCGTGACCCTACCACCTGGCAGGACCACCTCGAATCGACCCACACCAAACCCGCGGTCGACCCGCGAACGGTCCTCAACCCGACCCACAATCGCCCCAAACTCTTGTTCCCCGATCCGGAACAATCTTACCTATTCAAGTCCTGAAAGCTACCACTTTCATCACGCACAACCCAAGGAAAATTCCCACAATACATTTTACGCATACCAAGTATTTCAACAAAGACTAACCGTAAGAATCTCTTATTTAAGACGACGCACCTCTAAGGTCTCAACATGAAATATTCTAAGGTTCACACTTCCCATGCCCCAAACTTATCCTTTCAACAACCGTGTTTTCTAACTCACAATTAACACAACGCTATCCGCATATAGCACATAATAATAAGGTCATCATATCACGATACAAATCTCTGAGGGTTAAGGATATACCGGCTACCGCTCCACTCTAATCATAGGCACACTGCAGGCGCATACCGTAGGAAGGCGATGAACACGCCATCGATCCGCAGGTCGCGCTGCCGCCGCATTCTCCTATAAGCACGCCTCGTCACATGGCCCCCGACGGCCGCAGTGAAACAAGCACCAAGAAAAGACGACATTCCCGATGATGTTTGCCACATCGCACACCGGCGGGACATGAATCTGGCCGCTAGCACTCACGTATACCGCGGAACCGAAGCCCGAGCTCAGACCAGCTCCGAATACCTCGAACGCCCCGACGATCGTGGGGACCACTGCATCGTGGAGGTACATAACTAGATCGCCACGAGGCGGTCCGCTCGAAAGTAACCAAAGGACCTGCTGCTCGCCCTCTTCGCTGATCTCGGCCATTCCGCCGACCTCTCCGTGCCTCACATCCTAGTGCATGAGCCAGACGCGGGCAATGTCCATGCCCACCAAGAGCTACACCCGCATAAGCCTCGCCAAGTAATCATCTAGCCCTGACGTAGCGGTGTACTCGCCCTCCATATCGCCTACCACGGCGGAACATACCGAGCTAATGAGTCGAACTCACATTGTACTCTCTAACCGCCCGCCCGCCCCGCCTCAACGCCAAAAACTGTCCCGAGCCCTCCTCATCCGCGAGGCAAGAAGTGTGCAAGAAATGCCTTTGAGAACTCGTCCCATATAGCCGGAAGTGCATTCTCTCCCGACAGCTCCCACGATCAAACCACCGATCATGCGGTATCACGCAGCCGATGCGTAACTAGGACCACCGACTCGGTATTCGATGCCTTGATCACTCACGACTACAGAATCGCCGGATGAACTCTCGCGGATCATCCTCGTGCCTCGACCCATAAAACTCGCGGGTTACACTCGTAAAAATCCCGTAGTCTCAAACCGCTCGGGGTGAACTACGGTGCTCTGGGACTGAATCTGCCAGATCCAAATTTATCCTCATATCCGCCACGACCGCCGCAATCGCCATCTCCTTGTACTTATCTCATCTCGCTTCCAGCCGTGGACCGAGGCTCAGTATCAGAGTCTCGGCAGCCATCGCCGCGCTTAAACTCGCTGGTCGGGCGGCGTCGCGAAACCCGCCGTCGGCATCTGCTCTGTATCGACGGCTCGCGCTCGCATTTCTCTCAGATCTCACTAACTCCTCGATCGCCTTGCCCATCTGGGCTGGGTTTTACGCGAGGCATAATCGTAAAGGAAAGGAATACGCCGAGGGTCCAACTTATCACACGCTCTAAGGCACGATCTCGGAATGAGAAGAATGGAAACCAATCCTAAATGTCCTATAGCCTCCTCGATTATAGATGTGGTGCACAACACACCGATAATCAAGACTCTACTAGACACGGTGCGTAGACACTTTCCGAGGACTAATCGCTTCGATACCACTTTTGTCACGACCAACCCGGCCCGTGATCGTGCCTTACCCGGACACCCTAGTGATACAACATCGAGAAAACCAATGAAATAAAACTTAAACATTTAAATAGACATGGATTAATATGAAAGAAAATAGGCCAACCAAAACGGTTGACTTTCAAAATATATATATATTAACATTTGAATGCGATAATCCTTACAACCCCGCCACAACAAGCATGCTGCACTTAAGATTTATACAACAACTATGACGGACGTGGTCCCGCCATACCCCCGAATGTACAAGGACCTACTGCACTGTGGTAACATACCAAAGATAAGCCTCCAAGGGACGGAGCTTCCCAAGACGCTGAAATGAGATCCTAACGCGGATCGATAAAATGTGTACTTCTACCGCGCATGAACGCAGCCCCGAAGGAGGTCGATAACAAGTACCAAGTATGTGAAACCGTAAAAAAATATCAGAAATGAAATCATAATAGTCTATATAAAGCAGAGACATGTATGATAACCAAACTACGCTCACAACATAAAAGCGCTTATGTCAAGTCGTGACTCACGCCTCAAAGTCATCCTCACGCCCGTGGAACTTCTTCCTCACCGCCTAGCCTAGGTACAAATCATGTGATACGTATAACATGTCTCGCCCATCTTATGGACCCAAAGATAGAAACGCAGGATACATTCTGTTGAACCTAGTCGAGTGAAATACATTCCGGATGAACCGTAGTCGAGTGAAATACATTCCGGATGAACCCAGAGTCGAGTGAAATACATTCGGATGAACCGTGGTCGAGTGAAATACATTCCGGATGAACCGTGGTCGAGTGAAATACATTCCGGATGAACCGTGGTCGAGTGAAATACAAGATTGCACAACAAGGCTATCACACGTAACATGGTCAAGTTTCATAACAACAAGCATAGGCAAGTTATACACAACTCAAGGTACTTTCATTTTATGTCAAAGTCCGATTTTAACTCCTAAAGTACTACGTACGTTAAATTCCTTTTAAAGATCCATTTCTTTTACAAAGGTCACCCGATACCCGTAGTATAAAAATAGAGTGACTAACATTGTTAAGTAAACCAAAATGCTTTCCTTTGTAAAATCAAGTAACAACCTTATTTTCCAAACGCTCAAGTTTGCCTAATTTCGATGCTCAAGTTTCTCATTTTAGAAAAGGTTTCGTAGTTCATAGTTTTAATCCTTTAAAACATAATTCTCCTTTAAACGTTTTGAGAAACATATGTCTTATATGTGAGTAGGTTATTCTTGTTTATAATCAATCTTATTAAGCAGCCATGATCTAGGAAATGTAATATCATTTTGTCTCATCTTAGCTTCTATGCAGATGGAGGTTTCTACTGGTTTTAATACCATACTTCATTATTCAATACATTTTCCTTTATTAACGCTGCAGTGGTTTGTCGATACTCATTCTGATTTCCAAAATCAAGAAACATTATTCATTTTATAACCAAGTACTCATTACTCACGAATGAGGTTTCACACTTTTAACAAAATTCATATCAATACCATTAAGTCAAGTCTCTTATCTTCAAAAAAATCAGTAAACCATTCTTTTTATCACTCTTAAGACGTTATACCTAACTTCCCATAAAGCTAGTACAACTCTTATGTTTTCAAAGCCAAGTATTACTCTTTTTTCAAAAAGGTCTTTTTGAAACACTTCAAGTTCTTTATTACTACACATCAAATCCGTTATAAGTCAAATCAGTTACCCTTTGAAACCACAAAGCATTTTCTTACCTACATAAAGCTGTTATACCCAACTTCCCATAAAGCCGTTATAACATTTTATGTTTCAAACCAATCAAATACATTAAACACATGTACGTCTACCGTACTACATAGTTATACACATATCATGCTGGAACAGATAGGAAGAGGTTCACATACCTCGCGACGATTATCGACTAATATCAAAATGCTCCAAGTACCTCAAACAGTCGGCTACTCCTTAAGCTAAGTAGATCACGCCATACGTAGTACTTCAACCTATAGAGGCCACAAGGCGCCTATTAAAATCCTAGATCTCAACGTAGAATATTCTACAGAAAATTCGGCAGCACCTCCCCAACAACAGCGTAAATCTCCTCTCAATCGAGGCCGGCCACCAAGCCAACCATGGGGTTTGCACGTCTAACCGACGTACAATTCTACTCACGATAATTCTACACAAGTCTCAGAATACACCCTATGTAATTACAAATACCACTTCTTAAAACTCAGGCTTAAGTCGCAAGACATTGCCGTAATTATTATTCAGGCTTAAGTCAAAGACATTGCCGCACAACTATGCTCAGTTCTATATATATTATACTTAACTATATACTCCTACAACATGTAATTTCCAATTACCACAGAAGGTCAAGAATGTTTACCTCAATAAGCCCAAAATTATCCGAGTTTATATGTCGATCCTGAGCAAGGTTTAGCTCCTAGTCCGTGCGCTCCAACCCGCTCCAAACAACCCTTAGAAGTTCTAACCAACTTCTACTTAACACTTCAACCGACTATGAAGGTTTTTCCTAGGGTTTCGTTTTTGTGGTGAGGAAGTATAATAGTATTTTCTGGGCTTTTGTATAAGTGTAACCTTGGGAAAACTACAAGGTATTTGGGCCAAGGTATTTGGGCATTATAACAATACTTGGAGAGTATTTCTATACCACAAAATGGGGGTATTTATACGAGACAACAAGGCTAGGGGGGGTGTACCCCACGGCTAGGGCACTACAAAGGAGAGGGTGGCTCTCGCCAAGCTCACTCAAAGTGGGTGTGGTGGACGAAAACTTCACAAGGGAGAGGGAGGGATTTTTAACACTTTAGAAAATATTTGGATGAAGAATTTCATCAACAAAGGGTGGGTATTTATAGGTCAAGCCATGGCCAACCAAGGGCCAAGATTCTTCCAAGTGTATAGCAAGTGTAAGGTCAAGATTTAGCCATGTGTTACCTTATCCATCTACACAAAATATCCTACCTAACCCTTGACCAAAATTTCAACACAAAAAACGTGCAAGACTAGCCCATTTGCCGTCCAACCTCTTCCAATGTGAGGGTGACACATGTCACCCTCCCGTTGGTCCAAAATGTTTCGTCTCTCGGAAAAATCCGCAAAAATTATTATTGACATAGCCGGAATTTTCCCTACGTAAGCTGTGGAAACGTTTCGTCGGAAAATGACTCTTTTTGACAGTTGTGCACAATTTCGAACTTAGCCTAACTTTAAGGCTCAAATTTTATACGTACGTCCTCACGTACATACTCTGGAAATACGGGGTATAACAGAAATGTATTGGCTAATTAAGTATTATGAAAACCAGTAGAAACCTTCATCTGCATAGAAGCTAAGATGAGACAAAATGATATTACATTTCCTAGATCATGGCTGCTCTAATAAGATTGTTATAAACAACAATAACCTACTCACACATAAGGCATATGTTTCTCAAATTGTTTTAAAGGAGAATTATATTATTAAGTGACTAAGACTATGAACTACGAAACCTTTCGAAAATGAGAAACTTGAGCATTTGAAACTAGGCCAACTTGAACGTTTGGAAAAGAATGTTGCTACTTGATTTTACAAAGAGAAGTGTTTTGGTTTACTTAAAAAGATAGTCACTCTATTTTTATACTACGGGTATTATGTGACTTTTGTGAAAGAAGCGGATCTTTTAAAGAGTTAATGTATGAAGTACTTTGGGGATAAAAACCCGAACTTGTTAAAATAAAGTAGAAAGTACCTTGTGTGAATAACTTGATTGTGTTAGTTTGTGATAGCCTTGTAATACTTTCTTGTTGATTTGATAAGTAAACATGTTAGGATGTTACGTGTGTTAGTATCTTGTGATGTTTGTGTAAAGGGGTTTCCCTTGTTGTGCTTATGTTGTTTAACGATAAGTCGTTATGTTAGTATTATATCACTCACCTCTTGACATGATACCGGGTTAAGCTGCCTCCGACGCGGGTAGACTCAGCGATGCAGGACCATGATTCGAGAATACCTCACGCGGTCCTGGGACCTATGCGAGCTACAAGAGTTCGTGTTAGTGTGCGACCTTTATGGTCATGCGGTCATGTGGCCACGCGGATCGCGAGTCCAGGCGTTGCCGGGAGTAGCTACCCTCGATGCGGGAATACCTACGCGGGCCATCGAGTGGCCTATGCGGAGTCGCGGAAGTTCCAGGACTAGACGCGCATTAGATACTGCGGGCGAGTGGCCAGCTTCGATCATGTGGCGTTCTAGACAGATCTCATGATACAGTTAATGACCTTGTTGGTACAGTTGGTTTTATTTGTCGGCTATGCATTCGTACTTACCACCAACGGTTTTATTATGACACAGGTGGGACCTGGTGTTCATGTGTATTCCTTGGTGCTTTTATATCATAGACCGCCGGCAGTGAGGAAGGTATTCCACGGGCATGATTGATGTTGTGGGCGTGAGACCCATAGTTGTATTTGAGTGATGACTTTGAGGGCGTGAGTCCCCGACTTGACATGATCGCTATTTATTGTGAATCGTAGTTTGGTTATCATACATGTCTCCCGCTTTATATAGACTACTATGATTTCATTTACGATTTTCGGGCCACATACTTGGTACTGTTATCGACTCCTTCGGCCGCGTTCATGCCGCAGTAGAAGTACACCGCCGTCGATCCTCGCCTTAGGATCACGATTCAGCGTTTTGGGAAGCTCCGCTTTACGGAGGCCTTATCAACGGTATAGTCCGTCGTTGTAGTACTTACATTCAGGGTATGGCGGCCCCGCCCCGCCATTGTTGTTATATCATTCTTAGATGTCTGTAGTACTGTTGTGGACAGAGTTTGTAAAAGGGATGTAACTGTTCGGATTTAAGTTATATATATATATATATGCTGAAAGACAACTTCTCTTCAGATAAACTGTTTCTCACTTCATTTATGTCATGTCTTGTTTTATATTCCGCTGATTACTCTGATGTATGTCTACTTGGGTGCCCGGGGTAAGGCACCAGTCACGGGCCCGGGTTCGGGTCGTGACAGTTTCCTCACAATTGATTTACTTTTCACATTGGGGACAATGTGTTGAATAAGTTTGGGGGGGGGGATTTTTGTCAGTTGTGTCTTTTAAATTTTAGTCTAGGTAGTATTGTTTAAATTGTTTATCTAGGGTCTGTGCCCTTATTTTAGTGTCTTGTGTCAATGAATCAAGTTAAAACCGATAGCCAATGAGATTGAGTGGATACTTGTGGTAACATTAGATGAAATCTATAGTCATGAGATGCATAAATCTGTGTGCCTGAGTTAAGATAGACTTTGAGTTTGCGTTTGATTATTGATAATAATGAAGAACTTAGTCATGACTATCTGAATCTCTTGTGTTCAATTTATTGGTTTATGCATAATTGAATTTTTGTTTGAGGAAAGAATGTGTCACGACCCGACCGGTCGAGATCGTGCCCTACCCGCACCCTGCTCAGTATACATCGAGAATAGCGGTGAACATACACAACATACAACATACTTAGACAATAATATCACAAAGCTGGCCGATAAAGGCCGCTTCCATAAAATATTCATAATCAAAGAAAAGCAGACAACCTGGTTCTTACATTTCAAACCACAACATGTGACTACTGCACTCTAGGAATAACAACATGGATGGACAGGCTCGCCATACCCCTGAATGTACATAAATCTACAACATCAGGGAAACACTGTACCAAAAGACAAGCCTCCGGAGAAATGGAGCTTCTAACGTCTGATAAGTGATCCTAAGAATGAGGATCCACCACCTGCTTACCCCTACCTGCGGCATGAACGCAACCCCCGAGGAAGGGGGTCAGTACACAATATGTACTAAGTATGTAAAACTGGAAAAAAATACTGTAATTATATCATAAGTTTAAAACAAAGCCGGAGACATGTATGATAACAAAATTACAGTACACAGTGCCTTACTGACAATGAGAGTAACTGATAGTATACGTACAACATAGAAATAGGAAGCTCACGATCAAAGCAGGACCATCCGCCCGCAGTATCATTAAGCAATCCTACTCCTGGGACTATTTCACCCGCATAGGTCGTGTGGACCCGCATGAGGTATTCTCGCGATAGTCAGACTGCCCGCATGGGACTATTTCACCCGCATAAGCCCATAAGGACTCGCGTGAGGTATTCCTCGCATCGTGGGTAGCAAATCCACGGAAACAGGTGGTATAACTATCTTGGGGATTTACCCCTCAATTATACTCTTACCCTGAAGCAGGTGGTATAACGATCTTGGGGATTTACCCCTCAGATATACTCTTATCCTGGAGAAGGTGGTATAACGATCTTGGGAATTTACCCCTCAGATATACTCTTACCCTATCTCAACCGGCCATCATACATAACATAAGCACTACCGGCTTATCATACAAAAAGTAAGCAAGTTAAGAAATCCCCCTAACTTCTTATTCATATACACTCTCATTTTAGTTTACCTAAGGCACTAGCATATCTTTTATAAAAATCCGGGAATTTAACCCAAGTACTACATACTTCTACTCTTTAAAACAAATGACTTTTTTTAGTATAAAAGTTCCAAGATACTATTAACCGTAGTATCAAGTCGAAATTACGTTCCAAGACAAGTCACAATACCTTTAGAAATAAAGTTAGGTTTCTAAATCAAGTGACTCATTTTCTTATAAAACCTTAGGCAATTGATGCCTTAAGATCAAATTGCCTTTCATTAAATCAAGTCATTTATCTTTCCATAAAGCTAATATAACCAACTTCCCATAAAGTCGTTATATTCACTTTATACCTTAGTCAAGTACAATTTCCTATCCAAGGGACTTATACGTTTAAAACGAAACAAGTATCACATACTTTAAAACTCTTCAAGTCCCTTAACTTTAATAAAACTTAAGACATCCTTAATACTTTCAAAGAAGTGAGTTAATCTCCTAACTCATCCTTAATACTATAACATCAATTCTTATCCAATTTCCATTTCAATCCAAACGGTTAGCATAACATGATATCAATTCGCAATCGATTATACTACAATAATCTTCAAGTATGTAACATGCGACGATTCTAGTAAACGACCAAATTGTAATCCAACTTCACCTGGCTTACATTACATTTCGGATTTTAAGGCTACAATCAACCCATAATACTTATAAACTTCAACACATATACTTCATGCTAGCAATATGTAAATCTAACAACAAACAATATATATAATCTTCTAACACTTTTAAGAGACAAGATTATGCCTCAACGAGTCTTAATCCAACTCCAAATCCGAAGTCGCTCCTTAGCAACTTAGAGCCTCTTCAAGACACTTCAATCCGCTACTTGAGACCCTTAGAACAATACCAACAAATTTCCTTCAAACTTCCAAACAAAACCTAGAAAGCAACTAGGTTTTCACCTTGCGACTAATACGAAAACTATCTTTTTTCTAGATTTTTCTATTGAGATACACTTACAATATACTCAAGAACCTTGGTTTAAAGTGTGGAGCTTAATGGACAAGAAACAATTTTTTTTCCTTTTTGATTGAAGTGAACCCGAGAGCAACAAGCTCTTGTTCTTCAATTTCTTGAAAATTTGGCTAAGTGTTAAGCTTGTCTTGCTACTACTAGTATTATATAGCACAATGGAGGGTCAAGATGTAAACAAATGGGTGGTTTGGATGAGGTCTTAATAAAATATCAAGCCTTGTGGACCCTTTGACTTAGTCAATATTCTCAAGCTCACTACTTGCAAGACTTAGTCATCCTACAAAGGTCAAATGACCCTTTAGCCCTTGCCTAAATCGTCCAAGGCAACCATAAGGGGGGTGACACGTGTCGCCCTCCCATTCGTGACAATATTACGTTTTCCGATAATTTCATAATTCCGATAAATATTTTTACAAGTCTCAATCTTGACATTTGGAAATTCTCACGTACGTTCTTAAAACATGTTCTGTAAATACGGGGTGTAACATTCTTCCCCCCTTAGAAACATTCGTCCCCGAATGTTTCTTCGGAGTCAAACTTATAATTAGCGACCTAGTTTCCTTTCACAACCCCGACATATCAATAATGCCACACATGGCCACATAATAGCATTTACACAAAACACATGCTTCAATTAAAACTTGACAAGTAAGGGAAAAGAATTACCTGAAGGTGTAGGGAATAAGTGAGGATACTTTCTCAACATGTCCTCCTCCGCTTCCCAAGTCATCTCCTCCCGGTTATCATTCCTCCACAAGACTTTGACGGAAGACACATCCTTGGTCCGCAGTCGCCTGACCTGGCGATCGAGTATCGCTATAGGACTCTCCTCATACGATAACCCCTCTGCCACCTAGACCTCACTAGCATGGAAAACTCTCGCTGGATCTCCGATACACTTCCGCAACATAGAAACATGGAAGACCGGATGTACTGCCTCTAACTCTGATGGCAGATCCAACTCATAGGCAACCTTGCCTACTCGACGGACGATCTGGTAGGGCCCAATGTACCTTGGGCCAGTTTCCTTCTACCGAATCTCATCACACCCTTCAAGTGTGACACCTTCAAGAAGTCCCAATCGCTCACCAAACTCCAAATGTCGACGCCGATTATCCGCGTATGACTTCGCCGACTCGAGCCGCTACAGCCTCCCGGATAAGCTTCACCTTATCCACACCACAACCAAGTCCGCCAACTAATCGCACTCGCCCACGCCGAACCAACCAATCGGCGATCTACATTTCCGCCATATAAAGCCTCGTATGGCGCCATCTCAGATACTGGAATGGTAGCCGTTGTTATAAGCAAACTCCACAAGAGGCAAATGATCCTCCCAATACCCTCGAAATCAATCACGCAGCTCGCAGATATCCTCGTTGTTCGGATAGTACGCCCGCTTGCCCGCCACCGAGGATGAAATGTTGTCTTGAGACTCGCGTGGGTCCCTAATCCTTCGGAAAGACCTCAGGTTAGCCATAAACCGGGCTCCCTATCGATATAATCGACACCGACACCGCGGCCTCACAATCTCTCGATGTACAATCCGCATAGTCCTCACCAAAACGTCGTCCCGATCGGAAAGAAATGGGCTGATTTCACACCACAACAATAATCCAAATGGAGTCGCATTTCCTCCGAGTACGAGGTAACCTCAGAACAAAGTCCATGTTGATCACCTCCCACTTCCAAGTCGGAATCTCAATAGCTGCAATAATCCACCGGGCCTCGTGCTCGACCTTGACTACCGGGCAATTAGGACATCAGGCAACAAAACCTGCCACGTCCCTCTTCAGGCCATCCCACCAATACAAACATCTGAGGTTATGGTACATCTTGGTCGACCACGGATGAATAGAATAACGAGCACTGTGTGCCTCTCCCAAAATCTGCTGACGAAGTCCTGTCACATCGGGAACACACAACCGGCCCTCAAATCTTAGCACCCCATCAGGCGCTACCTCGAATAGACTCTTCTCCTCCCGAAGAGTTGCATCTCGATACCGTACCAACACTGGGTCCTCAAACTGTCGCCTCTTCACCTCATCAACGATGGAAGACTCGGCAACCTCACAAACCCGTACCCCACTATCATCGGTATCGATCAATCGAACCCCAAGGCTCGCTAACTGGTGGATCTGACGAACCATGTCCTGTCTCTCTGGCTGTACCTATGACAGGATCCCCATTGATCTACGACTCAAGGCATCAGCAACTACGTTGGCTTTCCCCGGATGGTATAGAATATCAACATCATAATCTTTCAAAGAATCCTAACCACCGCCTCGCCGCAGTTCACTCACTCTCGAAGATATACTGGAGGCTCTTGTGGTCTGTATAAATATCCACATGAACCCCATACAAATAATGTCTCCAAATCTTCAAGGCATGAACAACTGCGGCCAACTCTAAGTCGTGGGTAGGGTAATTCCTCTCATGCTTCCGTAACTGCCGGGAAGCATAGGCTATAACCTTGTCGTGCTGCATCAAAACACACCCTAGCCCGATACCCGAGGCATCACAATAGATCACGTACCCGTCTAACCCCTCAGGAAGAGTAAGAACTGGAGCTGTAGTCAACCTTTCCTTCAGCAACTGGAAACCCTTCTCGCAAGCCTCTGTCCACTGGAACTTGGCTGCCTCGAGTCACCTAGTCAGCGGTCTTGAAATCGGCAACCGATCCACGAACCTACGATAATAACTCGCCATTTCAAGAAATCGCGCACTCGGCCGAGTAGTAGGTCTCGCCAAGACTTGATCGCCTCATCTTTGCCGTATCCACCCGAACACCATCAGCCCCAATAATATGCCCCATGAATGCCACTGAGGCCAACCAAAACTCACACTTGGAGAACTTGGCGAATAATCACTGCCCGAGGACCCAAGTACCGCCTCGCCGATCTGCGTGCTCCTCGCTATGCCCGCGAATAAACCAGATGTCATCAATGAATACTATCACAAATGTATCCAAAATGGCTTGAACACCCGGTTCATCAAATCCATAAATACCACTGGGCGTTGGTCAAACCGAAAGACATAACCTCAACTCATAGTGCCCATACCGGTCCTGAATGCGATCTTTGGGATATCTCACTCGAACTCAGACTGATGATAACCGCATCGCAGTCTATCTTGAGAAACACTCGCACTCGCAATCGTCAAACAAATCATCAATTCGGGGAGGGTACCTATTCTTGATGGTTACCTTATTCACCGCTCAGAATCAACACACATACGCAGGCCCCATCCTTCTTCTTCACAAACAAATCGGCGCTCCTGTGGAGATACACTAGGCCCGATAAAGCCTTTCTCCAAAGAAATCTTTCACCGGTCCTTCGACTCCTCAACTCGGAAGGTGCCATCCTGAATGGCGGAATGGAAAAAGGTCGAGTGTCCGCAACGTGTCAATACAAAACTCAATCTCCTCTCGTGAGGATACCCAAGATCGTCTGGGAACACATCCGAAACTCCCTAACCATCGCATCGATCAAGAATCGCACTCACCTGTATCAAATACCCGAACCGGATGATAGATGTACCGCTTTCGCACCATCTTCCTAGCCTTGAGGTAAGAAATAAACCTACCCTGCGACGCTGTGTTGCCCTTCCACTCGATAATCGGCTCGCCAGAAATCGAACCGAACCAACTCGCCCTACGATCAACGTTGGCATAACAAAAGCCAACCACCCATACCCATAATGACATCAAAATCACATCTCCAACTCTATCAAGTTCGCAAGTGGTCCGACGATCAGAATTAATACCGACAACCTGCAGACACCCGCCGCCTAACACCGATCTCCCATGGCGTAGCTACCTCAAAAGGCTCTATCGACACCGCTCTATCCCGATTCTACCCGCATAAGAGGGGACACATAGGACAAGGTAGAACACGGATCTATCAGCATAAACGCTACAAAGATGAAATCAATAATGTACCGATTGACATCGTGGAAGCCTCCTGATCCTGGCGGCTGGCTAATGAATATATGCGGTTTTGTGGACCGCTAGAACTGGAACCACCACCACGACCTCTACCGTGGTCTACCGGTCCGTGAGTACCCTGCCCTCTGGGGCGCATAACCACAGAAGGAGAGGAAGACCCAAGAATCGATCCATCGCCGCACCGTACCACCCATGCCGCCTCTAGACGGACAATCTCTCCTCAAATGGCCCTGCTGGCCACAAGAGTAACAAGCTCCCGGAGCTATGCGACACTCGCCGTGAGACCTACCGCGTCGAGCACACCGAAATGTGGGTGGTCTCGACGGTGACGGTTCTGCCTCAAAACCTCAAGTCCCGAGCCACGACCGCCTCGAATGACTGGCTGATCGGACCTCCCGCCGTAAAATCGTGAAGGAGCACTCGTGGCCGGCCGAATGTGGACCTAGTCTGCTGCCGAGGTTGTCCGCCTCGAAACGCCCCGAGACCACATGGCCCTCTTGGGCCGGCTCGAGTCAACTGGTCCTCCTCTCTATCCTCTATCCTCGCGCATAGCTGCATCTCCGGCAATGTCCATACCGAAATAAGAGCCACCCCCAAGCATGCAGTAATCATATGACGGTCTAGCCCCATCACATAACGATGAACTATATCCGCCATGTCAGCTACAATGGTGTGTGCATGCCTGGCCAAGGAGTCAAACTCCAGGCTATACTCCCTGATAGTCCTCCCATTCTGCCTCAAGGTCAAGAATCTATCTACACGGGCTCTCCTCATCTCAGGAGGCAAAAAGTAATCCATGAAGGCCTCAGAACTCATCCCAAACACCGGAAGAGCATCCTCACCTCTTGACACTCCATGACTCAAACCAGTTCAACGCAATATCGCCAGAACCGGTAGGAGGCTAGCATAATGACTCTCTGAAGTCCTAAGAACCTGCATAGTCCGCTGTAGCTGCCGAATGAACTCCTGCGGATCCTCTTCAGACCTCAAACCATAAAACTCGGGCGGATGACAGCCCAGAAAATCCCGAATCCGCAAACTGTCGGCTCTAGGGTTAGCTGCCTGCTCTGCCACGCTCGCTACTATCTTGGTCAATAACCGGATCTGCTTCCCCATAGTCTCTATACTCGGCTCTGGTGTGGGATCGAGGCTGCGTACCGAACCTCTGGAGCTACCGCCGCCTCTCCTCTATCGCCGCTGGCTGAACTCGCCGACCCGCCTACTACCTCAGGCATAGTCTGTGCCTGAGTCCGTGTAACCCTCTGAGTACCGCTAGCAGCTCCTGCTGCTGCCTTGCCCTTCTGGGCCCTGGTCGCCTTCCGTGGAGGCATAGTTGTTTCATAAGAATAGGTCAGAGGGGATTCAACCTAATAAGACAGCTCTACTGCACGATCTCAGAGAGAGAAGAATGGAAACCAATCCTAAATGTCCTGCAGCCTCCTGATTATAGATGTGGTGCACAACACACCGATAATCAAGACTCTACTAGACACGGTCTGTAGACACTTTCCGAGGACTAACTGCTCTGATACCACTTTTGTCACGACCCGACCCCGGGGCCGCGACTGGTGCCCTACCTGGGCACCCCGTTCAGGTATACATTAGAGAATAGCAGCGGAACATACACAACATACAACATACTTAGACAATAATATCACAGGCTAGCCGATAAGGCTGCCTTCCATAAAATATGCATAATCAAAGAAAATCAGATAACCTGGTTCTTACGATTTCAAACCACAACATGTGACTACTGCACTAAGAATAACAACAGTGGCGGGACAGGGCCCCGCCATACCCCTGAATGTACATAAATCTACAACATCAGGGAAAAACTGTACCAAAAGACAAGCCTCCGGAGAAATGGAGCTTCTGACGTCTGATAAGTGATCCTAAGAATGAGGATCCACCACCTGCTTACCCCTACCTGCGGCATGAACGCAGCCCCCGAGGAAGGGGGTCAGTACACAATATGTACTAAGTATGTAAAACTGGAAAAATACTGTAATTATATCATAAGTTTTAAACAAAGCCGGAGACATGTATGATAACAAAATTACGACACAAAGGCCTTACTAACAATGAGAGTAATCGATAGTATACGTCTAACATAAAAATAGGAAGCTCACGATCAAAGCAGACCATCCGCCCGCAGATCATTAAGCAATCCTACTCACGGGACTATTTTACCCGTGATAGTCGTGGACCCGCATGAGGTATTCCTCGTGATAGTCAGACCGCCCGCATGGGACTATTTCACCCGCATAAGCCCATAAGGACTCGCATGAGGTATTCCTCGCATCGTGGGTAGCAAATCCACGGAAACAGGTGGTATAACTATCTTGGGGATTTACCCCTCAATTATACTCTTACCCTGAAGCAGGTGGTATAACGATCTTGGGGATTTACCCCTCAGATATACTCTTACCCTGGAGAAGGTGGTATAACGATCTTGGGAATTTACCCCTCAGTTATACTCTTACCCTATCTCAACCGGCCATCATACATAACATAAGCACTACCGGCTTATCATACAAAAAGTAAGCAAGTTAAGAAATCCCCCTAACTTCTTATTCATATACACTCTCATTTTAGTTTACCTAAGGCACTAGCATATCTTTTATAAAAATTCGGGAATTTAACCCAAGTACTACATACTTCTACTCTTTAAAACAAATGACACTTTTTAGTATAAAACTTCCAAGATACTATTAACCGTAGTATCAAGTCAAAATTACGTTTCAAGACAAGTCACAATACCTTTAGAAATAAAGTTAGGTTTCTAAATAAGTGACTCATTTTCTTATAAAACCTTAGGCAATTGATGCCTTAAGATCAAATTGTCTTTCATTAAATCAAGTCATTTATCTTTCCATAAAGCTAATATAACCAACTTCCCATAAAGTCGTTATATTCACTTTATACCTTAGTCAAGTACAATTTCCTATCCAAGGGACTTATACGTTTAAAACGAAACAAGTATCACATACTTTAAAACTCTTCAAGTCCCTTAACTTTAATAAAACTTAAGACATCCTTAATACTTTCAAAGAAGTGAGTTAATCTCCTAACTCACCCGACTTGGCTATTCATAAAACTAGTAAAGGATATCAAGGTCTCAGACGCCTACCGTACTATATACGTACAACTAGTCATGCTCAAAAGATAGGAAAGTTCTACATACCTCTTCGGGTCAAACCACTTGCCAAGTACAAAGTCCCGCCCGTAGTATGTCAACCTATAATATTCACAATACGTCTATTAACGCCTTACTTCAAACGTAGAATATTATAAGTGTAAAGTCTCTAAATTCTACGGAAAATCGGACAGCAGCTCCTTTGTTTCTACTTACTTTGCCACCTTTTTCAAGGCCGAATTCAATAACCAAACACGCCACATTTAAGGGCCCAACAATGCAATTAAACAATAGGGGATTACACGCCTACTAGACGTGTAAAATTCCGCCCCACGAACGATATCAAACTAATACAACTACTAGGCCAATTCGGCAAACTTGAAGTACTATAACATCAATTCTTATCCAATTTCCATTTCAATCCAAATGGTTAGCATAACATGATATCAAGTCGCAATCGATTATACTACTATAATCTTCAAGTATGTAACATGCGACGATTCTAGTAAACGACCAAATTGTAATCCAACTTCACATGGCTTACATTACATTTCGGATTTTAAGGCTACAATCAACCCATAATACTTATAAACTTCAACACATATACTTCATGCTAGCAACATGTAAATCTAACAACAAACAATATATATAATCTTGTAACACTTTTAAGAGAAAAGATTATACCTCAACGAGTCTTAATCCAACTCCAAATCCGAAGTTGCTCCTTAGCAACTCAGAGCCTCTTCAAGACACTTCAATCCGCTACTTGAGACCCTTAGAACAATACCAACAAATTTCCTTCAAACTTCCAAACAAAACCTAGAAAGCAACTAGGTTTTCACCTTGCGACTAATACGAAAACTATATTTTTCGAGATTTTTCTATTGAGATACACTTACAATACACTCAAGAACCTTGGTTTAAAGTGTGGAGTTTAATGGACAAGAAACAATTTTTTTTCCTTTTTGATTGAAGTGAACCCGAGAGCAACAAGCTCTTGTTCTTCAATTTCTTGAAAATTTGGCTAAGTGTTAAGCTTGTCTTGCTACTACTAGTATTATATAGCACAATGGAGGGTCAAGATGTAAACAAATGGGTGGTTTGGATGAGGTCTTAATAAAATATCAAGCCTTGTGGACCCTTTGACTTAGTCAATATTCTCAAGCTCACTACTTGCAAGACTTAGTCATCCTACAAAGGTCAAATGACCCTTTAGCCCTTGCCTAAATATTCCAAGGTAACCATAAGGGGGTGACACGTGTCGCCCTCCCATTCGTCACAATATTACGTTTTCCGACAATTTCATAATTCCGATAAATTTTTTTACAAGTCTCAATCTTGACATTTGGAAATTCTCACGTACGTTCTTAAAACATGTCCTGTAAATACGTGGTGTAACAGAATGTGGTAGATTCTAGAACTTGCTTACTTGCTACTTGAGGCGAAATCCTAGATAATGCATGCTTAGGAAAATGATTTAGGCCCACTTTGGACCGTTTGAGCCTTTCAAGCCACCCTTTGATTATATTAATCCTTAGTCACCCCTTTTGAGCCTAATGAAACCTTTCTTTGTTGATAAACTCATCCATGAGCCTACTTGAAAAAATTTACTATTCTTTCACTCCCTTAAATTACCATAAGTATAGAAATGTACAAGTTAGGGGAATTGAATTCTAGTAAAAAGGATTGAAGATTGGGTTTTTTGTCAAAAAGAAGTGTAAAAGATTGAGAAGTGAATGAAAAGAAAAAAAATAGATATATAAATCAACTACACACCCCTTGTACATACAATGAAATAAAAGTTTGAGGGTGTTGTAGTTCAAAAAAAAAGAAACAAATGGAATAATAGCTTCTCAATCTATAAAAGAAGAAAAATGGGGGATTGTAGTACAATATAATTGTCACGACCTGACCCCGGGCCCGCGACTGGTGCCCTACCTGGGCACCCCTTTTGGTATACATCAGAGAATAGCAGCGGAACATACATAACTTATAAAATGCTTAAACATAAAAATAGGGAGCTCACGATCAAAGCAGGACCACCCTCCCGCAGTATCATTAAGCAATCCTACTCCTGAGACTATTTCACCCGCATAGGTCGTGTGGACCCGCATGAGGTATTCCTCGTGATAGTCAGATCCGCCGCATGGGACTATTTCACCCGCATAAGCCCTTACGGACTCACATGAGGTATTCCTCGCATAGGCTGTATCCGCCCGCATGGGACTATTTCACCCGCATAAGCCCTTACGGACTTGTCACGACCCGAACCCGGGCCCGTGACTGGTGCCTTACCCCGGGCACCCAAGTAGACATACATCAGTGTAATCAGCGGAACATAAAATACAACATGAAACAATGTAAAAGAAACACAGTTTATCTGAAGAAAAGTTGCCTTTCGGCATATATATAAAAACTTAAATCCGAACAGTTACATCCTTTTTACAAACTCGCCACAACAAGATTACTGCACTCTAAGAATGATATAACAACAATGGCGGGACAGGGCCCCGCCATACCCCTGAATGTAAGTACCTACAACGACAGGGGACTATACCAAAGATAAGCCTCCGAAGAAACGGAGCTTCCCAAAACGCTGAACTGTGATCCTAAGAGCGGGGATCAACGACTGGTGTACCTCTACCTGCGGCATGAACGCAGCCCCCCGAAGGAGGTCAGTACAACAGGTACCAAGTATGTGAAACTAAAAATACTGTAAATGAAATCATAGTAGTCTATATAAAGCAGGAGACATGTATGATAACCAAACTACGCCACAATAATATAAGCAGTCATGTCAAGTCAGGGACTCACGCCCTCAAAGTCATCACTCAAATATAACTATGGGTCTCACGCCCACAACATCAATCATGCCCGTGGAATACCTTCCTCACTGCCGGCAGTCTATGATATAAAAGCACCAAGGAATACACATGAACACCAGGTCCCACCTGTGTCATAATAAAGCCGTACGGGGTAAGTACGAAGGCATAGCCGACTACTAACACCCACGGTACCAACGAGGTCATAAACTGTATCACGAGATCTGTCTAGACCGCCATATGATCGAAGTTGGCCACTCACCCGCAGTATCAAATGTGCGTGTCTAGTCCTGGAACTTCCCGCAGCTCCGCATAGGCCACTCACATAGGCTCGCATGAGGTATTCCCCGCATCGAGGGTAGCTACTCCCCGGCATCGTCCTGGACTCGCAGTCCGCATGGCCACATAGACCGCATGACCACAAAGACCGCACACTAACCTGGAACTCTCGTAGCTCCGCATAGGTCCCCTGGACCCGCATGAGGTATTCTCGAATCATGGTCCTGCATCGCTGAGTCTACCCCGTCGGAGGCGCCTTAACCCCCGGAATCATGTCAAGAGGTGAGTGATATAATACTAACATAATAGCTTATCGTTAATGTCACGACCCGAACCCGGGCCCGTGACTGGTGCCTTACCCCGGGCACCCTAGTGATACAACATCAGAGAAAAATCAGCGGAAATAAAAACATGAACATGAATTAAGAGACATGATAAATAAACAGGCCAACCAAAGCGGTTGCCTTCAGATAGATACATAAATACCCGACGGTTATCCTTTTTACGCACTACACAACAGCATTTACTGCACTTCTAAGAAGTGACAACAACTATGACGGACAGGGCCCCGCCATACCCCGAATGTACAAGAACCTGCTGCACTGTGGTAGCATACCAAAGATAAGCCTCCAAGGAACGGAGCTTCCCAACACGCGAAATGTGATCCTATAAGCGGGGATCGACGGTCGATGTACCTTTACTCGCGGATGAACGCAGCCCGGGCGAGGCGATGCAACAGGTACCAAGTATGTGAAACTATAAAATACTGTAAATGAAATCATAATAGTCTATATAAAGCAGGAGACATGTATGATAACCAAACTACAATTCACAACATAAAAGCAGTCATGTCAAGTCAGGGACTCACGCCCTCAAAGTCATCCCTCATGCCCGTGGAACTCCTTCCTCACTGCCGGCAGTAGTACAAATCATGTGATACATATAACAGGTCTCGACCCATCTTATGGACCCAATATAGAAACGTGTGGAATACATTCCCGGTTCATCCCATGAATCGGTAGTCGAGTGGAATACATTCCCGGATGAACCGGTAGTCAAGTGAAATACATTCCCGGATGAACCGGTAGTCAAGTGAAATACATTCCCGGATGAACCGGTAGTTGAGTAGAACACAATACTTGCACAACAAGGCTATCACACGTAACATGGTCAAGTTTCATAACAAAAGCATAGGCAAGTTATACACAACTCAAGGTACTTTCATTTTAGGTCAAAGTCCGGATTTTAACCCTAAAGTACTACGTACGTTAAATTCCTTTTAAGATCCATTTCTTTTACAAAGGTCACCCGATACCCGTAGTATAAAATTAGAGTGACTAACATTGTTAAGTAAACCAAAATGCTTTCCTTTGTAAAATCAAGTAACAACCTTATTTTCCAAACGTCCAAGTTTGCCTAATTTCAAATGCTCAAGTTTCTCATTTTAGAAAAGGTTTCGTAGTTCATAGTTTTAACATAATTCTCCTTTAAACGTTTTGAGAAACATATGTCTTATATGTGAGTAGGTTATTCTTGTTTATAATCAATCTTATTAAGCAGCCATGATCTAGGAAATGTAATATCATTTTGTCTCATCTTAGCTTCTATGCAGATGGAGGTTTCTACCGTGTTAATACCATACATCATTATTCAATACATTTTCCTTTATTAACGCCGCGGTGGTTTGTCGATACTCATTCGATTTCAAATCAAGAAACATTATTCCTTTTAAAACCAAGTACTCATTACTCACGAATGAGGTTTCACATACTTTTAACAAAATTCATATCAATACCATTAAGTCAAGTCTCTTATCTTCTAAAAATCAGTAAACCATTCTTCTTTATCATTCTTAAGACGTTATACCTAACTTCCCATAAAGCTAGTACAACTCTTATGTTTTCAAAGCCAAGTATTACTCTTCTTTCAACAGGTCTTTGTGAAACACTTCAAGTTCTTTATTACTACCCATCAAATCCTTTATAAGTCAAATCAGTTACCCTTTGAAACCACAAAGCATTTTCTTACCTACATAAAGTTGTTATAACCGACTTCCCATAAAGCCGTTATAACACTTTATGTTTCAAACCAATCAAATATATTAAACACATGTACGTCTACCGTACTACATAATTATACACATATCATGCTAGAACAGATAGGAAGAGGTTCACATATCTCGCGACGATTATCGACTAATAGCAAAACGCTCCAAGTACCTCAAACCGTCGGCTACACCTTAAGCCAAGTAGACCACGCCACACGCAGTATTTCAACCTATAGAGGCCACAAGGCGCTTATTAACATCTTAGATCTCAATGTAGAATATTCTACGTAAAATTCAAGACACCTCCCGCAACACAGCGTAAATCTCCTCTCTATCGGCACATTAACAGCCAACAACTCCCTGTATGAGGGGGTTTGCACGCCTAACCGGACGTGTACAATTCTACTACACAGCAATGCTACACAAGTCTACTGTAATACAGTCCTATGTAATTACAGTTCAATTCTCTTTTTTTTAAAATTCAGGCTTAAGTCGCAAGACATTGCCGTAAGTATTATTCAGGCTTAAGTCAAAAGACATTGCCGCACAATGTTGTTCAGTTCTATATATATAGTATACTTAACTATATACTCCTACAACATGTAATTTCCAATTACAACAGAAGGTCAAGAATGTTTACCTCGATAAGCCCAAAATTATCCGAGTTTATATGTCGATCCTGAGCAAGGTTTAGCTCCTACTCCGTGCGCTCCAACCCGCTCCAAACAACCCTTAGAAGTTCTAACCAACTTCTACTTAAAACTTCAACTACGGGTGAAGATTTACTTAGGGTTTCGTTTTTGTGACTGAGGGAAGTATAATAGCATTTTCTGGGCTTTTCGTAAAAAGGGTACTTTGGAAAGTACTACAAGGTATTTGGCTAAAGTATTTTGGGCATTATAACAATACTAGGAGAGTATTTCTATACCACAACAAGGGGTATTATACGAAACAACTAGGCTAGTGGGTACCCACGGCTAGACACCACAAGTGAGGGGGAGCTCTCGGCCAAAGGGCCTTCTCAAAGGGGAGGGGCTTTTGGACGAGATCAAACAAGAGGAGGGAGTATTTGAGACTTAGAAAGATTGCTCAAGTTTTGGATGAAGAAAGTCTTCAAGTAAGGGAGTATTTATAGGCTAACCAAAGTCCAACCAATGGCCAAGATCAAGCCAATTGCCATGCAAGTGTAGGGTCAAGATTAAGCCATGTATTTGTGGGTCCCACTTTCTCATCTTCCACACAAAATATCCTACAAACTCCTTGACTAAGGAGAAGGCACAAAAACGTGCCAACCATGCCCATTTCGTCCGTCCACTCTTCCAATGCGAGGGTGACACATGTCACCCTCCCGTTGGTCCAACATGTTTCGTCTCTCTGAAAAATCCGCAAAAATTATTAATGACATAGCCGTAATTTTCCCTACGAAAGCTGTGGAAACGTTTCGTCGAAAAATGACTCTAATCGGGTGTTGTGTACAAATTTCGAAACTAGCCAACCTTAAGGCTCAAATTATAATACGTGACGCTCACGCATATACTGCGGAAATACGGGTATAACATTCTCCTCCTTAGAAACATTCGTCCCGAATGTTCCTTCTCAAGACGGATAACGATAAAGTTCTTCTAACAAGTTGCCAACGCCACAACTGGCCACGAAATAACACATGCACGCAAATACTTATATCCAAGTCCACGAGGAAACACCTCTAACATCACAAACTTTTGTTACTTTGCCGCGAGGTTCTAGTGTCACTCCGGCGACCCAACATATGGTACCGGACTGCATGCGATCCCTGAGGTCAAAAAAAAAAATATACATCCTTCGCACCTTCTCCCTTTACAAGAAATGATCACACACGTTCACTTCTCCCCTATCTCGTTGTACCCTTCTCGAACACTCGAACTCTTTCTAGTATCCGTACCACACTTCCGTCAACGTTCGCTTTTCCGATTCTGAGTCACCACCTCCAACTTGGTTATCTCACTAGCCTCAATCTTCCTTAAGGCCATTCCCGGCCTTCACGATCTGCTTCAGGTCGAACACACCCACGAACTCATACGATGGTCAACTAAACTTGGGCCTAGCACCCTCGTGACCCTACCACCTGGCGGGACCACCTGCAGCCGACCCCACGAAACAGGCTGCGGGTTGGCCCGCAACATGGCCCCAACCCGACCCACTGTCGCGCCAACTCTTGCTCCCCGACACGGAACAATCGTGCTAAATCACATCCTGAAAGATACCACTTTCATTTACCCAACCAGGACTTATCACACAATACATTCTAGGTATAAAATGCACTCAGACAAGGATCACTCGCAAAATCTTGTACTCAAGACGGCCTTACATCTAAGGTCTCAACGGTAATATTTTAAGGTTCATCATTTCCTCACCCTGTGCTTACCCTTTTTCCCCAACCGTGTTCCTAACTCACATTGTAGCACAAAGCTATCCGAACATAACACGTAACCCATTAACATAACATCACAACAACCAAGCCTCTAGAGGGTTAAGGATATACCTGAAGCTACCGCTCCACTCTAATCATAAGTCCGCCAGGCGCATAATAATCAGAAGGCGATGAACTCGCCATCGATCCGCAGGTCGCGCTAAGCCGCTTGCATTTCCTATAAGCACGCTTCGCCACATGGCTCCTCGACGGCCGCAGTGAAACAAGCACCAGCAAAGACGACATTCCCGGGATGATGTTTGCCACATCGTGCACACCGAGGGGACATGAACCGCCGGCTAGCACTCACGTATACCGCGGAACTAAGCCACGGAGCTCGACCAGCTCGAATACCTGAACGCCCCAAGATCGAGGAGGACCACTGCATCGGGCGAGGTACATAACTAGATCGGCCGAGGCGGTCCGCCTCGAAAGTTACCAAAGGACCTCGCTGCTCGCCTCTTCGCTGATCTCGGTCATTCCGTCGACCTCTCCGTGCCTCACATCCTAGTGCATGAGCTTGCATGCGGGCAATGTCCATGCCCGTGAAGAGCTACACCGCAAGCCTCGCCAAGTAATCATCCAGCCCGGTGACGTGGCGGTGTACTGGCCCTCCATATCGCCTACCACACGGGAACATACCGAGCTAATGAGTCGAACTCACATTGTACTCTCTAACCGCCCGCCCGCCCCGCCTCAACGTCAAAAATCGGCCCGAGCCCTCCTCATTTGTGGGCAAGAAATGTGCAAGAAAAGCCCTTGAGAACTCGCCCCATACGGGTGGAAGTGCATGCTCTTCCCGACAACTCCCACGAATCAAACCGGTCAATCGCGATATCCGCACCGATGCGAACCCAATACCACCGACTCGCTCGAGACTGGATCACTCGCGATCCGTAGAGCCGTCGGATAAATTCTCGAGGGTCGCCCTAGCTCTCGATCCATAGAACATCGGCGCTACAACTCGTAAAGTCACGTAGCCTCAAACCGCTCGCCGGGGTGAACTACGGTGCTATCGGGCCGGAATCGCCTGCGATCCAGCTTATCCTCATATCGGCCACGACTCGCCGCGAATCGCCATCTCTTGTACCCATCTCATCTCGCTTCCAGCCGTGGACCGGAGGCTCGTGTATCAGAGTCTCAGCAGCCATCGCCGCGCTCTAAACTTCGCTGGTGTTGGCGGCGCTGCGAAACCCGGGCCGTCGGCATCTGCTCAGTCTCGACGCTCGCGCTCGCATTCCTCAGATCTCACTAACGACTCCTCGATCGCCTTGCCCGTCTGGGCTCGCTGGTTTTACGCGAGGCATAATCGTAAAGGAAAGGAATACGTCGAGGGGTCCGATTTATCACACGGCTCTAAGGCACGATCTCGTAATGAGAAGAATGGAAACTAATCCTAAATGTCTGCGCACCTCACGATTATAGATGTGGTGCACAACATACCGATAATCAAGACTCTACTAGACACGGTGCAGACACTTTCCGAGGACTAATCGCTCGATACCACTTTTGTCACGACCAACCCGCCCGTGATCGTGCCTTACCCCGCACCCTGGTGATACAACATCGAGAAAATCAGCGAAATAAAAACATGAACATGAATTAAGAGACATGATAAATAAACAGCAACCAAAATAGCTTGCCTTCAAGATAGATACATAAATACCCGAACGCTTATCCTTTTCTGCACTCGCCCACAACAAGATTACATGCACTCTAAGAAGTGACAACAACTATGACGACAGGCCCCGCCATACCCCGAATGTACAAGAACCTACTGCACTGTGGTAACATACCAAAGATAAGCCTCCAAGGAACGGAGCTTCCCAACACGCTGAAATGTGATCCTATAAGCGGGGATCGGCGGTCGATGTACCTTTACTGCGCAGATGAACGCAGCCGGCGAGGTCGATAACAGTACCAAGTATGTGAAATCAGAAATATCAGTAAATGAAATCATAATAGTCTATATAAAGCAGAGACATGTATGATAACCAAACTACGCTCACAACATAAAGCGATATGTCAAGTCGTGACTCACGCCTCAAAGTCATCCTCATGCCCGTGGAACTCCTTCTCACCGCCGGCCTAGGTACAAATCATGTGATACATATAATGTGTCTCGCCCATCTTATGGACCCAATATAGAAAGCGTGTGGAATACATTCCCTGTTCATCCATGAACCTAGTCGAGTGGAATACATTCCGGATGAACCAGAGTCAAGTGAAATACATTCCCGGATGAACCGGTAGTCAAGTGAAATACATTCCCGGATGAACCGGTAGTTGAGTAGAACACAATACTTGCACAACAAGGCTATCACACGTAACATGGTCAAGTTTCATAACAAAAGCATAGGCAAGTTATACACAACTCAAGGTACTTTCATTTTAGGTCAAAGTCCGGATTTTAACCCTAAAGTACTACGTACGTTAAATTCCTTTTAAGATCCATTTCTTTTACAAAGGTCACCCGATACCCGTAGTATAAAATTAGAGTGACTAACATTGTTAAGTAAACCAAAATGCTTTCCTTTGTAAAATCAAGTAACAACCTTATTTTCCAAACGTCCAAGTTTGCCTAATTTCAAATGCTCAAGTTTCTCATTTTAGAAAAGGTTTCGTAGTTCATAGTTTTAACATAATTCTCCTTAAACGCTTTGAGAAACATATGTCTTATATGTGAGTAGGTTATTCTTGTTTATAATCAATCTTATTAAGCACCATGATCTAGGAAATGTAATATCATTTTGTCTCATCTTAGCTTCTATGCATGGAGGTTTCATCGGTGTTAATACCATACATCATTATTCAATACATTTTCCTTTATTAACGCCGCGGTGGTTTGTCGATACTCATTCGATTTCAAATCAAGAAACATTATTCCTTTTAAAACCAAGTACTCATTACTCACGAATGAGGTTTCACATACTTTTAACAAAATTCATATCAATACCATTAAGTCAAGTCTCTTATCTTCTAAAAATCAGTAAACCATTCTTCTTTACCATTCTTAAGACGTTATACCTAACTTCCCATAAAGCTAGTACAACTCTTATGTTTTCAAAGCCAATTATTACTCTGATTTCAAAATGTCTTTGTGAAACACTTCAAGTTCTTTATTACTACCCATCAAATCTTATAAGTCAAATCGCCACCCTTTGAAACCACAAAGCATTTTCTTACCTACATAAAGCTGTTATAACCGACTTCCCATAAAGCCGTTATAACACTTTATGTTTCAAACCAATCAAATATATTAAACACATGTACGTCTACCGTACTACATAGTTATACACATATCATGCTAGAACAGATAGGAAGAGGTTCACATACCTCGCGACGATTATCGACTAATAGCAAACGCCCAAGTACCTCAAACCGTCGGCCTACACCTTAAGCCAAGTAGACCACGCCACACGCAGTTTTTCAACCTATAGCGGCCACACGGCGCTTTTTAACATCTTAGATATCAATGTAGAATATTATATAGAAAATTCGCAAGACTCTCCCCGCAACAGCGTAAATCTCCTCTCATCGGGGCCTCATGTGCCAACAACTCCTGTAGAGGGTTTGCACGCCTAACCTGACGTGTACAATTCTACTACACAAAGAATGCTACAAGTTCATCTGAATACACCCTATGTAATTACAGTTCAATTCTCTTTTTTAAATTCAGGCTTAAGTCGCAAGACATTGCCGTAAGTATTATTCAGGCTTAAGTCAAAAGACATTGCCGCACAATGTTGTTCAGTTCTATATATATAGTATACTTAACTATATACTCCTACAACATGTAATTTCCAATTACAACAGAAGGTCAAGAATGTTTACCTCGATAAGACCAAAATTATCCGAGTTTATATGTCGATCCTGAGCAAGGTTTAGCTCTACTCAAGCGCTCCAACCCGCTCTAAACCACCCTTAGAAGTTCTAACCAACTTCTACTTAAAACTTCAACTCCGGGTGAAGATTTACTGAGGGTTTCGGTTTTGTGACTGAGGGCAGTATAATAGTATTTTCTGGGCTTTTCGTAAAAAGGGTACTTTGGAAAGTACTACAAGGTATTTGGCTAAAGTATTTTGGGCATTATAACAATACTAGGAGAGTATTTATATACCACAACAAGGGGTATTATACTAAAACAACTAGGCTAGGGGTACCCCACTGCCAGACACCACAAGTGAGGGGAAGCTCGCCAAAGGGCCTTCTCAAAGGGAGGGGCTTTGGACGAGATCAAACAAGAGGAGGAGGGAGTATTTGAGACTTAGAAAGATTGCTCAAGTTTTGGATGAAGAAAGTCTTCAAGTAAGGGGAGTATTTATAGGCTAACCAAAGGCCAACCAATGGCCAAGATCAAGCCAAGTGCCATGCAAGTGTAGGGTCAAGATTAAGCCATGTATTTGTGGGTCCCACTTTCTCATCTTCCACACAAAATATCCTACCAACTCCTTGACTAAGGAGAAGGCACAAAAAACGTGCCAACCATGCCCATTTCGTCCGTCCACTCCTTCCAATGTGAGGGTGACACATGTCACCCTCCCGTTGGTCCAAAATGTTTCGCCTCTAAAAATCCGCAAAATTATTAATGACATAGCCGTAATTTTCCTACGAAAGTCGTGGAAACGCTTTCGTCGAAAAACGACTCTAATCGGGTGTTGTGTACAAATTTCGAAACTAGCCAACCTTAAGGCTCAAATTATAATACGTACGCGCTCACGTACATACTCTGTAAATACGGGGTATAACAGTTAAACAACATAAGCACAACAAGGGAAACCCCTTTACACAAACATCACAAGATACTAACACACGTAGCATCCTAACATGTTTACTTATCAAATCAACAAGAAAGTATTACAAGGCTATCACAACCCAACACAATCAAGTTATTCACACAAGGTACTTTCTACTTTATGTTAACAAGTTCGGGTTTTTATCCCCAAAGTACTTCATACATTAACTTTTTAAAAGATCTGTTTCTTTCACAAAAGTCACACAATACCCGTAGTATAAAAATAGAGTGACTATCTTTTTAAGTAAACCAAAATACTTCCCTTTGTAAAATCAAGTAACAACATTCTTTTCCAAACGTTCAAGTTTGCCTAATTTCAAATACTCAAGTTTCTCATTTTCGAAAGGTTTCGTAGTTCATAGTCTTAATCACTTAATGATATAATTCTCTTTTAAAACCATTTGAGAAACATATGCCTTATGTGTGAGTAGGTTATTCTTGTTTATAACAATCTTATTAAAGCAGCCATGATCTAGGAAATATAATATCATTTTGTCTCATCTTAGCTTCTATGCAGATGGAGGTTTCTACTGGTTTTAATAATACTTAATTAGTCAAAACATTTCCCTTTATTAACGCTGCAGTGGTTCGTTCGATACTTATTCTGATTTCTGAAATCAGTAAAACATTATTCCTTTTAAAAACCAAGTACTCATTACTCACGAATGAGGTTTCACACTTTTAAACAAAATTCATATTAATTTAATTAAGTCAAGTCTCTTATCTTTTAAGATCAAGTCTCTTAACTTCTAAAATCAATAAACCTGTCACGACCCGAACCGGGGCCCGTGACTGGTGCCTTACCCCGGGCACCCTCGTGATACAACATCAGAGAAAATCAGCGGAAATAAAAACATAAACATGAAACAAGAGACATGATAAATAAACAGGCCAACCAAAACAGTTGTCTTCTGTATATACATAAAAACCCGAACAGTTATCCTTTTTACAAACTCGCCACAACTACAGGACCTACTTAAGAAGTGACCAACTATGACGGACAGGGGCCCGCCATACCACGAATGTACAAGAACCTACGGACTCGGGTAACATACTAAAAGATAAGCCTCGAATAAACGGGGCTTCCTAATACGTTGAATCGTGATCTATGGTGAGGATCCTGGCCGATGTACCTCTACTGCGGCATGAACGCAGCCCGAAGGAGTCGATCTAACAGTACCAAGTATGTGAAACTGAAAATATCGTAAATGAAATCATAACGATCTATATAAAGCAGAGACATGTATGATAACAAACTACATTTCATAACATAAAGCGATCATGTCAAGTCGGGACTCACGCCTCAAAGTCATCCGCCGTACGTGGAACTCCTTCCTCACCGCCGTGATCTAGGTACAAACCATGTGATACGTATAACATGTCTCGGCCCATCTCATGGACCCGGTATAGAAAGCGTGTGGAATACATTCCGGTTCATCTCATGAACTTCGGTAGTCGGATGGAATACATTCGGTCCATCCTACGTGGGCCAGCGATAGTCGAGTGAAATACATTCGGTTCATCCCGTGAACGGTAGTCGAGTGAAATACATTCGGTTCATCCCATGAACGCGGTAGTCGAGTGAAATACATTCGGTTCATCCATGAACGCGGTAGTCGGTGAAATACATTCCGGTTCATCCCGTGAACCGTAGTCGAGTAAAATACGATTTGCACAACAAGGCTATCACACGCAAACATAGGCAAGTTACACACAACTTAAGGTACTATCATTTTATGCCAAAATCCGGTTCGACCTAAAGTATTACATACATTAACTCTTTTAAAAAGTACGTTTCTTTCACAAAAGTCACACAATGTTCGTAGTATAAAATAGAGTGACTATCTTTTAAGTAAACCAAAACACTTCCCTTGTAAAATCAAGTAACACATTATTTTCCAAGCGTTCAAGTTTGCCTAATTTCAAATGCTCGCGTTTCTCATTTTGAAAGGTTTCGTAGTTCATAGTTTTAATCACTTAAGAATATAATTCTCCTTTAAAACAAATTTGAGAAACATATGCCTTATGTGTGAGTAGGTTGTTCTTGTCTATTACAATCTTATAAAAGCGACCATGATCTAGGAAATGTAATATCATTTTGTCTCATCTTAGCTTATGCAGATGGAGGTTTCTCTGGTTTTAATAACAATTAGTCAATACATTTCCTTTATTAACGCTGCAATGGTTTGTTCGATACTTAATCTCATTTCCGAAATCAGTAAAACATTATTCTTTTAAAACCAACTACTCATTACTCGCGAATGAGGTTTTTACAACATTTTAACAAAATTCATAACAAGTCAAACTAAGTCAAGTCTCTTATCTTTCAAGATCAAGTCTCTTAACTTTCAAAATCAAGTCGTGTATAAGTCAAGTCTCTTATCTTTCAAGATCAAGTCTCTTAACTTTCTACAATCAATAAACCATTATTTTACCTACATAAAGTCGTTATAACTAACTTCCCATAAAGCTATTATAACACCCTATGTTTTAAACCTAACCAAATCACTTAGCACATGTACGTCTACCGTACTACATAGTTCACAACAATCATGCTAGAAAAGATAGGAAGAGGTTCACATACCTCGCGACGATTATCGACGAATAGCAAAACGCTCCAAGTACTTCAACCCGTCGGCTACTCCTTAAGCCAAGTAGATCACGCCACACGTAGTACTCCACTCCTAAAACGGTCATAGTACTTTTATCAAACCTTTCTCACCATTGAAGACTTATACCAATAAAAAGCCCTCTAAATCTACGGAAATTTGTGACACTTCCCCCGTTTTTACTCACTTTTCCATCTTTTACCAAGGCCCGAATAACCGTAATATATATACCATATATATATATAAGGCGTAATAATTAAACAACATAAAGAAGGGGATTACACGCCCAAACGGTAACGCGGTTTACTATCACGCCTCCATAATAACAACAAGTAAAAGAAGGGGATTACGCGCCCAAACGGTAGCGGTTTACTATCACGCGCCATTCATAACAATACAATAATTAAAAAGGGATCACACGCCCCAAACGGGCGATTGAACAATCTTCCATATGAAATGTAAATATAGTCCAAAGTAAATACAGTCCAAAGTAAATACTGTCCAAAGTAAATACTGTCCAAAGTAAATACTGTCCAAAGTAAATACAGTCCTTAAGTTGGGGTCCTTGGCCAACTTTGTCCATTTTACTTATCCAATTACTTCATTAGTCATCCAACTTATATTCCATCTTAATATAAGTTATAGTTACTTTGTTAATTACTTCTTCACAAGTAAGATGCGTTTTACCATTTTAATGGCAAGCGGCCAATCCTTTCTTTTAACAAGTTAACAAGATCCAACTCTTCCAAACTTTACTCCATATATTATATACTCCAAAATATACTTATAATATATGTATAATGACCAATTCACACATAGGTTAAGTTTTACTACCTAAAATAGACAAAAATTATCCAATACCTTAATGTCGCTCCAAGAAAGTCTTAGCTCCAAATCTTTACGTTCCAATCGCTACAAGCAACCCATGAAGCTCTAACCAACTTCTCTTGAGAACTAACTCAAAAGTGAAGAACACTTAGGGTTTCCAACTAGTAAGTTTCGGCCAGCATGAACAATAGGTTAGGGTGTGAAATCTTTTCCAACTCTTGGTATACAATCTTCCTAACACCTTAGGGAAGAACACTTGAGAGTTTAAGAATTTTTGGACAAATTTAGGTCAAGAAATGGGCTCAAAAGCGAGAGCAAGGTCAAGGGAGAAGGAGGGAATTTCTTGTCTTGAAATGGTTAAGTGTGGAAGTTTTCATCAACTAGGGTGCATATATAGGAAAACCAAGGGCTAGGATGAAGGCAAGTGTGTGGTTGAGATTGGGGACAAGTGTGTGTGGGTCCCACAAGCCACTTGTCCACACAAAATATCTAGCAAGACTTGGCCACTTGTCCACACAAAATATCTAGCAAGACAAGGCCACTTGTCTTGCCACTTGTTAGCAAATTTCGGCCATGAGGCCACCTAGGGGGGTGACACGTGTCGCCCTCTGCTCGTCAAAATATTTCATCTTAGAAAATATCCATAAAGGCCAAAATCTCAAAACAAAGTGGGCCCCAAAACCAGTAAATTCCTCCGTGGCCCCACGTGACCAATTCCGAAATAAAATTCCATAATTCTCTAATATTCCACGAAGTCCAAATACCAAATCTGGGAATCCAATTCCCATTAACGAACCTTTTTCTTCACAAAAACCGGAAACTTTTCCGTCGAAAAATCACATCTTTCTTTCTTTCCAAAATTTCTGTCGTATTCTCGTACGTACATCCTCACATATATATCCTGGAACTACGGGGTATAACATTCTTCCCCCCTTAGAAACATTCGTCCCGAATGTTCCTTCTAAGTCTCCAAACGTACTTGTGTCGGTATAGTCTTCACTACTATACTTACGAAACCGATCATGCCACCAATGGCCAGAATATAACATGTGAACAAAACTCAAATCCAAGCCAACGAGGAATCATTTATAATCTCACAACAGCTCCACTAGCTTCATTTACTCTAAGGCCATTCCGGCCTTCACGATCTGATTCGGTTGAACGCGTCCACGAACTCGTCACGATGGTTACCTAAACTTGGGCCTAGCACCCTCGTGACCCTACCACTGGCGGGACCACCTCGAACGGACCCACGCTCGATGCGGGCTGCGAGTTGACCGCAAATGGCCCTCAACCCGACCCTGCGCGCAACTCTTGTTCCGATCCGAACAATCTTACTAATTCACGTCGAAAGCTACCACTTCCATCTCACACTACCCATGTAATTATCCCACAATATTTCCCGCATACCAAGTACATCGACAAAGACCAACCGTAAAATCACCCACTCAGACGGCCTCGCCTCTAAGGTCTCCACGTATAAAACTCTAAGGTTCACACTTTCCATGCCCCCACACTTATCCTTCCAACTAACCATGTTTTCTAACTTACAAATAACACAACGCTATCCGCATATAGCACACAATAATAAGATCATCATATCGCGCAAACAAAACTCTAGAGGGTTAAGGATATACCTGTATCTACCGCTTCACTCTAATCATAGGCCTGCCCTGCAGGGCACATAGCTGTAGAAGGTGATGAACCTACCACTGATCCGGTAGGCTGCGTCATCTTTGTCGGTGCCTCCTATAAGCACATTCTCTCGTCACATGGCCCCGACGGCGCAGTGAAACAAGCACCAGTAAAAAGACTACATTCCCCGGGATGACGCCTGCCACATCGTGCACAATGAGGGTGACATGAATCCTGCTGGCTAGAACTCACGTATATCTGAACCGGAAGCCACTGGAGCCACGACCGGCTCGAATACCCCGAGCGTCACGAAGGCGCGAAGGACCACTCTGTACTGGCGAAGGTGCATAACTAGCCTGCCGCTGAGGCGGTCCGCCTCGCAAGTTACCAAAGGACCCTGCTGTTCTGGCCTTCTTCTGCTGATCCCGGTCATTCCGTCGACCTCTCGTGCCTCACATCCAGTGCATGAGCTGCGTGCGGGCAATGTCCATGCCGGTGAAGAGCTACACCGAACAAGCCTGCGGTAATCATCCGGCCCGGTGGCGTGGCGGTGCACTCGCCCTCCATATCGGTCACTAAGGCGGGACATACCGAGCCAACGAGTCAAACTCCACGTTGTACTCCTAACCGCGCGCCGATGCGCCTTAACGTCAAAAATGCGGCGAGCCCTCTCATCTGTGGAGGCAAGAAATGTGCAAGAAATGCCCGAGAACTCGCCCAATGCTGGAGCGCATGTTCCCCTCGGGGCGATTCCCATGAATCAAACGATCATTGCGAGATCACGCGGTGATCTGAACCCAATACCACCGACTGCGCCTGCGAGACTCGATCACTCTCACGATCCAGAATGTCGGATAAACTCCCGAGGTCATCCTCGCTCGATCCATAGAACATCGGGCTCTGACTCGTAAAGTCCGTAGTCTCAAATCGCTCGGGGTGAACTACGGTGCTCTTTGGGGGAATCTGCTGCGTCCGACCTCTCTCTCATATCGCCACGACCACGGCGATGGCTGCCATCTCCTTGTACCCCATCTCATCTGCTCCAGGCTGTGGGACTGGAGGCTCAGGTACTGTAGTCTCAGAAGCCACTGCTGCGGCTCTAAACTCTGCCGGCGCTGGCGGCGTCGCAAAACTCGCCGTCGGAAGAACTATCTCAGGTAACGACTGGGCCTCTGCCCCGGTAACCCTCCGTGCTCTACTCACAGCTCCCTCGGCTGCCTTGCCCTTCTGGGCCCCGATTGCCTTGCGTGGAGGCATAACTGGCACATAAGAATACGTCAGAGGGAGTCCAACTGACAACACAGCTCTAAGGCACGATCTCAGAATGAGAAGAATGGAAACCAATCCTAAATGTCCTGCAGCCTCCTGATTATTGATGTGGTGCACAACACACCGATAATCAAGACTCTACTAGACACGGTCTGTAGACACTTTCCGAGGACTAACTGCTCTGATACCACTTTTGTCACGACCCGAACCGGGGCCCGTGACTGGTGCCTTACCCCGGGCACCCTCGTGATACAACATCAGAGAAAATCAGCGGAAATAAAAACATAAACATGAAACAAGAGACATGATAAATAAACAGGCCAACCAAAACAGTTGCCTTCTGTATATACATAAAAACCCGAACAGTTATCCTTTTTACAAACTCTGCCCACAACGATTTACTGCACTCTAAGAAGTGACAACAACTATGACGGGACAGGCCCCGCCATACCACGAATGTACAAGAACCTCTGCACTCGGGGGTAACATGCAAAAGATAAGCCTCGAATAAACGGGGCTTCCCAATCTGAATCGTGATCCTATGAGTGAGGATCCACAACCGATGTACCTCTCTACTGCGGCATGAACGCGGCCCGAAGAGGTCGATAACAGTACCAAGTATGTGAAATCAAAAATCGTAAATGAAATCATAACGATATATAAAAGCAGAGACATGTATGATAACCAAACTACATTTCATAACATAAAAGCGGTCATGTCAAGTCGTGACTCACGCTCAAAGTCATCCTCATGCGTGGAACTCCTTTCCTCACCGCCGATCTAGGTACAAACCATGTGATACGTATAACATGTCTCGCCCATCTCATGGACCCAGTATAGAAACGTGTGGAATACATTCCCGGTTCATCTCATGAACTCGGTAGTCGGATGGAATACATTCCCGGTCCATCCCATGGACGCGGTAGTCGAGTGAAATACATTCCCGGTTCATCCCATGAACGCGGTAGTCGAGTGAAATACATTCCCGGTTCATCCCATGAACGCGGTAGTCGAGTGAAATACATTCCCGGTTCATCCCACGAACGCGGTAGTCGGGTGAAATACATTCGGTTCATCCGTGAACCGTTAGTCGAGTAAAATACAGTACTTGCACAACAAGGCTATCACACGCAAACATAGGCAAGTTACACACAACTTAAGGTACTATCATTTTATGCCAAAATCCCGGTTCTGACCCTAAAGTATTACATACATTAACTCTTTTAAAAAGGTACGTTTCTTTCACAAAAGTCACACAATGTTCGTAGTATAAAATAGAGTGACTATCTTTTAAGTAAACCAAAACACTTCCCTTGTAAAATCAAGTAACACATTATTTTCCAACCGTTCAAGTTTGCCTAATTTCAAATGCTCGCGTTTCTCATTTTAGAAAGGTTTCGTAGTTCATAGTTTTAATCACTTAAGAATATAATTCTCCTTTAAAACAAATTTGAGAAACATATGCCTTATGTGTGAGTAGGTTGTTCTTGTCTATTACAATCTTATAAAAGCAGCCATGATCTAGGAAATGTAATATCATTTTGTCTCATCTTAGCTTATGCAGATGGAGGTTTCTCTTGGTTTTAATAACAATTAGTCAATACATTTCCTTTATTAACGCTATGATGGTTTGTTCGATACTTAATCTCATTTCAAATCAAGAAACATTATTCTTTTAAAACCAACTACTCATTACTCGCGAATGAGGTTTTTACAACATTTTAACAAAATTCATAACAAGTCAAACTAAGTCAAGTCTCTTATCTTTCAAGATCAAGTCTCTTAACTTTCAAAATCAAGTCGTGTATAAGTCAAGTCTCTTATCTTTCAAGATCAAGTCTCTTAACTTTCTACAATCAATAAACCATTATTTTACCTACATAAAGTCGTTATAACTAACTTCCCATAAAGCTATTATAACACCTATGTTTTAAACCAACCAAATCACTTAGCACGTATGCGTCTACCGTACTACATAGTTCACAACAATCATGCTAGAAAAGATAGGAAGAGGTTCAAATACCTCGCGACGATTATCGACGAATAGCAAAACGCTCAAGTACTTCACGTCGGCTACTCCTTAAGCCAAGTAGATCACGCCACACGTAGTACTCCACTCCTAAAGCGGTCATAGTACTTTTATCAAACCTTTCTCACCATTGAAGACTTATACCAATAAAAGCCCTCTAAATCTACGGAAATTTGTGACTTCTCCGCTTTTACTCACTTTTCCATCTTTTACCAAGGCCGAATAACGTAATATATATACCATATATATATATAAGGCGTAATAATTAAACAACATAAAGAAGGGGATTACACGCCCAAACGGTAACGGTTTACTATCACGCCTCCATAATAACAACAAGTAAAAAGAAGGATTACGCTACCAAACGGTAACGGTTTACTATCACGCCATAACAATACAATAATTAAAGGGATCACACGCCCAAGCGGACGCGATTGAACAATCTTCCCTTGAAATGTAAATATAGTCCAAAGTAAATACGGTCCAAAGTAAATCTTGTCCAAAGTAAATACGGTCCAAAGTAAATCTTGTCCAAAGTAAATCTGATCCTTAAGTTGGGGTCCTTGGCCAACTTTGTCCATTTTACTTATCCAATTACTTCATTAGTCATCCAACTTATATTCCATCTTAATATAAGTTATAGTTACTTTGTTAATTACTTCTTCACAAGTAAGATACGTTTTACCATTTTAATGGCAAACGGCCAATCCTTTCTTTTAACAAGTTAACAAGATCCAACTCTTCCAAACTTTACTCCATATATTATATACTCCATAATATACTTATAATATATGTATAATGACCAATTCACAAAGAGGTTAAGGTTTACTACCTCAAATAGCCCAAAATTATCCAAGAACTTAATGTCGCTCCAAGAAAGTCTTAGCTCCAAATCTTTACGTTCCAATCCGCTACAAGCAACCCATGAAGCTCTAACCAACTTCTCTTCAAGAACTAACTCAAAAAGTGAAGAACACTTAGGGTTTCCAACTAGTAAGTTTCGGCCAGGCATGAACAATAGGTTAGGGTGTGAAATCTTTTCCAACTCTTGGTATACAATCTTCCTAACACCTTAGGGAAGAACACTTGAGAGTTTAAGAATTTTTGGACAAATTTAGGTCAAGAAATGGGCTCAAAAGCGAGCAAGGTCAAGGGAGAAGGAGGGAATTTCTTGTCTTGAAATGGTTAAGTGTGGAAGTTTTCATCAACTAAGGGTGCATATATAGGACAACGAGGGCTAGGATGAAGGCAAGTGTGTGGTTGAGATTGGGGACAAGTGTGTGGGTCCCACAAGCCACTTGTCCACACAAAATATCTAGCAAGACTTGGCCACTTGTCCACGCAAAATATCTAGCAAGACAAGGCCACTTGTCTTGCCTTGCCACTGTTAGCAAATTTCGCCATGAGGCCACCTAGGGGGTGACACGTGTCGCCTCCTACTCAATCAAAATATTTCATCTTCCAAAATATCCATAAAGGCCAAAATCTAGAAAACAAAGTGGGCCCCACAAAACCAGTAAATTCCTCCGTGGGCCCACGTGACCAATTCCGGAAATAAAATTCCATAATTCTCTAATATTCCACGAAGTCCAAATACCAAATCTGGGAATCCAATTCCCATTAACGAACCTTTTTCTTCACAAAAACCGGAAACTTTTCCGTCGAAAAATCACATCTTTCTTTCTTTCCAAAATTTCTGTCGTATTCTCGTACGTACATCCTCACATATATATCCTGGAACTACGGGGTATAACAAAACCATTCTTTTTATCTCTCTTAAGTCGTTTTACCTAACTTCCCATAAAGCTAGTATAACTCTTAAGCTTTTAAAACTTTTAAAACCAAGTGTTACTCTTCTTTCAAAAAGGTTTCTTAACTCTTTTAAAATACTTCAGATTCTTATTATTTAGACTCAAGTCAAAAGACATCGCAGTAAAACCACATTCAGTTAACACACGTACGTCTACCGTACTATATATATTCTTTTAAAATATCATGCTCAAGAGGATAGGAAGAATCACATACCTCGCGACGATTTATCGACTATTAGCAAATAGCTCCAAAATCGTAATCCTGCTAGCCTTTTCCACCCTTCGAGTAGAATACGCTACTCGCAATGCTCAACCTATAACGATTATACAAGTCTATCAATGTCTAGACTACTCGGTAGAATAAATCTAGATACAAGATTCTACGGAAAATTGGCGTGACTTCACTGCACAAACTTCACAGTCTACAGAATACAATCCCATGTAATCTGATTCAATTCTCTTCTTATATACCTTCCTTGTATATAACTTATACTTAATTCTTATACTTCAACAGTATGTAAACTCTAATTACAAAAGGGGGACAAGATATTTACCTCGATAAGCCCAAAATTATCCAAGATTAAATGTCGATCCGAGCAACGCTTAGCTCTACTCTGGCGCTCCAACCCGCTCCAAACAACCCTTAGAAGTTCTCAACTTCTACTTAACACTTCAACCGACTATGAAGGTTTTCCTTAGGGTTTCGTTTTTGTGACTGAAGGGAATATAAGGTAGTATTTTCGGGATCTACATATAGAGGTAACTTTGGAATACTACAAGGTATAAGGCTAAGGTATTTTGGAATAGTAACAATACTTGGAGAATACTTTTCTACCAAGGGGGGCGGTATTTTTACGAGAACAACACTCAAGAGGGGGTACTCTCGCTAGCACCACTAGAAAAAGGGGGTACTCTCGGCCAAGGGCCTCACAAAGGGGGAGGGGGGGCTTGGACGAAAACTCATCAAAGGGGGAGAGGGATTTCAAGACTTTGAAAGTGTTTGAGGGATGAAGGAAGTCTTCAACTAAGGGGGGTATTTATAGGAAACCAATGGACAAGATCAAGACAAGTGGGGCAAGTGGAGGTGAGGATTTGCCCAGTGCCCCAGCCATCTACTCCACAAATCACTCCAAACATTGACCCATGTTTTAGGCCCCAAACAAGCCAGAGCGTGCAACCCTTCGCCAACTTGACCGCCACTTGGGGTGACAAGTGTCGCCTCTCGTTGGTCCAAAATATTTCATCTCTCGGAAAAATCCATAAAAATTATAAATGACATAGCCGTAATTTTCCTACGCAAGTTTTGGAAAACGTTTCGTCGGAAAACAATTCGTTTTGGTAGTTGTGCACAAATATTTTCGTCCCTTGCCTAATCTTAAGGCTTAAACTTTCGTACGTACGTCCTCACGTACATACTCTGGAAATACGGGGTATAGCAGGACTCGCATGAGTTATTCCTCGCATAGGCTGTATCCGGCCGCATGGGACTATTTCACCCGCATAAGTCCTTACGGACTCGCATGAAGTATTCCTCGCATAGGCTGTATCCGCCCGCATGGGACTATTTCACCCGCATCAGCCCTTACGGACTCGCATGAGGTATTCCTCGCATAGGTTGTATCCGCCCGCATGGGACTATTTCACCCGCATAAGTCCTTACGGACTCGCATGAGGTATTCCTCGCATCGTGGGTAGTAATTCCACGGAATATGCAAATGCCACAAACCCGGGGAATGACCCCGTAATGAATAATATACCACTAGAACAAACCGGCTATCATACATAACATAAGCACTACCAGCTTATCATACAATATATAAGCAAGTTAAGAAATCCCCTAACTTCTTATTATTCTTGTTCATATACACTCTCACTTTAGTTTACTTAAGGCACTAACATGTCTTTTATAAAAATCCGGGAATTTAACCCAAGTACTACATACTTCCACTCTTTTAAAAATGACTCTTTTTCGTATAAAACTTCCAAGATATTAATAACCGTAGTATCAAGTCACAATTACTTTTCAAGACAAGTCACAATACTTTTTAGAAATACAATTATAGGCTTCTAAATCAAGTGACTTCTTTCTTTTAAAACTTTAAGCAATTGATGCCTTTAAATCAATTTGTCTTTCATTATTTCAAGTCATTTAACATACTTAAATTACTTAGAGTAAACCACTCTTTTTAACTTCCCATAAAGCTATTATAACCAACTTCCCATAAAGTCGTTATACTAGCTTTATACCTTAGATACTTACATTCTTCTTTATAACCAAAAGACTTAAACTTTCCAACAAAACAAGTATCAAAAATACGTTCAACATACTTAAAGTCTCTTAACTTTTAAAAGCCAAGATATCCTTAATATTTATAAACAAGTGAGTTAATTCCCTAACTCAATCATCTTGAACATTCTTAAGATAAACCAAGGATATCAATTGGACTAGATTCGTCAAAAACTTGTACGTCTACCGTACTATACATTTACAACTTATTCATGCTCAAGGGATAAGAAAGTTCCACATACCTCTTCGGTTTAATCCACTTGCCAAGTCCAATACGCCGTACGTAGTATATCAACCTATAATGACCATAGTACGTCTATTAACTTCTTACTTCAAACGTAGAATATTCCAAGTGTAAAGTCACTAAATTCTACGGAAAATTGGACAACACTTCCTTTGTTTCTACATACTTTGCCACCTTTTTCAAGGCCGAATTCAATAACCAAACACGCCATATTTAAGGTTCAACAAAGTAGTTAACAATAGGGGATTACACTCTTAATCCAGACGTGTAAAATTCCGCCCCACAATTGACATTAAACTAGTCCAAAAAATACAATGTCCATTCGGCAATTAGGGACAACAATACCAATTCTTTTCCAATTTCTATTCAATCCAAATTGTTTAGTATACCATGATATAAAGTCGTAATTGATTATAACAACTATAATCTTCAAGTAGATAACATGCGACGGTTTTAATTATCGACCAAATTGTATTTCAATTTCAATTGGCTAAACATGTCATTTTCGGATTTGAGCTTCCAAATTTCTATAACACTTATCAATATTCATAACACATATCACATGATCATTTCTAACTTATAATAACATGAAATCTTCAATTACAAAAGTAAGACGAAGATTATACCTCATTTAGCCCAAATATGATCCAAGATTACAAGTCGATCCTTAGCAACTTTAGCTCCTCTTTTCGATGATCCAATCCACTCCAAGCAACCCTTAGAAGCTTATGAAGAACTTATCTTCAAGTTCCAACTTCAAAGTTGAAGAACTCCTTAACTTTCCGCCTTGCGACTAATACGAAAACGCCATTTTTCCGGGATCTTTCTATTGAGATACCCTTACAATACCCTTAGGAACCTTGGTTTAAAGTGGGGAGATTATTGGACAACAAACAAAAAAATTCTCTTGTAACCCTAGTGAAAGCCGAGAGCACCTATAAGTGTTCTTCAAGATTTTTGAAAATTTTGTCTAAGTGTAGAAGCTTGTCTTTCACTAGTATACATATATAACAAGATGGAGGGTCAAGATTATAACAAATGGGTGGTTAGGATGCTTTTCACAAGGATCAAGCCAAGTGGCATTTGACTTAGTCAACAATGTCAAGCTCTTGTCTTTGCAAGACTTGGTCTTTTAAATTATGGTCAAATGACCATTTCATCCATGCCATTTTTGACCAAGACCACTAAGGGGGTGACACGTGTCGCCCTCCCGTTCGTCGCAATATTTCGTTTTCCGACAAATTCCAAAATTCCGATAAATTTTTACTCGTCTCAAATCTTAACATTTTTTAGTTCTTACGTACGTTCTTATAACATATCCTGAAATTTCGGGGTGTAACATTCTTCCCCCCTTAGAAACATTCGTCCCCGAATGTTCTTTTGGGAGTCAAACTTAAAGATAGCGACATAGTCTCCTTACAACCCCCACATACCAATAATACCACACGAGGACACACAACAATACTCATACTAAAATGTCAACCTGAACCCCATGTGTCAACGTCGGTTATCTGCATAAAGCTTCTGCTGACTCTGAGCTTACTAATAATCTTTTCTGGATAAGCTTCGCCTTATCCACAGCCCGCTAAATCAATTCTGGATCAAATAACTGAACCTCGCCTATGTCGAACCAACTAACCGGCGATCTACACTTTCTCACATACAAGGCCTCACACCGGGTCATCCGAAATACTGGAAGGGTATCTGTTATCGTACGTAACCCAACAAGAGGCAAATAACCTTCCCGGCTATCTCTTAAATCAAGAACACAGTTGGTTTCGTCAGCATGTTTACTATGACCCCCAGAGGGTCGCACTTCCTCTGAGTACGATGCCACCCTGTAACAAGATCCACATTAATCACCTCCCGTATCTAAGTCGGGATCTAAATCGCCTGCAATAGCCCACTGGGCCTCTGGTGTTCAACCTTGACCTGCTACTAATTCGGACACTAAGCAGTAAACTCCGTTATGTCCCTTTTCCGGTTATCTTACCCATACATACATCTGAGGTCACGACACGACTTAGTCGGCCCCGAACAATTAGAGCAATAAGCACGGCGTGTCTCCCCTAAAACCTGTTGACTAGTCCTGCAGTACCGGGTACACGCACTCTATTCTCATCTCGCATCACCTCATCCGGTGCTACTCAAACAGGCTCTTCTCTTCTCGGAGAGCCGTATCTCGATACCGTATCATAACTAGATCCTTATATTGTCGCCTCTTTACCTCCTCAACGACGAAAGACTCAGCAACCTCTCGGATCTAAACTTCATTAACCTTGGAAACAAAATAATCGAACCCCTAGTCTCGGTAACTGAAGAATTTCACGGACCACGTCCAGTCTATCTGGCTGCCCATCTGGCATACTACCCTTAGATCCATGACTAAGAGTATCTTTAACTGTCTTGGCTTCCCTGGGTTTTATAGGATATCGATATCACAATCCTTGAATAACTCTAACCACCGTCGCTGTCGCAAATTCAACTGCCTCTGTCAGAAGATATACCGGAGGCTCTTGTGGTCTACACAAATATCCACATGAAGTCTATATATACGTCATGCCCCCAAATCTTCAAGGCATGATTTAACTGCCGCCAGCTCTAAATCGTGAGTGGCGTAATTTCCTTTCCTACTTCCCTAACTACCGGGAAAACATAGGCTCTATCCTTATCGGGTTGTGTCAGCACACAACCTAGCCCAACACCCAACGTGTTATCATAATACCCTAACCCTCTAGTCTTCAGGAGGAGTTAGAACTGTATTCGAGTCAACTTATCTTCCAATAACTGGAAACCTTTCTCATTCTTGCGAAATATTCGGGTGTCCTTAATCTCAATTATGGTTCCTGTTTCCTTTTTCTCTGTTGCAACCAAACTTGGTCATTAACTTAGATTTGATTCTTTTGCTTGCCTCCTGGCTAAGACTTCCTGTCAATCACAATTTAGGGGGGGATTTCCTTGGTCTCGTCAAGTCGTAACCCGATTATTCTCTCCCAGCTCGTAGAGCTTATAGTCAGGTATTCATCCTCAATTCACTGTATTACATATTCCAATGACTTGTCAAGATTTCTTATCATTCGGGTGTCCACTCGTCTTCCCTTTATAAGTTATTTCAAGTTGTCCTGGGGTCCCTTACCCCTCCGTATTTTCTTACAATCTTTCTCGTCGATGCAGTGCTACCACCTTACCTCGAGGTGTTCTTACTGCCCATTATTTACTAATGGTCCTTACACTAGTCTGGGGTAATAATAACTCGTGCAACTTACATACCATAATTGTATTTTCTTTTATCATTCTGGTCATAACCCTTCCTTAAGCTTATAATTAGCAACATTGCTTCTATCTTGAATCATAATCGTACAGTTTCATACATGCGTACTACCTGCATTACCTTCTTACGATACTTCCTCGACCATTTCGTAACGTCGTTCCTAAGTATCTCAACACAATACTTTTCCCACGGTTACCTAAAACTGTAACCTATGGCATGACGATACTGAATACCTTACCAGTCTCCTATCCTTCGTCTAACAATCATGGGTACACATAACCCCATAATACGTAAAACTGTCCTTACGTGGGGGAGAGAACTTATCTTCACTAAATAAACTTTCCTTGGAGTCGCAACCCTAATCGCCGGGTCCTCTTGCGGTCCAGTAAATATCTAATCATCACGCACCGCCTTAAAGTCGTGTAGATTTTCAAAACCTACCAAAGATATCTTCTGTTTTCCATAGGCAGCACTCGTACTTATCTTATTCTTACTTGCGCGCTATCCTGAACTTATCCGGAAGGTCGTGGCCCTGACCGCCACACCAAACCAACTCCAAGTACATCCAAGGGCACTTAGCATAAACTCCTTCAAATTCAAGTATTACTTACTTTCTGCAGTCAACGTTGGCATAACAAGAGGCCAACTAGCCCGTACCCATAATATCCTCAAAGTCTGTCATAACAGCTCTGCTAGGGTCCAACGACTGTATCGTTACCGGTAATTATTATCTACCCGCTCAGCTACCACCCAACACTCACGGGTGTAGTCACCTCGAAAGGTCCTCATGGATTCAGGCTCTATTTCTTTACACTTGGTCTCTCTCTTTCTTACTGGTCGTACTCTTCCTGTACTTCCAAACTTATTCTAGCGTACGTACATAGCCTTCATACTGATTCGGGCCTCCTATCTTTGGAGTTACTATTCTGAACAACGTAAGGCCATTTCCGGCTCTCACAACCTGGTTCCGGTGGAACACGTCCATGAACCCGTAAAATGATTTAACTAGACTTGGGCCTTACACCCTCGTGACCCTGTCACGTAGCGGGACTACTAACAACTGATCCCATTCGATTTCAAGCTATGGGGCGACCCTTAATAGGTCCTCAACTCGACTCGGCGTCATTCTTAACTCTTATCCTTGGCTTGACTGTCACGACCCGAACCCGGGCCCGTGACTGGTGCCTTACCCGGGCACCCAAGTAGACATACATCAGAGTAATCAGCGGAATATAAAAACACAACATGAAACAATGTAAAAGAGACACAGTTTATCTGAGGAAAAGTTGCCTTTCGGCATATATATAAAACCCAAAGTGAACAGTTACATCCCAACTTTACAACGGGACTACAGACCTCTAAGGAAGCAAAACAACTATGGCGGGACAGGGCCCCGCCATACCCTGAATGAACATAAATATCTACAACATCAGGGACTATACCAAAGATAAGCCTCCGGAGAAACGGAGCTTCCCAAAACGCTGAACTGTGATCCTAAGAGCGGGGATCAACAACTGGTGTACCTCTACCTGCGGCATGAACGCAGCCCCCCGAAGGAGGTCGATCTACAAGTACCAAGTATGTGGCCGAAAATCAGTAAATGAAATCATAATAGTCTATATAAAGCAGAAGACATGTATGATAACCAAACTACGATTCACAATAAATAGCGATCATGTCAAGTCGTGACTCACGCCTCAAAGTCATCACTCAAATATAACTATGGGTCTCACGCCACAACATCAATCATGCGTGGAATACCTTCCTCACTGCCGGATCTATGATATAAAAGCACTAAGGAATACATGAACACGGGTCCACTGTCATAATAAAACCGTCTGGGGTAATGCGAAGGCATAGCCGACTACTAAAACCAGCAGTACCAACAAGTCATAAATCGTATCCAAGGTCTTTCTAGACCGCCACATGATCGGCCGCCACTCGCGCGAGATCAAATGTGTCGTCTAATCCTCGAACTTCCGCACTCCGCATAGGCCACACACATAGGCCCGCATGAGATATTCCCGCGTCGAGGGTAGCTACTCTCCGTAAATCTGGACTCGCAGTCCGCATGGCCACATAGACCGCACACTAACCTGGAACTCTCGTAGCTCCGCATAGGTCCCCTGGACCCGCATGAGGTATTCTCGAATCATAGTCCCAGACTGCCTGAGGTATACCCCGCATCGGAGGGCAGCTTAACCCCCGGTATAACATGTCAAGGGGTGAATGGTGCAATATTAACATAACGGCGTACCGTTAAACAACATAAGCACAACAAGGGAAACCCCTTTACACAAACATCACAAGACACTAACACACGTAGCATCCTAACATGTTTACTTATCAAGCCAACAAGAAAGTATTACCAGGCTATCACAAACCAACATAGTCAATTTATTCACACAAGGTACTTTCTATTTCATGTCAACAAGTTCGGGTTTTTATCCCCAAAGTACTTCATACATTACTCTTTAAAAGATCCATTTCTTTCACAAAAGTCACACAATACCCGTAGTATAAAAAATAGAGTGACTATCCTTTTAAGTAAACCAAAACACTTCCCTTTGTAAAATCAAGTAACAACATTCTTTTCCAAACGTTTCAAGTTTGCCTAATTTCAAATGCTCAAGTTTCTCATTTTCGAAAGGTTTTGTAGTTCATAGTCTTAATCACTTAATAATATAATTCTCTTTTTAAAACAATCTGAAAAACATATGCCTTATATGTGAGTAGGTTTGTTCATAATCAATCTTATTAAAGCAGCCATGATCTAGGAAATGTAATATCATTTTGTCTCATCTTAGCTTCTATGCAGATGGAGGTTTCTACTGGTTTTAATAATACTTTATTAGTCAATACATTTCCCTTTATTAGCGCTGATGTGGTTTGTTCGATACTTATTCTCATTTCCGAAATCAATATAAGGCTTTCCTAAACAATTAAGTAAACCGTTCCTTTTATTTCTCTTAAGTCGTTATACCTAACTTCCCATAAAGCTAGTATAACTCTTAAGCTTTTAAAACCAAGTATTACTCTTCTTTCAAAAACGATTCTTAATTCCTTTGAAATACTTCAAGATTCTTATTATTTAGACTCAAGTCAAAAGACATCGCAGTAAAACCACGTTCAGTTAACACGTCGTCTACCGCATTATATATATTCTTTTAAAATATCATGCTCAAAAGGATAGGAAGAATCACATACCTGCGACGATTATCGACAATTAGCAAAAGCGCTCCTGGCTATAACGGCTAGCCTTGTTCACCTTTCAAGTAGAACATGCTACTCGCAGAACATTCAACCTATAAAGGCCATATACGTCTATCAACTTCTAGACTACTGCGTAGAATATTCTAAGCGATGAGTTCTCTATTTTACGGAAAATCGGGCAGCACTTCCCTACCCGTTAAACTACACAAGTCTACTGTAAATACAGTCCTATGTAATTACAGTTCAATCTTCTTCTTTAATATTCTTTTGATGTGATTTCAGTTCAATTCTCTTCTGTAATATCCTTCTATGAATCTTATATTCATTTCTATACTACTACAGTATGTAATTTCCAATTACAATAGAAGGACAAGAGTATTTACCTCGGTAAGCCCAAAATTATCCAAGTTTTAATGTCGATCCTGAGCAACGTTTAGCTCCTACTCTGGGCGCTCCAACCCGCTCCAAACAACCCTTAGAAGTTCTACGCAACTTCTTCTTAATACTTCAACCAATTGTGAAGATTTTCCTTAGGGTTTCGTTTTATGACTGAAGGGAAGTATAGTAGTATTTCTGGGCTTTTAGTATAGGGGTAACCTTGGAATACTACAAGGTATTTGGGCCAAGGTATTTTGGAATAGTAACAATACTTGGAGAATACTTTTCTACCAAGGGGGGGGGGGTGTTTTTACGAGAACAACTCTCAAGAGGGGGGGTGGGGTACTTTCGGCCAAGGCTTTCTCAAAGGGGGAGGGGTGCTCTTGGACGAGAGCAACAAGAAGGGGGGAGGATTTTCAAGACTTAGAAAATGTTTTAGGGATGAAGAAGTCTTCAACTCAAGGGGGGTATTTATAGGGAATTCAATGGCCAAGATTAAGACAAGTGGTGGGCAAGTGGAGGGTGAGGATTTGGACAACTGTTACACCCCGTATTTACAAGACATGTTTTAAGAACGTACGTAAGAGCTAAAAGGTTAAGGTTTGAGACGAGTAAAAATTTATCGAAATTTTGGAATTTGTCGGAAAACGAAATAGTGCGACGAACGGGAGGGCGACACGTGTCACCCCCCTTATGGACATGGACGAAATGTGCAAGGGTGGAATGGTCACTTGACCATAATTTGTGAGTAAGTCTTGCAAGGCTTAGAGCTTGACAACTTTGACCAAGTCAATGACCCCACTTAAGCTTGATATTTAGTGAATCTCATCCAATCCACACAAGTGTCTAAATCTTAACCCTTCCTTGTGTAATATAAGCTTACAAGTAGTGCAAGACCTTGCCATTCTCCACACTTAGAAATATTTTGGAAATTTGTTCTTGCTCACAATAGGGCTCACGGCAATTGGGTTTTTCCAAGGGGAAAATTTTCAAATGTTGTCCAATAATTCCCCCACTTTAAACCAAGGTACCTAAGGGTATTGTAAACACATCTCAATAGAAAAATCTTGGAAAAAGGTAGTTTACGGGTTAGTCGCAAAACGAAAACCTAAGGGTCTTTCTAGGTTTGGTTTGGAGATTTGAAGAATAATTGTTGGTGTTGTCCTAAGGGTCTCAACAAGCGGATTGAAGTGTCTTGGAGAGACTCTAAACTACTAAGGAGCGACTTCGTATTGGAGTTGGATTAAGAATTGTTAAGGTATAATCTTGTCTTTTAAAGGTGTTACAAGATTACATATTCTTATTGTTGTTGTTAGCTTTACTTGTTGCTAGCATGAAGATTAATAGGTTGAAGTTATAAGTATTATGGATTGCTTGTAGCTAAGTCCGAAATGTATGCAAGCCACTTGAAATTGGATTACAAATTGGTCGTTTATTAGAAATCGTCGCATGTTACTTACTTAAAGATTATGGTTGTTATAATCAAAGGCGACTTGATATCATGTTATGCTACCAATTTGGATTGAAATGGAAATTGGATAAGAATTGGTATTGTTGAACTCAAGGTGAACTTGTACTTGTAGTTTGTAATAGTTTGTTATTCATTTGAACTAGACTACCTTCTATATTGTGGTGAGCCAATTGAAATTTGTATAGTTAATTATTTGTATTGGACTACCTTATAGATTGTGGTGAGCCAATTGGGGCTGTTTGGTTATTGTATTCGGCCTTGAAAAAGGTGGCAAAGTAAGTAAAAACAAAGGAGGTCTTTGTCAGATTTTAGTAGAATTTAGCGACTTAGCACCTAGAATATTCTACGTTTGAAATAAGAGGTTAATGGACATATTGTGACCATTATAGGTTGAAGTACTAAGTATAGTGTATCCTACTTGAAGAATGGAATAGCTCAAAGTTGAAGTACTTTGGAGAATTTTGCTACTTGTCGACAATCGTCATGAGGTATGTGAACCTCTTCCTTCCTTTCGCATGATTCTATGTATGGAATATACCGTGGTATCATTTCATGTTTCTGTTACTCTTAGAAGTTAAGAGGTAGTTGTGTGATCTACTCTATGTAGAACTTTTCCTATCTTTGAGCATGACTAGTCATGCGTATGTAGTGCAGTGAGCGTCTGACACCTTGATATCCTTTTACTTGTTTTGTAAGTAGCCAAGTCGGGTGAGTTAGGAGATTAACTCGCTTCTTGGAAAGCATAAAGGATGTCTTAAGTTTTATTTAAGTTAAGGGACTTGAAGAGTTTTAAAGTATGTGATACTTGTTCCGTTTTAAACGTATAAGTCCCTTGGATAGGAAATTGTTTTTGGCTAAGGTATAAAGGGAATATAACGGCTTTATGGGAAGGTAGTTGTATTTGCTTTATGGAAAGATAAGTGATTTGATTTTAGTGAAAAGGCCACTTGTTTTTAAGGCATTAATTGCCTAAGGTTTTATAATAAAAAGGAGTCACTTGCTTTCTAAAGGTTAAGAGACTAATTGTATTTTTGAAAGTTATGAGAATTGATTTGAAAGTATTTAATACTTGATTTCAAAAAGTAGAAGTCTCTTGGTTATAAAAGGAACGTGTTGGTCTAAACCATAAAGGGTTATAACGGCTTTATGGGAAGTTGGTTATAACGGCTTTATGGAAGGTTAAGAGAATGGTTTCCCTAATAAAGTAATCAAAGAAATAACTTGTGTTAAGGAAGGGCAAATTGTTTTAAAGGTACCAATTGCTTAAGGTTTTTAATAAAGAAGTCACTTGATTTAGAAGCCGGTAATTGTATTTCTAAAAAGGTATTGTGACTTGTCTTGAAAGGTGGATATGACTTGATACTACGGTTGTTAGTATCGGGGAAGTTGTATTTGGAAAGGAGTCTTTTGAAAAGAATGTACGTACGTAGTACTTTGGCCTGTTTAATTGAGAATAATTCTATGTGATGCATTGATTAGTACTTTGGCTTGATTAATTGAGAATTAGTCTAAATGTGCCTTGACAAGTACTTTGGCTTGTTAAATGAGAATTATTCTATTTGTGCCTTGATTAGTACTTTGGCTCGATAAATTGAGAATTTGTCTAAGTGTGCCTTGATAAGTACTTTGGCTGTTTAATTGAGAATAATTCTATGTGATGCCTTGATTAGTACTTTGGCTTGATTAATTGAGAATTAGTCTAAATGTGCCTTGACAAGTACTTTGGCTTGTTAAATGAGAATTATTCTATTTGTGCCTTGATTAGTACTTTGGCTCGATAAATTGAGAATTTGTCTAAGTGTGCCTTGATAAGTACTTTGGCTTGTTAAATGAGAATTATTCTATGTGATGCCTTGATTAGTACTTTGGCTTGATTAATTGAGAATTAGTCTAAATGTGCCTTGACAAGTACTTTGGCTTGTTAAATGAGAATTATTCTATTTGTGCCTTGATTAGTACTTTGGCTCGATAAATTGAGAATTTATCTAAGTGTGCCTTGATAAGCACTTTGGCTTGTTAAATGAGAATTATTCTATGTGATTCCTTGATTAGTACTTTGGCTTGTTTAGTTGAGAACTGCCTATGTGTGCTGGAAATAGCCGGTTGTGTGCTATTGGTATATCAGTCGTTCGGGTCATTCCCGGGTTTGTGGCATTTGCGGTTAGTGGAATTGCTACCCACGATCTGAGGAATACCTCATGCGGGTCCGTAAGGACTTATGCGGGTGAAATAGTCCCGTGCGGGCGGGTCCGACCTATCACGAGGAATACCTCATGCGAGTCGTAAGGCTTATGCGGGTGAAATAGTCTCATGCGAGAATACCTCATGCGAGTCCGTAAGGGCTTATGCGGGTGAAATAGTCCCATGCGAGGAATACCTCACGGGTCCACGGCCTATCTTTGGTGAAATAGTCCCGGGAATAGGATGGTTAAATGATCTGGGTGGATGGTCTGTTTTGATCATGAGCTTCCTATTTTATATTGTAAAGACACTCTGTTTACTCTCATTTGTTAGTAAGGCACAATGTGTTGTGTATGTGTCTGTAGCGGTGAGGTGGGATGCCACAGGCGCGTCACGTGGTTATATTTTACACTTATAGGTATCGACGGTGATGTGGGATTCCACGCGGCGAGATATGTATGTGTTGTGTATGTGTACGCCGACAGTGAGGTGGGATGCCACGGCGCGTCACATGGTTATATTTTACACTTATAGTTGTCGACAGTGATGGGGGATTCCACGGACACGCTTTGATATTTGTGTGACTTGATCGCGTCCCAGATTGGTAGGGTAGTATACGCCCTCCTTAAAAGGGCTGAATTATACTTATGAAAGATAAGTTAAGTTATATAGTAATGAACTTAATGATTTTTCCTAATCATGTGTGTAAGAATGTGGCTATAACTTTTATTGAAAATGGGAAAAGATAATAAGGTGCGATTAAGTTCATAAGTGGTAATGACACGGCAGGATCTGGTATGTTTTGTTTATATACTTGTCCTTGTCATTCTTTTATCTGATTATGATCTGTTTCTTGACGTTATTTACATTCCATATTCGGTACTGTTGTCTTGACCCCGCCCGAAGTGCGTTAAATGCCGCAGTTTAGGTACCAGGTTGGTGATCCTTGTTCGTAGGATCTCGGTTGATGTTTGAGAAAGCTCCATTTGCTCGGAGGCTTATCTCTTGGTACAGTTTCCCACGAGGTGGTAGATTCATGTATATTCGTGGTATGGCGGGGCCTGTCCCGCCACGCTTGTTATTCCTAAGTGCGTATTCACATACGTGGTTGGGTGTAGAACGAGGTTATGCAGTTGTACTTTTGATTATGTTTATAGTATGGAAGCGGCCTTATCGGCCGGCTGTGTTGTCTTTGTTTACACATATGTTTAAGTTGTGTATGTTCATTGCTATTCTCGATGTATACGAGCAGGTGCGGGTAGGGCACGATCGCGGCGAGTGGTCGTGACAAAATCGTATCGAAGCGGTTGGTCCTCGGAAGGTGTCTGAGGCCGTGTCTAGTAGAGTCTTGATTATCGGTGTGTTGTGCACCACATCTATAATCGGGAGGCTGCAGGACATTTAGGATTGGTTTCCATTCTTCTCACTCGAGATCGTGCGATAGATTTGTATTGTTGGTCGTCCCTCCCTAACGAGTTATATTGATTGCATTCTGAGAAAGGCAGTGATGACCGGGAATGACTATGTGGATTGCGTATCGGGTTGGTAATGATTATAGTATAGTTGGTATTGTGACATACATCTATACAGAGTTACGTGGGAGAAGTCGACGCGTGTTGCCTAGAATGATTTTAGAGTACGGGGAATTGGTAAAGACTAACTAGATCTGGGAAGGTATGGAGTAGTTAAAGGATTTTCGCAAGGTTTTGTGTTTTATTTCGAGATAATTGGGAAAAGATGAGTTGTCGATAGGGTAGTGAACCCAAGAAGCCATGTTAAGGAACTAACTAATGTCATGTTAATAGATTAAGGCTGCGTAGTAGGCTTAAGAGAATTGTGCGGATGAGGTCATTATAGAGTAAGTAATGGTTGTTGTGATCGAGACAACATGGTTTTGGTTTTATGAGAAGTTTTGTACCCGTTCAGAGGGTGGTAAGGTAGGCTTGGGCATGAAATTTGAGCCTAAGAATATTGATAGCTGAGACCTTAGATATATAAGGCTCTCTCGGGCCATAAGATTTATTATAGACGAGAATAAGAGTTAAGTGCGACGGCGGGTGGGGTGGGGACTGTTGGGTCTCCCATGGCACAGAATGGAGTGGGATCAGTTGGTAGTAGTTAGCTACGTGGCGGGGCCACGAGCGCAAGGCAAGTCTAGTTAATTGTTTCTGGGTTCGTGGACACGTTCCACGAACCAGTCGTGGCCGGAAATGGTCGTATATTGTCTTATAGAGTGACTCCAGATTGGAGGCCAGCATCGGTATGGAAGTTATGTATACTAGTGTGAGTTGGAAATACGAAAAAAATCGGCCGTAAGAAAGATAACAACCAAGTGTAAAGGAATAGAGCTGAATCCATAAGAACCTTTCGAGTAACTACCCGTAAGTGGTGGGGTGGTAGCCAGCGGAAATATGAGGTTTTCGGTGATGATCTGATTGTCGGACCACTAGTAGACCTAGTAGAGAGGATTATGACGGACTTTGAGGTAAATATAAGTATGGGCTAGTTGGCCGTGAGTGTCAAGGTAGGCGACTTAGAATAAATATTGTTATGTGGCCATGGGTGGCATATGTTGTAAAGGGTGTAGTATAAGGAGACTATGTCGCGCGTTAATCAGTTGTACTCGAAAGAACATTCGAGGGCGAATGTTTCTAAGGGAAGAATGTTACACCCGTATTTACAAGACATGTTTTAGAAACGTCGTAGAGCTCAAAGGTTAAGGTTTGAGACGAGTAAAAATTTATCGGAATTTTGGAATTTGTCGGAAAACGAAATAGTGCGACGAACGGGAGGGCAACACGTGTCACCCCCCTTATGGACATGGACGAAATGTGCAAGGGTGGAATGGTCACTTGACCATAATTTGTGAGTAAGTCTTGCAAGGCTTAGAGCTTGACAACTTTGACCAAGTCAATGACCCAGCAAGCTTGATATTTAGTGAATCTCATCCAATCCACACAAGTGTCTAAATCTTAACCCTTCCTTGTGTAATATAAGACACAAGTAGTGCAAGACCTTGCCATTCTCCACACTTAGAAATATTTTGGAAATTTGTTCTTGCTCACAATAGGGCTCACGGCAATTGGGTTTTTCCAAGGGGAAAATTTTCAAATGTTGTCCAATAATTCCCCCACTTTAAACCAAGGTACCTAAGGGTATTGTAAACACATCTCAATAGAAAAATCTTGGAAAAAGGTAGTTTACGGGTTAGTCGCAAAACGAAAACCTAAGGGTCTTTCTAGGTTTGGTTTGGAGATTTGAAGAATAATTGTTGGTGTTGTCCTAAGGGTCTCAACAAGCGGATTGAAGTGTCTTGGAGAGACTCTAAACTACTAAGGAGCGACTTTCGGATTGGAGTTGGATTAAGAATCGTTAAGGTATAATCTTGTCTTTTAAAGGTGTTACAAGATTACATATTCTTATTGTTGTTGTTAGCTTTACTTGTTGCTAGCATGAAGATTAATAGGTTGAAGTTATAAGTATTATGGATTTCTTGTAGCTAAGTCCGAAATGTATGCAAGCCACTTGAAATTGGATTACAAATTGGTCGTTTATTAGAAATCGTCGCATGTTACTTACTTAAAGATTATGGTTGTTATAATCAAAGGCGACTTGATATCATGTTATGCTACCAATTTGGATTGAAATGGAAATTGGATAAGAATTGGTATTGTTGAACTCAAGGTGGCCGAACTTGTACTTGTAGTTTGTAATAGTTTGTTATTCATTTGAACTAGACTACCTTCTATATTGTGGTGAGCCAATTGAAATTTGTATAGTTAATTATTTGTATTGGACTACCTTATAGATTGTGGTGAGCCAATTGGGGCTGTTTGGTTATTGTATTCGGCCTTGAAAAAGGTTGCAAAGTAAGTAAAAACAAAGGAGGTGTTGTCCGATTTTCCGTAGAATTTAGCGACTTAGCACCTAGAATATTCTACGTTTGAAATAAGAGGTTAATGGACATATTGTGACCATTATAGGTTGAAGTACTAAGTATAGTGTATCCTACTTGAAGAATGGAATAGCTCAAGGTTGAAGTACTTTGGAGCATTTTGCTACTTGTCGACAATCATCGCGAGGTATGTGAACCTCCTCCTTCCTTTGGCATGATTCTATGTATGGAATATACCTGTGGTATCATTTCATGTTTCCTGTTACTCTTAGAAGTTAAGAGGTAGTTGTGTGATCTACTCTATGTAGAACTTTTCCTATCTTTGAGCATGACTAGCTGCACGTATGTAGTACGGTAGATGTACAACACCTTGATATCCTTTTACTTGTTTTGTGAGTAGCCAAGTCGGGTGAGTTAGGAGATTAACTCGCTTCTTGGAAAGCATAAAGGATGTCTTAAGTTTTATTTAAGTTAAGGGACTTGAAGAGTTTTAAAGTATGTGATACTTGTTCCGTTTTAAACGTATAAGTCCCTTGGATAGGAAATTGTTTTTGACTAAGGTATAAAGGGAATATAACGGCTTTATGGGAAGGTAGTTGTATTTGCTTTATGGAAAGATAAGTGATTTGATTTTAGTGAAAAGGCCACTTGTTTTTAAGGCATTAATTGCCTAAGGTTTTATAATAAAAATGAGTCACTTGCTTTCTAAAGGTTAAGAGACTAATTGTATTTTTGAAAGTTATGAGAATTGATTTGAAAGTATTTAATACTTGATTTCAAAAAGTAGAAGTCTCTTGGTTATAAAAGGAATGTGTTGGTCTAAACCATAAAGGGTTATAACGGCTTTATGGGAAGTTGGTTATAACGGCTTTATGGAAGGTTAAGAGAATGGTTTCCCTAATAAAGTAATCAAAGAAATAACTTGTGTTAAGGAAGGGCAAATTGTTTTAAAGGTACCAATTGCTTAAGGTTTTTAATAAAGAAGTCACTTGATTTAGAAGCCGGTAATTGTATTTCTAAAAAGGTATTGTGACTTGTCTTGAAAGGTGGATAGGACTTGATACTACGGTTGTTAGTATCGGGAAGTTTTATTTGGAAAGGAGTCTTTTGAAAAGAATGTACGTACGTAGTACTTTGGCCTGTTTAATTGAGAATAATTCTATGTGATGCCTTGATTAGTACTTTGGCTTGATTAATTGAGAATTAGTCTAAATGTGCCTTGACAAGTACTTTGGCTTGTTAAATGTGAATTATTCTATTTGTGCCTTGATTAGTACTTTGGCTCGATAAATTGAGAATTTGTCTAAGTGTGCCTTGATAAGTACTTTGGCTGTTTAATTGAGAATAATTCTATATGATGCCTTGATTAGTACTTTGGCTTGATTAATTGAGAATTAGTCTAAATGTGCCTTGACAAGTACTTTGGCTTGTTAAATGAGAATTATTCTATTTGTGCCTTGATTAGTACTTTGGCTCGATAAATTGAGAATTTGTCTAAGTGTGCCTTGATAAGTACTTTGGCTTGTTAAATGAGAATTTGTTATACCCCGTATTTCCAGAGTATGTACGTATGGACGTACGTACGAAATTTGAGCCTTAAGTTAGGCATAGGACCGAAATTTGGGCACAAGTGCCGAATAGAGTCGTTTTTAAAACGTTTCCACGACTTTCGTAGGAAAATTCCGGCTATGTCATTTATAATTTTTGCGGATTTTTAAGTGACTAAACATTTTTGGACCAACGGGAGGGTGACACTTGTCACCTCGTTTAGACGATTTAGAGGCGGTCAAGGGTGGTTGGCCTTGGCCGATTGGTCCCTTAGTTTTGGCCTTGTTTTGTGCCATGTTTTGTGGAGTGTTTTGTGGAGTAGGGGTTAGGGTGCACTTGGCTTGATCTTGTCCTTACACTTGCTATACACTTGGAAGGATCTTGGCCCTTGGTTGGCCTTTGGTTTTGCTATAAATACCCCCCTAAGCTTGAAGACTTCATCCATTCCTAAAATCCCCAAGTCTTGAAAATCCTCCCTCCCTTTCTTGTGCTCTGTAGTGAGCTTCCCCTCCCCTTTTCGTGTGGCCTTTGGCGAGAGGATTCCCTCCTCCTAGTAGTGTGGCCGTGGGGTACCCCCCCCCCCTAGCCTAGTTGTTTTCGTATAATACCCCTTGTTGTTGTATAAAAATACTCTCCTAGTATTGTTATAATGCCCAAATACCTTGGCCCAAATACCTTGTAGTATTCCCAAGGTTACACTTATACAAAAGCCCAGAAATACTATTATACTTCCCTCGATCACAAAAGCGAAACCCTAAGGAAAACCTTCATAGTCGGTTGAAGTGTTTAAGTAGAAGTTGCGAAGAACTTCTAAGGGTTGTTGGAGCGGATTGGGCGCGGAGTAGGAGCTAAACGTTGTTCGGGATCGACATATAACTTGGATAATTTTGGGCTTATCGAGGTAAACACTCTTGACCTTCATTGTAATTGGGAATTACATATTGTAGGAATATATAGTTAAGGTATACTATATATGAAGTGAACATAATTGTGCGGCAATGTCTTTTGACTTAAGCCCGAATAATACTTACAGCAATGTCTTGCGACTTAAGCTGAATATAAAGAAGAAGCTGATGTAATTACATAGGGTGTATTCTGATGACTTGTGTAGCATTGATGTGTAGTAGAGTTGTACACGTCCGGTTAGGCGTGTAAACCCCCCACAGTTGGGTGGGTGGCCGGCCTCGATAGAGGAGGAGATTTCTGTTGTTGCGGGGAGAGTCTGCCAATTTTGTAGAATATTCTACGTGGAGACCTTGATGTTAATAGCGCCTTGTGGCCTCTATAGGTTGAAGTACTACGTGTGGCGTGATCTACTTGGCTTAAGGAGTAGCCAAGCGGTTTGAGGTACTTGAGCGTTTTGCTATTAGTCGATAATCATCGCGAGGTATGTGAACCTCTTCCTATCTGTTCTAGCATGATATGTGTATAACTATGTAGTACGTTAGACGTACATGTGTTAATTGTATTTGATTGGTTTGAAACATAAGGTGTTATAACGGCTTTATGGGAAGTTGGTTATAACAGCCTTATGTAGGTAAGAAAATGCCTTGTGGTTTTAAAAGGTAACTGACTTGATATGTGTTAATAAAGAACTTGAAGTATTTCAAAAGATTCTTGAATCGTTTGAAAGAAGAATAATACTTGGTTTGAAAGCTTAAGAGTTATACTAGCTTTAAGGGAAGTTAGGTATAACGACTTAAGAATGTTTTACTGATTTCGGAAATCAGAATGTGTATCGACAAACCACTGCAGCGTTAATAAAAGGAAAATGTATTGACTAATGAAGTATTATTAAAACCAGTAGAAACCTCCATCTGCATAGAAGCTAAGATAAGACAAAATGATATTACATTTCCTAGATCATGGCTGCTTAATAAGATTGATTATGAATAAGAATAACCTACACTCATATAAGGCATATGTTACTCAATAGTTTTAAAAAGGGATTAAGACATTGAACTATGAAACTTTTCTAAAAAGAGACTTGTGTAATGAATATTAGGCAAACTGGAACTTTAGGGAAAAGAAAGGCATTGTGTTGTCTTAAAATGTTTTAAAACTTAAAGTGTTATAACAGCTTTATGGGAAGTTGGTTATAACGACTTTATGAGAACAAAAGAAGGGTTTTTATCATTGGTTTTAAATGTGGAAACTTGGCTTTAATAAGAGAAGTTGTTTCTGTTTGCTTAAAAGATGTAAGTCACTCTATTTTTATACTACGGGTATCGGGTGACTTTTATAAAAGGAATGGATCTCTTTAAAAGGAATTTAACGTACGTAGTACTTTAGGGTTAAAAACCCGGACTTTGGCATAAAATGAAAGTACTTGAGTTGTGTAACTTGCCTATGCTTGTTGTTGTGTAGCTTGCTTATGCTTGTGGTGATAGCCTTTGTTGTGCAAATGGTGTTCTATATAACCGCGTCTCAATGGAGTCTTGGTTGGTAGTTGAGGACTTACTGACGCGTCTGCAGCGACGGAAAATTCCATGGGTATGCTCGCTGATAGTGTTATTCCATGGACTAGCTCTCCATGAGGTTTCTTCTTGTTCGCCTTGGTACGGTGGTCGGCTTTCGATGCCCCGTCTCGTGGCTGATTCGGCCTGGTACAGTAGTTAGCCCTCGCACTTGCCCCGTTCGGTGTAGTGACGGTCTCGTGATACGCGCTTGGTACCCGGTGGTCACCGTGATTTCTTGCCGGCCACGTGAACGCCTGGTATCTCGTAGTCGGCTCTCGTGACTTGCCCCGTGTCAACTTCGTGTTTGTGGTTGCATTGTATTATTGGTACGGCCGGATCCGGTAGTTGTACTTGTCTCAGACGGTTTTTATGACACGTGGGACTCGTGTTCATGTATACTCCTTGGTATTGTTATATCATAAATCGCCAGTGAGGAAGAAATTCCACGGGCACGAGTGATAATTTGGAGGGCGGGAGTCCCTGACTTGATGTAACTGGTTATATGTTATGTACTGTAGTTTGGTCATCATACATGTCTCCTGCTTTATATAAACTATTATGATTTCATTTACAGTATTTACAGTTTCACATACTTGGTACTGTTAGATCGACCTCGGCCGCTCATGCCGCAGTAAGAAATCACCGCCGATCCCCGCTTAGGATCTCATTTCAGCGTTTTGGGAAGCTCCGTTCCGTCGAGGCTTATCTTTGGTATGTTACCCGAGTCCGTAAGTTCTTACGTTCAGGTATGGCGGGCCCCGTCCCGTCATAGTTGTTAATATAAATATTAGGTCCAGTAGCATGTGGCGAGGTTGTAAGGATCAGAATCGCTCAAATGTCTTTATATATATATGTTGAAAGGCAATTGTTTTGGTTGGCCTGTTTATTTTTAATATCTCTCATTTCATGTTCATGTTTTACTTTCCGCTGATTTTCTTTGATGATTGTATCACTAGGGTGCCCGGGGTAAGGCACCAGTCACGGGCCCGGATTCGGGGTGTGACAGAATTATTCTATGTGATGCCTTGATTAGTACTTTGGCTTGATTAATTGAGAATTAGTCTAAATGTGCCTTGACAAGTACTTTGGCTTGTTAAATGAGAATTATTCTATTTGTGCCTTGATTAGTACTTTGGCTCGATAAATTGAGAATTTATCTAAGTGTGCCTTGATAAGTACTTTGGCTTGTTAAATGAGAATTATTCTATGTGATGCCTTGATTAGTACTTTGGCTTGTTTAGTTGAGAACTGCCTATGTGCCTTTGAAATAGCGGTTGTGTGCTATTGGTATATCGATCGTTTAGGTCATTCCCGGGTTTGTGGCATTTGCAGATTCCGTGGAATTGCTACCCACGATGCGAGGAATACCTCACGCGGGTCCGTAAGGACTTACGCGTGAAATAGTCCCACGCGGCGTCCAAACTATGCGAGAATACCTCATGCGAGTCCGTAAGGGCTTATGCGGGTGAAATAGTCCCATGCGAGGAATACCTCATGCGAGTCCGTAAGGGCTTATGCGGGTGAAATAGTCCCATGCGAGGAATACCTCACGCGGGTCCACGCGGCCTATGCGGGTGAAATAGTCCCAGGAATAGGATGGTTAAATGATACTGCGGGTGGATGGTCCTGTTTTGATCATGAGCTTCCTATTTTATATTGTAAAGACACTACTGTTTACTCTCATTGTTAGTAAGGCACAATGTGTTTGTGTATGCACGCCGATGAGGTGGGATGCCACGCGCGTCACATGGTTATATTTTACACTTATAGCTGTCGACAGTGATGTGGGATTCCACGGGCAGGAGATATGTATGTGTTGTGTATGTGTACGCCGACAGTGAGGTGGGATGCCACGACGCGTCACATGGTTATATTTTACACTTATAGTTGTCGACAGTGATGGGGGATTCCACGGACACGCTTTGATATTTGTGTGACTTGATCGCGTCCCAGATTGGGCCGGGTAGTATATGCGCCCTCCTTAAAAAGGGCCGAATTATACTTATGAAAGATAAGTTAAGTTATATAGTAATGAACTTAATGATTTTTCCTAATCATGTGTGTAAGAATGTGGCTATAACTTTTATTGAAAATGGGAAAAGATAATAAGGTGCGATTAAGTTCATAAGTGGTAATGACACGGCAGGATCTGGTATGTTTTGTTTATATACTTGTCCTTGTCATTCTTTTGTACAGTTATGATCTGTTTACTGTACGTTATTTCTGTTCCATATTCGGTACCTGTTGTACTGACCCCCTTCGGGGGGCTGCGTTCATGCCCGCAGGTTTTAGGTACCTAGGTTGGTGATCCTTGTTCGTAGGATCTCGGTTCAGTGTTTGAAAGCTCCATTTGCTCCGAGGCTTATCTCTTGGTACGGTTTCCGAGGTGGTAGATTCATGTATATTCGTGGTATGGCGGGGCCTGTCCCGCCACGCTTGTTATTCTAAGTCTGTATTCACATACGTGGTCAGGGTAAGAACTGAGTTGTACAGTTGTACTTTTGATTATGTTTATAGTATGGAAGGCGGCCTTATCGGCCAGCCTGTGTTGTCTTTTGTTTACACATATGTTTAAGTTGTGTATGTTCCGCTGCTATTCTCTGATGTATACCTGAACAGGGTGCCTGTAGGCACCGGCCGCGCCCGGTCGGGTCGTGACAAAAGTGGTATCGTGAGCGCTGTCTCTGGAAGGTGTCTACGACCGTGTCTAGTAGAGTCTTGATTATCGGTGTGTTGTGCACCACATCTATAATCGTGAGGCTGCAGACATTTAGGATTGGTTTCATTCTTCTCACTCTGAGATCGTGCGATAGAGTCAGTATTGTTGTGGTCGCCCTCCCTAACGAGTTATGTTGATCGCAGCCACGAAAGACAAAGAGCGTGACCGGGAATGACTATGTGGATTGCGTATCCAGGTTGGTAATGATTATAGTATAGTTGGTATTGTGACATACATCTATACGGAGTTACGTAGGAGGGTCAGACGCGTGTTGCCTAGAATGATTTTAGAGTACCAGGAATTGGTAAAGACTAACTAGATACCGGGAAGGTATGGAGTAGTTAAAGGATTTTCGCCAAGGTTTTGTGTTTTATTTCGAGATAATTGGGAAAAGATGAGCTGTCTGATACCACTGATAAGTCTCCGGAGAAACGGAGCTTCCCAAACGCTGAACTGTGACCCTAAGAGCGAGGATCAACAACTGGTGTACCTCTCTCTACCTGCGGCATGAAACGCACTTCAGCGAGGTCGATAACAGTACCAAGTATGTGAAATCGAAAGTATCAAGTAAAATCAAAGTATTTAAAACCATTTGCAAATACAGCCAGTTCAACTGCACATAGTGCCACAACATAAACAAGAGCAAAATAGATATAATGTAACTGGTCTTTTCTAGGCCGCGAATGATCGGGCAAGGCCAATCGCCCATAGTATCATTATGCGTGCTAATCACGACTTCCCGCACCGCATAGTCACACATGCACCCGCATGAGGTATTCCTCTCATCGGTAGCTAACCCCGGTACTCCTCGGACTCCCGCATCGCGCATAGTCTCATAGATCGCGTAGTCACACGCATCGCATAGGCATCCCCGCGACGGATAAAACACCCGAATGATCAATCTCGAACTCCCGCAGCCCGCATAGTCGCATTGCATCGCATAGCCGTATAGACCGCATCGGGTGGCAAGCCCTCGGTATAACAAGTCAAGGGGGTAGGTGATATAATAACAGTACAACGGGCTTACCGTTTAACAACATAAGCACAACAAGGGAAACCCATTTACACAAACATCACAAGATACTAACACTCGTAGCATCCTAACATGTTTACTTTTCAAATCAACAAGAAAGTATTACAAGGTTATCACAAACCAACACAATCAAGTTTATTCACACAAGGTACTTTCTACTTTATGTTAACAAGTTCGGGGTTTTTTTATCCCCAAAGTACTTCATACATTAACTCTTTAAAAGATCCGCTTCTTTCACAAAAAGTCACACAATACCCGTATATAAAAAATAGAGTGACTATCTTTTTAAGTAAACCAAAACACTTCCCTTTGTAAAATCAAGTAACAACATTATTTTCCAAACGTTCAAGTTTGCCTTATTTCAAATGCTCAAGTTTCTCATTTTCAAAAGGTTTCGTAGTTCATAGTTTTAATCACTTAATGATATAATTCTCCTTTAAAACAATTTGAGAAACATATGCCTTATGTGTGAGTAGGTTATTCTTGTTTATAACAATCTGATTAAAGCAGCCATGATCTAGGAAATGTAATATCATTTTGTCTCATCTTAGCTTCTATGCAGATGGAGGTTTCTACTGGTTTTAATAATACTTGATTAGTCAATGCATTTCCCTTTATTAGCGCTGCAGTGGTTTGTTCGATACTTATTCTGATTCAAATCAAGAAACATTATTCCCTTTAAAAACCAAGTACTCATTACTCACGAATGAGGTTTCACACTTTTTAACAAAATTCATATTAAATTAATTAAGTCAAGTCTCTTATCTTTTAAGATCAAGTCTCTTAACTTCTAAAATCAGTAACCCATTCTTTTTATCTTTCTTAAGCCATTATACCTAACTTCCCATAAAGCTAGTATAACTCTTAAGCTTTTAAAACCAAGTATTACTCTTCTTTCAAAAAGGTTTCTTACTTCTTTTGAAATACTTCAAGATTCTTATTATTCAGGCTTAAGTCAAAAGACATTGCCGTAAAACTGTTATACTCCGTATTTCCAGAGTATGTACGTGTGGGCGTACGTAGAAAATTTGAACTTGTATTAAGGCTTGGCCGAATTAATTTTGTTCACAACACCCGTTTAGAGTCGTTTTTCGACGAAACGTTTTCACAGCTTTCGTAGGGGAATTTCCGGCTATGTCATTTTTAATTTTTGCGGATTTTTCCGAGAGACGAAACGTGTTGGACCAACAAGAGGGCGCCACTTGGCACCCTCTCATTGGTGGATTTCAAATCGTCCATTGGACGAAAATGGCTAAGCTTGGCACGTTTTTGTGCCTTGGCACAAAGTCAAGGGTAGGTAGGATATTTGTGTTTGGTAAATCCTAGCCCTACACTTGCCTAACACATGGATTGATCTTGGCCTTTGGTTGGCCATCCTCGACCTATAAATACCTCCCTTTGATGAACTTCTTCATCCAAAAAATATTCTAAGTGTTAAAATCCTCCTCTCCCTTCTAGAGGTTCTCGCCCAAAAGCCTTCCGAGAGTTCCCTCTCCTGGGGTGCTAGCCTGGGGTACCCCCTGGCCTAGGTGTTTCCGGATAATACCCCCCGCGCTTGGTAGAAATACTCTCCACAGTATTGGTAGAATGCCCAAATTTCCTTAGCCAATACCTTGTAGTATTCTAAGGTTATACCTGTACAAAAGCCCGGATATACTATTATACTTCCCGTCACCAAACCGAAACCCTAGGAAATCTCCATAGTCCGTTGAGTATTGTGTAGAAGTTGGTTAGAACTTCTAAGGGTGGTTTAGAGCGGTTGAGCGCCTGAGTGGAGCTAAACGATTGCCCAGGATCGACTTTAAGCTAGGATAATTATGGGCTTATCGAGGTAATTATCTTGTCCCTCTATTGTAATTGGAAATTACATGATTGCTTGAATATATAGTTGAAGTATACTATATATTAGAACTGAACGTAGTTATTGGCAATGTCTTTTGACTTAAGCCTGAATAATACTTACGGCAATGTCTTGCGACTTAAGCCTGAATTTAAAGAGGAGTACTGAACTGTAATTACATAGGGTTGTATTACAGTAGACTTGTGTAGTAGTACCGTGGGTAGAATTGTACCCGTTAGGGTTAGATGCATAACCCCCCCCCCCTGGTTGGCTTGGTAGCCGGCCTCGATAGAGGAGGAGATTTACGCTGTCATGTGTGGGGAATCTTCGAATTTAGGTAGAATGTTCTACGATGAGATCTAAATGTTAATAAGCGCCTTGTGGCCTTATAGGTTGAAGTACTATGCGTGGCGCGATCTACTTGGCTTAGGGAGTAGCCGGCGGTTTGAGGTACTTGGAGCGTTTTGCTATTTAGTCGATAATCGTCGCGAGGTATGTGAACCTCTTCCTATCTCTTCTAGCATGATATGTGTGAACTATGTAGTACGGTAGACATACATGTGCTAAATGTATGTGATTGGGTTAAAACATAAAGTGTTATAACGACTTTATGGGAAGTTGGTTATAACAGCTTTATGTTGGTAAGAAAATACATGTGGTTTTTTTAAAAGGTACTGATTTGAACTATAACTGGCTTGTTATTTGTTAATAAAGAACTTGAAGTATTTCAAAAGATTTTTGAATCATTTTGAAAGAAGAAGTAATACTTGGTTTTTGAAAAACTTAAGAGTTATACTAGCTTTATGGGAAGTTAGGTATAACGACTTAAGAATGTTTCTTGATTTGAAATCGAATGTGTATCGACAAACCATCTGCGGCGTTAATAAAAAAATGCTTTTGACTAATTAAGTATTATTAAAACCGAGAGAAACTTCCATCCGCATGAAGCTAAGATGAGACAAAATGATATTTCCTAGATCATGGTCATTGTAATAAGATTGTTATAAACAAGAATATCCTACTCACATATAAGACTTATGTTTTTCGGATAGTTTTAAGGAGAATTATATTCTCAAATGAATAAGACTATGAACTACGAAACCTTTCTAAAATGAGAAACTTGAACATTGGAAATTAGGCAAACTTGAAAAGAATGTTGCTACTTGATTTTACAAAGAGAAGTAATTGATTTACTTTAAAAGGATAGTCACTCTATTTTATACTACGGGTATTGTGTGACATTGTGAAAGTAACGTATCTTTTAAAGAGTTAATGTATGAAGTACTTTGGGGATAAAAACCCGATCTTGTTAATCATATAGTAGAAGGTACCTTGTGTGAACAACTTGATTGTATTGGTTTGTGATAGCCTTGTAATACTTTCTTGATTGCTTTGATAAGTAAACGTGTTGGGATGCTACGTGTGTTAGTATCTTGTGATGTTTGTGTGAAGGGGTTTCCCTTGATTGTGCTTATTAACTATCAGTCGTTATGATAGTATTGTGGCATTCATCTCAAGAGATGATTCCGGGTTAAGCCGCCCTCCGTCGCGGGGTAGACTCGAGCGGTCGATGGACCTATGATTCGAGAATACCTCATGCAGTCGGGGCCTATGCGAGCTACGAGTTCGTGTTAGTATCGTCCTTTATGGGCACGCGGTCCATGTGGCCATGCGGTGCGAAGTCGGGGCGATCCGGGAGTAGCTACCCTCGATGCGAGGAATACCTCATGCGGGCGATGAGATTGGCCTACGCGGGTCGCGGGAGTTCGTGGTTAGGCAGCGTACGTGATCTGCGGGCAAGTGGCGGCTTTGATCATGTGACGGTCTAGACAGATCTTATGATCTGATTCATGACCTTGTTGGTGCGTGGGTTTTTAGTAGTCGGCTATGCCTTCGCACTTACCGTCTGATTTTATTATGACACAGTGGGACCCGTGTTCATGTGTGTTCCTTGGTGGTTTTATATCATAGACTGCCGGCAGTGAGGAAGGTATTCCACGGGCATGATTGATGTTGTGGGCCTGAGACCCATTGTTATACTTGAGTAATGACGTGAGGGCGTGAGTCCCTGACGTGACATGATCGCTTTGTTGTAATCGTAGTTTGGTTATCATACATGTCTCCGCTTTATATATCGCTATGATTTCATTTACGATATGTATTTTCATTTCACATACTCTGCATTTTTGTTATCGACCTCCTTGGGCTGCGTTCATCTGCGCAGTTGAGGTACACGATCGTTGATCCTCGCTCTTGGTCACGATTCGGCGTGTGGAAGCTCAGTTCCTCGGAGGCTTATCTTGGTATAGTCCTGTTGTTGTAGGTGCTACATTCGTGGTATGGCGGGCCCTATCCCGCCATTGTTGTCGTATCATTTCTTAGAAGTGCATGTAATCGTTGTGGCGGGGTTTGTAAAAAGGATTAAACTGCTCATTTGTAAAAGTTGTTATTTATATATCGAAAGGCAAGTTTTCCTCAGACATCGCTTTGTACTTCACTTGTTTCATGTACGTGTTTATGTTCGTGATTACTGATGTTGTGTCACTAGGTGCCCGGTAAGGCACGATCCACGGGCCGGTTCGGTCGTGACAAAAGTGGTATCGAGCGATTAATCCTCGGAAAGTGTCTCTGACCGTATCCATGAAGTCTTGATTATCGGTGTGTTGTGCACCACATCAATAATCGTGAGGCTATAGGATATTTTAGGATTGGTTTCTATTTTTCTCACTCGAGATCGTGCCTTAGAGTTGTGTTGTAAGTTGGACCCTCTAACGTATTTCTTTCCCTTCCGATATGCCTCGCGTAGGCAACCCGAGCCCGGGAGGCAAAGCGTAGGAGGCGAGTAAATCGAGAGGGTGGCGAGGGCACAGCCCAATCATTACCTAGGTAGTGCTTCATTCGGGATTTCTGCGACGTCACTAGCCCCAAGAGAGTTTGGCACGGCAGCGGCGATCCTACTGCGGCCATGATATATGAACCTTCGCGGCCAGAACAGAGAATTTAGATTGCAAAGCGACCACATTACTAGCTATAGATTTGGCTACAGAGAGTATACCGATGTACCGCGAGTCTTGAGGACTATTTAAAAGAGGTTGTGCAAGAGTAATTCTTGATTAGGCTTGAGCATGGCTCGTATGCGGGCTTATCTTGTGCGCAGCCGAGGCGATGTAGAAATCGGCGTGTTAACGAAGGACACCGTAAGAGGGCGAGCGGCAAGGTCCTTTAGTAACTTTCGAGGCGAGTCACCTCACGGCAGATCAGATTATGCACCTCCGCCCGGTGCAGTGGTCTTCCACGGAGTTCGTGACATTCGGGTATGCAGGAGTTGGTTAGAACTCGTGGCTTCCGGTTCCGATGTGACGCCATCCCGGGAATGTCATCTTTTAGGTTGGTACTTGTTGTACTATGACCGTCGTGTGCAGTGTCGAAGAGTGTCCTTGTAGGAGGACTTAGCCTTCAGATCGATGGGTAGTCGCCACCTTCCAGTTATGCGCCTGCAGGCGGTTTGATTTGAACGATTAAGGGAGTGAAGCGGTAGATATAGATATATCTTTAACCCTCTGAGATCGGTATGTGTGATAAGGTGAGTATACCTTAAGTGCTATGTTCTTATAACTGAATGTTAGTCGTGATTAGATCATGGTTGTTTAACCGAGTAAGATTTTGGGGATAGAGAAGGTGCGAGCCTTAGAGCTTTTACGTAGAGACCTTAGAGGTGAGGCCATCTCGAGAAAAGGTGTAGTGTTATGTTTGACCCTTATCGGAGTGCATAGTGCACGTGAGTTATGGTTGGGATAGGTCCCTAGTAGTATGGAATGAAAGGGGGTAGTTGAGCTAAGAAGACCTCTAGGTTTTCGTAACGTTATTAGTGAGACCATTAGAATCGGGGAACTAGTGTTGTGCTCGCTGGGGTCGGATTGAGGCCATGATGCGGGTCAACCCGCGGCTGTTTGGTGGTGGGGTCGGTTGTGGTGGTCGCCTTGTGGTAGGGTCACGAGGGTGTTAGGCCCATGTTCAGTTAACCAGCGTACGAGTTCGTGGATGCATTCGACCGGTGGTCGGGTCGATGGGGGCAACCCATCGTGTTCTTCGTTCGGGACCGTTTACTCGGCTGTGTTGAGTTATCTGAAGGGTTGAAAGGCTGCACGGGGTGCCTACCTTTACCTTATGTCAGACAGTGAAGCCCAGGTTGTGGTTATTTTCGTTTTCTAAAAAGTTTACGTGCAGGTTAAGAACTCGGTGAGTCTCGAATCGCGTTCGCCCTCGGGCGGTCGTGGATTTGAGGATAGTTGTGGGGATTGTTGTCTCTGTGGAGGTAGTGTTTGATCTACCATTTCGGTGTTCGGATATCGCCTTATGAAGCCTTGTAAGAGGCGGAAGTGTAAGTTCTTGGCCGATTGGTTCGAGGTTGGCAAGGTTCGATTGGTTCAGCTTGTTCCAGACCGTGGATAGTGAAGCTTGTCTAGAAGAAGTTACGCGGCTCGGAGAAATCGTGCGGATAATCGGCGACGCTTAGAGTTCGAGTTGGTCGGTCTTCTTGAAAGTACCACCGGGTTTGGGTGTGGCATGTTTGGAAAACAGAGGAACTTAGCGAGTTACTTTGGGCCTTTGTGAGTTCATGTGAAGGATAGGCGGGTTGCCTATATGTTAGCATTTGCCGTCCGTGGGAAGCGATCGTCCGGTCTTCAGATTGTGATGTTCGAAAAGTATCGGAGATCCATCCAGAGTGTTCCCACTTAATGATGACCACGTTAGAGATAGTAACCCGAGTTTTAGATCATCAAGCCGTATCGAATGTGGTAAGAGTTTGAGTGTCGACATCCTCGGGATCGCAGTTCCGGCACCATTTGTTGGGTCGTCGGAGCAAGGCTCGCGACAAAGTGACAAAGTGGTATCTCTGACGAGTAAAGAGAGAAGCGAGCATGTATGGCGAGCATAGATGTGATCATTTCTTTTGTAGAGAGAAGGTCCGAAGGAAGTATATGTGAGACCCTGGAGAGAGGTGGTTGTGGTGATGTTAGAGGTGTTTTCGTGGACTTGGATGAGTATTTTGCGTGATTGTTTCGTGGCCATGTGTGGAGTTTGTTCTCGTAAGTATAGTAGTGAAGACTATCTTCGCGCGCTTGTTTTGAGACTTAGAAGGAACATTCGGACGAATGTTTCTAAGGAGGAGAATGTTATACTCGTATTTCCGGGTATATGCGTGTGGGCGTGCGTAGAAAATTTGAACTTGTATTAAGGCTTGGCGAATTAATTTTGTTCACAACACCCGTTTAGAGTCGTTTTTTTAAACGCTTTCCACGCCTTTCGTAGGGAATTTCCGCTATGTCATTTTTAATTTTTGCGGATTTTTCCGGAGGCGAAGCGTGTTGGATCAACAAGAGGCGCCACTTGGCACCTCTCATTGGTGGACTTCAAATCGTCCATTGGACGAAAATGGCTAAGCTTGGCACGTTTTTGTGCCTTGGCACAAAGTCAAGGGTAGGTAGGATATTTGTGTTTGGTAAATCCTAGCCCTACACTTGCCTAACACATGGATTGATCTTGGCCTTTGGTTGGCCATCCCTTGACCTATAAATACCCCTCCCTTTGATGAACTTCTTCATCCAAAAAAATATTCTAAGTGTTAAAATCCCTCCCTCTCCCTTCTAGAGGTTCTCGTCCAAAAGCCTTCGCCCTCGCCGAGAGTTCCTCCTGGGGTGCTAGCCAGGGTACCCCTAGCCTAGTTGTTTCCGTATAATACCCCCCTCTCTTGGTAGAAATACTCTCAAAAGTATTGTTATAATGCCCAATTTCCTTAGCCAATACCTTGTAGTATTCTAAGGTTATACCTTTACAAAAAGCCCAGATATACTATTATACTTCCCGTCAGTCACCAAACCGAAACCCTAGGGAAATCTCCATAGTCCGTTGGAGTATTGTGTAGAAGTTGGTTAGAACTTCTAAGGGTGGTTTAGAGCGGGTTGGAGCGCTCGGAGTTGGAGCTAAACGATTGCCCAGGATCGACTTTAAGCTAGGATAATTATGGGCTTATCGAGGTAATTATCTTGTCCCTCTATTGTAATTGGAAATTACATGATTGCTTGAATATATAGTTGAAGTATACTATATATTAGAACTGAACGTAGTTATTGGCAATGTCTTTTGACTTAAGCCTGAATAATACTTACGGCAATGTCTTGCGACTTAAGCTGAATTTAAAGAGAAGTCTTACTGTAATTACATAGGGTTGTATTAACTTATAATTGTGTAGTAGTACCGTGGGTAGAATTGTACCGTTAGGGTTAGCTGCATAACCCCCCCCTGGTTGGCTTGGTCGCCGGCCTCGATAGAGGAGGAGATTTACGCTGTTGCGGGGGGGGGGAGGTGCTGCCGAATTTTCGGTAGAATGTTCTACGATGAGATCTAAATGTTAATAAGCGCCTTGTGGCCTTATAGGTTGAAGTACTATGCGTGGCGCGATCTACTTGGCTTAGGAGTAGCCATGGTTTGAGGTACTTGAGCGTTTTGCTATTTAGTCGATAATCGTCGCGGTATGTGAACCTCTTCCTATCTCTTCTAGCATGATATGTGTGAACTATGTAGTACGGTGACGCATGTGCTAAATGTATGTGATTGGGTTAAAACATAAAGTGTTATAACGACTTTATGGGAAGTTGGTTATAACGACTTTATGTTGGTAAGAAAATACATGTGGTTTTAAAAGTCTTGATTTGAACTATAACGGCTTGTTATGTGTTAATAAAGAACTTGAAGTATTTCAAAAGATTTTTGAATCATTTTGAAAGAAGAAGTAATACTTGGTTTTTGAAAAACTTAAGAGTTATACTAGCTTTATGGGAAGTTAGGTATAACGACTTAAGAATGTTTTACTGATTTCGGAAATCAGAATGTGTATCGACAAACCACTGCAGCGTTAATAAAAGGAAATGCTTTTGACTAATTAAGTATTATTAAAACCAGTAGAAACTTCCATCTGCATAGAAGCTAAGATGAGACAAAATGATATTTCCTAGATCATGGTCATTGTAATAAGATTGTTATAAACAAGAATATCCTACTCACATATAAGACTTATGTTTTTCGGATAGTTTTAAGGAGAATTATATTCTCAAATGAATAAGACTATGAACTACGAAACCTTTCTAAAATGAGAAACTTGAACATTGGAAATTAGGCAAACTTGAAAAGAATGTTGCTACTTGATTTTACAAAGAGAAGTAATTGATTTACTTTAAAAGGATAGTCACTCTATTTTATACTACGGGTATTGTGTGACATTGTGAAATAACGATCTTTTAAAGAGTTAATGTATGAAGTACTTTGGGGATAAAAACCGATCTTGTTAATCATATAGTAGAAGGTACCTTGTGTGAACAACTTGATTGTATTGGTTTGTGATAGCCTTGTAATACTTTCTTGATTGCTTTGATAAGTAAACGTGTTGGGATGCTACGTGTGTTAGTATCTTGTGATGTTTGTGTGAAGGGTTTCCCTTGATTGTGCTTATTAACTATCGATCGTTATGATAGTATTGTGGCATTCATCTCTTGAGATGATTCCGGGTTAAGCCCTCCGACGCGGGGTAGACTCGGTGGTCGATGGACTATGATTCGAGAATACCTCATGCAGTCCCGGGCTATCGCGGAGCTACGAGTTCGTGTTAGTATCGTCCTTTATGGGCATGCGGTCCACGTGGCCACGCGGTGCGAAGTCGGGGCGATGCCGGAGTAGCTACCCTCGATGCGGGAATACCTCATGCGGGCGATGAGATTGGCCTATGCGGGCTGCGGAGTTCGAGTTAGACGCGTACATTGATCTGCGGGCAAGTGGCGGCTTTGATCATGTGACGGCCTAGACAGATCTTATGATCTGATTCATGACCTTGTTGGTACTGTGGGTTTTTAGTAATCGGCTATGCCTTCGTACTTACCGTCTGATTTTATTATGACACGCGTGGGACCGGTGTTCATGTGTGTTCCTTCGTGCTTTTATATCATAGGCTGCCGGTGAGGAAGGTATTCCACGGGCATGATTGATGTTGTGGGCACGAGACCCATTGTTATACTTGAGTGATGACTTGAGGCGTGAGTCCCCGACTTGACATAGCGCTTTGTTGTAATCGTAGTTTGGTTATCATACATGTCTCTGCTTTATATGGCGCTATGATTTCATTTACGATATGTATTTTCAGTTTCATATACTGCACTGTTGTAATCGACCTCCTTCGCCCGCTGCGTTCATGCCGCAGTTGAGGTACACCATCGTTGATCCTCGCTCTTAGGGTCACATTCAGCGTGTGGAAGCTCGTTCCTCCGAGGCTTATCTTGGTATAGTCCCTGTTGTTGTAGGTGCTACATTCGTGGTATGGCGGCCCTGTCCGCCATTGTTGTCGTATCATTTCTTAAGTGCAGTAATCGTTGTGGCGGGGTTTGTAAAAAGGATTAAACTGCTCATTTGTAAAAGTTGTTATTTATATATCTTGAAAGGCAAGTTTTCCTCAGTTCTTGTTTTGTACTTCACTTGTTTCATGTACGTGTTTTATGTTCCGCTGATTACTCTGATGTTGTGTCACTAGGGTGCCCGGGGTAAGGCACCAGTCACGGGCCCGGGTTCGGGTCGTGACAAAAACTACGTTCAGTTAACACACGTACGTCTACCGTACTAAATATATTCCTTTTAAAATATCATGCTCAAGAGGATAGGAAGAATCACATACCTCGCGACGATTATCGACTATTAGCAAAACGCTCCACCGCTATAACTCGGCTAGTCTTGCCCATCTTCCAAGTAGATCACGCTACTCGTAGTACTTCAACCTATAACGGTTATATAAGTCTATCAATGTCTAGACTACTCTGTAGAACATTCTAAGCAGAGGCTTCTCTATTCTACGGAAAATCTAGCAAGACTTCCCAAGTTAAACTACACAAGTCTCATGTAAATACAGTCCTATGTAAGTCTGATTCAAACTTCTTCTGATGTGATTTTAGTTCAAGTCTTTTCTGTAATATCCTTCTATTACAGTTCAATTCTCTTTTATGAATCTTATATTCATTTCTATAATACAACAGTATGTAATTTCCAATTACAATATAAGGACAAGAGTATTTACCTCGATAAGCCCAAAATTATCCAAGTTATGTCGATCCTGAGCAACGTTTAGCTCCTACTCCGGGTGCTCCAACCCGCTCCAAACAACCCTTAGAAGTTCTACGCAACTTCTCTTAATACTTCAACCAACTGTGAAGATTTTCCTTAGGGTTTCGTTTTGTGACTGAAGGGAAGTATAGTAGTATTTCTGGGCTTTTAGTATAAGTGTAACCTTGGAATACTACAAGGTATTTTGGAATAGTAACTATACTTGGAGAATACTTTTCTACCAAAAAAAGGGGGGGTATTTCACGAGAACAACTCAAGAGGGGGGGGTGTATGTTTCGGCTAGCCCTCTAGGAGGGGGGGTTTCGGCCAAAGCCTCACCAAGGGCTTGGACGAGAGCACTAAGAGGAGGAGATTTCAAGACTTAGAAACAATTTGTGGATGAAGAAGATCTTCAACTAAGGGGGGTATTTATAGGCCAACCAATGGCCAAGATTAAGACAAGTGGTAGGCAAGTGTAGGGTGTGGATTTGGACAAGTGTGTGTGGGTCCCACCTTATCCATCTACCACACAAAATATCACAAAAAATATCCTACCAACTCCAAGCTTCAATTCGTCCAATTGACGCCCAAGAATCCGCCAATTTTAGGGTGACAAGTGTCGCCCTCTCGTTGGTCCAAAATATTTCATCTCTCGGAAAAATCCGCAAAAATAATAAATGACATAGCCGTAATTTTCCCTACGCAAGCTTTGGAAGACGTTTCGTCGGAAAACGATTCTTTTTGGTAGTTGTGCACAAATATTTCGTTCCTAGCTTAACTTAAGGCCTAAACTTTTATACGTACGCCCTCACGTATATACTCTGGAAAATATGGGGTATAACATTCTCCCCTCCTTAGAAACATTCGTCCTGAATGTTCCTTCTAAGTCTCAAAACATGCATGCGCCAGTATAGTCTTCACTACTATGCTTCCGAAAAACAATCATGCCACACCTGGCCATAAAATAACACACGCGCAAATACTTAATTCAAGTCCACGAGGAATCACTTCTAATATCACAAAAACTCCCACCCAAGGGCTAAAAGATACTCCATTCGCACCTTCACTTTACAAAAGAAATGATCACATCTATGTTCTTAACACATGCTCGCTTCTTCCCTTACTCGTCGTACCGCATTCGAACTCTTTCTCATAATTTATCACATTTATTCTTACGTTTCCAAAATCTCGGGTTACTACCTCGACTTGATCATCATTAATCGAACACTCTGGATGGATCTCCGATACTTTTCCGAACATAACAACATGAAAGACCGGACATACTGCCTCCTACGTCGGACGGCAAAGCTAACATATAGGCAACCTGGCCTATTCTTCACATGATCTGAAAAGGCCCAAAGTAACTCGGGCTAAGTTCCCTCTGTTTTCCAAAACTCGTCACACCCTTTCCGGGGTGGTACCTTCAAGAAGACCCACCGTCAACCTGAACTCCAAGCATCGTCGCCGATTATCCGCACGACTTCTGTTGACTCTGAGCTGCCAATAACCTCTTCTGGATAAGCTTCACCCTATCCGCATCCTGCTGAAACAATTATGAACCAACTATCTGAACCTTGCCAACATCGAACCGATCGACCGGCAACCTATACTTCCGCCCCTACAAGGCGTCATAAGGCGATATTCGAATACTGATATGGTTGCTATTATAATACATACTCAACCAAGAGGCGAATAATCCTTACAGCTACCCCTGAAATCCAAACACTGGCCTGAGGGGGAATGCGATACTGAGACTCACCTGAGTTCCTAACCCTGCCTGGTAAAACCTCCAGAAAAAGAAATAGCCATAACATGGGCTTCACTGTCTGTCTTAAGGTGAAAGTAGGCACCTCGTGCAGCCTTACAACTTTCCTGATAAAACCTCTCGCATAACCCTCTGCCGAGTAAACGGTCCTGACTGAAAGACAAGATGGGTTGACTTCATCGGCCCGACTACTGGTCGAACGCATCCACGAACTCGTACGCTGGTTTACTAAACTTGGTCCTAACACCCCCGTGATCCTATCACAAAGCGGGACCACCATAAACAGACCCCACCACAATACAGGTCGCGGGTTGACCCGCGATTGGTCTTCAACCCGACCCGCTATCGCGCAAAAACTCTTGTTCCCCGATCCGGAACAATCTCACTAATCAAGTCACGAAAACCTAGTGGTCTTCTTAGTTCAACTACCCTCTTTCATTTTATACAACTCAGGGTTTTATCACACAAACATATCTCACGTGTACTATGCACTCCGATAAGGGTCAAACATAAAAATACATCTTTTACTCGAGGTGGCCTTACCTCTAAGGTCTCTACGCATAAAACTCTAAGGCTCACACTTTCTCTATCCCCCAAATCTTACCCGGCTAACTAACCATGATTTCTAATCACAATTTACACAATGTTAACTGAACGTAACACTTAAGATATACTTATCTTATCACACATACAATCTCTAGAGGGTTAAGGATACACTTGTATCTACTGCTTCACTACCCTCTGTCGTTCCAATCAATCCTACCCTGCTGGGCGCAAGCATAACAAGTTGTCGAAGAAGTACGACACTCCCCACAATGACACTTACCACAACGGCCACACCGAGGTGGGGGTGGCCTCCTCTGGCTAACACCCCTTCCTCTCCGAACTACTGAATCCATGGCCCGATCTGGTAGGCTGAGTCCTCCTACTTGCATCCCTCCTACTAGGACATCCTTTCGACACATGGCCCTGACGGCCGCAGGTAAAACAAGCATCAACAAAAGATGACATTCCCCGGGATGACGCCTGTCATACTGTGAACACTGAGGGAAAACTGAACCCGACTGGCTAGAACCTACGTATAGCTGTGAACCGGAAGCCCTGGAGCTCTGACCAACTCCGGCATACCTCGAACGTCCTGAAGTTTGTGGAGGACCACTCTGCACTGGCGGAGGCGCATATCTAGTCTGCTGGTGAGGTGATTCGCCTCGAAAGTTACCAAAGGACCTTGCTGTCCTGGCCCTCTTCTGCTGATCTTGGTTAACCCGTCGATCCTTACGTTTCTCGGCCTGCTGCGCATAAGCCCGCATACGAGCCATGCTCAACTTGATCAAGAGCTACTCTTGCACAACCCTCTCTTAAATAGTCATCAAGATCCGTGATAAATCGATACCTAAAATACTCTCTGGTTGCTAACTCCCTAGCTAGTAACAGGGTTGCCTCTTTGCAATCTATTCTTTCTGCTACTGGTCGTGGGCGAAGGTTCAAGTCTCGTAGTGATGAGGAGCTGCTGCGTGCTAAACTCTGTTGGGGCTGGTGACGTCGCAGAACTCCCCGAATGAAGCACCACCCTAGGTGATGATTGGGCATGTGCCCTCGTAACCCTCTGAACTCTACTCGCCTCCTCTGCCTTGCCCATTCTGGCGGGTTGCCTTACGCGGAGGCATACGGTAAGGAAAGAAATACGTTAGAGGGTCCAACTTATAACACACTCTAAGGCACGATCTCGAGTGAGAAGAATGGAAACCAATCCTAAATATCCTATAGCCTCACGATTATTGGTGTGGTGTACAACACACGATAATCAAGAACTACTAGATACGGTCTGTAGACACTTTCCGAGGATTAATCGCTCGATACCACTTTTGTCACGACCGAACCGGGCGTGGTCGTGCCTTACCCGGGCACCCAAGTAGACATACATCAGAGTAATCAACGGAATATAAAACAAGACATGACATAATATGAAATATGAAATAGTTCATCTGAGAAAACTTGTCTTTCGGCATATATATATAACAACTAGAACAGTTACATCCCTATTTACAACTCTGCCCACAACAGTGCTACAGACCTCTAAGAATGATATGACAACAATGGCGGGACAGGCCCAGCCATACCCCTGAATGTAAGTACCTACAACGACAGGGGACTATACCACTGATAAGCCTCGGAAAGCGGAGCTTCCCAATGACGTGACCCTAAGGCGAGGATCAACAATCGTGTACCTCTACCGCGGCATGAACGCAGCCCGAAGGAGGTCGATAACAGTACCAAGTATGTGGCGAAAATGCGAAGTAAAATCAAAGTATTTAAAACCATTTGCAAATACAACCAGTTCAACTGCACATAGTGCCACAACATAAACAAGAGCAAAATAGATATAATGTAACTGGTCTTTTCTAGGCCGCGAATGATCGAAGCAAGGCCAATCGCCCAAAGTATCATTATGCGTGCCTAATCTGGACTTCCGCGATGCATAGTCACACATGCACCGCGTGAGGTATTCCTCGCGACGGTAGCTAACCCCGGTACCTCCCGACTCCGCGATCGCATAGTCTCATAGACGCGTAGTCACGCATCGCATAGGGCATCCCGCGTCGGGATAAAACACCGGAATGATCAATCTCGAACTCCGCACTCAAAGATAGTCGCACATTGCATAAAGCCGTATAGACCCGCATCAAGGGTGGCAAGCCCTCGGTATAACAAGTCAAGGGGGTAGGTGATATAATAACAGTACAACGGGCTTACCGTTTAACAACATAAGCACAACAAGGGAAACCCCTTTACACAAACATCACAAGATACTAACACGTAGATCCTAACATGTTTACTTATCAAATCAACAAGAAAGTATTACAAGGCTATCACAAACCAACACAATCAAGTTTATTCACACAAGGTACTTTCTACTTTATGTTAACAAGTTCGGGTTTTTATCCCCAAAGTACTTCATACATTAACTCTTTAAAAGATCCGCTTCTTTCACAAAAAGTCACACAATACCCGTATATAAAAAAATAGAGTGACTATCTTTTTAAGTAAACCAAAACACTTCCCTTTGTAAAATCAAGTAACAACATTATTTTCCAAACGTTCAAGTTTGCCTAATTTCAAATGCTCAAGTTTCTCATTTTCAAAAGGTTTCGTAGTTCATAGTTTTAATCACTTAATGATATAATTCTCCTTTAAAACAATTTGAGAAACATATGCCTTATGTGTGAGTAGGTTATTCTTGTTTATAACAATCTGATTAAAGCAGCCATGATCTAGGAAATGTAATATCATTTTGTCTCATCTTAGCTTCTATGCAGATGGAGGTTTCTACTGGTTTTAATAATACTTGATTAGTCAATACATTTCCCTTTATTAGCGCTGCAGTGGTTTGTTCGATACTTATTCTGATTTCAAATCGGAAACATTATTCCCTTTAAAAACCAAGTACTCATTACTCACGAATGAGGTTTCACACTTTTTAACAAAATTCATATTAAATTAATTAAGTCAAGTCTCTTATCTTTTAAGATCAAGTCTCTTAACTTCTAAAATCAGTAACCCATTCGTTTTATCTTTCTTAAGTCGTTATACCTAACTTCCCATAAAGCTAGTATAACTCTTAAGCTTTTAAAACCAAGTATTACTCTTCTTTCAAACAGGTTTCTTACTTCTTTTGAAATACTTCAAGATTCTTATTATTCAGGCTTAAGTCAAAAGACATTGCCGTAAAACTACGCTCGATTAACACGTCGCTCACCGTACTAAATATATTCCTTTTAAAATATCATGCTCAAGAGGATAGGAAGAATCACATACCTCGCGACGATTATCGACTATTAGCAAAACGCTCCACCGCTATAACTCGGCTAGTCTTGCCCATCTTCCAAGTAGATCACGCTACTCGCAGTACTTCAACCTATAACGGTTATATAAGTCTATCAATGTCTAGACTACTCTGTAGAACATTCTAAGCAGAGGCTTCTCTATTCTACGGAAAATCGGGCAGCACTTCCCTACCCGTTAAACTACACAAGTCTACTGTAAATACAGTCCTATGTAAGTACAGTTCAAACTTCTTCTGATGTGATTTTAGTTCAAGTCTTTTCTGTAATATCCTTCTATTACAGTTCAATTCTCTTTTATGAATCTTATATTCATTTCTATAATACAACAGTATGTAATTTCCAATTACAATATAAGGACAAGAGTATTTACCTCGATAAGCCCAAAATTATCCAAGTTATGTCGATCCTGAGCAACGTTTAGCTCCTACTCCGGGTGCTCCAACCCGCTCCAAACAACCCTTAGAAGTTCTACGCAACTTCTCTTAATACTTCAACCAACTGTGAAGATTTTCCTTAGGGTTTCGTTTTGTGACTGAAGGGAAGTATAGTAGTATTTCTGGGCTTTTAGTATAAGTGTAACCTTGGAATACTACAAGGTATTTTGGAATAGTAACTATACTTGGAGAATACTTTTCTACCAAAAAGGGGGGTATTTCACGAGAACAACTCAAGAGGGGGGGGGGGGGGTGTATGTTTCGGCTAGCCCTCTAGGAGGGGGGGTTTCGGCCAAAGCCTCACCAAGGGCTTGGACGAGAGCCTTGCTAAGAGGGGAGGGAGATTTCAAGACTTAGAAACAATTTGTGGATGAAGAAGATCTTCAACTAAGGGGGGTATTTATAGGCCAACCAATGGCCAAGATCAAGACAAGTGGTAGGCAAGTGTAGGGTGTGGATTTGGACAAGTGTGTGTGGGTCCCACCTTATCCATCTACCACACAAAATATCACAAAAAATATCCTACCAACTCCAAGCTTCAATTCGTCCAATTGACGCCCAAGAATCCGCCAATTTTAGGGTGACAAGTGTCGCCCTCTCGTTGGTCCAAAATATTTCATCTCTCGGAAAAATCCGCAAAAATAATAAATGACATAGCCGTAATTTTCCCTACGCAAGCTTTGGAAGACGTTTCGTCGGAAAACGATTCTTTTTGGTAGTTGTGCACAAATATTTCGTTCCTAGCCTAACTTAAGGCCTAAACTTTTATACGTACGCCCTCACGTATATACTCTAGAAAATACGGGGTATAACATGTACCTTATCCATCTACCACACAAAATATCACAAAATATCCTACCTACTCCATGACTTGAAATCGTGCAAATAACGCCAACTTGAGGGTGACAAGTGTCGCCCTCTCGTTGGTCCAAAATATTTCATCTCTCGGAAAAATCCGCAAACATAATAAACGTCGCAACCGTAATTTTCCCTTCGCAAGTTTTGAAAAACGTTTCGTCGGAAAACAATTCTTTTCGCTAGTTGTGCACAAATTTCGTCCCTAATACCTACTTAAGGCTTAAACTTTTATACGTACGCCCTCACGTACATACTCTGGAAATACGGGGTATAACACTGACTTAACTTTTTACTACCCGAGAAGGCCTTATATACCTAAGGTCTCGGTGGTTATCAACATTCTTAGGCTCGCAATTCCATGCTCCACGCCTACCTTATCAGTCCCCCCGTAAACGGGTACAAAAACCTCTTGTAATACCATAATCGTGTTGTCTTGACCACAACAACCATACTTACTCCATACGGATCTCACCCGTACCATTCCCTTAATCATACCACGTAGCTTAACCTATTAACATAGTCTTCCATTAAGTCCCTTAATTATAACCTCTTAAGGGTCCATTACATTCTCACACAACTCGTCATCACCTAATTATCTCAAATTAGCACGTAAAACCTTGATGAGAGTTCCTTAACTGTTCATACCTTCCCGGTATTTATTTAGTCCTTACAAAATCCTGGTAATCTAAAATTATTCTAGGCAACACGCGTCTGACCCTCATACATAAATCTGTATAGCTGTATGTCACAATACCAACTATACTACAAACATTACCAACCTGGATACGCAATCCACATCATCTTTCCTGGGTCACTGTTGCCTTTCTCGTAGCTGCAAACAACATAACCTGTTAGGGAGAGAAGACCCTAACCACACAGCTCTATCGCACGATCTCAGAGTGAGAAGAATGGAAATCAGTCCTAAATGTCCTGCAGCCTCCTGATTATAGATGTGGTGCACAACGCACCGATAATCAAGACTCTACTAGACACGGTCTGTAGACACTTTCCGAGGACTAACTGCTCTGATACCACTTTTGTCACGACCCGACCCCAAGGCGCGATCGTGCCTACTGGCACCCTTTGCATACATCGAGAGAATAGCAATGAACATACATAACTTATAAAATACTTAAACATAAAAATAGGAGCTCACGATCAAAGCGGGACCACCGCGCGATGTCATTAAGCAATCCTACTCGCGGGACTATTTCACCGCGTAGTCGTGTGGACCGCATGAGGTATTCCTCGCATAGTGTATCCGCCGCGTGGGACTATTTCACCGCATAAGCCCTTACGGACTCGCGTGAGGTATTCCTCGCGATAGGTTGTATCCGCCGCGTGGGGACTATTTCACCGCATAAGCCCCACGGACTCGCGTGAGGTATTTCTCGCATAGGTTGTATCCGCCCGCGTGGGACTATTTCACCCGCGTAAGTCCCACGGACTCGCGTAGGTATTCCTCGCGATAGGTGTATCCGCCGCGCGCGACTATTTCACCCGCATAAGCCCTTATGGACTCGCATGAGGTATTCCTCGCATAGGCTGTATCCGCCCGCATGGGACTATTTCACCCGCATAAGTCCTTACGGACTCGCATGAGGTATTCCTCGCATCGTGGGTAGTAATTTCACGGAATATGCAAATGCCACAAACCCGGGGAATGACCCCGTAATGAATAATATACCACTAGCACAAACCGGCTATCATACATAACATAAGCACTACTGGCTTATCATACAATATATAAGCAAGTTAAGAAATCCCTTAACTTCTTATTATTCTTGTTCATATACACTTTCACTTTAGTTTACTTAAGGCACTAACATGTCTTTTATAAAAATCCGGGAATTTAACCCAAGTACTACATACTTCCTGTCACGACCGACCAGACACGATCGTGCCCTACCTGGGCACCCTTTCTGTATACATCGAGAATAGCAATGAACATACACAACCGATAAAATGCTTAAACATAAAATAACAACAAAGTTAGCCGATAAGGCCACCTTCCGTAAACTATACAAATAAAGCGACATTTTTTTCTTTACAACCCAAACCACAATGTGACTACGCACTCTAAGAACAACAACTCAAGTGACGGGGCCCGCCATACCCTGAATGTACAACAACCGACAATACCGTGGATAAGCCTCCAAATAAAGGAGCTTCTCAACACCGGTGACAAAGGATCCTAAGAGCGAGGATCAAGAACTGCACTTCCACTGCGGTATGAACGCACTCACCGAATGAGGTCGAGATAACATGTACCAAATATGTGAAATCGAAATCAGTAATGAAATTATGTCTATAATAAAGCTGAGAGTATGATAACTCAATTAACAGTACACAGTGCCTTACTAACAATGAGAGTAACTAGGAGTATACGTACAACATAAAAATAGGAAACTCACGATCAAAGCAGAACCATCCGTCCGCAGTATCATTAAGCAATCCTACTCCTGGGACTATTTCACCCGCATAGGTCGTGCGGACCCGCATGAGGTATTCCTCGCATAGGATGTATCCGCCTGCATGGGACTATTTCACTCGCATAAGCCCATAAGGACTCGCATGAGGTATTCCTCGCATCGTGGGTAGCAAATCCACGGAAACAGGTGGTATAACTATCTTGGGGATTTACCCCTCAATTATACTCTTACCCTGAAGCAGGTGGTATAACGATCTTGGGGATTTACCCCTCAGATATACTCTTACCCTATCTCAACCGGCCATCATACATAACATAAGCACTACCGGCTTATCATACAAAAAGTAAGCAAGTTAAGAAATCCCCCTAACTTCTTATTCATATACACTCTCATTTTAGTTTACCTAAGGCACTAGCATATCTTTTATAAAAATCCGGGAATTTAACCCAAGTACTACATACTTCTACTCTTTAAAACAAATGACTCTTTTTAGTATAAAACTTCCAAGATACTATTAACCGTAGAATCAAGTCGAAATTACGTTTCAAGACAAGTCACAATACCTTTAGAAATAAAGTTAGGTTTCTAAATCAAGTGACTCCTTTTCTTATAAAACCTTAGGCAATTGATGCCTTAAAATCAAATTGCCTTTCATTAAATCAAGTCATCTATCTTTCCATAAAGCTAATATAACCAACTTCCCATAAAGTCGTTATATTCACTTTATACCTTAGTCAAGTACAATTTCCTATCCAAGGGACTTATACGTTTAAAACGAAACAAGTATCACATACTTTCAACTTACTTAAAGTCTCTTAACTTTTGAAAACCAAGATATCCTTAATATTTAAACAAGTGAGTTAATTCCCTAACTCAATCAACTTGGACATTCTTAAAATAATCCAAGGGTATCAAATGGACCTAGATTGTCAAAAACTTATACGTCTATCGTACTATACATTTACAACTTATTCATGCTCAAGAGATAAGAAAGTTCCACATACCTCTTCGGTTTAATCCACTTGCTAAGTCCAATTCGCCGTACGTAGTATTTCAACCTATAATGACCATAATACGTCTATTAACTTCTTACTTCAAACGTAGAATATTCCAAGTGCAAAGTCACTAAATTCTACGGAAAATCGGACAGCACTTCCTTTGTTTCTACATACTTTGCCACCTTTTTCAAGGCCGAATTCAATAACCAAACATGCCACATTTAAGGCCCAACAAAGTAGTTAACAATAGGGGATTACACGCTTAATCAAGACATGTAAAATTCCGCCCCACAATATATAACAAACTAGTCTAAACTACAATGTCAATTCGGCAATTTGGGCAACAATACCAATTCTTCTTCCAATTCTTTTCAATCCAAGTGGTTTAATATAACATGTTATCTAGCCACAATTGATTATAACTACTACAATCCTTAAGTAGGTAAACATGCGACGATTCTAATATCGACCAAATTGTATTTCAATTTCAAATGGCTAAACATGTCATTTTCGGATTTGAGCTTCCAAATTTCCATAACACTTATCAAACTTCATAACACATATCACATGATCATTTCTAACTTATAATAACATGGAATCTTCAATTACAAAAGTAAGATGAAGATTATACCTCATTTAGCCCAAATATGATCCAAGACTACAAGTCGATCCTTAGCAACGTTAGCTCCTCCTTTCGACGTTCCAATCCACTCCAAGCAACCCTTAGAAGCTTATGAAGAACTCATCTTCAAGTTCCAACTTCAAAGTAGAAGAACTCCTTAACTTTCCGCCTTGTGACTAATACAAAAACGCCACTTTTACGGGATCTTTCTATTGAGATACACTTACAATACCCTTAGGTACCTTGGTTTAAAGTATGGAGCCTATTGGACAACAAACAAAAAATTTCTCTTCAAACCCTTGCCATTGTTGTGAGCCTCACTTTGATTTTCTCTCAATTCTTGAAAAAATTTCCAAGTATGGAGACTAGTCTTGCACTAGTAGTGGTATAAATAAATAAAACAAGGGCTAGGATTCATCCAAATGGAAGGTCAAGATGTGGTCAATTATCTCAAGCTATTGACTTCTTGACTTAGTCAAACTTATCAAGCCAAAGTCTTTGCAAGACTTGATCATCTCATTAGTGGTCAAATGACCATTGTATCCATGTCCCAATTCGTCCAAGGTCATTAGGGGGGTGACACATGTCGCCCTCCCATTCGTCGCAATATTTCGTTTTCCGACAATTCCATAATTCCGATAAATTTTTACTCGTCTCTAACCTTAACATTTTTGAGTTCTTACGTACGTTCTTATAAACATATCCTGGAATTTCCGGGGTGTAACATTCTTCCCCCCTTAGAAACATTCGTCCCCGAATGTTCCTTTGGGAGTCAAACTTAAAGATAGCGACATAGTCCCCTTATAACCCCTACTTACCAATAATGCCACACGTGGCCACATAATAATACTCATACTAAAATGTCAAGTTGAACCCCATGTGTCAACGTCGGTTATCTGCATAAAGCTTCTGCTGACTCTAAGCTTACTAATAATCTTTCCCGGATAAGCTTCGCCTTATCCACAGCCCGTTGAATCAAGTCTGGACCAAATAACTGAACCTCGCCTATGTCGAACCATCCAACCGGCGATCTACACTTTCTTTCATACAAGGCCTCATACAGGGTCATCTGAAAACTGGAAGGGTATCTTTTATCGTACGTAACACAACAAGAGGCAATTTACCCTCCCAGCTATCTCTGAACTCAAGAACACAGGCCCGCCACCTATCCTCAAGTACCTGGATAGTATGCTCTGCCTGACCGTCGGTCTGACGGTGTAATGCAACACTGAGACTCACATGTGTCCCTAATCCCTTCTGAAAAATCTCCAGAAGTTATCCGTAACCGAGCTCATCTGTCTGTCATCATAAACGTAGGAACCCCGTGCAGTCTCACAATCTCTCGCTATACAAGCTAGCATAATCCTCAGCCGAGTAAGTAGTCCCAATACGGAAAAACACGGCTGGTTTCGCCAGCTTATTTACCATGACCCCAGGGGGTCGCACTTCCTCCGAGTACGATGCCACCCTGTAACAAAATCCATTTTAATTACCTCTCATGTCTAAGTCGGGGTCTAAATCGCCTGTAATAGCCCACTGGGCTTCTGGTGTTCAACCATGACCTGCTACTAATTCGGATATTAAGCAACAACTCTGCTACGTCCCTTTTCCGGTCATCTTACCAATACCAACATCTGAGGTCACGACACAACTTAGTTGACCCCGAACAGTTGGAGCAATAAGCACTGTATGCCTCCCCTAAAACCTACTGACTAGTCCTGCAGTACCGGGTACATGCAATTTATCCTCATTTCACAGCACCCCATCTGGTGCTACTCAAACAGGCTATTCTCTTCTCGGAGAGTCGTATCTGTCAGATCATAATCGATCCTCATCACGCCTCTTTACCTCCTCAACGACGGAAGACTCGGCAACCTCTCGGATCCAAACTTCATCAACCTTGGAAACAAAAAATCGAACCCCTCGGCTCATTAGCTAATGAATCTCACGGACCACGTCCTGTCTATCTGGCTGCCCATCTGACAGACTACCTATAGATCCACGACTAAGAGTATCTGTAACTGTCTTGGCTTTTGTCACGACCCGTTCCGGGGCCCGTGACTGGTGCCTTACCCGGGCACCCAAGTAGTCACACATCAGAGAAAATCATCGGAACATAAAACACAACATGAAATAATGCAAAGGAAACACATGTTTATCTGAAGAAAAGTTGTCTTTCGGCATATATATGTATAAAAACTTAGATCTGAACTGTCACGACCCGATTCCGGGGCCCGTGACTGGTGCCTTACCCCGGGCACCCCAGTGATCCAACATCAGAGTAAATCAGCGGAACATAAAGACAACACATGAAATGACAGAAGTATAAACAATGAAATAAGAAAAAAGCAACCAAAACGGTTACCTTCAGATATATATAAACAACAACTTTTTCAACATGAACAGTTTAATCCTTTTTACAAAACCACCGCCCAACAAGTACTCTGCACCTAAGAAATGATACGACAACAATGGCGGGACAGGCCCCGCCATACCACGAATGTAAACACCTACAACAACAGGACTATACCATCGATAAGCCTCGGAGAAACGGAGCTTTCCCAATCTTTGACTGTGACCCTAAGAGCGAGGATCAATGGCGGTGTGTACCTTTACTGCGGCATGAACGCAGCCCCAAGGAGTCGATCTGCAGTCAAGTATGTGAAACTGAAAATAAATCGTAAATGGAATCATAGAAGTCTATATAAAGCGGGAGACATGTATGATAACAAAACTACAGCTCCACAATAAACAAGCAATCATATCAAGTCGTGACTCACGCCAAAGTCATCACTCAAATATAACAATGAGTCTCACGCCACAACATCAATCATGCGTGGAATACCTTCCTCACCGCCAGCTTTATGATATAAAAGCACCAAGGAACACATATGAACACCAGGTCCCACGTGCATAATAACACCGTGCGGGGTAAAGTGCGAAGGCATAGCCGACTACTAACACCTACGCATTAACAAGGTCATGAATCGTATCATAAGATCTGTCTGCGTCACATGATCAAAGCCGCCACTTGCCCGCAGATCTAATGTCGCGTCTAGTCTCGAACTTCCCGCACTCGCATAGGCCAATCTCATCGGCCCGCATGAGGTATTCCCGCATCGAGGGTAGCTACTCCCGGCATCGTCACGACTTCGCGATCGCATGGCCATGGACCGCATGCCCATAAAGGACGCACACTAACCTGGAACTCTCGTAGCTCCGCATAGGCCCCTGGGACCTGCATGAGGTATTCTCGAATCATAGGTCCATCGACCCGCCTGAGTCTACCCCGCATCGGAGGGCAGCTTAACCCCCGGAATCATCTCAAGAGATGAATGCCACAATACTATCATAACGACTGATAGTTAATAAGCACAATCAAGGGAAACCCCTTTACACAAACATCACAAGATACTAACACACGTAGCATCCTAACACGTTTACTTATCAAAGCAATCAAGAAAGTATCACAAGGCTATCACAAACCAATACAATCAAGTTGTTCACGCAAGGTACTTTCTACTATATGATTAACAAAATCGGGTTTTTATCCCCAAAGTACTTCATACATTAACTCTTTAAAAGATACGTTACTTCGCAATACCCATAGTATATGAAAATAGAGTGATTATCTTTTTAAAGCAAATCAATTACTTCTCCTTGTAAAATCAAGTAGCAACATTCTTTTCCAATGTTCAAGTTTGCCTAATTTCCAATGTTCAAGTTTCTCATTTTAGAAAAGTTTCGTAGTTCATAGTCTTATTCATTTAAGAATATAATTCTCCTTTAAACAATCTGAGAAACCTAAGCCTTATATGTGAGTAGGATATTCTTGTTTATTACAATCTTATTACTACCATGATCTAGGAAATATCATTTTGTCTCATCTTAGCTTCTATGCGGATGGAGGTTTCTCTTGGTTTTATTAGTACTTAATTAGTCAAAACATTTCCTTTTATTAACGCTGCGTTGGTTTGTCGATACATTACGATTTCCAAATCGATAAAACATTCTTAAGCTGTTATACCTAACTTCCCATAAAGCTAGTATAACTCTTAAGTTTTTCAAAAAACCAAGTATTACTTCTTCTTTCAAAATGATTCAAAAATCTCTTGAAATACTTCAAGTTCTTTATTAACACATAACAAGCGCTTATAGTTCAAATCGATTACCTTTTAAAACACATGTATTTTCTAACCAACATAAAGTCATTATAACCAACTTCCCAAAAAGCCGTTATAACACTTTATGTTTTACACCAATCAAATACATTTAGCACATGTACGTCTACCGTACTACATAGTTCACACATATCATGCTAGAAGAAATAGGAAGAGGTTCACATACCTCGCGACGAGTATCGACTAATAGCAAAACGCTCCAAGTACTTCCAACCGTCGGCTACTCCTTAAGCCACGTGATCGCACCACACGTAGTACTTCAACCTATAAGGCCACAAGGCGCTTATTAACATTTAGATCCCTTCGGAGAACATTCTACAGAAAATTCGGCGCCTCCCCACAACAGTAAATCTCCTCTCTATCGAGGCCGCCACCAAGCCAACCGGGGTTATACGTCTAACCCTAACGGTACAATTCTACTCACGCGGTACTACTACACAAGTCTATGTCTGACACTATGTAATTACAACGGTATTCTTCTTTAAATTCGTGCTTAAGTCGCAAGACATTGCTGTAAGTATTATTCGGGCTTAAGTCAAAAGACATTGCGATAACTACGTTCAGTTCTATATATAGTATACTTCAACTATATATTCTAACAACATGTAATTTCCAATTACAATAGAGGACAAGATATTTACCTCGATAAGCCCATAATTATCCAAGTATAAAGTCGATCCCGGCAATCGTTTAGCTCCAACTCATGCGCTCAACCCGCTCCAAACTACCCTTAGAAGTTCTAACCAACTTCTTCATACTACTCCAACTAACCATGGAGATTTTCCTTAGGGTTTCGGTTTGGATGACGGTAAGTATAATAGTATTTCTGGGCTTTTCGTATAGGTATAGCCTTAGAATACAACAAGGTATATGGCTAAGGTAATTTGGGCATTATAACAATACTTTTGAGAGTATTTCTACCAAGAGGGGGGTATTATACGAAAACAACTAGGCTAGGGGGGGGGGTACCCCACGGCTAGCACCCCAAGGAGGGGGGGTGTATACCCCTCGGCCTACCACTGTGGGGAAACTCTCGCCGAGGGGGAGGAAGGCTTTTGGAACGAGAACCACAAGAAGGGAGAGGGATTTTAACACTTAGAAGATTTTAGGATGAAGAAAGTCTTCAACATAGGGTGGTATTTATAGGCCAACCAATGGCCAACCAATGGCCAAGATCTTGCCAAGTGCAAGGCAAGTGTAGGGCCAAGATCTTGCCAAGTGCCCCTTGACCAACTAACACACAAATATCCTACCAACTAAAGCCATTCCAATCGGCCACAATAACGCCTCACATCCATCAATTGGAGGGTGACAAGTGTCGCCCTCCCGTTGGTCCAAAATGTTTCGTCTCTCGGAAAAATCCGCAAAAATTAAAAATGACATAGCCGGAAATTCCCCTACGAAAGCTGTGAAAACGTTTCGTCGAAACACGACTCTAAACGGGTGTTGTGAACAAAATTAATTCGGCCAAGCCTTAATTACAAGTTTCAAATTTTCTACGTGCGCCCCACGTATATACCGGGAAATACGGTATAACATTCTCCTCCTTAGAAACATTCGTCCCGAATGTTCTTTCTAAGTCTCAAAACAAACGCGCGCCAGTATAGTCTTCACTACTATACTTACGAGAACAATCCTTGCCACACATGGCCACAGAAACAACTTGCGCAAAAAGCTTACATCCAAGTCCACGAGGAAACACCTCTAACATCACCATAACACCTCTCACCGGGGTCTAAAATATACTTCCTTCGCACCTACTTTACACAAAAAGAAAATGATCACATCTATGCTCGCGATACCACTGATACCATTTTTGTCACTTTGCGCGAGGTTCGGTGTCACTCGGCGACCACGAATGGTACCGGCCGCATGCGATCCGGAGGAGGTCGTACACTCGAACTCTTACTACATTCTCGATACGGTTTCCAAAACTCGGGTTACTATCCCTAACGTGGTCATCATTAATCGGGAACACACTGGATGGATCTCGATACTTTCCGATCATATCAATACGAAGACCGGACGTCGCCTCTAAGTCGGACGGCAATTGCTAACATATAGGCAACCCGCCTATTCTTCACATGAACTCAAAAGGGCCCAAAGTAACTCGGGCTAAGTTTTCCTCTGCTTTCAAAACTCGTCACACCTACCAGGTGGTACTTTCAAGACCGACCGTCAACTGAACTCTGGCGTCGTCGCCGATTATCCGCACGATTTCTCTGAGCTGCCAGGACCTCTTCTAGACAAGCTTTACTCTCTCCACAGTCTGCTGGAACAAGCCTGAACCAACTAACTGAACCTTGCCAACATCGAACCAATCGACCGGCAATTTACACTTCCGCCCCTACAAGGCTTCAAAAGGCAACATCCGAACACTGAAATGGTAGCTTAAACACTCCTCCACAGAGACAACAATCCCACGACTACCCCGAAATCACACACCGCCCGAGGCGAATGCGATTCGAGACTCATCGAGTTCTTAACCTGCTGGTAAAACTTTTAGAAAACGAAAATAGCCACAACTGGGCTTCACATCGACATAAGGTGAAGTTAGGCACCGTGCAGCCTTACAACCTTCTCGATAACTCAACACGGTAGAGTAAACGGTCCCGAAAGAACACGATGGGCTGCCCCATCGGCCCGACCACGGTCGAACGCATCCACGAGTTCAAATGCTGGTTAACTAAACTTGGGCCTAACACCTCACAACCTAACACAAGCGGGACCACCACAACCGACCCGCACCAAACCTACCGCGGGTTGACTCAAGCGCGCATGACAATACTAGCTCCCCGAAGGAAAACTCTCACTAATCACGTTACGAAAACCTAGCGGTCTTCTTAGTTCAACTACCCTCTTTCATTCCACACTACTCAGGGACTTATCCCACAAACATAGCTCACGTGCACTATGCACTCCTATAAGGATCAAACATAACACTACACCTTTACTCGAGATGGCCTTACCTCTAAGGTCTTTACGTAAAACATTCTAAGGCTCACACCTTATCTATCCCCCAAAATCTTACTCGGTTAACCCACCATGATTTCTAAACACAACTAACACACCGCTATCAGAACATAGCACTTAAGGTATACTCACCTGATCACACATACAGATCTCTGTAGGTTAAAGATATATCTATATCTACTGCTTCACTCCCCTTAGTCGTTCTAATCAAACCTGCCCCGTAGGGCGCATAGCTAGGGAAGATGACGAACTACCCACCGATCCTGAAGGCTAAGTCCTCCTGAGGACACTCTATCGACATCGACCACGGCGGTCGTAGTACAACAAGTACTAACTAAAAGACGACATTCCCGGGATGGCGTGCATCGCACATGACCGGAAGCCACGAGTTCTGACCAACTCCTGCATACTCCGAACATCCTGATATCCGTGGAAGACCACTCTGCACTGGCGGAGGTGCATATCAAATCTGCTGGTGAGGCGACTCGCCTCGAAAGTTACCAAAGGACCTTGCTGCTCTGGCCCTCCTCTGCTGTCCTTCGTTTAACCCGTCGATCTCTACGCTTCTCGGCCTGCTGCGCATAAGCCCGTACACAGGCCATGCTCAAGCCCAACTAAAGAATTACTCTTGCACAACCCTCTTTTAGATAGTCCTCAAGACTCGCGGTACATCGGTATACTCTCTGGTAGCCAAATCTATAGCTAGTAACAGGGTCGCCTCTTTGCAATCTAAATTCTGTTCGGTGCGTGGGCCGAAGGTTCAAATGTCATGGCCGCAGTAGGAACTGCCGCCGCCGTGCTAAACTCTGCTGGGGCTAGTGACGTCGCAAAACTCCCCGAATGAAGCACCACCCCAGGTGATGTTTGGGCCTGTGCCCACGTAACCCTCTGTACTCTACTCGCAGCTCCCTCGGCTGCCTTGCCCTCCTGGGCCCGGGTTGCCCTACGCGGAGGCATAACGGTACGGGAAAGAAATACGTTAGAGGGTCCAACTTACAACACAGCTCTAAGGCACGATCTCAGAGTGAGAAGAATAGAAACCAATCCTAAAATATCCTATAGCCTCCTGATTATTGGTGTGGTGCACAACACACCGATAATCAAGACTTCATCGATACGCGTAGACACTTTCCGAGGATTAACTGCTCTGATACCACTTTTGTCACGACCCGATTCCGGGGCCCGTGACTGGTGCCTTACCCCGGGCACCCCAGTGATCCAACATCAGAGTAAATCAGCGGAACATAAAGACAACACATGAAATGACAGAAGTATAAACAATGAAATAAGAAGACAGGCTAACCAAAAACGGTTACCTTCAGCATATATATAAACAACAACTTTTTCAACATGAACAGTTTAATCCTTTTTACAAAACCCTGCCCACAACAGTACTACAGACCTCTAAGAAATGATACGACAACAATGGCGGGACAGGGCCCCGCCATACCCCTGAATGTAAACACCTACAACAACAGGGTACTATACATCGATAAGCCTCCGAGAAAGCGGAGCTTTCCCAAATGTTGATCGTGACCCTAGAGCGAGGATCAATGGCGGTGTACCTTTACTGCGGCGTGACGCGGCCCGAAGGTCGATAACAGTGCAGAGTATGTGAAACTGAAAATAAGTACTGTAAATGGAATCATAGAAGTCTATATAAAGCAGGAGACATGTATGATAACAAAACTACAGTTCACAATAAACAAGCAGTCATATCAAGTCAGGGACTCACGCCCTCAAAGTCATCACTCAAATATAACAATGGGTCTCACGCCCACAACATCAATCATGCCCGTGGAATACCTTCCTCACGGCAGTTTATGATATAAAAGCACCAAGGAACACATATGAACACCAGGTCCCACCTGTGCCATAATAACACCGTACGGGGTAAGTACGAAGGCATAGCCGACTACTAACACCCACAGTACCAACAAGGTCATGAACTGTATCATAAGATCTGTCTAGACCGTCACATGATCAAAGCTGGCCACTTGCCCGCAGTATCTAATGTGCGCGTCTAGTCCTGGAACTTCCCGCAGCTCCGCATAGGCCAATCTCATCGGCCCGCATGAGGTATTCCCCGCATCGAGGGTAGCTACTCCCGGCATCGCCCCGACTTCGCGATCCGCATGGCCACATGGACCGCATGCCCATAAAGGACGACACTAACCGGAACTCGTAGCTCGCGCATAGGCCCTCGGGACTGCGTTAGGTATTCTCGAATCATAGGTCCATCGACCCGCTGAGTCTACCCCGCGTCGGAGGCGCTTAACCCTAATCATCTCAAGAGATGAATGCCACAATACTATCATAACGACTGATAGTTAATAAGCACAATCAAGGGAAACCCCTTTACACAAACATCACAAGATACTAACACACGTAGCATCCTAACACGTTTACTTATCAAAGCAATCAAGAAAGTATCACAAGGCTATCACAAACCAATACAATCAAGTTGTTCACACAAGGTACTTTCTACTATATGATTAACAAAATTGGGTTTTTATCCCCAAAGTACTTCATACATTAACTCTTTAAAAGATACGTTACTTATGATACCCATAGTATATGAAAATAGAGTGATTATCTTTTTAAAGTAAATCAATTACTTCTCCTTGTAAAATCAAGTAGCAACATTCTTTTCCAATGTTCAAGTTTGCCTAATTTCCAATGTTCAAGTTTCTCATTTTAGAAAAGTTTCGTAGTTCATAGTCTTATTCATTTAAGAATATAATTCTCCTTTAAACAATCTGAGAAACCTAAGCCTTATATGTGAGTAGGATATTCTTGTTTATTACAATCTTATTACTACCATGATCTAGGAAATATCATTTTGTCTCATCTTAGCTTCTATGCGGATGGAGGTTTCTTGGTTTTATTAGTACTTAATTAGTCAAAACATTTCCTTTTATTAACGCTGCAGTGGTTTGTCGATACACATTCTGATTTCCGAAATCAGTAAAACATTCTTAAGCCGTTATACCTAACTTCCCATAAAGCTAGTATAACTCTTAAGTTTTTTCAAAAACCAAGTATTACTTCTTCTTTCAAAATGATTCAAAAATCTCTTGAAATACTTCAAGTTCTTTATTAACACATAACAAGCCAGTTATAGTTCAAATCAGTTACCTTTTAAAAACCACATGTATTTTCTAACCAACATAAAGCTGTTATAACCAACTTCCCATAAAGCCGTTATAACACTTTATGTTTTACACCAATCAAATACATTTAGCACATGTACGTCTACCGTACTACATAGTTCACACATATCATGCTAGAAGAAATAGGAAGAGGTTCACATACCTCGCGACGAGTATCGACTAATAGCAAAACGCTCCAAGTACTTCCAACTGTCGGCTACTCCTTAAGCCACGTAGATCGCACCACACGTAGTACTTCAACCTATAAGGCCACAAGGCGCTTATTAACATTTAGATCCCTTCGGAGAACATTCTACAGAAAATTCGGCAGCACCTCCCCCCCCCCGCAACAGCGTAAATCTCCTCCTCTATCGAGGCCGGCTACCAAGCCAACCAGGGGGGGGGTTATACGTCTAACCCTAACGGGTACAATTCTACTCCACGGTACTACTACACAAGTCTACTGTAATACAGCCCTATGTAATTACAGTTCAGTATTCTTCTTTAAATTCAGGCTTAAGTCGCAAGACATTGCCGTAAGTATTATTCAGGCTTAAGTCAAAAGACATTGCCGATAACTACGTTCAGTTCTATATATAGTATACTTCAACTATATATTCTAACAACATGTAATTTCCAATTACAATAGAGGGACAAGATATTTACCTCGATAAGCCCATAATTATCCAAGTATAAAGTCGATCCTGGGCAATCGTTTAGCTCCAACCCGCTCCAAACTACCCTTAGAAGTTCTAACCAACTTCTACATACTACTCCAACTAACCATGGAGATTTTCCTTAGGGTTTCGGTTTGGTGACTGACGGTAAGTATAATAGTATTTCTGGGCTTTTCGTATAGGTATAGCCTTAGAATACAACAAGGTATATGGCTAAGGTAATTTGGGCATTATAACAATACTTTTGAGAGTATTTCTACCAAGAGGGGGGTATTATACGAAAACAACTAGGCTAGTGGTACCCCACGGCTAGCACCCTGAGAGGGGGTGTATACCCGCTCGGCCTACCCCAGCTGGGGAACTCTCGGCCGAGGGAAGGCTTTTGGACGAGAACCACAAGAAGGGAGAGGGATTTTAACACTTAGAAGATTTTAGGATGAAGAAAGTCTTCAACATAGGGTGGTATTTATAGGCCAACCAATGGCCAACCAATGGCCAAGATCTTGCCAAGTGCAAGGCAAGTGTAGGGCCAATATCTTGCCAAGTGCCCCTTGACCAACTAACACACAAATATCCTACCAACTAAAGTCATTCCAATCGGCCACAATAACGCCTCACATCCATCAATTGGAGGGTGACAAGTGTCGCCCTCCCGTTGGTCCAAAATGTTTCGTCTCGGAAAAATCTGCAAAATTAAAAATGACATAGCCGGAAATTCCCTACGAAGGCGTGAAAACGTTTCGTCGGAAAACGACTCTAAAGCGGGTGTTGTGAACAAAATTAATTCGGCCAAGCCTTAATTACAAGTTTCAAATTTTCTCGTGCGCCATGCGTACATACCGAAATACGGTATAACATGAACGATTACATCCCATTACAACCCCGCCCACAACGATTACTGCACTCTACGAATGATATGACAACAACGACGGGGCGGGGCCGTCATACCGCGAATGTAGCACCTACAACAACAGGACTATACGAAGATAAGCCTCCGAGAAACGGAGCTTCCCAAACGCTGACGTGACCACTAGAGCGAGGATCAACGGCGGGTGTACCTTTACTGCGGCATGAGCAGCGGCCCGAAGGAGGTCGATCTGGCAGTACCAAGTATGAAACGAAAATACGTAAATGAAATCATAGTAGTCTATATAAAGCAAGAGACATGTATGATAACGAAACTACAGTTCACAATAAATAAGCAGTCATGTCAAGTTAGGGACTCACGCCCTCAAAGTCATCACTCAAATATAACTATGGGTCTCACGCCCATAACATCAATCATGCCCGTGGAATACCTTCCTCACTGCCGGCAGTCTATGATACAAAAGCACCAAGGAATACACATGAACACCAGGTCCCACCTGTGTCATCATAAAACCGTACGGGGTAAGTACGAAGGCATAGCCGACTACTAAAACCCACAGTACAAACAAGGTCATAAACTGTATCATGAGATCTGTCTAGACCGTCACATGATCAAAGTTGGCCACTCGCCTGCAGTATCTAATGTGCGCGTCTAGCCCTGGAACTTCCCGCACTCGCGCATAGGCCACTCCAATGGCCCGCATGAGGTATTCCCCGCGTCGAGGGTAGCTACTCCCGGCGTCCGCTGGACTCGCATCCGCGTGGCCACATAGACCGCGTGACCATAAAGGCCGCACACTAACTGGAGCTCGTAGCTCGCATAGGCCCCGGGACCCGCATGAGGTATTCTCGAATCATAGGTCACACAGACCGCCGAAGTCTACCCGCGTCGGAGGCGACAACCTCCGGGATGATGTCAAGGTGAGTGGTACAATACCAACATAACGGCTGATAGTTAAACAACTTAAGCGCAATCGAGGGAAAACCCCTTTACACAAACATCACAAGATAATAACACACGTAGCATCCTAGCATGTTTACTTATCAAATCAACAAGAAAGTATTACAAGGCTATCACAAACCAACACAATCAAGTTATTCACACAAGGTACTTTCATACATTAATTCTTTAAGAGATCTGTTCTTTCACAAATAGTCACACAATACTCGTAGTATATAAAAATAGAGTGACTATCTTTTGAAGTAAATCAAAACACTTCTCTTTGTAAAAATCAAGTAACGACATTATTTTCCAAACGCTCAAGTTTGCCTAATTTCAAATGTTCAAGTTTCTCATTTTTCGAAAGGTTTCGTAGTTCATAGTTTTAATCCTTTAAAACAATTTGAGAAACATATACCTTATGTGTGAGTAGTTTATTCTTATTCATAACAATCTTATTACAGCAGCCATGATCTAGGAAATGTAATATCATTTTGTCTCATCTTAACTTCTATGCAGATGGAAGTTTCTACTGGTTTTAATAATACTTTATTAGTCAAAACATTTCCCTTTATTAGCGCTGCTGTGGTTTGTTCGATACTTATTCTGATTTCCGAAATCAGTAAAACATTATTCCTTTTTAAAAAAACAAGTACTCATTACTCACGAATGAGGTTTCACACTTTTTAACAAAACTCATATTAATTAACCAAGTCAAGTCTCTTATCTTTTTAAGATTAAGTCTCTTAATCTTCTTAAAGTCAATAAACCCTTCTTTTTATCCTTCTTAAGCCGTTATACCTAACTTCCCATAAAGCTAGTATAACTCTTAAGCTTTTAAAACCAAGTATTACTCTTCTGTTAAAAATGGTTCGATTCTTTGAAATACTTCAAGATTATTCGGGCTTAAGTCAAAAGACATTGCGTAATTATTATTCGGGCTTAAGTCAAAAGACATTGCCGTAATTATTATTCGATTAACACCGCGTCGTCTACGCATACTATATATACTTTAAAATAGCATGCTCAAGAGTATAGGAAGAATCACATACCTCGCGACGATTATCGACTATAAGCAAAACGCACCACGGCTGTAACCCGGCTAGCCTTGCCCACCTTTCAAGTAGTACATGCTACTCGCAGAACATTCAACCTATAAAGGTTATACAAGTCTATCAATGACTAGACTACTCTGTAGATTATTCTTCTGATGTGATTTCAGTTCAAGTCTTTTCTGTAATATCCTTCTATTACAGTTCAATTCTCTTATTTGAATCTTATATTAATTTCTATACAACTACGATGTAATTTCCAATTACAATAGAAGGTCAAGAGTATTTACCTCGATAAGCCCAAAATTATCCAAGTTATAATGTCGATCTGAGCAACGTTTAGCTCCTACTCAAGTGCTCAACCCGCTCCAAACAACCCTTAGAAGTTCTACGCAACTTCTTCTTAATACTCCATCCAACTATGGAGATTTCCTTAGGGTTGTGTTTTGTGACTGAAGGGAAGTATAATAGTATTTCTGGGCTTTTCGTATAGAGGTATCTTTGGAATACTACAAGGTATATGGCTAAGGTATTTTGGGTATAGTAACAATACTATGGAGAGTATTTCTACCAAGAGGGGGGGTATTTATACGAGACAACACCACAATGGGGGGTGTGTACCCCTCGGCCAACCCCACTAGGAGGGGGGTACTCTCGGCCAAGGGGGAGGGGACTCTCGGCCAAGGGGCCTCACAAAGGGGGGAGGGGGAGGCTAGGACGAGAACACAAGAAGAGGGGGGGGGGGAGGATTTTCAAGACTTAGCACAATTTTTGGATGAAGAAGTCTTCAAAGGGGAGGGGTATTTATAGGTCAAGCAATGGCCAACCAATGGCCAAGATCATGTCAAGTGCAAATCAAGTGTAGGGTCAAGATTCATCCATGTGTACCTTATCCATCTACCACACAAATATCACAAAATATCCTACCAACTCTCACTCTCCAAATCGTCCAATGCCGCCCCACACGTCCACCAATGAGAGGGTGCCACGTGTTGCCCTCTCGTTGGTCCAAAACATTTCGTCTCTCAGAAAAATCCGCAAAAATTAAAAATGACATAGCCGGAATTTTCCCTTCGCAAGTCTTGTAAAACGTTTCGTCGAAAAACGATTCTAATCGGGTGTTGTGCACAAAAATTCGAACCTTGCCTACTTTAAGCTTCAAACTTTTCTACGCACGCCCCACGCATACTGAAATACGGGGTATAACATTCTCCTCTCCTTAGAAACATTCGTCCCGAATGTTCCTTCTAAGTCTCAAAAACAAACATGCGCCAGTATATTCTTCACTACTATACTTACGAGAACAAACCTGCCACACCTGGCCACAGAAACACCTGGCAAAATACTTACATCCAAGTCCACGAGGAAACACCTCTGACATCACAAAAGCCCTTACCCGAGGTCTAAAATATACTTCCTTCGCACCTTCTCCTTACAAAAGAAATGATCACATCTATGCTCGCTATACATGCTCGCTTCTTCCCTTACGCGTCGTACCCTTCTCGTACACTCGAACTCTTTCTTACCATATCTCTGTTACTGATTCAGTTTCCAAATCTCTGGGTTACTATCTCTAACTTGGTCATCATTAACTGGGAATACTCTGGATGGATCTCCGATACTTTTCCGAACCTAACAACAGGAAGGACCGGACATACTGCCTCCTAAGTCGGACGGCAAAAGCTAACATATAGGCAACCTGGCCTACTCTTCACATGACCTGAAAAGGCCCAAAGTAACTCGGGCTAAGTTTCCTCTGTTTTCCGAATCTCGTCACACCCTTCCGGGGTGGTACCTTCAAGAAAACACACCGTCATCCTGAACTCCAAGCGTCGTCGCCGATCATCCGTACGACTTCTGTTGATTCTGAGCTGTCGATAACCTCTCCTGGATAGGCTTCACCCTATCCCCATCCTGCCGAAACAAGTATGAACCCACTATCTGAACTTTGCCAACATCGAACCAATCGACCGGCAACTTACACTTCCGCCCCTATGAGGCTTCGTAAGGCGATATCCGAATACTGAAATGGTAGTTATAAAACACTCCCTCAACAGGAGACAACAATCCTCACAGCTACCCCTGAAATCCAGATCGCCCGAGGCGAATGCGGTCGAGACTCACCGAGTTCCTAACCGCCTGGTAAAACTTCCGGAAAAAGCAGTAACACGGGCTCCATGCGCCATAAGGTGAAGGTAGGCACCTCGTGCAGCCTTACAACCTTCTTGATATAACATCTCGCATAACCCTCTGCCGAGTAAACGATCTTGACTGAAAGACAATACGGGCTGACCTCATTGGCCCGACTACTGGTTGAACGCATCCACGAACTCGTACGATGGTTAACTAAACTTGGGCCTAACACCCTCGTGACCCTACCACATGGCGGGACCACCACAAACTGACCCCACCATAAAACAGGTCGCGGGTTGACCCGCGGCATGGCCTCAACCCGACCCACTCTCGCGTAAAACCCTTGCTCCCCGATCCGGAACAATCTCATTAATCACGTTACGAAAACCTAGCGGTCTTCTTAGCTCAACTACCCTCTTTCATTTCACACAATTCAGGGACTTATATACAAATATATCCCACTTATATTAAGCACTCCGATAAGGGTCAAACACAAGAATAATTTTTTACTCAAGATGGCCTCGCCTCTAAGGTCTCTACGCATAAAACTCTAAGGCTCACACTTCTTATCCCCAATCTTCCCCTTTTAACTAGCCATGATATCTAATCACAATTAACACAACGCTATCTGAATATAACATTTAAGACATACACCTCTTATCATACCTACTAATCTCTAGAGGGTTAAGGATATACCTGTATCTACTGCTTTACTCCCCTTAGTCGTTCTAATCAAACACGCCTGTAGTGTGCAGCTAAGGAAGGTGACGAACTGGTAACTGATCATGAAGGCTGAGTCCTCCTACTAGGACATCCTTTCGACACATGGCCCTGACGGCCGCAGGTAAAACAAGTACCAACAAAAGACGACATTCCCCGGGATGACGCCTGTCATAATCTGAACACTGGGGAAAATCAATCCGGTTGGAACCTACGTGTAGCCGTGAACGGAAGCTCGAGTTCGACCAACTCCTGCATACCGAACGTCCCGAACCACCGCGGAGGACCACTGCATCGGTGGATGTGCATATCTAATCTGCTGCTGAGGTGGTTCGCCTTGAAAGTTACCAAAGGACCTTGTTGTTCTGGCCCTCTTCTGCTGTCCTTAGTTAACCCGTCGATCTCTACTTTTCTTGGCCTTCTGCGCATAAGCCCGTACACAGGCCATGCTCAAGCCTAACTGAAGAATTACTCTTGCACAACCCTCTCTTAGATATTCATCAAGACTCGCGGTACATCGGTATACTCTCTGGTAGCCAACTCCATAGCTAATGTGGTCGCCTCTTTGCAATCTATATTCTGTTCGATCTGGGCGAAGGTTCAACTTATCATGGCCGCAGTAGGAACTGCTGCTAAAGTACTAAACTCTGCTGGGGCTGGTGACGTAGCATAACACCCCGACTGAAACACCACCCCAGGTGATGATTGGGCCTGTGCCCTCGTAACCCTCTGTACTCTACTCGCAGCTCCGCCGGCGCCTGCCTCTGGGCGGGTTTGCCCTACGCGGAGGCATAGCGGTGAGGAAAGAAATACGTTAGAGGTCCAACTTACAACACGACTCTAAGGCACGATCTCGAGTGAGAAGAATAGAAACCAATCCTAGATATCCTATAGCCTCACGATTATTGGTGTGGTGCACAACACCGATAATCAAGACTCTTGGATCGATGCGTAGACACTTTCCGAGGATTAACTGCTCTGATACCACTTTTGTCACGACCCGTTCCGGGGCCCGTGACTGGTGCCTTACCCGGGCACCCAAGTAGTCACACATCAGAGAAAATCAGCGGAACATAAAACACAACATGAAATAATGCAAAGGAAACACATGTTTATCTGAAGAAAAGTTGTCTTTCGGCATATATATATATAAAAACTTAGATCCGAACAGTTACATCCCATTACAACCCTGCCCACAACAGTACTACAGACCTCTACGAATGATATGACAACAACGACGGGACAGGGCCCCGTCATACCCCTGAATGTAAGCACCTACAACAACAGGGGACTATACGAGATAAGCCTCCGAGAAAGCGGAGCTTCCCAACGCTGAAATGTGACCCAAGAGCGAGGATCAACGGCGGTGTACCTTTACTGCGGCATGACGCGGCCCGAAGAGGTCGGTCAACATGTACCAAGTATGTGGCGAAAATCACGTAAATGAAATCATAGTAGTCTATATAAAGCAGGAGACATGTATGATAACGAAACTACAGTTCACAATAAATAAGCAGTCATGTCAAGTCAGGGACTCACGCCCTCAAAGTCATCACTCAAATATAACTATGGGTCTCACGCCCATAACATCAATCATGCCCGTGGAATACCTTCCTCACTGCCGGCAGTCTATGATACAAAAGCACCAAGGAATACACATGAACACCAGGTCCCACCTGTGTCATCATAAAACCGTATGGGGTAAGTACGAAGGCATAGCCGACTACTAAAACCCACAGTACAAACAGGGTCATAAACTGTATCATGATATCTGTCTAGACCGTCACATGATCAAAGCTGGTCACTCGCCCGCAGTATCTAATGTGCGCGTCTAGCCCTGGAACTTCCCGCACTCGCGTAGGCCACTCCAATGGCCCGCATGAGGTATTCCCACATCGAGGGTAGCTACTCCCGGCATCCGCTGGACTCGCGATCCGCGTGGCCACATGCACCGCATGACCATAAAGGCCGCACACTAACTCGAGCTCTCGTAGCTCGCATAGGCCCCGGGACCCGCGTGAGGTATTCTCGAATCATAGGTCACACACCGCTGAGTCTACCCCGCGTCGGAGGCGACAACCTCCGGGATGATGTCAAGGTGAGTGGTACAATACCAACATAACGGGTGATAGTTAAATAACTTAAGCGCAATCGAGGGAAAACCCCTTTACACAAACATCACAAGATAATAACACACGTAGCATCCTAGCATGTTTACTTATCAAATCAACAAGAAAGTATTACAAGGCTATCACAAACCAACACAATCAAGTTATTCACACAAGGTACTTTCATACATTAATTCTTTAAGAGATCTGTTCTTTCACAAATAGTCACACAATACTCGTAGTATATAAAAATAGAGTGACTATCTTTTGAAGTAAACCAAAACACTTCTCTTTGTAAAAATCAAGTAACGACATTATTTTCCAAACGCTCAAGTTTGCCTAATTTCAAATGTTCAAGTTTCTCATTTTTCGAAAGGTTTCGTAGTTCATAGTTTTAATCCTTTAAAACAATTTGAGAAACATATACCTTATGTGTGAGTAGTTTATTCTTGTTCATAACAATCTTATTACAACAGCCATGATCTAGGAAATGTAATATCATTTTGTCTCATCTTAGCTTCTATGCAGATGGAAGTTTCTACTGGTTTTAATAATACTTTATTAGTCAAAAATTTCCCTTTATTAGCGCTGCTATGGTTTGTTCGATACTTATTCTGATTTCCGAAATCAGTAAAACATTATTCCTTTTTAAAAAAACAAGTACTCATTAATCAGGAATGAGGTTTCACACTTTTTAACAAAACTCATATTAATTAACCAAGTCAAATCTCTTATCTTTTTAAGACTAAGTCTCTTAATCTTCTTAAAGTCAATAAACCCTTCTTTTTATCCTTCTTAAGCCGTTATACCTAACTTCCCATAAAGCTAGTATAACTCTTAAGCTTTTAAAACCAAGTATTACTCTTCTGTTAAAAATGGTTCAGTATTCTTTTGAAATACTTCAAGATTATTCAGGCTTAAGTCAAAAGACATTGCCGTAATTATTATTCAGGCTTAAGTCAAAAGACATTGCCGTAATTATTATTCAGTTAACACACGTACGTCTACCGTACTATATATACTTTAAAATAGCATGCTCAAGAGTATAGGAAGAATCACATACCTCGCGACGATTATCGACTATAAGCAAAACGCACCACGGCTGTAACCCGGCTAGCCTTGCCCACCTTTCAAGTAGTACATGCTACTCGCAGAACATTCAACCTATAAAGGTTATACAAGTCTATCAATGACTAGACTACTCTGTAGATTATTCTTCTGATGTGATTTCAGTTCAAGTCTTTTCTGTAATATCCTTCTATTACAGTTCAATTCTCTTCTATGAATCTTATATTCATTTCTATACAACTACAGTATGTAATTTCCAATTACAATAGAAGGTCAAGAGTATTTACCTCGATAAGCCCAAAATTATCCAAGTTATAATGTCGATCCTGAGCAACGTTTAGCTCCTACTCCGGGTGCTCCAACCCGCTCCAAACAACCCTTAGAAGTTCTACGCAACTTCTTCTTAATACTCCATCCAACTATGGAGATTTCCTTAGGGTTGTGTTTTGTGACTGAAGGGAAGTATAATAGTATTTCTGGGCTTTTCGTATAGAGGTATCTTTGGAATACTACAAGGTATATGGCTAAGGTATTTTGGGTATAGTAACAATACTATGGAGAGTATTTCTACCAAGAGGGGGGGTATTTATACGAGACAACACCACAATGGGGGGTGTGTACCCCTCGGCCAACCCCACTAGGAGGGGGGTACTCTCGGCCAAGGGGGAGGGGACTCTCGGCCAAGGGGCCTCACAAAGGGGTGAGGGGGAGGCTAGGACGAGAACACAAGAAGAGGGGGGGGGGGGGGCGTATTTTAAAGACTTACAAAAATTTTTGGATGAAGAAGTCTTCAAAGGGGAGGGGTATTTATAGGTCAAGCAATGGCCAACCAATGGCCAAGATCATGTCAAGTGCAAATCAAGTGTAGGGTCAAGATTCATCCATGTGTACCTTATCCATCTACCACACAAATATCACAAAATATCCTACCAACTCTCACTCTCCAAATCGTCCAATGCCGCCCCACACGTCCACCAATGAGAGGGTTCCACGTGTTGCCCTCTCGTTGGTCTACAATATTTCGTCTCTCGGAAAAATCCGCAAAAATTAAAAATGACATAGCCGGAATTTTCCCTTCGCAAGTCTTGTAAAACGTTTCATCGAAAAACGATTCTAATCGGGTGTTGTGCACAAAAATTCGAACCTTGCCTACTTTAAGCTTCAAACTTTTCTACGTACGTCCTTACGTACATACTCTGGAAATACGGGGTATAACAGCTTTCCCCGGATGGTATAGGATATCGATAACACAATCCTCGAATAACTCTAACCACCGTCGCTGTCGCAAATTCTACTACCTCTGTCTGAAGGTATACCGGAGGCTTTTGTGGTCTGCACAAATATCCACATGAAGTCTATATATACTTCATGCCCCCAAATCTTCAAGGCATGATTTAACTGCTGCCAACTCTAAATCATGAGTGGCGTAAATTCCTTCCCTGCTTCCCTAACTACCGGGAAAACATAGGCTCTATCCTTATCGGGTTGCGTCAGCACACAACCTAGCCCAACAGCCAACGTGTTATCATAATAACTTAACCCTCTAGTCTCACAGGAGGGGTTAGAACTGTAGTCGTGGTCAACTTATCTTCCAATAACTGAAAGTCTTTCTTATTCCTGTGAAATATTCGGGTATCCTTAATCTCACTTTTGGTTCATGTTTCCCTTTCTCTGTTGCAACCAAACTTGGTCACTAACTTAGAATTGATTCTTTTGCTTGCCTCCTAGCTAAGACTTCCTGTCAATCATAATTTAGGGGGGGAGATTTCCTTGATCTCGTCAAGTAGTAACCCGATGCTACCACCTTTCCTCGAGGTGTTCTTACTGCCCATTATTTACTAATGGTCTTACACTAGTCTGGGGTAATCATATCTCGTGCAACTTACATAACCATAGTCGTATTCTCCTTTATCATTCCGGTCATATCCTTACCTTAGGCTTATTATTAGCAAAAGTATTTCTATCTTGATTCATAATCGTACAGTTTCATACAAGCGTACAACCTGCATTTATATCTTTACGATACTTCCCTGACCAATTCGTACGTCGTTCTTAATTTCCCCAACACAACACTTTTCCCACGGTTATCTACAGCTGTAACCTATGGCATGGCGATACCGAAGACCTTACCAGTCTCATATCCTGCGTCTAACAACATGGGTACACGCAACCCCATAATACGTAAATCTGTCCTTTTACGTAGGGGAGAGAACTTATCTCCCTTACTTAAACTTTCCTTGGAGTCACAACCCTAATCACAGGGTCCTCTCGCGGTCCAGTAAATATCTAATCATCACGCACCTCCTTAAAGTCATGTAGATTTTCAAAACCTACCAAAGATGCCCTCAGCTTTCCGCCGGCAGCACTCGTACTTATTTTATTCTTGCCTTGTATATTTTCCTAAAATTATCCGGAAGGTCGTGGCCCTGACCGCCACACCAAACCAACTCCAAGTACCTCCAAGAGCACTTAACATAAATTCCTTCAAATTCAATTATTACTTACTTTCTGCGTCAATTTACCTCAAGTGAACAAGTCACACGGACTTAAAAAAAACAATGATGCCAAAGAAGGAAGGATAATTCACTGGTTACTACCACTTCTCTTCCTTTACACTGGATAATCAGCTTACCAGAAAACTGGAATCGAGCCAATCTCTCTCTGCAGTCAACGTTGGCATAACAAGAGGCCAACTAGCCCGTACTCATAATGACCTCAATGTTTGTCATAACAGCTCTGCTAGGTCTGCTAGGGTCCAATGACTGTATCATTACCGGCAATCATCTACCCGCTCAGCTACCACCCAACACTCACGGGTGTAGTCACCTCGAAAGGTCCTCATGGATTCAGGCTCCATTTCTTTACACTTGGTTGCTCTCCTTTTTTTTCACTGGTCGTACTCTTTCCGTACTTCCAGACTTATACTAGTATATGTACATAAATTCCATACTAATTCTGGCCTCCACTCTTTGGAGTTACTAAATTAAACAATACAAGGCCCATTCCGGCTCTCACAACCTGGTTCCGGTGGAACACGTCCACGAACCCGTAAAATGATTAACTAAACTTAGGCCTTGCACCCTCGTGACACTGTCACGTAGCGAGACTACTACCAACTGATCCCATTTCATTTCAAGCTATGGGGCGACCCTTAATAGGTCCCCAACCCGACTCGGCGTCGTATTTAACTATATTCCTTGGTCTGACTTAACTTTTTTACTACCCGAGAAGGCCTTATATACCTAAGGTCTCGGTGGTTAACACATTCTTAGGCTCGCAATTTCCATGCTCCATGCCTACCTTATCAGTCCCCCCGTAAACGGGTACAAAACTTATCGTAATACCATAATCGTGTTGTCTTGACCACAACAACCATACTTACTCCATACGGATCTCACCCGTACCATTCTCGAAATCCCACTACGTAGCTCAATCTATTAACATAGTCTTCCATTAAGTCCCTTAATTAACCTCTTAAGGGTCCATTACATTCTCACACAACTCATCATCACCTAATTATCTCAAATTAGCACGTAAAACCTTGATGAGAGTTCCTTAACTGTTCATACCTTCCCGGTATTTATTTAGTCCTTACCAAATCCTGGTAATCTAAAATCATCCTAGGCAACACATATGTGACCCCCATACATAAATCTGTATAGTTGTATGTCCCAATACCAACTATACTACAAACATTACCAACCTGGATACGCAATCCACATAATCTTTCCCTGGTCATCACGCTTTCTCGTGAAGCAAACAACATAACTTGTTGGGAGACGACCCTAACCACACTCTATCGCACGATCTTAGAATGAGAAGAATGGAAACCAATCCTAAATGTCCTGCGACCTCACGGTTATAGATGTGGTGCACAACACACCGATAACCAAGACTCTACTAGACACGGTGCGTAGACACTTTCCGAGGACTAAGCGCTCGATACCACTTTTGTCACGACCGACCCGGGCCGCGGCGGTGCCCTACACAGGCACCCTTTGATATACATCGAGAATAGCGGTGAACATACACAATCGATAAAATGCTTAAACATAAAATAACAACAAAGCTAGTCGATAAGGCCACCTTCCGTAAACTATACAAATAAAGCAAGACATTTTTTTCTTTACAACCCAAACCACAATGTGACTACGCACCTCAAGAACAACAACTCAAGGGACGGGGCCGCCATACCACGAATGTACAACAACCGACAATACCGAGGATAAGCCTCGAAATAAAGGAGTTTCTCAACGGTGAACAGTGATCCTAAGAGCGAGGATCAAGAACTCGTACTCTACTGCGGCGTGAGCGCACCCGAAGGAGGTCGATAACATGTACCAAATATGTGGCCGAAATCGTAATGAAATCATAAGTCTATAATAAAACTAGAGATAGGTATGATAACTCAATTAACAGTACACAGTGCCTTACTAACAATGAGAGTAACTAGGAGTATACGTACAACATAAAAATAGGAAGCTCACGATCAAAGCAGAACCATCCGTCCGCGGTATCATTAAGCAATCCTACTCCTGGGACTATTTCACCCGCATAGGTCATGCGGACCCGCATGAGGTATTCCTCGCATAGGTTGTACCCGCCCGCATGGGACTATTTCACCCGCATAAGCCCATAAGTACTCGCATGAGGTATTCCTCGCATCGTGGGTAGAAAATCCACGGAAACGGGTGGTATAACTATCTTGGGGATTTACCCCTCAATTATACTCTTACCCTGAAGCAGGTGGTATAACGATCTTGGGGATTTACCCCTCAGATATACTCTTACCCTGGAGAAGGTGATATAACGATCTTGGGAATTTACCCCTCAGATATACTCTTATCCTATCTCAACCGGCCATCATACATAACATAAGCACTACCGGCTTATCATACAAAAAGTAAGCAAGTTAAGAAATCCCCCTAACTTCTTAATTCATATACACTCTCATTTTAGTTTACCTAAGGCACTAGCATATCTTTTATAAAAATCCGGGAATTTAACCCAAGTAATACATACTTCTACTCTTTAAAACAAATGACTCTTTTTAGTATAAAACTTCCAAGATACTATTAATAGTAATATCAAGTCGAAATTACGTTTCAAGACAAGTCACAATACCTTTAGAAATAAAGTTAGGTTTCTAAATCAAGTGACTCATTTTCTTATAAAACCTTAGGCAATTGATGCCTTAAAATCAAATTGTCTTTCATTAAATCAAGTCGTCTATCTTTCCATAAAGCTAATATAACCAACTTCCCATAAAGTCGTTATATTCACTTTATACCTTAGTCAAGTACAATTTCCTATCCAAGGGACTTATACGTTTAAAACGAACAAGTATGACATACTTTCAACTTACTTAAAGTCTCTTAACTTTTGAAAACAAAGATATCCTTAATATTTAAACAAGTGAGTTAATTCCCTAACTCAATCAACTTGGACATTCTTAATGTCACGACCCGATCTCGGGCCCGCGACTGGTGCCTTAGCCCGGGCACCCTAGTGATAACAACATCAGAGAAAATCAGCGGAAATAAAATTTAAACAGGAAACAAGAGACAACATAATAAAACAGGCTAACCAAAACGGTTACCTTTATGTATATACATAAAACTGAACAATTACAATCCTTTACAACCCTGCCCACAACAGTACTACAGACCTCTAAGAGTGTAATCATAACTATGACGGGACAGGGCCCCGCCATACCCCTGAATGTACAAGTACTTACACTGACAGGGGACTATACCAAAGATAAGCCTCCGGAGAAACGGAGCTTCCCAAACCGATGAACTGTGATCCTATGAGCGAGGATCCACAACCGATGTACCTCTACCTGCGGCGTGACGCGGCCCGAGAGGTCGATAACAGTACCAAGTATGTGGCGAAAATACTGTAAATGAAATCACAACAGTCTAAATAAAACAGGCGACATGTATGATAACCAGACTACAGTTTACTACATAAAGAAGTCATGCCATGTCAGGGACTCACGCCCTCAAGTCATCCCTCATGCCCGTGGAACTCCTTCCTCACTGCCGGCAGTCTAGGTATAAATCGTGTGATACGTATAACATGTCTCGGCCCATCCCATGGGACTTGAGGTGGAATCGTATGGTCACATTCCCGGTCCATCTCATGGACTCGGTGTCAAATCGTATGGTCACATTCCCGGTCCATCCCATATACTCGGTGTCAAATCGTATGGAATACATTCCCGGTCCATCCCATGGACTCGGTGTCGGATCGTGTGGAATACATTCTCAGTCCATCCCATGGACTCGGTGTAGAATCGGGTGGTATACATGTCTCGGCCCATCTCATGGGACTCGAGGTAGAATCGGCCATAACATTTAAACCCTCTTTTAAGACAGATTAAGATAATACCATGCTCTCCTTTTAAATCAAACTAAGGCAATATCATGCCCTCCTTTAAAAACCGAAACACTTTCCTTTTTAAAATCAAGTAACAACATTCTTTTCCAAAATTTCAAGTTGCATAATTTCAAATACTCAAGTCTCTTATTTTCGAAAGATTTCATAGTTCATAGTCTTAATCAAATAACGTAATCTCTTTTTAAAACAATTGAGTAACATATGCCTTATGTGTGAGTAGTTATTCTTGTTTATAACAATCTTATTAAAGCAGCCATGATCTAGAAAATGTAATACAATTTTGTCTTATCTTAGCTTCTATGCAGATGGAGATTTCTACTGGTTTTTTAATATAATTAATTATTTGTCAATACATTTTCCTTTATTAACGCTGCAGTGGTTTGTTCGATACTTATTCTCATTTCCGAAATCAGTAAAACATTATTCTTTAAAAACCAAGTACTCATTACTCACGAATGAGGTTTCACAACTTTTTTTAACAAAATTCAAGTCCTTAACATTTCATAAAACGTCATTTATAAGATAAGTCTCTTATCTTTTAAGATCAAGTCTCTTAACTTCTAAAATCAATAAACCATTATTTTACCTACATAAAGTCGTTATAACTAACTTCCCAAAAACCTATTATAACACCTTATGTTTTAAACCTACCAAAACTCGTTTAGCACACGTACGTCTACCGTACTACATAGTTCACAACAATCATGCTAGAAAATATAGGAAGAGGTTCACATACCTCGCGACGATTATCGACAATTAGCAAATAGCTCCAAAATCAGAACCTGCTAGCCTTTTCCACCCTTCCAGTAGAATACGCTACTCGTAGTATTTCAACCTATAAAGGCCACAAAACGTCTATCAACCTCTCGATCTCTTCGTAGAATATTTCCAAGTACAAGGTTCCTTATTCTACGGAAAATTCGGCAGCACCTCCCCCCCCGCAACCACATAAATCTCCTCCTCTATCAAGGCCCGCTACCGAGCCAACAACTCCAAGGGGGTTACACATCTAACCGGACGTGTACAACACTGCCCCACAATAATACTACAAGTCTACTGTAAATACAATCCAATGTAAATACAGTCCAATGTAAATACAGTTAAATTCTATCAATCTTCTATCCTCATATAATATACTCAAGTATAACTACTACAACATGTAATATCCAATTACAATAGGGGGACATAGATCATTACCTCGATAAGCCCAAAATTATCCAAGATTATAAGTCGATCCTGAGCAACGTTTAGCTCCAACTCCTTACGCTCCAACCCGCTCCAAGCAACCCTTAGAAGTTTCTAAACAACTTCGCTTAACACTTCAACCAAGCTATGAAGATTTTTCTAGGGTTTCGTTTTGCGACTATTGGAATAAAGTAGTATTTCCGGGCTCCTAGTATTGAAATAACTTTGGAATACTACTAGGGATACTAGGCTAAGGTATTTGGGATTTATACAACAATACAAGAAGTGGGGGAGGGTGGACGAAAACAAGGCTAAAGGGAGGGGATATTTTGCTTGGAAAGGCTTAAGTGTGGAATGAAATTAGTCATCAACTAAGGGGGTATTTATAGAGGATTCAAGGGTCAAGATCTATGCAAGTGTGTGGTCAAGATTGGGCCATGTGTGTGTGGGTCCCACCACACCACATGGCCAATGAATTGAGCTTCCAAGTGTGATGGCCACTTGGCGAGGAGACAGTGGCTAGCCACTGTCCTCCAGTCGGCCAAGGTGCCACATGGGGGTGACACGTGTCGCCCCCTGACTCGTCCAAAATATTTTGTCTTCCGAAAAATATCCAAAATATCGAAAACCTCAAAAACAAAGTGGGCCCCACAAAACCGTAAATTTCTCCCGTGGGTCCCACGTGACCATTTCCGAAAATAAAATCTCATAATTCTAATATAATCCAAGAAGCCCAAATACCAAATCTGGGAATCCAATTCCCATCAACGAACCTTTTTCCTTCACAAAACCCGGAAACTTTTCCGTCGAAAAATCACATCTTTCTTTCTTTCCAAAATTTCTGGCGTATTCTCATACGTACGTCCTTACATACATACCCTGGAACTACGGGGTATAACATTCTTCCCCCCTTAGAAACATTCGTCCCGAATGTTCCTTCTAAGTCTCCAAACGTACTTGCGCCGGTATTGTTATACCCCGTATTTTCAGAGTATGTACGTGAGGACGTACGTACAAAAGTTTTTAGCCTTAAGTAGGCATTAGGGACGAAATTTTGTTCACAACCCACGAAAAGAATTATTTTCCGACGAAACGTTTTCCAAACTTTGCGAAGGGAAAATTACGGTTGCAACATTTATAATTTTTGCGGATTTTTCCGAGAGATGAAATATTTTGGACCAACGAGAGGGTGACAAGTGTCACCCTCAAGTGGGCGGAAATTGTTGGACGAAAGTGGCACGTTTTTGGCCTTTGTTTTTGGTCAAGGGTTAGGTAGGATATTTTGTAGATATTTTGTGTAGTAGATGAGCAAGTGGGACCCACACACACTTGTCCAAATCTTGACCCTCCACTTGCCCACCACTTGTCTCAATCTTGGCCATTGAATGTCCTATAAATACCCCTCAAATGCAAGACTTATTCTTCATCCACAAATCATTCTCCAAGTCTCAAAACTCTCTCCCCCTTAAGTGTAGTTTTCGTCCAAGCTATCCCTCCCCCTTTGAGAAGCCTTGGCCGAAACCAACCCCCCCCCCCTCTTGAGTTGTTCTCGTAAAATACCCCCCCCCCTTGGTAGAAAAGTATTCTCCAAGTATTGTTACTATTCCAAAATACCTTGGCCCAAATACCTTGTAGTATTCCAAGGTTACACCTATACTAAAAGCCCAGAAATACTATTATACTTCCCTTCAGTCACAAAAACGAAACCCTAAGGAAAATCTTCATAGCGGGTTGAAGTATTAAGAAGAAGTTGCATAGAACTTCTAAGGGTTGTTTGGAGCGGGTTGGAGTGTTCAGAATAGGAGCTAAACGTTGCTCAGGATCGACATTAAAACTTGGATAATTTTGGACTTATCGAGGTAAATACTCTTGTCCTTCTATTGTAATTGGGAATTACATACTGTAGTAGTATAGAATGAATATAAGATACATAGAAGGATATTACAGAAGAGAATTGAACTGTAATAGAAGGATATTCTGAAGAAGAATTGAATCAAATCACATCGTAAGAATATTAAAGAAGAAAGTGACTGTACTTACATGGGAGTGTATTCTGATGAATTGTGTAGTTGTGGGTAGGGAAGTCTTTGCCCAATTTTCCGTAGAATAAGGAATCTATCTAGAATTATTCTACAGAGTAGTCTAGACGTTGATAGACTTGTATGACCGTTATAGGTTGAAGTACTGCAAGTAGCGTATTCTACTCGAAGGGTGGAAAGGGCTAGCCGGATTACAGTACTTTGGAGCTATTTGCTAATAGTCGTTAATCGTCGCGAGGTATGTGAGTCTTCCTATCCTCTTGAGCATGATATTTTAAAAGTATATATATATAGTATGGTAGACGTACGTGTGTTAACTGAACGTGGTTTTACTTCGATGTCTTTTGACTTGAGTTTTAAATAATAAGAATCTTGAAGTATTTCAAAAGAATTAAGAATCGTTTTTGAAAGAAGAGTAATACTTGGTTTTGAAAGCTTAAGAATTATACTAGCTTTATGGGAAGTTAGGTATAACGACTTAAGAGAGATAAAAAGAATGGTTTATTGACTTTAGAAGTTAAGAGACTTGATCTTAAAAGATAAGCGACTTGACTTAGTTGAATTGATATGAATTTTGTTAAAAAGTGTGAAACCTCATTCGTGAGTAATGAGTACTTGGTTTTTAAAAGGAATAATGTTTCTTGATTTGAAATGAGAATAAGTATCGAACGAACCACTGCAGCGTTAATAAAGGAAAATGTATTGACAAATAAGTAATTATATTAAAACCAGTAGAAACCTCCATCTGCATAGAAGCTAAGATAAGACAAAATTGTATTACATTTCCTAGATCATGGCTGCTCTAATAAGGATCGTTATAAACAAGAATAACTTACTCACACATAAGGCATATGTTACTCAAATTGTTTTAAAAGAGAATTATGTTATTAAGTGATTAAGACTATGAACTACGAAACCTTTCGAAAATGAGAAACTTGAGTATTTGAAATTAGGCAAACTTGAACTTGTGGAAAAGAATGGTGTTACTTGACTTTAAGAAGGAAAGTGTTTTGGTTTAAAAAGAAGGGCATAATATTGCCTTAGTTGATTTTAAAAAGGAAAACATGGTATTATCTTAATCTGTCTTAAAAGAGCGTTTAAATGTTATGGTCAATTCGACACCGCGTTCATGGGATGAACCGGGAATGTATTTCACACGACACGCTGCGTTCATAGGATGAGCGGAATGTATTTCACACGACACGCGTTCATGGGATGAGCCGAATGTATTTCATACGATTCCTATCGAGTCCCATGAGATGGGCCGAGACATGTCGATTCCTATCGAGTCCCGTGAGATGGGCGAGACATGTACGATTCCTATCGAGTCCCGTGAGATGGGCCGAGACATGTCGATTCTATCGAGTCCCATGAGATGGGCGAGACATGTCACGATTCCTATCGAGTCCCATGAGATGGGCGAGACATGTCGATTCCTATCGAGTCCCATGAGATGGGCCGAGACATGTACGATTCCTATCGAGTCCCGTGAGATGGGCGAGACATGTCGATTCCTATCGAGTCCCGTGAGATGGGCCGAGACATGTATTCCATACGATTCCTATCGAGTCCCGTGAGATGGGCCGAGACACGTATTCCACACCATTCCACCTCGAGTCCCATGTGATGGGCCTAGAAATGTTATCGTATCACACGATTTATACCTAGGCTGCAGGCGGTGAGGAAGCGATTCCACGGGCGTGAGGATGACTTTGAGGCGTGAGTCCACGATTTGACATATTTGTTTTATGTTGTGAATCGTAGTTTTGTTATCATACATGTCTCTGTTTTATTTTAGATCGTTATGATTTCATTTACGATATTTTTCATTTCACATACTTGGTACTTGTTATCGACCTCCTTCGGGCTGCGTTCATCTGCAGCAGTAAGTACACCGGTTGTTGATCCTCGCTCATAGGATCACAGTTCAGCGTATTGGGAAGCTCCGTTTCTCCGGAGGCTTATCTTTTGGTATGTTTCCCTGAGTTGTAGGTGCTTGTACATTCAGGGGTATGGCGGGGCCCTGTCCCGTCATAGGTGTTGTTACATTCTTAGAGTGCAGTATCTTTGTGGCGTGTTTGTAAATGGGGATGTAACTGTTCAAGTTTTATTATATATACATGCCGAAAGGCGATATTTTCATGGATAAACTGTTCTCATTCTATAATTGTTTCATGTCTTGTTTTATATTCCGTTGATTACTCTGATGTATGACTACTTGGGTGTCCGGGTAAGGCACCAGTCACGGGCCCGGGATCGGGTTGTGACAGGTATAGTCTCCACTACTACACTTACAAAACCGATCATGCCACCAATGGCCAGAATATAACCTATGCGCAAAACTCAAATCCAAGCTAACGAGGAATCACATCTAGTACACGTTCCACACTTCAGTTACTGCTTCAATTTCCTCTAACGCCATTCCCGGCCTTCACGATCCGATTCTGGTCGAACGCATCCACGAACCCGTACGATGGTTACCTAAACTTGGGCCTAGCACCCTCTTGACCCTACCACAAAGCGGGACCATCACAAATTTACCCTACCCCAAACCGGGCTGCGGGTTTGTCACGACCCGACCCCGGGCCCGTGACTGGTGCCTTACCCCGGGCACCCTAGTGATACAACATCAGAGTAACCAGCGGAATATAAAACAAGACATGAAACAATATGAATGAGAAACAGTTTATCTGAGAAAAGTTGCCTTTCGGCATATATATATATATATGAAAACTTGAGCGATTCATCCACTTTACAAACCCCGCCACAACAAGATTACTCTGCACTTAAGAATGTTATAACAAAATGACGGGACGGGGCCCGCCATCCCACGAATGTAAGTACCTACAACGACAGGGACTATACCACGAGATAAGCCTCGAGAAAGCGGAGCTTCCCAAAACGCTGACGTGACCACATGGCGAGGATCAACAATCGTGTACCTCTACTGCGGCATGAACGCGGCCCGAAGAGGTCGATCTAACAGTACCAAGTATGTGGCTCAAAATCGTAAGTGAAATCATAATAGTCTATTTAAAAAGCGAAGACATATATGATAACCAATTTACGATGCACAATATGTAGCGATCATGTCAAGTCGTGACTCACGCCTTAAAGTCATTACTCAAATATAACCATGGGTCTCATGCCCACAATATCAATCAAGCGTGGAATTCCTTCCTCACCGCGATCCATGATATAAAAGCACCAAGGAATACACATGAACACGTGTCCACTGTGTCATAATAAAACCGTGCGGGGTAAATGCGAAGGCATAGCCGACTACTAAAACCAGCAGTATCAATAATGTTATAAAGCGTATCACGAGGTCTTTCTAGACCGCACTACATGATCGGCCGCCACTCGCCCTCGGTATCAATGTGCGCGTCTAATCTCGAACTTACCGCGACTCGCATAGGCCACACATAGGCCCGCATGAGGTATTCTCGCGACGGGGTAGCTAACGCGGTACCTCTCGGACTCCGCGATCGCGCATAGTCACATAGACCGCATAGTCACACAGACCGCATAAGGCACTCCTCGCATCGGGATAATACACCCGGAATGATCAATCCTGGAACTCCCGCAGCTCCGCATAGTCACACAGACTGCATAGGCCATATAGACCCGCATCAAGGGTGGCAAGTCCTCGGTATAACAAGTCAGGGGGAGTATGTGATATAATAACAGTACAACGGGCTTAACGTTTAACAACGTAAGCACAACAAGAATAACCCCCTTACACAACATCACAAGACACTAACATGCGTAGCATCATAACATGTTTACTTATCAAACCAACAAGAAAGTATTACAAGGCTATCACAAACCAACATAGTCAAGTTATTCACACAAGGTACTTTCTATTTTATGTCAACAAGTTCGGGTTTTTATCCCCAAAGTACTTCATACATTAACTCTTTAAAAACCAAGTACTCATTGCTCACGAATGAGGTTTCACACTTTTTAACAAAATTCATATCAAGTCAATTTAGTCAAGTCTCTTATCTTCAAAAGATTCATAGATCATAGTTTTAAACACTTAACAACGAAATCTTCTTTTTAAAATAATTTGAGTAACATATGCCTTATGTGTGAGTAGGTTATTCTTGTTTATAACAATCTTATTAAAGCAGCCATGATCTAGGAAATGTAATACAATTTTGTCTTATCTTAGCTTCTATGCAGATGGAGGTTTCTCTCGGTTTTAATAATCCTTAATTAGTCAATACATTTTCCTTTATTAGCTTGCATTGGTTTGTTCGATACTTATTCTCATTTCCAAATCAATATAAGGCTTTCATAAACAATTAAGTAAACCGTTCCTTTTATCTCTCTTAAGTCGTTATACCTAACTTCCCATAAAGCTAGTATAACACTTAAGCTTTTAAAACCAAGTATTACTCTTCTTTCAAAAACGATTCTTAATTCTTTTGAAATACATCAAGATTCTCATTATTTAAAACTCAAGTCAAAAGACATCGAAGTAAAACCACATTCAGTTAACACACGTACGTCTACCGTACTATATATATTCTTTTAAAATATCATGCTCGAGGATAGGAAGAATCACATACCTCGTGGCGAAATCCACCGCCAAGTCGAATATGTCGCGCAGAGTATCAACCTATAATAGTCAAATACGCCTATCAACGTCTAGACTACTCAGAATATTCTAAGCGAAGGTGCTTATTGCTACGGAAAATCGGGCAGACTTCCTGCGCCTAACTACACAAGTCTCATGTCTGATACCCCATGTAATTACAGTTCAATTCTCTTCTTTTATACCATCCTTCTATATCTTATACTCATTTATAAACTACTATATGTAATCTCCAATTACAATAGAAGGACAAAGATATTTACCTCGATAAGCCCAAAATTTATCCAAGTTTAAATGTCGATCCTGAACAACGTTTAGCTCCTAATCCGTGCGCTCCAATCCGCTCCAAGCAACCCTTATACGCTCCTAACCAACTCCTCATTAAGAACCAACCTAAACAAGTGAAGAACACTAAGGTTCTTGTCCTCACAACTCTCGGCCAAGGTGAGGCTTTAGGGGCTAGGGTGTGAAATCTTTTCTAACCTTTGGTTAAAAACCTTCCTAATACACTAAGGAAGAATACTTAAGAGTTTAGGAATTTTTGGACAAAGTTTGGTTAAGGGAGAGGGGTGGGGGACGAGAACTATCAAGAGAGGGGGGGGTTTCGGATGAACCACTAGGAAGGGGGGGGGGGGGGGGGGTTGGGACGAGAACTTCTCAAAGGGGGAGAGGGATTTTGAGACTTGGAATCTGCTCAAGTGAATAAAGAAGTCTTGCACAAGAGGGGGGTATTTATAGAACCTTCAATGGACAAGATTAAAACAAATGGAAGGTGTAGATGTGGTAGCTTGTTCAAGTGAGGTCTTCCACCAAGTGTCCACCACAAAGTTGGGACATATGTCCACCACAACATTGGGACATATGTCCCCCACAACAATGAGCCAAGTGGCCTCCCACTTGCTCAAGAAAAACGTCCACAATGCCTCCCCCACATGCCCAAAAAAACGCACCTACCTACTCCCACTCACCCAAAGAAAATATCTTCCAAGACTTTGACCACTTGACCATGTCCACTTGGCCTACTATTTCGTCCAACCCATGCCAACTAAGGGTGACACATGTCGCCCTCCCATTGGTCCAAAATATTTCGTCTCTCGGAAAAATCCGTAATCGGTTAAAATATTAAAAACGTAGAATTTCCTTCACAAGTTCTAATCTTTTCCGTCGAAAGTTCACAATTTCATCCTTAACCTAAATAGGGCTTGTACAAACGTACGTACGTCCTCACATACATACTCTGGAAAATACGGGGTGTAACATTCTCCCCTCCTTAGAAACATTCGTCCCGAATGTTCCTTCTCAAGACAGATAACGATAAAGTTCCTCATAACTTAAACAGTTTGCAAATGCCACACATGGCCACAATATAACACACACGCAAATACTTAACTCCAAGTCCATGAGGAAACACCTCTAACATCACAAAAAGCTCCTACCCAAGGTCTAAAAGATACTCTCTTCGCACCTTTACTTCACATAAGAATTGATCACTTCTATACTCTTAACCCATGCTCGCTTCTCCCCTTACTCGTCGTACCTTCCTCGAACACTCGAATTCTTCTGGATAAACTTACCACATTTCTGTTATTGCTTCAGTTTCCAAAATCTCAGGGTTACTATCTCCAACTTGGTTATCATTAACTGGGAACACTCTGGATGGATTCTCCGATACTCTTCCGAACATAGCAACATGAAAGACCGGACGTACTGCCTCCTACGTCGGACGGCAAAGATAACTTATAGGCAACCTGGCCTATTCTCCAAATGATCTGAAAATGCTCAAGGTACCTCGGGCTAAGTTTCTCCTGCTTTCCAAATCTCGCCACGTCCTTCCGGGGTGGTACCTTCAAGAAAACCCACCGTCAACCTGAAATCCAAGTGTCGACGCCGATTATCCACACGACTTCTGTTGACTCTGAGCTGTCAATAACCGTTCCTGGATAAGCTTCACCTTATCCATTGCCTGCTGTATCAAGTCTGGACCAACTATTTGAACCTTGCCAACATCGAACCAATCGACCGGCAACCTACACTTCCGCCCATACGAGGCTTCAGAAGGCGACATCCGAATACTGAATATGGTAGCTATAATGATACTCACTCAACAAGAGGCACATAATCCTCACTGTACCCCTGAAATCAAAACATCGGCCCGAGGTGAATGCAATACTGAGACTCACCTGAGTTCCTAACCCTGCCTGGTAAAACCTCCAGACACAAAAGAAATAATAAAAGCGGCTCCACCGTCACAAAAAGTAAAAGTAGGAACCCCGTGCAGTCTTACCACCTTCCTGATATATAACATCTCGCATAACCCTCTGCCGAGTAAATAATTCTGACTGAAAGACAAGATGGGCTGACCTCCTCGGCCCGACTACTGGTCGAACGCATCCACGGACTCGTACGATGGTTAACTAAACTTGGGCCTAACACCCTCGTGACCCTATCACCAAGCGGGACCACCACAATTTTTCCTTTCTTCAAACCGGGTTGCGGGTTGACCCGCAATCTGGCCTCAACCCGACCCATTTATCGCGCCAAGCTCTTGTTTCCCGATCCGGAACAATCTCACCATTGAGTCACGAAAACCTAGCATTTCACACTACTCAGGGACTTATCACACAAATATATCCCACGTATACTAAGTACTCCGATAAAGGTCAACATAAATAAATCTTTTACTCGAGATGGTCTCGCCTCTAAGGTCTCCACGTATAAAACTCTAAGGCTCACACTTTCCCTATCCCCAATCTTACCCTTTTAACTAATCATGATTTCTAATCACAATTAACACAATGCTATCTGAACATCACACCTAAAATATACTCATCTTATCACACATACAAATCTCTAGAGGGTTAAGGATAAACCTGTGTCTACTGCTTCACTCTCCTTTGTCGTTCTAATCAATCCTGCTCTGTTGGGCGCATAGCTAGGGAAGGTGATGAACTAGCCACTGATCCTGAAAGCTGAGTCTTTATATCCGCGCCACCTCTGGTCGGAAAATTTCTCGCAAAATGGCCCTGCTGGCCGCAGGCATAACAAGTTGTCTGTTATACCCCGTATTTCCAGAGTATGTACGTGAGGGCGTACGTACAAAAGTTTTAGCCTTAAATTAGGCATAAGGGACGAAATTTGTGCACAACTTGCAAAAAGAATCGTTTTCCGACGAAACGTTTTCCGGACTTTGCGAAGGGAAAAATACGGTTGCAACATTTATAATTTTTGCGGATTTTTCCGAGAGATGAAATATTTTGGACCAACGAGAGGGTGACAAGTGTCACCCTCAAGTGGGCGGAAGTTGGGACGAAAACATGGCACGTTTTGCCTTTCATTTTTGTCAATGAGTTGGTAGGATATTTGTGTAGTTGATGAGCAAGTGGGACCCACAAACACATGTCCAAATCTTCACCCTACACTTGCCCACCACTTGTCTTAATCTTGGCCATTGATTGGCCTATAAATACCCCTCCAATGCAAGACTATTTCTTCATCCTCACTTGAAATTCCAAGTCTAAAAACCCTCTCCCCCTTAGTGTAGTTTTCGTCCAAGGCTCCCCCTCCCCCTTTGAGAGGCCTTGGCCGAAAAATTCCCCCCCCCCCCCCTTGCCTAGTAGTTTTCGTAAAATACCCCCCCCCCCCCTTGGTAGAAAAGTATTTCTCCAAGTATTGTTACTATTCCAAAATACCTTGGCCCAAATACCTTATAGTATTCTAAGGTTACACCTATACTAAAAGCCCAGAAATACTATTATACTTCCTATAGTCACTAAACGAAACCCTAAGGAAAATCTTCATGGCGGGTTGAAGTATTAAGAATAAGTTGCGTAGGACTTCTAAGGGTTGTTTGGAGCGGGTTGGAGCGCCCAGAGTAGGAGCTAAACGTTGCTCAGGATCGACATAAAAACTTGGATAATTTTGGGCTTATCGAGGTAAATACTTTTGTCCTTCTATTATAGTTGGAAATTATATACTAAAGTAGTATAGAAATGAGTATAAGATATAGAAGGATGGTATAAGAGAAGAGAATTGAATTGAAATCACATCAGAAGAATTTTAAAGAAGAAGATTAAAGCTTTACATAGGGTGTATTCTGATGAACTTGTGTAGTTGGACGGGTAGGAAGTCTTGCCCAATTTTCCGTAGAATAAGGAATCTGTATCTAGAATTATTATACAGAGTAGTCTAGACGTTAATAGACTTGTATAACCGTTATAGGTTGAAGTACTGCAAGTAGCGTATTCTACTCGAAGGGTGGAAAGGGCTAGTCGGATTACAGTACTTTGGAGTTATTTGCTAATAGTCGATAATCGTCGCGAGGTATGTGATTCTTCCTATCCTCTTGAGCATGATATTTTAAAAGAATATATATATAGTACGGTAGACGTACGTGTGTTAACTGAACGTGGTTTTACTCCGATGTCTTTTGACGTGAGTTTAAATAATAAGAATCTTGAAGTATTTCAAAAGAATTAAGAAACCTTTTTAAAAGAAGAGTAAGGCTTGGTTTTAAAAGCTTAAGAGTTATACTAGCTTTATGGGAAGTTAGGTATAACGACTTAAGAGAGATAAAAAGAATGGTTTATTGATTTTAGAAGTTAAGAGACTTGATCTTAAAAGATAAGAGATTTGACTTAATTGAATTAATATGAATTTTGTTAAAAAGTGTGAAACCTCATTCGTGAGTAATGAGTACTTGGTTTTTAAAAGGAATAATGTTTCTTGATTTGAAATCAGAATAAGTATCGAACAAACCACTGTAGCGTTAATAAAGGGAAATGTATTGACTAATTAAGTATTATTAAAACCAGTAGAAACCTCCATCTGCATAGAAGCTAAGATGAGACAAAATGATATTACAATTCCAAGATCATGGTTGCTTTAATAAGATTGTTATAAACAAGAATAACCTACTCACATATAAGGCATGTGTTTCTCAAATTGTTTTAAAAGAGAATTACGTTATTAAATGATTAAGACTATGAACTATGAAATCTTTCGAAAATAAGAGACGTGAATAATTGAAATTAGGCAAACTTGAACTTTGGAAAAGAATGTTGTAACTTGATTTTAAAAGGAGAAGTGTTTTGGTTTAAAAAGGAAAGTATGGAAGTTGTTTTGGTTTACTTAAAAATGTTAGTCACTCTTTTTTTATAATACGGGCATCGGGTGACCTTTGTAAAAGAAATGGATCCTTTAAAAAGAATTTAACGTACGTAGTACTCTGGGGTTAAAAACCTGGACTTTGGCATAAAATGAAAGCACCTTGAGTTGTGTGTAACTTGCCTATGTTTGCGTGTGATAGCCTTGTCGTGCTAGTATTGTATTTCTATACCGCCGCGTCTCTCAATGGAGGGTCGACTGATTTGTTATGATATTACTTGGACGTACCGGCAGTGACGGAGAATTCCACGGGTACGCTCATGTTGATAGTGTTATTCCATGGACTAGCTCTCCATGAGGTTTTATTGATTCGGCCTTGGTATCTTGTGGTTGGCTTTCGTACTTGCTCCGTCTCGTGGTTTATTCGGCCTTGGTACCTGGTAGTTAGCCTTCGCACTTGCCCCGTTCAGTTTAGTGGCGAAGTCTCGTGATACGGCCTTGGTATCTGGTAGTTAGCCCTCGTACTTGCCGTCATTTCGTGACACGGCGCGGTATCGGTAGTTGGCTTTCGTACTTGCCGTGACGGCCGTGGCGGAGTCTCGTGATACTGACCGTATCTGGTAGTTAGCCCTCGTACTTGCCGGTCAACGTGACACGGCCAGTATCTGGTAGTTGGCTTCGTACTTGCCGTGTCGACTCCGTGGTTTGATTGTTTAGTATTGTTAGTTCGGCTTTGGTATCTGGTAGTTGGCTTTCGTACTTGCCCCGGTCAGTTGATGATGCGGCCTTGGTATCTGGTAGTTAGCCTTCGTACTTGCCGTCACGGTTTATGACTCGTAGGACTTGGTGTTCATGTGTACTCCGTGTTATTATATCATGAGGCTGCGTGATGAGGAAGGTATTCCACGCATGATTGATGTTGAGCGTGAGACCCAGTTATATTTGAGTGATGCCTTTGAGGCGTGAGTCCACGACTTACATGATCGCTTATTTATTATGGGATCGTAGTTTGGTTATCATACATGTCTCCGCTTTATATAGACTACTATGATTTCATTTCTGATATTTTGATTTCACATACTTGGTACTGTTATCTTGACCTCCTTGGTGCGTTACATCTGCAGTAGAGGTACACCGATCGTTGATCCTCGCTCATAGGATCACGATTCAGCGTATTGGAAACTCCGTTTCTCCGAGGCTTATCTTTTAGTATAGTCCATCACATTGTAGGTACTTGTACATTCGTGGTATGGCGAGCCACATCGTCATGTTGTATAAAAACTCTTAGAGTGCAGAATCTTTGTTGTGGGCAGGGTTTGTAAAAAGGATTAAACTGTTCGGTTTGAAAGATTTGTATATATATTTTATTGGAAGGTGACCGTTTTGGTTATCCTGTTCTTATCATATATCTTGTTTCATTTTTAAGTTTTTATTTCCGCTGATTTTCTCTGATGTTGTATCACTAGGGTGCCCGGGGTAAGGCACGATCCACGCCCGGTTGGTCGTGACAAAAGTGGTATCGAGCGATTAATCCTCGGAAAGTGTCTACGACCGTGTCTAGTAGAGTCTTGATTATCGGTGTGTTGTGCACCATCTATAATCGTAAGTGTGAGACATTTAGGATTAGTTTCCATTCTTCTCATTCGAGATCGTGCCTTGAAGTGTGTTATAAGTTAGACCCCTCGACGCATTTCGTTTTTACGATTATGCCTCCGCGCAAGGCAACCGGGCGATTGGGCAAGCGGCGAGGAGGCTGCTAGTGGGATACAGAGAGAATGCGGCGCAGCGGTCGAGACACGAGATAGTGCTTGACGACGAGTTTTGACGCCACCCAGTGAGTTTAGGGCGCAGCGGTGGGCTGCCGAGACCACGATACTGAGCCTCCAATCCCACAGCCTGGAGCAGAGGAGATGGATTACAAAGAGATGGCCCAGTTATTGGCCAGGATAGTGGCAAGGCACGAGGATAAGCTGGATGCAGCGATTTCGATACCGGTAGTACCCGTAGTTCACCCGAGAGCGGATAGTTTGAGACTGCGGGACTTTCTGAGTTGCAGCCCGCCAGTGTTTTATGGATCAAGGCCGGAGGATGATCGCGAATTCATCCGGCGATTCTGACGGATCATGAGAGTGATCAAGGCTTCGGAGACCGAGTCGGTGGTCTTAGGTTCACATCGGCTGCGTGATACTGCAGTCGACTGGTTTGATTCGTGGGAGCTGTCCCGGGGAGAGCATGCACTTCCAACTGTATGGAACGAGTTCTCAGAGGCATTTCTTACACATTTTCTGCCTCGCATTTGCGAGGAGGGCTCGGTAACAGTTTTTGGTGTTGAGCGAAGCGAGCCTACGGTTCGGGAGTACAATGTGGAGTTCGACTCATTGGCTCGGTATGTCCCCGCGTTAGTAGCCAGTATGGAGGACAGAGTGCACCGCTACGTCACCGGGCTCGATGACTACTTGGCAGAGGCTTGTGCGGGTGTAGCTCATCAGTCGGGTATGGACATTGCCCGCATACAGGCTTATGCACTTGGGTGTGAGGAGCGGAGAGGTCGACGGAATGACCAGGATCAGCAGAAAAAGGCCAGGACAGCAGGGTCTTTTGGTGACTTTCGAGGCGGACCGCCTCAGCAGCAGACTAGTTATACACCTCCCCTAGTACCGAGTGGGCCTCCACAATCTTCGAGATGTTTGGGATATTCAGGAGCAGGTCAGGGCTCCCAGGTTTCAGATTTTCAGGGGAGTAGGAGTGCTCGTCGGATAAGGTCGCCCTTGTCTCAGTGTGGCCATTGTGGAAAACTTCATAAGGGAGAGTGTCGTACTAATTTGGGAGATTGTTATTCTTGCGGCCAACAGGGCCATTTGGCGAGATCGTCCAGGCCGAGTAGCACTGGTGGGATAGCACAGACTACGAAATCATTTGCGGGTTCTTCACCTTCCATAGCTAGGCAGGATGTTCATACACCGGCAGGCCACGGCAGAGGTCGCGGTGGAAGTTCCCAGTTTTAGCGGTCCTTTGAACCGCCTATCTTTTCAGGTATATCCTTAACCCTCTAGAGATTTGCATGCGTGTTATGATGATTATATGTTGAGTACTATGTACAGATAGCATTGTGTATATTGTGTTTTAGAGACATGGTTAGTTGAAAGAATAAGTATGGGGACAGGGAAGGTATGAACCTTAGAATATAACACGTTGAGACCTTAGGTATAAGGCCGTCTTGAGTAAAAGATTTATGTTTATGTTGACCTTTATCGGAGTGCATGGTATGCGTGGGAAATATTTGTGTGATAGGTCCCTGGGTGGTATGAAATAAAATAGGGTAGTTGAGCTAAGAAGACCACTAGGTTTTCGTGACTTGATTAGTGATATTGTTCCGGATCGGGGGAACAACTGTTTAGCGCGATAGCGGGTCGGGTTGAGGACCAATCGCGGGTCAACCCGCAGCCTGAAATGTGGTGGGGTCAGTTCGAGGTGGTCCGGCCAGGTGGTAGGGTCACGAGGGTGCTAGGCCCAGGTTTAGGTAACCATCGTATAAGTTCGTGGATATGTTCGACTAGAATCGGATCGTGAAGGCCGGGAATGGCCTTAAAGGAATTTGAGGCTAGTAAGATGACCAAGTTTGGAGGTAGCGACTCCAGATATTTTGGAAACTGAAGCAATGACTGAAGTATGGTACGTATACTAGAAAGAGTTCAAGTGTTCGAGAAGAGTACGACGAGTGAGGAAAGAAGTGAACGTGTGTCAGCAGAATAAAGGAGATCATTTTGTTGTGAAGTGAAGTTGCGAAGGGAGTATCCTTTAGACCAGGGTGGAAGCTTTTGTGATGTAGGAATGACTTCTCGTGGACTTGAGTTAAGTATTTGCGCGTGTGTTATTTTTGTGGCCAGGTGTGGCATTGGCAACTTGTTTAAGTTAAGAGGAACTTTATCGTTATCCGTCTTGAGAAGGAACATTCGGGACGAATGTTTCTAAGGAGGGGAGAATGTTATACCCCGTATTTCAGTATATGCGTGAGGCGTGCGTCTGAAAGTTTTAGCCTTAAAATAGGCATAAGGGACGAAATTTGTGCACAACTTGCAAAAAGAATCGTTTTCCGACGAAACGTTTTCCGGACTTTGCGAAGGGAAAAATACGGTTGCAACATTTATAATTTTTGTGGATTTTTCCGAGAGATGAAATATTTTGGACCAATGAGAGGGTGACAAGTGTCACCCTCAAGTGGGCGGAAGTTGGGACGAAAACATGGCACGTTTTGCCTTTCATTTTTGTCAAGAAGTTGGTAGGATATTTTGTGTAGTTGATGAGCAAGTGGGACCCACAAACACATGTCCAAATCTTCACCCTACACTTGCCCACCACTTGTCTTAATCTTGGCCATTGATTGGCCTATAAATACCCCTCCAATGCAAGACTATTTCTTCATCCTCACTTGAAATTCCAAGTCTAAAAACCCTCTCCCCCTTAGTGTAGTTTTCGTCCAAGGCTCCCCCACCCCCTTTGAGAGGCCTTGGCCGAAACATTCCCCACTCCGCCTAGAAGTTTTCGTAAAATACCCCCCCCCCCTTGGTAGAAAAGTATTTCTTCAAGTATTGTTACTATTCCAAAATACCTTGGCCCAAATACCTTGTAGTATTCCAAGGTTACACCTATACTAAAAGTCCAGAAATACTATTATACTTCCAATAGTCACTAAACGAAACCCTAAGGAAAATCTTCATGGCGGGTTGAAGTATTAAGAAGAAGTTGCGTAGAACTTCTAAGGGTTGTTTGGAGCGGGTTGGAGCTAAACGTTGCTCAGGATCGACATAAAAACTTGGATAATTTTGGGCTTATCGAGATAAATACTCTTGTCCTTCTATTATAGTTGGAAATTATATACTAAAGTAGTATAGAAATGAGTATAAGATATAGAAGGATGGTATAAGAGAAGAGAATTGAATTGAAATCACATCAGAAGAATTTTAAAGAAGAAGATTAAACTGTACTTACATAGGATTGTATTTACAGTAGACTTGTGTAGTTGGACGGGTAGGGAAGTGCTGCCCAATTTTCCGTAGAATAAGGAATCTGTATCTAGAATTATTATACAGAGTAGTCTAGACGTTGATAGACTTGTATAACCGTTATAGGTTGAAGTACTGCAAGTAGCGTATTCTACTCGAAGGGTGGAAAAGGCTAGCAGGATTACAGTACTTTGGAGCTATTTGCTAATAGTCGATAATCGTCGCGAGGTATGTGATTCTTCCTATCCTCTTGAGCATGATATTTTAAAAGAATATATATATAGTACGGTAGACGTACGTGTGTTAACTGAACGTGGTTTTACTCCGATGTCTTTTGACGTGAGTTTAAATAATAAGAATCTTGAAGTATTTCAAAAGAATTAAGAAACCTTTTTAAAAGAAGAGTAAGGCTTGGTTTTAAAAGCTTAAGAGTTATACTAGCTTTATGGGAAGTTAGGTATAACGACTTAAGAGAGATAAAAAGAATGGTTTATTGATTTTAGAAGTTAAGAGACTTGATCTTAAAAGATAAGAGATTTGACTTAATTGAATTAATATGAATTTTGTTAAAAAGTGTGAAACCTCATTCGTGAGTAATGAGTACTTGGTTTTAAAAGGAATAATGTTTCTTGATTTGAAATCGAATAAGTATCGAACAAACCAACTGCGGCGTTAATAAAGTGGAAATGTATTGACTAATTAAGTATTATTAAAACCGGTAGAAACCTTCATCCGCATAGAAGCTAAGATGAGACAAAATGATATTACATTTCCTAGATCATTCGCTTTAATAAGATTGTTATAAACAAGAATAACCTACTCACATATAAGGCATGTGTTTCTCAAATTGTTTTAAAAGAGAATTACGTTATTAAATGATTAAGACTATGAACTATGAAATCTTTCGAAAATAAGAGACGTGAATAATTGAAATTAGGCAAACTTGAACTTTGGAAAAGAATGTTGTAACTTGATTTTAAAAGGAGAAGTGTTTTGGTTTAAAAAGGAAAGTATGGAAGTTGTTTTGGTTTACTTAAAAATGTTAGTCACTCTATTTTTATAATACGGGCATCGGGTGACCTTTGTAAAAGAAATGGATCCTTTAAAAAGAATTTAACGTACGTAGTACTCTGGGGTTAAAAACTTGGACTTTGGCATAAAATGAAAGTACCTTGAGTTGTGTGTAACTTTGTTATACCCCGTATTTTCAGAGTATATACGTAAGGGAATACGTACAAAAGTTTAGCCTTAAGGTTTAGGCTTAGACGATTTTTTTTTGGGCACAACGCACAAAAAGAATCGTTTTCCGACGAAACGTTTCCACAGCTTTCGTAGGGTAAATTCCGGCTATGCCATTTCTAATTTTTGCGGATTTTTCCGAGAGACGAAACATTTTGGACCAACGGGAGGGCGACACTTGGCACCCTCCAATTGGTGGACTTGAATCGTCCATTGGACGAAATTGGAGAGCATTGGCACGTTTTTTGTGCCTTGTGCACAAGTCAAGGAGTTGGTAGGATATTTGTGTTTAGTTAATCCTCACCCTACACTTGCCTTGCACTTGTCTTAATCTTGGCCATTGGTTGGCCACCTCTTGACCTATAAATACCCCCCTTAGAGATGAAGAGTTCTTCATCCACAAATCTTTCCAAGTCTTGAAAATCCTCTCATCTCTCTTTGTAGCCTTTTCGTCCAACACCTCCCCCTTCCCTTGTGAAGGCCCTTGGCCGAATACCCCCCCCCCCCCTCTAGCCTAAGTAGTTTGGCCGAGGCCCCACTGCCTAGCCAAAACCGACCCCCCCTTCCTTGGTAGAAAAGTTGCCTTCTTGTGTTGTTATAATGCCCAAAATACCCTAGCCCAAATACCTTAGTACTTAGTAGAAGTTGTGAAGAACTTCTAAGGTTTCCTTGGAGCATACAACTTAGGAGCAAAACCTTGCTCAGTGCGACTTTATCTAGGATATTATTGGGCTTACCGAGGTAACTAATCCTAACCCTCTTTTGAATTAGAGAATACTTACATTGTAGTATAAGAATAAGTATAAATACTTAGAAGAATATTGCAGAATAAATTGAATGTTATCACGATGAAGGGTTTAAAGAAGAATAATCAAAGCTGTCTTACATAGAATTTGTTTTCACGATGAACTTATATAGCTCAGGGTAGGAAGTGCTGCCCGACTTTCCGTAGAATTGTGAACCCTCTGTTTAGAATGACCTTGAGTAGTCTTTGATAGATGTCTGTGACTATTATAGGTGACTCTGCGCGACATATTGACTTGGCGGTGGTTTTATTTGAGAAGGTATGTGATTCTCCTAAAGCATGATATTTTACAATATATATATAGTGCGGTGAGCGTACATGTGTTAAGCGAATAATAACTACGGCAATGTCTTTGACTTAAGCTGAATAATACTTTCGGCAATGCCTCACTTAAGCTGAATAATACTTACGGCGATGCCTCACGGCTTAAGCTGAATAATAAAGAATCGAAAGCATTTCAAAAGAATCTTGAATCATTTTTTGTAAGAGAACTAGCGGTTTTAAAGCGAAGCTTAAGAGTTATACTAGCTTTATGGGAAGTTAGGTATAACCACTTAAGATTAATAAAAGGAACAGTTTACCTATGTGTTTGTAACAAGACTTATATTGATTGGTGAAAAGAATAAAATGGTTTGATAAGTGGACATGATATGATGCTATGTGTGTTAGTGTCTTGTAACGTTTGTGTAAAAGAGTATTCTTGTTGTGCTTATGTTGTTTAACGATAAGCTGTTAGGTTAGTGTAACATCACTCACCTCTTGACATATTTCCGGGTTAAGCCGCCTCCGTCGGGGGTAGACTTCGGTGATGCAGGACCGTGATTCGAGAATACCTCATGCGGGTCCAAGGGACCTATGCGGAGCTACGGGAGTTCCAGGTTAGTGTGCGGGGTTATACCTCATGCGGTCTATGTGGCCATGCGGACTACGAGTCCAGGACGATGCCGAGGAGTAGCTACCCTCGATGCGGGGTTATATACCCTATGCGGGCCTATGTGATTGGCCTATGCGGACTACGGGAGTCCAGGATTAGGCTTGCATGGTGATACTACGGGCAATTGGCCTGCCCGATCATTCGCGACCTAGAAAAGACACATTACGATTTACCTATTCTTTGCTCTTGTTTGTGATGTGCATGTGCGGTTTCCTTGGTTGCTTCATACATACTTGCAAAGCTGTTTTAAAATGATATGTTTCATTTAAGTATTTTCTGATTTCATATACTTAGTACTGTTATCGACCTCCTTGAGGGCTGCGTTCATGCCGCAGTAAGGGCAAGCAGTGCTAGATCCACATTCTTAGGATCTCTACGTTGGTGTCGTGAGCTCCATCCTTTCTGAGGCTCTACTTTTGGGTATGATCTCACTGTTGTAGATAGTTTTATGCTGATCGAGGGTATGGCGGGCCCTGTCGCCATAGTTGTATATTTCCTTAGAGTGCTGTAGTCATGTTATGCGATTGTCGGATGTAGCGCTAAACCATGTTTATATATATATCGAAAGCGATGTTTTCTCACATAAAGCGTATCTTATTTTATAAAGCTGTTTCATGTCTTGCTTTATATTTCCGATTACTCGATGTATGACTACTTGGGTGCCCGGTAAGGCACGATCCACGAACCGGAATGGGTCGTGACAAAAGTGGTATCGAGCGATTAATCCTCGGAAAGTGTCTACGACCGTATCTAGTAAGTCTTGATTATCGGTGTGTTGTGCACCACACCAATAATCGGAGGCTATAAGATATTTAGGATTGGTTTCCATTCTTCTCACTCACGAGATCGTGCTTTAGAGGCGTGTTAAAGTTGGACCCTCTAACGTATTCCTTTTACATGCAGATTATGCCTCGCGTAAGGCAACCGGGCGAGAAGGGCAAAGCGGAGGAGGCGCCGATCGAACACCTAGAGTCACGAGGGCTCAAGCCAGTCTATACCGCATGACGGCGAGTTCTATGGCCTTGCCCGGCCAGAGACCACAGTACCCACACCTCGTCCCACGGCTGGGCGGAGAGTTAGGTACAAGAGATAGCCCGACTTTTGGCTAGAGTTGTGGCGAATCGAGGATAAATTTGAATCTGCGATTCGATTCAACTCTAGCGCCGGTCGCGCGTGGTACACCCGGGCGAATAGTTTGAGGCTCTGAGATTTCTTGAGTTGTAGCGCTTGAGTTTTACGGTCGGCGGAGGATGATCGCGAGGAGTTCATCCGTCGGCTCTGAAGGATCGTGAGGTGATCAAGGCCTCGAGAGGCAGTCTGTGACGCCGATTCGCATAAGGTTGCGTGATCTGCGATCGATTGGTTTGATTCATGGGAGTTATCGGGAGAGCAGCGTCCCCAACTACTTGGGATGAGTTCTCGGAGGCTTTCCTCACTCATTCTTGCCTCGCGGATGAGGAGGCGCGGTGATAGATTTTTCTTCTTTGAGGCGGAGAATTACCTTGTCGGGAGTACAATGTCGAGTTTGATTCTTTGGCTCGATATGTCCCAGCGTTGGTAGCGATTATGGAGGATAAGTGCACCGCTACGTCAGGGCTAGATGACTATATGGCGAGTCGTGTGCGGTTGTTTCTCTTCGGCCGTATGGACATTACCGCGTGCGAGCTCGTGCTGCAGGATGTGAGGCGTAGAGGCCGCGGGTTGTGACGGCGAGAAGAAGGCCGGGGCGAAGTCTTTTGGTAGCTATCGTGGTGGCGGCCTCGGCGGCGATCTAGGTGCACCACGGCCGGAGCACTCTGCACCGTCCTCGGCCTGGCCGGAGATATTCGAGGCGGACGGGGCCCGAGGACTTGAGCGTCAGGCGGCGGAAGTGCGGCGATCGAGACCACCCGCCGGTGTGGCCGTCGGTAGATCCCACCGGGAGTTGTGGTGCTGCTACGGGAGCTTGTTTGATTGTGGCAGCGGGGTCACTATGCGGCTGTCAGACCAAGCGGCGATCTTGATGGTAGAGTCGGCCTACGAGTTCTTTCGCGGTCTTCTTCATCCCGGCGATTACTCGCCATACGGAGGCAAGGTACTCGTGGGCGGTCGTGGCGAGTCGTGGCGCGGGTCCCGATTCTAGCGGTCCTCGAACGCATTTATGCTTTGTCCGGTAAGCGGGATCGGAGGCCTCGCTGATGTCGTCACGGTACCTTATCGGTTTACGGGTTTGATGTTTATGCCTTGATAGATCGGGTTCTACTCTGTCCTATATATCTCCCTTGTTGCTAGTAGGATAGGGATAGAGCACGAGTCCATAGATCCTTTCGAGGTAGCCACGCCGATGGTGATTCGATGGTAGCTCGGCGGGTATATAGAGCTTGTCTGTGACCATTCGATCGTCGGACCACTGGCCGACTTGATAGAGTTGGAGATGATTGACTTGGCGTGATCATGGGGATGGATTGGCTAGCTTCTTGCTACGCCAATGTAGGCTAACGAGAGAGTAATGCAGTTCCGGTTTCTGAGGGCCGGTTGTTGAGTGGGAGGAGCACGGTATCGCGAGGTAGGTTTATTTCCTACCTCAAGGCTAGGAAGATGGTGCGAAGGGTATATCTACCATCTCGTTGGGTGTTTGATCTGAAGGCTGCGGTACCAGATTTTGATCGATTCGATGGTCGTGAGTTCCCAGGCGTGTTTCGGATGACCTCGGGTATCCCTCCTGAGAGGGAGATTGAGATTTGTATTGACATATTGACAGACACTCGGCCTAGTTCCATTCCGCCATACAGAATGGCACCTGCCGAGTTGAGAGAGTTGAAGGATCAGCTTAGAGATTTCTTTGGAGAAGGGCTTCATCGGGCCTAGTGTTTCTCCACAGAGAAGCGGTATTGTTCGTGAAGAAGAAGGACGGGACGCTGCGCATGTGTGTTGATTACAGGCAGCTGAACAAAGTGACCATTAAGAACAAATACCCCCTTCCCAGGATTGATGATTTGTTCGACCCGATTGCGAGTGCGAGATGCTTCTCAAGATTGATCTGGTCGGGCTATCATCAGTGCGAGTCGAGAGGTGGGCGTCCCTAGATCGCATTCGGGACGTGCGGGCATTATGAGTTGGTCATGTCTTTTAGGTTGACGATGCTCGTGGTATTCATGGATTTGATGAACCGAGTGTTCAAACCATTTTTGGACACGCGTTTGTGATAGTGTTCATTGATGATATCTTGGTTTATTCGCTCGAGGCCGGAGCATGCGGAGCACGAGGCTTGTCTTGTGATTCTCGGGACCAATGATTATGCGCCAAGTTTTCCAAATGTGAGTTTTGGTTGACTTGATGGCGTTTCTTGGGCATATTATGGGTGATGGCATTCGGTGGATACGGCAAGATCGAAGCGATCGAGGACTTGGCCTAGACCTACTACTCGGCGAGGTTCGCGATTTTACGGGCCTTGCGAGGATATTATCGGTTCGTGGAGAAGTTTGCTTCTATCTGCACCATTGACTAGGGTGACTCGAAGCGGCCAAGTTTGATGGTGATGCTTGTGGCGGGGTTTCCGATTCTTTGAAAGAGGCGACGGCCGCCCCGTTCTTACTCTTCCGGAGGTCGGATGGTTATGTCGTGTATTGTGATGCGTCGGGCATCGGGTTGGGATGTGTGTTGATGCGGCATGGCGGGGTTATAGCATATCGTCGACGGTGAAGAAACACGGAGGAACTACCCCCCATGATTTGGAGTTGGCGGGTGATTCACGCTTTGAAGATCTGGAGGCACTATTTGTATGGGGTTCACGTGGATATTTTACGGACCACAAGAGCCTCCGGTATATCTTCACGGAGGGAGTGAACTTACGGCGAGGCGGTGGTTAGAGTTGCTTAAGGATTACGATGTTGATATCTGTACCACGGGAAGGCCAATGTTGTGGCGGATGCTCTTAGTCGTAGGTCGATGGGAGCCTATCGGATGTGCGACTAGAGAGGAGGACATGGTTCGTGATTTGCACGATTAGCGAGCCTTGGTGTCCGTTTGATTGATTACGATAGCGGTGGGGTTAGAGTTCGTGAGGTTGCCGAGTCTTCCATCGTTGAGAGGTGAAGAGGCGATTCGAGGATCCGCTTTGATTCGATATCGTGATACTGACTCTTCGTGAGGGCAAGGGTCCTTTTGAGGTAGCACGATGGGGTGCTAAGGTTTGAGCGGTGTGTGTTCCGGATGTTTGAGGACTTGGCGTGAGTTCTTGGGAAGCACACGGTAGCGCGTTACTCTATCCATCCGGTCGACCAAGATGTACCACGACCTTAGATCGTGTATTGGTGGGATGGCTTGAAGAGGGCGTTGCGAGTTCGTAGCTCGATGCGTGTTGTCGGCAGTGAAGGTAGAGCACGGAGGCACGGTGGTTTATTCTGAGCGATTGAGATCCCGACGGAAGTGGGAGGTAATCAACATGGACTTCATCACGGGATTACCTCGCACTCGGAGGAGACATGATTCTATATGGGTTATCGTCGGCGGTGTGAAATCGATCCACTTTCTTCCCGTCGGGGCGACTTTTGGTGAGATTATGCGGACTTTACATCAGAGAGATCGTCGGTGCATGAGTCCCTACTTGATCATATCGCACGAGAGCCCGGTTCTGGCTAACACGGAGGTCCTTCGAGAGGTTTAGGGGCCTTGGTGAGCACAGTCTGCATTTCATCCACGAGCAGGCGGACGAGCGCGCCTTATCCGCACTCTTGAGGATATGTTGCGAGCTTTGTGTTATTGACTTCGATGGTAGTTGGGAGGATCATTTGCCTCTAGTTGAGTTCGCGTATAATAATAGCTACCACTCCGGTATTGGATGGCGCCTTATGAGGCCTTGTATGGGAGGAAGTGCGGATCACCTATAGGTTGGTTCGATGTGGGCGAGTGCGGCTAGTGGGACCCGGTTGGTGCGTGAGCGATGGATAAGGTGAAGCTTATCAGGCGGCTATTAATGACTCGAGTCGGCAAGTCGTATGCAGATCATCGTCGTCGGCATCTTGAGTTCGAGGTTCATGATTGGGTTTTCTAAAATTGTCACCCATGAAGGGTGTGATGAGATTCGGAAAGAAGGAAACTTCGGCCCAAGGTACATTGGGCGTTTGATTGTCCGCGAGGTAGGCAAGGTTGCCTATGAGTTGAATCTGCGTCCGTCTGGAGGCGGTGCATCCGGTTTTCACGTATCTATCTTTGAGGAGATGTATCGGGGATCCATCTAGTACACTCGATTGTGATGTCGGTGGCCAGGGGTTATCGTATGAGGATATTCCCATAGCGATAGTCGATCGTCGAGTTAGGCGTCTGCGGACGAGGCGTGGCTTAGTCAAAGTCTTGTGGCGGAACGAGCTCGGGGAGGAGATGACGTGGGAAGCCGGGAGGACATGAGGCGAAGTATCCTCACCTATTCCCACCTCCGGGTAATTCACTTTCCTACTTGTAAATTTTCATTATCGTTTATGCCTAAGTGTTGTTTTGTGGCCGTGTGTGGCATTTGCAAAGCTGTTTAAGTTATGAAGAACCTTATCGCTATCTGTCTTGGGAAGGAACATTGGGACGAATGTTTCTAAGGAGGGGAGACTGTTATACCCCGTATTTTCAGAGTATATACGTAAGGGAATACGTACAAAAGTTTAGCCTTAAAGTTTAGGCTTGGACGATATTTTTGGGCACAACTCACAAAAAGAATCGTTTTTCCAGAAAACGTTTCCACGACTTCGTAGGGTAAATTCCGGCTATGCCATTTCTAATTTTTGCGGATTTTTCCAGAGGCGAAACATTTTGGACCAACGGGAGGCGACACTTGGCACCTCCAATTGGTGGACTTGAATCGTCCATTGGACGAAATTGGAGAGCATTGGCACGTTTTTGTGCCTTGTGCACAAGTCGAGAGTTGGTAGGATATTTGTGTTTAGTTAATCCTCACCTACACTTGCCTTGCACTTGTCTTAATCTTGGCCATTGGTTGGCCACCTCTTGACCTATAAATACCCTTAGAGATGAAGAGTTCTTCATCCACAAATCTTTCAAGTCTTGAAAATCCTCTCCTCTCCCTTTGTAGCCTTTTCGTCAACACCTCCCTTCCCTTGTGAGGCCCTTGGCGAATACCCCTCTAGCCTAAGTAGTTTGGTCGAGGCCCACCTAGCCTAGCCAAACCTACCCCCTCTTGGTAGAAAAGTTGCCTTCTTGTATTGTTATAATGCCCAAAATACCTAGCCCAAATACCTTAGTACTTAGTAGAAGTTGTGAAGAACTTCTAAGGTTTCCTGGAGCATACAACTTAGGAGCAAAACCTTGCTCAGTAGCGACTTTATCTAGGATATTATTGGGCTTACCGAGGTAACTAATCCTAACCCTCTTTTGAATTAGAGAATACTTCTGTTGTAGTATAAGAATAAGTATAAATACTTAGAAGAATATTGCAGAATAGAATTGAGTATTATCACGATAGAAGGATTTAAAGAAGAATAATCAAACTGTACTTACATAGGATTGTTTTCACATGAGACTTATATAGCTCACCGGTAGGAAGTGCTGCCCGACTTTCCGTAGAATTGTGAACCCTCTGTTTAGAATGACCTTGAGTAGTCTTTGATAGATGTCTGTGACTATTATAGGTGACTCTGCGCGCGACATATTGACTTGGCGGTGGTTTTTTGAGAAGGTATGTGATTCTCCTAAAGCATGATATTTTACAATATATATATAGTACGGTGACGTACGTGTGTTAACTGAATAATAACTACGGCAATGTCTTTGACTTAAGCTGAATAATACTTACGGCAATGCCTCACGCTTAAGCTGAATAATAAAGAAGCGAAAGCATTTCAAAGAATCTTGAATCATTTTTGAGAAGAGAACTAACTGGTTTTAAAGCGAAGCTTAAGAGTTATACTAGCTTTATGGGAAGTTAGGTATAACCACTTAAGATTAATAAAGAACAGTTACCTATGTGTTTGTAACAAGACTTATATTGATTGGTGAAAAGAATAAAATGGTTTGATAAGTGGACATGATATGATGCTATGTGTGTTAGTGTCTTGTAACGTTTGTGTAAAGAGTATTCTTGTTGTGCTTATGTTGTTTAACGATAAGTTGTTAGGTTAGTGTAACATCACTCACCTCTTGACATATTTTTGGGGTTGGCGCCTCCGTGCGGGTAGACTCGGTGATGCAGGACCATGATTCGAGAATACCTCATGCGGGTCCAAGGGACCTATGCGAGCTACGGAGTTCGTGTTAGTGTGCGGGGTTATACCTGCGATGCATGTGGCCATGCGGACTACGAGTCGGGGCGATGCGAGAGTAGCTACCCTCGATGCGGGGTTATATACCCTATGCGGGCCTATGTGATTGGCCTATGCGGACTACGGAGTCGAGTTAGGCTTGCATGGTGATACTACGGGCAATTGGCCTGCTTCGATCATTCGCGACCTAGAAAAGACTATTCTGATTTACCTATTGTTGCTCTTGTTTGTGATGTGGCACTATGCGGTTTCCTTGGTTGCTTCATACATACTTGCAAAAGCTTTTTAAAATGATATGTTTCATTTAAGTATTTCTGATTTCATATACTTAGTACTGTTATCTTGACCTCGCCCGGGCTGCGTTCATCTGCAGTAAGAAGCGGCAGTGCTAGATTCACATTCTTATGATCTCTACGTTGGTGTCGGAGCTCCATCCTTTCCGGAGGCTCTACTTTTAGGTATGATCTCCTGTTGTAGATAGTTTTATCTGATCGAGGTATGGCGGGGCCTGTCGCCATAGTTGTATATTTCCTTAGAGTGCAGTCGTATGTTATGCGATTGTCGGATGTATCGCTAAACCATGTTTATATATATATGCCGAAAGGCGATGTTTTCTCACATAAACTATGTCTTATTTTATAAACTGTTTCATGTCTTGCTTTATATTTCCGCTGATTACTCTGATGTATGACTACTTGGGTGCCCCGGTAAGGCACCAGTCACGGGCCCCGGAATGGGTCGTGACAAACTTGCCTATATTTGCGTGTGATAACCTTGTCGTGCTAGTATTGTATTTCTATACCGCCGCGTCTCTCAATGGAGGGCCGGCTGATTTGTTATGATATTACTTGGACGTACCGGCAGTGACGGAGAATTCCGCAGTGCGCTCACGTTGATAGTGTTATTCCATGGACTAGCTCTCCATGAGGTTTTACTAATTCGGCCTTGGTATCTGGTGGTTGGCTTTCGTACTTGCCCCGTCTCGTGGTTGATTCGGCCTTGGTACCTGGTAGTTAGCCTTCGCACTTGCCCCGTTCAGTTTAGTGGCGAAGTCTCGTGATCTGACTTGGTATCCGTAGTTAGCCTCGTACTTGCCGATCACGTGACACGGCGCGGTATCCTGGTAGTTGGCTTTCGTACTTGCCCCGTATCAGCTTCGTGGCGGAGTCTCGTGATACGGCCCTGGTATCTGGTAGTTAGCCCTCGTACTTGCCCCGTATCAGCTCCGTGGTTTGATTGTATAGTATTGTTAGTACGGCTTTAGTATCTGGTAGTTGGCTTTCGTACTTGCCCCGGTCAGTTGATGATGTGGCCTTGGTATCTGGTAGTTAGCCTTCGTACTTGCCCCGTACGGTTTTATGACTCAGGTAGGACTTGGTGTTCATGTGTACTCCTTGGTGTTATTATATCATAGACTGCCGGCAGTGAGGAAGGTATTCCACGGACATGATTGATATTGAGGGCGTGAGATCCATAGTTATATTTGAGTGATGCCTTTGAGGGCGTGAGTCCCTGACTTACATGACTGCTTATTTATTATGGACTGTAGTTTGGTTATCATACATGTCTCCTGCTTTATATAGACTACTATGATTTCATTTCTGATATTTTGATTTCACATACTTGGTACTGTTATCGACCTCCTTGGCTGCGTTCATCTGCAGTAGAGGTACACGATCGTTGATCCTCGCCATAGGATCACAGTTCAGATTGAAAGCTCCGTTTCTCGGAGGCTTATCTTTTGGTATAGTCCACATCACTTTGTAGGTACTTGTACATTCACGGGTATGGCGGGGCCCCTGTCGTCATGTTGTATAAAAACTCTTAGAAGTGCAGTAATCTTGTTGTGGCGGGGTTTGTAAAAGGATTAAACTGTTCGGTTTGAAAGATTTGTATATATATATTATTGGAAGGTGACCGTTTGGTTATCCTGTTCTTATCATATATCTTGTTTCATTTTTAAGTTTTTATTTTCGCTGATTTTCTCTGATGTTATATCACTAGGGTGCCCGGGGTAAGGCACCATCCACGGCCCGAAGTTCGGTCGTGACAACTGTCGAAGAAGTACGACACTCCCAACGACACCTACCCTGATAGCGCCACCGGTGGGGTGACCTCTCTCGTTAACGCCTTTCTCCGAACCATCAATCGCAACTAATCTGGTAGGTGAGTCCTCTACTTGAACATTCTTTCGTCACGTGGCCACGGCGCAGTAAAACAAGCACCAACGAAAAGACGACATTCCCGGGATGGCGCACCGCAGTGAACGAGGAAAACGAATCCGCTGTTGGAACTACGTGTATCGTGAACGAAGCCGAGCTCACCAACTCCTGCATACCCCAAACGTCCTGAACCCGGTGGAGGACCACTCTGCACTGGCGGAGGTGCATATCCATTCTGCTGCTGAGGTGATTCGCCTCGAAAGTTACCAAAGGACCTGGCGATCGGCCTCTTCGCGATCTTGGTTAACCGTCGATCCCTACGTTTCTCGGCTTTCTTGCGCATAAGCCCGTCTGAGCCATGCTCATGCCGATCAAGAGCTACTCTTGCACAACCCTCTCTTAGATAATCATCAAGACCGTGATAAATCGGTGCATAAAATACTTTACGGTTGCTAAATCCTAGATAATGTGGTCGTCTCTTTGCAATACATACCGCGCTCTTGGTCGTGGGCGAAGGTCCAGATATCATGGCGCAGATGGAATCGCTGCCGCATTGTACTAAACTCTGCTGGGTGGCGACGTGAGAACTCCCGAATGAAGCACCACTCGGGTGATGGTTGGGCTGTGCCTCGTAACCCTCTGTGCTCTACTCGCGCCTCCTACGTGCCTTGCCATACGGGCGGGTTGCCTTGCGCGGAGGCATAATCGGTAGGGAAAGAATTACGTTAGAGGGTCCAACTTATAATCACAACTCTAAGGCACGATCTCGAGTGAGAAGAATGAAACCAATCCTAAATATCCTATAGCCTCACGATTATTGGTGTGGTGCGCGACACCGATAATCAAGACTACTAGATACGTGCGTAGACACTTTCCGAGGATTAATCGCTCGATACCACTTTTGTCACGACCGACCCGGGCGTGGATCGTGCCTTACCGGGCACCCTAGTGATACAACATCAGAGTAACCAGAGGAATATAAAACAAGACATGAAACAATATGAATGAGAAACAGTTTATCTAAGAAAAGTTGCCTTTTCGGCATATATATATATATATGAAAACTTGACGATTATATCCCTTTTACAAACCACACTTGCAGCATTACTATAGACTCTAAGAATGTTATAACAAAAATAACGGGACAGGCCCGCCATACCACGAATGTAAGTACTACAACGACGGGACTATACTACGAATAAGCCTCCGAGAAATGGAGCTTCCCAAAATCTTTGACGTGACCCTATGGCGAGGATCAACAATCGTGTACCTACCGCGGCATGAACGCGGCCCCGAAGGAGGTGAGTACAACAGTACCAAGTATGTGGCGAAAATACTGTAAGTGAAATCATAATAGTCTATTTAAAACAGAAGACATATATGATAACCAATTTACGATGCACAATATGTAAGCAGTCATGTCAAGTCAGGGCTCACGCCCTTAAAGTCATTACTCAAATATAACCATGGGTATCATGCCCACAATATCAATCATGCCCGTGGAATTCCTTCCTCACCGCGATCCATGATATAAAAGCACCAAGGAATACATGAACACGTGTCCCACGTGTCATAATAAAACCGTCGGGGTAAATGCGAAGGCATAGCCGACTACTAAAACCCACGCACCAATAATGCTATAAAAGCGTATCACGAGGTCTTTCTGCATCGCGCACATGATCGGCCGCCACTCGCCCTCGCATCAATGTGCGCGTCTAATCCTCGAACTTACCGCACTCGCATAGAAGCCACATAGGCGCGTGAGGTATTCCTCGCGTCGGGGTAGCTAACCGCGATACCTGCGGACTCCGCAGTCCGCATAGTCACATAGACCGCATAGTCACACAAACCGCATAAGGCACTCCTCGCGACGGATAATACACCGAATGATCAATCTCGAACTCCCGCAGACTCGCATAGTCACAGATCGCATAGCCGTGTATAGACCGCATCAAGGGTGGCAAGTCCTCGGTATAACAAGTCAGGGGGAGTATGTGATATAATAACAGTACAACTGGCTTAACGTTTAACAACGTAAGCACAACAAGAATAACCCCCTTACACAACATCACAAGACACTAACACGCGTAGCATCATAACATGTTTACTTATCAAACCAATAAGAAAGTATTACAAGGCTATCACAAACCAACATAGTCAAGTTATTTGTTACACCCCGTAAATTCAAGGAGTTAAGATAAGAACATACCAATGAATATAAGATTTGAAAGATTTGAAAATCGGTTAAAATATTAAAAACGTAGAATTTCCTTCACAAGGTTCGGAATCTTTTCCGTCGAAAGTTCACAATTTCATCCTTAACCTAAATAGGGCTTGTACAAACGTACGTACGTTCTCACATACATACTCTGAAAAATACGTGGTGTAACAGGGTTGACCCGCGACCTTGCCTCAACCCGACCCATTTCGCGCCAAACTCTCTCGTTCCCCAATCCGGAACAAACTTACTAACTTACATCATGAAAGCTACCACTTCTATCTCACACTACTCATGGAATCATCACGCTAATACTCCACGTACTACACATTCTGACAAGGATTAACCGTAAATCTTTCACTTAAGATGGCCTCGCATCTAAGATCTCAACTGTTATCAACTTCTAAGGCTCACCATTCTTCCCCAACCCCCAAACTTACCTTTTTCAACTAACCATGTTCTCTATATCATAATTAACACAATGCTACCCATACATAGCACTCAATTAAGATCATCATATCAAGCATACTAATCTCTAGAGGGGTAAGAATATACCTGTATTAACTGTCTCACTTTCCCTTCGTCGCTCTAATCATAATCCTGCCCTGCCGGGCGCATAGCTATAGAAGGCGATGAACCTGCCACTGACCCGGTAGGCTGCGTCATTCTGCCTGTATCCCTCCTACTAGGACGGTCTCTCGTCACATGGCCCTGACAGTCGCAGGTGAAACAAGCACCAGTAAAAAGACGACATTCCCCGGGATGACGCCTGCCACATCGTGCACACTAAGGGGGGCATGAATCCTGCTGGCTAGAACCCATGTATATCTGCGAACCAGAAGCCCTGGAGCTCTGACCAGCTCCCGAATACCCCGAACGTCACGAAGGCGCGGAGGACCACTGCATCTTGGCGGAGGTGCATAACTAACTCTTCTTGGCGGTCCGCCTCGAAAGTTACCAGGACCTGCTGTTTTGGCCTCTTCGCGATCTCGGTCATTCCGTCGACCCCTCCGCTCCTCACATCCAAGTGCATAAGCCTGCATGTGGGCAATGTCCATGCCCGGCTGAAGAGCTACACCCGAACAAGCCTCTGCCAAGTAGTCATCGATCTCGGTGACGTAGCTGTCACGACCCGAACTGGGGCTCGTGACTGGTGCCTTACCCCGGGCACCCTCGTGATACAACATCAGAGAAAATCAGCGGAAATAAAAACATAAACATGAAACAAGAGACATGATAAATAAACAGGCCAACCAAAACAGATTCTCAGATATATACATAAAAACCCGAACGCTTATCCTTTTTACAAACTCGCCACAATGAGATTACTCTGCACCTTAAGAAGTGACAACTATGACGGACGGGGCCCGCCTTACCCCGAATGTACAAGAACCTCTGCACTCGTGGTAACATACCAAAAGATAAGCCTCAAGAAAGCGGGGCTTCCCAACACGCTTGGTGTGATCCATGGCGAGGATCCACAATCGATGTACCTCTACTGCGGCGTGACGCGATCCCGAAGAGGTCGATACAAGTACCAAGTATGTGGCGAAAATCAGTAAATGAAATCATAACGATCTATATAAAGCGAGACGTATATGATAACAAACTACGATTCACAACATAAAGCGATCATGTCAAGTCGTGGACTCACGCTCAAAGTCATCCTCACGCGCGTGGAACTCCTTCCTCACTGCCGGCAGTCTAGGTATAAATCATGTGGAATACGTGTCCCGGCCCATCCCATGGGACTCGGTAAATAATCATGTGGAATACGTGTCCCGGCCCATCCCATGGGACTCGGTAAATAATCATGTGGAATACGTGTCTCGGCCCATCCCATGGGACTCGATAAAGAATCAGGTGGAATACGTGTCTCGGCCCATCTCATGGGACTCGATAAAGAATCAGGTGGAATACGTGTCTCGGCCCATCCCATGGGACTCGATAAAGAATCAGGTGGAATACGTGTCTCGCCCATCCGTGGGACTCGATAAAGAATCGTGGAATACGTGTCTCGGCCCATCTCACGGGACTCGATAAAGAATCATTCATAACAAATCAGCCTACTCCATCGAGACGCGGTAGCGTAAATACAACACTTGCACAACAAAGGCTATCACCACAAGCATAGGCAAGTTCAACATACAACTCAAGGTACTTTCATTTTATGTCAAAGTCCGGGTTTTAACCCCAAAGTACTACTTACGTTAAATTCTTTTAAAAGATTCAATTCTTTTACAAAGGTCACCCGATACCCGTAGTATTAACATAGAGTGACTTAACATTTTTAAGTAAACCAGAACACTTTCTTTTTAAAAATCAAGTAACAACATTATTTTCCAAACGTTCAAGTTTGCCTAATTTCAAATGTTCAAGTCTCTTATTTTAGAAAGGTTTCATAACTCATAGTCTTAATCTCTTTTAAAACAATTGAGTAACATAAGTCTTATGTGTGAGCCGTTTATCCTTGTTTATAACAATCTTGTTACAGCAGCCATGATCTAGGAAATGTAATACAATCTTGTCTTATCTTAGCTTCTATGCAGATGGAGGTTTCTACTGGTTTTAATAACAATTAGTCAATACATTTCCTTTATTAACGCTGCAATGGTTTGTTCGATACTTATTCTCATTTCAAATCAAGAAACATTATTCTTTAAAAGCCAAGTACTCATTACTCACGAATGAGGTTTCACAACTTTTTAACAAAATTCATAGTCCTTAACATTTCATAAAACGTCATTTATAAGTTAAGTCTCTTATCTTTTAAGACAACAACAAGTATTCTTTTAGAACCCAAATAACTTACTCTTTTCAAAACAAGTAACCTATACTTAAAATCAAGTTACTTCTCTTTTTCCGAAAACAAGTCGTTATAAGTCAAGTCTCTTATCTTTCAAGATCAAGTCTCTTAACTTTCAAAATCAAGTCGTTTATAAGTCAAGTCTCTTATCTTTTAAGATCAAGTCTCTTAACTTTCTACAATCAATAAACCATTATTTTACCTACATAACGTCGTTATAACTAACTTCCCATAAAGCTATTATAACACCCTATGTTTTAAACCAACCAAATCACTTAGCACATGTACGCTTTGCACTACATAGTTCACAACAATCATGCTAGAAAAGATAGGAAGAGGTTCACATACCTCGCGACGATTATCGACAAATAGCAAAACGCTCCAAGTACTTCAACCCGTCGGCTACTCCTTAAGCCAAGTAGATCACGCCACACGTAGTACTCCACTCCTAAAATGGTCATAGTACTTCTATCAAACCTTTCTTACCATTGAAGACTTATACCAATAAAAAGCCCTCTAATTCTACGGAAATTTGGGCAGCACTTCCCCCGTTTTTACTCACTTTTCCATCTTTCTCCAAGGCCCGAATAACCGTAATATATATACCATATATAAGGCGTAATAATTAAACAACATAAAGAAGGGGATTACACGCCCAAACGGTAACGCGGTTTACTATCACGCCTTCATAATAACAATAAGTAAAAGAAGGGGATTACGCGCCCAACCGGTAACGCGGTTTACTATCACGCCTTCATAACAATACAATAATTAAAAAGGGGATCACACGCCCAAACGGAACGCGATTGAAAAATCTTCCCCTTAACAGAAATGTAAATACAGTCCAATGTAAATACAGTCCAAAGTAAATACGGTCCAAAGTAAATACAGTCCAAAGTAAATACAGTCCTTAAGTTGGGGTCCTTGGCCAACTTTGTCCATTTTACTTATCCAAATTACTCATTAGTCATCCAACTTATATTTCCATTCTTAATATAAGTTATAGTTACTTGTTAAATACTTCTTCACAAGTAAGGTACGTTTGATACGTTGAATACGTTTTTTACCATTTTAATGGCAAACGGCCAATCCTTTCTTTTAACAAGTTAACAAGATCCAACTCTTCCAAACTTTACTCCATATATTATATACTCCATAATATACTTATAATATATGTATAATGACTAATTCACAAAGAGGTTAAGATTTACTACCTCAAATAGCCCAAAATCTATCCAAGAAATTAATGTCGCTCCAAGCAAGTCTTAGCTCCAAATCTTTACGTTCCAATCCGCTACAAGCAACCCATAGAAGCTCCTAACCAACTTCTCTTCAAGATTCAACTCCAAAAAGTGAAGAACACTTAGGGTTTTTGTTCATGGAGCTCTCAGCCAAGGTGAAGTTTAGAGGTTAGGGGTGTGAAATCTTTTCCAACTTTTGGTACACAATCTTCCTAACACCTTAGGGAAGAACACTTAAGAGTTTAAGAATTGTTGGACAAATTTAGGTCAAGGAATGGCACCATGGCCGAAACATGCGCAAGGAGAGAGTATTTGTTCAAGTCTTGAAATGGTTAAGTGTGGAAGTTTTCATCAACTAAGGGTGCATATATAGGACAACCAAGGGCTAGGATGAAGGCAAGTGTGTGGTTGAGATTGGGGACAAGTGTGTGTGGGTCCCACAAGCCATTTGTCCACACAAAAATATCTAGCAAGACTTGGCCACTTGTCTAGCATAATTCGGCCAAGAGCCACCTAGGGGGTGACACGTGTCGCCATCCTACTCGTCCAAAATATTTCATCTTCCGAAAATATCCATAAAGGCCAAAATCTCGAAAACAAAGTGGGCCCCACAAAATCAGAATTTCTCCGTGGCCCCACGTGACCAATTCCGGAAATAAAATTCCATAATTCTAATATAATTCAAGAAGCCCAAATACCAAATCTGGGAATCCAATTCCCATCAACGAACCTTTTTCCTTCATGAAATCCAGAAACTTTTCCGTCGAAAAATCACATCTTTCTTTCTTTTCAAAATTTCTGTCGTATTCTCGTACGCACGTCCTCACATACATACCCTGGAACTACGGGGTATAACAGTAGCGGTGCACTCTGTCCTCCATATCAGCTACTAACGCGGGGACATACCGAGCCAATGAGTCGAACTCCACGTTGTATTCCCGAACCGTACGCCCTCTCTGTCTCAAAGATCGTAATCATTTACCCGCCCTCCTCCTCTGCGGAGGCAAGAAGTGGCTGAGAAATGCCTCCAAGAACTCGTCCCAAATAGCTGGAGGCGCATGCTCCCCCCGGGACATCTCCCACAAATCAAACCAGTCGACTGCAGTATCACGCAGCCGATGCGAACCTAAGACCACCGACTCGGTCTCCGAAGCCTTGATCACTCTTATGATCCGTTGTAACTGTCGGATGAACTCATGTGGATCATCCTCAGGCCTCGACCCATAAAACTCTGGCGGGCTGCAACTCAGAAAGTCCCGCAGTCTCAAACTATCCGATCTCGGGTGAACTACGAGAACTACGGCACGGAATTGCCGTGATCCAAATTATCTCGTGCCTTGCCACTATCCCCGCCAATAACCGGTCATCTCCTTGTAACCCATCTCCTCCGCTCCAGCCGGACCGAGGCTCGTGCATCGTGGTCTCTCAGAGACCGCCACGTTTACTCGCAGCCTCCTCTCGCCTTGCCTCTTCGGGCCCCGATTGCCATGCGAGGCATAATCGCATATAAGAATACGCCGAGGAGTCCAACTCATAACACGTATCTAAGGCACGATCTCGTAATGAGAAGAATGGAAACCAATCCTAAATATCCTGCAGCCTCCCGATTATAGCGTGGTGCATAACACGATAATCAAGACTCTTTCTAGATACGGTCAGACACTTTCCGAGGATTAATCGCTCGATACCACTTTTGTCACGACCCGATCTCAAAGACTCGCGATCGCGCCTTACCCCGCACCCTAGTGATAACAACATCGAGAAAATCAGGAAATAAAATTTAAACAGAAACAAGAGACAACATAATAAACAAAGCAACTAAAACGTTACCTTTATGTATATACATAAAACCGAATAGCTATAATCTTTACAACCCCGCCACAACAAGATCGCAGACTTCTAAGAGTGTAATCATAACTATGACGGACAGGGGCCGCCATACCCCGAATGTACAAGTACTTACAATGACAGGACTATACCAAAGATAAGCCTCCGAGAAACGGAGCTTCCCAAACCGCCGACCGCGGATCTCGCTACGACCTGCCCGGCCCGTGGATCGTGCCTTACCGGCACCCAAGTAGTCATACCGTGAGTAATCACGGAAATATAAAGCAAGACATGAAACAGCTTTATCAAATAAGACACGCTTTATGTGAGAAAACATCGCTTTCTAAGATATATATATATAATCATGGTTTAGCGCTACATCCGACAATCGCATAACATGACTACGCACTTCTAAGGAAATATACAACTATGGCGACAGGGCCCCGCCATACCCCGATCGCATAAAACTATCTACAACAGGGAGATCATACCAAAAGTAGAGCCTCCAAGAGATGGAGCTCCCGACACCAACGTAGAGATCCTAAGGATGCGGATCTAGCACTCGCTGCTCTTACCGCGGCATGAACGCAGCCTCAAGCGAGGTCGCATAACAGTACTAAGTATGCGAAATCAGAAAGTACTTAAATGAAAACATATCATTTTTAAAACCGGTTTACAAATATGTGTGAAACAACCAAGGAAACCGCACGTAGTGCCACATCACAAACAAGAGCAACAATAGGTAATCAGATAGGTCTTGTTTAGGCCGCGAATGATCGAAACAGGCCACTCGCCCATATCATCATTCTACAAGCCTAACTCGACTCCCGAGTCCGCATAGGCCACTCACGGGCCCGCATGAGGTATAACCCCGCATCGAGGGTAGCTACTCTCGCATCGCCCCGACTCGTTGTCCGCACGCCACATGCATCGCATGAGGTATAACCCCGCATACTAACCTCGAACTCGTAGCTCCGCATAGGCCCCCTAGACCCGCATGAGGTATTCTCGAATCACGGTCCTGCATCACCGAGTCTACCCCGCAGACGGAGGCGCTTAACCCCTGTGATCATCTCAAGAGGTGAGTGATAGTATACTAACATAACTTATCTTTAAACAACATAATCACAACAAGAATACTCTTTTCACAAACGTTACAAGACACTAACACACATAGCATCATATCATGTCTACTTATCAAACCATCTTATTATTCTTTTCACAATTCAATATAAGTCCATTATAAACACATAGGCAACCTGCTTTCTTTTATCAATCTTAAGTGGTTATACTTAACCTCCCATAAGGTTAGTATAACTCTTAAGCTTCGCTTAAAAACCAATTAGTCTTCTTCAAAAAAGATTCAGATTCTTTAAAAATGCTTTCGCATCTTTATTATTCGTGCTTAAGCCAGGCATCGCCGTAAGTGTTATTCAAAGCTAAGCCGTGAGGCATCACAGAGGTATTATTCAGCTTAAGTCAAAGACATTGCCGTAGTTATATTTTAGTTAACACATGACGCTCACCGCACTATATATATTGTAAAATATCATGCTTTAGGAAGAATCACATACCTTCTCAAATAAACCACCGCTAAGTCAATATGTCGCGCAGAGAGTCACCATAATAGTCACAGATATCTATCAAAGACTACTCAAGGTCATTCTAAACAGGGGTTCATAATTCTACGGTAAGTCGGGCAGACTTCCCTACCCGTGAGCTATATAAGTTCATCGTGAAAACAAATTCTATGTAAGTACAGTTTGATTATTCTTCTTTTAAACCCTTCTAAGTGATTAATACTTATCCTTATACTTCTACAGTATGCATTCTCTAATACAAAAGAGGGTTAGGATTATTACCTCGGTAAGCCCAATATTATCCTAGAAAAAGTCGCGCCTGAGCAAGGTTTTGCTCCTAAGTTGTATGCTCCAAGAACCTTAGAAGTTCTTCACAACTTCTACTAAGTACTAAGGTATTTCGGCTAGGGTATTTTGGGCATAATAACGATACAAGAAGGTAACTTTTCTACCAAGGGAGGGGGGGTAGATTTTTGGCTAGGCTAGGGGTATTCGCCAAGGGCCACTTAGGCTAGAGGGGGAAGAGGGCTTGGACGAAATGGCTAACAAGGGAGAAGGGAGGATTTTCAAGACTTGGAAAGTAATTTGTGGACGAAGAACTCTTCATCTTAAGGGGTATTTATAGGTCAAGAAGTGGCCAACCAATGGCCAAGATTTAGACAAGTGCAAGGCAAGTGTAGGGTGAGGATTAACTATACACAAATATCCTACCAACTCTTGACTTGTGCACAAGGCACAAAAACGTGTTCCTTCCTAGCCCAAATCGTCCAAACGGACGATTTCAAGTCCATCAATCGAGGGTGACAAGTGTCGCCTCCCGCTGGTCCAAAATGTTTCGCCTCTAAAAATCCGCAAAATTAGAAATGGCATAGCCGAATTTACCCTACGAAAGCCGTGGAAACGCTTCGTCGGAAAACTATTCGCTTTGTGAGTCAGGCCTAAAAAAACGCTTTGCCTAAACTTTAAGGCTAGACTTTTCAGACGTATCCCCACGCATATACTCCGAAATACGGTATAACATTCTCCCTTAGAAACATTCGTCCCGAATGTTCCTTCCCAAGACGCTTAACGATAAGATTCTTCATAACTTAGACAGCTGCAAATGCCACACACGCCACGTAACAACACTTAGGCGTAAACGATAACTAAAATTTACAAGTAGGAAAGTGAATTACCCGGAGGTGTGGGAATAGGTGAGGATACTTCTGCCTCATGTCCTCCTCGCTTCCCACGCCATCTCCTCCTCGAGCTCGCTCCGCCACAAGACTTTGACGGAAGCCACGCCCTTCGTCCGCAGACGCCTAACTCGACGATCGACTATCGCTATGGAATCTCTCATACGATAACCTCGGTCACTGGACATCGCCAATCGGTGTACCCTAGATGGATCCCCGATACATCTCCTCAAAGATAGATACGTGAAAACCGGATGCACCGCCTCCGGACGGACGGCAGATCCAACTCATAGGCAACCTTGCCTACCTCGCGACAATCAAACGCCCAATGTACCTAGGCCGAAGTTTCCCTTCTTCCCGAATCTCATCACACCCTTCATGGGTGACACCTTCAGAAAACCCAATCATCAATCGCGAACTCCGGATGTCGACGACGATGATCTGCATACGACTTGCCGACTCGAGTCCAATAGCCGCCTCGGATAAGCTTCACCTTATCCATCGCTCACGCACCAAATCGTCCCACTAGCCGCACTCGCCCACATCGAACCAACCTATAGGCGATCCGCACTTCCTCCCATACAAGGCCTCATAAGGCGCCATCCAATACCGAGTGGTAGCTATTATTATACGCGAACTCAACTAGAGGCAAATGATCCTCCCAACTACCATCAAGTCAATAACACAGCTCGCAGATATCCTCAAGAGTCCGGATAGTGCGCTCGCCTCGTCCGCTCGTGGATGAAATGCGCACTGTGCTCACCGCGCCCCTAAACCCTCTCGAAGGACTCTCTGTTAGCCGTAAACCGGGCTCTCGCCTAATATGATCGAAGTAGGGACTCCATGCACTGACGATCTCTGATGTAAAGTCCGCATAATCCTCACCGAAAAGTCGCCCCGACGGAAGAAAGTGGGCTGATTTCACACCGCCGACGATAACCCATATAGAATCATGTCTCCTCCGAGTGCGAGGTAATCCCGTGATGAAGTCCATGTTGATTACCTCCCACTTCCGTGTCGGGATCTCAATCGCTCAGAATAAAACCACCGTGCCCTCGTGCTCTACCTTCACCGCCGACAACACGCATCGAGCTACGAACTCGCAACGCCTCTTCAAGCCATCCCACCAATACATAGATCTAAGGTCGTGGTACATCTTGGTCGACCGGATGGATGAGTAACGCGCTACGCGTGCTTCCCAAGAACTCGCCCAAGTCCTCAAACATCCGAACACACACCGCCTCAAACCTTAGCACCCCATCAAAGTGCTACCAAAAGGACCCTTGCCCTCACGTAAGAGTCAGATCACGATATCGAATCAAAGCCGGGTCCTCGAATCGTTGCCTCTTCACCTCTCGACGATGGAAGACTCGGCAACCTCACGAACTCTAACCCCATCGCTATCGTAATCAATCAAACGGACACCAAGGCTCGCTAATCGATGCAAATCACGAACCATGTCCCTCCTCTCTAGCCGCACATCCGATAGGCTCCCATCGACCTACGACTAAGAGCATCCGCCACAACATCGCCTTCCCGTGGTACAGATATCAACATCGTAATCCTTAAGCAACTCTAACCACCGCCTCGCCGTAAGTTCACTCCTCCGTCAAGATATACCGAGGCTCTTGTGGTCAGATAAATATCCACGTGAACCCCATACAAATAGTGCCTCCAGATCTTCAAAGCGTGAATCACTACCGCTAACTCCAAATCACGGGGGGTAGTTCTCTCGTGTTTCCTCACCGCCGACGCATATGCTATAACCCCGCCATGCCGCATCAACACACATCCCAACCCGATGCCCGACGATCACAATACACGACATAACCATCCGACCTCCAAGAGTAAGAACGGGGCGGTCGTCAATCTCTTTCAAGAATCGAAACCTCGCCACAAGCATCACCATCGAACTCGCCGCTTTCCGAGTCACCTAGTCAATGGTGCGTAGATAGAAGCAAACTTCCACGAACCGCCGATAATAACTCGCAAGGCCCGTAAAATCGCGAACCTCGCCGAGTAAGAGGTTCAGGCCAAGTCCTCGATCGCCGATCTTGGCCGATTCACTGAATGCCATCACCGGCTAATATGCCCAAGAAACGCCATCAAGTCAACCAAAACTCACATTTGGAAAACTTGGCATAATCGCCGATCTCGAGAATCACAAGATAGCCTCAAATGCCCGCATGCTCCTCGCCTGAGCGAGAATAAACCAAGATATCATCAATGAACACTATCACAAACGTGTCCAAAATGGTTTGAACACTCGGTTCATCAAATCCATGAATACCACGAGCATTGGTCAACCCAAAAGACATGACTGAACTCATAATGCCCGCACGTCCGAATGCATCTAGGGACATCCACCTCTCTCGACACGAACTCGATGATAGCCCGAACGCAGATCAATCTTGGAGAAACATCTCGCGCTCGCAATCGGTCGAACAAATCATCAATCCCGGGAAGGGTATTCGTTTAATGGTCACCTTGTTCACCGTCAGAATCAACACATGCGCTGGCCCCGCCCTTCTTCTTCACGAACAATACCGGCGCTTCTGCGGGAAACACTGGCCTAATGAAGCCCTTCTCCAAAGAAATCCTCACCGTCCTTCACCTCTCTCAACTCGGCAAAGCCATTCTCAGTATGGCGGAATGGAAATAGGCCGAGTATCCGCAATATGTCAATACAAAACTCGATCTCCTCTCGTGAGGGATACCCGAGGTCATCCGAAACACGCCTGGAACTCACGACTATCGAATCGACCAAAATCTGGTACCGCAGCCTTCAGATCAAACACCCGAACGAGATGGTAGATATACCCTTCTCGCACCATCTTCCTAGCCTTGAGGTAGAAATAAACCTACCCTGGCGATACCGTGCTCCTCCCACTCAACAACCGGCCTCGTGAAACCGAACTGCATTACTCTCTCTCAGCCTACATTGGCGTAGCAAGAAGCTAGCCAATCCATCCCCATAATCACGCCGGTCAATCATCTCCAACTCTATCAAGTCGGCTAGGTCCGACGATCAAATGGTCACAGACAAGCTCTATATACCCGCCGAGCTACCACCGAATCACCCACCGCGTAGCTACCTCGAAGTGGCTCTATGGACTCGTGCTCTATCCCTATCCTACTAGCAACAAGGGAGATATATAGATGAGTAGAACCCGGATCTATCAAAGCATACACATCAAACCTAAACCGATAAGGTACCGTGACGACATCGTGAGGCCTCCCGATCCTCGCTTAGACAAAGCATAAATGCGGTTCTCGAGGACCGCTGAATCGACCCGAGCCACGACCTCTCGCCGCGACTGGCCGACCCATGAGCACCCTCGCCCGGGCGAGTAATCAGAGGAGATGATGAAGCGGCCGCAATGTAACCTCGGCGCCGAGCCTACCACCGCCACGCCTCGGCCGGACAGCCTCGCAAAGTGACCGCTGGCCACAATCAGAATAAGCTCCAAAAGTAGTACCACACTTCCCGTAATGGGATCCACCGTGACGGCCACACCGGGTGGTCCCGACGCCGCACTCGCTACTCGACGCTCAAGCCCCTGGCCCCTGGCCCGCCTCGAAACTCGGGCAGGCCGAGGACGCGCAGAGTGCTCGAGCCGGCCGTGGTGCGACCCAGATCGCCACGAGGCCGCCACCACGATAACCACCGTAAGACCCTCCCGCCCCGCCTTCTTCTCGCCGTCGCCCACTCGCCGACCAAGCGCCTCGCCTCCGCGGCGTGAGCTCGCACGCGTAATGTCCATACCCTACCGAGAGAAACCCCGCATATGACTTCGGCCATATAGTCGCTTCAGCCCGGTGACATAGCGGTGCACCCTATCCTCCATATCTGCTACCAATGCCGGGACATATCGAGCCAATGAATCAAACTCGACATTGTACTCCCGACAAGGCGCCCTCTCGCCTCGCAAAGTAAAAATCTATCACCGCGCCTCCTCATCCGCGAGGCAAGAAGTGAGTGAGGAAAGCCTCGAGAACTCATCCCAAGTAGCCGGGACGCGTGCTCTCCCGATAACTCCCATGAATCAAACCAATCGATCGCGTATCACGCACCTATGTGAACCAAAGATCACTGACTCGGTCCGACGCCCGATCACTCTCAAAATCCTTCAAGCCGACGGATGAACTCGCGGATCATCCTCCCGCCGACCCATAAAACTCCGGCGGCTACAACTCAAGAAGTCTCAGAGCCTCAAACTCTCTCGCCTCGTGAACAACGGTACGATCGAGCTGAGCTGGAATCGCCGATCCAAATTTCTCGACGGCCACAACTTTAGCCAAAAGTCACATCTCTCAGTACTCCTAACTCTCCGCCCCAGCCGTGGGACGAGGTGGGTACTGTGGTCTCGCTGGGCCGGGCGGCGCCATAGAACTCGCCGCTCGTATAGACTGGCCTCGAGCCCTCGTGACTCGGTGTCTCGCTAGCGCCTCCTACCGCCTTGCCCTTCTCGGGCCCTGCCTTTCGCGAGGCATAATCTGCATAGAAAGGAATACGTTAGAGGGTCCAACCTATAACACAACTCTAAAGCACGATCTCGTAATGAGAAGAATGGAAACCAATCCTAAATATCCTATAGCCTCTCGATTATCGTGGTGCACAACACACCGATAATCAAGACTCTACTAGATACGGTCAGACACTTTCCGAGGATTAATCGCTCGATACCACTTTTGTCACGACTGCCCGGTTCGTGGATCGTGCCTTACCGGCACCCAAGTAGTCATACCTCGAGTAATCGGAAATATAAAGCAAGACATGAAACAGCTTTATCAAATAAGACATACGCTTTATGTGAGAAAACATCGCTTTCTAAGATATATATATATAATCATGGTTTAGCGCTACATCCGACAATCGCATAACATGACTACGCACTCTAAGGAAATATACAACTATGGCGGACAGGCCCGCCATACCCTCGATCGCACAAAACTATCTACAACAGGAGATCATACCAAAAGTAGAGCCTCCAAGAGATGGAGCTCCGACACCAACGTAGAGATCCTGGGATGCGGATCTAGCACTGCTGCCCTTACCGCGGCATGAACGCAGCCCCAAGGAGGTCAAGACAACAGTACTAAGTATGCGAAATCAGAAAGTACTTAAATGAAAACATATCATTTTTAAAACCGGTTTACAAATATGTGTGAAACAACTACGAAACCGCACGTAGTGCCACATCACAAACAAGAGCAACAATAGGTAAATCGTAATAGGTCTTGTCTAGGCCGCGAATGATCGAAACAGGCCACTCGCCCATATCATCATTCTACAAGCCTAATCTCGACTCCCGAGTCCGCATAGGCCACTCACGGGCCCGCATGAGGTATAACCCCGCATCGAGGGTAGCTACTCCTGCATCGCCCCGACTCGTTGTCCGCATGGCCACATAGACCGCATGAGGTATAACCCCGCATACTAACTCGAACTCGTAGCCCGCATAGGCCCCCCGACCCGCATGAGGTATTCTCGAATCATGGTCCTGCATCACCGAGTCTACCCCGCACGGAGGCGCCTTAACCCCGTGATCATCTCAAGAGGTGAGTGATAGTATACTAACATAACAACTTATCTTTAAACAACATAATCACAACAAGAATACTCTTTTCACAAACGTTACAAGACACTAACACACATAGCATCATATCATGTCTACTTATCAAACCATCTTATTATTCTTTCACAATTCAATATAAGTCCGTTATAAACACATAGGCAAACTGCTTTTATCAATCTTAAGTGGTTATACTTAACCTCCCATAAGGTTAGTATAACTCTTAAGCTTCGCTTAAAAACCAATTAGTCTTCTTCTCAAAAAAGATTCAGATTCTTTAAAAATGCTTTCGATCTTTATTATTCAAAGCTTAAGCCGTGGCATTGCCGTAAGTGTTATTCGTGCTTAAGCCGTGAGGCATTGCCGTAGGTATTATTCAGCTTAAGTCAAAGACATTGCCGTAGTTATATTTTAGTTAACACATGTACGCTCACCGCACTATATATATTGTAAAATATCATGCTTTAGGAAGAATCACATACCTTCTCAAATAAAACCACCGCCAAGTCAATATGTCGCAGCAGAGTCACCATAATAGTCACAGATATCTATCAAAGACTACTCAAGGTCATTCTAAACAGGGGTTCATAATTCTACTGTAAGTCGGGCAAGACTTCCCTACCCTGAGCTATATAAGTTCATCAGAAAACAAATTCTATGTAAGTACAGTTTGATTATTCTTCTTTAAACCCTTCTAAGTGATTAATACTTATCCTTATACTTCTACAAAGATGCATTCTCTAATACAAAAGAGGGTTAGGATTATTACCTCGGTAAGCCCAATATTATCCTAGAAAAGTCGCTACCGAGCAAGGTTTTGCTCCTAAGTTGTATGCTCCAAGAACCTTAGAAGTTCTTCACAACTTCTACTAAGTACTAAGGTATTTCTAGGTATTTTGGGCATAATAACGATACAAGAAGGTAACTTTTCTACCAAGGAGGGGGTAGATTTTTGGCTAGGCTAGGGGGTATTCGCCAAGGGCCACTTAGGCTAGAGGGAAGAGGGCTTGGACGAAATGGCTAACAAAGGGAGAAGGAGGATTTTCAAGACTTGGAAAGTAATTTGTGGATGAAGAACTCTTCATCTTAAGTGGGTATTTATAGGTCAAGAAGTGGCCAACCAATGGCCAAGATTTAGACAAGTGCAAGTCAAGTGTAGGGTGAGGATTAACTATACACAAATATCCTACCAACTCGACTTGTGCACAAGGCACAAAAACGTGTTCCTTCCTAGCCCAAATCGTCCAAATGGACGATTTCAAGTCCATCAATTGGAGGTGACAAGTGTCGCCTCCCGTTGGTCCAAAATGTTTCGTCTCTCGGAAAAATCAGCAAAAATTAGAAATGGCATAGCCGGAATTTACCCTACGAAAGCTGTGGAAACGTTTCGTCGGAAAACTATTCGTTTTGTGAGTTGTGCCTAAAAAAAACGTTTTGCCTAAACTTTAAGGCTAGACTTTTTGTACGTATCCCCTTACGTACATACTCTGGAAATACGGGGTATAACAGATCCTATGAGCGAGGATCCACAACCGATGTACCTCTACCTGCGGCATGAACGCAGCCCCCCGAAGGAGGTCAGTACAACAGGTACCAAGTATGTGAAACTGAAAATACTGTAAATGAAATCACAACAGTCTAAATAAAACAGGCGACATGTATGATAACCAGACTACATTTTACTACATAAAGAAGTCATGCCATGTCAGGGACTCACGCCCTCAAGTCATCCCTCATGCCCGTGGAACTCCTTCCTCACTGCCGGCAGTCTAGGTATAAATCGTGTGATACGTATAACATGTTTCAGCCCATCCCATGGGACTCGAGGTGGAATCGTATGGTAACATTCCCGGTCTATCTCATGGACTCGGTGTCAAATCGTATGGTCACATTCCCGGTCCATCCCATGGACTCGATGTCAAATCGTATGGAATACATTCCCGGTCCATCCCATGGATTCGGTGTCGGATCGTGTGGAATACATTCCCGGTCCATCCCATGGACTCGGTGTCGGATCGTGTGGAATACATTCCCGGTCCATCTCATGGACTCGGTGTAGAATCGGGTGGTACACATGTCTCGGCCCATCTCATGGGACTCGAGGTAGAATCGGCCATAACATTTAAACCCTCTTTTAAGACAGATTAAGATAATACCATGCTCTCCTTTTAAATCAAACTAAGGCAATATCATGCCCTCCTTTAAAAACCGAAACACTTTCCTTTTTAAAATCAAGTAACGACATTCTTTTCCAAAAGTTCAAGTTGCATAATTTCAAATACTCAAGTCTCTTATTTTCGAAAGATTTCATAGTTCATAGTCTTAATCAAATAACGTAATCTCTTTTTAAAACAATTGAGTAACATATGCCTTATGTGTGAGTAGTTATTCTTGTTTATAACAATCTTATTAAAGCAACCATGATCTAGAAAATGTAATACAATTTTGTCTTATCTTAGCTTCTATGCAGATGGAGGTTTCTACTGGTTTTAATATAATTAATTATTTGTCAATACATTTTCCTTTATTAACGCTGCAGTGGTTTGTTCGATACTTATTCTCATTTTCGAAATCAGTAAAACATTATTCTTTAAAAACCAAGTACTCATTACTCACGAATGAGGTTTCACAACTTTTTTTAACAAAATTCAAGTCCTTAACATTTCATAAAACTTCATTTATAAGATAAGTCTCTTATCTTTTAAGATCAAGTCTCTTAACTTCTAAAATCAATAAACCATTCTTTTACCTACATAAAGTCGTTATAACTAACTTCCCATAAAGCTATTATAACACCTTATGTTTTAAACCAACCAAAACTCGTTTAGCACACGTACGTCTACCGTACTACATAGTTCACAACAATCATGCTAGAAAAGATAAGAAGAGGTTCACATACCTCGCGACGATTATCGACAATTAGCAAATAGCTCCAAAGATCAGAACTCGCTAGCCTTTTCCACCCTTCCAGTAGAATACGCTACTCATAGTATTTCAACCTATAAAGGCCACAAAACGTCTATCAACCTCTCGATCTCTTCGTAGAATATTTCCAAGTACAAGGTTCTTTATTCTACGGAAAATTCAGAAGACTCTCCCCGCAACCACATAAATCCTCATCTATCAAGGCCCGCTACCAAGCCAACAACTCCAAGGGGGGGGGGGTTACATGTCTAACCGGACGTGTACAACACTGCCCCACAATAATACTACAAGTCATCAGAATACATACCCAATGTAAATACAGTTCAATTCTATCAATCTTCTATCCTCATATAATATACTCAAGTATAACTACTACAACATGTAATATCCAATTACAATAGGGGGACATAGATCATTACCTCTGTTATACCCCGTAGTTCCAGGGTATGTATGTGAGGACGCACGCATTTAGAATACGCATGTAAATTTTGGAAAGAAAGAAAGATGTGATTTTTCGACTAAAAGTTTCCGGTTTTGTGAAGGAAAAGGTTCGTTAATGGGAATTGGATTCCCAGATTTGGTATTTGGGCTTCTTGGATTATATTAGAATTATGAGATTTTATTTTCGGAAATGGTCACGTGGGGCCCACGGGGGAAATTTACGGTTTTGTGGGGCCCGCTTTGTTTTTGAGATTTTCGATATTTTGTATATTTTCGGAAAACGAAATATTTTGAACGAGTTGGGGGGCGACACGTGGCACCCCCATGTGGCACCTTGGCCGAAATGGTGGGACAAGTGGCTAGACACTTGTCCCTTGGCCGAAATGACCTAACAAGTGGCAAGCCACTTGTCTCAGAAGTTGGCCATGTGGTGTGGTGGGACCCACACACACATGGCCCAATCTTGACCACCCACTTGCTTAGATCTTGACCCTTAACTCCTCTATAAATACCCCCCTTAGTTGAAGAGTAATATTCATCCACACTTAAGCTTTCCAAAGCAAAATATATCCCCTCCCTTGAGTAGTTTTCGTCCCCCTCCCCCTCTTGAGTGGAAATACTTTGAGTATTGTTGTATAATCCCAAATACCTTAGCCTAGTATCCCTAGTAGTATTCCAAAGTTATTTCAATACTAGGAGCCCGGAAATACTACTTTATTCCAATAGTCGCAAAACGAAACCCTAGAAAAATCTTCCTAGCTTGGTTGAAGTGTTTAGAGAAGTTGTTTAGAAACTTCTAAGGGTTGCTTGGAGCGGGTTGGAGCGTAAGGATTGGAGCTAAACGTTGCTCAGGATCGACATATAATCTTGGATAATTTTGGGCTTATCGAGGTAATGATCTGTGTCCCCCTATTGTAATTGGATATTACATATTGTAGTAGTTTAGAACTGAGTATTAGATATATTGGAAGGATGTTTATAAAGTATTGAACTGTATTTACATTGGACTGTACTTACAGTAGACTTGTGTAGTATTATTGTGAAGCAGAATTGATCATATCCGGTTAGACGTGTAATCCCCTGGGAGTTGTTGGCCTGGTAGCGGGCCTTGGTAGGGGAGGAGATTTATGTGATAGCGGGGGGGAGGTGCTGCCGAATTTTCCGTAGAATAGGGAACTGTTTACTTAGAATATGCTACTAAGAGAACTAGAGATTGATAGATATATTGTGGTTGTTATATGTGGATCTTCTACGCGCGGCATACTTGACTTGGCTTGTGGATTAAGCCGAAGAGGTATGTGATTCTTCCTATACTCTTGAGCATGATTGTTGTGAACTATATATTACGGTAGACGTACGTGTGTGAAATGAATTTTGTTTGTTTAAAACATAAAGTGTTATAATGGCTTTATGGGAAGTTAGTTATAACGACTTTATGAGGATAAAAGAAAGATTTGATTTTGACAGTAAAATGACTTGATTTTGAAAGTTAAGAGACTTGATCTTGAAAGATAAGAGACTTGACTTATAACGACTTGTTTTCGGAAAAAGAGAAGTAACTTGATTTAAGTATAGGTTACTTGTTTTGAAGAGAGTAAGTTATTTGGGTTTTAAAAGAACACTTGTTGTTGTTTTAAAAGAAAAGAACTTGGTTTAAAAAGTATAGAGTACTTGATTTTAAAAAGCTTGTAAAAGATTTTCAGAAGGTGTAGTAATTTGGTTTAAAAAGGAAATGTGTTTTTAATACTACGAGTATTAGTATCGTGTGGCTTTTACGTAGAAAGAGGTCTTTTTGAAAGAATGAAAGTATATAGTATTTTGGGGTTGAAACCCGGATTGTTGATATAAAATGAAAGTACGTTGAACTTGCCTATGCTTGTTGTGATAGCCTTTGATGGGCAAGTGTTTTGTTTCTGTGCTACCGTGACTCTCTGGGAGGGCCGGTTATCTGATTGATTGCTTGGACATACTGACACGTTGGATGGTCCACGAGTATGCGTCCACTTTGAGTATTATCTTGTTATTTCCTTTGGACATGCTGACGCGATGGATGATCCACGGGCATACGTCCAGTAGGATGGTTTCATGGCCATGCTTTCCGAGGTAAGATGCCAGGGCATGCGGTCATTGTGAGGATTATGTTATTTGTCCATAGACCGCTAATCCATGAAGCTTGCCGCGGTGACGAGCGATCACGGGCTTGATTTGTACATGTGGTTACAGGCACACTTGAGATACTTGTCCTGGTCATTTCTCATGTATCGGCAGGCTCTGGTAGATAGCTTGAGATACTTGCCTCGGTCATATCTCGTGAGACGGTAGGCTAGGGTACGTTCGCCTATGGTACTTGCCTCGGCCAGTTGCGTGGCTAGCTTTTGGATCTGGTAGTTGGCTTCGCACTTGCCCGTGAAGCGGATATGACTAGCTTTTGAACCGGTATGGGCTATTCTACTTGCCCGACGGTTTGACGACGCAGCGTGATCTAGTGTTCGAGTTCACATACGGGTGTTGTTTTACATCATGCATCTGCCGATGAGGAATGAGTTCCACGCATGAGTGATATTATGGGCGTGAGACCCATAGTTATGTGTGAGTGATTATTCGGGATATCGCGCCCTTACTTGGCATAACCGCTACTTATCGCAAAATGGTTTTATAAAATGATGAAATGTGATTTCATTACGATTTTCGCCACATACTTGGTACATGTTGTCGACCTCCTTCGGCCGCGTTCATGCCGCAGTGAGGTACATTGGTTGTGGATCCTCGCCATAGGATCACAGTCAGCGTTTTGGGAAGCTCCGTTTCTCGAGGCTCATCTTTGGTATAGTCCTGTTAGTGTAGTTACTTGTACATTCGGGGTATGGCGAAGGCCATCCGTCATAGATGTTGTTACATTCTTAGGTCCGTAATCACTTGTTGTGGGCAGGGTTGTAAAGGATTTTAACTGTTCAGTTATATGTATATACATGAAGGTGACCATTTGGTTGGCCTGTTTTCTTATATTGTCTCTTGTTTCCTGTTTAAATTTTATTTCCGCTGATTTTCTCTGATGTTGTTATCCCTAGGGTGCCCGGGGTAAGGCACTCATGCGCCCAGATCGGTCGTGACAAAAGTGGTATCGAGCGATTAATCCTCGGAAAGTGTCTACAGACCGTGTCTAGTAGAGTCTTGATTATCGGTGTGTTGTGCACCACATCTATAATCAGGAGGCTACAGGATATTTAGGATTGGTTTCCATTCTTCTCACTCTGAGATCGTGCCTTAGAGCTGTGTTATAAATTGGACTCCCTCGGACGTATTCGTATGTACCAGTTATGCCTCCGCGCAAGGCAAACAGCGCCCAGATGGGAAAGACAGCAGAGGGAGCTACGAGTTGAACACGGAGGGTTACGTAGGCACAGGCCTGGTAATTACCTGAGATAGTACTTCAGACGACGAGTTTTATGACGCCGCTAGCCCTAGCAGAGTTAGAGCGCGGCGATTTACGAGGCCACGATACCGAGCCTCCGCCCACGACTAGGAGCCGAGGATATGAGTTCGTGAGATGGCCCGCCACTAGTGAGGCGTGGTCGGAATGAGGACGGACGGGAGCCGGTGGTTCCGGCAGTGCCAGTGATTCACCCTAGATCCGATAGTCTGAGACTTCGGGATTTCTTGAGTTGCAGTTCGCCAGAGTTCTATGGATAGAGAGTTGAGGATGGTCCTCAGGGTGTCGTACTAGTTTGGGGAGATTGTTATGTTTGCGGCCAGCAGGGCCATTTGGTGAGAGTTGTCCGACCAGAGGTAGCACGGATGTAGAGACTCAGCCTTCGGGATCGGTGGCTGGTTCATCACCTTCTATAGCTAGGCGCCCTGCAGGGCAGGGTTATGGTTAGAGCGACAAAGAGGAAGTAAGGCAGTAGTTACAGAGATACCTTTAGCCCTTAAGAGACTTGGTTATGTTGTTATGGTGGATACGTGTGAAGTGTTATACGGATAGCATTGTGTTAAGTGTGATTTAGAGAACATGACTAGTTGAAGAGGTAAGATTGGGGACAGGGAAATTGTGAGCCTTAGAATATTATTGTGGAGATCTTAGATGCGTGGCCGTCTTAAGTGAAAGATTTGCGGATAATCCTTTTTCAGAATGTGTAGTACGTGGAGTATTAGCGTGATGATTCCATGAGTAGTGTGAGATAGAAGTGGTAGCTTTCATAATGTGAGTTAGTAGGTTGTTCCGGATCAGGGAACAAGAGTTTGACGCGATAAATGGGTCGGGTTGAGGCAAGGTTGCGGTTCAACCCGCAGCCCGGAATGAGGTGGGGTCAGTTCGAGGTGGTCCCACCAGGTGGTAGAGTCGCGAGGGTGCTAGGCCCAAGTTTAGGTAACAATCGTATGAGTTCGTGGATGTGTTTGACCAGAATCGGATCGTGAAGGCCGGGGATGGCCTTAGAGGAAATTGAAACTAGTAAGATGACCAAGTTTGGAGGTAGTAACTCCAGGGTTGTGGAAATTGAAGCGGTAACTGAAGTGTGGAACGTGTACTATAGAGAGTTCGGGTGTACGAGAAGGGTACGACGAGTAAGAAGAGAAGCGAACATGTGTTGTGAGAACGGAAGTGATTATTCTTTTGTGAGGTGAAGATGCGAAGAGAGTATCCTTTAGACCATGGGTGGGAACTTTTTGTGATGATTGGAGGTGTTTCCTCGTTGGCTTGGATTTGAGTTTTGCGCACACGTTATATTCTGGCCATTGGTGGCATGATCGGTTTTTGTAAGTATAGTAGTGGAGACTATACCGGCACACGATTGATTAGAGGCTTAGAAGGAACATTCGGGACGAATGTTTCTAAGGGGGGAAGAATGTTATACCCCGTAGTTCCAGGGTATGTATGTGAGGACGTACGTACGAGAATACGACAGAAATTTTGGAAAGAAAGAAAGATGTGATTTTTCGACGGAAAAGTTTCCGGGTTTTGTGAAGGAAAAATGTTCGTTAATGGGAATTGGATTCCCAGATTTGGTATTTGGGCTTCTTGGATTATATTAGAATTATGAGATTTTATTTTCGAAAATGGTCACGTGGGGCCCACGGGGGAAATTTACGGTTTTGTGGGGCCCGCTTTGTTTTTGAGATTTTCGATATTTTGGATATTTTCGGAAGACGAAATATTTTGGACGAGTCGGGGGCGACACGTGTCACCCCCATGTGGCACCTTGGCCGAAATGGTGTCCCTTGGCCGAAATGACCTAACAAGTGGCAAGTGTCACGACCCGAACCTGGGCCCGTGACTGGTGCCTTACCCGGGCACCCAAGTAGTCATACATCAGAGAAAATCAGCGGAACATAAAAACAAGACATGAAGCAAGAGATATTATATATAAACAGGCCAACCAAAACAGTTGTCTTCTGTATATAAATACATAAAAACCCGAACAGTTTAATCCTTTTACAACCCTGCCCACAACAGTACTACAGACCTCTAAGATTTACAACAACCATGACGGGACAGGGCCCCGCCATACCCCTGAATGTACAAGAACCTACAACTCAGGGAACACATACCGAAGAATAAGCCTCCGGAGAAACGGAGCTTCCCAATACGCTGAACTGTGATCCTATGAGCGAGGATCAACTACCGCACTTCTACCGCGGATGAACGCACCCCGGGCGAGGTCGATAACAGTACCAAGTATGTGAAACTGAAAATACTGCAGTTAAATCATAACAGTCTATATAAGGCAGGAGACATGTATGATAACCAAAATACAGTACGCAACATAAAAGCAGTCAAGTCAGGGACTCACGCCCTCAAAGTCATCACTCAATATATAACTATGGGTCTCACGCCCACAACATCAATCATGTTCGCATCATGGCCGCATGCCCCCGGAATTCTGCATCGGTGCAGACATGTCCATGATGCAACAATAATAACAATGCCGCATGGCCACATGCCCCGAGTGCGCCGGTGCGTATGTCAATGTAACATCAACAACAATATACTTGGTGGTCAACCCTGCCGCATGGCCACATGACCGAGTGCGCGCGTATGTCCATGTAACATCAACAACAATGTATCGGGTGGTCAACCGCCGCGTAGCCACATGCCCCGAATTGCGTCGGTGCAGACACGTCCATGTAACATCAACAACAATATACTGGGTGGTCAACCCTGCCGCATGGCCACATGCCCCCGGAATTCTGCATCGGTGCAGACATGCCCATGTAACAATAATAATGGAAGCATACCCGTGGAATCTTCCGTCACTGCCGGTACGTCCAAGTAAGCTCTCAACAAGTCAACCGGCCCTCCATCGAGAGACGCGGTAGTATAGAAACATAATTCTTGCACAACAAAGGCTATCACAACAAGCATAGGCGAGTTACACAACAACAAGCATAGGCGAGTTATACAACAACAGGCATAGGCAAGTTATACACAACTCAAGGTACTTCCATTTTATATCAAAGTCCGGGTTTTAACCCTAAAGTACTACGTACGTTAAATTCCTTTTAAAGAGATCCATTCCTTTTATAAAGGTCACCCGATACCCGTAGTATAAAAATAGAGTGACTCACATTTTTAGGTAAACCCAAACACTTTCCTTTTCAACATCAAGTAACAACATTCTTTTCCCTAAGTTCAAGTTTGCCTAATTTCAAGTACTTAAGCCTCTTATTTTAGAAAGGTTTCATAGTTCATAGTCTTAATCACTTAAGAATATGATTCTCTTTTAAACAATCTGAGAAACATATGCCTTATATGAGTGTAGGTTATTCTTGTTCATAATCAATTTTATTAAGCAGCCATGATCTAGGAAATGTAATATCATTTTGTCTCATCTTAGCTTCTATGCAGATGGAGGTTTCTACTGGTTTTAATAATACTTTATTATTCAATACATTTTCCTTTATTAACGCTGCAGTGGTTTGTCGATACTCATTCTGATCTCCGAAATCAGTAAAACATTTCTCCTTTTAAAAACCAAGTACTCATTACTCACGAATGAGGTTTCACACAAAATTCATATTAATTTATTCAAGTCAAGTCTCTTATCTTTTAAGATCAAGTCTCTTAACTTCTAAAAATCAGTAAATCATTCTCTTTACCACTCTTAAGACGTTATACCTAACTTCCCATAAAGCTAGTATAACTCTTATGTTTTCAAAACCAAGTATTACTCTTCTTTCAAAACGGTTTCTTAATCTTTTGAAATACTTCCAGATTCTTTATTATTCAGGCTTAAGTCAAAAGACATTGCCGTAACACTACATTCAGTTAACACACGTACGTCTACCGTACTATATATATATTCCTTTAAAATATTTCAAGATTCTTATTATTCAGGCTTAAGTCAAAAGACATTGCCACACGTACGTCTATCGTACTATATATATATTCCGTTAAAATACTTCATGCTCAAGGGTATAGGAAGAATCACATACCTCGCGACGATTATCGACTATAAGCAAAACGCTCCACGGCTATAACCCGGCTAGCCTTGTCCTCCTTCCAAGTAGCACATGCTACTCGCAGAACATTCAACCAATAAAGGTTATCAGTCTACTGTAAATACAGTCCTATGTAAGTACAGATTAATCTTCTACTAATATTCTTCTGATGTGATTTCAGTTCAATTCTTTTCTGTAATATCCTTCTATTACAGTTCAATTCTCTTCTATGAATCTTATATTCATCTTTATACAACTACAGTATGTAATTTCCAATTACAATAGAAGGATAGGATTATTTACCTCGGTAAGCCCAAAATTATCCAAGTATATATGTCGATCCTGAGCGACGTTTAGCTCCTACTCTGGGCGTTCCAACCCGCTCCAAACAGCCCTTAGAAGTTCTACGCAACTTCTACTTAAATACTTCAACCAACCATGAAGATTTCCTTAGGGTTTCGTTTAGTGGATAAAGGAAAGTATAATAGTATTTCCGGGCTCTACGTAGAGGTAACTTTGGAAAGTACTACAAGGTATATGGGCCAAGGTATTTGGGTATTATAACAATACTTGGAGAGTATTTCTCTACCAAGGGGGGGTGTATTATACGAGAACAATTAGGCTAAGGGGGGGGGGGTACCCCTCGGCTAGAACACTACAAGGGGGGGACCCTCTCGGCCAAAGCTTCTCGAGGGGAGGGCTTTGGACGAACACACCTCACACAGGCGGAGGGATTTTTAGACTTGGAAAATGATTTTAGGATGAAGAAGTTCATCAACTTAGGGGGGTATTTATAGGTCAAGCAAAGGCCAACCAATGGACAAGATCAAGCCAAGTGCCATGCAAGTGTAGGGTCAAGATTTAACCATGTGGACCTTATCCATCTACCACACCAACTTGCACAAAATATCCTACCTAACTCATTGCTCTCTTTCGTCCATTACCGCCCACACTCTCTTCCAATGTGAGGGTGACACATGTCACCCTCCCGTTGGTCCAAAATGTTTCGTCTTTCGGAAAAATCCGCAAAAATAATAAATGACATAGCCGGAATTTTCCCTTCGCAAGTTTAGTAAAACGTTTCGTCGAAAAACGATTCTTTTTGGCACTTGTGCCCAAATTTCGATCCTTGCCAATCCTTAAGGCTTAAATTTATATACGTCGCCTCACGCATATACTGGAAATACGGTATAACATTCTCTCTCTTAGAAACATTCGTCCCGAATGTTCCTTCTCAAGACGGATAACGATAAAGTTCTTCTAACCAGTTGCTAACGCCACACCTGGCCATGAAATAACACACGTTCTCTTCCTTCCTTACTCGTCGTGCCCTCCTCGGACACTTGAACTCTTCTAGTATACGTACCAAACTTCAGTCATCGCTTCAGTTTCCAAAACTTTGGAGTCACCACTTCCAAACTTGGTCTTCTTACTAGCCTCAATCTTTCCTAAGGCCATTCCCGGCCTTCACGATCCGCTTCTGGTCGAACACACCCACGAACTCATACGATGGTCAACTAAACTTGGGCCCAGCACCCTCGTGACCCTACCACCTGGCGGGACCACCCAGAGCTGACCCAACCCCAAAACAGACCGCGGGTTGGCCCGCAACATGGCCCTAACCCGACCCACTTAACGCATCAAGCTCTTGTTTCCCGATCCGGAACAATCTTACCTATACAGGTCATGAAAGCTACCACTTCCATTTTACACCACCCAAGGAATTTTCCCACAATTACTCCACGTATACTTATACATTCTGACAAAGATCACCCGCAAAATCTTGTACTCAAGACGGCCTTACATCTAAGGTCTCAATTGTAATATTCTAAGGTTCATCATTTTCTCACCCCCAGGCTTACCCTTTTACACTAACCAGGTTTCTAAATCACATTTTAGCACAAAGCTATCCGAACATAACACTAAACACATCATCATAACATCAATACATACAAGTCTCTGAGGTTAAGGATATACCGAAAAATAGGCGGTCAAAGGACCGCTAAAATCGGAACTTCCACCGCGACCTGCCGTGGCTCACGTGTATGAACATCCCGCTTGCTATGGAAGGTGAAGAACCCGCAACGATCCAGAGTCAGGCTATCCTACCGCCGCTACCCACCGGACAGTCTTCGCCAGATGGCCTGTTGGCCGCAAAATAACAAGCTCCTGGTACCACGACACTTCACGAAATGCGGTCTACCACATCGACCACCGAGGTAGGGTGATCGTGATCCGCCCACACCCTACTCCTCGAAATTGAACCCTGGAGCTCGACTGCTCCAATCCCGGATGCCACGAAGGTTGTGGAGGACCACTGCACCGGGCGAGGTACAAACTAGTATCTTCTTTGGCGGTCCGCCTCGAAAGTCACCAAAGGACCTGTTGTTCGCCTCTTCTGCTGATCTTGGTCATTCCGTCGACCTCTCCGCCTCACACCCAAGTGCATAAGCTGCGTGCGGGCAATGTCCATGCCCGTGAAGAGCTACACCAACAAGCCTCGCCAAGTAGTCATCTAACCCAGAACGTGGCGGTGTACTCATCCTCCATATCGCTACTACAGTGGGGCATACCGAGCCAATGAGTCGAACTCCACATTGTACTCTCTAACCGCCCGCCCGCCCCGCTCAACGTCAAAAATCACACCGAGCCCTCTCATCCGTGGGGCAAGAAGTGTGCAAGAAAAGCCTCGAGAACTCGTCCCAAACGGTGGAAGTGCATGCTCTCCCGGGACAGCCTCACGAATCGAACGATCATTGCGGATCACGCGGTGATGCGAACCCAATACCACCGACTGCCTCGAGACTTTGATCACTCATGATCCGTTGTAGAATCGGATAAACTCCCGAGGTCATCCTCTCGATCCATAGAACATCGGGCGCTACAACTCGTAAAGTCCCGTAGTCTCAAATCGCTCGGGGTGAACTACGGTGCTCTGGGATCGAATCTGCGTCCACCTTCTCTCATATATGGCCACGACCGCCGAATCGCCATCTCTCAGTACTCATCTCATCTCGCTTCCAGCTATGGGACTGAGGCTCGTGTATCAGTAGTCTCGGCAGCCCATCGCTGCGCTCTAAACTCTGCCGGCTGGCGGCGCGCAAAACTCGCCGTCTCAAGCACTATCTCGTAATGGCCAGGCTGCGCCTCGCACTCCTCTCAGATCTCACTAGCGACTCCGCCGCTTGCCCACTGCCGGGTTGCCTTGCGCGAGGCATAATCGGAAAACGAAATACGCTGGAGGGTCCAACTTACAACACAACTCTAAGGCACGATCTCGGAATGAGAAGAATGGAAACTAATCCTAAATGTCCTGCAGCCTCACGATTATAGATGTGGTGCACAACACACCGATAATCAAGACTCTACTAGACACGGCTATAGACACTTTCCGAGGATTAAGCGCTTCGATACCACTTTTGTCACGACGAACATGGGCTGTGGATCGTGCCTTACCCGCACCCAAGTAGTCATACATCGAGAAAATCACGAACATAAAAACAAGACATGAAGCAAGAGATATTATATATAAACAGTCAACCAAAACAATTTGCCTTCAGTATATAAATACATAAAAACCGAACAGTTTAATCCTTTTTACAACCCTCCTACAACAATTACTGCACCTCTAAGATTTACAACAACCATGACGGACAGGCCCCGCCATACCACGAATGTACAAGAACCTACAACTCAGGGAACACATACCGAAGAATAAGCCTCCGGAGAAACGGAGCTTCCCAATACGCTGAACTGTGATCCTATGAGCGAGGATCAACTACCGGTGTACTCCTACCTGCGGCATGAACGCAGCCCCCCGAAGGAGGTCAGTACAACAGGTACCAAGTATGTGAAACTGAAAATATCGCGATTAAATCATAACACTATATAAGGCGTAAGACATGTATGATAACCAAAATACGACGCAACATAAGCGATCAAGTCGTGACTCACGCCTCAAAGTCATCACTCGATATATAACTATGGGTCTCACGCCCGCAACATCAATCATGTTCGCATCATGGCGCATGCCCCGGAGTGCATCGGTGCGGCGTATACGTCCATGATGCAACAATAATAACAATGCCGCATGGCCACATGCCCCCGGAATTCTGCATCGGTGCAGAAATGTCCATGTAACATCAACAACAATATACTGGGTGGTCAACATTGCCGCATGGCCACATGCCCCCGGAATTCTGCATCGGTGCAGACATGTCCATGTAACATCAACAACAATATACTGGGTGGTCAACCCGCCGCACGCCACATGCCTGACTCAGACGGTGCGTATACGTCCATGTAACATCAACAACAATATCTTGGGTGGTCAACCTGCCGCACGCCACATGCCCCGACTCTGCGTCGGTGCGGGCATGCCCATGTAACAATAATAATGGAAGCATACCGTGGAATCTTCCACACGCGCCGACATCCAAGTAAGCTCTCAACAAGTCAACCGGCCCTCCATCGAGAGACGCGGTAGTATAGAAACACAATTCTTGCACAACAAAGGCTATCACAACAAGCATAGGCGAGTTACACAACAACAAGCATAGGCGAGTTATACAACAACAGGCATAGGCAAGTTATACACAACTCAAGGTACTTCCATTTTATATCAAAGTCCGGGTTTTAACCCTAAAGTACTACGTACGTTAAATTCCTTTTAAAGAGATCCATTCCTTTTATAAAGGTCACCCGATACCCGTATTATAAAAATAGAGTGACTCACATTTTTAGGTAAACCCAAACACTTTCCTTTTCAACATCAAGTAACAACATTCTTTTCCCTAAGTTCAAGTTTGCCTAATTTCAAGTACTTAAGCCTCTTATTTTAGAAAGGTTTCATAGTTCATAGTCTTAATCACTTAAGAATATGATTCTCTTTTAAACAATCTGAGAAACATATGCCTTATATGAGTGTAGGTTATTCTTGTTCATAATCAATTTTATTAAGCAGCCATGATCTAGGAAATGTAATATCATTTTGTCTCATCTTAGCTTCTATGCAGATGGAGGTTTCTACTGGTTTTAATAATACTTTATTATTCAATACATTTTCCTTTATTAACGCTGCAGTGGTTTGTCGATACTCATTCTGATCTCCGAAATCAGTAAAACATTTCTCCTTTTAAAAACCAAGTACTCATTACTCACGAATGAGGTTTCACACAAAATTCATATTAATTTATTCAAGTCAAGTCTCTTATCTTTTAAGATCAAGTCTCTTAACTTCTAAAAATTAGTAAATCATTCTCTTTACCACTCTTAAGACGTTATACCTAACTTCCCATAAAGCTAGTATAACTCTTATGTTTTCAAAACCAAGTATTACTCTTCTTTCAAAACGGTTTCTTAATCTTTTGAAATACTTCCAGATCCTTTATTATTCAGGCTTAAATCAAAAGTCATTGTCGTAACACTACATTCAGTTATCACACGTACGTCTACCGTACTATATATATATTCCTTTAAAATATTTCAAGATTATTATTATTCACGCTTAAGTCAAAAGACATTGCCACACGTACGTCTATCGTACTATATATATATTCCGTTAAGATACTTCATGCTCAAGGGTATAGGAAGAATCACATACCTCGCGACGATTATCGACTATAAGCAAAATGCTCCACGGCTATAACCCGGCTAGCCTTGTCCTCCTTCCAAGTAGCACATGCTACTCGCAGGACATTCAACCAATAAAGGTTATCAGTCTACTGTAAATACAGTCCTATGTAAGTACAGATTAATCTTCTACTAATATTCTTCTGATGTGATTTCAGTTCAATTCTTTTCTGTAATATCCTTCTATTACAGTTCAATTCTCTTCTATGAATCTTATATTCATCTTTATACAACTACAGTATGTAATTTCCAATTACAATAGAAGGATAGGATTATTTACCTCGGTAAGCCCAAAATTATCCAAGTATATATGTCGATCCTGAGCGACGTTTAGCCTACTCTGGGCGCTCCAACCCGCTCCAAACAACCCTTAGAAGTTCTACGCAACTTCTACTTAAATACTTCAACCAACCATGAAGATTTCCTTAGGGTTTCGTTTAGTGGCTAAAGGAAAGTATAATAGTATTTCCGAGCTCTACGTAGAGGTAACTTTGGAAAGTACTACAAGGTATATGGGCCAAGGTATTTGGGCATTATAACAATACTTGGAGAGTATTTCTCTACCAAGGGGGGGGTGTATTATACGAGAACAATTAGGCTAAGGGGTACCTGGCTAGAACACTACAGGGGACCTGCCAAAGCTTCTCGAGGGGAGGGCTTTGGACGAACACAACTCTCAAAGGGGGAGGGATTTTTAGACTTGGAAAATGATTTTAGGATGAAGAAGTTTATCAACTTAGGGGGGTATTTATAGGTCAAGCAAAGGCCAACCAATGGCCAAGATCAAGCCAAGTGCCATGCAAGTGTAGCGTCAAGATTTAACCATGTGGACCTTATCCATCTACCACACCAACTTGCACAAAATATCCTACCTAACCAATTGCTCCCTTTCGTCCATTACCGCCCACACTCTCTTCCAATGTGAGGGTGACACATGTCACCCTCCCGTTGGTCCAAAATGTTTCGTCTCTCGGAAAAATCCGCAAAAATAATAAATGACATAGCCGGAATTTTCCCTTCGCAAGTTTAGTAAAACGTTTCGTCGAAAAACGATTCTTTTTGGCACTTGTGCCCAAATTTCGATCCTTGCCAATCCTTAAGGCTTAAATTTATATACGTACGCCCTCACGTACATACTCTGGAAATACGGGGTATAACAGCAAGCCACTTGTCTTGTGTTTTCGTTGGCCATGTGGTGTGGTGGGACCCACACACACATGGCCCAATCTTGACCACCCACTTGCTTAGATCTTGACCCTTAACTCCTCTATAAATACCCCCCTTAGTTGAAGAGTAATATTCATCCACACTTAAGCTTTCCAAAGCAAAATATATCCCCTCCCTTGAGTAGTTTTCGTCCCCCTCCCCCTCTTGAGTGGAAATACTTTGAGTATTGTTGTATAATCCCAAATACCTTAGCCTAGTATCCCTAGTAGTATTCCAAAGTTATTTCAATACTAGGAGCCCGGAAATACTACTTTATTCCAATAGTCGCAAAACGAAACCATAGAAAAATCTTCCTAGCTTGGTTGAAGTGTTTAGAGAAGTTGTTTAGAAACTTCTAAGGGTTTCTTGGAGCGGGTTGGAGCGTAAGGATTGGAGCTAAACGTTGCTCAGGATCGACATATAATCTTGGATAATTTTGGGCTTATCGAGGTAATGATCTGTGTCCCCCTATTGTAATTGGATATAACATATTGTAGTAGTTTAGAACTGAGTATTAGATATATTGGAAGGATGTTTATAAAGGATTGAACTGTATTTACATTGGACTGTACTTACAGTAGACTTGTGTAGTATTATTGTGAAGCAGAATTGATCACGTCCGGTTAGACGTGTAATTCCCTGGGAGTTGTTGGCCTGGTAGCGGGCCTTGGTAGGGGAGGAGATTTATGTGATAGCGGGAGGGAGGTGCTGCCGAATTTTCCGTAGAATAGGGAACTGTTTACTTAGAATATGCTACTAAGAGAACTAGAGATTGATAGATATATTGTGGTTGTTATAGGTGGATCTTCTACGCGCGGCATACTTGACTTGGCTTGTGGATTAAGCCGAAGAGGTATGTGATTCTTCATATACTCTTGAGCATGATTGTTGTGAACTATATAGTACAGTAGACGTACGTGTGTGAAATGAATTTTGTTTGTTTAAAACATAAAGTGTTATAATGGCTTTATGGGAAGTTAGTTATAACGACTTTATGAGGATAAAAGAAAGATTTGATTTTGACAGTAAAACGACTTGATTTTGAAAGTTAAGAGACTTGATCTTGAAAGATAAGAGACTTGACTTATAACGACTTGTTTTCGGAAAAAGAGAAGTAACTTGATTTAAGTATAGGTTACTTGTTTTGAAGAGAGTAAGTTATTTGGGTTTTAAAAGAACATTTGTTGTTGTTTTAAAAGAAAAGCACTTGGTTTAAAAAGTATAGAGTACTTGATTTTAAAAAGCTTGTAAAAGATTTTCAGAAGGTGTAGTAATTTGGTTTAAAAAGGAAACGTGTTTTTAATACTACGAGTATTAGTATCGTGTGGCGTTTACGTAGAAAGAGGTCTTTTTGAAAGAATGAAAGTATATAGTATTTTGGGGTTGAAACCCGGATTGTTGATATAAAATGAAAGTACGTTGAACTTGCCTATGCTTGTTGTGATAGCCTTTGATGGGCAAGTGTTTTGTTTCTGTGCTACCGTTACTCTCTGGGAGGGCCGGTTATCTGATTGATTGCTTGGACATACTGACACGTTGGATGGTCCACGAGTATGCGTCCACTTTGAGTATTATCTTGTTATTTCCTTTGGACATGCTGACGCGATGGATGATCCATGGGCATGCGTCCAGTATGATGGTTTCATGGCCATGATTTCCGAGGTAAGATGCCGGGGCATGCGGTCATTGTGAGGATTATGTTATTTGTCCATGGACCGCTAATCCATGAAGCTTGCCGCGGTGACGAGCGATCACGGGCTTGATTTGTACATGTGGTTACAGGCACACTTGAGATACTTGTCCTGGTCATTTCTCGTGTATCGGCAGGCTCTGGTAGATAGCTTGAGATACTTTCCTCGGTCATATCTCGTGAGACGGTAGGCTAGGGTACGTTCGCCTATGGTACTTGCCTCGGCCAGTTGCGTGGCTAGCTTTTGATCCGTAGTTGGCTTCCGTACCTTTCCGTGAAGGATATGACTAGCTTTTGAACCGGTATGGGCTATTCTACTTGCCCGATCGGTTTGATGACGCACGCAGATCTAGTGTTCAGTTCACATATAGGTGTTGTTTTACATCATGTATCACGGCGATGAGAATGAGTTCCACGGCATGAGTGATATTATGGCGTGAGACCCATAATTATGTGTGAGTGATTATTCGGGATATCGTCCCTTACTTGGCATAACCGCTACTTATCGCAAAATGGTTTTATAAAATGATGAAATGTGATTTCATTACGATTTTTCGATTTCACATACTTGGTACTGTTATCGACCTCGGCCGCGTTCATCTGCAGTAGAGGTACATTGGTTGTGGATCCTCGCTCATAGGATCACGTTCAGCGTTTTGGGAAGCTCCGTTTCTCGAGGCTCATCTTTGGTATAGTCCCTGTCGGTGTAGTTACTTGTACATTCGTGGGTATGGCGGCCCCGTCCGTCATAGATGTTATTACATTCTTAGAGTGTCCGTAGTTGTGGCGGGGTTGTAAAGGATTTTAATCGCATTGATTATATGTATATACATGAAGGTGACCGTTTGGTTGGCCTGTTTTCTTATATTGTCTCTTGTTTCCTGTTTAAATTTTATTTCCGCTGATTTTCTCTGATGTTGTTATCACTAGGGTGCCCGGGGTAAGGCACCAGTCGCGGGCCCGAGATCGGGTCGTGACAACCTCGATAAGCCCAAAATTATCCAAGATTATAAGTCGATCCTGAGCAACGTTTAGCTCCAACTCCTTACGCTCCAACCCGCTCCAAGCAACCCTTAGAAGTTTCTAAACAACTTCTCTTAACACTTCAACCAAGCTGTGAAGATTTTTCTAGGGTTTCGTTTTGCGACTATTGGAATAAAGTAGTATTTCCGGGCTCCTAGTATTGAAATAACTTCGGAATACTACTAGGGATACTAGGCTAAGGTATTTGGGATTTATACAACAATACAAGAAGTATTTTCTTCACAAGTGGGGGAGGGTGGACGAAAACAAGGCTAAAGGGAGGGGATATTTTGCTTGGAAAGGCTTAAGTGTGGAATGAAATTAGTCATCAACTAAGGGGGTATTTATAGAGGATTCAAGGGTCAAGATCTATGCAAGTGTGTGGTCAAGATTGGGCCATGTGTGCGTGGGTCCCACCACACCACATGGCCAACGAATTGAGCTTCCAAGTGTGATGGCCATTTCGGCCAAGGGGACAAGTGGCTAGCCACTTGTCCCTCCAATTCGGCCAAGGTGCCACATGGGGGTGACACGTGTCGCCCCCCCGACTCGTCCAAAATATTTCGTCTTCCGAAAAATATCCAAAATACCGGAAACCTCAAAAACAAAGTGGGCCCCACAAAACCGTAAATTTCTCCCGTGGGTCCCACGTGACCATTTCCGAAAATAAAATCTCATAATTCTAATATAATCCAAGAAGCCCAAATACCAAATCTGGGAATCCAATTCCCCCTTTTTCCTTCACAAAACCCGGAAACTTTTCCGTCGAAAAATCACATCTTTCTTTCTTTCCAAAATTTCTGGCGTATTCTCGTACGTACGTCCTTACATACATACCCTGGAACTACGGGGTATAACACTTAAAATAAGCCAAGGGTATCAAATGGACCTAGATTGTCAAAAACTTGTACGTCTACCGTACTATACATTTACAACTTATTCATGCTCAAGAGATAAGAAAGTTCCACATACCTCTTCGGTTTAATCCACTTGCTAAGTCCAATTCACCGTACGTAGTATGTCAACCTATAATGACCATAATACATCTATTAACTTCTTACTTCAAACGTAGAATATTCCAAGTGCAAAGTCACTAAATTCTACGGAAAATCGGACAGCACTTCCTTTGTTTCTACATACTTTGCCACCTTTTTCAAGGCCGAATTCAATAACCAAACATGCCACATTTAAGGCCCAACAAAGTAGTTAACAATAGGGGATTACACGCTTAATCAAGACATGTAAAATTCCGCCCCACAATATATAACAAACTAGTCTAAACTACAATGTCAATTCGGCAATTTGGGCAACAATACCAATTCTTCTTCCAATTCTTTTCAATCCAAGTGGTTTAATATAACATGTTATCTAGCCACAATTTATTATAACTACTACAATCCTTAAGTAGGTGTTTATGCGACGATTCTAATATCGACCAAATTGTATTTCAATTTCAAATGGCTATATATGTCATTTTCGGATTTGAGCTACCAAATTTCCATAACACTTATCAAACTTCATAACACATATCACATGATCATTTCTAACTTATAATAACATGGAATCTTCAATTACAAAAGTAAGACGAAGATTATACCTCATTTAGCCCAAATATGATCCAAGACTACAAGTCGATCCTTAGCAACTTTAGCTCCTCCTTTCGACGTTCCAATCCACTCCAAGCAACCCTTAGAAGCTTATGAAGAACTCATCTTCAAGTTCCAACTTCAAAGTTGAAGAACTCCTTAACTTTCCGTCTTGCGACTAATACAAAAACGCCACTTTTACGGGATCTTTCTATTGAGATACACTTACAATACCCTTAGGTACCTTGGTTTAAAGTATGGAGCTTATTGGACAACAAACAAAAAATTTCTCTTCAAACCCTTGCCATTGCCGTGAGCCTCACTTTGATTTTCTCACAATTCTTGAAAAAATTTCTAAGTATGGAGACTAGTCTTGCACTAGTAGTGGTATAAATAAATAAAACAAGGGCTAGGATTCATCCAAATAGAAGGTCAAGATGTGGTCAATTATCTCAAGCTATTGACTTTTTGACTTAGTCAAACTTATCAAGCCAAAGTCTTTGCAAGACTTGATCATCTCATTAGTGGTCAAATGACCATTGTATCCATGTCCCAATTCGTCCAAGGCCATTAGGGGGGTGACACGTGTCGCCCTCCCATTCGTCGCAATATTTCGTTTTCCGACAATTCCATAATTCTGATAAATTTTTACTCGTCTCTAACCTTAACATTTTTTAGTTCTTACGTACGTTCTTATAAACATATCCTAGAATTTCCGGGGTGTAACACTTCCACTCTTTTAAAAATGACTCTTTTTCGTATAAAACTTCCAAGATACTAATAAATGTAGTATCAAGTCACAATTACTTTTCAAGACAAGTCACAATACTTTTTAGAAATACAATTATAGGCTTCTAAATCAAGTGACTTCTTTCTTTTAAAACTTTAAGCAATTGATGCCTTTAAATCAATTTGTCTTTCATTATTTCAAGTCATTTAACATACTTAAATTACTTAGAGTAAACCACTCTTTTTAACTTCCCATAAAGCTATTATAACCAACTTCCCATAAAGTCGTTATACTAGCTTTATACCTTAGATACTTACATTCTTCTTTATAACCAAAAGACTTAAACTTTCCAACAAAACAAGTATCAAAAATACTTTCAACATACTTAAAGTCTCTTAACTTTTAAAAGCCAAGATATCCTTAATATTTTTAAACAAGTGAGTTAATTCCCTAACTCAATCATCTTGAACATTCTTAAGATAAACCAAGGATATCAATTGGACTAGATTCGTCAAAAACTTGTACGTCTACCGTACTATACATTTACAACTTATTCATGCTCAAGGGATAAGAAAGTTCCACATACCTCTTCGGTTTAATCCACTTGCCAAGTCCAATACGTCGTACGTAGTATATCAACCTATAATGACCATAGTACGTCTATTAACTTCTTACTTCAAACGTAGAATATTCCAAGTGTAAAGTCACTAAATTCTACGGAAAATAGGACAGCACTTCCTTTGTTTCTACATACTTTGCCACCTTTTTCAAGGCCGAATTCAATAACCAAACACGCCATATTTAAGGCTCAACAAAGTAGTTAACAATAAGGGATTACACGCTTAATCAAGACGTGTAAAATTCCGCCCCACAATTGACATTAAACTAATCCAAAAAATACAATGTCCATTCGGCAATTAGGGACAACAATACCAATTCTTTTCCAATTTCTATTCAATCCAAATTGTTTAGTATACCATGATATAAAGCCGCAATTGATTATAACAACTATAATCTTCAAGTAGATAACATGCGACGATTTTAATTATCGACCAAATTGTATTTCAATTTCAATTGGCTAAACATGTCATTTTCGGATTTGAGATTCCAAATTTCTATAACACTTATCAATCTTCATAACACATATCACATGATCATTTCTAACTTATAATAACATGAAATCTTCAATTACAAAAGTAAGACGAAGATTATACCTAATTTAGCCCAAATATGATCCAAGATTACAAGTCGATCCTTAGCAATTTTAGCTCCTCTTTTCGACGTTCCAATCCACTCCAAGCAACCCTTAGAAGCTTATGAAGAACTTATCTTCAAGTTCCAACTTCAAAGTTGAAGAACTCCTTAACTTTCCGCCTTGCGACTAATACGAAAACGCCATTTTTCCGGGATCTTTCTATTGAGATACCCTTACAATACCCTTAGGAACCTTGGTTTAAAGTGGGGGAGATTATTGGACAACAAACAAAAAATTTCTCTTGTAACCCTAGTGAAAGCCGAGAGCACCTATAAGTGTTCTTCAAGATTTTTGAAAAAATTGTCTAAGTGTAGAAGCTTGTCTTGCACTAGTATACATATATAACAAGATAGAGGGTAAAGATTAGAACAAATGGGTGGTTAGGATGTTTTTCACAAGGATCAAGCCAAGTGGCATTTGACTTAATCAACAATGTCAAGCTCTTGTCTTTGCAAGACTTGGTCTTTTAAATTATGGTCAAATGACCATTTCATCCATGCCATTTTCGACCAAGACCACTAAGGGGGGTGACACGTGTCGCCCTCCCGTTCGTCGCAATATTTCGTTTTCCGACAATTTCCAAAATTCCGATAAATTTTTACTCGTCTCAAATCTTAACATTTTTGAGTTCTTACGTACGTTCTTATAACATATCCTGAAATTCCGGGGTGTAACAATAATGAAAATCAATGTTGTGTTTGGTTGGTTCTATGCTTATGGTAATTTTAAGCCTAAATGTCTTTTTATCTGCCCAATGCCTAAGCCTAACGATACAACCCATGAAAGTCCTATTGATTTTTAAGCATGTGTTGTCTACATTAGTGGAGAGTTAGTAAGTGTGAAAGCTATAGAATTTTGGCCTGATGGACTATTGGAAAGAATTTATTTATGCATAGACTGATATTGAATGATTATGTGAGTTGGTAGTCATGTTTAAGTGGTCATATGCCTTAATAAACTCAAGCAAGTTTAATGGTTATCTGACTTGGAATTCTAGATAACAACTTGTGACTAGAAAGTTTTTGAGAATGAGATTGCATGTATTCATGATTTTCGAGGCAGAAATATTGTGATTGACTTGATTCATGTTTAGAGTTTTTGTGTTTTTTTATTTTTAGAGAGTCTAGAGTTCTTTACTCGGGGGCGAGTAAAATTTTAGTTTGGGGGTGTTTGTTAATTCCATTTTATGACTGTTTTAGAGTCTGTTTTAGGAGTCTTTTATGTGTCGTTTTAGTGTATTATTATACTTTGTTTGTGTTGTTTTCAGGATATGAGCGACTTAGGTGGGAAATGACGAATTAACATGAAATGGTGGATTCGAATGATGTAAATGCGCAACCAAGCCCTGAACAATCTAGTTAAAGAATCATGAAGAGCAAGGAAAGAATCTGGAAAAATCTGAGTGAAAAGCAGGAGGCACCGCGGTGCATGACCAAGAGGAACCGCGGTGCTGATGAACCGCGGCCCAAAAGTATTGAGCCGGGGCGTAAAAATTCCAAAATCACCGTCGAAGGCACTGCGGTCCAGGTATGAGGCACCGTGGTGCAAAATTTATAGAGGCCTGCCAGTGTTTTCAGCTGAATTAGCACCGCGGTGCTTGGCATAGGCACCACAGTGCTTGGCAAAGGCACCGCAGTGCCGACGCGTATTTCTGAGAAAACATCAACTTTTTAGAAAGGTTAAAGGGTCCAAAGCAAGGTTTTCCTCAGATATAAATACCTTAAACCCTGTCATTATTGATATCATACTTTGGAGAGGCAAGAATTAAAGCGAACACAAGATTGGAGACAACTTTGTTCAAGTGCTTTTTCTTCTCTTTTATTTTTATTCAGTCTAGGATGGATATTAATTTAGTTCTTAGCATGAGAATGTCTAGGAGCTAATTACTTGTCACGCCCCAAACCCCGGGCCCGCAATTGGTGCCCCTACCTGGGCACCCTTCTACCCATACATCCTAATAACCAGCGGAAGCTAAAGAAAACTCATCATCATTTTTATAGGCAAAGCCAGCAAGGCTGTCGTTATATACAATAACCAAAATATCTACAACTGTACACAAGTCCAACCCACATATGAATACAAACCTCTAAGAGTTTGACATAAACTATGACGGTACAAGGCCCCGCCGTACCCCTGAATATACATAATCCTGTAACGGCAAAACTGTACCAAAATCATAAGCTCCGGAACAATGGAGCTATTCCAAAAGCTGAGCAATGATCCTAAGAACGCGGATCACCAAACTGAGTACCTACACCTGCGGGCATGAACGCAGCCCCCCGGAGAGGGGGTCAATACAATAAGGTACCAAGTATGTAAACATAAAGTACAGTAAACAAGATCATAACTGGCCAAAGAATGACAGGAACAAGTATAATAATCAAACTACCAGATCCGACCGTGTCATATAAAATAGAGTCAACTATACCTTATATCAATGTACCACTTTACTATTGTACCAATGTATCACTGTACCACTGTACTACCATACCACTGTATCACTGTACCACTGTGCCATTGTACTACTGTACTTTATAACAATGAGGGTCAATTGTATCTTTTCAAAATACCATTTCAAATTATGAAATCAAATGTACCATTTTAACATATGAAAAGTCATGTCAAAATCAGGGACACCTGCCCTCAGGATCATTATGCATATCCTATTCATGGGAATTGAACCCGCATGGATCTTTTAGACCCGTAATGAGTATATATACCCACATCATGGATAGCTAGTCCATGGAATAATATAATATCATGGGAATTGAACCCGCATGAGTATACCTACTCGCATCATGGAGAGCTAGTCTATGGACTAATATAATATCCCGGGAATTGAACCCGCCTCACGGAAGCATGCCCATCGAATTCCACCATCATGGAGGCATGTCCATGAAATAAAATAATAATGTTGTCGGCCATTTAGTGAGGGACGCGGTGATGTTGAAATGCAACACTTGCACGAATAGCTATCATGAGCAACCATATGCAAGTTAAATAATCTTTGACTCTCATTAGAACAAATAGAATGAACTATCATTTTTAGAAAAACCCATGGCATTCCATGTCATGTAATATTAGGGACTTGAACCCAAAAGTACTATGTACGTCCACCGTACATTCATTTTTATAAAAAGAATCACATCATGTAATATTAGGGACTTGAACCCAATAGCACAATGTACGTCCATCGTACATTCCTTTATTTATAAAACCCCAAGATACTAGCACTTGTAGCATCAAGACACTTTCACCTTTAAAATCAAGTCACTTACACTTTTAACCTCAAGTAACTTACACTTTCAAAATCAAGTCACTTATTCTTTTCAAATCAAGTGACTTATACTTTTCAAATCAAGTCACTTATTCTTTTTAAATCAAGTAACTTATACTTTTCAAATCAAGTCACTTATTCTTTTCAAATCAAGTAACTTATATTTTTCAAATCAAGTCACTTATTCTTTTCAAATCAAGTAACTTATACTTTTCAAATCAAGTCACTTATTCTTTTCAAATCAATTAACTTATACTTTTCAAATCAAGTCACTTATTCTTTTCAAATCAAGTAACTTATACTTTTCAAATCAAGTCACTTATTCTTTTCAAATCAAGTAACTTATACTTTTCAAATCAAGGCACTACCACCTTATGTACCATATGAAATCTAGATTCATTTAAAATAAGTACGTCCACCGTACACTCATTTTATAAAAGTCATGCCAATGTAGATTCAATGGAATATATAGAATAACTTCTATTTTAGCAAACCCAAAGTACTATCAATGGAATCTATCATTAAGGATTAAGATCCAATAAAACAATGTACGTCCGCCGTACAATCTTTACTTTATAAAATCAAATCATGTATCATCAAGGATTAGAATTCACTCACTTTATAAAGACCATGCCAAAGGGATAGTTCACATACCTTATCGGCTTATACCAACTTGATAACTAGAATCCGCCTCAAGTAGTACTTCAACCTATAATGAGGATACCACTTCTATCAACTTCAAGCTTTCAAGTGTAGGTTAATACCAAGTAATGGTTCTCTTTTCCTACAACAATTTGGGCAGCACTTCCCCTGTTTATACGTACTTTTCCATCTTTCAAGAAGGCCAATTTCAACAATAACCAAGGTACCAATTAAGGGCACAACAAAACAGCAACCAAGGTGATTTACACACCTATTTCTCACGTCAAAACAACCTCTTAATCACGTAAAACAATCCACAAAAATCAGCCCACAATCCAACAACAACAAGGGTAAAATGTGAGGCCTTTCATCGTCTTTCTACACCCTTAATCCCTTAGGACTTTCATTAGCAATTACTACATTTAAACATGCATATATATGGCTGATTTTTCAGCATTTCAACACCACAAAACAATCCCTAAAACTGCACAATAATATCTAACAGTTTATAGCAATTCTCGGCCAACAACCCCAATACAACTACCCTTTCTATAATCTTTTTTAATCCAATTCAAGTTCCAATACTTTTATACAAGTTATAACAACTTATCAACAACAATATTCCTTCATTATAACATGCAATAAATGAAGATAATAACAACAATAACCAACGAAATCCAAAGTCCCAAAAACTGTCAAGTTTCGGCCCAATCCTTCAAAATTGTCCAAACACTTGTTATTATTCATTTTTCTTAATCACAAGTTCATCTATTAATTACTACAACATGTAATATCCAATTACTTCAAGAGGAGGAGGAATCCTTACCTTAAATATGCCCAAAACAGTCCACTTAAAGTCGGTCCATAGTTTTGTCTTAGCTCCTATTCTTCAAGTTCCAATCACACCCATACATCCTCTACAAGCTTATAACCAACTTCCCTTCTTGTTTTACTTTCAAAAAGTTGAAGAACAGGCCTAGGGTTTCAATACCCCACTCTCGGCCCAAATGGGTTTTGAAGATTATTGGAGAGTTAATTTGGCTTAAAACTTGATTATTGTTCTTAATCTTGGAAAATAATCAATTCTTGTTCTTGGAATTTTCTTGGAGATTTTCGAGATTCAAGGCTTAAGGAAGAGAAAGAATAGAGCTTTTTGGAGAATGAAACATGTGAGATGAAAAATAATTAAGTCTTGCAACTTATCTCTATATAGATATTTTCCTTTTCAAGACAAGTGGATGAGACACATGTCACTCTCCTATTGGCCAAAATTCTCACTTAAATAAAATATCTAGATATTTGTCCAAAATATCTAGATATTGAAGGCCCCCGCGAAATTGTGAAATTTTGACGGGCCTCATATTATCAATTTCAATACTTCATAATCCAATACTAATCCCATAAATCCAATTAGAAGTATTAAACTTCAAGTGAATAATTTGTCTTCACATTTTCCAAAAAAAATTCCTTAAGAAAAATTCATTATTTTTTCCTTCCAACATTCAAATCTAATTTTCATAATCATGTTCTCACTTAGCAGCCATGGAATTACGAGGTGTAATATTACTTTAGTAGGGTTTTCCGTCAAATCTTCTTGAAACTATTTCATATAGTTAATGCATAGCTATTGAGTTCTTCTTCAGCATATTAAGATCTATTCAATATTGTTTTGATTACTTGATAATAATTGATCACTAATTGTCATAACTTATATGATTTCGAATCGATATCCGAGAGGGGAGATTTGAATATGTTGTAGTTGTTTAGACATAAGTTAAAATCATGGACGAAAGTACCCCGATACTTGTGTAGTATTAAAGGTTATTGTTCTTAATCCTCCCGTGTGGTTTTTCATAGAAATATAGAAGGTTTTTCCACAAGGTTGAGCTTTTATATATCCTAACCGAAATATAGAACATATTAGTTAACCTGCTATCTTAATAAGAAGAAGAATCATTAGCATTTCATTGACACGTGACGATTCTTTGTATTCTTGTTTTATTTATTGATTGTACATTAAAATTTTGAATATTGCATGATACAGTCACGGTGATAGTGGGTATATAATTCGATTATATAAAACTTTAGACAAGTGTCACGACCCGAACCCGGGCCCGTGACTGGTGCCTTACCCCGGACACCCTAGTGATACAACATCAGAGAAAATCAGCGGAAATAAAAACATGAACATGAATTAAGAGACATGATAAATAAACAGGCCAACCAAAACAGTTGCCTTCAGTATATATACATAAATACGACAGTTATCCTTTTACAAACCACGCCTGGCAACAGTGCTGCACTCTAAGATTTTTACACGGCTATGGCGGGACGGGGCCGCCATACCACGAATGTACAAGCATCTACGGACTGGTAACATACCAAAAGATAAGCCTCAAGAATGGGGCTTTCCGACACGAATCGTGATCCTATGAGCGAGGATCCAATCCGATGTCTTACATGCGGCGTGAACGCGGCCAGAAGGAGGTCGATAACAGTACCAAGTATGTGGCGTAAAACATCGTAAATGAAATCATAATAGTCTATATAAAGCGGGAGACATGTATGATAACAAACTACGATTCACAACATAAGCGATCATGTCAGTCGAGGACTCACTCCTCAAGTCATCCGCCGTGCGTGGAACTCCTTCCTCACCGCGATCTAGGTATAAATCGTGTGGAATCGTGTCGGCCCATCCGTGGGACTCGGTAAAGAATCATGTGGAATACGTGTCGGCCCATCTCGTGGGACTCGGTGAGAATCACGTGGAATCGTATCGGCCCATCCTATGGGACTCGGTAGAGAATCATGTGGAATACGTGTCCCGGCCCATCCCATGGGACTCGGTAGAGAATCAGATGAAATACGTGTCCCGGCCCATCTCGTGGGACTCAGTGAATAATCAGACGGAATACGTGTCCCGGCCCATCTCGTGGGACTCGGTGAAGAATCGTTCATAACAAATCAACCGGCCCTCCATCGAGAGACGCGGTGGTATAAAAGTACAGTATTTGCACAACAAGGCTATCAAACACAAACATAGGCAAGTTACACACAACTCAAGTTTATTTTAGGCCAAAGTCGAGTTCGACCCCAAAGTATTACGTGCGTTAAATTCTTTTAAAAGATCCATTTCTTTTATAAAGGTCACCCGATACGTAGTATTAAAATAGAGTGACTCACATTTTTTTGGTAAACCAAAACACTTTCCTTTTTAACATCAAGTAACAACATTCTTTTCCAAAAGTTCAAGTTTGCCTAATTTCAAATACTTAAGTCTCTTATTTTAGAAAGGTCTCATAGTCCATAGACTTAATCACTTAAGAATATAATCCTCTTTTAAACAATTTGAGAAACATATGTCTTATATGTGAGTAGGTTTTTCTTGTTCATAATCAATCTTATTAAAGCGATCATGATCTAGGAAATGTAATATCATTTTGTCTCATCTTAGCTTCATGCGGATGGAGGTTTCTCTTTGGTTTTAATAATACTTAATTAGTCAAAACATTTCCTTTTATTAACGCTGCGGTGGTTTGTCGATACTCATTCGATTTCCAAAATCGGTAAAACCTTATTCCTTTTAAAAACCAAGTACTCATTACTCACGAAGGAGGTTTTCACAAAACTCATATTTAATTCATTCAAGTCAAGTCTCTTATCTTTTAAGATTAAGTCTCTTAACTTCTAAAAATCAGTAAAACATTCTCTTTATCTCTCTTAAGACGTTATACCTAACTTCCCATAAAGCTAGTATAACTCTTATGTTTTCAAAACCAAGCATTACTCTTCTTTCAAAAAGGTTTCTTATCATCACACATCAAGTCAATTATCTTTTAAAAACCGCAAAGCATTTCTTACTTACATAAAGCGTTATAACCAACTTCCCATAAAGCGTTATAACACTTTATGTTTTAAACCAATCAAATACTTTTAACACGTATGCGTCTACCGTACTACATAGTTATACACATATCATGCTAGAAAAGATAGGAAGAGGTTCACATACCTCGCGGCGATTATCGACTAATAGCAAAACACTCCAGTACCTCAAATCGTCGGCTACCCTTAAGCCAAGCGGATCACGCCACACGTAGTACTTCACTATAGAGGCCACAAGGCGCTATTAACATCTAGATCTCAACGTAGAATATTCTACGTAAATTTCTGACACCTCCCCCCATGACGCGTAAAACTCCTCCTCTATCGAGGCCCGCTATGAGCCAACAACTCCACAGAGGGTTGTCGTCTAATCCGGACATGTACAATTCTACTTCACGATAAAAAGCTACACAAGTCTATGTCTGATCTATGTAATTACTGATTCGATTCTCTTCTTTAAATTCGGGCTTAAGTAAAAAGACATTGCCGCACTATTATGTTCAGTTCTATATATAGTATACTTCAACTATATAATCCTACAACATGTAATTTCCATTTAGAATAGTAGGTCAGAGTGTTTACGTCGATAAGCCCAAAATTATCCAAGTTTATATGTCGATCTGAGCAAGGTTTAGCTCTACTCAGTGCGCTCCAACCCCTCCAAACAACCCTTCGAAGTTCCCCACAACTTCTACTGATCACGTCCACCGACTATGAAGGCTTTCCTTAGGGTTTCGTTTTTGTGGTGAGGAAAGTATAATAGTATTTTACGGGCTTTTGTATAAGTGTAACCTTGGGAATACTACAAGGTATTTGGGCCAAGGTATTTGGGCATTATAACAATACTTGGAGAGTATTTCTATACCACAAAAGGGGTATTTATACGAGACAACTAGGCTGGGGGTACCCACGGCTAGACACCTGAGGGGAGGGTGTGGTGGGCCAGCTCTCACTAAGAGGAGGAGGAATTTAACACTTAGAACAATTTTGGATGAAGAAGTTCATCAACATAGAGGGTATTTATAGGTCAAGCAATGGCCAACCAATGGCGAATTAATCCGTGTGTTAGGCAAGTGTAAGGCCAAGATCAAGCCAAGTACACCTTATCCATCTACCACCAAAATATCCTACCAACTATTTGACAAAACAAGCCACAATTCTCGTCACTTTGCCGCTGACCTCTTCCAATGTGAGGGTGACACATGCCACCCTCCGTTGATCCAAAATGTTTGTCTCTCGGAAAAATCCGTAAAAATTATAAATGACATAGCGGAATTTTCCGCCCTTCGAGTTTAGTAAAGCGTTTAGTCGAAAAGCGATTCTTTTCGCACTTGTGCCCCAAATTTTCGAACCTAGCCAAACCTTAAGGCTTAAATTTATATACGTGCGCCTCACGTCATACCACGGAAATACGGGTATAACATTCTCCTCTTTAGAAACATTCGTCCGAATGTTCCTTCTCAAGACGGATAACGATAAAGTTCCTCCAAAGTTGTCAACGCCACACCGCCACGAAATAACACGTGCGGCGCAAATACTTAAATCCGGCCAACGAGGAACCACGATGATGCAAAACAATACCAACTCTCGCTCTTGGTCGAGGACACTCGCTTCGCGTATTCATTTCTCAAAAATGATTACTCCCGTCTTTCAAAGACAAGTTCACTTCCTCCTTACTCGCGGTGCCGCCTCGAACACTCGAACTCTTCTTAGTACACGTACCACACTTGATCCAACGCTTGTTCCCAAGACTTTGGAGTCACCACCTCGAACTTGGTCATCTTACTAGCCTCAATCTCCTTAAGGCCATTCCGGCCTTCACGATCCGTTCTCGGTCGAACATCTCCACGAACTCATACGATGGTCATCTAAACTTGGGCCTAGCACCCTCGTGACCCTACCACTGGCGGGACCACCTGGGTGACCCAGCGCCGAAGCAGGCGCGGGTTGGCGCAACACGGCCCAACCGGCTACTTAACGCGTCAAGCTCTTGTTTCCGATCCGAACAATCTTACCTATCTGGTCATAAGCTACCACTTCCATTTTACACTACCCAAGGAATCTTCCCACAATTACTCCACGTAAACTTATATATTCGACAAGGATCACCCATGAAATCTTGTACTCAAGACGGCGCACATCTAAGGTCTCAACGTAATATTCTAAGGTTCATCATTTTCTACTTTGAGCTTACCACTTTTTCACTAACGGGTTTTCTAACTCATAATCAGCATAACGCTATCCGTGCATAGCACAATAATAAGGTCATCATATCATGCATACAAATCTCTAGAGGTTAAGGATATACACGAATCTTGCTCCACTCTAATCATAGGCACACGCCTGCAGTATGCGTATGAAAGCGATGAACACCCGACCCGGTGGTGAGTCGTCATTACATGCATCCTTCCTATTAGGGCGGTTTCTCGTCATATGGCCACGGCGGCGCGGGAAAAACAAGCACCGATAAAAAGCGACATTCCGGGATGGCGTCGCACGATGTGCACTGCGAGAAAACTGAACGTGGCTAGAACCGTGTATATCTGTGAACGAAGCCACGGAGCTCGACCGGCTCGAATACCTGAGCGTCACGGCGGCGCGGGGACCATTACGCATGGCGGAGGTACATAACTAGTCTGCTTTGGCGGCCGCCTCGAAAGTTACCAAAGGACCCTGCTTGCGGCCCTTCCTGCGATCCTGGTCATTCCGTCGACCTCTCGTGCCTCGCGTCGGTCGTGAGCTTGCGTGCGGGCAATGTCGTGCTCGGTGAAGAGCTACACCGTACAAGCCTCGCGAGTAATCATCCGGCCGGTGGCGTGGCGGTGTACTCTGTCCTCCATGCTCGGCTACTACAGCGGGAACATACCGAGCTAATGAGTCGAACTCCACATTGTACTCTCTAACCGTCGCGTCCGCCTCAACATCAAAAATCTGCCGGCCCGAGCCCTCTCATCCGTGGGGCAAGAAATGTGCAAGAAAAGCCCTTGAGAACTTCGTCCCATACGGTGGAAGTGCATGCTCTTCCCGGGGCGGCTCCACGAATCAAACCCGATCGGCTGCGGTATCACGCGGTGATGCGAACCCAATACCACCGACTACGCCTCGGAGACTCGATCACTCTCGCGATCCGTGTAGTCGGATAAACTCACGAGGTCATCCTCGGCTCTCGATCCATAGAACATGGCGGGCTCTGACTCGAGAAAGTCACGTAGCCTCAGTATGCGCTCGGGGTGAACTACGGGTGCTCTGCGGAATTGGCTGCTGCGTCGGCCTATCTCATATCGCCACGACCACGACCGATGGCGGGCCATCTCCGTACCCGTCTCATCTGCTCCGGTGTGGGGTGGAGGCTCAGTCTTGTAGTCTCGGCGACCATTCTTTGCGGCTCTAAACTCTGTCGGTGCTGGCGGCGTCGCGAAACTCGCCGTATGAAGCACAATCTCAGTCTTGGCCAGGGCTGCGCCTGCGTACTCCTCTGTATCCCACTGGCGACTCCGCCGTTTGCCTTGCCCACTGGGCACAGGTTGCCTTACGCGGAGGCATAAGCGGTAAAAACGAAATCGTCGGAGGGTCCAACTAATCACACGACTAAGGCACGATCTCGAATGAGAAGAAATGGAAACCAATCCTAAGTGTCCTGCGGCCTCACGATTATAGATGTGGTGTACAACACATCGATAATCAAGACTTCTACTGACACGGATGCGTAGACACTTTCAGGAGACGACTGGCTCACGATACCACTTTTGTCACGACCGAACCGGGCGTGGTAGTGCCTACCGGGCACCTGGTGATACAACATCGGAGAAAATCGTGGAAATAAAAACATGAACATGAATTAAGAGACATGATAAATAAGCAGGCCAACCAAAGCGATTGCCTTGGTATATATACATAAATACGAACAATTATCCTTTTACAAACCACACTTGCCGATTACTCTGCACCTTAAGATTTTTACAGCGGTATGGCGGGACGGGGCCGCCATACCACAGATGTACTGGCGTCTACAGACTTAGGGTAACATACCAAAAGATAAGCCTCAAGAATGGGGCTTCCCGACACCGCTGAATCGTGATCACATGGCGAGGATCCACAACAGATGTACTTACTGCGGCGTGAACGCGGCCCCGAGAGGTCGATCTGGCAATGTACCAAGTATGGCGTAAAACAACGTAAATGAAATCATAATAGTCTATATAAAGCGGGAGACATGTATGATAACAAACTACGATTCACAACATAAGCGATCATGTCGAGTCGAGGACTCACGCCTCAAGTCATCCGCCGTGCGTGGAACTCCTTCACCGCCATGATCGATCTAGGTATAAATCGTGTGGAATATGTGTCGGCCCGTCAGTGGGACTCGGTAAAGAATCATGTGGAATCGTGTCGGCCCGTCTCGTGGGACTCGGTGAGAATCGTGTGGAATCGTGTCGGCCCGTCCATGGGACTCGGTAGAGAATCATGTGGAATACGTGTCCCGGCCCATCCTATGGGACTCGGTAGAGAATCAGATGAAATACGTGTCGCGGCCCATCTCGTGGGACTCGGTGAATAATCGGAGGAATCGTGTCGGCCCGTCTCGGGACTCGGTGAAGAATCGTTCATAACAAATCAGCGCCCTCCATCGAGAGGCGGTGGTATAAATCTGATATTTGCACAACAAGGCTATCAAACACAAACATAGGCAAGTTACACAACTCAAGTTTATTTTAGGCAAAGTCGTGTTCTGACCCCAAAGTATTACGTACGTTAAATTCTTTTAAAAAGATCCATTTCTTTTATAAAGGTCACCCGATACCCGTAGTATTAAAATAGAGTGACTCACATTTTTTTGGTAAACCAAAACACTTTCCTTTTTAACATCAAGTAACAACATTCTTTTCCAAAAGTTCAAGTTTGCCTAATTTCAAATACTTAAGTCTCTTATTTTAGAAAGGTCTCATAGTCCATAGACTTAATCACTTAAGAATATAATTCTCTTTTAAACAATTTGAGAAACATATGTCTTATATGTGAGTAGGTTTTTCTTGTTCATAATCAATCTTATTAAAGCAGCCATGATCTAGGAAATGTAATATCATTTTGTCTCATCTTAGCTTCTATGCAGATGGAGGTTTCTACTGGTTTTAATAATACTTAATTAGTCAAAACATTTCCTTTTATTAACGCTGCAGTGGTTTGTCGATACTCATTCTGATTTCCAAAATCAGTAAAACCTTATTCCTTTTAAAAACCAAGTACTCATTACTCACGAAGGAGGTTTCACACAAAACTCATATTTAATTCATTCAAGTCAAGTCTCTTATCTTTTAAGATTAAGTCTCTTAACTTCTAAAAATCAGTAAAACATTCTCTTTATCTCTCTTAAGACGTTATACCTAACTTCCCATAAAGCTAGTATAACTCTTATGTTTTCAAAACCAAGCATTACTCTTCTTTCAAAAAGGTTTCTTATCATCACACATCAAGTCAGTTATCTTTTAAAAACCGCAAAGCATTTCTTACTTACATAAAACTGTTATAACCAACTTCCCCTAAAGCCGTTATAACACTTTATGTTTTAAACCAATCAAATACTTTTAACACGTATGCGTCTACCGTGCTACATAGTTATACACATATCATGCTAGAAAAGATAGGAAGATGTTCACATACCTCGCGACGATTATCGACTAATAGCAAACGCTCCAGTACCTCAAACCGTCGGCTACCCTTAAGCCAAGCATATCACGCCACGTAGTACTTGACCTATAGAGGCCACAAGGCGCGCATTAACATCTAGATCTCAACGTAGAATATTCTACAGAAATTTGTGACACCTCCGCAAATCACGCGTAAAACTCCTCCTTCTATCGAGGCGCTAACAGCCAACAACTCCTCAGAGGGGTTATGCGTCTAATCCGGACGTGTACAATTCTACTTCACGGTAAAGCTACACAAGTCTCTGTAATACAATCCTATGTAATTACATTCGATTCTCTTCTTTAAATTGGGCTTAAGTCAAAAGACATTGCGCATAATTATGTTCGATTCTATATATAGTATACTTCAACTATATAATCCTACAACATGTAATTTCCAATTACAATAGAAGGTCGAAGTGTTTACCTCGATAAGCCCAAAATTATCCAAGTTTATATGTCGATCTGAGCAAGGTTTAGCTCCTACTGTGCGCTCAACCCGCTCCAACAACCCTTAGAAGTTCTACATGACTTACTTAACACTTCAACCGACTATGAAGGTTTTCCTTGGGGTTTCGTTTTTGTGGTGAGGAAAGTATAATAGTATTTTTACTGGCTTTTGTATAAGTGTAACCTTGGGAATACTACAAGGTATTTGGGCTAAGGTATTTGGGCATTATAACAATACTTGGAGAGTATTTATATACCACAAAGGGGTATTTATACGGACAACTAGGCTAGGGGTACCCACTGCAGACACCATGAGGAGGGTGTGGTGGGACAGCTCTCTACCAAGAGGAGGAGGAATTTAACACTTAGAACAATTTTGGATGAAGAAGTTCATCAACATAGAGGGTATTTATAGGTCAAGCAATGCCAACCAATGGCGAGATTAATCCATGTGTTAGGCAAGTGTAAGGCGAATCAAGCCAAGTACACCTTATCCATCTACCACCAAAATATCCTACCAACTACTTGACAAAACAAGCCACAATTCTCGTCACTTTGCGCCTGACCTCTTCCAATGTGAGGTGACACATGTCACCCTCCCGTTGGTCCAAAATGTTTCGTCTCTCGGAAAAATCCGCAAAAATTATAAATGACATAGCCGGAATTTTCCCATCGCAAGTTTAGTAAAACGTTTCGTCGAAAAACGATTCTTTTCGGCACTTGTGCCCAAATTTTCGAACCTAGCCAAACCTTAAGGCTTAAATTTATATACGTACGCCCTCACGTACATACCCTGGAAATACGGGGTATAACAACAAGTTTAATTGACTTGTATAAGAAGAATACGATCAATGATTTTTTTTTTAACTTTTCTAATAGAATAAATGTACAATATAAACTTATAAATTTACATTTCTACAATATATGATATGTGGAATATTGATTAAATACTAACTAATATATTATTATCCATTTGATAATCCATGTGGCAAGATGATAGTAAAATGAAAATTAATATTGAAAGAGTAGTATTCTAGAAATTACTTTTTTTAGAGAGTATTATTCTGACAATTTACTCTTTAAAAAGTGGATCAAATAAGTTGTTAGGATTTGACTATAACTAGGACTTTAGCTAGAGAATTTTTAGTTGTTTCTCTTTTTTTTTTTTTATCCGGTGTTCGATATTTGTATTGAGTCTCAGATTGAGAATAAACCACTCCTCTAACAAATGTGACTTCATACTCGGGGAGACTCGAACCTGAAACATCTGGTTAAGTATGAAAGAGAAATTACCACTCCATCACAACCTTATTGGTTTCTCTTTTTTATTTACGGGAAAACCTAACGACATGGCCACACCATTTTAATCAACTTGCTATAGGAACAATCAAAACACTATTTATTGAGGAGTTAGAGAGATGTTTCTCTCACTAGGCAAAAATGCTCTCAACATTTTTTCCTAGTTGCTCTTCTACGTCTTCCTTCTTCTATGATTTCCATCAACAGATATACTACACAGATTGTTCTTTGATCTATTCCATCCTACGTTGAAGTTTGTGTCTTCATTTCACGCTCACTCTAATTGATTTGTTATAAAGTAAGGTATCTTCCTTATAGCCATGAGAAAGAATACAAAGATTTCAGCCAAAAGAATGAAAGAGATTATTTTGATTGTTCAAGATTACAAGTTACAAGATATGAATTTGAAGTTTGCATTTCAGAAGCGACTTAGCGTTGGCCAATTTGTATCTCTGAATATTGCGGAATATTCGGGACAGGCGGGTGTTGCTGGGTTACTAGCAGGCCAGGTGGGTGATCTTGGTGTGCTAAAGGGTCATGATGGTGGTCTTGGGTTGAGAGCGACTCTTGGTTTCTCCCAACCTTAGGTGTGACCTCGGTAGTGTTCGGTTGAAATGATTCACTATGGGGTTTACGGGTCTTGTGGATTTCCCGTGTCATTTGCGGGAAAGGTGGGTGGTCACGGGTTGCGGGAGGTTGTGATGGTGATAAAGGGTTGTGGTTGAAACCCTTGGTTCACCGCTCAATTGTCTTAGAGTCCGAGGAGCTTTTCCGAGTGCTCGGCTGAAAGTCGGAAAGGCTGCTGCAATTCCGGTCTTGATGGTGATCCGGGTCTAAAGTGGGTATGGAGGGTGGACCGGGAGTGCGGGAGGTGGTTTTGATGTTCGTGGTTTGAGGTTTGAATCCTTGGACCTCCGATCCTTGGTTTTGAGTGCCAGAGTTTTTCCGCGGCACTCTGGATGCGAGTCAACGGACTCGAGGTTAGTCACGGGTTGGCTGGTCGAGGGTGGGTTTGGGTCTTGGGGAAAGTCCATGGACCACCAGACGCACAGTGGTTGACTCAGAACTTTACATTTCCAATTGGCCTTGGAAACGCTAAGGTTGTAGGCCAGGGGTTGTTTAGCCTAAAGAGGTCTAGAAATTTGATTCATTCTTTTGTTGCGGATGTCATGGCACGCCTCATTCTCTATGTGCTACAAATTTAATTCTTTGAGAGAACCGAGGAAACATCTCATTCAATGGGACATCGAAACTTGAAAAGGGTAAGAACCAGAAGAGTCATCTCTCATAATGAATTCAAAGGTCACGGAAACCAAAGGCGGGCAACTCGTCGAAAAGAGGTCTAGAAACTTGATGGCTCACGGGATTCGAAGGGCTTCTCTTCAAACGATTTTTGACCTTTGGTTGGTCACCGGATCTTGATAGAGATCCGGGTCAAGAGTGGGTATGGAGGGTCTTAGGGATGCTAGAGGGTCGTGATAGTGGTCATGGGTTGTGGATGGAATCCATGGGTCACGGTATGGAGGGTAATATTATGATGGATAAAGGTATGGCTTTTGTTATTTTCCACCGCAACTTGGAGGTCGGAGATGAAAGCAGGTCTTGTGGTTGATCCAGGGGTTGATGGCGGGTCGGGGCGGTGGTCATGGATCGGTGTTCATGTCCACGAGGCATCTGTCTAAGGTTGGTGAAGCCGTTGGGACTTCTTTTCCCAAGGACATCGAGAAAGCGGATGTTGCGGTTTAGAAGCCCTCCTTCTCGAGGAATGTCGGGTCACGTGGGTGGGCATGAATTAATGGAAGATCAAGAGGTTGGTTCCGGTCGAAGGAGGGTCGGAGGGTAGTCATGGGTTCGATTGGTCACGTTGGTATTCGTGGGGCATGGCCGCGACTGAAGTCTTCAATTAATGTTTGTAGAGGCCGACGTTGGTTCATTTCCCATGGTTCTTGGTAGTATGAATCGTGTGGAAGTCGAGCGACCTACCCTTCTATCGAGACACAGTATTTGGGGCATTTAATGGTGAGAAACCAAGGAAGCATCTCATTCTATGAGACATCGAAAATTGACAAGGGTGAGCGGATGAGTCACCCATCCTATCAATTCTAAGGTTGCGGAAACCAAAGGGGCAACTCGTCAAAAGAGGCTTGGAAACTTGATGACTATGGGATTCGGAAAGACTACTCTTGATCAAGTCTTGGAAGATCAACTTATGTGGAAATCGAAGGGACACTCTTTGCCAAATCGCCTAAAACCTCACAATTGGTCTCGGCCGTGGAGCATTCAATGCCAAACGACTTAAGCCATTTTGGGAATCTTTCCCGATAGTGCACTACTCTTGAATTCCCAACAAATGCATCTAATGCACGTACTAAGCGTGCGAGTTTCAATTCAATATAGGAAAATTAAGCGAGAATCGTTACAAGTCCTTGTCTAGAATCGAAGGACTTAAAACTACTATGATCTTATCACTCTTGTAATGTGGCACTGAGTAATGCGACACCCTCCCCATTTCTTGTTTGCTTAAACGTTGAGGATTGATAACCCTCAATGACTGATTGTATCCATCTTTATTTCCGTTATTAGTAATAATATTTGCATTTACCTAAAAAAAAAAAAAAATCAAAACACTATTTTAGGCTAAAAACTCTTTTACAGTAGTTATTCTGCAAATTAATGAGATTGGAAACCTTAGGCAGCCTGTATTGTACATTCTTCACTTAAAAAACAAATCTTATTTTTCTTCATAAAAGCAAATACTTAATTTAAAACATTCACAAAAATTAGTCCTAAAACAATAGTATGAGTATAATAAGGATTGAACGAAAATTGGATCTACATATTTGTAGATTTACGGGGTACATATAAATGATGAGGAAGATGATAAATTAAAACGGGTATAAAGGAAGCAAAATATATAATGAGCAATATTTATTTATATATAACAAACAAACAGGTGGTTTTGAAAAGAAATCTTATTTTTCTCAAAAATTGGGAATAAATAAAAGGGAATATATGAAAAGATTTTTGTTTTAATTAAAGAATCAGAAGATCTGAATGATGGCGTCGAAGAACAATCCGTTACTACCAACGGCGATCGATTCACGGACGGAGGATAAGCTGTTCAAAGGATCGGCTATGACCAAGCGCGGTGCTTATGCTGCTATCTCTTACATGTCATGTGCTGGTATATCTCTTCCTCTTCAATTGCTATTTTTAGAGCTAGGAACAGAGTTCAATTATCTGTTTGTTACGTTTGAGTTATTTGTTATTCCGTTAATTAAACTGTTGATTTTTGACCTTCTGCATCACTTTGAACAAACTAGTATTGTATATCATTAGAGCTAGCAATTGAGTTTCAAAGATCTGTTCTATTTAAATAAGCTCTTGATTCATGTTTGGTTCTCTTTCCTATTTGTTGATTATTGCTCAGTTGTGTTTCACTGTCTGTGGTCAGCCAACTTAATGATAGGAAGTGGCGAAGCCAACCAGCAAATTCTAGTGGTGCAGAAATGTTTTTGTGCAGCCAAAAAATATTTTGATCGAAGAAAATTAAAACGCACCCTTTCATCCAAAACGACGTCGTTTTGATCTAAAATTTCCAAAAAACTAGAACTGCACCACCTTGCTTAGAATGTCTCGCCACTGATGATAGGTTGAACTAATTACTAAGAGTGGCTCCCCACTTACATTTGGTTAGGTTGAATGAATCTAATAGTTGTTGACTCATGTAGAATCTAATCATGGCAACTTTAATTAGTTGGTTGTAGTCTCCATAAATCATACTTTCCACATCTGTGGTAAATTAAACCAATGACACGTGACGTAAATCAAATTTTGCTATAAAAATCGAATGTTCACCTATTCTGCTCTCTAGCCACTTTGCAAGGGCATTCTTTTTTTAACATACTAAAAAGGAAAGTAAGACACATCTAAAACAAAAGGGAGTATTTTTCGTATCCTCATACAACAACAACATACCCAGTGTAATCCCACAAGTGGGGTCTGGGGAGGGTAGAGGGTAGATTTTTCGTATCCTCATATATATATATATATATCAAAATTCATCATGCTCGACTTGCTCAGCTTTTGATGCCATGATCAGATGTTCTTTTTGGATGAATTACCCTTTATTATATAGTGGGGGATGTTCCGGCAGTAGAAAGGAAAAAAGATTTTTACAAAATCCGTTTATACAACCTGATTGCCACTGTCTTTATATTGCACCAATTGTTCATTAACATATTCATTTAATCTTGCACTGTTGGATTTAGACCCTCTGCTTTTTCTTTTTGATTATCTAGCAGTTTTACACATAAAAATGTGTTGATTAACTTGGACACTTTATACATGTTGATTAAATCGTGTCTATTCACGCATTCTTGGAATGTCTCATCTTGTCAAATGATTGACATGTTTGAAGACTCCACTTTTCTTTGCTTTGCTTTTTGCCAAGTCCAAGGTCGCTCGTGTTATAAATGGATGAATTCAAAGGGATAAAAGTAAGTGGATAAGGAAGGTCAAACTTACTGTTAAATTATTTACTTAAGACGGACACTTGTATTATTTGGAATCATAGCATTTATGTCCGTTGGAGTTGTCCTTCTAGACATTATAAGCGATTAATCAGTAGTAAATGTATAAAAGCACTGTACTGTATCTTTGCCACATCTTATGCTTCTTGATTCAGACAAACAGACCGTATTTGTGTCTTTGTGGATATGACTATTGTCCATATGTACTACTCTAGCGTAGTGGGAAATCAACATGTTTTTGTTTTTCCTTTCTTTGTTGGTGAATCCATGTGTAAATGCCATTATATTAATGATATTGTAGAACTTACTGCAAAATATTCTTTGTTCTTTATCACACACTTGAATGAGAAAAGCCAAAAAGTTTCAGTTTGGGTTAGTGACTCCATTGTGCAACATCCAAAAATTAGGTATACCTTTGACTTTGATTCTTGAATGAAAACATTAGAATGCTGAAGATAACAAAATGAAGGTCCCATTGCATGTCGTTGCCTTGTGCTTAATGTCCATTTCTGGATGGTATTCTTTGTCCATATCTTGCACTGTCAATGTTAATTCATGTTCATTGGGGTCACAGACTCCACTCAATTCTAAAAGAGATCGTAAATTAGTCTATATTTAGAAAATTTATAGAAACCAAACACTTAATAATGTGACCCGATCACAAGAACTTAAGGCATAGTCATTGATGACTTGGAATGATGCACGGTTCCATTAAGCAGCAGTTAACAAGAAGAATCTGAAATTTAAAGTCAAGTGCTGAAGTATAGTTACCAATCTTGAATTTTGACCTTTCAGGTCATTTAGGAGGAATATTGGAACTTCCTTTTCTTTGCTGTAACCCTTTGCTTCACCTTTCTAAGCATCATAGTCCTTAAGTTGATTTATTCCTATTGTTTATGAAAGACCTTTTGGTTCTCCATTATTTATATCAATGTTGTCAAAAGCGCACTTAAAGTGCGCTTAAGCCCTGAAGCGAGGCTCAAAACACGTTGAGCGCTTCGTCTCACTTTATGTGCGCTTTAGTGTCATCATCAAGGCTCTATGACATACTTTTCCTTGCCACTGAGTCTCTCTTGAAGATGTGACACTAGATAATTGATATTTCACTTTATCGTAATGTTTTTACAATTTCTTTGTCCATATATTGTAATTCATGCTTATTATTATTAGTCTAGGACTAAACATATATATATATATATATTGTATTTTTGCACCATTGCGCCTTTTTTCATTAAAGCCCACACTTTATTTGCGCTTTGTGCTTAAAGCCCCCGCTGACCTTAGAGCTTTTTTTGCGCTTTCAAGGACGTTTCATCATGTTCTTTTTGAGAAGCTCGCCATAGTCGTTTTATGACACTGCTTGATGCTTACAAAATTACCTGATTTTGACTTGCAGTTCTCTTGGTATTGTTCAATAAAGCAGCTCTTTCTTTATACAACTTCCCATCTGCAAATGTCATCACACTCTGTCAGGTACCTAGAGACTCTGTTTTTAGCAGGGATGCCTGGCGGACACATTATTTGTTCATTTTCCTGGGCTGGTTACAGATATTTATTCTAAAGCAATTTGTCGACCTTTAAATAGATTGTCTATTAATCATGCAAAAGCTCTGGCTTATTTCTAAAGTTTTACATAGTATACCAGATATAGTATTTTACATTATTAATATCTCCATATATCGTTTTTATATTTCCAAATGAGTTAAGAACTTGTGCTTGACAAGAGTTGTTTGCTTCTGTGCTTTTCAAAAGCAATTCTTTGTATCAGTTGGTATCACTGAATTGATATATATTTAACCTCTTGTCATCTGCAGATAATATGTTCGTGTTGTTTTCTTTATCTCTTAAGATGGCTGAAGCTCATTTCTTTTCATTTGAGTGAATCTCTGGCTACGCCTGACAATTTTAAAACGTTTGTGCCACTGAAGACACTGATTGATACTTTACCTGTTGCTGTGACCTATCTTCTCTACATGGTAATTGTTTCATTTAGTATTGTACTTTTATGCTTATTATTTCCTCAAAGGTCAGGAGTTCGCATCTCACCAAAAGAGTTTATGTGGTCTCTGGTTCTCCTTGAAAGCTAGTCACGATGGAGTCTGTTCGGGGAGTAAATGTACCCATGTACACAACTCTTAGGAGGACAACTGTTGTATTTACAATGATTGTGGAATCCATTCTTGCAAGTCAGAGGTACAGCCGTCCTATTATTGGAAGGTAAGGATTTCCTTTTTCTCTTAGTTAGTTCATTGTTTGCCTGCCTTGCGTAAGTTCTATTCTTTCTTCTTCTGTTAATGTCTCTGTTAAGTGTTAACTACACATCATTCAAGCACATATATTAAGTAATACTGTGAGCATATTTCTTGCTCATTCTTCTAACAAAATGTTGCTTAACATTACCAGTGTGGTGATAATCGTGTTCGGTGCTTTTGTTGCTGGAGCTCGGGACCTGTCATTTGACTTTTATGGCTATTCTGTTGTCTTCGTATCCAACATCACAACGGCAATATACCTTGCCACCATAGCGCGTATTGGTGCTGTTTTTTCCTTGTCATGTAATCTTTTCAGATTGATATCTTTTTTGGTCCTTTCTAAGACTTCCATCTATCCAGGAAAATCAAGCGGGCTCAATAGCTTTGGCCTAATGTGGTGCAATGGTATTGTTCTTGTTCTCTTTTACTCATCCTTGTCATTTGTTATAGTTCTTGTTATCTGATTATTATTATTATTATTATTATTTGGTTCTTTTTACCTCTAATAGGAATCGTCTGTGGACCTTTCTTACTTGTTTGGTCACTTATTCGAGGTGACCTGGCACTGACAATGGATTTCCCTTACTTATTTTCACCAGGTTTCCTGGTAAGTTTCATGATTAACTTGGTGTATGGTACCTTACTATCTCGTCATCTCTTCCTGCACCACATATGAGAGTCAAATTTGCTTTGTTCTTTGGAGTAGCTCAAACTCATAAGGTGTTCTTTTTTCCCATCCCCCATCTCCCCACCTCCTGGGACAGTATTTTTGCTGCCCCCAGGTAAAAAGGAAAACGGAAGAGAGTGAAACCTGCTCCAAACAGTAATATTGGTTTCAATGTAATATGTCCTATTATCTTTTTACTAGCATGCCGTTACTGGACATTTAACTGCTACTTAGAATTCTCTTAATGGGATGTCTTATTGCTGTGTTTTGACTCTTGGTACTTTGTAAATGAGCAGGTTATAATGCTTATGTCTTGCATATTGGCATTTTTCTTGAACTACTCTATATTTCTCAACACAACCCTGAATTCAGCCGTCACACAGACAATATGTGGTAACTTGAAGGTTTGTTCTCTGATGAATCTGATTATCCTTGTGAACTTTCTGATTTACCTCACTAGGTCAAAACTCCAATTGGAGAAAGTACAAGTATTTTGTTAAATGGCAAACGATGTTTGTGGAGGAACCGAAGTCCATAATTCAGGTAGGCAAATGTATTGCTTTGTTGCAATTGGGGTTGAATAGAGTGCAAGATTGCCACTTATTGTGTTATTCAGTTCCTGGAGAACAGTCATTTCTAAAGTACCTGGGGCCCCTCATAAGGCTTGTCGCAGCAGAGGGTGCTGATAACCCACATGAGAATGGTAAAAGATATCTCAGTGAACCTTACATTTCTATAGGAATTCTTTTCTTTAAATAAATCCACCTAAATAGGTGGAGGGTAGGGCTCTAACCCCTATGTGTTTATTGAAAACAAATAGAACAGTTACAAAATGGAAGAGGGAGCACATGCCTATCTTTTGATAAGCAAAAAAGAGATGTATGCCTAACCTCCTTAAACAAAGTGAAGAGCAGACATACCCACTCCTTTATAATTTGATCCTATTGCAATGCTAAATTCTTTCCAATAGTGTGTAAGGAGGACTCCTATTTACAGATGACAGTTGAGGAAAGTTTTACGGTTAGAATACTTCGGCATTACCTACTATAAAATGGAAAACATCTCTATCTTGTCAACTGAAGTCCTTATCAAATACTCCAGTAGTCACCCGAAGTGATCTAGATAGAACTGTGTGGACTTCTTCTTACGTTATCTCGTCAAAGAGGTAAGCAGATTCTAATTCCCCTCTTCCCCTAATTTTGAGGCACCTCTTGGGGGACAAATGACCCTTAATGGTCAAATCCTGCATATATTCCCGCACATAGTACGACTCATGTTCTATTGTAATATCTATGGTTTATTCTTAAATGTTGCGACAAAGTCTTGTGTCACTTTGCCTTTTGAGTCTTCATCCTCTGCCTCCCACTCCCTTTGTTCATTATCGTTTTATAGTTGATGGATATTGTTTATCGGGTAATAATTCCTTTCTTTCTTAAATAAAAATGGGTCTATCGGAAATAGCCTCTCTACCTCCCAAGGTAGGGGTAAGGTCTGCGTACATTCTACACTCCCCAGACCCCATTTGTGGGATTACACTGGGTATGTTGTCTTAAATAAAGATGTTCCTTGTTTACCTTCCTCTTTTGCCATTTCTGTTGATTTTGACGGGTCTCTATGTGAATGGCGTCGATTACCTTTGGATTTATTGTATAGCTTTCTGGGGGCTTGTCTTGTTGCTCACAAGATTTTTCAGTTTCCCAATGACTATGCGGTCATTCTATGTTCTCGCTGCTGTTGATTCTCAGTCTGTCCTTTACCTTGATCTGTAGAGGCTTGTTTTGTTCCTTTAGTAGCTTCTGCTGCTGTTTTCTGTTGGTTCTCAGCAGGAGCATAGTTGTTCGGTTTTCTTGATGGGCATTCTTTCTAACATTCAAAGTCTGAGCATTCTTTTCTCCTACTTTGGCATTTTCTCAAACATCTGATTTGCCAATATGCTCTCTGCACTTTTTCCTTCTGTGTATTTCTCCTTGGCGTTTTCTCGAGTATCTGGTTTGCCGCCTTCATATTTTGGTCCCTCGTGATTTTTCTGTGAAATCACTTCCTTATCTCTGCTTCATTCTGTATTTTGTCCATCATACCTACATCTTGAGATATAGTACCAGCAAGCCAGTGCTCGTTTCGTCTCATGCGTGCGGTTGCATGTAAATCTATCATTCTGACGTTAATCGTTGATTTCTTTTTAAGAATCAAAGAGTACTGAGGTCTTATAAATTCTCATTTGAATTTAATCCTTGGAATTTTAATGGTAGACGTATATGTCATATGCAGACCAAATACCTAGCAGAACAGGATATAAACTTCTAATGTATGGGTTTAGGTGATGTGCTGTTGAAACTATTTGGGACTGCTGTAATCTCAACTTACCACCAGCGAATGTCCGATAACCCCAAAGGTATGAAAAAAGAAAACAAAATCACTTGAACTAATCACTTTGTTCCTCAGAAGCCAACTTATAGAATAGCGTCGTATCACTAGGCTACAGTTACTGATAACTTGCAGATATAGTCCTCACAACATAGAACATACTGAAAGAAAAAGACCATGTCCTTTGTCAAAAGTTCTCATTTCTATTTAGATGGAGTTGAGCATGAAGCTACATGCACCTTTAGTGGAGCTGATGGAAATTTGATAGGATGTCCTTGAGGTTTGTGATGCTGAATATCTTAGCCAAACTGAACCTTTACTCGAAGATGCGAGATAGCACTTTCAGTCAAAGTTAGGTAGCAAACTTGTTGATTCTCCCACATCGGTTGTGGGATGGGAATTTGGACTCCTTATATGAACTTGGGCAATCCTCCCCTCATGAGCTAGTTTTTGGGGTTGAGTTAGGCCCAAGATCCATTATTTACATGGTATCAGAGCCAGGTCCATCCCAATTCATTGTTTACCCGATGTTGGGCCTCATCATATATTGTCCATTGTCCACGCTCCAGATGTCTAGTCTTGGGTATGCGCGGGGGTATTGATTCTCCCACATCGGTTGTGGGATGGGAATTTGAACTCCTTATATGGACTTGGGCAATCCTTCCCTCATGAGCTAGCTTTTGGGGTTGAACCTTTACTCGAAAATGCGAGATAGCACTTTAGTCAAAGTTAGGTAGCAAACTAAAGAGGTGATCTACTAACCTCTGTCCCCCTCCTCCTTCCTTTCCTCCCTCCCCCCCTCTAAAGAAGAGAGGAAAAAGTGATCCAAACCAAACTGTGTGTGGCCAATAAACATGATTCAGAGTCCTTTTAGCTTCCACTGCCCACAACCTCTTTTGCCTGTGATTCTGTATATACCCTCAAGTATTCACCTACTCCCTGTATTTATAGTGAGACAGCCGGGTGGCACTGTTAATAGGAAATATACATAATTTCTCAGATGAAATATACATTATTCACTCTACCGGCCTGGCTGTCAATCGTTATTTCCTTTGTACTTAGCTGTGTTAGCCGCTGCCAGCTAAACTCTCAGGTAGCTTGTCAATCCGCTCACTGAATTTGCAAATATAGGATTCTCGTGAAGATGAACACCTTTCTGGTTTTCCTCAGAAGAGATCAGTTGGACTTTGATTAGTGGCTCTAGAGTCCATTTTCCAACCAAGGTCCTATGCTTGCGAGACTTTACTTGTTATGTATGCTCGAGTAAGAAAGAAGTGAAATGTCAGCAGTTGATTACTCTCTATCAGTACTATAGTTTTTTCTTCCTTTATGCAGGATCTTTTCACAATCTCACTAGGATGGTTCATATTTGGCGGGCTTCCATTTGATTTGGTGAGTGTTATTTCTGTTTCTGTGATGGTTGTTCTGTGTTGTCTGCTAATCGTTGTGGGTGGATATGTTCTTTCAGTTGAATGTCCTTGGGCAGCTACTGGGATTTGTTGGCTCTGGTCTCTACGCCTACTATAAACTCATGGGAAAGTGATTGTTGAGAATGTCCATATGATCCTTCCAGGAGAGTTATTGCAGCATTCTTTTATCCCATTTTTATATTGTAATTATGTGATGCTTAAAGAGACGAGCATTCAGCTGAAAAGTATAATTTCCTTTATAGGTAATTCAGGTATCCAATCCTCATCGGGGTTGTAAAAGTGCCAGTTGACTTAATATTATGGACAGTCGGTTGAGTGTAGAAACTGTACCTTGAAGAATTACCCCACAAGGATGAGGAAAACTTAATTAGTTAAGATGTACACAATAACGACATTCTTTTTCATGAACAAATCTGTAATTTTTTTTTTGGGTAAATGCAAATATTATTACTAATAACGGAAAGAAAAATGGCTACAATCAGTCATTGAGGGTTCTCAATCCTCAACGTAATATAAACAAGAAACGGTGGAGGGGAGGGACGGTCACTCAAAGGTTCCGTTACAAGAGGGGATTAAATTATAGAGAACTCTATAAACTGTTGTTTTAATCTTTGCAATGACCTCTTCTGCCGTTAAGCTTGTGCCTTCAAAGAGCAATGTATTTCTTGTCCTCCAAATCTCATAGACCACTATGCAAAAGGCAAGCAAGATGGATTTGGCTCGGATGCTTGTCCCGCGGTGGTCTTTCTTGATCCACTTAAGAGAGCTTTCAACCGTTGTCATTTCTCTTCTAATACCCAACCATTCCCTTATGTTCTTCCAAATCAAGCGTGTGTAGGGGCAAGCAAAGAAGAGGTGCTCCCTTGTCTCATTAGCTCGCTTGCAGAATCCGCAAGACTTATCCTCCAAGTTTAGATAGGAAAGCGTGTCTTTTGTAGCTAACCGCTTTCTACAAGTTAGCCACACTGTGAAAGAGAACTTAGGAGGAATGAAGCCTTTCCAAATTTGTGACATCCAAAGCTTTTTATCTTGCGGAATGCGCAAAATATCATACACGAGGCTAGAATCAAGTTTACCGTTGGTACAACACTTTTCCAAACCGGCAATTGCGTTGCCTTGGCTACCAAAGATGGAAACAATTTTGTCACGGATCCCACAAATATTTTTGAATAAGGGGGAGTCCCTAGGACGTACCTCATAATCCCAAAAAGATAGGCCCCTCAAATAGAAGCTATTGATCCATTGGACCCATAAGGAATCCGCCTCAGTGTGAGTTTGCCAAATGGTCCGGGATAGCAAGGCATGGTTCCATTCTTTGATGTTCATAAGACCCAAGCCTCGCCCGGATTAGGGCAAACAAATGACATCCCGGCGACTCTTGGTGGTTTACCTCCCATAAGAATCGAATGCATGCGACCGTACCTTGTTGAGGGATGGCGGGAATAGGAAGTGCCGGAACCAAAAGCTCTCAACATCTTGAATGACCGACGATTAGTTCGGCTTTCCGCGTAAGATAGCGAGTGATGCCCCATTTCGAATGTAATCCGATATTGCACTAGTGAATGGAGCAAACCGATCCTGAGGCGAAATTGGGGACAAAGGGATCCCCAATGCGTCTGCAGGAAAGTTACGATGCGAATCCTACTGCGGACAAGATCAAGTCACGAGCGATTATCATGCACTCTGCTATGTAGGCGGATGATTTAGATGGGTTAAGAGTTAATCCGAGGCGATCTCGACTCTTGAGACATTCCATAAGAATCCCAACTGAAGATACATCTCCTTTGGCAAAAAGCATAAGGTCATCTGCGAATGCAAAATGAGTAATGCCCAATTTCTTACACTTTGGATAATAGGAGAAAGCTCTTGTCGCAACCTTTAGTTTTAGCATCCTTGAAAGGTATTCCATGCACAAGATAAAGAGCGAAGGTGACATAGGATCACCTTGTCTTAGGCCTCGCTTACCGCTCAAGTAACCGTGTAGCTCGTTGATTGAAAGAGAGAAAGAAGTTGAGCTAACACACTCCACGATCCATCTTACAAATCTGTCAGGAAATTTGAGACCTCTTGAAATGCAGGCTCAAGGAATCTCGAATCACAGTATCAAATGCTTTCGAAGATCCATAAGCATACACCTTGGTGAGACTCTAGCTCTATTAAAACCTCTCATGACTCTTTGTGCAACAAAGACATTATCCATCATGTTTCTTCCTTTCACAAAAGCCCGGCGAGATTTGTCAACAGAGTAGGAAGAACTATTGCCATTCTGTTAGCTAAAATCTTTGTTATGATCTTATAGACCACATTAGTCAATCCAATAGGCCTAAAATCATTTACCTTGGGATCCGTCGGTCTTGGGCGGAAGGGTAATGATGGTGTGATTCACTTGCTTCAAAGAACTCGGATGAGAAGAATTCTTGAACAACTCTTACTACGTCTTGTCCCACGTCTCCATCTATTCTTGAAGAAAGCGTAGAAAAACCATCGGGCAGTGCCTTGTCATTGCCTATATCGGAAAGAGCTTCCCAAATCTCCTTTGGGGAGATAAAATGCAAAAGATGTAATCCATCCTCTTCTTAGCTTTGGGCGAGTTGAGCACATCGGGATCAAAGTAGGTAGTGGATCGGGATGTGCCTAAAGGTCTTGTAAAATTCCACAAGCAATTCTCTAACTTCCCGGGAGATGTTGTGATAGTGCCGTTGGCCTTGACAAGGTAGTTGATAGAGTTCGACATTACTCCTCTTGATCAGTGTGGAAGTATTTGGAGCATTTATCACTTCCAATCAAGTGTTTACGCCTCGACTTTTCCTTATGAAGTGTCTCTGGCTTCGATGAGTGTTTGCTTTAGCTCTTGAGGACTTAACCTTGGCTTTTAGTTCATCAAAGGGATCTTCCATATGTGCATTGATAGCCTCGGCTTAAACTCAATGTTTGCCCCATTTGCTCTTTGTTCAATACTTCCAAAATCACTTATGTTCAATTCCCGCAATGGTTGCTTGAGGCTTTCAATTTTGAGGCTAGAACGAATTGGCGGTCCCAATATGTCTTGTCTCCAGCGTGATGCCAAAATGTTCTCAAAGGCGAGAGCCACATATTCATGAACTTGAAAGGCCGTTTCCCAACATTATAGGATCACGATAACCGTAGCTATCACGGGACGGTGGTCCGAGACAGTTCCATAGCAAGTAATTGGCGTGCGTTCTAGGGTCAAATCACTCCAATGTTGATTCATCATTACTCTATCAAGCTTAGACCAAATAGAACCATTCGTCCAAATGTAGAAGGCAGGAAGGAGTGTCTTCTAGTCCACGAGCATTCTGAATTCTCCAAGATCCTAGTGCATAAGGCGTGAGAGGAGGACCCCCCGCCTTATCATGTGGGTAGCAATAAGTGTTGAAATCTCCCATAATCATCCAAGGCTTAACAATGCCAATGCCCAAGTGAGTAAGGTGATGCCAAAGCTTCCTTCTATCTGGGATGCTATAAACCTGGTACACAAATGTGGCAAAGAAGGACACTTGTGTTATATTACATCTAGCCTGGACATGGATATGTTGAGAATCCATTCCAAGCACTTCACAACAAACTCTGGAGGGATCCCAAAGTAATAGCATTCTTCCGCCATCAATGAATTCCAAGTTTGAGCAAAGATTCCAAGCTTTGAATCTTTGAGTAGAAAAAGATTCTATCCTTGCCCGAGAGAATTTAGTTTCCAATAGACAAACCATTGCCACATCATGCTGTTTTGTGAGCCTACACACAAGAGTTTGCGTGGCTGCCCTATCCCTTTGTCCGCAAAGACCACAGACATTCCAACAAAGTACTTTCATTAGGAAACAAAAGAGGTTTTGTTAAGACTCTCCGCGCTTTGTCGCCTTTGCCTTTCCACCGCTTTTGGCGTGTTTTTCTTGAGATTACTTCCTTCCATCCTCTTCTTTGTTGTTGGAAGCCATAACACGTGTCTCACCAAGCTATGTTCTCCGTTCAAAGTTAATGCAGAAGCAAGATTATAATTCTCCGTAGCACATGTAGGTTCCCCATCCAACGGAAGGTTGCGGGTTCATTGGTCCTTCGTAATCGATGCGCTTGTCTCATTTCTCATCCTATCATGTTGCGCAATGCCAGGATGTGGTTGAGGTCTTGAGGACCCTACTTGAGAATCCCGCAAGCTTGATGAGCCATGATGACCCATAACCGGAGGACCCGCAGTATGCGTAGCATTTCCCATACTTCTGGGAACAAGAGGTGGTGTGTGCTCATCGCCTTGATTCCATCAAGTTTCCATCATCTGCGGGATGTTGAGAAGGTGGTGGATAAGGGGTAGGAGGGTTGGTTCCACCTGCACTGTTGGCGTTCTGACAAGTAAACTCCTCTTTGCTGAGGGGTACCACCGGATTGCGTTTTATAGAGCTTCTTCGGTGTTGGCATCATCCCTCAACTTTCTACACTTCAAGTGATTGTGTCCAAAAGCCGCACAATGATAGCAAAAGTCCGGGTAGTTTTCATAGTTCACCCTTTGAGTATACCTTCTATTGTCGGGGAGTTTGACACCAAATTCCATTACCGGTTTTTTCTAACATCCACTTCCACTAATACTCTTGCATAGTTCATTTTTGACCTTTCCTTAGTAAATTGATCAGTGTATAGAGGTTTTCCTACACGTGAAGCAATCTTGCTAAGGCCCGCAGACTCCAAATAGAAAGGGGAATGTCAGGGAAGGTGACCCAAATTGGAATGTCCATGAATAAATCATCTGTTATTAGAACTCCCTTATCAATAGGCTTAAGCATCATAGTTTTCCCGAAGACCATATAAGGGCCACCATGGAGTACATTTGTGCGTTCTTCCTCCGTCATGAATTTGAAAACAGTCCATCCTTTGCCATATGGTATAATACGACACTTCACTCCCCATCCCTTCACAATGGTATTCAATGCCTCTCTTCCCGGGAAAGTACCCGTGAAGCAACCTATTAGGCAATATCCCCATGTTTCAATGAATGGAACTTCGTCCTCACCTTCTATTTCAACTTTCTCTCTTTGTTGTTCAATGAATTGTAACTTCATACCCTTTGCTTCAAGCCTAGTGCCCGCAAAGACTCCAGCATAAGTCTTCTTAGGAGGAATGGGACCTTTGCCATGATTCGGGGGTAAAGTATTATATGTTGTACCAACGGGTGGAGTTTCATGTTGTTCTGAAGATGCATTTGTGGGTAAGTCATTAGAAGGTATTTCAGGAGGTATAGACAGAGGGGGATGGGTAGATGGAAAAGAACTTGGGTGTTATACCCCGTATTTCTTGAGTATGTACGTGAGGGCGTACGTACAAAAGTTTAAGCCTTACAGTAGACTAAGGGGCGAAAATTTGTGCACAACTAGCGAAAAGAGTCGTTTTCCGACGAAACGTTTTCCGGACTTTGCGAAGGGAAAAATACGGCTATGTCATTTATAATTTTTGCGGATTTTTCCGAGAGATGAAATATTTTGGACCAACGAGAGGGTGACAAGTGTCACCCTCAAGTGGACGATTTGGGGCGTCTTTCTTGCACCATTTTTAGTCAAGGAGTTGGTAGGATATTTTGTGTAGTTGATGAGCAAGTGGGACCCACAAACACATGTCCAAATCTTCACCATACACTTGCCCACCACTTGGCTTGATCTTGGCCATTGATTGGCCTATAAATACCCCTCCAATGCAAGACTAAATCTTCATCCAAAAATCATTTTCCAAGTCTCAAAACCTCCCCTAAAGTGTAGTATTCGTCCAAGTCTTCCTCCCCTCATGAGCCTTAGCCGAAACCAACCCCTTGCCTAGTTGTTTTCGTATAATACTCCCCCCCCTTGGTAGAAAAATACTCTCCAAGTATTGTTACTATTCCCAAATACCTTGGCCCAAATACCTTGTAGTATTCCAAGGTTACACCTATACTAAAAGCCCAGAAATACTATTATACTTCCTTTAGCCACTAAACGAAACCCTAAGGAAATCTTCATAGCGAGTTGAAGTATTAAGAAGAAGTTGCGTAGAACTTCTAAGGGTTGTTTGGAGCGGGATGGAGCGTTCAGAATAGGAGCTAAATGTTGCTCAGGATCGACATATAAACTTGGATAATTTTGGGCTTATCGAGGTAAATACTATTGTCCTTATATTGTAATTGGAAATTACATACTGTAGTAGTATAGAAATGAATATAAGATTCATATAAGGATGGTATAAAAGAAGAGAATTGAATCAGAAGATTATTAAAGAAGATCGAATCAGATTACATGGGATTTGTATTCTGATGAGACTTGTGTAGTTTGGCGGGTAGGGAAGTGCTGCCCAATTTTTCGTAGAATAAAGGAATCTGTATCTAGAAGTATTTTACAGAATAGTCTAGACGTTGATAGACCCTTATGACCGATATAGGTTGAAGTACTGCGAGTAGCGAATTCTACTCGAAGGGTGGAAAAGGCTAGCAGGACTACAGTACTTTGGAGCGTTTTGCTAATAGTCGATAATCGTCGCGAGGTATGTGATTCTTCCTATCCTCTTGAGCATGATATTTTAAAAGAATATATATATAGTACGGTAGACGTACGTGTGTTAACTGAATGTAGTTTTACGGCAATGTCTTTTGACTTAAGCCTGAATAATAAGAATCTTGAAGTATTTCAAAAGAATTAAGAATCGTTTTGAAAGAAGAGTAATACTTGGTTTTAAAAGCTCAAGAGTTATACTAGCTTTATGGGAAGTTAGGTATAACGACTTAAGAGTGATAAAAAGAATGGTTTATTGATTGTAGAAGTTAAGAGACTTGATCTTAAAAGATAAGAGACTTGACTTAATTGAATTAATATGAATTTTGTTAAAAAGTGTAAAACCTCATTCGTGAGTAATGAGTACTTGGTTTTTAAAAGGAATATGTTTACTGATTTCGGAAATCAGAATAAGTATCGAACAAACCATCGCAGCGCTAATAAAGGGAAATGTATTGAATAATTAAGTATTATTAAAACCGAGAAACCTCCATCCGTGAGAAGCTAAGATGAGATAAAATGATATTACATTTCCTAGATCATGGCTGCTTTAATAAGATTGTTATAAACAAGAATAAACCTACTCACACATAAGGCATATGTTTCTCAATTTGTTTTAAAGGAGAATTATATTATTAAGTGATTAAAACTATGAACTACGAAACCTTTCGAAAATGAGAAACTTGAGCATTTGAAATTAGGCAAACCTGAACGTTTGGAAAATAATGTTGTTACTTGATTTTAAAACATGAACATATTTGGTACTACGGATAATAGTATCGAGTTGTTTTTACGTAAAAAGAGGTCTTTTTGAAAGGATAAATGTATGTAGTACGTTGGGGTTAAAACCCGGATTTGTTGTAATAAAATAAATGTCATGAGTCCGATTAAACTTGCCTATACTTGTGGTGATAGCCTTTGTTGTGCAAGTGTTGTATTTACGCTACCGCGTCTCGTTGGAGGTAGGCTATCCGATTGATTGATGGACATACCGACACGATGGGTGGCCCACGTATGCTTCACTAATCGATCCTTTGGACATACCGACACGATGGGTGCCCACGGGTATGCTTCCATTAGGAAAGTTATCTTGTATTGGCTTGGACATACTGACACGATGGGTGGCCCACGAGTATGCTTCCATTCTAATTGTTATCTTGTTATTTCCTTTGGACATACTGACACGGTGGGTGGCCCACGAGTATGCTTCCATTAGGAGAGTTATCTTGTTATTGGCTTGGACATACTGACACGATGGGTGGCCCACGAGTATGCTTCCATTCTAATTGTTATCTTGTTATTTCCTTTGGACATACTGACACGATGGGTGGCCCACGGGTATGCTTCCATTAGGAGAGTTATCTTGTTATTGGCTTGGACATACTGACACGATGGGTGGCCCACGAGTATGCTTCCATTCTAATTGTTATCTTGTTATTTCCTTTGGACATACTGACACGATGGGTGACCCACGGGTATGCTTCCATTAGGATGGTTCCATGGCCATGCTTATACCGAGGTAAGATGCCGGGGCATGCAGCCGTTGTGCGGGTTATATTTGAGTGATGACTTTGAGGGCGTGAGTCCCTCAAGCAATGCCAACACTCACTACTCATTTGACAGCTGATCCCGTTGCTAAGTTGTCACCCGACACCCTCATGGACTTACAATCCAAAGCCATCACTGCTTCTGTTATTCAAGAAGTATTGGCTGACACTAAGGCTTTTACCAAGACCCTATCAGTTGTAGTGGCTGAGCCTTTGCTGGATGTGGAAAGAGGGGTCCCAGCAGGAGTAAGAGTAAGAGCAGATGATTTAGTAGTCGTTGGTGCGGTTGAGGGTGAGGAAGAGAATGCGACTACCCAAGATGCCTAAGCAGCTGTAGATTCGACTAATCCTAAGACTTCTATAACTGATGATGTAGCGCAACCTCAAGATGGTGGAACGCCAACCAACTTGGCTTCCTGGTTTTATTGACCCCAAATCGAAGGGTTTGTTCTTGTGACTAAGAAGTCGGTCTATGGCTGTTGTCTCCTCATGTCTTCCCCAAATCGAAGGAAAGTACTTTTTGCTTTTTTCATGTGACTGTGACCAGGCCGTCAGTATGTGGTTATCATGTATTCCCTAAATCGAAGGGAATTAGTTTATTCTGTACGGCTAGGCAACCATTCGGTCGATGTTGTTTACTCATGCATACCCCAAATTGAAGAGTAGTATTTCTTTAAGTATTTAAAGTTTACGTTTCTGTCCAGTTCTTCATCATGCATGTCTATTAGCTGATATGCGTTGACAGTAATCCGTTGGCTTACTACGAAGGGTCCTTCCCAGCTTGGCGACCATATGCCGAATTTGTGATATTTTATTCTAAGTGGCAACACTGTTTTCCAAACCAGGTCTCCTTCGGTGAACCTCTTAGGTTTAACATGTTTGTTGTATGCTTTGACCATTTTTTGTTTACCGCCTTGATTCTGTCTAGGGCCATCATTCCATCTTCATCTAGCTGATCTAACTCCATTAGCATGGCCTGCTGATACTCTTCTAAGCTTAAAGGATTCTATTTAGCGACCCACAATAACTTAACATTAATCTCCAAAGGCAACACTGTATCTTGGCCATAGGTTAACCGATAAGGTGTGTCCCAGTAGATGTAGACTTAGAGTTTCTGATTACCCAAATAGCTTCATCCAAAGTGAGATGCCATACTGTCGGTTTATCCTCCACATTTTTACTGATAATGTCCACAATAAGCTTGTTAGCTGCATCGACTTATCCATTCGCATGTGCATAATAAGGCGATGATGTGATCATCTTGATCCCAAATTTTTCAGTGAAGGCTACCACCTTAGAACCAGTGAACACCGTCCCTTAATCGGTTGTAATCGTCTCAGGAATACCATACTTGTATATGATCTGGTGTTGGATAAACTGAATGACATATGTCTGATGAACCCTCTTCATATGTTGTGCCTCTACCCATTTAGTGAAGTAATCGGTAGCCACGATAATGAAATTATGTCCTCTAGCCAATTGTTGATAAATTTTGTCGATGAGTTCCATAGCCCATCCTCTAAAAGGCCAGGGCTTAACGATCGGGTGCAACAAATCAGCTGGTACCTGTTGGATTGGTCCATGTCTCAGACACTCTTCACACCCTTTTTGTGTATTGAAAGCAAACAATTGTGATGGTGGGCCAATAATAGCCATGGCTATAAATCAACCATTTCATCACTGGCCCGACTCTGTGTGATCCACAGATTCCTTCATGAACTTCTCCCATGACTCTTAAGACTTCTGCCTTATCAATGCAGTTGAGTAGCACCCCATTTACACTTCTTTTGTAAAGATCATCATCAATGAGCACATACTTCAAGGCTCTTCTCTTAACCTTAAGGTCCTTGCAAGTGGAAGGATCTTTTAAGTAGTCGATTAATACCTGTTTCTACGAGTCGATCTGGTCCATGGCTAGCACTTCGGCTGGCAGCTTATCATACTCTAGAGTGAGTAGAGACTTCCTAAAGCCAGAAACTTCTTCTTCTAAGTCGTTAGACTCAATATCCATGCCCCTAGGAACATAACTTAATGTAGATGACGCGAACCCATTAACATGCTAGCCTTTCTGTAACGGGCCAAAAAAATTAGATCTTTACAGTCATATTCCCCAGCCAGCTACTTGATAACCAGCTGAGAGTCTCCACGAATATTGATGCACTTCGCCTTTATAGACATTAGGAGTTTGAGTCCCATAATGAGAGCATTATATTCGGCTTGGTTGTTTGTCAATTCAGAATCCAGCGGATAAGAGAACCTTCAAGTTTTATCTCTAGGATTGGTTATAGTTATTTTGCATCCGACTCTTTTCTGGGTTCTTGACCCATCAAAAGTTAGCGTCCAAGGGATGACGTCCATACACGGTCTTACATATCTACACAAGGGTGGTCTGCCAAGATATCGCTAGCGCCTGACCTTTGACAACCCGAAGTGGCTTATACTCGAGAGAAAATATAGTGAGCTTGATTGCCCATTTCATTAGCCGTCCTTGCAAAACATGTCTATTCAGTAGGTATCGAACGATGTCAATTTTGCACAAAACGTGAACTACATGTGGCATTAAATAATGTTCAAGTTTTGTACAAGCATATAATAAGGACAAACAAAGCTTCTCTATAGGGGTATATCTAGTTTCAGCCTCATTAAGCATTCAACTGAGGTAGTAAACCGCCCTTTCAGTTCCATCATCGGCATCATGTGCTAACAGACAGCAGATAGACGAATCTGCAGCCAAAATGTACAACTTTAACGGTTTTCCTAGCATGGGAGGCACCATCACATGAGGAGTTGCTAAGGTCTTTTTAATTTGGTCAAATGCCTTTTGCTGTTCCGGGCCCCATACTAGTTATTCTGACCCTTTAAGCCTAAGAAAAGGTGAGAAAGCCTTCATTTTGCCAGCTGAATTAGATATAAACCTCCTTCGGAAGTTGATATTCCCTAACAGGCTTTGTAACTCCTTTTTTGTTCTGGGTGGTGCATATTCTATTACTGCTCGAGATTTGTTATGATCTATCTCAATACATTTCTTATGTACCAAGAAGCCAAGGAAGTTGTCAGCCGATACTCTGAATATGCATTTGGCTGGATTCATTTTAAGATTATGATTCCTCATTCTGTTCAGTGCTTGTTCGGCTAAATGATCTTTGAAGTCCTTAGACCTCACCACCACATCATCAATGTAGACCTTCATAGTCTTGCCGATCAAATCATGGAAGATGGTGTCCATCACCTTATGATAAGTAGCACCAGAATTCTTTAGACCAAATGGCATAACTACCCACTCGTAAATGCCTAAGACTCATGGACACCTAAAAGAAGTCTTGTGAATGTTCTCCTCGGCTACTGCTATCTGCTTATAGCCGGAGTATCCATCCATGAATGTCAACACATCATTAGCGGTTGCCGAATTGACTAGCATATCAACTATATGCATACCATATTCATCTTTGGGAGTGGATAGATTTAGGTTCCTATAATCAATACATACCCGAACCTTGCCATTCTTCTAGACTGGCACAATGTTTGCCAACCATTTCACATACCTAGCCGTTCTGATGAACTCAACCTTCAATAGTCGTTCAATATCAACTTTAATCTGAGGCATTAGTCGAGGGTGATATCTTCTGGGCGGATGTTTATGAGGTGTGAAACCCTCCTTAATCGACATTCTATGTTCGACCAAAGTACGTGTCAGCCCAAACATCACATGATAATCCCACGCGAAACAGTCCCTATATTGCAGTAGGAGAGCCGTTATGCTTAGTTTATCATTCTCCTTCAGCAAACCACTAATTTGTGTTAGCCGAGGGACTTCCTCAATACCCAAGTTGATATCTTTCTAGGAATCCTGAGACTCAAAACTAGGTATAGCTCTCCTTATGGGCGATTCAAGTTCCATTGGCAACTTAATGTCATCGACTGCCAGTATTGGTTCTCTGTTGTGTTCCTCCACCTGTAATGCCTCGGCTATCCTTGCTTCATAACTTAGAGTCGTCAGTCGATGCCACAGATCCTGTATGACTTGGGTCTCCTCAATTATTTAACTCTTCCAAGGTAAGTCGTGCTCCAGCTAATTATTTTATCTCAAAACCTTGTGAAGTAGATTGCAGTATTCCTAAGATCCTTCTTCGTATTTCTCCACAACAACTATAGGAGCCATATAAGGTGAATATAGGACAACCTCCAGGTTCTTAACCCCTGCTTGGAATGGGTTATCATCGGTTGGGATGACTTCTATCTTGTCTCCTTCCCAAAAAATGTGCTTTTGATGCATGGTAGAAGGAAGGCATCGGCTGGTGTGAATCCAACATCTGCCTAACAAAATGACGTAGGATGGCTTGCCATCTATTACAAAGAAGTGGATCTGGCCGTTTTAGGACTTAGTGATTTCTACTACTAAGATCTCTATAGCTTCAGAAGCCTCTCCCATAAAGCTAGTCATGTTCATGTTAGTTGGGATGAGATCCTCCCTGGTTTTGTTGAGGCTTTTCAGAGTAAGCAACGGCATCACATTAAGTACAACCCTATTGTCGACGAACAATCGAATGATAGCTTTGCCGTTAATGCAAGCTTTAACATAGAGGGATTTGAAGTGTTTAATCATCTCTTTCGTAGGTGCACCAAATTCAGTGCTCAAAGTGTCCCTAGCCATGGTATCGGCTATAGTCGCCATTAAGAGAATTCCACATACATATCGCCTTCTAGGCTATCCAGCGTGGAGCGACCAACCCATAACTCACCTGGAATCAGGCTGATCATTTCAATAGCTTCCCAAATCTCATTAGCTGAATCATGCTTAAATAAATCAAAGATGAAGTCTCCCACACCGTCTAATTCGGTTGATAAGAAGTTAATATCTTCCATCTCCTGGAGATATAGGAATCGATTGAGGTTCTAATGCTTGGATCTTCTACACGATCGGTGGAACTGTCTCAGTTAGGGATTTCTCTGTCGGGTTGTCATGAGGCTATATATTCAGCTCTGGTTGGTCCAAAGATTCTTCTTTATGCAACACTATTTCTGAAAAGATTGAACTAAATGCATGTTCGATAGCTTTAGCTATGGCCGACTCAGGAATCTCCTGCTTATCGGCCGCCCTAGCGCTGAATATCATGTGCAATATCTGCTTCATCTTGCGCAAGGCTTTGGCACGCTGCATCTTTCTTTTATGAGTCCTGGATAAGACACTTGGTGGTGCCTTTTTATTTTCAGAAACCTGATTAACGAACCACTTTCCTTCTTTACTATTGGCGCTTGGCTTAATTATCCTTTGGGGTTTCAGTTGAATTTCATCCCTTACTGTGATACGCAAGGAAGAAAAACCTTCATTTATATTGTGGCCTCCTCCTTATCAGTGAGCTTCTTTGAGACCCATATATTTTTCATCGGTTGCTTTCCCTTGACATCTTTGATTGATCTAGGTTAACAAAGGATACCATAGATATCGGTACTGCAGAAAAGGGGTTAGTATCAACAGATATTTCAGCTATGCTTTTATCGGCTAGCTTGAACCTCACTTCCTCGATACCCTTTTGAATTGTCTTCATGAAGACCACAAAATTAGAAGTAGTATGGCTATATGAGTTGTGCCATTTAGAGTACTTCTTATCCTTGAGCTCTTCGGCGGGCAGAATCCTATGGCCATCAAGCAACCAAATATGTTTATTTTTAAGCACGTGATCAAAGATCTGATATGACTTTATAATGTTAAATGAGTAACCGACCCTGTCATCGGTTGAACTCGTCTCCTTGCCTTTCGTAGCTTTCAAGGCTGGGCAAGAATAAAACCTTACCCCTGACAATTTTAGCTACCATTGCGTCTACCGTATAATTGGCTGACTCTGAGTCAGACTGATCTGCCTCAATAATGAATACCAAATGGGAGCCTCGATTTTGGTTAACTCTTATTTTCTCCTTTTCCTGAATATACTACTCTATTTGGCTAGCCTTCTCGGCTAACTGGCTTAAGTCAGAGCAGGATTGTCCCACTAATTTCTCTTTTAGCTGAGGATACTTGTTGTTGATTATCATGTGGGTGCATTCTGACTCAGGGAAGTGTACAGTGCATTTCCCAACTCATCGATATGTTGCTTGAGATTCATCAAATCAGTTACAGTGACTTGAGGTTTGGGCTAATAAAATCTATCATGGAAAAACGCTCCATGTCAGCCCAACTTTGTACGGAGTCAGGGGTCAAGGATGACTACCAGGAAAATATTGTTCCGATTAGTGAAACGGGGAACAATTGCAGATTGTGATACTCATTCTGGCCAACCTCGCCACATTGGGTGGTCAATCTGTCGATATGCTCAATGGTAGGTTTGTCGTTGTCACCGGAGAAGGGGGTGAAATCAGGCATTTTGAAGCCTCTTGGCAGTGGTTCTATACGATCTACCCAATCGGGGTAGGGCTTCCTTTAAACAGGCCTATCCAAGGGTTTCAGTTGGATGCCAAAATACCTCTTCATGGTATTCGCGATAGTTTCATGGTTCATCAACTGTAAAGTCCCTTGTCGACTCTCAGTTGGAATCGGCCGGTAGGCGTTCTGAACTGGAGGCCTCCATTATGTACCATATTAAGCAGGGTTTTGAAAGTTGTAGGTATTCTGCTGGCCATTACCAATAGGTGGGGTATATCCCCATTACTATTAATGGGAATAGCCACCAAAGCCTACAACCTGAGCTCCTGGAACAGCCGACGGAGCCTGAGGATAAGGTGGAACAGTATTTCATGTCTGCTCTCCTCGAACATCAGCCGTTCTTTGAAAGTTTAGGCTTCCAGGATGATATGGATTGGGTACCGGTTGTGACTGTTGGAATGGTGTCCTGCTATAGACAGCGTCACCAAATAGCAGAGCATAGTCATAGGCAGGGGCCACCGGCTACCAATTCGATTGACCAACATTGGTCGCCTGCACCGTAAGGCCATTTTCAAGAGCGTACAGCGTAACGGGCGACAATCCAAGGTATCCGGATGCCTGAACTGGTCTCCGAGCCGATCTGTCCATACTGCAGACTTTCTTGGTCGAGTGGCATAATATTTCCCCCAGCGTTTGATGGCAACCATACAGTAGACTGGTTACTAAGTAAATGGGCTTGTGCTCCTAGGTGTGATACCGACTGTACTTGAATAGGTACTGACTGATACACATTCGGTTGAGGAACATCACATGGAGTCACAGTTACATGTTGCATATCGCCACTCGTCAGAGGGATGTCAGAACTAGCCGAACCTTCTCCTGGATGCAGTCGATTGGCTTTCGTTCCTCGCCTTTATCACGCCCCGAACCGGGCGCGGCCGGTGCCCTACCAGGCACCCTCTTATACCTCACGTCATAGAGGACACACGTCAGATAAAATATGGAAAACTGTACATGTAGCAACAAGGCAAGCCGACGAGGCTGCCGCTATATATAAACGGGAACATCCCGACAATACAATAGTACAATTGACAAACAATATTTACAACTCCCGCAAGTCCAGCCCACATATAAATACAGACCTTTAAGAGTTTGGACAACAACTATGATGGGATAGGGCCCCACCGTACCCCTGAATGTACAAAAGCCTACAATACAAGGGATCCGTACCAAAAAGACAAGCTTTCGAAATAATGGAGCTTTCCCAAAAACTGAGTAGAGATCCTAGGAACGCGGATCACCAAACTGTGTACCTACACCTGCGGCATGAAACGCACTTTAGGAAAGGGTCGATTACAAAAGATGTACCAAATATGTGAACCAATAAGTATTGTAAATGAGATCATAACAGTCCAAAATATAACAGGAGACAAGTATGAAAATCAAAATACCAGTACACTGTGCCTTCTTAAAAATGAGAGTCAGCTTTACTTTTTCAAAATGAGATTCAACCGTGCCTTTTTAAAATAAGAGTCAACTGTATCCTTTTAAAATGAGTCCACTGTGCCTTTTTAAAATGATTCAACCGTACCCACGGTACTTTCTTTAAAAATGAGAGTTATGTCAAAATCATGGAATGCTTGCTCATAGAATCATCAATATAACGTAACCCGACCCGTTATGGGACTCGATGTATGCATCTACATGATATAACCCGACCCATTTTGGGGCTCGATGTAAGTATCTGTATGAAATGTAAGCTTCTCTATATGACATAACCCAACCCATTTTGGGGCTCGATGTAATACTTCATTATATAACATAACCCGACCCATTTTGGGGCTCGATGTAATATTTCATTATATAACATAACCCTGTCCATTTTGGGGCTCGATGTAATACTTTATTATATAACATAACCCTATCCATTTTGGGGCTCGATGTAATACTTCATTATATAACATAACCCGACCCGGGCCCGTGACTGGTGCCCTACCTGGGCACCCTTACAGGTATACATCAGAGAAAATCAGCGGAATATACATGAAACTCATAACATACATTTACAGGAAATAAACAACAGGCTAGCCGATAAGGCTACCTCCCTGGACATATATATATATATATATATATAACCAAAAATAGTTACATCCTTTTTTCATTACAAACCGACCCACAAGATATGACTATAGACCTCTAAGAATTTTGACATAATCACTGTGACGGGACAGGGCCCCGCCATACCCCTGAATATACATAAATCTACATCAACAGGGATCCATACCAAAAGATAAGCCTCCGGAGTAAATGAAGTCTCTTCCAAAAACTAAACAGAGATCCTAAGAGCAAGGATCACCAACCTGTGTACCTAATACCTGCGGGCATGAGCGGCCCCAAAAGTCGATGCAACATGTATCGAGTATGGAACGGAAATAAGGTACAGTAAACAAATCATAACTGTACAAAAGAATGACAGGGGCAAGTATAAAAAGTAAATACCAGATCCTACCATGCCATTACAACTCATGAACTTAATCACACATTATTATCTTTTCCCATTATCAATAAGAGTTATAATCAAATTCTTACATACATACTTGGGAAAAATCATCAAGTTCATAAACATATAACTTACGTATCTTGAATAACATAATCCGGCCCTTTATGGAGAGACGTCTCATTTTGGAGTTCATTTTGATCATCCATACGTGATAACGTAACCCGACCCATTTGCGGGCACTGCGAAAAAGACATATAAGTCTGCCCATAAAGGTATACTGCCCGACCCATTATGGGATGCGATAAAGTCATATAAGTCTGCCCATAAAGGTATGATATATTGCCTGGCCCATTCTGGAACGCGATAAAGTCATATAAGTCTGCCCATAAAGGTATACTGCCCGGCCCATTCTGGGACGCGATAAAGTCATGTAAGTCTGCCCATAAAGGTATACTGCCCGGCCCATTATGGGACACGATAAAGTCATATAAGTCTGCCCATAAAGGTATACTTCCCGGCCCATTCTGGGACGCGATAAAGTCATATAAGTCTGCCCATAAAGGTATACTGTCCGGCCAATTCTGGGACGCGATAAAGTCATATAAGTCTTCCCATAAAGGTATACTGCCCGACCCATTCTTGGACGCGATAAAGTTGTTACACCCCGTAATTCCAGGACATGTATAAGAGAATAGACGCGAGAACACAATACTTGAAAATTGGTACGAAAGAAAGAATTATTTTTTCGAAGGAAAATTTTCCGAACTTCGGAAAGGAAAAATGTTCGTTGATGAGAATTCGATTCTCAAAATGCATTATTTGAGGAGTATGGAATTTATTGTCATTGTGGAAATTTATTTACGGATTTGGTCACGTAGGGCCCACCCTAGAAATTTTACGTTTTGTGGGGCCCACGAGGGTTACAAAATTTTATGGACGAATGGGAGGGCGACATGTGTCACCCCTATGTCACGACGACCGGGCATGGCCCGGTGCCCTACAGGCACCCTCTCGGTATACATCAGAGAATAGCAGCGGAACATACACAACTTATAAAATGCTTGGACATAAAAATAGCAACAGGCTAGCCGATAAGGCCACCTTCCGTACAATATACGCAATAAAACAATACACTTTTTTTTCTTTACAACCCAATCCACAAATGTGACTACAGACCTCTAAGAATAACAACTCTGGCGGGACGGGGCCACCATACCAGAATGTACAACGGCCAGACAATACCGGGGATAAGCCTCGAATAAATGAGCTTCTCAACGGTGAGCAGTGATCCTAAGAGCGAGGATCGGCAACTGTACTTCACTGCGGCGTGAACGCAACATGAAGGAGGTCGGTCTGACATGTACCAAATATGTGGCCCGAAATCTTGTAATGAAATCATAAGTCAATAATAAAGCGGAGACGGTATGATGACTCGATTAACGATGCAACGTGCCTTACTAACAATGAGAGTAATCAAGAGTATACTTACAACATAAAAATAGGAAGCTCACGATCAGCGGGACCGCACCCGCGATGTCGTTAAGCAATCCTACTCGCAGGACTATTTCACCCGCGTAGGTCGTGTGGACCCGCGTGAGGTATTCCTCGCGTGGGACTATTTCACCCGCGTAGATCGTGTAGATATCGAGGTATTCTCGCATAGGTCAGATTCGCCCGCATTGGACTATTTCACCCGCATAAGCCCTTACGGACTCGCATGAGGTATTCCTCGCATCGTGGGTAGCAAATCCACGGAATATGCAAATGCCACAAACACGGGGAATTACCCCGTAATGAATAACATACTACTAGCAAAAACCGGCTATCACACATAACATAAGCACTACCGGCTTATCATACATAACATAAGCACTACCGGCTTATCATACCATATATAAGCAAGTTAAGAAATCCCCTAACTTCTTATTATTCTTGTTCATATACACTCTCATTTTAGTTTACTTAAGGCACTAACATGTCTTTTATAAAAATCCGGGAATTTAACCCAAGTACTACATACTTCCACTCTTTAAAAAAAATGACTCTTTTTCGCATAAAACTTCCAAGATACTAATAACCTTAGTATCAAGTCACAATTACTTTTCAAGACAAGTCACAATACTTTTAGAAATAAAATTAGGCTTCTAAATCAAGTGACTTCTTCTCTCATAAAAACCTTAGGCAATAGATGTCTTTAAATCAACTTGCCTTTCGTTATTTCAAGTCATTTAACATACTTAAATTACTTAGAGTAAACCACTCTTTTTAACTTTCCATAAAGCTATTATAACCAACTTCCCATAAAGCCGTTATACTAACTTTATACTTTAGAAGCTTACATACTTCTTTATAACCAAGAGACTTAAACTTTCCAACAAAGCAAGTATCAAAAATACTTTCAACATACTTAAAGTCTCTTAACTTTTGAAAACCAAGATATCCTTAATATTTAAACAAGTGAGTTAATTTCCTAACTCAACCAATTTGGACATTCGTAAAATAAGCCAAGGATATCAAATGGACTAGATTCGTCAAAACTCGTACGTCTACCGTACTATACATTCACAACTATTCATGCTCAAGAGATAAGAAAGTTCCACATACCTCTTCGGTTTAATCCACCTGCTAAGTCCAATTCTCCGTACATAGTATGTCAACCTATAATGACCATAGTACGTCTATTAACATCTTACTTCATACGTAGAATATTATAAGTGTAAAGTCTCTAAATTCTACGGAAAATCGGACAGCACCTCCTTTGTTTCTACTCACTTTGCCACCTTTTTCAAGGCCGAATTCAATAACCAAACACGCCACATTTAAGGCCCAATCAATGCAATTAACAATAGGGGATTACACGCCTACTAGACATGTAAAATTCCGCCCCACTAAAGATACCAAACTAATACAAACTACTAGTCCAATTCGGCCACATTGATATGCAACAATACCAATTCTTATCCAACTTCCATTTCAATCCAAGTTGTTAGCATAACATGATATCAAGTCGCAATCGATTATAACTACTATAATCTTCAAGTAAGTAACATGCGACTATTCTAATAAACGACTAAATTGTAATTCAATTTCAAATGACTCAACATGTCATTTTCGGATTTTGAGCTTCCAAATTTCCATACACTTATCAAACTTCATAACACATATCACATGATCACTTATAACCTATCATAACATGAAATCTTCAATTACAAAAGTAAAATGAAGGTTATACCTCAATTAGCCCAAATATGATCCAAGATCACAAGTCGATCCTTAGCAACTTTAGCTCCTCCTTTCGACGTTCCAATCCACTCCAAGCAACCCTTAGAAGCTTATGAATCACTCATCGTCAAGTTCCAACTTCAAAGTTGAATAACCCCTTAGGTTTTCGCCTTGCGACTAATACGAAAACACCATTTTTCCGGGATCTTTCTATTGAGATAACCTTACAATACTCTTAGGAACCTTGGTTTAAAGTGGGGAGATTATTGGACAAAAATTGAAATTTTTTGTCTTGGCAAAATGCCCAAACCCGAGAGCATGCTAGCTAGAACAATAGTTCTTCAAATTTTCTAAGTGTAAATGGCCTTGTCTTGCTACTAAGGATCATTATATAATCAAATGGAGGGTTAAGATTAGAACACTTGTGTGAGGTTTGGATGAGATTCATTTAAATATCAAGCTATGTGGGGTCATTGACTTGGTCAATGTTGTCAAGCTCTAAGCCTTGCAAGACTTCATCATAAATTATGGTCAAATGACCATTCTACCCATGCACAATTTCGACCAAGACCACTAAGGGGGGTGACACGTGTCGCCCTCTCATTCGTCGCAATATTTCGTTTTCCGACAATTCCGATAAAATTACTCGTTTCTAATCTTAACATTTTTGAGTTCTTACGTACGTTCTTATAAACATATCCTGGAATTTCCGGGGTGTAACATTCTCCCCCCCTTAGAAACATTCGTCCTCGAATGTTCTTTCGGGAGTCTAACCTAAAGATAGCGACATAGTCTCCTTACAACCCCTACATACCAATAATACCACACAAGGCCACATAACAATACTCATACTAAAATGTCGACCTGGACCTCATGTGTCAACGTCGGTTATCTGCATAAAGCTTCTGCTGACTCTAAGCTTACAAATAATCTTTCCCGGATAAGCTTCGCCTTATCCACAGCCCGCTGAATTAAGTCTGGACCAAATAACTGAACCTCGCCTATGTCGAACCATCCAACCGGCGATCTACACTTCCTTACATACAAAGCCTCATACAGGGCCATCTAAATACTGGAAGGGTATCTGTTATCGTACGTAACTCAACAAGAGGCAAATAACCTTCCCGGCTATCTCTGAAATCAATAACACAGGCCCGCCACCTATCCCTAAATACCTGGATAGTACGCTCTGCCTGTCCGTCGATCTGAGGGTGTAATGCAACACTGAGACTCACCTGTGTACCTAAAACCCTTCTGAAAAACCTCCAGAAGTTATCTGTAATCGAGCTCATCTGTCTGACATCATAAACATAGGGACCCCATGCAGTCTCACAATCCCCCTGCTATAAAAGCTAGCACGAGCCTCAGTCGAGTAAGTGGTCCTAACCGGAAGAACACGACTGGTTTCACGACTGTTACCATGACTTCCGAGTCGCACTTCCTCCGAGTACGATGCCACCCTGTAACAAGATCCATATTAATTACCTCTCATAACTAGGTTGGGATTTTAATCGCCTGCAATAGCCCACTAGGCTTCTGGTGCTCAACCATGACCTGCTACTAACTCGGACACTAAGCAGTAAACTCCGCTATGTCCCTTTTCCGGTCATCTTACCCATACATACATCTGAGGTCACGACACAACTTAGTCGACCCTGTACAATTAGAACAATAAGCACTGCGTGCTTCCCCTAAGACCTGCTGACTAGTCATGCGATCACAGTACACGCAATCTATCCTCATCTCACAGCACCCCATCCGGTGCTACCCAAACAGGCTCTCCTCTTCTTGGAGAGCCGTATCTCGATACCGCATCATAACTGGATCCTCATACTGTCGCCTCTTTACCTTTTCAACGACAAAAGACTCGGAAACCTCTCGGATCTAAACTTCATTAACCTTGGAAACAAAATAATCGAACCCCCCTAGGCTCGGTAACAGAAGAATCTCACTTATGGTTCCTGTTTCCCTTTCTCTGTTGCAACCAAAATTGGTCACTAAACTTAGATTTGATTCCTTTGCTTGCCTCATGGCTAAGACTTACTATCAATCACAATTTAGGGGAGAGGTTTCCTTGATCTCGTCAAGTAACAATCCTACTATTCTCTCCCAGATCGAAGAGACAATAGCCAGGTGTTACCACATTTCCTCGAAATGTTCTTACTGCCCATTATTTACTAATGGTCTTTCACTAGTCTGGGTAATTATATCTCGTGCAACATACAAAACCATAATCGTATTCTCCTTTATTATTCTGGTCAGAACCTTACCTTAGGCTTACTATTAGCAAAAGTATTTCTATCTTGATTCATAATCGTACAGTTTCATACATGCGTACAACCTGCATTTATATCTTTACGATACTTCTCACCAATTAAATGCGTCGTTCTTAATTACCTCAACACAACACGTTTCCCACGGTTATCTAAAACTGTAACCTATGGCATGACGATACTGAAGACCTTACTAGTTCATATCCTGCATCAACAACATGGGTACCATGACCCATAATACGTAAAACTGTCATTTTACGTGGGGAAGAGAACTTATCTCCCTATCAAATCTAAATTATCAAGCGCCACCTTAATCGTAGAGATTTTCAAAATCTACCTAAGATGCCCTCAGCCTTCCGCCGGCAGCACTCGTACTTATTTTATTCTTGCCTTGCACATTTTCCTGAAATTATCCGGAAGGTCGTGTGGCCGACCGCGCAAACCAACTCCAAGTACCTACTAGGGCACTTAACATAAATTCCTTCAAATTCAATTATTACTTACTTCCTGCGTCAATTTACCTCAAATGAACAAGTCACACAGATTTATAAAAAAAACAATGATGACAAAGAAGGAAGGATAATTCACTGGTTACTACCACTTCTCTTCCTTTTCACTGGATAATCAGCTTACCAGAAAACTGGAATCGAGCCAATCTCTCTTTGCAGTCAACGTTGGCATAACAAGGGGCCAACTATCCCATACTCATAATGACCTCAACGTCTGTCATAACAGCTCTTCTAGGTCTGCTAGGGTCCAAAGACTGTATCGTTATCGGTAATTATTATCTACCCGCTTGTCACGACCCGAACCCGGGCCCGTGACTGGTGCCTTACCCCGGGCACCCAAGTAGCCATACATCAGAGTAATCAGCGGAATATAAAACAAGACATGAATAAAGTGAAGTGTAAAGCGATTATCGAGAAAAGTTGCCTTTCGGCATAAATATATAACAACTAGAACAATTACATCCCTTTTTACAATTACGCCTGCAAGATTACTGCACCTAAGAATGATATGACAACATAGGCGGGACGGGGCCGCCATACCCTGAATGTAAGCACTTACAACGGATGACTATACGGCGATAAGCCTCGGAAAGCGGAGCTTCCCAAGCTGAATCGTGACCCTAGAGCGAGGATCAACATCGGTGTACCTACTGCGGCGTGAGCGGCCCGAGGTCGATAACAGTACCAAGTATGTGGCGAAAATACGTAAATGAAATCATAGTAGTCTATATAAAGCGGGAGACATGTATGATAACCAAACTACGATTCCTGATAAATAAGCGATCGTGTCAAGTCGGGGACTCACGCCTCAAAGTCATCACTCAAATACAACTATGGGTCTCACGCCAACATCAATCATGCGTGGAATATCTTCCCTTACTGGCGATCATGATATAAAATCACCAAGGAATACACATGAACACCGTGTCCTACGTGTCATAATAAAACCGTCTGGGGTAAATGCGAAGGCATAGCGACTACTAAAACCACGATGCAACAAGGTCATAAAGCGTATCATGAGATTTGTCTGACCGCCACATGATCGGCCGCCACTTTCGCGCGATATCTAATGTCGCGTCTAGTCCTCGAACTTCCCGACTCGCGTAAGCCACTCAGATGGCCCGCGTGAGGTATTCCCGCATCGAGGGTAGCTCTCCCCGGCGTCCTGGACTCGCGATCCGCGTAGCGCCACATAGACCACATGACCATAAAGGCGCACTAACACGGAACTCGTAGCTCGCGCAGGTCACACAAACCCGCATGAGGTATTCTCGAATCATAGGTCACCTGGACACTTTGAGTCTACCCCGCGTGGGCGGACTTAACCCCCGGAATCATGTCAAGAGGTGAGTGATATAATACTAACATAACAGCTTATCGTTAAACAACATAAGCACAACAAGGGAAACCCCTTTATACAAACATCACAAGACACTAACACACGTAGCATCCTAACATGTCTACTTATCAAACCATCTTACTACACTTTCCAGAATCAATACAAGACTTTCATAAAAAAAAATAAGTAAACCGTTCCTTCTATCTTCCTTAAGTCGTTATACCTAACTTCCCATAAAGCTAGTATAACACTTAAGCTTTTAAAACCAAGTATTTCTTTTCTTTCAAAAATGGTTAATAACTCTTTTGAAATACTTCCAGATTCTTATTATTTAAACTCAAGTCAAAAGACATCAAAGTAAAACCAAAACAATTTACATACCTTCTTTTAAAACAAAGGCACTTCTCCTTTAAAAGTCAAGTAGCAATATACTTTTTAAACCAAGTGTCTTACTCTTTTAAAAACAAGTAACCTATACCTTTAAATCAAATTACTTCTCCTTTCCCAAAATCAAGTTGTTTATAAGTCAAGTTATCATTTTAAATCCAATGATAAAACCATTCTTATTTTCGAAATCAAGATAACTTTATTCTTTAAAGACCACACACCCATTAATCATGAGTGAGATTTTACAACTTTTAACATAATTCAAGTCCTTAATGTTTCATAAGAAGTCACTTAACTTTGGAATCAAGTCAAGGACACAAAAGGAAAATCAACTTCCTTTAAACACACGCGTCTACCGCACTAAATATATTTCACAAATATCATGCTAGAAAGGATAGGAAGAGGTTCACATACCTCGCGACGATTATCGACAATTAGCAAAAGCGCTCCAAAGTACTCTAACCTTGCTCGCCTTTTCCACCGCCCAAGTAGAATACGCTACTCGTAGTACTTGACCTATAAAGGCCACAAAACGCCTATCAACCTCTAGCTCTCTTCGTAGAATAATTCTAGATACAAGATTCCTTATTCTACGGAAAATTCAGCAAGACCTCCCCGCAACCACATAAAACTCCTCGCAAACGAGGCTGCTGCAAACCAACAATTCCAGGGGTTACACGTCTAACGGACGTGTACAATTCTACTCCACAATAATACTACAAGTCTCTTGCAAATACAATCCAATGTAAATACGGTTCAATTCCTTATAATTATACTTCCAATATATCTTATACTCAATGATTAACTACTACAACATGTAATTTCCAATTACAATAGGGGATAGATCATTACCTCGATAAGCCCAAAATTATCCAAGATTATAAGTCGATCTGAGCAACGTTTAGCTCAATTCTGACGCTCCAACCCGCTCCAAGCAACCCTTAGAAGTTTCCAAATAACTTCTCTTAACACTTCATCTAAGCTATGAAGATTTTTCTAGAGCTTCGTTTTTGCGACTAAAGGAATAAAGTAGAATTTAGGGCTCTAGTATTGAAATAACTTGGAATACAACTAGGGATACTAGGCTAAGGTATTTGGGACTATATCAACACTTGAAGAATTTTTCCTACACCAAGGGGAGAGTAGGACGAGAACCTCAACAAAGGGAGTATTTTGTGACTTAGAATCTCAAAGTGTGGATGAAATAAGTCTTGAAACAATGGGGTATTTATAGGAAAATCAATGGCCAAGATATAGGCAAGTGTGTGGTGAGGATGGGGTACATGTGTGTGGGTAGTTGGCCAACCATTTGGCTACCACAAAAATGGGACAAGTGGCCACCACAAAATGGGCCACTTGTCCACCTAAAAACGTCCCATTTGGCCTTCTCCATTCGCCAACATGGCCGCACAGGGTGACACATGTCGCCCCCTGCTCGTTCAAAATATTTCATCTTAGAAAATATCCGCAATGCCAAAAATCCGAAAATAAAATGGGCCCCACAAAGCGTAAATTCTCCAGTGGGCCCACGTGACCAATTTCGGAAATAAAATTCCATAATTCTCAAATATTCCAAAAGTCCGAATACCAAATATGGGAATCCAATTCTCATTAACGAACATTTTCCTTCTCAAAATTGGAAACTTTTGGTCGAAAAATCACATCTTTCTTTCCTTTCCAATTTTAATGTCGTATTTACGTCGTGCGTCCTCATATACATACTGCGGAACTACGGGTGTAACATTCTCCCCTCGTAGAAACATTCGTCGAATGTTCCTTCTCAGCAGATAACGATCAAGTTCCTCATAGCTTAACCGGTTTGCAAATGCCACACGTAGCGCGAGAAAACACCCGCGCAAATACTTACATCAAAGTCCACGAGGAATCACCTCTAACATCACAAAAACTCCCACCCAAGGGCTAAAAAATACTCTCTTCGCACCTTCACTTTACAAACGAAATGATCACAACTATGTTCTTAGCACATGCTCGCTTCTTCCCTTACTCGTCGTACCCTTCTCGTACACTCGAACTCTTTCTCACAACTTACCACATTTCTGCTACTGCTCCAGTTTCCAAATCTCGTCATACCCTTTCCGGGGTGGTACCTTCAAGAAGGCCCACCGTCAACCTGAACTCTAAGTGTCATCGCCGACTATCCGCACGACTTCTGTTGACTCTGAGCTGCCAAAAATCTCTTCTGGATAAGCTTCACCTTATCCACATCCTGTCGAAACAAGTATGAACCAACTATCTGAACTTTGCCAACATCGAACCAATCGACCGGCAACTTACACTTCCGCCCCTACAAGGCGTCATAAGGCGATATCCGAATACTGAAATGGTAGCTATAAAACACTCCCTCAAGCGAGGCAACAATCCTCACAATACCCGCGAAATCCAAACACCGGCGGCGGCGAATGCGATACTAAGACTCACCTGAGTTCCTAACCCTGCCTGGTAAAACCTCCAGAAAAGAAACAGTCGTAAACTAGGCTCCACTGCCTGTCATAAGGTGAAAGTAGGCACCTCGTGCAACCTTACAACCTTCCTGATATAACATCTCGCATAACCCTCTGCCGAGTAAACGGTCCTGACTGAAAGACAAGATGGGCTGACCTCATCGGCCCGACTACTGGTCGAACGCTTCCACGAACTCGTACGATGGTTAACTAAACTTAGGCCTAACACCCTCGTGACCCTATCATCTAGCGGGACCACCTCAAACTGACCCCACCACTTTCCGGGCTGCGGGTTGACTCACGATATGGCCTCGGCAGGCCAACCGTACTAAACTCTCGTTCCCCGATCCGGAACAATCTTACCAATTCACGTCATGAAAGCTACCACTTTCATCTCACACTACCCATGGAATTATCCCATAAATACACCACGTATACCGAGTACTTCGACAAAGACCAACCGTAAAATCATCCACTCAGGACGGCCTTGCATCCAAGGTCCCAACTGTTATAAATTCTAAGGCTCCCCATTTTCTCGTCCCCAGACTTACCCTTTACAACTACCCATGTTTTCTAATCACAATTAACACAATGCTATCAGAACATAACACTTAAGGTATACTCATCTTATCACACATACAAATCTCTAGAGGGTTAATGATATACATGCATCTACTGTTTCACTTCCCTTTGTCGTTCTAATCAATCCTGCCCTGCTGGGCGCATATCTAGGGAAGATGATGAATTAGCCACTGATCCTGAAGGCTGAGTCTCTACATCCGCGCCACATCTGGTCGGACAATTTCTCGCAAGATGGCCCTGCTGGCCGAGAGCAAAACAAGCTGTCGAAGAAGTACGACACTCTCCACAATGTCACTTACCACAATGGCCACATCGAGGTGGGGGTGGCCTCTCGCTAACACCCTTCCTCTCTGAACCATCAATCCATGAATCGACCTAGTAGGCTAAGTCATCCCACCGTATCCCTCCTACTAGGACATTCTCTCCTCACATGGCCGACGGACACCGTAAAACAAGCGTTAGTAAAAGACGACATTTCTGGGATGGCGTCTACCACATAGTGAACATAGAGGAAATCGAATGCGGGTGGAACCTATATAAATCGTGAACTGAAACCACGGAGTTACGACCAACTCCTAAATACCGAACGCCCGAAGTGCGTGGAGTACCACTGCAGATCTTGGCGGAGGCGCATAACCAGTCTGCTGCTGAGAAGGTCCGCCTCGAAAGTTACCAAAGGACCCTGCTATTCTGGCCCTCTTCTGCTGATCTTGGTTAGTCCGTCGATCTCTACGTTCCTCAGTCTGCTGCGTGTAAGCATGTACGCGGGCAATGTCCATGTCCGATCAAGAGCTACTCTTGTACAACTCTCTGCTAGATAATCGTCATGTCCTGTGACATATCGGTGCACTCTATCCTCCATGTCTGCCACTAAAGCGGGGACATAACGAGCCAATAAGTCAAACTCTATACTGTATTCCCGAACCGTTCGCCCGTTCTGCCTCAACCTCATAAATCTGCGCCGAGCTCTCGCCGTGAGGGCAAAAAGTGTGTAAGAAATGCCTCTGAGGTCTCGATCACTTTCATGATCCGCTGCAACTGTCGAATAAACTCCTGATGATCTTCCTCAGTCCTCAATCCATAGAACTCGGGTGGACTGCAACTCAAGAAGCCCCGATGCCTCGAAACTATCGGATCTAGGGTGAACTACTGGTACTGTCGGAACCACCGGCTCCCGTCCGTCCTCATTCCCAGCCACCAGACTAGCTAGTAACTGGGTCATCTCCTTGTAACTCATATCCTTTGTTCCTGGCCGTGGGACTAGAGGCTCAGGTATCGTGGTCTCAGTAGCTACTGCTACTGCTATAAACTCTCCTGGGGCTAGCGGCGTCGCAGAACTCCCCGAATGAAGCGCTGTCTCAGATAATGAATGGGCCCGTGCCACGGTAACCTTACGTGCTCTGCTCGCGGCTCCTCTGCTGCCTTGCCCACGGGCTCTGGTTGCCTTGCGTAGAGGCATAACGGGTGAAAAAGAATACGTCAGCGGGAGTCCAACTTATAACACAGCTCTAAGGCACGATCTCAGAGTGAGAAGAATGGAAACCAATCCTAAATATCCTGCGACCTCACGATTATAGGTGTGGTGCACAACACACCGATAATCAAGACTTACTAGATATGGTGCGTAGACACTTTCAGGATTAATCGCTCACGATACCACTTTTGTCACGACCCGAACCGGGCGTGGTCGTGCTACCGGGCACCCAGTAGCCATACATCGTAGTAATCACGGAATATAAAACAAGACATGAATAAAGTGAAGTGTAAAGCAGTTATTCGAGAAAAGTTGCCTTTCGGCATAAATATATAACAACTAGAACAATTACATCCCTTTTTACAATTACGCCTGGCATTACTACAGCACCTCTAAGAATGATATGACAACAATGGCGGGACAGGGCCACATACCCCTGAATAGCACTTACAACGACGGATGACTATACGGTGATAAGCCTCCGAGAAAGCGGAGCTTCCCAAACGCTGAATGTGACCTAAGAGCGAGGATCAACATCGGTGTACCTCTACCTGCGGCATGAACGCGGCCCGAAGGAGGTCGATAACAGTACCAAGTATGTGGCGAAAATCAGTAAATGAAATCATAGTAGTCTATATAAAGCGGGAGACATGTATGATAACCAAACTACGATTCCTGATAAATAAGCGATCATGTCAAGTCGTGACTCACGCCTCAAAGTCATCACTCAAATACAACTATGGGTCTCACGCCCACAACATCAATCATGCGGGAATATCTTTCCTCACGGCGATCTATGATATAAAAGCACCAAGGAATACACATGAACACCGTGTCCTACACGTGTCATAATAAAACCGTCTGACGGTAAGTGCGAAGGCATAGCCGACTACTAAAACCCACGATACCAACAAGGTCATAAATCGTATCATGAGATTTGTCTAGACCGCCACATGATCGAAGCAGGCCACTCGCCCGCATTATCTAATGTGCTCTTCTAGTCATGGAAATTCCCGAAGCTCCGAATAAGCCACTCCTATGGCCCGCATGAGGTATTCCCGCGTCGAGGGTAGCTCTCCCGGCGTCACGGACTCGCGATCGCGTAGCCACATAGACCGCGTGACCATAAAGGCCGCACACTGGAACTCTCTCGTAGCTCGCATAGGTCACACAAACCCGCGTAGGGTATTCTCGAATCATAGGTCACATGGACACTTTGAAGTCTACCGCGTCGGAGGCGCTTAACCCGGAATCATGTCAAGAGGTGAGTGATATAATACTAACATAACAACTTATCGTTAAACAACATAAGCACAACAAGGAAACCCGCTTTATACAAACATCACAAGACACTAACACGTAGCATCCTAACATGTCTACTTATCAAACCATCTTACTACACTTTCCAGAATCAATACAAGACTTTCATAAAAAAAATAAGTAAACCGTTCCTTCTATCTTCCTTAAGTCGTTATACCTAACTTCCCATAAAGCTAGTATAACACTTAAGCTTTTAAAACCAAGTATTTCTTTTCTTTCAAAAATGGTTAATAACTCTTTTGAAATACTTCCGATTCTTATTATTTAAACTCAAGTCAAAAGACATCAAAGTAAAACCAAAACAATTTCCATACTTTCTTTTAAAACAAAGGCACTTCTCCTTTAAAAGTCAAGTAGCAATATACTTTTAAACCAAGTGTCTTACTCTTTTAAAAACAAGTAACCTATACCTTTAAATCAAATTACTTCTCCTTTCCCAAAATCAAGTTGTTTATAAGTCAAGTTATCATTTTAAATCCAATGATAAAACCATTCTTATTTTCAAAATCAAGATAACTTTATTCTTTAAAAGACCACACACCCATTAATCATGAGTGAGATTTTACAACTTTTTAACATAATTCAAGTCCTTAATGTTTCATAACAAGTCACTTAACTTTGGAATCAAGTCAAGGACACAAAAGGAAAATCAACTTCCTTTAAACACACGCGTCGTCTACCGCTAAATATATTTCACAAATATCATGCTAGAAAGGATAGGAAGAGGTTCACATACCTCGCGACGATTATCGACAATTAGCAAAAGCGCTCCAAAGTACTCTAACCTTGCTCGCCTTTTCCACCCTTCAAGTAGAATACGCCACTCGTAGTACTTGACCTATAAAGGCCACAAACGTCTATCAACCTCTAGCTCTCTTCGTAGAATAATTCTAGATACAAGATTCCTTATTCTACGGAAAATTCAGCGGCACCTCCCCGCAACCACATAAAACTCCTCGCCAAACGAGGCTGCTGCAAACCAACAATTCCAGGGGGGTTACACGTCTAACCGGACGTGTACAATTCTACTCCACAATAATACTACAAGTCTACTGCAAATACAGTCCAATGTAAATACAGTTCAATTCCTTATAATTATACTTCCAATATATCTTATACTCAATGATTAAATACTACAACATGTAATTTCCAATTACAATAGGGGGACATAGATCATTACCTCGATAAGCCAAAAATTATCCAAGATTATAAGTCGATCCTGAGCAACGTTTAGGTCCAATTCCTGACGCTCCAACCCGCTCCAAGCAACCCTTAGAAGTTTCCAAATAACTTCTCTTAACACTTCATCTAAGCTATGAAGATTTTTCTAGGGCTTCGTTTATGCCACTAAAGGAATAAAGTAGAATTAACGGTATCCTAGAATTGAAATAACTTGGAATACAACTAGGGATACTAGGCTAAGGTATTTGGGACTATATCAACACTTGAAGAATTTTTCCTACACCAAGGGGGAGAGTAGGACGAGAACCTCAACAAAGGGGGAGTATTTTGTGACTTAGAATCTCAAAGTGTGGATGAAATAAGTCTTGAAACAATGGGGTATTTATAGGAAAATCAATGGCCAAGATCTAGGCAAGTGTGTGGTGAGGATGGGGTACATGTGTGTGGGTAGTTGGCCAACCATTTGGCTACCACAAAAATGGGACAAGTGGCCACCACAAAAATGGGCCACTTGTCCACCTAAAAACGTCCCATTTGGCCTTCTCCAATTCGGCCAACATGGCCACACGGGGGTGACACGTGTCGCCCCCCTACTCGTTCAAAATATTTCATCTTCCGAAAATATCCGCAATGCCAAAAATCCGAAAATAAAGTGGGCCCCACAAAACCGTAAATTCTCCCGTGGGCCCCACGTGACCAATTTCGGAAATAAAATTCCATAATTCTCAAATATTCCAAAAAGTCCGAATACCAAATCTGGGAATCCAATTCCCATTAACGAACATTTTTCCTTCTCAAAATTCGGAAACTTTTCCGTCGAAAAATCACATCTTTCTTCCTTTCCAATTTTAATGTCGTATTTACGTACGTACGTCCTCATATACATACACTGGAACTACGGGGTGTAACACCGCTCAGCTACCACCCAACACTCACGGGTGTAGTTACCATGAAAGGTCCTCATAGATTCAGGCTCCATTCCTTTACACTTGGTTGCTCTCTTTCTTACTGGTCGTACTCTTCCCGTACTTCCAAACTTATTCTTGCGTACGTACATAGCCTTCATACTGATTCGGGCCTCCAATCTTTGGAGTTACTATTCTAAACAACATAAGGCCATTTCCGGCTCTCACACCCTGGTTCCGGTGGAACACGTCCACGAACCCGTAAAATGATTAACTAGACTTGGGCCTTGCACCCTCGTGACCCTGTCACGTAGCGGAACTACTACCAACTGATCCCATTTCATTTCAAGCTATGGGGCGACCCTTAATAGATCCCCAACCCGACTCGGCGTCGTATTTAACTCTTTTCCTTGGTATGTCTTAACTTTTTTCTACCCGAGAAGGCCTTATATACCTAAGGTCTCGGTGGTTATCAACATTCCTAGGCTCACAATTTCCATGCTCCAAGCCTAACTTATCAGTCCACAACAGCCATACTTACTCCATACGGATCTCACCCGTACCATTCTCGAAATCCTACTACGTAGCTCAATCTATTAACATAGTCTTCCATTAAGTCCCTTAATTAACCTCTCGAGGGTCCATTACATTCTCACACAACTCATCATCACCTAATTATCTCAAATTAGCACGTAAAACCTAGATGAGAGTTCCTTAACTGTTCATACCTTCCCGGTATTTATTTAGTCCTTACCAAATCCTGATAATCTAAAATCATCCTAGGCAACACATATGTGACCCTCATACATAAATCCGTATAGCTGTATGTCACAATACCAACTATACTACTAATATTACCAATCTGGATACGCAATCCACATAATCTTTCCTGGGTCACTGCTGCCTTTCTCGTAGCTGCAAACAACATAACTTGTTAGGGAGAGACGACCCTAACCATACAGCTCTATCGCACGATCTTAGAGTGAGAAGAATGGAAACCAATCCTAAATGTCCTGCAGCCTCCTGATTATAGATGTGGTGCACAACACACCGATAATCAAGACTCTACTAGACACGCGGTGCGTAGACACTTTCCGAGGACTAAGCGCTCGATACCACTTTTGTCACGACCCGACCCAGACCGCGATGGTGCCTGCACGGGCACCCTGCCGATATCGTCGAGAATAGCATGAACATACACAACTTATAAAATGCTTGGACATAAAAATAGCAACAGGCTGCGATAAGACCACCTTCCGTACAATATACGCAATAAAGCAAGACACTTTTTTTCTTTACAAACCAATCCACAAATGTGACTACTGCACCTCTAAGAATAACAACTCAAGGGACGGGGCCCGCCATACCCTGAATGTACAACGACCAACAATACCGAGGATAAGCCTCCGAATAAAGGAGCTTCTCAACGGTGAACAATGATCCTAAGAGCGAGGATCGGCAAGCACGTACTCTACTGCGGCGTGAACGCAACAACCGAAGGAGGTCGATCTGACATGTACCAAATATGTGAAACCAGAAATCGTAATGAAATCATAAGTCAAAAATAAAACTGGAGACATGTATGATGACTCAATTAACAGTACACTGTGCCTTACTAACAATGAGAGTAATCAAGAGTATACTTACAACATAAAAATAGGAAGCTCACGATCAAGCAGGACCACCCGCCCGCAGTATCATTAAGCAATCCTACTCCTGGGACTATTTCACCCGCATAGGTCGTGTGGACCCGCATGAGGTATTCCTCGCATGGGACTATTTCACCCGCATAGATCGTGTAGACCCGCATGAGGTATTCCTCGCATAGGCTGTATCCGCCCGCATGGGACTATTTCACCCGCATAAGACCTTACGGACTCGCATGAGGTATTCCTCGCATCGTGGGTAGCAAATCCACGGAATATGCAAATGCCACAAACACGGGGAATGACCCCGTAATGAATAAAATACTACTAGCACAAACCGGCTATCACACATAACATAAGCACTACCGGCTTATCATACATAACATAAGCACTACCGGCTTATCATACCATATATAAGCAAGTTAAGAAATCCCCTAGCTTCTTATTATTCTTGTTCATATACACTCTCATTTTAGTTTACTTAAGGCACTAACATGTCTTTTATAAAAATCCGGAAATTTAACCCAAGTACTACATACTTCCACTCTTTAAAAAAAATGACTCTTTTTTGCATAAAACTTCCAAGATACTAATAACCTTAGTATCAAGTCACAATTACTTTTCAAGACAAGTCACAATACTTTTAGAAATAAAATTAGGCTTCTAAATCAAGTGACTTCTTCTCTCATAAAAACCTTAGGCAATAGATGCCTTTAAATCAACTTGCCTTTCGTTATTTCAAGTCATTTAACATACTTAAATTACTTAGAGTAAACCACTCTTTTTAACTTTCCATAAAGCTATTATAACCAACTTCCCATAAAACCGTTATACTAACTTTATACTTTAGAAACTTACATACTTCTTTATAACCAAGAGACTTAAAATTTCCAACAAAGCAGAATGGCAAAGATTCTTCCTTCTATCGTTGACAAATCACAAGGGGCTTTTGTGAAAGGGAGAAATATGATGGACAATGTCTATATAGCACAGGAGCTTGTGAGAGGATTTAATAGAGCCAGAGTCTCACCTAGGTGCATGCTCATGGTGGATCTTAGGAAAGCTTTTGACACGGTCTCTTGGAGTTTCCTTGATTCAGTATTAAGAGGCCTCAACTTTCCAGACATATTTGTCAGGTGGATCATGGAGTGTGTTTGCTCAACATCATTCTCTCTTTCTATCAACGGTGAGTTGCATGGTTACTTCAAGGGTAAGCGCGGACTTAGACAAGGTGATCCTATGTCCCCAACGCTCTTTATCTTGTGTATGGATTACCTTTCGAGGATGCTTAAAATGAGGACTGAGGCTAGAGCTTTCTCTTATTATCCAAAATGTAAAAGGATGGGTATTACTCATCTTGCCTTTGCGGATGACCTCATGCTCTTTGCCAAAGGTGATATTTCTTCGGTTGAGATTCTTATGAACTGTCTAGAGGAGTTGGAGGATGTCTCTGGGTTAACTCTTAATCCATCCAAATCCTCCGTCTACTTAGCAGGAGTACATGATGAGTCGTGATTTGATCTTGGCGTGGTTGGATTCGGCATTGGTAGCTTTCAGTGCAGTGCCAGGGATCCTTTGTCCCCAATTTCAGTCTCGGTGGAACAATTTGCTCCTTTCACTAATGCTATTTCGAATTACATTCAGAAATGGGGACACCACACTCTTTCCTATGCGGGCAAGCTAGAGCTTATTAGGTCGATCATCGAGGGTTGAGAGTTTTTGGTTCCGGGCCCTTCCTATTCCGGCCACTGTACTCAACAAGGTAAGGTCTGCCTGTATCCAGTTCTTATGGGGTGGGAAACCACCAAGAGTTGCTTGGGAGACCATTTGCCTGCCTCAATCGGAAGGAGGTTTGGGCCTTATGAATATCAAGGATTGGAACCATGCCCTGCTATCCCGGTCTATATGGCAAACCCACACAGAAGCAGACTCACTTTGGGTCCAATGGATCAACAACTTTTATTTGAGAGGCAGTTCTTTTTGGGACTATGAGTGCGTCTAGAGACTCCCTATTCGTAAAGATCTGCGGGATACGCGACAAACTTGTTTCCATCTTTGGTAGCCAGGAGTTGCAATTGCGGATTAGCAAAGTGTTGTACCAGCGGTAAATTTGATTCAAGCTCAGATATGAGATCTTGCGCTCTAAGCAAGATAAAAGCCTTGGATGTCACAAATGGGAGAGGATTCATCCCCTAAGTTCTCGTTCACCATGTGGATAAATTGTAGAAAGCGGTTAGCTACAAAGGACACCCTTTCCTATCTCAACACGGAGGATAAGTCTTGTGGGTTCTGCAAGCAAATGAAACAAGAGAGCACCTCTTCTTCACATGCCCTACACCGCTTGATTTGGAAAAGCATAAGAGACGGTTGGGAATTAAGAGAGAAATGACCACTGTTGAAAGTTCTCTCAAATGGATTAAAAAGACTACCGCGAGCAGGCATCCGAGCAAAAGCAACCTTAATTGCCTTCTCGTTATGGTTACATGAGATTTGGAGGACAAGGAACACACTGCTCTTTGAAGGCACAAACTCACCGGCAGAAGAGGTCATTACCAAGATTAAAACAACATCCTATAGAGTACTCTATGATTTTATCCCTTCTTGTAATGGCACCTTCGAGTGACAACTCCTTACTCCCCCGTTTCTTCTTTAAATTACGTTGAGGACTGAGAACCCTCAATGATTGATTGTAGCCACTTTTCTTTCAGTTTCTAGTAATAATATTTGCATTTACCTAAAAAAAAAAATACTTTCAACATACTTAAAGTCTCTTAACTTTTGAAAACCAAGATATCCTTAATATTTAAACAAGTGAGTAAATTTCCTAACTCAACCAATTTGGACATTCGTAAAATAAGCCAAGGATATCAAATGGACTAGATTCGTCAAAACTCGTACGTCTACCGTACTATACATTTACAACTATTCATGCTCAAGAGATAAGAAAGTTCCACATACCTCTTCGGTTTAATCCACCTGCTAAGTCCAATTCTCCGTACGTAGTATGTCAACCTATAATGACCATAGTACATCTATTAACATCTTACTTCATACGTAGAATATTATAAGTGTAAAGTCTCTAAATTCTACGGAAAATCGGACAACACCTCCTTTGTTTCTACTCACTTTGCCACCTTTTTCAAGGCCGAATTCAATAACCAAACACGCCACATTTAAGGCCCAATCAATGCAATTAACAATAGGGGATTACACGCCTACTAGACGTGTAAAATTCCGCCCCACTAAAGATACCAAACTAATACAAACTACTAGTCCAATTCGGCCACATTGATATGCAACAATACCAATTCTTATCCAACTTCCATTTCAATCCAAGTTGTTAGCATAACATGATATCAAGTCACAATCGATTATAACTACTATAATCTTCAAGTAAGTAACATGCGACTATTCTAATAAACGACTAAATTGTAATTCAATTTCAAATGACTCAACATGTCATTTTCGGATTTTGAGCTTCCAAATTTCCATACACTTATCAAACTTCATAACACATATCACATGATCACTTATAACCTATCATAACATGAAATCTTCAATTACAAAAGTAAAATGAAGGTTATACCTCAATTAGCCCAAATATGATCCAAGATCACAAGTCGATCCTTAGCAACTTTAGCTCCTCCTTTCGACGTTCCAATCCACTCCAAGCAACCCTTAGAAGCTTATGAATCACTCATCTTCAAGTTCCAACTTCAAAGTTGAATAACCCCTTAGGTTTTCGCTTTGCGACTAATACGAAAACACCATTTTTCCGGGATCTTTCTATTGAGATAACCTTACAATACTCTTAGGAACCTTGGTTTAAAGTGGGGAGATTATTGGACAAAAATTGAAATTTTTTGTCTTGGCAAAATGCCCAAACCCGAGAGCATGCTAGCTAGAACAATAGTTCTTCAAATTTTCTAAGTGTAAATGGCCTTGTCTTGCTACTAAGGATCATTATATAATCAAATGGAGGGTTAAGATTAGAACACTTGTGTGAGGTTTGGATGAGATTCATTTAAATATCAAGCTATGTGGGGTCATTGACTTGGTCAATGTTGTCAAGCTCTAAGCCTTGCAAGACTTCATCATAAATTATGGTCAAATGACCATTCTACCCATGCATAATTTCGACCAAGACCACTAAGGGGGGTGACACGTGTCACCCTCTCATTCGTCGCAATATTTCGTTTTCCGACAATTCCGATAAAATTACTCGTTTCTAATCTTAACATTTTTGAGTTCTTACGTACGTTCTTATAAACATATCCTGGAATTTTCGGGGTGTAACACCCTACATAGGCTTGTTCGAAAAAATGGACCAAGAGTATAATGGTCAAATGACCAAGGGAAAGATGATCAAGTCTTGCAAGCCCAAAGCTTGATAAAATTGACCAAGTCAACTAAGCCAAGTTGACACTTGATATTTAATCCTCTTCAACCAAACCCCACAAGTGTTATAATCTTGACCCTTCATTGTATTATATATACACACTAGTTGCAAGACAAGCTCTCCACACTTAGAGAAAATTTCATGTTCTTGTTCATTATTGAGGCTCTCGGCTTTGTCCATTCTCTCACACAAATTTTTTGCAATTGTGGATCATAATTCACAATACTTTAACCCAATGTTCCTAGGGGCATTTTAAGGATATCTCAATAGAAAAATCCCGAAAAAATGACGTTTTCACGTTAGTCGCAAGGCGAAAACCTAAGGTGTTCTTCAACTTTGAAGTTGGAAATGGAAGGGAAGTTGTTTGTGAACTTCTAAGGGATTCAAATAGAGGATTGGAGCGTGAAGGAAATGAGCTAAGATTGCTAAGGAGCGACTTTGAATCTTGGAATTTTATAAGGGCTTATCAAGGTAACAATCTTGTCGTTTTAATGATTGAAGATTACTTATTGTTGTAGTTATGGATATAAACAAGAATGAGATATGTATAATGAAGTTTGACAAGTGTTATGGATATTGGAATCACTAATCCGAAACTAGCATGTTTAGCCTTTGAGATTGAAATTCAATTTGGTTATTAGTTTAGTCGTCGCATGTTATATAAATAAGGAATTATAGTTGTTATAGTTGTTTACGACTATATAACATGTTAGACTTAACAACTTGGATTGAAAAAGAATTGGAAAGGACTTTGTGTTGTTGTACATGTTAGCCGAGAATGACTTTGGATATTGAACTACTTGGTACTAATTGTGGGGCAGAATTTTACACGTATTGTAAGGCGTGTAATCCCCTTTGATTGGTTGATGTGTTGAGCCTTAAATGCGGCATGTTGGTTATTGATTTTCGGGCCTTGAAAAAGGTGGAAAAGTACGTAGAAACAAAGGAAGTGCTGCCCAATTTTCCGTAGAATAAGAGACCTTATACTTAGTATCATTCTACGTTAGAAACTAGAAGTTCATAGTCGTGTTGTGGCCATTATAGGTTGACAATTCTACGTGCGGCGTATTCGACTTAGCTTGTGGATTAAGCCAAAAAGGTATGTGAACCATCTCCTCTTCTTCTAGCATGATTCCTTATGGTAAAGAAAGTAAATCCTACTCCTTAAATGATCCACTCCTTGATTTTACTTGGATTGCCTAATATAGAAGTTGTTCTATATACTTCCTTGATTGTACTTTGTGTCACGACCCGATCTCGGGCCCGCGACTGGTGCCTTACCCCGGGCACCCTAGTGATAACAACATCAGAGAAAATCAGCGGAAATAAAATTTAAACAGGAAACAAGAGACAATATAAGAAAACAGGCCAACCAAACGGTCACCTTCATGTATATACATATAACTGAACAGTTAAAATCCTTTACAAACCCTGCCCACAACAGTACTACAGACCTCTAAGAATGTAACAACATCTATAACGGGACAGGGCCCCGCCATACCCCTGAATGTACAAGTACCTACACTGACAGGGGACTATAGCAAAAGATAAGCCTCCGGAAAAACGGAGCTTCCCAACGCTGAACTGCGATCCTATGAGCGAGGATCAACAACTGGTGTACCTCTACATGCGGCATGAACGCAGCCCCTCGAAGGAGGTCAGTACAACAGGTACCAAGTATGTGAAACTGAAAAATACTGTAATGAAATCATATTTCATCATTTTATAAAACCATTTTCCGATAAATGCGATTATGCCAAGTAAAGGGCGCGTATCCCGAATAATCACTCACACATAACTATGGGTCTCACGCCCGTAATATCACTCATGCGTGGAACTCATTCTCATTGCCGTGATACATGATGTTAAACAACACCCGTATGTGAACTCGAACACTAGATCACACTGCGTCGTCAAACCGACGGGCGAGTAAGTCGCCCATACGGTTCAAAGCTAGTCATATCCCTTCACAGCAAATCGGAAGCAACTACGGATCCAAAGCTAGCCACGCATCGGCGAGGCAAGTACCATAAGTCGAGCGTGCCATAGCCTACCGTCTCACGAGATATGGCCGAGGCAAGTATCTCAAGTTATCTACGAGCTGCCGATACGAGAAATGACCAGACAAGTATCTAAAGTGTGCACGAACCACGTGTACAAATCAAGCGTGATCGCTCATCGCGCGACAAGCTTCATGGATTAGCGGTCCATGGACAAATAACAAAACCCTCACAATGACCGCGTGCCCGACATCTTACCTCGGAAAACATGGTCATGAAACCATCCCTGCGGGCGCGTGCGTGGATCATCCATCGCGTCAGCATGTCCAAAGGAAATAACAAGATAATACTAAAAGGGGACGCATACTCGTGGATCATCCAACGCGTCAGTATGTCCAAAAGAAATAACCAGATAATAATCAATAGTGGACGCATACTCGTGGACCATCCAACGTGTCAGTATGTCCAAGCAATAAATCAGATAGCCGGTCCTCCCCGAGAGACACGGTAGCACAGAATCAAAACACTTGCACAACAGAGGCTATCACAACAAGCATAGGCAAGTTCAACGTACTTTCATTTTATATAACAATCCGGGTTTCAACCCCAAAATACTACCTACTTTCATTCTTTCAAAAAGACCCATTTTCTTTACGTAAAAGCCACATAATACTAATACTCGTAGTATTAAAAACACGTTTTCCTTTCAAACCAAATTACTTTACTTTCGTAAAAGACCTTTACAAGACTTCTAAAATCAAGTACTTTTCTTTTAGAACAACATCAAGTATACTCTTTAAAACCCAAAAACTTACTCTTTTAAAAAACAAGTAACCTATACTTAAATCAAGTTACTTCTCCTTTTCCGAAAACAAGTCGTTATAAGTCAAGTCTCTTATCTTTCAAGATCAAGTCTCTTAACTTTCAAAATCAAGTCGTTTTACTGTCAAAACCAAATCTTTCTTTTATCTTCATAAAGTCGTTATAACTAACTTCCCATAAAGCAATTATAACACTTTATGTTTTAAGCAAACAAAATTCATTTCACACACGTACGTCTACTGTACTATATAGTTCACAACGGTCATGCTCAAGAGTATAGGAAGAATCACATACCTTTTTAGCTTAAACCACAAGCCAAGTCAAGTATGCCGCGCGTAGAAGATCCACATATAAAAACCACAATACATCCATCAACTTCTAGTTCTCTTCGTAGAATATTCTAAATACAAGATTCCTTATTCTACAGAAAATTCGGCAGCACCTCCCCCCCCCCCCCCCCCGCAATCACATAAATCTCCTCCCCTACCAAGGCCCGCTACCAGGCCAACAACTCCAAGGGGATTACACGTCTAACCGGACGGGTACAATTCTACTTCACAATAATACTACACAAGTCTACTGTAAGTACAGTCCAATATAAATACAGTTCAATCCTTCCAATATAATAAACTTAAGTATAACTACTACAACATGTAATATCCAATTACAATAGGGGGACACAGATCATTACCTCTATAAGCCCAAAATTATCCAAGATTATAAGTCGATCCTGGGCAACGTTTAGCTCCAATTCCTTACGCTCCAACCCGCTCCAAGCGACCCTTAGAAGTTTCTAAACAACTTCTCTAAACACTTCAACCAAGCTAGGAAGATTTTTCTAGGGTTTCGTTTTGCGACTATTGGAATAAAGTGGTGTTTCCGGGCATCTAGTATTGAAATAACTTTGGAATACTACTACGGATACTAGGCCAATGTATTTGGGATTATACAATAATACTCCAAGTATTTTCTACACAAGTGGGGGAGGGGGACGAAAAACAAAGCTAAAGGGGAGGGAGTATTTTGCTTTGGAAAGCTTCAAGTGTGGATGAAATTACTCTTCAACTAAGGGGGGTATTTATAGAGGAGTCAAGGGTCAAGATCTAAGCAAGTGGGTGGCCAAGATTGGGCCATGTGTGTGTGGGTCCCACCACACCACATGGCCAACGAAACTCTCGAGTGTCGCGACCATTTTTCGGCGAGGAAGTGGCTGGCCACTGTCCTCCTCGACCAAGTGCCACATGGGGGTGACACGTGTCGCCCCCCGACTCGTCCAAAATATTTCGTCTTTCGAAAATATCCAAAATACCGAAAATCTCAAAAACAAAGCGGGCCCCACAAAACCGTAAATTTCTCCCGTGGGCCCCACGTGACCATTTCTGAAAATAAAATCCCAAAATTCTAAAATAATCCACGAAGTCCAAATACCAAATCTGGGAATCCAATTCCCATTAATGAACCTTTTTCCTTCACAAAACCCGGAAACTTTTCCGTCGAAAAATCACACCTTTCTTTCTTTCCAAAATTTCTGTCGTATTCTCGTACGTACGTCCTCACATACATACCCTGGAACTACGGGGTATAACATTCTTCCCCCCTTAGAAACATTCGTCCCGAATGTTCCTTCTAAGTCTCCAAACGTACTTGCGCCGGTATAGTCTCCGCTACTACACTTACAAACCGATCATGCCACCACTGGCCAGAATATAACATGTGCGCAAAACTCAAATCCAAGCCAACGAGGAAACACCTCCAATCATCACAAAAAGTTCCCACCCATGGTCTAAAGGATACTCCCTTCGCATCTTCACCTCACAAAAGAATAATCACTTCCGTTCTCATAACACATGTTCGCTTCTCTTCTTACTCGTCGTACCCTTCTCGTACACCCGAACTCTCTATAGTATACGTTCCACACTTCAGTTACCGCTTCAATTTCCACAACCCTGGAGTTACTACCTCCAAACTTGGTCATCTTACTAGTTTCAATTTCCTCTAAGGCCATTCCCGGCCTTCACGATCTGATTCTAGTCGAACACATCCACGAACTCATACGATGGTTACCTAAACTTGGGCCTAGCACCCTCGTGACCCTAACAAAAAGCGGGACCACCACAAATTGACACCACCCTATTCCGGGCCGTGGGTTGACCCGCGACCTTGCCTCAACCCGACCCATTTGTCGCACCAAACTCTTGTTCCCCGATCCGGAACAATCTCACTAATCAAGTTACGCAAACCTAGTGGTCTTCTTATCATAACTATCCTTTTATAATTCACACCACTCAGGGACTTACCACACAATTATACCCCATGTATACTATGCACTCCAACAAAGGTCAAATCATAAACAAAATCTTTCACTCAAGACGACCTTGCCTCTAAGGTCTCCACGTATAATATTCTAAGGCCCACATCTCTATGTACCCAACTTCTCCTTTACTAACCAGGCCTCTAAATCACAATTTAACATAATGCTATCAGAACATAATACATAGCACATCATCATATCATCAATGCATACTAGTCTCTAGAGGGTGAAAGATATACCTGAAATCAAAATAGGCGGTTCCAAGGACCGCTAGAACTGGGAACTTCCACCACGACCCGCTCGCACGGCTGTATGAACACCGCCTAGCTATCGAAGGCGAAAAACCCGCAATGATCCCGGCCGAGTCTCAACATCCGCTACCTGCGGTCGGACAATTCTTCGCTAAATGGCCCTGCTGGCCGCATGTAAAACAAACTTTCTGAATACCGCGACACTCCCCCGCATGGGTTTTACCACACTGGCCACACCGAGGTTGGGGTGCATTCATCCGGCCAACACTCCCGCTTCAAAACTCAACCACAGGAGCCACGACCTTCTCACGAAGGCGTGAGGACCACTCTGTACTGGCGGAGGCGCATAACTAGTCTGCTGCGGCGTCCGCCACGAAAGTTACCAGGACCTGCCGTCCGGCGCCTTCTGCGGTATTGGTCAATCCGTCTCTCCGCTCACACCAGTGCATAAGCTGCACGCGGGCAATGTCCATGCCCGATGAAGAGCTACACCGAGCAAGCCTCGCCAAGTAGTCATCGAGCCGTGGCGTGAGGTGCACTCGCCCTCCATATCGCCACTAACGCGGGGCATATCGAGCCAACGAGTCGAACTCACGTTGTACTCTCGAACCGTCGCCTCTCTCTGTCAAGATCGTAATCTGCCGGCGTGCCCTTCTCATCTGCGGAGGCAAGAAATGGCTGAGAAATGCCTCCGAGAACTCGTCCCACACAGCTGGAGGCGCATGCTCCCCCCGGGACAGCTCCCACGAATCAAACCAGTCGACTGCAGTATCACGTAGCCGATGCGAACCTAAAACCACCGACTCGGTCTCTGAAGCCTTGATCACTCTTATGATCCGGCAGAATCGCTTGATGAACTCCTGCGGATCATCCTCAGGCCTCGACCCATAAAACTCTGGCGGGCTGCAGCTCAGAAAGTCCCGCAGTCTCAAACTATCTGACCTCGGGTGAACCACGGGTACTACTGGAACTGGAACTGCTGCATCCAGCCTATCCTCATGTCTGGCCACGATCCTGGCCAGTAACTGGGCCATCTCCTTGTACCCCAACTCCTCTGCCCCAGGCTGTGGGACTGGAGGCTCAGTCTGGGGTCTCGGTAGCCACCGCTGCGCTCTAAATCTCTTTGGCGTGGCGTCACGAAACTCCCGAATGAAGCACCACTCGGGTGATGATTGGGCACGTGCCTGGTAACCCTCGTGCTCTACTCGCGGCTCCCTCGCCTTGCCTTCTGGGCGGGTTGCCCTTGCGCGAGGCATAGCTGGTAAAAACGAAATACGTCAGAGGGGTCCAACTTATAACACAGCTCTAAGGCACGATCTTAGAGTGAGAAGAATGGAAACCAATCCTAAATGTCCTGCAGCCTCCTGATTATAGATGTGGTGCACAACACACCGATAATCAAGACTACTGCTGAACACGATCAGACACTTTCAGGATTAATCGCTCGATACCACTTTTGTCACGACCCGATCTCGGGCGCGATCGTGCCTTACCCGGGCACCCTAGTGATAACAACATCGGAGAAAATCGTGAAATAAAATTTAAACAGAAACAAGAGACAATATAAGAAAAGCAGGCCAACCAAACGGTCACCTTCATGTATATACATATAATCGAGCAGTTAAAATCCTTTACAAACCACACAAGCGATACTCTGCACCTCTAAGAATGTAACAACATCTATGACGGGGCCGGGGCCGTATACCACAGATGTACAAGTACCTACACCGGCGGACTATACCAAAAGATAAGCCTCGGAGAAACGGAGCTTCCAACGCCGAATGCGATCCTATGAGCGAGGATCAACAATCGGTGTACCTCTACTGCGGCATGAACGACCCGCCGAAGGAGGTCGATAACAAGTACCAAGTATGTGAAATCGAAAAATCAGTAATGAAATCATATTTCATCATTTTATAAAACCATTTTGCGATAAATGCGATTATGCCAAGTAAGGACGATATCCCGAATAATCACTCACACATAACTATGGGTCTCACGCCCATAATATCACTCATGCGTGGAACTCATTCTCATCACGCGATACATGATGTAAAACAACACCCGTATGTGAACTCGAACACTAGATCACACTGCGTCGTCATCAAACCGATCGGGCGAGTAAGTCGCCCATACGGTTCCAAAAGCTAGTCATATCCTTCACGCGTGCAAAGTACGGAAGCAACTACGAATCAAAAGCTAGCCACGAATCGGCGAGGCAAGTACCATGTTTAGCGTGCCATAGCCTACCTTCTCACGAGATATGACCGAGGCAAGTATCTCAAGCTATCTACCAGAGCCTGCCGATACACGAGAAATGACCAGGACAAGTATCTAAAGTGTGCCTGAACCACATGTACAAATCAAGCCCGTGATCACTCGTCACCGTGGCAAGCTTCATGGATTAGCGGTCCATGGACAAATAACAAAACCCTCACAATGACCGCATGCCCCGGCATCTTACCTCGGAAAATATGGTCATGAAACCATCCTACTGGACGCATGCCCGTGGATCATCCATCGCGTCAGCATGTCCAAAGGAAATAACAAGATAATACTCAAAGTGGACGCATACTCGTGGATCATCCAACACGTCAGTATGTCCAAAAGAAATAACCAGATAATACTCAATAGTGGACGCATACTCGTGGACCATCCAACGTGTCAGTATGTCCAAGCAATCAATCAGATAGTCGGTCCTCCCCGAGAGACACGGTACGTAATCAAAACACTTGCACAACAGAGGCTATCACAACAAGCATAGGCAAGTTCAACGTACTTTCATTTTATATCAACAATCCGGGTTTCAACCCCAAAATACTACCTACTTTCATTCTTTCAAAAAGACCCCTTTTCTTTACGTAAAAGCCACATAATACTAATACTCGTAGTATTAAAAACACATTTTCCTTTCAAACCAAATTACTTTACTTTCGTAAAAGACCTTTACAAGACTTCTAAAATCAAGTACTTTTCTTTTAGAACAACATCAAGTATACTCTTTAAAACCCAAAAACTTACTCTTTTCAAAAACAAGTAACCTATACTTAAATCAAGTTACTTCTCCTTTTCCGAAAACAAGTCGTTATAAGTCAAGTCTCTTATCTTTCAAGATCAAGTCTCTTAACTTTCAAAATCAAGTCGTTTTACTGTCAAAACCAAATCTTTCTTTTATCTTCATAAAGTCGTTATAACTAACTTCTCATAAAGCCATTATAACACTTTATGTTTTAAGCAAACAAAATTCATTTCACACACGTACGTCTACCGTACTATATAGTTCACAACAGTCATGCTCAAGAGTATAGGAAGAATCACATACCTTTTTAGCTTAAACCACAAGCCAAGTCAAGTAGTATGCGCGTAGAAGATCCACCTATAACAACCACAATACATCCATCAACTTCTAGTTCTCTTCGTAGAATATTCTAAATACAAGATTCCTTATTCTACGTAAAATTCGGCACCTCCCCACGCAATCACATAAATCTCCTCACTGCAAGGCCCGCTATGTGCCAACAACTCGAGGGATTACGTCTAACCGGACGGGTACAATTCTACTTCACAATAATACTATACAAGTCTACTGTAAGTACAGTCCAATGTAAATACAGTTCAATCCTTCCAATATAATATACTCAAGTATAACTACTACAACATGTAATATCCAATTACAATAGGGGGACACAGATCATTACCTCGATAAGCCTAAAATTATCCAAGATTATAAGTCGATCCTGGGCAACGTTTAGCTCCAATTCCTTACGCTCCAACCCGCTCCAAGCGACCCTTAGAAGTTTCTAAACAACTTCTCTAAACACTTCAACCAAGCAAGGAAGATTTTTCTAGGGTTTCGTTTTGCGACTATTGGAATAAAGTGGTGTTTCCGGGCTTCTAGTATTGAAATAACTTTGGAATACTACTAGGGATACTAGGCCAATGTATTTGGGATTATACAATAATACTCCAAGTATTTTCTACACAAGTGGGGGAGGGGGACGAAAAACAAAGCTAAAGGGGAGGGAGTATTTTGCTTTGGAAAGCTTCAAGTGTGGATGAAATTACTCTTCAACTAAGGGGGGTATTTATAGAGGAGTCAAGGGTCAAGATCTACGCAAGTGGGTGGCCAAGATTGGGCCATGTGTGTGTGGGTCCCACCACACCATGGCGGCCAACTCTCAGTGTCGTGGCGTTTCGGCCGAGGACAAGTGGCTACATGGGGTGACACGTGTCGCCCCGACTAATCCAAAATATTTCGTCTTAGAAAATATCCAAAATCCCGAAAATCTCAAAAACAAAGCGGGCCCCACAAAACCGTAAATTTCTCCCGTGGGCCCCACGTGACCATTTCTGAAAATAAAATCCCAAAATTCTAAAATAATCCACGTAGTCCAAATACCAAATCTGGGAATCCAATTCCCATTAATGAACCTTTTTCCTTCACAAAACCCGGAAACTTTTCCGTCGAAAAATCACACCTTTCTTTCTTTCCAAAATTTCTGTCGTATTCTCGTACGTACGTCCTCACATACATACCCTAGAACTATGGGGTATAACACTTTGGATGTTTAAATTGGAAGTTGTTGTAGTCAATTCCCTTGATGAAATTTGGATTTTCAAAAGTGAAAGTGTTTTACTTGAAGTACTTAGAGTCTTAAAAAGGAAGTGGTTCCTAATCTCTTGGATAGTGCCTTAGTTCCAAAATCTAAAGGTTGTTATAACGGCTTTAGGGGAGTCAAATGAGTGATTTACTTAATTGATTTAAAAGAGGAGAAATGACATGATTTAAAGAGAAGTAACTTGTTTTAAAGGTGTGAGTTACTTGAGATTTAAAAGTAGAAGCAACTTGATTTCTAAAGTTAAGAAACTTAATTTCTAAAGTTAAGAGACTTGAAGTATTTTGAAAGTTATGTAACTTGATTTGAAAGTATATGATACTTGGTTTTAAAAGTATAAGTCTCTTGGTTATAAAAAGAAAGAATTTGTCTAAAACCATAAAGAGTTATAACGACTTTATGGGAAGTTAGTTATAACGACTTTATGGAAGGTTAAGAGAGTTGTCTATTTTGATTGATAGGCATGAGTTGCCTAGGTTGTGAAATTAGAAGTTACTTGGTTTCAAAGTCTTGAAATGAATTTCTAAAGGTGTAGTAACTTAATTTGAAAAATAGACATGCCTTGATACTACGGGTGTTAGTATCTTGGGGTTTTATATAAAAATGAGTCTTTTGAAAAGAATGGAAGTACGTAGTACTTTGGGTTAAATTCCCGGATTTTTATGTGAAACGAAAGTGCCTTGAGTTTATAAAATAAAATTCATTTTTGTATGATAATGGAAGTCTAAAGATTTTATGAACTTGCCTATGCTTGCTTGTGATAGCCTTTGAGGGCAAAGTATTATATTTTTTACGTGACTCTCGGTTGGAGGCGTATGCTTGTTGTGAATTTACTTGGAGCGTCTGAAGCGGTGATGGGGGATTCCACGGGTATGCTTCCATTGTGATGGATCCATGGACATGCTTACACGATGGAGGATTCCGGGGCATGCGACCATGATGCAGGTTAAATCCCCGGATGATATTGTTATTCCATGTGTCACGACCCGATCCCGGGCCCGTGACTGGTGCCTTACCCCGGGCACCCTAGTGATACAACATCAGAGAAAACCAGCGGAATATAAAACTTAAACAAGAAACAAGATATATGATCATAAAACAGGCCAACCAAACGGTTACCTTCCAATAAAATATATATAACCAACTCTTTCAAAACGAACAGTTTAATCCTTTTACAAACCCCGCCACAACTTGTGATTTACAGACCTCTAAGAGTTTTTATACAACATGACGGGACGGGGCCTGTCATACCACGAATGTACAAGAACCTACAACTCGTGGTAACATACCAAAAGATAAGCCTCCGAGAACGGAGCTTCCCAATCTGTTGGCTGTGATCCTATGGCGGGGATCCACTACCGATGTACTCTACTGCGGCATGACGCGGCCGAAGGAGGTCGATAACAGTACCAAGTATGTGAAATCAGAAAAAATCGTAAATGAAATCATAACGATCTATATAAAAGCAGAGACATGTATGATAACAAAACTACATTCATAACATAAAAGCATTCATGTCAAGTCGTGACTCACGCCTCAAGTCATCACTCAAATATAACTATGGGTCTCACGCCACAACATCAATCGTGTTCGCATCGTGGCGCGTGCCCCGATTCTGCGCCGGTGTAGACATGCCCATGATGCAACAATAATAACAATGCCCGTGGCCACATGCCCCGAATTGCGCCGGTGTAGACGCGTCAAGTGACATTATCAACAATAATCTTGGGTGATTAACCGCCCGCGTAGCCACGCCCCGGAATTACGCATCGGTGTAGACATGTCCATGTGGCGAACAACAATATACCGCACAACGGGCTATCACAAACAAGCTCAAGCAAATTACCATACTTCTAGACTTTTATAAAAGATCCACTCCTTCCCGAAGTCACCCGATATCAACACTTGCACAACAAAGGCTATCACAAACAAGCATAGGCGAGTTACACAACAACAGGCATAGGCAAGTTACACACAACTCAAGGTACTTCCATTTCATATCAAAGTCTGGGTTTTAACCCTAAAGTACTACGTGACGTTAAATTCCTTTTAAGAGATCCATTCTTTTATAAAGGTCACCCGATACCGTAGTATAAAAATAGAGTGACTCACATTTTTAGGTAAACCAAAATACTTCCCTTTTGTAAAATCGAGTAACAACATTATTTTCCAAACGCGTTGAGTTTGCCTAATTTCAAATGCTCAAGTTTCTCATTTTTAGAAGGGTTTCATAACTCATAGTCTTAATCTCTTTTAAAACAATTGAGTAACATATGTCTTGTCGTGAGCCGTTTATTCTTGTTTACAACAATCTTGTTATTCTGAATGACCATGATCTAGGAAATGTAATACAATTTTGTCTTATCTTAGCTTATGCGGATGGAGGTTTCTCGGTTTTAATAACAATTAGTTAATTGTCAATACACCTTCCTTTATTAGCTACTGTGGTTTGCTCGACACTTATTCTCATTTACGAAATCAAGAAACATTATTCTTTTTAAAACCAAGTACTCATTACTCGCGAATGAGGTTTCACAACACATTTAACAAAATGTTAATAACTAAGTAAAACAAGTTAAGTCTCTTATCTTTCAAGATCAAGTCTCTTAACTTCTACAATCAACAAACCAATCTTTTACCTACATAGAGTCATTATAACTAACTTCCCATAAAGCTATTATAACACCCTATGTTTTAAACCAACCAACTCATTTAACACACGTATGCGTCACCGCACTACATAGTTTACAAAGCATCATGCTAGAAGGATAGGAAGAGGTTCACATACCTCGCGACGATTATCGACAATAAGCAAAACGCCCACGATCAGTAACACGGCTAGCCGTTCCACTCTTCAAGTAGAATACGCTACTCGCGATTTCCACCATAAGGCCACAAACGCGTCTATTAACTTCTAACCGCACGGTTCCATATTCTACGTAAAATTCGGCACCTCCCCGCAGCGTAAATCTCCTCCTCTATCGGAGGCCTACCAAGCCAACCGGGGTTTGCACGTGTAACCGGGCGTGTACAATTCTACAACACAACAATGCTACACAAGTCTGAATACACCCTATGTAATTACAGTTGATTCTCTTCTTTAAATTGGGCTTAAGTCAAAAGACATTGCAAGCTATGTTCGATTCTATATATAGTATACTTCAACTATAATAATCCTACAACATGTAATCTCCAATTACAATAAGGGACAAGAATATTTACCTCGACAAGCCCAAAATTATCCAAGTTATAATGTCGATCTGAGCAAGGTTTAGCTCGACTCGTGCGCTCCAAACCACTCCAAACAACCCTTAGAAGTTCTAACCAACTTCTACTCAAATACTTCAACCAACTATGAAGATTTCCTTAGGGTTTCGGTTTGAGACTAAAGGACAAAAGGTAGTATTTCGCTCTACGTATAGAGGTAACTTTTGAAATACAACAAGGTAAAGGCTAAGGTATTTTGGGCATTATAACAATACTTGGAAGACAATTTTCTACCAAGGGGTACCTCTCGGCCACACCACTAGGAGGGGAGGAACCTCTCGGCCACAAGGCCACTCAAAGGGGAGGGGAAGGCTTGGGGCGAGAACAACAAGAGGAGGGGAAGGATTGCAAGACTTAGAACACATTTGGATGATGAAGTCTTCAACAAAGGGAGGGGTATTTATAGGGAAGCGAGGGCCAACCAATGGACAAGATCAAGCCATGTGCAAGGCAAGTGTAAGGCCTTGATCAAGCCAAGTGCACCCAACCCCTACTCCACAAAACAAGCCACAAAACATTGCACAAAACATTGCACAAAACAAGGCCACAACAAGGCACCAATCGGCGAGCCAAACCGCTTCTAAGCGTCACTGGCGAGGTGACAAGTGTCACCTCTCGTTAACCAAAAATGTTCCGTCGCTCGGAAAAATCCGCAAAAATACAAAAGCGACATAGCCGAATTTTCCCTACGCAAGCTCAGAAACGTTTCGTCGAACGACTCTAATCGGGTGTTGTGCACAATTTCGAACCTATGCCAAACTTTAAGTCTCAAATTTTTAAATGCGTCGTCTCCACGCACATACTGGAAATACGGTATAACATTCTCCTCGCCCGAAACATTCGTCCGAATGTTCCTTCTCAAGACGGATATCGATGAAGTTCCTCTAACAAGTTGCCAACGCCACAGCGGCACGAAAATAACACGTTCCGCTTCCTTCCTTACTCGTCGTGCGATACCACTTTTGTCACTTTGCCGCGAGGTTCTAGTGTCACTCCGGCGACCCAACAAATGGTACCGAACTGCATGCGATCCCTGAGGTTCTAGTGTCACTCAGGACGTGCCATACTTCAGTCATTGCTTCAGTTCTCAAATCTGTGGAGTCACTACCTCCACACTTGGTCATCTTACTAACCTCAATATTCTTTTAGGCCATTCCCGCCTTCACGAACCGCTCGTCGAACATATCCACGAACTCATACGATGGTCAACTAAAGCGGGGCCTAGCACCTCGTGACCTACCACCGCGACCACCCGAATCGACTTACCTAAAATCTGGCTGCGGGTCGACCGCGGCGGCAATCAACCCGACCCACAATCGCGCCAATACTTGCTCCTCGAAACGGAACAATCTTACCTAATCAAGTCATGAAAGCTACCACTTCCATCTCACACTACCCATGGACTTATCACACAAATAATTCCCACGTATACTACGGACTCTGATAAAGATCAAACATGAAATAAATCTTTTACTCAAGACGACCTTACCTCTAAGGTCTCAATCGTGAAATAGTCTAAGGTTCACACTACCATGCCCCCATACTTATCCTTCCAACAAACCATGTTTTCTAACTTACAATTAACACAACGCTATCCGTACATAGCTCACAATAACAAGATCATAATAACAAGCATACCAAAACTCTAGAGGGTTAAGGATATACCTGTCTCTACCGCTTTCTAATCACAGTCCTGCCCTGCAGGGCGCACAGCTAGTGAAGGTGATGAACCAGCCACTGATCCTGAAGGCTGAGTCGTAACATCCGTGCTACCCTTGGTCGGACAGTTCCTCGCAAAATGGCCCTGCTGGCCGCAAAAGTAACAAGCTCCCTTGGCACCACGACACTCCCCGAAATGCGGTCTACCACATCGACCACACCGAGGTAGGGGTGACCGCATCTGGCCAACACCCTTACTTCCCTGGAAACCTGAACCCTTGGAGCCCTGACCTGCTCCCGAATACTCTGGATGCTCTGAAGGTTGTGGAGGACCACTCTGCACTGGCGGAGGTACAAAACTAGCATGCTGCTGAGGCGGTCCGCCTCGAAAGTCACCAAAGGACCCTGTTGTTCTGGCCCTCTTCTGCTGATCTTGGTCATTCCGTCGACCTCTCCGTGCCTCACATCCTAGTGCATGAGCCTGCATGCGGGCAATGTCCATGCCCGGCTGAAGAGCTACACTCGAACAAGCCTCTGTCAAGTAATCATCTAGCCCGGTGACGTAGCGGTGCACTCTATCCTCCATGGTTGCCACTAAAGCGGGGACATACCGAGCCAACGAGTCAAACTCCACGTTGTACTCCCGAACCGTACGCCCTCTCTGTCTCAGTATCATAAATCTGTCGGCCCGTGCCCTCCTCATCTGCGGAGGCAAGAAGTGAGTGAGGAATGCCTCTGAGAACTCGTCCCATACTACTGGAAGCGCATGCTCTCCCCGGGACAACTCCCACGAATCAAACCAGTCGACTGCGGTATCACGCAGCCGATGCGAACCTAAGACCACCGACTCGGTCTCCAAGCCTTGATCACTCTCACGACCCATCAGAATCGCCGGATGAACTCTTCGGATCATCCTCGTGCCTCGACCCATAAAACTCGCGGGCTACAACTCGTAAAGTCCGTGTAGCCTCAAACTATCTGCTCGGGGGTGAACCACTGGTGCTACTGGAACTGGAACTGTCGCATCCAGCCTATCCTCATATCTGGCCACGACCCTGGCTAGCAACTGGGCCATCTCCTTGTACCCCATCTCATCTGCTCCAGCCGTGGGACGGAGGCTCGTGTCTTGTGGTATCGCGACCATCCTGCGGTTCTAAACTTCTGGGCGGCGTCGCAAAACTCGCCGTCAAGCACAACCTCGAATCTTGTCCGGCTGCGCCTCGTACTCCTCAGATCTCACTAGCGGCTCCCTCGGCTGCCTTGCCCTTCGGGCTCTGGTTGCCTTCGCGGAGGCATAATCGGTAAAACGAGATACGTTAGAGGGTCCAACTTACAACACAACTCTAAGGCACGATCTCGTAATGAGAAGAATGGAAACCAATCCTAAATGTCCTGCGACCTCACGATTATAGATGTGGTGCACAACACATCGATAATCAAGACTCGACTAGACACGCGTCAGACACTTTCAGAGGATTAATCGCTCTAATACCACTTTTGTCACGACCGATCCGGGCGTGATCGTGCCTACCGGGCACTCTGGTGATACAACATCGAGAAAACCAAATGAATATAAAACTTAAACAAGAAACAAGATATATGATCATAAACAGCCAACCAAACGGTTACCTTCCAATAAAATATATATAACCAACTCTTTCAAAGCGAGCAGTTTAATCCTTTTTACAAACCACCTTGCACAGCATACTACAGACCTCTAAGAGTTTTTATACAACATGACGGGACGGGGCCCGTCATACCACAGAATGTACAAGAACCTCTGACTCGGGTAACATACCAAAAGATAAGCCTCGGAGAACGGAGCTTCCTAATCTGTTGGTGTGATCCTATGGCGGGGATCCACTACGATGTACTCCTGCGGCATGAACGCAGCCCGAGGAGGTCGATCTGACAAGTACAGTATGTGAAATCGTAAAAATCGTAAATGAAATCATATGATCTATATAAAAGCAGAGACATGTATGATAACAAAACTACGATTCATAACATAAAATCATTCATGTCAAGTCGTGACTCACGCCTCAAGTCATCACTCAAATATAACTATGGGTCTCACGCCACAACATCAATCGTGTTCGCGTCACGGCGCGTGCCGGTCTGCATCGGTGTAGACATGCCCATGATGCAACAATAATAACAATGCCCCATGGCCACATGCCCCGAATTCTGCATCGGTGTAGACACGTCCAAGTGACATTATCAACAATAATACTGGGTGATTAACCCCGCGTAGCGCACGCCACACGCCCCGACGGTGTAGACATGTCCACGTGAGAACAATAATATACCGCACAACTAGGCTATCACAAACAAGCTCAAGCAAATTACCATACTTCTAGACTTTTATAAAAAGATCCACTCCTTCCCAAGAAGTCACCTGATATCAACACTTGCACAACAAAGGCTATCACAAACAAGCATAGGCGAGTTACACAACAACAAGCATAGGCAAGTTACACACAACTCAAGGTACTTCCATTTCGTATCAAAGTCTGGGTTTTAACCCTAAAGTACTACGTACGTTAAATTCCTTTTTAAGAGATCCATTCTTTTTATAAAGGTCACCCGATACCCGTAGTATAAAAATAGAGTGACTCACATTTTTAGGTAAACCAAAATACTTCCCTTTTGTAAAATCGAGTAACAACATTATTTTCCAAACGTTCAAGTTTGCCTAATTTCAAATGCTCAAGTTTCTCATTTTTAGAAGGGTTTCATAACTCATAGTCTTAATCTCTTTTAAAACAATTGAGTAACATATGTCTTGTACGTGAGCCGTTTATTCTTGTTTACAACAATCTTGTTACAATGACCATGATCTAGGAAATGTAATACAATTTTGTCTTATCTTAGCTTATGCGGATGGAGGTTTCTCTTGGTTTTAATAACAATTAGTTAATTGTCAATACACCTTCCTTTATTAAGCGGCTGTGGTTTGCTCGACACTTATTCTCATTTCAAATCGGAAAAACATTATTCTTTTTAAAACCAAGTACTCATTACTCGCGAATGAGGTTTCACAACACATTTAACAAAATGTTAATAACCAAGTAAAACAAGTTAAGTCTCTTATCTTTCAAGATCAAGTCTCTTAACTTCTACAATCAACAAACCAATCTTTTACCTACATAGAGTCATTATAACTAACTTCCCATAAAGCTATTATAACACCCTATGTTTTAAACCAACCAACTCATTTAACACGTATGCGTCTCTACCGTACTACATAGTTTACAAAGCATCATGCTAGAAGGATAGGAAGAGGTTCACATACCTCGCGGCGATTATTGACAATAAGCAAAACGCTCCACAGTACTGTAACCTGGCTAGCCGTTCCACTCTTCAAGTAGAATACGCTACTCGCAGTACTTCCACCTATAAAGCCACAAACGTCTATTAACTTCTAACCGCACGGTTCCATATTCTCTGAAAATTCGGCGGCCTCCCCGCAGCGTAAATCTCCTCTCTATCGAGGCGGCTACCAAGCCAACCGGGGTTTGCACGTCTAACCGGGCGTGTACAATTCTACAACACAAAGAATGCTACACAAGTCTCATGTAATACATCTATGTAATTACGATTCGATTCTCTTCTTTAAATTGGGCTTAAGTCAAAAGACATTGCATGGCTATGTTCAGTTCTATATATAGTATACTTCAACTATAATAATCCTACAACATGTAATCTCCAATTACAATAAGGGGACAAGAATATTTACCTCGACAAGCCCAAAATTATCCAAGTTATAATGTAGATCCTGAGCAAGGTTTAGCTCGACTCGTGCACTCCAAACCACTCCAAACAACCCAGAAGTTCTAACCAACTTCTACTCAAATACTTCAACCAACTATGAAGATTTCCTTGGGGTTTCGGTTTGAGACTAAAAGGACAAAAGGTAGTATTTCCTGCTCTACGTATAGAGGTAACTTTGAAATACAACAAGGTAAAGGCTAAGGTATTTTGGGCATTATAACAATACTTGGAAGACAATTTTCTACCAAGGGGTACCTCTCGGCCACCACTAGGAGGGGGAGGGGAACCTCTCGGCCACAAGGCCACTCAAAGGGGGAGAGGGGGAAGGCTTAGGACGAGAACAACAAGAGGAGAGGGGAAGGATTGCAAGACTTAGAACACATTTGGATGATGAAGTCTTCAAAGGGAGGGTATTTATAGGAAGCCAAGGGCAACCAATGGACAAGATCAAGCCGTGTGCAAGGCAAGTGTAAGGCCTTGATCAAGCCAAGTGCACCCTAACCCCTACTCCACAAAACAAGCCACAAAACATTGCACAAAACATTGCACAAAACAAGGCCACAACAAGGCACCAATCGACCAAGGCCAAACCGCCCCTAAGGCGTCCACTTGAGGGTGACAAGTGTCACCCTCTCGTTGGCCCAAAAATGTTCCGTCGCTCGGAAAAATCCGCAAAAATACAAAACGACATAGCCGGAATTTTCCCTACGCAAGCTCTGTAAAACGTTTCGTCGAAAAACGACTCTAATCGGGTGTTGTGCACAATTTCGAACCTATGCCAAACTTTAAGTCTCAAATTTTCGTACGTACATCTCCACGTACATACTCTGGAAATACGGGGTATAACACCATGGACTAGCTCTCCATGAGGTTTAGTGACGCAGGATGGATCTGGTAGTTAACTTCCGTCGCCGGTCGATTCTTGTACGCAGTGGATCAGTAGTTGGCTTTCGTACTTGCCCCGGTCAGTTCTATAGGCACAGTTTGGTACGGTAGACTCTGGTAGATGGCTTTCGCACTTGCCCCGGTCATATCTCGTGACGGCAGGATAGATCTGGTAGTTGACTTTCGTACTTGCCCCGGTCAGTTGTTGACGCAGGCTGGATCTGGTAGTTGGCTTTCGTACTTGCCCCGGTCAGTTTTATGATGCAGGCTGGATCTGGTGGTTGGCTTTCCTACTTGGCCCGTATAGTTTTTATGACACAGGTGGGACCTGGTGTTCATATATACATATTGGTGTTATATTATATCATGGACTGCTGACAGTGAGGAAGGAGTTCCACGGGCATGATTGATATTATGGGCGTGAGATCCATGGTTATATTTGAGTAATGACTTTGAGGGCATGCGTCCCTGACTTGACATGACTCCTTATATATTGTGTATTATAGTTTGATTATCATACATGTCTCCTGTTTTATATAGACCGTTATGATTTCATTACAGTATTTTCAGTTTCACATACTTGGTACATATTTCGTACTGACCCCCTTTCTCCGAGTGCGTTAAATCTGCAGGTTTAGGTCTAGATTTGGTGATCTGCAAGTGTAGGACCTTTTCTTAGAGTTTTGGATAGCTCCATCTGTTCAGGAGTTTATCATTTCGGTATAGATCCTTCATTACAGACTTTGTGTCACGACCCGTTCTAGGGCCCGCAACTGGTGCCTTACCCCGGGCACCCTAGTGATAACAACATCAGAGAAAATCAGCGAAAATAAAATTTAAACAGGAAACAAGAGACAACATAAGAAAACAGGCTAACCCAAAACGGTTACCTTCATGTATATACATAAAACCGAACAGTTACAATCCTTTACAAACCACACTTGCAAGATTACTGCACCTCTAAGAATGTAACAACAACTATGACGGACGGGGCCCCATATACCACGAATGTACAAGTATCTACAATGATGATAGGACTATACCAAAAGATAAGCCTCGGGAAACGGAGCTTCCCAACGCTGACTGCGATCCTATGAGCGAGGATCAACAATCGTGAACCTCACTGCGGCATGAACGCGACCCCGAAGGAGGTCGATAACAGTACCAAGTATGTGAATCGAAAATCAGAAATGAAATCATAATAGTCTATATAAAGCGAGACATATATGATACCAAACTACGATACACAACATGGCGATCGTGTCAAGTCAGGGACTCACGCCCTCAAAGTCATCACTCAAATATAACCGTGGGTCTCACGCCCACCATATCAATCATGCTCGTGGAATTCCTTCCTCACCGCTGGCGATCATGATATAACAACACAGGAGTACACATGAACACGTGTCCCACTGTGTCATAAAACCGTCTGGCAAGTCTGAAGGCATAGCTACGAGAACCGACTTGCATCATCAATCGGCCGGCAAGTCTGAAAGCCAAATACCGTAACCTACCGTACCAACCATACTAAATAAGCGTATCACGGTGGCCGATCTGAAGGCATAGCCACGAGAACCAACTGCGTCGCGCGTCCGGTAGGCAATCTGGCTTGACTACGAGAACCGCTGCGTCACCAACCTCATTCCACTGCGTCACGAAGGCGGCCAGGCGTCTGAAGCCAACTACGTAACCACTGCGTCACGTCGTGGCCAAGGGCAATCTGAGGCTAACTACGAGAACCTGCATCACGAGACTTCGTGGGGAACTAGTCCGTGGAATGACACTATAAAGAACTGACCGGGGCAAGTACGAAATCCAACTACCATAACCAACCTGCATCAGCAACGACCGGGGCAAGTACGAGGGCTAGCTACGTAACCAACTGCATCGGAACCCTGCGGAGAGCTAGTCCATGGAACAACAATCCTAACGGAACCCTACCCGTGGGCCACCCAACGTGTCAGTAGGTCCAAGGATATAACAAGATAACCGACCGTCCATCGAGAGATGCGGTAGTCATAGAAATACAATACTTGCACAACAAAGGCTATCACAACTAGCATAGACAAGTTTACTCACACTCAAGGTACTTTCTTTTTATGCCAAAAATCCGGGTTTTAACCCCAAAGTATGTCATACTTAAATTCTTTCAAAAGATCCCTTTCTTTTACAAAAGTCACACGATACCCGTAGTATCAAAAATAGAGTAACTATCATTTCAAGTAAACCAAAACAATTTCCATACCTTCTTTTTAAACCATCTTAAGACAAAACCATGCCTTTATTTTAAACCAAAATACTTCAAATTCCTCAAGTCTCTTTTCTTTTAGAAAACAAGTTCCTTACTTTGGAATTTTTAAGAAAAAATCAATACTTGTTATTAATGATCGTATTAAAGCAGCCATGATCTAGGAAATATAATACAATTTTGTCTTATCTTAGCTTCTATGCAAATGGAGGTTTCTACTGGTTTTAATATAATTAATTATTTTTCAATACATTTTCCTTTATTAACGCTGCAGTGGTTTGTTCGATACTTATTCTTATTGCTGAAATCAATAAAACATTATCCTTTTAAAAACCCAATTACCCATTCTCAAAAATGCGGTTTCACAACTTTTTAACACAAACCATTTCTTTACCTACATAAAGTTGTTATAACAAACTTCCCATAAAGCCGTTATAACACTTTATGTTTTAAAACCAACCAAATTCATTTAGCACATGTACGTCTACCGTACTACATAGTTCACAACAATCATGCTAGAAAAGATAAGAAGAGGTTCACATACCTCGCGACGATTATCGAAAATTAGCAAAACGCTCCAAAGTACTACAAGTCTGCTAGCCTTTTCCACCCTTCAAGTAGAATACGCTACTCGCAGTATTTCAACCTATAAAGGCCACAAAACGTCTATCAACTCCTTGATCTCTTTGTAGCACATTTCAAAGTACAAGGTTCCTTATGCTACGGAAATTTCGGCAACACCTCCCCCCCGCAACCACATAAATCTCCTCCTTTATCAAGGCCCGCTACCAAGCCCACAACTCCAAGGGGGTTACACGTCTAACTGGACGTGTACAACACTGCCCCATAATAATACTACAAGTCTCAGTAAATACGGTCGATGTAAATCTGATTCAATTTTTATAATTATCCTTCCAATATATCTTATACTCAATTCTAAACTACTACAATATGTAATATCCAATTACAATAGAAGGGCATAGATCATTACCTCGATAAGCCCCAAAATTATCCAAGATTATAAGTCGATCCTGAGCAACGTTTAGCTCCAATTCCTTATGCTCCAACCCGCTCCAAGCGACCCTTAGAAGTTTCTAAACAACTTCTCTAAACACTTCAACCAAGCTATGTGTCACGACCCGACCTCGGGCCCGTGACTGGTGCCTTACCCCGGGCACCCTAGTGATATAACATCAGAGAAAATCAGCGGAAATAAAAACTTAAACAGGAAACAAGATACATCATAAGAAAATAGGCCAACCAAAACGGTCGCCTTCATGCGTATATATAAAACCGAACAGTTACAATCCTTTACATCATCGCCCACAAAGATTACTACGGACCTGCAGAATGTAACAACAACTATGACGGGACGGGGCCCGCCATACCACAATGTACAAGAACCTACAACTCAGGAAACATGCAAAAGATAAGCCTCGGAGAAACGGAGCTTCCCAATCTGTTGGCGAGATCCATGAGCGAGGATCCACAATCGATGTACCTCTACTGCGGCATGAACGCGGCCCGAAGAGGTCGATCTAACAGTACCAAGTATGTGGCGAAAAATCGTAATGAAATCACATTTCATCATTTTATAAAACCTTTTGCGATAAGTAAACAATTATGCCAAGTAAGGGGACACACATCCCCAGAATAGTCACTCACACATAACTATGGGTCTCACGCCCATAATATCACTCATGCCCGTGGAACTCATTCCTCACTGCCGTACATACGATGTAAAACAACATCCATATGTGAACTCAACACTAGATCACGCTGCGTCGTCAAACCGATCGGGCGAGTAGAATCGCTCTATGCGGATCAAAAGCTAGTCATAAAACTTCACGCGGGCGAAATGCGGAAGCTAATTACGGATCAAAAGCTAGCCACGCATGGCGCCGAGGCAAGTACCAAAGCTAACGTGCACTAGCCAACCGTCTCACGAGATATGGCCGAGGCAAGTATCTCGAGCTATCTACCAGGCTACCGATACACGAAATGACCGAACACGTATCTAAAGTGTGCACGAACCGCGTACAAATCAAGCGTGATCGCCGTCAAGCGGCAAGCTTCATGGATTAGCGGTCCATGGACTAACAATCTGAACCTCACAATGACCGCGTGCCCCGATCTCACCTCGGAAGTCATGGCCATGAAACCATCCTGCGGGCGCGTGCGTGGAACATCCATCACGTCGGCATGTCGAAGGAATAACAAGATGATACTCAAAGTGGGACGATACTGTGGAAAATCCAACGCGTCAGTATGTCCAACAATCAATCAGATAACCGACCCTCCCAGATAGTCACGGCAGCACATCAACAAAACACTTGCACATCAAACACTATCACAAAAAGAATAGCCACGTTCAACATACATACATTTTTATCAACAATCCGGTTTCAAACCCAAAATACTACATACTTTCATTCTTTCAAAAAGACCTCTTTTTCGTAAAAGCCACACGTGATACTAATACTCGTAGTATTAAAACACGTTTCCCTTTTTAAACCAAATTACTACACCTTGGAAAATCTTTATAAGGTTTTTAAAATCAAGTACTCTATACCTTTTAAAACCAAGTGCTTTTCTTTTAAAACAACAAGTGTTCTTTTAAAACCCAAATAACTTTACTCTTTTCAAAACAAGTAACCTATACTTAAATCAAGTTACTTCTCTTTTTCCAAAAAAAAACAAGTCGTTATAAGTCAAGTCTCTTGTCTTTCAAGATCAAGTCTCTTAACTTTCAAAATCAAGTTGTTTCTGATCAAACCAAATCTTTCTTTTATTTTCATAAAGTCGTTATAACTAACTTCCCATAAAGCCATTATAACACTTTATGTTTTAAACAAACAAAATCCATTTCACACACGTACGTCTACCGTACTATATAGTTTACAACAATCATGCTCAAGAGTATAGGAAGAATCACATACCTTTTAGCTTAAGCCACAAGCCAAGTCAAGTATGTCGCGCGTAGAAGATCCACCTATAAAGGCCACAATATATCTATCAATCTCTAGTTCTCTTCGTAGAATACTTAAGTAAACAGTTCCTGATTCTACAGAAAATTCGGCAGCACCTCCCCCCCCGCTATCACATAAATCTCCTCCCCTATCCAGGCCCGCTACCAGGCCAACAACTCCCAGGGGATTATACGTCTAACCGGACGTGTTCAATTCTACTCCACAATAATACAACGATCTCATCAGAATACAATTCTATGTAAATACAGTTCAATACTCATTCTATATATAGTATGCTCAACTATATATTACTACAATATGTAATATCCAATTACAATAGGGGGACATAGATCATTACCTCGATAAGCCCAAAATTATCCAAGATTATATGTCGATCCTGAGCAACGCTTAGCTCCATTCATACGCTCAACCCACTCCAAGCAACCCTTAGAAGTTTCTAAACAACTTCTCTAAATACTTCAACCAAGCTTATGAAGATTTTCTAGGGTTTCATTTTGCGACTAGCGGATAAAGTAGTATTTCCGGGCTCCAAGTATTAAAACAACCTTGGAATACTACTAGGGATACTAGGCTAGTGTATTTGGAATTATACCACAATACACAAGGTATTCTACACAAGACGGGAGGGGTGGGACGAAACCACAAAAAAAGGGAGGGGAGTATTTTGCCTTGAAAGGCTTTCAAGTGTTGATGAAATACTCTTGAGCTAAAGGGGTATATATAGAAGAGTCGAGGCCAAGATCAATGCAAGGTGGGTGGTCAAGATTGGGCCATGTGTGTGTGGGTCCCACCACAACACATGGCCAACGAAATAGGCTACCAGTGTCAAGGCCAAAATCGGCCCAGTGAGTAGGTGACAAGTGGCTAGCCACTTGTCACACCATTTCGACCACATGGCCACACTGAGGGTGACACGTGTCGCCCCGATTAAATCAAAATATTTCGTCTTAGAAAGTATCCAAAATGCCGGAAACCTCAAAAACAAAGCGGGCCCCACAAAACCGTAAATTCCTCCCGTGGGCCCCACGTGACCATTTCCGAAAATAAAATCTCAAAATTCTAATATAATCCAAGAAGTCCGAATACCAAATCTGGGAATCCAATTCCCACTAACGAACCTTTTTCTTCACAAAAACCGGAACTTTTCCGTCGAAAAATTCACATCTTTCTTTCTTTCCAAAATTTCTGTCGTATTTTCGTACGTACATCCCCACATACATACCCTGGAACTACGGGGTATAACACTATGAAGATTTTTCTAGGGTTTCATTTTGCGACTATTGGAATAAAGTAGTATTTCCGGGCTCCTAGTATTGAAATAACTTTGGAATACTACTAGGGATACTAGGCTAAGGTATTTGGGATTTATACAACAATACTTGAAGTATTTTATACACAAGTGGGGTGGGGGACGAAAACAAGCTAAAGGGAGGGGATATTTTTTGCCTTGGAAAGCTTAAGTGTGGATGATATGAAGTCTTGCATTAAGGGGGGTATTTATAGAAGAATCAAGGGTCAAGATCTATGCAAGTGTGTGGTCAAGATTGGGCCATGTGTGTGTGGGTCCCACCTGTCACGACCCGAACCCGGGCCCGAGACTGGTGTCTTACCCCGGACACCCTAGCGATACAACATCAGAGAAAATCAGTGGAAATAAAAACTTACACATGAAACAAGATATACAATAATGAATTAAGAAAACAGGCTAACCAAAACGGTTACCTTTCTGAATATATAAATAAAACTTGAACCAGAACAGTTACATCCCTTTTACAAACTCTTCCCACAACAGTACTACAGACCTCTAAGAATGTTACAACAACAACGGACGGGGCCCGCCATACCCCGAATGTAAGTACCTACAACAACAGGACTATACGAAAGATAAGCCTCGAGAAACGGAGCTTCCCAAAACGACTGTGATCCTATGGCGAGGATCGACGATCGTGTACCTCTACTGCGGCATGAACGCATCCCCGAAGGAGGTCAAGGTACCAATTGCAGTATGTGAAGCGTAAAATCAAATCAAATCATAACATTTCAAAACCAATTACAAATACGCATTTAACAACCAATTTAATCGCACATAGTGCCACGATAAACAAGAGAAAAATAGATATAACGTAATGGTCTTTTCTAGGCGCTAATGATCGAAGCAAGGTCAATCGCCCATAGTATCATTATGCGTGCCTAATCCGAATTCCGCACCGCATGATCCATAGTCGCACTCCGCGTGAGGTATTCTCGCATCGGGGTAGCTAACCCGGCATCCTCCTCGACTCCGCGATCAGTATAGTCACATGCATCGCGTGAGGTATTCTCGAATCATAGTCACACGCACCGCATGAGGTATACCTCGCGTCGGGTAACACACCGGTGATCATCCCGAATTCCCCGACTCGCGTGGTCACACTGCATCGCATGAGGTATTCCTCGAATCATAGTCACACAGACCGCATGAGGTATTCCTCGCATCGAGGGTGGCAAGTCCTCGGCATCATATCAAGTCAGGGGGGTATGTGATATAATAACAGTACAACGGGCTTAACGTTTAACAACGTAAGCACAACAAGAATAACCCCCTTACACAACATCACAAGACACTAACACACGTAGCAGTTTACTTATCAAACCATCTTACTACACTTTCCAGAAATCAATACAAGACTTTCATAAACAAATAAGTAAACCGTTCCTTCTATCTTTCTTAAGTCGTTATACCTAACTTCCCATAAAGCTAGTATAACACTTAAGCTTTTAAAACCAAGTATTTCTTTTCTTTAAAAAATGATTCATAACTCTTTGGAAATAACTTCAAGATTCTTATTATTTAAAACTCAAGTCAAAAGACATCAAAGTAAAACCGAAATAATTTCCATACATTCTTTTTAAACAAATCTTAAGACAAAAGCATGCCTTCCTTTTTAAACCATTTTTAAGACAAAACCATGCCTTCCTTTAAAACAAAGGCACTTTTTCCTTTTTAAAGTCAAGTAGCAATATACTTTTTAAACCAAGTGTCTTACTCTTTTAAAAACAAGTAACCTATACCTTTAAATCAAGTTACTTCTCCTTTCCCAAAATCAAGTTGTCATTTTAAATCCAATGATAAAACCATTCTTATTTTTGAAATCAAGGTAACTTTATTCTTTAAAAGACCACACACCCATTACTCATGAGTGAGGTTTTACAACTTTTTAACATATTTCAAGTCCTTAATATTTCATAACAAGTCACTTAACTTTGGAATCAAGTCAAGGACACAAAAGGAAAATCAACTTCCTTTAAACACCCGTGCGTCTACCGCACTAAATATATTTCACAAATATCATGCTAGAAAGGATAGGAAGAGGTTCACATACCTCGCGACGATTATCGACAATTAGCAAAACGCTCCAAAGTACTCTAACCTTGCTCGCCTTTTCCACCCTTCAAGTAGAATACGCTACTCGTAGTACTTCAACCTATAAAGGCCACAAAACGTCTATCAACCTCTAGATCTCTTCGTAGAATAATTCTAAATACAAGATTCCTTATTCTACGGAAAATTCGGCAGTACCTCCCACCCCCCCGCAACAACATAAATCTCCTCCTCTAACGAGGCCTGCTACCAAACCAACAATCCTGTAGGGGTTACACGTCTAAGCGGACGTGTACAATTCTACTGCACAATAATACTATAAGTCTCAGAATACAATCCTATGTAAATCTGGTTCAATTCTTATCCATATTCATTCTACATATAGTATACTCAACTATACATTACTACAACATGTAATATCCAATTACAATAGGGGGACAAAGATCATTACCTCGATAAGCCCAAAATTATCCAAGATATAAGTCGATCCTGAGCAACGTTTAGCTCCAATTCCTGACGCTCCAACCCGCTCCAAGCAACCCTTAGAAGTTTCCAAACAACTTCTCTTAACACTTCATCTAAGCTATGAAGATTTTTCTAGGGCTTCATTTTTGCGACTATAGGAATAAAGTAGTATTTTTCCGGGCTCTTAGTATAGAGGTAACTTTGGAAATACCACAAGGTATTTGGGCTAAGGTATTTTGGAATAGTAACAATACTTGAAGACATTTCTCTACCAAAGTGGGGGGATGTATTCGGACGAGAGCTAGGAAAGGGGGGGAGGGGACTTAGACGAGAACTACTAAGAGAGGGGAGGGATGTTGAGACTTGGAAAAATGTTTAGTGGATGAGGAAGTCTTGCAACTAGAGGGGGGTATTTATAGAACAAACAAGGGCCAAGATTCAAGCAAGTGGAGGGTGGAGATTTGGTAGCTTGAGCAAGATAGTCTTCCACCGTGTCACGCAACATTGGGACATATGTCCGCCACAAACTTGGGACATATGTCCACCACAAAAATGAGCCATGTGGCCATCCATTGCACCAACAAAACCGTCCAACAAGGCCTCCCCCACTTGCCCACAAAAACGCCCTACCTACTCCCACTATCCCAACAAAAAAATATCTTCCAAGACTTTGACCACTTGACCTTGTCCACTTGGCCATACAAATCGTCCAACATGGGCCTAAGTGGGGTGACACATGTCGCCCTCCTATTGGTCCAAAATATTTCATCTTCCGAAAATATCCGAAATGCCAAAAATCCGAAAATAAAGTGGGCCCCACAAAACCGTAAATCCTCCCGTGGGCCCCGCGTGACCAATTCCGGAAATAAGATTCCAATACTTCTAAAATAATCCCAAAAGTCCGAATACCGAATCTGGAAATCCAATTCCCATTAACGAACCTTTTTCCTTCACAAAAACCAGAAACTTTTCCGCCGACAAATCACATCTTTCTTCCTTTCAAATTTCTTGTCGTATTCTCGCAAATGCGTCCTCATATACATACTCTGGAACTACGGGGTGTAACATTCTTCCCTCCTTAGAAACATTCGTCCCGAATGTTCCTTCTAAGTCTCCAATCATACACCTGTGCCGGTATAGTCTTCACTACTATACTTACGAAACCAATTATGCCACACCTGGCCATAATACCACATACGCGCAAAAACGCACATCCAAGCCAACGAAAAAAAAAACCATCTCTAAAGCGTATAACAATACCATTTGCTTCACCCATGGTCCAAAGGATACTTTCTTCCCCTCTTCACTTATAAGGACACTTCCATCTTCTTAACACATCTTAGCCTCTTTTCTTACTCGTCGTATCTTCCTCGTACACTCGAACTCTTCCTACTATACGTACCACATTTCTGTCATTGCTTCAGTTTCCAAAATCTCGGGGTCACTATCTCTAACTTGGTCATCATTAACTGGGAACACTCTGGATGGGTCTCCGATACTCTTTCGAAACATAGCAACCTGGGAGACCGGACGTACTGTCTCCTAAGTCGGACGGCAGTGCTAACTTATAGGCAACCTGGCCTATTTTACAAACGATCTGAAAATGCCCAAAGTACCTCGGGCTAAGTTTCCCCTTCTTCCAAATCTCGTCACACCCTTCCGGGGTGGTTCCTTCAAGAAGACCCACCGTCAACCTGAACTCCAAGTGTCGACGCCGATTATCCACACGACTTCTGTTGACTCTTAGCTGCTAATAACTTCTTCTGGATAAGCTTCACCTTATCCACATCCTGCTGAAACAAGTAGGGACCAACTATCTGAACCTTGCCAACATCGAACCAATCGACCGACAACCTACACTTCCGTCCATACAAGGCTTCATAAGGCACCATCCGAATACTAAAAGGGTAGCTATATAATACTCACTCAACAAGAGGCGAATAATCCTTACAGCTACCCCTGAAATCAAAACACCGGACCGTAACCTATCCCTAAATGTCTGGATAAAATGCGCTGTTCGTCCGTCGGCCCGAGGGTGAATGCAATACTGAGACTCACCTGAGTTCCTAAACCCGCCTGGTAAAACCTTCCGAAAAAGAAATAGCCCTAAACTGGGCTCCACTGCCTGCCATAAAAAGTAGGAATCTCGTGCAGCCTTACAACATCCCTGATACATAACATCTCGCATAACCCTCTGCCGAGTAAGCAGTCCTAGCTGAAAGACAAGATGGGCTGACCTCATCGGCCCGACTACTGGTCGAATGCGTCCACGAACTCGTACGATGGTTACCTAAACTTGGGCCTAACACCCTCGTGACCCCATCATCTAGCGGGACCACCTCAAACTGACCCCACCACATTCCGGGCTGCGGGTTGACCCGCAATCTGGCCTCAACCCGACCCACTTCACACCAAGCTCTTGTTCCCCGATCCGGAACAATCTCACTAATCAAGTCAAGAAAACCTAGTGGTCATTCTTAGCTCGACTATACTCTTCCATTTCACACCACTCATGGACTTATCACCTGAATATACTCCACGTATACAATGTACTCCGACAAAGATTAACCGTAAACTCTTTTACTAAAGACAGCCTTACATCTAAGGTCTCAACTGTTATAAATTCTAAGGCTCCCCATTTTCTCGTCCCCAGACTTACCCTTTTCAACTACCCATGTTTTCTAATCACAACTTACACAATGCTAACTGAACATAGCACTCCACATGTATCTACCATAACGACCTAAACAAGTCTTTTAAGGCTGAAGATATCTCTGTAACTACTGCCTCACTTTCTCTTTGCCGCTCTAATCAAATCCTGCTCTGCTGGGAGCATAACTACAGATGGTGATGAACCAGCCACTGATCCCGAAGGATGAGTCGTAACATCCGCGCCACCTCTGTTCGGACAATTTCTCGCAAAAATGGCCCTGCTGGCCGCAAGCCTAACAAGCTATCTAAGTAGTACGACACTCCCCATAAGAACACCTACCACAACGGCCATACCGAGGTAGGGGCGGCCTCAGCTAACACCCCTTCCTCTCCGAACCATCGAATCCAATCGACCGGTAGGCTAAGTCATCCCACTGCGCCTTGCCCTTCGGGCTCTGGTTGCCGCTGCGTGAGGCATAACGGGTGAAAAGAATACGTCGAGGAGTCCAACTTATAACACGACTCTAAGGCACGATCTCGAGTGAGAAAATGGAAACCAATCCTAAATATCCTGCGACCTCACGATTATAGGTGTGGTGCACACACCGATAATCAAGACTCTACTAGATACGGTGCGTAGACACTTTCCGAGGATTAATCGCTCGATACCACTTTTGTCACGACCGAACTTCGGGCGATCGTGCCTTACCGGGCACCCTAGTGATACAACATCAGAGAAAATAAGCGGAAATAAAAACTTACACATGAAACAAGATATACAATAATGAATTAAGAAAAGCAGGCTAACCAAAGCGGTTACCTTTCGAATATATAAATAAAACTTGAACCGACGATTCATCCCTTTACAAACTCGCGCAGCATTACTACTGCACCTAAGAATGTTACAACAACAACGACGGGACGGGGCCCGCCATACCCCGAATGTAAGTACTACAACAATGGGACTATACTAAAGATAAGCCTCGGAAACGGAGCTTCCCAACGCTTGACCGTGATCCTATGAGCGAGGATCGACGACTGGTGTACCTCTACCTGCGGCATGAACGCAACCCCGGAAGGAGGTCGCATAACAGTACAGTATGTGAAATCGTAGTATCAAATCAAATCATAACATTTTAAAACCAATTACAAATACGTACGAACAACCAATTTAACTGCACATAGTGCCACATCATAAACAAGAGCAAAATAGATATAACGTAACTGGTCTTTTCTAGGCCGCTAATGATCGAATCAAGGCCAATCGCCCATAGTATCATTATGCGTGCCTAATCCTAGAACTCCCGCAGTCCGCATAGGTCACACAGACCCGCATGAGGTATTCCTCGCATCGGGGGTAGCTAACCCGCGACATCCTCCTGGACTCCCGCAGTCCGCATAGTCACACAGACCGCATGAGGTATTTCTCGAATCATAGTCACCCAGACCGCATGAGGTATACCTCGCATCGGGTAACACACCCGGAGTGATCATCCTGGAACTCCCGCAGCTCCGCATGGTCACACATACCGCATGAGGTATTCCTCGAATCATAGTCACACAGACCACATGAGGTATTCCTCGCATCGAGGGTGGCAAGTCCTCGACATCATATCAAGTCAGGGGGGGTATGTGATATAATAACGATAACCGCTTAACGTTTAACAACGTAAGCACAACAAGAATAACCCCCTTACACAACATCACAAGACACTAACACACGTAGCAGTTTACTTATCAAACCATCTTACTACACTTTTCAGAAATCAATACAAGACTTTCATAAACAAATAAGTAAACCGTTCCTTCTATTTTCCTTAAGTCGTTATACCTAACTTCCCATAAAGCTAGTATAACACTTAAGCTTTTAAAACCAAGTATTTCTTTTCTTTCAAAAATGATTCATAACTCTTTGAAAATAACTTCAAGATTCTTATTATTTAAAACTCAAGTCAAAAGACATCAAAGTAAAACCAAAACAATTTCCATACCTTCTTTTTAAACAAATCTTAAGACAAAAGCATGCCTTCCTTTTTAAACCATTTTTAAGACAAAACCATGCCTTCCTTTAAAACAAAGACACTTTTTGCTTTTTAAAGTCAAGTAGCAATATACTTTTTAAACCAAGTGTCTTACTCTTTTAAAAACAAGTAACCTATACCTTTAAATCAAGTTACTTCTCCTTTCCCAAAATCAAGTTGTCATTTTAAATCCAATGATAAAACCATTCTTATTTTTGAAATCAAGGTAACTTTATTCTTTAAAAGACCACACACCCATTACTCATGAGTGAGGTTTTACAACTTTTTAACATATTTCAAGTCCTTAATATTTCATAACAAGTCACTTAACTTTGGAATCAAGTCAAGGACACAATGTCACGACCCGAACCCGGGCCCGTGACTGGTGCCTTGCCCGGGCACCCAAGTAGACATATATCAGAGTAACCAGCGGAAAATAAAACAAGACATGAAACAATATGAAGTGAGAAACAGTTTATCTGAGAAAAGTTGCCTTTCGGCATAAATATATATAAAAACTTGAACAGTTACATCCCTTTTACAAGTCTGCCCACAACAGTACTACAGACCTCTAAGAATGTTATAACAACAATGGCGGGACAGGGCCCCGCCATACCCCTGAATGTAAGTACCTACAACGACAGGGGACTATACCAAAGATAAGCCTCCGGAGACACGGAGCTTCCCAAAACGCTGAACTGTGACCCTATGAGCGAATAGCTGGTGTACCTCTACCTGCGGCATGAACGCAGCCCCCGAAGGAGGTCAGTACACCATGTACCAAGTATGTGAAATTGTAAAGTACTTTAAATGAAATCATATCATTTTAAAACCAATTTTACAAATATGTACGAAACAACCAATGTAACCGCATATAGTGCCACAGCATAACCAAAAGCAAAAATAGATATAACATAACTGGTCTTTTCTAGGCCGCTAATGATCGAAGCAAGGCCAATCGCCCATAGTATCATTATGCGAGCCTAATCCTGGAACTCCCGCAGTCCGCATAGGTCACACACGCACCATGTAGGTATTCTCGCGTGGGGTAGCTAACCCGCGGTATCCTCCCGACTCCCGCACCGCATAGTCACATAGACCGCGTAGTCACACGCATCGCGTGAGGCATTCCTCGCGACGGATAATACACCGAATGATCAATCTCGAACTCCCGCACTCGCGCATAGTCACACAGACCGCATAGCCGTATAGACCGCATCGCGGTGGCAAGTCCTCGGTATAACAAGTCAGGGGGAGTATGTGATATAATAACAGTACAACGGGCTTAACGTTTAACAACGTAAGCACAACAAGAATAACCCCCTTAACAACATCACAAGACACTAACACGCGTAGCATCATAACATTTTTACTTATCAAACCAACAAGAAAGTATTACAAGGCTATCACAAACCAACATAGTCAAGTTATTCACACAAGGTACTTTCTATTTTATGTCAACAAGTTCGGGTTTTTATCCCCAAAGTACTTCATACATAAACTCTTTAAAAAGATTCGTTTCTTTCACAAAAGGCACACGGTACCCGTAGTGTCAAAAGTAGAGTGACTATATTTTTAAGTAAACCCAAACAACTTCCTTACCTTATTTTTGGACCAACTTAAGAAAAAAGCATGCCTTCCTTTTTAAATGAAAACACTTCAAATTTTCAAGTATTTGTCTTTTATAAAACAAGTCCCTTTTAAGAAAATCAAAACTTGTTTATTAATGATCTTATTAAAGCAGCCATGATCTAGGAAATGTAATACAATTTTGTCTTATCTTAGCTTCTATGCAGATGGAGGTTTCTACTGGTTTTAATAATACTTAATTAGTCAATACATTTTCCTTTATTAAGCGCAGTGGTTTGTTCGATACTTATTCTCATTTCCGAAATCAATACAAGGCTTTCATAAACAATTAAGTAAACCGTTCTTTTTATCTTTCTTAAGTCGTTATACCTAACTTCCCATAAAGCTAGTATAACTCTTAAGCTTTTAAAACCAAGCATTACTCTTCTTTCAAAAACGATTCATAACTCTTTTGAAATACTTCAAGATTCTTATTATTTAAAACTCAAATCAAAAGACATCGAAGTAAAACCACGCTCGCTTAACACACGCGTCACCTTGTACTATATATATTCTTTTAAAATATCATGCTCAAGAGGATAGGAAGAATCACATACCTCCTCGACGAAATCCACCTGCCAAGTCGAATATGTCGCGCGCAGAGTATCAACCTATAATAGTCAAATACGTCTATCAACGTCTAGACTATACTGTAGAATTTTTCTAAGCAGAGGGTTCTATATTCTACGGAAAAAATTAGGCAGCACTTCCCTACCCGTCAAACTACACAAGTCTACTGTAAGTACAGTCCTATGTAAGTACAGTTCAATTCTCTTCTCTTATACCATCCTTCTAGTTATCTTATACCCATTTCTATACTACTACAGTATGTAATCTCCAATTACAATAGAAGGACAAGATATTTACCTCGGTAAGCCCAAAATTATCCAAGTTTAAATGTCGATCCTGGACAACGTTTAACTCCTATTCTGTACGCTCCAATTCACTCCAAGAAACCCTTAGAAGTTCTATACAACTTCTACTTAATACTTCAACCAACAATGAAGATTTCCCCTAGGGTTTCGTTTTGTTACTAAAAGATATAAGGTGGTATTTCCGGGCTTTTAGTATAGAGGTTGTCACGACCCGAACCCGGGCCCGTGACTGGTGCCTTACCCGGACACCCAAGTAGTCATACATCAGAGTAATCAGCGGAACATAAAAACAATACATGAAACAAAATGTGAAATGAGACACATTTTACCTGAGAGAAAATTGCCTTCAGCATATATATAAATAATTACAAAGTTGAACAGTTTAATCCTTACAACCCTGCCCACAACAGCGCTACAGACTTCTAAGATTTATGCAACCACTATGACGGGACAGGGCCCCGCCATACCCCTGAATGTACAAGAACCTACAGACTCAGGGTAACATACCAAAAGATAAGCCTCCGAAGGAACGGAGCTTCCCAATACGCTGAAATGTGATCCTAAGCGCGGGGATCGACAACCGATGTACTTCTACCTACGGCATGAACGCAGCCCCCCGAAGGAGGTCAAGATAACAGTACAGTATGTGGCGTAAATCAGTAAATAAAATCATAATAGTCTATATAAAGCAGGATACATGTATGATAACCAAACTACAGTACACACAAATACAGTTACATCAAGTCAGGGACTCACGCCCTCCAAGTCATTACTCAAATATAATGATGGGTCTCACGCCCATAACATCAATCATGCCCGTGGAATACCTTCCTCACTGCCGGCAGTCTATGATATGATAACACCAAGAAGTACACCTGAACACCAAGTACTACCTGATGCCAAAGCCATACTAACAATACAATACAACCAAACCACGAAGCTGACACGGGGCAAGTACGAAAGCCGACTACCAGATACCAAGGCCGAACAGTAAAACCTCATGGAGAGCTAGTCCATGGAATAACAATCCCAATGGAACCATACCCGTGCGCCACACATCGTGTCAGTATGTCCAAAAGGAAACAACAAGTCAGCAATCCCAATAGAACCATACCCGTGCGCCACACATCGTGTCAGTATGTCCAAAAGGAAACAACTAGACAACAATCAAAATGGAACCATACCCGTGCGCCACGCATCGTGTCAGTATGTCCAAAGTGATTAGCAAAAATAACACTATCAACAGGAGCGTACCCGTGGAATTCTCCGTCACTGCCGGCACGTCCAAGTAAGTTCTCAACAAGTCAACCGGCCTTCCATCGAGAGACGCGGTAGTATAGAAACACAATGCTTGCACACAAAGGCTATCACAACAAGCATAGGCAAGTTATACAACAAGCATAGGAAAGTTACACAACAACAAGCATAGGCAAGTTGCACAACTCAAGGTACTTTCATTTTATGCCAAAGTCCGGGTTTTAACCCTAAAGTACTATGTACGCTAAATTCCTTTTAAGAGATCCATTCCTTTTATAAAAGCCACCCGATACCCGTAGTATAAAAATAGAGTGACTTACATCTTTTAAGTAAACCAAAACAACTTTCATACTTTCCTTTTTAAAACCAAATTAAGGCAATACCATGCCTTCTTTTTGGACCAAAACACCTCTCTTTTTAAAGTCAAGTTACTACATTAAAACCAATGATAAAACCCTTCTTTTGTTCTCATAAAGTCGTTATAACTAACTTCCCATAAAGTTGTTATAACACTTTATGTTTTAAACCAATTTAAGACAAAACAATGCCTTTCTTTTCCCTAGAGTTCCAGTTTGCCTAATTTCAATTACTCAAGTCTCTTTATTTTAGAAAAGTTTCATAGTTCGATGTCTTAATCTCCTTTAAAACAATTGAGTAACATATGCCATAGGCGTGAGCAGTTTATTCTTGTTTATAACTATTTATTAAAGCAGCCATGATCTAGAAAGTGTAATATCATTTTGTCTCATCTTAGCTTCTATGCGGATGGAGGTTTCTACTGGTTTTAACAATACTTCATTATTCATTACATTTCCTTTATTAACGCTGCAGTGGTTTGTTCGATACTTATTCTGATTTCCGAAATCAGTAAAACATTATTCCCTTTTAAAAACCAAGTACTCATTACTCACGAATGAGGTTTCACACAAACATCCATATTAAGTCAAGTCTCTTAACTTCTAAATCAGTAAACCATTCTTTTTATCTCTCTTAAGACGTTATACCTAACTTCCCATAAAGCTAGTATAACTCTTATGTTTTCAAACCAAGTATTACTCTTCTTTCAAAAAGGTTTCTTAATCTTTTGAAATACTTCAAGATTCTTTATTATTCAGGCTTAAGTCAAAATACATTGCCGTAACACTACATTCAGTTAACGCACGTACGTCTACCGTACTATATATATATTCCTTTTAAAATATTTCAAGGTTCTCATTATTCAGGCTTAAGTCAAAAGACATTGCCGTAACACTACATTCAGTTAACGCACGTACGTCTACCGTACTATATATATATTCCTTTTAAAATATTTCAAGGTTCTTATTATTCAGGCTTAAGTCAAAAGACATTGCCGTACAACTATATTCAGTTAGCACACGTACGTCTACCATATTATATATACATATTATTCAGGCTTAAGTCAAAAGACATTGCCATACGTACGTCTACCGTACTATATGTATTCTTTTAAAATACTTCATGCTCAAGAGTATAGGAAGAATCACATACCTCGCGACGATTATCGACTATAAGCAAAACGCTCCACGGCTATAACCCGGCTAGCCTTGTCCACCTTCCAAGTAGTTCATGCTACCCGCAGAACATTCAACCAATAAAGGTTATCGACCATCAGAATACAATTCTATGTACGCATACTTAATCTTCTACTCTAATATTCTTCCGATGTGATTTCGCCAAGTCTTTACTGTAATATCCTTCTATTACAGTTCAATCCTCTTCTATGAATCTTATATTCATTTCTATACAACTACAGTATGTAATTCCCAATTACACTAGAAGGATAGGATTATTTACCTCGATGAGCCCAAAAATTATCCAAGTTTAATGTCGCTCCTGAGCAACGTTAAGCTCCTACTCCGAGTGCTCCAATCCTCTCCAAAAAACCCTTAGAAGTTCTACGCAACTTCTATTTAACACTTCAACCGACTATGAAGGTTTTCCTTAGGGTTTCGTTTTGTGGCTAAAGGAAGTATAATAGTATTTTCCAAGCCAGATAGAGGTAACCTTGGGAATACTACAAGGTATTTGGGCCAAGGTATTTGGGCATTATAACAATACTAGGAGAGTATTTCTATACCACAAAAGGGGGTATTATACGAAAACAACTAGGCTAGGGGGGGGTAGGCTCGGCCGAGGGCCTCTCAAAGGGGGAGGGTGGTGGCGGACGAACTACCACAAGGGGGGAGGGAGTATTTGAGACTTGGAAATGATTTTTGGATGAAGAAGTTCATCACTTAGGGGGGGTATTTATAGGTCAAGCAATGGCCAACCAATGACCAAGATCCATCCAAGTGTAAGGCAAGTGTAGGGCTAGGATTAAGCCATGTGCACCTTATCCATCTACCACACCAACTTGCACAAAATATCCTACCAACTAAAGTGGTCCAATTCGTCCAAGCCGCCCCAACCTTACGTCCAATGTGAGGGTGACACTTGTCACCCTCCCGTTGGTCCAAAATGTTTCGTCTCTCGGAAAAATCCGCAAAAATTAGAAATGACATAGCCGGAATTTTCCCTTCGCAAGTTTAGTAAAACGTTTCGTCGAAAAATGATTCTTTTCGGCACTTGTGCCCAAATTTCGAACCTATGCCTACTTTTAAGGCTTAAATTATTATACGTACGCCCTCACGTACATACTCTGAAAATATGGGGTATAACATTCTCCCCTCCTTAGAAACATTCGTCCCGAATGTTCCTCCTCAAGACGGATAACGATAAAGTTCTTCTTAACTTAAACAAGTTGTCAATGCCACATATGGCCACAAAATAACACACGTTCTCTTCCCTCCTTACTCGTCGTGCCCTTCTCGAACACTTGAACTCTTCTAGTATACGTACCACACTTCAGTCATCGCTTCAGTTCCCAAAACTTTGGAGTCACCACCTCCAAACTTGGTCATCTTACTAGCCTCAATCTCCCTTAAGGCCATTCCCGGCCTTCACGATCCGCTTCTGGTCGAACATATCCACGAACTCATACGATGGTCATCAAATCTTGGGCCTAGCACCCTCGTGACCCTACCACCTGGCGGGACCACCCAGAGCTGACCCCACCTCGAAACAGGCCGCGGGTTGGCCCGCAACATGTCCCCAACCCGACCTACTTAACGCATCAAGCTCTTGTTTCCCGATCCGGAACAATCTTACCTATACAGGTCATGAAAGCTACCACTTCCATTTTACACTACCCAAGGAATTTTCCCACAATTACTCCACGTATACTTATACATTCTGACAAAGATCACCCGCAAAGTCTTGTACTCAAGACGGCCTTACATCTAAGGTCTCAACTGTAATATTCTAAGGTTCATCATTATCTCACCCCCAGGCTTACCCTTTCTCACTAACCAGGTTTTGAAATTATATTTTAGCACAAAGCTATCCTAACATAACACTTAACACATTATCATAACATCAATACATACAAGTCTTTAGAGGGGTAAGGATATACCTGTATCTACCGCTTTACTCTAATCACACCCCACTGCAGGCGATATAACAGAAGGTGATGAACCACCATAGATCCCGTAGTCCTGGCCGCCCACTGCTACTCCGGTCGGACAGTTCCTCGCAAAATGGCCCTGCTGGCCGCATGTAAAACAAACTCCCGAACTAGCATGACACTTCCCACTATGGAGTCTACCACAGCGGCCACAACGAGGTAGGGGTGGCTTCAGCTGGCTAACACCCCTGCTTCTCCCAAAATCAACCTCGAGCCACGACCGCTCCCCGAATACTCGTGATGCCTCAAGATTGCGAGGACCACTCAGATCGGGCGGAGGCGCATAACTAGTCTGCACGAGGCGGTCCGCCAAAGTCACCAAAGGACCTGCTGCTCGCCTCTTCTCGCGATTGGTCTTTCCGCCGATTTCTCCGCTCCTCACATCCAAGTGCATAAGCTCGCATGCGGGCAATGTCCATGCCCTGAAAAGCTACACCAACAACTCTCGCTAGGAAATCATCGAGCCTCAGAACATATCGATACACTCGATCCTCCATACTAGCCACTAACGCGGACGACTGGCCAATGAGTCGAACTCCACATTGTACTCCCGAACTGACGCCTGCTTCGCCGCGAACACCAAAAATTTGTTTACCGAGCCTCCTCATCTGTGGAGGCAAGAAGTGTGCAAGAAATGCCTTTGAGAACTCGTCCATATACCGGAAGTGCATTCTCTCCCCGACAGCTCCCACAACAAAACCACGATCATGCGGTATCACGCAGCCGATGCGAACCTAGACCACCGACTCGGTCTCTCGATGCTTGATCACTCTTACGATCCGTCAGAATCGCTTGATGAACTCCTACGGATCATCCTCGCCTCGACCCATAAAACTCGCGCTACATCTCGTAAAATCCCATAGCCTCAAACTATCTCGAACTAGTGAACCATCGTGCATCGAACCGCTGCCCAGCTTATCCTCAAGTCCGCCACAACTCGCCATTAATCGCCTCACTTGTAACCCATCTCTCTCGCCTGCATCGCGGATCGAGGCTCGTATCGTGGTCTTCAGAGATCGCCACGCTCTACTCGCAGCCTCCTTCACGCTTTGCCCTTCTTCGCCCGGCCGTTTCGCGCGAGGCATAATCGTGAAAATGAAGTACGCTGGAGGGTCCAACTTATCACATCGCTTCTAAGGCACGATCTCGTAATGAGAAGAATAGAAACTAATCCTAAATGTCTGCACCTCTCGATTATAGATGTGGTGCACAACACACCGATAATCAAGACTCTACTAGACACGGTCAGAGACACTTTCAGAGGATTAATCGCTCGATACCACTTTGTCACGACGAACCTGCCTGGATCGTGCCTACCCGACACCCAAGTAGTCATACATCGAGTAATCGAACATAAAACAATACATGAAACAAAATGTGAAATGAGACACATTTTACTCGAGAGAAAATCGCTTTCAAGATATATATAAATAATTACAAAGTTGAATGCTTTAATCCTTACAACCCCGCCACAACAAATACAGCATGCACTTAAGATTTATGTAACCACTATGACGGACAGGCCCCGCCATACCTCGAATGTACAAGAACCTACTGCACTGTGGTAACATACCAAAAGATAAGCCTCAAGGAACGGAGCTTCCCAATACATCAAATGTGATCCTAAGCGGGGATCGACAAATGATGTACTTCTACCTACGGCATGAACGCACTCCGGGCGAGGTCGATAACAGTACCAAGTATGTGAAATCAGAATATCAAATGAAATCATAATAGTCTATATAAAGGTGAGACATGTATGATAACCAAACTACGATACACACAAATACGATTACATCAAGTCGTGGACTCACGTTATACACCGTATTTCCGAGTATGTACGAGGGCACGCACGTAAAGTTTGGCCTTAAAAGTTTAGGCATGGCACGCTTTTTGGGCACAACTCACTCAAGGAATCGCTTTCCGACTAAACGCTTTACAAGACTCGCGTAGGATAAATTCCGGCTACGCCATTTCTAATTTTTGCGGATTTTTCCGAGAGACGAAACATTTTGGACCAACGGGAGGGCGACACTTGTCACCCTCCAATTGATGGACTTGAGGCGTCATTGAGGCCGATTGGAGTGTCCAATTTTGTCTTGGAGTTGGTAGGATATTTTGTGTGCAAGTTGGCCAAGGACACTTGCCCTAATCTTGACCTTACACTTGCCTTGCACTTGGCATAATCTTGGCCATTGGTTGGCCATCACTTGACCTATAAATACCCCTCTTGTGATGAAGAGTTCTTCATCCACAAAAGCTTTCCAAGTCTAAAATCCTTCCCTCTCCCTTGCTAGCCCTTTTCGTCCAAACACCCCCTCGAGTGAAGCTTAGCCGAGGCTATTCCCTAGCCTAGCCAAACCTACCCCTCCCTTGGTAGAAAAGTTGCCTTCTAGTATTGTTATAATGCCCAAAATACCCTAGCCCAAATCCCTTAGTCCTTAGTAGAAGTTGTGAAGAACTTCTAAGGTTTTCTTAGCTACCTGAGCGCATACAACTTAGAGCTAAACCTTGCTCAGCGACTTTTCTCTAGGATATTATTGGGCTTACCGAGGTAAATAAACTTGTCCTTCTTTTGTAATTAGAGAATACATACTGTAGAAGTATAGAAATAAGTATAAATACTTAGAAGGATATTAAAGAATAGAATTGAACTGTTATCACAGTAGAAGGGTTTAAAAGAAGAATAATCAAATTGTACTTACATAGGACTGTTTTCACAGTAGACTTGAGTAGCTCACCGGGTAGGGAAGTGCTGCCCGACTTTCCATAGAATTGTGAACCCTCTGTTTGGAATGACCTTCAGGGTAGTCTAGACTTTGATAGATGTCTGTGACTATTATAGTCGATTCTCTGCGACATATTCAACTTGGCGAGGTTTTCGCGAAGGTATGTGATTCTTCCTAAAGCATGATATTTTAAAATATATATGTAGTACGGTAGACGCATACGTGTTAATCGAATAATAACTACGGCAATGTCTTTTGACTTAAGCCCGAATAATACTTACTGAATGTCTTGCGACTTAAGCCCTAATAATAAGGATCTTAAAACATTTCAAAAGAATATGAATCATTTTTTAATGTAAGAGAACTAATTAGTTTTTAAATGTAAGCTTAAGAGTTATACTAGCTTTATGGGAAGTGAGGTATAACCACTTAAGAATAATAAAAGGAACAGTTTACCCATGTGTTTATAACAGACTTATATTGATTTGTGAAAAGAATAATAAAATGGTTTGATAAGTAGACATGATATGATGCTATGTGTGTTAGTGTCTTGTAACGCTTGTATAAGAGAGTATTCTTGTTGTGCTTATGTTGTTTAACGATGTTGTTATGTTAGTGGAATATCACTCACCTCTTGACATATTACGGGTTGTCGCTCCGATGCGGGGTAGACTCAGCGATGCAGGACCATGATTCGAGAATACCTCATGCGGGTCCAGGGACCTATGCGCGAGCTACGGAGTTCCGTGTTAGCGCGGGTTATACCTCACGCGGTTATGTGGGCCACGGACTACGAGTCCGGGGCGATGCCGAGGAGTAGCTACCCTCGATGCGGGTTATATACCCTACGCGGCTACGCGGAGTGGCCTATGCGACTACGGAGTCCGAGATTAGGCTTGCATGGTGATACTACGGGCAATTGGCCTGCTCGATCATTCGCAGCCTAGAAAAGACTCGCTACGCTTACCTATTGTTGCTCTTGTTTGTGATGTGGCACTATGTGCAGTTTCCTTGGTTGTTTCATACATATTTGTAAACTGGTTTTAAAATGATATGATTTCATTTCAGTACTTTACAGTTTCACATACTTAGTACCTGTTGTACTGACCTCCTTCGGGGGGCTGCGTTCATGCCGCAGGTAAAGGCAAGTAGGTGCTAGATCCACATCCTTAGGATCTTTGCGTTGGTGTCAGGAGCTCCATCTTCTCCGGAGGCTCTACTTTTGGGTATGATCTCCCTGTATTGTAGATAGTTTGTACATTCAGGGTATGGCGGGGCCCTGTCCCGCCATAGTTGTTTACTTCCTTAGAGGTCTGTAGTCCTATTGTACAGTTGGGATGTAACTGCAAAAAAACTTGGGTTATATATATATGCCGAAAGGCAAGCTTTTCTTCAGATAAACTGTTTTCTCTTTTCAAAATGCTTCATGTCTTGTTTTATATTCCGCTGATTACTCTGATGTATGACTACTTGGATGCCCGGGTAAGGCACCAGTCACGGGCCCCGGAACGGGTCGTGACAAAAGTGGTATCAGAGCAGTTAATCCTCGGAAAGTGTCTACAGACCGTATCTAGTAAAGTCTTGATTATCGGTGTGTTGTGCACCACACCAATAATCAGGAGGCTATAGGATATTTAGGATTGGTTTCCATTCTTCTCATTCTGAGATCGTGCCTTAGAGCTGTGTTATAAGTCGGACCCTTCTAACGTATCCCTTTTTTCTGTAACAGTTATGCCTCCACGTAAGGCAACCCGCCTGGCGGCAAGGCAACGAGGAGCTGCTAGTGGGACACCTAGAGTCACGAGGGCTCGGCCCGCCTATACTGCAGACGGCGAGTTCTACGACGCCGCCACCCTGGTGAGGTTTAGGCGCAGCGGCCGCTGATGAGACCACAAGATTTACACCTCCACCCCACACCGAGCAGATGAGATGGGTTACGAGAGACGGGCCCGCCATCGCCAGATCGTGGGCTGCATACGAGGACAGCCGATGCGGCAGTCCAGCCCCACCCGGGCCGTACGTGGTTCACCCGAGGCGAGAGTTTGAGGCTACGAGACTTCCGAGTTGTAGCCCGCCAGAGTTTTACTGTCGAGGCCGAGGATGATCCGCAGGAGTTCATCCGTCGCCTACAGAGGATTTTGAGAGTGATCGTGGCGCGAGACCGAGTCCGTGATCTTTGGTTCACATAGTCGCGTGATACCGCAATGATTGGTTTGATTCGGGAGTTATCCCGGAGAGCACGCGCCCCAACTACTGGGATGAGTTCTCGAGGCTTTCTCACTCACTTCTTGCCTCCACAGATGGCGAGGGCGCGGCCGATAGATTTTTACCGCCGAGACAGAGGGACGCATACCGGGGAGTACAATGTCGAGTTCGATTCTTTGGCTCGATATGTCCCAAAGATTGGTAGCGATATGGAGGATAGGGTGCACCGCCACGCCACCGCTAGATGACTATATGGCCGAGTCTTGTGCGGGTGTTTCTTCACTGGTATGGACATTACCCGCATGCAGCTCATGCTCTTGGATGCGGCGAGCGTAGAGACCGACGGGTCGACAGCGGCAGAAGAATACCAGACAGCAGGTCTTTTGGTGGCTATCGTGGTGGGCGCTCAAGCAGCTAGCCTAGATTTGCACCACGAAGCTCGAAGAACTCCCAGACCGCCCTCAAGACACCTGAGATATTCGAGGGCGCACTGGCCCCACGGGCCGAGCGCCCAGAGCGGCAGAGGTGCGGCGATCGGGACCACCCTCGCAGTGGCCGATGCGTAGATCCCACTTCGAGTTGTGGTGCTGCTACAGAGCTTGTTTCGGGCCAGGCCAGCAGGTCACTATGCGAGGAACCGTCCACTGGCGGCGCTGATGGTAGGGTCACCACAGTTCTTTCGCCGGTCTTCTTCATCCCCGACAGCCTACTCGCCCGAGGGCAAGGTACTCATGGGGCCAGCAGGTCGCGCAGAGGTCGTGGCGCGGTCCAGCTTCTAGCGGTCCTCGTAACCGCATTTATGCCTTGTCCACCGGGCAGATCGTGAGGCCTCACCGATGTCGCCACAGTACCTTATCGCTTACGGGTTTGATGTTTATGCCTTGATAGATCCGGTTCTACTGGCCCCTATATATCTCCCTTGTTGCTAGTAGGATAGGGATAGAGCACGAGTCCATAGACCCTTTCGAGGTAGCTACGCCAGATGGGTGATTCGTGGTAGCTCGGCGGTATATAGGGCTTGTCTGTGACTATTTACATCGCCGACCACAGCCGACTTGATAGAGTTGGAGATGATTGACTTCGACGTGATCACGGGATGGATTGGCTAGCTTGCTACGCCAATGTAGACCGCAGAGAGAGTAGTACGGTTCCGCTCTGAGGAGCCATTGTTGAGTGGGAGGAGCACGGTATCGCCGAGGGGTAGGTTTATTTCCTACCTCAAGGCTAGGAAGATGGTGCAGAAAGGGTATATCTACCATCTCGTTCGGGTGTTTGATACTGAAGCTGCGGTACCAGATTTTCCGTCAGTTCCAGTGGTCAGAGAGTTCCCAGACGTGTTTCCAGACAACCTCCCGGGTATCCCTCCTGAGAGGGAGATTGAGTTTTGTATAGACATATTGCCAGACACTCGACCTATTTCCATTCCGCCATACAGAATGGCACCTGCCGAGTCGAGATAGTTGAAGGATCAGCTTAGGGATTTGCTGGAGAAGGGCTTCATCAGGCCTAGTGTTTCTCCCTCGGGAGCGCCGGTATTGTTCGTGAAGAAGAAGGACGGGACGCTGCGCATGTGTGTTGATTACGAGCGGTGAACAAGGTGACCATTAAGAATGATACCCTTCCTGTGATTGATGATTTGTTCGACCATTGCGAGGTGCGAGATGTTTCTCCAAGATTGATCTGCGATCGGGCTATCATCAGTGCGAGTCGAGAGTGGATGTCCCTAGGATCGCATTCCGACCTGACGCATTATGAGTTCAGGGTCATGTCTTTTGGGTTGACCAATGCTCCGGCGGTATTCATGGATTTGATGAACTGAGTGTTCAAACCATTTTTGGACACGTTTGTGATAGTGTTCAAACCATTTTTGGACACGTTTGTGATAGTGTTCATCGATGATATCTTGGTTTATTCTCGCTCAGAGCGAGTACGCGCGCATTTGAGGATCAGGCCGATAGCTTCTCCGACCAGCCATTATGCGCCAAGTTTTCCAAATGTGAGTTTTGGTTGACTTCGTGGCTTTTTCGCATATTGTCGGGCCGATGGCATTCGAGTGATACCGCCAAGATCGAGGCGCCAGACTTGGCCTGACCTACTACTCCGGCTGAGGTTCGCAGCTCGGGCCTTGCAGATATTATCGGCGTTCGTGGAGAAGTTTGCTTCTATCTCGCACCATTGACTAGCCGACTCGTAAGGCGCTAAGTTTCGATGGACCGATGCTTGTGGCGTGGTTTCCAGCTTTGAAGAGAAAATGACGATCGCCCCGCTCTTACTCTTCCGCAGGTCCAGACGGTTATGTTGTGTATTGTGATGCGTCGGGCATCGGGTTGGGATGTGTTGATGCAGGCGGGCAAGGTTATAGCGTATGCATCCCGACACCAAGAAACACGGAGAACTACCCCACCCATGATTTGGAGTCGGCGGTGATTCACGCCAAGATCCGAGGCACTACTTGTATGGGGTTCATGTGGATATTTATACGCACTCACAAGAGCCTCCAAAGATATCTTCAACCAGGGAGCCGAACTTACGACAGAGACGGTGGTAAGAGTTGCTTAACGATTACGATGGTGATATACTGTACCACCAGGGGAAGCCCAATGTTGTGGCAGATTCTCTTAGTCGTAGGTCGATTGGGAGTCTATCAGTTGTGAATCTAGATAGGTCGGGCATGGTTCGTGATTTGCATTATTTAGCGAGCCTTGGTGTCCGTTTGATTGATTCTGATAGCAGTGGAGTTCGAGTTCGTAAGGTTGCTGAGTCTTCCATCGTCGGCGAGGTGAAGAGGCAACAGCCGAGGATCCGCTGACACGTTATCGTGATACGACTCTTCGTGACGGAAGGGTCCTTGAGGTAGCACCGGGGTGCTAAGGTTTGAGGGCGTTGTGTGTTCCGGATATTTCAGACTTGGCGAGTTCTTGGGAAGCACACAGCACGCGTTACTCTATCCATCCGGGGTCGACCAAGATGTACCACGACCTTAGATCTGTGTATTGGTGGGATGGCTTGAAGAGGGACGTTGCAGAGTTCGTAGCTCAGTGCCCGTGTTGTCAGCAGGTGAAGGTAGAGCACCAGAGGCCCGTGGTTTGTTGCGCATTTATCGAGATCCCGACGGAAGTGGGAGGTAATCAACATGGATTTTATCACAAGATTACCTCGCACTCAGAGGAGACATGATTCTATATGGGTTATCGTCGACAGGCTGACGAAATCAGCCCACTTTCTTCCCGTCAGGACGACTTTTTCGGCTGAGGATTATGCCAGACTTTACATCCGAGAGATCGCCGATCGCATGAGTCCCTATTTCGATCATATCGCATGCAGGAGCCCGCCACGGCTAACTTCCGGAGGTCTTTCCGCAGAGGTTTAGGGACGCAGTGAGCACGAGTCGCATTCCATCCACGCATGCAGACAAAGCCGAGCGCACTATCCGCACTCTTCGAGGATATGCAGCGAGCCTGTGTTATGGACTTCACGGGGAGCTGGGAGCATCATTTGCCGCTAGTTGAGTTGGCATACACTAAGAGCTACCACTCCGGTATTCGGATGTCGCCTTACGAGGCCTTGTAGGAGGAAGTGCAGATCGCCTATAGGTTGGTTCGATGGGCGAGGTGCGATTAGTGGGACCAGATTTGGTGCAAGAGCGCGATGGATAAGGTGAAGCTTATCCAGGAGAGGTTGCTGACAACTCAGAGTCGACAGAAGTCATATGCAGATAATCATCGTCGGCATCTGGAGTTCGAGGCTCATGATTGGGTTTTCCTAAAGGTGTCACCCATGAAGGGTGTGATGAGATTCGGGAAGAAGGGGAAACTCAGCCCAAGGTACATTGGGCCGTTTCAGATTGTTCGCAGGGTAGGCAAGGTTGCCTATGAGTTGGATCTGCCGTCCGATCTGGAGGCAGTGCATCCGGTTTTTCACGTATCTATGCTGAGGAGATGTATCAGGGATCCATCTAGGGTACACCCGATTGACGATGTCCAGGTGACCGAGGGGTTATCGTATGAGGAGGTTAACATAGCGATTATCGATCGTCAGGTTAGGCGTCTGCGGACGAAGGACGTGGCTTCCGTCAAAGTTCTGTGGCGGAACGAGCTCAGGGAGGAGATGACGTGGGAAGCTGAGGAGGACATGAGGTAGAAGTATCCTCACCTATTCCCCACACCTCCAGGTAATTCACTTTCCTACTTGTAAATTTTCGTTATCGTTTATGCCTAAGTGTTGTTCTGTGGCCGTGTGTGGCATTTGCAACTGTTTAAGTTATGAAGAATCTTATCGTTATCTGTCTTGGGAAGAAACATTCGGGACGAATGTTTCTAAGGAGGGGAGAATGTTATACCCCGTATTTCCGGAGTATGTACGTGAGGGCGTACGTACGAAAGTTTGGCCTTAAAAGTTTAGGCATGGCACATTTTTTGGGCACAACTCACTCAAGGAATCGTTTTCCGACGAAACGTTTTACAAGACTCGCGTAGGATAAATTCCGGCTACGCCATTTCTAATTTTTGCGGATTTTTCCGAGAGACGAAACACTTTGGACCAACGGGAGGGCGACACTTGTCACCCTCCAATTGATGGACTTGAGGCGTCATTGAGGCCGATTGGAGTGTCCAATTTTGTCTTGGAGTTGGTAGGATATTTTGTGTGCAAGTTGGCCAAGGACACTTGCCCTAATCTTGACCTTACACTTGCCTTGCACTTGGCATAATCTTGGCCATTGGTTGGCCATCCCTTGACCTATAAATACCCCTCTTGTGATGAAGAGTTCTTCATCCACAAAAGCTTTCCAAGTCTAAAATCCTTCCCTCTCCCTTGCTAGCCCTTTTCGTCCAAACACCCCCCCCCCCTTGAGTGAAGCTTAGCTGAGGCTATTCCACCCCCTAGCCTAGCCGAAACCTACCCCCCCTCCCTTGGTAGAAAAGTTGCCTTCTAGTATTGTTATAATGCCCAAAATACCCTAGCCCAAATCCCTTAGTCCTTAGTAGAAGTGAAGAACTTCTAAGGTTTTCTTAGAGCTACTGAGCGCATACAACTTAGGAGCTAAACCTTGCTCAGCGACTTTTATCTAGGATATTATTGGGCTTACCGAGGTAAATAAACTTATCCTTCTTTTGTAATTAGAGAATACATACTGTAGAAGTATAGAAATAAGTATAAATACTTAGAAGGATATTAAAGAATAGAATTGAACTGTTATCACAAGAGAAGGGTTTAAAAGAAGAATAATCAAATCAGATTTACATAGACTGTTTTCACAGAACTTGAGTAGCTCACCGGTAGGGAAGTGCCCGACTTTCCATAGAATTGTGAACCCTCTGCTTGGAATGACCTTCTGGTAGTCTAGACTTTGATAGATGTCTGTGACTATTATAGGTCGATTCTCTGCGACATATTCAACTTAGCGGGAGGTTTTTACGAGAAGGTATGTGATTCTTCCTAAAGCATGATATTTTAAAATATATATGTAGTACTAGACGCGTACGTGTTAAGCGAATAATAACTACGGCAATGTCTTTTGACTTAAGCCTGAATAATACTTACGGCAATGTCTTGCGACTTAAGCCTGAATAATAAGGATCTTAAAACATTTCAAAAGAATACTGAATCATTTTTTAACAGAAGAGAACTAATTAGTTTTTAAAACAGAAGCTTAAGAGTTATACTAGCTTTATGGGAAGTTAGGTATAACCACTTAAGAATAATAAAAGGAACAGTTTACCCATGTGTTTATAACAGACTTATATTGATTTGTGAAAAGAATAATAAAATGGTTTGATAAGTAGACATGATATGATGCTATGTGTGTTAGTGTCTTGTAACGTTTGTATAAGAGAGTATTCTTGTTGTGCTTATGTTGTTTAACGATAAGCTGTTATGTTAGTGGAATATCACTCACCTCTTGACATATTACAGGGGTTGTCGCCTCCGTCGCGGGGTAGACTCAGCGATGCAGGACCATGATTCGAGAATACCTCATGCGGGTCCAGGGACCTATGCGGAGCTACGGAGTTCCGTGTTAGCGCGGGTTATACCTCATGCGGTCTATGTGGCCATGCGGACTACGAGTCCACGACGATGCCGAGGAGTAGCTACCCTCGATGCGAGGTTATATACCCTATGCGGGCCTACGTGAGTGGCCTATGCGGACTACGGGAGTCCAGGATTAGGCTTGCATGGTGATACTACGGGCAATTGGCCCTGCTTCGATCATTCGCAGCCTAGAAAAGACACATCTGATTTACCTATTGTTGCTCTTGTTTGTGATGTGGCACTATGCGCGTTTCCTGGTTGTTTCATACATATTTGTAAACCGGTTTTAAAATGATATGATTTTATTTCGATGCTTTTACGCCACATACTTAGTACCTGTTGTACTGACCTCCTTCGGGGGGCTGCGTTCATGCCGCAGGTAAAGGCAAGTAGGTGCTAGATCCACATCCTTAGGATCTTTGCGTTGGTGTCAGGAGCTCCATCTTCTCCGGAGGCTCTACTTTTGGGTATGATCTCCCTGTATTGTAGATAGTTTGTACATTCAGGGTATGGCGGGGCCCTGTCCCGCCATAGTTGTTTACTTCCTTAGAGGTCTGTAGTCCTATTGTATAGTTGGGATGTAACTGCAAAAAAACTTGGGTTATATATATATATGCCGAAAGGCAAGCTTTTCTTCAGATAAACTGTTTTCTCTTTTCAAAATGCTTCATGTCTTGTTTTATATTCCGCTGATTACTCTGATGTATGACTACTTGGATGCCTGTAAGGCACGATCCACGCCCCGAACAGTCGTGACAAAAGTGGTATCGTGAGCGATTAATCCTGGAAAGTGTCTACAGACCGTATATAGTAAAGTCTTGATTATCGGTGTGTTGTGCACCACACCAATAATCAGGAGGCTATAGGATATTTAGGATTGGTTTCCATTCTTCTCATTCTGAGATCGTGCCTTAGAGCTGTGTTATAAGTCGGACCCTTCTAACGTATCCCTTTTTCTGTAACAATAATGCCTCCACGTAAGGCAACCCGCCCGTGGGCAAGGCGAGGAGTCGCTAGTGGGACACCTAGAGTCACGAGGGCTCGGGCCCGATCTATACCGAGACGGCGAGTTCTACGACGCCGCCACCCCGTGAGGGTTTAGGGCGCAACAATGCCGGTGATGAGACCACAAGATACACCTCCACCCACACCGGAGCGAGATGAGATGGGTTACTGAGAGATGGCCCGCCATCGCCGGGATCGTGGCGCATACGAGGACAGTGGATGCGGCGATTCAGCCCCAGTCGTACCCGTGGTTCACCCGAGGGCAGAGAGTTTGAGGCTACGAGACTTCCTGAGTTGTAGCCCGCCAGAGTTTTACGGGTCGAGGCCGAAGGATGATCCGCAGGAGTTCATCCGTCAGCTACAGAGGATTTTGAGAGTGATCAGGGCGTCGGACACTGAGTCTGTGATCTTTGGTTCTCATAGGCTGCGGGATACCTCAGTCGATGGCTTCGATTCGTGTGAGTTATCCCGGGTAGAGCACGCCCCCAACTACTGGGATGAGTTCTCGTGAGGCTTTCTCACTCACTTCTTGCCTCCACAGATGAGGAGGCGCGGCCGATAGATTTTTATCACGAGACAGAGGGGACGCCGCCGTGGAGTACAATGTCGAGTTCGATTCTTTGGCTCGATGTGTCCCAGCATTGGTAGCAGATATGGAGGATAGGGTGCACCGCTACGTCACCAGGCTAGATGACTATATGGCCGAGTCTTGTGCGGTGTTTCTCTTCACCGGTATGGACATTACCCGCACGCAGCTCATGCTCTTGGATGCGAGCGTAGAGACCGACGGTTGACAGCAGTGCAGCAGGAAGACCGAGACAGGTCTTTTGGTGGCTATCGTGGTGGCGGCCTCGGCAGCCTAGATTTGCACCACAAAGAAGCTCGAGAACTCCGCACCGCCATCAAGACCGGAGATATTCGATGGCGCACCAGTGGCCCCACGGCTTCACGCCCGCAGCAGCAGGCGATCGTCGACGGACCACCTCTCGGTGGCCGTCGGTAGATCCCACTTCGGAGTTGTGCCGCTACGAGAGCTTGTTTGATTGTGGCCAGCAGGTCACTATGCGCGAATCTGTCAGGGCGCGGCGATGGTAGGGTCACCTACGTTCTTTCACGGTCTCTTCATCCCCGACAGCTACTCGCCCGAGGGCAAGGGAACTCATGGGCCAGCAGTGTCGCGGCAGAGGTCGTGGCGCGGGTCCCAGTTCTAGCGGTCCTCAGAACCGCATTTATGCCTTGTCCAGCCGGCAGGATCAGGAGGCCTCACCTGATGTCGTCACAGGTACCTTATCAGTTTCTGGGTTTGATGTTTATGCCTTGATAGATCCGGATCTACTCTGTCCTATATATCTCCCCTTGTTGCTAGTAGGATAGGGATAGAGCCTGAGTCCATAGACCCTTTTGAGGTAGCTACGCCAGTGGGTGATTCGGTGGTAGCTCGGCGGGTATATAGGGCTTGTCCTGTGACCATTTACAGTCGTCAGACCCTAGCCGACTTGATAGAGTTGGAGATGATTGACTTCGACGTGATCATGGGGATGGATTGGCTAGCTTCTTGCTACGCCAATGTAGATCGCAGAGAGAGTAGTACGGTTCCAGCTCTCGAGGAGCCGGTTGTTGAGTGGGAGGAGCACTCAGACGCCGGTGGTAGGTTTATTTCCTACCTCAAGGCTAGGAAGATGGTGCGCAAGGGTATATCTACCATCTCGTTCGTGTTTGATATCAAGTCGCGGTACCAGATTTTCCGCCGCCCAGTGGTCGAGAGTTCCCGCACGTGTTTCCGCACAACCTCCCGTATCCTCCCGAGAGGAGATTGAGTTTTGTATAGACATATTGCGGACACTCGCCTATTTCCATTCCGCCATACGTAATGGCACCGCCGAGTCGAGAGAGTTGAAGGATCGGCTTAGGGATTTCTTTGGAGAAGGGCTTCATCGTGCCTAGTGTTTCTCCCCGGGAGCGCCGTATTGTTCGTGAAGAAGAAGGGCGACGCCGCGCGCATGTGTGTTGATTACAGTGAACAAGGTGACCATTAAGAATGAATACCCTTCCTGTGATTGATGATTTGTTCGACCGGGCGGTGGTGCGAGATGTTTCTCAAGATTGATCTGCGATCGGGCTATCATCAGTGCGAGTCGAGAGGTGGATGTCCCTAGATCGCATTCCGGACCAGACGCATTATGAGTTCAGTGGTCATGTCTTTGTTGACCAATGCTCGGCGGTATTCATGGATTTGATGAACCGAGTGTTCAAACCATTTTTGGACACGCTTGTGATAGTGTTCAAACCATTTTGGACACGTTTGTGATAGTGTTCATCGATGATATCTTGGTTTATTCTCGCCAGAGGAGCACGCGAGCATTTGGCGATCTTGGCCGAGCTTCTCCGACCAGCTTATGCGCCAAGTTTTCCAAATGTGAGTTTTGGTTGACTTCGTGGCTTTTTCGGGCATATTGTCGGGCCGATGGCATTCGAGTGGATACGCCAAGATCGAGGCGATCAGACTTGGCCTAGACCTACCACTCCGGCGCAGGTTCGCAGCTCGGGCCTTGCAGATATTATCGGCGTTCGTGGAGAAGTTTGCTTCTATCTCTCGCACCATTGACTAGGCCGACTCGAAGCGCTAAGTTTCTGGATCGATGCTTGTGGCGTGGTTTCCAATTGCTTGAAAGAGAAATCGACGGCCGCCCTCGTTCTTACTCTTCCGCAGGTCCAGACGTTATGTTGTGTATTGTGATGCGTCAGGCATCGGGTTGGGATGTGTGTTGATGCAGAAGGGCAAGGTTATAACGTATGCATCCCGACAGTTGAAGAAACACGAGAGGAACTACCCCACCCATGATTTGGAGTTGGCAGCGGTGATTCACGCCTTGAAGATCTGGAGGCACTACTTGTATGGGGTTCATGTGGATATTTATACGCACCACAAGAGCCTCCAGATATCTTCACCAGAGGAGCCGAACTTACGGCAGACGGTGGTTAGAGTTGCTTAAGGATTACGATGTTGATATCCCTGTACCACCCGGAAGGCCAATGTTGTGGCGGTGCTCTTAGTCGTAGGTCGATGGGAGCCTATCGGATGTGCGCAGAGAGGAGGACATGGTTCGTGATTTGCATCGATTAGCGAGCCTTGGTGTCCGTTTGATTGATTCCGATAGCAGGGGTTCGAGTTCGTGAGGTTGCCGAGTCTTCCATCGCCGGCGAGGTGAAGAGGCAACAGTTCGAGGATCCGCTTTGACACGTTATCGTGATACGGCTCTTCGTGACGGGAAGCGGTCCTTGAGGTAGCACCATGGGGTGCTAAGGTTTGAGGGCGTGTTGTGTGTTCCGGATGTTTCGTGACTTCGCAATGTGTTCTTGGGAAGCACACTGCGCGCGTTACTCTATCCATCCGTGGTCGACCAAGATGTACCACGACTTAGATCCGTGTATTGGTGGGATGGCTTGAAGAGGACGCTGCGAGTTCGTAGCTCGGCCCGTGTTGTCGCGAGTGAAGGTAGAGCACCGAGGCCCGGTGGTTTGTTGCGCATTTATTGAGATCCCGACGTGGAAGTTGGAGGTAATCAACATGGATTTTATCACAGGATTACCTCGCACTCAGAGGAGACATGATTCTATATGGGTTATCGTCGACAGGCTGACGAAATCAGCCCACTTTCTTCCCGTCAGGACGACTTTTTCGGCTGAGGATTATGCAGACTTTACATCCGAGAGATCGTCGATCGCATGGAGTCCCTATTTCGATCATATCGCATGCAGGAGCCCGGTTACGCTAACTTCGAGGTCTTTCCGAGAGGTTTAGGACGCAGTGAGCTCGAGTAATCGCATTCCATCCACGCATGCAGACAAAGCCGAGCGCACTATCCGCACTCTTGAGGATATGTCGCGAGCCCGTGTTATTGACTTCGGGTAGCCGAGGATCATTTGCCTCTAGTTGAGTTTGCATACAATAATAGCTACCACTCCAGTATTCAGATGTCGCCTTATGAGGCCTTGTATGAGAGGAAGTGCAGATCGCCTATAGGTTGGTTCGATGTGGGCGAGGTGCAGTTAGTGGGACCAAATTTGGTGCAGCAGCGATGGATAAGGTGAAGCTTATCCAGAGAGGTTGGCGACACCGAGTCGCGAAGTCATATGCGCATCATCGCCGCCGGCATCCGGAGTTCGAGGCTCATGATTGGGTTTTCCTAAGGTGTCACCCATGGCGGTGTGATGAGATTCGAAGAAGGGAAACTCACCCAAGGTACATCGGGCCGCTTCAGATTGTTCGCAGGTAGGCAAGGTTGCCTATGAGTTGATCTGCCGTCCGATCTGGAGGCAAGCGCATCCGGTTTTTCACGTATCTATCCGAGGAGATGTATCGGGATCCATCTAGGGTACACCCGATTGACGATGTCCGTGTGACCGGGGGTTATCGTATGAGGAGGTTCCCATAGCGATAATCGATCGTCCGTTAGGCGTCTGCGAGCGAAGGACGTGGCTTCACAAAGTCTCGTGGCGAACGAGCTCGGGAGGAGATGACGTGGGAAGCCGGCGAGGACATGAGGCGTAAGTATCCTCACCTATTCCCCACACCTCCGTAATTCACTTTCCTACTTGTAAATTTTCGTTATCGTTTATGCCTAAGTGTTGTTACGTGGCGTGTGTGGCATTTGCAATCGCTTAAGTTATGAAGAATCTTATCGTTATTCTGTTTGGGAAGAAACATTCGGGACGAATGTTTCTAAGGAGGGGAGAATGTTATACCCCGTATTTCCGGAGTATGTACGTGAGGGCGTACGTACGAAAGTTTGGCCTTAAAAGTTTAGGCATGGCACATTTTTTGGGCACAACTCACTCAAGGAATCTTTTTCCGACGAAACGTTTTACAATACTCGCGTAGATAAATTCCGCCACGCCATTTCTAATTTTTTGCGGATTTTTCCGAGACGAAACATTTTGGACCAACGGGAGGCGACACTTGTCACCTCCAATTGATGGACTTGAGGCGCTATTGAGGCCGATTGGAGTGTCCAATTTTGTCTTGGAGTTGGTAGGATATTTTGTGTGCAAGTTGGCCAAGGACACTTGCCCTAATCTTGACCTTACACTTGCCTTGCACTTGGCATAATCTTGGCCATTGGTTGGCCATCACTTGACCTATAAATACTCTCTGTGATGAAGAGTTCTTCATCCACAAAAGCTTTCCAAGTCTAAAATCCTTCCCTCTCCCTTGCTAGCCCTTTTCGTCCAAACACCCCCCCCCCCCTTGAGTGAAGCTTAGCCGAGGCTATTCCACCCCCTAGCCTAGCCGAAACCTACCCCCCCTCCCTTGGTAGAAAAGTTGTCTTCTAGTATTGTTATAATGCCCAAAATACCCTAGCCCAAATCCCTTAGTCCTTAGTAGAAGTTGTGAAGAACTTCTAAGGTTTTCTTGGAGCTACCGGAGCGTACAACTTAGGAGCTAAACCTTGCTCAGGCGCGACTTTTATCTAGGATATTATTGGGCTTACCGAGGTAAATAAACTTATCCTTCTTTTGTAATTAGAGAATACATACTGTAGAAGTATAGAAATAAGTATAAATACTTAGAAGGATATTAAAGAATAGAATTGAACTGTTATCACAGTAGAAGGGTTTAAAAGAAGAATAATCAAATTGTACTTACATAGGACTGTTTTCACAGTAGACTTGAGTAGCTCACCGGGTAGGGAAGTGCTGCCCGACTTTCCATAGAATTGTGAACCCTCTGTTTGGAATGACCTTCAGGGTAGTCTAGACTTTGATAGATGTCTGTGACTATTATAGGCTGATTCTCTGCGCGCGACATATTCAACTTGGCAGGAGGTTTTCGCCGAGAAGGTATGTGATTCTTCCTAAAGCATGATATTTTAAAATATATATGTAGTACCAGACGCATACGTGTTAACTGAATAATAACTACGGCAATGTCTTTTGACTTAAGCCTGAATAATACTTACGGCAATGTCTTGTGACTTAAGCCTGAATAATAAGGATCTTAAAACATTTCAAAAGAATACTGAATCATTTTTTAACAGAAGAGAACTAATTAGTTTTTAAAACAGAAGCTTAAGAGTTATACTAGCTTTATGGGAAGTTAGGTATAACCACTTAAGAATAATAAAAGGAACAGTTTACCCATGTGTTTATAACAGACTTATATTGATTTGTGAAAAGAATAATAAAATAGTTTGATAAGTAGACATGATATGATGCTATGTGTGTTAGTGTCTTGTAACGTTTGTATAAGAGAGTATTCTTGTTGTGCTTATGTTGTTTAACGATAAGTTGTTATGTTAGTGTAATATCACTCACCTCTTGACATATTACCGGTTAAGTCGCCTCCGACGCGGGTAGACTCAGCGGTCCAGGACCATGATTCGAGAATACCTCATGCGGTCCAGGGACCTATGCGGAGCTACGGAGTTCCGTGTTAGTGTGCGGGGTTATACCTCACGCGGTCTATGTGGCCATGCGGACTACGAGTCCAGACGATGCCGAGGAGTAGCTACCCTCGACGCGGGTTATATACCCTATGCGGCCTACGTGAGTGGCCTATGCGACTACGGAGTCCGTGATTAGGCTTGCATGGTGATACTACGCAATTGGCCCCGCTCGATCATTCGCAGCCTAGAAAAGACTTCTGATTTACCTATTGTTGCTTGTTTGTGATGTGGCACTATGTGCGTTTCTCGTTGTTTCATACATATTTGTAAACCGGTTTTAAATGATATGATTTCATTTCAAGATTTTTACGCTTCACATACTTAGTACCGTTGTAGATCGACTCCTTCGGGCCGCGTTCATGCCGCAGGTAAAGGCAAGCAGGTGCTAGATCCACATCCTTAGGATCTTTGCGTTGGTGTCAGGAGCTCCATCTTCTCCGGAGGCTCTACTTTTGGGTATGATCTCCCTGTATTGTAGATAGTTTGTACATTCAGGGTATGGCGGGGCCCTGTCCCGCCATAGTTGTTTACTTCCTTAGAGGTCTGTAGTCCTATTGTACAGTTGGGATGTAACTGCAAAAAAACTTGGGTTATATATATATATATGCCGAAAGGCAAGCTTTTCTTCAGATAAACTGTTTTCTCTTTTCAAAATGCTTCATGTCTTGTTTTATATTCCGCTGATTACTCTGATGTATGACTACTTGGGTGCCCGGGTAAGGCACCAGTCATGGGCCCCGGAACGGGTCGTGACACACGCCCTCCAAGTCATTACTCAAATATAATGATGGGTCTCACGCCCATAACATCAATCATGCCCGTGGAATACCTTCCTCACTGCCGGCAGTCTATGATATGATAACACCAAGAAGTACACCTGAACACCAAGTCCTACCTGATGCCAAAGCCGTACTAACAATACAATACAACCAAACCACGGCCGACACGGGCAAGTACGAAAGCCGACTACCGATACCAAGGCCGAACAAGAAACCTCACGGAGAGCTAGTCCATGGAATAACAATCCCAATGGAACCATACCCGCGCCACGCATCGTGTCGTGATGTCCGTATGAAACAACAAGTCAGCAATCCCAATGGAACCATACCCGTGCGCCACGCATCGTGTCAGTATGTCCAAAAGGAAACAACTAGACAACAATCAAAATGGAACCATACCCGTGCGCCACGCATCGTGTCAGTATGTCCAAAGCGATTAGCAGAAATAACACTATCAAGCGAGCGCACTGCGGAATTCTCCGCCACCGCCAAGACGCCCAAATAAGTTCTCAATAAGTCAACCGCCCATCGAGACGCGGTAATATAGAAACACAATGCTTGCACACAAAGGCTATCACAACAAGCATAGGCAAGTTATACAACAAGCATAGGCAAGTTACACAACAACAAGCATAGGCAAGTTACACAACTCAAGGTACTTTCATTTTATGCCAAAGTCCGGGTTTTAACCCTAAAGTACTACGTACGTTAAATTCCTTTTAAGAGATTCATTCCTTTTATAAAAGTCACCCGATACCCGTAGTATAAAAATAGAGTGACTTACATCTTTTAAGTAAACCAAAACAACTTCCATACTTTCCTTTTTAAAACCAAATTAAGGCAATACCATGCCTTCTTTTTGGACCAAAACACTTCTCTTTTTAAAGTCAAGTTACTACATTAAACCAATGATAAAACCCTTCTTTTGTTCTCATAAAGTCGTTATAACTAACTTCCCATAAAGCTGTTATAACACTTTATGTTTTAAACCAATTTAAGACAAAACAATGCCTTTCTTTTCCCTAGAGTTCCAGTTTGCCTAATTTCAATTACTCAAGTCTCTTTATTTTAGAAAAGTTTCATAGTTCGATGTCTTAATCTCCTTTAAAACAATTGAGTAACATATGCCATAGGCGTGAGCAGTTTATTCTTGTTTATAACCATTTATTAAAGCAGCCATGATCTAGAAAATGTAATATCATTTTGTCTCATCTTAGCTTCTATGCGGATGGAGGTTTCTACTGGTTTTAACAATACTTCATTATTCATTACATTTCCTTTATTAACGCTGCAGTGGTTTGTTCGATACTTATTCTGATTTCCGAAATCAGTAAAACATTATTCCCTTTTAAAAACCAAGTACTCATTACTCACGAATGAGGTTTCACACAAACATCCATATTAAGTCAAGTCTCTTAACTTCTAAATCAGTAAACCATTCTTTTTATCTCTCTTAAGACGTTATACCTAACTTCCCATAAAGCTAGTATAACTCTTATGTTTTCAAACCAAGTATTACTCTTCTTTCAAAAAGGTTTCTTAATCTTTTGAAATACTTCAAGATTCTTTATTATTCAGGCTTAAGTCAAAAGACATTGCCGTAACACTACATTCAGTTAACGCACGTACGTCTACCGTACTATATATATATTCCTTTTAAAATATTTCAAGGTTCTCATTATTCAGGCTTAAGTAAAAAGACATTGCCGTAACACTACATTCAGTTAACGCATGTACGTCTACCGTACTATATATATATTCCTTTTAAAATATTTCAAGGTTCTTATTATTCAGGCTTAAGTCAAAAGACATTGCCGTACAACTATATTCAGTTAGCACACGTACGTCTACCATATTATATATACATATTATTCAGGCTTAAGTCAAAAGACACTGCCATACGTACGTCTACCGTACTATATGTATTCTTTTAAAATACTTCATGCTCAAGAGTATAGGAAGAATCACATACCTCGCGACGATTATCGACTATAAGCAAAACGCCCACGCTATAACCCGCTAGCCTTGTCCACCTTCCAAGTAGTTCATGCTACCCGCAGAACATTCAACCAATAAAGGTTATCGACTCATCAGAATACAAATTCTATGCGCATACTTTAATCTTCTACTCTAATATTCTTCCGATGTGATTTCGTTCAAGTCTTTCTTGTAATATCCTTCTATTACAGTTCAATCCTCTTCTATGAATCTTATATTCATTTCTATACAACTACGATGTAATTCCCAATTACACTAGAAGGATAGGATTATTTACCTCGATGAGCCCAAAATTATCCAAGTTTAATGTCGCTCCGAGCAACGTTAAGCTCCTACTCCGAGTGCTCCAATCCGCCCAAACAACCCTTAGAAGTTCTACGCAACTTCTATTTAACACTTCAACCGACTATGAAGGTTTTCCTTAGGTTTCGTTTTGTGGCTAAAGGAAGTATAATAGTATTTTCCAAGCTTTTCAGATAGAGGTAACCTTGGGAATACTACAAGGTATTTGGGCCAAGGTATTTGGGCATTATAACAATACTAGGAGAGTATTTCTATACCACAAAAGGGGTATTATACGAAACAACTAGGCTGGGGGTAGGCTCACCGGCGGCCTCTCAAAGGGAGGTGGTGGCGGACGAACTACCACAAGGGGAGGAGTATTTGAGACTTGAAATGATTTTGGATGAAGAAGTTCATCACTTGGGGGTATTTATAGGTCAAGCAATGGCCAACCAATGGCCAAGATCCATCCAAGTGTAAGGCAAAGGGCTAGGATTAAGCCATGTGCACCTTATCCATCTACCACACCAACTTGCACAAAATATCCTACCAACTAAAGTGGTCCAATTCGTCCCAAGCCGCCTAACCTTACGCCCAATGTGAGGTGGCACTTGTCACCCTCCCGTTGGTCCAAAATGTTTCGCCTCTCTGAAAAATCCGCAAAAATTAGAAATGACATAGCCGAATTTTCCTTCGCAGTTTAGTAAAACGTCATTTAAAAACGATTCTTTTCGGCACTTGTGCCCAAATTTCGAACCTATGCCTACTTTTAAGGCTTAAATTATTATACGTACGCCCTCACGTACATACTCTGAAAATACGGGGTATAACAGAGGTAACTTTGGAATACTACAAGGTATTTGGCTAAGGTATTTTGGGATAGTAACAATACTTGGAGAATATTTTTCTACCGGGGGGGGGGGGGGTTTGGGACGAAACTACAAGGAAGGGGGGGAAGAGAGGTGTTTCGGACGAAACACTAGGCAAGACGGGGAGGAGAGGACTTGGACAAGAACACTACTAGAGGGAAGGATTTTGAGACTTGGAAAATGTTTAGTGGATGAAGAAGTCTTGCACAAGAGGAGGGTATTTATAGAACCACCAAGGGCCAAGATTAAAACAAATGGATGGTGTAGATTTGGATCCATGTGAAGAATGAGGTCTTCCAACCAAGTGTCCACCATAATCTTGGGACATATGTCCACCACAACATTGGGACATATGTCCCCCACAACAAAGAGCCATGTGGCCTTCCCCTAGGCACAAAAACCGTCCCAATTACCTACCCCTACTAACCCAAAAATATCTTGCAAGACTTGACCATTTGACTTGTCCACTAGGCCCCCCATTTTCGTCCAACCCATGCCAACTAAGGGTGACACATGTCGCCCTCCTATTGGTCCAAAATATTTCGTCTCTCGGAAAAATCCGTAATCGGTTAAAATACTAAAAACGTAGAATTTCCTTCAAAAGGTTCGGAATCTTTTCCGTTGAAAGTTCACAATTCCACCCTTAACCTAATTAGGGTTTGTACAAATGTACGTACGTCCTCACATACATACTCTGGAAATGCGGGGTATAACATTCTCCCCTCCTTAGAAACATTCGTCCCGAATGATCCTTCTCAAGACAGATAACGATAAAGTTCCTCATAACTTAAACAGTTTGCAAATGCCACATATGGCCATAATACAACACGAGCAAATACTTAAATCCAAGTCCACAAGGAATCACCTCTATCATCACAACAGCTCCCACCCAAGGTCTAAAAGATATTCCCTTCGCACCTTACTTCACAAAAGTAATGATCACTTCTATTCTCTTACTCGTCGTACCCTCCTCGTACACTCGAACACTTCCTAAATAAACTTACCACCTTCCTGTTATTGCTTCAGTTTCCAAAATCTCGGGGTCACTATCTCCAACTTGGTCATCATTAGCTGGGAACACTCTGGATGGATCTCCGATACCTTTCCGAACATAGCAACATGAAAGACCGGACGTACTGCCTCCCACGTCGGACGACAAAGCTAACTTATAGGCAACCTGGCCTATTCTCCAAATGATCTGAAAATGCTCAAAGTACCTCGGGCTAAGTTTCCCCTGCTTTCCAAATCTCGTCACGTCCTTCCGGGGTGGTACTTTGAAGAAAACCCACCGTCACCCAGAACTCCAAGTGTCGACGCCGTTTATCCGCACGACTTCTGTTGACTCTGAACTGCCAATAACCTCTCCTGGATAAGCTTCACCTTATCCACATCCTGCTGAATCAAGTATGAACCAACTATCTGAACCTTGCCAACATCGAACCAATCGACTGGCAACCTACCCTTACGCCCATACCCGGCTTCATAAGGCGACATCCGTGATATCGAAATGGTAGTTATTATAATTGTCACGACCCACCTCGATCGCGATCGTGCCCTACCCGGGCACCCTTACAGTAAACATCGAGATAATCACGGAACATACATGAAACTTATAAATAAAACAACGGAAGTAAAACAACAGTCACCGATAGTGGCTACCTTCCGGACGACATACATAAACGGCTTGCCTCCTTTCTTTACAAACAGACCCACAATATGTGACTACGCACCTCTAAGAATTATAATCGTATGGACAGGCCCCGCCATACCCCTTAATATACATAGCCATGACAACTCCGAACATCGGAGCCATCTAAAAATGTGAACCAGATCCTAAGCTCATGATTCACACTGTACCTAAACTCGCGACATGAACGCAGCTTCGGCGGGCCGCATAACAAAAATTTAATATGGAATGTAAATAACGCAAGAATCAAATCATAACTATACAAAAGAATGCCATTTTTAACTCCTGAGGTCACTCGTATATTAACTGTTCCATTCCTTCTTTCCATAGGATTTAACAACATATTCTTACATACTTACTTAAGAGTTTAATCCAGCCTTTTCACATAACTTGCATATCTTACATAACATAATCCGCCCGCCTGTGGCCTTGCAATCGTGGAATCATATAACATAATCCGCCCGCCGCTGGGCCTTGCAGATGGAATTGTCACGACCGAACCCGGCCCGTGGATCGTGCCTTACCCCGCACCCAAGTAGACATACATCGAGTAATCAGCGAACATAAAGACAATACATGAAACCAAAGTGAAATAAGACAGGTGAAATAAGAAGACAAAGCAACTAAAAACGGTTACCTTCAAGATATGTATAAATAGCAACTTTTTCAACATGAATGCTTTAATCCTTTTTACAAACCCCGCCACAACAAGATTTCATGCACTTAAGAATGATACGACAATAATGGGCGGACAGTCCGCCAAACCCCCGAATGTAAACACTTACGACGACAGTGGACTATACCACCGATAAGCCTCCGAGAAACGGAGCTTCCCAAACGCCAAACTGCGGACTCGAGAGCTAGGATCAACGATCGTGTACCTCAACTCGCGCAGATGAACGCACTTCCGGGCGAGGTCGCATAACAAAAATTTGTATGTGAAATGAAAATACATATCAGAAATGAAATCATAGCATCTATATAAAGCAGAGACATGTATGATAACCAAACTACGCTTACAACAAAGCGATATGTCAAGTCGTGACTCACGCCTCAAGTCATCACTCAAGTATAACAACGGGTCTCGTGCCCACAACATCAATCATGCCCGTGGATACCTTCCTCACCGCAGCCTACGATATAAAAGCACCAAGGAACACACTCAACACCGTGTCCCACCGTGTCATAATAAAATCAGACGGTAAGTACGAAGGCATAGCCAACTACTAAAAACCCACGGTACCAACAAGGTCATGAACTGTATCATAAGAACTGTCTAGACCGTCACATGATCAAAGCTGGCCACTTGCCCGCAGTATCAATGTACGCGCCTAACCTCGAACTCCCGCAGCCCGCGATAGGCCAATCTCATCGCCCGCATGAGGCATTCCCGCATCGAGGGTAGCTACTCCTAAGATCGCCCCGACTTCGCACCGCACGCCACAAGGACCGCATGCCCATAAAGGACGACACTAACCCGAACTCTCGTAGTTCCGATAAAGCCCCGGACTGCATTTAGGTATTCTCGAATCATAGGTCCATCGACCCGCCGAAGTCTACCCCCGACGGAGGGCGCTTAACCCCGGAATCATCTCAAGAGATGAATGCCACAATACTATCATAACGATCGATAGTTAATAAGCACAATCGCGGAACCCTTCACACAAACATCACAAGATACTAACACACGTAGCATCCCAACACGCTTACTTATCAACGCAATCAAGAAAGTATTACAAGGCTATCACAAACCAATACAATCAAGTTGTTCACACAAGGTACCTTCTCGCTATATGATTAACAAAATCGGTTTTTATCCCCAAAGTACTTCATACATCAATTCTTTAAAAGATACGTTACTTTCACCATGTCACACAATACCCGTAGTATAAAATAGAGTGACTCTCCTTTTAAAGTAAATCAATTACTTCTCTTTGTAAAATCAAGTAGCAACATTCTTTCCAATGATCAAGTTTGCCTAATTTCCAATGTTCAAGTTTCTCATTTTAGAAAGTTTTCGTAGTTCATAGTCTTATTCATTTGAGAATATAATTCTCCTTAAAACTATCTCGAGAAACATAAGTCTTATATGTGAGTAGGATATTCTTGTTTATAACAATCTTATTACAAAGCCCATGATCTAGGAAATATCATTTTGTCTCATCTTAGCTTCTATGCAGATGGAAGTTTCTACCGGTTTTAATAATACTTAATTAGTCAAAACATTCCCTTTTATTAACGCCGCAGTTGGTTTGTCGATACACATTCGATTTCCAAATCAAGAAACATTCTTAAGCCGTTATACCTAACTTCCCATAAAGCTAGTATAACTCTTAAGTTTTTCAAGAACCAAGTATTACTTCTTCTTTCAAAATGATTCAAAATCTTTTGAAATACTTCAAGTTCTTTATTAACACATAACAAGCCGCTTATAGTTCAAATCGCTACCTTTTAAAACCACATGTATTTTCTAACCCACATAAAGTCGTTATAACCAACTTCCCATAAAGCCGTTATAACACTTTATGTTTACACCAATCAAATACATTTAGCACATGTACGCTCACCGTACTACATAGTTCACACATATCATGCTAGAAGAGATAGGAAGAGGTTCACATACCTCGCGACGAGTATCGACTAATAGCAAAACGCCCAAGTACTTCCAACCGTCGCTACTCCTAAGCCACGTAGATCGCACCACACGTAGTACTTCAACCTATAAGGCCACAAGGCGCTTATTAACATTAGGTCTCTTCGTAGAACATTCTACGTAAAATTCAAAAGACTCTCCCGCAACAACAGAAATCTCCTCCTCTAACGAGGCTACCAAGCCAACCAGGGGGTTATATATCTAACCCAAACGGTACAATTCTACACCACTACATTACTACACAAGTCTACTGAATACAACCCTATGTAATTACAGCTCAAGATTTTCTTTAAATTCGGGCTTAAGTCGCAAGACATTGCCAGAAGTATTATTCAGCTTAAGTCAAAAGACATTGCCAATAACTACGTTCAGCCTATATATAGTATACTTCAACTATATATTCTAACAATTATGTAATTTCCAATTACAATAGAGGACAAGATAATTACCTCGATAAGCCCATAATTATCCTAGCTTAAAGTCGATCCCGGGCAATCGTTTAGCTCCAACTCCGAGCGCCCAACCCGCTCTAAACCACCCTTAGAAGTTCTAACTAACTTCTACACAATACCCCAACGGACTATGGAGATTTCCTAGGGTTTCGTTTTGTGACCGACGGAAGTATAATAGTATTTCTGGCTTTTGTACAAGTATAACCTTAGAATACTACAAGGTATAGGCTAAGGTAATTTGGGCATTATAACAATACTGTTGAGAGTATTCTACCAAAAGAGGGGGGTATTATACGAAAGCAACTAGGCTAGGGGGGGGGTACCCCACTGCCACACAACTAGGAGGGGTGTACCTCTGGCCAAGGCCTCTAGAGAGGGGAGGCCTCTCGCCGAACTCAACACAAAGGGAGGGAGAAGGAGAGCTTTCAAGACTTAGGCAAATTTGTGGATGAATAAGTTCATCAAAGGGGTGGGTATTTATAGGCCAAGTGAAAGCCAACCAATGGCCAAGATCAATCCATGTGTTAGGCAAGTGTAGGGCTAGGATTTACCAAACACAAATATCCTACCTACCCTTGACTTTGTCAAGGCAACAAAACGTGCCTTTGCTTATCCATTTCGTCCAAATGGACGATTGAAGTCCACCAATGAGAGGGTGCCAAGTGGCGCCTCTTGTTGGTCCAACACGCTTCGCCTCTCGGAAAAATCCGCAAAAATTAGAAAGGACATAGCCGAAATTCCCTACGAAAGTCGTGGAAAACGTTTCACTAAAAACGACTCTAACCGTGTTGTGCACAAAATTAAATCGCCAAGCCTATATTAAAAGTTTCAAATTTTCTACGCACGCCCCACGCATATACTTTGGAAATACGGGTATAACATTCTCCTTCCTTAGAAACATTCGTCCGAATGTTCCTTCTAAGTCTCAAACAAACACGCGCCAAGATAGTCTTCACTACTATACTTACGAGAACAATCCTTGCCACACATGGCCACGAAACAACTAGCGCAAAAGCTTACATCCAAGTCCACGAGGAAACACCTCTAACATCACCACAAACACTTCTCACCGGGTCTAAAATACACTTCCTTCGTGACCTTCTCTTTACAAAAGAAATGATCACATCAATGCCGCCATACAAGCTCACTTCTCTCCTTACTCGTCGTAGATACCACTTTGTCACTTTGTCGCGAGCCTTGCTCGACGACCCAACAAATGGTACCGGCCGCTGCGATCCCGAGGATGTCGACACTCGAACTCTCACCACATTCGATACGGCCGCTTCCAAAACTCGGGCTACTATCTCTAACGTGGTCATCATTAAGTGGGAACACTCGATGGATCTCCGATACTTTTCCCGATCATAACAATACGAAAGACCGGACGTCTGACCTCCTAAGTCGGACGCAAGAAAGCTAACATATAGGCAACCCGCCTATTCTTCACATGAACTCGTGCGGCCCAAAGTAACTCGCTAAGTTCCTCTCAGATTCCAAACTCGTCACACCCAACCCGGTGGTACCTTCAAGAAGACCGACCAACTCAACTCTAAGCGCCGCCGATTATCCGCACAATTCCTCCGAGCCGCCGTAACTTCTTCTAGACAAGCTTCGCACTATCCACAGTCTGCTGGAACAAGCCTGAACCAACTAACTGAACCTTGCCAACATCGAACCAATCGACCGGCAATTTACACTTCCGCCCCTACAAGGCTTCACAAAGCGATATCCGAACACTGAAATGGTAGCTCAAACACTACCTCCACAGGAGACAACAATCCCCACAACTATCCCTGAAATCCAAACACTGGCCCGAGGGCGAATGCGATTCTGAGACTCACCTGAGTTCTTAACCCTGCCTGGTAAACTTTTAGAAGACGAAAAATAGCCACAACCTGGGCTTCACTGTCTGACATAAGGTGAAGGTAGGCACCCCGTGCAGCCTTACAACCTTTCTGATAAAATAATACTGCCGAGTAAACGATCTTTGCTAGAAGACAAGACGGCTGACCTCCTCGGTCCGACTACTGGTCGAATGCATCCACGAGTTCGTACGCTGGTTAACTAAACTTGGGCCTAACACCCTCGTGACCCTACCACAAGGCGGGACCACCACAAACTGACCCCACCACCAAACATGCCGCGGGTTGACCCGCAACGTGGACTCAACCCGACCCGGCAACGCGCATCATACTAGCTCCCCGAACCGGAACAATCTCACTAATCACGCTTTAAAACCTAGCGGTCTTCTTAGCTCAACTACCCTCTTTCATTCCACACTACTAGGGACCTGTCCCAACATAACTCACGTGCACGATGCACTCCGATAAGGGTCAAACATAACACTACACCTTTTTCTCGAGATGGCCTCACCTCTAAGGTCTCTACGTATAAAGCTCTAAGGCTCACACCTTATCTATCCCCCAAAATCTTACTCGGTTAAACAACCATGATCTCTAAACACAACTAACACACCGCTATCGGAACATAGCACCTAAGGTATACTCACCTTATCACACATACTGATCTCTAGAGGGTTAAAGATATATCTATACCCACTGCTTCACTCCCCTTAGTCGTTCTAATCAAACCTGCCCCGTAGGGCGCATAGCTAGGGAAGATGACGAACTACCCACCGATCCTGAAGGCTAAGTCCTCCTACAAGGACACTCTATCGACATCAGACCCTGACGGTCGTAGGTACAACAAGTACCAACTAAAAGACGACATTCCCCGGGATGACGTCTGTCACACTGTGAACCGGAAGCCCTGGAGTTCTGACCAACTCCTGCATACTCCGAACGTCCTGAACCCCGTGGAAGACCACTCTGCACTGGCGGAGGTGCATATCAAATCTGCTGGTGAGGCGACTCGCCTCGAAAGTTACTAAAGGACCTTGCTGCTCTGGCCCTCTTCTGTTGTCCTTCGTTAACCCGTCGATCTCTATGTTTTCTCGGCCTGCTGCGCATAAGCCCGTACACAGGCCATGCTCAAGCCCAACTGAAGAATTACTCTGGCACAACCCTCTTTTAGATAGTCCTCAAGATTCGCGGTACATCGGTATACTCTCTGGTAGCCAAATCTATAGCTAGTAACAGGGTCGCCTCTTTGCAATCTAAATTCTCTGCTTGGCCGTGGAACCGGGCGTTCAAATATCATGGCCGCAGCTGGAACCGCCACGCTGCTAAACTCATTGGGCTAGTGATGTCGCAGAACTCCCGAATGAAGCACTACCCTAGGTAATGATTGGGCACGCCTCGCCACCTCTCAACTCTACTCGCAGCCTCCGCCGCTTTGCCCTCCCGGGCCCGGTTGCCTACGCGAGGCATAACGGTGGAAAGAATTTCGCCGAGGGTCCAACTTACAACACGACTCTAAGGCACGATCTCGAGTGAGAAGAATAGAAACCACTCCTAAATATCCTATAGCCTCTCGATTATCGTGTGGTTCACAACACACCGATAATCAAGACTTCATCGATACGGTCTGTAGACACTTTCCGAGGATTAATCGCTTCGATACCACTTTTGTCACGACCGAACCGGCCCGTGGATCGTGCCTTACCCGCACCCAAGTAGACATACATCGAGTAATCACGAACATAAAGACAATACATGAAACCGGTGAAATAAGACAAGTGAAATAAGACAAAGCAACTAAAACTAAGCACCTTCAAGATATGTATAAATAGCAACTTTTTCAACATGAGCAGTTTAATCCTTTTACAAACCCCGCCACAACAAGATTACATGCACCTCTAAGAATGATACGACAATAATGGCGGGACAGCCCGCCAAACCCCTCGAATGTAAACACTTACGACGACGGGGACTATACCACCGATAAGCCTCCGAGAAACGGAGCTTCCAAACGCCAAATCGTGACCGAGAGCTAGGATCAACGATCGGTGTACCTCAACTGCGGCATGAACGCAGCCCCGGGCGAGGTCGCATAACAAAAAGAGTATGTGAAACCAAAATACATATCAGAAATGAAATCATAGCAATATAAAGCGGGAGACATGTATGATAACCAAACTACGCTTTACAACAAAGCGGTCATGTCAAGTCGTGGACTCACGCCTCAAGTCATCACTCAAGTATAACAATGGGTCTCGTGCCCACAACATCAATCATGCCCGTGATACCTTCCTCACCGCCTAGCCTACGATATATAAAAGCACCAAGGAACACACTGAACACCGTGTCCCACCTGTGTCATAATAAATCAGACGGTAAGTACGGCGCATAGCCAACTACTAAAAACCCACGGTACCAACAAGGTCATGAATCAGATCATAAGAATCGCCTGACCGTCACATGATCAAAGCCGCCACTTGCCCGCAGATCAATGCACGCGTCTAACCTCGAACTCCCGCAGCCCGCATAGGCCAATCTCATCGCCCGCATGAGGCATTCCCCGCATCGAGGGTAGCTACTCCCAAGATCGCCCCGACTTCGCACCGCATGGCCACAAGCGACCGCATGCCCATAAAGGACGACACTAACACGAACTCGTAGTTCCGATAGCCCCGGGACTGCATGAGGTATTCTCGAATCATAGGTCCATCGACCACCGAAGTCTACCCCGACGGAGGCGGCTTAACCCCTAATCATCTCAAGAGATGAATGCCACAATACTATCATAACGATCGATAGTTAATAAGCACAATCAAGGGAACCCCTTCACACAAACATCACAAGATACTAACACACGTAGCATCCCAACACGATTACTTATCAACACAATCAAGAAAGTATTACAAGGCTATCACAAACCAATACAATCAAGTTGTTCACACACGGTACCTTCGCTATATGATTAACAAAATCGGTTTTTATCCCCAAAGTACTTCATACATCAATTCTTTAAAAGATATCGCATTTCACCATGTCACACAATACCCGTAGTATAAAATAGAGTGACTATCCTTTTTAAAGTAAATCAATTACTTCTCTTTGTAAAATCAAGTAGCAACATTCTTTTCCAATGATCAAGTTTGCCTAATTTCCAATGTTCAAGTTTCTCATTTTAGAAAGTTTTCGTAGTTCATAGTCTTATTCATTTGAGAATATAATTCTCCTTAAAACTATCTGAGAAACATAAGTCTTATATGTGAGTAGGATATTCTTGTTTATAACAATCTTATTACAGCAGCCATGATCTAGGAAATATCATTTTGTCTCATCTTAGCTTCTATGCAGATGGAAGTTTCTACTGGTTTTAATAATACTTAATTAGTCAAAACATTCCCTTTTATTAACGCTGCAGTGGTTTGTCGATACACATTCTGATTCAAATCAAGAAACATTCTTAAGCCGTTATACCTAACTTCCCATAAAGCTAGTATAACTCTTAAGTTTTTCAAAAACCAAGTATTACTTCTTCTTTCAAAATGATTCAAAAATCTTTTGAAATACTTCAAGTTCTTTATTAACACATAACAAGCCAGTTATAGTTCAAATCAGTTACCTTTTAAAAACCACATGTATTTTCTAACCCACATAAAGCTGTTATAACCAACTTCCCATAAAGCCGTTATAACACTTTATGTTTACACCAATCAAATACATTTAGCACATGTACGTCTACCGTACTACATAGTTCACACATATCATGCTAGAAGAGATAGGAAGAGGTTCACATACCTCGCGACGAGTATCGACTAATAGCAAAACGCTCCAAGTACTTCCAACCGCTTCTACTCATTAAGCCACGTAGATCGCACCAAACGTAGTACTTCAACCTATAAGGCCACAAGGCGCTTATTAACATTAGGTCTCTTCGTAGAACATTCTACATAAAATTCGAAGACTCTCCCGCAACAACAGAAATCTCCTCCGCTAACGAGGCCGCTACCAAGCCAACCGGGGGTTATATATCTAACCCAAACGGTACAATTCTACACCACTGCATTACTACACAAGTCTCGTAATACAACCCTATGTAATTACGTCAAGATTTTCTTTAAATTCCGGCTTAAGTCGCAAGACATTGCCGTAAGTATTATTCAGGCTTAAGTCAAAAGACATTGCCAATAACTACGTTCAGTTCTATATATAGTATACTTCAACTATATATTCTAACAATTATGTAATTTCCAATTACAATAGAGGGACAAGATAATAACCTCGATAATCCCAGAATTATCCTAGCTTAAAGTCGATCCCGGCAATCGTTTAGCTCCAACTCCGAGCGCCCAACCCGCTCTAAACCACCCTTAGAAGTTCTAACCAACTTCTACACAATACCAACGGACTATGGAGATTTCCCTAGGGTTTCGGTTTTGTGACTGACGGGAAGTATAATAGTATTTCTGGGCTTTTGTACAAGTATAACCTTAGAATACTACAAGGTATAGGCTAAGGTAATTTGGGCATTATAACAATACTTTGAGAGTATTCTACCAAAAGAGGGGTATTATACGAAAGCAACTAGGCAGTGGGTACCCCACTACCACACAACTAGGAGGGGTGTACTTCGGCCAAGGCCTCTAGAGAGGGAGGCCTCTTGGCCGAACTCAACACAAAGGGGAGGAGAAGGAGAGCTTTCAAGACTTAGGCAAATTTGTGGATGAATAAGTTCATCAAAGGGTGGGTATTTATAGGCCAAGTGAAAGCCAACCAATGGCCAAGATCAATCCATGTGTTAGGCAAGTGTAGGGCTAGGATTTACCAAACACAAATATCCTACCTACCCTTGACTTTGTCAAGGCAACAAAACGTGCCTTTGCCTATCCATTTCGTCCAAATGGACGATCAAGTCCACCAATGAGAGGGTGCCGCGCCTCTTGTTGGTCCAACACGCTTCGCCTCTCTAAAAATCCGCAAAATTAGAAAGGACATAGCCGGAAATTCCCTACGAAAGTCGTGGAAAACGTTTACTAAAAACGACTCTAACCGTGTCACAAAATTAAATCGCCAAGCCTATATTAAAAGTTTCAAATTTTCTACGACGCCCCACGCATATACTTTGGAAATACGGTATAACAGAATCATATAACATAATCCGCCCGCCGGGCTCGGTGTCTTGTGGAATCATATAACATAATCCGCCCGCTGTGGGGCTCGATTGCATCGGAATCATATAACATAATCCGCCCGCCCGCGGCCTTGTCTTGTGGAATCATATAACATAATCCGCCCGCTCGCTGTGCATCGTGGAATCATATAACAAAATCCGCCCGCCCGCTGGGCCTTGTAAGATGACGTAACCCGCCATGTGAAGGCTCGGGGTAATATGGCGTAATCCCGCCTATGTGTAGGCTCTGTATCTCATAACGTAATCGGCTTATTTGTAGGCTCGGTGTATTTCATAACGTAATCCGCCTATTTGTAGGCTCCTGTATTTCATAACGTAATCCGCCTAATTGTAGGCTCCTGTATTTCATAACGTAATCCGCCTAATTGTAGGCTCGGTGTGATTTTCCTTACATAACATTTTCAAACCATCTTTTCACTTCTTCTTAAGTCGTCATAACAACTTCCCATAAAGCTATTATAACAACCTTTCATTTTAGAGAACTTAAGACACTTTTATTCTTACAACATTAGGAAAACTAGATCCAAAATACTACGACATACATACTTAAAAAGAATCATAGAACTCCTTTCTTTTAAAGCTCAAGTCACATACTCTTTTGGAAGCCATCTTCTTATCTTTTGAAATAAATTAAGCCATACTTTGTAAAATTAAGTCATTTCCACTTATAAAATCAAGGCTTATAGCCTTAACACCTCGAGCATACACTCTTTCAAATCATGTCGCTTATACTTTAGAAATCAAGTCCCATAATCTTGAAAATAAAGTTTCATAATCCTTTAAAGAAAATCAAAGTTCATAGTCTTAAAACTTCATAACATAAATTCTTTAAAGTCCATTTACTTATACTTGTAAAATCATGTCATCTACACTTTTAAAACCAATCCCCTTTTCACATATAAATTCAAGTCATTTTCAAACATAAAAATAAACTTACATACTTACTTTAAATAAATCAAGATACATAGCCCTTAAATCAAATCTCATAATTTCCTAACCATCCTTACCAACGTCTCCCATAAGACCTAGTAAAGACTTAGGACAATTTAAACATACTCTTAACTTAAATTCATAATGTAAATACTTCTTAACTTCTAAGAGTAGAAGGAATCTTAAAATGTTATCACATGGATATTTCATACGTAGGATCATGCCAACGAAAGAAGAGGTTCACATACCTCGCGACGATTGTCGACAAGTAGCAAAATGCTCCAAAGTACATCAACCTTGAGCTATTCCATTCTTCAAGTAGGATACGCTATACTTAGTACTTCAACCTATCATGGCCACAATACGTCCATTAACCTCTTACTTTAAACGTAGAATATCCTAAGTGCCAAGTCACTAAATTCTACGGAAAATCGGACAGCACCTCCTTTGTTTCTACTCACTTTGCCACCTTTTTCAAGGTCGAATACAATAACCAAACAGCCCCAATTGGCTCACAACAATATAGAAGGTAGTCCAATACAAATGAATAACCAAACAGCCCCAATTGGCTCACAATTTGTAGGTAGTCCAATACAAATGAATAACAAACTAATACAAACTACAAGTCCAAATTCGGCCACCTTGAGTTCAACAATACTAATTCTTATCCAATTTCCATTTCAATCCAACTTGGTAGCATAACATGATATCAAGTCGCATTTGATTAATATAACCACAATCTTCAAGTAAGTGACATGCGACGATTTCTAATAAACGACCAATTTGTAATACAACTTAACATGGCTTACATTACATTTCGGATTTCCAAGGCTACAATCAATCCATAATCTTTATAAACTTCAACACATATACTTCATGCTAGCAACATGCAAAGATAACAACAATAATACAAATAATCTTGTAACACTTTAAAAGACAAGATTATACCTTAACGATTCTTAATCCAATTCCAAATCCGAAGTCGCTCCTTAGTAGTTTAGAGCCTCTCCAAGACACTTCAATCCACTCCTTGAGACCCTTAGAACCATACCAACAATTTTCCTTCAAACTTCCAATTCAAAACCTAGAAAGCCACTAGGTTTTCACTTTGCGACTAATACGAAAACTCTCTTTTTCCGGGATTTTCCTATTTAGATACACTTACTATACCCTTAGGTACCTTGGTTTAAAGTGGGGAGGTTATTGGTCAACAATAGAAAATTTTCTCTTCAAACCCTTAGCAAAACCGTGAGCCTCACTTAGCACAAGAACAAGATTTCAAAATATTTTCTAAGTGTTATGACAAGTCTTGCTACTAGTACTACTATATAGTTCAATGGAGGGTCAATATTTGCACATATGTGTGGTTAGGATGAAACTCTTTTAATTATCAAGACTTTGGTCCCATTGACTAAGTCAACATTGTCAAGCTCTCTACTGCAAGACTTGGTCATCTAAACAATGGTCAAGTGACCCTTTGCCCATGTAATTTTCGTCCAAGACATTATAAGGGGGTGACACATGTCGCCTCCCATTCGTCCATATAATTCTCAGAACCCTCGTGGGCCCCACAAAACGTAAAATTCTCAAAGGGCCCCACAATAAATCAAAACCGTACAACCTAATTTCCATAATGATAAAACATTCCATAATCCTCAATTAATGCATTTTGAGAACCTAATTCTCACCAACGAACATTTTTCCTTTCCGATGTTCGGAAGATTTTCCGTCGGAAAAACAAGTCTTCCTTTCGTACCCTTTTCAAGTCTTGCGATCCTTACTTACATTCTCTTAAACATGTCCTGGAGTTACGGGGTGTAACATTCTTCCCCCCTTAGAAACATTCGTCCCCGAATGTTCTTTCGGAGTCCAATCTAAATAGATAGCGACATAGTCTCCTTTTTACTACACCCTTCATACAACATATGCCACCCATGGCCACATAACAATACTCATACTAACATGCATACATAACTTCCATACCGATTCTGGCCTCTAATCCCTGGAGTCACTCTATAAAACAATATAAGGCCATTTCCGGCTTTCACAACCTGGTTCCAGTGGAACGCGTCCACGAACCCGTAAAACAATTAACTAGACTTGGGCCTTGCACCCTCGTGACCTTGTCACGTAGCGGAACTACTACCAACTGATCCTACTCCATTCCAGGCCATGGGGAGACCCGTAATAGGTCCTCAACCCGACTCAACGTCGCACTTAACTCTTATCCTTGGTCTGACTTAAAATCTTATTGCCAGAGAAAGCCTTATATACCTAAGGTCTCGGCAGTAATCAATATTCTTAGGCTCGCAATTTCCATGCTCCAAGCCTATCTTATCGCCTCCCAGAACGGGTACAAAACTTCTCATAATACCATAATCGTGTCGTTGATCACAAGAACCATTACTTACTCTATACGGACCTCATCCGCATTTCATTTCTTAAGCCTACTACGCAGCCTTAATCTATTTACATGACATTCCGTTAGTTCCTTAACATGGCTTTCTTAAGGGTTCACTACCCTATCAGACAGCTCATCCTTTCCCAATAATCTCAAAATAAACCACAAGACCTTGGCGAAAATTCATTAACTATTCCATACCTTCCCGGTATCTAGTTAGTCTTTACCAATTCCTGGTAATCTAAAATCATTCTAGGCAACACGATCCGACTTCATACATAAACCGTATAGATGTATGTTACAATACCAACTATACTATAATAATTACCAACCCGATACGCAATCCACATAGTCATTCGGTCATCGCTCTTTCTCGTAGTCGCAATCAACATAACTCGTTAGGAGAGACGACCCTAACAACACGCCTCTATGGCACGATCTCGAGTGAGAAGAATGGAAACTAATCCTAAATGTCCTGCAGCCCTCACGATTATAGATGTGGTGCACAACACACCGATAATCAAGACTCTACTAGACACGGTCAGACACTTTCCGAGGACTAATCGCTCGATACCACTTTTGTCACGACCACCGCGATCACGATCGTGCCCTACCCGGGCACCCTTACGTAAACATCGAGATAATCACGGAACATACATGAAACTTATAAATAAAACAACGGAAGTAAACAACAGTCACCGATAGGCTACCTTCACGGACGTACATACATAAACGGCGATTGCCTTTCTTTACAAACAGCGGACCACATATGTGACTACGGACTTAAGAATTACAACTATGGCGGGACAGGGCCCTGCCATACCCCTTAATATACATAGCCATGACAACTCCGGAACATCGGAGCCATCTAAAAATGCTGAACCAGGATCCTAAGCTCGCGGATCCACAGTGTGTACCTAAACTGCGGACATTTAACGCAGCCGGCGGGCCGATAACAAAAATTTAATATGGAACAAAAATAACGTGCAAGAATCAAATCATAACTATACAAAAGAATGCCATTTTTAACTCTTGAGGTCACTCGTATATTAACCGTTCCATTCCTTCTTTCCATAAGATTTAACAACATATTCTTACATACTTACTTAAGAGTTTAATCCAAATTTTTCACATAACTTGCATATCTTACATAACATAATCCGCCGCTTTGTGGGGCTCGGTGTCTTGTGGAATCATATAACATAATCCGCCCGCTGTGGGGCTCGGTGTCTTGTGGAATCATATAACATAATCCGCCCGCTTTGCAGATCTTGTGGAATCATATAACATAATCCGCCACTTTGTGGGGCTCGTGCATCGTGGAATCATATAACATAATCCGCCCGCCGGGCTCGTGTCTCGTGGAATCATATAACATAATTTGCCCGCCGTGGGCCTTGTAAGATGACGTAACCCACCTGTGAAGGCTCGGGTAATATGGCGTAATCCGACCTATGTGTAGGCTCGGTGTATCTCATAACGTAATCCGCCTATTTGTAGGCTCGTGTATTTCATAACGTAATCCGCCTATTTGTAGGCTCGGTGTATTTCATAACGTAATCCGCCTAATTGTAGGCTCTGTATTTCATAACGAATCCGCCTAATTGTAGGCTCGGTGTGATTTTCCTTACATAACATTTTCAAACCATCTTTTCACTTCTTCTTAAGTCGTCATAACAACTTCCCATAAAGCTATTATAACAACCTTTCATTTTAGAGAACTTAAGACACTTTTATTCTTACAACATTAGGAAAACTAGATCCAAAATACTACGACATACATACTTAAAAAGAATCATAGAACTCCTTTCTTTTAAAGCTCAAGTCACATACTCTTTTGGAAGCCATCTTCTTATCTTTTGAAATAAATTAAGCCATACTTTGTAAAATTAAGTCATTTCCACTTATAAAATCAAGGCTTATAGCCTTAACACTCGTGAGCATACACTCTTTCAAATCATGTCGCTTATACTTTAGAAATCAAGTCCCATAATCTTGAAAAATAAAGTTTCATAATCCTTTAAAGAAAATCAAAGTTCATAGTCTTAAAACTTCATAACATAAATTCTTTAAAGTCCATTTACTTATACTTGTAAAATCATGTCATCTACACTTTTAAAACCAATCCCATTTTCACATATAAATTCAAGTCATTTTCAAACATAAAAATCAACTTACATACTTACTTTAAATAAATCAAGATACATAGCCCTTAAATCAAATCTCATAATTTCCTAACCATCCTTACCAACGTCTCCCATAAGACCTAGTAAAGACTTAGGACAATTTAAACATACTCTTAACTTAAATTCATAATGTAAATACTTCTTAACTTCTAAGAGTAGAAGGAATCTTAAAATGTTATCACATGGATATTTCATACGTAGGATCATGCCAACGAAAGAAGAGGTTCACATACCTCGCGACGATTGTCGACAAGTAGCAAAATGCTCCAAAGTACTTCAACCTTGAGCTATTCCATTCTTCAAGTAGGATACACTATACTTAGTACTTCAACCTATCATGGCCACAATACGTCCATTAACCTCTTACTTTAAACGTAGAATATCCTAAGTGCCAAGTCACTAAATTCTACGGAAAATCGGACAGCACCTCCTTTGTTTCTACTCACTTTGCCACCTTTTTCAAGGTCGAATACAATAACCAAACAGCCCCAATTGGCTCACAACAATATAGAAGGTAGTCCAATACAAATGAATAACCAAATAGCCCCAATTGGCTCACAATTTAGAAGGTAGTCCAATACAAATGAATAACAAACTAATACAAACTACAAGTCCAAATTCGGCCACCTTGAGTTCAACAATACTAATTCTTATCCAATTTCCATTTCAATCCAACTTGGTAGCATAACATGATATCAAGTCGCATTTGATTAATATAACCATAATCTTCAAGTAAGTGACATGCGACGATTTCTAATAAACGACCAATTTGTAATACAACTTAACATGGCTTACATTACATTTGGTTCCAAGGCTACAATCAATCCATAATCTTTATAAACTTCAACACATATACTTCATGCTAGCAACATGCAAAGATAACAACAATAATACAAATAATCTTGTAACACTTTAAAAGACAAGATTATACCTTAACGATTCTTAATCCAATTCCAAATCCGAAGTCGCTCCTTAGTAGTTTAGAGCCTCTTCAAGACACTTCAATCCGCTCCTTGAGACCCTTAGAACCATACCAACAACTTTCCTTCAAACTTCCAATTCAAAACCTAGAAAGCCACTAGGTTTTCACTTTGCGACTAATACGAAAACTCGCTATGTCCCGCATTTTCCTATTGAGATACACTTACTATACCCTTAGGTACCTTGGTTTAAAGTGGGGAGGTTATTGGTCAACAATATAAAATTTTCTCTTCAAACCCTTAGCAAAACCGTGAGCCTCACTTAGCACAAGAACAAGATTTCAAAATATTTTCTAAGTGTTATGACAAGTCTTGCTACTAGTACTACTATATAGTTCAATGGAGGGTCAATATTTGCACATATGTGTGGTTAGGATGAAACTCTTTTAATTATCAAGACTTTGGTCCCATTGACTAAGTCAACATTGTCAAGCTCTCTACTTGCAAGACTTGGTCATCTAAACAATGGTCAAGTGACCCTTTTGCCCATGTAATTTTCGTCCAAGACATTATAAGGGGGGTGACACATGTCGCCCTCCCATTCGTCCATATAATTCTGTAACCCTCGTGGGCCCCACAAAACGTAAAATTCCTCGGGTGGGCCCCACAATAAATCAAAACCGTACAACCTAATTTCCATAATGATAAAACATTCCATAATCCTCAATTAATGCATTTTGAGAACCTAATTCTCACCAACGAACATTTTTCCTTTCCGATGTTCGGAAGATTTTCCGTCGGAAAAACAAGTCTTCCTTTCGTACCCTTTTCAAGTCTTGCGATCCTTACTTACATTCTCTTAAACATGTCCTGGAGTTACGGGGTGTAACAATAATACTCACTCAACCAGAGGTGAATAATTATTACAGCTACCTCTGAAATCAAAAACACCGGCCCGAGGGTGAATGCAATACTGAGACTCACCTGAGTTCCTAACCCCGCCTGGTAATACCTCCAGAAAAAGAAATCGCCGTAAACTGGGCTCCACTGCCCGTCATAAAGTAAAAGTAGGAACCCCGTGCAGTCTTACAACCTTCCTGATATATAACATCTCGCATAACCCTCCGCCGAGTAAACAGTCCTGACTGAAAGACAAGATGGGCTGACCTCATCGGCCCGACTACTGGTCAATCGTATCCACGAACTCGTACGATGGTCAACTAAACTTGGGCCTAACACCCTCGTGACCCTATCACAAAGCGGGACCACCACAAATTTTCCTTACTTCAAACCGGGCTGCGGGTTGACCCGCAATATGGCCTCAACCCGACCCATTTATCGCGCCAAGCTCTTGTTTTCCGATCCGCAACAATCTCACCATCAAGTCACGAAAACCTAGTGGTATTCTTAGCTCAACTACCCTCTTTCATTTCACACCACTCAGGGACTTATCACACAAATATATCTCACGTATACTATGCACTCCAATAAGGGTCAAACATAAACATAAATCTTTTACTCAAGATGGCCTCGCCTCTAAGGTCTCCACGTATAAAATTCTAAGGCTCACACTTTCCCTATCCCCAATCTTACCCTTATAACTAACCATAATTTCTAATCACAATTAACATAATGCTATCTGAACATAACACTTAAAATATACTCATCTTATCACACATACTAATCTCTAGAGGGTTAAGGATATACCTGTATCTACTGCTTCACTCCCCTTTGTCGTTCTAATCAATCCTGCCCTGTTGGGCGCATAGCTAGGGAAGGTGATGAACTAGCCACTGATCCTGAAGGCTGAGTCTCTACATCCGCGCCACATCTAGTCGGACAATTTCTCGCAAAATGGCCCTGCTGGCCGCAAGCATAACAAGCTGTCGAAGAAGTACGACACTCCCCACAATGACACCTACCACAACGGCCACACCGAGGTGGGGGTGGCCTCCTCTGGCTAACACCCCTTCCTCTCCGAACCACTGAATCCACAACTGATCTGGTAGGCTGAGTCCTCCTTCTTGCATCCCTCCTACTTGAACATTCTCTCGTCACATGGCCCTGACGGCCGCAGGTAAAACAAGCACCAACAAAAAGACGACATTCCCCGGGATGACGCCTGCCACACTGTGAACACTGAGGGAAAACTGAACCTGGCTGGCTAGAACCTACGTATAGCTGTGATCCAGAAGCCCTGGAGCTCTGACCAACTCCTGCATACCGAGCGTCACGAAGTGCGGAGGACCACTCAATCGGCGGAGGCGCATAACCGATCTGGCTGAGAAGGTCCGCCTCGAAAGTTACCAAAGGACCTGCATTACGCCCTCTTCTGCTGATCTTGGTTAACCCATCGATCCCTACGTTTCTCGGCCTGCTGCGCATAAGCCTGTACGCAGGCCATGCTCATGCCTGACTGAAGAGCTACTCTTGCACAACCCTCTCTTAGATAGTCATCAAGACCCGTGATAAATCGGTACATAATATACTCTTGTTGCTAAATCCTTAGCTAGTAATGTGGTCGTCTCTTTGCAATCCATACTTTACGCTCATCGGGTCGTAACGAAGGTTCAAATATCATGGCCGCAGAGGGAATCGCTGCACGTGCTAGACTCTTTGGGCTGGCGACGTCGCGAGAACTCCCGAATGAAGCACCACCTCGGTGATGATTGGGCATGTTCCTCGTAACCCTCTCGTGCTCTACTCGCCTCCTCTGCTTGCCTTGCCCAGGCGGGTTGCCTTGCGTGGAGGCATAACTGGTAAGGGAAAGAAATACGTTAGAGGGGTCCAACTTATAACATAGCTCTAAGGCACGATCTCAGAGTGAGAAGAATGGAAACCAATCCTAAATATCCTATGGCCTCCTGATTATTGGTGTGGTGCACAACACACCGATAATCAAGACTCTACTAGATACGGTCTGTAGACACTTTCCGAGGATTAACTGCTCTGATACCACTTTTGTCACGACCCGAACCCGGGCCCGTGACTGGTGCCTTACCCGGGCACCCAAGTAGACATACATCAGAGTAACCAACGGAAAATAAAACAAGACATGAAACAATATGAAGTGAGAAACAGTTTATCTAAGAAAAGTTGCCTTTCGGCATATATATATATAAAAACTTGAACAGTTACATCCCTTTTACAAGCCTGCCCACAACAGTACTACAGACCTCTAAGAATGTTATAACAACAATGGCGGGACAGGGCCCCGCCATACCCCTGAATGTAAGTACCTACAACGACAGGGGACTATACCAAAGATAAGCCTCCGGAGACACGGAGCTTCCCAAAACGCTGAACTGTGACCCTATGAGCGAATAGCTGGTGTACCTCTACCTGCGGCATGAACGCAGCCCCCCGAAGGAGGTCAGTACAACAGGTACCAAGTATGTGAAATTGTAAAGTACTTTAAATGAAATCATATCATTTTAAAACCAATTTTACAAATATGTACGAAACAACCAATGTAACCGCACATAGTGCCACAACATAACCAAAAGCAAAAATAGATATAACATAACTGGTCCAGTTGTTAAGAATTTCAAGGTGTTTAAAGAGACTAGTGTGTAGTTCGTTAAATCTAGTTCCCAACGCAACAAACCGTTCGTCGATAGGACATCGGAGTCAAAAGTTATGGAAGTTACAAGTTAGGTGCGCAGTCAGGCAAAACAGCAGTTTTCGGTTGAAGTGTACGCGCGCCGAATGCGGGGCAGCGCCGATTATCTTGGGGTTCGCAGGGGTTTCAGCACCGCGGCGCCGGAATGCAGGGCCGCGGCGCCGGAATGCGGGTGATTATTCTCTAAAGTGGAAGCGCCGCGGTGCCGAGGCGGGATTTTTGCGCAGAAAGGGGCGAAAAACAGGGGATATTTTGTTTAAAACCTATGGGAGGGTGACAAGTGTCCCTCCCATCCTTTTTACCAGAAAGTGGTCCTATTTTAGGGCCAAGTCTTGGAAGACTTGGCCATTTCATTTCAAAACCCTCCCAAGAAAAACCCTCTCCCTTCTCTCTAGTTTTTTGATGAAAACCTAGCTTAAGAGGAAACTGTTGGAGCGGCGGCAAGAAGGAAAAGTGTGGGTAAACTTGTGGGAAGCGCTGGTAGACGAGTTTGACGGAAAAGAAGTGGAATAAAGGGGCTATTGTGGGTTTCTCCAAAGGTAAAAGTTTCCCCTTCTCTTGGTTATGAGTTATACTTGTTATAGTAGTTTAGAAATGAGCCTGAGGCTGTTATATTTTAGTAGTTTAGAATTGAACTCGAGGTCATTATATTTGAATAGATTTGGATCTTGTTGTCTTGTTGAAACCGAAAATGGGCATGTTAGCCTTAAGATTTTAACTTCAATTTGGTTACTAATTTGGTCGTCGCATGTTGTAAAGGGGGATTGTAGTCGTTGAAGATGTCTAGGGATAGATATCATGTTAGACCTAAGAACTTGGATTGGAAAAGAGTTGGAAAGGGGTTTAGGATTGGTTTATTGTTGGCCAAGAATGGCATGGAAATTATTGGTTTATTTTGTGTTGTTGTGGGGCGGAATTTTACACGTATTAGTAGGCGTGTAATCCCCTTGTATTTGCTGAATTAATTGAGCCTTAAATGTGGCGTTGGTTATTGAAATTCGGCCTTGAAAGAGGTGGCATAGTAAGTAGAAACAAAGGAAGTGTTGTCCGACTTTCCGTAGAATGTAGGGACCTTGCACTTAGTTATTCTACGTTCGAAGCTAGAGTTTGATAGACGTTTTATGACCCTTATAGGATTGAAGTACTACGGTAGCATATTCTACTTAAGGGGGAAAATCTTGTGAGCATTTTGCTTATTGTCGACAATCGTCGCGAGGTATGTGATTCTTCCTATCCTCTTCAGCATGATTATTTGTGAAATATATAGTGCAGTAGATGCACGTGTGTTAAAGAAATTTGATTTCCCTTGTTGTGCCTTGACTTGATATGAAGTGTAAAGGTCTTGATTGTTGAAAAAGTAGGAAAATCTTATTCGTTAGTAATAAGTACTCGGTGGTTAAAGAATAAGCCCCCTTGGTCTCATAAGGGCTTATAGTTGTAATTGGTTGGTTTAAAAACATAAAGTGTTATAACGGCTTTATGGGAAGTTTGTTATAACCACTTTATGTAGGTAAAATGATGGTTTGTTGATTTCAAAAGATAAGAGGCTCGACGTATTATTGACCTAAATGGTGTTGAAAAGTGTGAAACCTCATTCATGAGAAATGAGTACTTGGTTGTTAAAAGAATAATGTTGCATAAATTTTGGAAATGGGAATAAGAATCGAACAAGCCAATGCAGCGTTAATAAAAGAAAGAAGTAATGACAATTTATCATGTTAAAACCAGTAGAAACCTCCATCTGCATAGAAGCTAAGATAAGACAAAATTGTATTACATTTCCTAGATCATGGCTGCTCTAATAAGAATTATTGTAATCAAGTTTTGATCTTCTTAAAAATCCCAAGGTAAGGAACTCGATTTCTAAAAGAAAAGAGACTTAAGAATTGGAAGTGTTTTGTTTTAAAAGAAAGGCATGGTTTTGTCTTGTATTGTTTTAAAACATAAAGTGTTATAATAACTTTATGGGTAGCCCACGGGTATGCTTCCACTATATCGATCCTCTTGGACATACTGACACGTTGGGTAGCCCACGGGTATGCTTCCATTAGGAGTGTTATTGTTACACCCCGTAAGTCCATGACATGTATAAGAGAATGTACGTAAGGAAACAAGACTTGGAAATTGATACGAAAGGAAGAATTGTTTTTCCGACGGAAAATCTTCCGGACGTCGGTAAGGGAAAAATGTTCGTTATTGAGAATTGGGTTCTCAAAAGGCATTATTTGAAAAATATGGAACTTATTAACACTATGGAAATTTATTTTTACGGATTTGGTCACGTGGGGCCCACCCGAGGAATTTTACATTTTTGTGGGGCCCACGAGGGTTACAGAATTTTATGGACGAATGAGAGGGCGACACGTTCCACCCCCTCCATGATGTTGGACGAAATATTGCAAGGGTGTTATGTTCATTTGACCTATGTAGATGATAAGTCTTCTAAGCTTGATATTGTTGACAAGTCAACTTGTCCACCTAGGCTTGATCCAAGTGAAACTCATCCTAACCTCACATTTGTTTAAGTCTAAGCCCTCCATTGTGTTATAAGTATACTACTAGTAGCAAGACAAGGTCTTGAAGACTTAGAAAAATTAGAGAACATTGTGTTCTTCACAATTATCTCTCGGGTTTGACCTATCTCCCACACAATTTTTTTGTAGTTTTGATCCATTAGCCACAAGACTTTAACCCAATGTCCCTTAGGGTATTGTAAGGATATCTCAATAGAAAGATTTCGGAAAAACGGAGTTTTCACGTTAGTCGCAAGGCGGAAACTATTGGAGTTCTTCAACTTTGAAGTTGGAACTTGAATATGGGTTCTTCATAGGCCTCTAAGGAGTGCTTGGAGCGGATTGGAACCTAAGGAAAGGAGCTAAGAATTGCTAAGGCGCGACTTTGGAATCTTGGAAATTTTTAGGGCTTTGAAAGGTATATTCTTGTCGTTTTAGCCATTAAGTTTACTTATTGTTGTAGCTATGGTTATTAGCAAGCATGAGATGTATATTATATAGTTGGATTAGTGTATTGGCTATTGGAACCCTAAATCCGAAAACTAGCATGTTAGCCTTAAGACTACAATTCAAGTTGATTATTCGTTAAGTCGTCGCATGTTGTGTAAGAAGGAAATTGTAGTTGTTGAAGTGGTTTATAACTATATAACATGTTGACCTTAGAACTTGGAATTTGAAAAGGGCTGGAAAAGACTTTGAATTGTTAGTATGTAGTTGGTGAGAATGGCTTGGAGTTTTAAACTACTTGGTATGAATTGTGGGGCGGAATATTACACGTATTGTAAGGCGTGTAATCCTCTTTGGTTGGTTGTTGTTTGGAGCCTTAAATGTGGCATGTTTGGTTATTGTATTCGACCTTGAAAAAGGTGGCAAAGTGAGTAGAAACAAAGGAAGTCTTTGCCCGATTTTCCGTAGAATTAGAGACCGTATACTTAGTATTATTCTACGTTGAGACTAGAAGTTGATAGTCTTGTTGTGACCATTATAGGTTGACACTTCTACGTACGGCGTATTCGGCTTAGCTTATGGATTTAGCCGAAAAGGTATGTGAACTATCTCCTTTTCTAGCATGATTCCTTAAGATTAAGAAAGTATGTTCTACTCCTTAAATGATCCATTCCTTGGTTGTATTTGGATTGCCTAGAATAGAATTTGTTCTATGTACTTCCTTGATTGTACTTTGATGTTTAAATTGTAAGTTGTAAAATCCATTTTCTTAGTGAAGTTTGGATTCTTAAAAGTGAAAGTATTTTACTTAAAGTACATAGAGTCTTGAAAAGGAAGTGGTTTCCAAATCTTTTGGGCTAGTGCCTTAGTCCCAAAATCCTAAAGGTCATTATAATGACTTTAGGGGAGTTAAAGGAGTGATTTTCTTAATTGTTTTAAGAGAGGAGAAATGACATGATTTAAGAGAAGTAACTTGTTTTAAAGGTGTGAGTTACTTGAGGTTTAAAAGTAGAAGAAACTTGTTTTCTAAATGTTAAGAGACTTGAAGTATTTTGAAAGTTAAGAACTTGATTTTGTAAGTATGTGATACTTGGTTTTAAAAGTATAAGTCTCTTGGTTATAAAAAGGAATGGATATGTCTAAAACCATAAAGGGTTATAACGGCTTTATGGGAAGTTGGTTATAACGGCTTTATGGAAGGTTTAGAAAGTTGTCTATTTTGATTAAAGGGAATAAGTTGCCTAGTTTGTGAGAATTTGAAGTTACTTGGTTTCAAGCTTTGAAATGAGTTTCAAAAAAATATAGTAACTTACTTTGAAGAATAGACACGCCTTGATACTACGGGTGTTAGTATCTTGGGATTTTTCATAAAAAGGAGTCTTTTGAAAAGAATGTACGTACGTAGTACTTTGGCCTATTTAATTGAGAATTTGTCTAAGTGTGCCTTGATTAGTACTTTGGCTTGATAAATTGAGAATTTGTCTAAGAGTGCCTTGATAAGTACTTTGGCTTGTCAAATGAGAATTATTCTATTTGTGCCCTGATAAGTACTTTGGCTTGTTAAATGAGAATTATTCTATTTGTGCCCTGATAAGTACTTTGGCTTGTCAAATGAGAATTATTCTATGTGTGCCTTGATAAGTACTTTGGCTTGGTTAATTGAGAATTATTTCCATTTGTGCCTTGATAAGTACTTGGCCTGATTAGTTGAAAATTGCCTATGTGTGCTGGAAATAGCCGGTTGTGTGCTATTGGTATATCAGTTGTTTCGGGGTCATTCCCCGGGTTTGTGGCATTTGCAGTTTCCGTGGAATTGCTACCCACGATGCGAGGAATACCTCATGCGGGTCCGTAAGGACTTATGCGGGTGAAATAGTCCCATGCGGGCGGGTCCAGCCTATGCGAGGAATACCTCATGCGAGTCCGTAAGGGCTTATGCGGGTGAAATAGTCCCATGCGAGGAATACCTCACGCGGGTCCACGCGGGTGAAATAGTCCCAGTGAAATAGTCCCAGGAGTAGGATGGCTAAATGATACTGCGGGCGGATGGTCCTGTTTTGATCATGAGCTTCCTATTTCATATTGTAAGGATACTACTGTTTACTCTCATTGTTAGTAAGGCACAATGTGTTGTAATTTGATTATCATATATGTCCCCGGATTTGTTTGTGTTACCCTATGGTCATGCTTTTACGATGTGGGATTCCGGGGCATGAGACCACGTGGTATTTAGGACACGGGTGGGACTTGGTGTTCATGTATCCTTATTGGTGTTATTACATCATGGACTGCCGGCAGTGAGGAAGGATTCCACGGGCATGATTGATATTATGGGCGTGAGACCCATAGTTATATTTGAGTAGTGACTTTGAGGGTCTGCGTCCCTGACTTGATATGACTGCTTATGTGTTATGTACTGTAGGTTGGCTATCATACATGTCTCCTGCTTTGTTTAGACTATTATGATTTCATTACTGATTTCATCGCTCACATACTTGGTACATTTTTCGTCTTGACCTCCTTTCGGGCTGCGTTCATGCCGCAGGTTTAGGTACGCTGTTTGGTGATCGGCAGGTGTAGGACCCTGCTCAGAGTTTTTGGATAGCTCCTTCTGTTCGGGAGTTATCTTTTTGGTATAAGTTCTTTCAGTACAGGCTTTTGTACAGTTATGGGTACGGCGGGGCCTTGTCCCGTCATAGTTCAGTATAACTCTTAGAGGTCTGTATTCATATGTGGGATTGGACTCATGTACGGTGTAGTGTCTTTTGTTTATGTATATATGGCAGCCTTGTCGGCTTTGCCCTTGCACGTACGTTGGTTTTAAGAAAAAAAAAGTGAGGTGTTATTTAATTTCCGCAGTTTTACTTGTGTTGTTAAGGTAGAAGGGTGCCCAGGTAGGGCACCAGTCACGGGCCCGGGGTCCGGGGTGTGACAGTTATCTTGTAGTTGTTTGGACATACTGACACGTTGGGTGGCCCACGAGTATGCGTCCACAGTGAGTATTACCTTGTATTTGTTTGGACATACTGACACGTTGGGTAGCCCACGGGTATGCTTCCACAGTGAGTAGTATCTTGTTATTTGATTGGACATACTGACACGTTGGGTAGCCCACGGGTATGCTTCCACAGTGAGTATTGTTTTGTTAGTTGTTTGGACATACTGACACGTTGGGTAGCCCACGGGTATGCTTCCACAGGGATTGTTATCTTGTTATCTCCTTTGGGCATACCGACACGTTGGATGGTCCACGGGTATGGGCCCACTAGGACGGTTCCAGGGCCATGCTTATACCGAGGTGAGATGCCGGGGCATGCGGCCATTGTGCGGGTTAAATTCCCGGGTTGTATTTGAGTGATGATTTCACGGGCATGAGTCCCTATCTTGATATGACTGCTTATATGTTGTGGTGCTGTAGTTTGGTTATCATACATGTCTCCTGCTTTATATAGACTATTATGATTTCATTTACTGATTTTTGATTTCACATACTTGGTACTGTTATGATCGACCTCCTTCGGGCCGTTCATGCCGCAGTTGAGGTACATAGCTTGCGATCCGCACTCTTAGGATCGCTGTTCGGTTCTGAAGCTCCATATCTCCTAAGCTTGTCCTGTGGTACGGTTCCCTGAAGTGGTATACTTTTGTATATTCAGGGGCATGGCGGGGCCCTGTCCCGTCATTATGGTTTCAAAATTTTTAGGTGCAGAGTTGTTGTGGGCAGGTTTGTAAGGGATGTAACTGTTCAAGTTTTCATTTATGGGCAAAAAGGTAACCGTTTGGGTTAGCCTGTTTTCTTATTTCACTGTTTTCTTTCATGAGTTTTTTTATTTCCGCTGGTTTTTCTCTGATGTTGTATCACTAGGGTGCCCGGGGTAAGGCACCAATCACGGGCCCGGGTTCGGGTCGTGACATAATCGATACAGAAACTCCGTGCAGTCTCACAATCTCCCTGATATACAATCTAGCATAATCCTCAGCCGAATACGTAGTCCTGACTGGAAGAAAGTGGGCTGATTTCGTCATCCTGTCTATAATAACCCAGATGGAATCACACTTCCTCCGAAAAGAGGTAACCACAGAACAAAATCCATGTTGATCACCTCCCACTTCCATGTCGGAATATCAATCGCTGCAATAGCCCACCGCTTTGGTGCTCAACTTGACTGGAAAATTCGACACCGGCAACAAACTCTGCCATGTCCCTCTTCAGGCCATCCCACCAATACATATATCTGAGGTCATGGTACATCTTAGTCGACCCCGGATGAATAGAGTAACGAGCACTGTGTGCCTCCCCCAGAATCTGCTGACGAAGTCCTGCAACATCGGAAACACACAATCTGCCCTCAAATCTTAGCACCCCATCAGGCGCTACCTCAAATAGAATCTTCTCCTCTCGAAGAGCCGTATCTCGATACCGTATCAGAACTGGGTCCTCATACTGTCGCCTCTTCACCTCCTCAACGATGGAAGACTCGACAATCTCACAAACCCGTACCCCACTATCTTCGGTATCGACCAACCGAACCCCAAGGCTCATTGCGATGGATCTCGATGGACCGTGTCCCGCCTATCCGCTGCACCTCCGATGCACTCCCATCGATCTACGACTCAAAGCATCTGCGATCACATTGGCTTTTCCCGGATGGTATAGGATATCAACATCATAATCCTTCAACAACTCTAACCACCGTCTCTGCCGCAAGTTCAGCTCCCTCTGCCTGAAGATGTACTGGAGGCTCTTGTGGTCTGTATAAATATCCACATGAACCCCGTATAAATAATGTCTCCAAATCTTCAAGGCATGAATAACTGCGGCCAACTCTAAGTCGTGAGTAGGGTAATTCCTCTCATGCTTCCGTAGCTGTCGGGAAGCATAGGCTATTACCTTGCCGTGCTGCATCAATACGCACCCTAGCCCGATACCCGAGGCATCACAATAAATCACGTAGCCCTCTAACCCCTCGGGAAGAGTAAGAACTGGAGCCGTCGTCAACTTTTCCTAAGCCCTTCTCACAAGCTTCTGTCCACTGGAACTTAGCTGCTTTCTGAGTCAGCCTAGTCAATGATGCTGATATCGAAGCGAACTGCTCCACAAACCTACGATAATAACCTGCAAGCCCCAAGAAGTTGCGCACCTCCGTCGGAGTAGTAGGTCTCGGCCAAGACTTGATCGCCTCAATCTTTGCCGTATCAACCTGAACACCGTCAACCCCAATAATGTGCCCCAAGAATGGCACTGAGGCCAACCAAAACTCACACTTGGAGAACTTGGCGAACAACTGCCGGCTCCGGAGGACCCCAAGTACTGTCCTCAAGTGATATGCATGCTTCTGCTCTATGCGCGAATAAACCAGGATGTCATTAATGAATACTATAACAAACGTATCCAAGAATGGCTTGAACACCCGGTTCATCAAATCCATAAATACCGCTGGAGCGTTGGTCAAACCGAAAGACATCACCCCGAACTCATAGTGCCCATACCGGGTCCTGAATGCAGTCTTTGGGATATCTGTCTCTCTAACTCACACCTGATGATAACCAGACCGCATGTCTATCTTGAAGAAAAACCTCGCACCCTGCAACTGGTCAAACAAATTATCAATCCTGGGGAGGGGGTATCTATTCTTGATGGTTACCTTATTCAACTTCCTGTAGTCAACACACATGCTCAGCGTTCCATCCTTCTTCTTTACAAACAAAACCGGCGCTCCCCAGGGAGAAGAAAAACAAACTTGGTCTCTGGTCCCCCTCCCCCACCTACCCACTCATCCGCTACCTACTAGAAAATCCCATCAAGATAGATTGAATCGACGACCTATACTTCAACTAAAGGCACTGACATGAAACTAAAATGACCACATCGTCAACCGCAATTAGGCTATCCGAGAATCCGACTAAAAAGCCTAAATTAGCGAATTCACCTCCATTTGGACTAATTTGGAAACATTGGGCAATTAAACACTAGGCCTGATAAAACCTTTTTCCAGCAAATCTTTCAGCTGGTCCTTCAACTACCTCAACTCAGCAGGTGCCATCCGGTACGGCGGAATAGATATAGGCCGAGTGTATAGCAACGTGTCAATACAGAACTCTATCTCCCTCTCGGGAGAAATACCTGGGAGATCATCTGGGAATACATCCGGAAACTCTCTAACCACTGGAACTGACTGAAGAACTGACACCACAGCCTCTGTATCGAATACCCGAACCAGATGATAGATGTACCCTTTCTTTACCATCTTCCTAGCATTGAGGTAAGAAATAAACCTACCCCTCGGCGATGTTGTATTGCCCTTCCACTCGATAACTGGCTCACCAGGAAACTGGAATCGGACCAACCTGTCTCTACAGTCAACGTTGGCATAACAAGAAGCCAACCAGTCCATACCCATAATGACATCAAAATCTGTCATCTCCAACTCTATCAAGTCTGCTAGGGTCTGACGACTGTATATAAACACCGGGCAATCTTTGTACACCCGCTCAGCTAACACCGAATCACCCACTGGCGTATGTTACACCCCGGAATTTCAGGATATGTTTATAAGAACGTACGCAAGACTCAAAAATGTTAATGTTTGAGACGAGTAAAAATTTATCGAAATTTTGGAAATTGTCGGAAAACGAAATATGGCGACGAACGGGAGGGCGACACGTGTCACCCCCCTTTGTAGTCTTGGGCGAATTGTGCATGGGTAGAGTGGTCATTTGACCATATTTTTATGATGAAAGTCTTGCAAGGCTTAGAGCTTAACAACATTGACCAAGTCAATGACCCCACTTAGCTTGATTTAAATGAATCTCATCAAAACCACACAAGTGTCTTAATCTTAACCCTTCCTTGTGTATTATAAGCTTACTAGTAGTGCAAGACCTTGCCATTCTCCACACTTAGAAAATATTTTGAAATCTTGTTCTTGTGCAATGTGAAGCTCACGGTTTTAGCTAGGGTTTGGAGAGAAAATTTTCAATTGTTGTCCAATAACCTCCCCACTTTAAACCAAGGTACCTAAGGGTATTGTAAGTGTATCTCAATAGAAAGATCCCGGAAAAATGGCGTTTTCGTATTAGTCGCAAGGCGGAAAGTTAAGGAGTTCTTCAACTTTGAAGTTGGAACTTGAAGATGAGTTCTTCATAAGCTTCTAAGGGTTGCTTGGAGTGGATTGGAACGTCGAAAGGAGGAGCTAAAGTTGCTAAGGATCGACTTGTAGTCTTGGATCATATTTGGGCTAAATGAGGTATAATCTTCGTCTTACTTTTGTAATTGAAGATTCCATGTTATTATAAGTTAGAAATGATCATGTGATATGTGTTATGAAGTTTGATAAGTGTTATGGAATTTTAGGAGCTCAAAACCGAAATGACATGTTTAGCCTTTTGAAATTGAAATACAATTTTGGTCGTTAATTAGAATCGTCGCATGTTTACCTACTTGAGGATTGTAGTAGTTGTAATCGATTGCGGCTTGATATCATGTTATACTAAACCACTTGGATTGAAAAGGGATTGGAAACGAATTTGTATTGTTGTCCCTATTTTTAGCCGAATGGACATTGTAGTTTAGACTAGTTTGTTTTATATTGTGGGGCGGAATTTTACATGTCTTGTTTAAGCGTGTAATCCCCTATTGTTAACTACTTTGTTGGGCCTTAAATGTGGCGTGTTTGGTTATTGAATTCTGCCTTGAAAAAGGTGGCAAAGTATGTAGAAACAAAGGAAGTGCTGTCCGATTTTCCGTAGAATTTAGTGACTTTGCACTTGGAATATTCCACGTTTGAAGTAAGAAGTTAATAGACGTACTATGGTCATTATAGGTTGACATACTACGCACGGCGAATTGGACTTAGCAAGTGGATTAAACCGAAGAGGTATGTGGAACTTGTTATACCCCGTATTTCCTGAGTATGTACGTGAGGACGTACGTACAAAAGTTCAAGCCTTAAGTAGGCATAAGGGACGAAATTGTGCACAACTAGCGAAAAGAATTGTTTTCCAACGAAAAGTTTTCCGGACCTTGCGAAGGGAAAATTACGGTTGCGACATTTATAATTTTTACGGATTTTTCCGAGAGATGAAATATTTTGGACCAATGAGAGGGCGACAAGTGTCACCCCAGCTGGCGATCAAGTCTTAAAATTGTGGGCACGTTTTTTTCATTTTTGTGGCCTAAAACATTTGGTCAATGTTTGCTAGATATTTTGTGGGTAGATAGATAAGGTGGGACCCACACAACACTTGTCCAAATCTTCACCCTCCACTTGCTTTGATCTTGGCCATTAAATGTCCTATAAATACCCCTTAAGTTCAAGACTTATTCTTCATCTCTTAAACATTTTCCAAGTCTCAAAGTCCCTCTCCCCCTCTTGAAAGCTCTCGTCCAAGCTCCCCCTTTGTGAGGCCCTCGGCCGAAACCCCCCCTTCCTAGTTGATCTTGTCGAAATACCCCCCCCCCCCTTGGTTGAAAAGTATTCTCCAAGTATTATCACTATTCCAAAATACCTTGGCCCAAATACCTTGTAGTATTCCAAAGTCACCTCTATACTAAAAGCCCGGAAAAATACTACTATACTTCCATTAGTCACTAAACGAAACCCTGGGGAAATCTTCATAGTTGGTTGAAGTATTAAGTAGAAGTTGTGTAGAACTTCTAAAGGTTTCTTGGAGCGTATTGGAGCGTACAGAATAGGAGCTAAACCTTGCTCAGGATCGACATTTAAACTTGGATAATTTTGGGCTTATCGAGGTAAATATCTTGTCCTTCTATTGTAATTGGAGATTACATATCGTAGTAATTTGGGATTAAGTATAAGATATAGAAGGATGGTATAAAAGAAGAGAATTGAACTGTACTTACATAGGACTGTATTTACAGTAGACTTGAGTAGTTTGACGGGTAGGGAGGAGCTGCCCAATTTTCCGTAGAAATATGAACCTCCTGCTTAGAATATTCTACAGAGTAGTCTAGACGTTGATAGACTTATATGACCGTTATAGGTTGAAGTTCTTCGAGTAGTGTGGTCTACTGAAAGGGTGGAAAAGGCGAGCAAGGTTAGAATACTTTGGAGCGTTTTGCTAATTGTCGATAATCGTCGCGAGGTATGTGATTCTTCCTATCCTCTTGAGCATGATATTTTAAAAGAATATATATAGTACGGTAGACGTGCGTGTGTTAACTGAACGTGGTTTTACTTCGATGTCTTTTGACTTGAGTTTTAAATAATAAGAATCTTGAAGTATTTCAAAAGAATTAAGAATCGTTTTTGAAAGAAGAGTAATACTTGGTTTTGAAAGCTTAAGAGTTATACTAGCTTTATGGGAAGTTAGGTATAACGACTTAAGAGAGATAAAAGGAACGGTTTACTTAATTGAATTGATATGAATTTTGTTAAAAAGTGTGAAACCTCATTCGTAAGTAATGAGTACTTGGTTTTTAAAGAATAATGTTTTACTGATTTCGGAAATGAGAATAAGTATCGAACGAACCACTGCAACGTTAATAAAGGAAAATGTATTGACAAATAAGTAATTATATTAAAACCAGTAGAAACCTCCATCTGCATAGAAGCTAAGATAAGACAAAATTGTATTACATTTCCTAGATCATGGTTGCTTTAATAAGATTGTTATAAACAAGAATAACCTACTCACACATAAGGCATATGTTACTCTAATTATTCTAAAAGAGAATTATGTTATTAAGTGATTAAGACTATGATCTATGAATCTTTTGAAAATAAGAAACTGGAGTAGTTGAAATTTTGCAACTTGAACTTTTGAAAAGAATGTTGTTACTTGACTTTAAAAAGGAAAGTGTTTTGGTTTAAAAAGGAGGGCATAATATTGCCTTAATTGATTTAAAATGAGCGTTTAAATGTTATGGCCGATTCTATACCGAGTTCAATTGGGACATCTTGGCACATTTTTGGTGTTGCAATTTTTGTCAAGGAGTTGGTAGGATATTTTGTGTAGTTGATGAGCAAGTGGGACCCACATACACATGTCCAAATCCTCACCCTACACTTGCCTACCACTTGTCTTAATCTTGGCCATTGATTGACCTATAAATACCCCCTTAGTTGAAGACTTATTTCATCCACACTTGAGCAATTTCCAAGTCTTGAAATCCCTCTCCCTCCCTCTTAAAGTTCTCGTCCAAATCACCCCTTCCCCCCACCCTTGTGAAGGCTTCGGCCAAACCCCCCCCCCCCCCTACCTAGTTGTTCTCGTAAAATACCCCCTCCCCCCTTGGTAGAAAAGTATTCTCCAAGTATTGTTACTATTCCAAAATACCTTGGCCCAAATACCTTGTAGTATTCCAAGGATACACCTATACTAAAATCCCAGAAATACTATTATACTTCCCTTCAGTCACAAAAACGAAACCCTAAGGAAAATCTTCATAGTCGGTTGAAGTGTTAAGTAGAAGTTGCGTAGAACTTCTAAGGGTTTTTTGGAGCGGGTTGGAGCGCCCAGAGTAGGAGCTAAACGTCGCTCAGGATCGACATTAAATCTTGGATAATTTTGGGCTTATCGAGGTAAATACTCTTGTCCTTATATTGTAATTGGAAATTACATACTGTAGTAGTATAGAAATGAATATAAGATTCATAGAAAAGAATTGAACTGTAATAGAAGGATATTAAAGAATAAGACTGAACTGTACTTACATATGACTGTATTTACAGTAGACTTGTGTAGTTTGACGGGTAGGGAAGTGCTGCCCAATTTTCCGTAGAATAAGGAATCTGTATCTAGAATTATTCTGCAGAGTAGTCTGGACGTTGATAGACTTGTATGACCATTATAGGTTGAAGTACTGCAAGTAGCATATTCTACTCGAAGGGTGGAAAGGGCTAGCCGGATTACAGTACTTTGGAGCGTCTTGCTAATAGTCGATAAATCGTCGCGAGGTATGTGATTCTTCCTATCCTCTTGAGCATGATATTTTAAAAGAAGAATATATATAGTACGGTAGACGTACGTGTGTTAACTGAACATGGTTTTACTTCGATGTCTTTTGACTTGAGTTTTAAATAATAAGAACCTTGAAGTATTTCAAAAGAATTAAGAATCATTTTTGAAAGAAGAGTAGTACTTGGTTTTGAAAACGTAAGAGTTATACTAGCTTTATGGGAAGTTAGGTATAACGACTTAGGAGTAATAAAAAGAATGGTTTATTGATCTCAAAAGATAAGAGACTTGATCTCAAAAGTGTTATACCCCGTATTTCCAGAGTATGTATGTGTGGGCGTACGTAGAAAGGTTTGAGCCTTAAAGTTAGGCAAGATTCGAAATTTGTACACAACCCCCGAAAAGAGTCGTTTTCCGACGAAACGTTTTCCGAACTTTGCGTAGGGAAAATTCCGGCTATGTCATTTATAATTTTTGCGGATTTTTCCGAGAGACGGAATATTTTGGACCAACGAGAGGGCGACACTTGTCACCGTCAAGTTGGCGGTTTATCTTGGCCGATTGGTGCCCATTTTCGTGGCATGTTTTGTGCCTTGTTTGGTGCCTTGTTTTGTGGAGTAGAGTTAGGGTGCACTTGGCTTGATCTTGGCCTTAGACTTGCCTTGCACTTGGCTTGATCTTGTCCATTGGTTTCCCTATAAATACCCCCCCCCCCCCCCCCCTTGTGAAGACTTCTTCATCCAAAAATGTTCTAAGTCTTGAAATCCTCCCCTCCCCCTCTTGAAGAGCTCTCGTCCAAAGAGTCTCCCCCCCTCCCCTTTTTCGTGAGGCCCCCTTGGCCGAGAGTTATCCCCCCCTCTCCTAGGGGTGTTGGCCGAGGGGTACACCCCCCCTTGCCTTGTTGTTCTCGTATAATACCCCCTTGTTGGTAGAGAAATACTCTCCAAGTATTGTTACTATACCAAAATACCTTGGCCTTATACCTTGTCGTATTCCAAAGTTACCTCTATACGTAGAGCCCGAAAATACTACCTTTTGTCCTTTTAGTCTCAAACCAAAACCCTAAGGAAATCTTCATAGCTAGTTGAAGTACTAAGTAGAAGTTGCGTAGAACTTCTAAGGGTTGTTTGGAACGGGTTGGAGCGCCCAGAGTAGGAGCTAAACGTTGCTCAGGATCGACATTATATCTTGGATAATTATGGGCTTATCGAGGTAGATACGCTTGACCTTCGATTGTATTAAGAGTTTACATACTGTTGAAGTATAAGAATTGAGTATAAGTTATATACAAGGAAGGTATATAAGAAGGGAATTGAATCAGACTTACATAGAGTATTTCTGATGACTTGTGTAGTTTGGCGGGTAGGGAAGTGCTGCCCAATTTTCCGTAGAATTATTTTACAGATAGTCTAGACGTTGATAGACTTATTTGACCATTATAGGGTGAAGTACTGCGAGTAGCGTATTCTACTCGAAGAAGTGAAAAAGGCTAGCAGGATTACAATACTTTGGAGCTATTTGCTGATAGTCGATAATCGTCGCGAGGTATGTGATTCTTCCTATACTCTTGAGCATGAGTATTTTACAAGAATATATATATAGTACGGTAGACGTACGTGTGTTAACTGAATATAGTTTTACGGCAATGTATTTTGACTTAAGCCTGAATAATAAGAATCTTGAAGTATTTCAAAAGATTAAGAATCCTTTTTTAAAGAAGAATAATACTTGGTTTGAAAGCTTAAGAGTTATACTAGCTTTATGGGAAGTTAGGTATAACGACTTAAGAGAGATAAAAAGAATGGTTTATTTCTTTTAAGAAGTTAAGAGACTTGATCTTAAAAGATAAGAGACTTGACTTAATTGAATTGATGTGAAAGTTATTAAGAAGTGTGAAACCTCATTCGTGAGTAATGAGTACTTGGTTTTTAAAAAGAATAATGTTTTACTGATTTCGGAAATGAGAATAAGTAAGGAACTTGATTTCTAAAAGAGACTTGAGGAAATTAAAGAGTTTTTGGTTTAAAAGAAAGGCATTATTTTGTCTTAAAAATTGGTTTAAAACATAAAGTGTTATAACAGCTTTATGGGAAGTTAGTTATAACGACTTTATGAAAACGAAAGAATGGTTTTATCATTAGTTTTAAAATGGTAACTTGACTTTAAAAAGGAGAAGTGTTTTTGTCTAAAAAGAAGGCATGGTATTGCCTTAATTTGGTTTTAAAAGGAAAGTATGGAAGTTGTTTTGTTTTACTTAAAAATGTTAGTCACTCTATACTGCGGGTATCGGGTGACCTTTGTAAAAGAAATGGATCCTTTAAAAAGAGTTTAACATACGTAGTACTTTGGGGTTAAAACCTGAACCTTGGCAAAAAATAAAAAGTACCTTGAGTTGTGTGTAACTTTCCTATGTTTGTGTATGATAGCCTTGTTGTGCAAAGTGTTGTATTCTTATGTTACCGCGTCTCTCGAATGGAGGGTCGGTCGTGTTATTCTTGATCATTTTGGACATACTGACACGATGGGTGGCCCACGGGTATTGTTATACCCCGTATTTCCAGAGTATGTACGTAAGGACGTACGTAGAAAAGTTTGAGCCTTAAAGTAGGCAAGGGCCGAAAATTTTGTTCACAAGTACCGAAAAGAATCGTTTTTCGACGAAACGTTTACAAGACTTGCGAAGGGAAAATTACGGCTATGTCATTTCTTTTTTTTGCGGATTTTTCCGAGAGATGAAATATTTTGGACCAATTGGAGGGCGACATGTGTCACCCTTAGGTGTCCAAGGTTGGACGATTTTTGCTTGGTGGAAGTTTCTAGGCTTGCACGTTTTTTTCCTATTAGTTGCCTAAAATGTTTGGTCAATGTTTGGTAGGATATTTGTGTGGTTGATGACCAAGTGGGACCCACACAACACATGGCTTAATCTACACCTTACACTTGCCTACCACTTGGCTTGATCTTGGCCATTGGTTGGCCTATAAATACCCCTCCAATGCAAGACTAAATCTTCATCCAAAAATCACTTTCCAAGTCTCAAAAACCCCTCCCCCTAAAGTGTAGTATTCGTCCAAGTCCTCCCCCTCCCCCTTGAGAGCCTTGGCCGAAACCAACCCCCCCCCCTTGCCTAGTTGTTTCGTATAATACTCCCCCCCTTGGTAGAGAAATACTCTCCAAGTATTTTTACTATTCCCAAATACCTTGGCCCAAATACCTTGTAGTATTCAAAGGTTATACCTATACTAAAAGCCCAGAAATACTATTATACTTCCTTTAGCCACTAAACGAAACCCTAAGGAAAATCTTCATAGTCAGTTGAAGTGTTAAGTAGAAGTTGTGTAGAACTTCTAAGGGTTTCTGGGAGTGAATTGGAGCGTTCAGAATAGGAGCTAAACGTTGCTCAGGATCGACATTAAACTTGGATAATTTTGGGCTTATCGAGGTAAATACTACTCTCCTTCTATTGTAATTGGAAATTACATACTGTAGTAGTATAGAAATGAATATAAGATACATAGAAGGATATTAAAGAATAGAATTGAATTGATATCACATCAGAAGAATATTAAAGAAGACCAATCAGATTTACATAGACTGTATTCTGATGAGACTTGTGTAATTTGGCGGGTAGGGAAGTGCTGCCCAATTTTCCGTAGAATAAAGGAATCTGTATCTAGAATTATTTCACAGAGTAGTCTAGACGTTGATAGACTTGTATGACCATTATAGGGTGAAGTACTGCGAGTAGCGTATTCTACTCGAAGAAGTGAAAAAGGCTAGCAGGATTACAGTACTTTGGAGCTATTTGCTAATAGTCGATAATCGTCGCGAGGTATGTGATTCTTCCTATCCTCTTGAGCATGATATTTTAAAAAATATATATATATAGTACGGTAGACGTACGTGTGTTGACTGAACGTAGTTGTACGACAATGTCTTTTGACTTAAGTCTGAATAATAAGAATCTTGAAGTATTCCAAAGAATTAAGAAACCTGTTTGAAAGAAGAGTAATGCTTGGTTTTAAAAGCTTAAGAGTTATACTAGCTTTATGGGAAGTTAGGTATAACGACTTAAGAGAGATAAAAAGAATGGTTTATTAATTTTTGAAGTTAAGAGACTTGATCTTAAAAGAGAAGAGACTTGACTTATATGAATTAATATGAATTTTGTGTGAAACCTCATTCGTGAGTAATGAGTACTTGGTTTTTAAAAGGAATAATGTTTTACTGATTTCGGAAATCAGAATGAGTATCGACAAACCACTGCAGCGTTAATAAAGGGAAATGTTTTGACTAATTAAGTATTATTAAAACCAGTAGAAACCTCCATCTGCATAGAAGCTAAGATGAGACAAAATGATATTACATTTCCTAGATCATGGCTGCTTTAATAAGATTGATTTTGAACAAGAATAACCTACTCACATATAAGGCATATGTTTCTCAAATTGTTTAAAAGAGAATTATATTCTTAAGTGATTAAGACTATGAACTACGAAACCTTTCTAAAATAAGAGACTTAAGTACTTGAAATTAGGCAAACTTGAACTTATGGAAAAGAATGTTACTTGATGTTGAAAAGGAAAGTGTTTTGGTTTACCTAAAAATGTGAGTCACTCTATTTTAATACTACGGGTATCGGGTGACCTTTATAAAAGAAATGGATCTTTTAAAAAGAATTTAACGTACGTAATACTTTGGGGTCAGAACCTGGACTTTGGCATAAAATAAACCTTGAGTTGTGTGTAACTTGCCTATGCTTGTGGTGATAGCCTTTGTTGTGCAAGTGTTGTATTTCTATGCTACCGAGTCCTATGAGATGGGCCGGGACACGTATTTCATCTGATTCTTCACCGAGTCCCATGAGATGGGCCGGGACACGTATTTCATCTGATTCTTCACCGAGTCCCATGAGATGGGCCGGGACACGTATTCCACATGATTCTTTACCGAGTCCCATGGGATGGGCCGGGACACGTATTCTACATGATTCTTTACCGAGTCCCATGGGATGGGCCGGGACACGTATTCCACACGATTTGTACCTAGACTGCCGGCAGTGAGGAAGAGGTTCCACGGGCATGAGGGATGACTTGAGGGCTTGAGTCCCTGACTTGACATGACTGCTTTTATGTTGTGAACTGTAGTTAGGTTATCATACATGTCTCCTGCTTTATATAGACTATTATGATTTCATTTACGATTTTCTGATTTCACATACTTGGTACTGTTATCGACCTCCCGGGGCCGTTCATGCCGCAGGTAGAGGTACATCGGTTGTGGATCCTCTCTCATAGGATCACAGTTCAGCGTGTTGGGATGCCCCGTTTCTTCGGAGGCTTATCTTTTGGTATGTTACTCTGAGTCTGTAGGTTCTTGTACATTCAGGGGTATGGCGGGGCCCTGTCCCGTCATAGTTGTTGTCACTTTCTTAGAGGTGCAGAGTAATCTTGTTGGCGAGTTTGTAAAAGGATAACTGTCGGTTTTTATGTATATATACAGAAGGCAACTGTTTTTGTTAGCCTGTTTATTTATCAAATCTCTTGTTACATGTTTATGTTTTATTTCCGCTGATTTTCTCTGATATTGTATCACTAGGTGCCCGGTAAGGCACGATCACGCCCGGGTTCGGGTCGTGATAAAAGTGGTATCAGAGCAGTTAATCCTCGGAATGTGTCTACAGACCGTGTCTAGTAGAGTCTTGATTATCGGTGTGTTGTGCACCACATCTATAATCAGGAGGCTATATGACATTTAGGATTGGTTTCCATTCTTCTCATTCTGAGATCGTGCCTTAGAGCCGTGTGATAAGTTGGACCCCTCTGACGTATTCCTTTCCTTTACCAGTTATGCCTCCGCGTAAGGCAACCCGGGCCCAGAAGGGCAAGGCAGCCGAGGGAGCTGCGAGTAGAGCACGGAGGGTTACCAGGGCAGAGGCCCAGTCGTTACCTGAGATAGTGCTTCAGACGGCGAAGCGGCGACGCCGCCACGGCAGCGAGTTTAGAGCGCGGCGGGTCTGCCGAGACTACAAGACTGAGCCTCCATCCCACACTGGAGCAGATGAGACGGGTACAAGGAGATGGCGCCATCGCCGTGGTCATGGCCGATATGAGGATAGGCCGATCACAGCAGCCTCTCAGTAGCACCCGTAGTTCACCCCCGAGCAGACAGTTTGAGACTACGGGACTTTCTGAGTTGTAGCCCGCCAGTGTTCTATGGATCGAGAGCTGAGGATGACCCTCAGGAGTTTATCCGACAGCTACAGCGGATCATGAGAGTGATCAGAGCCTCAGAGGCAGAGTCGGTGGTATTGGGTTCGCATCAGCTGCGTGATACTGCAGTCGACTGGTTTGATTCGTGGGAGCTGTCCCGGGGAGAGCATGCACTTCCAGCCGTTTGGGATGAGTTCTCAAGGGCTTTTCTTGCACATTTCTTGCCCCCACAGATGAGGAGGGCTCGGGCCGACATATTTTTGATGTTGAGGCAGGAAGGGCGGACGGTTAGAGAGTAAAATGTGGAGTTCGACTCATTAGCTCGGTATGTCCCCGCTGTAGTAGCTGATATGGAGGACAGAGTACACCGCTACGTCACCGGGCTAGATGATTACTTGGCAGAGGCTTGTACGGGTGTAGCTCTTCAGCCGGGCATGGACATTGCCCGCATGCAAGCTCATGCACTAGGATGTGAGGCACGGAGAGTTCGACGGAATAACCGGGATCAGCAGAAGAGGGCCAGAACAGCAGGGTCCTTTGGTAACTTTCGAGGCGGGCCGCCTCAGCAGCAGACTAGTTATGTACCTCCGCCAGTGCAGAGTGGTCCTCCATAGTCTTCAGGATGTTCGGGGTATTCGGGAGCTGGTCAGGGCTCCAGGGCTTCTGGTTCACAGGTATACATGGGTTCTAGCCAGCCGGATTCATGTTTCCCTCAGTGTGCACGATGTGGCAGACGTCATCCCGTGGAATGTCGTTTTTTATTGGTGCTTGTTTTTCCTGCGGCAGTCAGGGCCATGTGATGAGAAACTGTCCTAATAGGAAGGATGCAGGCAGAATGACTCAGCCTACCGGGTCAGTGGCAGGTTCATCGCCTTCTATAGCTATGCGCCCTGCAGGGCAGGATTATGGTTAGAGCAACGAAGGGAAAATGAAGCAGTTGATACATGTATATTCTTACCCCTCTAAAGACTAGTATGCGTTGATGATATGATGATGTGCTAAGTATTATGTTCAGATAGCATTATGTTAAATTGTGATTTAAAGGCCTGGTTAGTAAAGGGTAAGGTTGGGGTACCTAGAAATTGTGAGCCTTAGAATATTATGCGTAGAGACCTTAGATGCAAGGCCATCCTGAGTAAAAGATTTTATTTACAATTGACCTTTGTCGGAGTGCATAGTATACGTGGGGTATACTTGTGTGATAAGTCCCTGAGCGGTGTGAAATGAAAGAGGGTAGTTGAGCTAAGAAGACCACTAGGTTTTCGTAACTTGATTAATGAGATTGTTCCGGATCAGGGAACAAGAGTTTTTGCGTGATAGCGGGTCGGGTTGCGGACCGATCGCGGGTCAACCCGCGGCCTGTTTTGTGGTGGGGTCAGTTCGAGGTGGTCCCGCCAGGTGGTAGGGTCACGAGGGTGTTAGGCCCAAGTTTAGTTAACCATCGTACGAGTTCGTGGATGCTTTCGACCAGTAGTCGGGCCGATGAGGTCAGCCCCTCTTGTCTTTCAGTCAGGACCGTGTACTCGGCAGAGGGTTATGCGAGATATTATATCAGGAAGGTTGTAAGGCTGCACGAGGTGCCTACTTTCACCTTATGACAGGCAGTGGAGCCCAGGTTGCGGCTATTTCTTTTTTCTGGAAGTTTTACCAGGCAGGGTTAGGAACTCAGGTGAGTCTCAGTATCGCATTCGCCCTCGGGCCAGTGTTTGGATTTCAGGGGTAGCTGTGAGGATTGTTGTCTCCTGTTGAGGAAATGTTTTATGGCTACCATTTCAGTATTCAGATGTCGCCTTATGAATGCCTTGTAGGGGCGGTAGTGTAGGTTGCCGGTCGATTGGTTCGATGTTGGCAAGGTTCAGATAGTTGGTCCGTACTTGATCCCGCAGAATGTGGATAAGGTGAGGCTTATCCAGAGGAGGTTTTAGCAGCTCAGAGTCAACATAAGTCGTGCGGATGATCGGCGTCGACACTTGGAGTTCAGGTTGACGGTGGGTCTTCTTGAAGGTATCACCCCGGAAGGGCGTGATGAAATTTTAGAAACTGAAGCAATAACAGAAATGTGGTAAGGTTATTAGGAAGAATTCGAGTATACGAGGAGGGTACGACAAGCAAGGGAAGGAACAAACATGTGTTATTTTGTGGCCAGGTGTGGCATTGGCAACTTGTTAAGAGAAACTTTATCATTATCCGTCTTGAGAAGGAGCATTCGGGACGAATGTTTCTAAGGAGGAGAGAATGTTATACCCTGTATTTCCAGAGTATGTACGTAAGGACGTACGTAGAAAAGTTTGATCCTTAAAGTAGGAAAGGGCCGAAATTTTTGTTCACAAGTACCGAAAAAAATCGTTTTTCGACGAAACGTTTTACAAGACTTGCGAAGGGAAAATTACGGCTATGTCATTTCTTTTTTTTGCGGATTTTTCTGAGAGATGAAATATTTTGGACCAATTGGAGGGCGACATGTGTCACCCTTAGGTGTCCAAGGTTGGACTATTTTTGCTTGGTGGAAGCTTCTAGGCTTGCACGTTTTTTTCCTTTTAGTTGCCTAAAATGTTTGGTCAATGTTTGGTAGGATATTTGTGTGGTTGATGACCAAGTGGGACCCACACAACACATGGCTTAATCTACACCTTACACTTGCCTACCACTTGGCTTGATCTTGGCCATTGGTTGGCCTATAAATACCCCTCCAATGCAAGACTAAATCTTCATCCAAAAATCACTTTCCAAGTCTCAAAAACCCCTCCCCCTAAAGTGTAGTATTCGTCCAAGTCCTCCCCCTCCCCCTTGAGAGCCTTGGCCGAAACCAAACCACCCCCCCCTCTTGCCTAGTTGTTTCGTATAATACTCCTCCCCCTTGGTAGAAAAATACTCTCCAAGTATTGTTACTATTCCCAAATACCTTGTAGTATTCCAAGGTTATACCTATACTAAAAGCCCAGAAATACTATTATACTTCCTTTAGCCACTAAACGAAACCCTAAGGAAAATCTTCATAGTCGGTTGAAGTGTTAAGTAGAAGTTGTGTAGAACTTCTAAGGGTTTCTGGGAGTGAATTGGAGCGTTCAGAATAGGAGCTAAACGTTGCTCAGGATCGACATTAAACTTGGATAATTTTGGGCTTATCGAGGTAAATACTACTGTCCTTCTATTGTAATTGGAAATTACATACTGTAGTAGTATAGAAATGAATATAAGATACATAGAAGGATATTAAAGAAGAGAATTGAATTGATATCACATCAGAAGAATATTAAAGAAGAAGACCGAATCAGATTTACATAGACTGTATTCTGATGAGACTTGTGTAATTTGGCGGGTGGGAAGTCTCTTGCCCAATTTTCCGTAGAATAAAGGAATCTGTATCTAGAATTATTTCACAGAGTAGTCTAGACGTTGATATATTTGTATGACCATTATAGGGTGAAGTACTGCGAGTAGCGTATTCTACTCGAAGAAGTGAAAAAGGCTAGCAGGATTACAGTACTTTGGAGCTATTTGCTAATAGTCGATAATCGTCGCGAGGTATGTGATTCTTCCTATCCTCTTGAGCATGATATTTTAAAGAATATATATATATAGTACGGTAGACGTACGTGTGTTGACTGAACGCAGTTGTACGTCAATGTCTTTTGACTTAAGCCTGAATAATAAGAATCTTGAAGTATTCCAAAGAATTAAGAAACTTGTTTGAAAGAAGAGTAATGCTTGGTTTTAAAAGCTTAAGAGTTATACTAGCTTTATGGGAAGTTAGGTATAATGACTTAAGAGAGATAAAAAGAATGGTTTATTAATTTTTGAAGTTAAGAGACTAGATCTTAAAAGAGAAGAGACTTGACTTAAATGAATTAATATGAATTTTGTGTGAAACCTCATTCGTGAGTAATGAGTACTTGGTTTTTAAAAGGAATAATGTTTTACTGATTTCGGAAATCAGAATGAGTATCGACAAACCACTGCAGTGTTAATAAAGGGAAATGTTTTGACTAATTAAGTATTATTAAAACCAGTAGAAACCTCCATCTGCATAGAAGCTAAGATGAGACAAAATGATATTACATTTCCTAGATCATGGCTGCTTTAATAAGATTGATTTTGAACAAGAATAACCTACTCACATATAAGGCATATGTTTCTCAAATTGTTTAAAAGAGAATTATATTCTTAAGTGATTAAGACTATGAACTACGAAACCTTTCTAAAATAAGAGACTTAAGTACTTGAAATTAGGCAAACTTGAACTTATGGAAAAGAATGTTGTTACTTGATGTTGAAAAGGAAAGTGTTTTGGTTTACCTAAAAATGTGAGTCACTCTATTTTAATACTACTTGTATCGGGTGACCTTTATAAAAGAAATGGATCTTTTAAAAGAATTTAACGACGTAATACTTTGGGGTCGAACTCGACTTTGGCATAAAATAAACCTTGAGTTGTGTGTAACTTGCCTATGCTTGTGGTGATAGCCTTTGTTGTTCAAGTGTTGTATTTCTATGCTACCGAGTCCCACGATGGGCCGACACGTATTTCATCCGATTCTTCACCGAGTCCCATGAGATGGGCCGACACATATTTCATCTCGATTCTTCACCGAGTCCCATGATGGGCCGACACGTATTCCACATGATTCTTTACCGAGTCCCACGGATGGGCCGGGACACGTATTCTACATGATTCTTTACCGAGTCCCATGGGATGGGACGGGACACGTATTCCACACGATTTGTACCTAGACTGCCGGCAGTGAGGAAGAGGTTCCACGGGCATGAGGGATGACTTGAGGGCGTGAGTCCCTGACTTGACATGATCGCTTATGTTGTGAATCGTAGTTTGGTTATCATACATGTCTCCCGCTTTATATAGACTATTATGATTTCATTTACTGATTTTACGATTTCACATACTGTACTGTTAGATCGACCTCCTTTCGGGGCTGCGTTCATGCCGCAGGTAGAGGTACATCGGTTGTGGATCCTCGCTCATAGGATCACAGTTCAGCGTGTTGGGATGCCCCGTTTCTTCGGAGGCTTATCTTTTGGTATGTTACTCTGAGTCTGTAGGTTTTTGTACATTCAGGGGTATGGCGGGGCCCTGTCCCGTTATAGTTGTTGTCACTTTCTTAGAGGTCTGTACTACTGTTGTGGGCAGAGTTTGTAAAAAGGATAACTGTTCGGGTTTTTATGTATATATACAGAAGGCAACTGTTTTTGTTAGCCTGTTTATTTATCAAATCTCTTGTTACATGTTTATGTTTTATTTCCGCTGATTTTCTCTGATATTGTATCACTAGGGTGCCCGGGGTAAGGCACCAGTCACGGGCCCGGGTTCGGGTCGTGACAGGTATGCTTCCACTATGATAGTCCATGGGCATACTGACTCGATGGATGGTCCACAGGTATGCGGTCATGATGAGGGTTCGTTTCCCTGTTGATAGTGTTATTCCATGGACTAGCTCTCCATGAGGTTTTTACTGATCGGCCTTGGTATATGGTGGTCGGCTTTCGTACTTGCCCCGTCTCGTGGCTGATTCGACTTTGGTACCTGGTAGTTAGCCCTCGCACTTGCCCCGTTCAGTGTAGTGACGAAGTCTCTGACACGGCCTTGGTACCTGGTAGTTAGCCCTCGTACTTGCCCCGGTCAGCTACGTGATATGGCCTTGGTATCTGGTAGTCGGCTTTCGTACTTGCCCCGTGTCAGCTTCGTGGTTTGGTTGTATAGTATTGTTAGTACAGACTTAGTGTTCATGTGTACTCTGTGGTGTTATTATATCATGATCGCGGCGATGGCGAAGGTATTCCACGAGCATGATTGATGTTGCGGGCGTGAGACCCATAGTTATATTTGAGTGATGACTCTGAGGGCGTGAGTCCCTGACTTACATGACTGCTTATTTATGGTGAACTGTAGTTTGGTTATCATACATTTCTCCTGCTTTATATAGACTGCTATGATTTCATTTACGATTTTTCGCCATATACTTGGTACTCGTTGTACTCCTTCGGGCCGCGTTCATGCCACCGGTAGAGGTACACCAGTGTTGATCCTCGCTCTTAGGATCACAGTTCAGCGTTGGGAAGCTCCGTTTCTCCGGAGGCTTATCTTTGGTATGTTACCCGAGTTGTAGGTTCTTGTACATTCGTGGTATGACGGCCCCGTCCCGTCATGTTGTATAAAAACTCTTAGAGGTCTGTAGTACTGTTGTGGGCAGGGTTTGTAAAAAGGATTAAACTGTTCGGTTTGAAAGATTTGTATACATATATTTATTGGAAGGTAACCGTTTGGTTGGCTTGTTTTATGATCTTATCTCTTGTTTCATGTTTAAAGTTTTATTTCCGCTGATTTTCTCTGATGTTGTATCACTAGGGTGCCCGGGGTAAGGCACCAGTCACGGGCCCGGGATCGGGTCGTGACAAAAAGATAAGAGGCTTGACTTAATTGAATCGATATGAAATTTGTTAAAAAGTGTGAAACCTCATTCGTGAGTAATGAGTACTTGGTTTTTTTTTTTAAAAAAAGAATAATGTTTTACTGATTTGGAAATGAGAATAAGTATCGAATGAACCACTGCAGCGTTAATAAAGGAAAATGTATTGACAAATAAGTAATTATATTAAAACCAGTAGAAACCTCCATCTGCATAGAAGCTAAGATAAGACAAAATTGTATTACATTTCCTAGATCATGGCTGCTTTAATAAGATTGTTATAAACAAGAATAACCTACTCATACATAAGGCATATATTGCTCAACTGTTTTAAAAGAGAATTATGTTATTAAATGATTAAGACTATGAACTATGAAATCTTTCGAAAACAAGAGACGTGAATATTTGAAATTAGGCAAACTTGAACTTTTGGAAAAGAATGTTGTTACTTGACTTTAAGAAGGAAAGTGTTTTGGTTTAAAAAGCAGGGCATAATATTACCTTAGTTGTTTTAAAAGGAAAGTATGGTATTATCTTTATCTGTCTTAAAAGAGCGTTTAAATGTTATGACCACACGACACCGCGTTCATGGGATGAACCGGGAATGTATTCCACCTGATTCGACACCGCGTTCATGGGATGAACCGGGAATGTATTCCACCTGATTTGATACCGCGTTCATGAGATGAACCGGGAATGTATTTCACTCGACACCGCGTTCATGAGATGAACCGGGAATGTATTCCACACGACACCGCGTTCATGAGATGAACCGGGAATGTATTTCACTCGACACCGCGTTCATGGGATGAACCGGGAATGTATTCCACACGACACCGCGTTCATGAGATGAACCGGGAATGTATTTCACTCGACAACGCGTTCATGGGATGAACCGGGAATGTATTTCATGCGACACCGCGTTCATGGGATGAACCGGGAATGTATACCACCTGATTTGATACCGAGTCCATGAGATGGACCGGGAATGTATTCCATACGATTTCACCTCGAGTCCATGAGATGGGCCGAGACATGTTACACGTATCACATGACTTATACCTAGACTGCCGGCAGTGAGGAAGGAGTTCCACGGGCATGAGGGATGCCCTTGAGGACGTGAGTCTCTGACTTGACATGACTACTTTTATGCTGTGAACTGTAGTTTTGTTATCATATATGTCACGACCCGAACCCGGGCCCGTGACTGGTGCCTTACCCCGGGCACCCTAGTGATACAACATCAGAGAAAAACCAGCGGAAATAAAAACTTAAACATACAAATAGATATGGATCAAGATAAAAGAAAATAGGTCAACCCAAAACGGTTGCCTTTTCAAAGATATATATAAATATCGACCTTTGAACGAGCATAATCCTTACAACCCCGCCCACAACAAAGCACATGCACTTAAGATTTACAACAACTATGACGGGACAGGGCCCCGCCATACCCCGAATGTATAAGAACCTCTGCACTCGTGGTAACATACCAAAAGATAAGCCTCCGAAGGAACGGAGCTTCCCAAAACGCTGAAATGTGATCCTATAAGCGGGGATCGACAGCCGATGTACCTCTACCTTCGGCATGAACGCAGCCCCCCGAAGGAGGTCAGTACAACAGGTACCAAGTATGTGAAATCAAAATATCAGAAATGAAATCATAATAGTCTATATAAAGCAGAGACATGTATGATAACCAAACTACAAGACACAATATATAAACAAATATATCAAGTCGTGGACTCACGCCCAAATCATCACTGTGCGTGGAATTCCTTCCTCACTGTCGGCAATCTATGATATAACAACACCAAGGAGTATATATGAACACCAGGTCCCATCTGTGTCATAAAAACCGTACGGGGCAAGTATAACTACCAGATCCGACCGTACCAATAATACTGTACAACCATATCATGAAGCTGACACGTGGCAAGTGCAATAGCCTCCACCAGCTCCTCCTTGCGCCACGTAGCTGACGGGGGCAAGTGAATCGGCTACGCACCAGATCACAACCGTAAGTCACGAAGCTCCATCCAAACACTGACTCGCGGTCGACACGCGGCAAGTGCACCAGCCTCCACCAGCTCCTCCCTGCGCCACGTAGCTGACGGGGGCAAGTGAATCGGCTAAGCACCAGATCACAACCGTAAGTCACGATACTTCGCCGCGAAGCTGACACGTGGCAAGTGCAATAACCTTTACTAGATCCACCTGCGTCACGTAGCTGATGGGGGAAAGTAAACAGGCTACGCACCCGATCACAACCGTAAGTCACGATACTTCGCCATAAATAACCATAATGGTCACATGTCCACAAAATCCATCATCGGTGTAGACATGCCCATGTAACAATAATAATGGAAGCATACCCGTGGAATCTCCCACACGCAGACGCCCAAGTAAGTTCTCAACAAGTCAACCGGCCCTCCATCGAAAGACGCGATAGTATAGAAACACAATTCTTGCACACCAAGGCTATCAAAGCAAGCATAGGCAAGTTACACAACAACAAGCATAGGCAAGTTACACAATAACAAACATAGGCAAGTTACACATAACTCAAGGTACTTTCATTTTATGACAAAGTTCGGGTTTTAACCCTAAAGTACTACATACGTTAAATTCCTTTTAAAGAGATCCATTCCTTTTATAAAAGTCACCCGATACCCGTAGTATAAAAATTAGAGTGACTCACATTTTTAAGTAAACCAGAACACTTCTTTTTTTTAAAAATCAAGTAACAACATTCTTTTCCTAAAGCTCCAGTTTGCCTAATTTCAATTACTCAAGTCTCTTTATTTTAGAAAAGTTTCATAGTTCAATGTCTTAATCTCTTTTAAAACAATTGAGTAACATATGACATATGTGTGAGCAGTTTATTCTTGTTTATAACCATCTTATTAAAGCAGCCATGATCTAGAAAATGTAATATCATTTTGTCTTATCTTAGCTTCTATGCAGATGGAGGTTTCTACTGGTTTTTATAATAATTCATTAGTCAGTACATTTTCCTTTATTAACGCTGCAGTGGTTTGTTCAATACTTGTTCTCATTCCCGAAATCAGTAAAACATTATCCTTTTTATCTTCCTTAAGACGTTATACCTAACTCCCCATAAAGCTAGTATAACTCTTAAGCTTTCAAAAACCAAATATTACTCTTCTTTCAAAATGATTCTTTTGAAATACTTCAAGTTCTTTATCATCACACATCAAGTCAGTTATAAGTCAAATCAATTACCTTTTAAAAACCACAAAGCATTTTCTTACCTACATAAAGCTGTTATAACCAACTTCCCATAAAGCCGTTATAACACTTTATGTTTTAAACCAATCAAATACATTTAACCCATGTACGTCTACCGTACTACATAGTTATACATATATCATGCTAGAAAAGATAGGAAGAGGTTCACATACCTCGCGACGATTATCGACTAATAGCAAAACGCTCCAAGTACCTCAAACCGTCGGCTACTCCTTAAGCCAAGTAGATCACGCCATACGTAGTACTTCAACCTATAGAGGCCACAAGGCGCCTATTAACATCTAGATCTCAACGTAGAATATTCTACGAAAATTCTAAGACTTCTCTCTCCCGCATGACGCGTAATTCTCCTCCTTCATCGAGGCCGCTAACAGTGCCAACAACTCCCGAGAGGGGTTGTACGCCTAATCCGGACGTGTACAATTCTACTTCACAAGAATGCTACACAAGTCTCTTATCAGACATACCCCATGTAATTACGCTCAGCTTCTCTTCTTTAAATTCAGCTTAAGTCCAAAGACATTGCCGCAAAACTATGTTCAGTTCTATATATAGTATACTTCAACTATATATTCCTACAACATGTAATTTCCAATTACAATAGAAGGACAGTAGTATTTACCTCGATAAGCCCAAAATTATCCAAGTTTAAATGTCGATCCTGAGCAAGGTTTAGCTCCTACTCCGTGCGCTCCAACCCGCTCCAAACAACCCTTAGAAGTTCTACACAACTTCTACTTAACACTTCAACCGACTATGAAGATTTTCCTTAGGGTTTCGTTTTTGCGACTTAAGGGAAGTATAATAGTATTTCTGGGCTTTGTATAGAGGGTACTTGGAAATACTACAAAGGTTTTGGGCTAGAGTATTTTGGCATTATAACAATACTTGGAGAATTATTTCTATACCACAAAGGGGGAGGGGTGTATTTTCGGCTAGCACAACTAGGCTAGGGGGGTAGGCTCGGCTAGAACCACTAGGCAAGGGGGGGTACTCTCGGCCAAGGGCCTCACAAAGGGGGAGGGGGTGTGGCGGACGAAACCTCAAGAGGGAGGGAGTATTTTTAGACTTGGAATTTGCTCAAGTGTGGATGAAATAACTCATCAACTAAGGGGGTATTTATAGGTCAAGCAATGGCCAACCAATGGCCAAGATGAAGACAAGTGTGGTGCAAGTGTAGGGCTAGGATTTACCCATGTGTCCTTATCCATCTACTACACAAAATATCCTACCTAACCCTTGACCAAGAAATAGCACAAAAAACGTGCCAAAGGAAGCCCTCTTTGCCGTCCATTGAGTGTCACCCTCCCGTTGGTCCAAAATATTTCGTCTCTCGGAAAAATCCGCAAAAATAATAAATGACATAGCCGTATTTTTCCCTTCGCAAAGTTTGTAAAACGTTTCGTCGGAAAACGACTCTTTTTGGTACTTGTGAACAAAATTTTCGGCACTAGCCTACTTAAGGCTTAAACTTTTATACGTACGCCCTCACGTACATACTCTGGAAATACGCGGTATAACATTTTTCCCCCCTTAGAAACATTCGTCCTTAATGTTCCTTCTAAGTCTCAAAACATATACGCGCCGGTATAGTCTTCACTACTATACTTACGAAACCATACATGCCACACCTGGCCACAAAAACATGCGCGAAAATACTTAAATCCAAGCCAACGAGGAATCACTTCGACGATGCAAAACACTACAAATTTTCACTCCTGGTCCAAAGGATACTCCCTTCGCACACTCGTTTCACAAAAATGATTACTTCCATCTTTCAGCACAAGTTCACTTCTTTCCTTTCTCGTCGTACCTTTCTCGAACACTCGAACTCTTCCTAGTACACGTACCACACTTCAGTCAACGCTTCTGTTGCTAAAAGTTTGGAGTCACTACCTCCCAACTTGGTCATCTTATTAGCTTCACTTCCCTCTAAGGCCATTCCCGACCTTCACGAACCGATTCTGGCCGAACGCATCCACGAATTCATACGATGGTTACCTAAACTTGGGCCTAGCACCCTCGTGATCCTACCACCTGGCGGGACCACCTCGAACTGACCCAACCCCAAACCGGCTACGTTGACCCGCACATGGCCCCAACCCGACCCACTTAACGCATCAAGCTCTTGTTCCCCGATCCGGAACAATCTTACCTATACAGGTCATGAAAGCTACCACTTCCATTTTACACCACCCAAGGAATTTTCCCACAATTACTCCACGTATACCTATACATTCTGACAAGGATCACTCGCAACATCTTGTACTCAAGACGGCCTTACATCTAAGGTCTCAACTGTAATATTCTAAGGTTCATCATTTTCTCAACCCCAGGCTTACCCTTTTCACTAACCAGGCGTCTAAATCACATTTTAGCACAAAGCTATCCGAACATAACACTAAACACATCATCATAACATCAATACATACAAATCTCTAGAGGGTTAAGGATATACCTGAAATTAGGCGGTTCAAAGGACCGGTAAAACTGGGAACTTCCACCGCGACTTCTGCCGTGGCCTGCCGGTGTATGAACATCCTGCCTAGCTATGGAAGGTGAAGAACCCGCAACTGATCTAGTAGTTCAGGCTATCCCACCATACCCCTCGGCCTGACAGCCACAAATCGCTCGCCGCCACAAGTATAGCAATCTCCCAAACCAAGACGACATTCCCTATGGCTTTACCACAACGGCCACACCGAGATACAGTGGCCTCATCCGGCGAGCACTTCTACCTCAAAATCTGAAACCGGGAGCCCCGACCTACCTCGAATATCCCATACGCCCCGACGACGCGGGGACCACTGCATCAAGCGGAGGTACATAACTAGTTCACTGGCCGAGGCGGTCCGCCTCGAAGTCGCCAAAAGACTCGCTGCTCGCCTCTTCTCGCGATCTCGGCCATTCCGCCGATCTCTCCGCTCTCACATCCAAGTGCATAAGCTCGCATGCGGCAATGTCCATGCCCTACCAAGAGCTACACCAACAACTCTCGCTAGGTAATCATCGAGTCCTCAGAACATATCGGTGCACTCGATCCTCCATACTAGCTACTAACGCGGACGCACGCCAATGAGTCGAACTCCACATTGTACTCCGAATCGCACGCTTCGCCGCAACACCAAAAATCGGCTTACCGAGCCCTCTCATCCGCGAGGCAAGAAATGTGCAAGAAATGCCTCGAGAACTCGCTCCATACCGCTGGAAGTGCATGCTCTCCCGACAGCTCCCACGAGTCAAACCAATGATCGCAGATCACGCACCGATGTTAACTCAGACCACCGACTCGGTCTCCGATGCCTTGATCACCCTCACGATCCACAGAATCGCTTGATGAACTCCCCGCGATCATCCTCGTGCCTCGACCCATAAAACTCAAGCGGCTACAACTCGTAAAATCCCGTAGCCTCAAACTATCCGATCTCGTGAACCACGGTGCTACCGAATCGGAATTGGCCCGCCTATCTCTCGTCCGCCACGATCCCGCCAAGAATCGGTCATCTTTGTAACCCATCTCCTCCGCCCGCATCGCGGACCGAGGCTCGTGCATCGTGGTCTCGTAGAGATCGCCACGCTTTACTCGCAGCCTCCTCTCGCTACCTTGCCCTTCTTCGGGCTCAGGTTGCCTACGCGAGGCATAATCGTAAAACGAAATACGCCGAGGGTCCAACTTATCACACAATCTAAGGCACGATGTCCGAATGAGAAGAATGGAAACTAATCCTAAATGTCCTGCAGCCTCCCGATTATAGATGTGCACAACACACCGATAATCAAGACTTACTAGACACGGTCAGACACTTTCCGAGGACTAATCGCTTCGATACCACTTTTGTCACGACCAACCCGCCCGTGATCGTGCCTACCCCGCACCCTAGTGATACAACATCGTAGAAAAACCAATGGAAATAAAAACTTAAACATACAAATAGATATGGATCAAGATAAAGAAAATAGGCCAACCCAAAACGGTTGCCTTTCAAAGATATATATAAATATCGACCTTTGAATAGCCATAATCCTTACAACCCCGCCCACAACAAAGCATGCACTTAAGATTTACAACAACTATGACGGACAGTGGCCCGCCATACCCCGAATGTATAAGAACCTCTGCACTGTGGTAACATACCAAAAGATAAGCCTCCAAGGAACGAGCTTCCTAATACGCTGAAATGTGATCCTATAAGCGGGGATCGACAAATGATGTACCTCTACTGCGGCATGAACGCAGCTTCAAGGAGGTCAAGACAACAGTACCAAGTATGTGAAATCAAAATATCAGAAATGAAATCATAATAGTCTATATAAAGCAGAGACATGTATGATAACCAAACTACAAGATACAACATATAAAAAGTCATATCAAGTCGTGACTCACGCCTCCAAATCATCACTGTGCGTGGAATTCCTTCCTCACCGCCAGCCTATGATATAACAACACCAAGGAGTATATATGAACACCGTGTCCCATCTGTGTCATAAAACCGTGACGGCTAGTGTAACTACCGATCCGACCGCATTTCAATAATATCGCATAACCATATCACGGTCGACACGCGGCAAGTGCAATAGCCTCCACCAGCCTCCTCGCGCCACGTGGCCGACGGGGCAAGTGAATCGCTACGCACTGGATCACAACCGTAAGTCACGGCGCTCCATCCAAACACCGACTCACGGCCGACACGCGGCAGTGCACCAGCCTCCACCAGCCTCCTCGCGCCAATGGCCGACGGCAAGTGAATCGGCTAAGCACCGATCACAACCGTAAGTCACGATACTTCGCCGCGGTCGACACGCGGCAAGTGCAATAACCTTTACCAGATCCACTGCGCCACGTAGCCGACGGGGCAAGTAAACAGCTACGACCCGATCACAACCAGAATCACGATATTTCGCCATAAATAACCATAATGGTCACATGTCCACGTAATCCATCATCGTGTAGACATGCCCATGTAACAATAATAATGGAAGCATACCCGGAATCTCCCACACCGCCAGACGCCCAAGTAAGTTCTCAACAAGTCAACCTACTCCATCGAAAGACGCGATAGTATAGAAACACAATTCTTGCACACCAAGGCTATCAAAGCAAGCATAGGCAAGTTACACAATAACAAGCATAGGCAAGTTACACAATAACAAGCATAGGCAAGTTACACACAACTCAAGGTACTTTCATTTTATGCCAAAGTTCGGGTTTTAACCCTAAAGTACTACATACGTTAAATTCCTTTTAAAGAGATCCATTCCTTTTATAAAAGTCACCCGATACCCGTAGTATAAAAATTAGAGTGACTCACATTTTTAAGTAAACCAGAACACTTCTTTTTTTCTAAAATCAAGTAACAACATTCTTTTCCTAAAGCTCCAGTTTGCCTAATTTCAATTACTCAAGTCTCTTTATTTTAGAAAAGTTTCATAGTTCAATGTCTTAATCTCTTTTAAAACAATTGAGTAACATATGACATATGTGTGAGCAGTTTATTCTTGTTTATAACCATCTTATTAAAGCAGCCATGATCTAGAAAATGTAATATCATTTTGTCTTATCTTAGCTTCTATGCAGATGGAGGTTTCTACTGGTTTTTATAATAATTCATTAGTCAGTACATTTTCCTTTATTAACGCTGCAAGGTTTGTTCGATACTTGTTCTCATTCCCGAAATCAGTAAAACATTATCATTTTTATCTTCCTTAAGACGTTATACCTAACTCCCCATAAAGCTAGTATAACTCTTAAGCTTTCAAAAACCAAATATTACTCTTCTTTCAAAATGATTTTTTTGAAATACTTCAAGTTCTTTATTATCACACATCAAGTCAGTTATAAGTCAAATCAGTTACCTTTTATAAACCACAAAGCATTTTCTTACCTACATAAAGCTGTTATAACCAACTTCCCATAAAGCCGTTATAACACTTTATGTTTTAAACCAATCAAATACATTTAACCCATGTACGCTCACCGCATTACATAGTTATACACATATCATGCTAGAAAAGATAGGAAGAGGTTCACATACCTCGCGACGATTATCGACTAATAGCAAAACGCTCCAAGTACCTCAAACCGTCGGCTACTCCTTAAGCCAAGTAGATCACGCCATACGTAGTACTTCAACCTATAGAGGCCACAAGGCGCCTATTAACATCTAGATCTCAACGTAGAATATTCTACAGAAAATTCGGCAGCACCTCCCCTCCCGCAACCGCGTAATTCTCCTCCTCTATCGAGGCCTGCTAACAGGCCAACAACTCCCGAGAGGGGGGGGGGGTTGTACGTCTAATCCGGACGTGTACAATTCTACTTCACAGTAATGCTACACAAGTCTACTGTAATACAGTCCTATGTAATTACAGTTCAGTTCTCTTCTTTAAATTCAGGCTTAAGTCAAAAGACATTGTCGCAAAACTATGTTCAGTTCTATATATAGTATACTTCAACTATATATTCCTACAACATGTAAATTTCCAATTACAATAGAAGGACAGTAGTATTTACCTCGATAAGCCCAAAATTATCCAAGTTTAAATATCGATCCTGAGCAAGGTTTAGCTCCTACTCCGTGCGCTCCAACCCGCTCCAAACAACCCTTAGAAGATCTACACAACTTCTACTTAACACTTCAACCGACTATGAAGATTTTCCTTAGGGTTTCGTTTTTGCGACTTAAGGGAAGTATAATAGTATTTCTGGGCTTTGTATGAGGTACTGGAAATACTACAAAGGTTTTGGGCTAGAGTATTTTGGCATTATAACAATACTTGGAGAAGTATTTCTATACCACAAAGGGGTGTATTTTCTGGCTAGCACAACTAGGCTGGTGTGGGTAGGCTCCAGAACCACTAGGCAAGGGGGGGTACTCTCGGCCAAGGGCCTCACAAAGGGGGAGGGGGTGTGGCGGACGAAACCTCAAGAGGGAGGGAGTATTTTTAGACTTGGAATTTGCTCAAGTGTGGATGAAATAACTCATCAACTAAGGGGGTATTTATAGGTCAAGCAATGACCAACCAATGGCCAAGATGAAGACAAGTGTGGTGCAAGTGTAGGGCTAGGATTTACCCATGTGTCTTTATCCATCTACTACACAAAATATCCTACCTAACCCTTGACCAAGAAATAGCACAAAAAACGTGCCAAAGGAAGCCCTCTTTGCCGTCCATTGAGGGTGACAAGTGTCACCCTCCCGTTGGTCCAAAATATTTCGTCTCTCGGAAAAATCCGCAAAAATAATAAATGACATAGCCGTATTTTTCCCTTCGCAAAGTTTGTAAAACGTTTCGTCGGAAAACGACTCTTTTCGGTACTTGTGAACAAAATTTTCGGCACTAGCCTACTTAAGGCTTAAACTTTTATACGTACGCCCTCACGTACATACTCTGGAAATACGGGGTATAACAATATATGTCTTCTGTTTTATATAGACTATTATGATTTCATTTTCGTGATTTTCGATTTCACATACTGCAATTGTCAGATCGACTCCTTCGGGGCCGCGTTCATGCCGCAGTAGAGGTACACCGGTTGTTGATCCTCGCTCATGGATCACGTCAACAGATTGGGAAGCTCCGCTTTCTCCGAGGCTTATCTTTTGGTATGTTTCCGAGTTGTAGGTTCTCAGACATTCGTGGTATGGCGGGCCCCGTCCCGTCATAGGTGTTGTTACATTCTAGAGGTCTATAGTATCTTTGTGGCGGGATTTGTAAAAGGGATGTAACTGTTCAAAAATTTCTGTATATATGCAAGATGGCAACCGTTTTGGTTGGCCTGTTTTATTATCTTATCTCTTGTTTCATATCTGTATGTTTTATATTCCGCTGATTTCTCTGATATATGTCTACTTGGGTGCCCGGGGTAAGGCACCAGTCATGGGCCCGGGTTCGGGTCGTGACAGTTTGTAAAAGGGATGTAACTGTTCAAACATGTATATATACATGCCGAAAGGCGATCTTTGGATAAACTGTTCTCATTCTATATTGTTTCATGTCTTGTTTTATATTCCGCTGGTTACTCTGATGTATGTCTACTTGGGTGCCCGGGTAAGGCACCAGTCACGGGCCCGGGTTCGGGTCGTGACAGAACTTTCTTATCTCTTGAGCATGAATAGGTTGTAAATGTATAGTACGGTAGACGTACAAGATTTTGACAATCTAGGTCCATTTGATATCCTTGGCTTATTTTAAGAATGTCCAAGTCGATTGAGTTAGGGAATTAACTCACTTGTTTAATATTAAGGATATCTTGGTTATAAAAGTTAAGAGACTTTAAGTATGTTGAAAGTATTTTGATACTTGTTTTGTTGGAAAGTTTAAGTCTCTTGGTTATAAAGAAGTATGTAAGTTGCTAATGTATAAAGTTAGTATAACGGCTTTATGGGAAGTTGGTTATAATATCTTTATGGAAAGATAAAAAGAGTGGTTTACTCTAAGTAAAATAAGCATGATAAATGACTTGATATAAGAAAGGCAAATTGATTTAAAGGCATCAATTGCTTAAGGTTTTTAAAAGAAATAAGTCACTTGGTTTAGAAGCCTAACTTAATTCTAAAGGTATTGTGACTTGTCTTGAAAAGTAATTTTGACTTGATACTACGGTTAATAGTATCTTGGAAGTTTTATATGAAAAATAGTCATTTTAAAAAGAGTGGAACTAAAATTCCCGGATTTTTATAAAATACATGTTAGTTCCTTAAGTAAACTAAAATGAGAGTGTATATGAACAAGAATAATAAGAAGTTAGGGGATTTCTTAACTTGCTTATATATCGCGTGATGTGTGATAGAAGTGCTTATGTTATGTATGATAGCCGGATTTGTGCTAGTGGTATATTATTCATTACGGGGTCATTCCCCGGGTTTGTGGCATTTGCATATTCCGTGGATTTGCTACCCACGATGCGAGGAATACCTCATGCGAGTCCGTAAGGGCTTATGCGGGTGAAATAGTCCCACGCGCGCAGACACCTACGCGAGGAATACCTCACGCGAGTCCGTAAGGGCTTACGCGGGTGAAATAGTCCCATGCGAATACCTCACGCGTCCGCACGACCTATGCGGGTGAAATAGTCCCGGATGTAGGATTGCTTAATGATACTACGCGCGGTCCCGCTGATCGTGAGCTTTCTATTTTTATGTTGTAAGTATACTCTAGATTACTCATTGTTAGTAAGGCACAGCATCGTTAATCGAGTTATCATACCGCTCCGCTTTATTTATAGACTTATGATTTCATTACGCATTTCGCCACATATTTGGTACATGTTGTATCGACTCTTCGGGCCGCGCTCATGCCGCAGTAGAGTATACTGTGTTGATCCTCGCCTAGGATCACTGTTCACCGCTGGGGATCTCCTTTACTGAGGCTCATTCCCTGGTATGGTCGGTTGTTGTATATTCAGGGGTATGGCGGGGCCTTGTCCCGTCACAGTTGCTATTCTTAGAGGTCTGTAGTCACATTGTGAATTGGGTTGTAAAGAGAAAAAATGTGTTCTGTTCTATTTCTGGTTCGTGTATATTTTTACGGAAGGTGGCCTTATCGGCTAGCCTTTTGATGTTTACTGTCTAAGTTTTTATGTATATTGTGTATGTTCCGCTGCTATTCTCTGATGTATACTAACTGGGTGCCTGTGTAGGCACCATCGCGCCCGGTCGGGTCGTGACAAAAGTGGTATCAGAGCAGTTAGTCCTCGGAAAGTGTCTACGCATCGTGTCTAGTAGAGTTTTGATTATCGTGTGTTGTGCACCACATCTATAATCGAGGTTGCAGGACATTTAGGATTGGTTTCCATTCTTCTCACTCGAGATCGCGATGAGTCAGTATGGTTAGTGGTCGCCTCCCTAACAAGTTATGTTGTTCAAGCCACGAAAGGCGTGATGACCCGTAAAAGATTATGTGGATTGCGTATCCAGGTTGGTAATGTTTGTAGTATAGTTGGTATTGTGACATACAACTATACAGATTTATGTATGAGGGTCAGACGCGTGTTGCCTAGAATGATTTTAGATTACCAGGACTTGGTAAGGACAAAAATACCGAAGGTATGAATAGCAAGGAACTCTCATCAAAGTTTTACGTACTAATTTGAGATAATTAGGTGATGATGAGTTGTGTGAGAATATAATGGACCCTTAAGAGGTTATTATTAAGGGAATTAATGGAAGACTATGTTAATAGATTGAGCTACGTAGTAGGATTTCGAGAATGGTACGGGTGAGATCCGTATGAAGTAAGTATGGTTGTTGTGGTCAAGACAACACGATTATGGTATTACGATAAGTTTTTGTACCGCACGGGACCGATAAGGTAGGCATGGAGCATGGAAATCGCGAGCCTAAGAATGTGATAACCACCGAGACCTTAGGTATATAAGGCCTTCTGCAGTAAAAAGTTAAGTCGCACCGCGGTAAGAGTTAAATACGACGAAGTCGAGTTGAGGAACTATTAAGGGTCGCCCCATAGCCGGTAATAGAATGGGATCAGTTGGTAGTAATCCCTCTACGTGACAGGGTCACGAGGGTGCAAGGCCCAAGTTTAGTTAATCATTTTACGGGTTCGTGGATGTGTTCCACCGGAACCAGGTTGTGAGAGCCGGAATGGGCCTTATATTGTTTAATTTAGTAAAAGAGTGAATGCCAGAATTAGTATGGAATTTATGTACGTATGCTAGTATAAGTTTGGAAGTACGGAAAGAGTACGACCAGTGAAAAAGAGAGCAACCAAGTGTAAAGAAATAAAGCCTGAATCTATCGTAACCTTCGAGGTGACTACACCGCGAGTGTGTGGTAGTAGCCGGGTTGATAATAGTTGCCGCTAACGATACCATTATCGACCTCAGCGCACCTAGCAGATTATGACGCATATCGAGGTCATTATGAAGACGCTAGTTGGCCTCTTGTAATGCCAACGCTGACCGTAGAGAGATCGGGTCGATTTCGCTTTTCGAAGTCGATTATCCAAAGGTAAAGGAAGTGGTAGTAACCAGTGAATTATCCTTCCTTCTTTGGCATCATTGTTTTTTTTTATATAAGTCTGTGTGACTTGTTCATTTGAGGTAAATTAACGCAGGAAGTAAGTAATAAATGAATTTGAAGGAATTTATGTTAAGTGCCCTAGTAGGTACTTGGAGTTGGTTTGGTGACGGTCGTACACGACCTTCCTGATATATTTTAGGAAATGTACAAGGCAAGAATAAAATAAGTACGAGTGTCGCTACGGAAAGTCGAGGCATCTTTGGTAGGTTGGAAAATCTACACGAACTTAAAGGCGGTGCGTGATGATTAGATAATTACTGGACCGCAAGAGGACCCTGTGATTAGGGTTGTGACTCCAAGGAAGTTTAAGAAAGGGAGATAAGTTCTCTTCCCACGAAAAAGGACAGTTTTACGTATTATGGGGGTTGCGTGTACCCATGTTATTAGACAAAGGATATAAGACAGGTAAGGATATGGCCAGAATGATAAAGGAGAATACGACTATGGTTAAGTAAGTTGCACGAAGTATGTCTACCCCAGACTAGTGTAAAGACCATTAGTAAATAATGGGAAGTAAGAACATTTCGAGGAAATGTGGTAACACCTAGCTATAGGCTCTACAAACTGGGAAAGGAAAATCGGGTTACTACTTTACGAGATCAAGGAAACCCCCCCCCCCCCCTAAATTGTGATTGACAGGAAGTCTTAGCCATGGGGCAAGAAAAGGAATCAAATCTAAGTTTAGTGACCAAGTTTGGTTGCAACAGAGAAAGGGAAACAGGAACCATAAGTGAGATTAAGGATACCCGAATATTTCGCAGGAATGAGAAAGGCTTCTAGTTATTGGAAGATAAGTAGACTCGACTACAGTTCTAACTCCTCCTGAAAGACTAGAGGGTTAGGTTATTATGATAACACGTCTGTTAGGCTAGGTCCGTGTCGACGCAACACGATAAGGATAAGAGCCTATGTTTTCCTGTAGTTAGAAAGCAGAAAGGAAATTACGCCACTTCCGATTTTGAGTCAAGGCGCTAAATCATGCCTTGAAGATTTGGGGGCATGACGTATATATAGAATTCATGTGGATATTTGTGTAGACCACAAAAGCCTCTGGTATATCTGCAGACTGAAGCAGTAGAATTTGCGACAGCAAGGGTGGTTAGAGTTACTCAAGGATTGTGATATTGATATCCTATACCATCCGGAAAGCAAGACGCATGTATACTCTTGTCGTGGATCTGGGTAGTCCGCCATGGGTAGCCAGATAGACAGGACGTGGTCCGTGAGATTCATCAGCTACCGAGCCGAGGGGTTCAATTATTTGTTTCCAAGGTTATTGAAGTTTAGATCCGAGGGGTTGCCGAGTCTTCCGTCGTTGAGGAGGTAAAGAGGCGACAATATGAGGATCTAGTGATGATACGGTATCGAGATACGGCTCTCCGAGAAGAGAAGAGCATGTTTGAGTAACATCGGATGGTGTGCTGTGAGATGAGGATAGATTGCGTGTAGATTCTGCATCGCATGACTAGTCGCCAGGTTTTGCGAGAGGCATACAGTGCTTATTGTTCTAATTGTTCGGGGTCGACTAAGTTGTGTCGTGACCTCAGATGTATGTATGGGTAAGATGACCGGAAAAGGGACATAGCGGAGTTTATTGCTTAGTGTCCGAGTTAGTAGCAGGTCATGGTTGAGCACCAGAAGCCCAGTGGCTCTCGCAGCGATTGAAATCCCAACCTAGATATGAGAGGTATTTAATATGGATCTTGTTACAGGGTGGCATCGTACTCGGAGGAAGTGCGACTCCCCGGGGGTCATGGTAAATAGGCTGACGAAACCAGTCGTGTTCTTCCGGTTAGGACCACTTACTCGACTGAGGTTCGTGCTAGCTTTTATAGTAGGGGGATTGTGCGACTGCACGGGTTCCTACGTTTATGATGTCGCATGATGAGCTCGACATGATAACTTCTGGAGGTTTTTCAGAAGGGTTTTAGGGACACAGGTGAGTCTCAGCGTTGCATTACACCCTCAGACCGACGGACAGGCAAGGTGTACTATCCAGGCACATGAGGATAGGATGCGGGCCTGTGTTCTTGATTTCAGAACTATCCGGGAGGGTTAATTGCCTCTTGTTGTGTTACGTACGATAACTGATACCCTTCCAGTATTCAGATGGCCCTGTATGAGGCCTTGTATGTAAGAAAGTGTAGATCGCCGGTTGGATGGTTCGACATAGGCGAGGTTCAGTTATTTGGTCCAGACTTGATTCAGCGGGCTGTGGATAAGGCGAAGCTTATCCGGGAAAAATTGTTAGTAAGCTTAGAGTCAGCAGAAGCTTTATGCAGATAAACGACGTTGACACCTGGGGTTCAGCTTGACATTTTAGTATGAGTATTGTTATGTGGCCTCGTGTGGTATTATTGGTATGTAGGGGTTGTAAAAGAAGACTATGTCGCTATCTTTAAGTGTGACTCCCAAAGGAACATTCTGGGACGAATGTTTCTAAGGGGGGAATAATGTTACACCCCGGAATTTCAGGATATGTTTATAAGAACGTACGCAAGACTCAAAAATGTTAATGTTTGAGACGAGTAAAAATTTATCGGAATTTTGGAAATTGTCGGAAAACGAAATATGGCGATTTAACGGGAGGCGACACGCCACCCCTTTGTAGTCTTGGGCAAATTGTGCATGGGTAGAGTGGTCATTTGACCATATTTTTATGATGAAACTCTTGCAAGGCTTAGAGCTTGACAACATTGACCAAGTCAATGACCCCACTTAGCTTGATTTAAATGATCTCATCCAAACCACACAAGTGTCTTAATCTTAACCCTTCCTTGTGTATTATAAGCTTACTAGTAGTGCAAGACCTTGCCATTCTCCACACTTAGAAAATATTTTGAAATCTTGTTCTTGTGCAATGTGAAGCTCACGGTTTTAGCTAGGGTTTGGAGAGAAAATTTTCAATTGTTGTCCAATAACCTCCCCACTTTAAACCAGGGTACCTAAGGGTATTGTAAGTGTATCTCAATAGAAAGATCTCGGAAAAATGGCGTTTTCGTATTAGTCGCAAGGCGGAAAGTTAAGGAGTTCTTCAACTTTGAAGTTGGAACTTGAAGATGAGTTCTTCATAAGCTTCTAAGGGTTGCTTGGAGTGGATTGGAACGTCGAAAGGAGGAGCTAAAGTTGCTAAGGATCGACTTGTAGTCTTGGATCATATTTGGGCTAAATGAGGTATAATCTTCGTCTTACTTTTGTAATTGAAGATTCCATGTTATTATAAGTTAGAAATGATCATGTGATATGTGTTATGAAGTTTGATAAGTGTTATGGAATTTTAGGAGCTCAAAACCGAAATGACATGTTTAGCCTTTTGAAATTGAAATACAATTTTGGTCGTTAATTAGAATCGTCGCATGTTTACCTACTGAGGATTGTAGTAGTTGTAATTGATTGCGCTTGATATCATTTTATACTAAACCACTTGTATTGAAAAGGGATTGGAAACGAATTTGTATTGTTGTCCCTATTTTTAGCCGAATGGACATCAGAGTTTAGACTAGTTTGTTTTATATTGTGGCGGAATTTTACATGTCTTGTTTAAGTGTAATCCCTATTGTTAACTACTTTGTTGGGCCTTAAATGTGGCGTGTTTGGTTATTGAATTCGGCCTTGAAAAAGGTGGCAAAGTATGTAGAAACAAAGGAAGTGCTGTCCGATTTTCCGTAGAATTTAGTGACTTTGCACTTGGAATATTCCACGTTTGAAGTAAGAAGTTAATAGACGTACTATGGTCATTATAGGTTGACATACTACGACGCGAATGGACTTAGCAAGTTGATTAAACCGAAGAGGTATGTGGAACTTTCTTATCTCTTGAGCATGAATAGGTTGTAAATGTATAGTACAGTAGACGTACAAGATTTTGACAATCTAGGTCCATTTGATATCCTTGGCTTATTTTAAGAATGTCCAAGTCGATTGAGTTAGGGAATTAACTCACTTGTTTAATATTAAGGATATCTTGGTTATAAAAGTTAAGAGACTTTAAGTATGTTGAAAGTATTTTGATACTTGTTTTGTTGGAAAGTTTAAGTCTCTTGGTTATAAAGAAGTATGTAAGTTGCTAATGTATAAAGTTAGTATAACGACTTTATGGGAAGTTGGTTATAATAGCTTTATGGAAAGATAAAAAGAGTGGTTTACTCTAAGTAAAATAAGCATGATAAATGACTTGATATAAGAAAGGCAAATTGATTTAAAGGCATCAATTTCTTAAGGTTTTTAAAAGAAATAAGTCACTTGGTTTAGAAGCCTAACTTAATTCTAAAGGTATTGTGACTTGTCTTGAAAAGTAATTTTGACTTGATACTACGGTTAATAGTATCTTGGAAGTTTTATATGAAAAAGAGTCATTTTTAAAAGAGTGGAAGTATGTAGTACTTTGGGTTAAATTCCCGAATTTTTATAAAAGACATGTTAGTGCCTTAAGTAAACTAAAATGAGAGTGTATATGAACAAGAATAATAAGAAGTTAGGGGATTTCTTAACTTGCTTATATATTGTGTGATAAGCCGGTAGTGCTTATGTTATGTATGATAGCCGGATTTGTGCTAGTGGTATATTATTCATTACGGGGTCATTCCCCGGGTTTGTGGCATTTGCATATTCCGTGGATTTGCTACCCACGATGAGAGGAATACCTCATGCGAGTCCGTAGTGGCTTATGCGGTGAAATAGTCCCACGCGGCGATACCTATCGCGAGGAATACCTCATGCGAGTCCGTAAGGGCTTACGCGGTGAAATAGTCCCATGCGAGAATACCTCATGCGGTCCGCACGACCTACGCGGGTGAAATAGTCCCAGTAGGATTGCTTAATGAAATCGCGCGCGGTGGTCCTGTTTTGATCGTGAGCTTTATTTTTATGTTGTAAGTATACTCTAGATTACTCTCATTGTTAGTAAGGCACGTTGCATCGTTAATCGAGTTATCATACCGTCCGCTTTATTTATAGACTTATGATTTCATTACGCATTTTCGCCACATATTTGGTACATTGTATTGACCTCCTTCGGGCCGCGTTCATGCCGCATGTAAGTATACAGTTGTTGATCCTCGCTCTTGGATCAATGTTCAACCGCTGGGATCTCATTTACTTGAGGCTTGTCCTCGTATGGTCGGTTGTTGTATATTCGTGGTATGGCGGGGCCTTGTCCGTCACGCTTGTTATTCTTAGGTCCGTAGTCACATTGTGGATTGGGTTGTAGAAAGAAAAAAAGTGTTACGCTCTATTTCGTTCGTATATTTTTACGGAAGGTGGCCTTATCGGCCAGCCCGCTGATGTTTACCGCCTATGTTTTTATGTATGTTGTGTATGTTCCGCCGCTATTCTCTCGATGTATACTACTGCGGGTGCCTGTGTAGGGCACGATCGCGCCCGGTCGGTCGTGACAAAAGTGGTATCGAGCGCTTAGTCTCGGAAAGTGTCTACAGACCGTGTCTAGTAGAGTCTTGATTATTGGTGTGTTGTGCACCACATCTATAATCAGGAGGCTGCAGGACATTTAGGATTGGTTTCCATTCTTCTCACTCTGAGATCGTGCGATAGAGCTGTATGGTTAGGGTCGTCTCTCCCTAACAAGTTATGTTGTTTGCAGCCACGAGAAAGGCAGCAGTGACCCAAAAAAGATTATGTGGATTGCGTATCCAGGTTGGTCATGTTTGTAGTATAGTTGGTATTGTGACATACAACTATACAGATTTATGTATGAGGGTCAGACGCGTGTTTCCTAGAATGATTTTAGATTACCAGGACTTGGTAAGGACAAAACAATACAGGGAAGGTATGAACAGTTAAGGAACTCTCATCAAAGTTTTACGTACTAATTTGAGATAATTAGGTGATGATGAGTTGTGTGAGAATATAATGGACCCTTAAGAGGTTATTATTAAGGGAATTAATGGAAGACTATGTTAATAGATTGAGCTACGTAGTAGGATTTCGAGAATGGTACGGGTGAGATCCGTATGGAGTAAGTATGGTTTTTGTGGTCAAGACAACACGATTATGGTATTACGATAAGTTTTTTACCCGTTTACGGGGGTACTGATAAGGTAGGCATGGAGCATGGAAATTGCGAGCCTAAGAATGTGATAACCACCGAGACCTTAGGTATATAAGGCCTTCTCGGGTAGTAAAAAGTTAAGTCAGACCGCGGTAAGAGTTAAATACGACGCCGAGTCGAGTTGAGGACCTATTAAGGGTCGCCCATACCGTAATAGAACGGGATCAGTTGGTAGTAATCCCGCCACGTGACAGTCACGAGGTGCAAGGCCCAAGTTTAGTTAATCATTTTACGGGTTCGTGGATGTGTTCCACCTAACTGTGTCAGGAGAGCCGAATGGGCCTAATATTGTTTAATTTAGTAACTCCAAAGAGCGAGGCCGAATTAGTATGGAATTTATGTATGTATGCTAGTATAAGTTTGGAAGTGCGAAAAGAGTACGACCGGAAAAGAGAGCAACCAAGTGTAAATAAATAAAGCCCGAATCATGAGAACCTTTCGAGTGACTACACCGCGAGTGTTGGGTGGTAGCCGAGCGGGTTGATAATAGTTGCCGTAACGATACGTCATCGACCCCAGCGCACTCAGCAGCTGTTATGACAGACATTGAGGTCATTATGAGTACGGGCTAGTTGGCCTCTTGTAATGCCAACGTTGACTGCAGAGAGAGATTGGGTCGATTTCAGTTTTCTGGGAAGCTGATTATCCAGTGTAAATGAGGAGAAGTGGTAGTAACCAGTGAATTATCCTTCCTTCTTTGGCATCATTTTTTTTTTTATATAAGTCTGTGTGACTTGTTCATTTGAGGTAAATTGATGCAGGAAGTAAGTAATAAATGAATTTGAAGGAATTTATGTTAAGTGCCCTAGTAGGTACTTGGAGTTGGTTTGGTGTGGCGATCAGGGCCACGACCTTTCGGATATATTTCAGGGAAATGTACAAGGCAAGAATAAAATAAGTACGAGTGCTGCCGGCGAAAAGCTGAGGGCATCTTTGGTAGGTTGGAAAATCTACACGAACTTAAATGTGGTGCGTGATGATTAGATAATTACTGGACCGCAAGAGGACCCTGTGATTAGGGTTGTGACTCCAAGGAAGTTTAAGAAAGGCAAAAATCAGAACTGTTTGTTTTAAAAAGAGGCCATGGGTGGGTGACAAGTGTCCCCCCCCCCCCCCCATCTGATTTTTGCATGTCCTATTTATTGACCAAGTCTTGAAGACTTGGTCATTCTTCAAAGCTCCTCCTTCTCTCTAAAAAGGTCCTTCCTTCTCTCTAAAATTCCTCTCCCTTCTCTCTAGAAATTCAAGAAGAAACCTAAGCCTAGAGAAATTCTGAAAAGGTGGCAAGAAGGAAACATGTTGACAAGCTTGTAGGAGGATTGTGGAAAGAAGACAAGTGAATTTTGTTGGACTAATTTGGGGTAAGCTCTATGGTAACAATCATTTCTCTTTTGCTAGTAAATTGTGTTGCATGTGTGGAAGAAAGGATTTGTAGATGTCAATATTGCCTTTAGATATATTGCATGTAAGAATTGGATAAGAATTTGGATTAAAAAGAAATTGGATAAGGATTTATGTTGTTATACCCCAAAGTTGTCGAATTGGACTTTGTAGTTGTATTAGTTGTTATATATTGTGGGGCAAAATTTTACACGTCCAAGTTAGGCGTGTAATCCCTTTTGTGTTGATTGGATTGTTGAGCCTTAAATGTGGCGTGTTTGGTTATTGAATTCGGCCTTGAAAAAGGTGGCAAAGTATGTAGAAACAAAGGAAGTGCTGTCCAATTTTCCGTAGGAATAAGGGACGTTTCTAGTAGAATGTTCTACGTTGAAAATAAAGGCTAATGGACGTATTATGGTCATTATAGGTTAAACATACTACGCGTGGTATATTGGACTTGCAAGTGGATTGACCCGAAGAGGTATGTGGAACTTTCCTATCTCTTGAGCATGACTAGTTGAACTTATGTAGTACGATAGACGTACAAGGCTTTGATATCCCTTACTTGTTTTAAGGATGTCTTAAGTTTTCAAAGTTAAGGGACTTGAAGTGTTTTAAGTATATGATACTTGTTTTGTTTTAAAAGTATAGGTCCCATGGATATAGGGAAATGTATTTGACTAATGTATAAAGTTAATATAACTATTTTATGGGAAGTTGGTTATATTAGCTTTATGGAAGGTTGACAAAAGAAAGATTTACTGTAAGTAAAATGAGTAAGGATAAGTGATTTGAATTTATGAAAGGCAAATCGATTTTAAGGCATCAATTGCCTAAGGTTTTAAAAGAAAAGAGTCACTTGATTTAGAAGCTTTTATATTTCAAAAAGGAAAGGTGACTTGTCTTGAAAAATAGTCGTGACTTGATACTACGATTATTAGTATCTTGGAAGTTTTATATAAAAAGGAGTCATTTTTTAAAGGGTTAGAAGTACGTGGTACTCGGGTTGAATTCCCGGATTTTCTCTTAAATGACATGTTAGTGCCTTAAGTAAACTAAAATGAGAGGATATATTAATAATGTTAATAAGAAGTTAGGGGAATTTCTTAACTTGCTTATGTTATGTTATGCCGGTAGCGCTTATGTTATGTATGATAGTCGGTTGTGCTAGGTTACATATTATTATTATTATTACGGGGTAAACCCCGGGTTACTACTTATGCCATGGATTTGCTACCCATGATGCGAGTGCGGCGCTTGTACTCATGCGGGTCCACAGGATCCATGCGGGTGAAATAGTCCCATGCGAGGCGGATGACCTCATGCGGGTCCACAGGACCTATGCGGGTGAAATAGTCCCAGGAGTAGGATTGCTTAATGATACTACGGGCGAGGGACCCTGTTTGGATCATGAGCCTCCTATTTTTATGCAGTAAAGTTTATACTTGTTACTCTCATGGTTAGTAAGGCACAGTGCAATGTAATTCGATTTTCATCCATGACTCCAGCTTATTTTTAGACTTATGATATTATTACAGTATTTTCCAGTTTTACATACTTGGTACATATTGTGTACTGACCCCCTTCCTAGGGGGATGCATTCATGCCACAGGTAGGGGTAAGCAGGTGGTGGATCCTCATTCTTAGGATCTTTGCTCAGGTGTCAGAAGCTCCATTTCTCCGGAGGCTTGACTTTTGGTACGGTTCTCCCTGATGTTGTAGATATTATATACATTCAGGGGTATGACGGGGCCCTGTCCCGTCATAGTGGTTACACACTCTTAGAGGCCTGTAGTCCTGTTATAAATTGGGTTGTTAAGGATGTAACTGTTCAGTTTTTGTTATATTTATGTTTACGGAAAGGTAGCCATTTTGGGTTAGCCTGTTTCATATTTTATATGGTTTCCTGTTTGTGAGTTTATTTCCGCTGGTTTTCTCTGATGTTGTATCACCAGGGTGCCCGGGGTAAGGCACCAGTCACGGGTCCGAGGTCGGGTCGTGAAAAAAGTGATATCAGAGTAGTTAATCCTCAGAAGGGGTCTACAGGCCGTATCTAGTAGAGTCTTGATTATCGGTGTGTTGTGCACCACATCTATAATCAGGAGGCTACAAGATATTTAGGATTGGTTTCCATTCTTTCACTCTAAGATCGTGCAATAGAGCTGTGTTATAGGTTGAACTTCCTCTGACATATTTTTATGTATCAGTTATGCCTCCACGCAAGGCAACCGCGAACCAGAAGGGCAAGGCAGCAGAGGGAGCTGCTAGTAGGACGCAGAGGGTTACGAGGGCACAGGCCCAGTCTTTACCTGAGATGATGTTTCGGACGGCGAGTTCCACGACGTCGCCAACCCTAGCAGAGTTCGGCAAAGCGGCCATCGAGACCGCGGTACTGAGCCTCCGCCACACGTACCGAGCAGAGGATATGGGCTACAAGGAGATGGCCCAGTTATTAGCCAGGATCGTGGCAAGGCAGGAGGACAGACGGGAGACAGCGGTTCCGGTTGTACCCGTAGTTCACCCCAGATCTGATAGCTCGAGGCTTCGGGACTTTTTGAGTTGCAGCCCACCAGAGTTCTATGGGTCGAGGCCTGAGGATGATCTCGCGAATTTATCCGAAGCGATTCTGCCGGATCATGAGAGTGATCAATGCCTCGGAGACAGAGTCGGTAGTATTTGGTTCACATCGATTGCGTGATCTGCAGCTGATCGTTTGATTCATAGAAGGCCCCGGGAGCATGCGCTTCCAGCTGTTTGGGACGAGTTCTCAGAGGCGTTTCTTAGCCATTTCTTGCCTCCGCAGATGAGGAGAGCTCGGGCCGATAGATTTCTGACGTTGAGACAGAGTGGGCGGACGGTCCGGGAGTACAACGTAGAGTTTGACTCGTTGGCTCGGTATGTACCCGCTTTAGTAGCAGACATGGAGGACAGAGTGCACCGCTATGTCACAGGGCTCGATGATTACTTAGAATAGAGTTGCACGGGAGTAGCTCTTCAGCCGGGCATGGACATTGCCTGTATGCAGGCTTATGCACTTGGGTGTGAGGAACGTAGGGGCCGACGGATTGATAGGTATCAGCAGAAGAGGGCCAGGACAGCAGGGTCCTCTGGTAGTTTTCGAGGTAGACAACCTCAGCAGCAGACCGGATTTGCACCTCAGCCGGTTCAGAGCGCTCCTCCACCGTCTTCCGGGCGTCCAGAGTATTCAGGGGCAGGACAGGGCTCCAGGGCTTCGGGTTCTCAGAGGAACCAGAGTTCCAGTCAGACGAGGCCACCTATGCCTCGGTGTGGTCGATGTGGTGAGTACCATCATGGGGGGTGTCGTGTTCCTCCAGGAGCTTGTTACTCTTGTGGCCAGCAGGGCCATTTGAAGAGAGATTGTCCGACCAGAGGCAGCGGGAGTGTTATGGTTCAGCCGACAGTCGATTCTTTGAATCTTCGTCTTTGGTGGTCGCCCGCCGGCGGTGGTGTTCACGCACCAGCAGCCGCGAGGGTCGTGGTGGGGTCGATTCAGCCTGGTTCTCGAACCGCATTTATGCTATGTCCAGCCGTCAGGACCAGGAGGCGTCACCAGATGTCGTCACAGGTACATTATTGGTTTCATGTTGTGATGTATATGCTTTGATAGATCCAGGTTCTACCTTGTCCTATATATCTCCTCATATTGTCGGTAGAATAGGGATAGAGCCCGAGTCCATAAAACCTTTTGAGGTGGCTACGCCAGTAGGAGATTCGGTGGTAGCTGAGTGGGTATATAAGGCTTGCCCAGTGACTATTTACGGTCGTCAGACTCTAGCCTACTTGATAGAGTTGGATATGACGGACTTTGATGTGATTATGGGTATGGATTGGCTAACGTCTTGCTATGCCAATATGGACTGTAGAGAGAGGTTGGTACGGTTCCAGTTTCCTGGTGAGCCGGTTATCGAGTGGAAGGGGAATACTGCGTCGCCGAGGGGTAGGTTTATTTCTTACCTCAGGGCTAGGAAGATGGTGCAGAAGGGGTATATCTACAATATGGTTCGGGTATTCGATAATGAGGCCGAGATACCAGACCTTCAGTCAGTTCCGATTGTTAGAGAGTTTCCGGACGTATTCCCAGACGAGCTTCCGGGTATCCCTCCTGAGAGGGAGATTGAGTTTTGCATTGATATGTCGCCAGACACTCGACTGATATCTATTCCGCCATACAAAATGACACCTGCTGAGTTGAGGGAATTAAAAGACCAGCTGAAAGATTTGCTGGAAAAAGGCTTTATCCGGCCTAGTGTTTCTCCCTGGGGAGCGCCAGTGTTATTTGTAAAGAAGAAAGATGGGACGCTGCGTATGTGTGTTGATTACAGGCAGCTGAATAAGGTAACTATCAAGAACAGATATCCCCTCCCCAGGATTGATGATTTGTTTGACCAGTTGCAGGGTGCGAGGTGTTTCTCCAAGATAGACATGTCACGACCCGAACCCTGGGCCCGTGACTGGTGCCCTACCTGGGCACCTGTTATACCCCGTATTTCCAGAGTATGTACGTGAGGACGTACGTACAAAAGTTTAAGCCTTAAGTTAGGCAAGGGACGAAATTTGTGCACAACCCCCGAAGAGAATTGTTTTCCGACGAAACGTTTTCCAAACTTTGGGCGGAAAATTACTGCTATAAATTTATTATTTTTGCGGATTTTTTCGAGAGATGAAATATTTTGGACCAACGAGAGGGCGACACTTGTCACCCCCAAGTGGGCGGTTTTGTGGCCGAAAGTGAGCACGGTTCTTGGCATGTTTTGTGGCCTAAAACTTGGGTCAATGTTTGGAGTGATTTGTGGAGTAGATGGCTAGGGTGCACTTGTGCAAATCTTCACCCTCCACTTGCCCACCACTTGTCTTGATCTTGGCCATTGAAGGCCCTATAAATACCCTCCTTAGTTGAAGGATTTCTTCATCCCTCAAATGACTTCTAAGTCTTAAAAGTCCCTCCCTCCCTTGTAGTGAAGCTCTCGTCCAAGATCTCCCCCTCCCCCTTGAGAAGGCCTTGGCCGAAACAAACCCCCCCCCCCCCTCTTGAGTGTTGTTCTCGTAAAACACCCCCCCCCCCTTGGTAGAAAATACTCTCCAAGTATTGTTACTATTACAAAATACCTTAGCCTTATACCTTGTTGTATTCCAAAGTTACCTCTTTACGTAGAGCCCGAAAATACTACCTTATGACCTTTTTGTCTCAAAAACGAAACCCTAAGGAAAATCTTCATAGTTGGTTGAAGTGCTAAGTAGAAGTTGTTTGGGAACTTCTAAGGGTTGGTTGGAGCGGGTTGGAGCGCCCAGAGTAGGAGCTAAACGTTGCTCAGGATCGACATTAAATCTTGGATAATTTTGGGCTTATCGAGGTAAATATCTTGTCCCCCTATGGTATTTAGAGTTTGCATACTGTTGAAGTATAAGAATTAAGTATAAGTTATATACAAGGAAGATATATAAGAAGAGAATTGAACTGTACTTACATAGGATTTGTATTCTGATGAGACTTGTGTAGTTTGTGGTAGGGAAGTCTTGCCAATGTTCCGTAGAATCTTGTATCTAGATTTATTCTACAGAGTAGTCTAGACATTGATAGACTTATATAACCGTTATAGGTTGAAGTACTGCGAGTAGCGTATTCTACTCGAATGGTGGAAAAAGGCTAGCAGGATTACAGTACTTTGGAGCGTTTTGCTAATTGTCGATAATCGTCGCGAGGTATGTGATTCTTCCTATCCTCTTGAGCATGATATTTTAAAAGAATATATATATAGTACGGTAGACGTACGTGTGTCAACTGAACGTGGTTTTACTCCGATGTCTTTTGACTTGAGTCTAAATAATAAAAATCTTGAAGTATTTCGAAAGAATTAAGAATCGTTTTGAAAGAAGAGTAATACTTGGTTTTAAAAGCTTAAGAGTTATACTAGCTTTATGGGAAGTTAGGTATAACGACTTAAGAGAGATAAAAGGAACGGTTTACTTAATTGATTATGAACGCCTTGTATTGAATTCGGAAATGAGAATAAGTATCGAACAAACCACTGCAGCGCTAATAAAGGGAAATGTATTGACTAATTAAGTATTATTAAAACCAGTAGAAACCTCCATCTGCACAGAAGCTAAGATAAGACAAAATGATATTACATTTCCTAGATCATGGCTGCTTTAATAAGATTGTTATGAACAAGAATAACCTACTCACACATAAGGCATATGTTTCTCAAATTGTTTTAAAAGAGAATTATATTATTAAGTGATTAAGACTATGAACTACGAAACCTTTCGAAAACGAGAAACTTGAGCATTTGAAATTAGGCAAACTTGAACGTTTGGAAAAGAATGTTGTTACTTGATTTTACAAAAAGAAGTGTTTTGGTTTACTTAAAAAGATAGTCACTCTATTTTTATACTACGGGTATTGTGTGACTTTTGTGAAAGAAACGGATCTTTTAAAGAGTTAATGTAGGAAGTACTTTGGGGATAAAAACCCGAACTTGTTGACATAAAGTAGAAAGTACCTTGTGTGAATAACTTGATTATGTTGGTTTGTGATAGCCTTGTAATACTTTCTTGATTGGTTTGATAAGTAAACATGTTAGGATGCTACGTGTGTTAGTGTCTTGTGATGTTTGTGTAAAAGGTTATTCTTATTGTGCTTATGTTGTTTAACGATAAGCCGTTGTGCTAGTATTATATCACTCACCTCTTGACATGATATACCGGGGGTTAAGCTGCCCCCCGATGCGAGGTACACCTCGTGCAATGTGACTATGATTCGAGATACCTCATGCGGGTCCAGGTGGCCTATGCGGAGCTACAAGAGTTCCAGGTTAGTGTGCGGTCTATATGGCCATGCGGTCTATGTGGCCATGCGTACCACGGTCGGGGCGATGCCGGGAGTATCTACCGATGCGGGAATACCTCATGCGGGCCTATGTGTGGCCTATGCGAGTCGCGGAAGTTCCGAGGATTTGACGCGCACATTGATATCGAGGCGAGTGGCCCGCCGATCATATGGCGCGGTCTAGAAAGACCTCGTGATACGATTTTATGGCATTGTTGGTACCGTGGTTTTAGTAGTCGGCTATGCCTTCGCATTTACCCCGCACGGTTTTATTATAACACAGGTGGACACGTGTTCATGTGTATTCCTCGTCCTTTTATATCATAGATCACGCGGTGAGAAGGTATTCCACGCATGATTGATGTTTTGGGCGTGAGACCCATAGTTATATTTGAGTGATGACTTTGAGGTGTGAGTCCCCGACTTGACATGATCGCTATTTATCAGGAATCGTAGTTTGGTTATCATACATGTCTCCGCTTTATATAGACTACTATGATTTTATTTACTGATTTTCGATTCACATACTTGGTACTGTTAGATCGACCTCGCCGGGCCGTTCATGCCGCAGTAGAGGTACACCGCCGTCGATCCTCGCCATGGATCACGACGTTGGGAAGCTCCGTTTCTCGGAGGCTTATCGCCGTATAGTCCCTTGTCGTTGTAGGTACTTACAGGGGTATGGCGTGGCCCTGTCCCGCCATTGTTGTTATAACATTCTTAGAGGTCCGCAAGATCTTTGTGTGGCGAGTTTGTAAAAGGGATGTAACTCGTGGATTCATGTTTTTCTATATATGCCGGAAGGCAACTTCTCTCAGATCAACTGTTTTCACTTCACAATATTTTCATGTCTTGTTTTATATTCCGCTGATTACTCTGATGTATGTCTACTGGGTGCCGGGTAGGCACGATCCACGCCCGGTTCGGTCGTGACAAAAGTGGTATCAGAGCGATTAATCCTCGGAAAGTGTCTACGCATCGTATCTAGTAGAATCTTGATTATCGGTGTGTTGTGCACCACACCAATAATCGTGAGGCTATAGGATATTTAGGATTGGTTTCCATTCTTCTCACTCAGATCGTGCATGTAGCCGTGTTATAAGTTGGACCCTCTAACGTATTTCTTTCCCTTACCAATTATGCCTCCGTAAGGCAACCCGCCTAGAAGGCAAGGCGTGAGGAGCTGCGAGTAGAGCACAGAGGGTTACGAGGGCACAGGCCCAACCATCACCTGTGGTGGTGCTTCATTCGGGGAGTTCTGCGACGACGCCATCCCATGAGAGTCTAAGCGCGGCACAGCCTCCTCTGCGACCATGATATTTGAACCTTCGGCCCAACGACCGAGGTGAAGTATGGATTGCAAAGAGACGACACATTACTAGCTATGGGTTTAGCAACCGCAGAGTATATTATGTACCGATTTATCACGGGTCTTGATGATTATCTAAGAGAGGGTGCAAGAGTAGGTCTTGATCGGGCCAGATGAGCATGGCTCAGACAGCTTATGCGCGGCAGGCCGAGAAACGTAGGGATCGACGGGTTAACCAAGATCAGCAGAAGAGGGCCAGAACAGCAGGGTCCTTTGGTAACTATCGAGGCGGACCTTCTCAACAGTAGATTGATTATGCGCCTCCGCCAGTGCGGAGTGGTCATCCACAGACTTCAGGACGTTCGGGGTATGCAGGAGTTGGTCAGAGCTCCAAGGCTGCTGGTTCGCAGATACACGTAGGTTCCAGCCAGCCGGATTAAGTTTTCCCTCAGTATTCACAGTATGGCAGGCGTCATCCCGGGGAATGTCATCTTTTTGTTGGTGCTTGTTTTACCTGCGGCCGTCAGGGCCATAGGTCAAAAGGGTGTCCTAGTAGGAGGGATGCAAGTAGGAAGACTCAACCTACCAGATCAGTTGCGGATTCAGTAGTTCGGAGAGGAAGGGGTGCTAGCCAGAGGAGGCCACCCCCACCTCGGTGTGGCCGTTGTGGTAGGTGTCATTGTGGGGAGTGTCATACTTCTTCGACAGCTTGTTATGCTTGCGGCCAGCGGGGCCATTTTGCGAGAAATTGTCCGACCAGAGGTGGCGCAAATGTAGAGACTTAGCCTTCAGGATCAGCGGCTAGTTCATCACCTTCCCTAGCTATGCGCCCAACAGGGCAGGGTTGATTAGAACAACAAAGGGAAGTGAAGTAGTAGATACAGGTATATCTTTAACCCTCTAGAGATTTGTACGTGTGATAAGATGAGTATATCTTAAGTGTTATGTTCAGATAGCATTGTGCAAATTGTGATTAGGAATCATGGTTAGTTAAAAGGGGTAAGATTGGGGATAGGAAAAGTTTGAGCCTTAGAATTTTATACGTGGAGACCTTAGAGGCGAGGCCATCTTGAGTAAAAGATTTATTTTTATGTTTGACCCTTATCGGAGTGCATAATACACGTGAAATATGTTTGTGTGATAAGTCCCTGAGTGGTATGAAATGAAAGGGGGTAGTTGAGCTAAGAATGACCACTAGGTTTTCGTAACTTGATTAGTGAGATTGTTCCGGATCGGGGAACAAGAGTTTTGCGCGATAGTGGGTCGGGTTGAGGACCGATCGCGGGTCAACCCGTGGCCTGTAATGTGGTGGGGTCAGTTCGAGGTGGTCCCGCCAGGTGGTGGGGTCACGAGGGTGTTAGACCCAAGTTTAGTTAACCATCGTACGAGTTCGTGGATGCGTTCGACCAGTAGTCGGGCCGATGAGGTCAGCCCATCTTATCTTTGATCGGGCCAGACCGTACTTGGCGATGGGTTATGCGAGATGTTATTTATCGTGAAGATTGTAAGGCTACACGGGTCCCCGCTTTACTTATGACAGCGGTGGAGCCCGTGTTACGCTTATTTCTTTTCTCGAAGTTTTACCAGCAGGTTAGGAACTCAGGTGAGTCTCGATGACGCGTTCGCCCTCGGGCGGTGTTTGGATTTGGGGTAGCTGTGAGGATTGTTGCCTCGCTCAGGAGCGTTTATAGCTACCATTTGATTCGGATATCGCCTTATGACGCCTTGTAGGGCGGAAGTGTAAGTCTTGGCCGATTGGTTCGATGTTGGCAAGATTCGATAGTTGGTTCATACTTATTTCAGCAGATGTGGATAGGGTGAAGCCTATCCAGAGAGGTTATTGGCGGCTCGAGTCGCCAAGTCATGCGGATAATCAACGTCGACACTTGGAGTTCAGGTTGACGGTGGGTTTTCTTGTAGGTACCACCCCGGAAATGGTGTAACGAGTTTTGGAAAACAGAAGAAACTTAGCCCGAGTTACTTTGGGCCTTTTCAGATCATGTGAAGAATAGGCCAGGTTGCCTATATGTTAGCATTTGTCGTCCGACTTAGGAGGCAGTACGTCCGATCTTTCATGTTGTTATGTTCAGAAAAGTATCGGAGATCCATCCAGGGTGTTCCCAGTTAATGATGACCAAGTTGGAGGTAGTAACCCAGAGTTTTTGGAAAACTGAAGCAGTAACAAAAATGTGGTAAGTTATGAGAAAGAATTCGAGTGTACGAGAAGGGTACGACGAGTAAGAGGATAGAAGTGATCATTTCGTTTGTAAAGAAAAGGTGCGAAGGGAGTATCTTTTAGCCCGTGGGTAGGAGCTTTTGTGGTGATAGAGGTGATTCCTCGTGGACTTGGGTTAAGTGTTATACCCCGTATTTCCAGAGTATGTACGTAAGGGAATACGTACAAAAAGTTTGGCCTTAAAGTTTAGGCCTTGGACGATTTTTTGGGCACAACTCACAAAGCGAATAGTTTTCCGACGAAACGTTTCCACAGCTTTCGTAGGGTAAATTCCGGCTATGCCATTTCTAATTTTTGCGGATTTTTCCGAGAGACGAAACATTTTGGACCAACGGGAGGGCGACACTTGGCACCCTCCAATTGGTGGACTTGAAATCGTCCATTGGACGAATTGGACAATGAAGTGCACGTTTTTTGTGCCTTTGCACAAGTCAAGGATTAGGTAGGATATTTTGTGTGCAAGTTGGCCAAGGACACTTGCCCTAATCTTGACATTACACTTGCCTAGCACTTGGCTACATCTTGGCCCTTGGTTGGCCATCCCTTGACCTATAAATACCCCTCTTGAGATGAAGAGTTCTTCATCCACAAAAGCTTCCAAGTCTAAAAATCCTCTCCTCTCCCTTTGTAGCCTTTTCGTCCAAACACCTCCCCCTCCCCTTTTGAAGTTTGGCCTAGGGCCCCCCCCTAGCCTAGCCGAAATCTACCCCCCTCCCTTGGTAGAAAAGTTGCCTTCTTGTATTGTTATAATGCCCAAAATACCCTAGCCCAAATCCCTTAGTACTTAGTAGAAGTTGTGAAGAACTTCTAAGGTTTCCTTGGAGCATACAACTTAGGAGCAAAACCTTGCTCAGGCGCGACTTTATCTAGGATATTATTGGGCTTACCGAGGTAACTAATACTAACCCTCTTTTGAATTAGAGAATACTTACTGTAGTAGTATAAGAATAAGTATTAGATACTTAGAAGAATATCACAGAATAGAATTGAACTGTTATCACAGTAGAAGGGTTTAAAAGAAGGCTAATCAAATTGTACTTACATAGGACTGTATTCACAATAGACTTGAGTAGCTCACCGGGTAGGGAAGTACTGCCCAATTTTCCGTAGGATATAGAACCCTCTGTTTAGAACTGGTTACAAAGTGGTCTGAACGTTGATAGACGTGTCTGACTATTATAGGCTGATTCTCTGCGCGCGACATATTCAACTTGGCAGGTGGTTTTCGCTGAGAAGGTATGTGATTCTTCCTAAAGCATGATATTTTACAATATATATGTAGTACGGTAGACGCGTACGTGTTAATCGAATAATAACTACGGCAATGTCTTTGACTTAAGCTGAATAATACTTACGCAATGCCTCACTTAAGCTGAATAACACTTACGGATGCCACGCTTAAGCTGAATAATAAAGAATCGAAAGCATTTCAAAAGAATCTTGAATCATTTTTAATGTAAGAGAACTAATTGGTTTTAAACAAAAGCTTAAGTGTTATACTAGCTTTATGGGAAGTTAGGTATAACCACTTAAGCATGATAAAAGAAAAGTTTGCCTATGTATTTATAATGGACTTATATTGACTTGTGGAAAGAATAATAAGATGGTTTGATAAAGTAGACATGATATGATCTTTGTGTGTGTTAGTGTCTTGTAACGTTTGTATAAGAGAGTATTCTTGTTGTGCTTATGTTGTTTAACGATAAGTTGTTATGTTAGTATAATATCACTCACCTCTTGACATATTACAGGATTAAGCCGCCTCCGACGCGGGTAGACTCAGTGATGCAGGACCGTGATTCGAGAATACCTCATGCGGTCCAAGGGACCTATGCGAGCTACGGAGTTCGAGTTAGTGATGCGGGTTACACCTCATGCGGTCTATGTGGCCATGCGGACTACGAGTCGGGGCGATGCCGAGTAGCTACCCTCGATGCGAGGTTATGTACCTACGCGGCCTATGTGAGTGGCCTATGCGACTACGAGTCCGAGATTAGGCTTGCATGGTGATACTACGCAATTGGCCTGCTCGATCATTCGCAACCTAGAAAAGACACATTACGATTTACCTATTGTTGCTCTTGTTTATGATGTGGCACTATGTGCGGTCCCCGGTTGTTTCATACATACTTGCAAAACTGATTTTAAAATGATATGTTTTCAATTAAGTATTTCTGATTTCATATACTTAGTACTGTTATCGACCTCCTTGAGGGCTGCGTTCATGCCGCGAGTAAGCAGCAGTGCTAGATCCACATTCTTAGGATCTCTACGTTGGTGTCGGGAGCTCCATCCTTTCGGAGGCTCTACTTTTGGGTATGATCTCCTGTTGTAGATAGTTTTGTGCGATCGGTATGGCGGGGCCTGTCGTCATAGTTGTATATTTCCTTAGAGAGTGCATAGTCATGTTATGCGATGTCGGATGTAGCGCTAAACCATGTTTATATATATATCTTAAAAGCGGCGTTTTCTCATAAAGCGTATGTCTTATTTTGTAAAGCGTTTCATGTCTTGTTTTATATTTCCGGATTACTCGATGTATGACTACTTGGGTGCCGGTAAGGCACGATCACGGGCCGGAATGGGTCGTGACAAAAGTGGTATCGAGCGATTAATCTCGGAAAGTGTCTGACCGTATCTAGTAAGTCTTGATTATCGGTGTGTTGTGCACCACCAATAATCGTGAGGCTATAAGATATTTAGGATTGGTTTCCATTCTTCTCACTCTGAGATCGTGCTTTAGAAATTTGTGTTAAAATTGGACCCTCTAACGTATTCCTTTTACATGCAGATTATGCCTCACGTAAGGCAACCGGGCCGAGAAGGGCAAAGCGTAGGAGGCGCGATCGGACAGGGATTCTGAGGGCTCGAGCCCGATCTATCTGCATGACAGCGGCGAGTTCTATGACGCCGTCGGCCAGAGAACCACAGTACCACCTCGTCCCACGGCTGGGCGGAGAGTTAGGGCAAGGAGATAACCCGACTATTGGCTAGAGTTGTGGCGAATCGAGGATAGGTTGAATCTGGCGATTCAGTTCAGCTCGGCTCGGTCGCACCCGGGCGAGATAGTTTGAGGCTACGAGATTTCTTGAGTTGTAGCCCGCGAGTTTTACTGGTCGGCGGGAGGATGATCGCGAGGAGTTCATCGTCGCCTCTGAAGGATCGTCACGGGTGATCAAGGCCTCGAGAGGCAGTCTGTGACGCCGGTTCGCATCGGCTGCGTGATACCGCAATCGATTGGTTTGATTCATGGGAGTTATCCGGGAGAGCAGCGTCCCAGCTACTTGGGATGAGTTCTCGGAGGCTTTCTCACTCACTTCTTGCCTCGCGGATGAGGAGGCGCGGTGATAGATTTTTCTTCTTTGGCGAGAGAAGGGCGCCTTGTCGAAGTACAATGTCGAGTTTGATTCATTGGCTCGATATGTCCCAGCGTTAGTAGCGATTATGGAGGATAGGGTGCACCGCTACGTCCGGGCTAGATGACTATATGGCGAAGTCGTATGCGGGTGTTTCTCTTCACCGGGTATGGACATTACCGCATGCGAGCTCATGCTCTTGGATGTGAGGCGTAGAGGCCGTCGGGTTGTGACGGAGCGAAGAAGACCAGGGGCGGGTCTTTTGGTAGCTATCGTGGTGGCGGCCTCAGCAGCGATCTAGGTACCACGGCCGGCTCGAGCACTCTGCCGTCCTCAGCCTGACAACCGAGATATTCGAGGCGAACTGGGGCCCGGGACTTGAGCGTCGAGGCGGTAAGTGCGGCGTCGGGACCACCCGCCGGTGTGGCCGTCGGCGAATCCACCGGGAGTTGTGGTGCTACGGGAGCTTGTTTGATTGTGGCGGCCGGTCACTATGCGAGCTTGTCAGGCCAAGGCGATCTTGATGGTAAGTCGACTACGAGTTCTTTCGCCGGTCTTCTTCATCCCAAGCGATTACTCGCCACGGAGGGCAAGGTACTCATGGACGGCCAGTCGCGGCAGGTCGTGGCGCGGTCGATTCTAGCGGTCCTCGAACGCATTTATGCTTTGTCGGCCAGCGGGATCGGGAGGCCTCACCGATGTCGTCACGGTACCTTATCGGTTCGGGTTTGATGTTTATGCATTGATAGATCGGGTTCTACTCGTCCTATATATCTCCACTTGTTGCTAGTAGGATAGGGATAGAGCACGAGTCCATAGACCGCTTTCGAGGTAGCTACGCGATGGGTGATTCGATGGTAGCTCGGCGGGTATATAGAGCTTGTCTGTGACCATTCTGATCGTCGGACCTGGCCGACTTGATAGAGTTGGAGATGATTGACTTCGACGTGATCATGGGGATGGATTGGCTAGCTTCACTACGCCAATGTAGACTGCAGAGAGATTAATGCAGTTCGGTTTCTGAGGCGGTTGTTGAGTGGGAGAGCACGGTATCGCCGAGGGTAGGTTTATTTCCTACCTCGAGGCTAGGAAGATGGTGCGAAGGGTATATCTACCATCTCGTTCGGGTGTTTGATCTTGAAGTTGCGGTACCAGATTTTCCGTCGATTCGGTGGTCGAGAGAGTTCCCGAGCGTGTTTCAGACGACCTCGGGTATCCTCACGAGAGGAGATTGAGTTTTGTATAGACATATTGCGGACACTCGGCCTATTTCCATTCCGCCATCTGAATGGCACTGCCGAGTTGAGAGAGTTAAAGGATCGGCTTAGAGATTTCTTTGGAGAAGGGCTTCATCGGGCCTAGTGTTTCTCCCAGGGGCGCGATATTGTTCGTGAAAAAGAAGGGCGGGGCGTTGCGCATGTGTGTTGATTACGAGCGGTGAACAAGGTGACCATTAAGAACGAATACCCTTCCCGGGATTGATGATTTGTTCGACCGGTTGCGAGTGCGAGATCTTCTCGAGATTGATCTGGTCGGGCTATCATCAGTGCAGTCGAGAGGTAGATGTCCCTAGATCGCATTCGGGACCGATGCGGGCATTATGAGTTCGGTCATGTCTTTTGGGTTGACGATGCTCGCGGTATTCATGGATTTGATGAACCGAGTGTTCAAACCATTTTTGGACACGTTTGTGATAGTGTTCATTGATGATATCTTGGTTTATTCTCGCTCGAGCATGAGCATGCGAGCATTTGAGGATTTGTCTTGTGATTCTCGGGACCAGCGATTATCGCCAAGTTTTCCAAATGTGAGTTTTGGTTGACTTGATGGCGTTTCTTGGGCATATTGCCGGGTGATGGCATTCAGTGGATACGGCGAATCGAGGCGATCGAGACTTGGCCTGAACTCTTACTCGGCTGAGGTTCGCGATTTTAGGCCTTGCGAGATATTATCGGTTCGTGGAGAAGTTTGCTTATCTCGCACCATTGACTAGTCCGACTCGGAAAGCGGCAGTTTGATGGGCGGATGCTTGTGGCGGGGTTTCGATTCTTGAAAAGAGGCGGCGGCCCGTTCTTACTCTTCCGGAGGTCGGATGGTTATGTCGTGTATTGTGATCGTCGAGCATCGGGTTGGGATGTGTGTTGATGCGGCATGGCGGGGTTATAGCATATCGTCCGGCGGTGAAGAAACACGAGAGGAACTACCCACCCATGATTTGGAGTTGGCGGTGTGATTCACGCTTTGAAGATCTGGAGGCACTATTTGTATGGGGTTCACGTGGATATTTTTACGGACCACAAGAGCCTCGGTATATCTTGACGGAGGAGCTGAACTTCTGGCGAGGCGGTGGTTAGAGTTGCTTAAGGATTACGATGTTGATATCTGTACCACGGGAAGGCGATGTTGTGGCGGATGCTCTTAGTCGTAGGTCGATGGGAGCCTATCGGATGTGCGGCTAGAGAGGAGGACATGGTTCGTGATTTGCATCGATTAGCGAGCCTTGGTGTCCGTTTGATTGATTACGATAGCGGTGAGGTTAGAGTTCGTGAGGTTGCGAGTCTTCCATCGTCGAGGAGGTGAAGAGGCGATTCGAGGATCGGCTTTGATTCGATATCGTGATCTGACTCTTCGTGAGGGCAAGGGTCATTTGGTAGCACCTGATGGGGTGCTAAGGTTTGAGGCGGTGTGTGTTCGGATGTTTGAGGACTTGTGAGTTCTTGGGGAAGCACACGGTAGCGTTACTCTATCCATCCGGTCGACCAAGATGTACCACGACCTTAGATCGTGTATTGGTGGGATGGCGAAGAGGGCGTTGCGAGTTCGTAGCTCGGTGCCCATGTTGTCGGCGGTGAAGGTAGAGCACGGAGGCACGGTGGTTTGTTGCGGCGATAGAGATCCCGACACGGAAGTGGGAGGTAATCAACATGGATTTTATCACGGGATTACCTCGCACTCGGAGAGACATGATTCTACATGGGTTATCGTCGGCGGTGGCGAAATCAGCCCACTTTCTTCCGTCGGGGCGACTTTTCGGTGAGGATTATGCGGACTTTACATCAGAGATCGTCGGTGCATGAGTCCCTACTTGATCATATCGCATGAGAGAGCGATTCTGGCTAACTTCGGAGGTCTTTCGAGAGGTTTAGGGGCGCGGTGAGCACAATCGCATTCCATCCACGAGCAGACGGACAGGCGGCGCACTATCCGGACTCTTGAGGATATCTTTGCGAGCTTTGTGTTATCGACCGAGGTAGGGGAGGATCATTTGCCTCTAGTTGAGTTCGCGTACAATAATAGCTACCACTCCGGTATTGGATGGCGCCTTATGAGGCCTTGTATGGGAGGAAGTGCGATCGCCTATAGGTTGGTTCGATGTGGCGAGTGCGGCTAGTGGGACCAGATTTAGTCACGTGACGATGGATAAGGTGAAGCTTATCAAGGCGGCTATTGACGGCTCGAGTCGGCAGTCGTATCACGAATCATCGTCGTCGGCATCTTGAGTTCGAGGTTCATGATTGGGTTTTCTAAAGGTGTCACCCATGAAGGGTGTGATGAGATTACGGAAGAAGAAACTTCGGCCAGTACATTGGGCGTTTGATTGTCGCGAGGTAGGCAAGGTTGCCTACGAGTTGAATCTGCCGTCAATCTGGAGGCGGTGCATCCGTGTTTCACGTATCTATCTTTGAGGAGATGTATCGGGGATCCATCTAGGTACACCGATTGGCGATGTCGGTGTGAGGGGTTATCGTATGAGGAGATTCCCATAGCGATAGTCGATCGTCAGGTTAGGCGTCTGCGGACCAAGGATGTGGCTTCCGTCAAAGTCTTGTGGCGGAACGAGCTTATGGAGGAGATGACGTGGGAAGCTGAGGAGGATATGAGGCGGAGGTATCCTCACCTATTCCCCACACCTCCAGGTAATTCACTTTCCTACTTGTAAATTTTCGTTATCGTTTTTGCCTAAGTGTTGTTTTGTGGCCGTGTGTGGCTTTTGCAAACTGTTTAAGTTATGAAGAACCTTATCGTTATCTGTCTTGGGAAGGAACATTCGGGACGAATGTTTCTAAGGTGGGGAGAATGTTATACCCCGTATTTCCAGAGTATGTACGTAAGGGAATACGTACAAAAAGTTTGGCCTTAAAGTTTAGGCCTTGGACGATTTTTTGGGCACAACTCACAAAGCGAATAGTTTTCCGACGAAACGTTTCCACAGCTTTCGTAGGGTAAATTCCGGCTATGCCATTTCTAATTTTTGCGGATTTTTCCGAGAGACGAAACATTTTGGACCAACGGGAGGCGGCACTTGGCACCTCCAATTGGTGGACTTGAAATCGTCCGTTGGGCCGAATTGGACAATGAAGTGCGTTTTTGTGCCTTTGCACAAGTCAAGGAGTAGGTAGGATATTTTGTGTGCAAGTTGGCCAAGGACCCTTGCCCTAATCTTGACCTTACACTTGCCTAGCACTTGGCTACATCTTGGCGCTTGGTTGGCCATCCTTGACCTATAAATACCCTCTTGAGATGAAGAGTTCTTCATCCACAAAAGTTTCAAGTCTAAAAATCCTCTCCTCTCCCTTTGTAGCCTTTTCGTCCAAACACCCCACCCCTTTTGAAGTTTGGTAGGGCCACTAGCCTTGAAATCTACCCCTCCCTTGGTAGAAAAGTTGCCTTCTTGTGTTGTTATAATGCCCAAAATACCCTAGCCCAAATCTCTTAGTACTTAGTAGAAGTTGTGAAGAACTTCTAAGGTTTCCTTGGAGCATACAACTTAGGAGCAAAACCTTGCTCAGGCGCGACTTTATCTAGGATATTATTGGGCTTACAGAGGTAACTAATCCTAACCCTCTTTTGAATTAGAGAATACTTCTGTAGTAGTATAAGAATAAGTATTAGATACTTAGAAGAATATCACGAATAGAATTGAATCATTATCACGATGAAGGGTTTAAAAGAAGGCTAATCAAATTGTACTTACATAGGACTGTATTCACAATAGACTTGAGTAGCTCACCGGGTAGGGAAGTACTGCCCAATTTTCCGTAGGATATAGAACCCTCTGTTTAGAACTGGTTACAAAGTGGTGCGAGCGTTGATAGGCGTGTCGACTATTATAAATTTGATTCTCTGCGCGACATATTCAACTTGGCGGTGGTTTTATTTGAGAAGGTATGTGATTCTTCCTAAAGCATGATATTTTACAATATATATATGTATGCGGTGAGCGTACATGTGTTAAGCGAATAATAACTACGGCAATGTCTTTGACTTAAGCTGAATAATACTTACGGCAATGCCTACGCTTAAGCTTTGAATAACACTTACGTGATGCCTCACTTAAGCCCTTTGAATAATAAAAGCGAAAGCATTTCAAAAGAATCTTTGAATCATTTTTAGAAGAGAACTAATTGGTTTTTAAAACAAAAGCTTAAGTGTTATACTAGCTTTATGGGAAGTTAGGTATAACCACTTAAGCATGATAAAAGAAACAGTTTGCCTATGTATTTATAACAGACTTATATTGACTTGTGGAAAGAATAATAAGATGGTTTGATAAAGTAGACATGATATGATGCTGTGTGTGTTAGTGTCTTGTAACGTTTGTATAAGAGAGTATTCTTGTTGTGCTTATGTTGTTTAACGATAAGCTGTTATGTTAGTATAATATCACTCACCTCTTGACATATTACAGGGGTTAAGCGCCTCCGTCTGGGGTAGACTCGGTGATGCAGGACCGTGATTCGAGAATACCTCATGCGGGTCCAGGACCTATGCGGAGCTACGGGAGTTCGAGGTTAGTGATGCGGGGTTACACCTCATGCGATGCATGTGGCCATGCGGACTACGAGTCGGGGCGATGCCGGAGTAGCTACCCTCGATGCGAGGTTATGTACCCTATGCGGGCCTATGTGAGTGGCTATGCGGACTACGAGTCGAGATTAGGCTTGCATGGTGATACTACGGGCAATTGGCCTGCTTGATCATTCGCAACCTAGAAAAGACACATTACAGTTTACCTATTGTTGCTCTTGTTTATGATGTGGCCTTATATGCGGTCCCGCCGATTGTTTCATACATACTTGCAAAACTGATTTTAAAATGATATGTTTAAATTAAGTATTTCTGATTTCATATACTTAGTACTGTTGTCGACCTCCTTGAGGCTGCGTTCATGCCGCAGGTAAGGGCAAACAGGTGCTAGATCCACATTCTTAGGATCTCTACGTTGGTGTCGGGAGCTTCATCCTTTCCGGAGGCTCTACTTTTGGGTATGATCTCCCTGTTGTAGATAGTTTTGTATAGTCAGGGTATGGCGGGGCCCTGTCCCGTCATAGTTGTATATTTCCTTAGAGGTCTGTAGTCATGTTGTACAGTATCGGATGTAACTGCTAAACCATGTTTATATATATATATGCCGAAAGGCGACGTTTTCTCACATAAACTGTGTCTTATTTTGTAAACTGTTTCATGTCTTGTTTTATATTTCCGCTGATTACTCTGATGTATGACTACTTGGGTGCCCCGGTAAGGCACCAGTCACGGGCCCCGGAATGGGTCGTGACATTAAGTAATTGCGCGTGTGTTGTTTTGTGGCCAGGTGTGGCACTGGCAACTTGTTAAGAGGAACTTTATCGTTATCTGTATCGAGAAGGAACATTCGGGACGAATGTTTCTAAGGAGGGGAGAATGTTATACCCCGTATTTCCAGAGTATGTACGTGAGGACGTACGTACAAAAGTTTAAGCCTTAAGATAGGCAAGGGACGAAATTTGTGCACAACCCCCGAAGAGAATTGTTTTCCGACGAAACGTTTTCCAAACTTTGCGAAGGGAAAATTACGGTTGCGAAATTTATTATTTTTGCGGATTTTTCCGAGAGATGAAATATTTTGGACCAACGAGAGGGCGACACTTGTCACCCTCAAGTGGGCGGTTTTGTGGCCGAAAGTGAGCACGGTTCTTGGCATGTTATGTGGCCTAAAACTTGGGTCAATGTTTGGAGTGATTTGTGGAGTAGATGGCTAGGGTACACTTGTGCAAATCTTCACCCTCTACTTGCTCACCACTTGTCTTGATCTTGGCCATTGAAGGCCCTATAAATACCCCCCTTAGTTGAAGGATTTCTTCATCCCTCAAATGACTTCTAAGTCTTAAAAGTCCCTCCCTCCCTTGTAGTGAAGCTCTCGTCCAAGAGCTCCCCCTCCCCCTTGAGAAGGCCTTGGCCGAAACAAACCCCCCCTCTTGAGTGTTGTTCTCGTAAAACACCCCCCCCCCCCTTGGTAGAAAATACTCTCCAAGTATTGTTACTATTCCAAAATACCTTAGCCTTATACCTTGTTGTATTCCAAAGTTACCTCTTTACGTAGAGCCCGGAAATACTACCTTATGTCCTTTTTGTCTCAAAAACGAAACCCTAAGGAAAATCTTCATAGTTGGTTGAAGTGCTAAGTAGAAGTTGTTTGGGAACTTCTAAGGGTTGGTTGGAGCGGGTTGGAGCACCCAGAGTAGGAGCTAAACGTTGCTCAGGATCCACATTAAATCTTGGATAATTTTGGGCTTATCGAGGTAAATACTCTTGTCCTTCTATTGTAATTGGAAATTACATACTGTAGTAGTATAGAAATGAGTATAAGATATATAGAAGGATGGTATAAGAGAAGAGAATTGAACTGTACTTACATAGATTGTATTCTGATGAGACTTGTGTAGTTTGGGTAGGGAAGTCTTTGCCCAATTTTCCGTAGAATCTTGTATCTAGATTTATTCTCTGAGTAGTCTAGACATTGATAGACTTATATAACCGTTATAGGTTGAAATCTGCGATGGCGTATTCTACTCGAAGGGTGGAAAAAGGCTAAGCGGATTCTGATGCTGGAGCGTTTTGCTAATTATCGATAATCGTCGCGAGGTATGTGATTCTTCCTATCCTCTTGAGCATGATATTTTAAAAGAATATATATATATAGTACGGTGACGTCGTGTGTCAATGAGCGTGGTTTTACTCCGATGTCTTTTGACTTGAGTCTAAATAATAAAAATCTTGAAGTATTTCGAAAGAATTAAGAATCGTTTTGAAAGAAGAGTAATACTTGGTTTTAAAAGCTTAAGAGTTATACTAGCTTTATGGGAAGTTAGGTATAACGACTTAAGAGAGATAAAAGGAACGGTTTACTTAATTGATTATGAACGCCTTGTATTGAGTTCGGAAATGAGAATAAGTATCGAACAAACCACTGCAGCGCTAATAAAGGGAAATGTATTGACTAATTAAGTATTATTAAAACCAGTAGAAACCTCCATACACACGAAGCTAAGATGAGACAAAATGATATTACATTTCCTAGATCATGGCTGCTTTAATAAGATTGTTATGAACAAGAATAACCTACTCACGCATAAGGCATATGTCTCTCAAATTGTTTTAAAAGAGAATTATATTATTAAGTGATTAAGACTATGAACTACGAAACCTTTCGAAAACGAGAAACTTGAGCATTTGAAATTAGGCAAACTTGAACGTTTGGAAAAGAATGTTGTTACTTGATTTTACAAAAAGAAGTGTTTTGGTTTACTTAAAAAGATAGTCACTCTATTTTTATACTACGGGTATTGTGTGACTTTTGTGAAAGAAACGGATCTTTTAAAGAGTTAATGTAGGAAGTACTTTGGGGATAAAAACCCGAACTTGTTGACATAAAGTAGAAAGTACCTTGTGTGAATAACTTGATTATGTTGGTTTGTGATAGCCTTGTAATACTGTCTTGATTGGTTTGATAAGTAAACATGTTAGTATGCTACGTGTGTTAGTGTCTTGTGATGTTTGTGTAAAAGGTTATTCTTATTGTGCTTATGTTGTTTAACGATAAGCCGTTGTGCTAGTATTATATCACTCGCTCTTGACATGATATACAGGGGTTAAGCCCCCCGTCACGAGTACACCTCGAGCGATGCGTGTGACTATGATTCGAGATACCTCATGCGGGTCCAGGTGGCCTATGCGGAGCTACGAGAGTTCCAGGTTAGTGTGCGGTCTATATGGCCATGCGATCCATGTGGCCATGCGGACCACGGGTCGGGGCGATGCGGGAGTAGCTACGCTCGATGCGGGAATACCTCATGCGGGCCTATGTGTGTGGCCTATGCGGGCTGCGGGAAGTTCGAGATTTTGGCGCACATTGATCCGAGGCGAGTGGCGGCCGATCATATGGCGCGATGCAGAAAGACCTCGTGATCTGATTTTATGGCATTGTTGATGCGTGGGTTTTAGTAGTCGGTATGCCTTCGTACTTACCGTGCGGTTTTATTATAACACAGTGGGACACAGTGTTCATGTGTATTCCTTGGTGCTTTTATATCATAGGCCGCGGTGAGGAATGTATTCCACGGGCATTATTGATGTTGTGGCGTGAGACCCATAGTTATATTTGAGTGATGACTTTGAGGCGTGAGTCACGACTTGACATATCGCTTATTTATTGTGGCTGTAGTTTGGTTATCCTACATGTCTCTGCTTTATATAGACTACTATGATTTCATTTCTGATATTTTCAGTTTCACATACTTGGTACTGTTGTCTTGACCTCGCCGAGGCTGCGTTCATGCCGCGGTAGAAATACACGATCGTCGATCTCGCTCATAGGATCACGATTCGGCGTTGGGAAGCTCCGTTTCTCGGAGGCTTATCGGTGGTATAGTCCCCTGTCGTTGTAGGTACTTACATTCAGGGTATGGCGAACCACTGTCCGCCATTGTTGTCATATCATTCTTAGAGTGCAGTAATCTTGTTGTGGCGAGTTTGTAAAGGGATGTAGCTGGATTCATGTTTTATATATATGCGAAAGGTAACCTTCTCTCGAATAAAGCATTTTCACTTCACATTATTTTCATGTCTTGTTTTATATTCCGTTGATTACTCTGATGTATGTCTACTTGGGTGCCCGGGTAAGGCACCAGTCACGGGCCCGGGTTCGGGTCGTGACAGCACCCTTCTACCTTAACAACTAAGTAAACTGCGGAAATTAAATAACGCCTCATTTTTTTTAAAACCAACGTACATGCAAGGGCAAAGCCGACAAGGCTGCCATATAATATATATAAACAAAAGACACTACACCGCATAGTCCAATCCACGTATGAATACGGACCTCAGAGTTTACGAAACATGGCGGGACAAGGCCCCGCGTACCCATGTAGTACAAAAAGTGCATGCTTGAAGGAACTATACCAAAAGATAAACTCCGACGAAGGAGCTATCCAAAAACTCTTAGCAGGGTCCTACACCTGAAGATCACCAAACTGCGTACCTAAACCTGCGGCATGAACGCATCCCCCCGAAGGAGGTCAGTACGAAGAATGTACCAAGTATGTGAGCGATGAAATCGTAATGAAATCATAACGATCTAAACAAAGCGGGAGACATGTATGATAGCCAACCTGATACCTGATACATAGCGATCATATCAAGTCGGGCGCGTGCCTCAAAGCCACTACTCAAATATAACTATGGGTCTCACGCCCATAATATCAACCATGCGTGGAATCCTTTCTCACTGCGGCGATCCGTGATATAATATAACACCAAGTCATAATAACGATATCCTCGTGGTCGCGTGCCGAAATCCCACATCGTATAAGCGTGACCGTAGGGTAATACAAACAAATCGAGTCTAACGCGCCACGGTCACGTGCCTCGTAATCCCACATCGTATAAGCATGTCGAGGGTAACAATATCCCACGTGGTCGCGTGCCGGAATCCTACATCGTATAAGCATGACCGTAGGGTAATACACACAATCAGGATTCTAACCGCCTCGCAGTCACGTGCCGGAATCCGCATCGTATAAGCATGTCGAGTAACAATATCCCACGTGGTCGCGTGCCGGAATCCCACATCGTATAAGCATGACCGTGGGGTAATACAAACAAATCAGAATCTCACCGCTCGCGGTCACGTGCCGGAATCCGCATCGTATAAGCATGTCCAGAGTATCCTCGTGGTCGCGTGCCGGAATCCACATCGTATAAGCATGACCGTGGGGTAATACAAATAATGGAAGCATGCGTGGAATCCCACCTCACCGTCCGTGCGTCGAGTAAACTTACAATAAGGCGTAGACCACTCCAACCGAGTCGTGACAACGTAATAAAACATAATACTTGTACTCAAATGCTATCACCAAGACACCGTTGGCAATTCTCAATTAAACAAGTCAAAGTACTTATCAAGGCACATAGAATAATTCTCAATTAAGCGGCCAAAGTACTTATCAAGGCACACATAGAATAATTCTCAATTAAGCGGGCCAAAGTACTTATCAAGGCACACGTAGAATAATTCTCAATTAAGCGGGACAAAGTACTTATCAAGGCACACGTAGAATAATTCTCAATTAAGCGGGCTAAAGTACTTATCAAGGCACGTATAGAATAATTCTCAATTAATCAGGCCAAAGTACTACGTACGTGCATTCTTTTCAAAAGACTCCTTTTTATGTAAAACCCCAAGATACTAACACCCGTAGTATCAAGGTGTGTCTATTTTTCAAAGTAAGTTACTACACCTTTAGAAAACTCATTTCAAAGCTTGGAATCAAGTAACTTCAAATTTTCACAATCTAGGCAACTTATGCCTAATAATCAAAATAGACAACTTTCTTAACCTTCCATAAAGCCGTTATAACCAACTTCCCATAAAGTCGTTATAACCCTTTTATGGTTTTAGACATATTCATTCTTTTTATAACAAGAGACTTATACTTAAAACCAAGTATCACGTGCTTACAAATCAAGTTCTTAACTTTCCAAAATACTTCAAGTCTCTTAATATTTAGAAAACAAGTTTCTTCTCTTAAATCATGTCATTTCTCCTCTCTTAAAACAATTAAGTAAATCACTCCTTTGACTCCCCTAAAGTCATTAAACGACCATAGGTTTTGGATGTCACGACCGACCACGGGCATGCGAGTGCCTTACCGGGCACCTGGTGATCTGACATCGGAGAAAATCAGCGGAAATGAAAATTTACACATGAAAAAGATATACAATAATGAAATAAGAAAGCAGCTAACCAAAAGCGGTTACCTTTACGAATATATAAATAAAACTTGAACCGAACAATTACATCCCTTTTACAAACTCGCCTTGCGATTCTACAGACCTCTAAGAATGTTATAACAACAATGACGGGACGGGGCCGTCGTACCACGAATGTAAGTACCTACAACGACAGGACTATACCAAAGATAAGCCTCGGAGAAAGCAGGCTTCCCAAAAGCGTGATCCTATGGCGAGGATCAACAATCGGTGTACCTCACTGCGGCATGACGCGGCCCGAAGGAGGTCGATGCAGTACCAAGTATGTGGCCCGAAAATCACGTAAATGAAATCATAGTAGTCTATATAAAGCGGAGACATATATGATAACTAAACTACGATTACATAATATGTAAGTAGTCACGTCAGTCGGGACTCGCGCCTCAAAGTCATCACTCAAATATAACTATGGGTCTCATGCCCGCAACATCAATCATGCGTGGAACACCTTCATCATGCCGTGATCTACGATAACCACACGAGAGTACACATGAACACGGGTCCACCGTGTCATAAAACCGTGCGGGGCAAGTCTGAGGCTAACTACCAGATACCAAAGCCGCATCATCAACTGACCGAGGCAAGTACGAAAGCCAACTACCAGATACCAAAGCCGTACCAATAAATCTATATAACCATACAACAAAGCTGACCCAGGGCAAGTACGAAAGCCAACTACTAGATACCACTGCGCGCCACGTGGCGGCGGCAAATGAATACTAACTACGGATACTGGCGGAATAACGAGACTTCGTCCAAAACTGAGCGGGGCAAGTCGAAGGCTAACTACGGATACTGGCCGAATCAGCCACGACCTCGGGGCAAATCGAGCCAACTACCAGATACCAAGCCGAATCAGTAAAACCTCACGGAGAGCTAGTCCATGGAATAATAATCACAGAAGTGTACCCGTGGAATGCTCCGTCACTGCCGGTACGTCCAAGTAAGATCATAACAAATCAGCCGGCCCTCCATCAAGAGACGCGGTGGTATAGATATACAATACTAGCACGACAAGGCTATCACACACAAACATAGGCAAGTTACACACAACTCAAGGTACTTTCATTTTATGCCAAAGTCCAGGTTTTAACCCCAAAGTACTACGTACGTTAAATTCTTTTTAAAAGATCCATTTCTTTTACAAAGGTCACCCGATGCCCGTATTATCAAAATAGAGTGACTAACATTTTAAGTAAACCAAAACAACTTCCATACTTTCCTTTTTAAACCAAATTAATACAATACTATGCCTTCTTTTTAGACCAAAACACTTCTCCTTTTAAAGTCAAGTTACCATTTTAAAACTAATGATAAAACCATTCTTTTGTTATCATAAAGTCGTTATAACTAACTTCCCATAAAGCTGTTATAACACTTTATGTTTTAAACCAATTTAAGACAAAACCATGTCTTTCTTTTAAACCAAAAACTCTTCAATTCCTCAAGTCTCTTTTCTTTTAGAAATCAAGTTCCTTAATATTTCACATCAAGTCATTTATAAGTCAAGTCTCTTATCTTTTAAAAACCACAAACCATTTTTTTTACCTACATAAAGTTGTTATAGCAAACTTCCCATAAAGCTGTTATAACACTTTATGTTTTAAACCAACCAAATTCATTTAGCATATGTACGTCTACCGTACTACATAGTTCACAACAATCATGCTAGAAAAGATAGGAAGAGTGTAACGACCCGTTCCGGGGCCCGTTACTGGTGCCTTACCCCGGGCACCCTAGCGATACATACATCAGAGAAAAAATCAGCGGAACATAAAACATGAGTCATTATACAAGAGATATAATAAATAAACAGGCCAACCAAAACGGTTGCCTTCAGTATATACATAAAACCTGAACAGTTTAATCCTTTACAACCACACTTGCCACGGGACTACGGACTCTAAGATATCTGATGACTATGGCGGGGCGGGCCACACGCTGAATGTACAGAACCTACAACTCGAGAACACCTACCAAAGATAAGCCTCGGAAAGCGGAGCTTCAAATCTGTTGGCGTGATCCTATGGCGAGGATCCACGGCCGATGTACCTCTACTGCGGCGTACGCGGCCCCGAAGTCGATCTGGCAATTACCAAGTATGTGAAGCTATGCAATCGAAAATGAAATCATACTAGTCTATATAAAGCGGGAGACATGTATGATAACCAACTACGATTCCAACATAAAGCGATCATCACTCGATATAACTATGGGTCTCACGCCCAACATCAATCGAGTTCGCGTTATGGCGCGTGCCGGAATCTGCGCCGGTGTAGACATGTCCATGATGCAACAATAATACCAATGTCCCGTAGCGCCACATGCCGAGTGCGCCGGTGTAGACATGTCCATGTGACCTCAACAACAAGGCAATCCAAATGGAAGCATGCGTGCGCTACGCGTGTCGGTATGTCGAAGGAAACAATAAGACAACATTCCAAATGGGCGCATACGTGCGCTACGCGTCGTGTCGGTATGTCCAAAAGGAAATCCTGGCGTTAATCAAAATGGAAACATACCCGTGCGCTACGCGTCGTGTCGATATATCAGCGATTAACCACAAGACCTTAACCAAAATGGAGGCATACGTGCGCTACGCATCGTGTCGGTATGTCCAAAGTGATTAACAACAATAATACTATCAGCGAGGCGTGCGTGGAATTTCTCGTCACCGCAGACATCCAAGTAAGTTCTCAACGATCAACCGACCTCTATCGAGACGCGGTAACACGAAACACAACGCTTGTACAATAAAGGCTATCATCACAAGCATAGGCAAGTTTCACAACAACAAGCATAGGCAAGTTTCACCTGACTCAAAGTACTTTCATTTTATGCCAAAGTCGGTTTTAACCCCAAAGTACTACATCGTTAAGTTCTTTTAAAAGAGATCCATTACTTTTATAAAAGTCACCCGATACGTAGTATTAGAATGACCAACCCATCTTCCTTTTCAAAATCAAGTAACAACATTCCTTTCCTAAGTTCCGGTTTGCCTAGTTTGATTACTCAAGCTTCTTATTTTCAATGGTTTCATAGTTCCCAAACTTAATCACTTGATTCCTTTTAGAACAATTGAGTAACATATGTCATATATGTGAGTAGTTTATTCTTGTTTATAACGATCTTATTACGTGACCATGATCTAGAAAATGTAATATCATTTTGTCTCATCTTAGCTTCATGCGGATGGAGGTTTCTGGTTTTATTACAACACATCATTATTCAATACATTTTCCTTTATTAACGCGGTGGTGCAGCCGATACACATTCTGATTTCCGAAATCAGTAAAGCATTATTCCTTTAAAAACCAAGTACTCATTACTCACGAATGAGGTTTCACACAACATTCACATTAAAACAAATAAGTTAAGTCTCTTATCTTATAAGATCAAGTCTCTTAACTTCTAACATCAGTAAACCATTTTCACTTACATAAGGTCGTTATAACTAACTTCCCATAAAGCTATTATAACACCCTATGTTTTAAATCAACCAAATCACTTAGCACATGTACGTCTACCGTACTACATAGTTCACAACAATCATGCTAGAAAAGATAGGAAGAGGTTCACATACCTCGCGACGATTTATCGACAATAAGCAAAATGCTCCAAGTACTACAACCTCGCTAGCCCTTTCCACTCCTCGGTAGAATACGCTACTCCTAATCTTTCACTAAAAAGGTCAAAAGCGTCTATTACCCCCACAACCCAAGTTTTCTATCTTTCTATAGACAATTCGAGACCTCCCCATGGCAGCGTAAATCTCTCTCTCTATCGAGGCGGCTACCAAGCCAACCAGGGGGTTTACGTCTAACTGGCGTGTACAATTACAAGTCTCTTGCAATACGATCTATGTAAATCTGATTCGATTCGATTCTTTATTCTTGGGCTTAAGTCAAAAGACATTGCGAATACTAAGTATAGTTCCATATATAGTATACTTCAACTATATATCTAACAAACATGTAATTTCCAATTACAATGATAGAGACAAGATAATTACCTTGATAAGCCCAAAATTATCCAAGTTATAATGTCGATCACGAGCAAGGTTTAGCTCATCCGCGCTCCAAACCACTCCAAACAACCCTTAGAAGTTCTAACCAACTTCTACTCACATACTTGACCAACGATGAAGATTTCCTTAGGGTTTCGGTTTGAGACTAAAAGGACAAAAGGTAGTATTTAGGACTCTACGTAAAGAGGTATCTTTGGAATACTACAAGGTACAAGGCTAAGGTATTTTGGGCATTATAACAATACTAGGGAGTATTTCTATACCACTGACAAAGGGTATTATCACGAAACAACTAGGCTAGGGGTACCACGGCTAGACTCACCATGAGGAGGAGACCTCACGGCCAAAGGCCACTTTCAAGGAGAGGAGCTCTTGGGCGAGAGTCAACAAGAGGAGGAGGATTCAAGACTTGGAAACATTTGTGGATGAATGAAGTCTTCCTGAAAGGGGTATTTATAGCAAACCCAAATGCCAACAATGGCGAAGATCGAGCCATGTGCAAGGCAAGTGTAAGGCCTTGATCAAGCCAAGTGCACCTAACCCCTACTCCACAAAACATGGCACAAGACAAGCCACAAAACAAGGCCAAAACAAGGCACAAAACAAGGAACCAATAGGGCCAAAAAGCGTGAGCCACAAAACAATCCCATCGTGAACGATGCGTCCACGGGCGCCCACAACCTCGATGTGAGGTGACACATGTCACCCTCCCGTTGGTCCAAAATGTTTTCTCTCGGAAAAATCCGCCAAAAATTAAAAAGGACATAGCGGAATTTTCCCTACGAAAGTCGTGGAAAGCGTTTCGTCGGAAAGCGACTACAGTCGGCACGTGCCCAAATGTAACCGGCGAGCCACCTAGGCGGGGTGACACGTGTCACCCTCCTATTGGCCCTCAAAACGTCTTTCGAAAAATATCCACAATGGCCAAAATCTCAAAACAAAGTGGGCCCCACAAAGCAGTAAATTTCTCCGTGGGCCCAGCGTGACCATTTCAAAATAAAATTCCATAATTCTCTAATATTCCGAAGTCGAATACCAAATCACGGGAATCAATTCCCATTAACGAACCTTTTCCTTCACAAATAACGGAAACTTTTAGTGAAAACTCATATCTTTCTTTCTTTTCAAAATTTACTGCGTACTCTCGTGCGTGCGTCCTCACATACATACCTGCAACTACGGGTATAACATTCTCCCCTCGCCGAAACATTCGTCGAATGTTCCTTCTCAAACGGATATCGATGAAGTTCCTCTAACAAGTTGTCAACGCCACGCGGCAGCGAAATAACACGTTATCTTCCTTCCTTACTCGTCGTGCCGCTTCTCGAACACTTGAACTCTCCCAAGATCGTACCATACTTCAGTCATTACTTCGTCCCGAAAATCTGCGGAGTCACTACCTCCAAACTTGGTCATCTTACTAACCTCAAACTTCCTTAAGGCCATTCCGGCCTTTACGAACGGCTGCGGTCGAACGCGTCCACGAACTCATACGATGATCATACAAACTTGGGCCTAGCATCCTCGTGACCTACCACTGGCGGGACCACCTGAGCTGGCCCCCAAACCGGGTTACGGTTTGACCGCGAATGGTCCTAAACCCGACCCCAACGTGCCAAACTCTTGTTCCCGATTGAACAATCTTACTAATTCCCGTCATGAAAGCTACCACTACCATTTCCACACTACCGGACTTATCACACAAATAAATCCCACGTATACTACTCACCCTTATAAAGGTCAAACATAAAGCGAATCTTTTACTCAAGACGACCTTACCTCAAGGTCTCGATCGTGAAATAGTCTAAGGTTCACACTTACCATGCCTCCATACGTATCCTTCCAACTAACCATGTATTCTAACTCACACACATTACAATGCTATCCGTACAGAGCACACAATAATGAGATCATCATAACAAGCATACCAAAACTCTAGAGGGTTAAGGATATACCTGAAGCTACCGCTCCACTCTAATCATAGGCCTGCCCTGCAGGGCGCATGCTGTAGAAGGTGATGAACCAGCCACAAATCCTGAAGGCTGAGTCGTAACATCCGCGCTTCCCTTGGTAGGACAGTTCCTCGCAAAATGGCCTGCTGGCCGCATGTAAAACAAACTCCCAATCTAGCGACACTCTCCAAAATGGAGTCTACCACAATGGTCACAACGAGGTAGGGTGGCTTCGGTGGTTAACACCCGCTCTGCGAAAATCTGAACCCTTGGAGCCACGACCTGCTCACGAAGATGGTGGAGGACCACTGCATGTCGGTGGGGGTATATAACTAACTTTCTTGGCGGTCCGCCTCGAAAGCCACCAAAGGACCTGCCGTCACGGCCTCTTCTGGCGATCCGGTCGTTCCGTCGACCCTCCGTGCCTCGCGTCCTGGTGCATGAGCTGCGTGCGGGCAATGTCCATGCCGGTGAAGAGAAACACCGCGCAAGACTCACCATATAATCATCTAGCGGTGGCGTGGCGATGCACCTATCCTCCATATCTGCGCAACTAAGCGCGAGGGGACATATCGAGCCAAAGAATCGAACTCCACATTGTACTCACGACGGTCGCCTCTCTGTCTCAGTAACAAAAATCTGTCGGCCCGTGCCCTCCTCATCTGCGGAGGCAAGAAGTGCGTGAGGAAAGCCCCCGAAAACTCATCCCATACTGCTGGAGGTGCATGCTCTCCCCGGGAAAGCTCCCATGAATCAAACCAATCGACTGCGGTATCACGCAGCCGATGCGAACCAAAGGTCACAGACTCGGTTTCTGAAGCCTTGATCACCCGCATGATCCGCTGTAACTGCCGGATGAACTCCTGCGGATCATCCTCTGGCCTCGACCCATAAAACTCTGGCGGGCTACAACTCAGAAAGTCCCGTAGCCTCAAACTATCTGCTCGGGGGTGAACCACTGGTGCTACTGGGCTGGGCTGCTGCGTCGGCCTATCCTCATATCGGCCACGACCACGGCGAATCGGGCCATCTCGCGTAACCCGTCTCCTGCGCGGTGTGGGGTGGAGGCTCGGTCTTGTAGTCTCATCGGCCCACTGCTGCGGCTCTAAAGCTCTCTTTGGTCTTTGGCGTCGTGAAACCGCCGTCCCAAGCCTGACCTCAGTCTTGTCTGGGCTGCGCCTCGTACTCCTCTGTATCTCACTAGCGACACCTCGGCTGCCTTGCCAGGCTCTGGTTGCCTTGCGGAGGCATAAGCGGTAAAAGCGAGATCGTCGGAGAGTACAACTTTCTGACTCTAAGGCACGATCTCGGAATGAGAAGAATGAAACCAATCCTAAATGTCCTATAGCCTCACGATTATAGATGTGGTGCAACACACCGATAATCAAGACTACTAGACACGGTGCATGAGCAATTTCGAGGATTAATCGCTCGATACCACTTTTGTAACGACCCGTTCGGGGCCGTTCTTGGTGCCTTACCGGGCACCTAGCGATACATACATCGGAGAAAAATCAGCGGAACATAAAACATGAGTCATTATACAAGAGATATAATAAATAAGCGAACCAAAGCGGTTGCCTTCGGTATATACATAAAACGAGCAGTTTAATCCTTTACCACCACTTGCCAACGGGACTACTGGACCTAAGATATCTGATGACTATGGCCAGGACGGGGCCCCGCCACACGAATGTACAAGAACCTACAACTCGAGAACACCTGCTAAAGATAAGCCTCGGAAAGCGGAGCTTCAAATCTGTTGAGCTTGATCCTATGGCGAGGATCCACGGCCGTGTACCTACTGCGGCGTGACGCGGCCCAAGGAGGTCGATGCAACAGTACCAAGTATGTGAAAGCGTGCAATCACGAAAATGAAATCATACTAGTCTATATAAAGCGGGAGACATGTATGATAACCAACTGATTCACAACATAAAGCGATCATCACTCCGATATAACTATGGGTCTCGCGCCCAACATCAATCGAGTTCGCATTATGGCGCGTGCCGGAATCTTGCATCGGTGTAGACATGTCCATGATGCAACAATAATACCAATGTCCCATGGCCACATGCCGGAATTCTGCATCGGTGTAGACATGTCCATGTGACCTCAACAACAAAGCAATCAAATGGAAGCATGCGTGCGCTACGCGTCGTGTCGGTATGTCGAAGGAAACAATAAGACAACATTCCAAATGGGCGCATACCCGTGCGCTACGCATCGTGTCGGTATGTCCAAAAGGAAATCACTGGCGTTAATCAAAATGGAAACATACGTGCGCTACGCGTCGTGTGCCGATATATCCAAAGCGATTAACCACAAGACCTTAACCAAAATGGAGGCATACGTGCGCTACGCATCGTGTCGGTATGTCCAAAGTGATTAACAACAATAATACTATCAGCGAACGCGTGCGTGGAATTTCTCGTCGCTGCAGCACGTCCAAGTAAGTTCTCAACGATCAACCGACCGTCTATCGAGAGGCAGCGGTAACACGAAACACAACGCTTGTACAATAAAGGCTATCATCACAAGCATAGGCAAGTTTCACAACAACAAGCATAGGCAAGTTTCACCTGACTCAAAGTACTTTCATTTTATGCCAAAGTCGGGTTTTAACCCCAAAGTACTACATCGTTAAGTTCTTTTAAAAGAGATCCATTACTTTTATAAAAGTCACCCGATACGTAGTATTAGAATGACCAACCCATCTTCCTTTTCAAAATCAAGTAACAACATTCCTTTCCTAAGTTCGGTTTGCCTAGTTTGATTACTCAAACTTCTTATTTTCAATTGGTTTCATAGTTCCCAAACTTAATCACTTGATTCCTTTTAGAACAATTGAGTAACATATGTCATATATGTGAGTAGTTTATTCTTGTTTATAACGATCTTATTACAATGACCATGATCTAGAAAATGTAATATCATTTTGTCTCATCTTAGCTTCATGCGGATGGAGGTTTCTCTTGGTTTTATTACAACACATCATTATTCAATACATTTTCCTTTATTAACGCATTTGCGGTGATGCAGCCGATACATTCGATTTCAAATCAGTAAAGCATTATTCCTTTAAAAACCAAGTACTCATTACTCACGAATGAGGTTTCACACAACATTAACATTAAAACAAATAAGTTAAGACTCTTATCTTATAAGATCAAGTCTCTTAACTTCTAACATCAGTAAAACATATTCACTTAAATAAGGTCGTTATAACTAACTTCCCATAAAGCTATTATAACACCCACATGTTTTAAATCAACCAAATCACTTAGCACGTATCGTCTACCGTACTACATAGTTCACAACAATCATGATAGAAAAGATAGGAAGAGGTTCACATACCTCGCGACGATTTATCGACAATAAGCAAAATGCTCCAAGTACTACAACCTCGCTAGCCCTTTCCACTCCTAGAGTAGAATACGCTACTCCTAATACTTTCACCTAAAAAGGTCAAACGTCTATTAACCCCAAAACACAAGTTTTCTATCTTTCTATAGAAAATTCGACTCTCCCCACATGACAGCGTAAATCTCCTCTCTATCGAGGCCGGCTACCAAGCCAACCGGGGGTTTACACGCCTAACCTGGCGTGTACAATTCTACACAAGTCTCTTTGCAATACATCTATGTAAATCTGATTGATTCGATTCTTTATTCTTGAGCTTAAGTCAAAAGACATTGCGAATACTAAGTATAGTTCCATATATAGTATACTTCAACTATATATCCTAACAAACATGTAATTTCCAATTACAATAGAGGACAAGATAATTACCTTGATAAGCCCAAAATTATCCAAGTTATAATGTCGATCTGAGCAAGGTTTAGCTCCACGCTCCGCGCTCAAACCACTCCAAACAACCCTTAGAAGTTCTAACCAACTTCTACTCACATACTTCAACCAACGATGAAGATTTCCTTAGGGTTTCGGTTTGAGACTAAAAGGACAAAGGTAGTATTTCTGACTCTACGTAAAGAGGTATCTTTGGAATACTACAAGGTACAAGGCTAAGGTATTTTGGGCATTATAACAATACTAGGGAGTATTTCTATACCACAACAAGGGGTATTATCAAAACAACTAGGCTAGGGGTACCCACTGCTAGACCTCACATGAGGAGGAGACCTCGGCCAAAGGCCACTTTCAGAGGAGAGGAGCTCTTGGGCGAGAGTCAACAAGAGGAGGAGGGATTCAAGACTTGGAAACATTTGTGGATGAATGAAGTCTTCACAAGGGGTATTTATAGCAAACCCAAATGCAACCAATGGCCAAGATCGAGCCATGTGCGAGGCAAGTGTAAGGCCTTGATCAAGCCAAGTGCACCCTAACCCTACTCCACAAAACATGGCACAAGACAAGCCACAAAACAAGGCCAAAACAAGGCACAAAACAAGGAACGATAGGGCCAACGTGAGCCACAAAACAATCCCATACGTGAACGATCGTCCACGGGCGCCCGAAGCCTCGATGTGAGGTGACACATGTCACCTCCCGTTGGTCCAAAATGTTTCGCCTCTCGGAAAAATCCGCAAAAATTAAAAAGGACATAGCGGAATTTTCCCTACGAAAGCGTGGAAAGCGTTGCGTCGGAAAGCGACTCTGAGTCGGCACTTGTGCCCAAATGTAACCGGCGAGCCACTGGCGGGGTGACACGTGTCACCCTCTTGGCCCTCAAAACGTCTTTCGAAAAATATCCACAATGGCCAAAATCTCAAAACAAAGTGGGCCCACAAAACCAGTAAATTTCTCGTGGGCCCACGTGACCATTTCCAAAATAAAATTCCATAATTCTCTAATATTCCAGAAGTCGAATACCAAATCGGGAATCCAATTCCCATTAACGAACCTTTTCCTTCACAAATAACCGGAAACTTTTCCGTCGAAAACTCATATCTTTCTTTCTTTTCAAAATTTCTGCCGTACTCTCGTACGTACGTCCTCACATACATACCCTGCAACTACGGGGTATAACAAAGAGGTTCACATACCTCGCGACGATTATCGACAATTAGCAAAACGATCCACGTACTCTAACCTTGCTCGCCTTTTCCACCCTTCAAGCAGAATACGCTAGTCGTAGAACTTCAACCTATAAAGGTCACAAAAACGTCTATCAACCTCTAGATCTCTTCGTAGAATATTTCTAAGTACAAGGCCCCTTATTCTACTGAAACTTCGGGCACATCTCCCCGCAACCACGCCGTCTCCTCGCCTAACAAGGCTGTGCTACCAAGCCAACTACGAGGGGAGTTACGTCTAACCGGACGTGTTCAATTCTACTCCACAGTAATACTACACACGTCTATTGTAAATACAGTCCAATGTAAATACAGTTCAATCCTTTATAATCATCCTTCCAATATATCTTATACTCAATTCTAAACTACTGACATGTAATCTCCAATTCTGATAGGGGACATAGGTAATTACCTCGATAAGCCCAAAATTATCCAAGATATAAGTCGATCCTGAGCAACGTTTATCTCCAATTCCTTACGCTCCAACCCGCTCCAAGCAACCCTTAGAAGTTTCTAAACAACTTCTCTTAACACTTCATCTAAGCTATGAAGATTTTTCTAGCGCTTCATTTTGCGACTATGGAAAAAAAGTAGTATTTCCGGGCTCTTATGTTGGGATTTTTTTGGAATACCACCAGGGATTTAGGCTAAAGTATTTGGAATAACAACAATACTTAAAGAATTCTACTCAAGGTGGGGGGATGTTTGGACGAGAACTCACTAAGTGTTTTAGTGGAATTTTTTTGCCTTGGAAACTTTCTAATGTGGATGAAATAAAGTCTTGCACACAAGGGGTATTTATAGGGAAATCAATGGCCAAGATCTAGGCAGGTGGATGGTGAGGATGGGGTACATGTGTGTGGGTAGTTGGCCAACCATTTGGCTACCACAAAAATGGGACAAGTGGCCACCACAAAAATGGGCCACTTGTCCACCAAAAAAACGTCCCACTTGTCCTTCTCCAATTCGGCCAACATGGCCACACGGGGGTGACACGTGTCGCCCCCCTACTCATCCAAAATATTTCATCTTCCGAAAATATCCGTAATGCCAAAAATCCGAAAATAAAGTGGGCCCCAAAGCGTAAATTTTCGTGGGCCCACGTGACCAATTTCTGAAATAAAATTTCATAATTCTCAAATATTCCAAAAAGTCCAAATACCAAATCTGGGAATCCAATTCCCTTTAACGAACATTTTTCCTTCACAAAATCCGGAAACTTTTCCGTCGAAAAATCACATCTTTCTTCCTTTCCAATTTTACTGTCGTATTCTCGTACGTACGTCCTCGTATACATACCCTGGAACTACGGGGTGTAACATTCTTCCCCCCTTAGAAACATTCGTCCCGAATGTTCCTTCTAAGCCTCTAATCATACAAGCGTCGGTATAGTCTTCACTACTATACTTACAAAACCAATTATGCCACACATGGCCATAATATAACATCTGTATGAAACTCAATCCAAGCCAACGAGGAATCACCCCTAACGTGTATAACAACACAAAAACTTCCACCCATGGTCCAAAGGATACTTTCTTCACATCTATACTTATAAAAAGAACATGTTATACCCCGTAGTTGCAGGGTATGTATGTGAGACGTGCGTCTGAGTCTACGAAATTTTGAAAGAAAGAAGAAAGATGTGAGTTTTCGACGGAAAAGTTCCTGTTATTTGTGAAGAAAAAGGTTCGTTAATGGGAATTGGATTCCCAGATTTGGTATTTGGACTTCATAGATTATATTAGAATTTTGAGATTTTATTTTGGAAATGGTCACGTGGGCCCACGGAGAAATTCTGATTTTGTGGGGCCGCTTTGTTTTGAGATTTCCGGTATTTTGGATATTTTCGAGGACGAAATATTCAGGCGAATCGGGCGACACGTGTCACCCCATGTGGCACCTGGCGAAATATTTATTGTGCATAACACCCGATTAAGTCGTTTTTCGAAAGCGTTTTACATAACTTGCGAGGAAAATTCGGCTATGTCGTTTTGTATTTTTGCGGATTTTTCCGCGACGAACATTTTTGGGCCAACGAGAGGGTGACACTTGTCACCCTCAAGTGACGGTTTGGGTAGGCAAGGGGGGGACGTCTTCCTCCCTTATTTTGTGCCTTGTTTTGGCCTTGTTTGGTGCATTGTTTTGTGGCATGTTTTGTAGAGTAGGGGTTAGGGTGCACTTGGCTTGATCTTGGCCCTACACTTGCCTTGCACTTGGCATGATCTTGGCCATTGATTAGCCTTGGCTTGTGCTATAAATACCCCCCTTAGTGATGAACTTATTCATCCACTCCTCACTTTGTCTTAGCCTTGAAAACTCTCCCTCCCCTATTGAGTGTTCTCGTCCTAAGCCTTCCCCCCTCCCCCTTTGAGTGGCCTTGTGGCCGAGAGCCTTCCCCTCCCCCCCCTTGGAGGTGCTAGCCGTGGGGTACCCCCCCCCAAGCCTAGTTGTTTTCGTATAATACCCCAATTTTTTTGTGGTATAGAAATACTCTCCTAGTATTGTTATAATGCCCAAAATACCTTAGCCTTTACCTAGTAGTATTTCAAAAGTTACCTCTATACGTAGAGCCCGGAAATACTACCTTTTGTCCTTTTAGTCTCAAACCGAAACCCTAAGGAAATCTTCATAGTTGGTTGAAGTATTTGAGTAGAAGTTGGTTAGAACTTCTAAGGGTTGTTTGGAGTGGTTTGGAGCGCACGGAGTGGAGCTAAACCTTGCTCAGGATCGACATTATAACTTGGATAATTTTGGGCTTATCGAGGTAAATATTCTTGTCCCCTTTTTGTAATTGGAGATTACATGTTGTAGGATTATATAGTTGAAGTATACTATATATAGAACTAAACATAGCTTGCGGCAATGTCTTTTGACTTAAGCCTGAATTTAAAGAAGAAGCTGATCAGTAATTACATAGGGTGTATTCAGATGAGACTGGTGGTATTACTGTATAGTAGAATTGTATACGTTCGGTTAGACGTATAAACCCCCCCCTGGTTGGCTTGATGGCGGCACCGATAGAGAGGAGATTTCTGTTTGTTGCGGGGGAAAATGCCGAATTTTACGTAGAATATGGAACCGTGCGGTTAGAAGTTAATAGGCGTTTGTGGCCTTATAGGTGGAAATGCTGCGAGTAGCGTATTCTACTTAAAGAGTGGAGCAGCTAGCGATTCTGATCTTGTGGGCGTTTTGCTTATTGTCGATAATCGTCGCGAGGTATGTGAACCTCTTCCTATCCTTCTAGCATGATGCTTTGTAAACTATGTAGTACGGTAGACGTACATGTGTTAAATGAGTTGGTTGGTTTAAAACATAGGGTGTTATAATAGCTTTATGGGAAGTTAGTTATAACGACTCTATGTAGGTAAAGATTGGTTTGTTGATTGTAGAAGTTAAGAGACTTGATCTTGAAAGATAAGAGACTTAACTTGTTTTACTTGGTTATTAACATTTTGTTAAATGTGTTGTGAAACCTCATTCTCGAGTTATGAGTACTTGGTTTTAAAAGAATAATGTTTCTTGATTTGGAAATGAGAATAAGTGTCGAGCAAACCACAAAGCCGCTAATAAAGGAAGGTGTATTGACAATTAACAAATTGTTATTAAAACCGATGAAACCTCCATCTGCATAGAAGCTAAGATAAGACAAAATTGTATTACATTTCCTAGATCATGGCTGCTGTAACAAGATTGTTGTAAACAAGAATAAACGGCTCACATACAAGACATATGTTACTCAATTGTTTTAAAAGAGATTAAGACTATGAGTTATGAAACCCTTCTAAAAATGAGAAACTTGAGCATTTGAAATTAGGCAAACTTGAACGTTTGGAAAATAATGATTGTTACTTGATTTTACAAAGGAAGTATTTTGGTTTACTTAAAAAGATAGTCACTCTATTTTAAGCTACGGGTATTATGTGATTTTTGTGAAAAAAATGGATCCTTTAAAAAGAGTTAACGTACGTAGTACTTAGGGTTAAAACCCAGACTTTGATACGAAATGGAAGTACCTTGAGTTGTGTGTAACTTGCCTATGCTTGTTGTTGTGTAACTCGCCTATGCTTGTTGTGATAGCCTTTGTTGTGCAAGTGTTGATATCAGGTGACTTCTTGGGAAGGAGTGGATCTTTTATAAAAGTCTAGAAGTATGGTAATTTGCTTGAGCTTGTTTGTGATAGCCTGGTTGTGCGGTATATTGTTGTTGATGTCACATGGACATGTCTGCCGTCTGAAATTCCGGGCATGTGGCCATGTGGCGGGGTTGATTACGATATATTGTTATTGTGGTTACATGGACATGTCTACACCGATCTGAGAATTCGGGCGTGTGGCGTGCGGCGGGGTTAATCACCCGATATTGTTGATAATGTCACTTGGGCGTGTCTGCCGGCGCAGAATTCCGGGGGCATGTGGCCATGGGGCATTGTTATTATTGTTGCATCATGGGCATGTCTACACCGATGCAGAATTCCGGGGGCATGCGGCCATGATGCGAACATGATTGATGTTGTGGGCGTGAGACCCATAGTTTTATTTGAGTGATGACTTGAGGGCGTGAGTCCCTGACTTGACATGATCGCTTTTATGTTGTGGCGTAGTTACATTATCATACATGTCTCTGTTTTTATATAGTATTATGATTTCATTTCTGATATTTTGATTTCACATACTTGGTACTGTTATCTTGACCTCGCCCGGAGGCTGCGTTCATGCCGCAGGTAGAGGTACACCAATGTTGATCCTCGCTCTTAGGATCACAGTTCAGCGTTGGGAAGCTCCGTTTCTCCGGAGGCTTATCTTTTGGTATGTTACCCTGAGTTATAGGTTCTTGTATAGTCAGGTATGGCGGGGCCACTGTCCGTCGTGTGTATAAAAACTCTTAGAGTGCAGTAATCTTGTTGTGGGCGGGGCTTGTAAAAGGATTACAACATTCGTTTTGAAAGAGTTGTTTATATATTTTTATTGGAAGGTAATTTGGTTGACTGTTTTATGATCATATATCATGTTTCATGTTATGTTTTATTTTCCGGTTTTCTCGATGTTGTATCACTAGGGTGCCGGTAAGGCACGATCACGGGCCGGATCGGTCGTGACAAAAGTGGTATCGAGCGATTAATCCTCGGAAAGTGTCTGAGCCGTGTCTAGTAGAGTCTTGATTATCGATGTGTTGTGCACCATCTATAATGTCGAGGCTATAGGACATTTAGGATTGGTTTCCATTCTTCTCATTACGAGATCGTGCCTTAGAGTATGTTGTAAGTTGGACCCTCGACGTATCTCGTTTTACCGATTATGCCTCCGCGCAGGCAACCGAGCCCGAAGGGCAAAGCGGTAGGAGGCGCTAGTGAGATCTTGAGAATGCACGAGGCGCAGTTCTGCAAGACTGAGGTTGTGCTTGACGGCGGGTTTTGTGGCGCCGCCGCCCAGCGAGGTTAGAGCCGCAACAATGGCCGCTGAGACCGCAATACACGAGCCTCGGTCCACATGCGGAGCGAGAGGAGATGGGTTATAAGAGATGGCCCGATTCTTTGGCGAGTCGTGGCCGATATGAGGATAAATTTGGATCACGGATTCGATTCGAGTAGCACCATGGTTCACCCGAGCGAATAGTTTGAGGCTACGGACTTTCTAAGTTAGCCCGCGAGTTTTATGGGTCGAGGCACGAGGATGATCCGCAGGAGTTCATCCGGCGATTCTGGTCGTAGAGTGATCAAGGCCGGAGACCGAGTCGGTGGTCTTAGGTTCGCATCGGCCGCGTGATACCGCGATCGGTGGTTTGATTCGTGGGAGTTGTCGGGAGAGCATGCGCTTCCAGCGTATGGGGCGAGTTCTCGAGGCATTCCTCACTCACTTCTTGCCTCGCGGATGAGAGAGCGCGGGCAGATTTATGATGCTTAGACAGAGAGGGCGTACGGTTCGGGAATACAACGTGGAGTTTGACTCGTTGGCTCGGTATGTCCCCGCTTTAGTGGCAACCATGGAGGATAGAGTGCACCGCTACGTCACGGTTTAGATGATTGCTTAGCGGAGGCTTGTTCGAGTGTAGCTCTTCACGGCATGGACATTGCCCGCACGCAGCTCATGCGCGGGGTGTGAGGCACGCGGAGGTCGGCGGAATGACCAAGATCGCGCGAAGAGGGCGAACAACGAGGTCCTTTGGTGACTTTCGAGGCGGACCGCCTCAAGATACTAGTTTTGTACCTCCGCCCGGTCAGAGTGGTCCTCCACAACCTTGAGCATCCAGTATTCGGGAGCGGTCGTGGCTCGAGGTTGAGTTTCCATGGAAGTAAGGGTGTTGGCGGATGCGGTCACCCTACCTCGGTGTGGTCGATGTGGTAGACCGCATTTCGGGAGTGTCGTGGTGCGGGAGCTTGTTATTTTACGGCCAGCGGGGCCATTTTGCGAAGGCTGTCAGACCAAGGGAAAGCACGGTTATTCGACTCGGCCTTCAGATCGATGGCTGGTTCATCACCTTCTACGATTATCGCCTGTATGACAGCCTATGATAAGAGTGACGCGGTGGATCTGGTATATCCTTAACCTCTAGAGTTTTGTATCTGATGTGTTTTAGTGTTATGTTCGGATAGCTTTGTGCTAAATGTGATTTAGACACACGGTTATCGTAGAAGGGTAAGTATGGGGCATGGTAAGTGTGAACCTTAGACTATGTCACGATTGAGACCTTAGAGGTAAGGTCGTCTTGAGTAAAAGATTTATTTCATGGTTGACCCTTATCAGAGTAAGAAGTACGTGGGAATTATTTGTGTGATAAGTCCATGGGTAGTGTGAGATGGAAGTGGTAGCTTTCATGACTTGATTAGGTAAGATTGTTCCGTTTCGAGGAGCAAGTATTGGCGCGATTGTGGGTCGGGTTGATGGCCGCTCGCGTCGACCCGGCCGGTTTTAGGTGGGGTCGGTTAGGTGGTCCCGCCAGAGGGTAGGGTCACGAGGGTGCTAGGCCCCAGTTTAGGTGACCATCGTATGAGTTCGTGGATGTGTTCGACCAGAAGCGGTTCGTGAAGGCCAGGAATGGCCTTGGCGGAACAGTGAAGCTAGTAAGATGACCAAGTTTGGGGGTAGTGACCCCACAGTTTTGAGAACCTCAGGGATCGCATGCAGTTCGGTACCATTGGTTGGGTCGCCGGAGTGACACTAGAACCTCGCGGCAAAGTGACAAAAGCGGTATCGCACGACGAGTAAGGAAGGAAGAGAACGTGTGTTAGTTCGTGGCCAAGCTGTGGCGTCGGCAACTTGTTAGAGGAACTTTATCGTTATCCGACTTGAGAAGGAACATTCGGGACGAATGTTTCTAAGGAGGGGAGAATGTTATACCCCGTAGTTGCAGGGTATGTATGTGAGGACGTACGTACGAGAGTACGGCAGAAATTTTGAAAAGAAAGAAAGATGTGAGTTTTCGACGGAAAAGTTTCCGGTTATTTGTGAAGAAAAAGGTTCGTTAATGGGAATTGGATTCCCAGATTTGGTATTTGGACTTCATAGATTATATTAGAATTTTGAGATTTTATTTTGGAAATGGTCACGTGGGGCCAGGGAGAAATTTACTGATTTTGTGCCCGCTTTGTTTTTGAGATTTCCGGTATTTTGGATATTTTCGAGGACGAAATATTACAGGCGAATCGGGGCGACACGTGTCACCCCCGTGGCACCATGGCGAAATATTTATTGTGCACAACACCCGATTAAGTCGTTTTTTGAAACGTTTTATAACTTGCGAGGGAAAATTCCGGCTATGTCGTTTTGTATTTTGCGGATTTTTCCGGCGATTTAAACATTTTGGGCCAACGAGAGGGTGACACTTGTCACCCTCAGTGACGGTTTGGGTAAGCGAGGGGCGTCTTCTCCTATTTTGTGCCTTGTTTTGGCCTTGTTTGGTGCATTGTTTTGTGGCATGTTTTGTGGAGTAGGGGTTAGGGTGCACTTGGCTTGATCTTGGCCTACACTTGCCTTGCACTTGGCATGATCTTGGCCATTGATTGGCCTTGGCTTGTGCTATAAATACCCTTAGTGATGAAATTATTCATCCACTCCTCACTTTGTCTTAGCCTTGAAAACTCTCCCTCCTCTTGAGTGTTCTCGTCCCAAGCCTTCCTCCCCTTTGAGTAGCCTTGTGGCGAGCCTTCCCCTCCTCCAGAGGTGCTAGCCGTGGGTACCCACTAGCCTAGTTGTTTTCGTATAATACCCCTTTTTTTGTGGTATAGAAATACTCTCCTAGTATTGTTATAATGCCCAAAATACCTTAGCCTTTACCTAGTAGTATTTCAAAAGTTACCTCTATACGTAGAGCCCGGAAATACTACCTTTTGTCCTTTTAGTCTCAAACCGAAACCCTAAGGAAATCTTCATAGTTGGTTGAAGTATTTGAGTAGAAGTTGGTTAGAACTTCTAAGGGTTGTTTGGAGTGGTTTGGAGCGCACGGAGTGGAGCTAAACCTTGCTCAGGATCGACATTATAACTTGGATAATTTTGGGCTTGTCGAGGTAAATATTCTTGTCCCCTTATTGTAATTGGAGATTACATGTTGTAGGATTATATAGTTGAAGTATACTATATATAGAACTGAACATAGCTTGCGGCAATGTCTTTTGACTTAAGCCTGAATTTAAAGAAGAGAACTGAACTGTAATTACATAGGACTGTATTACAGTAGACTTGTGGTATTACTGTATAGTAGAATTGTATACGTCCGGTTAGACGTATAAACCCCCCCCCCCCTGGTTGGCTTGATAGCCGGCCTCGATAGAGGAGGAGATTTACGCTGTTGCGGGGGGGGGAGGTGCTGCCGAATTTTCTGTAGAATATGGAACCGTGCGGTTAGAAGTTAATAGACGTTTGTGGCCTTATAGGTGGAAGTACTGCGAGTAGCGTATTCTACTTAAAGAGTGGAACGGCTAGCGATTCTGATCTTGTGGAGCGTTTTGCTTATTGTCGATAATCGTCGCGAGGTATGTGAACCTCTTCCTATCCTTCTAGCATGATGCTTTGTAAACTATGTAGTACGGTAGACGTACATGTGTTAAATGAGTTGGTTGGTTTAAAACATAGGGTGTTATAATAGCTTTATGGGAAGTTAGTTATAACGACTCTATGTAGGTAAAAGATTGGTTTGTTGATTGTAGAAGTTAAGAGACTTGATCTTGAAAGATAAGAGACTTAACTTGTTTTACTTGGTTATTAACATTTTGTTAAATGTGTTGTGAAACCTCATTCTCGAGTAATGAGTACTTGGTTTTAAGAAGAATAATGTTTCTTGATTTGGAAATGAGAATAAGTGTCGAGCAAACCACAAGGCGCTAATAAAGGAAGGTGTATTGACAATTAACAAATTGTTATTAAAACCGATAGAAACCTCCATCTGCATAGAAGCTAAGATAAGACAAAATTGTAATACATTTCCTAGATCATGGTCATTGTAACAAGATTGTTGTAAACAAGAATAAACTACTCACATACAAGACATATATTACTCAATTGTTTTAAAAGAGATTAAGACTATGAGTTATGAAACCTTCTAAAAATGAGAAACTTGAGCATTTGAAATTAGGCAAACTTGAACGTTTGGAAAATAATGATTGTTACTTGATTTTACAAAGGGAAGTATTTTGGTTTACTTAAAAAGATAGTCACTCTATTTTAAGCTACGGGTATTATGTGATTTTGTGAAAAAATGGATCCTTTAAAAGAGTTAACGTACGTAGTACTTAGGGTTAAAACCCAGACTTTGATACGAAATGGAAGTACCTTGAGTTGTGTGTAACTTGCCTATGCTTGTTGTTGTGTAACTCGCCTATGCTTGTTGTGATAGCCTTTGTTGTGCAAGTGTTGATATCGTGACTTCTTGGGAAGGAGTGGATCTTTTATAAAAGTCTAGAAGTATGGTAATTTGCTTGAGCTTGTTTGTGATAGCTGGTTGTGCGGTATATTGTTGTTGATGTCACGTGGACATGTCTACACGATCACGAAATTCCGGGCATGTGGCCACGTGGCGGGGTTGATTACGATATATTGTTATTGTGGTTACATGGACATGTCTACACCGATCACGAGTCGGGGTGTGTGGCCGTGCGGCGGGGTTAATCACCCGATATTGTTGATAATGTCACTTGGGCGTGTCTACACCGTCTGAGTCGGGGCATGTGGCCATGGGGCATTGTTATTATTGTTGCATCATAGGCATGTCTACACCGATGCAGAATTCCGGGGGCATGCGGCCATGATGCGAACATGATTGATGTTGTGGGCGTGAGACCCATAGTTTTATTTGAGTGATGACTTGAGGGCGTGAGTCCACGACTTGACATATCTTTTATGTTGTGAATCGTAGTTACTGTTATCATACATGTCTCCTGTTTTATATAGATATTATGATTTCATTTCTGATATTTTGATTTCATACTTGGTACTGTTGTCTTGACCTCGCCGGCTGCGTTCATCTGCAGGTAGAGGTACACGGTGTTGATCCTCGCTCTTAGGGTCACGATTCGGCGTTGGAAGCTCCGTTTCTCCGAGGCTTATCTTTGGTATGTTACCACAGTTGTAGGTTCTTGTATAGTCGAGGTATGGCGGGGCCACTGTCGTCGTGTATAAAAACTCTTAGAGGTCTGTAGTACTGTTGTGGGCAGGGCTTGTAAAAAGGATTACACTGTTCGTTTTGAAAGAGTTGTTTATATATTTTTATTGGAAGGTAACTGTTTGGTTTACCTGTTTTATGATCATATATCATGTTTCATGTTATGTTTTATTTTCCGCTGGTTTTCTCTGATGTTGTATCACTAGGGTGCCCGGGGTAAGGCACCAGTCACGGGCCCGGGATCGGGTCGTGACAGGACACTTCACATCTTCGCCTCTTTTCTTACTTGTCGTACCCTCCTCGTACACTCGAACTCTTCCTCATATACTTACCACATTTCTGTCATTGCTTCAGTTTCCAAAATCTCGGGGTTACTATCTCTAACTTGGTCATCATTAACTGGGAACACTCTGGAGGGATCTCCGATTACTCTTCCGAAACATAGCAACATGGAATACCGGACGTACTGCCTCCTAAGTCGGACGGCAGTGCTAACTTATAGGCAACCTGGCCTATTCTACTATTATCTGAAAATGCCCAAAGTACCTCGGGCTAAGTTTCCCCTTCTTTCCAAATTTCGTCACACCCTTCCGGGGTGGTACCTTCAAGAAGACCCACCGTCAACCTGAACTCCAAGTGTCGACGCCGATCGTCCGCACGACTTCTGTTGACTCTGAGCTGCTAATAACTTCTTCTGGATAAGCTTCACCTTATCCACATCCTGCTGAAACAAGTAGGGACCAAACTATCTGAACCTTGCCGACATCGAACCAATCGACCGGCAACCTACACTTCCGCCCATACAAGGCTTCATAAGGCACCATCCGAATACTGAAATGGTAGCTAGTATAATACTCACTCAACAAGAGGCAAATAATCCTCACAGCTACCCCTGAAATCAAAACACCGGCCCGTAACCTATCCTCAAATGTCTGGATAAAATGCGTTGTTCGTCCGTCGGCCCGAGGGTGAATATAATATTGAGACTCACCTGAGTTCCTAACCACTTTGGTAAAACCTCCGAAGAAATAGCCATAAAGCGGGCTCCACCGCTGCCATAAAAATAAAAGTAGGAACCGTGCGACGCTTACAACCTTCGATATACAACATCTCGCATAACCTCCGGAAGTAAGCGGTCGACTAAAAGACAAGATGAGATGACCCATCCACCTACTCTTTGGTCGAACGCATCCACAAACTCGTCGATGGTTATCTAAACATGGGCCTAACACCCTCGTGACCTATCATCTATCGGGACCACCTCAAACCGACCCGCACATTCGGCCGCGGGTTGACTCGCGAAATGGCCTCAACCCGACCCACTTCGTACTAAACTCGTTCCCGATCCGAACAATCTTACGATTCAACGTTATACCGTATTTCAGTATATGCGTGAGGCGTGCGTGAAAAGTTTGAGCCTTAAATTAGGCAAGGGCGAAAATTTTGTTCACAACTACCAAAAGAATTGTTTTCCGACGAAACGTTTTCCAAACTTTGCGAAGGGAAAAATACGGCTATGCCATTTATTATTTTTGCGGATTTTTCCGAGAGATGAAATATTTTGGACCAACGAGAGGGTGACACTTGTCCCTCAAGTGGACGGCAAAGCTAGGGGAGTTGGTGCACGTTTTTTTCATTTATTTTGCCTAAAACATTTGGTCAATGGTTGGTAGGATATTTTGTGTAGTTGATGAGCAAGTGGGACCCACTTACATTTGTCCAAATCCACACCCTACACTTTCCCACCACTTGTCTAAATCTTGGCCATTGATTGGCCTATAAATACCCCTCAAATGCAAGACTTATTCTTCATCCACACTTGTGAAATTCCAAGGAAAATACTCCCTCCCCTTTGTGTAGTTTTTCGTCCAAAGCCTCCCTCCCCTCGAGAGGCCCTCGGCGAACCACCCCTTGCCTAGTTGTTCTCGTAAAATACCCCCCCTTGGTAGAAAAATACTCTCCAAGTATTGTTACTATTCCAAAATACCTTGGCCCAAATACCTTGTAGTATTCCAAGGTTACCCCTATACTAAAAGCCCAGAAATACTATTATACTTCCCTTCAGTCACAAACGAAACCCTAAAGAAAATCTTCATAGCGGGTTGAAGTATTAATAAGAAGTTGCGTAGAACTTCTAAGGGTTGTTTGGAGCGGGTTGGAGCGTTCAGAATAGGAGCTAAACGTTGCTTAGGATCGATATATAAACTTGGATAATTTTGGGCTTATCGAGGTAAATACTCTTGTCCTTCTATTGTAATTGGAAATTACATACTGTAGTAGTATAGAAATGAGTATAAGATATATAGAAGGATGGTATAAGAGAAGAGAATTGAATTGAAATCACATCAGAAGAATATTAAAGAAGAAAGTGACTGTACTTACATGGGTGTATTCTGATGAACTTGTGTAGTTTGGCGGGTAGGGAAGTGCTGCCCAATTTTCCGTAGAATCTTGTATCTAGATTTATTCTGCAGAGTAGTATAGACATTGATAGACTTGTATAACCGTTATAGGTTGAAGTACTGCGAGTAGCGTATTCTACTCGAAAGGTGGAAAAGGCTAACATGATTACAATACTTTGGAGCTAATTGCTAATAGTCGATAATCGTCGCGAGGTATGCGATTCTTCCTATCCTCTTGAGCATGATATTTTAAAAGAATATATATAGTACGGTAGACGTACGTGTGTTAACTGAACGTGGTTTTACTCCGATGTCTTTTGACTTGAGTTTTAAATAATAAATATCTGGAAGCATTTCAAAAGAATTAAGAAACCTTTTTTAAAGAAGAGTACTTGGTTTTAAAAGCTTAAGAGTTATACCAGCTTTATGGGAAGTTAGGTATAACGACTTAAGAGAGATAAAAAAAATGGTTTATTGATTTTAGAAGTTAAGAGACTTGATCTTAAAAGATAAGAGACTTGACTTAATTGAATTAATATGAATTTTGTTAAAAAGTGTGAAACCTCATTCGTGAGTAATGAGTACTTGGTTTTTTTTAAGGAAGAATGTTTTACTGATTTCAGAAATCAGAATAAGTATCGAACAAACCACTGCAGCGCTAATAAATGGAAATGTATTGAATAATTAAGTATTATTAAAACCAGTAGAAACCTCCATCTGCATAGAAGCTAAGATAAGACAAAATGATATTACATTTCCTAGATCATGGCTGCTTTAATAAGATTGATTATGAATAAGAATAACCTACTCACACATAAGGCATACGTTACTCAATTGTTTTAAAAGAGAGTATGTTATTTGATTAAGACAATAAACTATGAAAGCTTTCGAAACTAAAAGACTTGAGTATCTGAAATTAGGCAAACTTGAACTTTTGGAAAAAGAATGTTGTTACTTGACGTTGTTCTAAAAAGTGTAAGCCACTTGGTTTAAAATAGTGTAAAGTACTTGATTTTAACATGAATGTATTTGGTACTACGGATAATAGTATCGAGTTGTTTTTACGTAAAAAGAGGTCGTTTTGAAAGGATAAATGTATGTAGTACTTTGGGATTAAAACCCGGATTTGTTGAACTTGCCTATGCTTGTGGTGATAACCTTTGTTGTGCAAATATTGTATTTACGTACTCTGGCGTCTCGTTGGAGGGCCGGCTATCTGGCTGATTGATGGACATACTGACACGATGGGTGTCCCACGGGTATGCTTCCACTAATAGATCCTTTTGGACATACTGACACGATGGGTGGCCCACGGGTATGCTTCCATTAGGAGTGTTATCTTGTTATTTTCTTTGGACATACTGACACGATGGGTGGCCCACGAGTATGCTTCCATTTTGATTGTTATCTGGTTATTTCCTTTTGGACATACTGACACGATGGGTGGCCCACGGGTATGCTTCCATTAGGAGTATGATCTTGTTATTTGTTTTGGACATACTGACACGATGGGTGGCCCACGAGTATGCTTCCATTCTTGTTTGTTATCTTGTTATTTCCTTTGGACATACTGACACGATGGGTGGCCCACGGGTATGCTTCCATTAGGATGGTTCCATGCCCATGCTTATACCGAAGTAAGATGCCGGGGCATGCGGCCGTTGTGCGGGTTAAACTCCCGGGTTACATTTGAGTGATGACTTTGAGGGCGTGAGTCCCTGACTTGACTGCTTTTATGTTGTGAACTGTAGCCTGGTTATCATACATGTCTCCTATTTTATATGGACTATTATGATTTCATTTTGATATTTTGATTTCATACTTGGTATCTGTTGTACTGACCTCCTTCGGGGGGCTGCGTTCATGCCGCAGGTAGAGATACATCGGTTGTTGATCCTCGCTCTTAGGATTACCGTCCAGCATATTGGGAAGCTCCGTTTCTCCGGAGGCTTATATTTTGGTATGTTTCCTGAGTTGTAGGTTCTTGTACATTCAGGGGTATGGCGGGGCCCTGTCCCGTCATAGTTGTTGTCACATTCTTAAGTGCAGCTTTGTTGTGGGCAGGGTTGTAAAGGATGTAACTGTTCAAACTTTGTATATATATATATGCTGAAAGGCGACTTTCTCTCAGATAAAATGTGTCTCATTTTACAATTGTTTCATGTCTTGTTTTTATGTTCCGCTGATTTCTTTGATGTATGACTACTTGGGTGCCCGGGTAAGACACTAGTCACGGGCCCCGGAACGGGTCGTGACAAAAGTGGTATCAGAGCAGTTAATCCTCGGAAAGTGTCTACAGACCGTGTCTAGTAGAGTCTTGATTATCGGTGTGTTGTGCACCACATCTATAATCGTGAGGTCAGAGACATTTAGGATTAGTTTCCATTCTTCTCATTACGAGATCGTGCCTTAGAAATTGTGTTATAAGTTGGACCCCTCGACGTATCTCATTTTACGATTATGCCTCGCCAAGGCAACCCGGCCCAGATGGGAAAGGCGGCGAGGAGCTGCTAGTAAATCTGAGAGTACGAGGGCACAGGCCCGGTCTTTACCTGAGATAGTGCTTCAGACGGCGAGTTTTGCGACGCCGCCAGCCCCAACAGAGTTTAGAGCCGCAGCAGTGGCTGCTGAGACCACAATACCTAAACCTCCAGTCCCACAGCCTGGAGCAGACGAGATGGGTTACAAGGAGATGGCCCAGTTATTGGCCAGGATAGTGGCAAGGCACGAGGATAAGCTGGATGCAGCGATTCCGGTTCCAGTAGTACCCATGGTTCACCCTAGATCGGATAGTTTGAGGCTACGGGACTTTCTGAGTTGTAGCGCCGAGTTCTACGGGTCGAGGCACGAGGATGATCGCAGGAGTTCATTCGGCGATTCTGGATCATGAGAGTGATCAAGGCTTCGAAGACCGAGTCGGTGGTCTTAGGTTAGCATCGGCTGCATGATACTGCAGTCGACTGGTTTGATTCGTGGGAGCTGTCCCGGGGAGAGTATGCACTTCCAGCCATATGGAGCGAGTTCTCAGGGGCATTTCTTGCACATTTCTTGCCTCCACAGATGAGAAAGGCTCGGGCCGACAGATTTTTGACGTTGAGGCGAGCGGCGTGCTGATTCGGGAGTACAATGTGGAGTTCGACTCATTGGCTCGGTATGTCCCACGTAGTGGCGATATGAAGGACAGAGTACACCGCTACGTTACCGGGCTAGATGACTACTTGGCAGAGGCTTGTTCGGGTGTAGCTCTTCAGCCGGGCATGGACATTGCCCGCATGCAGGCTTATGCACTTGGGTGTGAGGAGCGGAGAGGTCGACGGAATGACCGAGATCAGAAGAAGAGGGCCAGAATAACAGGGTCTTTTGGCGACTTTCGAGGCGGACCGCCTCAGCAGCAGACTAGTTATGCGCCTCGCCCGATCTGAGTGGTCTCCACAATCTTGAGCATCTAGAGTATTCGGGAGCGGTCGTGGCTCAAGTTCAGATTTTCAGGGGAGCAGGGGTGTTAGCCAGCTGAAGCCACCCCTACCTCGTTGTGGCCGTTATGGTAGACTCCATAATGGGGAGTGTCGTGCTAGTTCGGGAGTTTGTTTTACATGCGGCTAGCAGGGCCATTTTGCGAGAAACTGTCCGACCGGAGGTAGCACTGGTGGGATAGCACAGACTACGGGATCTATGGTGGTTCATCACCTTCTGACTATGCGCCTGCAGTGTGCCTATGATTAGAGTGAAGCGGTAGATGCATGTATATCCTTAACCCTCTAGAGTTTTGTATGCTTGAGATGATGATCTTATTATTGTGTGCTATGTACGGATAGCGTTGTGTTAATTGTGAGTTAGAAAACATGGTTAGTTGAAAGGGATAAGTATGGGGACAGGGAAGGTATGAACCTTAGAATATTACATGTTGAGACCTTAGATGTAAGGTCATCTCGAGTAAAGGATTTTGCAAATGATCCTTGTCGAAGTGCATTATATGCCTAGGGTGTATTAGTGTGATAAGTCCATGAGTAGTGTGAGATGGAAGTGGTAGTTTTCATGATGTGAATTAGTAAGATTGTTCCGGATCGAGAAACAAGAGAGTTCGGCACGATGGAGGGTCGGGTTGAGGACGTATTGCGGGTCAACCCGTAGCCCGGAATGAGGTGGGGTCAGTTCAAGGTGGTCCCGCCGGGTGGTAGGGTCACGAGGGTGCTAGGCCCAAGTTTAGATGACCATCGTATGAGTTCGTGGATATGTTCGACCAGAATCGGATCGTGAAGGCCGGGAATGGCCTTAAAGAAGATCGAGGCTAGTAAGATGACCAAGTTTGGAGGTAGTGACTCCAGAAATTTTGGGAACTGAAGTAATGACTGAAGTATGGTACGTATACTAGAAGAGTTCAAGTGTTCGAGAAAAGTACGACGAGTAAGGAAAGAAGTGAACATGTGCTGAGAGAATAGAAATGATCATTACTTTTGTGAAGTAAAGGTGCGAAGGGGGTATCTTTTAGACCGGGGGTGGAAGCTTTTGTAATGCTAGAGGTGATTCCTTGTTGACTTGGGATAAGTATTTGCGTGTGTGTTATTTGGTGGCCAGGTGTGGCATTGGCAATTTGTTAAGAGGAACTTTATCGTTATCCGTCTTGAGAAGGAACATTCGGGACGAATGTTTCTAAGGAGGGGAGAATGTTATACCCCGTATTTCCAGAGTATGTACGTGAGGGCGTACATAGAAAAGTTTGAGCCTTAAATTAGACAAGGGACGAAAATTTTGTTCACAACTACCAAAAAGAATTGTTTTCCGACGAAACGTTTTCCAAACTTTGCGAAGGGAAAAATACGGCTATGCCATTTATTATTTTTGCGGATTTTTCCGAGAGATGAAATATTTTGGACCAACGAGAGGGTGACACTTGTCCCTCAAGTGGACGGCAAAGCTAGGGGAGTTGGTGCACGTTTTTTTCATTTATTTTGCCTAAAACATTTGGTCAATGGTTGGTAGGATATTTTGTGTAGTTGATGAGCAAGTGGGACCCACTTACACTTGTCCAAATCCACACCCTACACTTTCCCACCACTTGTCTAAATCTTGGCCATTGATTGGCCTATAAATACCCCTCAAATGCAAGACTTATTCTTCATCCACACTTGTGAAATTCCAAGGAAAATACTCCCTCCCCTTTGTGTAGTTTTTCGTCCAAAGCCTCCCCCTCCCCCCTTGAGAGGCCCTCGGCCGAACCCCCCCCCCCCCCCCTTGCCTAGTTGTTTTTCGTAAATACCCCCTTGGTAGGAAAGTATTCTCCAAGTATTGTTACTATTCCAAAATATCTTGGCCCAAATACCTTGTATTATTCCAAGGTTACACCTATACTAAAAGCCCAGAAATACTATTATACTTCCCTTCAGTCACAAACGAAACCCTAAAGAAAATCTTCATAGCGGGTTGAAGTATTAATAAAAAGTTGCGTAGAACTTCTAAGGGTTGTTTGGAGCGGGTTGGAGCGTTCAGAATAGGAGCTAAACGTTGCTCAGGATCGACATATAAACTTGGATAATTTTGGGCTTATCGAGGTAAATACTCTTGTCCTTCTATTGTAATTGGAAATTACATACTGTAGTAGTATATAAATGAGTATAAGATATATAGAAGGATAGTATAAGAGAAGAGAATTGAATTGAAATCACATCAGAAGAATATTAAAGAAGAAAGTATCAGTACTTACATAGGATTTGTATTCTGATGAACTTGTGTAGTTTGGCGGGTAGGGAAGTCTTGATTTTCCGTAGAATCTTGTATCTAGATTTATTCTGCAGAGTAGTCAAGACATTGATAGACTTGTATAACCGTTATAGGTTGAAGTACTGCGAGTAGCGTATTCTACTCGAAAGGTGGAAAAGGCTAACAGGATTACAGTACTTTGGAGCTAATTGCTAATAGTCGATAATCGTCGCGAGGTATGTGATTCTTCCTATCCTCTTGAGCATGATATTTTAAAAGAATATATATAGTACGGTAGACGTACGTGTGTTAACTGAACGTGGTTTTGCTCCGATGTCTTTTGACTTGAGTTTTAAATAATAAGTATCTGGAAGCATTTCAAAAGAGTTAAGAAACCTTTTTGAAAGAAGAGTACTTGGTTTTAAAAGCTTAAGAGTTATATCAGCTTTATGGGAAGTTAGGTATAACGACTTAAGAGAGATAAAAATAATGGTTTATTGATTTTAGAAGTTAAGAGACTTGATCTTAAAAGATAAGAGACTTGACTTAATTGAATTAATATGAATTTTGTTAAAAAGTGTGAAACCTCATTCGTGAGTAATGAGTACTTGGTTTTGTTTTAAGGAAGACTGTTTTACTGATTTCAGAAATCAGAATAAGTATCGAACAAACCACTGTAGCGCTAATAAAGTGAAATGTATTGAATAATTAAGTATTATTAAAACCAGTAGAAACCTCCATCTGCATAGAAGCTAAGATAAGACAAAATGATATTACATTTCCTAGATCATGGCTGCTTTAATAAGATTGATTATGAATAAGAATAACCTACTCACACATAAGGCATACGTTACTTAATTGTTTTAAAAGAGAGTATGTTATTTGATTAAGACTATAAACTATGAAAGCTTTCGAAACTAAAAGACTTGAGTATCTGAAATTAGGCAAACTTGAACTTTTGGAAAAAGAATGTTGTTACTTGACGTTGTTCTAAAAAGTGTAAGCCACTTGGTTTAAAATAGTGTAAAGTACTTGATTTTAACATGAACGTATTTGGTACTACGGATAATAGTATCGAGTTGTTTTTACGTAAAAAGAGGTCGTTTTGAAAGGATAAATGTATGTAGTACTTTGGGATTAAAACCCGGATTTGTTGAACTTTCCTATGCTTGTGGTGATAACCTTTGTTGTGCAAATATTGTATTTACGTACTCTGGCGTCTCGTTGGAGGCGGCTATCCGGTGATTGATGGACATCCGACACGATTGGTGGGTGTTATACCGTATTTCGGAGTATATGCGTGGGACGTACGTAGAAAAGTTTGGACTTTAAAGTTGGCTAGGACGAATTATTTTTGTGCACAACACCCGATTAGAGTCGTTTTTCGACGAAACGTTTTACACAACTTGCGAAGGGAAAATTCCGGCTATGTCATTTCTAATTTTTGCGGATTTTTCCGAGAGGCGAAACGTGTTGGACCAACGAGAGGGCGCCACTTGGCACCCTCTCATTGGCGGAAAAGTGGGGCGGCACATGGGACGAACCAACCCTTGGGGTTGGTAGGATATTTGTGAGGGTTTTAAGGAGTAGGGTCTAGGGGGGGCACTTGGGCATATCTTGGCCCTACACTTTCATAGCACTTGGCTAGATCTTGGCCATTGGTTGGCCTTTGGTTAGCCTATAAATACTCCCCTTGCTTGAAGGTTTTCTTCATCCACAAATGTTCCTAAGTGTTGAAAAATCCCTCCCTCTCCCTCTTGCTAGTTCTCGTCCCCCTCCCCCTTGTGAGGCTTTAGCCGAGAGTCCCTCCCCCCCGCCTCCTAGTGGGGTTGGCCGAGGGGTATACACCCCCCCCCTTTGTGGTGTTGTCTCGTATAAATACCCCCCCTCTTGGTAGAAATACTCTCCAAAGTATTGTTACTATACCCAAATTACCTTAGTCGTATACCTTGTAGTATTCCAAAGATACCTCTATACGTAGAGCCCGGAAATACTACCTTATGTCCTTTTTGTCTCAAACCGAAACCCTAGGGAAATCTCCATAGTTGTTTGGAGTATTAAGAAGAAGTTGCGTAGAACTTCTAAGGGTTGTTTGGAGCGGGTTGGAGCACCCGGAGTAGGAGCTAAACGTTGCTCAGGATCGACTTTATAACTTGGATAATTTTGGGCTTATCGAGGTAAATAATCTTGTCCCTCTATTGTAATTGGAAACTACATACTGTAGTATAAATGAATATAAGATTCATAGAAGAGATTTGAATTGTAATAGAAGGATATTACAGAAAAGACTTGAACTGAAATCACATCAGAAGAATAATCTACCGAGTAGTCTAGACTTTGATAGACTTGTATAACCTTTATAGGTTGAATGTTCTGTAAGTAGCATGTGCTACTTGGAAGGTGGACAAGGCTAGCCGGGTTATAGCCGTGGAGCGTTTTGCTAATAGTCGATAAATCGTCACGAGGTATGTGATTCTTCCTATCTCCTTGAGCATGATATTTTAAAGAATATATATATAGTACGGTAGACGTATGTGTGTTAACTGAATAATAATTACGGAAATGTCTTCGGACTTAAGCCTGAATAATAATTACGGCAATGTCTTCGGACTTAAGCCTGAATAATAATTACGGCAATGTCTTTTGACTTAAGCCTGAATAATCTTGAAGTATTTCAAAAGAATACTGAATCATTTTAACAGAAGAGTAATACTTGGTTTTAAAAGCTTAAGAGTTATACTAGCTTTATGGGAAGTTACGTATAACGGCTTAAGAGAGATAAAAAGAATGATTTATTGATTTAAGAAGTTAAGAGACTTGATCTTAAAAGATAAGAGACTTGACTTAATTGAATTAATCTGAATTTTGTTAAAAAAATGTGAAACCTCATTCGTGAGTAATGAGTACTTGGTTTTTAAAAGGAATAATGTTTTACTGATTTCGGAAATCAGAATAAGTATCGAACAAACCACAGCAGCGCTAATAAAGGGAAATGTTTTGACTAATAAAGTATTATTAAAACCAGTAGAAACTTCCATCTGCATAGAAGCTAGGATGAGACAAAATGATATTACATTTCCTAGATCATGGCTTCTGTAATAAGATTGTTATGAACAGGAATAACCTACTCACACATAAGGTATATGTTTCTCAAATTGTTTAAAGGATTAAAACTATGAACTACGAAACCTTTCGAAAAAGAGAAACTTGAGTAATTGAAATTAGGCAAACTTGAACGTTTGGAAAAGAAGGTTGTACTTGATTTTACAAAGAGAAGTGTTTGATTTACTTCAAAAGATAATCACTCTATTTTTTATATACTACGGGTATTGTGTGACTTTTTGTAAAAGTAACGTATCTTTTAAAGAGTTAATGTATGAAATACTTTGGGGATAAAAACCCGATCTTGTTAATCATATAGTAGAAAGTACCTTGTGTGAATAATTTGATTGTGTTGGTTTGTGATAGCCTTGTAGTACTTCTTGTTGATTTAATAAGGAAACATGCTAGGATGCTACGTGTGTTAGTGTCTTGTGATGTTTGTGTAAAGGGGTTTCCCTTGTTGTGCTTATGTTGTCTAACGGTAAGCCGTTATGCTAGTATTACATCACTCACCTCTTGACATAATTAGGGGTTAAGCGCCCTCCGTCTGCGGGTAGACTCGGTGATGCAGGACCATGATTCGAGAATACCTCATGCGGGTCCTGGGGGCCTATGCGGAGCTACGAGAGTTCCAGGTTAGTGTGCGGCCTTATGGTCATGCGGTCTATGTGGCCATGCGGACTGCGAGTCCAGGACGATGCCGGGGAGTAGCTACCCTCGATGCGAGGAATACCTCATGCGGGCCATTGGAGTGGCCTATGCGGGTGCGGAAGTTCGGGGCTAGACGCGCACATTCGATCTGCGGCGAGTGGCGGCTTTGATCATGTGACGGTCTGACAGATCTCATGATACAATTTATGACCTTATTTGTACTGTGGGTGTTAGTAGTCGGCTATGCCTTCGTACTTACCCCGTACGGTTTTATGATGACACAGGTGGGACCTGGTGTTCATGTGTATTCCTTGGTGCTTTTATATCATAGACTGCCGGCAGTGAGGAAGGTATTCCACGGGCATGATTGATGTTGTGGGCGTGAGACCCATTGTTATATTTGAGTGATGACTTTGAGGGCGTGATTCCCTGACTTGACATGACTGCTTATTTATTGTGAACTGTAATTTGGTTATCATACATGTCTCCTGCTTTATATAGACTACTATGATTTCATTTACAATATTTTAAGTTTCACATACTTGGTACCTGTTGTACTGACCTCCTTCGGGGGGTTGCGTTCATGCCGCAGGTTGAGGTACACCAGTCGTTGATCCTAGCTCTCAGGGTCACAGTTCAGCGTTTGGGAAGCTCCGTTTCTCCGGAGGCTTATCAGTGGTATAGTCCCCTGTCGTAGTAGGTGCTTACATTCAGGGGTATGGCGGGGCCCTGTCCCGCCATGGTTGTCATATTACTCTTAGAGGTCTGTAGTACTGTTGTGGGAAGAGCTGTAAAAGAGATGTAACTGTTCAAATTGTTATTCATATATATACTGAAGGTAACCGTTTTTGGTTAACCTGTCTTCTTATTTCACTGTCTTATTACATTGGTTTCATGTATTGTCTTTATATTCCGCTGATTTCTCTGATGTTGTATCACTAGGGTGCCCGGGGTAAGACACCAGTCACGGGCCCGGGTTCGGGTCGTGACAGTGGCCCACGGGTATGCTTCCACTAATAGATCCTTTTGGACATACTGACACGATGGGTGGCCCACGGGTATACTTCCATTAGGAGTGTTATCTTGTTATTTGCTTTGGACATACTGACACGATGGGTGGCCCACGAGTATGCTTCCATTTTGATTGTTATCTGGTTATTTCCTTTTGGACATACTGACACGATGGGTGGCCCACGGGTATGCTTCCATTAGGAGTATGATCTTGTTATTTGTTTTGGACATACTGACACGATGGGTGGCCCACGAGTATGCTTCCATTCTTGTTTGTTATCTTGTTATTTCCTTTGGACATACTGACACGATGGGTGGCCCACGGGTATGCTTCCAATAGGATGGTTCCATGGCCATGCTTATACCGAGGTAAGATGCCGGGGCATGCGGCCGTTGTGCGGGTTAAACTCCCGGGTTACATTTGAGTGATGACTTTGAGGGCGTGAGTCACGGCTGCTTTATGTTGTGAGCTGTGCTTTGGTTATCATACATGTCTCTGTTTTATATGGACTATTATGATTTCATTTTCGTATTTTCAGTTTCACATACTTGGTACTGTTGTCTTGACCTCGCTTGAGCTGCATTCATGCCGCAGGTAGAGATACATCGGTTGTTGATCCTCGCTCTTAGGATTACCGTCCAACATATTGGGAAGCTCCGTTTCTCCGGAGGCTTATATTTTGGTATGTTCCCTGAGTTGTAGGTTCTTGTACATTCAGGGGTATGGCGGGGCCCTGTCCCATCATAGTTGTTGTCACATTCTTAGAAGTGCATGCCTTTGTTGTGGCGGGGTTGTAAAGGATATGCTGTTCAAACTTTGTATATATATATGCCGAAAGACGACTTTCTCTCAGATAAAATGTGTCTCATTTTACAATTGTTTCATGTCTTGTTTTTATGTTCCGCTGATTTATCTGATGTATGACTACTTGGGTGCCCGGGTAAGGCACCAGTCACGGGCCCCGAAACGGGTCGTGACATTCACGTCATGAAAGCTACTACTTCCATCTCACACTACCCATGGATTTATCACAACTTACACCATGCTAACCGAACATAGCACTCCACATGTATCTACCATAACAACCTAAACAAGTCTCTTAAGGCTGAAGATCTCCCTGTAACTACTGCCTCACTTTCCCTTTGCCGCTCTAATCAAATCTTGCTCTGCTGGGCGCATAACTACAGAAGGTGATGAACCAGCCACTGATCCCGAAGGCTGAGTCGTAACATCCGCGCCACCTCTGTTCGGACAATTTCTCGCAAAATGGCACTGTCATGCCTAACAAGCTATCTAAGTAGTCTGAAACTCCCATGAACCCTACCACAACGACCATACCGAGGTGGGGGTGGCCTCCTCTGGCTAACACCCCTTCCTCTCCGATCCACTGAATCCGCAACTGACCTGGTAGGCTAAGTCATCCCACCTGTATCCCTCCTACTAGGACATTCTCTCCTCACATGTCTGCCACTAACGCGGGGACATAACGAGCCAATAAGTCAAACTCTATACTGTATTCCCGAACCGTCCGCCCGTTCTGCCTCAACCTCATAAATCTGTCGGCCCGAGCCCTCCTCATCTGTGGAGGCAAGAAATGTGCAAGAAATGCCCCTGAGAACTCGTCCCATACACAGTGAGCGCATGCTCCCGGGGCCGGTTCCGTGAATCAAACCCGATCATTGCAGTATCACGCAGCCGATGCGAACCCAATATCACCGACTCTGCCTCTGAGGCCTTGATCACTCTCATGATCCGCTGTAACTGTCGGATAAACTCCTGAGGGTCATCCTCAGCTCTCGATCCATAGAACACTGGTGGACTGCAACTTAAGAAGTCCCGAAGTCTCCAACTATCGGCCACAGGGTGCCTTCGGTACCACGGCTCCGTCATCCTCGAGTCTCGCCATAAACCTAACTAATGGCGGGCCATCTCCTTGCAACCCATATCCTCTGGTCTGGCGTGGGGTGGAGGCTCAGATATCGTGGCCTCAGTAGCTACTGCTGCTGCTCTAAACTCTGCTGGGGCTGGCGGCATCGTAGAATCCCCCGTCTGTAGCACCACCTCGGGTAACAACTGGGCCTCTGCCCTGGTAACCCTCCGTGCTCTACTCGCAGCTCCCTCTGCTGCCTTGCCCTTCTGGGCTCTGGTTGCCTTGCATGGAGGCATAACTGATATAAAAGAATACATCAGAGGGAGTCCAACTTACAACACAGCTCTAAGGCACGATCTCAGAGTGAGAAGAATGGAAACCAATCCTAAATGTCCTGCAGCCTCCTGATTATAGATGTGGTGCACAACATACCGATAATCAAGACTACTGCTAGACACGGTGCGTAGACACTTTCCGAGGACTAAGCGCTCGATAACACTTTTGTCACGACCCGACCACGGGCGCGGTCGTGCCTTACCGGGCACCGTCTGACATCGAGAGAAAATCAGCGGAAATGAAAACTTACATGAAACAAGATATACAATAATGAAATAAGAAAGCAGGCTAACCAAAGCGGTTACCTTTACGAATATATAAATAAAACTTGAACGACGATTACATCCCTTTTACAAACTACGCCCACAAGATTACTACGGACCTCTAAGAATGTTATAACAACGACGGGACGGGGCCGCCATACCCACGAATGAAAGTACCTACAACGACGGGGACTATACGAATAAGCCTCGAGAAAGCGGAGCTTCCCAAACGCTGGTGTGATCCTATGGCGAGGATCAACAAGCGGTGTACCTCTGCACCGTAGCATGAACGCGGCCCGAAGGAGAGTCGATCTACAATTGCAGTATGGCGAAAATCGTAAATGAAATCATAGTAGTCTATATAAAGCAGGAGACATATATGATAACCAAGCGACGATTACATAATAAATGCGATCCGTCAGTCGGGGACTCACGCCTCAAAGTCATCACTCAAATATAACTATGGGTCTCGTACATGACATCAATCATGCCCGTGGAACACCTTCATCGCTGCGATCTCGATAACCACACCAAGGAGTACATGAACACGGGTCCCACTGTGTCATAAAAAACCGTCTGAGGCAATCTGAAGGCTAACTACGGATACCAAAGCGCGTCGTCAAGCGGCCGGAAAGTCGAAAGCCAACTACCGGATACCAAAGCCGTATCAACAAATCTATATAACCATACCACGGTGACCCGGGCAAGTCAAAGCCAACTACGGATACCACTGCGCCATGTATGGTGGCGGGCAATCTGAACTAACTACGGATACTGGCCGGAATAACGAGACTTCGTCATAAAAGCGAGCGGGGCAATGAAGGCTAACTACGGATACTGGCCGAATCAGCCACGACCTCGGGGCAAGTACGAGCCAACTACGGATACCAAGCCGAATCAGTAAAACCTCATGGAGAGCTAGTCCATGGAATAATAATCACAGAAGCGTACCCGTGGAATGCTCCGTCACTGCCGGTACGTCCAAGTAAGATCATAACAAATCAGCCGGCCCTCCATCAAGAGACGCGGCCGTTATAACCAACTTCCCATAAAGCCGTTATAACCCTTTATGGTTTTAGACATACTCATTCCTTTTATAACCAAGAGACTTATACTAATTAAAACCAAGTATCACATACTTACAAACCAAGTTCTTAACTTTCAAAATACTTCAAGTCTCTTAATATTTAGAAAACAAGTTTCTTCTACTTTTAAACCTCAAGTAACTCACACCTTTAAAACAAGTTACTTCTCTTAAATCATGTCATTTCTCCTCTTTTAAAACAATTAAGTAAATCACTCATTTGACTCCCCTAAAGTCATTATAACGACCCTTAGGTTTTGGAACTAAGGCACTAGCCAAAAGATTTGGAAACCACTTCCTTTTCAAGACTCCATGTACTTTAAGTAAAAATACTTTCACTTTTAAGAATCCAAACTTCACTAAGGCAATGGATTATACAACTTATAAGTTAAACATCAAAGTATAATCAAGGAAGTACATAGAACAATTTCTACTTTAGGCAATCCAAATACAACCAAGGAATGGATCATTTAAGGAGTAGGACATACTTTCTTTATCTTAAGGAATCATGCTAGAAGAGGAGATAGTTCACATACCTTTTGGCTAAATCCACAAGCTAAGCGAATCGCGTGCGTAGAAGTGTCAACCTATAATGGTCACAACAAGACTATCAACTTCTAGTCTCTAACGTAGAATAATACTAAGTATACGGTCTCTAATTCTACGGAAAATTGGGCAGCACTTCCTTTGTTTCTACTCACTTTGCCACCTTTTTCAAGGCCGAATACAATAACCAACAAGCCACATTTAAGGCTCAAAATAACAACCAAACAAAGGGGATTACACGCCTTACAATACGTGTAAAATTCCGCCCCACAATTCATACCAAATAGTTTAATACTTCACTAGCCATTCTCGGCCAACATATAACCAACAACACTACGTCTTTTCCAATCCTTTTTCAATTCCAAGTTCTTAGGTCAACATGTTATTTAGTCATAAACAACTTCAACAACTACAATTTCCTTCTTTATACAACATGTGACGACTTAACTAATAATCGACTTGAATTGTAATCTTAAGGCTAACATGCTAGTTTTCGGATTAGGGTTCCAATAGTCAATATAATTATCCAAGTACATAATATATATCTCATGCTTGCTAATATCCATAGCTACAATCAATAAGTAAACTTAATTGCTAAAACGACAAAATTTATACCTTTCAAAGCCCTTAAAATTTCCAAGATTCAAAGTCGCGCCTTAGCAATTCTTAGCTCCTTTCCTTAGGTTCCAATCTGCTCCAAGCACTCCTTAGAGGCCTATGAAGAACCCATCTTCAAGTTCCAACTTCAAAGTTGAAGAACTCCCTTAGTTTCCGCCTTGCGACTAACGTAAAAATGCGTTTTTTCTGAAATCTTTCTATTGAGATAACCTTACAATACCCTTGGGGACATTGGGTTAAAGTCTTGTGGCTAATGGATCAAAACTACAAAATTTCTTGTGAGCAACATAGCCAAACCCGAGAGCCTCTTTCTTGGCACAAATGATCTCTAATTTTTCTAAGTGTAAATGAGCTAGTCTTGCACTAGTAGTAACCTTATAAAACACAATGGAGGGCTTAGACTTAAACAAATGTGAGGTTAGGATGAGTTTCACTTGGATCAAGCCTAGGTGGACAAGTTGACTTGTCAACAATATCAAGCTTTGGAAGACTTATCTTCTACCATGGTCAATGAACATTTTGCCCTTACACAATTTCGACCAAGCCATGTGGAAGAGTCTTTATGTGTCGCCTCTCATTCGTCCATAAAATTCCGTAACCCTCGTGGGCCCCACAAAAATGTAAAATTCCTCGGGTGGGCCCCACGTGACCAAATCCGTAAAAATAAATTTCCATAGTGTTAATAAGTTCCATACTTTACAAATATTGTCTTTTGAGAATCCAATTCTCAACAACGAGCATTTTTCCTTTCCGTCGTCCGGAAGATTTTCCGTCGGAAAAACAATTCTTCCTTTCGTACTAATTTCCAAGTCTTGTTTCCTTTCGTACATTCTCTTATACATGTCCTGGACTTACGGGGTGTAACACCGTGTAACCCTATGAGTACCGCTAGCAGCTCCTGCTGCTTCCTTGCCTCTCTCGGGCCTGGTAGCCAGGTAGGCATATACATTTCATAAGACTAGGTCGAGAGGATTCAACCTAATAAGGCGACTCTGCACGATCTCGGAGAGAAGAATGAAACCAATCCTAAATGTCCTGCGACCTCACGATTATAGATGTGGTGCCAACACACCGATAATCAAGACTCTACTAGACACGATGCAGCAGACACTTTCAGAGGACTAATCGCTCGATACCATTTTTGTCACGACCGGCCGGGTCGCGGCTGATGCCCTACACAGGCACCTGTTCGTATACATCAGAGAATAGCAGCGGAACATACACAACATAAACACGTGTGAAAACAATTACATCCCAGGCTAGCCGATAAAGTGTCTTCCATAATATAAACATACTCAAAAGTACAATCTGATAACGGTTCTTCTGACCCAACCACGTATGCGAATCTGGACCTCAGGAATAATAAGCGTGGCGGGATAGGGCCCGCCATACCCACGAATGTACATAAATCTACAACACGGGAAAAGATCGTACAAAATGAGACAAGCCTCGGATAAATGGAGCTTACGGCGTCGATAAGTGATCACAGAATGTGGATCCACCACCTTACCACTTTCGGCGTGAACGCGGCCCAGGAAGAAGTCGGTACCTGATATGTACTAAGTATGTAAAGCGGAAAATCTTGTAATTACAACATAAGTTTAAAACAAAGCGGGAGACATGTATGATAACGAATTACGATGCGATTGCCTTACTAACAATGAGAGTAAATCAAGAGAATACGTACAACATCACAATAGGAGACTCCAGAGCAAATTATGGGTAGCGAACCCATAGAAACAGGTGGTATAACGTCTTGGGGTTCTTACCCCTCATTTATACTCTTACCCTGAAACAGGTGGTATAACGTCTTGGGGTTTTGCCCCTCATTTATACTCTTACCCTGGAGAAGGTAATAATGCAGGTGGTATAATGTCTTGGGGCTCACCCCTCACTTATACTCTTATCCTGGAGAAGGTGGTATAGCGTCTTGGGGGTCTGCCCCTCACTTATACTCTTACCCTATCTCAAACCGGCCGTCACACAATAAATAAGCACTTTAGAATCCCCCTAACTTCTTATTAGTCTTATTCATCTACACTCTCATTTTAGTATTACCTAAGGCACTAGCATGTCTTTTATCAAGATCCGGGAATTTAACCCAAAGTATTACGTACTTCAATTCTTTAAAACAAAAGACTCTTTTTAGTAGAAAACTTCCAAGATACTATTAATCCTAGTATAAAGTCCAAATTACATTTCAAGGCAAGTCACGACACCGTTAGAAATAAAGTTAGGTTTCTAAATCAAGTGACTCATTTTCTTATAAAACCTTAGGCAAGTTGATGCCTTAAAATCGAATTGCCTTCCATTAAATCAAGCCATTTATCTTTCCATAAAGCCAATATAACCAACTCCCCATAAAGTCGTTATATTCACTTTATACCTTAGTCAAGTACAATTTCCTATCCAAGGGACTTATACGTTTAAAACGGAACAAGTATCACATACTTTAAAACTCTTCAAGTCCCTTTACTTTAATAAAACATTAGACATCCTTAATACTTCCAAGAAGTAAGTTAATCTACTAACTCACCCGGCTTGGCTATTTATAAAACTAGTAAAGGATATCAAGGTCATGTATGTCTATCGTACTATATACGTACAACTAGTCATGCTCAAAAGATAGGAAAAGTTCTTCATACCTCGCCGGGTCAACCACTTGCCAAGTACAAAGTCCCGCCCGTAGTATGTCAACCTATAATATTCACAATACGTCTATTAAAGACTTACTTCAAACGTAGAATATTATAAGTGTCAAGTCGCTAAATTCTACGGAAAAACAGACAGCACCTCCTTTGTTTTTACTCACTTTGCCACCTTTTTCAAGGCCGAATACAATAACCAAACACGCCACATTTAAGGCACAATCAAGGCAATTAATCAATAGGGGATTACACGCCTAATATACGTGTAAAATTCCGCCCCACAATCGATAACAAACTAAAACAACAATAAGTCCAATTCGGCTACAATGAGGTACTACAACATCAATTCTTATCCAATTTCCAACTCAAAATAAGTTGTTAGCATAACATGATATCAAGTCGCATTTGATTGTAACTACCAAAATCTTCAAATAAGTGACATGCGACGATTTCTAATAAACGACCAATTAGTAATCCAATCTTCAAATGGCTTGTATAACATTTCGGATTTAAGCTACAAGCAATCCATAATACTTATGAACTTCAACATATCAACTTCATGCTAGCGTATAAAGCTAACAACAACAAGATAAATATATAATCTTGTAACACTTTTTAAAAGACAAGATTATACCTCAATGAAACTTAATCCAACTCGATCAAGTCGCTCCTTAGTAGCTTAGAGCCTCTCCAAGACACTTCAATCCGCTTGTTGAGACCCTTAGAACAACACCAACAATTATCCTTCAAATCTCCAAACAAAACCTAGAAAGACCATTAGGTTTTCGTTTTGCGACTAACCCGTAAACTACCTTTTTCCAAGATTTTTCTATTGAGATATGCTTACACTACCCTCAAGAACCTTGGTTTAAAGTGGGGAGTTGAATGAACAAGAAACAATTTTTTTTCCTTTAGGAATGGAGGGAACCCGAGAGCCCTTTCCTTGAGTTCTTCAAATTGTGAAATTTTTTTCTAAGTGTTAAGCTCTCTCTCTACTAGTAGTAATATAAAGCACCTTGGAGGGTTATGATATAAACACATGGGTGGTTTAGATGTAGTCTTACAAAATATCAAGACCATTGTGGGTCCTTTGACTTTAGTCAAGATTATCAAGCCTCAAGTTGCAAGACTTGTCTTGCAACAAAGGTCCAATGACCCTTTAGCCCTTGCTAAAAATCGTCCAAGGCATTACTAAGGGGGGGTGACACGTGTCGCCATCCCATTCGTCATAATAATACGATTTCCGACAATTTCATATTTCCGATAAATTTTTACAAGTCTCAAATCTTAACACTTGTGAGTTCTTACTTACGTTCTTAAAACATGTCCTGAAATTACGGGGTGTAACACCTAACTTCCCATAAAGCTAGTATAACTCTTAAGCTTTTGTTTAAAAACCAAGTATTACTCTTCTTTAAAAAATGATTCATAATTCTTTTGAAATACTTCAAGATTCTTATTATTTAGACTCAAGTCAAAAGACGTCAAGTAAAACCATGTTCAGTTAACACACGTACGTCTACCGTACTATATATATATTTTAAAATATCATGCTTAAGAGTATAGGAAGAATCACATACCTTCTCAGCGAAAATCCACCTGCCAAGTCGAATATGTCGCGCGCAGAGTATCAACCTATAATAGTCAAATACGTCTATCAACGTCTAGACTACTCTGTAGGATTAATCTAAGCAGAGGGTTCTCTATTCTACGGAAAATCGGGCAGCACTTCCCTACCCGGTAAACTATACAAGTCTACTGTAAATACATTCCTATGTAAGTACAGTTCAATCTTCTTTAATATTCTTCTGATGTAATTACAGTTCAATTCTCTTCTGTAATACCCTTCTATGTATTTTATACTTATTTCTATACTTCTACAGTATGTATTCTCCAATTACAATAGAAGGATAAGATTATTTACCTCGATAAGCCCAATATTATCCAAGATATAAGTCGATCCTGAGCAAGGTTTAGCTCCTAATTTGTACGCTCCAATCCGCTCCAAGAAACCCTTAGATGTTTCTACACAACTTCTACTTTCTACTTCAACCAACTATGAAGTTTCTCTTAAGGTTTCGTTTAGTGACTATAGGAATACAAGGTAGTATTTCCGGACTCTACGTATAGAGGTAACTTTGGAAATACTAAAAGGGATTGGCTAAGGTATTTTGGGGATAGTAACAATACTTGGAGAGTATTTCTACCAAGAGGGGGGTAGTGTTTCGGCTAGGGCTTTCAAGAGGGGGGGGGGGATGGTGTTTGGACGAGAGCTCTAAAGGGAGAAGGGATATTTTGAGACTTGGAAGATAATTTGTGGATGAAGAATTCTTCAACTAAGGGGGGGGGGGGGTATTTATAGGACCACCAATGGTCAAGATGAAGGCAAGTGGAGGGTGTGGATTCACCCATGTGTCCTTATCCATCTACTATACAAAAATATCCTACCTAACCTTGACTAATGCTAAAGGCCACAAAAACGTGCCAACCTTGCCGATGTTGCCGTCCACTTGAGGGTGACAAGTGTCACCCTCTCGTTGGTCCAAAATATTTCATCTCTCGGAAAAATCCGCAAAAATTATAAATGACATAGCCATAATTTTCCCTTCGCAAGTTTTGGAAAACGTTTCGTCGGAAAACAATTCGTTTCGTGGGTTGTGCACAAATTTCGTCCTATGCCTAACTTTAAGTTTTGAACTTTTGTACGTACGCCCTCACGTACATACTCTGGAAATACGGGGTATAACATCCTGCTACCAAGCCAACAACTACAAGGGGGGGGGGTTACACGTCTAACCGGACGTGTTCAATTCTACTCCACGATGTACTACAAGTCTCATAAATCTGGTCAATGTAAATACAGTTCAATCCTTTATAATCATCCTTCCAATATATCTTATACTCAATTCTAAACTACTACAACATGTAATCTCTAATTACAATAGGGGGACATAGGTAATTACCTCGATAAGCCCAAAATTATCCAAGATATAAGTCGATCTTGAGCAACGTTTAGCTCCAATTCCTTACGCTCCAACCCGCTCCAAGCAACCCTTAGAAGTTTCTAAACAACCTCTTAACACTTCATCTAAGCTATGAAGATTTTCTAGAGCTTCATTTTGCGACAAGGGAAAAAAAGTAGTATTTCCGGGCTCTTATGTTGGGATTTTTTTGGAATACCCCCAGGGATTTAGGATAAAGTATTTGGAATAACAACAATCCTTGAAGAATTCTACTCAAGGTGGGGGTGTTTGGACGAGAACTCGCTAAGGAGGAGGGAATTTTTGCCTTGAAACTTTCTAATGTGGATGAAATAAAGTCTTGCACCTGAGGGGTATTTATAGGAAATCAATGGCCAAGATCTAGGCAAGTGGATGGTGAGGATGGGGTACATGTGTGTGGGTAGTTGGCCAACCATTTGGCTACCACAAAATGGGACAAGTGGCGCGCAAAATGGGCCACTTGTCCACCAAAAAAACGTGCCACTTGTCCTTCTCTAATTCGGCCAACATGGCAACACGGGGGTGACACGTGTCGCCACCTACTCGTCCAAAATATTTCATCTTCCAAAAATATCCGTAATACCAAAAATCCGAAAATAAAGTGGGCCCCACAAAACCGTAAATTTTCTCGTGGGCCCCACGTGACCAATTTCGGAAATAAAATTTCATAATTCTCAAATATTCCAAAAAGTCCAAATACCAAATCTGGGAATCCAATTCCCTTTAACGAACATTTTTCCTTCACAAAATCCGGAAACTTTTCCGTCGAAAAATCACATCTTTCTTCCTTTCCAATTTTACTGTCGTATTCTCATACGTACGTCCTCGTATACATACCCTGGAACTACGGGGTGTAACATTGGAACTAAGGCACTAGCCAAAAGATTTGGAAACCACTTCCTTTTCAAGACTCTATGTACTTTAAGTAAAATTACTTTCACTTTTAAGAATCCAACTTCACTAAGGCAATGGATTATACAACTTACAATTTAAACCTCAAAGTACAATCAAGGAAGTACATAGAACAAATTCTATACTAGGCAATCCAAGTACAACCAAAGAATGGATCATTTAAGGAGTATAACTTACTTTCTTTATCTTAAGGAATCATGCTAGAAGAGGAGATAATTCACATACCTTTTCGGTTAAATCCATGACTAAGCTAATGCGTAGAATTGTCAACCTATAATGGTCACAACAAGACTATCAACTTCTAGTCTCTAACGTAGAATAATACTGTTGACACCCAATTTTGACCCTTCCGTCCAGTCATTAGCTATAAAATTAGACTAATTTTGTAAAATAATTTTTATGATTTTTTATAATAAAATGCAGCGATAAAACATAAATACAGGCATAAATAAACAATTTAATAATGGCATCGCGTCTTACGTAGAGTATTAAGCACTTAGAGTCCCGCGCCCGCATTAATTAATTTTAAGCCCTGCCAATAATAAATTAATGAAAAATACATAAAATAAATAATTTAGCAATGACGTCGTGTCAAGTAGCATAGCCGCATTTACTAATACGCAAATCAATTTCATAACTTATTTTAGGCAATAATGCACAATAATAAGATTTTAAATAATAGCGCCGCATTCTAAAGAATTAAATAGCACGCCCGCATTTATAACAATTAGATTAATAAAGCACCTAAATAATTCAATCACAATTTATTAAGTTAATTTTAATTAACTAATTAAAAGCCTAAAACTAATTAAAGGCCTAAAACTAATACCCAATTACCCACACCCATCCGCGACCCGCAAGCCCACGTCGCCCCAAGCCCAACTTCCCCTTTCCCTTATCAGCCCAGATGCCCGCCCCAGCCCTATTTCTTTTTCCCTCAGCCCCTTCATCATCGTCCCCCCCACTCCCCTAAACAAAACCTAACGAACCCTAGACCTAAAATCGAGCCGCGTCAAGACTGTGCTCGGCCGGATTTCGCCGAGAATCAGGGCTTTACCTTATCCACGCACTTGACCAACTTTTCCTTACCATATCCATCACCGAATCATTCAAATCGTACCTTATCGAATCACTTCAAAATCGATAAATCGCTCGATTCAAGCGAATCATTATCGATCCGGTCAAATCAGCCTTGATTATTTGCTAACTTATAACCCAAAATCGTAGCTATAAATACAGAACCATTGTACATGCAAGACATTCATTCAGAGATTCAGAAATCGGGGGGGCACCCAAAACCGATAGGCATCGATTTGCATCCCCTAGCAGCAGTCATCGATTCAGAGCATAGCATGGTATAGGCGGCGATCGATGAAGCATAGTAGAATAGGAAGTTCGAACCCTTCTCTTTCAATTCCAGCCAAGAAATCAGCAAACAAACCTTGCCCTTTCATTCGCATCGCAAACCCAAAACCCGTCAAGTGGACCGACGACTTGATACGCTGCCCCGGGTCGCTGTCCGGAGAATGTAATTTATCATCCCTTTCGTATTTGATTTCCTTTGGCGTGAAATGTGTGTTATTGTGACAGATTCTGTTTAAGTTGGTAGGTGTCGACGACTGTCTATGTATGCGTATGGTATATGTCTTTTGCAATGGCTTATGTCTATTAAACTGATTATTGAACCTATTTTAATAGATATTATCTGCTGTTAATGTCCGCGACTGTACTTGTTAATGTGTTTTAATAACATTTGCGAGGAAAAACTTAGTGTGTTTTGGAGAAGCATGCCTTGTGGTGTATTAAATTGATGTATTGTCTATACTAACCTCGACTGAAGGATGTTCTGGATACCTGATAGTCATAGTAGGATTAAATGTCTGAGAATCAGGCCCTTGTTGTTTTTCTACTAATTTTCTTAATTGGTCCACCCCAGTAAGATGTGAAGATGTTATATGTTAAACTAATTAAACTTGCCATATAGTTTAGGACCTCCAAACTCCACTACGTCATGTTAAGGTGTTAATACGATGTGTGCTTTTGTGGCCATACAATAAGCTTGAAACATTGGACATGGTGAACATATCTCTCTTGAGTTTTAAAATTGCAGTAAGGTTTATGGAATTTTTTTGCATAAAATGTCAAATTTGACTATACTGGTGTGTTGTACTCCCTGTTAGCATTCAGTGACCATGCAGTATACTAAGAATGCAGTCTTGTCTTAGAAAGCATTAAGCAAGTAGAATTATATCATCCCTGATTGGAACTAGATCTGTTCACTATTACTAAACATGATTGATGTCTGCTCTTAGCCTTGAAGTATTGTTCTTTCTTGCTTGTGATCTGAATTTGCTCATGACTGCCAGGCTTTCTTGTGCTTTTCTATCTTGTTCTCTATGTGTTTCATGCTTGCTGTCTAAATTTCTATGTGTTTCCTGCCGGTTGCCTCCTCTTAGCATTGCAATAGTGTTCCCCTTTGCATTTCTGCTCAGCATGCGCTCCCGGGGCCAGCGCCCAGGCGATTTTCCTTTTAGCTCCCAGTTATTGTGACATGTTATGTGCTCGTCCTGATTATTTGTATCAATTATTATTTGGGCTCGTACTAATCCTTATCTTTCGTTATTTTTACATGAAATGCACCGGAGGTAAATAAAGAGTCTCCCGGCGAGACTCATCACGAGCTACTTCAAATGGCAACCCGCGTCTATGTGCATCCGCATTCGCGTTCCCGCTTCAGAAATTCCTAGAAGAACAAATAGGACGAAGTCATCCGCTCCAATCCCTTCACCCTCTTAACCTCCTTATCTCATTTTATGCCTTTATTTGTTTATTGTAATTTTATTTGTAATTAATAGGCTGTCTAGAACAATTAATCCTTGAATACATGAACTGGGGTGGGTAGTTTTAAAATTGGAAATGCACTTCTAATTATTTATCTTAGGCTTGTCATTCATATCTAATCTTTGCCTAATCATTAAATTGCACAGCTAAAACTAACGCATCACCTCTTTGATTTCGCAGATAAATGCATATCCATAGTCCACAAATCAACTATGCATCGCTTACACCGTAAAGAATACAAACGCACACTTTAAAACTTTATATATTTTTATAGTATTAGTCTTACAAACTTTATAGCATGCCTCTTTCTACAAAATATTTCAAAGCATCCTTTATATTTCAAAACATGCATTTTTTACATAATAATTACCCTAGGTTTGGCAGGACAACCGCAAGTTAGCGGATCTTAGAGGGTGCCTAACCCCTTCCCTCTAGATTAATAAAGAACCCTTACCCAGAACCTCATTAAGTTTAGCAGACCATTAAAATGGAGTTAATGTTTTACTTTAAACTAGTTAAACATTTATGTGTCCTAATTCACCCAAACTAATTACGTGGCGACTCCGCGAACCCTTAGCACTTTAGCATTTTTGCACCTTGTTAAAACATTTAACACTTTTTGCACTTTAGCATTTATTATTTATTTTCTAACCTTTTTTATTAAGCAGGAGATTCGCTAAAGTAAAAGTCGAGGCCGAAAAAGGGTGTGACAAATACTAAGTAAGCGGTCTCTAATTCTACGGAAAAACGGGCAGCACTTCCTTTGTTTCTACTCACTTTGCCACCTTTTTCAAGGTCGAATACAATAACCAACACGCCACATTTAAGGCTCCAAACAACAACCAAACAAAGGGGATTACACGCCTTACAATACGTGTAAAATTCCGCCCCACAATTCATACCAAGTAGTTTAATACTCACTAGCCATTCTCGGCCAACAATAACCAACAACACTAAGTCTTTTACAATCCTTTTCCAATTCCAAGTTCTAAGGTCTAACATGTCTTAATCAACTTCAACAACTACAATTTCCTTCTTACACAACATGCGACGACTTAAACGAATAATCAACTTGAATTCCAATCTTAAGGCTAAACATGCTAGTTTTCGGATTAGGGTTCCAATAGCCAATATAATTATCAAACTTCATACTATACATCTCATGCTTGCTAATATCCATAGCTACAACAATAAGTAAACATTAATTGCTAAAACGACAAAATTTATACCTTTACAAGCCCTTAAAATTTCCAAGATTCAAAGTCGCTCCTTAGAAATTCTTAGCTCATTTCCTTATGTTCCAATCCGCTTCAAGAACTCCTTAGAAGCCTATGAAGATGTTACACCCCGTAATTCCAAGAGGATGAGATGAGCACGTACGAAAGGAAATAAGATTCGATGTTGGAAAAAGAAAAAAAGTTGGCAGAATATTTTTGGACAGTTTTTTAGTCAACTTGGAAGCAATATATATCCTAGTATAATTGTGGTTTTTTGGTGTTTCAAAAGCCTAACATGACTTTCATTGAGTCTAGTTTCCAACGCAACAAACCTCTCGTCAATAGGACATCGGAGTAGAAAGTTATGGACGTTACAAGATCGGTGTGAGCAGACAGGGTCGGGCGCCGCAGGGTCTTGGAAAGCCTGAAATTGTCTGAAATTGCAGAGCCGCGGCTCCGGCTGCAGGGCCGCGGCGCCGGGGCGGGATTTTTTGCGAAAATAGGGTAAAAATAAAAGATATTTGTTGTAAAGGACCCCTGGGTGGGTGACAAGTGTCCCCCCAACTTGTGGAACAAGATAAATGCTATATAAGACATGTCTTGCTAGATTTAAATCATTTGCAAGACTTCACCCAAATCTTCTCTTCTCTCCTCTTCTCTCTCAAATGGTTAAAACCCTAGGCCTATATGAGATTTTTGGAAAGGCAACAAGAAGGAAATATGTTGGCAAGCTTGTAGGGGATTAGTAGAGATGATTTTAGCGGGAAGAAGAATTTCAAAAAGAGGAGCTAAAGTTGCTAAGGATCGACTTGTAATCTTGGAGCATTTTTGGGCTAAATGAGGTATAATCTTCGTCTTACTTTTGTAATTGAAGATTCCATGTTATTATAAGTTAGAAATGATCATGTGATATGTGTTATGAAGATTTATAAGTGTTATGGAAATTTGGAAGCTCAAATCCGAAAATGACATGTTAAGCCATTTGAATTGAAATACAAATTGGTCGATAATTAGAATCGTCGCATGTTTACCTACTTGAGGATTGTAGTAGTTATAATCAATTGTGGCTAGATATCATGTTATATTAAACCACTTGGATTGAAATGGCAATTGGTTAAGAATTGGTGTTATTGTACTAAATATGGCCGAATTGGACTAGTAGTTTGTATTAGTTTGGTATCTTTTGTGGTGAATTTTACGTCTAGTAGGCGTGTAATCCCTATTGTTAAATGCATTGATTGGGCCTTAAATGTGGCGTGTTTGGTTATTGAATTCGACCTTGAAAAGGTGGCAAAGTGAGTAGAAACAAAGGAGGTCTTTGTCAGATTTTCCGTAGAATTTAGAGACTTTACACTTATAATATTCTACGTTTGAAGTAAGATGTTAATAGACGTACTATGATCATTATAGGTTGACATACTACGTACGGCGAATTGGACTTAGCAGGTGGATTAAACCGAAGAGGTATGTGGAACTTTCTTATCTCTTGAGCATGAATAGGTTGTAAATGTATAGTACGGTAGACGTACACGATTTTGACAATCTAGGTCCATTTGATATCCTTGGCTTATTTTAAGAATGTCCAAGTTGAATGAGTTAGGGAATTAACTCACTTGTTAAATATTAAGGATATCTTGGCTTTCAAAAGTTAAGAGACTTTAAGTATGATGAAAGTATTATTGATACTTGTTTTGTTGGAAAGTTTAAGTCTCTTGGTTATAAAGAAGTATGTAAGTTGCTAATGTATAAAGCTAGTATAACGGTTTTATGGGAAGTTGGTTATAATAGCTTTATGGAAAGTTAAAAAGAGTGGTTTACTCTAAGTAATTTAAGTATGATAAATGACTTGTTTTAATGAAATGCAATTTGATTTTAAGGAATCAATTGCCTAAGGTTTTATAAGAAAAGGAGTCACTTGAGTTAGAAACCTAAATTTATTTCTAAAGGTATTGTGACTTGTCTTGAAACGAAATTGCGACTTGATACTATGGTTAATAGTATCTTGGAAGTGTTATACAAAAAAAAGTCATTTGTTTTAAAGAGTAGAAGTATGTAGTACTTGGGTTAAATTCCCGGATCTTTATAAAAGATATGTTAGTGCCTTAAGTAAACTAAAATGAGAGTGTATGTGAACAAGAATAATAAGAAGTTAGGGGATTCTTAACTTGATTATATATTGTGTGATAAGCCGATAGTGCTTATGTTATGTATGATAGCCGGTTTTGTGCTAGTGGTATATTATTCATTTCGGGGTCATTCCCCGGGTTTGTGGCATTTGCATATTCTGTGGATTTGCTACCCACGATCGAGGAATACCTCATGCGAGTCGCGAGGGCTTATGCGGGTGAAATAGTCCCGTGCGGCGGATCTGACTATCGCGAAATACCTCATGCGAGTCAGCAAGGGCGTATGCGGGTGAAATAGTCCCATTCGTGCGCATACCTACTATGCGAGGAATACCTCATGCGAGTCTGTAAGGGCTTATGCGGGTGAAATAGTCCCATGCGAGGAATACCTCATGCGGGTCCACGCGACCTATGCGGGTGAAATAGTCCCAGGTGTAGGATTGCTTAATGATATTGCGGGCGGGTGGTCCTGCTTTGATCGTGAGCTTCCTATTTATATTGTAAGTATACTACTGGTTACTCTCATTGTTAGTAAGGCCTTTGTGTCTTTGTTAATTGAGTTATCATACCTGTCTCCAGTTTTATTATAGACTTATGATTTCATTACAGTACTTTCAGTTTCACATATTTGGTACATGTTGTACTGACCTCCTTCGGGGGGCTGCGTTTATGTCGCAGGTAGAGTACAGGTTGATGATCCTCGCTCTTAGGATCATTGTTCAGCTGTTGAGAAGCTCCTTTATTCCGGAGGATTATCCCTGGTATTGTCGGTAGTTGTACATTCAGGGGTATGGCGGGGCCCTGTCCCGCCAGAGTTGTTATTCTTAGAGGTCTGTAGTCACATTGTGGTTTGGGTTGTAAAAAAAAATGTACCGTTTTATTTGTATAGTTTACGGAAGGTGACCTTATCGGCTAGCCTGTTGTAATTTTATGTTTTAGCATTTTTATCAGTTGTGTATATTCCGCTGCTATTCTCTGATGTATACCGAAAGGGGTGCCCAGGTAGGGCACCAGTCACGGGCCCGGGGTCGGGTCATGACAAAAGTGGTATCAGAGCAGTTAGTCCTCGGAAAGTGTCTACAGACCGTGTCTAGTAGAGTCTTGATTATCGGTGTGTTGTGCACCACATCTATAATCAGGAGGCTGCAGGACATTTAGGATTGGTTACCATTCTTCTCACTCTAAGATCGTGCGATAGAGCTGTGTGGTTAGGGTCGTCTCTCCCTAACAAGTTATGTTGTTTGCATTCTGAGAAAGCGTGATGACCGGGAAAGATTATGTGGATTGCGTATCCAGGTTGGTAATGTTTGTAGTATAGTTGGTGTTGGGACATACAACTATACAGATTTATGCATGGGGGTCACATATGTGTTGCCTAGGATGATTTTAGATTACCAGGATTTGGTAAGGACAAAAAAATAATAGGAAGGTATGAACAGTTAAGGAACTCTCATCAAGGTTTTACGTGCTAATTTGAGATAATTAGGTGATGATGAGTTGTGTGAGAATGAAATGGACCCTTAAGAGGTTAATTAAGGGACTTAATGGAAGACTATGTTAATAGATTGAGCTACGTAGTGGGATTTCGAGAATGGTACGGGTGAGATCCGTATGGAGTAAGTATGGTTGTTGTGGACAAGACAACCCAATTATAGTATATGAGAAGTTAGTGTACCCGTTTATGGGGTGGGATCAGTTGATAGTAGTCATTCGTGTGAGTCACGAGGGTACAAGCCCGAGTCTAGTTAATCATTTTACGGGTTCGTGGACATGTTCCACCGGAACCAGGTTGTGAGAGCCGGAATGGGCCTTATATTGTTTAATATAGTAACTCCAAAGAGTGGAGGCCAGAATTAGTATGGAATTTATGTACGTATGCTAGTATAAGTTTGGAAGTACGGAAGAAATCGACCAGTGAAAAAGAGAGCAACCAAGTGTAAAGAAATAAATCCTGAATCCATGAGGACCTTTCGAGGTGACTACACCCGTGAGTGTTGGGTGGTAGATGAGCGGGTAGATAATTGCCGGTAACGATACAGTCGTTGGACCCTAGCAGAGCTGTTATGACAGACATAGAGGTCATTATGAGTACGGGCTAGTTGGCCTCTTGTTATACCAACGTTGACTGCAGAGAGAGATTGGCTCGATTCCAGTTTTCTGGTAAGCTGATTATCCAGTGTAAAGGAAGAGAAGTGGTAGTAACCAGTGAATTCTCCTTCCTTCTTTGGCATCATTGTTTTTCTTTTTAAGTCTGTGTGACTTGTTCACTTGAGGTAAATCGGTTGAAAGTAAGTAATAATTGAATTTGAAGGAATTTATGTTAAGTGCCCTTGAAGGTACTTGGAGTTGGTTTGGTGTGGCGGTCAGGGCCACGACCTTCCGGATAATTTCAGGAAAATGTACAAGGCAAGAATAAAATAAGTACGAGTGCTGCTGGCGGAAAGCTGAGGGCATCTTTGGTGGGTTGGAAAATCTACACGAACATAAAGGCGGTGCGTGATGATTAGATAATTGCTGGACCGCAAGAGGACCCTGTGATTATGGTTGTGACTCCAAGGAAAGTTTAAGAAAGCGAGATAAGTTCTCTTCCCCACGTAAAAGGACAGTTTTACGTATTATGGGGTTATGTGTACCCATGTTGTTAGACGCAGGATATGAGACTGGTAAGGTCTTCGGTATCGTCATGCCATAGGTTCAGTTGTAGATAACCGGGGGAAAAGTGTTGTGTTGGGGTAATTAAGAACGACGTACGAATTGGTCGAGGAAGTATCGTAAAGACATAAATGCAGGTTGTACGCATGTATGAAACTGTACGATTATGAATCAAGATAGAAAGTAAGGATATGGCCAGAATGATAAAGGAGAATACGACTATGGTTATGTAAGTTTCACGAGTTATGACTTCCCCAGACTAGTGTAAAGACCATTAGTAAATAATGGGAAGTAAGAGCATTTCGAGGAAATGTGGTAACACCTAGCTATAGGCTCTACAAACTGGGAAAGGAAAATCGGGTTACTACTTTACGAGATCAAGGAAATCCCACAGATTGTGATTGTGAGAAGGCTTAGCCATGGGGCAAGCAAAGGAATCAAATCTAAGTTTAGTAACCAAGTTTGGTTGCAGAGAAAGGAAAGCAGGAACCATAAGTGAGATTAAGGATACCCGAATATTTCGCAGGAATGAGAAAGGCTTCCAGTTATTGGAAGATAAGTTGACTCGACTACAGTTCTAACACCTCCTGAAAGACTAGAGGGTTAGGTTATTATGATAACACATTGGGTGTTGGGCTAGGTTGTGTGCTGACGCAACCCGATAAGGATAGAGCTTATGTTTTCCCGGTAGTTAGGGAAGCAGGAAAGGAAATTACGCCACTCACGATTTAGAAGTGGCGGCGATTAAATCGTGCCTTGAAGATTTGGGGGCATGGCGTATATATAGACTTCATGTGAATATGTGTGCGAACCACAAGAGCCTCGGTATATCGTCAGCGAGGCGATTGAATTTGCGGCAATGACGGTGGGTAGAGTTATTCAAGGATTGTGATATCAATATCTATACCACGAGGAAAGCCAAGGCGATTAAAGATACTCTTAGTCGCAGATCTAAGGGTAGTATGCCGAATGGGCAGCGGATAGGCGGATGTGGTCCGTGAGATTCTTGATTCACGAGCCTAGGGGTTCGATTATTTGTTCGAAGGTTAATAGAGCTTTAGATCCGAGAGGTTGCGAAGTTTTCCTTCGTCGAAGAGGTAAAGAGGCGGCGATATGAGGATCGATTATGATATGATATCGAGATACGGCTCTCCAAGAAGAAGAGCACATTTGTGTAGCACGGATAAGTCTTTGTGTTATGAAAAGTTTGTGTGTGCCGATCTTTGCAGACTTGTCTGCAAGTTTTAGGGGAGGCACGGTGCTTCTTGCTTTATTTTGTTGAATTCGACCAAGATGTATCATGGCCTCAGATGTATGTATGGGTAAGATGGCCTGAAGAGGGACGTAGCAGGGTTTGTTGCTTAGTGTCCGAATTAGTAGCAGGTCATGGTTAAACACCAGAAGCCTAGTGGGCTATTACAGGTGATTTAGACCCCGACTTAGACATGGGAGGTAATTAAAATGGATCTTGTTACAGGGTGGCATCGTACTCTGAGGAAGTGCGACTCCGCAGGTCATAGTAAATAAATGTGCAGAAACCAACCGTGTTCTTCCGGTTAGGACCACTTACTCGGCTGAGGTTCGTGCTAGCTTTTTAGCAGGGGGATTGTGAGACTGCACGGGGTTCCTACGTTTATGATGTCAGACAGATGAGCTCGATTACAGATAAATTCTGGAGGTTTTTCAGAAGGGTTTTAGGGACACAAGTGAGTCTCAGTGTTGCATTACACCCTCAGACCGACGGACAGGAAGATCGTACTATCCAGGCACTTGAGGATAGGTTGCGGGCCTGTGTTCTTGATTTCAGAAATAGCCGGGAGGGTTAGTTGCCTCTTGTTGCGTTACGTACGATAACAGATACCCTTCCAGTATTCAGATGGCCTTGTATGAGGCCTTGTATGTAAGAAAGTGTAGATCGCCGGTTGGATGGTTCGACATAGGCGAGGTTCAGTTATTTGGTCCAGACTTGATTCGGAAGTGTGGATAAAGCGAAGCTTATCTGGAAAGATTATTAGTAAGCTTAGAGTCGTGAAGCTTTATGCAGATAACCGACGTCGACACTTGGAGTTCAGGTTGACGTTGTAGCATAAGTATTGTTATGTGGCCAGGTGTGGCAAGTGTGATTATGTTGGGTGTAGTCAAGGGACTATGCAAATATCCGTTTAGATTGGACTCCGAAAGAACATTCGGGGACGAATGTTTCTAAGGGGGGAAGAATGTTACACCCCGTAATTCCAAGAGGATGAGATGAGAACGTACGAAAGGAAATAAGATTCGATGTTGGAAAAAGAAAAAAAGTTGGCAGAATATTTTTGGACAGTTTTTTAGTCAACTTGGAAGCAGTATATCTCCTAGTATAATTGTGGTTTTTAGGTGTTTCAAAATCCTAACATGAATTTCATTGAGTCTAGTTTCCAACGCAACAAACCACTCGTCAATAGGACATCAGAGTAGAAAGTTATGGACGTTACAAGATCGGCTGACAGAACAGACAGGTCAGCGCCGCGTGCCAGGTGCTTGGAAAGCACGAAATTGTCCGAATTGCGAGCCGCGGCTCGGCTGCGAGGCAGCGCGGGCGGATTTTTGCGGAAATAGGGTAAAAATAGAAGATATTTGTTGTAAAGGACCCTGGGTGGGTGACAAGTGTCCCAACTTGTGGAACAAGATAAAGGCTATATAAGACATGTCTTGCTAGATTTAAATCATTTGCAAGAATTCACCCAAATCTTCTCTTCTCTCCTCTTCTCTCTCAAATGGTTAAAACCCTAGGCCTATATGAGATTTTTGGAAAGGCAACAAGAAGGAAATATGTTGGCAAGCTTGTAGGGGATTAGTAGAGATGATTTTAGCGGGAAGAAGAATTTCAAAAAGAGGAGCTAAAGTTGCTAAGGATGCATCACGACCGAACCGGGCAGTGATTGGTGCCTACCCTGCACCCTAGTGATACAACATCAGAGTAATCAGCGGAACATAAGACGATAACATGAAATAACAAGAAGTATGAAATAATAGTCTGAGAAAACTTGCCTTCTGGCGTATATATATAAATCAATTTAAAACCGAAGCGATTCGTCTCATTCTGACTCGCCACAAAGCATTACTCTGCACCTCTAAGAATGATACGACAACAATGGCGGGACAGGGCCCCGCCATACCCCTGAATGTAAATACCTACAACTACAGGGGACTATACCACTGATACGGGGCTTCCCATACGCTGAACTGTGACCCTGAGAGCTAGGATCAACGACTGGTGTACCTCAACCTGCGGCATGAACGCAGCCCGGCGAGGTCGATAACAGCCAATTACAGTATGTGGCCCGAAAATGTAAATGAAATCATAGTAGTCTATATAAAGCGGGAGACATGTATGATAACCAAACTACGATTCACAATAAATAGCGATCATGTCAAGTCGTGACTCACGCCCTCAAGTCATCACTCAAATATAACAATGGGTCTCACGCCCACAACATCAATCATGCCCGTGGCATACCTTCTGCACTGCCGGCAGTCTTATGATATAATCACACCAAGAAGTACACATGAACACCAGGTCCCACCTGTGTCATCATAAAAACCGTACGGGGTAAGTACGAAGGCATAGCCGACTACTAAAACCCACCGTACAAACAAGGTCGTAAACTGTATCATGAGATCTGTCTAGACCGTCACATGATCAAAGCTGGCCACTCGCCCGCAGTATCTAATGTGCGCGTCTAGCCCTGGAACTTCCCATAGCTCCGCATGGGCCACTCCAATGGCCCGCATGAGGTATTCCCCGCATCGGTAGCTACTCCGGCGGCGTCACGGACTCGCCGTCCGCGTAGCCAAAGACCGCATGACCACAAGGGCCGCAACTAACCTGGAACTCTCGTAGCTCCGCATAGGCCATACAGACCTGCATAAGGTATTCTCGAATCATAGGTCACTAGACCCGCCTGAGTCTACCCCGCATCGGAGGGCAGCTTAACCTCCGTAAACAAGTCAAGGTGAGTGGTATAATACCAACATAACGGCTGATCGTTAAACAACTTTAAGCGCAATCGAGGGAAAACCCCCTTTACACAAAACATCACAAGATACTAACACACGTAGCATCCTAGCATGTTTACTTATCAAATCAACAAGAAAGTATTACAAGGCTATCACAAACCAACACAATCAAGTTATACACACAAGGTACATTCTAATATATGATTAACTGTGGGTATCTATTCCCAAAGTACTTCATACATTATCTTTTAAAAGATACGTTACATTTACAAAAGTCACACAATACCCGTAGTATATGAAAATAGAGTGATTATCTTTTTGAAGTAAATCAAAACACTTCTCTTCGTAAAATCAAGTAACAACATTATTTTCCAAATGTTTCAGGTTTGCCTAATTTCGATTACTCAAGTTTCTCATTTTCGAAAGGTTTCGTAGTTCATAATTTTAATCACTTAATGATATAATTCTCCTTTAAAAGCAATTTGAGAAACATATATACGTCATTGAGTAGGTTATTCTTGTTTATAACAATATTATTTAAGCAGCCATGATCTAGGAAATGTAACATCATTTTGTCTCATCTTAGTTTCTATGCAGATGGAAGTTTCTACTGGTTTTACTAATACTTAATCTGTCAAAACATTTCCTTTTATTAACGCTGCAGTGGTTTGTCGATACACATTCTGATTTCCGAACTCAGTAAAACATTCTTAAGTCGTTATACCTAACTTCCCATAAAGCTAGTATAACTCTTAAGTTTTCAAAAAAACTAAGTATTACTCTTCTTTCAGAATGATTCAAAAATCTTTTGAAATACTTCAAATTCTTTATTATCACATAACCAGTCAGTTATAGTTCAAATCAGTTACCTTTTAAAAACCATAAGTATTTCCTTACATACATAAAGCTGTTATAACCAACTTCCCATAAAGCCGTTATAACACTTTATGTTTTAGACCAATCAAATACATTTAACACGTATGCGTCTGGCACTACATAGTTACACACATATCATGCTAGAAGAGATAGGAAGAGGTTCGCATACCTCGCGACGATTATCGACTAATAGCAAAACGCTCCAAGTACTTCCAACCGTCGGCTACTCCTTAAGCCAAGTAGATCGCGCCACACGTAGTACTTCAACCTATAAGGCCACAAGGCGCTTATTAACATTTAGGTCTCTTCGTAGAACATTCTACAGAAAATTCGGCACTCCCCACATGCAGCGTAAATCTCTCCTCTATCGGGTAGGCTACCAAGCCAACCGAGGGTTATACGTCTAAACCGGACGTGCACAATTCTACCTCACGAAAAACTACACAAGTCTCTTTATGTCTGATCTATGTAATTCTGATTCAAGACTCTTCTTAATATTCAGGCTTAAGTCAAAAGACATTGCCGCACAATTATGTTCAGTTCTATATATAGTATACTTCAACTATATATTCCTACAACATGTAATTTCCAATTACAATAGAAGGTTAAGAGTATTTACCTCGATAAGCCCATAATTATCCAAGTATAAAGTCGATCCTGGGCAACGTTTAGCTCCAACTCCGTGCGCTCCAACCCGCTCCAAACCACCTTTAGAAGTTCTAACCAACTTCTACTTAATACTCCAACTAACTATGGAGATTTTCCTTAGGGTTTCGGTTTTGTGACTGAAGGGAAGTATAATAGTATTTCTGGGCTTTTCGTATAAGTATAACCTTGGAATACTACAAGGTATAAGGGCCAAGGTATTTTGGGTATAGTAACAATACTTTTGAGAGTATTTTTACCAAGGTGGGGGTGTATTTATACGAGACAACACCACAAGGGGGGGTGTATACCCCTCGGCCAACCCCACTAGGAGGGGGGGTACTCTCGGCCAAGGGGGGAGGGGCTCTCGGCCAAGGGGCCTCACCAAGGGGGGGGGGGGGGGAGGGGGGTGTTGGACGAACACCACAAGAGAGGGGGAAGGGATTTTAGCACTTAGGAAATTTAGGAATGGATGAAGAAGTCTTCCAAAGGGGGGGTATTTATAGTACAAGCCAAGGCCAACCAATGGCCAAGATCTATCCAAGTGTGGTGCAAGTGTAGGGCCAAGATCATGCCAAGTGCACCTTATCCATCTACCACAAAATATCCTACCTACTACTTGACAAAATGTCAAGGAATTCGTCCAAGCCATTACCGCCCAACGTGCCTGTCACGACCCGATCTCGGGCCCGTGACTGGTGCCTTATCCCGGGCACCCTAGTGATACAACATCAGAGAAAACCAGCGGAAATAAAAACTTAAACATGAACATGAGACAAGATAATGAAACAGGTCAACCAAACGGTTACCTTCCAATAAAATATTTATAAACAACTCTTTTTAAAACGAATAGTTTAATCCATTTTACAAAACCCTGCCCACACAGTGCTACAGACCTCTAAGAGTTTATACAACAACTATGACGGGACAGGGCCCCGCCATACCCCTGAATGTACAAGAACCTACAGACTCAGGGTAACATACCAACAGATAAGCCTCCGAAGGAACGGAGCTTCCCAAAACGCTGAAATGAGATCCTAAACGCGGATCGACGGTAGATGTACTCTACTGCGGCATGAGCGGCCCGAAGGAGTCGATCTAACAGTACCAAGTATGTGAAGCGTAAAATCAGTAAATGAAATCATAATAGTCTATAAAAGCGAGAGCGGTATGATAACCAAACTACAAGTACACATGCATGATTATATCAATTCGTGGTCTCACGCCACAACATCAATCCTGCGTGGAGTACCTTCTCACCGCCGGCGATGCATGATATGATAACAACAAGACAGCAATCCAAATGGGAGCATACGTGCGCTACGCATCGTGTCGGTATGCCCAAATGGAACAAATAAGACAACATTCCAAATGGAAGCATACCTGCGCTACGCGTCGTGTCGGCGTGTCGAAGGAAACAAATAAGACAACATTCCAAATGGAAGCATGCGTGCGCTACGCATCGTGTCGGCGTGTCAAAGGCAAACAATAGGACAAAGATTCCAAATGGAAGCATACGTGCGCTACGCGTCGTGTCGGTATGTCGAAGGGAAACAATAAGACAACAAGGCGGTAATCAAAGTGGAAGCATAACCGTGCGCTACGCATCGTGTCAGTATGTCCAAAGCGATTAACAAAAGTAACACTATCAACGACGCGTGCGGAAGTTATCGTCGGCTGCCGGTCACGCGTCAAGTAAGTTCTCAACAAGTCAACCGACCCTCCATCGAGAGACGCGGTAGTATAGAAACACAATTCTTGCACAACAAAGGCTATCACAACAAGCATAGGCAAGTTTCACAACAACAAGCATAGGCAAGTTTCACAACAACAAGCATAGGCAAGTTTCACAACAACAAGCATAGGCAAGTTTATACACAACTCGAAGTACTTCCATTTTATGCCCAAGTTCGGTTTTTTAACCCTAAAGTACTACGTACGTTAAATTCCTTTTAAAGAGATTTATTCCTTTTATAAAAGTCACCCGATACCCGTAGTATAAAAAATAGAGTGACTTATATCTTTTAAGTAAACCAAAACAACTTCCATACTTTCTAGTCAAGTTACCACGTTAAAACCAATGATAAAACCTTTCTTTTGTTTTCATAAGGTCGTTATAACCAACTTCCCATAAAGCTGTTATAACACCTTATGCTTTAAACCATTTTAAGACAACACAATGCCTTTCTTTTCCCTAAGGTTCCAATTTGCCTAATTTTAATTACGCAAGTCTCTTTTTGAAAAGTTTCATAGTTCAATGTCTTAATCTCTTTTAAAACAATTGAGTAACATATGCCATAGGCGAGTAGGTTATTCTTGTTCATAATCAATCTTATTAAGCAGCCATGATCTAGAAAATGTAATATCATTTTGTCTCATCTTAGCTTCTATGCAGATGGAGGTTTCTACTGGTTTTAATAATACTTAATTATTCAATACATTTTCCTTTATTAATGCTGCAGTGGTTTGTCGATACACATTCTGATTTCCGAAATCAGTAAAACATTATTCCTTCCAAAACCAAGTACTCATTACTCACGAATGAGGTTTCACACAAACATCCATATTAAGTCAAGTCTCTTATCCTTTAAGAATAAGTCTCTTAACTTCTAAACCATTAAACCATTCTTTTTATCTCTCTTGGCGTTACACCTAACTTCTCATAAAGTGGTATAACTCTTATGTTTTCAAACCAAGTACACACTTCTTTCAAAAGGTTTCTTAATCCTTTAGAATACTCCAGTTCTTTTACATCCGATCGATTATAAGTCAAATCAGTTATCTTTCTAAAAACCACAAAGCATTTCTCATTTACATAGAGTCATTATAACCAACTTCCCATAAAGCCGTTATAACACTTTATGTTTAAAGACAATCAAATACATTTAACACGTATGCGTCTGCCGTACTACATAGTTATACACATATCATGCTAGAACAGATAGGAAGAGGTTCACATACCTCGCGACGGTTATCGACTAATAGCAAAACGCTCAGTACCTCAAACCGTCGGCTACACCTTAAGCCAAACAGATCACTCCACACGTAGTACTTGACCTATAGAGGCCACAAGGCGCATATTAATATCTTTAGATTCCGACTTAGAAAATTCTACTGAAAATTCGGCAGCACCTCCCCATGGCAGCGTAAATCTCTCCTTATCGAGGCGGCTACCAAGCCAACCAGGGGTTAACACGCCTAACGGACGTGTACAATTCTACTACATGGTAATGCTACACAAGTCTCATCATGTCTGACCTATGTAATTACGATTCGATTCTTAAAATTCAGCTTAAGTCGCAAGACATTGCGTAAGTATTATTCGATTCTATATATATATAGTATACTTAACTATATACTCCTACAACATGTAATTTCCAATTACAAATGTAAGGTCAAGAATGTTTACCTCGATAAGCCCAAAATTATCCGAGTTTATATGTCGATCTGAGCAAGGTTTAGCTCTACTCAGTGCGCTCCAACCGCTCCAAACAACCCTTAGACGTTCTTACCAACTTCTACTTAAAACTTCAACTACGGGTGAAGATTTACTTAGGGTTTCGTTTTTGTGGTGAGGAAGTATAATAGTATTTTACGGGCTTTTGTATAAGTGTAACCTTGGGAATACTACAAGGTATTTGGCTAAAGTATTTTGGGCATTATAACAATACTAGGAGAGTATTTCTATACCACAACAAAGGGTATTATACGAAAATAACTAGGCTAGGGGGTGTGTACCCACAAGCCTCTACAAAGGGGGTAGGTTTCGGCCAAGGGGCCTTGAGAGGAGGGTGTGTGGCGGGACGAGATCACAAGAGGAGAGGAGGGTTTGAGACTTAGAAAGATTGCTCAATTTGGATGAAGAATGTCTTCAACTAGAGGGGTATTTATAGGTCAAGTGAAAGCCAACCAATGGCCAAGATGAAGACAAGTGTGGTGCAAGTGTAGGGCTAGATTTCAACCATGTGGACCTTATCCATCTACCACACCAACTTGCACAAATATCCTACCTAACCCAAGGCACAAAAAACGTGCCTTTGCTAGCCTTTGCCGTCCACTTCTCACGTCCAATGTGAGGGTGACACATGTCACCCTCCCGTTGGTCCAAAATGTTTCGTCTCTCGGAAAAATCCGCAAAAATTATAAATGACATAGCCGGAATTTTCCCTTCGAAAGCTGTGGAAATGTTTCGTCGAAAAACGACTCCTTTTGGTAGCTATGCACAAATTCGAACCTATGCCTACTTTAAGGCTCAAATTGTATACATACGCCCTCACGTATATACTCTGGAAATACGGGGTATAACAGTGCCCCAATGAGAGGGTGACAAGTGTCGCCCTCTCGTTGGTCCAAAATGTTTCGTCTCTCGGAAAAATCCGCAAAAATTAAAAATGACATAGCCGGAATTTTCCCTACGAAAGCTGTGGAAACGTTTCGTCGAAAAACGACTCTAATCGGGTGTTGTGCACAAAAATAATTTCGGCCAAGCACTTTAAGGCACAAACTTTTCTACGTACGTCCTTACGTACATACTCTGGAAATACGGGGTATAACATTCTCCCCTCCTTAGAAACATTCGTCCCGAATGTTCCTTCTAAGTCTCAAAACAAACGCGCGCCAGTATAGTCTTCACTACTATACTTACGAGAACAATCCTGCCACACATGGCCACAGAAACACCCGCGCAAATACCTCCATCCAAGTCCACGAGGAAACACCTCTAACATTACCACAAACACCTCTCTCCGGGGTCTAAAATATACTTCCTTCGCACCTTCTCCTTACAAAAGAAATGATCACATCTATGCTCGCCATACATGCTCGCTTCTCCCTTTACTCGTCGTGATACCACTTTTGTCACTTTGCCGCGAGGTTCTAGTGTCACTCCGGCGACCCAACAAATGGTACCGGGATGCATGCGATCCCTGAGGCTGTCGTACACTCGAACTCTTACCACATTTCTGATACTGCTTCAGTTTCCAAAACTCGGGGTTACTATCTCTAACGTGGTCATCATTAACTGGGAACACTCTGGATGGATCTCCGATACTTTCCCGATCATAAGAATACGAAATACCGGACGTACTGCCTCCTAAGTCGGACGGCAAATGCTAACATATAGGCAATCTGGCCTATTCTTCACATGAACTCAAAAAGGCCCAAAGTAACTCGGGCTAAGTTTCCTCTGTTTTTCCAAAACTCGTCACACCCTATCCGGGGTGGTACTTTCAAGAAGACCGACCGTCAACCTGAACTCTAAGCGTCGTCGCCGATTATCCGCACGATTTCTCTGAGCTGCCAGAACCTCTTCTAGACAAGCTTTACCTGATCCACAGTCTGCTGGAACAAGCCTGAACCAACTATCTGAATCTTGCCAACATCGAACCAATCGACCGACGACTTACACATCCGCCCCCACCAGGCTTCATAAGGCGACATCCGAACACTGAAATGGTAGCTTAAACACTCCCTCCACAGGAGACAACAATCCTCACAACTACCCCTGAAATCCAAACACTGGCCCGAGGGCGAACGCGATACGGAGACTCACCTGAGTTCCTAACCCTGCCTGGTAAAACTTCCAAAAACAAAAACAGCCGTACCCTGGGCTGCACTGTCTGTCATAAGGTGAAGGTAGGCACCCCGTGTAGCCTTACAACCTTTCTGATAAATCAACACTGCCGAGTAAACGGTCTTTGCTAGAAAACAGGCGGTTGACCTCGCCGGCGACCTCTGGTCGAATGCATCCACGAACTCGTACGCTGGTTAACTAAACTTGGGCCTAACACCCTCATAACCCTAACCCAAAGCGAGACCACCACAAACTGACCCCACCTCCATACAGGCCGCAGGTTGACCCGTAACGTGGCCTCAACCCGACCCGGCAACGCGCAAGACATTAGCTCCCCGAACCGGAAAACTCTTACTAACCACGTTACGAAAACCTAGCGGTCTTCTTAGCTCAACTACCCTCTTTCATTCCACACTACTCAGGGACTTATCCCACAAACATAGCTCACGTGCACTATGCACTCCTATAAGGGTCAAACATAAACATACGTCTTTTACTCGAGATGGCCTTACCTCTAAGGTCTTCACGTATAATGCTCTAAGGCTCACACCTTCTCTATCCCCCAAATCTTACTTGGTTAACTAACCATGATTTCCTAATCACAATTTACACCATGTTATCTGAACATAACACTTAAGGTATACTCACCTTATCACATATACCAAACTCTAGAGGGTTCAAGATCTATCTGTATTTACTGCTTCACTCCCCTTAGTCGTTCTAATCAAACCTGCCGTGCAGCGCAGCTAAGGAGGTGACGAACTACCCACCGATCCTAAAGTGAGTCCTCCTACTAGGACACCCATTCGACACATGGCCCGACGTGCCGTATCTGACACCAACAAAAGACGACGTTCCGGGATGGCGTCACATCGCGTGAACACCGGGAAAAACTGAATCCGGTGGTGGAACTACGTGTAGCCGTGAACGGAAGCTCGGAGCTCGACCAACTCTGCGTACCCGAACGTCCGAAACATGGAGGACCTTTCACGCTGGTGGATGTGCATAATCTAATCTTGGTGAGGTGACTCGACTCGAAAGTTGCCAAAGGACCTTCTGCACGGCCTCTTCTCGTCGCCCGTTAACCGTCGATCTACGTTTCTTGGCTCGCCGCGCCTGCCCGCATACGTGCCATGCTCAAGCCTAACTGAAGAATTACTCTCGCGCAACCCTTTCTAAGATATTCATCAAGACTCGCGGTGCATCGGTATACTCTCTGGTAGCCAAATCCATAGCTAGTAACAGGGTTGTCTCTTCGCAATCTATATTCTCTGTTTCCGGTCGTGGGCGAAGGTTCAAATGTCATGGCGCAGAGGAATCGCTGCGCCGTGCTAAACTCTTTGGGTGGTGACGAGCATAACTCCCGACGAAGCACCTAACTCGGGTGATGGTTGGGCTGTGCCTCGTAACCCTCTGACTCTACTCGCAACTCCTCGGTGCCTTGCCCTCCCGGCGGGTTGCCTGCGCGGAGCATAACGGTAAGGGAAAGAAATACGTGAGAGGGTCAACTTACAACACGACTCTAAGGCACGATCTCGAGTGAGAAGAATAGAAATCAATCCTAAATATCCTATAGCCTCGATTATTGGTGTGGTGCACAACACACCGATAATCAAGACTTTCATCGATACGGTTCAGACACTTTCCGAGGATTAATCGCTCGATACCACTTTTGTCACGACCAACCGGCCCATGATCGTGCCTTACCGGGCACCCTAGTGATACAACATCGAGTAATCACGAACATAAGACGATAACATGAAATAACAAGAAGTATGAAATAATAGTTCGAGAAAACTTGCCTTACGGCATATATATATAATTCAATTTAAAACCAACAGTTATATCCCATTACAACTCGCCACAACGATTTCATGCACCTCTAAGAATGATACGACAACAATGGCGGACAGGCCCCGCCATACCCTGAATGTAAATACCTACAACTACGGACTATACCACCGATAAGCCTCCGAGAAACGGCTTCCCATACGAATCGTGACACGAGAGCTAGGATCAACGATCGTGTACCTCAACTGCGGCATGAACGCAGCCCGGCGAGGTCGATAACAGTACCAAGTATGTGAATCGCAAAATATCAGAATGAAATCATAGTAGTCTATATAAAGCAGGAGACATGTATGATAACCAAACTACAGTTCACAATAAATAAGCAGTCATGTCAAGTCAGGGACTCACGCCCTCAAGTCATCACTCAAATATAACAATGGGTCTCACGCCCACAACATCAATCATGCCCGTGGCATACCTTCTGCACTGCCGACAGTCTTATGATATAATCACACCAAGAAGTACACATGAACACCAGGTCCCACCTGTGTCATCATAAAAACCGTACGGGGTAAGTACGAAGGCATAGCCGACTACTAAAACCCACCGTACAAACAAGGTCGTAAACTGTATCATGAGATCTGTCTAGACCGTCACATGATCAAAGCTGGCCACTCGCCCGCAGTATCTAATGTGCGCGTCTAGCCCTGGAACTTCCCGTAGCTCCGCATGGGCCACTCCAATGGCCCGCATGAGGTATTCCCCGCATCGAGGGTAGCTACTCCCCGGCAGCGTCCTGGACTCGTCGTCCGCATGGCCACAAAGACCGCATGACCACAAGGGCCGCAAACTAACCTGGAACTCTCGTAGCTCCGCATAGGCCATACAGACCTGCATAAGGTATTCTCGAATCATAGGTCACTAGACCCGCCTGAGTCTACCCCGCATCGGAGGGCAGCTTAACCTCCGGAGACAAGTCAAGGTGAGTGGTATAATACCAACATAACGGCTGATCGTTAAACAACTTTAAGCGCAATCGAGGGAAAACCCCCTTTACACAAAACATCACAAGATACTAACACACGTAGCATCCTAGCATGTTTACTTATCAAATCAACAAGAAAGTATTACAAGGCTATCACAAACCAACACAATCAAGTTATACACACAAGGTACATTCTAATATATGATTAACTGTGCCTGTATCTATTCCCAAAGTACTTCATACATTATCTTTTAAAAGATACGTTACATTTACAAAAGTCACACAATACCCGTAGTATATGAAAATAGAGTGATTATCTTTTTGAAGTAAATCAAAACACTTCTCTTCGTAAAATCAAGTAACAACATTCTTTTCCAAATGTTTTAGGTTTGCCTAATTTCGATTACTCAAGTTTCTCATTTTCGAAAGGTTTCGTAGTTCATAATTTTAATCACTTAATGATATAATTCTCCTTTAAAAGCAATTTGAGAAACATATGTCTGATACATGAGTAGGTTATTCTTGTTTATAACAATCTTATTTAAGCAGCCATGATCTAGGAAATGTAACATCATTTTGTCTCATCTTAGTTTCTATGCAGATTGAAGTTTCTACTGGTTTTACTAATACTTAATCACAAACATTTCCTTTTATTAACGCTGCAGTGGTTTGTCGATACACATTCTGATTTCCGAACTCAGTAAAACATTCTTAAGCCGTTATACCTAACTTCCCATAAAGCTAGTATAACTCTTAAGTTTTCAAAAACTAAGTATTACTCTTCTTTCAAAATGATTCAAAAATCTTTTGAAATACTTCAAGTTCTTTATTATCACATAACCAAATCGGTTATAGTTCAAATCAGTTACCTTTTAAAAACCATAAGTATTTTCTTACATACATAAAGCTGTTATAACCAACTTCCCATAAAGCCGTTATAACACTTTATGTTTTAGACCAATCAAATACATTTAACACATGTACGTCTACCGTACTACATAGTTACACACATATCATGCTAGAAGAGATAGGAAGAGGTTCACATACCTCGCGACGATTATCGACTAATAGCAAAACGCTCCAAGTACTTCCAACCGCTTCTACTCCTCAAGCCAAGTAGATCGCGCCACACGCAGTACTTCAACCTATAAGGCCACAAGGCGCTTATTAACATTTAGGTCTCTTCATAGAACATTCTACAGAAAATTCGGCGACTTCCCGCAACAGCGTAAATCTCCTCCTCTATCTGGCCGCTACCAAGCCAACCAGTGGGGTTATACGTCTAAACCGGACGTGCACAATTCTACCTCACAGAAAATCTACACAAGTCTCATCAGATACACCCTATGTAATTACAATTCAAGATTTTCTTAATATTCAGCTTAAGTCAAAAGACATTGCCGCACAATTATGTTCGATTATATATAGTATACTTCAACTATATATTCCTACAACATGTAATTTCCAATTACAATAGAAGGTCAAGAGTATTTACCTCGATAAGCCCATAATTATCCAAGTATAAAGTCGATCCTGGGCAACGTTTAGCTCCAACCCGCTCCAAACCACCCTTAGAAGTTCTAACCAACTTCTACTTAATACTCCAACTAACTATGGAGATTTTCCTTAGGGTTTTGGTTTTGTAGATGAAGGAAGTATAATAGTATTTCTGGCTTTTCAGATAAGTATAACCTTGGAATACTACAAGGTATAAGGGCCAAGGTATTTTGGGTATAGTAATGTGATTTTTGAGAGTATTTCTACCAAGGTGGGGGTGTATTTATACGAGACAACACCACAAGTGGTGTATACCTCGCCAACCCCACTAGGAGTGGGTACTCGTCCCAGGGAGGGCTCTCGCCAGCGGGCCTCACCAGGGGAGGGGTGTTGGACGAACACCACAAGAGAGGGGGAAGGGATTTTAGCACTTAGGAAATTTAGGAATGGATGAAGAAGTCTTCCAAAGGGGGGGTATTTATAGTACAAGCCAAGGCCAACCAATGGCCAATATCTATCCAAGTGTGGTGTAAGTGTAGGGCCAAGATCATGCCAAGTGCACCTTATCCATCTACCACAAAATATCCTACCTACTACTTGACAAAATGTCAAGGAATTCGTCCAAGCCATTACCGCCCAACGTGCCCCAATGAGAGGGTGACAAGTGTCGCCCTCTCGTTGGTCCAAAATGTTTCGTCTCTCGGAAAAATCCGCAAAAATTAAAAATGACGTAGCCGGAATTTTCCCTACGAAAGCTGTGGAAACGTTTCGTCGAAAAACGACTCTAATCGGGTGTTGTGCACAAAAATAATTTCGGCCAAGCACTTTAAGGCACAAACTTTTCTACGTACGTCCTTACGTACATACTCTGGAAATACGGGGTATAACAGGATCGACTTGTAATCTTGGAGCATTTTTGGGGTAAATGAGGTATAATCTTTGTCTTACTTTTGTAATTGAAGATTCCATGTTATTATAAGTTAGAAATGATCATGTGATATGTGTTATGAAGATTTATAAGTGTTATGGAAATTTGGAAGCTCAAATCCGAAAATGACATGTTAAGCCATTTGAATTGAAATACAAATTGGTCGATAATTAGAATCGTCGCATGTTTACCTACTTGAGGATTGTAGTAGTTATAATCAATTGTGGCTAGATATCATGTTATATTAAACAACTTGGATTGAAATGGCAATTGGTTAAGAATTGGTGTTATTGTACTAAATATGGCCGAATTGGACTAGTAGTTTGTATTAGTTTGGTATCTTTTGTGGGGCGGAATTTTATACGTCTAGTAGGCGTGTAATCCCCTATTGTTAATTGCATTGATTGGGCCTTAAATATGGCGTGTTTGGTTATTGAATTCGGCCTTGAAAAAGGTGGCAAAGTGAGTAGAAACAAAGGAGGTGCTGTCCGATTTTCCGTAGAATTTAGAGACTTTACACTTATAATATTCTACGTTTGAAGTAAGATGTTAATAGACGTACTATGGTCATTATAGGTTGACATACTACGTACGGCGAATTGGACTTAGCAGGTGGATTAAACCGAAGAGGTATGTGGAACTTTCTTATCTCTTGAGCATGAATAGGTTGTAAATGTATAGTACGGTAGACGTACAAGATTTTGACAATCTAGGTCCATTTGATATCCTTGGCTTATTTTAAGAATGTCCAAGTTGAATGAGTTAGGGAATTAACTCACTTGTTAAATATTAAGGATATCTTGGCTTTCAAAAGTTAAGAGACTTTAAGTATGATGAAAGTATTATTGATACTTGTTTTGTTGGAAAGTTTAAGTCTCTTGGTTATAAAGAAGTATGTAAGTTGCTAATGTATAAAGCTAGTATCACGGCTTTATGGGAAGTTGGTTATAATAACTTTATGGAAAGTTAAAAAGAGTGGTTTACTCTAAGTAATTTAAGTATGATAAATGACTTGTTTTAATGAAAGGCAATTTGATTTTAAGGCATCAATTGCCTAAGGTTTTATAAGAAAAGGAGTCACTTGAGTTAGAAACCTAACTTTATTTCTAAAAGTATTGTGACTTGTCTTGAAACGAAATTGCGACTTGATACTATCGTTAATAGTATCTTGGAAGTGTTATACAAAAAAAAGTCATTTGTTTTAAAGAGTAGAAGTATGTAGTACTTGGGTTAAATTCCCGGATCTTTATAAAAGATATGTTAGTGCCTTAAGTAAACTAAAATGAGAGTGTATGTGAACAAGAATAATAAGAAGTTAGGGGATTCTTAACTTGCTTATATATTGTGTGATAAGCCGATAGTGCTTATGTTATGTATGATAGCCGGTTTTGTGCTAGTGGTATATTATTCATTTCGGGGTCATTCCCCGGGTTTGTGGCATTTGCATATTCTGTGGATTTGCTACCCACGATGCGAGGAATACCTCATGCGAGTCCGCAAGGGCTTATGCGGGTGAAATAGTCCCATGCGGGCGGATACAGCCTATGCGAGGAATACCTCATGCGAGTCCGCAAGGGCTTATGCGGGTGAAATAGTCCCATGCGGGCGGATACAGCCTATGCGAGGAATACCTCATGCGGGTCCACGCGACCTACGCGTGAAATAGTCCAGTGTAGGATTGCTTAATGATATCGCGGGTGGTCCTGCTTTGATCGTGAGCTTCCTATTTATATTGTAAGTATACTACTGGTTACTCTCATTGTTAGTAAGGCACTGTGTACTGTTAATTGAGTTATCATACCTGTCTCCAGTTTTATTATAGACTTATGATTTCATTACAGTACTTTCAGTTTCACATATTTGGTACATGTTGCACTGACCTCCTTCGGGGGGCTGCGTTTATGTCGCAGGTAGAGTACATGTTGCTGATCCTCGCTCTTAGGATCATTGTTCAGCTGTTGAGAAGCTCCTTTATTCCGGAGGCTTATCCCTGGTATTGTCGGTAGTTGTACATTCAGGGGTATGGCGGGGCCCTGTCCCGCCAGAGTTGTTATTCTTAGAGGTCTGTAGTCACATTATGGTTTGGGTTGTAAAAAAAAAATGTACCGTTTTATTTGTATAGTTTACGGAAGGTGGCCTTATCGGCTAGCCTGTTGTTATTTTATGTTTCAGCATTTTTATCAGTTGTGTATGTTCCGCTGCTATTCTCTGATGTATACCGAAAGGGTGCCTGTGTAGGCACGATCACGCCCGGGGTCGGGTCGTGACAGAAGAACCCATCTTCAAGTTCCAACTTCAAAGTTGAAGAACTCCTTAAGTTTCCGCCTTGCGACTAATACGAAAACGTCATTTTTCCGAAATCTTTCTATTGAGATATCCTTACAATACCCTTAGGGACATTGGGTTTAAGTCTTGTGAACAAAGTATCAAAACTACAAATTTTTCTAGTGTGGGAGATGGCTAAGCCAAGAGCAACTATTGTGGACAAGAACATGTGAAATTTTTTCTAAGTGTTAGAAGAGCTTGTTGCACTAGCTTAGTATTTATAACACTATTGATGGCTTAGACTTAAACAAATGGGTGGCTAAGATGAAGATCACATGGATTAAGCACAAGTGGCAAGTTGACTTGGTCAACAATATCAAGCTTAGCAAGACTTATCTTCCACCATGGTAAATGACCATTCTACCCTTACTAAATTTCGTCCAAGACCATATGTGGGGGTGCCACGTGTCGCCCTCTCATTCGTCCATAAAATTCCGTAACCCTCGTGGGCCCCACAAAACGTAAAATTCCTCGGGTGGGCCCCACATGACTAAATCTGTAAAAATAAATTTCCATAATGTTAAAAGTTCCATATTCCTCAAATAATACATTTTGAGAATACAATTCTCATCAACGAACATTTTTCCTTTCCGACGTTCGGAAGATTTTCCGTCGGAAAAACAATTCTCCCCTTTCGTACTAATTTCCAAGTCTTGATTCCTTACATACATTCTCTTATACATGTCCTGGACTTACGGGATGTAACATTCTTCCCCCCTTAGAAACATTCGTCCCCGAATGTTCTTAGTCGGTTGTCAAGCTATACAAACTCCGGCATAAACTCTATACTATGCCTATCAATCAAAACTGCACAATACCAACGATGCCACACATGGCCACCACAACATACGTAAACATATCAATGGACCTTCCGTCCGCGACCCCTTCTCACAAAACTCGAAGGTTATAGCCTTCTAAAACACAGGATCCTTAGAGGTTCCTTTATTTCTTACTTGTCTTTCTTTCTCGTACTTCTAAACTTATTTAGTAAACGTACAACATCTCAAATATTGTTTCTGTTAACTTGGCCATATTGTTACTTACATTCCCGTTAAGGCTCTTCTCGGTCCTTACGACCTAGTTCCAGTGGAACGCATCCACGAACTCGTACAACGATTAACTCAACTTGGGTATGGCATCCTCGTGACCCTATCACATAGCGGGACCACTACCAACTGACATCACTCCATTCCATACTACCGGCTGACCCGAAATGAGTCCACAACCCGACCCATCGTCACACTTAACTTCTCATTCTTAGTCTGAAATAAATCTTTCTCTTATCTCAAGGTACTCCTCACCCTATCCCCCTATTCACTAGAGGTTCGTCACATAAGCCAAAGTATTTCTACTGTACAATCTTCCCTATTGGTCTTACATCACATGTGGCAATTACTACGTGTGAACTCTACACAACTATAGTCTCAGTTCTCTTACCATTCTTGTCAATATTCCTAACTTCTCACTTTACTAATCAAGGTATCCCTACCTCTGGGGTACTATCACTTTACAACTTCTAGCAACAAAGGGAAAACATATATGCTAGGGCGAAATCTGAATCTATCAATGCACGTATGATTCAAAAGAATCAAAATATACCTGTAACCCCATGAGATGTTGCCTCCTGATCCTGCCCAGTAGTCACGTCATCTATGCGGTTCGAAGGACCGCCAGAACTATAAACTCCACTCGACTCTACCACTACCGGGCCGACATCCAACACCCCGCCTCGGGACGCACAACTGTGGAGGAAAGGGGATCAACCATCGGCCTCATAGGCTGAGCCACCCCACCGGTGCTCCTTCTAAAAGGACATACCCTTAGTATATGGCCCGGACGGCCACAATAAAAACAAAGACCTGTGCCATAACGAAATTTCCCCAAATGACGCTTACTACATCGGAAACACTGAGGAAAAAGTGGCCTCGACTGAGAAAATCCTCTGCTCCTCTGAGAACTTCGACCCCTGGAGCTTGGACCGGCTCCTAAATACCTTGTGGGATCAACTCTCCCACCTGTGAGCTACGGGGGTATGTACTGGGTAGGCTGGGACGAATATCTCACTCATTCCGAGGCACTCGCCCAAAACTCACCGGATAACAAACCGGCTAGCCTCTTACGATCTCCACGCCGCCTCTACCCTCGTACACTGCTCAGACGGGCCGAATAGCCTCCTCGATGAAATCGTAGCACCGCTATCTTGGTCAATAACATAATCGCTTCTCATGACCCTATAGTCTTCTCCTAATCGAGAAATCGAGGCTCGTGCCGGGCCCTCAAAACTCAGCGCAGAAAAACTCACGATCGCGCACAATATCTGTATACCACGGGCATAAGCCCTATCAACTCTCCGAGTCCGACTAGTAGCTCTCGCTATTCCTTTGCCCTTCTGGCGGCCGTGCTCTCTCGAGGCATAATCAGAACACAACATTACGCCGAGAGGAATTATCTTACTAACACAAACTCATGGCACGATCTTAGAGTGAGAAGACTAGAAACCAACTCCTAAATGTCCTGTAGCCTCGCTTATGGGTGTGGCGCGCAACACACCGATAATCAAGACTCTACTAGACACGGCCTCAGACATTCCGAGGATCGATCGCTCGATACCACTCACACGACGACCAACCGGGCGTGGATCGTGCCCTACCCGGCACCCTTCTACCTTAACAACTAAGTAAATCGGAAATTAAATAACACCTCATTTTTTTAAAACCAACGACGCGCAAGGCAAAGCCGACAAAGCTGCCATATAATATACATAAACAAAAGACACTACACCGCATACGCAGTCCAATCCCACATATGAATACGGCACTTAAGAGTTTACAGAACATGACGACAAGGCCCGCCGTACCCATAACCGCATAAAAGTCTGCATCAGGAACTATACCAAAAGATAAACTCCCGAATGAAGGAGCTATCCAAAACTCGGCGGTCCTACACTGCAGATCACCAAATCACGTACCTAAACTGCAGATGAACGCAGCCTCAAGGAGGTCGACGTAAGAATGTACCAAGTATGTGAACGATGAAGTATCAGAATGAAATCATAACAGTCTAAACAAAACAGGAGACATGTATGATAGCCAACCTACAGTACACAATACATAAGCAGTCATATCAAGTCAGGGACGCATGCCCTCAAAGTCACTACTCAAATATAACTATGGGTCTCACACCCATAATATCAACCATGCTCGTGGAATCCTTTCTCACTGCCGGCAGTCCATGATATAATATAACACCAAGTCATAATAACAGTATCCCTCGTGGTCGTATTCCCCGGAATCCCACATCGTATAAGTATGACCATGGGGTAATACAAACAAATCCGGGAGTCTAACCCGCCTCCTGGTCACATGCCCCGGAATCCCACATCGTATAACCATGTCCAAGGAGTAACAATATCCCACGTGGTCGCATGCCCCGGAATCCCACATCGTATAAGCATGACCATAGGGTAATACACACAAATTCGGGATTCTAACCCGCCTCCTGGTCACATGCCCCAGAATCCCACATCGTATAAGCATGTCCAAGGAGTAACAATATCCCACGTGGTCGCATGCCCCGGCATCCCACATCGTATAAGCATGACCATGGGGTAATACAAACAACCGAATCTCACCCGCTCCCCGGTCACATGCCCTAATCCCACATCGATAAGCATGTCCATGAGTATCCTCGTGGTCGCATGCCTAATCCCACATCGATAAGCATGACTACGGGTAATACAAATAATGGAAGATACCCGAATCCCACCTCACCGCTTGCACGCCCAAGTAAACTTACAACAAGGCAAACACCCTCCAACCGAGAGTAGGGCAACGTAATAAAACATAATACTTGTACTCAAATGCTATCACCAAAGACACATTGGCAATTCTCAATTAAACAAGCCAAAGTACTTATCAAGGCACACATAGAATAATTCTCAATTAAACAGGCCAAAGTACTTATCAAGGCACACATAGAATAATTCTCAATTAAACAGGCCAAAGTACTTATCAAGGCACACATAGAATATTTCTCAATTAAACAGCCAAAGTACTTATCAAGGCACACATAGAATAATTCTCAATTAAACAGCCAAAGTACTTATCAAGGCACACATAGAATAATTCTCAATTAAACAGGCCAAAGTACTTATCAAGGCACACATAGAATAATTCTCAATTAAACAGGCCAAAGTACTTATCAAGGCACACATAGAATAATTCTCAATTAAACAGGCCAAAGTACTTCGTACGTGCATTCTTTTCAAAAGACTCCTTTTTATGTAAAACCCCAAGATACTAACACCCGTAGTATCAAGGTGTGTCTATTTTTCAAAGTAAGTTACTACACCTTTAGAAAACTCATTTCAAAGCTTGGAATCAAGTAACTTCAAATTTTCACAATCTAGGCAACTTATGCCTAATAATCAAAATAGACAACTTTCTTAACCTTCCATAAAGCCGTTATAACCAACTTCCCATAAAGCCGTTATAACCCTTTATGGTTTTAGACATATTCATTCCTTTTTATAACCAAGAGACTTATACTTAAAACCAAGTATCACATGCTTACAAATCAAGTTCTTAACTTTCCAAAATACTTCAAGTCTCTTAATATTTAGAAAACAAGTTTCTTCTCTTAAATCATGTCATTTCTCCTCTCTTAAAACAATTAAGTAAATCACTCCTTTGACTCCCCTAAAGTCATTAAACGACCCTTAGGTTTTGGAACTAAGGCACTAGCCAAAAGATTTGGAAACCACTTCCTTTTCAAGACTCTATGTACTTTAAGTAAAATTACTTTCACTTTTAAGAATCCAACTTCACTAAGGCAATGGATTATACAACTTACAATTTAAACCTCAAAGTACAATCAAGGAAGTACATAGAACAAATTCTATACTAGGCAATCCAAGTACAACCAAAGAATGGATCATTTACGAGTAGAACTTACTTTCTTTATCTTAAGGAATAATGCTAGAAGAGAGATAGTTCACATACCTTTTCGCTAAATCCACAAGCTGCCGAATACGCTGCATAGAATTGTCAACCTATAATGGTCACAACAAGACTATCAACTTCTAGTCTCTAACGATAATAATACTAAGTAATGCCTCTAATTCTACGGAAAAAGCAAGACTTCCTTTGTTTCTACTCACTTTGCCACCTTTTCAAGGTCGAATACAATAACCAACACGCCACATTTAAGGCTCCAAACAACAACCAAACAAAGGGGATTACACGCCTTACAATACGTGTAAAATTCCGCCCCACAATTCATACCAAGTAGTTTAATACTCACTAGCCATTCTCGGCCAACAATAACCAACAACACTAAGTCTTTTCCAATCCTTTTCCAATTCCAAGTTCTAAGGTCTAACATGTTATATAGTCTTAAGCAACTTCAACAACTACAATTTCCTTCTTACACAACATGCGACGACTTAAACGAATAATCAACTTGAATTCCAATCTTAAGGCTAATCATGCTAGTTTTCGGATTAGGGTTCCAATAGCCAATATAATTATCAAACTTCATACTATACATCTCATGCTTGCTAATATCCATAGCTACAATAATAAGTAAACATTAATTGCTAAAACGACAAAATTTATACCTTTACAAGCCCTTAAAATTTCCAAGATTCAAAGTCGCTCCTTAGCGATTCTTAGCTCCTTTCCTTATGTTCCAATCCGCTTCAAGCACTCCTTAAAAGCCTATGAAGAACCCATCTTCAAGTTCCAACTTCAAAGTTGAAGAACTCCTTAAGTTTCCGCCTTGCGACTAATACGAAAACATCGTTTTTCTGAAATCTTTCTATTGAGATATCCTTACAATACCCTTAGGGACATTGGGTTTAAGTTTTGTGAACAAAGGATCAAAACTACAAATTTTTCTAGTGTGGGAGATGGCTAAGCCGAGAGCAACTATTGTGGACAAGAACATGTGAAAATTTTTCTAAGTGTTAGAAGAGCTTGTCTTGCACTAGCTTAGTATTTATAACACTATGGATGGCTTAGACTTAAACAAATGGGTGGCTAAGATGAAGATCACATGGATTAAGCACAAGTGGCAAGTTGACTTGGTCAACAATATCAAGCTTAGCAAGACTTATCTTCCACCATGGTAAATGACCATTCTACCCTTACTAAATTTCGTCCAAGACCATATGTTGGGGTGCCACGTGTCACCCTCTCATTCGTCCGTAAAATTCCGTAACCCTCGTGGGCCCCACAAAACGTAAAATTCCTCGGGTGGGCCCCACATGACTAAATCTATAAAAATAAATTTCCATAATGTTAAAAGTTCCATATTCCTCAAATAATACATTTTGAGAATCCAATTCACATCAACGAACATTTTTCCTTTCCGACGTTCGGAATATTTTCCGTCGGAAAAACAATTCTCCCCTTTTGTACTAATTTCCAAGTCTTGATTCCTTACATACATTCTCTTATACATGTCCTGGACTTACGGGATGTAACAAGACATGCGGTCTGGTTATCATCAGGTGCGAGTTAGAGAGGCAGATATCCCAAAGACTGCATTCAGGACCCGGTATGTGCACTATGAGTTCAGGGTGATGTCTTTCGGGTTGACCAACGCCCCAGCAGTATTCATGGATTTGATGAACCGGGTGTTCAAGCCATTCTTGGATATGTTCGTTATAGTATTCATTGATGATATCCTAGTTTATTCGCACACAGAGCAGGAACATGCAGATCATTTGAGGACGGTATTGGGAGTCCTCCGATCGGCAACAGATGCCAAGTTCTCAAACGCGAGTTTTGGTTGGCTTCATGGCTTTCTTAGGGCATGTTATCGTGGCCAATGGTATTCGTTGATACAACAAAGATTTAGGCAATAAGACTTGGCCTAGACCCACTACACCGACGGAGGCGCAGCCTTGGGCCTCATGTTATTATCGGAGATTTGTGGAGAAGTTTGCTTCCATTTCAAAGACTTTGACTAGCCGACTCGTAAAGCGTTATGTTCTGGTGGACGGATGCTTGTGAGGAGAGTTTCCAGTTACGGAAGGAGAAATTGACGACCGCCCTAGTTTTTACTCTTCTAGAGGGTTTAGACGGATATGTGGTTTATTGTGATGCGTCGGGTGTAGGGCTCGGGTGCGTGCTAATGCAACACGGTAAAGTTATAGCCACGATCTCGACAGCCAGAAGCATGAGAAGAACTATCCCACACATGACTTAGAGTTGGCAGCAGTGATTCATGTCTTGAAGATCTGGAGACATTATTTATATGGAGTTCATGTGGATATTTACACGCATCACGTTGTCGTGACCCGACCTGGCGCGATCGTGCCCTACTCAGGCACCCTTACAGTATACATCGAGATAATCGTGGAACATACATGAAACTTACAAAATAAACAACAGAGATAAAACAACAAAGTTAGCCGATAGGGCTACCTTCCCGACATATATAAAAACAACCGCAATGCCTCCTCCTTTACAAACCGACCCACACATGTGACTACAGACCTCTAAGAGTTTTAACATAACAATCGTGCGGGACAGGGCCCCGCCATACCCCTGAATAAACATGAATCTACTACCTCAGGGAAACCGTACCAAGAGATAAGCCTCCGGAGCAAATGGAGCTTTCTCTAAAACTGAACCGAGATCCTAAGAGCAAGGATCGCCAACCTGGGTACCTAAAACTCGGGCATTTAACGCAGCCTCAAGGGGTCGCATAACAAAAATCAATATGGAACAGAAATAACGACATTAAAATGCAGATCATAATCAGACAAAAGAAAGACATGGACAAGTATAAAAATACATACCAGATCCTGCCGTGTCATTACCACTTATGAACTTAATCGCACCTTATTATATTTTAACATTTTCAATAAAGGTTATAGCCACATTCTTACGCACACGACTAGGAAAAATCATTAAGTTCAGTTCTATATAACCTACTTATCTTCCATAAGTATAATCCGGACCTTTAAGGAGTGCACATTTACTACCCGGCCAAATCTGGGACTCGATCAAGTAACAAAAATATCAAGCGTGTCAGTGGAATCCCCCATCACTGCCGACAGCTATAAGTGTAAAATATAATCACGTGACGCGCCCGTGGCATCCCACCTCACCGCTTGCGCATACATACACAACACATATATATATCTCCCGCCTCGTGGAATCCCACATCACTGCCGACAGTCCAAGATATAATAATACACCAATAGGCATACATGAACACCAAGTCCCACCGGTGGTATAGCGTCTTGGGGGTCTACCCCTCACTTATACTCTTACCCTGGAGGAGGTGGTAAAACAGGTGGTATAGCATCTTGGGGGTCTACCCCTCACTTATACTCTTACCCTGGAGAAGGTGGTATAACTTCTTGGGGCTTGCCCCTCATTTATACTCTTACCCTATCTCAACCGACCATCAAACAAAACAAGCAGGGGGTATAATGTCTTGGGGGTTTACCCCTCACTTATACTCTTACCCTGGAGAAGGTGGTATAGCATCTTGGGAGTTTACCCCTCACTTATACTCTTACCCTATCTCGACCAGCCGTCAAACAAAACAGAAGCACTACCATGTCTTCTATAAAAATCCGGGAATTTAACCCAAGGCATACTTAGACAAATTCTCAATTAATCAAGCCAAAGTACTAATCAAGGCACACTTAGACAAATTCTCAATTTATCAAGCCAAAGTACTAATCAAGGCATCACATAGAATTATTCTCAATTAAACAGGCCAAAGTTCTACGTACGCACATTCTTTTTAAGAGACTCTTTTTTGTGTAAACCCCAAGATACTAACACCCGTAGTATCCAGGCTTGTGTACATTTCACATAAGTCACGATACTTTTAGAAATACATTTCTCGGCATCTAAATCAAGTGACCCATACATAAAAGCTTTAAGCAAGTGATACCTTTAAATCACATTGCCCTTCCTTAAAACAAGTTAATTCTTTGATTACTTTATTAGAGAAAACCATTCTCTTAACTTTCCATAAAGCCGTTATAACCAACTTCCCATAAAGCCGCTATAACCCTTTATGGTTTTAGACAAAACTCTTTCCTTTTGTAACCAAGAGACTTCTACTTTTTGAAACCAAGTATTATATACTTTCAAATCAATTCTCTTAACTTTCAAAAATACAATTAGTCTCTTAACCTTAGAAATCGAGTGACTCCTTTTATTATAAAACCTTAGGCAATTGATGCCTTAAAATCAAGTTGCCTTATTACTAAAATCAAGTCATTTATCTTTCCATAAAACAAATATAACCAACTTCCCATAAAGTCATTATATTCACTTTATGCCTTAGCCAAAAACAATTTCCTATCCAAGGGACTTATACGTTTTAAAACGGAACAAGTATCACATACTTCAAAACTCTTCAAGTCCCTTATCTTTAATAAAACTTAAGACATCCTTTATTCTTTCAAATAAATGAGTTAATCTCCTAACTCACCTGACTTGGCTATTTATAAAACTAGTAAAGGATATCAAGGTGTTGTATGTCTACCGTACTACATACGTACAACTAGTCATGCTCAAAGGATAGGAAAAGTTCTACATAGAGTAAATCACACAACTACCTCTTAACTTATAAGAGTAGAAGGAAACATGAAATGATACCACAAGTATATTCCATACAAGAATCATGCCAAAGGAAGGAAGAGGTTCACATACCTCGCGACTATTATCGACAAGTAGCAAAATTCTCCAAAGTACTTCAACCTTGATAGCTAATCCATCCTTCAAGTAGGATACGCTATACTAGGTACTTCAACCTATCATGGTCACAATACGTCCATTAACCTCTTACTTCAAACGTAGAATATTCTAGGTGCTAAGTCGCTAAATTCTACGGAAAATCGGACAGCACCTCCTTTGTTTCTACTCACTTTGCCACCTTTTTCAAGGCCAAATACAATAACCAAACACGCCACATTTAAGGCACAATCAAAGCAATTAATCAATAGGGGATTACACGCCTACTAGACGTGTAAAATTCCGCCCCACAAACGATAACAAGCTAATACAACTACTAGTCCAATTTTCGGCCATAAAGAATACAACAATACCAATTCTTATCCAATTTCCATTTCAATCCAAATTGGTAGCATAACATGATATCAAGTCGCATTTGATTATAACTACCATAATCTTCAAGTAAGTGACATGCGACGATTTCTAATAAACGACCAATTAGTAATCCAACTTCAAGTGGCTAATATAACATTTCGGATTTAAGCTACAAGCAATCCATAATACTTATGAACTTCAACATATCAACTTCATGCTAGCAACACGTAAAGCTAACAACAACAATATATATATAATCTTGTAACACTAATTAAGAGACAAGATTATACCTCAACGAATCTCAATCCAATTCCAAACCGGTTGCCTTAGCAACTTAGAGACTCTTCAAGACACTTCAATCCGCTACTAGAGACCCTTAGAACCATACCAACAACTTTCCTTCAACTTCCAATCCAAAACCTAGAAAAGCAACTAGGTTTTCGCTTTGCGACTAACCCGAAAACTATCTTTTTCCGAGATTTTTCTATTGAGATATGCTTACAATATCCTCAAGAACCTTGGTTTAAAGTGGAGTTGAATGGACAAGGAACAAATTTTTTCTTTTCTAAGGACATGAAACCCGAGAGCTTTGTGTGATGTTCATCCAATTTTTTGTAAATTTTGCTAAGTGTTGGGCTCTCTCATACTACTAGTAGTATTATATAGGGACATGGAGGGTCAAGGTGTGGACAAATGGGTGATTTGGATGAAGTCTTATAAAATATCAAGACTTTGGACCCTTTGACTTAGTCAACTTTCTCAAGCTTGACTACTAGCAAGACTTGTCTTCCTAACAAGGGTCAAATGACCATTGTGTCCATGCTTCAATTCGTCCAAGACAACATAAGGGGGGGTGACACGTGTCGCCCTCCCATTCGTCACAATATTACGTTTTTCCGACAATTCCATAATTCCGATAAATTTTTACAAGTCTCAAATCTTAACACTTGTGAGCTCTTACGTACGTTCTTAAAACATATCCTGTAAATACGGGGTGTAACAACAAGAGTCTCCAGTATATCTTCAGCCAGAGGGAGCTGAACTTGCGGCAGAGACGGTGGTTAGAGCTACTTAAGGACTATGATGTTGATATCCTATACCACCCAGAGAAGGCCAATGTAGTTGCAAATTCCCTTAGTCGCAGATCGATGGGTAGTCTGTCAGGTGTGCAGCCGGAGAAGAGGGACATGGTCCGCGAGTTACATCAGCTAGCGAGCCTTGGGGTTCGTTTGGTTGTTCTGACAGTAGCAGGATTCGGGTTAAAGAGGTCGCCGAGTCTTCCATCGTCGAGGAGGTGAAGAGGCGACAGTATGAGGATCCGATTATGGCACGTTATCGAGATACGACTCTTCGGGAGGAGAAGAGTCTATTTGAGGTGGCACCTTGTCACGACCCGACCCCGGGCCCGCGACTGGTGCCCTACCTGGGCACCCCTTTCGGTATACATCAGAGAATAGCAGCGGAACATACACAACTTATAAAATGCTTAAACATAAAATAATAACAGGCTAGCCGATAAGGCCATCTTCCGTACAATATACACAATAAAACAGTACATTTTTTTTCTTTACAACCCAATCCACAAATGTGACTACGCACTTAAGAATAACAACTCAAGTGACGGGGCCCCGCCATACCTCGAATGTACAACGACCGACAATACGAGGATAAGCCTCCTAATAAAGGAGCTTCTCAACAATCAACAGTGATCCTAAGAGCGAGGATCAAGAACTCACTTTACTGCGCATGAACGCAGCCCAAGGAGGTCAAGACAACATGTACCAAATATGTGAAACTGAAAGATCAGAATTAAATCATAAGTCTATAATAAAATCGAGATGTGTATGATAACTCAATTAACGACACGTTGCCTTACTAACAATGAGAGTAATCAAAAGTATAGGTAGCAAATCTACGGAAACAGGTGGTATAACGATCTTGGGGATTTACCCCTCATTTATACTCTTACCCTGAAGTAGGTGGTAAAGCAGGTGGTATAACTATCTTGGGGAGCTACCCCTCAGATATACTCTTACCCTGGAGAAGGTGGTAAAGCAGGTGGTATAACTATCTTGGGGAGCTACCCCTCAGATATACTCTTACCCTGGAGAAGGTGGTAAAGCAGGTGGTATAACTATCTTGGGGAGCTACCCCTCAGATATACTCTTACCCTGGAGAAGGTGGTATAACTATCTTGGGAATTTACCCCTCAGATATAATCTTACCCTATCTCAACTGGCCATCATACATAACATAAGCCCTACCGGCTTATCATACATAACATAAGCACTACCGGCTTATCATACAATAAATAAGCAAGTTAAGAAATCCCCCTAACTTCTTATTAGTCTTATTCATATACACTCTCATTTTAGTTTACTTAAGGCACTAACATGTCATTATAAATCCGGGAGTTTAACCCAAAGTATTACGTACTTCTATTCTTTTAAAATGACTCATTTTCATATAAACTTCCAAGATACTAATAACCGTAGTATCCAGTCATAACTACATTTTAATAAAAGTCACAATACCTCTTTAGAAAATACATTTTCGGGCTTCTAAAACAAGTGACTTCTTTCTTAAAAAAAAACCTTAAGCAATTTATGCCTTTAAATCAATTTGCCTTTCGCTATTTCAAGTCATTTAACATACTTAAATTACTTAGAGTAAACCACTCTTTTTAACTTTTCATAAAGCTATTATAACCAACTTCCCATAAAGCCGTTATACTAGCTTTATACATTAGCAACTTACATACTTCTTTATAACCAAGACACTTAAACTTTCCAACAAAACAGTTATCAATAATACTTTCAACATACTTAAAGTCTCTTAACTTTTGAAAACCAAGATATCCTTAATATTTAAACAAGTGAGTTAATTCCCTAACTCAATCAACTTGGACATTCTTAAAATAAGCCAAGGATATCTGTTACACCCCGTAAGTCCAGGACATGTAAAAGAGAATGTACGTAAGGAATCAAGACTTGAAAATTGGTACGAAAGGAAGAATTGTTTTTCCGACGGAAAATCTTCCGAACGTCGGAAAGGAAAAATGTTCGTTGTTGAGAATTGGATTCTCAAAATGCATTATTTGAAGAGTATGGAACTCTTAACCTTATGGAAATTATTTTTACGGATTTGGTCACGTGGGGCCCACCCGAGGAATTTTACGTTTTGTGGGGCCCACGAGGGTTACGGAATTTTATGGACGAATGAGAGGGCGACACGTGTCACCCCCACAAGGTCTTGGTCGAATTAGTAAGGGGGTAAAATGGTCATTGACCATCTTGGAAGATAAGTCTTGCAAGCTTGATATAATTGACCAAGTCAACTTGCCACTTGGGCTTGATCCATGTGATCTTCATCCTAGCCACTCATGTGTTGCAATCTAAAGCCATCCAATGTGTTTTATATACATACTAGTAGCAAGACAAGGTCTTGAAGACTTAGAAAAATTTCACAACATTTCTTGTCCACTATGTTGCTTCCTGGCCAGGCCATTTAGGAAGACAAAAATTTGTAGTTTTGATCCATTATTCACAAGACTTAAACCCAAGGTTCCTAAGAGTATTATAAGGTTATCTCAATAGAAATATTGCGGAAAGACGACGTTTTCGTATTAGTCGCAAGGCGGAAACTTAAGAAGTTATTCAACTTTGAAGTTGGAACTTGAAGATGGGTTATTCATAGGCCTCTAAGGAGTGCTTGGAGCGGATTGGAACATAAGGAAAGGAGTTAAGAATTGCTAAGGCGCGACTTTGAATCTTGGAAATTTTAAGGGCTTATAAAGGTATAAATCTTGTCGTTTTAGTAATTAAGATTGCTTATTGTTGTAGCTATGGATTTTAGCAAGAATGAGTTATATAGTATGGAGTTTGATAAGTATATTGACTATTGGAACCCTAATCCGAAAACTAGCATGTTTAGCTTTAAGATTACATTCAAGTCGATTATTAGTTTAAGTTGTCGCATGTTGTTCAAAGAAGGAAATTGTAGTTGTTGAAGTTGTTCATGACTATATAACATGTTAGACCTTAGAACTTGGAATTGGAAAATGATTGGAAAAGACTTTGAATTGTGGTTATGTAAGTTGGCCGAGAATGGCTAGTGAGCATTAAACTACTTCGTATGAATTGTGGGGCGGAATTGTACACGTATAGTAAGGCATGTAATCCCCTTTGTTTGGTTGTTGTTTTGAGCCTTAAATGTGGCGTGTTTGTTATTGTATTCTGCCTTGAAAAAGGTGGCAAAGTGAGTAGAAACAAAGGAAGTGCTGCCCGATTTTCCGTAGAATTAGAGACCGTATACTTAGTATTATTCTACGTTAGAGACTAGAAATTGATAGTCTTGTTGTGGCCATTATAGGTTGACACTTCTACGTACGGCGTATTCGGCTTAGCTTGTGGATTTAGCCGAAAAGGTATGTGAACTATCTCCTCTTCTAGCATGATTCCTTAAGATAAAGAAAGTATGTCCTACTCCTTAAATGATCCATTCCTTGGTTGTATTTGGATTGCCTAAAGTAGAAATTGTTCTATGTACTTCCTTGATTATACTTTGATGTTTAACTTATAAATTGTATAATCCATTGCCTTAGTGAAGTTTGGATTCTTAAAAGTGAAAGTATTTTTACTTAAAGTACATGGAGTCTTGAAAAGGAAGTGGTTTCCAAATCTTTTGGCTAGTGCCTTAGTTCCAAAACCTAAGGGTCGTTATAATGACTTTAGGGGAGTCAAATGAGTGATTTACTTAATTGTTTTAAAAGAGGAGAAATGACATGATTTAATAGAAGTAACTTGTTTTAAAGGTGTGAGTTACTTGAGGTTTAAAAGTAGAAGAAACTTGTTTTCTAAATATTAAGAGACTTGAAGTATTTTGAAAGTTAAGAACTTGGTTTGTAAGTATGTGATACTTGGTTTTAATTAGTATAAGTCTCTTGGTTATAAAAGGAATGAGTATGTCTAAAACCATAAAGGGTTATAACGGCTTTATGGGAAGTTGGTTATAACGGCTTTATGGAAGGTTAAGAAAGTTGTCTATTTTGATTAATGGGCATAAGTTGCCTAGATTGTGAAAATGTGAAGTTACTTGATTTCAAGCTTTGAAATGAGTTTTCTAAAAGTGTAGTAACTTACTTTGAAAAATAGACACACCTTGATACTACGGGTGTTAGTATCTTGGGGTTTTACATAGAAGGAGTCTTTTGAAAAGAATGTACGTACGTAGTACTTTGGTGTTATACCCCGTATTTCCTAAGTATGTATGTGAGGACGTACGTACAAAAGTTCAAGCCTTAAGTAGACATAAGGGACGAAATTGTGCACAACTAGCGAAGAAGATTGTTTTTCCGATGAAAAATTTTCCGAACCATGTAAGGGAATTTTGCGTGTTCAATAATTTAATTTTTGCGGATTTTTCCGAGAGATGAAATATTTTGGACCAACGAGAGGGAGACACTTGTCACCCTCAAGTGGACGGCAATTGTGGGCAATTCTTGGCACGTTTTTGTCAAGAAAAAGGTCTTAAACATTGGTCAAGGTTAGGTAGGATATTTTGTGATATTTGTGGAGTAGATGGATAAGGTACACATGTGCAAATCTACACCCTCCACTTGCCCTCCACTTGCCTTAATCTTGGCCCTTGGTAGTCCTATAAATACCCCTTAGTGCAAGAATTCTTCATCCACAAATCATTTTCCAAGTCTCAAAATCCTCCCCTCTCTTAGTAGTTTTTCATCCAAGTCTCCCCCTCTGTAGAGCTCTAGCCAAACACCCCCTCCTCTGAGAGCTCTAGCCAAACACCCCCTTTGGTAGAGAAATCTCTCCAAAGTATTGTTATTATTCCCAAATACCTTAGCCAATCCCTTGTAGTATTTCCAAAGTTACCTCTATACTTAGAGCCGAAAATACTATCTTATATCCATTAGTCACTAAACGAAACCCTAGGAGAAACTTCATAGTTGGTCAAGTAGTAAGAAGTCAGGTAGAAACTTCTAGGGTTTCTTGAGCGGATTGAGCGCATGACAGAGCTAAACCTTGCTCAGGATCGACTTATATCTTGGATAATTTTGGGCTTATCGAGGTAAATAATCTTATCCTTCTATTGTAATTGGAGATTACATACCGTAGTAGTACAGAAATAAGTATAAGATACATAGAAGGATATTGAAGAATAGAATTGAACCAAATCACATCGTAAGAATATAAAGAAGAATTGAACTGTACTTACATACGATCAGATTTACGAGACTTGAGTAGTTTGACGGGTAGGGAAATGCTGCCCAATCTTCCGTAGAATAGAGAACCCTCTGCTTAGAACTTTCTACAGAGTAGTCTAGACGTTGATAGATGTATTTGACTATTATAGGTTGATACTCATAGCGACATATTCGACTTGGCGGTGGATTTCGCCAAGGAGGTATGTGATTCTTCCTATCCTCTTGAGCATGATATTTTAAAATATATATATATAGTACGGTAGACGTACGTGTGTTAACTGAACATGGTTTTACTTGACGTCTTTTGACTTGAGTCTAAATAATAAAGAATCTTGAAGTATTTCAAAAGAATTATGAATAATTTTTTAAAGAAGAGTAATACTTGGTTTTTAAACAAAAAGCTTAAGAGTTATAATAGCTTTATGGGAAGTTAGGTATAACGACTTAAGAAAGATAAAAGGAACGGTTTACTTATGTGTTTATGAAAGACTTGTATTGATTTCTGGAAAGTATAGTAAGATGGTTTGATGAGTAGACATATTATGATGCTATGTGTGTTAGTGTCTTGTAAACGTTTGTATAAAGAGGTTATTCTTATTGTGCTTATGTTGTTTAAAGATAAGCCGTTATGTTAGTATTATCCCACTCACCTCTTGACATGATATACCGGGGTTGCTCGCCCCACGCGAGATGCCTCATGCGGGTCGGGGACCTATCGCGAGCTACGAGTTCCGTGTTAGTGCGGGGAATACTCACGCGTCCGGGGACCTATGCGGAGCTACGAGAGTCCAGGACGATGCCGATGAGTAGCTACCCTCGATGCGGGGAATACCTCATGCGAGCCTAGGTGGCCTATGCGGACTGCGGGAGTCCAGGATTAGGCATGCATAATGATACTATGGGCGATTGGCCTTGCTTCGATCATTCGCAGACTAGAAAAGACCTGTTACAGTTTATTGCTTTTGTTTGTGATGTGACACTATGTGCGGTTACATTGGTTGTTTCGTACATATTTGTAAAATTGGTTTTAAAATGATATGATTTCATTTAAAGTACTTTACAGTTTCACATACTTGGTACTGTCAGATCGACTTCTCGGCTGCGTTCATGCCGCAGGTAAGGGAAAACAGGTGCTAGATCCGCATCCTTAGGATCTTTGCTTTGGTGTCAGGAGCTCCATCTTCTCCGGAGGCTCGACTTTTGGTATGGTTCTCCCTGGTGTTGTAGATATATGTACATTCGTGGTATGGGGCCCCGTCCCGCCATAGTTGTTCACTTTCTTAGGTGCAGTAGTCCTATTGCATACTGGGATGTAACTGCCAGACTTGGTTTATATATATATGCCGAAAGACGACTTTTCTCAGATAAACTGTGTCTCATTTTACATTTGTTTCATGTCTTGTTTTTATATTCCGCTGATTACTCTGATGTATGACTACTTGGGTGCCCGGGTAAGGCACCAGTCACGGGCCCCGGATCGGGTCGTGACATTTGGCTTGATTAATTGAGAATTAGTCTAAGTGTGCCTTGATAAGTACTTTGGCTTGTTTAATTGAGAATTATTCCATGTGTGCCTTGATAAGTACTTTGGCTTGTTTAATTGAGAATTATTCCATGTGTGCCTTGATAAGTACTTTGGCTTGATTAATTGAGAATTAGTCTAAGTGTTATACCCCGTATTTCCAGAGTATGTACGTAAGGACGTACGTAGAAAAGTTTGAAGATTAAAGTAGGCTTGGACGCAATTATTTTGTGCACAACACCCGATTAGAATCGTTTTTCGACGAAACGTTTTACAAAACTTCGGGCGGAAAATTCCGGCTATGTCATTTTTAATTTTTGCGGATTTTTCCGAGAGACGAAACATTTTGGACCAACGAGAGGGCGACACTTGTCACCCTCAAGTTGGTGGAGTGTGGACGGCAAGCCTTGCACGATTTAGGGGTCTTAGTTGGTAGGATATTTGTGAGGGATTTGTGGAGTAGGGACTAGGGGGCACTTGGGCAAATCTTGGCCCTCCACTTGCCCCCCACTTGGCTAGATCACGCCATTGGTTTCCTATAAATACCCCTCCTTGTGAAGCTTTCTTCATCCACCTCACTTCCTCAAGTCTTGAAAACCTCCCCATTTCGTGAAGGCCTTGGCCGAGAGTCCCCTCCCCTCAGGAGGCCCTCGCCGAGAGTCCCTCCCCTCGCCGAGAGTACCCTCCTAGTGGGGTTGGCAGAGGGGTACACCCCCCCCTTGTGGTGTTGTCTCGTATAAATACACCCCCCCTCTTGGTAGAAATACTCTCCAAAGTATTGTTACTATACCCAAATTACCTTAGCCGTATACCTTGTAGTATTCCAAAGATACCTCTATACGTAGAGCCCGGAAATACTACATTATGTCCTTTTTGTCTCAAACCGAAACCCTAAGGAAAATCTTCATCGCCGGTTGAAGTATTAAGTAGAAGTCGCGTAGAACTTCTAAGGGTTGTTTGGAGCGGGTTGAGCGCCTGCAGTAGAGCTAAACGTTGCTCAGGATCGACATTTAAACTTGGATAATTATGGGCTTATCGAGGTAAATATCTTGTCCCCCTATTGTAATTGGAAATTACATACTGTAGTAATATGGAAATGAATATAAGATTCATAGAAGAGAATTGAACTGTAATAGAAGGATATTACAGAAAAGACTTGAACTGAAATCGCATCAGAAGAATAATCTACAGAGTAGTCTAGACTTTGACAGACTTGTATAACCTTTATAGGTTGAATGTTCTGCAAGTAGCATGTTCTACTTGAAAGGTGGACAAGGCTAACCGGGTTATAGCCGTGGAGCGTTTTGCTAATAGTCGATAATCGTCGCGAGGTATGTGATTCTTCCTATACTCTTGAGCATGATATTTTAAAGAATATATATATAGTACGGTAGACGACGTGTTAATCGAATAATAATTTCGGCAATGTCTTTTGACTTAAGCCTGAATAATAATTACGGCAATGTCTTTTGACTTAAGCCTGAATAATAATTACGGCAATGTCTTTTGACTTAAGCCTGAATAAAAAGAATCTGAAGTATTTCAAAAGAATTAAGAAACCTTTTTGAAAGAAGAGTAACACTTGGTTTTAAAAGCTTAAGAGTTATACTAGCTTTATGGGAAGTTAGGTATAATGGCTTAAGAGAGATAAAAAGAATGATTTATTGATTTAAGAAGTTAAGAGACTTGATCTTAAAAGATAAGAGACTTGACTTAATTATATAAATGTGAATTTTGTTAAAAAGTGTGAAACCTCATTCGTGAGTAATGAGTATTTTGGTTTTCAAAAAGGAATGATGTGTTACTGATTTCGGAAATCAGAATGAATGTCGAACAAACCACAGCAGCGCTAATAAAGGGAAATGTATTGACTAATGAAGAATTATTAATAACCAAGCAGGTTTCCATCTGCATAGAAGCTAAGATGAGACAAAATGATATTACATTTCCTAGATCATGGCTGCTTTAATAAGATTGTTATAAACAAGAATAACCTACTCACGTATCAGACATATGTTTCTCAAAATTGCTTTCAAAGAGAATTATATCATTAAGTGATTAATACTATGAACTACGAAACCTTTCGAAAATGAGAAACTTGAGTAATTGAAATTAGGCAAACTTGAACGTTTGGAAAAGAATGTTGTTACTTGATTTTACAAAGAGAAGTGTTTTGGTTTACTTCAAAAGATAATCACTCTATTTTTATACTACGGGTATTGTGTGACTTTTGTGAAAGAAACGGATCTTTTAAAAGAGTTAATGTATGAAGTACTTTGGGGATAAAAACCCGATCTTGTTAATCAGATAGTAGAAAGTATCTTGTGCGAATAACTTGATTGTGTTGGTTTGTGATAGCCTTGTAATACTTTCTTGTTGGTTTGATAAGTAAACATGTTAGGATGCTACGTGTGTTAGTATTTTGTGATGTTTGTGTAAAGGGGTTTTCCCTCGATCGCGCTTATGTTGTTTAACTATCAGCCGTTATGTTGGTATTGTACCACTCACCTTGACATGATCCCGGAGGTTGTCGCCCTCCGACGCGGGTAATACTCAGCACCATGCGTGACTATGATTTGAGGATACCTCACGCGGTCCAGGGACCTATCGCGAGCTACGAGAGTTCCGTGTTAGTGCGCGCCTTTATGGTCACGCGTCTATGTGGCCACGCGGACGGCGAGTCCAGCGGATGCCGGGAGTAGCTACCCTCGATGCGGGAATACCTCATGCGGGCCATCGAGTGGCCTGCGCGAGTCGGGAAGTTCCAGGCTAGACGCGCACATTAGATATCATGCGCGAGTGGCGGCTTTGATCATGTGACGGCCTAGACACATCTCATGATACAATTTATGACCTTGTTTGTACCGCTGGTTGTAGTAGTCGGCTATGCCTTCGTGACTTACCCCAGACGGTTTTATGATGACACAGTGGGACCCGTGTTCATGTGTATTCCTTGGTGCTTTTATATCATAGATCGCCGGCAGCGAGGAAGGTATTCCACGCATGATTGATGTTGTGGGCGTGAGACCCATTGTTATATTTGAGTGATGACTTTGAGGCGTGAGTCCCCGACTTGACATGATCGCTATTTATTGTGAATCGTAGTTTGGTTATCATACATGTCTCCCGCTTTATATAGATCGCTATGATTTCATTTACGATATTTTGCCACATACTGTTATCGACCTCTCCTTCGGGCTACGTTCATGCCGCAGTTGAGGTACACCGCCGCGTTGATCCTAGCTCGTGGTCACAGCGTCATTGGGAAGCTCCGTTTCCGAGGCTTATCAGCCGTATAGTCCTCGTCGTAGGTGCTATTCGTGGTATGGCGGGGCCCTGTCTCGCCATTGTTGTCATGTCACTCTTAGAGGTCCGTAGAGTACCGTTGTGGCGAGTTGTAAGTGGGATGTAAATCGCTCGGATTTAAGTTTTCATATATACATGCCGAAAGGCAATTTTTCTCAGTTATTATTTCATACTTCATGTTATTTCATATTATTGTTTTATATTCCGATTACTGATGTTGTATCACTAGGGTGCCCGGGTAGACACTACCACGCCCGGTTCGGTCGTGACAAAAGTGGTATCAGAGCAGTTAATCCTCGGAAAGTGTCTACAGACCGTATCTAGTAGTCTTGATTATCGGTGTGTTGCACCACACCAATAATAAGTTGGATTTAGGATTTTAGGATTGGTTTCCATTCTTCTCACTCTGAGATCGTGCCTTAGAGCTGTGTTATAAGTTGGACCCCTCTAACGTATTTCTTTCCCTTACCGTTATGCCTCCGCGTAAGGCAACCCGGGCCCATAGGGCAAGGCAACCGAGGGAGCTGCGAGTAGAGTACAGAGGGTTACGAGGGCACAGGCCCAACCATCACCTGGGGTGGTGCTTCATTCGGGGAGTTCTGCGACGTCCCACTTCAAAGCAGAGTTTACTCCAATGCAGCGCCTCATCGCGACCATGATATATGAACCTTCGCCCACGGCATCGGACAGAGAATATAGATTGCAAAGAGGCGACCACATTAGCTATGGATTTGGCTACCGAGAGTATACCGATGTACCGCGAGTCTTGATGACTATCTAAGAGAGGTTGTACAAGAGTAATTCTTCGATTAGGCTTGAGCATGGCTCGTAAGGGCTTATGCGCAGTGCCAAGAAACGTAGAGATCGACGGGTTAACCAAGGATGCAGAAGAGGCTGAATGCAAGGTCCTTTGGTAACTTTCGAGTCGAGTCACCTCACCAAAGATTAGATTATGCACATCCACCAAGGTGCAGAGGTCCTCCACAGGTTCGGGACGTTCGGTATGCAGGAGTTGGTCAGAGCTTCAGAGCTTCCAGTTCACAGCTACACGTAGTTCCACCACCGATTCGCTTTTTCCCTGTTCATACAGGCGCGACGTCATCCCGGGGAATGTCGTCTTTTAGTTGGTACTTGTTTTACCGGCGGCCGTCAGGGCCATGTGTCGAAGGGATGTCCTGGTAGGAGGACTCAGCCTTCAGGATCGGTGGGTAGTTCGTCACATTTCCTAGCTATGCGCCCTACGGGGCAGGTTTGATTAGAACGACTTAGGGGAGTGAAGCAGTAGATACAGGTATATCCTTAACCCTCTAAGAGATTAGTATGTAAGATGGGTATATCTTAAGTATTATGTTCAGATAACATAAGTGAAAAAAAATTGTGATTAGAAATCATGGTTAGAAACCGGGGAAGATTGGGGGATAGGAAAAGTGTGAGCCTTAGAGCTTTATACGTGGAGACCTTGAAGGCAAGGCAATCTTGAGTAAAAGATTATGTTCGTGTTTGACCCTTATCGGAGTGCATAGTGCACGTGAGATATATTGGTATATAAGTCCCTGAGTTGTGGGAAATGAAAGAGGGTAGTTGAGCTAAGAAGACCGCTAGGTTTTCGTAACGTGGATTAGTGAGATTGTTCCGGATCGGGGAGCAAGTGTTTTACGCGAGAGTGGGTCGGGTTGAGGCCATGCCGCAGGTCAACCCGCGACCTGTTTTATGGTGGGGTCAGTTTGTGGTGGTCCCGCCAGGTGGTAGGGTCACGAGGGTGTTAGGCCCAAGATTAGTTAACCATCGTACGAGTTCGTGGATGCATTCAACCAGTAGTCGGGCCGATGGGGTCAGCCCATCGTGTCTTTCTGACAGGACCGTTACTTGGCAGTGATGATATATCAGAGAGGTTGTAAGGCTGCACGGGGTGCCTACCTTCACCTTATGACGCAGTGGAGCCAGTGTGGTACTACTGCTTTTTCTGGAAGTTTTACCAGGCAGGGTTAGAAACTCAGGTAAGTCTCAGTATCACATTCTCCCTCGGGCCAGTGTTGGGAGTTCAGGGGTAGCTGTGAGGATTGTTGTCTCCTGTTGAGGGAGTGTTTTATAGCTACCATTTCAGTTTTCGGATGTCACTTTATGACGCCTTGTAGGGGCGGGAGTGTGAGTTGCCGGTCGATTGGTTCGATGTTGGCAAGATTCAGATAGATGGATCATACTTGTTTCGGCAGGATGTGGATAGGGTGAGGCCTATCCAGGAGAGGTTATTGGCAGCTCAGAGTCGACAAAAGTCGTACGGATGATCGACGACGACGCTTGGAGTTCAGGTTGACGGTGGGTCTTCTTGAAGGTACCACCCCGGAAGGGTGTGACGAGTTTTGGAAAATAGAGGAAACTTAGCCCGAGTTACTTTGGGCCTTTTCAGATTATGTGAAGAGTAGGCCAGGTTGCCTTTATGTTAGTATTACCGTCCGACGTAGGAGGCAGTACGTCCGATCTTTCATGTAGCTATGTTCGGAAGAGTATCGGAGATCCATCCAGAGTGTTCCCAGTTAATGATGACCAAGTTAGAGGTAGTAACCCAGAGATTTGGAAACTGAATCAGTAACAGAGATATGGTAAGAAAGAGTTCGAGTGTACGAGAAGGGTACGACGCGTAAGGGAAGAAGCGAGCATGTATTGCGAGCATAGATGTGATCATTTCTTTTGTAAGGAGAAGGTGCGAAGGAAGTATATTTTAGACCTCGGGTAAGGGCTTATGTGTTGCTAGAGGTGTTTCCTCGTGGACATTGGATGTAAGTATTTTGCGCAGGTGTTTCTGTGGCCAGGTATGGCAGGATTGTTCTCGTAAGTATAGTAGTGAAGACTATACTGGCGTACGTTTGTTTTGAGACTTAGAAGGAACATTCGGGACGAATGTTTCTAAGGAGGGGAGAATGTTATACCCCGTATTTCCAGAGTATGTACGTAAGGACGTACGTAGAAAAGTTTGAAGCTTAAAGTAGGCTTGGACGCAATTATTTTGTGCACAACACCCGATTAGAATCGTTTTTCGACGAAACGTTTTACAAAACTTGCGAAGGGAAAATTCCGGCTATGTCATTTTTAATTTTTGCGGATTTTTCCGAGAGACGAAACATTTTGGACCAACGAGAGGGCGACACTTGTCACCCTCAAGTTGGTGGAGTGTGGACGGCAAGCCTTGCACGATTTAGGGGTCTTAGTTGGTAGGATATTTGTGAGGGATTTGTGGAGTAGGGACTAGGGGGCACTTGGGCAAATCTTGGCCCTCCACTTGCCCCCCACTTGGCTAGATCATGGCCATTGGTTTTCCTATAAATACCCCTCCCTTTGTGAAGCTTTCTTCATCCACTCCTCACTTCCTCAAGTCTTGAAAACCCCTCCCCCATTTCGTGAAGGCCTTTGGCCGAGAGTCCCCCCTTGTGAGGCCCCTTGGCCGAGAGTCCCCTCCCCCTTGGCCGAGAGTACCCCCCCCCTCCTAGTGGGGTTGGCAGAGGGGTACACCCCCCCTTGTGGTGTTGTCTCGTATAAATACACCCCCTCTTGGTAGAAATACTCTCCAAAGTATTGTTACTATACCCAAATTACCTTAGCCGTATACCTTGTAGTATTCCAAAGATACCTCTATACGTAGAGCCCGGAAATACTACATTATGTCCTTTTTGTCTCAAACCGAAACCCTAAGGAAAATCTTCATAGCCATTGAAGTATTAAGTAAGTCGTAGAACTTCTAAGGGTTGTTTGGAGCGGTGGAGCGCCTGCAGGTGAGCTAAACGTTGCTCAGAATCGACATTTAAACTTGGATAATTATGGGCTTATCGAGGTAAATATCTTGTCCCCCTATTGTAATTGGAAATTACATACTGTAGTAATATGGAAATGAATATAAGATTCATAGAAGAGAATTGAACTGTAATAGAAGGATATTACGTAAAAGACTTGAATCAAATCGCATCGTAAGAATAATCTACGAGTAGTCTAGACTTTGACAGACTTGTATAACCTTTATAGGTTGAATGTTCTGCAAGTAGCATGTTCTACTTGAAAGGTGGACAAGGCTAACCGGGTTATAGCCGTGGAGCGTTTTGCTAATAGTCGATAATCGTCGCGAGGTATGTGATTCTTCCTATACTCTTGAGCATGATATTTTAAAGAATATATATATAGTACGGTGACGCGTGTGTTAATCGAATAATAATTTCGCAATGTCTTTTGACTTAAGCTCGAATAATAATTACGCAATGTCTTTTGACTTAAGCCCGATAATAATTACGGCAATGTCTTTTGACTTAAGCCCGAATAAAAGAATCAAGTATTTCAAAAGAATTAAGAAACCTTTTTGAAAGAAGAGTAACACTTGGTTTTAAAAGCTTAAGAGTTATACTAGCTTTATGGGAAGTTAGGTATAACGGCTTAAGAGAGATAAAAAGAATGATTTATTGATTTAAGAAGTTAAGAGACTTGATCTTAAAAGATAAGAGACTTGACTTAATTATATTAATGTGAATTTTGATAAAAAGTGTGAAACCTCATTCGTGAGTATTGAGTATTTTGGTTTTCAAAAGGAATGATGTGTTACTGATTTCGGAAATCAGAATGAATGCCGAACAAACCACAGCAGCGCTAATAAAGGGAAATGTATTGACTAATGAAGAATTATTAATAACCAGTAGAAGCCTCCATCTGCATAGAAGCTAAGATGAGACAAAATGATATTACATTTCCTAGATCATGGCTGCTTTAATAAGATTGTTATAAACAAGAATAACCTACTCACGTATCAGACATATGTTTCTCAAAATTGCTTTCAAAGAGAATTATATCATTAAGTGATTAATACTATGAACTACGAAACCTTTCGAAAATGAGAAACTTGAGTAATTGAAATTAGGCAAACTTGAACGTTTGGAAAAGAATGTTGTTACATGATTTTACAAAGAGAAGTGTTTTGGTTTACTTCAAAAGATAATCACTCTATTTTTATACTACGGGTATTGTGTGACTTTTGTGAAAGAAACGGATCTTTTAAAAAAGTTAATGTATGAAGTACTTTGGGGATAAAAACCCGATCTTGTTAATCAGATAGTAGAAAGTATCTTGTGCGAATAACTTGATTGTGTTGATTTGTGATAGCCTTGTAATACTTTCTTGTTGGTTTGATAAGTAAACATGCTAGGATGCTACGTGTGTTAGTATTTTGTGATGTTTGTGTAAAGGGGTTTTCCCTCGATCGCGCTTATGTTGTTTAACTATCAGCCGTTATGTTGGTATTGTACCACTCACCTTGACATGATCCCGGAGGTTAAGTTGCCCTCCAATGCGGGGTAATACTCAGGCAGTCTTTGTGACAATGATTCGAGGGTACCTCATGCGGGTACAGGGGACCTATGCGGAGCTACGAGAGTTCCAGGTTAGTGTGCGGCCTTTATGGTCATACGGTCTATGTGGCCATGCGGACGGCAAGTCCAGGCGGATGCCGGGGAGTAGCTACCCTCGATGCGGGGAATACCTCATGCGGGCCATTGGAGTGGCCTATGCGGAGCTGCGGGAAGTTCCAGGGCTAGACGCGCACATTAGATACTGCGGGCGAGTGGCCAGCTTTGATCATGTCACGGTCTAGACAGATCTCATGATACAGTTTATGACCTTGTTTGTACTGTGGGTTTTAGTAGTCGGCTATGCCTTCGTACTTACCCCGTACGGTTTTATGATGACACAGCGGACCCGTGTTCATGTATTCCTCGTGCTTTTATATCATAGATCGCCGCAGCGATGGAAGGTATTCCACGCATGATTGATGTTGTGGGCGTGAGACCCATTGTTATATTTGAGTGATGACTTTGAGGCGTGAGTCCACGACTTGACATGATCGCTTATTTATCAGGAATCGTAGTTTGGTTATCATACATGTCTCCCGCTTTATATAGATCGCTATGATTTCATTTACAATATTTTCGCCACATACTGGTACTGTTATCGACCTCCTTCGGGCCGCGTTCATGCCGCAGTTTAGGTACACCGCCGTTGATCCTAGCTCGTGGTCACAGCCAAAGATTGGGAAGCTCCGTTTCTCCGGAGGCTTGTCAGTGGTATAGTCCCCTGTCGTAGTAGGTGCTTACATTCAGGGGTATGGCGGGGCCCTGTCCCGCCATTGTTGTCATGTCACTCTTAGAGGTCTGTAGTACTGTTGTGGGCAGAGTTGTAAGTGGGATGTAACTATTCGGATTTAAGTTTTCATATATACATGCCGAAAGGCAATTTTTCTCAGATTATTATTTCATACTTCATGTTATTTCTTGTTATTATTTTATATTCCGCTGATTACTCTGATGTTGTATCACTAGGGTGCCCGGGGTAAGGCACCAGTCACGGGCCCGGGTTCGGGTCGTGACACTAAGTGTGCCTTGATAAGTACTTTGGCTTGTTTAATTGAGAATTATTCCATGTGTGCCTTGATAAGTACTTTGGCTTGATTAATTGAGAATTAGTCTAAGTGTGCCTTGATAAGTACTTTGGCTTGTTTAATTGAGAATTATTCCATGTGTGCCTTGATAAGTACTTTGGCTTGATTAATTGAGAATTATTCTATGTGTGCCTTGATAAGTACTTTGGCTTGATTAATTGAGAATTAGTCTAAGTGTGTCTTGATAAGTACTTTGGCTTGTTTAATTGAGAATTATTCCATGTGTGCCTTGATAAGTACTTTGGCTTGATTAATTGAGAATTAGTCTAAGTGTGCCTTGATAAGTACTTTGGCTTGTTTAATTGAGAATTATTCCATGTGTTCCTTGATAAGTACTTTGGCTTGTTAATTGAGAATTGCCTATGTGTGCTGGTACTAGCCGGTTGTGTGCTAGTGGTATATCATTCATTTCGGGGTCATTCCCCGGGTTTGTGGCATTTGCATATTCCATGGATTTGCTACCCACGATGCGAGGAATACCTCATGCGAGTCCGCAAGGGCTTATGCGGGTGAAATAGTCCCATGCGGGCGGGTCCAGCCTATGCGAGGAATACCTCATGCGAGTCCGTAAGGGCTTATGCGGGTGAAATAGTCTCATGCGAGGAATACCTCACGCGGGTCCACGCGACCTATGCGGGTGAAATAGTCCCAGGAGTAGGATTGCTTAATGATACTGCGGGCGGGTGGTCCTGCTTTTATCGTGAGCTTCCTAGTTTATATTGTAAGTATACTACTATTTACTCTCATGATTGCAAGGTTCAATGTGCTTACTGATGTTGTATTATATCATGGATCAGCGGTGAGGAATGATTCCACGCATGATTGATATTACGGGCGTGAGACCCATGGATATATTTGAGTAATGACTTTGAGGCACGCGTCCTCGACTTGATATGACCGCTATGTATTGTGTAATCGAGGTTGGTTATCATACATGTTGTCACGACTCGCCCGGTTCGTGGATCGTGCCTTACCCGCACCCAAGTAGTCATACATCGAGAAATCAATAATATAAAACATACAGATATGAAACAAGAGATAAGATAATAAAACAAAGCAACCAAAACGGTTGCCTTCTTGCATATATACGTAAATTTTTGAACAGTTACATCCTTACAACCCCGCCCACAACAAGATTTCATGCACTTAAGAATGTAACACAACTATGACGGACGTGGCCCGCCATACCCCCGAATGTACAAGAACCTACAACTCAGGGAAACATACCAAAAGATAAGCCTCCGGAGAAACGGAGCTTCCCAATACGCTGAACTGTGATCCTATGAGCGAGGATCAACAACCGGTGTACCTCTACCTGCGGCTTGAACGCAGCCCCCCGAAGGAGGTCAGTACAACAGGTACCAAGTATGTGAAATCAAAAATATCAGTAAACGAAATCATAATGCTAAAATAAAACAGAGACATGTATGATAACAAAACTACGCCACAACATAAAAACAGTCATGTCAAGTCAGGGACTCACGCCCTCAAAATCATCCCTCATTCCCGTGGAACTCCTTCCTCACTGCCGACAGTCTAGCTATAAATCGTGTAATACGTGTAACATGTCTCGGCCCATCTCATGGACTCGAGGTGAAATCGTATGGAATACATTCCCGGTCCATCTCATGGACTCGGTATCAAATCAGGTGGTATACATTCCCGGTTCATCCCATGAACGCGGTGTCGAGTGAAATACATTCCCGGTTCATCCCATGAACGCGGTGTCGAGTGAAATACATTCCCGGTTCATCCCATGAATGCGGTGTCGAGTGAAATACATTCCCGGTTCATCCCATGAATGCGGTGTCGCATGAAATACATTCCCGGTTCATCCCATGAACGCGGTGTCGCATGAAATACATTCCCGGTTCATCCCATGAACGCGGTGTCGAGTGAAATACATTCCCGGTTCATCCCATGAACGCGGTGTCGAGTGAAATACATTCCCGGTTCATCCCATGAACGCGGTGTCGAGTGAAATACATTCTCGGTTCATCCCATGAACGCGGTGTCGTGTGAAATACATTTAAACGCTCTTTTAAGACAGATTAAGATAATACCATGCTTTCCTTTTAAATCAAATAAGGCAATAATATGCCCTTCTTTTTAAACCAAAACACTTTCTTTCTTAAATACAAGTATCAACATTCTTTTCCAAAAGTTCAAGTTTGCCTAATTTCAAATACTCAAGTCTCTCATTTTCGAAAGGTTTCGTAGTTCATAGTCTTAATCACTTAATAACATAATTCTCTTTTAAAACGATTTGAGTAACATATGACTTATGTGTGAGTAGGTTATTCTTGTTTATAACAATCTTATTAAAGCAACGATGATCTAGGAAATGTAATACAATTTTGTCTTATCTTAGCTTCTATGCAGATGGAGGTTTCTACTGGTTTTAATATAATTACTTATTTGTCAATACATTATCCTTTATTAACGCTGCAGTGGTTCGTTCGATATCTATTCTCATTTCCAAAATCAGTAAAACATTATTCCTTTTAAAAACCAAGTACTCATTACTCACGAATGAGGTTTCACACCTTTTAACAAAATTCATATCAATTCAAGTAAGTCAAGTCGCTTATCTTTTGAGATCAAGACTCTTATCTTCTAAAATCAATAAACCATTCTTTTTATCTCTCTTAAGTCGTTATACCTAACTTCCCATAAAGCTAGTATAACTCTTAAACTTTCAAAACCAAGTATTACTCTTCTTTCAAAAGCGATTCTTAATTCTTTTGAAATACTTCAAGATTCTTATTATTTAAAACTCAAGTCAAAAGACATCAAGTAAAACCACGCTCGCTAACACACGACGTCACCGTACTATATATATATATTCTTTTAAAATATCATGCTCAAGAGGATAGGAAGAATCACATACCTCGCGACGATTATCGACTATTAGCAAATAGCTCCAAAGCATCAGAATCCGCTAGCCACTTTCCACCCTTCGAGTAGAATACGCTACTTGCGATTTTTAACCTATAATCGCCATACAAGTCTATCAACGTCTAGACTACTCAGAGAAATATTTCTAGATACGATTCCTTATTCTACGGAAAATTGGGCAAGACTTCCTACCACAAACTACACAATTCTATCAGAATACAAATTCTATGTAAGTACATTCATCTTCTTCTTTAATATTCTTCGATGTGATTTCAATTCAATTCTCTTCTTTTATACCATCCTTATATACGTCTTATACTCATTTCTATACTACTACGATGTAATTTCCAATTACAATAGAAGGACAATAGTATTTACCTCGATAAGCCCAAAATTATCCAAGTTTTAATGTCGATCCCGAGCAACGTTTAGCTCCTATTCGAACGCTCCAACCCGCTCCAAACAACCCTTAGAAGTTCTACGCAACTTCTTCTTAATACTTCAACCCGCTATGAAGATTTTCCTAGGGTTTCGTTTTTGTGATCAAGGAAGTATAATAGTATTTCTGGGCTTTTAGTATAGGTGTAACCTTGGAATACTACAAGGTATTTGGGCCAAGGTATTTTGGAATAGTAACAATACTTGGAGAATACTTTTCTACCAAAGGGGAGGGGGGGTGTATTTTACGAAAACAACTCAAGGAAAGGGGGGGGGGTTGGTTTCGGCCAAGGCTTCTCAAAGGGGGAGGGATAGCTTGGACGAAAACTACACTTAAGGGGGAGAGAGTTTTGAGACTTGAAAAATGATTTGTGGATGAAGAATAAGTCTTGCATTTGAGGGGTATTTATAGGCCAATCAATGGCCAAGATCAAGACAAGTGGGGGGGCAAGTGGAGGGTGAGGATTTGGGCAAGTTTACCTTATCCGTCTACCACACAAAATATCACAAAATATCCTACCTAATCCTTGACAAAAAACAAGGACAAAAACGTGCCCATTTCGTCCAACAATTACCGCCCACTTGATAGTGACACTTGTCACCCTCTCGTTGGTCCAAAATATTTCATCTCTCGGAAAAATCCGCAAAAATAAAAAATGTTGCAACCGTATTTTTCCCTTCGCAAAGTCTGGAAAACGTTTCGTCGGAAAACGATTCTTTTCGCTAGTTGTGCACAAATTTCGACCCTTATGCCTACTTAAGGCTAAAAACTTTTAGACGCACGCCTCACGCATATATTCCGAAATACGGGGTATAACATTCTCCCCTCCTTAGAAACATTCGTCCCGAATGTTCCTTCTCAAGACGGATAACGATAAAGTTCTTCTTAACTTAAACAAGTTGCCAATTCCACGCCTGGCCACAAAATAACACACGCGAAAAATACTTAACCCTGACCCAGAAATCATTCCTACATCACAAAAGCTTCCACCTGGTCTAAAGGATACTCCTTCGTGATCTTCACTTCACAACAAAATGATCTCCTTTATTCTGCTAACCCACGTTCACTTCTTTCCTCACTCGCCGTACTCTTCTCGAACACTTGAACTCTTTCTAGTATACGTACCATACTTCAGTCATCACTTCAGTTTCCAAAATCTCTGGAGTCACTACCTCCAAACTTGGTCATCTTACTAGCTTCAACCTCCTTTAAGGCCATTCCCGGCCTTCACGATCCGATTCTGGTCGAACATATCCACGAACTCATACGATGGTTACCTAAACCTGGGCCTAGCACCCTCGTGACCCTACCACCTGGCGGGACCACCCAGAACTGACCCCATCTTAATCCGGGCTACGGGTTGACCCGCAATACGTCCTCAACCTGACCCTCCATCGTGCCGAACTCTCTTGTTTCTTGATCCGGAACATTCTCACAACTCAAGTCAGGAAAACCTAGTGGTCTTCTTAGCTCAACTACCCTCTTTCATTTCATACCACTCCGGGACTTATCACACAAATATATCCCACGTATACTATGCACTCTGATAAAGGTCAACACAAACATAAATCTTTTACTCAAGATGGCCTCGCATCTAAGGTCTCTACGTGTAATATTCTAAGGCTCACACTTTCCCTGTCCCCAAAATTACCCTTAACCATGTTTTCTAAACACAATTTTAACATAATGCTATCTGAACATAATACTTAGCACTTCATCATATCATCTACTCATACTAGTCTCTAGAGGGGTAAGAATATACCTGTACTATCCGCTCACTCTAATCATAGGCACGCCTGCAGGCGCATAGTCAGAAGGCGATGATCCTCGCCATCGACCCTGAGGTCGCGCCATTCTCGCTCGCACCCTCCTATAAGCACGCCTCGTCACATGGCCCCGACGGTCGCAGTGAAACAAGCACCGATGAAGACGACATTCCCGGATGACGCCGCCACATCGCGCACACCGGAGGGGACATGAATTTCTGCCGCTAGAACCCGTATATCTCAGAAACTAAGCCCCGAGCTCGACCAGCTCCCGAATACCGAACGCCCCAAGATCGCGAGGACCACTGCATCTTGGCGGAGGTACATAACTAGCCTGCTGTTGAGGCGGTCCGCCTCGAAAGTTACCAAAGGACCCTGCTGTCCTGGCCCTCTTCTGCTGATCTCGGTCATTCCGTCGACCTCTCCGCTCCTCACATCCCAAAGGCATAAGTCGCATGCGGGCAATGTCCATGCCCGGCTGAAGAGCTACACCCGAACAAGCCTCTGCCAAGTAGTCATCGAGCCCGGTGATGTAGCGGTGCACTCTGTCCTCCATGTCAGCTACTAATGCGGGGATGTACCGAGCTAATGAGTCAAACTCCACATTGTACTCCCGAACCGTACGCCCGGTCTGCCTCAACGTCAAAAATCTGTCGGCCCGAGCCATTCTCATCTGTGGAGGCAAGAAATGTGCAAGAAATGCCCCGAGAACTCGTCCCATACGCTAGAAGTGCATACTCTCCGACAGCTCGCGAATCAAACCATCGATCGCGGATCACGCACCGATGCGAACCTAAGACCACCGACTGTCTCCAAGTCTTGATCACTCATGATCCGTCAGAATCGCTTGATGAACTCCTCGCGATCATCCTCGTGCCTCGACCCATAGAACTCGCGGGTTACAAATCGTAAAGTCCCGTAGCCTCAAACTATCCGATCTCGGGTGAACCACGGGTACTATCGAATCGAACTGCCGATCCAACCTATCTCGTGTCCGCCACGATCTCGCCAAGAATCGGGCCATCTCTTTGTACCCAACTCTTCCGCCGGGTTGTGGGACCGAGGCTCGTGTATCGTGGTCTCGCAGCCACCGCCGCGCTTCTAAACTCGCTGGGCCGGCGGCGCCGCAAAACTCACCGTCTCAAGCACTATCTCGTGTAATGATCGCTGCGCCCGCATTCTCTCAGATCCTACTAGCGCTCTCGCCGCCTTGCCCATATGGGCGGGTTGCCTTGCGCGAGGCATAATCGTAAAAACGAAATACGTCGAGGGGTCCAACTTATAACACTTCTAAGGCACGATCTCGTAATGAGAAGAATGGAAACCAATCCTAAATGTCTCAGCCTCCTCGATTATAGATGTGGTGCACAACACATCGATAATCAAGACTCTACTAGACACGGTGCAGACACTTTCCGAGGATTAATCGCTCGATACCACTTTTGTCACGACTGCCTCGGTTCGTGGATCGTGCCTTACCCGGGCACCCAAGTAGTCATACATCAGAGAAATCAGCGGAATATAAAACATACAGATATGAAACATGAGATAAGATAATAAAACAGGCCAACCAAAACGGTTGCCTTCTTGCATATATACATAAATTTTTGAACAGTTACATCCTTTACAACCCCGCCACAACAAGATTACTATGCACTTCTAAGAATGTAACACAACTATGACGGGACAGGGCCCCGCCATACCCCTGAATGTATAAGAACCTACAACTCAGGGAAACATACCAAAATATAAGCCTCCGGAGAAACGGAGCTTCCCAATACGCTGAACTGTGATCCTATGAGCGAGGTTCAACAACCAGACCTCTACTGCGGATGAACGCACTTCAAGGAGGTCGATAACAGTACCAAGTATGTGAAATCGAAAATATCAAACGAAATCATAACAGTCTAAAATAAAATAGGAGACATGTATGATAACAAAACTACAGTTCACAACATAAAAACAGTCATGTCAAGTCAGGGACTCACGCCCTCAAAATCATCCCTCATGCCCGTGGAACTCCTTCCTCACTGCCGGCAGTCTAGGTATAAATCGTGTGATACGTGTAACATGTCTCGGCCCATCTCATGGACTCGAGGTGAAATCGTATGGAATACATTCCCGGTCCATCTCATGGACTCGGTATCAAATCAGGTGGTATACATTCCCGGTTCATCCCATGAACGCGGTGTCGAGTGAAATACATTCCCGGTTCATCTCATGAACGCGGTGTCGAGTGAAATACATTCCCGGTTCATCCCATGAACGCGGTGTCGAGTGAAATACATTCCCGGTTCATCCCATGAACGCGGTGTCGCATGAAATACATTCCCGGTTCATCCCATAAATGCGGTGTCGCATGAAATACATTCCCGGTTCATCCCATGAACGCGGTGTCGAGTGAAATACATTCCCGGTTCATCCCATGAACGCGGTGTCGAGTGAAATACATTCCCGGTTCATCCCATGAACGCGGTGTCGAGTGAAATACATTCCCGGTTCATCCCATGAACGCGGTGTCGTGTGAAATACATTTAAACGCTCTTTTAAGACAGATTAAGATAATACCATGCTTTCCTTTTAAATCAACTAAGACAATAATATGCCCTTCTTTTTAAACCAAAACACTTTCTTTCTTAAATTCAAGTATCAACATTCTTTTCCAAAAGTTCAAGTTTGCCTAATTTCAAATACTCAAGTCTCTCATTTTCGAAAGGTTTCGTAGTTCATAGTCTTAATGACTTAATAACATAATTCTCTTTTAAAACTATTTGAGTAACATATGACTTATGTGTGAGTAGGTTATTCCAGTTTATAACAATCTTATTAAAGCAGCGATGATCTAGGAAATGTAATACAATTTTGTCTTATCTTAGCTTCTATGCAGATGGAGGTTTCTACTGGTTTTAATATAATTACTTATTTGTCAATACATTATCCTTTATTAACGCTGCAGTGGTTCGTTCGATATCTATTCTCATTTCCAAAATCAGTAAAACATTATTCCTTTTAAAAACCAAGTACTCATTACTCACGAATGAGGTTTCACACCTTTTAACAAAATTCATATCAATTCAATTAAGTCAAGTCGCTTATCTTTTGAGATCAAGACTCTTATCTTCTAAAATCAATAAACCATTCTTTTTATCTCTCTTAAGTCGTTATACCTAACTTCCCATAAAGCTAGTATAACTCTTAAACTTTCAAACCCAAGTATTACTCTTCTTTCAAAAACGATTCTTAATTCTTTTGAAATACTTCAAGATTCTTATTATTTAAAACTCAAGTCAAAAGACATCGAAGTAAAACCACGTTCAGTTAACACACGTACGTCTATATATATATATATTCTTTTAAAATATCATGCTCAAGAGGATAGGAAGAATCACATACCTCGCGACGATTATCGACTATTAGCAAATAGCTCCAAAGCATCAGAATCCGCTAGCCCTTTCCACCCTTCGAGTAGAATACGCTACTTGCAGTACTTCAACCTATAACAGTCATACAAGTCTATCAACGTCTAGACTACTCTGTAGAAATATTTCTAGATACAGATTCCTTATTCTACGGAAAATTGGGCAAAGACTTCCTACCCAAACTACACAATTCTCATCAGAAATACAGTCCCATGTAAGTACATCACTTTCTTCTTTAATATTCTTCTGATGTGATTTCAATTCAATTCTCTTCTCTTATACCATCCTTCTATATATCTTATACTCATTTCTATACTACTACAGTATGTAATTTCCAATTACAATAGAAGGACAATAGTATTTACCTCGATAAGCCCAAAATTATCCAAGTTTTAATGTCGATCCTGAGCAACGTTTAGCTCCTATTCTGAACGCTCCAACCCGCTCCAAACAAACCTTAGAAGTTCTACGCAACATCTTCTTAATACTTCAACCCGCTATGAAGATTTTCCTGTGGTTTCGTTTTGTATCAAGGGAAGTATAATAGTATTTCTGGGCTTTTAGTATAGGTGTAACCTTGGAATACTACAAGATATTTGGGCCAAGGTATTTTGGAATAGTAACAATACTTGGAGAATACTTTTCTACCAAAGAGAGGGGTGTATTTTACGAAAACAACTCAAGGAAAGCGGGGGTTGGATTCGGCCAAGGCTTCTCAAAGGGGGAGGGATAGCTTGGACGAAAACTACACTTAAGGGGGAGAGAGTTTTGAGACTTGGAAAATGATTTGTGGATGAAGAATAAGTCTTGCATTTGAAGGGTATTTATAGGCCAATCAATGGCCAAGATCAAGACAAGTGGGGGGGCAAGTGGAGGGTGAGGATTTGGGCAAGTGTACCTTATCCATCTACCACACAAAATATCACAAAATATCCTACCTAATCCTTGACAAAAAACAAGGCAAAAAACGTGCCCATTTCGTCTAACAATTACCGCCCACTTGATGGTGACACTTGTCACTCTCTCGTTGGTCCAAAATATTTCATCTCTCGGAAAAATCCGCAAAAATAAAAAATGTTGCAACCGTATTTTTCCCTTCGCAAAGTCTGGAAAACGTTTCGTCGGAAAACGATTCTTTTCGCTAGTTGTGGATAAATTTCGACCCTTATGCCTACTTAAGGCTAAAAACTTTTGTACGTACGCCCTCACGTACATACTCTGGAAATACGGGGTATAACACATGTCTCCTGTTTTGTTAGACTGTTATGATTTCATTACAGTACTTACTGCTTCACATACTTGGTACATTCTTCAGACCGACCTTCGGCCGCGTTCATGTCGCAGTTTAGGTAATGCAGCTTTGGTGATCGGCAGTGTAGGACCCGCCGAGTTTTTGGATAGCTCCTTCTGTTCGGGAGTTTATCTTTTTGGTATAAGTTCTTTCAGTACAGGCTTTTGTACAGTTATGGGTACGGCGGGACCTTGTCTCGTCATAGTTCAGTATAACTCTTAGAGGTCTGTATTCATATATGGGATTGGACTCATGCACCGTGTAGTGTCTTTTGTTTATGTATATTATGGCAGCCTTGTCGACTTTGCCTTGCACGTATGTTGGTTTTAAAAAAAATGAGGTGTTATTTAAATTTCCGCAGTTTACTTAGTTGTTATGCAGGCGGTGCCTGTGTAGGCACTACCACGCCCGGTTGGCGTGACAGAGTGGTATCGAAGCGATACCCACGGAATGTCTACATGCACCGTGTCTAGTAGAGTCTTGATTATCGGTGTGCGCGCGCCACACCCATAAACAGTGAGGCTACAGGACATTTAGGAGTTGGTTTCTATTCTTCTCACTCTAAGATCGTACATGAGTCGTGTTAGTAAGATAATTCCTCTCGATGTATTGTTGTGTTACAGTTATGCCTCCAAGGAGGGCAACAGCCGCCTAGAAGGGCAAAGGAGTAGCAGGAGCTACTAGTCAGACTCAGAGAGTTGATAGGGCTTATGCCTGTGGTATACCGATGTTGTTCCAGCCTCGGCGAGTTCTTCTGCCAGTTTTGAGGCCCCAAAGACGAGCCTCCAGCTCGATTAGGAGAAGACTATAGGTCATGAGGAAGCGATTATGTTATTGAACAAGATAGCGGTGCATAGCTTTCATCACCGGAGGCTATTCGCCAAGACATGCAGGTGTACAGAGGGTAGAGGGTTAGACCGGTTGGTTATCCCGGTGAGTTTTTGGACGAGCAGCCTCAGCAGCGAGTGAGATATTCGTCCCAGCCTACCCAGTACATACCCCCGCAGCTCACAGGTGGGATATTGGACCCCACAAGGTATTTAGGAGCCGGTCCAAGCTCCAGGGGTCGAGGTTCTCAGAGGATTTTCTCAGTCGAGGCCACTTTTTCCTCGTGCCTGATGTAGTAAGCGTCATTTGGGAAATGTCGTTATGGCACGTGTCTTTGTTTTTGTTGTGGCTGTCCGCCATATAATCGAGGGTATGTCCTTTTAGAAGAGGCACCGGTGAGGTGGCTCACCATGAGGCCAGAGTTGGTTCCTTTCCTCCACACCAAGGCCCCCAGGACAGGTGTTCGGGATGTCGACCACGTGGTAGAGGTCAGGGTGGAGTTTATAGTTCTGGCGGTCCTTCGAACCGCATAGATGACGTGACTACTGGGCAGGATCAGGAGGCAACACCTCATGGGGTTACAGGTATATTTCTATTCTTTTGAATCATAAGTGCATTGATAGATTCAGATTTTGCCCTAGCGTATATGTTTTCCCTTTGTTGCTAGCAGTTGTAAGTGATAGTAACCCCAGAGGTAGGGATACCTTGATTAGTAAAGTGAAAAGTCAGGAATGTTGACAAGAAGGGTAAGTGAACTGAGGCTATAGTTGTGTAGAGTTCACACGTAGTAATTGCCCCATGACAGTGTAAGACCGATAGGGAAGGATGTACAGTAGAAATACTTTGGCTTATGTGACGAACCTCTAGTGAATGGGAGGATAGGGTGAGAAGTACCTTGAGATAAGAGAGAGATTTATGTCACACTAAGAATGAGAAGTTAAGTGTGACGATGGGTCGGGTTATGGAATGTTATACCCCGTATTTCCAGAGTATGTACGTGAGGACGTACGTACAAAAATTTATGCCTTAAGTTAGGCTAGGAACGAAAATATTTGTGCACAACTACCAAAAAGAATTGTTTTCCGACGAAACGTTTTCCAAACTTTGCGAAGGGAAAATTACGGTTGTAACGTTGATTATTTTTGCGGATTTTTCCGAGAGATGAAATATTTTGGACCAACGGGAGGGTGACATGTGTCACCCTCAAAGTGGACGTTATTGTGGGCGGTTCTTGGACGATTTGAGGGTCAAGGAGTTGGTAGGATATTTGTGATATTTTGTGTGGTAGATGGATAAGGTACACTTGCCCAAATCCTCACCCTACACTTGCCCACCACTTGTCTTGATCTTGGCCCTTGGTTGTCCTATAAATACCCCCCCCCCCTTGGTTGAAGACTTCTTCATCCACAAAATGTTTTCTAAGTCTTGAAATCCTCCCCCCTTCTTGTGTAGTTCTCGTCCAAGTCTTCCCCCTCCCCCTTTGTGAGCCTTGGCCGAAACCTCCCCCCCAACCTTGAGAGTTATTCTCGTAAATACACCCCTCCCCCCTTGGTAGAAAAGTATTCTCCAAGTATTGTTACTATTCCAAAATACCTTGGCCCAAATACCTTGTAGTATTCCAAGGTTACCCCTATACTAAAAGCCCAGAAATACTATTATACTTCCCTTCAGTCACAAAAACGAAACTGTTATACCCCGTATTTCCAGAGTATGTACGTAGGGACGTACGTAGAAAAGTTGAAGCTTAAAGTATGCAAGGGCCGAATTTCACTTTGTGCACAACACCCGATTTGAGTCGTTTTTCGACGAAACGTTTTACACAACTCGCGTAGGATAAATTACGGCTATGTCATTTCTAATTTTTGCGGATTTTTCCGAGAGACGAAACATTTTGGACCAACGAGAGGGCGACACTTGTCACCCTCTCATTGGGGACGTTGGGCGGTAACAAGTGGACGATTGGTTGCCTATTTTGTCAAGGAGTTGGTAGGATATTTTTGTGTAGTAGATAGAATGGACACTTGCCTAAATCCTCACCCTACACTTGCCTTGCACTTGGCATCATCTTGGCCATTGGTTGGCCAATGCTTGACCTATAAATACCCCTCTATGTTGATGAACTTCTTCATCCAAATATTTTCTAAGTGTTAAAAATCCCTCCCCTCTCTTGTTAAGTTTTCGTCCAACACCCCCCTCCCCCTCTAGCCTTAGTGGCTTGGCCGAGAGCCCCCCCCCCCCTCTAAAGCAAGCCCTAGCCGAAACACCACCCCCCCTCCCTTGGTAGAAATGTTGTCTTCCAAGTATTGTTATAATGCCCAAAATACCCTAGCCCAAATCCCTTATAGTATTTAAGTAAGTAGAAGTGTGTAGCAACTTCTAAGGGTTCTTGGAGCGCATTGGAGCGTGCGGAGTAGGAGCTAAACCTTGCTCAGGAACGACTTTTATCTAGGATATTATTGGGCTTACCGAGGTAAATAACCTTATCCTCCTTTGTAATTAGAAAATACATACTGTAGAAGTATAGGAATAAGTATAAATACTTAGAAGGATATTAAAGAATAGAATTGAACTGATGTCACAGTAGAAGGGTTTAAAAGAAGAATAATAGAACTGTACTTACATAGGACTGTTTTCACAGTAGACTTGAGTAGCTCACCGGGTAGGGAAGTGCTGCCCAAATGTCCATAGAATAGCGAACCCTCTGCTTAGAGCTTTGTACAGTACAGTCTAGACGTTGATAGACGTATTTGACTGTTATAGGTCGATTCTCTGCGCGCGACATATTCAACTTGGCAGGTGGATTTCGCCGAGAAGGTATGTGATTCTTCCTATCCTCTTGAGCATGATATTTTAAAGAATATGTATATAGTACGGTAGACGTACGTGTGTTAACTGAATAATAATTACGGCAATGTCTTCGGACTTAAGCCTGAATAATAATTACGGCAATGTCTTTTGACTTAAGCCTGAATAAAAAGAATCTGAAGTAGTTCAAAAGAATTAAGAAACCTTTTTAAGAGTAACACTTGGTTTTAAAAGCTTAAGAGTTATACTAGCTTTATGGGAAGTTAGGTATAACGGCTTAAGAGTGATAAAAAGAATGATTTATTGATTTAAGAAAATAAGAGACTTGACTTAATTATACTAATGTGAATTTTGTTAAAAAGTGTGAAACCTCATTCGTGAGTAATGATGTCACGACCCGTTCCGGGGCCCGTGACTGGTGCCTTACCGGGGCACCCAAGTAGTCATACATCAGAGTAACCAGCGGAATATAAAACAAGACAGGAAACAGTTTATAAAGTAAGAAAGCTTTATCGATGAAAAGCTTGCCTTTCGCATAATATAAATAACTCAAGTTTTGCGATACATCCCAACTGCATAATAGTACTACTGCACCTCTAAGGAAGTAAACAACTATGGCGGGACGGGGCCCGCCATACCTCGATCAGACAAAACTATCTACACACAGGAGATCATACCCAAAAGTAGAGCCTCCGAGAAGATGGAGCTCACGACACCAACGCAAAGATCCTAAGGATGTGGATCTAGCACCGCTTGCCCTTACCGCGGCATGAACGCACCCGGGCGAGGTCAAGACAACAGTACCAAGTATGTGAAACTATAAGGAATGAAATGAAATCAAAGTATTTAAAACCTTTTCACAAATACAATCAGTTCAATTTGCACATAGTGCCACATCACAAACAACAACGGAATGGAAAGATCAGAATGTGTCTATTCTAGACCGCGAATGATCGGGCAAGGCCAATCGCCCATAGTATCATTCTGCGTGCCTAGTCCTCGACTTTCGCACCGCATAGTCACACGTGACCGCATGAGGTAGCCCTCGCGATCGGGGCAGCCAACCCCGATCCGCCTAGGCTCCCGCAGCCCGCATAGCCTCAAAAGACCGCGTAGTCTCAACAGCATCGCATAGGAATCCTCGCGATCGTGCTAGACGCCGAATGATCAATCCCGAGCATACCGCTGCCCGCATAGTCTCACAGACCGCATAGCCGTATAGACCAAGATCAAGCGGCAAGCCCTGTATAATAGTCAAGGGTAGGTGATACAAGAATAAAGACAACGGACTTACGGTTAGCAACGTAAGCACGGCAAGAATGACCCTTACACAAAGATTACAAGACACTAACACAGTAGCATCATGATATGTCTACTTATCAAACAATCTTACTACACTTAACAGATCAATACAAGGCTTTTATAAACAAACAAGTAAATAGCCTTTTTATCATTCTTAAGTTGTTATACCTAACTTCCCATAAGGCTAGCATAACTCTTAAGCCTTTGTTAAAAAAACCAATTATTTATCTTCATTAAAAATGATTCGAGATTCTTTGAAATGTTTTCGCTTCTTTGTTATTCGTGCTTAAGCGTGAGGCATTGCCATAAGTATTATTCAAAGCTTAAGCCGTGAGGCATTGCCATAAGTATTATTCGAGCTTAAGTCAAAGACATTGCCGTAGTTATTATTCGCTAACACATGTACGCTCACCGCACTATATATTGTAAAATATCATGCTTTAGGAAGAATCACATACCTTCTCAAATAAAACCACCGCCAAGTTGAATATGTCGCAGCAGAGTCAACCTATAATAGTCACAGACATCAATCAAAGTCTAGACTACTCAAGGTCATTCTAAACAGAGGGTTCATAATTCTACGGTAAGTCGGGCAAGACAACCCTACCCATGAGCTATGTAAGTTCATCAGGAAAACAAATTCTAAGTGAGTACAGTTCAATTATTCTTCTTTAAACCCTTCATCGTGATAACAGCTCAATTCTATTCTGTGATATTCTTCTAAGTATCTAATACTTGTTCTAATACTACAACGGAAGTATTCTCTAATTCAAAAGAGGTTAGGATTAGTTACCTCGGTAAGCCCAATAATATCCTAGATAAAGTCGCACTGAGCAAGGTTTAGCTCCTAAGTTGTACGCCCAGAGTCTAAGAAACCTTAGAAGTTCTTCACAACTTCTACCAAAGACTAAGGGAATTGGGCTAGGTATTTTGGGCATTATAACGATACTAGAAGACAACTTTTCTACCAAGGAGGGGGTAGATTTTGGCTAGGCTAGGGGTTAGGCCCTACCAAACTCACAAGGAGGGAAGGGGTGTTGGACTAAAAGCTCACAAAGGGAGCGGGGAGGATTTTTCAAGACTTGAAGATTTGTGGATGAAGAACTCTTCATCTTGGGGGTATTTATAGGTCGAAGTGGCCAACCAATGGCCAAGATTAAGACAAGTGCAAGGCAAGTGTAGGGTGAGGATTTAGGCAAGTGTCCTTGGCCAACTTGCACACAAAATATCCTACCAACTCCAAGACAAAAGAAGCCAACCCAATCGGCCCTATTGCCGTGTCAAGTCCACCAATTGGAGGGTGACAAGTGTCGCCCTCCCGTTGGTCCAAAATGTTTCGTCTCTCGAAAAATCCGCAAAAATACTAAATGACATAGTCGGAATTTTCTACGAAAGTCGTGGGAAACGTTTCGTCGGAAAACGATTCTTCTAGTGTGTTGTGCACAAATAAAACGTCCAAGGCTAACTTTAAAGCCAAACTTTTATGCGTATTCCTTACGTACATACTGAAATACGGTATAACATTCTCCTCCTTAGAAACATTCGTCCCGAATGTTCCTTCTCAAGACGATTATCGAAGAAGCTTAAACAGCTAGCAAATGCCACACACGCCACAAAACAACACTTAGGCATAAATGATAATGGAAATTTACAAGTAGGAAAGTGAATTACCGGAGGTGTGGGAAAAGGTGAGGATACTTCTGTCTCATGTCCTCTTCGCTTCCCACGTCATCTCCTCTCGAGCTCGTTCCGCCACAAGACTTTGACGGAAGCCACGCCCTTCGCCCGCAGACGCCTAACTCGACGATCGACTATCGCTATGGAATCTCTCATACGATAACCCCTGGTCACTGGACATCGTCAATCGGGTGTACCCTAGATGGATCCCCGATACATCTCCTCAAAGATAGATACGTGAAACACGATGCACCGCCTCCGGACGGACGGCAGATCCAACTCAGAGCAACCTTGCCTACCTCGCGACAACTGAAACGCCCAATGTACTGGGCCGAAGTTTCCCTTCTTCCCGAATCTCATCACACCCTTCATGGGTGACACCTTTAGGAAAACCCAATCATCTATCGCGAACTCGGATGCCGACGACGATGATCTCGTGATACGACTTGCCGACTCGAGTCATTAATAGTCGCTCTGATAAGCTTCACCTTATCCACCGCTCACGCACCAAATCTGGTCCCACTAGCCGCACTCTCGCCCACATCGAACCAACCTATAGGCGATCTGCACTTCCTCCCATACAAGGCCTCATAAGGCGCCATCCGAATCCGGAGTGGTAGCTATTATTATACGCAAACTCAACTAGAGGCAAATGATCCTCCCAACTACCATCGGTCAATAACACAAAGCTCGCAAAGATATCCTCAAGAGTCGGATAGTGCGCTCTGCCCGTCTGCTCTGCGTGGATGAAATGCAGATTCGTGCTCACCGGCCCCTAAACCTCTTCGAAAGACCTCCGAAGTTAGCCAGAACCGGGCTCCTCTCCGATATGATCGAAATAGGGACTCCATGCACCGACGATCTCTGATGTAAAGTCGGCATAATCCTCACCAAAAGTCGTCCGGACGGAAGAAAGTGGGCTGATTTCACACCGTCGACGATAACCCATATAGAATCATGTCTCCTCCGAGTGCGGTAATCCCGTGATAAAGTCCATGTTGATTACCTCCCACTTCCGTGTCGGGATCTCAATCGTCAGAACAAGCCACCGTGCCTCGTGCTCTACCTTCACCGCGACAACACGCACCGAGCTACGAACTCTGCAACGCTCTCTTCAAGCCATCCCACCAATACACGATCTAAGGTCGTGGTACATCTTGGTCGACCGGATGGATAGAGTAACGCTGCTACCGTGTGCTTCCCCAAGAACTCGCCAAGTCCTCAAACATCCGAACACATACCGCCTCAAACCTTAGCACCCCATCGTGCTACCAAAAGGACCCTTGCCCTCACGAAGAGTCAGATCACGATATCGAATCAAAGCCGATCTCGAATCGTTGCCTCTTCACCTCCTCGACGATGGAAGACTCGCAACCTCACGAACTCTAACCCCACCGCTATCGTAATCAATCAAACGGACACCAAGGCTCGCTAATCGATGCAAATCACGAACCATGTCCCTCCTATCTAGCCGCACATCCGATAGGCTCCCATCGACCTACGACTAAGAGCATCCGCCACAACATGGCCTTCCTCGTGGTACAGATATCAACATCGTAATCCTTAAGCAACTCCAACCACCGCCTCTCGCCATAAGTTCAGCTCCTCTCGCTGAAGATATACCGAGGCTCTTGTGGTCTGTATAAATATCCACGTGAACCCCATACAAATAGTGCCTCCAGATCTTCAAAGCGTCAATTACGGCTGCCAACTCCAAATCATGGGTGGGGTAGTTCCTCTCGTGTTTCTTCACCGCCGGATGCATATGCTATAACCCCGCCATGCTGCATCAACACACATCCCAACCCGATGCTCGACGATCACAATACACGACATAACCGTCTGACCTCCGGAAGAGTAAGAACGGGCGGTCGCCCTTCTTTCAAGAATCGAAACCCCGCCACAAGCATCACCATCAAACTTGGCCGCTTTCCGAGTCACCTAGTCAATGGTGCGTAGATAGAAGCAAACTTCTCCACGAACCGCCGATAATATCCTCGCAAGGCCCGTAAAATCGCGAACCTCGCCGAGTAGTAGGTTCAGGCCAAGTCCTCGATCGCCGATTCGCCGATCCACTGAATGCCATCACCCGGCAATATGCCCAAGAAACGCCATCAAGTCAACCAAAACTCACATTTGGAAAACTTGGCGTATAATCGCTGGTCCCGAGAATCACAAGACAGCCTCAAATGCTCGCATGCTCCCGCCTGGCGAGAATAAACCAGATATCATCAATGAACACTATCACAAACGCGGTTCCAAAATGGTTTGAACACTCGGTTCATCAAATCCATGAATACCGCACGAGCATTGGTCAACCCAAAAGACATGACCAACTCATAATGCCCGCACGTCCGAATGCGATCTAGGGACATCCACCTCTCTCGACACGAACTCGATGATAGCCCAACGCAGATCAATCTTGGAGAAACATCTCGCGCTCGCAATCGTCGAACAAATCATCAATCCCGGGAAGGGGTATTCGTTTAATGGTCACTTTGTTCACCGTCAGTAGTCAACACACATGCGCAGCGCCCCGCCCTTCTTCTTCACGAACAATACCGCGCTTCTGGGAGAAACACTAGGTCCGATAAAACCTTCTCCAAAGAAATCTCTAAGCCGATCCTTCAACTCTCTCAACTCGCAGTGCCATCCTGTATGGCGGAATGGAAATAGCCGAGTGTCCGCAATATGTCAATACAAAACTCAATCTCCTCTCGTGAGGATACCCGGAGGTCATCCGAAACACGCCCGGGAACTCACGACCATCGAATCGATCAAAATCTGGTACCGCAGCCTTCAGATCAAACACCCGAACGAGATGGTAGATATACCCTTCTCAGACATCTTCCTAGCCTTGAGGTAGGAAATAAACCTACCCTACGATACCGTGCTCCTCCCACTCAACAACCGACTCTCAGAAATCGAACCGCATTACTCTCTCTCAGCTTACATTGGCGTAGCTAAGCTAGCCAATCCATCCCCATAATCACGCCGAAGTCAATCATCTCCAACTCTATCAAGTCGGCTAGGTCCGACGATCGCAGATGGTCACAGACAAGCTCTATATACCCGTCGAGCTACCACCGAATCACCCATCGCGTAGCTACCTCGAAAGTGGTCTATGGACTCGTGCTCTATCCCTATCCTACTAGCAACAAGGAGATATATAGGACCAGTAGAACCCGATCTATCAAAGCATACACACCAAACCCGAACCGATAAGGTACCCGTGGACGACATCGTGAGGCCTCACGATCCCGCTTACCGACAAAGCATAAATGCGTTCAGGACCGCTAGACCGACTCGCGCCACGACCGCCGCGACCCGCTGATCCATGTGTACCTTGCCTCCGGGCGAGTAATCGCTGTGGATGAAGAAGCGCAATGCACTCGTAGGCCGAGCCCTACCACCGCCGCCGGCCGGACAAACTTCGCAAAGTGACCTGCCGCCACAAGTATAGCAAGCTCCCGAGTACGCCCCGTAATGGTATTCGCCACAACGGGCACACCGAGCGCACTCGAACGGTTAGCACCCTGCTACCCCGAAATCAAGTCCTGGCCTCGACCGCCCCGACCGCCTGGGCCGGGCTGAAAATGAGGTAGAGCGCTCGCTACCGCCGTGGTGCAAAATCCGACTTGGCGATGCCGCCACCACGAGGACCACCAAAAGAACCGCCGCTTGGCCTTCTTCGCCGCTGATATCGCTCTACCCGGCGGTCTCGCGCCTCGCATCCTAGTGCATGGGCTCGCACGCGGTAATGTCCATACCCCGAAGAGAAACACCCGCATACGACTCGCCATATAATCATCTAGCCCGTGGCGTAGCGGTGTACCCTATCCTCCATATCTGCTACCAATGCCGGGACATATCTAGCCAAAGAATCAAACTCGACATTGTATTCTCGACGGCAAGGCCTCGCCGCAGCCAGCAAGAATCTATCACCGTGCCCTCCTCATCCGCGGAGGCAAGAAGTGTGAGAAAAGCCTCAAAACTCATCCCATACTGCCGAGGTGCATGCTCTCCCGAAAGCTCCCATGAATCAAACCAATCGATCGCGGTGTCACGCAGCCGATGCGAACCGAATGTCACGCCTCGCCTCCAAGCCCCGATCACCCGCATAATCCTCTGCGGTGACGGATGAACTCCTCGCGATCATCCTCCCGCCTCGACCAGAAACTCTGGCGGGCTACAACTCAAGAAATCTCGCACCTCAAACTATCTCGCCTCGGTGCACTACGGTGCGACGAGCCGAGCCGAACTGCCGTGATCCGGGCCTCTCTCAGACGGGCCACAACTTTAGCCAATAGCCGGGCCATCTCCTGTACCTAACCTCCGCCCAGCCGTGGGATGCGCGGTACTGTGGTCTCGCTGGGCCACAAGCGTCATAGAACTCGCCGTCTCGGTATAGATCGGGCCTGAGCCCTCGTAACTCGGGTGTCTCGCTAGCAGCCTCTCGCCGCCTTGCCCTTCTCGGCCCGGTTGCCTTACGTGAGGCATAATCAGCATAGAAAGGAATACGTTAGAGGGTCCAACCTATAACACGCCTCTAAAGCACGATCTCAGAATGAGAAGAATGGAAACCAATCCTAAATATCCTATAGCCTCCTGATTATTAGCGTGGTGCACAACACACCGATAATCAAGACTCTACTAGATACGGTCTGTAGACACTTTCCGAGGATTAATCGCTCGATACCACTTTTGTCACGACCTGCCCGGCTCGTGGATCGTGCCTTACCGGGGCACCAAAGTAGTCATACATCATAGTAACCAGCGGAATATATAAAACAAGACAGGAAACAGTTTATAAAGTAAGAAACAGTTTATCTGATGAAAAGCTTGCCTTTCGCATAATATAAATAACTCAAGTTTTGCGCTACATCCCAACCGCATAATAGTACTACTGCACCTCTAAGGAAGTAAACAACTATGGCGGACAGGCCCCGCCATACCCCGATCTGCACAAAACTATCTACAATACAGGAGATCATACCCAAAAGTAGAGCCTCCGAGAAGATGGAGCTCACGACACCAACGCAAAGATCCTAAGGATGTGGATCTAGCACTGCTGCCCTTACCGCAGATGAACGCAGCCCCGGGCGAGGTCAAGACAACAGTACCAAGTATGTGAAACTATAAGGAATCAAATGAAATCAAAGTATTTAAAACCTTTTCACAAATACAATCGCTCAATTTGCACATAGTGCCACATCACAAACAACAACAGATATGGAAAGACTGTAACAGGTCTATTCTAGACCGCGAATGATCGAAGCAAGGCCAATCGCCCATAGTATCATTCTGCGTGCCTAGTCCTGGACTTTCGCAGCCCGCATAGTCACACGACCCGCACGAGGTAGCCCTCGCATCGGGGCAGCCAACCCCGATCCGCCTAGGCTCCCGCACTCGCATAGCCTCAAAAGACCGCGTAGTCTCAACAGACCGCATGGAATCCCGCATCGTGCTAGACGCCGGAATGATCAATCCGGAGCATACCGCTCCGCATAGTCTCACAGACCGCATAGCCGTATAGACCAAGATCGAAGGGCAAGCCCTGTATAATAGTCAAGGGTAGGTGATACAAGAATAAAGACAACGGACTTACCGTTAGCAACGTAAGCAAAGCAAGAATGACCCTTACACAAAGATTACAAGACACTAACACAGTAGCATCATGATATGTCTACTTATCAAACAATCTTACTACACTTAAGAGATCAATACAAGGCTTTTATAAACAAACAAGTAAACAGCCTTTTTATCATTCTTAAGTTGTTATACCTAACTTCCCATAAGGCTAGCATAACTCTTAAGCCTTTGTTAAAAAAACCAATTATTTATCTTCTGTTAAAAATGATTCAGTATTCTTTTGAAATGTTTTCAGTTCTTTGTTATTCAGGCTTAAGCCGTGAGGCATTGCCATAAGTATTATTCAGGCTTAAGCCGTGAGGCATTGCCATAAGTATTATTCAGGCTTAAGTCAAAGACATTGCCGTAGTTATTATTCGATTAACACACGTACGCTTCACCGTACTATATATTGTAAAATATCATGCTTTAGGAAGAATCACATACCTTCTCAGCGAAAACCACCTGCCAAGTTGAATATGTCGCGCGCAGAGAGTCAACCTATAATAGTCACAGACATCAATCAAAGTCTAGACTACTCTGAAGGTCATTCTAAACAGAGGGTTCATAATTCTACGGTAAGTCGGGCAAAGACAACCCTACCCATGAGCTATGTAAGTTCATCGTGAAAACAAATTCTAAGTGAGTACGATTCAATTATTCTTCTTTTAAACCCTTCATCGTGATAATAGTTCAATTCTATTCTGTGATATTCTTCTAAGTATCTAATACTTGTTCTAATACTACAACAAGAAGTATTCTCTAATTCAAAATAGGGTTATTATTAGTTACCTCGGTAAGCCCAATAATATCCTAGATAAAGTCGCGCCTGAGCAAGGTTTAGCTCCTAAGTTGTACGCCCCGGTAGCTCCAAGAAACATTAGAAGTTCTTCACAACTTCTACCAAAGACTAAGGGAATTGGGCTAGGGTATTTTGGGCATTATAACGATACTAGAAGACAACTTTTCTACCAAGGGAGGGGGGGTAGATTTCGGCTAGGCTAGGGGGGGTTAGGCCCTCGGCCAAACTCACAAGGGGAGGGAAGGGGTGTTGGACGAAAAGCTCACAAAGGGAGAGGGGAGGATTTTTCAAGACTTGGAAGATTTGTGGATGAAGAACTCTTCATCTTAAGGGGGGTATTTATAGGTCAAGAAGTGGCCAACCAATGGCCAAGATTAAGACAAGTGCAAGGCAAGTGTAGGGTGAGGATTTAGGCAAGTGTCCTTGGCCAACTTGCACACAAAATATCCTACCAACTCCAAGACAAAAGAAGCCAACCCAATCGGCCCTATTGCCGTGTCAAGTCCACCAATCGAGGGTGACAAGTGTCGCCTCCCGTTGGTCCAAAATGTTTCGCCTCTCTAAAAATCCGCAAAAAATACTAAATGACATAGTCGGAATTTTCTACGAAAGTCGTGGGAAACGTTTCGTCGGAAAACGATTCTTCTAGTGTGTTGTGCACAAATAAAACGTCCAAGGCTAACTTTAAAGCCAAACTTTTTGTACGTATTCCCTTACGTACATACTCTGGAAATACGGGGTATAACAAATGAGTATTTTGGCTTTCAAAAGGAATGTTGTTTTACTTATTTCGGAAATCAGAATGAATGTCGAACAAACCACAGCAGCGCTAATAAAGGGAAATGTTTTGACTAATAATGTATTATTAAAACCAGTAGAAACTTCCATCTGCATAGGAGCTAAGATGAGACAAAATGATATTACATTTCCTAGATCATGGCTGCTGTAATAAGATTGTTATGAACAATAATAACCTACTCACACATAAGATATATGTTTCTCGAATTGTTTTAAAGGATTAAAACTATGAACTACGAAACCTTTCGAAAATGAGAAACTTGAGTCATTGAAATTAGGCAAACTTGAACGTTGGGAAAAGAATGTTGTTACTTAATTTTACAAAGAGAAGTGTTTTGATTTACTTCAAAAGATAATCACTCTATTTTTATACTACGGGTATTGTGTGACTTTTGTGAAAGAAACGGATCTTTTAAAAGAGTAATACATGAAGTACTTTGGGGCTAAAAACCCGAACTTGTTAACATAATGTAGAAAGTACCTTGTGTGAATAACTTGATTGTATTGATTTGTGATAGTCTTGTAATACTTTCTTGTTGACTTGATAAGTAAACATGTTAGGATGCTACGTGAGTTAGTATCTTGTGATGTTGTGTGAAGGGGTTTTCCCTTGTTGTGCTTAGGTTGTTTAACGATAAGCTGTTATGTTAGTATTATATCACTCATGATTCCGGGGGTTAAGCTGCCCTCCGATGCGGGGTAGACTCAGGCGGATCTGTGTGACCTATGATTTGAGAATACCTTATGCGGGTCCGTGTGGCCTGCGCGAATCGCGGGAGTTCCGTGTTAGTGTCGCGCCTTTGTGGTCATGCGGTCTATATGGCCATGCGGACGGCGAATCCAGGACGCTGCCGGGGAGTAGCTACCCTCGATGCGGGGAATACCTCATGCGGGCCATTGGAGTGGCCCATGCGGAGCTACGGGAAGTTCCAGGGCTAGAAGCGCACATTAGATACTGCGGGCGAGTGGCCAACTTTGATCATGTGACGGTCTAGATAGATCTCATGATACAGTTTACGACCTTGTTTGTACTGTGGGTTTTAGTAGTCGGCTATGCCTTCGTACTTACCCCGTACGGTTTTATGATGACATAGGTAGGACCTGGTGTTCATGTGTATTCCTTGGTGCTTTTATATCATAGACTGCCGGCAGTGAGGAAGGTATTCCACGGGCATGATTGATGTTGTGGGCGTGAGACCCATTGTTACATTTGAGTGATGACTTTGAGGGCGTGAGTCCCTGACTTGACATGACTGCTTATTTATCAGGAATCGTAGTTTTGGTTATCATACATGTCTTACGCTTTATATAGACTACTATGATTTCATTTACGTGATTTTCGCCACATACTTGGTACTGTTATCGACCTCCTTCGGGGCCGTTCATGCCGCAGTAAGTACTCCTACCGTTGATCCTCGTTCTTAGGATCACCGCTTCAGCGTTGGAAAAGCCCGCTTTCTCCGCAGGCTTAGCATTTTGGTATGGTCCCCTGTCGTTGTAGATATTTGTATTCAGGGGTATGGCGGGGCCCTGTCCCGCCATTGTTGTTTTAAACTCTTAGAGGTCTGTAGACCTGTGGTAAGGTTGGGATGTAACTGTTCATTTTGGGGCATTATATACATATATGCCGAAAGGCAACTTTTTCCCAGAAACTGTGTCTTATTTATACTGTTTCATATCTTGGTTGTTTTATATTCCGCTGATTTCTCTGATGTATGACTACTTGGGTGCCCGGGTAAGGCACCAGTCACGGGCCCCGGAACGGGTCGTGACAGAAACCCTAAGAAAAATCTTCATAGCCGGTTGAAGTATTAAGAAGAAGTTGCGTAGAACTTCTAAGGGTTGTTTGGAGCGGGTTGGAGCACCCAGAGTAGGAGCTAAACGTTGCTCAGGATCGACATTTAACTTGGATAATTTTGGGCTTATCGAGGTAAATACTCTTGTCCTTATATTGTAATTGGAAATTACATACGGTAGTAGTATAGAAATGAATATAAGATTCATTGAAGGATATTACAGAAAAAACTTGAACTGAAATCACATCAGAAGAATATTAAAGAAGAAGATTAAACTGTACTTACATAGGACTGTATTTACAGTAGACTTGTGTAGTTTAACGGGTAGGGAAGTGCTGCCCGATTTTTCTGTAGAAAAGAGAACCCCCCCCTGCATAGAATATTCTACAGAGTAGTCTGGACGTTGATAGACGTATATGGCCTTTATAGGTTGAAAGTTCTGCGAGTAGCATGTCCTACTTGAAAGGTGAACAAGGCTAGCCGGGTTATAGTCGTGGAGCGTTTTGCTAATAGTCGATAATCGTCGCGAGGTATGTGATTCTTCCTATCCTCTTGAGCATGATATTTTTAAAAGAATATATATAGTACGGTAGATGTACGTGTGTTAAATGAACGTGGTTTTACTGCGATGTCTTCTGACTTGAGTCTAATAATAAAGAATCTTGAAGTATTTCAAAAGAATTAAGAACCGTTTTTGAAAGAAGAGTAATACTTGGTTTTAAAAGCTTAAGAGTTATACTAGCCTTATGGGAAGTTAGGTATAACGACTTAAGAGAGATAAAAGGAACGGTTTACTTAATTGTTTATAAACGCCTTGTATTGATTTCGGAAATGAGAATAAGTATCGAACAAACCACTGCAGCGCTAATAAAGGGAAATGTATCAACTAATTAAGTATTATTATAACCAGTAGAAACCTCCATCTGCATAGAAGCTAAGATGAGACAAAATGATATTACATTTCCTAGATCATGGCTGCTTTAACAAGATTGTTATAAACAAAAATAACCTACTCACACATAAGACATATGTTTCTCAAATTGTTTTAAAAGGAGAATTATATTATTAAGTGATTAAAACTATGAACTACGAAACCTTTCGAAAATGAGAAACTTGAGCATTTGAAATTAGGCAAACTTGAACGTTTGGAAAATAATGTTGTTACTTAGGGAAGTGTTTTGGTTTACTTAAAAAGATAGTCACTCTATTTTTATACTCCGGGTATTGTGTGACTTTTGTGAAAGGAACGGATCTTTTAAAGAGTTAATGTATGAAGTACTTTGGGGATAAAAACCCGAACTTGTTAACATAAAGTAGAAAGTACCTTGGGTGAATAACTTGATTGTGTTGGTTTGTGATAGCCTTGTAATACTTTCTTGTTGATTTGATAAGTAAACATGTTAGGATGCTACGTGTGTTAGTATCTTGTGATGTTGTGTAAGAGGGTTATTCTTGTTGTGCTTACGTTGTTAAACGTTACGCCCGTTGTACTGTTATTATATCACATACCCCCTTGACTTGTTATACCGAGGGCTTGCCACCCTTGATGCGGGTCTATACGGCCTATGCGGTCTGTGTGACTATGCGAAGCAACGGTATGCTCCAGGATTGATCATTCCGGGTGTATTATCCCGATGCGAGGAGTGCCTTATGCGGTCTGTGTGAATATGCGGTCTATGTGACTGTTATACCCCGTATTTCCAGAGTATGTACGTAAGGACGTACGTAGAAAATTTGAGCCTTAAAGATTTGGCAAGTTTCGAAATTTGGGCACAAGTGCCAAAAAGAATCGTTTTCGACGAAACGCTTTACTAGACTTCGCGGGAAAATTCCGGCTATGTCATTTCTAATTTTTGCGGATTTTTCCGAGAGACGAAACATTTTGGACCAACGAGAGGGCGACACTTGTCACCCTCTAATTGGAGCACGTTTTGGGCGGCATGGACGAGGGTCGGGAGTTGGTAGGATATTTGTGCAAGTTGGTGTGGTAGATGGATAAGGTGCACTTGGCTTAATCCTAGCCCTACACTTGCCTAACACTTGGATGGATCTTGGCCATTGGTTGGCCATTGCTTGACCTATAAATACCCCCCCTTAGTGATGAACTTCTTCATCCAAAAATTGTTCCAAGTCTTGAAATCCTCCCCCCCCCCCTTCTTGTGGTTCTCGTCCAACCCTTGGAGAAAACCTTAGCCGAAACCCTTCCCCCTTGTGAGCCTAGCCGAGGCAAACCCCCTCCCCTTTGAGAAGCTTTGGCCGAGAGGGTCCCCCCCCTAGCCTTGTTGTTTTCGTATAATACCCCCCTTTGTGGTATAGAAATACTCTCCAAAGTATTGTTATAATGCCCAAATACTTTAGCCCAAATACCTTGTAGTACTTTCCAAAGTTACCCCTATACGTAGAGCCCGGAAATACTATTATACTTTCCTTTAGCCACTAAACAAAACCCTAAGGAAAACCTTCATAGTCGGTTGAAGTGTTAAGTAGAAGTTGCGTAGAACTTCTAAGGGTTGTTTGGAGCGGGTGAGCCAAGATGAGTAGAGCTTAACGTTGCTCAGGAGCGACATTAAACTTGGATAATTTTGGGCTCATCGAGGTAAATACTACTGTCCTTCTATTGTAATTGGGAATTACATACTGTAGTAGTATAGAAATGAATATAAGATTCATAGAAGAGAATTGAACTGTAATAGAAGGATATTACAGAATAGACTTGAACTGAAATCACGTCAGAAGAATATTAAAGAAGTAGTTTAAATCAGACTTACATAGGATCAGTATTTACTGATGATGATACCTTTATTGGTTGAATGTTCTCGCAAGTAGTATGTGCTACTTAGAAGGTGGACAAGGCTAGCCGGGTTATAGCCGAGGAGCGTTTTGCTTATAGTCGATAATTGTCGCGAGGTATGTGATTCTTCCTATACTCTTGAGCATGAAGTATTTTAAAAGAATACATATAGTACGGTAGACGTACGTGTGGCAATGTCTTTTGACTTAAGCCTGAATAATATGTATATATAATATGGTAGACGTCGTGCTAACGAATATAGTTGTACGACAATGTCTTTTGACTTAAGCCTGAATAATAAGAACCTTGAAATATTTTAAAAGGAATATATATATAGTACGGTAGACGTACGTGTGTTAACTGAATGTAGTGTTACGGCAATGTCTTTTGACTTAAGCCTGAATAAGAAGAATCTTGAAGTATTTCAAAAGAAATAAGAAACCTTTTTAAAAGAAGAGTAATACTTGGTTTTGAAAACATAAGAGTTATACTAGCTTTATGGGAGGTTAGGTATAACGTCTTAAGAGAGATAAAAAGAATGGTTTACTGATTTTTAGAAGTTAAGAGACTTAATCTTAAAAGATAAGAGACTTGACTTAATTTGTATTGATATGAAGTTTGTTAAAAGTGTGAAACCTCATTCGTGAGTAATGAGTACTTGGTTTTTAAAAGGGGATAATGTTTTACTGATTTCGGAAATCAGAATGAGTACCGACAAACCACTGCAGCGTTAATAAAGGAAAATGTATTGAATAATGAAGTATTATTAAAACCAGTAGAAACCTCCATCTGCATAGAAGCTAAGATGAGACAAAATGATATTACATTTCCTAGATCATGGCTGCTTAATAAGATTGATTATGAACAAGAATAACCTACACTCATATAAGGCATATGTTTCTCAGATTGTTTAAAAGAGAATTATATTCTTAAATGATTAAGACTATGAACTATGAAACTCTTCTAAAATAAAGAGACCTGAGTAATTGAAATTAGGCAAACTGGAACTTTAGGGGAAATAATGTTGTTGAAAAGGAAAGTGTTTTGGTTTACCTAAAAATGTGAGTCACTCTATTTTTATACTACGGGTATCGGGTGACCTTTATAAAAGTAATGGATCTCTTTAAAAGGAATTTAACGCACGTAGTACTTTAGGGTTAAAACCCGGACTTTGATATAAAATGGAAGTACTTTGAGTTGTGTATAACATGCCTATGCCTGTTGTTGTATAACTTGCCTATGCTTGTTGTTGTGTAACCCGACTATGCTTGTTGTGATAGCCTTTTTGTGCAAGAATTGTGTTTCTATACTACCGCGTCTCTCGATGGAGGGCCGATTGACTTGTTGAGAGCTTACTTGGACGTACCGGCAGTGACGGAAGATTCCACGGGTATGCTTCCATTATTATTGTTACATGGGCATGTCTGCACCGACGCACTCGGGCATGTGGCTACGCGCAGGTTGATTACGATATATGGTTATTATTGTTACATGGGCATGCTCGCACCGGCGCACTCGGCATGTGGCCATGCGGCAGGGTTGATTACCCGATATATTGTTGTTGATGTTACATGGGCATATCTGCACCGATGCATAATTTCGGGGGCATGTGGCCATGCGGCAGGGTTGACCACCCAGTATATTGTTGTTGATGTTACATGGACATGTCTGCACCGATGCAGAATTCCGGGGGCATGTGGCCATGCGGCATTGTTATTATTGTTGCATCATGGACATGCTCGCACCGGCGCACTCGGGGCATGCGGCCATGATGCGAACATGATTGATGTTGTGGGCGTCAGACCCATAGTTATATAATTGAGTGATGACTTTGAGGGCGTGAGTCCCTGACTTGACTGCTTTTATGTTGCGTACTGTAGTTTGGTTATCATACATGTCTCCTGCTTTATATTGACTGTTATGATTTAACTGCAGTATTTTCAGTTTCACATATTTGGTACCTGTTGTACTGACCTCCTTCGGGGGGCTGCGTTCATGCCGCAGGTATGAGTACACCGGTAGTTGATCCTCGCTCGTAGGATCACGGCCAGTATTAGGAAGCTCCGCTTTCTCGGAGGCTTATTCTTCGTATGTGTTCCACGAGTTGTAGGTTCTTGTACATTCGTGGTATGGCGGGCCCCGCCCCGTCATGGTTGTTGTAAATCTTAAGGTGCAGTAATCTTTTGTGGCGAGTTTGTAAAGGATTAAACTGTTCGGGTTTTTATGTATTTATATGCAGAAGGCAACTGTTTTGGTTGGCCTGTTTATATATAATATCTCTTGCTTCATGTCTTGTTTTTATATTCCGCTGATTTTCTCTGATGTATGACTACTTGGGTGCCCGGGTAAGGCACCAGTCACGGGCCCCGGAACGGGTCGTGACAAAAGTGGTATCAGAGCAGTTAATCCTCGGAAAGTGTCTACAGACCGTGTCTAGTAGAGTCTTGATTATCGGTGTGTTGTGCACCACATCTATAATCAGGAGGCTGCAGGACATTTAGGATTGGTTTCCATTCTTCTCATTCTAAGATCGTGCCTTAGAGCTGTGTTGTAAGTTGGACCCCTCTGACGTATTTCGTTTTCACCAGTTATGCCTCCGCGCAAGGCAACCCGGGCCCAGGTGGGCAAGGCAGCAGATGGAGCTGCTAGTGAGATACAGATGAGTACGAGGGCGCAGGCCCGGTCACTACCTGAGACAGTGCTTCAGACGGCGAGTTTTGCGACACCGCCAGCCCCAGCAGAGTTTAGAGCCGCAGCAGTGGCTGATGAGACCACAGTACCTGCACCTTCTGTTACACCCCGTAAGTCCAGGACATGTATAAGAGAATGTACGTAAGGAAACAAGACTTGGAAAATTAGTACGAAAGGAAGAATTGTTTTTCCGACGGAAAATCTTCCGGACGTCGGAAAGGAAAAATGTTCGTTGTTGAGAATTTGATTCTCAAAAGGCATTATTTGAAGAGTATGGAACTTATTAATATTATGGAAATTTATTTTTACGGATTTGGTCATGTGGGGCCCACCCGAGGAAATTTTGCATTTTTGTGGGGCCCACGAGGGTTACGGAATTTTATGGACGAATGAGAGGGCGACACGTGGCACCCCTCATGTGGTCTTGGACGAAAATGCAAGGGGTAGAATGGTCATTTGACCTATGTAGATGATAAGTCTTGCAAGCTTGACATAATTGACTAGTCAACTTGCCACATAAGCTTAATCCTTGTGATAATCATCCTAACCTCACATTTGTGGACATCTAAACCCTCCAATATGTGTTATATACTAACTAGTAGCAAGACTTGGCATTTTCTACACTTAGAAAAAATTAGAACCCTTAGAGAGAGGAGAAGAGCTCTCGGGTTTGGCTAAGCTCTCACATGAAAAATTTGTAGTTTTGATCCATTAGCCACAAGACTTTAACCCAATGTCCCTTAGGGTATTGTGAGGATATCTCAATAGAAAGATTTGGAAAACGCATTTTCACGTTAGTCGCAAGGAAACTAAGTGAGTTCTTCAACTTTGAAGATGGAACTTGAAGATGGGTTCTTCATAGGCCTCTAGGAGTGCTTGAGAGGATTGGAACCTAAGGAAAGGAGCTAAGAATTGCTAAGGCGCGACTTTGAATCTTGGAAATTTTAAGGGCTTTGAAAGGTATAAATTTTGTCGTTTTAGCAATTAAGCTTACTTATTGATTGTAGCTATGGTTATTAGCAAGCATGAGTTATATATTACGGTTTGATTATTATGTTGGCTATTGGAACCCTAATCCAAAACTAGCATGTTTAGCTTTAAGATTGGAATTCAAGTTGATTATTAGTTTAAGTCGCCGATGTTGAATAAAGAAGGAAATAGTAGTTGTTGAAGTAGTTATGACTAAATAACATGTTGACCTTAGAACTTGGAATAGGAAAAGGATTTGAAAATACGTAGTGTTATTGGTTATATGTTGTCAGAGAATGGCTAGTAAATTATTATACTTTTGGTATGAATTGTGGGCGGAATTTTACACGTAGAGTAAGGCGTGTAATCCCCTTTGTTTGGATGTTGTTTGGAGCCTTAAATGTGGCTTGGTTATTGTATTCGGCCTTGAAAAAGGTGGCAAAGTGAGTAGAAACAAAGGAAGTGCTGCCCGATTTTCCGTAGAATTAGAGACTAAATACTTAGTATTATTCTACATAGAGACTAGAAGTTGATAACCTTGTTGTGACCATTATAGGTTGACACTTCTACGCACGTGTATTCGGCAGCTTGTGGATTTAGCCGAAAAGGTATGTGAACTATCTCCTCTTCTAGCATGATTCCTTAAGATTAAGAAAGTATGTTCTACTCCTTAAATGATCCATTCCTTGGTTGTATTTGGATTGCCTAGAATAGAATTTGTTCTATGTACTTCCTTGATTGTACTTTGATGTTAAATTGTAAGTTGTAAAATCCATTTTCTTAGTGAAGTTTGGATTCTTAAAGGTGAAGGTATTTTTTCTTAAAGTACATAGAGACTTGAAAAGGAAGTGGTTTCCAAATCTTTTGGCTAGTGCCTTAGTTCTAAAACCTAAAGGTCATTATAATGACTTTAAGGGAGTCAAAGGAGTGATTTACTTATTTGATTTAAAAGAGGAGAAATGACATGATTTAAGAGAAGTAACTTGCGTTAAGGGTGAAGTTACTTGAGGTTTAAAAAGTAGAAGAAAACTTGTTTTCTAACTATTAAGAGACTTGAAGTATTTTGAAAGTTGAGAACTTGATTTGTAAGTATGTGATACTTGGTTTTAATAGTATAAGTCTCTTGGTTATTAAAGGAATGGATACGTCTAAAACCATAAAGGGTTATAACGGCTTTATGGGAAGTTGGTTATAACGGCTTTATGGAAGGTTTAGAAAGTTGTCTATTTTGATTAAATCGGCATAAGTTGCCTAGATTGGGAAAATTTGGAGTTACTTGATTTCAAGCTTTGAAATGAGTTTTCTAAAAGTGTAGTAACTTACTTTGAAAAATAGACACGCCTTGATACTACGGGTGTTAGTATCTTGGGGCTTTACATAGAAAGGAGTCTTTTATAAAAGAATGTACGTACGTAGTACTTTGGCTTGATAAATTGAGAATTTGTCTAAGTGTGCCTTGATAAGTACTTTGACTTGTTAAAAGAGAATTATTCTATGTATGCCTTGATTAATACTTTGGCTTGATAAATTGAGAATTTGTCTAAGTGTGCCTTGATAAGTACTTTGACTTGTTAAAAGAGAATTATTCTATGTATGCCTTGATAAGTACTTTGGCTTGATTAATTGAAAATTAGTCTAAGTGTGCCTTGATAAGTACTTTGGCTTGATTGATTGTGAATCATTCTAAGTGTGCCTTGGTAAGGACTTTGGCTTGATTAATTGAGGATTTGCCTATGTGTGCTGGAAATAGCCGGTTGTGTGCTATTGGTATATCAGTCGTTTCGGGGTCATTCCCCGGGTTAGTGGCATTTGCAGATTCCGTGGAATTGCTACCCACGATGCGAGGAATATCTCATGCGGGTCCGTAAGGACTTATGCGGGTGAAATAGTCCCACGCGCGGTCCGACCTATGCGAGGAATACCTCACGTGAGTCCGCACGCTTATGCGGTGAAATAGTCCCATGCGGAGAATACCTCACGCGGTCCAAGCGGCCTATGCGGTGAAATAGTCCCGCGAGTAGGATGGTTAAATGATACTGCGCGCGGATGGTCTGTTTTGATCATGAGCTTCCTATTTTATATTGTAAGGATACTCTGTTTACTCTCATTGTTAGTAAGGCACAATGTGTTGTAATTTGATTATCATATATGTCCCTGATTTGATTGTGTTACCCTATGGTCATGCTTTTTACGATGTAGGATTCCGGGCATGACCACGAGGCATTTAGGATACGAGGGACCGGGTGTTCATGTATCCTTATTGGTGTTACTACATCATGATCGCCGGTGAGGAAGGATTCCACGCATGATTGATATTATGGGCGTGAGACCCATAGTTATATTTGAGTAGTGACTTTGAGGGCCTGCGTCCCTGACTTGATATGACTGCTTATGTGTTATGTATTATAGGTTGGCTATCATACATGTCTCCTGTTTTGTTTAGACTGTTATGATTTTATTACGCATACTTCATCGTTCACTTACTTGGTACATTCTTCGTCTTGACCTCCTTGGCTGCGTTAAATCTGCTTGAGTTTAGGTCTGTTGTTTGGTGATCGGCAGTGTAGGATCTGCTCGGGATTTTGGATAGCTCCTCTGTCCGTGAGTTTATCTTTTGGTATATATCCTTGATGCAGGCTTTATGCAGCTTTGGGTACGGCGGGGCCTTGTCCCGTCATATTTCAGTTAACTCCTAGAGGTCTGTATTCATATATGGGATTGGACTCATGTACGGTGTAGTGTCTTTTGTTTATGTATATATGGCAGCCTTGGCGGCTTTGCCCTTGCACGTTCGTTGTTTTAAAAAAAATGAGGTGTTATTTAATTTCCGCAGTTTACTTGCGTTGTTAAGGTAGAAGGGTGCCCAGGTAGGGCACCAGTCACGGGCCCGGGGTTCGGGGTGTGACAGAGTGGTATCAGAGCAGTCAGTCCTCGGAATGTTTACAGACCGTGTCTAGTAGAGTCTTGATTATCGGTGTGTTGCGCGCCACACCCATAAACAGGAGGCTACAGGACATTTAGGAGTTGGTTTCTATTCTTCTCACTCTAAGATCGTGCCATAGAGCTGTGTTAGTAAGATAATTCCTCTCGGCGTATTGTTGTGTTCTGATTATGCCTCGAGAGAGGCAACGGCCTTGAAGGGCAAAGGAGTAGCAGGAGCTACTAGTCAGACTCAGAGAGTTGATAGGGCTTATGCCCAGGTTATACCGGATGTGGTTCCACAGTCGGCGAGTTCTTCTTCGCCAGGTTTTGAGAACACGACACGAGCCTCTGATTTCTCGATTGAGGCGGACTTTAAGGTCATGAAGAAAGCCATTATGTTATTGACCAAGATAGCAATGCTACGATTTCCTCGTGAGAGGTTATTCGGCCCGATGCAGATGTGTACAGAGGGTAGAGGCGGTAGCGGAGATCTGCGTAGAGAGGCTGAGGCCGGTTGGTTATTCGGTGAGTTTTGGGCCAGTGCCTCAGCAGCGAGTGAGATATTCGTCCCAGCCTACCCAGTACATACCCCGCAGCTCACAGGTGGGAGATTTGACCCCACAAGGTATTTAGGAGCCGGTCCAAGCTCGAGGATCGAGGTTCGGAGGAAGCAGAGGATTTTCTCGATCGAGGCCACTTATTCCTCGATGTTCGGATGTGGTAAGCGTCGTTCGGAAATGCCGTTATAGCGCAGTGTTTGCTTTTATTGTGGCGTCGGGCCATATTCGCGGTATGTCCTTTTAGAAAGAGCACCGGTGAGGTAGCTCAGCATATGAGGCCGATGGTTGATTCCCTTTCCTCCACAGCTGTGCGTTCCCCAGGGCAGGGTCTACAGATGTTAGCCAGCCGTGGTGGAGGTCAGGGTGGAGTTTATGGTTCTGGCGGTCCTTCGAACCGCAGAGATGACGTGACTACTGGACAGGATCAGGAGGCGACATCGCGCGGGGTTACAGGTATATGTCGATTCTTTTGAATCATACGTGCATTGATAGATTCAGATTTTACCCTAGCGTATATGTTTTCCCTTTATTGCTAGAGTTGTAAAGTGATAGTACCCCAGAGGTAGGGATACTTTGATTAGTAAAGTGAAAAGTTAAGAATGTTGACAAGAATGATAAGTGAACTGAGACTATAGTTGTGTAGAGTTCACACGTAGTAATTGCCAAATAATGATGTAAGGCCGATAGGGAAGAATGTCTGATGAAATACTTTGGCTTATGTGACAAACCTCTAGTGAATAGGGGATAGGGTAAGAAGTACCTTGAGATAAGAGAGAGATTTATTTCAAACTAAGAATGAGAAGTTAAGTGTGACGATGAGTCGGGTTATGGACTCATTTCGGGTCAGCCGGTAGTATAGAATGGGGTGATGTCAGTTGGTAGTGGTCCCGCTATGTGATAGGGTTACGAGGATGCGTGCCCAAGTTTAGTTAATCGTGGTACGAGTTTGTGGGCGCGTTCCACCGAACTCGTCGTAAGGACCGAGAAGAGCCTTAAAGGGAATGTAAGTAACAATATGGCCAAGTTTGGTTAGTAACTCCAAGGATTGGAGAACAGAAACAAAATTAGAGATTTTGTACGTTTACTAAATGAGTTTAGAAGTACGAGAAAGAATGACAAGTAAGGAAAGAAAGGAACCTCTAAGGATCCCGTATTTTAGAAAATGTAACCTTCGAGTTTGTGAGAAGGGTAGCGGACGGAAGGTCCATTGATATGTTTACGTATGTTAGGCGATGGCAGTGTGGCGTCGTTAGTCTTGTGGAGTATTGATTGATAGGCATAGTATAGAGTTTATCTGAGTTTGTATAACAGCAACCGACTAAGAACATTCGTGGGCGAATGTTTCTAAGGGGAAGAATGTTACACCGTAAGTCCAGGACATGTATAAGAGAGATATGCGTAAGGAAACAAGACTTGGAAAATTAGTACGAAAGGAAGAATTGTTTTTAGACGGAAAATCTTAGGACGTCGGAAAGGAAAAATGTTCGTTGTTGAGAATTTGATTCTCAAAAGGCATTATTTGAAGAGTATGGAACTTATTAATATTATGGAAATTTATTTTTTACGGATTTGGTCATGTGGGGCCCACCCGAGGAAATTTTGCATTTTTGTGGGGACCACGAGGGTTACGGAATTTTATGGACGAATGAGAGGGCGACACGTGGCACCCCTCATGTGGTCTTGGACGAAAATGCAAGGGGTAGAATGGTCATTTGACCTATGTAGATGATAAGTCTTGCAAGCTTGACATAATTGACTAGTCAACTTGCCACATAAGCTTAATCCTTGTGATAATCATCCTAACCTCACATTTGTGGACATCTAAACCCTCCAATATGTGTTATATACTAACTAGTAGCAAGACTTGGCATTTTCTACACTTAGAAAAAAATTAGAACCCTTAGAAAGAGGAGAAGAGCTCTCGGGTTTGGCTAAGCTCTCACATGAAAAATTTGTAGTTTTGATCCATTAGCCACAAGACTTTAACCCAATGTCCCTTAGGGTATTGTGAGGATATCTCAATAGAAAGATTTCGGAAAAAACGCATTTTCACGTTAGTCATGGCGGAAACTAAGTGAGTTCTTGACTTTGAAGATGGAACTTGAAGATGGGTTCTTCATAGGCCTCTAGGAGTGCTTGGAGCGGATTGGAACCTAAGGAAAGGAGCTAAGAATTGCTAAAAGCGCGACTTTGAATCTTGGAAATTTTAAGGGCTTCGAAAGGTATAAATTTTGTCGTTTTAGCAATTAAGCTTACTTATTGATTGTAGCTATGGTTATTAGCAAGCATGAGTTATATATTACGAAGTTTGATTATTATGTTGGCTATTGGAACCCTAATCCGAAAACTAGCATGTTTAGCTTTAAGATTGGAATTCAAGTTGATTATTAGTTTAAGTCGCATGTTGAATAAAGAAGGAAATTGTAGTTGTTGAAGTAGTTATGACTAAATAACATGTTGACCTTAGAACTTGGAATTGGAAAAGGATTGGAAAAGACGTAGTGTTATTGGTTATATGTTGGCGAGAATGGCTAGTAAAGTATTATACTTTTGGTATGAATTGTGGGCGGAATTTTACGTAGAGTAAGGCGTGTAATCCCCTTTGTTTGGATGTTGTTTGGAGCCTTAAATGTGGCTTGTTGGTTATTGTATTCGGCCTTGAAAAGGTGGCAAAGTGAGTAGAAACAAAGGAAGTCTTTGCCCGATTTTCCGTAGAATTAGAGACTAAATACTTAGTATTATTCTACATAGAGACTAGAAGTTGATAACCTTGTTGTGACCATTATAGGTTGACACTTCTACGTGCGGTGTATTCGGCAGCTTGTGGATTTAGCGAAAGGTATGTGAACTATCTCCTCTTCTAGCATGATTCCTTAAGATTAAGAAAGTATGTTCAACTCCTTAAATGATACATTCCTTGGTTGTATTTGGATTGCCTAGAATAGAATTTGTTCTATGTACTTCCTTGATTGTACTTTGATGTTAAATTGTAAGTTGTAAAATCCATTTTCTTAGTGAAGTTTGGATTCTTAAAGGTGAAGGTATTTTTCTTAAAGTACATAGAGACTTGAAAAGGAAGTGGTTTCCAAATCTTTTGGCTAGTGCCTTAGTTCTAAAACCTAAAGGTCATTATAATGACTTTAGAGTCAAATGAGTGATTTACTTATTTGATTTAAAGAGGAGAAATGACATGATTTAAGAGAAGTAACTTGCGTTAAGGGTGAAGTTACTTGAGGTTTAAAAGTAGAAGAAAACTTGTTTTCTAACTATTAAGAGACTTGAAGTATTTTGAAAGTTGAGAACTTGATTTGTAAGTATGTGATACTTGGTTTTAATAGTATAAGTCTCTTGGTTATTAAAGGAATGGATACGTCTAAAACCATAAAGGGTTATAACGGCTTTATGGGAAGTTGGTTATAACGGCTTTATGGAAGGTTTAGAAAGTTGTCTATTTTGATTAAATCGGCATAAGTTGCCTAGATTGGGAAAATTTGGAGTTACTTGATTTCAAGCTTTGAAATGAGTTTTCTAAAAGTGTAGTAACTTACTTTGAAAAATAGACACGCCTTGATACTACGGGTGTTAGTATCTTGGGGCTTTACATAGAAAGGAGTCTTTTATAAAAGAATGTACGTACATAGTACTTTGGCTTGATAAATTGAGAATTTGTCTAAGTGTGCCTTGATAAGTACTTTGACTTGTTAAAAGAGAATTATTCTATGTATGCCTTGATTAGTACTTTGGCTTGATAAATTGAGAATTTGTCTAAGTGTGCCTTGATAAGTACTTTGACTTGTTAAAAGAGAATTATTCTATGTATGCCTTGATAAGTACTTTGGCTTGATTAATTGAAAATTAGTCTAAGTGTGCCTTGATAAGTACTTTGGCTTGATTGATTGTGAATCATTCTAAGTGTGCCTTGGTAAGGACTTTGGCTTGATTAATTGAGGATTTGCCTATGTGTCTTTGAAATAGCGGTTGTGTGCTATTGGTATATCGATCGTTTGGTCATTCCGGGTTAGTGGCATTTGCAGTCCGTGGAATTGCTACCCACGATCACGAGGAATACCTCATGCGGTCGTAAGGACTTATGCGGGTGAAATAGTTCCACGTGCGGCGGGTCCACCTATCGCGAGAATACCTCATGCGAGTCCGCGGGCTTATGCGGGTGAAATAGTCCCATGCGAGGAATACCTCACGCGGGTCCAAGCGGCTATCTTGGGTGAAATAGTCCCGAGTAGGATGGTTAAATGATCTGCGGGCGGATGGTCTGTTTGATCATGAGCTTCCTATTTTATATTGTAAGGATACTACTGTTTACTCTCATTGTTAGTAAGGCACAATGTGTTGTAATTTGATTATCATATATGTCCCCGGATTTGATTGTGTTACCCTATGGTCATGCTTTTACGATGTAGGATTCTGGGCCATGAGACCACGAGGCATTTAGGACACATGGGGGGTACTGGGTGTTCATGTATCCTTATTGGTGTTACTACATCATGGACTGCCGGCAGTGAGGAAGGATTCCACGGGCATGATTGATATTATGGGCGTGAGACCCATAGTTATATTTGAGTAGTGACTTTGAGGGCCTGCGACCCTGACTTGATATGACTTCTTATGTGTTATGTACTGTAGGTTGGCTATCATATATGTCTCCTGTTTTGTTTAGACTGTTATGATTTTATTACGCATTTCACTGTTCACTTACTTGGTACATTCTTCGTCTTGACCTCGCCCGAAGTGCGTTAAATCTGCATGAGTTTAGGTCTGCTGTTTGGTGATCGGCAGTGTAGGATCTGCTCGAGATTTTGGATAGCTCCTCTGTCGGGAGTTTATCTTTTGGTATATATCCTTGATCTGATCTTTGTAATGCAGTTTTGGTGCTGGGGCCTTGTCCGGTCATATTTCGATTAACTCCAAGTGCAGTATTCATATGTGGGATTAGACTCATGTACGGTGTAGTGTCTTTTGTTTATGTATATATGGCAGCCTTGGCGGCTTTGCCCTTGCACGTTCGTTGTTTTAAAAAAAAAAAGAGGTGTTATTTAATTTCCGCAGTTTACTTGCGTTGTTAAGGTAGAAGGGTGCCCAGGTAGGGCACGATCCACGCTTGAGGTTGAGGTGTGACACCTTCATCCAGCACAGGCGAGAGGTTGGGAGTACAAAGAGATGGCGATTCTTGGCGGATCGTGGCGAACATGAGGATAAGTGCCGGCCTTGGCGATTCCGTGCACCATGGTTCACCCGATCGGATAGTTTGAGGCTACGAGACTTTCGAGATGTAACGCCCGAGTTCTACGGTCGAGGCACGAGGATGATCCGCGAGTTCATCCGAAGCGATTCTGATTCGTAAGTGATCAAGGCTTGAGACCGAGTCGGTGGTCCTAGGTTCGCGTCATTGCGTGATACGCGGATCGGCCCGGTTTGATTCGTGGGAGCTGTCCCGGGGAGAGAATGCACTTCCAGCCGTTTGGGACGAGTTTTCGGGGGCATTTCTTGCACATTTCTTGCCTCCACAGATGAGGAGGGCTCGGGCCGACAAATGCCTCCATTTGATGCTCGGGCCCACAGCGGGCGTACAGTTCGGGAGTACAATGTGGAGTTCGACTCATTGGCTCGGTATTCCCCCGCTGTAGTAGCTGATATGGAGGACAGAGTACACCGCTACGTTACCGGGTTAGATGACTACTTGGCAGAGGCTTGTTCGGGTGTAGCTCTTGGTAGGGCATGGACATTGCCGCGTGCGAGCTTTTTCACTTGGTGTGAGGCACGGAGAGGTCGACGGAATGACGAAGATCGCGAGAAGAGGCGGAACAACAGGGTCCTTTGGTGACTTTCGAGGCGGACCGCCTCAGCAGCATACTAGTTTTGTACCTCCACCAGTGCAGAGTGGTCCTCCACAACCTTCAGGAGCAGGTCAGAGCTCCAGAGGTTCAGATTTCCATGGGAGTAGGGGTGTGGGCCAGATGCAGTCACCCCTACCTCGGTGTGGTCGATGTGGTAGACCGCATTTCGGGGAGTGTCGTGGTACCAAGGGAGCTTGTTATTTTTGCGGCCAACAGGGCCATCTGGCGAGAGACTGTCCGACCAGGGGTAGCGCTGGTAGGATAACACAGACTACGGGATCAGTTGCGGGTTCTTCACCTTCCATAGCTAGGCAGGATGTTCATACACCGGCAGGCCACGGCAGAGGTCGCGGTGGAAGTTCCCAGCTTTAGCGGTCCTTTGAACCGCCTATTTTCAGGTATATCCTTAACCCTCTAGAGACTTGTATGTATTGTTGTGATGATAATGTGTTAAGTGTTATGTTCGGATAGCTTTGTGCAAAAATGTGATTTAGAAGCCTGGTTAGTGAAAAAGGGTAAGCCTGGGGGTGAGAAAATGATGAACCTTAGAATATTACGGTTGAGACCTTAGATGTAAGGCCGTCTTGAGTACAAGATTTTTGCGGGTGATCTTTGCCAGAATGTACAAGTATACATGGAGTAATTGTGGGAAAATTCCTTGGGTGGTGTAAAATGGAAGTGGTAGCTTTCATGACCTGTATAGGTAAGATTGTTCCGGATCGGGAAACAAGAGCTTGATGCGTTAAGTAGGTCGGGTTGGGGCCATGTTGCGGGCCAACCCGCGGCCTGTTCGGTGGGGTCAGCTCTGGGTGGTCCCGCCAGGTGGTAGGGTCACGAGGGTGCTAGGCCCAAGTTTAGATGACCATCGTATGAGTTCGTGGATATGTTCGACCAGAAGCGGATCGTGAAGGCCGGGAATAGCCTTAAGGGAGATTAAGGCTAGTAAGAGGACCAAGTTTGGAGGTGGCGACTGCAAAGTTTTGGAAACTAAAGCGATGACTAAAGTGTGGTACGTATACTAAAAGAGTTCAAGTGTTCGAGAAAGTGCGGCGAGTAAGGAAGGAAGAGAACGTGTGTTATTTTGTGGCCAGGTGTGGCATTGGCAACTTGTTAAGAAGAACTTCTTCGTTGTCCGTCTTGAGAAGGAACATTCGGGACGAATGTTTCTAAGGAGGGGAGAATGTTATACCCCGTATTTCCAGAGTATGCGTGGGGCGTGCGTAGAAAATTTGAGCCTTAAAGATTTGGCAAGTTTGAAATTTGGGCACAAGTGCCAAAAAGAATCGTTTTTCGGCGAAGCGTTTTACTAGACTTGCGAAGGAAAATTCCGGCTATGTCATTTCTAATTTTTGCGGATTTTTCAGAGGCGAAACATTTTGGACCAACGAGAGGCGACACTTGTCACCCTCTATTGGAGCACGTTTTGGGCGACATGGGCGAAAGGGTCAAGGAGTTGGTAGGATATTTGTGCAAGTTGGTGTGGTAGATGGATAAGGTGCACTTGGCTTAATCCTAGCCCTACACTTGCCTAACACTTGGATGGATCTTGGCCATTGGTTGGCCATTGCTTGACCTATAAATACCCCCTTAGTGATGAACTTCTTCATCAAAAATTGTTCAAGTCTTGAAATCCTCCCACACGTGGTTCGTCCAACCCTTGGAGAAAACCTTAGCGAAACCCCTCCCTTGTGAGCCTAGCGAGGCAAACCCCCCACTTTGAGAAGCTTTGGCGAGAGGGTCCCACTGCCTTGTTGTTTCGTATAATACCCCCTTTGTGGTATAGAAATACTCTCCAAAGTATTGTTATAATGCCCAAATACTTTAGCCCAAATACCTTGTAGTACTTTCCAAAGTTACCCTATCGTAGAGCAGGAAATACTATTATACTTTCCTTTAGCCACTAAACAAAACCCTAAGGAAAACCTTCATAGTCGGTTGAAGTGTTAAGTAGAAGTTGCGTATAACTTCTAAGGGTTGTTTGGAGCGGGTTGGAGCGCATGGAGTAGAAGCTTAACGTTGCTCAGGAGCGACATTAAACTTGGATAATTTTGGGCTCATCGAGGTAAATACTACTGTCCTTCTATTGTAATTGAGAATTACATACTGTAGTAGTATAGAAATGAATATAAGATTCATAGAAGAGAATTGAACTGTAATAGAAGGATATTACAGAATAGACTTGAACTGAAATCACTTCAGAAGAATATTAAAGAAGTAGTTTAAACTGTACTTACATAGAATTTGTATTTCTGATGGTGATAACCTTTATTGGTTGAATGTTACGCAAGTAGTATGTGCTACTTAGAAGGTGGACAAGGCTAAATAGGGTTATAAGCGAGGCGTTTTGCTTATAGTCGATAATCGTCGCGGTATGTGATTCTTCCTATACTCTTGAGCATGAAGTATTTTAAAAGAATACATATAGTACGGTAGGCGTCGTGTGGCAATGTCTTTTGACTTAAGCCTGAATAATATGTATATATAATATGGTAGACGTACGTGTGCTAACTGAATATAGTTGTACGGCAATGTCTTTTGACTTAAGCCTGAATAATAAGAACCTTGAAATATTTTAAAAGGAATATATATATAGTACGGTAGACGTACGTGTGTTAACTGAATGTAGTGTTACGGCAATGTCTTTTGACTTAAGCCTGAATAAGAAGAATCTTGAAGTATTTCAAAAGAAATAAGAAACCTTTTTGAAAGAAGAGTAATACTTGGTTTTGAAAACATAAGAGTTATACTAGCTTTATGGGAGGTTAGGTATAACGTCTTAAGAGAAATAAAAAGAATGGTTTACTGATTTTTAGAAGTTAAGAGACTTAATCTTAAAAGATAAGAGACTTGACTTAATTTGTATTGATATGAAGTTTGTTAAAAGTGTGAATGTTATACCCCGTATTTCCAGAGTATGTACGTAAGGACGTACCTAGAAAAGTTTGGGCTTTAAAAGTGGCTTGGCCGATTTTACTTTGTGCACAACACCCGGTTAGAGTCGTTTTTCGACGAAACGTTTTACATAACTTGCGAAGGGAAAATTCCGGCTATGTCATTTCTATTTTTTGCGGATTTTTCCGAGAGACGAAACATTTTGGACCAACGAGAGGGCGACACTTGTCACCCTCTCATTGGGGACGTTGGGGCGGTGAAGTGGCCGATTGGTCTTGGCTTTTTTGTCAAGTAGTTGGTAGGATATTTTGTGGGTAGATGGATAAGGTACACTTGGGTGAATCCTAGCCCTACACTTGCCTTGCACTTGGCATGATCTTGGCCATTGGTTGGCCATGGCTTGACCTATAAATACCCCCCCCCCCCTTTGAAGACTTCTTCATCCATTCCTAAACTTTCCTAAGTCTTGAAAGCTCTTCCCCCTCCCTCTAGAGTCCTCGTCCTCCCCACTTGTGAGGCTTTAGTAGAGCACCCTCCCATGGTGAGAGTACCCACTCCTGAGTGGGGTTGGTAGAGGTATACACCACTTATGGTGTTGTCTCGTATAAATACCACTCTTGGTAGAAATACTCTCAAAAGTATTGTTGTTATACCCAATTACCTTAGCATATACCTTGTAGTATTCAAGGTTATACCTATCTGAAAAGCCAGAAATACTATTATACTTCCCTTGATCACAAAGCGAAACCATAGGAAAATCTCTATAGTTAGTTGGAGTATTACGTAGAAGTTGGTTAGAACTTCTAAGGGTGGTTTGGAGCGGGTTGGAGCACCGGAGTAGGAGCTAAACGTTGCTAAGGACCGTTTATACTTGGATAATTTTGGGCTTACAGAGGTAAATATCTTGTCTCCTTATTATAATTGGAAATTACATGTTGTAGGAATATATAGTTGTAGTATACTATATATAGGCGAACTTAGTTTTGCGGCAATGTCTTTGGACTTAAGCTGAATTTAAAGAAGAAGCTGATCGTAAGGCGTATTCTGATGAACTTGTGAAGTTTGTGGGTAGGAAGAGTGCCCAAATTTCCGTAGAATCTTGTTTCTAGATTTATTCTACGAGTAGTCTAGACTTTGATAGACTTGTATAACCTTTATAGGTTGAATGTTACGTGAGTAGCATGTGCTCTTGAAAGGTGGACAAGGCTAGTAGGGTTATAGCCGTGGGCGTTTTGCTAATAGTCGATAATCGTCGCGAGGTATGTGATTCTTCCTATCCTCTTGAGCATGATATTTTAAAAGAATATATATATATAGTACGGTAGGCGTCGCGTGCTAATTGAGCGTGGTTATGCGGCAATGTCTTTTGACTTAAGCCCGAATAATAAAGATCTTGAAGTATTTCAAGATAATTAAGAACTGTTTTTAAAAGAAGAGTAATACTTGGTTTTAAAATCTTAAGAGTTATACTAGCTTTATGGGAAGTTAGGTATAACGGCTTAAGAGAGATAAAACGAATGATTTATTGATTTTAGAAGTTAAGAGACTTGATCTTGTAAGATAAGAGACTTAACGTAAATGAATTATATGAATTTTTGTGTGAAACCTCATTTGTGAGTAATGAGTACTTGGTTTTTAAAAGGGATAATGTTTTACTGATTTCGGAAGCTAAGATGAGACAAAATGATATTTCCTAGATCATGGTTGCTTAATAAGATTGATTATGAACAAGAATAACCTACTCACATATAAGACATATGTTTCTCAGATTTTTTAAAAGAGAATTATATTCTTAAATGAATAAGACTATGAACCACGAAACCTTTCTAAAATAAGAAACGTGAACATTTGAAATTAGGCAAACTTGAACGTTTGGAAAAGAATGTTGTTACTTGATTTTACAAAGAGAAGTGTTTTGATTTACTTCAAAAGATAATCAATCTATTTTCATATACTACGAGTATTGTGTGACTTTTGTGAAAGAAACAGATCTTTTAAAAGAGTAATACATGAAGTACTTTGGGGCTAAAAACCCGAACTTGTTAACATAATGTAGAAAGTACCTTGTGTGAATAACTTGATTGTGTTGATTTGTGATAGTCTTGTAATACTTTCTTGTTGACTTGATAAGTAAACATGTTAGGATGCTACGTGAGTTAGTATCTTGTGATGTTTGTGTTATACCCCGTATTTCCAGAGTATGTACGTATGGACGTACGTACGAAATTTGAGCCTTAAGTTAGGCATTGGATTCGAAATTTGGGCACAAGTGCCGATTAGAGTCGTTTTCGGCGAAAGCGTTTCCCGACTTACGTTGGAGAAATTCCGGCTATGTCATTTAGTATTTTTGCGGATTTTTCGGCGGCGGAACATTTTTGGACCAACGGGAGGGTGACACTTGTCACCCTCATTGGACGGCAAAGAGGAGGCTTGGCCTTGGCCGATTGGTCCCTCCTTTTGTGCCTTGCTTTGTGGCTTGTTTTGTGGAGTGTTTTGTGGAGTGTTTTGTGGGTGCACTTGGCTTGATCTTGGCCTTACACTTGCCTTGCACATGGCTTGATCTTGGCCATTGGTTGGCCTTTGGTTTTGCTATAAATACCCCTCTCTTTGAAGACTTCTTCATCCACTCTTCACTTGCCTAAGTCTTGAGAACCCTCCCTCCCTCTTGTTGACTCTCGTCAGAGCCCTCTCCCTTGTGAAGGCCTTTTGGCGAAACCTTCCCTTTGTGAGCCTAAAGCGAGAACACCCCACTCCCTTAGGGTGTTGTTCTCGTGTGGTACCACTTTTGTGGTATTGAAATACTCCTCCAAGTATTGTTATAATGCCCAAAATACCTTAGCCTTATACCTTGTAGTATTCAAAGTTACCTCTATCGTAGAGTCAGGAATACTACCTTTTGTCCTTTTAGTCTCAAACGAAACCCTAAGGAAACCTTCACTGTTGGTTGAAGTTTTGGAGTAGAAGTTAGTTAGAACTTCTAAGGGTTGTTGGAGGCGGATTGGAGCACTCGGAGTAGGAGCTAAACCTTGCTCGGGAGCGACTTTAAACTCGGATAATTTTGGGCTTATCGAGGTAAATATCTTGTCCCCTATTGTAATTGGAAATTACATAAGTGTTGAAATATAGTGTTGTATACTATATATAGAATGAACGTAGTTGTTGGCAATGTCTTTTGACTTAAGCTGAAGAATAAAGATCTGGCCCATCTGTAATTACATAGGGTGTATTACGATGAACTTGTGTAGTATTCTTGTATAGTAGAATTATGCAGCGTCCGGTTAGGCGTGTTAACCCCAGTTGGCTTGGTAGCCGACCTCGATGAAGAGGAGTTTTCTGCTGTTGCGGGAGAGTCTTTGCCGAATTTTACGTAGAATGTTCTACGTTAAGATCTAGATTTTTAATAAGCGCGCTTGGCCTTATAGGTTGAAGTGCTACGTGTGGCGTAATCTTACGGACTAAGGAGTAGCCGAGCGGTTTGAGGTACTCGGGCGTTTTGCTATTAGTCGATAATCGTCGCGAGTATGTGAACCTCTTCTATCTCTTCTAGCATGATATGTGTGTAACTATGTAAATGCGGTAGGCGTACGTGTGTTTAATGTATTTGATTGGTTTGAAACATAAAGTGTTATAACGGCTTTATGGGAAGTTGGTTATAACAGCTTTATGTAGGTAAGAAAATACTTTGTGGTTTTAAAAGGTAACTGATGTGAATTATAACTGGCTAGTTATAATAAAGAACTTGATGTATTTCAAAAGATTTCTAAATCGTTTTGAAGGAAGAGTAACACTTGGTTTTAAAGGTTTTAAAAAGAGTTATACTAGCTTGATGGGGAGTTAGGTATAATGTCTTAAGAGGTAAAGAAAATGGTTTCTTGATGTTAGAAGTTAAGAGACTTGATCTTATAAGATAAGAGACTTAACTTATTTGTTTTAATGTGGATGTTTATGTGAAACCTCATTCGTGAGTAATGAGTACTTGGTTTTATTTAAAGGATAATGTTTCTTGATTTGGAAATCGAATGTGTATCGACAGCACCACTGCGGCGTTAATAAAGGAAAATGTATTGAATAATGATGAATTGTATTAAAACCGGTAGAAACCTCCATCTGCGTAGAAACTAAGATGAGACAAAATGATATTACATTTTCTAGATCATGATTCTTTGTAATAAGAATGTTGTAAACAAGAATAACCTACTCTCGTGAGACTTATATTACTCAATTATTCTAAAAGCGGAATCAAGTGATTAAGTTTATGAACTATGAAACCATTTGAAAATGAGAAGCTTGAGTAATTGAAACTAGGCAAGCGGAACTTAGGAAAGAATGTTGTTACTTGATTTTGAAAAGGAATGTGGGTTGGTCATTCTAATACTACGTATCGGGTGACTTTAATAAGTAATGGATCTCTTTTAAAAAGAACTTAACGTCTGAAGTACTTTAGGGTTGAAACCGGACTTTGGCATAAAATGATGGTACTTTGAGTTGTGTGAAACTTGCTATGCTTGTTGTTGTGAAACTTGCCTATGCTTGTTGTTGTGAAACTTGCCTATGCTTGTGATGATAGCCTTTGTTGTGCAAGTGTGGTGTTTTACGTATTCTGGCGTCTCGATAGAGGCGGTTGGTAGTTGAGGTTTCTTCTTGTTCGGCTGGGTATCGGTGGTCGGCTCACCGTACTTGCCGTCTGCGTGGTGATTCGGCCTTGGTATCGGTAGTCGACCCTCGTAAGATAGGTATAGTGGCGAGTTTCGTGATCTGACCTTGGTCCCAGTGGTCGACCCTCGTACTTGCCCGGTCAGCTCGTGGCCGGCCTTGAGTATCCGATGATCGGCTCTCGCACTTGCCGTGTCGGCCGTGGTTGTGGTTGCATTGTATTATTAGCGCAGTCGGATCCGGTAGTTGTACTTGTCTGTCACGGTTTTTATGACACAGGTGGGACACAGTGTTCATGTATACTCCTTGGTATTGTTATATCATAAAGCTGCCGTGATGAGGAAGAAATTCCACGACACAGTGATGATTTGGAGCGTGAGTCCACGACTTGAAATGCGGTTATATGTTATGTCTTGTAGTTGGTCATCATACATGTCTCACCTTATATAGACTATTATGATTTCATTTCTGATATTCTGATTTCACATACTTAGTACTGTTATCGACCTCTTGAAGTGCGTTAAATCTGCATGAGTAAAAGGTATCGGTATCGATCCCCGCTTATAGGATCACATTCGGCGTGTTGGGAAGCTCCGTTTCTCGGAGGCTTATCTTTTGGTATGTGTTCCACTGAGTTATAGGTTCTTGTACATTCGGGGTATGGCGGGGCCTGTCCGTCATAGTTGTTGTAAATCTTAAGTGCAGAATCATTGTGGGCGAGGTTGTAAAAGATTAAAGCTGTTGGGTTTTATGTATATCTTGAAGGCAAGCTGTTTTGGTTGCTTTGTTTATTTATCATGTCTCTCATTTCATGTTTAAAGTTTTTATTTCCATTTGGTTTTCTCGATGTTGTATCGCTAGGGTGCGAGGTAAGGCACGATCCACGGGCGATTTTCGGGTGTGACAAAAGTGGTATCGAAGCGATTAATCCTCGGAAAGTGTCTACGAACCGTGTCTAGTAGAGTCTTGATTATCGGTGTGTTGTGCACCACATCTATGTCGAGGCTATAGGACATTTAGGATTGGTTTCCATTCTTCTCATTACGAGATCGTGCCTTAGAGGCGTGTGATAAGATTGGACCCTACGGCGTGTTTCGTTTTACGATTATGCCTCTGCGAAAACCGGGCCCGAAGGGCAAAGCGATGAGGATCTGCGAGTAAGCGTGGCGAGACCACGATACTGAGCCTCGATCCGCGATGCAGGCGAGAGAGATGAGTTACAAGGTAGGCCCGATTAATGGCGAGGTTGTGGCGAACTTGAGGATAAAGGTGGGCCGACGTTCGATGGCACGATGGTTCACCTAGATCGAGATAGTTCGAGGCTACGGGATTTTACGAGTTGTAGGCGCGAGTTTTATGGGTCGAGGCACGAGGATGATCGCGGAGTTCATCAAGCGATTCTGACGGATCGTAGAGTGATCAAGGCATCGGAGATCGAGTCGGTGGCCACAGGTTCACATCAGCTGCGTGATACGCGATCGGTAGTTTGATTCTTGGGAGCTGTCGAGGAGAGCATGCACTTCAGCGGTATGGAACGAGTTCTCGAGGCCTTTCTTGCACATTTCTTGCCTCCCGGATGAGGAGGGCTCGGGCGACAGATTTTTGGTATTCTGGCGAGCAGGCGTGCAGTTCGGGAGTTCAATGTGGAGTTTGACTCATTGGCGTGCGTCCCGCGTTAGTAGCTAGTATGGAGGATCGAGTGCACGATATGTTCTGAGGCTCGATGATTGCCTTGCGAGAGTTGTTGGTGTAGCTCTTGTGGGCATGGACATTGCCGCGTGCGGCGTATACACTTGGATGTGAGGCGGATAAATCGGCGGAATGACCAGTCGGCGAAGAGGGCGAGCAGCGAGGTCCTTTGGTGACTTCGGCGGGACCGTCTGTGGCAGACTAGTTATGTACCTCCGCCCGATCTGAATGGTCCTCGCGGCTTTCGGGACGCCGGGATATTCGAGAGCGGTCGGGGCTCCCGTGTTTCAGATTTTGAGGAAGCGGGAGTGCTCGCGGATGAGTTGCCACTTGTCTCGGTGTGGCTGTTGTGGAAAGCTCCATAAGGAGAGTGTCGTACTAACTCGGGAGATTGTTATTTTGCGGCCAGCAGGGCCATCGGCAGAAAGGCTGTCCAGGCGAGTATTTGGTAGGATAGCGAGGACTACTTAGAGCGATTGCGGGTTCTTCACCTTCCGTAACGAGCGGGATGTTCGTACCGGAAGGCCGGTAAGTCGCGGTGGGAGTTCCCGATTTTAGCGGTCCTTTGAACCGCCTATTTTGAGTATATCATCCTTAACCTAGAGACTTATATTGTATTGATGTTGATGATGTGTTTAGTGTTATGTTCGGATAGCTTTGTGCAAAAATGTGATTTAGGAGCATGGTTGATGAAAAGGGTAAGCTGGGGCATGGAAAGTGTGAACTTTAGGACATTTTATGTTGAGACCTTACAGGTAAGGTGGTCGTGAGTAAAAGATTTTTTTTTTTTTTTGTTTGACCTTTATCCGACTGCGTGTTGTGCGTGGGTTTGAAGTGGGTGATAAGTCCGGGTGTAATGTGGGATGGAAGTGGTCGCTTTCATGGGTTGAATAGGTAAGATTGTTCGTGTCGAGAGCGAGAGTTGGCGCGGTTGGGGTCGGGTTGAGGACCATTTGCGGGTCAACCCGTAACCGGTTGGGGTGGGGTCGGTTAGGTGGTCCCTCGGTGGTAGGGTCACGAGGTGCTAGGCCCAAGTTTAGATGGCCAGGAGTTCGTGGATGCGTTCGATCGAGAATCGATTCGTGAAGGCGGGAATGGCCTTAGGAAATCGAGGTTAGTGAGATGACCAAGTTTGGAGGTAGTGACTCGAGGTTGGAAAGCGAAGCGTTGTGAAGTGTGGTGCGGATACTAGAGCGAGTTCGAGTGTTCGTGGCGAGTACTACGAGAAGGGAGAAGTGAGCGTGTGTTTTTGTGGCGGTGTGGCATGATTATTTTAAATGCGTATAGCGGTGAAGACTATCTTGGCGCTGTTTGTTTGAGACCTAGAAGGAACATTCGGGCGAATGTTTCTAAGGAAGAATGTTATACCCGTATTTCAGTATATGCGTATGGGCGTCGTCTGAAATTTGAGCCTTAAGTTAGGCATTGGATTCGAAATTTGGGCACAAGTGCGATTAAGTCGTTTTACGGCGAAAGCGTTTCCCACGACTACGTTGGAGAAATTCCGGCTATGTCATTTAGTATTTTTGCGGATTTTTCCGGCGGCGGAACATTTTGGACCAACGGGAGGGTGACACTTGTCACCTCGTTGGGCGACAAAGAGGAGGCTTGGCCTTGGCGATTGGTCCCTCCTTTTGTGCCTTGCTTTGTGGCTTGTTTTGTGGAGTGTTTTGTGGAGTGTTTTGTGGGTGCACTTGGCTTGATCTTGGCCTTACACTTGCCTTGCACATGGCTTGATCTTGGCCATTGGTTGGCCTTTGGTTTTGCTATAAATACCCCCTCTCTTTGAAGACTTCTTCATCCACTCTTCACTTGCCTAAGTCTTGAGAACCCTCCCTCCCTCTTGTTGACTCTCGTCCAGAGCCCTCTCCCCCTTGTGAAGGCCTTTTGGCCGAAACCTTCCCCCTTTGTGAGCCTAAAGCCGAGAACACCCCCCCCCTCCCTTAGGGTGTTGTTCTCGTGTGGTACCCCCCTTTTGTGGTATTGAAATACTCCTCCAAGTATTGTTATAATGCCCAAAATACCTTAGCCTTATACCTTGTAGTATTCCAAAGTTACTGTATCGTAGAGTCAGGAAATACTACCTTTTGTCCTTTTAGTCTCAAACCAAAACCCTAAGGAAACCTTCACTGTTGGTTGAAGTTTTGGAGTAAGTTAGTTAGAACTTCTAAGGGTTGTTGGAGCGGATTGGAGCACTCGGGTAGGAGCTAAACCTTGCTCGGGAGCGACTTTAAACTCGGATAATTTTGGGCTTATCGAGGTAAATATCTTGTCCCCTATTGTAATTGGAAATTACATAAGTGTTGAAATATAGTGTTGTATACTATATATAGAATCGTAGTTGTGGGCAAGGTCTTTTGACTGAAGCCTGAAGAAGAAAGAACTGAACTGACCTGTAATGACATAGGACTGTATTACAGGAGACTTGTGTAGTATTACTGTATAGTAGAATTATGCAGCGTCAGGTTAGGCGTGTTAACCCACTGGTTGGCTTGGTGGCCGAGCCTCGATGAAGAGGAGTTTCTGTTTGTTGCGGGAGGTCTTTCGAATTTTTACGTAGAATGTTCTACGTTAAGATCTAGATTTTTAATAAGCGCGCGTGGCCTTATAGGTTGAAGTGCTACGTGTGGCGTAATCTTACGGACTAAGGAGTAGCCAAGCGGTTTGAAGGTACTCGGGCGTTTTGCTATTAGTCGATAATCGTCGCGGTATGTGAACCTCTTCCTATCTCTTCTAGCATGATATGTGTGTAACTATGTAGTACGGTGAGCGTCACGTGTGTTTAATGTATTTGATTGGTTTGAAACATAAAGTGTTATAACGGCTTTATGGGAAGTTGGTTATAACGACTTTATGTAGGTAAGAAAATACTTTGTGGTTTTAAAAGGTAAGCGATGTGAATTATAAGCGGCTAGTTATAATAAAGAACTTGATGTATTTCAAAGATTTCTAAATCGTTTTGAAGGAAGAGTAACACTTGGTTTTAAAGGTTTTAAAAGAGTTATACTAGCTTGATGGGGAGTTAGGTATAATGTCTTAAGAGGTAAAGAAAATGGTTTCTTGATGTTAGAAGTTAAGAGACTTGATCTTATAAGATAAGAGACTTAACTTATTTGTTTTAATGTGGATGTTTATGTGAAACCTCATTCGTGAGTAATGAGTACTTGGTTTTATTTAAAGGATAATGTTTCTTGATTTGGAAATCGAATGTGTATCGACAGGACCAACTGCGGCGTTAATAAAGGAAAATGTATTGAATAATGATGAATTGTATTAAAACCGATGAAACCTCCATGCATAGAAACTAAGATGAGACAAAATGATATTACATTTTCTAGATCATGGCTGCTGTAATAAGAATGTTGTAAACAAGAATAACCTACTCTCACGTGAGACTTATATTACTCAATTATTCTAAAACGGAATCAAGTGATTAAGTTTATGAACTATGAAACCATTTGAAAATGAGAAGCTTGAGTAATTGAAACTAGGCAAACTGGAACTTAGGAAAAGAATGTTGTTACTTGATTTTGAAAAGGAATGTGGGTTGGTCATTCTAATACTACGGGTATCGGGTGACTTTAATAAGTAATGGATCTCTTTTAAAAAGAACTTAACGTACGAAGTACTTTAGGGTTGAAACCCGGACTTTGGCATAAAATGATGGTACTTTGAGTTGTGTGAAACTTGCCTATGCTTGTTGTTGTGAAACTTGCCTATGCTTGTTGTTGTGAAACTTGCCTATGCTTGTGATGATAGCCTTTGTTGTGCAAGTGTGGTGTTTACGTATTCTGGCGTCTCGATAGAGGCCGGTTGGTAGTTGAGGTTTCTTCTTGTTCGCTGGGTATCGGTGGTCGGCTCGTACTTGCCGTCTCGTGGTGATTCGGCCTTGGTATCGGTAGTCGACCCTCGCACTTGCCCGTTCGGTATAGTGGCGAAGTTTCGTGATCTGACCTTGGTCACAGTGGTCGACCCTCGTACTTGCCCGGTCGACTCGTGGCCGGCCTTGATATCCGATGGTCGGCTCTCGCTTGCCGTGTCGACCGTGGTTGTGGTTGCATTGTATTATTAGCGCAGTCGGATCCGGTAGTTGTACTTGTCTGTCACGGTTTTATGACACAGTGGGACACGGTGTTCATGTATACTCCTTGGTATTGTTATATCATAAAGCTGCGTGATGAGGAAGAAATTCCACGAGCGCAGTGATGATTTGGAGGCGTGAGTCCACGACTTGAGAAATGCTTGGTTATATGTTATGTCTTGTAGTTGGTCATCATACATGTCTCCTGCTTATATAGACTATTATGATTTCATTTCTGATATTCTGATTTCACATACTTAGTACTGTTATCTGACCTCGCTTGAAGTGCGTTAAATCTGCATGAGTAAAGGTACATCGATCGATCCGCTTATAGGATCACATTCGGCGTGTTGGGAAGCTCCGTTTCTCGGAGGCTTATCTTTTAGTATGTGTTCCACTGAGTTATAGGTTCTTGTACATTCGAGGTATGGCGGGGCCACTGTCCGTCATAGTTGTTGTAAATCTTAAGTGCATGAAGCTGTTGTGGCGGGGTTGTAAAAGATTAAAGCATTCGGGTTTTATGTATATCTTGAACAGCTATTTTGGTTGCTTTGTTTATTTATCATGTCTCTCATTTCATGTTTAAAGTTTTTATTTCCTTGGTTTTCTCGATGTTGTATCGCTAGGAGTGCCAGGGTAAGGCACGATCCACGGCGATTTTGAGTGTGACGATTTGTGTAAAGGGTTTTCCACTTGTTGTGCTTAGGTTGTTTAACGATAAGGCTGTTATGTTAGTATTATATCACTCGTGATTAGGGGTTAGCGCCTCCGTCACGGGGTAGACTTCGGTAGTCTGTGTGACCTATGATTCGAGAATACCTTATGCGGAGTGCATGTGGCCTATGCGGAACTGCGGGAGTTCCAGGTTAGTGTGCGGCCTTTGTGGTCATGCGGTCTATGTAGCCATGCGGACGGCGAGTCCAGGACGCTGCCGGGGAGTAGCTACCCTCGATGCGGGGAATACCTCATGCGGGCCATCGGAGTGGCTTATGCGGAGCTACGGGAAGTTCCAGGGCTAGACGCGCATTAGATCTGCGAGCGGTGACGGCTTTGATCATGTGACGGTCTAGATAGATCTCATGATACAGTTTATGACCTTGTTGGTACTGTGGGTTTTAGTAGTCGGCTATGCCTTCGTACTTACCCCGTACGGTTTTATGAAGACACAGGTGGGACCTGGTGTTCATATGTATTCCTTGGTGCTTTTATATCATAGACTGCCGACAGTGAGGAAGGTATTCCACGGGCATGATTGATGTTGTGGGCGTGAGACCCATTGTTATATTTGAGTGATGACTTTGAGGGTGTGAGTCCCTGACTTGACATATGGCTTATTTATTGTGAGCGTAGTTTGGTTATCATACATGTCTCTGCTTTATATAGACTACTATGATTTCATTTACGATATTTTGATTTCACATACTTGGTACTGTTATCTTGACCTCGCCCGGAAGTGCGTTCATCTGCGCGGTAAAGGTACACCGATCGTTGATCCTCGCTCTTGGGGTCAGATTCGGCGTTTGGAAGCTCCGTTCCTCGGAGGCTTATCTTGATATAGTCCCTGTTGTTGTAGGTGCTTACATTCGTGGTATGGCGCCCTGTCGTCGTAGTTGTCGATTCATTCGTAGAAGTGCATGAATCTTGTTGTGGCGGGGTTGTCATGGGATATGGCGTTGAATTTAAGTTTTCATATATATCTGCGAAGGCAATTTTCTCAGTTATTATTTCATACTTCATGTTGTTTCATGTTATTGTTTTATATTAGTTGATTTCTCGATGTTGTATCACTAGGGTGCGGGGTAAGGCACGATCCACGGGCAGGTTCGGTCGTGTGATGAAACCTCGTTCGTGAGTAATGAGTACTTAGTTTTAAAGGGGATAATGTTTCTTGATTTGGAAATCGAGAATGAGTGCAAACAAACCAACTGCGGCGTTAATAAAGGAAAATGTATTGAATAATGAAGTATTATTAAAACCGATGAAACCTCCATCTGCATAGAAGCTAAGATGAGACAAAATGATATTACATTTCCTAGATCATGGTGCTTAATAAGATTGATTATGAACAAGAATAACTACACTCATATAAGGCATATGTTTCTCAGTTGTTTAAAGAGAATTATATTCTTAAATGATTAAGACTATGAACTATGAAACTCTTCTAAAATAAAGAGACCTGAGTAATTGAAATTAGGCAAACTGGAACTTTAGGGGAAAGAATGTTGTTGAAAAGGAAAGTGTTTTGGTTTACCTAAAAATGTGAGTCACTCTATTTTTATACTACGGGTATCGGGTGACCTTTATAAAAGTAATGGATCTCTTTAAAAGGAATTTAACGTACGTAGTACTTTAGGGTTAAAACCCGGACTTTGATATAAAATGGAAGTACTTTGAGTTGTGTATAACTTGCCTATGCCTGTTGTTGTATAACTTGCCTATGCTTGTTGTTGTGTAACTCGCCTATGCTTGTTGTGATAGCCTTTGTTGTGCAAGAATTGTGTTTCTATACTACCGCCTCTCGATGGAGGTAGGTTGACTTGTTGAGCTTACTTGGGCGTCTGGCGATGTGGAAGATTCCACGGGTATGCTTCCATTATTATTGTTACATGGGCATGTCGGCCGTCACGAGAATTTCGGGGCATGTGGCGTGCGGCGGGGTTGATTACGATATATGGTTATTATTGTTACATGGGCATGCTCTGCCGTCACGAGTCGGGGCATGTGGCGTGCGGCAGGGTTGATTACCCGATATATTGTTGTTGATGTTACATGGGCATGTCTGCACCGATGTAGAATTCCGGGGGCATGTGGCCATGCGGCAGGGTTGACCACCCAGTATATTGTTGTTGATGTTACATGGACATGTACGCGCCGTCTGAATTCGGGGCATGTGGCCGTGCGGCCTGTTATTATTATTGCATCATGGACGTATGCGCACGTCACGAGTGCAGGGGCATGCGGCCATGATGCGAACATGATTGATGTTGTGGGCGTGAGACCCATAGTTATATAATTGAGTGATGACTTTGAGGGCGTGAGTCCCTGACTTGACTGCTTTTATGTTGCGTACTGTAGTTTGGTTATCATACATGTCTCCTGCTTTATATAGACTGTTATGATTTAACTGCAGTATTTTCATTTTAACATACTTGGTACTGTTATCGACCTCGCCGGGCTGCGTTCATGCGCGGTAGGAGTACCGGTAGTTGATCGCTCGTAGGATCACGATTCGTATTAGGAAGCTCCGTTTCTCGGAGGCTTATTCTTGGTATGTGTTCCACGAGTTGTAGGTTCTTGTACATTCGAGGGTATGGCGGGGCCCTGTCCGTCATGGTTGTTGTAAATCTTAAGTGCAGTAATGCTGTTGTGGCGAGTTTGTAAAGATTAAAGCTGTTCGGGTTTTTATGTATTTATATCGAGAAGGCAAGCTGTTTTGGTTGCTTTGTTTATATATAATATCTCTTGCTTCATGTCTTGTTTTTATGTTCGTGATTTTCTCGATGTATGACTACTTGGGTGCGGGTAAGACACGATCACGGGCCGAGCAGGTCGTGGCGGTGACTATGCGGTGCGGGAGTCGAGGAGAATACCGCGGGCTAGCTACCCCGTCGAGAATACCTCATGCGGGCCTATGTGTAGCCTATGTGGAAGCGGCGGTATGTTCGAGGATTAGACGCACATTGATCGAGGCGAGTGGCCAGCTTCGATCATGTGGTGCGGTCTAGAAAGACCTCGTGATACAGTTTATGGCATTGTTGGTACTGTGGGTCTTAGTAGTCGGCTATGCCTTCGTACTTACCCCGTACGATTTTATTATGACACAGGTGGGACCTGGTGTTCATGTGTATTCCTTGGTGCTTGTTATATCATGGACTGCCGGCAGTGAGGAAGGAATTCCACGGGCATGATTGATATTGTGGGCATGAGACCCATGGTTATATTTGAGTAATGACTTTAGGCGTGAGTCACGACTTGACCACCACTTACATATTGTGTATCGTAAATTGTTTATCATATATGTCTTTTGTTTTATATAGACTATTATGATTTCATTCTGATATTTTGATTTCACATACTTGGTACTGTTATCGACCTCGCTTCGGCTGCGTTCATCTGCGCGGTAAGTACGCGATCGTTGATCCTCGCTCATAGGATCACAGTTCAACGTTTTGGGAAGCTTCGTTTCTCCGGATGCTTATCTTTGGTATAGTCCCTGATGTTGTAGGTATTAATGTTCATTCAGGGTATGGCGGGGCCCTGTCCCGCCATAGTTGTTTTTGTCATACCCCGTAGTTCTGACCCTACGTATGAGAGCGTACGAAAGCATGTAAGACTTAAAAAAAAATTTAAGGATAGGTTGACGGATTGTTCCGGGCGGGTTTTAGTCAACTTTGAGGTGGGTTATGACCCGATACTTTAAGAATTCCTAAGTGTTTCAAAGGCCCAGAGCGTAGTTCGTTGAGTCTAGATTCCAACGCAACCAACCGTTCGTCTATAGGACGTCGGAGTAGAAAGTTATGAGAGTTACAAGTTCAGTGCGCAGACGGACAGAAATGCGTTTGAGCAAAACAGAGGCATGGCGCGGATGCGAGGGCAGCGCCGAAATCGAGGGCGCTGAAGTTCAGCGCCCTTGGCCGGAAGCGAGGGCGCGCGGAAGTTCGAAGAAGCTGCGGAGGTTTCAGCGCGCGGCCGCGGAAGCAGGGCGCGGCGCGGCGGATGCGGCGGAAAAACTTAGGAAAAGTCAGATTTTTCTTTTAAAAGACCTTGGGAGGGTGACAAGTGTCCCCCCCTTCAAGTGTCACGACCCGTTCCGGGGCCCGTGACTGGTGCCTTACCCGGGCACCCAAGTAGTCATACATCAGAGAAATCAGCGGAACATAAAACATACATATATGAAACAAGAGATAAGATAATAAAATAGGCCAACCAAAATGGTTGCCTCCTTGCATATATACAGAAATTTTGAACAGTTACATCCTTTTTTTTTTCAAACCCCGCCCACAACAGTACTACAGACCTCTAAGAAAGTAACAACACTATGGCGGGACGGGCCCGCCATACCACAGATGTCTGAGAACCTGACTCGGAAACATACAAAAGATAAGCCTCGGAGAAGCGGAGCTTCCCAATCTGTTGAGCGTGATCCTATGGCGAGGATCAACAAGTGTACCTCTACTGCGACATGAGCAGCCCCGAAGGAGTCGATCAAGTACTAAGTATGTGAAACTGAAAAATACTGTAAATGAAATCATAACAGTCTATATAAGACAGGAGGCATGTATGATAACAAAGCTATAGTTCACAATATAAAAGTAGTCATGTCAAGTCAGGGACTCACGCCCTCAAAGTCATCCCTCATGCCCGTGGAACTCCTTCCTCACTGCCGGCAGTCTAGGTACAAGTCATGTTATGCGTGTAACATGTCTCGGCCCATCTCATGGACTCGAGGTGAAATCGTATGGAATACATTCCCGGTCCATCTCATGGACTCGGTATCAAATTAGGTGGTATACATTCCCGGTTCATCCCATGAACGCGGTGTCGCATGAAATACATTCCCGGTCCATCTCATGGACTCGGTATCGTAGTGAAATACATTCCCGGTTCATCCCATGAATGCGGTAGTCGAGTGAAATACATTCCCGGTTCATCTCATGAACGCGGTAGTCGAGTGAAATACATTCCGGTTGTTATACCGTATTTCCGGTATATGCGTGGGGCGTCGTGAAAATTTTGAAGTGTAAAGTGGCTTGGCGAATTATTTTGTTCACAACACCCGTTTAGAGTCGTTTTTCGAAGCGTTTTCCACGACTTCGTAGGGAATTTCCGGCTATGTCATTTATATTTTTGCGGATTTTTAGAGGCGAAACATTTTGGACCAACAAGAGGCGACACTTGTCACCCTCTAATTGGTGGGAGTGGGCGGAAATGTGTGATGGGCCGAATTGGCCTTGTGGTCGGGGAGTTGGTAGGATATTTTGTGTGCAAGTTGGCTTAGGACACTTGCCCAAATCTTGGCCTTACACTTGCCTTGCACTTGGCATAATCTTGGCCATTGGTTGGCCTTGGCTTGTAGTATAAATACCCCTTAGTTGATGAACTTTCTTCATCCAAAAATTGAGCTATCTACCTAAGTCTCAAAATACTCCCTCCTCTTGTGGTTCTCGTCCAAAGCCTCTCCCCTCCCTCCTAGTGGCCTTTGGCGAGAGTTTCCCTCTCCTTTGTGGTGTTTTGCCGTAGGGTACCCACTAGCCTAGTTGTCTCGTATAAATACCCTTGTTGTGGTATAGAAATACTCTCTAGTATTGTTATTATGTCCAAATACCTTGGCCCCAAATACCTTGTAGTATTCCCAAGGTTACACTTATACTAGCCTGAAAATACCGTTATACTTTCCCTCGATCACTAAAGCGAAACCACTAAGGAAATCTTCACCCGTTGTTGAAGTATGGAGTAGAAGTTGCGTAGAACTTCTAAGGGTTGTTTGGAGCGGATTGGAGCACTCGGAGGAGGAGCTAAACCTTGCTCGGGAGCGACTTTAAACTCGGATAATTTTGGGCTTATCGAGGTAAATATCTTGTCCTATTGTAATTGGAAATTACATAAGTGTTGAATATATAGTGTTGTATACTATATATAGAATGAACTTAGTATTGTGGCAATGTCTTTTGACTTAAGCTGAAGAATGAAGAATTGAGCAGTAATCACATAGAAGGATAATAAAGAGAAGAAGCTGTAATTACCTAGGGTTGTATTCTGATGAGACTTATGTAGCATTCTTGTGTAGTAGAATTATGCAGCGTCCGGTTAGGCGTGTTAACCCCCGGTTGGCTTGGTAGCGGCCTCGATAGAGGAGGAGATTTCTGTTGTTGCGGGGAGAGTCTTTGAATTTTACGTAGAAAGATGGGAGCGTGTGGTTAAGATTTAATAGGCGTTTGTGGCCTTTATACGTGAAACTACTAAGAGTAGCGTAATCTACTCGAGGAGTGGAAAGGGCTAGCAAGGTTGTAGTACTTGGAGCATTTTGCTTATTGTCGTTAAATCGTCGCGAGGTATGTGAACCTCTTCCTATCTCTTCTAGCATGATATGTGTGAACTATGTAGTGCGGTGAGCGTACATGTGTTAAGCGTGTTTGATTGTTCTTAAAACATAAAGTGTTATAACGGCTTTATGGGAAGTTGGTTATAACGACTTTATGTAGGTAAGAAAATACTTTGTGGTTTTAAAAGGTAGCGATGTGAATTATAAGCGGCTATAATAAAGAACTTGATGTATTTCAAAAGATTTATAAATCGTTTTGGAAGGAGAGTAACACTTTGTTTTAAAAGGTTTTAAAAGAGTTATACTAGCTTTATGGGAAGTTAGGTATAATGTCTTAAGAGAGGTAAAGAAAATGGTTTACTGATGTTAGAAGTTAAGAGACTTGATCTTATAAGATAAGAGACTTAACTTATTTGTTTTAATGTGGATGTTTGTGTGAAACCTCATTCGTGAGTAATGAGTACTTGGTTTTATTTAAAGGGATAATGTTTCTTGATTTCGGAAATCAGAATGTGTATCGACAGACCACTGCAGCGTTAAGAAAGGAAAATGTATTGAATAATGATGTATCGTATTAAAACCATAGAAACTAAGATGAGACAAAATGATATTACATTTTCTAGATCATGGCTGCTGTAATAAGAATGTTGTAAACAAGAATAATCTACTCTCACGTAAGACATATATTACTCAATTGTTCTAAAAAGGAATCAAGTGATTAAGTTTATGAACTATGAGACCATTTGAAAATGAGAAGCTTGAGTAATTGAAACTAGGCAAACTGGAACTTAGGAAAAGAATGTTGTTACTTGATTTTGAAAAGGAATGTGGGTTGGTCATTCTAATACTACGGGTATCGGGTGACTTTGATAAGTAATGGATCTCTTTTAAAGAATTTAACGTACGTAGTACTTTAGGGTTGAAACCCGGACTTTGGCATAAAAATGAAGGTACTTTGAGTGATGTGAAACTTGCCTATGCTTGTTGTGGTGAAACATTCCTATGCTTGTTGTTGTGAAACTTGCCTATGCTTGTGATGATAGCCTTTGTTGTGCAAGTGTGGTGTTTACGTATTCTGGCGTCTCGATAGAGGCGGTTGGTAGTTGAGGTTTCTTCTTGTTCGGCTGGGTATCGGTGGTGGCTCTCGTACTTGCCGTCTGGTGGTGATTCGGCCTTGGTATCGGTAGTCGACCCTCGCTTGCCCCGTTCGGTATAGTGGCGAAGTTTCGTGATCTGACCTTGGTCACTGGTGGTCACCCTCGTACTTGCCGGTCAGTGCGTGGCCGGCCTTGGTATCCGATGGTCGGCTCTCGCACTTGCCGTGTCGGCCGTGTTTTGGTTGCATTGTATTATTAGTGCGGTCGGATCTGGTAGTTATCTTTGGTCTGCGGTTTTTATAACACAGGTGGGACATGGTGTTCATGTATAATCCTTGGTATTGTTATATCATAAACTGCCGGCAGTGAGGAAGAAATTCCACGGGCACGAGTGATAATTTGGAGGGCGTGAGTCCTGTCTTGATATGCGGTTATATGTTATATCATGTAGTTTGGTCATCATACATGTCTCACCTTTATATAGACTATTATGATTTCATTTCTGATATTCTGATTTCACATACTTAGTACTGTTATCTTGACCTCGCCCGAGTGCGTTAAATCCGCAGTAGAGTGCGTCATTTGTCGATCCGCGTTTAGGATCTCATTTCAGCGTTTTGGGAAGCTCGTTCCGTCGGAGGCTTATCTTTGGTATGTTACCACAGTGCAGTAAGTTACGATGCGTTCGGGGTATGGCGGGGCCACTGTCGTCATAGTTGTTGTATAAATCTTAGAAGTGCATGTAATCTTGTTGTGGGCAGGGTTGTAAAAGGATTAAACTGTTCCGGTTTTATGTATATACTGAAGGCAACTGTTTTGGTTGGCCTGTTTATTTACTATATCTCTCATTTCATGTGTAAAGTTTTTATTTCCGCTGGTTTTCTCTGATGTTGTATCACTAGGGTGCCCGGGGTAAGGCACGATGGCGAACCCATTTTGGCGTCACAAGTGGTATCGAGCGATTAATCCTCGGAAAGTGTCTCTGAACCGTGTCTAGTAGAGTCTTGATTATCGGTGTGTTGTGCACCACATCTATAATCAGGAGGCTATAGGACATTTAGGATTGGTTTCCATTTCTTCTCATTCTGAGATCGTGCCTTAGAGCTGTGTGATAAGATTGGACCCCTCTGACGTGTTTCGTTTTTACCAGTTATGCCTCTGCGAAAAACCGGGCGAAGAGGCGGCGTGAAGGATCTGCGAGTAGAAGCGTGGCGAGACCACGATGCACGAGCCTCGATCCGCGATGCAGGCGAGAGGAGATGAGTTACAAGAGTGGGCCCGATTAATGGCGGGGTTGTGGCGAACTTGAGATAATTTGGGCCAGCGGCAGTTCGATGCACCGATGGTTCACCACTAGATCGAGATAGTTCGAGGCTACGGGATTTTACGAGTTGTAGGCCGCGAGTTTTATGGGTGAGGCACGAGGATGATCGCGAGTTCATCAAGCGATTCAATGGATCGTGAGAAATGTCAAGGCATCGGAGGCCGAGTCGGTGGTCTAGGTTCACATCACCGCGTGATACGCGATCGGTAGTTTGATTCGTGGGAGCTGTCGGGAGAGAATGCACTTCCGGCTATATGGGACGAGTTCTCGAGGCATTCGCGCACATTTCTTGCCTCGCGAGATGAGAGGGCTCGAGCGACAGATTTTTGGTGTTGCGGCGAGCAGGCGTATGGTTGGAGTACAATGTGAGTTCGACTCATTGGCGTGCGTCCCGCGTTAGTAGCTAGTATGGAGGATCGAGTGCACCGATATGTTCTGAGGCTCGATGATTGCCTTGCGAGAGTTGTTAGTGTAGCTCTTGTAGGGCATGGACATTGCCGCGTCGGCGTATACACTTGGATGTGAGGCGGATAAATCGACGGAATGACCAAAGTCGGCGAAGAGGCGAGCAGCGAGGTCCTTTGGTGACTTTCGAGCGGACCGCCTCAGTGAACTAGTTATGTACCTCGTCGATCTGAGTGGTCCTCCCGGCTTCCGGGACGCCGGGATATTCGGGGAAGCGGTCGGGGCTCCCGGGTTTCAGATTTTGAGGAAGCGAGTGCTCGCGGATGAGGTTGCCCTTGTCTCGGTGTGGCGTTGTGGAAAGCTTCATAAGGGAGAGTGTCGTACTAACTCGGAGATTGTTATTTTTGCGGCCCAGCGGGGCCATCGCAAAGCTGTCAGGCCGAGGTATGGTAGGATAGCATGGACTACTAAGCGATTGCGGGTTCTTCACCTTCCGTAGCAGGCGGGATGTTCGTACACGGAAGGCCGGTAGAGGTCGCGGTGGGAGTTCCCGATTTTAGCGGTCCTTGAACCGCCTAGTTTGAGTATATCCTTAACCTCAGAGTTTTGTTTGTATTGATGTTGTTGATGTGTTTAATGTTATGTTTGGATAGCTTTGTGCTAAAATGTGATTTAGAAACACAGTTAGTGAAAAGGGTAAGTCCGCAGGTAGTGTGAGATGGAAGTGGTAGCTTTCATGATGTGAAATAGTAAGATTGTTCGGATCGGGGAACAAGAGTTGGCGCGGTTGGGGTCGGGTTGAGGACCATTTGCGGGTCAACCGTAACCGGTTTGGGGTGGGGTCGATTCTGGGTGGTCGCCCGGTGGTAGGTCACGAGGGTGCTAGGCCCAAGTTTAGATGACCATCGTATGAGTTCGTGGATGCGTTCGATCGTAATCAGTTCGTGAAGGCGGGAATGGCCTTAGGGAAATCGAGGTTAGTGAGATGACCAAGTTTGGAGGTAGTGACTCGAGGGTTGGAAAGCGAGCGTTGGCGAAGTGGGAGTGCGGATACTAGAACGAGTTCGGTGTTCGTGGCGAGTACTACGAGAAGGGAAAAGTGAGCGTATGTTTTGTGGCGGTGTGGCATGATTGTTTTAAATGCGTATAGCGGTGAAGACTATCACGATGCTGTTTGTTGTGAGACCTTGAAGGAACATTCGGGACGAATGTTTCTAAGGGAGAATGTTATACCGTATTTCAGTATATGCGTAAGGGCGTGCGTAGAAAATTTTGAAGTGTAAAGTGGCTTGGCCGAATTATTTTGTTCACAACACCCGTTTAGAGTCGTTTTTAGACGAAAAGTTTTAACAGCTTTCGTAGGGGAATTTCAGGCTATGTAATTTATATTTTTTTCGGATTTTTACCAGAGACGAAACAATTTTGACCAACAACACGGCGACACATGTCACCTCAATTGGTGGGAGTGGGCGGAACTGTGTGATGGCCGAAAGGGCCTTGTGGTCAAGGGGAGTTGGTAGGATATTTTGTGTGCAAGTTGGCTTAGGACACTTGCCCAAATCTTGGCCTTACACTTGCCTTGCACTTGGCATAATCTTGGCCATTGGTTGGCCTTGGCTTGTAGTATAAATACCCCCTTAGTTGATGAACTTTCTTCATCCAAAAATTGAGCTATCTACCTAAGTCTCAAAATACTCCCTCCCTCTTGTGGTTCTCGTCCAAAGCCTCTCCCCTCCTACTAGTGGCCTTTGGCGAGAGTTTCCCCTCACCTGTGGTGTTTTCTTAGTGGGTACCCACTAGCCTAGTTGTCTCGTATAAATACCCTTGTTGTGGTATAGAAATACTCTCCTATATTGTTATTATGTCCAAATACCTTGGCCCAAATACCTTGTAGTATTCCCAAGGTTACACTTATACTAGCCCAGAAAATACCGTTATACTTTCCCTCAGTCACTAAAACGAAACCCTAAGGAAATCTTCACCCGTTGTTGAAGTATGGAGTAGAAGTTGCGTAGAACTTCTAAGGGTTGTTTGGAGCGGATTGGAGCACTCGGAGGAGGAGCTAAACCTTGCTCAGGAGCGACTTTAAACTCGGATAATTTTTGGGCTTATCGAGGTAAATATCTTGTCCCCCTATTGTAATTGGAAATTACATAAGTGTTGAATATATAGTGTTGTATACTATATATAGAATCGAACTTAGTATTGTGGCAATGTCTTTTGACTTAAGCTGAAGAATGAAGAATTGAGCAAGAATCACATGAAGGATAATAAAGAGAAGAAGCGATCGTAATTACCTAGGGTTGTATTCTGATGAACTTATGTAGCATTCTTGTGTGTAGTAGAATTATGCAGCGTCGGTTAGGCGTGTTAACCCCCTGGTTGGCTTGGTAGCCGGCCTCGATAGAGGAGGAGATTTCTGGTTGCGGGGAGGTCTTTGCCGAATTTTACGTAGAAAGATGGGAGCGTGTGGTTAAGATTTAATAGGCGTTTGTGGCCTTTATAGGTGAAAGTACTAAGAGTAGCGTAATCTACTCGAGAGTGGAAAGGGCTAGCAAGGTTGTAGTACTTGGAGCATTTTGCTTATTGTCGTTAAATCGTCGCGAGGTATGTGAACCTCTTCCTATCTCTTCTAGCATGATATGTGTGAACTATGTAGTACGGTAGACGTACATGTGTTAACTGTGTTTGATTGTTCTTAAAACATAAAGTGTTATAACGGCTTTATGGGAAGTTGGTTATAACAGCTTTATGTAGGTAAGAAAATACTTTGTGGTTTTAAAAGGTAACTGATGTGAATTATAACTGGCTTGCTATAATAAAGAACTTGATGTATTTCAAAAGATTTATAAATCGTTTTGGAAGGGAGAGTAACACTTTGTTTTAAAAGGTTTTAAAAAGAGTTATACTAGCTTTATGGGAAGTTAGGTATAATGTCTTAAGAGAGGTAAAGAAAATGGTTTACTGATGTTAGAAGTTAAGAGACTTGATCTTATAAGATAAGAGACTTAACTTATTTGTTTTAATGTGGATGTTTGTGTGAAACCTCATTCGTGAGTAATGAGTACTTGGTTTTATTTAAAGGGATAATGTTTCTTGATTTGAAATCGAATGTGTATCGACAGACCACTGCAGCGTTAAGAAAGGAAAATGTATTGAATAATGATGTATCGTATTAAAACCATAGAAACTAAGATGAGACAAAATGATATTACATTTTCTAGATCATGGCTGCTGTAATAAGAATGTTGTAAACAAGAATAACCTACTCTCACGTAAGACATATATTACTCAATTGTTCTAAAAAGGAATCAAGTGATTAAGTTTATGAACTATGAGACCATTTGAAAATGAGAAGCTTGAGTAATTGAAACTAGGCAAACTGGAACTTAGGAAAAGAATGTTGTTACTTGATTTTGAAAAGGAATGTGGGTTGGTCATTCTAATACTACGGGTATCGGGTGACTTTGATAAGTAATGGATCTCTTTTAAAGAATTTAACGTACGTAGTACTTTAGGGTTGAAACCCGGACTTTGGCATAAAAATGAAGGTACTTTGAGTGATGTGAAACTTGCCTATGCTTGTTGTGGTGAAACATTCCTATGCTTGTTGTTGTGAAACTTGCCTATGCTTGTGATGATAGCCTTTGTTGTGCAAGTGTGGTGTTTCTGTGTTACCGCGTCTCTCGATAGAGGCGGTTGGTCGTTGAGGTTTCTTCGTTCGGCACAGGTATCCGGTGGTGGCTCTCGTACTTGCCCGTCTCGTGGTGATTCGGCCTTGGTATCGGTAGTCACCCTCGCGCTTGCCCGTTCGAAGATAGTGACGAAGTTTCGTGATCTGACCTTGGTCCTGGTGGTCACCCTCGTACTTGCCCGGTCGGTGCGTGGCCGGCCTTGGTATCCGGCGATCGGCTCTCGCACTTGCCGTGACGGCCGTGTTTTGGTTGCATTGTATTATTGGTACGGTCGGATCTGGTAGTTATCTTGGTCTGTGCGGTTTTATAACACAGGTGGGACATGGTGTTCATGTATAATCCTTGGTATTGTTATATCATAAAGCTGGCGGTGAGGAAGAAATTCCACGCACAGTGATAATTTGGAGGCGTGAGTCCACTGTCTTGATATGGCGGTTATATGTTATATCGTAGTTTGGTCATCATACATGTCTCCGCTTTATATAGACTATTATGATTTCATTTCTGATATTCTGATTTCACATACTTGGTACTGTTATGTGACCTCGCCGGGCTGCGTTCAATCCGCAGTAGAGTGCATCGGCTGTCGATCCCCGCGTTTAGGATCTCATGTCAGCGTTTTGGGAAGCTCCGTTCCGTCGGAGGCTTCTCTTTGGTATGTTACCCGAGTCCGTAAGTTACGAGTGCGTTCGGGGTATGGCGGGGCCTGTCGTCATAGTTGTTGTATAAATCTTAGAGTGCAGTAATCTTGTTGTGGCGGGGTTGTAAAAGGATTAAAGCGTTAGGTTTTATGTATATCGAAACAACTGTTTTGGTTGGCCTGTTTATTTACTATATCTCTCATTTCATGTGTAAAGTTTTTATTTCCGCTGGTTTTTCTCTGATGTTGTATCACTAGGGTGCCCGGGGTAAGGCACCAGTGACGGGCCCAATTTTCGGGGCGTCACACCGGTTCATCTCATGAACGCGGTAGTCGAGTGAAATACATTCTCGGTTCATCCCATGAACGCGGTAGTCGAGTGAAATACATTCCCGGTTCATCCCATGAACGCGGTAGTCGAGTGAAATACATTCCCGGTTCATCCCATGAACGCGGTAGTCGAGTGGCCATAACATTTAAACGCTCATTTAAGACAGATTAAGATAATACCATATTTTTCCTTTAAAACAACTTAAGGTAATATTATGCCCTTCTTGTTAAACCAAAACACTTTCCTTCTTAAAGTCAAGTAACAACATTCTTTTTCAAAAGTTCAAATTTGCCTAACATCAAATATTCACATCTCTTATTTCCGAAAGATTTCATAGTTCATAGTCTTAATCATTTAATAACATAATTCTCTTTTAAAAATAGTTGAGTAATATATGCCTTATGTGTGAGTAGGTTATTCTTGTTCATAACAATCTTATTAAAACAGCCATGATCTAGGAAATGTAATATCATTTTGTCTCATCTTAGCTTCTATGCAGATGGAGGTTTCTACTGGTTTTAATAATACTTTATTAGTTATTACATTTCCCTTTATTAACGCTGCTGTGGTTTGTTCGATACTTATTCTCATTTCCGAAATCAGTAACACATTATTCATTTTACAAACCAAGTACTCATTACTCACGAATGAGGTTTCACACTTTTTAACAAAATTCATATCAATTTAATTAAGTCAAGTCTCTTATCTTTTGAGATCAAGTCTCTTAACTTTTAAAATCAATAACCCATTCTTTTTATCTTTCTTAAGTCGTTATACCTAACTTCCCATAAAGCTAGTATAACTCTTAAGCTTTTAAAACCAAGTGTTACTCTTCTTTCAAAAAGGTTTCTTAATTCTCCTGAAATACTTCAAGATTTATTATTCAGGCTTAAGTCAAAAGACATTGCCGCAAAGCTACGTTCAGTTAACACACGTACGTCTACCGTACTATATATATATATACTTTTAAAATAGCATGCTCAAGAGTATAGGAAGAATCACATACCTTGCGACGATTATCGACTATTAGCAAATAGCTCCAAGTACTGTAATCCTGCTAGCCTTTTTCACTTCTTCGAGTAGAATACGCTACTCGCAGTACTTCAACCTATCACGGTCATATAAGTCTATCAACGTCTAGACTATTCTGAAAAACATTTTTAGATACAGATTCCTTATCCCACGGAAAATTGGGCAGCACTTCCTGCCACAAACTACAATTCTACGTAAATACGGTCTATGTAAATCTGATTCAGTCTTCTTCTTTAATATTCTTCTGATGTGATCTATTCAATTCTTTTCTGTAATATCCTTCTATTACAGTTCAATTCTCTTCTATACTACTACAGTATGTACTTTCCAATTACAATAGAAGGACAGTAGTATTTACCGCGATAAGCCCAAAATTATCCAAGCTTAATGTCGATCCTGAGCAACGTTTAGCTCCTAATTCGTGCGCTCCAACCCGCTCCAAACAACCCTTAGAAGTTCTAACCAACTTCTACTCAAATACTTCAACCATCTATGAAGATTTCCTTAGGGTTTCGTTTAGTGGCTAAAGGAAGTATAATAGTATTTCTGGGCTTTTAGTATAGGTATAACCTTGGAATACTACAAGGTATATGGGCCAAGGTATTTGGGAATAGTAACAATACTTGGAGAATACTTTTCTACCAAGGGGGGGTGTATTATACGAAAACAACTAGGCAAGGGGGGTACTCTCGGCCAAGGCTCACAAGGGGGAGGGGGGGGGCTTTGGACGAAAAACTACACAAAGGGGAGGGAGTATTTTCCTTGGAATTTCACAAGTGTGGATGAAGAATAAGTCTTCAACTAAGGGGGTATTTATAGGACATTCCAAGATCAAGCCAAGTGGTAGGCAAGTGTAGGGTGGGGATTTGGACATGTGTTTGTGGGTCCCACTTGCTCATCAACTACACAAAATATCCTACCAACTACTTGACAAAATAGCCAAGGCAAACCGCCCAAGTTTCGTCCCAACTTTCTCGTCCACTTGAGGGTGACACTTGTCACCCTCCCGTTGGTCCAAAATATTTCATCTCTCAGAAAAATCCGCAAAAATAATAAATGACATAGCCGTATTTTTCCCTTCGCAAAGTTCGGAAAACGTTTCGTCGGAAAACGACTCTTTTCGCTAGTTGTGCACAAATTTCACCACTTTGCCTACTTAAGGCTTAAACTTTTGTACGTACGCCCTCACATACATACTCTGAAAATACGGGGCATAACATCAAGACTTGGTCATATTTCATCTCTCTCTCTTAGACAAAAGCTCTTCCTTCTCTCTTAAAAGTTCAAGCTCCTCCTTCTCCCTAAAATCCCAAGAGACATTCTAGCCTTAGGAAAAATCTGAAAAGTTAAGAACAAGAAGGAAGCTTGTGGCTAGCTTGTTGGTGTTGTTGTGGTGGTGTTCTTGGCAAGGAAGCTAGCAAAATATTTGGAATAAATTTGGCTAAAGCTCTAAGGTAATGATTCTTCCTTTATAATTAGTTGTTAGTGATGCATTTTAAGAAGAAAGAACTTGTGGTAGTAAATAATGCTCTTAGAGTCATTGCATGCAAGAAATGTGGGTTGGATATGAAAGGATTGGTTAAGAAGATATTATGAGCATGTTGTAGCCTAAAAACTACCCTAGAATTGTTAAGTGAATTGTTGTACCTTATGGGGCAGAATTTTACACACCCAAGTTTAGGTGTGTAATCCCCTTTGAAATGTTGGATTGTTGAGCCTTAAATGTGGCGTTTGGATGATAAATTCGACCTTGAGAAAGGTGACAAAGTATGTAGAAACAAAGGAAATGCTGCCCAATTTTCCATAGAATTTAGGGGCTTTGAACTTAGATTATTTCTACATTGAAATTAGAGGTTAATAAACGTATTATGGTTATTATAGGTTGGCATATTACTTGCGGTAGTTTGAGCTTAGCAAGTGGATTGACCGAAGAGGTATGTGGAAACTTTCTTATCTTTTGAGCATGAGTAGTTATAACTATATAGTACGGTAGACGTACGTGTTTTGAATGAAGTAAATCCTTTTGTTATACTTGACTTGTTTTAAGGAAATGTCGAAGTTGGTTGGGTTAAGAAGTTAACCCGCTTGTTCTTAAGGAATGGTTATCCTAAATAAGGTAGACAAGGATTTCTTGACATAATGAAGTATAGAGTACTTGTGGTGTGAAAGTATTGAATATTGAATTATTCTAAAAGATAAGAGACTTAAATTTTTGAGGTAAGAAACTTGTTTTCTAAAGGATAAGGGGCTTGAAGTATTTTGAAAATTGTATGAATTTGTTTGAAGTATAAGTCTCTTGGTTAGTAAAAGAACGAAATGGTTCATAAGGAGTTATAACGGCTTTATGGGAAGTTAGTTATAACGGCCTTATGAATGAATAAGGATGTCGTAAATTTCTAAAGCATAAAGTTAGTATAACGGCTTTATGGGAAGTTGGTTATAATAACTTTATGGAAGGTTATGAAAGTTGTCTATTTTGATTAATGAGCATAAGTTGTCTAGATTGTGGGAAAATTGAAGTTACTTGGTTTCAAGCTTTGAAATGAGTTTTTCTAAAGGTGTAGTAACTTACTTTGAAAAATAGACACGCCTCGATACTACGGGTGTTAGTATCTTGGATTTTACATAAAAATGAGGCTTTCGAAAAGAATGTACATACATAGTACTTTGGCTTGTTTAATTGAGAATTATTCTATGTGTGCCTTGATAAGTACTTTGGCTTGCTTAAATAAGAATTCTCTTGGTTTATGTGAAAAGAAGGCATGGTAATTGTCTTGGTTTATATAAAGGCATGGTATTGCAATTCGAATTAAAAGCATGTAATTATGAGTCTATTTGGGCGTACCGTCAGTGATGGAGGATTCCACGGGTATGCGGCCATAATGAGGGTTCGTTTTCCCAGTTGACAGTATTATTCCATGGATTAGCTCTCCATAAGGTCTACTGATGCAGGGTGGATCTAGTAGTTAGCCCTCGTACTTGCCCCGGTCAGAGACATGATGCAGGGTGGATCTGGTAGTTGGCTTTCGTACTTGCCCCGGTCAGGGTTAGGGCGAAGTGGTGTGATGCAGGGTGGATCTGGTGGTTAGCCTGCGTACTTGCCCCGGTCAGCGATGTGACGCAGTGTCACGACCCGTTCCGGGGCCCGTGACTGGTGCCTTACCCGGGCACCCAAGTAGTCATACATCAGAGAAATCAGCGGAAAATAAAACAACCAAAATATGAAACAGTATAAATAAGACACAGTTTCTGGGAAAAAGTTGCCTTTCGGCATATATGTATATAAGTACCCCAAAATGAGCGATTTACATCCCAACCTTACAACAGTCTGCAGACCTAAGAGTTTAAAACAACAATGGCGGGACGGGGCCCGCCATACCCTGAATACAAATATCTACAACGACAGGACCATACCAAAATGCTAAGCTTAGGAGAAGCGGAGCTTTCCAATGCCAACGGTGATCCTAAGAACGGGATCAACGGTAGGAGTACCTTTACTGCGGCATGAACGCAGCCCGAAGGAGTCGATCTGACAACAGTACCAAGTATGTGGCGAAAATCGTAAATGAAATCATAGTAGTCTATATAAAGCGGAGACATGTATGATAACCAAAACTACGATTCCAAGAAATAAGCGATCATGTCAAGTCGAGGACTCACGCCTCAAAGTCATCATAAAACCGTGCGGGGGTAAGTGCGAGGCATAGCCGACTACTAAAAACCCCGGTACAATAAGGTCATAAAGCGTATCATGAGATCTGTCTAGGCGTCACATGATCAAAGCCGCCACTCGCGCGATATCTAATGTGCGCGTCTAGCCACAGAACTTTCCGTAGCTCGCATGGGCCACTCGATGGCCCGCGTGAGGTATTCCCGCATCGAGGGTAGTTACTCCCGGCGGCGTCTGGACTCGCCGTCGCATGGCCACAAAGACCGCGTGACCAAAGGGCGCGTACTAACACGGAACTCCGTAGCTCCGCATAGGCCATACAGACTGCATAAGGTATTCTCGAATCATAGGTCACTAGACCACTTTGAGTCTACCCGCGTCGGAGGCAGCTTAACCCCGGAATCATGAGTGATATAATATCAACATAGCGGTTTATCGTTTAAACAATCTAAGCATAATAAGGAAAACCCTCTACACAAACATCACAAGATACTAACTCACGTAGCATCCTAACATGTTTACTTATCAAGTCAACAAGAAAGTATTACAAGACTATCACAAATCAATACAATCAAGTTATTCACACAAGGTACTTTCTACATTATGCTAACAAGTTCGGGTTTTTAGCCCCAAGTACTTTATGTATTACTCTTTTAAAAGATCCGTTTCTTTCACAAAAGTCACACAATACAGTAGTATAAAAATAGAGTGATTATCTTTTGAAGTAAATCAACACATTTCTCTTTGTAAAATCAAGTAACAACATTCTTTTCCCAACGCTTAAGTTTGCCTAATTTTAATTACTCAAGTTTCTCATTTTGAAAGGTTTAGTAGTTCATAGCTTTAATCCTTTAAAACAATTTGAGAAACATATACCCTCAGTGTGAATAGGTTATTATTATTCGTAACAAGCTTATTACAATGACCATGATATAGTAAATGTAATATCATTTTTTCTCATCTTAGCTCTATGCAGATGGAAGTTCTCTTGGTTTTAATAATACTTTATTAGTCACAATATTTCCCTTTATTAAGCGGCTTGTGGTTTGTTCGACATTTATTACGATCGGTAAAACATCATTCCTTTTGAAAACCAAAATACTATTTACTCACTAATGAGGTTTCACACTTTTAACAAAATTCATATTAGTATAATAAGTCAAGTCTCTTATTTCCTTAAATCAATAAATCGTTCTTTTTATCACTCTTAAGCCGTTATACCTAACTTCCCATAAAGCTAGTATAACTCTTAAGCTTTTAAAACCAAGTGTTACTCTTCTTTCAAAAAAGTTTTCTTAATTCTTTTGAACTACTTGATTCTTTTTATTGGGCTTAAGTCGGAAGACATTTCATGATTATTATTCGGGCTTAAGTCCAAGACATTGCGTAATTATTATTGGGCTTAAGTCCGAAGACATTGCCGTAATTATTATTCAGTTAACACGTACTATATACATATTCTTTAAAATATCATGCTCAAGAGGATAGGAAGAATCACATACCTTCTCGGCGAAAACCACCTGCCAAGTTGAATATGTCGCCGCGAGTATCGACTATATCGATCAAATCGCCTATCAACGTCTAGATCAGATCAGTATAAAGCTCTAAACAGAGGGTTCGCTATTCTATGGACATTTGGGCAGCACTTCCCTACCCGGTGAGCTACTCAAGTCTACTGTGAAAACAGTCCTATGTAAGTACAGTTCTATTATTCTTCTTTTAAGCCCTTCTACTGTGATAACAGTTCAATTCTATTCTGCAATATCCTTCTAAGTATTTAATACTTATTCCTATACTTCTACAGTATATATACTCTAATTACAAAAGGAAGATAAGGTTATTTACCTCGGTAAGCCCAATAATATCCTAGATAAAAGTCGCGCCTGAGCAAGGTTTAGCTCCTAAGTTGTACGCTCAGAGTAGCTCGAAAACCTTAGAAGTTCTTCACAACTTCTACTAATGACTAAGGGATTTGGGCTAGGGTAATTTGGGCATTATAACAACACTAGAAGGCAACATTTCTACCAAGGGAGGGGGTAGTGTTTCGGCTAGGCTAGCTTTAGAGGGGTGGGTTGCTCTCGGCTAGGGCTTCTCAAAGGGGAGGGGTGTGTTTGGACGAAAACAAGGAGAGGGAGAGAGGGATTTGAGACTTAGAAAGATTGCTCAATTTAGGATGAAATAACTCTTCAACAAGGGGGGTATTTATAGGTCAAGGAAGGGCCAACCAAGGGCCAAGATGGGGCCAGGTGCAAGGCAAGTGTAGGGTGAGGATTTAGGCAAGTGTCCTTGGCAACTTGCACCTGAAATATCCTACCAACTCCAAGACAAAATAAGCCAACCCAATCGCTATTATTAGTGTGACATCCATCAATGAGAGGGTGACAAGTGTCGCCTCTCGTTGGTCCAACGTGTTCGTCTCTCGAAAAATCCGCAAAAATTAGAAATGACATGGCGGAATTTATCCTACGCGAGTCTTGTAAAGCGTTTCGTCGGAAAGCGACTCTAAGCGGGTGTTGTGCACAAAGTGGAATTCGTCCAAGCCAACTAGGGGTGACACGTGTCGCCCTCTACACGTCAACATATTTCATCTTCCAAAATATCCACAATGGCCAAAATCTCGAAAACAAAGTGGGCCCTTAAAACAGTAAATTTTCTCCGTGGGCCCACGTGACCATTTCCAAAATAAAATTCCATAATTCTCTAATATTCCAAGAAGTCCGAATACCAAATCTGGGAATCCAATTCCCATTAACGAACCTTTTCCTTCACAAAACGGAAACTTTTAGTGGAAAAATCACCTCGTTCTTCCTTTCCAATTTCAATGTCGTATTCTCGTACGTACGTCCTCGCATACATACCCTGAAACTACGGGGTATAACATTCTCCCCTCCTTAGAAACATTCGTCCCGAATGTTCCTTCTAGGTATCAAAACAAACAGGCGCCAGTATAGTCCTTACTGCTATACTTACGGAAACATCCATGCCACGCTGGCAACACAACATACGCACCTACTTATCTCCAAGTCCGAGGAATCACCTCTATCACGAAAGCTTCTACTAGAGGTCTAAAAAGATACTCCCTTCGCACCTACTCTTTACAAACGAAATGATCACACCTATGCCTGTAATACATGCTCGCTTCTTTCCATACCACTTTTGTCACTTTGCCTTACTCGTCGTAACCTTCTCGTACACTCGAACTTTTCCTTATCACTTACCATGTTTCTGGTACTGCTTCCCACTGACTCTGAGCTGCCAATAACCTCTTCTGGATAGGCTCCACCCTATCCACGCCCTGCTGAACAAGTACGAACCAACTATCTGCACCTTGCTTACATCGAATCAGTCGATCGGAAATCTAACACTAGTGCTTATAAAAAGGCTCCAACGGCGACACGAATCTGAAATGGTAGCTATATAATACATACTCAACAAGAGGCGAAGAGTCCTTCGACTAATCCGAAATCCAACCACTAGCCCGAGGGTGAATGCGACACCGAGATTCACTGAGTTCCTAACACTGCACAGTAACTCTTCCGGAAAAGCGGTAGTAGCTTGGACTCCCCTGTCAGCCATAAGGTGAAGGTAGGCACCCCGTGTAGCCTTACAACCTTCTTGAAAAAAATCATCTCGTAACTTACTACCGAGTACATGGTTTGACTAAAAGATAAGACGGGTTGACCCCATCGGCCCACTCTGGTCGAACACATCCACGAACTCGCATAATGGTTAACTAAACTGGGCCTAACACCCTCGTGACCCTAACACAAAAGCGGGACCACCACAAACCGACCCATCACCAAACAGGCGTGGGTCGACCGCAACTGACCTCAACCCGACCCGAACGCGCCAAACACTAGCTCCCGATCCGAACAATCTCACTAATCACGTTACGAAAACCTAGCGGTCTTCTAAGCTCAACCACCCTCTTTCGTTTCACAACACTCAGGGATTCATCCCATAAAAATATCTCACGTATATTATGCACTTCGATAAGGGTCAAACATGAAATAATTCTTCTACCAAAGATGGCCTCGCCTCTAAGGTCTTCTACGTAATATTCTAAGGCTCGCACTCTTTACGCCCCAATCTTACCCGGTTAATTAATCATGATTCCTAATCACAGTTAACACAATGCTATCTGAAAATAACACTTAAGATATTCGCATCTTACTATATATATAAATCTCTAAAGGGTTAAGGATATACCTGTATCTACGCGGCACTTCCCCTAGGTCGTCTAGTCAATCCCGCCTGCTTTGCATAGTGGGAAGGTGATGAACTATCCACTTGACCCGAAAGTGAGTCCCTACATCGCCAACTCGTTGGACAATTTCTCATAAAATGGCCTGCGCCGCAAACAAAACAAGTCGCGAAGCACGACACTTCACGATGACATCGACCACAACAGCCACACCGAGGTGGGGGTGGCCTCCCCTGGCTAACACCTCCTCCTCTCCGCACCACTGCATCCACTACTGATCTGGTAGGCTGAGTCTTCCTACTTGCATCCTTACTCATAGTACATTCCCTCGCCATATGGCCTGACGGCGCAACTAAAACAAGCACCGATAAAAGCGGCATTTCCGGGATGACGCCGCCACTGTGAACACCGAGGAAAAATCGAACCTGTGGAGGACACTCTGCCGGCGGGCGCATGTCTGTCTGCTGCGAGGCGGTTCGCCTCGAGTTACCAAATGATCCCGCCAAACGGGCCTCTTCTGCGATCTTGTTTAATCTGCCGATCTCTACCTCTCTCGGCCATTGCACATAATCTGAACGCATGGCTGGCTCGTCCTCGATCAAGAGCTACTCCTCACAACCCTTTTTAGATAAGCATCAATATCTTGGTATCTGTACATAAAATACTCTTTGGTGCCAAGTCCTTGCTAATGTGGCCGTCTCCTTCCAATCCATATTTTCGCTCCAAGTCGTGGGCGAAGGTCCAGATGTCATGGCCGCGATGGAATCGCTGCCATTGTGCCAAACTCTGCTTCTTTGTTGGCGGCGTCTCGTAAATCCCGCATGAAGCATCACCTCGGTGATGATTGGGCTGTGCCCTTCTAAATCTCTGTACTCTGCTCGTAGCTCCTTGGTGCCTTGCCGCCCGGGCGAGTTGCTGGCGTGGAGGCATAACGGTAAAGGAAAGGAATACGTTAGAGGGTCCAACTTATAACACAGCTCTAAAGCACGATCTCAGAGTGAGAAGAATGGAAACCAATCCTAAATATCCTATAGCCTCCTGATTATTGGTGTGGTGCACAACACACCGATAATCAAGACACTACTAGATACGGTCTGTAGACACTTTCCGAGGATTAACTGCTCTGATACCACTTTTGTCACGACCCGTTCCGGGGCCCGTGACTGGTGCCTTACCCGGGCACCCAAGTAGTCATACATCAGAGAAATCAGCGGAAAATAAAACAACCAAAATATGAAACAGTATAAATAAGACACAGTTTCTGGGAAAAAGTTGCCTTTCGGCATATATGTATATAAGTACCCCAAAATGAACAGTTACATCCCAACCTTACAACAGGTCTACAGACCTCTAAGAGTTTAAAACAACAATGGCGGGACAGGGCCCCGCCATACCCCTGAATACAAATATCTACAACGACAGGGGACCATACCAAAATGCTAAGCTTCCGGAGAAACGGAGCTTTCCCAGCCAATGAAAGCGGTGATCCTAAGAACGAGGATCAACGGTAGGAGTACCTTTACTGCGGCATGAGCGGCCCCGAAGGAGGTCGATAACAGTACCAAGTATGTGAAACTGAAAATACTGTAAATGAAATCATAGTAGTCTATATAAAGCAGGAGACATGTATGATAACCAAAACTACAGTTCACAAGAAATAAACAGTCATGTCAAGTCAGGGACTCACGCCCTCAAAGTCATCATAAAACCGTACGGGGTAAGTACGAGGGCATAGCCGACTACTAACAACCCCGATCTGATAAGGTCGTAAATCGTATCATGAGATCTGTCTGCCGTCACATGATCAAAGCGCCACTTCGCGCGATCTAATGTGCGGCGTCTCGAACTTTCCGTAGCTCGCATGGGCCACTCCAATGGCCGCGTGAGGTATTCCCCGCATCGGTAGCTACTCCCGGCGTCCTGGACGCCGTCGCGTAGCCAAGACCGCATGACCACGGGGCGCGTACTAACACCGGAACTCCGTAGCTCGCGTAGGCCATCTGCACTGCATAAGGTATTCTCGAATCATAGGTCACTAGACCCGCCTGAGTCTACCCCGCATCGGAGGGCAGCTTAACCCCCGGAATCATGAGTGATATAATATCAACATGACAGTTTTATCGTTTAAACAATCTAAGCATAATAAGGGAAAACCCCTCTACACAAACATCACAAGATACTAACTCACGTAGCATCCTAACATGTTTACTTATCAAGTCAACAAGAAAGTATTACAAGACTATCACAAATCAATACAATCAAGTTATTCACACAAGGTACTTTCTACATTATGCTAACAAGTTCGGGTTTTTAGCCCCAAAGTACTTTATGTATTACTCTTTTAAAAGATCCGTTTCTTTCACAAAAGTCACACAATACCCGTAGTATAAAAATAGAGTGATTATCTTTTGAAGTAAATCAACACATTTCTCTTTGTAAAATCAAGTAACAACATTCTTTTCCCAACGCTTAAGTTTGCCTAATTTTAATTACTCAAGTTTCTCATTTTCGAAAGGTTTCGTAGTTCATAGCTTTAATCCTTTAAAACAATTTGAGAAACATATACCCTAAGTGTGAATAGGTTATTATTATTCGTAACAATCTTATTACAAAGACCATGATCTAGTAAATGTAATATCATTTTGTCTCATCTTAGCTCCTATGCAGATGGAAGTTTCTACGGTTTTAATAATACTTTATTAGTCACAATATTTCCCTTTATTAGCTTGTGTGGTTTGTTCGACATTTATTCTGATCGGTAAAACATCATTCCTTTTGAAAACCAAAAATACTATTTACTCACTAATGAGGTTTCACACTTTTTAACAAAATTCATATTAGTATAATAAGTCAAGTCTCTTATTTCCTTAAATCAATAAATCGTTCTTTTTATCACTCTTAAGCCGTTATACCTAACTTCCCATAAAGCTAGTATAACTCTTAAGCTTTTAAAACCAAGTGTTACTCTTCTTTCAAAAAAGGTTTCTTAATTCTTTTGAACTACTTCAGATTCTTTTTTATTCGGGCTTAAGTCAGAAGACATTTCCGCAATTATTATTCAGGCTTAAGTCCGAAGACATTGCCGTAATTATTATTCAGGCTTAAGTCCGAAGACATTGCCGTAATTATTATTCAGTTAACACACGTACGTCTACCGTACTATATACATATTCTTTAAAATATCATGCTCAAGAGGATAGGAAGAATCACATACCTTCTCGGCGAAAACCACCTGCCAAGTTGAATATGTCGCGTTCAGAGTATCGACCTATATCACCAAATCGCCTATCAACGTCTAGGCATCAGTATAAAGCTCTAAACAGAGGGTTCGCTATTCTATGGACATTTGGGCAGCACTTCCCTACCCTGTGAGCTACTCAAGTCTACTGTGAAAACAGTCCTATGTAAGTACAGTTCTATTATTCTTCTTTTAAGCCCTTCTACTGTGATAACAGTTCAATTCTATTCTGCAATATCCTTCTAAGTATTTAATACTTATTCCTATACTTCTACAGTATATATACTCTAATTACAAAAGGAAGATAAGGTTATTTACCTCGGTAAGCCCAATAATATCCTAGATAAAAGTCGCTCCTGAGCAAGGTTTAGCTCCTAAGTTGTGCGCTCCGGTAGCTCCAAGAAAACCTTAGAAGTTCTTCACAACTTCTACTAAGGACTAAGGGATTTGGGCTAGGGTAATTTGGGCATTATAACAATACTAGAAGGCAACTTTTCTACCAAGGGAGGGGGGGTAGTGTTTCGGCTAGGCTAGCTTTAGAGGGGGGGGTTGCTCTCGGCTAGGGCTTCTCAAAGGGGAGGGGTGTGTTTGGACGAAACAATAAGAGGAGAGGGAGGGATTTGAGACTTAGAAAGATTGCTCAATTTAGGATGAAATAACTCTTGACAAGGGGTATTTATAGGTCAAGGAATGGCCAACCAAGGGCAAGATGGTGCCAAGTGCAAGGCAAGTGTAGGGTGAGGATTTAGGCAAGTGTCCTTGGCCAACTTGCACACAAAATATCCTACCAACTCCAAGACAAAATAAGCCAACCCAATCGGCCCTATTGCCGTGTGACATCCATCAATGAGAGGGTGACAAGTGTCGCCCTCGCGTTGGTCCACCGTGTTTCGGCTCTCGGAAAAATCCGCATCAATTAGAAATGACATAGCCGAATTTATCCTACGCGAGTCTTGTAAAGCGTTTCGTCGGAAACGACTCTAAACGGGTGTTGTGCACAAAGTGGAATTCGTCAAGCCAACTAGTGGGGTGACACGTGTCGCCCTCTACACGCCCAACATATTTCATCTTCCAAAATATCCACAATGGCCAAAATCTCGAAAACAAAGTGGGCCCAAAAATCAGTAAATTTTCTCCGTGGGCCCACGTGACCATTTCCGAAAATAAAATTCCATAATTCTCTAATATTCCAAGAAGTCCGAATACCAAATCTGGGAATCCAATTCCCATTAACGAACTTTTTTCCTTCACAAAAACCGAAAACTTTTCCGTGGAAAAATCACCTCGTTCTTCCTTTCCAATTTCAATGTCGTATTCTCGTACGTACGTCCTCGCATACATACCCTGAAACTACGGGGTATAACACGCAGGGTGGATCTGGTAGAGGCTATCGCACTTGCCCCGGTCAGCTTCGTGATTTCAGTTATAGTATTGTTGGTACGGGTGGATCTGGTAGGTGGCTTACGTACTTGCCCCGGTCAGTTGAGGATGCAGGGTGGATCTGGTAGCTATGCCTTCGTACTTGCCTCGTACGGTTCTTATGATACAGGTGGGATCTAGTATTCTTTTTTTTTTTTAGGTAAATGCAAATATTATTACTAGAAACTGAAAGAAAAGTGGCTACAATCAATCATTGAGGGTTCTCAGTCCTCAACGTAATTTAAAGAAGAAACGGGGGAGTAAGGAGTTGTCACTCGAAGGTGCCATTACAAGAAGGGATAAAATCATAGAGTACTCTATAGGATGTTGTTTTAATCTTGGTAATGACCTCTTCTGCCGGTGAGTTTGTGCCTTCAAAGAGCAGTGTGTTCCTTGTCCTCCAAATCTCATGTACCATGTCTGAGAAGGCAATTAAGGTTGCTTTTGCTCGGATGCCTTCATGCGGTAGTCTTTTTAATCCATTTGAGAGAACTTTCAACGCTGGTCATTTCTCTCTTAATTCCCAACCGCCTCTTATGCTTTTCCAAATCAAACGGGTGTAGGGGCATGTGAAGAAGAGGTGCTCTCTTGTTTCATTTGCTTGCAGAACCACAAGACTTATCCTCCAGGTTGAGATAGGAAAGGGTGTCCTTTGTAGCTAACCGCTTTCTACAATTTATCCACATGGTGAACGAGAACTTAGGGGGGATGAATCCTCTCCAGATTTGTGACATCCAAGGCTTTTTATCTTGCTTAGAGCGCAAGATCTCATATCTGAGCTTGAATCAAATTTACTGGGTACAACATTTTGCTAATCCGGCAATTGCAACTCTTGGCTACCAAAGATGGAAACAAGTTTGTCGCGTATCCCGCAAATCTTTACGAATAGGGGAGTCTCTGGGACGCACTCATAGTCCCAAAAAGAATCGCCTCTCAAATAAAAGTTGTTGATCCATCGACCCCAGTGAGTCCGCTTCGTGTGGGTTTGCCATATAGACCAGGGATAGCAGGCATGGTTCCAATCCTTGATATTCATAAGGCCCAAACCTCCTTCCGATTGAGGCGACAAATGGTCTCCCAAGAAACTCTTGGTGGTTTCCCACCCCATAAGAACTGGATACAGCGGACCTTACCTTGTTGAGTACAAAGGCGGAATAGGAAGGGCCGGAACCAAAACTCTCAACCCCTTGGATGACTGACCTAATAAGCTCTAGCTTGCCCGCATAGGAAAGAGTGTGGTGTCCCCATTTCTGAATGTAATTCGAAATAGCATTAGTGAAAGGAGCAAATTGTTCCACCGAGACTGAAATTGGGGACAAAGGGATCCCCACTGCATCTTGAAAGCTACCAATGTCGAATCCAACCCTGGCCAAGATCAAATCACGTACCTCATCATGTACTCCTGCTAAGTAGACGGAGGATTTGGATGGATTAAGAGTTAACCCAGAGACATCCTCCAACTCCTCTAGACAGTTCATAAGAATCTCAATCGAAGAAATATCACCTTTGGCAAAGAGCATGAGGTCGTCCGCAAAGGCAAGATGAGTAATACCCATCCTTTTACATTTTGGATAATAAGAGAAAGCTCTAGCCTCAGTCCTCATTTTAAGCATCCTCGAAAGGTAATCCATACACAAGATAAAGAGCGTTGGGGACATAGGATCACCTTGTCTAAGTCCGCGCTTACCCTTGAAGTAACCATGCAACTCACCGTTGATAGAAAGATAGAAGGACGTTGAGCAAACACACTCCATGATCCACCTGACAAATATGTCTGGAAAGTTGAGGCCTCTTATCTTGAATCAAGGAAACTCCAAGAGACCGTGTCAAAAGCTTTCCTAAGATCCACCATGAGCATGCACCTAGGTGAGACTCTGGCTCTATTAAATCCTCTCACAAGCTCCTGTGCTATATAGACATTGTCCATCATATTTCTCCCTTTCACAAAAGCCCCTTGTGATTTGTCAACGATAGAAGGAAGAATCTTTGCCATTACTAGCTAGAATCTTTGTAATAATCTTATAGACCACATTAGTCAATCCAATAGGCCTAAAATCAGTTACCTTAGGGTCCCTATCGGTCTTGGGCAGCAAGGCAATGATGGTATGATTAAGTTGTTTCAAAAGAACCCCTGAAGAGAAGAACTCCTGCACGCTTCTTACTACATCATGTCCCACATCTCTCCATCTATTCTTGAAGAAGGCTGCCGAATACCCATCCGGTCCAGGAGTTTTATCATTTCCAATATTAGAAAGAGCTTCCCAAATCTCCTTTGGGGATACGAAGTGCAAAAGTTGTAGACTGTCCTCTTCGCTAGCTTCGCCAAAGTTGCACACTTCAGGATCAAAGTTCGATGTGGGTCGAGATGTGCCAAGAAGATCCTTGTAAAATTCCTCTAGAAGCTTTCTTACCTCCCCTGGTGATGTAGTGATAACACCATTAGTTTTGACAAGAAAGTTGATGGAGTTCTTGACATTACTTCTCTTGATCAAGCTATGGAAGTATTTGGAGCATTTATCACTTCCAATCAAGTGTTTCTGTCTCGACTTTTGCCTAATGAAATGTCTCTATGCTTCCTTTAAGGTGTTGGCTTTAACTCTTGAGGACTTAACCTTGGATTTAAGCTCCTCATCAAAGGGGTCTCCATATGTGCACTAATAGCCTCCTTAAACTCCATGTTTTCCTCCTTCGCTCTTTGATCAATCTTTAACTCACTTATATTCAATGCCTCGGTGGTTGTTTCAAGGCTTTCGGTTTCGATGCTAGAACGAATTGAGCGAGACCTAGAATGTCTTGTCTCGGCATGAAGTCATAATGTTGTCAAAAGCGGTGTGAAAGCCACATATTCATGAACTTGAAAGGCCGCTTCCCAATATTATAGGATGCAATAACCGTAGCCATCACGGGACGGTGGTCGAGACAGTTCCATAGGCATGAAATTGGTGTGCATTCTAAGGTCAAATCGCCCCAATTTTGATTCATCATTACTATCAAGCTTGGACCAAATCGAACCATTTGTCCAAGTGTAGAAAGAACCTAAGATGGAGTGTCTTCTAGTCCATGAGCATTCCGAAATCTCCAAGGTCCTTAAGTGCATACGGCGTTAGAGGAGGGCCTCCCGCCTTATCTTGAGGGTAGCGATGAAGTGTTGAAATCTCCCATAATCATCCAAGGTTTAGTGATGCCAATGCCCATGTGAGAAAGGTGATGCCAAAGGATCCTCCTATCCGTGATGCTATAAACCTGATACACGAATGTTGCAGGAAGGACACTTGAGTAATCTTACAACTTGCTCGAACATGGATATGTTGAGAATCCATTCCAAGCACTTCACAACAGACCACTAGAGGATCCCACAAGAGTAGCATTCTTCCACCATCGATGAATTCGGTTGAGCATAAATTCCAACCTTTGAATCTTTTAGAGAAAGACTCAATCCTTTCCTTAGAGAGTTTTGTTTCGTAAGACAAATCAATGCCACATCATGCTGTTTAGTGAGACTACACACTAGAGCTTGCGTGGCTGCCTCATCCTTAGTCCGCAGACGCGGACATTCCAACAAAGTATTTTCATTAGGAAACAAAGGAGGTTTTTCCAGCACCTCCGCGCTTTGCTGCCTTAGTCTTTCCACTGACCTTTGACATGGGATCTAGTATTCTTGTGTACTCCTTAGTGTTGTTATATCATAGACTGCCGGCAGTGAGGAAGGAATTCCACGGGCACGATTGATATTATGGGCATGAGACCTATGGCTATATTTGAGTGATGACTTAGAGGGCGTGAGTCCCTGACTTGACATGGCTACGTATATGTTGTGTACTGTAGTTTGGCTATCATACATGTCTCCTTCTTTATATATATGCTATTATGATTTCATTACAGTATTTTCAGTTTCACATACTTGGTACCTGTTGTACTGACCTCCTTCGGGGGGATGCGTTCATGCCGCATGTCGAGATACGTAGCTTGCTGGTCCGCTCTCTTAGGATCACCGTTCAGTTCTTGGAAAGCTCCATCTCTCCGGAGGCTTTGTCTTTTTGGTATGATTCCCTGAGGTTATAGACTTTTGTACATTCAGGGGGTATGGCGGGGCCCTGTCCCGCCACAGTTGTTATTCCTAGAGGTCTGTAGTCACGTTTGTGGTTTGGGCTGTAAGGATAAGTTGTACTTCTGATTAAGTATGTTTTATGGAAGGCAGCCTTATCGGCTGGCCAGCGATGTTTACCTTTTTATAAGTTATGCGTTATGTATGTTCCGCTGCTATTCTCTGACATATACCTGACAGGGTACCCCGGTAGGGTACCAGTCGCGGCCCCGGGGTCGGGTCGTGACAAAAGTGGTATCAGAGCAGTTAGTCCTCGGAAAGTGTCTACAGACCGTGTCTAGTAGAGTCTTGATTATCGGTGTGTTGTGCACCACATCTATAATCAGGAGGCTGCAGGACATTTAGGATTGGTTTCCATTCTTCTCTCTTTGAGATCGTGCAGTAGAGCTGTCATAGTAGGTTGAGTCCTCTCTGACCTATCCTTGTGTAACAGTTATGCCTCCACGGAAGGCGACTGTGAGCCGAAGGGCAAGGCGGCAGGAGTCGCTAGCGACGCAGAGAGTTACCGAGATTCGGCACGCACTATGCCCGAGGTAGTAAGCGGTCGGCGAATTCAGCCTGCGGCGATATTAGAGAGGCCGAGAGCGGCAGTAGCTCGAGGCTCCGTGCAGAGCCTCGATTCGCGGCCAAAGGCGAGTATAGGGATTACGGAGAGCATATCAGGTTGTTGACTAGCATCGTGGCAGGGCAGCACCGCTAGGGGCCAGTGGCTAACCCTAGGGCCGACAGTTTTAGGATTCGGGACTTTCTGAGTTGTAATCCACCCGAGTTCTATGGTTCGAGGTCTGAGGAGGATCCTCAGGAGTTTATTCGACATGTGCGGCGGACTACGCAGGTGCTTAGGGCCTCGGAGACGGAGTCCGTTGTGTTAGCTTCTTACCGATTACGCGATATTGCGTTGAATTGGTTTGAGTCATGGGAATTGTCTAGAGGGGAGGGTGCTCTTCCAGCGGTTTGGGAGGAGTTCGCAGAGGCCTTCCTGGATCACTTCTTGCCTCCTGAGTTGAGGAGAGCCCGCGTGGATAGATTCTTGACCTTGAGGCAGAATGAGAGGACCATCAGAGAGTACAGCCTGGAGTTTGACTCTTTGGCCAGGTATGCGCACACTATTGTAGCCGACATGGCAGACAGAGTTCATCTCTATGTGATGGGGCTAGACCGTCATATGTTTACTGCATGCTTGGGAGTGGCTCTTCAGCCAGGTATGGATATCGCCAGGATACAGGCATATGCGCAGGGGATAGAGGACAGAGAAATGGAGGTCGGCTTGATTTCGGGCCAGCCAGAGGCTAGGACAGCGGTCTCGTGCGGCTTTCGAGGCGGACCGCCTCGGCGAGCTAGTTACGCGCCTCGGCTAGTGCAGTACTCCACCACGCCTTCGGACGTTCGAGAGGTCGGGAGCGGGGCAGGCTCGCGGTTGTGTTTTCGGAGAGTAGGGGTGTTAGTCCGAGAAGCCACTCTACCTCGGTATAGCCGATGTGGTAACACCCATTATGGGGAGTGTCGTGCTAGTTTGGGTAATTGCTATGCATGCGGCCAGCAGGGCCATTATGCGAGGAACTGTCCGACCAGAGATAACACGGATGTAGAGATTCAGCCTTCGGGATCAGTGGCTGGTTCATCGCCTTCTTTTGTTATGCGCCGTGCAGGGCAGGATCATGATTAGAACGACAGGGGGAGTGTGAAGCAATAATTACAGGTATATCTTTGACCCTTTAGAGATTAGTATGCATGATAGGATTGTTGTATGATTTAGTGTTATGAACAGAGGATATTGAGACTGTGTACATGTGATAGAATGAGTGGTAAATCTGAGCGCAATTACATTAGCCGTGAACGGGGGTAAAGTAGTAATGGTTCATATGTTGGGTTCGTTTTCTGTTTGACTTACGGTGAATGGGTATGCGTGTGCGATATCTTAGGGTCATAGGTGGCATAATGAAGTTCCATTAGTATATAGTACGAGGATGTACCGAGGAATAGTAGTTTGGCTCCAAAAGAACATTCGGGGATGAATGTTTCTAAGGGGGGGAGAATGTTATACCCCGTAGTTCTGACCCTACGTATGAGAGCGTACGAAATCATGTAAGACTTAAAAAATATTTTAAGGATAGGTTGACGGATTGTTCCGGGCGGGTTTTAGTCAACTTTGAGGTGGGTTATGACCTGATACTTTAAGGATTCCTAAGTGTTTCAAAGGTCCAGGGTGTACTTCGTTGAGTCTATATTCCAACGCAACCAACCGTTCGTCTATAGGACGTCGGAGTAGAAAGTTATGAGAGTTACAAGTTCAGTGCGCAGACGGACAGAAATGCGTTTCGAGCAAAACAGCGCGCGGCGCGGATGCGAGGGCGCGCGAAATGCGAGGGCGCTGAAGTTGCAGCGCCCGTGGCCGGAAGCATGCGCGCGGAAGTTCGCAGGCTGCGGAGGTTTTCAGCCGCGACTCGAAGCGGGCGCGCCGAGGCGGTATTCGCGGAAAAACTTAGGAAAAGTCGATTTTCTTTTAAAGACCTTGGGAGGGTGACAAGTGTCCCCCATATGATTTTGCATGCACTATATTGACCAAGTCTTCAAGACTTGGTCATATTTCATCTCTCTCTCTTAGACAAAAGCTCTTCCTTCTCTCTTAAAAGTTCAAGCTCCTCCTTCTCTCTAAAATCCCAAGAGACATTCTAGCCTTAGGAAAAATCTGAAAAGTTAAGAACAAGAAGGAAGCTTGTGGCTAGCTTGTTGGTGTTGTTGTGGTGGTGTTCTTGGCAAGGAAGCTAGCAAAATATTTAGAATAAATTTGGCTAAAGCTCTAAGGTAATGATTCTTCCTTTATAATTAGTTGTTAGTGATGCATTGTAAGAAGAAAGAACTTGTGGTAGTAAATAATGCTCTTAGAGTCATTGCATGCAAGAAATGTGGTTTGGATATGAAAGGATTGGTTAAGAAGATATTATGAGCATGTTGTAGCCTAAAAACTACCCTAGAATTGTTAAGTGAATTGTTGTACCTTATGGGGCAGAATTTTACACACCCAAGTTTAGGTGTGTAATCCCCTTTGAAATGTTGGATTGTTGAGCCTTAAATGTGGCGTTTGGATGATAAATTCGGCCTTGAGAAAGGTGGCAAAGTATGTAGAAACAAAGGAAATGCTGCCCAATTTTCCATAGAATTTAGGGGCTTTGAACTTAGATTATTTCTACATTGAAATTAGAGGTTAATAAACGTATTATGGTTATTATAGGTTGGCATATTACTTGCGGTAGTTTGAGCTTAGCAAGTGGATTGACCGAAGAGGTATGTGGAAACTTTCTTATCTTTTGAGCATGAGTAGTTATAACTATATAGTACGGTAGACGTACGTGTTTTGAATGAAGTAAATCCTTTTGTTATACTTGACTTCTTTTAAGGAAATGTCTAAGTTGGTTGGGTTAAGAAGTAAACCCGCTTGTTCTTAAGGAATGGTTATCCTAAATAAGGTAGACAAGGATTTCTTGACATAATGAAGTATAGAGTACTTGTGGTGTGAACGTATTGAATATTGAATTATTCTAAAAGATAAGAGACTTAAATTTTTGAGGTAAGAAACTTGTTTTCTAAAGGATAAGGGGCTTGAAGTATTTTGAAAATTGTATGAATTTGTTTGAAGTATAAGTCTCTTGGTTAGTAAAAGAACGAAATGGTTCATAAGGAGTTATAACGGCTTTATGGGAAGTTAGTTATAACGGCCTTATGAATGGATAAGGATGTCGTAAATTTCTAAAGCATAAAGTTAGTATAACGGCTTTATGGGAAGTTGGTTATAATAACTTTATGGAAGGTTATGAAAGTTGTCTATTTTGATTAGTGAGCATAAGTTGTCTAGATTGTGGGAAAATTGAAGTTACTTGGTTTCAAGCTTTGAAATGAGTTTTTCTAAAGGTGTAGTAACTTACTTTGAAAAATAGACACGCCTCGATACTACGGGTGTTAGTATCTTGGATTTTACATAAAAAGGAGGCTTTCGAAAAGAATGTACGTACATAGTACTTTGGCTTGTTTAATTGAGAATTATTCTATGTGTGCCTTGATAAGTACTTTGGCTTGCTTAAATAAGAATTCTCTTGGTTTATGTGAAAAGAAGGCATGGTAATTATCTTGGTTTATATAAAGGCATGGTATTGCAATTCGAATTAAAAGCATGTAATTATGAGTCTATTTGGGCGTACCGTCAGTGATGGAGGATTCCACGGGTATGCGGCCATGATGAGGGTTCGTTTTCCCTGTTGACAGTATTATTCCATGGATTAGCTCTCCATAAGGTCTACTGATGCAGGGTGGATCTAGTAGTTAGCCCTCGTACTTGCCCCGGTCAGAGACATGATGCAGGGTGGATCTGGTAGTTGGCTTTCGTACTTGCCCCGGTCAGGGTTAGGGCGAAGTGGTGTGATGCAGGGTGGATCTGGTGGTTAGCCTGCGTACTTGCCCCGGTCAGCGATGTGACGCAGGGTGGATCTGGTAGAGGCTATCGCACTTGCCCCGGTCAGCTTCGTGATTTCAGTTATAGTATTGTTGGTACGGGTGGATCTGGTAGCTGGCTTTCGTACTTGCCCCGGTCAGTTGAGGATGCAGGGTGGATCTGGTAGCTATGCCTTCGTACTTGCCTCGCAGTTCTTATGATCAGTGGGATCTAGTATTCATGTGTACTCCTTAGTGTGGTTATATCATAGACTGCCGGCAGTGAGGAAGGAATTCCACGGGCACGATTGATATTATGGGCATGAGACCTATGGCTATATTTGAGTGATGACTTAGAGGGCGTGAGTCCCTGACTTGACATGGCTGCGTATATGTTGTGTACTGTAGTTTGGCTATCATACATGTCTCCTGCTTTATATATATGCTATTATGATTTCATTCTGATTTTTTGATTTCACATACTTGGTACCTGTTGTACTGACCTCCTTCGGGGGGATGCGTTCATGCCGCAGGTCGGGATACGTAGCTTGCTGGTCCGCTCTCTTAGGATCACCGTTCAGTTCTTGGAAAGCTCCATATCTCCGGAGGCTTTGTCTTTTTGGTATGATTCCCTGAGGTTATAGACTTTTGTACATTCAGGGGGTATGGCGGGGCCCTGTCCCGCCACAGTTGTTATTCTGAAGTGCGTAGTCACGTTTGTGGTTTGGGCTGTAAGGATAAGTTGTACTTCTGATTAAGTATGTTTTATGGAAGGCAGCCTTATCGGCTGGCCAGCGATGTTTACCTTTTTATAAGTTATGCGTTATGTATGTTCCACTGCTATTCTCTGACATATACCTGACAGGGTACCCCGGTAGGGTACCAGTCGCGGCCCCGGGGTCGGGTAGTGACAATTTTACTTCCTTAGAGGTCTGTAGTCCCGTTGTAAAGTTGGGATGTAACTGTTCACTTTGGGTTTATATATATATGTCGAAAGGCAACTTTTCCTAAGAAAAACTGTGTCTCTTTTACATTGTTTCATGTTGTGTTTTTATATTCCGCTGATTACTCTGATGTATCTCTACTTGGGTGCCCGGGTAAGGCACCAGTCACAGGCCCGGGTTCGGTTCGTGACAAAAGTGGTATCAGAGCAGTTAATCCTCGGAAAGTGTCTACAGACCGTATCTAGTAGAGTCTTGATTATCGGTGTGTTGTGCACCACACCAATAATCAGGAGGCTATAGGATATTTATGATTGGTTTCCATTCTTCTCACTCTGAGATTGTCACGACCCGAACGGGCGTGGTCGTGCCTACCCGCACCCAGTAGACATCGTAGTAATCACGGAATATAAAACAAGACATGAAATAATAAGAAGTGCGAAACAGTTTATTCGAGGAAAATTGCCTTCCGATATATATATAACAACTAAACGATTCATCCCTTATTACAAACTCGCCCACAGCATTACTACGCACTTCTACGAATGATATGACAACAACGACGGACGGGGCCCGCCATACCACGAATGTAGCACCTACAACAGGGGACTATACGAAGATAAGCCTCCGAGAAACGGAGCTTCCCAACGACGTGACCACATGAGCGAGGATCAACATCGGTGTACCTCACTGCGGCATCGCGGCCCGAGGTCGATAACAGTGCAGAGTATGTGGCGAAAAATATTGTAAATGAAATCATAGTAGTCTATATAAAGCAGAGACATGTATGATAACCAAACTACGATTCACAATAAATAGCGGTCATGTCAAGTCGTGACTCTCGCCTCAAAGTCATCACTCAATATAAATATGGGTCTCACGCCCACAACATCAATCATGCGTGGAATACCTTCCTCACTGGCGATCTATGATATAAAAGCACCAAGGAATACACATGAACACGTGTCCCACTGTGTCATAATAAAACCGTCACGGTAAGTACGAAGGCATAGCCGACTACTAAAACCCAGTACCAACAAGGTCATAAATCGTATCATGAGATCTGTCTAGACCGCGCATGATCGAAGGCCGCCACTCGCCGCGAGATCTAATGTGCGCGTCTAGTCTCGAACTTCCGCACTCGCGCATAGGCCACTCACATAGGCCGCATGAGGTATTCCCGCATCGAGGGTAGCTTCTCCCGACAACGTCTGGACTCGCAATCGCGTGGCCACATAGATCGCATGACCACAAAGGCCGCACACTAACACGGAACTCTCGTAGCTCGCATAGTCCCCGGACCCGCATGAGGTAGTCTCGAATCATGGTCCTGCATCACCGAGCTATACCCGCGTCGGAGGCGAATTAACCCCGGATCAAGTCAAGGTGAGTGATATAATACTAACATAACAGCTTATCGTTAAACAACATAAGCACAATCAAGGGAAACCCCCTTACACAACATTACAAGACACTAACACACGTAGCATCCTAACATGTTTATTTATCAAACCAACAAGAAAATATTACAAGGCTATCACAAACCAACATAGTCAAGTTATTCACACAAGGTACTTTCTATTCTATGTCAATAAGTTCGGGCTTTCAAACCCCCAAGTACTACGTACGTTAATTCTTTAAAAGATCTGTTTCTTTCACAAAAGTCACACAATACCCGTAGTATAAAAATAGAGTGACTATCTTTTTAAGTAAACCAAAATACTTCCCTTTGTAAAATCAAGTAACAACATTATTTTCCAAACGTTCAAGTTTGCCTAATTTCAAATGCTCAAGTTTCTCATTTTCGAAAGGTTTCGTAGTTCATAGTTTTAATCACTCAATAAATGTAATTCTCCTTTAAAACAATTTGAGAAACATATGCCTTATATGTGAGTAGGTTATTCTTGTTCATAACAATCTTATTAATGCAGCCATGATTCTAGGAAATGTAATATCATTTTGTCTCATCTTAGCTTCTATGCAGATGGAGGTTTCTACTGGTTTTTATAATACTTAATTAGTCAATACATTTCCCTTTATTAGCGCTGCAGTGGTTTGTTCGATACTTATTCTGATTTCTGAAATCAGTAAAACATTATTCCTTTTAAAAACCAAGTACTCATTGCTCACGAATGAGGTTTCACACTTTTTAACAAAATTCATATTAATTCAATTTAAGTCAAGTCTCTTATCTTTTAAGATCAAGTCTCTTAACTTCTAAAATCAATAACCCATTCTTTTTATCTCTCTTAAGTCGTTATACCTAACTTCCCATAAAGCTAGTATAACTCTTAAGCTTTTAAAACCAAGTATTACTCTTCTAAAATAACCCATTCTTTTGAAATACTTCAAGATTCTTATTATTTAGACTCAAGTCAAAAGACATCGCAGTAAAACCACGTTCAGTTAACACACGTACGTCTACCGTACTATATATATTCTTTTAAAATATCATGCTCAAGAGGATAGGAAGAATCACATACCTCGCGACGATTTATCGACTATTAGCAAATAGCTCCAAAGTACTGTAATCCTGCTATCCTTTTCCACCCTTCGAGTAGAATACGCTACTCGCAGTACTTCAACCTATAACGGTTATACAAGTCTATCAATGTCTAGACTACTTGGTAGAATAAATCTAGATACAGGATTCTACAGAAAATTGGGCAGCACCTCCCTACCCGTCAAACTACACAAGTCTCATCAGAATACATCTATGTAAGTACAGTTCAATCTTCTACTTAATATTCTTCTGACGTGATTTCAGTTCAAGTCTTATCTGTAATATCCTTCTATTACAGTTCAATTCTCTTCTATGAATCTTATATTCATTGCTATACTACTACAGTATGTAATTTCCAATTACAATAGAAGGTCAAGAGTATTTACCTCGATAAGCCCAAAATTATCCAAGTTTAAATGTCAATCCTGAGCAACGTTTAGCTCCTACTCTGAGCGCTCCAACCCGCTCCAAACAACCCTTAGAAGTTCTACGCAACTTCTTCTTAATACTTCAACCGGCTATGAAGATTTTCCTTAGGGTTTTGTTTTGTGACTGAAGGGAAGTATAATAGTATTTCTGGGCTTTTAGTATAGGTGTAACCTTGGAATACTGCAAGGTATTTGGGCCAAGGTATTTTGGAATAGTAACAATACTTGGAGAATACTTTTCTACCAAAGGGGGTATTTATACGAGACAACACTCGAGGGGTACTCTCACGAGGCCTTCTCGAGGGAGGGGAGGCTTGGACGAAAACTACACAAAGGGAGGGAGGGATTTTTAGACTTGGAAATGTCTAAGTGTGGATGAAGAAGTTCTTCAACTAAGGGGGGTATTTATAGGCCAACCAATGGCCAAGATTGAGACAAGTGGTAGGCAAGTGTAAGGTCAAGATTTGGACAAGTGTGTGTGGGTCCCACTTGCTCATCTACTACACAAAATATCTACAAAATATCTTACCAACTCCTTGACCAAAAATTGGGCAAGAAAAGCATGATTTCGTCCACTTGAGGGTGACAAGTGTCGCCCTCTCGTTGGCCCAAAATATTTCTTCTCTCGGAAAAATCCGCAAAAATAATAAATGACATAGCCGTAATTTTCCCTTTCGTCGGAAAACGATTCTTTTCGCTAGTTGTGCACAAATTTCGTCCCTTTGCCTACTTAAGGCTTAAACTTTTATACGTACGCCCTTACGTACATACTCTGGAAATACGGGGTATAACATTCTCCCCTCCTTAGAAACATTCGTCCCGAATGTTCCTTCTAAGTCTCAAAACAAATATGCGCCCGTATAGTCTTCACTACTATACCTACGAAAACAATCATGCCACACTTGGCCACAGAAAACACCCGCACAAATACTTACATCTAAGTCCACGAGGAATCACCTCCATCACTACAAAAGCTCCCACCCGAGGTCTAAAAGATACTCCCTTCGCACCTTCATTTCACAAAAGAAATGATCACATCTATGTTCTTGACACCTGCTCGCTTCTTCCCTTACTCGTCGTACCCTTCTCGTACACTCGAACTCTTTCTCATAACTTACCACATTTCTGTTACTGCTTCAGTTTCCAAAAACTCGGGGTTACTATCTCCAACTTGGTCATCATTAACTGGGAACACTCCGGATGGATCTCCGATACTTTTCCGAACATAGCAACAAGAAAGACCGGATGCACTGCCTCCTACGTCGGACGACAATACTAACTTATTGGCAACATGGCCTATTCTACAACCAATCTGAAAATGCCCAAAAGTAACTCGGGCTAAGTTTCCTCTGTTTTCCAAAACTCGTCACACCTTTTCTGGGGTGGTACCTTCAAGAAGACCCACCGTCAACCTGAACCCCAAGCGTCGTCGCCGATTATCCGCACGACTTACGCTGACTCGAGCGATAACCTCTTCTGGATAAGCTTCACCCTATCCACATCCTGCCGAAACTAGTATGAACCAACTATATGAACCTTGCCAACATCGAACCAATCGACCGACAACTTACATTTCCGCCCCTACAAGGCGTCATAAGGCAATATCCGAACACTGAAATGGTGGCTAAAAACACTCCCTCAACAGGAGGCGACAATCCTCACAGCTACCCCTGAGATCCAAACACTGGCCCGAGGGCGAATGTGATACTGAGACTCACCTGAGTTCCTAACTCTGCCTGGTAAAACCTCTAGAAAAGAAATAGCCGTAACCTGGGCTCCACTGCCTGCCATAGTAAAAGTAGGAACCCCGTGCAGTCTTACAACCTTCCTGATATATAACATCTCGCATAACCCTCTGCCGAGTAAACGGTCCTGACTGAAAGACAAGATGGGCTGACCTCATCGGCCGACTACTGGTCGAACACATCCACGAACTCGTACGCTGGTTAACTAAACTTGGGCCTAACACCCTCGTGACCCCACCACCTGGCGGGACCACCTCGAATTGACCCCACCACAATAAAGGGCGCGGGTTGACCCGCGATCGGTCCTCAACCCGACCTGCTATCGCGCAAAAACTCTTGTTCCCCGATCCGGAACAATCTCACCATCGAGTCACGAAAACCTAGTGGTCTTCTTAGCTCAACTACCCTCTTTCATTTCATACCACTCAGGGACTTATCACACAACATACCCCGCGTATACTATGCACTCCGATAGAGGTCAAACATAAAATAAATCTTTTACTAAAGATGGCCTTGCCTCTAAGGTCTCTACGTACAATACTCTAAGGCTCACACTTTCCTTATCCCCAATCTTACCTCTTTTAACTAACCATGATTCTAATCACGATTAACACAATGCTACCTGAACATAACACTTAAGATATACTCATCTTATCACACATACTAATCTCTAGAGGGTTAAGGATAAACCTGTATCTACTGCTTCACTCCCCTTTGTCGTTCTAGTCAATCCTGCCCTGTTGGGCGTATAGCTAGGGGAGGTGATGAACTAGCCACTGCTCCTGAAAGCTGAGTCTCTACATCAGCGCCACCTCTGGTCGGATAATTTCTCGCAAAATGGCCCCGCTAGCCGCAAGCATAACAAGCTGTCGAAGAAGTACGACACTCCTCACAATGACACCTACCACAACGGCCACACCGAGGTGGGGGTGGCCTCCTCTGGCTGGCACCCCTTCCTCTCCGAACCACTAAATCCGATCGGGCAACCGACGTGTATCGTGAATCGAAACCACGGAGCTCGACCAACTCTGCATACCCGAACGTCCGAACCCCGCGGAGGACCACTTTGCCGGTGGAGCGCGTATCGATCTCTTCGAGGCGATTCGCCTCGAAAGTTACCAAAGGACCCTGCCGATCGAGCCCTCTTCTGCTGTCCTTGATTAATCTGTCGATCTCTACGTTTCTCAGCCTGCTGCGCATAAGCCCGTCTGCAGCCATGCTCAAGCTCGATCAAGAGCTACTCTTACAACCTCTCTTAGATAGTCATCGGACCCGTGATAAATCGGTACATAATATACTCTCGTAGCCAAATCCATAGCAAATGTGGTCGCCTCTTTGCAATCCATACTTTTGTTCTTGGTGCATTGGGCGAAGGTTCAAATATCATGGCCGCAGTAGGAACTGTTGCCGCTGTGCTAAACTCTGTTGGGGCTGGCGACATCGCAGAACTCCCCGAATGAAGCACCACCCCAGGTGATGATTGGGCCTGTGCCGTAGTAACCCTCTGTGCTCTACTCGCAGCTCCCTCGGCTGCCTTGCCCTTCTGGGCCCGGGTTGCCTTACGCGGAGGCATAACGGTAAGGGAAAGAAATACGTTAGAGGGGTCCAACTTATAACACAGCTCTAAGGCACGATTTCAGAGTGAGAAGAATGGAAACCAATCCTAAATATCCTATAGCCTCCTGATTATTGATGTGGTGCACAACACACCGATAATCAAGACTCTACTAGATACGGTCTGTAGACACTTTCCGAGGATTAACTGCTCTGATACCACTTTTATCACGACCCGAACCCGGGACCGTGACTGGTGCCTTACCCCGGGAACCTAAGTAGACATACATCAGAGTAATCAGCGGAATATAAAACAAGACATGAAATAATAAGAAGTGCAGCTTGATTTATCGAGAAAATTGCCTTTCGGCATATATATATAACAACTAGAACAGTTACATCCCTTATTACAAACTCTGCCCACAACAGTACTACATACCTCTACGAATGATATGACAACAACGACGGGACAGGGCCCCGCCATACCCCTGAATGTAAGCACCTACAACAACAGGGGACTATACCAAAGATAAGCCTCCGGAGAAACGGAGCTTCCCAAACGCTGAATGTGACCACATGGCGAGGATCAACAACGGTGTACCTCTACTGCGGCATGAGCGGCCGAAGAAGGTCGATAACAGTGCAAGTATGTAAAACTGAAAAATACTGTAAATGAAATCATAGTAGTCTATATAAAGCAGGAGACATGTATGATAACCAAACTACAGTTCACAATAAATAAGCAGTCATGTCAAGTCAGGGACTCACGCCCTCAAAGTCATCACTCAATATAAATATGGGTCTCACGCCCACAATATCAATCATGCCCGTGGAATACCTTCCTCACTGCCAGCGATCTATGATATAAAAGCACCAAGGAATACATGAACACGTGTCCCACTGTGTCATAATAAAACCGTGCGGGGTAATGCGAAGGCATAGCCGACTACTAAAACCACGCACCAACAAGGTCATAAATTGTATCATGAGATCCGCCTGAACCTCCACATGATCGGCGCCGCCACTCGCGCGAGATCTAATGTGCGCGTCTAGTCCTCGAACTTCCCGCGACTCGCATAGGCCACTCACATAGGCGCATGAGGTATTCCCGCATCGAGGGTAGCTACTCCCGGCGTCCCGACTCGCATCGCATGGCCACATGTACCGCGTGACCACAAGCGCGCACTAACCGGAACTCTCGTAGCTCGCATAGGTCCCTGGACCCGCGTAGGTAGTCTCGAATCATGGTCCTGCACCGCGAGCTATACCCCGCATCGGAGGGCAGCTTAACCCCCGGGATCAAGTCAAGGTGAGTGGTATAATACTAACATAACAACTTATCGTTAATGTCACGACCCGACCGGGCGCGGCCCGGTGCCCTACAGGCACCTGTTCAGTATACATCGAGAATAGCAATGAACATACACAACATAAACACAGTGTAAACAATATAACAACACGAGCTGGCCGATAAAGTCTTCCATAATATAAACAAAGTCAAAAGTACAACTTTACAACTCGGTTCTTACCGAACCACATATGTGAATACGCACCTGCAGGAATAACAATCGTGGCGGGACAGGCTCGCCATACCCCTGAATGTACATAATCTACAACATCAGGGAAAGACTGTACCAAAAGAAAGACAAGCCTCCGGAGAATGGAGCTTCCGACGTCTGATAAGTGATCCTAAGAGTGTGGATCCGCAACCTGCTTACCCTTTCCTGCGGCATGAACGCAGCCCCCGAGGAAGGATTGGAATCCTACTCTTGGGATTGGAATCCTACTCTTGGGACTATTTCACCCGCATAGGTCCAGTGGACCTGCGTGAGGTATTCCTCGCATGGGACTATTTCACCCGTATAAGCCCTTACGGACTCGCATGAGGTATTCCTCGCATAGGCTGGACCCGCCCGCATGGGACTATTTCACCCGCATACGCCCTTACGGACTCACATGAGGTATTCCTCGCATCGTGGTTAGCAAATCCACGGAAATATACAATGCCACAATCCCGGGGAATGACCCCGCAACGAATGATATATCACTAGCCCAAATCCGGCTATCACACATAACATGAGCTCTATCGGCTTATCATACAATATATAAGTAAGTTAAGAAATCCCCTAACTTCTTACTATTCTTGTTCATATACACTCTCATTTTAGTTTACTTAAGGCACTAACATGTCTTTTATAAAAATCCGGGAATTTAACCCAAAGTACTACGTACTTCTATTCTTTTAAAATGACTCATTTCATTATGAAACTTCCAAGATACTAATAACCGTAGTATCAAGTTACAATTTCTTTTCAAGACAAGTCACAATACTTTTAGAAATAAAAATTAGGCTTCTAAATCAAGTGACTCATGTCTTATAAAACCTTAGGCAATTGATGCCTTAAAATCGAATTGCCTTCCATTAAATCAAGTCATTTATCTTTCCATAAAGTCAATATAACCAACTCCCCATAAAGTCGTTAATTCACTTTATACCTTAATCAAGTACAATTTCCTATCCAAGGGACTTATACGTTTTTTAAAACGACACAAGTATCACATACTTTAAAATTCTTCAAGTCCCTTATCTTTAACAAGACTTAAGACATCTTTAATATTCTCAAAGAAGTGAGTTAATCTCCTAACTCACCCGACTTGGCATTTCATAAAACAAGTAAAGAATGTCAAAGTCTTCAGACGTCTGCGTACTATATACGTGAAACTAGTCATGCTCAAAGATAGGAAAAGTTCTACATACCTTGTCGGGTCAAACCACTTGCCAAGTACAAAGTCCCGCCCGTAGTATATCAACCTATAATATTCACAATACGTCTATTAACGCCTTACTTCAAATGTAGAATATTATAAGTGTAAAGTCTCCATTTTCTACGGAAAATCGGACAACACCTCCTTTGTTTTTACTCACTTTGCCACCTTTTTCAAGGCCGAAATACAATAACCAAACAGCCCCAATTGGCTCACAACAATATAGAAGGTAGTTCAATACAACTAAATAACCAAACAGCCCCAATTGGCTCACAACAATATAGAAGGTAGTTCAATACAAATGAATAACCAAACAACCCCAATTGGCTCACAACAATATAGAAGGTAGTTCAATACAAATGAATAACCAACTAATACAAACTACAGTCCAAATTCGGCCACCTTGAGTTCAACAAAACCAATTCTTATCCAATTTCCATTTCAATCCATATTGGTAGCATAACATGATATCAAGTCGCATTTGATTATAATAACCATAATCTTTAAGTAAGTAACATGCAACGATTTCTAAAAACGACCAATTAGTAATCCAATTTCCAAGTGGCTTGTATAACATTTCGGATTTAGCTACAAGAAATCCATAATACTTATAACTTCAACCTATCAACTTCATGCTAGCAACAAGTAAAGCTAACAACAACAATATAAATATGTAATCTTGTAACACCTTTAAAAGACAAGATTATACCTTAACGATTCTTAATCCAACTCCAATCCGAAGTCGCTCCTTAGTAGTTTAGAGCCTCTCCAAGACACCTCAATCCGCTTGTTGAGACCCTTAGAACAATACCAACAATTTAACCTTCAAATCTCCAAACAAAACCTAGAAGGACCATTAGGTTTTCGTTTTGCGACTAACCCGAAAACAATCTTTTTCCAAGATTTTTCTATTGAGATGTGTTTACAATACACCTAAGACCCTTGGTTTAAAGTATGGAATCAAATGGACAAGAAACGAAAATTCTTTCTTTTTTTCCTTAGTGAACCCGAGACCTCTCTAATGAGTTCTTCAAATTTGTGTAATTTTTTCTAAGTGTTAAGTCCTCTCTTGCTACTAGTATAATATAAAGGGTCATGGAGGGTTAAGATACATCCAAATGGTTGGCTTGGATAAACTCTTAGCAAATATCAAGACTTATTGACCATTGACTTAGTCAAGATTGTCAAGCCACAACTTGCAAGACTTTTGTTATACCCCGTATTTCCAGAGTATGTATGTAAGGACGTACGTAGAAAATTTGAACTTTTTAATAAGGCTTGGCCGAATTAATTTTTGTGCACAACACCCGGTTAGAGTCGTTTTTCGTGAAAGCGTTTTCCACGACTTTCGTAGGGAAAAATCCGGCTATGTCAATTTTAATTTTTTCGGAATTTTACGAGAGACGAAACATTTTGGAACAAAAAGATGGCGCCACGTGGCACCTCTCATTAGTGTGATAGAGTGGACGAATTGCTTGGCTTTTGTCAAGTAGTTGGTAGAATATTTTGTGGGTAGATGGATAAGGTGCACTTAGCATGATCTTTGCCCTACACTTGCACCACACTTGGCTTGATCTTGGCCATTGGTTAGCCATGGCTTGACCTATAAATACCCCTCTCCTTTGATGAATTTCTTCATCCAAAAATTGTGCTAAGTCTTGAAATCTCTTCCCCTCCTCTATAGTTCGTCCCCTCCCCTTGTGAGGCTTTTAGCCAGAGTCCCTCCCCTTGGCGAGAGTACCCACAGTGGGGTAGTGGGTATACACCCCCTCCCTTGTGGTGTTGTCTCGTATAAATACCCCCCTCTTGGTAGAAATACTCTCAAAAGTATTGTTACTATACCCAAATTACCTTAGCCGTATACCTTGTAGTATTCTAAGGTTATACCTATACGAAAAGCCCAGAAATACTATTATACTTCCCGTCAATCACAAAACCGAAACCCTAAGGAAATCTCCATAGTTAGTTGGAGTGTTATGTAGAAGTTGGTTAGAACTTCTAAGGGTGGTTTGGAGCGGGTTGGAGCGCACGGAGTTGAAGCTAAACGTTGCCCAGGATCGACATTTATACTTGGATAATTATGGGCTTATCAAGGTAATTATCTTGTCCCCCTATTGTAATTGGATATTACATGTTGTTGGAATATATAGTTGAAGTATACTATATATAGAACTAAACATAGCTTGTGGCAATATCTTTGGACTTAAGCCTGAATTTAAAGAAGAGAATCGAATCAGTAATTACGTGGGGTGTATTCAGATGAGACTTGTGTAGTTGTGGGTAGGGAAGGGCTGCCCAATTTCCCGTAGGATCTTGTATCTAGATTTATTCTACCGAGTAGTCTAGACTTTGATAGACTTGTATAACCTGTATAGGTTGAATGTTCTGCGAGTAGCATGTGCTACTTGAGAAGGTGGACCAGGCTAGCCGAGTTATAGCCGTGGAGCGATTTGCTTATGGTCGATAATCGTCGCGAGGTATGTGAACCTCTTCCTATCTCTTCTAGCATGATATGTGTATAACTATGTAGTACGGTAGACGTACGTGTGTTAATTGAACGTAGTTGTACGGCAATGTCTTTTGACTTAAGCCCGAATAATAATAATCTTGAAATAGTTCAAGAGAATTAAGAAGCTTTTTAAAAGAAGAGTAATACTTGGTTTTAAAAACTTAAGAGTTATACTAGATTTATGGGAAGTTAGGTATAACGGCTTAAGAGAGATAAAACAAATGATTTATTTTAGAAGTTAAGAGACTTGATCTTGTAAGATAAGAGACTTAACTTAATCAATGAATTTTGTGTGAAACCTCATTCGTGAGTAATGAGTACTTGATTTTTTTTTAAAAAAGGGGATAATGTTTCTTGATTTGAAATCGAATGTGTATCGACAAACCATCTGCAGCGTTAATAAAGGGAAATGTTTTGATTAATGAAGTATTAATAAAACGGAGAAACTTCCATCTGCATATAAGCTAAGATGAGACAAAATGATATTTCCTAGATCATGGTCATTGTAATAAGATTGTTATAAACAAGAATATCCTACTCACACATAAGGCTTATGTTTCTTAGATGGTTTAAAAGAGAATTATATTCTTAAATGAATAAGACTATGAGCATGAAACCTTTCTAAAATAAGAAACGTGAACATTTGAAATTAGGCAAACTTGAACGCTTGGAAAATAATGTTGTTACTTGATTTTACAAAGGTAAGTGTTTTAGTTTACTTAAAAAAAGATCACTCTATTTTATACTACGTATTGCGTGACTTATGGGAAAGAAGCGGATCTTTTAAAGATTTATTGTGTGAAGTACTTTGGGGATAGATACCCAAACTTGTTAGTAGAAAGTACCTTGTGTGAATAACTTGATTGTATTGGTTTGTGATAGTCTTGTAATACTTTCTTGTTGATTTGATAAGTAAACATGTTAGGATGCTACGTGTGTTAGTATCTTGTGGTTGTTATGTAAGGAGTCATTCTGCGTGTTTACGTTGCTAAACGGTAAGTCCATTGTACTATTATTATATCACCTACCCCTTGACTTATTATACCGGGGCTTGCCACCCTTGATGCGGTCTATACGGCTATGCGGTCCTTGTGACTATGCGAGTCACGAGCTCGGGATTGATCATTCCGGTGTTTAGCCCGATGCGGGGATTCCTATGCGGTCTGTTGAGACTATGCGGTCTTTTGAGACTATGCGGGTTGCGGGAGCCTGGCGGATACCGAAGGTTAAAACGCCGCCGATGCGGGGTGTACCTCGAGCGGTCTAGGACCATGATTCGAGGATACCTTATGCGCGGTGCATGTGACCTATGCGGGCTGCGTGAGTTCGAGGATAGACACGCACATTGATCTGCGGGCAAATGGCGGCCGATCGTGTGGTGCGGTGCAGAAAGACCTCGTGATACAATTTATGGCATTTGTGTGGTGCGAGGTCTTAGTAGTCGGCTATGCCTCCGCATATACCGTGCGGTTTTATTGTGATGACTTTGAGGCGTGAGTCCCTAACTTGACATATTCGCTTATTTATTGTAAATCGTAGTTTGGTTATCATACATGTCTCCGCTTTGTATAGACTACTATGATTTCATTTCTGATTTATTTTGATTTCACATACTCGTACTGTTATCTTGACCTCCTTGGCTGCGTTCATGCCGCAGTAAAGGTACACCGATCGTTGATCCTCGCTCTTAGGGTCCACGATTCGGCATTTGGAAAGCTCCGCTTCTCGGCTTATCTTGGTATAGTCCCTGTTGTTGTAGGTGCTTACATTCGTGGTATGACGGCCACTGTCCGTCGTTGTTGTCATATCATTCGTAGAGTGCAGTAATCGTTGTGGGCGTGGTTTGTAAAAAGTTAAACTGCTCATGTTGAAAAAGCATTGTTTATATATATGCCAAAGGCAAGTTTTCTCAGTTATTGTTTCATATTTCATAATATGTCTTGTATCGTTTATGTTCCGATTACTCGATGTTGTATCACTAGGGTGCCCGGTAAGGCACGATCGCGAACGAAAATCGGTCGTGACAAAAGTGGTATCGAGCGATTAATCCTCGGAAAGTGTCTACTGCAGTATCCGATGAGTCTTGATTATCGGTGTGTTGTGCACCACATCAATAATCAGGAGACTATAGGATATTTAGGATTGGTTTCTATTCTTCTCACTCTGAGATCGTGCCTTAGAGCTGTGTTGTAAGTTGGACCCTATAACGATATTCTTTCCCTTATCGTTATGCCTCGCGTAGGCAACCGAGCCCGGGAGGGCAAAGCGTGAGGAGCTGCGAGTAGAGTTCGAGGTTACGAGGCACAGCCCAATCATCACCGGGTGGTGCTTCATTTGGGGAGTTCTGCGACGCCACTAGCCCCAAGAGTTTAGCTGGCGGCAGCTTCCTCTGCGGCCATGATATTTGAACCTTCGCGGCCGGGAACAGAGAATATAGATTTCAAGGAGGCGACCCTGTTACTAACTATGGATTTGACTACCAGAGAGTATACCGATGTACCGCGAGTCTTGATGGCTATCTAAGAGAGGGTCGTGCAAGAGTAATTCTTCAGTTAGGCTTGAGCATGGCCTGTGTACGGGCTTATGCGCATCAGGCCGAGAAACGTAGAGATCGACGGGTTAACAAAGGACAGCAGAAGAGGGCCAGAGCAGCAAGGTCCTTTGGTAACTTTCGAGGCGAGACACCTCACCAGCGGATTAGATTTGCACATCCACCAGTGCAGAGAGGTCCTCCACGGGATTCAGGACGTTCGGGGTATGCAGGAGTTGGTCAGAACTCCAGGGCTTCCGGTTCACAGTGTGACAGACGTCATCCCGGGGAATGTCGTCTTTTAGTTGGTACTCGTTGTACCTATGACCGTCAGGGTCTGGTGTCGAAGAGTGTCCTTGTAGGAGGACTTAGCCTTCCGGGTCGGTGGGTAGTTTGTCATCTTCCTTAGCTATGCGCCCTACGGGGCAGGATTGTTTAGAACGACTAAGGGGAGTGAAGCAGTAGATACATGCATATCTTTAACCCTCTAGAGTTTGTTTATGTGATAAGGTGAGTATACCTTAAGTGCTAGGTTCTGATAGCAGTGTGTAAATTGTGATTAGGAAATCATGGTGGGTTAACCGAGTAAGATTTTGGGGGATAGAGAAGGTGTGAGCCTTAGAGTGTTATACGTAGAGACCTTAGAGGTAAGGCCATCTGGAGCGAAGGTGTAGTGTTATGTTTGATCCTTATCGGAGTGCATAGTGCACGTGAGCTATGTTTGGGATAGGTCCCTAAGTAGTGTGAAATGGAAGAGGGTAGTTGAACTAAGAAGACCGCTAGGTTTTCGTAACGTGTTTAGTGAGATTTTTCCTACGGGGAGATAGTATTTGCGCCTTGCCGGGTCGGGTTGAGGCCACGTTGCGGGTCAAACCGCGGCATGTTTGGTAGTGAAGTGCAGTTGTGGTGGTCCCGCCTTGTGGTAGGTCACGAGGGTGTTAGGCCCAAGTTTAGTTAACCAGACTGAGTTCGTAGATGCGTTCGACCGGATGGTAGGGTCGATGGGGGCAGCCATCGTGTTTTTGATCGGACCGTTTACTCGGCTGTGTTGAGTTATCTGAAAGGTTGTAAGGCTGCACGGGGTGCCTACCTTCACCTTATGGCAGACAGTGGAGCCCAGGGTACGGCTGTTTTTGTTTCTGGAAGTTTTACCAGGCAGGGTTGAGAACTCAGGTGAGTCTCAGAATCGCATTCGCCCTCGGGCCAGTGTTTGGATCTCAGGGATAGTTGTGGGGATTGTTGTCTCCTGTGGAGGTAGTGTTTAAGCTACCATTTCAGTGTTCGGATGTCGCCTTATGAAGCCTTGAGGCGGAAGTGTAAGTGGGCGATCGATTGGTTCGATGTTGGCAAGGTTGACGATTGGTTCAGCTTGTTCCAGGTGATCGTGGATAGTGAGAAGCTTGTCTAGAAGAAGTTCTGGCAGCTCAGAGGAATCGTGCGGATAATCGGCGACGACGCTTAGAGTTCAGGTTGACGGTCGGTCTTCTTGAAAGTACCACCCCGGACAGGGTGTGACGAGTTTTGGAAAACAGAAGGAACTTAGCCCGGGTTACTTTGGGACTTTTTGAATTCATGTGAAGAATAGGCCAGGTTGCCTATATGTTAGATTTTGCCGTCCGACTTAGGAGGCAGTACGTCCGGTCTTTCGTATTGTTATGTTCGGGAAAGTATCGGAGATCCATCCAGAGTGTTCCCAGTTATTAATGACCACGTTAGAGATAGTAACCCCGAGTTTTGGAAACTGAAGCAGTATCAGAAATGTGGTAGGTTATGAGAAAGAGTTCGAGTGTACAAGAAGTGTACGACAGCCTCAGGGATCGCATGCAGCCCGGTACCATTTGTTGGGTCGTCGGAGCAAGGCTCGCGACAAAGTGACAAAAGTGGTATTATTTTTGACCCCGGGGAGAGGTATTTGTGGTGATGTTAGAGGTGTTTCCTCGTGGACTTGGATGGAGGTATTTGCGCGGGTGTTCTGTGGCCAGGTGTGGCAGGATTGTTCTCGTAAGTATAGTAGTGAAGACTATACCGGCGCGCGTTTGTTTTGAGACTTAGAAGGAACATTCGGGACGAATGTTTCTAAGGAGGGGAGAATGTTATACCCCGTATTTCCAGAGTATGTACGTAAGGACGTACGTAGAAAATTTGAACTTTTTAATAAGGCTTGGCCGAATTAATTTTTGTGCACAACACCCGGTTAGAGTCGTTTTTTTAAACGTTTTCCACGACTTTCGTAGGGAAAATTCCGGCTATGTCATTTTTAATTTTTGCGGATTTTCCCGAGAGACGAAACATTTTGGACCAACAAGAGGGCGCCACTTGGCACCCTCTCATTGGTGGCGGTAGAGTGGACGAATTGCTTGGATTTTGTCAAGTAGTTGGTAGGATATTTTGTGGGTAGATGGATAAGGTGCACTTGGCATGATCTTGGCCCTACACTTGCACCACACTTGGCTTGATCTTGGCCATTGGTTAGCCATGGCTTGACCTATAAATACCCCTCTCCTTTGATGCATTTCTTCATCCAAAAATTGTGCTAAGTCTTGAAATCTCTTCCCCCTCCCTCTATAGTTCTCGTCCCCCTCCCCCTTGTGAGGCTTTTAGCCGAGAGTCCCTCCCCCCCCCTTGGCCGAGAGTACCCCCCCTAGTGGGGTAGGCCGAGGGGTATACACCCCCCCTTGTGGTGTTGTCTCGTATAAATACCCCCCTCTTGGTAGAAATACTCTCAAAAGTATTGTTACTATACCCAAATTACCTTAGCCGTATACCTTGTAGTATTCTAAGGTTATACCTATACGAAAAGCCCAGAAATACTATTATACTTCCCGTCAGTCACAAAACCGAAACCCTAAGGAAATCTCCATAGTTAGTTGGAGTGTTATGTAGAAGTTGGTTAGAACTTCTAAGGGTGGTTTGGAGCGGGTTGGAGCGCACGGAGTTGGAGCTAAACGTTGCCCAGGATCGACATTTATACTTGGATAATTATGGGCTTATCAAGGTAATTATCTTGTCCCCCTATTGTAATTAGATATTACATGTTGTTGGAATATATAGTTGAAGTATACTATATATAGAACTAAACATAGCTTGTGGAAATGTCTTTGGACTTAAGCCTGAATTTAAAGAAGAGAATCATCGTAATTACGTGGGGTGTATTCAGATAGACTTGTGTAGTTGACTGGTAGGAAGGCTGCCCAATTTCCGTAGGATCTTGTATCTAGATTTATTCTACCGAGTAGTCTAGACTTTGATAGACTTGTATAACTGTATAGGTTGAATGTTCTGAGTAGCGTGTGCTACTTGAGAAGGTGGACCAGCTAAGCCGAGTTATAGCTGTGGAGCGATTTGCTTATGGTCGATAATCGTCGCGAGGTATGTGAACCTCTTCCTATCTCTTCTAGCATGATATGTGTATAACTATGTAGTACGGTAGACGTACGTGTGTTAATTGAACGTAGTTATGCGACAATGTCTTTTGACTTAAGCCGAATAATAATAATCTTGAAATAGTTCAAGAGAATTAAGAACTGTTTTTAAAAGAAGAGTAATACTTGGTTTTAAAAACTTAAGAGTTATACTAGCTTTATGGGAAGTTAGGTATAACGACTTAAGAGAGATAAAACGAATGATTTATTTTAGAAGTTAAGAGACTTGATCTTGTAAGATAAGAGACTTAACTTAATCAATGAATTTTGTGTGAAACCTCATTCGTGAGTAATGAGTACTTGATTTTTTTTAAAAAGGGATAATGTTTTACTGATTTCGGAAATCAGAATGTGTATCGACAAACCATCGCAGCGTTAATAAGGGAAATGTTTTGATTAATGAAGTATTAATAAAACCAGAGAAACTTCCATCCGCATAGAAGCTAAGATGAGACAAAATGATATTTCCTAGATCATGGTCATTGTAATAAGATTGTTATAAACAAGAATATCCTACTCACACATAAGGCTTATGTTTCTTAGATGGTTTAAAAGAGAATTATATTCTTAAATGAATAAGACTATGAACGACGAAACCTTTCTAAAATAAGAAACGTGAACATTTGAAATTAGGCAAACTTGAACGTTTGGAAAATAATGTTGTTACTTGATTTTACAAAGGTAAGTGTTTTGGTTTACTTAAAAAAAGACAGTCACTCTATTTTATACTACGTATTGCGTGACTTATGGGAAAGAAGCGGATCTTTTAAAGATTTATTGTGTGAAGTACTTTGGGGATAGATACCCAAACTTGTTAGTAGAAAGTACCTTGTGTGAATAACTTGATTGTATTGGTTTGTGATAGTCTTGTAATACTTTCTTGTTGATTTGATAAGTAAACATGTTAGGATGCTACGTGTGTTAGTATCTTGTGGTTGTTATGTAAGGGGAGTCATTCTTGCTGTGCTTACGTTGCTAAACGGTAAGTCCATTGTACTATTATTATATCACCTACCCCCTTGACTTATTATACCGGGCTTGCCACCCGATGCGGGTCTATACGGCTATGCGGTCCTTGTGACTATGCGGTCGCGAGCTCGATTGATCATTCCGGTGTTTAGCGATGCGGGGATTCCTATGCGGTCCAGTAAGACTATGCGGTCTTTTGAGACTATGCGGGTTGCGGGAGCCTAGGCGGATACCGAAGGTTAAGCTGCCTTCGATGCGGGGTGTACCTCAGGCGGTCTAGGACCATGATTCGAGGGATACCTTATGCGAGTCTGTGTGTGACCTATGCGGAGCTGCGTGAGTTCCAGGGATAGACACGCACATTGATACTGCGGGCAAATGGCCAGCTTCGATCATGTGGTGCGGTCTAGAAATACCTCGTGATACAGTTTATGGCATTTGTGGTACTGAGGGTCTTAGTAGTCGGCTATGCCTTCGTACTTACCCCGTACGGTTTTATTGTGATGACTTTGAGGGCGTGAGTCCCTAACTTGACATGACTGCTTATTTATTGTAAACTGTAGTTTGGTTATCATACATGTCTCCTGCTTTGTATAGACTACTATGATTTCATTTACAGTATTTATTTTCAGTTTCACATACTCGGTACCTCTTCGGGGCCGCGTTCATGCCGCAGTAAAGGTACACCGCCGTTGATCCTCGCCTTAGGGTCACGATTCGGATTTGGGAAAGCCCGCTTTCTCGAGGCTTATTCGTATAGTCCCCTGTTGTTGTAGGTGCTTACATTCAGGGGTATGACGGGGCCCTGTCCCGTCGTTGTTGTCATATCATTCGTAGAGGTCTGTAGTACTGTTGTGGGCAGGGTTTGTAAAAAGGATTAAACTGTTCATGTTGAAAAAGTTGTTGTTTATATATATGTTGAAAGGCAAGTTTTTCTCAGATTATTGTTTCATATTTCATAATATGTCTTGTATCGTTTTATGTTCCGCTGATTACTCTGATGTTGTATCACTAGGGTGCCCGGGGTAAGGCACCAGTCACGGGCCCGAAATCGGGTCGTGACAACTTTAGTCATCCAAGACTTATGGTAAATGACCATATTGGCCATGCCATTTCGTCCAAGGCATTGCTAAGGGGGGTGACACGTGTCGCCCTCCCATTCGTCACAACACTTACGTTTTCCGACAATTTCATAATTCCGATAAATTTACAAGTCTCAAATCTTAACACTTGTGAGTTCTTACTTATGTTCTTAAAACATGTCCTGCAATTACGGGGTGTAACATTCTTCCCCCCTTAGAAACATTCGTCCCCGAATGTTCTTTCGGAGTCACACTTACAATTAGCGACATAGTTTCCTTTCACAGCCCCGACATACCAAAAATGCCACTCATGGCCACATAAAAGCATTTAAGCAAAAGAAACACTTCAATTAAAACCTGACAAGTAAGGGAAAATGAAATACCTGAAGGTATAGGAAATAAGTGAGGATACCTCCTCAACATGTCCTCATCCGCTTCCCAAGTCATCTCCTCCCGGTTATCATTTCTCCACAGGACTTTGACGGAAGCTACATCCTTGGTCCGCAGTCGCCTGACCTGGCGATCGAGTATCGCTATGGGACTCTCCTCATACGATAACCTCTCTGTCATCTGGACCTCACTAGTAGGGAAAACTCTCGCTGGATCACCGATACACTTTCGCAACATAAAAACATGGAATACCGGATGTACCGCCTCCAACTCTGATGACAGATCCAACTCGTAGGCAACCTTGCCCACTCTACGAACGATCTGGTAGGGCCCAATGTACCTTGGGATGAGTTTCCCCTTCTTACCGAATCTCATCACACCCTTCATGGGTGACACCTTCAAGAAGACCCAATCGTCTACCTGAAACTCCAAATGCCGACGCCGATTATCCGCATATGACTTCTGCCGACTCTGAGCTGCTAACAGTCTCTCCTGGATAAGCTTCACCTTATCCACATCCTGCTGTACCAAGTCTGGGCCAACTAACTGTACCTCGCCCACGTTGAACCAACCGATCGGCGACCTGCATTTCCGCCCATATAAAGCCTCGTATGGCGCCATCTGTATACTGGAATGGTAGCTGTTATTATAAGCAAACTCCACGAGAGGCAAATGATCCTCCCATCTACCACTGAAATCAATCACGCAGGCTCGCAGCATATCCTCAAGTGTCTGGATAGTGCGCTCTGCCTGCCCATCAGTCTGAGGATGAAATGCTGTGCTGAGACTCACCTGTGTCCCTAGACCCTTCTGGAAAGATCTCCGAGTTAGGCAGAACCGGCTCTATCGATATAATCGACACCGACACCGTGCCTCACTATTTCTCGGATGTACAATCCGCATAGTCTCACCAAAACGTCGCCCGATCGAAGGAAATGGGCTGATTTCGTCACCACAACTATAACCCAAATGGAGTCGCATTTCCTCCGAGTACGAGGTAACCTCAGAACAAAGTCCATGTTGATCATCTCCCACTTCCAAGTCGAATCTCAATAGATCGCAATAATCCATCGGGCCTCCGTGCTCGACCTTAACTCGCCGGGCAATTAGGACATCAGGCAACAAAACTCGCCACGCCCTCTGAGGCCATCCCACCAATACAAACATCTGAGGTCATGGTACATCTTGGTCGACCCCGGATGAATAGAATAACGAGCGCTGTGTGCCTCCACCAGAATCTGCTGACGAAGTCCTGATACATCGGGAACACACAACCGCCTCAAATCTCAAGACTTCATCAGCGCTACCTCGAATAGACTCTTCTCCTCCAAGAGCTGCATCACGGCACCGCATCAACACCGGGTCCTCAAATCGCCGCCTCTTCACCTCATCGACGATGGAAGACTCGCAACCTCACGAACCCGCATCCACTATCGTCGGTATCGATCAATCGAACCCCGCGCGCTTAATCGGTGGATCTCGACGACCATGTCCTGTCTCTCCGGCTGCATACCGCTAGGCTCCCATCGATCTACGACTCAAGGCATCAAGAACTACGTTGGCTTTCCCCGATGGTAGAGAATATCAACATCATAATCTTTCAAAGAACTCTAACCACCGCCTCGCCTCGTGTTCAGCCTCCTGCTCGAAGATATACTTGAGGCTCTTGTGGTCTGTATAAATATCCACATGAACCCCATACAAATAATGTCTCCAAATCTTCAAGGCATGAATAATCGCGCCAACTCTAAGTCATGGGTAGGTAATTCCTCTCATGCTTCCAGAATCGCCAGAAGCATAGGCTATAACCTTACCGTCCGCTTCAAAACACACCCTAGCAAGATACCCGAGGCATCACAATAGATCACGCACTGCCTAACCCTCGGGAAGAGTAAGAACCGGTCAGAGTCAACCTCTCCTTCAAAGAATCGAAACCCCGCCGCAAGCCTCTCGCCCATCGGAACTTGGCCGCTCGAGTCACCTAGTCAACGGTGCTGAAATCGAAGCAAACTGCTCCACAAACCTACGATAATAACCCGCTAGTCCTAAGAAATCGCGCACTTGCCGGAGTAGTAGGCCTCGCCAAGACTTGATCGCCAATCTTTGACGTATCCACGCGAACACCGCCACCAATAATATGCCCGGGAATGCCACCGAGGCCAACCAAAACTCACACTGAGAACTTGGCGAATCGCTTCGGCTCCGAGAATCCAAGCACGCCTCAAGTGATCTGCATGCTCCCGCTCTGTCCGTGAATACACCAGGATGTCATCAATGAATACAATCACAAATGTATCCAAAAATGGCTTGAACACCCGGTTCATCAAATCCATAAATACCGCTGGAGCGCTGGTCGCCGAAAGACATAACTCGAACTCATAGTGCCCATACGGTCCCGAATGCGCCTTTGGGATGTTCGCTCTCGAACTCGAACTCGATGATAACTGCATCGCAGTCTATCTTTGAGAAACACCTCGCACTCGCAATGGTCAAACAAATCATCAATCACGGGAGGGTACCTATTCTTAATGGTGACCTTATTCACCGCTCAGAGTCAACACACATACGCAGCTGGCCCCATCCTTCTTCTTCACAAACAACACCGCGCTCCCTGGGAGATACACTAGGCCCGATAAAGCCTTTCTCCAACAAATCTTTCACCGGTCCTTCACTCCTCAACTCAAAGAAAGCCATCCTCAGATGGCGGAATGGAAATAGGTCGAGTGTCCGCAACGTGTCAATACAAAACTCGATCTCCTCTCGTGAGGGATACCCAAGATCATCCGGGAACACATCCGAAACTCCCTAACCATCGGCATCGATCAAGAATCGCACTCACTCAGATCGAATACCCGAACGGATGATAGATGTACCCTTCTCGCACCATCTTCCTAGCCTTGAGGTAAGAAATAAACCTACCCTCGGCGATGTTGTCACGACCAAATCGGCCCGTGATCGTGCCTTACCCCGCACCCTAGTGACACAACATCGTAGTAATCGAACATAAAACATATACATGAAACAAGTGAAGTACAAAAATGTTGATACGAGGAAACCGGTCTATCGGCATATAAATAACAACTTTTACAATCGAACAGTTTAATCTTTTTACAAACCCCGCCCACAACAAGATTACATGCACTCTACGAATGATATGACAACCATGGCGGGACGTGGCCCCGCCAAACCCTCGAATGTAAACACTTACTACGACAGGGATCATCATCGATAAGCCTCCGAGAAACGGAGCTTCCCAACGCCAAATCGCGACTCGAGAGCTAGGATCAACGATCGTGTACCTCAACTGCGGCATGAACGCAGCCAAGGAGGTCGCATAACAAATTTAGTATGTGAAATCAAAATACGCATCGTAAATGAAATCATAGCGATCATATAAAGCAGAGGCATGTATGATAACCAAACTACGCTTACAACAAAGCGGTCATGTCAAGTCGTGACTCACGCCTCAAGTCATCACTCAAGTATAACAATGGGTCTCGTGCCCACAACATCAATCATGCGCGGGATACCTTCCTCACCGCCGGCGATCATGATATAAAAGCACCAAGGAACACACTCAACACGTGTCCCACTGTCATAATAAAATCAGACGGTAAGTACGAAGGCATAGCCGACTACTAAAAACCCACGCACCAACAAGGTCATGAATCAGATTATAAGATCTGTCTAGACCGTCACATGATCAAAGCCGCCACTTGCCCGCAGATCAATGTACGCTGCCTAACCATGGAACTCCCGCAGCCCGCGATAGGCCAATCTCATCGCCCGCATGAGGCATTCCCGCATCGAGGTAGCTACTCCCGATCGCCCCGACTTCGCACCGCATAGCCACAAGGACCGCATGCCCATAAAGGACGACACTAACTCGAACTCTCGAGTTCCGCATAGCCCGGGACTGCATGAGGTATTCTCGAATCATAGTCCATCGACCGCCGAGTCTACCCCGACGGAGGGCGCTTAACCCCTAATCATCTCAAGAGATGAATGCCACAATACTATCATAACGACTGATAGTTAATAAGCACAATCAAGGGAAACCCCTTTACACAAACAGCACAAGATACTAACACCCGTAGCATCCTAACATGTTTACTTATCAAAGCAATCAGGAAAGTATTACAAGGCTATCACAAACCAATACAATCAAGTTGTTCACACAAGGTACTTTCTACTATACGATCAACAAGATCGGGTTTTATTCCCAAAGTACTTCATACATTAACTCTTTAAAAGATACGTTACCTTCACAAAGGTCACACAATACCGTAGTATATGAAAATAGAGTGATTATCTTTTTAAAGTAAATCAATTACTTCTCTTTGTAAAATCAAGTAGCAACATTCTTTTCCAATGTTCAAGTTTGCCTAATTTCCAATGTTCAAGTTTCTCATTTTTTTTGAAAGGTTTCGTAGTTCATAGTCTTATTCATTTAAGAATGTAATTCTCCTTTAAACAACTGAGAAACCTAAGCCTTATATGTGAGTAGGATATTCTTGTTTATTACAATCTTATTACAGCAGCCATGATCTAGGAAATAACATTTTGTCTCATCTTAGCTTCTATGCAGATGGAAGTTTCTACTGGTTTTAATAATACTTAATTATTCAAAACATTTCCTTTTATTAACGCTGCAGTGGTTTGTCGTTACACATTCGATTTCCAAATCAAGAAACATTCTTAAGCCGTTATACCTAACTTCCCATAAAGCTAGTATAACTCTTAAGTTTTCAAAACCAAATATTACTTCTTCTTTCAAAATGATTCAAAATCTTTTGAAATACTTCAAGTTCTTTATTAACACATAACAAGCCACCATAGTTCAAATCGCTTACCTTTTAAAACCACATGTATTTTCTTACCAACATAAAGTCGTTATAACCAACTTCCCATAAAGCCGTTATAACACTTTATGTTTTACACCAATCAAATACGTTCAAAGACATGTACGCTCACCGTACTACATATTTCACACATATCATGCTAGAAGAGATAGGAAGAGGTTCACATACCTCGCGACGAGTATCGACTAATAGCAAAACGCCTCCAACCGTCGGCTACTCCTTAAGCCAAGCAGATCGCGCCACACGTAGTACTCCCACCTATAAGGCCACAAGGCGCTTATTAACATTAGGTCTCTTCAGAGAACATTCTACCGAAAATTCTAAAGACTCTCCCCGCAACAACAGAATCTCCTCCTCTATCGAGGCCGGCTACCAAGCCAACCAGGGGGGGGGGGGTTATACAACTAAACCAAACGGGTACAATTCTACTCCACGGTACTACTACACAAGTCTACTGTAATACAGCCCTATGTAATTACAGTTCAGTACCCTTCTTTAAATTCAGGCTTAAGTCGCAAGACATTGCCGTAAGTTTTATTCAGGCTTAAGTCAAAAGACATTGCCGATAACTACGTTCAGTTCTATTATATAGTATACTTCAACTATATATTCAAGCAATATGTAATTTCCAATTACAATAGAGGGACAAGATAATTACCTCGATAAGCCCATAATTATCCTAGCTTAAAGTCGATCCTGGGCAATCGTTTAGCTCCAACTCCGAGCGCTCCAACCCGCTCTAAACCACCCTTAGAAGTTCTAACCAACTTCTACACAATACTCCAACGGACTATGGAGATTTTCCTAGGGTTTCGGTTTTGTGACTGACGGAAGTATAATAGTATTTTCTGGGCTTTTCGTATAGGTATAACCTTAGAATACAACAAGGTATATGGCTAAGGTAATTTGGGCATTATAACAATACTTTTGAGAGTATTTCTACACCACAACAGGGGGTACATTATACGAGAACAACACCACGCGAGGGGATGAAGTCTCGCCACAAGGCCAACTCGAGGGAGGGCTCTCGCCAAGGGCGCAAAGGACGAGAACAAGGTGAAGGGAGGGAGGAAGAGCTCACAAGACTTAGGCATTTTTGGATGAAGAAGTCTTCAACCTTAAGGGTATTTATAGGTCGAGGATGGCCAACCAAAGGCCAAGATCAATCCATGTGTTAGGCAAGTGTGTAGGCTAGGATTTACCAACACAAATATCCTACCAACTCCTTGACTTTTCCAAGGCACCAAAAACGTGCTCTTTGTCCAATTCGTCCAAATGGACGTTCAAGTCCACCAATTGGAGGTGCCAAGTCGCCTCCCGTTGGTCCAAAATGTTTCGCCTCGGAAAAATCCGCAAAAATTAGAAATGACATAGCCGAAATTCCCTACGAAAGTCGTGGAAAACGTTTAGCCGAAAACGACTCTAAACGTGTTGTGAACAAAATTAATTCGCCAAGCCTTAGTACAAGTTTCAAATTTTCTCGCACGCCCCACGCATATACTGCGAAATACGGTATAACATTCTCCCCTCCTTAGAAACATTCGTCCCGAATGTTCCTTCTAAGTCTCAAAACAAACGCACGCCAGTCACTACTATACTTACGAGCACAATCCTGCCACATCTGGCCACAGAAACACCCGCGCACACAAAAACTTACATCCAAATCCACGAGGAAACACCTCTAACATCACCAAATGACACCACTTTGTCACTTTGTCGCGAGCCTTGCTCGACGACCCAACAATGGTACCGCCGCTGCGATCCTCGAGGTCGTACACTCGAACTCTTACCATATTTCTGATACTGCTTCAGTATCCAAAACTCGGGGTTACTATCTCTAACGTGGTCATCATTAACTGGGAACACTCTGGATGGATCTTCGATACTTTCCCGAATATAATAAAACGAAAGACGGACGCCCCGCCTCCTAAGTCGGACGACAAATGCTAACATATAGGCAACCCGCCTATTCTTCACATGAACTCACAAAGGCCCAAAGTAACTCGCTAAGTTCCTCTGTTTCCCAAAATTCGTCACACCTAACCGGGTGGTACCTTCAAGAAGACCGACCGCCAACTCAACTCTAAGCGTGCCGCCGCTTATCCGCACGATATCTCCGAGCTGCCGTAACCTCTTCTAGCCAAGCTTCACTATCCACATCTGCTGGAACAAGCTCGCACTAATCGAACCTTGCCAACATCGAACCAATCGACCGTGAACTTACACTTCCGCCTCTTACAAGGCTTCATAAGGCGACATTCGAACATCAAATGGTAGCTTAAACGCCTCTACAGAGACAACAGCCCCACAACTACCCCTGAAGTCCACACACTGGCCCGGGGGCGAATGCGATTCTGAGACTCACCTGAGTTCTTAGCACATGCTTGGTAAAACTTCCCGAAACAAAAACAGCCAGAACTGGCTCCACTGTCGCCATAAGGTAAAGGTAGGCACCCGCAACCTTACAACCTCTTCTCGATAAATCAACATCGCCGAGTGAACGGTCCCGATCAAGAACACGATGGCTGCCCCATCGCCCGACCATCGGTCGAACGCATCCACGAACTCGTACGCTGGTTAACTAAACTTGGGCCTAACACCCTCGTAACCCTAACACAAGGCGGGACCACCACAAACTGACCCCACCACCAAACCTACCGCGGGTTGACCCGCAACGGGGCCCCAACCCGACCCGCAACACGCAAAATACTAGCTCTCGATCCTAACAATCTCACTAAACACGTTACGAAAACCTAGCGGTCTTCTTAGCTCAACTACCCCCTTTCATTTCACACTACTTAGGGACCTATCCCAAACGTAGCTCACGTGCACTATGCACTCCAATAAGGATCAAACACAACACTATACCTTTACATCGAGATGGCCTTACCTCTAAGGTCTCTACGTATAAAACTCTAAGGTTCACACTTTTCTATCCCCCAAATCTTACTTGGTTAGCTAACCAAGATTTCTAATCACAACATTAACACTCTGCTATCAAAACATAGCACTTATGACATACCCATCTTATCACCCATACTGAACTCTAGAGGGTTAAAGATCTATCTCAGAACTCTTGCTCCATTCCCTTAGTCGTTCTAATCAAACTCGCCTGCAGGCGATAGCTTAAGGAAGGTGACGAACTACCCACCGCATCAAGGCAAAGTCCTCTTACTAGGTCACTCTCGACACATGGCCTCGACGGCCGCAGTACAACAAGTACCAACTAAAAGACGACATTCCCGGATGGCGCTCATCCATCTGTGAACTAAGCCACGGAGTTCGACCAACTCCCGCATACTCCGAACGCCCCAAATCCGTGGAAGACCACTCTGACCGCGGAGGTGCATAATCTAATTGGCCGTGAGGCGACTCGCCTCGAAAGTTACCAGGACCTTGCCGCTCGCCTCTTCTCGCCTGGTTAACCCCGATCTCTATGTTTTCTCGCTGCGCATAAGCCCGCATACGTGCCATGCTCGCTTCAATCAAGGATTACTCTTGCACACCCTTCTCTTAGGTAGTCATCAAGACTCGCGATACATCGGTATACTCTCTGGCAGCCAAATCCATAGCTAGTAACAGGGTCGCCTTCTTGCAATCTAATTTCACTGTTCCCGATCGTGGAACTAAAGGTTCAAATGTCATGGCCGCAGTAGGAACTGCCGCCGCCGTGCTAAACTTTACTGGGGCTAGTGACGTCGCAGAAATCCCCGAATGAAGCATTACCCTAGGTAATGATTGGGCTGCGCCACGTAACCTCTCAATTCTACTCGCAGCCTCCGCCGCTTGCCTCCCGGGCCCTGCCTTCTACGCGAGGCATAACGATAGGGAAAGAATTTCGCCGAGGGTCCAACTTACAACACGACTCTAAGGCACGATCTCAGAGTGAGAAGAATAGAAACCAATCCTAAATATCCTATAGCCTCACGATTATTGGTGCACAACACACCGATAATCAAGACTCTCATCGATACGGTCGTAGACACTTTCCGAGGATTAATCGCTCGATACCACTTTTGTCACGACTAAATCGCCCGCGGATCGTGCCTTACCCCGCACCCTAGTGACACAACATCGAGTAATCAGAACATAAAACATATACATGAAACAAGTGAAGTACAAAAGTGATTCGAGGAAAACTGCTATCGGCATATATAAATAACAACTTTTACAATCGAGCAGTTTAATCCTTTTACAAACCCCGCCACAACAAGATTACATGCACTCTACGAATGATATGACAACCATGGCGACAGGCCCCGCCAAACCCCGAATGTAAACACTTACTACGACAGGGATCGCATCATCGATAAGCCTCCGAGAAACGAGCTTCCCAACGCCAAATCGTGACCACGAGAGCTAGGATCAACGATCGTGTACCTCAACTCGCGGCATGAACGCAGCCCCGAGCGAGGTCGATAACAGTACAGGTATGTGAAATCAAAATACGTATCGTAAATGAAATCATAGCGATCATATAAAGCGAGGCATGTATGATAACCAAACTACGCTTTACAACAAAGCGAATATGTCAAGTCGTGACTCACGCCTCAAGTCATCACTAAGTATAACAATGGGTCTCGTGCCCACAACATCAATCATGCCGCGGATACCTTCCTCACCGCCAGCCATGATATAAAAGCACCAAGGAACACACCTGAACACCAGGTCCCACCTGTGTCATAATAAAACTGTACGGGGTAAGTACGAAGGCATAGCCGACTACTAAAAACCCACAGTACCAACAAGGTCATGAACTGTATCATAAGATCTGTCTAGACCGTCACATGATCAAAGCTGGCCACTTGCCCGCAGTATCAATGTACGCGTCTAACCCTGGAACTCCCGCAGCTCCGCATAGGCCAATCTCATCGGCCCGCATGAGGCATTCCCCGCATCGAGGGTAGCTACTCCCCGGCATCGTCCTGGACTTCGCAGTCCGCATGGCCACAAGGACCGCATGCCCATAAAGGACGTACACTAACCTGGAACTCTCGTAGTTCCGCATAGGCCCCCGGGACCTGCATGAGGTATTCTCGAATCATAGGTCCATCGACCCGCCTGAGTCTACCCCGCATCGGAGGGCAGCTTAACCCCCGGAATCATCTCAAGAGATGAATGCCACAATACTATCATAACGACTGATAGTTAATAAGCACAATCAAGGGAAACCCCTTTACACAAACAGCACAAGATACTAACACCCGTAGCATCCTAACATGTTTACTTATCAAAGCAATCAGGAAAGTATTACAAGGCTATCACAAACCAATACAATCAAGTTGTTCACACAAGGTACTTTCTACTATACGATCAACAAGATCGGGTTTTTATTCCCAAAGTACTTCATACATTAACTCTTTAAAAGATACGTTACCTTCACAGTGTCACACAATACCCGTAGTATATGAAAATAGAGTGATTATCTTTTTAAAGTAAATCAATTACTTCTCTTTGTAAAATCAAGTAGCAACATTCTTTTCCAATGTTCAAGTTTGCCTAATTTCCAATGTTCAAGTTTCTCATTTTTTTTGAAAGGTTTCGTAGTTCATAGTCTTATTCATTTAAGAATATAATTCTCCTTTAAACAATCTGAGAAACCTAAGCCTTATATGTGAGTAGGATATTCTTGTTTATTACAATCTTATTACAAAGACCATGATCTAGGAAATAACATTTTGTCTCATCTTAGCTTCTATGCAGATGGAAGTTTCTACTGGTTTTAATAATACTTAATTATTCAAAACATTTCCTTTTATTAACGCTGCAGTGGTTTGTCGTTACACATTCTGATTTCCGAAATCAGTAAAACATTCTTAAGCCGTTATACCTAACTTCCCATAAAGCTAGTATAACTCTTAAGTTTTCAAAACCAAATATTACTTCTTCTTTCAAAATGATTCAAAAATCTTTTGAAATACTTCAAGTTCTTTATTAACACATAACAAGCCAGTCATAGTTCAAATCAGTTACCTTTTAAAAACCACATGTATTTTCTTACCAACATAAAGCTGTTATAACCAACTTCCCATAAAGCCGTTATAACACTTTATGTTTTACACCAATCAAATACGTTAGACACGTACGCTCACCGCATTACATATTTCACACATATCATGCTAGAAGAGATAGGAAGAGGTTCACATACCTCGCGACGAGTATCGACTAATAGCAAAAACGCTCCAACCGTCGGCTACTCCTTAAGCCAAGCAGATCGCGCCACACGTAGTACTCCCACCTATAAGGCCACAAGGCGCTTATTAACATTAGGTCTCTTCGTAGAACATTCTAAAAATTGGCAGACTCTCCCCGCAACAACAGAAATCTCCTCCTCTATCGAGGCCACTACCAAGCCAACCAGGGGTTATACATCTAACCCTAACTGTACAACTCTACTCCATGGTACTACTACACAAGTCTACCGTAATACAACCCTATGTAATTACGTCAAGATTTCTTTAAATTCAGGCTTAAGTCGCAAGACATTGCCGTAAGTATTATTCAGGCTTAAGTCAAAAGACATTGCCGATAACTACGTTCAGTTCTATTATATAGTATACTTCAACTATATATTCAAGCAATATGTAATTTCCAATTACAATAGAGGGACAAGATAATTACCTCGATAAGCCCATAATTATCCTAGCTTAAAGTCGATCCTGGGCAATCGTTTAGCTCCAACTCCGAGCGCTCCAACCCATTCTAAACCACCCTTAGAAGTTCTAACCAACTTCTACACAATACTCCAACGGACTATGGAGATTTTCCTAGGGTTTCGGTTTTGTGACTGACGGGAAGTATAATAGTATTTTCTGGGCTTTTCGTATAGGTATAACCTTAGAATACAACAAGGTATATGGCTAAGGTAATTTGGGCATTATAACAATACTTTTGAGAGTATTTCTACACCACAAAGGGGGGGTACATTATACGAGAACAACAACACAAGGAGGGCGATGAAGTCTAGCCACAAGGCCAACTCGAGGGAGGGCTCTCGCCAAGGGGGGAAAGGACGAGAACAAGGTGAAGGGAGGGAGGAAGAGCTCACAAGACTTAGGCATTTTTGGATGAAGAAGTCTTCAACCTTAAGGGGTATTTATAGGTCAAGGGATGGCCAACCAAAGGCCAAGATCAATCCATGTGTTAGGCAAGTGTAGGGCTAGGATTTACCAACACAAATATCCTACCAACTCCTTGACTTTTCCAAGGCACCAAAACGTGCTCCTCTTTGTCCAATTCGTCCAAATGGGCGTTCAAGTCCACCAATTGGAGGTGCAAAGTGTCGCCCTCCCGTTGGTCCAAATTGTTTCGCCGCTGGTAAAAAACCGAAAAAATTAGAAATGACAGTGCCGGAAATTCCCCTACGAAAGGTTTTAAAACGTTTCGTCTAAAAACGACTCTAAACGTGTTGTGAACAAAATTAATTCGCCAAGCCTTAGTACAAGTTTCAAATTTTCTACGCACGCCCCACGCATACTACCGAAATACGGTATAACGGATGCCGTGTTGCCCTCCACTCGATAATCGCTCGCCAGAAATCGAACCGAGCCAACTGTCTCATACGACGTTGGCATAACAAGAAGCCAACCACCATACCCATAATGACATCAAAATCGTCATCTCCACTTATCAAGTTCGCAGCGTCCGACGATCAGAATAAATACTGGACAACCTCTATACACCCGCCGCCTAACACCGAATCACCCATCGCGTAGCTACCTCAAACGGCTCTATCGACACCGGCTCTATCCCGATTCTACCCGCATAAGAGGACACATAGGACAAGGTAGAACTCGATCTATCAATGCATAAACATCACAAACAAATCGCATGCACGTGACGACGCCGTGGAAGCTCTCCGATCTGGCGGCGGGCTAGAGAATATATGCGGTTACGGGACCGCTAGAATCGAACCACCACCACGACTCTACCGCTGCCCGCTGTCCGCGAGTACCACGCCCGGCGCATAACCACGAAGGAGAAGACCCAACAACCGATCCCGTCGCAGTCTTTGTACCACCCATGCCGCTTCTAGACGGACAATCCTCTTCAAGTGGCCCACCGCCACAAGAGTAACAACCTCCTGCAGAACACGACACTCGCTGGTGAGACCCTGCATCGAGCACACCGAGGTGTGGGTGGTCTCGATCGGCGAGGGTCTCTGCCTCCCTGAAACCCCGAAGTCCTGTAGCCCTGACCTTCTCCTGAATGACGTTGCTGATCAGACCTCCTGCCATAAAACCGTGACGGAGCACTCTGTGCTGGCTGGAAAGTGGACCCGATCACGCCGAGGCTGCCCGCCTCAAAATCGCCCCGAGACTGATGTCACGGCCCTCTTGGCCGCTGCGTCAACTGGTCCTCCATCTCTATCCTCTATCCTCATGCATAGGCTGCATCCGGCGATGTCCATACCGGCCAAGAGCCACCCCAAGCATGTCAGAATCATATGACGGTCTAGCCCCATCACATAACGATGAACTCTATCCGCCATGCTAGCTACAATAGTATGCGCGTGTCCGCCGGGCGAGTCAAACTCGGCTATACTCCCGACAGCCCTCCTGCTCGCCTCAAGGTCAAGAATCTGCACCCGGCTCTCTCATCTCGGGAGGCAAAAAGTGATCCATGAAAGCCTCGTAAACTCCTCCCAAACAGCGGAAGAGCATCATCACCTCTCGAAAGCAACCACGACTCAACGTTCAGCGCAATATCGCGCAATCGGTAGAGGCTAGCGTAATGCACTGTCTCTGAAGCCCTAAGGACCTGCATGGTCCGTCAGAGTGCCGAATGAACTCCTGCGGATCCTCATCGCACTCGAACCATAAAACTCAGTGGATGACATCCCGGAAAATCCTAATCCGCAAACCGCTCTGTGCTGGCCGCCGCTTCCGCTTACGCCCGCTACTATCTTGGTCAATAACCGACCGCTTCCCCGTAGTCTCTATACTCAAGCACCGGCCGGGAATCGAGGTCAGTATCGGAACCTCTGGAGCTACCGCCGCCTCGGCCTTCTAAAAGCTGCAGCGTGGCTGAACTCGCCGACCGCCTACTACCTCGTGCATAGTCGTGCTCGAGCCCGTAACCCTCTCGAGTACCGCTTAGCGCCGCCGCTTTGCCCTTCGGGCTCTGGTCGCCTTCGTGGAGGCATAAGCGTTTCATAAGAAGAGGTCGAGAGGATTCAACCTAATAAGACTCTAATGCACGATCTCGGAGAGAAGAATGAAACCAATCCTAAATGTCCTGCAGCCTCCTCGATTATAGATGTGGTGCACAACACACCGATAATCAAGACTCTACTAGACACGGTCAGACACTTTCCGAGGACTAAGCGCTCGATACCACTTTTGTCACGACCCGACCCCGGGCCGCGACTGGTGCCCTACACGCACCTGCTCGTGCATACATCGAGAATAGCAATGAACATACACAACATAAACACAGTGTAAACAATATAACACAAAGCAGCCGAGCAAGGCCGTCTTCCATAATATAAACAAAGTCAAAAGTACAACTTTACAACTCGCCATTCTTCAACCACATATGTGAATACGCACTTAGAATAACAAGCGTATGGCGGGGCCCGCCATACCCACGAATGTACATAATCTACAACATCGTGGAAAGATCGTACTAAAAGAAAGACAAGCCTCCGGAGAATGGAGCTTCCGACGTCTGATAAGTGATCCTCAGAGTGTGGATCCGCAACTCGCACTCCTTTCTCGGCATGAACGCAGCCCCCGAGGAAGGGGGTCAGTACACAATATGTACTAAGTATGTAAAACTGGAAAGTACTGTAATTACAACATAAGTTTTAAAAAAAAAGCCGGAGACATGTATGATAACAAAATTACGACACGATTGCCTTACTAACAATGAGTAAAAATAGGTGTATACTTACAACGAAAAATAGGATTGGAATCCTACTCCTGGGACTATTTCACCCGCATAGGTCCAGTGGACCTGCGTGAGGTATTCCTCGCATGGGACTATTTCACCCGCATAAGACCTTACGGACTCGCATGAGGTATTCCTCGCATAGGCTGGACCCGCCCGCATGGGACTATTTCACTCGCATACGCCCTTACGGACTCGCATGAGGTATTCCTCGCATCGTGGTTAGCAAATCCACGGAAATATACAATGCCACAATCCCGGGGAATGACCCCGCAACGAATGATATATCACTAGCCCAAATCCGGCTATCACACATAACATGAGCTCTATCGGCTTATCATACAATATATAATCAAGTTAAGAAATCCCCTAACTTCTTACTATTCTTGTTCATATACACTCTCATTTTAGTTTACTTAAGGCACTAACATGTCTTTTATAAAAATCCGGGAATTTAACCCAAAGTACTACGTACTTCTATTCTTTTAAAATGACTCATTTCATTATGAAACTTCTAAGATACTAATAACCGTAGTATCAAGTTACAATTTCTTTTCAAGACAAGTCACAATACTTTTAGAAATAAAAATTAGGCTTCTAAATCAAGTGACTCATGTCTTATAAAACCTTAGGCAATTGATGCCTTACAATCGAATTGTCTTCCATTAATACTTTTAGTTTACTTAAGGCACCAACTCCCCATAAAGTCGTTATATTCACTTTATACCTTAATCAAGTACAATTTCCTATCCAAGGGACTTATACGTTTTTTAAAACGACACAAGTATCACATACTTTAAAATTCTTCAAGTCCCTTATCTTTAACAAGACTTAAGACATCTTTAATATTCTCAAAGAAGTGAGTTAATCTCCTAACTCACCCGACTTGGCATTTCATAAAACAAGTAAAGAATGTCAAAGTCTTGTACGTCTACCGTACTATATACGTGAAACTAGTCATGCTCAAAGATAGGAAAAGTTCTACATACCTTGTCGGGTCAAACCACTTGCCAAGTACAAAGTCCCGCCCGTAGTATATCAACCTATAATATTCATAATACGTCTATTAACGCCTTACTTAAAATGTAGAATATTATAAGTGTAAAGTCTCCATTTTCTACGGAAAATCGGACAGCACCTCCTTTGTTTTTACTCACTTTGCCACCTTTTTCAAGGCCGAAATACAATAACCAAACAGCCCCAATTGGCTCACAACAATATAGAAGGTAGTTCAATACAACTGAATAACCAAACAGCCCCAATTGGCTCATAACAATATAGAAGGTAGTTCAATACAAATGAATAACCAAACAGCCCCAATTGGCTCACAACAATATAGAAGGTAGTTCAATACAAATGAATAACCAACTAATACAAACTACAGTCCAAATTCGGCCACCTTGATGTTATACCCCGTATTTCCAGAGTATGTACGTGAGGACGTACGTAGAAAAGTTGAGCCTTAAAGTTAGGCTAGAACCGAAAATTTTGTGCACAACACACAAAAAGAATTGTTTTCCGACGAGACGTTTTACAGACTTTGCGAAGGGAAAAATACGGCTATGTCATTTATTATTTTTGCGGATTTTTCCGAGAGATGAAATATTTTGGACCAACGGGAGGGTGACATGTGTCACCCTCAAAGTGGACGGCAAAAGGGACCTCTTTGGCACGTTTTTTGCCTTTGATTTTTGTCAAGGAGTTGGTAGGATATTTTTGGTGGTAGATGGATAAGGTACACTTGCCCAAATCTTGGCCTTACACTTGCCTAGCACTTGGCTTCATCTTGGCCATTGGTTGGCCATTGCTTGACCTATAAATACCCCCCTAACTTGAAGGTTTTCTTCATCCACAAATCACTCTCCAAGTCTTGAAATCCTTCCCCTCTTGAGATCTCTAGCCAGAGCACCCTCTCCCTCGAGAAGGCCTCTACTGAACCCCCTTGCCTAAAGTTGTTCTCGAAAATACCCCCCCCCCCCGGTTGGTAGAAAAGTATTCTGCTAGTATTGTTACTATTCCAAAATACCTTGGCCCAAATACCTTGTAGTATTCCAAGGTTATACCTATACTAAAAGCCCAGAAATACTATTATACTTCCTTTAGCCACTAAACGAAACCCTTTGGAAAAATCTTCATAAGTAGTTGAAGTATTAAGTAGAAGTTGGGTAGAACTTCTAAGGGTTTTTTGGAGCGGGTTGGAGCACCCGGAGTAGGAGCTAAACCTTGCTCAGGATCGACATTAAACTTGGATAATTTTGGGCTTACCGAGGTAAATAATCCTATCCTTCTATTGTAATTGGAAATTACATACTGTAGTTATATAGAAATGAATATAAGATTCATAGAAGAGAATTGAACTGTAATAGAAGGATATTACAGAAAAGAATTGAACTGGAATCACATCAGAAGAATATTCTACAAGAGTAGTCTAGGCATTGATAGACTTGTATAACCCTTATAGGTTGATTGATCTGCGAGTAGCATGTACTACTTGAAAGGTGGATGAGGCTAGCCGTGTTATAGCCGTGGAGCGTTTTGCTAATAGTCGATAATCGTCGCGAGGTATGTGATTCTTCCTATCCTCTTGAGCATGATATTTTAAAGAATATATATATATAGTACGGTAGACGTACGTGTGTTAACTGAACGTAGTTGTACGGCAATGTCTTTTGACTTAAGCCTGAATAATAAGAATCTGGAAGTATTTTAAAAGAATATATATATAGTACGGTAGACGTACGTGTGGTAACTGAATAATAATTACGGCAATGTCTTTTGACTTAAGCCTGAATAAAAAGAATCTTGAAGTATTTCAAGAGGATTAAGAAACCTTTTTGAAGGAAGAGTAATACTTGGTTTTAAAACTTTAAAGTTATACTAGCTTCATGGGAAGTTAGGTATAACGACTTAAGGAAGGTAAAAAGAATGGTTTATTGATTTAAGAAGTTAAGAGACTTGATCTTAAAAGATAAGAGGCTTGACTTAAATTGAATTAATCTGAATTTTGTTAAAAAGTGTGAAACCTCATTCGTGAGTAATGAGTACTTGGTTTTTAAAAGGAATAATGTTTTACTGATTTCGAAAATCAGAAGAAGTATCGAACAAACCACTGCAGCGTTAATAAGGGAAATATATTGACTAATTAAGTATTATTAAAACCAGTAGAAACCTCCATCTGCATAGAAGCTAAGATGAGACAAAATGATATTACATTTCCTAGATCATGGCTGCTTAAATAAGATTGATTAAGAACATGAATAACCTACTCACATATAAGGCATATGTATCTCAAATTGTTTTAAAGGAGAACTATATCATTAAGTGATTAAAACTATGAACTACGAAACCTTTCGAAAAGGAGAAACTTAAGCATTTGGAATTAGGCAAACTTGAACGTTTGGAAAATAATGTTGTTACTTGATTTACAAAGGGAAGTGTTTTGGTTTACTTAAAAGGATAGTCACTCTATTTTTATACTACGGGTATTGTGTGACTTTTTGAAAGAAACGGATCTTTTAAAAAGAGTTAAGGTATGAAGTACTTTGGGGATAAAAACCCGAAATTGTTAACATAAAGTAGAAAGTACCTTGTGTGAATAACTTGATTATGTTGGTTTGTGATAGCCTTGTAAATACTTTCTTGTTGATTTGATAAGTAAACATGTTAGGATGCGTGTGTTAGTATCAGTGATGTTTGTGTAAAGGGGTTCCTCTTGTTGTGCTTATGTTGTTTAACGATAAGGCGTTATGTTATTATATCACATACCCTCGACTTGTTATACCGAGGGCTTGCCACCCTTGATGCGGTCTATACGGCCTATGCGGTCTGCGTGACTATGCGAGTCGCGGAGTTCGAGGTTGATCATTCCGGTGTTTTATCCCGACGCGGGATGCCCTATGCGATCCGTGTGACTATGCGGTCTATTGAGACTATGCGGATCGCGGAGTCGAGAGCGCATCGGGGTTAGCTACCCCGATGCGAGGAATACCTCATGCGGTCTACGTGACCTATGCGGATCGCGGAGTCCGAGTTAGGCATGCATAATGATACTATGGGCGATTGGCCTTGCTTCGATCATTCGCGGCCTAGGAAAGACCTGTTACAGTTTACCTATTATTGCTCTTGTTTGTGATATGGCACTATGTGCAAATTGAACTAATTGTATTTGCAAATGGTTTTAAATACTTGATTTCATTGAAAGTACTTTACAGTTTCACATACTTGGTACCTGTTGTACTGACCTCCTTCGGGGGGCTGCGTTCATGCCGTAGGTAGAGGTACACCAGTCGTCGATCCTAGCTCGTGGTCACGATTCAGCGTTGGGAAGCTCCATTTCTCGGAGGCTTATCGGGTATAGTCCTGTCGTTGTAGGTGCTACATTCGAGGTAGTATGGGCCCCATCCCGTCATTGTTGTCATATCATTCTTAGAGGTCCAGAACAATGTTGGGCGAGTGGTAAAAAAGGGATGTAACTGTTCTAGTTGTTATATATATTTATGCCGTAAGGCAAGTTTTCTCAGATGAACTGTTTCATATTTCATATTATGTCATATCTTGTTTTATATTCCGCTGATTACTCTGATGTATGTCTACTTGGGTGCCCGGGTAGGCACGACCACGGCCAGGATCGGGTCGTGACAAAAGTGGTATCAGAGCAGTTAATCCTCGGAAAGTGTCTACAGACCGTATCTAGTAGAGTCTTGATTATCGGTGTGTTGTGCACCACACCAATAATCAGGAGGCTATAGGATATTTTGGATTGGTTTCCATTCTTCTCACTCTGAGATCGTGCTTAGAGCCGTGTTATAAGTTAGACCCCTCTAACGTATTCCTTTCCCGTACCAGTTATGCCTCCGCGTAAGGCAACCCGGGCCCAGAAGGGCAAGGCAGCCGAGGGAGCTGCGAGTATAGCACAGAGGGTTACTAGGGCACAGGCCCAATCATCACCTGGGGTGGTGCTTCATTCGGGGAGTTCTGCGACGTCGCCAAATTTCAATGAGTTTAGCACGGCGGCAGCAGTTCCTACTGCGACCATGACATTTACACCTTCAGTTCCACAACCAGGAGCAGAGAATATAGACTGCAAAGAGACGACCCTGTTACTAGCTAAGGATGTAGCTACCAGAGAGTATACGATGTACCGATTTATCACGGGTCTTGATGACTATCTAAAGAAAGATTGTGCAAGAGTAGCTCTTCAGTCAGGCATGGATATTGCCCGCGTACAGGCTTATGCGCAGCACGCAGAGGAACGTAGAGATCGACGGATTAACCAAGATCAGTAGAAGAGGGCCAGAACAACAAGGTCCTTTGGTAACTTTCGAGGCGAATCGCCTCACCAGCAGATTAGATATGCACCTCCGCCAGTGCAGAGTGGTCCTCCACAGGGTTTTGGATGTTCAGAGTATGCCGCAGTTGGTCAGAGCTCCAGGGCTTCTGGTTCACAGATACACGTAGGTTCCAGCCGACCGGATTCAGTTGTTTCCTCAGTATTCACAGTGTGGCAGGCGTCATCACGGGGAATGTCATCTTTTGTTGATGCTTGTTTTACCTACGGCCGTCAGGGCCATGTGTCGAAAGGATGTCCTAGTAGGAGCAATGCAAGTAGGAGGACTCATCCTACCAGATCAGTTGCGGATTCAGTAGTTCGGAGAAGAAGGGGCGTTAGCCAGAGGAGGCCACCCCCACCTCGGTGTGGCCGTTGTGGTAAGTGTCATTATGGGGAGTGTCGTATTTCTTCGACAACTTGTTATGCTTGCGCCCAGCAGGGAAGGATTGATTGGAACGACAGAGGGTAGTGAAGCAGTAGATACAGGTAGATCCTTAACCCTCTAGGGATTAGTACGTATGATAAGATGAGTATACCTTAAATGTTATGTTCACATAGCATTGTGTTAATTTTGATTAGAAGTCATGGTTAGATAACCAGGTAAGATTGGGGGATAGAGAAAGTGGGAGCCTTAGAGTTGTATACGTGGAGACCTTAGAGGCAAAGCCATCTCTAGTAAAGGATTTAGTTTATGTTTGATCCTTATCGGAGTGCATAGTGCACGTGAGGTATGTTATGTGATAAGTCCCTGAGTAGTGCGAAATGAAAGAGGGTAGTTGAGCTAGGAAGACCGCTAGGTTTTCGTAACTTGATTAGTGAGATTGTTCCGGTTCGGGGAGCAAGAGTTTTGCGCGATAGTGGGTCGGGTTGGGGACCGATTGCGGGTCAACCCGCAGCCTGTATGGTAGTGGGGTCAGTTTGTGGTGGTCCCGCTTTGTGTTAGGGTCATGAGGGTGTTAGGCCCATGTTTAGATAACCAGCGTACGAGTTTGTGGATGCATTCGACCAGTAGTCGGGCCGAGGAGGTCAGCCCATCTTGTCTTTTAGTCAAGACCATTTACTCGGCAGAGGGTCATGCGAGATGATATGTCAGAAAGGTTGTAAGGCTGCACGAGGTGCCTACTTTCACCTTATGACAGGCAGTGGAGCCCAGTTTACGGCTGTTTCTTTTCTGGAGGTTTTACCAGGCAGGGTTAGGAACTCAGGTGAGTCTCAGTAGCGCATTCGCCCTCGGGCCAGTGTTTGGATTTGTGGGTAGTGTGAGGATTGTTGCCTCTATTGAGGAGTATTTTTATAACTACCATTTCAAGATTCTGCATCGCCTTGAAGCCTTGTAGGGGCGGAAGCGTAAATTGCCGGTCGACTGGTTCGGTGTGGGCAAGGTTCAGATAGTTGGTTCATACTAGTTCAGCAGGATGTGGATAGGGTGAAGCTTATCCAGAAGAGGTTATTGGCAGCTCAGAGTCAACAGAAGTTGTGCGGATATCTGCGACAACGCTTGGAGTTCAGGTTGACGGTGGGTCTTCTTGAAGGTACCACCCCGGAAAGGGTGTGACGAGTTTGGGAAACAGAGGAAACTTAGCCCGAGTTACTTTGGGCCTTTCAGATCATGTGAAGAATAGGCCAGGTTGCCTATAGTTAGCATTGCCATCCGACGTAGGAGGCAGTACGTCCGATCTTTCATGTTGCTATGTTCGGAAGAGTATCGGAGATCCATCCAGAGTATTCCCAGTTAATGATGATCAAGTTGGAGGTAGTAGCCCAGAGTTTTTTTTGAAATTGATGCAGTAACAGAAATGTGGTAAGTTATGAGAAAGAGTTCGAGTGTACGAGGAGGGTACGACGAGTAAGAGAATAGAAGTGATCATTTCGTTTGTAAAGAGAAGGTGCGAAGGGAGTATCTTTTAGCCCTTGGGTGGGAGTTTTTGTAGTGATGGAGGTGATTCCTCGTGGACTAGGATGTAAGTATTTGCGCGTGTTGTATTGTGGCCAGGTGTGGCATAATTGTTTTCGTAAGTATAGCAGTGAAGACTATACTGGCGCATGTTTGTTATGAGACTTAGAAAGAACATTCGGGACGAATGTTTCTAAGGAGGGGAGAATGTTATACCCCGTATTTCCAGAGTATGTACGTGAGGACGTACGTAGAAAAGTTGAGCCTTAAAGTTAGGCTAGAACCGAAAATTTTGTGCACAACACACAAAAAGAATTGTTTTCCGACGAGACGTTTTACAGACTTTGCGAAGGGAAAAATACGGGTATGTCATTTATTATTTTTGCGGATTTTTCCGAGAGATGAAATATTTTGGACCAACGGGAGGGTGACATGTGTCACCCTCAAAGTGGACGGCAAAAGGGACCTCTTTGGCACGTTTTTTGCCTTTGATTTTTGTCAAGGAGTTGGTAGGATATTTTTGGTGGTAGATGAATAAGGTACACTTGCCCAAATCTTGGCCTTACACTTGCCTAGCACTTGGCTTCATCTTGGCCATTGGTTGGCCATTGCTTGACCTATAAATACCCCCCTAACTTGAAGGTTTTCTTCATCCACAAATCACTCTCCAAGTCTTGAAATCCCTTCCCCCCCCTCTTGAGAGCTCTAACCGAGAGCACCCTCTCCCCTCGAGAAGGCCTCGGTGAACCCCCTTGCCTAAAGTTGTTCTCGAAAATACCCCCCCCTTTTTGGTAGAAAAGTATTCTCCTAGTATTGTTACTATTCCAAAATACCTTGGCCCAAATACCTTGTAGTATTTCAAGGTTATACCTATACTAAAAGCCAGTAAATACTATTATACTTCCTTTAGCCACTAAACGAAACCCTTTGGAAAAATCTTCATAAGTAGTTGAAGTATTAAGTAGAAGTTGGGTAGAACTTCTAAGGGTTGTTTGAGCGGTGGAGCACCGAGTAGGAGCTAAACCTTGCTCAGGATCGACATTAAACTTGGATAATTTTGGGCTTACCGAGGTAAATAATCCTATCCTTCTATTGTAATTGGAAATTACATACTGTAGTTATATAGAAATGAATATAAGATTCATAGAAGAGAATTGAACTGTAATAGAAGGATATTACAGAAAAGAATTGAACTGGAATCACATCAGAAGAATATTCTACAAGAGTAGTCTAGGCATTGATAGACTTGTATAACCCTTATAGGTTGATTGATCTGCGAGTGGCATGTACTACTTGAAAGGTGGACGAGGCTAGCCGTGTTATAGCTGTGGAGCGTTTTGCTAATAGTCGATAATCGTCGCGAGGTATGTGATTCTTCCTATCCTCTTGAGCATGATATTTTAAAGAATATATATATATAGTACGGTAGACGTACGTGTGTTAATTGAACGTAGTTGTACGGCAATGTCTTTTGACTTAAGCCTGAATAATAAGAATCTGGAAGTATTTTAAAAGAATATATATATAGTACGGTAGACGTACGTGTGGTAACTGAATAATAATTACGCAATGTCTTTTGACTTAAGCAATAAAAAGAATCTTGAAGTATTTCAAGAGGATTAAGAAACCTTTTTGAAGGAAGAGTAATACTTGGTTTTAAAACTTTAAAGTTATACTAGCTTCATGGGAAGTTAGGTATAACGACTTAAGGAAGGTAAAAAGAATGGTTTATTGATTTAAGAAGTTAAGAGACTTGATCTTAAAAGATAAGAGGCTTGACTTAAATTGAATTAATCTGAATTTTGTTAAAAAGTGTGAAACCTCATTCGTGAGTAATGAGTACTTGGTTTTAAAAGGAATAATGTTTCTTGATTTGAAATCGAAGAAGTATCGAACAAACCATCGCAGCGTTAATAAGGGAAATGTATTGACTAATTAAGTATTATTAAAACCGAGAAACCTCCATCCGCATAAGCTAAGATGAGACAAAATGATATTACATTTCCTAGATCATGGCTGCTTAAATAAGATTGATTAAGAACATGAATAACCTACTCACATATAAGGCATATGTATCTCAAATTGTTTTAAAGGAGAACTATATCATTAAGTGATTAAAACTATGAACTACGAAACCTTTCGAAAAGGAGAAACTTAAGCATTTGGAATTAGGCAAACTTGAACGTTTGGAAAATAATGTTGTTACTTGATTTACAAAGGGAAGTGTTTTGGTTTACTTAAAAGGATAGTCACTCTATTTTTATACTACGGGTATTGTGTGACTTTTTGAAAGAAACAGATCTTTTAAAAAGAGTTAAGGTATGAAGTACTTTGGGGATAAAAACCCGAAATTGTTAACATAAAGTAGAAAGTACCTTGTGTGAATAACTTGATTGTGTTGGTTTGTGATAGCCTTGTAAATACTTTCTTGTTGATTTGATAAGTAAACATGTTAGGATGCTACGTGTGTTAGTATCTGGTGATGTTTGTGTAAAGGGGTTCCCCTTGTTGTGCTTATGTTGTTTAACGATAAGCTGTTATGTTATTATATCACATACCCCCTTGACTTGTTATACCGAGGGCTTGCCACCCTTGATGCGGGTCTATACGGCCTATGCGGTCTGCGTGACTATGCGGAGCTGCGGGAGTTCCAGGGTTGATCATTCCGGGTGTTTTATCCCGATGCGGGGGATGCCCTATGCGGTCTGTGTGACTATGCGGTCTATTGAGACTATGCGGACTGCGGGAGTCCAGGAGGGTACCGGGGGTTAGCTACCCCCGATGCGAGGAATACCTCATGCGGGTCTATGTGTGACCTATGCGGACTGCGGGAGTCCAGGGTTAGGCATGCATAATGATACTATGGGCGATTGGCCTTGCTTCGATCATTCGCGGCCTAGGAAAGACCTGTTACAGTTTACCTATTATTGCTCTTGTTTGTGATATGGCACTATGTGCAAATTGAACTAATTGTATTTGCAAATGGTTTTAAATACTTGATTTCATTGAAAGTACTTTACAGTTTCACATACTTGGTACCTGTTGTACTGACCTCCTTCGGGGGGCTGCGTTCATGCCGCAGGTAGAGGTACACCAGTCGTCGATCCTAGCTCTCAGGGTCACAGCGTTGGGAAGCTCCGTTTCTCGGAAGCTTATCGGGTATAGTCCGCCGTTGTAGGTGCTTACATTCGGGGTATGGCGGCCTGTCTCCGTCATTGTTGTCATATCATTCTTAGAGGTGCAGAACATTGTGGGCAGAGTGGTAAAAAAGGGATGTAACTGTTCTAGTTGTTATATATATTTATGCCGAAAGGCAAGTTTTCTCAGATGAACTGTTTCATATTTCATATTATGTCATATCTTGTTTTATATTCCGCTGATTACTCTGATGTATGTCTACTTGGGTGCCCGGGTTCGGGTCGTGACACTTGAGTTCAACAAAACCAGTTCTTATCCAATTTCCATTTCAATCCATATTGGTAGCATAACATGATATCAAGTCGCATTGATTATAATAACCATAATCTTTAAGTAAGTAACATGCGACGATTTCTAAAAACAACCAATTAGTAATCCAATTTCCAAGTGGCTTGTATAACATTTCGGATTTAGCTACAAGAAATCCATAATACTTATAACTTCAACCTATCAACTTCATGCTAGCAACAAGTAAAGCTAACAACAACAATATAAATATGTAATCTTGTAACACCTTTAAAAGACAAGATTATACCTTAACGATTCTTAATCCAACTCCAATCCGAAGTCGCTCCTTAGTAGCTTAGAGCCTCTCCAAGACACCTCAATCCGCTTGTTGAGATCCTTAGAACAATACCAACAATTTAACCTTCAAATCTCCAAACAAAACCTAGAAGGACCATTAGGTTTTCGTTTTGCGACTAACCCGAAAACAATCTTTTTCCAAGATTTTTCTATTGAGATGTGTTTACAATACACCTAAGACCCTTGGTTTAAAGTGTGGAATCAAATGGACAAGAAACGAAAATTCTTTCTTTTTTTCCTTAGTGAACCCGAGACCTCTCTAATGAGTTCTTCAAATTTGTGTAATTTTTTCTAAGTGTTAAGTCCTCTCTTGCTACTAGTATAATATAAAGGGTCATGGAGGGTTAAGATGCATCCAAATGGTTGGCTTGGATAAACTCTTAGCAAATATCAAGACTTATTGACCATTGACTTAGTCAAGATTGTCAAGCCACAACTTGCAAGACTTTAGTCATCCAAGACTTATGGTAAATGACCATATTGGCCATGCCATTTCGTCCAAGGCATTGCTAAGGGGGGTGACACGTGTCGCCCTCTCATTCGTCACAACACTTACGTTTTCTGACAATTTCATAATTCCGATAAATTTACAAGTCTCAAATCTTAACACTTGTGAGTTCTTACTTATGTTCTTAAAACATGTCCTGCAATTACGGGGTGTAACAGTTAAACAACATAAGCACAATCAAGGGAAACCCCCTTACACAACATTACAAGACACTAACACACGTAGCATCCTAACATGTTTATTTATCAAACCAACAAGAAAATATTACAAGGCTATCACAAACCAACATAGTCAAGTTATTCACACAAGGTACTTTCTATTCTATGTCAATAAGTTCGGGCTTTCAAACCCCCAAGTACTACGTACGTTAATTATTTTAAAAGATCCATTTCTTTCACAAAAGTCACACAATACCCGTAGTATAAAAATAGAGTGACTATCTTTTAAGTAAACCAAAATACTTCCCTTTGTAAAATCAAGTAACAACATTATTTTCCAAACGTTTATGTTTGCCTAATTTCAAATGCTCAAGTTTCTCATTTTCGAAAGGTTTCGTAGTTCATAGTTTTAATCACTTAATAAATGTAATTCTCCTTTAAAACAATTTGAGAAACATAAGCCTTATATGTGAGTAGGTTATTCTTGTTCATAACAATCTTATTAATGCAGCCATGATTCTAGGAAATGTAATATCATTTTGTCTCATCTTAGCTTCTATGCAGATGGAGGTTTCTACTGGTTTTTATAATACTTAATTAGTCAATACATTTCCCTTTATTAGCGCTGCAGTGGTTTGTTTGATACTTATTCTGATTTCCGAAATCAGTAAAACATTATTCCTTTTAAAAACCAAGTACTCATTGCTCACGAATGAGGTTTCACACTTTTTAACAAAATTCATATTAATTCAATTTAAGTCAAGTCTCTTATCTTTTAAGATCAAGTCTCTTAACTTCTAAAATCAATAACCCATTCTTTTTATCTCTCCTAAGTCGTTATACCTAACCTTCCATAAAGCTAGTATAACTCTTAAGCTTTTAAAACCAAGTATTACTCTTCTTTCAAAAAGGTTTCTTAATTCTTTTGAAATACTTCAAGATTCTTATTATTTAGACTCAAGTCAAAAGACATCGCAGTAAAACCACGTTCAGTTAACACACGTACGTCTACCGTACTATATATATTCTTTTAAAATATCATGCTCAAGAGGATGGGAAGAATCACATACCTCGCGACGATTTATCGACTATTAGCAAATAGCTCCAAAGTACTGTAATTCTGCTATCCTTTTCCACCCTTCGAGTAGAATACGCTACTCGCAGTACTTCAACCTATAATGGTTATACAAGTCTATTAATGTCTAGACTACTTGGTAGAATAAATCTAGATACAGGATTCTACGGAAAATTGGGCAGCACTTCCCTACCCGTCAAACTACACAAGTCTACTGTAAATACAGTCCTATGTAAGTACAGTTCAATCTTCTACTTAATATTCTTCTGACGTGATTTCAGTTCAAGTCTTATCTGTAATATCCTTCTATTACAGTTCAATTCTCTTCTATGAATCTTATATTCATTGCTATTGTTATACCCCGTATTTCCAGAGTATGTACGTAAGGGAATACGTACAAAAGTCTAGCCTTAAAGTTTAGGCACAAAACGTTTTTTTGGGCACAACTCACAAAACGAATAGTTTTCCGACGAAACGTTTCCACAGCTTTCGTAGGGTAAATTCCGGCTATGCCATTTCTAATTTTTGCGGATTTTTCCGAGAGACGAAACATTTTGGACCAACGGGAGGGCGACACTTGGCACCCTCCAATTGGTGGACTTGAAATCGTCCATTTGGACGAATTGGACAATGAAGTGCACGTTTTTTGTGCCTTTGCACAAGTCAAGGATTAGGTAGGATATTTTGTGTGCAAGTTGGCCAAGGACACTTGCCCTAATCTTGACCTTACACTTGCCTAGCACTTGGCTAAATCTTGGCCCTTGGTTGGCCATGTCTTGACCTATAAATACCCCCCTTTGGATGAAGAGTTCTTCATCCACAAATCAATTTCCAAGTCTTGAAAAATCCCTCCCCCTCTCTCTAAAGCTTTTCGTCCAAAGCCTCCTACCCCCCCTCCCCTTTTGAAGTTTGGCCGAGGGCCCCCCCTAGCCTAGCCGAAATCTACCCCCCTCCCTTGGTAGAAAAGTTGCCTTCTTGTATTGTTATAATGCCCAAAATACCCTAGCCCAAATCCCTTAGTACTTAGTAGAAGTTGTGAAGAACTTCTAAGGTTTCCTTGGAGCATACAACTTAGGAGCAAAACCTTGCTCAGGCGCGACTTTTATCTAGGATATTATTGGGCTTACCGAGGTAACTAATCCTAACCCTCTTTTGAATTAGAGAATACTTACGGTCGTAGTATAAGAATAAGTCTTCGATAGTTAGAAGAAAATTGCAGAATAGAATTGAACTGTTATAACAGTAGAAGGGGTTAAAAGAAGAATACTCAAACGTACTTACATGATTGTTTTCACGATGAACTTGAGTAGCTCACGGTAGGGAAGATCGCCCAATTTTCCGTAGGATATAGAACCCTCTGTTTAGAACTGTTTACAAAGTAGTCTGAACGTTGATAGACGTGTCTGACTATTATAGGCTGATTCTCTACGCGCGACATATTCAACTTGGCAGGTGGTTTTCGCTGAGAAGGTATGTGATTCTTCCTAAAGCATGATATTTTACAATATATATGTAGTACGGTAGACGCATACGTGTTAACCGAATAATAACTACGGCAATGTCTTTGACTTAAGCTGAATAATACTTACGGCAATGCCTCACGCTTAAGCTGAATAATACTTACGTGATGCCTCACGGCTTAAGCCTGAATAATAAAGAACTGAAAGCATTTCAAAAGAATACTGGATCATTTTTTTAACAGAAGAGAACTAATTGGTTTTTAAAACAGAAGCTTAAGAGTTATACTAGCTTTATGGGAAGTTAAGTATATCCACTTAAGAATGATAAAAGAAACAGTTTGCCTATGTGTTTATAACAGACTTATATTGAATTGTGAAAAGAATAATAAGATGGTTTGATAAGTAGACATGATATGATGCTATGTGTGTTAGTGTCTTGTAACGTTTGTATAGGAGAGTATTCTTGTTGTGCTTATGTTGTTTAAAGATAAGCTGTTATGTTAGTGTACTATCACTCACCTCTTGACATATTGCCGGGGGTTAAGCTGCCCTCCGATGCGGGGTAGACTCAGGCGGTCTGGGACCATGATTCGAGAATACCTCATGCGGGTCCAAGGGACCTATGCGGAGCTACGGGAGTTCCAGGTTAGTGATGCGAGGTTATACCTCATGCGGTCTATGTGGCCATGCGGACTACGAGTCCAGGACGATGCCGAGGAGTAGCTACCCTCGATGCGGGGTTATGTACCCTATGCGGGCCTATGTGAGTGGCCTATGCGGACTACGAGTCCGAGATTAGGCTTGCATGGTGATACTACGCAATTGGCCTGCCGATCATTCGACCTAGAAAAGACCTCTGATTTACCTATTGTTGCTCTTGTTTATGATGTGGCACTATGTGCGGTCCCCTTGGTTGTTTCATACATACTTGCAAAACTGATTTTAAAATGATATGTTTTCATTTAAGTATTTTACAGTTTCATATACTTAGTACCTGTTGTACTGACCTCCTTCGGGGGGCTGCGTTCATGTCGCAGGTAAGGGCAAGCAGGTGCTAGATCCACATTCTTAGGATCTCTACGTTGGTGTCAGGAGCTCCATCCTTTCCGGAGGCTCTACTTTTGGGTATGATCTCCCTGTTGTAGATAGTTTTGTACAGTCAGGGTATGGCGGGGCCCTGTCCCGCCATAGTTGTATATTTCCTTAGAGGTCTGTAGTCATGTTGTACAGTATCGGATGTAACTGCTAAACCATGTTTATATATATATGCCGAAAGACGATGTTTTCTCACTTAAACTGTGTCTTATTTTATAAACTGTTTCATGTCTTGTTTTATATTTCCGCTGATTACTCTGATGTATGACTACTTGGGTGCCCCGGTAAGGCACCAGTCACGGGCCCCGGAATGGGTCGTGACAGCTATACTACAGTATGTAATTTCCAATTACAATAGAAGGTCAAGAGTATTTACCTCGATAAGCCCAAAATTATCCAAGTTTAAATGTCGATCCTGAGCAACGTTTAGCTCCTACTCTGAGCGCTCCAACCCGCTCCAAACAACCCTTAGAAGTTCTACGCAACTTCTTCTTAATACTTCAACCGTCTATGAAGATTTTCCTTAGGGTTTCGTTTTGTGACTGAAGGGAAGTATAATAGTATTTCTGGGCTTTTAGTATAGGTGTAACCTTGGAATACTACAAGGTATTTGGGCCAAGGTATTTTGGAATAGTAACAATACTTGGAGAATACTTTTCTACCAAAAGGGGGGGTATTTATACGAGACAACACTCAAGGGGGGGGGGGTACTCTCGGCCGAGGCCTTCTCAAGGGGGAGGGGGAGGCTTGGACGAAAACTACACAAAGGGAGGGAGGGATTTTTAGACTTGGAAATGTCTAAGTGTGGATGAAGAAGTTCTTCAACTAAGGGGGGTATTTATAGGCCAACCAATGGCCAAGATTGAGACAAGTGGTAGGCAAGTGTAAGGTCAAGATTTGGACAAGTGTGTGTGGGTCCCACTTGCTCATCTACTACACAAAATATCTACAAAATATCTTACCAACTCCTTGACCAAAAATTGGGCAAGAAAACGCCCACAATTTCGTCCACTTGAGGGTGACAAGTGTCGCCCTCTCGTTGGCCCAAAATATTTCATCTCTCGGAAAAATCCGCAAAAATTATAAATGACATAGCCGTAATTTTCCCTTCGCAAAGTCCGGAAAATGTTTCGTCGGAAAACGATTCTTTTCTCTAGTTGTGCACAAATTTCGTCCCTTTGCCTACTTAAGGCTTAAACTTTTATACGTACGCCCTTACGTACATACTCTGGAAATACAGGGTATAACAGAGATCGTGCCTTAGAGCTGTGTTATAAGTTGGACCCCTCTAACGTATTTCTTTCCCTTACCAGTTATGCCTCCGCAGCGCAACCCGCCCGAAAGGCAAAGCGCAGGGAGGCTGCAGGTAGCACAGAGGGTTACGAGGGCACAGGCCCAATCATCACCTGAGGTGGTGTTTCATTCGGGGAGTTCTGCGACATCGCCAGCAGAGTTTAGCACAGCGGCAACAGTTCCTACTGCGGCCATGATATATGAACCTTCGGCCCACGGCCAGAACAGAATATGGATTACAAAGGAATGGACTGTTACATTAGCTAGGATTTTAGCAATCGAGAATATAGAGTGCACCGATATATCACTGTCTAGACGATTATCTAGTAAAGGGTTGTACAAGAGTAGCCCTTCGAGCATGGATATTGCCCAGCGTCTGAGCTCATCGCGGCACACGAGGAACGTAAAGATTGACGGATTAACCAAGATCGTAAGAGGCGGTCGGCAGGTCCTTTGGTAACTTTCGAGGAAAATCGCCTCAAAGTGATCGATATGCACTTCCGCCAAGATGCAGTGGTCCTCACGGGGTTCGTGACTTTCGGTATGCCGGAGTTGGTCAGAGCTCCAGGGCTTCTGATTCACAGCTATACGTATGTTCCAGCCAACCGGATTGATGGTTCGCAGAGGAAGGGGTGTTAGCTAGAGGCCACCCCACATCGGTGGCGTTGTGGTAAGTGTCATTGTGGGGAGTGTCGTACTTCTTCGACAGCATGTTATACTTGCGGCCAGCAGGGCCATTTTGCGAGAAATTGTCCAACCAGAGGTGGCGCGGATGTAGACTCAGCCTTCGGGATCAGTGGCTAGTTCATCATCCTCCCTAGCTATGCGCCCAACAGGGCAGGATTGATTAGAACGACAAAGGGTAGTGAAACAGTAGATACATGTATATCCGTAACCCTCTAGAGATTTGTGTGTGTGATAAGATAAGTATATTTTAAGTGTTATGTTCAGATAGCATTGTGTTAATTGTGAGCCTCAGATTTTTTTTCGTAGAGACCTTAGAGGCGAGGCCATCTTGAGTAAAAGATTATTTTTATGTTTGACCCTTATCAGAGTGCATAGTATACGTGAGATATGTTTGTGTGATAAATCCCTGAGTGGTGTGAAATGAAAGAGGGTAGTTGAGCTAAGAAGACCACTAGGTTTTCGTAACTTAATTAGTGAGATTGTTCTGGATCGGGGAACAAGTGTTTGGCGCGATAGCAGGTCGGGTTGAGGATCAATCGCGGGTCAACCCGCGGCCTGTAATGTGGTGGGGTCAATTCGAGGTGGTCCCGCCAGGTGGTGGGGTCATGAGGGTGTTAGGCCCAAGTTTAGTTAACCAGCGTACGAGTTCGTGGATGCGTTCGACCAGTAGTCGGGTCGATGAGGTCAACCCATCTTGTCTTTCAGTCAGGACCGTGTACTCGTCAGAGGGTTATGCGAGATGTTATATCGGAAAGGTTGTAAGGCTGCACGAGGTGCCTACTTTCACCTTATGACAGGTAGTGGAGCCCAGGTTACGGCTATTTCTTTTTCTGGAAGTTTTACCAGGCAGGGTTAGGAACTCAGGTGAGTCTCAGTATCGCATTCGCCATCGGACCAGTGTTTGGATTCAGGGGTAGTTGTAAGGATTGTTGCCTCCTGTTGCGGGAGTGTTTAATAGCTACCATATCAATATTCGGAGGGTGCCTTGTGAGGCCTCGTTTGGGCGGAAGTGTAGGTTGCCGATCGTTGGTTCGATGTTGGCACGGTGCAGCTAGTAGGTTCATACTTGTTCAGCAGGATGTGGGTAGGGTGAAGCTTATCCAATAAAGGTTATTGGCAGCTCAGGGTCAGCAGAAGTCATGCGGATAATCGACGTCGACACTTGAAGTTCAGGTTGACGGTCGGTACTCTTGAAGGTACCACCCCGGAAAGGGTGTGACGAGTTTTGGAAAACAGAGGGAACTTAGCCTGAGATACTTGGAGCGTTTTCAGATCATGTGAAGAATAGGCCAGGTTGCCTATAAGTTGGCATTACCGTCCGACGTAGGAAGCAGTACGTCCGGTCTTTTAGGTTGTTATGTTCGGAAAAGTATCGGAGATCCATCCAGAGTGTTCCCAGTTAATGATGACCAAGTTGGAGATAGTAACCCCGAGATTTTGGGAACTGAAGCAGTAGCAGAAATGTGGTAAGTTATGAGAAAGAGTTCGAGTGTACGAGGAGGGTACGACGAGTAAGGGAAGAAGTGAGCATATGTTAAGTGGAACGTTATCGTTATCTGCCTTGAGAAGGAACATTCGGGACGAATGTTTCTAAGGAGGGGAGAATGTTATACCCCGTATTTCCAGAGTATGTACGTGAGGACGTACGTACAAAAGTTTAGGCCTTAAGTTAGGCTAGGAACGAAAATATTTGTGCACAACTACCAAAAAGAATTGTTTTCCGACGAAACGTTTTCCAAACTTTGCGAAGGGAAAATTACGGTTGTAACGTTGATTATTTTTGCGGATTTTTCCGAGAGATGAAATATTTTGGACCAACGGGAGGGTGACATGTGTCACCCTCAAAGTGGACGTTATTGTGGGCGGTTCTTGGACGATTTTGTTATACCCCGTATTTCCAGAGTATGTACGTGAGGGCGTACGTATAATAATTTAAGCCTTAAGGATTGGCTAGTTTCGAAAATTGTACACAACACCCGATTAGAGTCGTTTTTCGACGAAACGTTTCCACAGCTTTCGTAGGGAAAATTCCGGCTATGTCATTAATAATTTTTGCGGATTTTTCCGAGAGACGAAACATTTTGGACCAACGAGAGGGCGACACTTGTCACCCTCTAATTGGAAGGAGTGGACGGCAACAATGGGCTAGGTTGGACGATTTTTGTGCCTTTCCCTTGGTCAAGGGTTAGGTAGGATATTTTTGTGGTAGATGGATAAGGTAGCACATGGCTAAATCTTGGCCTTACACTTGCTATGCACTTGTCTTCATCTTGGCCATTGATTGGCCTTCACTTGACCTATAAATACCCCTCTAGTTGAAGACATTCTTCATCCTAAACTTGAGCAATCTATCTAAGTCTCAAACTACTCCCTCCCTCTTGAGTTTCGTCCACCACACCCCCTCCCCCCCTTTGGCCGAGAGCTCCCCCCCTCCCCCTTTGTAGTGGTTAGCCGTGGGGTACCCCCCCCTAGCCTAGTTGTCTCGTATAAATACCCCCCCCTTTGTGGTATAGAAATACTCTTCAAGTATTGTTATAATGCCCAAAATACTTTAGCTAAATACCTTGTAGTACTTTCCAAAATACCCTTTTTACGAAATCCCGGAAAATACTATTATACTTCCCTTTAGCCACAAAACGAAGCCCTAAGTAAATCTTCACCCGTAGTTGAAGTTATAAGTAGAAGTTGTGTAGAACTTCTAAGGGTTGTTTGGAGCGGGTTGGAGCGCCATGAGTAGAGCTAAACCTTGCTCAGGATCGACATATAAACTCGGATAATTTTGGGCTTATCGAGGTAAATATCTTGTCCCCCTATTGTAATTGGAAATTACATGTTTGTTAGAATATATAGTTGAAGTATACTATATATAGAATGAAATTGATTAGAACTAAGCGTAGTTCTTCGGCAATGTCTTTTGACTTAAGCCTGAATAAGAATTGAGCGAATCACATAGAAGGGTATTAAAGAGAAGAAGCGAATCAGACATAGGGCATTCTGATGAGACTTGTGTAGCATTACTGTGTAGTAGAATTGTACACGTCCGGTTAGACGTGTTAACCCCCCCCCCTGGTTGGCTTGGTAGCCGGCCTCGCTAGAGGAGGAGATTTACGCTGTTGCGGGGGGGGGAGGTGCTGCCGAATTTTCTGTAGAATTTGGAATGATGAGATCTAGATGTTAATAAGTGCCTTGTGGCCTTATAGGTTGAAGTACTACGTGTGGTGCGATCTACGTGGCTTAAGGAGTAGCCGACGGTTTGAAGTACTTGGAGCGTGTTGCTATTAGTCGGTACTCGTCGCGAGGTATGTGAACCTCTTCCTATCTTTTCTAGCATGATATGGGTGAACTATGTAGACGGTGACGTCATGTGTTAAATGTATTTGATTGGTTTAAAACATAAAGTGTTATAACGGCTTTATGGGAAGTTGGTTATAACGACTTTATGTAGGTAAGAAAATGCCATGGTTTTGAAAGGTAAATCGATTTGACTTATAACTGATTTGATGTGTGATAATAAGGAACTTGAAGTGTGTCAAAAGTTAAGAAACCATTTTGGAAGAAGAATAACACTTGGTTTGAAAAGGTTTTGAAAAAGAGTTATACTAGCTTTATGGGAGTTAGGTATAACGTCTTAAGAGAGGTAAAGAAAATGGTTTACTGGTTTTAGAAGTTAAGAGACTTGATCTTATAAGATAAGAGACTTAACTTAATTAAATTAAATTAATATGAATTTTGTGTGAAACCTCATTCGTGAGTAATGAGTACTTGGTTTTTGAAAGGAATAATGTTTTACTGATTTCGGAAATCAGAATGTGTATCGACAAACCACTGCAGCGTTAATAAAGGAAAATGTATTGAATAATTAAGAATTATTAAAACCGTAGAAACCTCCATCTGCATAGAAGCTAAGATGAGACAAAATGATATTACATTTTCTAGATCATGGCTGCTTAATAAGATTGATTATAAACAAGAATAACCTACTCACATATAAGACATATGTTTCTCAAAACGTTTAAAGGAGAATTATGTTTTAAAGGATTAAAACTAGAAACTACGAAACCTTTTCTAAAATGAGAAACTTGAGCATTTGGAATTAGGCAAACTTGAACGTTTGAAAAATAAGGTTGTTACTTGATTTTACAAAGGAAAGCATTTTGGTTTACTTAAAAGATATAAGTCACTCATTTTTTTTATATACTACGGGTATCGGGTGACTTTTATAAAAGGAATGGATCTTTAAAAGGAACTTAACTTACGTAGTACTTTAGGTTTAAACCCGGACTTTGGCATAAAAATGAAAGTACCTTGAGTTGTGTAACTTGCCTATACTTGTTGTTGTGTAACTTGCCTATGCTTGTGTTGTGTAACTTGCCTATGCTTGTTGTTGTGTAACTTGCTTATGCTTGTGATGATAGCCTTGGTTGTGCAAGAATTGTGTTCTATTTAACCGCGTCTCTCAATGGAGTGCCGGTTGACTTGTTGAGGACTTACTTGGACGTACCGGCAGTGACGGAAAATTCCACGGGTATGCCCCTGTTGATAGTGTTATTCCATGGACTAGCTCTCCATGAGGTTTTCTTACTGTTCGGCCTTGGTACCCGGTGGTCGGCTTTCGTACTTGCCCCGTCTCATGGCTGATTCGGCCTTGGTACCCGGTAGTCAGCCCTCGCACTTGCCCCGTTCAGTGTAGTGACGAAGTCTCGTGATACGGCCTTGGTCCCTGGTGGTCAGCCCTCGTACTTGCCCCGGTCAGCTACGTGACCGGCCTTGGTATCTGGTAGTCGGCTCTCGCACTTGCCCCGTGTCAGCTTCGTGTTTTTGGTTGCATTGTATTATTGGTACGGTCGGATCTGGTAGTTATACTTGTCCTGTACGGTTTTTATGACACAGGTGGGACCTGGTGTTCATGTATACTCCTTGGTATTGTTATATCATAAAGCTACGCGGTGAGGAAGAAATTCCACGCACGAGTGATAATTTGGGCGTGAGTCACGACTTGATGTAATTTTATGTTATGTATCGTAGTTTGGTCATCATACATGTCTCACGCTTTATATAGACTATTATGATTTCATTTACGATTTCTGATTTCACATACTTGGTACTGTTGTCGACCTCCTTCGGGGCCGCGTTCATGCCGCAGTAGAGTACATCGGCCGTGGATCCTCGCTCTTAGGATCACATTACGGCGTGTTGGAAAGCTCCGTTCCTTGGAGGCTTATCTTTTGGTAGGTTTCCGAGTTGTAGTCTCTTGTACATTCGGGGTATGGCGGCCACTCCGTCATTGTTGTTGTAAATCTTAGAGGTGCAGCTTTGTTGTAGGAAGCGGTTTTGTAAAAAGGATAACTGTCGGTTTTTATGTATATATACCAAGGCAAATCGCTTTGGTTGGCCTGTTTATCTATCATGTCTCTCATTTCATGTTTAAGGTTTTTATTTCACTGGTTTTCTCGATGTTGTATCACTAGGGTGCCCGGTAAGGCACGATCACGGCCCGGTTCGGTCCTGACAAAGTGGTATCGCAGCGATTAGTCCTCGGAAAGTGTCTACGCATCGTGTCTAGTAGAGTCTTGATTATCGATGTGTTGTGCACCACATCTATAATCGTGAGGTCACAGGACATTTAGGATTGGTTTCCATTCTTCTCATTCTGAGATCGTGCCTTAGAGCTGTGTGATAAGATTGGACCCCTCTGACATACTTCGTTTTTACCAGTTATGCCTCCGCGTAAGGCAACCCGGGCCCAGAAGGGCAAGGCAGCAGAGGGAGCTGCGAGTAGAGCAGCGGCAGAGACCACAGTACCTGAGCCTCCGGTCCCGCAGTCTGGAGCAGAGGAGATGAGTCACAAGGAGTGGGCCCAGTTAATGGCCAGGGTTGTGGCCAGACTTGAGGATAGGCTGGACGCAGCAGTTCCAGTAGCACCAGTGGTTCACCCTAGATCAGATAGTTCGAGGCTACGGGATTTTCTGAGTTGTAAACCGCCAGAGTTTTATGGGTCGAGGCCTGAGGATGATCCGCAGGAGTTCATCCGACAGTTACAGCGGATCATGAGAGTAATCAGGGCATCGGAGACCGAGTCAGTGGTCCTAGGTTCACATCAGCTGCGTGATACCGCAATGATCGGTAGTTTGATTCGTGAGCTGTCGGGAGAGAATGCACTTCCAGCTATATGGGACGAGTTCTCAGAGGCATTCCTTGCACATTTCTTGCCTCCACAGATGAGGAGGGCTCGGGCAGACAGATTTCTGGTGTTGCGTAATCCAGGCGCACGTTCGGGAGTACAATGTGGAGTTCGACTCATTGGCCCGGTACGTCCCCGCGTTGGTAGCTAGTATGGAGGATCGAGTGCACCGATATGTTACAGGGCTCGATGATCACCTAGCCGAGAGTTGTTCTGGTGTAGCTCTTCAGCCGGGCATGGACATTGCCCGCATGCAGGCTTATGCACTGGGATGTGAGGAGAGGATAAATCGACGGAATGACCAAGGTCGTGAAGAGGCGAGCAGCGTGGTCCTTTGGTGACTTTCGAGGCGGACCGTCTCAAGAAAGCGATTATGCGCCCCGCCAAGATCTGAGTGGTCCTCCACAGCCTTCGGGACCTTCGAGATATTCAGGAGCAGGTCGGGGCTCCCAGGTTTCAGATTTTCAGGGGAGCAGGAGTGCTCGCCGGATAAGGTTGCCCTTGTCTCAGTGTGGCCGTTGTGGAAAACTTCATAAAGGAGAGTGTCGTACTGACTCGGGAGATTGTTATTCTTGCGGCCAACAGGGCCATCTGGCAAGAGACTGTCCGACCAGGGGTAGCACTGGTAGGATAGCATGGACTACTAGAGCAGTTGCGGGTTCTTCACCTTCCATAGCCAGGCAGGATGTTCGTACACCGGCAGGCCCCGGTAGAGGTCGCGGTGGGAGTTCCCAGTTTTAGCGGTCCTTTGAACCGCCTATTTTCAGGTATATCCTTAACCCTCTAGAGACTTATATGTATTGATGTTGATGATGTGTTTAGTGTTATGTTCGGATAGCTTTGTGCTAAAATGTGATTCAGAAACCTGGTTAGTGTAAAAGGGTAAGCCTGGGGATGAGAAAGTGTGAACCTTAGAATATTACAGTTGAGACCTTAGATGTAAGGCCATCTTGAGTACAAGATTTTGCGAGTGATCCTTGTCAGAGTGCATTTTATGCCTAGAATGTATTGTGTGATAAGTCCCTGGGTTGGGTAAATGAAAGTGGTAGCTTTCATGATGTGTTTTAGCTAGATTGTTCCGTGTCGAGGAGCAAGAGTTGGCGCGATAGTGGGTCGGGTTGGGGCCATGTTGCGGGCCAACCCGCGGCCTGTTTCGAGGTGGGGTCAGCTCTGGGTGGTCCCGCCAGGTGGCAGGGTCACGAGGGTGCTAGGCCCAAGTTTAGATGACCATCGTATGAGTTCGTGGATACGTTCAACCAGAATCAGTTCGTGAAGGCCGATAATGGCCTTAGAGGAGATCGAGGCTAGTAAGATGATCAAGTTTGGAGGTAGTGACTCCAAAGTTTTGGAAACTGAAGTATGGTACGTATACTAGAAAGAGTTCGAGTGTTCGAGAAGGGTACAACGAGATAGGGGAGAAGTGAACGTGTGTGATCGTTTCTTTTGAGAAATGAAGGTGCGAAGAGATTATATTTTTTAGACCTTGGTGGGGACTTTTGAGGTAAACAGAGGTGATTCCTCGTTGGCTTGGATTTGGGTTTTCGCGCGCATGTTATTTTTGTGGCCAGGTGTGGCATGTTTGGTTTCGTAAGTATAGTAGTGAAGGCTATACCGGCACGTGTTTGTTTTGAGACTGAGAAGGAACATTCGGGACGAATGTTTCTAAGGGGGGAAGAATGTTATACCCCGTATTTCCAGAGTATGTACGTGAGGGCGTACGTATAATAATTTAAGCCTTAAGGATTGGCTAGTTTCGAAAATTGTACACAACACCCGATTAGAGTCGTTTTTCGAAACGTTTCCACGACTTCGTAGGGAAAATTCCGGCTATGTCATTAATAATTTTTGCGGATTTTTCCGAGAGACGAAACATTTTGGACCAACGAGAGGGCGACACTTGTCACCCTCTAATTGGAAGGAGTGGACGGCAACAATGGGCTAGGTTGGACGATTTTTGTGCCTTTCCCTTGGTCAAGGGTTAGGTAGGATATTTTTGTGGTAGATGGATAAGGTAGCACATGGCTAAATCTTGGCCTTACACTTGCTATGCACTTGTCTTCATCTTGGCCATTGATTGGCCTTCACTTGACCTATAAATACCCCTCTAGTTGAAGACATTCTTCATCCTAAACTTGAGCAATCTATCTAAGTCTCAAACTACTCCCTCTTGAGTTTAGCCCACCACACCCTCCCCTTGGCCGAGAGCTCCCCTCCCCTTTGTAGTGGTTGCAATGGGGTACCCCCAGCCTAGTTGTCTCGTATAAATACCCCCTTTGTGGTATAGAAATACTCTTCAAGTATTGTTATAATGCCCAAAATACTTTAGCTAAATACCTTGTAGTACTTTCCAAAGTACCCTTTTTACGAAATCCCGGAAAATACTATTATACTTCCCTTTAGCCACAAAACGAAGCCCTAAGTAAATCTTCACCCGTAGTTGAAGTTATAAGTAGAAGTTGTGTAGAACTTCTAAGGGTTGTTTGGAGCGGGTTGAGCCTTGGAGTAGGAGCTAAACCTTGCTCAGGATCGACATATAAACTCGGATAATTTTGGGCTTATCGAGGTAAATATCTTGTCCCCCTATTGTAATTGGAAATTACATGTTTGTTAGAATATATAGTTGAAGTATACTATATATAGAATGAAATTGATTAGAACTAAGCGTAGTTCTTCGGCAATGTCTTTTGACTTAAGCCTGAATAAGAATTGAACAGTAATCACATAGAAGGGTATTAAAGAGAAGAACTGAACTGTATTACATAGGACTGTATTACAGTAGACTTGTGTAGCATTACTGTGTAGTAGAATTGTACACGTCCGGTTAGACGTGTTAACCCCCCCCCCTGGTTGGCTTGGTAGCCGGCCTCGATAGAGGAGGAGATTTACGCTGTTGCGGGGGGGGAGGTGCTGCCGAATTTTCTGTAGAATTTGGAACGATGAGATCTAGATGTTAATAAGTGCCTTGTGGCCTTATAGGTTGAAGTACTACGTGTGGTGCGATCTACGTGGCTTAAGGAGTAGCCGACGGTTTGAAGTACTTGGAGCGTGTTGCTATTAGTCGGTACTCGTCGCGAGGTATGTGAACCTCTTCCTATCTTTTCTAGCATGATATGGGTGAACTATGTAGTACGGTAGACGCGTACGTGTTAAATGTATTTGATTGGTTTAAAACATAAAGTGTTATAACGGCTTTATGGGAAGTTGGTTATAACAGCTTTATGTAGGTAAGAAAATGCCAGTGGTTTTGAAAGGTAACTGATTTGACTTATAACTGATTTGATGTGTGATAATAAGGAACTTGAAGTGTGTCAAAAGTTAAGAAACCATTTTTGGAAGAAGAATAACACTTGGTTTGAAAAGGTTTTGAAAAAAGAGTTATACTAGCTTTATGGGGAGTTAGGTATAACGTCTTAAGAGAGGTAAAGAAAATGGTTTACTGGTTTTAGAAGTTAAGAGACTTGATCTTATAAGATAAGAGACTTAACTTAATTAAATTAAATTAATATGAATTTTGTGTGAAACCTCATTCGTGAGTAATGAGTACTTGGTTTTTGAAAGGAATAATGTTTTACTGATTTCGGAAATCAGAATGTGTATCGACAAACCACTGCAGCGTTAATAAAGGAAAATGTATTGAATAATTAAGAATTATTAAAACCAGTAGAAACCTCCATCTGCATAGAAGCTAAGATGAGACAAAATGATATTACATTTTCTAGATCATGGCTGCTTAATAAGATTGATTATAAACAAGAATAACCTACTCACATATAAGACATATGTTTCTCAAAACGTTTAAAGGAGAATTATGTTTTAAAGGATTAAAACTAGAAACTACGAAACCTTTTCTAAAATGAGAAACTTGAGCATTTGGAATTAGGCAAACTTGAACGTTTGGAAAATAAGGTTGTTACTTGATTTTACAAAGGAAAGCATTTTGGTTTACTTAAAAGATATAAGTCACTCATTTTTTTTATATATACTACGGGTATCGGGTGACTTTTATAAAAGGGAATGGATCTTTAAAAGGAAGTTAACTTACGTAGTACTTTAGGGTTGAAACCCGGACTTTGGCATAAAAATGAAAGTACCTTGAGTTGTGTAACTTGCCTATACTTGTTGTTGTGTAACTTTCCTATGCTTGTGTTGTGTAACTTGCCTATGCTTGTAGTTGTGTAACTTGCTTATGCTTGTGATGATAGCCTTGGTTGTGCAAGAATTGTGTTCTATTTATGTAACACCCCGAACCCGGGCCCGTTACTGGTGCCTTACCCCGGGCACCCTAGTGATACAACATCAGAGAAAACCAGCGGAAAATAAAACATGAATCATGAAACAAGAGATATAATAAATAAACAAAGCAACCAAAACAAATTGCCTTGATATACATAAAACCCGAACAGTTTAATCCTTTTACAACCCCGCCACAACAAAGCGATGCACTCTAAGATTTACAACAACTATGACGGGACAGGGCCCCGCCATACCCCTGAATGTATAAGCATCTACAGACTCAGGGTAACATACCAAAAGATAAGCCTCAGGAACGGAGCTTTCAATACGCCGAAAGGTGATCCTAAAAGCGGATCGGCACCGATGTACCTTTTACTGCGGCATGAACGCAGCCCCAAGGAGGTCGACAACAGTACCAAGTATGTGAAATACCAAATCAGAATGAAATCATAATAGCTTAAAAAGCGAGACATGTATGATAACCAAAATACAAGACATAAAGCGATCAAGTCGGGGACTCACGCCTCAAAGTCACCACATCAAATATAACTATGGGTCTCACGCCCACAACATCCATCATGTTCGCATCATGGCCGCGTGCCCGAATCTCGCGACGGTGTAGACATGTCCATGATGCAACAATAATAACAAGGCCGCGGGCCACATACCCCGAATCATCGTGACGGTAGACATGCCCATGTAACCTCAATAAAACCCATTGGGTGGTCAACCATGCCGCGTGGCCACATGCCCCGGAATCTTGATCGGTAGACACGTCCATGTTGCAACAATAATAACAAGTCCGCGTGGCCACATGCCCCGGAATCTTGCACGGTGTAGACATGCCCATGTAACCTCAATAACAATATATCGGGTGGTCAACCGCCGCGTAGCCACATGCCCCGAATCTTTGCCGGTGTAGACATGTCCATGTGACATCAACAACAAGACAAGAATCAAAATGGAAACATACCCGTGGAATTCTCCATCACCGCCAAGACGCCCAAGTAAGTTCTCAAGTCAACCTCTATCGAGAGACACCAGAATACGTAAATACCACACTGGCACAACAAAGGCTATCATCACAAGCATAGGCAAGTTTCACAACAACAAGCATAGGCAAGTTTCACAACAACAAGCATAGGCAAGCTTCGCACAACTCCAAGTACTTTCATATTATGCCAAAGTCCGGGTTTTAACCCCAAAGTACTACATACGTTAAGTTCTTTTAAAAGAGATCCATTACTTTTATAAAAGTCACCCGATACCCGTAGTATAAGAATGACCAACCCACATTCCTTTTCAAAATCAAGTAACAACATTCTTTTCCTAAGTTCCAGTTTGCCTAGTTTCAATTACTCAAGCTTCTTATTTCAAATGGTTTCATAGTTCATAAACTTAATCACTTGATTTCTTTTTAGAACAATTGAGTAATATAAGTCTCGCGTGAGAGTAGGTTATTCTTGTTTACAACATTCTTATTACAGCAGCCATGATCTAGAAAATGTAATATCATTTTGTCTCATCTTAGTTTCTATGCAGATGGAGGTTTCTACTGGTTTTAATACGATACATCATTATTCAATACATTTTCCTTTATTAACGCCGCAGGTGGTGCTGTCGATACACATTCTGATTTCCGAAATCAGTATAACATTATCCCTTTAAATAAAACCAAGTACTCATTACTCCCGAATGAGGTTTCACACAAACATTCACATTAAAACAATATAAGTTAAGTCTCTTATCTCATAAGATCAAGTCTCTTAACTTCTAACATCAGTAAACCATTTTCTTTACCTCTCTTAAGACTTTATACTTAACTCCCATAAAGCTAGTATAACTCTTTTTAAAACCTTTAAAACCAAGTGTTACTCTCCTTCAAAACGATTTATAAATCTTTTGAAATACATCAAGTTCTTTATTATAACTAGCCGTTATAATTCACATCGATTACCTTTAAAACCACAAAGTATTTTCTTACCTACATAAAGTCGTTATAACCAACTTCCCATAAAGCCGTTATAACACTTTATGTTTTAAGAACAATCAAACACGATTAACACATGCGTCTCACCGTACTACATAGTTCACACATATCATGCTAGAAGAGATAGGAAGAGGTTCACATACCTCGCGACGATTGTCGACTAATAGCAAAACGCTCAAGTACCTCAAACCGCGGCTACTCCTTAAGCCCAGTGGATTACTCCACACGTAGTACTTCAACCTATAAGGCCACAAGTGCGCTTATTAACATCTAGATCTCAACGTTCCATAATCTACGTAAAATTCGCGACTCTCCCCGCCACAGCGCAAATCCTTCTCTATCGAGGCCGGCTACCAAGCCAACCAGGGGGGGGTTTTACACGCCTAACCGGACGTGTACAATTCTACTACACAGTAATACTACACAAGTCTATTGTAATACAGTCCTATGTAATTACAGTTCAGTTCAGTTCTTAATTCTTCAGGCTTAAGTCAACAGACATTGCCACAATACTAAGTTCAGTTCTATATATAGTATACAACCACTATATATTCAACACATATGTAATTTCCAATTACAATAGGGGGACAAGATATTTACCTCGATAAGCCCAAAAATTATCCGAGTTTAATGTCGCTCCTGAGCAAGGTTTAGCTCCTATTCCGAGTGCTCCAATCCGCTCCAAACAACCCTTAGAAGTTCTAACCAACTTCTCTTAAGTACTTCAAACAACAATGAAGATTTCCTTAGGGTTTCGGTTTGAGACAAAAAAAGGACAAAAGGTAGTATTTCCGGGTTCTACGTATAGAGGTATCTTTGGAATACTACAAGGTACAAGGCTAAGGTATTTTGGGCATTATAACAATACTAGGAGAGTATTTCTATACCACAACAAGGGGTATTATACGAAAACAACTAGGCTAGGGGGGGGGGGTACCCCACGGCTAGCACCACTAGAGGGGGGAGGGGGAGGCTCTCGGCTAGCTCACAAGAGAGGGGGAGAGGAGCTCTTGGACGAGAGTCTACAAGAGGGAGGGGAAGGGATTTATCACTTAGAACAATTTGTGGATGAATAAAGTCTTCACAAAGGGGAGCTATTTATAGGCCAAGCAAAGGCCAACCAATGGCCAAGATCCATCCATGTGTTAGGCAAGTGTAAGGCCAAGATCAAGCCAAGTGCACCCACAAAACACTCCACAAAACACTCCACAAAACAAGCCACAAAACAAGGCACAAAAGGAGGGACCAATCGGCCAAGGCCAAGCCTCCTCTTTGCCGTCCAATGAGGGTGACAAGTGTCACCCTCCCGTTGGTCCAAAAATGTTCCGTCGCTCGGAAAAATCCGCAAAAATACTAAATGACATAGCCGGAATTTTCCCAACGTAAGCTGTGGAAACGTTTCGTCAGAAAACGACTCTATTCGGCACTTGTGCCCAAATTTCGAACCAAAGCCAATTCTTAAGGCAAAAAAATTTAATACGTACGCCCTCACGTACATACTCCGGAAATACGGGGTATAACATTCATCCCCCCTTAGAAACATTCGTCCCGAATGTTCCTTCAAGGTCTCAAAACAACAGGCGTCAGTATAGTCTTCACTGCTATACGTACGAAAACAATCATGCCACACCTGGTCACAAAAACACACGCTCACTTCTCCCCTTTCTCGCAGTACTCGTCACGAACACTCGAACTCGTTCTAGTGTCCGTACCACACTTCCGTCAACGCTTCTGCTCCCAACCCTTGGAGTCACTACCTCCAAACTTGGTCATCTCACTAACCTCGATTTCCCCTAAGGCCATTCCCGGCCTTCACGAACAGATTACGATCGAACGTAACCACGAACTCATACGATGGTCATCTAAACTGGGCCTAGCACCCTGCGGACCGCCACCGCGGACCACCCAGAGCTGACCCTTCCTCAAAGCGGACGCGGGTTGGCCCGCAACATGGCCCCAACCCACCCACCGTAGCGCCAACTCTCCGCCTAGATCCGAACAATCTTTCTACAGTCGCGAAAGCTACCACTTCCATTTCACACTACCTGTGACTTACCCTTTTTCACTAACCAGGTTTCTAAATCACATTTTAGCACAAAGCTATCCAAACATATCATTAAAACACATCAACAACATCAATACACACAAAACTCTAGAGGGTTAAGGATATACCTGAAACTAGGCGGTTCAAGGACCGCTAAAATCGAACTTCCACCGCGACCTCTACCGTGGCCCGCAATCGCTCTAGTAGTCTGGCTATCCTACCAGTGCTACCACGCCTGGACAGTCTCGTCATATGGCCCCGTTGGCCGCAAGAATAACAAGCTCCTCGTACTACGACACTTCCGAAATGCGGTCTACCACATCGACCACACCGAGGTAGGGTGATCGATCCGCCAACACCCTACTTCCTCGCACATTCAAACACAGGAGCCCCGACCGCCCCGAATATCCCAAGGGTCCCGGCGTCGCGGAGGACCACTGCAATGGCGGAGGTACATAACTAGTTCGCTGGCCGAGGCGGTCCGCCTCGAAGTCGCTAAAATATCCGCCGCTCGCCTTCTTCTCGCTGAAAGCGGTCCACCTGCCGATCTCGCGCCTCGCACCCAAGTGCATGAGCTCACGCGGCAATGTCCATGCCTACCAAGAGAAACACCAACAACTCTCGCTAGGTAATCATCGAGCCTCGTAACATATCGGTGCACTCGATCCTCCATACTAGCTACTAATGCGGAACATACCGCCAATGAGTCGAACTCACATTGTACTCCCGAATCAGACGCCTGCTCGCCTCAACATCAAAAATCGTTTACCCGAGCCCTCCTCATTTGTGGAGGCAAGAAATGTGCCGGGAAGGCCCCAAAACTCGTCCCAAACGGCCGGAGTGCATGCTCTCCCGAAAGCTCCCACGAGTCAAACCAATCGATCGTGGTATCACGCACCGATGCGAACCAAATGTCACCGACTCGGTCCAAGCCTTGATCACCCGTGATGATCCTCTCAGAATCGACGGATGAACTCGCGGATCATCCTCCGGCCGACCAGTAAAACTCAAAGCGGGCTACAACTAAGGAAATCCCGTAGCCTCAAATCGCTCGCTTCGGGTGCACTACAGCCTTGCTGAATCGAATCGCCGGCCCACCTATCTCATATCGCCACAACCTCGCCAATAATCAAGCCATCTCCTGCGACCCGTCTCCTCGCCTCCATCGTGGACTGGAGGCTCGTGTATCAGAGTCTCGCAGCCCATCGCTGCGCTCTAAACTCTTTGGCCGGGCGGCGTCGCAAAACTCGCCGTCAAGAACTACCTCCAGATCGGCCGGCTCGCGCTCGTACTCCTGAATCCCACTAGCGCCTCCTCACGCCTTGCCCTTCTCGGGCCTGGTTGCCTTCGCGAGGCATAATCGTAAAAACGAAACACGTCGAGGGGTCCAACTTACAACACACTTCTAAGGCACGATCTCGTAATGAGAAGAATGGAAACCAATCCTAAATGTCCTATAGCCTCACGATTATAGATGTGGTGCACAACACACCGATAATCAAGACTTACTAGACACGGCATAGACACTTTCCGAGGACTAATCGCTTTGATACCACTTTGTAACACCCGAACCCGCCCGCATCGTGCCTTACCCCGGCACCCTAGTGATACAACATCGAGAAAACCAATGGAAAATAAAACATGAATCATGAAACAAGAGATATAATAAATAAACAAAGCAACCAAAACAGCTTGCCTTCAAGATATACATAAAACCCGAACAGTTTAATCCTTTTACAACCCCGCCACAACAAAGCATGCACTTAAGATTTACAACAACTATGACGGACAGGCCCCGCCATACCACGAATGTATAAGCATCTACTGCACTCGGGGTAACATACCAAAAGATAAGCCTCGAAGGAACGGAGCTTTCAATACGCTGAAAGGTGATCCTAAGCGGGGATCGACAACCGATGTACCTTTTACTGCGGCATGAACGCACCCAAGGAGGTCAAGACAACAGTACTAAGTATGTGAAATATCAACATCAGAATGAAATCATAATAGATTAAAAAGCAGGAGACATTTATTATAACCAAAATACAAGATGCAACATAAAAGCGAAGTCGTGACTCACGCCTCAAAGTCACCATCAAATATAACTATGGGTCTCACGCCCACAACATCCATCATGTTCGTGATCATGGCCGCGTGCCCGGAATCTTGCGACGGTGTAGACGTCCATGATGCAACAATAACAAGGCCGCATGGCCACATGCCCCGGAATCGCGCCGGTGTAGACATGCCCATGTAACCTCAATAAAAACTCATGGGTGGTCAACCGTACGCCGCATGGCCACATGCCCCGGAATCTTGATCGGTAGACACGTCCATGTTGCAACAATAATAACAAGTCCGCATGGCCACATGCCCCCGGAATACTGCATCGGTGTAGACATGCCCATGTAACCTCAATAACAATATACTGGGTGGTCAACCCTGCCGCATGGCCACATGCCCTGGAATCGCTTTGTAGACACGTCCATGTGACATCAACAACAAGACAAGAATCAAAATGGAAACATACCCGTGGAATTCTCCATCACCGCCAGACGCCCAAGTAAGTTCTCAATAAGTCAACCGCCTCTATCGAGACACGGAATACGAAATACCACACTGGCACAACAAAGGCTATCATCACAAGCATAGGCAAGTTTCACAACAACAAGCATAGGCAAGTTTCACAACAACAAGCATAGGCAAGCTTCGCACAACTCCAAGTACTTTCATATTATGCCAAAGTCCGGGTTTTTAACCCCAAAGTACTACATCGTTAAGTTCTTTTTAAAAGAGATCCATTACTTTTATAAAAGTCACCCGATACCGTAGTATAAGAATGACCAACCCACATTCCTTTTCAAAATCAAGTAACAACATTCTTTTCCTAAGTTCCAGTTTGCCTAGTTTCAATTACTCAAGCTTCTTATTTCAAATGGTTTCATAGTTCATAAACTTAATCACTTGATTTCTTTTTAGAACAATTGAGTAATATGAGTCTCGCGTGAGAGTAGGTTATTCTTGTTTACAACATTCTTATTACAATGACCATGATCTAGAAAATGTAATATCATTTTGTCTCATCTTAGTTTCTATGCGGATGGAGGTTTCTACCGGTTTTAATACGATACATCATTATTCAATACATTTTCCTTTATTAACGCCGCAGTTGGTGCAGTCGATACACATTCTGATTTCCGAAATCAGTATAACATTATCCCTTTAAATAAAACCAAGTACTCATTACTCCCGAATGAGGTTTCACACAAACATTCACATTAAAACAATATAAGTTAAGTCTCTTATCTCATAAGATCAAGTCTCTTAACTTCTAACATCAGTAAACCATTTTCTTTACCTCTCTTAAGACTTTATACTTAACTCCCATAAAGCTAGTATAACTCTTTTAAAACCTTTAAAACCAAGTGTTACTCTCCTTCAAAACGATTTATAAATCTTTTGAAATACATCAAGTTCTTTATTATAACTAGCGCTTATAATTCACATCAGTTACCTTTTAAAACCACAAAGTATTTTCTTACCTACATAAAGCTGTTATAACCAACTTCCCATAAAGCCGTTATAACACTTTATGTTTTAAGAACAATCAAACACAGTTAACACATGTACGTCTACCGTACATAGTTCACACATATCATGCTAGAAGAGATAGGAAGAGGTTCACATACCTCGCGACGATTGTCGACTAATAGCAAAACGCTCCAAGTACCTCGAACCGCCGGCTACTCCTTAAGCCAAGTGGATTACTCCACACGTAGTACTTCAACCTATAAGGCCACAAGGCGCTTATTAACATCTAGATCTCAACGTTCCATAATCTACGTAAAATTCGCAGACTCTCCCGCCACAGCAAGAAATCCCTCTTCTCTATCGAGGCCGGCTACCAAGCCAACCAGGGGGGGGGTTTTACACGCCTAACCGGACGTGTACAATTCTACTACACAGTAATACTACACAAGTCTATTGTAATACAGTCCTATGTAATTACATTCATTCGATTCTTAATTCTTCAGCTTAAGTCAACAGACATTGCCACAATACTAAGTTCGTCTATATATAGTATACAACCACTATATATTCAACACATATGTAATTTCCAATTACAATAGGGGACAAGATATTTACCTCGATAAGCCCAAAATTATCCGAGTTTAATGTCGCTCTGAGCAAGGTTTAGCTCCTATTCCGAGTGCTCCAACTGCCCAAACAACCCTTAGAAGTTCTAACCAACTTCTCTTAAGTACTTCAAACAACAATGAAGATTTCCTTAGGGTTTCGGTTTGAGACAAAATTGGACAAAAGGTAGTATTTCCGGGTTCTACGTATAGAGGGATCTTTGGAATACTACAAGGTACAAGGCTAAGGTATTTTGGGCATTATAACAAGACTATGAGAGTATTTCTACCACAACAAGTGGTCTTATAGGTAAACAACTCGGCTAGGGGTTACCCACCCGCTAGCACCACTAGAGGGGAGGGAGGAGGCTCTGCTAGCTCACAAGAGAGGGGGAGAGGAGCTCTTGGACGAGAGTCTACAAGAGGGAGGGGAAGGGATTTATCACTTAGAACAATTTGTGGATGAATAAAGTCTTCACAAAGGGGAGCTATTTATAGGCCAAGCAAAGGCCAACCAATGGCCAAGATCCATCCATGTGTTAGGCAAGTGTAAGGCCAAGATCAAGCCAAGTGCACCCACAAAACACTCCACAAAACACTCCACAAAACAAGCCACAAAACAAGGCACAAAAGGAGGGACCAATCGGCCAAGGCCAAGCCTCCTCTTTGCCGTCCAATGAGGGTGACAAGTGTCACCCTCCCGTTAATCCAAAATGTTCCGCTCGGAAAAATCCGCAAAAATACTAAATGACATAGCCGGAATTTTCCCAACGTAAGCTGTGGAAACGTTTCGTCAGAAAACGACTCTATTCGGCACTTGTGCCCAAATTTCGAACCAAAGCCAATTCTTAAGGCAAAAATTTTAATACGTACGCCCTCACGTACATACTCTGGAAATACGGGGTATAACAATTTAACCGCGTCTCTCAATGGAGTGCCGGTTGACTTGTTGAGGACTTACTTGGACGTACCGGCAGTGACGGAAAATTCCACGGGTATGCCCCTGTTGATAGTGTTATTCCATGGACTAGCTCTCCATGAGGTTTTCTTACTATTCGGCCTTGGTACCCGTGGTCGGCTTTCGTACTTGCCCCGTCTCATGGCTGATTCGGCCTTGGTACCCGGTAGTTAGCCCTCGCACTTGCCCCGTTCAGTGTAGTGACGAAGTCTCGTGATACGGCCTTGGTACCCGGTGGTCAGCCCTGCATTGCCCCGGCCACCACGTGACCGCCTTGGTATCTGGTAGTCGGCTCGCACTTGCCCCGTGTCGCCCGTGTTTTTGGTTGCATTGTATTATTGTACGGTCGGATCTGGTAGTTATACTTGTCTGCTCGGTTTTTATGACACAGTGGGACACGTGTTCATGTATACTCCTTGGTATTGTTATATCATAAACCGGCAGTGAGGAAGAAATTCCACGGGCACGAGTGATAATTTGGAGGGCGTGAGTCCCTGACTTGATGTAACTGTTTTATGTTATGTATCGTAGTTTGGTCATCATACATGTCTCTCGCTTTATATAGACTATTATGATTTCATTCTGATACTGATTTACGCTACATACTTGGTACTGTTATCGACTCCTTGGGCTGCGTTACGCCGCAGTAGAGGTACATCGGCCGTGGATCCTCGCTCTTAGGATCACATTACACGTGTTGAAAGCTCCGTTCCTTGAGGCTTATCTTTGGTAGGTTTCCCTGAGTTGTAGTCTCTTGTACATTCAGGGGTATGGCGGGGTCCTGTCCCGTCATTGTTGTTGTAAATCTTAGAGGTCTGTAGCACTGTTGTGGGAAGGGTTTTGTAAAAAGGATAACTGTTCGGGTTTTTATGTATATATACTGAAGGCAACTGTGTTGGTTGGCCTGTTTATCTATCATGTCTCTCATTTCATGTTTAAGGTTTTTTATTTCCGCTGGTTTTCTCTGATGTTGTATCACTAGGGTGCCCGGGGTAAGGCACCAGTCACGGGCCCGGGTTCGGGTCCTGACAGATTTGAGGGTCAAGGAGTTGGTAGGATATTTGTGATATTTTGTGTGGTAGATGGATAAGTGTCACGACCCGAACCGGGGCCCGTGACTGGTGCCTTACCCGGGCACCCTAGTAGTCATACATCAGAGAAATCAGCGGAATATAAAGACAAAACATGAAACCAATATAATAAGACATTGAAATAAGAAGACAGGCTAACCAAAAACGGTTACCTTCAGTATATATATGAATAACAATTTGAACAGTTACATCCCTTTACGCCCACAACAAGATTACTGCACTCTAAGAGTAACATGACAACCATGGCGGGACAGGGCCCCGCCATACCCCTGAATGTAAGCACCTACTACGACAGGGAACTATACCACTGATAAGCCTCCGGAGAAATGGAGCTTCCCAAACGCTGAACTGTGACCCTGAGAGCTAGGATCAACGATCGTGTACCTCAACTCGGCGTGAGCGCACTTCGGGCGAGGTCAGTACAACAGGTACCAAGTATGTGAAACTGAAAATACTGTAAATGAAATCATAGTAGTCTATATAAAGCTGGAGACATGTATGATAACCAAACTACAGTTCACAATAAATAAGCAGTCATGTCAAGTCAGGGACTCACGCCCTCAAAGTCATCACTCAAATATAACAATGGTCTCACGCCCACAACATCAATCATGCCCGTGGAATACCTTCCTCACTGCCGACAGTCTATGATATAAAAGCACCAAGGAATACATATGAACACCAGGTCTCACCTGTGTCATCATAAAACCGTACGGGGTAAGTACGAAGGCATAGCCGACTACTAAAACCCACAGTACAAACAAGGTCATAAACTGTGTCATGATATCTGTCTAGACCGTCACATGATCAAAGCTGGTCACACGCCCGCAGTATCCAATGTGCGCGTCTAGCCCTGGAACTCCTCGCAGCTCCGCATAGGCCAACCTCATAGGCCCGCATGAGGTATAACCCCGCATCGAGGGTAACTACTCCCGATCCGCTGGACTCGCGATCCGCGTGGCCACATGCATCGCGTGACCATAAAGGCCGCACACTAACTCGAACTCGTAGCTCCGCATAGGTCCCTGGACCCGCATGAGGTATTCTCGAATCATGGTCCTGCATCGCCGAGTCTACCCCGCGTCGGAGGCGACAACCTCCTAAACATGTCAAGGTGAGTGGTACAATACCAACATAACGGTTGATAGTTAAACAACTTAAGCGCAGTCGAGGGGAAACCCCTATACACAAACATCACAAGATACTAGCACACGTAGCATCCTAGCATGTTTACTTAACAAATCAACAAGAAAGTATTACAAGGCTATCACAAACCAACACAATCAAGTTATACACACAAGGTACTTTCTACTATATGATTAACAAGATCGGGTTTTTATCCCCAAATTACTTCACCCATTAACCCTTTAAAAGATACGTTACTTTCACAAAAGTCACACAATACCCGTAGTATATGAAAATAGAGTGATTATCTTTTGAAGTAAATCAAAACACTTCTCTTTTCCAAACGTTCAAGTTTGCCTAATTTTATTTACTCAAGTTTCTCATTTTCGAAAGGTTTCGTAGTTCATAGTTTTAATCCTTTAAAACACTTTGAGAAACATATACCTTATGTGTAAGTAGGTTATTCTTATTCATAACAATCTTATTACAGCAGCCATGATCTAGGAAATGTAATCTCATTTGGTCTCATCTTAGCTTCTATGCAGATGGAAGTTTCTACTGGTTTTAATAATACTCTATTAGTCAAAACATTTCCCTTTATTAGCGCTGTTGTGGTTTGTTCGATACTTATTCTGATTTCCAAAATCAGTAAAACATTATTCCTTTAAAAACCAAGTATTCATTACTCACGAATGAGGTTTCACACTTTTTAACAAAATTCAGTTAAGTCAAGTCTCTTATCTTTTAAGATCAAGTCTCTTAACTTCTTAAATCAATAAATCATTCTTTTTATCTCTCTTAAGCCGTTATACCTAACTTCCCATAAAGCTAGTATAACTCTTAAGCTTTTAAAACCAAGTATTCCTCTTCTGTTAAAATGATTCAGTATTCTTTTGAAATACTTCAAGATTATTCAGGCTTAAGTCAAAGACATTGCCGTAATTATTATTCAGGCTTAAGTCCGAAGACATTGCCGTAATTATTATTCAGGCTAACACACGTATGTCTACCGTACTATATATATATTCTTTAAAATATCATGCTCAAGAGGATAGGAAGAATCACATACCTCGTGACGATTTATCGACTAAAAGCAAAACGCTCCAACGTACTGTAATCCGGCTAGCCTTTTCCACCCTCCGAGTAGAATACGCTACTCGCAGTACTTCAACCTATAACGGTTATACAAGTCTATCAAAGTCTAGACTACTCTGCAGGTTAATCTTCTGATGTGATTTCAGTTCAAGTCTTTTCTGTAATATCCTTCTATTACAGTTCAATTCTCTTCTATATACTTTCCTTGTATATACCTTATACTTAATTCTTATACTTCAATAGTATATACTCAATTACAAAAGGGAGACAAGATATTTACCTCGATAAGCCCATAATTATCCAAGTTAAAATGTCGATCCTGAGCAACGTTTAGCTCCTACTCTGGGCGCTCCAACCCGCTCCAAACAACCCTTAGAAGTTCTACGCAACTTCTACTTAATACTTCAACCAAGTATGAAGATTTTCCTTAGGGTTTCGGTTTGAGACAAAAAGGACATACGGTAGTATTTCCGGGCTCTACGTATAGAGGTATCTTTGGAATACTACAAGGTATATGGCTAAGGTAATTTGGGTATAGTAACAATACTTTGGAGAGTATTTCTACCAAGAGGGGGGGTATTTATACGAGACAACACCACAAGGGGGGGTGTATACCCCTCGGCCAACCCCACTAGGAGGGGGGTACTCTCGGCCAAGGGGAGGGAGGGCTCTCGCCAAAGGGCCTTCTCAAAGGGAGGGCTCTTTGGACGTGACACTACTCAATGGGGGGGAGCTCTCAAGACTTAGGAAAGTTTAGGAATGGATGAAGAAGTCTTCAAAGGGGGGGGGGGGTATTTATAGGAAGACCAAGGGTCAAGATCTAGCCAAGTGGGGGGGCAAGTGGAGGGCCAAGATATGCCCAAGTGCCCCCTAGACCCTACTCCTTAAAACCCTCACAAATATCTTACCAACTACTTGACAAAAAGCCAAGACCAATCGTCCCATGTGCCGCCCCACACGCCCACCAATGAGAGGGTGCCAAGTGTCGCCCTCTCGTTGGTCCAAAATGTTTCGTCTCTCGGAAAAATCCGCAAAAATTAGAAATGACATAGCCGTAATTTACCCTACGCGAGTTGTGTAAAACGTTTCGTCGAAAAACGACTCTAACCGGGTGTTGTGCACAAAAATTTTTATACCCCGTAGTTCCAGGGTATGTATGCGAGGACGTACGTACGAGAATACGACATTGAAATTGGAATGGAAGAAAGAGGTGATTTTTCCACGGAAAAGTTTCCGGTTTTTGTGAAGGAAAAAGGTTCGTTAATGGGAATTGGATTCCCAGATTTGGTATTCGGACTTCTTGGAATATTAGAGAATTATGGAATTTTATTTTTCGGAAATGGTCACGTGGGGCCCACGGGAGAAATTTACGGTTTTGTGGGGCCCACTTTGTTTTCGAGATTTTGGCCATTGTGGATATTTTCGGAAGATGAAATATTTTGGACGAGTAGGAGGGCGACACGTGTCACCCCCCCCCCTAGTTGGCTTGGACGAATTCCACTTTGTACACAACACCCGTTTAGAGTCGTTTTTGGTCGAAACGGTTTAGACAACGCGCGTAGGGTAAATTCGGCTATATCATTTCTAATTTTTGCGGATTTTTCCGAGAGACGAACACGTTGGATCAACGAGAGGCGACACTTGTCACCCTCTCATTGATGGATGTCACACGCAATAAATAGGGCCGATTGGGTTGGCTTATTTTGTCTTGGAGTTGGTAGGATATTTTGTGTGCAAGTTGGCCAAGGACACTTGCCTAAATCCTCACCCTACACTTGCCTTGCACTTGGCATAATCTTGGCCATTGGTTGGCCATCCCTTGACCTATAAATACCCCCCTTTAGATGAAGAGTTCTTCATCCACATTTCACTTTCCAAGTCTTGAAAATCCTCCCCTTCCTTGTTGTGTTTTCGTCCAACCTTCCCTCTAGCCTTAGTGGCTTGGCCGAGAGCCCCCTCTAAAGCTAGCCTAGCCGAAACACTACCCCCTCTCCCTTGGTAGAAAAGTTGCCTTCTAGTATTGTTATAATGCCCAAATTACCCTAGCCCAAATCCCTTAGTCCTTTGTAGAAGTTGTGAAGAACTTCTAAGGTTTTCTTGGAGCTACCGGAGCGCACAACTTAGGAGCTAAACCTTGCTCAGGCGCGACTTTTATCTAGGATATTATTGGGCTTACCGAGGTAAATAACCTTATCCTCCTTTTGTAATTAGAATATACATACTGTAGAAGTATAGGAATAAGTATAAATACTTAGAAGGATATTAAAGAATAGAATTGAACTGATATCACAGTAGAAGGGTTTAAAAGAAGAATAATAGAACTGTACTTACATAGGACTGTTTTCACAGTAGACTTGAGTAGCTCACCGGGTAGGGAAGTGCTGCCCAAATGTCCATAGAATAGCGAACCCTCTGTTTAGAGCTTTATACAGTACAGTCTAGACGTTGATAGACGTATTTGACTGATATAGGTCGATACTCTGCGACATATTCAACTTGGCAGGTGGTTTTCGTCGAGAAGGTATGTGATTCTTCCTATCCTCTTGAGCATGATATTTTAAAGAATATGTATATAGTACGGTAGACGTACGTGTGTTAACTGAATAATAATTACGGCAATGTCTTCGGACTTAAGCCTGAATAATAATTACGGCAATGTCTTCGGACTTAAGCCTGAATAATAATTACGGCAATGTCTTCGGACTTAAGCCTGAATAATAATTACGGCAATGTCTTCTGACTTAAGCCTGAATAAAAAGAATCTGAAGTAGTTCAAAAGAATTAAGAAACCTTTTTGAAAGAAGAGTAACACTTGGTTTTAAAAGCTTAAGAGTTATACTAGCTTTATGGGAAGTTAGGTATAACGGCTTAAGAGTGATAAAAAGAACGATTTATTGATTTAAGGAAATAAGAGACTTGACTTATTATACTAATATGAATTTTGTTAAAAAGTGTGAAACCTCATTCGTGAGTAAATAGTATTTTTGGTTTTCAAAAGGAATGATGTTTTACCGATCAGAATAAATGTCGAACAAACCACAATAGCTAATAAAGGAAATCTTGTGACTAATAAGTATTATTAAAACCAGTAGAAACTTACATCTGCATAGGAGCTAAGATGAGACAAAATGATATTACATTTACTAGATCATGGCTGCTGTAATAAGATTGTTACGAATAATAATAACCTACTCACACTTAGGGTATATGTTTCTCAAATTGTTTTAAAGGATTAAAGCTATGAACTACGAAACCTTTCGAAAGTGAGAAACTTGAGTAATTGAAATTAGGCAAACTTAAGCGTTGGGAAAAGAATGTTGTTACTTGATTTTACAAAGAGAAATGTGTTGATTTACTTCAAAAGATAATCACTCTATTTTTATACTACGGGTATTGTGTGACTTTTGTGAAAGAAACGGATCTTTTAAAAGAGTAATACATTAAGTACCTTGGGGTTAAAAACCCAAACTTGTTAGCATAATGTAGAAAATACCTTGTGTGAATAACTTGATTGTATTGAATTGTGATAGTCTTGTAATACTTTCTTGTTGACTTGATAAGTAAACATGTTAGGATGCTACGTGAGTTAGTATCTTGTGATGTTTGTGTAGAGGGGTTTTCCCTTATTGTGCTTAGGTTGTTTAACGATAAAACTGTCATGTTGATATTATATCACTCATGATTCCGGGGGTTAAGCTGCCCTCCGATACGGGGTAGACTCAGGCGGGTCTAGTGACCTATGATTCGAGAATACCTTATGCAGGTCTGTATGGCCTCGCGAGCTACGGAGTTCCGTGTTAGTATCGCGCCCTTGTGGTCATGCGGTCTTTGTGGCCACGCGGACGGCGAGTCCAGACGCCGGGGAGTAGCTACCTCGATGCGGGAATACCTCATGCGGGCCATCGAGTGGCCCATGCGGAGCTACTGAAAGTTCCGAGGCTGACGCGCGCATTAGATCTCGCGCAAGTGCCGCTTTGATCATGTGACGGTCTAGACAGATCTCATGATACAGTTTACGACCTTGTTGTACTGGGGGTTTTTAGTAGTCGGCTATGCCCTCGTACTTACCCCGTACGGTTTTATGATGACTTTGAGGGCGTGAGTCCCTGACTTGACACGATCGCTATTTATCAGGAATCGTAGTTTTGGCTTATCATACGTACCTCCCGCTTATATAGACTACTATGATTTCATTTACGTGATTTTCGGTTTCACATACTGGTACTGTTCGACCTTCGGGGCTGCGTTCATGCCGCAGGTAAAGGTACTCCTACTGTTGATCCCCGTTCTTAGGATCACCGTTTCAGCGTTGGGAAAGCTCCGTTTCTCCGGAAGCTTAGCATTTTGGTATGGTCCCCTGTCGTTGTAGATATTTGTATTCAGGGGTATGGCGGGGCCCTGTCCCGCCATTGTTGTTTTAAACTCTTAGAGGTCTGTAGACCTGTTGTAAGGTTGGGATGTAACTGTTCATTTTGGGGTATTTATATACATATATGCCGAAAGGCAACTTTTTCCCAGAAACTGTGTCTTATTTATACTGTTTCATATTGTGGTTTTTATTTTCACGATTTCTCGATGTATGACTACTTGGGTGCCCGGGTAAGACACGATCCACGCCCCGAATGGGTCGTGACAAAAGTGGTATCGAAGCGATTAATCCTCGGAAAGTGTCTGAGGCATCGTATCTAGTAAGTCTTGATTATCGGTGTTGTGCACCACACCAATAATCGTGAGGCTATAGGATATTTAGGATTGGTTTCCATTCTTCTCACTCGAGATCGTGCTTTAGAGCCGTGTTATAAGTTGGACCTCTAACGTATTCCTTTCCTTTACCGATTATGCCTCGCGCCAGTAACTCGGCCCGAGGCAAGGCAAGCGCCGAGGCTGCGAGTAAATCTGAGATTTAGAAGAACACAGCCCAATCATCACCTGGGTGATGCTTCATGCGGGAGTTCTCAAACGTCGCCACAAAGAAGAAAGTTTGGTACAATGGCGGCAGCTCCATCGCGGCCATGACATCCGACCTTCGCCCACGACTTGGAGCAGAAAATATGGATTGGAAGGAGACGGCCCTGTTACTAGCAAGGACTTGGCAGCCAAAGAGTATTTTATGTACCGGTATACCAAGGATATTGATGCTTATCTAAAGAAGGGTTGTGAGGGAGTAGCTCTTCAGTCAGGAACGAGCCAGGCTTGCGTTCAGGATTATGTGCAGCGGGCTGAGAGAGGTAGAGATCGACAGATTAAACAAGATCGTGAAGAGGCACGATTGGCGGGATCATTTGGTAACTCTCGAGGCGAACCGCCTCGGCAGATTAGACATGCGCCTCGCCAAGCTGAGTGTCCTCCACGGGGTTCATTTTCCTCGGTGTTCACAATGTGGCGCGTCATCCCGAAGTGCCGCTTTCGGTGCTTGTTTTTATTGCGGCCGTGGCCATATGGCGAGAATGTTCTATGAGGAAGGATGCAAGTAGGAAGACTCGGCTACCGGTCGATTGTGGATGCGGTGGTTCGGAGAGGAGGGTGTTAGCTGGGAGGCCACCCCACCTCGGTGGCGTTGTGGTCGATGTCATCGCGTGAGTGTCGTGCTGCGCGGCTTGTTTTGTTTCGCGACAGCGGGCCATTTTATGAGAAATTGTCCAACGAGTTGGCGGGGATGTAGGGACTCGACTTCGGGTCAGTGGATAGTTCATCACCTTCCCCAGCTATGCGCCCAGCAGGGCGGGATTGACTAGACGACCTAGGGGAAGTGCCGCGTAGATACAGGTATATCCTTAACCCTTTAGAGATTTATATGTGTAGCAAATATCTTAAGTATTGTTTTCGGTTAGCATGGTGTTAGTGTGATTAGAATTGTTGATTAATTAACCGGGTAAGATTGGGGGACAGAGAGAGTGGGAGCCTTAGAATATTACGTAGAAGACCTTAGAGGCGAGGCCATCTTTGGTAAAAGAATTATTTCGTGTTTGACCCTTATCAAAGTGCATAATATACGTGAGATATTTTTATGGGATGAATCCCTGAGTGTTGTGAAACGAAAGAGGGTGGTTGAGCTTAGAAGACCGCTAGGTTTTCGTAACGTGATTGGTGAGATTGTTCCGGATCGGGGAGCTAGTGTTTTGCGCGTTGCCGGGTCGGGTTGAGGCCGTGTTGCGGGTCGACCCACGCCCTGTTTGGTGATGGGGTCAGTTTGTGGTGGTCCCGCTTTGTGTTAGGATCACGAGGGTGTTAGGCCCAGGTTTAGTTAACCATTGTACGAGTTCGTGGATGCGTTCGATCAGTAGTCGGGCCGATGAGGTCAGCCCGTCTTATCTTTTAGTCAAACCGTGTACTCGGTAGTAAGTTGCGAGATGATTATTTCAAGAAGGTTGTAAGGCTGCACGGGGTGCCTACCTTCACCTTATGGCTGACAGGGGAGTCCAAGTTACGGCTGTTTCTTTTCTGGAAGAGTTACCAGGCAAGGTTAGGAACTCAGGTGAATCTCAGTGTCGCATTCACCACATCGCAAGTGGTTGGATTTCGGGAGTAGCTGTAAGGACTCTTCGCCTCTTGTTGAGTATATATTATAGCTACCATTTCAGTATTCGGGTGTCACCGTTTGGAGCCTTTTTATAAGCGCTAGTGTAAGATTGCCGATCGATTGATTCGATGTAAGCAAGGTGCAGACAGTTGGTTCGTACTTGTTCAGCAGGGCGTGGATAGGGTGGAGCTTATCCAGAAGAGGTTATTGGCACTCGAGTCGGTGGAAGCGATGCGAAATATGGTAAGTGATAAGGAAGAGTTCGAGTGTACGAGAAGGGTACGACGAGTAAGGCAAAGTGACAAAAGTGGTATGGAAAGAAGCGGACATGTATTACAGGCATAGGTGTGATCATTTCGTTTGTAAAGAGTAGGTGCGAAGGGAGTATCTTTTTTAGATCTCTAGTAGGAGCTTTCGTGATAGAGGTGATTTTCCTCGTGGACTTGGAGATAAGTATGCGCGCTTGTGTTGTGGCAGTGTGGCATGGATGTTTCCGTAAGTATAGCGATAAGGACTATCTTTGGCGCTGTTCGTTTGAGACTTAGAAGGAACATTCGGACGAATGTTTCTAAGGAGGAGAATGTTATACCCGTAGTTCCGTGGTATGTATGCGAGGGCGTGCGTGCGAGAATCGACATTGAAATTGGAATGGAAGAAAGAGGTGATTTCTCCACGGAGAAGTTTCCGGTTTTTGTGAAGGAAAAAGGTTCGTTAATGGGAATTGGATTCCCAGATTTGGTATTCGGACTTATTGGAATATTAGAGAATTATGGAATTTTATTTTTCGAAATGGTCACGTGGGCCCACGGAGAAATTTACTTTTGTGGGCCCACTTTGTTTTGAGATTTTGGCCATTGTGGATATTTTCGAAGATGAAATATTTTGGGCGAGTAGGAGGCGACACGTGTCACCCCCTAGTTGGCTTGGGCGAATTCCACTTTGTACACAACACCCGTTTAGAGTCGTTTTTCGACGAAGCGTTTACACAACTCGCGTAGGATAAATTCCGCTATGTCATTTCTAATTTTTGCGGATTTTTCCGAGAGGCGAACACGTTGGACCAACGAGAGGCGACACTTGTCACCCTCTCATTGATGGATGTCACACGCAATAGGGCCGATTGGGCTTATTTTGTCTGGAGTTGGTAGGATATTTTGTGTGCAAGTTGGCCAAGGACACTTGCCTAAATCCTCACCCTACAGTTGCCTTGCACTTGGCATAAGCTTGGCCATTGGGTGGCCATCCCTTGACCTATAAATACCCCCCTTTAGATGAAGAGTGCTTCATCCACCTTTCACTTTCCCAGTCTTGAAAATCCTCCCTTCCTTGTCATTGTTTTCGTCCAACCTTCCCCTCTAGCCTTAGTGGCTGGCCGAGAGCCCCCTCTAAAGCTAGCCTAGCCAAACACTACCCCTCCCTTGGTAGAAAAGTTGCCTTCTAGTATTGTTATAATGCCCAAATTACCCTAGCCCAAATCCGCTTAGTCCTTTGTAGAAGTTGTGAAGAACTTCTAAGGTTTTCTTGGAGCTACCGGAGCGCACAACTTAGGAGCTAAACCTTGCTCAGGCGCGACTTTTATCTAGGATATTATTGGGCTTACCGAGGTAAATAATCTTATCCTCCTTTTGTAATTAGAATATACATACTGTAGAAGTATAGGAATAAGTATAAATACTTAGAAGGATATTAAAGAATAGAATTGAACTGTTATCACGAGAAGGGTTTAAAGAAGAATAATAGAAGCAGACTTACATTGGGACTTTTCACATGAGACTTGAGTAGCTCACCGGTAGGGAAGTGCTGCCCAAATGTCCATAGAATAGCGAACCCTCTGTTTAGAGCTTTATACGATCTGATCTAGACGTTGATAGGCGATTTGGTGATATAGGTCGATACTCTGCGCGACATATTCAACTGGCGGTGGTTTTCGCGAGAAGGTATGTGATTCTTCCTATCCTCTTGAGCATGATATTTTAAAGAATATGTATATAGTACGGTAGGCGTCGTGTGTTAACTGAATAATAATTACGGCAATGTCTTCGGACTTAAGCCTGAATAATAATTACGGCAATGTCTTCGGACTTAAGCCTGAATAATAATTACGACAATGTCTTCGGACTTAAGCCTGAATAATAATTAATTACGGCAATGTCTTGACTTAAGCCTGAATAAAAAGAATCTGAAGTAGTTCAAAAGAATTAAGAAACCTTTTTTGAAAGAAGAGTAACACTTGGTTTTAAAAGCTTAAGAGTTATACTAGCTTTATGGGAAGTTAGGTATAACGGCTTAAGAGTGATAAAAAGAACGATTTATTGATTTAAGGAAATAAGAGACTTGACTTATTATACTAATATGAATTTTGTTAAAAAGTGTGAAACCTCATTCGTGAGTAAATAGTATTTTTGGTTTTCAAAAGGAATGATGTTTTACCGATCAGAATAAATGTCGAACAAACCACAACAGCGCTAATAAAGGGAAATATTGTGACTAATAAGTATTATTAAAACCAGTAGAAACTTACATCCGATAGGAGCTAAGGCGAGACAAAATGATATTACATTTACTAGATCATGGATCTTTGTAATAAGATTGTTACGAATAATAATAACCTACTCACACTTAGGGTATATGTTTCTCAAATTGTTTTAAAGGATTAAAGCTATGAACTACGAAACCTTTCGAAAGTGAGAAACTTGAGTAATTGAAATTAGACAAACTTAAGCGTTGGGAAAAGAATGTTGTTACTTGATTTTACAAAGAGAAATGTGTTGATTTACTTCAAAAGATAATCACTCTATTTTTATACTACGGGTATTGTGTGACTTTTGTGAAAGAAACGGATCTTTTAAAAGAGTAATACATTAAGTACCTTGGGGCTAAAAACCCGAACTTGTTAGCATAATGTAGAAAGTACCTTGTGTGAATAACTTGATTGTATTGAATTTTGATAGTCTTGTAATACTTTCTTGTTGACTTGATAAGTAAACATGTTAGGATGCTACGTGAGTTAGTATCTTGTGATGTTTGTGTAGAGGGGTTTTCCCTTATTGTGCTTAGGTTGTTTAACGATAAAACTGTCATGTTGATATTATATCACTCATGATTCCGGGGGTTAAGCTGCCCTCCGATGCGGGGTAGACTCAGGCGGGTCTAGTGACCTATGATTCGAGAATACCTTATGCATGTCTGTATGGCCTATGCGGAGCTACGGGAGTTCCAGGTTAGTATGCGACCCTTGTGGTCATGCGGTCTTTGTGGCCATGCGGACGACGAGTCCAGGACGCTGCCGGGGAGTAGCTACCCTCGATGCGGGGAATACCTCATGCGGGCCATTGGAGTGGCCCATGCGGAGCTACGGAAAGTTCCAGGGCTAGACGCGCACATTAGATATTGCGGGCGAGTGGCCAGCTTTGATCATGTGACGGTCTAGACAGATCTCATGATCGCTTTACGACCTTGTTGCTTGGGGTTTTTAGTAGTCGGCTATGCCTTCGCATTTACCCCGCACGGTTTTATGATGACTTTGAGGCGTGAGTCCACGACTTGACACGACCGCTATTTATTGTGAAGCAGTAGTTTTGGCTTATCATACATGCCTCCGCTTTATATAGACTACTATGATTTCATTTACTGATTTTCGTTTCACATACTTGGTACTGTTATCGACTCTTCGGCCGCGTACATGCCGCAGTAAAGGTACTCCTACCGTTGATCCGTTCTTAGGATCACCGTTTCATTGGGAAAGCTCCGTTTCTCCTAAGCTTAGCATTTTGGTATGGTCCGTCGTTGTAGATATTTGTATTCAGGGTATGGGCGGCCCCGTCCCGCCATTGTTGTTTTAAACTCTTAGAGGTCTAGACTGTTGTAAGGTTGGGATATCGCTCATTTTGGGGTACTTATATACATATATGCCGAAAGGCAACTTTTTCCCAGAAACTGTGTCTTATTTATACTGTTTCATATTGTGGTTGTTTTATTTTCCGCTGATTTCTCTGATGTATGACTACTTGGGTGCCCGGGTAAGGCACCAGTCACGGGCCCCGGAACGGGTCGTGACAAAAATAATTCGGCCAAGCCTACTTTAAAGTTCAAACTTCTCTACGTACGTCCTCACGTACATACTCAGGAAATACGGGGTATAACAATAAGGTACACTTGCCCAAATCCTCACCCTACACTTGCCCACCACTTGTCTTGATCTTGGCCCTTGGTTGTCCTATAAATACCCCCCCCTTGGTTGAAGACTTCTTCATCCACAAAATGTTTTCTAAGTCCTGAAATCCTCCCCTCCTTCTTGTGTAGTTCTCGTCCAAGTCTTCCCCCTCCCCCTTTGTGAGCCTTGGCCGAAACCCCCCCCCTACCTTGAGAGTTGTTCTCGTAAATACACCCCCCTTGGTAGAAAAGTATTCTCCAAGTATTGTTACTATTCCAAAATACCTTGGCCCAAATACCTTGTAGTATTCCAAGGTTACCCCTATACTAAAAGCCCAGAAATACTATTATACTTCCCTTCAGTCACAAAAACGAAACCCTAAGGAAAATCTTCATAGCCGGTTGAAGTATTAAGAAGAAGTTGCGTACAACTTCTAAGGGTTGTTTGGAGCGGGTTGGAGCACCCAGAGTAGGAGCTAAACGTTGCTCAGGATCGACATTTAACTTGGATAATTTTGGGCTTATCGATGTAAATACTCTTGTCCTTATATTGTAATTGGAAATTACATACGGTAGTAGTATAGAAATGAATATAAGATTCATAGAAGGATATTACAGAAAAGACTTGAACTGAAATCACATCAGAAGAATATTAAAGAAGAAGATTAAACTGTACTTACATAGGACTGTATATACAGTAGACTTGTGTAGTTTAACGGGTAGGGAAGTGCTGCCCGATTTTTCCGTAGAAAAGAGAACCCCCCACTGCTTAGGATATTCTACAGAGTAGTCTGGACGTTGATAGACGTATATGGCCTTTATAGGTTGAAAGTTCTGCGAGTAGCATGTCCTACTTGAAAGGTGAACAAGGCTAGCCGGGTTATAGCCGTGGAGCGTTTTGCTAATAGTCGATAATCGTCGCAAGGTATGTGATTCTTCCTATCCTCTTGAGCATGATATTTTTAAAAGAATATATATAGTACGGTAGACGTACGTGTGTTAACTGAACGTGGTTTTACTGCGATGTCTTCTGACTTGAGTCTAATAATAAAGAATCTTGAAGTATTTCAAAAGAATTAAGAACCGTTTTTGAAAGAAGAGTAATACTTGGTTTTAAAAGCTTAAGAGTTATACTAGCCTTATGGGAAGTTATGTATAATGACTTAAGAGAGATAAAAGGAACGGTTTACTTAATTGTTTATAAACGCCTTGTATTGATTTCGGAAATGAGAATAAGTATCGAACAAACCACTGTAGCGCTAATAAAGGGAAATGTATCGACTAATTAAGTATTATTAAAACCAGTAGAAACCTCCATCTGAATAGAAGCTAAGATGAGACAAAATGATATTACATTTCCTAGATCATGGTTGCTTTAACAAGATTGTTATAAACAAAAATAACCTACTCACACATAAGGCATATGTTTCTCAAATTGTTTTAAAAGGAGAATTGTTATACCCCGTATTTCCAGAGTATGTACGTGAGGACGTACGTACGAAAGTTTAAGCCTTAAGATTAGGCAAGGGACGAAAATTTTGTTCACAACTACCGAAAAGAATCGTTTTTCGACGAAACATTTTACAAAACTTGCGAAGGGAAATTACGGCTATGTCATTTATATTTTTTGCGGATTTTTCCGAGAGATGAAATATTTTGGACCAACGGGAGGGTGACATGTGTCACCCTCAAAGTGGACGGCATTGTGGGCTCAAGTTGGACGATTTCTAGTCAAAGAGTTGGTAGGATATTTTGGTGGTAGATGGATAAGGTACACTTGCCCAAATCCTTACCCTACACTTTCCCACCACTTGGCTTCATCTTGGCCATTGATTTCCCTATAAATACCCCCCTTTGTTGAAGACTTCTTCATCCACAACACAACTTTCTAAGTCTTGAAAAATCCTTCCTCCTCAGTGAAGCTCTGTCCAAAGAGCACCCACCCCCTTGAGAATGCCTTTTGAGAGTACCCCTACCTCGAGAGTTGTTCTCGTAAAAACACCCCCCCTTGGTAGAAAATACTCTCCAAGTATTGTTACTATTCCAAAATACCTTGGCCCAAATACCTTGTAGTATTCCAAGGTTACACCTATACTAAAAGCCCAGAAATACTATTATACTTCCCTTCAGTCACAAAACGAAACCCTAAGGAAAATCTTCACAGTTGGTTGAAGTATTAAGAAGAAGTTGCGTAGAACTTCTAAGGGTTGTTTGGAGCGGGTTGGAACACCCGGAGTAGGAGCTAAACGTTGCTCAGGATCGACATTAAATCTTGGATAATTTTGGGCTTATCGAGGTAAATACTTTTGTCCTTATATTGTAATTGGAAATTACATACTGTAGTAGTATAGAAATGAATATAAGATTCATAGAAGAGAATTGAACTGTAATAGGAGGATATTACAGAAAAGACTTGAACTGAAATCACATCAGAAGAATATAAAAGAAGAAGATTAAACTATACTTACATAGCACTGTATTTACAGTAGACTTGTGTAGTTTAACGGGTAGGGAAGTGCTGCCCGATTTTCCGTAGAAAAGAGAACCCCCCCTGCTTAGAATATTCTACAAAGTAGTCTGGACGTTGATAGACGTATATGGCCTTTATAGGTTGAAAGTTCCGCGAGTAGCATGTCCTACTTGAAAGGTGAACAAGGCTAGCCGGGTTATAGCCGTGGAGCGTTTTGCTAATAGTCGATAATCGTCGCGAGGTATGTGATTCTTCCTATCCTCTTGAGCATGATATTTTAAAAGAATATATCTAGTACGGTAGACGTACGTGTGTTAACTGAACGTGGTTTTACTGCGATGTCTTTTGACTTGAGTCTAATAATAAGAATCTTGAAGTATTTCAAAAGAATTAAGAATCGTTTTTGAAAGAAGAGTAATACTTGGTTTTAAAAGCATAAGAGTTATACTAGCTTTATGGGAAGTTAGGTATAACGACTTAAGAGAAGTAAAAAAAATGGTTTACTGATTTTAGAAGTTAAGAGACTTGATCTTAAAAGATAAGAGACTTGACTTAATTATATTAATATGAATTTTGTTAAAAAGTGTGAAACCTCATTCGTGAGTAATGAGTACTTGGTTTGTAAAAGGAATAATGTTTCTTGATTTCTAAATCGAATAAGTATCGAACAAACCACTGCAGCGCTAATAAAGGGAAATGTATTGACTAATTAAGTATTATTAAAACCAGTAGAAAGCTCCATCTGCATAGAAGCTAAGATGAGACAAAATGATATTACATTTCCTAGATCATGGCTGCTCTAATAAGATTGTTATAAACAAGAATAACCTACTCACACATAAGGCATATGTTTCTCAAATTGTTTTAAAGGAGAATTATATTATTAAGTGACTAAGACTATGAACTACGAAACCTTTCGAAAAATGAGAAACTTGAGCATTTGAAATTAGGCAAACTTGAACGTTTGGAAAAAAATGTTGCTACTTGATTTTACAAAGAGAAGTGTTTTCGTTTACTTAAAAAGATAGTCACTCTATTTTTATACTACGGGTATTGTGTGACTTTTGTGAAAGAAACGGATCTTTTAAAGAGTTAGTGTATGAAGTACTTTGGGGATAAAAACCCGAGCTTGATTGACATAAAGTAGAAAGTACCTTGTGTGAATAACTTGACTATGTTGGTTTGTGATAGCCTTGCAATACTTTCTTGTTGGTTTGATAAATAAACATGTTAGGATGCTACGTGTGTTAGTGTCTTGTAATGTTGGGTAAGGGGGTTTCCCTTGATTGTGCTTATGTTGTTTAACGATAAGCCGTTATGTTAGTATTATATCACTCACCTTGACTTGATCCCGGGGGTTAAGCTGCCCTCCGATGCGGGGTATAGCTCAGGCGGTCTGCGACCATTATTCGAGACTACCTCATGCGGGTCCAGGGGACCTATGCGGAGCTACGAGAGTTCCAGGTTAGTGTGCGGCCTTTGTGGTCATGCGGTCTATGTGGCCATGCGGACGGCGAGTCGGGGCGTTGGGGAGTAGCTACCCTCGCGGGAATACCTGCGGGCCTATGTGAGTGGCCTATCACGGAGCTTCGGAAGTTCGAGGACTAGACACGCACATTAGATCTGCGCGAGTGGCGGCCGCCGATCATGTGGAGGTGTAGACAGATCTCATGATACAGTTTATGACCTTGTTGGTACTGTGGGTGTTAGTAGTCGGCTATGCCTTCGTACTTACCCCGTACGGTTTTATTATGACACAAGTGGGACCTGGTGTTCATGTGTATTCCTTGGTGCTTTTGTATCATAGACTGTCGGCAGTGAGGAAGGTATTCCACGGGCATGATTGATGTTGTGGGCGTGAGACCCATATTTATATTGAGTGATGACTTTGAGGCGTGAGTCCACGACTTGACATGATCGCTTATTTATTGTGAATCGTAGTTTGGTTATCATACATGTCTCTGCTTTATATAGACTACTATGATTTCATTTACTGATTTTCGATTTCACATACTGCATTTTTGTTATCGACCTCCTTCGGGGGCTGCGTCATGCCGCAGTAGAGGTACACCAGTGTTGATCCTCGCTCATAGGGTCACGATTGCGTTTGGGAAGCTCCGTTTCTCGAGGCTTATCTTGGGTATAGTCCTGTCGTTGTAGGTACTTACATTCGGGGTATGGAGGGCCCCTGTCCGCCATTGTTGTTATATCATTCTTAGAGTGCAGAGTATCTTGTGTGGCGTAATTTGTAAACGGGATGTAACTGTTCGGATTTAAGTTTTTATATATATATATGCCGAAAGGCAACTTTTTTCAGATAACTGTTTCATATTTCATGTCTTGTTTTATGTTCCGCTGATTACTCTGATGTATGTCTACTTGGGTGCCCGGGGTAAGGCACCAATCACGGGCCCGGGTTCGGGTCGTGACAAAAGTGGTATCAGAGCAGTTAATCCTCGGAAAGTGTCTACAGACCGTATCTAGTAGAGTCTTGATTATCGGTGTGTTGTGCACCACACCAATAATCAGGAGGCTATAGAATATTTAGGATTGGTTTTCATTCTTCTCACTCTGAGATCGTGCCTTAGAGCTGTGTTATAAGTTAGACCCCTCTAACGTATTTCTTTCCCTTACCGTTATGCCTCCGCGTAAGGAAAACTGGGCCCAGAAGGGCAAGACAGCCGAGGGAGCTGCGAATAGAGCACAGAGGGTTACGAGGGCACAGGGCCAATCATCACCTGGGGTGGTGCTTCATTCGGGGAGTTCTGCGACGTCACCAGCCCCAGCAGAGTTTAGCACAGCGGCAACAGTTTCTACTGCGGCCATGATATATGAGCCTTCAGTTCCACGACCGGGAACAGAGAATATGGGTTACAAAGGAATGGACCTGTTACTAGCTATGGAGTTAGCAACCAGAGAGTATATTATGTATCGATTTATCACGGGTCTTGATTACTATCTAAGAGGGGGTTGCACAAGAGTGGCCCTTCAGTCAGGCTTGCGCATGGCCTGTGTACGGGCTTATGCGCAGCAGGCCGAGAAACGTAAGGATCGACGGGTTAACCAAGATCAGCAGAGGAGGGCCAGAACAGCAGGGTCCTTTGGTAACTTTCGAGGCGGACCTTCTCAGCAGCAGACTGGTTACGCGCCTCCGCCAGATCAGAGTGGTCCTCCACAAGGTTCAGGACGTTCGAGGTATGCCGGAGTTGGTCAGAGCTCGTGGCTTCCGGTTCACAACTATCGTAGGTTCCAACGGCCGGATTCGATTTTCCCAGTGTTCACAGCAGCGGCGTCATCCCGGGGAATGTCATCTTTTTGTTGGTGCTTGTTTTACCTGCGACCGTCCGGGCCGTGTGTCGAAAGGATGTCCTAGTAGGAGGGATGTAAGTAGGAGGACTCAGCCTACCAGATCAGTTACGGATTCAGTGGTTCGGAGAGGAAGGGGTGTTAGCCAGAGGAGGCCACCCCCACCTCGGTGTGGTCGTTGTGGTAAGTGTCATTGTGGGGAGTGTCGTGCTTCTTCGACAGCTTGTTATGCTTGCGGCCAGCATGGCCATTTTGCGAGAAATTGTCCGACCAGAGGTGGCGCGGATGTAGAGACTCAGCCTTCGGGATCAGTGGCTAGTTCATCATTTTTCCTAGCTATGCGCCCAACAGGGCAGGATTGATTAGAACGACAGAGGGGAGTGAAACAGTAGATTCAGGTATACCCTTAACCCTCTAGAGATTGTATGTGTGATAAGATAAGTATATCTTAAGTGATATGTTCAGATAGCATTGTGTTAATTGTGATTAGAAATCATGGTTAGTTAAAAGGGTAAGATTGGGGATAGGGAAAGTGTGAGCCTTAGAGTTTTATACGTAGAGACCTTAGAGATAAGGCCATCTCGAGTAAAAGATGTATTTTTATGTTTGACCCTTATCGGAGTGCATAGTACACGTGAGATATGTTTGTGTGATAAGTCCCTGAGTGGTATGAAATGAAAGAGGGTAGTTGAGCTAAGAAGACCACTAGGTTTTCGTGACTCGATGAGGAAATTGTTCCGGATCGGGGAACAAGAGTTTTCTTGCGATAATGGGGCGGTCAGACCGACACGGGTTAACCCGCGGCCTGTATGGTGGTGGGGTCAGTTTGGGGTGGTCCCGCTTTGTGATAGGGTCACGAGGGTGTTAGGCCCAAGTTTAGTTAACCAGCGTACGAGTTCGTGGATGCGTTCGACCAGTAGTCGGGCCGATGAGGTCAGCCCATCTTATCTTTTAGTCAAGACCGTTTACTCGGCAGAGGGTTATGCGAGATGATTATATCAGGAAGGTTGTAAGGCTGCACGAGGTGCCTACCTTCACCTTATGTCAGGCAGTGGAGCCCAGGTTACGACTATTTTCTTTTTCTGGAAGTTTTACCAGGCAGGGTTAGGAACTCAGGTGAGTCTCGATGCTCGCGTTCGCCTCGAGCGGTGTTTGGATTTCAGGGGTAGCTGTGAGGATTGTTGTCTCCTGTTGAGGGAGTGTTTAATAGCTACCATATCAGTATTCAGATATCGCCTTATGACGCCTTGTAGGGGCGGAAGTATAAGTTGTCGGTCGATTTGGTTCGATATTGGCAAGGTTCAGATAGCTGGCTCATTCTTATTTCAGCAGGATGTGGATAGGGTGAAGCCTATCCAGGAGAGGTTATCGGCAGCTCAGAGTCAACAGAAGTTGTGCGAATAATCGGCGGCGGCAGGTTGACGGTGGGTCTTCTTGAAGGTACCACCCCGGAAAGGGTGTGACGAGTTTTGGAAAACAGAGGAAACTTAGCTTGAGTTACTTTGGGCCTTTTCAGGTCATGTGAAGAATAAGCCAGGTTGCCTATAGTTAGCATTGCCATCCGACGTGGGAGGCAGTGCGTCCGGTCTTTCATGTTGTTATGTTCGGAAAAGTATCGGAGATCCATCCAGAGTGTTCCCAGTTAATGATGATCAAGTTGGAGGTAGTAACCCAGAGATTTTGGAAACTGAAGCAGTAACAAAAATGTGGTAAGTTATGAGAAAGAGTTCGAGTGAACGAGAAGGGTACGACGAGTAAGGGAAGAAGCGAGCATGTGTTACGAGCATAGATGTGATCATTTCTTTTGTAAAGTGAAGGTGCGAAGGGAGTATATTTTAGACCTCGAGTGGGAGCTTTTGTAGTAATGGAGGTGATTCCTCGTGGACTTGGGTTAAAGTATTACGCGTGTGTAAATTTATGGCCAGGTGTGGCATTGGCAACTTGTTTAAGTTAAAAGGAACTTTATCGTTATCTGTATCGATAAGGAACATTCAGGACGAATGTTTCTAAGGAGGGGAGAATGTTATACCCCGTATTTCCAGAGTATGTACGTGAGGACGTACGTACGAAAGTTTTAGCCTTAAGATTAGGCAAGGGATGAAAATTTTGTTCACAACTACCGAAAAGAATCGTTTTTCGACGAAACGTTTTACAAAACTTGCGAAGGGAAAATTACGGCTATGTCATTTATATTTTTTGCGGATTTTTCTGAGAGATGAAATATTTTGGACCAACGGGAGGGTGACATGTGTCACCCTAAAAGTGGACGGCATTGTGGGCTCAAGTTGGACGATTTCTAGTCAAAGAGTTGGTAGGTTATTTTGTGATATTTTGGTGGTAGATGGATAAGGTACACTTGCCCAAATCCTCACCCTACACTTGCCCACCACTTGGCTTCATCTTGGCCATTGATTTCCCTATAAATACCCCCCTTTGTTGAAGACTTCTTCATCCACAACACAACTTTCTAAGTCTTGAAAAATCCTTCCCTCCCTTGTAGTGAAGCTCTCGTCCAAAGAGCACCCCTCCCCCTTGAGAAGGCCTTTTGGCCGAGAGTACCCCCCCTTACCTTGAGAGTTGTTCTCGTAAATACACCCCCCCTTGGTAGAAAATACTCTCCAAGTATTGTTACTATTCCAAAATACCTTGGCCCAAATACCTTGTAGTATTCCAAGGTTACACCTATACTAAAATCCCAGAAATACTACTATACTTCCTTGATCCAAAAGCGAAACCCTAAGGAAAATCTTCACAGTTGGTTGAAGTATTAAGAAGAAGTTGCGTAGAACTTCTAAGGGTTGTTTGGAGCGGGTTGGAGCACCCGGAGTAGGAGCTAAACGTTGCTCAGGATCGACATTAAATCTTGGATAATTTTGGGCTTATCGAGGTAAATACTCTTGTCCTTATATTGTAATTGGAAATTATGGAAATTGCATACTGTAGTAGTATAGAAATGAATATAAGATTCATAGAAGAGAATTGAACTGTAATAGGAGGATATTACAGAAAAGACTTGAACTGAAATCACATCAGAAGAATATAAAAGAAGAAGATTAAACTATACTTACATAGGATTTGTATTTCTGATGAACTTGTGTAGTTTAAAGGGTATGGAAGTGCTTGCCGATTTTCCGTAGAAAAGAGAACCCCCGCTTAGAATATTCTCTGAGTAGTGCGGGCGTTGATAGACGTATATGGCCTTTATAGGTTGAAAGTTCCGCGAGTAGCATGTCCTACTTGAAAGGTGAACAAGGCTAGCCGGGTTATAGCCGTGGAGCGTTTTGCTAATAGTCGATAATCGTCGCGAGGTATGTGATTCTTCCTATCCTCTTGAGCATGATATTTTAAAAGAATATATATAGTACGGTAGACGTACGTGTGTTAACTGAACGTGGTTTTACTGCGATGTCTTTTGACTTGAGTCTAATAATAAAAATCTTGAAGTATTTCAAAAGAATTAAGAATCGTTTTTGAAAGAAGAGTAATACTTGGTTTTAAAAGCTTAAGAGTTATACTAGCTTTATGGGAAGTTAGGTATAACGACTTAAGAGAAGTAAAAAGAATGGTTTACTGATTTTAGAAGTTAAGAGACTTGATCTTAAAAGATAAGAGACTTGACTTAATTATATTAATATGAATTTTGTTAAAAAGTGTGAAACCTCATTCGTGAGTAATGAGTACTTGGTTTGTAAAAGGAATAATGTTTTACTGATTTCGGAAATCAGAATAAGTATCGAACAAACCACTGCAGCGCTAATAAAGGGAAATGTATTGACTAATTAAGTATTATTAAAATCAGTAGAAAGCTCCATCTGCATAGAAGCTAAGATGAGACAAAATGATATTACATTTCCTAGATCATGGCTGCTCTAATAAGATTGTTATAAACAAGAATAACCTACTCACACATAAGGCATATGTTTCTCAAATTGTTTTAAAGGAGAATTATATTATTAAGTGACTAAGACTATGAACTACGAAACCTTTCGAAAAATGAGAAACTTGAGCATTTGAAATTAGGCAAACATGAACGTTTGGAAAAAAATGTTGCTACTTGATTTTACAAAGAGAAGTGTTTTGGTTTACTTAAAAAGATAGTCACTTTATTTTTATACTACGGGTATTGTGTGACTTTTGTGAAAGAAAGGATCTTTTAAAGAGTTAGTGTATGAAGTACTTTGGGGATAGAAACCCGAGCTTGATTGACATAAAGTAGAAAGTACCTTGTGTGAATAACTTGACTATGTTGGTTTGTGATAGCCTTGTAATACTTTCTTGTTGGTTTGATAAATAAACATGTTAGAATGCTACGTGTGTTAGTGTCTTATAATGTTGTGTAAGGGGGTTTCCCTTGATTGTGCTTATGTTGTTTAACGATAAGTCGTTATGTTAGTATTATATCACTCACCTTGACTTGATCCCGGGGGTTAAGCTGCCTCCGTCACGGGGTATAGCTCGGTGATGCAGGACTATGATTCGAGACTACCTGCCGGTCGGGGACCTATGCGCGAGCTACGAGTTCGTGTTAGTGTGCGGCCTTTGTGGTCATGCGGTCTATGTGGCGTGCGGACGGCGAGTCGGGGCGTTCGGGAGTAGCTACCCTCGATGCGGGAATACCTCATGCGGGCCGATGTGAGTGGCCTATGCGGAGCTTCGGGAAGTTCGGGACTAGGCACGCGCATTAGATCTGCGGGCGAGTGGCCAACCGATCATGTGGCGGTCTAGACAGATCTCGATACGATTTATGACCTTGTTGAGTGCATGGGTTTTAGTAGTCGGCTACGCCTTCGTACTTAACCAGTATGATTTTATTATGACACAGGTGGGTCGTGGTGTTCATGTTTATTCCTTGGTGCTTTTATATCATGAAGCCATGGCGGTGAGGAAGGTATTCCACGCATGATTGATGTTGTGGGCGTGAGACCCATATTTATATTGAGTGATGACTTTGAGGCGTGAGTCACGACTTGACATATCGCTTATTTATTGTGGCGTAGTTTGGTTATCATACATGTCTCACCTTTATATAGACTACTATGATTTCATTTCTGATATTTTGATTTCACATACTCGGTACTGTTATCGACCTCCTTCGGGCTGCGTTCATCTGCGAGTAGAGATACACCAGTGTTGATCCTCGCTCATAGGGTCACAGTTCAGCGTTTGGGAAGCTCCATTTCTCCGGAGGCTTATCTTGGGTATAGTCCCCTGTCGTTGTAGGTACTTACATTTAGGGGTATGGTGGGGCCCTGTCCCGCCATTGTTGTTATATCATTCTTAGAGGTCTGTAGTACTGTTGTGGGCAGAATTTGTAAACGGGATGTAACTGTTCGGATTTAAGTTTTTATATATATATATGCCGAAAGACAACTTTTCTCAGATAACTGTTTCATATTTCATGTCTTGTTTTATGTTCCGCTGATTACTCTGATGTATGTCTACTTGGGTGCCCGGGGTAAGGCACGATCCGCGAACAGGTTGGTCGTGACAAGAATTATATTATTAAGTGATTAAAACTATGAACTACGAAACCTTTCGAAAATGAGAAACTTGAGCATTTGAAATTAGGCAAACTTGAACGTTTGGAAAATAATGTTGTTACTTAGGGAAGTGTTTTGGTTTACTTAAAAAGATAGTCACTCTATTTTTATACTACGGGTATTGTGTGACTTTTGTGAAAGGAACGGATCTTTTAAAGAGTTAATGTATGAAGTACTTTGGGGATAAAAACCCGATCTTGTTAACATAAAGTAGAAAGTACCTTGGGTGAATAACTTGATTGTGTTGGTTTGTGATAGCCTTGTAATACTTTCTTGTTGATTTGATAAGTAAACATGTTAGGATGCTACGTGTGTTAGTATCTTGTGATGTTGTGTAAGGGGGTTATTCTTGTTGTGCTTACGTTGTTAAACGTTAAGCGTTATCTTGTTATTATATCACATACCCGGCAATTGTTATCAGGGCTTGCCACCCTTGATCTGCGGTCTATCGGCTATGCGGTCTGTGTGACTATCGGCGCGGTATGCTCGAGATTGATCATTCCGTGTATTATCCGTCGAGGAGTGCCTTATGCGATGCTGTGTGACTATGCGGTCTATGTGACTATGCGGTGCGGGAGTCGAGGAGAATACCGCGGGTTAGCTACCCCGTCGCGAGGAATACCTCATGCGGGCCTATGTGTGGCTTTATGCGGGCAGCGGTATGCTCGAGTTAGGCAGCGCGCATGATACTGAGGCGAGTGGCGGCGCCGATCATGTGGTGCGGTCTAGAAAGACCTCGTGATACCGTTTATGGCATTGTTGGTACTGTGGGTCTTAGTAGTCGGCTATACCTTCGTACTTACCCCGTACGGTTTTATTATGACACAGGTGGGACCTGGTGTTCATGTGTATTCCTTGGTGCTTGTTATATCATGGATCGCGGTGAGGAAGGAATTCCACGGGCATGATTGATATTGTGGGCATGAGACCCATGGTTATATTTGAGTAATGACTTTAAGGCCGTGAGTCCCTGACTTGACATGACTGCTTACATATTGTGTATCGTAAATTGTTTATCATATATGTCTTTTGTTTATATAGACTATTATGATTTCATTTCTGATATTTTCGATTTCACATACTTGGTACTGTTATGCGACCTCCTTGAAGTGCGTTCATGCGCGGTAGAGGTACACGATCGTCGATCCTCGCTCATAGGATCACAGTTGGCGTTTTGGGAAGCTCCGTTTCTCGGAGGCTTATCTTTGGTATAGTCCACGATGTTGTAGGTATTAATGTTCATTCGGTATGGCGGGGCCTGTCCGCCATAGTTGTTTTACTTCCTTAGAGGTCTGTAGTCCCGTTGTAAAGTTGGGATATAACTGTTCACTTTGGGTTTATATATATATGCCGAAAGGCAACTTTTCCTCAGATAAACTGTGTCTCTTTTACATTGTTTCATGTTGTGTTTTTATATTCCGCTGATTACTCTGATGTATGTCTACTTGGGTACCCGGGTAAGGCACCAGTCACGGGCCCGGGTTCGGGTCGTGACAGACTCATTTCGGGTCAACCGGTGGTATGGAATGGGGTGATGTCAGTTAGAAATAGTCCCGTTATGTGATAGGGTCCCGAGGATGCCAGGCCCAAGTTTAGTTAATCGTTTTACGAGTTCGTGGATGCGTTCCACCGGAACTAGGTCGTAAGGACCGAGAAGAGCCTTAACGGGAATGTAAGTAGCAATATGGCCAAGTTTGGTTAGTAACTCCAAGGATTGGAGAACAGAAATAATATTTGAGATTTTGTACGTGTACTAGATAAGTTTGAAAGTACGTGAAAGTATGACAAGTAAGGAAAGAGAGGAACCTCTAAGAATCCCGTGTTTTTAAGACTGTAACCTTCGGGTTTTGTGAGAAGGGGTCACGGACGGAAGGTCCATTGATATGTTTACGTATGTTAGGTGGTGGCCATGTGTGGCATCGTTAGTCTTGTGGAGTATTGACTGTTAGGCATAGTATAGAGTTTATGCCGGAGTTTGTATAGCTTGACAACCGACTAAGAACATTCGAGGAAGAATGTTTCTAAGGGGGGAAGAATATTACACCCCGTAAGTCCAGGACATGTAAAAGAGAATGTACGTAAGGAATCAAGACTTGAAAATTGGTACGAAAGGAAGAATTGTTTTTCCGACGGAAAATCTTCCGAACGTCGGAAAGGAAAAATGTTCGTTGTTGAGAATTGGATTCTCAAAATGCATTATTTGAAGAGTATGGAACTCTTAACCTTATGGAAATTATTTTTACGGATTTGGTCACGTGGGGCCCACCCGAGGAATTTTACGTTTTGTAGGGCCCACGAGGGTTACAGAATTTTATGGACGAATGAGAGGGCGACACGTGTCACCCCCACAAGGTCTTGGTCGAATTAGTAAGGGGGTAAAATGTTCATTGACCATCTTGGAAGATAAGTCTTGCAAGCTTGATATAATTGACCAAGTCAACTTGCCACTTGGGCTTGATCCATGTGATCTTCATCCTAGCCACTCATGTGTTCCAATCTAAGCCATCCAATGTATTTTATATACATACTAGTAGCAAGACAAGGTCTTGAAGACTTAGAAAAATTTCACAAAATTTCTTGTCCACTATGTTGCTCTCGGCTTTGTGCCATTTAGGAAGACAAAAATTTGTAGTTTTGATCCATTATTCACAAGACTTAAACCCAAGGTTCCTAAGAGTATTATAAGGTTATCTCAATAGAAAGATTGCGGAAAGACGACGTTTTCGTATTAGTCGAAAGGCGGAACCTTAAGAAGTTCTTCAACTTTGAAGTTGGAACTTGAAGATGGGTTCTTCATAGGCCTCTAAGGAGTGCTTGGAGCGGATTGGAACATAAGGAAAGGAGCTAAGAATTTCTAAGGCGCGACTTTGAATCTTGGAAATTTTAAGGGCTTATAAAGGTATAAATCTTGTCGTTTTAGTAATTAAGATTGCTTATTGTTGTAGCTATGGATTTTAGCAAGCATGAGTTATATAGTATGAAGTTTGATAAGTATATTGACTATTGGAACCCTAATCCGAAAACTAGCATGTTTAGCTTTAAGATTACAATTCAAGTCGATTATTAGTTTAAGTTGTCGCATGTTGTTTAAAGAAGGAAATTGTAGTTGTTGAAGTTGTTCATGACTATATAACATGTTAGACCTTAGAACTTGGAATTGGAAAAGGATTGGAAAAGACTTTGAATTGTGGTTATGTAAGTTGGCCGAGAATGGCTAGTGAGCATTAAACTACTTCGTATGAATTGTGGGGCGGAATTTTACACATATAGTAAGGCGTGTAATCCCCTTTGTTTGGTTGTTGTTTTGAGCCTTAAATGTGGCGTGTTGGTTATTGTATTCGGCATTGAAAAAGGTGGCAAAGTGAGTAGAAACAAAGGAAGTGCTGCCCGATTTTCCGTAGAATTAGAGACCGTATACTTAGTATTATTCTACGTTAGAGACTAGAAGTTGATAGTCTTGTTGTGGCCATTATAGGTTGACACTTCTACGTACGGCGTATTCGGCTTAGCTTGTGGATTTAGCCGAAAAGGTATGTGAACTATCTCCTCTTCTAGCATGATTCCTTAAGATAAAGAAAGTATGGCCTACTTCTTAAATGATCCATTCCTTGGTTGTATTTGGATTGCCTAAAGTAGAAATTGTTCTATGTATTTCCTTGATTGTACTTTGATGTTTAACTTATAAGTTGTATAATCCATTGCCTTAGTGAAGTTTGGATTCTTAAAAGTGAAAGTATTTTTACTTAAAGTACATGGAGTCTTGAAAAGGAAGTGGTTTCCAAATCTTTTGGCTAGTGCCTTAGTTCCAGAACCTAAGGGTCGTTATAATGACTTTAGGGGAGTCAAAGGAGTGATTTACTTAATTGTTTTAAAAGAGGAGAAATGACATGATTTAAGAGAAGTAACTTGTTTTAAAGGTGTGAGTTACTTGAGGTTTAAAAGTAGAAGAAACTTGTTTTCTAAATATTAAGAGACTTGAAGTATTTTGAAAGTTAAGAACTTGGTTTGTAAGTATGTGATACTTGGTTTTAATTAGTATAAGTCTCTTGGTTATAAAAGGAATGAGTATGTCTAAAACCATAAAGGGTTATAACGGCTTTATGGGAAGTTGGTTATAACGACTTTATGGAAGGTTAAGAAAGTTGTCTATTTTGATTAATGGGCATAAGTTGCCTAGATTGTGAAAATGTGAAGTTACTTGATTTCAAGCTTTGAAATGAGTTTTCTAAAAGTGTAGTAACTTACTTTGAAAAATAGACACACCTTGATACTACGGGTGTTAGTATCTTGGGGTTTTACATAGAAGGAGTCTTTTGAAAAGAATGTACGTACGTAGTATTTGGATTGATTAATTGAGAATTAGTCTAAGTGTGCCTTGATAAGTACTTTGGCTTGTTTAATTGAGAATTATTCCATGTGTGCCTTGATAAGTACTTTGGCTTGTTTAATTGAGAATTATTCCATGTGTGCCTTGATAAGTACTTTGGCTTGATTAATTGAGAATTAGTCTAAGTGTGCCTTGATAAGTACTTTGGCTTGTTTAATTGAGAATTATTCCATGTGTGCCTTGATAAGTACTTTGGCTTGATTAATTGAGAATTAGTCTAAGTGTGCCTTGATAAGTACTTTGGCTTGTTTAATTGAGAATTATTCCATGTGTGCCTTGATAAGTACTTTGGCTTGATTAATTGAGAATTATTCTAAGTGTGCCTTGATAAGTACTTTGGCTTGATTAATTGAGAATTAGTCTAAGTGTGCCTTGATAAGTACTTTGGCTTGTTTAATTGAGAATTATTCCATGTGTGCCTTGATAAGTACTTTGGCTTGATTAATTGAGAATTAGTCTAAGTGTGCCTTGATAAGTACTTTGGCTTGTTTAATTGAGAATTATTCCATGTGTGCCTTGATAAGTACTTTGACTTGATTAATTGAGAATTATTCTAAGTGTGCCTTGATAAGTACTTTGGCTTGATTAATTGAGAATTAGTCTAAGTGTGCCTTGATAAGTACTTTGGCTTGTTTAATTGAGAATTATTCCATGTGTGCCTTGATAAGTACTTTGGCTTGTTTAATTGAGAATTATTCCATGTGTGCCTTGATAAGTACTTTGGCTTGATTAATTGAGAATTAGTCTAAGTGTGCCTTGATAAGTACTTTGGCTTGTTAATTGAGAATTTCCTATGTGTGCTGGTACTAGTCGGTTGTGTGCTAGTGGTATATCATTCATTTCGGGGTCATTCCCCGGGTTTGAGGCATTTGCATATTCCGTGGATTTGCTACCCACGATGCGAGGAATACCTCATGCGAGTCATGAGCTTATGCGGGTGAAATAGTCCCGTGTGGCGGGTCCACCTATCTGCGAGAATACCTCGTGCAGTGCATGGGGCTTATGCGGGTGAAATAGTCCCATGCGAGGAATACCTCACGCGGGTCCACGCGACCTATGCGGGTGAAATAGTCCCAGGAGTAGGATTGCTTAATGATATTGCGGGCAGGTGGTCCTGCTTTGATCGTGAGCTTCCTAGTTTATATTGTAAGTATACTACTATTTACTCTCATGATTGCAAGGTTCAGTGTGCTTACTGATGTTGTATTATATCATGGACTGCCGGCAGTGAGGAAGGATTCCACTGGCATGATTGATATTATGGGCGTGAGACCCATGGATATATTTGAGTAATGACTTTGAGGATCGTCCACGACTTGATATATTGCTTATGTATTGTGTCGTAGGTTGGTTATCATACATGTCTCTGTTTTGTTAGACGTTATGATTTCATTACGCATACTGCTGCTTCACATACTTGGTACATTCTTCCCGTCTTGACCTCGCCCGGGGTTGCGTTCATCTGCGAGTTTAGGTACGATTTGATGATCGGCAGTGTAGGACCACCTCGGAGTTTTGGATAGCTCCTTACATTGGGAGTTTATCTTTTTGGTATAAGTTCTTTCAGTACAGGCTTTTGTACAGTTATGGGTACGGCGGGGCCTTGTCCCGTCATAGTTCAGTATAACTCTTAGAGGTCTGTATTCATATGTGGGATTGGACTCATGCACCGTGTAGTGTCTTTTGTTTATGTATATTATGACAGCCTTGTCGGCTTTGCCTTGCACGTATGTTGGTTTTAAAAAAAAAAAGAGGTGTTATTTAAATTTCTGCAGTTTACTTAGTTGTTAAGGTAGAAGGGTGCCCAGGTAGGGCACCAGTCACGGGCCCGGGGTTCGGGGCGTGACAATATCAAATAGGCCTAGATTGTCAAAATCTTGTACGTCTACCGTACTATACATTTACAACTTATTCATGCTCAAGAGATAAGAAAGTTCCACATACCTCTTCGGTTTAATCCACTTGCTAAGTCCAATTCGCCGTACGTAGTATGTCAACCTATAATGACCATAGTACGTCTATTAACTTCTAGTTTCAAACATAGAATATTCCAAGTGCAAAGTCCCTAAATTCTACGGAAAATCGGTAAACACTTCCTTTGTTTCTACATACTTTGCCACCTTTTTCAAGGCCGAATTCAATAACCAAACACGCCACATTTAAGGCCCAACAAAGTAGCTAACAATAGGGGATTACACGCTTAATCAAGACATGTAAAATTCCGCCCCACAATATATAACAAACTAGTCTAAACTACAATGTCAATTCGGCAATTTGGGCAACAATACCAATTCTTATCCAATTTCCATTTCAATCCAAGTTGTTAGCATAACATGATATCAAGTCGCAATCGATTATAACTATTATAATCTTCAAGTAAGTAACATGCGACGATTCTAATAAACGACCAAATTGTAATTCAATTTCAAATGACTCAACATGTCATTTTCGGATTTGAGCTTCCAAATTTCCATAACACTTATCAATCTTCATAACACATATCACATGATCATTTCTAACTTATAATAACATGGAATCTTCAATTACAAAAGTAAGACGAAGATTATACCTCATTTAGCCCAAATATGATCCAAGACTACAAGTCGATCCTTAGCAACTTTAGCTCCTCCTTTCGACGTTCCAATCCACTCCAACCAACTCTTAGCAGCTTATGAAGAACTCATCTTCAAGTTCCAACTTCAAAGTTGAAGAGCTCCTTAGGTTTTCGACTTGCGACTAATACGAAAACACCATTTTCCGGGATCTTTCTATTGAGATAACCTTACAATACCCTTAGGAACCTTGGTTTAAAGTATTGTGAATTTAGGACAAAAATTGCAAAATTTCTTCTTCCAAAAAGGGCTAATGCCGTGAGCTCTCTAAAAGAGCAAGAGCAAGATTTCATTTTTTTTCTAAGTGTGGAGAATGACAAAGTCTTGCACTACTAGTGTACATATATAACATAATGGAGGGTCAAGATTAGTACAATTGTGTGGCTTAGATGAGTTTCACAAGGATCAAGCCAAGTGGCCCTTTGACAAGTCAACAATGTCAAGCTCTTTGTCTTTGCAAGACTTGGTCTTTTAAATTATGGTCAAATGACCATTATAACCATGCAAATTTCGTCCAAGACCACTAAGGGGGGTGACACGTGTCGCCCTCCCACTCGTCGTAATATTCGTTTTCCGACAAATTCCAAAATTTCCGATAAATTTTTACTCGTCTCAAGTCTTAACATTTTTGAGTTCTTCCGTACGTTCTTATAAACATATCCTGAAATTCCGGGGTGTAACATTCTTCCCCCCTTAGAAACATTCGTCCCCGAATGTTCTTTCGGGAGTCAAACTTAAAGATAGTGACATAGTCTTCTTTTACAACCCCTACATACCAATAATACCACACGAGGCCACACCACAATACTCATACTAAAATGTCAAGCTGAACCCCATGTGTCAACGTCGGTTATCTGCATAAAGCTTCTGCTGACTCTAAGCTTACTAATAATCTTTCCCGGATAAGCTTCGCCTTATCCACAGCCCGCTGAATCAAGTCTGGACCAAATAACTGAACCTCACCTATGTCGAACCATCCAACCAACGATCTACACTTTCTTACATACAAGGCCTCATACAGGGCCATCTGAATACTGGAAGGGTATCTGTTATCGTACGTAAAACAACAAGAGGCAATTAACCCTCCCGACTATTTCTGAAATCAAGAACACAGGCCATGACCTATCTTGAGTGCTGGATAGTACGCTCTACTGTCGTCGATGCGAGGGTGTAATGCAACGAGACTCACTGTGTCCCTAAAACCCTTCGAAAAACCTCGAAGTTATCATGTCGAGCTCATCTGCGACATCATAAACGTAGGAACCCGTGCGGTCTCACAATCCACGCTATAAAAGCTAGCACGAACCTCGGTAGAGTAAGTGGTCCTAACCGAAGAACACGATTGGTTTCGTCGACTTATTTACCATGACCCCAGGAGTCGCACTTCCTCCGATGCGATGCCACCTGTAACAAGATCCATTTTAATTACCTCTCATATCTAAGTCGGGGTCTAAATCACCTGTAATAGCCCACTGGCTTCTGGTGTTCAACCATGACCTGCTACTAATTCGGATATTCAGCAACAACTCTGCTACGTCCCTTTTAGGTCATCTTACCCATACATACATCCGAGGTCACGACACAACTTAGTCGACCAGAACAATTTGAGTAATAATCATTGTATGCCTCCTAAAACCTGTGACTAGTCTGCGGCAGACCTACACACAATCTATCCTCATATCACAGCACCTCATCCGGTGCTACTCAAACAGGCTCTTCTCTTCTCGGAGAGCCGTATCTCGATACCGTATTATCACTAGATCCTCATATTGTCGCCTCTTTACCTCCTCAACGACGGAAGACTCGGCAATCTCTCGGATCTAAACTTCATTAACCTTGGAAACAAATAATCGAACCCCTCGGCTCGGTAGCTGATAAATCTCACGGACGCGTCACATCTGCTCGGCTGCCCATCCGCGACTACCCATATATCCACGACTAAGAGTATCTGTAACTGTCTTGGCCTTCCCCGGTTGGTATAGGATATCAATATCACAATTTAGGGGGGAAATATTTCCTTGATCTCGCCAAGTAGTAACCCGATTATTTCCTCCCAGTTCGTAGAGCTTATAGCCAGGTGTTCAACCTCAATTCATGGTATTACATAATCTAATGACTTGTCAAAATTTCTTATCGTTCGAGTGTGTACTCGTCTATCCTTTATAATTCATTTCAAGTTATCCTAGGGTCCCTTACCCCTCCGTATTTCCTTACTATCTTTCTCGTCAGTATAGATGCTACCACCTTCCCTCGAGGTGTTCTTACTGCCCATATTTACTAATGGTCTTTACACTAGTCTAGGGTAAACATATCTCGTGCAACTTACATAACCATAGTTGTATTTTCTTTTATCATTCTTGTCATAACCTTACCTTATGCTCATTATTAGCAAAAAGTATTTCTATCTTGATTCATAATCGTACAGTTTTATACAAGCGTACAACCTGCATTTATATCTTTACGATACTTCCTCGACCAATTCGTACGTCGTTCTTAATTACCCCAACACAACACGTTTCCCACGGTTATCCACAACTGTAACCTATGGCGTGACGATACCGAAGACCTTACCAATCTCCTATCCTTCGTCTAACAACATGGGTACACATATCCCCATAATACGCAAAACTGTCCTTTTACGTGGGGGAGAGAACTTATCTCTCTATCAAAATCTAAATCATCAAGCGACACCTTAAACGTATAGATTTTCAAAATCTACCAACGATGTCTTCTATTTTCTGCAGCAACACTCGTACTTATCTTATTCTTGCTTGCGCACTACCCTGAACTTATCCGGAAGGTCGTGGCCCTGACCGCCACACCAAACCAACTCCAAGTACATCCAAGGGCACTTAGCATAAACTCCTTCAAATTCGAGTATTTCTTACTTTCTGCATTAATTTACCTCCACTGAACAAGTCACACAGACTTACTAAAATCAACAATGTCAAATAATGAAGGATAATTCACTGTTTACCACCACTTCTCTTCCTTCTCACTCGATAACCGGCTTACCGGGAAACTGGTACCGAATCAATCTCTCTCTGTAGTCCACGTTGGCATAACAAGAGGCCAACTAGCCCGTACTCATAATGACCTCAATGTCTGCCATAACAGCTCTGCTAGGGTCCAATGACTGTATCATTACCGGCAATTATTACCTAACCGCTCAGCTACCACCCAACACTCACGGGTGTAGTCACCTCGAAAGGTCCTCATGGATTCCGGTTCCATTTCTTTACACTTGGTTGCTCTCTTTCTTACTGGTCGTACTCTTCTCGTACTTCCAAACTTATTGTAGCGTACGTACATAGCCTTCATATTGATTCGGGCCTCCAATCTTTGGAGTTACTATTCTAAACAACCTAAGGCCATTTCCGGCTCTCACAACCTGTGTTATACCCCGTATTTCCCGAGTATGTACGTAAGGACGTACAAAAAAAAAATTCGAATTTGAGGATTAGGCTTGGCCGAAATTTATTTGTTCACAACACCCGGTTAGAGTCGTTTTTCGACGAAACGTTTTCACAGCTTTCGTAGGGGAATTTCCGGCTATGTCATTTATAATTTTTGCGGAAATTTACGAGAGACGCAACAATTTTGACCAACGGGAGGGTGACATGTTTCACCCACAATGGCCTTGAGTGAAGCGGTAATGGTGGACGAAAAAGAGAGCTTTAGTTGGTAGGATATTTTGTGCAAGTTGTGTGGTAGATGGATAAGGTACACATGGTGGAAATCTAGCCCTACACTTGCTATACACTTGGATGCATCTTGGCCATTGGTTGGCCTTTGCTTGACCTATAAATACCCCACCCTTTGGAAGACTTCTTCATCCAAAAATCTTCCTAAGTCTTGAAGTTCTCTTCCTCCCTCCCTTGTGTAGTTAAATCCACCACACCCTCCTCTTTGAGAGCCCTTGGCAGAGCCACCCCACTCCCTTTGTGGTGTTTCTTGTGAGGTACCCACACTGCTAGTTGCTTTCGTATAATACCCCCCTTTGTGGTGTAGAAATACTCTCCTAGTATTGTTATAATGTCCAAATACCTTGGCCCAAATACCTTGTAGTATTCCCAAGGTTACACGTATACAAGCCCAGAAAATACCGTTATACTTTCCCTCAGTCACTAAAACGAAACCCTAAGGAAATCTTCACCCGTTGTTGAAGTTGTAAGTAGAAGTTGGTTAGAACTTCTAAGGGTAGTTGGAGCGGGTTGGAGCGCACGGAGTTGGAGCTAAACCTTGCTCAGGAGCGACTTTAAACTAGGATAATTTTGGGCTTATCGAGGTAAATATCTTGTCCCTCTATTGTAATTGGAAATTACATATTGTTGAATATATAGTTGAAGTATACTATATAAATAACTGAACGTAGTAGTCGGCAATGTCTTTTGACTTAAGCCTGAATAATACTTACGGCAATGTCTTGCGACTTAAGCCTGAATTTAAATAAGAGAACTGAACTGTATTACAGTAGACTTGTGTAGTAGTACCGTGGAGTAGAATTGTACCCGTTAGGGTTAGATGTATAACCCCCCCCTGGTTGGCTTGATAGCCGGCCTCGATAGAGGAGGAGATTAACGCTGTTGCGGGAGAGTCTTTGCCAAATTTTCTGTAGAAATATGGAACTTGTGTCTAAGATATTAATAGGCGCTTTGTGGCCTCTATAGGTTGTAGTACTACGTGTGGAGTGATCTGCTTGACTGAGAGTGTAGCCGACGGTTTGAGGTACTTGGAGCGTTTTGCTTTTTGTCGATAATCGTCGAGGTATGTGAACCTCTTCCTATCTCTTCTAGCATGATATGTGTGAACTATGTAGTACGGTGAGCGTACATGTGCTAATTGTTTTGATTGGTTTAAAACATAAAGTGTTATAACGGCTTTATGGGAAGTCGGTCATAATAGCTTTATGTGGATAAGCAAATACCTTGTGGTTTTAAAAGGTAAGCGATTTGAATAATAACTGACTTGATATGTGTTAATAAAGAACTTGAAGTATTTCAAAAGATTTATGAATCGTTTTGAAAGAATGAGTATTACTTGGGTTTTGAAAGCTTAAGAGTTATACTAGCTTTTTGGGAAGTTAGGTATAACGGCTTAAGAATGTTTCTAGATGTTAGAAGTTAAGAGACTTGATCTTATAAGATAAGAGACTTAACTTATTTGTTTTAATGTGGATGTTTGTGTGAAACCTCATTCGTGAGTAATGAGTACTTGGTTTTATTTAAGGGATAATGTTTCTTGATTCGAAATCAGAATGTGTATCGACAGACCACTGCAGCGTTAATAAAGGAAAATGTATTGAATAATGATGTATCGTATTAAAACCAGTAGAAACCTCCATCTGCATAGAAACTAAGATGAGACAAAATGATATTACATTTCCTAGATCATGGCTGCTTAATAAGATTGATTATAAACAAGAATAACCTACTCACATATAAGACATATGTTTCTCAAAACGTTTAAAGGAGAATTATGTTTTAAAGGATTAAAACTATGAACTACGAAACCTTTTCTAAAATGAGAAACTTGAGCATTTGTAATTAGGCAAACCGGAACTTTAGGAAAAGAATGTTGGTACTTGAGTTTAAAAAGAAAGTGTTCTGGTTTACTTAATAATGTGAATCACTCTAGTTTTATACTACGGGTATCGGGTGACATTTATAAAATGAATGTATCTCTTTTAAAAGGATTTACCGTATGTAGTACTTTGGGGTTAAAAACCCGGACTTTGGCATAAAATGAAAGTACTTTGAGTTGTGTGAAACTTGCCTATGCTTGTTGTTGTGAAACTTGCCTATGCTTGTTGTTGTGAAACTTGACCATGTTACGTGTGATAGCCTTGTTGTGCAAGTACTGTGTTCACTTGATTACCGGTTCACCCGAATGTATTTCACTTGATTAGGTTTACGGGAATGTATTTCACTTGATTAGGTTTGCAGAATGTATTTCACTTGATTCTGGGTTCACCGGAATGTATTTCACTTGACCAGGTTCATCCGAATGTATTTCACTTGATTAGGTTCACCCGAATGTATTTCACTTGACGACCAGGTTCATCAGAATGTATTTCACTTGACTCTGGGTTCATTCAGAATGTATTCCACTCGACTTGGCATGTTGCTTTTATGTTGTGAGCGTAGTTTGGTTATCATACATGTCTCTGCTTTATATAGACTATTATGATTTCGATTCTGATGATTTCTGATTTCACATACTTTACTGTTATCTTGACCTCGCCCGGGGTTGCGTTCATCTGCGAGTAAAGGTCATCGATCGCCGATCCATTATAGGATCACATTCGGCGTGTTGGGAAGCTCCGTTTCTCGGAGGCTTATCTTTTGGTATGTGTTCCACTGAGTTGTAGGTTCTTGTACATTCGGGGTATGGCGGGGCCTGTCCGTCATAGTTGTCGTAAATCTTAGAGTGCAGAAGCTGTTGTTGTGGCGAGTTTGTAAAAGGACAATGTTCGGGTATTTATGTATATATATGATGAAGGCAAGCTGTTTTGGTTGCTTTGTTTATTTATCTTGTCTCTTAATTCATGTTCATGTTTTTATTTCCATTGATTTTCTCGATGTTGTATCACTAGGGTGCGGGGTAAGGCACGATCCGGGCAGGTTGGTCGTGACAAAAGTGGTATCGAGCGATTAGTCCTCGGAAAGTGTCTGAACCGTGTCTAGTAGAGTCTTGATTATCGGTGTGTTGTGCACCATCTATGTCGTGAGGCTATAGGACATTTAGGATTGGTTTCCATTCTTCTCATTACGAGATCGTGCCTTAGGCATGTGATAAGTTGGACCCTCGATGTATTTCATTTTACGATTATGCCTCCGCGTAAGGCAACCAGACCGAGCGGGCAAGGCGGCCGAGGCGCTAGTGGGATCTGAGAGAGAATGCGAGCGCGAGCGGTCGATACGAGCGATGCTTCCGGCGGCGGGTTTCGTGGCCGCCAAGGCCAGCGAGTTTAGAGCGCGGCGGTGGCTGCGAGACTCTGATACACGAGCCTCGATCCACGGCTGGAAGCGGATGAGATAAGTACAAGAGATGGCGATTCGCGGCGGTCGTGGCGAATATGAGATCGGTGAATCTGGCCGATTCCGGCCCGTGCACCGTAGTTCACCCGGCGAGCGATTTGAGGCTACGTGACTTTACGAGTTGTAGCGCCGATGTTCTATGGATCGAGAGGCGAGGCGACCCTCGGGAGTTTATCAAGCGACTCTGACGGATCGTGAGTGATCGAGCCTCGAAGCGAGTCGGTGGTATTAGGTTCGCATCAGTGCGTGATCTGCGATTGGTAGTTTGATTCGTGGGAGTTGTCGGGAAGAGCATGCACCTCGGCCGTATGGGGCGAGTTCTCGAGGCTTTTCTTGCACATTTCTTGCCCCACGGATGAGAGGGCTCGGTAAGCAGATTTTTGACGTTGGCGGGGCAGGCGGGCGGTTAGAGAGTACAATGTGGAGTTCGACTCTTTAGCTCGGTATGTCCCAGCGTAATGGCGATATGGAGGGCCAGTACACCGCTACGTCACCGGCTGGATGAGTACTTGGCGAGCTTGTTGGTGTAGCCGCCCGGTAGGGCATGGACATTGCCGCATGCGAGCTCATGCACTAGGATGTGAGGCACGGAGAGATCGACGGAATGGCCGAGTCGGCGAAGAGGCGGGGCGAGGTCCTTTGGTAACTTTCAAGGCGGACCGCCGCCAGTGAGCTAGTTATGTACCTCCACGATGCAGTGGTCCCCGCGATCGTCGGGGCGTTGGGGTATTCGGGGCTGAGTCGAGCTCGGGGCTTAGTTCACAAATATACATGGGTTCTAGCCAGCGGGATTCATGTCCCCCTCAGTGTGCACGATGTGGCAAACATCATCCCGGGGAATGTCGTCTTTCGCGGTGCTTGCTTCACTGCGGCCGTCGAGCCATGTGACAGAAGGCGTGCTTATAGGAGAATGCCGCGGCTTAGCGCGACTGCGGATCGATGGCGAGTTCATCGCGCCTACGATTATGCGCCTGCGGTGATTTACGATTAGAGTGGAGCGGTAGCCGGTATATCCTTAACCCTCTAGAGGCGTGTAAGTTTTGATGTTATGTGAATGTGTTAGGTGTTATGTTCGGATAGCTTTGTGCTAAAATGTGATTTAGGACCCTGGTTGGGGAAAAAAAAAAAAAAGGTAAGCACAGGGTGAGGAATGATGAACCTTAGAATATTACAGTTGAGACCTTAGATGTAAGTGTCTTGGGTACAAGATTTTTGCGAGTGATCCTTGTCGAGTGCATTTTATGCCTAGAAAGTATTGTGTGATAAGTCACAGGTTGGATAAATGAAAGTGGTATCTTTCATGATGTGATTTAGCAAGATTGTTCCGTGTCGAGGAGCAAGGTTGGCGCGACGATGGGGCGGGTTGGGGCCGTGTTGCGGGCCAACCCGCGGCTGTTCAGTGGGGTCGGCTCAGGTGGTCCCGCGGTGGTAGGTCACGCGGGTGCTAGGCCCAAGTTTTGGTAACCATCGTATGAGTTCGTGGATATGTTCGACTGAAGCGGTCGTGAAGGCCGGGAATGGCCTTAAGGAAGAGTGCGTGTGTTATGTTTGTGGCCATGTGTGGCAGTGGAAACTTGTTAGAAGAACTTCATCTTTTTCCGCCTTGAGAAGGAACATTCGGGACGAATGTTTCTAAGGAGGGGAGAATGTTATACCCCGTATTTCAGAGTATATGCGTGGGGCGTACAAAAAAATTAATTTGAGGATTAGGCTTGGCGAAATTTATTTGTTCACAACACCGGTTAGAGTCGTTTTTGAAAGCGTTTTCCACGACTTTCGTAGGGAATTTCCGGCTATGTCATTTATAATTTTGCGGAATTTTCCGAGAGGCGAAACATTTTGGACCAACGGGAGGGTGACATGTGTCACCCTCATTAACATGAGTGAAGCGATAATGGTGGGCGAAAAAGAGGCTTTAGTTGGTAGGATATTTTGTGCAAGTTGTGTGGTAGATGGATAAGGTACACATGGTGGAAATCTAGCCCTACACTTGCTATACACTGGATGCATCTTGGCCATTGGTTGGCCTTTGCTTGACTATAAATACCCACCCTTTGGAAGACTTCTTCATCCAAAAATCTTCCTAAGTCTTGAAGTTCTCTTCCTCCTCCCTTGTGTAGTTCGTCCACCACACCTCCTCTTTGAGAGCCATGGCGAGAGCCACCCACTCCCTTTGTGGTGTTTCTTGGTGAGGTACCCACTGCCTAGTTGCTTTAGTATAATACCCCTTTGTGGTGTAGAAATACTCTCTAGTATTGTTATAATGTCCAAATACCTTGGCCCAAATACCTTGTAGTATTCCCAAGGTTACACGTATACAAGCCAGAAAATACCGTTATACTTTCCTCGATCACTAAAAGCGAAACCACTAGGAAATCTTCACCCGTTGTTGAAGTTGTAAGTAGAAGTTGGTTAGAACTTCTAAGGGTAGTTGGAGGCGGGTTGGAGCGCGGAGTTGGAGCTAAACCTTGCTCGGAGCGACTTTAAACTAGGATAATTTTGGGCTTATCGAGGTAAATATCTTGTCCTCTATTGTAATTGGAAATTACATATTGTTGAATATATAGTTGAAGTATACTATATAAAGAATGAACGTAGTAGTCGGCAATGTCTTTTGACTTAAGCTGAATAATACTTACGTGATGTCTTGCGACTTAAGCACAATTTAAATAAGAGAAGCGACGTATTACAGTAGACTTGTGTAGTAGTGCAGTGGGTAGAATTGTACGTTAGGGTTAGATGTATAACCCCACTGGTTGGCTTGATGGCGGCCTCGATAGAGAGGAGATTAACGCTTATTTGTTGCGGGGAAATCTTGCCAAATTTTACGTATAAATATGGAACTTGTGTCTAAGATATTAATAGGCGCTTTGTGGCCTCTATAGGTTGTAGTACTACGTGTGGAGTGATCTGCTTGACTGAGAGTGTAGCCGACGGTTTGAGGTACTTGGAGCGTTTTGCTTTTTGTCGATAATCGTCGCGAGGTATGTGAACCTCTTCCTATCTCTTCTAGCATGATATGTGTGAACTATGTAGTACGGTAGACGTACATGTGCTAATTGTTTTTGATTGGTTTAAAACATAAAGTGTTATAACGGCTTTATGGGAAGTCGGTCATAATAGCTTTATGTGGATAAGCAAATACCTTGTGGTTTTAAAAGGTAACTGATTTGAATAATAACTGACTTGATATGTGTTAATAAAGAACTTGAAGTATTTCAAAAGATTTATGAATCGTTTTGAAAGAATGAGTATTACTTGGGTTTTGAAAGCTTAAGAGTTATACTAGCTTTTTGGGAAGTTAGGTATAACGGCTTAAGAATGTTTTACCGATGTTAGAAGTTAAGAGACTTGATCTTATAAGATAAGAGACTTAACTTATTTGTTTTAATGTGGATGTTTGTGTGAAACCTCATTCGTGAGTAATGAGTACTTGGTTTTATTTAAGGGGATAATGTTTTACTGATTCGGAAATCAGAATGTGTATCGACAGGACCAACTGCAGCGTTAATAAAGGAAAATGTATTGAATAATGATGTATCGTATTAAAACCAGTAGAAACCTCCATCTGCATAGAAACTAAGATGAGACAAAATGATATTACATTTCCTAGATCATGGCTGCTTAATAAGATTGATTATAAACAAGAATAACCTACTCACATATAAGACATATGTTTCTCAAAACGTTTAAAGGAGAATTATGTTTTAAAGGATTAAAACTATGAACTACGAAACCTTTTCTAAAATGAGAAACTTGAGCATTTGTAATTAGGCAAACCGGAACTTTAGGAAAAGAATGTTGGTACTTGAGTTTAAAAAGAAAGTGTTCTGGTTTACTTAATAATGTGAATCACTCTAGTTTTATACTACGGGTATCGGGTGACATTTATAAAATGAATGTATCTCTTTTAAAAGGATTTATCGTATGTAGTACTTTGGGGTTAAAAACCCGGACTTTGGCATAAAATGAAAGTACTTTGAGTTGTGTGAAACTTGCCTATGCTTGTTGTTGTGAAACTTGCCTATGCTTGTTGTTGTGAAACTTGACCATGTTACGTGTGATAGCCTTGTTGTGCAAATCGTGTTCACTTGATTACGGTTCACGGGAATGTATTTCACTTGATTACGGTTTGCAGGAATGTATTTCACTTGATTAGGTTTACAGGAATGTATTTCACTTGATTACGGTTCACCCGGAATGTATTTCACTTGACGACCGGTTCATCCGAATGTATTTCACTTGATTACGGTTCACGGGAATGTATTTCACTTGACGAGGTTCATCCGGAATGTATTTCACTTGACTAGGTTCATTCCGAATGTATTCCACTCGACTTGGCATGTTGCTTTTATGTTGTGAGCGTAGTTTGGTTATCATACATGTCTCACCTTTATATAGACTATTATGATTTCGATTCTGATATTTCTGATTTCACATACTTGGTACTGTTATCTTGACCTCCTTGGGGCTGCGTTCATCTGCGAGTAAAGGTACATCGACCGCCGATCCGACATAGGATCACATTCGGCGTGTTGGGAAGCTCCGTTTCTCGGAGGCTTATCTTTTGGTATGTGTTCCACTGAGTTGTAGGTTCTTGTACATTCGGGGTATGGCGGGGCCACTGTCCGTCATAGTTGTCGTAAATCTTAAGTGCATGCAGAAGCTGTTGTGGGCAGGGTTTGTAAAAAGGACAACTGTTCGGGTATTTATGTATATATATGATGAAGGCAACTGTTTTGGTTGGCCTGTTTATTTATCTTGTCTCTTAATTCATGTTCATGTTTTTATTTCCGCTGATTTTCTCTGATGTTGTATCACTAGGGTGCCCGGGGTAAGGCACCAGTCACGGGCCCGGGTTCGGGTCGTGACAACCTGGTTCCGGTGGAATGCGTCCACGAACCCGTAGAATGATTAACTAGACTCGGGCCTTGCACCCTCGTGACCCTGTCACGTAGCGGGACTACTACCAACTGATCCCGTTTTATTTCAAGCTATGGGGCGATCCTTAATAGGTCCCCAACCCGACTCGGCATCGTATTTAACTCTTTTCCTTGGTCTGTCTTAACTTTTCCTACCCGAGAAGGCCTTATATACCTAAGGTCTCGGTGGTTATCACATTCTTAGGCTCGCAATTTCCATGCTCCATGCCTACCTTATCCGCCCCCCGTAAACGGGTACAAAACTTATCGTAATACCATAATCGTGTTGTCTTGACCACAACGACCATAGTTACTCCATACGGATCTCACCCGTACCATTCTCGAAATCGTACTACATAGCTTAACCTATTAACATAGTCTTCCATTTAGTCCCTTAATTATAACCTCTTAAGGGTCCATTACATTCTCACACAACTCATCATTGTCACAACCCAATCCCGGGTCCGTGACTGGTGCCTTACCCCGGGCACCCTAGTGATACTACATCAGAGAAAAAAATCAGCGGAAATAAAAACTTAAACATGAAACAAGAGATATGATAATAAAACAGGCCAACCAAAACGGTTGCCTTCTTGCATATATACAGAAATTTGAACAGTTACATCCTTTACAACTCCCACAACAAAGTACTCTGCACCTAAGAATGTAACCACAACTATGACGGGGCGAGGCCACATACCACTGAATGTACAAGAACCTACAACTCGAGGAAACATGCAAAAGATAAGCCTCGAGAAACGGAGCTTCCCAAGCTGGCGTGATCCTATGGCGAGGATCAACAACGGTGTACCACTGCGGCATGAACGCAACCCCGAAGGAGGTCGATGCAGTACCAAGTATGTGAAACTAAAAATACTGTAAATGAAATCATAATAGTCTATATAAAACAGGAGACATGTATGATAACCAAACTACAGTTCACAATATATATTAGCAGTCATGTCAAGTCAGGGACTCACGCCCGTAAAGTCATCACTCGAATATAACCCGGGAATTTAACCCGCACAACGGCCACATGCCCCGGCATCTTACCTCGGTATAAGCATGGCCATGGAACCATCCTAATGGAAGCATACTCGTGGGCCACCCATCGTGTCAGTATGTCCAAAGGAAATAACAAGATAACAATCATAATGGAAGCATACTCGTGGGCCACCCATCGTTTCAGTATGTCCAAAGCAAATAACAAGATCACACTCCTAATGGAAGCATACTCGTGGGCCACCCATCATGTCAGTATGTCCAAAAGGAAATAACAAGATAACAATCATAATGGAAGCATACTCGTGGGCCACCCATCGTGTCAGTATGTCCAAAGCAAATAACAAGATCACACTCCTAATGGAGCGTACGTGGGCCACCCATCGTGTCGGTATGTCAAAAGGATCGATATAGTGGAAGCATGCCGTGGGCCACCCATCGTGTCGCATGTCCATCAATCAACCGGATAATGGCCCTCGGCGAGAGCGCGGTAGCACAGAAATACAACACTTGCACAACAAAGGCTATCATCACAAGCATAGGCAAGTTCAACATACTCATAGACTTTCAGTTTTATTACAACAAATCCGGGTTTTAACCCCAAAGTACTACATACATTAATCCTTTCAAAAAGATCTCTTTTTACGTAAAAACAACTCGATACTATTATCCGTAGTACCAAATACGTCATGTTTTAAAAATCAAGTTACCATTTTAAATCCAATAATAAAACCATTCTTTTGTTTCCATAAAGTCGTTATAACTAACTTCTCATAAAGCTATTATAACACTTTATGTTTTAAACCAATTTAAGACAAAACCATGCCTTTCTTTTAAACCAAAACACTTCAAATTCTTAAGTCTCTTTTCTTTTAGAAATCACGTTCCTTACTTTGAAATTTTTAAGAAAACCAAAACTTGATTATAATGATTCTTATTAGAGCAGCCATGATCTAGGAAATGTAATACAATTTTGTCTTATCTTAGCTTCTATGCAGATGGAGGTTTCTACTGGTTTAAATATAATTAATTGTCATTACTTTTTCCTTTATTAACTCTGCATTGGCTTGTTCGATTCTTATTCCCATTTTCGAAATTAATGTAACATTATTCTTTTTTAAAAACCAAATACTCATTACTCACGAATGAGGTTTCACAACTTCTAATACAATTCAAGTTCTTCACATTTCATATCAAGTCAAATATAAGTCCAGTCTCTTATCTTTTAAAATCAGTAAATCATTCTTTTACCTACATAAAGTCGTTATAATTAACTTCCCATAAAGCCATTATAACACTTTATGCTTTAGACCAACCAAAATTCGTTTAGCACACGTACGTCTACCGTACTACATAGTTCACAACATCATGCTAGAAAAGATAGGAAGAGGTTCACATACCTCGCGACGATTATCGACAATAAGCAAATTGCTCCAAGTACTACAACCTTGCTAGTCTTTTCCACCCTTCAAGTAGAGTACGCTACTCGTAGTACTTCCACCTATTATGTACGCTCCAATCCGCTTCAAGAAACCCTTAGAAGTTCCTACACAACTTGTACTTAGTACTTCAACCAACTATGAAGATTTTCCCTAGGGTTTCGTTTTGTGACTAAAGGGAAGTATAGTAGTATTTTCCGGGCTTTTAGTATAGAGGTAACTTTGGAATACTACAAGGGATTTGGGCTAAGGTATTTTGGAATAATAACAATACTTGGAGAATATTTTTCAACCAAGGGGGGGGGGGGTACTTCAACGAGAACAACTTTGGAAGGGGGGGTGTGTTTTGGCCGAGGCTTCACAAAGGGGGAGGGGGAGTTTGGACGAGAGCTTTCAAGAGGGGGAGAGGGATTTTGAGACTTGAAAAATGTTTAAGGGATGAAGATTTGGTCTTGCACTTGAGGTGTATTTATAGGACACTCAAGGGCCATGATTAAAACATGTGTAAGGTGTAGATTTGGTTGCTTGTGCAAGTGAAGTCTTCCACCAAGTGTCCACCACAACTTTGGGACATATGTCCACCACAACATTGGGACATATGTCCCCCACAACAATGAGCCAAGTGGCTAACCACTTGCTCCTCCAAACCCCTCCAAAACCGTCCATACCTAACCCCACTCACCAAAAGAAAATGTCTTCCAAGACTTGACTTGTTGACTTGGCCACTAGCCCATTCATTTCGTCCAACACGTGCCACCTAAGGGTGACACATGTCGCCCTCCTATTGGTCCAAAATATTTCATCTCTCGGAAAAATCCGCAATTCCAAAAAAAAAACCGAAAACAAAGCGGGCCCCACAAACCGTAAATTCCTCCCGTGGGCCCTACGTGATCAATTCCGGAAATATAATTCCATAATTCTCAATTATTCCAAAAAGTCCGAACATCAAATCTGGGAATCCAATTCCTATTAACGAACCTTTCCTCAGAAAACCCGGAAACTTTTCCGTCGGAAAATCCTACCTTTCTTTCTTTCCAAAATTACTGTCGTATTTTCGTACGTATGTCCTCACATACATACCCTGGAACTACGGGGTATAACAATCATCACCTAATTATCTCAAATTAGCACGTAAAACTTTGATGAGAGTTCCTTAACTGTTCATACCTTCCCGGTATTTTTAGTCCTTACCAAGTCCTGGTAATCTAAAATCATTCTAGGCAACACGCGTCTGACCCTCATACATAAATCCGTATAGTTGTATGTCACAATACAAACTATACTACAAACATTACCAACCTGGATACGCAATCCACATAATCTTTTACGGTCATCTTTGCCTTTCGTGGCTGACAACATAACTTGTTAGGGAGAGACGACCACAACCATACACTCATCGCACGATCTCGAGTGAGAAGAATGGAAACCAATCCTAAATGTCCTGCGACCTCCACGATTATAGATGTGGTGCACAACACACCGATAATCAAGACTACTAGACACGATGCGTAGACACTTTACGAGGACTAAGCGCTCTGATACCACTTTTGTCACGACGGACCGGGCCGCGTCGTGCCCTACACAGGCACCCCTTTCGGTATACATCAGATAATAGCAGCAGAACATACACAACTTATAAAATGCTTAAACATAAAATAATAACAGGCTAGCTGATAAGGCCACCTTCCGTACAATATACACAATAAAACAGTACATTTTTTTTCTTTACAACCCAATCCACAAATGTAACTCTGGACCTAAGAATAACAACTCTGGCGGGGCGGGGCCGCATACCCACGAATGTACAACGACCGACAATACCGGGGATAAGCCTCTGAATAAAGGAGATTCTCAACGGTGAGCAGTGATCCTAAGGCGAGGATCGGAACGTGTACTCTACTGCGGCGTGACGCAACCCCGAAGGAGGTCGATCTGACATGTACCAAATATGTGGCCCGAAATCACGTAATTAAATCATAAGTCTATAATAAAACTGGAGACAGGTATGATAACTCAATTAACAGTACACACTGCCTTACTAACAATGAGAGTAATCAAAAGTATATGTAGCAAATCCACGGAAACAGGTGGTATAACGATCTTGGGGATTTACCCCTCATTTATACTCTTACCAGGCGGTGGTAAAGCGGTGGTATAACTATCTTGGGAGCTACCCTCGGATATACTCTTACCTGGAAAGGTGGTAAGCGGGTGGTATAACTATCTTGGGAGCTACCCGGATATACTCTTTACCTGGAGAAGGTGGTAAGCGGTGGTATAACTATCTTGGGAGCTACCCGCCGGATATACTCTTACCCGGAGAAGGTGGTATAACTATCTTGGGATTTACCCCTCGGATATACTCTTACCCTATCTCAAGGCCATCATACATAACATAAGCCCTATCGACATCATACATAACATAAGCACTACCAGGCATCATACGATAAATAAGCAAGTTAAGAAATCCACAACTTATTAGTCTTATTCATATACACTCTCATTTTAGTTTACTTAAGGCACTAACATGTCATTATAAATCCGGGAGTTTAACCCAAAGTACTACGTACTTCTATTCTTTTAAAATGACTCATTTTCATATAAACTTCCAAGATACTAATAACCGTAGTATCCAGTCATAACTACATTTTAATACAAGTCACAATACCTCTTTAGAAAATACATTTTCGGACTTCTAAAACAAGTGACTTCTTTCTTAAAAAAAACCTTAAGCAATTTATGCCTTTAAATCAATTTGCCTTTCGCTATTTCAAGTCATTTAACATACTTAAATTACTTAGAGTAAACCACTCTTTTTAACTTTCCATAAAGCTATTATAACTTTCCATAAAGCCATTATACTAGCTTTATACATTAGCAACTTACATACTTCTTTATAACCAAGAGACTTAAACTTTCCAACAAAACAGTTATCAATAATATTTTCAACATACTTAAAGTCTCTTCACTTTTGAAAACCAAGATATCCTTAATATTTAAACAAGTGAGTTAATTCCCTAACTCAATCAACTTGGACATTATTAAAATAATCCAAGGATATCAAATAGGCCTAGATTGTCAAAATCTTGTACGTCTACCGTACTATACATTTACAACTTATTCATGCTCAAGAGATAAGAAAGTTCCACATACCTCTTCGGTTTAATCCACTTGTTAAGTCCAATTCGCCGTACGTAGTATGTCAACCTATAATGACCATAATACGTCTATTAACTTCTAGTTTCAAACATAGAATATTCCAAGTGCAAAGTCCCTAAATTCTACGGAAAATCGGACAGCACTTCCTTTGTTTCTACATACTTTGCCACCTTTTTCAAGAACGAATTCAATAACCAAACACGCCACATTTAAGGCCCAACAAAGTAGCTAACAATAGGGGATTACACGCTTAATCAAGACATGTAAAATTCCGCCCCACAATATATAACAAACTAGTCTAAACTCTGATGTCAATTCGTGATTTGGGCAACAATACCAATTCTTATCCAATTTCCATTTCAATCCAAGTTGTTAGCATAACATGATATCAAGTCGCAATCGATTATAACTACTATAATCTTCAAGTAAGTAACATGCGACGATTCTAATAAACGACCAAATTGTAATTCAATTTCAAATGACTCAACATGTCATTTTCGGATTTGAGCTTCCAAATTTCCATAACACTTATCAATCTTCATAACACATATCATATGATCATTTCTAACTTATAATAACATGGAATCTTCAATTACAAAAGTAAGACGAAGATTATACCTCATTTAGCCCAAATATGATCCAAGACTACAAGTCGATCCTTAGCAACTTTAGCTCCTCCTTTCGACGTTCCAATCCACTCCAACCAACCCTTAGAAGCTTATGAAGAACTCATCTTCAAGTTCCAACTTCAAAGTTGAAGAGCTCCTTAGGTTTTCGCCTTGCGACTAATACGAAAACACCATTTTTCCGGGATCTTTCTATTGAGATAACCTTACAATACCCTTAGGAACCTTGGTTTAAAGTATTTTGAATTTAGGACAAAAATTGCAAAATTTCTTCTTCCAAAAAGGGCTAATGCCGTGATCTCTCTAAAAGAGCAAAAACAAGATTTCATTTTTTTTCTAAGTGTGGAGAATGACAAAGTCTTGCACTACTAGTGTACATATATAACATAATGGAGGGTCAAGATTAGTACAATTGTGTGGCTTAGATGAGTTTCACGAGGATCAAGCCAAGTGGCCCTTTGACAAGTCAACAATGTCAAGCTCTTTGTCTTTGCAAGACTTGGTCTTTTATATTATGGTCAAATGACCATTATAACCATGCAAATTTCGTCCAAGACCACTAAGGGGGGTGACACGTGTCGCCCTCCCACTCGTCGCAATATTCGTTTTCCGACAAATTCCAAAATTTCCGATAAATTTTTACTCGTCTCAAGTCTTAACATTTTTTAGTTCTTCCGTACGTTCTTATAAACATATCCTGAAATTCCGGGGTGTAACACACCTGATGGGGTGCTAAGATTTGAGGGCAGGTTATGTATACCCGATGTGGCAGGACTTCGTCAGCAGATTCTGGGGGAAGCATGTTATACCCCGTATTTTTCAGAGTACGTACGTGAGGGCGTACGTACAAAAGTTTAAGCCTTAAGTAGGCATTAGAGACGAAATTTTGTGCTCAACTAGCGAAAAGAATCGTTTTCCGACGAAACGTTTTCCGGACTTTGCGAAGGGAAAATTCCGGCTATGTCATTTATAATTTTTTGCGGATTTTTCCGAGAGACAAAATATTTTGGACCAACGAGAGGACGACACTTGTCCCTCAACTTGGACGGCATTCCATGGGAGTTGGTGGCACGTTTTTTTCATGTTTTGTGCCTAAAAAATTTGGTCAATGTTTTGTAGATATTTTGTGTGGTAGATGAGCAAGTGGGACCCACTCAACACTTGTCCAAATCCTCACCCTACACTTGCCCACCACTTGTCTTGATCTTGGCCATTGGTTGGCCTATAAATACCCCCCCTTTGTTGAAGACTTCTTCATCCACACTTAGAGATTTCAAGTCTTGAAATACTCCCTCCCCTCTTCTTGTTGCTCTCGTCCAAGTTGTTATACCCCGTATTTCCAGAGTATGTACGTAAGGGAATACATACAAAAAGTTTGGCCTTAAAGTTAGCCTTGGACGTTTTTATTTGTGCACAACTCACTAAAAGAATCGTTTTCCGACGAAACGTTTCCACAGCTTTCGTAGGGAAAATTCCGACTATGTCATTTAGTATTTTTGCGGATTTTTCCGAGAGACGAAACATTTTGGACCAACGGGAGGGCGAAACTTGGCACCCTCCAATTAGTGGACTTGAATCGTCCATTTGGACGAATTGGAGAACCATGGCACGTTTTTTTGTGCCTTGTGCACAAGTCAAGGAGTTGGTAGGATATTTGTGTATAGTTAATCCTCACCCTACACTTGCCTTGCACTTGTCTTCATCTTGGCCATTGGTTGGCCAAGGCTTGAGCTATAAATACCCCCCTTTAGATGAAGAGTTCTTCATCCACAAAGTTATCTTCCAAGTCTTGAAAAATCCTCTCCTCTCCCCAGCCTTTAGTCCAACACCTCCCCTTTGAGTGAGTTTGGCGAGGCCTACCCCCCTAGCCTAGCCGAAATCTACCCCCCCTCCCTTGGTAGAAAAGTTGTCTTCTAGTATTGTTTTAATGCCCAAAATACCCTAGCCCAAATCCCTTAGTCCTTTGTAGAAGTTGTGAAGAACTTCTAAGGTTTCTTGGAGCTACCGGAGCGTACAACTTAGGAGCTAAACCTTGCTCAGGCGCGACTTTATCTAGGATATTATTGGGCTTACTGAGGTAACTAATCCTAACCCTCCTTTGTATTAGAGAATACATACTGTAGAAGTATAAGAATAAGTATAAATACTTAGAAGAATATTGCAGAATAGAATTGAACTGTTATCACAGTAGAAGGGTTTAAAAGAAGAATTATTAAACTATGCTTATATAGAATTTGTTTTCACGATGAACTTATATAGCTCACCGGTAGGAAGTGCTGCCCGACTTTCCGTAGAATTGTGAACCCTCTGTTTAGAATGACCTTGAGTAGTCTTTGATAGATGTGCGTGACTATTATGGTGACTCTGCGCGACATATTGACTTGGCGGTGGTTTTATTTGAGAAGGTATGTGACTCTTCCTAAAGCATGATATTTTACAATATATGATGCGGTAGGCGTACGTGTGTTAAGCGAATAATAACTACGGCAATGTCTTTGACTTAAGCTGAATAATACTTATGGCAATGCATCACGGCTTAAGCATGAATAATACTTACGTCAATGCCTCACGGCTTAAGCCTTAATAACAAAGAACTGAAAGCATTTCTAAAGAATACTGAATCATTTTTTTTAACATAAGATAAATATTTGGTTTTAAAACAAAAGATTAAGAGTTAAACTAGCTTTATGGGAAGTTAGGTATAACAACTTAAGAAAGATAAAAAGGAACTTTACTTGTTTGTTTATAAAAGCCTTGTATTGATTCTGTTAAGTGTAGTAAGATTTGTGTGATAAGTAGACATATTATAATGCTACAGGTTAGTGTCTTGAAATCTTTGTGTAAGGGGTCATTCTTGCTTTGTGCTTACGTTGCTAACAGGTAAGTCCGTTGTCTTGTTATTGTATCACCTACCCCGCATTTGTTATCACAGGGCTTGCCCGATCTTGGTCTATACGGCTATGCGGTCTGTGAGACTATGCGGGCAGCGGTATGCTCGAGATTGATCATTCGGGTGTTTAGCTTTGATGCGGGGATTCCTATGCGATGCAGTTGAGACTATGCGGTCTTTTGAGGCTATGCGGGTGCGGGAGCCTAGGCGGATCTGGGGTTGGCTGCCCCGATCGAGAATACCTCTGCGGGTGCAGGTGTGACTATGCGAGTGCGGAAGTCGAGGACTAGGCACGAGAATGATACTATGGGCGATTAGCCTTGCCCGATCATTCGCGGCCTAGAATAGACATTCTGATTTTCCTATTCTGTTGTTGTTTGTGATGGCACTATGTGCAATTGAAGCGATTGTATTTGTGAAAAGGTTTTAAATACTTTGATTTCATTTGATTCTTTATAGTTTCACATACTTGGTACTGTTATCTTGACCTCGCCTCGCGAGTGGCGTATAAAGGCGAGCCTCTACCGCGAAACAGGCCGGCAAGTGGCTCCGTATGTACGTCCGAGAAGATGGCGTGAGGGCATGCCTCGAGGATCGCAGCAGCCGGTACCATTTGTTGGGTCGTCGGAGCAAGGCTCGCGACAAAGTGACAAAAGTGGTATCAGAGCAGTTAATCCTCGGAAAGTGTCTACAGACCGTATCTAGTAGAGTCTTGATTATCGGTGTGTTGTGCACCACACCAATCGGAGGCTATAGGATATTTAGGATTGGTTTCCATTCTTCATTCTGAGATCGTGCTTTAGAGCTGTGTTATAGGTGGGACCCCTCTAACGTATTCCTTTCCTGTAACAGTTATGCCTCCACGTAAGGCAACCCGGGCCCAGAAGGGCAAGGCAGCCGAGGCGCTAGCGAGACACCCGAGTAACGAGGCTCGAGGCCCGATCTATACGAGGCAGCGAGTTCTATGGCGCCGCCCGGCCCAGCGAGACCGCAGTACCACACCTCATCCCGCGGCTGGGGCGGAGGTTAGGGTACAAGGAGATAGCCCGACTATTGGCTAGAGTTGTAGCCCGTCTGAGAGAAATTTGGATCGGCGATTCGGCTCGGCTCGATCGCACCGTAGTGCACGAGGCGAGATAGTTTGAGACTACGGGATTTCCTTAGTTGTAGCCCGCGAGATTTCTGGTGGCGGAGGATGATCGCGAGAGTTCATCCGTCGGTGCAGAGGATTATCACGGGTGATCGGGGCTTGAGGCGAGTCATGACATTCGGTTCGCGTCGGTGCGTGATACGCGATCGATTGGTTTGATTCATGGGAGCTTTCGGGAGAGCATGCACCTCAGCGGTATGGGATGAGTTTTGAGGCTTTTCTCACACACTTCTTGCCTCGCGGATGAGGAGGCAGTGATAGATTCTTGTTCTTTGAGGACGGGGAGGGCCCGCGGTGAGAGTACAATGTCGAGTTTGATTCTTTGGCTCGATATGTCCACTGCCTGTAGCGAGAGATGGAGGGCCGGGTGCATCGCTATGTCCAGGCTAGATGATTACATGGCCGAGTCTTGTGCGGGTGTGTCCCTTGACCGAGCATGGACATAACCGTATGCAGCTCATGCACTAGGATCACGAGGCGTAGAGGCCGTCGGGTAGAAGCGATATCAGCAGCGAGAAGAAGGCGAGGCCGGTTCTTTTGGTGGTTCGGGTTGGCGGCATCAGTGAAGTCGGTTGCACCACGGCCGTAGCGAGCGCTCTCTACCTCATTTCGGTCTGCCAGGCGATCGGGGCGGTCGGGGCCCGGGACTTGATTTCGAGTAGCGAGGTGCTAACCGTTCGAGTGCGCTCGGTGTGCGTTGTGGTAGATACCATGCGGGTGTACTCGAGAACTGCTATACTTGTGGCGGCGAGGTCATTTCGCGAGTTTGTCGGCCAGGGCGCGGGTAGTAGGGCCCGATCTACGAGTGCATTGCCGCTTCATCCCGGCGATTACTCGCCCGGAGAATAAGGTACTCGTGGACCAGCGGGTCGCGGCGAGTCGTGGCGGGTCCCGATTCTAGCGATCCTCGAGCCGCATTTATGCTTTGTCGGTAAGCGGGATCGGAGGCCTCACGATGTAAATCGCGGTACCTTATCGGTTCAGGTTTGATGTGTATGCTTTGATAGATCCGGGTTCTACTCATCTATATATCTCCCTTGTTGCTAGTAGGATAGGGATAGAGCACGAGTCCATAGACCCTTTCGAGTAGCTACGCGATGGGTGATTCGGTGGTAGCTCGGCGGGTATATAGATCTTGTCTGTGACCGTTACGATCGTCGGACCCTGGCCGACTTGATAGAGTTGGAGATGATTGACCGGCGTGATCATGGGGATGGATTGGCTAGCTTCTATGCCAATATAGGCTGCGAGAGAGAGAGTAATGCAGTTCCAGTTTCTGAGGCCGGTTGTTGAGTGGGAGGAGCACGGTATCGCCGAGGGTAGGTTTATTTCCTACCTCAAGGCTAGGAAGATGATGCAGAAGGGTATATCTACCATCGTTCGGGTGTTTGATCTTGAAGGCTGCGGTACCAGATTTTCCGTCGATTCGATGGTCGAAGAGTTCCCGGGCGTATTTCAGACGACCTCGGTATCCTCTGAGAGGAGATTGAGTTTTGTATTGACATATTGCGGACACTCGGCTATTTCCATTCGCCATACAGAATGGCACTGCCGAGTTGAGAGAGTTGAAGGATCGGCTTAGGGATTTGTTGGAGAAGGGCTTCATCGGGCCTAGTGTTTCTCCAGGGAGCCGGTATTGTTCGTGAAGAAAGAAGGATGGGGCAGCTGCGCATGTGTGTTGATTACGAGCGGTGAACAAGGTGACCATTAAACGAATACCCCTTCCCGAGATTGATGATTTGTTCGACGATTGCGAGCGAGATGTTTCTCGAGATTGATCTGCGTTAGGGCTATCATCGAGTTCGTGTCGAGAGAGGTGGATGTCCCTAGAATTTGCATTCGGACCCGATCACGGGCATTATGAGTTGAGGTCATGTCTTTTGGGTTGACGATGCTCGGCGGTATTCATGGATTTGATGAGCAGTGTTCAAACCATTTTGACACATTTGTGATAGTGTTCATTGATGATATCTTGGTTTATTCTCGCTCGAGCGGGAGCATGCGGAGCTTGCGAGGCTGTCTTGTGATTCTCGGGACCGGTATGTCGCCAAGTTTTCCAAATGTGAGTTTTGGTTAACCGGTGGCTTTTCTTGGGCACATTGTCGGGGCCGATGGTATTCGGTAGATCGGCCAAGATCGAGCGATCGAGTTGGCCTGACCTACTACTCGGCGAGAGGTTCGCGATTTTAGGCCTTGCGAGGATATTATCGGCGGTTCGTAGAAGTTTGCTTCTATCTCTGCACCTTTGACTAGGTGACTTAGAAAGCGAAGTTTGATGGGTGATGCTTGTGGCGGGGTTTCGATTCTTTGAAAAGAGGCGGCGACCGCCCGTTCTTACTCTTCCGGAGGTCGGATGGTTATGTCGTGTATTGTGATCGTCGAGCGTCGGGTTGGGATGTGTGTTGATGCGACATGGCGGGGTTATAGCATATGCATCGACGGTGAAGAAACACGAGAGGAACTACCCGCCCGTGATTTGGAGTTGGCGGTGTGATTCACGCTTTGAAGATCTGGAGGCACTATTTGTATGGGGTTCACGTGGATATTTTTACAGACCACAAGAGCCTCGGTATATCTTCGGCCGGAGGAGTGAACTTACGGCGAGGCGGTGGTTAGAGTTGCTTAAGGATTACGATGTTGATATCTGTACCACGCAGGAAGGCGATGTTGTGGCGGATGCTCTTAGTCGTAGGTCGATGGGAGCCTATCGGATGTGCGGCTAGAGAGGAGGACATGGTTCGTGATTTGCATCGATTCGCGAGCCTTGGTGTCCGTTTGATTGATTACGATAGCGGTGGGGTTAGAGTTCGCGAGGTTGCCGAGTCTTCCATCGTCGAGGAGGTGAAGAGGCAACGATTCGAGATCGGCTTTGAGTCGATATCGTGATCTGACTCTTCGTGAGGGCAAAGGTCTTTGGTAGCACGATGGGGTGCTAAGGTTTGAAGCGAGTTGTGTGTCCCGGATGTTTGAGACTTGGCGTGAGTTCTTGGGAAGCACACGGTAGCGCGTTACTCTATCCATCGAAGTCGACAAGATGTACCACGACCTTAGATCGGTGTATTGGTGGGATGGCTTGGAGGGGCGTTGCGAGTTCGTAGCTCGGTGCGTGTTGTCGGCCGGTGAAGGTAGAGCACGAGGCACAGTGGTTTGTTCTGGCGATAAGATTCCGACACGGAAGTGGGAGGTAATCAACATGGACTTCATCGCGATTACCTCGCACTCGGAGGAGACATGATTCTATTTGGGTTATCGTCGACGGTGTGAAATCAGCCACTTTCTTCCGTCCGGGCGACTTTTTGGTATGGATTATGCGGACTTTACATCAGAGATCGTCGGTGCATGGAGTCCCTATTTCGATCATATCGACGGAGGAGCCGGTTCTGGCTAACTTCAGAGAGTCCTTCGAGAGGTTTAGGGGCGGTGAGCACGATCTGCATTTCATCCACAGAGCAGACGGACGAAGCGCACTATCCGGACTCGAGGATATCTTTGCGAGCTGTGTTATTGACCGATGGTAGTTGGGAGGATCATTTGCCTCTAGTTGAGTTTGCGTATAATAATAGCTACCACTCCGGTATTCGGATGGCGCCTTATGAGGCCTTGTATGGGAGGAAGTGCGGATCGCCTATAGGTTGGTTCGATGTGGGCGAGTGCGGCTAGTGGGACGATTTGGTGCAGTGAGCGATGGATAAGGTGAAGCTTATCGAGGCGGCTTTGACTCGAGTCGGCCAGTCGTATCACGGATCATCGTCGTCGGCATCTTGAGTTCGAGAGTTCATGATTGGGTTTTCCTAAAGGTGTCACCCATGAAGGGTGTGATGAGATTCGGGAAGAAGAAACTGGCCCAGTACATTGGGCGTTTCGTTGTCGCGAGGTAAGCGAGGTTGCCTACGAGTTGAATCTGCCGTCCGTCTGGAGCGGTGCATCGGTTTTTCACGTATCTATCTTTGAGAGATGTATCGAGGATCCATCTAGGGTACACCCGATTGGCGATTTCCAGTGTGAGGGGTTATCGTATGAGAGATTCCATGCGCGATAGTCGATCGTCGGGTTAGCGTCTGCGGACGAAGGGCGTGGCTTCCGTCAAAGTCTTGTGGCGGAGCGAGCTCGAGGAGGAGATGGCGTGGGAAGCCGAGGAGGACATGAGTCGAGTATCCTCACCTATTCCCCACCTCCGGGTAATTCACTTTCCTACTTGTAAATTTCCATTATCATTTATGCCTAAGTGTTATTTTGTGGCCATGTGTGGCAACACAAGCTGTTTAAGCTTCCCGATAAGCGTCTTGAGAAGGAACATTCGGGACGAATGTTTCTAAGGAGGAGAATGTTATACCCGTATTTCAGTATATGCGTGAGAATACGTCAAAAGTTTGGCCTTAAAGTTAGCCTTGGGCGTTTTTATTTGTGCACAACTCACTAAAAGAATCGTTTCAGGAAGCGTTTCCACAACTTTCGTAGGGAAAATTCGACTATGTCATTTAGTATTTTTGCGGATTTTTCCAGAGGCGAAACATTTTGGACCAACGGGAGGCGAAACTTAGCACCCTCAATTAGTGGACTTGAATCGTCCATTTGGGCCGAATTGGAGAACCATGGAGCGTTTTTGTGCCTTGTGCACAAGTCAAGAGTTGGTAGGATATTTGTGTATAGTTAATCCTCACCTACACTTGCCTTGCACTTGTCTTCATCTTGGCCATTGGTTGGCAAGGCTTGAGCTATAAATACCAACCTTTAGATGAAGAGTTATTAATACAAAAAGTTATCTTACAAGTATTTAAAAATCCTCTCCTCTCACTTAAGCCTTTCTTCCAACACCTCCCCCCCCCTTTGAGTGAGTTTGGCGAGGGCTACCCCCTAGCCTGGCGAAATCTACCTCCCTTGGTAGAAAAGTTGTCTTCTAGTATTGTTTTAATGCCCAAAATACCTAGCCCAAATCCTTAGTCCTTTGTAGAAGTTGTGAAGAACTTCTAAGGTTTCTTAGAGCTCTGGAGCGTCTGACTTAGGAGCTAAACCTTGCTCAGTGCGACTTTATCTAGGATATTATTGGGCTTCTTAGGTAACTAATCCTAACCTTCCTTTGTATTAGAATACATCTTGTAGAAGTATAAGAATAAGTATAAATACTTAGAAGAATATTGCAGAATAGAATTGAACTATTATCACGATGAAGGGTTTAAAAGAAGAATTATTAAACTATGCTTATATAGAATTTGTTTTCTGATAGACTTATATAGCTCACCGGGTAGGAAGTGCTGCCCGACTTTCCGTAGAATTGTGAACCCTCTGTTTAGAATGACCTTGAGTAGTCTTTGATAGATATGCCGTGACTATTATGGTGACTCTGCGCGCGACATATTCAACTTGGCAGGTGATTTTCACTGAGAAGGTATGTGACTCTTCCTAAAGCATGATATTTTACAATATATAGTACGGTAGACGTACATGTGTTAAGCGAATAATAACTACGGCAATGTCTTTGACTTAAGCTGAATAATACTTATGGCGATGCCTGGCTTAAGCTTTGAATAATACTTACTGCGATGCCTCAGCTTAAGCACGAATAACAAAGATCTGAAAGCATTTCAAAAGAATCTTGAATCATTTTTAACAGAAGATAAATATTTGGTTTTAAAACAAAAGCTTAAGAGTTATACTAGCTTTATGGGAAGTTAGGTATAACAACTTAAGAAAGATAAAAAGGCTGTTTACTTGTTTGTTTATAAAAGCCTTGTATTGATTTCTGTTAAGTGTAGTAAGATTTGTGTGATAAGTAGACATATTATGATGCTACAGGTTAGTGTCTTGAAATCTTGTGTAAGGGGTCATTCTTCTTTGTGCTTACGTTGCTAACCGGTAAGTCATTTGTCTTGTTATTGTATCACCTACCCCATTGTTATCTGAGGGCTTGCCCAGATCTTGGTCTATACGACTATGCGGTCTGTGAGACTATGCGAGCGGCGGTATGCTCGAGATTGATCATTCGGTGTTTAGCCTGATGCGGGGATTCCTATGCGATCTGTTGAGACTATGCGGTCTTTTGAGGCTATGCGGTGCGGAGCCTAGGCGGATCGGGGTTAGCTGCCCCGATGCGAGAATACCTCATGCGATGCAGGTGTGACTATGCGGGTGCGGAAGTCGGGACTAGGCACCGAGAATGATACTATGGGCGATTGGCCTTGCCGATCATTCGCGGCCTAGAATAGACACATTCTGATTTTCTATTCTGTTGTTGTTTGTGATGTGGCACTATGTGCAATTGAACGGATTGTATTTGTGAAAAGGTTTTAAATACTTTGATTTCATTTCGATTCTTTATAGTTTCACATACTTGGTACTGTTGTCTTGACCTCGCCCGGAGTGCGTTCATACTGCGAGTAAAGGCAAGCAGTGCTAGATCCGCATCCTTAGGATCTTTCGCGTTGGTGTCGAGCTCCATCTTCTCGGAGGCTCTACTTTTGGGTATGATCTCCTGTTGTAGATAGTTTTGTCTGATCGGGTATGGCGGGCCACTGTCCGCCATAGTTGTATATTTCCTTAGAGGTGCGTGTCGTATTTATGCAGTTTGGGATGTAGCGATGAACCATGTTTATTTATATATGCGAAAGCGACGTTTTCCTACATAAAGCGTGTCTTATTTTATAAATCTGTTTCTGTCTTGTTTTATATTTCCACTTGGTTACTCGATGTATGACTACTTGGGTGCCAGTGAGGCACGATCCACGGGCCGGGCAGGTCGTGACACAAGTCCTCCCTCCCCTTTTGTGAGGCCTTTTGGCGAGAGTATCCCCTTCCTAGTGGTGCTGAGGCAGTACCCCCTCCCGCAGTAGAAAATACTCTCCAAGTATTGTTACTATTCCAAAATACCTTGGCCCAAATACCTTGTAGTATTCCAAGGTTATACCTATACTAAAATCCCAAATACTATTATACTTCCTTTAGCCACTAAACGAAACCCTAAGGAAAATCTTCATAGTCAGTTGAAGTGTTAAGTAGAAGTTGTGTAGAACTTCTAAGGGTTGTTTGGAGCGGGTTGGAGCGCCCAGAGTAGGAGCTAAACGTTGCTCAGGATCGACATTAAACTTGGATAATTTTGGGCTTATCGAGGTAAATACTACTGTCCTTCTATTGTAATTGGAAATTACATACTGTAGTAGTATAGAAATGAATATAGATCACGCAGAAGAATATTAAAGAAGAAGACTGAACTGTACTTACATAGGACTGTATTTACAGTAGACTTGTGTAGTTTGGCGGGTAGGGAAGTGCTGCCCAATTTTTCCATAGAATAAAGGAATCTGTATCTAGAAATGTTTTACAGAATAGTCTAGACGTTGATAGACTTATATGACCGTTATAGGTTGAAGTACTGCAAGTAGCGTATTCTACTCGAAGGGTGGAAAGGGCTAGCCGGATTACAGTACTTTGGAGCTATTTGCTTATAGTCGATAATCGTCACGAGGTATGTGATTCTTCCTATACTCTTGAGCATGATATTTTAAAAGTATATATATATATATAGTACGGTAGACGTACGTGTGTTAACTGAACGTAGTTTTACGGCAATGTCTTTTGACTTAAGCCTGAATAATAAGAACCTTGAAGTATTTCAAAAGAATTAAGAATCATTTTTGAAAGAAGAGTAGTACTTGGTTTTGAAAACGTAAGAGTTATACTAGCTTTATGGGAAGTTAGGTATAACGTCCTAAGAGAGATAAAAAGAATGGTTTCTTGATTTTAGAAGTGTAAGAGACTTGACTTAATTGAATTGATATGAATTTTGTTAAAAAGTGTGAAACCTCATTCGTGAGTAATGAGTACTTGGTTTTTAAAAGGAATAACGTTTTACTGATTTCGAAAATGAGAATAAGTATCGAACAAACCACAACAGCGTTAATAAAGGGAAATGTATTGACAAATAAAGTATTATTAAAACCAGTAGAAACCTCCATCTGCATAGAAGCTAAGATGAGACAAAATGATATTACATTTCCTAGATCATGGCTGCTTTAAATAAGATTGTTATGAACAAGAATAACCTACTCACACATAAGGCTTATATTACTCAACTGTTTTTAAAAAGAGAATTATGTTATTAAATAATTAAGACTATGAACTATGAAACCTTTCGAAAATAAGAAACGTGAATATTTGAAATTAGGCAAACTTGAACTTTTGGAAAAGAATGTTGTTACTTGACTTTAAGAAGGCAAGTGTGTTGGTTTAAAAAGGAGGGCACAATATTGCCTTATTTGTTTTAAAAGGAAAACATGGTATTATCTTAATCTATCTTAAAAGAGCGTTTAGATGTTAGGTCCACACGACACCGCGTTCATGGGATGAACCGGGAATGTATTTCACCTGATTCGATACCGAGTCCATGAGATGGACCGGGAATGTATTTCATGCAACACCGCGTTCATGAGATGGGCCGAGACATGTGCGATTTCTATCGAGTCCCATGAGATGGGCCGAGACATGTGCGATTTCTATCGAGTCCCATGAGATGGGCCGAGACATGTGCGATTTCTATCGAGTCCCATGAGATTGGCCGAGACATGTGCGATTTCTATCGAGTCCCATGAGATGGGCCGAGACATGTATTCCACACGATTCCTATCGAGTCCCATGAGATGGGCCGAGACATGTATTCCACACGATTCCACCTCGAGTCCATGAGATGGGCCGAGACATGTTACATATATCACCTAACTTATACCTAGACTGCCGGCAGTGAGGAAGGAGTTCCACGGGCATGAGGGATGACTTTGAGGGCGTGAGTCCCTGAATTGACATGACTGCTTTTATGAACTGTAGTTTTGTTATCATATGTGTCTTCTGTTTTATATAGACTATTATGATTTCATTTACAGTATTTTTCGCCACATACTTAGTACTGTTGCCAGATCGACTTCGGGCTGCGTTCATGCCGCAGGTAGAGGTACACCGGTTGTTGATCCTCGCTCATAGGATCACAGTTCAGCGTAATGGGAAGCTCCGTTTCTCCGGAGGCTTATCTTTTGGTATGTTCCCTGAGTTGTAGGTTCTTGTACATCCAGGGGTATGGCGGGGCCCTATCCCGTCATAGGTGTTGTTACATTCTTAGAGGTCTGTAGTACTGTTGTGGGCAGGGTTTGTAAAAGGGATGTAACTGTTCAAACTTTAGTATATGCAAGAAGGCAACCGTTTTGTGTTATACCCCGTATTTCCAGAGTATGTACGTGAGGGCGTACGTATACAATTTGAGCCTTAAAGTAGGCATAGGTTCGAATTTGTGCATAACTACCAAAAGGAGTCGTTTTTCGACGAAACGTTTCCACAGCTTTCGTAGGGAAAATTTCGGCTATGTCAATAATAATTTTTGCGGATTTTTCCGAGAGACGTAACATTTTGGACCAACGGGAGGGTGACATGTGTCACCCTCACATTGGAAGGCTTGGACGGCAATATTGGACGATTGGGTCTTGTGTAGTAGGTAGGATATTTTGTGCAAGTTGTGTGGTAGATGGATAAGGTACACATGGTTGAAATCTAGCCCTACACTTGCCTTACACTTGGAGTGATCTTGGCCATTGGTTGGCCATGGCTTGACCTATAAATACCCCTCTAAGTTGATGAACTTCTTCATCCTAAATTGTTCTAAGTCTTGAAAAATCCTCCCTCTCCTCGAGCTTTTAGCCCAACACCCTCTCCCCTCTAGCCTAAGTGGTTCGGCCGAGGCCCTCCCTAGCCTAGCCGAAAGTATCCCCTCCTGAGGTGTTAGCCGTGGGTACCCCTGCCTAGTTGTTTTCGTATAATACCTTTGTTGTGGTATAGAAATACTCTCCTAGTATTGTTATAATGCCCAAATACCTTGGCCCAAATACCTTGTAGTATTCCCAAGGTTACACTTATACAAAAGCCCAGAAATACTATTATACTTCCCTCAGTCACAAAACGAAACCCTAAGGAAAACCTTCATAGTCGGTTGAAGTGTTTAAGTAGAAGTTGCGAAGAACTTCTAAGGGTTGTTTGGAGCGGATTGGAGCGCCGGAGTAGGAGCTAAACGTTGTTCAGGATCGACATATAACTTGGATAATTTTGGGCTTATCGAGGTAAACACTCTTGACCTTCTGTTGTAATTGGGAATTACATATTGTAGGAATATATAGTTAAAGTATACTATATATAGAAGTGATCATAGTTGTGCGGCAATGTCTTTTGACTTAAGCCTGAATAATACTTACGGCAATGTCTTGCGACTTAAGCCTGAATTTAAATAAGAGAACCGAATCAGAATTACATAGGATCAGACATGAGACTTGTGTAGCATTCTGTGTAGTAGAATTGTACACGTCAGGTTAGACACGCAAACCCCCTCGAGAAGTCGTTGGCACATAGCGTGCCTCGATAGAGAGGAGTTTTACGCCATGTTGGGGAGAGTGCCACAAATTTCTGTAGAATATTCTATGTTGAGATCTAAAGATATTAATAGGCGCCTTGTGGACTCTATAGGTTGTAGTACTACGTGTGGAGTGATCTGCTTGGCTTAAAGTGTATTCGACGGTTTGAGGTACTTGGAGCGTTTTGCTATTAGTCGATAATCGTCGCGAGGTATGTGAACCTCTTCCTATCTGTTCTAGCATGATATGTGTATAACTATGTAGTACGGTAGACGTACATGTGTTAAATGTATTTGATTGTTTTTAAACATAAAGTGTTATAACGGCTTTATGGGATGTTGGTTATAACAACTCTATGTAAATGAGAGAGAAATGCTTTGTGGTTTTTTTTAAAAAGATAACTGATTTGACTTATAACCGACTTGATGTGTGATAATAAAGAACCTTGAAGTTGTCACGACCCGAACCCGGGCCCGTGACTGGTGCCTTACCCCGGGCACCCTAGTGATACAACATCAGAGAAAATCAGCGGAAATAAAAATATGAACATGCGTTAAGAGACATGATAAATAAACAAAGCAACCAAAGCTTGCCTTCGATATATACATAAACACCCGAACGGTTATCCTTTTACGGACTACGCCACAACAGATTACTGCACCTCTAAGAAGTGACAACAACTATGACGGACAGTGGCCGCCATACCCCTGAATGTACAAGAACCTCTGCACTGTGGTAACATACCAAAGATAAGCCTCGAAGGAACGGAGCTTCCCAACACGCTGAAATGTGATCCTATAAGCGGATCGGCGATCGATGTACCTTTACCGGCGTGAACGCAGCCCAAGGAGGTCGACAACAGTACCAAGTATGTGAAAGCGTAAAATCAGAATGAAATCATAATAGTCTATATAAAGCGGGAGACATGTATGATAACCAAACTACGCTCACAACATAAAAGCGATATGTCAAGTCGTGACTCACGCCTCAAAGTCATCCTCATGCCAGTGGAACTCCTTCCTCACCGCTGCGCCTAGGTACAAATCATGTGATCGTATAACGTGTCTCGACCCATCTTATGGACCCAATATAGAACTGTGGAATACATTCCTGTTCATCCCATGAACCGTGGTCGAGTGGAATACATTCGGATGAACCGTAGTCAAGTGAAATACATTCCGGATGAACCGTAGTCAAGTGAAATACATTCCGGATGAACCAGAGTCAAGTGAAATACATTCGGATGAACCGGTAGTCAAGTGAAATACATTTCCGGATGAACCTAGTCAAGTGAAATACATTCGGATGAACCGGTAGTCAAGTGAAATACATTCGGATGAACCGTAGTTGAGTAGAACACAATACTTGCACAACAAGGCTATCACACGTAACATGGTCAAGTTTCATAACAAAAGCATAGGCAAGTTATACACAACTCAAGGTACTTTCATTTTATGTCAAAGTCCGGATTTTAACCCTAAAGTACTACGTACGTTAAATTCCTTTATGAGATTCATTCCTTTCTAAAAGTCACCCGATACGTAGTATATAAAAAGACTGTGTGACTTATATCTTTTAAGTAAACCAAAACAACTTTCATACTTTCCTTTTTAAGACCAAATTAAGGCAATACCATGCCTTCCTTTGACCAAAATACTTCTCTTTAAAAGTCAAGTTACCGCATTAAAACAAATGATAAAACCCTTCTTTTGTTTTCATAAAGTCGTTATAACCAACTTCCCATAAAGCTGTTATAACACTTTATGTTTTAAACCATTTTAAGACAACACAATGCCTTTCTTTTCCCTAAAGTTCCAGTTTGCCTAATTTCAATTACGCAAGTCTCTTTTAGAAAAGTTTCATAGTTCAATGTTTTAACCTCTTTTAAAATAATAGAGTAACATATGCCATAGGTGAGTAGTTTAATCTTGTTCATAATCTCTCTTATTAAGCACCCATGATCTAGAAAATTTAATATCATTTTGTCTCATCTTAGCTTATATGCAGATGGAGGTTTCTACTGGTTTTAATAATACTTAATTATTCAATACATTTTCCTTTATTAACGCTGCAAATGGTTTATTGATACACATTCTCGATTTCCAAATCAAGAAACATTATTCCTTTTAAAACCAAGTACTCATTACTCGCGAATGAGGTTTCACACAAAATCCATATTAATTCATTTAAGTTAAGTCTCTTATCTCATAAGATCCAATCTTAACTTTTGAAATTAATAAACCATTCATTTTACCACCTGAAGACGTTATACCTAACTTCCCATAAAGCTAGTATAACACTTATGTTTTAAAACAACCAAATACAGTTAACACATGTACGTCTACCGTACTACATAGCTCACACATATCATGCTAGAAAAGATAGGAAGAGGTTCACATACCTCGCGACGATTATCGACTAATAGCAAAATCCTCCAAGTACCTCAAACCGCCGGCTACTCCTTAAGCTAAGTAGATCACGCCATACGTAGTATTTCAACCTATAGAGGCCACAAGGCGCCTATTAACATCTTAGATCTCAATGTAGAATATTCTACGTAAAATTGCAAAGACTCTCCCCGCAATCAGCGTAAATCTCCTCCTCTATCGAGGCCGGCTACCAAGCCAACCAGGGGGGGGGTTTGCACGTCTAACCGGACGTGTACAATTCTACTCACAGTAATGCTACACAAGTCTACTGTAATACAGTCCTATGTAATTACAGTTCAGTTCTCTTCTTTAAATTCAGGCTTAAGTCAAAAGACATTGCCGCACCACTATGTTCAATTCTATATATAGTATACCTTAACTATATATTCCAACAACATGTAATTTCCAATTACAACAGAAGGTCAAGAGTGTTTACCTTGATAAGCCCAAAATTATCCGAGTTTATATGTCGATCCTGAGCAAGGTTTAGCTCCTACTCGCGCGCCCGACTCCGCCTCCAACCAACCCTTAGAAGTTCTAACCAACTTCTACTTATAACTTCAACTACGGGTGAAGATTTACTTAGGTTTTGTGGTAGGAAGTATAATAGTATTTTCTGGGCTTTTGTATAAGTGTAACCTTGGGAAAACTACAAGGTATTTGGGCCAAGGTATTTGGGCATAATAACAATACTTGGAGAGTATTTCTATACCACAAAAGGGGGGTATTTATACGAGACAACAAGGCTAAGGGGGTGTACCACTGGCTAGGGCACTACAAAGGGAGGGTGGCTCTCGCCAAGACTCTCAAAAGAGGGAGGAGTTGGACGAACTCAACACTAAAGGGAAGGGATTTTTAACACTTAGCAAATGATTTTTGATGAAGAAAGTTCATCACTTGAGGGGTATTTATAGGTCAAGCAAAGGCCAACCAATGGCCAAGATCCTCCAAGTGTAAGGCAAGTGTAGGCTAGATTTAAGCCATGTGCACCTTATCCATCTACCACACCAACTTGCACAAAATATCCTACCAACTAAAGGCCACCTTGTTCGTCCCTTTGCCGTCCACTCAAGGTTAATGTGAGGTGACACATGTCACCCTCCCGTTGGTCCAAAATGTTTCGCCTCTCGGAAAAATCCGCAAAATTTTTAAATGACATAGCTGGAATTTTCCTACGAAAGTCGTGGAAACGCTTTCGTAAAAACGACTCCTTTGGTAGTTATGCACAATTTCGAACCTTGCCTAACTTTAAGGCTCAAATTTCTACGTACGTCCTCACGTACATACCCTGGAAATACGGGGTATAACATTCTCCCCTCCTTAGAAACATTCGTCCCGAATGTTCCTTCTCAAGACGGATAACGATAAAGTTCTTCTAATAAGTTGCCAACGCCACAATCGCCACGAAATAACACATGCACGCAAATACTTATATCCAAGTCCACGAGGAAACACCTCTAACATCACAAATTTTGTCACTGCCGCGAGGTTCTAGTGTCACCCGCGACCCAACATATGGTACCGGACTGCATGCGATCCCTGAGGTCAAAAAAAAAATATACATCCTTCGCACCTTCTCCCTTTACAAGAAATGATCACACACGTTCACTTCTCCCCTATCTCATTGTACCCTTCTCGAACACTCGAACTCTTTCTAGTATCCGTACCACACTTCCACAACGCTTCGCTTTCCGACTGAGTCACCACCTCCAACTTGGTTATCTTACTAGCCTCAATCTTCCTTAAGGCCATTCCCGCCTTCACGACCGCTTCGTCGAACACACCCACGAACTCATACGATGGTCAACTAAACTTGGGCCTAGCACCCTCGTGACCCTACCACCTGGCAGGACCACCCAGAGCTGACCCCACCTCGAAACAGGCCGCGGGTTGGCCCGCAACATGGCCCCACCCGACCCACTTAACGCATCAAGCTCTTGTTCCCCGATCCGGAACAATCTTACCTATACAGGTCATGAAAGCTACCACTTCCTTTTCACACTACCCATGGACTTATCCCACAACACATTTTACGCATACCAAGTATTTCAACAAAGACTAACCGTAAGAAACTCTCCTTTAAGACGACCTTACCTCTAAGGTCTCAACATGAAATATTCTAGGGTTCACACTTCCCATGCCCCCATACTTATCCTTCCAACTAACCATGTTTTCTAACTTACAAATAACACAACGCTATTCGTACATAGCACAAAAATATAAGGTCATCATATCACGCATACCAATCTCTAGAGGGTTAAGGATATACCTGAAGCTACCGCTCCACTCTAATCATAGGCACGCCTGGCGCATAATCGTAGGCGCGATGAACTCGCCATCGATCCGTAGTCGCGCTACGCCGCCGGCATTCTCCTATAAGCACGCCTCGTCACATGGCCTCGACGGCCGCAGTGAAACAAGCACCGCAGAAAGACGATATTCCCGATGATGTTTGCCACATCGTACACCGAGGGGACATGAATCTGGCCAAGCTAGCACTCACGCATACCGTGAACTAAGCCCTGAGCTCGACCGGCCCGAATACTCGAACGCCCCGACGATCGTAGGGGACCACTGCATCGTGGAGGTACATAACTAGATCACACGAGGCGGTCCGCCTCGAAAGTTACCAAAGGACCTCGCTGCTCGCCCTCTTCGCCGATCTCGGCCATTCCGTCGACCTCTCCGTGCCTCGCATCCTAGTGCATGAGCTTGCGCGGCAATGTCCATGCCCAACAAGAGCTACACCCGCAAGCCTCTCGCCAAGTAATCATCCACCGGTGACGTAGCGGTGTACTCAGCCCTCCATATCACCACCACAGCGGGAACATACCGAGCTAATGAGTCGAACTCACATTGTACTCTCTAACCGTCCGCCGCCCCGCCTCAACGTCAAAAACTGTTACCGAGCCCTCTCATTTGTGGAGGCAAGAAATGTGCAAGAAATGCCTCGAGAACTCGTCCCAAACTGCTGGAAGTGCATGCTCTTCCCGACAGCTCCCACGAATCAAACTACCAATCGCAGATCACGCGGTGATGCGAACTCAATACCACCGACTCGCCTGCAAACTCGATCACTCTCATGATCCGTAGTCGGATAAACTCCCGAGGGTCATCTCGCCTCTCGATCCATAGAACACCGGAGGGCTACAACTCGTAAAGTCCTGTAGCCTCAAATCGCTCGCCGGGGTGAACTACGGGTGCTACTGGGCCGGAATCGCCAGATCCAAATTTATCTCATATTCGCCACGACTCGCCAAGAATCGCCATCTCTTGTACTTATCTCATCTCGCTTCCAGCCGTGGACCGAGGCTCGTATCAGAGTCTCGCAGCCATCGCGGCGCTCAACTCTCTGGTCGGGCGTCGCTAAACCCGCCGTCGGCACTGCCTCAGTATTGACCGCTCGCGCTCGCACTTCTCTCAGATCTAACTAATAGCTCCTCGATCGCCTTGCCCATATCTGGGCTCGTTGCCTTACGCGGAGGCATAAGCGTAAAGGAAAGGAATACGCCGAGGGTCCAATTTATCACACACCTAAGGCACGATCTCGAATGAGAAGAATGGAAACCAATCCTAAATGCCTCGCAGCCTCACGATTATAGATGTGATGCACAACACACCGATAATCAAGACTCTACTAGACACGGTTCAGACACTTTCCGAGGACTAATCGCTCGATACCACTTTTGTCACGACCGAACCTGCCCGTGATCGTGCCTACCCCGGGCACCCTAGTGATACAACATCAGAGAAAATCAGCGGAAATAAAAATATGAACATGCGTTAAGAGACATGATAAATAAAAAGGCCAACTAAAACAGTTGCCTTCAGTATATATACATAAACACCCGAACAGTTATCCTTTTTACGGCATCGCCACAACAAAGACATGCACTTCTAAGAAGTGATAACAACTATGACGGGACAGGGCCCCGCCATACCCCTGAATGTACAAGAACCTACAGACTCAGGGTAACATACCAAAGATAAGCCTCCGAAGGAACGGAGCTTCCCAACACGCTAAAATGTGATCCTATAAGCGGGGATCGACGATGATGTACCTTTACTCATGCGGATGAACGCAGCCCGAAGGAGGTCAAGACAGTACCAAGTATGTGAAATCAGAAATATCAGAATGAAATCATAATAGTCTATATAAAGCAGAGACATGTATGATAACCAAACTACGATTCACAACATAAAAGCGATCATGTCAAGTCGTGACTCACGCCTCAAAGTCATCCTCATGCCCGTGGAACTCCTTCCTCACCGCCAGCCTAGGTACAAATCATGTGATACGTATAATGTGTCTCACCCATCTTATGGACCCAATATAGAACCGTGTGGAATACATTCCCGGTCCATCCTATGAACCGTGAATCGAGTGGAATACATTCTGGATGAACGGTAGTCAAGTGAAATACATTCGGATGAACCGGTAGTCAAGTGAAATACATTCCCGGATGAACCGGTAGTCAAGTGAAATACATTCCCGGATGAACCGGTAGTCAAGTGAAATACATTCCCGGATGAACGGTAGTCAAGTGAAATACATTCCCGGATGAACCGGTAGTCAAGTGAAATACATTCCCGGATGAACCGGTAGTTGAGTAGAACACAATACTTGCACAACAAGGCTATCACACGTAACATGGTCAAGTTTCATAACAAAAAGCATAGGCAAGTTATACACAACTCAAGGTACTTTCATTTTATGTCAAAGTCCGGATTTTAACCCTAAAGTACTACGTACGTTAAATTCCTTTTATGAGATTCATTCCTTTTCTAAAAGTCACCCGATACCCGTAGTATATAAAAAAGAATGTGTGACTTATATCTTTTAAGTAAACCAAAACAACTTTCATACTTTCCTTTTTAAGACCAAATTAAGGCAATACCATGCCTTCATTTGGACCAAAATACTTCTCTTTTAAAAGTCAAGTTACCGCATTAAAACAAATGATAAAACCCTTATTTTGTTTTCATAAAGTCGTTATAACCAACTTCCCATAAAGCTGTTATAACACTTTATGTTTTAAACTATTTTAAGACAACACAATGCCTTTCTTTTCCCTAAAAGTTCCAGTTTGCCTAATTTCAATTACGCAAGTCTCTTTTTAGAAAAGTTTCATAGTTCAATGTTTTAACCTCTTTTTAAAATAATAGAGTAACATATGCCATAGGTGAGTAGGTTAATCTTGTTCATAATCAATCTTATTAAGCAGCCATGATCTAGAAAATGTAATATCATTTTGTCTCATCTTAGCTTCTATGCAGATGGAGGTTTCTACTGCTTTAATAATACTTAATTATTCAATACATTTTCCTTTATTAACGCCGCGATGGTTTATTGATACACATTCGATTTCGAAATCAAGAAACATTATTCCTTTTAAAACCACGTACTCATTACTCACGAATGAGGTTTCACACAAAATCCATATTAATTCATTTAAGTTAAGTCTCTTATCTCATAAGATCCAGTCTCTTAACTTTTGAAATTAATAAACCATTCATTTTACCACCCTTAAGACGTTATACCTAACTTCCCATAAAGCTAGTATAACACTTATGTTTTAAAACAACCAAATACAGTTAACACATGTACGTCTACCGTACTACATAGCTCACACATATCATGCTAGAAAAGATAGGAAGAGGTTCACATACCTCGCGACGATTATCGACTAATAGCAAAATCCTCCAAGTACCTCAAACCGTCGGCTACTCCTTAAGCTAAGTAGATCACGCCATACGTAGTATTTCAACCTATAGAGGCCACAAGGCGCCTATTAACATCTTAGATCTCAATGTAGAATATTCTACAGAAAATTCGGCAGCACCTCCCCCCCCCGCAACAGCGTAATCTCCTCCTCTATCGAGGCCGGCTACCAAGCCAACCAGGGGGGGTTTGCACGTCTAACCGGACGTGTACAATTCTACTCACAGTAATGCTACACAAGTCTACTGTAATACAGTCCTATGTAATTACAGTTCAGTTCTCTTCTTTAAATTCAGGCTTAAGTCAAAAGACATTGCCGCACAACTATGTTCAATTCTATATATAGTATACCTTAACTATATATTCCAACAACATGTAATTTCCAATTACAACAGAAGGTCAAGAGTGTTTACCTTGATAAGCCCAAAATTATCCGAGTTTATATGTCGATCCTGAGCAAGGTTTAGCTCCTACTCCGCAAGGCCCGACCCGCTCCAACCAACCCTTAGAAGTTCTAACCAACTTCTACTTATAACTTCAACTACGGTGAAGATTTACTTAGGGTTTCGTTTTTGTGGATCGAGGAAGTATAAGAGTATTTTCTGGTCTTTTGTATAAGTGTAACCTTGGGAAAACTACAAGGTATTTGGGCCAAGGTATTTGGGCATAATAACAATAATGAGAGAGTATTTCTATACCACAAAAGGTGGGTATTTATACGAGACAACAAGGCTAAGGGGTGTACCATTAGGGCACTACAAAGGAGGGGGTGGCTCGCCAAGACTCTCAAAAGAGGAGGAGTTGGACGAACTCAACACTAAAGGGGAAGGGATTTTTAACACTTAGCAAATGATTTTTGGATGAAGAAAGTTCATCACTTAGAGGGGTATTTATAGGTCAAGCAAAGGCCAACCAATGGCCAAGATCCCTCCAAGTGTAAGGCAAGTGTAGGGCTAGATTTAAGCCATGTGCACCTTATCCATCTACCACACCAACTTGCACAAAATATCCTACCAACTAAAGGCCACCTTGTTCGTCCCTTTTGCCGTCCACTCAAGGCCAATGTGAGGGTGACACATGTCACCCTCCCGTTGGTCCAAAATGTTTCGTCTCTCGGAAAAATCCGCAAAAATTTTAAATGACATAGCTGGAATTTTCCCTACGAAAGCTGTGGAAACGTTTCGTCGAAAAACGACTCCTTTTGGTAGTTATGCACAATTTCGAACCTTGCCTAACTTTAAGGCTCAAATTTCTACGTACGTCCTCACGTACATACCCTGGAAATACGGGGTATAACAGAAGTATTCTAAAAGATTAAGAAACCTTTTTGAAAGAAGTGTATACTTGGCTTGAAAACATAAGAGTTATACCAGCTTTATGAGAAGTTAGGTGTAACGTCTTAAGAGAGATAAAAAGAATGGTTTAATGGTTTAGAAGTTAAGAGACTTATTCTTAAAAGATAAGAGACTTGACTTAATATGGATGTTTGTGTGAAACCTCATTCGTGAGTAATGAGTACTTGGTTTTTGAAAGGAATAATGTTTTACTGATTTCGGAAATCAGAATGTGTATCGACAAACCACTGCAGCGTTAATAAAGGAAAATGTATTGAATAATTAAGTATTATTAAAACCAGTAGAAACATCCATCTGCATAGAAGCTAAGATGAGACAAAATGATATTACATTTTCTAGATCATGGCTGCTTAATAAGATTGATTATGAACAAGAATAACCTACTCGCGTATGACATATGTTACTCAATTGTTTTAAAAGAGATTAAGACATTGAACTATGAAACTTTTCAAAAAAGAGACTTGTGTAATTAAAATTAGGCAAACTGGAACTTTAGGGAAAAGAAAGGCATTGTGTTGTCTTAAAATGGTTTAAAACATAAGGTGTTATAACAGCTTTATGGGAAGTTGGTTATAACGACCTTATGAAAACAAAAGAAAGGTTTTATCATTGGTTTTAATGTGGTAACTTAACTTTAAAAAGAGAAGTGTTTTGGTCAAAAAAAAGAAGGCATGGTGTTGCCTTAATTTGGTTTTAAAAAGGAAAGTATGGAAGTTGTTTTGGTTTACTTAAAAGATATAAGTCACTCTATTTTTATACTACGGGTATCGGGTGACTTTTATAATAGGAATTTAACGTACGTAGTACTTTAGGGTTAAAACCCGGACTTGGGCATAAAATGAAAGTACTTCGAGTTGTGTATAAACTTGTCTATGCTTGTCGTGATAGCCTTTGTTGTGCAAGAATTGTGTTTCTATATTACCGCGCCTCTCGATGGAGGGTCGGTTGACTTGTTGAGAACTTACTTGGACGTGACCGGCAATGACGGATAAATTCCACGCACGCCTCGCTGATAGGGTTACTTTTGTTAATCGCTTTGGACATACTGACACGATGCGTAGCGCACGGGTATGCTTCCACTTTGATTACCGCCTTGTTGTCTTATTGTTCCTTTGGACATATCGACACGCGTAGCGCACGCAGTATGCTTCCATTTGGAATCTTTGTCTTATTGTTTCCTGGACCCATCGACACGATGTGTAGCGCACGTATGCTTCCATTTGGAATGTTGTCTTATTTGTTCCCTTTGGACATATCGACACGATGCGTAGCGCACGTATGCTCCCATTTGGATTGCTGTCTTGTTGTTATCATATCATGCATCGCCAGCTGAGGAAGGTACTCACGCGTGATTGATGTTGTGGCGTGAGACCGAATTGATATAATCATGTGTGTGTATCGTAGTTTGGTTATCATACTTGTCTCCCCGCTTATAGACTATTATGATTTCATTTACTGATTTTTACGCTTTCACATACTTGGTACTGGTATCGACCTCCTTCGGGGCCGCTCATGCCGCAGGTAGAGGTACATCGGCTGTCGATCCCCGCTTTTAGGATCACCTTTCAGCTTATTGGGAAGCTCTGTTCCTTCGGAGGCTTATCTTTTGGTATGTGTTCCCTGAGTCGTAGGTTCTTGTACATTCAGGGGTATGGCGGGGCCCTGTCCCGTCATAGTTGTTGTAAATCTTAGAGGTCTGTAGTACTGTTGTGGGCAGTGTTGTAAAAAGGATTAAACTGTTCGGGTTGTATGTATATATGCAGAAGGCAACTGTTTTGGTTGGCCTGTTTATTTATTATATCTCTCATTTCATGTTCATGTTTTACTTCTGCTGATTTTCTCTGATGTTGTATCACTAGGGTGCCCGGGGTAAGGCACTATCACGAGCCCAGTTCGTCGTGACAAAAGTGGTATCGAGCGCTTAATCCTCGGAAAGTGTCTACGCATCGTGTTCAATGTAGTCTTGATTATCGGTGTGTTGTGCACCACATCTATAATCGTGAGGCTATAGGACATTTAGGATTGGTTTCATTCTTCTCATTCCGAGATCGTGCCTTAGAGGCGTGTGATGAGTTGAACCCTCCGACGTATTCCTTTCCTTTACGATTATGCCTCGCGCAAGGCAACCCGCCCGTGCAAGGCAAAGCGTGAGAGGAGATACAAGTAGCAAGCGGCTCTACAGAGACCGCGAAGACTGAGCCTCCACCCTACAGTGGCGCAGAGATGGGTTACAAGGAGATGGCGATTCGCCGCGGTCGTGGCCGATATGAGATAGATAGGCCGACGGCAGTTCAGAGCACCAGTGGTTCACCCTAGATCAGATAGTTTGAGGCTACAGGACTTCCTGAGATGTAGCCCGCCAGAGTTCTACGGGTCGAGGCCTGAGGATGATCCGCAGGAGTTCATCCGGCAGTTACAGCGGATCATGAGAGTGATCAAGGCATCGGATACCGAGTCAGTGGTCCTAGGTTCACATCGGCTGCGTGATACCGCAGTCGACTGGTTTGATTCGTGGGAGCTATCCCGGGGAGAGCATGCACTTCCAGCCGTTTGGGACGAGTTCTCAGAGGCATTTCTTGCACATTTCTTGCCTCCACAGATGAGGAGGGCTCGGGCCGACAGATTTTTGGTGTTGCGGCAGAATCCGCGACGGTTCGGAGTACAATGTGGAGTTCGACTCATTGGCGACGCGTCCCCGCATTAGTAGCTAGTATGGGGGATCGAGTGCACCGATATGTTACAGGGCTCGATGATTACCTAGCAGAGAGTTGTTCGGGTGTAGCTCTTCAGCCGGGCATGGACATTGCCCGCATGCAGGCTTATGCACTTGGAGGTGAGGAGCGGAGAAATCGACGAAATGACCAAGGTCAGCAGAAGAGGCGACAGCAGGGTCCTTTGGTGACTTTCGAGGCGGACCGCCTCAGCAGCAGACTAGTTATGCGCCTCCGCCAGTACAGGGTGGTCCTCCACAATCTTCAGAGCATCCAGAGTATTCAGGAGCAGGTCAGGGCTCCAAGGGTTCAGATTTTCGGGAGAGTAGGGGTGTTAGCCAGCTGAAGCCACCCCTACCTCGTTGTGACCGCTGTGGTAGACTCCACAGTGGGGAGTGTCGTGCTAGTCCGGGAGTTTGTTTTACATGCGGTCAGCAGGGCCATTTTGGGAGAAACTGTCCGACGAGGTGGGCTGGTAGGATAGCACATACTACGAGATCGGGCGGGTTCTTCACCTTCCACGCCTAGGCGGGATGTTCATACACGTGGCCACGGTAGAGGTCGCGGTGGAAGTTCCCGATTTTAGCGGTCCTTGAACCGCCTACTTTCGGTATATCCTTAACCTCTGAGACTTGTATGTATCGATGCTATGATAATGTGTTAAGTGTTATGTTCGGATAGCTTTGTGCTAAAATGTGATTTAGAAACCTGGTTGTGAAAAAGGGTAGCCTGGGGGTGAGAAATGATGAACCTTAGAATATTACAGTTGAGACCTTAGATGTAAGGTCTTGAGTACAAGATCTCGGGTGATCTTTGTCGAATGTATAATCATACGTAGAGTAATTGTGGGAAATTTCCTTGGGTAGGGTAAAAATGGAAGTGGTAGCTTTCATGACCTGTAGAGGTAAGATTGTTCCGGATCGGGGAACAAGAGCGTGATGCGTAAGTGGGTCGGGTTGGGGCCATGTTGAGGGCCAACCCGCGGCCGGTTTCAAAGTGGGGTCAGCTCTGGGTGGTCGCCAGCGGTAGGTCACGAGGTGCTAGGCCCATGATTAGATAACCATCGTATGAGTTCGTGGATATGTTCGACCGAAGCGGATCGTGAAGGCGGGAATGGCCTTGGCGGAGATTGAAGCTAGTAAGATGACCAAGTTTGGAGGTGACTCAAAGTTTTGGGAAAGCGATGATCGTGTGTGGCACGATACTAGAGGAGTTCAAGTGTCCGGAAGGGCACGACGAGTAAGGAAGGAAGAGAACGCGTGTGATATTTCGTGGCGGTGTGGCGTTGGCAACTTGTTAGAAGAACTTCATCGTTATCCGTCTTGAGAAGGAACATTCGGGACGAATGTTTCTAAGGAGGGGAGAATGTTATACCCCGTATTTCCAGAGTATGTACGTGAGGGCGTACGTATACAATTTGAGCCTTAAAGTAGGCATAGGTTCGAATTTGTGCATAACTACCAAAAGGAGTCGTTTTTCGACGAAATATTTCCACAGCTTTCGTAGGGAAAATTCCGGCTATGTCAATAATAATTTTTGCGGATTTTTCCGAGAGACGTAACATTTTGGACCAACGGGAGGGTGACATGTGTCACCCTCACATTGGAAGGCTTGGACGGCAATATTGGACGATTGGGTCTTGTGTAGTAGGTAGGATATTTTGTGCAAGTTGTGTGGTAGATGGATAAGGTACACATGGTTGAAATCTAGCCCTACACTTGCCTTACACTTGGAGTGATCTTGGCCATTGGTTGGCCATGGCTTGACCTATAAATACCCCTCTAAGTTGATGAACTTCTTCATCCTAAATTGTTCTAAGTCTTGAAAATCCTCCCTCTCCTTGAGCGTCCAACACCCTCTCCCCCCCCTCTAGCCTAAGTGGTTCGGCCGAGGCCCCCTCCCTAGCCTAGCCGAAAGTATCCCCCCCCTCCTTGTGGTGCTAGCCGTGGGGTACCCCCCCCCTAGCCTAGTTGTTTTCGTATAATACCCCTTGTTGTGGTATAGAAATACTCTCCTAGTATTGTTATAATGCCCAAATACTCGCCCAAATACCTTGTAGTATTCCCAAGGTTACACTTATACAAAAGCCCGTAAAATACTATTATACTTCCTCACCACAAACGAAACCCTAAGGAAAACCTTCAGTCGGTTGAAGTGTTTAAGTAGAAGGCGAAGAACTTCTAAGGGTTGTTGGAGCGGATTGGGCGCCCAAGTAGGAGCTAAACGTTGTTCAGATCGACATATAACTTGGATAATTTTGGGCTTATCGAGGTAAACACTCTTGACCTTCTGTAATTGGGAATTACATGTTGTAGGAATATATAGTTAAAGTATACTATATATAGAAGTGAACATAGTTGTCGGCAATGTCTTTTGACTTAAGCTGAATAATACTTACGGCAATGTCTTGCGACTTAAGCCCGAATTTAAATAAGAGAACTGAATCAGAATTACATAGGGTGTATCTGACATGAGACTTGTAGCATTGCTGTGTAGTAGAATTGTACACGTCCGGTTAGACATGCAAACCCCCAGGAGTCGTTGGCTGTTGGCGGGCCTCGATAGAGAGGAGAGTTTTACGTTGTTGCGGGAGAGTCTTTGAAATTTCTGTAGAATATTCTACGTTGAGATCTAAAGATATTAATAGGCGCCTTGTGGACTCTATAGGTTGTAGTACTACGTGTGGAGTGATCTGCTTGGCTTAAAGTGTATTCGACGGTTTGAGGTACTTGGAGCGTTTTGCTATTAGTCGATAATCGTCATGCGGTATGTGAACCTCTTCCTATCTGTTCTAGCATGATATGTGTATAACTATGTAGTACGGTAGACGCGTACGTGTTAAATGTATTTGATTGTTTTTAAACATAAAGTATTATAACGGCTTTATGGGAAGTTGGTTATAAATGACTACATGTAAATGAGAGAAATGCTTTGTGGTTTTTAAAAGATAAGCGATTTGACTTATAACCGACTTGATGTGTGATAATAAAGAACCTTGAAGTATTCTAAAAGATTAAGAAACCTTTTTGAAAGAAGTGTATACTTGGCTTGAAAACATAAGAGTTATACCAGCTTTATGAGAAGTTAGGTGTAACGTCTTAAGAGAGATAAAAAGAATGGTTTAATGGTTTAGAAGTTAAGAGACTTATTCTTAAAAGATAAGAGACTTGACTTAATATGGATGTTTGTGTGAAACCTCATTCGTGAGTAATGAGTACTTGGTTTTTGAAAGGAATAATGTTTTACTGATTTCGGAAATCAGAATGTGTATCGACAAACCACTGCAGCGTTAATAAAGGAAAATGTATTGAATAATTAAGTATTATTAAAACCAGTAGAAACCTCCATCTGCATAGAAGCTAAGATGAGACAAAATGATATTACATTTTCTAGATCATGGCTGCTTAATAAGATTGATTATGAACAAGAATAACCTACTCGCGTATGACATATGTTACTCAATTGTTTTAAAAGAGATTAAGACATTGAACTATGAAACTTTTCAAAAAAGAGACTTGTGTAATTAAAATTAGGCAAACTGGAACTTTAGGGAAAAGAAAGGCATTGTGTTGTCTTAAAATGGTTTAAAACATAAGGTGTTATAACAGCTTTATGGGAAGTTGGTTATAACGACCTTATGAAAACAAAAGAAAGGTTTTATCATTGGTTTTAATGTGGTAACTTAACTTTAAAAAGAGAAGTGTTTTGGTCAAAAAAAGAAGGCATGGTGTTGCCTTAATTTGGTTTTAAAAAGGAAAGTATGGAAGTTGTTTTGGTTTACTTAAAAGATATAAGTCACTCTATTTTTATACTACGGGTATCGGGTGACTTTTATAAAAGGAATTTAACGTACGTAGTACTTTAGGGTTAAAACCCGGACTTGGGCATAAAATGAAAGTACTTCGAGTTGTGTATAAACTTGTCTATGCTTGTCGTGATAGCCTTTGTTGTGCAAGAATTGTGTTTCTATACTACCGCGCCTCTCGATGGAGGGTCGGTTGACTTGTTGAGAACTTACTTGGACGTGACCGGCAGTGACGGATAAATTCCACGCACGCCTCGCTGATAGGGTTACTTTTGTTAATCGCTTTGGACATATCGACCACGATCGTAGCGCACGTATGCTTCCACTTTGATTACCGCTTGTTGTCTTATTGTTCCTTTGGACATGCGACACGATGCGTAGCGCACGTATGCTTCCATTTGGAATCTTTGTCTTATTGTTTCCTTGGACTCATCGACACGACGCGTGGCGCACGGGTATGCTTCCATTTGGAATGTTGTCTTATTTGTTCCTTTGGACATACCGACACGATGCGTAGCGCATCGTATGCTCCCATTTGGATTGCTGTCTTGTTGTTATCATATCATGCATCGCCTGGCGGCGTACTCCACGCGGGATTGATGTGGGCGTGAGACCACGAATTGATATAATCATATGTGTGTATCGTAGTTTGGTTATCATACTTGTCTCCCGCTTTATAGACTATTATGATTTCATTTACGATTTTTCTGATTCACATACTTGGTACTGTTATCGACCTCTTTCGAAGAAATGCGTTTGCCGCATGAGGTACATCTACCGTCGATCCCCGCTTTTAGAATCACCTTTCAGCTTATTAGGAAGCTCCGTTCCTTCGGAGGCTTATCTTTTGGTATGTGTTCCCTGAGTCGTAGGTTCTTGTACATTCAGGGGTATGGCGGGGCCCTGTCCCGTCATAGTTGTTGTAAATCTTAGAGGTCTGTAGTACTGTTGTGGGCAGTGTTGTAAAAAGGATTAAACTGTTCGGGTTCTATGTATATATGCAGAAGGCAACTGTTTTGGTTGGCCTGTTTATTTATTATATCTCTCATTTCATGTTCATGTTTTACTTCCGCTGATTTTCTCTGATGTTGTATCACTAGTGCACGTAGGCACGATCCACGGCCCGGGTTCGGGTCGTGACATTTTGGTTGGCCTGTTTTATTATCTTATCTCTTATTTCATATCTGTATGTTTTATATTCCGCTGATTTCTCTGATGTATGACTACTTGGGTGCCCGGGTAAGGCACCAGTCACGGGCCCCGGAACGGGTCGTGACAAAGCACATAGTGCTCGCTACTCCATTCATCCGGGGTCGACTAAGATGTACCATGACCTAAGGTGTATATATTGGTGGGATGGCCTGAAAAGGGACGTTGCAGAGTTGGTGGCGCAGTGTCTGAATTGTCAGCAGGTCAAGGTGGAGCACCAGAAGCCTGGTGGGTTGTTACAGATGATAGAAATTCCGACATGGAAGTGGGAAGTGATCAATATGGACTTTATTACAGGGTTACCTCACACTCAGAGGAAGCATGATTCCATCTGGGTTATTGTCGACAGGCTGACGAAATCAGCCCATTTTCTTCCAGTCAGGACGACTTTTTCGGCCGAGGATTATGCTAGATTGTATATCAGAGAGATTGTGAGACTGCATGCTTGGGGGTGGCCCTTCAGCCACGTATGGATATTGCCAGGATGCAGGCGTATGCGCAGGGGATAGAGGATAGAGAGAGGGGGATCAGATTGACTCAGGCCAGCCCAAGAGGCGGGGCAGCAGGTCTCGTGGCGCTTTTCGAGGCGGACGGCCTCGGCAGACTAGGTCCACATTTCACCAGACAGAGTGCTCCTTCTCGGTTTTTGGCGGGAGGTCCGATCACCGGTCATTCGGAGCAGTCGTGCTCCAGGCTTCGGGTTTCGAGGCGGAGATCACACCGATCGAGACCACCCACATCTCGATGTGCTCGATGCGGTAGATCTCACCCAGGTGAGTGTCGTGTTCCTTCAGGAGCTTGTTACTCTTGTGGCCAGCTGGGCCATTTGAAGAGAGACTGTCCGACCTAGAGGCGAGATGGTGGTATGGTGCGGCCGGCATGATCGATTCTTTGGGTCTTCTTATTCTGTGGTTATGCGCCCCGGAGGGCAGGGTGTTCACGGACCGGTAGGCCGCGGCAGAGGTCGTGGTGGTGGTTCCAGTTCTAGCGGTCCACATAACCGCATTTATTCCTTAGCCAGCCGCCAGGATCAGGAGGCTTCCCCTGACGTCGTCACATGTACATTATTGATTTCATGTTGTGACGTATATGCTTTGATAGATCCAGGTTCTACCTTATCCTATGTATCCCCTCTTATTGCGGGTAGAATCGGGATAGAACCGGTGTCGATAGAACCTTTTGAGGTAGCTACGACAGTGGGTGATTCGGTGTTAGCTGAGCGGGTGTATAGAGGTTGTCCGGTGTTTATTTACAGTCGTCAAACCCTTGCAGACTTAATAGAGTTGGAGATGACAGATTTTGATGTCATTATGGGTATGGACTGGTTGGCTTCTTGTTATGCCAACGTTGACTGTAGAGACAGGTTGGTCCGGTTCCAGTTTCCGGGTGAGCCAGTTATCGAGTGGAAGGGCAACACGTCGCCGGCGGTAGGTTTATTTCTTACCTCAAGGCCGGAGGATGGTGCGTAAATGGTACATCTATCATCCGTTCGAGTATTCACGCAGAGGCCGAGTGCCGCTTGATCGATACCAGTGGTTAGGGAGTTTCCAGATGTGTTCCCAGACGATCTTCCGAGTATCCCTCCTGAGATGGAGATTGAGTTTTGTATTGATACGTTGCCAGACACTCGACCTATTTCTATTCCGCCATACGGCATGCCTTTGAGTTGAGCTGAAGGACCAGCTGAAAGATTTGCTGGAAAAGGGCTTTATCAGGCCTAGTGTTTCTCCCTGGGGAGCGCCGGTTTTGTTTGTGAAGAAGAAGGATGGGACGCTGCGTATGTGTGTTGATTACATGCAGCTGAATAAGGTAACCATCAAGAATTGGTACCCCCTTCCCAGGATTGATGATTTGTTTGACCAGTTGCAGGGTGCGAGGTGTTTCTCCAAGATAGACATGCGGTATGGTTATCATCAGGTGCGAGTGCGAGAGGTAGATATCCCAAAGACTGCATTCAGGACCCGGTATGGGCACTATGAGTTCAGGGTTATGTCTTTCGGTTTGACCAACGCTCCAGCGGTATTTATGGATTTGATGAACCGGGTGTTCAAGCCATTTTTGGATACATTTGTGATAGTATTCATTGATGACATCCTGGTTTATTCGCGTACAGAGAAGGAGCATGTATATCACTTGAGGACGGTACTTGGGGTCCTCCGGAGCCGACAATTATTCGCCAAGTTCTCCAAGTGTGAGTTTTGGTTGGCCTCAGTGGCATTCCTGGGGCACATTATTGGGGCTGATGGTGTTCAGGTGGATACAACAAAGATTGAGACAGTCAAGTCTTGGCCGAGACCTACTACTCCGGCCGAGTGCGCGATTTCTTAGAAGTGGCGAGTTATTATCGTAGGTTTGTGGAGCGGTTGCTTCGATTTCAGATCGTTGACTAGCCGACTCGGAAGCGGCTAAGTTTGAGCCGAGAGGCTTGCAAGAAGGGCTTCCAGTTACTGAAGGAAAGGTTGACTACGGCTCCAGTTCTTACTCTTCCTGAGGGGTTAGACGGATACGTGATTTTCGGGTATCGGGCTGGGGTGTGTTTTGATGCAGCACGGCAAGGTTATAGCCTATGCTTCCCGGCAGTTATGGAAGCATGAGAGGAATTACCCTACCCACGACTTAGAGTTGGCCGCAGTTATTCATGCCTTGAAGATTTGGAGACATTATTTGTATGGGGTTCATGTGGATATTTATACACACCACAAGAGCCTCCAGTATATCTTCAGGAAGAGGGAGCTGAACTTGCGACAGAGACGGTGGTTAGAGTTGTTGAAATATTATGATGTTGATATTTTATACCATCCGGGGAAAGCCAACGTGGTCGATGATGCCTTGAGTCGTAGATCGATGGGGAGTCTGTCAGAGGTACATCCAGAGAGACAAGACATGGTCCGTCAGATCCACCAGCTAGCGAGCCTTGGGGTTCGATTGATCGATACCGACGATAGTGGGGTACGGGTTCGTGAGGTTGCCGAGTCTTCCATCGTTGATGAGGTAAGGAGGCGACAGTATGAGGACCCAGTATTGGTACGGTATCGAGATGCAGCTCTTCGAGAGGAGAAGAGTCTATTCGAGGTAGCGCCTGATGGGGTTCTAAGATTTGAGGGCCGGTTGTGTGTTTCCGATGTGACAGGACTTTGTCAACAGATTCTGGGGGAGGCACACAGTTGTTATACCCCGTATTTTCAGAGTATGTACGTAAGGACGTACGTAGAAAATTTGAAACTTGTACTAAGGCTTGGCCGAATTAATTTTGTTCACAACACCCGTTTAGAGTCGTTTTTGGTCGCAACGTTTCCATGACTTCGAAGGGAATTTCCGGCTATGTCATTTTTAATTTTGCGGATTTTTCCGAGAGGCGAAGCGTGTTGGGCCAACAAGAGGCGCCACTTGGCACCTCCCATCAAGTGGACGTGAGAGCTCGGTTTGGACGAAATGGAGAGGTGTAGTTGGTAGGATATTTTGTGTGTTAGTTGGTCAAGGACACATGGGTGAATCTTGGCCCTACACTTGCCTTGCACTTGGCAAGATCTTGGCCATTGGTTGGCCTTCACTTGACCTATAAATACCCTTCCTTTGAAGACTTCTTCATCCAAAAATCTCTAAGTCTTGAGAGCTCCTCCCCATTTCGCGTGAGGCCCCTTGGCCGAGTTTCCCACAGTGGGGTAGGCCGAGGTAGCCACCCTCCTAGGGTGCTAGCAGTGGGGTACCCACTGCCTAGTTGTTTTCGTATAATACCCCCCCTCTTGTTAGAAATACTCTCAAAAGTATTGTTATAATGCCCAAATTACCTTAGCCGTATACCTTGTTGTATTCTAAGGTTATACCTATATGAAAATGCCCAGAAATACTATTATACTTCCGTCAGTCACAAAACCGAAACCCTAGGAAAATCTCCATAGTCCGTTGAGTATTGTGTAGAAGTTGGTTAGAACTTCTAAGGGTGGTTTAGAGCGGTTGGGCGCTCGAGTTGAGCTAAACGTTTGCCCGGGATCGACTTTAACTAGGATAATTATGGGCTTATCGAGGTAATTATCTTGTCCTCTGTTGTAATTGGAAATTACATATTATTTGAATATATAGTTGAAGTATACTATATATAGAATCGAACGTAGTTATCGGCAATGTCTTTTGACTTAAGCTGAATAATACTTACTGAATGTCTTGCGACTTAAGCCCAATTTAAAGAAGAATATTGAATCAGTAATTACATAGGTCAGACATGAGACTTGTGTAGTAGTAGTGGAGTAGAATTGTACAGTTAGGGTTAGGCGTATAACCCACGGTTGGCTTGGTAGCGGCCTCGATAGAGGAGAGATTTACATTGTTGCGGGGAGTCTTTGCGAATTTTCGGTAGAATGTTCTACGATGAGATCTAAATGTTAATAAGCGCCGTGGCCTTATAGGTTGAAGTACTACGTGTGGCGCGATCTACTTGGCTGGGAGTAGCCGACGGTTGAAAGTACTTGAGCGTTTTGCTATTAGTCGATAATCGTCGCGAGGTATGTGAACCTCTTCCTATCTCTTCTAGCATGATATGTGTGAACTATGTGATCGGTAGAGCGTACATGTGCTAAATGTATTTAATTGTTTAAAACATAAAGTGTTATAACGGCTTTATGGGAAGTCGGTTATAAATGACTTTATGTTGGTAAGAAAATACTTGTGGTTTTTAAAAGGTAAGCGATTTGAACTATAAGCGGCTTGTTATGTGTTAATAAAGAACTTGAAGTTTTTCAAAAGATTTTTGAATCATTTCGAAGAAGAAGTAATACTTGGTTTTGAAAACTTAAGAGTTATACTAGCTTTATGGGAAGTTAGGTATAACGGCTTAAGAATGTTTCTTGATTTGGAAATCGAAAGTGTATCGACAAACCACCGGCGTTAATAAAAGGAAATGTTTTGACAGATTAAGTATTATTAAAACCGAGAAACTTCCATCTGCATAGAAGCTAAGATGAGATAAAATGATATTTCCTAGATCATGCATTTTGTAATAAGATTGTTATAAACAAGAATATCCTACTCACATATAAGGCTTATGTTTCTCGAGATAGTTTAAAAGAGAATTATATTCTTAAATGAATAAGACTATGAACTACTAAACCTTTCTAAAGTAAGAAACGTGAACATTTGAAATTAGGCAAACTTGGGCGTTTGAGAAATAATGTTGTTACTTGATTTTACAAAGAGAAGTGTTTTGCTTTACTTCAAAAGATAATCACTCTAGTTTTCATATACTACGTATTGTGTGACTTTTGTAAGCGTAACGTATCTTTTAAAAGATAATGTATGAAGTACTTTGCGAGTAGATACTCGATCTTGTTAATCATACAATAGAATGTACCTTGTGTGTATAATCGATTGTGTTGGTTTGTGATAGCCTTGTAATACCTTCGTGTTGATTTGATAAGTAATCATATTAGGATGCTACGTGTGTTAGTATTCGTGATGTTTGTGTAAAGGATTTTCCTTGATTGTGCTTATGATGTTTAAGCGATAAAGCGTTATGTTGGTATTATACCACTCACCGTGTTTCCGGGTTAAGTCGCCCTCCGATGGGGTAGACTCGGTGATGCAGGACCATTATTCGAGAATACCTCATGCGGGTCCCGGGGCCTATGCGAGCTACGAGTTCCGTGTTAGTGTGCGGCCTTTATGGTCATGCGGTCATGTGGCGCTACGCGATCGCGAGTCCGGGCGATTTACTTGGGAGTAGCTACCCTCGATGCGGGTTATACCTCACGCGCCTATGAGATTGGCCTATGCGAGTCTGCGGAGTTCCGTGGCTAGACGCGCACATTTGATATTGCGGGCGAGTGACCGGCTTTGATCATGTGACGGTCTAGACAGATATCATGATTCAGTTTACGACCTTGTTAGTTCTGTGGGTGTTAGTAGTCGGCTATGCCTTCGTACTTACCTGCATCGCTTTATTTAGGCAGGTGGACCCGTTGTTCATGTGTGTTCCTTGGTGCTTTTCTATCATTGATCGCCAGCGTGAGGAAGGTATTCCACGGGCATGATTGATGTTGTGGGCGTGAGACCCATTGTTATATCGTGATGACTTCGGCGAGTCCACGACTTAATATGATCGCTATTTATTGTGAATCGTAGTTTGGTTATCATACATGTCTCCGCTTTATATAGACTACTATGATTTCATTTACGTATTTTCACATACATACTGCATTTGATCGACTTTCCTTGAAGCTGCGTTCATGCCGCAGTAAAGGTACACCGCCGTTGATCCTCGCTCTTGGTCGATTCAGCGTTAGGAAGCTCCGTTCTCCGAGGCTTATCTTCGTATAGTCCCTGTTGTTGTAGGTGTTTACATTCGTGGTATGACGGCCCCGTCCCGTTGTTGTCATATCATTCGTAGAAGTGCAGTAGTAATCTTGTTGGCGGGGTTTGTAAAAAGGATTAAACTGCTCATTTGTAAAAGTTGTTATTTATATATATGCCGAAAGGCAAGTTTTCCTCAGACATCGTTTTGTACTTCAATTGTTTCATGTATATGTTTTATGTTCACGATTACTCGATGTTGTATCACTAGGGTGCCCGGTAAGGCACCATCACGCCCAGTTCGGTCGTGACAAAAGTGGTATCGAAGCGATTAATCCTCGGAAAGTGTCTACGCATCAGTATCCGAGAGTCTTGATTATCGGTGTGTTGTGCACCACATCAATAATCGTGAGGCTATAGGGTATTTAGGATTGGTTTCTATTCTTCTCACTCGAGATCGTGCCTTAGAGCCGTGTTGTAAGTTGGACCTCCGACGTATTTCTTTCCCTTACCGCTATGCCTCCGCGTAGGCAACCCGGCCCAGAGGCGCGCGGCGGAGCTGCAGTAGAGTTCGGAGGTGGCGAGGGCACAGCCCAATCATTACCTAGGTAGTGCTTCATTCGGGAGTTTTGCGGCGTCACTAGCCCCAGCAGAGTTTGGCACGGCAGCGGCGGTTCCCAGCTGCGCCATGATATTTGAACCTTCGCCCACGATCGAACGGTGAATATAGATTGCAAAGAGGCAACCTTACTAGCTATGGATTTGGCTACCGCAGAGTATACCGATGTATCGCGAGTCTTGATGACTACCTAAGAGGTTGTGCAAGAGTAATTCTTCGCTAGGCTTGAGCATGACCGGTACGCTTATGCAGCAGCCAAGAAACGTAGAGATCGGCGTTAACGGGCGACGTAAGAGGCCGAGCAGCAAGGTCCTTTGGTAACTTTCGAGGCGAGTCACCTCACCACAGATTAGATTATGCACATCCACCGGTGCAGTGGTCCTCCGCAGGTTCGGGGCGTTCGGGGTGCGCAGAGTTGGTCGTAACTCCGTGGCTTCCGTTCACACAGGATGCACGCCATCCCGGGAATGTCGTCTTTAGTTGGTACTTGTTGTATCTATGACCGTCAAGGTCCGTGTCGGGCGGTGTCCTTGTAAGAGAACTTAGCCTTCGTGATCGCGGTAGTTTGTCATCTCCTCACTATGCGCCTCACGGGCGTGTTTGATTAGAACGACTAAAGGGTGTGAAACAAGAAGTTATAGATATATCTTTAACCTCTGAGATCGGTATGTGTGATAAGTGAGTATACCTTAAGTGCTATGTTCGATAGCGATGTTAGTCGTGATTAGATCATGGTTGTTTAACCGAGTAAGATTTTGGGGATAGAAGGTGTGAGCCTTAGAGCTTTTACGTAAAGACCTTAGAGGTGAGGCCATCTCGAGAAAAGGTGTAGTGTTATGTTTGACTTATCGGAAGTGCATAGTGCACGCGTGAGTTATGTTGGGATAGTCCCTAGTAGTGTGGAATGAAAGGGGTAGTTGAGCTAAGACCGCCAGGTTTTCAAACGTGATTAGTGAGATTGTTCGGATCGGAGCTAGTATCGCGCGTTGCGGGTCGGGTTGAGGCCATGTTGCGGGTCAACCCGCGGTAGGTTTGGTGGTGTCAGGTTGTGGTGGTCCCGCTGTGTTAGGGTTGTGAGGATGTTAGGCCCAAGTTTAGTTAACCAATGAACGAGTTCGTGGATGCGTTCGACCGGTCGGGCCGATGGGGCAGCCCATCGTGTTCTTCTCGGGACCGTTTACTCTACCGTGTTGAGTTATCGTAAGGTTGTAGGGCTGCACGAGGAGCCTACCTACACCTTAATACAGATGGAGCCTGTGTTACTACCGCTTTTTCTGGAGGTTTTGCCAGGCAAGGTTAGGAACTCAGGTGAATCTCAGAATCGCATTCGCCCTCGGGCCAGTGTGTGTATCTCAGAGGTAGTCGTGGGGGATTGTTGTCTCCTGTGGAGGAAGTGTTTAAGCTACCATTTCAGTGTTCGGATATCGCCTTATGAAGCCTTGTAAGGGCGGAAGTGTAAGTTGCCGGTCGATTGGTTCGATGTTGGCAAGGTTCGCATAAGTTCAGGCTTGTTCCAGCAGACTGTGGTTAGGGTGTGACGAGTTTTGGTATGACAGATGAACTTAGCCCGTGTTACTTTGGGCCCTTTTGTGTCCATGTGAAGAATAGGCCAGGTTGCCTATATGTTAGCTTTTGCCGTCCGACTTAGGAGGCAGTATGTCCGGTCCTTCGTATTGTTATGATCGGGAAAGTATCGGAGAATCCATCCAGAGTGTTCCCAGTTAATGATGACCACATTAGAGATAGTAACCCCGAGTCTTGGAAACTGAAGCCGTATCAGAATGTGGTAAGAGTGCGAGTGTACGACAGCCTCAGGGATCGCAAGCAGCCCGGTACCATTTGTTGGGTCGTCGGAGCAAGGCTCGCGACAAAGTGACAAAAGTGGTACCATTTGTTGGGTCGCCTGAGAAGGTTAATGCCTCAGGCAAAGTGACAAAGTGGTATCTACGACGAGTAAAGAGAGAAGCGAGCATGTATGGCAAGCATAGATGTGACCATTTCTTTTGTAAAGAGAAGGTGCGAAGGAAGTATATTTTAGACCCCGGTGAGAAGTGTTTTGTGGTGATGGTTAGAGGTGTTTCCTCGTGGACTTTGATGTGAGTAGTTGCGCAGTTGTTTCTGTGGCCAGGTGTGGCAGGATTGATTCTCGTAAGTATAGTAGTGAAGACTATACTGGCGCACGTTTGTTTTGAGGCTTGAAGGAACATTCGGGACGAATGTTTCTGGCGAGGAGAATGTTATACCCCGTATTTTGAGTATGCGTGGGGCGACGTAGAAAATTTGAAACTTGTACTAAGGCTTGGCGAATTAATTTTGTTCACAACACCCGCTTAGAGTCGTTTTTGACGAAACGTTTTCACGCCTTCGAAGGAATTTCCGCTATGTCATTTTTAATTTTTGCGGATTTTTCCGAGAGACGAACGTGTTGGCCAACAAGAGGGCGCCACTTGGCACCCTCCCATCATGGACGTGAGAGCTCGGTTTGGACGAAATGGAGAGTGTAGTTGGTAGGATATTTTGTGTGTTAGTTGGTCAAGGACACATGGGTGAATCTTGCCCTACACTTGCCTTGCACTTGGCAAGATCTTGGCCATGGTTGGCCTTCACTTGACCTATAAATACCCCTTCCCTTTGAAGACTTCTTCATCCAAAAAAATCTCTCAGTCTTGAGAGCTCCTCCCCATTTCGTGAGGCCCTTGGCGAGAGTTTCCCAGCTGGTAGGCCGGTGGTAGCCACCCTCCTAGGGTGCTAGCCGGGTACCCCCAGCCTAGTTGTTTTCGTATAATACCCCCTCTTGTTAGAAATACTCTCAAAAGTATTGTTATAATGCCCAAATTACCTTAGCCGGATACCTTGTTGTATTCTAAGGTTATACCTATACGAAAATGCCCAGAAATACTATTATACTTCCGTCAGTCACAAAACCGAAACCCTAGGAAAATCTCCATAGTCCGTTGGAGTATTGTGTAGAAGTTGGTTAGAACTTCTAAGGGTGGTTTAGAGCGGTCGAGCGCTCGAGTTGAGCTAAACGTTTGCCCAGATCGACTTTAACTAGGATAATTATGGGCTTATCGAGGTAATTATCTTGTCTCTCTGTAATTGGAAATTACATATTATTTGAATATATAGTTGAAGTATACTATATATAGAACTCGAACGTAGTTATCGGCAATGTCTTTTGACTTAAGCCCGAATAATACTTACAGCAATGTCTTGCGACTTAAGCCCGAATTTAAAGAAGAATATTGAATCAGAATTACATAGGGCTGTATTACATGAGACTTGTAGTAGCCGTGGAGTAGAATTGTACCGTTAGGGTTAGACGTATAACCCCGGTTGGCTTGGTAGCAGCCTCGATAGAGAGAGATTTACGCTGTCATGGGGAGGTCTGCCGAATTTTCGGTAGAATGTTCTACGATGAGATCTAAATGTTAATAAGCGCTTGTGGCCTTATAGGTTGAAGTACTACGCAGGCGCGATCTACTTGGCTTAAGGAGTAGCCGACGGTTGAAAGTACTTGGAGCGTTTTGCTATTAGTCGATAATCGTCGCGAGGTATGTGAACCTCTTCCTATCTCTTCTAGCATGATATGTGTGAACTATGTAGTACGGTAGACGTACATGTGCTAAATGTATTTAATTGGTTTAAAACATAAAGTGTTATAACGGCTTTATGGGAAGTCGGTTATAAACAGCTTTATGTTGGTAAGAAAATACTTGTGGTTTTTAAAAGGTAACTGATTTGAACTATAACTGGCTTGTTATGTGTTAATAAAGAACTTGAAGTTTTTCAAAAGATTTTTGAATCATTTCGAAAGAAGAAGTAATACTTGGTTTTTGAAAACTTAAGAGTTATACTAGCTTTATGGGAAGTTAGGTATAACGGCTTAAGAATGTTTTACTGATTTCGGAAATCAGAAAGTGTATCGACAAACCACTGCAGCGTTAATAAAAGGAAATGTTTTGACAGATTAAGTATTATTAAAACCAGTAGAAACTTCCATCTGCATAGAAGCTAAGATGAGATAAAATGATATTTCCTAGATCATGGTCATTGTAATAAGATTGTTATAAACAAGAATATACTACTCACATATAAGTCATATGTTTCTCAGATAGTTTAAAAGATAATTATATTATTAAATTAATAATACTATGAAATACTAAACATTTCTAAAGTAAGAAACGTGAACATTTGAAATTATGCAAACTTGGACGATTGAGAAATAATGTTTTTACTTGATTTTACAAAGATAAGTGTTTTGCTTTACTTCAAAAGATAATCACTCTAGTTTTCATATACTACGTATTGTGTGACTTTTGTAAACGTAACGTATCTTTTAAAAGATAATGTATGAAGTACTTTGAGTAGATACTCGATCTTGTTAATCATACAATGTAATGTACCTTGTGTGTATAATCGATTGTGTTGGTTTGTGATAGCCTTGTAATACCTTCGTGTTGATTTGATAAGTAATCATATTAGGATGCTACGTGTTAGTATTCTCGTGATGTTTGTGTAAAGGATTTTCCTCGATTGTGCTTATGATGTTTAAACGATAAACCGTTATGTTGGTATTATACCACTCACCGTGGTTTCCGGTTAAGCCGCCTCCGACGCGGGTAGACTCGCGATGCAGGACCATGATTCGAGAATACCTCATGCGGGTCCTCGGGGCCTATGCGGAGCTACGAGTTCCGTGTTAGTGTGCGGCCTTTATGGTCATGCGGTCTACGTGGCCATGCGATCGCGAGTCCGGGCGACGCCGGAGTAGCTACCGACGCGGGTTATACCTCATGCGGGCCTATGAGATTGGCCTATGCGAGTCAGCGGAGTTCGTGGCTAGACGCGCACATTTGATATTGCGGGCGAGTGACGGCTTTGATCATGTGACGGCCTAGACATATATCATGATTCGATTTACGACCTTGTTAGTATCGCTGGTGTTAGTAGTCGGCTATGCCTTCGCATTTACCTTGCATCGCTTTATTTGGGCACAGTGGGACCCGTTGTTCATGTGTGTTCCTTGGTGCTTTTCTATCATCGATCACGGCAGCGGCGGGAAGGTATTCCACGGGCATGATTGATGTTGTGGCGTGAGACCCATTGTTATATTAGTGATGACTTGGCGTGAGTCCCCGACTTGATATGATCGCTTATTTATCAGGAATCGTAGTTTGGTTATCATACATGTCTCCCGCTTTATATAGACTACTATGATTTTATTTACGATTTTCGCCACATACTGCACTGTTATCGACCTCCTTCTGGGCCGCGCTCATGCCGCAGTAAAGGTACACCGCCGTTGATCCTCGCTCTTAGGGTCACGCTCGGCGTTGAAGCTCCGTTCTCCGAGGCTTATCTTCGTATAGTCCCCTTGTTGTAGGTGTTTACATTCGTGGGTATGACGGCCCCGCCCCGTCGTTGTTGTCATATCATTCGTAGAGGTGCAGAGTAATCACAAGTGTGGTTTGTAAAAGGATTAAACTGTTCATTTGTAAAAGTTGTTATTTATATATATGCCAAAGACAAGTTTTCCTCAGACATCGTTTTGTACTTCAATTGTTTCATGTATATGTTTTATGTTCCACTGACACTCGATGTTGTATCACCAGGGTGCCGGTAAGGCACCACCACGCCCAGTTCGGTCGTGACAGCTGCTCGTTATTCTATTCATCCGGGTCGACCAAGATGTACCATGACCTCGGATGTATATATTGGTGGGATGGCACGAAGAGGACGTGGCGGTTTTGTTGCACTGATGTCCTAATTGCCAACGAGTCAAGGTCGAGCACCGCAGGCCTAGTGGGCTATTGCAGCTATTGAGATTCCGGCATGGAAGTGGGAGGTGATCAACATGGACTTTGTTACAGGTTACCTCGCACTCGGAGGAAGTGCGACTCCATTTGGGTTATTGTTGACAGTCGACGAAATCAGCCCACTTCCTTCCGTCGGGATGACGCTTACCGAGGACTATGCCGTTGTACATCGAGAGATTGTGAGATCGCACGAGTCCCCGTGGTCGATTATATCGATAGAGGAGCCCGGTTCGCTAACTTCCGAGGTCTTTCCGAAGGGATTAGGGACACAAGTGAGTCTCGCATGACGTTTCATCCTCGATCGACGGCAGCGAGCGTACTATCCGCACACGAGGATATGCCGCGAGCTGCGTGATTGATTTTGTGGTAGCCGAGGATCATTTGCCTCTTGGAGTTTGCTTATAACAACGGCTACCATTCCAAAGATACTGACGGGCGCCATACGAGGCATTGTATGGGCGGAAATGCAGGTCGCCGATTGGTTGGTTCGACGTGGGCGAGGTGCAGTTAGTTGGCCCAGACTTGGTTCAGCAGGCTGTGGATAAGGTTGTTACACCCCGTATTTACAGGACATATTTTTAAGAACGTACGTAAGAACTCACAGGTGTTAAGATTTGAGACTTGAAATTTTTTTTTATCAGAATTATGAAATTGTCGGAAAACGTATTATTATGACGAGTGGGAGGGCGACACGTGTCACCCCCCCTTATTAATGCCTTGGACGATTTGTAGAAAGGGCTAAAGGGTCATTGGACCTTTGTTAGCAAGACAAGTCTTGCAACTTGAAGCTTGATAATCTTGACTAAGTCAAAGGACCCACAATGGTCTTGATATTTAATAAGACTACATCTAAACCACCCATTTGTTTATATCATGACCCTCCAATGTGCTATATATTACTACTAGTAGCAAGAGAGAGCTTAACACTTAGCTAAATTTCACAAAAAATTGGAAGAGCAAGAGCATTGCTCTCGGGTTCCTCTTGAGAGAAAAAGAAAAATCTTTGTTTCTTGTCCATTTAGCTCCTAACTTTAAACCAAGGTTCTTGAGTGTATTGTAAACATATCTCAATAGAAAAATCTTGGAAAAAGATAGTTTACGGGTTAGTCGCAAAACGAAAACCTAGTTGTCTTTCTAGGTTTTGTTTGGAGATTTGAAGGATATTTGTTGGTGTTGTTCTAAGGGGCTCAACAAGCGGATTGAAGTGTCTTGGAGAGGCTCTAAACTACTAAGGAGCGACTTCGGATTTGGAGTTGGATTAAGATTCGTTGAGGTATAATCTTGTCTTTTAAGGTGTTACAAGATTATATATTTATATTGTTGTTGTTAGCTTTACATGTTGCTAGCATGAAGTTGATCTGTTGAAGTTTATGAGTATTATGGATTGCTCGTAGCTTAAATCCGAAATGTTATACAAGCCACTTGAAGATTGGATTACTAATTGGTCGTTATTAGAAATCGTCGCATGTACTTACATGAAGATTATGGTAGTTATAATCAAATGCGACTTGATATCATGTTATGCTACCAATTTGGATTGAAATGGAAATTGGATAAGAATTGGTGTTGTTGTATTCATTATGGCTGAAATTGGACTAGTAGTTGTATTAGTTTGTTATCGTTTGTGGGGCGGAATTTTACACGTCTAGTAGGCGTGTAATCCCCTATTGATTAATTGTTTTGATTGTGCCTTAAATGTGGCGTGTTTGGTTATTGTATTCGGCCTTGAAAAAGGTGGCAAAGTTAGTAAAAACAAAGGAGGTGCTGTCCGATTTTCCGTAAAATTTAGCGACTTGACACTTATAATATTCTACGTTTGAAGTAAGGCCTTAATAGACGTATTGTGAATATTATAGGTTGACATACTACGGGCAGGACTTTGTACTTGGCAAGTGGTTTGACCCGGCGAGGTATGTAGAACTTTTCCTATCTTTTGAGCATGACTAGTTGTACGTATATAGTACGGTAGACGTACAAGACCTTGATATCCTTTACTAGTTTTATGAATAGCCAAGTCGGGTGAGTTAGGAGATTAACTCACTTCTTGAAAGTATTAAGGATGTCTAATGTTTTATTAAAGTTAAGGGACTTGAAGAGTTTTAAAGTATGTGATACTTGTTCCGTTCTAAACGTATAAGTCCCTTGGATAGGAAATTGTATATGGCTAAGGTATAAAGCGAATGTAACGACTTTATGGGGAGTTGGTTATATTTGCTTTATGGAAAGATAAATGACTTAATTTTTAATGAAAAGGCAATTTGATTTTTAAGGCATCAATTGCCTAAGGTTTATAATAAAAGGAGTCACTTGATTTAAAAACCTAACTTTATGTTTAAAAGGTATTGTGACTTGTCTTAAAAAGTAATTTTGACTTGATACTACGGTTTATAGTATCTGGGAAGTTCTATATGAAAATGAGTCATTTTTTTAAAAGGTTGGAAGTACGTAGTACTTTGGGTTAAACTCCCGGATTTATTATAATATATTAGTGCCTAAGTAAACTAAAATGAGAGTGTAGATGAATAAGACAAATAAGAAGTTAGGGGGATTTCTAACTTGCTTATTTATTGTATGACGACCGGTAGAGATAGGGTAAGAGTATAAGTGAGGGGTAAACCCCCAAGACGCTATACCACCTTCTCCAGGATAAGAGTATAAATGAGGGGTAAACCCCCAAGACGTTATACCACCTGTTTTATTACATTCTCCAGGATAAGAGTATAAATGAGGGGTAAACCCCCAAGACGTTATACCACCTGCTTCAGGGTAAGAGTATAAATGAGGGGTAAGAACCCTAAGACGTTATACCACCTGTTTCTATGGGTTCGCTACCCATGATTTGATCGTGAGTCTCCTATTGTGATGTTGTATAATTCCCTTGATTTACTCTCATTGTTAGTAAGGCACTGTGTACTGTAATTTTGTTATCATACATGTCTCCGGCTTTGTTTTAAACTTATGTTGTAATTACAGTACTTTCCAGTTTTACATACTTAGTACATATTGTGTACTGACCCCTTTCCTCGGGGGATGCGTTCATGCCGCAGGAAAGGGTAAGCAGGTGATGGATCCTCATTCTTAGGATCACTTATCAGACGTCAGAAGCTCCATTTATCCGGAGGCTTGTCTCTTTCGTACGCTCTTTTCCACGTGTTGTAGATTTATGTACATTCGTGGTATATGGCGAACCCGTCCCGCCACAGTTATTATTCCTAGAGGTCTGTATTCACATAGGTGGTTGGACTGTAAGAACTGATGTTGTACAGTTGTACTTTTGATTATATTATATTATGGAAGACGGCCTTATCGGCTAGCCTGTGATGTTTTATTGTTTACTCATGGGTTTATGTTGTGTATGTTCCGCTGCTATTCTCTGATGTATACAGCAGGTGCCTGTAGGGCATCACCGTGACCGGTCGGGTCGTGACAAAGGTGAAGCTTATCCAGAGAGATCATAGCGGCTTCGTAGCTCAGGTCATATACGATAATCGGGCCAGATTTGGAGTTTCGTGTGACGATTGAGTCTTCTTGAAGGTATCACCCATGGCGGTGTGATGAGATTCGGAAAGAAGGGAAAACTCAGCCAAGGTACATTGGGCCCTACTAGATCGTCGTCCGAGTAGGCAAGGTTGCTATGAGTTGGATCTGCCATCGAGTTAGAGGCGGTACATCCGTCTTCCATGTTTCTATGTTGCGGAAGTGTATCGGAGATCCAATGAGAGTTTTCCTCGCTAGTGAGGTCCAGTGACAGAGGGGTTATCGTATGAGAGAGTCCCATAGCGATACTCGATCGCCGTGTCAGCGATCATGACCAGGATGTGGCTTCCGTCAAAATCTTTTGGAGGAATGATCACCGGGAGGAGATGACTTGGGTAGCGGAGGAGGACATGTTGAGGAAGTATCCTCACTTATTCCCTACACCTTCAGGTAATTCATTTTCCCCTTACTTGTCAAGTTTTAATTGAAGCATTTTTGTTTAAGTGTTATTATGTGGCCATGTGTGGCATTACTGGTATGTCGGGGTTGTAAAAGGAAACTATGTCGTTAATTATAAGTTTGACTCCGAAAGAACATTCGGGGACGAATGTTTCTAAGGGGGGAAGAATGTTATACCCCGTATTTACAGGACATGTTTTAAGAACGTATGTGAGAATCCCAAATGTTAAGATTAGAGACTTGTAAAAAATTTATCGGAATTATGGTATTGTCGGAAAACGTAATATTGTGACGAATGGGAGGGCGACACGTGTCACCCCCCCTTATGTTGTCTTGGACGAAAATAAGCATGGATATAAGGGTCATTTGACCATTGTTAGGATGACAAAGTCTTGCAAGTTGAAGAGCTTGATAAAATTGACTTAGTCAATGGGACCACAAGTCTTGATATTTAATAGAACTTCATCCAAGCCACACATTTGTGCATCTTGACCCTCCATGTTACTATATAATAGTACTAGTAGCAAGACTAACTTCTACACTTAGAAAAATTTCAAGAAATTTGAAGAACATTATTGGGAGCTCTCGGGTTCACTTCCAAGATAAAGAATTTTTTTTGTTTGTTGTCCTTTAAGCTCCACACTTTAAACCAAGGTTCATGAGGGTATTGTAAGAGTATCTCAATAGAAAAATCCCGGAAAAAGATAGTTTTCGTATTAGTCGCAAGATGAAAACCTAGTTGCTTTTCTAGGTTTTGTTTGGAATATTGAAGGAAAGTTGTTTGTGTTATTCTAAGGGTGTCAAGTGGCGGATTGAAGTGTCAAGAAGAGGCTCTAAGTTGCTAGGGAGCGACTTCGGATTTGAAGTTGGACTAAGACTCTGTCACGACCCGAACCCGAGCCCGTGACTGGTGCCTTACCCGGGCACATAAGTAGACATACATCAGAGTAATCAGCGGAATATAAAACAAGACATGACATAATATGAAATATGAAACAGTTCATCTGAGAAAACTTGCCTTTCGGCATAAATATATATAACAACTAGAACAGTTACATCCCTTTTTTACAACTCTGCCCACAACAAATGTTCTGCACTTCTAAGAATGATATGACAACAATGGCGGGATAGGGCCCCGCCATACCCCTGAATGTAAGTACCTACAACGACAGGGGACTATACCACTGATAAGCCTCCGGAGAAACGGAGCTTCCCAAACGCTGAACTGTGACCCTACGAGCGATCAACGATCGTGTACTTACCTGCGGCATGAACGCAGCCCCCCGAAGGAGGTCAGTACAACAGGTACCAAGTATGTGAAACTGTAAAGTAAAATCAAAGTATTTAAAACCATTTGCAAATACAATTAGTTCAATTTGCACATAGTGCCATATCACAAACAAAAGCAATAATAGGTAAATCAGAATGTGTCTTTCCTAGGCCGCGAATGATCGGGCAAGGCCAATCGCCCATAATATCATTATGCATGCCTAACCCCGACTCCGCATCCGCATAGTCACACATAGACCCGCATGAGGTATTCTCGCATCGGGGTAGCTAACCCCTGCATTCTCCTCGACTCCGTAGTCCGCATAGTCTCAATAGACCGCGTAGTCACATTGCACCGCATAGGCATCCCCGTGACGGATAAAACACCCTAATGATCAACCCTGGAACTCCCGCAGCTCCGCATAGTCACGCAGACCGCATAGGCCGTATAGACCCGCATAAAGGGTGGCAAGCCCTCGGTATAACAAGTCAAGGGGGTATGTGATATAATAACATAACAACTTATCGTTAAACAACATAAGCACAACAAGGGAAACCCCTTTACACAAACATCACCAGATACTAACACCCGTAGCATCCTAACATGTTTACTTATCAAATCAACAAGAAAGTATTACAAGGCTATCACAAACCAACACAATCAAGTTATTCACATAAGGTACTTTCTACTTTATGTTAACAATTTCGGGTTTTATCCCCAAGTACTTCATACATTAACTCTTTTAAAAGGCCCGTTTCTTTCAAAAAGTCACACAATACCCGTAGTATAAAAATAAAGTGACTATCCTTTTAAGTAAACCAAAACACTTCCCTTTGTAAATCAAGTAACAACATTATTTTTCAAACGTTCAAGTTTGCCTAATTTCAAATGCTCAGTTTCTCATTTTCGAAAGGTTTCATAGTTCGTAGTTTTAATCACTTAATGATATAATTCTCCTTTAAAACAATTTGAGATACATATGCCTTTTATGTGAGTAGGTTATTCTTATTCATAATAAATCTTATTTAAGCAGCCATGATCTAGGAAATGTAATATCATTTTGTCTCATCTTAGCTTCTATGCAGATGGAGGTTTCTACTGGTTTTAATAATACTTTATTAGTCAATTCATTTCCCTTTATTAGCTCTGCTGTGGTTTGTTCGATACTTATTCTCATTTCCGAAATCAGTAAAACATTATTCCTTTTACAAACCAAGTACTCATTACTCACGAATGAGGTTTCACACAAAAACTCATGTTAATTACTTAAGTCAAGTCTCTTATCTTTTAAGATCAAGTCTCTTAACTTCTAAAATTAATAAACCATTCTTTTTATCTCTCTTAAGTCGTTATACCTAACTTTCCATAAAGTTAGTATAACTCTTAAGCTTTTAAAACCAAGTATTACTCTTCTTTCAAAAAGGTTTCTTAATTCTTTTGAAATACTTCAAGATTCTTATTATTCAGGCTTAAGTCAAAAGACATTGTCGTACAACTACGTTCAGTTAACACACGACGCTCACCGTACTATATATATATTCTTTTAAAATATCATGCTCAAGAGGATAGGAAGGATCACATACCTCGCGACGATTATCGACTATTAGCAAAACGCTCCACGGCTATAACCCGGCTAGCCTCGTCCACCTTTCAAGTAGTACATGCTACTCGCAGAACATTCAACCTATAAAGGTTATACAAGTCTATCAATGCCTAGACTACTCTTGTAGAATATTCTTCTGATGTGATTCCAGTTCAAGTCTATTCTGTAATATCCTTCTATTACAGTTCAATTCTCTTCTATGAATCTTATATTCATTTATACAATTACAGTATGTAATTTCCAATTACAATAGAAGGTCAAGAGTATTTACCTCGATAAGCCCAAAATTATCCAAGTTTAATGTCGATCCTGAGCAACGTTTAGCTTCTACTCCGGGTGCTCCAACCCGCTCCAAACAACCCTTAGAAGTTCTACGCAACTTCTTCTTAATACTCCAACCAACTATGGAGATTTTCCTTAGGGTTTCATTTTTGTGACTGAAGGGAAGTATAATAGTATTTCTGGGCTTTTAGTATAAGTGTAACCTTGGAATACTACAAGGTATATGGGCCAAGGTATTTTGGAATAGTAACTATACTTGGAGAGTATTTTCTACCAAGAGGGGGGGGGGTATTTATACGAGACAACTCAAGAGAATGGGGGGGGGGGGTAGGTATTCTCGGCCAAGGCCACTAGGAGGGGGGGTGTACCCCTCGGCCAAGGGCCTTCTCAAAGGGGGGAGGGGGAGAGGTTTGGATGAAACCATAGAGAGGGAGGGAGAGGGACTTCAAGACTTAGAGATTTTTGTGGATGAAGAAGTCTTCACAAATGGGGGGTATTTATAGGACAACCAAGGGCCAAGATCAAGCCAAGTGCTATGCAGAAAGTGAGGATTCATCCACGTGTACTTTATCCATCTACCACACCAACTATCACAAATATCCTACCAACCCTCGACCCCAAATCGTCCCACTTGTCGTCCAACTAACGCCCAATATGAGGGTGACACATGTCACCCTCCCGTTGGTCCAAAATGTTTCATCTCTCGGAAAAATCCGCAAAAATTAGAAATGACATAGCCGTAATTTTCCCTTCGCAAGTCTTGTAAAACGTTTCGTCGGAAAACGATTTTTTTCGGTACTAGTGAACAAAATTTCGTCCTTGCCTAACTTTAAGGCCCAAACTTTTCTACGTACGTCCTCACGTACATACTCTGGAAATACGGGGTATAACATTCTCCCCTCCTTAGAAACATTCGTCCCGAATGTTCCTTCTAATTCTCAAAACAAACATGTACCAGTATAGTCTTCACTGCTATACTTACGAAAACAATCATGCCACACCTGGCCACAGAAAACACCCGCGCAAATACTTAATCCAAGACCACGAGGAACCACCTCCATCACTACAAAAGCTCCCACCCAAGGGCTAAAAGATACTCCCTTCGCACCTTTTCTTTACAAACGAAATGATCACTTTTATGTTCTTAACACATGCTCGCTTCTTCCCTTACTCGTCGTACCCTTCTCGTACACTCGAACTCTTTCTCATAACTTACCACATTTCTGTTACTGCTTCAGTTTCCAAATCTCTGGGTTACTATCTCCAACTTGGTCATCATTACTGGGAACAATCTGGATGGATCTCCGATACTTTTCCGAACATAACAACATGACAGACCGGACATACTGCCTCCTAAGTCGGACGGCAAAAAATAACATATAGGCGACCTGGCCTACTCTTCACATGATATGAAAGGCCCAAAGTAACTCGGGCTAAGTTTCCTCTGTTTCCCAAACTCGTCACACCCTTTCCGGGGTGGTACCTTCAAGAAGACCCACCGTCAACCTGAATTCCAATTGTCATCGCCGATTTTCCGCACGACTTATGTTGACTCTGAGCTGCCAATAACCTCTTCTGGATAAGCTTCACCCTATCCATATCCTGCCGAGACAAGTATGAACCAACTATCTGAACTTTGCCAACATCGAAACAATCGACCGGCAACTTACACTACCGCCCCTACAAGGCTTCGTAAGGCGATATCCGAATACTGAAATGGTAGTTATAAAAACATTCCCTCAACAGGAGGCAACCATCCTCACAGCTACCCCCGAAATCCAAACACTGGCCCGAGGGAGAATGCGATACTAAGACTCACCTGAGTCCCTAACCCTGCCTGGTAAAACCTCCAGAAAAGAAACAGCAGAACCTGGCTCCATCGCTCACATAAGGTGAAAGTAGGCACCTCGTGCAACCTTACAACCTTCCCGAATAACATCTCGCATAACCTCTCGCCGAGTAAACGGCCCCGCCGAAAGACAAGATGGGCTGACCTCATCGGCCCGACTACTGGTCGAACGCTTCCACGAACTCGTACGATGGTTAACTAAACTTGGGCCTAACACCCTCATGACCCTAACACCCAGCGGGACCACCACAAACTGACCCCACCACAAAATAGGTCGCGGGTTGACCCGCGATTGGTCCTCAACCTGACCCGCTATCGCGCAAAAACTCTTGTTCCCCGATCCGGAACAATCTCACTAATCAAGTCACGAAAAACCTAGTGATCTTCTTAGCTCAACTACCCTCTTTCATTTCATACCACTCAGGGATTTCTCACACAAACACATCTCACGTGTACTATGCACTCCGATAAGGGTCAAACATAAAATACCTCTTTTACTCGAGATGGCCTCGCCTCTAAGGTCTCTACGTATAAAACTCTAAGGCTCACACTTTCTCTATCCCCCAAACTTACCTGGTTAACTAACCATGATTTCTAATCACAATTTACACAATGTTAACTGAACGTAACACTTAAGATATACTTATCTTATCACACATACAATCTCTAGAGGGTTAAGGATACACCTGTATCTACTGCTTCACTACCTCCGCTGCTCCAATCAATCCCGCTGGCCGCAAGCATAACAAGTTGTCGAAGAAATACGACACTCCCCATAATGACACTTACCACAACGGCCACACCGAGGTGGGGGTGGCCTCCTCTGGCTAACACCCCTTCCTCTCCGAACTACTGAATCCGCAACTGATCTGGTAGGCTGAGTCCTCCTACTTGCATTCCTCCTACTAGGACATCCTTTCGACACATGGCCCTGACGGCCGCAGGTAAAACAATCATCAATAAAAGATGACATTCCCCGGGATGACGCCACACATCGTGAATACCGAGGAAACAATCAATCCGGCCTACCGAACCTACGTGTATCCGCGAACCAAAAGCCTCGAGCTCACCAACTCCGATACTCAACGCCCCGAACCTCGCGAGGACGCATCAGACCGGGCGAGGTGCATATCTAATCGCCGAGGTGGTTTGCCTCGAAGTTACCAAAGGACTCGCTGCTCGCCTCTTCTGCTGATCTTGATTAATCCGTCGATCTCTACATTTCTCGGCCTGCTGCGCATAAGCCAGTACATAGGCCATGCTCAAGCCTGACTGAAGAGCTACTATTGCACATCCTTTCTTTAGATAGTCATCAAGACCCGTGATATATCGGTGTACTCTATATTCTCTGGTTGCTAAAATCCTAGCTAGTAACAGGTCCATTTCTTTTAATCCATATTCTTTGTTCCCGGTCGTGGAACTGAAGGCTCATACATCATGGCCGCAGTAGGAACTGTTGCCGCTGTGCTAAACTCTGCTAGGGCTGGCGACGTCGCAGAACTCCCCGAATGAAGCACCACCTCAGGTGATGGTTGGGCCTGTGCCCTCGTAACCCTCTGTACTTTACTCGCAGCTCCCTTGGCTGCCTTACCCTTCTGGGCACGGGTTGCCTTACGCGGAGGCATAACAGGTACGGGAAAGAAATACGTTAGAGGGGTCCAACTTATAACACAGCTCTAAGGCACGATCTCAGAGTGAGAAGAATGGAAACCAATACTAAATATCCTATAGCCTCCTGATTATTGGTGCACAACACACCGATAATCAAGACTTACTAGATACGGTTCAGACACTTTCCGACGATTAATCGCTCGATACCACTTTTGTCACGACCAACCTGCCTGTGGATCGTGCCTACCCGCACCCAAGTAGACATACATCGAGTAATCACGAATATAAAACAAGACATGACATAATATGAAATATGAAACAGCTATCTGAGAAAACTTGCCTTTCGGCATAAATATATATAACAACTAGAATAGCATATCCTTTTTACAACTCGCCCACAACAAAGTGTTCTGCACTTAAGAATGATATGACAACAATGGCGGGACAGGGCCCCGCCATACCCCTGAATGTAAGTACCTACAACGACATGTGACTATACCACTGATAAGCCTCCGGAGAAACGGAGCTTCCCAAACGCTGAACTGTGACCCTACGAGCGAGGATCAACGACTGGTGTACCTCTACCGCAGATGAACGCAGCCCGGGCGAGGTCGATAACAGGTACCAAGTATGTGAAACTGTAAAGTAAAATCAAAGTATTTAAAACCATTTGCAAATACAATTAGTTCAATTTGCACATAGTGCCATATCACAAACAAAAGCAATAATAGGTAAATTGTAACAGGTCTTTCCTAGGCCGCGAATGATCGAAGCAAGGCCAATCGCCCATAATATCATTATGCATGCCTAACCCTGGACTCCCGCAGTCCGCATAGGTCACACATAGACCCGCATGAGGTATTCCTCGTGACGGTAGCTAACCCCTGCATTCTCCCGACTCCGTAGTCCGCATAGTCTCATAGACGCGTAGTCACACAGACCGCATAGTGGCATCCCCGTGACGGATAAAACACCCGAATGATCAACCCTAGAACTCCCGCACCCGCATAGTCACGCAGACCGCATAAAGCCGATAGACCCGCATCAAGGGTGGCAAGCCCTCGGTATAACAAGTCAATGGGGTATGTGATATAATAACATAACAACTTATCGTTAAACAACATAAGCACAACAAGGGAAACCCCTTTACACAAACATCACCAGATACTAACACCCGTAGCATCCTAACATGTTTACTTATCAAATCAACAAGAAAGTATTACAAGGCTATCACAAACCAACACAATCAAGTTATTCACACAAGGTACTTTCTACTTTATGGTAACAATTTCGGGTTTTTATCCCCAAGTACTTCATACATTAACTCTATAAAAAGACCCGTTTCTTTCAAAAAGTCACACAATACCCGTAGTATAAAAATAAAGTGACTATCCTTTTAAGTAAACCAAAACACTTCCCTTTGTAAATCAAGTAACAACATTATTTTCCAAACGTTCAAGTTTGCCTAATTTCAAATGCTCAGTTTCTCATTTTCGAAAGGTTTCGTAGTTCGTAGTTTTAATCACTTAATGATATAATTCTCCTTTAAAACAATTTGAGATACATATGCCTTATATGTGAGTAGGTTATTCTTATTCATAATCAATCTTATTTAAGCAGCCATGATCTAGGAAATGTAATATCATTTTGTCTCATCTTAGCTTCTATGCAGATGGAGGTTTCTACTGGTTTTAATAATACTTTATTAGTCCATTCAGTTCCTTTATTAGCTTGATGTGGTTTGTTCGATACTTATTCTCATTTCCAAATCAAGAAACATTATTCCTTTTACAAACCAAGTACTCATTACTCACGAATGAGGTTTCACACAAAAACTCATGTTAATTACTTAAGTCAAGTCTCTTATCTTTTAAGATCAAGTCTCTTAACTTCTAAAATTAATATACCATTCTTTTTATCTCTCTTAAGTCGTTATACCTAACTTTCCATAAAGCTAGTATAACTCTTAAGCTTTTAAAACCAAGTATTACTCTTCTTTCAAAAAGGTTTCTTAATTCTTTTGAAATACTTCAAGATTCTTATTATTCAGGCTTAAGTCAAAAGACATTTCCGTACAACTACGTTCAGTTAACACACGTATGTCTACCGTACTATATATATATTCTTTTAAAATATCATGCTCAAGAGGATAGGAAGGATCACATACCTCGCGACGATTATCGACTATTAGCAAAACACTCCACGGCTATAACCCGGCTAGCCTCGTCCACCTTTTAAGTAGTACATGCTACTCGCAGAACATTCAACCTATAAAGGTTATACAAGTCTATCAATGCCTAGACTACTCTTGTAGAATATTCTTCTGATGTGATTCCAGTTCAAGTCTATTCTGTAATATCCTTCTATTACAGTTCAATTCTCTTCTATGAATCTTATATTCATTTATACAATTACAGTATGTAATTTCCAATTACAATAGAAGGTCAAGAGTATTTACCTCGATAAGCCCAAAATTATCCAAGTTTAATGTCGATCCTGAGCAACGTTTAGCTCCTACTCCGGGTGCTCCAACCCGCTCCAAACAACCCTTAGAAGTTCTACGCAACTTCTTCTTAATACTCCAACCAACTATGGAGATTTTCCTTAGTGTTTCGTTTTTGTGACTGAAGGGAAGTATAATAGTATTTCTGGGCTTTTAGTATAAGTGTAACCTTGGAATACTACAAGGTATATGGGCCAAGGTATTTTGGAATAGTAACTATACTTGGAGAGTATTTTCTACCAAGAGGGGGGGGGGGTATTTATACGAGAGAACTCAAGAGAGGGGGGGTAGGTATTCTCGGCCAAGGGCCTTCTCAAAGGGGGGAGGGGGAGAGGTTTGGACGAAACCATAGAGAGGGAGGGAGAGGGACTTCAATACTTAGAGATTTTTGTGGATGAAGAAGTCTTCACAAAGGGGGGGTATTTATAGGAAAACCAAGGGCCAAGATCAAGCCAAGTGCTATGCAAGTGTAGGGTGAGGATTCATCCATGTGTACCTTATCCATCTACCACACCAACTATCACAAATATCCTACCAACCCCTTGACCCCCAAATCGTCCCACTTGCCGTCCAACTAACGCCCAATATGAGGGTGACACATTGTCATGCCCCGAACCCCGGGCCCGTGACTGGTGCCCTACCTGGGCACCCTTCTACCTTAACAACTAAGTAAACTGCGGAAATTAAATAACACCTTTTTTTTTTTTAAAACCAATAGTACGTGTAAGGGCAAAGCCGACAAGGCTGCCATATAATATACATAAACAAAAGACCCAACACTTTACACGAGTCCAATCCCACATATGAATACAGACCTCTAAGAGTTATACTGCACTATGACGGGACAAGGCCCCGCCTGCACCCATAATCAGATAAAAGCACAGACCGAAAGAACTCATACCAAAAAGATAAACTCCAATGTAGGAGCTATCCAAAACTCGAAAGCGGTCCTACACCGCCGATCACCAAACAACAGACCTAAACTCACAGATGAATGCACTTCCGGGCGAGGTCAAGACAAGAATGTACCAAGTATGTGAAATCAAAATATCAGAATGAAATCATAATAGTCTATACAAAGCAGAGACATGTATGATAACCAAACTACAAGACTAATATATAAGCGATATGTCAAGTCGTGACTCACGCCTTCCACCATCACTTAAATATAACAACGGGTCTCACGCCCACAACATCAATCACGCCTGGAATACTTTCCTCATCGCAGCCTATGATATAATCACACCAAGAAGTACACATGAACACTAGGACCCACCTGTGTCATAACAACTGTACTAACAATACTATACAACCAAACTACGGTTTACACGGCAAATACGAAGCCGACTACCGGATACTGGCCGCGGTCACGAAATGACCGGGCAAGTACGAGGGCTAACTACGTGTACCGCGTCGTGTCACGAGACTTCGCCACTACATCGAACGGGCAAGTGCGAGGCTAACTACCGTGTACCAAGGCCGAATCAACCACGAGACGGGCAAGACGAAAGCCGACGCACCGATACCAAGGCCGAATCAAGAAACCTCACTGAGAGCTAGTCCATGGAACAACAATCCTAATGGAACCATACCCGGCCACCCATCGTGTCGAGAGGTCCAAAAGGATACAACAAGACAACAATCACAATGGAAGCATACTCGTGGGCGCCACCCATCGTCGCATGTCCAAAGCGATTAACAAAATAACACTTAATGGAAACATACCCGCTGCCACCCATCGTGTCGATGTCCATCAATCAAGAACAACATGACCGACCCTCCATCGAGAGACGCAGTAACATAAGAATACAACACTTGCACAACAAGGCTATCACACGCAAGCATAGGCAAGTTACACACAACTCAAGGTACTTTCATTTTATGTCAAAGTCCGGGTTTTAACCCCAAAGTTCTACATACATTAATCCTTTCAAAAAGATCCCTTTTTACGTAAAACAACTCGATACTATTATCCGTAGTACCAAACACGTTCATGTTTAAATCAAGTACTTTATACTTTTTAAACCAAGTGGCTTACACTTTTAAAACGATGCCAAGTATACTTTTAAAACCCAAGTAACTAACTCTTTAAGATCAAGGTACTCCTACCTTTTAAAACCAAGCCACTTATACTTTTCTCATCAAGAAAAGTTCGATATTTGAAAATAAGTTACTTATACTTTTTAGAGACTCATTTCAACGCTTGAACCCCAGTAACTTCAAATTTTCACAATCTAGGCAACTTATGCCCAAACTCAAAATAGACAACTTTCTGAACCTTCCAAAAAGCCGTTATAACCAACTTCCCATAAAGCCGTTATAACCCTTATGGTTTTTAGACAATTTCATACTTTTTATAACCAAGAGACTTATACTTAAAACCAAGAATCACAAACTTTCAAATCAAGTTTCTTAACTTTCAAAATACTTCAAGTCTCTTAATATTTAGAAAACAAGTTTCTCCCACTTTTAAACCTCAAGAAACTCACACCTTTTAAAACAAGTTACTTCTCTTTAAATCATGTCATTTCTCCTCTTTTAAAGACAATTTAGTAAATCACTCCTTTGATTTCCCTAAAGCCATTATAATGACCTTTAGGCTTTGGAACTAAGGCACTAGCCAAAAGATTCGGAAACCACTTCCTTTTCAAGACTCTATGTACTTTCGGTAAAACACTTTCACTCTTTAAGAATCCAAACTTCACTAAGGCAATGGATTATACAACTTACAATTAAAACATCAAAGTACAATCAAGGAAGTACATAGAACACATTCTACTTTAGGCAAGCCAAATACAACCAAGGAATAGATCATTTAAGGAGTAGAACTTACTTTCTTTAACTTAAGGAATCATGCTAGAAGAGGAGATAGTTCACATACCTTTTCGGCTAAATCCACAAGCTAAGCCGAATACACCGTACGTAGAAGTGTCAACCTATAATGGTCACAACAAGACTATCAACTTCTAGTCTCTAATGTAGAATAATACTAAGTATACGGTCTCTAATTCTACGGAAAATCGGGCAAAGACTTCCTTTGTTTCTACTCACTTTGCCACCTTTTTCAAGGTCGAATACAATAACCAACACGCCACATTTAAGGCTCAAAACAACAACCAAACTAAAGGGGATTACACGCCTTACAATACGTAAAATTCCGCCCCACAATTAAATACAAGTAGTTCCATAATCTAGCCATTCTCCAACAACAACCACAATTCAAAGTCTTTTCCAATCCTTTTCCAAATTCCAAGTTCTAAGGTCTGACATGTTATATAGTTATAAACCACTTCAATAACTACAATTTCCTTCTTTATACAACATGCGACGACTTAAACTAATAATCGACTTGAATTGAAATCTTTAGGCTAAACATGCTAGTTTTCGGATTAGGGTTCCAATAGCCAACACACTAATCCAACTACATAATAAGTAACTCATGCTTGCTAATATCCACAACTACAATGATAAGTAAACTTAATTACTAAAACGACAAGATTATACCTTTCAAGCCCTTAAAATTTCCAAGATTTAAAGTCGCGCCTTAGCAATTCTTAGCTCCTTTCCTTAGGTTCCAATCCGCTCCAAGCACACCTTAGAGGCCTATGAAGAACCCATCTTCAAGTTCCAACTTCAAAGTTGAAGAACTCCTTTAGTTTCCGCCTTGCGACTAACGTGAAAACTCCGTTTTTCCGAAATCTTTCTATTGAGATATCCTTACAACACTCTTAGGAACCTTGGGTTTAAGTCTTGTGGCTAATGGATCAAAACTATAAAATTTTTGTGTGGGAAACTCACTAAGCCGAGAGCTCCTCTTGCAAAGCTCAAGTTCTCTAAATTTTTCTAAGTGTTAAAGAGCTAGTCTTGCACTAGTAGGATATATATAACACATTGGAGGGTTAAGATTGCAACACATGAGTGGTTAGGATGAGTTTCACTAGGATCAAGCCCATGTGGCAAGTTGACTTGTCAACAATATCAAGCTTAGAAGACTTATTGTCACGACCCGTTCCGGGGCCCGTGACTGGTGCCTTACCCGGGAACCCAAGTAGTCATACATCAGAGAAAATCAGCGGAACATAAAACAATAACATGAAGCCAATGCAATAAGACAGTGAAATAAGAAGACATGCTAACCAAAATGGTTACCTTCAGTATATATAAATAACAATTTGAATGCATATCCCATTACAACCCCGCCCACAACAAGATTACTGCACTTACGAATGATATGACAACAACGACGGATAGGGCCGCCATACCACGAATGTAAGCACCTACAACAACAGGACTATACCAAGATAAGCCTCCGAGAAACGGAGCTTTCAAACGCCGAATCGTGACCCTAAGAGCGAGGATCAACGATCGTGTACCTTTACCGCGCATTTAACGCAGCCCGGCGAGGTCGATAACAGTACCAAGTATGTGAAATCAAAATATCAGAATGAAATCATAGTAGTCTATATAAAGCAGAGACATGTATGATAACCAAACTACGCTCACAATAAATAGCTTATGTTAAGTCGTGACTCACGCCTCCAAGTCATCACTCAAATATAACAATGGGTCTCACGCCCACAACATCAATCATGCCCGTGGAATACCTTCCTCACCGCAGCCTATGATATGAAAGCACCAAGGAATACACATGAACACCGTGTCCCACTGTGTCATCATAAAACCGCACGGTAAGTACGAAGGCATAGCCGACTACTAAAACCCCAAGACAAACAAGGACATAAATCAGATCATGAGATCTGCTCTGGCCGTCACATGATCAAAGCCGCCACTCGCCGCAGATATCTAATGCGCGCGTCTAGCCCCGAACTTCCCGCACTCCGCATAGGCCACTCCAATGGCCCGCATGAGGTATTCCCGCATCGAGGGTAGCTTACTCCAGCCGTCTCGACTCGCAGATCCGCATGGCCACATAGACCGCATGACCATAAAGGCCGCACACTAACACGAACTCGTAGCTCGCATAGCCCCCAGACCCGCATGAGGTATTCTCGAATCATAGGTCACACAGACTACCGAAGTCTACCTCGCGTCGGAGGCGGCAACCCCGGGATCAAGGTGAGTGATATAATACCAACATAACAGTTTATCGTTTAAACAACATAAGCACAATCAAGGGAAACCCCTTTACACAAACATCACAAGATACTTAACACACGTAGCATCCTAACATGTTTATTTATCAACTCAACAAGAAAGTATTACAAGGCTATCACAAACCAACACAATCAAGTTATTCACACGAGGTACTTTCTACTATATGATTACCAAGATCGGGTTTTTATCCCCAAAGTACTTCATACATTAACTCTTTAAAAGATACGTTACTTTCACAAAAGTCACACAATACCCGTAGTATATAAAAAATAGAGCGATTATCTTTTGAAGTAATTCAAAAACACTTCTCTTTGTAAAATCAAGTAACATTCTTTTTCAAACGTTCAAGTTTGCCTAATTTCAATTACTCAAGTTTCTCATTTTCGAAAGGTTTCGTAGTTCATAGTTTTAATCCTTTAAAACAATTTGAGAAACATATACCTTATGTGTGAGTAGGTTATTCTTGTTCATAACAATCTTATTACAGCAGCCATGATCTAGGAAATGTAATATCATTTTGTCTCATCTTAGCTTCTATGCAGATGGAAGTTTCTACTGGTTTTAATAATACTTTATTAGTCAAAACATTTCCTTTATTAGCGCACTGTGGTTTGTTCGATACTTATTCGATTTCCAAATCAAGAAACATTATTCCTTTTAAAACTAAGTACTCATTACTCACGAATGAGGTTTCACACGAAATTCATATCAATTCATTTAAGTCAAGTCTCTTATCTTTTAAGATCAAGTCTCTTAACTTTTATAATCAATAAATCATTCATTTTATCTTTCTTAAGACGTTATACCTAACTTCCAATAAAGCTAGTATAATTCTTATGTTTTCAAAACCAAGTGTTACTCTTCTTTCAAAACAGCTTCTAATACTTTTGAAATACTTCAAAGTTCTTATCATTCAGCTTAAGTCAAAAGACATTGCCGTACAACTACGCTCGATTAACACGCGACGCCTACCGTATCTATATATACTTCTTTAAAATATCATGCTCAGCGTATAGAAGAATCACATACCTCGCGACGATTATCGACTATTAGCAAATCGCTTCCACGGCTATAACCCGCTTAGCCTGGTCCACCTTCTCAAGTAGCACATGCTACTCGCAGAACATTCAACCTATACAAAGTTATACAAGTCTATCAAAGTCTAGACTACTCGGTAGAATAAATCTAGATACAAGATCCTACTAAAATCGGCAAAGACTTCCCTATCCACAACTACACAAGTCTCATCAGAATAATTCCCACGTAATTACAGCTTCTATATATAGTATACTTCAACTATATATTCCTACAACATGTATTTTCCAATCACAATAGGGGGACAAGATAATTACCTCGATAAGCCCATAATTATCCAAGTATAGATGTCGATCCTTAGAACGCTTAGCTCCTACTCCGGTGCTCCAACCCGCCCAAACAACCCTTAGATGTTCTACTTAACTTCTTCTTAATACTCCAACCAACTATGGAGATTTTCCTTAGGGTTTCGGTTTGAGACAAAAGGACATTTAGGTAGTATTTCCTGCTCTACGATAGAGGTATCTTTGGAATACTACAAGGTATACTGGCTAAGGTAATTTTGGGTATAACAACAATACTTTTGAGAGTATTTCTACCAAGAGGGGTATTTATACGAGACAACACCACAAGGGTGTATACCTCTACTAACCCCACCTGTGGTACTCTCGCCGAGGGAGGCTCACCAAAGCCTCACAAAGGGGGGGGGGGGTGAAACGTGTCGCCCTCCTATTTGTCCAAAATAATTCATCTTCCGAAAATATCCATAACGGCCAAAATCTCAAAATCAAAGCGGGCCCCACAAAACCGTAAATTTCTCCCGTGGGCCCCACGTGACCATTTCCGAAAATAATATCTCAAAATTCTAATATAATTTAAGAAGCCCATATTCCAAATCTGGGAATCCAATTCCCATCAACGAACATTTTTCTTTACAAAAACCGGAAACTCTTTCCGTGGAAAAATCACTTCTTTCTTCCTTTCCAATTTTTCTGTCGTGCTCTCGTACGTACGTCCTCGCATACATACCCTGGAACTACGAGGTATAACACTTATCATCTACATAGGTCAAATGACCATCCTAACCTTGCAAATTTCGTCCAACATCAAGTGGGGGAGGTGTCACGTGTCGCCCTCCCATTCGTCCATAAAATTCCGTAACACTCGTGGGTCCCACAAAAACGTAAAATTCCTCGGGTGGGCCCCACATGACCAAATCCATACAAATAAAATTCCATAATGTTAATAAGTCCCATACTCTTCAAATAATGTATTTTGAGAAACCAATTCTCAACAACGAACATTTTTCCTTTTCGACGTTCGGAAGATTTTCCGTCGGAAAAACAATTCTTCCTTTCGAACCAATTTCCAAGTCTTGTTTCCTTTCGTACATTCTCTTTTACATGTCCTGGACTTACGGGGTGTAACAGTCTTCCCCCCTTAGAAACATTCATCCCCGAATGTTCTTAGTCAGTTGTCAAGCTATACAAACTCCGGCATAATCTCTATACTATGCCTATCAATCAACACTGCACAAGACCAACGATGCCACACATGGCCACCACATAACACACGTGAACATAATAATGGACCTTCCGTCCGTGGCCCCTCTCACAAAACTCAAAGGTTACAGTCTTCCCCAAACCCGGGATCCTTAGAGGTTCCTTTATTTCCTTACTTATCATTCTTTCTCGTACTTCTAAACTTATATAGTAAACGTACAACATCTCAAATTTTGTTTCTCTTCTCCAATCCTTGGAGTTACTACCCAAACTTGGCCATATCGTTACTTACATTCCCGTTAAGGCTCTTCTCGGTCCTTACGACCTAGTTCCGGTGGAACGCATCCACGAACTCGTACAGTGATCAACTAGACTTGGGCCTAGCACCCTCGTGACCCTATCACATAGCGGGACCACTACCAACTGACATCACCCCATTCCATACTATCGACTGACCCGAAATGAGTCTATAACCCTACTCATCGCCACACTTAACTTCTCATTCTTAGCCTGAAATAAATATCTCTCTTATCTCAAGGTACTTCTCACCCTATCCTCCCATTCACTAGAGGTTTGTCATATAAGCCAAAGTATTCCTACTGTACAATCTTCCCTATTGGTCTTACACTGTTACGGGGTAATTACTACTTGTGAACTCTACACAACTATGGTCTCAGTTCACTTATCATTCTTGTCAATATTCTTACTTTTCACATTACTAATCAAAGTATTCCTACCTCTGGGGTACTATCACTTATAACTGCTAGCAACACAGGGAAAACATATATGCTAGGGCAAAATCTGAATCTAACAATGCACGTGAGATTCAAAAGAATCGAGATATACCTGTAACCCTATGCGATGTTGCCTCCTGATCCTGTCCAGTAGTCACGTCATCTCTGCGGTTCGAAGGACCGCCAGAACTATAAACTCCACCCTGACCTCTACCACTACCGGCTAACATCCAACACCTCGCTCGGGAACGCATACCGCGGAGGAAAGGGAACCAACCATCGGCTCATAGCCGAGCCACTCACCGGTGCCCTTCTAAAAGGACATACTCGTGATATGGCCGGACGGCCACAATAATAACAAACACCTGTGCCAAGACGGCATTTCCCCAAATGATGCTTACTACAATGGAAACACTGAGGAATAAGTGGCCTCGACTGAGAAAATCCTCTACTCCTTTGAGAACCTCGACCCCTGGAGCTCGGACCGGCTCCTAAATACCTTGTGGGATCAAATCTCCCACTTGTGAGCCGTAGGGGTATGTACTGGGTAGGCTGGGATGAATATCTCACTCGCTGCTGAGGCTGCTCGTCCATAAGCTCACCGGAATAACCAACCGGTCTAGCCCTCTTACGCAGATCTCCGCGCTGGCCCTCCACCCTCGTACACCGCTCAGCATCGCCGAATAACCTCCTGCTGATGAAACTGTAGCACCGCTAACTTGGTCAATAACATAATGGCTTCCTTCATGACCCTAAAGTCTTCTCCTAATCAAAAATCAGAGGCTCGTGCCGGGCCTCAAAACTCGCGCAAGAACTCGCCACTGTAACAACATCCAGATAACTCAGGCATAAGCCCTATCAACTCTCGAGTCCGACTAGTAGCTCTCGCTACTCCTTTGCCCTTCGGGCGGTTGTTGCCTCTCGAGGCATAATCAGAATAACACATAATACGTCGAGAGGAATTATCTTACTAACACTTCTGGGAACGATCTCAGAGTGAGAAGAATAGAAACCAACTCCTAAATATCCTGTAGCCTCCTGTTTATGGGTGGCGCGCAACACACCGATAATCAAGACTATACTAGACACGATCTGAGACATTCCGAGGACCGATCGCTCGATACCACTGTCACGCCCCAACCCCTGCCCGTGATCGTGCCTGTGTCTTAACAACTAAGTAAATCATGGAAATTAAATAACACCTTTTTTTTTTTTTTTTAAAACCAATATTACGTGTAGGCAAAGCCGACAAGTGCCGCCATATAATATACATAAACAAAAGACCCAACACTTTACACGAGTCCAATCCCACATATGAATACAGGACTTAAGAGTTATATCGCACTATGACGAAAAGGCCCCCCGCACCCATAATCGCATAAAAGCCTGCATCAAAGAACTCATACCAAAAGATAAACTCCCAACGTAAGGAGCTATCCAAAAATTTGGCAGGTCCTACACTGCCGATCACCAAACAACAGACCTAAACTCATGCAGATGAACGCACTTCGGGCGAGGTCAAGACGGGAATGTACCAAGTATGTGAAATCAAAATATCAGAAATGAAATCATAATAGTCTATACAAAGCAGAGACATGTATGATAACCAAACTACAAGATTAATATATAAGCAGTCATGTCAAGTCAGGGACTCACGCCCTTCCAGTCATCACTTAAATATAACAATGGGTCTCACGCCCACAACATCAATCTTGCCCGTGGAATACCTTCCTCACTGCCGGCAGTCTATGATATAATCACACCAAGAAGTACACATGAACACTAGGTCCCACCTATGTCATAACAACCGTACTAACAATACTATACAACCAAACCACGAAGCTGACACGGGGCAAGTACGAAAGACGACTACCAGATACCAAGGCCGTGTCACGTAGCTGACCGGGGCAAGTACGAGGGCTAACTACCAGGTACCAAGGCCGAATCAGCCACGAGACGGGGCAAGTACGAAAGACGACCACCAGATACCAAGGCCGAATCAGTAAACCTCATGGAGAGCTAGTCCATGGAACAACAATCCTAATGGAACCATACTTGTGGGCCACCCATCGTGTCAGTAGGTCCAAAAGGATACAACAAGACAACAATCACAATGGAAGCATACTCGTGGGCCACCCATCGTGTCAGTATGTCCAAAGCGATTAACAAAATAACACTCCTAATGGAAACATACTCGTGGGCCACCCATCATGTCAGTATGTCCATCAATCAAGAACAACATGACCGGCCCTCCATCGAGAGACGCGGTAACATAAGAATACAACACTTGCACAACAAGGCTATCACACGCAAGCATAGGCAAGTTACACACAACTTAAGGTACTTTCATTTTATGTCAAAGTCCGGGTTTTAACCCCAAAGTTCTACATACATTAATCCTTTCAAAAAGATCCCTTTTTACGTAAAACAACTCGATACTATTATCCGTAGTACCAAACACGTTCATGTTTAAATCAAGTACTTTATACTTTTTAACCAAGTGGCTTACACTTTTAAAACGATGCCAAGTATACTTTTAAAACCCAAGTAACTAACTCTTTAAGATCAAGGTACTCCTACCTTTTAAAACCAAGCCACTTATACTTTTCTCATCAAGAAAAGTTCGATATTTGAAAATAAGTTACTTATACTTTTTAGAGACTCATTTCAAAGCTTGAACCCCAGTAACTTCAAATTTTCACAATCTAGGCAACTTATGCCCAAAATCAAAATAGACAACTTTCTGAACCTTCCAAAAAGCCGTTATAACCAACTTCCCATAAAGCCGTTATAACCCTTATGGTTTTTAGACAATTTCATACTTTTTATAACCAAGAGACTTATACTTAAAACCAAGAATCACAAACTTTCAAATCAAGTTTCTTAACTTTCAAAATACTTCAAGTCTCTTAATATTTAGAAAACAAGTTCCTCCCACTTTTAAACCTCAAGTAACTCACACCTTTTAAAACAAGTTACTTCTCTTTAAATCATGTCATTTCTCCTCTTTTAAAGACAATTTAGTAAATCACTCCTTTGACTTCCCTAAAGCCATTATAATGACCTTTAGGTTTGGAACTAAGGAACTAGCCAAAAGATTCGGAAACCACTTCCTTTTCAAGACTCTATGTACTTTCGGTAAAACACTTTCACTCTTTAAGAATCCAAACTTCACTAAGGCAATGGATTATACAACTTACAATTAAAACATCAAAGTATAATCAAGGAAGTACATAGAACACATTCTACTTTAGGCAAGCCAAATACAACCAAGGAATGGATCATTTAAGGAGTAGAACTTACTTTCTTTAACTTAAGGAATCATGCTAGAAGAGGAGATAGTTCACATACCTTTTCGGCTAAATCCACAAGCTAAGCCGAATACGCCGTACGTAGAAGTGTCAACCTATAATGGTCACAACAAGACTATCAACTTCTAGTCTCTAATGTAGAATAATACTAAGTATACGGTCTCTAATTCTACGGAAAATCGGGCAGCACTTCCTTTGTTTCTACTCACTTTGCCACCTTTTTCAAGGTCGAATACAATAACCAACACGCCATATTTAAGGCTCAAAACAACAACCAAACCAAAGGCCCTTACAATACGTGTAAAATTCCGCCCCACAATTAAATACGAAGTAGTTCCATAATCTAGCCATTCTCGGCCAACAACAACCACAATTCAAAGTCTTTTCCAATCCTTTTCCAAATTCCAAGTTTTAAGGTCTAACATGTTATATAGTTATAAACCACTTCAATAACTACAATTTCCTTCTTTATACAACATGCGACGACTTAAGCTAATAATCGACTTGAATTGAAATCTTTAGGCTAAACATGCTAGTTTTCGGATTAGGGTTCCAATAACCAACACACTAATCCAACTACATAATAAGTAACTCATGCTTGCTAATATCCACAACTACAATGATAAGTAAACTTAATTACTAAAACGACAAGATTATACCTTTCAAGCCCTTAAAATTTCCAAGATTTAAAGTCGCGCCTTAGCAATTCTTAGCTCCTTTCCTTAGGTTCCAATCCGCTCCAAGCACACCTTAGAGGCCTATGAAGAACCCATCTTCAAGTTCCAACTTCAAAGTTGAAGAACTCCTTTAGTTTCCGCCTTGCGACTAACGTGAAAACTCCGTTTTTCCGAAATCTTTCTATTGAGATATCCTTACAACACTCTTAGGAACCTTGGGTTTAAGTCTTGTGGCAAATGGATCAAAACTATAAAAAATTTGTGTGGGAAACTCACTAAGCCGAGAGCTCCTCTTGCAAAGCTCAAGTTCTCTAAATTTTTTCTAAGTGTTAAAGAGCTAGTCTTGCACTAGTAGGATATATATAACACATTGGAGGGTTAATATTGCAACACATGAGTGGTTAGGATGAGTTTCACTAGGATCAAGCCCATGTGGCAAGTTGACTTGTCAACAATATCAAGCTTAGAAGACTTATCATCTACATAGGTCAAATGACCATCCTAACCTTGCAAATTTCATCCAACATCAAGTGGGGGAGGTGTCACGTGTCGCCCTCCCATTCGTCCATAAAATTCCGTAACCCTCGTGGGTCCCACAAAAACGTAAAATTCCTCGGGTGGGCCCCATATGACCAAATCCATACAAATAAAATTCCATAATGTTAATAAGTCCCATACTCTTCAAATAATGTATTTTGAGAAACCAATTCTCAACAACGAACATTTTTCCTTTTCGACGTTCGGAAGATTTTCCGTCGGAAAAATAATTCTTCCTTTCGAACCAATTTCCAAGTCTTGTTTCCTTTCGTACATTCTCTTTTACATGTCCTGGACTTACGGGGTGTAACACACATGTCACCCTCCCGTTGGTCCAAAATGTTTCATCTCTCGGAAAAATCCGCAAAAATTAGAAATGACATAGCCGTAATTTTCCCTTCGCAAGTCTTGTAAAACGTTTCGTCGGAAAACGATTCTTTTCGGTACTAGTGAACAAAATTTCGTCCTTGCCTAACTTTAAGGCCCAAACTTTTCTACGTACGTCCTCACGTACATACTCTGGAAATACGGGGTTTAACAGACTCGTTGAGGTAATAATCTTGTCTCTTAAAGTGTTACAAGATTATATATTGTTGTTAGCCTTACATGTTTGCTAGCATGAAGTATGTGTGTTGAAGTTTCATAAGTGTTATGGATTGTTGTAGCCTAAAAACCGAAATGTCATATAAGTCATTTGAAGTTGGATTACAATTTGGTCGTTAATTCGAATTGTCGCATGTTACTTACTTGAAGATTATAGTAGTTATAATCGATTGCGACTTGATATCATGTTATGCTAACAACTTGGATTGAAAAGGAAATTGGATAAGAATTGGTGTTATTGTATCTCAAGTTGCCGAATTGGCCTAGTAGTTTGTATTAGTTTGATATCATTTTTGGGGCGGAATTTTACACGTCTAGTAGGCGTGTAATCCCCTATTGATAATTACATTGTTGGGCCTTAAATGTGGCGTGTTTGGTTATTGAATTCGGCCTTGAAAAAGGTGGCAAAGTATGTAGAAACAAAGGAGGTGTTGTCCGATTTTCCGTAGAATTTAGTGACTTGACACTTATAATATTCTACGTTTGAAGTAAGACGTTAATAGACGTATTGTGGACATTATAGGTTGACATACTACGGGCGGGATATTGTACTTATCAAGTGGATTGACCCGAAGAGGTATGTAGAACTTTCCTATCTTTTGAGCATGAATAGTTGCACGTATATAGTACGGTAGACGTACAAGACCTTGATATCCTTTACTTGTTTTAAGAATAGCCAAATTGGGTGAGTTAGGAGATTAGCTCACTTCTTTAAAAGTATTAAGGATGTCTTAAGTTTTTAAAGTTAAGGGACTTGAAGAGTTTTAAAGTATATGATACTTGTTTCGTTTTAAACGTATAAGTCCCTTGGATAGGAAATTGTAATTGGCTAAGGTATAAAGTTAATATAACGACTTTATGGGAAGTTGGTTATATTAGCTTTATGGAATGATAAATAAGGATAAATGACTTGATTTAATGAAAGGCAATTTGATTTTAAGGCATCAATTGCCTAAGGTTTTATAAAAAAAGAAGTCACTTGATTTAGAAGCCTAATTTTATTTCTAAAGGTATTGTGACTTGTCTTGAAAAGTAATTGTGACTTTATACTACGGTTATTAGTATCTTGGAAGTTTTATATGAAAAAGAGTCATTTTTAAAAGAGTGGGAGTATGTAGTACTTTGGGTTAAATTCCCGGATTTTTATAAAAGACATGTTAGTGCCTTAAGTAAACTAAAATGAGAGTGTGTATGAACAAGACTAATAAGAAGTTAGGGGATTTCTTAACTTGCTTATATATAGTATGATAAGCCGGTAGTGCTTATGTTATAAATGATAAGCCGGTAGTGCTTATGTTATGTATGATAGCCGGTTTGTGCTAGTGGTATATTATTCATTACGGGGTCATTCCCCGGGTTTGTGGCATTTGCATATTCCGTGGATTTGCTACCCATGATGCGAGGAATACCTCGTGCGGGTCCGTAAGGGCTTATGCGGGTGAAATAGTCCCATGCGGGGCGGATCAGTCCTATGCGAGGAATACCTCATGCGGGTCTACACGACCTATACGGGCGGATACAGCCTATGTGAGGAATACCTCATGCTGGTCCACACGACCCTTGCGGGTGAAATAGTCCCAGGAGTAGGGTTGCTTAATGATACTGCGGGCGGTTGGTCCTGCTTTGATCGTGAGCCCCCTATTTTATGTTGTAAGTATACTCTTATTTACTCTCATTGTTAGAAAGGGACAGTGTACTGTAATTTGATTATCATACATGTCTCCGGCTTTGTTTTAGACTTATGATGTAATTATAGTATTTTCCAGTTTTACATACTTAGTACATATTGTGCAATCCCTTCTCGGCTGCGTCACGCCGCAGTAGGGTAGCGGTGGTGGATCCTCATTCTGGATCATCGATCGTGTCGAGCTCCATTTCTCCGAGGCTTGTCTTTTTACGCTTTTCTCGATATTGTAGATTTTATGTACATTCAGGTGCATGTGGCTCGTCTCGCCACGCCACAGTTATTCCTGAGGTCCGTAGTCACATTTGTGGTTTGGGCAGTAAGAACAGAGTTATCGATTTACTTTCGATTATGTATATTTTATGGAAGGCGGCCTTATCGGCCATCATGTGATGTTTATTGTCTAGACATATTTATGTATTGTGTATGTTCCGCTGCTATTCTCTGATGTATACCTGAACGGGGTGCCCAGGTAGGGCACCAGTCGCGGCCCCGGGGTCGGGTCGTGACAGGAACATACAAAACTCATAAAATATTTAGACAGTAAAAATCAACAGGCTAGCCGATAAGGCCACCTTCCGGGAAATATACATAACCCAAAATAAAAACAGTTACATTTTTGTTCATGTAACTCAATCCACAAGATATGACTACAGCAGACTTAAGAATAATAATCGGATTTTGACATGTGTGCCCGCCATACCCATGAATGTACATAAATCTACAACTTCAGGGAAACTGTACCAAAAGACAGGCCTCCGGAGAAATGGAGCTGCTGACACCTGATCAGTGATCCTAAGAATGAGGATCCACCACCTGCTTACCCCTACCTGCGGCATTTAACGCAGCTTCGAGGAAAGGGGTCGACACAATATATACCAAGTATGTAAAAACTGGAAAATACTGCAATTTACATCATAAGTCTAAAATAAAGCTGGAGACATGTATGATAATCAAATTAATAGTATACTGTGCCTTACTAACAATGAGAGTAAAATACACATTTTCGGTTCTTAAAAATAGGAAGCCTGTGATTAACCTAGGACCACCCGCCCGTAGTATTATCACGCAATCCTACTCCTGGGACTATTTCACCCGCATAGGTCGTATGGACCCGCATGAAGTAACTTCCTCGCATAGGACTGGTCCTGTTACACCCCGTAAGTCCATGACATGTAAAAGAGAATGTACGTAAGGAAACAAGACTTGGAAATTGGTACGAAAGGAAGAATTGTTTTTCCGGCGGAAAAATCTTCCGAACGTCGGAAAGGAAAAATGTTCGTTATTGAGAATTGAATTCTCAAAATGCATTATTTGAAGAGTATGGAACTTATTAACATTATGGAATTTATTTTTTTACGGATTTGGTCACGTAGGGCCCACCCGAGGAATTTTACATTTTTGTGGGGCCCACGAGGGTTACAGAATTTTATGGACGAATGAGAGGGCGACACGTGGCACCCCCACACTTGGTCTTGGTCGAAATTAGTGAGGGTAAAATGGTCATTGACCATCTTGGAAGATAAGTCTTGCAAGCTTGATATAATTGACCAAGTCAACTTGCCACTTGGGCTTGATCCATGTGATCTTCATCTTAGCCACCCATTTTTTTAAGTCTAAGCCATCCAATGTGTTATATAAGCATGCTACTAGTGCAAGACTTGCTCTTCAACACTTAGAAAAAACTAGACAACTCTTGTTCCTCACTAAGTGCTCTCGGGTTCACCATGGTATCCACACAAAAATTTTGTAGTTTTGATCCTTTGTTCACAAGACTTTAACCCAATGTCCCTAAGGGTTTTGTAAGGATATCTCAATAGAAAGATTTCGGAAAAACGGCGTTTTCGTATTAGTCGCAAGGCGGAAACTTGAGGAGTTCTTCAACTTTGAAGTTGGAACTTGAAGATGGGTTCTTCATAGGCTTCTAAGGAGTGCTTGGAGCAGATTGGAACTTAAGGAAATGAGCTAAGAATTGCTAAGGCGCGACTTTGAATCTTGGAAATTTTTAAGGGCTTGTAAAGGTATAATCTTGTCGTTTTAGTAATTAAGATTACTTGTTGTTGTAGCTATGGATATTAGCAAGCATGAGTTAAATAGTATGAAGTTTGATAAGTGTATTGACTATTGGAACCCTAATCTGAAAACTAGCATGTTTAGCTTTAAGATTACAATTCAAGTCGATTATTAGTTTAAGTCGTCGCATGTTGTATAAAGAAGGAAATTGTAGTTGTTGAAGTTGTTTATGACTATATAACATGTTAGACCTTAGAACTTGGAATTGGAAAAGGATTGGAAAAGACTTTGAATTGTTAGATTGTAAGTTGGCCGAGAATGGCTTGATTATGGACTTAGTAGGTATTAAATTGTGGGGCGGAATTTTACACGTATTGTAAGGCGTGTAATCCCCTTGGTTTGGTTGTTGTTTTGAGCCTTAAATGTGGCATGTTGGTTATTGTATTCGGCCTTGAAAAAGGTGGCAAAGTGAGTAGAAACAAAGGAAGTCGCCGATTTTCCGTAGAATTAGAGACCGTATACTTAGTATTATTCTACGTTAGAGACTAGAAGTTGATAGTCTTGTTGTGACCATTATAGGTTGACACTTCTACGTACGGCGTATTCGGCTTAGCTTGTGGATTTAGCCGAAAAGGTATGTGAACTATCTCCTCTTCTAGCATGATTCCTTAAGATAAAGAAAGTATGTCCTACTCCTTAAATGATCCATCCCTTGGTTGTATTTGGTTTTCCTAAAATAGAATTTGTTCTATGTACTCCCTTGATTGTACTTTGATGTCAAATTGTAAGTTGTATGATCCATTTCCTTAGTGAAGTTTGGATTCTTAAAAGTGAAAGTATTTTACTTAAAGTACATAGAGTCTTAAAAGGGAAGTGGTTTCCAAACCTTTTGGCTAGTGCCTTAGTTCCAAAACCTAATGGTCGTTTTAATGACTTTAGGGGAGTCAAATGAGTGATTTACTTAATTGTTTTAAAAGAGGAGAAATGACATGATTTAAGAGAAGTAACTTGTTTTAAAGGTGTGAGTTACTTGAGGTTTAAAAGTAGAAGAAACTTGTTTCTAAATATTAAGAGACTTGAAGTATTTTGGAAAGTTAAGAACTTGATTTATAAGTATGTGATACTTGGTTTTAAGTATAAGTCTCTTGGTTATAAAAAGGAATGAATATGTCTAAAACCATAAAGGGTTATAACGGCTTTATGGGAAGTTGGTTATAACGGCTTTATGGAAGGTTAAGAAAGTTGTCTATTTTGATTATTGGGCATAAGTTGCCTAGATTGTGAAAATTTGAAGTTACTTGATTTCAAGCTTTGAAATGAGTTTTCTAAAAGTGTAGTAACTTACTTTGAAAAATAGACACACCTTGATACTACGGGTGTTAGTATCTTGGGGTTTTACATTAAAAGGAGTCTTTTGAAAAGAAGGTACGTACGTAGTATTTTGGCTTGGTTAATCGAGAATTATTCTATGTGTGCCTTGATAAGTACTTTGGCTTGATTAATTGAGAATTATTCTATGTGTGCCTTGATAAGTACTTTGGCTTGATTAATTGAGAATTGCTTATATGTGCTGGTGATAGCCCTTGAGTGCAAGTATTATGTTTTATTACGTTGCTGCGACTCTCGGTTGGAGGGTCGGCTGCCTTGTTGTAAGTTTACTCGACGCATCGACAGCGAGGTGGGATTCCACGTATGCTTCCATTATTTGTGTTACCTTATGGTCATGCTTATACGATGTGGGATGCCGGCACGCGACCACGAGGAATACCTCGACATGCTTATACGATGTGGGATTCCGGCACGTGACCGTGAGTCGTTAGATTCCCAGATTTGTTTTTGTTATCGTAGGGTCATGCTTATACGATGTGGGATGCCGGGGCATGCGACCACTAGGGATACCCTATGTTCATGCTTATACGATGTGGGATGCCGGGGCATGCGACCACGAGGATACCTCGACATGCTTATACGATGTGGGATTCCGGCACGTGACCGTGAGCGGGTTTGATTCCTGATTTGTTTGTATACCCCATGGTCATGCTTATATGATGTGGGATTCCGGCACGCGACCACGAGGATACTCTCGATATGCTTATGGTGTTATATTATATCATGGATCGCCAAGCGGAGAAAGGATTCCACGGGCATGATTGATGTTATGGGCGTAAGACCCATGGTTATATTTGAGTAGTGACTTTGAGGGCATGCATCCCTGACTTGATATAACTGCTTATGTATGGTGTAATGTAGGTTGACTATCATACATGTCTCATGTTTTATTTAGACTGTTATGATTTCATTACGCATTTCATCGCTCACATACTTGGTACATTCTTCAGACCGACTCCTTGGGCCGCGTCATGCCGCAGGTTTAGGTACGCTGTTTGGTAACCGGCAGGTGTAGGACCTGCTCAGAGTTTTCGGATAGCTCCCTCTGTTCGGGAGTTTATCTTTTTGGTATAAGTTCTTTCAGTATAGGCTTTTGTACAGTTATGGGTACGGCGGGGCCTTGTCCCGTCATAGTTCAGTATAACTCTTAGAGGTCTGTATTCATATGTGGGATTGGACTCATGTAAAATGTAGTGTCTTTTGTTTATATATATTATGGCAGCCTTGTCGGCTTTGCCCTTGTACGTATGTTGGTTTACAAAAAAAAAGAGGTGTTATTTAATTTCCGCAGTTTACTTAGTTGTTAAGGTAGAAGGGTGCCCAGGAAGGGCACCAGTCACGGGCCCGGGGTTCGGGGCGTGACAGAGTGGTATCAGAGCAGTCAGTCCTCGGAATGTCTACAGACCGTGTCTAGTAGAGTCTTGATTATCGGTGTGTTGCGCGCCACACCCATAAACAGGAGGCTACAGGACATTTAGGAGTTGGTTTCTATTCTTCTCACTCTAAGATCGTGCCATAGAGCTGTGTTAGTAAGATAATTCCTCTCTGACGTGATTTTGTGTTACAGTTATGCCTCCAAGGAGGGCAACAGCCGCCCAGAAGGGCAAAGGAGTAGCAGGAGCTACTAGTCAGACTCAGAGAGTTGATAGGGCTTATGCCCAGGGTATACCGGATGTTGTTCCGCAGTCGGCGAGTTCTTCTGCGCCAGGTTTTGAGGCCCCAGCACTAGAGCCTCCAATTTCGCCAGAGAAGACTATAGGGTCATGAGGGAAGCAGTTATGTTATTGACCAAGATAGCGGTGCTACAGTTTCATCAGCAGGAGGTTATTCGGCCAGTACAGACAGTTGTACAGAGGGTATAGGGCCAACACGAAGATCAGCGTAAGAGAGCTAGACCGGTTGGTTATCCCGGTGAGTTTTTGGACGAGCAAATTTCAAGAATGAGTGAGATATTCGTCCCACCTACCCAATACATACCGCAGCTCACAGTGGGAGATTTGATCCCACAAGGTATTTAGGAGCAGTCCAAGCTCCGTGGTCGAGGTTCTCCGAGCATAGGATTTTCTCGATGAGGCCACATATTCCTCGGTGTTCCCAATGTAGTAAGCGTCATTTGGGGAAATGTCGTCATGGCACAGGTGTTTGTTATTATTGTGACCGTCCGGGCCACAAGAAGTGGGAATGTCCTGTTAGAAAGAGCACCGGTAAGGTGGCTCAGCCTATGAGGCCGATGGTTGGTTACCTTTCCTCCACACCGCGTCCCCTGCAAGGTGTTCGGATGTCACCACCGTGGTAGAGGTCAGGGTGGAGTTTATAGTTCTGGCGGTCCTTCGAACCGCATAGATGACGTGACTACTAGGCAGAATCAGGAGGCGACATCGCATGGGGTTACAGGTATATTTCGATTCTTTTGAATCATACGTGCATTGATAGATTCAGATTCCGCCCTAGCATATATGTTTTCCCTTTGTTGCTAGCAGTTGTAAGTGATAGTACCCCAGAGGTAGGAATACTTTGATTAGTAAAGTGAAAAGTTAAGAATGTGACAAGAATGGTAAGTGAACTGAGACTATAGTTGTGTAGAGTTCACAAGTAGTAATTGCCCCATAACAGTGTAAGACCAATAGGGAAGGATGTACGATAGAAATACTTCGACCTATGTGATGAACCTCTAGTGAATAGGGGGATAGGGTGAGAAGTACCTTGAGATAAGAGAAATATTTATTTCAGACTAAGAATGAGAAGTTAAGTGTGACGATGAGTCGGGTTATTGTCACGACCCGTTCCGGGGCCCGTGACTGGTGCCTTACCCCGGGCACCCTAGTGATACAACATCAGAGTAATCAGCAGAATATAAAGAAAATACATAAAACCAATGTAATAAGACAGTGAAAATAAGAAGACAGGCTAACCAAAAACGGTTACCTTCTGTATATATATCAATAGTAATTTGAACAGTTACAACCCTCTTACAATTTCTGCCCACAACAGTACTACAGACCTCTAAGAAAGATACGACAACAATGGCGGGATAGGGCCCCGCCATACCCCTAAATGTAAATACCTACAACAGCATGGGACTATACCACTGATAAGCCTCCGGAGAAACGGAGCTTTCCCAACGCTGAACTGTGACCTTAGAGCGAGGATCAACGACGGGTGTACCTTTACCTGCGGCATGAACGCAGCCCCAAGCGAGGTCGAGACAACAGTACGAGTATGTGAAATCAAAATAAATCAGAAATGAAATCATAGTAGTCTATACAAAGCAGGAGACATGTATGATAACCAAACTACAGTTTACAATAAATAAGCAGTCATGTCAAGTTAGGGACTCACGCCCTCAAAGTCATCACAATAAAACCGTACGGGGTAAGTACGAAGGCATAGCCGACTACTAAGACCTCGCACCACAAATGCCATAAATCGTATCACGAGGTCTTTCTAGACCGCACTACATGATCGGCGCCGCCATTTGTCCGCAGATCAATGTGCGTGTCTATCCTCGAACTCTCGCAGCCTCGCATAGGTCACACACGCACCCGCATAAGGTATTCTCGAATCACGGTCCTGCATCACCGAGGTACACCCCGCATCGGCGCATTAACCTTCGGTATCCGCCTAGGCTCCCGCAACCCGCATAGTCTCAAAAGATCGCATAGTCTCAACAGACCGCATAGGAATCCCCGCGATCGGGCTAAACACCGGAATGATCAATCGAGCTCGTGACCGCGTAGTCACAAGGACCGATAGCCGTATAGACCGCATCAGGGTGGCAAGCCCTGGTATAATAAGTCGAGGGTAGGTGATATAATAATAGTACAATGGACTTACCGCTTAGCAACGTAAGCACGCAAGAATGACTCTTACATAACAACCACAAGATACTAACACACGTAGCATCCTAACATGTTTACTTATCAAATCATCAAGAAAGTATTACAAGACTATCACAAACCAATACAATCAAGTTATTCACACAAGGTACTTTCTACTAACAAGTTTGGGTATCTATCCCCAAAGTACTTCACACATTAAATCTTTAAAAGATCCGCTTCTTTCCCATAAGTCACGCAATACCGTAGTATAAAATAGAGTGATCTTTTTTTAAGTAAACTAAAACACTTACCTTTGTAAAATCAAGTAACAACATTATTTTCCAAACGCTCAAGTTTGCCTAATTTCAAATGTTCACGTTTCTTATTTTAGAAAGGTTTCGCTGCTCATAGTCTTATTCATTTAAGAATATAATTCTCTTTTAAACCATCTAAGAAACATAAGCCTTATGTGTGAGTAGGATATTCTTGTTTATAACAATCTTATTACAAAGACCATGATCTAGGAAATATCATTTTGTCTCATCTTAGCTTCTATGCAGATGGAAGTTTCTACCGGTTTTATTAATACTTCATTAATCAAAACATTTCCCTTTATTAACGCCGCAGTTGGTTTGTCGATACACATTCGATTTCAAATCAAGAAACATTATCCCTTTTAAAAATCAAGTACTCATTACTCACGAATGAGGTTTCACACAAAATTCATTGATTAAGTTGAGTCTCTTATCTTACAAGATCAAGTCTCTTAACTTCTAAAATAAATCATTCGTTTTATCTCTCTTAAGCCGTTATACCTAACTTCCCATAAAGCTAGTATAACTCTTAAGTTTTTAAAACCAAGTATTACTCTTCTTTTAAAACAGTTCTTAATTCTCTTGAACTACTTCAAGATTATTATTATTCGGGCTTAAGTCAAAAGACATTGCATAACCACGCTCAATTAACACACGTACGTCTACCGTACTACATAGTTATACACATATCATGCTAGAAGAGATAGGAAGAGGTTCACATACCTCGCGACGATTATCGATTATTAGCAAATCGCTCCACGGCTATAACCCGGCTAGTCTGGTCCACCTTCTCAAGTAGCACATGCTACTCGCAGAACATTCAACCTATACAGGTTACACAAGTCTATCAAAGTCTAGACTACTCGGTAGAATAAATCTAGATGCAAGATCCTACGGAAAATTGGGCAGCCCTTCCCTACCCGTCAAACTACACGAGTCTACTGTAATACAGTCCTACGTAATTACAGATTCGCTTTCTTTAAATTGTGCTTAAGTCCAAGGACATTGCCACAAGTTATGTTCAGTTATATATATAGTATACTTCAACTATATATTCCTACAACATGTAATATCCAATTACAATAGGGGGACAAGATAATTACCTCGATAAGCCCATAATTATCCAAGTTAAATGTCGATCCTTAGCAACGTTTAGCTCCAACTCCGGGTGCTCCAACCCGCTCCAAACAACCCTTAGAAGTTCCACGCAACTTCTTCTTAATACTCCAACCAACTATGGAGATTTTCCTTAGGTTTTCGGGTTGAGACAAAAAGGTCATACGGTAGTATTTCCGGGTTCTACGTAGAGAGGTAACTTTGGAATACTACAAGGTATACGGCTAAGGTAATTTGGGCATTATAACAATACTTGGAGAGTATTTCTCAACCAAGGGTGGGGGGTGTGTTACACGAGAACAACACTCAAAAAGAGGGGGGGTGTTCTCGGCTAATGCTCACAGTGAGAGGGTTTCGCCAAAGGCCTTCACAAGGGGGAGGGCTCTTGGACGAGAGTCAACAAGAGGGAGGAGAGGGGTTTCCAAGACTTAGAACAAGTGAAGAGTGGATGAAGAAGTTCATCACAAGGGGGGTATTTATAGGTCAAGTGAAGGCCAACCAATGGCCAAGATCATGCCAAGTGCAAGGCAAGTGTAAGGTGTAGATTTAGCCATGTGTTGTGGGTCCCATTTGGTCATCATCTACACAAAATATCTAACCAACATTGACCAACCATTTTTGGCAACAAAATGTTAAAAACGTGCTAGCCAAAAACGCCACTAACTGCTTCACTCGAGGTGACACTTGTCACCCTCTCGTTGGTCCAAAATGTTACGTCTCTCGGAAAAATCCGCAAAATTAAAAATGTCATAGCCGAAATTTTCCCTACGAAAGTCGTGGAAAACGTTTCATTTAAAACGACTCTAATCGTGTTGTGCACAAATAAAAATCGCCAAGCCAACTTTAAAGTTCAAACTTTTCTACGACGCCCCACGCATATACTGAAAATACGGTATAACATTCTCCTCCTTAGAAACATTCGTCCCGAATGTTCCTTCTAAGTCTCAAAACAAACGTGCGCCAGTATAGTCTTCACTACTATACTTACGAGAACAAACCTGCCACACCTGGCTACAGAAACAACTTGCGCAAAATGCTTACATCCAAGTCCACGAGGAAACACCTCTAACATCACCAAAATGATACCACTTTTGTCAATTTGCCTGAGGCATTAACCTTCTCAGGCGACCCAACAAATGGTACCGGGCTGCATGCGATCACTGAGGCTGTCGTACACTCGAACTCTTGATACTGCTTCAGTTTCCTAAAACTCGGGGTTACTATCTCTAACGTGGTCATCATTAACTGGGAACACTCTGGATGGATTTCCGATACTTTCCCGAACATAACAATACGAAAGACCGGACGTACTGCCTCCTAAGTCGGACGGCAAATGCTAACATGTAGGCAACCTGGCCTATTCTTCACATGAACTCAAAAAGCCCAAAGTAACTCGGGCTAAGTTCCCTCTGTTTTCCAAAACTCGTCACACCCTATCCGGGGTGGTACCTTCAAGAAGACCGACCGTCAACCTGAACTCTAAGCGTCGTCGCCGATTATCCGTATAATCCTCTGAGTTGCCAGAACCTCTTCTGGACAAGCTTCACCCTATCCACATTCTGCTGGAACAAGCCTGAACCAACTATCTGCACCTTGCCAACATCGAACCAATCGACCGGCAACTTACACTTTCGCCCCTACAAGGCTTCATAAGGCGACATCCGAACACTGAAAAGGTAGCTAAAAACACTTCTCTCTACAGGAGACAACAATCCCCACAACTACCCCTGAAATCCAAACACTGGCCTGAGGGCGAATGCGATTCTGAGACTCACCTGAGTCCTTAACCCTGCCTGGTAAAACTTCTAGAAACAAAAACAGCCGCACTGGCTCCATCGTCATATAAGGTGAAGGTAGGCACCCCTTGCAGCCTTACAACCTTTCAGATAACTCAACACAGCCGAGTAAACGGTCCTGACCGAAAAACACGATGGGCTGCCCCCATCGGCCCGACCACTGGTCGAACGCATCCACGAACTCGTACGCTGGTTAACTAAACTTGGGCCTAACACCCGCGTGACCCTACCACAAGGCGGGACCACCACAACCAGACCCCACCACCAAACATGCCGCGGTTTGACCCGCAACGTGGCCTCAACCCGACCCGGCAAGGCGCAAAATACCATCTCCCCGTAGGAAAAATCTCACTAAACACGTTACGAAAACCTAGCGGTCTTCTTAGCTCAACTACCCTCTTCCATTTCATACTACTTAGGGACCTATCCCAAACATAGCTCACGTGCACTATGCACTCCGATAAGGATCAAACATAAACGCTACACCTTTACTCGAGATGGCCTTACCTCTAAGGTCTCCACGTATAAAACTCTAAGGCTCACACCTTCTCTATCCCCCAAAATCTTACTCGGTTAACCCACCATGATTTCCAATCACAACTAACACGCTGTTATCAGAACATAGCACTTAATGTATACTCACCTTATCACACATACTGATCTCTAGAGGGTTAAAGATATGCTGACCCATCGCTTCACTCCCTAGTCGTTCTAATCAAACTCGCCTGTAGGGCGCATAGCTAAGGAAGGTGACGAACTACCCACCGATCTCAAGGCTAAGTCCTCCTACAAGGACACTTTTTGACATCGACCGACGGTCATAGTACAACAAGTACCAACTAAAAGACGACATTCCCGATGGCGTGCGCCACATCGGAACCGAAGCCCCGAGTTCGACCAACTCCCGTGATACCCCGAACGCCCCAAATCCGTGGAGAACCTCTCAGCACCGTGGGTGTGCAAATCTAATCACGGGCGAGGTGACTCGCCAAAGTTACCAAAGGACCATTGCTCGCCCTCTTCTCGCCCCTCGTTAACCCGCCGATCTCTACGCTTTCGGCTGCGTGTATAAGCTCGCATACGTGCCATGCTCAAGCCTAATCAAGAACTACTTGCACAACCTTCTCGTTGATATTCATCAAGATTCGCGGTACATCGGTATACTCTCTGGTAGTCAAATCCATAGTTAGTAACAGGGTCGCCTCCTTGAAATCTATATTCTCTGTTCCCGGTCGTGGAACTGAAGGTTCAAATGTCATGGCCGCAGTAGGAACTGTTGCCGCCGTGCCAAACTCTGCTGGGGCTAGTGACGTCGCAGAACTCCCCGAATGAAGCACCACCCCAGGTAAAGATTGGGCCTGTGCCTTCGTAACCCTCTGAACTCTACTCAGCCTCCTCGGCCGCTTGCCTCTGGCCCGCCACCTACGCGAGGCATAATGATAAGGGAAAGAATTTCGTTAGAGGGTCCAACTTACAATACAGCTCTAAGGCACGGTCTCAGAGTGAGAAGAATATAAACCAATCCTAAATATCCTATAGCCTCCTGATTATTGATGTGGTGCACAACACACCGATAATTAAGACTTCATCGATACGGCTCAGACACTTTCCGAGGATTAATCGCTCGATACAACTTTTGTCACGACTGCCCGGCCCGTGGATCGTGCCTTACCCCGCACCCTAGTGATACAACATCGAGTAATCGGAATATAAAGACAATACATAAAACCAATGTAATAAGACGGTGAAAATAAGAAGACAAAGCAACCAAAAACGGTTACCTTCTCAGATATATATCAATAGTAATTTGAATACATAACCTCTTACAATTTCTCGCCACAACAAGATTTACATGCACTCTAAGAAAGATACGACAACAATGGGCGGACAGGCCCCGCCATACCTCGAATGTAAATACCTACAACAAGACGGGACTATACCATCGATAAGCCTCCGAGAAACGGAGCTTTCCCAACGCCGAATCCGTGACCCTAAGAGCGAGGATCAACGACTGGTGTACCTTTACCTGCGGCATGAACGCAGCCCCCCGAAGGAGGTCAGTACAACAGGTACCGAGTATGTGAAATCAAAATAAATCAGAATGAAATCATAGTAGTCTATACAAAGCAGAGACATGTATGATAACCAAACTACGCTTACAATAAATAAGCGAATATGTCAAGTTAGGGACTCACGCCTCAAAGTCATCACAATAAAACCGTGCGGGTAAGTACGAAGGCATAGCCGACTACTAAGACCTCGCACCACAAATGCCATAAATCAGATCACGAGGTCTTTCTAGACCGCACTACATGATCGGCCGCCATTTGTCCGCAGTATCAATGTGCGTGTCTATCCCTGGAACTCTCGCAGCTCCGCATAGGTCACACACATACCCGCATAAGGTATTCCTCGAATCATGGTCCTAGACCGCCTGAGGTACACCCCGCATCGGCGCAATTAACCTTCGTATCCGCCAGGCTCCCGCAACCCGCATAGTCTCAAAAGACCGCATAGTCTCAACAGACCGCATAGGAATCCCCGCGTCAGGCTAAACACCCGAATGATCAATCTCGAGCTCTCGTGACTCGCGTAGTCACAAGGACCGCATAGCCGATAGACCGCGTCGCGGTGGCAAGCCCTGTATAATAAGTCGAGGGTAGGTGATATAATAATAGTACAATGGACTTACCGTTTAGCAACGTAAGCACAGCAAGAATGACTCCCCTTACATAACAACCACAAGATACTAACACACGTAGCATCCTAACATGTTTACTTATCAAATCATCAAGAAAGTATTACAAGACTATCACAAACCAATACAATCAAGTTATTCACACAAGGTACTTTCTACTAACAAGTTTGGGTATCTATCCCCAAAGTACTTCACACATTAAATCTTTAAAAGATCCGCTTCTTTCCCATAAGTCACGCAATACCGTAGTATAAAATAGAGCGATCTTTTTAAGTAAACCAAAACACTTACCTTTGTAAAATCAAGTAACAACATTATTTTCCAAACGTTAAAGTTTGCCTAATTTCAAATGTTCACGTTTCTTATTTTAGAAAGGTTTCGTCGTTCATAGTCTTATTCATTTAAGAATATAATTCTCTTTTAAACCATCTAAGAAACATAAGCCTTATGTGTGAGTAGGATATTCTTGTTTATAACAATCTTATTACAGCAGTCATGATCTAGGAAATATCATTTTGTCTCATCTTAGCTTCTATGCAGATGGAAGTTTCTACTGGTTTTATTAATACTTCATTAATCAAAACATTTCCCTTTATTAACGCTGCAGTGGTTTGTCGATACACATTCTGATTTCAAATCAAGAAACATTATCCCTTTTAAAAATCAAGTACTCATTACTCACGAATGAGGTTTCACACAAAATTCATTGATTAAGTTGAGTCTCTTATCTTACAAGATCAAGTCTCTTAACTTCTAAAATAAATCATTCGTTTTATCTCTCTTAAGCCGTTATACCTAACTTCCCATAAAGCTAGTATAACTCTTAAGTTTTTAAAACCAAGTATTACTCTTCTTTTAAAACAGTTCTTAATTCTCTTGAACTACTTCAAGATTATTATTATTCGGGCTTAAGTCAAAAGACATTGCCGTACAACTACGTTCAATTAACACACGTACGTCTACCGTACTACATAGTTATACACACATCATTCTATAAGAGATAGGAAGAGGTTCACATACCGCGACGATTATCGATTATTAGCAAATCGCTCCACCGCTATAACCCGCTAGTCCGTCCACCTTCTCAAGTAGCACATGCTACTCGCAGAACATTCAACCTATACAGGTTACACAAGTCTATCAAAGTCTAGACTACTCGGTAGAATAAATCTAGATGCAAGATCCTACGGAAAATTGGGCAGCCCTTCCCTACCCGTCAAACTACGAGTGCATCTGAATACAATCCACGTAATTACGCTCGCTTCTCTTCTTTAAATTCATGCTTAAGTCCATGGACATTGCCACAAGTTATGTTCAGTTATATATATAGTATACTTCAACTATATATTCCTACAACATGTAATATCCAATTACAATAGGGGGACAAGATAATTACCTCGATAAGCCCATAATTATCCAAGTTAAATGTCGATCCTTAGCAACGTTTAGCTCCAACTCCGGGTGCTCCAACCCGCTCCAAACAACCCTTAGAAGTTCCACGCAACTTCTTCTTAATACTCCAACCAACTATGGAGATTTTCCTTAGGTTTTCGGGTTGAGACAAAAAGGTCATACGGTAGTATTTCCGGGTTCTACGTAGAGAGGTAACTTTGGAATACTACAAGGTATACGGCTAAGGTAATTTGGGCATTATAACAATACTTGGAGAGTATTTCTCAACCAAGGGTGGGGTGTGTTACACGAGAACAACACTCAAAAGAGGGGGTGTTCTCGGCTAATGCTCACAAAGGAGAGGGTTTCGCCAAAGGCCTTCACTGTGGGAGAGGGCTCTTGACGAGAGTCAACAAGAGGGAGGAGAGGGGTTTCCAAGACTTAGAACAAGTGAAGAGTGGATGAAGAAGTTCATCACAAGGGGGGTATTTATAGGTCAAGTGAAGGCCAACCAATGGCCAAGATCATGCCAAGTGCAAGGCAAGTGTAAGGTGTAGATTTAGCCATGTGTTGTGTGGGTCCCATTTGGTCATCATCTACACAAAATATCTAACCAACATTGACCAACCATTTTTGGCAACAAAAATGTTAAAAACGTGCTAGCCAAAAACGCTCACCAACTCGCCCACTTGAGGGTGACACTTGTCACCCTCTCGTTGGTCCAAAATGTTACGTCTCTCGGAAAAATCCGCAAAAATTAAAAATGTCATAGCCGGAATTTTCCCTACGAAAGCTGTGAAAACGTTTCGTCGAAAAATGACTCTAATCGGGTGTTGTGCACAAATAAAAATCGGCCAAGCCAACTTTAAAGTTCAAACTTTTCTATGTACGTCCCCACGTACATACTCTGGAAAATACGGGGTATAACAGTTATGGACTCATTTTGGGTCAACCGGTAGTATGGAATGGGGTGATGTCAGTTAGAAATGGTCCCGTTATGTGATAGGGTCCCGAGGATGAAAGGCCCAAGTTTAGTTAATCGTTGTACGAGTTCGTGGATGCGTTCCACCGGAGCTAGGTCGTAAGGACCGAGGAGGGCCTTAGCGGAAATTCAAGTAGCATAGTGGCCAAGATTGGATAGTAACTCCAAGGATTGGAGGACAGAAACAATATTTGAGATTTTGTACGTGTACTAGATAAGTTTGAAAGTACGAGAAAATATGACAAGTAAGGAAATAAATGAACCTCTAGGGATCCCGTGTTTGAGGAGACTGTAACCTTCGAGTTTTGTGAGAAGGGACCACGGATGGAAGGTCCATTGTTATGTTTACGTATGTTGTGGTGGCCATGTGTGGCATAGTTGGTCTTGTACAGTGTTGATTGATAGGCATAATATAGAGATTGTGCCGGAGTGGGTATATCTTGAAAACCGACTAAGAACATTCGGGGACGAATGTTTCTAAGGGGGGAAGAATGTTACACCCCGTAAGTCCAGGACATGTAAAAGATAATGTACGTAAGGAAACAAGACTTGGAAATTGGTACGAAAGGAAGAATTGTTTTTCCGGCGGAAAAATCTTCCGAACGTCGGAAAGGAAAAATGTTCGTTATTGAGAATTGAATTCTCAAAATGCATTATTTGAAGAGTATGGAACTTATTAACATTATGGAATTTATTTTTTTACGGATTTGGTCAAGTGGGGCCCACCCGAGGAATTTTACATTTTTGTGGGGCCCACGAGGGTTACAGAATTTTATGGACGAATGAGAGGGCGACACGTGGCACCCCCACACTTGGTCTTGGTCGAAATTAGTGAGGGTAAAATGGTCATTGACCATCTTGGAAGATAAGTCTTGCAAGCTTGATATAATTGACCAAGTCAACTTGCCACTTGGGCTTGATCCATGTGATCTTCATCTTAGCCACCCATTTTTTTAAGTCTAAGCCATCCAATGTGTTATATAAGCATGCTACTAGTGCAAGACTTGCTCTTCAACACTTAGAAAAACTAGACAACTCTTGTTCCTCACTAAGTGCTCTCGGGTTCACCATGGTATCCACACAAAAATTTTGTAGTTTTGATCCTTTGTTCACAAGACTTTAACCCAATGTCCCTAAGGGTTTTGTAAGGATATCTCAATAGAAAGATTTCGGAAAAACGGCGTTTTCGTATTAGTCGCAAGGCGGAAACTTGAGGAGTTCTTCAACTTTGAAGTTGGAACTTGAAGATGGGTTCTTCATAGGCTTCTAAGGAGTGCTTGGAGCGGATTGGAACTTAAGGAAAGGAGCTAAGAATTGTTAAGGCGCGACTTTGAATCTTGGAAATATTTAAGGGCTTGTAAAGGTATAATCTTGTCGTTTTAGTAATTAAGATTACTTGTTGTTGTAGATATGGATATTAGCAAGCATGAGTTAAATAGTATGAAGTTTGATAAGTGTATTGACTATTGGAACCCTAATCCGAAAACTAGCATGTTTAGCTTTAAGATTACAATTCAAGTCGATTATTAGTTTAAGTCGTCGCATGTTGTATAAAGAAGGAAATTGTAGTTGTTGAAGTTGTTTATGACTATATAACATGTTAGACCTTAGAACTTGGAATTGGAAAAGGATTGGAAAAGACTTTGAATTGTTAGATTGTAAGTTGGCCGAGAATGGCTTGATTATGGACTTAGTAGGTATTAAATTGTGGGGCGGAATTTTACACGTATTGTAAGGCGTGTAATCCCCTTGGTTTGGTTGTTGTTTTGAGCCTTAAATGTGGAGTGTTGGTTATTGTATTCGGCCTTGAAAAAGGTGGCAAAGTGAGTAGAAACAAAGGAAGTGCTGCCCGATTTTCCGTAGAATTAGAGACCGTATACTTAGTATTATTCTACGTTAGAGACAAGAAGTTGATAGTCTTGTTGTGACCATTATAGGTTGACACTTCTACGTACGGCGTATTCGGCTTAGCTTGTGGATTTAGCCGAAAAGGTATGTGAACTATCTCCTCTTCTAGCATGATTCCTTAAGATAAAGAAAGTATGCCCTACTCCTTAAATGATCCATCCCTTGGTTGTATTTGGTGTGCCTAAAATAGAATTCGTTCTATGTACTCCCTTGATTGTACTTTGATGTCAAATTGTAAGTTGTATGATCCATTTCCTTAGTGAAGTTTGGATTCTTAAAAGTGAAAGTATTTTACTTAAAGTACATAGAGTCTTTAAAGGGAAGTGGTTTCCAAACCTTTTGGCTAGTGCCTTAGTTCCAAAACCTAATGATCGTTTTAATGACTTTAGGGGAGTCAAATGAGTGATTTACTTAATTGTTTTAAAAGAGGAGAAATGACATGATTTAAGAGAAGTAACTTGTTTTAAAGGTGTGAGTTACTTGAGGTTTAAAAGTAGAAGAAACTTGTTTCTAAATATTAAGAGACTTGAAGTATTTTGGAAAGTTAAGAACTTGATTTATAAGTATGTGATACTTGGTTTTAAGTATAAGTCTCTTGGTTATAAAAAGGAATGAATATGTCTAAAACCATAAAGGGTTATAACGGCTTTATGGGAAGTTGGTTATAACGGCTTTATGGAAGGTTAAGAAAGTTGTCTATTTTGATTATTGGGCATAAGTTGCCTAGATTGTGAAAATTTGAAGTTACTTGATTTCAAGCTTTGAAATGAGTTTTCTAAAAGTGTAGTAACTTACTTTGAAAAATAGACACACCTTGATACTACGGGTGTTAGTATCTTGGGGTTTTACATTAAAAGGAGTCTTTTGAAAAGAAGGTACGTACGTAGTACTTTGGCTTGGTTAATCGAGAATTATTCTATGTGTGCCTTGATAAGTACTTTGGCTTGATTAATTGAGAATTATTCTATGTGTGCCTTGATAAGTACTTTGGCTTGATTAATTGAGAATTATTCTATGTGTGCCTTGATAAGTACTTTGGCTTGATTAATTGAGAATTGCCTATATGTGCTGGTGATAGCCTTTGAGTGCAAGTATTATGTTTTATTACGTTACCGCGACTCGGTTGGAGGGTGGCCTTCATTGTAAGTTTACTTGGACGTACCGACAGTGAGGTGGGATTCCACGGGTATGCTTCCATTATTTGTGTTACCTTATGGTCATGCTTATACGATGTGGGATGCCGGGGCATGCGACCACGAGGGATACTCCTTGGACATGCTTATACGATGTGGGATTCCGGGGCATGTGACCAGGAGTCGGGTTAGATTCCCGGATTTGTTTGTGTTACCCTACGGTCATGCTTATACGATGTGGGATGCCGGGGCATGCGACCGCGAGGGATACCCTGTGGTCATGCTTATACGATGTGGGATGCCGGTGCATGCGACCACGAGGGATACTCATGGACACGCTTATACGATGTGGGATTCCGGCACGTGACCGTGAGCGGTTTGATTCCCGGATTTGTTTGTATACCCCATGGTCATGCTTATACAATGTGGGATTCCGGGGCATGCGACCACGAGGGATACTCCTTGGATATGCTTATTGGTGTTATATTATATCATGGACTGCCGGCAGTGAGAAAGGATTCCACGGGCATGATTGATGTTATGGGCGTGAGACCCATGGTTATATTTGAGTAGTGACTTCGTGGCATGTGTCCACGACTTGATATAATCGCTTATGTATGGTGTCTTCGAGGTTGACTATCATACATGTCTCCTGCTTTGTTTAGATCGTTATGATTTCATTACGCATTTCATCGCTCACATACTTGGTACATTCTTCGATCGACCTCGGCCGAAGCGTTCACGCCGCAGTTTAGGTACGCTGTTTGGTGATCGGCAGTGTAGGACACGCTCGAGTTTTCGGATAGCTCCTCTGTCGAGTTTATCTTTTGGTATAAGTTCTTTCAAGATGTGCTTTGTACGATTATGGGTACTGTGGGCCTTGTCCCGTCATAGTTCAGTATAACTCTTAGAGGTTTGTATTCATATGTGGGATTGGACTCATGTACAGTGTAGTGTCTTTAGTTTATATATATTATGGCAGCCTTGTCGGCTTTGCCCTTGTACGTATGTTGGTTTAAAAAAAAATGAAGTGTTATTTAATTTCCGCAGTTTACTTAGTTGTTAAGGTAAGGTGCCTGGGAAGGGCACCAAATGCACTGGTTCGGGCGTGACAGGTCCGCCCCGCATAAGACTATTTCACCCGCATGAGCCCTACGGACTCGCATGAGGTATTTATCGCATCGTGGGTAGCAAATCCACGGAATATGCAAATGCCACAAGCCCGGGGAATGACCCCGTAATGAACAATATATCACAAGTACAACCGGCTACTATAAATAACATAAACAAGTTAAGAAACCCCTTAACTTCTCATTGACTTAATTAGCATACACTCTCATTTCTTTTAACTTAAGGCACTATCGTATCATGAAAGATCGGGGAATTTAACCCAAAGTACTACGTACTTCTATTATTTTAAAATGACTCTTTTTCGTATAAAACTCCAAGATACTAATAACCGTGGTATCAAGTCATTTCTACTTTTCAAGACAAGTCACAATACCTTTTAGAATTACATTATAGGCTTCTAAATCAAGTGACTTTTTACTTTAAAACTTTAAGCAATTGATGCCTTCAAATCAATTTGTCTTTCTTCATTTCAAGTCATTTATCCTTATTTACATCACTAGAGTAAACCATTCTTTCAACTTTCCATAAAGCTATTATAACCAACTTCCCATAAAGCCGTTATACTAACTTTATGCTTTAGACACTTACATTCTTTTTTATAACCAAGAGACTTCTACTTTCAAAAAGCAAGTATCATATACTTTCAAAATACTTCAAGTCTCTTAACTTTAGAAACTAAGATATCCTTAATCTTTAAAACAAGTGAGTTAATTCCCTAACTCAACCAACTTGGACATTCTTAAAACAAGTCAAGGATATCAAATGAAACTAAATTCATCAAAATCTCGTACGTCTACCATACTATATATTTACAACTACTCATGCTCAAGAGATAGGAAAGTTCCACATACCTCTTCGGTTCAATCCACTTGTTAAGTCCAATATGCCGTACGTAGTATGTCAACCTATAATGACCATAATACGTCTATTAACTTCTAACTTCAAACGTAGAATATTCTAAGTGTAAAGTCACCAAATTCTACGGAAAATCGGACAACACTTCCTTTGTTTCTACATACTTTTCCACCTTTTTCAAGGCCCGAATTCAATAACCAAACATGCCACATTTAAGGCTCAACAATGTAGTTATCAAAAGGGGATTACACGCCTAACAAGACGTGTAAAATTCTGCCCCACAATTAATACCAAGCAATTCAATAACCAATGCCATTTTCGGCCATAAAGTACAACAATGAAAAGTCTTATCCAATTCCTTTTTCAATCTAAGTTGTTTAGTCTAACATGTTATATAGCCGCAATTGATTATAACAACTACAATCTTCAATTAGATAACATGCGACGATTCTAACTATCGACCAAATTGTATTTCAATTTCAAATGGCTAACAAGGTCATTTTGGATTTAGGCTTCCAATATCCATAATACTTATAATCTCCAATACATATACCTCATGCTTGTCAAAATGTAAAGCTACAACAATATGTAATCTTATAACACCTAAGAGAACAAGATTGTTACCTTGACGAGCCTTAATCCAACTTCAAGATCCGAAGTCGCTCCCTAGCAACTTAGCGCCTCTCCTTGACACTCCAATCCGCCACTTGAAGCCCTTAGAGGTTAACAAACAACTTTCCTTCAATTTCCAATCAAAACCTATGAAAGCGACTTAGGTTTTCACCTTGCGACTAATGCAAAAATGACACTTTTCCGGGATGTTTCTATTGAGATACCATTACAATATCCTTAGTAACCTTGGTTTAAAGTATTGAGAATTGTGGACAACAAACGAAAGATTTTGTCTTGAAATGGAGCCCTAACCAGAGAGCTTGTAAAGCTTGCACAAGTTTTCTCTAAAATTTTCTAAATGTAAAAATCCTTGTCTTGCTACTAGTGTTATTATATAACAACATGGAGGGTCAAGATTAGAACAAATGGGTGGCTTGGATGCATTTCATTAAAATATCAAGCCAAGTGGGCTCTTTGACCTAGTCAATAAACTCAAGCTCTTAGCTTGCAAGACTTGGTCATCTTTACTTTGGTAAAATGACCATCATGCCTATGGTCAATTTCGACCAAGACCAACCAAGGGGGGGGGGGTGACACGTGTCACCCTCTCATTCGTCGCAATAATTCGTTTCCCGACATTTCCATAATTCCGATAAATTTTTACTAGTCTCAAATCTTAACATTTTTGAGTTCGTACGTACGTTCTTATAAACATGTCCTGAAATTACGGGGTGTAACAATTTCATACATAGAACATGCCAAAAGAAGGAAGAGGTTCACATACCTCGCGACGACTAGCGACAAGTTGCAAAATGCTCCAGAGTACTTCAACCTTGTTAGTTTTTCCACCCTTCAAGTAGAATACGTTATATACATAGTACTTTAACCTATAATAATCATAATACTTCTATCAAATCCTAGCTTATTAACGTGGAATAATACTAAGTGCTAGGTCTCTTATTCTACAGAAATTTGGGCAGCACTTCCTTTGTTTCTAAGTACTTTTCCACCTTTTTTAAGGCCCGAAATAAATAACCAATATGCCACATTTAAGGCGCAACAAACCAGCAATTCAAAGGGGATTACACGCCTTAACAGGACGTGTAAAATTCTGCCCCACAATGTATACAAAACAGTCCATAATTACATCAATATTTAGGATAAGATATGAAGCCTTTTGCACCTTTTTTCACCTTTATTCCTTAGGACTTTCACTAGCCAATTCTACCACATTAATCATATATATAACCACCCAATTCCTGCATATATACAAGTCTAAAACAGCCCGTAAAATTGCCATAAAACTGCGCCAAAATATTCCAAATTCTAGCCCATTCTCGGCTTCTAACAACCACAACATAAACCTTCATTAAATCCATTATACTTCAAGTCATACTTCCACACTTATACATAATTCATACCAGCATTTAATGACATGACTCCCTTCAACATATAACATGTAATTAACGAAGGTAACAACGACATTAATCAACGAAAGCTTAAGGCGACAAAACTGTCCAAAATTCTAGGCCATTTCGGCAATTTCAAAATATAACAACAAGTAGTCATTTCCCATTTCCTTTTCAATCCAAGTTGTTATTCTAACATTTTATATAGTCGCAATCAATTTTAACAACTATAATCCCTTTCTTATAACATGCGACGATTATAACTCTCGACCAAATTGATTTCCCATTTTAATGGCTAACATGCCAATCTCGGATTTTAAGCTTCCTAATTCCATAACATTTATCAATCTTCATTCTAAATATCACATGCTCATATATCAACTACTACAACATGAAACCTTGAATTACAATAGCAAGACGAAGATTATTACCTCTTTAAGCCCAAATACAATCCAAAACCTAAAGTCGATCCTTAGCAACTTTAGTGTTATACCCCGTATTTCCAGAGTATGTATGTAAGGACGTACGTACAATTTTGTAAGCCCGAATTATTGTTAAGGACGAAATTGTGCACATCCACGAAAAAGATTTGTTTTTCCGACGGAAAATTTTTCCGAACCTTGTAAAGGAATTTTACGTTTTCAGGAATTTATTTATTTTGGATTTTTCCGAGAGATGAAATATTTTGGACCAACGAGAGGGCGACATGTGTCACCCTCAAGTGGACGGTTTGGTGGTCAATGTTTGGCACATTTTTGGTGTTTTAAAAGGCTTAAACATTTGGTCAATGTTTTGTAGATATTTGTGGGGTAGATAGATAAGGTTGCACATGTCCAAATCTTCACCCTCCACTTGCTTTGATCTTGGCCATTGATTGGCCTATAAATACCCCTTAAGTTCAAGACTTATTCTTCATCCCTTAAACATTTTTCCAAGTCTCAAAACTCCCTCCCCCTTAGTAAGGCTCTCGTCCAACACTCTCCTCGTGTTCTCGCCGAGACACCCCTTGGTAGAAAAATATTCTCCAAGTATTGTTGTTATTCCAAAATATCTTAGCCCAAATACCTTGTAGTATTCCAAAGCTATCTCTATACAAAAAGCCCGGAAATGCTACTTTATATCCCTTAGTCACAAAACGAAGCCCTAGGAAAATCTTCATAGTTGGTTGAAGTATTAAGTAGAAGTTGTTCAGAACTTCTAAGGGTTTCTTGGAGCGAATTGGAGCGTACAGAATAGGAGCTAAACCTTGCTCAGGATCGACTTTAATCTTGGATAATTTTGGGCTTATCGAGGTAAATATCTTTGTCCTTCTATTGTAATTGGAAATTACATATAGTAGTTTATAATTGAGTATAAGATATAGAAGGATGGTATAAAAGAAGAGAATTGAACTGTACTTACATTGGGTTGTATTACGAGACTTGTGTAGCTTTACGGGTAGGGAAGTGCTGCCCAAATTTCCGTAGAAATAAGAACCTTCTGCTTAGAATATTCTACAGAGTAGTCTAGACGTTGATAGACGTATTTGACTATTATAGGTTGATACTCTGCGCGCGACATATTCGACTTGGCAGGTGGATTTCGCCGAGGAGGTATGTGATTCTTCCTATCCTATTGAGCATGATATTTTAAAAGAATATATATAGTACGGTAGACGTACGTGTGTTAACTGAACGTGGTTTTACTTCGATGTCTTTTGACTTGAGTTTTGAATAATAAGAATGTTGAAGTATTTCAAAAGAATTAAGAATCGTTTTTGAAAGAAGAGTAATACTTGGTTTTAAAAGCTTAAGAGTTATACTAGCTTTATGGGAAGTTAGGTATAACGACTTAAGAGAGATAAAAGGAACGGTTTACTTAATTGTTTATGAAAGCCTTGTATTGATTTCGGAAATGAGAATAAGTATCGAACAAACCACTGCAGCGCTAATAAAGGAAAATATATTGACTAATTAAGTATTATTAAAACCAGTAGAAACCTCCATCTGCATAGAAGCTAAGATAAGAAAAAATTGTATTACATTTTCTAGATCATGGCTGCTTTAATAAGATCATTAATAAACAAGTTTTGATTTTCTTAAAATTTCAAATTAAGGACTTGATTTATAAAAGACAAAGACTTGAAAATTTGAAGTGTTTTCGTTTAAAAAGGAAGGCATGCTTTTGTCTTAAGTTGGTTCAAAAAGAAGGTAGGGAAATTGTTTTGGTTTACTTAAAAAGATAGTCACTCTATTTTTATACTACGGGTATCGTGTGACTCTTGTGAAAGAAACGTATCTTTTTAAAGAGTTAATGTATGAAGTACCTTGTGTGAATAACTTGACTATGTTGGTTTGTGATAGCCTTGTAATACTTTCTTGTTGGTTTGATAAGTAAACATGTTAGGATGCTACGTGTGTTAGTGTCTTGTGATGTTTGTGTAAAGGGGTTTCCCTTGATTGTGCTTATGTTGTTTAACGATAAGCCGTTATGTTAGTATTGTACCACTCACCTCTTGACATGATATTGTCACGACCCGACCCCGGGCCGCGACTGGTGCCCTACCTGGGCACCCCGTTCAGGTATACATCAGAGAATAGCAGCGGAACATACACGACAGAAATATATGTGTAAACAATAAACATCATAGGCTAGCCGATAAGGCCGCCTTCCATAATATAAACCAAATCAAAAGTACAACTGTACAACTCAGTTCTTACAGCCCAACCACATATGTGAATACATACCTCTAGGAATAACAAGCGTGGGAGGGGCCGTCATACCCCTGAATGTACATAAATCTACAACATCAGGGAAAGACTGTACCAAAAGAGACAAGCCTCCGGAGAAATGGAGCTTCTGACGTCTGATAAGTGATCCTAAGTATGAGGATCCACCACCTGCTTACCCTTTCTGCAGATGAACCCACGAGGAAGGGTCGATTACAATATGTACTAAGTATGTAAAACTGGAATGTACTGTAATTACAACATAAGTTTAAAACAAAGCCAGAGACATGTATGATAACAAAATTACAGTACACAATGCCTTACTAACAATGAGAGTAAATCAAGGGAATACGTACAACATCACAATAGGAGACTCCCGATCATATCATGGGTAGCAAACTTCTAGAAGCAGGTGGTATACCGTCTTGAGGTTTTTACCCCTCATTTATACTCTTACCCTGAAGCAGGTGGTATAACGTCTTGGGGGTTTTCCCCTCATTTATACTCTTACCCTGAAGAAGGTAATAAAGCAGGTGGTATAATGTCTTGGGGGCTTACCCCTCACTTATACTCTTATCCTGGAGAAGGTGGTATAGCGTCTTGGGGGTCTGCCCCTCACTTATACTCTTACCCTATCTCAAACCGGCCGTCATACAATAAATAAGCAAGTTAGAAATCCCCCTAACTTCTTATTAGTCTTATTCATCTACACTCTCATTTTAGTTCACTTAAGGCACTAATATGTTATAATAAATTCGGGAGTTTAACCCAAAGTACTACGTACTTCTAACCTTTTGAAAATGACTCATTTTCATATAAAACTTCCAAGATACTATAAACTGTAGTATCAAGTCAAAATTTCTTTTCAAGACAAGTCACAATACCTTTAGAAATAAAGTTAGGTTTCTAAATCAAGTGACTCCTTTTATTATAAAACATTAGGTAATTGATGCCTTAAAAATCAAATTGCCTTTTCATTAAAATTAAGTCATTTATCTTTCCATAAAGCAAATATAACCAACTCCCCATAAAGTCGTTACATTCGCTTTATACCTTAGCCATAAACAATTTCCTATCCAAGGGTCTTATACGTTTAAAACGGAACAAGTATCACATACTTTAAAACTCTTCAAGTCCCTTAACTTTAATAAAACATTAGACATCCTTAATACTTTCAAAGAAGTGAGTTAATCTCCTAACTCACCCAACTTGGCTATTCATAAAACTAGTAAAGGATATCAAGGTATCAGACGCTCACCGTACTATATACGCATAACTAGTCATGCTCAAAAGATAGGAAAAGTTCTACATACCTCACCGGTCAAACCACTTGCCAAGTACAAAGTCCCGCTCAGTATGTCAACCTATAATATTCACAATACGTCTATTAAAGCCTTACTTCAAACGTAGAATATTATAAGTGTCAAGTCGCTAAATTCTACCGAAAATCGGACAGCACCTCCTTTGTTTTTACTAACTTTGCCACCTTTTTCAAGGCCGAATACAATAACTAAACACGCCACATTTAAGGCACAATCAAAGCAATTAATCAATAGGGGATTACACGCCTACTAGACGTGTAAAATTCCGCCCCACAAACGATAACAAACTAATACAACTACTAGTCCAATTTCGGCCATAATGAATACAACAATACCAATTCTTATCCAATTTCCATTTCAATCCAAATTGGTAGCATAACATGATCTCAAGTCGCATTTGATTATAACTACCATAATCTTCAAGTAAGTAACATGCGATGATTTCTAATAAACGACCAATTAGTAATCCAATCTTCAAGTGGCTTGTATAACATTTCGGATTTAAGCTACAAGCAATCCATAATACTTAAAAACTTCAACATAACAACTTCATGCTAGCAACATGTAAAGCTAACAACAACAATATAAATATATAATCTTGTAACACTTTTAAAAGACAAGATTATACCTCAACGAATATTAATCCAACTCCAAATCCGAAGTCGCTCCTTAGTAGTTTAGAGCCTCTCCAAGACACTTCAATCCGCTTGTTGAGACCCTTAGAACAACACCAACAAATATCCTTCAAATCTCCAAACAAAACCTAGAAAGACAACTAGGTAAAGCTTGCGACTAACCCGAAAACTATCTTTTTCCAAGATTTTTCTATTGAGATATGCTTACAATACATTCATGAACCTTGGTTTAAAGTTAGGAGCTAAATGGACAAGAAACAAAGATTTTTCTTTTTTCTCAAGAGAGAGCTATGCTCAATGTTCTTCAATTTTTTGTGAAATTTGGCTAAGTGTTAAGCTCTCTCTTGCTACTAGTAGTATAATATAGTGTAATGGAGGGTCATGATATAAACAAATGGGTGGTTTAGATAAGCTCCTAGAAAATATCAAGCCTTTGTGGGTCCTTTGACTTGGTCAAGATTGTCAAGCTTGCTACTTGCAAGACTTATGTCACGATTCCCCGGCGGATCGTGCCTTACCCTGCACCTAGTGATACAACATCAGTGTCAATGGAACATAAAACAATACAAGACATATTATGAAATATGAAACAATAATGAGAAAACTTGCCTTTGGCATATATATAAATAACGACTTTTTCCAACATGAGCGTTTTAATCCTTTTTACAAACCACGCCAAGATTACTGCACCTAAGAAATGATACGACAACAATAGCGGACGGGGCCGCCCGCCACCCGAATGTAAACACCTACAACAACAGGACTATACCATCGATAAGCCTCGAGAAACGGAGCTTTCCACGCCGACTGTGACCCTAGAGCGAGGATCGATGGCGGTGTACCTTTACCGCGGCGTGAACGCGGCCCGAGGTCGATCTACAGTACCAAGTATGGCGAAAATAAATCATAAATGAAATCATAGTAGTCTATACAAAGCGGGAGACATGTATGATAACCAAACTACGATTCACCATAAATAAGCGATCGTGTCAAGTCGTGGACTCACGCCTCAAGTCATCACTCAATTTTTACCAATGGGTCTCACGCCCACAACATCAATCGTGCGTGGAATACCTTCCTCACCGGCGATTTATGATACACAAACACCAAGGAATACACATGAACACGTGTCCCACTGTGTCCTAATAAAACGATGCGGTAAATCACGAAGGCATAGCCGACTACTAACACCAACAGTACCACCAAGGTCATAATATGTGTCATGATATCTGTCTATAGCGTCCCATGATAAAAGCTGGTCTCTCGCACGCTGTATCAAATGTGCGAGTCTAGCCAGAACTCTCGCGACTCCGCATAGGCCAACCTCATAGGCGCGTGAGGTATAACCCGCGTCGAGGGTAGCTACTCCCGGCGTAAATCACGGACTCGCGATCGCGTAGCCACAAAGACCGCGTGACCACAAGGCGTAAACTAACACGGAACTCCGTAGTTCCGCATGGATCCCGGACCGCATGAGGTATCCTCGAATCATGGTCCCCGGACCTTTGAGTCTACCCGCGTCGGAGGCGACAACCTCCGGACACAAGTCAAGGTGAGTGGTACAATACCAACATAACGGCTGATAGTCAAACAACTTTAAGCGTAGTCGAGGGGAAAACCCCTTTACACTAACATCACAAGATACTAACACACGTAGCATCCTAACATGTTTACTTCTCAAATCAACAAGAAAGTATTACAAGGCTATCACAAACCAATACAATCAAGTTATTCACACAAGGTGCTTTCTACTAACAAGTTCGGGTATCTAACCCCAAAGTACTTCACACATTAAATCTTTAAAAGATCTGTTTCTTTCACATAAGTCACACAATACCCGTAGTATAAAATAGAGTGACTGTCCTTTTAAGAAAACCAAAACTCTTACCTTTGTAAAATCAAGTAACAACATTATTTTCCAAACGTCCAAGTTTGCCTAATTTCAAATGTTCACGTTTCTTATTTTAGAAAGGTTTCGTGGTTCATAGCCTTATTCATTTAAGAATATAATTCTCTTTTAAACAATCTGAGAAACATAAGTCTTATGTGAGTAGGATATTCTTGTTTATAACAATCTTATTACAGCAGCCATGATCTAGGAAATATCATTTTGTCTCATCTTAGCTTCTATGCAGATGGAAGTTTCTACTGGTTTTAATAATACTTAATTATTCAAAACATTTCCTTTTATTAACGCTGCAGTGGTTTGTCGATACACATCCTGATTTCCAAAATCAGTAAAACATTCTTAAGCCGTTATACCTAACTTCCCATAAAGCTAGTATAACTCTTAAGTTTTCAAAAGAAACCAAGTATCACTCTTCTTTCAAAACGATTTAGAAATCTTTTGAAATACTTCAAGTTCTTTATTATCACACATCAAGCGCTTATAAACAAATCATTTACCTTTTAAAAACCACAAAGTATTTTCTGACCTACATAAAGGTTATAACCAACTTCCATAAAGCGTTATAACACTTTATGTTTCAAACCAATCAAATACATTTAACACGTATGCGTCTACCGTACTACATAGTTCACACATATCATGCTAGAAGAGATAGGAGAGGTTCACATACCTCGCGACGAGTATCGACTAATAGCAAAACGCTCAAGTACTTCCAACCGTCGGCTACTCCTGCCAAGTAGATCGCGCCACATGTAGTACTTCAACCTATAAGGCCACAAGGCGCTTATTAACATTTAGACCTTATCGCAGAACATTCTACCGAAAATTCGAAGACCTCCCCCATGACAGCGTAAATCTCCTCCTTTAACGAGGCCGCTACCAAGCCAACCAGGGGTTACACATCTAACCCGAACGGTACAATTCTACTCCAGAAAAAGCTACACAAGCCTCATGTCTGATACCTATGTAAAAGCAATTCGATTCATTCTTGAGCTTAAGTCCAAAGACATTGCCACAAGCTATGTTCGATTATATACATAGTATACTTCAACTATATATTCCCTGACATGTAATATCCAATTACAATAGGGGACAAGATAATTACCTCGATAAGCCCATAATTATCCGAGTTTAATGTCGCTCCCGAGCAAGGTTTAGCTCAACTCCGGCGCTCAACCCGCTCCAACCACCTTAGAAGTTCTAACCAACTTCTACATAACACTCCAACTAACTATGGAGATTTTCCTAGGGTTTCGGTTTTGTATTGTGGAAAGTATAATAGTATTTAGGGCTTTTCAGATAGGTATAACCTTAGAATACTACAAGGTATCTGGCTAAGGTAATTTGGGCATTATAACAATACTTTGAGAGTATTTCTACACCACAAAGGGGTATTATCTGAAAGCAACTAGGCTAGGGGGTACACTCGGCTAGCACCCCTAGAGGGGGTGCTCTCGACCCTGTGAGGGAGGCGAGAACCATAAGGAAGGGAGGAGGATTCTAACACTTAGGAAATATTTAGGATGAAGAAGTTCATCAAAGGAGAGGGTATTTATAGCCAAGGCCAACCAATGGCCAAGATCTAGCCAAGTGTATAGCAAGTGTAAGGCCAAGATTCACCCAAGTGCCCCTAGACCACTCCTTAAAACCCACAAATATCTACACAAAAATATCTACCACTGACACCCCAAAGTCGTCCAGTGCCACCTGCTTGCCACCAATGAGAGGGTGCCAAGTGCCGCCTCTCGTTGGTCCAAAATGATCAGTCTCTCGGAAAAATCCGCAAAAAAAAGAAAAGACAAGACATAGGAATTTTCCCCTCGCAGTTATGTAAAGCGTTTAGTCGAAAACGACTCTAACAGGGTGTTGTGCACAAATGCCATTCGGCTAAGCCACTAGGCGGGGTGACACGTGTCACCCTCCTATTGGCCCAAAATAAAACATCTTCGAAAATATCCACAATGGCCAAAATCTCAAAACAAAGTGGGCCCACAAAACCAGTAAATTTCTCCGTGGCCCCACGTGACCATTTCCAAAAATAAAATTCCATAATTCTCTAATATTCCAGGAAGTCCGAATACCAAATCTGGGAATCCAATTCCCATTAACGAACCTTTTTCCTTCACAAAAACCGGAAACTTTTCCGTGGAAAAATCACATCTTTCTTCCTTTCCAATCTTTCTGTCGTATTCTCGTACGTACGTCCTCGCATACATACCCAGGAACTACGGGGTATAACAACTTAGTCATCCAAGACTATGGTCAATGACCATTTTGGCCATGCCTAATTCGACCAAGGCATCATTAAGGGGGGGGGGGGTGACACGTTTCTCCCTCCCATTCGTCATAATAATACGTTTTCCGACAATTCATAATTCCGACAAATTTTTACAAGTCTCAAATCTTAACACTTATGAGTTCTTACGTACGTTCCTTAAAATATGTCCTGTAAATACGGGGTGTAACATTCTTCCCCCCTTAGAAACATTCGTCCCCGAATGTTCTTTCGTAGTCAAACTTATAATTAGCGACATAGTTTCCTTACACAACCCCGACATACCAATACTGCCACACATGGCCACATAATAGCATTTACACAAAACAAATGCTTCAATTAAAACTTGACAAGTAAGGGAAAACGAATTACCTGAAGGTCTAGGGAATAAGTGAGGATACTTCCTCAACATGTCCTCCTCCGCTTCCCAAGTCATCTCCTCTCGGTTATCATTCCTCCACAAGACTTTGACGGAAGCCACATCCTCGTCTGCGATCGCTGACTGGCGATCGAGTATCGCTATGGGACTCTCCTCATACGATAACCCCTCTGCCACCTGGACCTCACTAGTAGGGAAAACTCTCGCTGGATCACCGATACACTTCCGCAACATAGAAACATGGAAGACCGGATGTACCGCCTCTAACTCTGATGGCAGATCCAACTCATAGGCAACCTTGCCTACTCGCGACGACGATCTGGTAGGGCCCAATGTACCTTGGTGAGTTTCTTCTTACGAATCACATCACACCGCCATGGGTGGCGCTTCGAAGACCCAATCGCACGAAACTCCAATGCCGACGCCGATTATCCGCATATGATTTATGCCGACTCTGAGCTGCTAACAGTCTCTCCTGGATAAGCTCACCTTATCCACAGCCTGCTGAACCAAGTCTGGGCCAACTAACTGCACCTCACCCACGTCGAACCAACGATGGCGACTGCATTTCCGCCCATATAAAGCCTCGTATGGCGCCATCTATATCCGGAATGGTAGCCGTTGTTATAAGCAAACTCTACAAGAGGCAAATGATCCTCCCTACCCACGAAATCAATCACGCAGCACGCAATATCCTCGTGTATGCGGATAGTACGCTCTGCCGCCGTCGATGCGAGGATGAAATGTTGTACTGAGACTCACCTGTGTCCCTAAACCCTTCTGGAAAGACCTCCAGAAGTTAGCCGTAAACTGGGCTCCCCTATCAGATATAATCGACACAGGGACACCGTGCAGCCTCACAATCTCTCTGATGTATAATCTGGCATAGTCCTCGGTAAACGTCGTCCGACCGAAGGAAATGGGCTGATTTTCGACCACAACAATAACCCAAATGGAGTCGTACTTCCTCTGAGTACGAGGTAACCCTGTAATAAAGTCCATGTTGATCACCTCCCACTTCCAAGTCGGAATCTCAATAGCCTGTAATAATCCACTGGGCCTCTGGTGCTCGACCTTGACCTGCTGGCAATTAGGACACTGTGCAACAAAACCTGCCACGTCCCTCTTCAGGCCATCCCACCAATACAAACATCTGAGGTCATGGTACATCTTGGTCGACCCCGGATGAATAGAATAACGAGCACTGTGTGCCTCCCCCAGAATCTGCTGACGAAGTCCTGACACATCGGGAACACACAACCGGCCCTCAAATCTCAGCACCCCATCAGGTGCTACCCCGAATAAACTTTTCTCCTCACGAAGATCTGCATCTCGATACCGTACCAACACTGGGTCCTCAAACTGTCGCCTCTTCACCTCATCAACGATGGAAGACTCGGCAACCTCACGAACCCGTACCCCACTATCGTCGGTATCGATCAATCGAACCCCAAGGCTCGCTAACTGGTGGATCCGACGGACCATGTCCTGTCTCTCTGGTTGTACCTCTGACAGGCTCCCCATCGATCTACGACTCAAGGCATCAGCAACTACGTTGGCCTTCCCCGGATGGTATAGAATATCAACATCATAATCCTTCAGCAACTCTAACCACCGTCTCTGTCGCAAGTTCAGCTCCCTCTACCTGAAGATATACTGGAGGCTCTTGTGGTATGTATATATATCCACATGAACCCCATACAAATAATGTCTCCAAATCTTCAAGGCATGTATAACTGCGGCCAACTCTAAGTCATGGGTAGGGTAATTCCTCGCATACGTAGAATCGCCGGAAGCATAGGCTATAACCTTGCCATGCTGCATCAAAACACACCTAGCCCGATACACCGAGGCATCACAATAGATCACGCACTGCGTCTAACCCCCAGGAAGAGTAAGAACTGAGTTGTAGTCAACCTTTCCTTCAAAGAATCGGAAACCCTTCTCGCAAGCCTCGTCGCTGGAACTTAGCCGCTACGAGTCACCTAGTCAGCGGTCTTTGAAATCGAAACAAGCGACTCCACAAACCTACGATAATAACCCGCCAATCCCAAGAAATCTGCGCACGGTCGGAGTAGTAGGTCTCGCCAAGACTTGATCGCCTCAATCTTTGCGTATCCACCGAACACCATCAGCCCTATAATATGCCCCGGGAATGCCACCGAGGTCAACCAAAACTCACACTTGGAGAACTTGGCGAATAATCTGCGGCCCGAGGACCCAAGTACCGTCGCCAGTGATCTGCATGCTCTGCTCTGTCGCGAATAAACCAGATGTCATCAATGAATACAATCACAAATGTATCCAAAATGACTTGAACACCGGTTCATCAAATCCATAAATACTTTGGAGCGTTGGTCAAACCAAAAGACATAACCTCGAACTCATAGTGCCCATACTGGGTCTGAATGCGATCTTTGGGATGTGCCTCTCGAACTCGTGCACTGATGATAACCGCATCGCAGGTCTATCTTTGAGAAACACCTCGCACCCTGCAACTGGTCAAACAAATCATCAATCCGGGGGAGGGGGTACCTATTCTTGATGGTTACCTTATTCAGCTGCCTGTAATCAACACATACGCAGCGTCATCCTTCTTCTTCACGAACAAAACCGCGCTCCCTGGGAGATACACTAGGCTGATAAAGCCTTTCTCCAGAAATCTTTCATTGGTCCTTCACTCCTCAACTCGGCGGTGCCATCTGTATGGCGGAATGGAAATAGGCCGAGTGTCTGGCAACGTGTCAATACAAAACTCTATCTCCCTCTCAGGAGGGATACCCGGAAGATCATCTGGGAACACATCCGAAACTCCTAACCATCGCATCGATCAAGAATCGACACCTCGGCCTCGATTATCAAATACCCGAACGGATGATAGATGTACCGCTTCGCACCATCTTCCTAGCCTTGAGGTAAGAAATAAACCTACCCCGCCGGCGGCATTTGTGTTGCCGCTTCCACTCGATAACTGGCTCGCTAGGAAGCTGGAACCGAACCAACCTGTCCCTACAGTCAACGTTGGCATAACAAGAAGCCAACCACCCATACCCATAATGACATCAAAATCATCATCTCAACTTTATCAAGTCTGCGAGTCGACGATCAGATATGAATCTGGGACAACCTCTGTACACCCGCTCAGCTAACACCGAATCACCCACTGGCGTAGCTACCTCAAAAGGCTCTATCGACTCCGGCTCTATCCCTATTCTACCCGCAATAAGAGGGGACACATAGGACAAGGTAGAACCTGGATCTATCAAAGCATAAACATCACAACCTGAAATCAATAATGTACCTGTGACGACGTCAGGGGAAGCCTCCTGATCCTGGCGGCTGGCTAATGAATATATGCGGTTCTGGGGACCGCTAGAACTGGAACCACCACCACGACCTATACCGCGGCCTGCCGGTCCGTGAGTACCCTGCCCTCCGAGGCGCATAACCACAGAAGGAGAAGACCCGGCCAGCAGATCACGCCGGCTGCACCGTACCACCCATGCCGCCTCTAGACGGACAATCTCTCCTCAAATGGACCTGTTGTCCACAAGTGTAACAAGCTCCTGAATCCCTGCGACACTCGTCCTGGTGAAACCTACCACATCGAGCACACTGAGGTGTGGGTGGTCCCGATCGGTGACGGTTCCTGCCTCCCTGAAATCCCGAAGTCCCGGAGCCCTGACCTGCTCCTGATTGACCTGGCTGAGCAGACCTCCTTCCAGAAAACCATGAGGGAGCACTCTGTGCTGGCTGGAAAGTGGACCTAGTCTGCTGCTGAGGTTGTCCGCCTCGAAAACTGCCTTGAGACCCATTGTCCCAGCCTCTTGGCCGGCTGAGTCAATCTGGTCCTCCCTCTCTCTATCCTCTATCCCCTGCGCATAGGCCTGCATCCTCGCAATGTCCATACCGGGCTGAAGAGCCACCCCCAAGCATGCAGTAATCATATGACGGTCTAGCCCCATCACATAACGATGAACTCTATCCTCCATGTCAGCTACAATAGTGTGCGCATGTCTGGCCAAGGAGTCAAACTCCAGGCTATACTCCCTGATAGTCCTCCCGTTCTGCCTCAAGGTCAAGAATCTATCTACCCGGGCTCTCCTCATCTCAGGAGGCAAAAAGTGATTCATGAAGGCCTCTGTAAACTCCTCCCAAACGGCTGGAAGAGCCTTCTCCCCTCTCGAAAGCAACCACGACTCAAACCAGTTCAACGCAATATCGCATGCTTAGGTAGAAGCTAGCGTAATGCACTCTGTCTCTGAAGCCCTAAGAACTGCATGGTCATTGTAGGCTGGAATGAACTCTGTTGTCCTCCTCGGACCTCGAACCATAAAACTCGGGGATGACAACCCGTAAAATCCCTAATCCATGGCCCATCGGCTCTGGGTGGCTGCTCTGTCGCGCTGCCGGCTACTATCTTGGTCAATAACGGATCCGCTCCCGTAGTCTCTATACTCGGCACCATCGCGGGCGGAGGATCTGGTACCGGAACCTCTGGAGCTACTGCCGCTCTTGGCTCCTCTAATACTGCCGGCGTGGCTGAACTCGCTGACCCGCCTACTACCTCAGGCATAGACTGTGCCCGAGTCCGTGTAACCCTCTAAGTACCGCTAGCAGCTCCTGCTGCTGCCTTGCCCTTGGCGCTTTTATATCATGGACTGCCGGCAGTGAAGAAGGAATTCCACGGGCATGATTGATATTATGGGCATGAGACCCATGGTTATATTTGAGTAATGACCTTAAGGGCGTGAGTCCCTGACTTGACATGACTGCTTACATATTGTGTATCGTAAATTGGTTATCATATATGTCTTCTGTTTTATATAGACTATTATAATTTCATTTACGATTTTGATTTCACATACATGGTACTGTTGTCTTGACCTCCTTGGGGTGCGTTCATCTGCGCAGTAGAGTACACGATTGTTGATCCTCGCTCATAGGGTCACAGTTTCAGCGTTTTGGGAAGCTCCGCGTCTCCGGAGGCTTATCTTTGGTATAGTCCCCTGTCGTTGTAGGTACTTACATTCAGGGGTATGGCGGGGCCCTGTCCCGCCATTGTTGTTATAACATTCTTAGAGGTTTGTAGTACTGTTGTGGGCAGGGTTTGTAAAAGAGATGTAACTGTTCAAGTTTATATATATATATGCCGAAAGGCAATTTTTCTCAGATAAACTGTTTCTCACTTCATATTGTTTCATGTCTTGTTTTATATTCCGCTTGTTACACTGATGTATGTCTACTTGGGTGCCCGGGTAAGGCACCAGTCACGGGCCCGGGTTCGGGTCGTGATATTTAGCTCCTCTTCTCGAAGTTCAAATCCACTCCAAGCAACCCTTAGAAGCTTGTGAAGAACTCCTCTTCAAGTTCCAACTTCAAAGTTGAAGAACACCTTAGGTTTTCATGTTGCAACTAACGTAAAAACGTAGTTTTTCCGGGATTTTTGTGTTGGGATATCCTTAGAATACCACTAGGGATCTTGGGTTTGAATATTGGGAATTATCATCAACAAATGAAGAATTTTGTCTTCCAAGAGGGCTTAAAACCGAGAGCCTCTCAAACTTGCACAAGGTTTCTTGAAAATTTCTAAGTATGGAATTTGTCTTGCTACTAGTGTAAATAAATACTAAAATCAAAGGCTTGGATCAAGGCAAATGTGTGGCTAGGATTGGGTCAATTATAGTCAATAATGTCAAGTTTCCACTTGTTTATTGACTTAGTCAATTCTTTTATTCATCCAACATAAGCATGTGGAGGGTGACACGTGTCACCCTCCCATTGGTCCATAATATTTCGTTGCCCGAAATTTCCATAATTGGTCAAAATATCGGAAATCTCGTGGGCCCCCCAAAAACGTAAAATTTCTCGGGTGGGCCCCACATATCCAACTCTGAAAATAAAATTTCATAGTTCCGATAAATTCCAACATTCTCAAATAACAATTCTGAGAACCCAATTCTCATTAACGAACAATTTTCCTTCCCGAGGTTCGGAAGATTTTTCCTTTGGAAAACAATTCTTTCTTTCGTTCAAATTTTTAAGTTTTGTGTTCTCACGTCTATTCTCGTATACATGTCCTGGAATTACGGGGTGTTACATTCTTCCCCCCCTTAGAAACATTCGTCCCCGAATGTTCTTTCAGAGCTCAATCTAAACATTTCTCGGTATAGTCTCATAAAACTACACTTAATGAAACCTAATTATGCCACATATGGCCATATTACATCGCGCATGCATCTCCATCCATCATAAGCCAACCGAGGAATCAAATCCTAAGTGTGCATCATCACTATTTACTTCCATTTATGGCCTAAAAGGATTCTCTTTTCGTACATTCCCTTAGTCATAACTACAAACACTTCGATTCTTTCAACCCTTGTTCTCTCATTTTCTTACTTATCGTACTCTTCTCGCACTTCCAAATCTATTCTAGTATACATACATAATCTCGTATCTTGCTTCTGTTTTCCAATCCTTAGAGTTACTATATCCAAACTTGGTCATTATACTCAGATTCAATTTCCGTTAAGGCCCTTCTCGGCCTTCACGACCCGGTTCTGGTGGAACATGTCCATGAGCTCGTACAACGATTAACTAGACTTGGGCCTTACACCCTCGTGACCCTCTCACATAGCAGGACTACCTCCAACTGACCCCATTCTATTTCGGGCTACTGGTTGACCCGCAACAGCCCACAATATGACCTATTGTCGCACTTAATTCCCATTCTTGGTCTGAATCAAATCATACTACCCGAGAAGACCTTGTACATCTAAGGTCTCTACGGTTATCAATATTCTAAGGTCCTCAAATATTCTATGTCCCCGAACTTACATTACCTCATAATCATGTTGTCTTAATCACAACAATCCAATATTTTTCGTACATAACGCGTAAGCATACTACATACCTTAACCAACTCCTGATGAACCATAATCATTCTAGGCAACACACATATGGCCCGAATAAGCATGTCCGTATAGATGTACATCATTTTACCAACCTAGATACGCAATCCATGTAATCCTTTCTGGGTCACTGTTGCCTTCCTTATAGCTGCATTCAACATAATACGTTAGGGAGAGACTACCCTAACGACACAACTCTATCGCACGATATCAGAGTGAGAAGAATGGAAACCAATCCTAAATGTCCTGTAGCCTCCTGGTTATAGATGTGGTGCACAACACACCGATAACCAAGACTCTACTAGACACGGTCTGTAGACACTTTCCGAGGACTAATTGCTCTGATACCACTTTTGTCACGACCCGACCACAGGCTCATGGATCGTGCCCTACCTTGGTAGGGCACCCTTACAGGTATACATCAGAGAAAATCAGCGGAACATACATGAAACTCATAACGTACATTTACAGGAAATAAACAACAGGCTAGTCGATAAGGCTACCTCCCTGGACATATATATAGCCAAAAACAGTTACATCTTTTTTTCTTTACAAACCGACCCACAAGATATGACTACAGACCTCTAAGAATTTTGACATAATCACTGTGACGGGACAGGGCCCCGCCATACCCCTGAATATACATAAATCTACATCAACAGGGATCCATACCAAAAGATAAGCCTCCGGAGTAAATGAAGCCTTTTCCCAAAAACTGAACAGAGATCCTAAGAGCAAGGTCACCAACATGTGTACCTAATACCCGCGGGCATAAATGCAGCCCCCCGAAAGGGGTCAGTACAACAAGTACCGAGTATGGAACGGAAATAAGGTACAGTAAACAAATCATAACTGTACAAAAGAATGACAGGAGCAAGTATAAAAAGTAAATACCATATCCTACCATGCCATTACAACTCATGAACTTAATCACACATTATTATCTTTTCCCATTTTCAATAAGAGTTATAATCAAATTCTTACGTACATACTTGGGAAAAATCATCAAGTTCATAAACATATAACTTACGTATCTTGCATAACATAATCCGACCCTTAATGGAGGGACGTCTCATTTTGGAGTTCACTTTGATTATCAATACGTGATAACGTAACCCGGCCCATTTGCGGGACACGGCGAAAAAGTCACATAAGTCTGTCCATAAAGGTATACTGCCCGGCCCATTCTGGGACGCGATAAAGTCATATAAGTCTGCCCATAAAGGTATACTGCTGTTACACCCCGTATTTACAGGACATGTTTTAAGAACGTACGTAAGAACTCACAAGTGTTAAGATTTGAGACTTGTAAAAAAAATTATCGGAAATATGAAATTGTCGGAAAATGTATTATTGTGGCGAATGGGAGGGCGACATATGTCACCCCCACTTAGTGATGCCTTGGACGAAAATGCCATGGCTACGATGGTCATTGACCATAGTCTTGTATGACTAAAGTCTTGCAACTTGAAGCTTGAGAGATTTGACTTGGTCAAAGGACCCACAAAGTCTTGATTTTTACTAAGAGCTTATCCAAGCCACCCAATTGTTCATATCTTGACCATCCAATGTGCTATATATTACTACTAGTAGCAAGAGAGAGCTAACACTTAGCCAAAATTCACAAAAAATTAAAGAACATTGAAGCATGCTCTCGGGTTCCTCTTGGGAAAAAAGGAAAAATCTTTGTTCCTTGTTCTTTTAGCTCCCCACTTTAAACCAAGGTTCTTATATGTATTGTAAACATATCTCAATAGAAAAATCTTGGGAAAAGATAGTTTACGGGTTAGTCGCAAAACGAAAACCTAGTTGTCTTTCTAGGTTTTGTTTGGAGATTTGAAGGATATTTGTTGGTGTTGTTCTAAGGGTCTCAACAAGCGGATTGAAGTATCTTGGAGAGGCTCTAAGTTACTAAGGAGCGACTTTGGATTGGAGTTGGATTAAGGTTCATTGAGGTATAATCTTGTCTTTTAAAGGTGTTACAAGATTATATATTTATATTGTTGTTGTTAGCTCTACATGTTGCTAGCATGAAGTTGATATGTTGAAGTTTATAAGTATTATAGATTGCTTGTAGCTTAAATCCGAAATGTTATACAAGCCACTTGAAGATTTGATTACTAATTGGTCGTTTATTAGAAATCGTCGCATGTCACTTACTTGAAGATTATGGTAGTTATAATCAAATGCGACTTGATATCATGTTATGCTACCAATTTGGATTGAAATGGAAATTGGATAAGAATTGGTATTGTTGTATTCATTATGGCCGAAAATTGGACTAGTAGTTGTATTAGTTTGTTATCGTTTGTGGGGCGAAATTTTACACGTCTAGTAGGCGTGTAATCCCCTATTGATTAATTGCTTTGATTGTGCCTTAAATGTGGCGTGTTTGGTTATTGTATTCGGCCTTGAAAAAGGTGGCAAAGTGAGTAGAAACAAATGAGGTGCTGTCCGATTTTCCGTAGAATTTAGCGACTTGACACTTATAATATTCTACGTTTGAAGTAAGGCTTTAATAGGCGTATTGTGAATATTATAGGTTGACATACTACGGGCGGGACTTTGTACTTGGCAAGTGGTTTGACCGTGAGGTATGTAGAACTTTTCCTATCCTTTGAGCATGACTAGTTGCATTATATAGTACGGTAGACGTCTGAGATCTTGATATCCTCTACTAGTTTATTGAATAGCCAAGTTGGGTGAGTTAGGAGATTAACTCACTTCTTTGAAAGTATTAAGGATGTCTAATGTTTTATTAAAGTAAAGGGACTTGAAGAGTTTTAAAGTATGTGATACTTGTTTCGTTTTAAACGTATAAGTCCATTGGATAGGAAATTGTTTATGGCTAAGGTATAAAGCGAATGTAACGACTTTATGGGAGTTGGTTATATTTGCTTTATGGAAAGATAAATGACTTAACTTTAATGAAAAGGCAATTTGATTTTTAAGGCATCAATTGCCTAAGGTTTTATAATAAAAGGAGTCACTTGATTTTGAAACCTAACTATATGTTTAAAGGTATTGTGACTTGTCTTGAAAAGTAATTTTGACTTGATACTACGGTTTATAGTATCTTGGAAGTTCTATATGAAAATGAGTCATTTTTAAAAGGTTGAAGTACGTAGTACTTTGGGTTAAATTCCCGGATTTTTATAAAGGACATGTTAGTGCCTTAAGTAAACTAAAATGAGAGTGTAGACGAATAAGACTAATAAGAAGTTAGGGGGATTTCTAACTTGCTTATTTATTGTATGATGGCCGGTTGAGATAGGGTAAGAGTATAAGTGAGGGGTAAACCCCCAAGACGCTATACCACCTTCTCCAGGATAAGAGTATAAATGAGGGGTAAACCCCCAAGACGTTATACCACCTGTTTTATTACCTTCTCCAGGGTAAGAGTATAAATGAGGGGCAAACCCCCAAGACGTTATACCACCTGCTCAGGGTAAGAGTATAAATGAGGGGTAAGAACCCTAAGACGTTATACCACCTGTTTCTATGGGTTCGCTACCCATGATTTGATCGAGTCTCTATTGTGATGTTATGCGTATTCCTTGATTTACTCTCATTGTTAGTAAGGCCTTCGTGTCTGTAATTTTGTTATCATACATGTCTCGGCTTTGTTTTAAACTTATGTTGTAATTCAGTGATTTTCGATTTTACATACTTAATACATATTGTGTACTGACCCCCTTCCTCGGGGGCTGCGTTCATGTCGCAGGAAAGGGTAAGCAGGTGGTGGATCCTCATTCTTAGGATCACTTATCAGACGTCAGAAGCTCCATTTATCCGGAGGCTTGTCTCTTTTGGTACAGTCTTTTCCCTGGTGTTGTAGATTTATGTACATTCAGGGGTATGGCGGGGCCCTGTCGCGCCACAATTGTTATTCCTAGAGGTCTGTATTCACATTTGTGGTTGTCTTTGTAGAACGATGTTGTCTGATTGTAATTTTGATTTGGTTTATATTATGGAAGCGGCACTTATCGGCTAGCTTTGTGATGTTTATTGTTTGCACATATATTTACATCATGTATGTTCATTGCTATTCTCGATGTATACAGGCAGAGCCTGTAGGGCACGATCGCGGCGAGGTCGGGTCGTGACAAAAGTGGTATCAGAGCAGTTAGTCCTCGGAAAGTGTCTACAGACCATGTCTAGTAGAGTCTTGATTATCGGTGTGTTGTGCACCACATCTATAATCAGGAGGTTGCAGGACATTTAGGATTGGTTTCCATTCTTCTCTCTCTAAGATCGTGCAGTAGAGCTGTCTAATTAGGTTGAATCCTCTCTGACCTAGTCTTATGAAACATATATGCCTCCACGGAAGGCGACCAGGGCCCAGAAGGGCAAGGCAGCAGCGAGCTTAGCGGTACTCGAGAGGTTACGGACTCGGGCACGAGCTATGCACGAGGTAGTAAGCGGGTCGGCGAGTTCACCACGGCGATATTAGAGGAGCCGAGAGCGGCAGTAGCTCCAGAGGTTCCGGTACCATAGCCTCCAGTTCCGCAGCCGGGTGCTGAGTATAGAGACTACGGGGAACAGATCCGGTTATTGACCAGTATAGTAGTCGGACAGCGCCCAAGCGAGAACGTGCGACCCCTGGGCGACGGTTTGCGGGTTAGGGATTTTCGGGTTGTCATCCACCCGAGTTTTATGGTTCGAGGTCGGATGAGGATCGCGAGGAGTTCATTCGGCGGCTACGGACCATGCGAGTTCTTAGGGTTTCAGAGCAGTGCATTACGCTAGCCTTCTACTGGTTGCGCGATATTGTGTTGAACTGGTTTGAGTCGTGGTTGCTTTCGAGATGTGATGATGCTCTTCCAGCTGTTTGGGAGGAGTTTACAGAGGCCTTCATGGTTCACTTTTTGCCTCATGAGATGAGGAGAGCCCGGGTAGACAGATTCTTGACCTTGAGGCAGAACGGGAGGACTATCAGGGAGTATAGCTTGGAGTTTGACTCCTTGGCCAGACATGCGCATATTATTGTAGCTGACATGGCGGATAGGGTTCATCGTTTTGTGATGGGGCTTGACCGTCATATGATTACCGCATGCTTGGGTGTGGCTCTTCAGCCCGGTATGGACATCGCCCGGATGCAGGCCTATGCGCAGGGGATTGAGGATAGAGAGAGAGAGGACCAGATTGACTCAGGCGAGGTGCAGTTAGTTGGCCAAGACTTGGTACAGCAGGCTGTGGATAAGGTGAAGCTTATCCAGGAGAGACTGTTAGAAGCCCAGAGTCGGCAGAAGTCATATGCGGATAATCGGCGTCGGCACTTGGAGTTTCAGGTAGACGACTGGGTCTTCTTGAAGATGTCACCCATGAAGGGTGTGATGAGATTCGGTAAGAAGGGGAAACTGAGCCCAAGGTATATTGGGCCCTACCAGATCGTCCGTAGAGTGGGCAAGGTTGCCTACGAGTTGGATCTGCCATCAGAGTTAGAGGCGGTACATCCGGTCTTCCATGTTTCTATGTTGCGGAAGTGTATCGGTGATCCAGCGAGAGTTTTCCCTACTAGTGAGGTCCAGGTGACAGAGGGGTTATCGTATGAGGAGAGTCCCATAGCGATACTCGATCGCCAGGTCAGGCGACTGCGGACCAAGGATGTAGCTTCCGTCAAAGTCCTGTGGAGGAATGATAACCGGGAGGAGATGAATTGGGAAGCGGAGGAGGACATGTTGAGGAAGTATCCTCACTTATTTCCTATGCCTTCAGGTAAATTCATCTTTCCTTACTTGTCAAGTTTTAATTGAAGCATTTGTTTTGTGTAAATGCTATTATGTGGCCATGTGTGGCAGTATTGGTATGTCGGGGTTGTGTAAGGAAACTATGTCGCTAATTATAAGTTTGACTCCGAAAGAACATTCGGGGACGAATGTTTCTAAGGGGGGAAGAATGTTACACCCCGTATTTACAGGACATGTTTTAAGAACGTACGTAAGAACTCACAAGTGTTAAGATTTGAGACTTGTAAAAAAAAATTATCGGAAATATGAAATTGTCGGAAAATGTATTATTGTGGCGAATGGGAGGGCGACATGTGTCACCCCCCCTTAGTGATGCCTTGGACGAAAATGCCATGGCTAAGATGGTCATTGACCATAGTCTTGTATGACTAAAGTCTTGCGTATGACTAAAGTCTTGCAACTTGAAGCTTGAGAGATTTGACTTGGTCAAAGGACCCACAAATTCTTGATTTTTACTAAGAGCTTATCCAAGCCACCCAATTGTTCATATATTGACAATCCAATGTGCTATATATTACTACTAGTAGCAAGAGAGAGCTAACACTTAGCCAAAATTCACAAAAAATTGAAGAACATTGAAGCATGCTCTCGGGTTCCTCTTGGGAAAAAAGGAAAAATCTTTGTTCCTTGTTCTTTTAGCTCCCCACTTTAAACCAAGGTTCTTATGTGTATTGTAAACATATCTCAATAGAAAAATCTTGGAAAAAGATAGTTTACGGGTTAGTCGCAAAACGAAAACCTAGTTGTCTTTCTAGGTTTTGTTTGGAGATTTGAAGGATATTTGTTGGTGTTGTTCTAAGGGTCTCAACAAGCGGATTGAAGTATCTTGGAGAGGCTCTAAGCTACTAAGGAGCGACTTCGGATTGGAGTTGGATTAAGGTTCATTGAGGTATAATCTTGTCTTTTAAAGGTGTTACAAGATTATATATTTATATTGTTGTTGTTAGCTCTACATGTTGCTAGCATGAAGTTGATATGTTGAAGTTTATAAGTATTATGGATTGCTTGTAGCTTAAATCCGAAATGTTATACAAGCCACTTGAAGATTTGATTACTAATTGGTCGTTTATTAGAAATCGTCGCATGTCACTTACTTGAAGATTATGGTAGTTATAATCAAATGCGACTTGATATCATGTTATGCTACCAATTTGGATTGAAATGGAAATTGGATAAGAATTGGTATTGTTGTATTCATTATGGCCGAAAATTGGACTAGTAGTTGTATTAGTTTGTTATCGTTTGTGGGGCGGAATTTTACACGTCTAGTAGGCGTGTAATCCCCTATTGATTAATTGCTTTGATTGTGCCTTAAATGTGGCGTGTTTGGTTATTGTATTCGGCCTTGAAAAAGGTGGCAAAGTGAGTAGAAACAAATGAGGTGCTGTCCGATTTTCCGTAGAATTTAGCGACTTGACACTTATAATATTCTACGTTTGAAGTAAGGCTTTAATAGGCGTATTGTGAATATTATAGGTTGACATACTACGGGCGGGACTTTGTACTTGGCAAGTGGTTTGACCCGGCGAGGTATGTAGAACTTTTCCTATCCTTTGAGCATGACTAGTTGCACGTATATAGTACGGTAGACGTACAAGATCTTGATATCCTCTACTAGTTTATTGAATAGCCAAGTTGGGTGAGTTAGGAGATTAACTCACTTCTTTGAAAGTATTAAGGATGTCTAATGTTTTATTAAAGTAAAGGGACTTGAAGAGTTTTAAAGTATGTGATACTTGTTTCGTTTTAAACGTATAAGTCCCTTGGATAGGAAATTGTTTATGGCTAAGGTATAAAGCGAATGTAACGACTTTATGGGGAGTTGGTTATATTTGCTTTATGGAAAGATAAATGACTTAACTTTAATGAAAAGGCAATTTGATTTTTAAGGCATCAATTGCCTAAGGTTTTATAATAAAAGGAGTCACTTGATTTTGAAACCTAACTATATGTTTAAAGGTATTGTGACTTGTCTTGAAAAGTAATTTTGACTTGATACTACGGTTTATAGTATCTTGGAAGTTCTATATGAAAATGAGTCATTTTTAAAAGGTTGAAGTACGTAGTACTTTGGGTTAAATTCCCGGATTTTTATAAAGGACATGTTAGTGCCTTAAGTAAACTAAAATGAGAGTGTAGACGAATAAGACTAATAAGAAGTTAGGGGGATTTCTAACTTGCTTATTTATTGTATGATGGCGGTTGAGATAGGGTAAGAGTATAAGTGAGGGTAAACCCCAAGACGCTATACCACCTTCTCGGGATAAGAGTATAAATGAGGTAAACCCCAAGACGTTATACCACCTGTTTTATTACCTTCTCCGGTAAGAGTATAAATGAGGCAAACCCCAAGACGTTATACCACTGTTTTATTACCTTCTCGGTAAGAGTATAAATGAGGCAAACCCCAAGACGTTATACCACCGCTTGGGGTAATAGTATAAATGAGGTAAGAACCTAAGACGTTATACCACTTGTTTCTATGGGTTCGCTACCCATGATTTGATCAGAGTCTCTATTGTGATGTTGTGCGTATTCCTTGATTTACTCTCATTGTTAGTAAGGCCTTTGTCTTGTAATTTTGTTATCATACATGTCTCGGCTTTGTTTTAAACTTATGTTGTAATTACAGTACTTTCGATTTACATACTTAGTACATATTGTGTCGACCCCTTCCTCGGGCTGCGTTAAATCTGCGAGAAAGGGTAGCGGTGGTGGATCCTCATTCTTAGGATCACTTATCGACGTCGAAGCTCCATTTATCAGGAGGCTTGTCTCTTTTAGTGATCTTTTCCCAGTGTTGTAGATTTATGTACATTCGAGGTATGGCGGGCCTGTCCATACGATTGTTATTCTGAAGTGCGTATTCACATTTGTGGTTGGGTCATGAAGCCCGATGTGGTACAGTTGTACTTTTGATTTGGTTTATATTATGGAAGGCGGCCTTATCGGCTAGCCTGTGATGTTTATTGTTTGCACATATATTTCTGTCATGTATGTTCCGCTGCTATTCTCTGATGTATACCTGAACGGGGTGCCCAGGTAGGGCACCAGTCGCGGCCCGGGGTCGGGTCGTGACAACTGCCCTGCCCATTCTAGAACGCGATAAAGTCATATAAGTTTGCCCATAAAGGTATACTTCCCGGCCCATTCTGGGACGCGATAAAGTCATATAAGTCTGCCCATAAAGGTATACTGTCCGGCCCATTCTGGGACGCGATAAAGTCATATAAATCTGCCCATAAAGGTATACTGTCTGGCCCATTCCTGCGACGCGATAAAGTCATATAAGTCTGCCCATAAAAGTATACTGCTCGACCCATTCCTGGGACGCGATAAAGTCATATAAGTCTGCCCATAAAGGTATACTGCCCGACCCATTCTGGGACGCGATAAAGTCATATAAGTCTGCCCATAAAGGTATACTGCCCGACCCATTCTGGGACGCGATAAAGTCCTTTTACATAACATTTTAAACCATCTTTTCACTTCTTCTTAAGTCGTTATAACAACTTCCCATAAAGCTATTATAACAACCTTTCACTTTAGAGAACTTAAGGCACTTTTATTTCTTATTACATTAGGGAAAATTAAACCCAAAAGTACTACGTACATACATACTTAAAAAGAATCATAAAACTCCTTCTCTTTTAAATCAATAAACTTCTTCTTTTGAAAACTCAAGTTACAATTCTCTTTTGAAATCAAGCTGCTTAACTTTTGAAATAATTCATGGCAACCATACTTTTTAAATCAAGTCATTCCTTTCTTTAAGAATCAAGTCCCATAACTTGAAAAATAAAGTCTCATAACCTTTTAAGAAATCAAGGTTCATAGTCTTAAAACTTCATAACATAAACTCTTTTAAATTAAGTAACATATACTTTTATGAGTTGTGAATAGGTTATACTCGTTTATAACGATCTTATTAAAGCAGCCATGGTCTAGAAAATGTAATACAATTTTGTCTTATCTTAGTTTCTATGCAGATGGAGAATTCTACTTATTTTAGTATAATTGATTTTCGATACAGTTTTATTAACGCTACAATGGCTTGTTCGATACCTATTCTCATTAGTGTAGTAAATTAGCGAAGTCACCTCGACTCCACATACTTCCTAACGAGTTTTACCAACATCCCCCATAAGACTTGGTAAGAAATTAGGATAACTTAGACATACCTTCTACATAGAGTAAATCAACATACGTACCTCTTAACTTCTAAGAGTAGAAGGAATCATGAAATAACACCACATGTATATTTCATACATAGAACATGCCAAAAGAAGGAAGAGGTTCACATACATCGCGACGACTAGCGATAAGTTGCAAAATGCTCCAAAGTACTTCAACCTTGTTAGTTTTTCCACCCTTCAAGTAGAATACGCTACGTAGTACTTTAACCTATAATAATCATAATACGTCTATCAATGTTACACCCCGAAATTCCAGGACATGTTTATAAGGACGTACGTAAGAACTCAAAAATGTTAAGATTTGAGACGAGTAAAAATTTATCGGAATTATGGAATTGTCGGAAAACGAAATATTGCGACGAATGGGAGGGCGACACGTGTCACCCCCCCTTAGTGGTCTTGGACGAAATGGCATGGATAAAATGGTCATTTGACCATAATTTAAATGACCAAGTCTTGCTAAGACAAAGAGCTTGACATTGTTGACTTGTCAAAGGGCCACTTGGGCTTGATCCTTGTGAAACTCATCCAAGCCACCCATTTGTTTTAATCTTGACCCTTACTAGTGTTATTTAAGTATACTAGTAGCAAGACTTTGTCATTCTACACTTAGAGAAAAAAATTGAAATCTTGTTCTTGCTTCTTATAGAGCTCACGACATTGGGCCCTTTTGGAAGAGGAAATTTTGCAATTGTTGCTCAAAATTTACAATACTTTAAACCAAGGTTCCTAAGAGTATTGTAAGGTTATCTCAATAGAAAGATCCCGGAAAAGTGGCGTTTTCGTATTAGTCGCAAGGCGGAAACTTAAGGAGTTCTTCAACTTTGAAGATGGAACTTGAAGATGAGTTCTTCATAAGCTTCTAAGGGTTTCTTGGAGTGGATTGGAACGTCAAAAAGATGAGCTAAGGTTGCTAAGGATCGACTTGTAATCTTGGGTCATATTTTGGGCTAAATGAGGTAATAATCTTCGTCTTACTTTTGTAATTGAAGATTCCATGTTATGATAAGTTAGAATTGATCATGTGATATGTGTTATGAAGATTGATAAGTGTTATGGAAGTTTAGAAGCTCAAATCCGAAAATGACATGTTGAGTCATTTGAAATTGAATTACAATTTGGTCGTTAACTAGAATCGTCGCATGTTATCTACTTGAAGATTATAGTTGTTATAATAGATTGCGGCTTTATAACATGTTATACTAAACAACTTGGATGGAAAAGGAATTGGAAAAGACTATGTATTATTGTCCCTCCAATTTGCCGAATTGACATTGTAGTTTGGACTAGTTTGTTATAATTTGTGGGGCGGAATTTTACACGTCTTGTAGGCGTGTAATCCCCTATTGTTAAACTACACGGTTTAGCCTTAAATGTGGCGTCTTTGGTTAATGAATTCGGCCTTGAAAAAGGTGGCAAAGTATGTAGAAACAAAGGAAGTGCTGTCCGATTTTCCGTAGAATTTAGTAGCTTTACACTTGGAATATTCTACGTTTGAAACTAGAAGTTAATAGACGTATTATGGTCATATAGGTTGACATACTACGTACGGAATATTGGAAAGGCAAGTGGATTGAACCGAAGAGGTATGTGGAACTTTCTTATCTCTTGAGCATGAATAAGTTGTAAATGTATAGTACGGTAGACGTACAAGATTTTGACAATCTAGTCCATTTGATATCCTTGGCTTATTTTAAGAATGTCCAAGTTGGTTGAGTTAGGGAATTTACTCACTTGTTTAAAAATATTAAGGATATCTTGGTTTTTAAAAGTTAAGAGACTTTAAGTATTTCAAAAGTATATGATACTTGTTTCGTTTTGGAAAGTTTAAGTGTCTTGGTTATAAAGAAGAATTTAAGTTTCTAAAGTCTCTTGATACTACGGTTATTAGTATCTTGGAAGTTTTGTATGAAAAATAGTCATTTTTAAAAGAGTAGAAGTACGTAGTACTTTGGGTTAAATTCCCGGATTTTTATAATGACATGTTAGTGCCTTAAGTAAACTAAAATGAGAGTGTACATGTATAAGAATAACAAGAAGTTAGGGGATTTCTTAACTTGCTTATGTTATGTATGATAAGCCGGTAGTGCTTATGTTAGGATATGGTAAGCCGGTAGCGCTTATGTTATGTATGGTAAGCCGGTAGTGCTTATGTTATGTATGATAGCCGGTTTGTGCTAGTGATATATTATTCATTACGGGGTCATTCCCCGGGTTTGTGGCATTTGCATATTCCGTGGATTTGCTACCCATGATGCGAGGAATACCTCATGCGGGTTCGAAAGGGCTTATGCGGGTGAAATAGTCCCATGCGGGGCGGACCAATCCTATGCGAGGAATACCTCATGCGGGTCTACACGACCTATGCGGGCGAATCTGATCTATCGAGAATACCTCATGCGGGTCCATATGACCCTTGCGGGTGAAATAGTCCCAGGAGTAGGATTGCTTAATGATACTGCGGGAGGGTGGCCCTGCTTTGATACATATTTGGTACATGTTGTACTGACCTCCTTCGGGGGGCTGCGTTGATGTCGTAGGTAGAGTACAGGTTGCTGATCCTCACTCTTAGGATCACTGTTCAGCTGTTGAGAAGCTCCTTTACTTCGGAGACTTATCCCTGGTATTGTCGGTTGTTGTGCATTCAGGGGTATGGCTGTTATACCCCGTATTTCCAGAGTATGTACGTGAGGGCATACATACAAAAGTTTAGCCTTAAAGGTTAGGCCTTAGACGAAAATACTTGGGCACAACTCACTAAAAGAATCGTTTTCCGACGAAACGTTTTACAAGACTCGCGTAGGGTAATTTCCGGCTATGTCATTTCTATTTTTTGCGGATTTTTCCGAGAGACGTAACACTCTGGACCAACGAGAGGGCGACACTTGTCACCCTCTCATTGATGGATGTGGGACGGCAATAGGGCCGATTGGAGTGGCCTTCTTTGTCAAGTAGTTGGTAGGATATTTTGTGTGCAAGTTGGCTAAGGTACACTTGCCCTAATCTTGACCTTACACTTGCCTAGCACATGGCTTAATCTTGGCCATTGGTTGGCCACTTCTTGACCTATAAATACCCCCCTTAAGATGAAGAGTTCTTCATCCACAAATCTTTCTCCAAGTCTTGAAAATCCTCCTCTCCCTTGTGAGCCATTTCGTCAAGCCTCCTCCCCCAGAAAGCCTTGGCGAACACCCCCTCTAAAAGAAGCCCTAGCCGAAACACTACCCCCCCTCCCTTGGTAGAAATGTTGTCTTCCAAGTGTAGTTACTATTCCTAAATACCCTAGCCCAAATCCCTTAGTATTTAGTAGAAGTTGTGAAGAACTTCTAAGGGTTCTTGGAGCTATCGGAGCGTACAAATTAGGAGCTAAACCTTGCTCAGGATCGACTTATATCTAGGATATTATTGGGCTTATCGAGGTAAATAATCTTATCCTTCTCTTTGTAATTAGAGAATACATACTGTAGAAGTATAGAAATAAGTATAAAATACTTAGAAGGATACTACAGAATAGAATTGAACTGTTATCACAGTAGAAGGGTTTAAAAGAAGAATAATTGAACTATACTTACATAGGACTGTTTTCACAGTAGACTTGAGTAGCTTGACGGGTAGGGAAGTGCTGCCCAATTTTCCGTAGAATAGAGAACCCTCTGCTTAGAACTGTTTACAGAATAGTCTAGACGTTGATAGACGTATTTGACTATTATAGGCTGATTCTCTGCGCGCGACATATTCGACTTGGCAGGTGGATTTCGCCGAGAAGGTATGTGATTCTTCCTAAAGCATGATATTTTAAAATATATATATAGTACGGTAGACGTACATGTGTTAACTGAATAATAACTACGGCAATGTCTTTTGACTTAAGCCTGAATAATGAGAGTCTTGATGCATTTCAAAAGAATACTGAATCATTTTTAACAGAAGAGAACTAATTGGTTTTTAAACAAAAAGCTTAAGAGTTATACTAGCTTTATGGGAAGTTAGGTATAACAACTTAAGAATGATAAAAGGAACAGTTTACTTATGTGTTTATAACAGACTTATATTGATTTATGAAAGAATAATAAAATGGTTTGATAAGTAGACATGATATGATGCTATGTGTGGTAGTGACTTGTAACGTTTGTATAAGAGGGTATTCTTGTTGTGCTTATGTTGTTTAACGATAAGCTGTTATGTTAGTATTATATCACTCACCTCTTGACATGTTACCGGGGGTTAAGCTGCCCTCCGATGCGGGGTAGACTCGGTGATGCAGGACCATGATTCGAGAATACCTCATGCGGGTCCAGGGGACCTATGCGGAGCTACGAGAGTTCCAGGTTAGTGTGCGGGGTTATACCTCATGCGGTCTATGTGGCCATGCGGACTACGAGTCCAGGACGATGCCGAGGAGTAGCTACCCTCGATGCGGGGTTATACCCTATGCGGGCCTATGTGAGTGGCCTATGCGGACTACGGGAGTCCAGGATTAGGCTTGCATAGTGATACTACGGGCGATTGGCCCTGCTTCGATCATTCGCAGCCTAGAAAAGACCTGTTACAGTTTACCTATTGTTGCTCTTGTTTATGATGTGGCACTATGTGCGGTTACATTGGTTGTTTCGTGCATATTTATAAAATTGGTTTTAAAATGATATGATTTCATTTAAGTACTTTACAGTTTCACATACTTAGTACCTGTTGTACTGACCTCCTTCGGGGGGCTGCGTTCATGCCGCAGGTAAGGGCAAGCAGGTGCTAGATCCACATCCTTAGGATCTTTGCTTTGGTGTCGGGAGCTCCATCTTCTCCGGAGGCTCTACTTTTTGGGTATGATCTCCCTGTATTGTAGATAGTTTTTGTACATTCAGGGTATGGCGGGGCCCTGTCCCGCCATAGTTGTTTACTTCCTTAAGTGCAGAGCTCTATTGTACAGTTGGGATGTAACTGCAAAACTTGGGTTATATGTATATATGCCGAAAGGCGACTTTTCTCATATAAACTGTGTCTCAATTTTCATTGATTCATATCTTGTTTTATATTTCCGCTGATTTTCTCTGATGTATGACTGCTTGGGTGCCCGGGTAAGGCACGATCATGGGCCAAAGCAGTCGTGACAAAAGTGGTATCGAGCGATTAATCCTCGGAAAGTGTCTTCTGACCGTATCTTGTTGAGTCTTGATTATCGGTGTGTTGTGCACCACACCAATAATCAGGAGGCTATAGGATATTTAGGATTGGTTTCCATTCTTCTCACTCTGAGATCGTGCTTTAGAGCTGTATTAAAGTTGGACCCCTCTAACTTATTCCTTTTCTGTAACAGTTATGCCTCCACGTAAGGCAACCCGGGCCCAGAAGGGCAAGGCAGCCGATGGAGCTGCTAGTGGGACACCTAGAGTCACGAGGGCTCGGGCCCAGTCTATACCAGAGACGGCGAGTTCTACGACGCCGCCGACCCCAGGAAGGTTTAGGGCCGCAGCAGTGGCTGATGAGACCACAGTACCTACACCTCCAGTCCCACAGCCTGGAGCAGATGAGATGGGTTACATAGAGATGGCCCGATTCGGCGAGATCGTGGCGAACATGAGGCAGTGGATCTGGCGATTCAGTTCGGCCCGATAGCACCGTGGTTCACCCGGCGTGATTTGAGGCTACGGGATTTCCTGAGTTGTAGTCCGCCAGAGTTCTACGGGTCAAGGCCAGAGGATGATCCGCAGGAGTTCATCCGTCGATTCTGAAGGATCATCAGTGATCAAGGCGTCGAGACCGAGTCCGTGACGCCGGTTCGCATCGGCTCGTGATCTGCGATCGATTGGTTTGATTCGTGGGAGTTATCGGGAAACCTGCGTCCCAGCTTGGGACGAGTTATCGGAGGCTTTCTCACTCACTTCTTGCCTCCACGCGGATGAGGAGGGCGCGGTAGCAATTTTATTCTGAGGCAGAGGATGCAGATTAGGAGTACAATGTCGAGTTTGATTCATTGGCTCGATATGTCCCAGCGTCGGTAGCAGATATGGAGGATAGGGTGCACCGCTACGTCACCGGGCTAGATGATTATATGGCCGAGTCTTGTGCGGGTGTGGCTCTTCAGCCAGGCATGGATATTACCCGCATGCAGGCTCATGCACTTGGCGAGGCGTAGGGCGACGGGTTGTGACAGCGAGCAGAAGACCGGGCGGCGAGGTCTTTTGGTGGCTATCGTGGTGGCGGCCTCGGCAGCGGCGAGTATTCGGCGGCAGAGCCCAGGGCTTCATACGTCGAGCGGCAGGCATGCGCCGACGGGACCACCCGCCGGTGTGGCCGTCGGTAGATCCCACCGGGAGTTGTGGTGCTATGGGAGCTTGTTTGATTGTGGCGAGGTCACTTTGCAGGAACCGTCCAGGCCAAGGCGATGCGAGATAGTAGGGTCACCTACGTGTTCTTTTGCCGGTCTTCATCCCGATTTACTCGCCGGAGGCGCGGTACTCATGGACCAGCAGGTCGCGGCAGGTCGTGGCTCGGGTCCCAGTTCTAGCGGTCCTCAGAACCGCATTTATGCCTTGTCCAGCCGGCAGGATCAGGAGGCCTCACCTGATGTCGTCACAGGTACCTTATCAGTCTCCGATTATGATGTGTATGCCTTGATAGATCCGGGTTCTACTCTGTCCTATATATCTCCCCTTGTTGCTAGTAGGATAGGGATAGAGCCTGAGTCCATAGACCCTTTCGAGGTAGCTACGCCAGTGGGTGATTCGGTGGTAGCTCGGCGGGTATTTAGAGCTTGTCCAGTGACCTTATGCAGTCGTCAGACCCTAGCAGACTTGATAGAGCTGGACATGACGGATTTCGACGTGATCATGGGCATGGATTGGCTAGCTTCTTGCTATGCCAATGTAGACTGCAGGGAGAGAGTGGTACGGTTCCAGTTTCCTGGGGAGCCGGTTATTGAGTGGGAGGAACATCAGACGCCGAGGGTAGGTTTATTTCCTACCTCAAGGCTAGGAAGATGGTGCGAGAAGTACATCTACCATCTCGTTCGTGTTTGATAACGAGGTGCGGTGCGATTTTGATCGATTCCGATAGTCGAGAGAGTTCCCGAGGCGTGTTTCAGACGACCTCCGGTATCCTCCCGAGAGGAGATAGAGTTTTGTATCGATGTCTGCGGACACTCGGCCTATTTCCATTCCGCCATACGTAATGGCACTGCCGAGTTGAGAAGGCCAAGGATCAACTTAGAGATTTCTTTGGAGAAGCGGCTTCATCAGCCTAGTGTTTCTCCCCGGGAGCGCCGTATTGTTCGTGAAGAAGAAGAAGGGCGGGGCCAGCTGCGCATGTGTTGATCTGACGATTGAACAAGGTGACCATTAAGAACGAATACCCCTTCCGTGATTGATGATTTGTTCGACCAATTGCGAGTGCGAGATGTTTCTCAAGATTGATCTGCGATCGCTATCATCAGTGCAGTCGGAGGCGGATGTCCCTAGGATCGCATTCCGGACCGTGCGGGCATTATGAGTTCGGTCATGTCTTTTAGGTTGACCAATGCTCGCGGTATTCATGGATTTGATGAACCGAGTGTTCAAACCATTTTGGACACGTTTGTGTTAGTGTTCATCGATGATATCTTGGTTTATTCTCGCTCGTAGCGAGAGCATGCGAGCATTTGAGAATCTTTGAGAGTTCTCCAGACTAGCGGTTATGCGCCAAGTTTTCCAAATGTGAGTTTTGGTTAACCGATGGCTTTTCCAGGCATATTGTCGGGCTAATGGTATTCGGTGGATACGACCACGATTGAAGCGATCGGGAGTTGGCCTCGACTCTTACTCCGGCAGAGGTTCGCGATTTTCTAGGCCTTGCGAGTTATTATCGGTTCGTAGAAGTTTCTTCTATCTCGCACCATTGACTAGGTGACTCGGAAAGCGGCCAAATTTGATGGATGATGCTTGTGGCGGGGTTTCCGATTCTTGAAGGAGAGGCGGCGACCGCCCGTTCTTACTCTTCCGCAGGGTCCAGACGGTTATGTCGTGTATTGTGATCGTCGAGCATCGGGTTGGGATGTTTGTTGATGCAGCGGGGCAAGGTTATAGCGTATGCATCCGACGGTGAAGAAACACGAGAGAACTACCCCACCCATGATTTGGAGTTAGCGCGGTGATTCACGCCTTGAAGATCTGGAGGCACTATTTGTATGAGGTTCATGTGGATATTTATCTGAGACCACAAGAGCCTCCAGATATCTTCACCGGAGGAGCCGAACTTACGGCGAGAGCGGTGGTTAGAGTTGCTTAAGGATTACGATGTTGATATCTGTACCACCCGGAAGGCGATGTTGTGCGCGATGCTCTTGGCCGTAGGTCGATGGGAGTCTATCGATGTGCAGCAGGAGAGGAGGACATGGTTCGTGATTTGCATCGATTAGCGAGCCTTGGTGTCCGCTTGATTGATTACGATAGCGATGGGGTTCGAGTTCGTGAGGTTGCGAGTCTTCCATCGTCGTCGAGGAGGTGAAGAGGCAATAGTTCGAGGATACAGATTTGACACGTTATCGTGATACGACTCTTCGTGAGGAAGGGTCCTTTTGAGTAGCTTTGATGGGGTGCTAAGGTTTGAGGTAGGTTGTGTGTTCGGATGTTTGAGGACTTGGCGGAGTTCTTGGGAAGCACACAATGCGCGGCGTTACTCTATCCATCCGTGGTCGACCAAGATGTACCACGACCTTAGATCGTGTATTGGTGGGATGGCTTGAAGAGGGGCGTTGCGAGTTCGTAGCTCGGTGCGTGTTGTCGGCAGTGAAGGTAGAGCACCAGAGGCACGGTGGTTTGTTACAAACGATAGAGATCGACACGGAAGTGGGAGGTGATCAACATGGACTTCATCACGTGATTACCTCGCGAGAGGAGACATGATTCTATATGGGTTATCGTCGGACGGTGTGAAATCAGCCCACTTTATTCCGTCGGGACGACTTTTGGTGAGGATTATGCGGACTTTATATCCGAGAGATCGTCGATCGCATGGAGTCCCTATTTCGATCATATCGCACAGGAACCCGATTTACGCTAACTTCCGGAGGTCTTTCGGAAGGGTTTGGGGACGCAGTGAGCACGATCGCATTCCATCCACGCATGACGACGGACAGCCGAACGCACTATTCGCACTCTTGAGGATATGCTGCGAGCCTGTGTTATTGACTTCAGGGGTAGCTGGGAGGATCATTTGCCTCTAGTTGAGTTTGCGTATAATAATAGCTACCACTCCAGTATTCAGATGGCGCCTTATGAGGCCTTGTATGGGAGGAAGTGCAGATCGCCGATAAGCTGGTTCGATGTAGGCGAGGTACAGTTAGTGGGACCAGATTTGGTGCAGCAGGAAGTGGATAAGGTGAAGCTTATCCAGGAGCGGTTACTGACAGCTCAGAGTCGACAGAAGTCATATGCAGATCATCGTCGTCGGCATCTGGAGTTCGAGGTTGATGATTGGGTTTTTCTGAAGGTGTCACCCATGAAGGGTGTGATGAGATTCGGGAAGAAAGGGAAACTCAGCCCAAGGTACATTGGGCCCTATCAGATTGTCCGCAGTGTAGGCAAGGTTGCCTACGAGTTGGATCTGCCGTCCGATATGGAGGCAGTGCATCCGGTGTTTCATGTTTCTATCTTTGAGAGATGTATCGGGATCCATCTAGGGTACACCCGATTGACGATGTCGGTGTGGGGTTATCGTATGAGGAGATTCCCATAGCGATAATCGATCGTCAGGTTAGGCGTCTGCGGACCAAGGACGTGGCTTCCGTCAAAGTCTTGTGGCGGAACGAGCTCAGGGAGGAGATGACGTAGGAAGCTGAGGAGGACATGAGGCATAAGTATCCTCACCTATTCCCCACACCTCCAGGTAATTCACTTTCCTACTTGTAAATCTTCATTATCGTTTATGCCTAATTGTTGTTTTGTGGCCGTGTGTGACATTTGCAAACTGTTTAAGTTATGAAGAACCTTATCGTTATCTGTCTTGGGAAGGAACATTCGGGACGAATGTTTCTAAGGAGGGGAGAATGTTATATCCCGTATTTCCAGAGTATGTACGTGAGGGCATACGTACAAAAGTTTAGCCTTAAAGGTTAGGCCTTGGACGAAAATACTTGGGCACAACTCACTAAAAGAATCGTTTTCCGACGAAACGTTTTACAAGACTCGCGTAGGGTAAATTACGGCTATGTCATTTCTATTTTTTGCGGATTTTTCCGAGAGACGTAACACTTTGGACCAACGAGAGGGCGACACTTGTCACCCTCTCATTTATGGATGTGGGACGGCAATAGGGCCGATTGGAGTGGCCTTCTTTGTCAAGTAGTTGGTAGGATATTTTGTGTGCAAGTTGGCTAAGGTACACTTGCCCTAATCTTGACCTTACACTTGCCTAGCACATGGCTTAATCTTGGCCATTGGTTGGCCACTTCTTGACCTATAAATACCCCCCTTAAGATGAAGAGTTCTTCATCCACAAATCTTTCTCCAAGTCTTGAAAATCCTCCCTTCTCCCTTGTGAGCCATTTCGTCCAAGCCTCCCCCCCCCCTTGAGAAAGCCTTGGCCGAACACCTCTAAAAGAAGCCCTAGCCGAAACACTACCCCCCCTCCCTTGGTAGAAATGTTGTCTTCCAAGTGTAGTTACTATTCCTAAATACCCTAGCCCAAATCCTTTAGTATTTAGTAGAAGTTGTGAAGAACTTCTAAGGGTTCTTGGAGCTATCGGAGCGTACAAATTAGGAGCTAAACCTTGCTCAGGATCGACTTATATCTAGGATATTATTGGGCTTATCGAGGTAAATAATCTTATCCTTCTCTTTGTAATTAGAGAATACATACTGTAGAAGTATAGAAATAAGTATAAAATACTTAGAAGGATACTACGTATAGAATTGAATCAAGTTATCACAGTAGAAGGGTTTAAAAGAAGAATAATTGAACTATACTTACATAGGTCTGTTTTCACAGTAGACTTGAGTAGCTTGACGGGTAGGGAAGTGCTGCCCAATTTTCCGTAGTATAGAGAACCCTCTGCTTAGAACTGTTTACAGAATAGTCTAGACGTTGATAGACGTATTTGACTATTATAGGCTGATTCTCTGCGCGCGACATATTCGACTTGGCAGGTGGATTTCGCCGAGAAGGTATGTGATTCTTCCTAAAGCATGATATTTTAAAATATATATATAGTACGGTAGACGTACATGTGTTAACTGAATAATAACTACGGCAATGTCTTTTGACTTAAGCCTGAATAATGAGAGTCTTGATGCATTTCAAAAGAATACTGAATCATTTTTAACAAAAGAGAAATAATTGGTTTTTTAAACAAAAAGCTTAAGAGTTATACTAGCTTTATGGGAAGTTAGGTATAACAACTTAAGAATGATAAAAGGAACAGTTTACTTATGTGTTTATAACAGACTTATATTGATTTATGAAAGAATAATAAAATGGTTTGATAAGTAGACATGATATGATGCTATGTGTGGTAGTGACTTGTAACGTTTGTATAAGAGGGTATTCTTGTTGTGCTTATGTTGTTTAACGATAAGCTGTTATGTTAGTATTATATCACTCACCTCTTGACATGTTACAGGGGTTAAGTCGCCTCCGACGGGGTAGACTCAGTGATGCAGGACCATGATTCGAGAATACCTCATGCGGGTCCAGGGGACCTATGCGAGCTACGAGAGTTCCGTGTTAGTGTGCGGGTTATACCTCACGCGTCTATGTGGCCATGAGGACTACGAGTCCGGGGCGATGCCGAGGAGTAGCTACCGATGCGGGTTATACCCTACGCGCCTATGCGAGTGGCCTATGCGGACTACGGAGTCGAGATTAGGCTTGCATAGTGATACTACACGCGATTGCGTGCCCGATCATTCGCACCTAGAAAAGACTATTCTGATTTACCTATTGTTGCTCTTGTTTATGATGTGGCACTATGTGCGATTACATTGGTTGTTTCGCATATTTATAAAATTGGTTTTAAAATGATATGATTTCATTTAAGTACTTTACGCTTCACATACTTAGTACATTGTATCGACCTCCTTCGGGGCTGCGTCATGCCGCAGGTAAGAGGCAGTGCTAGATCCACATCCTTAGGATCTTTGCTTTGGTGTGGGAGCTCCATCTTCTCCGAGGCTCTACTTTTGGGTATGATCTCCTGTATTGTAGATAGTTTTTGTACATTCAGGTATGGCGGGGCCCCGTCCCGCCATAGTTGTTTACTTCCTTGAGTGCAGAGCTCTATGCAGTTGGGATGTAACTGCAAAACTTGGGTTATATGTATATATGCCGAAAGGCGACTTTTCTCATATAAACTGTGTCTCAATTTTCATTGATTCATATCTTGTTTTATATTTCCGTTGATTTTCTCTGATGTATGACTGCTTGGGTGCCCGGGTAAGGCACCAGTCACGGTCCCCGGAACGGGTCGTGACAATGGCGGGGCCTTGTCCCGCCAAAGTTGTTATTCTTAGAGGTATGTAGTCACATTTGTGGATTGGGTTTGTCAGAACAGAGATGTACTGTTTTATTTTTGTATTATGTATATGTTACGAAAGGCGGCCTTATCGGCTAGCCGGTTGATGTCTATTGTCTAAGTATGATTTTTATTTTTAGGAGTTGTGTATGTTCCGCTGCTATTCTCTGATGTTTATCGAAAGGTGCCCAGTAGGGCACCGATGCCCGGCTTGGTCGTGACAAAAGTGGTATCAGAGCAGTTAGTCCTCGGAAAGTGTCTACAGACCGTGTCTAGTAGAATCTTGATTATCGGTGTGTTGTGCACCACATCTATAATCAGGAGGCTGCAGGACATTTAGGATTTGTTTCCATTCTTCTCACTCCGAGATCGTGCGATAGAGCTGTGTGGTTAGGGTCGTCTCTCCCTAACAAGTTATGTTGTTTGCAGCTACGAGAAAGGCAGTAGTGACCCAGGAAAGATTATGTGGATTGCGTATCCAGGTTGGTAATATTTGTAGTATAGTTGGTATTATGACATACAGCTATACGGATTTATGTATGACGGTCAGACGCGTGTTGCCTAGAATGATTTTAGAGTACCAGGATTTGGTAAGGACTAAATAAATACCGGGAAGGTAAGAAATAGTTTAATGAACTCTCATCAAGGTTTTACGTGCTAATTTGAGATAATTAGGAGATGATGAGTTGTATGAGAAAGAAATGGACCCTTAAGAAGTTTTATTAAGGGACTTAATGGAAGACCATGTTAATATATTAAGCTACGTGGTATGATTAAGAGAATGGTACGGGTGAGATCCGTATGGAGTAAATATGGTTGTTATGATCAAGACAACACGATTATGGGATTACCAGAAGTTATTGTACCCGTTTACGGGGGGAACTGATAAGGTAGGCTTGGAGCATGGAAATAGCGAGCCTAAGAATATTGATAACTGCCGAGACCTTAGGTATATAAGGCCTTCTCGGGTAGTAAAAATTTAAGTCAGACCAAGAATAAGAGTTAAGTACGACGCCGAGTCGGGTTGAGGACCTATTAAGGGTCGTCCCATAGCCTGTAATGGAATGGGATCAGTTGGTAGTATTCCCGCTATGTGGCAGGGTCACGAGAATGCAGGGCCCAAGTCTAGTTAATCGTTTTACGGGTTCGTGGACGCATTCCACCGGAACCAGGTTGTGAGAGCCAGAAATGGCCTTATGTTGTTTAGAATAGTAACTCCAAAGATTGGAGGCCCGAATCAGTATGAAGGCTATGTACGTACGCTAGAATAGTTTGGAAGTACGGGAAGAGTACGACCAGTAAGAGAGAGAGCAACCAAGTGTAAAGAAATGGAGCCTGAATCCATGAGGACCTTTCGAGGTGACTACACCCGTGAGTGTTGGGTGGTAGCTGAGAGGGTAGATAATAATTACCAGTAACGATACAGTCGTTGGACCCCAGCAGACCTAACAGAGCTGTTATGACAAACATTGAGGTCATTATGAGTACGGGCTAGTTGGCCTCTTGTTATGCCAATGTGTACTACAGAGAGAGATTGATTCGGTACCAGTTTCCTGGTAAGCCGGTTATCGAGTGGAAAGGAAGAGAAGTGGTGGTAACCATTGAATTATCCTTCTTTCTTTGACATTGTTGATTTTAATAAGTCTGTGTGACTTGTTCATTGGAGGTAAATTAATGCAGAAAGTAAGAAATACTCAAATTTGAAGGTATTAATGCTAAGTGCCCTTGGAGGTACTTGGAGTTGGGTTTGTGTGGCGGTCAGGGCCATGACCGCCCGGATAAGTTCAGGATAGCGCGCAAGAAATAATAAGATATGTACGAGTGCTGCCTACGGGAAACAGAAGACATCCTTGGTAGGTTTTGAAAATCTACACGACTTTAAGGCGATGCGTGATGATTAGATAATTACTGGACCGCAAGGGGACCCTTTGATTAGGGTTGTGACTCCAAGGAAAGTTTATTTAATGGAGATAAGTTCTCTCCACCACGTAAGGACAGTTTTACATATTATAGGGTTATGTGTACCCATGTTGTTAGACGAAGGATAGGAGGTTGGTAAGGTCTTCAGTATCGTCATGCCATAGGTTACAGTTTTAGATAACCGTGGGAAAAGTATTGTGTTGGGGTAATTAAGAACGACGTTACGAAGTGGCCGAGGAAGTGTCGTGAGGATAAAAAAATACAGGTAGTACGCATGTATGAAACTGTACGATTACGGATCAATATAGAAATACTTTTGCTAATAATAAGCATAAGGTAAGGTTATGACCAGAATGATAAAAGAGAATACAACTATGGTTATGTAAGTTACACGAGATATGATTACCCCAGACTAGTGTAAAGACCATTAGTGTTTTTTTGGGCAGTAAGAACACCTCGAGAAAAGGTGGTAGCATCTGTACTGACGAGAAAGATAGTAAGAAAATACGGAGGGGTAAGGGACCCCAGGACAACTTGCAATAACTTATAAAGGAAAGACGGTTAGACACTCGAACGATAAGAAATTTTGACAAGTCTTTGGATTAGGTAATAACATGAATTGAGGTTGAACACCTGGCTATTATCTCTACGAGCTAGGAGGGAATAATAGGATTGTTACTTGATGAGATCAAGGAAACCTCTTCCCTAAATTGTGATTGACAGTAAGTCTTAGCTATGAGGCAAGCAAAGGAATTAAGTCTAAGTTTAGTGACCAAGTTTGGTTGCAACGGAGAAAGGGAAACAAGGACCATTATTGAGATTAAGGGTGCCCGAATATTTCGCAGGTTTGAGAAAGGCTTCCAGTTATTGAAAGATAAGTTGACCACGACTACAGTTCTAACCACTCCTGAGAGACTAGAGGGTTAGGTTATTATTATAACACGTTGGGTGTTGGGCTAGGTTGTGTGCTGACGCAACATGATAAGGTTAAAGCCTATGTTTCCCGGCAGTTAGAGAAGCATGAAAGGAAATTACGCCACTCACGATTTAGAGTTGGCGGCACTTAATCATGCCTTGAAGATTTGGAGGCATTCCTTATATAGATTTCATGTGGATATTTATGCGGACCACAAGAACCTTCGGTATATCTTCAGACAGAGGCAGCTGAATTTGCGACAGAAACGGTGGTTAGAGTTACTCAAGGATTGTGATATTGATATCCAATACCACCCGGGGAAAGTCGAGACGGTTATAGATACTCTTAGTCGTGGATCTATGGGTAGTCTGTCAGATGGGCAGCCAGATAGGCGAGACGTGGTCTGTAAGATTCATCAGCTACCGAGCCGAGGGGTCCGATTATTTGTTTCCAAGGTTAATGAAGTTTAGATTCGAGAGGTTGCCGAGTCTTCCGTCGTTGAGGAAGTAAAGAGGCGACAATATGAGGATCCAGTTATGATACGGTATCAAGATACGGCTCTCCGAGAAGAGAAGAGCCGGTTTGAGTAGCACCGGATGGGGTGTTGTGATATGAGGATAGATTGTGTATACCCGGTGCTGCAGGAATAGTCATCAGGTTTTAGGGGAGGAACACAGTGCTTATTTCTCTAATTGTTGGGGGTCGACTAAGTTGTGTCGTGACCTCAGATGTATGTATTGGTAAGATGGCCTGAAAATGGACGTAGCAGAGTTGTTGCTTAATGTCTGAATTAGTAGCAAGTCAAGGTTGAACACCAGAAGCCCAGTGGGCTATTACAGGCAATTGAAATCCCGACTTAGATATGAGAGGTAATTAAAATGGATCTTGTTACAGGGTGGCATCGTACTCAGAGGAAGTGCGACTTCCTGGGGGTCATGGTAAATAGGCTGGCGAAACCAGTCGTGTTCTTCCGGTTAGGACCACATACTCGGCTGAGGATTACGCTAACTTTTATAGCAGGGAGATTGTGAGAATTCACGGGGTGCCTACATTTATGATGTCAGATAGATGAGTTCAGTTTACGGCTGACTTCTGGAGGTTTTTCAGAAGGTATTAGGGACACAGGTGAGTCTCAGTGTGACATTTGACATTTCACCCTCAGACCGACGGACAGGGAGAGCGTACTCTCCAGGCACTTGAGGATAGGTGGCGGGCCTGTGTTCTTGATTTCAGAGATAGCCGGGAGGGTTATTTGCCTCTTGTTGAGTTACGTACGATAATAGATACCCTTCCAGTATTCAGATGTCCCTGTATGAGGCCTTGTATGTAAGAAAGGGTAGATCGCCGGTTGGGTGGTTCGACGTAGGCGAGGTTCAGCTATTTAGATCAGACTTGATTCAGCGGACTGTGGATAAGGCGAAGCTTATCTGGGAAAGATTATTAGTAAGCTCAGAGTCAACAGAAGCTTTATGCAGATAACCGACGTTGACACATGGGGTTCAGGTTGACATTTTAGTATGAGTATTGTTTTGTGGCCTCGTGTGGTATTATTGGTATGTAGGGGTTGTAAGAGAAGACTATGTCGCTATTTTTATGTTTGACTCCCAAAAGAACATTCGGGGACGAATGTTTCTAAGGGGGGAAGAATGTTACACCCCGGAATTCCAGGACATGTTTATAAGGACGTATGTAAGAACTCAAAAATGTTAAGATTTGAGACGAGTAAAAATTTATCGGAATTATGGAATTGTCGGAAAACGAAATATTGCGACAAATGAGAGGGCGATACGTGTCACCCCCCTTAGTGGTCTTGGACGAAATGACGTGGATAAAATGGTCATTTGACCATAATTTAAATGACCAAGTCTTGCTAACACAAATTGTAACACCCCGGAATTTCAGGATATGTTTATAAGAACGTTCGTAAGAACAAAAAGATGTTAAGATTAGAGACGAGTAAAAATTTATCGGAATTTTGGAATTTGTCGGAAAACGAAATATTGCGACGATTGAGAGGGAGACACGTGTCACCCCCCCCCCCCTTATGGCCATGGACGAAATTGTCATGGTTAGAATGGTCATTTGACCATAATTGAAATGACCAAGTCTTGCTAGTCTTGAAGCTTGACAAAGTTGACTAAGTCAAAGGCCACCTAGACTTGATCCATGTGAAACCCATCTAGGCCAACCATTTGTGTAGATCTTAACCCTCCATGCCCCTTTATATAACTACTAGTAGCAAGAGAGAGCCAACACTTAGCCATTTTTTCACAAAAATTTGAAGATCACACTAGAGAGCTCTCGCCAGATGAGGGTTTCAAGAAAAAAATTTCAATTGTTGTCCAATAATTCCCCCACTTTAAACCAAGGTACCTAAGGGTATTGTAAGTGTTTCTCAATAGAAAGATCCCGGGAAAATGGTGTTTTCGTATTAGTCGCAAGGAGAAAACCTAAAGGGTTATTCAACTTTGAAGTTGAAACTTGAAGATGAGTCTTTTATAAGCTTCTAAGGGTTGCTTGGAGTGGATTGGAACGTCGAAAGGAGGAGCTAAAGTTGCTAAGGAGCGACTTGTGATCTTGGATCATAATTGGGCTAATTGAGGTATAATCTTCGTTTTACTTTTGAAATTGAAGATTTCATGTTATGATAAGTTATAAGTGATCATGTGATTTGTGTTATGAAGTTTGATAAGTGACATGGATTGTAGAAGCCTAGAACCGAAAAGGACATGATTAGCCTTTTGAAATTGAAATACAATTTTTGGTCGTTAATTAGAATCGTCGCATGTTTACCTACTTGAGGATTGTAGTAGTTGTAATCGATTGCGGCTTGATATCATGTTATACTAAACCACTTGGATTAAAAAGGAATTGGAAACGATTTGTATTGTTGCCTAATTGCCGAATTGACATTATAGTTTAGACTAGTTTGTTATCGTTTGTGGTGAGCCAATTGGGGCTGTTTGGTTATTCATTTGTATTGAACTACCTTATAAATTGTGGTGAGCCAATTGGGGCTGTTTGGTTATTGTATTCGGCCTTGAAAAAGGTGGAAAAGTTAGTAAAAACAAAGGAAGTGCTGTCCGATTTTCCGTAGAATTTAGTGACTTGCACTTGGAACATTCTACGTTTGAAACTAGAAGTTAATAGACGTAATATGGTCATTATAGGTTGACATACTACGTACGACGATTGGACTTAGCAAGTGGATTAAACCGAAGAGGTATGTGGAACTTTCTTATCGCTTGAGCATGATTAAGTTGTAAATGTATAGTACGGTAGACGTACAAGATTTTTGACAAATCTAGTCTATTTGATATCCTTGGCTTATTTTAAGAATGCCCAAGTTGTTTGAGTTAGGGAATTAACTCACTTGATTAAATATTAAGGATATCTTGATTTTCAAAAGTTAAGAGACTTTAAGTATGTTGAAAGTATTTTAATACTTGTTTGTTGGAAAGTTTAAGTCTCTTGGTTATAAGGAAAAATGTAAATTGCTAATGTATAAGGATAGTGTAACGGATTTATGGAAAGTTTAAAGAGTGGTTTACTCTAAGTAATTTAAGCATGTTAAGGGACTTGAAGAGTTTTAAAGAATGTGATACTAGTTTCGTTTTAAACGTATAAGTCCCTTGGATAGGAAATTGTACTTGACTTAGGTATAAAGTGAATATAACGACTTTATGGGGAGTTGGTTATATTGGCTTTATGGAAAGATAAATGGCTCGATTTATTGAAAGACAATTTGATTTAAAGGCATCAATTGCCTAAGGCTTTTACGAGAGAAGAAGTCACTTGATTTAGAAGCCTAATTTTATTTCTAAAAGTATTGTGACTAGTCTTGAAAAGAAATTGTAACTTGATACTACGGTTATTAGTATCTTGGAAGTTTTATAATGAAATGAGTCTTTTTAAAAGAATAGAAGTATGTAGTACTTTGGGTTAAATTTCCCGGATTTTTATAAAGAACATGTTAGTGCCTTAAGTAAACTAAAATGAGAGTGTATATGAAACAGAATAATAAGAAGTTAGGGGGTTGCTTAACTTGCTTATATAATGTATGATAAGCCGGTAGTGCTTATGTTATGTGTGATAGCCGGATTTGTGCTAGTAGTTCAGTAATAATTGCGGGGTCATTCCCCGGGTTTGTGGCATTGCATATTTCCGTGGATTTGCTACCCACGATGCGAGGAATACCTCATGCGAGTCCGTAGGGCTTATGCGGGTGAAATAGTCCCATGCGGGCGGGTCCAGCCTATGTGAGGAATACCTCATGCGAGTCCATAAGGGCTTATGCGGGTGAAATAGTCTCATGCGAGGAATACCTCATGCGGGTCCACGCGATCTATGCGGGTGAAATAGTCCCAGGAATAGGATTGCTTAATGATACTGCGGGCGGGTGGTCCTGTTTTGATCGTGAGCTTCCTACTTATATTGTAAGTATACACCTATTTACTCTCATTGTTAGTAAGGCACAGTGTACTGTTAATTGAGTTATCATACATGTCTCCAGTTTTATTATTAGACTTATGATTTCATTACGATGCATTTCGTTTCACATATTTGGTACATGTTGTCTTGACCTCTTGAGTGCGGTCATGCCGCAGTGGAAGTCTGATTCTTGATCCTCGCTCTTAGGATCAACCGTTCACCGTTGAGAAGCTCCTCCTTTCGGAGGCTTATCCTGGTATTGTCGGTTGTTATACATTCAGGGTATGGCGGGGCCCTGTCATGAGTTGTTATTCTTAGAAGTGCAGTCACATTGTGGATTGGGTTGTAAGGAAAAAAAATGTCTTGCTTTATTGGTATAAGTTACGGAAGGTGGCCTTATCGGCTAGCTTTGTTATTTTTATGTTTAAGTATTTTATCAATTGTGTATGTTCATTGCTATTCTCGATGTATGCGAAAGGGTGCCCAGGTAGGGCACGATGTGGCGAGTCGCGTCGTGACAAAAGTGGTATCAGAGCAGTTAGTCCTCGGAAAGTGTCTACAGACCGTGTCTAGTAGAGTCTTGATTATCGGTGTGTTGTGCACCACATCCATAATCAGGAGGCTGCAGGACATTTAGGATTGGTTTCCATTCTTCTCACTCTAAGATCGTGCGATAGAGCTGTATGGTTAGGGTCGTCTCTCCCTAACAAGTTATGATTGTTTGCAGCTACGAGGAAGGCAGCAGTGACCCAGGAAGGATTACGTGGGTTGCGTATCCAGGTTGGTAATGGTTGTAGTTGGTATTGTGACATACAACTATGCGGATTTATGTATGGGGGTCACATATGTGTTGCCTAGGATGATTTTAGATTACCAGGTTTTGGTAAGGACTAAATAAATACCGGGCAGGTATGAAACAGTTTAATGAATTCTCATCAAGGTTTTACGTACTAATTTGAGATAATTAGGAAATGATGAGCTGTCTGAGAAGGAAATGGACCCTTAAGAGGTTATTATTCAGGGAATAAATGGAAGACTATGTTAATAGATTGAGCTACGTAGTAGGATTTCGAGAATGGTACGGGTGAGATCCGTATGGAGTAAGTACGGTTGTTGTGGACAAGACAACCCGATTATAGTATATTGCGAAGTTTTTGTACCGATTCTGCTGGTAAGATAGGCTTGGAGCATGGAAATTGCGAGCCTGAGAATGTGATAACCGTCGAGACCTTAGGTATATAAGGCCTTCTCGGGTAGTAAAGGGTTAAGACGGACTAAGGAAAGAGTTAAATATGGCCTTGAGTCGGGTTGAGGATCTATTAAGGGTCGCCTCATAGCTTGAAATGAAATGGGATCGGTTGGTAGTAGTCATTCGTGGCGAGTCACGAGGTGCAAGGCCCAAGTTTAGTTAGTCATTTCACGGGTTCGTGGGCGTGTTCCACCGGAACAGTTGAGAGCCGGAATGGGCCTTGTATTGTTTAATTTAGTAACTCCAGAGATTAGAGGCTCGAATCAGTATGAAGGCTATGTGCGCACGCTAGAATAAGTTTGGGAGTACGGGAAGAGTACGACCAGTGAAAAAAGCAGAGCAACCAAGTGTAAAGAAATGGAACCTGAATCCATGAGGACCTTTCAAGGTGATCACACCCGTGAGTGATGGGTGGTAGCTGAGCGAGTAGATAATAATTACCGGTAACGATACAGTCGTTGGACCTTAGCAGACCTAGCAGAGCTGTTATGACAGACGTTGAGGTCATTATGAGTACGGACTAGTTGGCCTCTTGTGATGCCAACGTGGACTACAGAGAGAGATTGATTTCGGTACCAGTTTTCCGATAAGCCGGTTATCGAGTGGAAAGAAAGAGAAGTGGTGGTAACCAGTGAATTATTCTTCCTTCTTTGACATAATTGTTTTTAATAAGTATGTGTGATTTGTTCATTTGAGGTGGATTGAGGCAGAAAGTAAGTAATAATTGAATTTGAAGGAATTTATGTTAAATGCCCTTGGAGGTACTTGGAGTTGGTTTGGTATGGCGGTCAGGGCCACGACCTTCCAGATAATTTCAGGAAAATGTGCAAGGCATGAATAAATAAGTACGAATGCTGCCGGCGGAAAGCTGAGGGCAACTTTGGTAGGTTTTAAAAATCTACATGACTTTAAGGTGGTGCGTGATGATTAGATAATTACTGGCCGCGAGAGGACCCTGTGATTGGGGTTGTGACGCCCAGGAAAGTTTAAGAAAGGGGAGACAAGTTTTCTCCACCACATAAAAGGACAGTTTTACGTATTATGGGGTTGCGTGTACCCATGTTGTTAGACGAAGGATATAAGACAGGTAAGGTCTTCGGTATCGTCATGCCATAGGTTACAGTTGTAGATAACCGTGGGAAAAGTGTTGTTATGGGGTAATTAAGAACGACGTACGAATTGGTCGAGGAAGTATCGTAAAGATATTAATGTAAGTTGCACGGGTCATGATTACCCCAGACGAGTGTAAAGACCATTAGTAGATAATGGGCAGTAAGAACATTTCGAGAAAATGTGGTAACACCTAGTTATAGGCTCTACAACTGGGAAAGGAGAAACCGGGTTACTACTTGACGAGATCAAGGAAAACCTCCCCCCCCTAAATTGTGATTGACAGTAAGTCTTAGCCATGAGGCAAGCTAAGGAATTAAGTCTAAGTTAGTAACCAAGTTTGGTTGCAACAAAGGGAATCAGGAACCATAAGTGAGATTAAGGATACCCGAATACTTCCAGGAATGAGAAAGGCTTTCAGTTATTGGAAGATAAGTTGACCACGACTACAGTTCTAACCCCTCCTGTGAGACTAGATGGTTAGGTTATATTGATAACACGTTGGGTGTTGGGCTAGGTTGTGTCTTTGGCCCAGAAGGATAGAGCCTATGTTTTCCCGGTAGTAAGGGAAGCAGGAAAGGAAATTCGCCACTCACGATTTAGACACAGCGGCGGTTAAAGCATGCCTTGAAGATTTGGGGCGGGGCGTATATCTGAACTTCATGTGGATATTTGTGCGCACCACAAAGCCTCGATATATCTGCGGTGAGGCGATAGAATTTGCGGCAATGATGGTGGCTAGAGTTACTCGAGGATTGTGATATTGATATCCTATACCATCCGGAAAGCCAAGACGATTCTGATACTCGCTGTCGCGGACACGAGGGTAGTCTGCGGTAAGCGGCGGATAGGCGGGGCGTGGTCGTGAGATTCTTCGATTCACAGAGCCTGGGGTTCGATTAATTGCTTCCAAGTTAAGGAAGTTTAGATCCGAGAGGTTGCCGAGTCTTCCGTCGTTGAGGAGGTAAAGAGGCGACAATATGAGGATCGGTTATGATCTGATGCAGAGATACGGCTCTCAGAAGAGAAGAGCTGTTTGAGTAGCAGGATGAGGTCTTTGTGAGATGAGGATAGATTGCGTGTACCCGGTACTGCAGGACTAGTCAGCAGGTCTTAGGGGAGGCACGCAGTGCTATTGTTCTAAACTGTACAGGGTCGACTAAGTCGTGTCGTGACCTCAGATGTATGTATGGGTAAGATGACCGGAAAAGGGACATAGCGGAGTTTACTGCTTAAGTGTCCGGGTTAGTAGCAGGTCATGGTTGAGCACTAGAAGCCAAGTGGGCTATTGCAGGCGATTGAAATCCCAACCTAGATATGAGGAGTATTTTATGGATCTTGTTACAAGGTGGCATCGTACTCAGAGGAAGTGCGACCCCCTGGAGGTCATGGTAATTAGGCTGGCGAAACCAGTCGTGTTCTTTCGGATTAGGGACCACTTACTCGGCTGAGGATTAGGCTTGCTTGTATAGCAGAGAGATTGTGAGACTGCACGGGGTTCCTACGTTTATGATGACAGACAGATGAGCTCGGTTGCGGATAACTTCTGGAGGTTTTTCAGAAGGGATTAGGGGCACAGGTGAGTCTCAGTATTGCATTACACCCTCAGACCGACGGACAGGCAGAGCGTACTATCCAGGCGTTTAGGGATAGGTAGCGGGCCTGTGTTTTTTATTCCAGGGGTAGCTGGGAAGGTTATTTGCCTCTTGTTGTGTTACATACGATAACAGATACCCTTCCAGTATTCGGATGGCCCTGTATGAGGCCTAGTATGTAAGAAAGTGTAGATCGCCGGTTGGTGGGTTCGACATAGGCGAGGTTCGGTTAATTGGTCCAGACTTGATTCAGCGGGCTGTGGATAAGGCGAAGCTTATCCGGGAAAGATTATTTAGTAAAGCTTAGAGTCAGCAGAAGCTTTATGCAGATAACCGACATTGACACAGGGGGTTCAGCTTGACATTTTAGTATGAGTATTGTTATGTGGCCTCGTGTGGTATTATTGGTATGTAGGGGTTGTAAAAGAAGACTATGTCACTATCGTTAAGTTTGACTCCCAAAAGAACATTCGGGGACGAATGTTTCTAAGGGGGGAAGAATGTAACACCCCGGAATTTCAGGATATGTTTATAAGAACGTTCGTAAGAACAAAAAGATGTTAAGATTAGAGACGAGTAAAAATTTATCGGAATTTTGGAATTTGTCGGAAAACGAAATATTGCGACGATTGAGAGGGAGACACGTGTCACCCCCCCTTATGGTCATGGACGAAATTGTCATGGTTAGAATGGTCATTTGACCATAATTTAAATGACCAAGTCTTGCTAGTCTTGAAGCTTGACAAAGTTGACTAAGTCAAAGGCCACCTAGACTTGATCCATGTGAAACCCATCTAGGCCAACCATTTGTGTAGATCTTAACCCTCCATGCCCCTTTATATAACTACTAGTAGCAAGAGAGAGCCAACACTTAGCCATTTTTTTCACAAAAATTTGAAGATCACACTAGAGAGCTCTCGGCTAGAGGGAGGGTTTCAAGAAAAAAAATTCAATTGTTGTCCAATAATTCCCCCACTTTAAACCAAGGTACCTAAGGGTATTGTAAGTGTTTCTCAATAGAAAGATCCCGGAAAAATGGTGTTTTCGTATTAGTCGCAAGGAGAAAACCTAAAGGGTTATTCAACTTTGAAGTTGAAACTTGAAGATGAGTCTTTTATAAGCTTCTGAGGGTTGCTTGGAGTGGATTGGAACGTCGAAAGGAGGAGCTAAAGTTGCTAAGGAGCGACTTGTGATCTTGGATCATAATTGGGCTAATTGAGGTATAATCTTCGTTTTACTTTTGAAATTGAAGATTTCATGTTATGATAAGTTATAAGTGATCATGTGATTTGTGTTATGAAGTTTGATAAGTGACATGGATTGTAGAAGCCTAGAACTGAAAAGGACATGATTAGCCTTTTGAAATTGAAATACAATTTTTGGTCGTTAATTAGAATCGTCGCATGTTTACCTACTTGAGGATTGTAGTAGTTGTAATCGATTGCGGCTTGATATCATGTTATACTAAACCACTTGGATTAAAAAGGAATTGGAAACGATTTGTATTGTTGCCTAATTGCCGAATTGACATTATAGTTTAGACTAGTTTGTTATCGTTTGTGGTGAGCCAATTGGGGCTGTTTGGTTATTCATTTGTATTGAACTACCTTATAAATTGTGGTGAGCCAATTGGGGCTGTTTGGTTATTGTATTCGGCCTTGAAAAAGGTGGAAAAGTTAGTAAAAACAAAGGAAGTGCTGTCCGATTTTCCGTAGAATTTAGTGACTTGCACTTGGAACATTCTACGTTTGATACTAGAAGTTAATAGACGTAATATGGTCATTATAGGTTGACATACTACGTACGGCGATTGGACTTAGCAAGTGGATTAAACCGAAGAGGTATGTGGAACTTTCTTATCGCTTGAGCATGATTAAGTTGTAAATGTATAGTACGGTAGACGTACAATATTTTTGACAAATCTAGTCTATTTGATATCCTTGGCTTATTTTAAGAATGCCCAAGTTGTTTGAGTTAGGGAATTAACTCACTTGATTAAATATTAAGGATATCTTGATTTTCAAAAGTTAAGAGACTTTAAGTATGTTGAAAGTATTTTAATACTTGTTTGTTGGAAAGTTTAAGTCTCTTGGTTATAAGGAAAAATGTAAATTGCTAATGTATAAGGCTAGTGTAACGGATTTATGGAAAGTTTAAAGAGTGGTTTACTCTAAGTAATTTAAGCATGTTAAGGGACTTGAAGAGTTTTAAAGAATGTGATACTTGTTTCGTTTTAAACGTATAAGTCCCTTGGATAGGAAATTGTACTTGACTTAGGTATAAAGTGAATATAACGACTTTATGGGGAGTTGGTTATATTGGCTTTATGGAAAGATAAATGGCTCGATTTATTGAAAGACAATTTGATTTAAAGGCATCAATTGCCTAAGGCTTTTACGAGAGAAGAAGTCACTTGATTTAGAAGCCTAATTTTATTTCTAAAAGTATTGTGACTAGTCTTGAAAAGAAATTGTAACTTGATACTACGGTTATTAGTATCTTGGAAGTTTTATAATGAAATGAGTCTTTTTAAAAGAATAGAAGTACGTAGTACTTTGGGTTAAATTTCCCGGATTTTTATAAAGAACATGTTAGTTCCTTAAGTAAACTAAAATGAGAGTGTATATGAAACAGAATAATAAGAAGTTAGGGGGTTGCTTAACTTGCTTATATATTGTATGATAAGCCGGTAGTGCTTATGTTATGTGTGATAGCCGGATTTGTGCTAGTAGTTCAGTAATAATTGGGTCATTCCGGGTTTGTGGCATTGCATATTTCCGTGGATTTGCTACCCACGATGCGAGGAATACCTAAATGCGAGTCCGTAGGGCTTATGCGGGTGAAATAGTCCCGTGCGGCGGGTCCGACCTATCGAGGAATACCTCATGCGAGTCGTAAGGGCTTATGCGGGTGAAATAGTCTCATGCGAGAATACCTCATGCGGGTCCACGCGATCTATCGCGGGTGAAATAGTCCGGGAATAGGATTGCTTAATGATCTTTGCGGGCGGGTGGTCTGTTTTGATCGTGAGCTTCCTACTTATATTGTAAGTATACACCTATTTACTCTCATTGTTAGTAAGGCACGATTATCTTTATTAATTGAGTTATCATACATGTCTCAGTTTATTATTAGACTTATGATTTCATTCTGATGCTTTCAGTTTCACATATTTGGTACATGTTATCTTGACCTCGCCGAGCTGCGTTAAATGCGCAGTGTAGAGTGCAGTTCTTGATCCTCGCTCTTAGGATCACTGTTCAGCTGTTGAGAAGCTCCCTCCTTTCGGAGGCTTATCCCTGGTATTGTCAGTTGTTGTACATTCAGGGGTATGGCGGGCCTGTCATCGCCGAGTTGTTATTCTTAAGTGCGTAGTCACATTGTGGATTGGGTTGTAAGGAAAAAAAAAATGTACTGTTTTATTGGTATAAGTTACGGAAGGTGGCCTTATCGGCTAGCCTGTTGTTATTTTTATGTTTAAGTATTTTATCAATTGTGTATGTTCCGCTGCTATTCTATGATGTATGCCAAAAGGGGTGCCCAGGTAGGGCACCAGTCGCGGGCCGGGGTCGGGTCGTGACACAAATAGCTTGACATTGTTGACTTGTCAAAGGGCCACTTAGGCTTGATCCTTGTGAAACTCATCCAAGCCACCCATTTGTTTTAATCTTGACCCTTACTAGTGTTATTTAAGTATACTAGTAGCAAGACTTTGTCATTCTACACTTAGAGAAAAAAATTGAAATCTTGTTCTTGCTTCTTATAGAGCTCACATCATTAGGCCCTTTTGGAAGAGGAAATTTTGCAATTGTTGCTCAAAATTTACAATACTTTAAACTAAGGTTCCTAAGAGTATTGTTAGGTTATCTCAATATAAAGATCCCGGAAAAGTGGCGTTTTCGTATTAGTCGCAAGGCGGAAACTTAAGGAGTTCTTCAACTTTGAAGTTGGAACTTGAAGATGAGTTCTTCATAAGCTTCTAAGGGTTGCTTGGAGTGGATTGGAACGTCAAAAAGAGGAGCTAAAGTTGCTAAGGATCGACTTGTAATCTTGGGTCATATTTGGGCTAAATGAGGTAATAATCTTCGTCTTACCTTTGTAATTGAAGATTCCATGTTATGATAAGTTAGAATTGATCATGTGATATGTGTTATGAAGATTGATAAGTGTTATGGAAGTGTAGAAGCTCAAATCCGAAAATGACATGTTGAGTCATTTGAAATTGAATTACAATTTGGTCGTTAACTAGAATCGTCGCATGTTATCTACTTGAAGATTATAGTTGTTATAATCGATTGCGGCTTTATAACATGTTATACTAAACAACTTGGATGGAAAAGGATTTGGAAAAGACTATGTATTATTGTCCCTCCAATTTGCCGAATTGACATTGTAGTTTGGACTAGTTTGTTATAATTTGTGGGGCGGAATTTTACAAGTCTTGTAGGCGTGTAATACCCTATTGTTAAACTACATGGTTGAGCCTTAAATGTGGGGTCTTTGGTTATTGAATTCGGCCTTGAAAAAGGTGGCAAAGTATGTAGAAACAAAGGAAGTGCAGTCCGATTTTCCGTAGAATTTAGTAGCTTTGCACTTGGAATATTCTACGTTTGAAACTAGAAGTTAATAGGCGTATTATGGTCATATAGATTGACATACTACGTACGACATATTGGACTTAGCAAGTGGATTGAACCGAAGAGGTATGTGGAACTTTCTTATCTCTTGAGCATGAATAAGTTGTAAATGTATAGTACGGTAGACGTACAAGATTTTGACAATCTAGTCCATTTGATATCCTTGGCTTATTTTAAGAATGTCCAAGTTGGTTGAGTTAGGGAATTTACTAACTTGTTTAAAAATATTAAGGATATCTTGGTTTTTAAAAGTTAAGAGACTTTAAGTATTTCGAAAGTATATGATACTTGTTTCGTTTGGAAAGTTTAAGTCTCTTGGTTATAAAGAAGAATGTAAGTTTCTAAAGTATAAAGCTAGTATAACGGTTTTATGGGAAGTTGGTTATAATAGCTTTATGGAAAGTTAAAAAAAAGAGTGGTTTACTCTAAGTAAAATTAGTATGATAAATGACTTGAAATAATGAAAGGCAAATTGATTTAAAGGCATCAATTGCTTAAGGTTTTAAAAGAAAGAAGTCACTTGACTTAGAAGCCTGAAAATGTATTTCTAAAAGGTATTGTGACTTGTCTTAAAATGTAGTTATGACTTGATACTACGGTTATTAGTATCTTGGAAGTTTTGTATGAAAAATAGTCATTTTTAAAAGAGTAGAAGTACGTAGTACTTTGGGTTAAATTCCCGGATATTTATAATGACATGTTAGTGCCTTAAGTAAACTAAAATGAGAGTGTACATGTATAAGACTAACAAGAAGTTAGGGGATTTCTTAACTTGCTTATGTTATATATGATAAGCCGGTAGTGCTTATGTTAGGTTATGGTAAGCCGGTAACGCTTATGTTATGTATGGTAAGCCGGTAGTGCTTATGTTATGTATGATAGCCGGTTTGTGCTAGTGATATATTATTCATTACGGGGTCATTCCCCGGGTTTGTGACATTTGCATATTCCGTGGATTTGCTACCCATGATGCGAGGAATACCTCGTGCGGGTCCGAAATGGCTTATGCGGGTGAAATAGTCCCATGCGGGGCGGACCAGTCCTATGCGAGGAATACCTCATGCGGGTCTACACGACCTATGCGGGCGGATACAGTCTATGCGAGGAATACCTCATGCGGGTCCATACGACCCTTGCGGGTGAAATAGTCCCAGGAGTAGGATTGCTTAATGATACTGCGGGCGGGTGGCCCTGCTTTGATCATGAGCCTCCTATTTTTATGCAGTAAAGTATACTCTTGTTTACTCTCATTGTTAGTAAGTGCGATGTCTTTGTTATTTGAGTTATCATACATGTCTCCAGTTTTATTTTAGACTTATGATTTCACTACAGTACTTTCAGTTTCACATATTTGGTACATGTTGTACTGACCTCCTTCGGGGGGCTGCGTTCATGCCGCAGGTAGAGTACAGGTTGCTGATCCTCACTCTTAGGATCACTGTTCAGCTGTTGAGAAGCTCCTTTACTTCGGAGGCTTATCCCTGGTATTGTCGGTTGTTGTGCATTCAGGGGTATGGCGGGGCCCTGTCCCGCCACAGTTGTTATTCTTAGAGGTCTGTAGTCACATTTGTGGATTGGGTTTGTGTCACGACCCGACCCTGGATCCGTGATCGGTGCCTTAACCCGGGCACCCTTGTGACACAACATCAGAGAAAACCAGTGGAATATAAACTCACAATAAACAACCATAATGATATAAATAGTCTAGCCCAAAATGGTTACCCCAAAAGTACATAAAACCGAACAGTTACATCCTTAAACAAACCAAGTTATGACAAGACTACAGGCCTCTAAGAAGGAGTAACACTATGACGGGACAGGGCCCCGTCATGCCCCTGAATGTACAAAACATCAACAACACCAGGGAGAACCATACCAAAAGTCGAGCCTCCGAAGAAATGGAGCTCCTGATACCTGAGTAAAAGATCCTAGGAATGAGGATCTACCACCTGCTTTCCCTTACCTGCGGCATGAACGCAGCCCCCGAGGAAGGGGGTCGACACAACGTGCAAGTATGTAAAGCGGAAAATCCGTAGTAATATCATAAGTCAAAAATAAGCTGGAGTCATAGATAAAAATCAATTTCCTTGCACTGTGCCTTACTAACAATGAGAGTAACAAGTATAAATCTTATAGCATAAATGCCACGACCCGTTCCGGGGCCCGTGACTGGTGCCTTACCCGGGCACCCAAGTAGTCATACATCAGAGTAATCAGCGGAAATATAAAAACACAAGACATGAAAAATTGTAAATGAGACACAGTTTCTGAGAAAAGGGTGCCTTTCGGCATATATATATGTAAACACAGTTTGGCAGTTACATCCCAACTGTACAATAGGACTACATACCTCTAGGAATGTAAACAACTATGGCGGGACAGGGCCCCGCCATACCCTGAATGTACATATATCTACAACACAGGGATAACCGTACCAAAAGTCGAGCCTCCGGAGAAGATGGAGCTCCTGACACCAACGTAGAGATCCTAAGGATGTGGATCTAGCACCTGCTTGCCCTTACCTGCGGCATGAACGCCGCCCGAAGTCGATCTGACAAGTACTAAGTATGTGGCGTAAAAATCTTGAAGTAAAATCAAAGTATTTAAAACCATTTGCAAATACAACCAGTTTAACTGCACATAGTGCCACAACATAAACAAGAGCAAAATAGATATAATGTAACTGGTCTTTCCTAGGCCGCGAATGATCGAAGCAAGGCCAATCGCCCATAGTATCATTATGCGTGCCTAGTCCTGGACTTCCGCGATCCGCATGGGTCATACTGAACCGCGTGAGGTATTCCTCGCATCGGGGGTAGCTAACCCCCGGTACCCTCCAGACTCCGCGATCGCATAGTCTCATAGACCGCGTAGTCACACGGCCGCATGGGCATCCCCGCGTCGGGATAAAACACCGGAATGATCAATCCTGGAACTCCGCGACTCGCGTAGTCACATGACCGCATAGGCCGTATAGACCCGCATCAAGGGTGGCAAGCCCTCGGTATAACAAGTCAAGGGGGTAGGTGATATAATAACAGTACAACTGACTTACCGTTTAGCAACGTAAGCACAACAAGAATGACCCCCTTTCACAACATCACAAGACACTAACACACGTAGCATCATAATATGTCTATTTATCAAACAATCTTACTACACCTTACAGAAATCAATACAAGGTTTTTATAAACAAATAAATGCGATTCTTTTACCTTTCTTAAGTTGTTATACCTAACTTCCCATAAAGCTAGTATAACTCTTAAGCTTTTTGTTTAAAAACCAAATATTTCTCTTCTATTAAAAATGATTCAGTATTCTTTTGAAATGCTTCAAGATTCTTATTATTCAGGCTTAAGTCAAAAGACATTGCGTAATTATTATTGAGCTTAAGTCAAAAGACATTGCGTAATTATTATTCGATTAACACACGTCATCTACCGTACTATATATATATTTAAAATATCATGCTCAATAGTATAGGAAAAATCACATACCTTCTCGGCGAAAACCACCTGCCAAGTCGAATATGTCGCGCGCAGAGAATCAACCTATAATAGTCAGACACGTCTATCAACGTCTGAACTACTCACATGCGATTCTAGCGAGAGGGTTCTCTATTCTACGGAAAATTGGGCGACTTCCTGCGGTAATTATACAAGTCTACTGTAAATACAGTCCTATCTTCTTTATTATTCTTCTGATGGGATTACAGTTCAATTCTATTCTTTAATATCCTTCTATATCTTATACTCAAGTCTATACTATTCTTAAATGTAATATCCAATTACAATAGAAGGACAAGAGTATTTACCTCGATAAGCCCAAAATTATCCAAGTAAAAACGTCGATCCTGAGCAAGGTTTAGCTCTTAATTTGCACACTCCGATAGCTCTAAGAAGCCCTTAGAAGTTCTACACAACTTCTACTTAAATACTAAAAGAGATTTGGGCTAGGGTATTTTGGAATAGTAACTTAAACTTGGAGAATATTTCTACCGGGGAGGGGGGGGCTTTCGGCCAAAGCCACAAGGCTAGAGGGGGAGAGGGTGTTTGGACGAAATACTACAAGAGAGGGGAGGGAGTTTTGAGACTTGGAAGAGTGATTTGTGGATGAAGAAAACCTCCAAGTTAGGGGAGTATTTATAGGCCAACCAATGTCCAACCAATGGCCAAGATGAAGCCAAGTGCTATGCAAGTGTAGGGTGAGTATTTAGGCAAGTGTCCTTATCCATCTACTACACAAAAATATCCTACCAACTCCTTGACAAAACAAGCCCTTAAATCGTCCAAAGGGACGCCTCACGTCCGCCAACTAGAGGGTGACAAGTGTCTCCCTCTCGTTGGTCCAAAATGTTTCGTCTCTCGGAAAAATCCGCAAAAATAATAAATGACATAGCCAGAATTTTCCCGCCCATAAGTTTTGTAAAGCGTTTAGTCGGAAAGCGATTCTTTTAGTGAGTTGTGCACAAGTTTTTAGTCCGATGCCTAACTTTAAGGCTAAACTTTTGTCGTGCGCCTCACGTACATATAATGCAAATATGGGTATAACATTCTCCCTCTCCTAGAAACATTCGTCGAATGTTCCTTCCCAGAGATAACAATAAGGTTCCTCATAACTTCAGGTTTAAGCAGTTGTAAATGCCACATATGGCCACAAAACAACACTTAGGCATATATGACAATGAAAATTTACAAGTAGGAAAGTGAATTACCTGGAGGTGTGGGGAATAGGTGAGGATACTTCTGCCTCATGTCCTCCTCAGCTTCCCATGTCATCTCCTCCTGAGCTCGTTCGCCACAAGACTTTGGAAGCCGCGTCCTTGGTCATGGGCGCTAACACGATGATCGATTATCGCTATGAGAATCTCCTCATACGATAACCCGCCGGTCACTGGACATCGTCAATCGGGTGTACCACTAGATGGATCCCGATACATCTCGCCGGCGTAGAAACATGAAACACCGGATGCCTGCCTCATCCATATCGGACGGCAGATCAACTCGTAGGCAACCTTGCCTACTGCGGACAATCGATAGGGCCCAATGTACCTTGGTGAGTTTTCCTTTCTTCCCGAATCTCATCACACCGCCGTGGGTGACACCTTCAGGAAAACCAAATCATCAACCTCGAACTCCAGATGCCGACGACGATGATCTGCGTATGACTTCTGTCGACTCTGAGATGTCAGCAACCGCTCCTGGATAAGCTTCACCTTATCCACTGCCAGCTGCACCAAATCTGGTCCCACTAACTGTACCTCGCCTACATCAAACCAGCCTATCGGCGATCTGCACTTCCTCTCATACAAGGCCTCATGGCGCCCGTCGAATCTTTGGAGTGGTAGCTATTATTATATGCAAACTCAACTAGAGGCAAATGATCCTCCTAGCTACCCCTGAAGTCGATAACACAGGCTCGCAGCATATCCTCAAGAGTCTGGATAGTGCGCTCTGCTGTCGTGCATGCGTGGATGGAATGCGTGCTCGAAGCTCACTGTGTCCCTAAACCATACGGAAAGACCTCCGAAGTTAGCGTAAACCGGGCTCCTGCATGCGATATGATCGAAATAGGGACTCCATGCGATCGGCGATCTCTCGGATGTAAAGTCTGGCATAATCCTCAGCCGAAAAAGTCGTCCTGACGGGAAGAAAGTGGGATGATTTTGTCAGCCTGTCGACGATAACCCAAATAGAATCATGTCTCCTCTGAGTGCGAGGCAATCCTGTGATAAAGTCCATGTTGATCACCTCCCACTTCCAGGTCGGGATCTCTATAAATGCGCAACAAACCACCGGGCCTGGTGCTCTGCACTTCTGCGAAAACACGGGCGAGCTACGAACTCTGCGCAGCGTCCTCTTGAGCCATCCCACCAATACGGATCTAAGGTCGTGGTACATCTTGGTCGACCACGGATGGATAGAAATGCAGCGTGTGCTTCCCCCGATAACTGCTGCGAAGTCCTAAAACATCGGAACACCTGACACGCCTCAAACCTTAGCACCCCCGTGGTGCTACCTCAGGACCTTTGCCCTCACAAAGAGCGTATCGCGATACGAATCAAAGCGGATCCTCAAACTGTTGCCTCTTCACCTTCTCGACGATGGAAGACTCGTCAACCTCTCGAACTCGAACTCCACTGCTATCAGAATCAATCAAACGGATACCAAGGCTCGCTAACTGATGCAAATCGCGAACCATGCCCCTCCTCTCTGGATGCACATCTGATAGGCTACCCATCGACCTACGACTAAGGGCATCTGCCACAACATTGGCCTTCCCCGGGTGGTACAGGATATCGACGTCATAATCCTTAAGCAACTCTAACCACCGTCTGCCGTAAGTTCGGCTCCTGCGGATGAAGATATCTTTGGAGGCTCTTGTGGTGCGTATAAATATCCACATGAACCCCATACAAATAGTGCCTCGGATCTTGGCGTGAATCACGCGCGACTCAAATCATGGGTGGGGTAGTTCATCTCATGCTTCTTAAGGCGTCGGGATCGTCTGCTATAACCTTGCCTGCTGCGTCAACACATCCCAACCCGATGCCCGACGCGTCACAATACGACATAGCCGTCTGGACCCTCGGAAGAGTAAGAAGCGAGGCGGTCGTCGATCTCGCCGATGGCGGAAACCACCGCTCCAAAGCATCAGTCCATCAAACTTAGCGCCACGAGTCGGTAGAGTCGATGGTGCGAAGATAAAGCAAACTTCTCCATGAACCGCCGATAGTAACCTGCAAGGCCCAGAAAGTTGCGCACCTCTGTCGGAGTAGTAGGTCTAGGCCAAGTCCTGACTGCCTCGATCTTGGCCGTATCCACCCGAATACCATCAGCCCCGACAATATGCCCGAAAAGCCAGAAGCTAACCAAAACTCACATTTGGAAAACTTGGCGTATAAGCTGCTGGTCTGGAGAACTCTCAACGATCGCTCAAATGCTCGCGTGCTCGCTCTGGCGAGAATAAACTAAGATGTCATCAATGAACACTATCACAAAGCGTGTCCAAAAATGGCTTGAACACTCGGTTCATCAAATCCATGAATATCGCGGAGCATTGGTCAACCCAAAGACATGACCACGAACTCATAATGCGTCTGCAAGGTCGGAATGCGATCGAGGACATCCGCTCTCGACTACTTTGATGATAGCGATCGCGGATCAATCTTGGAGAAACATCTCGCACCACTGCGGTCGAACAAATCATCAATCACAGGAAGGGGTATCTATTCTTAATGGTCACCTTGTTGTTGCATGTAATCAACACATGCGCGGCGTCGTCCTTCTTCTTCACGAACAATACGGCGCTCCCGGGGAGAAACACTAGGTGCGATGAAGCCGCTTCTCTAGCAAATCTCTAAGGTGATCCTCCACTCTCTCAACTCGGCGGTGCCATCTGTATGGCGGAATGGAAATAGTAGAGTGTCAGCGGCTCATCGATACAAAACTCTATCTCCTCTCGGAGGAATACGGGAGTCGTATGGAAACACATCGGGAACTCTCGACTCTGGGCCGGTGAAAATCTGGTACGCGACCTCGATGTCGAACACGAGCGAGATGGTAGATATACCCTTCTGCACCATCTTCCTAGCCTTGAGGTAAGAAATAAACCTACCGCCGGCGTCTGATGTTCCTCCCACTCAACAATGGCTCCCGGGAAAATGGAACGGTACCACTCTCTCTCTGTAGTCTACATTGGCATAGCCGGAAGCTAACTAATCCATACCACTGATCACGTCGAAATCGGTCATGTCGACTCTATAAAGTCGGCTAGGTCAAACGTGCATAAAGTCCTTTGGCAAGCCCTAAATACCCGATACCACCGAATCACCCAGGCGTAGCTACCTCGAAAGGGTCTATGGACTCGGGCTCTATCCCTATCCTACTAGAAACAAGGGAGATATAGGGCAGTAGAACCGGATCTATCAAGGCATACACATCATAGCGGAGGCGATAAGGTACTGTGGCGACATCGGTGAGGCCTCACAGTCTGCCGGTGGACAAGACATAAATGCGGTTCTGAGGACCGCTAGAACTGGGACCCGCGCCACGACCTCTGCCGCGACCTGCTGGCCCATGAGTACCCTGCCCTCCGGGGCGAGTAACTGTAGGAGATGATGAACCGGCAACAAACCACATGGTGAGCCTACCACGTGCCCCGGTCGAGCGGGCCTGCATAAAATGACCTGCGGCCACAAGTATAGCAAGCTCGGAGTAGTACTACGGCTCCACGAATGGAATCTACCACAACGGACACTGTGGCGGACCTCGATCGGTTAGCACCCTTGCTACCACGGAAGTCGAAGTCACGGGGCCTGACACGCCCCGAATGCTCTGGCTGTACCGAAAATGATGTAGGAGTGCTCTGAGCTGGCTGTGGTGCAAACCTAGACATCTGCTGAGGCCGTCCTCCCCGAGAACTACCAAAAAATCCGGTCGTCTTGGCCTTAACGATCTTGATATCTGTCGACCCGTGGTCTCTACGCTCGCCGCGTCGGTCATGAGCTGCATGCGGGTAATATCCATGCCTGGCTGAAGAGCCACACCCGTACAAGACTCGGCCATATAATCATCTAGCCCGATGACGTAGCGATACACCCGGTCCTCCATATCTGCTACCAATGCAGGGACATATCGAGCCAACGAATCAAACTCAACGTTGTACTCCCTAACTGTGCGTCCTCTCTGTCTCAGCAACAAAAACTTGTCGGCCCGTGCCCTCCTCATCTGTGAAGGCAAGAAGTGAGTAATAGAGGCCTCCGAGAACTCGTCCCAAGTAGCTGGGGACGCGTGCTCTCCCCGGGATAACTCCCACGAATCAAACCAATCGACTGCGGTATCACGCAGCCGTCTGGCGAAGATCACGGACTCGGTCGCTGAAGCTTTGACCACTCACATGATCCTCTGCAACTGACGGATGAACTCCTGCGGATCATCCTCAGGTCTCGACCCGTAGAACTCTGGCGGGCTCTGGCTCGAGAAAATCCGTAGCCATGGCTATGCGATCTCGGGTGAACTACGGTCTTCTTTGGGCTGGAACGCGGCGTCGGCCTATCCTCATGTCTGGCCACGATCCTGGCCAGTAACTAGGCCATCTCTCGGTAACCATCTCATCCGCTCCGGTGTGGGGTGGAGGTGCAGTCTTGTGGCCTCTTTGGGGCGGCGGCGTCATGGAACTCGTCGTCGGGTATAGGCGGGCACGAGCCCTCGTAACTCTCGGTGTCCTACTAGCAACTCCTCAGTGCCTTTCCGCCATACGGGCGGGTTGCCTTACGTGGAGGCATAAGCATTCTGAAAGGAATACGTTAGAGGTCAGATAACACGACTCTGAGCACGATCTCAGAGTGAGAAGAATGGAAACCAATCCTAAATATCCTATAGCTTCCTAATTATTGGTGTGGTGCACAACACACCGATAATCAAGACTCTACTAGATACGGTCTGTAGACACTTTCCGAGGATTAACTGCTCTGATACCACTTTTGTCACGACCCGTTCCGGGGCCCGTGACTGGTGCCTTACCCGGGCACCCAAGTAGTCATACATCAGAGTAATCAGCGGAAATATAAAAACACAAGACATGAAACAATTGTAAATGAGACACAGTTTCTGAGAAAAGGGTGCCTTTCGGCATATATATATGTAAACACAGTTTGGCAGTTACATCCCAACTGTACAATAGGACTACATACCTCTAGGAATGTAAACAACTATGGCGGGACAGGGCCCCGCCATACCCTGAATGTACATATATCTACAACACGGGAGAAGCCGTGCAAAAAGTCGAGCCTCGGAGAAGATGGAGCTCACGACACCAGCGTAGAGATCCTAAGGATGTGGATCTAGCACTGCTTGCCCTTACTGCGGCATGAGCGCGGCCCGAAGGAGGTCGATCTGGCGGTACTAAGTATGTGAAAGCGTAAAAATCTTGAAGTAAAATCAAAGTATTTAAAACCATTTGCAAATACTGACGGTTTAAGCGCACATAGTGCCAACATAAACAAGAGCAAAGCGGATATAATGTAAGCGGTCTTTCCTAGGCGCGAATGATCGAAGCAAGGCCAATCGCCCATAGTATCATTATGCGTGCCTAGTCACTGGACTTCCGCGATCTGCATAGGTCACACGAGATCGCGTGAGGTATTCTCGCGTCGGGTAGCTAACCCCGGTACCTCACTGGACTCATGACTCGCGTAGTCACATAGCTGCGTAGCCGTATAGACGCATCAAGGGTGGCAAGCCCTCGGTATAACAAGTCAAGGGTAGGTGATATAATATGATACAATGACTTACCGTTTAGCAACGTAAGCCTGACAAGAATGACCCTCTTTCACAACATCACAAAACACTAACACACGTAGCATCATAATATGACTATTTATCAAACAATCTTACTACACCTTACAGAAATCAATACAAGGCTTTTATAAACAAATAAAGCAGATTCTTTTACCTTTCTTAAGTTGTTATACCTAACTTCCCATAAAGCTAGTATAACTCTTAGCTTTTGTTTAAAAACCAAATATTTCTCTTACATTAAAAATGATTGATATTCTTTTGAAATGCTTGAGATTCTTATTATTGGGCTTAAGTCAAAAGACATTGCCGTAATTATTATTCGATTAACACACGTCGTCTACCGTACTATATATATATTTAAAATATCATTCTCGAGTATAGGAAGAATCGCATACCTTCCGTGAAAACCACGCCAAGTCGAATATGTCGCGAGAGAATCAACATATAATAGTCGGACACGTCTATCAGCGTCTAGACTACTGCATGTAACGATTCTAAGCAGAGGGTTCTCTATTCTACAGAAAATTGGGCAGCACTTCCCTACCTGGTAATTATACAAGTCTACTGTAAATACAATCCTATCTTCTTTATTATTCTTCTGATGGGATTACAGTTCAATTTTATTCTTTAATATCCTTCTATATCTTATACTCAAGTCTATACTATTCTTAAATGTAATGTCCAATTACAATAGAAGGACAAGAGTATTTACCTCGATAAGCCCAAAATTATCCAAGTAAAAACGTCGATCCTGAGCAAGGTTTAGCTCCTAATTTGCACACTACGATAGCTCTAAGAAGCCCTTAGAAGTTCTACACAACTTCTACTTAAATACTAAAAGAGATTTGGGCTAGGGTATTTTGGAATAGTAACTTAAACTTGGAGAATATTTCTACCGGGGAGGGGGGGGCTTTCGGCCAAAGCCACAAGGCTAGAGGGGGAGAGGGTGTTTGGACGAAATACTACAAGAGAGGGGAGGGAGTTTTGAGACTTGGAAGAGTGATTTGTGGATGAAGAAAACCTCCAAGTTAGGGGAGTATTTATAGGCCAACCAATGTCCAACCAATGGCCAAGATGAAGCCAAGTGCTATGCAAGTGTAGGGTGAGTATTTAGGCAAGTGTCCTTATCCATCTACTACACAAAAATATCCTACCAACTCCTTGACAAAACAAGCCCTTAAATCGTCCAAGGGCGCCTCGCGTCAACTAGAGGGTGACAAGTGTCTCCCTCTCGTTGGTCCAAAATGTTTCGTCTCTCGGAAAAATCCGCAAAAATAATAAATGACATAGCCAGAATTTTCCCTTCGCAAGTTTTGTAAAACGTTTCGTCGGAAAACGATTCTTTTAGTGAGTTGTGCACAAGTTTTTCGTCCAATGCCTAACTTTAAGGCTAAACTTTTGTACGTACGCCCTCACGTACATACTCTGGAAATACGGGGTATAACAATAAAAATAGGAGGCTCACGAACAAAACAGGGTACCTCGCCCGTAGTATCATTAAGCAATCCTACTCCTGGGACTATTTCACCCGCATGAGGTCATCCGCCTCGTCATGGGACTATTTCACCCGCATGAGACTATTTCATCCACATGGATCCTGTGGACCCGCATGAGTACCATCGCCGTACTCGCATGGGACTATTTCACCCGCATGGATCCTGTGGTCCGATCGCGTGAGTGCAGCGCGCTCGCATCATGGGTAGCAAATCCATGGCATAAATAATAACCCGGGGTTTACCCCGTAATAATATAAATATATAACATAGCTCATCCGGCTATCATACATAACATAAGCACTACCGGCCTATCATATCATACATAAGCACTACCGGCCTATCATATCATACATAAGCATTATCGGCCTATCATATCACAATATAAGCACTACCGGCCTATCATAACATAAGCACTACCGGCTTATCATAACATAAGCAAGTTAAGAAATCCCCTAACTTCTTATTAACATTATTAATATATCCTCTCATTTTAGTATCCTAAGGCACTAACATGTCTTTTAATAGAAAATCCGGATTTCAACCCAAGTACCATGTACTTCTAACTTTTTAAGAAATAACTCTTTTTATACAAAAATTCCAAGATACTAATCACCATAGTATCAAGTTACGATTTCTTTCAAGACAAGTCACATTTTCTTTTAGAAATATAATAGGCTTCTAAAACAAGTGACTTCATTTCCTTTAAAACCTTAGGCAACCAATGCCTAAAAATCAATTCACCTTTCTTAGTTTCAAATCCTTTACCCGTACTTGTTTTAATTAGAGTAAACCTTTCTTTGTGAACCTTTCAAGAAAACTAATATAACCAACTTCCCATAAAGTCATTATATTAGCGTTATCCCTTTGTCAAATACATTTTCCCTAAATCCAAGGGACTTATACTTTTGAAATGAAACAAGTATCATATACTTTTAAAACAAGTGAAAGATATCAAATCTTGTATGTCTACCATACTACATAGGTATAACTACTCATGCTCAAGAGATAGGAAAGTTCCACATACCTCTTCGGTTAATCCACTTGCTAAGTCCGAAATACCGCACGTAATATGTCAACCTATAATGACCATAATACGTTTATTAACCCCTAATTTCAATGTAGAAATATTCCAAGTTCAAGTTACTAATTCCTAAGGAAATTTGGGCAGCATTTCCTTTGTTTCTACATACTTTGCCACCTTTTTGAAGGCCGAATTCAATATCCAAACGCCACATTTAAGGCCCAACAATCCCACATTTCAAAGGGGATTACACAACCAAACTTAGGTGTGTAAAATTCTGCCCCAATAGGTAAAACAATACACTTAACAATTCTAAAGTAGTTTGTAGGCTACAACATGCTCATAATATCTCTTTAACCAATCTTTCATATCCAAACCATTTTTCTTACATGCAATGATTCTAAGAGCATTATTTACTACTACAAATTCCTTATTCTTCACATGCAACACCATTAACTAGCTACAAGAGAAGAAATGTTACCTTTGGAGCTTTAGCCAAAACTATTCCAACAATTTTGCTAGCCTCCTTTTCAAGAATACCACCACAATAACCTCATGAAGCTTGCAAATAACTTTCCTTCTTAACACCCTTCAGATTTTCCTTAAGCTTGGAGTTTCTCTTGATTTTCTAGAGAGAAGGAGAGCTTTTAGCTTAGAGAGAGAGAGAGAGAGATGAAAGATGAAAGATGACCAAGTCTTCAAGACTTGGTCAATATAAGGCATCTGGCATTTCAGATGGGGACACTTGTCACCCACGCGACCTCTTTAAAACAAAGCGGTCTTGAAATTTCCACTAACTCGCGAGATCCGCCTCGGCGCGCGGCCTGCGATCGGCACCGCGGCGAAACTCTGCCGCGCTTAGGACTTTCGGCGTCGCGGCCACCTTCCCGGCGCCACTGAAACTTCAGCGACCCGCCGGATCTTCGGTGCGCGACCACGTCTTCCGGTGCGCGGCGCTCTAATCACGCCTTGGCGCGCGTACGCCTCTGCGGCGAGGCCCACGCGGTCGGACGAACCACGGTATAACATTCTCCCGCCAAACATTCGTCCGAATGTTCGCTAAACTTTCTCGAATTACAAATCGACGTAGACGCTCTTAACTACTCTTTTGCAAATAAAGACGCTCCCCACGACCACAACAATACTTAAGCACAATTGCTAAATCAAAACTAACAATCAGGAAAGTGGGTTACTTGGAGGTGTAGGGAATACGTGAGGATATTTCTTCATCATGTCCTCTTCCGCTTCCCACGTCATCTCTTCCCTGTTCTCGTTCCGCCATAAGACCTTGACGGAAGCCACATCCTTTGTCCGAAGTCATCTAACCTGACGATCGAGTATCGCTATGGGACTCTCCTCATACGATAACTCCTCTGTCACCTGGACATCATGAATCGGGTGCACTCTAGATGGATCTCCAATACATTTCCGCAACATAGATACATGGAAAACTAGATGTACCGCCTCCAAATCGGACGACAGATCTAACTCATAGGCAACCTTGCCTACCTTACGGATAGTCTGATAAGGCCCAATGTACTTTGGGCTAAGTTTTCCCTTCTTCCCAAATCTTATCACGCCCTTCATGGGTGACACCTTCAGGAAAACCCAATCATGTACCCCAAACTCCAAGTGTCGACGCCGCTGATCTGCATACGACCTGCCAGGCTGGCTGCCAATAACCGCTCCTGGATAAGCTTCACCTTATCCACTGCCTGCTGAACCAAGTCTGGCCCGACCAACTGAACTTCTCCTACCTCGAACCAGCCTATCGGTGACCTGCACTTCCTCCCGTATAAGGCCTCATAAGGCGCCATCTGAATACTAGAATGGTAGCTGTTGTTATAAGCAAACTCCACAAGAGGTAAATGGTCCTCCAAGCTACCCCTGAAATCAATAACACAAGACCGCAGCATATCCTCAAGTGTCTGGATAGTGCGCTCGGCCTGTCCGTCAGTCTGAGGGTGAAATGTCGTACTGAGACTCACCTGTGTCCCTAATCCCTTCTGAAAACACCTCCAGAAGTTAGCCGAGAACTGGGCTCCTCTATCTGATATAATCGACACCGGGACTCCGTGCAGTCTCACAATCTCTCTAATATATAATCTGGCATAGTCCTCAGCTGAGAACGTCGTTCTGACCGGAAGAAAATGGGCTGATTTCGTCAGCCTGTCGACAATCACCCAAATGGAATCATGCTTTCTTTGAGTGGTAGGTAGCCACGTAATAAAATCCATATTTATCACCTCCCACTTCCAGTCGAATATCAATAGCTGCAATAGCCACCGGGCTTTTGGTGCTCAATCTTGACCTGTGACAATTAGGACATGCGACAAAACCCGCGTCTCTCTTGAGCCATCCCACAATACACACACGAGGTCATGGTACATCTTAGTTGACCGGGTGAATAGAATAACGAGCATGTGCCTCACCCAAAATCTGTGAAGTCTGTCACATCGGGAACACAATCGGCCTCAAACCTTAGCACCCATCAGGCGCTACCTCAAATAGACTCTTCTCTCTCAAGAGCGGCGTCGATACGCGCCATAATCGGATCCTCATCGTCGCCTCTTCATCTCCTCGACGATGGAAGACTGGAAACCTCTCGAACCGAACTCCATCACTATCGAGAATCAAACAAGCGAACCCCAGGCTCGCTAGCTGACGAATCTCTCGGACCATATCCTTTTTCCCCGGCGGTACAGCGGATAGACTACCCATCGATCTGCGACTAAGGGCATCTATAACTACATTGGCCTTCCCTGGGTGGTATAGAATATCAACCTCATAATCGTTAAGCGGCTCGACCACGCGTCTGCAGCCAAGTTCGGCTCCTCAGGTGAAGATATCTTTGGAGGCTCTTGTGGTGCGTGTAAATATCCACATGAACCCCATACAAATAGTGTCTCGGATCTTGAGGCATGAATCACTGCGTCAATTCTAAGTCATGTGTGGGATAGTTCTTCTCATGCTTCCTAAGGTCGAGATCGTGGCTATAACGCTTGCCGTCTTTGCGTCAGCACGCAAGCCCGACACGACACATCACAATAAACCACATATCCGTCGAACCCTCGGAAGAGTAAGGCGGGCGGTCGTCAACTTCTCCTTGATGGCGAAAACTCTCTCACAAGCATCCGTCGGCGAAATATAAGCGCTTTGAGTCGGCTAGTCAAAGCGACATGGAAGCAAATTTCTCCACAAACCTCCGATAATAACTGCGAGGCCCAAAGGCTGCGCACTCGTCGGTGTAGTGGAGTGCAGGCCAAGTCTTGGCGCCTCGATCTTAGTGTATCAACCCGAATACCATCACCACGATAACATGCCCTAAGAAAGCCACGAAGCCGGCCAAAACTCGCGTTTCGAGAACTTGGCATACAATCTGCGGTCCACGAGGACTCGATACCGTCGCCAAATGATCTGTATGCTCCTGCTCTGTGCGTGAATACACCAAGATATCATCAATGAACACTATAACGAACATATCCAAGAATGGCCTGAACACCCTATTCATCAAATCCATGAATACCGCTGGAGCGTTGGTCAATCCGAAAGACATCACCCTGAACTCATAGTGCCCATACCGGGTCCTGAATGCAGTCTTTGGGATATCCGCCTCTCTAACTCGTACCTGATGGTAACCAGACCGCAGGTCTATCTTGGAAAAACATCTCGCACCCTGCAACTGGTCAAACAAATCATCAATCCTGGGGAGGGGATATTTATTATTGATAGTTACATTGTTCAGCTGCCTATAATCAATACACATATGCAGCGTCCCATCCTTCTTCTTTACAAATAACACTGGCGCTCCCCAGGGAGAAACACTTGGCCTGATAAAGCCTTTCTCCAGCAAATCTTTCAGCTGGTCGTTCAATTCCTTCAACTCGGCAGGTGCCATCCTGTATGGCGAAATAGATATCGGTCGAGTGTCTGGCGAATCGATGCAAAACTCAATCTCCTCTCGGGAGGATGCGAGCTTCGTGCGGGAATACGTCGGAAACTCTCTAACAACCGGAATCGATCAAGGTGCGGTATCTCGACCTCGATGTCGAATACGAACCAAATGGTAAATATACCCTTCCGTACCATCTTCCTAGCCTTGAGGTAAGAAATAAACCTACCCGCCGGCGATGCGAGATTCCCTTCCACTCGATAGCAGGCTCGCGGAAGCGGAACCGAACTAACCTCTCTCTGTCCACATTGGCATAGCAAGATGCTAGCCAATCCATACCATAATCACATCAAAGTCCGTCATATCCAACTCTATCAAGTCGGCTGAAGTCGGCGATGTATATAGTCATCGGGCAAGCCTTATACACTCGCTCGGCCACCACCGAATCACCTCTTTGGGGTAGCTGCATCACGACCGATCCGGGCGTATCGTGCCTACCGGGCACCTAGTGATACAACATCGAGAAAACCAGCGGAATATAAAACTTAAACAAGAAACAAGATATATGATCATAAAAGCAGGCCAACCAAGCGGTTACCTTCGATAAAATATATATAAACAACTCTTTCAAAGCGAGCAGTTTAATCCTTTTACAAACCACACTTGTGATTACAGACCTCACAGAGTTTTATACAACATGACGGGACGGGGCCGTCATACCACTGAATGTACAAGAACCTACAACTCGGGTAACATACAAAAGATAAGCCTCGGAGAAGCGGAGCTTCCCAATCTGTTGAGCGTGATCCTATGGCGGGGATCCACTCTGATGTACTCTACTGCGGCGTGAGCGCGCCCACGAAGGAGTCGATAACAAGTACCAAGTATGTGAAGCGTAAAATCGTAAATGAAATCATAACGATCTATATAAAAGCAGGAGACATGTATGATAACAAAACTACGATTCACAACATAAAGCGATCATGTCAAGTCGAGGACTCACGCCCTCAGTCATCACTCAAATGTAACTATGGGTCTCGCCCACAACATCAATCGTGTTCGCGTCATGGCGCGTGCCGGAATTGCTGCCGGTGTAGACATGCCCGTGATGCAACAATAATAACAATGCCCGCGACCACATGCCGGAATTACGCCGGTGTAGACACGTCCGTATGACATTAACAACAATATCTTGGGTGATCAACCGCGCGTAGCCACACGCCCGGATTGCGCCGGTGTAGACGTGTCCATGTAACCTGATAACAATATATCGGTGTAATCAACCTGCGCGTATGTACCCGAGTGCTGCATCGGTGTAGACATGACCATGTGACATCAACAACAATATACCGCTGACGGGCTATCACAAACAAGCTCAAGCAAATTACCATACTTCTAGACTTTTATAAAAGATCCACTCCTTCCCAAGAAGTCACCGTTATCAACACTTGCACAACAAAGGCTATCACAACAAGCATAGCGAGTTACACAACAACGCATAGGCAAGTTACACACAACTCAAGGTACTTCCATTTCGTATCAAAGTCTGGGTTTTAACCCTAAGTACTACGTACGTTAACTTCCTTTTTAAGAGATCCATTCCTTTCATAAAGGTCACCCGATATCCGTAGTATAAAAATAGAGTGACTCACATTTTTAGGTAAACCAAAATACTTCCCTTTTGTAAAATCAAGTAACAACATTATTTTCCAAACGTTCAAGTTTGCCTAATTTCAAATGCTCAAGTTTCTCATTTTAGAAGGGTTTCATAACTCATAGTCTTAATCTCTTTTAAAACAATTGAGTAACATATGTCTTGTGCGTGGTAGTTTATTCTTGTTTACAACAATCTTATTCTGTGACCATGATCTAGGAAATGTAATACAATTTTGTCTTATCTTAGCTTATGCGGATGGAGGTTTCTCTTGGTTTTAATAACAATTAGTTAATTGTCAATACACCTTCCTTTATTAAGCGCTGTGGTTTGCTCGACACTTATTCCCATTTCCAAATCGAGAAACATTATTCTTTTTTAAACCAAGTACTCATTACTCGCGAATGAGGTTTCACAACACATTTAACAAAATGTTAATAACCAAGTAAAACAAGTTAAGTCTCTTATCTTTCAAGATCAAGTCTCTTAACTTCTACAATCAATAAACCAATCTTTTACCTACATGTAGTCGTTATAACTAACTTCCCATAAAGCTATTATAACACCCTATGTTTTAAACCAACCAACTTATTTAACACGTATGCGTCTCAGTACTACATAGTTTACAAAGCATCATGCTAGAAGGATAGGAAGAGGTTCACATACCTCGCGGCGATTATCGACAATAAGCAAAGCGCTCCACGATCAGTAACACGGCTGGCCGTTCCACTCTTCAAGTAGAATCGCTACTCGCGATCTTCCACCTATAAGGCCACTGGCGTCTATTAACTTCTAACCGCGGTTCCATATTCTACGTAAAATTCGGCACCTCCTCCCCGCAACGCGTAAATCTCCTCCTCTATCGGTAGGCTACCAAGTCAACACAGGGTTATACGTCTAACGGACGTACAATTCTACTACAGTAATACCACAAGTCTCATGTCTGATCTATGTAATTACTGATTCGATTCTCTTCTTTAAATTGGGCTTAAGTCAAAAGACATTTGCATGCTATGTTCGATTCTATATATAGTATACCTCAACTATATAATCCTACCATATGTAATTTCCAATTACAACAGAGACAAGAATATTTACCTCGATAAGCCCAAAATTATCCAAGTTATAAAAGTCGATCTGAGCAAGGTTTAGCTCTACTCAGTGCGCTCAATCCGCTCAAACAACCCTTAGAAGTTCTAACCAACTTCTACTTAAATACTTGACCAACTATGAAGATTTCCTTAGGGTTTCGGTTTGAGACTAAAAGGACAAAAGGTAGTATTTTCGGGCTCTACGTATAGAGGTAACTTTTGGAATACTACAAGGTAAAGGCTAAGGTATTTTGGGCATTATAACAATACTTGGAGAGTATTTCTACCAAGAGGGGGGGTGTATTATACGAAACAACTATGCTAGGGCGGGGTACCTCGCCACTACTAAGGGGAGGGAGGCCTCTCCAAAGCTTCTCAAAAGGGGACCTCTTGGGCGAGAACACAACACAAGAGGAGGAGGATTTCAAGACTTAGTGAAATTTAGGATGAAGAAGTCTTCAACAAGAGGGGTATTTATAGGGAAGCCAAAGGCCAACCAATGGCCAAGATCAAGCCATGTGCAAGGCAAGTGTAAGGCCTTGATCAAGCCAAGTGCACCCTAACCCTACACCCCAAAACAAGGCACAAAACATGGCACCAAACATAGCACAAAGTAAGGCACAAAACAAGGCACCAATCGGCCAAGGCCAAACCGCCCCTAAGGCGTCCACTTGAGGGTGACAAGTGTCACCCTCTCGTTGGCCCAAAAATGTTCCGTCGCTCGGAAAAATCCGCAAAAATACAAAACGACATAGCCGGAATTTTCCCTACGCAAGCTCTGTAAAATGTTTCGTCGAAAAACGACTCTAATCGGGTGTTGTGCACAAATTTCGAACCTATGCCAAACTTTAAGTCTCAAATTTTCGTACGTACGTCTCCACGTACATACTCTGGAAATACGGGGTATAACAGCTACCTCAAAAGGTTTTATGGACTCGGGTTCTATCCCTATTCTACCAGCAATATGAGGAGATATATAGGACAAGGTAGAACCTGGGTCTATCAAAGCATAAACATCACAGCAAGAAACCAATAATGTACCTGTGACGACATCAGGTGACGCCTCCTGGTCCTGGCGGCTGGACATTGCATAAATGCGGTTCTGAGGACCGCTGGAACTGGAACCCCTGCCACGACCCTTGCCGCGGCCTGCTGGCCCGTGAACACCCTGCCCTCCGGGGCGCCCAACCACTGAAGACGAAGACCCAGCAACTGAACCTGTCGGCTGAACCATGGCATTCCCGCCGCCTCTGGACGGACAATCTCTCTTCAAATGGCCCTGCTGGCCACAAGAGTAACAAGCTCCTAGAGGAACACGACACCCCCCATAATGACAATCACCATATCGACCACACCGAGGCATAGGTGGCCTCATCTGACCGGAACTCTGGTCCTGCAGGCAAAGCCACAGGACCCTGTCCTGCTCCTGAATACCCTGTACGACCGGAAGATGGTGGAGGAGCGCTCTGAACCGGCTGTGATGCAAACCCGGTCTGCTGCTGAGGCTGTCTACCTCGAGAACTACTAGAGGACGCTGTTGTCCTGGCCCTCTTCTGCTGATACCTATCAATCTGTCGGCCCCTGCGTTCCTCACACCCTAGTGCATAGGCCTGCATGCGGGCAATGTCCATGCCCGGCTGAAGAGCTACTCCCGTACAACTCTCTGCCAAATAGTCATCGAGCCCTGTGACGTAGCGGTGCACTCTGTCCTCCATATCTGCTACTAAAGTGGGTACATATCGAGCCAACGAGTCAAACTCGACGTTGTACTCCCGGACTGTCCGCCCACTCTGTCTCAATGTCAGAAATCTGTCGGCCCGTGCCCTCCTCATCTGTGGAGGCAAGAAATGACTAAGAAATACCGCCGAGGACTCGTCTCATACAGCTGGAAGCGCATGCTCCCCCCGGGACAGCTCCCATGAATCAAACCAGTCAATTGCGGTATCACGCAGCCGATGCGAACTCAATACAACCGACTCAGTATCCGAGGCCTTGATCACCCTCATAATCCGCTGTAACTGTCGGATAAATTCCTGAGGATCATCCTCAGGCCTCGACCCATAAAACTCTGGTGGGCTGCAGCTCAAAAAGTCCCGAAGTCTCACGCTATCGGATCTGGGAGGAACCACGGGTACAGCCGGAACCGCTGTCTCCTGTCTGTCCTCATGCCAAGCCACTATCCTGGCCAACAACTGGGCCATCTCCTTGTAGCCCATATCCTCTTGTTATACCCCGTATTTCCAGAGTATGTACGTGGGGGACGTACGTAGAAATTTTCGAACTTCTTTAGGCTTGGCCGAATTCTTTTTGTGCACAACACCCGGTTAGAGTCGTTTTTCGACGAAACGTTTTCCACTTTCGTAGGGAATTTCCGGCTATGTCATTTATAATTTTTGCGGATTTTTCCGAGAGACGTAACATTTTGGACCAACAAGAGGGCGACACTTGTCACCCTCTAATTGGTGAAGGTTGGCGGACGAGAATGGGGAGTGTGGCACGTTTTTTGTGTTGAATTGGTGGTCAAGGAGTTGGTAGGATATTTTGGGTAGATGGATAAGGTTGCACATGGCTTAATCTTGGCCTTACACTTGCTATGCACTTGTCTTCATCTTGGCCATTGGTTGGCCTTCACTTGACCTATAAATACCCCTCTAAGTGATGAACTTTCTTCATCCAAAAATCTTTTTCTAAGTGTTAAAAATCCCTCCCCCTTTAGTGTTGAGTTCGTCCAACTCTCCCTCCTTTGAGAGTCTTGGCCGAGGGCCTCCCCCTCACTTTGTGGTGCCACTAGCCAGGGTACCCACTGACCTTGTTGTCTCGTATAAATACCCCCCTTTTGTGGTATAGAAATACTCTCCTAGTAGTGTTATAATATCCAAATACCTTGGCCCAAATACCTTGTAGTATTCCCAAAGTTACACTTGTACAAAAGCCCAAAAAATACTATTATACTTCCCTCAGTCACAAAAACGAAACCCTAAGTAAATCTTCACCCGTAGTTGAAGTTATAAGTAGAAGTTGGTTAGAACTTCTAAGGGTTGGTTGGAGCGGGTCGGAGCGCACGGAGTAGGAGCTAAACCTTGCTCAGGATCGACATATAACTCGGATAATTTTGGGCTTATCGAGGTAAACACTCTTGACCTTCTATTGTAATTGGAAATTACATGTTGTAGGAATATATAGTTGAAGTATACTATATATAGAACTGAACATTATAATTGTGCGGCAATGTCTTTTGACTTAAGCCTGAATAATACTTACGGCAATGTCTTGCGACTTAAGCCTGAATTTAAAGAGAAGCGAGCGTAATTACATAGGGTGTATTACTGATGAACTTGTGTAGCATTCTTGTGTAGTAGAATTGTACGTCGGTTAGGCGTGTTAACCCCAGTTGGCTTGGTAGCGGCCTCGATAGAGGAGGAGATTTACGCTGTTGTTGCGGGGAGAGTCTTTGCGATTTTACGTAGAATATTCTACATTGAGATCTAAAGATATTAATAGGCGCTTTGTGGCCTCTATAGGTTGTAATACTACGTGTGGAGTGATCTGCCTTGGTGAGAGTGTAGCGACGGTTTGAGGTACTTGGGCGTTTTGCTATTAGTCGATACTCGTCGCGAGGTATGTGAACCTCTTCCTATCTGTTCTAGCATGATATGTGTATAACTATGTAGTACGGTGAGCGTCGTGTGTTAAATGTATTTGATTGTCTTTAAACATAAAGTGTTATAACGGCTTTATGGGAAGTTGGTTATAACACTCTATGTAAATGAGAAATGCTTTGTGGTTTTAAAGATAAGCGGATTTGACTTATAACCGATTGGATGTAAAAGAACCTTGGAGCATTCTAAAAGATTAAGAAACCTTTTTGAAAGAAGTGTGTACTTGGTTTGAAAACATAAGAGTTATACCGACTTTATGAGAAGTTAGGTGTAACGCCAAGAGAGATAAAAAGAATGGTTTAATGGGTTAAAAGTTAAGAGACTTATTCTTAAAGGATAAGAGACTTGACTTAATATGGATGTTTGTGTGAAACCTCATTCGTGAGTAATGAGTACTTGGTTTTGGAAGGAATAATGTTTCTTGATTTGAAATCGAATGTGTATCGACAAACCACTGCAGCGTTAATAAAGGAAAATGTATTGAATAATTAAGTATTATTAAAACCAGTAGAAACCTCCATCTGCATAGAAGCTAAGATGAGACAAAATGATATTACATTTCTAGATCATGGCTGCTAATAAGATTGATTATGAACAAGAATAACCTACTCGCCTAAGGCATATGTTACTCAATTGTTTTAAAAGAGATTAAGACATTGAACTATGAACTTTTCAAAAAAGAGACTTGTGTATTTGAAATTAGGCAAACTGGAACCTTAGGGAAAAGAAAGGCATTGTGTTGTCTTAAAATGGTTTAAAGCATAAGGTGTTATAACAGCTTTATGGGAAGTTGGTTATAACGACCTTATGAAAACAAAAGAAAGGTTTTTATCATTGGTTTTAATGTGGTAACTTGACTTTTAAAAAGAAAGTATGGAAGTTGTTTTGGTTTACTTAAAAGATATAAGTCACTCTATTTTTATACTACGGGTATCGGGTGACTTTTATAAAAGGAATAAATCTCTTTAAAAGGAATTTAACGTACGTAGTACTTTAGGGTTAAAAACCGAACTTGGGCATAAAATGGAAGTACTTCGAGTTGTGTATAAACTTGCCTATGCTTGTTGTTGTGAAACTTGCTTATGCTTGTTGTGATAGCCTTTGTTGTGCAAGAATTGTGTTTCTATACTACTGGCGTCTCGATGGAGGATCGGTTGACTTGTTGAGAACTTACTTGGGCGTGGCCGTGATGTGGATAAATTCCGCAGTGCGTTCTGTTGATAGTGTTACTTTTGTTAATCGCTTTGGACATCGCGACACGATCGTGGCGCGCGGGTATGCTTCCACTTTGATTACCGCCTTGTTGTCTTATTGTTTCCCTTTGGACATCTTGTGCGATCGTGGCGCGCGGGTATGCTTCCATTTGGAATGTTGTCTTATTTGCTCCCCTTTGGACATCGACCACGATCGTGGCGCGCGGGTATGCTTCCATTTGGAATCTTTGTCTTATTGTTTCCGCTTTGGACATCTTGACCACGATCGTGCGCCGCGGGTATGCTTCCATTTGGAATGTTGTCTTATTTGTTCCCTTTGGACATCACGACACGATCGTGGCGCGCGGGTATGCTCCCATTTGGATTCTTTGTCTTGTTGTTATCATATCATGCATGCCGGTAGTGAGAAGGTACTCGCAGGCGGGATTGATGTTGTGGGCATGAGACCACGAATTGATATAAGCTATTATGTGTGTGTCTTGTAGTTTGGTTATCATACCATCTCCTGCTTTTATAGACTATTATGATTTCATTTCTGATATTTTCTGATTTCACATACTTGGTACTGTTATCGACCTCCTTGAGTGCGTTCATCTGCAGTAGGAGTACATCTTTGTCGATCCGCGTTTAGGATCTCATTTCAGCGTTTTGGGAAGCTCCGTTCCTTGGAGGCTTATCTTGGTATGTTACCACAGTGCAGTAGGTTCTTGTACATTCGGGGTATGGCGGGGCCACTGTCGTCATAGTTGTTGTATAAACTCTTATAGGTGCATGTAATTGTGTGGCGGGGTTTTGTAAAAGATTAAGCTGCTCGTTTTAAAAAAAGAGTTGTTTATATATATTTTTATTGGAAGGTAACCGTTCGGTTGACTGTTTCATTATCTTGTCTCATGTTTATGTTTAAGTTTTTATTTCATTGGTTTTCTCGATGTTGTATCACTAGGGTGCCCGGTAAGGCACGATCCACGGGCCGGATCGGGTCGTGACAAAAGTGGTATCGAGCGATTAGTCCTCGGAAAGTGTCTGACCGTGTCTAGTAGAGTCTTGATTATCGGTGTGTTGTGCACCACATCTATAATCGAGAGGCTATAGGACATTTAGGATTGGTTTCCATTCTTCTCATTACGAGATCGTCGTAAATTTGTGTTGTAAGTTGGACCCCTCGACGTATCTCGTTTTTACGATTATGCCTCCCGCAAGGCAACCGGGCCCGAGAAGGGCAAGCGGCGAGAGGAAGATACGAGTAGAAGCGTGGCGATCTCTGAGACGCGATGCACGAGCCTCGATCCTACAGTGAGGCGGAAGGACATAGGTTACAAGAGATGGCCCGATTAATGGCGGGGTTGTGGCTAGACTTGAGATAAGCCGGGCGCAGCGATTCAGTCGATGCACCGTAGTTCACCCCGGCGAGCAGATTTGAGATTACGGGATTTTACGAGGTGTAACGCGAGTTTTATGGGTCGAGGCACGAGGATGATCCGCGAGGAGTTCATCCGGCGATTCTGCGGATCGTAGAGTGATCAAGCATCGGAGACCGAGTCGGTGGTCCTAGGTTCGCATCGGCCGCGTGATACCGCGATCGATGGTTTGATTCGTGGGAAGCTGTCGGGAGAGCATGCACTTCCGGCTTTATGGGACGAGTTCTCGAGGCCTTTCTTGCACATTTCTTGCCTCGCGGATGAGGAGGGCTCGGGCGACAGATTTTTGGGGTTGCGGCGGGGCGGCGTCTGGTTGGAGTACAATGTGAGTTCGACTCATTGGCGTGCGTCCCGCATTAGTAGCTAGTATGGAGGATCGAGTGCACCGATATGTTACGAGGCTCGATGATTACCTAGCGAAGAGTTGTTCGGTGTAGCTCTTGGCCGGCATGGACATTGCCCGCATGCGAGCTTATGCACTTGGAGGCGAGGCGGAGAAATCGACGGAATGACCAAAGTCGCGAAAAGGGCGAAGCTGCGGGATCCTTTGGTGATTTTCGAGCGGAACCGCCTCGGCCAGACTAGTTATGTGCCTCGCGATGCAGTGGTCCTCTACAATCTTGAGCGTCGAGTTTTCGGGAGCGGTCGGGGCTCGAGGTTCGATTTTCGGGAGAGCGGGGTGTTAACGGTGAAGCCACCCATACCTCGTTGTGGCCGTGGTAGACTCGCGATGGGAATGTCGTGCTAGTCAGGAGTTTGTTTTACATGCGGCCAGCAGGGCCATTTTGGGAGAAATTGTCCGACCAGGGGTAGCGCTGGTAGGATAGCACAGACTACGGGATCGGTTGCGGGTTCTTCACCTCCCATAGTCAGGCAGGATGTTCATACACCAGTGGGCCACGGTAGAGGTCGCGGTGGAAGTTCCCAGTTTTAGCGGTCCTCTGAATCGCCTAGTTTCAGGTATATCATTAACCCTGTAGATACTTGTATGTATTGATGTTAATGATGTGTTAAGTGTTATGTTCGGATAGCTTTGTGCTATAGTGTGATTTAAAAATCTTGTTAGTGTGAGATGGAAGTGGTAGCTTCCATGATGTGTTCCGTGTCGAGGAGCGGAAGTTGGCGCTACAGTGGGTCGGGTTGGGGCCATGTTGCGGGCCAACCCGCGTCCCGTTTCGAGGAAGGGTCAGCTGGGTGGTCGCGGTGGCGAGTCACGAGGTGCTAGGCCCAGTTTAGATGACCATCGTATGAGTTCATAGATATGTTCGACGAGAATCGGTTCGTGAAGGCGAGAATGGCCTTAGAGGAAATCGAGGGTAGTAAGATGACCAAGTTTGGAGGTAGTAACTCGAGGTTGGAAAGCGAAACGTTGGCGGAAGTGTGATGCGGATACTAGAAAGAGCTCGAGTGTTAGAGAAAGTGCGTCGAGATAGGGGAGAAGTGAGCGTGTGATCGTTTCTTTTGTGAAATGTAGGTAAGAAGGAGTATATTTTAGACCTTGGTGGGGACTTTTGTGCTAAGCGAGGTGGTTCCTCGTTGGCGTGGATTTGGGTTTCTTGGCGCATGTTATTTTTGTGGCGGTGTGGCATGTTTGATTCGTAAGTATAGTAGTGAAGACTATCTTGGCCTTGCGTTTGTTTGAGACTTAGAAGGAACATTCGGGACGAATGTTTCTAAGGAGGAGAATGTTATACCCGTATTTCAGTATATGCGTGGGGGCGTGCGTAGAAATTTTCGAACTTCTTTAGGCTTGGCGAATTCTTTTTGTGCCTGACACGGTTAGAGTCGTTTTTTAAAGCGTTTTCCACGACTTTCGTAGGGAATTTCCGCTATGTCATTTATAATTTTTGCGGATTTTTAGAGAGGCGTAACATTTTGGACCAACAAGAGGCGACTTGTCACCCTCTAATTGGTGAAGGTTGGCGGACGAGAATGGGGAGTGTGGCACGTTTTTTGTGTTGAATTGGTGGTCAAGGAGTTGGTAGGATATTTTGGGTAGATGGATAAGGTTGCACATGGCTTAATCTTGGCCTTACACTTGCTATGCACTTGTCTTCATCTTGGCCATTGGTTGGCCTTCACTTGACCTATAAATACCCTCTAAGTGATGAACTTTCTTCATCCAAAAATCTTTTTCTAAGTGTTAAAAATCACTCCCCCTTTAGTGTTGAGTTCGTCCAACTCTCCTCCCCCTCCTTTGAGAGTCTTGGCCGAGGGCCTCCCCCCTCCCCCTTTGTGGTGCCCTAGCCAGAGGTACCACTAGCCTTGTTGTCTCGTATAAATACCCCCCTTTTGTGGTATAGAAATACTCTCCTAGTAGTGTTATAATGTCCAAATACCTTGGCCCAAATACCTTGTAGTATTCCCAAAGTTACACTTGTACAAAAGCCCAGAAAATACTATTATACTTCCTCGATCCACAAAAACGAAACCTAAGTAAATCTTCACCGTAGTTGAAGTTATAAGTAGAAGTTGGTTAGAACTTCTAAGGGTTGGTTGGAGGCGGAGTCGGAGCGCACGGAGTAGGAGCTAAACCTTGCTCAGGATCGACATATAACTCGGATAATTTTGGGCTTATCGAGGTAAACACTCTTGACCTTCTATTGTAATTGGAAATTACATGTTGTAGGAATATATAGTTGAAGTATACTATATATAGAACTGAACATTATAATTGTGCGGCAATGTCTTTTGACTTAAGCTGAATAATACTTACGGCAATGTCTTGCGACTTAAGCTGAATTTAAAGAAGAGAAGCGAGCTGTAATTACATAGGACTGTATTACAGTAGACTTGTGTAGCATTACTGTGTAGTAGAATGGTACACGGCCGGTTAGACGTGTTAACCCCCCCCCTGGTTGGCTTGGTAGCCGGCCTCGATAGAGGAGGAGATTTCCGTTGTTGCGGGAGAGTCTTTGCCGAATTTTACGTAGAATATTCTACATTGAGATCTAAAGATATTAATAGGCTTTGTGGCCTCTATAGGTTGTAGTACTACGTGTGGGTGATCTGCTTGGTGAGAGTGTAGCGAGACGGTTTGAGGTACTTGGGCGTTTTGCTATTAGTCGATACTGTCGCGAGGTATGTGAACCTCTTCCTATCTGTTCTAGCATGATATGTGTATAACTATGTAGTCACGGTGACGTCGTGTGTTAAATGTATTTGATTGTCTTTAAACATAAAGTGTTATAACGGCTTTATGGGAAGTTGGTTATAACGACTCTATGTAAATGAGAAATGCTTTGTGGTTTTAAAAGATAAGCGATTTGACTTATAACCGACTGGATGTAAAAGAACCTTGGAGTATTCTAAAATATTAAGAAACCTTTTTGAAAGAAGTGTACTTGGTTTGAAAACATAAGAGTTATACGACTTTATGAGAAGTTAGGTGTAACGCCTTAAGAGAGATAAAAGAATGGTTTAATGGGTTAAAAGTTAAGAGACTTATTCTTAAAGAATAAGAGACTTGACTTAATATGGATGTTTGTGTGAAACCTCATTCGTGAGTAATGAGTACTTGGTTTTGGAAGGAATAATGTTTCTTGATTTGGAAATCGGAATGTGTATCGACAAACCATGCGGCGTTAATAAAGGAAAATGTATTGAATAATTAAGTATTATTAAAACCAGAGAAACCTCCATCTGCATAGAAGCTAAGATGAGACAAAATGATATTACATTTCTAGATCATGGCTGCTAATAAGATTGATTATGAACAAGAATAACCTACTCGCCTAAGGCATATGTTACTCAATTGTTTTAAAAGAGATTAAGACATTGAACTATGAACTTTTCAAAAAGAGACTTGTGTATTTGAAATTAGGCAAAGCTGGAACCTTAGGAAAATAAAGGCATTGTGTTGTCTTAAAATGGTTTAAAGCATAAGGTGTTATATGACTTTATGGGAAGTTGGTTATAACGACCTTATGAAAACAAAAGAAAGGTTTTTATCATTGGTTTTAATGTGGTAACTTGACTTTAAAAAAGAAAGTATGGAAGTTGTTTTGGTTTACTTAAAAGATATAAGTCACTCTATTTTTATACTACGGGTATCGGGTCACTTTTATAAAAGGAATAAATCTCTTTAAAAGGAATTTAACGTACGTAGTACTTTAGGGTTAAAAACCGAACTTGGGCATAAAATGGAAGTACTTCGAGTTGTGTATAAACTTGCCTATGCTTGTTGTTGTGAAACTTGCTTATGCTTGTTGTGATAGCCTTTGTTGTGCAAGAATTGTGTTTCTATACTACCGCGTCTCTCGATGGAGGATCGATTGACTTGTTGAGAACTTACTTGGACGTGGCCAGGCGGTGTGGATAAATTCCGCAGTGCGTTCTGTTGATAGTGTTACTTTTGTTAATCGCTTTGGACATCTCGACCACGATCGTGGCGCGCGGGTATGCTTCCACTTTGATTACCGCCTTGTTGTCTTATTGTTTCCCTTTGGACCTACTGACACGATGCGTAGCGCACGGGTATGCTTCCACTTTGATTACCGCCTTGTTGTCTTATTGTTTCCCTTTGGACATCTTGACCGCGATCGTAGCGCGCGGGTATGCTTCCATTTGGAATGTTGTCTTATTTGCTCCCTTTGGACATCCGACACGATCGTAGCGCTGCGGGTATGCTTCTATTTGGAATCTTTGTCTTATTGTTTCCCTTTGGACATCTTGACACGATCGTAGCGCGCGGGTATGCTTCCATTTGGAATGTTGTCTTATTTGTTCCCTTTGGACATCTTGACACGATCGTAGCGCGCGGGTATGCTCCCATTTGGATTGTTGTCTTGTTGTTATCATATCATAGCTGCGGTAGTGAGGAAGGTACTCCAGGCGGGATTGATGTTGTGGGCATGAGACCACGAATTGATATAAGCGTTATGTGTGTGTCTTGTAGTTTGGTTATCATACATCTCCTGCTTTTATAGACTATTATGATTTCATTTACTGATTTTCTGATTTCACATACTTGGTACTGTTGTCTTGACCTCCTTGAAGCTGCGTTCATCTGCGCAGTAGTACATCGGCTGTCGATCCCCGCGTTTAGGATCTCATTTCAGCGTTTTGGGAAGCTCCGTTCCTTAGGAGGCTTATCATTGGTATGTTACCACCACAGTGCAGCAGGTTCTTGTACATTCGGGGTATGGCGGGGCCACTGTCGTCATAGTTGTTGTATAAACTCTTAGAAGTGCATGTCTTTGTGTGGGCGGGGGTTTTGTAAAAGGATTAAACTGTTCGTTTTAAAAAAATGAGGTGTTTAGATATATTTTTATTGGAAGGTAACCGTTCGGTTGGCCTGTTTCATTATCTTGTCTCATGTTTATGTTTAAGTTTTTATTTTCGCTGGTTTTCTCTGATGTTGTATCACTAGGGTGCCCGGGGTAAGGCACCAGTCACGGGCCCGGGATCGGGTCGTGACACCTCTGCTCAGTGTATGGCGGAGGCTCGGTGCAAGTAGTCTCGATGGCCGCTGCTGCTCCAGACTCTGCTGGGGTTGACGACATCGCGGAACTCGTCGCCCTAAACATTATCTCAGGTAAGGTCGGGGCCTGTGCCCGGGTAACCCTCGGTGTCCTACTAGTAATTCCCTCCGCTGCCTTGCCCTTCTGGGCCACGGTTGCCTTGCGTGGAGGCATAACTGATACATACAAAATTCACGTCAGAGGGAAGTTCAACCTATAACACGGCTCTATTGCACGATCTTAGAGTGAAAGAAATGGAAACCAATCCTAAATATCCTGCGGCCTCCTGATTATAGATGTGGTGCACAACACACCGATAATCAAGACTCTACTAGATACGACCTGTAGACCCTTTCCGAGGATTAACTGCTCTAATACCACTTTTGTCACGACCCGACCCCGGATCCGTGACCGGTGCCTTAACCCGGGCACCCTTGTGACACAACATCAGAGAAAACCAGCGGAATATAAACTCATAATAAACAATCATAATGATATAAATAGTCTAGCCCAAAATGGCTACCCCAAAAGTACATAAAACCAAACAGTTACATCCTTAAACAAACTAAGTTATGACAAGACTACAGGCCTCTAAGAAGGAGTAACACTATGACGGGACAGGGCCCCGTCATGCCCCTGAATGTACAAAACATCAACAACACCAGGGAGAACCATACCAAAAGTCGAGCCTCCGAAGAAATGGAGCTCCTGACACCTGAGTAAAAGATCCTAGAATGAGGATCTACCACCTGCTTTCCCTTAACTGCGGCATGAACACATCCCCCGAGGAAGGGGGTCAATACACAACGTACCAAGTATGTAAAACTGGAAAATACTGTAGTAATATCATAAGTCAAAAATAAGCTGGAGTCATAGATAAAAATCAATTTCCTTGCACTGCGCCTTACTAACAATGAGAGTAACAAGTATAAATCTTATAGCATAAAAATAGGAGGCTCACGATCAAAACAGGGTACCTCGCCCGTAGTATCATTAAGCAATCCTACTCCTGGGACTATTTCACCCGCATGGGTCCTGTGGACCCGCATGAGGTCATCCGCCTCGTCATGGGACTATTTCACCCGCATGAGACTATTTCACCCGCATGGATCCTGTGGACCCGCGTAGTACCATCGCCGTACTCGCGTGGGACTATTTCACCCGCGTGGATCACGTGGTGGGATCCGCATGAGTGCAAGTGCCGCACTCGCATCATGGGTAGCAAATCCATGGCATAAATAATAACCCGGGGTTTACCCCGTAATAATATAAATATATAACATAGCTCATCCGGCTATCATACATAACATAAGCACTACCAGCCAATCATATCATACATAAGCACTACCGGCCTATCATATCATACATAAGCACTACCGGCCTATCATATCACAACATAAGCACTACCGGCCTATCATAACATAAGCACTACCGGCTTATCATAACATAAGAAATTTAAGAAATCCCCTAACTTCTTATTAACATTATTAATATATCCTCTCATTTTAGTATCCTAAGGCACTAACATGTCTTTTAATAGAAAATACGGGAATTCAACCCAAGTACCATGTACTTCTAACTTTTTAAGAAATAACTCTTTTTATACAAAAATTCCAAGATACTAATCACCATAGTATCAAGTTACGATTTCTTTCAAGACAAGTCACATTTCCTTTTAGAAATATAATAGGCTTCTAAAACAAGTGACTTCATTTCCTTTAAAACCTTAGGCAACCAATGCCTAAAAATCAATTCACCTTTCTTAGTTTCAAATCCTTTACCCGTACTTGTTTTAATTAGAGTAAACCTTTCTTTGTGAACCTTTCAAGAAAACTAATATAACCAACTTCCCATAAAGTCATTATATTAGCGTTATCCCTTTGTCAAATACATTTTCTCTAAATCCAAGGGACTTATACTTTTGAAATGAAACAAGTATCATATACTTTTAAAACAAGTGAAAGATATCAAATCTTGTACGTCTACCGTACTACATAGGTACAACTACTCATGCTCAAGAGATAGGAAAGTTCCACATACCTCTTCGGTTAATCCACTTGCTAAGTCCGAAATACCGCACGTAATATGTCAACCTATAATGACCATAATATGTTTATTAACCCCTAATTTCAATGTAGAAATATTCCAAGTTCAAGTTACTAATTCCTAAGGAAATTTGGGCAGCATTTCCTTTGTTTCTACATACTTTGCCACCTTTTTCAAGGCCGAATTCAATATCCAAACGCCACATTTAAGGCCCAACAATCCCACATTTCAAAGGGGATTACACAACCAAACTTAGGTGTGTAAAATTCTGCCCCAATAGGTAAAACAATACACTTAACAATTCTAAAGTAGTTTGTAGGCTACAAATGCTCATAATATCTCTTTAACCAATATTTCATATCCAAACCATTTTTCTTACATGCAATGATTCTAAGAGCATTATTTACTACTACAAATTCCTTATTCTTCACATGCAACACCAATAACTAGCTACAAAAGAAGAAATGTTAACTTTGGAGCTTTAGCCAAAACTATTCCAACAATTTTGCTAGCCTCCTTTTCAAGAATACCACCACAATAACCTCCACAAGCTTGCAAATAACTTTCCTTCTTAACACCCTTTTCAGATTTTCCTTAAGCTTGGAGTTTCTCTTGATTTTCTAGAGAGAAGGGAGAGCTTTTTAGCTTAGAGAGAGAGAGAGAGATGAAAGATGAAAGATGACCAAGTCTTCAAGACTTGGTCAATATAAGGCATGCAACATTTCAGATGAGGGGGACACTTGTCACCCACTCATGACCTCTTTTAGAACAAAAGCGATGCGAAATTTCCACTAACTCGCAGATCCGCCTGGCGCGCGGCCTGCGATCGGCGTCGCGGCTGAAACTCTGCCGCTTCTTAGGACTTTCGCGCCGCGGCCTGCTTCCGGCGCGCGGCGAAACTCAGCGACCACCGAATCTTCCAGCGCGCACGTCTTCGGTGCCGCGGCCTACAATCACCGCTTGGCGCGCCCACCTGCAGCGCGCGGCCGCTGAAACCCCGACGCGGTCGGACCGAACCACGGGGTATAACATTTTGTAAGAACAGAGATGTACTGTTTTATTTTTGTATTATGTATATGTTACGAAAGGCGGCCTTATCGGCTAGCCGGTTGATGTCTATTGTCTAAGTATGATTATTATTTTTAGGAGTTCTGTATGTTCCGCTGCTATTCTCTGATGTTTACCTGAAAGGGGTGCCCAGGTAGGGCACCAGTTGCGGGCCCGGGGTCGGGTCGTGACAATCAAATCCTAGCTTATTAACGTGGAATAATACTAAGTGCTAGGTCTCTTATTCTACAGAAATTTGGGCAACACTTCCTTTGTTTCTACGTACTTTTCCACCTTTATCAAGGCCCGAAATTAATAACCAACATGCCACATTTAAGGCGCAACAAACCAGCAATTCAAAGGGGATTACACGCCTGAACATGACGTGTAAAATTCTGCCCCACAATGTATACAAAACAGTCCATAATTACATCAATATTTAGGATAAGATATGAAGCCTTTTGCACCTTTTTTCACATTTATTCCTTAGGACTTTCACTAGCCAATTCTACCACATTAATCATATATATAACCACCCAATTCCTGAATATATACAAGTCTAAAACAACCCGTAAAACTGTGCCAAAATATTCCAAATTCTAGCCCATTCTCGGCTTCTAACAACCACAACATAAACCTTCATTAAATCCATTATACTTCAAGTCATACTTCCACACTTATACATAATTCATACCAAAATTTAATGACATGACTCCCTTCAACATATAACATGTAATTAACGAAGGTAACAACGACATTAATCAACGAACGCTTAAGGCGACAAAACTTTCCAAAATTCTAGGCCATTTCGGCAATTTCAAAATATAACAACAAGTATTAATTTCCCATTTCCTTTTCAATCCAAGTTGTTATTCTAACATGTTATATAGTCGCAATCAATTTTAACAACTATAATCCCTTTCTTATATAACATGCGACGATTAAAACTCTCGACCAAATTGATTTCCCATTTTAATGGCTAACATGCCAATCTCGGATTTTAAGCTTCCTAATTCCATAACATTTATCAATCTTCATTCTAAATATCACATGCTCATATATCAACTACTACAACATGAAATCTTGAATTACAATAGCAAGACGAAGATTATTACCTCTTTAAGCCCAAATACAATCCAAAACCTAAAGTCGATCCTTAGCAACTTTAGCTCCTCTTCTCGACGTTCCAATCCCCTCCAAGTAACCCTTAGAAGCTTGTGAAGAACTCCTCTTCAAGTTCCAACTTCAAAGTTGAAGAACACCTTAGGTTTTCATGTTGCGACTAACGTAAAAACGTAGTTTTTCCGGGATTTTTGTGTTGGGATATCCTTAGAATACCTCTAGGGATCTTGGGTTTGAATATTGGGAATTATCATCAACAAATGAAGAATTTTGTCTTCCAAGAGGGCTCAAAACCGAGAGCCTCTCAAACTTGCACAAGGTCTCAAGTATGGAATTTGTCTTGCTACTAGTGTAGATAAATACTAAAATCAAGGGCTTGGATCAAGGAAAATGTGTGGCTAGGATTGGGTCAATTATAATCAATAATGTCAAGCTTCCACTTGTTTATTGACTTAGTCAATTCTTTTATTCATCTAACATAAGCATGTGGAGGGTGACACGTGTCGCCCTCCCATTGGTCCATAATATTTCGTTTCCCAAAATTTCCATAATTGGTCAAAATATTGGAAACCTCGTGGGCCCCACAAAAACGTAAAATTTCTCGGGTGGGCCCCACATATCCAACTCTGAAAATAAAGTTTCATAGTTCCGATAAATTCCAACAGTCTCAAATAACAATTATGAGAACCCAATTCTCATTAACGAACAATTTTCCTTCCCGAGGTTCGGAATATTTTTCCTTTGGAAAACAATTCTTTCTTTCGTTCAAATTTTTAAGTCTTGTGTTCTCGCTTCTATTCTCGTATACATGTCCTGGAATTACGGAGTGTAACAGATGTAATACTTCATTATATAACATAACCCGACCCATTTTGGGGATCGATGTATCGATGCAACCATTCTTTTATATGACCTAACCCGGCCCTTTATTGAGGGACTCGAGGTATCAATGCAACCATTCTTTTTATAATCATCATTTGTCTCTCCATAATATCATTATAAATGAACTTCCATTTTAGAAAACCCAAGGTATTATCACATCTTTCATTTTAGAAAACCCAAGGTATTATCACATCTTTCATTTTAGAAAACCCAAGGTATTATCACATCTTTCATTTTAGAAAACCCAAGGCAATACCATGCCTTTCTTTTTAGAACAACCAAGGCAATATCATGCATTCCTTTTTTAGAAAAACCAAAGAAATACCATGCATTCCTTTTTTAGAATAACCAAGACAATACCATGCCTTCATTTTTAGAAAAACCAAGGCAATACCATGCCTTCCTTTTTAGAATAACCAAGACAATATCATGCATTCCTTTTTAGAAAAACCAAGGCAATGCCATGCCTTCCTTTTTAGGAAAAAACCAATAAAACTATGTACGTCCGCCTTACACTTACTTTATATAAATATCATGTAATATTAGGTACTTGAAACCCAATAGTACCATGTACGTCTGTCGTACATCCTTTCCTTATAAAACCTCAAGATACTAGCACTTGTAGCATCAAAACACTTTTTCTTTTCAAATCAAGTAACTTATACTTTTCAAATCAAGTAACTTATACTTTTAAAATCAAGTCACTTATTCTTTTAAAATCAAGTAACTTATACTTTTCAAATCAAGTAACTCATACTTTTCAAATCAAGTCACTTATTCTTTTCAAATCAAGTAACTTATACTTTTCAAATCAAGTAACCCATACTTTTAAAATCAAGTCACTTATTCTTTTCAAATCAAGTAACTTATACTTTTCAAATCAAGTAACTCATACTTTTCAAATCAAGTTACTCCTTCATATACCACAAAGAATACGAATTCATTTAAAACATGTACGTCCACCGTACACTCATTTTATAAAGTTCATGCCCAAAGAAAGATAGGTAGAGTTGACATACCTTTTAGGCTATTCCACACGCTAAGTAGACTACGCCACAAGTAGTACTTCAACCTATAACTGTTATACCTCGTATTTCCAGAGTATGTACGTGAGGGCGTACGTACAAAAGATTAAGCCTTAAGTTAGGCAAGGGATGAAAAATTTGTGCACAACCCCCGAAAAGAATTGTTTTCCGACGAAAAGTTTTCCGAACCTTGCGAAGGGAAAATTACGGTTGCGACATTTATTATTTTTGCGGATTTTTCCGAGAGATGAAATATTTTGGACCAACGAGAGGGTGACAAGTGTCACCCTCAAGTGGACGGCATTGTGGGCATTCTTGGCACGTTTTTGGTCAAGGATTAGGTAGGATATTTTTGTGATATTTTTGTGGTAGATGGATAAGGTACACTTGCCCAAATCCCCACCCTCCACTTGCCCTCCACTTGCCTTAATCTTGGCCATTGATTGGCCTATAAATACCCCCCCCCCCTTAGTTGAAGACTTCTTCATCCACAAACATTTTCCAAGTCTTAAAATCCTCCCCCTCTTAGTTGTAGTTTTCGTCCAAGCCTCCCCCCCTTCCTAGTAGAGCTAGCCGAAACACCCCATCCCCCTTTGTGAAGCCTTGGACGAAACATCCCCCCATTTTCCTAGTTGTTCTCGTGAAATACCCCCCCCCCCCCTTGGTAGAAAAGTATTCTCCAAGTATTGTTACTATTCAAAATACCTTGGCCCAAATACCTTGTAGTATTCCAAGGTTACCCTATACTAAAAGCCCGAAATACTACTATACTTCCCTTGAGAACAAAAGCGAAACCACAGGAAAAACTTCATAGTTGGTTGAAGTATTAGTAGAAGTGGTTTGGGAACTTCTAAGGGTTGTTTGGAGCGGGTTGGAGCGCCCAGAGTAGGAGCTAAACGTTGCTCAGGATCGACATTAAATCTTGGATAATTTTGGGCTTATCGAGGTAAATACTCTTGTCCTTCTATTGTAATTGGAAATTACATACTGTAGTAGTATAGAAGTGAGTATAAGATATATAGAAGGATATTAAAGAAGAGAATTGAACTGAAATCACATCAGAAGAATATTAAAGAAGAAGATTGAACTGTACTTACATGGGTGTATTCTGATGAACTTGTGTAGTTTAACGGGTAGGGAAGTGCTGCCCGATTTTCCGTAGAATAGAGAACCCTCTGCTTAGAATATTCTACAGAGTAGTCTAGACGTTGATAGACATATATGGCCTTTATAGGTTGAAAGTTCTGCGAGTAGCATGTTCTACTTGAAAGGTGGACAAGGCTATTCGGGTTTTAGCCGTGGAGCGTTTTGCTATTTGTCGATAATCGTCGCGAGGTATGTGATTCTTCCTATCCTCTTGAGCATGATATTTTAAAAGAATATATATAGTACGGTAGACGTACGTGTGTTAACTGAACGTGGTTTTACTGCGATTTCTTTTGACTTGAGTCTAAATAATAAGAATCTTGAAGTATTTCAAAAGAATTAAGAATCGTTTTTGAAAGAAGAGTAATACTTGGTTTTAAAAGCTTAAGAGTTGTACTAGCTTTATGGGAAGTTAGGTATAACGACTTAAGAGAGATAAAAGGAACGGTTTACTTAATTGTTTATGAACGCCTTATATTGATTTCGAAAATGAGAATAAGTATCGAACAAACCACTGCAGTGCTAATAAAGGGAAATGTATTGACTAATTAAGTATTATTAAAACCAGTAGAAACCTTCATATGCATAGAAGCTAAGATGAGACAAAATGATATTACATTTCCTAGATCATGGCTGCTTTAATAAGATTGTTATGAACAAGAATAACCTACTCACACATAAGACATATGTTTCTCAAATTGTTTTAAACGTGAATTATATTATTAAGTGATTAAGACTATGAACTACGAAACCTTTCGAAAATAAGAGACTTGTGTAATTGAACTTAGGCAAACTTGAACTTTTGGAAAAGAAGGTTGTTACTTTTCTTTAAAAAGGGAAATTGTTTTGGTTTACTTAAAAAGATAGTCACTCTATTTTTTAATACTACGGGTATCGTGTGACTCTTGTGAAAGAAACATGATCTTTTTAAAGAGATAATGTATGAAGTACTTTGGGGATAAAAACCCGAACTTATTGGCATAAAATAGAAATTACCTTGTGTGAATAACTTGACTATGTTGGTTTGTGATAGCCTTGTAATACTTTCTTGTTGATTTGATAAGTAAACATGTTAGGATGCTACGTGTGTTAGTGTCTTGTGATGGTTGTGTAAGGGGGTTTCCCTTGTTGTGCTTATGTTGTTTAACGATAAGCCGTTATGTTAGTATTATATCACTCGCTCTTGACATGATATACCGGGGTTAAGTCGCCACGTCGAGGTACACCTCGGCGATCAATGTGACTATGATTCGAGAATACCTCATGCGGGTCGGGGACTATGCGAGCTCTGAGTTCGTGTTAGTGTGCGGTCTATGTGGCCATGCGGACTACGAGTCGGGGCGATGCCGAGAGTAGCTACCTCGATGCGGGAATACCTCATGCGGGCTATGTGTGGCCTATGCGGGCTGCGGAAGTTCGAGGATTAGGCGCGCACATTGATCTGCGGGTGAGTGGCGGCCGATCATGTGGCGGTCTAGAAAGACCTCGTGATACAGTTTATGGCATTGTTGGTACTGTGGGTTTTAATAGTCGGATATGCCTTCGTACTTACCCCGTACGATTTTATTATGACACAGGTGGGACCTAGTGTTCATGTGTATTCCTTGGTGTTTTTATATCATGGACTGCCGGCAGTGAGGAAGGAATTCCACGGGCATGATTGATATTGTGGGCATGAGACCCATGGTTATATTTGAGTGATGACTTTAAAGGCGTGAGTCCCTGACTTGACATGACTGCTTACATTTTGTGTATCGTAAATTGGTTATCATATATGTCTTCATTTTATATAGACTATTATGATTTCATTTCTGATATTTTGATTCGCATACTTGGTACTGTTATGCGACCTCCTTGGGGTGCGTTCATCTGCGCGGTAGAGGTACACGATCGTCGATCCTCGCTCTTAGGATCACAGTTCAGCGTTTTGGGAAGCTCTGTTTCTCCGGAGGCTTATCTTTGGTATAGTCCCCTGTTGTTGTAGGTGCTTACATTCAGGGGTATGGCGGGGCCCTGTCCCATCGTTGTTATTCTAACATTCTTAGAGGTCTGTAGTACTGTTGTGGGCAGAGTTTGTAAAAGGGATGTAACCGTTCGTGTTAAGATTTTTATATATATATGCCGAAAGGCAACTGTTTCTCATTTCATGTCTTGTTTTATATTCCGCTGATTTCTCTGATGTATGACTACTTGGGTGCCCGGGAAGGCACGATCCACGAGCCGGGCAGTCGTGACAAAAGTGGTATCAGAGCAGTTAATCCTCGGAAAGTGTCTACAGACCGTATCTAGTAGAGTCTTGATTATCGGTGTGTTGTGAACCACACCAATAATCAGGAGGCTATAGGATATTTAGGATTGGTTTCCATTCTTCTCACTCTGAGATCGTGCCTTAGAGTTGTGTTATAAGTTGGACCCCTCTAACGTATTTCTTTCCGTACGATTATGCCTCCGCCAGCGCAACCGGGCCCGAAGGCAAAGCGATCGAGAGGCTGAAGTAGAAACCTGAGAGGTTACGAGCCAGCCCAATCATCACTGGTGGTGCTTCTTTCGGGAGTTCTGCGATGTCGCCACCCAGAAGTTTAGCACAATGGCATCGATTCTCTGCGGCCATGATATCCGGGCGTTGATTCGCCGACGATGGCGAAGTATGAATTGCAAAGAGCGACCACATTACTAGCTATGGATTTAGCAACCCAGAGTATATTATGCCGATTTATCATGGGTCTTGATGACTATCTAAGAGAGGTTGTGCAAGAGTAGCTCTTGATCGAGCATGAGCATGGCTGCGTGCGGGCTTATGCGCAGGTAGAAAGCGTAAGGATCGGCGGGTTAGCCAAGATCAGCGAAGAGGCCGTAAGCAGGTCCTTTGGTAACTTTGGCGAATCGCCTCACGTGAGCTGGATATCGCCTCCTCCGGTCGCAGTGGTCCTCGCGGGGTTCGGGACGTTCGGTATGCAGGAGTTGGTCGAGCTCGTGACTTCTGGTTCACGATACACGTAGGTTCCGGCCACGGATTGATTTTCCTCAGTGTTCGCAGTGTGGCAGGCGTCATCCCGGGGAATGTCGTCTTTTTGTTGGTGCTTGTTTTACCTGCGGCCTTCAGGGCCATGTGTCGAAAGGATGTCCTAGTAGGAGAGATGTAAGTAGGAGGACTCAGCCTACCAGATCAGTTGTGGATTCAGTGGTTCGGAGAGGAAGGGGTGTTAGCCAGAGGAGGCCACCCCCACCTCGGCGTGGCCGTTGTGGTAGGTGTCATTGTGGGGAGTGTCGTACTTCTTCGACAGCTTGTTATGCTTGCGGCCAGCAGGGCCATTTTGCGAGAAATTGTCCGACCAGAGGTGGCGCGGATGTAGAGACTCGACGCCCGAGGATCAGTGGCTAGTTCATCACCTTCCCTAGCTATGCACCCAACGGGGCAGGATTGATTAGAACGACAAAGGGGAGTGAAGCAGTGGATACAGGTATATCCTTAACCCTCATGAGATTAGTATGTGTGACAAGATGAGTAGATCTTAAGTGTTATGTTCAGATAGCATTGTGTTAACTGTGATTAGAAATCATGGATTAGTTAAAAGGGTAAGATTGGGGATAGGGAAAATGTGAGACTTAGAATGTTATACGTGGAGACCTTAGAGGCAAGGCCATCTCGAGTAAAAGATTTATTTTTATGTTTGACCCTTATCGGAGTGCATAGTACACGTGAGATATACTGGTGTGATAAGTACCTGAGTGGTATGAAATGAAAGAGGGTAGTTGAGCTAAGAAGACCGCTAGGTTTTCGTGACTCGGTGGTGAGATTGTTCCGGATTGTGGAACAAGAGCTTGGCGCAAAGTGGGTCGGGTTGAGGCCATGTCGCGGGTCAACCCGCAGCCCGGTTTGGGGTGGGGTCAATTCGATGTGGTCCCGCCAGGTGGTGGGGTCATGAGGGTGATAGGCCCAAGTTTAGTTAACCAGTCTGAGTTCGTGGATGCGTTCGACCGATGGTCGGGCGATGAGGTCAGCCCATCTTGTCTTCGATCGGGGCCGTTTACTCGGCGAGAGGTTAAGCGAGATGTTATATCGGGAAGGTTGTAAAGCTGCACGAGGTGCCTACTATCACCTTATGACAGGCAGTGGAGCCCAGGATACGGCTAGTTCTTTTTCCGAAGTTTTACCAGCGGGGTTAGGAACTCAGTGCGTCTCGATGATCGCATTCGCCTCGGGCGGTGTTTGGATTTCAGGGGTAGCTGTGAGGATTGTTGCCTCCTGTTGAGGGAGTGTTTTATAGCTACCATTTCAGTATTCGGATGTCGCATTATGAAGCCTTGTATGGGCGGTAGTGTAGGTTGTCGGTCGATTGGTTCGATGTTGGCAAGGTTCAGATAGTTGGTTCATACTTGTTTCGGCAGGATGTGGATAGGTTGAAACTTATCCAGAAGAGGTTATTGGCAGCTCAGAGTCAACAAAAGTCGTGCGGATAATCGGCGACGATGCTTGGAGTTCAGATTGACGGTGGGTCTTCTTGAAGGTACCACCCCGGAAAGGGTGTGACGAGTTTTGGAAAACAGAGGAAACTTAGCCTGAGGTACTTGGAACGTTTTCAGATCCTTTGGAGGATAGGCCAGGTTGCCTATAAGTTAGCTTTGCCGTCCGACGTGGGAGGCAGTGCATCCGGTCTTTCTTATTGCTACGTTCAGAAAAATATCGGAGATCCATCCAGAGTGTTCCCAGTTAATGATGACCAAGTTGGAGATAGTAACCCCGAGATTTTGGAAACTGAAGCAATAACGGAAAGGTGGTACGTATAGTAGGAAGAGTTCGAGGGTACGACGAGAAAGGGGAGAAGCGAGCATAGGTTAAGAGAATAGAAGTGATCATTTCTTATGTGAAGTAAATGTGCGAAGGGAGTATCTTTTAGCCCTTGAAGTGGGAGCTTTTGTGATGCTAGAGGTGGTTCCTTGTGGACTTGGATTTAAGTATTTGCGCGTGTTGTATTGTGGCCATGTGTGGCATTTGCAAACCGATTAAGCTATGAGGAACTTTATCGTTATCTGTCTTGAGAAGGAACATTCGGGACGAATGTTTCTAAGGAGGGGAGAATGTTATACCCCGTATTTCCAGAATATGTACGTGAGGGCGTACGTACAAAAGTTAAGCCTTAAGTTAGGCAAGGGATGAAAAATTTGTGCACAACCCCCGAAAAGAATTGTTTTCCGACGAAAATTTTTCCGAACCTTGCGAAGGGAAAATTACGGTTGCGACATTTATTATTTTTGCGGATTTTTCCGAGAGATGAAATATTTTGGACCAACGAGAGGGTGACAAGTGTTACACCCCGGAAATTCCAGGATATGTTTATAAGAACGTACGTAAGAACTCAAAAATGTTAAGATTAGAGACGAGTAAAAATTTATCGGAATTATGGAATTGTCGGAAAACTAAATATTGCGACGAATGGGAGGGCGACACGTGTCACCCCCTAATGGCCTTAGACGAATTGGGACATGGATACAATGGTCATTTGACCACTAATGAGATGATCAAGTCTTGCAAAGACTTTGGCTTGATAAGTTTGACTAAGTCAAGAAGTCAATAGCTTGAGATAATTGACCACATCTTGACCTTCCATTTGGATGAATCCTAGCCCTTGTTTTATTTATTTATACCACTACTAGTGCAAGACTAGTCTCCATACTTAGAATTGTTTTTCAAGAATTGAGAGAAAATCAAAGTGAGGCTCACGGCAATAGCAAGGGTTTGAAGAGAAATTTTTTGTTTGTTGTCCAATAAGCCCCATATTTTAAACCAAGGTACCTAAGGGTATTGTAAGTGTATCTCAATAGAAAGATCCCGGAAAAGTGGTGTTTTTGTATTAGTCGCAAGGCGGAGAGTTAAGGAGTTCTTCAACTTTGAAGTTGGAACTTGAAGATGAGTTCTTCATAAGCTTCTAAGGGTTGCTTGGAGTGGATTGGAACGTCGAAAGGAGGAGCTAAAGTTGCTAAGGATCGGCTTGTAGTCTTGGATCATATTTGGGCTAAATGAGGTATAATCTTCGTCTTACTTTTGTAATTGAAGATTCCATGTTATTATAAGTTAGAAATGATCATGTGATATGTGTTATGAAGTTTGATAAGTGTTATGGAAATTTGGAAGCTCAAATCCGAAAATGACATGTTTAGTCATTTGAAATTGAAATACAATTTGGTCGATATTAGAATCGTCGCATGTTTACCTACTTAAGGATTGTAGTAGTTATAATCAATTGTGGCTAGATAACATGTTATATTAAACCACTTGGATTGAAAATAAATTGGAAGAAGAATTGGTATTGTTGCCCAAATTGCCGAATTGACATTGTAGTTTAGACTAGTTTGTTATATATTGTGGGGCGGAATTTTACATGTCTTGATTAAGCGTGTAATCCCCTATTGTTAACTACTTTGTTGGGCCTTAAATGTGGCGTGTTTGGTTATTGAATTCGGCCTTGAAAAAGGTGGCAAAGTATGTAGAAACAAAGGAAGTGTTGTCCGATTTTCCGTAGAATTTAGGGACTTTGCACATGGTATATTCTACGTTTAAAGTAAGAAGTTAATTTACGTGTTATGGTCATTATAGGTTGACATACTACGTATGACGTTTTGGACTTAGCAAGTGGATTAAACCGAAGAGGTATGTGGAACTTTCTTATCTCTTGAGCATGAATAAGTTGTAAATGTATAGTACGGTAGACGTACAAGTTTTTGAAAATCTAGGTCCATTTGATACCCTTGGCTTATTTTAAGAATGTCCAAGTTGATTGAGTTAGGGAATTAACTCACTTGTTTAAATATTAAGGAATATCTTGGTTTTCAAAAGTTAAGAGACTTTAAGTAAGTTGAAAGTATTATTGATACTTGTTTTGTTGGAAAGTTTAAGTCTCTTGGTTATAAAGAAGTATGTAAGTTGCTAATGTATAAAGCTAGTATAACGGCTTTATGGGAAGTTGGTTATAATAGCTTTATGGAAAGTTAAAAAGAGTGATTTACTCTAAGTAATTTAAGTATGTTAAAATGGCTTGAAATAACGAAAGGCTAATTGATTTAAAGGCATCAATTGCTTAAGGTTTTAAAAGAAAGAAGTCACTTGATTTAGAAGCCCGAAAATGTATTTTTCTAAAAAGGTATTGTGACTTGTCTTAAAATGTAGTTATGACTTGATACTACGGTTATTAGTATCTTTGAAGTTTTATATGAAAAAGAGTCATTTTTAAAAGAGTGGAAGTATGTAGTACTTGGGTTAAATTCCCGAAATTTTATAAAAGATATGCTAGTGCCTCAAGTAAACTAAAATGAGAGTGTGTATGAATAAGGCTAATAAGAAGTTAGGAGGATTTCTTAACTTGCTTATTTATTGTATAATAAGCCGGTAGTGTTTATGTTATGTATGATAAGCCGGTAGGGCTTATGTTATGTATGATGGCCGGTTGAGATAGGGTAAGAGTATATCTGAGGGGTAAATTCCCAAGATCGTTATACCACCTTCTCCAGGGTAAGAGTATATCTTAGGGGTAAATCCCCAAGATCGTTATACCACCTGCTTCAGGGTAAGAGTATAATTGAGGGGTAAATCCCCAAGATAGTTATACCGCCTGTTTCCGTGGATTTGCTACCCACGATGCGAGGAATACCTCATGCGAGTCCTTATGGGCTTATGCGGGTGAAATAGTCCCATGCGGGCGGGTACAACCTATGAGAGGAATACCTCAAGCGGGTCCGCACGACCTATGCGGGTGAAATAGTCCCAGGAGTAGGATTGCTTAATGATACTGCGGACGGATGGTTCTGCTTTTATCGTGAGCTTCCTATTTTTATGTTGTACGTATACTCCTAGTTACTCTCATTGTTAGTAAGGCACTGTGTACTGTTAATTGAGTTATCATACCTGTCTCCGGTTTTATTATAGACTTATGATTTCATTCTGATGCTTTCGGTTCACATATTTGGTACATGTTGTCTTGACCTCCTTGGCTGCGTTCACGCCGCAGTAAGTGCGATTCTTGATCCTCGCTCTTAGGATCACCGTTCACCGTTGAGAAGCTCATTTATTTGGAGGCTTATCCCCTGGTATTGTCGGTTGTTGTACATTCGAGGTATGGCGGGCCCGTCACTTGAGTTGTTATTCTTAAGTGCAGTAGTCACATTGTGGTTTGGGTTGTAAAGGAAAAAAATGTCTTTGCTTTATTTGTATAATTTACTAAGGTGACCTTATCGGCTACTTTGTTGTTATTTTATGTTTCAAGCATTTTATTAGTTGTGTATGTTCATTTGCTATTCTCGATGTATCACAGAAAGGGTGCCCGGGTAGGGCACCATCCACGAGCCCGGCTGGTCGTGACAAAAGTGGTATCGAGCGATTAGTCCTCGGAAAGTGTCTACAGACCGTGTCTAGTAGAGTCTTGATTATCGGTGTGTTGTGCACCACATCTATAATCAGGAGGCTGCAGGACATTTAGGATTGGTTTCCATTCTTCTCACTCTATGATCGTGCGATAGAGCTGTGTGGTTAGGGTCGTCTCTCCCTAACAAGTTATGTTGTTTGCAGCTACGAGAAAGGCAACAGTGACCCTGGAAAGATTATGTGGATTGCGTATCGAGGTTGGTAATGTTTGTAGTATAGTTGGTATTGGGACATACAACTATACAGATTTATGTATGGGGGTCACATATGTGTTGCCTGGGATGATTTTAGATTACCAGGATTTGGTAAGGACTAAATAAATACCGGGAAGGTATGAACAGTTAAGGAACTCTCATCAAGGTTTTACGTGCTAATTTGAGATAATTAGGTGATGATGAGTTGTGTGAGAATGTAATGGACCCTTAAGAGGTTAATTAAGGGACTTAATGGAAGACTATGTTAATAGATTGAGCTACGTAGTGGGATTTCGAGAATGGTACGGGTGAGATCCGTATGGAGTAAGTATGGTTGTTGTGGTCAAGACAACACGATTATGGTATTACGATAAGTTTTGTACCCGTTTACGGGGGGACTGATAAGGTAGGCATGGAGCATGGAAATTGCGAGCCTAAGAATGTGATAACCACCGAGACCTTAGGTATATAAGGCCTTCTCGGGTAGTAAAAAAGAGGAGAGCAACCAAGTGTAAAGAAATGGAGCCTGAATCCATGAGGACCTTTCGAGGTGACTACACCCGTGAGTGTTGGGTGGTAGCTGAGCGGGTAGATGATTGCCGTGCAATCTGATCGTTGGACCCTAGCAGACCTAGCAGAGCTATTATGACAGACTTTGAGGATATTATGAGTACGGGCTAGTTGGCCTCTTGTTATGCCAACGTTGACTGCAGAGAGAGATTGGCTCGATTCCAGTTTTCTGGTGAGCTGATTATCCAGTGTAAAGGAAGAGAAGTGGTAGTAACCAGTGAATTATCCTTCCTTCTTTGGCATCATTGTTTTTCTCTTTTTTAAGTCTGTGTGTCTTGTTCACTTGAGGTAAATTGACGCAGAAAGTAAGTAATAATTGAATTTGAAGGAATTTATGTTAAGTGCCCTTGGGGGTACTTGGAGTTGGTTTGGTGTGGCGGTCAGGGCCACGACCTTCCGGATAATTTCAGGAAAATGTACAAGGCAAGAATAAAATAAGTACTAGTCTTCGCCATGAAAGTCGAGGCATCTTTGGTAGGTTTTGAAAATCTACATGACTTTAAGGAGGTGCGTGATGATTAGATATTTCTTGGACGCGAGAGGACCACTGTGATTAGGGTTGTGACTCCAAGGAAAGTTTAAGTAAGGAGATAAGTTCTCTCCCTACGTAAAGGACAGATTTACGTATTATGGGGTTGCGTGTACCCATGTTGTTAGACGAAGGATATGAGACTGGTAAAGTCTTCAGTATCGTCATGCCATAGGTTACAATTGTGGATAACCGTGGGAAAAGTGTTGTGTTGGGGAAATTAAGAACGACGTACGAATTGGTCAGGGGAGTATCGTAAAGATATAAATGCAGGTTGTACGCTGGTATGAAACTGTACGATTATGAATCAATATAGAAATACTTTTGCTAATAATAAGCCTAAGGTAAGGTTATGGCCGGAATGATAAAGGAGAATACGACTATGGTTATGTAAGTTGCACGAGATATGATTACCCCAGACTAGTGTAAGACCATTAGTAAATAATGGGCAGTAAGAACACCTCGAGGAAAGGTGGTAGCATCGGGTTACTACTTGACGAGATCAAGGAAATCTCCCCCCCCTAAATTATGCTTGACAGGAAGTCTTAGCCAGGAGGCAAGCAAAAGAATCAATTCTAAGTTAGTGACCAAGTTTGGTTGCAACAGAGAAAGGGAAACAGGAACCAAAAGTGAGATTAAGGATACCCGAATATTTCGCAGGAATAAGAAAGACTTTCAGTTATTGGAAGATAAGTTGACCACGACTACAGTTCTAACCCCTCATGTGAGACTAAAGGGTTAAGTTATTATGATAACACGTTAGGTGTTGGGCTAGGTTATGTGCTGACGTAACCCGATAAGGATAGAGCCTATGTTTTCCCGGTAGTTAGGGAAACTGGGAAGGAAATTACGCCACTCACGATTTAGAGCTGGCAGCAGTTAAATCGTGCCTTGAAGATTTGGGGGCATGACATATATACAGACTTCATGTGGATATTTGTGCAAACCACAAAAGCCTCCGGTATATCTGCAGACTGAGGCAGTAGAATTTGCGACAGCAATGGTGGTTATAGTTACTCAAGGATTGTGATATTGATATCCTATACCATCCGGGAAAGCGAGCGATTCTGGATACTCTTTGTCGTGGATCTAAGGGTAGTCTGCCAGTTGGCCAGCCAGATAGACAGGACGTGGTCCGTGAGATTCATCAGTTACCGAGCCTAGGGGTTCGATTATTTGTTTCCAAGGTTAATGAAGTTTAGATCCGAGAGGTTGCCGAGTCTTCCGTCGTTGAGGAGGTAAAGAGGCGACAGTATGAGGATCTAGTTATGATCTGATGTCGAATCGGCTCTCAGAAGAGAAGAGCTGTTTGAGTAGCACCAGATGAGTCTTTGTGATATGAGGATAGATGTGTGTACCGGTCTTTGCGGGACTAGTCACGAGTTTTAGGGAGGCATACAGTGCTTATTGCTCAAATTGTTCGAGGCCGACTAAGTGGTGTCGTGACCTCAGAGGTATGTATGGGTAAGATGACCGGAAAAGGGACGTAGCAGAGTAGTTTCTTTATCGTGAGCTTCCTATTTTTATGTTGTACGTATACTCCTAGTTACTCTCATTGTTAGTAAGGCAATGTGTACTGTTAATTGAGTTATCATACCTGTCTCCAGTTTTATTATAGACTTATGATTTCATTACTGATGCTGATTCCACATATTTGGTACATGTTGTACTGACCTCCTTCGGGGGGCTGCGTTCATGCCGCAGGTAGAGTACATGTTGCTGATCCTCGCTCTTAGGATCACTGTTCAGCTGTTGAGAAGCTCCTTTATTTCGGAGGCTTATCCCTGGTATTGTCGGTTGTTGTACATTCAGGGGTATGGCGGGGCCCTGTCCCGCCAGAGTTGTTATTCTTAGAGGTCTGTAGTCACATTGTGGTTTGGGTTGTAAAGGAAAAAAATGTACTGTTTTATTTGTATAATTTACGGAAGGTGGCCTTATCGGCTAGCCTGTTGTTATTTTATGTTTCAGCATTTTATTAGTTGTGTATGTTCCGATGCTATTCTCTGATGTATACCGAAAGGGGTGCCCAGGTAGGGCACCAGTCACGGGCCCGGGTTCGGGTCGTGACAACAAGTGTCACCCTCAAGTGGACGGCATTGTGGGCATTCTTGGCACGTTTTTGGTCAAGGATTAGGTAGGATATTTTTGTGATATTTTTGTGGTAGATGGATAAGGTACACTTGCCCAAATCCCCACCCTCCACTTGCCCTCCACTTGCCTTAATCTTGGCCATTGATTGGCCTATAAATACCCCCCCCAAGTCTTAAAATCCTCCCCCTCTTAGGTGTAGTTTTCGTCCAATCCTCCCCACCTTCCTAGTAGAGCTAGCCGAAACACCCCCTCCCCCTTTGTGAAGCCTTGGCCGAAACATCCCCCCCCTTTTCCTAGTTGTTCTCGTGAAATACCCCCCCCCCCCCTGGGTAGAAAAGTATTCTCCAAGTATTGTTACTATTCCAAAATACATTGGCCCAAATACCTTGTAGTATTCCAAGGTTACCCCTATACTAAAAGCCCAGAAATACTACTATACTTCCCTTCAGTCACAAAACGAAACCCTAAGGAAAAACTTCATAGTTGGTTAAAGTATTAGTAGAAGTGGTTTGGGAACTTCTAAGGGTTGTTTGGAGCGGGTTGGAGCGCCCAGAGTAGGAGCTAAACGTTGCTCAGGATCGACATTAAATCTTGGATAATTTTGGGCTTATCGAGGTAAATACTTTTGTCCTTCTATTGTAATTGGAAATTACATACTGTAGTAGTATAGAAGTGAGTATAAGATATATAGAAGGATATTAAAGAAGAGAATTGAACTGAAATCACATCAGAAGAATATTAAAGAAGAAGATTGAACAGATTTACATAGAATTTGTATTCTGATGAGACTTGTGTAGTTTAACGGGTAGGGAAGTGCTGCCAGATTTTCCGTAGAATAGAGAACCCTCTGCTTAGAATATTCTACAGAGTAGTCTAGACGTTGATAGACGTATATGGCCTTTATAGGTTGAAAGTTCTGCGAGTAGCATGTTCTACTTGAAAGGTGGACAAGGCTAGCCGGGTTTTAGCGGTGGAGTGTTTTGCTATTTGTCGATAATCATCGCGAGGTATGTGATTCTCCCTATCCTCTTGAGCATGATATTTTAAAAGAATATATATAGTACGGTAGACGTAGTGTGTTAACTGAACGTGGTTTTACTGCGATGTCTTTTGACTTGAGTCTAAATAATAAGAATCTTGAAGTATTTCAAAAGAATTAAGAATCGTTTTTGAAAGAAGAGTAATACTTGGTTTTAAAATCTTAAGAGTTATACTAGCTTTATGGGAAGTTAGGTATAACGACTTAAGAGAGATAAAAGGAACGGTTTACTTAATTGTTTATGAACGCCTTATATTGATAAGATTGTTATGAACAAGAATAACCTACTCACACATAAGGCATATGTTTCTCAAATTGTTTTAAACGTGAATTATATTATTAAGTGATTAAGACTATGAACTACGAAACCTTTCGAAAATAAGAGACTTGTGTAATTGAACTTAGGCAAACTTGAACTTTTGGAAAAGAAGGTTGTTACTTGTCTTTAAAAAGGGAAATTGTTTTGGTTTACTTAAAAAGATAGTCACTCTATTTTTTAATACTACGGGTATCGTGTGACTCTTGTGAAAGAAACATGATCTTTTTAAAGAGATAATGTATGAAGTACTTTGGGGATAAAAACCCGAACTTGTTGGCATAAAATAGAAAGTACCTTGTGTGAATAACTTGACTATGTTGGTTTGTGATAGCCTTGTAATACTTTCTTGTTGATTTGATAAGTAAACATGTTAGGATGCTACGTGTGTTAGTGTCTTGTGATGGTTGTGTAAGGGGGGTTTCCCTTGTTGTGCTTATGTTGTTTAACGATAAGCCGTTATGTTAGTATTATATCACTCACCTCTTGACATGATATACGGGGTTGTTGCCCCATGCGAGGTACACCTCGTGCGATGCAGTGTGACTATGATTCGAGAATACCTCATGCGGGTCCAGGGGACCTATGCGGAGCTACGAGAGTTCCAGGTTAGTGTGCGGTCTATGTGGCCATGCGGTCTATGTGGCCATGCGGACTACGAGTCCAGGACGATGCCGAGGAGTAGCTACCCTCGATGCAGGGAATACCTCATGTGGGCCTATGTGTGTGGCCTATGCAGAGCTGCGGGAAGTTCCAGGATTAGACGCGCACATTGATACTGCGGGTGTCACGACCCGAACCTGGGCCCGTGACTGGTGCCTTACCCGGGCACCCAAGTAGTCATACATCAGAGAAAATCAGCGGAACATAAAAACAAGACATGAAGCAAGAGATATTATATATAAACAGGCCAACCAAAACAGTTGCCTTCTGTATATAAATACATAAAAACCCGAACAGTTTAATCCTTTTTACAACCCTGCCCACAACAGTACTACAGACCTCTAAGATTTACAACAACCATGACGGGACAGGGCCCCGCCATACCCCTGAATGTACAAGAACCTACAACTCAGGGAACACATACCGAAGAATAAGCCTCCGGAGAAACGGAGCTTCCCAATACGCTGAACTGTGATCCTATGAGCGAGGATCAACTACCGGTGTACTCCTACCTGCGGCATGAACGCAGCCCCCCGAAGGAGGTCAGTACAACAGGTACCAAGTATGTGAAACTGAAAATACTGCAGTTAAATCATAACAGTCTATATAAAGCAGGAGACATGTATGATAACCAAAATACAGTACGCAACATAAAAGCAGTCAAGTCAGGGACTCACGCCCTCAAAGTCATCACTCAATATATAACTATGGGTCTCACGCCCACAACATCAATCATGTTCGCATCATGGCCGCATGCCCGGACTGCGCCGGTGCGAGCATGTCCATGATGCAACAATAATAACAATGCTGCATGGCCACATGCCCCCGGAATTCTGCATCGGTGCAGACATGTCCATGTAACATCAACAACAATATACTGGGTGGTCAACCCTGCCGCATGGCCACATGCCCCCGGAATTCTGCATCGGTGCAGACACGCCCATGTAACAATAATAACCATATATCGGGTAATCAACCCTGCCGCATGGCCACATGCCCCCGGAATTCTGCATCGGTGTAGACATGTCCATGTAATAATAATAATGGAAGCATACCCGTGGAATCTTCCGTCACTGCCGGTACGTCCAAGTAAGCTCTCAACAAGTCAACCGGCCCTCCATCGAGAGACGCGGTAGTATAGAAACACAATTCTTGCACAACAAAGGCTATCACAACAAGCATAGGCGAGTTACACAACAACAAGCATAGGCAAGTTATACAACAACAGGCATAGGCAAGTTATACACAACTCAAGGTACTTCCATTTTATATCAAAGTCCGGGTTTTAACCCTAAAGTACTACGTACGTTAAAATCTTTTTAAAAGATTTATTTCTTTTATAAAGGTCACCCGATACCCGTAGTATAAAAATAGGGTGACTCACATTTTTAGGTAAACCCAAACACTTTCCTTTTCAACCTCAAGTAACAACATTCTAAGTATTGTAAAGAGTTAGAGAGAAGTTTCTCTCACTAGGCGAAAATGCTCTCAACATTTCTCCCTAGTCGCTCTTCGCAATCCGCCTCATTCTTATGATTTCATCTTCGATTTCATACTCCTTAAATCTGATTTCATCTTACTTGATTTTGATACGAAGTTGTTGAGTTTATTACGGAAATTTTACACCTTATTTGAAGATTTTTCGAAAATTGTGGAAAGATTGTTCGAGTTTATCAACTTGTCCATAGATTGTTACGAAGATTCTTCAACTTGTTTAAAGATTATTCAAGACTTGCATTATCTTCCTTCTGGCCATGAGAAAGAATACAAAGATTTCAAATGTAAGAATGAAAGAGATTATGTTGATTGTTCAAGATTACAAGATTCAAGATATGAATTTGAAGTTTGCATTTCGGGGCAGCCTCAGCGGTGGCAAGTTTGCTTCTCGGAATATTGTGGAGTTTTCGACAGCGGGTGATGCGGGGTTGTTAGCGGTCGGGAGGTGTTCTTGGTGTGCAAGAGGGTCATGATGGAGGTCTTGGGTTGAGGATTCAGCTCTTTGATTCTCCCTACCTTCCGGCAGGCACCTTGGACGTCGGAATTCCGGTAGGCACTCCTGACTCTGGGGAGTTTGCGGATCTTGATATGGATCCCGGGTCGAAAGTGGGTATGGAGGGTAGATCCGGGTGGCAGGAGGGTGGTTTTGATATTCAGAACTTGTGGTTTGAACCTTTGGGTCTCCGACCATTGGCTTCTGAGTACAAAGAGGCTTTTCCGGCGGCCACTTTGGATGCCAAGGTGACAACGGGCCTCGAGGTTGGTCACGGGTTGATTGCGGGTCAGGTGGGTGGGCATGGGTCTTGGGGGAAGTCCATGGGTCACCAGCTTTTGGTTGTTGAGTTCGACAATGTTTCATTTCCAATTGGCCTTGGAAACGCTAAGGTTTTGGAGGCAGGGTTTCTTATCCAAAAGAGGTCTAGGAATTTGTTGCATTCAATGGATGCGGAAGTCGAACAATCTTTCCTTCAAACGAGACTTAGTAAATTGGGGAATTTAATTGCTAAGACAACCAAGGAAACATCTCATTCAATGGGACATCGAAAACTTGAAAGGGTGGCTACGGAATTCGAAGGGTCTACTCTTCAAACAACTTTTGACACTGGATGGTCTACGGACCTTGATAGAGATCCCGGGTCAAAGGTGGGTATGGTGGGGGGTCCCGGGTTGCAAGAGGGTCGTGATAGTGGTCTTGGGTTGTGGATGGAATCCATGGGTCACGGTATAGAGGGTAATCTTATGAAGGATAATGGTGCGGCTTATAGTTGTTTTCCGAATGACAACATGGAGGTCAGAGATGGTACGGGTCATATGGTTGATCCAGGGTCGATGGCGGGTCGGGTCGGTGGTCATGGGTCAGTGTTCATGTCCACGAGGCATCAGTCAAAGGTTGGTGAAGCCATTGGGACTTCTTTTCCCAAGGACATTGAGAATGCAATTGTTGCGGTTTCCGAAACCCCACCCCTTCTCGAGGGAATGACGGGTCGCATGGGTGAGCTTCGGTTGATGGAGGATCAAGAGGATGGTTGCGGGTCGAAGGAGGGTCAGATGGGTAGTCATGGGCTGCTGATTGGTCACGCAGGTGGTCGTGGGTCATGGATGCAGCCTAAGAGTCATCGGTTAAAGAGTGTAGAGCCCGATGTTGGTTCATTTCCCATGGTTCTTGGTAGTTCAAAACGTGTGGAAATCGAACAACCTACCCTACAAACGAGACTTGGTAATTTGGGGCATTTAATGGCTGAAAGAACCAAGGAAACATCTCATTCAATGGGGCCTCGAAAATTGATAAGGGTGAGAACCGAAGAGTCACCTATCCTAGCGAATTCAATTGTTGCGGAAAACATAGGGGCAACTCGTCAAAAGAGACTTGGAAAGTTGATGGCTACGGAATTCGAAGGGACTTCTCTTCAATCAAGTCTTGGAAGATCAACTTATGTGGAAATTGAAGGGTCACTCCTTTCCAAATCGCCTAAGAACTCTCATTTGATCTCGGCCAATGGAGCATTTATTGCCAAAAGGCTTGAGCCATTTATGGCAACTTTTTCCAATAGTGCACTACTCTTGAATTCCCCAACAAATGCATCTAATGCACGTACTAAACGTGCAAGGAGTTTTAATTCAACATAGGAAACTTAGGCAGGAATCTTTACAAGTCCTTGTCTAGAACCAAAAGGACTTAAATCTATTATGATCTCATCCCCTCTTGTAATGGCACCTTTGAGTGACCACTGCTCCCCTCCCCCATTTCTTGTTTGCATAACGTTGAGGATTGAGAACCCTCAATGACTGATTGTAGCCATCCTTATTTCCGTTATTAGTAATAATATTTGCATTTACCTGAAAAAAAAGTAACAACATTCTTTTCCCTAAGTTCAAGTTTGCCTAATTTCAAGTACTTAAGTCTCTTATTTTAGAAAGGTTTCATAGTTCATAGTCTTAATCACTTAAACAATTTTGCGAAAACATATGCCTTATATGTGAGTAGGTTATTCTGGTTCATAATCAATCTTATTAAAGCAGTCATGATCTAGGAAATGTAATATCATTTTGTCTCATCTTAGCTTCTATGCAGATGGAGGTTTCTACTGGTTTTAATAATACTTAATTAGTCAAAACATTTCCTTTTATTAACGCTGCAGTGGTTTGTCGATACTCATTCTGATTTCCAAAATCAGTAAAACATTATTCCTTTTAAAAACCAAGTACTCATTACTCACGAATGAGGTTTCACACAAAGTTCATATTAATTCATTCAAGTCAAGTCTCTTATCTTTTAAGATCAAGTCTCTTAACTTCTAAAAATCAGTAAACCATTCTCTTTATCTCTCTTAAGACGTTATACCTAACTTCCCATAAAGCTAGTATAACTCTTATGTTTTCAAAACCAAGTATTACTCTTCTTTCAAAAAGGTTTCTTAATTCTTTGAAATACTTCAAGACTCTTATTATTCAGGCTTAAGTCAAAAGACATTGTCGTACGACTACGTTCAGTTAGCACACGTACGTCTACCGTACTATATATATATATTATTCAGGCTTAAGTCAAAAGACATTGCCGTACAACTACGTTCAGTTAGCACACGTACGTCTACCGTACTATATATATATATTATTCAAGCTTAAGTCAAAAGACATTGCCGTACAATTATGTTCAGTTAACACACGTACGTCTACCGTACTATATATATATATATTATTCTTTTAAAATATCATGCTCAAGGGTATAGGAAGAATCACATACCTCGCGACGATTATCGACTATAAGCAAAACGCTCCACGGCTATAACCCGGCTAGCCTTGTCCACCTTCCAAGTAGTTCATGCTACTCGCAGAACATACAACCAATAAAGGTTAGTAGTCTACTGTAAATACGGTCCTATGTAAGTACAGTTTAATCTTCTACTAATATTCTTCTGATGTGATTTCAGTTCAATTCTTTTCTGTAATATCCTTCTATTACAGTTCAATTCTCTTCTATGAATCTTATATTCATCTTTATACAACTACAATATGTAATTTCCAATTACAATAGAAGGATAGGATTATTTACCTCGGTAAGCCCAAAATTATCCAAGTATATATGTCGATCCTGAGCGACGTTTAGCTCCTACTCTGGGCGCTCCAACCCGCTCCAAACAACCCTTAGAAGTTCTACGCAACCTCTACTTAACACTTCAACCGACTATGAAGGTTTTCCTTAGGGTTTCGTTTAGTGGCTAAAGGAAAGTATAGTAGTATTTTTCGGGCTTTTCGTATAGAGGTAACCTTGGGAATACTACAAGGTATATGGGCTAAGGTATTTTGGCATTAAAACAATACTTGGAGAAGTATTTCTCTACCAAGGGGTATTTTTACTAGCACAACTAGGCTAGGGGGGGGGGGGTACTTTCGGCCAAGGGGGAGGAGTACCCTCTCGGCCAAGGCTTCTCAAAAGGGGGGAAGACCTTGGACGATTACAACACTTAAAGGGGGAGGGATTTTGAGACTTGGAAAATGATTTTTGGATGAAGAAGTTCATCAACTAAGGGGGGTATTTATAGGTCAAGCAATGGCCAACCAATGGCCAAGATGAAGACAAGTGTGGTGCAAGTGTAGGGTGAGGATTTATCCATGTGTCCTTATCCATCTACTACACAAAATATCCTACCTAACACTTGACTAAAAACAAGGCACAAAAACGTGCCAAAGGAAGCCCTCTTTGCCGTCCATTGAGGGTGACAAGTGTCACCCTCCCGTTGGTCCAAAATATTTCATCTCTCGGAAAAATCTGCAAAAATAATAAATGATATAGCCGGAATTTTCCCTTCGCAAAGTTTGTAAAACGTTTCGTCGGAAAACGACTCTTTTCGGCACTTGTGTACAAATTTCGAACCTTGCCAACTTTAAGGCTTAAATTTTTATACGTACTCCCTTACGTACATACTCTGGAAAATACGGGGTATAACATTCTCCCCTCCTTAGAAACATTCGTCCCGAATGTTCCTTCTCAAGACGGATAACGATAAAGTTCTTCTAACTAGTTGCTAACGCCACACCTGGCCATGAAATAACACACGTTCTCTTCCTTCCTTACTCGTCGTGCCCTCCTCGGACACTTGAACTCTTCTAGTATACGTACCAACTTCAGTCATCGCTTCAGTTTCCAAAACATTGGAGTCACCACTTCCAAACTTGGTCATCGTACTAGCCTCAATCTTCCCTAAGGCCATTCCCGACCTTCACGATCCGCTTCTGGTCGAACACACCCACGAACTCATACTATGGTCAACTAAACTTGGGCCCAGCACCCTCGTGACCCTACCACCTGGCGGGACCACCCAGAGCTGACCCAACCCCAAGACAGGCCGCGGGTTGGCCCGCAACATGGCCCCAACCCGACCCACTTAACGCATCAAGCTCTTGTTTCCCGATCCGGAACAATCTTACCTATACAGGTCATGAAAGCTACCACTTCCATTTTAAACCACCCAATGAATTTTCCCACAATTACTCCACGTATACTTATACATTCTGACAAAGATCACCCGCAAAATCTTGTACTCAAGACGGCCTTACATCTAAGGTCTCAATTGTAATATTCTAAGGTTCATCATTTTCTCACCCCTAGGCTTACCCTTTTACACTAACCAGGTTTCTAAATCACATTTTAGCACAAAGCTATCCGAACATAACACTAAACACATTATCATAACATCAATACATACAAGTCTCTAGAGGGTTAAGGATATACCTGAAAAATAGGCGGTTCAAAGGACCGCTAAAACTGGGAACTTCCACCGCGACCTCTGTCGTGGCCTGCCGGTGTATGAACATCCTGCCTAGCTATGGAAGGTGAAGAACCCGCAACTGATCCGTGATCTGTGCTATCCTACCGCTACCCACAGTCGGACGATCTCGCCAGATGGCCCTGTTGGCCACAAAAATAACAAGCTCCCTTGGTACCACGACACTCCTCGAAATGCGGTCTACCACATCGACCACACCGAGGTAGGGGTGACTGCATCTGGCCCACACCCCTACTCCCCTGGAAATCTGAACCCCTGGAGCTCTGACCTGCTCCTGAATCCCCCGGATGCCCTGAAGGTTGTGGAGGACCACTCTGCACTGGCGGAGGTACAAAACTAGTGTTATACTCCGTATTTCCAGAGTATGTACGTAAGGGCGTACGTATAATAATTTTAGCCTTAAAGTAGGCAAGGTTCGAAATTTGGGCACAAGTGCCGAAAAGAATCGTTTTTCGACGAAACGTTTTACTAAACTTGCGAAGGGAAAATTCCGGCTATGTCATTTTTAATTTTTGCGGATTTTTCCGAGAGACGAAACATTTTGGACCAACGGGAGGGTGACATGTGTCACCCTCACTGTTATACCCCGTATTTCCAGAGTATGTACGTGAGGGTATACGTACAAAAGTTAGCCTAAGTAAAAGACCTTGGACGAAAAAGTTTGTGCACAACTCGCTAAAAGAATCGTTTTGCGACGAAACGTTTTACAAGACTCGCGTAAGATAAATTCCGGCTATTTCATTTATATTTTTTGCGAATTTTTCCTAGAGACGAAACATTTTGGACCAACGAGAGGGCGACACTTGTCACCCTCTAGTTGGCGGACTTGAGGCGGAAATGGGACGAATTGGATGGCCTATTTTGTCATGGAGTTGGTAGGATATTTTGTGTGCAAGTTGGCTAAGGTACACTTGCCCAAATCTTGACCTTACACTTGCCTTGCACTTGGCATCATCTTGGCCATTGGTTGGCCACTTCTTGACCTATAAATACCCCCCTTAAGATGAAGAGTTCTTCATCCACAAATCATTTCTCCAAGTCTTGAAAAATCCCTCCCCCTCTCTTAAAGCTTTTCGTCCAAGCCTCCACTCCCCACTTTTGAAGGCCCTGGCGAATACCCCACACAAAGAAGCCCTAGCCAAACACTACCCTCCTGGTAGAAAAGTTGTCTTCCAAATACCCTAGCCCAAATCCCTTAGTACTTAGTAGAAGTTGTGATTAACTTCTAAGGGTTCTTGGAGCTATCGGAGCGTACAAATTAGGAGTTAAACCTTGCTCAGGAGCGACTTTTATCTAGGATATTATTGGGCTTACCGAGGTAAATAATCTTATCCTTCTTTTGTAACTAGAGAATACATACTGTAGAAGTATAGGAATAAGTATAAGTACTTAGAAGGATATTAAAGAATAGAATTGAATTGTTATCACAGTAGAAGGGTTTAAAAGAAGATTAATCAAACTATACTTACTTAGGACTGTTTTCACAGTAGACTTGAGTAGCTCACCGGTAGGAAGTCTTTGCCCGATTTTCCGTAGAATAAAGGACCTCTGCTTAGAATCAAGTTTCTGAGTAGTCTAGACGTTGATAGACGTGTCTGACTATTATAGGTTGATTCTCTGCGCGCGACATATTCAACTTGGCAGGTGGTTTTCGCCGAGAAGGTATGTGATTCTTCCTACACTCTTGAGCATGATATTTTAAATATATAGTACGGTAGACGTACGAGTGTTAACTGAATAATAACTACGGCAATGTCTTTTGACTTAAGCCTGAATAATAACTACGGCAATGTCTCTTGACTTAAGCCTGAATAATAAAAGATCTTGAAGCATTTCAAAAGAATACTGAATCATTTTTAACAGAAGAGAAACAGTTGGTTTTTAAACAAAAGCTTAAAGAGTTATACTAGCTTTATGGGAAGTTAGGTATAACCACTTAAGAATGATAAAAAGAACTGTTTACTTAATTGCTTATAAAAACCTTGTATTCTGTAAGGTATATTAAGATTGTTTGATAAATAGACATACTATGATGCTATGTGTGTTAGTATCTTGTGATGTTGTGAAAGGGGGTCATTCTTGTTGTGCTTACGTTGCTGAACGGTAAGTCAGTTGTACTGTTATTATATCACCTACCCCCTTGACTTATTATACCGAGGGCTTGCCACCCTTGATGCGGGTCTATACGGCCTATGCGGTCTGTGAGACTATGCGGAGGCTGCGGAGTTCCGTGATTGATCATTCGGTGTTTTAGCGTCACGGGGATGCCATGCGGTATGTGTGACTATGCGTCTATTGAGACTATGCGGTGTAGAGTCGAGGAGTACCGGGTTAGCTACCCGATGCGAGAATACCATGCGAGTGCAGTGTGTGACCTATGCGGACTGCGGGAAGTCCAGGACTAGGCACACATAATGATACTATGGGCGATTGGCCTTGCTTCGATCATTCGCGGCCTAGGAAAGACCAGTTACATTATATCTATTAGTATTCTTGTTTGTGATATGACACTATGTGCAATTGAACTGATTGTATTTACAAATGGTTTTAAATACTTTGATTTCACTTAAGTACTTTACAGTTTCACATACTTGGTACCTGTTGTACTGACCTCCTTCGGGGGGCTGCGTTCATGCCGCAGGTAAGGGCAAGCAGGTGCTAGATCCACATCCTTAGGATCTCTTTGCTTTGGTGTCAGGAGCTCCATCTTCTCCGGAGGCTCTACTTTTTGGGTATGATTTCCCTGTATTGTAGATAGTTTTTGTACATTCAGGGTATGGCGGGGCCCTGTCCCGCCATAGTTGTTTACTTCCTTAGAGGTCTGTAGTCCTATTGTACAGTTGGGATGTAACTGCAAAACTATGTTTATATATATATGCGAAAAGCGACATTTTCTCACTTAAAAGCGTGTCTCATTTTACAAGCTGTTTCATGTCTTGTTTTTATATTCCATTGATTAATCGATGTATGACTACTTGGGTGCGGGTAAGGCACGATCCACGAGCCGAACAGTCGTGACAAAAGTGGTATCAGAGCAGTTGATTATCGGTGTGTTGTGCACCACACCAATAATCAGGAGGCTATAGGATATTTAGGATTGGTTTCCATTCTTCTCACTCTGAGATCGTGCCTTAGAGTTGTGTTATAAGTTGGACCCCTCTAACGTATTCCTTTTCTGTAACAGTTATGCCTCCACGTAAGGCAACCCGGGCCCAGAAGGGCAAGGCAGCCGAGGGAGCTGCTAGTAGGACACCGAGAGTTACGAGGGCACAGGCCCAGTTCTTACCCGAGGCGATACCTCAGACGGCGAGTTCCATGACGCCGCCGGCCCCAGCAGAGACCACAGTACCCGTACCTCCAGTCCCACAGCCTGGGGCAGAGGAGTTAGGGTACAAGGAGATGGCCCAATTGCTGGCCAGGATCGTGGCCAGACATGAGGATAGGCTGGATGCACGGATTCGATTCGGCCCGATGGCGCTGTGGTTCACCCGAGGGCAGATAGTTTGAGGCTACGGGACTTCCTGAGTTGTAGCCCGCCAGAGTTTTACGGGTCGAGGCCGGAGGATGATCTGCGAGTTCATCCGTCACAGAAGGATTATGAGAGTGATCGGGCGTCGGAGACCGAGTCGTGATCTTGGTTCGCATCGGCCGCGTGATACCGCAATCGATTGGTTTGATCGTGGGAGTTATCCCGGAGAGCACGCGTCCCGCCTACTTGAGATGAGTTCTCGAGGCTTTCCTCACTCACTTCTTGCCTCCACGGATGAGGAGGCGCGGGCGACGATTTTTATTGCGAGGCGAGAGGGGCCTTGCGGTTAGGGAGTACAATGTCGAGTTCGATTCTTTGGCTCGATATGTCCTCTGCATTGGTGGCGGATATGGAGGGCGTGGTGCATCGCACGCCATCGGGCTAGATGATTATATGGCGAGTCTTGTGCGGGTGTGTCTCTTCACGTGCATGGACATTACCCGTATGCGAGCTCATGCACTTGGATGCGAGGCGCGAGATCGACGAGTCGATAGATATCGACATCGGAAGAAGGCGGGGCGACCGGTTCTTTTGGTAGTTCTCGGTGGACGGCCAGCCGATCTAGATTTGCACCCAGCCGGCTCGAGCACTCCCACATCATTGTCGGACAGCCAGAGTATTCGGGGCGGTCGGGGCCCAGGACTTGATTTCCGGTAGCGCGGTGCTAACCGATCGAGTCGCTCGGTGTGCGTTGTGGTAGATTCCATTCGGGAGCTGTAGTACTACTCGAGCTTTCTATACTTGGCCAGCAGGTCATTATGCGAGTTTGTCCGACCGAGCGGCGGTAGTAGGGCTCGGCCTACGAGTCTGTTGCGGTTCATCATCTCCTACGATTACTCGCCGAGGCGAGTACTCATGGACCAGCAGGTCGCGGCAGGTCGTGGCGGGTCGGTCTAGCGGTCCTCAGAACCGCATTTATGCCTTGTCCAGCCGGCAGGATCAGGAGGCCTCACCTGATGTCGTCACAGGTACCTTATCAGTCTCCGATATTGATGTGTATGCCTTGATAGATCCGGGTTCTACTCTGTCCTATATATCTCCCCTTATTGCTAGTAGGATAGGGATAGAGCCTGAGTCCATAGACCCTTTCGAGGTAGCTACGCCAGTGGGTGATTCGGTGGTAGCTCGGCGGGTATATAGGGCTTGTCCAGTGACCATTTACAGTCGTCAGACCCTAGCCGACTTGATAGAGTTGGATATGACTGATTTCGACGTGATCATGGGTATGGATTGGCTAGCTTCTTGCTACGCCAATGTAGACTGCAGGGAGAGAGTAGTACGGTTCCAGTTTCCTGAGGAGCCGGTTATTGAGTGGGAGGGGAGCACTGTATCGCCGAGGGGTAGGTTTATTTCCTACCTCAAGGCTAGGAAGATGGTGCAGAAGGGGTATATCTACCATCTCGTTCGGGTGTTTGATACTGAGGCGATGCAGATTTTCGATCGATTCAGTAGTCAGAGAGTTCCCAGACGTGTTTCCAGACGACCTCCCGGGTATCCCTCCTGAGAGGGAGATAGAGTTTTGTATCGATGTGCTGCCAGACACTTGGCCTATTTCCATTTCGCCATACAGAATGGCACCTGCCGAGTTGAGAGAGTTGAAGTATCAGCTTAGAGATTTGCTGGAGAAGGGCTTCATCAGGCCTAGTGTTTCTCCCGAGGCCGCGGTATTGTTCGTGAAGAAGAAGGGCGGGGCCGCGCATGTGTGTTGATTACTGAGCGGTGAACAAGGTGACCATTAAGAACGAATACCCTTCCGTGATTGATGATTTGTTCGACCAGTTGCAGGGTGCGAGATGTTTCTCCAAGATTGATCTGCAATCGGGCTATCATCAGGTACGAGTCAGAGAGGCGGATGTCCCTAGGACTGCATTCCGGACCCGGTACGGGCATTATGAGTTCAGGGTCATGTCTTTTGGGTTGACCAATGCTCCGGCGGTATTCATGGATTTGATGAACCGAGTGTTCAAACCATTTTTGGACACGTTTGTGATCGTTCATTGATGATATCTTGGTTTATTCGCTCAGGCGAGCATGCGGAGCATTTGAGGATTGTCTTGTGATTCTCGGGACCAGCGATTATACGCCAAGTTTTCCAAATGTGAGTTTTGGTTAACCGGTGGCTTTTCTTGGGCATATTGTGGGCTGATTGCATTCAGTGGATACGCCAAGATCGAGGCGATCGGGACTTGGCCTGAACTCTTACTCGGCGAGGTTCGCGATTTTACGGGCCTTGCGAGTTATTATCGGTGGTTCGTAGAAGTTTGCTTCTATCTCGCACAATTGACTAGGTGACTCGTAAGCGGCTAAGTTTCGATGGGCGATGCGTGTGGCGGGGTTTCGATGGCGAAGGAGGCGGCGATCGCCCCGTTCTTACTCTTCCAGAGGGTCCAGACGGTTATGTCGTGTATTGTGATGCGTCAGGCATCGGGTTGGGATGTGTGTTGATGCAGCATGGCAAGGTTATAGCGTATGCATCCCGACAACTGAAGAAACACGAGAGGAACTACCCCACCCATGATTTGGAGTTGGCAGCGGTGATTCACGCCTTGAAGATCTGGAGGCACTATTTGTATGGGGTTCATGTGGATATTTATACGCACCACAAGAGCCTCCAGTATATCTTCGGCCGGAGGAGCTAAACTTACGGCGAGACGGTGGTTAGAGTTGCTTAAGGATTACGATGTTGATATCTGTACCACGGGAAGGCCAATGTTGTGGCGTATGCTTTTAGTCGTAGGTCGATGGGAGCCTATCGGATGTGCGTACGCAGAGGAGGATATGGTTCGTGATGTACATCGATTAGCGAGCCTTGGTGTCCGCTTGATTGATTACGATAGCGGTGGGGTTAGAGTTCGTGAGGTTGTCGAGTCTTCCATCGTCGAGGAGGTGAAGAGGCAACAGTTTGAGGATCCAGTTCTGACACGTTATCGTGATGCGGCTCTTCTTGAGGGGAAGGCTCCTTTTGAGGTAGCACCTGATGGGGTGCTAAGGTTTGAGCGAGTTGTGTGTTCGGATGTTTGAGGACTTGGCGTGAGTTCTTGGGGAAGCACACGTAGCGGCGTTACTCTATCCATCCGTGGTCGACCAAGATGTACCACGACCTTAGATCTATGTATTGGTGGGATGGCTTGAAGAGGGCGTTGCGAGTTCGTAGCTCGGTGCCGTGTTGTCGCAGTGAAGGTAGAGCACGGAGGCCGGTGGTTTGTTGCGACGATTGAGATCGACACGGAAGTGGGAGGTGATCAACATGGACTTCATCACAGGATTACCTCGCACTCAGAGAAGACATGATTCTATATGGGTTATCGTCGACAGGCTGACAAAATCAGCCCACTTTATTCCCGTCAGGACGACTTTTTCGGCTGAGGATTATGCCAGACTTTACATCTGAGAGATCGTCGATCGCATGGAGTCCCTATTTCGATCATATCGAGAAAGAGCCCGGTTCTGGCTAACTGGAGGTCTTTCCGAATGGTTTGGGGGACGCAGTGAACTCGATCGCATTCCATCCACGAGCAGACGGGCGGTAGCGCACTATCCGCACTCTTGAGGATATGTCGCGAGCTGTGTTATTGACCGTGGGTAGCCGAGGATCATTTGCCTCTAGTTGAGTTTGCGTATAATAATAGCTACCACTCCAGTATTCAGATGGCGCCTTATGAGGCCTTGTATGGGAGGAAGTGCAGATCGCCGATAGGCTGGTTCGATGTGGGCGAGGTGCAGTTAGTGGGACCAGATTTGGTGCGTGACGATGGATAAGGTGAAGCTTATCCAGGAGCGGTTGCTGACAGCTCAGAGTCGACAGAAGTCATATGCAGATCATCGTCGTCGGCATCTGGAGTTCGCAGTTGATGATTGGGTTTTCCTGAAGGTGTCACCCATGAAGGGTGTGATGAGATTCGGGAAGAAAGGGAAACTCAGCCCAAGGTACATTGGGCCGTATCAGATTGTCCGCAGGGTAGGCAAGGTTGCCTATGAGTTGGATCTGCCGTCCGATCTGGAGGCAGTGCATCCGGTGTTTCATGTTTCTATGCTGAGGAGATGTATCGGGGATCCATCTAGAGTGCATCCGATTGACGATGTCCAGGTGACCGAGGGGTTATCATATGAGGAGGTTCCCATAGCGATAATCAATCGTCAGGTTAGGCGTCTGCGGACCAAGGACGTGGCTACCGTCAAAGTCTTGTGGCGGAACGAGCTCAGGGAGGAGATGACATGGGAAGCCGAGGAGGACATGAGGCAGAAGTATCCTCACCTATTCCCCACACCTCCAGGTAATTCACTTTCCTACTTGTAAATTTTCATTGCCATATATGCCTAAGTGTTGTTTTGTGGCCATGTGTGGCACTTGCAAACTGTTTAAGCTTTATCGTTAACTGTCTTGGGAAGGAACATTCGGGACGAATGTTTCTAAGGAGGGAGAATGTTATACTCCGTATTTCCAGAGTATGTACGTGAGGGTATACGTACAAAAGTTAGCCTAAGTAAAAGACCTTGGACGAAAAAGTTTGTGCACAACTCGCTAAAAGAATCGTTTTGCGACGAAACGTTTTACAAGACTCGCGTAGGATAAATTCCGGCTATGTCATTTATATTTTTTGCGAATTTTTCCTAGAGACGAAACATTTTGGACCAACGAGAGGGCGACACTTGTCACCCTCTAGTTGGCGGACTTGAGGCGGAAATGGGACGAATTGGATGGCCTATTTTGTTATGGAGTTGGTAGGATATTTTGTGTGCAAGTTGGCTAAGGTACACTTGCCCAAATCTTGACCTTACACTTGCCTTGCACTTGGCCTCATCTTGGCCATTGGTTGGCCACTTCTTGACCTATAAATACCCCCTTAAGATGAAGAGTTCTTCATCCACAAATCATTTCTCCAAGCCTTGAAAAATCCCTCCCCCTCTCTTAAAGCTTTTCGTCCAAGCCTCCACTCCCCCCCCCCCCTCTAAAAGAAGCCCTAGCCGAAACACTACCCCCCCTCCCTTGGTAGAAACGTTGTCTTCCAAATACCCTAGCCCAAATCCCTTAGTACTTAGTAGAAGTTGTGATTAACTTCTAAGGGTTCTTGGAGCTATCGGAGCGTACAAATTAGGAGCTAAACCTTGCTCAGGAGCGACTTTTATCTAGGATATTATTGGGCTTACCGAGGTAAATAATCTTATCCTTCTTTTGTAAATAGAGAATACATACTGTAGAAGTATAGGAATAAGTATAAGTACTTAGAAGGATATTAAAGAATAGAATTGAACTGTTATCACAGTAGAAGGGTTTAAAAGAAGATTAATCAAACTATACTTACTTAGGACTGTTTTCACAGTAGACTTGAGTAGCTCACCGGGTAGGGAAGTGCTGCCCGATTTTCCGTAGAATAAATGACCCTCTTCTTAGAACTGTTTACAGAGTAGTCTAAACGTTGATAGACGTGTCTGACTATTATAGGTTGATTCTCTGCGCGCGACATATTCAACTTGGCAGGTGGTTTTCGCCGAGAAGGTATGTGATTCTTCCTACACTCTTGAGCATGATATTTTAAATATATAGTACGGTAGACGTACGAGTGTTAACTGAATAATAACTACGGCAATGTCTTTTGACTTAAGCCTGAATAATAACTACGGCAATGTCTTTTGACTTAAGCCTGAATAATAAAAGATCTTGAAACATTTCAAAAGAATACTGAATCATTTTTAACAGAAGAGAAACAGTTGGTTTTTAAACAAAAGCTTAAAGAGTTATACTAGCTTTATGGGAAGTTAGGTATAACCACTTAAGAATGATAAAAAGAACTGTTTACTTAATTGCTTATAAAAACCTTGTATTCTGTAAGGTATATTAAGATTGTTTGATAAATAGACATACTATGATGCTATGTGTGTTAGTGTCTTGTGATGTTGTGAAAGGGGGTCATTCTTGTTGTGCTTACGTTGCTGAACGGTAAGTCAGTTATCATATTATATCACCTACCCTCGACTTATTATACCGAGGGCTTTCCACCCTTGATGCGGGTCTATACGGCTATGCGGTCTGTGAGACTATCGCGGGCTGCGAGTTCGTGATTGATCATTCGGTGTTTTAGCCCGACGCGGATGCCCTATGCGGTCCGTGTGACTATGCGGTCTATTGAGACTATGCGGACTGCGGAGTCGGTGAGTACCGGGTTAGCTACCCCGACGCGAGAATACCTCATGCGGGTGCATGTGTGACTATGCGGTGCGGGAAGTCCAGACTAGGCACGCATAATGATACTATGGGCGATTGGCCTTGCTTCGATCATTCGCGGCCTAGGAAAGACCAGTTACATTATATCTATTAGTGTTCTTGTTTGTGATATGACACTATGTGCAATTGAACTGATTGTATTTACAAATAGTTTTAAATACTTTGATTTCACTTAAGTACTTTATAGTTTCACATACTTGGTACCTGTTGTACTGACCTCCGGGGTGCGTTCATGCCATGGTAAGGGCAAGCAGGTGCTAGATCCACATCCTTAGGATCTCTTTGCTTTGGTGTCAGGAGCTCCATCTTCTCCGGAGGCTCTACTTTTTGGGTATGATTTCCCTGTATTGTAGATAGTTTTTGTACATTCAGGGTATGGCGGGGCCCTGTCCCGCCATAGTTGTTTACTTCCTTAGAGGTCTGTAGTCCTATTGTACAGTTGGGATGTAACTGCAAAACTATGTTTATATATATATGCCGAAAGGCGACATTTTCTCACTTAAAACTGTGTCTCATTTTACAACTGTTTCATGTCTTGTTTTTATATTCCGCTGATTACTCTGATGTATGACTACTTGGGTGCCCGGGTAAGGCACCAGTCACGGGCCCCGGAACGGGTCGTGACACTCACATTGGAAGCAAGTGGACGGCAAAGGCAAGACAATGGCACGTTTTTTGTGCCTTGGGTTAGGTAGGATATTTGTGCAAGTTGGTGTGGTAGATGGATAAGGTCCACATGGTTAAAATCTAGCCCTACACTTGCCTTACACTTGGATGAATCTTGGCCATTGGTTGGTCATTTCTTGACTTATAAATACCCCTCTAAGTTGAAGACTTTCTTCATCCAAACTTGAGCAATCTTTCTAAGTCTCAAAATACTCCCTCACTCTCAAAGCTCTCGTCCAAATCACCCCTCCCCCCCCCCCCTAGCCTAGTTGTTTTCGTATAATACCCCCTTTGTGGTATAGAAATACTTCTCCAAGTATTGTTATAATGCCCAAATACTTTAGCCCAAATACCTTTGTAGTATTTCCAAGTACCCTCTATACGAAAAGCCCGGAAAATACTATTATACTTCCTTTAGCCACAAAAACGAAACCCTAAGGAAAACCTTCATAGTCGATTGAAGTGTTAAGTAGAGGTTGCGTAGAACTTCTAAGGGTTGTTTGGAGCGGATTGGAGCACTCGGAGTAGGAGCTAAACGTTGCTCAGGATCGACGTTAAACTTGGATAACTTTGGGCTCATCGAGGTAAATACTACTGACCTTCTATTGTAATTGGGAATTACATATTGTAGTTGTATAGAAATGAATATAAGATTCATAGAAGAGAATTGAACTGTAATGGAAGGATATTACAGAAAAGACTTGAACTGAAATCACATCAGAAGAATATTATAGTAGAAGATTAAAACTGTATTTACATAGGACTGTATTTCTGATGGTGATAACCATTGGTTGAATGTTCTGCAAGTAGCATGTGCTACTTAGAAGGTGGACAAGGCTAGCCGGGTTATAGCCGTGGAGCGTTTTGCTTATAGTCGATAATCGTCGCGAGATATGTGATTCTTCCTATACTCTTGAGCATGAAGTATTTTAAAAGAATACATATAGTACGGTAGACGTACGTGTGGCAATGTCTTTTGACTTAAGCCTGAATAATATGTATATATTATATGGTAGATGTACGTGTGCTAACTGAATATAGTTGTACGGCAATGTCTTTTGACTTAAGCCTGAATAATAAGAACCTTAAAATATTTTAAAAGGAATAGAGATATAGTACGGTAGACGTACGTGTGTTAACTGAATGTAGTGTTACGGCAATGTCTTTTGACTTAAGCTTGAATAAGAAGAATCTTGAAGTATTTCAAAAGAAATAAGAAACCTTTTTGAAAGAAGAGTAATACTTGGTTTTGAAAACATAAGAGTTATACTAGTTTTATGGGAAGTTAGGTATAACGTCTTAAGAGAGATAAAAAGAATGGTTTACTGATTTTTAGAAGTTAAGAGACTTAATCTTAAAAGATAAGAGACTTGACTTAATTGTATTGATATGAAGTTTGTTAACAATGTGAAACCTCATTCGTGAGTAATGGGTACTTGGTTTTAAAAGAAATAATGTTTTACTGATTTCGGAAATCAGAATGAGTATCGACAAACCACGGCAGCGTTAATAAAGGAAAATGTAATGAATAATGAAGTATTATTAAAACAGAGAAACCTCCATCTGCATAGAAACTAAGATGAGACAAAATGATATTACATTTCCTAGATCATGGCTGCTTAATAAGATTGATTATGAATAAGAATAACCTACACTCATATAAGGCATATGTTACTCAAATGTTTTAAAAGAGATTAAGACATTGAACTATGAAAGTTTTCTAAAATAAAGAGCCTTGAGTAATTGAAATTAGGCAAACTGGAACCTTAGGGAAAAGAATGTGGTTGAAAAGGAAAGTGTTTTGGTTTACCTAAAAATGTGAGTCACTCTATTTTATACTACGGGTATCGGGTGACTTTTATAAAAGGAATGGATCTCTTTAAAAGGAATTTAACGTACGTAGTACTTTAGGGTTAACACCCGGATTTTGACTTAAAATGAAAGTACTTTGAGTTGTGTATAACTTGCCTATGCTTGTTGTTGTGTAACTTGCCTATGCTTGTTGTTGTGTAACTTGCCTATGCCTGTTGATTGGGTAACTTGCCTATGCTTATTGAGATAGTCTTTGTTGTGCAAGAATTGTGTTTCTATTCTACCGCGTCTCGATGGAGCGCCGTTGACTTGTTGAGAACTTACTGGACGCACGGCAGTGACGGAAGATTCCACGTGCACGCCCATTATTATTATTACATGGGCATGTCTACACCGGATGATGTGGACATGTGACCATTATGGTTATTATGGCGAAGTATCGTGACTTACGGTTGTGATCGCGCGTAGCTCGCTTACTTGCCCCCGCCGCCACGTGACGCAGTGGATCTGGTATAGGTTATTGCACCGCCACGGTTCGCTTCGCGCGGCATCGTGACTTACGGTTGTGATCGCGCGTAGCTCGCTTACTTGCCCCGCCTACGTGGACGCAGTGGATCTGGTATAGGTTATTGCACCGCCACGGTCGCCTTCGCGAGTCGGCATTGGACGGAGCCGTGACTTACGGTTGTGATCCGTGCGAGTCGATTCACTTGCCCCCGCTACCACGTGGCGCAGCGAGCCGCGAGGCTAGTGCACTTGCCACGTGTCAGCTTCATGGTATGGTGGTACAGTACTATTGGTACGGTCGGATCTGGTAGTTATACTTGCCCCGCACGGTTTTATTGACACAGGTAGGACCTGGTGTTCACATATACTCCTTGGTGTTGTTATATCATATGATCGCCAGCGAGGAAGGAATTCCACGCACGGTGATGATTTGGAGGCGTGAGTCCTCGACTTGATATGACTGTTTATATGTGGTGCATCAGAGTTTGGTTATCATACATGTCTCCCGCTTTATATAGATCGCTATGATTTCATTTACGTATTTTACGCTTCACATACTTGGTACTGATCGACCTCCTTCGGGGTTGCGTTACGCCGCAGTAGAGGTACATCGGCCGTCGATCCCCGCTTAGGATCACCTTTCGCCTTGGGAAGCTCCGTTCCTTCGAGGCTTATCTTTGGTATGTTACCCCGATGTCCGTAGGTTCTTGTACATTCGTGGTACGGCGCCTCCGCGTCATAGTTGTTGTATAAATCTTAGAGGTCTGTAGCACTGTTGTGGGCAGGGTTGTAAGGATTGTAACTGTTCAATTGTCTATATGTTGAATTGTCTATATGTTGAAAGGCAACCGTTTTGGTTGGCCTATTTTCTTTTATCTTGATCCATGTCTATTTGAATGTTTAAGTTTTTAATTCCACTGGTTTTTCTCTGATGTTGTATCACTAGGGTGCCCGGTAGGCATCACCACGCCCCGAACGGGTCGTGACAAAAGTGGTATCGAGCGATTAGTCCTCGAAAGTGTCTGCACTGCGTTCAGTAGAGTCTTAATTATCGATGTGTTGTGCACCACATCTATAATTAGGAGGCTGCAGGATATTTAGGATTGGTTTCCGTTCTTCTCATTCTGAGATCGTGCCTTAGAGCTGTGTGATAAGTTGGAACCCTCTGACGTACTTCGTTTTCACCAGTTATGCCTCCGCGCAAGGCAACCCGCCCGTGGCGGCAAGGCAGCGGCGGAGTCGCGAGTAGCAAATGCAGCCTCTACAGACCACAAGACCGAGCCTCCATCCCACACCGGAGCAGAGGAGATGGGTTACAAGGAGCGGCCGATTGATGGCCGTGGTCAGGCTGACTGAGGATAGGCTGGACGCAGCAGTTCCAGCAGCACCAGTGGTTCACCCCAGATCAGATAGTTTGAGGCTACGGGACTTTCTGAGATGTAACCCGCCAGAGTTTTATGGGTCGAGGCCTGAGAATGATCCGCAGGAGTTCATCCGGCAGTTACAGCGGATCATGAGAGTGATCAAGGCATCAGAGACCGAGTCGGTGGTCCTAGGTTTGCATCGGCTGCGTGATACCGCAATGATCGTTTGATTCGCGAGCTGTCCCGGGAGGGCATGACTTCCACCGTATGGAACGAGTTCTCGTGAGGCCTTTCTTGCACATTTCTTGCCTCCCGGATGAGGAGGGCTCGCCGACGATTTTTGGTGTAGCGCAGAATCCGCGCGTACGGTTCTGGAGTACAATTTGGAGTTCGACTCATTGGCTCGATACGTCCCCGCGTTAGTAGCTATTATGGAGGATCGAGTGCTCCGATATGTTACAGGGCTCGATGATTACCTAGCGTAGTTGTTCGTGTAGCTCTTCACCGGCATGGACATTGCCCGCACGCAGCTTATGCACTTGGATGTGAGGAGCGGAGAATCGACGAATGACCGAGATCGCCAGTAAGAGGCCGAACAGCAGTGGTCCTTTGGTGACTTTCGAGGCGGACCGCCAAAGAAGAGACTAGTTATGTACCTCCGCCAAGCATGCAGTGGTCCTCCACAGCCTTCGGGACTTTCGGGATATTCAGGAGCAGGTCAGGGCTCCCAGGTTTCAGATCTTCAGTGGAGTAGAAGTGTTCACCGGATGAGGCCACCCGTATCTCAGTGTGACCATTGTGGTAAAGCCCATAGAGGGGAATGTCGTACTGGTTTGGGAGATTGTTATACTTGCGCCGACAGGCCATTTGACGGAGATCGTCTCACCAGGGTAGTATCGCGGATAGCACGCACTACTAGATCGCCATGGTTCTTCACCTTCCATAGCTAGGCAGATGTACACACACGGCGCCACGACAGAGGTCGCGCTGGAGTTCCAGCTTAGCGGTCCTTTGAACCGCCTATTTTCAGGTATATCCTTAACCCTCTAGAGACTTGTATGTATTGTTGTGATGATAATGTGTTAAGTGTTATGTTCGGATAGCGTTGTGCTAAAATGTGATTTAGAAACCTGGTTAGTGAGAAAGGGTAAGCTCAGGGTGAGAAAATGATGAACCTTAGAATATTACAGTTGAGACCTTAGATGTAAGGCCGTCTTGAGTACAAGATTTTGCAAGTGATCCTTGTCAGAGTGCATTTTATGCCTAGAATGTATTGTGGAAAATTTCCTTGGGTAGTGTAAAATGGAAGTGGTAGCTTTCATAACCTGTATAGGTGAGATTATTCCGGATCGGGGAACAAGAGCTTGATGCGTTAAGTGGGTCGGTCAGGCATGTTGCGCCAACCCGCGACTGCTTCGGTAGGTCAGCTCTGGGTGGTCCCGCCAGGTGGTAGGGTCACGAGGGTGCTAGGCCCAAGTTTAGATGACCATCGTATGAGTTCGTGGATACGTTCGACCAGAATCGGTTCGTGAAGGCCGGGAATGGCCTTAGAGAAAAGTGAAGCTAGTAAGATGACCAAGTTTTAGGTGGTGACTCCAAAGTTTTGGGAACTGAAGCGATGACTGAAGTATGGTACGTATACTAGAAGAGTTCAAGTGTTCGAGAAGGGCACGACGAGTAAGGAAGGGAGAGAACGTGTGTTATTTCATGGCCAGGTGTGGCGTTGGCAACTTGTTAGAGGAACTTTACCGTTATCCGTCTTGAGAAGGAACATTCGGGACGAATGTTTCTAAGGAGGGGAGAATGTTATACCCCGTATTTCCAGAGTATGTACGTAAGGGCGTACGTATAATAATTTTAGCCTTAAAGTAGGCAAGGTTCGAAATTTGGGCACCGGTTTAAAAGAATCGCTTTTTCGACTAAACGCTTTACTAAACTTGCGAAGGAAAATTCCGGCTATGTCATTTTTAATTTTTGCGGATTTTTCCGAGAGACGAAACATTTTGGACCAACGGGAGGGTGACATGTGTCACCCTCACATTGGAAGCAAGTGGACGACAAAGGCAAGACAATGGCACGTTTTTTGTGCCTTGGGTTAGGTAGGATATTTGTGCAAGTTGGTGTGGTAGATGGATAAGGTCCACATGGTTAAAATCTAGCCCTACACTTGCCTTACACTTGGATGAATCTTGGCCATTGGTTGGTCATTTCTTGACCTATAAATACCCCTCTAAGTTGAAGACTTTCTTCATCCAAACTTGAGCAATCTTTCTAAGTCTCAAAATACTCCTCCTCTCAAAGCTCTCGTCCAAATCACCCCTCCCCTTGATTGAGGCTTGGCCGCAGGCACTCCCTAGCCTAGTTGTTTTCGTATAATACCCCCTTTGTGGTATAGAAATACTTCTCCAAGTATTGTTATAATGCCCAAATACTTTAGCCCAAATACCTTTGTAGTATTTCCAAGTACCCTCTATACGAAAAGCCCGGAAAATACTATTATATTTCCTTTAGCCACAAAAACGAAACCCTAAGGAAAACCTTCATAGTCGGTTGAAGTGTTAAGTAGAGGTTGCGTAGAACTTCTAAGGGTTGTTTGGAGCGGATTGGAGCACTCGGAGTATGAGTTAAACGTTGCTCAGGATCGACGTTAAACTTGGATAATTTTGGGCTCATCGAGGTAAATACTACTGACCTTCTATTGTAATTGGGAATTACATACTGTAGTTGTATAGAAATGAATATAAGATTCATAGAAGAGAATTGAACTGTAATGGAAGGATATTACAGAAAAGACTTGAACTGAAATCACATCAGAAGAATATTAGAGTAGAAGATTAAAACTGTATTTACATAGGACTGTATTTACAGTAGACTGATAACCTTCATTGGTTGAATGTTCTGCAAGTAGTATGTGCTACTTATAAGGTGGACAAGGCTAGCCGGGTTATAGCCGTGGAGCGTTTTTCTTATAGTCGATAATCGTCGCGAGGTATGTGATTCTTCCTATACTCTTGAGCATGAAGTATTTTAAAAAAATACATATAGTACGGTAGACGTACGTGTGGCAATGTCTTTTGACTTAAAGCCTGAATAATATGTATATATTATATGGTAGATGTACGTGTGCTAACTGAATATAGTTGTACGACAATGTCTTTTGACTTAAGCCTGAATAAGAAGAATCTTGAAGTATTTCAAAATAAATGAGAAACCTTTTTGAAAGAAGAGTAATACTTGGTTTTGAAAACATAAGAGTTATACTAGCTTTATGGGAAGTTAGGTATAACGTCTTAAGAGAGATAAAAAGAATGGTTTACTGATTTTTAGAAGTTAAGAGACTTAATCTTAAAAGATAAGAGACTTGACTTAATTGTATTGATATGAAGTTTGTTAACAATGTGAAACCTCATTCGTGAGTAATGGGTACTTGGTTTTAAAAGGAATAATGTTTTACTGATTTCGGAAATCAGAATGAGTATCGACAAACCACGGCAGCGTTAATAAAGGAAAATGTAATGAATAATGAAGTATTATTAAAACCGAGAAACCTCCATCCGCATAGAAACTAAGATGAGACAAAATGATATTACATTTCCTAGATCATGGCTGCTTAATAAGATTGATTATGAATAAGAATAACCTACACTCATATAAGGCATATGTTACTCAAATGTTTTAAAAGAGATTAAGACATTGAACTATGAAACTTTTCTAAAATAAAGAGCCTCGAGTAATTGAAATTAGGCAAACCGAACCTTAGGAAAAGAATGTGGTTGAAAAGGAAAGTGTTTTGGTTTACCTAAAAATGTGAGTCACTCTATTTTATACTACTGTATCGGGTGACTTTTATAAAAGGAATGGATCTCTTTAAAAGGAATTTAACGACGTAGTACTTGTGGTTAACACCCGGATTTTGACTTAAAATGAAAGTACTTTGAGTCAGGTATAACTTGCCTATGCTTGTTGTTGTGTAACTTGCCTATGCTTGTTGTTGTGTAACTTGCCTATGCTCGCTGATTGGGTAACTTGCCTATGCTTATCGAGATAGTCTTTGTTGTGCAAGAATTGTGTTTCTATTCTACCGCTCTCGATGGAGGCCGGTTGACTTGTTGAGAACTTACTTGACGCACGCGGCGACGGAAGATTCCACGCACGCTCCATTATTATTATTACGGGCATGTCTACACCGATGATGTGGACATGTGACCATTATGGTTATTATGGCGAAGTATCGTGACTTACGGCCGTGATCGGGCGCAGTGCTTACTTGCCCCGCCACCACGCGGACGGTGGATCCGTATAGGTTATCGCACCGCCACGTGTCGCCTTCGTGGCGAAGTATCGTGACTTACGGTTGTGATCGCGCGTAGCTGTTTACTTGCCCGCCGCCACGTGGGACGTAGTGGATCCGTATAGGTTATCGCACCTACCACGTGTCGCCTTCGCGGTCGAGAATGGATGGAGCCGTGACTTACGGTTGTGATCCGTGCGTAGTCGATTCACTTGCCCCCATCGCCACGCGCGCAGTGGAGCCGGTGGAGGCTATTGACTTGCCACGTGTCGCCTTCATGATATGGTTGTACAGATTATTGGTACGGTCGGATCCGTAGTTATACTTGCCCCGCACGGTTTTATCGACACGTAGGACCCGTGTTCACATATACTCCTTGGTGTTGTTATATCATGATCGCCAAGCGAGGAAGGAATTCCACGCACGAGTGATGATTTGTAGGGCGTGAGTCCCTGACTTGATATGACTGTTTATATGTGGTGTACTGTAGTTTGGTTATCATACATGTCTCCTGCTTTATATAGACTGCTATGATTTCATTTACAGTATTTTACAGTTTCACATACTTGGTACCTGTTGTACTGACCTCCTTCGGGGGGCTGCGTTCATGCCGCAGGTAGAGGTACATCGGCTGTCGATCCCCGCTTAGGATCACCTTTCGTCTCGAAGCTCCGTTCCTTCTGAGGCTTATCTTTGGTATGCACCCGATGTCTGTAGGTTCTTGTACATTCGTGGGTATGGCGGCCCCGTCCGTCATAGTTGTTGTATAAATCTTAGAGGTCCAGAGTAATCGTGGCAGGGTTGTAAGGATTGTAACTGTTCAATTGTCTATATATATATATGTTGAAAGGCAACCGTTTTGGTTGGCCTATTTTCTTTTATCTTGATCCATGTCTATTTGAATGTTTAAGTTTTTTATTCCGCTGGTTTTTCTCTGATGTTGTATCACTAGGGTGCCCGGGGTAAGGCACCAGTCACGGGCCCCGGAACGGGTCGTGACAACTAGTATGCTGCTGAGGCGGTCCGCCTCGAAAGTCACCAAAGGACCCTGTTGTTTTGGCCCTCTTCTGCTGATCTTGGTCATTCCGTCGACCTCTCCGCTCCTCACACCCAAGTGCATAAGCCTGCATGCGGGCAATGTCCATGCCCGGCTGAAGAGCTACACCCGAACAAGCCTCTGCCAAGTAGTCATCTAACCCGGTAACGTAGCGGTGTAATCTGTCCTCCATATCAGCTACTACAGCGGGGGCATACCGAGCCAATGAGTCGAACTCCACATTGCACTCTCTAACCGTCCGCCCGTCCTGCCTCAACGTCAAAAATTTGTCGGCCCGAGCCCTCCTCATCTGTGGGGGAAAGAAATGTGCAAGAAAAGCCCTTGAGAACTCATCCCAAACGGCTGGAAGTGCATGCTCTCCCCGGGACAGCTCCCACGAATCAAACCAGTCGACTGCAGTATCACGCAACTGATGCGAACCTAATACCACCGACTCGCTCGAGATTCTCGATCACTCATGATCCATTGTAGAAGCTCGGATAAACTCCTGAGGGTCATCCTCAGCTCTCGATCCATAGAACACTGGCGGGCTACAACTCAGAAAGTCCCATAGTCTCAAACCGTCTGCTCGGGGGTGAACTACGGGTGCTACTGGATCGAATCACCGTGATCCAAATTCCTCATATCTGCCACCACCGCCAGAATCGCCATCTCTTGTACTTCATCTCATCCGCTCCAGCCGTGGGACTAGAGGCTCAGTATCAGAGTCTCAAAGAGCACCGCTGCGGCTCCAAACTCTGCCGTGGCGGCGCCGCAAAACTCACCGCCTAAGCACTATCTCGTGTAACGACCGGGCTCTCGCTCGTAACCCCGTGCTCTACTCACGCCTCCTCGCCGCCCTTCTGGGCCCGGGTTGCCTTACGCGGAGGCATAACTGGTAAAAAGGAAAGGAATATGTCAGAGGGGTCCAACTTATCATACGACTCTAAGGCACGATCTCAGAATGAGAAGAATGGAAACCAATCCTAAATGTCCTATAGCCTCCTGATTATAGATGTGCACAACACACCGATAATCAAGACTTACTAGACACGGCTCAGACACTTTCCGAGGATTAACTGCTCTGATACCACTTTTGTCACGACCCGAACCTGGGCCCGTGACTGGTGCCTTACCCGGGCACCCAAGTAGTCATACATCAGAGAAAATCACGAACATAAAAACAAGACATGAAGCAAGAGATATTATATATAAACAAAGCAACCAAAATAGCCTTCTCAGATATAAATACATAAAAACCCGAGCAGTTTAATCTTTTTACAACCCCGCCACAACAAGCATTACTGCACCTCTAAGATTTACAACAACCATGACGGACAGGCCCCGCCATACCGAATGTACAAGAACCTACAACTCAGTGGAACACATACCGAAGAATAAGCCTCCGAGAAACGGAGCTTCCTAATACGAATCGTGATCCTATGAGCGAGGATCAACTACGGTACTCCTACCGCGCATGAACGCAGACTCGAAGGAGGTCAAGACAACAGTACCAAGTATGTGAAATCGAAAATATCGCGCTTAAATCATAATACTATATAAAGCAGAGACATGTATGATAACCAAAATACAAGACGCAACATAAAAGCGATCAAGTCGTGACTCACGCCAAAGTCATCACTCAATATATAACTATGGGTCTCACGCCCACAACATCAATCATGTTCGCGTCATGGCCGCACGCCTGCACTCGTGACGGCGCATATGTCCATGATGCAACAATAATAACAATGCCGCATGGCCACATGCCCCCGAATTCTCGTGACGGCGCGCATGCCCATGTAACATCAACAACAATATACTGGTGGTCAACCGCCGCACGCCACATGCCCCGACTCAGACGGCGCATACGCCCATGTAACAATAATAACCATATATCGTAATCAACCCCGCCGCACGCCACATGCCCCCGACTCGTGATCGTAGACATGCCCATGTAACAATAATAATGGAAGCATACCGTGGAATCTTCCGTCACCGCCAGACGCCCAAGTAAGCTCTCAACAAGTCAACCGGCCCTCCATCGAGAGACGCGATAGTATGGAAACACAATTCTTGCACAACAAAGGCTATCACAACAAGCATAGGCGAGTTACACAACAACAAGCATAGGCAAGTTATACAACAACAGGCATAAGCAAGTTATACACAACTCAAGGTACTTCCATTTTATATCAAAGTCCGGGTTTTAACCCTAAAGTACTACGTACGTTAAAATCTTTTTAAAAGATTTATTTCTTTTATAAAGGTCACCCGATACCCGTAGTATAAAAATAGGGTGACTCACATTTTTAGGTAAACCCAAACACTTTCCTTTTCAACCTCAAGTAACAACATTCTTTTCCCTAAGGTCAAGTTTGCCTAATTTCAAGTACTTAAGTCTCTTATTTTAGAAAGGTTTCATAGTTCATAGTCTTAATCACTTAAACAATTTTGCGAAAACATATGCCTTATATGTGAGTTGGTTATTCTGGTTCATAATCAATCTTATTAAAGCATCCATGATCTAGGAAATGTAATATCATTTTGTCTCATCTTAGCTTCTATGCAGATGGAGGTTTCTACTGGTTTTAATAATACTTAATTAGTCAAAACATTTCCTTTTATTAACGCTGCAGTGGTTTGTCGATACTCATTCTGATTTCCAAAATCAAGAAACATTATTCCTTTTAAAAACCAAGTACTCATTACTCACGAATGAGGTTTCACACAAAGTTCATATTAATTCATTCAAGTCAAGTCTCTTATCTTTTAAGATCAAGTCTCTTAACTTCTAAAAATCAGTAAACCATTCTCTTTATCTCTCTTAAGACGTTATACCTAACTTCCCATAAAGCTAGTATAACTCTTATGTTTTCAAAACCAAGTATTACTCTTCTTTCAAAAAGGTTTCTTAATTCTTTGAAATACTTCAAGACTCTTATTATTCAGGCTTAAGTCAAAAGACATTGTCGCATTCGACTACGCTCGCTAGCACACGACGTCTACCGCATATATATATATATTATTCAGGCTTAAGTCAAAAGACATTGCCGCATAACTACGCTCGCTTAGCACACGACGCTCACCGTACTATATATATATATTATTCAGGCTTAAGTCAAAAGACATTACCGTACAATTATGTTCAGTTAACACACGTACGTCTACCGTACTATATATATATATATTGTTCTTTTAAAATATCATGCTCAAGGGTATAGGAAGAATCACATACCTCGCGACGATTATCGACTATAAGCAAAATGCTCCACGGCTATAACCCGACTAGCCTTGTCCACCTTCCAAGTAGTTCATTCTACTCGCAGAACATACAACCAATAAAGGTTAGTAGTCTACTGTAAATACGGTTCTATGTAAGTACAGTTTAATCTTCTACTAATATTCTTCTGATGTGATTTCAGTTCAATTCTTTTCTGTAATATCCTTCTATTACAGTTCAATTCTCTTCTATGAATCTTATATTCATCTTTATACAACTACAGTATGTAATTTCCAATTACAATAGAAGGATAGGATTATTTACCTCGGTAAGCCCAAAATTATCCAAGTATATATGTCGATCCTGAGCGACGTTTAGCTCATACTCTGGGCGCTCCAACCCGCTCCAAACAACCCTTAGAAGTTCTACGCAACCTCTACTTAACACTTCAACCGACTATGAAGGTTTTCCTTAGGGTTTCTAGTGGCTAAGGAAAGTATAGTAGTATTTTTCTAAGCCAGATAGAGGTAACCTTGGGAATACTACAAGGTATATGGGCTAAGGTATTTTGGCATTAAAACAATACTTGGAGAAGTATTTCTCTACCAAGGGGGGGGGGTATTTTCGGCTAGCACAACTAGGCTAGGGGGGGGGTACTTTCGGCCAAGGGGGAGGAGTACCCTCTCGGCCAAGGCTTCTCAAAAGGGGGGAAGACCTTGGACGATTACAACACTTAAAGGGGGAGGGATTTTGAGACTTGGAAAATGATTTTTGGATGAAGAAGTTCATCAACTAAGGGGGGTATTTATAGGTCAAGCAATGGCCAACCAATGGCCAAGATGAAGACAAGTGTGGTGCAAGTGTAGGGTGAGGATTTATCCATGTGTCCTTATCCATCTACTACACAAAATATCCTACCTAACACTTGACTAAAAACAAGGCACAAAAACGTGCCAAAGGAAGCCCTCTTTGCCGTCCATTAAGGGTGACAAGTGTCACTCTCCCGTTGGTCCAAAATATTTCATCTCTCGGAAAAATCTGCAAAAATAATAAATGATATAGCCGGAATTTTCCCTTCGCAAAGTTTGTAAAACGTTTCGTCGGAAAACGACTCTTTCGGCACTTGTGTACAAATTTCAACCTTGCCAACTTTAAGGCTTAAATTTTTATACGCACTCTCACGCATATTACCGGAAAATACGGGTATAACAATGGGCGAGTGGCCGCCGATCATGTGGCGGTCTAGAACGACCTCGTGATACAGTTTTTGGCATTGTTGGTACTGTGGGTTTTAGTAGTCGGCTATGCCTTCGTACTTACCCCGTACGATTTTATTATGACACAGGTGGGACCTGGTATTCATGTGTATTCCTTGGTGTTTTTATATCATGGACTGCCGGCAGTGAGGAAGGAATTCCACGCATGATTGACATTGTGGTATGAGACCCACGGTTATATTTGAGTGATGACTTTAAGGGCGTGAGTCACCGACTTGACATGATCGCTATATAGTGTATCGTAAATTGGTTATCATATATGTCTTCGCTTTATATGGACTATTATGATTTCATTTACGTGATTTTCGGCCGATACTTGGTACCACAGATCGATCTCCTTCGGGGCCGTTCATGCCGCATGTAGAGGTACACGATCGTCGATCCTCGCTCTTAGGATCACAGTTGCTTTGGGAAGCTCCGCTTCTCCGAGGATTATCTTTGGTATAGTCCTCGTTGTCAGGTGCTACATTCGTGGTATGGCGGCCTCGTCCCGTTGTTATTCTAACATTCTTAGAGGTTTGTAGTACTGTTGTGGGCAGAGTTTGTAAAAGGGATGTAACCGTTCGTGTTCAGATTTTTATATATATATGCCGAAAGGCAACTGTTTCTCATTTCATGTCTTGTTTTATATTCCGCTGATTTCTCTGATGTATGACTACTTGGGTGCCCGGGTAAGGCACCAGTCATGGGCCCCGGAACGGGTCGTGACAATAACGACAATAACACTTCTATCAACTGCATTCTTACTAGTGTAGGTAAATACCAAGTAATGGTTCTCTTTTCCTATAAAAATTTGGGCAACACTTCCCCTAAATATACGTACTTTTCCACCTTTCAAGAAGGCTGATTTTGTTATACCCCGTATTTCCAGAGTATGTACGTATGGGCGTACGTAGAAAGTTTGAGCCTTAAAGTTAGGCAAGTTTCGAAATTTTTGTGCACAACCCCCGTAAAGAATCGTTTTTCGATGAAACGCTTTATCAACTTCTGCGAAAAATTCCGCTATGTCGCTTAGTATTTTTGCGGATTTTTCCGAGCGATTTTAACATTTTGGCCAACGGTAGGTGACACTTGTCACCCTCAAGTGGCGATTTGGGTGGACGAAATGGGGACGTCTCTCCCCTTTTTTTGTGCCTTGTTTTGTGCCTTGTTTTGTGCCATGTTTGGTGGAGTAGGGATAGGGTGCACTTGGCTTGATCAAGGCCTTACACTTGCCTTGCACATGGCTTGATCTTGTCCATTTGGCCCTCGCTTCCCTATAAATACCCCTCCCTTTGTGAAGACTTCATTCATCCACAAATGTTTCCAAGTCTTGAAATCTCCCTCCCCTCTTCTTGTTGTGTTCGTCCGCCACACCCCTCCCCTTTGAGAGGCCTCAGGCCGAGAGGTACCCCTCCTAGTTGTGTTGGCCGAGGTACACCCCTGCCTTGTTGTTCTCGTATAATACCCTCCTCAGTGGTATTGAAATACGTCTCCAAGTATTGTTATAATGCCCAAAATACCTTAGCCTTTACCTTGTAGTATTCCAAAAGTTACCTCTATACGTAGAGCCCGGACATACTACCTTTTCTCCTTTTAGTCTCAAACCGAAACCCTAAGGAAATCTTCATAGTTGGTTGAAGTATTTAAATAGAAGTTGGTTAGAACTTCTAAGGGTTGTTTGGAGCGGATTGAGCGCACGAGTAGAGCTAAACCTTGCTCAGATCGACATTATAACTTGGATAATTTTGGGCTTATCAAGGTAAATACTCGTGTCCCCTTATTGTAATTGGAAATTACATGTTGTAGGATTATATAGTAGAAGTATACTATATATAGATCTGAACATAGCTTTGCAATGTCTTTTGACTTAAGCTGAATAAAGAAGAGAACTCAATCAGAAGTTACATAGGACTCAGACATGAAGGCTTGTGGTATTACCGTAGTAGAATTGTACACGCCCAGTTAGAGATAACCCCGGTTGGCTTGGTAGCCGTCCTCGATAGAGGAGATTTACGCCGCCATGTGTGAGGTCTTGCCGAATTTTCTCGTAGAATATGGAACCACGCGGTTAGCGCTAATAGACATTTGTGGCCTTATAGGTGGAAGTACTACGAGTAGCGTATTCTACTTGAAGAGTGGAAAAGGCTAGCCGGGTTACAGTACTGTGGAGCGTTTTGCTTATTGTCGATAATCGTCGCGAGGTATGTGAACCTCTTCCTATCCTTTCTAGCATGATGCTTTGTAAACTATGTAGTACGGTAGACGTACATGTGTTAAATGAGTTGGTTGGTTTAAAACATAGGGTGTTATAATAGCTTTATGGGAAGTTAGTTATAACGACTCTATGTAGGTAAAAGATTGGTTTATTGATTGTAGAAGTTAAGAGACTTGATCTTGAAAGATAAGAGACTTAACTTGTTTTACTTGGTTATTAACATTTTGTTAAAAGTGTTGTGAAACCTCATTCGCGAGTAATGAGTACTTGGTTTTAAAAAGAATAATGTTTTACTGATTTCGGAAATGAGAATAAGTGTCGAGCAAACCACAGCAGCGCTAATAAAGGAAAGTGTATTGACAAATAACTAATTGTTATTAAAACCAGTAGAAACCTCCATCTGCATAGAAGCTAAGATAAGACAAAATTGTATTACATTTCCTAGATCATGGTCCAGAACAAGATTGTTGTAAACAAGAATAAATGGCTCACGTATAAGACATATGCTTCTCAGATTGTTTAAAAGAGAATTATATTCTTAAATGATTAAGACTATGAACTATGAAACTTTTCTAAAATAAAGAGACCTGAGTAATTGAAATTAGGCAAACTGGAACTTTAGGGGAAAGAATGTTGTTGAAAAGGAAAGTGTTTTGGTTTACCTAGAAATGTGAGTCACTCTATTTTTATGCTACTGCATCGTGACCTTTATAAAAGGAATGAATCTCTTTAAAAGGAATTTAACGTACGTAGTACTTTAGGGTTAAAACCCGGACCTTGATATAAAATGGAAGTACCTTGAGTTATGTATAACTTGCCTATGCTTGTTGTTGTATAACTTGCTTATTCTTGTTGAGATAGCCTTTGTTGTGCAAATGTTAATATCAGGTGACTTCTTGAGAAAGAGTGGATCTTTTATAAAAGTCTAGAAGTATGGTAATTTGCTTGAGCTTGTTTGTGATAGCCTGGTTGTGCGGTATATTGTTGTTGATGTTACATGGACATGCCTACACCGACGCAGACCGGGGCATGGCTACGCGCAGGTTGATTACCCGATATATTGTTATTGTGGTTACATGGACATGTCTACACCGACGCAGACCGGCATGTGGCTACGCGCGGTTGATCACCCAAAGATATTGTTGTTGATGTTAAATGGACATGTCTACACCGGCGGCGACCCGGCATGTGGTCATGCAAAGATTGTTATTATTGTTGCATCATGGACATGTCTACACCGATGCGTACCCGGCACGCGCCATGATGCGAACATGATTGATGTTGCGGGCGTGAGACCCATAGTTATATTGAGTGATGACGCTGAGGCGTGAGTCCCCGACTTGACCGCTTATGTCAGCGTCGTATTTTTGTTATCATACATGTCTCCCGCTTTATGTAGATCGTTATGATTTAGCCGCAGATTTTCGGGCCACATACTGTACTGCCAGATCGACCTCCTCGGGCCGCGTTCATGCCGCAGTAGAGTACATCGGTAGTTGATCCTCGCCTTAGGATCACAGTCGTTGGGAAGCTCCGCTTCTCCGAGGCTTATCTTTTGGTATGTTACCTCGAGTTGTAGGTTCTGTACATCTGTGGTATGGCGGCCCCGTCCCGCCATGTTGTATAAAAACTCTTAGAGGTCCGTAGTAATCTTGTCAAGCGTGGTTTGTAAAAAGGATTAAACTGCTCGCTTTGAAAGAGTTGTTTATATATATTTTATTGGAAGCGTAACCGCTTGGTTGGCCTGCTTTATGATCATATATCTTGTTTCTTGTTTATGTTTTATTTTCCGCCGTTTTCTCTCGATGTTGTATCACTAGGGTGCCCGGTAAGACACGACCACGCCCGGTTCGGTCGTGACAAAAGTGGTATCGAGCGATTAATCCTCGTAAAGTGTCTACGCACCGTGTCTAGTAGAGTCTTGATTATCGGTGTGTTGTGCACCACATCTATAATCGTGAGGCTGCAGGACATTTAGGATTGGTTTCCATTCTTCTCATTCCGAGATCGTGCCTTAGAGTCAGTGTTAAGTTGGACCCTCTCGACGATCTCGCTTTTACCGCTATGCCTCCGCTGCGTGCAACCAGAGCCCGATGGCAAGGCGGCGAGGTGCCGCTAGTGAGATACAGAGGAGTACGAGGCGCAGCCCTGGCCAAGACTGAGATTGTGCTTGACGGCGAGATTTGCGACGCCACAAATTTCAAAGAGAGCTTAGAGCCGCAACAATAGCTGCTGAGACCACAGTACCTGAGCCTCAAGTCCCACAACCTGGAGCAGATGAGATAGGGTACAAGGAGATGGCCTCATTGGCCGCCGTGGTCGTGGCCGATATGAGGATAGGCCGACGCAGCAGCCTCGGCCCAGAGCACCAGCCGTTCACCCGAGATCGGATAGTTTGAGGCTACGACTTTCTCGAGTCAGAGCCCGCCAGAGTTTTATGGGTCGAGGCACGAGGATGATCCGCAGGAGTTCATCCGGCGATTCTGGTCATGAGAGTGATCGTGGCTTCGAGACCGAAGTCGGTGGTCTTAGGTTCGCATCGGCCGCGCGTGATACCGCAATCGATCGTTTGATTCGCGAGCGTCCCGGGAGAGCATGCGCTTCCAGAAGATGGGACGAGTTCTCGAGGCATTCTCACTCACTTCTTGCCTCCGCAGATGCGAGGGCACGCCGACAGATTTATGATCTTTGAGACGAGAGGCGTGCGGTTTGGGAGTACAACGTGGAGTTTGACTCGTTGGCTCAGTATGTCCCCGCTTTGGTGGCAACCATGGAGGATAGAGTGCACCGCCACGCCATCGGGCTAGATGATTACTTGACAGAGGCTTGTTCGTGTAGCTCTTCACCGGCATGGACATTGCCAGACGCAGCTTATGCACTGGGGTGAAGAGCGAGACGCCGACGAATGACCAAGATCAGCAGAAGAGGCGAGCAACAGTGGTCCTTTGGTGACTTTCGAGGCGACCGCCTCGGCAGACTAGTTTTGTACCTCCGCCAATGCAGTGGTCCTCCACAACCTTCGGGCATCCAGAGTATTCGGAGCAGTCGTGGCTCCGCGGTTCAGTTTCGCGGAAGTAGGGATGTTGGCGGACGCATACCCCTACCGGTGTGGTAGATGGTAGACCGCATTTCGGAGTGTCGTGGTGCCAAGGAGCTTGTTATTTTTGCGCCAGGCCATTTTATGCGGAACCGTCCACCAAGGGTAGCACGGATGTTACGACTCACCTTCAGATCGTGGTGGTTCATCACCTTCACTAGCTATGCCGCAGGCGTGACCGTGATTAGAAAAGCGGTAGAGACAGTATATCCTTAACCTCTAGAGTTTTGTATGCTGATGTGTTTAGTGTTATGTTCGGATAGCTTTGTGCTAAAATGTGATTTAGAAACCCGTTAGTGTAGCGGTAAGCCTGGGGGCGTGGTAAGTGTGAACCTTAGACTATTTCACGATTGAGACCTTAGAGGTAAGGTCGTCCTGTGTAAAAGATTTATTTTATGTTTGACCTTTATCAGAGTGCGTAGTATAAGTGAAGTTATTGGGGAATTCCTTGGTTGTGTAAAATGGAAGTGGTAGCTTTCATGACTTGAATAGGTAAGATTGTTCGGATCGGGAACAAGAGTGTGGCGCGCTGGGGTCGGGTTGAGGACCATTCGCGGGTCAACCCGCAGCCCGGTTTGTGGTCGGGTCGAGGTGGTCCCGCCGGTGGTAGGGTCACGAGGATGCTAGCCCGAGTTTAGTTAACCATCGTATGAGTTCGTGGACGCGTTACCAGATCGGTTCGTGAAGGCCGGAATGGCCTTGGCGGAAAGTGAAGCTAGTAAGATGACCAAGTTTGAGGTAGTGACTCCACGCTTTGGAAATCAAGCGATGATCAAGTAGGTACGATATCTTGGGAGAGTTCAAGTGTTCGAGGGGGGCACGACGAGTAAGGAAGGAAGAGAACGTGTGTTATTTCGTGGCCAAGCTGTGGCGTTGGCAACTTGTTAGAGAAACTTCATCGATATCCGTCTTGAGAAGGAACATTCGGACGAATATTTCTAAGGAGGAGAATGTTATACCCGTATTTCAGTATGTACGTATGGGCGTACGAGAAAGTTTGAGCCTTAAAGTTAGGCAAGTTTCGAAATTTTTGTGCACAACCCCCGTAAAGAATCGTTTTTCGACGAAACGTTTTACTGAACTTGCGAAGGGAAAATTCCGGCTATGTCGTTTAGTATTTTTGCGGATTTTTCCGAGCTACGGAACATTTTTGGGCCAACGAGAGGGTGACACTTGTCACCCTCAAGTGGCGATTGGATGGACGAAATGGGACGCTCTCCCTTGTTTTCGCCTTGTTTTGGCCTTGTTTTGTGCCTTGTTTTGTGCCATGTTTGGTGGAGTAGGGATAGGGTGCACTTGGCTTGATCAAGGCCTTACACTTGCCTTGCACATGGCTTGATCTTGTCCATCGTTGGCCTTGGCTTCCTATAAATACCCTCTCCTTTGTGAAGACTTCATTCATCCACAAATGTTTCCAAGTCTTGAAATCTCCTCCCTCTCTTGTTGTGTTCGTCCGCCACACCCCTCCCCTTTGAGAGGCTGTGGCCGGCAGGTACCCCCTCCTATTGTTGTTGGCCGAAGTACACCCCCTGCCTTGTTGTTCTCGTATAATACCCCCTCCCTTGTGGTATTGAAATACTTCTCCAAGTATTGTTATAATGCCCAAAATACCTTAGTCTTTACCTTGTAGTATTCCAAAAGTTACCTCTATACGTAGAGCCCGGAAATACTACCTTTTCTCCTTTTAGTCTCAAACCGAAACCCTAAGGAAATCTTCATAGTTGGTTGAAGTATTTAAATAGAAGTTGGTTAGAACTTCTAAGGGTTGTTTGGAGCGGATTGGAGCGCACGGAGTAGGAGCTAAACCTTGCTCAGGATCGACATTATAACTTGGATAATTTTGGGCTTATCAAGGTAAATACTCGTGTCCCCTTATTGTAATTGGAAATTACATGTTGTAGGATTATATAGTAGAAGTATACTATATATAGATCTGAACATAGCTTTGCGGCAATGTCTTTTGACTTAAGCCTGAATAAAGAAGAGAACTCAACTGTAGTTACATAGGACTGTATTACAGTAGGCTTGTGTGGTATTACTGTGTAGTAGAATTGTACACGTCCGGTTAGACGTATAAACCCACGGTTGGCTTGGTGGCGGCCTCGATAGAGAGGAGATTTACGCTGTGGGGGAGAGTCTTCGAATTTTCTGTAGAATATGGAACCATGCGGTTAGAAGTTAATAGACGTTTGTGGCCTTATAGGTGGAAGTACTACGAGTAGCGTATTCTACTCAAGAGTGGAAAAGGCTAGCCGTTACTGATCTTGCGAGCGTTTTGCTTATTGTCGATAATCGTCGCGAGGTATGTGAACCTCTTCCTATCCTTTCTAGCATGATGCTTTGTAAACTATGTAGTACCAGACGCATACGTGTTAAATGAGTTGGTTGGTTTAAAACATAGGGTGTTATAATAGCTTTATGAGAAGTTAGTTATAACGACTCATGAGGTAAAAGATTGGTTTATTGATTGTAGAAGTTAGGAGACTTGATCTTGAAAGATAAGAGACTTAACTTGTTTTACTTGGTTATTAACATTTTGTTAAAAGTGTTGTGAAACCTCATTCGCGAGTAATGAGTACTTGGTTTTAAAAAGAATAATGTTTTCTTGATTTGGAAATGAGAATAAGTGTCGAGCAAACCACGCAGGCGCTAATAAAGAAAAGTGTATTGACAAATAACTAATTGTTATTAAAACCAAGAGAAACCTCCATCCGCATGAAGCTAAGATAAGACAAAATTGTATTACATTTCCTAGATCATGGTCAGAATAAAGATTGTTGTAAACAAGAATAAACGACTCACGTATAAGACATATGCTTCTCAGATTGTTTAAAAGAGAATTATATTCTTAAATGATTAAGACTATGAACTATGAAACTTTTCTAAAATAAAGAGACCTGAGTAATTGAAATTAGGCAAACCGAACTTTAGGGAAAAAATGTTGTTGAAAAGGAAAGTGTTTTGGTTTACCTAGAAATGTGAGTCACTCTATTTTTATACTACGGGTATCGGGTGACCTTTATAAAAGGAATGGATCTCTTTAAAAGGAATTTAACGTACGTAGTACTTTAGGGTTAAAACCCGGACCTTGATATAAAATGGAAGTACCTTGAGTTATGTATAACTTGCCTATGCTTGTTGTTGTATAACTTGCTTATGCTTGTTGAGATAGCCTTTGTGCAAATGTTGATATCAGTGACTTCGAGAAAGAGTTGATCTTTTATAAAAGTCTGTAAGTATGGTAATTTGCTTGAGCTTGTTTGTGATAGCCCGGTTGTGCGGTATATTGTTGTTGATGTTACATGGACATGTCTACACCGACGCAGATTCCGGCATGGCCACGCGCAGGTTGATTACCCGATATATTGTTATTGTGGTTACATGGACATGTCTACACCGACGCAGAATGGTCATGTGGCCATGCGCGGGGTTGATCACCCGGATATTGTTGTTGATGTTACATGGACATGTCTACACCGAGGCAGACCCGGGCATGTGGTCATGCAGATTGTTATTATTGTTGCATGGACATGTCTACACCGATGCAGAATCCGGCACGCCATGATGCGAACATGATTGATGTTGTGGGCGTGAGACCCATAGTTATATCGAGTGATGACGCTTGAGGCGTGAGTCCCCGACTTGACCGCTTTTATGTTGCGTCGATTTTTGTTATCATACATGTCTCCGCTTTATGTAGATCGTTATGATTTAGCCGCAGATTTTTCGGGCCACATACTTGGTACTGTTATCGACCTCTTCGGGCCGTTCATGCCGCAGTAGAGTACATCGTAGTTGATCCTCGCCTTAGGATCACGGCGTCATTGGGAAGCTCCGCTTCTCCGAGGCTTATCTTTGCATGTTACCCGAGTTGTAGGTTCTTGTACATTCGTGGTACGTATGGCCCCGTCCCGCCATGTTGTATAAAAACTCTAGAGGTCCTGTAGTATCACAAGCGGGGTTTGTAAAAGGATTAAACTGCTCGTTTTGAAAGAGTTGTTTATATATATTTTATTGGAAGCGTAACCGCTTGGTTGGCTGCTTTATGATCATATATCTTGTTTCTTGTTTATGTTTTATTTTCCGGTTTTCTCTCGATGTTGTATCACTAGGGTGCCCGGTAGGCACGATCACGCCCGGTTCGGTCGTGACAAAAGTGGTATCGAGCAGCGATTAATCCTGAAAGTGTCTACGCATCGTGTCAGTAGAGTCTTGATTATCGGTGTGTTGTGCACCACATCTATAATCGTGAGGTGCAGACATTTAGGATTGGTTTCCATTCTTCTCATTCCGAGATCGTGCCTTAGAAGGCTGTTGTAAGTTGGACCCTCCGACGTATCTCGCTTTTACCGATTATGCCTCCGCAGTGCAACCAGAGCCCGAAGGCAAGGCAGCCGAGGGTGCTGCTAGTGAGATACAGAGGAGTACGAGGGCGCAGGCCCGGTCAGTACCTGAGATTGTGCTTCAGACGGCGAGATTTGCGACGCCGCACCCCAAAGCGAGTTTAGAGTCGCGGAATGGCCGCCGAGACCACAAGACTGAGCCTCCGTCCCACAACCCGGAGCAGATGAGATAGTACGAGAGATGGCCGATTGCTGGCCGTGGTCGTGGGCCGATATGAGGATAGGCCGGATGCAGCAGCCTCGGCCCAAAGAGCACCAGCCGTTCACCCGAGATCGGATAGTTTGAGGCTACGGGACTTTCTGAGTTGTAGCCCGCCAGAGTTTTATGGGTCGAGGCCTGAGGATGATCCGCAGGAGTTCATCCGGCGATTCCATGCGTAGAGTGATCGTGGCTTCGAGACCGAGCCGCTGGTCTTAGGTTCGCATCGGCCGCGCGTGATACCGCAATCGACCGTTTGATTCGCGAGCCGCCCCGGAGAGCATGCGCTTCCAAAGCAGATGGGACGAGTTCTCGAGGCATTCCTCACTCACTTCTTGCCTCCGCAGATGAGAGGGCACGGGCCGACGATTTATGATCTTTGAGACGAGAGAGGCGTGCGGTGGGAGTACAACGTGAGTTTGACTCGTTGGCTCGGTATGTCCCCGCTTTGGTGGCAACCATGGAGGATAGAGTGCACCGCCACGCCATCTGCTAGATGATTACTTGACAGAGGCTTGTTCGGTGTAGCTCTTCACCGCATGGACATTGCCCGCACGCAGCTTATGCACTTGGGGTGAAGAGCGAGACGTCGACGGAATGACCAAGATCAGCCAGAAGAGGCCGAGCAACAGTGGTCCTTGGTGACTTTCGAGGCGGACCGCCTCGCCAGCAGACTAGTTTTGTACCTCCGCCCGCAGAGTGGTCCTCCACAACCTTCGTGGCATCCAGAGTATTCGGAGCAGTCGTGGCTCCAAGGGTTCGTGTTTCGGAAGTAGGGTGTTGGCGGACGCAATCACCCCTACCTCGTGTGGTAGATGTGGTAGACCGCATTTCGGGAGTGTCGTGGTGCCAAGGAGCTTGTTATTTTTGCGGCGCAGGCCATTTTGCGAGGAACCGTCCACCAAGGGTAGCACGGATGTTACGACTCACCTTCAGATCGATGGCTGGTTCATCACCTTCACTAGCTATCGCCTGCAGGCGTGACTATGATTAGAAAAGCGGTAGAGACAGTATATCCTTAACCTCTAGAGTTTTGTATGCTGATGTGTTTAGTGTTATGTTCGGATAGCTTTGTGCTAAAATGTGATTTAGAAACCCGTTAGTGTAGAAGGGTAAGCCCGGGCGTGGTAAGTGTGAACCTTAGACTATTTCACGATTGAGACCTTAGAGGTAAGGTCGTCTTGTGTAAAAGATTTATTTTATGTTTGACCTTTATCAGAGTGCGTAGTATAAGTGGAGTTATTGTGGTGAATTCCTTGGGTTGTGTAAAATGGAAGTGGTAGCTTTCATGACTTGAATAGGTAAGATTGTTCGGATCGGGAACAAGAGTGTGCGCGTGATTTGGGGTCGGGTTGAGGACCATTCGCGGTCAACCCGCAGCCCGGTTTGTGGTCGGGCCGAGGTTGTCCCGCCAGTGGTAGGTCACGAGGATGCTAGGCCCGAGTTTGGTTAACCATCGTATGAGTTCGTGGACGCGTTCGACCGAGAATCGGTTCGTGAAGGCCGGAATGGCCTCGGAAAGTGAAGCTAGTAAGATGACCAAGTTTGGAGGTAGTGACTCACGCTTTGGAAATCAAGCGATGATCAAGTAGGTACGATATCTTGGGAGAGTACAAGTGTTCGGCGGGGCACGACGAGTAAGGAAGGAAGAGAACGTGTTATTTCGTGGCTGCCGTGGCGTTGGCAACTTGTTAGAGGAACTTCATCGATATCCGCTTGAGAAGGAACATTCGGGACGAATATTTCTAAGGAGGGGAGAATGTTATACCCCGTATTTCCAGAGTATGTACGTATGGGCGTACGTAGAAAGTTTGAGCCTTAAAGTTAGGCAAGTTTCGAAATTTTTGTGCACAACCCCCGTAAAGAATCGTTTTTCGACGAAACGTTTTACTGAACTTGCGAAGGGAAAATTCCGGCTATGTCGTTTAGTATTTTTGCGGATTTTTCCGAGCTACGAACATTTTTGGTTAACGAGAGGTGACACTTGTCACCCTCAAGTGGCGGTTTGGGCGACGAAATGGGACGTCTCCCTTGTTTTCAGGCCTTGTTTTGGCCTTGTTTTGTGCCTTGTTTTGTGCCATGTTTGGTGGAGTAGGGATAGGGTGCACTTGGCTTGATCAAGGCCTTACACTTGCCTTGCACATGGCTTGATCTTGTCCATTGGTTGGCCCTCGCTTCCTATAAATACCCTCCCTTTGTGAAGACTTCATTCATCCACAAATGTTTCCAAGTCTTGAAATCTCCCTCCTCTTCTTGTTGTGTTCGTCCGCCACACCCTCCCCCCTTTGAGAGGCTGTGGCCAGAGGTACCCCCTCCTAGTTGTGTTGGCCGCGGGGTACACCCCCCTTGCCTTGGTGTTCTCGTATAATACCCCTCCTCAGGTATTGAAATACTTCCAAGTATTGTTATAATGCCCAAAATACCTTAGTCTTTACCTTGTAGTATTCCAAAGTTACCTCTATACGTAGAGCCCTAAATACTACCTTTTCTCCTTTTAGTCTCAAACCGAAACCCTAAGGAAATCTTCATAGTTGGTTGAAGTATTTAAATAGAAGTTGGTTAGAACTTAAGGGTTGTTTGGAGCGGATTGAGCGCACGGAGTAGAGCTAAACCTTGCTCAGATCGACATTATAACTTGGATAATTTTGGGCTTATCAAGGTAAATACTCGTGTCCCCTTATTGTAATTGGAAATTACATGTTGTAGGATTATATAGTAGAAGTATACTATATATAGATCTGAACATAGCTTTGCGGCAATGTCTTTTGACTTAAGCTGAATAAAGAAGAGAACTCAATCAGTAGTTACATAGGGTATCAGACAAAGAGTTGTGTGGTATTCTTGTGTAGTAGAATTGAACACGCCCGGTTAGGCGTATAACCCCTGGTTGGCTTGGTAGCCTCGATAGAGGAGGAGATTTACGCTGCCATGGGAGAGGTCTTGAATTTTCAGAGAATATGGTACCATGCTGTTAGAAGTTTATAGACGTTTGTGGCCTTATAGGTGGAAGTACTACGAGTAGCGTATTCTACTTGAATAGTGGAAAAGGCTAGCCGGGTTACAGTACTGTGGAGCGTTTTGCTTATTGTCGATAATCGTCGCGAGGTATGTGAACCTCTTCCTATCCTTTCTAGCATGATGCTTTGTAAACTATGTAGTACGGTAGACGTACATGTGTTAAATGAGTTGGTTGGTTTAAAACATAGGGTGTTATAATAGCTTTATGAGAAGTTAGTTATAACGACTCTATGTAGGTAAAAGATTGGTTTATTGATTGTAGAAGTTAAGAGACTTGATCTTGAAAGATAAGAGACTTAACTTGTTTTACTTGGTTATTAACATTTTGTTAAAAGTGTTGTGAAACCTCATTCGCGAGTAATGAGTACTTGGTTTTAAAAAGAATAATGTTTTACTGATTTCGGAAATGAGAATAAGTGTCGAGCAAACCACAGCAGCGCTAATAAAGAAAAGTGTATTGGCAAATAACTAATTGTTATTAAAACCAGTAGAAACCTCCATCTGCATAGAAGCTAAGATAAGACAAAATTGTATTACATTTCCTAGATCATGGTCACAGAACAAGATTGTTGTAAACAAGAATAAACTACCACGTATAAGACATATGCTTCTCATTATTTAAAAGAGAATTATATTCTTAAATGATTAAGACTATGAACTATGAAACTTTTCTAAAATAAAGAGACTGAGTAATTGAAATTAGGCAACCGAACTTTAGGGAAAAAATGTTGTTGAAAAGGAAAGTGTTTTGGTTTACCTAGAAATGTGAGTCACTCTATTTTTATACTACGTATCGGGTGACCTTTATAAAAGGAATGGATCTCTTTAAAAGGAATTTAACGTACGTAGTACTTTAGGGTTAAAACCCGGACCTTGATATAAAATGGAAGTACCTTGAGTTATGTATAACTTGCCTATGCTTGTTGTTGTATAACTTGCTTATGCTTGTTGAGATAGCCTTTGTTGTGCACATGTTGATATCAGGTGACTTGAGAAAGAGTGGATCTTTTATAAAAGTCTAGAAGTATGGTAATTTGCTTGAGCTTGTTTGTGATAGCCTGGTTGTGCGGTATATTGTTGTTGATGTTACATGGACATGTCTACACCGATGCAGAATTCTGGGGGCATGTGGCCATGCGGCAGGGTTGATTACCCGATATATTGTTATTGTGGTTACATGGACATGTTTACACCGATGCAGATTCCGGTCATGTGGCGCGGGCGGTTGATCACCCAAGATATTGTTGTTGATGTTACATGGACATGTCTACACCGAGGCAGCATTCCGAGGGCATGTGGTCATGCGAGATTGTTATTATTGTTGCATCATGGACATGTCTGCACCGATGCAGAATTCCGGCATGCAGCCATGACGCGAACATGATTGATGTGGGCGTGAGACCCATAGTTATATTAAGTGATGACGTTGGCGGCGTGAGTCCCCGACTTGACCGCTTTTATGTCTGCATCGTATTTTTGTTATCATACATGTCTCCCGCTTTATGTAGACCGTTATGATTTAGCCGCAGATTTTTCGCCACATACTGCACTGTTGATCTGACCTCCTTCGGGCTGCGCTCATGCCGCAGTAGGAGTACATCGTAGTTGATCCTCGCTCTTAGGATCACGGAACGTTAGGAAGCTCCGTTCTCCGGAGGCTTATCTTTTTGGTATGTTACCCTGAGTTGTAGGTTCTTGTACATACAGGGGTATGACGGGTCCCTATCCCGTCATGTTGTATAAAAAATCTTAGAGGTCTGTAGTAATCGTGCGGTGGTTTGTAAAAAGGATTAAACTGTTCGTTTTGAAAGAGTTGTTTATATATATTTTATTGGAAGGTAACCGTTTGGTTGGCCTGTTTTATGATCATATATCTTGTTTCTTGTTTATGTTTTATTTTCCGTTGGTTTTCTCTGATGTTGTATCACTAGGGTGCCCGGGGTAAGGCACCAGTCACGGGCCCGGGTTCGGGTCGTGACAAATTTCATCAATAACCAAGGCACCAATTAAGGGCACAACCAAACAGCAACCAAAGGGGATTACACGCCTACTTTACGTGTAAAATTCAGCCCCTTAATCCATATAAAAAACAGCCCACAAAAACAGTTCCGTGTTCCACAACAACAAGGTTAAAATGTGAAGCCTTTCAACACCTTTCTACACCCTTATTCCTTTGAGATTTACATTATCTTTTACCACATTAAACATGCATATTGACAACTGAATTTCCAGCATATACACGCCACAAAACAGTCCCTAAAACTGCACAACAATAGCCAATAGTTTTATACAAGTCTCGGCCAAACAACCCCAATACAATTACCCTTTCCATAATCCTTTATAATCCAATTCAAGTTCTAATACTTTAATACAAATCATATCAACCTATAAACAACAATATTACTTCATTTTAACATGCAATAGGTGAAGATAACAACAACAATAACCAACGTAACCCAAAGTCCCGAAAAACTGTCAACTCTCGGCCCAACCCTTCAAAATTGTCCAAACACTTTTTATTCTTCATTCTTCTTAATACAAGTTCATCTATTAACTATAACAATAGGTAATATACAATTACTTCAAGAGGAAGAAGAATTCTTACCTTAAATGTTTCCCAAAAATGTCCAAAACAGTCCACACAATATTGGTCCACAGTTTTGTCTAAAAAGGCATAGTATATAAATATGGAATACGAAGTCGGATTTCTTTTAAATTTGACCTATCTCCAAATCATTTCCCTTTCTTTCTCCGTCTAATTCGAATTCAAAGCAAAAGAGTCATGCCGCTTTAGAAAAGATACAATAGTTTTCGATTCCCCCGAGCTTAGGGGTCAATTACGGGGAATCGGTCGCAATCGCACTTCTGTGCAATATCCAACGCATAAGAGCGGTAAGAGAGGATATTTACAAGGAGGGGGAGCGGTATCGAACAAGAAGAGCTGGAAGGGAAACACCCTTTGAAAAGCGACTCCACTTCTTCAAGTTCCAATCACACCCATGTATCCTCTACAAGCTTATAACCATCTTCCCTTCTTGTTGTACTTCCAAAAAGTTGATAAACAAGCTAGGGTTTCAATCACCATTCTCATACCAAAAGGTTTATTTGGATATTCTTGGAGAGTTAACTTGGTTTAGGACTAGATTAGGGTTCTTAATCTAGGATAATAATCAACTCTTGTTCTTGGAAGAAGAGATCCGGAATCTCCATAAATGGGTATGACTGGTTAAGGTGACCAGCTTTGTGTGGAAACCGCAAGTTAAGGTACTCTGGATTTGTTATAGCGCCACCATTTCACTTATCCTTAAACTTCCGTGCTTGGTGGAGAAGATGCGAACAAAAGTACGCTCACTTGCTGTCTTGTTCTCTGTCGCGAATCGATCGCCGCCACTAGGTCGATTGAGCAAGATTTTTTGAGAACATATTCCCCTATTCGGGGACAAGGGGCGGAACGACCTCTCGATCTACTTCTTGCAGCCTAGGAAGAAAAACGTCGTCTAGGCGTTCCCTGTTGCTCCGATCTCCCCTACGTCTAGGACGTTATCTGGGCCAAGAGCCATAGTTAGTTGTTGTTTCTGCTTGTTTCTTCCTCGTTGTTGATACCGGCAAGACCCAGTTGTTTCCTTGGATTTTCAAGACTTAGGGTTTGAGAAGAGAGAGTGCGGATTTTGTGAAATGAAAAATAAGACCAAGTCTTTCATCTATATAGATATTTGTCTTCAAGACAAGTGGATGAGACACATGTCACTCTCCTATTGGCCAAAATTCCCATTTAAATAAAATATCTAAATATTTGTCCAAAATATCTTAAAATCGAAAGGCCCCGGAAATTGTGAAATTTTCGGCGGGCCCCATATTATCAATTCCAATACTTCATAATCCAATACTAATTCCATAAATTCAATTAGAAGAATTAAACTCCGAGTTAATAAGTTTCGTCATCACATTTTTCCAAAAAAAATTCGTAGGCAAAATTTGAAAATTTAAATATCCTTTCCTTTCAACCTTCAAATCTTGATTTGTTAATCAAGTTCTGAATTAGCAGCCTTGGTATTGCGGGGTGTAACACCTGCTAAACCTCATTATACACCATTGACTTGACAATGTCAGCTAACTGTTTGGAAACCTGGTACATAATGTCGTGGATGTTACTGTTATACCCCGTATTTCCAGTGTATGTACGTAAGGACGTACGTAGAAAATTTGAACTTTTAAATAGGCTTGGACGATTTCCCTTTGTGCACAACACCCGGTTAGAGTCGTTTTTCGACGAAACGTTTTCACAGCTTTCGTAGGGAAAATTCCGGCTATGTCATTTCTAATTTTTGCGGATTTTTTCGAGAGACGAAACATTTTGGACCAACGAGAGGGCGACACTTGGCACCCTCTCATTGGAGGATGGTTGGACGGTAATGTGGCCGAAAGTGTGCCTATTTTGTCATGGAGTTGGTAGGATATTTTTGTGGTAATTGGATAAGGTGCACTTGGCATGATCTTGACCCTACACTTGCACCACACTTGGCTTGATCTTGACCATTGGTTAGCCATGGCTTGACCTATAAATACCCCTCCCCTTTGATGAACTTCTTCATCCAAAAATTGTGCTAAGTCTTGAAATCTCTTCTCCCTCCCTCTAGAGTTCTCGTCCCCCTCCCCCTTGTGAGGCCTTAGCCGAGAGCCCCTCCCCTCGTCGAGAGTACCCCCAGTGGTAGGCCGAGGGGTATACACCCCCCCTTTGTGGTGTTGTCTCATATAAATACCCCCCTCTTGGTAGAAATACTCTCAAAAGTATTGTTACTATACCCAAATTACCTTAGCCGTATACCTTATAGTATTCTAAGGTTATACTTATACGAAAAGCCCAGAAATACTATTATATTTCCCTTCCGTCACAAAACCGAAACCCTAAGGAAATCTCCATAGTTGGTTGGAGTATTAAGTAGAAGTTGGTTAGAACTTCTAAGGGTTGTGTGGAGCGGGTCGGAGCGCACGGAGTAGGAGCTAAACCTTGCTCAGGATCGACATTTAAACTCGGATAATTTTGGGCTTATCGAGGTAAACACTCTTTACCTTCTATTGTAATTGAAAATTACATGTTGTTAGAATATATAGTTGAAGTATACTATATATAGAAATGAGCGTAGTTATAGGCAATGTCTTTTGACTTAAGCCTGAATTATTAGAAACCTTTTCGAAAGAAGAGTGCTGAACTGTAATTACATAGGACCGTATTACAGTAGACTTGTGTAGCTTTTCTGTGTGATAGAATTGTGCACGTCCGGTTTAGACGTAACCCCGGTTGGCTTGGTAGCGGCCCCGATAGATGAGGAGATTTACGCCGCGTGTGGGTGGAGGTGCCAATTTTCTGTAGAATGTTCTACGATTAGACCTAGATGTTAATAAGCGCCTTGTGGCCTTATAGGTCAAGTACCACGCGTGGCGCGATCTACTTGGCTTAAGGAGTAGCCGACGGTTTGAGGTACTTGGAGCGTTTTGCTATTAGTCGATAATCGTCGCGAGGTATGTGAACCTCTTCCTACCTTTTCTAGCATGATATGTGTATAACTATGTAGTACGGTAGACGTACATGTGTTAAGCGTATTTGATTGGTTTGAAACATAAAAGTGTTATAACGACTTTATGGGAAGTTGGTTATAACAGTTTTATGTAAGTAAGAAAATGCTTTATGGTTTTAAAAGGTAACTGATTTGACTTATAACTAACTTGATGTGTAATAATAAAGAATCTTGAAATACTTCAAAAGAATGCTGAATCATTTTTAACAGAAGAATAATACTTGGTTTTGAAAACATAAGAGTTATACTAGCTTTATGGGGAGTTAGGTATAACGTCTTAAGAATGGTAAAATGAATGGTTTATTGATCTTAAAAGATAAGAGACTTAACTTGTTTTACTTGGTAATTAACATTTTGTTAAAAAATGTTGTAAAACCTCATTCGCGAGTAATGAGTACTTGATTTTAAAAGCAATAATGTTTTCTTGATTTGAATCGTAATAAGTATCGAACAAACCACAAAGAATGCTAATAAAGGGAAATGTTTTGACTAATAATGTATTAGTAAAACCGAGAAACTTCCATCCGCATAGAAACTAAGATGAGACAAAATGATGTTACATTTCCTAGATCATGGCCGCTTAAATAAGATTGTTATAAACAAGAATAACCTACTCAATGATCGCACATATGTTTCTCAAATTGCTTTTAATGGAGAATTATATCATTAAGTGATTAAAATTATGAACTCTAAACCTTTCAAAACGAAACTTGAGTAATTGAAATTAGGCAAACTTGAAACATTTGGAAAAGAATGTTGTTACTTGATTTTACGAAGAGAAGTGTTTTGATTTACTTCAAAGGATAATCACTCTATTTTCATATACTACGTATTGTGTGACTTTTGTAAACGTAACGTATCTTTAAAAGATAATGTATGAAGTACTTTGGGAATAGATACTCGATCTTGTTAATCATATAATAGAATGTACCTTGTGTGTATAACTTGATTGTGTTGGTTTGTGATAGCACAGTAATACTTTCTTGTTGATTTGATAAGTAGACGTGATATGATGCTACGTGTGTTAGTCTTGTAACGCTTGTGAAAGAGAGTATTCTTGTTCTGCTTATGTTGTGTAACGATAAGCGGTTATGTTAGTATAATATCACTCACCTCTTGACATATTTCCGGAGTTTAAGCTACCCGACGCGGTAGACTCGGCGATGCAGGACCGTGATTCGAGAATACCTCATGCGGTCCGAGGATCCATGCGGAACTACGGAGTTCCGTGTTAGCTGCGCCCTTGTGGTCACGCGGTCTCGCGCTACGCGATGCGGGTCCGGGGCGACGCCGAGGAGTAGCTACCCTCGACGCGGTTACATACCCTACGCGCCTATATGAGGCCTACGCGACTACGGAGTCCGAGATTAGGCTTGCATGGTGATACTACGGGCAATTGGCCCCGCTCGATCATTCGCAGCCTAGAAAAGACCACATACGCTTTACCCATCGTTGTTTTGTTTATGATGTGGCACTATGCGGTTACCTGGTTGTTTCATACATACTTGCAAAACTGATTTTAAAATGATATGTTTTCGCTAAGTACTTTACGCCACATACTGTACTTGCCAGATCGACTCCTTCGGCCGCTCATGCCGCAGTTGAGGTACACCGATCGTTGATCCTAGTTCTCGGGTCACGTCAGCGTATGGGAAGCTCCGCTTCTCCGAGGCTTATCGTGGTATAGTCCCCGTCGCCAGAGGTATTTATATTCAAGGGTATGGCGGGGCCCTGTCCCGCCATTGTTGTCATATCTTTCTTAGAGGTCTGTAGTACTTGTTATACCCCGTATTTCCAGAGTATGTACGTAAGGGAATACGTACAAAAAGTTTGGCTTTAAAGTTAGCCTTGGACGTTTTTTTTGTACACAACTCGCTTAAAGAATCGTTTTCCGACTAAACGTTTCCACGACTTTCGTAGGAAAATTCCGCTATGCCATTACTAATTTTTGGCGATTTTTCCGAGAGACGAAACATTTTGGACCAACGGAGGGCAACACTTGGCACCTCCCATTGGTGGACTTGAATCGCCCATGGACGAAATGGAGAGCCAAGGCACGTTTTTGTGCCTTGTGCACAAGTCGGGTTGGTAGGATATTTGTGTTTAGTTAATCCTCACCCTACACTTGCCTTGCACTTGTCTTCATCTTGGCCATTGGTTGGCCAAGGCTTGAGCTATAAATACCCCCTTAGAGATGAAGAGTTATTCATCCACAAAGTTATCTTCCAAGTCTAAAAATCCTCTCCTCTCCTTAAGCTTTTCGTCCAACACCTCTTCCCTCCCCTCAGGTAGTGTGGCGAGAGCCTACCCCCCCTAGCCTAGCCGAAATCTACCCCCCTCCCTTGGTAGAAAAGTTGTCTTCTAGTATCGTTATAATGCCCAAAATACCCTAGCCCAAATCCCTTAGTCCTTAGTAGAAGTTGTGAAGAACTTCTAAGGTTTCTTGGAGCTACCGGAGCGTATAACTTAGGAGCTAAACCTTGCTCAGGCGCGACTTTATCTAGGATATTATTGGGCTTACCGAGGTAACTAATCCTAACCTCTTTTGAATTAGAGAATACTTCATTGTAGTATTAGAATAAGTATTAGATACTTAGAAGAATATCACGTAATAGAATTGAATCGTTATCACAGTAGGCGGTTTAAAAGAAGAATAATTGAACGCATACATAGGACTGTTTTCACAGAGACTTACATAGCTCACCGGGTAGGTCACGCTCGACTTTCCGTAGAATTATGAACCCTCGCTTAGAATGACCTCGAGTAGTCTTTGATAGATATCTGTGACTATTATAGTCGACTCAAGGCGACATATTCAACTTGGCGGTGGTTTTCACGGTAGGTATGTGATTCTTCCTAAAGCATGATATTTTACAATATATAGTACGGTGAAGACATACGTGTTAACTGAATAATAACTACGGCAATGTCTTTGACTTAAGCTCGAATAATACTTACAGAATGCCTCACGCTTAAGCTGAATAACAAAGAATGAAAACATTTCAAAAGAATATCGAATCATTTTTAACTAAGATAAATATTTGGTTTTTAAAACAAAAGCGTAAGAGTTATACGCTTTATGGGAAGTTAGGTATAACAACTTAAGAAGATAAAAGGAACCGCTTACTTGTTTTGTTTATAAAAGCCTTGTATTGATTTCTAAGTGTAGTAAGATTGTTTGATAAGTAGACATGTTATGATGCTACCTGTGTTAGTGTCTTGTAATGCCGTAAAGGGGTCATTCTTGCCGTGCTTACGCTGCTAACCTGTAAGTCCATTGATCGTTATTGTATCACCTACCCTCGATCGTTATACCGCGGCTTGCCCTCGATGCAGTCTATACGGCCTATGCGGTCTCGAGACTACGCGAGCAGCGGTATGCTCCAGGATTGATCATTCCGGCGCTTAGCCCGATGACGCGGACTCCTACGCGGTCCGCTGAGACTATGCGGTCTTTTGAGGCTATGCGTCGCGGAGCCTAGGCGACGCCGGGTCTGCCCCGACGCGAAATATCTCACGCGGTCCGCGGGACCTATGCGGCCGGAAGTCCGTGACTAGGCACGCATGATACTACGGGCGATCGCCTTGCTTCGATCATTCGCGCCTAGAATAGACTGCATAGCTTTTCCTATTATTGTTGTTTGTGATGTGGCACTATGTGCAATTGAACCGATTGTATTTGTGAAAAGGTTTTAAATACTTTGATTTCATTTTAAGTACTTTATAGTTTCACATACTGCACTTGTTATCGACCTCCTTCGGGCTGCGCTCATGCCGCAGTGGGCAAGCAGTGCTAGATCCACATCCTTAGGATCTTTGCGTTGTGTCGTGAGCTCCATCTTCTCCGAGGCTCTACTTTGGGTATGATCTCCCGTATTGTAGATAGTTTCAGATGTGGTATGGCGGGCCCCGTCCCGCCATAGTTGTTTACTTCCTTAGAGGTCTCAGAGTACTATTGTACACTGGGATGTAATCGCAAAACTTGAGTTATTTATATTATGCCGAAAGGCAAGCTTTTCATCGATAAACCGTGTCTTATTTTATAAATCAAGCTTCTGTCTTGTTTTATATTCCGCCGTTACTCGATGTATGACTACTGGGTGCCCTGAGGCACGATCACGCCCCGAACGGTCGTGACAAAAGTGGTATCGAGCGCTAATCCTCTGAAAGTGTCTACGCATCGTATCTAGTAAGTCTTGATTATCGCAGTGTGCACCACACCAATAATCGTGAGGCTATAGGATATTTAGGATTGGTTTCATTCTTCTCATTCCGAGATCGTGCTTTAGAGTCGTGTTATAGGTGGACCCTCTAACGTATTCCTTTCCCCGTAATGCTTATGCCTCCACGTAAGGCAACCCGCCCGGGCGGCAAGCGGCGGAGTCGCCAGCGTGACACCCAGAGTTACGAGGGCTCGTGCCCGCCATACCGCAGACGGCGAAGTTCTATGACGCCGCCCCAAAGAGACCACAGCACCCACACCTCCCGCCCCACACCGGGCGGAGGAGTTAGGTACAAGGAGATGGCCCACTATTGGCTAAAGTTGTGGCCCGACACGAGGAGAGGCCGACGCGACAGCCTCAGCCTCCACCCAACGCACCGTAGTGCACCCGAGGCGTATAGTTTGAGGCTACGAGATTTCTTGAGTCAGAGCCCGCCGAGTTTTACGGTCGAGGCCGAGGATGATCCGCAGGAGTTCATCCGTCACCGCAGAGGATTACGCGTGATCGTGGCTTGAGACCGAGGCCGTGATATTCGGTCAGACGGCTGCGTGATACCGCAGTCGAGTGGTTTGGTTCATGGGAGCTTTCCCGGGGAGAGCCTGCACCTCCAGCAGTCTGGGATGGGTTTTCGGGGGCTTTCCGCACACACTTCTTGCCTCCGCAGAGCGAGGGCACGAGCCGATAGATTCTTGTTCCGAGGCAGTGAGGACGACATGATGAGGAGTACAATGTCGAGTTTGATTCTTTGGCTCGATATGTCCCTCGCGACCGGTAGCAGATGGAGGACGGTGCATCGCTATGTCACCGGGCTAGATGATTACATGGCCGAAGTCTCGCGGGTGTGTCCCTTCACCGAAGCATGGACATAACCCGATGCAGCTCATGCACCGGTTGTGAGCGTAGAGACCGCCGGTAGAGCGATATCGCAGCAGGTAAGGCCAAGACGGCCGGTTCTTTTGGTGGTCCTCGTGGTGGGCGCATCGCCAGGTCCAGATTTGCACTACGCCAAGCAGAGCGCCCTACCTCATTTTCAAAGACCCAGAGCGATGCAAGGTCGTGGCCCCGTGACTTCGGATTTCCGGTAGCAGGGTGCTAACTGCTCGAGGTCCGCTTCGCGCTGCCCGGCGTATACCATTCTCGAGTCAGACCGAGCTTGCTATACTTGTGGCCGCAGGTCACTTTGCGAGTTTGTCCGACCGGCGGCGCTGGTGGTAGGCTCACCTACAGGTGCATTGCCGCTTCTTCACCCCGACAGCTACTCGCCCCGAGGCAAGGTACATACGGATCAGCGGTCGCGGCAGAGGTCGTGGGCGCAGTCCCGGCCTAGCGGTCCTCGAACCGCATATATGCTTTGTCCACCGACAGATCGTGAGGCCTCACCGATGTCGCCACAGTACCTTATCGGGCCGTTTGATGTGTATGCTTTGATAGATCCGGTTCTACTCCCCATATATCTCCCTTGTTGCTAGTAGGATAGGGATAGAGCACGAGTCCATAGACCCTTTCGAGGTAGCTACGCCAAATGGGTGATTCGTGGTAGCTCGGCGGTATATAGAGTTTGTCCTGTGACTATTTACGCCGTCGGACCTCAGCCGACTTGATAGAGTCGAGATGATTGACTTCGACGTGATTATGGGATGGATTGGCTAGCTTCTGCTACGCCAATGTAGACCGCAGAGAGAGAGTAGTACGTTCCAGCTCGGCGAGCCGGTTGTTGAGTGAGGAGCACCAGACGCCGGCGGGTAGGTTTATTTCCTACCTCAAGGCTAGGAAGACGCGCAGGCGGGTATATCTACCATCTCGTCGTGTTTGATAATCGTCGCGTACCAGATTTTCATCGGGCCCAGAGTCACGAGTTCCCGCACGCAGCCTGCATGACCTCCCGTATCCTCCTCCCGAGAGGAGATTGAGTTTTGTATTGACATATTGCCGCACACTCGCCTATTTCCATTCCGCCATACGTAATGACACCCGCCGAGTTGAGAGAGTGAAGGATCACCAGAGATTTGGCCGGAGAAGCGGCTTCATCAGCCTAGTGTTTCTCCCCGGGAGCGCCAGATTGTTCGTGGAAGAAGAAGGACGGACGCCGCGACGTGTGTTGATTACGCGGTGAACAAGGTGACCATTAAGAACAGATACCCCTTCCCGTGATTGATGATTTGTTCGACCACCGGTGGTGCGAGATGTTTCTCCAAGATTGATCCGCGATCGCTATCATCAAAGTGCGAGTCGAGAGGTGGATGTCCCTAGGATCGCATTCGTGACCCAGACGCATTATGAGTTCAGTGGTCATGTCTTTTGGGTTGACCAATGCTCGTGCAGATTCATGGATTTGATGAACCGAGTGTTCAAACCATTTTTGGACACGCTTGTGATAGTGTTCATCGATGATATCTTGGTTTATTCTCGCCAGAGCAGAGCACGCGGAGCATTTGAGGGTCAGGCCGACACTTCTCCAGACAGCAGCTTATGCGCCAAGTTTTCCAAATGTGAGTTTTGGTTGACTTCGGGCGTTTCTTGGGCATATTGCTCGGGCCGATGGCATTCGAGTGGATACGCCAAGATCGAGGCAACAGACTTGGCCTGACCTACTACTCCGACTGAGGTTCGCGCTTTTCGGGCCTTGCGAGATATTATCGGGTTCGTGGAGAAGTTTGCTTTATCTTCGCACCATTGACTAGGCCGACTCGTAAGCGCGCCAAGTTTCAGATGGACTGATGCTTGGAGCGGTGGTTTCGATTCTTTGAAGAGAGACCGACGACCGCCCCGTTCTTACTCTTCCGCAGGGTCCAGATGGTTATGTCGCGGTATTGTGACGCGCCGTGCATCGTTGACGTGTGTTGATGCAGCATGGCAGGTTATAGCATATGCATCCCGACACCAAGAAACACGAGAGAACTACCCCACCCATGATTTGGAGTCGCACCGTGATTCACGCTTTGAAGATCCGAGGCACTATTTGTATGGGGTTCACGTGGATATTTATACGCACCACAAGAGCCTCCAAAGATATCTTCACCAGAGGAGCCGAACTTGCAGAGACGGTGGTTAGAGTTGCTTAAGGATTACGATGTTGATATCCTGTACCACCCGGGAAGGCCAATGTCAGGCGTATGCCTTAGTCGTAGGTCATGGGGAGCCTATCGATGTGCAAACAGAGAGGAGGACATGGTTCGTGATTTGCATCGCTTAGCGAGCCTCGTGTCCGCTTGATTGATTCTCGATAGCAGGGTTAGAGTTCGTGAGGTTGCCGAGTCTTCCATCGCTGAGGAGGTGAAGAGGCAATAGCTCGAGGATCCCGCTGATTCGATATCGCGATACGCCTTCGCGAGGCGCGGTCCTTTGAGGTAGCACCACGGGGTGCTAAGGTTTGAGGCGACCGTGTTCCGGATGTTTCGTGACTTCGCAGCAGGTTCTTGGGGAAGCACACGCTGCGTTACTCTATCCATCCGGTCGACCAAGATGTACCACGACCTTAGATCCGTGTATCGTGGGACGGCTTGAAGAGGACGCTGCGAGTTCGTAGCTCGGTGCCCGTTGTCGCAGTGAAGGTAGAGCACCGCAGGCCCGTGGTTTGTTACGCATTTATCGAGATCCCGACCGAAGTGGGAGGTAATCAACATGGACTTCATCACAGATTACCTCGCACTCGGAGGAGACATGATTCTATATGGGTTATCGCCGACAGTCGACTAAATCAGCCCACTTTCTTCCCGTCAGACGACTTTTTCTACCGAGGATTATGCCGACTTTACATCCGAGAGATCGCCGATCGCATGGAGTCCCTACCTCGATCATATCGCATGCAGGAGCCCGGTTACGCTAACTTCAGAGGTCCTTCCGCAGGGTTTAGGGACGCAGCGAGCCCGAGCAATCGCATTTCATCCACAAACAGACGGACAGCAGAGCGCACTATCCGCACTCTCGAGGATATGTCGCGAGCCCGTGTTATTGACTTCGCAGTAGTTGGGAGGATCATTTGCCTCTAGTTGAGTTTTGCGTATAATAATAGCTACCACTCCAAAGATTCGGACGGCGCCATGAGGCCTTGTATGGGGAGGTGCGCCGCTATAGGTTGGTTCGATGTGGGCGAAATGCGGCTGGCTAGTGGACCAGATTTGGTGCAGCAGTGATGGATAAGGTGAAGCTTATCCGAGAGCGACTATTGACATTTCGTAGTCGCAGTCGACGCAGATCATCGTCGTCGGCGATCCGAGTTCGCAAGCAGATTGGGTTTTCCTAAAGGTGTCACCCATGAAGGGTGTGATGAGATTCGGGAAGAAGGGGAAACTTAACCCAAGGTACATTTGTTATACCCCGTAGTTGCAGGGTATGTATGTGAGGACGTACGTACGAGTGTACGGCAGAAATTTTGAAAAGAAAGAAAGATGTGAGTTTTCACTTTAAAAGTTTCCGTTATTTGTGAAGGAAAAGGTTCGTTAATGGGAATTGATTCCCGCATTTGGTATTCGGACTTCCGAATATTAGAGAATTATGGAATTTTATTTTCTGAAATGGTCACGCTGGGCCCACGGGCGAAATGTACGCTAGTGTGGGGCCCACTTTGTTTTCGAGATTTTGGCCATTGTGGATATTTTTCGAAAGACGTTTTTTTAGGGCCATTAGGAGGGTGACACGTGTCACCCCCGCCTAGGTGGCTTGGCCAAAGTTACCTTTGGGCACAAGTGCCGACTAGAGTCGTTTTCCGACGAAACGTTTCCACAGCTTTCGTAGGGAAAATTCCGGCTATGTCCTTTTTAATTTTTGCGGATTTTTCCGAGAGACGAAACATTTTGGACCAACGGGAGGGTGACATGTGTCACCTCACATTGGAAGCAAGGCCCAAGTGGAAGATGGTTCACGAATTGGCTCGATCTTGTGGCTCACGCTGGCCCTATTGGTTCCTTGTTTTGTGCCTTGTTTTGGCCTTGTTTTGTGGCTTGTCTTGTGCCATGTTTTGTGGAGTAGGGTTAGGTGCACTTGGCTTGATCAAGGCCTTACACTTGCCTTGCACATGGCTCGATCTTCGCCATCGTTGGCATTTGGGTTTGCTATAAATACCCCTTAGTTGATGAACTTTCTTCATCCAAAATCATTTTCCAAGTCTTGAAATCTCTCCTTTGTGAGTTGAAATCGTCCAAAGCCCTCCTCCCCTTTGGAGCTTTGCCGAGAGGCCCCCTTCGAGTGAGGCTTGGCGCTGGTACCCCCTAGCCTAGTTGTTTTCGTGATAATACCCTTGTTGTGGTATAGAAATACTCCCTAGTATTGTTATAATGCCCAAAATACCTTAGCCTTGTGCCTTGTAGTATTCCAAAGATACCTCTTACGTAGAGTCCTGAAATACTACCTTTCGCCCTTTTAGTCTCAAACCAAACCCTAAGGAAATCTTCATCGTTGGTCGAGGGTATGTGAGCAGGTTGGTTAGAACTTCTAAGGGTTGTTTGGGGTGGGTGGAGCGCACGGAGGAGCTAAACCTTGCTCGTGAGCGACATTAAACTCGGATAATTTTTGGGCTTATCGAGGTGAAAGTACTAAGAGTAGCATTCTACCGGCGAGTGGAAAGGGCTAGCAAGGTTGTATCGGGAGCATTTTGCTTATTGTCGTTAAATCGTCGAGGTATGTGAACCTCTTCCTATCTCTTCTAGCATGATATGTGTGAACTATGTAGTACGGTAGACGCATACGTGTTAATCGTGTTTGATTGTTTAAAACATAAAGTGTTATAACGCTTTATGGGAAGTCGTTATAATGACTTTATGTAGGTAAGAAAATACTTTGTGGTTTTAAAAGGTAATCGATGTGAATTATAAATCGCTAGTTATAATAAAGAACTTGATGTATTTCAAAAGATTTCTAAATCGTTTTGAAGGAGAGTAACACTTGGTTTTAAAGGTTTTAAAAAGAGTTATACTAGCTTGACGGGAGTTAGGTATAATGTCTTAAGAGAGGTAAAGAAAATGGTTTACTGATGTTAGAAGTTAAGAGACTTGATCTTATAAGATAAGAGACTTAACTTATTTGTTTTAATGTGAATGTTTGTGTGAAACCTCATTCGTGAGTAATGAGTACTTGATTTTATTTAAAGGGATAATGTTTTACTGATTTCTAAATCGTAACGTATCGGCAGCACCACCGCAGCGTTAATAAAGGAAAATGTATTGAATAATGATGAATTGTATTAAAACCAGTAGAAACCTCCATCTGCATAGAAACTAAGATGAGACAAAATGATATTACATTTTCTAGATCATGGCTGCTGTAATAAGAATGTTGTAAACAAGAATAACCTACTCTCACGTACGACATAATTTACTCAATTATTCTAAAAAGGAATCAAGTGATTAAGTTTATGAACTATGAAACCTTTTGAAAATGAGAAGCTTCGAGTAATCAAACTAGGCAAACCGAACTTAGGAAAAGAATGTTGTTACTTGATTTTGAAAAGGAACGGGTTGGTCATTCTAATACTACGTATCGGGTGACTTTTATAAAAGTAATGGATCTCTTTAAAAGAACTTAACGTATGTAGTACTTGGAGTTAAAACCCGACTTTGGCATAAAATGAAAGTACTTTGAGTTGTGTGAAACTTGCCTATGCTTGTTGTTGTGAAACTTGCCTATGCTTGTTGTTGTGAAACTTGCCTATGCTTGTGATGATAGCCTTGTTGTGCAAGTGTGGTATTTCAGACACCGCTCTCGATGCAGGCGGCCGACTTGTTGAGAACTTACTGGACATGCTGGCGTGATGGAGAATTCCACGGGTATGCTCCCGTTGATAGTGTTATTCCACGGACTAGCTCTCCATGAGGTTTCTTCGCTCGCACGGGTATCCGTGGTCGGCTCGTGACTTGCCCCGCCTCGCGGATCGATTCGCCTGGTATCTCGTAGTCACCGTGACTTGCCCCTGCTCAAGATAGTGACGGTTTCGTGATACGCTCGTCCCCGTGGTCACCAGACTTGCCCCGCCACCGCGTGACCGCCTGTATCCTAGTCGGCCTCGCGACTTGCCCCGTGACGGCCGTGTTTTCGTTGCATTGTATTATTGGTACGGCCGGATCTGGTAGTTATACTTGTCTGACGGTTTTTATAACACAGTGGACATGGTGTTCATGTATAATCCTTGGTATTGTTATATCATAAATCGCCGGCAGGTGAGGAAGAAATTCCACGCACGAGTGATAATTGGAGGCGTGAGTCCCCGCCTTGATGAATCGTTATATGTTATATATCGTAGTTTGGTCATCATACATGTCTCCCGCTTTATAGACTATTATGATTTCATTACAGATTTACGGCCACATACTTGGTACTGCCAGATCGACTCTCCTGGGCCGCGTTCATGCCGCAGTAGAGGTACATCTACCGCCGATCCTCGCTAGGATCTCATTTCAGCTTGGGAATCTCCGTCTGGCCGAGGCTTATCTTTGTATGTTACCCCGAGTCCGTAAGTTCTTAGACGTTCAGGTACGGCGGGCCCCGTCCCGTCATGGTTGTTGTATAAATCTTAGGTCCGTAGTAATCGCTGCAAGGTGGTTGTAAAAGGATTAAACTGCTCGTGTTTTATGTATATACCAAGGCAAATGCTTGGCTTCGCTTATTTATTATATCTCTTATTTCTTGTGTAAAGTTTTTATTTCACGGTTTTCTCGATGTTGTATCACTAGGGTGCCCGGTAAGGCACCAGCGACGCCCGTTCGGGCGTCACAAGTGGTATCGAGCGCTTAATCTCTGAAAGTGTCTACGCACCGTGTCTAGTAGTCTTGATTATCGTGTGTCAGGCACCACATCTATAATCGTGAGGCTATAGGACATTTAGGATTGGTTTCATTCTTCTCATTCCGAGATCGTGCCTGTAGCCGTGATAAGATGGACCCTCCGACGTGTTTCGCTTTTACCGCTATGCTCTCGCGAAAGGCAACCCGCCCGTATGGCAAGGCACAGAGGATCTCGCGAGCAGAGCAATGGCAGAGACCACAAGACTCGAGCCTCCACCCCGCACCGGAGCGCGAGGAGATGAGTTACAAGCGAGCTGGCCCGCTTAATGGCCGTGGTCAGGCCGACTTGAGGATAGGCCGACGCAGCAGCCCAAAGAGCACCGTGGTTCACCCTAGATCGATAGTTCGAGGCTTCGGATTTTCCGAGTTGTAGGCCGCGAGTTTTATGGGTCGAGGCTCGAGGATGATCCGCAGAGTTCATCCGGCGATACATGCGATCATGAGAGTGATCAAGGCATCGGAGATCGAGTCGGTGGCCCTAGGTTCACATCAATCGCGTGATACCGCAATGATCGTTTGATTCTTGGGAGTTGTCCAGTGGAGAGCATGCACTTCCATGTATGGAACGAGTTCTCGCAGGCCTTTCTTGCACATTTCTTGCCTCCCGTATTTGCGAGGGCTCGCCGATGCATTTTTGGTGTTCTACAGAGCGCGACGGTCGGGAGTACAATGTGGAGTTCGACTCATTGGCCCTGAGACGCCCCCGCGTTAGTAGCTAGTATGGAGGATCGAGTGCACCGATATGTTACAGGCTCGATGATTGCCTTGCAGAGTTGTTCTGTAGCTCTTCACCGCACGACATTGCCCGCACGCAGCGTATACACTTGGATGCGAGGAGCGGATAAATCGACTAATGACCAAAGTCGCAGAAGAGGCCGTAACAGCAGGGTCCTTTGGTGACTTTCGAGGCGGACCGCCTCAGCAGCAGACTAGTTATGTACCTCCGCCAGTACAGAGTGGTCCTCCACAGCCTTCGGAACCTTCGGGATATTCAGAGCGTGCCTGGCTCCTGTGTTTCAGATTTTCGCGAGAGCAGCGAGTGCTCGCCGGACGAGGTTGCCCTTGTCTCAGCTGCCGCTGGAAAGCTTCATAAGGGAGGGTGTCGTACTAACGCGGAGATTGTTATTTTTGCGCCAACAGGCCATCCGCAAGAGATCGTCCGACTGTGGTAGCACTGGTAGGATAGCATGGACTACTAGAGCAGCCATGGTTCTTCACCTTCCGTAGCCAGCAGATGTTCGCACACCTAAGGCCCCTGCAGAGGTCGCGTGGAGTTCCCGCTTTAGCGGCCTCGAACCGCCTAGTTCGTGTATATCCTTAACCTCTAGAGTTTTGTTTATGTTGTTGATGTGTTTAATGTTATGTTTGGATAGCTTTGTGCTAAAATGTGATTTAGAAACCCGGTTAGTGAAAAGGGTAAGTCCTCGGTAGTGTGAGATGGAAGTGGTAGCTTTCATGACGTGAAATAGTAAGATTGTTCCGGACGGAACAAGAGTCGGGCGCGGGGTCGGGTTTAGGCCCATTTATGGTCAAACCGTAACCCGCTTGGGGTGGGGCAGTTCTGGGTGGTCCCGCCAGTGGTAGGGTCACGAGGGTGCTAGGCCCAAGTTTAGTTGATCATCGATGAGTTCGTGGACGCTCGACTGAAGCCGTTCGTAGAAGGCCGAATGGCCTTAAGGAAGTTCGAGGTTAGTAAGATGACCAAGTTTGGAGGTAGTGACTCCAGACTTTCGAACTAAGTAATGACCGAGGTATGGTACATACGGAGAGTTCGGTGTTCGGAAGCGGCACGACGTAAGGAAGGAAGATAACGCGTGTTATTTCGCGCTGCCGTGGCGCTGACAACTTGTTAGAGGAACTTCATCGATATCCGCTTGAGAAGGAACATTCGGACGAATGTTTCTAAGGAGGAGAATGTTATACCCGTAGTTGCAGGTATGTATGTGAGGACGACGCATTTGAGTGTACGCAGAAATTTTGAAAAGAAAGAAAGACGCTGAGTTTTCACTAAAAGTTTCCTGCTATTTGTATGAAAAGGTTCGTTAACGGGAATTGATTCCCAGATTTGGTATTCTGACTTCCCGAATATTAGAGAATTATGGAATTTTATTTTCTGAAATGGTCACGCTGGGCCCACTGAGAAATTTACTGGCTTGGGGCCCACTTTGTTTTCAGATTTTGGCCATTGTGGATATTTTTCGAAAGACGCTTTTTTAGGGCCATTGTGAGGGTGACACGTGTCACCCCGCCTAGGTGGCTCGCCAAAGTTACCTTTGTACAAGTGCCGACTGTAGTCGCTTTCCGACTAAACGCTTCACAGCCTTCGTAGGAAAATTCCGCTATGTCCTTTTTAATTTTTATGATTTTTCCGAGAGACGAAACATTTTGGACCAACGGAGGGTGACATGTGTCACCTCACATTGGAAGCCAGTGGGCGCCCAAGTGGAAGAGTGGTTCACGAATTGGCTTGATCTTTGTGGCTCACGCTTGGCCCTATTGGTTCCTTGTTTTGTGCCTTGTTTTGGCCTTGTTTTGTGGCTTGTCTTGTGCCATGTTTTGTGGAGTAGGGTTAGGTGCACTTGGCTTGATCAAGGCCTTACACTTGCCTCGCACATGGCTCGATTCGCCATCGTTGGCATTTGGGTTTGCTATAAATACCCCTTAGTTGATGAACTTTCTTCATCCAAAATCATTTTCCAAGTCTTGAAATCTCTCCTTGTGAGTTGAAATCGCCCAAAGCCCTCCTCCTCATGGAGCTGGCCGGCAGGCCCCCTTTCGAGTGAGGCTTGGCCGGTACCCCTAGCCTAGTTGTTTTCGTATAATACCCCTTGTTGTGGTATAGAAATACTCCCCTAGTATTGTTATAATGCCCAAAATACCTTAGCCTTGTGCCTTGTAGTATTCCAAAGATACCTCTTTACGTAGAGTCCGGAAATACTACCTTTCGTCCTTTTTAGTCTCAAACCGAAACCCTAAGGAAATCTTCATCGTTGGTTGAGGTATGTGAGTAGAAGTTTGTTAGAACTTCTAAGGGTTGTTTGGGGTGGGTTGGAGCGCACGGAGTGGAGCTAAACCTTGCTCAGGAGCGACATTAAACTCGGATAATTTTTGGGCTTATCGAGGTGAAAGTACTAAGAGTAGCGTATTCTACCGGCGATGGAAAGCGGCTAGCGTTGTAGATCGGGAGCATTTTGCTTATTGTCGTTAAATCGTCGCGAGGTATGTGAACCTCTTCCTATCTCTTCTAGCATGATATGTGTGAACTATGTAGTACGGTAGACGCATACGTGTTAATCGTGTTTGATTGCTTAAAACATAAAGTGTTATAACGGCTTTATGGGAAGTCGTTATAACAACTTTATGTAGGTAAGAAAATACTTTGTGGTTTTAAAAGGTAATCGATGTGAATTATAATCGCTAGTTATAATAAAGAACTTGATGTATTTCAAAAGATTTCTAAATCGCTTTGAAGGAGAGTAACACTTGGTTTTAAAGGTTTTAAAAAGAGTTATACTAGCTTGATGGAGTTAGGTATAATGTCTTAAGAGAGGTAAAGAAAATGGTTTATCGATGTTAAGTTAAGAGACTTGATCTTATAAGATAAGAGACTTAACTTATTTGTTTTAATGTGAATGTTTGTGTGAAACCTCATTCGTGAGTAATGAGTACTTGATTTTATTTAAAGGATAATGTTTTACCGATTTCGAAATCGAATGTGTATCGACGCACCACCGCAAATGCTAATAAAGGAAAATGTATTGAATAATGATGAATTGTATTAAAACCAAGAGAAACCTCCATCCGCATAGAAACTAAGATGAGACAAAATGATATTACATTTTCTAGATCATGGTCACGTAATAAGAATGTTGTAAACAAGAATAACCTACTCTCACGCATTTACATAATTTACTCAATTATTCTAAAAAGGAATCAAGTGATTAAGTTTATGAACTATGAAACCTTTTGAAAATGGTAAGCTTGAGTAATGAAACTAGGCAACCGAACTTAGGAAAAGAATGTTGTTACTTGATTTTGAAAAGGAATGTGGGTTGGTCATTCTAATACTACGTATCGTGACTTTTATAAAAGTAATGGATCTCTTTTAAAAGAACTTAACGATGTAGTACTTTGGAGTTAAAAACCCGACTTTGGCATAAAATGAAAGTACTTTGAGTTGTGTGAAACTTGCCTATGCTTGTTGTTGTGAAACTTGCCTATGCTTGTTGTTGTGAAACTTGCCATGCTTGTGATGATAGCCTTTGTTGTGCAAGTGGTATTTCAGACACCGCCGTCTCGATAGAGGCGGCCGACTTGTTGAGAACTTACTTGGACATGCTGGCGTGATGGAGAATTCCACCGTATGCTCCCGCTGATAGTGTTATTCCACGGACTAGCTCTCCATGAGGTTTCTACCGCTCGCCCGGTATCCGTGGTCGGCTCGCATTTGCCCCGCCTCGCGGATCGATTCGCCTTGGTATCCGTAGTCACCGTGACTTGCCCCGCTCAAGATAGTGACGGTTTCGTGATACGCTCGTCCCCGGTGGTCACCAGATTTGCCCCTGGCCACCGCGTGACCGGCCTCGTATCCTGTGAGTCGGCCGTGACTTGCCCCGTGACGGCCGTGTTTTGGTTGCATTGTATTATTGGTACGGTCGGATCTCGTAGTTATACTTGTCCTGACGGTTTTATAACACAGTGGGACATGGTGTTCATGTATAATCCTTGGTATTGTTATATCATAAATCACGGCAGCTGAGGAAGAAATTCCACGCACGAGTGATAATTTGGAGGCGTGAGTCCTCGCCTTGATGTGAATCGTTATATGTTATATATCGTAGTTTGGTCATCATACATGTCTCCCGCTTTATAGACTATTATGATTTCATTACAAGATTTACGCTTCACATACTGTACCGTTGTGATCGACCTCCTCGGCCGCGCTCATGCCGCAGTGAGGTACATCTACCGCCGATCCCCGCGCTAGGATCTCATTTCATTTTTGGGAATCTCCGCTCCGCCGAGGCTTATCTTTGTATGTTACCCTCAGTCCGTAAGTTCTCAGACGTTCGGGGTACGGGGCCCCGTCCCGTCATGGTTGTTGTATAAATCTTAGAGGTCTCAGTAATCGCTGGCAAGGTTGTAAAAGGATTAAACTGCTCGTGTTTTATGTATATACCAAGGCAACTGCTTTGGTTGGCCTGCTTATTTATTATATCTCTTATTTCTTGTGTAAAGTTTTATTTCATGGTTTTCTCGATGTTGTATCACTAGGGTGCCCGGTAAGGCACCGCCGACGCCCGGTTCGGGCGCCACAACATCGGGCCGCTCTGCATTGTCCGCAGGTAGGCAAGGTTGCCTACGAGTTGGATCCGCCGTCCGATCCGGAGGCGGCATCCGTGTTTCACGATCTATGCCGGCGAGATGTATCGGGGATCCATCTGGGTACACCCGATCGACGATGTCCAGTGACCGGGTTATCGTGATGGAGATTCCCATAGCGATAGTCGATCGTCAGTTAGGCGTCATGACGAAGGACGCGGGCTTCCGCCAAAGTCTTGTGGCGAACGAGCTCAGAGGAGATGACGGGAAGCCGGCGAGGACACGAGACAGAAGTATCCTCACCTATTCCCCACACCTCCGTAATTCACTTTCCTACTTGTAAATTTCCATTATCATTTATGCCTAAGTGTTGTTTTGTGGCGCGTGGCATTTGCTAACTGCTTAAGCTTCTTCGATAATCGTTTGAGAAGGAACATTCGACGAATGTTTCTGGCGAGGAGAATGTTATACCCAGATTTCCAGAGTATGTACGTAAGGGAATACGCATAAAAAGTTTGGCTTTAAAGTTAGCTCGACGCGTTTTTTTGTACACAACTCGCTTAAAGAATCGCTTTCCGACTAAACGCTTCACACTTTTCGTAGGAAAATTCCGCTATGCCATTACTAATTTTTATGGATTTTTCCGAGAGACGAAACATTTTGGACCAACGGAGGGCAACACTGCACCCTCCCATTGGTGGACTCAATCGCCCATGGACGAAATTGGAGAGCCAAGGCACGCTTTTTGTGCCTCGTGCACAAGTCAAGGGTGGTAGGATATTTGTGTTTAGTTAATCCTCACCATACACTTGCCTTGCACTTGTCTTCATCTTGGCTATTGGTTGGCCAAGGCTTGAGCTATAAATACCCCCTTAGAGATGAAGAGTTATTCATCCACAAAGTTATCTTCCAAGTCTAAAAATCCTCTCCTCTCCCTTAAGCTTTTCGCCCAACACCTCTTCCTCCTCAGGTAGTGTGGCCGAGAGCCTACCCCCTAGCCTAGCCGAAATCTACCCTCCCTTGGTAGAAAAGTTGTCTTCTAGTATCGTTATAATGCCCAAAATACCCTAGCCCAAATCCCTTAGTCCTTAGTAGAAGTCAGAAGAACTTCTAAGGTTTCGAGCTACCTGAGCGCATAAACTTAGAGCTAAACCTTGCTCAAAGCGCGACTTTATCTAGGATATTATTGGGCTTACCGAGGTAACTAATCCTAACCCTCTTTGAATTAGAATACTTACCGTTGTAGTATTAGAATAAGTATTAGATACTTAGAAGAATATCACGTATAGAATTGAACTGCTATCACAGCAGGCGGTTTAAAAGAAGAATAATTGAATCAGACTACATAGACTGCTTTCACAATGAGACTTACATAGCTCACCGTAGGGTTGTGCGCCCGACTTTCCGTAGAATTATGAACCCCGCTTAGAATGACCTCAGAGTAGTCTTTGATAGATATCTGTGACTATTATAGGTCGACTCTCTCGCGACATATTCAACTCGCGTGGTTTTCACGGTAGGTATGTGATTCTTCCTAAAGCATGATATTTTACAATATATAGTACTAGACGCATACGTGTTAACGAATAATAACTACGCAATGTCTTTGACTTAAGCTCGAATAATACTTACGAATGCCTCACGCTTAAGCTCGAATAACAAAGAATCAAAACATTTCAAAAGAATATCAATCATTTTTAATGTAAGATAAATATTTGGTTTTAAAACAAAAGCGTAAGAGTTATAATCGCTTTACGGGAAGTTAGGTATAACAACTTAAGAAGATAAAAAGGAATCATGCACTTGTTTTGTTTATAAAAGCCTTGTATTGATTTGGCATGTAGTAAGATTGTTTGATAAGTAGACATGTTATGATGCTACCCGTGTTAGTGTCTTGTAACGCCGTAAGGGGGTCATTCTGCGGCTTACGCTGCTAACCGGTAAGTCCATTGTATCGTTATTGTATCACCTACCCTCGATCGTTATACCGCGGCTTGCCTCGATGCAGTCTATACGCCTACGCGGTTCGCGAGACTACGCGAGCGCCGTATGCTCCGTGATTGATCATTCCGGCGCTTAGCCCGACGCGGACTCCTACGCGGTCCGCTGAGACTACGCGGTCTTTTCGAGGCTATGCGGCCGCGGAGCCCAGGCGGACGCCGGGTCACTGCCCCGATGCGAGAAATATCTCACGCGGTCCGCGGGACCTATGCGGCCGCTAAGTCCAGACTAGGCACGCAGAATGATACTACGGGCGATCGCCTTGCTTCGATCATTCGCGCCTAGAATAGACTGCTACGCTTTTCCTATTATCGCTGTTGTTTGTGATGTGGCACTATGTGCAATTGAACCGATTGTATTTGTGAAAAGGTTTTAAATACTTTGATTTCATTTTAAGTACTTTATAGTTTCACATACTTGGTACTTGTAATCGACTTCCTTCGGGCCGCTCATGCCGCAGGTGGGCAAGGTGTGCTAGATCCACATCCTTAGATCTCAAGGCTGTGTCGTGAGCTCCATCTTCTCCTGAGGCTCTACTTTTGGGTACGATCTCCCGTATTGTAGATAGTTTTGTATAGCCAGTATGGCGGGCCCCGTCCCGCCATAGTTGTTTACTTCCAGAGGTCCAGAGTACTATTGTACACTGGGATGAATCGCAAAACTTGAGTTATTTATATTATGCCGAAGGCAAGCTTTTCATCGATAAACCGTGTCTTATTTTATAAATCGCTTCGCCTTGTTTTATATTCCGCCGTTACTCCGATGTATGACTACTGGTGCCCTAGCAGCACCACCACGCCCCGAACGGGTCGCGTGATGCATCAAGCGCAGAGTTGTAATGGGACGAATCGTCGCTTTTAAATTGATCTATATATATACGCCGTAAGGCAAGTTTTCTCCGACATCGCTTACTTCATAATATTTTCATGTCTTGTTTTATGTTCACGACACTGATGTTGTATCACTAGTGGTGCCCGGTAGGCACTACCACGGCCCGTTCGGTCGTGACAAAAGTGGTATCAGAGCGCTAATCCTCTGAAAAGTGTCTACGCATCAGATCCAAGAGTTCGATTATCGGTGTGTTGTGCACCACACCAATAATCGTGAGGCTATAGGATATTTAGGATTTGTTTCTATTCTTCTCACTCGAGATCGTGCCTTAGAGCCGTGTTGTAAGTCGACCCTCTCACGATTTCTTTCCTTACCGCTATGCCTCCGCGTAGGGCAACCCGCCCAGAGGCAAGGCACCGGCGGAGCTGCGAGTAGAGTTCATAGGGTTACGAGGGCACAGGCCCAATCTTTACCTAGGGAAGTGCTTCATTCGGGGAGTTTTGCGACGTCACTAGCCCCAGCAGAGTTTAGCACGGCGGCAGCAGTTCTTACTACGACCATGATATTTGAACCTTCAGTTCCACGACCAGGAACAGAGAATATGGATTACAAAGAGGCGACCACATTAGCTATGGATTTGGCTACCGAGAGTATACCGACATCGCGAGTCTTGATGGCTATCTAAGAGAGGTGCAAGAGTAATTCTTCGCTTAGCTTGAGCATGGCCTGTATGCGCTTATGCGCAGCCAAGAAACGTAGAGATCGACGCGTTAACGGGCGACGCAGAAGAGGCCGAGCAAAGAAGGTCCTTTAGTAACTTTGAGGCGAAGTCGCCTCACCAATGGATTAGATTACGCACATCCACCAGCGTAAAGGTCCTCCACGTGGTTCGGGACGCTCGGTATGCAGGAGTTGGTCGAGCTCCGAGCTTCCGCTCACGCCACACGTAGGTTCCAAACACCGATTCGCTTTTTCCCGCCATAAAGCGATGCACGCCATCCCGGAATGTCATCTTTTAGTTAGTACTTGTTTTACCTACGACCGCCGTGGTCCGATGTCGAAAGAGTGTCCTTGCAGGAGGACTTAGCCTTCGTGATCGATGGGTAGTCGCCACCTTCCTTAGCTGCGCTCTACGGTGTTTGATTAGAACGACTTAAGGGTGTGGAGCAAGAGATACAGTTTATCCTTAACCTCTGAGATTAGTACGTATGATGAGATGAGTATATCTTAAGTGCTATGTTCGATAGCAAGGTGTAAATTGTGATTAGGAATCATGGTTAGTAACCGGAAGATTGGGGGTAGAGAAAGTGAGCCTTAGAGTGTTATACGCGAGACCTTAGAGGTAAGGCCATCTCGAGTAAATGATGTATTGTTTATGTTTGACCCTTATCGGAGTGCATTGTGCACGTGAGCTATGTTTGTGGATAAGTCCCGAGTAGTGTGGAATGAAAGAGGTAGTTGAGCTAAGAAGACCGCCAGGTTTTCGTAACGTGATTAGTAAGAGTTTTCCGCTCGAAGCTAATGTTTTGCGCGCACGGGCGGGTTGAGGCCACGCCGGGTCAACCCGCGGCATGTTTGGTGGGTCGGGCCATGATGGTTCCGCCTTGTGGTAGGATCACGCGGTGTTTGACCCAAGTTCGCTTAACCAACAGACGAGTTCGTGGACGATGCTCGACCGCAGTCGGGCCGACGGGCAGCCCATCGTGTTCTTCTGGCCAGACCGCTCACGCCAGTTGTTGATTTATCGTAAAGGTTGTAAGGCTGCACGGTGCCTACCTTCACCTTATGACGGACATGAAGCCCGTGTTGTGGCTATTTTCGCTTTCTAAAAGTCTTACCAGCAGGTTAGGAACTCAGTGAGACTCGGGACCGCATTCGCCTCGGCGATGTTGGATTTCGCGGTAGTTGTGGGGATTGTTGTCTCCCGTGGAGGAGTGCTTAAGCTACCATTTCGGTTCGATGTCGCCTTATGAAGCCTTGTAGGGCGGAAGTGTAAGTCGGCCGATTGGTTCGATGTTGGCAAGATTCGATAGTTGGTTCAGCTTGTTCCACAGACCGTGGATAGTGGTAAAGCTTGTCTAGAAGAGGTTCCGCACCGCAGAAATCGTGCGGATAATCGCGACGACGCTTAGAGTTCGTTGATGGTCGGTCTTCAAAGTACCACCCCGTCATGTGACGAGTTTTGGAAAACAGAGGGAATTTAGCCGAGTTACTTTGGGCCCTTTTGAGTTCATGTGAAGAATAGGCCAGGTTGCCTATATGTTAGCTTTTGCCGTCCGACTTAGGAGACAATACGTCCGGTCTTTCGTATTGTTATGATCGGTAAAGTATCTGATATCCATCCAGAGTGTTCCCAGTTAATGATGACCACGTTATAGATAGTAACCAAGAGTTTTGGAAACCAAGCGATTTAAATGTGGTAAGAGTTCGAGTGTACGACACCTCGTGGATCGTGATACAGCCCGATACCATCTGGTTGGTCGCCGAGTGACACTAACCTCGCGGCAAAGTGACAAAAGTGGTATCACGACGAGTAAAGGGAGAAGCGAGCATGTATTGCGAGCATAGATGTGACCATTCCTTTTGTATGGAAAAAGTGCGGAGGAAGTATATTTTAGACCCCGGAGAGAGGTGTTTGTGGTGATGTTAGAGGTGATTCCTCGTGGACTTGGATGTAAGTATTTTGCGCAGTTGTTTCTGTGGCCATTTGTGGCAGGATTGTTCTCGTAAGCATAGTAGTGAAGACTATCTTTGGCGACGCTTGTTTTGAGATTTAGAAGGAACATTCGGGACGAATGTTTCTAAGGAGGAGAATGTTATACCGTATTTCAGCAGGTATGTACGTAAGGACGACGTAGAAAATTTGAACTTTTAAATAGGCTCGACGATTTCCTTTGTGCACAACACCCTGCTAGAGTCGTTTTCGACTAAACGTTTTCACAGCTTTCGTAGGAAAATTCGCTATGTCATTTCTAATTTTTGCGGATTTTTCCGAGAGACGAAACATTTTGGACCAACGAGGGCGACACTTGGCACCCTCTCATTGGAGGATGGTTGACGGTAATGTGGGCCGAAAGTGTGCCTATTTTGTCATGGAGTTGGTAGGATATTTTTGTGGTAATTGGATAAGGTGCACTTGGCATGATCTTGACCCTACACTTGCACCACACTTGGCTTGATCTTGGCCATTGGCTAGCCATGGCTTGACCTATAAATACCCCTCCCCTTTGATGAACTTCTTCATCCAAAATTGTGCTAAGTCTTGAAATCTCTTCCCCCTCCCTCTAGAGTTCTCGTCCCCCCTCCCCCTTGTGAGGCCTTAGCCGAGAGTCCCTCCCCGCCCCCCTGGGCGAGAGCCCCCCCCCTAGTGGGGTAGGCCGAGGGGTATACACCCCCCCTTTGTGGTGTTGTCTCATATAAATACCTCTCGTAGAAATACTCAAAAGTATTACATTATACCCAAATTACCTTAGTCGTATACCTTGTAGTATTCTAAGGTTATACTTATACGAAAAGCCCAGAAATACTTGTTATACCCCGTAGTTCCAGGGTATATAGGTGAGGATGTACGTGCGAGATTACGACAGAAATTTTGGAAAGAAAGAAAGATGTGATTTTTCGACGGAAAAGTTTCCGGTTTTCTGAAGAAAAAGGTTCGTTAATGGGAATTGGATTCTGATTTGGTATTCGGACTTCTTAGAATATTTGAGAATTATGGAATTTTATTTCGGAAATGGTCACGTGGGACCCACGGTGAAATTTACTGGCTTTGTGGGGCCCGCTTAGTTTTTGAGATTTTGGCCATTATGGATATTTTCGAGATGAAATATTTTGGACGAGTAGGAGGGCGACACGTGTCACCCCCCTAGGTGGCCCTTGGCCGAAATTAGCTAGACAAGTGGCAAGACAAGTGGCCAAGTCTTGCTAGATATTTTGTGTGGACAAGTGGCTTGTGGGTCCCACCCACACTTGTCCCCAATCTCAACCACACACTTGCCTTCATCCTATCCCTTGGTTGTCCTATATATGCACCCTTAGTTGATGAAATCTTCCACACTTAGACATTTGAAGACTTGAAAACCCTCCCTTCTCCTTGACCTAGAGCTCTGGTTTTGCCCCCATTTCTTGAGCAAAATTTGTCCAACAATTCTTAAACTCTCAAGTGTTCTTCCCTAAGGTGTTAGGAAGATTGTGTACCAAGAGTTGGAAAAGATTTCACACCCTAGCCTTGAAGGATGCCTTGGCCGAAAGTTGTCATCTTGAAACCCTAAGTGTTCTTCACTTTTGAGTTGAATCTTGAAGAGAAGTTGGTTAGGAGCTTCATGGGTTGCTTGTAGCGGATTGGAACGTAAAGATTTGGAGCTAAGACTTGCTTGGAGCGACTTTAAGAACTTGGATATTTTTGGGCTATTTGAGGTAGTGGAACTTAAACCTCTTTGTGAATTGGTTGTTATACATATATTATAAGTATATTATGGATTATATAATATATGGAGTAAGTTTGGAATAGTTGGATCTTGTTAACTTGTTAAAAGAAAGGATTGGCCGCTTGCCATTAAAATGGTAAAACGTATCTTACTTGCTAAGAAGCTAATAACAAAGTAACTATAACTTATATTAAGAATGGAAATATAAGTTGGATGACTAATGAGTAAATTGGATAAGTAAAATGGACAAAGTGGCCAAGGACCCCAACTTAAGGATCAGATTTACTTTGGACCAGATTTACTTTGGACCGTATTTACTTTGGACGTATTTACATTGACAGTATTTACATTTCGTTAAGGGAAGATTTTTCAATCGCGTTCCGCTTGGGCGTGTGATCCCTTTTTAATTATTGTATTGTTATGAAGGCGTGATAGTAAACCGCGCACGGCCGCGTAATCCCCTTCTTTTACTTATTGTTGTTATGGAGGCGTGATAGTAAACCGCGTTACCGTTTGGGCGTGTAATCCCCTTCTTTATGTTGTTTAATTATTACGCCTTATATATATATATGGTATATATATTACGGTTATTCGGGCCTTGGTAAAAGATGGAAAAGTGAGTATAAACGGGGGAAGTGCTGCCGAAATTTCCGTAGATTTTGAGGGCTTTTTATTGGTATAAGTCTTCAATGATAAGAAAGGTTTGATAGGAGTACCATGACCATTTTAGGAGTGGAGTACTACGTGTGGCGTGATCTACTTGGCTTAAGGAGTAGCCGACGGGTTGAAGTACTTGGAGTGTTTTGCTTATTGTCGATAAATCGTCGCGAGGTATGAGAACCTCTTCCTATCTTTTCTAGCATGATTGTTGTGAACTATGTAGTACGGTAGACGTACATGTGCTAAGTGATTTGGTTGGTTTAAAACATAGGGTGTTATAATAGCTTTATGGGAAGTTAGTTATAACGACCTTATGTAGGTGAAAATGGTTTACTGATGTTAGAAGTTAAGAGACTTGATCTTATAAGATAAGAGACTTAACTTATTTGTTTTAATGTGGATGTTTGTGTGAAACCTCATTCGTGAGTAATGAGTACTTGGTTTTTAAAGGGATAATGTTTTACTGATTTCGGGAATCAGAATGTGTATCGACAGCACCATTGCAAGTAATAAAGGAAAATGTATTGAATAATGATGTGTTGTATTAAAACCGTAGAAACCTCCATCCGCATAGAAGCTAAGATGAGACAAAATGATATTACATTTTCTAGATCACGATCTGTAATAAGATCGTTATAAACAAAGAATAAACTACTCACATATATGACATATGTTACTCAATTGTTTTAAAAGAGATTAAGACTATGAGTTATGAAACCTTTCTAAAATAAGTGACTTGAGCATTTGAAAATGAGAAGCTTGAGTAATTGAAACTAGGCAAACTGGAACTTAGGAAAAGAATGTTGTTACTTGATTTTGAAAAGGAATGTGGGTTGGTCATTCTAATACTATGGGTATAGGGTGACTTTTATAAAAGTAATGGATCTCTTTTTAAAGAACTTAACGATGTAGTACTTTGGGGTTAAAACCCGACTTTGGCATAAAATGAAAGTACTTTGAGTTGTGTGAAACTTGCTCTATGCTTGTTGTTGTGAAACTTGCCTATGCTTGTTGTTGTGAAACTTGCCTATGCTTGTGATGATAGCCTTGTTGTGCAAGTGTGGTATTTACGTTACCGCTCTCGATAGAGGCCTCGACTTGTCGAGAACTTACTTGGACGCGGCCGGGCATGATGGAGAATTCCACGTATGTTTCCATTTTGATTATCGCTTGTTGTTGATGTCACATGGACATGTCTACACCGACGCAGATTCCGGCATGCGCCACGCGGCCGGTTGATTACCCGATATATTGTTATTGTGGTTACATGGACATGTCTACACCGAGGTAGAATTCGGGGCATGTGGCTACGCGGCAGGTTGATCACCCAAAGATATTATTGTTGATGTCACATGGACGTGTCTACACCGAGGTAGAATTCCGGGGTGGCCGTGGGGCATTGGTATTATTGTTGCATCATGGACATGTCTACACCGATGCACTCCGGCACGCGCCATGATGCGAACATGATTGATGTTGTGGGCGTAAGACCCATAGTTATATTTGAGTGATGACTTGAGGCGTGAGTCCTCGATCGACATGATCGCTTTTATGTTGTGAATCGTAGTTTGGTTATCATACATGTCTCCCGCTTTATATAGACTAGTATGATTTCATTACGCATTTTTACGCTTCACATACTTGGTACTGTTGCAGATCGACCTCTTCGGGGCCGTTCATGCCGCAGTAGAGGTACATCGGCCGTGGATCCTCGCTCTTAGGATCTCGATTGGCGTTTTGGGAAGCTCCGCTTCTCCGAGGCTTATCTTTTGGTATGTGTTCCCGAGTTGTAGGTTCTTGTACATTCGTGGTATGGCGGCCCCGTCCCGTCATAGTTGTTGTAAATCTTAGAGGTATGTAGTACTGTTGTGGGCAGGGTTTGTAAAAAGGGATTAAACTGTGCGTTTTGAAAGAGTTGTATTTATTCTGTTATTGGAAGGTAACCGTTGGGTTGGCCTGCTTTATGTTCATATATCTGCTTGTTTAAGTTTTATTTTCCGCTGGTTTTCTCGATGATTGTATCACCAGGGTGCCCGGATAAGGCACCAAGAACGTCCCGAACGGTCGTTACAAAAGTGGTATCGAAAGCGCTTAATCTCGGAAAGTGTCTACGCATGTCTAGTAGAGTCTTGATTATCGATGTGTTGTGCACCACATCTATAATCGTGAGGTCGCAGGACATTTAGGATTGGTTTCCATTCTTCTCATTCCGAGATCGTGCCTTAGAGTCAGTGTTGTAAGTTGGACCCTCCGACGTATCTCGTTTTACCGCTATGCCTCCGCGCAAGGCAACCAGAGCCACAAGGCGGCAAGACAGCCGATGGAACCGCTAGTGAGATACAGAGGAGTACGAGGGCGCAGGCCCAGACAGTACCTGAGGTTGTGCTTCTGACGGCGGGTTTTGTGACGCCGCCATTTCAAAGAGAGGTTAGAGCCGCAAAGAATGGCCGCCGAGACCGCAGCACTGAGCCTCCATCCCACACCTGGCGCAGGAGACGGGTTATAAGGAGATGGCCGGGCTTGCGCCAAGGTCGTGGGCCATATATGAGGATAGGCCGGACGCAGCAGCCTGGCCTCGATAGCACCATGGTTCACCCCGAGCAGATAGTTTGAGGCTACGGACTTTCTCGAGTTGTAGCCCGCCGTAGTTTTGTGGGTCGAGGCTCGAGGATGATCCGCAGGAGTTCATCCGGCGATTCTGCCGATCACGCGGTGATCAAGGCTTCAGAGACCGAGTGCGGACCTTTGTTCGCGTCGGCCGCGTGATACCGCAATGATTGGTTTGATTCACGGAGCTTTCCCGGGAGAGCATGCACTCCAGCAGATGGGATGAGTTTTCGGGGCGCTCACGCACTTCTTGCCTCCGCAGATGAGGAGGGCACGGCCGACAGATTTTGATGCTTAGACAGAGCGCGTACGGTTCGGGAGTACAATGTGAGTTCGACTCATCGGCCAGACGTCCCAAATGGTAGCTAGTATGGAGGATCGAGTGCACCGATATGTTACTGGGCTCGATGATTACATGTCGAGGCATGTTCAGAGTAGCTCTTCACCGGCATGGACATTGCCCGCACGCAGCTCATGCTGGGATGCGAGGCACGGAGGTCGACGGAATGACCAAGATCAGCGAAGAGGCCGTAACAACAGGTCCTGGTGACTTTCGAGGCGGACCGCCTCGGCATACTAGTTTTGTACCTCCGCCCGGTCGCAGTGGTCCTCCACAACCTTCAGAGTATTCGGAGCGGTCGTGGCTCGAGGTTCGTGTTTCGAGGAAGTAAGGGTGTTGGCGGATGCGTCACCCTACCTCGGTGTGGTCGATGTGGTAGACCGCATTTCGGGAGTGTCGTGGTGCCGGGAGCTTGTTATTTTGCGGCCAGCAGGCCATTTGCGAGGAACCGACCAAGGGTAGCACGGATGTTACGACTTAGCCTACGGATCGCTGGCTGGTTCATCGCGCCTACGATTATGCGCCTGCAGGCGTGCCTATGATTAGAGTGGAGCGGTAGCTTGGTATATCCTTAACCCTAGAGTTTGGTTTTGCGCGATATGATGATCTTATTATTGTGTGCTATGTACGGATAGCGTTGTGTTGTTTGTAAGTTAGAAAACATGGTTAGTTGGAAGGATAAGTGTAGGGGCATGGAAAGTGTGAACCTTAGAGTTTTATACGTGGAGACCTTAGAGGCGAGGCCGTCTTGAGTGGGTGATTTTACGGTTGGTCTTTGCCGATGTACTTGGTATGCGGGGAAATATTGTGGGATAATTACATGGGTAGTGTGAGATGGAAGTGGTAGCTTTCATGACGTGAATTAGTAAGATTGTTCCGGATCGGGAACAAGAGTTGGCGCGTTTGGGTCGGGTTGAGGGCCATTTGCGGGTCAACCCGCAGCCCATATTGAGGTGGGGTCAGTTCGAGGTGGTCCGCGGTGGTAGGGTCACGAGGGTGCTAGGCCCAAGTTTAGGTAACCATCGTACGAGTTCGTGGATGCGTTCAACCAGAATCGGATCGTGAAGGCCGGGAATGGCCTTAGAGTAAATTGAAGCTAGTGGGAGCTGTTGTAAGATTAGAAATGATTCCTCGTTGGCTTGGATTTGAGTTTTGCGCACATGTTATATTCTGGCCATTGGTGGCATGATTGTAACGACCCGTTCCGGGGCCCGTTACTGGTGCCTTACCCTGGGCACCCTAGTGATACAAACATCAGAGAAAATCAGCGGAACACAAAACAAGAGTCATTTAACAAGAGATAAATGAATAAACAGGCCAACAAAACAATTGCCTTCAAGATATACATAAACACGACAGTTTAATCCTTTTACAACCCCGCCCACAACATTTCTGCACCTCTAAGATATACAATGACTATGACGGACAGGCCCATACCCACGAATGTACAAGAACCTACAACTCGTGGAACACTACTAAAAGATAAGCCTCCGAGAAACGGAGCTTCAAACGCTGAATCGTGATCCTATGAGCGAGGATCCACGATCGATGTACCTCTGCGGCATGAACGCAGCCCCCGAGGAGGTCAAGACAACAGTACCAAGTATGTGAAATCATGCAATCGTAAATGAAATCATACTAGTCTATATAAAGCGAGACATGTATGATAACCAAACTACGATTCACAACATAAAACAATCATCACTCAATATAACTATGGGTCTCACGCCCAACATCAATCGAGTTCGCATTGGCGCATGCCCGAATCGCAGACGGTGTAGACATGGCCATGATGCAACAATAATACCAAAGTCCCATGGCCACATGGAATCTGCAGCCGGTGTAGACATGTCCATGTGACCTCAACAACAAGACAAAGAATCCAATGGAAGCATACGTGCGCTACGCGTCGTGTCGGTATGTCCAAAGAAACAATAAGACAACATTCCAAATGGACGATACCCGCGCTACGATCGTGTCGGTATGTCCAAAGGGAAACAATAGACAAAGCATTCCAAATGGACGATACCCGCAGCGCCACGATCGTCGTCGTATGTCCAAAGGAAATCACAAGGCGATAATCGAAATGGAAACATACGTGCGCTACGATCGTGTCGAGATATCCAAAGCGATTAACCACAAGACCTTAACCAAAATGGAAGCATACCCGTGCGCTACGCATCGTGTCAGTATGTCCAAAGCGATTAACAACAATAATACTATCAACAGGAACGCATCTGCGGAATTTCTCCGTCACCGTTGCGTCCAAGTAAGTTCTCAACTACCAACGACCTCTATCGAGAGACTCGGTAACACATACACACTACGATTGTACAATAAAGGCTATCATCACAAGCATAGGCAAGTTTCACAACAACAAGCATAGGCAAGTTTTCACAACTCAAAGTACTTTCATTTTATGCCAAAGTCCGGTTTTTAACCCCAAAGTACTACATACGTTAAGTTCTTTTAAAAGAGATCCATTACTTTTATAAAAGTCACCCGATACGTAGTATTAGAATGACCAACCCACCTTCCTTTTCAAAATCAAGTAACAACATTCTTTTCCTAAGTTCGGTTGCCTAGTTTCAATTACTCAAGCTTCTCATTTTCAAATGGTTTCATAGTTCCCAAACTTAATCACTGATTCCTTTTAGAACAATTGAGTAACATATGTCATATACGTGAGTAGTTTATTCTTGTTTATAATGATCTTATTACAAAGACCATGATCTAGAAAATGTAATATCATTTTGTCTCATCTTAGCTTCTGCAGATGGAGTTTCTACTGGTTTTAATACAACACATCATTATTCAATGCATTTTCCTTTATTAACGCCGCAGTGGTCTGTCGATACATTCGATTCGAAATCAAGAAACATTATCCCTTTAAAACCAAGTACTCATTACTCACGAATGAGGTTTCACACAAACATCCACATTAAAACAAATAAGTTAAGTCTCTTATCTTATAAGATCAAGTCTCTTAACTTCTAACATCAGTAAACCATTTTCACTTACATAAGGTCGTTATAACTAACTTCCCATAAAGCTATTATAACACCCTATGTTTTAAACCAACCAAATCACTTAGCACGTATCGTCTACCGTACTACATAGTTCACAACAATCATGCTAGAAAAGATAGGAAGAGGTTCACATACCTCGCGACGATTTATCGACAATAAGCAAAATGCTCCAAGTACTACAACCTTGCTAGCCCTTTCCACTCCTCGAGTAGAATACGCTACTCTTAGTACTTTCACCTCGATAAGCCCAAAATTATCCGAGTTTAATGTCGCTCCTGAGCAAGGTTTAGCTCCACTCCGTGCGCTCCAAACCACTCCAAACAACCCTTAGAAGTTCTAACCAACTTCTACTCAAATACTTCAACAAATGAAGATTTCCTTAGGGTTTGTTTGAGACTAAAAAGGACAAAAGGTAGTATTTCCTGACTACGTAAAGAGGTATCTTTGGAATACTACAAGGTACAAGGCTAAGGTATTTTGGGCATTATAACAATACTAGGAGTATTTCTATACCACAACAAGGGTATTATACGAAAACAACTAGGCTAGTGGGGTACCCAGCATGGACCTCACAAGGGGAGTGGAGACCTCGGCCAAAGGCCACTTTCAGGAGAGGCTCTTGGGCGAGTCTACAAGAGGAGGAGGATTCAAGACTTGGAAACATTTGTGGATGAATGAAGTCTTCACAAAGGGGGGGGTATTTATAGCAAACCCAAATGCCAACCAATGGCCAAGATCAAGCCATGTGCAAGGCAAGTGTAAGGCCAAGATCAAGCCAAGTGCACCCTAGACCCTACTCTTAAAACCTCACAAATATCTACACAAATATCAAGCCCAACTTGCCCGCCATTCGGAGTGCGCCCTTGTCTTCATTGTGAGGTGACACATGTCACCCTCGCTGGTCCGAATGTTTCGCCTCGGAAAAATCCGCAAAAATACAAAGCGACATAGCGAATTTTCCGCTCGCAGTTACGCAAAACGTTTCGTCTAAAAACGACTCCAACCGGGTGTTGTGTACAAATGTAAAATCGGCCAAGGGTGCCACATGGGGGTGACACGTGTCGCCCCCCGATTCGCCCAGAATATTTCGTCTTCCGAAAATATCCAATTCTGAAATCTCAAAAACAAAGCGGGCCCAAAACCGTAAATTTCTCGTGGGCCCACGTGACCATTTCCAAAATAAAATCTCAAAATTCTAATATAATCTATGAAGTCCAAATACAAATCGGGAATCCAATTCCATTAACGAACCTTTTTCTTCACAAATAACGGAAACTTTTCCGTCGAAAACTCACATCTTTCTTTCTTTTCAAAATTTTCACAGTACTCGCACGCGTCGTCCTCACATACATACCCCGCAACTACGGGTATAACATTCTCCTCTCCAGAAACATTCGTCCGAATGTTCCTTCTCAAGTCGAATAACGAAAAGTTCCTAACAAGTTGCCAATGCCACGCGGCTTGGCGAAATAACACGTTATCTTCCTTACTCGTCGTGCCGCTTCTCGAACACTTGAACTCTCCCAAGACGTACCATACTTCACCATTACTTAGTTCGAAAATCTTTGAGTCACTACCTCCAAACTTGGTCATCTTACTAACCTCAAACTTCCTTAAGGCCATTCCGGCCTTTACGAACCGCTCGGTCGAACGTCCACGAACTCATACGATGATCATACAAACTTGGGCCTAGCATCCTCGTGACCCTACCACCGCGGGACCACCAGAACCGACCCACCCAAACCGGGTTCTGGTTGACCCGCAAATGGTCCTCAACCCGACTGACGCGCCAAACTCTTGTTCCCCGATCCGGAACAATCTTACTAATTCACATCATGAAAGCTACCACTTCCATCTCACACTACCCACGGACTTATCACACAAATAAATCCCACGTACTACTACTCTGATAAGGGTCAAAAATAAATCTTTAACTCAAGACGACCTTACCCCTAAGGTCTCAGTCGTGACATAGTCTAAGGTTCACACTTACCATGCCCCCATACGTATCCTTCCAACTAACCATGCATTTTAACTCACACATCTCACAATGCTATCCGTACATAGCACAATAATGAGATCATCATAACGAGCATACCAAAACTCTAGAGGTTAAGGATATACAAGGCTACCGCTCCACTCTAATCATAGGCACGCCTGCAGGCATGCGTGAAAAGGTGATGAACCACACAGATCTGAAGGTGAGTCGTAACATCCGCTTCCCTTGGTAGGGCGTTCCTGCAAAATGGCCTGCTGCGCATGCAAAACAAACTCCCAATCTAGCACGACACTCTCCAAAATGGAGTCTACCACAATGGTCACAACGAGGTAGGGGTGGCTTGGTGGTTAACACCCCGCTCTGTAAAATCTGAACCTCGAGCCCCGACTGCTCAAGAAGGCGGTGGAGGACCACTGCATCGGTGGGGGTATATAACTAGCTCTTCTTGCGCGGTCGCCTCGAAAGCCACCAAAGGACCTGCCGTCCCGGCCTCTTCTGCTGATCAGTCATTCGCCGACCTCCGAGCCTCACATCCTGGTGCGTGAGCTGCGTGCGGGCAATGTCCATGCGGTGAAGAGAAACACCCGCACAAGATTCGGCCATATAATCATCAAGCCGGTGGCGTGCGATGCACCCTATCCTCCATATCTGCAACTAGCGCAGGACATATCGAGCTAAAGAATCAAACTCGACATTGTACTCACGACGGTCGCCCTCTGTCTCAAGAACAAAAATCTGCCGGCGTGCCCTCCATCTGCGGAGGCAAGAAGTGCGTGAAAAAGCCCGAAAACTCATCCCATACTGCTGAGTGCATGCTCTCCCGAAAGCTCCATGAATCAAACCCGATCATTGCGGTATCACGCGGCGATGCGAACAAAGGTCACGGACTCGGTTCAAGCCTTGATCACCGCGTGATCCATGAATCGCCGGATGAACTCCTGCGGATCATCCTCGTGCCTCGACCCGTAAAACTCTGGCGGGCTACAACTCGTAAAGTCCGTAGCCTCAAACTATTCGCCGGGGTGAACCACTGGTGCTCTGGAATCGAATCGCTACATCCGGCCTATCCTCATATCGCCACGACCACGCCAAAGAATCGCCATCTCCTTGTAACCCATCTCCTGCCCCGGTGTGGGGACCGGAGGCTCGGTGCTGCGGTCAGCGCCATTGCTGCGCTCTAACCTCTCTTTGGGTGGCGGCGTCACAAACCCGCCGTCAAGCACAACCTCGGTCTTGTGCAGGCTGCCTCGTACTCTCAGATCTCACTAGCAGCACCCTCGGCTGCCTTGCCATCGGGCTCGTTGCCTTGCGCGGAGGCATAATCGGTAAAAGCGAGATACGTCGGAGGGTACAACTTACAACACTGACTCTAAGGCACGATCTCGGAATGAGAAGAATGGAAACCAATCCTAAATGTCCTGCGGCCTCTCGATTATAGATGTGGTGCACAACACATCGATAATCAAGACTACTAGAACCGGTGCGTAGACACTTTCCGAGGATTAATCGCTCGATACCACTTTGTAACGACCCGTTCGGGCGTTCTTTCGTGCCTTACAGGCACCCTAGTGATACAAACATCGAGAGAAAATCAGTGGAACACAAAACAAGAGTCATTTAACAAGAGATAAATGAATAAAAAGCCAACCAAGCAGTTGCCTTGATATACATAAAACGAGCAGTTTAATCCTTTTACAACCACACTTACAGCGGTACTACAGACCTAAGATATACAATGACTATGGGGACGGGGCGCCATACCACAGAATGTACAAGAACCTACAACTCGTGAACACTACAAAGATAAGCCTCGAGAAACGGAGCTTGAATCTGCTGAATCGTGATCCTATGGCGAGGATCCACGGCGATGTACCTACTGCGGCATGAACGCGGCCGAAGGTCGATAACAGTACCAAGTATGTGAAAGCATAAATCGTAAATGAAATCATACTAGTCTATATAAAGCGGGAGACATGTATGATAACCAAACTACGATTCACAACATAAAAGCGATCATCACTCCAATATAACTATGGGTCTCACGCCCAACATCAATCAGTTCGCATTATGGCGCATGCCCGGAATCTGCGCCGGTGTAGACATGGCCATGATGCAACAATAATACCAATGTCCACGGCATGCCGGAGTCTGCGCCGGTGTAGACATGTCCATGTGACCTCAACAACAAGACAAAGAATCCAAATGGAAGCATACCCGTGCGCTACGATCGTGTCGTATGTCCAAAGGGAAACAATAAGACAACATTCCAAATGGACGATACGTGCGCTACGATCGTGTCGGTATGTCCAAAGGGAAACAATAGACAGATTCCAAATGGACGATACCCGTGCGCTACGCATCGTGTCGTATGTCCAAAGGAAATCACAAGGCGATAATCGAAATGGAAACATACCCGCCGTGCGCTCGCGTGTGTCGATATATCCAAAGCGATTAACCACAAGACCTTAACAAAATGGAAGCATACGTGCGCTACGCATCGTGTCGGTATGTCCAAAGCGATTAACAACAATAATACTATCAGCGACGCGTGCGTGGAATTTCTCGTCGCTGCAAGACGTCAGTAAGTTCTCAACGAGTCAACCGACCCTCTATCGAGAGCGGTAACACGAAACACAACGATTGTACAATAAAGGCTATCATCACAAGCATAGGCAAGTTTCACAACAACAAGCATAGGCAAGTTTCACAACTCAAAGTACTTTCATTTTATGCCAAAGTCGGGTTTTAACCCCAAAGTACTACATCGTTAAGTTCTTTTAAAGAGATCCATTACTTTTATAAAGTCACAGTCACCGATACTAGTATTAGAATGACCAACCCACCTTCCTTTTCAAAATCAAGTAACAACATTCTTTTCTAAGTTCGGTTTAGTTTTGATTACTCAAGCTTCTCATTTTCAAATGGTTTCATAGTTCCCAAACTTAATCACTTGATTTCTTTTTAGAACAATTGAGTAACATATGTCATATCATTGAGTAGTTTATTCTTGTTTATAATGATCTTATTACAATGACCATGATCTAGAAAATGTAATATCATTTTGTCTCGTCTTAGCTTCTATGCGGATGGAGGTTTCATGGTTTTAATACAACACATCATTATTCAATGCATTTTCCTTTATTAACGCCGATGCAGCCGATACATTACGATTCCGATTCAAATCAAGAAACATTATACCTTTAAAACCAAGTACTCATTACTCACGAATGAGGTTTCACACAAACATCCACATTAAAACAAATAAGTTAAGTCTCTTATCTTATAAGATCAAGTCTCTTAACTTCTAACATCAGTAAACCATTTTCACTTACATAAGGTCGTTATAACTAACTTCCCATAAAGCTATTATAACACCCTATGTTTTAAACCAACCAAATCACTTAGCGTATGCGTCTACCGTACTACATAGTTCACAACAATCATGCTAGAAAAGATAGGAAGAGGTTCACATACCTCGCGACGATTTATCGACAATAAGCAAAATGCTCCAAGTACTACACTTGCTAGCCCTTTCCACTCGAGTAGAATCGCTACTCTTAGTACTTTCACCTCGATAAGCCCAAAATTATCCGAGTTTAATGTCGCTCCTGAGCAAGGTTTAGCTCCACTCCGTGCGCTCCAAACCACTCCAAACAACCCTTAGAAGTTCTAACCAACTTCTACTCAAATACTTCAACCAACTATGAAGATTTCCTTAGGGTTTCGGTTTGAGACTAAAAGGACAAAAGGTAGTATTTCGGACTCTACGTAAGAGGTATCTTTGGAATACAAGGTACAAGGCTAAGGTATTTTGGGCATTATAACAATACTAGGGAGTATTTCTATACCACAACAAGGGTATTATCTGAAAACAACTAGGCTAGGGGTACCCGGCTAGACTCTCATGAGGAGGGAGACCTCACGGCCAAAGGCACTTTCAAGGAGAGGAGCTCTTGGGCGAGTCTACAAGAGGAGGAGGATTCAAGACTTGGAAACATTTGTGGATGAATGAAGTCTTCCAAAGGGGTATTTATAGCAAACCCAAATGCCAACCAATGGCCAAGATCAAGCCATGTGCAAGGCAAGTGTAAGGCGAATCAAGCCAAGTGCACCTAGACCCTACTCCTTAAAACCCTCACAAATATCTACACAAATATCAAGCCCAACTTGCCCCGGTCCAGTCGCCCAACTGTCTTCATTGTGAGGGTGACACATGTCACCTCCCGTTGGTCCGAATGTTTCGCCTCTCGGAAAAATCCGCAAAAATACAAAACGACATAGCCGAATTTTCCTTCGCAAGTTCTGTAGCGTTTAGTCGAAAAACGACTCAAGGTGTTGTGTACAAATGTAAAATCGGCCAAAGGTGCCACATGGTGACACGTGTCGCCCCGGTCGATTCCGAATATTTGTCTTGAAAATATCCAATTTCGAAATCTCAAAAACAGCGGGCCCCAAGCGTAAATTTCTCAGTGGGCCCAGTGACCATTCAAAATAAAATCTCAAAATTCTAATATAATCTATGAAGTCAAATAAATCGAATCAATTCCGTTACGAACCTTTTCTTCACAAATAACCGGAAACTTTTCCGTCGAAAACTCACATCTTTCTTTCTTTTCAAAATTTTCTGCCGTACTCTCGTACGTACGTCCTCACATACATACCCTGCAACTACGGGGTATAACAATGATCGGTTTTGTAAGTATAGTAGTGAAGACTATACCGACACAAGTACGTTTGGAGACTTAGAATGAACATTCGGGACGAATGTTTCTAAGGGGGGAAGAATGTTATACCGTAGTTCGTGGTATATAGGTGAGGATATGCGTGCGAGATTACGGCGAAATTTTGGAAAGAAAGAAAGATGTGATTTTTCGGAAAAGTTTAGGTTTTGTGAAGAAAAGGTTCGTTAATGGGGTGGATTCCCATTTTATTCTGACTTCTTAGAATATTTGAGAATTATGGAATTTTATTTCCGAAATGGTCACGTGACCCACGTGAAATTTACTGCTTTGCTAGCCCGCTAGTTTTTGAGATTTTGGCCATTATGGATATTTTCGAGATGAAATATTTTGGAGCAGTAGGAGGCGACACGTGTCACCCAGGTGGCCCTGGCCGAAATTAGCTAGACAAGTGGCAAGACAGTGGCAAGTCTTGCTAGATATTTTGTGTGGACAAGTGGCTTGTGGGTCCCACCCACACTTGTCCCCAATCTCAACCACACTTCCTTCATCCTATCCCTTGGTTGTCTATATATGCACCTTAGTTGATGAAATCTTCCACTTAGACATTTGAAGACTTGAAAAACCCTCCTTCTCCCTTGACTGAGCTCTCGGTTTTGCCCCCATTTCTTGAGCAAAATTTGTCCAACAATTCTTAAACTCTCAAGTGTTCTTCCCTAAGGTGTTAGGAAGATTGTGTACCAAGAGTTGGAAAAGATTTCACACCCCTAGCCTTGAAGGGATGCCTTGGGCGAAAGTTGTCATCTTGAAACCCTAAGTGTTCTTCACTTTTTGGAGTTGAATCTTAAAGAGAAGTTGGTTAGGAGCTTCATGGGTTGCTTGTAGCGGATTGGAACGTAAAGATTTGGAGCTAAGACTTGCTTGGAGCGACTTTAAGAACTTGGATATTTTTGGGCTATTTGAGGTAGTGGAACTTAAACCTCTTTGTGAATTGGTTGTTATACATATATTATAAGTATATTATGGATTATATAATATATGGAGTAAGTTTGGAAGAGTTGGATCTTGTTAACTTGTTAAAAGAAAGGATTGGCCGTTTGCCATTAAAATGGTAAAAACGTATCTTACTTGCTAAGAAGCTAATAACAAAGTAACTATAACTTATATTAAGAATGGAAATATAAGTTGGATGACTAATGAGTAAATTGGATAAGTAAAATGGACAAAGTTGGCCAGGACCCCAACTTAAATCGTATTTACTTTGGATATTTACTTTGGACCGTATTTACTTTGGTGTATTTACATTGGGATCGTATTTACATTTACATTAAGGGAAGATTTTTCAATCGCGTTCCGTTTGGCGTGTGATCCCTTTTAATTATTGTATTGTTATGAAGGCGTGATAGTAAACGCGTTAGGTTGGCGCGTAATCCCCTTCTTTTACTTATTGTTGTTATGGGCGTGATAGTAAACGCGTTACCGTTTGGGCGTGTAATCCCTTCTTTATGTTGTTTAATTATTACGCCTTATATATATATATGGTATATATATTACGGTTATTCGCCTTGGTAAAAGATGGAAAAGTGAGTATAAGCGGAAGTCTTTGCGAAATTTCCGTAGATTTTGAGGGCTTTTATTGGTATAAGTCTTCAATGATAAGAAAGGTTTGATAGAGTACCATGACCATTTTAGGAGTGGAGTACTACGTGTGGCGTGATCTACTTGGCTTAGGAGTAGCCGGGTAGAAGTACTTGTAGCGTTTTGCTTATTGTCGATAAATCGTCGCGAGGTAAGAGAACCTCTTCCTATCTTTTCTAGCATGATTTTTGTGAAATATGTAGTACGGTAGACGTACATGTTCTAAGTGATTTGGTTTTTTTAAAACATAGGGTGTTATAATAGCTTTATGTTAAGTTAGTTATAACGACCTTATGTAGTGAAAATGGTTTACTGATGTTAGAAGTTAAGAGACTTGATCTTATAAGATAAGAGACTTAACTTATTTTTTTTAATGTGGATGTTTGTGTGAAACCTCATTCGTGAGTAATGATTACTTGGTTTGTAAAGTGATAATGTTTTACTTATTTCGTGAATCATAATGTGTATCGACAGAACATTGCAGCGTTAATAAAGGAAAATTTATTGAATAATGATGTGTTGTATTAAAACCGGTAGAAACCTCCATCCGCATAGAAGCTAAGATGAGACAAAATGATATTACATTTTCTAGATCATGGTCTTTGTAATAAGATCGTTATAAACAAAGAATAAACTACTCATATATGACATATGTTACTCAATTGTTTTAAAAGAGATTAAGACTATGAGTTATGAAACCTTTCTAAAATAAGTGACTTGAGCATTTGAAAATGAGAAGCTTGAGTAATTGAAACTAGGCAAAGCCGAACTTAGGAAAAGAATGTTGTTACTTGATTTTGAAAAGGAATGTGGGTTGGTCATTCTAATACTATGGGTATAGGGTGACTTTTATAAAAGTAATGGATCTCTTTTAAAGAACTTAACGTATGTAGTACTTTGGGGTTAAAAACCCGACTTTGGCATAAAATGAAAGTACTTTGAGTTGTGTGAAACTTGCCTATGCTTGTTGTTGTGAAACTTGCCTATGCTTGTTGTTGTGAAACTTGCCTATGCTTGTGATGATAGCCTTTGTTGTGCAAGTGTGGTATTTACGTATTCTGGCGTCTCGATAGAGGCGGTCGACTTGTCGAGAACTTACTTGGGCGTCTTTGGCGGTGATGGAGAATTCCACGGGTATGTTTCCATTTTGATTCTTGTCTTGTTGTTGATGTCACATGGGACATGTCTACACCGTCTGATTCCGGGGCATCGCGGCCGTGCGGCGGGTTGATTACGATATATTGTTATTGTGGTTACATGGACATGTCTACACCGAGGTAGAATTCGGGGCATGTGGCGTGCGGCGTGGTTGATCACCAAGATATTATTGTTGATGTCACGTGGACGTGTCTACACAGGTAAATTCGGGGCATGTGGCCGTGGGCATTGGTATTATTGTTGCATCATGGACATGTCTACACGATGCAATCGGGCATGCGCCATGATGCGAACATGATTGATGTTGTGGGCGTAAGACCCATAGTTATATTTGAGTGATGACTTGAGGCGTGAGTCACATCGACATGATCGCTTTTATGTTGTGATCGTAGTTTGGTTATCATACATGTCTCCTTTATATAGACTAGTATGATTTCATTCTGATATTTTCTGATTTCACATACTTGGTACTGTTATCGACCTCCTTGGCCGCGTTCATGCCGCAGTAGGTACATCGGTCGTGGATCCTCGCTCTTAGGATCTTAGTTCAATTTTGGGAAGCTCGTTTCTCGGAGGCTTATCTTTTGGTATGTGTTCCCTGAGTTGTAGGTTCTTGTACATTCGTGGTATGGCGGCCTGTCCGTCATAGTTGTTGTAAATCTTAGAAGTGCAGTAATCTTGTTGTGGCGGGGGTTTGTAAAAAGGGATTAAACTGTTCGTTTTGAAAGAGTTGTATTTATTATGTTATTGGAAGGTAACCGTTGGGTTGGCCTGTTTTATGTTCATATATCTGTTTCTTGTTTAAGTTTTATTTTCCGCTGGTTTTCTCTAATGATTGTATCACTAGGGTGCCCGGGATAAGGCACCAGTAACGGTCCCCGGAACGGGTCGTTACAATACTATTATACTTCCCTTCCGTCACAAAACCGAAACCCTAAGGAAATCTCCATAGTTGGTTGGAGTATTAAGTAGAAGTTGGTTCGAACTTCTAAGGGTTGTGTGGAGCGGGTCGGAGCGCACGGAGTAGGAGCTAAACCTTGCTCAGGATCGACATTTAAACTCGGATAATTTTGGGCTTATCGAGGTAAACACTCTTGACCTTCTATTGTAATTGGAAATTACATGTTGTTAGAATATATAGTTGAAGTATACTATATATAGAAATGAGCGTAGTTATCGGCAATGTCTTTTGACTTAAGCCTGAATTATTAGAAACCTTTTCGAAAGAAGAGTGCTGAACTGTAATTACATAGGACCGTATTACAGTAGACTTGTGTAGCTTTTCTGTGTGATAGAATTGTGCACGTCCGGTTTTGGCTTGGTAGCCGGCCCCGATAGAGGAGGAGATTTACGCTGTTGCGGGGGGGGGAGGTGCTGCCGAATTTTCTGTAGAATGTTCTACGATTAGACCTAGATGTTAATAAGCGCCTTGTGGCCTTATAGGTTGAAGTACCATGCGTGGCGCGATCTACTTGGCTTAAGGAGTAGCCGACGGTTTGAGGTACTTGGAGCGTTTTGCTATTAGTCGATAATCGTCGCGAGGTATGTGAACCTCTTCCTACCTTTTCTAGCATGATATGTGTATAACTATGTAGTACGGTAGACGTACATGTGTTAAGCGTATTTGATTGGTTTGAAACATAAAAGTGTTATAACGGCTTTATGGAAAGTTGGTTATAACAGCTTTATGTAAGTAAGAAAATGCTTTATGGTTTTAAAAGGTAACTGATTTGACTTATAACTGACTTGATGTGTAATAATAAAGAATCTTGAAATACTTCAAAAGAATGCTGAATCATTTTTAACAGAAGAATAATACTTGGTTTTGAAAACATAAGAGTTATACTAGCTTTATGGGGAGTTAGGTATAACGTCTTAAGAATGGTAAAATGAATGGTTTATTGATCTTAAAAGATAAGAGACTTAACTTGTTTTACTTGGTAATTAACATTTTGTTAAAAAATGTTGTAAAACCTCATTCGCGAGTAATGAGTACTTGATTTTAAAAGCAATAATGTTTCTTGATTTGAAATCGAATAAGTATCGAACAAACCACAAAGGCGCTAATAAAGGGAAATGTTTTGACTAATAATGTATTAGTAAAACCAGTAGAAACTTCCATCTGCATAGAAACTAAGATGAGACAAAATGATGTTACATTTCCTAGATCATGGCCGCTTAAATAAGATTGTTATAAACAAGAATAACCTACTCACGTATCAGACATATGTTTCTCAAATTGCTTTTAATGGAGAATTATATCATTAAGTGATTAAAATTATGAACTACGAAACCTTTCGAAAACGAGAAACTTGAGTAATTGAAATTAGGCAAACTTGAAACATTTGGAAAAGAATGTTGTTACTTGATTTTACGAAGAGTAGTGTTTTGATTTACTTCAAAGGATAATCACTCTATTTTCATATACTACGGGTATTGTGTGACTTTTGTAAACGTAACGTATCTTTTAAAAGATAATGTATGAAGTACTTTGGGAATAGATACTCGATCTTGTTAATCATATAATAGAATGTACCTTGTGTGTATAACTTGATTGTGTTGGTTTGTGATAGCCTGGTAATACTTTCTTGTTGATTTGATAAGTAGACGTGATATGATGCTATGTGTGTTAGTGTCTTGTAACGTTTGTGAAAGAGAGTATTCTTGTTGTGCTTATGTTGTGTAACGATAAGCTGTTATGTTAGTATAATATCACTCACCTCTTGACATATTTCCGAGGTTGCGCCTCCGTCACGGGGTAGACTCAGCGGTGTGGGACCATGATTCGAGAATACCTCATGCGGGTCCGAGGATCCATGCGGAACTACGGAGTTCGTGTTAGTTTGCGGCCGCTTGTGGTCATGCGGTCTCTGTGGCCATGCGGTGCGGGTCGGGGCGATGCCGAGAGTAGCTACCTCGATGCGGGGTTACATACCTATGCGGGCCTATATGAGTGGCCTATGCGGACTACGGAGTCGTGATTAGGCTTGCATGGTGATACTACGGCAATTGGCCCGCCGATCATTCGCAGCCTAGAAAAGACCATTCTGATTTACCTCTTTGTTGCTCTTGTTTATGATGTGGCACTATGTGCGGTTACCTTGGTTGTTTCATACATACTTGCAAAACTGATTTTAAAATGATATGTTTTCATTTAAGTACTTTCTGATTTCACATACTTGGTACTGTTATCGACCTCCTTGAAGTGCGTTCATGCCGCGAGTTGAGGTACACCGATCGTTGATCCTAGTTCTCGGGTCACGATTCAGCGTATGGAAGCTCGTTTCTCGAGGCTTATCGATGGTATAGTCCACTGTCGTTGTAGGTATTTATATTCAGGTATGGCGGGGCCCTGTCCGCCATTGTTGTCATATCTTTCTTAAGTGCATGTAATCGCTGTGGCAGAGTTGTAATGGGATGTAATCGTTCGGTTTTAAATTGATCTATATATATATCGTAAAGGCAAGTTTTCTCCGACATCGTTTCTTACTTCATAATATTTTCATGTCTTGTTTTATGTTCCGCTGATTACTCTGATGTTGTATCACTAGGGTGCCCGGGGTAAGGCACCAGTCACGGGCCCGGGTTCGGGTCGTGATATTTACACCCCATAGTTCCAAGGCATATAAGTGAGAACGTAAATAAGGAAATAAGATGTAAAGGTTGGAAGGAAAAGTATATTTACATTTTCGGATATGGAAAAAATTTGGATAAAAAAAATGTGACGACGAGAATTAATATTAATGGTTGAATTCTTTCCAAATGGAGTTATGGACTTTGGATTGTATTACTAAATCTTGGGATTAAGAATATGAGCCAATTGAAAATTTCACAATTTTGGGAGGGGGGGGGGGGGGTTTCCATCGAAAATAGTAAGATTTGGCTAAGTGTTGGATTAATATTTTGTGAAGAGATTAGTATGGATTAATTAAGTCTTGGTATTATGGAGTGTGTCCATCGAAATTATTGAGAAATGACTAAGTGTGGGAGACATTTTATGTATTGCAAGATTGGATTAGTGTGGAAGATATTTTCATACAAGTGGACAAGTGGGTCCCCCATCCACTTGGCTTGTGCGCACATTATAGATACAAGTCATTGCAAGACTTCTTTGCCTTAGCTCACAAAGATATTCATCCAAACTCTCTTCTTTCTCCCTTAAGCTCCAAGTCGCGAAACCATGGCCAAAGTGAAGACCAAAATTTAGTTTCTTTTCCAAGATTGAGCACCTTAACCAAGTTCTAAGCCAAGTTAACTCTCCAGTCTCCATAATAGTGGGACATGGTGTTGGCCGAATCTGTCCAAGAAATCCTAAGCTTGGAGATGAACTTTTTGGAGAAAAAACATAAATTAAGATGGATACAAGATTGTAGAGGATACATGTGTGTGATTTTGTTATACCCCGTATTTCCAGAGTATATACGTGAGGGCGTACGTATAAAAGTTTAAGCCTTAAGTTAGGCAAGGAATTTTGGGCACAACTAGCGAAAAGAATCGTTTTCCGACGAAACGTTTTCCGGACTTTGCGAAAGGAAAATTTCGGCTATGTCATTTATTATTTTTGCGGATTTTTCCGAGAGATGAAATATTTTGGACCAACGAGAGGGCGACACTTGTCACCCTCAAGTGGACGGTTGTGGTGGCCGAAAGTGGGGCGTTTTCTTGGCATGTTTTGGGGCCTAAATCAAGGGTCAATGTTTGTGAGGGATTTGTGGAGTAGGGTTAGGGTGCACTTGGCCAAATCTTGACCCTCCACTTGCCCCCCCACTTGTCTTGATCTTGGCCATTGATCTCCCTATAAATACCCCCTTGTTGAAGACTTCTTCATCCCAAAAACACATTCCAAGTCTTGAAGCCCTCTCCCCCTTAGTGTAGTGTTCTCGTCCAAAGAGCACCCCTCCCCCTTTGTGAGGCCCTTTGGCCGAGAGATATCCCCCCCTCCTAGTGGTGTTGGCCGAGACACACCCCCCCCCCCCCCCTTGCCTAGTTGTTCTCGTAAAATACCCCCATCTTGGTAGAAAATACTCTCCAAGTATTGTTACTATACCAAAATACCTTAGCCTTATACCTTGTAGTATTCCAAAGATACCTCTATACGTAGAGCCGGAAATACTACCTTATGTCCTTTTAGTCTCAAAACGAAACCCTAAGGAAAATCTTCATAGTTGGTTGAAGTGCTAAGTAGAAGTTGTTTAGAAACTTCTAAGGGTTGTTTGGAGCGGGTTGGAGCGCCCAGAGTAGGAGCTAAACGTTGCTCAGGATCGACATTAAATCTTGGATAATTTTGGGCTTATCGAGGTAAATACTCTTGACCTTCTATTGTAATTAGAGTTTACATACTGTTGAAGTATAAGAATTAAGTATAAGTTATATACAAGGAAGGTATATAAGAAGGGAATTGAATCAGATTTACATGGATCGTATTCTGAGACTTGTGAAGTTTAACGGGTAGGGAAATGCTGCCCAATTTTCCGTAGAATAGAGAAGCCTCTGCTTAGAATGTTCTACAGAGTAGTCTAGACATTGATAGACTTATATAACCGTTATAGGTTGAAGTACTGCGAGTAGCGTGATCTACTTGGAAGGTGGACAAGGCTAGCCGGGTAATAGCGGTAGAGCGTTTTGCTAATAGTCGATAATCGTCGCGAGGTATGTGATTCTTCCTATCCTCTTGAGCATGATATTTTAAAAGGAATATATTTATACGGTAGACGTACGTGGGTTAACTGAACGTAGTTTTACGACAATGTCTTTTGACTTAAGCCTGAATAATAAGAATCTTGAAGTATTTCAAAAGAATTAAGAATAGTTTTTGAAAGAAGAGTAATACTTGGTTTTAAAAGCTTAAGAGTTATACTAGCTTTATGGGAAGTTAGGTATAACGACTTAAGAGAGGTAAAAAGAATGGTCTACTGATTTTAGAAGTTAAGAGACTTGATCTTAAAAGATAAGAGACTTGACTTAATTGAATTAATATGAATTTTGTTAAAAAGTGTGAAACCTCATTCGTGAGTAATGAGTACTTGGTTTTTAAAAGGAATAATGTTTTACTGATTTCGGAAATCAGAATAAGTATCGAACAAACCACTGCAGCGTTAATAGAGGGAAATGTATTGACTAATTAAGTATTATTAAAACAAGTAGAAACCTCCATCTGCATAGAAGCTAAGATGAGACAAAATGATATTACATTTCCTAGATCATGGCTGCTTTAATAAGATTGTTATGAACAAGAATAACCTACTCACACATAAGGCATGTGTTTCTCAAATTGTTTCAAAAGAGAATTATATTATTAAGTGATTAAGACTATGAACTACGAAACCTTTCGAAAATGAGAAATTTGAGTATATGAAATTAGGCAAACTTGAACGTTTGGAAAATAATGTTGCTACTTGATTTTACAAAGAGAAGTGTTTTTGTTTACTTAAAAAGATAGTCACTCTATTTTTATACTACGAGTATTGTGTGACTTTTGTGAAAGAAACGAATCTTTTAAAGAGTTAATGTATGAAGTACTTTGGGGATAAAAACCCGAACTTGTTAGCATAAAGTAGAAAGTACCTTGTGTGAATAACTTGATTGTGTTGGTTTGTGTTAGCCTTGTAATACTTTCTTGTTGATTTGATAAGTAAACATGTTAGGATGCTACGTGTGTTAGTATCTTGTGATGTTGTGTAAGGGGGTTATTCTTGTTGTGCTTACGTTGTTAAACGTTAATCCCGTTGTACTGTTATTATATCACATAACCCCTTGACTTGTTATCGGGGCTTGCCACCCTTGACGCGGTCTATACGGCTATGCGATCTGTGTGACTATGCGGGCAGCGGTATGCTCGAGATTGATCATTCGGTGTATTATCCGATCACGAGTGCCTTATGCGATGCGTGTGACTATGCGGTCTATGTGACTATGCGGATCGCGAGTCCGGGAGGGTACGGGGTTAGCTACCGACGCGGTCTATACGACTATGCGGGTCTATGTGTGACTATGCGGGCTGCGGAAGTCGAGATTAGGCATAATGATACTATGGGCGATTGGCCTTGCTTCGATCATTAGCGGCCTAGAACAGACCAGTTACAGTATATCTGTTTTGCTCTTGTTTATGTTGTGGCACTATGTGCAGTTTAACTGATTGTATTTACAAACGGTTTTAGATACTTGATTTCATTTCGATGCTTCTGATTTCACATACTTGGTACTGTTATCGACCTCCTTCGGGCTGCGTTAAATACGCGGTAGAGGTACACGATCGTCGATCCTCGCCTTAGGATCACAATTCGGCGTTTTGGGAAGCTCCGTTTCTCCGGAGGCTTATCAGTGGTATAGTCCCCTGGCATTGTAGGTATTTACATTCAGGGGTATGGCGGGACCCTGTCCCGTCATTATTGTCATATCATTCTTAGAGGTGCATGTAATCGCTTGTGGCGAGTTTGTAAAAAAAAATGTAAATCGTCAATTTAAGTTTTTATATATATATGCGAAAGGCAACTTTTCTTCGTATAAATTGTGTCTCTTTACATTGTTTCATGTTGTGTTTTATATTCGATTACTCGATGTTGTATCACTAGGGTGCCCGGTAGGCACGATCCACGGGCCGGTTGGTCGTGACAAAAGTGGTATCGAGCGCTTAATCCTCGGAAAGTGTCTACTGACCGTATCGATAGAAGTCTTGATTATCGGTGTGTTGTGCACCACACCAATAATCAGGAGGCTATAGGATATTTAGGATTGGTTTCCATTCTTCTCACTCTGAGATCGTGCTTAGAGCTGCGTTATAAGTTGGACCCCTCTAACGTATTTCTTTCCTCACCGCTATGCCTCGCGTAAAGCGGCAACCGAGAAGGGCAAAGCGGCGGAGCTGCGAGTAGAGCATAGAGGGTTACTAGGGCACAGGCCCAATCATCACCTGAGGTGGTGCTTCATTCGGGGAGTTCTGCGACGACACCAGTCCCAGCAGAGTCTAGCGTAGCGGCAGCAGTTCCTACTGCGGCCATGATATTCGAACCTTCAGTTCCACGACCAGTAGCAGAAAGCATGGATGGCAAAGAGACGACCCTGTTACTAGCTATGGATGTAGCTACCAGAGAGTATATGATGTACCGTTTTATCACGGGTCATGATGACTATCTAAGAGAGGGTTGTGCAAGAGTAGCTCTTCAGTCAGGCTTGAGTATGGCCTGTGTACGGGCTTATGCGCAGCAGGCCAAGAAACGTAGGGATCGATGGGTTAACCAAGATCAGCAGAAGAGGGCCGGAACAGCAGGGTCCTTTGGTAACTTTCAAGGCGAACCGCCTCAGCAGCTGATTAGATATGAACCTCCACGGTCAGAGTGGTCCTCGCGGGGTTCGGGGCGTTGAGTATGCGGAGTTGGTCGAGCTCGTGGCTTCTGGTTCACAGATACACGTAGGTTCTAGCCAGCCGAGTTCAGCTTTTTCCTCAGTGTTCACAGTGTGGCAGGCGTCATCCCGGGGAATGTCGTCTTGTTGATGGTGCTTGTTTTACCTGCGGCCAGCAGGGCCATTTTCGAGAAATTGTCCGACCAGAGGTGGCGCGGATGTAGAGACTCAGCCTTCAGGATCAGTGGCTAGTTCATCACCTTCCACTGCTATCGCCCAATAGAGGCGTGATTGATTGGAACGACAAAGGGAGTGAAGCGATAGATCTGAGTTTATCCTTAACCCTCTAGAGATTAGTACGTGTGATAAGATAAGTATATCTTAAGTGTTATGTTCAGATAACATTGTGATTAGAAATCATGGTTAGTTAAAAGGGTAAGATTGGGGTTAGGGAAAGTGTGAGCCTTAGAATGTTATACGTGGAGACCTTAGAGGCAAGGCCATCTTGAGTAAAAGATTATATTTGTGTTTGACCCTTATCGGAGTGCATAGTACACGTGAGATATGTTTGTGTGATAAGTCCCTGAGTAGTGTGATATGAAAGAGGGTAGTTGAGCTAAGAAGACCACTAGGTTTTCGTGACTTGATTGTGAGATTGTTCCGGATCGGGGAACAAAAGTTTTTGCGCGATAGCAGGTCGGGTTGAGGACCGATCGCGGGTCAACCCGCGGCCTGTTTTGTAGTGGGGTCAGTTCGGGGTGGTCCCGCCAGGTGGTAGGGTCACGAGGGTGTTAGGCCCAAGTTTAGTTAACCATCGTACGAGTTCGTGGATGTGTTCAACCAGTAGTCGGGCCGATGAGGTCAGCCCATCTTATCTTTCGATCGGGGCCAGTGTACTCGGCGATGGGTTATGCGAGATGATTATATCAGGAAGGTTGTAAGGCTGCACGAAGTGCCTACTTTCACCTTATGACGACGATGGAGCCAGTGCGTCTATTTCTTTTACGGAAGTTATTTCTTTTCGGAAGTTTTACCAGCAGGTTAGGAACTCAGTGAGTCTCCGATGTCGCATTCGCCCTCGGGCGGTGTTTGGATTTCGGGGTATTGTGAGGATTGTTGTCTCCTGTTGAGGAAGTGTTTTATAGCTACCATTTCAGTATTCAGATGTCGCCTTATGAATGCCTTGTAGGGGCGGTAGTGTGAGTTGCCGGTCGATTGGTTCGATGTTGGCAAGGTTCAGATAGTTGGTTCATACTTGTTTCAGCAGGATGTGGATAGGGTGAAGCTTATCCAAAAGAGGTTATTGTGACTCGAGTCAACGAAGTCGTGCGGGTAATCGGCGACGACGCTTGAAGTTCAGGTTGACGGTCGATATTCTCGAAGGTACCACCCCGGAAAGGGTGTGACGAGTTTTGGAAAACAGAGGAAACTTAGCCCGAGTTACTTTGGGCCTTTTCAGATCATTTGGAAAATAGGCCAAGTTGCCTATAGGTTAGCATTGTCGTCCGACTTAGGAGGCAGTACGTCCGGTCTTTCATGTTGTTATGTTCGGAAAAGTATCGGAGATCCATCCAGAGTGTTCCCAGTTAATGATGATCAAGTTGGAAGTAGTAACCCAGAGATTTTGGAAACAGAAGCAGTAACAGAAATGTGATAAGTTATGAGAAAGAGTTCGAGTGTACGAGAAGGATACGACGAGTAAGGGAAGAAGTGAGCATGTGTTAAGAACATAGATGTGATCATTTCTTTTGTAAAGTGAAGGTGCGAAGGGAGTATCTTTTAGCCCTTGGGTAGGAGTTTTTGTGATGTTAGAGGTAATTCCTCGTGGACTTGGATGTAAGTATTTGCGCGTGTTGTATTGTGGCCAGGTGTGGCATGATTGTTTTCGTAAGTATAGCAGTGAAGACTATACTGGCGCATGTTTGTTTTGAGACTTAGAAGGAACATTCGGGACGAATGTTTCTAAGGGGGGGAGAATGTTATACCCCGTATTTCCAGAGTATATACGTGAGGGCGTACGTATAAAAGTTTAAGCCTTATGAAGTACTTTGGGGATAAAAACCCGAACTTGTTAGCATAAAGTAGAAAGTACCTTGTGTGAATAACTTGATTGTGTTGGTTTGTGTTAGCCTTGTAATACTTTCTTGTTGATTTGATAAGTAAACATGTTAGGATGCTACGTGTGTTAGTATATTGTGATGTTGTGTAAGGGGGTTATTCTTGTTGTGCTTACGTTGTTAAACGTTAAGCCCGTTGTACTGTTATTATATCACATACCCTCGACTTGTTATCAGGGCTTGCCACCCTTGATGCGGTCTATACGGCTATGCGTGCGTGTGACTATGCGGAGCAGCGGTATGCTCGAGTTGATCATTCCGGTGTATTATCCCGATGCGGAAAGTGTCTTATGCGGTGCGTAACTATGCGGTCTATGTGACTATGCGGTGCGGAGTCGAGGAGAATGCGGGGTTAGCTACCCCGACGCGTCTATACGACCTATGCGGGTCTATGTGTGACCTATGCGGGCTGCGGGAAGTCCAGGATTAGGCACGCATAATGATACTATGGGCGATTGGCGTTGCTTCGATCATTAGCGGCCTAGAAAAGACCGATTCTGATATATCTGCTTTGCTCTTGTTTATGTTGGCACTATATGCGATTTAACTAATTGTATTTACAAACGGTTTTAGATACTTGATTTCATTTGATGACTTCTGATTTCACATACTTGGTACTGTTATCGACCTCCTTCGGTGCGTTCATGCCGCGGTAGGTACACGATCGTCGATCCTCGCTCTTAGGATCACAGTTCAGCGTTTTGGGAAGCTCCGTTTCTCCGGAGGCTTATCAGTGGTATAGTCCCCTGGCATTGTAGGTATTTACATTCAGGGGTATGGCGGGGCCCTGTCCCGTCATTATTGTCATATCATTCTTAGAGGTCTGTAGTACTGTTGTGGGTAGAGTTTGTACAAAAAAAAAGATGTAACTGTTCGGATTTAAGTTTTTATATATATATGCCGAAAGGCAACTTTTCTTTAGATAAAATGTGTCTCTTTACATTGTTTCATGTTGTGTTTTATATTCCGCTGATTACTCTGATGTTGTATCACTAGGGTGCCCGGGGTAAGGCACCAGTCACGGGCCCGGGTTCGGGTCGTGACAGATTTAAACTTGAAGAAGTGGTGTAAAAGTGAAGGTGTTGGTCGAATCTAGTGGACTGTTTTGGCTAAGAAAATAAGGTAAGATTTCTTCTTCCTCTTAAAGTAATTGTGTTACACCCCGTAATTTCAGGACATGTTTAAGAGAATGTACGTAAGGAATCAGGACTTTAAAAATTGGTACGAAAGAAAGAATTGTTTTTCCGAAGGAAAAACTTCCGAACTTCGGAAAGGAAAAATGTTTCGTTGATGAGAATTAGATTCTCAAAATGCGTTATTTGAGAAGTATGAAATTTATTAACATCGTGGAAATTTATTTACGGATTTGGTCACATAGGGCCCACCGGAGAAATTTTACGTTTTTGTGGGGCCCACAAGGTTTTCGATATTTTGACCAATTATGGAAATTTCGGGGAATGAAATATTTTAGACCAATAGGAGGGCGACACGTGTCACCCTCCACATGGCCTTGGTCGAAATTAAATGGTCAAGAAAGACCAAGTTGAAGCTTGACAATATTGAACATAATTGACTAAGATCCTAGCCATACATTTGTTTTGATCTCACCCCTTGGTTGTAGTATATATCTACATTACTAGTGCAAGTCTAGACAAAATCCAACACTTAGAGAAAATTTCATTTTCTTGTTCTTGATAGAGGGCTCTCGGCATTAGCACATTTCCCTCACAAAAAAATTTCGTTTGTTGTTCATAATTCACAATACTTAAACCCAAGGTCCCTAGAGGTATTTTAAGGATATCTCAATACAAATATCCCGGGAAAACTACGTTTTTACGTTAGTCGCAACATGAAAACCTAAGGGGTTTTTCATACTTGAGTTGGAATTTGAAGAGGAGTTCTTCATAATCTTCTAAGGGCTGCTTGGAGTGGATTGGAACGTAAAGAAGAGGAGCTAAAGTTGCTAAGGATCGACTTTTAGTCTTGGAGTATATTTGGGCTTATTGAGGTAATAGTCTTCATCTTCTTAATGTAATTGAAGATTACATGTTGTAGTAGTTGATAAGTGAGCATGTGATATTTAGAATAAATATTGATAAATGTTATGGAATTTGGAAGCTTAAAACCGAAAATTGGCATGCTAGCCATTAAAGTTGTTAGTTATAATCGTCGCATGTTATTTAAGGAAAGGAATATAGTCGTTATAATTGATCATGACTTATATTACATGTTGGAATAACGACTTGGATTAGAAAGGAATTGAAAAGAAATAGATGTTGTTGTTTGTTACACCCCGAAATTCCAGGACATGTTTAAGAGAACGTACGGGAGAAAATACGACTTTAAGATTGAAACGAAAGAAGGATTGCTTTTTCCTACGAAAAATTATTTCGAGCCTCGTGAAGGAAAAATGTTTAGTAATGGAAATTGAGTTCCCGAATTTGATATTTGAGACTTATAGAATTTATCGGAACTTCGGGAGATGAAATATTTTAGACCAACCGGAGGGCGACAGGTGTCACCCTCCACATGCCCATGTGGGGCAGAAATTAATGGACAAGTCAAGAAGCCACTTGGCTTGACTTTGTTGACCACATCTCACCCACACATTTGGATTAATCCTAGCCCTTGGTTGTAGTATATATCCTATACTAGTGCAAGACTTCTTCCATACTTAGAGAAAAATCAAGAACTTTGTCTTGATGAAAGTGAGCTCTCGGCCAAAGGAAAAAAAAGGAGAGAAATTTTTTGCAATCTTACTCCATAATTCCCAATATTCAAACCCAATATCCCTTAAGGTATTCTAAGGATATCTCAATACAAAAACCCCGGAAAACTACGTTTCTATGTTAGTCGCAACGTGAAACCTGTTAAACCCCGTAATTCCAAGACATGTATAAGAGAATAGACGCGAGAACGCAAGACTTGAAAATTGGTACGAAAGGAAGAATTGTTTTTCCGGAGGAAAATCTTCCGAACGTCGGAAAGGAAATGTTCGTTGATGAGAATTAGATTCTCAAAATGCATTATTTTAGGAGTATGGAACTTATTATCATTATGGAAATTTATTTTTACGGATTTGGTCACATGGGGCCCACCCGAGAAATTTTACGTTTTGTGGGGCCCACGAGAGTTACGAAATTTTATGGACGAATGGGAGGGCGACACGTGTCACCCCCACATAGGCTTGCACGAAATGGGCCAAGGGTGTAATGGTCATTGACCATTGTAGATGATCAAGTCTTGCAAGCTTGAGATTATTGACTTAGTCAACTTGCCACTTGTATAGATATTTAATTTTCTTCATCCTAGCCACACATATGTTGTAATCCAAGCCCTCCATTGTGTTATATATACTACACTAGTGCAAGACTTAGTCTTCAACACTTAGAAAAAATTGAGGGAACTTTTAGCTCACTTGAGATAGCTCTCGGCTTTAGGGAGATTTCCACACAACAATTTTGCAATTGTGGTTCATTCTTCACAAGAATTTAACCCAAGGTCCCTAAGGATATTGTAAGGATATCTCAATAGAAATATCTCGGAAAAACGACGTTTTCACGTTAGTCACAAGGCGAAAACCTAAGTCGTTTTCATAGTTTTGGATTGGAAATGGAAGAGAAGTTGGTTGTGAACTTCTAAAGGCTTCAAATAGCGGATTGGAGCGTAAAGGAAAGGAGCTAAGAATTGCTAAGGAGCGACTTTGAATCTTGGAATTTTATAAGGGCTTATAAAGGTAACAATCTTGTCGTTGTAGTAATTAAAGATTACTTATTGTTGTAGTTATCGATATTAGCAAGCATGAGGTATATATTATGAAGTTTGATAAGTGTATTGGCTATTGGAACCCTAATCCGAAACTAGCATGTTTAGCCTTTGAGATTACAATTCAATTTGATTGTTAGTTTAGTCGTCACATGTTATATAAAAAAGGAATTATAGTTGTTAAAGTTGTTTATGACTATATAACATGTTAGACCTAAGAACTTGGATTGGAAAAGAATTGGAAAGGACTTAGGATTGGTTATATTGGTGGCCGAATGCCCTTATAAGTGTTAGATTATTTTATATGAATTGTGGGGTAGAATTTTACACGTTTTGTAAGGCGTGTAATCCCCTTTGATTGGTTGGTGTGTTTAGCCTTAAATGTGGCATGTTGGTTATTGATTATCGGGCCTTGAAAAAGGTGGAAAAGTACGTAGAAACAAAGGAGGTGCTGCCCGATTTTCTTTAGAATAAGAGACCATATACTTAGTATTATTCTACGTTAGAAACTAGAAGTTGATAGTCATGTTGTGGCCATTATAGGTTGACAATTCTACGTGCGGCGTATTCGACTTAGCTTGTGGATTAAGCCGAAAAGGTATGTGAACCATCTCATCTTTTTCTAGCATGATTCCTTATGATAAAGAAAGTAAGTCCTACTCCTTAAATGATCCATTCCTTGGTTGTACTTGGATTGCCTAATATAGAATTTGTTCTATATACTTCCTTGATTGTACTTTGGATGTTTAAATTGAAAGTTGTTATAATCCATTACCTTGATGAAGTTTGGACTTTCAAAAGTGAAAGTGTTTTACTTGAAGTACATAGAGTCTTAAAAAGGAAGTGGTTTCCAAATCTTTTGGCTAGTGCCTTAGTTCCAAAACCTAAAGGTTGATATAATGATTTTAGGGGAGTCAAAGGAGTGATTTACTTAATTGATTTAAAAGAGGAGAAATGACATGATTTAAAAAGAAGTAACTTGTTTTAAAAGGTGTGAGTTACTTGAGATTTAAAAGTAGAATAAACTTGATTTCTAAAGATTAAGAGACTTGAAGTATTTTGAAAGTTATGTAACTTGATTTGAAAGTATGTGATACTTGGTTTTAAAAGTATGAGTCTATTGGATATAAACAGAATGAATTTGTCTAAAACCATAAAGGGTTATAACGTCTTTATGGGAAGTTAGTTATAACAGCTTTATGGAAGGTTAAGAAAATTGTCTATTTTGATTGATAGGCATGAGTTGCCTAGGTTGTGAAATTTAAAGTTACTTGGTTTCAAAGCCTTGAAATGAATTTCTAAAGGTGTAGTAACTTATTTTGAAAAATAGACATGCTTTGATACTACGGGTGTTAGTATCTTGGGGCTTTATATAAAAATGAGTCTTTTGAAAAGAATGGACGTACGTGTCACGACCCGTTCCGGGGCCCGTGACTGGTGCCTTACCCGGGCACCCAAGTAGTCATACATCAGAGTAATCAGCGGAATATAAAAACAAGACATGAAACAGTTGTAAAATGAGACACAGTTTTATGTGAGAAAAAGTCGTCTTTCGGCATATATATATAACCCAAGTTTTGCAGTTACATCCCAACTGTACAATAGGACTACAGACCTCTAAGGAAGTAAACAACTATGGCGGGACAGGGCCCCGCCATACCCTGAATGCACAAAAACTATCTACAGTACAGGGAGATTATACCCAAAAGTAGAGCCTCCGGAGAAGATGGAGATCCCGACACCAACGCAAAGATCCTAAGGATGTGGATCTAGCACCTGCTTGCCCTTACCTGCGGCATGAACGCAGCCCCCCGAAGGAGGTCAGTACAACAGGTACTAAGTATGTGAAACTGTAAAGTACTTAAATGAAATCAAAGTTTTTAAAGTCATTGCAAATACAATCAGTTCAATTGCATATAGTGCCACAACATAAGCAAGAGCAACATAGATATACTGTAACTGGTCTTTCCTAGGCCGCGAATGATCGAAGCAAGGCCAATCGCCCATAGTATCATTATGCGTGCCTAGTCCTCGACTTCCCGCGATCCGCATAGGTCACACACGCACCGCGTGAGGTATTCCTCGCGACGGGGTAGCTAACCGGTACCCTCTGGACTCGCGATCCGCATAGTCTCAATAGACGCGTAGTCACCGCGGACCGCATAGGGCATCCCCCGCATCGGGCTAAAACACCCGGATTGATCAATCCTGGAGCTCCCGCAGCTCCGCATAGGCCGTATAGACCCGCATCAAGGGTGGCAAGCCCTCGGTATAACCCGATCGAGGGTAGGTGATATAATAACGATAACTGACTTACCGTCTAGCAACGTAAGCACAACAAGAATGACCCCCTTTCACAACATCACGAGACACTAACACACATAGCATCATAATATGTCTATTTATCAAACAATCTTACTACACCTTACAGAAATCAATACAAGGTTTTTATAAGCAATTAAGTAAACAGTTCTTTTTATCTTTCTTAAGTGGTTATACCTAACTTCCCATAAAGCTAGTATAACTCTTAAGCTTTTGTTTAAAAACCAAATGTTTCTTTTCGGTTAAAACTGATTCAGTATTCTTTTGAAATGCTTCAGGATCTGTTATTATTCAGGCTTAAGTCAAGAGTCATTGCCGTAGTTATTATTCAGGCTTAAGTCAAAAGACATTGCCGTAGTTATTATTCAGGCTTAAGTCAAAAGACATTGCCGTAGTTATTATTCAGTTAACACTCGTACGTCTACCGTACTATATATATATTTAAAATATCATGCTCAGGAGTATAGGAAGAATCACATACCTTCTCGGCGAAATCCACATGCCAAGTCGAATATGTCGCGCGCAGAGAATCAGCCTATAATAGTCAAATACGTCTATCAACGTCTAGACTATTCTGTAAACAGTTCTAAGTAGAGGGTCCTCTATTCTACGAAAAATCGGGCAGCACTTCCCTACCCGGTGAGCTACTCAAGTCTACTGTGAAAACAGTCCTATGTAAGTACAGTTCTATTATTCTTCTTTTAAACCTTCTACTGTGATAACAGTTCAATTCTATTCTTTAATATCCTTCCAAGTATTTATACTTATTCCTATACTTCTACAGTATGTATTCTCTATTTACAAAAGAAGGATAAGATTATTTACCCCGGTAAGCCCAATAATATCCTAGATAAAAGTCGCTCCTGAGCAAGGTTTAGCTCCTAATTTGTATGCGCTCAAGCTCCAAGACCCCTTACAAGTTCCCCACAACTTCTACTAAGATACTATAAGGGAATTGGGCTAGGGTATTTGGAAGACAACTTTTCTACCAAGGGAAGGGGGGGTAGTGTTTCGGCTAGGGCTTCTTTTAGAGGGGGGTATTCTGCCAAGGCCTTCTCAAGGGGGGTGGGGGGGGAGAGGAGGCTTGGACGAAAAGCTTAGAGAGAGGGGGAGGGATTTTTCAAGACTTGGAAATTGATTTGTGGATGAAGAACTCTTCATCTTAAGGGGGGTATTTATAGGTCAAGAAGTGGCCAACCAATGGCCAAGATGATGCCAAGTGCAAGGCAAGTGTAAGGTCAAGATTTGGGCAAGTGTACCTTAGCCAACTTGCACACAAAATATCCTACCAACTCCATGACAAAATAGGCCATCCAATTCGTCCCATTTCCGCCTCAAGTCCGCCAACTAGAGGGTGACAAGTGTCGCCCTCTCGTTGGTCCAAAATGTTTCGTCTCTCGGAAAAATTCGCAAAAAATATAAATGACATAGCCGGAATTTATCCTACGCGAGTCTTGTAAAACGTTTCGTCGCAAAACGATTCTTTAAGTGAGTTGTGCACAAACTTTTTCGTCCATAATGCCTAACTAAGGCTAAACTTTTGTACGTACACCCTTACGTACATACTCCGGAAATACGGGGTATAACATTCTCCCCTCCTTAGAAACATTCGTCGAATGTTCCTTCCCAAGACAGTTAACGATAAAGCTTAAACAGTTTGCAAATGCCACATACGGCCACAAAACAACACTTAGGCATATATGGCAATGAAAATTTACAAGTAGGAAAGTGAATTACCTGGAGGTGTGGGGAATAGGTGAGGATACTTCTGCCTCATGTCCTCCTCAGCTTCCCACGTCATCTCCTCCCTGAGCTCGTTCCGCCACAAGACTTTGACGGAAGCCACGTCCTTGGTCCGCAGACGCCTAACCTGACGATCGACTATCGCTATGGGAATCTCCTCATACAATAACCCCTCGGTCACCTGGACATCAATCGGGTGTACCCTAGATGGATCCCCGATACATCTCCTCAGCATGGAAACATGGAACACCGGATGCACTGCCTCCAGATCGGACGGCAGATCCAACTCATAGGCAACCTTGCCTACTCTGCGGACAATCTGATACGGCCCAATGTACCTTGGGCTGAGTTTCCCTTTCTTCCCGAATCTCATCACACCCTTCATGGGTGACACCTTTAGGAAAACCCAATCATCAACCTCGAACTCCAGATGCCGACGACGATGATCTGCATATGACTTCTGTCGACTCTGAGCTGTCAGCAACCTCTCCTGGATAAGCTTCACCTTATCCACTGCCTGTTGCACCAAATCTGGTCCCACTAACTGCACCTCGCCTACATCAAACCAACCTGTCGGCGATCTGCACTTCCTCCCATACAAGGCCTCATAAGGCGTCATCTGAATACTGGAGTGGTAGCTATTATTATACGCAAACTCAACTAGAGGCAAATGATCCTCCCAGCTACCCCTGAAGTCGATAACACAGGCTCGTAGCATATCCTCAAGAGTCTGGATAGTGCTGTTACACCCCGTAGTTACAAGACATGTTTTAAGGTAGTACGTAAGAACTCGCAAGTGTCAAGATTTGAGACTTGTAAAAATTTATCAGAATTATGGATTTGTCGGAAAACGAATTATTGTGACGAATGGGAGGGCGACACGTGTCACCTCCCCTTATGATGCCTTGGTCGAATTTAGGCATGGCCAATATGGTCATTGACCATAGTCTTAGATGACAAGTCTTGCAATGTAGAGAGCTTGACAATATTGACCAAGTCAATGGACCCACAAAGTCTTGATATTTAGTAAGACTTCATCCTAGCCACCCAATTGTACACATCTTAACCCTCCATGTCCCTATATATTACTACTAGTAGCAAGACTAAGTTCCACACTTAGAATAATTTTCAAGAATTTCAAGAACTCTCTCAAAGAGGTCTCGGGTTTGGCTAGCTCCCACATGAAAAAAATTTGTTTCTTGTCCTATAAGCTCCCCACTTTAAACCTAGGTTCCCAAGTGTATAGTGAGTGTATCTCAATAGAAAAATATCGTAAAAATATAGTTTTCGTATTAGTCGCAAAGTGAAAACCTAGTGGCTTTCTAGGTTTTGGATTGGAAGTTGGAAGGAAAGTTGTTGGTGTTGTTCTAAGGGTCTCAACAAGCGGATTGAAGTATATTGGAGAGTCTCTAAACTACTAAGGAGCGATTTCAAATTTGGATTTGGATTAAGAATCGTTAAGGTATAATCTTGTCTTTTAAAGTGTTACAAGATTATGTATTTATATTGTTGTTGTTAGCTTTACGTGTTGCTAGCATGAAGTTGATATGTAGAAGTTTATAAGGATTATGGATTGATTGTAGCCTTGGAAATCTGGAATGTAATGTAAGCCATGTTAAGTTGGATTTCAATTTAGTCGTTATTAAAATCGTCGCATGTTATTGATTTGAAGATTGTGGTAGTTTTAATCAAATGCGACTTGATATCATGTTATGTTAACAATTTGTATTGAAATGGAAATTTGATAAGAATTGGTATGGTTGAACTCAAGGTGGCCGAATTTGGACTTTTAGTTTGTTATTCATTTGTATTGGACTACTTTCTAAATTGTGAGCCAATTGGGGTTGTTTAGTTATTCATTTGTATTGGACTACCTTCTATATTGTTGTGAGCCAATTGGGGCTGTTTGGTTATTGTATTTCGGCCTTGAAAAAGGTGGCAAAGTAAGTAAAAACAAAGGAGGTGCTGTCCGATTTTCTGTAGAATTTGGCGACTTAGCACTTAGAATATTCTACGTTTGAAGTAAGAGGTTAATGGACGTATTGTGACCATGATAGGTTGAAGAAGTAAGTATAGCGTATCCCACTTGAAGAATGGAATAGCTCAAGGTTGAAGTACTTTGGAGCATTTTACTACTTGTCGACAATCGTCGCGAGGTATGTGAACCTCTTCCTTCTTTGGCATGATCCTACGTATGAAATATCCATGTGATAGTATTTCATGATTCCTTCTACCCTTAGAAGTTAAGAAGTATTCACATTGTTGATCCTAAATTAAGAGTATGTTTAAATTGTCCTAAGTCCTTACTAGGTCTTATGGGAGACGTTGGTAAGAATGGTTAGGAAATTTTGAGATTTGATTTAAAGGCTATGTGCCTTGATTTGTTTAAAGTAAGTAAGTGGATTTTATGTTCGAGAATGACTTGAAGTTATATGATTTTAAGGGAATAAATTACTTGGTTTTGGAAGGTATGAAACTTTATATTTTTTTTGTATAAGTAATTGGGCTTGAAAGGAAGTATGTTATGAAGTTTTAAGACTAAGAACTTTGATTGTCTTTTAAGGATTATGAAGTTTTAAACGATATGATTCTTTTTAAGTATGTATGTATGTAGTATCTTTGGATCCAGTTTTCCTAAATGTTGTAAGAATAAAAGTGTCTTAAGTTCTCTAAAATAAAAAGGTTGTTATAATAGCTTTATGGGAAGTTGTTATGACGACTTAAGAAGAAGTAATAAGACGGTTTAAAATGTTACGTAAGGAAAATCACACCGAGCCTACAAATAGGCCGGATTACGTTATGAGATACACCGAGCCTACACATAGGCCGGATTACGCCATATTACCCCGAGCCTACACATAGGCCGGGTTACGTCATCTTACACCGAGCCCCAGCGGGCGGATTATGCTACATGATTCCACAAGACACCGAGCCCCAAGCGGGCGGATTATGTCATATGATTCATCAGTACACCGTGTCCCGCAAATGGACCGGATTATGTTATGTAAGATATGTAAGTTATGTGAAAAAGACTGGATTAAACTCTTAAGTATGTATGTAAGAATATGTTGTTAAATTTTATTGAAAGAAGGAAAGGAACGGTTAATATATGATTGATTTCAGGAGTTAAAAAGGGCATTCTTTTTATTCAGACATGATTTGGTTATTGCATTTTACTTACATTTCCATACTAAATTTTTGTTATCGACCCCCTTGGGCTGCGTTCATGCCCGCAGGTGATAGGTACACAGGTTGGTGATCCTTGCTCTTAGGATCTCTGTGCAGTGTTTGGAAAGAAGCTCCTTTTCCGAGGCTTATCTTTTGGTACGGTTTCCACGATGTGGTAGACTTATGTACATTCGGGGTATGGCGAGCCCCGTCCGCCGTGATTGAAATTCTTAAGTGCAGTAGTTACATATTGTGGGTCGGTTTGTAAAAGGAAAGGGATGTGACTGCTGTTGTTATGTATATGTATATGTGTCCAGGAAGGTAGCCTTATCGGCTAACCTGTGGTTTAATTTCTCGTTATTTTATTTTATGAGTTTCATGCATGTTCCGCTGCTATTCTCTAATGTATACAGAGCAGGTGCCCGTGTAGGGCACGATCGCGAGCTTGGGTCGGGTCGTGACAAAAGTGGTATCGAGCGATTAGTCCTCGGAAAGTGTCTGAGACCGTGTCTAGTAGAGTCTTGATTATCGGTGTGTTGTGCACCACATCTATAATCAGGAGGCTGCAGGACATTTAGGATTGGTTTCTATTCTTCTCACTCTGAGATCGTGCAGTAGATCTGTATTAATAGGTTGATCCGTCTCTGACGTATTCTTATGTATGTAAATCAGCTATGCCTCGCGGAAGCGACCGGGGCCCGAAGGGCAAAGCGGCGAGGCGCGATGGTGCGTGAGAGTTACCGTGAGTCGGGCACGCACTATGCCCGAGGTAGTAGGCGGGTCGGCGAAGTTCAGCCACGCCGGTATTAGAAGGCAGGCGGCGTAGCTCGAGAGGTTCCGCACGAGCCTCGATTCGCGGCCGGTCGAGTATAGAGACTACGGGGCGATCCGATTATTGACCAAGATAGTAGTCGAGCGCGGCCGTGAGCGGCGACCCACCCTGAGCCGGCGGTTTGCGGATAAGGGATTTTCTAGGATGTCATCCACCTGAGTTTTATGGTTCGAGGTCTGATGAGGATCCGCAGGAGTTCATACTGCAGCTACAGCGGACCACGCAGGTTCTTAGGGCTTCAGAGACAGTGCATTACGCTAGCCTCCTGGGTTCTGCGATATCGCGTTGAACCGGTTTGAGTCGTGGTTGCTTTCGAGGTGATGATGCTCTTCCACTGTTTGGGAGGAGTTCTGAGGCCTTCATGGATCACTTTTTGCCTCCCGAGATGAGAGAGCCGGGTAGACAGTTCTTGACCTTGAGGCAGAACGGGAGGACTATCAGAGAGTATAGCTTGGAGTTTGACTCCTTGGCCAGACATGCGCATACTATTGTGGCTAACATGGCTGATAGAGTTCATCGCTATGTTATGGTACTAGACCGTTATATGATCACTGCTTGCCTGGGAGTGTCCCTTCAGCCAGGAATGGATATTGCGGAGATGCGAACATATCTGCGAGGATTGAGGGCGAGAGAGAGGACCGACCAGACCAAGGCCAGCCAAGAGGCGAGGCAGCGAGGGTTGTGGTGATTTTCGAGGCGGAGAGCCTCAGCAGCAGGCTAGGTCTACAGTTCAGCCGGCACAGAGTGCTCCTTCCCAATTTTCTGGCGGGAGGTTAGATCACCGTAATCCGAGGCCGGTTAGATCACCGTAATCCGGAGCCGGTCGAGCTCGAGGCTTGGATCGTATCTGCACATGGGTTCTAGGCAGTCGGGGCCCCTCTTCCCTCAGTGTTCACAGTGTGGCCGGCATCACCATGGGGAATGTCGTCGTGCTCGGTGCTGTTTTACTGTGGCGTCGGGGCCATATGTTGAGGATTGTCCTAGTAGGAGAGTTGCGGGAGGATAGAAAAGTCTAGGATCGATTGCGGGTTCTTCGCCTTGATGGCTAGGCAGGATATTCATACACCAGCAGGCCGTGGCAGGGGTCGTGGTGGAAGTTCCCAGTTTTAGCGGTCCTTTGAACCGCCTATATGAATTCAGGTATATCTTCGGCCCTTTACAGATTTGTATGCATGATAAGGTTATTATATGTTTAAGTATCAAGAACGGATAATATTGAAATTATGTAAGTATGCTAGAAGTAAGTTGGAAGTACGAAAAGATAATCTTTTTAGGCCTTGAATGTGAGTATATAGTGATGATGCACACTATGGATTGTTTCCTCGTTTGGTTTGTGATGGATAAATATGCAAGTGCGGTATATTAGGGCCATATGTGGCATAATTAGGTTTTGCTAAGTGCAAGTTTATGAGACTATGCCAAGGAATGATAGATTGAGCTCCGAAAGAACATTCGGGGACGAATGTTTCTAAGGGGGGAAGAATGTTACACCCCGTAGTTACAAGACATGTTTTAAGGTAGTACGTAAGAACTCGCAAGTGTCAAGATTTGAGACTTGTAAAAATTTATCGGAATTATGGATTTGTCGGAAAACGAATTATTGTGACGAATGGGAGGGCGACACGTGTCACCTCCCCTTATGATGCCTTGGTCGAATTTAGGCATGGCCAATATGGTCATTGACCATAGTCTTAGATGACAAGTCTTGCAATGTAGAGAGCTTGACAATATTGACCAAGTCAATGGACCCACAAAGTCTTGATATTTAGTAAGACTTCATCCTAGCCACCCAATTGTACACATCTTAACCCTCCATGTCCCTATATATTACTACTAGTAGCAAGACTAAGTTCCACACTTAGAATAATTTTCAAGAATTTCAAGAACTCTCTCAAAGAGGTCTCGGGTTTGGCTAGCTCCCACATGAAAAAAAATTGTTTCTTGTCCTATAAGCTCCCCACTTTAAACCTAGGTTCCCAAGTGTATAGTGAATGTATCTCAATAGAAAAATCTCATAAAAAGATAGTTTTCGTATTAGTCGCAAAGTGAAAACCTAGTGGCTTTCTAGGTTTTGGATTGGAAGTTGGAAGGAAAGTTATTGGTGTTGTTCTAAGGGTCTCAACAAGCGGATTGAAGTATATTGGAGAGGCTCTAAACTACTAAGGAGCGACTTCGGATTTGGATTTGGATTAAGAATCGTTAAGGTATAATCTTGTCTTTTAAGGTGTTACAAGATTATGTATTTATATTGTTGTTGTTAGCTTTACGTGTTGCTAGCATGAAGTTGATATGTAGAAGTTTATAAGGATTATGGATTGATTGTAGCCTTGGAAATCCGGAATGTAATGTAAGCCATGTTAAGTTGGATTTCAATTTAGTCGTTATTAGAATCGTCGCATGTTATTGATTTGAAGATTGTGGTAGTTTTAATCAAATGCGACTTGATATCATGTTATGTTAACAATTTGGATTGAAATGGAAATTTGATAAGAATTGGTATGGTTGAACTCAAGGTGGCCGAATTTGGACTTTTAGTTTGTTATTCATTTGTATTGGACTACTTTCTAAATTGTGAGCCAATTGGGGCTGTTTAGTTATTCATTTGTATTGGACTACCTTCTATATTGTTGTGAGCCAATTGGGGCTGTTTGGTTATAGTATTTCGGCCTTGAAAAAGGTGGCAAAGTAAGTAAAAACAAAGGAGGTGCTGTCCGATTTTTTGTAGAATTTGGCGACTTAGCACTTAGAATATTCTACGTTTGAAGTAAGAGGTTAATGGACGTATTGTGACCATGATAGGTTGAAGAACTAAGTATAGCGTATCCCACTTGAAGAATGGAATAGCTCAAGGTTGAAGTACTTTGGAGCATTTTACTACTTGTCGACAATCGTCGCGAGGTATGTGAACCTCTTCCTTCTTTGGCATGATCCTACGTATGAAATATCCATGTGATAGTATTTCATGATTCCTTCTACCCTTAGAAGTTAAGAAGTATTCACATTGTTGATCCTAAATTAAGAGTATGTTTAAATTTTCCTAAGTCCTTACTAGGTCTTATGGGAGACGTTGGTAAGAATGGTTAGGAAATTTTGAGATTTGATTTAAAGGCTATGTGCCTTGATTTGTTTAAAGTAAGTAAGTGGATTTTATGTTCGAGAATGACTTGAAGTTATATGATTTTAAGGGAATAAATTACTTGGTTTTGGAAGGTATGGAACTTTATATTTTTTTTGTATAAGTAATTGGGCTTGAAAGGAAGTATGTTATGAAGTTTTAAGACTAAGAACTTTGATTGTCTTTTAAGGATTATGAAGTTTTAAACGATATGATTCTTTTTAAGTATGTATGTATGTAGTATCTTTGGATCCAGTTTTCCTAAATGTTGTAAGAATAAAAGTGTCTTAAGTTCTCTAAAATAAAAGGTTGTTATAACAGCTTTATGGGAAGTTGTTATGACGACTTAAGAAGAAGTAATAAGACGGTTTAAAATGTTACGTAAGGAAAATCACACCGAGCCTACAAATAGGCCGGATTACGTTATGAGATACACCGAGCCTACACATAGGCCGGATTACGCCATATTACCCCGAGCCTACACATAGGCACAGTTACGCTATCTTACACCGAGCCCCACAGCGGGCGGATTATGCTACATGATTCCACGATGCAAGGCCCGGCGGGCGGATTATGTCACATGATTCATCGACACCGTGTCCATAAATGGACCGGATTATGTTATGTAAGATATGTAAGTTATGTGAAAAATGCTGGATTAAACTCTTAAGTATGTATGTAAGAATATGTTGTTAAATTTTATTGAAAGAAGGAAAGGAACGGTTAATATATGATTGATTTCAGGAGTTAAAAAGGGCATTCTTTTATTCAGACATGATTTGGTTATTGCATTTTACTTCTGTTCCATACTCGGTTTTGTTATCGACCGCCCGGGCTGCGTTCATGCCGCAGTGATAGGTACAGTTGGTGATCCTTGCTCTTAGGATCTCTGTTGCTTTTGGAAAGAAGCTCGCTCACTCGGAGGCTTATCTTTTGGTACGGTTTCCACGATGTGGTAGACTTATGTACATTCAGGGTATGGCGGGAGCCTGTCCACTTGCAGATTGAAATTCTTAAGTGCTGTATTTACATATTGTGGGTCGGTTTGTAAAAGGAAAGGGATGTATCACTTTGTTGTTATGTATATGTATATGTGTCGGGAAGGTAGCCTTATCGGCTAACTCGTGGTTTAATTTCGTTATTTTATTTTATGAGTTTCATGTATGTTCCATTGCTATTCTCTAATGTATACGAACAGGTGCGGGTAGGGCACCGATCGCGAGCCGGGTCGGGTCGTGACAAGTGCGCTCGGCCTGTCCGTCTGTCTGTGGATGGAATGCAGTACTCAGGCTCACCTGCGTCCCTAAACCCTTCTGGAAAGACCTCCAGAAGTTAGCCGTAAACTGGGCTCCTCTGTCTGATATGATCGAAATAGGGACTCCATGCAGTCTGACGATCTCTCGGATGTAAAGTCTGGCATAATCCTCAGCCGAAAAAGTCGTCCTGACGGGAAGAAAGTGGGCTGATTTCGTCAGCCTGTCGACGATAACCCATATAGAATCATGTCTCCTCTGAGTGCGAGGCAATCCTGTGATAAAGTCCATGTTGATCACCTCCCACTTCCAGGTCGGGATCTCAATCGTCTGCAACAAACCACCAGGCCTCTGGTGCTCTACCTTCACCTGCTGACAACACGGGCACTGAGCTACGAACTCTGCAACGTCCCTCTTCAAGCCATCCCACCAATACACAGATCTAAGGTCGTGGTACATCTTGGTCGACCCCGGATGGATGTAACGCTTGCGTGTGCTTCCCCAAGAACTCTGCGAAGTCACGAAACATCTGGAACACACAACGCCCTCAAACCTTAGCACCCCATCGGTGCTACCTCAGGACCCTTGCCCTCACGAAGAGGCGTATCACGATGCGAATCAAAAGCGGATCCTCGAGCTGTTGCCTCTTCACCTCCGGCGATGGAAGACTCGGCAACCTCACGAACTCGAACTCCACCGCTATCGTAATCAATCAAGCGGACACCAAGGCTCGTTAATCGATGCAAATCACGAACCATGCCCCTCTCTCCGTGCACATCGATGGGCTACCCATGGACCTACGACTAAGGGCATCTGCCACAACATTGGCCTTCCCCGGGTGGTACAAGATGTCAACATCATAATCTTTGAGCAGCTCTAACCACCGTCTCTGTCGTAAGTTCAGCTCTCTCTGGATGAAGATATACTGGAGGCTCTTGTGGTCTGTATAAATATCCACATGAACCCCATACAAATAGTGCCTCCAGATCTTCAAAGCGTGAATCACCGCTGCCAACTCCAAATCATGGGTGGGGTAGTTCCTCTCGTGTTTCTTCAGCTGTCGGGATGCATACGCTATAACTTTGCCCTGCTACATCAACACACATCCCAACCCGATGCCTGACGCATCACAATACACGACATAACCGTCTGGACCTGCGAAAGAGTAAGAACGAGGCGGTCGTCGATCTCTCCTTCAAGAATCGAAACCCCGCTCAAGCATCACCATCAAACTTAGCCGCTTTCTCGAGTCGGCTAGTCAATGGTGCGAGAGATAAGCAAACTTCTCTCGAACGCCGATAATAACTGCAAGGCCCGTAAGCTGCGAACCTCTGCCGGAGTAGTAGGTCGAGCCAACTCACCGCCTCGATCTTGGCGTATCCACTGAATACCATCGGCCCGACAATATGCCCGAAAAGCCACGAAGTTAACCAAAACTCACATTTGGAAAACTTGGCGTATAATCTGGTCTGAAGCTATCGGCCTGATCCTCAAATGCTCGCATGCTCTGCTCTGGCGAGAATAAACCAAGATATCATCGATGAACACTATCACAAACGTGTCCAAAATGGTTTGAACACTCGGTTCATCAAATCCATGAATACCGCCGAGCATTGGTCAACCCAAAATACATGACCTGAACTCATAATGCGTCTGGGTCCGGAATGCAGTCCTAGGGACATCCACCTCCCTGACTCGTACCTGATGATAGCCCGATCGCAGATCAATCTTGGAGAAACATCTTGCACCCTGCAGCTGGTCGAACAAATCATCAATCCTGGGAAGGGGTATCTGTTCTTAATGGTCACCTTGTTCACCGTCAGAATCAACACACATGCGCGTCGCCCTTCTTCTTCACGAACAATCGCGCTCCCGGGGAGAAACACTAGGTCGATGAAACCCTTCTCCAAAGAAATCTCTCGGTGGTCCTTGACTCTCTCAACTCGGCAGGTGCCATTCTGTATGGCGGAATGGAAATAGGCCGAGTGTCTGGCAGTACATCGATGCAAAACTCTATCTCCCTCTCAGGAGGGATACCCGGGAGGTCGTCTGGAAACACGTCTGGGAACTCTCTGACTACTAGAACTGACGTCGAAATCAGTCATATCCAACTCTGGGAACTCTCTGACTACTAGATGGTAGATATACCCCTTCTGCACCATCTTCCTAGCCTTGAGGTAGGAAATAAACCTACCCCTCGGCGATACAGTGTTCCCCTCCCACTCGACAACCGGCTCCTCAGGAAACTGGAACCGTACTACTCTCTCCCTGCAGTCTACATGGGCGTAGCAAGAAGCTAGCCAATCCATACCCATGATCACGTCGAAATCAGTCATATCCAACTCTATCAAGTCGGCTAGGGTCTGACGACTGTATATGGTCACTGGACAAGCTCTATATACCCGCCGTGCTACCACCGAATCACCCACTGGCGTAGCTACCTCGAAAGGGTCTATGGACTCAGGCTCTATTCCTATCCTACTAGCAACAAGGGGAGATATATAGGACAGAGTAGAACCCGGATCTATCAAGGCATACACATCATAATCGGAGACTGATAAGGTACCTGTGACGACATCAGGTGAGGCCTCCTGGTCCTGCCGGCTGGACAAGGCATAAATGCGGTTCTGAGGACCGCTAGAACTGGGACCCGCGCCACGACCTCTGTCGCGACCTGCTGGCCCATGAGTACCTTGCCCTCCGGGGCGAGTAACTGTCGGGGATGAAGAACCGGCGAATCGACCTGCGGTGACTCTACCATCACGCCTGCCTGTTCGGACAGACTCGCCAAAATGACCTGCCGCCACAGTGTAGCAAGCTCCCGAGTAATCGCAACCCACGAATGGAACTGCCACAGCGAGACCGAGCGGACCTCGATCGGTTAGCACCCTTGCTACCCAAATCCGAAGTCCAGGGCCACGACGCCCGAATGCTCGCTGTACGAAAGCGATGTAGGAGTGCTCGAGCGGTGTGGTGCAAATCTAGACTTCTGCGATGCCGCCCACCACGAGGGCTACCAAAAGAACCGGCCGTCTTGGCGCCTTCTTCCGGCGATATCGGTCTACCGCGGTCTCTACGCCTCGCATCCCGGTCGTGAGCACAGATACGGGTAATGTCCATGCCTGGCTGAAGAGACACACCCGCACAAGACTCGGCCATATAATCATCTAGCCCAGTGACGTAGCGATGCACCATGTCCTCCATATCCGCTACTAATGCAGGGACATATCGAGCCAAGGAATCGAACTCGACATTGTACTCCTGGCGTGCGTCCTGCCTCGCAATAGAAATCGTCGCCCGCACCCTCCTCATCTGTGGAGGCAAGAAGTGAGTGAGGAAAGCCTCCGAGAACTCATCCCAAGTAGCTGGGGACGCGTGCTCTCCCCGGGATAACTCCCACGAATCAAACCAATCGACTGCGGTATCACGCAGCCGATGCGAACCGAAGATCACGGACTCGGTCTCTGACGCCCTGATCACTCTCATAATCCTCTGTAGCTGACGGATGAACTCCTGCGGATCATCCTCCGGCCTCGACCCGTAAAACTCTGGCGGGCTACAACTCAGGAAGTCCCGTAGCCTCAAACTATCTGCCCTCGGGTGAACCACAGGTGCTACTGGGGCTGGAACTGGAACTGCTGCATCCAGCCTATCCTCATGTCTGGCCACAATCCTAGCCAATAGCTGGGCCATCTCCTTGTACCCTAACTCCTCCGCCCCAGGCTGTGGGACAGGAGGTGCGGGTACTGTGGTCTCTGCTGGGGCCGGCGGCGTCATGGAACTCGCCGTCTGAGGTATCGCCTCGGGTAAGAACTGGGCCTGTGCCCTCGTAACTCTCGGTGTCCTACTAGCAGCTCCCTCGGCTGCCTTCGGGCGGGTTGCCTTACGTGGAGGCATAAGCATTCTGAAAGGAATACATTAGAGGTCCAACTTATAACACGGCTCTAAGGCACGATCTCGAGTGAGAAGAATGGAAACCAATCCTAAATATCCTATAGCCTCGCGATTATTGGTGTGGTGCAACACACCGATAATCAAGACTACTAGATACGGTCTGTAGACACTTTCGAGGATTAATCGCTCGATACCACTTTTGTCACGACCGTTCGGGGCCGTGGTCGTGCCTTACCCGGGCACCCAAGTAGTCATACATCAGAGTAATCAGCGGAATATAAAAACAAGACATGAAACAGTTGTAAAATGAGACACAGTTTTATGTGAGAAAAAGTCGCCTTTCGGCATATATATATAACCCAAGTTTTGCAGTTACATCCCAACTGTACAATAGGACTACAGACCTCTAAGGAAGTAAACAACTATGGCGGGACAGGGCCCCGCCATACCCTGAATGTACAAAAACTATCTACAGTACAGGGAGATCATACCCAAAAGTAGAGCCTCCGGAGAAGATGGAGCTCCCGACACCAACGCAAAGATCCTAAGGATGTGGATCTAGCACCTGCTTGCCCTTACCTGCGGCATGAACGCAGCCCCCCGAAGGAGGTCAGTACAACAGGTACTAAGTATGTGAAACTGTAAAGTACTTAAATGAAATCAAAGTTTTTAAAGCCATTGCAAATACAATCAGTTCAATTGCACATAGTGCCACAACATAAGCAAGAGCAACATAGATATCATGAATCGTCTTTCCTAGGCGCGAATGATCGAAGCAAGGCCAATCGCCCATAGTATCATTATGCGTGCCTAGTCTGGACTTCCGCACCGCATAGTCACACGGCACCGCATGAGGTATTCCTCGCATCGGGGGTAGCTAACCCCCGGTACCCTCCTGGACTCCCGCAGTCCGCATAGTCTCAATAGACCGCATAGTCACACAGACCGCATAGGGCATCCCCCGCATCGGGCTAAAACACCCGGAATGATCAATCCTGGAGCTCCGCATAGTCTCACAGACCGCATAGGCCGTATAGACCCGCATCAAGGGTGGCAAGCCCTCGGTATAACCAGTCAAGGGGGTAGGTGATATAATAACAGTACAACTGACTTACCGTCTAGCAACGTAAGCACAACAAGAATGACCCCCTTTCACAACATCACGAGACACTAACACACATAGCATCATAATATGTCTATTTATCAAACAATCTTACTACACCTTACAGAAATCAATACAAGGTTTTTATAAGCAATTAAGTAAACAGTTCTTTTTATCTTTCTTAAGTGGTTATACCTAACTTCCCATAAAGCTAGTATAACTCTTAAGCTTTTGTTTAAAAACCAACTGTTTCTTTTCGGTTAAAACTGATTCAGGATCTGTTATTATTCAGGCTTAAGTCAAGAGACATTGCCGTAGTTATTATTCAGGCTTAAGTCAAAAGACATTGCCGTAGTTATTATTCAGGCTTAAGTCAAAAGACATTGCCGTAGTTATTATTCAGTTAACACTCGTACGTCTATCGTACTATATATATATTTAAAATATCATGCTCAGGAGTATAGGAAGAATCACATACCTTCTCGGCGAAATCCACCTGCCAAGTCGAATATGTCGCGCGCAGAGAATCAGCCTATAATAGTCAAATACGTCTATCAACGTCTAGACTATTCTGTAAACAGTTCTAAGTAGAGGGTCCTCTATTCTACGGAAAATCGGGCAACACTTCCCTACCCGGTGAGCTACTCAAGTCTACTGTGAAAACATTCTATGTAAATCTGATTCTATTATTCTTCTTTTAAACCCTTCTCGTGATATGATTCAATTCTATTCTTTAATATCCTTCCAAGTATTTATACTTATTCCTATACTTCTACAAGATGTATTCTCTATTTAAAAAGAAGGATAAGATTATTTACCTCAGTAAGCCCAATAATATCCTAGATAAAAGTCGCTCCCGAGCAAGGTTTAGCTCTAATTTGTACGCTCCGAAAGCTCCAAGAACCCTTAGAAGTTCCCAACAACTTCTACTAAGATACTATAAGGGAATTGGGCTAGAGTATTTGGAAGACAACTTTTCTACCAAGGGAGGGGTAGGTTTGGCTAGGGCTTCTTTTAGAGGGGGTATTCGGCCAAGGCCTTCTCAAGGGAAGAGGAGGCTTGGACGAAAAGCTTAGAGAGAGGGGGAGGGATTTATCAAGACTTGGAAATTGATTTGTGGATGAAGAACTCTTCATCTTAAGGGGGGTATTTATAGGTCAAGAAGTGGCCAACCAATGGCCAAGATGATGCCAAGTGCAAGGCAAGTGTAAGGTCAAGATTTGGGCAAGTGTACCTTAGCCAACTTGCACACAAAATATCCTACCAACTCCATGACAAAATAGGCCATCCAATTCGTCCCATTTCCGCCTCAAGTCCGCCAACTAGAGGGTGACAAGTGTCGCCCTCTCGTTGGTCCAAAATGTTTCGTCTCTCAGAAAAATTCGCAAAAAATATAAATGACATAGCCGGAATTTATCCTACGCGAGTCTTGTAAAACGTTTCGTCGCAAAACAATTCTTTAAGTGAGTTGTGCACAAACTTTTCCGTCCATAATGCCTAACTAAGGCTAAACTTTTGTACGTACACCCTTACGTACATACTCTGGAAATACGGGGTATAACAGTACGTAGTACTTTGGCTTGTTTAAATGAGAATTATTCTATTTGTGCCTTGATAGTACTTTGTCTTGTTTAAATGAGAACTATTCTATTTGTGCCTTGATAGTACTTTGGCTTGCTTAAATAAGAATTACTCTTGGTTTGTGTAAAGACATGGTAATTGTCTTGGTTTATGTAAAAAGGAAAGGCATGGTATTGTCTTGGTTTATGTAAAAAGGAAAGACATGGTAATTGTCTTGGTTTGTGTAAAGGCATGGTATTGTCTTGGCTTATGTAAAAAGGAAAGGCATGGTGTTGTCTTGGTTTGCTAAAATGATGGTTATTCATTTTATAAATAATGGTCAAGAATGGTTTACTTGCATATGGGTTGCTCATATAGACATTCGTGCAAGTGTCATATTTCCACATCTCCGCGTCCCTCCATAAAGGGCCGGCAACTTGGCTCAAAGGATATCATGGGGTAGCTCCCCATGGTGGTGAGTGGTACACACTCATGGCGGGTCGGTATTTGACTCGGGCGGGTTAAATTCCCGGGATATATATAAGCCATGGATTAGCTATCTGTGATGCGAGTATCGTGTACCGATGACTCATTGCGGGTCCAAATGACCTACGCGGGTGAAATAGTCCCTTGCGGGTGAAATAGTCCCATGATAGGTTGCATTATAACACAGAGGGTGGTTGACCCTGGCACTGGCACGACCTTCATGCTTTGAAACGGTAGTAATTTCATTAATGAAAGGGTGCAGTGTGTTTATGACTTAAAGTGGCACAGTTGGTCTCATTGTTAAAAGCATAATTTAAAAGATAAAAATGATTGCATTACTCTCATGATTGCAAGGTTCATGTCACGACCCGACCCCGGGCCGCGACTGGTGCCCTACCTGGGCACCCTTCTAATCATACAACATAATAAACTGCGGAAGATAAATAACACACTTTTTTTTAAACCAAGGCCAAGCCGATAAGGCTGCCATAATCATAAAAATTACCCGAAAGGGTCTACACTGTTTAACAATGTAAAAACAACTCTAGCCAGTCCAGCCCACAGATGAATACAGACCTCTAAGATTTGAACAAATACTATGATGGGACAAGGCCCCGCCGTACCCCTGAATATACATAGCCATGACAACTCCGGAACATTGGAGCCATCTCAATATCTTTGAACCAGATCCTAAGCTCACTGATCCTGGCGTGTACATAAACTGCGGACATGACGCGGCCCGAAGAAGTCGATACAACAGTGCAGAATATGGAACGGAAAATAAGGTACAGTAAACAAATCATAATTGTACAAAAGAATGACAGAGGCAAGTATAAAAAGGGTGCATACCAGATCCTACCGTGTCATTACCATCTCGTGAACTTAATCGTACCTTATTATCTTTTCCCATTTTTCAATAAAGGTTAGTCACTTTCTTACGTACATACTTAGGAAAAATCGTCAAGTTCATTACCATATAACTTACTTATCTTTCATAACATAATCCGGCCCTTTATGGAGGGACGCATATACTACCCGGCCCAGTCTGGGACGCGATCAAGTCACACAAATATCAAAGCGTGCCCGTGGAATTCCTTCCTCACTACCGGCAGTCTATGACATAAATCATACTCATGTGACGCGCCTGTGGCATCCTACCTCATGTTATACCCCGTATTTCCAGAGTATGTACGTGAGGGCGTACGTACAAAAGTTTAAGCCTTAAAGTAGACTAAGGGACGAAATTTTGTGCACAACTACCAAAAAGAATTGTTTTCCGACGAAACGTTTTCCAAACTTTGCGAAGGGAAAAATGCGGCTATGTCATTTATTAGTTTTGCGGATTTTTCCGAAAGATGAAATATTTTAGACCAACGGGAGGGTGACATGTGTCACCCTCAAAAGTGGACGGCAAGGGCTAGCTTGGCACGTTTTTTGTGTTGAAGTTTTGGTCAAGGTTAGGTAGGATATTTGTGAGATATTTTGTGTAGTTGATGAGCAAGTGGGACCCACTTACATTTGTCCAAATCCCCACCCTACACTTGCCTACCACTTGTCTTGATCTTGGCCATTGGTTGGCCTATAAATACCCCCCTTAGTTGATGAACTTCTTCATCCACACTTAGACATTTCCTAGTCTAAAAATCCCTCCCCTCTTAGCAAAGCTCTCGTCCAAGAGCTCCGTCCCCCTGTGAGGCCCTACTAACCCCCTGCCTAGTTGTTTTCGTAAATTACCCCCCCCCCCCTTTGTCGAAATGTATTCTCCTAGTATTGTTACTATTCCAAAATACCTTGGCCCAAATACCTTGTAGTATTCCAAGGTTATACCTATACTAAAAGCCCAAAATACTATTATACTTCCTTTAGCCACTAAACGAAACCCTAAGGAAATCTTCATAGATGGTTGAAGCATTTGAGTAGAAGTTGGTTAGAACTTCTAAGGGTTGTTTGGAGCGGGTTGGAGCGCACGGATTAGGAGCTAAACGTTGCTCAGGATCGACATTAAACTTGGATAATTTTGGGCTTATCGAGGTAAATACTATTGTCCTTCTATTGTAATTGGAAATTACATATTGTAGTAGTATAGAAATGAATATAAGATACATAGAAGGATAGTAAAGGAGAGATTTGAATTGATATCACATCAGAAGAATATTAAAGAAGAAAACTGAACTGTACTTACATAGGACTGTATTTACAGTAGACTTGTGTAGTTTGGCGGGTAGGGAAGTGCTGCCCAATTTTCCGTAAAATAAAGGAATCTGTATCTAGAAATGTTTTACAGAATAGTCTAGACGTTGATAGACTTATATGACCGTGATAGGTTGAAGTACTGCGAGTAGCGTATTCTACTCGAAGAAGTGAAAAGGCTAGCAGGATTACAGTACTTGGAGCTATTTGCTAATAGTCGATAATCGTCACAAGGTATGTGATTCTTCATATCCTCTTGAGCATGATATTTTAAAAGAATATATATATAGTACGGTAGACGTACGTGTGTTAACTGAATGTAGTTTTACGACAATGTCTTTTGACTTAAGCCTGAATAATAAGAATCTTGAAGTATTTCAAAAGAGTTAAGAATCGTTTTTGAAAGAAGAGTAATACTTGGTTTTAAAAGATTAAGAGTTATACTAGCTTTATGGGAAGTTAGGTATAACGACTTAAGAAGGATAAAAAGAATGGTTTATTGATTTTAGAAGTTAAGAGACTTGATCTTAAAAGATAAGAGACTTAACTTAATTGAATCGATATGAAAGTTGTTAAGAAGTCAAACCTCATTCGTGAGTAATGAGTACTTGGTTTTAAAGAATAATGTTTCTTGATTCGGAAATGAGAATAAGTATCGAACGAACCACTGCAGCGTTAACAAAGGGAAATGTATTGACAAATACGTAATTATATTAAAACCAGTAGAAACCTCCATCTGCATAGAAGCTAAGATAAGACAAAATTGTATTACATTTCCTAGATCATGGCTGCTGTGATAAGATTGTTATAAACAAGAATAAACTGCTCACACATAAGGCATACATTACTCAACTGTTTTAAAAGGAGAATTATGTTATTAAAAGATTAAGACTATGAACTATGAAACCTTTCGAAAATAAGAAATGTGAATATTTGAAATTAGGCAAACTGGAACTTTTGGAAAAGAATGTTGTTACTTGACTTTAAGAAGGAAAGTGTTTTGGTTTAAAAAGAAGGGCATAATGTTACCTTAGTTGTTTTAAAAGGAACATATAGTATTACCTTAATCTTTCTTAAAAGAGCGTTTAAATGTTATGACCATCTGACTACCGCGTTCAAGGGATGAACCGGGAATGTATTTCACTCGACTACCGCGTTCATGGGATGAACCGGGAATGTATTTCACTCGACTACCGCGTTCATGGGATGAACCGGGAATGTATTTCACTCGACTACCGCGTTCATGAGATGAACCGGGAATGTATTCCATCCGACTACCGCGTTCATGGGATGAACCGGGAATGTATTTCACTCGACTACCGCGTTCATGAGATGAACCGGGAATGTATTTCACTCGACTACCGCGTTCATGGGATGAACCGGGAATGTATTTCACTCGACTACCGCGTTCATGCGATGAACCGAGAATGTATTTCACTCGACTACTGCGTTCATGGGATGAACCGGGAATGTATACCACCTGATTTGATACCGAGTCCATGAGATGGACCGGGAATGTATTCCATACGATTTCACCTCGAGTCCATGAGATGGGCCGAGACATGTTACACGCATCACATGACTTATACCTAGACTGCCGGCAGTGAGGAAGGAGTTCCACGGGCATGAGGGATGACTTTGAGGGCGTGAGTCCCTGACTTGACATGACTACTTTTATATTATGAACTGTAGCTTTGTTATCATACATGCCTCCTATTTTATATAGACTGTTATGATTTCATTTACAGTATTTTTCAGTTTCACATACTTGGTACTGTTATCGACCTCCTTGAAGGCTGCGTTCATGCCGCAGGTAGAGGTACATCGGTTGTGGATCCTCGCTCATAGGATCACAGTTCCGCATGTTGGGAAGCCCCGTTTCTTCGGAGGCTTATCTTTTGGTATGTTACCACAGTCAGCAGGTTCTTGTACATTCGTGGTATGGCGGGGCCTGTCCGTCATAGTTGTTGTCACTTTCTTAGAAGTGCATGTAATCCGTTGTGGCAGAATTTGTAAAAGGATAATCTGTTCGGTTTTCATGTATATATATCTGAGCAAGCTGCTTTGGTTGGCCTTTTTATTTATCATATCTCTTGTTTCATGTTTATGTTTTATTTTTCGCTGGTTGTTCTCTGATGTTGTATCACTAGGGTGCCCGGGGTAAGGCACCAGTCACGGGCCCGGAACGGGTCGTGACACCTCACTGTCGGCGTACACATGTACAATACATATATATATATACCTCCTGCCCGTGGAATCCTCCATCACTGCCGGCAGCCGTAGGTGTAACATATAACCAGGTGACACGCCCGTGGCATCCTACCTCATTTCACAGACACGTATACAATAAATATATATATATATATATATATATATATATATATATAACGCGACGCATGCCCTAATCCCTCATCGTATAAGCATGGCCATAACGTGCCCTCGGCATCCCTCATCGTAGGTGCAGGTCTTCATGGGGAGCTAGCCCATGGAATAAGAATATAACATGCCCCCGGAATCCCTCATCGTGGGTACATGTCTTCATGGGGAGCTAGCCCATGGAGTAATAGTCGTACATAGCATGGTCGCATGCCCCGGAATCCCTCATCGTATAAGCATGGCCATGGGTAATAAAACAACCGAATCTAACCCGCCTCACGGTCACATGCCGGAATCCCACATCGTATAAGCATGCCCGGATCAATCATAATGGAAGCATACCGTGGAATTCCACATCGCTTCGATGCGTCAAGTAAACTTACAACAAGACAGTCGACCCTCCAACTGAGAGTCACGACAACGTAAACATATAATACTTGCACTCAAAGCTATCACAAGCAAACATAGGCAAGTTCATTAAACCTTTAGACTTCCATTTTTATAAACTCATGGCACTTTCGTTTCACACATAAAAATCCGGGAATTTAACCCAAAGTACTACGCACCTCTACTCCTTTAAAATGACTCTTTTTCAAATAAAACTTCCAAGATACTAATAACCGTAGTATCAAGTCATATATACTTTTCAAGACAAGTCACAATACATTTTAGAAATACAATTATAGGCTTCTAAATCACGTGACTTCTTTCTTTAAAACCTTAAGCAATTGGTACCTTTAAAACAATTTGCCCTTCTTTATTTCAAGTCTATATAAAGCAGGAGACATATATGATAACCAAACTACAGTTCACAATAAATAAGCAGTCACGTCAAGTCAGGGACTCACACCCTCAAGTCATCACTCAAATACAACTATGGGTCTCACGCCCACAACATCAATCATGCCCGTGGAATACCTTCCTCACCGCTGCGATCTATGATATAAAAGCACCAAGGAATACACATGAACACCAGGTCCCACCTGTGTCATAATAAAATCGTACGGGGTAAGTACGAAGGCATAGCCGCCTACTAAAACCCACAGTACCAACAAGGTCATAAACTGTATCATGAGATCTGTCTAGACCGCCACATGATCGGCCGCCACTCGCCCACGATATCTAATGTGCGCGTCTAGTCCTCGAACTTCCGCAGCTCGCATAGGCCACTCCAATGGCCCGCATGAGGTATTCCCGCATCGAGGGTAGCAACTCCCGCAACGCCCCGACTCGCGATCCGCGTACGCCACATGCACTTTGAGGTATAACCGCACACTAACACCGAACTCGTAGCTCTGCATAGGTCACATGACCGCATGAGGTATTCTCGAATCATAGGTCACACAGACCGCTTTGAGTCTACCCGCGTGGAGGCGACTTAACCCTAATCATGTCAAGAGGTGAGTGATATAATACTAACATAATAGCTTATCGTTAAACAATATAAGCACAACAAGGGAAACCCCTTTACACAAACATCACAAGATACTAACACACGTAGCATCCTAACATGTTTACTTATCAAATCAACAAGAAAGTATTACAAGGCTATCATAAACCAACACAATCAAGTTATTCACACAAGGTACTCTCTACTTTATGTTAGCAAGTTTGGGTTTTTATCCCCAAAGTACTTCATACAATAACTCTTTTAAAAGATCCGTTTCTTTCACAAAAGTCACATAATACCGTAGTATAAAAATAGAGTGACTATCTTTTTAAGTAAACCAAAACACTTCCTTTTGTAAAATCAAGTAACAACATTATTTTCCAAACGTTCAAGTTTGCCTAATTTCAAATGCTCAAGTTTCTCATTTTCGAAAGGTTTCGTAGTTCATAGTCTTAATAACTTAAGAATATAATTCTCTTTTAAAACAATTTGAGAAACATATGCCTTATGTGTGAGTAGGTTATTCTTGTTCATAACAATCTTATTAAAGCAGCCATGATCTAGGAAATGTACTATCATTTTGTCTCATCTTAGCTTCTATGCAGATGGAGGTTTCTACTGGTTTTAATAATACTTTATTAGTCAAAACATTTCCCTTTATTAACGTTGCAGTGGTTCGTTCGATACTCATTCTGATTTCCGAAATCAGTAAAACATTATTCCTTTTTAAAAATCAAGTACTCATTACTAACGAATGAGGTTTCACACTTTTTAACAAAATTCATATCAATTCAATTAAGTCGAGTCTCTTATCTTTTAAGATCAAGTCTCTTAACTTCTAAAATCAATAAACCATTCTTTTTATCTCTCTTAAGTCGTTGTACCTAACTTCCCATAAAGCTAGTATAACTCTTAAGCTTTTAAAACCAAGTATTACTCTTCTTTCAAAAACGGTTCTTAATTCTCTTGAAATACTTCAAGATTCTTATTATTCAGGCTTAAGTCAAAAGACATTGACGTAAAACTACGTTCAGTTAACACGTCGTCTACCGCACTACATATATTCTTTTAAAATATCATGCTCAAGAGGATAGGAAGAATCACATACCTCGCGACGATTTATCGACTATTAGCAAATAGCTCCAAAATCTTTGTATCGCTATCCTTTTCCACCATTCGAGTAGAATACGCTACTCGCGATTTCAACCTATAACGGTTATAAAAGTCTATCAATGACTAGACTACACGTTAGAATAAATCTAGATACAAGATTCTACGGAAAATTGGGCGACTTCCTACCACAAACTTCACAAGTCTCAGAATACAATCCTATGTAAGTCTGATTCAATTCCCTTCTTATATACCTTCCGGTATATAACTTATACTTAATTCTTATACTTGATAGTATATAAACTCAATTACAATAGGGAGACAAGATATTTACCTCGATAAGCCCAAAATTATCCAAGTTTAAATGTCGATCCTGAGCAACGTTTAGCTCCTACTCTGGGCGCTCCAACCCGCTCCAAACAACCCTTAGAAGTTCTATGCAACTTCTACTTAACACTTCAACCTACTATGAAGGTTTTCCTTAGGGTTTCGTTTTTGTGACTGAAGGGAATATAAGGTAGTATTTCCGGGCTCTACGTATAGAGGTAACTTTGGAATACTACAAGGTATAAGGCTAAGGTATTTTGGAATAGTAACAATACTTGGAGAATACTTTCTACCAAGGGGGGGGGTGTATTTTACGAGAACAACTCAAGGTAGGGGGGGTGTACCTCTCGGCCAACACCACTAGGAGGGGGAGGTACCTCTCGGCCAAAAGGCCTCACAAAGGGGGGAGGGGGAGGCTTGGACGAAAACACTACACTAAGGGGGAGAGGGCTTTCAAGACTTAGAAAACATTGTGAGGATGAAGAAGTCTTCACAAAAGGGGGGTATTTATAGGGAAACCAATGGCTAAGATCAAGCCAAGTGGGGGGCAAGTGGAGGGTCAAGATTTGCCCAAGTGCACCCTAACCCTACTCCACAAATCCCTCACAAACATTGACCCAAGTTTTAGGCAACAAAACATGGAAGAAAAACGTCCCACAATCGTCCACTCCATCCGCCACTTGAGGGTGACAAGTGTCGCCCTCTCGTTGGTCCAAAATATTTCGTCTCTCAGAAAAATCCGCAAAAATTAGAAATGACATAGCCGAAATTTTCCCTTCGCAAAGTCCGGAAAACGTTTCGTCGGAAAACGATTCTTTTCGGTAGTTGTGAACAAAATTTTCGACCTTGCCTATCTTAAGGCTAAAACTTTCGTACGTACGCCCTCACGTACATACTCTGGAAATACGGGGTATAACATTCTCCCCTCCTTAGAAACATTCGTCCCGAATGTTCCTTCTAAGCCTCAAAACATACATGCGCGAGATAGTCTTCACTACTATGCTCCGAAAGACAATCATGCCACACCTGGCCATAAAATAACACACGCGCAAATACTTAATTCAAGTCCACGAGGAATTACCTCAAACATCACAAAAACTCCCACCCAAGGGCTAAAAGATACTCCCTTCGCACCTTCACTTTACAAAAGAAATGATCACATCTATGTTCTTAACACATGCTCGCTTCTTCCCTTACTCGTCGTACCCTTCTCGTACACTCGAACTCTTTCTCATAACTTATCACATATTTGTTACTGCTTCTGTTTTCAAAATCTCTGGGTTACAACCTCCAACTTGATCATCATTAACTGGGAACACTCTGGATGGATCTCCGATACTTTTCCGAACATAACAACATGAAAGACCGAACGTACTGCCTCCTAAGTCGGACGACAATGCTAACCTATAGGCAACTTGGCCTATTTTCCAAATGATCTGAAAAGGCCCAAAGTAACTCGGGCTAAGTTTCCTCTGTTTTCCAAAACTCGTCATACCCTTTCCGGGGTGGTACCTTCAAGAAGACCGATCGACTGAACTTGGCGTCGTCGCCGATTACCCGCACGACTTCTGTTGACTCTGAGCTGTCAATAACCTCTTTTGGATAAGCTTCACCCTATCCACATCCTGCTGAAACAAGTATGAACCAACTATCTGAACCTTGCCAACATCGAACAAATCGACCGGCAACTTACACTTCCGCCCCTACAAGGCTTCATAAGGCGACATCCGAATACCGAAATGGTAGCTATAAAACACTCCCTCAACAGGAGGCAACCTGTTATACCCCGTATTTCCAGAGTATGTACGTGAGAGCGTACGTATTATAATTTAAGCCTTAAAGTATGCAAGGTTCGAAATTTAGGCACAAGTGCCGAAAAGAGTCTTTTTTCGACGAAACATTTTACAGAACTTGCGAAGGGAAAATTCCGGCTATGTCATTTATTATTTTTGCGGATTTTTCCGAGAGACGAAACATTTTGGACCAACGGGAGGGTGACATGTGTCACCCTCACATTGGAAGAGAGGTTGGGTCGGCTTGGACGATTGGGAGCACTTTAGTTGGTAGGATATTTTGTGCAAGTTGTTGTGGTAGATGGATAAGGTGCACTTGGCTTAAATCTAGCCCTACACTTGCCTTACACTTGGATGAATCTTGGCCATTGGTTGGTCATTTCTTGACCTATCAATACCCCCCTTGTTGAAGAGTTATTTCATCCTAAATTGAGCAATCTTTCTAAGTCTCAAATACTCCCTCCCTTCTAGTGTTTCGTCCGCCACCACCCTCCCCGGAAGGCCCTTGGCCGAAAGTACCCCTAGCCTAGTAGTTTTCGTATAATACCCCCCTTTGTGGTATAGAAATACTCTCCAAGTATTGTTATAATGCCCTAAATACTCTAGCCCTTATACCTTGTAGTACTTTCCAAAAGTTACCTCTATACGTAGAGCCCGAAAAATACTATTATACTTCCTTTAGCCCCTAAATGAAACCCTAAGGAAATCTTCATTGATAGTTGAAGTAATTGAGTAGAAGTTGGTTAGAACTTCTAAGGGTTGTTGGAGCGCACGGAGTAGGAGCTAAACCTTGCTCAGGATCGACATATAAACTTGGATAATTTTGGGCTTATCGAGGTAAACACTCTTGACCTTCTATTGTAATTGGAAATTACATGTGTAGGAATATATAGTTGAAGTATACTATATATAGAACTGAACATAATTATGCGGCAATGTCTTTTGACTTAAGCCTGAATTTAAAGAAGAGAATCAATCAGAATTACATAGGACTGTATTACAGTAGACTTGTGTAGCTTTACTGTGAAGTAGAATTGTGCACGCCCGGATTAGACGTACAACCCCCCCCCCCTCTAGGGAGTTGTGGCCTGTTAGCAAGCCTCGACAGAGGAGGAGATTCTGTGATTGCGGGAGAGTCTTCGAATTTTCTCAGAATATTCTACGCCTGTGGCCTCTATATGTTGAAGTACTACGTGTGGCGTGAGCTGCTTGGCTTAAGGTGTAGCCGACGGTTCGAGGTACTTGGAGCATTTTGCTATTAGTCGCTAATCGTCGCGAGGTATGTGAACCTCTTCCTATCTTTTCTAGCATGATATGTGTATAACTATGTAGTACGGTAGACGTACATGTGTTAAATGTATTTGATTGGTTTAAAACATAAAGTGTTATAACGGCTTTATGGGAAGTTGGTTATAACAGCTTTATGTAAGTAAGAAATGCTTTGTGGTTTTTAAAAGATAACTGATTTGACTTATAACTGACTTGATGTGTGATGATAAGAATCTTGAAGTATTTCGAAAGAATTAAGAAACCTTTTTGAAAGAAGAGTAATACTTGGTTTTGAAAACATACGAGTTATACTAGCTTTATGGGAAGTTAGGTATAACGTCTTAAGAGTGGTAAAGAGAATGATTTACTGATTGTTAGAAGTTAAGAGACCTGATCTTAAAAGATAAGAGACTTGACTTGAATGAATTAATATGAGTTTTGGTGTGAAACCTCATTCATGAGTAATGAGTACTTGGTTTTAAAAGGGATAATGTTTCTTGATTTTGGAAATCGAATGAGTATCGACAAACCACTGCAGCGTTAATAAAAGGAAATGTTTTGACGAATTAAGTATTATTAAAACCAGTAGAAACCTCCATCTGCATAGAAGCTAAGATGAGACAAAATGATATTACATTTCCTAGATCATGGCTGCTTTAATAAGATTGATTATGAACAAGAATAACCTACTCACATATAAGACATATGTTTCTCAAATTGTTTAAAAGAGGATTATATTCTTAAGTGATTAAGTCTATGGACTATGAAACCTTTATAACATAAGAGACCTAAGTGTTTGAAATTAGGCAAACTTGAACTTTTGGAAAAGAATGTTGTTACTTAATGTTGAAAAGGAAAGTGTTTTGGTTTACCTAAAAATGTGAGTCACCCTATTTTAATACTACGGGTATCGGGTGACCTTTAATAAAGAAATGGATCTTTTAAAAGAATTTAACGTACGTAATACTTTGGGGTCAGAACCTGGACTTTGGCCTAAAATAAACTTGAGTTGTGTGTAACTTGCCTATGTTTGTGTTTGATAGCCTTGTTGTGCAAATACTGTATTGCTATACCACCGCGTCTCTCGATGGAGGGCCGGCTGATTTGTTATGAACGATTCTTCACCGAGTCCCACGAGATGGGCCGGGACACGTATTTCATCTGATTCTTCACCGAGTCCCATGGGATGGGCCGGGATACGTATTCCATCTGATTATTCACCGAGTCCCACGAGATGGGCCGGGACACGTATTTCATCTGATTCTCTACCGAGTCCCGAGATGGCGGGACACGATTCCACATGATTCTCACCGAGTCCCGAGATGGCCGACACGTATTCCACATGATTCTCTACCGAGTCCCACGGGATGGGCCGGGACACATATTCCACACGATTTATACCTAGACTGTCGGCAGTGAGGAAGGAGTCCCACGGGCATGAGGGATGATTGAGGGCGTGAGTCCCTGACTTGACATGACTGCTTTTATGTTGTGAATTGTAGTTTGGTTATCATACATGTCTCCTACTTTATATAGACTATTATGATTTCATTTGCGCTTTTCTGATTTCACATACTTGGTACTGTTATCTGACCTCCTTGAAGTGCGTTCATGCAGTGTAGAAATACATCTGTTGTGGATCCTCGCTCATAGGATCAAAGTTCACGTGTTAGGAAGCCCATTTCTTGAGGCTTATCTTTTGGTATGTTACCACAGTCCATGGGTTCTTGTACATTCGTGGTATGGCGGGGCCCTGTCCGTCATAGTTGTTGTCACTTCTTAGAGTCCAGTAATCTTGTTGTGGGTAGAGTTTGTAAAAGGATAAGCGTTCGTATTTATGTATATATCTGAAGGCAACCGCTTTGGTTGCTTTGTTTATTTATCATGTCTCTTAATTCATGTTCGTGTTTTTATTTCCGGCGATTTTCTCGATGTTGTATCACTAGGGTGCCCGGTAAGGCACGATCCACGGCCCGGTTGGTCGTGACAAAAGTGGTATCGAGCGATTAGTCCTCGGAAAGTGTCTACACCGTGTCTAGTAGAGTCTTGATTATCGATGTGTTGTACCACATTTATTATCGTGAGGTCGCAGGACATTTAGGATTGGTTTCATTTCTTCTCATTCGAGATCGTGCCTTAGAGTGTGATAAGTTGGACCCTCCGACGTATTTCGTTTTACCGCTTATGCCTCGCGTAAGGCAACCGGGCGAGGCAAAGCGGTGAGAGCTGCTAGTGAGATACTGAGAGTCGAGGCGCAGCCCGGCCGCACTGATTGTGCTTGACGGCGAGTTTTGCGGCGCGCCGATCACCGGCAGAGTTTAGAGCCGCAGCAGGGTCGGCCGAGACTACTGATACGAGCCTCGGTCCACGGCTGGAGCGAATGAGATGGGGTACAAGGAGATGGCCCGATTCGCCGTGGTCGTAGCGAATATGAGATAGGCCGGATCTGGCAGTTCCATCCAAGAGCACCCGTAGTTCACCCCGGCGAGCGGTTTGAGGCTACGGGACTTTCTCGAGTGTAGCGCTTGGTGTTCTATGGATCGAGAGGCGAGGATGACCTCGTGAGTTTATCCGACAACTCTGACGGATCATAGAGTGATCGAGTCTCGAGGCACAATCGGTGGTATTGGTTCGCATCACCGCGTGATACTGCAATGATCGTTTGATTCGTGGAGCTGTCCCGGGAGAGCATGCACCTCCGGCCATTTGGGACGAGTTCTCAGGGCTTTTCTTGCACATTTCTTGCCCCCGCGGATGAGAGGGCTCGGGCGCAGATTTTTGACGCTGAGACAGGGCGGGCGGACGGTTAGAGAGTACAATGTGGAGTTCGACTCATTAGCTCGGTATGTTCCGTAGTAGCGATATGGAGGATGAGTACACCGCTACGCCACGGGCTAGATGATTACTTGGCGAGGCTTGTACGGGTGTAGCTCTTCACCGGCATGGACATTGCCCGCATGCAAGCTCATGCACTTAGATGTGAGGCACGGAGAGGTCGACGGAATAACCAGGATCAGAAGAAGAGGGCCAGAACAGCAGGGTCCTTTGGTAACTTTCGGCGGGCGCCTCGTGCCGAACTAGTTATGTACCTCGCCCGATCGAATGGTCCTCCACGCCTTCGTGGCGTTAGGTATTCGAGCCGGTCGAGCTCGAGCTTCGTTCACGCGATATACATGAGTTCTAGCCACGGGTTCGTGTTTTCCTCGGTGTGCCAATGTGGCGACGCCATCCCGGGAATGTCGTCTTTACGTGCTTGTTTTTTCTGCGGCCGTCGAGCCATATGACGAAACGTCCTAATAGGAAGGATGCGACGAATGACTCGACTACCGGGTCAAGCGTGTTCATCGCCTTACTATGCATACTGCATGTGCCTATGATTAGAGTGGAGCGGTAGATTCAGGTATATCCTTAACCCTCTAGAGATTTGTATGCATGATATGATGACCTTATTATCGTGTGCTATGTACGGATAACGTTATGTTGGTTATGAGTTAGAAAGCATGGTTAGTTGAAGGGATAGGTATGAGGGCATGGAAAGTGTGAACCTTAGAATATTTCATGTTAAGACCTTAGATGTAAGGCCGTCTTGAGTACAAGACTTTGCAGGTGATCGTTGTCAGAATATATAAGTATACGTGGAGTAATTGTGGGAAAATTCCTTGTGTAGTGTAAAATGGAAGTGGTAGCTTTCATGACCTGTATAGGTAAGATTGTTCCGGATCGGGAAACAAGAGCTTGATGCGTTAAGTGGGTCGGGTTGGGGCCATGTTGCGGGCCAACCCGCGGCTGTTCGAGGTAGGGTCAGCTCAGGTGGTCCTTCAGTGGTAGGTCACGAGGGTGCTAGGCCCAAGTTTTGATGACCATCGTATGAGTTCGTGGATATGTTCGACCAGAAGCGGATCGTGAAGGCCGGGAATGGCCTTAAGGAAGATTGAGACTAGTAAGATGACCAAGTTTGGAGGTGGTGATTCCAAAGTTTTGGCAACAAAAGCGTTGACTGAAGTGTGGTACGTATGCTAGAAGAGTTCAAGTGTTCAAGGAGAGTACGACGAGTAAGGAAAGAAGTGAACTTGTGCTGAAAGATGGAAGTAATCATTTTTTTTAGAAATGGATGTGCGAAGGGAGTGTCCCTTGGACCAAGAGCGAGAGTTGGTATTATTTTGCATCATCGAGGTGGTTCCTCGTTGGCCTAGATTTAAGTATTTGCGCACATGTGTTATCTCGTGGCCAGGCGTGGCGTTGGCAACTTGTTAGAAGAACTTCATCGTTGTCCGTCTTGAGAAGGAACATTCGGGACGAATGTTTCTAAGGAGGGGAGAATGTTATACCCCGTATTTCCAGAGTATGTACGTGAGGGCGTACGTATTATAATTTAAGCCTTAAAGTAGGCAAGGTTCGAAATTTAGGCACAAGTGCCGAAAAGAGTCGTTTTTCGAAACATTTCTGAGAACTTGCGAAGGGAAAATTCCGGCTATGTCATTTATTATTTTTGCGGATTTTTCCGAGAGACGAAACATTTTGGACCAACGGGAGGGTGACATGTGTCACCCTCACATTGGAAGAGAGGTTGGGTCGGCTGGGACGATTGGGAGCACTTTAGTTGGTAGGATATTTTGTGCAAGTTGTTGTGGTAGATGGATAAGGTGCACTTGGCTTAAATCTAGCCCTACACTTGCCTTACACTTGGATGAATCTTGGCCATTGGTTGGTCATTTCTTGACCTATAAATACCCCCCTTGTTGAAGAGTTATTTCATCCTAAATTGAGCAATCATTCTAAGTCTCAAATACTCCCTCCCTTCTAGTGTTTCGTCCGCCACCACCCTCCCCCCTTGAGAAGGCCCCTTGTCCGAAAGTACCCCCCCTAGCCTAGTTGTTTTCGTATAATACCCCCCTTTGTGGTATAGAAATACTCTCCAAGTATTGTTATAATGCCCTAAATACTCTAGCCCTTATACCTTGTAGTACTTTCCAAAAGTTACCTCTATACGTAGAGCCCGGAAAATACTAGTATACTTCCTTTAGCCCCTAAACGAAACCCTAATGAAATCTTCATTGATAGTTGAAGTAATTGAGTAGAAGTTGGTTAGAACTTCTAAGGGTTGTTGGAGCGCACGGAGTAGGAGCTAAACCTTGCTCAGGATCGACATATAAACTTGGATAATTTTGGGCTTATCGAGGTAAACACTCTTGACCTTCTATTGTAATTGGAAATTACATGTGTAGGAATATATAGTTGAAGTATACTATATATAGAACTGAACATAATTATGCGGCAATGTCTTTTGACTTAAGCCTGAATTTAAAGAAGAGAACTGAATCAGAATTACATAGGGTGTATTCTGAGACTTGTGTAGCTTTCTTGTGAAGTAGAATTGTGCACGCCAGATTAGGCGTACAACCCCTCTAGGAGTTGTGGCTGTTAGCGTGCCTCGGCAGAGGAGATTTACTGTGATTTGCGGGAAGCGGGGAGGTCTTGCGAATTTCGTAGAATATTCTACGTTGAGATCTATATGTTAATAAGCGCCTGTGGCCTCTATAGGTTGAAGTACTACGTGTGGCGTGAGCTTCTTGGCTTAAGATGTAGCCGACGGTTCGAGGTACTTGGAGCATTTTGCTATTAGTCGCTAATCGTCGCGAGGTATGTGAACCTCTTCCTATCTTTTCTAGCATGATATGTGTATAACTATGTAATGCGGTGAGCGTCGTGTGTTAAATGTATTTGATTGGTTTAAAACATAAAGTGTTATAACGGCTTTATGGGAAGTTGGTTATAACAGCTTTATGTAAGTAAGAAATGTTTTGTGGTTTTTAAAAGATAACTGATTTGACTTATAACTGACTTGATGTGTGATGATAAGAATCTTGAAGTATTTCGAAAGAATTAAGAAACCTTTTTGAAAGAAGAGTAATACTTGGTTTTGAAAACATACTAGTTATACTAGCTTTATGGGAAGTTAGGTATAACGTCTTAAGAGTGGTAAAGAGAATGATTTACTGATTGTTAGAAGTTAAGAGACCTGATCTTAAAAGATAAGAGACTTGACTTGAATGAATTAATATGAGTTTTGGTGTGAAACCTCATTCATGAGTAATGAGTACTTGGTTTTTAAAAGGGATAATGTTTTACTGATTTTGGAAATCAGAATGAGTATCGACAAACCACTGCAGCGTTAATAAAAGGAAATGTTTTGACGAATTAAGTATTATTAAAACCAGTAGAAACCTCCATCTGCATAGAAGCTAAGATGAGACAAAATGATATTACATTTCCTAGATCATGGCTGCTTTAATAAGATTGATTATGAACAAGAATAACCTACTCACATATAAGACATATGTTTCTCAAATTGTTTAAAAGAGGATTATATTCTTAAGTGATTAAGTCTATGGACTATGAAACCTTTATAACATAAGAGACCTAAGTGTTTGAAATTAGGCAAACTTGAACTTTTGGAAAAGAATGTTGTTACTTAATGTTGAAAAGGAAAGTGTTTTGGTTTACCTAAAAATGTGAGTCACCCTATTTTAATACTACGGGTATCGGGTGACCTTTAATAAAGAAATGGATCTTTTAAAAGAATTTAACGTACGTAATACTTTGGGGTCAGAACCTGGACTTTGGCCTAAAATAAACTTGAGTTGTGTGTAACTTGCCTATGTTTGTGTTTGATAGCCTTGTTGTGCAAATCAGATTGCTATACCACCGCGCCTCTCGATGGAGCGGCTGATTTGTTATGAACGATTCTTCACCGAGTCCCGAGATGGTAGGGACACGATTTCATCCGATTCTTCACCGAGTCCCATGGGATGGGCCGGGATACGTATTCCATCTGATTATTCACCGAGTCCCACGAGATGGGCCGGGACACGTATTTCATCTGATTCTCTACCGAGTCCCACGAGATGGGCCGGGACACGTATTCCACATGATTCTCTACCGAGTCCCACGAGATGGGCCGGGACACGTATTCCACATGATTCTCTACCGAGTCCCACGGGATGGGCCGGGACACATATTCCACACGATTTATACCTAGACTGTCGGCAGTGAGGAAGGAGTCCCACGGGCATGAGGGATGACTTGAGGGTGTGAGTCCCTGACTTGACATGACTGCTTTTATGTTGTGAATTGTAGTTTGGTTATCAGACATGTCTCCTGCTTTATATAGACTATTATGATTTCATTTGCGCCTTTTCTGATTTCACATACTTGGTACTGTTGTCTCGACCTCCTTGGGCCGCGTTCATGCCGCAGTAAGTACATCTGTTGTGGATCCTCGCCATAGGATCAAAGTTCGTGTTGGGAAGCCCCATTTCTTGGAGGCTTATCTTTTGGTATGTTACCACAGTCTGTAGGTTCTTGTACATTCGTGGTATGGCGGGCCCCGTCATAGTTGGTGTCACTTCTTAGGTCCAGAAATCGTTGTGGGTAGAGTTTGTAAAAGGATAACTGTTCGTATTTATGTATATATCAAGGCAATCGTTTTGGTTGACTGTTTATTTATCATGTCTCTTAATTCATGGTCGTGGTTTTATTTCCGATGAGTTTCTCGGATGGTGTGTCACTAGGGTGCCCGGTAAGGCACGATCACGCCGGGGTTCGGGTCGTGACAAAAGTGGTATCAGAGCAGTTAGTCCTCGGAAAGTGTCTACAGACCGTGTCTAGTAGAGTCTTGATTATCGATGTGTTGTGCACCATATTTATTATCAGGAGGCTGCAGGACATTTAGGATTGGTTTCCATTTCTTCTCATTCTGAGATCGTGCCTTAGAGCTGTGTGATAAGTTGGACCCCTCTGACGTATTTCGTTTTTACCAGTTATGCCTCCGCGTAAGGCAACCCGGCCAGGGGCAAGCGGTGAGGAGCCGCTAGTGAGATCTGAGGAGAATGCGCGAGCGAGTCGATCACACAGATTGTGCTTCTGACGGCGAGTTTTGCGACGCCGCCAGTGCCGGCAGAGTTTAGAGCCGCAGTAGGGGCTGCTGAACTTTTGGAAAAGAATGTTATTACTTAATGTTGAAAAGGAAAATGTTTTGGTTTACCTAAAAATGTGAGTCACCCTATTTTAATACTACGGGTATCGGGTGACCTTTAATAAAGAAATGGATCTTTTAAAAGAATTTAACGTACGTAATACTTTGGGGTCAGAACCTGGACTTTGGCCTAAAATAAACTTGAGTTGTGTGTAACTTGCCTATGTTTGTGTTTGATAGCCTTGTTGTGCAAATACTGTATTGCTATACCACCGCGTCTCTCGATGGAGGGCCGGCTGATTTGTTATGAACGATTCTTCACCGAGTCCCACGAGATGGGCCGGGACACGTATTTCATCTGATTCTTCACCGAGTCCCATGGGATGGGCCGGGATACGTATTCCATCTGATTATTCACCGAGTCCCACGAGATGGGCCGGGACACGTATTTCATCTGATTCTCTACCGAGTCCCACGAGATGGGCCGGGACACGTATTCCACATGATTCTCTACCGAGTCCCACGAGATGGGCCGGGACACGTATTCCACATAATTCTCTACCGAGTCCCACGAGATGGGCCGAGACACGTATTCCACATGATTCTTTACCGAGTCCCACGGGATGGGCCGGGACACGTATTCCACACGATTTATACCTAGACTGTCGGCAGTGAGGAAGGAGTCCCACGGGCATGAGGGATGACTTGAGGGCGTGAGTCCCTGACTTGACATGATCGCTTATGTTGTGATCGTAGTTTGGTTATCATACATGTCTCTGCTTTATATAGACTATTATGATTTCATTTGCGCTTTTCTGATTTCACATACTTGGTACTGTTATCGACCTCCTTGAGGCCGCGTTCATCTGCGCAGTAGAAGTACATCTGTTGTGGATCCTCGCTCATAGGATCAAAGTTCAGCGTGTTGGGAAGCCCCATTTCTTCGGAGGCTTATCTTTTGGTATGTTACCATGAGTCTGTAGGTTCTTGTACATTCAGGGGTATGGCGGGGCCCTGTCCCGTCATAGTTGTTGTCACTTCTTAGAGGTGCAGTAATCTTGTTGTGGGCGAGTTTGTAAAAAGGATAATTGTTCGTATTTATGTATATATCCGGGCGCAACTGCTTTGGTTGCTTTGTTTATTTATCATGTCTCTTAATTCATGTTCGTGTTTTTATTTCCGCTGATTTTCTCTGATGTTGTATCACTAGGGTGCCCGGGGTAAGGCACCAGTCACGGGCCCGGGTTCGGGTCGTGACACAACCATTCTCACCGCTACCCCTGAAATCCGAACACCGGCGAGGTGAATGCGTCTCGAGACTCACTCGAAGTTTCTAACCCGCTGGTAATACTTCAAGAAAACGAAAGCAGTAGTAACACGGGCTCCATCGTCATAAGGTGAAAGTAGGTACCTCGTGCAGCCTTACAACCTTTCTGATATAACATCACGCATAACCCTCTGCCGAGTAAACGGTCTTGACTAAAAGACAAGATGGGCTGACCTCATCGGCCCGACTACTGGTCGAACGCATCCACGAACTCGTACGCTGGTTAACTAAACTTGGGCCTAACACCCTCGTGACCCTATCACAAAGCGGGACCACCCCAAACTGACCCCAACACCATACAGGCCGCGGGTTGACCCGCAATCGGTCCGCAACCCGACCCGCTATCGCGCCAAACACTTGCTCCCCGATTCGGAACAATCCCACAATCAAGTCACGAAAACCTAGTGGTCTTCTTAGCTCAACTACCCTCTTTCATTTCATACCACCCGGGACTTATCACACAGACATATCTCACATGTACTATGCACTCCGATAAAGGTTAACATAACAAAAATCTTTTACTCAAGATGGCCTCGCCTCTACGGTCTCCACATATAAAACTCTAAGGCTCACACTTTTCTTATCCCCAATCTTACCCGGTTAACTACCCATGATTTCTAATCACAATTAACACAATGCTATGTGAACATAACATTTAAGGTATACTCATCTTATCATACGTACTAATCTCTAGAGGGTTAAGGATCTACCTGTATCTACAGCTTCACTCCCCTTTGTCGTTCTAATCAATCCTGCCCTACTGGGCGCATAGCTAAGGAAGGTGACGAACTAGCCACTGATCCTGAAGGCTGAGTCTCTCCATCCGCGCCACCTCTGGTCGGACAATTTCTCGCAACATGGCCCTGCTGATCTGGCCCTCTTCTGCTGATTTTGGTTAACCCGTCGATCCTTACGTTTCTCGGCCTGTTGCGCATAAGCCCGTACGCAGGCCATGCTCATGCCTGACTGAAGAGCTACTCTTGCACAACCCTCTCTTAGATAGTCATCAAGACCCGTGATAAATCGATACATAATATACTCTCTGGTTTCTAACTCCCTTAGTTAGTAACATGGTCGTCTCTTCGCAATCTATACTTTCCGTTACTGGTTGTGGAACTGAAGGTTCAAATATCATGGCCGCATGGAGCTGCTGTGCTAGACTCTGCTGGGACTGGCGGCGTCGCAGAACTCCCCGAATGAAGCACCACCCCAGGTGATGATTGGGCCTGTGCCCTCGTAACCCTCTGTGCTCTACTCGCAGCTCCCTCGGCTGCCTTGCCCCTCTGGGCCCGGGTTGCCTTACGCGGAGGCATAACGGTAAGGGAAAGAAATACGTTAGAGGGGTCCAACTTATAACACAGCTCTAAGCACGATCTCAGAGTGAGAAGAATGGAAACAGATCCTAAATATCCTATAGCCTCCTGATTATTGGTGTGGTGCACACCGATAATCAAGACTCTACTAGATACGATGCTGTAGACACTTTCGAGGATTAATCGCTCGATACCACTTTTGTCACGACCGAACCGGGCGTGGTCGTGCCTACCGGGCACCCAGTAGACATACATCAGTGTCGTGGAATATAAAACATGACATGAAATAATATGAAGTGTAAAATAGTTTATCGAGAAAACTTGTCTTACGGCATATATATAACTTGAATCGACGATTACATCTCTATTACAAACTCGCCTGGCGGTACTACAGACCTCTAAGAATGATATGACAACAATGGCGGGGACGGGGCCCGCCATACCTGAATGTAAATACCTACAACGAGAGGACTATACCATCGATAAGCCTCGAGAAAGCGGAGCTTCCCAGCTGACCGTGATCCTAAGGCGAGGATCAACACTGGTGTACCTCTACTGCGGCATGAACGCGGCCCCGGGAGGTCGATACAAGTACCAAGTATGTGAATCGAAAATCAGTAAATGAAATCATAGTAGTCTATAAAGCGGGAGACATATATGATAACCAAACTACGATTCTGATAAATAGCGATCATGTCAAGTCGGGACTCGCCTCAAGTCATCACTCAAATACAACTATGGGTCTCACGCCACAACATCAATCATGCGTGGAATACCTTCCTCGCCGCGATCTATGATATAAAAACACCAAGGAATACATGAACACCGAGTCCACTGTGTCATAATAAAATCGTCGGGTAAATGCGAAGGCATAGCCGACTACTAAAACCCACGTACATAAGGTCATAAATCGTATCATGAGATATGTCTAGACCGCCACATGATCGGCGGCCACTCGCGCGGTATCTAATGTCGCGGCGTCTAGTCTCGAACTTCCGCGACTCGCGTAGGCCACTCCGATGGCCCGCATGAGGTATTCCCGCATCGGTAGCTACTCCTCGGCAACGTCACCGACTCGCGATCCGCGTAGCCACATAGACGCGTGAGGTATAACCCCGCACACTAACACGAAACTCTCGTAGCTCGCATAGGTCACACAGACCGCGTAGGTATTCTCGAATCAAAGGTCACACAGACGCTTTGAGTCTACCCGCGTCGGAGGCGACTTAACCCCGGAATCATGTCAAGAGGTGAGTGATATAATACTAACATAATAGCTTATCGTTAAACAACATAAGCACAACAAGGGAAACCCCTTTACACAAACATCACAAGATACTAACACACGTAGCATCCTAACATGTTTACTTATCAAATCAACAAGAAAGTATTACAAGGCTATCACAAACCAACACAATCAAGTTATTCACACAAGGTACTCTCTACTTTATGTTAGCAAGTTCGGGTTTTTATCCCCAAAGTACTTCATACAATAACTCTTTTAAAAGATCCGTTTCTTTCACAAAAGTCACGCAATACCCTTAGTATAAAAATAGAGTGACTATCTTTTTAAGTAAACTAAAACACTTCCTTTTGTAAAATCAAGTAACAACATTATTTTCCAAACGTTCAAGTTTGCCTAATTTCAAATGCTCAAGTTTCTCATTTTCGAAAGGTTTCGTAGTTCATAGTCTTAATCACTTAAGAATATAATTCTCTTTTAAAAACAATTTGAGAAACATATTCCTTATGTGTGAGTAGGTTATTCTTGTTCATAACAATCTTATTAAAGCAGCCATGATCTAGGAAATGTACTATCATTTTGTCTCATCTTAGCTTCTATGCAGATGGAGTTTCTCGTTTTAATAATACTTTATTAGTCAAAACATTTCCCTTTATTAACGCGGTGGTTCGCTCGATACTCATTCGATTTCAAATCAAGAAACATTATTCCTTTTTAAAAATCAAGTACCCATTACTCACGAATGAGGTTTCACACTTTTTAACAAAATTCATATAAATTCAATTAAGTCAAGTCTCTTATTTTTTAAGATCAAGTCTCTTAACTTCTAAAATCAATAAACCATTCTTTTTATCTCTCTTAAGTCGTTGTACCTAACTTCCCATAAAGCTAGTATAACTCTTAAGCTTTTAAAACCAAGTATTACTCTTCTTTCAAAAACGGTTCTTAATTCTCTTGAAATACTTCAAGATTCTTATTATTCAGGCTTAAGTCAAAAGACATTGCCGTAAAACTACGTTCAGTTAACACACGTACGTCTACCGTACTAAATATATTCTTTTAAAATATCATGCTCAAGAGGATAGGAAGAATCACATACCTCGCGACGATTTATCGACTATTAGCAAATAGCTCCAAAGTACTGTAATCCTGCTATCCTTTTCCACCCTTCGAGTAGAATACGCTACTCGCGATGCTTTCAACCTATAACGGTTATACAAGTCTATCAATGTCTAGACTACTCGGTAGAATAAATCTAGATACAAGATTCTACGGAAAATTAGGCAGCACTTCCCTACCCGTCAAACTTCACAAGTCTACTGTAAATACAGTCCTATGTAAGTACAGTTCAATTCCCTTCTTATATACCTTCCTGGTATATAACTTATACTTAATTCTTATACTTCAATAGTATATAAACTCAATTACAATAGGGAGACAAGATATTTACCTCGATAAGCCCAAAATTATCCAAGTTTAAATGTCGATCCTGAGCAACGTTTAGCTCCTACTCTGGGCGCTCCAACCCGCTCCAAACAACCCTTAGAAGTTCTACGCAACTTCTACTTAACACTTCAACCGACTATGAAGGTTTTCCTTAGGGTTTCGTTTTTGTGACTGAAGGGAATATAAGGTAGTATTTCCGGGCTCTACATATAGAGGTAACTTTGGAATACTACAAGGTATAAGGCTAAGGTATTTTGGAATAGTAACAATACTTGAAGAATACTTTCTACCAAGGGGGGGGGTGTATTTTACGAGAACAACTCAAGGTAGGGGGGTGTACCTCTCGGCCAACACCACTAGGAGGGGGAAGTACCTCGCGGCCAAAAGGCCTCACCAAGTGGGGAGGGGGAGGCTTGGACGAAAACACTATACTAAGGGGGAGAGGGCTTTCAAGACTTAGAAAACATTGTGAGGATGAAGAAGTCTTCACAAAAGGGGGGGTATTTATAGGGAAACCAATGGCTAAGATCAAGCCAAGTGGAGGGTCAAGATTTGCCCAAGTGCACCCTAACCCTACTCCACAAATTCCTCACAAACATTGACCCAAGTTTTAGGCAACAAAACATGGAAGAAAAACGTCCCACAATCGTCCACTCCATCCGCCACTTGAGGGTGACAAGTGTCGCCCTCTCATTGGTCCAAAATATTTCGTCTCTCGGAAAAATCCGCAAAAATTAGAAATGACATAGCCGAAATTTTCCCTTCGCAAAGTCCGGAAAACCTTTCGTCGGAAAACGATTCTTTTCGGTAGTTGTGAACAAAATTTTCTGTTATACCCCGTATTTCCAGAGTATGTACGTGAGGACGTACGTAGAAAGTTTGAGCCTTAAAGTTAGGCAAGGTTCGAATTTTGTTCACAACCCCCGATTAGAATCGTTTTTCGACGAAACGTTTTACAAAGCTTGCGTAGGGAAAATTCCGGCTATGTCATTTATAATTTTTGCGGATTTTTCCGAGAGACGAAATGTTTTCGACCAACGGGAGGGTGACACTTGTCACCCTCAAAGTGGACGGTTGTTGGCCGAGAAGTGCACGTCTCCCTCCCTTGATTTGTGCCTAATACATGGGTCAATGTTTGGGAGGGTTTTGTGGAGTAGGGACTAGGGGGCACTTGGGAAAATCTTGGCCCTCCACTTGCCCCCCACTTGGCTAGATCTTGGCCATTGAACTCCCTATAAATACCCCCCCATTTGAAGACTTCTTCATCCATTCCAAAAATCTCCAAGTCTTGAAATCCTCCCTCCCTTCTTGTTGGTTTCGTCCCCTCCCCCTTCGAGAAGGCCTTGGCCGAGAGGTACACCCCCCCTCCTAGTGGTGTGGCCGAGAGGTACCCCCCCTCTTGGTAGAAAATACTCTCCAAAGTATTGTTACTATACCAAAATACCTTAGTCTTATACCTTGTAGTATTCCAAAAATACCTCTATACGTAGAGCCCGGAAATACTACCTTATGTCCTTTTTGTCTCAAACCGAAACCCTAACGAAAATCTTCATAGCCAGTTGAAGTGTTAAGTAGAAGTTGCGTAGAACTTCTAAGGGTTGTTTGGAGCGGGTTGGAGCGCCCAGAGTAGGAGCTAAACATTGCTCAGGATCGACATTTAAACTTGGATAATTTTGGGCTTATCGAGGTAAATATCTTGTCTCTCTATTGTATTAGAGTTTACATACTATTGAAGTATAAGAATTAAGTATAAGTTATATAGCAGGAAGGTATATAAGAAGGTAATTGAACTGTACTTACATAGGACTGTATTTACAGTAGACTTGTGAAGTTTGACGGGTAGGGAAGTGCTGCCCGATTTTCCGTAAATAGAGAACCTACTGCTTAGAATATTCTACCGAGTAGTCTAGACTTTGATAGACTTGTATAACCTTTATAGGTTGAATGTTCTGCGAGTAGCATGTACTACTTAAAGGTGGACAAGGCTAGCCGGGTTATAGCCGTGGAGCTATTTGCTAATTGTCGATAATCGTCGCGAGGTATGTGATTCTTCCTATACTCTTGAGAATGATATTTTAAAGAATATATATAGTACGGTAGACGTACGTGTGTTAACTGAACGTAGTTTTACGGCAATGTCTTTTGACTTAAGCCTGAATAAAAAGAATCTGAAGTATTTCAAAAGAATTAAGACACCTTTTTGAAAGAAGAGTAACACTTGGTTTTAAAAGCTTAAGAGTTACACTAGCTTTATGGGAAGTTAGGTATAACGACTTAAGAGAAGTAAAAGGAATGGTTTACTGATTTTAGAAGTTAAGAGACTTGATCTTAAAAGATAAGAGACTTGACTTAATTATATTAATGTGAATTTTGTTAAAAAGTGTGAAACTTCATTCATGAGTAATGAGTATTTTGGTTTTCAAAAGGAATGATGTGTTACTGATTTCGGAAATCAGTATAAGTGTCGAACAAACCACAACAACGCTAATAAAGGGAAATGTATTGACTAATAAAGAATTATTAACAACCAGTAGAAACCTCCATCTGCATAGAAGCTAAGATGAGACAAAATAATATTACATTTCCTAGATCATGGCTGCTTTAATAAGCTTGTTATAAACAAGAATAACCTACTCACATATCAGGCATATGTTTCTCAAATTGTTTTAAAGGAGAATTATATCATTAAGTGATTAATACTATGAACTACGAAACCTTTCGAAAATGAGAAACTTGAGCATTTGAAAATTTGGCAAACTTGAACGTTTGGAAAAGAATGTTGTTACTTGATTTTACAAAGAAAAGTGTTTTGATTTACTTCAAAAAGATAGTCACTCTATTTTTATACTACAGGTATTGTGTGACTTTTGAGAAAGAAGCAGATCTTTTAAAGAGTTAATGTATGAAGTACTTTGGGGATAAAAACCCGATCTTGTTAATCATATAGTAGAAAGTACCTTGTGTGAATAACTTGATTGTGTTGGTTTGTGATAGTCTTGTAATACTTTCTTGTTGATTTGATAAGTAATCATGCTAGGATGCTACGTGTGTTAGTATCTTGTGATGTTTGTGTAAAGGGGTTTTTCCTCGATTGCGCTTAAGTTGTTTAACGATCAACCGTTATGTTGGTATTGTACCACTCACCTTGACATGATCCCGGGGGTTAAGCTGCCCTCCGATGCGGGGTAGACTCAGGCGGTCTGGGACCATGATTCGAGAATACCTCATGCGGGTCCCGTGGACCTATGCGGAGCTACGAGAGTTCCAGGTTAGTGTGCGGCCTTTATGGTCATGCGGTCTATATGGCCATGCGGACTGCGAGTCCAGGACGATGCCGGGGAGTAGCTACCCTCGATGCGGGGAATACCTCATGCGGGCCTATGAGGTTGGCCTATGCGGAGCTGTGGGAAGTTCTAGGGCTAGACGCGCACATTTGATACTGCGGGCGTGTGGCCAGCTTCGATCATGTGGCGGTCTAGACAGATCTCATGATACAGTTTATGACCTTGTTAATCGTGGGTGTTAGTAGTCGGCTATGCCTTCGCACTTACCCGTGCGGTTTTATTATGACACAGTGGGACCGTGTTCATGTGTATTCCTTGGTGCTTTTATATCATAGATCGCCGTGATGAGGAAGGTATTCCACGCATGATTGATGTTGTGGCGTGAGACCCATTGTTATATTTAAGTGATGACTTTGAGGCGTGAGTCCCCGACTTGACATATTTGTTTATTTATTGTGATCGTAGTTTGGTTATCATACATGTCTCTGCTTTATATAGACTACTATGATTTCATTTCTGATATTTTGATTTCACATACTTGGTACTGTTATCGACCTCCTTCGGGCCGCGTTTATATGCCAGTGAGGTACACTAGTGTTGATCCTCGCTCTTAGGGTCACAGTTCAGCGTTTGGGAAGCTCCGTTCCTCCGGAGGCTTATCAGTGGTATAGTCCCCTGTCGGAGTAGGTACTTACATTCGGGGTATGGCGGCCTGTCCCGCATTGTTGTCGTATCATTCTTAGAAGTGCAGTCTTGTTATGGCAGAATTGTAAAAAGGGATATAACTGTTCTAGTTGATATATATATATATATGCCGCAAGGCAAGTTTTCACAGATAACTGTTTTACACTTCACTTTATTCATGTCTTGTTTTATATTCCGCTGATTACTCTGATGTATGGCTACTTGGGTGCTCGGGGTAAGGCACCAGTCACGGGCCCGGGTTCGGGTCGTGATATTTTCGACCTTGCCTATCTTAAGGCTAAAACTTTCGTACGTACGCCCTCACGTACATACTCTGGAAATACGGGGTATAACAACTTAGCCAAGTCAACTTGGTTCCAAAATACCTCCTAACGACTCTTACCAACATCCCCCATAAGACTTGGTAAGAACTTAGGAAATTTAGACATAACCATTACGTAGAGTAAATCAACATACATACCTCTTAACTTCTAAGAGTAGAAGGAATCATGAAATAATACCACATGTATATTTGTTACACCCCGTAAGTCCAGGACATGTAAAAGAAAATGTACGAAAGGAAACAAGACTTGGAAATTGATACGAAAGGAAGAATTGTTTTTCCGACGGAAAATGTTCCGAACGTCGGAAAGGAAAAATGTTAGTTGTTGAGAATTGGATTCTCAAAATGTATTATTTGAAGAGTATGGAACCTATTAGCATTATGGAAATTTATTTTTTTACGGATTTGGTCACGTGGGCCCACCCGAGGAATTTTACATTTTTGTGGGGCCCACGAGGGTTACTGAATTTTATGGACGAATGAGAGGGCGACACGTGGCACCCCCCACTTAAGGTCTTGGTCGAATTAGAGGAGGGTTAATATGGTCATTGACCATCTTGGAAGATAAGTCTTCAAGCTTGATATATTTGACCAAAGTCAACTTGTCCACTTGTGCTTAATCCTTGTGATTTTCATCTTAGCCACCCATTTGTTATAATCTAAGCCTTCCAATGTGTTATAAATACATACTAGTAGCAAGACAAGGTCTTGAAGACTTAGAAAAATATCACACATTCTTGTTCTTGTAGCTTAGCTCTCGGGTTCACTACCATTTCCACATGAAAAATTTGTAGTTTTGATCCATTAGCCACAAGACTTTAACCCAAGGTTCCTAAGAGTGTTGTAAGGATATCTCAATAGAAAGATTTCGAAAAAATGGCTTTTTCGTATTAGTCGCAAGGCGGAAACTAAAGGAGTTCTTCAACTTTGAAGTTGGAACTTGAAGATGGGTTCTTCATAGGCCTCTAAGGAGTGCTTGGAGCGGATTGGAACCTAAGGAAAGGAGCTAAGAATTGCTAAGGCGCGACTTTGAATCTTGGAAATTTTAAGGGCTTGGAAAGGTATAAATTTTGTCGTTTTAGCATTTAAGTTTTACTTATTGTTGTAGCTATGGATATTAGCTAGCATGAGATGTTTAGTATGAAGTTTGATAATTATATTGGCTATTGGAACCCTAATCCTAAAACTAGCATGTTAGCCTTAAGACTACAATTCAAGTTGATTATTCGTTTAAGTCGTCGCATGTTGTGTAAGAAGGAAATTGTAGTTGTTGAAGTCGTTTATAACTATATAACATGTTAGACCTTAGAACTTGGAATTGGAAAAGGATTGGAAAAGACTTAGTGTTGTTGGTTATATGTTGGCCGTGAATGGCTAGAATATGGAACTACTTCGTATTAAATTGTGGGGCGGAATTTTACAGGTATTGTAAGGCGTGTAATCCCCTTTGTTTGGTTGTTATTTGAGCCTTAAATATGGCGTGTTGGTTATTGTATTCGGCCTTGAAAAAGGTGGCAAAGTGAGTAGAAACAAAGGAAGTGCTGCCCGATTTTCCGTAGAATTAGAGACCATATACTTAGTATTATTCTACGTTAGAGACTAGAAGTTGATAGTCTTGTTGTGACCATTATAGGTTGACACTTCTCGTCTGGCGTATTCGGCTTAGCTTGTGGATATTAGCCGAAAAGGTATGTGAACTATCTCCTCTTCTAGCATGATTCCTTAAGATAAAGAAAGTATGTCCTACTCCTTAAATGATCCATTCCTTGGTTGTACTTGGATTGCCTAGTATAGAATTTGTTCTATGTACTTCCTTGATTGTACTTTGATGTTTAAATTGTAAGTTGTAAAATCCATTGCCTTAGTGGAGTTTGGATTCGTAAGGGTGAAAGTATTTTGCTTAAAGTACATAGTCTTGAAAAGGAAGTGATTTCCAAATCTTTTGGCTAGTGCCTTAGTTCCAAAACCTAAGGGTCATTATAATGACTTTAGGGGAGTCAAAGGAGTGATTTACTTAATTATTTTAAAAGATGAGAAATGACGTGATTTATGAGAAGTAGTTTGTTTTAAAGGTGTGAGTTGCTTGAGGTTTAAAAGTAGAAGAAACTTGTTTTCTAAATATAAGAGACTTGTAGTATTTTGAAAGTTGAGAACTTGATATATAAAGCATGTGATACTTGATTTTAATAGTATAAGTCTCTTGGTTATAAAAAGAATGAAATTGTCTAAAACCATAAAGGGTTATAACGGCTTTATGGAAAGTTTGTTATAACGGCTTTATGGAAGGTTAAGGAGTTGTCTATTTTGATTATTGGGCATAAGTTGCCTAGATTGGAAAAATTTGAAGTTACTTGATTTCAAACTTTGAAATGAGTTTTCTAAAAGTGTAGTAACTTACTTTGCAAAATAGACACACCTTGATACTACGGGTGTTAGTATCTTGGGATTTTACATAAAAAGGATTCTTTTGAAAAGAATGTACGTACGTAGTACTTTGGCTTGTTAAATGAGAATTTATTCTATTTGTGCCTCGTTAAGTACTTTGGCTTGTTAAATGAGAATTTATTCTATTTGTGCCTCGATAAGTACTTTGGCTTGTTAAATGAGAATTTATTCTATTTGTGCCTCGATAAGTACTTTGGCTTGTTAAATGAGAATTTATTCTATTTGTGCCTCGATAAGTACTTTGGCTTGTTAAATGAGAATTTATTCTATTTATGCCTCGTTAAGTACTTTGGCTTGTTAAATGAGAATTTATTCTATTTGTGTCTCGTTAAGTACTTTGGCTTGTTAAATGAGAATTTATTCTATTTGTGCCTCGTTAAGTACTTTGGCTTGTTAAATGAGAATTTATTCTATTTGTGCCTCGTTAAGTACTTTGGCTTGTTAAATGAGAATTTATTCTATTTGTGCCTCGATAAGTACTTTGGCTTGTTAAATGAGAATTTATTCTATTTGTGCCTCGTTAAGTACTTTGGCTTGTTAAATGAGAATTTATTCTATTTGTGCCTCGATAAGTACTTTGGCTTGTTAAATGAGAATTTATTCTATTTGTGCCTCGATAAGTACTTTGGCTTGTTAAATGAGAATTTATTCTATTTGTGCCTCGATAAGTACTTTGGCTTGTTAAATGAGAATTATTCTATGTGTGCCTTGATAAGTATTTTGGCTTGATTAATGGAGAATTGCCTATATGTGCTGGTGATAGCCTTTGAGTGCAAGTATTATGTTTTATTATGTTGCCGCGACTCTCGGTTGGAGGGCCGGCTGTCTTGTTGTAAGTTACTTGGACGTACCGACAGTGATGTGGGATTCCAAGGGTATGCTTCCGTTATTTGTAGTACTTGGGTTAAATTTCCGGATTTTTATAGAAGACATGGCAGTGCTTATGTTATGTTTGACGGCCGGTTGAGATAGGGTAATAGTATGAGTGAGATGCTATACCACCTTCTCCATGGTAAGAGTATAAGTGAGGGGTAAACCCCAAAAACATTATACCCCCTGCTTGTTTTGTTTGATGGTCGGTTGAGATAGGGTAAGAGTATAAGTGAGGGGTAAACCCCCAAGATATTTTACCACCTTCTCCAGGGTAAGAGTATAAGTGAGGGGTAAACCCCCAAGACATTATACCCCCTGCTTTACCACCTGCTTGTTTTTCCTGCTGGGCCCGTACAATTTTTAGGACACAGGTGGGACTTGGTGTTCATGTATGCCTATTGGTGTTATACTATATCATGGACTGCCGGCAGTGAGGAAGGATTCCACGGGCATGATTGTTATTATGGGCGTGAGACCCATGGTTATATTTTAGAAATGACTTGAGGCATCGTCCACGACTTGTTATATTTGCTTATGTGTTGTGTCTTGTAGGTTGGCTATCATACATGTCTCTGTTTTGCTTAGATCGCTATGATTTCATTCACAGTGCTATCATTTCACATACTGGTACATTCTTCAGTCTTGACCTCCTTGAAGTGCGTTAAATCTTTGCGAGTTTAGGTACGCAGTTTGATGATCGGCAGGTGTAGGACCCTGCTCAGAGTGTTTGGATAGCTACTTCTGTTCGGGAGTTTATCTTTTTGGGTATAAGTTCTTTCGATGCAGGCTTTTATACGATTATGGATGCAATGGGGCCTTATCCGTCATAGTTGATATAACTCTTAGAGGTGCAGTATTCATATGTGGATTGGGCGCGTATGCGAGTAGTGTCCTTTGTTTATATATATTATGGCGGCCACATCGGCTTTGCCATTACGCGTATGTTGGTTTTAAAAAAAGGGTGTTATTTAAATTCGCGATTTTACTTAGTTGTTAAAGCGAGAAGGTGCCGGGTAGGGCACCGATCCGCGCTTGAGGTTGGGCGTGGCATAGTGGTATCGAAACGATCGATCATCGGAATGTCTGAGGCCGTGTCTAGTAGAGTCTTGATTATCGGTGTGTTGCGCGCCACACCCATAAACAGAGGCTACGGGGCGTTTAGGAGTTGGTTTCTATTCTTCTCACCGAGATCGTGCCATAGAACGTGTTAGTAAGATAATTCCTCTCGACATAATTTTGTGTTCTGATTATGCCTCGCGGAGGCAACGGCGCCCAGAAGGGCAAAGGAGTAGCAGGAGCTACTAGTCTGACTCAGAGAGTTGATAGGGCTTATGCCCAGGGTATACCGGATGTTGTGCCGCAGTCGGCGAGTTCTTCTGCGCCAGGTTTTGAGACCCCAGCACCAGAGCCTCCAGTTTCTCAGTTAGGAGAAGACTATAGGGTCATAAGGGAAGAAGTTATGTTGTTAACCAAGATAGCGGTGCTACAGTTTCATCAGTAGGAAGTTATTCGGCCAGTACAGGCAGGTGTACAGAGGGTAGAGGGCCAACGCGGAGATAAGCGTAAGAGGGCTAGGCCGGTTGGTTATCCCGGTGAGTTTTTGGACGAGCTGCCTCAGCAGCGAGTGAGATATTCGTCCTTGCCTACCCAGTACATACCCCCGCAGCTCACAGGTGGGAGATTTGATCCCACAAGGTATTTAGGAGTCGGTCCAAGCTCCAGGGGTCGAGGTTCTCAGAGAAGCAGAGGATTTTCTCGGTCGAGGCCACCTATTCCTCAATGTATCAGATGTGGTAAGCGTCATTTGGGGAAATGTCGTTATGGCACAGGTGTTTGTTTTTGTTGTGGCCGTCCAGCCAATATTCTGAGGGTATGTCCTTTTAGAAAGAGCACTGGTGAGGTGGCTCGGCTATGAAGGTCAGTAGTTGGTTCCACTCCTCTACGGTATGCGTTCCCGAGCGGTGTTGGGCGTTAGCGGTAGTGGTAGAGGTCAGGGTGGAGTTTATAGTTCTGGCGGTCCTTCGAACCGCAGAGATGACGTGACTACTGGACAGGATCAGGAGGCGACATCGCACGGGGTTACAGGTATATGTCGATTCTTTTGAATCATACGTGCATTGTTAGATTCAGATTTTGCCCTAGCATATATGTTTTCCCTTTATTGCTAGCAGTTGTAAGTGATAGTAACCCCAGAGGTAGGAATACTTTGATTAGTAAGTGAAAAGTAAGAATGTTGACAAGAATGGTAAGTGAACTGAGACTATAGTTGTGTAGAGTTCACAAGTTGTAATTGCCCCATAACAGTGTAAGACCAATAGGGAAGATTGTACAGTAGAAATAATTGGACCTATGTGACGAACCCCTAGTGAATAGGGGGATAGAGTGAGAAGTACCTTGAGATAAGAGAAAGATTTATTTCAGACTAAGAATGAGAAGTTAAGTGTGACGATGAGTCGGGTTATGGACTCATTTCGGGTCAGCCGGTAGTATGGAATGGGGTGATGTCAGTTAGAAATGGTCCCACTATGTGATAGGGCCACAAGGGTGCTAGGCCCAAGTCTAGTTGATCGTTGTACGAGTTCGTGGATGCGTTCCACCGGAACTAGGTCGTAAGGACCTAGAAGAGCCTTCACGGGAATGTAAGTAACAATATGGCCATGTTTGGATAGTAACTCCAAGGATTGGAGAAGAGAAACAAAATTTGAGATTTTGTACGTGTACTAGATGAGTTTGAAAGTACGAGAAAGTATGTCAAGTAAGGAAAGAAAGGAACCTCTAAGGATCCCGTGTTTGGGGAGACTGTAGCCTTCGAGTTTTGTGAGAAGGGACCACGGACGGAAGGTCCATTATTATGTTTATGTATGTTTTGTGGTGGCCAAGTGTGGCATCGTTGGTCTTGTGCATGTTTTGATTGATAGGCATAGTATAGAAATTATGCCGGAGTTTGTAGATCTGGGCAACCGACTAAGAACATTCAGGGACGAATGTTTCTAAGGGGGGAAGAATGTTACACCCCTTAAGTCCAGGACATGTAAAAGAGAATGTACGAAAGGAAACAAGACTTGGAAATTGATACGAAAGGAAGAATTGTTTTTCCGACGGAAAATGTTCCGAACGTCGGAAAGGAAAAATGTTAGTTGTTGAGAATTGGATTCTCAAAATGTATTATTTGAAGAGTATGGAACCTATTAGCATTATGGAAATTTATTTTTTACGGATTTGGTCACGTGGGGCCCACCCGAGGAATTTTACATTTTTGTGGGGCCCACGAGGGTTACAGAATTTTATGGACGAATGAGAGGGCGACACGTGGCACCCCCACTTAAGGTCTTGGTCGAATTAGAGGAGGGGTAATATGTTCATTGACCATCTTGGAAGATAAGTCTTCAAGCTTGATATATTTGACCAAAGTCAACTTGTCCACTTGTGCTTAATCCTTGTGATTTTCATCTTAGCCACCCATTTGTTATAATCTAAGCCTTCCAATGTGTTATAAATACATACTAGTAGCAAGACAAGGTCTTGAAGACTTAGAAAAATATCACATATTCTTGTTCTTGTAGCTTAGCTCTCGGGTTCACTACCATTTCCACATGAAAAATTTGTAGTTTTGATCCATTAGCCACAAGACTTTAACCCAAGGTTCCTAAGAGTGTTGTAAGGATATCTCAATTGTTATACCCCGTAGTTCCAGGGTATGTATGTGAGGACGTGCGTACGAGAATACGACAGAAATTTTGGAAAGAAAGAAAGATGTGATTTTTCGACGGAAAAGTTTCCGGTTTTTGTGAAGAAAAAGGTTCGTTAATGGGAATTGGATTCCCAGATTTGGTATTTGGACTTCTTGGATTATATTAGAATTATTGGATTTTATTTTCGGAAATGGTCACGTGGGGCCCACGGGAGAAATTCTGATTTTGTAGAACCACTTTGTTTTGAGGTTTTCGGTATTTTGGATATTTTCGGAAGACGAAATATTTTGGACGAGTCGGGGGGCGACACGTGTCACCCATGTGGCACCTTGGCGAAATGGTGGAGACAGTGGCTGACAACGTCCCTTGGCCGAAATGGGCTAACAAGTGGCAAGCCACTTGTCTAGCAATTTCGTTGGCCATGTGGTGTGGTGGGACCCACACACACATGGCCCAATCTTGACCATACACTTGATAAGATCTTGGCCCTTAATTCCTCTATAAATACCCCCTTAAGGTTGAAGAGTATTTCATCCTCACTTGAAGATTTTCCATAGCAAATACTCCCTCCCTTTAGCCCTATTTCGTCCCCCCCTCCTTTTGTGTAGAAAATACTTGGTGTATTGTTTTATAATCCCAAATACCTTGGCCTAGTATCCCTAGTAGTATTCCAAAGTTATTTCAATACTAGGAGCCGGAAATACTACTTTATTCCAATAGCGGTAAGCGAAACCACAGAAAAATCTTCCTAGCTTGGTGGAAGTATTTAGAGAAGTTGTTTAGAAACTTCTAAGGGTCGCTTGGGCGGGTTGGGCGTAAGGATTGGAGCTAAACGTTGCTCAGGATCGACTTATAACTTGGATAATTTTTGGGCTTATCGAGGTAATGATCTATGTCCCCCTATTGTAATTGGATATTACATGTTGTAGTAGTTATACTTGAGTATATTATATTGGAAGGATGATTATAAAGGTTTGAACTGTATTTACATTGGACTGTACTTACAGTAGACTTGTGTAGTATTATTGTGAAGCAGAATTGAACACGTCCGGTTAGGCGTGTAATCCACAGGAGTTGTTGGCACAGTAGCGGGCACAGTAAGGAGGAGATTTATGTGATAGCGGGGAGAGTCTTTGCCGAAATTTACGTAGAATAAGGAATCTTGTGTTTAGAATATTCTACGGAGTGCTAGAAGTTGATTTATATATTATGGTTGTTATAGGTGGATCTTTCTACGCGGCATACTTGACTTGGCTTGTGGTTTAAGCTAAAGGTATGTGATTCTTCCTATACTCTTGAGCATGATTGTTGTGAACTATATAGTACGGTGAGCGTGCGTGTGTGAAACGATTTTTGTTTGTTTTAAAACATAAAGTGTTATAATGGCTTTATGGGAAGTTAGTTATAACGACTTTATGAAGATAAAAGAAAGATTTGGTTTTGACAAAAAGCGACTTGATTTTGAAAGTTAAGAGACTTGATCTTGAAAGATAAGAGACTTGACTTATAACGACTTGTTTTGGAAAAGGAGAAGTAACTTGATTTAAGTATAGGTTACTTGTTTTGAAAAGAGTAAGTTAATTGGGTTTTAAAAGAGTATACTTGATGTTGTTCTAAAGAAAAGCACTTGGTTTATAAAGTATAGAGTACTTGATTTTAAAAGCCTTGTAAAGATTTTCTGAAGGTGAAGTAATTTGGTTTTAAAAGTAAAGCGTGTTTTCTTTATATACTATGAGTATTAGTATCATGTGGCTTTTACATAGAAAGAGGTCTTTTGAAAGAAGGAAAGTATGTAGTATTTTGGGTTTGAAACCGGATTGTTGATTAAAATGAATGTATGTTAAACTTGCCTATGCTTGTTGTGATAGTCTTTGATGTGCAAGTGTTTTGTTGATGTCTTCGTGACTCTGCAGGGAGGCGGCTATCGATTGATTATTTGGACATCACGGCGTTGGGTGGTCGCAGTATCGTCCACTTTGAGTATTGGTTGGTTGTTTACATCTTTGCGTGACTCTGCAGGGAGGCGGCTATCGATTTATTTCCTTGGGACATCTTTGGCGTGATGGATGTTCCACGGGCGTGCGTCGATGGGATGGTTTCATGGCCATGACTTCCGAGTAAGATCTTGGGGCATGCGGTCATTGTGAGGTTGATTGTTAGTCCATGGACCGCTAATCCATGAAGCTTGCGCGGTGACGGCGATCGGGCTTGGTTTGTGCGTGTGGTTCGGTACACTTTAGATACTTGTTCGGTCATTTTCGTGTATCAGGTAGCCTCGGTAGATAGCTTAAGATACTTGCCTCGGTCGTATCTTGTGAGGCGGTAGGCTATTATGCGTTAACTTAAGATACTTGCCTCGGCGATTCGTGGCTAGCTTTTGGGTAGTAGTTGGCTTAGTACCTTGCGTGATGGGATATGACTAGCTTTTGGGTAGTAGTTGGCTATTCTACTTGGCGATCGGTTTGATAGCGAGCGGGATCTAGTGTTGAGTTCACATATGGGTGTTGTTTTACATCGTATGCTGCCGGTGATGAGAATGAGTTCCACGGGCACGAGTGGTATTATGGGCGTGAGACCCGTAATTATGTGTGAGTGATTATTACGGGGATATCGTCCCTTGCCGGCCTCTTGACATTTACTTATGGCGAAATGGTTTTATAAAATGATGAAATGTGATTTCATTACTGTATTTTCGATTTCACATACTTGGTACTGTTATGCTTGACCTCGCCCGAAGTGCGTTCATCTGCGCGGTAGAGGTATACAGTTGGTTGATCCTCGCTCATAGGATCGCAGTTCAGCGTTGGGAAGCTCCGTTCCTCCGGAGGCTTATCTTTTGGTATATTCCCCTGTCATTGTAAGTACTTGTACATTCAGGGGTATGGCGGGGCCCTGACCCGTCATAGTTGTTGTATATCTTAAGTGCATGCCTTTGTTGTGGCGGGGTTTGTAAAAGGATAAGCTGTTCGGGTTTTATGTATATATCTGAAGCAGCGGTTGGGTTGGCTGTTTATTTATTTATGTCTCTCATTTCATGTGTAAAGTTTTTATTTCATTTGGTTTTCTACGATGTTGTATCACTAGGGTGCCGGGGTAAGGCACGATGTGGGCCGAGTTTGGGTCGTCACAAGTGGTATCGAAGCGATTAATCCTCGGAAAGTGTCTGAGCCGTGTCTAGTAAGTCTTGATTATCGGTGTGTTGTGCACCACATCTATAATCGGAGGCTGCAGGACATTTAGGATTAGTTTCTATTCTTCTCACTCACGAGATCGTGCCTTAGAGCGATGTTGTAAGTTGGACTCTTACGGCGTGTTCTTTTACGCGATTATGCCTCCGCGCAAGGCAACCGGGCCCGAGAAGGGCAAAGCGGCCGTGGGAGGCTGCTAGTGGGACACGAGAGAATGCGAGCGCGAGCCGGTCATTACGAATAGTTCTTGAGACGGCGAGTTTTGCGGCGCCGCCCGGCCCAGCGAGAGGTTAGAGCGCGGCGGTGGCTGCGAGACCACGGTACTGAGCCTCGATCCTACGGCTGGAAGCGAGAGGAGATGGGTTACAAGGAGATGGCGATTCTTGGCGGGATCGTGGCGAACGAGGAGAAAGGCTGGATCACGGCGATTCGATTCGGTAGCCGTAGTTCATCCCGGTCGGATAGTTTGAGGCTACGGGATTTTACGAGTTGTATTCGCGAGTTCTACGGTCGAGGCACGAGGATGATCGCGAGGAGTTCATCCGTCGATTCTGAAGGATCATGCGAGTGATCGAGCTTGGAGACCGAGTCCGTGATTTTCGGTTCGCATCGGTGCGTGATACGCGATCGTGGTTTGATTCATGGGAGCTGTCGGGAGCATGCGCCCCGGTATTTGGGGCGAGTTCTCGGAGGCATTTCTCGGCCATTTCTTGCGCGCGGATGAGGAGAACGCGGGCGGCGAGTTTACGATCTTTGAGGCGGAGGAGCGCCGCGATTCGGGAGTACAACGTGAGTTCGACTCGTTGGCTCGATATGTCCCTGCGTTAGTAGCTAATATGGAGGGCGAGTGCACCGCTACGTCCGCGAGGCTTGATGACTACTTGGCGAGTCTTGTTGGTGTATCGCTTCAGTAGGGCATGGACATCGCCGCGTGCGACTTCATGCGCTAGGGTGTGAGCGCGGAGGCCGGCGGATTGACGATATCGCGAGAAGAGGCCGGGCAGCGAGGTCGCTGGTAACTTTCAAGGCGGACCGCCTCGGCCAGAACTAGTTATACGCCGCCGCCCGATCTGAGTGGTCCTCTGATCTTGAGGCCTCGAGAATATTGAGGCGGTCGGGGCTCGAGGTTGAGTTTTGAGGAGTTGGGAGTCTTTGGCGAGAGAAGCCACCCGACCTAAGTGTAACGTGTGGTAAACCCCATTCGAAGTGTCGAAGGACTTGTTTTACATGTGGCGGCGGGGCCATTTTGCGAGAAATTGTCCTACCGAGGTAGCGCGGATGTTGAGACTCGACGCCGGGATCATTGCGGGTTCTTCGCGCCCGATAGCTAGGCGGTGTTCGTATCTGCGAGCGAGCGAAGTCGTGGTGGAAGTTCCCAGTTATAGCGGTCCTTGAAATCGCCTATTTGTTTGTGTGATATCAGGTATATCCTTGACCTCTAAGAGACTAGTATGCATTTGTATTAAGATAAGTATATTTTTTTATTATTATGTTACGATAGCATTATGTTGGTGTGATAATTCCATGGGTAGTGTAAGATGGAAGTGGTAGCTTTCATGGCGTGAATTAGTAAGATTGTTCGGATCGGGAGCGAGAGAGTTTAGGCGCGATAGCGGAGTCGGGTTGAGGCCAAGTCGCGGGTCAACCCGCGGCCGGAATGAGGTGGGGTCGATTCGAGGTGGTCGTAGGGTGGTAGAATCACGAGTGCTAGGCCCAGTTTAGGTACCCATCGTATGAGTTCGTGGATGCGTTCGACCAGAATCGGATCGTGAAGGACGGAGATAGGCCTTAGAGTAAAGTGAAGCTAGTAGGAGCTATTGTGAGATTAGAAATGATTTCCTCGTTAGCTTGGATTTGTATGTTACTATGGCCGTTGATGGCGTGATTGGTTTAAATAAGTATAGTAGTGAAGACTATCTGCGCACGTTTGATTAGAGGCGTAGAAGGAACATTGGGACGAATGTTTCTAAGAGGAAGAATGTTATACCGTAGTTCGAGTATGTATGTGAGGGCGTGCGTGCGAGAATACGGCGAAATTTTGGAAAGAAAGAAAGATGTGATTTTTAAACGGAAAAGTTTCGGTTTTGTGAAGAAAAAGGTTCGTTAATGGGAATTGGATTCCCAGATTTGGTATTTGGACTTCTTGGATTATATTAGAATTATTGGATTTTATTTTCGGAACTGGTCACGTGGGGCCCACGGGAGAAATTCTGATTTTGTAGAACCACTTTGTTTTGAGGTTTTCGGTATTTTGGATATTTTCGGAAGACGAAATATTTTGGACGAGTCGGGGGGCGACACCTGTCAACCCCAAGTGGCACCTTGGCGAAATGGTGGGACAGTGGCTGAAACAACATCCGCTTGGCGAAATGGGCTAACAAGTGGCAAGCCACTTGTCTAGCAATTTCGTTGGCCATGTGGTGTGGTGGGACCCACACACACATGGCCCAATCTTGACCATACACTTGATAAGATCTTGGCCCTTAATTCCTCTATAAATACCCCCTTAAGGTTGAAGAGTATTTCATCCTCACTTGAAGATTTTCCATAGCAAATACTCCCTCCCTTTAGCCCTATTTCGTCCCCCCCTCCTTTTGTGTAGAAAATACTTGGTGTATTGTTTTATAATCCCAAATACCTTGGCCTAGTATCCCTAGTAGTATTCCAAAGTTATTTCAATACTAGGAGCCCGGAAATACTACTTTATTCGATAGTAGTAAGCGAAACCACTAGAAAAATCTTCCTAGCTTGGTGGAAGTATTTAGAGAAGTTGTTTAGAAACTTCTAAGGGTCGCTTGGAGCGGGTTGGGCGTAAGGATTGGAGCTAAGCGTTGCTCGGGATCGACTTATAACTTGGATAATTTTGGGCTTATCGAGGTAATGATCTATGGCCCCAGAGTGTAATTGGATATTACATGTTGTAGTAGTTATACTTGAGTATATTATATTGGAAGGATGATTATAAAGGTTTGAACTGTATTTACATTGGACTGTACTTACAGTAGACTTGTGTAGTATTATTGTGAAGCGAGAATTGAACACGTCAGGTTAGGCGTGTAATCCACAGGAGTTGTTGGCACAGTAGCGGGCACAGTAAGGAGGAGATTTATGTGATAGCGGGGAGGTCTTTGCGAAATTTACGTAGAATAAGGAATCTTGTGTTTAGAATATTCTACGGAGAGTGCTAGAAGTTGATTTATATATTATGGTTGTTATAGGTGGATCTTTCTACGCGGCATACTTGACTTGGCTTGTGGTTTAAGCTAAAGGTATGTGATTCTTCCTATACTCTTGAGCATGATTGTTGTGAACTATATAGTACGGTGAGCGTGCGTGTGTGAAAGCGATTTTTGTTTGTTTTAAAACATAAAGTGTTATAATGGCTTTATGGGAAGTTAGTTATAACGACTTTATGAAGATAAAAGAAAGATTTGGTTTTGTGATAAAGCGACTTGATTTTGAAAGTTAAGAGACTTGATCTTGAAAGATAAGAGACTTGACTTATAACGACTTGTTTTGGAAAGGAGAAGTAACTTGATTTAAGTATAGGTTACTTGTTTTGAAAAGAGTAAGTTAATTGGGTTTTAAAAGAGTATACTTGATGTTGTTCTAAAAGAAAAGCACTTGGTTTATAAAGTATAGAGTACTTGATTTTAAAAGCCTTGTAAAGATTTTCTGAAGGTGAAGTAATTTGGTTTTAAAAGTAAAGCGTGTTTTCTTTATATACTATGAGTATTAGTATCATGTGGCTTTTACATAGAAAGAGGTCTTTTGAAAGAAGGAAAGTATGTAGTATTTTGGGTTTGAAACCGGATTGTTGATTAAAATGAATGTATGTTAAACTTGCCTATGCTTGTTGTGATAGTCTTTGATGTGCAAGTGTTTTGTTGATGTCTTTGAGTGACTCTGCAGGAGGGTGGCTATCGATTGATTATTTGGACATCGCGGCGTTGGGTGGTCGCGGTATCGTCCACTTTGAGTATTGGTGGTTGTTTTATCTTGTCGTGACTCTGCAGGAGGCGGCTATCGATTTATTTCCTTGGGACATCTTTGGCGTGATGGATGTTCCACGGGCATGCGTCGATAGGATGGTTTCATGGCCGTGACTTAGGGTAAGATCTTGGGCATGCGGTCATTGTGAGGTTGATTTGTTAGTCCATGGACCGCTAATCCATGAAGCTTGCGCGGTGACGGCGATCACGGGCTTGGTTTATGCGTGTGGTTCAGTACACTTTAGATACTTGTTACGGTCATTTTCGTGTATGCCGTAGCCTGCGGTAGATAGCTTAAGATACTTGCCTCGGTCGTATCTTGTGAGGCGGTAGGCTATTATGCGTTAGCTTAAGATACTTGCCTCGGCGATTGCGTGGCTAGCTTTTGGGTAGTAGTTGGCTTAGTACCTTGCGTGATGGGATATGACTAGCTTTTGGGTGGTAGTTGGCTATTCTACTTGGCCCGTCGGTTTTGATGACCAGCGGGATCTAGTGTTCGAGTTCACATATGGGTGTTGTTTTACATCGTATGCTGCCGTGATGAGAATGAGTTCCACGAACATGAGTGGTATTATGGGCGTGAGACCCATAGTTATGTGTGAGTGATTATTCTGGGGATATGCGTCCCCTTACTTGACATAATTGTTTACTTATTGCGAAATGGTTTTATAAAATGATGAAATGTGATTTCATTACAGTATTTTCAGTTTCACATACTTGGTACCTGTTATCTTGACCTCGCCGGAGCTGCGTTCATCTGCGGTAGAGGTATACCGATTGGTTGATCTCGCTCATAGGATCGCGATTCGGCGTTAGGAAGCTCCGTTCCTCGGAGCTTATCTTTTAGTATAGTCCCTGTCATTGTAGGTACTTGTACATTCGAGGGTATGGCGGGAGCCTGTCGTCATAGTTGTTGTATATCTTAAGTGCATGCCTTGTTGTGGGCAGGGTTTGTAAAAAGGATAACTGTTCGGGTTTTATGTATATATACTGAAGGCAACGGTTGGGTTGGCCTGTTTATTTATTTATGTCTCTCATTTCATGTGTAAAGTTTTTATTTCCGCTGGTTTTCTCTGATGTTGTATCACTAGGGTGCCCGGGGTAAGGCACCAGTGACGGGCCCGGGTTTCGGGTCGTCACATCAATAGAAAGATTTCGGAAAAATGACTTTTTCGTATTAGTCGCAAGGCGGAAACTAAAGGAGTTCTTCAACTTTGAAGTTGGAACTTGAAGATGGGTTCTTCATAGGCCTCTAAGGAGTGCTTGGAGCGGATTGGAACCTAAGTAAAGGAGCTAAGAATTGCTGAGGCGCGACTTTGAATCTTGGAAATTTTAAGGGCTTGGAAAGGTATAAATTTTGTCGTTTTAGCATTTAAGTTTTACTTATTGTTGTAGCTATGGATATTAGCTAGCATGAGATGTTTAGTATGAAGTTTGATAATTATATTGACTATTGGAACCCTAATCCGAAAACTAGCATGTTAGCCTTAAGACTACAATTCAAGTTGATTATTCGTTTAAGTCGTCGCATGTTATGTAAGAAGGAAATTGTAGTTGTTGAAGTGGTTTATAACTATATAACATGTTAGACATTAGAACTTGGAATTGGAAAAGGATTGGAAAAGACTTAGTGTTGTTGGTTATATGTTGGCCGTGAATGGCTAGAATATGGAACTACTTCGTATTAAATTGTGGGGCGGAAGTTTACACGTATTGTAAGGCGTGTAATCCCCTTTGTTTGGTTGTTATTTGAGCCTTAAATATGGCGTGTTGGTTATTGTATTCGGCCTTGAAAAAGGTGGCAAAGTGAGTAGAAACAATGGAAGTCTTTGCGATTTTCCGTAGAATTAGAGACCGTATACTTAGTATTATTCTCGTTAGAGACTAGAAGTTGATAGTCTTGTTGTGACCATTATAGGTTGACAACCTCGTCTGGCGTATTCGGCTTAGCTTGTGGATATTAGCCGAAAAGGTATGTGAACTATCTCCTCTTCTAGCATGATTCCTTAAGATAAAGAAAGTATGTCCTACTCCTTAAATGATCCATTCCTTGGTTGTACTTGGATTGCCTAGTATAGAATTTGTTCTATGTACTTCCTTGATTGTACTTTGATGTTTAAATTGTAAGTTGTAAAATCCATTGCCTTAGTGGAGTTTGGATTCGTAAGGGTGAAAGTATTTTGCTTAAAGTACATAGTCTTAAAAAGGAAGTGATTTCCAAATCTTTTGGCTAGTGCCTTAGTTCCAAAACCTAAGGGTCATTATAATGACTTTAGGGGAGACAAAGGAGTGATTTACTTAATTGTTTTAAAAGAGGAGAAATGACGTGATTTAAGAGAAGTAGGTTGTTTTAAAGGTGTGAGTTGCTTGAGGTTTAAAAGTAGAAGAAACATGTTTTCTAAATATAAGAGACTTGTAGTATTTTGAAAGTTGAGAACTTGATATATAAAGCATGTGATACTTGGTTTTAATAGTATAAGTCTCTTGGTTATAAAAAGAATGAAATTGTCTAAAACCATAAAGGGTTATAACGGCTTTATGGGAAGTTTGTTATAACGGTTTTATGGAAGGTTAAGGAGTTGTCTATTTTGATTATTGGGCATAAGTTGCCTAGATTGTAAAAATTTGAAGTTACTTGATTTCAAACTTTGAAATGAGTTTTCTAAAAGTGTAGTAACTTACTTTGCAAAATAGACACACCTTGATACTACGGGTGTTAGTATCTTGGGATTTTACATAAAAAGGAGTCTTTTGAAAAGAATGTACGTACGTAGTACTTTGGCTTGTTAAATGAGAATTTATTCTATTTGTGCCTCGTTAAGTACTTTGGCTTGTTAAATGAGAATTTATTCTATTTGTGCCTCGATAAGTACTTTGGCTTGTTAAATGAGAATTTATTCTATTTGTGCCTCGATAAGTACTTTGGCTTGTTAAATGAGAATTTATTCTATTTGTGCCTCGTTAAGTACTTTGGCTTGTTAAATGAGAATTTATTCTATTTGTGCCTCGATAAGTACTTTGGCTTGTTAAATTAGAATTTATTCTATTTGTCCTCGTTAAGTACTTTGGCTTGTTAAATGAGAATTTATTCTATTTGTGCCTCGTTAAGTACTTTGGCTTGTTAAATGAGAATTTATTCTATTTGTGCCTCGTTAAGTACTTTGGCTTGTTAAATGAGAATTTATTCTATTTGTGCCTCGATAAGTACTTTGGCTTGTTAAATGAGAATTTATTCTATTTGTGCCTCGTTAAGTACTTTGGCTTGTTAAATGAGAATTTATTCTATTTGTGCCTCGTTAAGTACTTTGGCTTGTTAAATGAGAATTTATTCTATTTGTGCCTCGATAAGTACTTTGGCTTGTTAAATGAGAATTTATTCTATTTGTGCCTCGATAAGTACTTTGGCTTGTTAAATGAGAATTTACTCTATTTGTGCCTCGATAAGTACTTTGGCTTGTTAAATGAGAATTATTCTATATGTGCCTTGATAAGTATTTTGGCTTGATTAATGGAGAATTGCCTATATGTGCTGGTGATAGCCTTTGAGTGCAAGTATTATGTTTTATTATGTTGCCGCGACTCTCGGTTGGGAGTCTTTGTCTTGTTGTAAGTTACTTGGACGTACCGACAGTGATGTGGGATTCCACGGGTATGCTTCCATTATTTGTAGTACTTGGGTTAAATTCCCAGATTTTTATAGAAGACATGGTAGTGCTTATGTTATGATTGACGGCCGGTTGAGATAGGGTAAGAGTATTAGTGAGGGGTAAACCCCCAAGATGCTATACCACCTTCTCCAGGGTAAGAGTATAAGTGAGGGGTAAACCCCCAAGACATTATACCCCCTGCTTGTTTTGTTTGATGGTCGGTTGAGATAGGGTAAGAGTATAAGTGAGGGGTAAACCCCCAAGATGCTTTACCACCTTCTCCGAGGTAAGAGTATAAGTGAGGGTAAACCCAAGACATTATACCCCGCTTTACCACCAGTTGTTTTTCTCTTTGGGCAGTACAATTTTAGGACACAGGTGGGACTTGGTGTTCATGTATGCCTATTGGTGTTATACTATATCATGGATTTCCGTGATGAGGAAGGATTCCACGGGCATGATTGATATTATGGCGTGAGACCCATGGTTATATTTTAGAAATGACTTGAGGCATCGTCACGACTTATTATGATTTGCTTATGTGTTGTGTCTTGTAGGTTGGCTATCATACATGTCTCTGTTTTGCTTAGATCGCTATGATTTCATTACGATACTATCGTTTCACATACTTGGTACATTCTTCGTCTCGACCTCCTTGAGGCTGCGTTAAATCTGCCGCGAGTTTAGGTACAGATTTGATGATCGGCAGTGTAGGACCGCCGGAGTGTTTGGATAGCTCCTTACATTGAGTTTATCTTTTTGGGTATAAGTTCTTTCACAGAGCTTTTATGCGATTAGATGCGGCGGGGCCTTGTCGTCATATTTCGATATAACTCTTAGAGTGCGTATTCATATGTGGGATTGGACTCATGTACGATGTTGTGTCTTTGGTCTATGTATATTATATGGCAGCCTTGTCGGCTTTGCCTTGCACGTACGGTGGTTTTAAAAGAAAAAAAAATGAGGTGTTATTCGATTTCCGCTGGTTACTTAGTTGTTAAGGTAGAAGGGTGCCCAGGTAGGGCACCAGTCACGGGCCCAGGGTTCGGGGCGTGACAATATTACATACATAGAATCATGTCAAAAGAAAGAAGAGGTTCACATACCTCGCGACGATTATCGACAAATAGCAAAATGCTCCAAAGTACTTCAACCTTTGTCACGACCCGATCCCGGGCCCGTGACTGGTGCCTTACCCGGGCACCCAAGTAGACATACATCAGAGTAATCAGCGGAAATATAACAAACAAGACATGAAACAATATGAAATGAGACATAGTTTATCCAAGAAAGAGTTGCCTTTCGGCATGTATATACATAAAGAGTGAACAGCTACATCCCAACTTTACAACAGGACTACAGACCTCTAGGAATGTAAACAACTATGGCGGGACAGGGCCCCGCCATACCCTGAATGTACAAAATATCTACAACACAGGGAGAGTCGTACCAAAAGTCGAGCCTCCGAAGAAATGGGGCTCCTGACACCAGAGTAAAGATCCTAAGAATGAGGATCTACCACCTGCTTTCCCTTACCTGCGGCATGAACGCAGCCCCAGGAGGTCGATCTGGTACCAAGTATGTGAAAGCGTAAAAATCGAAATGAAATCAAAGCATTTTAAAACCACTTACAAATAGAACCAATTCAACGCGCATAGTGCGGCAAAGATAAACAAGAGCAAAATAGATATAATGTAGCGGTCATTTCTAGGCGCTAATGATCGAAGCAAGGCCAATCGCCTATAGTATCATTATGCGAGCCTATTCTGACTCCGCGATCGCATAGACCACAGGTCGCGTGAGGTATTCCTCGCATCGGGGTAGCTAACCTCGGCATCAACGGACTCCGCGGTCGCGTAGTCACACAGACCGCATGAGGTATTCCTCGCATCGGGTAACACACCCGGTGTGATCATCCTGGAACTCCCGCAGCTCCGCATAGGTCACACAGACCCGCATGAGGTATTCCTCGCATCGGGGGCGGCTAACCCTCGGCATAACAAGTCAGGAGGGTAAGTGATATAATATCAGCACAACTGCTTATCGTTAAACAACATAAGCACAACAAGGGAACCCCCTTTACACAAATGTTACAAGACACTAACACACGTAGCATCATACTATGTCTACTTATCAAACCAACTTATCATACCTTCAGAAATCATTTATAAGGCTTTTATAAACAAATAAGTAAACCGTTTCCTCTTATCTTTCTTAAGTCGTTATACCTAACTTCCCATAAAGCTAGTATAACACTTAAGCTTGTTGAAAAACCAAGTATTACTTTTCTTTCAAAATGATTCATAACTCTTTTGAAATACTTCAAGATTCTTATTATTTAAAACTCAAGTCAACATACATCAAAGTAAAACCAATTTTAGTTAACACACGTACGTCTACCGTACTATATATATATATCAAAAATATCATGCTCAAGGGGATAGGAAGAATCACATACCTCCTCGGCGAAATCCACCTGCCAAGTCGAATATGTCGCGCGCAGAGTATCAACCTATAATAGTCAAATACGTCTATCAACGTCTAGACTACTCTGTAGAATATTCTAAGCAGAGGGTTCTCTATTCTACGGAAAATTGGGCAGCATTTCCCTACCCGCCAAACTACACAAGTCTACTGTAAATACAGCCCAATGTAAGTACAGTTCAATTCTCTTCTTTTATACCATCCTTCTATTAATCTTATACTCAATTCTAAACTACTACCCCATGTAATCTCCAATTACAATAGAAGGATAAAGATATTTACCTCGATAATCCCAAAATTATCCAAGATAAATGTCGATTCTGAACAACGTTTAGCTCCTAATTTGCACGCTCCGATAGCTCCAAGAAACCCTTAGAAGTTTCTAACCAACTTCTACTTAATACTTCAACCAACTATGAAGATTTTCCTAGGGTTTCGTTTTGTGACTAATGGATATAAAGTAGTATTTCCGGGCTTTTAGTATAGAGGTAACTTGGGAATACTACAAGGGATTTGGGCTAAGGTATTTTGGAATAGTAACAATACTTGAAGACAATTTCTACCAAGGGGTAACTCGACGAGAACAACAAGGAAGGGGGGGAAGGGTATTTCGACGAGAGCTACTCAAAGGGGGATGGAGTTTTTGGACGAGAACTAGCAACTAAGGGGGAAGGATTTTGTGACTTGGAAATGTTAAGTGAATGAAGAAGTCTTGCACTAGAGGGGGGTATTTATAGAACCTTCAATGGCCAAGATTAAAACAAATGGAGGGTGAAGATTGGGTTGCTTGAGTGAGTGGAGTCTTCCACCAAGTGTCCACCACAATATTGGGACATATGTCCACCACAACATTGGGACATATGTCCACCACAACAATGAGCCATATTGCAAGCCACTTGCTTCACCAAAACTGTCCCATACCTACTCCCACTATCCCAAAAAATATCTTGCAAGACTTGACTTATTGACTTGGCCACTAGCCCACAATTTTCGTCCAACCAATGCCACCTAAGGGTGACACATGTCGCCCTCCTATTGGTCCAAAATATTTCATCTCTCGGAAAAATCCGTAATCGGTTAAAATATTAAAAACGTATCATTTCCTTCACAAGGTTCGGAATCTTTTCCGTCGAAAGTTCACAATTTCATCCTTAACCTAATTATGGCTTATACAATTGTACGTACGTCCTCGCATACATACTCAGGAACTACGGGGTATAACATTCTCCCCTCCTTAGAAACATTCGTCCCGAATGTTCCTTCTAGATTCAATCAAATCAGAAATGACATAGCTCCTCACAACTTAGACAATTTGCAAATGCCACACATGGCCACAATACAACACTTAAGCATATATGATAATTAAAACCAGCAAGTAGGAAAGTTAGTTACCTGGAGGTGTGGGGAATAAGTGAGGATACCTATGCCTCATGTCCTCCTCTGCTTCCCACGTCATATCCTCTCTGTGCTCGTTCCGCCATAAGACCTTGACGGAAGCCACATCCTTTGTCCGTAGTCGCCTAACCTGATGATCGAGTATCGCTATGGGAATCTCCTCATACGACAACCCCTCGGTCACCTGGACATCGTCAATCGGGTGAACTCTAGATGGATCCCCGATACATCTCCTCAGCATAGAAACATGAAAAACCGGATGCACTGCCTCCAGATCGAACGACAGATCCAACTCATAGGCAACCTTGCCTACCCTGCGGACAATCTGATAAGGCCCAATGTACCTTGGGCTGAGTTTCCCTTTCTTCCTGAATCTCATCACACCCTTCATGGGTGACACCTTCAAGAAAACCCAATCATCAACCTCAAACTCCAGATGCCGACGACGATGATCTGCATACGACTTCGCCGACTACGGTATCAATAACCGCTCCTGGATAAGCTTCACCTTATCCACTGCCTGCTGTATCAAGTCCGGTCCCACTAACTGCACCTCGCCCACATCAAACCAGTCTATCGGCGATCTGCACTTCCTCCCATACAAGGCCTCATAAGGCGTCATCTGAATACTGGAGTGGTAGCTATTATTATACGCAAACTCTACTAGAGGCAAATGATCCTCGGCTACCACGAAATCAATAACACGGGCTCACAGATATCCTCAAGAGTGCGGATAGTGCGGTCTGTCCGTCTGCATGCGAGGATGGAATGCGATCGAGGCTCACTGCGTCCTAATCCTTTCGGAAAGACCTCGAAGTTAGCGTAAGAACCGCTCCTGCATGCGATATGATAGAAATAGGGACCCCATGCAGTCTCACGATCTCTCGGATGTAAAGTCTGGCATAATCCTCGGCCGAAAAAGTCGTCCTGACTGGAAGAAAGTGGGCTGATTTCGTCAGCCTGTCGACGATAACCCTGATAGAATCATGCTTCCTCTGAGTGTGAGGTAACCCTATGATAAAGTCCATGTTGATCACCTCCCACTTCCAGGTCGGGATCTCTATCGTCTGCAATAATCCACCAGGCCTTTGATGCTCTATCTTTACCTGCTGACAACATGGGCACTGAGCAACAAACTCTGCAACGTCCCTCTTCAGGCCATCCCACCAATACACAGATCTGAGGTCGTGGTACATCTTTGTGGACCCCGGATGGATGAAAGTAACGCGTTGTGTGCTTCCCCAGAACTGCTGCCAAGTCTGCAATATCGGAACACATAACTGCCATCAAACCTTAGCACCCATCAGTGCTACCTCGAAGGACCGCTTCCCGCCGCGAAGAGTCGTATCACGATCTGATGTCAAAATCGGATCCTCAGTTGTTGCCTCTTCACCTCGCCGGCGATGGAAGACTCGGCAACCTCGAACCCGAACCCCGCTATCGTAACCAATCAATCGGACTCGAGGCTCGCTGGTGATGTAACTCGCGGACCATGCCCTCTCTCTGCCGCACATCCGATAGACTCCCCGACCTCGACTAAGGCGCATCCGCCACATTGGCCTTCGCGGGTGGTACATGATATCGACATCATAATCCTTGAGTAACTCTAACCACCGTCTCGCCGTAAGTTCGGCTCCCTGCGGTGAAGATATCTTGGAGGCTCTTGTGGTGCGTGTAAATATCCATGAACTCCATACAAATAGTGCCTCCAGATCTTGGCGTGAATCACGCGCGACTCCAAATCATGGGTGGGGTAGTTCTTCTCATGCTTCTTGCCGTCGAGATCGTCTGCTATAACCTTACCATCTGCGTCAACACACATCCAAGCGGCGCTGACGCATCACAATACACCACATAACCGTCTGGACCCTTTGGAAGAGTAAGAACTGGGGCAGTCGTCAATCTCTCGCCGATGGCCGGAAACCGCTCCTGACATCGATCCACTGAAACTTAGCGCCTTACGAGTCGGCTAGTCAATGGTGCGAAATAAAGCAAACTTCTCCATGAACGCCGATAATAACCCACGAGGCCCGTAAGTGCGTACCTGCAGCCGGTGTAGTAGGTCTAGGCCAAGTCTGATCGCCGATCTCGGTAGTATCCACTCGAATACCATCGGCTGACAATATGCCCAAGAAATGCCACGAAGTCAACCGAACTCACACTTCAAAACTTGGCGTACAATCTTTGGTCTGGAGAACTCTCGGCCTGATCGCCAAATGCTCGCATGATCCTGCTCTGGCGGGAATAAACCAAGATGTCATCAATGAATACTATCACAAACGTATCCAAAAATGGCTTGAACACTCGGTTCATCAAATCCATAAATACCACGAGCATTGGTTAAACCGAAAGACATAACCTCGAACTCATAGTGCGTCAAGGTCGAATGCGATCTAGGGACATCCGCCTCTCTAACTCGCACTGATGATAGCGATCGCGAATCAATCTTGGAGAAACATCTCGCACTCGCCTGGCCAGTCGAACAAATCATCAATCTGGGAAGGGGTATTCGTTCTTAATAGTCACCTTGTTCGGTATGCGTAATCAACTCATGCGTGGCGTCGTCCTTCTTCTTCGAACAATACGGCGCTCCCGGGAGAAACACTAGGCTGATGAAGCCGCTTCTCGGAAATCTCTCGGTGGTCCTTGACTCTCTCAACTCGGCGGTGCCATTCGTATGGCGGAATGGATATAGGCCAGTGTCCGCAAAGACATCGATACAAAACTCTATCTCCTCTCGGGAGGATACCCGAAGGTCGTGCGGAAACACATCGGGAACTCTCGACTCTGGAATCGATGAAAATCTGGTACCGCGACCTCGGTATCAAACACCGAATGAGATGGTAGATATACTTCCGCACCATCTTCCTAGCTTTGAGGTAAGAAATAAACCTACTCTTGGCGACACGGTGTTCCCTCACTCAATAACCGGCTCCACGAACTCGAACCGCACCAACCTCGCCATGCGATCCACATTGGCGTAGCGAAGCTAGCCAATCCATACCCGTGATCACATCGAAATCGGTCATATCAACTCTATCAAGTCGGCTAGGTCGACGATCGCATAAAGTCAGGGCAAGCCCTAAATACCGCCGAGCTACCACCGAATCACCCAGGCGTAGCTACCTCGAAAGGGTCTATGGATCGGGCTCATCCTATCCTACTAGCGATAAGGGAGATATATAGGGACAGTAGAACCGGATCTATCAAGGCATACACGTCACAACAAGAACCGATAAAGTACCGTGGCGACATCCGCGACGCCTCACGGTCTGGCGGTGGACAGGCATAAATGCGGTTCGAGGACCATTGGGCGGACCCGTGCCACGACCTCTGCCGCGACCTGCTGGTCCATGAGTACCCTGTCCTCCGGGGCGAGTAACTGTAGGATATGAAGACTCGGCGAAGGACCACTGTGGTGACCCTACCATCTGCGCCGCGCCTGGTCGGACGGTCCGCCAAAGTGACCGCCACGCCGTAAGCATAACAAACTCCTGAAGTAGGACCACAACTCCCGTAATGGGATCTACCGCATCGGCCACACTGAGGGGGGGGGTGGTCTCGATCGGTTAGCACCTCTGCTACCCTGGAAGTCCGGCCACAGGGCACGACCGCCCCGAATACTCTGGCATCTTGAAGACGGTGTAGGAGTGCTCTGAGCTGGCTGTGGTGCAAATCTAGTCTGCTGCTGAGACCGTCCACCCTGAGAGCTACCAAAAGATCCTGCCGTCCTTGTCACGACCCGAACCTGGGCCCGTGACTGGTGCCTTACCCCGGGCACCCTAGTGATACAACATCAGAGTAATCAGCGGAACATAAAACACATACATGAAACAAATGAAGTACAAAACGATGTCGAGGAAAACTTGCCTTTCGGCATATATATAAATAACAACTTTTACAAATGAACAGTTAAATCCTTTTTACAAACCCTGCCCACAACAGTACTACAGACTTCTAAGAAATGATATGACAACAATGGCGGGACAGGGCCGCCATACCACGAATGTAAATACCTACAACGACAGGACTATACCAAGATAAGCCTCCGAGAAACGGAGCTTTCCCAACTGAATCGTGACCCTAAGAGCGAGGATCAACGGCGGTGTACCTTTACTGCGGCATGAACGCAGCCCGAGGTCGATCTAACAGTACCAAGTATGTGAAACATGAAGATCGTAAATGAAATCATAGTAGTCTATAGAAAGCAGGAGACATGTATGATAACCAAATTACAGTTCACAATAAATAAGCAGTCATGTCAAGTCAGGGACTCACGCCCTCAAAGTCATCACTCCAATATAACAAGGGGTCTCACGCCACAACATCAATCATGCGGTGGAATACCTTCCTCACGCCATGATCGATGATAGAAAAGCACCAAGGAATACATATGAACAGCGGGTCCACGTGTCCAAATAAAGCGATGCAGGTAAATGCGAAGGCATAGCCGACTACTAACACCAGCGATACTAACAAGGTCATAAATCGTATCATGATATCTGTCTGGCTTCACATGATCAAAGGCGGTCGCCGCGCGCAATATCAAATGTGCGCGTCTAGCCTGGAACTCCGCGACTCGCATAGGCCAATCTCATAGGCCCGCGTGAGGTATAACCCTGCATCGAGGGCGGTACTCCCCGTCGCCCCGACTCGCGATCGCGTAGCACATGCACCGCGTGACCATAAAGGCCGCACACTAACTCGAACTCGTAGCTCGCGCATAGGCCCCGTGACCCGCGTGAGGTATTCTCGAATCATGGTCCTGCATCGCTGAGTCTACCGCGTCGGGGCGGCTTAACCCGGAAACACGGTGAGTGGTATAATACCAACATAACGGTTTATCGTTTAAACAACATAAGTACAATCGAGGAAAACCCGCTTTACACAAACATCACGAGAATCACTAACACACGTAGCATCCTAATATGATTACTTATCAAATCAACACGAAGGTATTACAAGACTATCACAAACCAATACAATCAAGTTATTCACATAAGGTACTTTCTACTATATGATTAACGAGATCGGGTTTTATCCCCAAAGTACTTTATACAATAACTCTTTAAAGATATGTTACTTTCACAAAAGTCACACAATACGTAGTATATAACAATAGAGTGATTATCTTTTGAAGTAAATCAAAACACTTCTCTTTGTAAAACCAAGTAACAACATTCTTTTTCAAACGTCCAAGTTTTCCAAATTTCAAATGTTCACGTTTCTTATTTTAGAAAGGTTTCGTAGTTCCTAGCCTTATTCATTTAAGAATATAATTCTCTTTTAAACCATCTGAGAAACATAAGCCTTATGTGTGAGTAGGATATTCTTGTTTATAACAATCTTATTACAGCAGCCATGACCTAGGAAATATCATTTTGTCTCATCTTAGCTTCTATGCAGATGGAAGTTTCTCTGGTTTTAATAATACTTAATCACAAAACATTTCCTTTTATTAACGCTGCGATGGTTTGTCGATACACATTCTGATTTCCGAAATCAGTAAAACCTTCTTAAGTCGTTATACCTAACTTCCCATAAAGCTAGTATAACTCTTAAGTTTTCAAAAACCAAGTATTACTCTTCTTTCAAAATGATTCAAAAATCTTTTGAAATACTTCAAGTTCTTTATTATCACAAAACCAGATTATAGTTCAAATCGATTTACCTTTTAAAAACCACAAGTATTTTCTTACCTACATAAAGTCATTATAACCAACTTCCCATAAAGCCGTTATAACACTTTATGTTTTAGACCAATCAAATACATTTAACACACGATCGTCTCAGTACTACATAGTTACATATATCATGCTAGAAGAGATAGGAAGAGGTTCACATACCTCGCGACGAGTATCGACTAATAGCAAAACGCTCCAGTACCTCAAGCGTCGGCTACTCCTTAAGCCAAGTAGATCGCGCCACACGCGAAGATTGACCTATAAGGCCACAAGGCGCTTATTAACATCTAGATCTTATCGTAGAACATTCTACAGAAAATTCGGCAGCACCTCCTCCCCCCGCCACAGCGTAAATCTCCTCCTCTATCAAGGCCGGCTACCAAGCCAACCAGGGGGGGGGGGGTTCTACACGTCTAACCGGACGTGTACAATACTACTCTACAGTAATACAACACAAGTCTACTGAAATACAGTCCTATGTAATTACAGTTCAGTTCTTTATTCTTCAGGCTTAAGTCCAAGGACATTGCCACAACACTAAGTTCAGTTCTATATATAGTATACGTCAACTAACAACATGTAAACTCCAATTACAATAGGGGGACAAGATAATTACCTCGATAAGCCCATAATTATCCAAGTATAAAGTTGATCCTGGGCAATCGTTTAGCTCCAACTCCGTGCGCTCCAACCCGCTCTAAACCACCCTTAGAAGTTCTAACCAACTTCTACATACTACTCCAACTAACTATGGAGATTTTCCTTAGGGTTTCGGTTTTGTGACTGAAGGGAAGTATAATAGTATTTCTGGGCTTTTTGTATAAGTATAACCTTAGAATACAACAAAGTATACGGCTAAGGTAATTTGGGTATAATGTGATACTTTTGAGAGTATTTCTACCAAGAGGAGGGTATTATACTAAAACAACTAGGCTGGGGGTATCCACGGCTAGCACCACTAGGAGGAGGGTACCCCTCGGCGAGCCTCTGGAGAGGGGAGGCCTCTACCGAACTCAACACACAAAGGGAGAAAGAGAGCTTTCAAGACTTAGGCAAATTTATGGATGAATTAGTCTTCCAGGGGTGGGTATTTATAGGACAAGCGAGGCCAACCAATGGCCAAGATCTTGCCAAGTGCATAGCAAGTGTAGGGCCAAGATCTTGCCAAGTGCACACTAGCCAACTAACACAAAATATCCTACCAACCTCGACCAATGGCGTACTTTGGCCACCACTATTACTGCCTGGTGTTCCAATGAGAGGGTGACAAGTGTCGCCTCTTGTTGGTCCAAAATGTTTTCTCTCGGAAAAATCCGCAAAATTAAAAATGACATAGCCGGAATTTTCCCTACGAAAGTGGAAACGTTCGTCAAAAACGACTCTAATCGGGTGTTGTGAACAAAGTTAATTCGCCAAGCCTATGTAAAAGTTCAAATTTTTCTCGTCGTCCTTACGTACATACTGCGGAAATACGGTATAACATTCTCCTCGCTTAGAAACATTCGTCCGAATGTTCCTTCTAAGTCTCAAAACAAGCGCGCGCGAGATAGTCTTCACTACTATACTTACGAGGACAAACACGCCACCACCGCCACGAAACACCACGCAAAATACTTACATCCAAGTCCACGAGAAACACCTCTAACATCACCAAAATGATACCACTTTTGTCACTTTGCTCGAGGCGTTAACCTTCTCAGCGACCCAACAAATGGTGCTTCGGTGCGTGCGATCACCGAGGTGTATCATACACTCGAACTCTTGATCTCGCCGGTTCCAAAACTCGGGTTTACTATCTCTAACGTGGTCATCATTAATCGGGAACACTTTGGATGGATTTCGATACTTTCCGAACATAACAACACGAAAGACCGGACGTCTCGCCTCTAAGTCGGAAGGCAATTGCTATCATATAAACCGGCCTATTCTTCACATGAACTAAAAGGCCCAAAGTAACTCGGGCTAAGTTTCCTCTGTTTTCCAAAACTCGTCACACCCTAACCGGGTGGTACCTTGAAGACCGACCGTCGGCTGAACTCTGGCGTCGTCGGTGATTATCCATACGATATCTACCGAGCGGAACCTCTTCTAGACAAACTTCTCACTATCCACGATCTGTGGAACAAGCTGAACAACTATGCGAACGCGCGACATCGAACCAATCGGCCGTGCAACTTACACTTCCGCCCACAAGGCTTCATAAAGCGACATCCGAACACGAAATGGTAGCTTAAACGCTCCTCCACGAGAGACAACAATCCTCGCAACTACCCACGAAATCCACGCGCGGCGGCGAATGCGGTCGAGACTCACTGAGTTCTTAACCTGCTGGTAAAACTTTGAAACAAAGCCGTACCACAGGCTCCATGCGCCATAAGGTGAAGGTAGGCACCGTGCAGCCTTACAACCTTTACGATTAATCAACACCGCCGAGTAAACGATCTTTGCTGAAGACAAGGCGGTGACCTCTCGCCCGACTCGGTCGAATCGTCCACGAACTCGTCTGTTGGTTAACTAAACTGGGCCTAACACCCTCGTGACCTACCACAAGACGGGACCACCACAAACCGACCCCACCAAACATGCGCGGGTTGACCCGCAACGTGGCCTCAACCCAGGCCGTACGGCCGCAAACGCTAGCTCCCCGAAGGAACACTCTCACTAATCACGTTACGAAAACCTAGCGGTCTTCTTAGCTCAACTACCCTCTTTCATTCCACACTACTCAGGGACTTATCCCATAAACATAACTCACGTGCACTATGCACTCCTATAAGGGTCCAACATAAACAATACATCTTTTACTCGAGATGACCTTACCTCTAAGGTCTCACGTATAACACTCTAAGGCTCACTTTCTTCTCTATCCCCAATCTTTCGGTTACTAACCATGATTTCTAATCACAATTAACACCTGCTATCGAACATAGCCCTTATGATATACCCATCTTATCACACCTACCGATCTCAGAGGGTTAAGGATCTATCGTATTTCTTTGCTTTACTCTTAGTCGTTCTAATAAAACGCCGTGAGCGCATGCTAAGGAAGATGACGAACTACCCGCGATCCTAAAGGCTAAGTCCTCTTACTAGGACATCCTTTCGACACATGTACCGACGGCGCAGTAAAACAAGTACCAACAAAGACGACATTCCCGGGATGGCGTGCATCGCGATGTGAATCGGGGAGAAACTAAATCCGGTGCCGGAACCTACGTGTAGCGTGAGCGGAAGCTCGAGCTCGACCAACTCCTGCATACCGAGCGTCACGAACCTGTGGAGGACCTTTGCCTGGTGGATGTGCATATCAAGTCTGCGGTGAGGCGATCCGCCTCGAAAGTTACCAAAGGACGCTTCTTTGCTCGGCCTCTTACCTGCGTCGCCCGTTAACCCGTCGATCTCTACGTTTCTCGGCTGCTGCGCATAAGCCCGCATACGAGCCATGCTCGAGCCCAATTGAAGAATTACTCTGCGACCCTCTTTTAGATAGTCCTCAAGACTCGCGGTACATCGGTATACTCTCGGTAGCCAAATCCATAGCTAATGTGGTCGCCTTTGCGATCTACATTCATCGTTCGGCCGTGGGCGAAGGTTCAAATATCATGGCGAAGTAAGGCTGCTGCCGTGCTAAACTCTCTGGGGTGGTGACATAGCATAACTCCCGAATGAAATACCACCCGGTGATGATTGGGCTGTGCCTCGTAACCTCTAAACTCTACTCGCGGCTCGCCGGCGCTTGCCCTCTGGGCGGGTTTGCCCTACGCGGAGGCATAACGGTAAGGAAAGAAATACGTGAGAGGGTCCAACTTACAACACTCTAAGGCACGATCTCGAGTGAGAAGAATAGAAACCAATCCTAAATATCCTATAGCCTCACGATTATTGGTGTGGTGCACAACACCGATAATCAAGACTTCATCGATCTGATGCGTAGACACCTTCCGAGGATTAAGCGCTCGATACCACTTTTGTCACGACCGAACTGGGCGTGGTGGTGCCTTACCGGGCACCCTGGTGATACAACATCGAGTGTCGTGGAACATAAAACACATACATGAAACAAATGAAGTACAAAGCGATGTCGAGGAAAACTTGCCTTTCGGCATATATATAAATAACAACTCTTACAAATGAGCAGTTTAATCCTTTTTACAAACCACACTTACAGCATTACTACAGACCTTAAGAAATGATATGACAACAATGGCGGGACAGGGCCGCATACCCACGAATGTAAATACCTACAACGACGGGGACTATACGAGATAAGCCTCCGAGAAGCGGAGCTTTCCCAACGCCGATCGTGACCACAGAGCGAGGATCGGCGGGTGTACCTTTACTGCGGCATGAACGCAGCCCCGAGGTCGATCTGGCAATTACAGTATGTGAAACATGAAGATCGTAAATGAAATCATAGTAGTCTATAGAAGCGGGAGACATGTATGATAACCAAACTACGATTCACAATAAATAGCGATCGTGTCTGTCGGGGACTCGCCTCAAAGTCATCACTCGATATAACAATGGGTCTCACGCCCACAACATCAATCATGCGTGGAATACCTTCCTCACCGCGATCGATGATAGAAAAGCACCAAGGAATACATATGAACAGCGGGTCCCACTGTGTCCAAATAAAGCGATGCGAGGTAAATGCGAAGGCATAGCCGACTACTAACACCAGCGGTACTAACAAGGTCATAAAGCGTATCATGATATCTGCTGGCCGTCACATGATCAAAGCTGGTCGCTCGCAATATCAAATGTGCGCGTCTAGCCACTGGAACTCCGCGACTCCGCATAGGCCAATCTCATAGGCGCGTGAGGTATAACCCGCATCGAGCGGCATTACTCCGGCGTAAATCACCGACTCGCACCGCGTAGCCACATGCACCGCATGACCATAAAGGCGCACACTAACACGGAACTCGTAGCTCGCGCATAGGCCCCGTGACCCGCATGAGGTATTCTCGAATCATGGTCCCGCATCGCTGAGTCTACCCGCGTGGAGCGGCTTAACCCGGAAACACGGTGAGTGGTATAATACCAACATAACGGTTTATCGTTTAAACAACATAAGTACAATCGAGGAAAACCCCTTTACACAAACATCACGTAATACTAACACGTAGCATCCTAATATGATTACTTATCAAATCAACACGAAGGTATTACAAGACTATCACAAACCAATACAATCAAGTTATTCACACATAAGGTACTTTCTACTATATGATTAACGAGATCGGGTTTTATCCCCAAAGTACTTTATACAATAACTCTTTAAAGATATGTTACTTTCACAAAAGTCACACAATACCCGTAGTATATAACAATAGAGTGATTATCTTTTGAAGTAAATCAAAACACTTCTCTTTGTAAAACCAAGTAACAACATTCTTTTTCAAGCGTCAAGTTTTCCAAATTTCAAATGTTCACGTTTCTTATTTTAGAAAGGTTTCGTAGTTCTAGCCTTATTCATTTAAGAATATAATTCTCTTTTAAACCATCGAGAAACATAAGCCTTATGTGTGAGTAGGATATTCTTGTTTATAACAATCTTATTACAAAGACCATGACCTAGGAAATATCATTTTGTCATCTTAGCTTATGCAGATGGAAGTTTCTCTTGGTTTTAATAATACTTAATCATCAAAACATTTCCTTTTATTAACGCTGCAGTGGTTTGTCGATACACATTCTGATTTCCGAAATCAGTAAAACATTCTTAAGTCGTTATACCTAACTTCCCATAAAGCTAGTATAACTCTTAAGTTTTCAAAAACCAAGTATTACTCTTCTTTCAAAATGATTCAAAAATCTTTTGAAATACTTCAAGTTCTTTATTATCACAAAACCCGCCAGTTATAGTTCAAATCAGTTACCTTTTAAAAAACCACAAGTATTTTCTTACCTACATAAAGCTGTTATAACCAACTTCCCATAAAGCCGTTATAACACTTTATGTTTTAGACCAATCAAATACATTTAACACCTGTACGTCTACCGTACTACATAGTTACACATATATCATGCTAGAAGAGATAGGAAGAGGTTCACATACCTCGCGACGAGTATCGACTAATAGCAAAACGCTCCAAGTACCTCAAGCCGTCGGCTACTCCTTAAGCCAAGTAGATCGCGCCACTCGCGCGATTTGACCTATAAGGCCACGCGTGACATTAACATCTAGATCTTATCGTAGAACATTCTACGTAAAATTGGCGCCTCCCCCGCCACACAGCGTAAATCTCTCTCTATCAGTAGCTACCAAGCCAACCGGGGGTTCTACGCCTAACAGGGCGTGTACAATACTCTACTGATGTCTGACACAAGTCTCATCAAATACAATCTATGTAATTACGATTCGATTCTTTATTCTTGGGCTTAAGTCGAGGACATTGCCACAACACTAAGTTCATTCTATATATAGTATCGTCAACTAACAACATGTAAACTCAATTACAATAGGGGACAAGCTAATTACCGCGATAATCCCTTAATTATCCAAGTATAAAGTCGATCTGGGCAATCGTTTAGCTCGACTCAGTGCGCTCGACCGCTCTAAACCACCCTTAGAAGTTCTAACCAACTTCTACATACTACTCCAACTAACTATGGAGATTTTCCTTAGGGTTTCGGTTTTGTGACTGAAGGGAAGTATAATAGTATTTCTGGGCTTTTTGTATAAGTATAACCTTAGAATACAACAAGGTATACGGCTAAGGTAATTTGGGTATAGTAACAATACTTTTGAGAGTATTTCTACCAAGAGGAGGGTATTATACGAAAACAACTAGGCTAGGGGGGGGTACCCCACGGCTAGCACCACTAGGAGGGGGGGTACCCCTCGGCCAAGGCCTCTAGGAGAGGGGGAGGCCTCTCGGCCGAACTCAACACACAAAGGGGAGAAAGAGAGCTTTCAAGACTTAGGCAAATTTATGGATGAATTAGTCTTCCAAAGGGGTGGGTATTTATAGGACAAGCCAAGGCCAACCAATGGCCAAGATCTTGCCAAGTGCATAGCAAGTGTAGGGCCAAGATCTTGCCAAGTGCACACTAGCCAACTAACACAAAATATCCTACCAACCCTTGACCACAATGGCCATACTTTCGGCCACCACTATTACCGCCCAAGGTGTTCCAATGAGAGGGTGACAAGTGTCGCCCTCTTGTTGGTCCAAAATGTTTCGTCTCTCGGAAAAATCCGCAAAAATTAAAAATGACATAGCCGGAATTTTCCCTACGAAAGCTGTGGAAACGTTTCGTCAAAAAACGACTCTAATCGGGTGTTGTGAACAAAGTTAATTCGGCCAAGCCTATGTAAAAGTTCAAATTTTTCTACGTACGTCCTTACGTACATACTGCGGAAATACGGTATATGATCCCGGCCTTCTGCTGGCGATATATGTCGACCGTCGGCCTCTACGCTCTCGCACCCAGTGCATGAGCACGAATGCGGCAATGTCCATGCCGGTGAAGAGCCACACGAGCAAGACTACGCCAAATAATCATCTAGCGGTGGCGTGGCGGTGCACCACCTGTCCTTTATATTTGCTACCAGCGAGGGCATATCGAGCCAACGAGTCGAACTCGCGTTGTACGCCCGGTATGCGCCTCTGCGCCTCGGCGTCAAAACTCTGTCGGCCGTGCTCTCCTCATACGTGGCGGCAAGAAATGAGTGAAATGCCTCGAGAGAACTCGTCCCATCTTGTTGGGCGCGTGCTCTCCCGGGATAGCTTCCACGAATCAAACTAGTCATTTGCGGTATCATGCGGCCGATGTGAACCAGACCAGCGACTCGGTCTCGAAGCCACGATCACTCTCGCGATCCATTGTAGTCGGATGAACTCCTGCGGATCATCCTCGGGCCTCGACGTAGAACTCTGGCGGTCTGACTCAAAAATCACGTAGTCTCAAGGTGTCAGATCTAGGATGTACTCGGTGCTCTTTGGGCTAACTGCGTCCGACCTATCATGTATGCGGCCACAATTGTTATACCCCGTAGTTGCAGGGTATGTATGTGAGGACGTACGTACGAGAGTACGACATAATTTTGAAAAGAAAGAAAGATGTGAGTTTCGACGGAAAAGTTTCCGTTTTTTTTTGTGAAGAAAAGGTTAGTTAATGAGAATTGGATTCCCAGTTTGGTATATGGGCTTCTTAAATTATATTAGAATTTTGAGATTTTATTTTGGAAATGGTCACGTGGGGCCACGGAGAAATTCTGATTTTGTAGAGGCTTTGTTTTGAGATTTAGATATTTTGGATATTTTGGAAGACGAAATATTCAGGCGAATCGGGGCGACACGTGTCACCCCAGTGGCACCTGGCGAAATATTTATTGTGCACAACACCCGATTAGAGTCGTTTTTAGACGAAACGTTTTACTAAGTTTACGAAGGGAAAATTCCGGCTATGTCATTTAGTATTTTTGCGGATTTTTCCGAGAGACGAAATGTTTTGGACCAACGAGAGGGCAACACTTGGCACACTCTCATTGGTGGACTTGAGGGCGGAATTAGGGCCGAATGGATGGGCAAGTTGTGTAGATATTTGTGAGGGATTTGTGGAGTAGGGTTAGGGTGCACTTAGCTTGATCTTGGCCTTACACTTGCCTTGCACATGGCTTAATCTTGGCCATTGGTTGGCTTTTGGTTTTCCTATAAATACCCCCCCTTAGTGATGAACTTATTCATCCACTCCTCACTTTGTCTAAGCCTTGAAAACTCTCCCTCCCCTCTTGAGTGTTCTCGTCCAAAGCCTTCCCCCCTCCCCCCCTTTTGAGGTGCTAGCCGTGGGGTACCCCCCCCCCTAGCCTAGTTGTTTTCGTATAATACCCCTCCCTTGTTGTATTGAAATACTTCTCCAAGTATTGTTATAATGCCCAAAATACCTTAGCCTTTACCTTATAGTTTTCCAAAAGTTACCTCTATCGTAGAGTCTGAAATACTACCTTTTGTCCTTTTAAGTCTCAAACCGAAACCCTAAGGAAATCTTCAGTTGGTTGAAGTATGTAGGTAGAAGTTGGTTAGAACTTCTAAGGGTTGTTTGGAGCGGATTGGAGCGCACGGAGTAGAGCTAAACCTTGCTCAGATCGACTTTTATCTCGGATAATTTTGGGCTTGTCGAGGTAAATATTCTTGTCCCTTATTGTAATTGGAGATTACATGTTGTAGGATTATATAGTTGAAGTATACTATATATAGAATCGAACATAGCTTATGCAATGTCTTTTGACTTAAGCTGAATTTAAAGAAGAATCAATCGTAATTACATGGGGCGTATCAGATGAGACTTGTCTTAGCATTCTTTGTGTTGTAGAATTGTACACGCCAGGTTAGGCGCAAACCCCGGTTGGCTTGGTAGCCGGCCTCGATAGAGGAGGAGATTTACGCCTGTTGTGAGGTGCCGAATTTTCAGAGAATATGGAACCGCGGTTAGAAGTTAATAGACGTTTGTGGCCTTATAGGTGGAAGTACTGCGAGTAGCGTATTCTACTTAAAGAGTGGAACGGCTAGCCAGGTTACAGTACTGTGGAGCGTTTTGCTTATTGTCGATAATCGTCGCGAGGTATGTGAACCTCTTCCTATCCTTCTAGCATGATGCTTTGTAAACTATGTAGTACGGTAGACGTACATGTGTTAAATGGGTTGGTTAGTTTAAAACATAGGGTGTTATAATAGCTTTATGGGAAGTTAGTTATAACGACTCTATGTAGGTAAAAGATTGGTTTATTGATTGTAGAAGTTAAGAGACTTGATCTTGAAAGATAAGAGACTTAACTTGTTTTACTTGGTTATTAACATTTTGTTAAATGTGTTGTGAAACCTCATTCGCGAGTAATGAGTACTTGGTTTTAAAAAGGATAATGTTTTATTGATTTCGGAAATGAGAATAAGTGTCGAACAAACCACAGCAGCACTAATAAAGGAAAGTGTATTGACAAATAACTAATTGTTATTAAAACCAGTAGAAACCTCCATCTGCATAGAAGCTAAGATAAGACAAAATTGTATTACATTTCCTAGATCATGGCTGCTGTAACAAGATTGTTGTAAACAATAATAAACGGCTCACGTACAAGACTTATGTTACTCAATTGTTTTAAAAGAGATTAAAACTATGAGTTATGAAACCTTTTTAAAATAAGAAACTGGAGCATTTGAAATTAGGCAAACTTGAACGTTTGGAAAATAATGTTGTTACTTGATTTTACAAAAGGGGAGTATTTTGGTTTACCTAAAAATGTGAGTCACTCTATTTTAATACTACGGGTATCGGGTGACCTTTATGAAAGGAATGGATCTCTTAAAAAGGAATTTAACGTACGTAGTACTTTAGGGTTAAAACCGGACTTTGATACAAAATGGAAGTACCTTGAGTTGTGTGTAACTTGCCTATGCTTGTTATTGTGTAACTCGCCTATGCTTGTTGTGATAGCCTTTGTTGTGCAAGTGTTGATATCAGGTGACTTCTTGGGAAGGAGAGGATCTTTTTATGAAAGTCTAGAAGTATGGTAATTTGCTTGAGCTTGTTTGTGATAGCCTGGTTGTGCGGTATATTGTTATTGAGGTCACAGGGACATGTCTACACCGATGCAGAATTCCGGGGGCATGTGGTCATGTGGCGGGCTTGATCACCCAGTATATTATTGTTGAGGTTGCATGGGCATGTCTACACCGAGGTAGAATTCCGGCATGGCCACGCGGCATTGTTATTGTTGCATCATGGACATGTCTACACCGGCGCAGATTCCGGCATGCGCCACGATGCGAACATGATTGATGTGGGCGTGAGACCCATAGTTATATTTGAGTAATGGCTTGGCGTGAGTCCACGACTTGACTTGGATCGCTTATGTTGCGTACTGTATATTGGTTATCATACATGTCTCCTGTTTTATATGACTGTTATGATTTAACTGCAGTATTTTCAGTTTCACATACTTGGTACCTGTTGTACTGACCTCCTTCGGGGGGCTGCGTTCATGCCGCAGGTAGAGGTACACCAGTGTTGATTCTCGCTCTTAGGGTCACAGTTCAGCGTTGGGAAGCTCCGTTTCTCCGGAGGCTTATCTTTGGTATGTACCCTGAGTTGTAGGTTCTTGTACAGTCAGGGGTATGGCGGGGCCCTGTCCCGTCATGTTGTATAAAAACTCTTAGAGGTCTGTAGTACTGTTGTGGGCAGGGTTTGTAAAAAGGATTAAACTGTTCGTTTTGAAAGAGTTGTTTATATATATTTTATTTGAAGGTAACCGTTTGGTTGACCTGTTTTATGATCATATATCTTGCTTCTTGTTTAAATTTTATATTCCGCTGGTTTTCTCTGATGTTGTATCACTAGGGTGCCCGGGGTAAGGCACCAGTCACGGGCCCGGGATCGGGTCGTGACAAAAGTGGTATCAGAGCAGTTAATCCTCGGAAAGTGTCTACAGACCGTGTCTAGTAGAGTCTTGATTATCGATGTGTTGTGCACCACATCTATAATCAGGAGGCTGCAGGACATTTAGGATTGGTTTCCATTCTTCTCATTCTGAGATCGTGCCTTAGAGCTGTGTTGTAAGTTGGACCCCTCTGACGTATCTCGTTTTTACCAGTTATGCCTCAGCGAAGCAACCAGAGCCGAGGCAAGGCAAAGCGGAGCCGCTAGTGAGAGATACAGAGGAATACGAGGCGCAGCCCGATCGACTGAGGTTGTGCTTCGACGGCGGCGAGTTTTGCGACGCCGCCATTTCAAAGAGTTTAGAACCGCAGCAGATGGTCGCTGAGACCACAAGACTGAGCCTCCGTCCACACCGGGAGATGAGATGGGTACAAGGAGATGGCGATTGGCCGTGTCGTGGCCGATATGAGGATAGGCCGGATGCGAGCCGAGCCCAGAGCACCGATGGTTCACCCCGAGAAGATAGTTTGAGGCTACGGACTTTCCGAGTCAGCCCGCCGATGTTCTATGGATCGAGCCGAGGATGACCTCGGGAGTTTATCCGACAGCTACATGGATCATGAGAGTGATCGAGTCTCGGAGGCGTAATCGGTGGTATTGGTTCGCATCACCGCGTGATCGCAGCTGATTGGCGGTTTGATTCATGAGCTGTCCGGAAGAGCATGCGCTCCACCGCTTGGGACGAGTTCTCAAGGGCTTTTCTTGCACATTTCTTGCCCATGGCGAGGAGGGCTCGGGCCGACAGATTTTTGACTTCGAGGCGGGACGGCGACGGTTAGAGAGTACAATGTGGAGTTCGACTCATTAGCTCGGTATGTTCCCGCCAGAGTAGCCGATATGGAGGATAGAGTGCACCGCTATGTCACCGCTAGATGATTACTTGACAGAGGCTTGTTCGGTGTAGCTCTTGGCCGGGCATGGACATTGCCCGCACGCAGCTCATGACCGGATGTGAGGCACGGAGAGGTCGGCGGATTGACCAGATCGAAAGAGGCCGAGCAGCAGGTCCTTTGGTGACTTTCGAGGCGGACAGCCTCGGAAAGATGCTAGTTTTGTACCTCCGCCAAGGCAGAGTGGTCCTCCACAACCTTCGTGAGCATCCAGAGTATTCGGAGCGGTCGTGGCTCGAGGTTCGTTTTCGAAGTAAGGGTGTTGGCGGACGCGGTCACCCCTACCCGGTGTGGTCGATGTGGTAGACCGCATTTCGGGAGTGTCGTGGTGCGGGGAGCTTGTTACTTTTGCGACAGCGAGGCCATTTTGCGAGGAATCGTCCGACCAAGGGTAGCACGGATGTTACGACTCACCTTTCAGATCGCGGCTGGTTCATCACCTTCACTGCGCACTGCAGGCGTGACCGTGATTAGAAAGCGGTAGAGACAGTATATCCTTAACCCTCTAGAGTTTTGGTATGCTTGTTATTATGATCTTGTTATTGTGAGCTATGTACGGATAGCGTTGTTAATTGTAAGTTAGAAAACATGGTTGTTGGAAGGATAAGTATGGGGCATGGTAGTGTGAACCTTAGACTATTTCACGATTGAGACCTAGAGGTAAGGTCGTCTCGAGTAAAAGATTTATTTCATGTTTGATCTTTATCAGTCCGTAGTATGCGTGGGAATTATTTGTGTGATAAGTCCATGGGTAGTGTGAGATGGAAGTGGTAGCTTTCATGACTTGATTAGGTAAGATTGTTCCGCTTCGGCGAGCAAGTATTGGCGCGATTGCTGGTCGGGTTTATCGCTCATGCGGTCGACCCGCAACCCGCTGGTGGGTCAGTTCTGGTGGTCCCGCCAGTGGTACGATCACGAGGGTGCTAGCCCGATTTAGTTCACCATCGTATGAGTTCGTGAATATGTTCGACCGTAAGCGGTTCGTGAAGGCCGGAATGGCCTTAAGAAGATTGAGGTTAGTAAGATGACCAAGTTGGAGGTAGTGACTCACGCTTTGAGAATCAAGCAATGATCAAGTATGGCACGCCCCGAGTGACACTAGAACCTCGCGCAAAGTGACAAAAGTGGTATCGCACGAGTAATGAAGGAAGGAACGTGTGTTATTTTCGTGCCAAGCCGCGGCGTTGGCAACTTGTTAGAGGAACTTCATCGATATCCGTCTTGAGAAGGAACATTCGACGAATGTTTCTGCGAGGGGAGAATGTTATACCCCGTAGTTGCAGGGTATGTATGTGAGGACGTACGTACGAGAGTACGGCAGAATTTTGAAAAGAAAGAAAGATGTGAGTTTCGACGGAAAAGTTTCCGTTTTTTTTGTGAAGAAAAAGGTTCGTTAATGAGAATTGGATTCCCAGATTTGGTATATGGGCTTCTTAAATTATATTAGAATTTTGAGATTTTATTTTCGGAAATGGTCACGTGGGGCCCACGGAGAAATTTACTGTTGTGGGCCCGCTTGTTTTTGAGATTTCCTTTATTTTGGATATTTTCTAAGACGAAATATTCTGGGCGAATCGGGGGGCGACACGTGTCACCCCCATGTGGCACCCTTGGCCGAAATATTTATTGTGCACAACACCCGATTAGAGTCGTTTTTCGACGAAACGTTTTACTAAGCTTACGAAGGGAAAATTCCGGCTATGTCATTTAGTATTTTTGCGGATTTTTCCGAGAGACGAAATGTTTTGGACCAACGAGAGGGCAACACTTGACACCCTCTCATTGGTGGACTTGAGGGCGGAATTAGGGCCGAATGGATGGGCAAGTTGTGTAGATATTTGTGAGGGATTTGTGGAGTAGGGTTAGGGTGCACTTGGCTTGATCTTGGCCTTACACTTGCCTTGCACATGGCTTAATCTTGGCCATTGGTTGGCTTTTGGTTTTCCTATAAATACCCCCCCTTAGTGATGAACTTATTCATCCACTCCTCACTTTGTCTAAGCCTTGAAAACTCTCCTCCCCTCGAGTGTTCTCGCCCAAAGCCTTCCTCCCCTTTGAGTGGCCTCAGGCCGAGAGCCTCCCTCCCCTTGAGGTGCTAGCCGGGTACCCCATAGCCTAGTTGTTTCGTATAATACCCTCCTCGTGGTATTGAAATACTTCTCCAAGTATTGTTATAATGCCCAAAATACCTTAGCCTTTACCTTATAGTTTTCCAAAAGTTACCTCTATACGTAGAGCAGGAAATACTACCTTTTGTCCTTTAAGTCTCAAACCGAAACCCTAAGGAAATCTTCATAGTTGGTTGAAGTATGTAGGTAAGTTGGTTAGAACTTCTAAGGGTTGTTAGGAGCGGATTGGAGCGCACTGAGTAGGAGCTAAACCTTGCTCAGGATCTCCTTTTATAGCGGATAATTTTGGGCTTGTCGAGGTAAATATTCTTGTCCCCTTATTGTAATTGGAGATTACATGTTGTAGGATTATATATTTGAAGTATCCTATATATAGAACTGAACATAGCTTCCGTCAATGACTTTTGACTTCAGACTGAATTTAAAGTAGAGAATCGAATCAGTAATTACATAGGGTATCAGACATGAGACTTGTAGCATTGTGTTGTAGAATTGTACACGCCCGGTTAGACGTGCAAACCTCGGTTGGCTTGGTAGCCTACTCGATAGAGGAGGAGATTTACGCTGCATGCGGGGAGTCTGCCAATTTTCTCAGAGAATATGGAACCGTGCGGTTAGAAGTTAATAGACGTTTGTGGCCTTATAGGTGGAAGTACTGCGAGTAGCGTATTCTACTTAAAGAGTGGAACGGCTAGCCAGGTTACAGTACTGTGGAGCGTTTTGCTTATTGTCGATAATCGTCGCGAGGTATGTGAACCTCTTCCTATCCTTCTAGCATGATGCTTTGTAAACTATGTAGTACGGTGACGCATACGTGTTAAATGGGTGGGTTAGTTTAAAACATAGGGTGTTATAATAGCTTTATGGGAAGTTAGTTATAACGACTCTATGTAGGTAAAAGATTGGTTTATTGATTGTAGAAGTTAAGAGACTTGATCTTGAAAGATAAGAGACTTAACTTGTTTTACTTGGTTATTAACATTTTGTTAAATGTGTTGTGAAACCTCATTCGCGAGTAATGAGTACTTGGTTTTAAAAAGGATAATGTTTTATTGATTTCGGAAATGAGAATAAGTGTCGAACAAACCACAGCAGCGCTAATAAAGGAAAGTGTATTGACAAATAACTAATTGTTATTAAAACAAGAGAAACCTCCATCCGCATAGAAGCTAAGATAAGACAAAATTGTATTACATTTCCTAGATCATGGTCATTGCAGAATAAGATTGTTGTAAACAAGAATAAACGGCTCACGTACAAGACTTATGTTACTCAATTGTTTTAAAAGAGATTAAAACTATGAGTTATGAAACCTTTTAAAATAAGAAACTGGAGCATTTGAAATTAGGCAAACTTGAACGCTTGGAAAATAATGTTGTTACTTGATTTTACAAAAGGGAGTATTTTGGTTTACCTAAAAACGCGAGTCACTCTATTTTTATACTACTGTATCGGGTGACCTTTATGAAAGGAATGGATCTCTTAAAAGGAATTTAACGTGACGTAGTACTTTGTGGTTAAAACCCGCACTTTGATACAAAATGGAAGTACCTTGAGTTGTGTGTAACTTGCCTATGCTTGTTATTGTGTAACTCGCCATGCTTGTTGTGATAGACTTTGTTGTGCAAGTGTTGATATCGGTGACTTCGGGAAGGAGAGGATCTTTTTATGAAAGTCTAGAAGTATGGTAATTTGCTTGAGCTTGTTTGTGATAGCCTGGTTGTGCGGTATATTGTTATTTAGGTCACAGGGACATGTCTACACCGACGCACTCTCGGGCATGTGGTCACGCGGGCTTGATCACCCAAAGATATTGTTGTTGAGGTTGTACGGGCATGCCTACACCGAGGTAGAATTCCGGGTATGTGGCCACGCGCATTATTATTACTGTTGCATCATGGACATGTCTACACCGATGCAGAATTCCGGGGGCATGCGGCCATGATGCGAACATGATTGATGTGGTGGGCGTGAGACCCATAGTTATATTTGAGTAATGGCTTGAGGGCGTGAGTCCCTGACTTGACTTGACTGCTTTTATGTTGCATCAGATATTGGTTATCATACATGTCTCTGTTTTATATGATCATATGATTTAACCGCAGATTTTCGCCACATACTTGGTACTGTTGTTATCGACTCTCCTTCGGCCGCGCTCATGCCGCAGTAGAGGTACACCAAAGTTGATTCTCGCCTGTGGTCACAGCCGTTGGGAAGCTCCGCTTTCTCCGAGGCTTATCTTTGGTATGTACTGAGTTGTAGGTTCTTGTATAGTCGTGGTATGGCGGGCCCCGTCCCCATGTTGTATAAAAACTCTGTGAGGTCAGAGTATCACAAGTGTGGTTTGTAAAAAGGATTAAACTGCTCGCTTTGAAAGAGTTGTTTATATATATTTTATTTGAAGTGTAACCGCTTGGTTGACTGCTTTATGATCATATATCTTGCTTCTTGTTTAAATTTTATATTCCTGGTTTTCTCGATGTTGTATCACTAGGTGCCCGGTAAGACACGATCCACGCCCGGATCGGTCGTGACAACAATCTCGCTAGTAATCGCCATCTCCTCAGAACCCATCTCTCTCGCATGTGCCGCGGACTCGAGGCGCAGTATCGTGGTCTCTGCTGGGCCGGCGGCGTCGTGGAACTCGCCGTCTGAGGTATCGCCTCGGGTATAGGCTGGGACTGGGCCCTCGTGGCCCTCGGTGTCCTACTAGCAGCTCCCTCGGCTGCCTTACCCTTCTGGGCCCGGGTTGCCTTGCGTGGAGCCATAACTGATACAGAAAAGAAATACGTTAGAAGGGTCCAACTTATAACACAACTCTAAGGCACGATCTCAGAGTGAGAAGAATGGAAACCAATCCTAAATATCCTATAGCCTCCTGATTATTGGTGTGGTGCACAACACACCGATAATCAAGACTCTACTAGATACGGTCTATAGACACTTTCCGAGGATTAATCGCTCGATACCACTTTTGTCACGACGATCCCAAGCCTGGATCGTGCCTTACCCGGGCACCCAAGTAGACATACATCAGAGTAATCAGCGGAAATATAACAAACAAGACATGAAACAATATGAAATTAGACATAGTTTATCCAAGAAAGAGTTGCCTTTCGGCATGTATATACATAAAGAGTGAACAGTTACATCCCAACTTTACAACAGACTACTGCACTTAGAATGTAAACAACTATGGCGGACAGGCCCCGCCATACCTCGAATGTACAAAATATCTACAACATACTGGAGAGTCGCACTAAAAGTCGAGCCTCCGAGAAATGGGCTCTCGACACTGCAGTAAAGATCCTAAGAATGAGGATCTACCACCGCTTTCTTACTCGCGCATGAACGCAGCCCTCGAAGGAGGTCGATAACAGTACCAAGTATGTGAAATCAGAAAGCATCAAATGAAATCAAAGCATTTTAAAACCACTTACAAATACAACTAATTCAACCGCATATAGTGCCACAAAGATAAACAAGAGCAAAATAGATATAATGTAATCGGTCATTTCTAGGCCGCTAATGATCAAGCAAGGCCAATCACCTATAGTATCATTATGCGAGCCTATTCTCGACTCGCACCGCATGATAGACCACCTAGGTCCGCATTGAGGTATTCTCAGACGGGGTAGCTAACCTCGGCATTCAGAACGACTGCCCGGCCCCGCATCGTGCCTTACCCCGCACCCTAGTGATACAACATCGAGAAAACCACGGAAAATAAAACATGAGTCATGAAACAAGAGATATAATAATAAACAAAGCAACCAAAACGGCTGTTTCAAGATATACATAAAACCCGAATGCTTTAATCTCTTACAACCCCGCCACAAAGAAGCATTTCATGCACTTAAGATTTACAACGACTATGACGGTGGCCCCGCCATACCCCGAATGTACAAGAACCTACAACTCGTGGAACACATACCAAAAGATAAGCCTCCGAGAAACGGAGCTTCCCAATACGCTGAATCGTGATCCTAAGAGCGGGATCCACGATCGATGTACTTCTACCGCGGATGAACGCACTTCGGGCGAGGTCGCATAACAGTACCAAGTATGTGAAATCAGAAAATATCAGAATGAAATCATACTAGTCTATATAAAGCAGAGACATGTATGATAACCAAACTACGCTTCACAACATAAAAGCAAATATATCCAAATGTGACTCACGCCTCAAGTCATCACTAAATATAACTACGGGTCTCACGCCCACAACATCAATCATGTTCGATCACGGCCGCATGCCCCCGAATCAGATCGGTGCAGACATGTCCATGATGCAACAATAATACCAATGCCCTACGGCCACATGCCCCTGAATTCTACCTCGGTGTAGACACGCCCATGTGACATCAACAATAATATATCGTGATCAACCCCGCCGCACGGCCACACGCCCCGAATTCTACCTCGCAGACATGTCCATGTAACCACAATAACAATATATCGGGTAATCAACCCGACCGCACGGCCGCATGCCCCTGTATTCTCAGACGGCAGACACGCCCATGTGACATCAACAACAAGACAAGAATCAAAATGGAAACATACCCGTGGAATTCTCCATCACCGCCAAAGACGCCCAAGTAAGTTCTCAACAAGTCGACCGCCTCTATCGAGAGACGCCAGAATACGTAAATACCACACTTGCACAACAAAGGCTATCATCACAAGCATAGGCAAGTTTCACAACAACAAGCATAGGCAAGTTTCACAACAACAAGCATAGGCAAGTTTCACACAACTCAAAGTACTTTCATTTATGCCAAAGTCCGGGTTTTTAACCCCAAAGTACTACATACGTTAAGTTCTTTTAAAAGAGATCCATTTCTTTTATAAAAGTCACCCGATACCCGTAGTATTAGAATGACCAACCCACCTTCCTTTTCAAAACCAAGTAACAACATTCTTTTCCTAAGTTCCAGTTTGCCTAGTTTCAATTACTCAAGCTTCTCATTTTCAAATGGTTTCATAGTTCCCAAACTTAATCACTTGATTCCTTTTTAGAACAATTGAGTAACATATGTCATATATGTGAGTAGTTTATTCTTGTTTATAACGATCTTATTACAAAGAAATCATGATCTAGAAAATGTAATATCATTTTGTCTTATCTTAGCTTCTATGCAGATGGAGGTTTCTACCGGTTTTAATACAACACATCATTATTCAATACATTTTCCTTTATTAACGCCGCAGTTGGTCCTGTCGATACACATTCTGATTCCCAAATCAAGAAACATTATCCCTTTAAAAACCAAGTACTCATTACTCACGAATGAGGTTTCACACAAACATCCACATTAAAACAAATAAGTTAAGTCTCTTATCTTATAAGATCAAGTCTCTAACTTCTAACATCAAGAAACCATTTTCACTTACATAAGGTCGTTATAACTAACTTCCCATAAAGCTATTATAACACCCTATGTTTTAAACCAACCAAATCACTTAGCACATGTGACGCTCACCGCACTACATAGTTCACAACAATCATGCTAGAAAAGATAGGAAGAGGTTCACATACCTCGCGACGATTTATCGACAATAAGCAAAATGCTCCAAGTACTACAACCTCGCTAGCCCTTTCCACTCCTCGAGTAAAATACGCTACTCTTAGTACTTTCACCTATAAAGGTCAAAACGCCTATTAACCCCAAAACACAAGTTTCTATCTTTCTATAGAAAATTCAAAGACTTCTCCCGCAATAAACAGAAATCTCCTCCTCTATCGAGGCCGCTACCAAGCCAACCAGTGTGGGGTTTACACGTCTACCCGGACGTGTACAATTCTACTCAGTAATACTACACAAGTCTACTGCAATACAGTCCTATGTAAATACAGTTCAGTTCAGTTCTTTATTCTTCAGGCTTAAGTCAAAAGACATTGCCGAATACTAAGTATAGTTCCATATACAATATACTTCAACTATATATTCTAACAAACATGTAATTTCCAATTACAATAGAGGGACAAGATAATTACCTCGACAAGCCCAAAATTATCCAAGTTATAATGTCGATCCTGAGCAAGGTTTAGCTCAATTCATGCCCAAACCACTCCAAACAACCCTTAGAAGTTCTAACCAACTTCTACTCAAATACTTCAACCAACCATGAAGATTTCCTTAGGTTTCTGTTTGAGACTAAAAGGACAAAAGGTAGTATTTCCGACTCTACGAAAGAGGTATCTTTGGAATACTACAAGGTACAAGGCTAAGGTATTTTGGGCATTATAACAATACTAGGGAGTATTTCAATACCACATGAGGGTATTATATGAAAACAACTAGCAGTGTGGGTACCCTACCACTAGCACCACAAAGCTGGAGGACTCTCTACCAAAGGCCTTAACTAGGGAGGGGCTCTTGGACGAGAGTCAAACAAGAGGAGAGGAAGGATAGCAAGACTTGGAACATTTTGACGAATGAAGTCTTCTGCCAAGCGGTATTTATAGCAAAACCAAAAGCCAACCAACGGCCAAGATCAAGCCATGTGCAAGGCAAGTGTAAGGCCAAGATCAAGCCAAGTGCACCCTAGACCCTACTCCTTAAAACCCTCACAAATATCTACACAAATATCTACCACAACTCGCCTCAATTCGGCCAAGTCGCCCCACACGCTTCCATGCGCGGTGACACATGTCACCCTCCCGCTGGTCCGTAATGTTTCGCCTCTCTAAAAATCCGCAAAAATACAAAACGACATAGCCGGAATTTTCCTTCGCAGTTACGCAAAACGCTTCGTTTAAAAACGACTCTAACCGTGTCATGCACAAATGTAAAATCGCTGCGGTGCCACATGGGGTGACACGTGTCGCCCCGATTCGCCTGCAATATTTCGTCTTCCAAAATATCCAAATTACCTGGAATCTCAAAAACAAAGCGGGCCCCACAAAATCAGAATTTCTCCCGTGGCCCCACGTGACCATTTCCAAAATAAAACCTCAAAATTCTAATATAATCTATGAAGTCCAAATACCAAATTTGGGAATCCAACTCCCATTAACGAACCTTTTCTTCACAAATAACCTAAACTTTTCCGCGAAACTCACATCTTTCTTTCTTTTCAAAATTTCTCGCACGCACGTCCTCACATACATACCCCGCAACTACTGGTATAACATTCTCCTCCTTAGAAACATTCATTCCGAATGTTCCTTCTCAAGACGGATATCGATGAAGTTCCTCTAACAAGTTGCCAACGCCACACCGCCACGAGATAACACACGCTATCTTCCTCCCTTACTCGTACTCTTCTCGAACACTCGAACTCTCCCAAGACGTACCATACTTCACCATTACTGCTCGAAAATCTCCGAGTCACTACCTCCAAACTTGGTCATCTTACTAACCTCAAACTTCTTAAGGCCATTCCCCTTTACGAACCGCTCGTCGAACGCGCCCACGAACTCATACGTTGGTCACACAAACTTGGGCCTAGCATCCTCGTGACTCCTACCACCGCGACCACCCAGAACGACCCACCCCAAACCGGTTACGGGTTGACCCGCAAATGGTCCTCAACCCGACTTCAACCGCTACGAACTCTTGTTCCCGATCCGAACAATCTTACTAATTCACATCATGAAAGCTACCACTTCCATCTCACACTACCCACTGACTTATCACACAAATAAATCCCACGATACCACTACTCGATAAGGGTCAAACATAAAATAAATCTTTAATCTCAAGACGACCTTACCCCTAAGGTCTCAGTCGTGACATAGTCTAAGGTTCACACTCACCACGCCCCCATACGTAACCTCCCAACTAAACATGTTTTCAAACTCACAATTAACACAACGCTTATTCGCATAGCACACAATAATGAGGCCATCATAACAAGCATACCAAAACTCTAGAGGGTTAAGGATAAACCCGGCTACCGCTCCACTCTAATCATAGGCCTCGCGCAGGCATAATCAGTAGGCGCGGCGAACCACCATCGATCCTAGAGGTCGAGTCAGAACATCCGTGCTACCCTGGCCTCGACAAGCTTCGCAAATGGCCCCGCTGGCCGCAAAATAACAAGCTCCCCGCACCACGACACTTCAAATGCGGTCTACCACATCGACCACACCGAGGTAGGGTGACCGTGATCCGCCAACACCCTTACTTCCTCGAAACTCAACCTCGAGCCCCGACCGCCCCGAATACTCAAGGTCGTGGAGGACCACTGCACCAAGCGGAGGTACAAAACTAGTATGTCACGAGGCGGTCCGCCTCGAAAGTCACCAAAGGACCTCGTTGTTCGCCCTCTTCGCTGATTCGTCATTCCGTCGACCTCTCCGTGCCTCACATCCTGCCAGATGAGCTCGCACGCGCAATGTCCATGCCCACCAAGAGCTACTCCCGAACATGCCTCCGACATGTAATCATCGAGCCTCAGAATATATCGGTGCACTCGATCCTCCATACTAGCTACCAACGCCGACGCATCGCCAATGAGTCGAACTCACATTGTACTCCCGAACCGCACGCCCGCCTCGCCTAAGCATCAAAATCTGCTTACCCGCGCCCTCCTCATCCGCGAGGCAAGAAGTGCGTGAGGAAAGCCCCAAAACTCATCCCATACCGCTGGAGGTGCATGCTCTCCCGAAAGCTCCCATGAATCAAACCAATCGATCAGTATCACGCACCGATGCGAACCAAAGGTCACACTCGGTCTCAAGCCTTGATCACCCGTGATGATCCGTCAGAATCGCCGGATGAACTCCTCGCGATCATCCTCGTGCCTCACCCATAAAACTCGCGCTACAACTCGTAAAGTCCCGTAGCCTCAAACTATTCGCCGGGGTGAATCCATCAGCATCGAACTGAATCACAGATTCACTTATCTCATATCTGCCACGACTCGCCAAGAATCGGGCCATCTCTTGTAACCCATCTCCTCCGCCTCTGCATCGTAGGATCGAGGCTCGTGTATCGGTCTCAGCAGCCATGGCCGCGCTCTAAATCGCTGGGCCGGGCGGCGTACAAAACCCGCCGCTCAAGCACAACTCGTGTATCGCTCGGCTCGCGCTCGCACTTCTCAGATCTCACTAGCGGTTCCTCTACTGCCTTGCCCTTCGTGGCTCGTTGCTTGCGCGAGGCATAATCGTAAAAACGAGATACGCCGGGGTCCAACTTACAACACAATTTCTAAGGCACGATCTCTGAATGAGAAGAATGGAAACTAATCCTAAATGTCCTATAGCCTCCTCGATTATAGATGTGGTACACAACACACCGATAATCAAGACTCTACTAGACACGGTCAGACACTTTCCGAGGATTAACCGCTCGATACCACTTTACCTGCCTGCCCTACATCGTGCCTTACCCTGCACCCTAGTGATACAACATCGTAGAAAACCAATGAAAATAAAACATGAGTCATGAAACAAGAGATATAATAATAACAAAGCAACCAAAACGGTTGCCTTCAGATATACATAAAACTCCGAATAGCTTTAATCTCTTACAACCCCGCCACAAAGTGCATTACTACTGCACTTAAGATTTACAACGACTATGACGGACAGGCCCCGCCATACCCCGAATGTACAAGAACCTATAACTCAGTGGAACACATACCAAAAGATAAGCCTCCGAGAAACGGAGCTTCCCAATACGCTGAATCGTGATCCTAAGAATGGATCCACGATCGATGTACCTCTACCGCAGATGAACGCAGCCCCAAGGAGGTCAAGACAACAGTACCAAGTATGTGAAATCAGAAAATATCAGAATGAAATCATACTAGTCTATATAAAGGTGAGACATGTATGATAACCAAACTACAGCTCACAACATAAAAGCAATATATCCAAATGTGGACTCACGCCTCAAGTCATCACTCAAATATAACTACGGGTCTCACGCCCACAACATCAATCATGTTCGCATCACGGCCGCATGCCCCGAATTCAGACGGGTAGACATGTCCATGATGCAACAATAATACCAATGCCCCACGGCCACACGCCCCTAATTCTACCTCTGTAGACACGCCCACGTGACATCAACAATAATATATCGGGTGATCAACTCGCCGCACGCCACATGCCCCTAATTCTACCTCTGTAGACATGTCCATGTAACCACAATAACAATATATCGTAATCAACCCGACCGCACGCCGCATGCCCCCTAATTCGTGACGGCAGACACGCCCATGTGACATCAACAACAAGACAAGAATCAAAATGGAAACATACCCGTGGAATTCTCCATCACCGCCAAAGACGCCCAAGTAAGTTCTCAATAAGTCGACCGCCTCTATCGAGACGCAGAATACGTAAATACCACACTTGCACAACAAAGGCTATCATCACAAGATAGGCAAGTTTCACAACAACAAGCATAGGAAAGTTTCACAACAACAAGCATAGGCAAGTTTCACACAACTCAAAGTACTTTCATTTATGCCAAAGTCCGGTTTTTAACCCCAAAGTACTACATACGTTAAGTTCTTTAAAAGAGATCCATTTCTTTTATAAAAGTCACCCGATACGTAGTATTAGAATGACCAACCCACCTTCCTTTTCAAAACCAAGTAACAACATTCTTTCCTAAGTTCCAGCTTTGCCTAGTTTCAATTACTCAAGCTTCTCATTTTCAAATGGTTTCATAGTTCCCAAACTTAATCACTGATTCCTTTTAGAACAATTGAGTAACATATGTCATATATGCGAGTAGTTTATTCTTGTTTATAACGATCTTATTACAAAGCATGATCTAGAAAATGTAATATCATTTTGTCTTATCTTAGCTTCTATGCAGATGGAGGTTTCTACCGGTTTTAATACAACACATCATTATTCAATACATTTTCCTTTATTAACGCCGCAGTGGTCCTGTCGATACACATTCCGATTCCCAAATCAAGAAACATTATCCCTTTAAAAACCAAGTACTCATTACTCACGAATGAGGTTTCACACAAACATCCACATTAAAACAAATAAGTTAAGTCTCTTATCTTATAAGATCAAGTCTCTTAACTTCTAACATCAAGAAACCATTTTCACTTACATAAGGTCGTTATAACTAACTTCCCATAAAGCTATTATAACACCCTATGTTTTAAACCAACCAAATCACTTAGCACACGTACGCCTACCGCATTTACATAGTTCACAACAATCATGCTAGAAAAGATAGAAGAGGTTCACATACCTCGCGACGATTTATCGACAATAAGCAAAATGCTCCAAGTACTACAACCTTGCTAGCCCTTTCCACTCCTCGAGTAGAATACGCTACTCTTAGTACCTTCACCTATAAAGGTCAAAACGCCTATTAACCCCAAAACACAAGTTTCTATCTTTCTATAGAAAATTCGGAAGACTTTCCCGAACAAACAGAAATCTCCTCCTCTATCGAGGCCGGCTACCAATCCAACCAGTGTGGGTTTACACGCCTACCCTGACGTGTACAATTCTACTCAAGAATACTACACAAGTCTACCGCATACACCCCATGTAAATACTCATTTACTTTATTCTTCAGGCTTAAGTCAAAAGACATTGTCGAATACTAAGTATAGTTCCATATACAGTATACTTCAACTATATATTCTAACAAACATGTAATTTCCAATTACAATAGAGGGACAAGATAATTACCTCGACAAGCCCAAAATTATCCAAGTTATAATGTCGATCCTGAGCAAGGTTTAGCTCCACCGCGCGCTCCAAACCACTCCAAACAACCCTTAGAAGTTCTAACTAACTTCTACTCAAATACTTCAACCAACCATGAAGATTTCCTTAGTGGTTTGGTTTGAGACTAAAAGGACAAAAAGTAGTATTTCCGGACTCTACGTATTGAGGTATCTTTGTAATACTACAAGGTAAAAGGCTATGGTATTTTGGGCTTTATAACAATAGTCGGAGATGTATTTCAATACCACTAGGGAGGGTTATTATACGAAAACAACTAGGCTGGTGTGGGTACCCCATGCTAGCACCACAAAGGGGGAGTGGACTCCTACCAAAGGCCTTAACTAGGAGTGGCTCTGGACGAGAGTCAAACAAGAGGAGAGGAAGGATAGCAAGACTTGGAACATTTTTGACGAATGAAGTCTTCAAGCCATGGTATTTATAGAAACCAAAAGCCAACCAACGGCCAAGATCAAGCCATGTGCAAGGCAAGTGTAAGGCCAAGATCAAGCCAAGTGCACCCTAGACCCTACTCCTTAAAACCTCACAAATATCTACACAAATATCTACCACAACTTGCCCTCACTCGCCAAGTTGCCACACGTTTCATTGCAGGTGACACACGCCACCCTCCCGTTGGTCCGTATGTTTCGCCTCTAAAAATCCGCAAAAATACAAAACGACATAGCCGAATTTTCCTTCGCAGTTACGCGAAAACGCTTCGCCGAAAAACGACTCTAACCAAAGTGTCAGCACAAATGTAAAATCGCTGGCGGTGCCACATGGGGTGACACGTGTCGCCCGATTCGCCTGAATTTCGCCTTCCAAAATATCCAAATTAAAATCTCAAAAACAAATGCCTCACAAATCAGAATTTCTCCCGTGGGCCCCACGTGACCATTTCCAAAATAAAACCTCAAAATTCTAATATAATCTATGAAGTCCAAATACCAAACTGGGAATCCAACTCCCATTAACGAACCTTTTCTTCACAAATAACCTAAACTTTTCCGAAAACTCACATCTTTCTTTCTTTTCAAAATTTCGCCAGACTCGCACGCACGCCCTCACATACATACCCCGCAACTACGGATATAACAAAGATCAACTCGACTCCCGCAGTCCGCATAGTCACACGCATCGCATGAGGTATTCCTCGTGACGGTAACACACCCGAGTGATCATCCCGAACTCCCGCATCCGCATAGGTCACATGCACCGCATTTAGGTATTCCTCGTGACGGGGCGCTAACCCTGCATAACAAGTCGTGTAAGTGATATAATATCAGACAACCGCTATCGTTAAACAACATAAGCACAACAAGGGAACCCTTTACACAAATGTTACAAGACACTAACACACGTAGATCATACTATGTCTACTTATCAAACCAACTTATCATACCTTCGTAAATCATTTATAAGGCTTTTATAAACAAATAAGTAAACTGCTTCTCTTATCTTTCTTAAGTCGTTATACGTAACTTCCCATAAAGCTAGTATAACACTTAAGCTTGTTGAAAAACCAAGTATTACTTTTCTTCAAAATGATTCATAACTCTTTTGAAATACTTCAAGATTCTTATTATTTAAAACTCAAGTCAACAGACATCAGAGTAAAACCAATTTTAGTTAATACACGACGCTCACCGCATCATATATATATATCAAAAATATCATGCTCAAGAGGATAGGAAGAATCACATACCTCCTCGGCGAAATCCACCTGCCAAGTCGAATATGTCGCGCGCAGAGTATCAACCTATAATAGTCAAATACGTCTATCAACGTCTAGACTACTCTGTAGAATATTCTAAGCAGAGGGTTCTCTATTCTACGGATTATGTTATGAAAGATAAGTAAGTTATATGATAAAGGGTATTTACATAGGACTGTATTTACAGTAGACTTGTATAGTTTACCGGGTAGGGAAGTGCTGCCCGATTTTCCGTAGAATAGAGAACCCTCTGCTTAGATTATCCTACAGAGTAGTCTAGACGTTGATAGACGTATTTGACTATTATAGGTTGATACTCTGTGCGCGACATATTCGACTTGGCAGGTGGATTTCGCCGAGAAGGTATGTGATTCTTCCTATCCTCTTGAGCACGATATTTTAAAGTATATATATAGTACGGTAGACGATACGTGTTAATCGAACATGGTTTTACTTGACGTCTTTTGACTTGAGTCTAAATAACAAGAATGTTGAAGTATTTCAAAGGAATTATGAATCATTTTTGAAAGAAGAGTAATACTTGGTTTTTAAACAAAAGCTTAAGAGTTATACTAGCTTTATGGGAAGTTAGGTATAACGACTAAAGAAAGATAAAAGTAACGCTACTTATGTGTTTATAAAAGACTTGTATTGATTTCCGAAAGTACAAATGAGATGGTTTGTTGAGTAGACATATTGTGATGCTATGTGTGTTAGTATCTTGTAAACGCTTGTGTAAAGAGGTTATTCTTATTTGTGCTTATGTTGTTTAACGATAAACCGTTATGCTAGTATTACATCACTCACCTCGACATGATATACCGGGGTTAAGCCCTCCGACGCGGGTAAACTCGTGCAGGGACTATGATTCGAGAATACCTACGCGGGTCCAGGGACCTATGCGAGCTACGAGAGTTCCGTGTTAGCGCGTCCATGTGATCATGCGCCTATGTGGCTACGCGACTACGAGTCCAGACGATGCCGGTGAGTAGCTACCCTCGACGCGGGAATACCTCACGCGCCTAGGTGGCTTTATGCGACTACGGAGTCCGTGATTAGGCATGCATAATGATACTATGGGCGATTGGCCTTGCTTCAATCATTCGCAGCTTAGAAAAGACTCGCTACTTTACCGTTGTTACTTTGTTTGTGATGGCACTATGCGCGGTTACATTGGTTATTTCGCATATATTTGTAAAATTGGCTTTAAATGATATGATTTCATTTAAGTACTTTACAGTTTCACATACTTGGTACCTGTTGTACTGACCTCCTTCGGGGGGCTGCGTTCATGCCGCAGGTAAGGGAAAGCAGGTGCTAGATCCGCATCCTTAGGATATTTTGCTTTGGTGTCAGGAGCTCCATCTTCTCCGGAGGCTCGACTTTGTATGGTTCTCCACGATGTTGTAGATGTAACGACTGCCCGGCTGCATCGTGCCTTACCCGGGCACCCTAGTGATACATACATCGAGAAAATCAGCGAACATAAAACATGAGTCATTTAACAAGGGATATAATAAATAAACAAAGCAACCAAAAACAATAGCTTGCCTTCAAGATATACATAAAACTCGAATAGCTTTAATCCTTTTACAACCCCGCCCACAACAAGATTACATGCACTTAAGATATACACGACTATGACGACAGGGCTCGCCATACCCCGAATGTACAAGAACCTACAACTCAGTGGAACACCTACTAAAAGATAAGCCTCCGAGAAACGGAGCTTCAAATGCGCTGAATCAGGATCCTATGAGCGAGGATCCACGATCGATGTACTTCTACCGCGGATGAACGCAGCTCAAGGAGGTCGATAACAGTACCAAGTATGTGAAATCTGCATAATATCAGAATGAAATCATACTAGTCTATATAAAGCAGAGACATGTATGATAACCAAACTACAGCTCACAACATAAAACAATATCACTCCAATATAACTACGGGTCTCACGCCCACAACATCAATCAGTTCGTGACATGGCCGCATGCCCCTAATATCAGACGGTGTAGACATGTCCATGATGCAACAATAATACCAATGTCCCATGGCCACATGCCCCCGACTCGTGATCGGTGTAGACATGTCCATGTGACTCAACAACAAGACAAAGAATCCAAATGGAAGCATACCCGCGCGCTACGATCGTGTCGTGATGTCCAAAGGGAAACAATAAGACAACATTCCAAATGGACGATACCCGCGCCACGATCGTGTCGTGATGTCCAAAGGGAAACAATAGGACAAGATTCCAAATGGACGATACCCGCAGCGCCACGATCGTGTCGATGTCCAAAGGGAAATCACAAGGCGATAATCAAATGGAAACATACCCGCGCGCCACGATCGTGTCGAGATATCCAAAGCGATTAACCACAAGACCTTAACCAAATGGAAGCATACCCGCAGCGCCACGATCGTGTCGGTATGTCCAAAGCGATTAACAACAATAATACTATCAACAGAACGCACTGCGGAATTTCTCCGCCACCGCCGCAGACGCCCAAGTAAGTTCTCAACTACCAACCGACTCTATCGAGAGACGCCAGAATACGTAAAACACAACATTTGTACAATAAAGACTATCATCACAAGCATAGGCAAGTTTCACAACAACAAGCATAGCAAGTTTCACACAACTCAAAGTACTTTCATTTTATGCCAAAGTCCGGTTTTCAACCCCAAAGTACTACATACGTTAAGTTCTTTTGAAAGAGATCCATTACTTTTATAAAAGTCACCCGATACCCGTAGTATTAGAATGACCAACCCATCTTCCTTTTCAAAATCAAGTAACAACATTCCTTTTCTAAGTTCCAGTTTGCCTAGTTTCAATTACTCAAGCTTCTTATTTTCAAATGGTTTCATAGTTCCCAAACTTAATCACTGATTCCTTTTAGAACAATTGAGTAACATATGTCATATATGTGAGTAGTTTATTCTTGTTTATAACGATCTTATTACAAAGCAGCCTATGATCTAGAAAATGTAATATCATTTTGTCTCATCTTAGCTTCTATGCAGATGAGGTTTCTACCGGTTTTAATACAACACATCATTATTCAATACATTTTCCTTTATTAACGCCGCAGTTGGTCCGTCGATACACATTCTCGATTTCCAAATCAAGAAACATTATTCCTTTAAAACCAAGTACTCATTACTCACGAACGAATGAGGTTTCACACAACACTCACATTAAAACAAATAAGTTAAGTCTCTTATCTTATAAGATCAAGTCTCTTAACTTCTAACATCAAGAAACCATTTTCACTACATAAGGTCGTTATAACTAACTTCCCATAAAGCTATTATAACACCCTATGTTTTAAACCAACCAAATCACTTAGCACATGTACGCTCACCGCACTACATAGTTCACACATATCATGCTAGAAGAGATAGGAAGAGGTTCACATACCTCGCGACGATTTATCGACAATAAGCAAAATGCTCCAAGTACTACAACCTTGCTAGCCCTTTCCACTCCTCGAGTAATACGCTACTCTTAGTACTTTCACCTATAAAGGTCACAAACGCCTATTAACCCCAAAACACAAGTTTTCTATCTTTCTATAGAAAATTCAAGAAGACCTCCCCGCAACAGAATCTCCTCCTCTATCGAGGCCGGCCACCAAGCCAACCAAGGGGGTTTACACGCCTACCCTGACGTGTACAATTCTACTCAAGAATACTACACAAGTCTACCGCACACACCCCTATGTAAATACAGTCACTGGGCTTCTTTATTCTTCAGCTTAAGTCAAAAGACATTGCCGAATACTAAGTATAGTTCCATATATAGTATACTTCAACTATATACTCTAACAAACATGTAATTTCCAATTACAATAGAGGACAAGATAATTACCTCGATAAGCCCAAAATTATCCGAGTTTAACGTCGCCTCCCGAGCAAGGTTTAGCTCCACTCCACGCGCCCAAACCACTCCAAACAACCCTTAGAAGTTCTAACCAACTTCTACTCACATACTTCAACCAACTATGAAGATTTCCTTAGGGTTTCTGTTTGAGACTAAAAGGACAAAAGGTAGTATTTCCTGACTCTACGAAAGAGGTATCTTTGGAATACTACAAGGTACAAGGCTAAGGTATTTTGGGCATTATAACAATACTGAAGACAACTTTCTACCGCTGGGTAGGCTCGCTAGCACAACTAGGCTAGGGGAGGGTGTTCTCGCCAAGGGCCTCTTTCTAAGGGGAGAAGGGAGTTGGACGAGAGCAACAACAAGTGGAGAGGAGGGATTTCAAGACTTAGACAAAGTGAGGAGTGAATGAATAAGTCTTCACAAGGAGGGTATTTATAGCAAAGCCAAAGGCCAACCAACGGCCAAGATCTAGCCAAGTGCTACACAAGTGTAAGGCCAAGATCAAGCCAAGTGCACCCTAACCCTACTCCACAAATCCTCACAAATATCTACACAAATATCTACCACAACTTGCCCATCAATTCGCCTAGCCGCCTCTTCAGTCCACTAACGAGAGGTGCCAAGTGTTGCCCTCTCGTTGGTCCAAAACGCTCCGCCTCGGAAAAATTCGCAAAAATACTAAATGACATAGCCGAATTTTCCTTCGTAAGCTTAGTAAAACGCTTCGCCGAAAAACGACTCTAATTCCAAAGGCCACAGACAATAAATATTTCGCCAAGGGTGCCACATGGGGTGACACGTGTCGCCCCGATTCGCCTAATATTTCGTCTTCCAAAATATCCAAAATACCGGAAATCTCAAAAACAAAGCTGCTCACAAAATCAGAATTTCTCCCGTGGCCCCACGTGACCATTTCCAAAATAAAATCTCAAAATTCTAATATAATCTATGAAGTCCAATACCAAACTGGGAATCCAATTCCCATTAACGAACCTTTTTCTTCACAAATAACCTAAACTTTTCCGCCGAAACTCACATCTTTCTTTCTTTTCAAAATTTCTCAGACTCTCGACGCACGTCCTCACATACATACCCCGCAACTACGGGTATAACATTCTCCTCCTTAGAAACATTCGTCCCGAATGTTCCTTCTCAAGACGGATATCAATGAAGTTCCTCTAACAAGTTGTCAACGCCACACCGCCAATGCAAATAACACACGTTATCTTCCTCCCTTACTCGTTGTAGACTTCTCGAACACTAGAACTCTCCCAAGACGCACTCATACTTCAGTCATTACTTGCTCCCGAAAATCTCCGAGTCACTACCTCCAAACTTGGTCATCTTACTAACCTCAAACTTCCTTAAGGCCATTCCCGGCCTTTACGAACCGCTTCTGGTCGAACGCGTCCACGAACTCATACGATGATCATACAAACTTGGGCCTAGCATCCTCGTGACCCTACCACCTGGCGGGACCACCCAGAACTGACCCCACCCCAAACCGGGTTACGGGTTGACCCGCAAATGGTCCTCAACCCGACCCCCAACCGCGCCAAACTCTTGTTCCCCGATCCGGAACAATCTTACTAATTCACATCATGAAAGCTACCACTTCCATCTCACACTACCTGTGGACTTATCACACAAATAAATCCCACGCATACTACTACTCTGATAAGGGTCAAAAATAAATCTTTAACTCAAGACGACCTTACCCCTAAGGTCTCAGTCGTGACATAGTCTAAGGTTCACACTTACCATGCCCCCATACGTATCCTCCCAACTAACCATACATTCTAACTCACACATATCACAATGCTATCCGTACATAGCACACAATAATGAGACCATCATAACCAGCATACCAAAACTCTAGAGGGTTAAGGATATACCCGGCTACCGCCCACTCTAATCATAGGCTCACCGCAGGCGCATACCGTAGGCGTGATGAACCAGCCACGATCCCGGCGTCGAGTCAGAACATCCGCGCTTCCTTGGTCTGACAGCCTCGCAAATGGCCCCGCTGGCCGCATGTAAAACAAACTCCCAATCTAGCACGACACTCTCCAAAATGGAGTCTACCACAATGGTCACAACGAGGTGGTGGCTTCACCGTTAACACCCCTCGCTCACAAAATCAACCTCGAGCCCCGACCGCCTCAAGACGGTGGAGGACTACTCAGACCGGTGGGGGTATATAACTAGCTCCACGAGGCGGTCCGCCTCGAAACCACCAAAGGACCTCGCCGCCCCGCCCTCTTCTCGCGATCTGTGTCATTCCGCCGACCCTCCGTGCCTCACATCCTAGCGCATGAGCTCGCATGCGGCAATGTCCATGCCCACAAGAGAAACACCCGCACAAGATTCGCCATATAATCATCAAGCCCTGACGTAGCGATGCACCTATCCTCCATATTCGCAATTAGCGCAGTGGACATATCGAGCCAAAGAATCGAACTCGACATTGTACTTCGACAAAGGCGCCTCTGCCTTAGTAACAAAAATTGCTTACCGCGTTCTCCTTATCTCGCGAGGCAAGAAGTGCGTGAGAAAGCCCTCAAAACTCATCCCATACCGCCGAGGTGCATGCTCTCCCGAAAGCTCCTGAATCAAACCAATCGACGGCAGATCACGCACCGATGCGAACCAAAGGTCACAGACTGCTTCAAGCCTTGATCACCCGTGACGATCCGGTCAGAATCGCCGGATGAACTCCTCGCGATCATCCTCGTGCCTCACCCATAAAACTCGCGGCTACAACTCGTAAAGTCCCGTAGCCTCAAACTATCTCGCCGGCGAACCATCAGCATCGAACCGAATCGCCAGATCCACTGCTCTCATATCTCGCCACAACCTCGCCAATAATCGCCATCTCTCGCGACCCATCTCCCGCCTGCATCGCGGACCGAGGCTCGTGCATCAGAGTCTCATCGCCCATCGCCGCGCTTAAACTCGCTGGTGCCGCGGCGCCGCGAAACCCGCCGTCAAGCACAACTCGTATCGCTCGCTCGCGCTGCACTCTCAGATCTCACTAGCAAGACTCGGCCGCTTTGCCCTTCGGCTCGTTGCTCGCGCGAGGCATAATCGTAAAACGAGATACGCTGTGGGTACAACTTACAACACAAATTTCTAAGGCACGATCTCTGAATGAGAAGAATGGAAACTAATCCTAAATGTCTCAGCCTCCTCGACATAGATGTGGTGCACAACACATCGATAATCAAGACTTACTAGACACGGTTCAGACACTTTCCGAGGATTAATCGCTCGATACCACTTTTGTAACGACTGCCCGGCTCGCATCGTGCCTTACCCCGCACCCTAGTGATACATACATCGAGAAAATCAGCGAACATAAAACATGAGTCATTTAACAAGGGATATAATAAATAAACAAAGCAACCAAAAACGCTTGCCTTCAAGATATACATAAAACCCGAACAGCTTTAATCCTTTTACAACCCCGCCCACAACAAGATTACAGCACTTCTAAGATATACACGACTATGACGGACAGTGGCCCCGCCATACCCCGAATGTACAAGAACCTACAACTCGTGGAACACCTACTAAAAGATAAGCCTCCGAGAAACGGAGCTTCAAATGCTGAATCGTGATCCTATGAGCGAGGATCCACGATCGATGTACTCACTGCAGATGAACGCACTTCTCAAGGAGGTCAAGATAACAGTACCAAGTATGTGAAACTGCATAATATCAGAATGAAATCATACTAGTCTATATAAAGCAGAGACATGTATGATAACCAAACTACGCTCACAACATAAAATACCATCACTCCAATATAACTATGGGTCTCACGCCCACAACATCAATCGTTCGCACATGGCCGCATGCCCCGAATATCGTGACGGTGTAGACATGTCCATGATGCAACAATAATACCAATGTCCCATGGCCACATGCCCCGAATTCGTGATCGGTGTAGACATGTCCATGTGACTCAACAACAAGACAAAGAATCCAAATGGAAGCATACCCGCGCGCTACGATCGTGGTCGTGATGTCCAAAGGGAAACAATAAGACAACATTCCAAATGGACGATACCCGCGGCGCTACGATCGCGGTCGCGATGTCCAAAGGGAAACAATAGGACAGATTCCAAATGGACGATACCCGCAGCGCCACGATCGTGTCGTGATGTCCAAAGGGAAATCACGCGCGATAATCAAATGGAAACATACCCGCGCGCTACGATCGCGGTCGAGATATCCAAAGCGACAACCACAAGACCTTAACCAAATGGAAGATACCCGCGCGCCACGATCGTGTCGGTATGTCCAAAGCGATTAACAACAATAATACTATCAACGTGAACGCATCGTGGAATTTCTCCGCCACCGCAAGACGCCCAAGTAAGTTCTCAACTACCAACCGACCTCTATCGAGACGCGTAATACGTAAACACAACGCTTGTACAATAAAGACTATCATCACAAGCATAGGCAAGTTTCACAACAACAAGCATAGGCAAGTTTCACACAACTCAAAGTACTTTCATTTTATGCCAAAGTCCGGTTTTTAACCCCAAAGTACTACATACGTTAAGTTCTTTTAAAAGAGATCCATTACTTTTATAAAAGTCACCCGATACCCGTAGTATTAGAATGACCAACCCATCTTCCTTTTCAAAATCAAGTAACAACATTCCTTTCCTAAGTTCCAGGTTGCCTAGTTTCAATTACTCAAGCTTCTTATTTTCAAATGGTTTCATAGTTCCCAAACTTAATCACTTGATTCCTTTTAGAACAATTGAGTAACATATGTCATATATGTGAGTAGTTTATTCTTGTTTATAACGATCTTATTACAAAGAAATGATCTAGAAAATGTAATATCATTTTGTCTCATCTTAGCTTCTATGCAGATGGAGGTTTCTACCGGTTTTAATACAACACATCATTATTCAATACATTTTCCTTTATTAACGCCGCAGTGGTCCTGTCGATACACATTCTCGATTTCCAAATCAAGAAACATTATTCCTTTAAAACCAAGTACTCATTACTCACGAATGAGGTTTCACACAACACTCACATTAAAACAAATAAGTTAAGTCTCTTATCTTATAAGATCAAGTCTCTTAACTTCTAACATCAAGAAACCATTTTCACTACATAAGGTCGTTATAACTAACTTCCCATAAAGCTATTATAACACCCTATGTTTTAAACCAACCAAATCACTTAGCACATGTACGCTCACCGTACTACATAGTTCACACATATCATGCTAGAAGAGATAGGAAGAGGTTCACATACCTCGCGACGATTTATCGACAATAAGCAAAATGCTCCAAGTACTACAACCTCTAGCCCTTTCCACTCCTCGAGTAGAATACGCTACTCTTAGTACTTTCACCTATAAAGGTCACAAACGCCTATTAACCCCAAAACACAAGTTTTCTATCTTTCTATAGAAAATTCAAAGACTTCTCCCGCAACAACAGAATCTCCTCCTCTATCGAGGCCGGCTACCAAGCCAACCAAGGGGTTTACACGCCTACCCGACGTGTACAATTCTACTCAAGAATACTACACAAGTCTACCGCATACACCCCTATGTAAATACAGCTCAGCCTGGGCTTTATTCTTCAGCTTAAGTCAAAAGACATTGCCGAATACTAAGTATAGTTCCATATATAGTATACTTCAACTATATACTCTAACAAACATGTAATTTCCAATTACAATAGAGGACAAGATAATTACCTCGATAAGCCCAAAATTATCCGAGTTTAATGTCGCCTCCCGAGCAAGGTTTAGCTCCACTCCACGCGCCTCCAAACCACTCCAAACAACCCTTAGAAGTTCTAACCAACTTCTACTCACATACTTCAACCAACTATGAAGATTTCCTTAGGTTTCTGGTTTGAGACTAAAAGGACAAAAGGTAGTATTTCCTGACTCTACGAAAGAGGTATCTTTGGAATACTACAAGGTACAAGGCTAAGGTATTTTGGGCATTATAACAATACTTGGAAGACAACTTTCTACCAAGGGGGTAGCTCGGCTAGCACAACTAGGCAGTGAGGGGGTGTTCTCGCCAAGGGCCTCTTTCTAAGGGGAGAAGGAGTTGGACGAGAGCAACAACAAGTGGAGAGGAGGGATTTCAAGACTTAGACAAAGTGAGGAGTGAATGAATAAGTCTTCACAAGGAGTGGTATTTATAAGAAAGCCAAAGGCCAACCAATGGCCAAGATCTAGCCAAGTGCTACACAAGTGTAAGGCCAAGATCAAGCCAAGTGCACCCTAACCCTACTCCACAAATCCTCACAAATATCTACACAAATATCTACCACAACTTGCCCATCAATTCTACCTACCGCCTTTCAAGTCCACCAACGAGGTGCCAAGTGTTGCCCTCTCGTTGGTCCAAAACGCCCGCCTCTCTAAAAATTCGCAAAATACTAAATGACATAGCCGAATTTTCCTTCGTAGCTTAGTAAAACGCTTCGTCAAAAACGACTCTAATCCAAAGGTCAGGCACAATAAATATTTCGCCAAGGGTGCCATACGGGGTGACACGTGTCGCCCGATTCGCCTGCATATTTCGTCTTCCAAAATATCCAAAATACCGGAAATCTCAAAACAAAGCTGCTCCACAAAATCAGAATTTCTCCTGGCCCCACGTGACCATTTCCAAAATAAAATCTCAAAATTCTAATATAATCTATGAAGTCCAAATACCAAACTGGAATCCAATTCCCATTAACGAACCTTTTTCTTCACAAATAACCGGAAACTTTTCCGCTAAAACTCACATCTTTCTTTCTTTCAAAATTTCTGCATTTCGCACGCACGCCCTCACATACATACCGCAACTACGGGTATAACAAGAGATATATGTACATTCAGGTATGGCGGCCACCGCCATAGTTGTTTACTTCCTTAGAAGTCTGTAGTCCTATTGTACAGTTGGGATGTAACTTCCAGATTTTGGTTTATATATATATGCTGAAAGGCGACTTTTCTCAGATAAACTGTGTCTCAATTTACATTGTTTCATGTCTTGTTTTTATATTCCGCTGATTTTCTCTGATGTATGACTACTTGGGTTCCCGGGTAAGGCACCAGTCACTGGCCCCGGAACGGGTCGTGACAAAAGTGGTATCAGAGCAGTCAATCCTCGGAAAGTGTCTATAGACCGTATCCAGTAGAGTCTTGATTATCGGTGTGTTGTGCACAACACCAATAATCATGAGGCTATAGGATATTTAGGATTGGTTTCAATTCTTCTCACTCTGAGATCGTGCCTTAGAGTTGTGTTATAAGTCGGACCCCTCTAACGTATTTCCTTTCTTTAACAGTTATGCCTCCACGTAAGGCAACCCGGGGCAAGGTAGCCGAGGGAGCTGCTAGTAGGACACCGAGTCACGAGGGCTCGTGCCCGCCTATACCCGAGACGGCGAGTTCCACGACGCCGCGCCAAAGCAGGTTTAGGCCGCAGCAGTGGGTCGATGAGACCCCAAGACTGCACCTCCACCCACACCGGAGCATGAGATGGGTTACAGAGATGGCCCGCCATCGCCGTGATCGTGGCCGCATACGAGGATAGGCCGGATGCAGCTTCCAGCCCAAAGAAGACTGGTTCACCCGAGATCGGATAGTTTGAGGCTACGAGATTTTCTGAGTTGTAGCCCGCCAGAGTTCTACGGGTCGAGGCCTGAGGATGATCCGCAGGAGTTCATCCATCAGTTACAGAGGATCATGCGAGTGATCAAGGCTTCGGAGACCGAGTCCGTGATCTTCGGTTCGCATCGGCTGCGTGATACCGCAGCTTGATTGGTTTGATTCACTGAGTTATCCGGGAGAGCACGCGTCCCACTACTGGGATGAGTTCTCGGAGGCTTTTCTCAGTCACTTCTTGCCTCCGCAGATGAGGAGGGCACGAGCCGATAGATTTTTTTGCTGAGACAGTGAGGGCGCACAGTTAGGGAGTACAACGTTGAGTTTGATTCGTTGGCTCGATATGTCCCTGCGTTGGTAGCAGATATGGAGGACAGGGTACACCGCTATGTCACCGGGCTAGATGGTTATATGGCCGAGTCTTGTGCGGGTGTGGCTCTTCACCGTGCATGGACATTACCGTGATGCTCATGCACTGATGCGAGGAGCGCAGGTCGACGGGTCGACAGCAAAGAAGCAGGTTAAGGCCAGACGGCAGGTCTTTTGGTAGCTATCCGTGGACGGCCTCAAAGAATCTAGATTTGCGCCACACCACTCGAGCACTCCTACACCGCCTCGTGACAGCTGTGGTATTCGAGGCGGGCACTGTGGCCCCGTGACTTCGACGTCGTGGTAGCAGAGGTGCTAACCGATGGGACCACCTCGCCAGTGCCGATGCGGTAGATCCCATTACGGAATTGTGGTACCGCTCCGGAGTTTGTTTCAGCGGCCAGCCGGTCACTTTGCGAGCTGTCCGACCAAGGGCGCGCAGAGGGGTGGTCACCTGTGTTCTTTCACGGTCTTCTTCATCTCCTACGATTACTCGCCCGAGGGCGTGGTACTCATGGGCCAGCAGGTCGCGCAGGTCGTGGCACGGTCCCAGCTTCTAGCGGTCCTCGAATCGCATTTATGCCTTGTCCACGGCAGACCGTGAGGCCTCACCGATGTCGCCACAGTACTTTATCGCTTCTTGTTGTACGTGTATGCCTTGATAGATCCGGTTCTACTGGCCCCATATATCTCCCCATGTTGCTAGTAGGATAGGGATAGAGCCTGAGTCCATAGACCCTTTCGAGGTAGCTACGCCAGTGGGTGATTCGGTGGTAGCTCGGCGGGTATATGTGGCTTGTCCAAAGGACCATATGCGCCGCCGACTTTGCCGACTTGGTAGAGTTGGATATGACCGATTTCGATGTGATCATGGGTATGGATTGGCGCTTCTTGCTATGCCAATGTAGACCGCAGGAGAGAATGGTACGGTTCCGCTTCCGAGGAGCCGGTTGTTGAGTGGGAGGGGAACACTGTGTCGCCGAAGGGTAAGTTTATTTCTTACCTCAAGGCTAGGAAGATGGTGCAGAAGGGATATATCTACCATCTCATTCGGGTGTTCGATACTGAGGCTGCGGTACCAGATTTTCGATCACGTGGTCGAGAGTTCCCGGATGTGTTTCAGATGACCTTCCGTATCCTCCCGAGAGGAGATAGAGTTTTGTATCGATGTGCTGCCAGACACTCGTCCTATTTCCATTCCGCTATACAGAATGGCACCTGCCGAGTTGAGAGAGTTGAAGGACCAGCTGAGAGATTTGCTGGAGAAGGGCTTCATCAGGCCTAGTGTTTCTCCCTGGGAGCGCCGATATTGTTCGTGAAGAAGAAGCGGACGCCGCTGCGCATGTGTTGATTACAGTGAACAACAAGGTGACCATTAAGAATGATACCCCTTCCCAGGATTGATGATTTGTTCGACCAGTTGCAGGGTGCGAGATGTTTCTCCAAGATTGATCTGCGATCGGGCTATCATCATGTGCGAGTCAAAGAGGCGGATGTCCCTAGGACTGCATTCCGACCAGACGCATTATGAGTTCGAGTCATGTCTTTCGGGTTGACCAATGCTCCGCAGATTCATGGATTTGATGAACCGAGTGTTCAAGCCATTTTTGGACACGCTTGTGATAGTGTTCATTGATGACATCTTGGTTTATTCCCGCCAGAGCGAGCATGCGAGCATTTCGGCGATCTTGGCCGAGAGTTCTCCAGACCAGCAGCTATACGCCAAGTTTTCCAAATGTGAGTTTTGGTGGCTTCGTGGCTTTTCTTGGGCATATTGTCGGGCCGATGGTATTCGTGGATACGCCAAGATCGAGGCGCCAGAGTTGGCCTAGACCTACTACTCCGGCAGTGCGCGCAAAGCTCGGGCCTCGCAGTTACTATCGGTTCGCATAAGTTTGCTTTATCTCGCACCATTGACTAGGCCGACTCGTAAGTCGGCTAAGTTTCAATGGACTGATTCTTGTGAGCGGTGGTTTCCGCCATCGGAAGAGATCGACGGCCGCCTCGTTCTTACTCTTCCGGAGGGTCCAGACGGTTATGTAGTATATTGTGATGCGTCAGGCGTCGGGCTCGGATGTGTGTTGATGCAGCTGGGTAAGGTTATAGCATACGCATCCCGACAACTTAAGAAGAATGAGAGGAACTACCACACCCATGATTTGGAGTTGGCAGCGGTGATTCACGCCTTGAAGATCTGGAGGCACTATTTGTATAGGGTTCATGTGGATATTTATACAGACCACAAGAGCCTCGGATATCTTCACGGAGGAGTCGAACTTACGGCAGACGGTGGTTAGAGTTACTCAAGGATTATGATGTTGATATCCTGTACCCGGGAAGGCCACCGCATGGCGTATGCTCTTAGCCGTAGGTCGATGGGAGTCTATCGATGTGCAGCCAGAAGAGGGCATGGTCCGCGAGTTACATCACCAGCGAGCCTGGAGTCCGATTGATTGATTCGATAGTAGTGGGTTCGAGTTCGAGAGGTTGCCGAGTCTTCCATCGCCGAGAGGTGAAGAGGCAACATTGAGGATCCGGTTTTGACGCGGTATCGTGATACGGCTCTTCGTGAGGGGAAGGGTCCTTTTGAGGTAGCACCTGATGGGGTGCTAAGGTTTGAGGGCAGGTTTTGTGTTCCAGATATTGCAGGACTTCGGCAGCAGGTTCTAGGGGAAGCACACAGCGGGCGTTACTCTATCCATCCGGGGTCGACCAAGATGTACCACGACCTCAGATCTGTGTATTGATGGGATGGCTTGAAGAGGGACGTTGCAGAGTTTGTAGCTCAGTGCCCGTCTTGTCAGCAGGTGAAGGTAGAGCACCAGAGGCCTGGTGGTTTGTTGCAGATGATAGAGATCCCGACCTGGAAGTGGGAGGTGATCAACATGGACTTTATCACAGGATTACCTCGCACTCAGAGGAAACATGATTCTATTTGGGTTATCGTCGACAGGCTGACGAAATCAGCCCACTTTCTTCCCATCAGGACGACTTTTTCGGCTGAGGATTATGCCAGACTTTACATCCGAGAGATCGTCAGACTGCATGGAGTCCCTATTTCTATCATATCAGACAGAGGAGCCCAGTTTACGGCTAACTTCTAGATGTCTTTCCAGAAGGGTCTAGGGACGCAGGTGAGCCTGAGCACTGCATTCCATCCTCGCAGACGGACAAAGCGAGCGCACTATCCGCACTCTCGAGGATATCCGCGAGCCCGTGTTATTGATTTCGTGGTAATGGGAGGATCATTTGCCTCTAGTTGAGTTTCGTGATAATAATATGTCACGACCCACCGGGCCATGACCGTACCTACCGGTACCCTGCCGTATATGTCGAGAATAGCAATGAACATACATAACACATACGTATAAAAGGTAACATCACCGCCACGGTAAGGTGCTTTCCATAAAACATACTTAACAAAAGTATAATAGTACAACTGGTTCTTATAGCCCAAAACATAAATGTGACCACAGCACTTAAAGATATCAATCGTGGCGACAGGCCCCGCCATACCCCGAATATACAAAGTACCTATAGCATCGTGGAAATCCGTACCAAAATAACAAGCGTCCGAGGATGGATCTTCGACCGGAAGAGTGATCCTAAGAATGAGGATCCACACCGCTTACCCTTACCGCGGATGAACGCAGCCCCGGCGGAAGGGTCAAGACACAATATGTACCAAGTATGTAAAGCTGGAAAAATACTGTAATACTGATATCAAGTCTAAAAGCAAGCTGGAGTCATGAAAGACAATAAAATACCTTTTACTGTGCTTTACTAACAATGAGAGTGACAAGTATATATATATAATACTGTATAAAATAGGAGGCTCATGATCAAAACGGGGTACCTCGCCCGTAGTATCAATAAAACCACCCTACTCCTGGGACTATTTCACCCGCATGGGTCCCGTGGACCCGCATGAGGTACTCGTGATCGGCCGCACTCGGCATGGGACTATTTCACCCGCATAAGCCCATAAGGACTCGCATGAGGTATTCCTCGCATCATGGGTAGCAAATCCACGGAACATGTGGTATAACGATCTTGGGGACTTTCCCCTCAGATATACTCTTACCCTGAAGCAGATGGTATAACGATCTTGGGGTCAGACTCGATATACTCTTACACTGGAGCAGATGGTATAAAGATCTTGGGGCTTGCCCCTCAGATATACTCTTAGACTGTAGCAGATGGTATAAAGATCTTGGATCTCGCCTCGATATACTCTACATCAAGCGTATGGTATGACGATCTTGGGCCGCCTCGGACATACTCTTACATCAAGGAGGTGGTATGACGATCTTGGGGCTTGCCCCTCAGACATACTCTTACCCTATCTCAACTGTCATCATATCATAAATAAGTTAAGAAACTTATAACTTCTTTTAGTCTTGTTCATATACTCTCTCATTTTGGTTTACTTAAGGCACTTAATCATATCTTTAATAAAAGAACACCGGGAGTTTAACCCAAGTACTATATGCTTCAACTCTTTCAACAATGATTCTTCTTTATACATAAAAACCTTTGGACAATTGATACCTTAAAATCAATTTGCCTCTTCACATACTTATCTTATTTAGAGAAAATCTCTTCTCATTAACCTTTTATGAAGCTAATAAACCAACTTCCCATAAAGTTGTTATATTAACTCTATACTTTAGTAAAATCATACTTTTTCCCTAACTAAGGGAATTATACATTCTTAAAATGAAACAAGTCATTATATACTTAAAACAAGTAAGAATACCAAATCTTGTACGTCTACCGTACTACATAGTTTCATCTATTCATGCTCAAGAGATAGGAAAGCTTCACATACCTCTTTGGTCAATCCATTTGCCAAGTCCAAACTACCGCAAGTAATATTTCAACCTATAATAGTCATGATACGTTTATTAACCTCTAATCTTAATGTAGAACAATCCAAGTTCAAAGTCACTAAATTCTAAGGAAAATTGGGCAGCATTTCCTTTGTTTCTACTCACTTTGCCACCTTTCTCAAGGCCGAATTTATCATCCAAAACACCACATTTAAGGCTCAATCAATCCAACAATTCAAAGGGGATTTCACACCCAAAATTCTGCCCAATAAGTTTACAACAATTCACTTAACAATTCTAAGGTAGTTTTTAGGCTACAACATGCTCATAATCTCTTCTTAACCCATTCTTCGTATCCAAACCACATTTTCTAGCATGCAATGACTCTAAGTGCATTATTTTACTACCACAAGATCTTTCTTCTAAGCATGCAACACTAGAACTAAATCTAAAGGAAGAAATGTTACCTTAAAGTTTTAGCCAAAACTTATCCCAAATATTGCTAGCTTCCTTGCCAAGAACACCACCACAATAATGCCAACAAGCTAGCTACAAGCTTCCTTTTCTTGTTCTTAACTTTCAGATTTTTCTTGGGTTTTAAGAGAGAAGGAGGAGCTGATTTTTAGAGAGAGGAAGATGTTTGAGAGATGACCAAGTCTACAAGACTTGGTCAATATAAGCCATGCAAGCAAAATCAGATGGGGGGGACACTTGTCACCCTCCCATGGCCTTTTTAAAAGAGAAATCAGACTTTCCTAAGTTTTTCCGCCCAAAATCCCGCTTCTAGCCGGCGCTGAAACCTCCGCCGGCTCTGGACTTTCGCGCCGCCTCGCTGTTCTCGGCGCCGTGGCGCTGAAACGCCGACACCTCGATTTTTAGGCGCCGCGCCCGCCGCTTTGCTGAAACGCATTTCGCCCGATCACTGAACTTGTAACTCTCATAACTTTCTATTCCGACGTCCTATCGACGAACGGTTGGTTGCGTTGGAATCTAGACTCAACGAACTACGCCTAGGCTTTTAAAATACTTAGGAACTCTCAATGAATCGGGTCATAACCCGCCCCAAAGTTGACTAAAACCCGTCCTAATAATCCACAACCTATCCTTTGAAAATTTTAAGTCTTACATGCTTTGTACGCCTCATACGTAGGGTCAGAACTACGGGTATAACATTCTCCCTTAGAAACATTCGTCCCGAATGTTCCTTCTAGGCTTACTCAAATCATATTATCGACATAGACCTCAACTACTCCTTTGCAAAAATAATAAGCTTCACGAGCCACAAATGCACTTAAGCGAATTTATCAATCAAAACTAACAAGCAGAAAGTAGGTTACCCGGAGGTATAGGGAATAAGTGAGGATACTTCTTCATCATATCGCCCTCTCGCTTCCCATGTCATTTCCTCCTGTTGCTCCGCCATAGCACCTTCACTAAGCCACATCTTTCGCTCAAGTCGCCTAACTCGACGATCGAGTATCGCTATGGGACTCTCTCATACGATAACTCCTCCGCTACTTGACATCCTGAACCGGTGCACTCTAGATGGATCTCCAATACATTTCCGCAACATAGACACATGAAAATCGATGCACCGCTCCAAATCGACGGAAGATCTAACTCATAGGCAACCTTGCCTACCCTACGGACAATCTGATACGGCCCAATGCACCTTGGGCTAAGCTTCCCCTTCTTTCCAAATCTCATCACGCCCTTCATGGGCGATACTTTTAGAAAAACCCAATCATTTATCTTGAATTCCAAGTGTCGGCGCGATGATCTGATACGACTTTTTGCCGACTCGAGCCGCCAACAATCGCTTCTGGATAAGCTTCACCTTATCCATCGCTCACGAACTAAGTCCGCCCGACTAATCGGGACTTCTCCCACCTCGAACCAGCCTATCGGTGACTGCACTTTCTCCCATATAAGGCCTCATAAGGCGCCATCCGAATACCGAATGGTAGCTGTTGTAAGCAAACTACAAGAGGCAAATGATCCTCCCACTACCCTCGAATCAATAACACAAGCCCGCAAAGATATCCTCGTTGTGCGGATAGTGCGCTCGCCCGTCGACCGAGGGTGAAACGCCGCATCGAGACTCACCGTGTCCCTAATCCTTCTCAAAAGACCTCCGTAAGTTAGCCGAGAACCGATCCTCTATCCGATATAATCGACACCGACTCGTGCGCCTCACAATCTCTCTAATATATAATCCGCATAGTCCTCACCGAGAACGCTGTTCGATCGGAAGAAAATTGGTGATTTCACACCGCCGACAATCACCCAAATGGAATCATGCTTCTCCGAGTGGTAGGTAGCCCCGTAATAAAATCCATATTTATCACCTCCCACTTCCAAGTCGGAATATCAATAGCTCGCAACCCCACCGGGCTTCGTGCTCAATCTTAACTCGCCGACAATTCGGGCATCGTGCTACGAACTCCGCAACGCCCTCTTTAGGCCATCCCACCAATACACGATTCGAGGTCAAGGTACATCTTAGTCGACCCGATGAATAGAATAACGAGCACCGCGTGCCTCCCCGAATCTGGCCGACGGTCCTCACATCGGAACACACAACCGCCTCAAATCTTAGCACCCCATCAAAGTGCTACTCAAATGCACTCTTCTCCTTCAACAGCGGCATCTCTGCATCGCACCAAAATCGGATCCTCATATCGCCGCTCTTTACCTCCTCGATGATAGAAGACTCGCAACCTCTCGAACCCGAATTCCTCACTATCGAATCAACCAAACGAACCCCAAGGCTCGCTAATGATGCAACTCTGACCATATCTCTCTTCTCGGCTGAACATCGCACGGACTACCCATCGACTGCGACTAAGGGCATCGCAACCACATCGCCTTCCCTGGGTGGTATAGAATATCAACATCGTAATCCTTAAGTAGCTCCAACCACCGTCTTTGCCGCAAGTTCAGCTCCCTCTGGCTGAAGATGTACTGGAGACTCTTGTGGTCTGTGTAAATGTCCACATGAACCCCATATAAATAATTCCTCCAGATCTTTAAAGCATGAATCACCGCTGCCAACTCCAAGTCATGCGTGGGATAGTTCTTCTCATGCTTCCTAAGCTGTCGAGATGCATAAGCTATAACTCTGCCGTGCTGCATCAGCACGCACCCAAGCCCGACACCTGACGCGTCACAATAAACCACATATCCATCTAAGCCCTCCGGAAGAGTAAGAACTGGGGCGGCCGCCAACTTCTCCTTCAAAGAATCGAACTTTCCTCACAAGTATCCGCCCACCGAACATAGCCGCTTCCGAGTCGGCTTAGTCAAAGGTGAAATAGAAGCAAACTTCTACAAACCTCCGATAATAACTCGCAAGGCCCAAAGCCGCGCACTCCGCTTGTAGCTGGTCCGCCAAGTCTTGATCGCCTCAATCTTAGTCAGACAACCCGAATACCGCCGCCCCGATAACATGCCCTAAGAAAGCCATCGACGCCACGAACTCGCACTTCGAGAACTTGGCATACAATCACGGCCTCGGAGGACTCTAATACCGCCTCAAATGATCTCAGATGCTCTCGCTCAGGCGCGAATACACCAAGATATCATCAATGAAAACTATAACGAACATATCCAAGAATGGCTCAACACCCTATTCATCAAATCCATGAATACCGCTGGGCGTTGTCAACCCGGAAAGACATCACCTCAACTCATAGTGCCCATACCGGTCCCGAATGCAGCTTTTGGGATATCTATCTCTCTAACTCGTACTGATGATAACTGCATCCGCAGTCTATCTTGAAAACACTTTGCACCCTGCAATCGTCAAACAAATCGTCAATCCCGGGAGGATATCTGCTTGATAGTCACCTTGTTCACCGTCGTAATCAATACACATACGCAGCTGCCCCATCCTTCTTCTTTACAAACAATAATGGTGCTCCCAAGGAGAAACACTTGGCCTAATAAAGCCTTTCTCCAAAGAAATCTTTCACCGGTCCTTCAACTCTTCACGGCGGGTGCCATCCTCGTATGGCGGAATAGATATCGGTCGAGTATCCGCGCCAAGTCAATGCAAACTCAATCTCCTCTCGTGAGGATACCCTAAGCTCATCCGGGAATACGCCCGAAACTCTCTAACGACCGGATCGATCAAGGTCCTGTACTTCGCCTCGATCGAATACCAACCATATGATAGATGTACCCTTTCCGCACCATCTTTCTAGCCTTGAGGTAAGAAATAAACTTACCCTCTACGATGCAGATTCCCTTCCACTCGATAACCGCCACGAACCGAACCGAACTAATCTCTCTCTACAACCACGTTAGCATAGCAAGATGCTAGCCAATCCATACCCATAATCACATCAAAGTCCTCATATCCAACTCTATCAAGTCGGCTAGAGTCCGACGGCTATCTATAGTCACAGACAAGCCTTATACACTCGCCGGCTACCATCGAATCACTCATCGCGTAGCCACCTCAAAAGGTCTTATGGACTCGGCTCTATCCCTATTCTACCGCAATATGAGGAGATATGTAGGACAAGGTAGAACTGGATCTATCAAAGCATATACATTACAAAGAAGAAACCAATAATGTACCCGTGACGACATCCGCGACGCCACGGTCCCGCTGATCGACATAGCATATATGCGTTCGAGGACCGCTAGAATCGAACCCCTACCACGACCTGCCGCGGCTGGCCGCCCATAAGTACCCTCGCCCGGCGTCTAACCATCGAAGATGAAGATCCCGCAATGCACTTACTGGCTGAACTGTAATGCTCCCGCCGCCTGGGACGGACAATCCTTCTTGGATGGCCTGCCGCCACAAGAGTAACATGATCTCGAACCCATACGCACTTCTCCCGGATGAGACCTACCGCATCGAACGCACCGAGAGGTAGGTGGTCTCGACAGTCCGGCTCTCGCCTCGAAACTCGACGCCCCGAGCCACGACCGCTCTGAATAACCTCGCTGATCGGACCTCCCGCCGGAAATCGAGAAGGAGCACTCGTGTTGGCCGGAAGGTGGACCTAGTTCGCTGCCGAGGCCGCCGCCAAAATCGCCCCGAACCTGATGTTGGCCTCTGGCCGCCCAAATCTAATCGATCCCGCTCTCGCCTCAATCCTCGCGCGTATGCTGCATCTCCGCAATATCCATCCTCGGTGAAGAGCCACTCCTAAGAAAGCGAATCATGTGACGGTTCAGCCCCATCACGTATCTATGAACCCCGCTCGCCATGTCTCGCTACGATGGTGTGCATATCCGCCAAGGAGTCAAACTCCAAGTGTACTCGACGCCTCCCGCCCCGCCTCAAGGTCAAGAACCTATCTACGCGGGCTCTCCTCACCTCGGGAGGCAAGAAGTGGTCTAGGAACGCCTCGTGAACTCCTCCCAATCACCGGAAGAGCATCCTCACCCTCGACAATACCCATGACTCAAACCAGTTCAACGCAATATCGCCAGAACCTGTAGAAGCTAGTATAATGCACTCAGTCCGATGCCCTAAGAACTCGCATGGTCCGTCAGAATCGCTTGACAAACTCCTGCGGATCCTCATCAAATCTCGAACCATAGAACTCGGGTGGGTGACAACCAGAAATCCCGAATCCGTAAATCGCTTGGCTCTGGGTTGGCCGCCGCTTCTCGCTTGGCCGCTCGCCACTACGCTGTCAAGAATCGAACTGCTCTCGTAATCTGCGTACTCGGGCCACTCGCTCGGAGCTGAGGCTCCGCATCGCTGTCTCGAGCCGCCCGCCGCCGAACTCGCTGAGGCCGGGCGACGACGTGGAACTCGCCGCCCTAAACATCATCTCTGGTAAGGATTGGGCCTGTGCCCTCGTGACTCTCCGCGTCCCACTAGCAGCACCCTCAGTTGCCTTGCCCTTCTGGGCCGCGGTTGCCTTGCTTGGAGGCATAACTGATACATAAAGGAAAACATCAGGGGAGATTCAACCTATAACTCAGCTCTATTGCACGATCTTAGAGTGAAAGAATGGAAACCAATCCTAAATATCCTGCAGCCTCCTGATTATAGATGTGGTGCACGACACACCGATAATCAAGACTCTACTAGACACCTCATGGACACTTTCCGAGGACTAATCGCTCGATACCACTTTTGTCACGACTCACTCGGCCATGATCGTACTACCGGTACCCGCCGTATATGTCGAGAATAGCAATGAACATACATAACACATACGTATAAAAAGGTAACATCACTGGCCAGCCGGTAAGGCTGCCTTCCATAAAACATACTTAACAAAAGTATAATAGTACAACTGGTTCTTATAGCCCAAAACATAAATGTGACCACGCACTTAAAGATAACAATCGTGGCGGACCCCGCCATACCCCGAATATACAAAGTACCTATAGCATCGTGGAAACTGCATCAAAATAACAAGCGTCCGAGGGATGGAGCTTCGACATCGGAAGAGTGATCCTAAGAATGAGGATCCACACCGCTTACCCTTACCGCGCAGATTTAACGCAGCCCCGAGGAAGGGGTCGACACAATATGTACCAAGTATGTAAAGTCGAAAATATCGTAATACGATATCAAGTCTAAAAGCAAGCTGAGTCATGAAAGACAATAAAATACCTTTTACTGTGCTTTACTAACAATGAGAGTGACAAGTATATATATATAATACTGCATAAAATAGGAGGCTCATGATCAAAACGGGGTACCTCGCCCGTAGTATCAATAAAACAACCCTACTCCTGGGACTATTTCACCCGCATGGGTCCCGCGACCCGCACGAGGTACTTCCTCGCATCGGCCGCACTACGCCGCATGGGACTATTTCACCCGCATAAGCCCATAAGGACTCGCATGAGGTATTCCTCGCATCATGGGTAGCAAATCCACTAATGTGGTATAACGATCTTGGGGACTTTCCTCGGATATACTCTTACCCCGCGGATGGTATAACGATCTGGGTCAGTACCTCGGATATACTCTTACACCGAGCAGATGGTATAACGATCTTGGGGCTTGCCTCGATATACTCTTATACCGTGCAGATGGTATAACGATCTTGGATCCGCCTCGATATACTCTACACCGGGCGGATGGTATGACGATCTTGGGCCGCCCTCGCATATACTCTTACATCGAATGAGGTGGTATGACGATCTTGGGGCTTGCCTCGCATATACTCTTACCCTATCTCAATCACATCATATCATAAATAAGTTAAGAAACTTATAACTTCTTTTAGTCTTGTTCATATACTCTCTCATTTTGGTTTACTTAAGGCACTTAATCATATCTTTAATAAAAGAACACCGGGAGTTTAACCCAAGTACTATATGCTTCAACTCTTTCAACAATGATTCTTCTTTATACATAAAAACCTTTGGACAATTGATACCTTAAAATCAATTTGCCTCTTCACATACTTATCTTATTTAGAGAAAATCTCTTCTCATTAACCTTTTATGAAGCTAATAAACCAACTTCCCATAAAGTTGTTATATTAACTCTATACTTTAGTAAAATCATACTTTTCCCCTAACTAGGGAATGATACATTCTTAAAATGAAACAAGTCATTATATACTTAAAACAAGTAAGAATACCAAATCTTGTACGTCTACCGTACTACATAGTTTCATCTATTCATGCTCAAGAGATAGGAAAGCTTCACATACCTCTTTGGTCAATCCACTTGCCAAGTCCAAACTACCGCAAGTAATATTTCAACCTATAATAGTCATGATACGTTTATTAACCTCTAATCTTAATGTAGAACAATCCAAGTTCAAAGTCACTAAATTCTAAGGAAACTTGGGCAGCATTTCCTTTGTTTCTACTCACTTTGCCACCTTTCTCAAGGCCGAATTTATCATCCAAAACACCACATTTAAGGCTCAATCAATCCAACAATTCAAAGGGGATTTCACACCCAAAATTCTGCCCAATAAGTTTACAACAATTCACTTAACAATTCTAAGGTAGTTTTTAGGCTACAACATGCTCATAATCTCTTCTTAACCCATTCTTCGTATCCAAACCACATTTTCTAGCATGCAATGACTCTAAGTGCATTATTTTACTACCACAAGATCTTTCTTCTAAGCATGCAACACTAGAACTAAATCTAAAGGAAGAAATGTTACCTTAAAGTTTTAGCCAAAACTTATCCCAAATATTGCTAGCTTCCTTGCCAAGAACACCACCACAATAATGCCAACAAGCTAGCTACAAGCTTCCTTTTCTTGTTCTTAACTTTCAGATTTTTCTTGGGTTTTAAGAGAGAAGGAGGAGCTGATTTTTAGAGAGAGGAAGATGTTTGAGAGATGACCAAGTCTACAAGACTTGGTCAATATAAGCCATGCAAGCAAAATCAGATGGGGGGGGGGACACTTGTCACCCTCACATGGCCTTTTTAAAAGAGAAATCAGACTTTCCTAAGTTTTTCCGCCCAAAAATCCGCCTGGCCGCGCCACGCTGGCGCCACGGCCACTGAAAACTCCGCCGCTCGACTTTCGCGCCGCGTCGCTGTTCTGGCGCCATGCTCTGAAACTTCAGCGACACTCGCATTTTAGGCGCCGCGCCTCGCATCCGCGCCGCGCTGCCGCTTTGCTCAAACGCATTTCGCCCGATCGCGCTGAACTTGTAACTCTCATAACTTTCTACTCCGACGTCCTATCGACGAACGGTTGGTTGCGTTGGAATCTAGACTCAACGAACTACACCCTAGGCTTTTAAAATACTTAGGAACTCTCAATGAATCGGGTCATAACCTGCCCCAAAGTTGACTAAAACCCGTCCGGAATAATCCGTCAACCTATCCTTTGAAAATTTTAAGTCTTACATGCTTTTGTACGCTCTCATACGTAGGGTCAGAACTACGGGGTATAACATAATAGCTACCACTCTAGTATTCAGATGGCGCCTTATGAGGCCTTGTATGGGAGGAAGTGCAGATCGCCGATAGGCTGGTTTGATGTGGGCGAGGTGCAGTTAGTGGGACCAGATTTGGTGCAGCGATGGATAAGTGAAGCTTATCCAGAGCGATTCTTCGACACTCGTAGTCGCGTAAGTCATACGCAGATCATCGCCGCTTGCATCTAGAGTTTGAGGTTGATGATTGGGTTTTCCGGCGTGTCACCCACGGCGGTGTGATGAGATTCAGAAGAAAGGGAAACTCACCGCGTACATCGGGCCGTGACGATTGTCCGCAGGGTAGGCAAGGTTGCCTATGAGTTGGATCTGTCGTCCGATCTTGAGGCAGTGCATCCGGTTTTTCATGTTTCTATGCTGAGGAGATGTATCGGGGATCCATCTAGGGTGCACCCGATTGACGATGTCCAGGTGACCGAGGGGTTATCGTATGAGGAGATTCCCATAGCGATAATCGATCGTCAGGTTAGGCGTCTACGGACCAAGGACGTGGCTTCCGTCAAAGTCTTGTGGCGGAACGAGCTCAGGGAGGAGATGACGTGGGAAGCTGAGGAGGACATGAGGCAGAAGTATCCTCACCTATTCCCCACACCTCCAGGTAACTCACTTTCCTACTTGTAAATTTTCATTGTCATATTTGCTTAAGTGTTGTATTGTGGCCATGTGTGGCATTTGCAACTGTTTAAGTTATGAGGAACCTTATCGTTATCTGTCTTGGGAAGGAACATTCGGGACGAATGTTTCTAAGGAGGGGAGAATGTTATACCCCATAGTTCCTGAGTATGTATGCGAGGACGTACGTACAATTGTATAAGCCATAAAAGTTGCTAAGGATCGACTTTTACGCTTGGATATTATTAGGGCTTATTGAGTTAAAATCGTCGTCTTCTTAATGTGATTGAAGATTTCATGTTATAGTGGTTGATAAATGAGCATGTGGTATATAGATTGAAGTGTGAAAAGATTTGGATCATGAAGACATGTTAAAAACCGAAAATGGGCATGTTAGCCATTTATGTTTTAATCAATTTGGTCGATAGTTACAATCGTCGCATGTTAAGGAAGAAATGATTTATAGTTGTTATAATTGTTATAGGATATATAACATGTTAGAATAACAACTTGGATTGAAAAGGAATTAAAAAGGAAATTGATATTATTGTGATACATTGTAGCCGAATATGGCTTTAGATTATTGGACATTTGTTTATTGATTGTGGGGCAGAATTTTACATGTCTGTCTAGGAGTGTAATCCCCTTTGATTAACTGATTATTGAGCCTTAAATATGGCATTTGGTTATTGATTTTAGAGCCTTGAAAAAGGTGGAAAAGTACGTAGAAACAAAGGAAGTGCTGCCCAATTTTCCGTAGAATAGGAAGCTTTATACTTAGAAATATTCTATGTTGAAATCTAGAAGTTGTTAGGCGTATTATGGTCATTATAGGTTGACATTCTACGCGCGGCGTATTCAACTTGGCAAGTGGATTGAGTCGAAGAGGTATGTGGAACTTTCCCTATCTTCATGAGCATGAGTTTTATAAATGTTTAGTACAGTGGACGTACATGGTTAAAAATGAATTCAGTTTCATTTTGGTATCCTTGCCTTGTTTTCGAAAAGTATATGTGACTTGATGTTACATGGAAAGATTTCTTGACTTGGAAAGTATTGGTTACTTGAAATATTCTAAAGTTAAGAAACTTGATTTCTAAAGTTAAGAGAGTGGTCTATTTGATTGATAGGCATGAGTTACCTAGGTTGTGAAATTAGAAGTTACTTGGTTTCAAAGCCTTGAAATGAATTTCTAAAGGTGTAGTAACTTAATTTGAAAAATAGACATGTCTTGATACTACGGGTGTTAATATCTTGGGGTTTTATATAAAAATGAGTCTTTTGAAAAGAATGGAAGTACGTAGTACTTTGGGTTAAATTCCCATATTTTTATGTGACACGAAAGTTCCTTGAGTTTATAAAATGAAATTCATTTTTGTATGTTAATGAAAGTCTAAAAGATTTTATAAACTTGCCTATGCTTGCTTGCGATAGCCCTTGAGTGCAAGTATTATATTTCTACGCTGCCGTATCTCTCAGTTGGAGGGTCGGCTGTCTTGTTGTGAATTTGCTTGGACATACCGACAGTGATGAAGGATTCCACGGGTATGCTTCCATTGTGATTGTTCCATGGACATGCTTATACGATGAAGGATTCCGGGGCATGTAACCATGTTATATACTATTATTACTCCATAGACTAGCTCCCCATGAAGACATGTACCCGAGATGAGGGATTCCACGGGCATGTTATATACTATTATTACTCCATGGACTAGCTCCCCATGAAGACATGTACCCGAGATGAGGGATTCCACGGGCATGTTATATACTATTATTACTCCATGGACTAGCTCCCCATAAAGACATGTACCCGAGATGAGGGATTCCACGGGCATGTTATATAATATTATTACCCCATGAATTAGCTCTCCATGAAGTCATGTACCCGAGATGAGGGATTCCACGGGCATGAGATATATATATATATATATTGCATATGTGCACGCCGACAGTGATGTAGGATTCCACGGGCGTGTTACATACATATATTTTACACTTGCGGCTGTCGGCAGTGATAAAGGATTCCATGAGCACGCTTTCATGTTTGCGGGCTTGAGACCCTTACTGGACTGTGTGATGATTTTGAGGGCTTGTGTCCCTAGCCCTGGTGTGACTATTGTTTATGTGTTGAAATAGTCTTTAAAAGGTAAAAAAACTGACTTTCATTACTTTCGTTTCGACAAGGTACATTGTACTGTTATTTTGGTTATCATACATGTCTTCATCTTTATTTTAGACTATTATGATTTCATTACAAGTACTTTCAGTTTCACATACTTGGTACCTATTGTACTGACCTCCTTCGGGGGGCTGCGTTCATGCCGCAGGTTGAGGTACATAGCTTGTTGATCCTCACTCTTAGGATCATTGTTCAGTTATTGGAAAGATCCATTTCTCCAGAGGCTTTGTCTTTTGGTACGGTTCCCTGAGGTTGTAGATCTATGTACATTTAGGGGTATGGTGGGGCCCTGTCCCATCACCGTTGTTATGTCAAAACTCTTAGAGGTCTGTAGTCATATCTTGTGGGTCGATTTGTAAAAGAAAGAAGAGGTAACTGCTTTTGGAGTTACGTATATATATATATATCCAGAGAGGTAGCCTTATCGGCTAACCTGTTATTTATTTCTTGTTGAGTTTATGTATGTTACACTGATTATCTCTGATGTATACCTGTAAGGGTGTCCAGGTAGGGCACCAGTCGCGGGCCCGACAACTTGGCTCAAAGGATATCATGGGGTAGCTCCCCATGGTGGTGAGTGGTACACACTCACGGCGGGTCGGTATTTGACTCGGGCGGGTTAAATTCCGGGGATATATATAAGCCATGGATTAGCTATATGTGATGCGAGTATCGTGTACCGTTGACTCATTGCGGGTCCACATGACCTATGCGGGTGAAATAGTCCATTGCGGGTGAAATAGTCCCATGATAGGTTGCATTATAACACAGAGAGTGGTTGACCCTGGCACTGGAACGACCTTCATGCTTTGAAACGGTAGTGATTTCATTAATGAAAGGGTGCAGTGTGTTTATGACTTAAAGTGGCACAGTTGGTCTCATTGTTAAAAGCATAACTTAAAAGATAAAAATGATTGCATTACTCTCATGATTTCAAGGTTCAGTGTGCTTATTGATGTTATATTATATCATGGATTTCCGTCAATGAGGAAGGATTCCACGGGCATGATTGATATTATGGGCGTGAGACCCCATGGTTATATTTGAGTAATGACTTTGAGGGCATGCATCCCTGATTTGACATGACTGCTTATGTATTGTGTATTGTAGTTTGGCTATCATACATGTCTCTTGTTTTGTATAGACTGTTATGATTACATTACAATATTTTTAGTTTCACATACTTGGTACATTCTTCGTACTGACCTCCTTCGGGGGGCTGCGTTCATGCCGCAGGTTTAGGTACACAGTTTGGTGATCTGCAGGTGTAGGACCCTGCTCAGAGTTTTTGGGATAGCTCCATCTGTTCAGGAGTTTATCATTTTGGTATAGATCCTTCAGTACAGGCTTTGTACATTTATGGGTACGGCGGGGCCTTGTCCTGTCATAGTTCAGTAAAACTCTTAGAGGTCTGTATTCATATGTGGGATTGGACTCATGTACAGTTGTTATACCCCGTATTTCCAGATTATGTACGTAAGGGCGTACGTACAAAAGTTTAAGCCTTAAAGTAGGCATAGGGACGAAAATTTGTGCACAACCCACGAAACGAATTGTTTTCCGACGAAACGTTTTCCAAAACTTGCGTAGGGAAAATTACGGCTATGTCATTTATAATTTTTGCGGATTTTTCCGAGAGATGAAATATTTTGGACCAACGAGAGGGTGACACTTGTCACCCTCAAGTGGACGGCAAAGAGGGCACGGTTTGCACGATTTTAAGGCCTAAACCAAGGGTCAATGTTTGTGAGTGATTTGTGGAGTAGGGATAGGGTGCACTTGTGCAAATCCACACCCTCCACTTGCCCTCCACTTGCCTTCATCTTGGCCCTTGAAAGCCCTATAAATACCCCCCTTGAGTTGAAGACTTCTTCATCCACAAATCATCTTCCAAGTCTCCAAACTTCCCCTTTGAGAGAAGCTCTCGTCCAAAGCCTCCCTCTTGTGAAGAGCTTAGCCGAAACACCCCTTCTCCCCCCCTTTCCTAGTAGTCTCGGCAAAGGCCCCCCCCCCTTGGTAGAAAATACTCTCCAAGTATTGTTACTATCCCCAAAAATACCTTAGCCAATCCCTTATAGTATTTCCAAAGTTACCTCTATACGTAGAGTCCGAAAATACTACCTTATATTCCTTTAGTCACTAAACGAAACCCTAAAGAGAAACTTCATAGTTGGTTGAAGTAGAAAGTAGAAGTTGTGTAGAAACTTCTAAGGGTTTCTTGGAGCGGATTGGAGCGTTCAGATTAGGAGCTAAACCTTGCTCAGGATCGACTTATATCTTGGATAATTTTGGGCTTATCGAGGTAAATAATAATCTTATCCTTCTATTATAATTGGAGAATACATACTGTAGAAGTATAGAAATAAGTAAAAATACATAGAAGGGTATTACAGAAGAGAATTGAACTGTACTTACATGGATCGTATTCTGATGAGACTTGTATAGTTTACTGCAGGAAGTCGCCCGATTTTCCGTAGAATAGAGAACCCTCTGCTTAGATTATCCTACAGAGTAGTCTAGACGTTGATAGACGTATTTGACTATTATAGGTTGATACTCTGCGCGCGACATATTCGACTTGGCAGGTGGATTTCGCCAAGAAGGTATGTGATTCTTCCTATCCTCTTGAGCATGATATTTTAAAGTATATATATAGTACGGTAGACGTACGTGTGTTAACTGAACATGGTTTTACTTGACGTCTTTTGACTTGAGTCTAAATAACAAGAATCTTGAAGTATTTCAAAGGAATTATGAATCATTTTTGAAAGAAGAGTAATACTTGGTTTTTAAACAAAAGCTTAAGAGTTATACTAGCTTTATGGGAAGCTAGGTATAACGACTTAAGAAAGATAAAAGGAACGGTTTACTTATGTGTTTATAAAAGACTTGTATTGATTTCTGGAAAGTACAGTGAGATGGTTTGTTGAGTAGACATATTGTGATGCTATGTGTGTTAGTATCTTGTAAACGTTTGTGTAAAGAGGTTATTCTTATATGTGCTTATGTTGTTTAACGATAAGCCGTTATGCTAGTATTACATCACTCACCTCTTGACATGATATACCGGGGTTGCTGCCTCCGACGCGGGTATACCTCGTGCAGGACTATGATTCGAGAATACCTCACGCGGTCCAGGGACCTATGCGAGCTACGAGTTCCAGGTTAGTGTGCGGTCCATGTGACCATGCGGTCTATGTGGCCATGCGGACTACGAGTCCAGGACGATGCCGAGGAGTAGCTACCCTCGATGCGGGGAATACCTCATGCGGGCCTAGTGGCTTATGCGGACTACGGGTGTTATACCCCGTATTTCCCGAGTATGTACGTAAGGACGTACGTAGAAAATTCGAATTTGAGGATTAGGCTTGGCCGAATTTATTTGTTCACAACACCCGGTTAGAGTCGTTTTTAGACGAAACGTTTTAACAGCTTTCGTAGGGGAAATTACGGCTATGTCATTTATAATTTTTGCGGAATTTTACGAGAGACGAAACATTTTTGACCAACGGGAGGGTGACATGTGTCACCTCACATCGCCTTGAGTGGGCGGTAATGGTGGACGAAAAAGAGAGCTTTAGTTGGTAGGATATTTTGTGCAAGTTGTGTGGTAGATGGATAAGGTACACATGGTGGAAATCTAGCCCTACACTTGCTATACACTTGGATGCATCTTGGCCATTGGTTGGCCTTTGCTTGACCTATAAATACCCCACCCTTTGGAAGACTTCTTCATCCAAAAATCTTCCTAAGTCTTGAAGTTCTCTTCCTCCCTCCCTTGTGTAGTTCGTCCACCACACCCCCCTCCCCCCTTTGAGAGCCCTTGGCCGAGAGCCACCCCCCCTCCCCTTTGTGGTGTTTTGCCGTGAGGTACCCCCCCCCCCTAGCCTAGTTGCTTTCGTATAATACCCCCCTTTGTGGTGTAGAAATACTCTCCTAGTATTGTTGTAATGTCCAAATACCTTGGCCCAAATACCTTGTAGTATTCCCAAGGTTACACGTATACAAGCCCGTAAAATACCGTTATACTTTCCCTCACTACCAAAACGAAACCCTAAGGAAATCTTCACCCGTTGTTGAAGTTGTAAGTAGAAGTTGGTTAGAACTTCTAAGGGTAGTTTGGAGCGGGTTGGAGCGCACGGAGTTGGAGCTAAACCTTGCTCAGGAGCGACTTTAAACTAGGATAATTTTGGGCTTATCGAGGTAAATATCTTGTCCCTCTATTGTAATTGGAAATTACATATTGTTGAATATATAGTTGAAGTATACTATATAAAGAACTGAACGTAGTAGTCGGCAATGTCTTGCGACTTAAGCCTAAATTTAAATAAGAGAACTGAACTGTAATTACATAGGACTGTATTACAGTAGACTTGTGTAGTAGTACCGTGGAGTAGAATTGTACCCGTTAGGGTTAGATGTTTAACCCCCCCCTGGTTGGCTTGATAGCCGGCCTCGATAGAGGAGGAGATTAACGCTGTTGCGGGGGGGGGAGGTGCTGCCGAATTTTCTGTAGAAATATGGAACTTGTGTCTAAAGATATTAATAGGCGCTTTGTGGCCTCTATAGGTTGTAGTACTACGTGTGGAGTGATCTGCTTGACTGAGAGTGTAGCCGACGGTTTGAGGTACTTGGAGCGTTTTGCTTTTTGTCGATAATCGTCGCGAGGTATGTGAACCTCTTCCTATCTCTTCTAGCATGATATGTGTGAACTATGTAGTACGGTAGACGTACATGTGCTAAATGTATTTGATTGGTTTAAAACATAAAGTGTTATAACGGCTTTATGGGAAGTCGGTTATAATAGCTTTATGTGGATAAGCAAATACCTTGTGGTTTTTAAAAGGGTAACTGATTTGAATAATAACTGGCTTGATATGTGTTAATAAAGAACTTGAAGTATTTCAAAAGATTTATGAATCGTTTTGAAAGAATGAGTATTACTTGGGTTTTGAAAGCTTAAGAGTTATACTAGCTTTTTGGGAAGTTAGGTATAACGGCTTAAGAATGTTTTACTAATATTAGAAGTTAAGAGACTTGATCTTATAAGATAAGAGACTTAACTTATTTGTTTTAATGTGGATGTTTGTGTGAAACCTCATTCGTGAGTAATGAGTACTTGGTTTTATTTAAAGGGATAATGTTTTACTGATTTGGAAGTCGAATGTATCGACGCATCACCGCAGCGTAAATAAAGGAAAATGTATTGAATAATGATGTATCGTATTAAAACCAAGAGAAACCTCCATCCGCATAGAAACTAAGATGAGACAAAATGATATTACATTTCCTAGATCATGGTCGCTTAATAAGATTGATTATAAACAAGAATAACCTACTCACATATAAGACATATGTTTCTCAAAACGTTTAAAGGAGAATTATGTTTTAAAGGATTAAAACTATGAACTACGAAACCTTTTCTAAAATGAGAAACTTGAGCATTTGTAATTAGGCAAACCGAACTTTAGAAAAGAAAGTTGGTACTTGAGTTTAAAAAGAAAGTGTTCTCGTTTACTTAATAATGTGAATCACTCTAGTTTTATACTACGAATGTATCGGGTGACTTTATAAAAGGAATGTATCTTTTAAAAGGACTTAACGTATGTAGTACTTTGGGGTTAAAAACCCGGACTTTGGCATAAAATGAAAGTACTTTGAGTTGTGTGAAACTTGCCTATGATTGCTGTTGTGAAACTTGACCATGTTACGTGTGATAGCTTTTTTTTGTGCAAGTACCGTGTTCACTTGACGACCGGTTCATCCGGGAATGTATCTCACTTGATTACCGGTTCACCCGGGAATGTATTTCACTTGACGACCGGTTCATCCGGGAATGTATCTCACTTGATTACCGGTTCACCCGGGAATGTATTTCACTTGACGACCGGTTCATCCGGGAATGTATCTCACTTGATTACCGGTTCACCCGGGAATGTATTTCACTTGATTACCGGTTCACCCGGGAATGTATTTCACTTGACTACCGGTTCATTCCGGGAATGTATTTCACTCGAACCACGGCCATCCGAATGTATTCCACTCGACTTGGCATGACTGCTTTTATGTTGTGAACTGTAGTTTGGTTATCATACATGTCTCCTGCTTTATATAGACTATTATGATTTCAAGCATGATTTTACGCCACATACTTGGTACTGTTATCGACCTCCTTCGGGCTGCGTCATGCCGCAGAAGTACATCGTGCTGTCGATCCCCGCTCTAGATCACCTTTCAGATATCGAAGCCCGTTCCTTCCTGAGGCTTATCTTTTGGTATGTGTTCCTCGAGTTGTAGGTTCTTGTACATTCGGGGTATGGCGGCCCTGTCCGTCATAGTGGTTGTAAATCTTAGAAGTGCATCTTTGTGTGGCGGTGGTTTTGTAAAAAGGGATTAAACTGTTCGTTTTGAAAAAAGTTGTTATATGTATATCATTGGAAGGTAACCGTTTGGTTGGCCTGTTTATTTATGATATCTCTTGTTTCATGATTCATGTTTTATTTTCCGCTGGTTTTCTCTGATGTTGTATCACTAGGGTGCCCGGGGTAAGGCACCAGTGACGGGCCCGGGTTCGGGGCGTCACAACGGGAGTCCAGGATTAGGCATGCATAATGATACTGTTATACCCCGTATTTTCCAGAGTATGTACGTGAGGCCGTACGTATAAAAGTTTAAGCCTTAAGTTAGGCAAGGACTGAAAATTTTGGGCACAACTAGCGAAAAGAATCGTTTTCCGACGAAACTTTTTCCGGTCTTTGCGAGGGGAAAATTACGGCTATGTCATTTATAATTTTTGCGGATTTTTCCGAGAGATGAAATATTTTGGACCAACGAGAGGGCGACACTTGTCACCCTCAAGTTGGCGGATTGGTGGCCGATTCTTGGCATGTTTCTTGGCACGTTTTGTGAAATGTTTTGTGGCCTAATCCTTGGGTCAATGTTTGTGAGGGATTTGTGGAGTAGGGTTAGGGTGCACTTGGGCAAATCTTGACCCTCCACTTGCCCCCCACTTGGCTTGATCTTGTCCATTGGTTTTCCTATAAATACCCCCCTTTTGTTGAAGACTTCTTCATCCCAAAAACACTTTCCAAGTCTTGAAGCCCTCTCCCCCTTAGTGTAGTGTTCTCGTCCAAAGAGAACCCCTCCCCCTTTGAGAGGCCCCTTGGCCGAGAGATATCCCCCCCTCCTAGTGGTGTTGGCCGAGACACACACCCCCCTTGCCTAGTTGTGCTCGTAAAATACCCCCCCCCCCTTGGTAGAAAATACTCTCCAAGTATTGTTACTATTCCAAAAATACCTTAGCCTTATACCTTGTAGTATTCCAAAGTTACCTCTATACGTAGAGCCCGAAAATACTACCTTATGTCCTGTTTGTCTCAAAACGAAACCCTAAGGAAAATCTTCATACTTGGTTGAAGTAGTAAGAAGAAGTTGCGTAGAACTTCTAAGGGTTGTTTGGAGCGGGTTGGAGTGCACGGAGTAGGAGATAAACCTTGCTCAGGATCGACATTTAAACTTGGATAATTATGGGCTTATCGAGGTAAATATCTTGTCACCCTATTGTAATTAGAGTTACATACTGTTGAAGTATAAGAATTAAGTATAAGGTATATACAAGGAAAGTATATAAGAAGGAATTGAATCAGACTTACATAGGATCAGATTTACAGACTTGTGAAGTTTGTGGTGGGAAGTCTTGCCCAATTTTCCGTATAATCTTGTATCTAGATTTATTCTACCGAGTAGTCTAGACATTGATAGACTTGTATAACCGTTATAGGTTGAAATCGCGAGTAGCGTATTCTACTCGGGCGGTGGAAAAGGCTAGCGGGATTACTGATTTGGAGCTATTTGCTATTAGTCGATAAATCGTCGCGAGGTATGTGATTCTTCCTATCCTCTTGAGCATGATATTTTAAAAGGAATATATTTAGTACGGTAGACGTACGTGTGTTAACTGAACGTAGTTTTACGGTAATGTCTTTTGACTTAAGCCTGAATAATAAGAATCTTGAAGTATTTCAAAAGAATTAAGAATCGTTTTTGAAAGAAGAGTAATACTTGGTTTTAAAAGCTTAAGAGTTATACTAGCTTTATGGGAAGTTAGGTATAACGACTTAAGAGAGGTAAAAAGAATGGTTTACTGATTTTAGAAGTTAAAAGACTTGATCTTAAAAGATAAGAGACTTGACTTAATTGAATTAATATGAATTTTGTTAAAAAGTGTGTTCCCTTGATTGTGCTTATGTTGTTTAACGATAAGCCGTTATGTTAGTATTATATCACTCACCTTGACTTGATCCCGGGGGTTAAGCTGCCCTCCGATGCGGGGTATAGCTCGGTGATGCAGGACCGTGATTCGAGAATACCTCATGCGGGTCCAGGGACCTATGCGAGCTACGAGAGTTCCGTGTTAGTGCGCGCCTTTGTGGTCATGCGGTCATGTGGGCTACGCGGATCGCGAGTCCGGGGCGATGCCGGGAGTAGCTACCCTGATGCGGGAATACCTCACGCGACCTATGTGAGTGGCCTATGCGAGCTACGGAAGTTCGAGACTAGACGCGCATTAGATACTGCACGGCGAGTGGCGGCTTTCGATCATGTGGCGGTCTAGACAGATCTCATGATACAGTTTATGACCTTGTTGGTACTATGGGTTTTAGTAGTCGGCTATGCCTTCGTACTTACCCCGTACGGTTTTATTATGACACAGGTGGGACCTGGTGTTCATGTGTATTCCTTGGTGCTTTTATATCATAGACTGATGGCAATGAGGAAGGTATTCCATGGGAATGATTGATGTTGTGGGCGTGAGACCCATAGTTATATTTGAGTGATGACTTTGAGGGCGTGAGTCCCTGACTTGACATGACTGCTTATTTATTGTGAACTGTAGTTTGGTTATCATATATGTCTCCTGCTTTATATAGACTACTATGATTTCATTTACAGTATTTTCAATTTCACATACTTGGTACTGTTATCGACTCGCTGGGGCTGCGTTCATGCCGCAGTAGAGGTACACCGCCGTCGATCCTCGCTCTTAGGATCACGATTCAGCGTTTTGGGAAGCTCCGCTTTCCGAGGCTTATCGGTGGTATAGTCCCCGTCGTTGTAGGTATTTACATTCGTGGTATGGCGGCCCCGTCCCTCCATTGTTGTTATCATTCTTAGGTCTCAGAGTAATCTTGTTGGGCAGAGTTTGTAAAAGGGATGTAACTGTTCGGATTCAAGTTTTATATATATATGCCGTAAGGCAACCTTTCGCAGAAAAACTGTTTTACACTTCATATTATTTCATGTCTTATTTTATATTCCGCTGATTACTCTGATGTATGTCTACTGGTGCCCGGTAAGGCACGATCACGGCCCGGTTCGGTCGTGACAGATACTATGGGCGATTGGCCTTGCTTCGATCATTCGCACTAGAAAAGACATTTCTGTTTACGTTGTTACTCTTGTTTGTGATGTGGCACTATGTGCGTTACATTGGTTATTTCGCATATATTTGTAAAATTGGCTTTAAAATGATATGATTTCATTTAAGTACTTTACGCTTCACATACTTGGTACTGTTATCTGACTCGCCCGGGGCGTTCATGCCGCAGGTAAGGGCAAGCAGGTGCTAGATCCGCATCCTTAGGATCTTTTTCTTTGGTGTCAGGAGCTCCATCTTCTCCGGAGGCTCGACTTTTGGTATGGTTCTCCCTGATGTTGTAGATATATGTACATTCAGGGTATGGCGGGGCCCTGTCCCGCCATAGTTGTTTACTGTTATACCCGTATTTCAGTATGCGTGGGGCGTGCGTAGAAAATTTGAACTTGAGAAAGTAGCTTGGCCGAAATTTATTTGTGCACAACACCCGGTTAGAGTCGTTTTTTAAAGCGTTTTCACGACTTCGTAGGGAATTTCCGCTATGTCATTTTTAATTTTGCGGATTTTTCCAGAGACGAAACATTTTGGACCAGCGGGAGGCGACACTTGTCACCTCCAATTGATGGATGTGAGGCGTTATTGTGGCCGATTGGAATGGCTTTAGTTGGTAGGATATTTGTGTGTTAGTTGGTTAAGGGGCACTTGGCAAGATCTTGCCCTACACTTGCCTTGCACTTGGCAAGATTCGCCATTGGTTGGCCGTTGGTTGGCCTATAAATACCACCCTATGTTGAAGACTTTCTTCATCCAAAAATCTTCTAAGTGTTAAAATCCCTCCCTCTCCCTTCTTGTGGTTCTCGTCCATAAAGCCTTCCCCTTCCTTGGCGAGAGTTCCCCTAGTGGGTAGGCCGAGGGGTATACACCCCCCCCTCCTTGGGGTGCTAGCCGTGGGGTACCCCCCCTAGCCTAGTTGTTTTCGTATAATACCCCCCCTCTTGGTAGAAATACTCTCAAAAGTATTGTTATAATGCCCAAATTACCTTAGTCATATACCTTGTTGTATTCTAAGGTTATACCTATACAAAAGCCGTAAATACTATTATACTCACAATACAAACCGAAACCCTAGGAAAATCTCCATGGTTTGTTGGAGTAGTATGTAGAAGTTGGTTAGAACTTCTAAGGGTGGTTTAGAGCTGGTTGGAGCGCTGAGTGGAGCTAAACGATTGCCCGGATCGACTTTAACTAGGATAATTATGGGCTTATCGAGGTAATTATCTTGTCCTCTATTATAATTGGAAATTACATATTGTTAGAATATATAGTTGAAGTATACTATATATAGAATCAACGTAGTTATCGCAATGTCTTTTGACTTAAGCTGAATAATACTTACGGCAATGTCTTGCGACTTAAGCCTGAATTTAAAGAAGAATCGAATCAGTAATTACATAGGGTGTATTACATGAGACTTGTGTAGTAGTACCGTGGAGTAGAATTGTACCGCAGGGTTAGGCGTATAACCCCCGGTTGGCTTGTAGCCGCCTCGATAGAGAGGAGATTTACGCTGCGGGGAGGTGCTTCCAATTTTCGTAGAATGTTCTCCGAAGGGATCTAAATGTTAATAAGTCACTTGTGGCCTTATAGGTTGAAGTACTACGTGTGGTGCGATCTACGTGGCTTAAGGAGTAGCCGGTTGGAAGTACTTAGAGCGTTTTGCTATTAGTCGATACTCGCGAGGTATGTGAACCTCTTCCTATCTCTTCTAGCATGATATGTGTGAACTATGTAGTGCGGTGACGCGTACGTGCTAAACGTATTTGATTGGTTTAAAACATAAAGTGTTATAACGGCTTTATGGGAAGTTGGTTATAACAACTTTATGTTGGTAAGAAAATACTTGTGGTCTTTAAAAAGGTAACTGATTTGAACTATAACTGGCTTGTTATGTGTTAATAAAGAACTTGAAGTATTTCAAAAGATTTTTGAATCATTTCGAAAGAAGAAGTAATACTTGATTTGTTTTGAAAACTTAAGAGTCATGCTAGCTTTATGGAAAGTTAGGTATAACGTCTTAAGAATGTTTTACTGATTTTGGAAATCAGAATGTGTATCGACAAACCACTGCAGCGTTCATAAGAGGAAATGTTTTTAATAATTAAGTATTATTAAAACCAGTAGAAACTTCCATCTGCATAGAAGCTAAGATGAGACAAAATGATATTTCCTAGATCATGGCTGCTGTAATGAGATTGTTATAAACAAGAATATCCTACTCACATATAAGACTTATGTTTCTCAGATAGTTTAAAGGAGAATTATATTCTTAAATGAATAAGACTATGAACTACGAAACCTTTCTAAAATGAGAAACTTGAACATTGGAAATTAGGCAAACTTGATCATTGGAAAAGAATGTTGCTACTTGATTTTACAAAGAGAAGTAATCGATTTACTTTAAAAGGATAGTCACTCTATTTTTATACTACGGGTATTGTGTGACATTGTGAAAGTAACGTATCTTTTAAAGAGTTAATGTATGAAGTACTTTGGGGATAAAACCCCGAACTTGTTGGCGTATAGTAGAAAGTACCTTGTGTGTATAACTTGATTGTGTTGGTTTGTGATAGCCTGGTAATACTTTCTTGTTGATTGATAAGTAAACATGTTAGGATGCTACGTGTGTTAGTATCTTGTGATGTTGTGTAAAGGGGTTTCCTTTGTTGTGCTTATGTTGCTTAACGATAAGTCGTTGTGTTAGTATTTTACATCACTCATCTCTTGAGATGATTCCGGTTAAGCCGCCTCCACGCGGGTAGACTCAGCGGGTCGATGGACCTATGATTCGAGAATACCTACGCAGTCCCGGGGCCTATGCGAGCTACGAGTTCCGTGTTAGTGTCGTCCTTTATGGGCACGCGTCCATGTGGCCATGCGGATCGCGAAGTCGTGGCGATGCCGGAGTAGCTACCCTCGATGCGGGAATACCTCATGCGGGCCGATGAGATTGGACTATGCGGAGCTGCGGGAGTTCCCTGGTTAGACGCGCACATTGATACTGCGGGCAAGTGGCCAGCTTTGATCATGTGACGGTCTAGACAGATCTTATGATACAGTTCATGACCTTGTTGGTACTGCGGGTTTTTAGTAGTCGGCTATGCCTTCGTACTTACCCCGTACAGTTTTATTATGACACAGGTGGGACCTGGTGTTCATGTGTGTTCCTTGGTGCTTTTATCCACGGGCATGATTGATGTTGTGGGCCTGAGACCCATTGTTATACTTGAGTGATGACTTGAGGGCGTGAGTCCCTGACTTGACATGACTGCTTTGTTGTAAACTGTAGTTTGGTTATCATACATGTCTCCTGCTTTATATGACTGCTATGATTTCATTTACGTGATGTATTTTCGGGCCACATACTCGTACTGTTATCGACCTCCTCGGGCTGCGTTCATGCCGCAGTTGAGGTACACCGCCGTTGATCCTAGCTCGTGGTCACGAGCGTTGGGAATCTCCGTTTCTCCGGAGTCTTATCAGTGGTATAGTCCACTGTCGTAGTAAGTGTTTACATTCAGGGGTTTGGCGGGGCCCTGTCCCGCCATTGTTGTCGTATCATTTCTTAGAGGTTTGTAGTACTGTTGTGGGCAGGGTTTGTAAAGAAAGGATTAAACTGTTCATTTTGAAAGAGATGTTATTATTATTTATGCCGAAAGGCAAGTTTTCTAAAGATAACTGTTGTACGCTTCTTGTTATTTCATGTTGTTGTGATATGTTCCGCTGATTACTCTGATGTTGTCTCACTAGGTGCCCGGTAAGGCACGATCACGCCCGGTTCGGTCGTGACAAAAGTGGTATCGAGAGCGATTAATCCTCGGAAAGTGTCTACGCATCAGATCCGAAGAGTCTTGATTATCGGTGTGTTGTGCACCACACCAATAATCAGGAGGCTATAGGATATTTTAGGATTGGTTTCTATTCTTCTCACTCTGAGATCGTGCCTTAGAGCTGTGTTGTAAGTTGGACCCTCTAACGTATTTCTTTCCTTTACCGTTATGCCTCCGCGTAGGCAACCCGCCCAGAGGCGCGCAAGGCGGAGCCGCGAGCAGAGTACGAGGGTTACGTGGCACGTGCCCAATCATCACCGTGGTGCTTCATTCGGGAGTTTTGCGGCGTCACTAGCCCCAATGAGTTTAGTGCAGCGCGCAGTTCCTCTGCGCCATGACATTTGAACCTTCGGGCCCACGGCCGAACAGAGAATTTAGATTGCAAAGAGGCGACCGCATTAGCTATAGATTTGGCTACCGTGAGAGTATACCGATGTACCGCGAGTCTTGAGGACTATCTAAAAGAGAGTTGTGCAAGAGTAATTATTCGATTGAGCTGAGCATGGCACGTATGCGGGCTTATGCGCAGCAGCCGAGAAATGTAGAGATCGACGTTAACGGGCGACGCAGGTAAGAGGCCAGCAGCAAGGTCCTTTGGTAACTTTTGAGGCAAGTCGCCTCACCAGCAGATTTGATATGCACCTCCGCCAGTGCAGAGTGGTCTTCCACGGATATCAAGATGTTCGGAGTATGCAGGAGTTGGTCAGAACTCCGTGGCTTCCGTTCATTAGCATGACGCCATCCCGGGAATGTCGCTTTTAGTTAGTACTTGTTGTACTACGACCGCCGTGGTCCGATGTCGATAGAGTGTCCTCAGGAGGACTTAGCCTTCGTGATCGTGGGTAGTTCGTCATCTTCCCTAGCTATGCGCCTACGGCGTGTTTGATTTGAACGACTAAGGAGTGAAGAAAGAGATATAGATATATCTTTAACCCTCTAGAGATCAAGATGTGTGATAAGGTGAGTATACCTTAAGTGCTATGTTACGATAACATGTGTTAGTCGTGATTAGATCATGGTTGTTTAACCGAGTAAGATTTTGGGGGATAGAGAAGGTAGCCTTAGAGCTTTTTACGTAGAGACCTTAGAGGTGAGGCCATCTCGAGAAAAGGTTTAGTGTTATGTTTGACTTTATCGGAAGTGCAGTGCACGTGAGTTATGTTTGGGATAGGTCCCTAGTAGTGTGGAAGGAAAGGGGGTAGTTGAGCTAAGAAGACCGCTAGGTTTTCAAACATGATTTGTGAGATTGTTCAATCGGGAGCTAGTAATGCGGCGTTGTCGTCGGGTTGAGGCCACGTTGCGGGTCAACCCGCGTAGGTTTGGGTGGGGTCAGGTGGTGGTCCCGCCTTGTGTTAGGGTGTGAGGTGTTAGGCCCAAGTTTAGTTAACCAATGACGAGTTCGTGGACGCGTTCGACTAGTGGTCGGGCCGATGGGGAAGCCCATCGTGTTCTTCTCGGGACCGTTTACTCTACCGTGTTGAGTTATCCGAAGGTTGTAGGCTGCATGAGGTGCCTACCTTCACCTTATGACGCATGCATGGAGCCAGTGGTACGATCGTTTTTGTTTCTGTAAGTTTTACCAGGCAGGGTTAGGAACTCAGGTGAGTCTCAGAATAACATTCGCCCTCGGGCCAGTGTTTGGATTTCAGTGATAGTTGCGAGAATTGTTATATCCTGTTGTGAAAGTGTTTTATAGATACCATTTCGTGTTCGGATATCGCCTTGTGACGCCTTGGGGCGGAAGTGTAAGTCACGGTTGATTGGTTCGACGTTGGCAAGATTCGATAGTTGGTTCAGCTTGTTCCAGCAGATCGTGGATAGAGTAAAGCTTGTCTAGAAGAGGTTCGGCACTCGGAGAAATCGTGCGGATAATCGGCGACGACGCCAGAGTTCGTGCCGACGGTCGGTCTTCTTGAAAGTACCACCCCGGGGTGGGTGTGACGAGTTTTGGAATACAGAGGGAACTTAGCCCGAGTTACTTTGGGCCTTTGAGCCCCTGTGAAGAATCGGCCAGGTTGCCTAGATGTTAGCTTTTGTCGTCCGACTTAGAGGCGATATGACCGGTCTTTCGTATTGTTATGATCGGAAAGTATCGGAGATCCATCCGAGTGTTCCCGCTAATGATGACCACGTTAGAGATAGTAACCACGAGTTTTGGAAACTGAAGCAGTATCAGAAATGTGGTAAGAGTTTGAGTGTACGACAGCCTCGGGGATCGTATGTAGTCCGGTAACATTTGTTGGGTCGCCGGAGTGACACTAGAACCTCGCGCAAAGTGACAAAAGTGGTATCGGGAGAAGCGAGCATGTATGGCGAGAATTGATGTGACCATTTCTTTTGTTTGGAAAAGTGTGGAAGAAGTATATTTTAGACCCCGGAGAGAGGTGTTTGTGGTGATGTTAGAGGTGATTCCTCGTGGACTTGGATGTAAGTATTTTGCGCAGTTGTTTCTGTGGCCATTGTGGCAGGATTGTTTCGTAAGTATGGTAGTGAAGACTATACTGGCGCACGTTTGTTTTGAGACTTAGAAGGAACATTCGGGACGAATGTTTCTAAGGAGGGGAGAATGTTATACCCCGTATTTCCAGAGTATGTACGTGGGGCGACGTAGAAAATTTGAACTTGAGAAAGTAGCTTGGCGAAATTTATTTGTGCACAACACCCGCTAGAGTCGTTTTCGACGAAACGTTTTCCACGACTTTCGTAGGGAATTTCCGCTATGTCATTTTTAATTTTTGCGGATTTTTCCGAGACGAAACATTTTGGACCAACGGGAGGCGACACTTGTCACCTCCAATTGATGGATGTGAGGCGTTATTGTGGCCGATTGGAATGGCTTTAGTTGGTAGGATATTTGTGTGTTAGTTGGTTAAGGGCACTTGGCAAGATCTTGGCCCTACACTTGCCTTGCACTTGGCAAGATCTTGGCCATTGGTTGGCCTATAAATACCACCCTATGTTGAAGACTTTCTTCATCCAAAATCTTCTAAGTGTTAAAATCCCTCCTCTCCTTCTTGTGGTTCTCGTCCATAAAGCCTTCCCCCGTCCCCCTTGGCCGAGAGTTCCCCACAGTGGGTAGGCCGAGGTATACACCCCCTCTGGGGTGCTAATGCCGTGGTACCCCTAGCCGAGTTGTTTTCGGATAATACCCCCCCTCTTGGTAGAAATACTCTCAAAAGTATTGTTATAATGCCCAAATTACCTTAGTCATATACCTTGTTGTATTCTAAGGTTATACCTATACAAAAGCCCAGAAATACTATTATACTCCACAATACAAAACCGAAACCTAGGAAAATCTCCATGGTTTGTTGAGTAGTATGTAGAAGTTGGTTAGAACTTCTAAGGGTGGTTTAGAGCTGGTTGGAGCGCTCGGAGTTGGAGCTAAACGATTGCCCAGGATCGACTTTAACTAGGATAATTATGGGCTTATCGAGGTAATTATCTTGTCCCTCTATTATAATTGGAAATTACATATTGTTAGAATATATAGTTGAAGTATACTATATATAGAACTGAACGTAGTTATCGGCAATGTCTTTTGACTTAAGCCTGAATAATACTTACGGCAATGTCTTGCGACTTAAGCCCAATTTAAAGAAGAATCGAATCAGTAATTACATAGGCTGTATTACAAGAGACTTGTGTAGTAGTACCGTGGAGTAGAATTGTGCACCGTAGGTTAGACGATAACCCCCGGTTGGCTTGGTAGCCTCGATAGAGGAGGAGATTTACGCCGCGGGGAGGCCGCGAATTTTCTGTAGAATGTTCTCCGAAGGGATCTAAATGTTAATAAGCGCCTTGTGGCCTTATAGGTTGAAGTACTACGTGTGGTGCGATCTACGTGGCTTAAGGAGTAGCCGACAGTTGGAAGTACTTGGAGCGTTTTGCTATTAGTCGATACTGCCGCGAGGTATGTGAACCTCTTCCTATCTCTTCTAGCATGATATGTGTGAACTATGTAGTACGGTAGACGTACATGTGCTAAACGTATTTGATTGGTTTAAAACATAAAGTGTTATAACGGCTTTATGGGAAGTTGGTTATAACAGCTTTATGTTGGTAAGAAAATACTTGTGGTCTTTAAAAAGGTAACTGATTTGAACTATAACTGGCTTGTTATGTGTTAATAAAGAACTTGAAGTATTTCAAAAGATTTTTGAATCATTTCGAAAGAAGAAGTAATACTTGATTTGTTTTGAAAACTTAAGAGTCATGCTAGCTTTATGGAAAGTTAGGTATAACGTCTTAAGAATGTTTTACTTGATTTTGGAAATCGAATGTGTATCGACAAACCATCTGCAATGCGTTCATAAGAGGAAATGTTTTTAATAATTAAGTATTATTAAAACCAGAGAAACTTCCATCTGCATGAAGCTAAGATGAGACAAAATGATATTTCCTAGATCATGGTCAGAATGAGATTGTTATAAACAAGAATATCCTACTCACATATAAGACTTATGTTTCTCGATAGTTTAAAGGAGAATTATATTCTTAAATGAATAAGACTATGAACTACTAAACCTTTCTAAAATGAGAAACTTGAACATTGGAAATTAGGCAAACTTGATCATTGGAAAAGAATGTTGCTACTTGATTTTACAAAGAGAAGTAATCGATTTACTTTAAAGGATAGTCACTCTATTTTTATACTACGTATTGTGTGACATTGTGAAAGTAACGATCTTTTAAAGAGTTAATGTATGAAGTACTTTGGGGATAAAACCCGAACTTGTTGGCGTATAGTAGAAAGTACCTTGTGTGTATAACTTGATTGTGTTGGTTTGTGATAGCCAGTAATACTTTCTTGTTGATTGATAAGTAAACATGTTAGGATGCTACGTGTGTTAGTATCTTGTGATGTTGTGTAAAGGGTTTCCTTTGTTGTGCTTATGTTGCTTAACGATAAGTCGTTGTGTTAGTATTTTACATCACTCATCTCGAGATGATTCCGGTTGCCGCCTCCGACGGGGTAGACTCGGTGGTCGATGGACCTATGATTCGAGAATACCTCACGCAGTCCCGTGGGCCTATGCGAGCTACGAGAGTTCCGTGTTAGTGTGCGTCCTTTATGGGCATGCGGTCCATGTGGCCATGCGGATCGCGAAGTCCGTGACGACGCCGGAGTAGCTACCGACGCGGGAATACCTCATGCGGGCCGATGAGATTGGCCTACGCGAGTCGCGGAGTTCCAGTGGTTAGACGCGCGTACATTGATCTCGCGCAAGTGGCGGCTTTGATCATGTGACGGTCTAGACAGATCTTATGATACGATTCATGACCTTGTTGGTACCGTGGGTTTTAGTAGTCGGCTATGCCTTCGCATTTACCCCGTCAGTTTTATTATGACACAGCGGACTCGTGTTCATGTGTGTTCCTTGGTGCTTTTATATCATAGATCGCCGGCGGCGAGAAGGTATTCCACGCATGATTGATGTTGTGGGCCTGAGACCCATTGTTATACTTGAGTGATGACTTGAGGGCGTGAGTCCCTGACTTGACATGACTGCTTTGTTGTAAACTGTAGTTTGGTTATCATACATGTCTCCTGCTTTATATGACTGCTATGATTTCATTTACAGTACGTATTTTCAGTTTCACATACTGCACTGTTATCGACCTCCTTCGGGGGGCTGCGTTCATGCCGCAGGTTGAGGTACACCAGTCGTTGATCCTAGCTCTCAGGGTCACAGTTTCAGCGTTGGGAAGCTCCGTTTCTCCGGAGGCTTATCAGTGGTATAGTCCCCTGTCGTAGTAAGTGTTTACATTCAGGGGTTTGGCGGGGCCCTGTCCCGCCATTGTTGTCGTATCATTTCTTAGAGGTCTGTAGTACTGTTGTGGGCAGGGTTTGTAAAGAAAGGATTAAACTGTTCATTTTGAAAGAGATGTTATTATTATTTATGCCGAAAGGCAAGTTTTCTAAAGATAACTGTTGTACGCTTCTTGTTATTTCATGTTGTTGTGATATGTTCCGCTGATTACTCTGATGTTGTCTCACTAGGGTGCCCGGGGTAAGGCACCAGTCACGGGCCCGGGTTCGGGTCGTGACAACTTCCTTAGAGGTCTGTAGTCCTATTGTACAGTTGGGATGTAACTGCCAGATTTTGGTTTATATATATATGCCGAAAGGCGACTTTTCTCAGATAAACTGTGTCTCAATTTACATTGTTTCATGTCTTGTTTTTATATTCCGCTGATTTTCTCTGATGTATGACTACTTGGGTGCCCGGGTAAGGCACAAGTCACTGGAACGGGTCGTGACAACAGTGTAGTACCTTGTTATTATGTATATTATCAGTCTTGTCGGCTTTGCCATTGCATGTTCGTTGGTTTTAAAGAAAAAAAACGAGGTGTTATTTAGTTCCGCGGTTTACTTGTGTCAGTTAGGTAGAAGGTGCCTGTAGGGCACCATCCACGCCCGGGTTCGGTGTGACAGAGTGGTATCGAGCGATACCCTGAATATCTACAGACCATGTCTAGTAGAGTCTTGATTATCGGTGTGTTGCGCGCCACACCCATAAACAGGAGGCTACAGGACATTTTGGAGTTGGTTTCTATTCTTCTCACTCTGAGATCGTGCCATAGAGTTGTGTTATTAAGATAATTCCTCTCTGACGTATTATTATGTTCTGCCTATGCCTCCATGAGGAGCAACACGCCCGAAGGGCAAAAAACAGTAGCAGGAGCTACCATTCAGACTCAGAGAGTTGATAGGGCTCATGCCCAGGCTATACCGGATGTTGTGCCACAGTCGACGAGTTCTTCTGCGCCAGGTTTTGAGGCCCCAGCACCAGAGCCTCCAGTTTCTCAGTTAGGGGAAGACTATTGTCACGCCCCGAACCCCGGGCCCGTGACTGGTGCCCTACCTGGGCACCCTTCTACCTTAACAACTAAGTACATTGCGGAAATTAATAACAGCTCATTTTTTTTCTTTTTTAAAGCAACCGTACGTACAAGGCAAAGCCGACTAGGCTGCCATATAATATACATAAACAAAAGACACTACACTGCACACGAGTCCAATCCCACATATGAATACAGACCTCTAGGAGTTAAACTGAACTATGACGGGACAAGGCCCCGCCGTACCCATAAATGTACAAAAGCCTATACTGAAGGGACTATACCAAAATGATAAACTCCTGAACAAAGGGAGCTATCCAAAAACTCGAAAGGTGGTCCTACACTGCCGATCACCAAATCACAGACCTAAACTCGCGGCATGAACGCATTTCACGGGCGAGGTCAAGCGAAGAATGTACCAAGTATGTGAGCATGAAGCATCGTAATGAAATCATAACATCTAAACAAAGCAGAGACATGTATGATAGCCTACCTACGATACAATACATAAGCAGTCATATCAAGTCAGGGACGCAGGCCCTCAAAGTCATTACTCAAATATAACCATGGGTCTCACGTCCATAATATCAATCATGCCCGTGGAATCCTTCCTCACTGCCGGCAGTCCATGATGTAACAACACCCATAAGGATACATGAACACCAAGTCCCACCTGTGTCCGAAATACCTCGTGGTCTCATCCCGGAATCCTACCTCGTAAAAGCATGAACATAGGGTAACACAAACAATTCCGGGGACATATAGATACTCAAAATACAACACCTTGTGCCTTACTACAATGAGAGTAAACAGTAGTATCCTTACAATATAAAATAGGAAGCTCATGATCAAAGCAGGACCATCCGCCCGCAGTATTATTCAGCAATCCTATTCCTGGGACTATTTCACCCGCATAGGTCGCGTGGACCCGCGTGAGGTATTCCTCGCATAGGATGGACCCGCCCGCATGGGACTATTTCACCCGCATAAGCCCTTTCGGACCCGCATAAGGTATTCCTCGCATAGGACTATTTCACCCGCATAAGCCCTTACGGACTCGCATGAGGTATTCCTCGCATAGGCTGGACCCGCCCGCATGGGACTATTTCACCCGCATAAGCCCTACGGACTCGCATGAGGTATTCCTCGCATCGTGGGTAGCAAATCCACGGAATTATGCAAATGCCACAAACCCGGGGAATGACCCCGAAACGACTGATATACCAATAGCACACAACCGGCTATTTCCAGCACACATAGGCAATTCTCAATTAACAAGCCAAAGTACTTATCAAGGCACACTTAGACAAATCCTCAATTTATCAAGCCAAAGTACTAATCAAGGCATACATAGAATAATTCTCTTTAACAAGCCAAAGTACTTATCAAGGCACACTTAGACAAATCCTCAATTTATCGAGCCAAAGTACTAATCAAGGCATACATAGAATAATTCTCTTTTAACAAGCCAAAGTACTTATCAAGGCACACTTAGACAAATCCTCAATTTATCAAGCCAAAGTACTAATCAAGGCATACATAGAATAATTCTCTTTTAACAAGCCAAAGTACTTATCAAGGCACACTTAGACAAATCCTCAATTTATCAAGCCAAAGTACTAATCAAGGCATCACATAGAATAATTCTCTTTTAACAAGCCAAAGTACTTATCAAGGCACACTTAGACAAATCCTCAATTTATCAAGCCAAAGTACTAATCAAGGCATACATAGAATAATTCTCTTTTAACAAGCCAAAGTACTACGTACGTACATTCTTTTCAAAAGACTCCTTTTTATGTAAAATCCCAAGATACTAACACCCGTAGTATCAAGGCATGTCTATTTTTCAAAGTAAGTTACTACACGTTTAGAAAACTCATTTCAAGGCTTGAAATCAAGTAACTTCAAATTTTCACAATCTAGGCAACTTATGCCCTTTAATCATAATAGACAACTTTCTAAACCTTCCATAAAGCCGTTATAACCAACTTCCCATAAAGCCGTTATAACCCTTTATGGTTTTAGACATATCCATTCCTTTAATAACCAAGAGACTTATGCTATTAAAAACCAAGTATCACATACTTACAAATCAAGTTCTTAACTTTCAAAACACTTCAAGTCTCTTAATATATAGAAAACAAGTTTCTTCTACTTTTAAACCTCAAGTAACTCACTCCTTTGAAACAAGTTACTTCTCTTAAAACATGTCATTTCTCCTCTTTTAAATCAAATAAGTAAATCACTCCTTGACTCCCCTAAAGTCATTATAATGACCTTTAGGTTTTAGAATTAAGGCACTAGCCAAAAGATTTGGAAACCACTTCCTTTTTAAGACTCCATGTACTTTAAGTAAAATACCTTCACTTTTAAGAATCCAAACTTCATCAAGAAAATGGATTATACAACTTACAATCTAAACATCAAAGTACAATCAAGGAATGGATCATTTAAGGAGTAAATCATACTTTCTTAATCTTAAGGAATCATGCTAGAAGAGGAGATAGTTCACATACCTTTTCGGCTAAAATCCACAAGCTAAGCCGAATACGCCGTACGTAGAAGTGTCAAGCTATAATGGTCACAACAAGACTATCATCTTCTAGTCTCAACGTAGAATAATACTAAGTATACGACCTCTAATTCTACGGAAAATCGGGCAGCACTTCCTTTGTTTCTACTCACTTTGCCACCTTTTTCAAGGCCGAATACAATAACCAACAAGCCACATTTAAGGCTCCAAACAACAACCAAACAAAGGGGATTACACGCCTTACAATACGTGTAAAATTCCTCCCCACAATTCATACGAAGTAGTTTAATGCACACTAGCCAATTCTCGGCCAACTTACATAGCAACACTAAGTCTTTTCTAACCCTTTTCAAATTCCAAGTTCCAAGGTCTAACATGTTATATAGTTATAAACTACTTCAACAACTACAATTTCCTTCTTTATACCACATGCGACGCTTAGACCAATAGTCGACTTGAATTGTAATCTTAAGGCTAAACATGCTAGTTTTCTGATTAGGGTTCCAATTGCGATAAACATATCAAACTTCATACTATATAACACATGCTTGCTAAAATCCATAGTTATAACAATAAGTAAGTCTTAACTACTAAAACGACAAAATTTATACCTTTAAGCCCTTAAAATTTCCATGATTCCAAAGTCGCCTTAGAAATTCTTAGCTCCTTTCCTTAAGTTCCAATCCGCCCAAGCACTCCTTAGAGGCCTATGAAGAACCCATCTTCAAGTTCCAACTTCAAAGTTGAAGAACTCCTTAGTTTCCGCTTGCGACTAACGTAAAAATACGTTTTCCGAAATCTTTCTATTGAGATAACCTTACAATACTCTTAGGAACCTTGGTCTAAAGTCTTGTGGCTAATGGATCAAAACTATAAAAATTTTGTGTGGGAATTACATGAAAGCCGAGAGCTTCTTAAAGAGGGCAAGAGTTCTCTAATTTTTCTAAGTGTAAATGAGCTAGTCTTGCACTAGTAGTAACCTTATAAAACACAATTGAGGGATTAGACTTAAACAAATGTGAGGCTAGGATTAAAATCACATGGATCGCCTAAGTGGCAAGTTGACTAGTCAATTATGTCAAGCTTTGAAGACTTATCTTCCAAGAGGTTCAATGACCAAATTACCCCTCCTCTAATTCGACCAAGACCACTTATGGGGGTGCCACGTGTCTCCCTCTCATTCGTCCATAAAATTCCGTAACCCTCGTGGGCCCCACAAAACGTAAAATTTCTGTGGGCCCCACGTGACCAAATCCGTAAAAATAAATTTCCATAATATTAATAAGTTCCATACTCTTCAAATAATGCATTTTGAGAATCCAATTCTCAATAACGAACATTTTTCCTTTCCGACGTCCGGAAGATTTTCCGTCGGAAGAACAATTCTTCCTTTCGTACTAATGTCCAAGTCTTGTTTCCTTACGTACATTCTCTTATACATGTCCTGGACTTACGGGGTGTAACAACTATAGGGTCATAAGTGAAGCAGTTATGTTATTGACCAAGATAGAGGTACTACAGTTTCATCAGCAGGAGGTTATTCGGCCAAGCATGCAGTGTGCACAGGTAGAGGCCAACGTGGAGATCAGCGTAAGAGGGCTAGACCGGTTGGTTATCCCGGTGAGTTTTTGGACGAGCATCCTCAGCAGCGAGTGAGATATTCTTCCCAGCCTACCCAGTACATAGCCCCGCAGCTCACAGGTGGGAGATTGGACCCCACAAGGTATTTAGGAGCCGGTCCGAGCTCCAGGGTTCGAAGTTCTCAGAGGAGAAGAGGATTTTCTCAGTACAGGCCACTAATTCCTCAGTGTTTCCGATATAGTAAGAGTCATGTGGGGAAATGTCGTCATGGCACAGATGTTTGTTATTATTGTGACCGTCCGGGCCATAAGCAGTGAGAATGTCTTTTTAGAAAGAGCACCGGTGAGGTGGCTCAGCCTATGAGGCCGGTGGTTGGTTCCCTTTCCTCCACAGCTGTGCGCCCCCCAGGGCAGGGTGTTCAGATGTCAGCCAGTCGTGGTAGAGGTCAGGGTGGAGTTTATAGTTCTGGCGGTCCTTCGAACCGCATAGATGACGTGACTACTGGGCAGGATCAAGAGGCAACATCGCATGGGGTTACAGGTATATTTTGATTCTTTTGAATCATACGTGCATTGATAGATTCAGATTTTGCCCTAGCGTATATGTGTTCCCTTGTTGCTAGTAGTTGTACTTGATAGCACCACCAGAAGTAGAGATACTCTGATTAGTAAAGTGAAAAGTAAAGAATGTTGACAAGAATGATAAAGTGAACTGAGACTATAGTTATGTAGGGTTCACAAGTTGTAATTACCCCATAACAGTGTGAAGACCTATAGGGAAGGATGTACAGTAGAAATACTTCGGCATATGTGACGAACCTCTAGTGAATAGGGGGATAGGGTGAGAAGTACCTTGAGATAAAAGAGAGATTTATTTCAGATTAAGAATGAGAAGTTAAGTGTGGCGATGGGTCGAGTTGTGGACTCATTTCGGGTCAACCGATAGTATGGAATGGGGTGATGTCAGTTGGATATGGTCCCGCTATGTGATAGGGTCACGAGAATGCCAGGCCCAATTCTTGTTAATCGTTGTACGGGTTCGTGGACGCGTTCCACCAGAACCAGGTCGTGAGGGCCGAGAAGGGCCTTAACAGGAATGCAAGTAGCATAATGGCCAAGTTTGGATAGTAACTCCAAGGATTGGAGAACAGAAACAATATTTGAGATTTTGTACGTGTACTAAATAAGTTTGGAAGTACGTGAAAGTATGACAAGTAAGAAAATGAAGGAACAAGGGTTAAAATAACTATATTGATTATGGTTATGAGTAATGTAGGTGGGTAAAGAGAATCCTTTTTAGGCCATGAGTGGAGGTTAATTGTGATGATACACATGCCTTAGGTTCAGTAACAATGTCCATAGGTGCTCGTGATTGAGATGCTACTAGTATTAGAGTTTACATCGGTTGGTAAACTAAGCTAGGCAGATTATGGGTTCATGTCCCAACTAGTTTGGTGACTAGGTGAGACAGAGAAGGGAAGTAAAACGGGGGAACACATTAGTTAGCAGAGTGGGAGTCCGACTGAAGAATTCAGATAGTGTTAGTCCCATGGCTTAGAATACGACAGGGCCATCCCTAGTACGGAAAAAAGAAAGGAATCTCTAAGGATCCCGTTTTTTATAAGACTGTAACCTTCGAGTTTTGTGAGAAGGGACCGCGGATGGAAGGTCCATTGTTATGTTTACGTATGTTACATGGTGGCCATGTGTGTCATCGTTGGTCTCATGGAGAATTGATTGATAGGCATATAGTAAAGAGACTATGTCGGAGTTTGTATAGCTTGAAAACCGACTAAGAACATTCGGGGACGAATGTTTTTAAGGGGGGAAGAATGTTACACCCCGTAATTCCAAGACATGTATAAGAGAATAGACGCGAGAACGCAAGACTTGAAAATTGGTACGAAAGGAAGAATTGTTTTTCCGGAGGAAAATCTTCCGAACGTCGGAAAGGAAATGTTCGTTGATGAGAATTAGATTCTCAAAATACATTATTTGAGGAGTATGGAACTTATTATCATTATAAAAATTTATTTTTACGGATTTGGTCACGTGGGGCCCACCCGAGAAATTTTACGTTTTGTGGGGCCCATGAGGGTTACGGAATTTTATGGACGAATGGGAGGGCGACACGTGTCACCCCCACATAGGCTTGCACGAAATGGGCCAAGGGTGTAATGGTCATTGACCATTGTAGATGATCAAGTCTTGCAAGCTTGAGATTATTGACTTAGTCAACTTGCCACTTGTATAGATATTTAATTTTCTTCATCCTAGCCACACATATGTTGTAATCCAAGTCCTCCATTGTGTTATATATACTACACTAGTGCAAGACTTAGTCTTCAACACTTAGAAAAAATTGAGAGAACTTTGAGCTCACTTGAGATAGCTCTCGGCTTTAGGGAGATTTCCACACGAAAATTTTGCAATTGTGGTTCATTCTTCACAAGAATTTAACCCAAGGTCCCTACGGGTATTGTAAGGATATTTCAATAGAAAGATCTCGGAAAAACGATGTTTTCACGTTATTCACAAGGCGAAAACCTAAGTCATTTTCATAGTTTTGTATTGGAAATGGAAGAGAAGTTGGTTGTGAACTTCTAAAGGCTTCAAATAGCGGATTGGAGAGCAAAGGAAAGGAGCTAAGAATTGCTAAGGAGAGACTTTGAATCTTGGAATTTTATAAGGGCTTATAAAGGTAACAATCTTGTCGTTGTAGTAATTAAAGATTACTTATTGTTGTAGTTATGGATATTAGCAAGCATGAGGTATATATTATGAAGTTTGATAAGTGTATTGGTTATTGGAACCCTAATCCGAAACAAGCATGTTTAGCCTTTGAGATTACAATTCAATTTGATTGTTAGTTTAGTCGTCACATGTTATATAAAGAAGGAATTGAAGTTGTTAAAGTTGTTTATGACTATATAACATGTTAGACCTAAGAACTTGGATTGGAAAAGAATTGGAAAGGACTTAGGATTGGTTATATTGGTGGCCGAATGCCCTTATAAGTGTTGGATTGTTTTATATAAATTGTGGAGCAGAAATTTACACGTTTTGTAAGGTGTGTAATCCCCTTTGATTGGTTGGTGTGTTGAGCCTTAAATGTAGCATGTTGGTTATTGATTATCAGGCCTTGAAAAAGGTGGAAAAGTACGTAGAAACAAAGGAGGTGCTGCCTGATTTTCCGTAGAATAAGAGACCATATACTTAGTATTATTCTACGTTAGAAACTAGAAGTTGATATTGGTGTTGTGGCCATTATAGGTTGAAAATTCTTTGTGCGGCGTATTCGACTTAGCTTGTGGATTAAGCCGAAAAGGTATGTGAACCATCTCCTCTTCTTCTAGCATGATTCCTTATGATAAAGAAAGTAAGTCTTACTCCTTAAATGATCTATTCCTTGGTTGTACTTGGATTGCCTAATATAGAATTTGTTCTATATACTTCCTTGATTGTACTTTGGATGTTTAAATTGAAAGTTGTTATAATCCATTACCTTGATGAAGTTTGGACTTTCAAAAGTGAAAGTGTTTTACTTGAAGTACATAGAGTCTTAAAAAGGAAGTGGTTTCCAAATCTTTTGGCTAGTACCTTAGTTCCAAAACCTAAAGGTTGATATAATGACTTTAGGGGAGTCAAAGGAGTGATTTACTTAATTGATTTAAAAGAAGAGAAATGACATGATTTAAAAAGAAGTAACTTGTTTTAAAAGGTGTGAGTTACTTGAGATTTAAAAGTAGAAGAAACTTGATTTCTAAAGAATAAGAGACTTGAAGTATTTTGAAAGTTATGTAACTTGATTTGAAAGTATGTGATATGTTATACCCCGTATTTCCAGAGTATGTACGTAAGGGAATACGTACAAAAAGTTTAGCCTTAAAGTTTAGGCTTGGACGATTTTTTTGGGCACAACTCACAAAACGAATAGTTTTCCGACGAAACGTTTCCACAGCTTTCGTAGGGTAAATTCCGGCTATGCCATTTCTAATTTTTGCGGATTTTTCCGAGAGACGAAACATTTTGGACCAACGGGAGGGCGACACTTGGCACCCTCCAATTGGTGGACTTGAATCGTCCATTGGACGAATTGGAGAAGCTTGGCACGTTTTTTGTGCCTTGGCACAAGTCAAGGAGTTGGTAGGATATTTGTGTGTAGTAAATCCTCACCCTACACTTGCCTTGCACTTGTCTTCATCTTGGCCATTGGTTGGCCATGTCTTGACCTATAAATACCCCCCTTAAGATGAAGAGTTCTTCATCCACAAATTCCTTTCCAAGTCTTGAAAATCCTCTCCTCTCCCTTTGTAGCCTTTTCGTCCAAACACCTCCCCCTCCCCTTGTGAAGGCCCTTGGCCGAATACCCCCCCCCTCTAGCCTAAGTAGTTTGGCCGAGGCCTCCCCCTAGCCTAGCCAAAACCTACCCCCCCCTCCCTTGGTAGAAAAGTTGCCTTCTTGTATTGTTATTGTTACACCCCGTAATTGCAGGACATGTTTTAAGAACGTACGTAAGAACTCGCAAGTGTTAAATTTGAGACTTGTAAAAAAATTTAACGAAATTATGGAATTGTCGGAAAACGTATTATTTTGACGAATGGGAGGGCGACACGTGTCACCCCCCCCCCTTAAGTGAGCTTGGACGAATTGATCTTGGACATAAGGGTCATTTGACCCTTGTTAGGAAGACAAGTCTTGCACTTGAAGAGCTTGACATAATTGACTTGGTCAATGGACCCACTTAGCCTTGATATTTAATAAGAGATCATCCAAACCACCCAATTGTTTGCATCTTGACCCTCCATGTCCCTTTATAATACTAGTAGTAGCATGAGAGAGCACAACACTTAGAAAAATTTGCAAGAATTTCAAGAACCCCTCTAGGTTGCTCTCGGGTTCCATGCCTTTCAAAAGGAAAAAAATTTGTTTATTGTCCATTAAACTCCACACTTTAAACCAAGGTTCTTGAGGGTAGTTTAAGCTTATCTCAATAGAAAAATCTCGGAAAAAGTTAGTTTTCGGGTTAGTCGCAAAGTGAAAACCTAGTGGCTTTCTAGGTTTTGGATTGGAGGTTTGAAGGAAAGTTGTTGGTGTGGTTCTAAGGGTCTCAAGGAGCGGAGTGAGGTGTCTTGATGAGGCTCTAGGTTGCTAAGGAGCAACTTGGTTTTGAATATTGGATTACAATTCGTTGAGGTATAATCTTATTCTTTGAAAGTGTTACAAGATTATTTATATTGTTGTTGTTAGCTTTACATGTTGCTAGCATAAAGTTGTTAAGTTGAAGTTTGTAAGTATTATGGATTACTTGTAGCTTAAGTTCGAAATGAAAAGTAAGTCATGTTAAGTTGGAATACAATTTGATCGTTATTAGAATCGTCGCATGTAATTGACTAGAAGATTATAGTAGTTATAATTGGTTGCGACTAGATATTATGTTATGCTACCAAGTTGGATTGAAATGGAAATTGGATAAGAATTAGTATTGTTGAACTCAAGGTGGCCGAATTTGGACTTGTAGTTTGTATTAGTTTGTTATTCAATTGTATTGGACTACCTTCTAAATTGTGAGCCAATTGGGGCTGTTTGGTTATTCATTTGTACTAGACTACCTTCTATATTGTTGTGAGCCAATTGGGGCTGTTTGGTTATTGTATTTGTTATACCCCGTAGTTCCAGGGTATATAGGTGAGGATGTACGTGCGAGATTACGACAGAAATTTTGGAAAGAAAGAAAGATGTGATTTTTCGACGGAAAAGTTTCCGGTTTTTTGTGAAGAAAAAGGTTCGTTAATGGGAATTGGATTCCCAGATTTGGTATTCGGACTTCTTAGAATATTTGAGAATTATGGAATTTTATTTCCGGAAATGGTCACGTGGGGCCCACGGGTGAAATTTACGGTTTTGTGGGGCCCGCTTAGTTTTTGAGATTTTGGCCATTATGGATATTTTCGGGAGATGAAATATTTTGGACGAGTAGGAGGACGACACGTGTCACCCCCCTAGGTGGCCCTTGGCCGAAATTAGCTAGACAAGTGGCAAGACAAGTGGCCAAGTCTTGCTAGATATTTTGTGTGGACAAGTGGCTTGTGGGTCCCACCCACACTTGTCCCCAATCTCAACCACACACTTGCCTTCATCCTATCCCTTGGTTGTCCTATATATGCACCCTTAGTTGATGAAATCTTCCACACTTAGACATTTGAAGACTTGAAAAACCCTCCCTTCTCCCTTGACCTCGAGCTCTCGGTTTTTCCCCATTTCTTGAGCAAAATTTGTCCAACAATTCTTAAACTCTCAAGTGTTCTTCCCTAAGGTGTTAGGAAGATTGTGTACCAAGAGTTGGAAAAGATTTCACACCCCTAGCCTTGAAGGGATGCCTTGGCCGAAAGTTGTCATCTTGAAACCCTGTGTTCTTCACTTTTGGAGTTGAATCTTGAAGAGAAGTTGGTTAGGAGCTTCATGGGTTGCTTGTAGCGGATTGGAACGTAAAGATTTGGAGCTAAGACTTGCTTGGAGCGACTTTAAGAACTTGGATATTTTTGGGCTATTTGAGGTAGTGGAACTTAAACCTCTTTGTGAATTGGTTGTTATACATATATTATAAGTATATTATGGATTATATAATATATGGAGTAAGTTTGGAAGAGTTGGATCTTGTTAACTTGTTAAAAGAAAGGATTGGTCGTTTGCCATTAAAATGGTAAAACGTATCTTACTTGCTAAGAAGCTAATAACAAAGTAACTATAACTTATATTAAGAATGGAAATATAAGTTGGATGACTAATGAGTAAATTGGATAAGTAAAATGGACAAAGTTGGCAAGGACCCCAACTTAAGGATCAGATTTACTTTGGACCGTATTTACTTTGGATCGTATTTACATTGGATTTGTATTTACATTTCATTAAGGGAAGATTTTTCAATCGCGTTCCGTTTGGGCGTGTGATCCTTTTTAATTATTGTTTTGTTATGAAGGCGTGATAGTAAAACCGCGCACGGCCGTCGCGTAATCCCCTTCTTTTACTTATTGTTGTTATGGAGGCGTGATAGTAAACCGCTACCGTTTGGGCGTGTAATCCCCTTCTTTATGTTGTTTAATTATTACGCCTATATATATATATGGTATATATATTACGTTATTCGCCTTGGTAAAAGATGGAAAAGTGAGTATAAACGGGGGAAGTGCTGCCGAAATTTCCGTAGATTTTGAGGGCTTTTTATTGGTATAAGTCTTCAATGATAAGAAAGGTTTGATAGGAGTACCATGACCAGTTTAGGAGTGGAGTACTACGTGTGGCGTGATCTACTTGGCTTCTGGAGTAGCCGGGTTGAAGTACTTGAGCGTTTTGCTTATTGTCGATAAATCGTTGCGAGGTATGTGAACATCTTCCTATATTTTCTAGAATGATATTTTTGAACTATGTAGTACGGTAGACGCGTACGTGCTAAGTGATTTGGTTGGTTTAAAACATAGGGTGTTATAATAGCTTTATGGGAAGTTAGTTATAACGACCTTATGTAGGTGAAAATGGTTTACTGATGTTAGAAGTTAAGAGACTTGATCTTATAAGATAAGAGACTTAACTTATTTGTTTTAATGTGGATGTTTGTGTGAAACCTCATTCGTGAGTAATGAGTACTTGGTTTTTAAAGGGATAATGTTTTACTGATTTCGGGAATCAGAATGTGTATCGACAGACCATTGCAGCGTTAATAAAGGAAAATGTATTGAATAATGATGTGTTGTATTAAAACCAGTAGAAACCTCCATCTGCATAGAAGCTAAGATGAGACAAAATGATATTACATTTTCTAGATCATGGCTGCTGTAATAAGATCGTTATAAACAAAGAATAAACTACTCACATATATGACATATGTTACTCAATTGTTTTAAAAGAGATTAAGACTATGAGTTATGAAACCTTTATAAAATAAGTGACTTGAGCATTTGAAAATGAGAAGCTTGAGTAATTGAAACTAGGCAAACTGGAACTTAGGAAAAGAATGTTGTTACTTGATTTTGAAAAGGAATGTGGGTTGGTCATTCTAATACTATGGGTATAGGGTGACTTTTATAAAAGTAATGGATCTCTTTTAAAAGAAATTAACGTATGTAGTACTTTGGGGTTAAAAACCCGGACTTTGGCATAAAATGAAAGTACTTTGAGTTGTGTGAAACTTGCCTATGCTTGTTGTTGTGAAACTTGCCTATGCTTGTTGTGAAACTTGCCTATGCTTGTGATGATAGCCTTTGTTGTGCAAGTGTGGTATTTACGTATTACCGCGTCTCGATAGAGGCGGTCGACTTGTTGAGAACTTACTTGGACGTCTTGCGTGATGGAGAATTCCACGTATGTTTCCATTTTGATTATCGTCTTGTTGATGTCACATGGACATGTCTACACCGATGCAGTATTCCGGGGGCATGCGGCCATGCGCCCGGGTTGATTACCCTATATATTGTTATTGTGGTTACATGTACATGTCTACACCGAGGTCGAATTCCGGTGGCATGTGGCCACGCGCAGGTTGATCACCCAAAGATATTATTGTTGATGTCACATGGACGTGTCTACACCGAGGTAGAATTCCGGCACGTGGCCGTGGGGCATTGGTATTATTGTTGCATCATGGACATGTCTACACCGATGCGTAATTCCGGCACGCGCCGTGATGCGAACATGATTGATGTTGTGGGCGTAAGACCCATAGTTATATTTGAGTGATGACTGAGGCGTGAGTCCTCGATCGACATGATCGCTTTTATGTTGGAATCGTAGTTTGGTTATCATACATGTCTCGCTTTATATAGACTAGTATGATTTCATTACTGATTTTTACGATTTCACATACTTGGTACTGTTATCGACCTCCTTCGGGCCGTTCATGCCGCAGTAGAGGTACATCGGTCGTGGATCCTCGCTCTTAGGATCTCGCCAAGCGTTTGGGAAGCTCCGTTTCTCGAGGCTTATCTTTTGTATGTGTTCTCGAGTTGTAGGTTCTTGTACATTCAGGGGTATGGCGGGGCCCTTTCCCGTCATAGTTATTGTAAATCTTAGAGGTCTGTAGTACTGTTGTGGGCAGGGTTTGTAAAAAGGGATTAAACTGTTCGTTTTGAAAGAGTTGTATTTATTATGTTATTGGAAGGTAACCGTTGGGTTGGCCTGTTTTATGTTCATATATCTGTTTCTTGTTTAAGTTTTATTTTCCGGTTTTCTCACGATGATTGTATCACTAGGGTGCCCGATAAGGCACGATGAACGGCCCCGAACGGGTCGTTACAAAAGTGGTATCGAGCCGTGTTATCTCGGAAAGTGTCTGGCGCATCGTCTAGTAGAGTCTTGATTATCGATGTGTTGTGCACCACATCTATAATCGTGAGGCTGCAGGACATTTAGGATTAGTTTCATTCTTCTCATTCCGAGATCGTGCCTTAGAGCCGTGTTGTAAGTTGGACCTCCGACGTATCTCGTTTTACCGATTATGCCTCCGCGCAAGGCAACCAGAGCCACGGGCGGCAAGACCGAGGGAACCGCTAGTGAGATACAGAGGAGTACGAGGCGCAGCCCGCATGCACGAGGTCAGGCTTGACGGCGGGTTTTGACGCCGCCACCCCGTAGAGGTTAGAGCCGCAGAATGGCCGCCGAGACCGCAGCACGAGCCTCCGTCCCATGCACCGCGAGGAGATGGGTTATAAGGAGATGACCGATTGCCGCCGTGGTCGTGGGCGATATGAGATAGGCCGGATGCAGCAGCCTGTTCGATAGCACCGTGGTTCACCCCGAGCAGATAGTTTGAGGCTACGGACTTTCTCGAGTTGTAGCCCGCTTGAGTTTTATGGGTCGAGGCACGAGGATGATCCGCAGGAGTTCATCCGCAGCTACGCCGATCACGCGGGTGATCAAGGCTTGAGACCGAGTGCGTGACCTTTGGTTCGCGACGGCCGCGCGTGATACCGCAATGATTGGTTTGATTCACGGAGCTTTCGGGAGAGCATGCACTCCAGCAAGATGGGATGAGTTTTCGGGCGTTCACGCACTTCTTGCCTCCGCAGATGAGGGCACGGGCCGACCGATTTTGATGCTTAGACAGAGCGCGTATGGTTCGGGAGTACAATGTGAGTTCGACTCATTGGCGTGACGTCCCAGCGTTGGTAGCTAGTATGGAGGATCGAGTGCACCGATATGTTACGAGGCTCGATGATTACATGTCGAGGCATGTTCAGAGTAGCTCTTCACCGGCATGGACATTGCCCGCACGCAGTGCTCACGACCGATGTGAGGCACGAGAGGTCGACGGAATGACCAAGATCGCAGAAGAGGGCCGTAACAACAGGTCCTTTGGTGACTTTCGAGGCGGACCGCCAAAGAAGATACTAGTTTTGTACCTCCGCCCGGTGCAGAGTGGTCCTCCACAACCTTCAGAGTATTCGGAGCGGTCGTGGCTCGAGGTTCGAGTTTCGAGGAAGTAAGGTGTTGGCGGACGCGGTCACCCCTACCTCGGTGTGGTCGATGTGGTAGACCGCATTTGGAGTGTCGTGGTGCCGGGAGCTTGTTATTTTGCGGCAGCAGGCCATTTTGCGAGGAACTGTCAGGGCAAGGTAGCACGGATGTTACGACTCACCTACCGGATCGATGGATGGTTCATCGCTTCTATAGCTTATACGCCTGGCGTGCCTATGATTAGAGTGAGCGGTAGCTTCGTATATCCTTAACCCTCTAGAGTTTGGTTTGCGCGATATGATGATCTTATTATTGTGTGCTATATGCGGATAGCGTTGTGTTGTTTGTAAGTTAGAAAACATGGTTAGTTGGAAGGATAAGTGTGGGGGCATGGAAAGTGTGAACCTTAGAGTTTTATACGTGGAGACCTTAGAGGCGAGGCCGTCTTGAGTGGGTGATTTTACGGTTGGTCTTTGCCGATGTACTTGGTATGCGGGAAATATTGTGGGATAATTACATGGGTTGTGTGAGATGGAAGTGGTAGCTTTCATGGCGTGAATTAGTAAGATTGTTCGGATCGGGAACAAGAGTTAGCGTTAGGGTCGGGTTGAGGCCATTTGCGGGTCAACCCGCAGCCCATATTGAGGTGGGTCGCCGAGGTGGTCCCGCCAGTGGTAGGGTCACGAGGTGCTAGGCCCAAGTTTAGGTAACCATCGACGAGTTCGTGGACGCGTTCAACCGAATCGGATCGTGAAGGCGGGAATGGCCTTAGAGTAAATTGAAGCTAGTGGAAGCCGTTGTAAGATTAGAAATGATTCTCGTTGGCTTGGATTTGAGTTTTGCGCACATGTTATATTCTCGCCATTGGTGGCGTGATCGGTTTGTAAGTATAGTAGTGAAGACTATACCGACACAAGTGCGTTTGGAGACTTAGAATGAACATTGGGACGAATGTTTCTAAGGGGAAGAATGTTATACCCGTAGTTCCGTGGTATATAGGTGAGGATGTGCGTGCGAGATTACGTAAATTTTGGAAAGAAAGAAAGATGTGATTTTTCGACTAAAAGTTTCCGGTTTTGTGAAGAAAAAGGTTCGTTAATGGGAATTGGATTCCCAGTTTGGTATTCGGACTTCTTAGAATATTTGAGAATTATGGAATTTTATTTAGGAAATGGTCACGTGGGGCCCACGGGTGAAATTTACGGTTTTGTGGGGCCCGCTTAGTTTTTGAGATTTTGGCCATTATGGATATTTTCGGGAGATGAAATATTTTGGACGAGTAGGAGGGCGACACGTGTCACCCCCCTAGGTGGCCCTTGGCCGAAATTAGGTAGGCCAGTGGGAAGCCACGGGGCCAAGTCTTGCTAGATATTTTGTGTGGACAAGTGGCTTGTGGGTCCCACCCACACTTGTCCCCAATCTCAACCACACACTTGCCTTCATCCTATCCCTTGGTTGTCCTATATATGCACCCTTAGTTGATGAAATCTTCCACACTTAGACATTTGAAGACTTGAAAAACCCTCCCTTCTCCCTTGACCTAGAGCTCTCGGTTTTGCCCCATTTCTTGAGCAAAATTTGTCCAACAATTCTTAAACTCTCAAGTGTTCTTCCCTAAGGTGTTAGGAAGATTGTGTACCAAGAGTTGGAAAAGATTTCACACCCCTAGCCTTGAAGGGATGCCTTGGCCGAAAGTTGTCATCTTGAAACCCTAAGTGTTCTTCACTTTTTGGAGTTGAATCTTGAAGAGAAGTTGGTTAGGAGCTTCTATGGGTTGCTTGTAGCGGATTGGAACGTAAAGATTTGGAGCTAAGACTTGCTTGGAGCGACTTTAAGAACTTGGATATTTTTGGGCTATTTGAGGTAGTGGAACTTAAACCTCTTTGTGAATTGGTTGTTATACATATATTATAAGTATATTATGGATTATATAATATATGGAGTAAGTTTGGAAGAGTTGGATCTTGTTAACTTGTTAAAAGAAAGGATTGGCCGTTTGCCATTAAAATGGTACAACCGTATCTTACTTGCTAAGAAGCTAATAACAAAGTAACTATAACTTATATTAAGAATGGAAATATAAGTTGGATGACTAATGAGTAAATTGGATAAGTAAAATGGACAAAGTTGGCCAAGGACCCCAACTTAAGGACTGTATTTACTTTGGACTGTATTTACTTTGGACCGTATTTACATTGGTATTTACATTTCGCATAGGGAAGATTTTTCAATCGCGTTCGCTTTGGCGTGTGATCCCTTTTTAATTATTGTATTGTTATGGAGGCGTGATAGTAAACCGCGTTACCGGTTGGCCGCGTAATCCCCTTCTTTTACTTATTGTTGTTATGGAGGCGTGATAGTAAACCGCGTTACCGTTTGGGCGTGTAATCCCCTTCTTTATGTTGTTTAATTATTACGCCTTATATATATATATGGTATATATATTACGGTTATTCGGGCCTTGGTAAAAGATGGAAAAGTGAGTATAAGCGGAAGTCTTTGCAAATTTCCGTAGATTTTGAGGGCTTTTATTGGTATAAGTCTTCAATGATAAGAAAGGTTTGATAGAGTACCATGACCATTTTAGGAGTGGAGTACTACGTGTGGCGTGATCTACTTGGCTTAAGGAGTAGCCGACGGGTTGAAGTACTTGGAGCGTTTTGCTTATTGTCGATAAATCGTCGCGAGGTATGTGAACCTCTTCCTATCTTTTCTAGCATGATTGTTGTGAACTATGTAGTACGGTAGACGTACATGTGCTAAGTGATTTGGTTGGTTTAAAACATAGGGTGTTATAATAGCTTTATGGGAAGTTAGTTATAACGACCTTATGTAGGTGAAAATGGTTTACTGATGTTAGAAGTTAAGAGACTTGATCTTATAAGATAAGAGACTTAACTTATTTGTTTTAATGTGGATGTTTGTGTGAAACCTCATTCGTGAGTAATGAGTACTTGGTTATTAAAGGGATAATGTTTTTGATTTGGGAATCGAATGTGTATCGACAGCACCATTGCGGCGTTAATAAAGGAAAATGTATTGAATAATGATGTGTTGTATTAAAACCGAGAAACCTCCATCTGCATAGAAGCTAAGATGAGACAAAATGATATTACATTTTCTAGATCATGGTCTTTGTAATAAGATCTTTATAAACAAAGATTATACTACTCACATATATGACATATGTTACTCAATTGTTTTAAAAGAGATTAAGACTATGAGTTATGAAACCTTTATAAAATAAGTGACTTGAGCATTTGAAAATGAGAAGCTTGAGTAATTGAAACTAGGCAAACTGGAACTTAGGACAACAATGTTGTTACTAGATTTTGAAAAGGAATGGGTTGGTCATTCTAATACTATGGGTATAGGGTGACTTTTATAAAAGATATGGATGTCTTTTAATAGAACTTTATGTTTGTAGTACTTTGGGGTTTAAAAACCGTACTTTGTCATAAAATGATAGTACTTTGAGTTTTGTGATACTTGCCTATGCTTGTTGTTGTGAAACTTGCCTATGCTTGTTGTTGTGAAACTTGCCTATGCTTGTGATGATAGCCTTTGTTGTGCAAGTGTGGTATTTACGTATTCCGCGTCTCGATAGAGGCGGTCGACTTGTTGAGAACTTACTTGGAGCGTCTTTGGCGGTGATGGAGAATTCCACGGGTATGTTTCCATTTTGATTCTTGTCTTGTTGTTGATGTCACATGGACATGTCTACACCGACGATGATTCCGGCATGCGACGCGTGCGGCGGGTTGATTACCGATATATTATTATTGTGGTTACATGGACATGTCTACACCGAGGTAGAATTCGGGGCATGTGGCCACGCGGCAGGTTGATCACCCAAGATATTATTGTTGATGTCACGTGGGCGTGTCTACACCGAGGTAGAATTCGGCATGTGGCCATGGGGCATTGGTATTATTGTTGCATCATGGACATGTCTACACCGATGCAGAATTCCGGGGGCATGCGGCCATGATGCGAACATGATTGATGTTGTGGGCGTAAGACCCATAGTTATATTTGAGTGATGACTTGAGGGCGTGAGTCCCTGACTGGACATGACTGCTTTTATGTTGTGAACTGTAGTTTGGTTATCATACATGTCTCATGCTTTATATAGACTAGTATGATTTCATTCTGATATTTTTACATTTCACATACTTGGTACTGTTATCGACCTCCTTCGGGGCCGTTCATGCCGCAGTAGAGGTACATCGGCCGTGGATCCTCGCTCTTAGGATCTCGGTTCAGCGTTTTAGGAAGCTCCGTTTCTCGAGGCTTATCTTTTGGTATGTGTTCCACGAGTTGTAGGTTCTTGTACATTCGGGGTATGGCGGCCCTTTCCGTCATAGTTGTTGTAAATCTTAGAGGTCTGTAGTACTGTTGTGGGCAGGGTTTGTAAAAAGGGATTAAACTGTTCGTTTTGAAAGAGTTGTATTTATTATGTTATTGGAAGGTAACCGTTGGGTTGGCCTGTTTTATGTTCATATATCTGTTTCTTGTTTAAGTTTTATTTTCCGCTGGTTTTCTCTGATGATTGTATCACTAGGGTGCCCGGGATAAGGCACGATGCAGACCGGGCCGAATCGTTCTGATATTCGGCCTTGAAAAGGTGGCAAAGTGAGTAGAAACAAAGGAGGTCTTTGTCCGATTTTCCGTAGAATTTAGCGACTTAGCACTTAGAATATTCTACGTTTGAATTAAGAGGTTAATGGACGATTGTGGCCATTATAGGTTGAAAGTACTTTGGAGCCTTTTGCAACTTGTCGCTAGTCGCGAGGTATGTGAACCTCTTCTTTCTTTGGCATGATCCTACGTATGAAATCTCCATGTGATAGTATTTCAAGATTCCTTCTACTCTTAGAAGTTAAGAAGTATTTACATTGTTGAATCTAAGTTAAGAGTATGTTTAAATTGTCCTAAGTCCTTACTAGGTCTTATGGGAGACGTTGGTAAGAACGGTTAGGAAGTTATGAGATTTGATTTAAAGGCTATGTGTCTTGATTTGTTTAAAGTAAGTAAGTGGATTTTATGTTCGAAAATGACTTGAATTTATATGTGAAAAGGGGATTGATTTTAAAAGTGGAAGTTATATGATTTTAAGGGAATGAATTACATGGTTTTGGGAAGGTATGGAACTTTATATGTTTTTGTATAAGTAATTGGGCTTTAAAGGAAGTATGTTATGAAGTATGAAGACTAAGAACTTTGATTGTCTTTTAAGGATTATGAAGTTTTAAGCGATACGATTCTTTTTAAGTATGTATGTACGTAGTATCTTTGGATCCCGTTTTCCTAAATGTTGTAAGAATAAAAGTGACATAAGTTCTCTAAAATGAATGGTTGTTATAATAGCTTTATGGGAAGTTGTTATGACGACTTAAGAAGAAGTGAAAAGATGGTTTAAAAATGTTATGTAAGGAAAATCACACCGAGCCTACGAATAGGCCGGATTACGTTATGAAATACACCGAGCCTACGAATAGGCCGGATTACGTTATGAAATACACCGAGCCTACACATAGGCCGGATTACGCCATATTACCCCGAGCCTTCACATAGGCCGGGTTACGTAATCTTACACCGAGCCCCACAGGCGGGCCGGATTATGCTACATGATTCCACAGTACACCGAGCCCCACAGGCGGGCCGGATTATGCTACATGATTCCACAGTACACCGAGCCCCACAGGCGGGCCGGATTATGCTACATGATTCCACAGTACACCGAGCCCCACAGGCGGGCCGGATTATGCCACATGATTTATGAGTACACCGTGTCCCGCAAATGGGTCGGACACGTTATCACGTATGGATAATCAAAGTAAGCTCCCAAATAAGAAGTCCTCCATAATGGGTGGATTATGTTATGTAAGATATGTAAGTTATGTGAAAAAGACTGAATTAAACTCTTAAGTATGTATGTATGAATATGTTGTTAATTTTATTGAAAGAAGGAAAGGAACGGTTAATATATGATTGATTTCAGGAGTTAAAAAGGACATTCTTTTATACAGATACGATTTGGTTATTGCATTTTATTTCTGTTCCATACTGCACTGTTGTTATCGACTTCTGGGCTGCGTTCATGCCGCGAGTTATAGGTACCTGGTTGGTGATCCTTGCTCTTAGGATCTCTGTCGCTTTTTGGAAAGAAGCTCCTTTCACTCCGGAGGCTTATCTTTTGGTACGGTTTCCCTGATATGGTAGACTTATGTACATTCAGGGGTATGGCGGGGCCCTGTCCCGCCGCAGTTGTAATTCTTAGAGGTCTGTAGTCACATTTTGTGGGTCAGTTTGTAAAGGAAAGGAGGCAACTGCTTCGTTTATGTATGTACGTTCAGGAAGGTAGCCCTATCGGCTAACCTGATGTTTTATTACTGTTGTTTTATTTTATAAGTTTCATGTATGTTCACTGATTTTCTCGATGTATACTGTAGCGGTGCCCGAGTAGGGCACCATGCGGCCCGGGGGGTCGTGACAAAAGTGGTATCAGAGCGATTAGTCCTCGGAAAGTGTCTACATCGTGTCTAGTAGAGTCTTGATTATCGGTGTGTTGTGCACCACATCTATAATCGTGAGGCTACAGACATTTAGGATTAGTTTCCATTCTTCTCACTCGAGATCGCAGCAGAGTCAGACATTAATAGGTTGACCGTCTCGACGTATTCTTATGTATGTGAATCACTATGCCTCCACGGAAGGCGACCAGGCCCGGCAAGGCAAAGCAGCGATAGGAGCCGCCGATGGCGCAGAGAGTTACCAGGAGTCGGGCACATAATATGCCTGAGGTAGTAGGCGGGTCGGCGAGTTCAGCCACGCCGTCAGTATTAGAGGAGCCGAGAGCGGCAGAGCTCGAGGTTCCTGCACGAGCCTCGAGCCTGCGCAGGCCGAGTATAGAGACTACGGGGAGCAGATCCGATTATTGACCAGTATAGTAGTCGGGCAACGCCGACAGGAGCAGGCAGCCCACCACAGAGCCGACAGTTTGCGGATTAGGGATTTTCTAGGATGTCATCCACCTGAGTTTTATGGTTCGAGGTCTGATGAGGATCCGCAGTAGTTCATTCGGCAGCTACGGACCACGCAGGTTCTTAGGGCTTCAGAGATGAGTGCATTACGCTAGCCTCCTACCGGTTACGCGATATCGCGTTGAACTGGTTTGAGTCGTGGTTGCTTTCAAGAGGTGATGATGCTCTTCCAGCTGTTTGGGAGGAGTTTACAGAGGCCTTCATGGATCACTTTTTGCCTCCTGAGATGAGGAGAGCCCGGGTAGACAGATTCTTGACCTTGAGGCAGAACGGGAGGACTATCAGAGAGTATAGCTTGGAGTTTGACTCCTTGGCGGTTACGCGCATACTATTGTGGCTAACATGGCCGATAGAGTTCATCGCTATGTTATGGGCTAGACCGTTATATGATCACCGCTTGCACGAGTAGCCCTTCAGCCAGGAATGGATATTGCCAGGATACAGACTTATGCACAGGGGATCGAGGACAGGGAGAGAGAGGACCGACCAGGCCAAGGCCAGCCCAAGAGGGCCAGGACGACAGGGGTTCAGGGTGATTTTCAAGGCGGAGAGCCTCAGCAGCAGGCTACGCTCACCGCAGAGTGCTCCTTCCCGATTCTCGCGAGGGTTAGATCACCGGTAATTCGAGCCGGTCGAGCTCCGTGGCTTCAGATTCGTATACGCATACGGGTTCTAGATCGGGCCCCTCTTCCTCGATGTTCACAGTGTGGCCGCATCACCACGGGAATGTCGTCGCCATCGGTGCTGTTTTGTGGCCGTCAGGGCCATATGTTGAGGGATTGTCCTAGTAGGAGAGTTGCAGGAGGGATAGAAAAGTCTACCGGATCAGTTGCGGGTTCTTCGCCTTCAGTAGCTAGGCAGGATGTTCATCCACCGGCAGGCCGTGGCAGGGGTCGTGGTGGAAGTTTCCATTTTTAGCGGTCCTTTGAACCGCCTATATGAATTCAGGTATATCTTCGGCCCTTTACAGATCTGTATGCATGATAAGGTTATTTTATGTTTAAGTATTAAGAACGGATAATATTGAAGTTATGTATGTATGTTAGAAGGAGTTGGAAGTACGAAAAGGTAACCTCGTTTGGGCTTATGATGGACAGATATGCGTGTGCGAGGTATTAGGGCCATGTGTGGCATTGTTGGTATGTCGGGGTTGTGAAAGGAAACTATGTCGCTAATTATAAGTTTGACTCCGAAAGAACATTCGAGGACGAATGTTTCTAAGGGGGGAAGAATGTTACACCCCGTAATTGCAGGACATGTTTTAAGAACGTACGTAAGAACTCGCAAGTGTTAAATTTGAGACTTGTAAAAAAATTTAACGGAATTATGGAATTGTCGGAAAACGTATTATTTTGACGAATGGGAGGGCGACACGTGTCACCCCCCCCCCCCTTAAGTGAGCTTGGACGAATTGATCTTGGACATAAGGGTCATTTGACCCTTGTTAGGAAGACAAGTCTTGCACTTGAAGAGCTTGACATAATTGACTTGGTCAATGGACCCACTTAGCCTTGATATTTAATAAGAGATCATCCAAACCACCCAATTGTTTGCATCTTGACCCTCCATGTCCCTTTATAATACTAGTAGTAGCATGAGAGAGCACAACACTTAGAAAAATTTGCAAGAATTTCAAGAACCCTCTAGGTTGCTTCCGGGTTCCATGCCTTTCAAAAGGAAAAAAATTTGTTTCTTGTCCATTAAACTCCACACTTTAAACCAAGGTTCTTGAGGGTAGTTTAAGCTTATCTCAATAGAAAAATCTCGGAAAAAGTTAGTTTTCGGGTTAGTCGCAAAGTGAAAACCTAGTGGCTTTCTAGGTTTTGGATTGGAGGTTTGAAGGAAAGTTGTTGGTGTGGTTCTAAGGGTCTCAAGGAGCGGATTGAGGTGTCTTGATGAGGCTCTAGGTTGCTAAGGAGCAACTTCGGTTTTGAATATTGGATTACAATTCGTTGAGGTATAATCTTATTCTTTGAAAGTGTTACAAGATTATTTATATTGTTGTTGTTAGCTTTACATGTTGCTAGCATAAAGTTGTTAAGTTGAAGTTTGTAAGTATTATGGATTACTTGTAGCTTAAGTTCGAAATGAAAAGTAAGTCATGTTAAGTTGGAATACAATTTGATCGTTATTAGAATCGTCGCATGTAATTGACTAGAAGATTATAGTAGTTATAATTGGTTGCGACTAGATATTATGTTATGCTACCAAGTTGGATTGAAATGGAAATTGGATAAGAATTAGTATTGTTGAACTCAAGGTGGCCGAATTTGGACTTGTAGTTTGTATTAGTTTGTTATTCAATTGTATTGGACTACCTTCTAAATTGTGAGCCAATTGGGGCTGTTTGGTTATTCATTTGTACTAGACTACCTTCTAAATTGTGAGCCAATTGGGGCTGTTTGGTTATTGTATTCGGCCTTGAAAAAGGTGGCAAAGTGAGTAGAAACAAAGGAGGTGCTGTCCGATTTTCCGTAGAATTTAGCGACTTAGCACTTAGAATATTCTACGTTTGAATTAAGAGGTTAATGGACGTATTGTGGCCATTATAGGTTGAAGTACTTTGGAGCCTTTTTGCAACTTGTCGCTAGTCGTCGCGAGGTATGTGAACCTCTTCTTTCTTTGGCATGATCCTACGTATGAAATCTCCATGTGATAGTATTTCAAGATTCCTTCTACTCTTAGAAGTTAAGAAGTATTTACATTGTTGAATCTAAGTTAAGAGTATGTTTAAATTGTCCTAAGTCCTTACTAGGTCTTATGGGAGACGTTGGTAAGAACGGTTAGGAAGTTATGAGATTTGATTTAAAGGCTATGTGTCTTGATTTGTTTAAAGTAAGTAAGTGGATTTTATGTTCGAAAATGACTTGAATTTATATGTGAAAAGGGGATTGATTTTAAAAGTGGAAGTTATATGATTTTAAGGGAATGAATTACATGGTTTTGGGAAGGTATGGAACTTTATATGTTTTTGTATAAGTAATTGGGCTTTAAAGGAAGTATGTTATGAAGTATGAAGACTAAGAACTTTGATTGTCTTTTAAGGATTATGAAGTTTTAAGCGATACGATTCTTTTTAAGTATGTATGTACGTAGTATCTTTGGATCCCGTTTTTCCTAAATGTTGTAAGAATAAAAGTGACATAAGTTCTCTAAAATGAATGGTTGTTATAATAGCTTTATGGGAAGTTGTTATGACGACTTAAGAAGAAGTGAAAAGATGGTTTAAAAATGTTATGTAAGGAAAATCACACCGAGCCTACGAATAGGCCGGATTACGTTATGAAATACACCGAGCCTACGAATAGGCCGGATTACGTTATGAAATACACCGAGCCTACACATAGGCCGGATTACGCCATATTACCCCGAGCCTTCACATAGGCCGGGTTACGTAATCTTACACCGAGCCCCACAGGCGGGCCGGATTATGCTACATGATTCCACAGTACACCGAGCCCCACAGGCGGGCCGGATTATGCTACATGATTCCACAGTACACCGAGCCCCACAGGCGGGCCGGATTATGCTACATGATTCCACAGTACACCGAGCCCCACAGGCGGGCCGGATTATGCCACATGATTTATGAGTACACCGTGTCCCGCAAATGGGCCGGATTACGTTATCACGTATGGATAATCAAAGTAAGCTCCCAAATAAGAAGTCCCTCCATAATGGGTCGGATTATGTTATGTAAGATATGTAAGTTATGTGAAAAAGACTGAATTAAACTCTTAAGTATGTATGTATGAATATGTTGTTAATTTTATTGAAAGAAGGAAAGGAACGGTTAATATATGATTGATTTCAGGAGTTAAAAAGGACATTCTTTTATACAGATACGATTTGGTTATTGCATTTTATTTCTGTTCCATACTCGGGACTGTAATCGAATTTCTTCGGGCCGCTCATGCCCGCAGTTATAGGTACCAGTGTGGTGATCCTTGCTCTTAGGATCTCTGCTCGCTTTTGGAAAGAAGCTCCTTTCACTCCGAGGCTTATCTTTGGTACGGCTTCGATATGGTAGACTTATGTACATTCAGGGTATGGCGGGCCTCCGCCGCAGCTTGTAATTCTTAAGGTCTGTAGTCACATTTTGTGGGTCGATTTGTAAAGGAAAGAGGCAACCGCTTTATGTATGACAGACGTTCGGAAGGTAGCCTTCGGCTAACCTGATGTTTTATTATCATGTTTTATTTTATAAGTTTCATGTATGTTCCGCTGATTTTCTCTCGATGTATACCGTAGCGGTGCCTGTAGGGCACCGCCGCGCCCGGGTCGTCGTGACAAAAGTGGTATCGAGCGCTTAGTCCTCGGAAAGTGTCTGCATCGTGTCTAGTAGAGTCTTGATTATCGTGTGTGTGCACCACATCTATAATCGTGAGGCTACAGACATTTAGGATCGTTCCATTCTTCTCACTCTGAGATCGTGCAGTAGAGTTGTATTAATAGGTTGATCCGTCTCTGACGTATTCTTATGTATGTGAATCAGCTATGCCTCCACGGAAGGCGACCAGGGCCCAGAAGGGCAAGGCAGCAGCAGGAGCTGCCAGTAGTGCGCAGAGAGTTACCAGGAGTCGGGCACAGAATATGCCTGAGGTAGTAGGCGGGTCGGCGAGTTCAGCCACGCCGGCAGTATTAGAAGCCGAGAGCGGCGTGAGCTCCAGAGGTTCCGCACTGCGAGCCTCCAGCCCGCACCGGTGCTGAGTATAGAGACTACGGGGAGCAGATCCGATTATTGACCAGTATAGTAGTCGCAACACGACAGAGCGGCAGCACCCCAGAGCCGATGGGCCATGGATTAGGGATTTTCTAGGATGTCATCCACCTGAGTTTTATGGTTCGAGGTCTGATGAGGATCCGCAGGAGTTCATTCGGCAGCTACAGCGGACCACGCAGGTTCTTAGGGCTTCAGAGACAGAGTCTGTTACGCTAGCCTCCTACCGGTTACGCGATATCGCGTTGAACTGGTTTGAGTCGTGGTTGCTTTCAAGAGGTGATGATGCTCTTCCAGCTGTTTGGGAGGAGTTTACAGAGGCCTTCATGGATCACTTTTTGCCTCCTGAGATGAGGAGAGCCCGGGTAGACAGATTCTTGACCTTGAGGCAGAACGGGAGGACTATCAGAGAGTATAACTTGGAGTTTGACTCCTTGGCCAGACATGCGCATACTATTGTGGCTAACATGGCTGATAGAGTTCATCGCTATGTTATGGGGCTAGACCGTTATATGATCACTGCTTGCCTGGGAGTAGCCCTTCAGCCAGGAATGGATATTGCCAGGATACAGACTTATGCACAGGGGATCGAGGACAGGGAGAGAGAGGACCGACCAGGCCAAGGCCAGCCCAAGAGGGCCAGGACGACAGGGGTTCAGGGTGATTTTCAAGGCGGAGAGCCTCAGCAGCAGGCTAGGTCTACAGTTCAGCCGGCACAGAGTGCTCCTTCCCAGTTTTCTGGCGGAGGGTTAGATCAGCCGGGTAATTCGGGAGCCGGTCAGAGCTCCAGGGCTTCGGATTCGTATACGCACATGGGTTCTAGACAGTCGGGGCCCCTCTTCCCTCAGTGTTCACAGTGTGGCCGGCATCACCATGGGGAATGTCGTCGTGCTACTGGTGCCTGTTTTGCCTGTGGCCGTCAGGGCCATATGTTGAGGGATTGTCCTAGTAGGAGAGTTGCAGGAGGGATAGAAAAGTCTACCGGATCAGTTGCGGGTTCTTCGCCTTCAGTAGCTAGGCAGGATGTTCATCCACCGGCAGGCCGTGGCAGGGGTCGTGGTGGAAGTTTCCATTTTTAGCGGTCCTTTGAACCGCCTATATGAATTCAGGTATATCTTCGGCCCTTTACAGATCTGTATGCATGATAAGGTTATTTTATGTTTAAGTATTAAGAACGGATAATATTGAAGTTATGTATGTATGTTAGAAGGAGTTGGAAGTACGAAAAGGTAACCTCGTTTGGGCTTATGATGGACAGATATGCGTGTGCGAGGTATTAGGGCCATGTGTGGCATTGTTGGTATGTCGGGGTTGTGAAAGGAAACTATGTCGCTAATTATAAGTTTGACTCCGAAAGAACATTCGAGGACGAATGTTTCTAAGGGGGGAAGAATGTTACACCCCGTAATTGCAGGACATGTTTTAAGAACGTACGTAAGAACTCGCAAGTGTTAAATTTGAGACTTGTAAAAAATTTAACGGAATTATGGAATTGTCGGAAAACGTATTATTTTGACGAATGGGAGGGCGACACGTGTCACCCCCCCCCCCCTTAAGTGAGCTTGGACGAATTGATCTTGGACATAAGGGTCATTTGACCCTTGTTAGGAAGACAAGTCTTGCACTTGAAGAGCTTGACATAATTGACTTGGTCAATGGACCCACTTAGCCTTGATATTTAATAAGAGATCATCCAAACCACCCAATTGTTTGCATCTTGACCCTCCATGTCCCTTTATAATACTAGTAGTAGCATGAGAGAGCACAACACTTAGAAAAATTTGCAAGAATTTCAAGAACCCTCTAGGTTGCTCTCGGTTCCATGCCTTTCAAAAGGAAAAAATTTGTTTCTTGTCCATTAAACTCCACACTTTAAACCAAGGTTCTTGAGGGTAGTTTAAGCTTATCTCAATAGAAAAATCTCGGAAAAAGTTAGTTTTCGTTAGTCGCAAAGTGAAAACCTAGTGGCTTTCTAGGTTTTGGATTGGAGGTTTGAAGGAAAGTTGTTGGTGTGGTTCTAAGGGTCTCAAGGAGCGGATTGAGGTGTCTTGATGAGGCTCTAGGTTGCTAAGAGCAACTTCGGTTTTGAATATTGGATTACAATTCGTTGAGGTATAATCTTATTCTTTGAAAGTGTTACAAGATTATTTATATTGTTGTTGTTAGCTTTACATGTTGCTAGCATAAAGTTGTTAAGTTGAAGTTTGTAAGTATTATGGATTACTTGTAGCTTAAGTTCGAAATGAAAAGTAAGTCATGTTAAGTTGGAATACAATTTGATCGTTATTAGAATCGTCGCATGTAATTGACTGTAAGATTATAGTAGTTATAATTGGTTGCGACTAGATATTATGTTATGCTACCAAGTTGGATTGAAATGGAAATTGGATAAGAATTAGTATTGTTGAACTCAAGGTGGCCGAATTTGGACTTGTAGTTTGTATTAGTTTGTTATTCAATTGTATTGGACTACCTTCTAAATTGTGAGCCAATTGGGGTGTTTGGTTATTCATTTGTACTAGACTACCTTCTATATTGTTGTGAGCCAATCGGGCTGTTTGGTTATTGTATTCCGGCCTTGAAAAAGGTGGCAAAGTGAGTAGAAACAAAGGAGGTGCTGTCCGATTTTCCGTAGAATTTAGCGACTTAGCACTTAGAATATTCTACGTTTGAATTAAGAGGTTAATGGACGTATTGTGGCCATTATAGGTTGAAGTAATTTGGAGCCTTTTGCAACTTGTCGCTAGTCGTCGTGAGGTATGTGAACCTCTTCTTTCTTTGGCATGATCCTACGTATGAAATCTCCATGTGATAGTATTTCAAGATTCCTTCTACTCTTAGAAGTTAAGAAGTATTTACATTGTTGAATCTAAGTTAAGAGTATGTTTAAATTGTCCTAAGTCCTTACTAGGTCTTATGGGAGACGTTGGTAAGAACGGTTAGGAAGTTATGAGATTTGATTTAAAGGCTATGTGTCTTGATTTGTTTAAAGTAAGTAAGTGGATTTTATGTTCGAAAATGACTTGAATTTATATGTGAAAAGGGGATTGATTTTAAAAGTGGAAGTTATATGATTTTAAGGGAATGAATTACATGGTTTTGGGAAGGTATGGAACTTTATATGTTTTTGTATAAGTAATTGGGCTTTAAAGGAAGTATGTTATGAAGTATGAAGACTAAGAACTTTGATTGTCTTTTAAGGATTATGAAGTTTTAAGCGATACGATTCTTTTTAAGTATGTATGTACGTAGTATCTTTGGATCCCGTTTTCCTAAATGTTGTAAGAATAAAAGTGACATAAGTTCTCTAAAATGAATGGTTGTTATAATAGCTTTATGGGAAGTTGTTATGACGACTTAAGAAGAAGTGAAAAGATGGTTTAAAAATGTTATGTAAGGAAAATCACACCGAGCCTACGAATAGGCCGGATTACGTTATGAAATACACCGAGCCTACGAATAGGCCGGATTACGTTATGAAATACACCGAGCCTACACATAGGCCGGATTACGCCATATTACCCCGAGCCTTCACATAGGCCGGGTTACGTCATCTTACACCGAGCCCCACAGGCGGGCCGGATTATGCTACATGATTCCACAGTACACCGAGCCCCACAGGCGGGCCGGATTATGCTACATGATTCCACAGTACACCGAGCCCCACAGGCGGGCCGGATTATGCTACATGATTCCACAGTACACCGAGCCCCACAGGCGGGCCGGATTATGCCACATGATTTATGAGTACACCGTGTCCCGCAAATGGGCCGGATTACGTTATCACGTATGGATAATCAAAGTAAGCTCCCAAATAAGAAGTCCCTCCATAATGGGCCGGATTATGTTATGTAAGATATGTAAGTTATGTGAAAAAGACTGAATTAAACTCTTAAGTATGTATGTATGAATATGTTGTTAATTTTATTGAAAGAAGGAAAGGAACGGTTAATATATGATTGATTTCAGGAGTTAAAAGGACATTCTTTTATACGATACGATTTGGTTATTGCATTTTATTTCGCTCCATACTGCACTGTTGTAATCGACTTCTTCGGGCCGCTCATGCCCGCAGTTATAGGTACCTGTTGGTGATCCTTGCTCTAGGATCTCTCGTCGCTTTTGGTTAAGCTCCTTTCACTCCGAGGCTTATCTTTTGGCACGGCTTTCCGATATGGTAGACTTATGTACATTCGTGGTATGGCGGCCCCGTCCCGCCGCAGCTTGTAATTCTTAGGTCCGTAGTCACATTTGTGGGTCGATTTGTAAAGGAAAGCGAGGCAACCGCTTTATGTATGTACGTTCGCGAAGGTAGCCCTATCGGCTAACTCCGATGTTTTATTATCGTTGTTTTATTTTATAAGTTTCATGTATGTTCCGCTGATTTTCTCGATGTATACTGTAGCGGTGCCTGTGTAGGGCACTGCCGCGCCCGGTCGGTCGTGACAAAAGTGGTATCGTGAGCGCTTAGTCCTCTGAAAGTGTCTACGCACCGCGTGTCAGTAGAGTCTTGATTATCGCTGTTGTGCACCACATCTATAATCGTGAGGCTACAGGACATTTAGGATTAGTTTCATTCTTCTCACTCGAGATCGTGCAAGAGAGTCATTAATAGGTTGACCCGTCTCGACGTATTCTTATGTATGTGAATCGCCTATGCCTCCACGGAAGGCACTGTGGCCCGAAGGGCAAGGCGCAGCAGGAGCCGCCAAGGTGCGCAGAGTTACCGTGAGTCGGGCACATAATATGCCCGAGGTAAGAGGCGGGTCGGCGAGTTCACCACGCCGCAGATAGAGGAGCCGAGAGCGGCAGTAGCTCCAGAGGTTCCGGTACCAGAGCCTCCAGTTCCGCAGCCGGGTGCTGAGTATAGAGACTACGGGGAGCAGATCCGATTATTGACCAGTATAGTAGTCGGGCAACACGACAGAGCAGCAAAGCACCCAGAGCCGAAGGGCTTGCGGATTAGGGATTTTCTAGGATGTCATCCACCTGAGTTTTATGGTTCGAGGTCTGATGAGGATCCGCAGGAGTTCATTCGGCGACACAATGACCACGCAGGTTCTTAGGGCTTCAGAGACAGAGTCTGTTACGCTATCCTCCTACCGGTTACGCGATATCGCGTTGAACTGGTTTGAGTCGTGGTTGCTTTCAAGAGGTGATGATGCTCTTCCAGCTGTTTGGGAGGAGTTTACAGAGGCCTTCATGGATCACTTTTTGCCTCCTGAGATGAGGAGAGCCCTGCAGATGATTCTGACCTTGAGGCGCAACGAGGACTATCGAGAGTATAGCTCGAGTTTGACTCGGCCGCATACGCGCATACTATGTGGCTAACATGGCCGATAGAGTTCATCGCTATGTTATGGGGCTAGACCGTTATATGATCACCGCTGCACAGGAGTAGCCCTTCACCAGAATGGATATTGCCAGATACGACTTATGCACGCGGATCGAGGACAGGAGAGAGAGGACCGACCAGGCAAGGCCACCAAGAGGCCGTGACGCGGGGTTCGTGGTGATTTTCAAGGCGGAGAGCCTCAAAGAAGAGCTAGGTCTACGCTCAAGCAGCAGTGCTCCTTCCCGATTCCGCGGAGGGTTAGATCACCGTAATTCGGGAGCCAGAGCTCCGTGGCTTTGATTCAGATACGCACACGGGTTCTAGATACGGCCCTCTTCCTCGTTGTTCACAGCAGGCCGGCATCACCACGGGAATGTCGTCGCGTACATCGTGCCTGTTGCTGTGGGCCGCGTGGCCATATGTTGAGGGATTGTCCTAGTAGGAGAGTTGCGGAGGGATAGAAAAGTCTACCTGATCGGGCCATGTTCTTCGCCTTCAGTAGCTAGGCAGGATGTTCATCCACCGGCAGGCCGTGGCAGGGGTCGTGGTGGAAGTTTCCATTTTTAGCGGTCCTTTGAACCGCCTATATGAATTCAGGTATATCTTCGGCCCTTTACAGATCTGTATGCATGATAAGGTTATTTTATGTTTAAGTATTAAGAACGGATAATATTGAAGTTATGTATGTATGTTAGAAGGAGTTGGAAGTACGAAAAGGTAACCTCGTTTGGGCTTATGATGGACAGATATGCGTGTGCGAGGTATTAGGGCCATGTGTGGCATTGTTGGTATGTCGGGGTTGTGAAAGGAAACTATGTCGCTAATTATAAGTTTGACTCCGAAAGAACATTCGAGGACGAATGTTTCTAAGGGGGGAAGAATGTTACACCCCGTAATTGCAGGACATGTTTTAAGAACGTACGTAAGAACTCGCAAGTGTTAAATTTGAGACTTGTAAAAAATTTAACGGAATTATGGAATTGTCGGAAAACGTATTATTTTGACGAATGGAAGGGTGACACGTGTCACCCCCTTAAGTGAGCTTGGACGAATTGATCTTGGACATAAGGGTCATTTGTCCCTTGTTATGAAGACAAGTCTTGCACTTGAAGAGCTTGACATAATTGACTTGGTCAATGGACCCACTTAGCCTTGATATTTAATAAGAGATCATCCAAACCACCCAATTGTTTGCATCTTGACCCTCCATGTCCCTTTATAATACTAGTAGTAGCATGAGAGAGCACAACACTTAGAAAAATTTGCAAGAATTTCAAGAACCCCTCTAGGTTGCTCTCGGGTTCCATGCCTTTCAAAAGGAAAAAAATTTGTTTCTTGTCCATTAAACTCCACACTTTAAACCAAGGTTCTTGAGGGTAGTTTAAGCTTATCTCAATAGAAAAATCTCGGAAAAAGTTAGTTTTCTGTTAGTCGAAAGTGAAAACCTAGTGGCTTTCTAGGTTTTGGATTGGAGGTTTGAAGGAAAGTTGTTGGTGTGGTTCTAAGGGTCTCAAGGAGCGGATTGAGGTGTCTTGATGAGGCTCTAGGTTGCTAAGGAGCAACTTCGGTTTTGAATATTGGATTACAATTCGTTGAGGTATAATCTTATTCTTTGAAAGTGTTACAAGATTATTTATATTGTTGTTGTTAGCTTTACATGTTGCTAGCATAAAGTTGTTAAGTTGAAGTTTGTAAGTATTATGGATTACTTGTAGCTTAAGTTCGAAATGAAAAGTAAGTCATGTTAAGTTGGAATACAATTTGATCGTTATTAGAATCGTCGCATGTAATTGACTAGAAGATTATAGTAGTTATAATTGGTTGCGACTAGATATTATGTTATGCTACCAAGTTGGATTGAAATGGAAATTGGATAAGAATTAGTATTGTTGAACTCAAGGTGGCCGAATTTGGACTTGTAGTTTGTATTAGTTTGTTCTTCAATCAGATTGGACTACCTTCTAAATTGTGAGCCAATTGGGGTCGTTTGGTTATTCATTTGTACTAGACTACCTTCTATATTGTTGTGAGCCAATTGGGGCTGTTGGGTTAGTGTATTCGGCCTTGAAAAAGGTGGCAAAGTGAGTAGAAACAAAGGAGGTGTCATCCGATTTTCCGTAGAATTTAGCGACTTAGCACTTAGAATATTCTACGTTTGAATTAAGAGGTTAATGGACGATTGTGGCCATTATAGGTTGAAGTACTTTGGAGCCTTTTGCAACTTGTCGCTAGTCGTCGCGGTATGTGAACCTCTTCTTTCTTTGGCATGATCCTACGTATGAAATCTCCATGTGATAGTATTTCAAGATTCCTTCTACTCTTAGAAGTTAAGAAGTATTTACATTGTTGAATCTAAGTTAAGAGTATGTTTAAATTGTCCTAAGTCCTTACTAGGTCTTATGGGAGACGTTGGTAAGACCGGTTAGGAAGTTCTGAGATTTGATTTAAAGGCTCGGTGTCTTGAGTTGGTTATAGTAAGTAAGTGGATTTTATGTTCAAAATGACTTGAATTTATATGTGAAAAGGGGATTGATTTTAAAAGTGGAAGTTATATGATTTTAAGGGAATGAATTACATGGTTTTGGGAAGGTATGGAACTTTATATGTTTTTGTATAAGTAATTGGGCTTTAAAGGAAGTATGTTATGAAGTATGAAGACTAAGAACTTTGATTGTCTTTTAAGGATTATGAAGTTTTAAGCGTCTGATTCTTTTTAAGTATGTATGTACGTAGTATCTTTGGATCCCGTTTTCCTAAATGTTGTAAGAATAAAAGTGACATAAGTTCTCTAAAATGAATGGTTGTTATAATAGCTTTATGGGAAGTTGTTATGACGACTTAAGAAGAAGTGAAAAGATGGTTTAAAAATGTTATGTAAGGAAAATCACACCGAGCCTACGAATAGGCGGACACGTTATGAAATACACCGAGCCTACGAATAGGCCGGATTACGTTATGAAATACACCGAGCCTACACATAGGCCGGATTACGCCATATTACCCCGAGCCTTCACATAGGCCGGGTTACGTAATCTTACACCGAGCCCCACAGGCGGGCCGGATTATGCTACATGATTCCACAGTACACCGAGCCCCACAGGCGGGCCGGATTATGCTACATGATTCCACAGTACACCGAGCCCCACAGGCGGGCCGGATTATGCTACATGATTCCACAGTACACCGAACCCCACAGGCGGGCCGGATTATGCTACATGATTCATCAGTACACCGTGTCCCGTAAATGGGCGGACACGTTATCACGTATGTATAATCAAAGTAAGCTCCCAAATCAGAAGTCCCTCCATAATGGGTCGGATTATGTTATGTAAGATATGTAAGTTATGTGAAAAAGACTGAATTAAACTCTTAAGTATGTATGTATGAATATGTTGTTAATTTTATTGAAAGAAGGAAAGGAACGGTTAATATATGATTGATTTCAGGAGTTAAAAAGGACATTCTTTTATACAGATACGATTTGGTTATTGCATTTTATTTGCTCCATACTTGCACTTGTAATCGACTTTTCGGGCCGCGTCATGCCCGCAGTTATAGGTACCTGTGGTGATCCTTGCTCTTAGGATCTGCTCGCTTTTTGGAAAGAAGCCTTTCACTCCGAGGCTTATCTTTTGGTACGGTTTCGATATGGTAGACTTATGTACATTCAGGGTATGGCGGCGGCCCCGTCCCGCCGCAGCTTGTAATTCTTAGAGGTGCAGAGTCACATTTTGTGGTCAGTTTGTAAAGGAAAGGAGGCAATCGCTTATGTATGTACGTTCGAAGGTAGCCCTATCGGCTAACCTGTTTTTATTATCGTTGTTTTATTTTATAAGTTTCATGTATGTTCCGCTGATTTTCTCGATGTATACCGTAAGTGCCTGCCTGTAGGGCACCATCCATGCGAGCTGGTCGGGTCGTGACAGTTATAATGCCCAAAATACCCTAGCCCAAATCCCTTAGTACTTAGTAGAAGTTGTGAAGAACTTCTAAGTTTTCCTGGAGCATACAACTTGAGCAAAACCTTGCTCAGCGCGACTTTATCTAGGATATTATTGGGCTACCGAGGTAACTAATCCTAACCCTCTTTTAATTAGAGAATACTTATCGTTGTAGTATAAGAATAAGTATAAATACTTAGAAGAATATTGCAATAGAATTGAACTGTTATCACAGTAGAAGGGTTTAAAAGAAGAATAATTGAACTATGCTTATATAGATCGTTTTCACATGAGACTTATATAGCTCACCGCAGGAAGTCTGCCCGACTTTCCGTAGAATTGTGAACCCTCTGCTTAGAATGACCTTGAGTAGTCTTTGATAGATGTGCGACTATTATAGGATGACTCTCTGGCGACATATTCGACTTGGCGGTGGTTTTCACGGAAGGTATGTGATTCTTCCTAAAGCATGATATTTTACAATATATATGTAGTACCAGACGCATACGTGTTAACCGAATAATAACTATGGCAATGTCTTTGACTTAAGCTGAATAATATTTACTGCAATGCCTCACGCTTAAGTCCGAATAATACTTACGATGCCTCACGGCTTAAGCTGAATAATACTTACGGCAATGCCTCACGGCTTAAGCTGAATAATAAAGAACCGAAAGCATTTCAAAAGAATATGAATCATTTTAATGTAAGAGAACTAATTGGTTTTAAAATGTGCTTAAGAGTTATACTATCTTTATGGGAAGTTAAGTATAACCACTTAAGGATGATAAAAGAAGCTTTGCCTATGTGTTTATAATGCACTTATATTGAATTGTGAAAAGAATAATAAGATGGTTTGATAAGTAGACATGATATGATGCTATGTGTGTTAGTGTCTTGTAACGTTTGTATAAGAGAGTATTCTTGTTGTGCTTATGTTGTTTAAAGATAAGTTATGTTAGTGTACTATCACTCACCTCTTGACATATTACCGGGTTGTCGCCTCCGACGGGGTAGACTCAGTGATGCAGGACCATGATTCGAGAATACCTCATGCGGGTCCAGGGACCTATGCGAGCTACGGAGTTCGTGTTAGTGATGCGGGGTTATACCTCACGCGGTCTATGTGGGCCACGCGGACTACGAGTCCGGGGCGACGCCGAGTAGCTACCCGACGCGGGTTATGTACTTACGCGGGCCTATGTGAGTGGCCTATGCGGACTACGGAGTCCGTGATTAGGCTTGCATGGTGATACTACGCAATTAGCCCTGCTTGATCATTCGCAGCCTAGAAAAGACTGCACATGCTTACCTATTGTTGCTCTTGTTTATGATATGGCACTATGCGGTCCCCTGGTTGGTTCATACATACTTGCAAAACTGATTTTAAAATGATATGTTTTCATTTAAGTATTTTACAGTTTCATATACTTAGTAACTGTTGTACTGACCTCCTTCGGGGGGCTGCGTTCATGCCGCAGGTGTAAGGGCGCAGTGCTAGATCCACATCTTAGGATCTCTACGTTGGTGTCGGAGCTCCATCTCTTCCGGAGGCTCTACTTTGGGTATGATTTCCTGTTGTAGATAGTTTTGTACGATAGTGGTATGGCGGCCCCGCCATAGTTGTATATTTTCCTTAGAGGTCTCAGAGTCATGCAGCTTTGGATGTAATCGCTAAACCATGTTTATATATATATCCGAAAGGCGACGTTTCACATAAAGCGTGTCTTATTTTATAAACTATTTCATGTCTTGCTTTATATTTCCGATTACTCGATGTATGACTACTTGGGTGCCCCTAAGGCACGATCCACGCCCGGAATGGGTCGTGACAAAAGTGGTATCAGAGCAGTTAATCCTCGGAAAGTGTCTACAGACCGTATCTAGTAGAGTCTTGATTATCGGTGTGTTGTGCACCACCCCAATAATCAGGAGGCTATAGGATATTTAGGATTGGTTTCCATTCTTCTCACTCTCAGATCGTGATTTAGAGTTGTGTTAAATTTGGACCCTCTAACGTATTCCTTGCTCAGAATGATTATGCCTCCACGTAAGGCAACCCGGGCCCAGAAGGGCAAGGCAGCCGAGGGAGCTGCTAGTGGGACACCTAGAGTCACGAGGGCTCGAGCCCAGTCTATACCGCAGACGGCGAGTTCTATGACGCCGCCACCAAAGAGACCACGCACCCACACCTCCCGCCCCACACCGGGCGAGGAGTTAGGGTACAAGAGAGATGGCCCTATTGGCTGAGTTGTGGCGATAATCGGAGATAGGCCGGACGCGATTCAGCCTGGCCTCAGCCACGGCCGCACCGTGGTGCACCCGAGGGCAGATAGTTTGAGGCTACGAGATTTCTTGAGTTGTAGCCCGCCAGAGTTTTACGGGTCGAGGCCGGAGGATGATCCGCAGGAGTTCATCCGTCAGCTACAGAGGATCATGCGGGTGATCAAGGCCTCAGAGACAGAGTCTGTGACCTTCGGTTCGCATCGGCTGCGTGATACCGCAGTCGATTGGTTTGATTCATGGGAGTTATCCCGGGGAGAGCACGCGTCCCCAGCTACTTGGGATGAGTTCTCAGAGGCTTTCCTCACTCACTTCTTGCCTCCACAGATGGCGAGGCGCGGCCGATAGATTTTTACCGAGGCGCAGGACGACCGCCGTGAGTACAATGTCGAGTTTGATTCATTGGCTCGATATGTCCCAGCGTTGGTAGCTGTCACGACCCGTTCCGGGGCCCGTGATTGGTGCCTTACCCGGGCACCCAAGTAGTCATACATCAGAGAAAATCAGCGGAATATAAAAACATGACATGAAGCAATTGTAAATGACACGCTTCGAGAAAGTGGTGCCTTCCGTATATATATATATACAAAGTTTTTGCGATTACATCCCAACTGCATAAGATGTCTACTGCACTCTAAGGAAATAACAACTATGGCGGACAGGCCCCGCCATACCCTCGACAAGACAAAAACTATCTACAACAGTGAGATCATACCCAATAGTAGAGCCTCCTAGAAGATGGAGCTCCCGACACCAAAGCAAAAGATCCTAAGGATGCGGATCTAGCACTGCTGCCCTTACCTGCGGCATGAACGCACCTCGGGCGAGGTCGATAACAGTACTAAGTATGTGAAAGCGTAAGGTACTTAAATGAAAACATATCATTTTTAAAACCGGTTTACAAATATGTATGAAACAACCAGAAACCGCACATAGTGCCACATCACAAACAAGAGCGAATAGGTAAATCAGAATAGTCTTTTCTAGGCCGAATGATCGCAGGCCAATTGCCCGTAGTATCACCATGCAAGCCTAATCCTGGACTCCCGTAGTCCGCATAGGCCAATCACATAGGCCCGCATAGGGTATATAACCCCGCATCGAGGGTAGCTACTCCTCGGCATCGTCTTGGACTCGTAGTCCGCACGCCACATGCACCGCATGAGGTATAACCCCGCACACTAACTGAACTCCGTAGCTCGCATAGGTCCTTGGACCCGCATGAGGTATTCTCGAATCATGGTCCTGCATCACCGAGTCTACCCCGCGACGGAGGCGACTTAACCCCTGAATATGTCAAGAGGTGAGTGATGTTACACTAACCTAACAGCTTATCGTTAAACAACATAAGCACAACAAGAATACTCTTTTACACAAACGTTACAAGACACTAACACACATAGCATCATATCATGTCTACTTATCAAACCATCTTATTATTCTTTTCACAATTTAATATAAGTCTGTTATAAACACATAGGCAAACTGTTTCTTTTATCAATCTTAAGTGGTTATACTTAACTTCCCATAAAGCTAGTATAACTCTTAAGCTTCTGTTTAAAAACCAATTAGTTCTCTTCTGTTAAAAATGATTCAGTATTCTTTTGAAATGCTTTCAGATCTTTATTATTCGTGCTTAAGCGGTGAGGCATCGCTGTAAGTGTTATTCGAGCTTAAGCGGCAGGCATTGCCGTAAGTATTATTCAGCTTAAGTCAAAGACATTGCCGTAGTTATTATTCGGTTAACACATGACGCTCACCGCATACTACATATATTATAAAATATCATGCTTTAGGAAGAATCACATACCTTCTCAAATAAAACCACCGCCAAGTCAATATGTCGCAGAGAGTCACCATAATAGTCACGTACATCTATCAAGGACTACTCAAGGTCATTCTAAACAGAGGGTTCACAATTCTACGGAAAGTCGGCAGACTTCCTACCCTGAGCTATATAAGTCTCATCGTGAAAACAATTCTATATAAGCATAGTTCAATTATTCTTCTTTAAACCCTTCTACTGTGATAATACCAATTCTATTCTCGCAATATTCTTCTAAGTATTTATACTTATTCTTATACTACAACAAAGAAGTATTCTCTAATTCAAAAGAGGGTTAGGATTAGTTACCTGGTAAGCCCAATAATATCCTAGATAAAGTCGCTACCGAGCAAGGTTTAGCTCCTAAGTTGTACGCTCAGAGCTCCGAGAACCTTAGAAGTTCTTCACAACTTCTACTAAGGATGAGGGGATAGGGGGTAGGGTATTGTGGGCATGATACCGATACTAGATGGCACCTTTTTCTACCAAGGGAGGGGGGTAGATTTCGGCTAGGCTAGGGGGGGTAGGCTCTCGGCCAAACTTCACAAGGGGAGGGGGGGAGTGTTGGACGAAAGAGGCTACAAAGGGAGAGGAGAGGATTTTCAAGACTTGGAAAGATTTGTGGATGAAGAACTCTCCATCTTATGGGGGGTATTTATAGGTCAAGAAGTGGCCAACCAATGGCCAAGATTAAGACAAGTGCAAGGCAAGTGTAGGGTGAAGATTTACTCCACACAAATATCCTACCAACTCCTTGACTTGTGCACAAGGCACAAAAAAAGTGCACTTCAAGTCCAATTCGTCCAAATGGACGATTTCAAGTCCACAAATTGGAGGGTGCCAAGTGTCGCCCTCCCGTTGGTCCAAAATGTTTCGTCTCTCGGAAAAATCCGCAAAAATTAGAAATGGCATAGCCGGAATTTACCCTACGAAAGTTGTGGAAACGTTTCGTCGGAAAACTATTGTCACGACCCGTTCCGGGGCCCGTGACTGGTGCCTTACCGGGGCACCCAAGTAGTCATACATCAGAGTAACCAGCGGAAATATAAAACAAGACAGGAAACAGTTTATAAAATAAAACACAGTTTATGTGAGAAAACGTCGCCTTTCGGCATATATAAATAAACATGGTTCAGCAGTTACATCCCAAATCTGCATAAATGACTACGCACTTAAGGAAAAATACAACTATGGCGGACAGGCCCCGCCATACCCGATCGCATAAAACTATCTACAACAGGAGATCATACCTAAAAGTAGAGCCTCCTAGAAGATGGAGCTCGACACCAACGCAAAGATCCTAAGGATGCGGATCTAGCACTGCTGCCTTTACTGCAGATTGAACGCAGCCAAGGAGGTCAAGATAACAGTACCAAGTATGTGAAACTATAAAGAACTGAAATGAAATCAAAGTATTTAAAACCTTTTCACAAATACAATCGCTCAATTGCACATAGTGCCACATCACAAACAACAAAGAATAGGAAAATCAGAATGTCTATTCTAGGCCGCGAATGATCGGGCAAGGCCAATCGCCATAGTATCATTCTCAAGGCCTAGTCCCGACTTCCGCACCGCATAGTCACACATGCACTGCACGAGGTATTCCTCGCATCGGGGCAGCAACCCCGGATCCGCCTAGGCTCCCGCACTCGCATAGCCTCAAAAGACCGCATAGTCTCAGCAGACCGCATAGGAATCCCCGATCGGGCTAAACACCGGAATGATCAATCCCGAGCATACCGCTGCTCCGCATAGTCTCACAGACCGCATAGCCGTATAGACCAAGATCGCGGGCAAGCCCTCAGATAACATGGCGGGGTAGGTGATACAATAACAAGACAACGGACTTACCTGCTAGCAACGTAAGCAAAGCAGAATGACCCCCTTACACAAAGATTTCAAGACACTAACCTGTAGCATCATAATATGTCTACTTATCACACAAATCTTACTACACTTAATGTAAATCAATACAAGGCTTTTATAAACAAACAAGTAAATAGCCTTTTTATCTTTATTAAGTTGTTATACCTAACTTCCCATAAAGCTAGTATAACTCTTAAGCTTTTGTTTTAAAAACCAAATATTTATCTTCTGTTAAAAAATGATTCAGTATTCTTTTGAAATGCTTCCAGTTCTTTGTTATTCGGGCTTAAGCCGTGAGGCATTGCCGTAAGTATTATTCGAGCTTAAGCGTGAGGCATTGCCAAAAGTATTATTCAGCTTAAGCGAGGCATTGCCATAAGTATTATTCAGCTTAAGTCAAAGACATTGCCGTAGTTATTATTCGATTAACCCATGTACGTCACCGTACTATATATTGTAAAATATCATGCTTTAGGAAGAATCACATACCTTCTCGTAAAACCACCGCCAAGTCAATATGTCGCGCAGAGTCACCTATAATAGTCACGACATCTATCAAAGACTACTCAAGGTCATTCTAAACAGAGGGTTCACAATTCTACGGAAAGTCGGGCAGACTTCCTACCCATGAGCTATATAAGTCTCTGTGAAAACAAATTCTATATAAGCATAGTTTAATTATTCTTCTTTAAACCCTTCATCGTGATAACAGCTTCAATTCTATTATGCAATATTCTTCTAAGTATTTATACTTATTCTTATACTACTACAGAAGTATTCTCTAATTCAAAAGAGGGTTAGGATTAGTTACCTCGGTAAGCCCAATAATATCCTAGATAAAGTCGCTACCTGAGCAAGGTTTAGCTCCTAAGTTGTACGCCCAGAGCTAAGAAACCTTAGAAGTTCTTCACAACTTCTACAAAGGACTAAGGGATTTGGGCTAGGTATTTTGGGCATTATAACAATACTAGAAGACAACTTTTCTACCAAGGAGGGGTAGATTTGGCTAGGCTAGGGGGTAGCCCTCGCCAAACTCACTCAAAGGGGGAGGTGTTGGACGAAAGGCTTAAGGGAGAGGAGAGGATTTTTCAAGACTTGGAAGATAACTTTGTGGATGAAGAACTCTTCATCTAAAGGGGGGTATTTATAGCTCAAGCCTTGGCCAACCAATGGCCAAGATGAAGACAAGTGCAAGGAAAGTGTAGGGTGAGGATTAACTATACACAAATATCCTACCAACTCCTTGACTTGTGCACAAGGCACAAAAAACGTGCCATGGTTCTCCAATTCGTCCAAATGGACGATTCAAGTCCACCAATTGGAGGGTGCCAAGTGTCGCCCTCCCGTTGGTCCAAAATGTTTCGTCTCTCGGAAAAATCCGCAAAATACTAAATGACATAGTCGGAATTTTCCCTACGAAAGCTGTGGAAACGTTTCGTCGGAAAACGATTCTTTAGTGAGTTGTGCACAAAAAAACGCCCAAGGCTAACTTTAAGGCCAACTTTTCAGACGTATTCCCTTACGTACATACTCCGAAATACGGTATAACATTCTCCTCCTTAGAAACATTCGTCCAATGTTCCTTCTCAAGATAGTTATCGAAGCTTAAACAGCTTGTAAGTGCCACACATGGCCACAAAATAACACTTAGGCATATATGATAATGGAAATTTACAAGTAGGAAAGTGAATTACCCGAGGCGGGGAATAGGTGAGGATACTTCGCCTCATGTCCTCCTCGGCTTCCCACGTCATCTCCTCCTCGAGCTCGCTCCGCCACAAGACTTTGACTAAGCCACGCCCTTCGTCCGCAGACGCCTAACTCCGACGATCGACTATCGCTATGGAATCTCTCATACGATAACCCCTGGCCACTGACATCGTCAATCGGGTGTACCTTAGATGGATCCCCGATACATCTCTCAAGATAGATACGTGAAAACCGGATGCATCGCTCCGGACGGACGGCAGATTCAACTCATAGGCAACCTTGCCTACCTCGGACAACTCAAACGCCCAACGTACTGGGCCGAAGTTTCCTTCTTCCGAATCTCATCACACCCTTCACGGGTGACACCTTTAGGAAAACCCAATCATGAACCTCGAACTCAAGATGCCGACGATGATCTCGTGATACGACTTACGCCGACTCGAAGCCGTCAATAGCCGTGGTCACGACTGCTCGGCCCGTGGATCGTGCCTTACCCGGGCACCCCAGTAGTCATACATCAGAGTAATCAGCGGAATATAAAATAACCAAGATATGAATCAGTATAAATTGAGACACAGATATCTGAAGAAAGTTGCCTTTCGGCATAAATAATAATAACAACTCTTTCAAAATGAACAGTTTAATCCTTTCTTTACAACCCTGCCCACAACAGTACTACAAACCTCTACGAATGATATGATAACAACGACGGACAGTGGCTCGCCATACCCACGAATGTAAGCACATACAACAACAGGGACTATACCAAGATAAGCCTCCGAGGAACGAGCTTCCCAAACGCCGAATCGTGACCTAAGAGCGAGGATCAACGATCGTGTACCTTTACTGCGGATGAACGCAGCCCCAAGGAGGTCAAGATAACAAAAATTTGTATGTGAAATCAAAATATCAGAATGAAATCATAGTAGTCTATATAAAGCGGGAGACATGTATGATAACCAAACTACAGTTCACAATAAATAAGCAGTCATATCAAGTCAGGGACTCACGCCCTCAAAGTCATCACTCAAATATAAACATGGGTCTCACGCCCACAACATCAATCATGCCCGCGGAATACCTTCCTCACTGCCGGCAGTCAATGATAGAAAAGCACCAAGGAATACATGAACAAAGCAGTCCCACTGTGTCCAAATAAAACAAGACAGTAAGACGAAGGCATAGCCGACTACTAACACCTACAAGATTAACAAGGTCATAAATCAGATTATCATGATATCTGTCTGCATCGTCACATGATCAAAGCCGTCGCCGCTCGCAATATCAAATGTGCGCGTCTAGCCCTCGAACTCCCCGCACTCGCATAGGCCAATCTCATAGGCCCGCATGAGGTATAACCCGCATCGAGGGTAGCTACTCCCGAGATCGCCCCGACTCGCATCGCACGCCACATGCATCGCATGACCATAAAGGCCGCACACTAACCGAACTCTCGTAGCTCGCATAGGCCCCGACCCGCATGAGGTATTCTCGAATCATGGTCCTGCATCGCTGAGTCTACCCCGCATCGGAGGGCGGCTTAACCCCTAAACACGGTGAGTGGTATAATACCAACATAACTTTATCGCTTAACCAACATAAGCACAATCAAGGAAAACCCTTTACACAAACATCACGTATCACTAACACACGTAGCATCCTAGTATGATTACTTATCCAATTAACACGAAGGTATTACAAGGCTATCACAAACCAACACAATCAAGTTATACACACAAGGTACTTCCTACTATAAGTCAACATGTTCGTTGCTATCCCCAAAGTACTCCATACATTAACTTTTTAAAAGATACGTTACTTTCACAAAAGTCACACAATACCCGCAGATATGAAAAGAGAGTGATTATCTTTGAAGTAAATCAAAACACTTATCTTTGTACAATCAAGTAACAACATTATTATCCAAACGCCCAAGTTTGCCTAATTTCAAATGTTCACGCTTCTTATTTTAGAAAGGTTTCAGTAGTTCATAGTCTTACCCATTTAAGAATATAATTCTCTTTAAACCATCCGAGAAACATAAGCCTTATATGTGAGTAGGATATTCTTGTTTATAACAATCTTATTACAAAGACCATCATCTAGGAAATATCATTTTGTCTCATCTTAGCTTCTATGCGGATGGAAGTTTCTACCGATTTTAATAATACTAAATCTGTCAAAACATTTCCTTTATTAACGCCGCAGTTGGTTTGTCGATACACATTCCGATTCAAATCAAGAAACATTCTTAAGCCGTTATACCTAACTTTCCATAAAGCTAGTATAACTCTTAAGTTTTCAAAACCAAGTATTACTCCTTCTTTCAAAATGATTCAAAAATCTTTGAAATACTTCAAGTTCTTTATTAACACATAACAAGCCGCTTATAGTTCAAATCGCTTACCTTTTAAAACCACAAGTATTTCTTACCAACATAAAGTCGTTATAACCAACTTCCCATAAAGCCGTTATAACACTTTATGTTTTAAACCAATCAAATACATTTAGCACATGACGTCTCACCGCACTACATAGTTCACACATATCATGCTAGAAGAGATAGGAAGAGGTTCACATACCTCGCGACGAGTATCGACTAATAGCAAAACGCCCAAGTACTTCCAACCGCCTACTCCTTAGCGAAGATCGCGCCATACGTAGTACTTCAACCTATAAGGCCACAAGGCGCTTATTAACATTTAGATCCCTTCGAGAACATTCTACGTAAAATTCAAGCACTTCTCCCGCAACAGAAATCTCCTCCTCTAACTGGGCCGCTACTGCAAGCCAACCAGTGGGGGTTATCTGAGACAACTAGGCTGGGGAGTACCCCACTACCACACTACTAGGGGGAGGGCTCTCGCCCGGGGAGGGGATGGTGTTGGACGAGAACACTACAAAGAGAGGGGGAGGATTTTTAACACTTAGAAATGATTTTTGGATGAAGATTTTCATCAACAAAGGGGGGTATTTATAGGTCAAGAAATGGCCAACCAATGGCCAAGATTCTTCCAAGTGTTAGGCAAGTGTAGATTAAGCCATGTGTTGTGTGGGTCCCACTTGGTCATCAACCACACAAATATCCTACCAAACATTGACCAAATGTTTTAGGCAACAAAATGCCAAAACGTGCCCAACAATTCCCTTTGGTGCCGTCCACTTGCTTCCAATGTGAGGGTGACACATGTCACCCTCCCGTTGGTCCAAAATGTTTCGTCTCTCGGAAAAATCCGCAAAAAATAGAAATGACATAGCCGAAATTTTCCTACGAAAGTCAGGAAAACGTTTCGTCGAAAACGACTCTAACCGTGTTGTGAACAAAGTTAAATCGCCAAGCCTAATTAAAAGTTTCAAATTTTCTACGCACGTCCCACGCATATACCGGAAATACGGTATAACATTCTCCTCCTTAGAAACATTCGCCCCGAATGTTCCTTCTAAGTCTCAAACAAGCGTGCGCCAAGATAGTCTTCACTACTACACTTACGAAACAATCCTCGCCACAATGGCCACGAAACAACTTGCAAATACTTCCATCCAAGTCCACGAGGAAACACCTCCAATATCACCACAAAAACCTCCCTCCGGGGCTAAAATTTACTTCCTTCGCACCTTCTTTTTACCAAAGAAATGATCACATCTATGCTCTCCATACATGCTCGTTTCTCCCTTTACTCGTCGTGATACCACTTTTGTCACTTTGCCGCGAGGTTCTAGTGTCACTCCGGCGACCCAACAAATGGTACCGGGCCGCATGCGATCCCTGAGGCTGTCATACCCTCGAACTCTTACCACATTCAGAATCGCCAGGTTCCAAAACTCGGGTTACTATCTCTAACGTGGTCATTATTAACTGGGAACACTCTGGATGGGTCTCCGATACTTTCCCGAACATATCAATACGAAAGACCGGACGTACTGCCTCCTAAGTCGGACGGCAAAAGCTAACCTATAGGCAACCTGGCCTATCTCCTTCACATGAACTCAAAAAGGCCCAAAGTAACTCGGGCTAAGTTCCCTCTGTTCCAAAACCCGCCACACCCTAACCGGGGTGGTACTTTCAAGAAGACCGACCGTCAACCTGAACTCTAAGCGTCGTCGCCGATTATCCGCACGATTTCTCTGAGCTGCCAAAACCTCTCCTAGACAACTTCCCTATCCACAAATACCTGGAACAAGCTCAACTAACTATCTGCACCTTGCCAACATCGAACCAATCGACCGGCAACTTACACTTCCGCCCCTACAAGGCTTCAAAAGACGACATCCGAACATTGAAATGGTAGCTTAAACACTACCTCCACAGGAGACAACAATCCCACAACTATCCTCAAATCCACACACCGCCCGAGGGCGGATCGATTCTCGAGACTCGCGAGTTCCTAACCCCGCTGGTAAAACTGTTAGAAAACGAACATAGCCACCACCTGGGCTTCACTGTCTGCCATAAGGTGAAGGTAGGCACCCCGTGCAGCCTTACACCCTTTCTGATATAAACAACACTGCTGAGCACTCGGTCTTTTCTAGAAGACAAGACGGTGACTCATCGCCCGACATCGGTCGAAGCATCCACGAAGTTCAGACGTTGGTTAACTAAACTTGGGCCTAACACCCTCGTGACCTATCACAAGCGGGACCACCACAAACTGACCCCACCACCATACATGCCGCGGGTTGACCCGCAACGCGGGCCTCAACCCGACCCGGCAACGCGTAAAACGCTAGCTCCCCGAAGGAAAACTCTCACTAACCACGTTACGAAAACCTAGCGGTCTTCTTAGCTCAACTACCCTCTTTCATACCACACTACTCAGGGACTTATCCCATAAACATAGTTCACGCACTATGCACTCCTATAAGTGGTCAAACATAACACTACACCTTCGCTCCAGATGGCCTTACCTCTAAGGTCTCTACGTATAACACTCTAAGGCTCACACCTTCTCTATCCCCCAAATCCTACTTGGTTAACTAACCAAGATTTCTAATCACAATAAACACTCATGTTATCTGAACATAACACTTAAGGTATACTCACCTTATCATACATACTGATCTCTAGAGGATATATCTATATCTACTTTTTCACTCCCCTTAGTCGTTCTAATCAAATCTGCCCTGTAGGGCGCATAGCTAGGGAAGATGACGAACTACCCACCGATCCTGGAGGCTAAGTCCTCCTACTAGGACACTCTCGACATCGGACCGACGGCGGTCGTAGGTACAACAAGTACCAAAAGACGACATTCCCGATGGCGTCACACCGCGGAACCTAAGATCCGAGCTCACCAACTCCTGCATACCCCGAACGCCCCGAAATTCGTGGAGGACCTCTCTGACCGTGGATGTGCAAATCTAATCCACGCGAGGTGACTTCGCCTCGAAAGTTACCAAAGGACCTTGCTACTCGCCCTCTTCTCGCCGCCCTTCGTTAACCCGCCGATCTCTACGCTTTCGCCACGCGCATAAGCCCGCATACGTGCCATGCTCAAGCCTAATCAAGAACTTACTTGCACAACCTTCTCGTTGATATTCATCAAGACTCGCGTACATCGGTATACTCTGGTAGTTAAATCCATAGTTAGTAACAGGTTCTTCTCCTTGAAATTTATATTCTCTGTTCGTGGCCGCGAACCGGGTTCAAATATCATGGCCGCAGAGAATCGCCGCCGCCGCTAAACTCGGGGCTAGTGACGTCGCAGAACTCCCGAATGAAGCACCACCTGAGGTGATAATTGGGCATGTGCCCACGTAACCCTCTCAGACTCTACTCGCAGCCTCCTGCCGCCTTGCCCTCCTGGGTCCGTTGCACGCGAGGCATAACGGTAGTGGAAAGAAATACGTTAGAGGTCCAACTTACAACGCAGCTCTAAGGCACGATCTCAGAGTGAGAAGAAATAGAAACCAATCCTAAATATCCTATAGCCTCCTGATTATTGATGTGGTGCACAACACACCGATAATCAAGACTTCATCGATACGGTGCGTAGACACTTTCCGAGGATTAATCGCTCGATACCACTTTTGTCACGACTGCCCGGGGCGTGGATCGTGCCTTACCCGCACCCGGAGTCATACATCGAGTAATCGGAATATAAAATAACCAAGATATGAAACAGTATAAATTGAGACACAGATATCTGAAGAAAGTTGCCTTTCGGCATAAATAATAATAACAACTCTTTCAAAATGAACAGTTTAATCCTTTCTTTACAACCCTGCCCACAACAAGATTTCTGCACTTACGAATGATATGACAACAACGACGGACAGGCGTCGCCATACCCTCGAATGTAAGCACCTACAACAACAGGGACTATACCAAGATAAGCCTCCGAGGAACGGAGCTTCCCAAACGCTGAATCGTGACCCTAATAGCGAGGATCAACGATCGGTGTACTTTACCGCGGCATGAACGCAGCCCCAAGGAGGTCGACAACAGTACCGAGTATGTGAAATCAAAATATCGTAAATGAAATCATAGTAGTCTATATAAAGCGAGACATGTATGATAACCAAACTACAGCTCACAATAGATAGCGATATATCAAGTCGTGACTCACGCCTCAAAGTCATCACTAAATATAAACATGGGTCTCACGCCCACAACATCAATCATGCCCGCGAATACCTTCCTCATCACGGCAATAATGATAGAAAAGCACCAAGGAATACACATGAACAAAGCAGTCCCACTGTGTCCAAATAAAACGACAGGTGGTACGAAGGCATAGCCGACTACTAACACCTACGCATTTCAACAAGGTCATAAATCGTATCATGATATCTGTCTAGACCATCACATGATCAAAGCTGGTCGCCGCCCGCAATATCAAATGCGCGCTTCAGCCTCGAACTCCCCGCACTCCGTGATAGGCCAATCTCATAGGCCCGCATGAGGTATAACCCCGCATCGAGGGTAGCTACTCCCAAGATCGCCCCGACTCGCACATCGCGTAGCCACATGCACCGCATGACCATAAAGGCCGCACACTAACTCCGAACTCTCGTAGCTCCGCATAGGCCCCCGGGACCCGCATGAGGTATTCTCGAATCATGGTCCCAGACCGCCTGAGTCTACCCCGCATCGGAGGGCAGCTTAACCCCCGGAAACACGGTGAGTGGTATAATACCAACATAACAGTTTATCGTTTAACCAACATAAGCACAATCAAGGGAAAAACCCTTTTACACAAACATCACAGAATACTAACACACGTAGCATCCTAGTATGATTACTTATCCAATTAACACGAAGGTATTACAAGGCTATCACAAACCAACACAATCAAGTTATACACACAAGGTACTTCCTACTATAAGTCAACATGTTCGGGTTGCTATCCCCAAAGTACTCCATACATTAACTTTTTTAAAAGATACGTTACTTTCACAAAAGTCACACAATACCCGCAGTATATGAAAAGAGAGTGATTATCTTTTGAAGTAAATCAAAACACTTATCTTTGTACAATCAAGTAACAACATTATTATCCAAACGTCCAAGTTTGCCTAATTTCAAATGTTCACGTTTCTTATTTTAGAAAGGTTTCGTAGTTCATAGTCTTACCCATTTAAGAATATAATTCTCTTTTAAACCATCTGAGAAACATAAGCCTTATATGTGAGTAGGATATTCTTGTTTATAACAATCTTATTACAAAGCCCATGATCTAGAAATATCATTTTGTCTCATCTTAGCTTCTATGCGGATGGAAGTTTCTACCGATTTTAATAATACTAAATCACAAAACATTTCCTTTTATTAACGCCGCAGTTGGTTTGTCGATACACATTCGATTTCAAATCAAGAAACATTCTTAAGCCGTTATACCTAACTTTCCATAAAGCTAGTATAACTCTTAAGTTTTCAAAAACCAAGTATTACTCCTTCTTTCAAAATGATTCAAAAATCTTTTGAAATACTTCAAGTTCTTTATTAACACATAACAAGCCAGTTATAGTTCAAATCAGTTACCTTTTAAAACCACAAGTATTTCTTACCAACATAAAGCCGTTATAACCAACTTCCCATAAAGTCGTTATAACACTTTATGTTTTAAACCAATCAAATACATTTAGCACATGTACGTCTACCGTACTACATAGTTCACACATATCATGCTAGAAGAGATAGGAAGAGGTTCACATACCTCGCGACGAGTATCGACTAATAGCACAACGCGCCCAGTACGTCCGACTGTCGGCTCCTCCTTTGGCCAAGTGGATCGCGCCATACGTAGTACTTCAACCTATAAGGTCACAAGGCGCTTATTAACATTTAGATCCCTTCAGAGAACATTCTACGTAAAATTCGGCAAGACCTTCCCAACAACAGAATCTCCTCCTCTAACTGGCCTACTACCAAGCCAACCGTGGGGTTATACGAGACAACTAGGCTAGTGGGAGTACCCCACGGCCACACTACTGTGAGGGGGGAGGCTCTGCCAAGGGGGAAGGGGGATGGTGTTGGACGAGAACACTACAAAGAGAGGGGGAGGATTTTTAACACTTAGAAATGATTTTTGGATGAAGAATTTCATCAACAAAGGGGGGTATTTATAGGTCAAGAAATGGCCAACCAATGGCCAAGATTCTTCCAAGTGTTAGGCAAGTGTATGGTGTAGATTAAGCCATGTGTTGTGTGGGTCCCACTTGGTCATCAACCACACAAATATCCTACCAAACATTGACCAAATGTTTTAGGCAACAAAAATGCCAAAAACGTGCCCAACAATTTCCTTTGGTGCCGTCCACTTGCTTCCAATGCGAGGGTGACACATGTCACCCTCCCGTTGGTCCAAAATGTTTCGTCTCTCGGAAAAATCCGCAAAAATTAGAAATGACATAGCCGAATTTTCCCTACGAAAGTCGTGGAAAACGCTTTCGTAAAAACGACTCTAACCGTGTCAGAACAAAGTTAAATCGCCAAGCCTAATTAAAAGTTTCAAATTTTCACGCACGCCCCACGCATATACTCGAAATACGGGTATAACAAGCCGCTCTGATAAGCTTCACCTTATCCATCGCTCACGCACCAAATCGTCCCACTAGCCGCACTCTCGCCACATCGAACCAACCTATAGGCGACCGCACTTCCTCCCATACAAGGCCTCATAAGGCGCCATCCGAATACTTGAGTGGTAGCTATTATTATACGCAAACTCAACTAGAGGCAAATGATCCTCCCAACTACCATCAAGTCAATAACACAGCTCACAAAGATATCTCAAGAGTCGGATAGTGCGCTCGCTGTCCGTCTGCGTGGATGAAATGCGACTCGTGCTCACTCGCCCCTAAACCCTCTCGAAGGACTCCAAGTTAGCCAGAACCGGGCTCTCATGCGATATGATCGAAATAGGGACTCCATGCACCGACGATCTCTCTGATGTAAAGTCCGCATAATCCTCACCAAAAGTCGTCCGGACGGAAGAAAGTGGGCTGATTTCGCCACTGCGACGATAACCCATATAGAATCATGTCTCCTCCGAGTGCGAGGTAATCCTGTGATGAAGTCCATGTTGATTACCTCCCACTTCCGTGCGGGATCTCTATCGTCAGAATAAAACCACCGTGCCTCGTGCTCTACCTTCACCGCCGACAACACGCACCGAGCTACGAACTCGCAACGTCCCTCTTCAGGCCATCCCACCAATACACCGATCTGCGGTTGTGGTACATCTTGGTCGACTTCGACGGATAGAGTAACGCGCACGCGGTGCTTCCCCAAGAACTCGCCGAAGCCTCAAACATCCGGGGACACACAACTCGCCTCAAACCTTAGCACCCCATCGTGCTACCTCAAAGGACCCTTGCCTCACGTAAGAGTCAGACACGATATCGAATCAAAGCCGGATCTCGAATCGTTGCCTCTTCACCTCTCGACGATGGAAGACTCGCAACCTCGCGAACTCTAACCCCATCGCTATCGGAATCAATCAAACGGACACCAAGGCTCGCTAGCGATGCAAATCACGAACCATGTCCCTCCTCTCTAGTCGCACATCCGATAGGCTCCCATCGACCTACGACTAAGAGCATCCGCCACAACATGGCCTTCCCCGTGGTACAGATATCAACATCGTAATCCTTAAGCAACTCTAACCACCGCCTCGCCGTAAGTTCAGCTCTCTCGTCAAGATATACCGAGGCTCGTGGTCCGTAAAAATATCCACGTGAACCCCATACAAATAGTGCCTCCGGATCTTCAAAGCGTGAATCACACCGCCAACTCCAAATCACGCGGGTAGTTTCCTCGTGTTTCTTCACCGCCGGATGCATATGCTATAACCCCGCCATGTCAGTATCAACACACATCCCAGCCCGATGCCCGACGATCACAATACACAACATAACCGTCTCGACCTCTGGAAGAGTAAGAACGGCGCGGCCTCTCTTTCAAGAATCGAAACCCTGCTTAACGACCTGCCCGGCGTTCTTCGTGCCTTACCCCGCACCCTAGTGACACAACATCGAGAAAACCAATGAAAATAAAACTTTAAACAAGAAACAAGATATATGATCATAAACAAAGCCAACCCAACGGTTGTCTTCCAATAACATATATAAATACAACTCTTTCAAAACGCAATGCTTTAATCCTTTTACAAACCCCGCCACAACAAGATTTCATGCACTTAAGATTTACAACAACTATGACGGACAGGGCCGCCATACCCTCGAATGTACAAGAACCTACAACTCGAGAACACATACCAAAAGATAAGCCTCCGAGAAACGGAGCTTCCAAAACGCTGAATCGAGATCCTAAGAGCGAGGATCCACGACCGATGTACTTACTCGCGCATTAACGCAGCCTCAAGCGAGGTCGATAACAGTACCAAGTATGTGAAATCAGAAAAATATCAGAATGAAATCATAATACTATATAAGAACAGAGACATGTATGATAACAAAAATACAGATCACAACATAAAAGCGATATGTCAAGTCGTGACTCACGCCTCAAGTCATCACTCAAATATAACTATGGGTCTCACGCCCGCAACATCAATCGTGTTCGCATCACGGCCGCATGCCCCTGACTCGCATCGTGTAGACATGCCCATGATGCAACAATAATAACAATGCCCCATGGCCACATGCCCTAATTCTACCTGTAGACACGCCCATGTGACATCAACAACAATATATCGGGTGATCAACCCCGCCGCACGCCACATGCCCCGAATTCTACCTCGTGTAGACATGTCCATGTAGCCACAATAACAATATATCGGGTAATCAACCCCGCCGCGTGGCACGCCACATGCCCCTAATTCTACCTGGTGTAGACGCCCATGTGACATCAACAATAAGACAAGAATCAAAATGGAAACATACCTGGAATTCTCCACATCGCCAAAGACGCCCAAGTAAGTTCTCAACAAGTCAACCGCCTCTATCGAGAGACGCCAGAATACGTAAATACAACACTTGTACAACAAAGGCTATCATCACACGCAGGCAAGTTTCACACAACTCAAAGTACTTTCACATAAGTCACACAATACCCGTAGTATAAAAATCGTGACTATCTTTTAAGTAAACAAGACACTTCCCTTTGTAAAATCAAGTAACAACATTATTTTCCAAACGTTCAAATTTGCCTAATTTCAAATGCTCAAGTCACTTATTATAGAAAGGTTTCATAACTCATAGTCTTAATCTCTTTTAAAACAATTGAGTAACATATGTCATATATGAGTAGTTTATTCTTGTTTATAACAATCTTATTACAAAGACCATGATCTAGAAAATGTAATATCATTTTGTCTCATCTTAGCTTCTATGCGGATGGAGGTTTCTACCGGTTTTAATACAACACATCATTATTCAATACATTTTCCTTTATTAACGCCGCAGTTGGTCCTGTCGATACACATTCGATTTCCAAATCAAGAAACATTATCCTTTAAAACCAAGTACTCATTACTCACGAATGAGGTTTCACACAAACATCCACATTTAAAACAAATAAGTTAAGTCTCTTATCTTATAAGATCAAGTCTCTTAACTTCTAACATCAAGAAACCATTTTCTTACCTACATAAAGTCGTTATAACCAACTTCCCATAAAGCCGTTATAACACTTTATGTTTAAACCAAACAAATACACTTAGCAACCGTGACGTCCACCGCATTACATAGTTACACACATATCATGCTAGAACAGATAGGAAGAGGTTCACATACCTCGCGACGAGTATCGACAATAAGCAAAGTGCTCCAAGTACTACAACCTTGCGAGCCCTGTCCCCTCCTCACGTAGAATACGCCACTCTTAGGACTTCCACCTATAAGGCCACAAACGCCTATTAACTTCTAACCGCACGGTTCCATATTCTACCGAAAATTCGGCACTCTCCCCAACAGAAATCTCCTCCTTCATCGGTAGGCTACCAAGCCGACCAGGGGTTTTACACGCCTAACCTGACGTACAATTCTACTCAAAGAATACTACACAAGTTCATCGCAATACAGTCCTATGTAAATACAGTTCAGTTCTTTTCTTTAAATTCAGGCTTAAGTCAAAAGACATTGCCGCACAATAATGTTCAGTTCTACATATAGTATACTTCAACTATATATTCCTACAACATGTAATCTCCAATTATAATAAGGGGACAAGAATATTTACCTCGACAAGCCCAAAATTATCCAAGTTATAAAGTCGATCCTGAGCAAGGTTTAGCTCCTACTCCGTGCGCTCCAATCCGCTCCAAACAACCCTTAGAAGTTCTAACCAACTTTTACTCAAATACTTCAACCAACTATGAAGATTTCCTTAGGTTTGGTTTGAGACTAAAAGGACAAAAGGTAGTATTTCCTGCTCTACGATAGAGGTAACTTTTGGAATACAACAAGGTAAAGGCTAAGGTATTTTGGGCATTATAACAATACTAGAGAAGTATTTCAATACCACAAGGAGGGTATTATACTAAAACAACTAGGCTAGTGGGTACCCTACTACTAGCACCACAAAGGGGAAGTGGAACCCTCGCCAAAGGCCACACGAAAAGGGAGGGAAGGCTCTCGCTAAGAGCTCACAAAGGGAGGAGAGGGTTTCAAGACTTGAAGTTTTGGATGAATGAAGTCTTCAAGCTTAGTGGTATTTATAGCAAACCAAAAGCCAACCAATGGCCAAGATCAAGCCATGTGCAAGGCAAGTGTAAGGCCTTGATCAAGCCAAGTGCACCCTAGCCCCTACTCCACAAAACAATGCACAAAACATGGCACCAAACAAGCCACAAAACAAGGCCAAAACAAGGAGCCAATTGGCCAAGAAAACGTGAACCAATTCGTCCAAGGGTTGCCGCCCCTTGCTTCCAATGTGAGGGTGACACATGTCACCCTCCCGTTGGTCCAAAATGTTTCGTCTCTCGGAAAAATCCGCAAAAATTATAAATGACATAGCCGGAATTTTCCCTACGAAAGCTGTGGAAACGTTTCGAAAAAACGACTTAATTCCAAGACTTGTGCTCAGCGTAATTCGGCCAAGCCACCTAGGGGGGGGTGACACGTGTCGCCCTCCTACTTGTCCAAAATAATTCATCTTCCGAAAATATCCAAAATGGCCAAAATCTCAAAATCAAAGCGGGCCCCACAAAACCGTAAATTTCTCCCGTGGGCCCCACGTGACCATTTCTGAAAATAAAATCTCAAAATTCTAATATAATCTAAGAAGCCCAAATTCCAAATCTGGGAACCCAATTCCCTTCAACGAACATTTTTCCTTACAAAAACCGGAAACTTTTTCCGTGGAAGACCACTCTTCTTCCTTTCCAATTTTTCTGTCGTGCTCTCAGACGACGCCCTCGCATACATACCCCGAGAATACGGTATAACATTCTCCTCTCTTAGAAACATTCGTCCGAATGTTCCTTCTCAAGACGGATATCGATGAAGTTCCTCTAACAAGTTGTCAACGCCATACCGCCACGAAATAACACACGCTCTCTTCCTTCCTTACTCGCCGTGCCCTTCTAACACTTGAACTCTCCCAAGACGCACCATACTTCACCAATACTTCCGCTCCCAAAAATCTGCGAGTCACTACCTCCAAACTTGGTCATCTTACTAACCTCAAACTCCCTTAAGGCCATTCCCGGCCTTTACGAACCGCTTCTGGTCGAACGCGTCCACGAACTCATACGATGATTAACTAAACTGGGGCCTAGCACCCTCGTGACCCTACCAACTGGCAGGACCACCCAGAACTGACCCCACCTAAAACCGGGCTACGGGTTGACCCGCAAATGGTCCTCAACCCGACCCCACAATCGCGCCAAACCCTTGTTCCCTGATACGGAACAATCTTACCAACATACGTCATGAAAGCTACCACTTCCATCTCACACTACCCATGGACTTATCACACAAATAAAACCCACGTATACTACGCACTCTGATAAAGGTCAAACATAAAATAAATCTTTTACACAAGACGACCTTACCTCTAAGGTCTCAATCGTGAAATATTCTAAGGTTCACACTTACCATGCCTCCATACTTATCCTTCCAACTAACCATGTTCCTAAATCACATTAACATAACAAGCATACAAAACTCTAGAGGGTTAAGGATATACCTGTCTCTACCGCTTTTCTAATCACAAATTCACCGCAGGCGCATAGCTAGTGAAGCGTGATGAACTCGCCACCGATCCTGGCGCCGAGTCGTAACATCCGTGCTACCTTGGTCGGACAGTTCCGCAAATGGCCCCGCTGGCCGCAAAAATAGCAAGCTCCCTTGGCACCACGACACTCCCCGAAATGCGGTCTACCACATCGACCACACTGAGGTAGGGGTGACCGCATCTGGCCAACACCCTTACTTCCTCGAAACTCAACCTCGAGCCCCGACCGCCTCCCAATACTCTGGATGCTCAAGGTTGTGGAGGGCCACTCGCATCGGGCGGAGGTACAAAACTAGTATGCTTCGAGGCGGTCCGCCAAAGTCACCAGGACCTGTTGTTCTCGCCCTTCTCGCTGATTCGTCATTCCGCCGACCTCTCCGTGCCTCACATCCCAGCAGATGAGCTCGCGCGGCAATGTCCATGCCCGGCCAAGAGCTACTCAACATGCCTCGACATGTAATCATCGAGCCTCAGAACATATCGGTGCACTCGATCCTCCATACTAGCTACCAACGCTGGACGCACGCCAATGAGTCGAACTCACATTGTACTCCCGAACCGCACGCCCGCTCGTTTAAGCATCAAAAATCGCTACTGCGCCCTTCTCATCTGCGGAGGCAAGAAGTGCGTGAGGAAAGCCCCCGAAAACTCATCCCATACTGCTGGAGGTGCATGCTCTCCCCGGGAAAGCTCCCATGAATCAAACCAATCGACTGCGGTATCACGCAGCCGATGCGAACCAAAGGTCACAGACGGTCTCAAGCCTTGATCACCCGCATGATCCGTCAGAATCGCCGGATGAACTCCTCGGATCATCCTCGTGCCTCACCCATAAAACTCGCGGGCTACAACTCGTAAAGTCCCGTAGCCTCAAACTATTCGCCGGGGCGAACCATCGTGCTATCGAACTGAATCGCCGTGATTCACCTATCTCATATCTGCTACGACTCGCCAAGAATCGGGCTATCTTTGTAACCCATCTCCTCCGCCTCTGCATCGTGGGACTGAGGCTCAGTATCGCGGTCTCAGCAGCCATTGCCGCGCTCTAACCTTCGCTGGGCCGGCGCTACAAAACCCGCCGTCAAGCACAACTCGTACTCGCTCGGGCTCGCGCTGCACTCCTCTCAGATCTCACTAGCGGTTCCTCGCTGCCTTGCCCTTCGTGGCTCGTTGCCTTGCGCGAGGCATAATCGTAAAAACGAGATACGCTGCAGGGTCCAACTTACAACATGCTTCTAAGGCACGATCTCGTAATGAGAAGAATGGAAACTAATCCTAAATGTCTCAGCCTCTCGATTATAGATGGTGCACAACACATCGATAATCAAGACTCTACTAGACACGGTCTCAGACACTTTCCGAGGATTAATCGCTCGATACCACTTTTGTAACGACTGCCCGGCCCAAGCATCGTGCCTTACCCTGCACCCTAGTGACACAACATCGTAGAAAACCAATGGAAAATAAAACTTTAAACAAGAAACAAGATATATGATCATAAACAAAGCAACCCAACGGTTGCCTTCCAATAACATATATAAATACAACTCTTTCAAAACGAATGCTTTAATCCTTTTTACAAACCCCGCCCACAACAAGATTTCATGCACTCTAAGATTTACAATAACTATGACGGACAGGTCTCGCCATACCTCGAATGTACAAGAACCTACAACTCGTGGAACACATACCAAAAGATAAGCCTCCGAGAAACGGAGCTTCCCAAAACGCTGAATCGAGATCCTAAGAGCGAGGATCCACGATCGATGTACCTCTACCGCGGCATGAACGCAGCCTCGGGCGAGGTCAAGATAACAGTACCAAGTATGTGAAATCAGAAAAATATCAGAAATGAAATCATAATACTATATAAGAACAGAGACATGTATGATAACAAAACTACGCTCACAACATAAAAGCAAATATGTCAAGTCGTGACTCACGCCTCAAGTCATCACTCAAATATAACTATGGGTCTCACGCCCGCAACATCAATCGTGTTCGCATCACGGCCGCATGCCCCTGAATTTCAGATCGGTGTAGACATGCCCATGATGCAACAATAATAACAATGCCCCACGGCCACATGCCCCGAATTCTACCTCGTAGACACGCCCATGTGACATCAACAACAATATACGGGTGATCAACCCCGCCGCACGGCCACATGCCCCGAATTCTACCTCGGTAGACATGTCCATGTAGCCACAATAACAATATATCGGGTAATCAACCCCGCCGCATGGCCACATGCCCCTAATTCTACCTCTGTAGACATGTCCATGTGACATCAACAATAAGACAAGAATCAAAATGGAAACATACCCGTGGAATTCTCCACACGCCAAAGACGCTCCAAGTAAGTTCTCAACAAGTCAACCGCCTCTATCGAGACGCCAGAATACGTAAATACAACACTTGTACAACAAAGGCTATCATCACACGCATAGGCAAGTTTCACACAACTCAAAGTACTTTCACATAAGTCACACAATACCCGTAGTATAAAAATCGTGACTATCTTTTTAAGTAAACAAGACACTTCCCCTTTTGTAAAATCAAGTAACAACATTATTTTCCAAACGTTCAAATTTGCCTAATTTCAAATGCTCAAGTCACTTATTTTAGAAAGGTTTCATAACTCATAGTCTTAATCTCTTTTAAAACAATTGAGTAACATATGTCATATATGTGAGTAGTTTATTCTTGTTTATAACAATCTTATTACAGCATCCATGATCTAGAAAATGTAATATCATTTTGTCTCATCTTAGCTTCTATGCAGATGGAGGTTTCTACTGGTTTTAATACAACACATCATTATTCAATACATTTTCCTTTATTAACGCTGCAGTGGTCTGTCGATACACATTCTGATTTCAAATCAAGAAACATTATCCTTTTAAAAACCAAGTACTCATTACTCACGAATGAGGTTTCACACAAACATCCACATTTAAAACAAATAAGTTAAGTCTCTTATCTTATAAGATCAAGTCTCTTAACTTCTAACATCAGTGAACCATTTTCTTACCTACATAAAGCTGTTATAACCAACTTCCCATAAAGCCGTTATAACACTTTATGTTTAAACCAAACAAATACACTTAGCAACTGTACATCCACCGTACTACATAGTTACACACATATCATGCTAGAACAGATAGGAAGAGGTTCACATACCTCGCGACGAGTATCGACAATAAGCAAAGTGCTCCAAGTACTACAACCTTGCTAGCCCTTTCCACTCCTCAAGTAGAATACGCCACTCTTAGTACTTCCACCTATAAGGCCACAAACGCTCATTAACTTCTAACCGCACGGTTCCATATTCTACCGAAAATTCGCAAAGACCTCCCGCAACAACAGAATCTCCTCTCTATCGAGGCTGCCACCAAGCCGACTGGGGTTTTACACGCCTAACCTGACGTGTACAATTCTACTCAAAGAATACTACACAAGTCTACTGCACACACCCATGTAAATACATTCGCTTCTTTTCTTTAAATTCGTGCTTAAGTCAAAAGACATTGCCGCACAATAATGTTCAGTTCTACATATAGTATACTTCAACTATATATTCCTACAACATGTAATCTCCAATTATAATAAGGGGACAAGAATATTTACCTCGACAAGCCCAAAATTATCCAAGTTATAAAGTCGATCCTGAGCAAGGTTTAGCTCCTACTCCGTGCGCTCCAATCCGCTCCAAACAACCCTTAGAAGTTCTAACCAACTTCTACTCAAATACTTCAACCAACTATGAAGATTTCCTTAGGGTTTCGGTTTGAGACTAAAAGGACAAAAGGTAGTATTTCCGGGCTCTACGTATAGAGGTAACTTTGGAATACAACAAGGTAAAGGCTAAGGTATTTTGGGCATTATAACAATACTAGGAGAAGTATTTCAATACCACAAGGGAGGGGTATTATACGAAAACAACTAGGCTAGGGGGGGGTACCCCACGGCTAGCACCACACTGGGAAGGAACCCTCGCCAAAGGCCACAAAGGGGGAGGGGGAAGGCTCTCGGCTAAGAGCTCACAAAGGGGGAGGAGAGGGTTTCAAGACTTGGAAGTTTTGGATGAATGAAGTCTTCAAGCTTAGGGGGGTATTTATAGCAAAACCAAAAGCCAACCAATGGCCAAGATCAAGCCATGTGCAAGGCAAGTGTAAGGCCTTGATCAAGCCAAGTGCACCCTAGCCCCTACTCCACAAAACAATGCACAAAACATGGCACCAAACAAGCCACAAAACAAGGCCAAAACAAGGAGCCAATTGGCCAAGAAAACGTGAACCAATTAGGCCCGCGGTTGCCGCTTGCTTTCAATGCGAGGTGACATGACACCCTCCCGTTGGTCCAAAATGTTTCGTCTCTCGTAAAAATCCGAAAAAATTATAAATGACATAGCCGTAATTTTCCCTACGAAAGCTGTGTAAACGTTTCGTCGAAAAACGACTCTAATCGGCACTTGTGCCCAAAGGTAATTCGGCCAAGACACCTAGGGGGGGGGTGACACGTGTCGCCCTTGTGACGCCCCGAACCCGGGCCCGTCACTGGTGCCTTACCCCGGGCACCCTAGTGATACAACATCAGAGAAAACCAGCGGAAAATAAAACATGAATCATGAAACAAGAGATATCATAAATAAACAAAGCAACCAAACTGTTACGCTTCCAATGATATACATATAACAACTTTTTCAAAACGAATGCTTTAATCCCTTTACAAAACCCCGCCCACACAAAGGCTGCACTTAAGATTTACAACCACTATGACGGACAGGCCCCGCCATACCTCGAATGTACAAGAACCTACAACTCGGGAACACATACCAAAAGATAAGCCTCCAAGGAACGGAGCTTCCCAATATCTTTGAAAGGTGATCCTAGAGCTGGATCGACACCAATGTACTTCTACCGCAGATGAACGCAGCCCCAAGGAGGTCAAGATAACAGTACCAAGTATGTGAAATCAGAAATATCAGAATCAAATCATAATAGTCTATATAAAGCAGAGACATGTATGATAACCAAACTACGCTCACAACATAAAAGCAACATGCCAAGTCGAGTGGAATACATTCCCGGATGAGCCGGTAGTTCGAGTGAAATACATTCCCGGAATGAACCGGTAGTCAAGTGAAATACATTCCCGGGTGAACCGGTAATCAAGTGAGATACATTCCCGTGAACCGTAATCGTGAGATACATTCGGATGAACCTGGCCGTCAAGTGAAATACATTCCCGTGAACCGTAATCAAGTGAGATACATTCTGATGAACCGCCGTCAAGTGAAATACATTCCCGTGAACCGGTAATCAAGTGAGATACATTCGGATGAACCGGCCGTCAAGTGAACACGGTACTTGCACAAAAAGCTATCACACGTAACATGGTCAAGTTTCACAACAAAGAATCATAGGCAAGTTTCACACAACTCAAAGTACTTTCATTTTATGCCAAAGTCCGGGTTTTTTAACCCCAAAGTACTACATACGTTAAGTCCTTTTAAAAGAGATACATTCCTTTTATAAAAGTCACCCGATACCCGTAGTATAAAACTAGAGTGATTCACATTATTAAGTAAACTAACACTTTCTTTTAAACTCAAGTACCAACTTTCTTTCCTAAAGTTCCGGTTTGCCTAATTACAAATGCTCAAGTTTCTCATTTTAGAAAAGGTTTCGTAGTTCATAGTTTTAATCCTTTAAAACATAATTCTCCTTTAAACGTTTTGAGAAACATATGTCTTATATGTGAGTAGGTTATTCTTGTTTATAATCAATCTTATTAAGCACCATGATCTAGGAAATGTAATATCATTTTGTCTCATCTTAGTTTCTATGCAGATGGAGGTTTCTACCGGTTTTAATACGATACATCATTATTCAATACATTTTCCTTTATTTACGCCGCAGTTGGTCCTGTCGATACACATTCGACTTCCAAATCAAGAAACATTATCCCTTTAAATAAAACCAAGTACTCATTACTCACGAACGAGGTTTCACACAAACATCCACATTAAAACAAATAAGTTAAGTCTCTTATCTTATAAGATCAAGTCTCTTAACTTCTAATATTAGTAAAACATTCTTAAGCCGTTATACCTAACTTCCCAAAAAGCTAGTATAACTCTTAAGCTTTCAAAACCCAAGTAATACTCATTCTTTCAAAACGATTCATAAATCTTTTGAAATACTTCAAGTTCTTTATTAACACATATCAAGCCGCTATTATTCAAATCGATTACCACTTTTAAAACCACAAGGTATTTGCTTATCCACATAAAGCTATTATAACCGACTTCCCATAAAGCCGTTATAACACTTTATGTTTTAAACCAATCAAATACATTTAGCACATGTACGCTTCACCGTACTACATAGTTCACACATATCATGCTAGAAGAGATAGGAAGAGGTTCACATACCTCGCGACGATTATCGACAAAAAGCAAAACGCCCAAGTACCTCAAACCGCTTGGCTACACTCTCACCAAGCAGATCACTCCACACGTAGTACTACAACCTATAGAGGCCACAAAGCGCCTATTAATATCTTTAGACACAAGTTCCATATTTCTACGTAAAATTCGAAGACTCTCCCCGCAACAAATAAGTAATCTCCTCCTCTAACGAGGCCTGGCCATCAAGCCAACCAGTGGGTTAAACATCTAACCCTAACTGTACAATTCTACTCCACTAGATTACTACACAAGTCTATCAGAATACACCCCATGTAATTACGCTCATTCTCTTATTTAAATTCAGGCTTAAGTCGCAAGACATTGCCGACTACTACGTTCAGTTCTTTATATAGTATACTTCAACTATATATTCAACAATATGTAATTTCCAATTACAATAGAGGGACAAGATATTTACCTCGATAAGCCCAAAATTATCCTAGTTTAAAGTCGCTCCTGAGCAAGGTTTAGCTCCAACTCCGTGCGCTCCAACCCGCTCCAAACTACCCTTAGAAGTTCTAACCAACTTCTACTTACAACTTCAACAACGGGTGAAGATTTCCTTAGGGTTTCGTTTTAGTGACTGAGGGAAAGTATAACGGTATTTTCTGGGCTTGTATACGTGTAACCTTGGGAATACTACAAGGTATTTGGGCCAAGGTATTTGGACATTACAACAATACTAGGAGAGTATTTCTACACCACAAAGGGGGGTATTATGCGAAAGCAACTAGGCTGTGGGGTACCTCACCAAAACACCACAAAGGGAGGGGTGGCTCTCGCCATGGCTCTCAAAGGGGGAGGGGTGGTGGACGAACTACACAAGGGAGGGAGGAAGAGAACTTCAAGACTTAGGAAGATTTTTGGATGAAGAAGTCTTCCAAAGTGGGGTATTTATAGGTCAAGCAAAGGCCAACCAATGGCCAAGATGCATCCAAGTGTATAGCAAGTGTAGGGATAGATTTCCACCATGTGTACCTTATCCATCTACGACACAACTTGCACAAAATATCCTACCAACTAAAGCTCTTTTTCGCCCACCATTACCGCTTCACTCAAGGTTAATGTGAGGTGACACATGTCACCCTCCCGTTGGTCCAAAATGTTTCGCCTCGGAAAATTCCGCAAAAATTATAAATGACATAGCGGAAATTCCCTACGAAAGTCGTGGAAAACGCTTCATTTAAAAACGACTCTAACCGGTGTTGTGAACAAATAAATTCGCCAAGCCTAATCCTCAAATTGAATTTTCTACGCACGCCCCACGCATACCGGAAATACGGTATAACATTCTCCTCCTTAGAAACATTCGTCCGAATGTTCCTTCTCAAGGCGGATAAGGACGAAGTTCTTCTAACAAGTTTCCACCGCCACACATGGCCACAAACATAACACACGCATTTTCCTTAAGGCCATTCCCGCCTTCACGACCGCTTCGGTCGAACATATCCACGAACTCATACGATGGTTACCAAAACTTAGGCCTAGCACCTCGTGACCTACCACCTGGCGGGACCACCTGCAGCTGACCCCACTCGAACAGCCGCGGTTGGCCCGCAACATGGCCCCAACCCGCCCCATCGTCGCGCCAACTCTTGCTCCGACACGGAACAATCTTGCTAAATCACATCATGAAAGATACCACTTTCATTTATCCAACCTGGACTTATCACACAATACTTTCTAGGCAATAAATGCACTCGACAAGGATCACTGCAAAATCTTGTACCCAAGACGGCTTTACATCTAAGGTCTCAACTGTAATATTCTAAGGTTCATCATTCCTCACCCTGTGCTTACCCTTTTTCCCCAAACTGTGTTCCTAAATCACATTTTAGCACAAAGCTATCCGAACATAACACCTAACACATTAACATAACATCAAAACATACAAGCCTCTGAGGGTTAAGGATATACCGGCTACCGCCCACTCTAATCGTAAGTCCACGCAGGCGATAATCAGAAGGCGCGGATGAACTCGCCATCGATCCGCAGGCTGCGCTGCCGCCGCATTCTCCTATAAGCACGCCTCTTGTCACATGGCCCTCGACGCATCGCAGTGAAGCAAGCACCGCAAAGACGACATTCCCGGTATGATGTTTGCCACATCGCGCACACCGGAGGACGTGAATCTCGCTTGGCTAGAACCCATGTATATCTCGCGAACTAAGCCCCGAGCTCGACCAGCCCCGAATACCCCGAACGCCCCGACGATCGCGGGGACCACTGCATCGTGGAGGTACATAACTAGCTCACGAGGCGGTCCGCCTTGAAAGTTACCAGCGACCTCGCGCCCCGCCCTCTTCTCGCCGACCTCGGCCATTCCGTCGATCTCTCCGTGCCTCACATCCTAGTGCATGAGCTGCATGCGGGCAATGTCCATGCCCCAAGGGCTACACCCGAACAAGCCTCGCGGTACTCATCCAGCCCGTGACGTAGCGGTGTACTCGCCCTCCATATCAGCACTACAATGGGACATACCGAGCTAATGAGTCGAACTCACATTGTACTCTCTAACCGCCCGCCCGCCCCGCCTCAATGTCAAAAATCTGCCCGAGCCCTCTCATCTGTGGGGCAAGAAATGTGCAAGAAAAGCCCTTGAGAACTCGTCCCATACGGCCGAGGTGCATGCTCTTCCCGACAACTCCCACGAATCAAACTACCAATCGCAGATCACGCAGTGATGCGAACCTAATACCACCGACCGCCTCGAGGCTCGATCACTCACGATCCGTCAGAGCTGTCGGATAAACTCCCGAGGTCGCCTCGCCTCGATCCATAGAACATCGCGGGCTACAACTCGTAAAGTCACGTAGCCTCAAATCGCTCGCCGGTGAACTACGGTGCTATGGGCCGGAATCGCTGCGATCCACCGATCTCATATCTCGCCACGACTCGCCAGAATCGCCATCTCCTTGTACCCATCTCATCTCGCTTCCAGCGGACCGAGGCTCGTGTATCAGAGTCTCAGCAGCCATCGCTGCGCTCTAAACTCGCTGGTCGGGCGGCGCCACGAAACCCGCCGGAAGCACTGCTCGTGTCTCGATCGGGCTCGCGCTCGTACTCTCTCAGATTCGCCAACAGCTCCTCGATCGCTTTGCCCATCTCGGGCTCAAGGTTGCTTACGCGAGGCATAATCGTAAAGGAAAGGAATACGCCGGAGGGTCCAATTTATCACACTCTAAGGCACGATCTCGGAATGAGAAGAATGGAAACCAATCCTAAATGTCCTATAGCCTCCTCGATTATAGATGTGGTGCACAACACACCGATAATCAAGACTCTACTAGACACGGTCAGACACTTTCCGAGGATTAATCGCTCGATACCACTGTGACGCCCGAACTCGCCCGCCATCGTGCCTTACCCGCACCCTAGTGATACAACATCGAGAAAACCAGCGGAAAATAAAACATGAATCATGAAACAAGAGATATCATAAATAAACAAAGCCAACCAAACGGTTACCTTCCAATGATATACATATAACAACTTTTTCAAAACGCAGCTTTAATCCCTTTACAAAACCCCGCCCACACAAAGGCTGCACTTCTAAGATTTACAACCACTATGACGGACAGGCCCCGCCATACCCCGAATGTACAAGAACCTACAACTCGTGGAACACATACCAAAAGATAAGCCTCCAAGGAACTGAGCTTCCCAATATGCCAAAGGTGATCCTAGAGCGGATCGACACCAATGTACTTCTACCGCGGCATGAACGCAGCCTCAAGGAGGTCAAGACAACAGTACCAAGTATGTGAAATCAGAAATATCAGAATCAAATCATAATAGTCTATATAAAGCAGAGACATGTATGATAACCAAACTACGCTCACAACATAAAAAGCCATGCCAAGTCGAGTGGAATACATTCCTGAGCCAGTAGTTCGAGTGAAATACATTCCGGAATGAACCGTAGTCAAGTGAAATACATTCGGGTGAACCGTAATCAAGTGAAATACATTCCGGGTGAACCAGAATCAAGTGAGATACATTCGGATGAACCGTCGTCAAGTGAAATACATTCCCGGTGAACCGGTAATCAAGTGAGATACATTCCGGATGAACCGTCCGCAAGTGAAATACATTCCCGTGAACCGTAATCAAGTGAGATACATTCCGGATGAACCGGCCGTCAAGTGAACACGGTACTTGCACAAAAAGCTATCACACGTAATATGGTCAAGTTTCACAACAGAATCATAGGCAAGTTTCACACAACTCAAAGTACTTTCATTTTATGCCAAAGTCCGGGTTTTAACCCTAAAGTACTACATACGTTAAGTCCTTTTAAAAGAGATACATTCCTTTTATAAAAGTCACCCGATACCCGTAGTATAAAACTAGAGTGATTCACATTACTAAGTAAACCAAAACACTTTCTTTTTAAACTCAAGTACCAACTTTCTTTTCCTAAAGTTCCGGTTTGCCTAATTACAAATGCTCAAGTTTCTCATTTTAGAAAAGGTTTCGTAGTTCATAGTTTTAATCCTTTAAAACATAATTCTCCTTTAAACGTTTTGAGAAACATATGCCTTATATGTGAGTAGGTTATTCTTGTTTATAATCAATCTTATTAAGCGACCATGATCTAGGAAATGTAATATCATTTTGTCTCATCTTAGTTTCTATGCAGATGGAGGTTTCTATGGTTTTAATACGATACATCATTATTCAATACATTTTCCTTTATTTACGCCGCAGTTGGTCCGTCGATACACATTCTCGACTTCCAAATCGAAGAAACATTATCCCTTTAAATAAAACCAAGTACTCATTACTCACGAATGAGGTTTCACACAAACATCCACATTAAAACAAATAAGTTAAGTCTCTTATCTTATAAGATCAAGTCTCTTAACTTCTAATATTAGTAAAACATTCTTAAGCCGTTATACCTAACTTCCCAAAAGCTAGTATAACTCTTAAGCTTTCAAAACCCAAGTAATACTCATTCTTTCAAAACGATTCATAAATCTTTTGAAATACTTCAAGTTCTTTATTAACACATATCAAGCCAGTTATTATTCAAATCAGTTACCCTTTTAAACACCACAAGGTATTTGCTTATCCACATAAAGCTATTATAACCGACTTCCCATAAAGCCGTTATAACACTTTATGTTTTAAACCAATCAAATACATTTAGCACACGTACGCCTACCGCACTACATAGTTCACACATATCATGCTAGAAGAGATAGGAAGAGGTTCACATACCTCGCGACGATTATCGACAAAAGCAAAACGCCCAAGTACCTCAAACCGCTCGGCTACACTCTCACCAAGCGGATCACTCCACACGTAGTACTACAACCTATGAGGCCACAAAGCCTATTAATATCTTTAGACACAAGTTCCATATTTCTACGTAAAATTCGAAGACTCTCCGCAATAAGCGTTAATCTCCTCCTCTAACGAGGCCGGCTATCAAGCCAACCAGGGGGGGGTTAAACATCTAACCCTAACGGGTACAATTCTACTCCACGGTACTACTACACAAGTCTACTGTAATACAGTCCTATGTAATTACAGTTCAGTTCTCTTATTTAAATTTAGGCTTAAGTCGCAAGACATTGCCGACTACTACGTTCAGTTCTTTATATAGTATACTTCAACTATATATTCAACAATATGTAATTTCCAATTACAATAGAGGGACAAGATATTTACCTCGATAAGCCCAAAATTATCCTAGTTTAAAGTCGCTCCTGAGCAAGGTTTAGCTCCAACTCCGTGCGCTCCAACCCGCTCCAAACTACCCTTAGAAGTTCTAACCAACTTCTACTTACAACTTCAACAACGGGTGAAGATTTCCTTAGGGTTTCGTTTTAGTGACTGAGGGAAAGTATAACGGTATTTTCTGGGCTTGTATACGTGTAACCTTGGGAATACTACAAGGTATTTGGGCCAAGGTATTTGGACATTACAACAATACTAGGAGAGTATTTCTACACCACAAAGGGGGGTATTATACGAAAGCAACTAGGCTAGTGGGGTACCTCACCAAAACACCACAAAGGAGGGGGTGGCTCTCGCCAAGGGCTCTCAAAGGGGGAGGGGGGTGTGGTGGACGAACTACACAAGGGAGGGAGGAAGAGAACTTCAAGACTTAGGAAGATTTTGGATGAAGAAGTCTTCCAAAGCGGGTATTTATAGGTCAAGCAAAGGCCAACCAACGGCCAAGATGCATCCAAGTGTATAGCAAGTGTAGGGCTAGATTTCCACCATGTGTACCTTATCCATCTACCACACAACTTGCACAAAATATCCTACCAACTAAAGCTCTTTTTCGCCCACCATTACCGCTTCACTCGAGGTTAATGTGAGGTGACACACGCCACCCTCCCGTTGGTCCAAAATGTTTCGCCTCTCGGAAAATTCCGCAAAAATTATAAATGACATAGCCGGAAATTCCCTACGAAGTCGTGGAAAACGTCATTTAAAAACGACTCTAACCGTGTTGTGAACAAATAAATTCGCCAAGCCTAATCCTCAAATTCGAATTTTCTACGTGCGCCCCACGCATACTGGAAATACGGTATAACAGCTCCTACTTGTCCAAAATAATTCATCTTCCAAAATATCCAAAATGGCCAAAATCTCAAAATCAAAGCGCCCCACAAAACAGTAAATTTCTCCCGTGGCCCCACGTGACCATTTCTCAAAATAAAATCTCAAAATTCGATATAATCTAAGAAGCCCAAATTCCAAATTTGGGAACCCACCCTTCAACGAACATTTTTCCTTACAAAACCGGAAACTTTTTCCGGAAGAATCACCTCTTTCTTCCTTTCCAATTTTTCTCCGTGCTCGCACGCACGCCCTCGCATACATACCACGAGAATACGGGTATAACACCCGCCACACGCATCAGTCCATCAAACTTGGCCGCCTTCGAGTCACCTAGTCAATGGTGCGTAGATAGAAGCAAACTTCTCCACGAACCGCCGATAATATCCTGCAAGGCCCAGAAAATTGCGAACCTCTGTCGGAGTAGTAGGTCTAGGCCAACTCCGGACTGCCTCGATCTTGGCCGTATCTACCTGAATACCATCGGCCCCGACAATGTGCCCAAGAAAAGCCACCGAAGTTAACCAAAACTCACATTTGGAAAACTTGGCGTCATACCGGTCCCGAGAATCACAAGAAGTCCTCGTTTCCGTGACGCTCCTCGCTCGAGCGAGAATAAACCAAGATATCATCAATGAACACTATCACAAACGTGTCCAAAATGGTTTGAACACTCGGTTGTTCAAATACATGAATACCGGCGGAGCATTGGTCAACCCAATAGACATTACCCTGAACTCATAATGCCCGCATCGTCCGAATGCGATCCTGTGACATCCACCTCTCGACACGAACTCGATGATAGCCCGAACGCAGATCAATCTTGAGAAACATCTCGCGCTCGCAAATCGGTCGAACAAATCATCAATCACGGAAGGGGGTATTCGTTTAATGGTCACCTTGTTCACCGTCAGAATCAACACACGCAGCTGGCCCCGCCCTTCTTCTTCACGAACAATACCGCGCTCGAGGAGAAACACTAGGCCCGATGAAGCCGCTTCTCCAAAGATATCCCTAAGCCGATCCTTCAACTCTCTCAACTCGGCAGTGCCATTCTCGTATGGCGGAATGGAAATAGGCCGAGTGTCCGCAATATGTCAATACAAAACTCAATCTCCTCTCGTGAGGATACCCGGAGGTCGTTCGAAATATGTCCGGGAACTCTCGACCACCGGAATCGACGGAAAATCGTACCGCAGCCTTCATATCAAACACCCGAACGAGATGGTAGATATACCCTTCTCGCACCATCTTCCTAGCCTTGAGGTAGGAAATAAACCTACCTCGGCGATACCGTGCTCCTCCCACTCAACAACCAGCCTCAGAAACTGGAACCGTACTACTTTCTCTCATAGCTACATTGGCGTAGAAGTTAGCCAATTGTTATACCCCGTAGTTGCAGTGGTATGTATGTGAGGACGCATTTGACGAGTACTGGTAAATTTTGAAAAGAAAGAAAGATATGAGTTTTCACTTTAAAAGTTTCCTGCTATTTGTGAAGGAAAAGGTTCGTTAATGGGAATTGGATTCCAGATTTGGTATTCGACTTCCCGAATATTAGAGAATTATGGAATTTTATTTTCGGAAATGGTCACGCTGGGCCCACGAGAAATTTACGCTTTGTGGCCCACTTTGTTTTCGAGATTTTGGCCATTGTGGATATTTTTCGAAAGACGCTTTTGAGGGCCAATAGGAGGGTGACACGTGTCACCCCGCCAGGTGGCTTGGCCGGTTACATTTGGGCACAAGTGCCGACTGTAGTCGTTCCGACGAAACGTATCCACAGCCTTTCGTAGGGAAAATTCCGCTATGTCCTTTTTAATTTTTGCGGATTTTTCCGAGAGACGAACATTTTGGACAACGGAGGGTGACATGTGTCACCTCACATCGAGGCTTCGCGGGCGCCCAAGTGGACGATTCGTTCACGATGGGATTGTTTTGTGGCTCACGCTGGCCCTATTGGTTCCTTGTTTTGTGCCTTGTTTTGGCCTTGTTTTGTGGCTTGTCTTGTGCCATGTTTTGTGGAGTAGGGTTAGGTGCACTTGGCTTGATCAAGGCCTTACACTTGCCTTGCACATGGCTTCGATCTTGGCCATCGTTGGCATTGGGTTTGCTATAAATACCCCCTTTGTGAAGACTTCATTCATCCACAAATGTTTCCAAGTCTTGAATCCCTCCTCCTCTTGTTGACTCTCGTCCAAGAGCTCCTCTCCCTTGAAAGTGGCCTTTGGCCGAGGTCTCCCCTCCCTTGTGAGGTCCCAGCTGGGTACCCCTAGCCTAGTTGTTTTCGCATAATACCCCTTGTTGTGGTATAGAAATACTCCCCGAGTATTGTTATAATGCCCAAAATACCTTAGCCTTGTACCTTGTAGTATTCCAAAGATACCTCTTTACGTAGAGTCCTAAATACTACCTTTGTCCTTTTAGTCTCAAACCGAAACCCTAAGGAAATCTTCATAGTTGGTTGAAGTATTTGAGTAGAAGTTGGTTAGAACTTCTAAGGGTTGTTTGGAGTGGTTTGGAGCGCATGGAGTGGAGCTAAACCTTGCTCAGGATCGACACTATAACTTGGATAATTTTGGGCTTATCGAGGTAATTATCTTGTCCCTCTATTGTAATTGGAAATTACATGTTTGTTAGAGTATATAGTCAAGTATACTATATATGGAACTACTTAGTATTCGCAATGTCTTTTGACTTAAGCTCAAGAATAAAGAATCGAATCGAATCAGATTTACATAGATCAGACATTGCAGAGACTTGTGTAGAATTGTACACGTCCGGTTAGATGTAAACCCTCGGTTGGCTTGGTAGCCGGCCTCGATAGAGAGGAGATTTACGCTGCTATGGGGAGGTCTGCCGAATTTTCTATAGAAAGATAGAAAACTTGTGTTTGGGGTTAATAGACGTTTTGACCTTTATAGGTGAAAGTACTAGGAGTAGCGTATTCTACTCGAGGAGTGGAAAGGGCTAGCGAGGTTGTAGTACTTGGAGCATTTTGCTTATTGTCGATAAATCGTCGCGAGGTATGTGAACCTCTTCCTATCTTTTCTAGCATGATTGTTGTGAACTATGTAGTACGGTAGACGTACATGTGCTAAGTGATTTGGTTGATTTAAAACATCGGGTGTTATAATAGCTTTATGGGAAGTTAGTTATAACGACCTTATGTAAGTGAAAATGGTTTACTGATGTTAGAAGTTAAGAGACTTGATCTTATAAGATAAGAGACTTAACTTATTTGTTTTAATGTGGATGTTTGTGTGAAACCTCATTCGTGAGTAATGAGTACTTGGTTTTTAAAGGGATAATGTTTTACTGATTTCGAATCGAATGTGTATCGACGCACCACCGCAAATGCGTTAATAAAGGAAAATGTATTGAATAATGATGTGTTGTATTAAAACCAGAGAAACCTCCATCCGCATAAGCTAAGATAAGACAAAATGATATTACATTTTCTAGATCATGGTCAGTAATAAGATCGTTATAAACAAGAATAAACTACTCACATATATGACATATGTTACTCAATTGCTCTAAAAAGGAATCAAGTGATTAAGTTTGGGAACTATGAAACCATTTGAAAATGAGAAGCTTGAGTAATTGAAACAAGGCAACCGAACTTAGGAAAAGAATGTTGTTACTTGATTTTGAAAAGGAAGGTGGGTTGGTCATTCTAATACTACGTATCGGGTGACTTTTATAAAAGTAATGGATCTCTTTAAAAGAACTTAACGTATGTAGTACTTTGGGGTTAAAACCCGACGTTGGCATAAAATGAAAGTACTTTGAGTTGTGTGAAACTTGCCTATGCTTGTTGTGAAACTTGCCTATGCTTGTGATGATAGCCTTTATTGTACAATCGTTGTGTTTCGTGTTACCGCTCTCGATAGAGGGTCGGTTGATCGTTGAGAACTTACTGGACGCGTGCAGGACGAGAAATTCCACGCACGTTCTCGCGATAGTATTATTGTTGTTAATCGCTTTGGACATACCGACACGATGCGTAGCGCACGTATGCTTCCATTTTGGTTAAGGTCTTGTGGTTAATCGCTTTGGATATATCGACACGATGCGTAGCGCACGTATGTTTCCATTTTGATTATCGCCAGTGATTTCCCTTTCGACATACCGACACGACGCGTAGCGCACGTATCGCCCATTTGGAATGTTGTCTTATTTTTCCTTTGGACATACCGACACGATGCGCAGCGCAATCGTGCGCCCATTTGGAATGTTGTCTTATTTTTCCTTGGACATACCGACACGATGCGTAGCGCATCGTATGCTTCCATTTGGATTGTTGTCTTATTGTTGCATCATGGACATGTCTACACCGATGCGATTCCGGCATGCGCCATAATGCGAACTCGATTGATGTGGCGCGTGAGACCCATAGTTATATGGAATGATGATCGCTTATGTTGTGAATCGTAGTTTGTTATCATACATGTCTCCCGCTTTATATAGACTAGTATGATTTCATTTACGATTGTACGCTTCACATACTTGGTACCGTTATCGACTCCTTCGGGGCCGCGTTCATGCCGCAGTAGAGGTACATCGGCCGTGGTTCCTCGCCATAGGATCACAACAGATTGAAGCTCCGTTTCTCGAGGCTTATCTTTTGCAGTGTTCCCCGAGTTGTAGGTTCTGTACATTCGTGGTATGGCGGGGCCCGTCCCGTCATAGTCAGTATATCTTAGAGGTCTGTAGTACCGTTGTAAGGTGGTTGTAAAAGGATTAAACTGTTCAGGTTTTATGTATATACTGAAGGCAACTGTTTTGGTTGGCCTGTTTATTCATTTATCTCTTGTTAAATGACTCTTGTTTTGTGTTCCGCTGATTTTCTCTGATGTTTGTATCACTAGGGTGCCCAGGGTAAGGCACCAGTAACGGGCCCCGGAACGGGTCGTTACAAAAGTGGTATCGAGCGCTAATCCTCTGAAATTGTCTGCATCGTGTCTAGTAGAGTCTTGATTATCGGTGTTGTGCACCACATCTATAATCAGGAGGCTATAGGACATTTAGGATTGGTTTCCATTCTTCTCATTCCGAGATCGTGCCTTAGAGCTGTGTTGTAAGTTGTACCCCTCTGACGTATCTCGTTTTTACCAGTTATGCCTCCGCGCAAGGCAACCAGAGCCCAGAAGGGCAAGGCAGCCGAGGGTGCTAGTGAGATACAGAGGAGTACGAGGGCGCAGCCCGCACAAGACTGAGGTTGTGCTTCGACGGCGGTTTCACGACGCCGCCAAGACCAAAGAGAGTTTAGAGCCGCAGCAGGGTCGATGAGACTACACGAGCCTCCAGCCACACCAAGGCGCAGGAGATGGGTTACAAGGAGATGGCCCGATTCTTTGGCGCCAGTCGTGGCCGATATGAGGATAGGCCGACGCAGCAGCCTCAGCCCAGAGCACCGCGGTTCACCCCGAGCAGATAGTTTGAGGCTACGGGACTTTCTGAGTTGTAGCCCGCCAGAGTTTTATGGGTCGAGGCCTGAGGATGATCCGCAGGAGTTCATCCGGCAGTTACAGCGGATCATGCGGGTGATCAAGGCTTCAGAAACCGAGTCTGTGACCTTTGGTTCGCATCGGCTGCGTGATACCGCGATCGATTGGTTTGATTCATGGAGCTTTCCCGGGAGAGCATGCACTCCAGCAGATGGGATGAGTTTTCGGGCTTTCTCACGCACTTCTTGCCTCCGCAGATGAGGAGGGCACGCCGGCGATTTTTGTTATTGAGATGCAGAGGCGACCGTCGGGAGTACAATGTCGAGTTCGATTCTTTGGCTCGATATGTCCCTGCTTAGTTGCGGATATGGAGGATAGGGTGCATCGCTACGCCACCGGCTTGATGATTATATGGCCGAATCTTGTGCGGTGTTTCTCTTCACCGCATGGACATTGCCCGCATGCAGCTCATGCACTGATGTGAGGCACGGAGGGTCGACGGAATGACCGGATCGCGAGAAGAGGCCGTGACTGCAGGTCCTTGGTGGCTTTCGAGGCGGACCGCCAAGAAGAAGCTAGTTATATACCCCACCGCATGCAGTGGTCCTCCACCGTCTTCGAGAGCGGTCGTGGCTCCAAGGGTTCAGATTTTCGCAGAGCAGGTGTTAACCACCAAGCCACCCCTACCTCGTTGTGACTATTGTGGTAGACTCCATTTTGGAGAGTGTCGCTAGATTGGGAGTTTGTTTTGCATGCCAGCAGGCCATTTTGCGAGGAACTGTCCGACCAAGGGAAGCGGATGTTACGACTCACCTTCAGATCTGTGGCTGGTTCATCACCTTCTACACTATGCCTGCAGTGTGCCTATGATTAGAGTGGAGCGGTAGCTTCGTGTATATCCTTAACCTCTAGAGTTTTGGTATGCTTGTTATGATGATCTCATTATTGTGTGCTATGTACGGATAGCATTGTGATGTGTGTGAGTTAGAATACATGGTTAGTTGGAAGGATACGTGAGGCATGGTAAGTGTGAACCTTAGACTATTTCACGATCGAGACCTTAGAGGTAAGGTCGTCTTGAGTAAAAGATTCGTTTATGTTTGACCTTTATAAGGGTGAGTAGTATACGGGATTTATTTGTGTGATAAGTCCGTGGGTAGTGTGAGATGGAAGTGGTAGCTTTCATGATGTGAATTAGTAAGATTGTTCCGATCGGAGACAAGAGTTTGGCGCGGTTGGGGTCGGGTTGAGGACCATTTGCGGGTCAACCCGTAACCCGGTTTGGGGTGGTCAGTTCGGGTGGTCCCGCCAGTGGTAGGGTCACGAGGATGCTAGGCCCAAGTTTGTATGATCATCGTATGAGTTCGTGGACGCGTTCGACCGAAGCGGTTCGTAAGGCCGGAATGGCCTTAAGGAAGTTTGAGGTTAGTAAGATGACCAAGTTTGGAGGTAGTGACTCCAGAGATTTTCGGAACGGAAGTAATGACCAAGTATGGTACGTCCGAGAGTTCAAGTGTTCAGAAGGGCACGACGAGTAAGGAAGGAAGATAACGTGTGTTATTTCGCGCTGCCGTGGCGTTGACAACTTGTTAGAGGACCTTCATCGATATCCGTCTTGAGAAGGAACATTCGGGACGAATGGTTGTCCGGAGGGGAGACTGTTATACCCGTAGTTGCAGTGGTATGTATGTGAGGACGACGCATTTAGAGTACGCAGAAATTTTGAAAAGAAAGAAAGATATGAGTTTTCACTTGAAAAGTTTCCGGTTATTTGTGAAGGAAAAGGTTCGTTAATGGGAATTGGATTCCATTTGGTATTCGGACTTCCGGAATATTAGAGAATTATGGAATTTTATTTTCTGAAATGGTCACGTGGGCCCACGGGAGAAATTTACGGTTTGGGGCCCACTTTGTTTTCGAGATTTTGGCCATTGTGGATATTTTTCGAAGACGTTTTGAGGGCCAATAGAGGGTGACACGTGTCACCCCGCCAGGTGGCTTGGCCGGTTACATTTGGGCACAAGTGCCGACTAGAGTCGCTTCCGACGAAACGTATCCACAGCTTTCGTAGGGAAAATTCGCTATGTCCTTTTAATTTTTGCGGATTTTTCCGAGAGACGAACATTTTGGACCAACGGGAGGGTGACATGTGTCACCCTCACATTTGAGGCTTGTGGGCGTCCAAGTGGACGATTCGTTCACGTATGGGATTGTTTTGTGGCTCACGATTTTGGCCCTATTGGTTCCTTGTTTTGTGCCTTGTTTTGGCCTTGTTTTGTGGCTTGTCTTGTGCCATGTTTTGTGGAGTAGGGGTTTGGGTGCACTTGGCTTGATCAAGGCCTTACACTTGCCTTGCACATGGCTCGATCTTGGCAATTGGTTGGCCTTTGGCTTTGCTAAAAAGACCCCCTTTGTGAAGACTTCATTCATCCACAAATGTTTCCAAGTCTTGAATCCTCCTCCCTCTTGTTGACTCTCGTCCAAGAGCTCCTCTCCCCCTTGAAAGTGGCCTTTGGCCGTGAGGTCTCCCCTCCTCATGAGGTCTAGCCTGGGTACCCCCGAGCCGAGTTGTTTTAGGATAGTAACCCTTGTTGTGGGATATAAAAAATCCCCGAGTATTGTTATAATTCCCAAAAAAACATAGCCATTTACCTTGTAGTATTACAAATAAAACTCTTTACGTAGAGTCCGGAAATACTACCTTTGTCCTTTTAGTCTCAAACCGAAACCCTAAGGAAATCTTCATAGTTGGTTGAAGTATTTGAGTAGAAGTTGGTTAGAACTTCTAAGGGGTGTTTGGAGTGGTTTGGAGCGCGCGGAGTGGAGCGAAACCTTGCTCAGGATCGACATGATAACTTGGATAATTTTGGGCTTATCAAGGTAATTATCTTGTCCTCTATTGTAATTGGAAATTACATGTTTGTTAGAGTATATAGTCAAGTATACTATATATGGAACTACTTAGTATTCGCAATGTCTTTTGACTTAAGCCCAAGAATAAAGAATCGAATCGAATCAGTATTTACATAGATCGTATTGCAGAGACTTGTGTAGAATTGTACACGCCCGTTAGACGTGTAAACCCCCGGTTGGTAGCCGGCCTCGATAGAGAGAGATTTACGCTGCATGGGGAGGTCCCAATTTTCTATAGAAAGATAGACAACTTGTGTTTTGGGGTGCATAGACGTTTGACCTTTTTAGGTGAAAGTACTAGAGTAGCGATTCTACTCGAGGAGTGGAAAGGCTAGCGAGGTTGTAGTACTTGGAGCATTTTGCTTATTGTCGATAAATCGTCGCGAGGTATGTGAACCTCTTCCTATCTTTTCTAGCATGATTGTTGTGAACTATGTAGTACGGTAGACGCATACGTGCTAAGTGATTTGGTTGATTTAAAACATAGGTGTTATAATAGCTTTATGGGAAGTTAGTTATAACGACCTTATGTAAGTGAAAATGGTTTCTCGATGTTAGAAGTTAAGAGACTTGATCTTATAAGATAAGAGACTTAACTTATTTGTTTTAATGTGGATGTTTGTGTGAAACCTCATTCGTGAGTAATGAGTACTTGGTTTTAAAGGGATAATGTTTTACCGATTTCGAATCGTAATGTGTATCGGCAGCACCACCGCAAATGCTAATAAAGGAAAATGTATTGAATAATGATGTTGTATTAAAACCAGAGAAACCTCCATCCGCATAAGCTAAGATAAGACAAAATGATATTACATTTTCTAGATCATGGTCACTGTAATAAGATCGTTATAAACAAGAATAAACTACTCACATATATGACATATGTTACTCAATTGCTCTAAAAAGGAATCAAGTGATTAAGTTTGGGAACTATGAAACCATTTGAAAATGAGAAGCTTGAGTAATTGAAACTAGGCAAACCGAACTTAGAAAAGAATGTTGTTACTTGATTTTGAAAAGGAAGGTGGGTTGGTCATTCTAATACTACGTATCGTGACTTTTATAAAAGTAATGGATCTCTTTAAAAGAACTTAACGTATGTAGTACTTGGGGTTAAAACCCGACGTTGGCATAAAATGAAAGTACTTTGAGTAGTGTGAAACTTGCCTATGCTTGTTGTTGTGAAACTTGCCTATGCTTGTGATGATAGCCTTTATTGTACAATCGTTGTGTTTCTGTGTTACCGCGTCTCTCGATAGAGGGTCGGTTGACTGGTTGAGAACTTACTTGGACGTGCCGGCAGTGACGGAGAAATTCCACGGGTACGTTCCTGTTGATAGTATTATTGTTGTTAATCGCTTTGGACATACTGACACGATGCGTAGCGCACGGGTATGCTTCCATTTTGGTTAAGGTCTTGTGGTTAATCGCTTTGGATATACTGACACGATGCGTAGCGCACGGGTATGTTTCCATTTTGATTATCGCCTTGTGATTTCCCTTTGGACATACTGACACGATGCGTAGCGCACGGGTATGCGTCCATTTGGAATGTTGTCTTATTTTTCCTTTGGACATACATCGACGCGCGTAGCGCATCGCATGCGTCCATTTGGAATGTTGTCTTATTTTTCCCTTTGGACATACTGACACGATGCGTAGCGCACGGGTATGCTTCCATTTGGATTGCTGTCTTATTGTTGCATCATGGACATGTCTACACCGATGCAAGATTCCGGCACGCGCCATAATGCGAACTCGATTGATGTTGCGGCGCGAGACCCATAGTTATATCGAATGATGATCGCTTTATGTTGTGAATCAGAGTTTGGTTATCATACATGTCTCCCGCTTTATATAGACTAGTATGATTTCATTTACGATATTGCATGGGCCACATACTTGGTACTGTTGATCGACTCTCCTTCGGGGCCGCGCTCATGCCGCAGCAGTAGGTACATCGGCCGTGGTTCCTCGCTCATGTGGATCACAAGCCAACAGATTGAAGCTCCGCTTTCTCGAGGCTTATCTTTTGCAGGTGTTCCTCGAGTTGTAGGTTCTGTACATCTGTGGTATGGCGGCCCCGTCCCGCCATAGTCAGATATCTTAGAGGTCCAGAGTAATCACAGCGTGTGGTTGTAAAAGGATTAAACTGCTCGTGTTTTATGTATATACCAAGGCAATCGCTTGCCTGTTTATTCATTTATCTCTTGTTAAATGACTCTTGTTTTGTGTTCCGCTGATTTTCTCTGATGTTTGTATCACTAGGGTGCCCAGGGTAAGGCACCAGTAACGGGCCCCGGAACGGGTCGTTACACCAATCCATCCCCATGATCACGTCGAAGTCAATCATCTCCAACTCTATCAAGTCGGCTAGGGTCCGACGACTGTAAATGGTCACAGGACAAGCTCTATATACCCGCCGAGCTACCACCGAATCACCCATCGCGTAGCTACTCGAAGGGTCTATGGACTCGTGCTCTATCCCTATCCTACTAGCAACAAGGGGAGATATATGGGATGCAGTAGAACCCGATCTATCAAAGCATACACATCAAACCAGAACCGATAAGGTACCGGACGACATCGGTGAGGCCTCCCGATCCGCTTACCGACAAAGCATAAATGCGTTCGAGGACCGCTAGAATCGACCCGCGCCACGACCTCGCCGACACCCGCTGGTCCATGAGTACCTTATCTCCGGCGAGTAATCGCTGGGATGAAGAAGCGCAATGCACTCGTAGATCGGGCTCACTACCGCCGCCCGGCCGGACAAACTCGCGAAATGACCGCCGCCACAAGTATAGCAGCTCCCTGAGTACTCCCGAATGGTATCTACCACAACGGGCACACCGAGCGGACCTCGAGCGGTTAGCACCTCGCACTCGAAATCAAGTCCGGGCCCCGACCGCTCGATCGCTCGCTGTACCGAAAATGAGGTAGAGCGCTCGCTGGCCGTGGTGCAAATCCGACTTCACGATGCCGCCACCCCGAACCACTAAAAGAACCGGCCATCTTGGCCTTCTTCTCGCCGATATCGCTCTACCCGGGCGGTCCACGCCTCGCATCCTAGTGCATGAGCTCGCATACGGTTATGTCCATGCTCGGCCGAAGGACACACCCGCACAAGACTCGGCCATGTAATCATCTAGCCTCGTGACATAGCGATGCACCCGGTCCTCCATCTCGCTACAGCAGTGGACATATCGAGCCAAAGAATCAAACTCGACATTGTACTCTCACCGTAAGGCCCTCCCTATCTCAAAGAACAAGAATCTATCACCGTGCCCTCCTCATCCGCGAGGCAAGAAGTGTGAGAAAAGCCTCAAAACTCATCCCATACCACTGAGGTGCATGCTCTCCCGAAAGCTCCCATGAATCAAACCAATCGATCGCGGTATCACGCACCGATGCGAACCGAATGTCACTGCACTCAAGCCCCGATCACCCGCATAATCCTTCGCGGTGACGGATGAACTCCTCGCGATCATCCTCCGCCGACCCGTAAAACTCGCGGCTACAACTAAGGAAATCCCGTAGTCTCAAACTATTCGCCTCGGTGCACTACGGTGCGATCGAGCTGAGCTGAACCGCCGTGATCCAGCCTTCTCTCGTATCGGGCCACAACTCTAGCCAATAGTGGGCCATCTCCTTGTACCTAACTCCTCCGCCCCAGCCGTGGGACAGGAGGTGGGTACCGCGGTCTCTTCGGGCCGGCGGCGCCATAGAACTCGCCGTCTCGTATAGACGGGCTCGAGCCTCGTGACTCGGTGTCTCGCTAGCGCCTCCTGGCCGCTTTGCCCTTCTGGCCCGGTTGCCTTACGCGAGGCATAATCATATAGAAAGGAATATGTTAGAGGGTCCAACCTATAACATGCCTCTAAAGCACGATCTCGTAATGAGAAGAATGGAAACCAATCCTAAATATCCTATAGCCTCGATTATTGGTGTGGTGCACAACACACCGATAATCAAGACTTACTAGATACGGCCTCAGACACTTTCCGAGGATTAATCGCTTCGATACCACTTTTGTCACGACTGCTCGGGCCCGTGGATCGTGCCTTACCGGCACCCAAGTAGTCATACATCGAGTAACCAATGAAATATAAAACAAGACAGAAACAGCTTTATAAAATAAGACACGCTTTATGTGAGAAAACGCCGCTTTTCGGCATATATAAATAAACATGGTTCAAAGCTACATCCCAAACTGCATAAATACGACTACAGCACTTAAGGAAAAATACAACTATGGCGGACAGGCCCCGCCATACCCCGATCAGACAAAACTATCTACAACAGGAGATCATACCTAAAAGTAGAGCCTCCGAGAAGATGGAGCTCCCGACACCAACGCAAAAGATCCTAAGGACGCGGATCTAGCACTCGCTGCCTTTACCGCAGATTGAACGCAGCCCGGGCGAGGTCGATAACAGTACCAAGTATGTGAAACTATAAAGAATCAAATGAAATCAAAGTATTTAAAACCTTTTCACAAATACAATCGCTCAATTGCACATAGTGCCACATCACAAACAACAAAGAATAGAAAATCAGAATGTGTCTATTCTAGGCCGCGAATGATCGAAGCAAGGCCAATCGCCCATAGTATCATTCTGCGTGCCTAGTCCTAGACTTCCGCAGCCCGCATAGGTCACACACAGACCCGCATGAGGTATTCCTCGCATCGGGGGCAGCCAACCCCCGACATCCGCCTAGGCTCCCGCAGCCCGCATAGCCTCAAAAGACCGCATAGTCTCAACAGACCGCATAGGGAATCCCCCGCATCAGGCTAAACACCCGGAATGATCAATCCTGGAGCATACCGCTGCTCCGCATAGTCTCACAGACCGCATAGGCCGTATAGACCAAGATCGCGGCAAGCCCTGTGATAACAAAGAGGGTAGGTGATACAATAACAAGACAACGGACTTACCTGTTAGCAACGTAAGCACAACAAGAATGACCCCTTACACAAAGATTTCAAGACACTAACCTGTAGCATCATAATATGTCTACTTATCACACAAATCTTACTACACTTAATGTAAATCAATACAAGGCTTTTATAAACAAACAAGTAAACGCTTCATTTTTATCTTTCTTAAGTCATATACCTAACTTCCCATAAAGCTAGTATAACTCTTAAGCTTTTGTTTTAAAACCAAATATTTATCTTCGTTAAAAAATGATTCAGATTCTTTGAAATGCTTTCGCTTCTTGTTATTCAAAGCTAAGCCGCAGGCATTGCCGTAAGTATTATTCAAAGCTTAAGCGTGAGGCATTGCCAAAAGTATTATTCAGCTTAAGCCAGGCATTGCCATAAGTATTATTCAGCTTAAGTCAAAGACATTGCCGTAGTTATTATTCGCTTAACCCATGTACGCCTACCGCACTATATATTGTAAAAATATCATGCTTTAGGAAGAATCACATACCTTCTCAAATAAAACCACCGCCAAGTCAATATGTCGCGCGCAGAGTCACCTATAATAGTCACGCACATCTATCAAAGACTACTCAAGGTCATTCTAAATGTATGTTCACAATTTACTGAAAGTCGGGCAGCACTTCCTACCCGGTGAGCTATATAAGTTCATCGTGAAAACAAATTCTATATAAGCATAGTTTAATTATTCTTCTTTAAACCCTTCATCGTGATAACAGCTCAATTCTATTCTGCAATATTCTTCTAAGTATTTATACTTATTCTTATACTACTACAAGAAGTATTCTCTAATTCAAAAGAGGTTAGGATTAGTTACCCTGTAAGCCCAATAATATCCTAGATAAAGTCGCACTGAGCAAGGTTTAGCTCCTAAGTTGTATGCCCCAGAGTCTAAGAAACCTTAGAAGTTCTTCACAACTTCTACAAAGGACTAAGGATTTGGGCTAGGTATTTTGGGCATTATAACAATACTAGAAGACAACTTTTCTACCAAGAGGGGGTAGATTTCTGGCCAGTGGGGTAGCCCTCGCCAAACTCACTCAAAAGTGGGGAGGTTGACGAAAGGCTTAAGAGGGGAGAGGATTTTTCAAGACTGGAAGATAACTGTGGATTAAGAATCACACACCCAAAATCGGCCCGTGGATCGTGCCTTACCCGGCACCTAGCGATACAACATCGTAGAAAACCAATGGAAATAAAAACTTTAAACATGAAATGAGAGACATGATAAATAAACAGCAACCAAAACAGCTTTTCAAGATAAACATAAAACCCAACGCTTTAATCCTTTTACAACCCCGCCACAACAGCTTCTACTGCACTTCTAAGATTTACAACAACTATGACGGACAGGCCCCGCCATACCCCGAATGTACAAGAACCTATAACTCGTGGAACACATACTAAAAGATAAGCCTCCGAGAAACGGAGCTTCCCAACACGCCGAATGTGATCCTATAAGCGGATCGATAGCCGATGTACCTTTACTCATGCAGATTAACGCACTTCGGCGAGGTCGCATAACAGTACTAAGTATGTGAAATCAGAATATCAGAATGAAATCATAATAGTCTATATAAGGTGAGACATGTATGATGACCAACTACAAGACATAACATATAACCGCATTTCAAGTCGTGGACTCACGCCCAAATCATCACTGCGCTCGTGGAATTTCTTCCTCATCACGGCAGCTTTATGATATAACAATACCAAGGAGTATACATGAACACCGTGTCCCACCTGTCATAAAACCGTGACAGACAAGTACAACTACCGGATCCGACCGTGCTAATAATACAATGCAACCACAACCACGGTCGACACGGCAAGTGCGAGAGCCGACCATCGGATACAAGGCCGGCCACGAGTCGACCGGGAAAGTACGAGGGTCGACCACCAGGACCAAGGTCAGATTACGAAACTTCGTCACTATATCGAACGGGCAAGTGCGAGGGTCGACTACCGATACCAAGGCCGAATCGGCCACGAGACGGCAAGTACGAGCCGACCACCGATACCCAGCCGAACAAGAAGAAACCTCAACTACCAACCGCCTCTATCAAGAGACGCGTAACACGTAAACACCACACTTGCACAACAAAGGCTATCATCACAAGCATAGGCAAGTTTCACAACAACAAGCATAGGAATGTTTCACCACAACAAGCATAGGCAAGTTTCACAACAACAAGCATAGGAATGTTTCACCACAACAAGCATAGGCAAGTTTCACATCACTCAAAGTACCTTCATTTTATGCCAAAGTCCGTTTTAACTCCTAAAGTACTACGACGTTAAATTCTTTAAAAGAGATCCATTACTTATCAAAGTCACCCGATACGTAGTATTAGAATGACCAACCCACATTCCTTTTCAAAATCAAGTAACAACATTCTTTTCCTAAGTTCCAGCTTTGCCTAGTTTCAATTACTCAAGCTTCTCATTTTCAAATGGTTTCATAGTTCATAAACTTAATCACTTGATTTCTTTTAGAACAATTGAGTAATATATGTCTCACGCGAGAGTAGGTTATTCTTGTTTACAACATTCTTATTACAAAATCATGATCTAGAAAATGTAATATCATTTTGTCTCATCTTAGTTTCTATGCAGATGGAGGTTTCTACCGGTTTTAATACAATTCATCATTATTCAATACATTTTCCTTTATTAACGCCGCAGTTGGTCCTGTCGATACACATTCTGATTTCCAAATCAAGAAACATTATCCTTTAAATAAAACCAAGTACTCATTACTCACGAAGGAGGGTTCACACAAACATTCAAAATAAAACAAATAAGTTAATACTCTTATCTTATAACATCAATTCTATTAACTTCTAACATTCGTACACCATATTCTTTAACTATCTTAAGACATTATACCTAACTCCCATAAAGCTAGTATAACTCTTTTTAAAACCTTTAAAACCAAGTGTTACTCTTCCTTCAAAACGATTATAAATCTTTTGAAATACATCAAGTTCTTTATTATAACAAGCCGCCACAATTCACATCGCTACCTTTTAAAACCACAAAGTATTTTCTTACCTACATACAGCCGTTATAACCAACTTCCCATCAAGGCGGTAGAACACGTTATTTTTTAAGACAATCTAACACAGGTACCACATGTACGTCGACCGTACTACATAGTTCTCACATATCCTGCTAGAAGAGATAGGAAGAGGTTCACATACCTCGCGACGATTATCGACTAATAGCAAAACGCCCGAGTACCTCAAACCGCTTGGCTACTCCTTAGTCCGTAAGATTACGCCACACGTAGCACTTCAACCTATAAGGCCACGCGCTTATTAAAAATCTAGATCTTAACGTAGAACATTCTACGTAAAATTCGCAAAGACCTCCCCGCAACAACAGAAACTCCTCTCTATCGAGGCTCGCCACCAAGCCAACCGTGGGGTTAACACGCCTAACCGACGCTGCATAATTCTACTATACAAGAATACTACACAAGTCATCGTAATACACCCTATGTAATTACAGTTGGGCTTCTTTATTCTTCAGCTTAAGTCAAAAGACATTGCCAACAACTACGCTTTCTATATATAGTATACAACACTATATTTTCAACACTTATGTAATTTCCAATTACAATAGGGGACAAGATATTTACCTCGATAAGCCCAAAATTATCCGAGTTTAAAGTCGCTCCCGAGCAAGGTTTAGCTCCTACCCGAGTGCTCCAATCCGCTCCAACAACCCTTAGAAGTTCTAACCAACTTCTACTCCAAAACTTCAACCAACAATGAAGGTTTCCTTGTGGTTTCGGTTTGAGACTAAAGGACAAAAGGTAGTATTTCCTGACTTCACGATAGAGGTAACTTTGGAATACTACAAGGTATATATTAAGGTATTTTGGGCATTATAACAATACTGAGGAGTATTTCAATACCACAAAAGGGTACCACACGAGAACAACACCCTAAGGGAGGGGGTGTTCGCTTTAGGCTCACAAAGTGGAAGGTTTCGCCAAAAGGCCTTCACAAGGGAGAGGGCTCTGACGAGAGTCAACAAGAGGGAGGAGGGGTTCTCAAGACTTAGGCAAGTGAAGAGTGGATGAAGAAGTCTTCAAAGAGAGGGGTATTTATAGCAAAACCAAAGGCCAACCAACGGCCAAGATCAAGCCATGTGCAAGGCAAGTGTAAGGCCAAGATCGCCAAGTGCACCCACAAAACACTCCACAAAACACTCCACAAAACAAGCCACAAAGCAAGGCACAAAAGGAGGGACCAATCGCCAAGGCCAAGCCTCCTCTTTGTTGCCCAACGAGGGTGACAAGTGTCACCCTCCCGTTGGTCCAAAAATGTTCCGCCGCCGAAAAATCCGCAAAAATACTAAATGACATAGCCGAATTTCTCCAACGTAAGTCGTGGGAAACGCTTCGCCGTAAAACGACTTAATCGCACTTGTGCCCAAATTTCAATCCAATGCCTAACTTAAGGCTCAAATTTCAGACGCACGCCCATACGCATATACCGAAATACGGGTATAACATTCTTCCTCTTAGAAACATTCGCCCCAATGTTCCTTCTAGGTCTCAAACAACAAAGCGCCGTGATAGTCTTCACCGCTATACGCATTTAAAATAATCATGCCACACCGCCACAAAAACACACGCTCACTTCTCCCTTTCTCGTAGTACTCGCCACGAACACTCGAACTCGCTCTAGTATCCGCACCACACTTCGCTAACGCTCGTTTCCAACCCTCGAGTCACTACTCCAAACTTGGTCATCTCACTAACCTCGATTTCCTAAGGCCATTCCCGCCTTCACGAACTGATTCTCGATCGAACGCATCCACGAACTCATACGATGGTCATCTAAACTGGGCCTAGCACCCTCGCGGACTCTACCACCGGGACCACCTAATCGACCCCACCCTAAACCGGTTACGGTTGACCCGCAAATGGTCCTCAACCCGACTCAACCGCGCCAACTCTTGCTCCTCGACACGGAACAATCTTACCTATTCAAGCCATGAAAGCTACCACTTCCATCCCACATTACTCATGGACTTATCACACAATTATAACCCACGACACTACGCATTCTCGATAAAGGTCAAACATAAAAAAAAAAATCTTATTTCAAGACGACCTTACCTGTAAGGTCTCAACATAAAATGTCCTAAAGTTCACACTTTCCATGCCCCTGTGCTTACCCTTTTCATCAACCATGCTCCTAAATCACATTTTAGCACAAAGCTATCCGAACATAACACTAAACACATCATCAACATCAATACAATATAAGTCTCTGAGGTTAAGGATATACTGAAAATAGGCGGTTCAAAGGACCGCTAAAATCGGGAACTCCCACCGCGACTTCTACCGGGCCTTCCGGCACGAACATCCCGCCTCGTTACGGAAGGTGAAGAACCCGCAATCGCTTAGTAGTCCTTGCTATCCTACCAGCTACTCGGTCGGACAGCTTCTGCCGATGGCCCCGCTGGGCCGCAAAAATAACAATCTCCCGAGTTAGTACGACACTCTCCCTTATGGAGCTTTCCACAACAGCCACACCGAGACAAGGGCAACTCATCCGCGAGCACTCGCTTCCTCAAAATCTGAAACTCGGGAGCCCCGACCGCTTCCCCGAATATCCCGGCGTCCCGAAAGCCGGAGGACCACTCAGATCGGGCGGAGGTACATAACTAGTTCGCCACGAGACGGTCCGCCTCGAAAGTCACCAAAGGACCTCGCTGCTCGCCTCTCTTCGCCGACTCGTCATTCCGTCGATTTATCCGCCTCACATCCAAGTGTATACGCCGCACGCGGCAATGTCCATGCCCGGTGAAGAGCTACACCAACAACTCTCTCGCAAGGCAATCATCGAGCCCTCAGAACATATCGGCACTCGATCCTCCATACTAGCTACTAACGCGGACGCATCGCTAATGAGTCAAACTCACATTGTACTCCCAACCGCACGCCTGCTCGCCAGAACACCAAAAATCATTACCGAGCCCTCCTCATCCGGGAGGCAAGAAATGTGCAAGAAAGGCCTCGAACTCGCTCCATACCACCGAAGTGCATGCTCTCCTCGACAGCTCCCAAGAATCAAACCGATCATCGCGGTATCACGCATTGATGTGAACCTGTGGCCACCGACTCGATCTCCGATGCCTTGATCACTTCATGATCCACAGAATCGCTTGATGAACTCCTCGCGATCATCCTCGTGCCTCACCCATAAAACTCGCGCCTACAACTCGTAAAATCCCGTAGCCTCGAACTATCTCGATCTAGGGTGAACCATCGTGCCATCGAATCGCCGGCCCAAATTTATCCTCAAGTCTGCCACAACCTCGCCATTAATCGGGCCCACTTTGTAACTCATCTCTCTCGCCTGCATCGGGCGGATCGAGGCTCAGTATCGTGGTCTCGCCACGCTTCTACTCGCAGATCCTCATCGCTTGCCCTTCGCCCGGTTGCCTTCGCAGGCATAATCGTAAAAACGAAACACGCCGGAGGGTCCAATCTTATCACACGCCTCTAAGGCACGATCTCGTAATGAAGAATGGAAACCAATCCTAAATGTCCTATAGCCTCCTCGATTATAGATGTGGTGCACAACACACCGATAATCAAGACTCTACTAGACACGGTTCAGAGACACTTTCCAAGGATTAATCGCTTCGATACCACTTTGTCACACCTCAAAATCGCCCGTGATCGTGCCTTACCTCGCACCTAGCGATACAACATCGAGAAAACCAGCGGAAATAAAAACTTTAAACATGAAATGAGAGACATGATAAATAAACAAAGCCAACCAAAATAATGGTTTCAAGATAAACATAAAACCCAACAGCTTAATCCTTTTACAACCTCGCCACAATGCTTCTATGCACTTAAGATTTACAACAACTATGACGGACAGGCCCCGCCATACCCTCGAATGTACAAGAACCTATAACTCGTGGAACACATACTAAAAGATAAGCCTCCGAGAAACGGAGCTTCCCAACACGCCGAATGTGATCCTATAAGTGGATCGACAATCGATGTACCTTTTACTCGCAGATGAACGCACTCGGGCGAGGTCAAGATAACAGTACTAAGTATGTGAAATCAGAATATCAGAAATGAAATCATAATAGTCTATATAAGGTGAGACATGTATGATGACCAACTACAAGACATAACATATAACCGCTACTCAAGTCGTGACTCACGCCTCCAAATCATCACTGTGCGTGGAATTTCTTCCTCACCGCGGCAGCTTTATGATATAACAATACCAAGGAGTATACATGAACACCGTGTCCCACTGTGTCATAAAAACCGTGACAGACAAGTACAACTACCGGATCCGACTGCGCTAATAATACAATGCAACCACAACCACGGCCGACACGGCAAGCGTCGAGCCGACATCGGATACCAAGGCCGGCCACGAGTCGACCGGCAAGTACGAGGGTCGACCACTGTGACCAAGGTCAGATCACGAAACTTCGCCACTATAATCGAACGGCAAGTGCGAGGGTCGACTACCGATACCAAGGCCGAATCACCACGAGACGGCAAGTACGAGCCGACCACCGATACCCAGCCGAACAAGAAGAAACCTCAACTACCAACCGCCTCTATCGAGAGACGCGAACACGTAAACACCACACTTGCACAACAAAGGCTATCATCACAAGCATAGGCAAGTTTCACAACAACAAGCATAGGAATGTTTCACCACAACAAGCATAGGCAAGTTTCACAACAACAAGCATAGGAATGTTTCACCACAACAAGCATAGGCAAGTTTCACATCACTCAAAGTACCTTCATTTTATGCCAAAGTCCGGGTTTTAACTCCTAAAGTAATACGTACGTTAAATTCTTTAAAAGAGATCCATTACTTATCAAAGTCACCCGATAACCGTAGTATTAGAATGACCAACCCACATTCCTTTTCAAAATCAAGTAACAACATTCTTTTCCTAAGTTCCAGTTTGCCTAGTTTCAATTACTCAAGCTTCTCATTTTCAAATGGTTTCATAGTTCATAAACTTAATCACTTGATTTCTTTTAGAACAATTGAGTAATATATGTCTCACGCGAGAGTAGGTTATTCTTGTTTACAACATTCTTATTACAAAGAAACCATGATCTAGAAAATGTAATATCATTTTGTCTCATCTTAGTTTCTATGCAGATGGAGGTTTCTACCGGTTTTAATACAATTCATCGATTCAATACATTTTCCTTTATTAACGCCGCAGCTGGTCCTGTCGATACACATTCTCGATTTCCAAATCAAGAAACATTATCCTTTAAATAAAACCAAGTACTCATTACTCACGAATGAGGTTTCACACAAACATTCACATTAAAACAAATAAGTTAAGTCTCTTATCTTATAAGATCAAGTCTCTTAACTTCTAACATTAGTAAACCATTTTCTTTACCTCTCTTAAGACATTATACCTAACTCCCATAAAGCTAGTATAACTCTTTTTAAAACCTTTAAAACTAAGTGTTACTCTTCCTTCAAAACGATTATAAATCTTTTGAAATACATCAAGTTCTTTATTATAACAAGCCGCCATAATTCACATCGCTTACCTTTAAAACCACAAAGTATTTTCTTACCTACATAAAGCCGTTATAACTAACTTCCCATAAAGCCGTTATAACACTTTATGTTTTAAGACAATCAAACACGCTTAACACATGACGCCCACCGCACTACATAGTTCACACATATCATGCTAGAAGAGATAGGAAGAGGTTCACATACCTCGCGACGATTATCGACTAATAGCAAAACGCCCGAGTACCTCAAACCGCTTGGCTACTCCTTAGTCCGTAAGATTACGCCACACGTAGCACTTCAACCTATAAGGCCACGCGCGCTTATTAAAAATCTAGATCTCAACGTAGAACATTCTACGTAAAATTCGAAGACTCTCCCGCAATGCAGAAACTCCTCCTTCTATCGAGGTCGCTACCAAGCCAACCGGGTTAACACGCCTAACCGACGCTGCATAATTCTACTATACGAATACTACACAAGTCTACCGTAATACACCCTATGTAATTACGATTCATTGCTTCTTTATTCTTCAAAGCTTAAGTCAAAAGACATTGCCAACAACTACGTTCGCTTCTATATATAGTATACAACACTATATTTTCAACACTTATGTAATTTCCAATTACAATAGGACAAGATATTTACCTCGATAAGCCCAAAATTATCCGAGTTTAAAGTCGCCTCCCGAGCAAGGTTTAGCTCCTACCCGAGTGCTCAACCGCCTCCAACAACCCTTAGAAGTTCTAACCAACTTCTACTCCAAAACTTCAACCAACAGTGAAGGTTTCCTGCGGGTGTCGGTTTGAGACTAAAGGACAAAAGGTAGTATTTCCTGACTCTACGATAGAGGTAACTTTGGAATACTACAAGGTATATATTAAGGTATTTTGGGCATTATAACAATACTTGGAGGAGTATTTCAATACCACAAAAGGGGTACCACACGAGAACAACACCCTAAGGGAGGGGTGTTCTCGCTTTAGGCTCACAAAGGGGAAGGTTTCGCCAAAAGGCCTTCACAAGTGGAGAGGGCCTTGGACGAGAGTCAACAAGAGGGAGGAGGGTTCTCAAGACTTAGGCAAGTGAAGAGTGGATGAAGAAGTCTTCAAAGAGAGGGGTATTTATAGCAAAACCAAAGGCCAACCAACGGCCAAGATCAAGCCATGTGCAAGGCACGTGTAAGGCCAAGATCACGCCACGTGCACCCACAAAACACTCCACAAAACACTCCACAAAACAAGCCACAAAGCAAGGCACAAAAGGAGGGACCAATCGGCCAAGGCCAAGCCTCCTCTTTGTTGCCCAACGAGGGTGACAAGTGTCACCTCCCGTTGGTCCAAAAATGTTCCGTCGCCGAAAAATCCGCAAAATACTAAATGACATAGCCGGAATTTCTCCAACGTAGTCGTGGAAACGTTTCGTCAGAAAACGACTCTAATCGGCACTTGTGCCCAAATTTCGAATCCAATGCCTAACTTAAGGCTCAAATTTCGTACGTACGTCCATACGTACATACTCTGGAAATACGGGGTATAACAAGAACTCTTCATCTAAAGGGGGGTATTTATAGCTCAAGTCTTGGCCAACCAATGGCCAAGATGAAGACAAGTGCAAGGCAAGTGTAGGGTGAGGATTAACTATACACAAATATCCTACCAACTCCTTGACTTGTGCACAAGGCACAAAAAAACGTGCCATGGTTCTCCAATTCGTCCAAATGGACGATTCAAGTCCACCAATTGGAGGGTGCCAAGTGTCGCCCTCCCGTTGGTCCAAAATGTTTCGTCTCTCGGAAAAATCCGCAAAAATACTAAATGACATAGTCGGAATTTTCCCTACGAAAGCCGTGGAAACGCTTCGCCGAAACGATTCTTTTAGTGAGTTGTGCACAAAAAAACGCCCAAGGCTAACTTTAAGGCCAACGTTTGACGTATTCCTTACGCATATACTCCGAAATACGGGTATAACAACTATTCGCCATGAGTTGTGCCCAAAAACGCCCAAGCCTAAACTTTAAGGCTAAACTTTTGTACGTATTCCCACGCATACTCCGAAATACGGGTATAACATTCTCCTCCTTAGAAACATTCGTTCCGAATGTTCCTTCCCAAGACAGATAACGACAAGGTTCTTCATAACTTAAACAGTTTGCAAAAGCCACACACGGCCACAAAACAACACTTAGGCAAAAACGATAACGAAATTTACAAGTAGGAAAGTGAATTACCTGGAGGTGTGGGGAATAGGTGAGGATACTTCTGCCTCATGTCCTCCTCGGCTTCCCACGTCATCTCCTCCCTGAGCTCGTTCCGCCACAAGACTTTGACTGCCACGCCCCGTCCGCAGACGCCTAACTCGACGATCGACTATCGCTATGGAATCTCCTCATACGATAACCCCTGGCACACCGACATCGTCAATCGGTGTACCTTAGATGGATCCCCGATACATCTCCTCAAAGATAGATACGTGAAAATCGGATGCACCGCCTCCGGATCGGACGGCAGATTCAACTCATAGCAACCTTGCCTACCTCGCGACAATCCAAACGCCCAATGTACCTTGGCCGAAGTTTCCTTCTTCCCGAATCTCATCACACCTTCATGGGTGACACCTTCAGAAAACCCAATCATCAATCGCGAACCCGGATGTCGACGACGATGATCTGTGATACGACTTCGCCGACTCGAGTCCAATAGCCGCCTCGGATAAGCTTCACCTTATCCATCGCCTGCTGCACCAAATCTGGTCCCACTAGCCGCACTCGCCCACATCGAACCAACCTATAGGCGATCTGCACTTCCTCCCATACAAGGCCTCATAAGGCGCCATCTCGAATACCGAGTGGTAGCTATTATTATACGCGAACTCAACTAGAGGCAAATGATCCTCCCAACTACCATCGGTCAATAACACAGCTCGCAGATATCCTCAAGAGTTCGGATAGTGCGCTCGCTGTCCGCCTGTCTGTGGATGAAATGCGATTTCAGCTCACCGCCCCTAAACCCTCTCGAAGGACCTCTGTTAGCCGAAACCGGGCTCCTCGCTCGATATGATCGGTAGGGACTCCATGCATCGACGATCTCTGATGTAAAGTCCGCATAATCCTCACCAAAAGTCGCCCCGACGGAAGAAAGTGGGCTGATTTCGCCACCGCCGACGATAACCCATATAGAATCATGTCTCTCCGAGTGCGAGGTAATCCCGCGATGAAGTCCATGTTGATTACCTCCCACTTCCGTGTCGATCTCAATCGTCAGAATAAACCACCGTGCCTCGTGCTCTACCTTCACCGCCGACAACACGCATCGAGCTACGAACTCGCAACGCCCCTCTTCAAGCCATCCCACCAATACACAGATCTAAGGTCGTGGTACATCTTGGTCGACCCGAATGGATGAGTAACGCGCTACCGTGTGCTTCCCCAAGAACTCGCCAAGTCCTCAAACATCCGAACACACAACTCGCCTCAAACCTTAGCACCCGTCGTGCTACCTCAAAAGGACCGCTTGCCTCACGAAGAGTCAGACACGATAACGCTCCAAAATCGATCTCGAATCGCCGCCTCTTCACCTCTCGACGATGGAAGACTCGCAACCTCACGAACTCTAACCCCATCGCTATCGGAATCAATCAAACGGACACCAAGGCTCGCTAATCGTGCAAATCACGAACCATGTCCTCCTCTCTAGCCGCACATCCGATAGGCTCCCATCGACCTACGACTAAGAGCATCCGCCACAACATCGCCTTCCCGTGGTACAGATATCAACATCGTAATCCTTAAGCAACTCTAACCACCGCCTCGCCGTAGTTCACTCCTCCGTCAAGATATACCGAGGCTCTTGTGGTCCGTAAAAAAATCCAAGTGAACCCCATAAAAAAAGTCCATCCAGATCTTCAAAACGTGAATCACACCGCCAACTCCAAATCACGCGGGTAGTTTCTCGTGTTTCTTCACCGCCGATGCATATGCTATAACCCCGCCATGCCGCATCAACACACATCCCAACCCGATGCCCGACGATCACAATACATGACATAACCATCCGACCCTCCGGAAGAGTAAGAACGGGCGCCGTCGCCTCTCTTTCAAGAATCGAAACCCCGCCACAAGCATCACCCATCAAACTTGGCCGCTTTCGAGTTAGCCTAGTCAATGGTGCGTAGATAGAAGCAAACTTCTCCACGAACCGCCGATAATATCCTGCAAGGCCCGTAAAATCGCGAACCTCTCGCCGAGTAGAGTTCAGGCCAAGTCCCGATCGCTTCGATCTTGGCCGATCCACTGAATGCCATCACCATAATATGCCCAAGAAACGCCATCAAGTCAACCAAAACTCACATTTGGAAAACTTGGCGCATAAATCGCTGGTCCCGAGAATCACAAGACAATTTCAAATGCTCCGCATGCTCGCTTCCGAGCGAATAAACCAAGATATCATCAATGAACACTATCACAAACGTGTCCAAAATGGTTTGAACACTCGGTTCATCAAATCCATGAATACCACGAGCATTGGTCAACCCAAAAGACATGACCCCGAACTCATAATGCTCGCACGTCCGAATGCGATCCTAGGGACATCCACCTCTCGACTCGCACTGATGATAGCCCGATCGCAGATCAATCTTGAGAAGCATCTCGCACTCGCAACCGTCGAACAAATCATCAATCCCGGAAGGGTATCTGTTTAATGGTCACCTTGTTCACCTTCCTCAGATCAACACACATGCGCAGCGCCCCGCCCTTCTTCTTCACGAACAATACCGCGCCCTCGTGGAGAAACACTAGGCCCGATGAAGCCCTTCTCCAAGAAATCTCTAAGCTGATCCTTCAACTCTCTCAACTCGGTGCCATTCGTATGGCGGAATGGAAATAGGCCGAGTATCCGCAACACATCTATACAAAACTCGATCTCCTCTCGTGAGGATACCCGGAGGTCATCCGAAATACGTCTGGGAACTCACGACCATCGAATCGACGGAAAATCTGGTACCGCAGCCTCAGATCAAATACCCAACGAGATGGTAGATATACCCCTTCTCGCACCATCTTCCTAGCCTCGAGGTAGGAAATAAACCTACCCTCGCGATACCGCCTCTCCCACTCAACAACCGCTCCTCAGAAACCGAACCGCATTACTCTCTCTCTGCAGCCTACATTGGCGTAGTAAGAAGCTAGCCAATCCATCCCCATGATCACGCCAAGTCAATCATCTCCAACTCTATCAAGTCGGCTAGGGTCCGACGATCAGAATGGTCACAGACAAGCTCTATATACCCGCCGAGCTACCATCGAATCACCCATCGCGTAGCTACCTCGAAAGGGTCTATGGACTCAGGCTCTATCCCTATCCTACTAGCAACAAGGGGAGACATATAGGACAGAGTAGAACCCGAATCTATCAAGGCATAAACATCAAACCCAGAAACTGATAAGGTACCTGTGACGACATCAGGTGAGGCCTCCTGATCCTGTCGGCTGGACAAAGCATAAATGCGGTTCTGAGGACCGCTAGAATTGGGACCCGCGCCACGACCGCCACGACTCTGGTCCATGAGTACCTTGCCCTCCGTGGCGAGTAATCGCTGGGGATGAAGAAGACCGTGAAGAACCAGTAGTCGACTTTACCATCAAGATCGCCTTGGCCTGACAGCCGCATAGTGACCGCCGCTGCCACAATCAAACAAACTCGTAGCACCACAACTCCGGCGGGATCTACCGACGCCACACCGGCGGGTGGTCCCGATCGCCGTAACCTCTCGCCGCTCAATGTTCAAGTCCCGGGCCTCGGTTCGCCTCGAATATCTCCGCCGTGCCGAGGATGGTGCAGAGTGCTCGAGCCGCCGTGGTGCACCTAGATCGGCCGAGGCCGCCCACCACGATAGCCACCAAAAGACCTCGCCGCCCCTGCCTTCTCGCTGTCACAACCCGACGGTCTCTACGCCTCACATCCAAGAGCATGAGCTCGCACGCGGTAATGTCCATACCCGGCCGAAGAGAAACACCCGCACACGACTTCGGCCATATAGTCATCTAGCCCTGACGTGGCGGTGCACCCTATCCTCCATAATCGCTACCAATGCCGGGACATATCGAGCCAATGAATCAAACTCGACATTGTACTCCCGACAAGGCCCTCTCTCGCCTCGCAGAAAAATCTATCACCCGCGCCTCCTCATCCGTGGAGGCAAGAAGTGGGTGAGGAAAGCCTCGAGAACTCATCCTAAGTAGCTGGGACGCGTTTCTCCCGATAACTCCCATGAATCAAACCAATCGATCGCGGTATCACGCAGCCGACGCGAACCGGGCGTCACGACTGCTCTCGAGGCCTTGATCACTGACGATCCTCTCAGAGTCGACGGATGAACTCATGCGGATCATCCTCCCGCCGACCCGTAAAACTCGCGGCTACAACTCAAGAAATCTCGTAGCCTCAAACTATTCGCCTCGGTGTACCACGGTGCGACCGAGCCGAGCTGAATCGAATCGCCAGATTCACCTATCTCGATTCGCCACAACTCTAGCCAATAGTCGGGCCATCTCTCAGATTCCTAACTCTCCGCCCAGCCGTGGGACAGAGGTGTGGTACTGTGGTCTCGCTGGCCGGGCGGCGCATAGAACTCGGGCCGTCATGCGGATAGACTGGCTCGAGCCTCGTGACTCTAGGTGTTCGATCGCGCCTCGGCCGCCTTGCCCTTCTGGGCCCGGTTGCCTTACGCGAGGCATAATCAGCATGAAAGGAATACGTTAGAGGTCCAACTTTAACACGCCTCTAAAGCACGATCTCAGAGTGAGAAGAATGGAAACTAATCCTAAATATCTTATAGCCTCCTCGACATTGGGGTGGTGCACAACACACGGATAATCAAGACTCTACTAGATACGGCTCAGAGACACTTTCCGAGGATTAATCGCTCGATACCACTTTTGTCACGACTGCCTCGGTTCGTGGATCGTGCCTTACCCGCACCCAAGTAGTCATACATCGAGAAAATCAGCAATATAAAAACATGACATGAAGCAATTGTAAATGAGACACGCTGAGAAAGGTGCCTTCCGTATATATATATACAAAGTTTTTGCTACATCCCAATCAGACAAAGATGTCTACGCACTTAAGGAAATAACAACTATGGCGGACAGGCCCCGCCATACCCTCGACAAGACAAAAACTATCTACAACAGGAGATCATACCCACAGTAGAGCTCCTGAGAAGATGGAGCTCCCGACACCAAAGCAAAAGATCCTAATGATGCGGATCTAGCACTGCTGCCCTTACCGCGGCATGAACGCAGCCCCGGGCGAGGTCAAGACAACAGTACTAAATATGTGAAACTGTAAGGTACTTAAATGAAAACATATCATTTTTAAAACCAGTTTACAAATATGTATGAAACAACCAAGGAAACCGCACATAGTGCCACATCACAAACAAGAGCGTGATAGGTAAATCAGTAATGTGTCTTTTCTAGGTTGCGAATGATCGAAGCAGGGCCAATTGCCCGTAGTATCACCATGCAAGCCTAATCCTGGACTCCCGTAGTCCGCATAGGCCAATCACATAGGCCCGCATAGGGTATATAACCCCGCATCGAGGGTAGCTACTCCTCGGCATCGTCCTGGACTCGTAGTCCGCATGGCCACATAGACCGCATGAGGTATAACCCCGCACACTAACCTGGAACTCCCGTAGCTCCGCATAGGTCCCTTGAACCCGCATGAGGTATTCTCGAATCATGGTCCTGCATCACCGAGTCTACCCCCAGACGGAGGCGCCTTAACCCCTGCAATATGTCAAGAGTTGAGTGATGTTACACTAACCTAACATATTATCGTTAAACAACATAAGCACAACAAGAATACTCTTTTACACAAACGTTACAAGACACTAACACACATAGCATCATATCATGTCTACTTATCAAACCATCTTATTATTCTTTTCACAATTTAATATAAGTCTGTTATAAACACATAGGCAAACTGTTTCTTTTATCAATCTTAAGTGGTTATACTTAACTTCCCATAAAGCTAGTATAACTCTTAAGCTTCGCTTAAAAACCAATTAGTTCTCTTCTGCTAAAAATGATTCAAGATTCTTTGAAATTCTTTCGTATCTTTATTATTCAAAGCTTAAGCCGAGGCATCACTGTAAGTGTTATTCAAAGCTTAAGCCGTGAGGCATTGCCGTAAGTATTATTCAGGCTTAAGTCAAAGACATTGCTGTAGTTATTATTCAGTTAACACATGTACGTCTACCGTACTACATATATTATAAAATATCATGCTTTAGGAAGAATCACATACCTTCTCAAAAACCACCGCCAAGTCAATATGTCGCAAGCAGAGTCACCTATAATAGTCACGACATCTATCAAGGACTACTCAAGGTCATTCTAAACAGAAGGTTCACAATTTATACTAAAGTCGGGCAGACTTCCTACCCATGAGCTATATAAGTTCATCAGTGAAAACAAATTCTATATAAGCATAGTTCAATTATTCTTCTTTAAACCCTTCTAACGTGATAATAGCTCAATTCTATTCTCGCAATATTCTTCTAAGTATTTATACATATTCTTATACTACAACAAGAAGTATTCTCTAATTCAAAAGAGGGTTAGGAATAGTTACCTCGGTAAGCCCAATAATATCCTAGATAAAGTCGCTACCGAGCAAGGTTTAGCTCCTAAGTTGTACGCTCCCAGAGTCTCAGAACCTTAGAAGTTCTTCACAACTTCTACTAAGGATTAAGGGATATGGGCTAGGTATTTTGGGCATTATAACGATACTAGAAGGCAACTTTTTCTACCAAGGAGGGGGTAGATTTCGCTAGGCTAGGGGTAGGCTCTCGCCAAACTTCACAAGGGAGGGGAGTGTTGGACGAAAGAGGCTACAAAGGGAGAGGAGAGGATTTTCAAGACTTGAAAGATTTGTGGATGAAGAACTCTTCATCTTAAGGGGTATTTATAGGTCAAGTGGCCAACCAATGGCCAAGATTAAGACAAGTGCAAGGCAAGTGTAGGGTGAAGATTTACTCCACACAAATATCCTACCAACTCCTTGACTTGTGCACAAGGCACAAAAAACGTGCACTTCAAGTCCAATTCGTCCAAATGGACGATTTCAAGTCCACAAATGGAGGGTGCCATGTCGCCTCCCGTTGGTCCAAAATGTTTCGCCTCTCGGAAAAATCCGCAAAAATTAGAAATGGCATAGCCGGAATTTACCCTACGAAAGCCGTGGAAACGCTTCGCCGGAAAACTATTCGCTTTGTGAGTTGTGCCCAAAAACGCCCAAGCCTAAACTTTAAGGCTAAACTTTTGACGTATTCCCCACGCATACTCCGAAATACGGTATAACAAAGAGCGCATGAGTATGGCCGAGTCATGCGCGGGTGTTTCTTCACCGTATGGACATTACCCGCATGCAGCTCATGCTCGGATGTGAGAGCGTAGAGACCGCCGTTGATAGGCGCAGCAGGTTAAGACCAAGACGGCAGGTCTTTTGGCTATCGTGGTGGGCGCTCGCAGCTAGCCTAGATTTGCACCACACCACCGTGAGCACTCGCACCATCCTCAAGACACCAGATATTCGAGGCGCACTGTGGCCCCGTGACTTCGTGACGCCCGCAGCGGCAGGCATCGCCGATCGACCACCCCCTCAGTGTGGCCGATGCGGCAGATCCCACTTCGGGAGTTGTGGTGCTACGGGAGCTTGTTTCGCCAGGCCGCAGGTCACTATGCGAGGAACCGTCCACCAAGGGCGGCAGCTTGATGGTAGGTCACCACGTGTTCTTTGGCCGGGTAGTCTTCCTCCCCGTCAGTTACTCGCCCTTGAGGGCAAGGTACTCATGGACCAGCAGGGCGCGGCAGAGGTCGTGGCGGCGGTCCCAGTTCTAGCGGTCCTCAGAACCGCATTTATGCTTTGTCCACCGACAGATCGTGAGGCCTCACCGATGTCGCCACAGTACCTTATCGCTCGGGTTTGATGTGTATGCTTTGATAGATCCGGTTCTACTCTGCCCTATATATCTCCCTTGTTGCTAGTAGGATGTGGATGAGCCCGAGTCCATAGACCCTTTCGAGGTAGCTACGCCAGGGTGATCTTGGTAGCTCGGCGGTATATAGAGCTTGTCCCGTGACCATTTACGCCGTCGGACCTCAGCCGACTTGATAGAGTGGAGATGATTGACTTCGACGTGATCATGGGGATGGATTGGCTAGCTTCGCTATGCCAATGTAGACCGCAGAGAGTAGCACGGTTCCGTTTCTGAGGAGCCGTTGTTGAGTGGGAGGAGCACGGTATCGCCGAGGGTAGGTTTATTTCCTACCTCAAGGCTAGGAAGATGGCGCAGGCGGGTATATCTACCATCTCGTTCGTGTTTGATAATCAAGCTGCGTACCAGATTTTCGGGCCCAAAGTGGTCGAGAATTCAGACGTGTTTCCAGACGACCTCGTATCCTCCCGAGAGGAGATCGAGTTTTGTATAGATGTGTTGCGGACACTCACCTATTTCCATTCCGCAATACAGAATGGCACCCGCCGAGTTGAGAGAGTCAAGGACCACCGAGAGATTTGCCGAGAAGGGTTTTATCGACCTAGTGTTTCTCCCCGGGGCGCCGGATTGTTCGCGTGAAGAAGAAGGACGACGCCGCGCATGTGTGTTGACTACAGGCGAACAAGGTGACCATTAAGAACAGATACCCTTCCCGTGATTGATGATTTGTTCGACCAAATGCGGTGCGCGAGATGTTTCTCCAAGATTGATCTACGGCTATCATCAAAGTGCGAGTCGAGAGGTGGATGTCCTAGATCGCATTCCGACCAGACGCATTATGAGTTCAGTGGTCATGTCTTTGGTTGACCAATGCTCCGCAGATTCATGGATTTGATGAACCGAGTGTTCAAACCATTTTGGACACGCTGTGATAGTGTTCATTGATGATATCTTGGTTTATTCTCGCCAGAGCGGAGCACGCGAGCATTTCGGCGATCGTGGCCGATAGCTTCCAGACCAGCAGCTTGTACGCCAAGTTTTCCAAATGTGAGTTTTGGTTGACTTCGATGGCGTTTCTTGGGCATATTGTCGGGCCGAGGGCATTCGAGTGGATACGCCAAGATCGAGACAACAGACTTGGCCTAGACCTACTACTCCGGCTGCAGGTTCGCAGCTCGGGCCTTGCAGGATATTATCGGCGGTTCGTGGAGAAGTTTGCTTCTATCTTCGCACCATTGACTAGGTCGACTCGTGGCAGCCAAGTTTCATGGACCGATGCTTGTGAGCGGGGTTTCCGATTTGAAAGAGACCGACGACCGCCCGTTCTTACTCTTCCGCAGGTCCGGATGGTTATGTCGTATTGTGATCGCCGCATCGGGTTGGGATGTGTGTTGATGCAGCATGGCAGGGTTATAGCATATGCATCCCGACACCAAGAAACACGAGAGGAACTACCCCACCCATGATTTGGAGTCGGCGGTGTGATTCACGCTTTGAAGATCCTGAGGCACTATTTGTATGGGGTTCACGTGGATATTTTGCTGCACCACAAGAGCCTCCAAGATATCTTCACCGGAGGAGCCGAACTTACGGCAGACGGTGGTTAGAGTTGCTTAAGGATTACGATGTTGATATCCTGTACCACCGGGGAAGGCCAATGTGTGGCGTATGCCTTAGTCGTAGTCGAGGGAGCCTATCGATGTGCAGCTAGAGAGAGGACATGGTTCGTGATTTGCATCGCTAGCGAGCCTCGTGTCCGCTTGTTTGATTCTCGATAGCGATGGGGTTAGAGTTCGCGAGGTTGTCGAGTCTTCCATCGTCGGCGAGGTGAAGAGGCAACAGCTCGAGGATCCGCTTGACACGTTATCGTGATACACTCTTCGTGAGGGCAAGCGGTCCTTGAGGTAGCACCGATGGGGTGCTAAGGTTTGAGGGCGTGTGTGTTCCGGATGTTTCGTGACTTCGCAGCAGAGTTCTTGGGGAAGCACACAGCGTTACTCTATCCATCCGGGTCGACCAAGATGTACCACGACCTTAGATCCGTATTGGTGGGATGGCGAAGAGGACGTTGCGAGTTCGTGAGCTCGCCCGTGTTGTCGCAGTGAAGGTAGAGCACCGCAGGCCCGGTGGTTTGTTACGCATTTATCGAGATCCCGACCGGAAGTGGGAGGTAATCAACATGGACTTCATCACGGGGTTACCTCGCACTCGGAGGAGACATGATTCTATATGGGTTATCGTCGACAGTCGACGAAATCAGCCCACTTTCTTCCCGTCAGACGACTTTTTCACCGAGGATTATGCCGACTTTACATCCGAGAGATCGCCGATCGCATGAGTCCCTACTTCGATCATATCGCATGCAGGAGCCCGGTTACGCTAACTTCCTGAGGTCCTTCCAGAGGGTTTAGGACGCAGTGAGCTCGAGTAATCGCATTTCATCCACGCATGCACGGACAGCAGAGCGCACTATCCGCACTTCGAGGATATGTCGCGAGCCTGTGTTATTGACTTCGAGTAGTTGGGAGGATCATTTGCCTCGAGTTGAGTTCGCGTATAATAATAGCTACCACTCCAAAGATTCGATGGCGCCTTATGAGGCCTTGTATGGGAGGAAGTGCAGATCGCCTATAGGTTGGTTCGATGTGGGCGAGGTGCGGCTAGTGGGACCAGATTTGGTGCAAAGCAGATGGATAAGGCGAAGCTTATCCGAGAGCGGCTATCGACACCGTAGTCGATGTAAGTCGACGCAGATCACCGTCGTCGACATCCGAGTTCGCATTGATGATTGGGTTTTCCGGTGTCACCTATGGCGGTGTGATGAGATTCGGGAGGGGAAACTCACCCGCGTACATCGGGCCGCTTCGCATTGTCCGCAGGTAGGCAAGGTTGCCTATTAGTTGATCTGCCGTCCGATCTGGAGGCGGTGCATCCGTGTTTCACGATCTATGCCGGCGAGATGTATCGGATCCATCTAGGGTACACCCGATTGACGATGTCCAGGTGACCGAGGGGTTATCGTATGAGGAGATTCCCATAGCGATAGTCGATCGTCAGGTTAGGCGTCTGCGGACCAAGGACGTGGTTTCCGTCAAAGTCTTGTGGCGGAACGAGCTCAGGGAGGAGATGACGTGGGAAGCCGAGGAGGACATGAGGCAGAAGTATCCTCACCTATTCCCCACACCTCCAGGTAATTCACTTTCCTACTTGTAAATTTTCGTTATCGGTTTTGCCTAAGTGTTGTTTTTGTGGCCGTGTGGCATTTGCAAACTGTTTAAGTTATGAAGAATCTTATCGTTAACTGTCTTGGGAAGGAACATTCGGGACGAATGTTTCTAAGGAGGGGAGAATGTTATACCCCGTATTTCCAGAGTATGTACGTAAGGGAATACGTACAAAAAGTTTAGCCTTAAAGTTTAGGCTTGGACGATTTTTTTTGGGCACAACTCACAAAACGAATAGTTTTCCGACGAAACGTTTCCACAGCTTTCGTAGGGTAAATTCCGGCTATGCCATTTCTAATTTTTGCGGATTTTTCCGAGAGACGAAACATTTTGGACCAACGGGAGGGCGACACTTGGCACCCTCCAATTGGTGGACTTGAATCGTCCATTGGACGAATTGTAGAAGCTTGGCACGTTTTTTGTGCCTTTGCACAAGTCAAGGAGTTGGTAGGATATTTGTGTGTAGTAAATCCTCACCCTACACTTGCCTTTCACTTGTCTTCATCTTGGCCATTGGTTGGCCATGTCTTGACCTATAAATACCCCCCTTAAGATGAAGAGTTCTTCATCCACAAATTCCTTTCCAAGTCTTGAAAATCCTCTCCTCTCCCTTTGTAGCCTTTTCCTCCAAACACCTCCCTCCTTGTGAAGGCCCTGGCCGAATACCCCCTCTAGCCTAAGTAGTTTGGCCGAGGCCCCCCCCTAGCCTAGCCAAAACCTACCCCCCCCCTCCCTTGGTAGAAAAGTTGCCTTCTTGTATTGTTATAATGCCCAAAATACTCTAGCCCAAATCACTTAGTACTTAGTAGAAGTTGTGAAGAACTTCTAAGTTTTCCTTGGAGCATACAACTTAGGAGCAAAACCTTGCTCAGGCGCGACTTTATCTAGGATATTATTGGGCTTACCGAGGTAACTAATCCTAACCCTCTTTTGAATTAGAGAATACTTACTGTTGTAGTATAAGAATAAGTATAAATACTTAGAAGAATATTGCAGAATAGAATTGAACTGTTATCACAGTAGAAGGGTTTAAAAGAAGAATAATTGAACTATGCTTATATAGGACTGTTTTCACATTAGACTTATATAGCTCACCGGGTAGGGAAGTGCTGCCCGACTTTCCGTAGAATTGTGAACCCTCTGTTTAGAATGACCTTCAGAGTAGTCTTTGATAGATGTCTGTGACTATTATAGGTCGACTCTGCGCGACATATTCGACTTGGCGGTGGTTTTCACGAGAAGGTATGTGATTCTTCCTAAAGCATGATATTTTACAATATATATGTAGTACGGTAGACGCATACGTGTTAATCGAATAATAACTATGGCAATGTCTTTGACTTAAGCTGAATAATATTTACGGCAATGCCTCACGCTTAAGCTCGATAATACTTACAGAATGCCTCACGCTTAAGCTCGAATAATACTTACGGAATGCCTCACGCTTAAGCCGAATAATAAAGAACCAAAGCATTTCAAAAGAATATCAATCATTTTAATGTAAGAGAACTAATTGGTTTTTAAATGAAGCTTAAGAGTTATACTATCTTTATGGGAAGTTAAGTATAACCACTTAAGGATGATAAAAGAAACAGTTTGCCTATGTGTTTATAATGCACTTATATTGAATTGTGAAAAGAATAATAAGATGGTTTGATAAGTAGACATGATATGATGCTATGTGTGTTAGTGTCTTGTAACGCTTGTATAAGAGAGTATTCTTGTTGTGCTTATGTTGTTTAAAGATAAGTTATGTTAGTGTACTATCACTCACCTCTTGACATATTACCGGGTTGTCGCCTCCGACGCGGGTAGACTCGGCGGTCCGGGGACCATGATTCGAGAATACCTCATGCGGGTCCAGGGACCTATGCGGAGCTACGGAGTTCCGTGTTAGTGATGCGGGTTATACCTCATGCGGTCTATGTGGCCATGCGGACTACGAGTCCGGGGCGATGCCGAGGAGTAGCTACCTCGATGCGGGTTATGTACTTACGCGGGCCTATGTGAGTGGCCTACGCGACTACGGAGTCCGTGATTAGGCTTGCATGGTGATACTACGCAATTGACTCGCTTGATCATTCGCACCTAGAAAAGACTGTTACGATTTACCTATTGTTGCTCTTGTTTATGATATGGCACTATGCGCGTCCCCTCGTTGTTTCATACATACTTGCAAAACTGATTTTTAAAATGATATGTTTTCATTTAAGTATTTTACGCTTCATATACTTAGTACTGTTGTCTCGACCTCCTTCGGGCCGTTCATGCCGCAGGTAAGCAAGGTGTGCTAGATCCACATCCTTAGGATCTCTACGTTGGTGTCGGGAGCTCCATCTCTTCCGGAGGCTCTACTTTTGGGTATGATTTCCCTGTTGTAGATAGTTTTGTACAGTCAGGGTATGGCGGGGCCCTGTCCCGCCATAGTTGTATATTTTCCTTAGAGGTTCAGAGTCATGTTATGCAGCTTGATGTAATCGCTAAACCATGTTTATATATATATGCCGAAAGGCGACGTTTTCTCACATAAATTGTGTCTTATTTTATAAACTGTTTCATGTCTTGCTTTATATTTCCGCTGATTACTCTGATGTATGACTACTTGGGTGCCCCGGTAAGGCACCAGTCACGGGCCCCGGAATGGGTCGTGACATGATACTTGGTTTTAAAAGTATAAGTCTCTTGGATATAAAAAGAATGAATTTGTCTAAAATCATAAAGGGTTATAACGACTTTATGGGAAGTTAGTTATAACGGCTTTATGGAAGGTTAAGAAAATTGTCTATTTTGATTGATAGGCATGAGTTGCCTAGGTTGTGAAATTTAAAGTTACTTGGTTTCAAAGCCTTGAAATGAATTTTGTTACACCCCGTAGTTCCAGAGTATGTATATGAGGACGTACGTACGTAAATACGACATTTAAAATTTGAAAGGAAGAAAGATGTGATTTTTCGACGGAAAAGTTTCCGGATTTTGTGAAGGAAAAAAGTTCATTAATGGGAATTGGATTCCCAGATTTGGTATTCAGACTTTTTGGAATATTTGAGAATTATGGAATTTTATTTCCGAAATTGGTCACGTGGGGTCCACGGGAGAATTTACGGTTTTGTGGGGCCCACTTTATTTTCGGATTTTTGGCATTACGGATATTTTTTCAGAAGACGAAATATTTTGGACAAGTAGGGGTGCGACACGTGTCACACTTCTCGAGGCCATGTGGGCGATTGTTGCTGGTGTGTTGGGCTTTGTCACGACCAACCTCGCCTGCGGATCGTGCCTTACCCCGCACCCAAGTAGACATACATCGAGTAATCGCGGAATATAAAACAAGACATGAAATAAAACAGTTTATCTCGAGAAAATTTACCTTTCTACTATATATATAAAAACTTAAATCCAGCTTATATCCCATTTACAACTCGCCACAACAAGATTTCATGCACTCTAAGAATGATAACAACAATGGCGGACAGGGCCGCCATACCCCGAATGTAAGTACCTACAACGACAGGACTATACCCAAGATAAGCCTCCGAGAAACGAGCTTCCCAAACGCTGAATCGTGACCCTACGAGCGAGGATCAACAATCGTGTACCTCTACCGCAGATTTAACGCACTTCAAGGCGAGGTCGACAACAGGTACCAAGTATGTGAAACTGAAAATACTGTAAATGAAATCATAATAGTCTATATAAAACAAAAGACATATATGATAAACAATTTACGATACACAATATGTAAGTGGTCATGTCAAGTCAGGGACTCACGCCCTTAAAGTCATCACTCAAATATAACCATGGGTCTCATGTCCACAATATCAATCATGCCCGTGGAATTCCTTCCTCACTGCCGGCAGTCCATGATATAACAAGTACCAAGGAATACACATGAACACCAGGTCCCACCTGTGTCATAATAAAACCGTACGGGGTAAGTACGAAGGCATAGCCGACTACTAAGACCCACAGTACCAATAATGCCATAAACTGTATCACGAGGTCTTTCTAGACCGCACCACATGATCGGCCGCCACTCGCCCTCAGTATCAATGTGCGCGTCTAATCCTGGAGCATACCGCTGCTCCGCATAGGCCACACATAGGCCCGCATGAGGTATTCCTCGCATCGGGGGTAGCTAGCCCGCGGTACCCTCCTGGACTCCCGCAGTCCGCATAGTCACATAGACCGCATAGTCACACAGACCGCATAAGGCACTCCTCGCATCGGGATAATTCACCCGGAATGATCAATCCTGGAGCATACCGCTGCTCCGCATAGTCACACAGACCGCATAGGCCGTATAGACCCGCATCAAGGGTGGCAAGCCCTCGGTATAACAAGTCAAGGGGGTATGTGATATAATAACAGTACAACGGCTTATCGTTAATCAACATAAGCACAGCAAGGGAAACCCCTTTACACAAACATTATAAGACACTAACACACGTAGCATCATAACATGATTACTTATCAAACCAACAAGAAAGTATTACAAGGCTATCACAAACCAACATAGTCAAGTTATTCACACAAGGTACTTTATATGTTATCTCTTTATAAAGATCCTATTTCTTTCACAAGAGTCACACGATACCCGTAGTATTAGAATAGAGTGACTATCTTTTTAAGTAAACCAAAACACTTCCCTAAGTAACAACATTATTTTCCAAACGTTCAAGTTTGCCTAATTTCAAATGCTCAAGCTTCTCATTTTCGAAAGGTTTCGTAGTTCATAGTTTTAATCACTTAATAATATAATTCTCCTTTTAAAACAATTTGAGAAACATATGCCTTATGTGTGAGTAGGTTGTTCTTGTTTATAACAATCTTGTTAAAGCAACATGATCTAGAAATGTAATATCATTTTGTCTCATCTTAGCTTCTATGCAGATGGAGGTTTCTACCGGTTTTAATAATACTTAATTAGTCGATACATTTCCCTTATTAGCGTTGCGTGGTTTGTTCGATACTTATTCTCATTTCCGAAATCAATACAAGGCGTTTATAAACAATTAAGTAAACCGTTCCTTTTATCTCTCTTAAGTCGTTATACCTAACTTCCCATAAGGCTAGTATAATTCTTAAGCTTTTAAAACCAAGTATTACTCTTCTTTCAAAAACGGTTCTTAATTCTTTTGAAATACTTCAAGATTCTTTATTATTAGACTCAAGTCAGAAGACATCGCAGTAAAACCACGTTCAGTTAACACACGTCGCTCACCGTACTATATATATTCTTTTAAAAATATCATGCTCAAGAGGATAGGAAGAATCACATACCTCGCGACGATTATCGACAATTAGCAAAACGCTCCACGGCTATAACCCGGCTAGCCTTGTCCACCTTTCAAGTAGAACACGCTACTCGCAGAACCTTCAACCTATAAAGGCCATATACGTCTATCAACGTCTAGACTACTCTGTAGAACATTCTAAACAGAGGCTTCACTATTCTACGGAAAATCGGGCAGCACTTCCCTACCCGTTAAACTACACAAGTCTACTGCAAATACAGTCCTATGTAAGTACAATTTAATCTTCTTCATTAATATTCTTCTGATGTGATTTCAGTTTAATTCTCTTCCGTAATATCCTTCTATTACAGTTCAATTCTCTTCTGTAATATCCTTCTATGAATCTTATATTCATTTCTATACTACTACAGTATGTAATTTCCAATTACAATAGAAGGACAAGAGTATTTACCTCGATAAGCCCAAAATTATCCAAGTTTAAATGTCGATCCTGAGCAACGTTTAGCTCCTACTCTGGGCGCTCCAACCCGCTCCAAACAACCCTTAGAAGTTCTACGCAACTTCTTCTTAATACTTCAACCGACTATGAAGATTTTCCTTAGGGTTTCGTTTTGTGACTGAAGGGAAGTATAGTAGTATTTCTGGGCTTTTAGTATAGGTGTAACCTTGGAATACTACAAGGTATTTGGGCCAAGGTATTTTGGAATAGTAATAATACTTGGAGAATACTTTTCTACCAAGGGGGGTATTTATACGAGACAACACTCAAGAGGGGGGGGGGGGGGTACTCTCGGCCGAAAGGCCTCACAAAGGGGGAGGGGGAGGACTTGGACGAGAACCTCTCCAAAGGGGGGAAGGGTTTTCAAGACTTAGAAATTTTTGTGGATGAAGAAGTCTTCAACTAAGGGGGGGAGGGGGTATTTATAGGCCAACCAATGGCCAAGATCAAGACAAGTGGGGGGCAAGTGGAGGGTCAAGATTTGGACAAGTGTTTGTGGGTCCCACTTGCTCATCTACTACACAAAATATCTACAAAATATCCTACCAACTCCTTGACCAAAAATCAACACAAAAAACGTGCCAAGAACTCCCATGGCTTGCCGTCCACTTGAGGGACAAGTGTCGCCCTCTCGTTGGTCCAAAATATTTCATCTCTCGGAAAAATCCGCAAAAATTATAAATGACATAGCCGTAATTTTCCCTTCGCAAAGTCCGGAAAACGTTTCGTCGGAAACAATTCTTTTCGGGGGTTGTGAACAAAATTTTCGACCCTTGCCTAACTTAAGGCTTAAACTTTCGTACGTACGTCCTCACGTACATACTCTGGAAATACGGGGTATAACATTCTCCCCTTCTTAGAAACATTCGTCCCGAATGTTCCTTCTCAAGACGGATAACGATAAAGTTCCTCTTAACTTAAACAAGTTGCCAATGCCACACATGGCAACAAAATAACACACGCGCAAATACTTACATCCAAGTCCATGAGGAATCACCTCTAACATCACAAAAGCTCCCACCCAAAGTTTAAACGATACTCCCTTAAGAAATGATCACTTCTATTCTCTTAACACATGTTCACTTCTTCCCTTACTCGTCGTACCCTTCTCGTACACTCGAACTCTTTCTCATACCTTACCACATTTCCGTTACTGCTTCAGTTTCCAAATCTCTGGGTTAATACCTCCAACTTTGGTTATCATTACTGGGAACAATCTGGATGGATCTCTGATACTTTTCCGAACATAACAACATGAAGACCGGACGTACTGCCTCCTACGTCGGAAGGCAAAGCTAACATATAGGCAACCTGGCCTATTCTTCACATGATCTAAAAAGGCCCAAAGTAACTCGGGCTAAGTTTCCTCTGTTTCCCAAAACTCGTCACCCCCTTTCTGGGGTGGTACCTTCAAGAAGACCCACCTTCAACCTGAACTCCAAGCGTCGTCGCCGATTATCCGCACAACTTCTGTTGACTCTGAGCTGCCAATAACCTCTTCTGGATAAGCTTCACCCTATCCACATCCTGCTGAACAAATATGAACCAACTATCTGAACCTTGCCAACATCGAACCAATCGACCGACAACTTACACTTCCGCCCCTACAAGGCGTCATAAAGCGATATTCAAATACTGAAATGGTAGCTATTAAAACACTCCCTCAACAGGAGGCAACCATCCTTACAGCTACCCCTGAAATCCAAACACTGGCCCGAGGGCGAATGCGATACTGAGACTCACCTGAGTTCCTAACCCTGCCTGGTAAAACTTCCAGAAAAAGAAATAGCCGTAACCTGGGCACCACTGCCTGTCATAGGGTCAAAGTATGCACCTAGTGCAGCGCTACAACTTTCCTGATATATAACATCTCGCATAACCCTCTGCCGAGTAAATGGTCCTGACTGGAAGAAAAGATGGGCTGACCTCATCGGCCCGACTACTGGTCGAACGCATCCACGAACTCGTACGCTGGTTAACTAAACTTGGGCCTAACACCCTCGTGACCCTATCACAAAGCGGGACCACCCCAAATTGACCCCACCACCATACAGGCCGCGGGTTGACCCGCAATCGATCCGAAACCCGACCCGCTATCGCGCCAAACACTTGCTCCCCGATCCGGAACAATCTCACCATCGAGTCACGAAAACCTAGTGGTCTTCTTAGCTCAACTATCCTCTTTCATATCATACCACTCAGGGACTTATCACACATACTAATCTCTAGAGGGTTAAGGATATACCTGTATCTACAGCTTCACTCCCCCTTTGTCGTTCTAATCAATCCTGCCCTGTTGGGCGTATAGCTAGGAAAGGTGACGAACTAGACACTGATCCTGAAGGCTGAGTCTTCCTACTTGCATCCCTCCTACTAGGACACCCTTTCGACACATGGCCCTGACGGCCGCAGGTAAAACAAGTACCAACAAAAAGATGACATTCCCGATGGCGCTCACACCGTGAACACTGGGAAAATCAATCCGGGCCGGAACCTACGTGTATTCGCGACTGAAGCCCGAGTTCTCTGACCAACTCCTGCATACCCCGAATGTCCTGAACCCTGTGGAGGACCACTCTGCACTGGTGGAGGTGCATATCTAATCTGCTGCTGAGGCGGTCCGCCTTGATAGTTACCAAAGGACCCTGCTGTTCTGGCCCTCTTCTGCTGATCTTGGTTAACCCGTCGATCTATACGTTTCTCGGCCTGCTGCGCATAAGCCCGTACACAGGCCATGCTCAAGCCTGACTGAAGAGCTACTCTTGCACAACCCTCTCTTAGATAATCATCAAGACCCGCGATAAATCGATACATAATATACTCTCTGGTTGCTAACTCCCTAGCTAGTAACAGGGTCGTCTCTTTGCGGTCTATTCTTTCTGCTACTGGTCGTAGAACTGAAGGTGTAAATGTCATGGCCGCAGAGAATCGCTCACTGCTAAACTCACTGGGCCGTGACGTCGCAGAACTCCCCGAATGAAGCACCACCCCAGGTGATGATTGGGCCTGTGCCCTAGTAACCCTATGTGCTCTACTCGCAGCCTCTCACGCTTGCCTCTCGGGCGGTTCTTACGCGAGGCATAACGGTAAGGGAAAGAAATACGTTAGAGGGGTCCAACTTATAACACAGCTCTAAGCACGATCTCAGAGTGAGAAGAATGGAAACCAATCCTAAATATCCTATAGCCTCCTGATTATTGGTGTGGTGCACAACACACCGATAATCAAGACTCTACTAGATACGGTCTGTAGACACTTTCCGAGGATTAACTGCTCTGATACCACTTTTGTCACGACCCAAACCCGGGCCCGTGACTGGTGCCTTACCCCGGGCACCCAAGTAGACATACATCAGAGTAATCAGCGGAATATAAAACAAGACATGAAATAAAAATAGTTTATCTGAGAAAATTTACTTTTCGGCCTATATAAATAAAAACTTAAATCCGAACAGTTATATCCCATTTACAACTCTGCCCACAACAGTACTACAGACCTCTAAGAATGATAACAACAATGGCGGGACAGGGCCCCGCCATACCCCTGAATATAAGTACCTACAACTACAGGGGACTATACCCAAGATAAGCCTCCGGAGAAACGGAGCTTCCCAAACGCTGAACTGTGACCCTATGAGCGAGGATCAACAACTGGTGTACCTCTACCTGCGGCATGAACGCAGCGGCAAGGAGGTCGACAACAGTACCAAGTATGTGAAATCAAAATATCAGAAATGAAATCATAATAGTCTATATAAAACAAAAGACATATATGATAAACAATTTACGATACACAATATGTAAGCGGTCATGTCAAGTCAGGGACTCACGCCCTTAAAGTCATCACTCAAATATAACCATGGGTCTCATACCCACAATATCAATCATGCCCGTGGAATTCCTTCCTCACTGCCGGCAGTCCATGATATAACAAGCACCAAGGAATACACATGGACACCAGGTCCCACCTGTGTCATAATAAAACCGTACGGTAAATGCGAAGGCATAGCCACTACTAAGACCCAGCACCAATAATGCCATAAAGCGTATCACGAGGTCTTTCTAGACCGCACCACATGATCGGCCGCCACTCGCCTCGTGATCAATGCGCGTCTAATCTCGAGCATACCGCCGCCCGCATAAGCCACACATAGGCCCGCATGAGGTATTCCTCAGACGGGGTAGCTAGCCCGCAGATTCTCCCGACTCCGCAGATCCGCATAGTCACATAGACCGCATAGTCACACCATCGCATAAGGCACTCTTCGCGACGGATAATACACCTGAATGATCAATCTCGAGCATACCGCTGCTCGCATAGTCACACGCATCGCGTAGCCGTATAGACCCGCATCAAGGGTGGCAAGCCCTCGGTATAACAAGTCAAGGGGGTATGTGATATAATAACAGTACAACGGCTTATCGTTAATCAACATAAGCACAACAATGGAAACCCCTTTACACAAACATTATAAGACACTAACACACGTAGCATCATAACATGATTACTTATCAAACCAACAAGAAAGTATTACAAGGCTATCACAAACCAACATAGTCAAGTTATTCACACAAGGTACTTTATACGTTATCTCTTTATAAAGATCCTATTTCTTTCACAAGAGTCACACGATACCCGTAGTATTAGAATAGAGTGACTATATTTTTAAGTAAACCAAAACACTTCCCTAAGTAACAACATTATTTTCCAAACGTTCAATTTTGCCTAATTTCAAATGCTCAAGCTTCTCATTTTCGAAAGGTTTCGTAGTTCATATTTTTAATCACTTAATAATATAATTCTCCTTTTAAAACAATTTGAGAAACATATGCCTTATGTGTGAGTAGGTTGTTCTTGTTTATAACAATCTTGTTAAAGCAGCCATGATCTAGGAAATGTAATATCATTTTGTCTCATCTTAGCTTCTATGCAGATGGAGGTTTCTACTGGTTTTAATAATACTTAATTAGTCGATACATTTCCCCTTATTAGCGCTGCAGTGGTTTGTTCGATACTTATTCTCATTTCCGAAATCAATACAAGGCGTTTATAAACAATTAAGTAAACTGTTCCTTTTATCTCTCTTAAGTCGTTATACCTAACTTCCCATAAGGCTAGTATAACTCTTAAGCTTTTAAAACCAAGTATTACTCTTCTTTCAAAAACGGTTCTTAATTCTTTTGAAATACTTCAAGATTCTTTATTATTAGACTCAAGTCAGAAGACATCGCAGTAAAACCACGTTCAGATAACACACGTACGTCTACCGTACTATATATATTCTTTTAAAAATATCATGCTCAAGAGGATAGGAAGAATCACATACCTCGCGACGATTATCGACAATTAGCAAAACGCTCCACGGCTATAACCCGGCTAGCCTTGTCCACCTTTCAAGTAGAACACGCTACTCGCAGAACCTTCAACCTATAAAGGCCATACACGTCTATCAACGTCTAGACTACTCTGTAGAACATTCTAAGCAGAGGCTTCTCTATTCTACGGAAAATCGGGCAGCACTTCCCTACCCGTTAAACTACACAAGTCTACTGCAAATACAGTCCTATGTAAGTACAGTTTAATCTTCTTCATTAATATTCTTCTGATGTGATTTCAGTTTAATTCTCTTCCGTAATATCCTTCTATTACAGTTCAATTCTCTTCTGTAATATCCTTCTATGAATCTTATATTCATTTTTATACTACTACAGTATGTAATTTCCAATTACAATAGAAGGACAAGAGTATTTACCTCGATAAGCCCAAAATTATCCAAGTTTAAATGTCGATCCTGAGCAACGTTTAGCTCCTACTCTGGGCGCTCCAACCCGCTCCAAACAACCCTTAGAAGTTCTACGCAACTTCTTCTTAATACTTCAACCGACTATGAAGATTTTCCTTAGGGTTTCGTTTTGTGACTGAAGGGAAGTATAGTAGTATTTCTGGGCTTTTAGTATAGGTGTAACCTTGGAATACTACAAGGTATTTGGGCCAAGGTATTTTGGAATAGTAACAATACTTGGAGAATACTTTTCTACCAAGAGGGGGGGGGGTATTTATACGAGACAACACTCAAGAGGGGTACTCTCTACCAAAGGCCTCACAAAGGGGAGGAGGACTTGAACGAGAACCTCTCCAAAGGGAAGGGTTTTCAAGACTTAGAAATTTTTGTGGATGAAGAAGTATTCAACTAAGGGGGGGGGGGGGGGGGGGGTATTTAAAGGCCAACCAATGGCCAAGATCAAGACAAGTGGGGGGCAAGTGGAGGGTCAAGATTTGGACAAGTGTTTGTGGGTCCCACTTGCTCATCTACTACACAAAATATCTACAAAATATCCTACCAACTCCTTGACCAAAAATCAACACAAAAAACGTGTCAAGAACTCACATGGCTTGCCGTCCACTTGAGGGACAAGTGTCGCCCTCTCGTTGGTCCAAAATATTTCATCTCTCGGAAAAATCCGCAAAAATTATAAATGACATAGCCGTAATTTTCCCTTCGCAAAGTCCGGAAAACATTTCGTCGGAAACAATTCTTTTGGGGGGTTGTGAACAAAATTTTCTACCCTTGCCTAACTTAAGGCATAAACTTTCGTACGTACGTCCTCACGTACATACTCTGGAAATACGGGGTATAACAGGTTTTGAGTGGGACAAGTGGCTTTCCACTTGTCCCATTGTTATGGTGGACAAATGGTTGGCCAACTACCCACACACATGTACCCCATCCTCACCACACACCTGCCTAGATCTTGGCCATTGATTTTCCTATAAATACCCCCATTGATTTCAAGACTTCTTCATCCACTTAAATGTTTCTAAGTCACAAAAATTCCCCCCCTCTTGTGTAGCTCTCGTCCGAAATCCCGCCCCCCCCCCCCCCTTTGTAGAAAAATTCTTCAAGTGTTGGTATAGCCCCCAAATACCTTAGCCTAGTATTCCTAGTAGTATTCCAAAGTTATTTCAATACTAGAAGCCCGAAAATTCTACTTTATTCCTTTAGTCGAAAAATGAAATTCTAGAAAAATCTTCATAGCTTAGATGAAGTGTTAATAGAAGTTGTTTGAAAACTTCTAAGGGTTGCTTGGAGCGGGTTGGAGCGTCAGGAATTGGAGCTAAACATTGCTCAGGATCGACTTATATCTTGGATAATTTTGGGCTTATCGAGGTAATGATCTTTGTCCCCCTATTGTAATTGGATATTACATGTTGTAGTAATGTATAGTTGAGTATACTATATGTAGAATGAATATGGATAAGAATTGAACTGTATTTACATAGGACTGTATTTACAGTAGACTTATAGTATTATTGTGGAGTAGAATTGTACACGTCCGGTTAGACGTGTAACCCCGGGATTGTTGGTTTGGTAGCAGTCCTCGTTAGAGAGGAGATTTATGTGGTCATGCGGGGAGGTCTTTGCTAAATTGTCCGTAGAATAAGGAATCTTGTATCTAGAATTATTCTACGAAGAGATCTAGAGGTTGATAGATGTTTTTTGGCCTTTATAGGTTGAAGTACTACGAGTAGCGTATTCTACTTGAAGGGTGGAAAAGGCGAGCAAGGTTAGAGTACTTTGGAGCGTTTTGTTAATTGTCGATAATCGTCGCGAGGTATGTGAACCTCTTCCTATCTTTTCTAGCATGATTGTTGTGAACTATGTAGTACGGTAGACGTACGTGTGCTAATGAGTTTTGGTTGGTTTAAAACATAAGGTGTTATAATAGCTTTATGGGAAGTTGTTATAACGACTTTATGTATGTAAAAGAATGGTTTATTGATTTTAGAAGTTAAGAGACTTGATCTTAAAAGATAAGAGACTTAACTTGTAAATGACATTTTATGAAATATTACGGACTTGAATTTTGTTAAAAAGTTGTGAAACCTCATTCGTGAGTAATGAGTACTTGGTTTTTAAAGAATAAGGTTTTACTGATTTCGGAAATGAGAATAAGTAGCGAACAAACCACTGCAGCGTTAATAAAGGAAAATGTATTGACAAATAATTAATTATATTAAAACCAGTAGAAACCTCCATCTACATAGAAGCTAAGATAAGACAAAATTGTATTACATTTTCTAGATCATGGCTGCTTTAATAAGATTGTTATAAACAAGAATAACTACTCACACATAAGGCATATGTTACTCAATTGTTTTAAAAAGAGATTACGTTATTTGATTAAGACTATGAACTATGAAATCTTTCGAAAATAAAAGACTTGAGTATTTGAAATTAGGCAACTTGAACTTTTGGAAAAGAATGTTGTTACTTGATTTTAAAAAGGAAAGTGTTTTGATTTAAAAGGAAAGTATGGTATTATCTTAATCTGTCTTAAAAGAGAGTTTAAATTTTATGGCCGATTCTACCCCGAGTCCATGGGATGGACCGGGAATGTATTCCACACGATTTGACACCGAGTCCATGGGATGGACCGGGAATGTATTCCACACGATTTGACACCGAGTCCATGGGATGGACCGGGAATGTATTCCACACGATTTGACACCGAGTCCATGGGATGGACCGGGAATGTATTTGTTATACCCCGTATTTCCAGAGTATGTACGTGAGGACGTACGTACAAAAGTTTGAACCTTAAGTTAGGCATAGGACGAAATTTGTGCACAACCCACGAAACGAATTGTTTTTCGACGAAACGTTTTCCGAACTTTGCGAAGGGAAAATTACGGCTATGTCATTTATTATTTTTGCGGATTTTTCCGAGAGATGAAATATTTTGGACCAACGAGAGGGCGACACTTGTCACCCTCAAGTGGCGGAAGTGGTGGCCGAAAGTGGGCAAGTTTTGTGCCATGTTTTGTGGCCTAAACCATGGGTCAATGTTTGGAGTGAATTGTGGAGTAGATGGCTAGGGGGCACTTGGGCAAATCCTCACCCTCCACTTTCCCCCCACTTGTCTTGATCTTGTCCATTGATTTCCCTATAAATACCCCCCTTTGTTGAAGACTTCTTCATCCACTCCACACCTTTCTAAGTCTTGAAAATCCTCCCCCCTCTTGTTGAAGCTCTCGTCCAAAGAGCCTCCCCCTCCCCCCTTGAGAAAGCCTTGGCCGAGAGGTACCCCCCCCTTCCTAGTGGTACTAGCCGAGGGTACCCCCCCCTACCTTGAGTTGTTCTCGTAAAATACACCCCCTCCCTTAGTAGAAAAGTATTCTCCAAGTATTGTTACTATTCCAAAATACCCTAGCCTTATACCTTGTAGTATTCCAAAAGTTACCTCTATACGTAGAGCCCGGAAATACTACCTTATGTCCTTTTAGTCTCAAAACGAAACCCTAAGGAAAATCTTCATAGTTGGTTGAAGTGCTAAGTAGAAGTTGTTTGGGAACTTCTAAGGGTTGTTTGGAGCGGGTTGGAGCGCCCAGAGTAGGAGCTAAACGTTGCTCAGGATCGACATTTAAACTTGGATAATTTTGGGCTTATCGAGGTAAATACTCTTGACCTTCTATTGTAATTAGAGTTTACATACTGTTGAAGTATAAGAATTAAGTATAAGTTATATACAAGGAAGGTATATAAGAAGGGAATTGAACTGTACTTACATAGGACTGTATTTACAGTAGACTTGTGAAGTTTGACGGGTAGGGAAGTGCTGCCCAATTTTCCGTAGAATCTTGTATCTAGAATTATTCTACAGAGTAGTCTAGACGTTGATAGACTTGTATGACCGTTATAGGTTGAAGTACTGCAAGTAGCGTATTCTACTAGAAGGGTGGAAAAGGCTAGCCGGATTACAGTACTTTGGAGCTATTTGCTAATAGTCGATAATCGTCGCGAGGTATGTGATTCTTCCTATCCTCTTGAGCATGATATTTTAAAAGAATATATATATATAGTACGGTAGACGTACGTGTGTTAACTGAATGTAGTTTTACGGCAATGTCTTTTGACTTAAGCCTGAATAATAAGAATCTTGAAGTATTTCAAAAGAATTAAGAATCCTTTTTGAAAGAAGAATAATACTTGGTTTGAAAGCTTAAGAGTTATACTAGCTTTATGGGAAGTTAGGTATAACGACTTAAGAGAGATAAAAAGAATGGTTTATTGATTTTAAGAAGTTAAGAGACTTGATCTTAAAAGATAAGAGACTTGACTTAATTGAATTAATATGAATTTTGTTAAAAAGTGTGAAACCTCATTCGTGAGTAATGAGTACTTGGTTTTTAAAAGGAATAATGTTTTACTGATTTCGGAAATCAGAATAAGTATCGAACGAACCACTGCAGCGTTAATAAAGGGAAATGTTTTGACTAATAAAGTAATTAAAACCAGTAGAAGCCTCCATCTGCATAGAAGCTAAGATAAGACAAAATTGTATTACATTTCCTAGATCATGGCTGCTTTTATAAGATTGTTATAAACAAGAATAACCTACTCACACATAAGGCTTATTGTTTTAAAAAGAGAGTACGTTATTTGATTAAGACTATAAACTATGAAATCTTTCGAAACTAAAAGATTTGAGTATCTGAATTTAGGCAACTTGAACTTTTGGAAAAAAATGTTGTTACTTGACGTTGTTCTAAAAGTGTAAGCCACTTGGTTTAAACTAGTGTAAAGTACTTGATTTTAAAACATGAACGTATTTGATACTACGGATAATAGTATCGAGTTGTTTCCACGTAAAAAGAGGTCTTTTTGAAAGGATTAATGTATGAAGTACTTTGGGGTTAAAACTCGGATTTGTTGTAATAGAATAAAAGTCTATGAGTATGTTGAACTTTCCTATGCTTGTGGTGATATCCTTTTGTTGTGCAAGTGTTGTATTTACGTACCGCGTCTCTCGTTGGAGGGCTACTTGGTGATTGATGGACATACCGACACGATGGGTGGCCCACGTATGCTTCCACTAATCGATCCTTTGGACATACCGACACGATGCGCCCACGGGTATGTTTCCATTAGGAGTGTTATCTTGTTATTTGCTTTGGACATACTGACACGATGGGTGGCCCACGAGTATGCTTCCATTTTGATTGTTGTCTTGTTATTTCTTTTGGACATACTGACACGATGGGTGGCCCACGGGTATTTTTCCATTAGGAGTGTTATCTTGTTATTTGCTTTGGACATACTGACACGATGGGTGGCCCACGAGTATGCTTCCATTTTGATTGTTGTCTTGTTATTTCTTTTGGACATACTGACACGATGGGTGGCCCACGGGTATGTTTCCATTAGGAGTATGATCTTGTTATTTGCTTTGGACATACTGACACGATGGGTGGCCCACGAGTATGCTTCCATTTTGATTGTTGTCTTGTTATTTCCTTTGGACATACTGACACGATGGGTGGCCCACGGGTATGCTTCCATTAGGATGGTTCCATGGCCATGCTTATACCGAGGTAAGATCGCCGGCACGCGGCCGTTGCGGGTTAAACTCCCGGGTTACATTTGAGTGATGACTTTGAGGGCGTAAGTCCCTGACTTGACATGACTGCCTTTATGTTATGAACTGTAGTTTTGTTATCATACATGTCTCCTGTTTTATTTTAGACTGTTATGATTTCGTTCTGATTTTTCGATCCACATACTTGGTACTGTTGTCGACCTCCTTCGGGGCCGCGTTCACGCCGCAGTAGAGGTACATCGTTGTTGATCCTCGCTTTTAGGATCACCGCTCAGATTGGGAAGCTCCGTTTCTCGAGGCTTATCTTTTGGTATGTTTCCCGAGTTGTAGGTTCTTATACATTCGTGGTATGGCGAGGCCCCGTCCGTCATGTTGTATAAAAACTCTTAGAGGTCTCAGAGTACTATTGTAAGCGTGGTTTGTAAAAAGGATTAAACTGTTCGATTTGAAAGATTTGTATATATATTTTATTGGAAGGTGACCGCTTAGTTAGCTTTGTTCTTGTCATATATCTTGTTTCATGTTTAAAGTTTTTATTTCCGCTGATTTTCTCTGATGTTGTATCACTAGGGTACCCGGGGTAAGGCACCAGTCACGGGCCCGGGTTCGGGTCGTGACAGTATTCCACACGATTTGACACTGAGTCCATGGGATAGACCGGGAATGTATTCCACACGATTTGACACCGAGTCCATGGGATGGACCGGAAATGTATTCCACACGATTTGACACCGAGTCCATGGGATGGACCGAGAATGTATTCCACATGATTTGACACCGAGTCCATGGGATGGACCGGGAATGTATTTCACATGATTTGACACCGAGTCCATGAGATGGACCGGGAATGTATTCCATACGATCCGACACCGAGTCCATGAGATGGGCCGGGAATGTGACCATGCGATTCCACCTCGAGTCCCATGGGATGGGCCGAGACATGTTATACGTATCACACGATTCTGACTAGATCGGCGGTGAGGAAGGAGTTCCACGCACGAGGATGACTTTGAGGCGTGAGTCCACGACTTGACATGACTACTTTTATGTTGTAAATCGTAGTTTGGTTATCATACATGTCTTTTGTTTTATATAGATCGCCATGATTTCATTTACTGATTTTACGCTTCACATACTTGGTACTGTTGTAGATCGACTTCGGGGCCGCGTTCATGCCGCGGTAGAGGTACACCGCCGTCGATCCTCGCTCATAGGATCACAATTCAGCGTTTTGGGAAGCTCCGTTTCTCGAGGCTTATCTTCGTATAGTCCTCTGTCGTTGTAGGTACTTACATTCGTGGTATGGCGGGCCCGTCCGACGTTGTTATAACATTCTTAGAGGTATGTAGTAATCGCTGTGGCGAGTTTGAAAAAGGGATGTAAATTTTCGTGTTCAAGTTTTATTTATATATTCAGAAAGGTAACCGTTTTGGTTAGCCTGTTTTCTTATTTCATTATTGTATATCTTGTTTCATGTGTAAGTTTTCATTTCCGCTGATTTTCTCTGATGTTGTATCACTAGGGTGCCCGGGGTAAGACACCGCCACGGACCGGCCGGTCGTGACAAAAGTGGTATCAGAGCAGTTAATCCTCGGAAAGTGTCCACAGACCGTATCTAGTAGAGTCTTGATTATCGATGTGTTGTGCACCACACCTATAATCAGGAGGCTGCAGGATATTTAGGATTGGTTTCCATTCTTCTCACTCTGAGATCGTGCCTTAGAGCTGTGTTATAAGTTGGACTCCCTCTGACGTATTCTTTTCACCCGTTATGCCTCTACGCAAGGGAACCAGAGCCCAGAAGGGCAAGGCAGCAGAGGCCGCTGCGAGTAGAGCACAGAGGGTTACCAAGCCACGGGCCCAGTCATTATCTGAGACAGCGCTTCATTCGGGGAGTTCTGCGACGCCACTAGCCCCAGGAGGGTTTAGAGCAGTAGAAGTAGCTACTGAGACCACGATACCTGAGCCTCTAGTCCCACGGCTAGGAACAAAGGATATGAGTTACAAGGAGATGGCCCAGTTACTAGCTAGTCTGGTGGCTGGAAATGAGGACGGACGGGAGCCGGTGGTTCCGGCAGTACCAGTGGTTCACCCTAGATCCAATAGTCTGAGACTTCGGGATTTCTTGAGTTGCAGTTCGCCAGAGTTCTATGGATAGAGAGCCGAGGATGATCCTCAGGGTGTCGTGCTAGTTTGGGAGATTGTTATGCTTGCGGCCAGCAGGGCCATTTGGTGAGAGTTTGTCCGACCAGAGGTAGCACGGATGTTGAGAATCAGCCTTCGGGATCGGTGGCTGGTTAATCACCGTCTATAGTTATGCGCCCAGCAGCGCAGGATTTGATTATAGCGACAAAGGGAAAGTGAGGCAGTAGTTGCAGAGATATCTTCAGCCTTAAGAGACTTGTTTAGGTCGTTATGGTAGATACATGTTATACCCCGTATTTCCAGAGTATGTACGTAAGGGCGTACGTATAATAATTTAAGCCTTAAGTTTTGGCAAGTTTCGAAATTTGTACACAAGTGCCGAAAAGAATCGTTTTTCGACGAAACGTTTTACTAAACTTGCGAAGGGAAAATTCCGGCTATGTCATTTATAATTTTTGCGGATTTTTCCGAGAGATGAAATATTATGGACCAACAAGAGGGTAACACTTGTCACCCAAGTGGACGGCAATCCAAGGGGTTTCTTGGCACGTTTTTGTGCTATTTTTTTTTTGTCAAGGATTAGGTAGGATATTTTGGTGGTAGATGGATAAGGTGTACTTGGCTTAATCTTGGCCTTACACTTGCCTAACACTTGGATTGATCTTGGCCATTGGTTGGCCTTTGCTTGACCTATAAATACCCCTCTAGTTGATGAACTTCTTCATCCTAAAATCATTTTCCAAGTCTAAAAATCCCTCCCCCTTTGTGAAGTTGTGTTCGTTCTACACCCCCCCCTTTTTTGAGAAGCTTTGGCCGAGAGGGGTACCCCCCCCCCTAGCCTAGTTGTTTTCGTATAATACCCCCCTTTGTGGTATAAAAATACTCTCCAAGTATTGTTATAATGCCCAAATACTCTAGCCCATATACCTTGTAGTACTTTCCAAAGTTACCTCTATCGTAGAGCAGGAAATACCATTATACTTTCCTTTAGCCACTAAACGAAACCCTAAGGAAAACCTTCATAGTCGGTTGAAGTGTTAAGTAGAAGTTGCGTAGAACTTCTAAGGGGTTGTTTGGAGCGGATTGGAGCACTCGGAGTAGGAGCTAAACGTTGCTCAGGATCGACATTAAACTCGGATAATTTTGGGCTCATCGAGGTAAATACTACTGTCCTTCTATTGTAATTGGGAATTACATACTGTAGTTGTATAGAAATGAATATAAGATTCATAGAAGAGAATTGAACTGTAATAGAAGGATATTACAGAAAAGACTTGAACTGAAATCACATCAGAAGAATATAAGTAGAAGATTTAACTGTACTTACATAGGACTGTACTTACAGTAAACTGATAACCTTTATTGGTTGAATGTTCTGCGAGTAGCATGAACTACTTGGAAGGTGGACAAGGCTAGCCGGGTTATAGCCGTGGAGCGTTTTGCTTATAGTCGATAATCGTCGCGAGGTATGTGATTCTTCCTATACTCTTGAGCATGAAGTATTTTAAAAAGAATACATATAGTACGGTAGACGTACGTGTGGCAATGTCTTTTGACTTAAGCCTGAATAATATGTATATATAATATGGTAGATGTACGTGTGCTAACTGAATATAGTTGTACGGCAATGTCTTTTGACTTAAGCCTGAATAATAAGAACCTTGAAATATTTTAAAAGGAATATAGATATAGTACGGTAGACGTACGTGTGTTAACTGAATGTAGTGTTACGGCAATGTCTTTTGACTTAAGCCTGAATAATAAAGAATCTTGAAGTATTTCAAAAGAAATAAGAAACCTTTTTGAAAGAAAAGTAATACTTGGTTTTGAAAACATAAGAGTTATACTAGCTTTATGGGAAGTTAGGTATAACGTCTTAAGAGAGATAAAAAGAATGGTTTACTGATTTTTAGAAGTTAAGAGACTTAATCTTAAAAGATAAGAGACTTGACTTAATTGTATTGATATGAAGTTTGTTAACAATGTGAAACCTCATTCGTGAGTAATGGCTATTTGGTTTTAAAAGGAATAATGTTTTACTGATTTCGGAAATCAGAATGAGTATCGACAAACCACGGCAGCGTTAATAAAGGAAAATGTAATGAATAATGAAGTATTATTAAAACCAGTAGAAACCTCCATCTGCATAGAAACTAAGATGAGACAAAATGATATTACATTTCCTAGATCATGGCTGCTTAATAAGATTGATTATGAATAAGAATAACCTACACTCATATAAGGCATATGTTACTCAAAGGTTTTAAAAGAGATTAAGACATTGAACTATGAAACTTTTCTAAAATAAAGAGCCTTGAGTAATTGAAATTAGGCAAACTGGAACCTTAGGGAAAAGAATGTGGTTAAAAAGGAAAGTGTTTTGGTTTACCTAAAAATGTGAGTCACTCTATTTTATACTACGGGTATCGGGTGACTTTTATAAAAGGAATGGATCTCTTTAAAAGGAATTTAACGTACGTAGTACTTTAGGGTTAAAAACCCGGACTTTGATATGAAATGGAAGTACCTTGAGTTGTTGTATAACTTGCCTATGCTTGTTGTTGTGTAACTCGCCTATGCTTGTGGTGATAGCCTTTGTTATGCAAGAATTGTGTTTCTATACTACCGCGTCTCGATGAGGGCGGTTGACTTGTTGAGAGCTTACTTGGACGTACCGGCAGTGACGGAAGATTCCACGGGTATGCTTCCATTATTATTGTTACATGGGCATGTCTACACCGATGTAGAATTCCGGGGGCATGTGGCCATGCGGCAGGGTTGATTACCCGATATATGGTTATTATTGTTACATGGACGTGTCTGCACCGATGTAGAATTCCGGGGGCATGTGGCCATGCGGCAGGGTTGATTACCCGATATATGGTTATTATTGTTACATGGACATGTCTGCACCGATGTAGAATTCCGGGGGCATGTGGCCATGCGGCAGGGTTGACCGCCCAGTATATTGTTGTTGATGTTACATGGACATGTCTGCACCGATGCAGAATTCCGGGGGCATGTGGCCATGTGGCATTATTATTGTTGTTGCATCATGGACATGTCTACACCGATGCAGAATTCCGGGGGCATGCGGCCATGATGCGAACATGATTGATGTTGTGGGCGTGAGACCCATAGTTATATATTGAGTGATGACTTTGAGGGCGTGAGTCCCTGACTTGACTGCTTTTATGTTGTGTCTCAGATTTTGGTTATCATACATGTCTCCTGCTTTATATAGACTGTTATGATTTAACTATCAGTTTCACATACTTGGTACTGTTAGATCGACTCCTTCGGGGGCCGTTCATGCCGCAGTAGAGTACACCGTAGTTGATCCTCGCCATAGGATCACACCAACAGACGGGAAGCTCCGTTTCTCCGAGGCTTATTCTTCTGTATGTGTTCCCTGAGTTGTAGGTTCTTGTACATTCAGGGGTATGGCGGGGCCCTGTCCCGTCATGGTTGTTGTAAATCTTAGAGGTCTGTAGTGGCGAGTTTGTAAAAGGATTAAACTGCTCGTTTTTATGTATTTATATACGTAAGACAAGCTGTTTTGGTTGGCCTGGTTATATATAATATCTCTTGCTTCATGTCTTGTTTTTATGTTCCGCTGATTTTCTCTGATGTATGACTACTTGGGTGCCCGTAAGGCACGATCCACGCCCCGAACGGTCGTGACAAAAGTGGTATCGAGCGATTAATCCTGGAAAGTGTCTACGCACCGTGTCTAGTAGAGTCTTGATTATCGGTGTATGTGCACCACATCTATAATCAGGAGGCTGCAGGACATTTAGGATTGGTTTCCATTTTTCTCATTCTGAGATAGTGCCTTAGAGATGTGTTGTAAGTTGGACCCCTCTGACGTATTTCGTTTTCACCAGTTATGCCTCCGCGCAAGGCAACCCGCCCAGGGCAAGGCAGCCAAGGAGCTGCTAGTGAGATACTGAGGAGTACGAGGCGCAGCCCGTCATTACGAGATGCTGCTTCAGACGGCGAGTTTTGCGACGCCGCCACCCAAAGAGTTTAGAGCCGCAGCATGGTCGATGAGACCACGCACTCGCACCTTCACCCCACAGGGGCAGGAGTTGGGGTACAAAGAGATGGCCCGCCATCGCCGTGATCGTGGGCCGCATACGAGGATAGGCCGGACGCAGCAGCTCCGTAGCACCCATGGTTCACCCAAGATCGATAGTTTGAGGCTACGGGACTTTACGAGATGTAGCCCGCCGCAGTTCTACGGTCGAGGCACGAGGATGATCCGCAGGAGTTCATCCGGCGATTCTGGATCATGAGAGTGATCAAGGCTTCGGAGACCGAGTCAGTGGTCCTAGGTTCGCATCGGCTGCATGATACCGCAATCGACTGGTTTGATTCGTGGGAGCTGTCCCGGGGAGAGAATGCACTTCCAGCCGTTTGGGACGAGTTTTCGGGGGCCTTTCTTGCACATTTCTTGCCTCCACAGATGAGGAGGGCACGGGCCGACAGATTTTTGATGTTGAGGCAGAACGGGCGTACAGTTCGGGAGTACAATGTGGAGTTCGACTCGTTGGCTCGGTATGCCCCCCAGAGTAGCCGATATGAGGATGCGAGTACACCGCTACGTTAACGGGTTAGATGACTACTTGACAAAGGCTTGTTCGGGTGTAGCTCTTCAGCCGGGCATGGACCTTGCCCGCATGCAGGCTTATGCACTCGAGTGAGGAGCGAGAAATCGACGGAATGACGAAGATCGCCAGAAGAGGCCGTAAGCAGGGTCCTTTGGTGACTTTCGAGGCGGACCGCCTCAGCAGTATACTAGTTTTGTACCTCCGCCAGTGCAGAGTGGTCCTCCACAACCTTCAGGGTATCCGGGGGATTCAGGAGCAGGTCAGAGCTCCAGGGGTTCAGATTTCCAGGGGAGTAGGGGTGTGGGCCAGATGCAGTCACCCCTACCTCGGTGTGGTCGATGTGGTAGACCGCATTTCGGGGAGTGTCGTGGTACCAAGGGAGCTTGTTATTTTTGCGGCCAACAGGGCCATCTGGCGAGACTGTCCGACTGTGGGTAGCGCGGTAGGATAGCACTGACTACGGATCGGGCGGGTTCTTCACCTTCCATAGCTAGGCAGGATGATCATACACCGGCAGGCCACGGCAGAGGTCGCGGTGGAAGTTCCCAGTTTTAGCGGTCCTTTGAACCGCCTATTTTCAGGTATATCCTTAACCCTCTAGAGTTTTATATGTATTGATGTTATGAGGATGTGTTTAGTGTTATAGCTTTGTGCAAAAATGTGATCTAGAAGCCTGGTTAGTGAAAAGGGTAAGCCTGGGGGTGAGAAAATGATGAACCTTAGAATATTACGGTTGAGACCTTAGATATAAGGCCATCTTGAGTACAAGATTTTTGCGGGTGATCTTTGTCAGAATGTATAAGTATACGTGGGGTAATTGTGGAAAAAATTCCTTGGGTAGTGTAAAATGGAAGTGGTAGCTTTCATGACCTGTATAGGTAAGATTGTTCCGGATCGGGAAACAAGAGCTTGATGCGTTAAGTGGGTCGGGTTGGGGCCATGTTGCGGGCCAACTCGCGCTGCTTGGGGTGGGTCAGCTCGTGGTCCCGCCAGCGGTGGTAGGTCACGAGGATGCTAGGCCCAAGTTTAGTTGACCATCGTATGAGTTCGTGGGTGTGTTCGACCAGAAGCGGATCATAAAGGCCGGGAATGGCCTTAGGGAAGATTGAGGCTAGTAAGATGACCAAGTTTGGAGGTGTGACTCCAAAGTTTTGAGAACTGAAGCGATGACTGAAGTGTAGTACGTATACTAGAAGAGTTCAAGTGTTCGGGAAGGGCACGACGAGTAAGGAAGGAAGAGGACGTGTGTTATTACGTGTCCAGGTGTGGCGTTGACAACTTGTTAGAGGAACTTTATCGTTATCCGTCTTGAGAAGGAACATTCGGGACGAATGTTTCTAAGGAGGGGAGAATGTTATACCCCGTATTTCCAGAGTATGTACGTAAGGGCGTACGTATAATAATTTAAGCCTTAAGTTTTGGCAAGTTTCGAAATTTGTACACAAGTGCCGAAAAGAATCGTTTTTCGACGAAACGTTTTACTAAACTTGCGAAGGGAAAATTCCGGCTATGTCATTTATAATTTTTGCGGATTTTTCCGAGAGATGAAATATTTTGGACCAACAAGAGGGTGACACTTGTCACCCAAGTGGACGGCAATCCAAGGGGTTTCTTGGCACGTTTTTGTGCTCTTTTTTTGTCAAGGATTAGGTAGGATATTTTGGTGGTAGATGGATAAGGTGTACTTGGCTTAATCTTGGCCTTACACTTGCCTAACACTTGGATTGATCTTGGCCATTGGTTGGCCTTTGCTTGACCTATAAATACCCCTCTAGTTGATGAACTTCTTCATCCTAAAATCATTTTCCAAGTCTAAAAATCCCTCCCCCTTGGTGAAGTTGTGTGCGTCCTACACCCCCTTTTGAGAAGCTTTGACCAGAGGGTACCCCTAGCCTAGTTGTTTTCGTATAATACCCCCCTTTGTGGTATAAAAATACTCTCCAAGTATTGTTATAATGCCCAAATACTCTAGCCCATATACCTTGTAGTACTTTCCAAAGTTACCTCTATACGTAGAGCCCGAAAATACCATTATACTTTCCTTTAGCCACTAAACGAAACCCTAAGGAAAACCTTCATAGTCGGTTGAAGTGTTAAGTAGAAGTTGCGTAGAACTTCTAAGGGGTTGTTTGGAGCGGATTGGAGCACTCGGAGTAGGAGCTAAACGTTGCTCAGGATCGACATTAAACTCGGATAATTTTGGGCTCATCGAGGTAAATACTACTGTCCTTCTATTGTAATTGGGAATTACATACAGTAGTTGTATAGAAATGAATATAAGATTCATAGAAGAGAATTGAACTATAATGAAGGATATTACGTAAAAGACTTGAACCAAATCACATCGTAAGAATATAAGTAGAAGATTTAATCGTACTTACATAGACTGTATTTTACAAAGATGGCGATAACCTTTATTGGTTGAATGTTCTGCGAGTAGCATGAACTACTTGGAAGGTGGACAAGGCTAGCCGAGTTATAGCCGTGAGCGCTTTTGCTTATAGTCGATAATCGTCGCGAGGTATGTGATTCTTCCTATACTCTTGAGCATGAAGTATTTTAAAAGAATACATATAGTACGCAGACGTCGTGTGGCAATGTCTTTTGACTTAAGCCTGAATAATATGTATATATAATATGGTAGATGTACGTGTGCTAACTGAATATAGTTGTACGGCAATGTCTTTTGACTTAAGCCTGAATAATAAGAACCTTGAAATATTTTAAAAGAAATATAGATATAGTACGGTAGACGTACGTGTGTTAACTGAATGTAGTGTTACGGCAATGTCTTTTGACTTAAGCCTGAATAATAAAGAATCTTGAAGTATTTCAAAAGAAATAAGAAACCTTTTTGAAAGAAAAGTAATAATTGGTTTTAAAAACATAAGAGTTATACTAGCTTTATGGGAAGTTAGGTATAACGTCTTAAGAGAGATAAAAAGAATGGTTTACTGATTTTTAGAAGTTAAGAGACTTAATCTTAAAAGATAAGAGACTTGACTTAATTGTATTGATATGAAGTTTGTTAACAATGTGAAACCTCATTTGTGAGTAATGGGTACTTGGTTTTAAAAGGAATAATGTTTTACTGATTTCGGAAATCAGAATGAGTATCGACAAACCACGGCAGCGTTAATAAAGGAAAATGTAATGAATAATGAAGTATTATTAAAACCAGTAGAAACCTCCATCTGCATAGAAACTAAGATGAGACAAAATGATATTACATTTCCTAGATCATGGCTGCTTAATAAGATTGATTATGAATAAGAATAACCTACACTCATATAAGGCATATGTTACTCAAAGGTTTTAAAAGAGATTAAGACATTGAACTATGAAACTTTTCTAAAATAAAGAGCCTTGAGTAATTGAAATTAGGCAAACTGGAACCTTAGGGAAAAGAATGTGGTTAAAAAGGAAAGTGTTTTGGTTTACCTAAAAATGTGAGTCACTCTATTTTATACTACGGGTATCGGGTGACATTTATAAAAGGAATGGATCTCTTTAAAAAAGGAATTTAACGTACGTAGTACTTTAGGTTAAAACCCGACTTTGATCTGAAATGGAAGTACCTTGAGTTGTTGTATAACTTGCCTATGCTTGTTGTTGTGTAACTCGCCTATGCTTGTGGTGATAGACTTTGTTATGCAAGAATTGTGTTTCTATACTACCGCGTCTCTCGATGGAGGGCCGGTTGACTTGTTGAGAGCTTACTTGACGCATCGGCAGCGACTAAGCTTCCACGTATGCTTCCATTATTATTGTTACACGCATGTCTACACCGATGTAGAATTCGGGCATGTGGCTACGCGCGTGGTTGATTACCCGATATATGGTTATTATTGTTACATGGACGTGTCTGCACCGATGTAGAATTCCGGGGGCATGTGGTCATGCGGCAGGGTTGATTACCCGATATATGGTTATTATTGTTACATGGACATGTCTGCACCGATGTAGAATTCCGGGGGCATGTGGCCATGCGGTAGGGTTGACCGCCCAGTATATTGTTGTTGATGTTACATGGACATGTCTGCACCGATGCAGAATTCCGGGGGCATGTGGCCATGTGGCATTATTATTGTTATTGCATCATGGACATGTCTACACCGATGCAGAATTCCGGGGGCCTGCGACCATGATGCGAACATAATTGATGTTGTGGGCGTGAGACCCATAGTTATATATTGAGTGATGACTTTGAGGGCGTGAGTCCCGACTTGATCGCTTATGTTGTATCTTGATTTTGGTTATCATACATGTCTCACGCTTTATATAGATCGTTATGATTTAACTATCGGGCCACATACTTGGTACTGTTATCGACCTCCTTCGGGCCGCGTTCATGCCGCAGTAGGAGTACACCCAGAGTTGATCCTCGCCATAGGATCACAATTCAACAGATTGGGAAGCTCCGTTTCTCCGGAGGCTTATTCTTCGGTATGTGTTCCCTGAGTTGTAGGTTCTTGTACATTCAGGGGTATGGCGGGGCCCTGTCCCGTCATGGTTGTTGTAAATCTTAGAGGTCTGTAGTACTGTTGTGGGCAGGTTTGTAAAGGATTAAACTGTTCGGGTTTTTATGTATTTATATACAGAAGGCAACTGTTTTGGTTGGCCTGTTTATATATAATATCTCTTGCTTCATGTCTTGTTTTTATGTTCCGCTGATTTTCTCTGATGTATGACTACTTGGGTGCCCGGGTAAGGCACCAGTCACGGGCCCCGGAACGGGTCGTGACAATACATGTGGAGTGCTATGTTCGGTTAGCATTGTGTAAGTTGTGATTAGAAAACATGGGTAGTTGAAAAGGGTAAGTCTGGGGACGAGAAAATGGGGAGCCTTAGAATTTATAACAGTTGGTCTTTGTCGAAGTACTTGGTATGCGTGATATATATTGTGGGATAATTCCATGGGTAGCGTGAGATGGAAGTGGTAGCTTTCATGGAGTGAACTGGTAAGATTGTTCCGGGTCGGGGAACGAGAGTTTAGTACGGCTGGCCTGTTGAGGCCATATCGTGAGTCAACCCGCAGGCCGGAATGTGGTGGGGTCAGTTTGAGGTGGTCCCGCTAGATGATAGGGTCACGAGGGTGTTAAGCCCAAGTTAGGTAACCATCATACGAGTTCGTGGATGCGTTCGACCAGTAGTAGGGCCGATGGGGTCAGCCCATCTTGTCTTTTAGTCGATCGCTTTACGGCGAGGGTTATGCGAGATGTTGTATATCGAAAGGTTGTAAGCGTCGCACGATTCCTACTTTTATTTTATGGCGGCAATGGAGCCCGCTTATGGCTATTTCTTTTCGGAGGTTTTACCAGCGGGTTAGGAACTCGTGAGTCTCAAGATTGCATTCACCCCGCCGACGGACGAACAACGCGTTTTATCCAGACATTTGAGGATAGGTTACGGGCCGGTGTTTTGATTTCAGGGGTAGCTGTGAGGATTATTTGCCTCTTTTTGAGTGAGTATTATATAGCTACCATTTTAGTATTTGGATGGTGCCTTATGAAGCCTTGTATGGGCGGAAGTGTAGGTTGCCGGTCGATTGGTTCGATGTTGGCAAGGTTCAGATAATTGGTCCCTACTTGATTCAAAGGACGCGGTGGAAGCTTATCCGTAAGAGGTTTTTAGCATTCGAGTCAGCGAGTCGCGGGAAATCGGCGTCGACATTTGGAGTTCAGGTTGACGGTGGGTCTTCTTGAAGGTACCACCCCGGAAGGGTGTGACGAGATTTGGAAAGCAGGGGAAACTTAGCCCGAGGTACTTTGGGCATTTTCAGATCATTGGTAAATAGGGGGCGACACGTGTCACCCCCCCCCCCTTGAGACCATGTGGGCCGATTGTTGTGTGTGTGTGTTGGACGGTTTTGAGTGGGACAAGTGGTTGGCCAACTACCCACACACATGTACCCCATCCTCACCACACACTTGCCTAGATCTTGGCCATTGATTTTCCTATAAATACCCCATTGATTTCAAGACTTCTTCATCCACTTAAATGTTTCTAAGTCACAAAATTCCCTCTCAGGTAGCTCTGCCCAAATCCCCTTTGTAGAAAAATTCTTCAAGTGTTGGTATAGCCCCAAATACCTTAGCATAGTATTCCTAGTAGTATTCCAAAGTTATTTCAATACTAGAAGCCTGAAATTCTACTTTATTCCTTTAGTCGAAAAACGGTTCCTAGAAAATCTTCATAGCTTAGATGAAGTGTTAAGAGAAGTTGTTTGGAAACTTCTGGGTTGCTTGGAGCCGGGTTGGAGCGTCAGGAATTGGAGCTAAACATTGCTCAGGATCGACTTATATCTTGGATAATTTTGGGCTTATCGAGGTAATGATCTTTGTCCCCCTATTGTAATTGGATATTACATGTTGTAGTAATGTATAGTTGAGTATACTATATGTAGAATTAATATGGATAAGAATTGAATCAGATTTACATAGACCGTATTTACTGATAGACTTATAGTATTATTGTGGAGTAGAATTGTACACGCCCGTTAGGCGGTAACCCCATCGGGATTGTTGGTTTGGTAGCAGCCTCGTTAGAGAGGAGATTTATGTGGTCATGCGGGAGGTCTTTGCTAAATTTTCCGTAGAATAAGGAATCTTTTATCTAGAATTATTCTACGAAGAGATCTAGAGGTTGATAGATGTTTTTTGGCCTAGATAGGTTGACGTACTACGAGTAGCGTATTCTACTTGAAGGGTGGAAAAGGCGAGCAAGGTTAGAGTACTTTGGAGCGTTTTGCTAATTGTCGATAATCGTCGCGAGGTATGTGAACCTCTTCCTATCTTTTCTAGCATGATTGTTGTGAACTATGTAGTACGGTAGACGTACGTGTGCTAACGAGTTTTGGTTGGGTTAAAACATAAGGTGTTATAATAGCTTTATGAGAAGTTAGTTATAACGACTTTATGTAGGTAAAAGAATGGTTTATTGATTTTAGAAGTTAAGAGACTTGATCTTAAAAGATAAGAGACTTAACTTGTAAATGACGTTTTATGAAATGTTAAGGACTTGAATTTTGTTAAAAAGTTGTGAAACCTCATTCGTGAGTAATGAGTACTTGGTTTTTAAAGAATAAGGTTTTACTGATTTCGGAAATGAGAATAAGTAGCGAACAAACCACTGCAGCGTTAATAAAGGAAAATGTATTGACAAATAATTAATTATATTAAAACCAGTAGAAACCTCCATCTGCATAGAAGCTAAGATAAAACAAAATTGTATTACATTTTCTAGATCATGGTTGCTTTAATAAGATTGTTATAAACAAGAATAACTACTCACACATAAGACATATGTTACTCAATTGTTTTAAAAAGAGATTACGTTATTTGATTAAGACTATGAACTATGAAATCTTTCGAAAATAAAAGACTTGAGTATTTGAAATTAGGCAACTTGAACTTTTGGAAAAGAATGTTGTTACTTGATTTTAAAAAGGAAAGTGTTTTGATTTAAAAGGAAAGTATGGTATTATCTTAATCATGCCTTAAAAGAGAGTTTAAATGTTATGGCGATTCTACCCCGAGTCCACGGATGGACCGAATGTATTCCACACGATTTGACACCGAGTCCACGGGATGGACCGAATGTATTCCACACGATTTGACACCGAGTCCACGGGATGGACCGGGAATGTATTCCACACGATTTGACACCGAGTCCATGGATGGACCGAATGTATTCCACACGATTTGACACCGAGTCCACGGATGGACCGGGAATGTATTCCACACGATTTGACACCGAGTCCATGGGATGGAACGAGAATGTATTCCACACGATTTGACACCGAGTCCATGGGATGGACCGGGAATGTATTCCACACGATTTGACACCGAGTCCATGAGATGGACCGGGAATGTATTCCATACGATCCGACACCGAGTCCATGACGGGCCGAATGTGACCATGCGATTCCACCTCGAGTCCCAGGATGGGCCGAGACATGTTATACGATCACACGATTTACACCTAGACCGCTTGGCAGGTGAGGAATGAGTTCTACGTACGAGGATGACTTTGAGGCGTGAGTCCCCGACTTGACATGATCGCTTTTATGTTGTGAATCGTAGTTTGGTTATCATACATGTCTTCTGCTTTATATGATCGCCATGATTTCATTTACTGATTTTTACGCTTTCACATACTTGGTACTGTTATCGACCTCCTTCGGGGCCGCGTCATGCCGCAGTAGAGGTACACCCGCCGCCGATCCTCGCCATAGGATCACAAGCGTTGGGAAGCTCCGCTTTCTCGAGGCTTATCTTTCGTATAGTCCTGTCGTTGTAGTACTTACATTCGTGGTATGGCGGCCCCGTCCGTCGTTGTTGTTATAACATTCTTAGTGGTCTGTAGTACTGTTGTGGGCAGAGTTTGAAAAAGGGATGTAACTGTTCGGGTTCAAGTTTTATTTATATATTCAGAAAGGTAACCATTTTGGTTAGCCTGTTTTCTTATTTCATTATTGTATATCTTGTTTCATGTGTAAGTTTTCATTTCCGCTGATTTTCTTTGATGTTGTATCACTAGGGTGCCCGGGGTATCACACCAGTCACGGGCCCGGGGTCCGGTCGTGACAAATTTCTAAAGGTGTAGTAACTTATTTTGAAAAATAGACATGCATTGATACTACGGGTGTTAGTATCTTGGGGCTTTATATAAAAAGGAGTCTTTTGAAAAGAATGGACGTACGTAGTACTTTGGCTTGTTTAAATGAGAATTATTCTATTTGTGCCTTGATAGTACTTTGGCTTGTTTAAATTAGAACTATTCTATTTGTGCCTTGATAGTACTTTGGTTTGTGTAAAAACATGGTAATTGTCTTGGTTTATGTTAAAAGGAAAGACATGGTATTGTCTTGGTTTATGTAAAAAGGAAAGACATGGTAATTGTCTTGGTTTGTGTAAAGGCATGGTATTGTCTTGACTTATGTAAAAAAGAAAGGCATGGTGTTGTCTTGGTTTGCTAAAATGATTGTTATTCATTTTATAAATAATGGTCAAGAATGGTTTGCTTGCATATGGGTTGCTCATATAGACATTCGTGCAAGTGTCATATTTCCACATCTCTGCGTCCCTCCATAAAGGGCCGGCAACTTGGCTCAAAGGATATCATGGGGTAGCTCCCCATGGTGGTGAGTGGTACACACTCACGATGGGTCGGTATTTGACTCGGGCGGGTTAAATTCTCGGGATATATATAAGCCATGGATTAGCTATCTGTGATGCGAGTATCGTGTACCGATGACTCATTGCGGGTCCACATGACCTATGCGGGTGAAATAGTCCCTTGCGGGTGAAATAGTCCCATGATAGGTTGCATTATAACACAGAGGGTGGTTGACCCTGGCACGGCCTTCATGCTTTGAAACGGTAGTGATGTCATTAATGAAAGGGTGCAGTGTGTTTATGACTTAAAGTGGCACAGTTGGTCTCATTGTTAAAATCATAACTTAAAAGATAAAAATGATTGCATTACTCTCATGATTGCAAGGTTCAGTGTGCTTATTGATGTTATATTATATCATGAACTGCCGTTAGTGAGGAAAGATTCCACGGGCATGATTGATATTATGGGCGTGAGACCCATGGTTATATTTGAGTAATGACTTTGAGGGCATGCGTCCCTGATTTGACATGACTGCTTATGTATTGTGTACTGTAGTTTGGTTATCATACATGTCTCCTGTTTTGTATAGACTGTTATGATTACATTAGAGTATTTTTAGTTGCACATACTTGATACATTCTTCGTACTGACCTCCTTCGGGGGGCTGCGTTCATGCCGCAGGTTTAGGTACACAGTTTGGTGATCTGCAGGTGTAGGACCCTGCTCAGAGTTTTTGGGATAGCTCCATCTGTTCAGGAGTTTATCATTTTGGTATAGATCCTTCAGTACAGGATTTGTACAGATATAGGTACGGCGGGGCTTTGTCCCGTCATAGTTCAGTAAAACTCTTAGAGGTCTGTATTCATATGTGGGATTGGACTCATGTACAGTGTAGTACCTTGTTATTATTTATATTATATGGCAGCCTTGTCGGCTTTGCCCTTGCATGTTCGTTGGTTTTAAAGAAAAAAAACGAGGTGTTATTTAGTTCTGCGGTTTACTTGTGTCAGTTAGGTAGAAGGTGCCGGGTAGGCACCGATCCACGCCCGGGTTCGGTGTGACAAAACCTCAGGTTGTCACGACCCAACCCCGGTCGCGCTGATCGTACCTACCGGTACCCGTCAGTATACATCGAGAGAATAGCAATGAACATACATAACACCTAACTTATAATAAGGTAAACATCACTGGCCAGCCGACAAGGCCGCCTTCCATAAAATAACTTAATCGAAAGTGAAACAGTACAACTTATTCTTACAGCCCAAACCACAAACGTGACTACAGACCTCTAGGAATAACAACTGTGGCGGGACAGGGCCCCACCATACCCCCTGAATGTACAAAAGTCTATAACCTCAGAGAATCATACCAAAAAGACAAAGCCTCCGGAGAGATGGAGCTTTCCAAGAACTGAACAGTGATCCTAAGAGTGCGGATCGCCAGTTACGTATCTCGACTGCGGCATTTAACGCAGCCAAGGGCGAGGTCGATAACAGGTACCAAGTATGTGAAACTGAAAATACTGTAATGAAATCATAATAGTATATATAAAGCAGGAGACATGTATGATAGCCAAACTACAGTACACAACATATACGCAGCCATGTCAAGTCAGGGACTCACGCCCTCTAAGTCATCACTCAAATATAACCATAGGTCTCATGCCCATAATATCAATCATGCCCGTGGAATTCCTTCCTCACTGTCGGCAGTCTATGATATAACAACACCAAGGAGTACACATGAACACTAGATCCCACCTGTGTCATAAGAACCGTACGAGGCAAGTACGAAGGCATAGCTACCAGATCCACCCTGCATCCTCAACTGACCGGGGCAAGTACGAAAGCCAACTACCAGATCCACCCGTACCAACAATACTAATTACCTGAATCACGAAGCTGACCGGGGCAAGTACGATAGCCTCTACCAGATCCACCCTGCGTCACATCGCTGACCGGGGCAAGTACGCAGGCTAACCACCAGATCCACCCTGCATCATGCAACTTCGCCCTATCACTGACCGGGGCAAGTACGAAAGCCAACTACCAGATCCACCCTGCATCACGTCTCTGACCGGGGCAAGTACGAGGGCTAACTACCAGATCCACCCTGCATCAGTAGACCTCATGGAGAGCTAGTCCATGGAATAACACTATCAACAGGGAGTGAACCCTCATCATGGCCGCATACCCTTGGAATCCTCCATCACTGACGGTACGTCCAAGTAGACTCATAACTACATGCTTTTAATTCGAATTGCAATACCATGTCTTCACATAAACCAAGACAACTACCATGCCTTCTTTTCACATAAAGCAAGAGAATCCTTATTTAAGCAAGCCAAAGTACTTATCAAGGCACATATAGAATAATTCTCAATTAAACAAGCCAAAGTACTATCAAGGCACCAATAGAAAAATTCTCAATTAAACAAGCCAAAGTACTATCAAGGCACAATTAGAATAATTCTCAAATTAAACAAGCCAAAGTACTATCAAGGCGTGTTTATTTTTCAAAGTAAGTTACTACACCTTTAGAAAACTCATTTCAAAGCTTGAAACCAAGTAACTTCAATTTTTCACAATCTAGGCAACTTATGCCCATTAATCAAATTAGACAACTTTCTTAACCTTCCATAAAGTTATTATAACCAACTTTCCATAAAGCCGTTATACTAACTTTATGCTTTAGAAATTAAGACATTCTTATCCTTTCATAAGGCCGTTATAACTAACTTCCCATAAAGCCGTTATAACTCCTTATAAACCATTTCGTTCTTTTACTAACCAAGAGACTTATACTTTAAACAAATTTACACAATTTTCAAAATACTTCAAGCCTCTTATCTTTAGAATAATTCAATACTCAATACTTTCACACCAAGTACTCTATACTTCTTTATGTCAAGAAATCCTTGTCTACCTTATTTAGGAAAAACCACTCCTCAAGAACAAGCGGGTTAACTTCTTAACCCAACCAACTTAGACATTTTCTTAAAACAAGTCAAGTATAACAAAAGAATTTACTTCATTTAAAACACGTACGTCTACCGTACTATATAGTTATAACTACTCATGCTCAAGGGATAAGAAAGTTTCCACATACCTCTTCGGTCAATCCACTTGCTAAGCCCAAACCACCGCAAGTAATATGTCAACCTATAATAACCATGATACATTTATTAACCTCTAATTTCAAATGTTGAAATAATCTAAGTTCAAAGCCACTAAATTATATGGAAAATTGGGCAGCATTTCCTTTGTTACTACATACTTTGCCACCTTTTTAAGGTCCGAATTCAACATCCAAATTGTTATACCCCGTATTTCCAGAGTATGTATATGAGGACGTACGTACAATTGTGTAAGCCCAAATTAGGATTAAGGACGAAATTGTGCACACCCAACGAAAAGAATTGTTTTTCCGACGAAAAATTTTCCGAACCTTGTAAGGGAATTTTACATTTTCAAGAATTTATTTATTTCAGATTTTTCTGAGAGATAAAATATTTTGGACCAACGAGAGGGCGACATGTGTCACCCTCAAGTGGACGGTTTGGTGAGGGAATTCTTGGCACGTTTTTGCCATGTAAAAGGCCTTAAACATTTAGTCAAAGTTTTGCTAGATATTTGTGGAGTAGATAGATAAGGTTGCACTTGTCCAAATCTCCACCACACACTTGCTTTAATCTTGGCCTTTGAAGGTCCTATAAATACCCCCCCTAAGTTGCAAGAATTCTTCATCCACTAAACATTTTCCAAGTCTCAAAAACTCCTTCCCCCTCTTGATAGCTTTCGTCCAAACACCTCCCCCCCTTCCTTGTGTTCTCGCCGAAACACACCCCCCCCTTTGGTAGAAAAATATTCTCCAAGTATAGTTACTATTCCAAAATACCTTAGCCAAATACCTTGTAGTATTCCAAAGTTACCTCTATACTAAAAGCCCGAAAATACTACTTTATATCCATTAGTCACAAAACGAAACCCTAGGGAAATCTTTATAGTGGGTTGAAGTATTAAGTAGAAGTTGTTTAGAAACTTCTAAGGGTTTCTTGGAGCTATCGGGCGCAAGTGCATAGGAGCTAAACCTTGCTCAGGATCGACATATATCTTGGATAATTTTGGGCTTGTCGAGGTAAATATCTTGTCCTTCTATTGTAATTGGAAATTACATACTGTAGTAGTATAGAAATGAGTATAAGATATATAGAAGGATGGTATAAAAGAAGAGAATTGAACTGTACTTACATAGGACTGTACTTACAGTAGACTTGTGTAGTTTGACGGGTAGGGAAGTGCTGCCCAATTTTCCGTATAATAGAGAACCATCTGCTTAGAATATTCTACAGTGTAGTCTAGACGTTGATAGACGTATTTGACTATTATAGGTTGATACTCTGCGCGCGACATATTCGACTTGGCAGGTGGATTTCGCCGAAGAGGTATGTGATTCTTCCTATCCTCTTGAGCATGATATTTTAAAATATATATATTGTACGGTAGACGTACGTGTGTTAACTGAACATGGTTTTACTTGATGACTTTTGACTTGAGTCTAAATAATAAGAACCTTGAAGTATTTCAAAAGAATTATGAATCATTTTTGAAAGAAGAGTAATACTTGGTTTTTAAACAAAAAGCTTAAGAGTTATACTAACTTTATGGGAAGTTAGGTATAACGACTTAAGAAAGATAAAAGGAACGTTTTACTTATGTGTTTATGAAAGACTTGTATTGATTTCTGGAAAGTATAGTAAGATGGTTTGATGAGTAGACATATTATGATGCTATGTGTGTTAGTGTCTTGTAACGTTTGTATAAAGAGGTTATTCTTATTGTGCTTATGTTGTTTAACGATAAGCCGTTATGTTAGTATTGTACCACTCACCTCTTGACATGTTATACCGGGGGTTAAGCTGCCCCCCGATGCGAGGGATGCCTCATGCGGGTCCAGGGGACCTATGCGGAGCTACGAGAGTTCCAGGTTAGTGTGCGAGGAATACCTCATGCGGTCTATGTGGCCATGCGGACTACGAGAGTCCAGGACGATGCCGAGGAGTAGCTACCCTCGATGCGGGGAATACCTACGCGCCTAAGTGGCCTATGCGATCGCGAGTCCAGGATTAGGCATGCATAATGATACTATGGGCGATTGGCCTTGCTTCGATCATACGCTGCCTAGAAAAGACCTGTTACAGTTTACCTGTTATTGCTCTTGTTTGTGATGTGGCACTATGTGCAGTTAACTCGGTTGTTTTCATACATACTTGTGAATTGGTTTTATAAAATGTTAAGGTTTTATATATGTATATATTTGTACCTTACAGTTTCACATACTTGGTACTTGTTGTACTGACCTCCTTCGGGGGGCTGCGTTCATGCCGCAGGTAAGGGAAAGCGGGTGGTAGATCCGCATTTCTAGGATCCTTACTCTGGTGTCAGGAGCTCCATTTCTCCGGAGGCTCGACTTTTGGTACGACTCTCCCTGGTGATGTAGATATTTTTGTACATTCAGGTTATGGCGGGGCCCTGTCCCGCCATAGTTGTTTACTTCCTTAGAGGTCTGTAGTCCTGGTGTAAAGTTGGGATGTAACTGTTCACTTTTGATATGTATATACATGCCGCAAGGCAATCTTTTCTTGGATAAACTGTGTCTCTTTTACATTGGTTTCATGTCTTGTTTTTATATTCCGCTGATTACTCTGATGTATGACTACTTGGGTGCCCGGGTAAGGCACGGGCCCGGGATCAGGTCGTGACAAAAGTGGTATCAGAGCAGTTAATCCTCGGAAAGTGTCTACAGACCGTATCTAGTAGAGTCTTGATTATCGGTGTGTTGTGCACCACACCAATAATCAGGAGGCTATAGGATATTTAGGATTGGTTTCCATTCTTCTCACTCTGAGATCGTGCCTTAGAGTTATGTTATAAGTTGGACCCCTCTAACGTATTCCTTTTCTGTATCATTTATGCCTCCGCGCAAGGCAACCCGAGCCCAGAAGGGCAAGGCAGCCGAGAGAGCTGCTAGTAGGACACAGAGGGTCACGAGGGCCCAGGCCCAGTCTATACCCGAGGCGATACCTCAGACGGCGAGTTCCACGACGCCGCCGGCCCCAGCAGGGTTTAGAGCCGCAACAGTGGCTGATGAGACCACAAGACTGCGCCTCGCCCCACACCGGAGCGAGGAGATGGGTTACTGAGAGATGGCCCGCCATCGCCAGATCGTGGGCGACACGAGATAGTTGGATGCGCAGCCCAGCCTGGCCCAGCAGTACCCATGGTTCACCCGAGGCCGGATAGTTTGAGGCTACGAGATTTCCTGAGTTGCAGCCCGCCAGAGTTCTACGGGTCGAAGCCTGAGGATGATCCGCAGGAGTTCATCCGGCGATTAGCTGGATCGCGAGTGATCAAGGCTTGAGACCGAGTCCGTGATTCGGTTCAGACGGCCGCGTGATACCGCGCCGATCGGGTTTGATTCGTGGGTGTTATCCCGGGGAGAGCATGCGCCTCCATCAGTATGGGACGAGTTCTCTGAGGCATTTCTCACTCATTTCTTGCCTCCGCAGATGAGGAGGGCACGGGCCGACAGATTTTTGATGCTGAGGCAGAGAGGGCGCACAGTTCGGGAGTACAACGTTGAGTTCGATTCGTTTGCTCGATATGTCCCTGCGCTAGTAGCAGACATGGAGGACCGAGTGCACCACTATGTCACCGGGTTAGATGATTATTTGGCAGAGTCTTGCTCAGGCGTGGCTCTTCAGCCGGGCATGGACATTGCCCGCATGCAGGCTCATGCACTTGGATGCGAGGAGCGTAGAGGCCGACGGGTTGACAGATATCAGCAGAAGAAGGCTAGGACGACAGGATCTTTTGGTAGCTCTCGGGGTGGACGGCCTCAGCAGCAGTCTAGATTTGCACCACAGCCATCTCAGAGCACTCCTACACCGTCTTCAGATGCCGAGTATTCGAGGGCGCACAGGGCCCTAGGACTTCGGACTTCCAGGGTAGCAGGGGTGCTAACCGATCGAAGTCCTCTCAGTGTGTCCGATGTGGTAGATTCCATTCTGGGAGTTGTGGTACTGCTACGGGAGTTTGTTTCACTTGCGGCCAGCAGGGTCACTTTGCGAGAGACTGTCCGACTGCGCTGGATGGTAGGGGTCACCACGTGGTCTTTTGCCGGGTCTTCATCTCCTACAGTTACTCGCCCCGGAGGGCAGGGTACTCATGGACCAGCAGGTCGCGGCAGAGGTCGTGGCGCGGGTCCCAGTTCTAGCGGTCCTCAGAACCGCATTTATGCCCTGTCCAGCCGCCAGGACCAGAAGGCATCGCCGGATGTCGTCACATGTACCTTATCAGTTTCTTGTTGTGACATGTATGCCTTGATAGATCCGGGTTCTACTCTGTCCTATATATCTCCCCTTATTGCTAGTAGGATAGGGATAAAGCCTGAGTCCATAGACCCTTTCGAGGTAGCTACGCCAGTGGGTGATTCGGTGGTAGCTCGGTGGGTATATAGGGCTTGCCCGGTGTCTTTATGCAGTCGTCAGACCCTAGCCGACTTGATAGAGTTGGATATGACCGATTTCGATGTGATCATGGGTATGGATTGGTTAGCTTCTTGCTACGCCAATGTGGACTGCAGGGAGAGTGGTGCGGTTCGATTTCTGGGAGCCGTTATTGAGTGAGGAACACCGTGTCGCCGGTGGTAGATTTATTTCTTACCTCAAGGCTAGGAAGATGGTGTAGAAGGGGTATATCTACCATCTCATTCGGGTATTTGATACTGAGGCTGCGGTACCAGATTTTCGGCCCAAAGAGTCGAGAGTTCCCGGATGTGTTTCTAGACGACTCCCGTATCCTCTTGAGAGAGATAGAGTTTTGTATCGATGTCTTTGCGGACACTCGGCCTATTTCCATTCCGCCATACAGAATGGCACCTGCCGAGTTGAGAGTGTTGAAGGACCAGCTGAGAGATTTGCTGGAGAAGGGCTTCATCAGACCTAGTGTTTCTCCCTGGGGAGCGCCGGTATTGTTCGTGAAGAAGAAGGACGGGACGCTGCGCATGTGTGTTGATTACAGGCAGCTGAACAAGGTGACTATTAAGAACAGATACCCCCTTCCCAGGATAGATGATTTGTTCGACCAGTTGCAGGGTGCGAGATGTTTCTCCAAGATTGATCTGCGGTCGGGCTATCATCAGGTATGAGTTAGAGAGGCGGATGTCCCTCGGACTGCATTCCGGACCCGATACGGGCACTATGAGTTCAGGGTTATGTCTTTCGGTTTGACCAATGCTCCGGCGGTATTTATGGATTTGATGAACCGAGTGTTCAAGCCATTTTTGGATACGTTTGTGATAGTATTCATCGATGACATCTTGGTTTATTCTCGCTCAGAGCAGGAGCATGCGGAGCATTTGAGGACTGTGCTGAGAGTTCTTCAGGACCAGCAGTTGTATGCCAAGTTTTCCAAATGTGAGTTTTGGTTAACTTCGGTGGCATTTCTTGGGCACATTGTCGGGGCTGATGGTATTCGGGTGGATACGGCCAAGATCGAGGCAGTCAGGAGTTGGCCTAGACCTACTACTCCGGCAGGTGCAGCCTTTCGGGCCTTGCGTTACTATCGGAGGTTCGTGGAGAAGTTTGCTTTATTTCGCACCTTTGACCAAGCCGACTCGTAAGGCAACTAAGTTTCGATGGGTGATGCTTGTGGCGGGGTTTCGATTCAAGGAGAGGCTGACAACCTCCCCAGTTCTTACTCTTCCAGAGGGTCTTGACGGCTATGTGGTGTATTGTGATGCGTCAGGCATCGGGCTTGGATGTGTGTTGATGTAGCAGGGTAAGGTTATAGCGTACGCATCCCGACAACTTAAGAAGTATGAGAGAAACTACCCCACCCATGATTTGGAGTCGGCGGTGATTCACGCCAAGATCCGAGGCACTATTTGTATGGAGTTCATGTGGATATTTACACAGACCACAAGAGCCTCCAGTATATCTTTAGCCAGAGGGAGCTGAACTTACGACAGAGACGGTGGCTAGAGTTACTCAAGGATTATGATGTCGATATCCTGTACCACCCAGGGAAGGCCAATGTTGTGGCGTATGCCCTAGTCGTGGTCGATGGGAGTCTATCGGCCAGCCGCAGACGGAGGGCATGGTCCGCGAGATACATCGCCAGCGAGCCTGGAGTCCGATTGATTGGTTACGATAGCGGGGGTTCGAGTTCGAGAGGTTGCCGAGTCTTCCATCGTCGGCGAGGTGAAGAGGGAACAATTTGAGGATCCGGTTTGACATGGTATCGCCATACGGCTCTTCGTGAGGAAGGGTCCTGAGGTAGCACCACGGGTGCTAAGGTTTGAGGGCGTGTTGTGTGTTCCGGATATTTCAGACTTCGCAGCAGGTTCTAGGAAGCACACAGCGTTACTCTATCCATCCGGGGTCGACAAAGATGTACCACGACCTCAGATCAGTGTATTGGTGGGATGGTTTCAAGAGGGACGTTGCAGAGTTTGTGGCTCGGCCCGTGTTGTCGCAGTGAAGGTAGAGCACCGCAGGCCCGTGGATTATTGCAGCGATAGAGATCCCGACCGGAAGTGGGAGGTGATCAACATGGACTTTATCACGAGGTTACCTCGCACCGAGGAAACATGATTCTATCTGGGTTATCGTCGACAGTCGATTTAAATCAGCCCACTTTCTTCCCGGGATGAATTTTTCACCGGGATTATGCGGACTTTACATCCGAGAGATCGTCAGACTGCATGGGGTCCCTATTTCTATCATATCAGTTAGAGGAGGGCAGTTTACGACTAACTTCTGGAGGTCTTTCCAGAAGGGATTAGGGACGCAGTGAGCCCGAGCATCGCATTCCATCCTCGCATGCAGCGACAGCAGAGCGTACTATCCAGACTCTTGAGGATATGCTACGAGCCTGTGTTATATTCCGCTGATTACTCTGATGTATGACTACTTGGGTGCCCGGGTAAGGCACGACCACGCCCGGATCGGTCGTGACAAAAGTGGTATCGAAGCGATTAATCCTCTGAAAGTGTCTACGCATCGTATCTAGTAGAGTCTTGATTATCGGTGTGTTGTGCACCACACCAATAATCAGGAGGCTATAGGATATTTAGGATTGGTTTCCATTCTTCTCACTCTGAGATCGTGCCTTAGAGCTATGTTATAAGTTGGACCCCTATAACGTATTCCTTTTCTGTATCAATTATGCCTCCACGCAAGGCAACCTGGGCCCAGAAGGGCAAGGCAGCCGAGGGAGCTGCTAGTAGGACACAGAGGGTCACGAGGCCTGTGCCCGCCTATACCCGAGGCGATACCTCAGACGGCGAGTTCCACGACGCCGCTCCCAAAGAGGTTTAGAGCCACGAAGTGGTGATGAGACCACAAGACTGCGCCTCAGCCCCACACCGGAGAAGAGGAGATGGGTTACAGAGAGATGGCGCCATCGCCAGATCGTGGCCGCATACGAGGATAGGCTGAATGCGCAGCCGAGCCCAGCCCAGTAGCATCTGGTTCACCCGAGGTCGGATAGTTTGAGGCTACGGGATTTCCTGAGTTGCAGCCCGCTAGAGTTCTACGGGTCGAGGCCTGAGGATGATCCGCCGGCGCCGCGGCGCTGAATCTTCCGCAACTCTACAGATCTTTCGGCACCGCGGCCCTGCCCTACGGCGCCGTGGCGCTGCAACTCCAGCGACCCCTCAGCATATTCGGCGCCGCGGCCCTATGGCTCCTGTCCGAAACACATTTATGTCCGACCGCGCATTGAACTTGCAACTCCCATAACTTTCTACTCCGACGTCCTATCGACGAACGGTCGGTTGTGTTGGAAACTAGACTCAACGAACTACGCACAAGGCCTTTGAAACACCTAGGAGTTCTCAATGTACCGGGTCATAACCCGCCCCAAAGTTGACCAATACCCGTCCGAGATAATCCGTCAACCTATCTTCCGAAAATTTTAAGTCTTACTCCCTTTCGTACGCTCTCATACGCATGACCTGAACTACGGGGTGTAACATTCTCCCCCGCTTAGAAACATTCGTCCCCGAATGTTCTTTTGGGGCCAATCTACTATTCCTCGGTACATCCTCATACTATATACTAATGGAACTTCATTATGCCACCTATGACCCTAAGATATCGCACACGCATACCCATTCACCGTAAGTCAAACAGAAAACGAACCCAAAATATGAACCATTACTACTTACCCCCGTTCACGACCTAATAGAATTGTCCGTTCGTATTTACCAACTTATTCTAACACCTGTACACAGTCTCAATATCCTCTGTTCATAACACTAAATCATACAACAATCCTATTATGCATACTAATCTCTAAAGGGTCAAAGATATACCTGTAACTATTGCTTCACATTCCCTCATGCTCTAATCATGATCCCGCCTGCATTTGCGCATAACAAAAGAAGGAGATGAACCAGCCACTGATCCCGAAGGCTGAATCTCTATATCCGTGCTATCTCTGGTCGGACAGTTCCTCGCATAATGGCCCTGCTGGCCGCATGTATAGCAATTACCCAAACTAGCACGACACTCCCCATAATGGGGCCTACCACATCGACTACACCGAGGTAGAGGTGGCTGTTATACCCCGTAGTTGCAGGGTATGTATGTGAGGACGTACGTACGAGAGTACGGCAGAAATTTTGAAAAGAAAGAAAGATGTGAGTTTTCGACGGAAAAGTTTCCGGTTATTTGTGAAGAAAAAGGTTCGTTAATGGGAATTGGATTCCCAGATTTGGTATTTGGACTTCATAGATTATATTAGAATTTTGAGATTTTATTTCGGAAATGGTCACGGTGGGCCCACGAGAAATTTACGGTTTTGTGGGGCCCGCTTTGTTTTTGAGATTTCCGGTAAATTGGATATTTTCGGAAGACGAAATATTCTGGGCGAATCGGGGGGCGACACGTGTCACCCCCATGTGGCACCCTTGGCCGAAATATTTTTTGTGCACAACACCCGATTAGAGTCGTTTTTCGACGAAACGTTTTACTAAGCTTACGAAGGGAAAATTCCGGCGATGTCATTTAGTATTTTTGCGAATTTTTCCGAGAGACGGAACGTTTTGGACCAACGAGAGGGCAACACTTGGCACCCTCTCGTTGGTGGACTTGAAGGGGCGGCTAGGGCCGAATGGATGGGCAAGTTGTGGTAGATATTTGTGTAGATATTTGTGAGGGATTTGTGGAGTAGGGTTAGGGTGCACTTGGCTAGATCTTGGCCATTGGTTGGCCTTTGGCTTTGCTATAAATACCCCTCCCTTGTGAAGACTTATTCATTCACTCCTCACTTTGTCTAAGTCTTGAAATCCCTCCCTCTCCCTTGTTGTTGCTCTCGTCCAACTCCCTTCTCCCCCTTAGAAAGAGGCCCTTGGCCGAGAACACCCTCCCCTAGCCTAGTTGTGCTAGCCGAGCCTACCCCTTGGTAGAAAGTTGTCTTCCAAGTGTTGTTATAATGCCCAAAATACCTTAGCCTTGTACCTTGTAGTATTCCAAAGTTACCTCTTTACGTAGAGTCCGGAAATACTACCTTTTGTCCTTTTAGTCTCAAACCAACCCTAAGGAAATCTTCAGAGTTGGGTGAAGTATGTGAGTAGAAGTTGGTTAGAACTTCTAAGGGTTGTTTGGAGTGGTTTGAGCGCGTGGAGTGGAGCTAAACCTTGCTCGGGAGCGACATTAAACTCGGATAATTTTGGGCTTATCGAGGTAATTATCTTGTCTCTATTGTAATTGGAAATTACATGTTTGTTAGGATATATAGTTGAAGTATACTATATATGGAACTATACTTAGTATTCGCAATGTCTTTTGACTTAAGCCTCAAGAATCGAATCAATCAGATTTACATAGGATCAGATTGCAGAGACTTGTGTAGAATTGTACACGCCCGGTTAGACGTGTAAACCCCGGTTGGCTTGGTAGCCGCCTCGCGAGGAGATTTACGCTGCATGGGGAGAGTCTTTGCGATTTTCTATAGAAAGATAGAATCTTGTGTTTTGGGGTTAATAGACGTTTGTGAACTTTATAGGTGATAGTACTAAGAGTTGCGTTTTCTACTCGGGAGTGGAAAGGGCTAGCAAGGTTGTAGTACTTGGAGCATTTTGCTTATTGTCGATAAATCGTCGAGGTATGTGAACCTCTTCCTATCTCTTCTAGCATGATATGTGTGAACTATGTAGTACGGTGACGCGTACGTGTTAACTGTTTGATTGTTTTAAAACATAAAGTGTTATAACGGCTTTATGGGAAGTTGGTTATAATACTTTATGTAGGTAAGAAAATGGTTTTACTGATGTTAGAAGTTAAGAGACTTGATCTTATAAGATAAGAGACTTAACTTATTTGTTTTAATGAGGATGTTTGTGTGAAACCTCATTCGTGAGTAATGAGTACTTGGTTTTAAAGGGATAATGTTTTACCGATTTCGAATCGTAATGTGTATCGACAGCACCAACGCAGCGTTAATAAAGGAAAATGTATTGAATAATGATGTGTTGTATTAAAACCAGTAGAAACCTCCATCTGCATAGAAGCTAAGATGAGACAAAATGATATTACATTTTCTAGATCATGGCTGCTGTAGTAAGATCGTTATAAACAAGAATAAACTACTCACATATATGACATATGCTACTAAATTGTTCTAAAAAGGAATCAAGTGATTAAGTTTGGGAACTATGAAACCATTTGAAAATAAGAAGCTTGAGTAATTGAAACTAGGCAACCGAACTTAGGAAAGGAATGTTGTTACTTGATTTTGAAAAGGAAGATGGGTTGGTCATTCTAATACTACGGGTATCGGGTGACTTTTATAAAAGTAATGGATCTCTTTTAAAAGAACTTAACGTATGTAGTACTTTGGGGTTAAAAACCCGGACTTTGGCATAAAATGAAAGTACTTTGAGTTGTGTGAAACTTGCCTATGCTTGTTGTTGTGAAACTTGCCTATGCTTGTGATGATAGTCTTTATTGTACAAACGTTGTGTTTCTGTGTTACCGCGTCTCTCGATAGAGGGTCGGTTGGTAGTTGAGAACTTACTTGACGCGTCTACAGCGACGAGAAATTCCACGCAGTGCGTTCGCTGATAGTATTATTGTTGTTAATCGCTTTGGACATACCGACACGATCGTAGCGCGGGTATGCTTCCATTTTGGTTAAGGTCTTGTAGTTAATCGCTTTGGATATACCGACACGATGCGCGCGCGCGGGTATGTTTCCATTTTGATTATCGCCAGGATTTCCTTGGACATACCGACACGATGCGTGGCGCACGTATCGTCCATTTGGAATGCCGTCCTATTGTTTCCCTTTGGACATACCGACACGATCGTAGCGCACGCGGGTATGCGTCCATTTGGAATGTTGTCTTATTGTTTCCCTTTGGACATACCGACACGATCGTAGCGCACGTATGCTTCCATTTGGATTGTTGTCTTGTTGTTGAGGTCACATGGACATGTCTACACCGATGCATTCCGGGCATGTGGCCATGGGACATTGGTATTATTGTTGCATCATGGACATGTCTACACCGATGCAAGATTCCGGGCATGCGCCATAATGCGAACTCGATTGATGTTGGGCGTGAGACCCATAGTTATATGGAGTGATGATCGCTTTATGTTGTGAATCGTAGTTTGGTTATCATACATGTCTCCCGCTTTATATAGACTAGTATGATTTCATTTACGTGATTGCAGTTCACATACTTGGTACTGTTGTATCGACTCTCTTCGGGGCCGCGTTCATGCCGCAGTAGAGGTACATCGATCGTGGATCCTCGCCATGGATCACAACCAACAGATTGAAGCTCCGCTTCTCGGAGGCTTATCTTTTGCAGTGTTCTCGAGTTGTAGGTTCTTGTACATTCGTGGTATGGCGGGCCCCGTCCCCGTCATAGTCATCAGATATCTTAGAGGTGCAGAGTTGTAAGCGTGGTTGTAAAAGGATTAAACAGTTCGTGTTTTATGTATATACCAAGGCAAATCGCTTTTGGTCAGTCTGCTTATTTTTATATCCCTTGTTAAATGACTCATGTTTTATGTTCGCTGATTTTCTCTCGATGTATGTATCACTAGGTGCCTGTAAGGCACGATGAATGCCCCGAACGGTCGTTACAAAAGTGGTATCGAGCGATTAATCCTGAAAGTGTCTCTGCATCGTGTCTAGTAGAGTCTTGATTATCGATGTGTTGTGCACCACATCTATAATCGTGAGGCTGCAGACATTTAGGATTGGTTTCCATTCTTCTCATTCCGAGATCGTGCCTTAGAGTCATTTGTAAGTTGTACCTCCGACGTATCTCGTTTTTACCGCTATGCCTCCGCGCAAGGCAACCAGAGCCTGGGCAAGGCAGCCGAGGGTGCCGCTAGTGAGATACTGAGGAGTACGAGGCGCAGCCCGAAGACGAGGTTGTGCTTGACGGCGGGTTTCGCGACGCCGCCAAAGACCAAAGAAGTTTAGAGCCGCAGCGATGGTCGATGAGACTACAAGACTGAGCCTCCATCCCACACCGAGCAGTGAGACGGGTCACGCGAGATGGCGATTATTGGCCGTGGTTGTGGCGGATATGGCGACAGCCGACGCAGCAGCCCGGCCCAAAGAGCACCATGGTTCACCCCGAGCGTATAGTTTGAGGCTACGGACTTTCTCGAGTTGTAGCCCGCGAGTTTTATGGGTCGAGGCACGAGGATGATCCGCAGGAGTTCATCCGCAGCTACGCCGATCACGCGGTGATCAAGGCTTCGTAAACCGAGTCTGCGGACCTTTGGTTCGCATCGGCCGCGTGATACCGCCGTCGATTGGTTTGATTCACGGAGCTTTCCCGGGAGAGCATGCACCTCCAGCAGATGGGATGAGTTTTGGGGCTTTCTCACGCACTTCTTGCCTCCGCATGGATGAGGCACGCCGGCGATTTTTGTTACTAAGACAGAGGCGCACCGCCGGGAGTACAATGTCGAGTTCGATTCTTTGGCTCGATATGTCCTGCGCTAGTTGCGAGATATGGAGGATAGGGTGCATCGCTACGTCACCGGCTTGATGATTATATGGCGAATCTTGCGCGGTGTTTCTCTTCACCGCATGGACATTGCCCGCACGCAGCTCATGCACTAGATGCGAGGCACGGAGGGTCGACTGAATGACTGGATCGCGAGAAGAGGCCGATCGCAGGTCCTTTGGTGGTTTTCGAGGCGGACCGCCAAAGAAGAAAGTTAGTTATATACCCCCACCGGCATGCAGTAGTCCTCCACCGCCTTCGTGAGCGTCGTGGCTCCAAGGGTTCAGATTTTCAGCAGAGCAGGGGTGTTAACCACCAAGCCACCCCTACCTCGTTGTGACCATTGTGGTAGACTCCATTTTGGAGAGTGTCGCTAGATTGGGAGTTTGTTTTACATGCGGCCAGCGGCCATTTTGCGAGGAACTGTCCGACTGGAAGCGCGGATGTTACGACTCACCTTCGTGATTCGTGGCTGGTTCATCACCTTTCTACGGCATGCCTGCAGGCGTGCCTATGATTAGAGTGGAGCGGTAGCTTCAGGTATATCCTTAACCCTCTAGATGTTTTGGTATGCTGGTTATGATGGTCTCATTATTGTGTGCTATGTACGGATAGCATTGTGATATGTGTGAGTTAGAATGTATGGTTAGTTGGGAGGATACGTATGGGGGCATGGTAAGTGTAACCTTAGACTATGTCACGACCGAGACCTTAGGGTAAGGTCGCTTGAGTTAAAGATTTATTTTTGACCCTTATCAGAGTAGTAGTATGCGTGGGATTTATTTGTGTGATAAGTCCACGGGTAGTGTGAGATGGAAGTGGTAGCTTTCATGATGTGAATTAGTAAGATTGTTTCGGATCGGGGAACAAGAGTTTGGCGCGGTTGGGGGTCGGGTTGAGGACCATTTGCGGGTCAACCCGTAACCCGGTTTGGGGGTGGGTCTGGGTGGTCCCGCCAGTGGTAGGGTCACGAGGATGCTAGGCCCAAGTTTGTATGATCATCGTATGAGTTCGTGGACGCGTTCGACTGTAGCGGTTCAGAAGGCCGGAATGGCCTTAGGAAGTTTGAGGTTAGTAAGATGACCAAGTTTGGAGGTAGTGACTCCAGAGATTTTCGGGAACGGAAGTAATGACTGAAGTATGGTACGTACTAGAAGAGTTCAAGTGTTCGAGAAGGGCACGACGAGTAAGGAAGGAAGATAACGTGTGTTATTTCGTGGCCAAGCTGTGGCGTTGACAACTTGTTAGAGGAACTTCATCGATATCCGTCTTGAGAAGGACCATTCGACGAATGTTTCTAAGGAGGAGAATGTTATACCCGTAGTTGCAGGGGTATGTATGTGAGGACGCACGCATTTGCAGAGTACGCAGAAATTTTGAAAAGAAAGAAAGATGTGAGTTTTCACTTTAAAAGTTTCCTGTTATTTGTGAAGAAAAAGGTTCGTTAATGGGAATTGATTCCCAGATTTGGTATTTGGACTTCATAGATTATATTAGAATTTTGAGATTTTATTTTCTGAAATGGTCACGTGGGCCCACGGAGAAATTTACTTTGTGGGCCCGCTTTGTTTTTGAGATTTCCAGAATTGGATATTTTCAAGACGAAATATTCTGGCGACCGGGGCGACACGTGTCACCCCATGTGGCACCCGCCGAATTATTTTTGTGCACAACACCCGACAGAGTCGTTTTTCGACGAAACGCTTTACTAAGCTTGCGAAGGGAAAATTCCGCTATGTCATTTAGTATTTTTGCGAATTTTTCCGAGAGACGAACGTTTGGACCAACGAGGGCAACACTTGGCACCCTCTCGCCAGGACTTTCAAGCGCTAGGCCGAATGGATGGGCAAGTGTGGTAGATATTTGTGTAGATATTTGTGAGGATTTGTGGAGTAGGGTTAGGGTGCACTTGGCTAGATCTTGGCCATTGGTTGGCCTTTGGCTTTGCTATAAATACCTCTCCTTGTGAAGACTTATTCATTCACCTCACTTTGTCTAAGTCTTGAAATCCTCCTCTCCTTGTTGTTGCTCTCGCCCAACTCCCTTCTCCCCTTAGAAAGAGGCCCTCGCCGAGAACACCCTCCCCTAGCCTAGTTGTGCTAGCCGAGCCTACCCCCTTGGTAGAAAGTTGTCTTCCAAGTGTTGTTATAATGCCCAAAATACCTTAGCCTTGTACCTTGTAGTATTCCAAAGATACCTCTTACGTAGAGTCCTAAATACTACCTTTGTCCTTTAGTCTCAAACCAAACCCTAAGGAAATCTTCATAGTTGGTTGAAGTATGTGAGTAGAAGTTGGTTAGAACTTCTAAGGGTTGTTTGGAGTGGTTTGGAGCGCGTGGAGTGGAGCTAAACCTTGCTCAGGAGCGACATTAAACTCGGATAATTTTGGGCTTATCGAGGTAATTATCTTGTCCCTCTATTGTAATTGGAAATTACATGTTTGTTAGGATATATAGTTGAAGTATACTATATATGGAACTATACTTAGTATTCGGCAATGTCTTTTGACTTAAGCTCAAGAATCGAATCGAATCAGATTTACATAGATCAGACAGAGACTTGTGTAGAATTGTACACGTCCGGTTAGACGTGTAAACCCCCCCTGGTTGGCTTGGTAGCCGGCCTCAATAGAGGAGGAGATTTACGCTGTTGCGGGGGGGGGAGGTGCTGCCGATTTTTCTATAGAAAGATAGAAACTTGTGTTTTGGGGTTAATAGACGTTTGTGACCTTTATAGGTGATAGTACTAAGAGTAGCGTATTCTACTCGAGGAGTGGAAAGGGCTAGCAAGGTTGTAGTACTTGGAGCATTTTGCTTATTGTCGATAAATCGTCGCGAGGTATGTGAACCTCTTCCTATCTCTTCTAGCATGATATGTGTGAACTATGTAGTACGGTAGACGTACATGTGTTAACGGTGTTTGATTGTTTTTAAAACATAAAGTGTTATAACGGCTTTATGGGAAGTTGGTTATAACAGCTTTATGTAGGTAAGAAAATGGTTTTACTGATGTTAGAAGTTAAGAGACTTGATCTTATAAGATAAGAGACTTAACTTATTTGTTTTAATGAGGATGTTTGTGTGAAACCTCATTCGTGAGTAATGAGTACTTGGTTTTTAAAGGGATAATGTTTTACTGATTTCGGGAATCAGAATGTGTATCGACAGACCACTGCAGCGTTAATAAAGGAAAATGTATTGAATAATGATGTGTTGTATTAAAACCAGTAGAAACCTCCATCTGCATAGAAGCTAAGATGAGACAAAATGATATTACATTTTCTAGATCATGGCTGCTGTAGTAAGATCGTTATAAACAAGAATAAACTACTCACATATATGACATATGCTACTAAATTGTTCTAAAAAGGAATCAAGTGATTAAGTTTGGGAACTATGAAACCATTTGAAAATAAGAAGCTTGAGTAATTGAAACTAGGCAAACTGGAACTTAGGAAAGGAATGTTGTTACTTGATTTTGAAAAGGAAGATGGGTTGGTCATTCTAATACTACGGGTATCGGGTGACTTTTATAAAAGTAATGGATCTCTTTTAAAAGAACTTAACGTATGTAGTACTTTGGGGTTAAAACCCGACTTTGGCATAAAATGAAAGTACTTTGAGTTGTGTGAAACTTGCCTATGCTTGTTGTTGTGAAACTTGCCTATGCTTGTGATGATAGTCTTTATTGTACAAACGTTGTGTTTCTGTGTTACCGCGTCTCTCGATAGAGGGTCGGTTGACTGGTTGAGAACTTACTTGGACGTGCCGGCGATGTGGAGAAATTCCACGCACGCCTCGCTGATAGTATTATTGTTGTTAATCGCTTTGGACATACTGACACGATGCGTAGCGCACGGGTATGCTTCCATTTTGGTTAAGGTCTTGTGGTTAATCGCTTTGGATATACTGACACGATGCGTAGCGCACGGGTATGTTTCCATTTTGATTATCGCCTTGTGATTTCCCTTTGGACATACTGACACGATGCGTAGCGCACGGGTATGCGTCCATTTGGAATGCTGTCCTATTGTTTCCCTTTGGACATACTGACACGATGCGTAGCGCACGGGTATGCGTCCATTTGGAATGTTGTCTTATTGTTTCCCTTTGGACATACTGACACGATGCGTAGCGCACGGGTATGCTTCCATTTGGATTGCTGTCTTGTTGTTGAGGTCACATGGACATGTCTACACCGATGCGATTCCGGGGCATGGCCATGGGACATTGGTATTATTGTTGCATCATGGACATGTCTACACCGGCGCAGATTCCGGCACGCGCTATAATGCGAACCTGATTGATGTTGTGGGCGTGAGACCCATAGTTATATGGAGTGATGACTGTTTTATGTTGTGAACTGTAGTTTGGTTATCATACATGTCTCCTGCTTTATATAGACTAGTATGATTTCATTTACGCTCTGATTGCATGTCACATACTTGGTACTGTTGATCGACCTCCTTCGGCCGCGTCATGCCGCAGTAGAGGTACATCATCGTGGATCCTCGCCATGGGATCACAAGCCAACAGATTCAAGCTCCGCTTTCTCCGAGGCTTATCTTTTGCAGTGTTCTCGAGTTGTAGGTTCTTGTACATTCGTGGTATGGCGGGCCCCGCCCGTCATAGTCATCAGATATCTTAGAGGTCTGTAGTAATGCCAAGCGTGGTTGTAAAAGGATTAAACGGTTCGTGTTTTATGTATATACCAAGGCAATCGCTTTTTGGTTGCTTATTTTTTTATATCCCTTGTTAAATGACTCATGTTTTATGTTCCGCTGATTTTCTCTGATGTATGTATCACTAGGGTGCCCAGGGTAAGGCACCAGTAACGGGCCCCGGAACGGGTCGTTACAGTGGCTTCCTCAGACTAACACCCATACTCTCCCGAAAACCTGAACCCTTGGAGCCCTGTCCTACAATAGTGTGCGCATACCTGGCCAATGACTCAAACTCCAGGCTGTACTCTCTGATGGTCCTCCCATTCTGCCTCAAGGTCAAGAATCTATCCACGCGGGCTCTCCTCAACTCAGGAGGCAAGAAGTGATCCAGGAAGGCCTCTGTGAACTCCTCCCAAACCGCCGGAAGAGCACCTCCTCCTCTAGACAATTCCATGACTCAAAACTTCAACGCAATATCGCAGAACCGTAAGAAGCTAACACAACGGACTCGCCTCCGAGGCCCTAAGCACTGCGTAGTCCGCCGCACTGTCGAATAAACTCCCGAGGATCCTCTCGCACTCGAACCATAGAACTCGGGTGGATTACAACTCGTAAAGTCCGAATCCTTAAACTCGGCCCTGGGGTTAGCCATCGACCGGCGTGCCGCCGCCATGATGCTAGTCAACAACCTGATCTGCTCTCCGTAATCCCTATACTCTGCCCCTGGCTGAGGAACTGGGGCTCGTACCGCGTCTTAGTAGCCGATCTTGCCGCTAACTCGCTGGGGTGGCGACGCCGTGGAACTCGCCGTCAAACATCTCTCGTAAAGATCGGGCTCGTGCCTCAGAATCTCGGCGTCCTACTAGCAGCTCCCTCAGCTGCCTTGCCCTTCTGGGCTCTGGTTGCCTTGCGTTGAGGCATAACTGGTACATAAGAAGAGGTCAGTGAGGATTCAACCTAGTAGGACATTTCATCGCACGATCTCGCAGAGAAGAATGGAAACTAATCCTACAGGTCCTGCAACCTCCTGATTATAGAAGTGGTGCACAACCCACCGATAATCAAGACTCTCCTAGACACGGTCTGTAGACACTTTCCGCGGACTAACTGCTTTGATACCACTTTTGTCACGACCCGCCCCCGGGCCGCGATCGTACCTTACCGGTACTCGCCGTATACATCGAGAATAGCAATGAACATACATAACACCTAACTTATAATAAGGTAAACATCACCGCCACCGACAAGGCCGCTTCCATAAAATAACTTAATCGAAAGTGAAATAAAGACAACTTATTCTTACACCCAAACCACAAACGTGACTACGCACTTAGAATAACAATTGTGGCGGACAGGCCCCGCCATACCCCTCGAATGTACAAAAGTCTATAACCTCGTGGAATTATACCAAAAGACAAAGCCTCCGAGAGATGGAGCTTTCAAGAACCGAACAGTGATCCTAAGAGCGGATCGCCAGTTACGATCTCGACTGCGCATTAACGCACTCGAATGAGGTCAAGACAGGTACCAAGTATGTGAAACTGAAAATACTGTAATGAAATCATAATAGTATATATAAAGCAGGAGACATGTATGATAGCCAAACTACAGTACACAACATATACGCAGCCATGTCAAGTCAGGGACTCACGCCCTCTAAGTCATCACTCAAATATAACCATAGGTCTCATGCCCATAATATCAATCATGCCCGTGGAATTCCTTCCTCACTGCCGGCAGTCTATGATATAACAACACCAAGGAGTACACATGAACACTAGATCCCACCTGTGTCATAAGAACCGTACGAGGCAAGTACGAAGGCATAGCTACCAGATCCACCCTGCATCCTCAACTGACCGGGGCAAGTACGAAAGCCAGCTACCAGATCCACCCGTACCAACAATACTAATTACCTGAATCACGAAGCTGACCGGGGCAAGTACGATAGCCTCTACCAGATCCACCCTGCGTCACATCGCTGACCGGGGCAATCGCAGCTAACCACCGATCCACCTGCATCATGTAACCGCCTATCACCGATCGGCAAGTACGAAAGCCAACTACCAGATCCACCCTGCATCACGTCTCTGACCGGGGCAAGTACGAGGGCTAACTACCAGATCCACCCTGCATCAGTAGACCTCATGGAGAGCTAGTCCATGGAATAACACTATCAACAGGGAGCGAACCCTCATCATGGACGCATACCCGTGGAATCCTCCATCACTGATGGTACGTCCAAGTAGACTCATAACTACATGCTTTTAATTCAAATTGCAATACCATGTCTTTACATAAACCAAGACAACTACCATGCCTTCTTTTCACATAAACCAAGAGAATCTTTATTTAAGCAAGCCAAAGTACTTATCAAGGCACACATAGAATAATTCTCAATTAAACAAGCCAAAGTACTATCAAGGCACCAATAGAAAAATTCTCAATTAAACAAGCCAAAGTACTATCAAGGCACAATTAGAATAATTCTCAAATTAAACAAGCCAAAGTACTATCAAGGCGTGTTTATTTTTCAAAGTAAGTTACTACACCTTTAGAAAACTCATTTCAAAGCTTGAAACCAAGTAACTTCAATTTTTCACAATCTAGGCAACTTATGCCCATTAATCAAATTAGACAACTTTCTTAACCTTCCATAAAGTTATTATAACCAACTTCCCATAAAGCCGTTATACTAACTTTATGCTTTAGAAATTAAGACATTCTTATCCTTTCATAAGGCCGTTATAACTAACTTCCCATAAAGCCGTTATAACTCCTTATAAACCATTTCGTTCTTTTACTAACCAAGAGACTTATACTTCAAACAAATTTACACAATTTTCAAAATACTTCAAGCCTCTTATCTTTAGAATAATTCAATACTCAATACTTTCACACCAAGTACTCTATACTTCTTTATGTCAAGAAATCCTTGTCTACCTTATTTAGGATAAACCACCCCTCAAGAACAAGCGGGTTAACTTCTTAACCCAACCAACTTAGACATTTTATTAAAACAAGTCAAGTATAACAAAAGGATTTACTTCATTTAAAACACGTACGTCTACCGTACTATATAGTTATAACTACTCATGCTCAAGGGATAAGAAAGTTTCCACATACCTCTTCGGTCAATCCACTTGCTAATCCCAAACCACCGCAAGTAATATGTCAACCTATAATAACCATGATACGTTTATTAACCTCTAATTTCAAATGTAGAAATAATCTAAGTTCAAAGCCACTAAATTCTATGGAAAATTGGGCAGCATTTCCTTTGTTACTACATACTTTGCCACCTTTTTAAGGTCCGAATTCAACATCCAAACGCCACATCTTATGCCCAACAATCCAAACATCTCAAGGGGATTACACACCTAAACTTGGGTGTGTAAAATTCTGCCCCAAAAGGTACATAATTAACTTAATCATGTTTAAGGTAGTTCTTAGGCTACAACATGCTCATAATATCTTCTTAACCAATTCTTTCATATCCAAACCATATTTCTTACATGCAATGAATCTAAGAGCATTATTTACTACTACAAGTTCCTTCTTCTTCACATGCAACATCAATACTAGCTATAAGAGAAGAAATGTTACCTTTAGAGCTTTAGCCAAAACTATTCCAACAACTTTGCTAGCCTCCTTTCCAAGAACACCACCACAACAACTCCTACAAGCTAGCCACAAGCTTCCTTCTTGTCCTTAACTTTTCAGATTTTTCTTAGGCTTTGAATTCCTCTTGGAATTCTAGAGAGAAGTGGGAGCTCTAACTTAGTGAGAGGGAAAGTCTTGAAAGATGACCAAGTCTTCAAGACTTGGTTAATATAAGGGACATGCAAAAATCAGATGGGGACACTTGTCACCCTCCCATGGCCTTTTTAAAAGAAGAAATTCAGATTTCTCGCTTTTTCCGCCAGATTCTCGCCTGGGCTTCACGCTGGATCTTCCGCAACTCTGGATCTTCTGCCGCGACCGCTTCACGCCGCGGAGCTGCAACTCCAGCGACCCCTCAGCATATTCGCGCGCCGGCCTCGCTTCCGCCGCGCCCTATGGCTCTGTCCAAACACATTCTGTCCGATCACAAGACCGAACTTGCAACTCCCATAACTTTCTACTCCGATGTCCTATCGACGAACGGTCGGTTGCGTTGGAAACTAGACTCAACGAACTACGCACTAGGCCTTTGAAAAACCTAGGAGTTCTCAATGTACCAGGTCATAACCCACCCCAAAGTTGACTAATACCCGTCCGAGACAATCCGTCAACCTATCTTCCGAAAATTTTAAGTCTTACTCCCTTTCGTACGCTCTCATAGGCATGACCTGAACTACGGGGTGTAACAAGGGTGTTCTTCATAAGTTGGATTAGAACTTGAAGAGGAGTTCTTCATGAGCTTCTAAGGAGTGCTTGGAGCGGATTAGAACGTAAGAAGAGGAGCTTAAAGTTGCTAAGGATCGACTTTTACGCTTGGATATTATTAGGGCTTATTGAGGTAAAATCTTCGTCTTCTTAATGTGATTGAAGATTTCATGTTATAGTGGTTGATAAATGAACATGTGGTATATAGATTGAAGTGTGAAAAGATTTGGATCATGAAGACATGTTAAAAACTGAAAATGGGCATGTTAGCCATTTATGTTGTAATCAATTTGGTCGATAGTTACAATCGTCGCATGTTAAGGAAGAAAGGATTTATAATTTTTATAGGATATATAACATGTTAGAATAACAACTTGGATTGAAAAGGAATTAAAAAGGAAATTGATATTGTTGTGATACATTGTAGCCGAATATGGCTTTGGATTATTGGACAATTGTATATTGATTTTGGGGCATAATTTTACACGCCCGTCTAGGCGTGTAATCCCCTTTGATTAACGGATTATTGAGCCTTAAATGTGGCATTTGGTTATTGATTTTCGAGCCTTGAAAAAGGTGGAAAAGTGCGTAGAAACAAAGGAAGTGCTGCCCAATTTTCCGTAGAATAGGAAGCTTTATACTTAGAAATATTCTACGTTGAAATCTAGAAGTTGATAGGCGTATTATGGTCATTATAGGTTGACATTCTACGCGCGGCGTATTCAACTTGGCAAGTGGATTGAGTCGAAGAGGTATGTGGAACTTACCCTATCTTCATGAGCATGAGTTTTATAAATGTATAGTACGGTGGACGTACATGGTTAAAAATGAATTCGGTTTCATTTTGGTATCCTTGCCTTGTTTTCGAAAAGTATATGTGACTTGATGTTACATGGAAAGATTTCTTGACTTGGAAAGTATTGATTACTTGAAATATTCTTAAGTTAAGAAACTTGATTTCTAACGTTAAGAGAGTGGTCTATTTGATTGATAGGCATGAGTTGCCTAGGTTGTGAAATTAGAAGTTACTTGGTTTCAAAGTCTTGAAATGAATTTCTAAAGGTGTAGTAACTTAATTTGAAAAATAGACATGTCCTGATACTACGGGTGTTACTATCTTGGGGTTTTATATAAAAATGAGTCTTTTGAAAAGAATGGAAGTACGTAGTACTTTGGGTTAAATTCCCGGATTTTTATGTGACTCGAAAGTGCCTTGAGTTTATAAAACGAAATTCATTTTTGTATGTTAATGAAAGTCTAAAAGATTTTATGAACTTTCCTATGCTTGCTTGCGATATCCCTTGAGTGCAAGTATTATATTTCTACGCCGCCATTCTCACTGGAGGGTCACTGCCTTTGTCAGGAATTTGTTTGGACGTACCGACAGTGATGAAGGATTCCACGGGTATGTTTCCATTGTGATTGTTCCATGGACATGCTTATACGATGAAGGATTCCGGGGCATGCAACCATGTTATATACTATTATTACTCTATGGACTAGCTCCCCATGAAGACATGTACCTGAGATGAGGGATTCCACGGGCATGTTATATACTATTATTACTCCATGGACTAGCTCTCCATGAAGACATGTACCCGAGATGAGGGATTCCACGGGCATGTTATATATTATTATTACTCTATGGACTAGCTCCCCGTGAAGACATGTACCCGAGATGAGGGATTCCACGGGCATGTTATATACTATTATTACCCCATGGATTAGCTCTCCATGAAGTCATGTACCCGAGATGAGGGATTCCACGGGCATGAGATATATATATCAGATATGTGACGCCCAAACTCGGCCCACATCAGTGCCTTACCCCTGCACCCTAGTGATACAACATCGAGAAAACCAATGGAAATAAAAACTTTACACATGAAATGAGAGACATAAATAAATAAACAAAGCCAACCCAACCGTTGCCTTCAAGATATATACATAAAACCCGAACAGCTTATCCTTTTACAAACCCCGCCACAACAAAGGCATGCACTTAAGATATACAACAACTATGACGGACAGCCCCGCCATACCTCGAATGTACAAGTACCTACAATGACAGGACTATACCAAAAGATAAGCCTCCGAGGAACGGAGCTTCCTAACGCCGAATCGCGATCCTATGAGCGAGGATCAACCAATCGTGTACTTACCGCGCAGATGAACGCAGCCCGGCGAGGTCAAGATAACAGTACTAAGTATGTGAAATCGAAAATATCAGAATGAAATCACATTTCATCATTTTATAAAACCATTTCGCAATAAGTAAACAAGCATAAGTAAGGGACGATATCCCGAATAATCACTCACACATAATTATGGGTCTCACGCCCATAATACCACCTACGCCCGTGGAACTCATTCTCATCGCCAGCATATGATGTAAAACAACACCCATATGTGAACTCGAACACTAGATCCCGCTCGCTATCAAAACCGACGCCAAGTAGAATAGCCAACTACTACCCAAAAGCTAGTCATATCCCATCACGCAAGGTACTAAGCCAACTACTACCCAAAAGCTAGCCACGCAATCGGCCGAGGCAAGTATCTTAAGCTAACGCATAATAGCCTACCGTCTCACAAGATATGACCGAGGCAAGTATCTTAAGCTATCTACCGAGGCTACCGGTGCACGAGAAAATGACCGAACAAGTATCTAAAGTGTGCTCGAACCACACGCATAAACCAAGCCCGTGATCGCCGTCACCGCGCAAGCTTCATGGATTAGCGGTCCATGGACTATGACCGAACCTCACAATGACCGCATGCCCCAAGATCTTACCTCGGAAGTCATGGCCATGAAACCATCCCATCGACGCACGCCCGTGGAACATCCATCACGCCAAGATGTCCAAAGGAAATAAATCGATAGCCTACCTCCTGCAGAGTCACGACAGCATTGAAACAACTACCAATACTCAAAGTGGACGATACTGTGGACCACCCAACGCCGTGTATGTCCAATAATCAATCGATAGCCGCCCTCCTGCAGAGTCACGAAGACATCAACAAAACACTTGCACATCAAAGACTATCACAACAAGCATAGGCAAGTTTAACATACATTCATTTTAATCAACAATCCGGTTTCAAACCCAAAATACTACATACTTTCCTTCTTTCAAAAAGACCTCTTTCTATGTAAAAGCCACGTGATACTAATACTGTAGTATATAAAGAAAACACGCTTTACTTTTAAAACCAAATTACTTCACCTTCAGAAAATCTTTACAAGGCTTTTAAAATCAAGTACTCTATACTTTATAAACCAAGTGCTTTTCTTTAGAACAACATCAAGTATACTCTTTTAAAACCCAATTAACTTACTCTTTTCAAAACAAGTAACCTATACTTAAATCAAGTTACTTCTCCTTTCCTAAAACAAGTCGTTATAAGTCAAGTCTCTTATCTTTCAAGATCAAGTCTCTTAACTTTCAAAATCAAGTCGCTTTATCACAAACCAAATCTTTCTTTTATCTTCATAAAGTCGTTATAACTAACTTCCCATAAAGCCATTATAACACTTTATGTTTTAAAACAAACAAAAATCGTTTCACACACGCACGCCTACCGTACTATATAGTTCACAACAATCATGCTCAAGAGTATAGGAAGAATCACATACCTTTAGCTTAAACCACAAGCCAAGTCAAGTATGCCGCGCGTAGAAAGATCCACCTATAACAACCACAATATATAAATCAACTTCTAGCACTCTCCGTAGAATATTCTAAACACAAGATTCCTTATTCTACAGAAATTTCGGCAGCACCTCCCCGCTATCACATAAATCTCCTCCCCTAACCGTGCCCGCTACTGTGCCAACAACTCCCAGGGGATTACACGTCTAACCGGACGTGTTCAAATATGCTTCACAATAATACTTACACAAGTCTACTGTAAGTACAGTCCAATGTAAATACAGTTCAATCCTTTATAATCATCCTTCCAATATAATATACTCAAGTATAACTACTACAACATGTAATATCCAATTACAATAGGGGGACATAGATCATTACCTCGATAAGCCCAAAATTATCCAAGTTATAAGTCGATCCCGAGCAACGCTTAGCTCCAATCCTTACGCTCCAACCCGCTCCAAGCGACCTTAGAAGTTTCTAAACAACTTCTAAATACTTCCACCAAGCTAGGAAGATTTTTCTGTGGTTTCGCTTACTGCTATTGGAATAAAGTAGTATTTACGGCTCCTAGTATTGAAATAACTTTGGAATACTACTAGGGATAATAGGCCAAGGTATTTGGGAGTATACAACAATACACCAAGTATTTTCTACACAAGAGGGGGGGACGAAATCTACACAAAGGGAGGGAAAACATTTGCTTGGAAAGCTTTCTGCCAGTGAGGATGATTTTACTCTTCGCCAAGGGGTATTTATAGAAGAACCAAGGGCCAAGATCAATATAAGTGTAGGTCAAGATTGGGCCATGTGTGTGTGGGTCCCACCACACCACATGGCAAAACGAAATGGTGCCAAGTGTGAGGCCAATCGGCCAGGACATGTGGCCTAGCCACTGTCCACCCATTTCGCCAAGTGCCACATGGGGTGACACGTGTCGCCCCAATTCGCCCAAAATATTTCGTCTTCCAAAATATCCAAAATACCGGAAATCTCAAAACAAAGCGCCCCACAAAACCAGTAAATTTCTCCCGTGGGTCCCACGTGACCATTTCTCAAAATAAAACCTCAAAATTCTAATATAATCCAAGAAGTCCAAATACCAAACTGGGAATCCAATTCCCATTAACGAACCTTTTCTTCACAAAACCTAACTTTTCCACGAAAAAATCACATCTTCCTTTCTTTCCAAAATTTACGTCAGATTCTCGCACGTGCGTCCTCACATACATACTCGAACTACGGGTATAACATTCTTCCTCGTAAACATTCGCCCCGAATGTTCCTTCTAAGTCTCCAAACGAACGCAGCCAGATAGTCTTCACTACTATACTTACGAAACCAATCACGCCATCAACGGCCATAGTATAACATACAAATCCAAGCTAACGAGGAAATCATTTCTAATCTCACGATACCCTACTAGCTTCAATTTACTCTAAGGCCTATCTCCGCCTTCACGATCCGATTCTCGATCGAACACATCCCCGAACTCATACGATGGTTACCTAAACTGGGCCTAGCACCGTGACCTACCACCCGGCCGACCACCTCGAATCGACCCACCTCATCCGGCCGCGGTTGACCCGCGACTTGCCTCAACCCGACTCGCCATCGCGCTAATCTCTCTCGTTCCGATCCGAACAATCTTACTAATTCACGTCATGAAAGCTACCACTTCCATCTTACACTACCCATGGAATTATCACACCAACATAATGCTATCGTAACATAATAATTAAAAAAATACTTATCTTAATACAAATGCATACTAGTCTCTTGAGGTCGAGGATATACCGATATCACAAAACAAATAGGCGATTTCAAGGACCGCTATAATCGGGAACTTCCACCACGACCCTCGCTCGCTCGCCGCAGATATGAACACCGCCTAGCTATCGGGCGAAGAACCCGCAATGCATCCCGGCGTCGAGTCTCAACATCCGCGCTACCTCCGTAGGACAATTTCGCAAAATGGCCTCGCCGCCACATGTAAAACAAGTCCTTCGACACTTCGAATGGGTTTACCACACCGTTACACTTAGTCGGGTGGCTTCTCCGCCAAGACCCCAACTCCTCAAACTCAACCTCGAGCCCCGACCGCCTCAATACTCTGGAGGCCCCAAGATCAGAGGACCACTGCATCGGGCGGCGGCGTATAACTAGTTCTGGCTGAGGCGGTCCGCCTTGAAAGTTACCAAAGGACCCTGCGTCCCGGCCTCTTCTCGCCGATATCGTCAATCCGCTTGCCTCTCCGTGCCTCACACCCTAGCGCATGAGCTCGCATGCGGCGATGTCCATGCCCTAAGCGATACACCAACAAGACTCGCCAAGTAGTCATCAAGCCCTCGTGGACGTAGCGGTGCACTCGCCCTCCATATTAGCTACTAACGCAGGACATATCGAGCCAACGAGTCGAACTCTACGTTGTACTCAATCGCGGCGCCCTCCCGCCTCAAAGATCGTAAACTCGCCGCCCGCGTTCTCCTCATTCGCGCGGCAAGAAATGGCCGAGAAATGCCTCCGAGAACTCGCCCCAAACAGGGGCGATGCTCCCGGGACAGCTCCCATGAATCAAACCATCCGATCGCGGTATCACGCACCGATGCGAACCGAAAATCACGGACTCGGTCTCCAAGCCTTGATCACTCGCATGATCCTTCAGAATCGACGGATGAACTCTCGCGATCATCCTCGTGCCTCACCCGTAACTCGCGGATACAACTCGTAAAATCCCGTAGCCTCAAACTATCCGGACCGGGATGAACTACGGCTACTGAATCGAATCGCCGATCCAGCCTTCTCCTCGTTCGCCACGATCCCGCCGAATCGGGCCATCTCTTGTAACCCATCTCTCTCGCTTCCAGCCGTGGGACCGAGGCTCAGTACCGTGGTCTCGCAGCCCACCGCCGCGCCTAACCTTCGCTGGGCCGGGCGGCGTCGCAAAACTCGCCGTCTGAAGAACTATCTCGTGTAATGACCGGCTCGCGCTCGCATTCTCTCTCGGTCCCACTAGCGGCTCCCACGGCCGCTTTGCCCTTCTTCGGGCCCGTGCCTTGCGCGAGGCATAATCGCGTAAAAGAACACGCCGTAAGGAGTCCAACTTACAACATCGCTAAAGCACGATCTCGGAGTGAGAAGAATAGAAACTAATCCTAAATGTCCTGCGACCTCGATTATAGATGTGGTGCAACACACCGATAATCAAGACTCTACTAGACACGGTTCAGACACTTTCCGAGGATTAATCGCCTCGATACCACTTGTGACGCCCAAACTCGGGCCCACATCGTGCCTTACCCCGGCACCCTAGTGATACAACATCGAGAAAACCAATGAAATAAAAACTTTACACATGAAATGAGAGACATAAATAAATAAACAAAGCAACCCAACCGCCGCTTTCGATATATACATAAAACCCAACAGCTTATCCTTTTACAAACCCCGCCTACAACAAAGCTCTGCACTTAAGATATACAACAACTATGACGACAGGCCCCGCCATACCCTCAATGTACAAGTACCTACAATGACAGTGGACTATACTAAAAGATAAGCCTCCGAGGAACGGAGCTTCCTAACGCTGAATCGATCCTATGAGCGAGGATCAACCAATCGGTGTACTCTACTGCGGATGAACGCAGCCTCAAGCGAGGTCAAGACAACAGTACCAAGTATGTGAAACTGAAAATATCGTAATGAAATCACATTTCATCATTTTATAAAACCATTTCGCAATAAGTAAATACAAGATGTCAAGTAAGGGACGATATCCCCGAATAATCACTACACATAATTATGGGTCTCACGCCCATAATACCACTCATGCCCGTGGAACTCATTCTCATCGCCAAGCATGATGTAAAACAACACCCATATGTGAACTCGAACACTAGATCCTCGCTGCTATCAAAACCGGACGCAAGTAGAATAGCCAACTACCACCCAAAAGCTAGTCATATCCCATCACGGCAAGGTACTAAGCCAACTACTACCCAAAAGCTAGCCACGCAATCGCCGAGGCAAGTATCTTAAGCTAACGCATAAGCCTACCGCCTCACAAGATATGGCCGAGGCAAGTATCTTAAGCTATCTACCGAGGCTACCGCATACCGAGAAAATGACCGAACAAGTATCTAAAGTGTGCACGAACCACACGCATAAACCAAGCCCGTGATCGCTGCGTCACCGCGCAAGCTTCATGGATTAGCGGTCCATGGACTAACAAATCAACCTCACAATGACCGCATGCCCCGATCTTACCTCGGAAGTCATGGCCATGAAACCATCCCATCGACGCACGCCCGTGGAACATCCATCACGCCAAGATGTCCAAAGGAAATAAATCGATAGCCGCCCTCCTGCAGAGTCACGACGCATCTGAAACAACTACCAATACTCAAAGTGGACGATACTGTGGACCACCCAACGCCGTGATGTCCAAATAATCAATCGATAGCCGCCTCCTGCAGAGTCACTAAAGACATCAACAAAACACTTGCACATCAAAGACTATCACAACAAGCATAGGCAAGTTTAACATACATTCATTTTAATCAACAATCCGGTTTCAAACCCAAAATACTACATACTTTCCTTCTTTCAAAAGACCTCTTTCTATGTAAAAGCCACACGATACTAATACTGTAGTATATAAAGAAAACACGCTTTACTTTTAAAACCAAATTACTTCACCTTCAGAAAATCTTTACAAGGCTTTTAAAATCAAGTACTCTATACTTTATAAACCAAGTGCTTTTCTTTTAGAACAACATCAAGTATACTCTTTTAAAACCCAATTAACTTACTCTTTTCAAAACAAGTAACCTATACTTAAATCAAGTTACTTCTCCTTTTCCAAAACAAGTCGTTATAAGTCAAGTCTCTTATCTTTCAAGATCAAGTCTCTTAACTTTCAAAATCAAGTCGCTTTATCACAAAACCAAATCTTTCTTTTATCTTCATAAAGTCGTTATAACTAACTTCCCATAAAGCCATTATAACACTTTATGTTTTAAAACAAACAAAAATCGTTTCACACACGCACGCTCACCGTACTATATAGTTCACAACAATCATGCTCAAGAGTATAGGAAGAATCACATACCTTTAGCTTAAACCACAAGCCAAGTCAAGTATGCCGTAGAAAGATCCACCTATAACAACCACAATATATAAATCAACTTCTAGCACTCTCGTAGAATATTCTAAACACAAGATTCCTTATTCTACAGAAATTTCGGCAGCACCTCCCCCCCCGCTATCACATAAATCTCCTCCCCTAACCAGGCCCGCTACCAGGCCAACAACTCCCAGGGGATTACACGTCTAACCGGACGTGTTCAAATATGCTTCACAATAATACTTACACAAGTCTACTGTAAGTACAGTCCAATGTAAATACAGTTCAATCCTTTATAATCATCCTTCCAATATAATATACTCAAGTATAACTACTACAACATGTAATATCCAATTACAATAGGGGGACATAGATCATTACCTCGATAAGCCCAAAAATTATCCAAGTTATAAGTCGATCCCGAGCAACGCTTAGCTCAATCCTTACGCTCCAACCCGCCTCCAAGCGAATTCTTAGAAGTTTCTAAACAACTTCTAAATACTTCCACCAAGCTAGGAAGATTTTTCTGTGGTTTCGCTTTCTGGCTATCGAATAAAGTAGTATTTCCTGCTCTAGTATTGAAATAACTTTGGAATACTACTAGGGATACTAGGCCAAGGTATTTGGGATTATACAACAATACACCAAGTATTTTCTACACAAGAGGGAGGGGACTAAATCTACACAAAGGGAGGGAAAACATTTGCTTGGAAAGCTTTCAGTGAGGATGATTTTACTCTTCAAGCCAAGGGTATTTATAGAAGAACCAAGGGCCAAGATCAATATAAGTGTAGGGTCAAGATTGGGCCATGTGTGTGGGTCCCACCACACCACATGGCAAAACGAAAATGGTGCCAGTGTGAGGCCATCGGCAAGCGGACAAGTGGCCTAGCCACATTCCACCCATTTCGCCAAGTGCCACATGGGGTGACACGTGTCGCCCCTCAATTCGGCCCAAAATATTTCGTCTTCCAAAATATCCAAAATACCGGAAATCTCAAAAACAAAGCGGCCCCACAAAACAGAATTTCTCCCGTGGGTCCCACGTGACCATTTCTCAAAATAAAACCTCAAAATTCTAATCTAATCCACGAAGTCCCAATCCCAAATCTGGGAATCCAATTCCCATTAACGAACCTTTTTCTTCACAAAAACCGGAACTTTTCCGTCGAAAAAAATCACATCTTCCTTTCTTTCCAAAATTTCTGTCGTATTCTCGTACGTACGTCCTCACATACATACCCTGGAACTACGGGGTATAACAGCATATGTGCACGCCAACAGTGATGTAGGATTCCACGGGTGTGTTACATACATATATTTTATACTTGCGGTTGTCGGCAGTGATGGAGGATTCAATGAGCATGCTTTGATGTTTGCGGGCTTGAGACCCTTACTGGACTGTGTGATGATTTTGAGAGCTTGTGTCCCTAGCCCTGGTGTGACTATTGTTTATGTGTTGAAATAGTCTTTAAAAGGAAAACAATCTGACTTTCATTACTTTCGTTTCGAGAAGGCACAGTGTATTGTTATTTTGGTTATCATACATGTCTCCAGCTTTATTTTAGACTATTATGATTTCATTACAAGTACTTTCAGTTTCACATACTTGGTACTTGTTGTACTGACCTCCTTCGGGGGGCTGCGTTCATGCCGCAGGTTGAGGTGCATAGCTTGTTGATCCTCACTCTTAGGATCACTGTTCAGTTTTTGGAAAGCTCAATTTCTCCGGAGGCTTTGTCTTTTGGTACGGTTCCCTGAGGTTGTAGATCTATGTACATTCAGGGGTATGGCGGGGCCATGTCCCGTCACCGTTGTTATGTCAAAACTCTTAGAGGTCTGTAGTCATATCTTGTGGGTCGGTTTGTAAAAAAAAAAGAGGTAACTGCTTTTGGAGTTACGTATATATATATATCCAGGGAGGTAGCTTTATCGGCTAACCTGTTATTTATTTCTTATTGAGTTTATATATGTTCCGCTGATTATCTCTGATGTATACCTGTAAGGGTGCCTGTGTAGGGCACGATCGCGCCCTGGCCTGTCGCGACAAAAGTGGTATCGAGCGCTTAGTCCTCGGAAAGTGTCTACATACCGTGTCTAGTAGAGTCTTGATTATCGGTGTGTTGTGCACCACATCTATAATCAGGAGGCTACAGGACATTTAGGATTGGTTTCCATTCTTCTCACTCTGAGATCGTACGTTTTAGTTGTGTTGTTAGGGTGGTCTCTCCCAAACGAGTGATGTTGATTGCATCTATGAGAAAGGCGACAATGACCCAGGAAGGATTATATGAATTGCGTATCCAGGTTGGTAAGAATTGTTGTATAATGGGTATAATGATGTACAACTATACGGATTTATGTATGAGGGGCATATATGTGTTGCCTGGGATGATTATAGATTACCAAGAGTTGGTAACGACTAAATAGATACCGGAAAGGTATGAAACAGTTTAATGGATTCTCATTAAGGTTTTATGTGCTAATTTGAAATAATTAGGAGATGATGAGCCGTCTGAAAGGGTAATGAACCCTTAAGAAGTCATGATTAAGGGACTTAATGGAAGACTACATTAGTAGGTTAGGCTACGTGGTATGCTTAAGAGAATTGTACGAATGAGATCTGTATGGAGTAATTATGGTGGTTATGATGAAGACAACACGATTGAGAGTTTATGAGAAGTTATTTTACCCGTTTACGGGGGGGACTGATAAGGTAGGCTTGGTGCATGGAAATTGCGAGCCTAAGAATATTGATAACAGCCGAGACCTTAGGTATATAAGGCCTTCTCGGGCAATAAGATTTAATTCAGACTAAGGGTAAGAGTTAAGTGCGACGGTGGGTCGCGTTGAGGACCTATTACGGGTCTCCCCATAGCCTGAAATGGAGTTGGATCAGTTGGTAGTAGTCCCGCTACGTGACAGGGTCACGAGGGTGCAAGGCCCAAGTCTAGTTAATTGTTTTACGGGTTCGTGGACGCGTTCCACCGGAACCAGGTCGTGAGAGCCGGAAATGGCCTTATATTGTTCGATTTAGTAACTCCAAAGATTGGAGGCCAGAATCAGTATGAAGGTTATGTACGTATGCTAGAATAAGTTTGGAAGTACGGAAAGAGTACGACCAGTAAGAAAGAGAGCAACCAAGTGTAGAGGAATAGAGTGTTACAACCCTTAATTCCAAGACATGTTTATAAGAACGTACGTAAGAACTCAAAGACGTTAAGATTTGAGACTAGTAAAAATTTATCGGAATTATGGAAATGTGGGGAAATGAATTATTGCGACGAATGGGAGGGTGACACGTGTCACCCCCCTTGGATGGTTTTGGACGATTTAGACCAAGGGCAAGATGGTCATTTGACCAAAGCTTGGATGAACTAGTCTTGCAATCTCAAGCTTGAGATTATTGACTAAGTCAAAGAGCCCACTTGGCTTGATATTTAAATCCCTTCCATCCAAACCACACAAGTGTATTGATCTAGACCCTCCATTTAATTATATAAGCATACTAGTAGCAAGACAAGTCTTCCACACTTAGAAAAATTTCAAGAAAATATTGTGCTTGTCCTTGAGGCTCTCGGGTTTGCCTTCAATCCAACATGAAATTTTTTCGTTTATGGTTCAATAATCCCAATACTTTAAACCAAGGTTCCTAAGGGTATTGTAAGGATATCTTAATAGAAAGATCTCGGAAAAGTGTCATTTTTGCATTAGTCGCAAGGTGAAAACCTAAGTTGCTTTCATAGGTTTTGTTTGGAACTTGAAGGAAAGTTGTTTGTGAACATCTAAGGGCTTCAAGTGACGGATTGGAGTGTCAAGTAAAGAAGCTAAGTTGCTAAGGAGCGACTTCGGATCTTGAAGTCGGATTAAGGCTTGTAAAGGTAACCATCGTGTCCTCTTAAGTGATTGAAGATTACTTATTGTTGTAGTTATACATTTTAACAAGCATGAGATATATGTATTGGAGATTAGTAAGTGTTATGGATATTAGAAGCCTAAATCCGAAATGACCTTGTTAGCCATTTGAAATTGAAATACAATTTGGTCGATAGTTAGAATCGTCGCATGTTATCTAATTGAAGATTGTAGTTGTTATAATCGATTGCGGCTATATAACATGTTAGATTAAACAACTTGGATGGAAAAAGAATTGGAAAAGACTTTGTCAAATTGCCGAGAATGACATTGTCTTTTGGACTAGTTTGATATCAATTGTGGGGCAGAATTTTACACGTCCAATAAGGCGTGTAATCCCCTTTTGTTAGCTACATTGTTGAGCCTTAAATGTGGCATGTTTGGTTATTGAATTCGGGCCTTGAAAAAGGTGGAAAAGTACATAGAAACATAGGAAGTGATGTCCGATTTTCCGTAGAATTTGGTGACTTTACACTTAGAATATTCTACGTTTGAAGCTAGAGGTTAATAGACGTATTATAGTCATTATAGGTTGACATACTACGTACGAAATTGTTACACCCCGTAAGTCCAGGACATGTATAAGAGAATAGACGCAAGAATACAAGACTTGAGAAATTGGTACGAAAGGAAGAATTATTTTTCCGACGGAAAATCATCGGAACGTGGTAAAGGAAAAATGTTCGTTGATGAGAATTGGATTCTCAAAATGCATTATTTGAAGAGTATGGAACTTATTAACATTATGGAAATTTATTTTTACGGATTTGGTCACATGGGGGCCACCCGAGAAATTTTACGTTTTGTGGGGCCCACGAGGGTTACGAAATTTTATGGACGAATGGGAGGGATACACGTGGCACACCCCCTCCACATGGTCTTGGACGAAAATATACAAGGGTAAAATGGTCATTGACCATTGAAGATGAATAAGTCTCCAAGCTTGAGATTGTTGACTTGTCAACTTGTCCACTTGACTAGTTATCCAAGTGTTCTTCATCCTAGCCACACATATGTTGATATCTTGAACCTCCATTGTGTTTTATAAACAACACTAGTGCAAGACAAGGTGTTCAACACTTAGAAAAAAATCACAACATTTCTTGTTCTTTATTGAGCTCTCGGCTTTGTAATTATTTCAACACAAGATTTTTGTAGTTTTGGTTCTTTATTCACAAGACTTTAACCCAAGGTCCCTATAAGTCGTCACATGTTATATAAAGAAGTAATTGTATTTGTTGAAGTTGTTTATGACTATATAACATGTTAGACCTAGACTTGGATTGAAAAAGAATTGGAAAAGACTTTGTATTGTTGTATATGTTAGCCGAGAATGGCTTTGAATATGGAACTAGTTGGTATGAATTATGGGGCAGAATTTTACACGTATTGTAAGGCGTGTAATCCCCTTTGTTGGTTGATGTATTGAGCCTTAAATGTGGCATGTTGGTTATTGATTATCGGGCCTTGAAAAAGGTGGAAAAGTATGTAGAAACAAAGGAGGTGCTGCCCAATTTTCCGTAGAATAAGAGACCGTACACTTAGTATTATTCTACTTTAGAAACTAGAAATTGATAGTCATGTTGTGGCCATTATAGGTTGACAATTCTACGTGCGTCGTATTCGACTTAGCTTGTGGATTAAGCCGAAAAGGTATGTGAACCGTCTCCTCTTCTTCTAGCATGATTCCTTAAGATAAAGAAAGTAAGTCCTACTCCTTAAATGATCCATTCCTTGGTTGTACTTGGATTGCCTAATATAGAATTTGTTCTATGTACTTCCTTGATTGTACTTTGATGTTTAAATTGTAAGTTGTTATAATCCATTTCCTTAGTGAAGTTTGGATTCTTAAAAGTGAAAGTATTTTACTTAAAGTACATAGAGTCTTGAAAAGGAAGTGGTTTCCAAATCTTTTGGCTAGTGCCTTAGTTCCAAAACCTAAAGGTTGTTATAATGACTTTAGGGTAGTCAAAGGAGTGATTTACTTAATTGTTTTGAAAGAGGAGAAATGAAATGATTTAAGAGAAGTAACGTGTTTCAAAGGTATGAGTTACTTGAGATTTAAAAGTAGAAGAAACTTGATTTTGAAAGTTAAGAAACTTGATTTGTAAGTATGTGATACTTGGTTTTAAAAGTGTAGGTCTCTTAGATATAAAAAGGAATGAATTGGTCTAAAACCATAAAGGGTTATAACGGCTTTATAGGAAGTTGGTTATAACGGCTTTATGGAAGGTTAAGAAAGTTGTCTATTTTGATTAATGGGCATAAGTTGCCTAGATTGTGAAAATTTGAAGTTACTTGGTTTCAACCTTTGAAATGGGTTTCTAAAAGTGTAGTAACTTACTTTGAAAAATAGACACGCCTTGATACTACGGGTGTTAGTATCTTGGGGTTTTACATAAAAAGGAGTCTTTTGAAAAGAATGTACGTACGTAGTACTTTGGCTTGTTAAATGAGAATTATTCTATTTGTGCCTTGATAGTACTTTGGCTTGTTAAATGAGAATTATTCTATTTGTGCCTTGATAGTACTTTGGCTTGCTTGAATAAGGATTTCTCTTGGTTTATGTAAAAAGAAGGCATGGTAATTGTCTTGGTTTATGTAAAAAGAAGGCATGGTAATTGTCTTGGTTTGTGTAAAGGCATGGTATTGTCTTGGTTTATGTAAAAAGGAAAGGCATGGTATTGTCTTGGTGTGAAAGGCATGGTATTGTCTTGGTTTGCTTGCATATGGGTTGCTCATATATACATTCGTGCAAGTGTCATATTTCCATCTCTCGTCCTCCATAAAGGGCCGACAACTTGTTTCAAGGATACCATGGGTTAGCTCCCCATGGGGGTGAGTGGTACACACTCACGGCGGGTCGGTATTTGACTCGGGCGGGTTAAATTCCCGGGATATATATAAGCCATGGATTAGCTATCTGTGATGCGAGTATCGTGTACCGATGACTCATTGCGGGTCCACATGACCTAAGCGGGTGAAATAGTCCCTTGCGGGTGAAATAGTCCTATGATAGGTTGCATTATAACACAGAGGGTGGTTGACCCTGGCACTGGCACGACCTTCATGTTTTGAAACGGTAGTGATTTCATTAATGAAAGGGTGCAGTGTGTTTATGACTTAAAGTGGAACAATTGATCTCATTGTTAAAAACATAACTTAAAAGATAAAAATGATTGCATTACTATCATGATTGCAAGGTTCAGTGTTCTTACTGATGTTGTATTATATCATGGACTGCCGGCAGTGAGGAAGGATTCCACGGGTATGATTGATAATATGGGCGTGAGACCCATGGTTATATTTGAGTAATGACTTTGAGGGCATGTGTCCCTGACTTGATATGACTGCTTATGTATTGTGTATTGTAGTTTGGCTATCATACATGTCTCCTGTTTTGTATAGACTGTTGTGATTTCATTACAGTACTTACTGTTTCACATACTTGGTACATTCTTCGTACTGACTTCCTTCGGGGGGCTGCGTTCATGCCGCAGGTTTAAGTACGCAGTTTGGTGATCTGCAGGTGTAGGACCCTGCTCAAAGTTTTTGGATAGCTCCATCTGCTCAGGAGTTTATCATTTTGGTATAGATCCTTCAGTACAAGTGTCACGACCCGACCCCGGGCCGCGACTGGTACCCTACCTGGGAACCCTTCTAATCATACAACATAACAAACAGCGGAAGATAAATAACACACTTTTTTTTTAAAACCAAGGCATGTTTTACAGGACATGTTTTAAGAACGTACGTAAGAACTCACAAGTGTTAAGATTTGAGACTTGTAAAAATTTATCGGAATTATGAAATTGTCGGAAAACGTATTTTTATGACGAATGGGAGGGCTACATGTGTCACCCCCCCTTAATGATGCCTTGGACGAAATAGGCATGGCCAAGATGGTCATTGACCATAGTCTTGGATGACTAAGTCTTGCAAGTAGTAGCTTGAGATTCTTGACTAAGTCAAAGGACCCACAAGGCTTGATATTTGATAAGAGCTTATCCAAACCACCCATGTGGTTGCATCTTGACCCTCCATTACACTATATAATACTACTAGTAGCAAGACTAAGCCTAACATTTAGAAAAAAATTCAAGAAAATTTAAAGAAGAGCAAGAGGGCTCTCGGGTTCACCCTTGGAAAAAAAGAATTTTTTTTTCTTGATCATTAAGCTCCCCACTTTAAACCAAGGTTCTTGAGTGTATTGTAAGCTTATCTCAATAGAAAAATCTCGGAAAAAGATAGTTTTCGGGTTAGTCGCAAAGCTAAAACCTAGTTGTCTTTCTAGATTTTGTTTGATAGTTTGAAGGGAATTTGTTGGTGTTGTTCTAAGGGTCTCAAGTAGCGGATTGAAGCGTCTTGAAGAGGCTCTAAGTTTCTAAGGAGCGACTTCGGATTTGGAATTGGATTAAGATTCGTTGAGGTATAATCTTGTCTCTTAAAAGTGTTACAAGATTATTTATATTGTTGTTAGCTTTACATGTTGCTAGCATGAAGTATATGTGTTGAAGTTTATAAGTGTTATGGATTGCTTGTAGCCTTAGAATCCGGAATGTAATGTAAGCCATGTGAAGTTGGATTACAAATTGGTCGTTATTAGAATCGTCGCATGCTAATTACTTGGAGATTATAGTAGTTATAATCGTTTGTGACTTGATATCATGTTAGGCTAATAACTTGGATTGAAATGGAAAGTGGATAAGAATTGATGTTGTAGTACTTCAAGTTAGCCGAATTGGCCTAGTAGTTGTATTAATTTGATATCGTTTGTGGGGCGGAATTTTACACGTCTAGTAGGCGTGTAATCCCCTATTGTTGATTGCATTGATTGGGCCTTAAATGGGGCGTGTTTGGTTATTGTATTCGGCCTTGAAAAAGGTGGCAAAGTTAGTAGAAACAAAGGAGGTGCTGTCCGATTTTCCGTAGAATTTAGAGACTTTACACTTATAATATTCTACGTTTGAAGTAAGACGTTAATAGACGTATTGTGAATATTATAGGTTGACATTCTACGGGCGGGATTTTATACTTGGCAAGTGGTTTGACCCGAAGAGGTATGTAGAACTTTTCCTATCTTTTGAGCATGACTAGTTGCACGTATATAATACGGTAGACGTACAAGACCTTGATATCCTTTACTAGTTTTATGAATAGCCAAGTCGGGTGAGTTAGGAGAATAACTCACTTCTTTGAAAGTATTAAGGATGTCTAAAGTTTTATTAAAGTTAAGGGACTTGAAGAGTTTTAAAGTATGTGATACTTGTTCCGTTTTAAACGTATGAGTCCCTTGGATAGGAAATTGTATTTGGCTAAGGTATAAAGTGAATATAACGACTTTATGGGAAGTTGGTTATATTTGCTTTATGGAAAGATAAATGACTTGATTTTAATGAAAAGACAATTTGATTTTAAGGCATCAATTGCCTAAGGTTTTATAATAAAAGGAGTCACTTGATTTAGAAACCTAACTTTATTTCTAAAGGTATTGTGACTTGTCTTGAAAGGAAATTTTGACTTGATACTACGGTTAATAGTATCTTGGAAGTTTTATGTGAAAATGAGTCATTTTAAAAGATTAGAAGTACGTAGTACTTTGGGTTAAACTCCCGGATTTATTATAGCATATTAGTGCCTTAAGTAAACTAAAATGAGAGTGTAGATGAATAAGACTAATAAGAAGTTAGGGGAATTTCTAACTTGCTTATTTATCAGTGTACGACGCCATTGAGATAGGGTAAGAGTATGAGTGAGGGGTAAACCCCCAAGACGCTATACCACCTTCTCCAGGGTAAGAGTATAAATGAGGGGTAAACCCCCAAGACGTTATATCACATGTTCCTTCTCCAGGATAAGAGTATAAATGAGGGGTAAGCCCCCAAGATGTTATACCACCTGCCTCAGGGTAAGAGTATAAATGAGGGGTAAACCCCCAAGACGTTATACCACTTGTTTCCATGGATTTGCTACCCAGGATTTGATCGTGAGTCTCCTATTTTTATGTTGTAAGGATACTCTTATTTACTCTCATTGTTAGTAAGGCACTGTGTACTGTAATTTTACTATCATACATGACTCCGGCTTTATTTTAAATTTACGTTGTAATTACAGTACTTTCCAGTTTTACATACTTAGTACATATCAGGTAATCGACTTCTTCCCGGTTGCGTACGCCGCAGAGTGGTAAGGCGTGGTGGATCCGCATTCTGTGATCACTTATCGACGCCGAAGCTCCATTTCTCCGAGGCTTGTCTCTTGGTACGCTTCTTCCCCGATGTTGTAGATTTATGTACATTCAGGGTATGGCGGCCCTATCCCGCCACGCTTGTTATTCCTGAGGTCCGTATTCACATACGTGGTTGGGTCGTAAGAACCGAGTTGTACAATTGTACTTTTGATTATGTTTATATTATGGAAGCGCCTTATTTGGCCAGCTCGTGATGTTTATTGTTTACATACGTGTCTATGTTGTGTATGTTTCACGCTATTCTCTCGATGTATACCGAACGGGTGCCTGTGTAGGCACCGCCGCGCCCGGTCGGGTCGTGACAGTGGTCTACACCGCTTAACAATGTAAAAACAACTCTAGCCACCCAAATTACGATGAATACAGCACTCTAAGATTTGAACAAATACTATGACGACAAGGCCCCGCTGCACTTCGAATATACATAGCCATGACAACTCCTAACATCGAGCCATCTCAAAATGCTGAATCAGATCATAAGCTCATGATCCACAATCAGTACCTAAACTCGCGACATTTAACGCAAATTTCGGCGGGGTCGCATAACAAAAATTTAATATGGAACGGAAAATAAGGTACAAGAAACAAATTATAATCAGATAAAAGAATGACAGGGCAAGTATAAAAAGGGTACATACCAGATCCTACCGTACATTACCATCTCGTGAACTTAATCGCACCTTATTATCTTTTCCCATTTTTCAATAAAAGTTATAGTCACATTCTTACGCATGCTTAGGGAAAATCATTAAGTTCATTACCATATAACTTACTTATCTTTCATAACATAATCCGCCCTTTACGAGGGACGATATACTACCCGCCCTAACTGGGATGCGATCAAGTCACACAAATATCAAAGCGTGCCGTGGAATCCCCATCACCGCCGATACCATAAGTGTAACATATAACCACGTGACGCGCTGTGGCATCCTACTCACCGCTTCGGCGCATACATACACAATACATATATATATCTCCCGCCTGGAATCTCACATCATCGGTACCGTAGGTGTAACATATAACCGTGACGCGCCGTGGCATCGCACTCACCGTCGCGCATACATATAAACACACACACACACACACACACATATATATATATATATATATATATATATATATATATATATATATATATATATAACGCCGCATGCCCCTAATCCTCATCGTATAAGCATGGCCATAACGTGCCCTCGGCGTCCTCATCGTAGCGCAGTCTTCACGGGAGCTAGCCCACGAGTAATAATATAACATGCCCCTAATCCTCATCGCGGTACATGTCTTCATTGGGAGCTAGTGTCACGACCGACCCGGCCGCGATCGTGCCCTACCCGGGCACCCTGCCTGTATACATCGAGAATAGCAATGAACATAAACAACACAGGCTAGCCGATAAGGCCGCCTTCCATAAAACATGCATAATCAAAGCCAAACTGTACAACTCGGTTCTTACAAGCCCAAAACACAAAATGTGACTACAGACCTCTAAGAATAACAACAGTGGCGGGACAGGGCCCCGCCATACCCCTAAATGTACATAAATATACAACATCAGGGAAAGACTGTACCAAAAAGACAAGCCTCCGGAGAAATTGAGCTTCTGTTGTCTGATAAGTGATCCTAAGAATGAGAATCCACAACCTGCTTACCCCTACCTGCGGCATGAACGCAGCCCCCGAGGAAGGGGGTCAGTACACAATATGTACTAAGTATGTAAAACTGGAAAGTAATGTAATTACAACATAAGTTCAAAACAAAGCCGGAGACATGTATGATAACAAAATTACAGTACACAGTGCCTTACTAACAATGAGAGTAATCCAAGAGTATACGTGCAACATAAAAATAGGAGACTCACGATCAAATCATGGGTAGCGAACTGTCACACCCCGAACCCCGGGCCCGTGACTGGTGCCCTACCTGGGCACCCTTCTACCTTAACAACTAAGTACATCGCGGAAATTAATAACAACTCATTTTTTTTAAAACCAACGTACGTACAAGGCAAAGCCGACTAGGCTGCCATATAATATACATAAACAAAAGACACTACACTGTACACGAGTCCAATCCCACATATGAATACAGACCTCTAGGAGTTAAACTGCACTATGACGGGACAAGGCCCCGCCGTACCCATAAATGTACAAAAGCCTGTACTGAAGGAACTATTACCAAAATGATAAACTCCTGAACAAAGGGAGCTATCCAAAAACTCTGAGCAGGATCCTACACCTGCCGATCACCAAACAACGACTACACTCGCGCAGATGAACGCAGCTTCGGGCGAGGTCAAGACGAAGAATGTACCAAGTATGTGAACAATAAGTATCAGAATGAAATCATAACACTAAACAAAACAGAGACATGTATGATAGCCAACCTACGATATAACACATAAGCAAATATATCAAGTCGTGACGCAGCCCTCAAAGTCATTACTCAAATATAACCATGGGTCTCACGCCCATAATATCAATCATGCCTGGAATCCTTCCTCACCGCGATCCATGATGTAACAACACCCATAAGGATACATGAACACCAAGTCCTACTGTGTCCTAAATACCTCGCGTCTCATGCCCTAATCCTACCTCGTAAAGCATGACCATAGGGTAACACAAACAACCGGGACATATATGATACTCAAAATACAACACCTTGTGCCTTACTACAATGAGAGTAAACCGTAGTATCCTTACAATATAAAATAGAAGCTCATGATCAAAGCAGACCATCCGCCTGCAGATTATTCAAAGAATCCTATTCCCGGACTATTTCACTGAATAGGTCGCGCGTGGACCCGCGCGAGGTATTCCTCTCATAGGTCGGACCCGCCGCACGGGACTATTTCACCCGCATAAGACCTTTCGGACCAAGATAAGGTATTTCTCGATAGGACTATTTCACCCGCATAAGCCCTTACGACTCGCACGAGGTATTCCTCGCATAGGTCGGACCCGCCCGCACGGGACTATTTCACCCGATAAGCCCTATGGACTCGCATGAGGTATTCCTCGCGATCGTGGGTAGCAAATCCACGCACTATGCAAATGTTACAAACCCGGAATGACCCGAACGACCGATATACCAATAGCACACAACCGCTATTTCCAAAGACACATAGGCAATTCTCAATTAACAAGCCAAAGTACTTATCAAGGCACACTTAGACAAATCCTCAATTTATCAAGCCAAAGTACTAATCAAGGCACACTTAGACAAATTCTCAATTTATCGAGCCAAAGTACTAATCAAGGCATACATAGAATAATTCTCTTTTAACAAGCCAAAGTACTTATCAAGGCACACTTAGACAAATTCTCAATTTATCGAGCCAAAGTACTAATCAAGGCATACATAGAATAATTCTCTTTTAACAAGCCAAAGTACTTATCAAGGCACACTTAGACAAATCCTCAATTTATCAAGCCAAAGTACTAATCAAGGCATACATAGAATAATTCTCTTTTAACAAGCCAAAGTACTTATCAAGGCACACTTAGATAAATTCTCAATTTATCAAGCCAAAGTACTAATCAAGGCACACTTAGACAAATCCTCAATTTATCAAGCCAAAGTACTAATCAAGGCATACATAGAATAATTCTCTTTTAACAAGCCAAAGTACTTATCAAGGCACACTTAGACAAATCCTCAATTTATCAAGCCAAAGTACTACGTACGTACATTCTTTTATAAAAGACTCCTTTCTATGTAAAGCCCCAAGATACTAACACCCGTAGTATCAAGGCGTGTCTATTTGTTTTTAAAGTAAGTTACTACACTTTTAGAAAACTCATTTCAAAGCTTGAAATCAAGTAACTCCAAATTTTCACAATCTAGGCAACTTATGCCGATTAATCAAAATAGACAACTTTCTAAACCTTCCATAAAGCCGTTATAACCAACTTCCCATAAAGCCGTTATAACCCTTTATGGTTTTAGACATATCCATTCCTTCAATAACCAAGAGACTTATACTATTAAAACCAAGTATCACATACTTACAAATCAAGTTCTTAACTTTCAAAATACTCCAAGTCTCTTAATAGTTAGAAAACAAGTTTTCTTCTACCTTTTAAACCTCAAGTAACTTCACCCTTAACACAAGTTACTTCTCTTAAAACATGTCATTTCTCCTCTTTTAAATCAAATAAGTAAATCACTCCTTTGACTTCTAAAGTCATTATAATGACCTTTAGGTTTTAGAATTAAGGCACTAGCCAAAAGATTTGGAAACCACTTCCTTTTAAGACTCCATGTACTTTAAGTAAAATACCTTCACTTTTAAGAATCCAAACTTCATCAAGAAAATGGATTATACAACTTACAATCTAAACATCAAAGTACAATCAAGAAGTACATGTAACATATTCTATTCTAGGCAATCCAAGTACAACCAAGGGATGGATCATTTAGCGAGTAAAACTTACTTTCTTTATTCTAAGGAATCATGCTGAAGAGAGATAGTTCACATACCTATTCGGCTAAATCCTCAAGCTGTCGAATACGCCGCACGTAGTTGTCAACCTATAATGGTCACAACAAGACTATCAACTTCTAGTCTCTAACGAGAATAATACTAAGTATTTGGTCTCTAATTCTACGGAAAATCGCAAGACTTCCTTTGTTTCTACTCAATTTGCCACCTTTTCAAGGCCGAATACAATAACCAACAAGCCACATTTAAGGCTCCAAACAACAACCAAACAAAGGGATTACACGCCTTACAATATGTGTAAAATTTCGCCCACAATTCATAATGAAGTAGTTTAATGACACTAGCCAATTCTCTACCAACTTACATAGAACACTAAGTCTTTTCCAACCCTTTTCAAATTCCAAGTTCCAAGGTCTAACATTTTATATAGTTATAAACTACTTCAACAACTACAATTTCCTTCTTTATACCACATGCGACGCTTAGACCAATAGTCGACTTGAATTGTAATCTTAAGGCTAAACATGTTAGTTTTCGGATTAGGGTTCCAATTGCCAATAAACATATCAAACTTCATACTATATAACACATGCTTGCTAAAATCCATAGCTACAACAATAAGTAAGTCTTAACTACTAAAACGACAAAATTTATACCTTTATTAGCCCTTAAAAATTCCAATATTCCAAAGTCTAGCCTTAGCAATTCTTAGCTCCTTTCCTTAGGTTCCAACCCGCTCCAAGCACTCCTTAGAAGCCTATGAAGAACCCCTCTTCAAGTTCCAACTTCAAAGTTGAAGAACTCCATTAGTTTCCGCATTGCGACTAACGTAAAAATGCGTTTTTTCCGAAATATTTCTATTGAGATATCCTTACAAAACCCTTAGGGACATTGGGTTTAAATCTTGTGGCTAATGGATCAAAAACTAAATTATTTTGTGTGGACTTGGATGCAAACCCGAGAGCTCTTCTCTCAAGCACAAGGGCTCTCTAATTTTTCTAAGTGTAGAAATGCCAAGTCTTGCTACTAGTTAGTATATAACACATATTGGAGGGCTTAGACTTAAACAAATGTGAGGCTAGGATTAAAATCACATGGATCAAGCCTAAGTGGCAAGTTGACTAGTCAATTATGTCAAGCTTTGAAGACTTATCTTCCAAGAGGTTCAATGACCAAATTACCCCCTCCTCTAATTCGACCAAGACCACTTACTGGGTGCCACGTGTCGCCTCTCTCATTCGTCCATAAAATTACAGAACCTCGCATGGCCCCACAAACGTAAAATTTCTGTGGGCCCCACGTGACCAAATCCGTAAAAATAAATTTCCATAATATTAATAAGTTCCATACTCTTCAAATAATGCATTTTGAGAATCCAATTCTCAATAACGAACATTTTTCCTTTCCGACGTCCGGAAGATTTTCCGTCGGAAGAACAATTCTTCCTTTCGTACTAATGTCCAAGTCTTGTTTCCTTACGTACATTCTCTTATACATGTCCTGGACTTACGGGGTGTAACATTCTTCCCCCCTTAGAAACATTCATCCCCGAATGTTCTTAGTCGGTTTTCAAGCCATACAAACTCCGGCATAAACTCTATACTATGCCTATCAATCAAATGCACAAGACCAACGATGCCACACATGGCCACCACATAACATACGTAAACATATCAATGGACCTTCCGTCGCGAATTTCTTCTCACAAAACTCGAAGGTTACAGATTTTCCCAAACACGGATCCTTAGAGGTTCCTTTCTTTCCTTACTTGTCATACTTTCTCGTACTTTCAAACTTATCTAGTACACGTACAAATTCTCAAATATTGTTTCTGTTCTCCAATCCTTGGAGTTACTAATCGAACCTGGCCATTATGCTACTTGAATTTCCTGCTAAGGCTCTCCTCGGTCCTTACGACCTAGTTCCGGTGGAACGCATCCACAAACTCGTACAACAATTTACTAAACTTGGGCCTTGCATCCCTGACCCTATCACATAATCTGACCATTTCTAACTGACATCACCCCATTCCATACTATCGGCTGACCCGAAATGAGTCCACAACCCGACTCATCGTCACCCTTAACTTCTCGTTCTTAGTCTGAAATACATCTCTCTTATCTCAAGGTACTTCTTACCCTATCCCATATTCATTAGAGGTTCGTCACATAAGCCAAAGTATTTCTACTGTACAATCTTCCCTATCGGTCTTACACTTATACGGGGTAATTACAACTTGTGAACTTTATACAACTATAGTCTCAGTTCACCTATCATTCTTGTCAACATTCCTACTTCTCACTTTACTAATCAAAGTATCCCTACCTCTGGGGTACTATCACTTACAACTGCTAGCACCGCTATCTTGGTCAATAACATAACTGCTTCCCTCAAGACCCTATAGTCTTCTCCTAACCGAGAAACTGGAGGCTCGTGCTTGCCTCAAAACTCGCGCAGGTTAACTCGCCGACTACTAACAACATCCGATATACCCCGGCATAAGCCCTATCAACTCTCTCGAGTCCGACTAGTAGCTCTCGCTACTCCTTTGCCCTCCGGGCGGCCGTTGCTCCTCGAGGCATAATCAGAACACAACAATACGCCGAGAGGAATTTTCTTACTAACATTTCAATGGCACGATCTTAGAGTGAGAAGAATAGAAACCAACTCCTAAATGTCCCGTATCCTCCTGTTTATGGGTGTGCGCGCAACACACCGATAATCAAGACTCTACTAGACACGGCCTCAGAACATTCCGAGGACCGATCGCTCGATACCACTCACACCCTCAACCTCGGGCGTGATCGTGCCCTACCAGGCACCCTTCTACCTTAACAACTAAGTACATCGCGAAATTAATAATACTCATTTTTTTAAAACCAACGTGCGTCAAGGCAAAGCCGACTAGCCGCCATATAATATACATAAACAAAAGACACTACACTGCATACGCAGTCCAATCCTACATATGAATACGCACTTAGGAGTTAAATCGAACTATGACGGACAAGGCCCCGCCGCATCCATAAATGTACAAAAGCTCAGATCAAGGAACTATTACCAAAATGATAAACTCGAACAAAGGAGCTATCCAAAACTCCGAAAGGATCCTACACTGCCGATCACCAAACAACGTACCTACACTCATGCGATGAACGCAGCCTCAAGGAGGTCAAGACGAAGAATGTACCAAGTATGTGAACAATAAGTACGTAATGAAATCATAATCTAAACAAAACAGAGACATGTATGATAGCCAACCTACGCATATAACACATAAGCAAATATATCAAGTCGTGGACGCAGCCCTCAAAGTCATTACTCAAATATAACCACGGGTCTCACGCCCATAATATCAATCATGCCTGGAATCCTTCCTCACCGCCAAGTCCATGATGTAACAACACCCATAAGGATACATGAACACCAAGTCCCACCGTGTCCTAAATACTCGTGGTTTCATGCCCCTAATCCTACCTCAGAAAAGCATGACCATAGGGTAACACAAACAAATCCGGGACATATATGATACTCAAAATACAACACCTTGTGCCTTACTACAATGAGAGTAAGCAGAGTATCCTTACAATATAAAATAGGAAGCTCATGATCAAAGCAGACCATCCACCCGCAGATTATTCAGCAATCCTATTCCCGGGACTATTTCACCCGCGATAGGTCGCGTGGACCGCGCGAGGTATTCCTCGTGATAGGTCGGACCCGCCCGCACGGGACTATTTCACCCGCATAAGCCCTTTCGACCCGCATAAGGTATTCCTCGTGATAGGACTATTTCACCCGCATAAGCCCTTACGGACTCGCATGAGGTATTCCTCGCATAGGCTGGACCCGCCCGCATGGGACTATTTCACCCGCATAAGCCCTACGGACTCGCATGAGGTATTCCTCGCATCGTGTGTAGCAAATCCACGGAATTATGCAAATGCCACAAACCCGGGGAATGACCCCGAAACGACTGATATACCAATAGCACACAACCGGCTATTTCCAGCACACACAGGGAATTCTCAATTAACAAGCCAAAGTACTTATCAAGGCACACTTAGACAAATCCGCAATTTATCAAGCCAAAGTACTAATCAAGGCACACTTAGACAAATTCTCAATTTATCGAGCCAAAGTACTAATCAAGGCATACATAGAATAATTTTCTTTTAACAAGCCAAAGTACTTATCAAGGCACACTTAGACAAATTCTCAATTTATCGAGCCAAAGTACTAATCAAGGCATACATAGAATAATTCTCTTTTAACAAGCCAAAGTACTTATCAAGGCACACTTAGACAAATCCTCAATTTATCAAGCCAAAGTACTAATCAAGGCATACATAGAATAATTCTCTTTTAACAAGCCAAGGTACTTATCAAGGCACACTTAGACAAATCCTCAATTTATCAAGCCAAAGTACTAATCAAGGCATACATAGAATAATTCTCTTTTAACAAGCCAAGGTACTTATCAAGGCACACTTAGACAAATTCTCAATTTATCAAGCCAAAGTACTAATCAAGGCACACTTAGACAAATCCTCAATTTATCAAGCCAAAGTACTAATCAAGGCATACATAGAATAATTCTCTTTTAACAAGCCAAAGTACTTATCAAGGCACACTTAGACAAATCCTCAATTTATCAAGCCAAAGTACTAATCAAGGCATACATAGAATAATTATCTTTTAAAAAGCCAAAGTACTTATCAAGGCACACTTAGACAAATCCTCAATTTATCAAGCCAAAGTACTACGTACGTACATTCTTTTATAAAAGACTCCTTTCTTTGTAAAGCCCCAAGATACTAACACCCGTAGTATCAAGGCGTGTCTATTTTTTTTTAAAGTAAGTTACTACACTTTTAGAAAACTCATTTCAAAGCTTGAAATCAAGTAACTCCAAATTTTCACAATCTATGCAACTTATGCCGATTAATCAAAATAGACAACTTTCTAAACCTTCCATAAAGCCGTTATAACCAACTTCCCATAAAGCCATTATAACCCTTTATGGTTTTAGACATATCCATTCCTTCAATAACCAAGAGACTTATACTATTAAAACCAAGTATCACATACTTACAAATCAAGTTCTTAACTTTCCAAATACTCCAAGTCTCTTAATAGTTAGAAAACAAGTTTTCTTCTACCTTTTAAACCTCAAGTAACTTCACCCTTAACACAAGTTACTTCTCTTAAAACATGTCATTTCTCCTCTTTTAAATCAAATAAGTAAATCACTCCTTTGACTCCCCTAAAGTCATTATAATGACCTTTAGGTTTTAGAATTAAGGCACTAGCCAAAAGATTTGGAAACCACTTCCTTTTTAAGACTCCATGTACTTTAAGTAAAATACCTTCACTTTTAAGAATCCAAACTTCATCAAGAAAATGGATTATACAACTTACAATCTAAACATCAAAGTACAATCAAGGAAGTACATAGAACATATTCTATTCTAGGCAATCCAAGTACAACCAAGGGATGGATCATTTAAGGAGTAAAACTTACTTTCTTTATTCTAAGGAATCATGCTAGAAGAGGATATAGTTCACATACATTTTCGGCTAAATCCTCAAGCTAAGCCGAATACGCCGTACGTAGAAGTGTCAACCTATAATGGTCACAAAAAGACTATCAACTTCTAGTCTCTAACGTAGAATAATACTAAGTATTTGGTCTCTAATTCTACGGAAAATCGGGCAGCACTTCCTTTGTTTCTACTCACTTTGCCACCTTTTTCAAGGCCGAATACAATAACCAACAAGCCACATTTAAGGCTCCAAACAACAACCAAATAAAAGGGTTTACACGCCTTACAATACGTGTAAAATTCCGCCCCACAATTCATACGAAGTAGTTTAATGCACACTAGCCAATTCTCGGCCAACTTACATAGCAACACTAAGTCTTTTCCAACCCTTTTCAAATTCCAAGTTCCAAGGTCTAACATGTTATATAGTTATAAACTACTTCAACAACTACAATTTCCTTCTTTATACCACATGCGACGCTTAGACCAATAGTCGACTTGAATTGTAATCTTAAGGCTAAACATGTTTGTTTTCGGATTAGGGTTCCAATTGCCAATAAACATATCAAACTTCATACTATATAACACATGCTTGCTAAAATCCATAGCTACAACAATAAGTAAGTCTTAACTACTAAAACGACAAAATTTATACCTTTATAAGCCCTTAAAATTTCCAAGATTCCAAGGTCGCGCCTTAGCAATTCTTAGCTCCTTTCCTTAGGTTCCAACCCGCTCCAAGCACACCTTAGAAGCCTATGAAGAACCCCTCTTCAAGTTCCAACTTCAAAGTTGAAGAACTCCATTAGTTTCCGCATTGCGACTAACGTAAAAATGCGTTTTTTTCGAAATCTTTCTATTGAGATATCCTTACAAAACCCTTAGGGACATTGGGTTTATGTCTTGTGGCTAATGGATCAAAAACTAAATTTTTTTGTGTGGACTTGGATGCAAACCCGAGAGCTCTTCTCTCAAGCACAAGGGCTCTCTAATTTTTCTAAGTGTAAAAATGCCAAGTCTTGCTACTAGTTAGTATATAACACATATTGGAGGGCTTAGACTTAAACAAATGTGAGGCTAGGATTAAAATCACATGGATCAAGCCTAAGTGGCAAGTTGACTAGTCAATTATGTCAAGCTTTGAAGACTTATCTTCCAAGAGGTTCAATGACCAAATTACCCCTCCTCTAATTCGACCAAGACCACTTATGGGGGTGCCACGTGTCGCCCTCTCATTCGTCCATAAAATTCCGTAACCCTCGTGGGCCCCAAAAAACGTAAAATTCCTCGGGTGGGCCCCACGTGACCAAATCCGTAAAAATAAATTTCCATAATATTAATAAGTTCCATACTCTTCAAATAATGCATTTTGAGAATCCAATTCTCAATAACGAACATTTTTCCTTTCCGACGTCCGGAAGATTTTCCGTCGGAAGAACAATTCTTCCTTTCGTACTAATGTCCAAGTCTTGTTTCCTTACGTACATTCTCTTATACATGTCCTGGACTTACGGGGTGTAACACGAACCCATAGAAACAGGTGGTATAATGTCTTGGGAGTTTTCCCCTCATTTATACTCTTACCCTAAAGCAGGTGGTATAACGTCTTGGAGGTTTACCCCTCATTTATACTCTTACCCTGGAGAAGGTGGTAAAGCAGGTGGTATAATGTCTTTGGGGTTTACCCCTCATTTATACTCTTACCCTGAAGAAGGTGGTATAACGTCTTGAGGGTTTACCCCTCATTTATACTCTTACCCTATCTCAACCGGCCGTCATACAATAAATAAGCAAGTTAAGTAAACTGTCACGACCCGTTCCGGGGCCCGTGACTGGTGCCTTACCCCGGGCACCCTAGTGATACAACATCAGAGTAAATCAGCGGAAATAAAACTTAAACATAAAACAAGATATATGATCATAAAACAGGCCAACCAAACGGTCACCTTCCAATAAAATATATATATACAAGTCTTTCAAAACGAACAGTTTAGTCCCCTTTTACAAACTCTGCCCACAACAGTACTACAGACCTCTAAGAGTTTTATACAACATGACGGGACAGGGCCCCGACATACCCCTGAATGTACAAGGACCTACAACTCAGGGTAACATACCAAAGATAAGCATCCGGAGAAACGGAGCTTCCCAACGCTGAACGATGATCCAAAGAGCGAGGATCAACAACCGATGTATTCTACTGCGGATGAACGCAGCCCCAAGGAGGTCGACAACAGTACCAAGTATGTGAAATCGAAATATCAGAATGAAATCATAATGATTATATAAAAACAGAGACTGTATGATAACAAAACTACGCTCACAACATAAAGGCGATATGTTGTCGTGGCTCACGCCTCAAGTCATCACTCAAATATAACCCGAATTTAACTCGCACAACGGCCGCACGCCCAAGATCTCACCTCGGTATAAGCATGTCCATGGAACCATCCCAATGGAAACATACCCGTGGCCACCCATCGTGTCGTGATGTCCAAAGGAAATATCCAGATAGCAATCGAATGGAACCATACTCGGGCAACCCATCGTGGTCGATGTCCCGAGCAAATAACAAGATAACACTCCTAATGGAAGCATACCCGGGCCACCCATCGTGTCGGATGTCCAAAAGGAAATAACAAGATAACCATCGAATGGAAGCATACTCGTGGCCACCCATCGTGTCGGTATGTCCAAGCCGATAACAAGATAACTCTCCTAATGGAAGATACCCGGGCCACCCATCGTGTCGATGTCCCAAAAGGAACGACAGTGGAAGCATACTCGTGGGCCACCCATCGTGTCGCGATGTCCATCAATCAACGGATAACCGCCTCCAACGAGACGCCAGAATACGTAAATACAACACTTGCACAACAAAGGCTATCACCACAAGCATAGGCAAGTTCACCAAACTCATAGACCTATATTTTATTACAACAAATCCGGGTTTTAACCCCAACGTACTACATACATTAACTCTTATTAAAGGATCCGTTTCTTTCACAAAAGTTACACAATACCCGCAGTATAAAAATAGAGTGACTATCTTTTTAAGTAAACCAAAATACTTCCCTTTGTAAAAACCAAGTAACAACATTATTTCCCAAACGTTCAAGTTTGCCTAATTTCAACTGCTCAAGTCTCATTCTAGAAAGGTTTCATAACTCATAGTCTTAATCTCTTTTAAAACCATTGGGTAACATATGTCTTGTATGTGAGTCGTTTATTCTTGTTTAAAACAATCTTGTTACAACAGCCATGATCTAGGAAATGTAATACAATTTTGTCTTATCTTAGCTTCTATGCAGATGGAGATTTCTACTGGTTTTAATAACAATTAGTTATTTGTCAAATACACTTTCCCTTATTAGCGCTGCTGTGGTTTGTTCGACACTTATTCTCATTTCCGAAATCAGTAAAACCTTATTCTTTTTAAAACCAAGTACTCATTACTCGCAAATGAGGTTTCACAACATTTTAAACAAAATGTTATATAACAAGTCAAATAAGTTAAGTCTCTTATCTTTCAAGATCAAGTCTCTTAACTTCTACAATCAATAAACCATTCTTTTACCCACATAGAGTCGTTATAACTAACTTCCCATAAAGCTATTATAACACCCTATGTTTTGAACCAACCAAACTCATTTAGCACATGTACGTCTACCGTACTACATAGTTTACAAAACATCATGCTAGCAAGGATAGGAAGAGGTTCACATACCTCGCGACGATTATCGACAATAAGCAAAACGCTCCACAAGATCAGAACGGCTAGCCTTTTCCACTCTTCAAGTAGAATACGCTACTCGTAGTACTTCCACCTATAAGGCCACAAACGCTCATTAACTTCTAACCGCATCGCCCATATTCTACGTAAAATTCGCAAGACTCTCCCCGCAACCGCGTAAATCTCCTCCTCTATCGAGGCCGGCTACCAAGCCAACCAGGGGGGGGGTTATACGTCTAACCGGACGTGTACAATTCTACTACACAGTAATACCACACAAGTCTACTGTAAATACAGTCCTATGTAATTACAGTTCAGTTCTCTTCTTTATATTCAGGCTTAAGTCAAAAGACATTGTCGTAAAGCTATGTTCAGTTCTATATATAGTATACTTCAACTATATAATCCTACAACATGTAATTTCCAATTACAACAAGGGGACAAGAATATTTACCTCGATAAGCCCAAAATTATCCAAGTTATAATATCGATCCTGAGCAAGGTTTAGCTCCTACTCCGTGCGCTCCAATCCGCTCCAAACAACCCTTAGAAGTTCTAACCAACTTCTACTTAAATACTTCAACCAACTATGAAGATTTCCTTAGGGTTTCGGTTTGAGACTAAAAGGACAAAAGGTAGTATTTCCGGGCTCTACGTATAGAGGTAACTTTGGAATACTACAAGGTATAAGGCTAAGATAGTTTGGGCATTATAACAATACTTGGAGAAGTATTTCAATACCACAAGGGAGGGGGTATATTTCTCGAAACAACTAGGCTAGGGGGGTACCCCTCGGCTAGAACACTACCAAGGGGGGGAGGGTACCCCTCTCGGCCAAAGCCTTACACGAAAAGGGGGGGGGGGGGTCTACGACGAGAACAACACAAAGGGGGGGAGAGTTTTCAAGACTTAGACAAAGTGAGGAGTGGATGAATAAGTTCATCACTAAGGGGGGGTATTTATAGGGAAGCCAAGGGCCAACCAATGGCCAAGATGGAGCCAAGTGCAAGGCAAGTGTAAGGCCAAGATCAAGCCAAGTGCACCCTATCCTACTCCACAAAACATTGAACCATGTTTTAGGCCCCAAATCAAGGCCAATCGCCCAAGGCCAAACCGCCTTTAGGCGTCCACTGAGGTGACAAGTGTCACCCTCTCGTTAACCCAAAAATGTTCCGCCGCCGAAAAATCCGCAAAAATACTAAACGACATAGCCGGAATTTTCCTTCGCAAGTTCGGAAAACGCTTCGTAAAAACGATTCTTTACGGGGTCAGGCACAAAATTTCAAACTAGCCAAACTTTAAGTCTCAAATTGTCGTGACGACGCCCTTACGATATACTGGAAATACGGTATAACATTATCCTCCTTAGAAACATTCGTCCCGAATGTTCCTTCTCAAGACGGATAACGATAAAGTTCCTCTAACAAGTTGCCAACGCCACACATGGCCACAAAATAACACACGTTCTCTTCTTTCCTTACTCGTCGTAGTCACTTGAACTCTCCTGCACGCACCATACTTCGCCTTCCCAAAATCTCCGAGTCACTACCTCCAAACTTGGTCATCTTACAAACCTCAATCTTCTTTAAGGCCATCCCCGGCCTTCACGAACCGCTTCTGGTCAAACCTATCCACGAACTCATACGATGGTCACCTAAATCCGGGCCTAGCACCTCGCGTGACTTACCCTCAAGGGACCACCCAGAATCGACCACCTAAAACCGGGCTACGGGTTGACCCGCAATACGCCCTCAACCCGACCCTCCGTCGCGCCAACTCTTGCTCCTCGATACGGAACAATCTTACTAATTCACATCATGGAAGCCACCACTTTCATTTTACACAACCCATGGACTTATCACACAAATATCTCCCACGTATACTACGCACTCTGATAAAGGTCAAACATAAAATAAATCTTTTTCTCAAGACGACCTTACCTCTAAGGTCTCAATCGTGAAATATTCTAAGGTTCACACTTACCATGCCCCCATACTTACCCTTCCAACTAACCATGTTTCTAACTCACAAATAACACAATGCTATCCGTACATAGCACACAATAATAAGATCATAATATCAAGCATACCAAAACTCTGTAGGTTAAGGATATACCTGTATCTACCGCTTTACTCTAATCATAGGCACACTGCAGGCGATAATCGTAGGGTGATGAACCACCATAGATCCCTGGCGCCGAGTCTCTACATCCGCGCACCTGCCTGGACAATTTCTCGCAAAATGGCCCTGGCCGCCGCATGTAAAACAAACTCCCAAAATTAGCACGACACTCCAAAATGGAGCCTACCACAACGGTCACAACGAGGTAGGGTGGCTTCACCGCTAACACCCTCGCTTCTCCCGGAAATCAACCTCGAGCCCCGACCGCTTCCCGAGGACGTGGAGGACCACTCTGTCAAGCGGGTACATAACTAGCTCGGCCACGAGGCGTCCGCCTCGAAAGTCGCCAAAGACCTCGCTGTCCCGCCCTTCTCGCTGATCCGTGTCATTCCGTCGACCTCTCCGTGCCTCATATCCTGGTGCATGAGCTCGCACGCGGGCAATGTCCATGCCCTACCAAGAGCTACACCCAACAAGCCTCACAAGTAGTCATCTAGCCGGTGACGTAGCGGTGCACTCTATCCTCCATGGTTGCCACTAAAGCGGGGACATACCGAGCCAACGAGTCAAACTCCACGTTGTACTCCCGAACTGTACGCCCGTTCTGCTTCAGCATCATAAATCGTTACCGCGCCTCCTCATCCGCGAGGCAAGAAGTGAGTGAGGAATGCCTCGAGAACTCGTCCCATACCGCTGGCGGCATGCTCTCCCGACAGCTCCCACGATCAAACGATCATTGCGGTATCACGCACCGATGCGAACCTAAGACCACCGACTCGGTCTCCAAGCTCGATCACTCGCGACTGTCAGAATCGCTTTGATGAACTCTGCGGATCATCCTCGTGCCTCGACCCATAAAACTCAAGGGCTACAACTCGTAAAGTCCCGTAGCCTCAAACTATCCGATCTCGGGTGAACCACGGTGCATCGAATCGCCGCGGCCCACTTATCCTCATGTCTGCCACGATCACGCCGCCAGAATCGGGCCATCTCTTTGTAACCCATCTCTTCTCGCTCCAGCCGCGGACCGAGGCTCGTGCATCGTGGTCTCGCAGCCATCGCTGCGCTCTAAATCACTGGGCCGGGCGGCGCCGCAAAACTCGCCGTCAAGCACAATCTCGTCTCGACCGAGCTCGCGCCTCTGCACTCTATTTATCTCACTAGCAAGACTTCGCCGCTTTGCCCTTCTCGCTCGCTGCCTTGCGCGAGGCATAATCGTAAAAACGAGATACGTCGGAGGGTCCAACTTACAACATGACTCTATGGCACGATCTCGTAATGAGAAGAATGGAAACTAATCCTAAATGTCCTGCAGCCTCACGATTATAGATGTGGTGCACAACACATCGATAATCAAGACTCTACTGTACACGGTCGTAGACACTTTCCGAGGATTAATCGCTCGATACCACTTTTGTCACGACCTGCCTGAGGCGTGGATCGTGCCTTACCGGGCACCCTAGTGATACAACATCGAGTAAATCAATGGAAATAAAACTTAAACATGAAACAAGATATATGATCATAAAACAAAGCAACCAAACGGTCACCTTCCAATAAAATATATATATACAAGTCTTTCAAAACGAATGCTTTAATCCCTTTACAAACCCCGCCCACAACAAGATTACTGCACTTAAGAGTTTTATACAACATGACGACAGGCTCGACATACCCCGAATGTACAAGGACCTACAACTCGTGGTAACAAACCAAAGATAAGCCTCCGAGAAACGGAGCTTCCCAACGTCAACGAGCGATGATCCAAAGATCGAGGATCAAGAATCGACGTACTCTACCTGCGGCATGAACGCAGCTTCGGGCGAGGTCGATAACAGTACCAAGTATGTGAAATCAAAAATATCGTAAATGAAATCATAACAAATATATAAAAACAGAGACCTGTATGATAACAAAACTACGCCACAACATAAAGGCGCCATGTCAAGTCGTGGCTCACGCCTCAAGTCATCACTCAAATATAACCCGAATTTAACTCCGCACAACGGCCGCACGCCCAAGATCTCACCTCGGTATAAGCATGGCCATGGAACCATCCCAATGGAAACATACCCGTGGGCCACCCATCGTGTCAGTATGTCCAAAGGAAATATCCAGATAGCAATCGAAATGGAAGCATACTCGTGGGCCACCCATCGTGTCAGTATGTCCCGAGCAAATAACAAGATAACACTCTTAATAGAAGCATACCCGTGGGCCACCAATCGTGTCAGTATGTCCAAAAGGAAATAACAAGATAACCATCAGAATGGAAGCATACTCGTGGGCCACCCATCGTGTCAGTATGTCCAAGCCGATAACAAGATAACTCTCCTAATGGAAGCATACCCGTGGGCCACCCATCGTGTCAGTATGTCCCAAAAGGAACGATTAGTGGAAGCATACTCGTGGGCCACCCATCGTGTCAGTATGTCCATCAATCAACCATATAACCGGCCCTCCAACGAGAGACGCGGTAATACAGAAATACAACACTTGCACAACAAAGGCTATCACCACAAGCATATGCAAGTTCACCAAACTCATAGACCTATATTTTATTACAACAAATCCGGGTTTTAACCCCAACGTACTACATACATTAACTCTTATTAAAGGATCCGTTTCTTTCACAAAAGTTACACAATACCCGCAGTATAAAAATAGAGTGACTATCTTTTTAAGTAAACCAAAATACTTCCCTTTGTAAAAACCAAGTAACAACATTATTTCCCAAACGTTCAAGTTTGCCTAATTTAAACTGCTCAAGTCTCATTCTAGAAAGGTTTCATAACTCATAGTCTTAATCTCTTTTAAAACCATTGGGTAACATATGTCTTGTATGTGAGTCGTTTATTCTTGTTTAAAACAATCTTGTTACAGCAGCCATGATCTAGGAAATGTAATACAATTTTGTCTTATCTTAGCTTCTATGCAGATGGAGATTTCTACTGGTTTTAATAACAATTAGTTATTTGTCAAATACACTTTCCCTTATTAGCGCTGTTGTGGTTTGTTCGACACTTATTCTCATTTCCGAAATCAGTAAAACCTTATTCTTTTTAAAACCAAGTACTCATTACTCGCAAATGAGGTTTCACAACATTTTAAACAAAATGTTATATAACAAGTCAAATAAGTTAAGTCTCTTATCTTTCAAGATCAAGTCTCTTAACTTCTACAATCAATAAACCATTCTTTTACCCACATAGAGTCGTTATAACTAACTTCCCATAAAGCTATTATAACACCCTATGTTTTGAACCAAACAAACTCATTTAGCACATGTATGTCTACCGTAATACATAGTTTACAAAACATCATGCTAGCAAGGATAGGAAGAGGTTCACATACCTCGCGATGATTATCGACAATAAGCAAAACGCTCCACAGTACTGTAACCCGGCTAGCCTTTTCCACTCTTCAAGTAGAATACGCTACTCGTAGTACTTCCACCTATAAGGCCACAAACGTCTATTAACTTCTAACCGCACGGTTCCATATTCTACGTAAAATTCGAACATTTTCCCGCAACCGCAGAAATCTCCTCCTCTATCGAGGTGGCTACCAAGCCAACCAGGGGGGTTATACGACTAACCAGACGTGTACAATTCTACTACACAAGAATACCACACAAGTCTCATCAGAATACAAATTCTATGTAATTACAGCTCGATTCTTCTTTATATTCGTGCTTAAGTCAAAAGACATTGCCGTAAAGCTATGTTCAGTTCTATATATAGTATACTTTAACTATATAATCCTACAACATGTAATTTCCAATTACAACAAGGGGACAAGAATATTTACCTCGATAAGCCCAAAATTATCCAAGTTAAATGTCGATCCTGAGCAAGGTTTAGCTCCTACTCCGGCGCTCAATCCGCTCCAAACAACCCTTAGAAGTTCTAACCAACTTCTACTTAAATACTTCAACCAACTATGAAGATTTCCTTAGGTTTCGGTTTGAGACTAAAGGACAAAAGGTAGTATTTCCTGCTCTACGTATAGAGGTAACTTCTAATACTACAAGGTATAAGGCTAAGGTATTTTGGGCATAATAACAATACTGGGAGAAGTATTGCAATACCACACGTGAGGGGGTATATTTCTCAAACAACTAGGCTAGGGGTACCCTCGGCTAGAACACTACCATGGAGGGTACCCTCTCGCCAAAGCCTTACACGAAGTGGGGCTAGGACGAGAACAACACAAGGGAGAGTTTTCAAGACTTAGACAAAGTGAGGAGGATGAATAAGTTCATCACTAAGGGGTATTTATAGGAAGCTGGCCAACCAATGGCCAAGATGGAGCCAAGTGCAAGGCAAGTGTAAGGCCAAGATCAAGCCAAGTGCACCCTATCCTACTCCACAAAACATTGAACCATGTTTTAGGCCCCAAATCAAGGCCAATCGTCCAAGGCCAAACCGCCCCTTTAGGCGTCCACTTGAGGGTGACAAGTGTCACCCTCGTTGGCCCAAAATGTTCCGTCGCCGGAAAAATCCGCAAAAATACTAAACGAAATAGCCGGAATTTTCCTTCGCAAGTTCAAGAAACGCTTCATTTCGAAAAATGATTCTTTACGGGGGTTGTGCACAAAATTTCGAAACTAGCCAAACTTTAAGTCTCAAATTGTCGTACGTACGTCCTTACGTATATACTCTGGAAATACGGGGTATAACATAAACCCCCTAACTTCTTATTAGTCTCATTCATCTACACTCTCATTTTAGTTTACTTAAGGCACTAATATGTTATAATAAATCCGGGAGTTTAACCCAAAGTACTACGTACTTCTAATCTTTTAAGAAAAATGACTCATTTTCATATAAAACTTCCAAGATACAATTAACCGGAGTATCAAGTCAAAATTACTTTTCAAGACAAGTCACAATACCTTTAGAAATAAAGTTAGGTTTCTAAATCAAGTGACTCCTTTTATTATAAAACCTTAGGCAATTGATGCCTTAAAATCAAATTGCCTTTTCATTAAAATCAAGTCATTTATCTTCCCATGAAGCAATTATAACCAACTTCCCATAAAGTCGTTATATTCACTTTATACCTTAGCCAAAATACAATTTCCTATCTAAGGGACTTATACGTTTAAAACGGAACAAGTATCACATACTTTAAAACTCTTCAAGTCCCTTAACTTTAATAAAACTTAAGACATCCTTTATACTTTCAAAGAAGTGAGTTAATCTCCTAACTCACCCGACTTGGCTATTCATAAAACTAGTAAAGGATATCAATGTGTTGTACATCTACCGTACTACATACGTGCAACTAGTCATGCTCAAAAGATAGGAAAAGTTCTACATACCTCTTCGGGTCAAACCACTTGCCAAGTACAAAATCCCGCCCGTAGAATGTCAACCTATAATATTCACAATACGTCTATTAACGTCTTACTTCAATCGTAGAATATTATAATTGTAAAGTCTCTAAATTCTACGGAAAATCGGACAGCACCTCCTTTGTTTCTACTTACTTTCCCACCTTTTTCAAGGCTGAATACAATAACCAAACACGCCACATTTAAGGCCTAATCAATGCAATCAACAATAGGGGATTACACGCCTACTAGACGTGTAAAATTCCGCCCCACAATAGATATCAAACTAATACGAACTACTAGTCCAATTTCTGCCATATTGAGTACCACAATACCAATTCTTATCCAATTTTCATTTCAATCCAAATTGTTAGCATAACATGGTATCAAGTCGCAATCGATTATACTACTATAATCTTCAAGTATGTAACATGCGACGATTCTAATAAACGACTAAATTGTAATCCAACTTCACAAGGCTTACATTACATTTCGGATTTTAAGGCTACAAGCAATCCATAATACTTATAAACTTCAACACATATACTTCATGCTAGCAACATGCAAAGCTAACAACAATATAAATAATCTTGTAACACTTTTAAGGGACAAGATTATACCTTACCGAATCTTAATCCAACTCCAAATCCGAAGTCGCTCCTTAGCAACTTAGAGCCTCTTCAAGACACTTCAATCCGCTACTTGAGACCCTTAGAACAACACCAACAAATTTCCTTCAAACTTCCAAACAAAACCTAGAAAGACAACTAGGTTTTCGCTTTGCGACTAACCCGAAAACTATCTTTTTCCGAGATTTTTCTATTGAGATATGCTTACAATACACTCAAGAACCTTGGTTTAGAGTGTGGAGCTTAAAGAACAAGAAACAATTTTTTTTCTTTTGAGAGTTAGTGAACCCGAGAGCAACTATTGCTCTTCTTCAAATTTCATGAAATTTTTTCTAAGTGTTGGACTCACTCTTGCTACTAGTAGTATTATATAGTGCAATGGAGGGTCAAGATGCAACCAAATGGGTGGTTTGGATGAGCTCTTATCAAATATCAAGCCTTGTGGGTCCTTTGACTTAGTCAAGAATCTCAAGCTTAACTTGCAAGACTTAGTCATCCAAGACTATGGTCAATGACCATTTTGGCCATGACATAAATCTTCCAAGGCAACTATAAGGGGGTGACACGTGTCGCCCTCCCATTCGTCACAATAATACGTTTTTCGAAAATTTCATAATTCCGATAAATTTTTACAAGTCTCAAATCTTAACACTTGTGAGTTCTTACGTACGTTCTTAAAACATGTCCCTAAAAATACTGGTGTAACATTCTTCCCCCCTTAGAAACATTCGTCACCGAATGTTCTTTCGGAGTCAAACTTATAATTAGCGACATAGTTTCCTTTCACAACCCCGACATACCAATAATGCCACACATGGCCACATAATAGCATTTACACAAAACAAATGCTCCAATTAAAACTTGACAAGTAAGGGAAAAGAATTACCTGAAGGTATAGGGGATAAGTGAGGATACTTCCTCAATATGTCCTCCTCCGCTTCCCAAATCATCTCCTCCCGGTTATCATTCCTCCATAAGACTTTGACGGAAGTCACATCCTCGTCCGCGATGCCGACACGGCTATCGAGTATCGCTATGGGACTCTCCTCATACGATAACCCTCTCACACTGGACCTCACTAGCAGGAAAACTCATTGATCACCGATACACTTCCGCAACATAGAAACATGGAAGACCGGATGTACCGCCTCTAACTCGATGGCGGATCCAACTCGTAGGCAACCTTGCCCACTCTACGGACGATCCGGTAGGCCCGATGTACCTTGGGCCGAAGCTTCTTCATCGAATCTCATCTCACCTTCATGGGTGACACCTTCAAGACCCAATCGCTGCACCAAACTCCAAATGCCGACGCCATTATCCGCGTATGACTTCTGCCGACTGAGCCGCTATCGACGCTTCCCGGATAAGCTTCACCTTATCCACACCTGTGAACCAAGTCCGCCAACTAATCGCACTCGCCCACGCCGAACCAACCAATCGGCGATCTACATTTCCGCCATATAAAGCCTCGTATGGCGCCATCCAGATATCGAATGGTAGCCGTTGTTATAAGCAAACTCCACAAGAGGCAAATCCTCCCTCCTACCCTCAAATCAATCACGCAGCACGCAAAGATATCCTCGTTGTCGGATAGTACGCTCTTGTCACACCCCAACCTCAAGCTCAGGATCGTGCCCTACACCGCACCTCGCTACCTTAACAACACAAGTAAATCGCGGAAATTTAATAACACCTCATTTTTTTAAAACCAACGCACGCAAGGCAAAGCCGACAAGCGTCGCCATATAATATACGTAATAAAGACCTACACCGCATACGCAGTCCAATCCACATATGAATACGCACTTAAGAGTTATATCAACTATGACGGACAAGGCCCCGCCGCATCTATAATCGCATAAAAGCACATCTTGAAAGAACTTATACCAAAAAGATAACTCCCAACGAAGGAGCTATCCAAAACTCGAAAGGTGGTCCTACACTGCCGATCACCAAACAACAGACCTAAACTCATGCGGATGAACGCAGCCCCAAGGAGGTCAAGACGAAGAATGTACCAAGTATGTGAACAATAAATCAGAATGAAATCATAACAGTCTAAACAAAGGCGAGACATGTATGATAGCCAACCTACAAGACATAACACATAAGCGATATATCAAGTCGTGGACGCACTTTAAAGTCACTACTCAAATATAACTATGGGTCTCACGCCCATAATATCAATCATGCCGTGGAATCCTTCCTCACCGCGATCCACGATGTAATAAAACCAATAAGTATAAATGAACACCAAGTCCCACCTGTGTCCTAAATACCACGTGGTCTCATGCCCCGGAATCCCACATCGTAAAAGCATGACCATAGGGTAACACAAAAAAATCCGGGGACATATATGATAATCAAATTACAACACATTGTGCCTTACTAACAATGAGAGTAAACAGTAGTATCCTTACAATATGAAATAGGAAGCTCATGATCAAAACAGGACCATCCGCCCGCAGTATCATTTAGCCATCCTACTCCTGGGACTATTTCACCCGCATAGGCCGCGTGGACCCGCGTGAGGTATTCCTCGCATGGGACTATTTCACCCGCATAAGCCCTTACGGACTCGCATGAGGTATTCCTCGCATAGGATGGACCCGCCCGCATGGGACTATTTCACCCGCATAAGTCCTTACGGACCCGCATGAGGTATTCATCGTGATCGTGGTAACAATTCCACTGAACCGCAAATGCCACAAACCCGGGGAATGACCCCGAAACGACTGATATACCAATAGCACACAACCGGCTATTTCCAGCACACATAGGCAATTCTCAACTAATCAGGCCAAGTACTTATCAAGGCACACATGGAAATAATTCTCAATTAACCAAGCCAAAGTACTTATCAAGGCACACATGGAAATAATTCTCAATTAACCAAGCCAAAGTACTTATCAAGGCACACATAGAATAATTCTCATTTGACAAGCCAAAGTACTTATCAGGGCACAAATAGAATAATTCTCATTTAACAAGCCAAAGTACTTATCAAGGCACTCTTAAACAAATTCTCAATTTATCAAGTCAAAGTACTAATCAAGGCACACTTAGACAAATTCTCAATTTATCAAGCCAAAGTACTAATCAAGGCACACTTAGACAAATTCTCAATTTATCAAGCCAAAGTACTTATCAGGGCACAAATAGAATAATTCTCATTTAACAAGCCAAAGTACTAATCAAGGCACACTTAGACAAATTCTCAATTTATCAAGCCAAAGTACTAATCAAGGCACACTTAGACAAATTCTCAATTTATCAAGCCAAAGTACTAATCAAGGCATCACATAGAATTATTCTCAATTAAATAGGCCAAAGTACTACGTACGTACATTCTTTTCAAAAGACTCCTTTTTATGTAAAATCCCAAGATACTAACACCCGTAGTATCAAGGCGTGTCTATTCTTCAAAGTAAGTTACTATACTTTTTTGAAACTCATTTCAAAGCTTGAAACCAAGTAACTTTAAATTTTCACAAACTAGGCAACTTATGCCCTTTAATCAAAATAGACAACTTTCTAAACCTTCCATAAAGTCGTTATAACCAACTTCCCATAAAGCCGTTATAACCCTTTATGGTTTTAGACATATCCATTCCTTTTTATAACCAAGAGACTTATACTTTTAAAACCAAGTATCACATACTTACAAATCAAGTTCTTAACTTTCAAAATACTTCAAGTCTCTTAACATTTAGAAAACAAGTTTCTTCTACTTTTAAACCTCAAGTAACTCACACCTTTAAAACAAGTTACTTCTCTTAAATCATGTCATTTCTCCTCTTAAAACAATTAAGAAAATCACTCTTTTAACTCCCCTAAAGTCATTATAATGACCTTTAGGATTTTGGGACTAAGGCACTAGCCCAAAAGATTTGGAGACCACTTCCTTTTCAAGACTCTATGTACTTTAAGTAAAATACTTTCACTTTTAAGAATCCAAACTTCACTAAGAAAATGGATTTTACAACTTACAATTTAAACATCAAAGTACAATCAATGAAGTACATAGAACAAATTCTATTCTAGGCAATCCAAATACAACCAAGGAATGGATCATTTAAGAGTAGAACATACTTTCTTAATCTTAAGGAATCATGCTAGAAGAGGAGATAGTTCACATACCTTTCGCTAAAATCCACAAGCTGCCGAATACGTCAGACGTGAAGTGTCAACCTATAATGGTCACAACAAGACTATCAACTTCTAGTCTCAACGAGAATAATACTAAGTATACGATCGCTAATTCTACGGAAAATCGGGCAAAGACTTCCTTTGTTTCTACTCACTTTGCCACCTTTTCAAGGTCGAATATAATAACCAACACGCCACATTTAAGGCTCCAAACAACAACCAAACAAAGGAGATTACACGCCTTACAATACGTGTAAAATTCACCACAATTCATACCAAATAGTTTAATACTTCACTAGCCATTCTCGCCAACATATAACCAACAACACTACGCCTTTTCCAATCCTTTTCCAATTCCAAGTTCTTAGGTCAACATGTTATTTAGTCATAAACAACTTCAACAACTACAATTTCCTTCTTTATACAACATGTGACGACTTAACTAATAATCGACTTGAATTGAAATCTTAAAGCTAAACATGCTAGATTTGGATTAGGGTTCTAATAGTCAAAATACTTATCAAACTTCATACTATATAACTCATGCTTGCTAATAACCATAGCTACAATGATAAGTAAACCTTAATTGCTAAAACGACAAGAATATACCTTTATAAGCCCTTAAAATTTCCAAGATTCCAAAGTCGCGCTTAGCAATTCTTAGCTCCTTCCCTTAGGTTCCAATCCGCCCAAGCACTCCTGTGAGGCCTACAAGAACCCATCTTCAAGTTCCAACTTCAAAGTTGAAGAACTCCCTTAGTTTCCGCTGCGACTAACGTAAAAATGTGTTTTTTCCAAATCTTTCTATTGAGATATCCTTACAATACCCTGGGACATTGGGTTAAAGTCTTGTGGCTAATGGATCAAAATTACAAAATTTTCTTGTTCAAAGTACCTCAAAGCCGAGAGCCCTCAAGTCTCAAGCTCTAGTTCTCTAAAAATTTCTAAGTGTAAAAGACCTTGTCTTGCACTAACTTAGTATATAACACATATTGGAGGGCTTAGACTTAAACAAATGGGTGGCTAAGATGAATTTCACTTGGATTAAGCCTATGTGGACAAGTTGACAAGTCAACAATGTCATGCTAGCAAGACTAATCTTCCAAGGTGGTCAATGACCATTTTGCCCCTTACCAATTTCATCCAAGACCACTTGTGGGGGTGCCACGTGTCGCCCTCTCATTCGTCCATAAAATTCCATAACCCTCGTGGGCCCCACAAAAATGTAAAATTCCTCGGGTGGGCCCCACGTGACCAAATCCGTAAAAATAAATTTCCATAAGGTTAAGAGTTCCATACTCTTCAAACAATGTATTTTGAGAATCCAATTCTCAACAACGAACATTTTTCCTTTCCGACGTTCTGAAGATTTTCCGTCGGAAAAACAATTCTTCCTTTCGTACAAATTTCCAAGTCTTGATTCCTTATGTACATTCTCTTATACATGTCCTGGACTTACGGGGTGTAACAGCTCTGCCTGCCCGTCCGTCTGAGGATGAAATGATGTACAGAGACTCACCTGTGTCCCTAATCCCTTCTGGAAAGACCTCCAGAAGTTAGCCGTAAATTGGGCTCCTCTATCTGATATAATCGACACCGGGACACCGTGCAGCCTCACAATCTCTCTGATGTACAATCTGGCATAGTCCTCAGCCGAAAATGTCGTCCTGACTGGAAGGAAATGGGCTGATTTCGTCACCACAACAATAACCCAAATGGAGTCGCATTTCCTCCGAGTACGAGGTAACCTGTAACAAAGTCCATGTTGATCACCTCCCACTTCCAAGTCGGAATCTCAATAGCTGCAATAATCCATTGGGCCTCGTACTCGACCTTGACTGCGGGCAATTAGGACATCAGGCAACAAAACTCGCCACGCCCTCTCTTCAGGCCATCCCACCAATACAAACATCTGAGGTCATGGTACATCTTGGTCGACCCCGGATGAATAGAATAACGAGCACTGTGTGCTTCCCCCAAAATCTGCTGACGAAGTCCTGTCACATCGGGAACACACAACCGGCCCTAAAATCTTAGCACCCCATCAGGCGCTACCTCGAATAGACTCTTCTCCTCCAGAAGAGCTGCATCTCGATACCGTTCCAACACTGGGTCCTCAAACTGTCGCCTCTTCACCTCATCAACGATGGAAGACTCGGCAACCTCACAAACCCGTACCTCACTATCGTCGGTATCGATCAATCGAACCCCAAGGCTCGCTAGCTGGTGGATCTGGTGGACCATGTCCTGTCTCTCTGGCTGTACCTCTGACAGGCTCCCCATCGATCTATGATTCAAGGCATCAGCAACTACGTTGGCTTTTCCTGGATGGTATAGAATATCAACATCATATTCTTTCAGCAACTCTAACCACCGTCTCTTTCGCAAGTTCAGCTCTCTCTGCCTGAAGATATACTGGAGGCTCTTGTGGTCTGTATAAATATCCACATGAACCCCATACAAATAGTGTCTCCAAATCTTCAAGGCATGAATAACTGCGGCCAACTCTAAGTCGTGGGTAGGGAAATTCCTCTCATGCTTCCAGAATCGCCGGAAGCATAGGCTATAACCTTGCCGTGCTGCATCAAAACACACCCTAGCCCGATACCCGAGGCATCACAATAGATCACGTACCCGTCTAACCCCTCAGGAAGAGTAAGAACTGGAGATGTAGTCAACCTTTCCTTCAGCAACTGGAAACCCTTCTCGCAAGCCTCTGTCCACTGGAACTTGGCTGCCTTCTGAGTCAGCCTAGTCAACGGTGCTGAAATCAAAGCAAACTGCTCCACAAACCTATGATAATAACCTGCCAGCCCTAAGAAACTGCGTGTCACGACCCGTTCCGGGGCCCGTGACTGGTGCCTTACCCGGGCACCCAAGTAGTCATACATCAGAGAAAATCAGCGGAACATAAAACAATAACATGAAGCCAATGTAATAAGACAGCGAAATAAGAAGACAAAGCAACTAAAACGGTTACCTTCAGATATATACATATCAATTTGAAATTACATCCCATTACAACCCCGCCACAACAAGATTACATGCACTTCTACGAATGATATGACAACAACGACGGACGGGGCCGTCATACCCGAATGTAAGCACCTACAACAACAGGACTATACTAAGATAAGCTCCGAGAAACGGAGCTTTCCCAAACGCCGAATCTGTGACCCTAAGAGCAAGGATCAACGATCGTGTACCTTTACTGCGGCGTGAACGCAGCCCGGGCGAGGTCGATAACAGTACAGAGTATGAAATCAAAATAAATACTGTAAATGAAATCATAGTAGTCTATATAAAGCAGGAGACATGTATGATAACCAAACTACATTTCTGTTATACCCCGTAGTTTCAGGGTATGTATGCGAGGACGTACGTACGAGAATACGACATTGAAATTGGAAAGGAAGAAAGAGGTGATTTTTCCACGGAAAAGTTTCCGGTTTTTGTGAGGGAAAAAGGTTCGTTAACGGGAATTGGATTCCCAGATTTGGTATTCGGACTTCTTGGAATATTAGAGAATTATGGAATTTTATTTTCGGAAATGGTCACGTGGGACCCACGGGAGAAATTTACGGTTTTGTGGGGCCCACTTTGTTTTCGAGATTTTGGCCATTGTGGATATTTTCGGAAGATGAAAATATTTTGGACGAGTAGGAGGGCGACACGTGTCACCCCCCCTAGGTGGCTTGGCCGAATTTCACTTTGTGCACAACACCCGATTAGAGTCGTTTTTCGACGAAACGTTTTACTAAACTCGCGTAGGATAAATTAGGCTATGTCTTTTCTAAATTTTTCGGATTTTTACGAGAGACGAAACACTTTGACCAACGAGGGCGACACTTGTCACCCTCCAATTGATGGATGTGTGGCGTCCATAGGGCCGATTGGAAGGCTTATTTTTGTCAAGTAGTTGGTAGGATATTTTGTGTGCAAGTTGGCTAGGTACACTTGCCCTAATCCTCACCCTACACTTGCCTTGCACTTGGCACAATCTTGGCCATTGGTTGGCCATCCCTTGACCTATAAATACCCCCCTTAAGATGAAGAGTTCTTCATCCACAAATTACTTCCAAGTCTTGAAAATCCTCTCCTCTCCCTTGAGCCCTTTTCGTCCAAACACACCCCTCCCCTTTGAGAAGCTCTAGCCGAGAGCAACCCCCCCTAGCCTAGCCGAAACCTACCCCCCCTCCCTTGGTTGAAAAGTTTCCTTCTAGTATTGTTATAATGCCCAAAATACCCTAGCCCAAATCCCTTAGTCCTTAGTAGAAGTTGTGAAGAACTTCTAAGGTTTTCTTGGAGCTACCGGAGCATACAACTTAGGAGCTAAACCTTGCTCAGGCGCGACTTTTATCTAGGATATTATTGGGCTTACCGAGGTAAATAATCCTAACCCTCTTTTGTAATTAGAGAATACATACTGTAGAAGTATATGAATAAGTATAAATACTTAGAAGGATATTAAAGAATAGAATTGAACTGATATCACAGTTGAAGGGTTTAAAAGAAGAATAATAGAACTGTACTTACATAGGACTGTTTTCACAGTAGACTTGAGTAGCTCACCGGGTAGGGAAGTGCTGCCCAAATGTCCATAGAATAGCAAACCCTCTGCTTAGAGCTTTGTACAGTACAGTCTAGATGTTGATAGACGTATTTGACTGTTATAGGTCGATTCTCTGCGCGCGACATATTCAACTTGGCAGGTGGATTTCGCCGAGAAGGTATGTGATTCTTCCTATCCTCTTGAGCATGATATTTTAAAGAATATGTATATAGTAAGATAGACGTACGTGTGTTAACTGAATAATAATTACGGCAATGTCTTCGGACTTAAGCCTGAATAATAATTACGGCAATGTCTTCGGACTTAAGCCTGAATAATAATTACGGCAATATCTTCGGACTTAAGCCTGAATAATAAATTACGGCAATGTCTTCTGACTTAAGCCTGAATAAAAAGAATCTGAAGTAGTTCAAAAGAATTAAGAAACCTTTTTTGAAAGAAGAGTAACACTTGGTTTTAAAAGCTTAAGAGTTATACTAGCTTTATGGGAAGTTAGGTATAACGGCTTAAGAGTGATAAAAAGAACGATTTATTGATTTAAGGAAATAAGAGACTTGACTTATTATACTAATATGAATTTTGTTAAAAAGTGTGAAACCTCATTCGTGAGTAAATAGTATTTTTGGTTTTCAAAAGGAATGATGTTTTACCGATCAGAATGAATGTCGAACAAACCACATAGAAGCTAATAAAGGGAAATATTTTGACTAATAAAGTATTATTAAAACCAGTAGAAACTTCCATCTGCATAGGAGCTAAGATGAGACAAAATGATATTACATTTCCTAGATCATGGCTGCTGTAATAAGATTGTTATGAACTATAATAACCTACTCACACATAAGGTATATGTTTCTCAAATTGTTTTAAAAAGATTATGTCACGACCCATTCCGGGGCCCGTGACTGGTGCCTTACCGGGGCACCCAAGTAGTTATACATCAGAGTAATCAGCGGAAATATAAAACAAGACATGAAACAGTTTATAAAATAAGACACAGTTTATGAGAGAAAACATCGCCTTTCGGCATATATATATAAACATGGTTTAGCGATACATCCGACATCGCATAACATGACTACTGCACTTCTAAGGAAATATACAACTATGGCGACAGTGGCCCGCCATACCCTCGATCAGACAAAACTATCTACAACAGGAGATCATACCCAAAAGTAGAGCCTCCTAAAAGATGGAGCTCCCGACACCAACGTAGAGATCCTAAGAATGTGGATCTAGCACTGCCGCCTCTTACCGCGCATGAACGCAGCCCAAGGAGGTCGATAACAGTACTAAGTATATGAAATCAGAAATACTTAAATGAAAACATATCATTTTAAAATCAGTTTTGCAAGTATGTATGAAACAACCAAGGGGACCGCACATGTGTCACATCATAAACAAGAGCAACAATAGGTAAATCAGAATGTCTTTTCTAGGTCGCGAATGATCAAGCAGGCCAATTGCCCGTAGTATCACCATGCAAGCCTAATCACGGACTCGTAGTCCGCGATAGGCCACTCACATAGGCCCGCATAGGGTACATAACCCCGCATCGAGGGTAGCTACTCCTGCATCGCCCCGACTCGTAGTCCGCATGGCCACATAGACCGCATGAGGTATAACCCCGCATCACTAACCGGAACTCCGTAGCTCGCATAGGTCCTCGACCCGCATGAGGTATCCTCGAATCATGGTCCTGCATCACCGAGTCTACCCCGCAGACGGAGGCGACAACCCCTGAATATGTCAAGAGGTGAGTGATAGTACACTAACATAACAATTATCTTTAAACAACATAAGCACAACAAAAACGTTACAAGACACTAACACACATAGCATCATGTCTACTTATCAAACCATCTTATTATTCTTTTCACAATTCAATATAAGTCTGTTATAAACACATAGGCAAACTGTTTCTTTTATCATTCTTAAGTGGATATACTTAACTTCCCATAAAGCTAGTATAACTCTGAAGCTTCGCTTTAAAACCAATTAGTTCTCTTCTTAAAAATGATTCAAGATTCTTTTGAAATGCTTTCGATTCTTTATTATTCAGCTAAGCGTGAGGCATTGCCGTAAGTATTATTCGAGCTTAAGCCAGGCATTGCCGTAAGTATTATTCAGTGAACACATGTAAGTCTACCGTACTACATATATATTGTAAAAGATCATGCTTTAGGAAGAATCACATACCTTCTCAGCGAAAACCACCTGCCAAGTTGAATATGTCGCGCAGAGAATCAAATTATAATAGTCGACACGCCTATCAACGCCCGCACTACTTTGTAAAATTCTAAACAGAGGGTTCTATATCCTACGGAAAATTGGGCGACTTCCCTACCCGTGAGCTACTCAAGTCTCATCGTGAAAACAATTCTATGTAAGTACAATTTGATTATTCTTCTTTAAACCCTTCACTGTGATAATACCAATTCTATTCTGTGATATTCTTCTAAGTATTTAATACTTATTCCTATACTACTACAAGATGTATTCTCTAATTCAAAAGAGGGTTAGGATTATTTACCTCGGTAAGCCCAATAATATCCTAGACAAAGTCGCACTGAGCAAGGTTTAGCTCCTAAGTTGTACGCTCCCAGAGTCTAAGAAACCTTAGAAGTTCTTCACAACTTCTACTAAGGACTAAGGGATTTGGGCTAGGTATTTTGGGCATTATAACAATACAAGAAGGTAACTTTTCTACCAAGGAGGGGGTAGATTTCACAGGCTAGGGGCCTCGCCAAACTTCAAAAGGGGGTAGGAGGCTTTGGACTAAAAGCTTTAGAGAGAGGGAGGGATTTTTCAAGACTTGAAATTGATTTGTGGATGAAGACCTCGACATCTGAAGGGGGGTATTTATAGGTCAAGAAGTGGCCAACCAATGGCCAAGATTTCGCCAAGGGCTAGGCAAGTGTAAGGTCAAGATTAGGGCAAGTGTCCTTGGCCAACTTGCACACAAAATATCCTACCTAATCCTTGACTTGTGCAAAGGCACAAAAACGCAACTCCTAGTCCATTTCGTCAATGGACGATTTCAAGTCCACCAATGGAGGGTGCCAAGTGTCGCCTCCCGTTGGTCCAAAATGTTTCGCCTCTCGGAAAAATCCGCAAAAATACTAAATGACATAGCCGAATTTTTCCTACGAAAGTCGTGGGAAACGCTTCGCCGAAAACGATTCTTTTAGTGAGTTGTGCACAAATAAAAACGCCCAAGGCTTAAACTTTCGTGACGCACGCCCCACGCATATACTCCGAAATACGGGGTATAACATTCTCCCCCCCCTTAGAAACATTCGTCCCGAATGTTCCTTCCCAAGACAGTTAACGAAGATTCTTCATAACTTAAACAGTTGCAAATGCCACACACGGCCACAGAACAACACTTAGGCATAAACGATAATGAAGATTTACAAGTAGGAAAGTGAATTACCTGGAGGTGGGGAATAGGTGAGGATACTTCTGCCTCATGTCTTCCTCGCTTCCCAAGTCATTTCTCCTCGAGCCTGCTCCGCCACAAGACTTTGACGAAGCCACGCCCTGGTCCGCAGACGCCTAACCCGACGATCGATTATCGCTATGGGAACCTCCTCATACGATAACCCTCGACACCGACATCGTCAATCGGGTGCACCTAGATGGATCCCGATACATCTCCTCAAAGATAGATACGTGAAAACCGGATGTCGCCTCCGGATCGGACGGCAGATTCAACTCATAGCAACCTTGCCTACCTCGCGACACGAAACGCCCAATGTACCTGGGCCGAAGTTTCCTTCTTCCCGAATCTCATCACACCCTTCATGGGTGACACCTTCAGAAAACCCAATCATCAATCGAACTCGGATGCCGACGACGATGATCCGTGATACGACTTCGCCGACTCGAGCCGTCGATAGCCGCTCTCGGATAAGCTTCACCTTATCCATCGCTGCCGCACCAAATCTGGTCCCACTAGCTGCACCTCGCCCACATCGAACCAACCTATAGGCGATCTGCACTTCCTCCCATACAAGGCCTCATAAGGCGTCATCTGAATACTGGAGTGGTAGCTATTATTGTACGCGAACTCAACTAGAGGCAAATGATCCTCCCAGCTACCCCTAAAGTCGATAACACAGGCTCGCATCATATCCTCAAGATTCTGGATAGTGCGCCGCCCGTCCGTCTTCTGTGGATGGAATGCGACTCGTGCTCACCGCCCCTAAACCTCTCTGGAAAGACCTCCAGAAGTTAGCCGTAAACTGGGCTCCTCTGTTTGATATGATCGAAATAGGAACTCCATGCAATCTGACGATCTCTCGGATGTAAAGTCTGGCATAATCCTCAGCCGAAAAAGTCGTCCTGACGGGAAGAAAGTGGGCTGATTTCGCCACCACAACGATAACCCATATAGAATCATGTCTCCTCCGAGTGCGAGGTAATCCCGTGATAAAGTCCATGTTGATTACCTCTCACTTCCGTGTCGGATCTCAATCGTCAGAACAAACCACCGTGCCTCGTGCTCTACCTTACCCGCCGACAACACGCACCGAGCTACGAACTCGCAACGCCCCTCTTCAAGCCATCCCACCAATACACGGATCTAAGGTCGTGGTACATCTTGGTCGACCGATGGATAGAGTAACGCTGCGCTGTGCTTCCCCAAGAACTCGCCAAGTCCTCAAACATCCGAACACACAATCTGCCCTCAAACCTTAGCACCCCATCGTGTGCTACCAAAAGGGCCCTTGCCTCACGAAGAGTCAGACACGATATCGAATCAAAGCCGATCCTCGAATCGCTGCCTCTTCACCTCTCGACGATGGAAGACTCGGCAACCTCACGAACTCTAACCCCATCGCTATCGTAATCAATCAAACGGACACCAAGGCTCGCTAATCGATGCAAATCACGAACCATGTCCTCCTCTCTAGCCGCACATCCGATAGGCTCCCATCGACCTACGACTAAGAGCATCCGCCACAACATCGCCTTCCCGTGGTACAGATATCAACATCGTAATCCTTAAGCAACTCTAACCACCGCCTCTCGCCGTAAGTTCACTCCTCCGTCAAGATATACCGAGGCTCTTGTGGTCCGTAAAAATATCCACGTGAACCCCATACAAATAGTGCCTCCAGATCTTCAAAGCGTGAATCACAACCGCCAACTCCAAATCAGTGGGGTAGTTCCTCGTGTTTCTTCACCGCCGGACGATATGCTATAACCCCGCCATGCCGCATCAACACACATCCCAACCCGATGCCCGACGATCACAATACACGACATAACCATCCGACCTCCGAAGAGTAAGAACGGGGCGGTCGTCGCCTCTCTTCAAGAACTAGAAACCCCGCCACAAGAATCACCATCAAACTTGGCCGCTTCTCGAGTCACCTAGTCAATGGTGCGTAGATAAGCAAACTTCTCCACGAACCGATAATATCTCGCAAGGCCCGAAATCGCGAACCTCTGCCGAGTAGTAGGTTCAGGCCAAGTCCTCGATCGCCTCGATCTTGGCCGATCCACTCGAATGCCATCACCCGGCAATATGCCCAAGAAACGCCATCAAGTCAACCAAAACTCACATTTGGAAAACTTGGCGTCTAATCGCTGTCTCGAGAATCACAAGATCCTCAAATGCTCGCATGCTCTCGCCTGAGCGAGAATAAACCAAGATATCATCAATGAACACTATCACAAACGTGTCCAAAATGGTTTGAACACTCGGTTCATCAAATCCATGAATACCACGAGCATTGGTCAACCCAAAAGACATGACTCGAACTCATAATGCCCGCATCGTCCGAATGCGATCTAGGGACATCCACCTCTCGACTGCACTGATGATAGCCCGATCGCAGATCAATCTGAGAAACATCTCGCACTCGCAATCGGGTCGAACAAATCATCAATCCCGGAAGGGGTATTCGTTTAATGGTCACCTGTTCACCGCTCAGATCAACACACGCGCAGCGGCCCCGCCCTTCTTCTTCACGAACAATACCGCTCCCTGCGGAGAAACACTAGGCCCGATGAAGCCCTTCTCCAAAGAAATCCCTAAGCCGATCCTTCAACTCTCTCAACTCGGCAGTGCCATTCGTATGGCGGAATGGAAATAGGCCGAGTGTCCGCAATATGTCAATACAAAACTCAATCTCCTCTCGGGAGGATACCCGGAGGTCGTCTGAAACACGTCTGGGAACTCTCTCACCACCGAATCGACGGAAAATCTTGTACCGCAGCCTTCAAAGATCAAACACCCGAACGAGATGGTAGATATACCCTTCGCACCATCTTCCTAGCCTTGAGGTAGGAAATAAACCTACCCTGCGATACCGCGTTCTCCCACTCAACAACCGGCCTCAGAAACCGAACTGCATTTACTCTCTCTCAGCTTCACATTGGCGTAGCAAGAAGCTAGCCAATCCATCCCCATGATCACGCCGAAGTCAATCATCTCCAACTCTATCAAGTCGGCCAGTGGTCCGACGATCAAATGGTCACAGACAAGCTCTATATACCCGCCGAGCTACCACCGAATCACCCATCGCGTAGCTACCTCGAAAGTGGTCTATGGACTCGTGCTCTATCCCTATCCTACTAGCAACAAGTGGGAGATATATAGACAGAGTAGAACCGGATCTATCAAAGCATACACATCAAACCTGAACCGATAAGGTACCGTGGCGACATCGGTGAGGCCTCCGATCCCGCTGGCCGACAAAGCATAAATGCGCTTACGAGGACCGCTAGAACTGGACCCGCGCCACGACTCGCCACACCGCTGGTCCATGAGTACCTTGCCTCCGTGGCAGTAGCCGCTGGGATGAAGAAGACCGCGAAAGAACTCAGTGGTGACCTACCATCAAGATCGCCTTGGCCGGACAGTTCCCGCATAGTGACCCCGCTGCCACAATCAAACAAGCTCCGTAGCACCACAACTCCCGGGATCTACCGACGCCACACCGGCGGGGGTACCGATCGCCGCACTTCGCCGCTCGACGCTCAAGTCCTGGCCCCGTCCGCCTCGAATACTCGGGCCGGCTGAGGACGGTGCAGAGTGCTCGAGCTGGCCGTGGTGCAAATCTAGATCGCCGAGGCCGCCACCACGATAGCCACCAAAAGACCCCCGCTGCCCCGGTCTTCTCGCCGCCGTCAATCCGCTTGCCTCTACGCCTCACATCCAAGAGCATGAGCTCGCATGCGGTAATGTCCATACCCGGTGAAGAGAAACACCCGCATACGACTCGCCATATAGTCATCTAGCCCGTGACGTAGCGGTGCACCCTATCCTCCATATTCGCTACTAACGCTGGGACATATCGAGCCAATGAATCAAACTCGACATTGTACTCCCGACAAGGCCCCTCTCTCGCCAAAGAAGAAAATCTATCACCGCGCCTCTCATCCGCGAGGCAAGAAGTGAGTGAGGAAAGCCTCCGAGAACTCATCCCAAGTAGGCGGGACGCGTGCTCTCCCGGATAACTCCCATGAATCAAACCAATCGATCGCGTATCACGCAATTTATGTGGAACCAAAGATCACGACTCGGTCTCCGACGCCCGATCACTCTTAATCCTTCAGAGCCGACGGATGAACTCGCGGATCATCCTCCCGCGACCAGAAACTCGCGGGCTACAACTCGTGAAGTCTCAGAGCCTCAAACTTCTCGCCTCGTGAAATCCACGGTACGATCGGGCTGGATCGAATCGCATCCACTGTCCTCATGTTCGCCACGATCCCGCCGCAGGTCGCCATCTCTCAGACCTAACTCTCCGCCCCAGTGCCGCGGGACAGAGGCGGGTACTGCGTCTCGCTGGCCGGGCGGCGTAGAACTCGCCGTCTCGTATAGATCGGGCCCGAGCCCTCGTGACTCTAGGTGTCCCACTAGCGCCTCTACGCTTGCCCTTCTCGGGCCCGGTTGCCTTACGCGAGGCATAATCACATGTAAAAGGAATACGTTAGAGGGTCCAACTTTAACATAGCTCTAAAGCACGATCTCGAGTGAGAAGAATAGAAACCAATCCTAAATATCCTATAGCCTCCGACATTGTGTGGTGCACAACACACCGATAATCAAGACTCTACTATATACGGTCAGACACTTTCCGAGATTAATCGCTCGATACCACTTTTGTCACGACCCATTCCGGCCCGTGGATCGTGCCTTACCGGCACCCAAGTAGTTATACATCGAGTAATCGGAAATATAAAACAAGACATGAAACAGCTTTATAAAATAAGACACGCTTTATGAGAAAACATCGCTTTCGATATATATATAAAACATGGTTTAGCGCTACATCCGATATCGCATAACATGACTATGACCTCTAAGGAAATATACAACTATGGCGACAGGCCCCGCCATACCCTCGATCAGACAAAACTATCTACAACAGTGAGATCATACCTAAAAGTAGAGCCTCCTGAAAGATGGAGCTCCCGACACCAACGTAGATCTTAAGAATGTGGATCTAGCACTGCCGCCCTTACCGCGGCATGAACGCAGCCCAAGGAGGTCGATAACAGTACTAAGTATATGAAATCAGAAATACTTAAATGAAAACATATCATTTTAAAATCAGTTTTGCAAGTATGTATGAAACAACCAAGGGACCGCATAAGTGCCACATCATAAACAAGAGCAACAATAGGTAAATCAGAATGTGTCTTTTCTAGGTCGCGAATGATCGAGCAGGCCATTGCCCGTAGTATCACCATGCAAGCCTAATCTCGACTCTCAGAGTCCGCATAGGCCACTCACATAGGCCCGCATAGGTACATAACCCCGCATCGAGGGTAGCTACTCCTCGGCATCATCCTGGACTCGTAGTCCGCATGGCCACATAGACCGCATGAGGTATAACCCCGCATCACTAACCTGGAACTCCCGTAGCTCCGCATAGGTCCTCGACCCGCACGAGGTATCCTCGAATCATGGTCCTGCATCACCGAGTCTACCCCGCGACGGAGGCACTTAACCCCCGGTAATATGTCAAGAGGTGAGTGATAGTACACTAACATAACAGCTTATCTTTAAACAACATAAGCACAACAAAAACGTTACAAGACACTAACACACATAGCATCATGTCTACTTATCAAACCATCTTATTATTCTTTTCACAATTCAATATAAGTCTGTTATAAACACATAGGCAAACTGTTTCTTTTATCATTCTTAAGTGGTTATACTTAACTTCCCATAAAGCTAGTATAACTCTTAAGCTTCTGTTTTAAAAACCAAGTAGTTCTCTTCTGTTAAAAATGATTCAGTATTCTTTTGAAATGCTTTCATTCTTTATTATTCGTGCTTAAGTGAGGCATTGCCGTAAGTATTATTCAGCTTAAGCCGTGAGGCATTGCCGTAAGTATTATTCGCTAACACATGTACGCCTACCGCACTACATATATATTGTAAAATATCATGCTTTAGGAAGAATCACATACCTTCTCAAATAAAACCACCGCCAAGTCAATATGTCGCGCGCAGAGAATCAAATTTATAATAGTCGGACACGCCTATCAACGCCCGCACTACTTTGTAAACAGCCTAAACAGAGGGTTCTATATCCTACGGAAAATTGGGCGACTTCCTACCCGTGAGCTACTCAAGTTCATCAGAAAACAAATCCCATGTAAGTACAATTTGATTATTCTTCTTTAAACCCTTCACCGTGATAACATTCAATTCTATTCGTGATATTCTTCTAAGTATTTAATACTTATTCCTATACTACTACAAGATGTATTCTCTAATTCAAAAGAGGGTTAGGATTATTTATCGGTAAGCCCAATAATATCCTAGACAAAGTCGCTGAGCAAGGTTTAGCTCCTAAGTTGTACGCTCCAAGAAACCTTAGAAGTTCTTCACAACTTCTACTAAGGACTAAGGGATTTGGGCTAGGGTATTTTGGGCATTATAACAATACAAGAAGGTAACTTTTCTACCAAGGAGAGGGGTTAGATTTCACAGGCTAGGGGCCCTCGCCAAACTTCAAGGGAAAAGTGGGGTAGTGAGGCTTTGGACGAAAAGCTTTAGAGAGAGGAGGGATTTTTCAAGACTTGGAAATTGATTTGTGGATGAAGAACTCTTCATCTAAAGGGGGGTATTTATAGGTCAAGACATGGCCAACCAATGGCCAAGATTTAGCCAAGTGCTAGGCAAGTGTAAGGTCAAGATTAGGCAAGTGTCCTTGGCCAACTTGCACACAAAATATCCTACCTAATCCTTGACTTGTGCAAAGGCACAAAAACGCAACTCCTAGTCCATTTCGCCCAACGGACGATTTCAAGTCCACCAATCAGGGTGCCAAGTGTCGCCTTCCGTTGGTCCAAAATGTTTCGCCTCTAAAAATCCGCAAAATACTAAATGACATAGCCGGAATTTTCCCTACGAAAGTCGTGGGAAACGCTTTCGGAAAACGATTCTTTTAGTGAGTTGTGCACAAATAAAAACGCCCAAGGCTTAAACTTTTAGGCCAAACTTTCAGACGCACGCTCACGCATATACCCGAAATACGGTATAACAGATTAACTATGACTACGAAACCTTTCAAAATGAGAAACTTGAGTAATTGAAATTAGGCAAACTGAGCGTTGGGAAAAGAATGTTGTTACTTGATTTTACCAAGAGAAGTGTTCTGATTTACTTCAAAAGATAATCACTCTATTTTTATACTACGGGTATTGTGTGACTTTTGTGAAAGAAACGGATCTTTTAAAAGAGTAATACATGAAGTACATTGGGGCTAAAAAACCCGAACTTCTTAGCATAATGTAGAAAGTACCTTGTGTGAATAACTTGATTGTATTGATTTGTGATAGTCTTGTAATACTTTTTGTTGACTTGATAAGTAAACATGTTAGGATGCTACGCGAGTTAGTATCTTGTGATGTTTGTGTAGAGGGTTTTCCTTATCAGGCTTAGGTTGTTTAACGATAAACCGCTATGTTGATATTATATCACCATGATTCCGGTTGTCGCCTCCGACGCGGGTAGACTCAGCGTCTAGTGACCTATGATTCGAGAATACCTTATGCAGTCAGATGGCCTATGCGAGCTACGGAGTTCCAGTTAGTATGCGACCCCTTGTGGTCATGCGGTTCAGGCTACGCGACGGCGAGTCCGTGACGCCGCCGGGAGTAGCTACCGACGCGGGAATACCTCACGCGGCCATCGAGTGGCCTACGCGAGCTACTGAAGTTCTGTGGCTAGACGCGCACATTAGATATCGCGCGAGTGGCCGCTTGATCATGTGACGGCCTAGACAGATCTCATGATACGCTTTACGACCTTGTTTGTACTGGGTTTTAGTAGCCTGGCTATGCCTTCGCATTTACCCCGCACGGTTTATGATGACTTTGAGGCGTGAGTCCTCGAATTGACATGATCGCTACTTATCAGGAATCAGAGTTTTGTTATCATACATGTCTCCCGCTTTATATAGACTACTATGATTTCATTTTCGTGATTTTCGGGCCACATACTTGGTACTGTTATCGACTCCTTCGGGCCGCTCATGCCGCAGTAAAGGTACTCCTATCGCTGATCCCCGCTTAGGATCACCGCTTCAGCGTTGGGAAAGCTCCGATTCTCCGAGTCTTAGCATTTTGGTATGGTCCCATGTCGTTTCTAGATATTTGCATTCAGGGTATGGCGGGACCGTCCCGCCATTGTTGTTTTAAACTCTAGAGGTCAGAGACTGTAGGTTGGGACGAATCGCTATTCATTTTGGGGTACTTATATACATATATGCCGAAGGCAACTTTTTCCTAAACCGTGTCTTATTTATACTGCTTTCATATTTGGTTGTTTAATTTTCCGCGATTTCTCGATGTATGACTACTTGGGTGCCCGTAAGGCACTACCACGCCCGATCGTCGTGACAAGTTCACAATAAATAAGCAAATATGTCAAGTCGTGACTCACGCCTCAAAGTCATCACAATAGAACTGCACGGTAAGTACGGCGCATAGCCGACTACTAAGACCCACATCACAAATACCATAAATCAGATCACGAGGTCTTTCTAGACCGCACCACATGAACGGCCGCCACTCGCCCGCAGATCATCACCGCGCGTCTATCCTCGAACTTACCGCAGCTCGATAGGTCACACATCGCCACGACCGACCGCCCGCGATCGTGCCCTACCCGCACCCGCTGTATACATCGAGAATAGCGGCGAACATACACAACATACGTAAAAACTTAGATAAGAATTAACAACAAAGCTAGCCGATAAGGCCACCTTCCGTAAAATATACTCAATCCGTAAATAAAGACATTTTTCTTTTCTTTACGACCCAATCCACAATGTGACTACGCACTTCTAAGAATAACAACTCAAGTGACAGGCCCCGCCATACCCTGAATGTACAACAACCGACAATACTGTGGATAAGCCTCCAAATGAAGGAGCTTCTCAGCAATTAACAGTTGATCCTAAGAGCGAGGATCAAGAATCAGACTTTACTCATGCAGATGAACGCACTTCGAAAGAGGTCAAGACAACATGTACCAAATATGTGAAATCAGCATCAGAATGAAATCATAAGTATAAAATAAAACGGTAATCCAACGCAAATGAATAACCAAACAATTTCAATTGGCTCACACAATACGTAGGTAATCCAATGCAAATGAATAACCAAACAAATTTCCAATTGGCTCACAATAATACGTAGGTAATCCAATGCAAATGAATAACCAAACAGCCCCAATTGGCTCACAATAAAATAGAAGGTAATCCAATGCAAATGAATAACCAAACAAATTTCAATGGCTCACAATAATATAACAATACCAATTCTTATTCAATTTCCATTTCAATCCAAATTGGTAGAATAATAAGATATCAAGCCGCAATTGATTCTAGCTACTACATTCTCCAAGTAGGTAACATGCGACAAATCAATTTATCGATCAAATTGGATTTCAATTTCAAATGGCTAAATATGACATTTTCGGATTTTTAGCTTCCAATTCCATAACACTTAACAAACTTCATAACACATATCACATGACCACTTATAACTTATCATAACATGAAATCTTCAATTACAAAAGTAAAACGAAGATTATACCTCAATTAGCCCAAATATGCTCCAAGAGTACAAGTCGATCCCTAGCACCTTTAGCTCCTTCTTCCGACATTCCAATCCACCCCAAGCCACCCTTAGAAGCTTATGAAAAACTCATCTTCAAGTTTCAACTTCAAAGTTGAATAACCCTTTAGGTTTTCGCCATGACTAACACGAAAACACCATTTTTCCGGATCTTTCTATTGAGAAACACTTATAATACCCTTAGGTACCTTGGTTTAAAGTGGGAATTATTGGACAAAATTGGAAATTTTTCCTTCTTGAAAAACCTCTTAGCCGCGAGCTCCCTAAAGAGCAAGAACAAGTTCTTGAAAATAATTCTAAGTGGAGAATGACAAGGTCTTGCACCTACTAGTGTACATATATAACACATGGAAGGGTATAGATTAGACCACTTGGGTGGTTTGGATGAGATTCAATAAATATCAAGCTTATGTGGGGTCATTGACTTGGTCAAAGTTGTCAAGCTCTAAGCTTTGCAAGACTTCATCATAAATTATGGTCAATTGACCATTCCACCTTGCACATTTCGCCCATGTCCATAAAGGGGTGACACGTGTCGCCTCCCGCTCGTCGCAATATTTCGCTTTCCGACAATTCCATAATTAGATAAATTTTTACTCGCCTCAAACCTTAACATTTGAGTTCTTACGCACGTTCTAGAAACATATCCAAATATTTCCGGTGTAACATTCTTCCCCTTAGAAACATTCGCCCCGAATGTTCTCTCGGGAGTCCAACTTAAAGATAGCGACATAGTCTTCTTTTACAACCCCTACATACCAATCATACCACACGAGGCCACACAACAAGACTCATACTAAAATGTCAAGTGAACCCCATGTGTCAACGCTTACTGTATGAAGCTTGGTGACTCTAAGCTTACTAATAATCTTTCCGGATAAGCTTCGCTTATCCACACCATTGAATCAAGTCCGACCAAATATCGAACCTCGCCTATGTCGAAGCATCCAACCGCGATCTACACTTTCTACATACAAGGCCTCATACAGGCCATCCAAAACTGGAAAGGTATTCGTATTGTACGCAACACATAAAGAGACAATTAACCTCCCGCTATATCTCAAATCAAGAACATAGGCCCGCATCCTATCCTCAAGTGCTCGATAGTACGCTCTGTCCGCCGGCCTCGAGGGTGTAATGCAACACCGAGACTCACCGTGTCCCTAATCCTCTGAAAAACCTCTGTTATCCAGAATCGAGCTCATCCGCTTGGCCATCATAAACGTAGGAACCCGTGCGCCTCACAATCTCTCGCTATACAAGCAAGCATAATCCTCACCAGTAAATGGCCCTAACCGGAAGAACACGATCGTTTCACCATTCACTTACCATGACCCCTGCGGGTCGACTTCCTCCGAGAACGATGCCACCTGTAACAAGATCTATATTAATTACCTCTCATATCTAGGTTGGGATTTCAATCGCTCGCAATAGCCCACCGGGCTTCGTGCTCAACCATGACTGCTACTATCTCGGACACTAAGCAAGAACTCCGCTATGTCCCTTTTCCTGGTCATCTTACCCATACATACTTCGAGGTCACGACACGACTTAGTCGGCCCCAAACAATTAGGGCAATAAGACCGCGTGCCTCCCTAAAACTCGCGACTAGTCCTGCAAAGACCTGTACACGCATCTATCCTCATCTCACAAGACCCCATTCGACGCTACTCAAATGTGCTCTTCTCTTCCCGAGAGCCAGATCACGATATCAGATCATAACTGATCCTCATATCGCCGCCTCCTTACCTCCTCAACGATGGAAGACTGCAACCTCTCTGATCTGAACTTCATTAACCTTGAAACAAATAATCGAACCCCTAGGCTCGTAATCAAGGATCTCACGACCACATCCTCGCCTATCTGCCCAACCGCGACTACCCCAGTCCACGACAAAGAGTATTCAGAATCGCTTGGCTTTCCGGATGGTATAGGATATCAATATCACGATCTTGAGTAACTCTAACCACCATCGTTGTCGCAAATTCCATCGCCTACCGCAGATATACCGAGGCTTTTTGGTCTGCACAATTATCCACACGGTCTATATATACGCCATGCCCCCAAATCTTCAAGGCATGATTTAACCGCCACAAGACTAAATCGTGAGTGGCGCACTTCCTTCGCTTCCCTAACTACCGGAAAACATAGGCTCTATCCTTATCGGGTTGCGTCGGACACAACCTAGCCCAACACCCAACGTGTTATCAATATAACCTAACCTCTAGTCTCACAAGGGGTTACAATCAGTAGTCATGGCCAACTTATCTCCCAATAACTAAAAGCCTTTCTCATTCCTCGAAATATTCGTATCCTTAATCTCACTTATGGTTCCTGTTTCCTTTTTTTTTTTGCAACCAAACTTGGTCACTAAACTTAGACTTAATTCCTTTGCTCGCCTCATGGCTAAGACTTCATCACAATCACATTTTGGGGAAAGTTTTCTTGATCTCGCAAGTAATAACCGCTTTTCCTTTCCCGCTTTGTAAAGCCTATAACTAGGTGTTACCACATTTTCTCGAAATGTTCTTACTTCCCATTAATTACTAATGGTCTTTACACTAGTCTGGGGTAAACATACCTCGTGCAACCTACATATATATCTTTACGCTACTTCCTTGACCAATTCGTACGTCGTTCTTAATTACCCCAACACAACACTTTTCCCATGGTTATCTACAACTGTAACCTATGGCATGACGATACCGAAGACCTACCAGTCTTATATCCTTCGTCTAACAACATGGGTACACGCAACCCCAATAATACGCAAAACTGTCCCTTTTTCGTGGGGAAGAGGACTTATCTCCTTTTCTTAAACTTTCTCGAGTCACAACCCTAATCACAGGTCCTTCGCGTCCAAAGAATTAGCTAATCATCACGCACCGCCTTTAAGTTCGTGTAGATTTTCCAACCTACCAAAGATGCCCTAAGCTTTCCGCCGGCAGCATTCATACTTATTTTTTATTCTTGCCTTGCACGTTTTCCTGAAATTATCCGTAAGGTCGTGGCCCTGACCGCCACACCAAACCAACTCCAAGTACCTCCAAGGGCACTCAAAATAACTTCCTCCAAATTCCATTAGTACATACTTCCTGCGTCAATTTACCCCAAGTGAACAAGTCACACAGACTTAAAAAGAAAACAATGCCAAAGAAGGAAGGATAATTCACTGGTTACCACCACTTCTCTTCCTTTCCACTGATGGCAAACCGCCACGAAACCGTACCGAATCATCTCTCTTCTGTAGTCCACGTTGGCATAACAAGAGGCCAACTAGCCCGAACTCATAATGACCTCAATGTCTGTCATAACAGCTCTGGGGTCCAACGACTTTATCGTTATCACGATTATTATCTAACCGCCACTACCACCCAACACTCACGGTGTAGTCACCTTGAAAGGTCCTCATGGATTCAGTTCCATTTCCTTACTCTTGGTTGCTCTCTTTTCATTGGTCGTATTCTTTCCGTACTCCCAAACTTATTCTAGCTTACATACATAAATTCCATACTAACTCGCCTCCACTCGAGTTACTAAATTAAACAACATAAGGCCGCCCGGCTCACAACTGGTTCGGTGGAACACGTCCACGAACCCATAAAATGATTAACTAAATTTGGGCCTTGCACTCGTGACTCGCCACGTGGCGACTACTACCAACCGATCCCATTTCCTTTCAAGTTATGGGCGACCTAAATAGATCCCCAACCACTCGGCGTCGCATTTAACTCTTTCCTAGGTCTGCCTTAACTTTTACTACCCAAGGCCTTATATACCTAAGGTCTTGGTTATCAACATTTTTAGGCTCGCAATTTCCATGCTCCAAGCCTATCTTATCACCCCGTGAACCGGTACAAGAACTTCGTAATATCATAATCGTGTTGTCTTGACCACAACAACCATACTTTCTTCGTTCGGATCTCGCCAGATAATTCCTTTAAGCATACCACGTAGCTTAAGTTACTATCATAGTCTTCCACTTAGTCTCTTAATAATAACTTCTTAAGGGTCCATTACCTTTTCCGATAACTCATCATTTCCTAATTATCTCAAATTAGCACGTAAAACCTTGATGAGAATTCATTTAATCGTTTCATACCTTCCCTGTGATTTATTTAGTCCCTTCCAAATCCCGGTAATCTAAATCATTCTAGGCAACACGCGTCGACTTCATACATAAATTCGCACAGTTGTATGTCACAATACCAACTACAACCATTACCAACATGGATACGCAATCCACGTAATCCTTCCCGGTCATCGCGCTTTCTCGTAGCGCAAACAATCATAACTTGTTAGGAGAGACGACTGTCACACCCCAAATCGTTCGTGACGTGCCTTACCCCGCACCCTAGTGATACATACATCGAGAAAATCAGCGAACATAAAACATGAGTCATTAAACAAGAGATATAATAAATAAACAAAGCCAACCAAAACAGCTTGCCTTCAAGATATACATAAAACTCCGAATAGTTTAATCTTTTACAACCCCGCCATAACAAGATTTTACTGCACTTAAGATATATTAACAACTATGACGGACAGGCTCGCCATACCCCGAATGTACAAGAACCTACAACTCGTGGAAACATACCAAAGATAAGCCTCAAGGAACAGAGCTTTCGACACGCTAAATGAGATCCTAAGCGGGGATCCACGATCGATGTACTTACTGCGGATGAACGCAGCCCCGGCGAGGTCAAGATAACAGTACTAAGTATGTGAAATCACAACATCAGAATCAAATCATAATAGCCTAAAAAGCAGAGACATGTATGATAACCAAAATACAAGACGCAACATAAAAGCCAAGTCGTGACTCACGCCTCAAAGTCACCACTAAATATAACTATGGGTCTCACGCCCACAACATCCATCATGTTCGCGTCATGGCCGCATGCCCTAATATCGCAGACGGTAGACATGTCCATGATGCAACACAATAATAAGGCCGCATGGCCACATGCCCCGGAATCAGACGGTAGACATGCCCATGTAACCTCAATAACAATATATCGTGGTCAACCCCGCCGCACGCCATGCCCCGGACATCAGACGGTAGACACGCCCATGTTGCAAGAATAACCATATATCGGTAATCAACCGCCGCATGGCCGCATGCCCCGAACATCAGACGGTAGACACGCCCATGTGACATCAACAACAAGACAAGAATCAAAATGGAAACATACCCGTGGAATTCTCCATCACCGCCAAAGACGCTCCAAGTAAGTTCTCAACAAGTCAACCGCTCTATCGAGACGCAGAACACGTAAATACCACATTTGCACAACAAAGTCTATCATCACAAGCATAGGCAAGTTTCACAACAACAAGCATAGGCAAGTTTCACAACAACAAGCATAGACAAGTTTCACACAACTCAAAGTACTTTCATTTTATGCCAAAGTCCGGGTTTTTAACCCCAAAGTACTACATACGTTAAGTTCTTTTAAAAGAGATCCATTACCTTTATAAAAGTCACCCGATACCCGTAGTATTAGAATGACCAACCCACATTCCTTTTCAAAATCAAGTAACATCATTCTTTTCCTAAGTTCCAGTTTGCCTAGTTTCAATTACTCAAGCTTCTCATTTTCAAATGGGTTCATAGTTCCCAAACTTAATCACTTGATTCCTTTTTAGAATAATTGAGTAATATATGTCTCACGTGAGAGTAGGTTATTCTTGTTTACAACATTCTTATTACAACAGCCATGATCTAGAAAATGTAATATCATTTTGTCTCATCTTAGTTTCTATGCAGATGGAGGTTTCTACTGGTTTTAATACGATACATCATTATTCAATACATTTTCCTTTATTAACGCTCGCAGTGGTCCTGTCGATACACATTCGATTTCCAAATCAAGAAACATTATCCCTTTAAATAAAACCAAGTACTCATTACTCACGAATGAGGTTTCACACAAACATCCACTTTAAAACAAATAAGTTAAGTCTCTTATCTTATAAGATCAAGTCTCTTAACTTCTAACATCAAGAAACCATTTTCTTTACCTCTTAAGACATTATACCTAACTCCCATAAAGCTAGTATAACTCTTTTAAAAACCTTTAAAACCAAGTGTTACTCTCCTTCAAAACGATTTATAATCTTTTGAAATACATCAAGTTCTGTATTATAACGCCTGCCGCTTATAAATCAAATCGATTATCTTTAAAAGCCACAACCCATTTTCTTACCTACATAAAGTCATATTACCAACTTCCCATAAAGCCGTTATAACCCTTTATGTTTTACAACAATCAAATACAATTAACACACGACGCTCACCGCACTACATAGTTTACACATATCATGCTAGAAGAGATAGGAAGAGGTTCACATACCTCGCGACGATTATCGATAATAAGCAAAAAGCTCCAAGTACTACAACCTTGCTAGCCCTTTCCACTCTCGAGTAGAATACGCTACTCTTAGTACTTTCACCTATAAAGGCCACAAACGCTCATTAAATCTTAAACACAAGTTCCCATCTTCCTACGTAAAATTCGTGACTCTCCCTCACACAACAGAATCTCCTCCTCTATCGAGGCCGGCTACCAAGCCAACCAGGGGGGGGGGTTTATACGTCTAACCGGACGTGTACAATTCTCCTCAGTAAAACTACACAAGTCTACTGCAATACACCCCATGTAATTACAGTCTCGATTCTTTATTCTTCAGCTTAAGTCAAAAGACATTGCCACAATACTACGCTCGATTCTATATATATTATACTTCAACTATATATTCTAACATGTAATTTCCAATTACAATAGAAGGACAGTAGTGTTTACCTCGATAAGCCCACAATTATCCAAGTATAAAGTCGATTCTGAGCAACGCTTAGCTCCTACTCCGAGCGCCCAAACAACCCTTAAGTTCTAACCAACTTCTACTTACAACTTCAACAACGGTGAAGATTTCCTTGTGGTTTCGCTTGTGGCTAAAGGAAGTATAATCGTATTTTCTCGGCTTTTGTATAAGTGTAACCTTGGGAATACTACAAGGTATTTGGGCCAAGGTATTTGGACATTATAACAATACTAGAGAGTATTTCTATACCACAACAAGGGTATAATACGAAACAACTAGGCAGTGGGTACCCCACGCCAAGGCACCACAAAGGGAGGGTGGCCTCTCGGCCAAAGCTCCACAAAGGGAGGGAGGGCTTTTGGACGAATCACAAGCAAGAGGGAGAGGAGGGTTTTCAAGACTTGGAAGTTTTGGAATGGATGAAGTCTTCACACTTGGGGTATTTATAGCAAAACCAAAGGCCAACCAAGGCCAAGATCCTTCCAAGTGTATAGCAAGTGTAAGGACAAGATTAAGCCAAGTGCACCCTAAACCCTACTCCACAAAACACTCCACAAAACAAGCCACAAAGCAAGGCACAAATCAGGCCAATCGCCAAGGCCAACCAACCTCGACCGCCTCCAAAACGTCCAACGAGGTGACAAGTGTCACCCTCCCGTTGGTCCAAAAATGTTTCGCCTCTCTAAAAATCCGCAAAAATATAAATGACATAGCCGGAATTTTCCCAACGTAAGTCGTGGAAACGCTTCATAAAAACGACTCAAATCGGAACTTGTGCCCAAAATGAATTCGCCAAGCCTAATGAAGTTCGAAATTTCTACGACGCCCCCACGCATATACCGGAAATACGGTATAACATTCTCCTCCTTAGAAACATTCGTCCGAATGTTCCTCTAAGTCTCAAACAACGCGGCGCCAAGATAGTCTTCACTACTATACTTACGAGAATCAAACATGCCACACCGCCACCAAAATAACACGCGCAAGAAACCCAAATCCACGCCAACGAGGAACCACCTCAGTTAGCACAAAAGTCCCCTCCAAGGTCTCAAATATACTCCCTTCGCACCTCCATTTCACAAACGAACCGATCACACACGGTCACTTCTCCTCTATCTCGTCGCACTTTCTCGAACACTCGAGCTTCTAGTATCCGTACCACACTTCCGTCAACGCTTCGCTTTCCAACCCTCGAGTTACTACTCCAAACTTGGTCATCTAAACTGGGCCTAGCACTCGTGACTCGCCACCGCGACCACCTGCAGCTGACCCTTCCTCGAACGACGCAGCTGGCCCGCAACATGGCCCCAACCCGACCCATCAGAAGCGCCAACTCCCGCTCCTCGACACGGAACACATCATGGAAGCTACCACTTCCATCTCACACTAACCAGATTTTTAAATCACGCTATAGCACAAAGCTATCCGAACATAACACTTAACACATCATTAACATCAATACATACAAGTATCTACAGGGTTAAGGATATACCTGAAACTAGGCGGTTCAAGGACCGCTAAAACTGGGAACTTCCACCGCGACTTACCGTGGGCCCGCAATCGCTCTAGTAGTCTGCTAACCTACCACACCGCTGCCTGGACAGCCTTCATATGGCCCCGCTGGCCGCAAGAATAACAAGCTCCTCGTACTACGACACTTCAAATGCGGTCTACTACATCGACCACACCGAGGTAGGGTGATCGTGATCCGCCAACACCCTACTCCTCAACATTCAAACCCGGGAGCCCCGACTCGCTTCCCGAATATCCTGCGGTCCCGGCGCGAGGACCACTCGCAATGGCGGAGGTACATAACTAGTTCTGCCAGGCGGTCCGCCGAAGTCGCCAAAATATCCGGCCGTCTTGGCCTTCTTCTCGCCGAAAGCGGCCTACCTGCCGATCCGCGCCTCGCACCCGTGCACGAGCTCGAACGCGGCAATGTCCATGCCCGTGAAGAGAAACACCCGCACAAGACTCGCCATATAATCATCAAGCCCGTGGCGTGGCGATGCACCATATCCTCCATATATGCAACAAGCGCAGGGACATATCGAGCCAAAGAATCGAACTCGACATTGTACTCCGACAAAGGCGCCTCGCCTCGCAATAAAATTTGTCGCCCGCGCCTCCTCATCTGCGAGGCAAGAAGTCGTGAGAAAAGCCCCAAAACTCATCCCATATCACGGAGGTGCATGCTCTCCCGAAAGCTCCCACGAATCAAACTAATCGATCGCGGTATCACGCACCGATGCGAACCGGGCGTCACAGACTCGGTCTCGAAGCCTTGATCACCCGCGATGATCTTTGAATCGACGGATGAACTCTCGCGGATCATCCTCGTGCCTCGACCCATAAAACTCGCGGGCTACAACTCGTAAAGTCCCGTAGCCTCAAACTATTCGCTTCGGGTGCACTACAGCGCCGCTGAACCGAATCGCCGATCCACTGCTCATATCCGCCACAACTCGCCAATAATCGCCATCTCTCGCGACCCATCTCCCGCCTGCATCGCGGACTGAGGCTCGTGTATCAGAGTCTCATCAGCCACGGCCGCGCTTAAACTCGCCAGGCCGGGCGTCGCGAAACTCGCCGTCGAAGCACTGCTCGTCTCGACCGCTCGCGCTCGCATTTCTCAGATCCCACTAGCGCCTCCTCTGCCTTGCCCTTCTCGGCACCGGTCGCCACGCGAGGCATAATCGTAAAATGAAACACATCGTAGGGTCCAACTTACAACTCACTCTAAGGCACGATCTTAGAATGAGAAGAATAGAAACTAATCCTACATGTCCTATAGCCTCACGATTATAGATGTGCACAACACACCGATAATCAAGACTCTACTAGACACGGTGCAGAGACACTTTCCGAGGACTAATCGCTCGATACCACTATGTCACACTCAAAATCGGCCCGTGACTGTGCCTTACCCGCATCCTAGTGATACATACATCGAGAAAATCAATAACATAAAACATGAGTCATTAAACAAGAGATATAATAAATAAACAGCAACCAAAACAGCTTTTCAAGATATACATAAAACCCGAATAGTTTAATCTTTTACAACCCCGCCATAATAAGCATTACATGCACTTAAGATATACAACAACTATGACGGACAGGGCTTCGCCATACCCCGAATGTACAAGAACCTACAACTCGTGGAAACATACCAAAGATAAGCCTCCAAGGAACGGAGCTTTCAGACACTGAAATGAGATCCTAAGAGCGGATCCACGACCGATGTACTCTACCGCGGCAGATGAACGCACCCCCGAAGGAGGTCGATAACAGTACCAAGTATGTGAAATCACAACATCAGAATCAAATCATAATAGCCTAAAAAGGTGAGACATGTATGATAACCAAAATACAAGACGCAACATAAAAGTAGCCAAGTCGTGACTCACGCCTCAAAGTCACCACTCAAATATAACTATGGGTCTCACGCCACAACATCCATCATGTTCGCATCATGGCCGCATGCCCCTAATCATCGTGACGGCAGATACGTCCATGATGCAACACACAAGGCCGCACGCCACATGCCCCGAATACCGTGACGGTGTAGACATGCCCATGTAACTCAATAACAATATATCGGGTGGTCAACCTCGCCGCGTGGCCACATGCCCCGGAATCGTGACGGCAGACACGCCCATGTTGCGCAATAACCATATATCGTAATCAACTACGCGGGCCGCATGCCCCGGATATCAGACGGTAGACACGCCCATGTGACATCAACAACAAGACAAGACTAAAATGGAAACATACCCGGGAATTCTCCATCATTGCCAAGACGCCCAAGTAAGTTCTCAACAAGTCAACCGCCTCTATCGAGACGCCAGAATACGTAAATACCACATTTGCACAACAAAGGCTATCATCACAAGCATAGGCAAGTTTCACAACAACAAGCATAGGCAAGTTTCACAACAACAAGCATAGGCAAGTTTCACACAACTCAAAGTACTTTCATTTTATGCCAAAGTCGGGTTTTAACCCCAAAGTACTACATACGTTAAGTTCTTTTAAAAGAGATCCATTACCTTTATAAAAGTCACCCGATACCGTAGTATTAGAATGACCAACCCACATTACTTTTCAAAATCAAGTAACAACATTCTTTTCCTAAGTTCCAGTTTTACTAGTTTCAATTACTCAAGCTTCTCATTTTCAAATGGGTTCATAGTTCCCAAACTTATTCACTTGATTCCTTTGTAGAACAATTGAGTAATCTATGTCTCCCGTGAGTAGGTTATTCTTGTTTACAACATTCTTATTACAACACCATGATCTAGAAAATGTAATATCATTTTGTCTCATCTTAGTTTCTATGCGGATGGAGGTTTCTACCGGTTTTAATACGATACATCATTATTCAATACATTTTCCTTTATTAACGCCGCAGTTGGTCCTGTCGATACACATTCGATTTCCAAATCAAGAAACATTATCCCTTTAAATAAAACCAAGTACTCATTACTCACGAATGAGGTTTCACACAAACATCCACTTTAAAACAAATAAGTTAGGTCTCTTATCTTATAAGATCAAGTCTCTTAACTTCTAACATCAAGAAACCATTTTCTTTACCTCTCTTAAGACATTATACCTAACTCCCATAAAGCTAGTATAACTCTTTAAAAACCTTTAAAACCAAGTGTTACTCTCCTTCAAAACGATTTATAATCTTTTGAAATACATCAAGTTCTGTATTATAACGCCTGCCGCTTATAAATCAAATCGATTATCTTTTAAAAGCCACAACCCATTTTTCTTACCTACATAAAGTCGTTATAACCAACTTCCCATAAAGCCGTTATAACCCTTTATGTTTTACAACAATCAAATACAATTAACACATGCGCTCACCGTACTACATAGTTTACACATATCATGCTAGAAGAGATAGGAAGAGGTTCACATACCTCGCGACGATTATCGACAATAAGCAAAAGCTCCAAGTACTACAACCTTGCTAGCCCTTTCCACTCTCGAGTAGAATACGCTACTCTTAGTACTTTCACCTATAAAGGCCACAAACGTCTATTAAATCTTAAACACAAGTTCCCATCTTCCTACGTAAAATTCGAAGACCTCCCGCCACAACAGAAATCTCCTCCTCTATCGAGGCCGCTACCAAGCCAACGGGGTTTATACGTCTAACCTGACGTGTACAATTCTACTCGAATACTACACAAGTCTACCGCAATACACCCTATGTAATTACAGTTCTGGGCTTTATTCTTCAGCTTAAGTCAAAAGACATTGCCACAATACTACGTTCAGTACTATATATAGTATACTTCAACTATATATTCTAACATGTAATTTCCAATTACAATAGAAGGACAGTAGTGTTTACCTCGATAAGCCCAAAATTATCCAAGTATAAAGTCGATCCTGAGCAACGCTTAGCTCCTACTCCGAGCGCTCAAACAACCCTTAGAAGTTCTAACCAACTTCTACTTACAACTTCAACAACGGTGAAGATTTCCTTAGTGGTTTCGTTTTTGTGGCTAAAGGAAGTATAATCGTATTTTCGGGCTTTTGTATAAGTGTAACTTGGGAATACTACAAGGTATTTGGGCAAGGTATTTGGACATTATAACAATACTAGGAGAGTATTTCTATACCACAACAAGGGTATAATACGAAACAACTAGGCTAGGGGTACCCCACTACCAAGGCACCACAAAGGGTAGGTGGCCTCTCGCCAAAGCTCCACAAAGGGGAGGAGGGCTTTTGGACGAATCACAAGCAAGAGGAGAGGAGGGTTTTCAAGACTTGGAAGTTTTTGGAATGGATGAAGTCTTCACACTTGCGGGTATTTATAGCAAAACCAAAGGCCAACCAAGGGCGAAGATCCTTCCAAGTGTATAGCAAGTGTAAGGACAAGATTAAGCCAAGTGCACCCTAAACCCTACTCCACAAAACACTCCACAAAACAAGCCAAAAGCAAGGCACAAATCAGGGCCAATCGCCAAGGCCAACCAACCTTGACCGCCTCCAAAACGTCCAACGAGGTGACAAGTGTCACCCTCCCGTTGGTCCAAAAATGTTTCGCCTCTCTAAAAATCCGCAAAAATATAAATGACATAGCCTAATTTTCCCAACGTAGTCGTGGAAACGTTTCGCCAAAAACGACTCAAATCGGCACTGTGCCCAAAATGAATTCGCCAAGCCTAATGAAGTTCGAAATTTCTCGTCGTCCCCACGCATACTCGGAAATACGGTATAATGCACTCCTAACCATACAAAATTTATCGCACGATCTTAGAGTGAGAAGAATGGAAACCAATCCTAAATGTCCTGCACCTCTTGATTATAGATGTGGTGCACAACACACCGATAATCAAGACTCTACTTAGACACGGCCTCAGACACTTTCCGAGGACTAAGCGCTCGATACCACTTTGTCACGACCCGACCCGGGCTCGCGATCGTGCCCTACACAGGCACCCCGCAGTATACATCGAGAATAGCAATGAACATACACAACATACGTAAAAACTTAGACAAGAACCAACAACAAAGCTGGCCGATAAGGCCACCTTCCGTAAAATATACTCAATCCGAAATAGAACAAGACATTTTTCTTTTCTTTACACCCAATCCACAATGTGACTCATGACTTAAGAATAACAACTCACGGGACAGGGCCTCCATACCCACAATGTACAACAACCGACAATACCGAGGATAAGCCTCCGAAATGAAGGAGCTTTCAACAATGAGCAGTGATCCTAAGAGCGAGGATCAGCAACCTGCACTTTACTGCGCAGTGAACGCACTCGGGCGAGGTCGCATGACATGTACCAAATATGTGGCGAAATCGTAATGAAATCATATGTCTAAAATAAAATCGAGACATGTATGATTACTCGATTAACAAGACATCGTGCCTTACTAACAATGAGTAAATAGGTGAATACTTACAATATCTAAAGTAGGAGGCTCGCGATCAAAGCAGACCACCCGCCCGCGGATCGTTACAATCCTATTCACGGGACTATTTCACTGCGTAGATCGCGCGACCCGCGTGAGGTATTCCTCGCATAGTCAGTACCGCACGTGACTATTTCACCCGCGTAAGCCCATAAGGACTCGCATGAGGTATTCCTCGCGTCATGGGTAGCAAATCCACTAAACAGTGGTATAACGTCTTGGGGTTTACCCTCATTTATACTCTTACCCAAGCGGTGGTATAACGTCTTGGGGTTTACCCTCATTTATACTCTTACCCTAGCTCAACCTACCATCATACATAACATAAGCCCTACCAGCTTATCATACAATAAATAAGCAAGTTAAGAAATCCCCCTAACTTCTTATTAGCCTTATTCATATACATTCTCATTTTAGTTTACTTAAGGCACTAACATGTCATTATAAAATCCGGGAATTTAACCCAAAGTACTACGTACTTCTATTCTTTTAAAAATGACTCTTTTTCATATATAACATCCAAGATACTAATAACCGTAGTATCAAGTCATAACTACTTTTCAAGACAAGTCACGATACCTTTTAGAAATACATTTAGGCTTCTAAATCAAGTGACTTCTTTCTTTTAAAACCTTAGGCAATTGATGCCTTAAATCAAATTGCCTTTCAATAAATCAAGCCATTTATCTTTCCATAAAGCCAATATAACCAACTCCCCATAAAGTCGTCATATTCACTTTATGCATTAGTCAAGTACAATTTCCTATCCAAAGGACTTATACGTTTAAAACGAAACAAGTATCGCATACTTTAAAACTCTTCAAGTCCCTTAACATACTTAAATTACTTAGAGTAAACCACTCTTTAAACTTTCCATAAAAACAAGTATCAAAATACTTTCAACATACTTAAAGTCTCTTAACTTTGAAAACCAAGATATCCTTAACATTTAAACAAGTGAGTTAATTCCCTAACTCAATCAACTCGACATTCCTAAAATAAGCCAAGGATGTCAAAGTGACTAGATTGTCAAAATCTCAGACGTCTACCGTACTATATACGTGAAACTAGTCATGCTCAAAAGATAGGAAAAGTTCCACATACCTCTTCGGGTCAAACCACTTGTCAAGTACAAATTCCCGCCCGTAGTATGTCAACCTATAATATTCACAATACGTCCATTAAGGCCTTACTTCAAACGTAGAATATTATAAGTGTTAAGTCTCTAAATTCTACGGAAAATCGGACAACACCTCCTTTGTTTTTACTAACTTTGCCACCTTTTCCAAGATCGAAATACAATAACCAAACAGCCCCAATTGGCTCATAACAATATAGAAGGCAATCCAACGCAAATGAATAACCAAATTTCCGATTGGCTCACGATAATACGTAGGTAATCCAATGCAAATGAATAACCAAACAGCCCCAATTGGCTCACATAATACGTAGGTAATCCAATGCAAATGAATAACCAAACAGCCCCAATTGGCTCACAATAAAATGTAAGGTAATCCAATGCAAATGAATAACCAAACAAATTCCAATTGGCTCACAATAATATAACAATACCAATTCTTATTCAATTTCCATTTCAATCCAAATTGGTAGCATAATAAGATATCAAGCCGCAATTGATTCTAGCTACTACATTCTCCAAGTAGGTAACATGCGACAAATCAATTTATCGATCAAATTGGATTTCAATTTCAAATGGCTAAATATGACATTTTCGGATTTTTAGCTTCCAATTCCATAACACTTAACAAACTTCATAACACATATCACATGACCACTTATAACTTATCATAACATGAAATCTTCAATTACAAAAGTAAAACGAAGATTATACCTCAATTAGCCCAAATATGCTCCAAGAGTACAAGTCGATCCCTAGCACCTTTAGCTCCTCCTTCCGACATTCCAATCCACCCAGCCACCCTTAAGCTTATGAAAACTCATCTTCAAGTTTCAACTTCAAAGTTGAATAACCCTTTAGGTTTTCGCCTTGACTAACACTAAAACACCATTTTTCCGGAACTGTCTATTGAGAAACACTTATAATACCCTTAGGTACCTTGGTTTAAAGTGGGGGAATTATTGGACAAAAATTGGAAATTTTTCCTTCTTGAAAAACCTCTTAGCCGTGAGCTCCCCTAAAGAGCAAGAACAAGTTCTTGAAAAATAATTCTAAGTGTGGAGAATGACAAGGTCTTGCACCTACTAGGTACATATATAACACAAGGAAGGGTATAGATTAGAACACTTGGGTGGTTTGGATGAGATTCACTAAATATCAAGCTTATGGGTCATTGACTTGGTCAAAGTTGTCAAGCTCTAAGCTTTGCAAGACTTCATCATAAATTATGGTCAATTGACCATTCCACCCTTGCACATTTCGTCCATGTCCATAAAGGGGGTGACACGTGTCGCCTTCCGCTCGTCGCAATATTTCGCTTTCCGACAATTCCATAATTAGATAAATTTTTACTCGTCTCAAACCTTAACATTTGAGTTCTTACGCACGTTCTAGAAACATATCCTGAAATATTTCCGGTGTAACACACATGCACTCCGCATGAGGTATTCTCGAATCATGGTCCTGCATCACCGAGGTATACCTCGTGACGGAGGCGCTTAACCCCAGATCCGCTGGACTTCCGCACTCGCATAGTCCTCAAAGACCGCATAGGGCATCCCCAAGATCGGGCTAAACACCCGAATGATCAATCCCGAGCATACCGCTGCTCGCGTAGTCTCATAGACCGCATAGCCGTATAGACCGCATCGGGTGGCAAGCCCGGTATAATAAGTCGAGGGTATGTGATACAATAATAAAGATAACGGGCTTAACGTTTAACAACGTAAGCACAACAAGAATGACCCCCTTACATAACAATCACAAGATACTAACACACGTAGCATCCTAACATGTTTACTTATCAAATCAACAAGAAAGTATTACAAGGTTATCACAAACCAACACAATCAAGTTATTCACACAAGGTACTTTATGCTAACAAGTTCGGGTATCTATTCCCAAAGTACTTCATACATTAACTCTTTAAAAGATCCGCTTCTTTCACGAAGTCACACAATACCGTAGTATAAAATAGAGTGATGTCTTTTAAGTAAACCAAAACACTTCCCTTTGTAAAATCAAGTAACAACATTATTTTCCAAACGTCCAAGTTTGCCTAATTTCAAATGTTCACGTTTCTTATTTTAGAAAGGTTTCGTAATTCATAGTCTTATTCATTTAAGAATATAATTCTCTTTTAAACAATCTGAGAAACATATGCCCTATATGTGAGTAGGTTATTCTTGTTCACAATCAATCTTATTAAGCAGCCATGATCTAGGAAATGTAGTATCATTTTGTCTCATCTTAGCTTCTATACAGATGGAGGTTTCTACTGGTTTTAATAATACTTTATTAATCAAAACATTTCCCTTTATTAACGCTGCAGTGGTTTGTTTACTCATTCTCGATTTCCAAATCAAGAAACATTATTCCTTTTAAAAACCAAGTACTCATTACTCACGAATGAGGTTTCACACAAAATTCATATTAATTTAATTAAGTCAAGTCTCTTATCTTTTAAGATCAAGTCTCTTAACTTTTTAAAATTAATAAATCATTCATTTTATCTCTCTTAAGCCGTTATACCTAACTTCTCATAAAGCTAGTATAACTCTTAAGTTTTTAAAACCAAGCATTACTCTCCTTTCAAAAACAGTTCTTAAGTCTCTTGAAATACTTCAAGATTCTTATTATTCGGGCTTAAGTCAAAAGACATTGCCGTACAACTACGTTCCATTAGTACGCGTACGTCTACCGTACTATATATATATATTCTTTTAAAATATCATGCTCAAGAGGATAGGAAGAATCACATACCTCGCGACGATTATCGACTATTAGCAAATCGCTCCACGGCTATAACCCGGCTAGCCTCGTCCACCTTTCAAGTAGCACAAGCTACTCGCAGAACATTCAACCTATAAAGGTTATACAGTCTATCAAAGTCTAGACTACTCGGTAGAATAAATCTAGATACAAGATTCTACGGAAATTTGGGCAGCCCTTCCCTACCCGTCAAACTACACAAGTCTACTGTAATACACCTATGTAAGTACAGTCCAATTCTCTTCTTTAAATTCAGGCTTAAGTCCAAAGACATTGCCGCAAAACTAAGTTCAGTTCTATATATAGTATACAACAACTATATATTCCTACAACATGTAATTTCCAATTACAATAGGGGGGACAAGATATTTACCTCGGTAAGCCCAAAATTATCCAAGTATAAATGTCGGTCCTTAGCAACGTTTAGCTCCTACTCCGGGTGCTCCAACCCGCTCCAAACCACCCTTAGAAGTTCTAACCAACTTCTACGTAATACTCCAACTAACTATGGAGATTTTCCTTAGGGTTTCGTTTTGTGGATCGACTAAAGTGTAATAGTATTTCTGGGCTTTTCGTATAGGTATAACCTTGGAATACTACAAGGTATTAGGGCCAAGGTATTTTGGGTATAGTAACAATACTTTGGAGAGTATTTCTACCAAGAGGGGGGTATTTATACGAGACAACACCACAAGGGGGGGTGTATACCCCTCGGCCAACCCCACTAGGAGTGGGTACTCTCGCCAAGGGGAGGGTGCTCGCTAAAGCCTCACAAGGGGAGGACGAGAACTCTAGAGGAGGGGAAGAGCTTTCAAGACTTAGGAAAGTTTAGGAATGGATGAAGAAGTCTTCAGCGGGTATTTATAGGTCAAGCAGTGCCAACCAACGGCCAAGATCATGCCAAGTGCAAGGCAAGTGTAGGCCAAGATTGATCCATGTGCACCTTATCCATCTACCACAAAATATCCTACCAACTACTTGACAAAAAGCCAAGGAATTCGCCCTTTACCGCCACACTACACCAATGAGAGGTGCCAAGTGTCGCCTCTCGTTGGTCCAAAATGTTTCGCCTCTCTAAAAATCCGCAAAAATAAAAATGACATAGCCGAAATTTTCCCTTCGCAAGTTGTGTAAAACGTTTCGTCGAAAAACGACTCAATCCGGGTGTTGTGCACAAAAATAAAATCGGCCAAGCCACTTAAAAGCCCAAACTTTTCTACGTACGCCCCACGCATATACTCGGAAATACGGGTATAACATTCTCCTCTTAGAAACATTCGTCCGAATGTTCCTTCTAAGTCTCAAACGAACGCGGCGCCAAGATAGTCTTCACCACTATACTTACGAGAACAATCCCGCCACACCGCCACGTAAAACACCAGCAAAATACTTACATCCAAGTCCACGAGGAAACACCTCTAACATCACCACAAACATGTTATACCCCGTATTTCCAGGGTATGTACGTGAGGACGTACGTAGAAATTTGAGCCTTAAAGTTAGGCAAGGTTCGAAATTGTACCTAACTACCAAAAGGAGTCGTTTTTCGACAAAACGTTTCCACAGCTTTCGTAGGGAAAATTCCGGCTATGTCAATAATATTTTTTGCGGATTTTTCCGAGAGACGTAACATTTTGGACCAACGGGAGGGTGACAAGTGTCACCCTCACATTGGGCTTGAGTTGGACGGCAAAGGGACGAAAGGGGTCAAGGGGTTAGGTAGGATATTTTTGTGCAAGTGGTGTGGTAGATGGATAAGGTACACATGGTGGAATCCTAGCCCTACACTTTCCTAACACTTGGATTAATCTTGGCCATTGGTTGGTCATTTCTTGACCTATAAATACCCCTCCCTTTGGAAGACTTCTTCATCCTAAAATCTTCTTAAGTTTTGAAGAATCCCTCCCTCTCCCTCTTGCTTGTTCTCGGCCAAACACCACCCCTCTCCCCTCTCAAGGCCCTCTACCAACCCCCTTGCCTTTGTGGTGCCCTAGCCGAGGGGTACCCCCCCCCTAGCCTAGTTGTTTTCTTATAATACCCATTTTTGTGGTATAGAAATACTCTCCTAGTATTGTTATAATGCCCAAATACTTTAGCCCATATACCTTGTAGTACTTTCCAAAGTACCCTTTTATACAAAAGCCCATAAAATACTATTATACTTCCCTCAGTCACAAAAACGAAAAACTAAGGAAAAACCTTCATAGTCGGTTGAAGTGTTAAGTAGAAGTTGGTTGGAACTTCTAAGGGTTGGTTGGAGCGGGTTGGAGCGCACGGAGTAGGAGCTAAACCTTGCTCAGGATCGCATATAAACTCGGATAATTTTGGGCTTATCGAGGTAAACATTCTTGACCTTCTGTTGTAATTGGAAATTACATGTTGTAGGAGTATATAGTTAAGTATACTATATATAGAACTGAACATAGTTGTGCGGCAATGTCTTTTGACTTAAGCCTGAATAATACTTACGGCAATGTCTTGCGACTTAAGCCCTAATTTTAAGAAGTGAATCGAATCAGAATTACATAGATCAGACATACAGACTTGTGTAGTATTATCGTGAGTAGAATTGTACACGCCCGGTTAGACGCAAACCCCCGGTTGGCTTGGTAGCCGCCTCGATAGAGAGAGATTTACGCTGCGGGGGAGGTGCCGAATTTTCTGTAAGATATTCTACATTGAGATCTAAGATGTTAATAGGCGCCTTGTGGCCTCTATAGATTGAAATACTATGTGTGGCGTGGTCTACTTGGCTTAAGGTGTAGCCGACGGTTTGAGGTACTTGGAGCGCTTTGCTATTAGTCGGTAATCGTCGCGAGGTATGTGAACCTCTTCCTATCTGTTCTAGCATGATATGTGTATAACTATGTAGTACGGTAGACGATACGTGTTTAATGTATTTGATTGGTTTGAAACATAAAGTGTTATAACGGCTTTATGGGAAGTTGGTTATAACAGCTTTATGTAGGTAGGAAAATGCTTTGTGGTTTCAAAGGGTAACTGATTTGACTTATAACGGATTTGATGTGTAGTAATAAGAACTTGAAGTGTTTTCAAAAAGACCTTTTTGAAAGAAGAGTAATACTTGGCTTTGAAAACATAAGAGTTGTACTAGCTTTATGGGAAGTTAGGTATAACGTCTTAAGAGTGATAAAAAGAATGGTTTCTCGATTTTAGAAGATAAGAGACTTGACTTAATGGTATTGATATGAATTTTGTTAAAAGTGTGAAACCTCATTCGTGAGTAATGAGTACTTGGTTTTAAAAGGAATAATGTTTTACTGATTTCGGAAATCAGAATGAGTATCGACAAACCACTGCAGCGTTAATAAAGGAAAATGTATTGAATAATGAAGTATGGTATTAAAACCAGTAGAAACCTCCATCCGCATGTGTTTAAGATGAGACAAAATGATATTACATTTCCTAGATCATGGCTGCTTAATAAGTTGATTATAAACAAGAATAACCTACTCACATATAAGACATATGTTTCTCAAAACGTTTAAAGGAGAATTATGTTTTAAAGGATTAAAACTATGAACTACGAAACCTTTTCTAAAATGAGAAACTTCAAAGATTTGAAATTAGGCAAACTTGAACGTTTGGAAAATAAGGTTGTTACTTGATTTTACAAAGGAAAGCATTTTGGTTTACTTAACAATGTTAGTCACTCTATTTTTATACTACGGGTATCGGGTGACCTTTGTAAAAGAAATGGATCTTTAAAAGGAATTTAACGTATGTAGTACTTTAGGTTAAAACCCGACTTTGGCATAAAATGAAAGTACTTTGAGTTGTGTATAACTTGCCTATGCTTGTTGTTGTGCTTGCCTATGCTTGTTGTGTAAAGCTTGCCTATGCTTGTTGTTGTGAAACTTGCCTATGCTTGTTGTGATAGCCTTTGTTGTATTTCACTTCGCCGCCTCTCGATGGAGGGCCGGTTGATTTGTTATGAACGATTCTACACCGAGTCCCACGAGATGGGCAGGGACACGTATTTCATTTAATTATACACCGAGTCCCACGAGATGGGCAGGGACACGTATTCCATCTGATTATACACCGAGTCCCACGAGATGGGCAGGGACACGTATTTCATCTGATTATACACCGAGTCCCACGAGATGGGCAGGGACACGTATTTCATCTGATTATATACCGAGTCCCACGGGATGGGCCGGGACACGTATTTCATCTGGTTATCATACATGTCTCCTGCTTTATATAGACTATTATGATTTCATTTACAGTCTTTTACAGTTTCACATACTTGGTACATGTTGTACTGACCTCCTTCGGGGGGTTGCGTTTATGCCGCAGGTGGAAGTACATCGGCCAGGATCCTCGCCATGTGATCACGCTCAGCCGGCTGAAGCCCCATTTCTCCGAGGCTTATCTTTTGGTATGTTACTCGAGTCCATAGATTCTTATACATTCGTGGTATGGCGGGCCTGCCCCGTCATAGCCGTTGTAAAAATCTTAGAGGTCTAGCATGCAAGTTGTGGTTTGTAAAAAGATAATCGTCGTATTTATGTATATATGATGAAGGCAAATCGCTTTGGTTGGCCTGTTTATTTATCTTGTCTCTTAATTCATGTTCATGTTTTTATTTCCGCTGATTTTCTCGATGTTGTATCACCAGGTGCCCGGTAGGCACTACCACGCCCGGTTCGGTCGTGACAAAAGTGGTATCGGAGCGATTAGTCCTCGGAAAGTGTCTACGCATCGTGTCTAGTAGAGTCTTGATTATCGGTGTGTTGTGCACCACATCTATAATCGTGAGGCTATAGGACATTTAGGATTGGTTTCATTCTTCTCATTCGAGATCGTGCCCGTAGCCGCAGTGTGATAAGTTGGACCCTCCGACGTATTCCTTTCCTTTACCGATTATGCCTCCGCGTAGGCAACCTGAGCCCGTATGGGCAAGGCGATGAGGGAGTCATGTGAGATACAGGAGTACGAGGGCGCAGCCCGGCCATGCTCGAGACAGTGCTTCCGACGGCGAAGTTTCGCGACGCCACAAGACCAAAGAGTTTAGAGAGCCGCAGCGGTCGCCGAGACTACAGCACTGAGCCTCCTGGCCCCACACGAGATGAGATGGGTACAAGGAGATGGCCCGCCATCGCCGTGGTCGTGGCCGATATGAGGATAGGCCGATGCAGCAGCCCAAATTTCAAGAGCACCCGTAGTTCACCCCGAGCGCATTTGAGGCTACGGACTTTCTCGAAAGTTATAGCCCGCCATGTTCTATGGATCGAGCCGAGGATGACCTCGTGAGTTTATCCGAAGCGACAATGGATCATGAGAGTGATCGAGTCTCGCAGGCGAGTCGGTGGTATTGAGTTCGCATCACCGCGTGATCTGCAGCTTGACCGTTTGATTCGTGGAGTTGTCCCGGAAGAGCATGCACTTCCACCGTATGGGACGAGTTCTCGGGCTTTTCTTGCACATTTCTTGCCCCCACAAATGAGGAGGGCTCAGCCGGCATTTTTGACGCTGAGGCGGGACGCGGACGGTTAGAGAGTACAATGTGGAGTTCGACTCATTAGCTCGGTATGTTCCCGCCGTAGTAGGCGATATGGAGGATGAGTACACCGCCACGCCACCGGCTGGATGATTGGCGAGGCTTGTACGGTGTAGCTCTTCAGCCGCATGGACATTGCCCGCACGCAAGCTCATGCACTAGGATGTGAGGCACGGAGAGGTCGACGAATGGCCGAGATCGCAGAAGAGGCCGTAAGCAGGTCCTTTGGTAACTTTCGAGGCGACCGCCTAGCGGCGATCTAGTTATGTACCTCCACCAAGATGCAGTGGTCCCCGCTACCGCCGACGCTCGGGGTATTCGGAGCTGGTCGAGCTCCGTGGTTCGTTCACGATATACATGGTTTCTAGCCGGGTTCGAGTTTTCTCGGTGTACGATGCGCGAGCGCCATCCCGGAATGTCGTCTTTTTACTGGTGCTTGTTTTTCCTGCGGCCGTCAGGGCCATATGACGAGGAACTGTCCTAGTAGGAAGGATGCAAACAGAATGACTCGACCTCACCGTGGCGTGTTCATCGCTTTCATACGCATGCGCCTGTAGGCGTGCTTATGATTAGAGCGGTAGATTCAGGTATATCCTTAACCCTCTAGAGATTTGTATACATGATATAATGACCTTCTTATTGTGTGCTACGTTCGGATAGCGTTATGTTGGTTATGAGTTAGAAAGCATGGTTAGTTGAAAGGATATGTATGGGGGCATGGAAAGTGTGAACCTTAGAATATTTCGTGTTGAGACCTTAGAGGTAAGGTCATCTTGAATAAAAGATTTTACGGTTAGTCTTTGTTGAAATACTTGGTTTGCGTATAAATGTGTTCTGGGGTAATTCCTTGGGTAGTGTAAAATGGAAGTGGTAGCTTTCATGACTTGTATAGGTAAGATTGTTCCGGATCGGGAAACAGGAGCGTGATGCATTAAGTGGGTCGGGTTCAGCCATGTGCGCCAACCCGCGGCTGCTTCGGCGCTGGGTCACCTGGTGGTCCCGCCAGTGGTAGGGTCACGAGGGTGCTAGGCCCAAGTTTAGTTGACCATCGTATGAGTTCGTGGGTGTGTTCGACTGAGATCGTGAAGGCCGGGAATGGCCTTAAGGAAGATTGAGGCTAGTAAGATAACCAAGTTGGAGGTGGTGACTCCAAGGTTTTGAAAACTGAAGCGATGACTGAAGTGTGGTACGTATACTAGAAGAGTTCAAGTGTTCGAGAAGAGTACGACGAGTAAGGGTAGAGGAGAGCATGTATTGCGAGCATAGATATGATCATTTCTTGTAAAGGGAGAAGGTGCGAAGGATGTATATTTTTTACCTCAGGTATCGCATACAGTCCGGTACCATTTGTTGGGTCGCCGGAGTGACACTAGAACCTCGCGGCAAAGTGACAAAAGTTTGTGATGTTAGAGGTGTTTCCTCGTGGACTTGGATGTAAGTATTTGCGCGGGTGTTTCTGTGGCCAGGTGTGGCAGGATTTGTTCTCGTAAATATAGTAGTGAAGACTATACTGGCGCATGTTTGTTTTGAGGCTTAGAAGGAACATTCGGGACGAATGTTTCTAAGGAGGGGAGAATGTTATACCCCGTATTTCCAGGGTATGTACGTGAGGACGTACGTAGAAATTTGAGCCTTAAAGTTAGGCAAGGTTCGAAATTGTACATAACTACCAAAAGGAGTCGTTTTTCGACGAAACGTTTCCACAGCTTTCGTAGGGAAAATTCCGGCTATGTCAATAATATTTTTTGCGGATTTTTCCGAGAGACGTAACATTTTGGACCAACGGGAGGGTGACAAGTGTCACCCTCACATTGGGCTTGAGTTGGACGGCAAAGGGACGAAAGGGGTCAAGGGGTTAGGTAGGATATTTTGTGCAAGTGGTGTGGTAGATGGATAAGGTACACATGGTGGAATCCTAGCCCTACACTTGCCTAACACTTGGATTAATCTTGGCCATTGGTTGGCCATTTCTTGACCTATAAATACCCCTCCCTTTGGAAGACTTCTTCATCCTAAAATCTTCCTAAGTTTTGAAGAATCCCTCCCTCTCCCTCTTGCTTGTTCTCGTCCAAACACCACCCCCCCTCTCAAGGCCCTCACGAACCCCCTGCCTTTGTGGTGCTCCTAGCCAGGGTACCCCAGCCTAGTTGTTTTCGTATAATACCCATTTTTGTGGTATAGAAATACTCTCCTAGTATTGTTATAATGCCCAAATACTTTAGCCCATATACCTTGTAGTACTTTCCAAAGTACCCTTTTATACAAAAGTCCAGAAAATACTATTATACTTCCCTCAGTCACAAAAACGAAACCCTAAGGAAAAACCTTCATAGTCGGTTGAAGTGTTAAGTAGAAGTTGGTTGGAACTTCTAAGGGTTGGTTGGAGTGGGTTGGTGTCACGACCCGAAACTGGGCCCGTGACTGGTGCCTTACCCCGGGCACCCTAGTGACACAACATCAGAGTAATCAGCGGAACATAAAACAACAACATGAGATAAATGTAAATATAAAACAATAATCTATGAAAACTTCGTCGGCATATATATAACCATCAACTCTTTTACAAATGAACAACTTAATCCTTTTACCAACCCCGCCACAACAGATTTCATGCACTCTAAGAATGATATCGACACAATGGCGGGACGGGGCCCCGCCAAACCCTCGAATGTAAACACTTACTACGACGGACTATACCATCGATAAGCCTCCGAGAAACGGAGCTTCCCAAACGCCGAATCGTGACTCGAGAGCTAGGATCAACGATCGATGTACCTCAACTGCGGCATGAACGCAGCCCCAAGGAGGTCGAAGACAACATGTACCAAGTATGTGAAATCAGAAGTAATATCAGAATCAAATCATAGTAGTATATATAAAGCAGAGACATGTATGATAACCAAACTACGATTCAACAACTAAGCGATATGTCAAGTCGTGACTCACGCCTCAAAGTCATCACAATAAGACCGTGACGGTAAGTACGAAGGCATAGCCGACTACTAAGACCCCAGCACCACAAATGCCACAAATCAGACACGAGGTCTCTAGACCGCACCACAGATCGGCCGCCACCGCCCGCAGATCAATGCGCGTCTATTCTCGAACTCTCGCAGCCCGCATAGGTTACACACGCACCGCATAAGGTATTCTCGAATCTCGGTCCTAGACCACCCGAGGTATACCCCGCGTCGAAGCGCTAACCTCAGATCCGCCCCGACTTCCGCACTCGATAGCCCTCCGCGACCGCGATAGTCCTCGAGACCGTGATAGGAATCCCCGCGTCAAAGCTAAACACCCGAATGATCGGTCAATCTCGAGCATACCGCTCCGCGTAGTCTCAAGGACCGCGATAGCCGTATAGACCGCATCGCGGTGGCAAGCCCTCGATACACGATCGAGGGTAGGTGATATAATAACGATGATGGACTTACCTTTTAACAATGTAAGCACATCAAGAATGACCCCCTTACATAACAATCACAAGATACTAACACAAGTAGCATCCTAACAGGTTTACTTATCAAGTCAACAAGAAAGTATTACAAGGCCATCACAAACCAATACAATCAAGTTGTTCACACAAGGTACTTTCTACTAACAAGTTCGAGTATCTAACCCCAACGTACTTCATACATTAAATCCTTAAAAGATCCGTTCCTATCACATAAGTCACACAATACCCGTAGTATAAAATAGAGTGACTGTCTTTTTAAGTAAACCAAAACACTTACCTTTGTAAAATCAAGTAACAACATTATTTTCCAACGTTCGAGTTTGCCTAATTTCAAATGTTCCAGTTTCTTATTTTAAAAAGGTTTCGTAGTTCATAGTCTTATTCATTCAAGAATAAAATCCTTTTTATTAACCAATTGAGAAACATAAGCCTTACATGTAAGTAGGTTATTCTTATTTATAACAATCTTATTACAGCAGCCATGATCTAGGAAATATCATTTTGTCTTATCTTAGCTTCTATGCAGATGGAAGTTTCTACTGGTTTTAATCATACTTAATTATTCAAAACATTTCCTTTTGTTAACGCTGCAGTGGTTTGTCGATACGCATCCTGATTTCCAAAATCAGTAAAACATTCTTAAGCCGTTATACCTAACTTCCCATAAAGCTAGTATAACTCTTAAGTTTTCAAAAATACATTACTACACATATTCTTTCAAAATGATTTATAAACCTTTTGAAATACTTCAAGTTCTTCATTAACACATAACAAGTCAGTTACCTTTCGAAAACCACAACCCATTTTCTTACCTACATAAAGCTGTTATAACCAACTTCCCATAAAGCCGTTATAACACTTTATGTTTTACAACAATCAAACACATGTACGTCTACCGTACTACATAGTTCACACATATCATGCTAGGAGAGATAGGAAGAGGTTCACATACCTCGCGACGATTATCGACTAATAGCAAAATGCTCCGAGTACCTCAAGCCGCCACTACTCCTAAGCCAAGTAGAACGCGCCACACGTAGTACTTCAACCTATAAGGCCACAAGGCGCTTTATTAACATCTAGATCTTATCGTAGAACATTCTACCAAAATTCGACAAAGACTTCCCCGCAACAACAGAAATCTCCTCTCTATCTGGCCGGCCATCAAGCCAACCAGAGTGGGTTATACATCTAACCCGAACGGTACAATTCTACTCCACAAGATTACTACACAAGTTCATCAGAATACACCTATGTAAAAACAGTTGGGCTTCAGCTTAAGTCCAAGGACATTGCCACAAGCTATGTTCGCTATATATATATAGTATACTTCAACTATATAATCTAACGACATGTAATATCCAATTACAAAAGGGGACAAGATATTTACCTCGCTAAGCCCATAATTATCCAAGTATAAAGTCGATCCCGGCAATCGCTTAGCTCCAACTCCGAGCGCCCAACCCGCTCTAAACCACCCTTAGAAGTTCTAACCAACTTCTTCACAATACTCCAACTGACTATGGAGATTTTCCTAGGGTTTCGGTTTTGTGGATCGACGGAAGTATGATAGTATTTCTGGCTTTTCAGATAGGTATAACCTTAGAATACAACAAGGTATACGGCTAAGGTAATTTGGACATTATAACAATACTAGAGAGTATTTCTATACCACAACAAGGGGTATTATACGAAACAACCTAGGCAGTGGGTACCCCACGGCTAGCAACTCTAGAGTGGGGTGTCTACCCTCTACCTACCCCACTGTGGGGACTCTCGGCCAAGGGGAGAGAGGGCTCTCGGCCAAGACACTACACTGGGGGGAAGAAGCTTTCAAGACTTAGGCAATTTTGTGAATGAATTAGTCTTCAAAGGGGTATTTATAGGTCAAGTGAAAGCCAACCAATGGCCAAGATTACACCAAGTGTTAGGCAAGTGTAGGGCCAAGATTCACCCACGTGTACCTAGCCAACTTGCACACAAAATATCTACCAAAAATATCTCCCACTTGCCTTCCCAAATCGTCCGCGGCCGCCACCTTGCCCACCAACGAGAGGTGCCAAGTGTCGCCTCTCGTTGGTCCAAAATGTTCCGCCTCTAAAAATCCGCAAAAATAAGAAAAGACATAGCCGGAATTTTCCTCGCAAGTTATGAAAACGCTTCGCCGAAAACGACTCTAACCGGTGTTGTGCACAAATGCCATTCGCTAAGCCACCTAGGCGGGGTGACACGTGTCACCCTCCTATTGGCCCAAAATAAAACATCTTCCAAAATATCCATAATGGCCAAAATCTCAAAACAAAGTGGGCCCCTACAAAATCAGAATTTCTCCGTGGGCCCACGTGACCATTTTCGAAAATAAAATTCCATAATTCTCTAATATTCCAGAAGTCCGAATACCAAACTGGGAATCCAATTCCCATTAACGAACCTTTTTCCTTCACAAAACCGAAACTTTTCCGTGGAAAATCGCCTCTTTCTTCCTTTCCAATCTTTCTCGTCAGATTCTCGCACGCACGCCCTCGCATACATACCCTAGAACTACGGTATAACATTCTCCTCCTTAGAAACATTCGTCCGAATGTTCCTTCTAAGTCTCAAACAAACGCGTCGCCAATATAGTCTTCACTACTATACTTACGAGAACAATCCCGCCATACCGCCACGGAAACACCGCGCAAAACTTACATCTAAGTCCACGAGGAAACACCTCTACATCACCACAAATACCTCTTCCCGGGTCAAAATATACTTCCTTAGTCACCGATACCACTTTTGTCACTTTGTCGCGAGCCTTGCTCCGACGACTAACAAATGGTACCGGTCGCCATGATCCGGAGGATCTCGTACACTCGAACTCTTACCACATTCGATACGGCTTCGCCTTCAAAACTCGCCACTCGTCCGGTGGTACTTTCAAGAAGACCGACCGTCAACTCAACTCTAAGCGCCGCCGATTATCCGCGACGATTCCTCCGAGCCGCCGTAACTTCTTCTAGACAAGCTTCACTATCCACACCACTGGAACAAGCTCAACTAACTATCGAACCCCGCCAACATCGAACCAATCGACCGCAACTTGCATTTCTCGCTTCTACAAGGCGTCACAAGACGACATCCGAACACCGAAATGGTAGCTTAAACACTTCAACCGAGACAACGATCTCACAATACCCTCAAATCAAAACACCGCCCGAGGCGAATGCGATACGAGACTCACCGAAGTTCCTAGCCCCGCTCGTACAAACTCCCGAGAAGAGAAACACTGCCACTGGCTCCACTGTCTCATAAGGTGAAGGTAGGCACCCTGCAACCTCACAACCTTTTCGTATAACATCAACATCGCCGAGGAACGACTCGACCGAAGAACACGATAGTCGCTTCCATCGCCCGACCATCGGTCGAACGCATCCACGAACTTGCACGCTGGCTAACTAAACATGGGCCTAACACCTCATGACCCTAACACAAAGAGGGACCACCACAAACCGACCCCACCACTAAACCTACCGCGGGTTGACTCCGCACGTAGCCTCAACCCGACCCAAGGCGCAAAATACCATCTCCCGAAGGAACAATCTTACTAAACACGTTACGAAAACCTAGCGGTCTTCTTAGCTCAACTACCTCTTTCATTTCATACTACATGTGACTTATCCCAAACACACTCACGTGCACTATGCACTCCTATAAGGGTCAAACATAAACATACGCCTCTACCCGAGATGGCCTTACCTCTAAGGTCTTTGCGTATAAAGCTCTAAGGCTCACACTTTCTATCCTCCAAAATCTTACTCGGTTAACCCACCATGATTTCTAATCACAACTAACACATCGCTATCGTAACATAGCACTTAAGGTATACTCACCTTGAAAGTTACCGCGACTCTCACGCCCGCCCTCTTCTCGCCCTCGTTAACCCGTCGATCTCTACGCTTTCGCCGCGCATAAGCCCGCATACGTGCCATGCTCAAGCCTAACTGAAGGATTACTCTTGCACAACCTTCTCTTAGGTAGTCATCAAGACTTGCGATACATCGGTATACTCTCTGGTAGCCAAATCCATAGCTAGTAACAAGGTTGTCTCTTTGCAATCTATATTCACTGTTCCCGGTCGTGGAACTGAAGGTTCAAATATCGTGGACGCAGTAGGAACTGCCGTCACTGTGCTAAACTCTGCTGGGGCTAGTGACGTCGCAGAAATCCCCGAATGAAGCACTACCCTAGGTAATGATTTGGCCTGTGCCCTCGCCACCCTCTGAACTCTACTCGCAGCTCCGCCGCTTTGCCCTCCCGGGCCCGTTGCCACTATGCGAGGCATAACGAGCAAGGAATGAATTTCGTCAGAGGGTCCAACTTACAACACAGCTCTAAGGCACGATCTCAGAGTGAGAAGAATAGAAACCAATCCTAAATATCCTATAGCCTCCTGATTATTGGTGTGGTGCACAACACACCGATAATCAAGACTCTACTGGATACGGTCTGTAGACACTTTCCGAGGATTAACTGCTCTGATACCACTTTTGTCACGACCCGAAACTGGGCCCGTGACTGGTGCCTTACCCCGGGCACCCTAGTGACACAACATCAGAGTAATCAGCGGAACATAAAACAACAACATGAGATAACAGAAATATAAAACAATAATCTGTGAAACTTCATCGGCATATATATAACCATCAACTCTTTTACAAATGAACGACTTAATCCTTTTACCAACCCCGCCCACAACAAAGATTACATGCACTTCTAAGAATGATACGACACAACGGCGGACAGTGGCCCCGCCAAACCCCGAATGTAAACACTTACTACGACAGGACTATACCACCGATAAGCCTCCGAGAAACGGAGCTTCCCAAACGCCGAATCATGACTCGAGAGCTAGGATCAACGATCGATGTACTCAACTCGCGCATGAACGCAGCCCCGGCGAGGTCAAGACAACATGTACCAAGTATGTGAAATCAGAAGTAATATCAGAATCAAATCATAGTAGTATATATAAAGCAGAGACATGTATGATAACCAAACTACGATTCACAACAACTAAGCAAATATGTCAAGTCGTGACTCACGCCTCAAAGTCATCACAATAAGACCGCACGGTAAGTGCGAAGGCATAGCCGACTACTAAGACCCCAGCACCACAAATGCCACAAATCAGATCACGAGGTCTCTCTAGACCGCACCACAGATCGAAGGCCGCCATCGCCCGCAGATCAATGCTTGGCGTCTATTCCTCGAACTCTCGCAGCCCGCATAGGTCACACACGCACCCGCATAAGGTATTCTCGAATCTGGTCCTAGACCACCCGAGGTATACCCCGTGATCGGGCGCCTTAACCTCAGATCCGTCGCCGACTTCCGCACTCGCATAGCCCTCGGACCGCGATAGTCCCTCGTGAGACCGTGATAGGAATCCCCGTGATCGCTAAACACCCGAATGATCATCAATCCTCGAGCATACCGCGGCCGTGATAGTCTCAAGGACCGTGATAGCCGATAGACCGCATCGCGGTGGCAAGCCCTGTATACACAAGGGGTAGGTGATATAATAACAAGATAATGGACTTACCTTTTAACAATGTAAGCACGCAAGAATGACCCCCTTACATAACAATCACAAGATACTAACACAAGTAGCATCCTAACAGGTTTACTTATCAAGTCAACAAGAAAGTATTACAAGGCCATCACAAACCAATACAATCAAGTTGTTCACACAAGGTACTTTCTACTAACAAGTTCGAGTATCTAACCCCAACAGATTTCATACATTAAATCCTTAAAAGATCCGCTCCTATCACATAAGTCACACAATACCCGTAGTATAAAATAGAGTGACTGTCTTTTTAAGTAAACCAAAACACTTACCTTTGTAAAATCAAGTAACAACATTATTTTCCAACGTTCGAGTTTGCCTAATTTCAAATGTTCCAGCTTATTTTAAAAGGTTTCAGAGTTCATAGTCTTATTCATTCAAGAATAAAATCCTTTTTATTAACCAATTGAGAAACATAAGCCTTACATGTAAGTAGGTTATTCTTATTTATAACAATCTTATTACAAATGACCGTGATCTAGGAAATATCATTTTGTCTTATCTTAGCTTCTATGCAGATGGAAGTTTCTACGTTTTAATCATACTTAATTATTCAAAACATTTCCTTTGTTAACGCCGCAGGTGGTTTGTCGATACGCATCCCGATTTCCAAAATCAAGAAACATTCTTAAGCCGTTATACCTAACTTCCCATAAAGCTAGTATAACTCTTAAGTTTTCAAAAATACATTACTACACATATTCTTTCAAAATGATTTATAAACCTTTTGAAATACTTCAAGTTCTTCATTAACACATAACAAGTCGCTTACCTTTCAAAACCACAACCCATTTTTCTTACCTACATAAAGTCGTTATAACCAACTTCCCATAAAGCCGTTATAACACTTTATGTTTTACAACAATCAAACACATGACGCTCACCGTATACATAGTTCACACATATCATGCTAGGAGAGATAGGAAGAGGTTCACATACCTCGCGACGATTATCGACTAATAGCAAAATGCTCCGAGTACAAGCCGCCGGCTACTCCTTGCCAAGTAGAACGCGCCACACGTAGTACTTCAACCTATAAGGCCACGCGCGCTTATTAACATCTAGATCTTATCGTAGAACATTCTACCGAAAATTCGACAAAGACTCTCCCCGCAACAACAGAAATCTCCTCCTCTATCTGGCCGCCATCAAGCCAACCGGGGGTTATACATCTAACCCGAACGGTACAATTCTACTCCACAAGACTACTACACAAGTCTCATCTGATACGCCCATGTAAAACAGTTCATTCGCTTCTTCAGCTTAAGTCCAAGGACATCACACAAGCTATGTTCGCTATATATATATAGTATACTTCAACTATATAATCTAACGACATGTAATATCCAATTACAAAAGGGGACAAGATATTTACCTCGCTAAGCCCATAATTATCCAAGTATAAAGTCGATCCCGGCAATCGCTTAGCTCAACTCCGAGCGCCCAACCCGCTCTAAACCACCCTTAGAAGTTCTAACCAACTTCTTCACAATACTCCAACTGACTATGGAGATTTTCCTGTGGTTTCTGTGGACCGACGGAAGTATGATAGTATTTCGGGCTTTTCAGATAGGTATAACCTTAGAATACAACAAGGTATACTAAGGTAATTTGGACATTATAACAATACTAGAGAGTATTTCTATACCACAACAAGGGTATTATACTAAAACAACCTAGCAGTGGGTACCCCTACTTAGCAACTCTAGGAGTGGTGTCTACCCTCTACTACCCCACTGTGGGGACTCTCGCCAAGGGGGAGAGGGGCTCTCGCCAAGACACTACACTGGTGGGGAAAGAAGAAGCTTTCAAGACTTAGGCAATTTTGTGAATGAATTAGTCTTCAAAGTGGGGTATTTATAGGTCAAGTGAAAGCCAACCAATGGCCAAGATTACACCAAGTGTTAGGCAAGTGTAGGCCAAGATTCACCCATGTGTACCTAGCCAACTTGCACACAAAATATCTACCAAAAATATCTCCCACTTGCCTTCCCAAATCGTCCGCGGTCGCCCACCTTGCCCACCAACGAGAGGGTGCCATGTCGCCTCTCGTTGGTCCAAAATGTTCCGCCTCTCGGAAAAATCCGCAAAAATAAGAAAAGACATAGCCGAATTTTCCTCGCAAGTTATGAAAACGCTTAGTCGAAAAACGACTCTAACCGTGTTGTGCACAAATGCCATTCGGCCAAGCCACAAAGGGGTGACACGTGTCACCCTCCTATTGCCCAAAATAAAACATCTTCCAAAATATCCATAATGGCCAAAATCTCAAAACAAAGTGGCCCCACAAAATCAGAATTTCTCCCGTGGGCCCCACGTGACCATTTTCGAAAATAAAATTCCATAATTCTCTAATATTCCAGAAGTCCGAATACCAAACTGGGAATCCAATTCCCATTAACGAACCTTTTTCCTTCACAAAACCTAAACTTTTCCGTGGAAAATCGCCTCTTTCTTCCTTTCCAATCTTTCTCGTCAGATTCTCGCACGCACGCCCTCGCATACATACCCTAGAACTACGGTATAACAGTTGAGCGCACGGAGTAGGAGCTAAACCTTGCTCAGATCGACATATAAACTCGGATAATTTGGGCTTATCGAGGTAAACATTCTCGACCTTCACAGAATTGGAAATTACATGTTGTGAGTATATAGTTAAGTATACTATATATAGAACTGAACATAGTTGTGCGGCAATGTCTTTTGACTTAAGCTCGAATAATACTTACGAATGTCTTGCGACTTAAGCTCAATTTTAAGAGTGAATCGAATCAGAATTACATAGATCAGACATGAGACTTGTGTAGTATTCTCGTGAGTAGAATTGTACACGTCCCGTTAGACGCAAACCCCGGTTGGCTTGGTAGCCTCGATAGAGGATGAGATTTACGCTGTCATGTGTGAGGTGCCAATTTTCTCGTAAGATATTCTACATCGAGATCTAAGATGTTAATAGGCGCCAGGGCCTCTATAGGTTGAAATACTACGTGTGGCGTGGTCTACTTGGCTTAAGGTGTAGCCGACTTTGAGGTACTGAGCGCTTTGCTATTAGTCGAATCGTCGCGAGGTATGTGAACCTCTTCCTATCTGTTCTAGCATGATATGTGTATAACTATGTAAGACGGTGACGCATACGTGTTTAATGTATTTGATTGGTTTGAAACATAAAGTGTTATAACGGCTTTATGGGAAGTTGGTTATAACACTTTATGTAGGTAAGAAAATGCTTTGTGGTTTCAAAGTAATCGATTTGACTTATAACGGATTTGATGTGTAGTAATAAGAACTTGAAGTGTTTTCAAAAGACCTTTTGAAAGAAGAGTAATACTTGGCTTTGAAAACATAAGAGTTGTACTAGCTTTATGGGAAGTTAGGTATAACGTCTTAAGAGTGATAAAAAGAATGGTTTATCGATTTTTGAAGATAAGAGACTTGACTTAATGGTATTGATATGAATTTTGTTAAAAGTGTGAAACCTCATTCGTGAGTAATGAGTACTTGGTTTTAAAAGGAATAATGTTTTACTGATTTCGGAAATCAGAATGAGTATCGACAAACCACCGCAATAAGTAATAAAGGAAAATGTATTGAATAATGAAGTATGGTATTAAAACCGGAGAAACTCCATCCGCATAAGCTAAGATGAGACAAAATGATATTACATTTCCTAGATCATGGCTGCTTAATAAGATTGATTATAAACAAGAATAACCTACTCACATATAAGACATATGTTTCTCAAAACGTTTAAAGGAGAATTATGTTTTAAAGGATTAAAACTATGAACTACGAAACCTTTTCTAAAATGAGAAACTTCAGCATTTGAAATTAGGCAAACTTGAACGTTTGGAAAATAAGGTTGTTACTTGATTTTACAAAGGAAAGCATTTTGGTTTACTTAACAATGTTAGTCACTCTATTTTTATACTACGGTATCGGGTGACCTTTGTAAAAGAAATGGATCTTTAAAAGGAATTTAACGTCGTAGTACTTTAGGGTTAAAACCCGGACTTTGGCATAAAATGAAAGTACTTTGAGTTGTGTATAACTTGCCTATGCTTGTTGTTGTGAAGCTTGCCTATGCTTGTTGTGTAAAGTTTGCCTATGCTTGTTGTTGTGAAACTTGCCTATGCTTGTTGTGATAGCCTTTGTTGTATTTCGCACTTCGCCTCTCGATGGAGGCCGTTGATTTGTTATGAACGATTCTACACCGAGTCCCACGAGATGGGCAGGACACGATTTCGATTAATTATACACCGAGTCCCACGAGATGGGCGGGACACGTATTTCATTTGATTATACACCGAGTCCCACGAGACGGGCGTGACACGTATTCCATCCGATTATACACCGAGTCCCACGAGATGGGCGGACACGTATTCCATCCGATTATACACCGAGTCCCACGACGGGCGAGGACACGATTTCATCCGATTATACACCGAGTCCCACGGATGGGCCGACACGATTTCATCCGTTATCATACATGTCTCTCGCTTATATAGACTATTATGATTTCATTTACGCTTTTACGATTTCACATACTTGGTACATGTTATCGACCTCGGGGCTGCGTTTATGCCGCAGTGGAAGTACATTGTGGATCCTCGCCATAGGATCACAAGCCGTGTCGGGAAGCCCCATTTCTCCGAGGCTTATCTTTTGGTATGTTACCGAGTCAGATTCTTATACATTCGTGGTATGGCGGGCCCCGTCCCGTCATAGCCTGTAAAAATCTTAGAGGTCCAGAGCATTGCAAGCGTGGTTTGTAAAAAGATAATCGTCGTATTTATGTATATATGATGGCGCAAATCGCTTTGGTGGCTGCTTATTTATCTTGTCTCTTAATTCATGTTCATGTTTTTATTTCCGCTGATTTTCTCTGATGTTGTATCACTAGGGTGCCCGGGGTAAGGCACTAGTCACGGGCCCGGGTTCGGGTCGTGACAAAACACCTCTCTCCGGGGTCTAAAATATACTTCCTTCGCACTTTCTCCTTACAAAAGAAAGGATCACATCTATGCTCGCTATACATGCTCGCTTCTTCCCTTACGTGTCGTACCATTCTTGTACACTCGAACTCTTTCTCATAACTTACCACATTTCTGTTACTGCTTCAGTTTCCAAAACTTGTCACACCGTATCCGGGGTGGTACCTCCAAGAAGACCGACCGTCAACCTGAACTCTAAGCTGTCACGACCCGTTCCGGGGCCCGTGACTGGTGCCTTACCCCGGGCACCCTAGTGATACAACATCAGAGAAAAACCAGCGGAAATAAAAACTTAAACATACAGTTTAGATATGGATCAAGATAAAAGAAAAATAGGCCAACCAAAACGGTTGCCTTTCAACATATATAAATATAGACATTTGAATGCATAATCCTTACAACCCCGCCACAACAAAGCATGCACTTCTAAGATTTTTACAACAACTATGACGGACAGGCCCCGCCATACCCCGAATGTACAAGAACCTACACTGTGGTAACATACCAAAAGATAAGCCTCCAAGGAACGGAGCTTCCCAATACGCTGAAAAGTGATCCTAAGCGGGATCGACAAATGACCGACTCTACCGCAGATTTAACGCACTTCGGGGAGGTCAAGACAACAGTACCAAGTATGTGAAATCAGAATATCAGAATGAAATCATAATACTATATAAAGCAGAGACATGTATGATAACCAAACTACAAGACACCACATATAAACAAATATTTCAAGTCGTGACTCACGCCCAAATCATCACTCGTGCGTGGAATTCTTCCTCACCGCCAGCCTATGATATAATAACACCAAGGAGTATATGTGAACACTAGGTCCCACCAGATCAATAAAACCGCACGGCAAGTATAACTACCGATCGATCGTATCAATAATATCGCATAACCATATCACGGCCGACACGCGGCAAGTGCACTAGCCTCCACCAGATCCACCGCGCCACGATGACGGGGAAAGTGAATCGCCAGCACCCGATCACAACCGTAAGTCACGGCTCCATCCAAACACCGACTCGCGGTCGACACGCGGCAAGTACACTAGCCTCCACCAGATCCACTGCGCCACGTAGGCGACGGGGCGTGAATCGCCAGCACCGATCACAATCGTAAGTCACGGCTCCATCCAAACACCGACTCGCCGGTCGACACGTGGCAAGTACACTAGCCTCCACCAGATCCACCTGCGTCACGTAGCTGACGGGGGCAAGTGAATCGGCCAGGCACCCGATCACAACCGTAAGTCACGATACTTCGCCGCGTCGACACGCGGCGTTGCAATAACCTATACCAGATCCACCTGCGTCACGTAACTGACGGGGGCAAGTAAACAGGCTACGCACCCGATCACAACCGTAAGTCACGATACTTCGCCATAACCAAAATGGTCACATGTCCACAGAATCCGTCAACGGTGTAGACATGCCCATGTAACAATGCTAATGGAAGCATGCCCGTGGAATCTCCCGTTACTGCCGGTACGTCCAAGTAAGTTCTCCACAAGTCAACCGGCCCTCCATCGAGAGACGCGGTAGTATAGAAACACAATTCTTGCACAACAAAGACTATCACCATAAGCATAGGCAAGTTACACAACAACAAACAAAGGCAAGTTACACAACAACAAGCATAGGCAAGTTATACATAACTCAAGGTACTTTCAGTTTATGTCAAAGTCCGGGTTTTAACCCTAAGGTACTACGTACATTAAATTCCTATTAAAGAGATCCATTCCTTTTATAAAAGTCACCCGATACCCGTAGTATAAATAAATGAGTGACTTACATCTTTTAAGTAAACCAAAACAACTTCCATACTTTCCTTTTTAAAACCAATTAAGGCAATACCATGCCTTCTTTTTAGACCAAAACACTTCTCTTTTTAAAGTCAAATTACCACATTAAAACCAATGATAAAACCCTTCTTTTGTTTTCATAAAGTCGTTATAACCAACTTCCCACAAAGCTTGTTATAACATTTTATGTTTTAAACCATTTTAAGACAACACAATGCCCTTGTTTTCCCTAAAGTTCCAGTTTGCCTAATTTCAAATACGCAAGTCTCTTTTTAGAAAAGTTTCATAGTTCAATGTCTTAATCTCTTTTTAAAACAATTGAGTAACATATGCCATAGGCGAGTAGGTTATTCTTGTTCATAATCAATCTTATTAAGCAGCCATGATCTAGGAAATGTAATGTCATTTTGTCTCATCTTTAGCTTCTATGCAGATGGAGGTTTCTACTGGTTTTAATAATACTTCATTATTCAATACATTTCCCATTATTAACGCTGCAGTGGTTTGTCGATACACATTCTGATTTCCGAAATCAGTAAAACATTATTCCTTTTAAAAACCACGTACGCATTACTCACGAATGAGGTTTCACACAAAACTCATATTAAATTCATTTAAGTTAAGTCTCTTATCTTATAAGATCAAGTTTCTTAACTTCTAAAATCAGTAAACCATTTTCTTTACCTCACTTAAGACGTTATACCTAACTCCCCATAAAGCTAGTATAACTCTTTTTAAAACCTTTAAAACCAAGTGTTACTCTTCTTTCAAAAATGGTTTCTTAACGAAATACTTCAAGTTCTTTATTATCACACATCAAGTTAGTTATAAGTCAAATCAGTTACCTTTTAAAAACCACAAAGCATATCTTACTTACATAAAGCTGTTATAACCAACTTCCCATAAAGTCGTTATAACACTTTATGTTTTAAACCAATCAAATACATTTAACACATGTACGTCTACCGTACTACATAGTTATACACATATCATGCTAGAAAAGATAGGAAGAGGTTCACATACCTCGCGACGATTATCGACTAATAGCAAAACGCTCCAAGTACCTCAAACCGTCGGCTACTCCTTAAGCCAAGTAGATCACGCCACACGTAGTACTTCAACCTATAGAGGCCACAAGGCGCCTATTAACATCTAGAGCTCAACGTAGAAGATTCTACGTAAAATTCAAAGACCTTCCCCGCAACAACAGAAATCTCTTCCTTTATCGAGGCCACTAAGCCAACCGGGGATTACACGCCTAACCGACGTGTACAATTCTACTTCACAAGAATCTACACAAGTCTCATCAGAATACACCCATGTAATTACAGTTCAGTTCTCTTCTTTAAATTCAGGCTTAAGTCAAAAGACATTGCCGCAATTATTATTCTATATATAGTATACTTCAACTATATAATCCTACAACATGTAATTTCCAATTACACTAGAAGGTCAAGAGTGTTTACCTCGATAAGCCCAAAATTATCCAAGTTATATGTCGATCCTGAGCAAGGTTTAGCTCCTACTCCGTGCGCTCCAACCCGCTCCAAACAACCCCTAGAAGTTCTACGCAACTTCTACTTATAACTTCAACTACGGGTGAAGATTCACTTAGGGTTTCGTTTTGTGGCTAAAGGAAGTATAATAGTATTTTCTGGGCTTTGTATAAGTGTAACCTTGGGAATACTACAAGGTATTTGGGCATTATAACAATACTTGGAGAGTATTTCTATACCACAAAAAGGGGTATTATACGAAAACAACTAGCAGTGGGGTACCCCACTGGCTAGACACCACAGGGGAGGGGAAAACCCTCTCGCCAAGCTTTCTCAAAAAGGGAGCTGGACGAAACTCAACAAACAAAGGGGGCGGGATTTTAACACGTGGAAAAAATTTTAGGATGAATAAGTTCAGCAACATAGTAGGTATTTATAGGTCAAGCCATGGCCAACCAATGGCCAAGATCCTTCCAAGTGTTAGGCAAGTGTAGGGCTAGGATCAAGCCAAGTGCACCTTATCCATCTACCCCACCAACTTGCACAAAATATCCTACCAACTAAAGGCTCCCAATCGTCCCTTTGCCGTCCACAACGTGCTCCAATTAGAGGGTGACAAGTGTCGCCCTCTCGTTGGTCCAAAATGTTTCGTCTCTCGGAAAAATCCGCAAAAATTATAAAAGACATAGCCGGAATTTTCCCTACGTAAGCTGTGGAAACGTTTCGTCGGAAAACGACTCTTTTTGGCACCTGTGTACAAATTTCGAAACTTTGCCTACCTTAAGGCTTAAATTCTTATACGTACGCCCTCACGTACATACTCTGGAAATACGGGGTATAACATTCTCCCCCCCTTAGAAACATTCGTCCCGAATGTTCCTTCTCAAGACGGATAACGATAAAGTTCCTCCAACAAGCTGTCAACGCCACACCTGGCCATGAAATAACACACGTTCTCTTCCTTCCTTACTCGTCGTGCCCTTCTCGAACACTTGAACTCTTCCAGTACGTACCACACTTCATTCACTGCTTCAGTTTCCAACACTTTTGGAGTCACCACCTCCAAACTTGGTCCTCTTACTAGCCTCAATCTCCCTTAAGGCCATTCCCGGCCTTCACGATCCGCTTCTGGTCGAACACATCCACGAACTCATACGATGGTCATCTAAACTTGGGCCTAGCACCCTCGTGACCCTACCACCTGGCGGGACCACCCAGAGCTGACCCCACTTCGAAACAGGCCACGGGTTGGCCCTCAACATGGCCCCAACCCGACCCACTTAACGCATTACGCTCTTGTTCCCCGATCCGGAACAATCTTATCAATACAGGTCATGAAAGCTACCACTTCCATTTCACACTACCCAGGGACTTACCCTTTTTCACTAACCAAGTTTCTAAATCACATTTTAGCGCGAAGCTATCCGAACCTAACACTAAACACATCATCATCACATCAATACATACAAAACTCTAGAGGGTTAAGGATATACCTGAAAATGGGCGGTTCAAAGGACCGCTAAAACTGGGAACTTCCACCGCGACCTCTACCGTGGCTCGGCAGTATGAACATCCCGCCTAGCTGGAAGGTGAAGAACCCGCAAATGATCTAGTAGGCTGTGCTATCCCACCAGGCTACCTGGCCTGACGAGCCTCACAAATGGCCCTGTCGGCCGCAAGTATAGCAATCTCCCAAACTAGTACGACATTTCCCCCTATGGGCTTTACCACAATAGTCACACTGAGATACGGGTGGCCTCATCCGGCGAGCACTCCTACTTCCCTGAAAATCTGAACCCTGGGAGACCTGACCTGCTCCTGAATATTCCAAACATTCCGACGACGGTGGGGGACCACTTGGTACCAGTGGAGGCGCATAATCGCTCGCTGGCTGAGGCGTCCGCCTCGAAAGTCATCAAAGGACCGCTGTTCGCCTCTTCGCGATCTCGGCCATTCCGCTGATTCCTCCGCCTCACATCCAAGTGCATAAGCTCGCATGCGGCAATGTCCATGCCCTGAAGAGCTACACCCAACAACTCTCGCTAGGTAATCATCGAGCCTCAGAACATATCGGTGCACTCGATCCTCCATACTAGCTACTAACGCGGACGTCACGCCAATGAGTCGAACTCACATTGTACTCCCGAACCGCACGCCTGCTCGCCAGAACACCAAAAATCTGTTTACCGAGCCCTCCTCATCCGCGAGGCAAGAAATGTGCAAGAAATGCCTCGAGAACTCGCCCCATAAAGCTAGAAGTGCATTCTCTCCCGACGCTCCCACGATCAAACTACCGATCATTGCGGTATCACGCACCGATGCGAACCTAGGACTACCGACTCGGTCTTCGATGCCTTGATCACTCTACGATCCGTCAGAATCGCTTCGGATGAACTCCTGCGATCATCCTCGTGCCTCGACCCATAAAACTCAAGGGCTACAACTCGTAAAAATCTCGTAGCCTCAAACTATCTCGATCTAGGGTGAACCATCGTGCTATCGAACCGCGCCCGCCTATCTCTCACGTTCGCCACGATCTCGCCAGAATCGCCATCTCTCAGAATCCCATCTCTCTCGCTTCCGCATCGCGGATCGAGGCTCGTGCATCGGGTCTCGTAGATCGCCACGCTTCTACTCGCAGCCTCCTTCGCCGCTTTGCCCTTCTCGGGCCCGTTGCCTTACACGAGGCATAATCGTAAAACGGCGTATGCTGAGGGTCCAATCTTATCACACAACTCTAAGGCACGATCTCAGAATGAGAAGAATAGAAACCAATCCTACATGTCCTATAGCCTCCTGATTATAGATGTGGTGCACAACACACCGATAATCAAGACTCTACTAGACACGGTCTGTAGACACTTTCCGAGGACTAATCGCTCGATACCACTTTTGTCACGACTGCCCGGCCCGTGGATCGTGCCTTACCCTGCACCCTAGTGATACAACATCAGAGAAAAACCAGCGGAAATAAAAAGTTAAACATACAGTTTAGATATGGATCAAGATAAAAGAAAAATAGGCCAACCAAAACGGTTGCCTTTCAACATATATAAATATAGACATTTGAACAGTTATAATCCTTACAACCCTGCCCACAACAGTGCTACAGACCTCTAAGATTTTTACAACAACTATGATGGGACAGGGCCCCGCCATACCCCTGAATGTACAAGAACCTGCTGCACTCGTGGTAACATACCAAAAGATAAGCCTCCAAGGAACGAGCTTCCCAATACGCCAAAAGTGATCCTAAGCTGGATCGGCGATAGATGTACTTACCGCGACATGAACGCAGCCCCAAGGAGGTCAAGACAACAGTACCAAGTATGTGAAATCAGAATATCAGAATGAAATCATAATACTATATAAAGCAGAGACATGTATGATAACCAAACTACAAGACACCACATATAAACAAATATTTCAAGTCGTGACTCACGCTCCAAATCATCACTGCGTGCGTGGAATTCCTTCCTCACCGCCATAGCCTATGATATAATAGCACCAAGGAGTATATATGAACACTAGGTCCCACTCAGACAATAAAACCGTGACGGGCAAGTATAACTACCGATCGATCGTATCAATAATACATCAGACAACCATATCACGAAGCCGACACGCGGCAAGTGCACTAGCCTCCACCAGATCCACTGCGCCACGTATCGACGGGGCGTGAATCGCCAGCACCCGATCACAACCGTAAGTCACGGCTCCATCCAAACACCGACTCGCGGTCGACACGCGGCAAGTACACTAGCCTCCACCAGATCCACCGCGCCACGTAGGCCGACGGGGCGTGAATCGCCAGCACCCGATCACAACCGTAAGTCACGATACTTCGCGACATACGGCAAGTGCAATAACCTATACCAGATCCACTCGCCACGAATCGACGGGGCAAGTAAACAGCTACGACCCGATCACAACCGTAAGTCACGATATTTCGCCATAACCAAAATGGTCACACGTCCACAGATCCGCAACGGTAGACATGCCCATGTAACAATGCTAATGGAAGCATGCCCGTGGAATCTCCCGCTTTGCCAGACGCCCAAGTAAGTTCTCCACAAGTCAACCGACCTCCATCGAGACGCCAGAGTATAGAAACACAATTCTTGCACAACAAAGACTATCACCATAAGCATAGGCAAGTTACACAACAACAAACATAGGCAAGTTACACAACAACAAGCATAGGCAAGTTATACATAACTCAAGGTACTTTCAGTTAATGTCAAAGTCCGGGTTTTAACCCTAAGGTACTATGTACGTTAAATTCCTATTAAAGAGATCCATTCCTTTTATAAAAGTCACCCGATAACCGTAGTATAAAAAAATGAGTGACTTACATCTTTAAAGTAAACCAAAACAACTTCCATACTTTCCTTTTTAAAACCAATTAAGGCAATACCATGCCTTCTTTTTAGACCAAAACACTTCTCTTTTTAAAGTCAAGTTACCACATTAAAACCAATGATAAAACCCTTCTTTTGTTTTCATAAAGTCGTTATAACCAACTTCCCACAAAGCTTGTTATAACATTTTATGTTTTAAACCATTTTAAGACAACACAATGCCCTTCTTTTCCCTAAAGTTCCAGTTTGCCTAATTTCAATTACGCAAGTCTCTTTTTAGAAAAGTTTCATAGTTCAATGTCTTAATCTCTTTTTAAAACAATTGAGTAACATATGCCATAGGCGAGTAGGTTATTCTTGTTCATAATCAATCTTATTAAGCAGCCATGATCTAGGAAATGTAATGTCATTTTGTCTCATCTTTAGCTTCTATGCAGATGGAGGTTTCTACTGGTTTTAATAATACTTCATTATTCAATACATTTCCCTTTATTAACGCTGCAGTGGTTTGTCGATACACATTCTGATTTCCGAAATCAGTAAAACATTATTCCTTTTAAAAACCACGTACTCATTACTCACGAATGAGGTTTCACACAAAACTCATATTAAATTCATTTAAGTTAAGTCTCTTATCTTATAAGATCAAGTCTCTTAACTTCTAAAATCAGTAAACCATTTTCTTTACCTCACTTAAGACGTTATACCTAACTCCCCATAAAGCTAGTATAACTCTTTTTAAAACCTTTAAAACCAAGTGTTACTCTTCTTTCAAAAATGGTTTCTTAACGAAATACTTCAAGTTCTTTATTATCACACATCAAGTTAGTTATAAGTCAAATTAGTTACCTTTTAAAAACCACAAAGCATATCTTACTTACATAAAGTTGTTATAACCAACTTCCCATAAAGTCGTTATAACACTTTATGTTTTAAACCAATCAAATACATTTAACACACGACGCGTCACCGTACTACATAGTTATACACATATCATGCTAGAAAAGATAGGAAGAGGTTCACATACCTCGCGACGATTATCGACTAATAGCAAAACGCTCCAAGTACCTCAAACCGTCGGCTACTCCTTAAGCCAAGTAGATCACGCCACACGTAGTACTTCAACCTATAGAGGCCACAAGGCGCCTATTAACATCTAGAGCTCAACGTAGAATATTCTACAGAAAATTCGGCAGCACCTCCCCCCCCGCAACAGCGTAAATCTCTTCCTTTATCGAGGCCGGCTACCAAGCCAACCAGGGGGGGGATTACACGTCTAACCGGACGTGTACAATTCTACTTCACAGTAAATCTACACAAGTCTACTGTAATACAGTCCTATGTAATTACAGTTCAGTTCTCTTCTTTAAATTCAGGCTTAAGTCAAAAGACATTGCCGCAATTATTATTCTATATATAGTATACTTCAACTATATAATCCTACACCATGTAATTTCCAATTACACTAGAAGGTCAAGAGTGTTTACCTCGATAAGCCCAAAATTATCCAAGTTATATGTCGATCCTGAGCAAGGTTTAGCTCCTACTCCGTGCGCTCCAACCCGCTCCAAACAACCCTTAGAAGTTCTACGCAACTTCTACTTATAACTTCAACTACGGGTGAAGATTCACTTAGGGTTTCGTTTTGTGGCTAAAGGAAGTATAATAGTATTTTCTGGGCTTTGTATAAGTGTAACCTTGGGAATACTACAAGGTATTTGGGCCAAGGTATTTGGGCATTATAACAATACTTGGAGAGTATTTCTATACCACAAAAAGGGGTATTATACGAAAACAACTAGGCTAGGGGGGTACCCCACGGCTAGACACCACAAAGGGGAGGGGGAAAACCCTCTCGGCCAAGCTTTCTCAAAAAGGGGGAGCTTGACGAAACTACACACTCAAAGGGGGAGGGATTTTAACACTTAGAAAATATTTTAGGATGAAGAAGTTCATCAACATAGAAGGGTATTTATAGGTCAAGCCATGGCCAACCAATGGCCAAGATCCTTCCAAGTGTTAGGCAAGTGTTGGGCTAGGATCAAGCCAAGTGCACCTTATCCATCTACCCCACCAACTTGCAGAAAATATCCTACCAACTAAAGGCTCCTAATCGTCCCTTTGCCGTCCACAACGTGCTCCAATTAGAGGGTGACAAGTGTCGCCCTCTCGTTGGTCCAAAATGTTTCGTCTCTCGGAAAAATCCGCAAAAATTATAAAAGACATAGCCGGAATTTTCCCTACGTAAGCAGTGGAAACGTTTCGTCGGAAAACGACTCTTTTTGGCACTTGTGTACAAATTTCGAAACTTTGCCTACCTTAAGGCTTAAATTCTTATACGTACGCCCTCACGTACATACTCTGGAAATACGGGGTATAACATAAGCGTCGTCGCCGATTATCCGCACAATTTCTCTGAGCTGCCAAAACCTCTTCTAGACAAGCTTCACCCTAACCACAGTCTGCTGGAACAAGCCTGAACCAACTATCTGAACCTTGCCAACATCGAACCAATCGACCGGCAACTTACACTTCCGCCCCTACTAGGCTTCATAAGGTAACATCCGAACACTGAAATGGTAGCTTAAACACTTCCCCAACAGGAGACAACAATCCTCACAACTACCCCTGAAATCCAAACACTGGCCCGAGGGCGAATCCGATACGGAAACTCACCTGAGTTCCTAACCTCGCTCGTAAAACTTCCAAAAGAAACACTGCACTGGCTCCACTGTCATAAGGCGGGCGTAGGCACCCGTGCGCACTTACAACCTTTCCCGAAATAATCATCTCGCAACTTACTACCGAGTACACTGCCCGACCAAAACCACGATGGGCTGCCCCATCGCCCGACCATCGGTTGAACGTATCCACGAACTCGCACGATGGTTAACTAAACTCGCCTAACACCCTTGTGACTTACCACCGCGGGTCCACCACGCATCGACCCCACCATAAAACAGGTCGCGGGTTGACTCGCGCACGGCCTCAACCCGACCCACTCGCACAACACTTGCTCCCGATCCGAACAATCTCACTAATCTCATATTTAAAACCTAGCGGTTTTCTTAGCTCAACTACCCTCTTTCATTTCACACTACCCAGGGACTTATAATACAAACATAGCTTATGTGCACTATGCACTCTGATAAGGATCAAGCATAACAATACATCTTTACCCAAGATGGCCTTACCTCTAAGGTCTCCACGTATAACATTCTAAGGTTCACACCTTTCCTATCCCCCAATCTTTCCCGATTACTAACCATGATTTCTAATCACAACTAACACACTGCTATCAGAACATAGCACTTATGATATACCCATCTTATCACACATACTGATCTCTAGAGGGTTAAGGATATACCTGTATCTACTGCTTCACTCCCCTATGTCGTTCTAATCAAACTCGCCTGTAGGCGATAGCTGAAGGTGACGAATCGTCACCGATCATGGCGTTGAGTACACACATGTACTAAGTATGTAAAATCGAAAGTACTCAGAATTACAACATAAGTTCAAAACAAAGCCGGAGACATGTATGATAACAAAATTACAGGACACAGTGCCTTACTAACAATGAGAGTAATCCAAGAGTATACGTACAACATAAAAATAGGAGACTTACGATCAAATCATGGGTAGCGAACCCATAGAAACAGGTGGTATAACGTCTTGGGGGTTTTCCCCTCATTTATAATCTTACCCTAAAGCAGGTGGTATAACGTCTTGGGGGTTTACCCCTCATTTATACTCTTACCCTGGAGAAGGTGGTAAAGCAGGTGGTATAATGTCTTGGGGGTTTACCCCTCATTTATACTCTTACCCTGAAGAATTTGGTATAACGTCTTGGGGGTTTACCCCTCATTTATACTCTTACCCTATCTCAACCGGCCGTCATACAATAAATAAGCAAGTTAAGTAATCCCCCTAACTTCTTATTAGTCTCATTCATCTACACTCTCATTTTAGTTTACTTAAGGCACTAATATGTTATAATAAATCCGGTAGTTTAACCCAAAGTACTACGTACTTCTAATCTTTTAAGAAAAATGACTCATTTTCATATAAAACTTCCAAGATACTATTAATCTTAGTATCAAGTCAAAATTACTTTTCAAGACATGTCACAATACCTTTAGAAATAAAGTTAGGTTTCTAAATCAAGTGACTCCTTTTATTATAAAACCTTAGGCAATTGATGCCTTAAAATCAAATTGTCTTTTCATTAAAATCAAGTCATTTATCTTCCCATGAAGCAATTATAACCAACTTCCCATAAAGTCGTTATATTCACTTTATACCTTAGCGAAAATACAATTTCCTATCCAAGGGACTTATACGTTTAAAACGGAACAAGTATCACATACTTTAAAACTCTTCAAGTCCCTTAACTTTAATAAAACTTAAGACATCCTTTATACTTTCAAAGAAGTGAGTTAATCTCCTAACTCACCCGACTTGGCTATTCATAAAACTAGTAAAGGATATCAAGGTGTCAGACGCTCACCGCACTACATACGTGCAACTAGTCATGCTCAAATGATCGGAACAGTTCTACATACCTCTTCGGGTCAAACCACTTGCCAAGTACAAAATCCCGCCTGTAGAATGTCAACCTATAATATTCACAATACGTCTATTAACGTCTTACTTCAATCGTAGAATATTATAAGTGTAAAGTCTCTAAATTCTACGGAAAATCGGACAGCACCTCCTTTGTTTCTACTTACTTTCCCACCTTTTTCAAGGCCGAATACAATAACCAAACACGCCACATTTAAGGCCCAATCAATGCAATCAACAATAGGGGATTACACGCCTACTAGACGTGTAAAATTCCGCCCCACAATAGATATCAAACTAATACAACTACTAGTCCAATTTCAGCCATATTGAGTACCACAATACCAATTCTTATCCAATTTTCATTTCAATCCAAATTGTTAGCATAACATGGTATCAAGTCGCAATCGATTATACTACTATAATCTTCAAGTATGTAACATGCGATTTATTCTAATAAACGACTAAATTGTAATCCAACTTCACAAGGCTTACATTACATTTCGGATTTTAAGGCTACAAGAAATCCATAATACTTATAAACTTCAACACATATACTTCATGCTAGCAACATGCAAAGCTAACAACAATATAAATAATCTTGTAACACTTTTAAGGGACAAGATTATACCTTAACGAATATTAATCCAACTCCAAATCCGAAGTCGCTCCTTAGCAACTTAGAGCCTCTTCAAGACACTTCAATCCGCTACTTGAGACCCTTAGAACAACACCAACAAATTTCCTTCAAACTTCCAAACAAAACCTAGAAAGACAACTAGGTTTTCGCTTTGCGACTAACCCGAAAACTATCTTTTTCCGAGATTTTTCTATTGAGATATGCTTACAATACACTCAAGAACCTTGGTTTAAAGTGTGGAGCTTAAAGAACAAGAAACAAATTTTTTTTCTTTTGAGAGTGAGTGAACCCGAGAGCAACTATTGCTCTTCTTCAAATTTCATGAAATTTTTTCTAAGTGTTAGACTCACTCTAGCTACTAGTAGTATTATATAGTGAAATGGAGGGTCAAGATGCAACCAAATGGGTGGTTTGGATGAGCTCTTATCAAATATCAAGCCTTGTGGGTCCTTTGACTTAGTCAATAATCTCAAGCTTACTACTTGCAAGACTTAGTCATCCAAGACTATGGTCAATGACCATTTTGTCCTTGACATAAATCGTCCAAGGCAACTATAAGGGGGGTGACACATGTCGCCCTCCCATTCGTCACAATAATACGTTTTCCAAAAATTTCATAATTCCGATACATTTTTACAAGTCTCAAATCTTAACACTTGTGAGTTCTTACGTACGTTCTTAAAACATGTCCTGAAAAAAATACGGGGTGTAACAGCTAGCCCATGGAGTAATAGTCGTACATAGCATGGTCGCATGCCCCGGAATCCCTCATCGTATAAGCATGGCCATGGGTAATAAAACAACCGAATCTAACCCGCCTCCAGTCACATGCCCTAATCCCACATCGTATAAAGATGTCCAAGGATCAATCATAATGGAAGCATACCCGTGGAATCCCACATCACCGCTTGCACGCCCAAGCAAACTTACAACAAGACAGCCGGCCCTCCAACTAAGAGTCACGACAACGTAAACATATAATACTTGCACTCAAAGCTATCACAAGCAAACATAGGCAAGTTCATTAAACCTTTAGACTTCCATTTTTATAAACTCATGGAACTTTCGTTTCACACATAAAAATCCGGGAATTTAACCCAAAGTACTACGTGCCTCTACTCCTTTAAAATGATTTTCTTTCAAATAAAACTTCCAAGATACTAATAACCGTAGTATCAAGTCATACTTACTTTTCAAGACAAGTCACAATACCTTTTTAGAAATACAATTATAGGCTTCTAAATCACGTGACTTCTTTCTTTAAAACCTTAAGCAATTGGTACCTTTAAAACAATTTGCCCTTCTTTATTTCAAGTCATTTCTTTGCTTACATTACTGAAGAAAACCATTCTTTTAATCTTCCATAAAGTTGTTATAACCAACTTCCCATAAAGCCGTTATAACTCTTTATGTCTTAGACAAATTCGTTCCTTTTATAACCAAGAGACTTATACTTTCAAATCAAATCACATAGCTTTCAAAATACTTCAAGTCTCTTAACTTTTAAGAAAACAAGTTTCTTAACTTTAGAAATCAAGTCTTTCCAAATCAAGTATTCTATACTTGTAAATCAATTCATTTCTTCCTTTAAGAATCAAGTCCCATAACTTGAAAAATAAAGTCCCTTAAGTTTTAAGAATTTGAGATCCATAGTCTTAAAACTTCATATGTAAATTCTTATAAGTTAAGTAACATATACATTGGTGCGTTGTGAATAAGTTATACTTATTTATAACGATCTTATTCCAGTAGCCATGATCTAGAAAATGTAATACAATTTTGTCTTATCTTAGTTTCTATGCAGATGGAGAATTATACTCATTTTAACATAATTGATTGTCATTACATTTTCCTTTATTAACGCTGCAGTGGCTTGTTCGATACTTATTATCATTTGTGTCGTAACTTAGCCAAGTCAACTTGGCTCCAAAATACCTCCTAACGACTCTTACCAACATCCCCCATAAGACTTGGTAAGAACTTAGGATAACTTAGACATAACCCTCACGTAGAGTAAATCAACATACATACCTCTTAACTTCTAAGAGTAGAAGGAATCATGAAATAATACCACATGTATATTCCATACATAGAATCATGTCAAAAGAAGGAAGAGGTTCACATACCTCGCGACGATTATCGACAAATAGCAAAATGCTCCGAAGTACTTCAACCTTGATAGCTATTCCATCCTTCAAGTAGAATCCGCTATACTTAGTACTTCAACCTAAAAATGGCCATAATACGTCCATTAACCTCTAGCTTCGAACGTAGAATATTCTAAGTGCAAAGTCACTAAATTCTACCGAAAATCGGACAACACTTCCTTTGTTTCTACATACTTTGCCACCTTTTTCAAGGCCGAATACAATAACCAAACACGCCACATTTAAGGCTCAACAATGTAGTTAACAATAGGGGATTACACGCCTACAAGACGTGTAAAATTCCGCCCCACAATTGATATCAAACTAGTCCACAATACAATGCCATTTTCGGCCAAAAGGTGCAACAACTTATCAAACTTTCCAATTCCTTTCCAATCCAAGTTCTTAGGTGTTACACCCCGTATTTCCGACAGTAGAGATAAGAACGTACGTAAGAAATTGGGAATTGAATTTTAGAAAGAATGAAAAATTCTGAAAATTTCTCCGAACCTTGTAAAGGAAAAGGGTTTATTAGTTGAATTTAATTCTCGAATTCGGCATTTGGGACTTTTAGAATTTATCGGAATTTTGGAATTTAATTTCGAAATTTGGTCATGTGGGACCACCCGAGAAATTTTGTATGTGTTGGGGAGTTTGGGAAGGCAAAACGCAGAACAAAAAAATACCAAAACGTGTATGAACATTGAAAACCCGTCCATGAACAGTGTTGTTCGATGAACAATGTTCGGAAAAACGCCATTTCCGGCCAAACCGTGAATCACGGGCGAGACATACGTACCAAAAGCTTCATTCCGCCGAGCCCGCCAAATCCATACCAACCGCCACCGCCGATTCTCCGATCGCCAGCAATTTCAGATCGGTTTCGCCATCGCTCATCCATCTTCCCTGCTCGTTTTTTTGATTTTCCGCCAACCGAGGTACAATCGACGGAGTGGAGTATACCATCGAATCGCCACGACCGATCCCGCCTGGATCGTGCCTTACCCTGCACCATAGTGATACATACATCGAGTAACCAAATGAATATAAAACAATACATGAAACAATATGAAGTGAGAAACAGCTTTATTCGAGAAAATTGCCTTCTTATATATATATATAAAAATAATTGAACAGCTTATCCTTTTACAAACTCCGCCCACAACAAGATTACTGCACTTAAGAATGTAATAACACCTATGACGGACAGGCTCGCCATACCCTCAATGTACAAGAACCTACAACTCAGGAAACATACTAAAAGATAAGCCTCCGAGAAACGGAGATTCCTAATACGAATCGTGATCCTATGAGCGAGGATCAACAACCGATGTACTTCTACTCGCAGATGAACGCACTTCAAGGAGGTCGATAACAGTACCAAGTATGTGAAATCAAAATATCAGAATGAAATCATAATAAATAAAATAAAACAGAGACATGTATGATAACAAAACTACGCTTGACAACATAAAAACATATGTCAAATCGTGGACTCACGCCTCAAAGTCATCCTCATGCCTGGAACTCTTCCTCACCGCTAGCCTAGGTATAAATCGTGGTGATACGATAACATGTCTCGGCCCATCCCACGTGACTCGAGGTGGAATCACGTGAAATACATGTCTCGGCCCATCTCATGGGACTCGATAGGAATCGATGGAATACATGTCTCGCCCATCTCATGGGACTCGATAGGAATCGTGACATGTCTCGGCCCATCTCACGGGACTCGATAGGAATCGACATGTCTCGCCCATCTCACGGGACTCGATAGGAATCGACATGTCTCGCCCATCTCACGGGACTCGATAGGAATCAGACATGTCTCGCCCATCTCACGGGACTCGATAGGAATCGTGACATGTCTCGCCCATCTCATGGGACTCGATAGGAATCGTGACATGTCTCGCCCATCTCACGGGACTCGATAGGAATCGTGACATGTCTCGCCCATCTCACGGGACTCGATAGGAATCGACATGTCTCGCCCATCTCACGGGACTCGATAGGAATCGTACATGTCTCGCCCATCTCACGGGACTCGATAGGAATCGACATGTCTCGCCCATCTCATGGGACTCGATAGGAATCGTGCATGTCTCGCCCATCTCACGGGACTCGATAGGAATCGTGCATGTCTCGGCCCATCTCACGGGACTCGATAGGAATCAGATTGTATGGCCCATCTCACGGACTCGATAGAATCGTACATGTCTCGGCCCATCTCATGGGACTCGATAGGAATCGTACATGTCTCGGCCCATTTCATGGGACTCGATAGGAATCGTATGGAATACATTCCCGGTTCATCCCATGAACGCGGTGTCGTGTGAAATACATTCCCGGTTCATCCCATGAACGCGGTGTCGTGTGAAATACATTCCCGGTTCATCCCATGAACGCGGTGTCGTGTGAAATACATTCTCGGTTCATCCCATGAACGCGGTATAGAATTGACCATAACATTTAAACGCTCTTTTAAGACAGATTAAGATAATACCATGTTTTCCTTGATAAAAAAATCAACTAAGGCAATATTATGCCCTTCTTTTTAAACCAAAACACTTTCCTTCTTAAAGTCAAGTAACAACATTCTTTTCCAAAAGTTCAAGTTTGCCTAATTTCATATACTCAAGTTTCTCATTTTCGAAAGGTTTCGTAGTTCGTAGTCTTAATCACTTAACAACATAATTCTCTTTTAAAACAATTTGAGTAACATATGCCTTATGTGTGAGTAGGTCATTCTTGTTTATAACAATCCTTATTAAAGTAGCCATGATCTAGGAAATGTAATACAATTTTGTCTTATCTTAGCTTCTATGCAGATGGAGGTTTCTACTGGTTTTAATATAATAACTTATTTGTCAATACATTTTCCTTTATTAACGCTGCAGTGGTACGTTCGATACTTATTCTCATTTCCGAATTAGTAAAACATTATTCTTTTAAAAACCAAGTACTCATTACTCACGAATGAGGTTTCACACTTTTTAACAAAATTCATATCAATTCAATTAAGTCAAGCCTCTTATCTTTTGAGATCAAGTCTCTTAACTTCTAAAATCAATAAACCATTCTTTTTATTACTCTTAAGTCGTTATACCTAACTTCCCATAAAGCTAGTATAACTCTTAAACTTTCAAAACCAAGTATTACTCTTCTTTCAAAAACGATTCTTAATTCTTTTGAAATACTTCAAGATTCTTATTATTTAAAACTCAAGTCTAAAAGACATTGAAGTAAAACAACGTTCAGTTAACACACGTACGTCTACCGTACTATATATATTCTTTTAAAATATCATGCTCAAGAGGATAGGAAGAATCACATACCTCGCGACGATTATCGACTATTAGCAAAACGCTCCAAGTACTGCAATCCTGCTAGCCTTATCCACCCTTCGAGTTGAATACGCTAATCGCAGTACATTCAACCTATAAAGGCCATATACGTCTATCAACGTCTAGACTACTCTGTAGAATAATTCTAGATACAGATTCCTCATTCTACGGAAAATTGGGCAGCACTTCCCTACCCGTCAAACTACACAATTCTACTGTAAATACAGTCATATGTAAGTACAGTTCAGTCTTCTTCTTTAATATTCTTCTGATGTGTAAATACAGTCCTACTAAGGCAATATTATGCCCTTCTTTTTAAACCAAAACACTTTCCTTCTTAAAGTCAAGTAACAACATTTTTTTCCCAAAGTTCAAGTTTGCCTAATTTCAAATACCCAAGTTTCTCATTTTCGAAAGGTTTCGTAGTTCATAGTCTTAATCACTTAATAACATAATTCTCTTTTAAACCAATTTGAGTAACATATGCCTTATGTGTGAGTAGGTTATTCTTGTTTATAACAATCCTTATTAAAGCAGCCATGATCTAGGAAATGTAATACAATTTTGTCTTATCTTAGCTTCTATGCAGATGGAGGTTTCTACTGGTTTTAATATGATTAATTGTCATTACTTCTTTCCTTTATCGACGCTGCATTGGCATGTTCGATCCTTATTCCCATTTCCGAAATTGGTAACATTATTCTTTTAAAAACCAAGTATTCATTTCTCACGAATTAGGTTTTATACTTTTCAACACCATTTAGGTCAATTACAAGTCACGTCTCTTATCTTTTGAAATCAACAAACCATTCTTTTAGCTACATAAAGTGGTTATAACAAACTTTCCATAAAGCCGTTATAACACTTTATGTTTTAAACCCACCAATTACCACTATAACATTTATGAGATACAATTTTGTCTTATCTTAGCTTCTATGCAGATGGAGGTTTCTACTGGTTTTAATATAATAACTTATTTGTCAATACATTTTCCTTTATTAAAGCTGCAGTGGTACGTTCGATACTTATTCTCATTTCCGAATTAGTAAAACATTATTCTTTTAAAAACCAAGTACTCATTACTCACGAATGAGGTTTCACACTTTTTAACAAAATTCATATCAATTCAATTAAGTCAAGCCTCTTTTCTTTTGAGATCAAGTCTCTTAACTTCTAAAATCAATAAACCATTCTTTTTATTACTCTTAAGTCGTTATACCTAACTTCCCATAAAGCTAGTATAACTCTTAAACTTTCAAAACCAAGTATTACTCTTCTTTCAAAAACGATTCTTAATTCTTTTGAAATACTTCAAGACTCTTATTATTTAAAACTCAAGTCAAAAGACATCGAAGTAAAACCACGTTCATTAAAACACGACGCTCACCGTACTATATATATATTCTTTTAAAATATCATGCTCAAGAGGATAGGAAGAATCACATACCTCGCGACGATTATCGACTATTAGCAAAACGCCCAAAGCATCAGAATCCGCTAGCCACTTTCCACCCTTCGAGTAGAATACACTACTTGCGATTTCAACCTATAACGGTCATACAAGTCTATCAACGCCTAGACTACTCGCGTAATAATTCTAGATACAGATTCCTTATTCTACGGAAAATTGGGCAAGACTTCCTACCCGCCAAACTACACAAGTTCATCAGAATACAAATTCTATGTAAGTACAGTTCAGTCTTCTTCTTTAATATTCTTCTGATGTGATTTCAGTTAAATTCTTTTCTGTAATATCCTTCTATTACAGTTCAATTCTCTACTACAGTATGTAATTCCCAATTACAATAGAAGGTCAAGAGTATTTACCTCGATAAGCCCAAAATTATCCAAGTTTATATGTCGATCCTGAGCAAGGTTTAGCTCCAATTCTGAACGCTCCAATTCGCTCTAAGAAACCCTTAGAAGTTCTACACAACTTCTACTTAACACTTCAACCTACTATGAAGATTTTCCTTAGGGTTTCGTTTTTGTGACTGAAGGGAAGTATAATAGTATTTCTGGGCTTTTAGTATAGGTGTAACCTTGGAATACTACAAGGTATTTGGGCCAAGGTATTTTGGAATAGTAACAATACTAGGATAATACTTTTCTACAAAGGGGAGGGGTGGTGTATTTACTAAAACAACTCAAGGAAGAGGGGGTTGGTTTCGCCAAGGCTTCTCAAAGGGAGGAACCTCGACTAAAACTACACTAAGGGGGAGAGGGTTTTTAGACTTGGAAAATGATTTGTAGATGAAGAATAAGTCTTGCATTTGAGGGGTATTTATAGGCAATCAATGGCCAAGATCAAGACAAGTGGTGGGCAAGTGTAGGGTGAGGATTTGGGCAAGTGTACCTTATCCATCTACCACACAAAATATCCTACCTAACCCTTGACCAAAAGAAAGGCAAAAAACGTGCCAAGATGTCTCACTTTGCCGTCCACTTGAGGGTGACAAGTATCACCCTCTCGTTGGTCCAAAATATTTCATCTATCGGAAAAATCCGCAAAAATTATAAATGACATAGCCGTAATTTTCCCTTCGCAAAGTTCGGAAAACGTTTCGTCGGAAAACGATTCTTTTCGCTAGTTGTGCACAAATTTCATCCCTAATGCCTACTTAAGGCTCAAACTTTTGTACGTACGCTCTCACGTACATACTCTGGAAATACGGGGTATAAAACATGTCGGCTACCAATGTGGGGACGTACCGAGCTAATGAGTCAAACTCCACATTGTACTCTCGAACCGTGCGCCCGGTCTGCCTCAACGTCAAAAATCTGTCGGCCCGAGCCCTTCTCATCTGTGGAGGCAAGAAATGTGCAAGAAATTCCCCTGAGAACTCGTCCCATACGGCTGGAAGTCGTTTTACACAACTCGCGTAGGGTAAATTACGGCTATGTCATTTCTAATTTTTGCGGATTTTTCCGAGAGACGAAACCTTTTGGACCAACAAGAGGGCGACACTTGTCACCCTCTAGTTGGTAAGAGTGGGCGGTAATGGCTTGGACGAAATGGTTGGGTTTTGTCAAGTAGTAGGTAGGATATTTTTGTGGTAGATGGATAAGGTGCACTTGGCATGATCTTGGCCCTACACTTGCCTTGCACTTGGCATGATCTTGGCCATTGGTTGGCCTTGGCTTGTCCTATAAATACCCCCCTTTGGAAGACTTCTTCATCCATTCCTAAAATTTCCTAAGTGTTAAAATCCTCCCTCCCTTGTAGTGTGGTTCTCGCCCCAGCCTCCTCTCCCTTCGAGAAGGCCCGTTGGCCGAGAGTTCCTTCCCCTCGTCGAGAATACCCCCCCCTAGTGGGGTAGGCCGAGGGGTATACACCCCCCCTTGTGGTGTTGTCTCGTATAAATACCCCCCCTCTTGGTAGAAATACTCTCAAAAGTATTGTTACTATACCCAAATTACCTTAGCCTTATACCTTGTAGTATTCCAAGGTTACACTTATACGAAAAGCCCAGAAATACTATTATACTTCCCACAATACAAAAACGAAACCCTAAGGAAAATCTCCATAGATAGTTGAGTATTAAGTAGAAGTTGGTTAGAACTTCTGGGTGGTTTGGAGCGGGTTGAGCGCACTGAGTCGAGCTAAACGTTGCTCATGAGCGACATTAAACTAGGATAATTTTGGGCTTATCGAGGTAATATCTTTTCCCCTTATTGTAATTGGAAATTACATGTTGTAAGATTATATAGTTGAAGTATACTATATATAGAACTGAACCTAGCTTTATGCAATGTCTTTGACTTAAGCTGAATATAAAGAAAGAGAATCAATCAGAATTACATAGGATCAGACATAAAGAGACTTGTGTAGCATTACCGTGAAGTAGAATTGTACACGCCCGTTAGATGTATAAACCCCCGGTTGGCTTGATAGCCGCCTCGATAGAGGATGAGATTTACGCTGGCCATGGGGAGGTGTCTTGAATTTTTGTAGAATGTTCTACGATTAGACCTAGATGTTAATAAGCGCGTGGCCTTATAGGTTGAAGTACCACGCGTGGCGATCTACTTGGCTTAAGGAGTAGCCGACGGTTTGAGGTACTTGGAGCGCTTTTGCTATTAGTCGATAATCGTCGCGAGGTATGTGAACCTCTTCCTACCTTTTCTAGCATGATATGTGTATAACTATGTAGTACGGTGACGACATGTGTAAAATGCTTTGTGGTTTTAAAAGGTAATCGACTTGATGTGTGATAATAAAGAAGAGTTATACTAGTTTTATGGGAAGTTAGGTATAACGCTTTAAGAGAGGTAAAGAGAATGGTTTATCGATTTTAAAAGTTAAGAGGCTTAATCTTAAAGATAAGAGACTTAACTTGTTTTACTTGGTAATTAACATTTTGTTAAAAATGTTGTAAAACCTCATTCGCGAGTAATGAGTACTTGATTTTAAAAGCAATAATGTTTCTTGATTTCTAAATCGAATAAGTATCGAACAAACCACAAGAATGGCTTAATAAAGGGAAATGTTTTGACTAATAATGTATTAGTAAAACCAGAGAAACTTCCATCCGCATAGAAACTAAGATGAGACAAAATGATGTTACATTTCCTAGATCATGGTCGCTAAATAAGAATGTTATAAACAAGAATAACCTACTCACGATCGTATATATGTTTCTCAAATTGCTTTTAAAGGAGAATTATATCATTAAGTGATTAAAATTATGAACTACTAAACCTTTCAAAATGAGAAACTTGAGTAATTGAAATTAGGCAAACTTGAAACATTTGGAAAAGAATGTTGTTACTTGATTTTACGAAGAGAAGTGTTTTGATTTACTTCAAAAGATAATCACTCTATTTTCATATACTACGTATTGTGTGACTTTGTAAACGTAACGTATCTTTTAAAAGATAATGTATGAAGTACTTTGGGAATAGATACCCGATCTTGTTAATCATATATTAGAATGTACCTTGTGTGTATAACTTGATTGTGTTGGTTTGTGATAGCCTTGTAATACTTTCTTGTTGATTTGATAAGTAAATATGCTAGGATGCTACGTGTTAGTATCTTGTGATGTTTTGTGTAAAGGGGTTTTCCTCGATCGCGCTTAAAGTTGTTTGACTCTCACCGTTATGTTGGTATTGTACCACTCACCTTGACTTGTTTCCGAGGTTGCCGCCTCCGACGCGGGTAGACTCAGCGGTCCAGGACCATGATTCGAGAATACCTCACGCGGGTCCAGGGATCCATGCGGAACTACGGAGTTCCGTGTTAGTTTGCGGCCCTTGTGGTCATGCGGTCTTTGTGGCTACGCGGATCGCGAGTCCAGACGACGCCGGAGTAGCTACCCTCGACACGAGGAATACCTCACGCGGCCTACGAGGTTGGCCTACGCGAGCTACGAGAGTTCGTGGCTAGACGCGCACATTTGATATCATGCGGCGAGTGACCGCCTTTGATCATGTGACGGCCTAGACAGATATCATGATACGCTTTATGACCCTCGTTAGTACTGCGGGTGTTAGTAGTCGGTTATGCCTTCGCATTTCACTCGCATCGTTTTATTAGGACACAGTGGGACTCGTGTTCATGTGTATTTCTTGGTGCTTTTATATCATAAATCGCCGGCAGTGAGGAAGGTATTCCACGCATGATTGATGTTATGGGCGTGAGACCCATAGTTACATTTGAGTGATGACTTTGAGGCGCGAGTCCTCGACTTGACATGATCGCCTATTTATTGTGAATCGTAGTTTGGTTATCATACATGTCTCCCGCTTTATAGACTATTATGATTTCATTTACGTGATTTTCGGGCCACATACTTGGTACTGTTATCGACCTCGGGGCCGCGTCATGCCGCAGTAAAGGTACACCGTGTTGATCCTCGCCTTAGTGGTCACAATTCAGATGGAAGCTCCGCTTTCTCCGAGGATTATCGCCGTATAGTCCCGCCGTTGTAGGTATTTACATTCGTGGTATGGCCCCGCCCCGCCGCCATTGTTGTCGATCATTCTTGAGGTCAGAGTAATCGCTGTGGCGAGTTGTAATGGGATGTAATCGTCTTTTAAATTGATTTATATATATATGCCGTAAGGCAAGTTTTCTCAGACTATTGTTTCATACTTCTTGTTATTTCATGTTATCGTCTTATGTTCCGCTTATTACTCTGATGTTGTATCACTAGGGTGCCCGGTAGGCACTACCACGGCCCGTTCGGTCGTGATAGCTTATCGTGGTGGACGGCCTCAAGAATGTCTAGATTCCCACCACAACACCAGAGCACTCGCACCGCCCTCAAGAGCCTGTGGTATTCGGGCGTGACAGGCCCCAGGACTTCAGACTTTCAGGGTGGCAGAGGTGCTGGCCGGTCGGGACCACCCCCCCCCTCAGTGTGGCCGATGCGGTAGATCCCATTTCGGGAATTGTGGTACTCCTCCGAGAGTTTGTTACAGCCAGGCCACCGGTCATTTTGCGGCTGTCCGACCGAGGCGCTGCTGGTGGTAGGCTCACCACATGGTCCGGTCCGGCTCATCATCTCATTCAGTTACTCGCCCCGGAGGGCAGGGTACTCATGGGCCAGCAGGTCGCGGCAAAGGTCGTGGCGCGGGTCCCAGTTCTAGCGGTCCTCAGACCCGCATTTATGCCTTGTCCACCGGGCAGATCGTGAGGCCTCACCGATGTCGCCACAGTACTTTATCGCCTCCGATTATGATGTATGCCTTGATAGATCCGGTTCTACTGCCCCATATATCCCCTTATTACTAGTAGGATAGGGATGAGCCCGAGTCCATAGACCCTTTCGAGGTAGCTACGCCAAATGGTGATTCGGGTAGCTCACGGGTATATAGAGCTTGTCCAAGGACCATATACGCCGCACCCTAGCCGACTTGATAGAGTTGGATATGACCGATTTCGACGTGATCACGGGTATGGATTGGCTAGCTTCTTGCTACGCCCATGTAGACCGCAGGAGAGAGTAGTACGGTTCCAGCTCGGCGAGCCATTGTCGAGTGAGGAACATCAGACGCCGGTGGTAGGTTTATTTCCTACCTCAAGGCTGGAAGATGGTGCGAAGGTACATCTACCATCTCGCTCGGTGTTTGATAATCGAGGTCATGTACCAGATTTTCGCCGCCAGAGTCGAGAGTTCCCAGACGTGTTTCCAGACGACCTCCCGTGTATCCCTCCTGAGAGGGAGATCGAGTTTTGTATTGATGTGTTGCGCACACTCGCCTATTTCCATTCCGCCATACGTAACGGCACCGCCGAGTTGAGAGTTGAATGACCACCGAGAGATTTCCGAGAAAGGCTTCATCAGCCTAGTGTTTCTCTCTGGGAACGCCGTATTGTTCGTGAAGAAGGACGACGCCGCACGTGTTGATTACGCATACCAACAAGGTGACCATTAAGAACAGATACCCCCTTCCTGTGATTGATGATTTGTTCGACCAGCAGGTGCGAGATGTTTCTCCAAGATTGATCGCGATCGCTATCATCAGTACGAGTCGAGAGGCGGATGTCCCTAGATCGCATTCCGACCCAGACGCATTATGAGTTCGTGGTCATGTCTTTGGTTGACCAATGCTCCGGCAGATTCATGGATTTGATGAACCGAGTGTTCAAACCATTTTTGGACACGCTTGTGATAGTGTTCATTGATGATATCTTGGTTTATTCTCGCCAGAGCAGAGCACGCGAGCATTTGAGCATCAGGCCGAGCTTCTCCAGACTGCAGCTATACGCCAAGTTTTCCAAATGTGAGTTTTGGTTAACTTCGTGGCTTTTCTTGGGCATATTGTCGGGCCGATGGCATTCGAGTAGATACGCCAAGATCGAGGCAATGACTTGCCTAGACCTACTACTCCGGCTGCAGGTTCGCGAGCTCGGGCCTTGCAGTTATTATCGGCGTTCGTAGAGAAGTTTGCTTTATCTTCGCACCATTGACTAGGCCGACTTAGAAGGCGGCTAAGTTTCAAATGATCGATGCTTGGAGCGTGGTTTCCAGCTGTTGAGAGATCGACGACCGCCCCCGTTCTTACTCTTCCAAACGGTCCAGACGGTTATGTCGTGTATTGTGATGCGTCAGGCATCGGGTTGGGATGTGTGTTGATGCAGCAGGGCAAGGTCATAGCGTATGCATCCCGACAGCTGAAGAAACACGAGAGGAACTACCCCACCCATGATTTGGAGTCGCGGTGATTCACGCCAAGATCCGAGGCACTACTTGTACGGGTTCATGTGGATATTTATACGCACCACAAGAGCCTCCAAAGATATCTTCACCAGAGGAGCCGAACTTACGATGCAGACGGTGGTTAGAGTTGCTTAAGGATTACGATGTTGATATCCCGTACCACCCGGAAGGCCAATGTTATGGCGTATGCCTTAGTCGTAGTCGGCCGGGAGTCTATCGACGTGCAGCCGCAGAGAGAGACACGGTTCGTGATTTGCATCGCTAGCGAGCCTTGGTGTCCGCTTGATTGATTCCGATAGCAATGGGTTCGAGTCCGTGAGGTTGCCGAGTCTTCCATCGTCGGCGAGGTGAAGAGGCAACAGCTCGAGGATCCGCTTGACACGTTATCGCGGATACCGGCCTTCGGCGGGAAGCGGTCCTTTGAGGCAAAGACCACGGGTGCTAAGGTTTGAGGGCGTGTGTGTTCCGGATGTTTCGTGACTTCGGCAGAGTTCTGGGGAAGCACACACAAGCATTTACTCTATCCATCCGTGGTCGACCAAGATGTACCACGACCTTAGATCCGTATTGCGGATGGCTTGAAGAGGACGCTGCAGAGTTCGTAGCTCGCCCGTGTCGCAGCGAAGGTAGAGCACCAGAGGCCTGGTGGTTTGTTACAGACGATAGAGATCCTGTCACGACCCGTCCCGAATGTTCCTTCCCAAGACAGTTAACGATAAGATTCTTCATAACTTAAACAGTTGTAAATGCCACACACGGCCACAGAACAACACTTAGGCAAAAACGATAACGAAAATTTACAAGTAGGAAAGTGAATTACCCGAGGTGCTGGGAATAGGTGAGGATACTTCGCCTCATGTCCTCCTCGCCTTCCCACGCCATCTCCTCCTCGAGCTCGCTCCGCCACAAGACTTTGACGGAAGCCACGCCCTTGGTCCGCAGACGCCTAACTCGACGATCGACTATCGCTATGGAATCTCTCATACGATAACCCCTGGCCACACTGACATCGCTCGTCAAGACCCAACCTGCCCGTGGATCGTGCCTTACCCCGGCACCCTAGTGATACAACATCGTGAGAAAACCAGGAAATAAAAACTTAAACATGCAAATAGACATGGATCAAGAGGTATGATAAATAAAGCAACCAAAACAATGCCTTCAAGATATACATAAAACCCGACAGCTTTAATCCTTTTACAACCTCGCCACAACAAAGCATGCACTTCTAAGATTTTTACAACAACTATGACGGACAGTGGCCCCGCCATACCTCGAATGTACAAGAACCTACTGCACTGTGGTAACATACCAAAAGATAAGCCTCCGAAGGAACAGAGCTTCCCAACACGCCAAATGTGATCCTAAACGCGGATCGACAAATGACGTACTCTACCGCGGCATGAACGCATCCCCGGCGAGGTCGATAACAGTACCAAGTATGTGAATCAGAATATCAGAATGAAATCATAACAGTCTATATAAAGCGGGAGACATGCATGATATCCAAACTACAGTACACAACATATAAGCAGTTATATCAAGTCAGGGACTCACGCCCTCCAATTCACCACTCGTGCCCGTGGAATTCCTTCCTCACTGCCGGCAGTCTATGATATAACAACACCAAGGAGTATAAATGAACACCAGGTCCCACATGTGCCATAAAAACCGTATGGGGCAAGTATAGCTACCAGATCCGACCGTACCAATAATATTGTACAACCATATCACGGTCGACACGCGGTGCAGCAATAGCCTCCACCAGCTCCACCTGCGCCACGTAGCTGACGGGGGCAAGTGAATCGGCTACGCACCCGATCACATCCGTAAGTCACGAAGCTCCATCCAAACACTGACTCGCGAAGCTGACACGTGGCAGGTGCAATAACCTATACCAGATCCACCTGCGTCACGTAGCTGACGGGGGCAAGTAAACAGGCTACGCACCCGATCACAACCGTAAGTCACGATACTTCGCCGTAAATAACCAGAAATGGCCACATGTCCACATCATCGGTGTAGACATGCCCATGTAACAATAATAAGGGAAGCATACCCGTGGAATCTTCCGTCACTGCCAGTACGTCCAAGTAAGTTCTCAACAAGTCAACCGGCCCTCCATCGAGAGACGCGGTAATATAGAAACACAATTCTTGCACAACAAAGGCTATCACAACAAGCATAGGCAAGTTACACAACAACAAGCATAGGCAAGTTATACAACAACAAGCATAGGCAAGTTATACACAACTCAAAGTACCTTCATTTTATATCAAAATCCGGGTTTTAACCCTAAAGTACTACGTACGTTAACTTCCTTTTAAAGAGATCCATTCCTTTTATAAAGGTCACCCGATACCCGTAGTATAAAAATAGAGTGACTCACATTTTTAGGTAAACCAAAACACTTTCCTTTTCAACAACATTCTTTCCCCTAAAGTTCCAGTTTGCCTAATTTCAATTACTCAAGGCTCATTATTTTAGAAAAGTTTCATAGTTCAATGTCTTAATCTCTTTTAAAACATTTGAGTAACATATGCCTTATATGAGTGTAGGTTATTCTTATTCATAATCAATCTTATTAAGCAGCCATGATCTAGGAAATGTAATATCATTTTGTCTCATCTTAGTTTCTATGCAGATGGAGGTTTCTACTGGTTTTAATAATACTTCATTATTCATTACATTTTCCTTTATTAACGCTGCCGTGGTTTGTCGATACTCATTCTGATTTCCGAAATCAGTAAAACATTATTCCTTTTAAAACCAAGTACCCATTACTCACGAATGAGGTTTCACAACTTCATATTAATACAATTAAGTCAAGTTTCTTATCTTTTACGATTAAGTCTCTTAACTTCTAAAGATCAGTAAACCATTCTTTTTATCTCTCTTAAGACGTTATACCTAACTTCCCATAAAGCTAGTATAACTCTTATGTTTTCAAAACCAAGTATTACTCTTCTTTAAAAAAAAGGTTTCTTATTTCTTTTGAAATACTTCAAGATTCTTATTATCACACATTCGGTCAGTTATAAGTCAAATCAGTTATCTTTTAAAAACCACAAAGCATTTCTTACTTACATAAGGCTGTTATAACCAACTTCCCATAAAGCCGTTATAACACTTTATGTTTTAAACCAATCAAATACATTTAACACATGTACGTCTACCATACTACATAGTTATACACATATCATGCTAGAAAAGATAGAAAGAGGTTCACATACCTCGCGACGATTATCGACTAATAGCAAAATGCTCCAAGTACCTCAAACCGTCGGCTACTCCTTAAGCCACGTAGATCACGCCACACGTAGTACTTCAACCTATAAGGCCACAAGGCGCTTATTAATCTTCTAAACACACGGTTCCCATACTCTACATAAAAATTCTAAAGACTCTCCCCGCAATCACAGAATCTCCTCCTCTATCGAGGCCGCTACCAAGCCAACCAGTGGGTTATACGCCTAATCCGGACGTACAATTCTACTACACAAGAAACTACACAAGTCTATCAGAATACACCCTATGTAATTACAATACCCTTTTCTTTAAATTCAGCTTAAGTCAAAAGACATTGCCACAATACTAAGTTCAGTTCTATATATAGTATACTCCAACTATATATTACAACGACGTGTAATTTCCACTGACCACAGGGGGACAAGATTATTTACCTCGATAAGCCCAAAATTATCCGAGATAAAAGTCGATCCTGAGCAAGGTTTAGCTCCTACTCAGGCGCTCCAATCCGCCTCCAACAACCCTTAGAAGTTCTAACCAACTTCTACTTACATACTTCAACCAACTATGAAGATTTCCTTGTGGTTTCTGGCTGAGACTAAAGGACAAAAGGTAGTATTTCCTGCTCTACGATAGAGGTAACTTTGGAATACTACAAGGTATAAGGCCAAGGTATTTTGGGAATTATAACAATACTGGAGAGTATTTCACAACCAAGGGAGGTATCTCACGAGAACAACTCCAAGGAAGGGTGTTCTCGCCAAGGCTACACAAAGGGGTAGGGTTTCGCCAAGGGCCTTTACTAGGAGGGGATTCTGGACGAGAGTCAACAAGAGGAGGAGAGGGTTTCAAGACTTATACAAAGTGAGGAGTGGATGAAGAAGTCTTCACTTCTGGGGGTATTTATAGCCAAGCAAAGGCCAACCAATGGCCAAGATCAAGCCATGTGCAAGGCAAGTGTAAGGCCATGATCAAACCAAGTGCACCCTAACCCTACTCCACAAAACACTCCACAAAACAAGCCACAAACAAGGCACAAATCAAGGCCATAAAGTAGCCCATTTCGCCCGCGGTTGCCGCCCTAGCTTCCAATGCGAGGTGACACATGTCACCCTCCCGTTGGTCCAAAATGTTCCGCCTCTTGGAAAATCCGCAAAAATTAAAAAGGACATAGCCGAATTTTCCTACGAAAGTCATGGAAACGCTTTCGCCGAAAAACGACTCTAACCGGTGTTGTGCACAAAATTCAACCTTGCCTAACTTTAAGGCTCAAATTTCTACGCACGCCCCACGCACATACTGAAATACGGTATAACATTCTCCTCCTTAGAAACATTCGTCCCGAATGTTCCTTCTCAAGACGGACACGATAAAGTTCCTCTAACAAGTTGCCAACGCCACACATGGCCATGAAATAACACACGCTCTTCTATCCTTACTCGTCAGTCACTTGAACTCTCCTGCATAAGTACCATACTACCATTACTTCAGCCTCAAAAATCTCTCGAGTCACTACCTCCAAACTTGGTCATCTTACTAACCTCAATCTTCTTTAAGGCCATTCCCGCCTTCACGAACCGCTCGTCGAACATATCCACGAACTCATACGATGGTCACCTAAACTAGGCCTAGCACCCTCGTGACCCTACCAAGTGACCACCTCGAACCGACCCCACCCTAATCCGGCACGGTTGACCCGCAAATGGTCCTCAACCCGACCCCAAACGCGCCAAACTCTTGTTCCCGATCCGAACAATCTTATTTATACAAGTCATGAAAGCTACCACTTCCATTTCACACTACCCGTGACTTACCCTTTTCACTAACCGTGTTTCTAAATCACATTTTAGCACAAAGCTATCCGATCATAACACTAAACACATCATCAAGACATCAATACATACAAACTCTGAGGTTAAGGATATACCAAAATAGGCGGTTCAAAGGACCGCTAAAATCGAAACTTCCACCGCGACTCTACCGTGGCTCACGCAGTATGAACATCCCGCCTAGCTATGGAAGGTGAAGAACCCGCAATCGATCTAGTAGTTCAGTGCTATCCTACCAGCTACTCGGCCGGACAGCTTCACAAATGGCCCCCGCTGGCCGCAAGCATAGCAATCTCCCAAACCAGCATTTACATTCCTACGGGCTTTACCACAATGGTCACACCGAGATACGGTGGCCTCATCCGCGAGTACTCCCCAAAATCAAAACACAGGAGCCCCGACCGCTTCCCAATATCCCGGCGTCCCGGCGCCGTGGAGGACCACTCAGATCGGGCGGAGGTACATAACTAGTCCGCCGGCGCGTCCGCCTAACGTTACCAAAGGACCTCGCTGCTCGCCCTCTTCACGCTTCGTCAATCCGCCGATTTATCCGCCTCACATCCAAGTGCATACGCCGCACGCGGCAATGTCCATGCCCCCAAGAGCTACACCAACAACTTCGCTAGGTAATCATCGAGCCTCAGAACATATCGGTGCACTCGATCCTCCATACTAGCTACCAACGCGGACGATCGCCAATGAGTCGAACTCACATTGTACTCCCAACTGCACGCCTGCTCGCCGCAACACCAAAAATCGTTTACCGAGCCCTCCTCATCCGGGAGGCAAGAAATGTGCAAGAAAGGCCTCGAGAACTCGCTCCACACACCGGAAGTGCATGGTCTCCCGACAGCTCCCACGACCAAACCAACCGATCGCGGTATCACGCACCGATGCGAACCTAGGACCACCGACTCGGTCTCCGATGCCTTGATCACTCATGATCCGTCAGAATCGCTTGATGAACTCGCGGATCATCCTCGTGCCTCGACCCATAAAACTCGCGGTTTACAACTCGTAAAAATCCCGTAGCCTCGAACTATCTCGATCTAGGGTGAACCATCGTGCATCGAACCGGCCAAGGCCCACTTATCCTCAAGTCTGCCACAACCCCGCCATTAATCGCCCACTTTGTAACTCATCTCTCTCGCTTCCGCATCAGCGGATCGAGGCTCAGTATCGTGGTCTCTCGCCGCTTCTACTCGCAGCCTCCTTCGCCGCTTTGCCCTTCTCGCCCGGTTGCCTTGCGCGAGGCATAATCGTAAAAACGAAATACGCCGAGGGGTCCAACTTATCACACGCCTCTAAGGCACGATCTCGTAATGAGAAGAATGGAAACCAATCCTAAATGTCCTATAGCCTCCGATTATAGATGTGGTGCACAACACACCGATAATCAAGACTCTACTAGACACGGTGCAGACACTTTCCGAGGACTAATCGCTCGATACCACTTTGTCAAGACCCAACCGGCCCGGATCGTGCCTTACCCCGCACCCTAGTGATACAACATCGAGAAAACCAATGGAAATAAAAACTTAAACATGCAAATAGACATGGATCAAGAGGTATGATAAATAAACAGCCAACCAAAACAGCTTGCCTTCAAGATATACATAAAACCCGAACGCTTTAATCCTTTTACAACCCCGCCACAACAAAGGCTGCACTTCTAAGATTTTTACAACAACTATGACGGACAGTGGCCCCGCCATACCCCGAATGTACAAGAACCTCTGCACTCAGTGGTAACATACCAAAAGATAAGCCTCAAGGAACAGAGCTTCCCAACACGCGAAATGTGATCCTAAACGCGGATCGATAGATGTACCTCTACCGCAGATGAACGCATCCCCAAGGAGGTCGCATAACAGTACCAAGTATGTGAAATCAGAATATCAGTAAATGAAATCATAATAGTATATAAAGCTGAGACATGCATGATATCCAAACTACAAGACACAACATATAAGCGGTTATATCAAGTCGTGACTCACGCTCCAATTCACCACTGCGTGCGTGGAATTCTTCCTCACCGCCAGCCTATGATATAACAACACCAAGGAGTATACATGAACACCAGTCCCACTGCCATAAAAACCGTATGGGCAAGTATAGCTACCGATCCGACCGCACCAATAATATTGTACAACCATATCACGGTCGACACGCGGCGCGTGCAATAGCCTCCACTACTCCACCTACGCCACGTAGCCGACGGGGCAAGTGAATCGCCACGCACCCGATCACATCCGTAAGTCACGGCTCCATCCAAACACCGACTCGCGAACGACCGTGGCAGTGCAATAACCTATACCAGATCCACTGCGCCACGAATGCCGACGGCAAGTAAACAGCTACGCACCCGATCACAACCGTAAGTCACGATACTTCGCCAGAATAACCGTAAATGGCCACATGTCCACATCATCTGTAGACATGCCCATGTAACAATAATAAGGGAAGCATACCCGTGGAATCTTCCACATCGCCAAAGACGCCCAAGTAAGTTCTCAATAAGTCAACCTACCTCCATCGAGACGCCAGAATATAGAAACACAATTCTTGCACAACAAAGGCTATCACAACAAGCATAGGCAAGTTACACAACAACAAGCATAGGCAAGTTACACAACAACAAGCATAGGCAAGTTATACAACAACAAGCATAGGAAAGTTATACACAACTCAAAGTACCTTCATTTTATATCAAAGTCCGGGTTTTAACCCTAAAGTACTACGTACGTTAACTTCCTTTTAAAGAGATCCATTCCTTTTATAAAGGTCACCCGATACCCGTAGTATAAAAATAGAGTGACTCACATTTTTAGGTAAACCAAAACACTTTCCTTTTCAACAACATTCTTTCCCCTAAAGTTCCAGTTTGCCTAATTTCAATTACTCAAGGCTCATTATTTTAGAAAAGTTTCATAGTTCAATGTCTTAATCTCTTTTAAAACATTTGAGTAACATATGCTGTTATACCCCGTAGTTTCAGGGTATGTATGCGAGGACGTACGTACGAGAATACGACATTGAAATTGGAAAGGAAGAAAGAGGTGATTTTTCCACGGAAAAGTTTTCGGTTTTTGTGAAGGAAAAAGGTTCGTTAATGGGAATTGGATTCCCAGATTTGGTATTCGGACTTCTTGGAATATTAGAGAATTATGGAATTTTATTTTCGAAAATGGTCACACGGGCCCACTGAGAAATTTACGGTTTTGCTGTGGCCCACTTTGTTTTCTAGATTTTGGCCATCAGGATATTTTAGGAAGATGAAATATTTTGGACGAGTAGAGGGCGACACGTGTCAACCCCTGCGTGGCTTGGCCGAATTTCACTTTGTGCACAACACCCGACAGAGTCGCTTTTCGACTAAACGCTTTACTAAACTCGCGTAGGTAAATTCGGGCTATGTCCTTTATTATTTTTATGGATTTTTCCGAGAGACTAACATTTTGACCAACGGAGGGCGACACTTGTCACCTCCAATTGATGGACGCAAGGCATTAGGCCGAATTGGATGTCCAATTTTGTCTTGGAGTTGGTAAGATATTTTGTGTGCAAGTTGGCCAAGGACACTTGCCCTAATCTTGACCTTACACTTGCCTTGCACTTGGCATAATCTTGGCCATTGTTTGGCCATCCCTTGACCTATAAATACCCCTCTTGTGATGAAGAGTTCTTCATCCACATTTCACTTTCCAAGTCTTGAAAATCCCTCCCCTTTCTTGTTGAGTTTTCGTCCAACATCTCCCCCCCCCTCTCTAAAGCAAGCCCTAGCCGAAACACTACCCCCCCTCCCTTGGTAGAAATGTTGCATTCTAGTATTGTGAAGAACTTCTAAGGGTTCTTGGAGCGCATTGGAGCGTGCGGAGTAGGAGCTAAACCTTGCTCAGTAGCGACTTTTATCTAGGATATTATTGGGCTTACCGAGGTAAATAACCTTATCCTCCTTTTGTAATTAGAAAATACATACTGTAGAAGTATAGGAATAAGTATAAATACTTAGAAGGATATTGAAGAATAGAATTGAACCGATATCACGCAGAAGGGTTTAAAAGAAGAATAATAGAATCAGATTTACATGGACTGTTTTCACATGAGACTTGAGTAGCTCACCGTAGGGAAGTGTCGCCAATTTTCCGTAGGATATAAAACCCTCTCGCTTAGAATCGTTACGTAATAGTCCGAACGCTGATAGACGTGTCCGACTATTATAGTCGATTCTCTCGCGACATATTCAACTTGGCGTGGATTTCGCGAAGGTATGTGATTCTTCCTATCCTCTTGAGCATGATATTTTAAAGAATATGTATATAGTACAGACGACGTGTGTTAATCGAATAATAATTACGGCAATGTCTTCTGACTTAAGCTCGAATAATAATTACGGCAATGTCTTCCGACTTAAGCCCAATAAAAAGAATCAAGTAGTTCAAAAGAATTAAGAAACCTTTTAAGAGTAACACTTGGTTTTAAAAGCTTAAGAGTTATACTAGCTTTATGGGAAGTTAGGTATAGCGGCTTAAGAGTGATAAAAAGAATGATTTATTGATTTAAGAAAATAAGAGACTTGACTTAATTATACTAATGTGAAAAAGTGTGAAACCTCATTCGTGAGTAAATAGTATTTTTGGTTTTCAAAAGGAATGATGTTTTACCGATCGTAATGAATGTCGAACAAACCACAAAGAAATGCTAATAAAGGGAAATGTTTTGACTAATAAAGTATTATTAAAACCAGAGAAACTTCCATCCGCATAGAGCTAAGATGAGACAAAATGATATTACATTTCCTAGATCATGGTTGCTGTAATAAGATTGTTATGAACAATAATAACCTACTCACACATAAGGTATATGTTTCTCAAATTGTTTTAAAGGATTAAAACTATGAACTACGAAACCTTTCGAAAATGAGAAACTTGAGTAATTGAAATTAGGCAAACTTGAGCGTTGGGAAAAGAATGTTGTTACTTGATTTTACAAAGAGAAGTGTTCTGATTTACTTCAAAAGATAATCACTCTATTTTTATACTACGGGTATTGTGTGACTTTTGTGAAAGAAACGGATCTTTTAAAAGAGTAATACATGAAGTACTTTGGGGCTAAAAACCCGAACTTGTTAACATAATGTAGAAAGTACCTTGTGTGAATAACTTGATTGTATTGATTTGTGATAGTATTGTAATACTTTCTTGTTGACTTGATAAGTAAACATGTTAGGATGCTACGTGAGTTAGTATCTTGTGATATTTGTGTAAAGGGGTTTTCCCTTGTTGTGCTTAGGTTGTTTAACGATAAGCTGTTATGTTGATATTATATCACTCATGATTCCGGGGGTTAAGCTGCCCTCCGATGCGGGGTAGACTCAGGCGGGTCTAGTGACCTATGATTCGAGAATACCTTATGCAGTCTCAGATGGCCATGCGGAATCGGGAGTTCCGTGTTAGTATCGCGCCCTTGTGGTCATGCGGTCTTTGGGCCTACGCGACGGTGAGTCCAGGACGCTGCCGGGGAGTAGCTACCCTCGATGCGGGGAATACCTTATGCGGGCCATTGGAGTGGCCCATGCGGAGCTACGGGAAGTTCCAGGGCTAGACGCGCACATTAGATACTGCGGGCGAGTGGCCAGCTTTGATCATGTGACGGTCTAGACAGATCTCATGATATAGTTTACGACCTTGTTTGTACTGTGGGTTTTTGAAACACTTCAAGTTCTTTATTACTACACATCAAATCCGTTATAAGTCAAATTAGTTACCCTTTGAAACCACAAAGCATTTTCTTACCTACATAAAGCTGTTATAACCAACTTCCCATAAAGCCGTTATAACACTTTATGTTTCAAACCAATCAAATACATTAAACACATGTACGTCTATCGTACTACATAGTTATACACATATCATGCTAGAACAGATAGGAAGAGGTTCACATACCTCGCGACGATTATCGACTAATAGCAAAATGCTCCAAGTACCTCAAACCGTCGGCTACTCCTTAAGCCAAGTAGATCACGCCATACGTAGTACTTCAACCTATAGAGGCCACAAGGCGCCTATTAACATCCTAGATCTCAATGTAGAATATTCTATAGAAAATTGAAGACTTCCCCGCAACAGCAGAAATCTCCTCCTCTATCGAGGCCGCTACCAAGCCAACCAAGTGGGGTTTGCACGCCTAACCTGACGTATAATTCTACAACACAAAGAATGCTACACAAGTCTCATCAGAATACACCCTATGTAATTACAGTTCTCTTCTTTAAATTCAGCTTAAGTCAAAAGACATTGCCGCACAATAATGTTCGATATATAGTATACTTCAACTATATATTCCTACAACATGTAATCTCCAAATACAATAAGGGGACAAGAATATTACCTCGACAAGCCCAAAAATTATCCAAGTTATAATGTCGACCCTGAGCAAGGTTTAGCTCCTACTCAGGCGCTCCAATCCGCTCCAAACAACCCTTAGAAGTTCTAACCAACTTCTACTTAAATACTCCAACTCGCTATGAAGATTTACTTAGTGTTTCTGTTTGAGAATAAAATGAAAAAAGGTAGTATTTCCTGCTCTACGATAGAGGTAACTTTGGAATACAACAAGGTAAAGGCTAAGGTATTTTGGGCATTATAACAATACTTGGAAGACAACTTTCTACCAAGGGGTACCTTCTACCACACCACTGTGAGTGGGAACCTCTCGCCACAAGGCCACTCAGCGAGTGGGGAAGGCTTTGTCACGACCTGCCCGGCCCGTGGATCGTGCCTTACCCCGGCACCCTAGTGATACAACATCGAGTAATCAATGAACATAAAGACAATACATGAAACCAATGTAATAAGATGGTGAAATAAGAAGACAAAGCAACCAAAAACGGTTATCACAAGATATATAAATAACAATTTGAACAGTTACATCCCTTTCTACCACTCCCATAACAAGATTTCTGCACTTCTAAGAATGATATGACAACAACGACGGACGGGGCCCCGCCATACCCCTGAATGTAAGCACCTACAATCAACAGGACTATACGAAGATAAGCCTCGAGGAACTGAGCTTCCCAAACGCTGAACGCGTGACCCTAAGAGCGAGGATCAACGATCGTGTACCTTTACTCGCGCATGAACGCAGCCCCGGCGAGGTCGAGACACGGTACCAAGTATGTGAAACATGAAGATATCAGAATGAAATCATAGTAGTCTATAGAAAGCGGGAGACATGTATGATAACCAAACTACGATTAATAAATAAGCGATATGTCTAGTCGTGACTCACGCCCTCCAAGTCATCACTCCAATATAACAATGGGTCTCACGCCCACAACATCAATCATGCCCGTGGAATACCTTCCTCACTGCCGGCAGTCAATGATAGAAAAGCACCAAGAAATACATATGAACAGCAGGTCCCACCTGTGTCCAAATAAAAACAGTACAGGGTAAGTACGAAGGCATAGCCGACTACTAACACCTACAAGACTAACAAGGTCATAAATCAGACATGATATATGTCTAGACCGTCACACGATCAAAGCCGTCGCCGCCCGCAATATCAAATGCGCGTCTAGCCACGAACTCCCCGCACTCCGCATAGGCCAACCTCATAGGCCCGCATGAGGTATAACCCCGCATCGAGGTAGCTACTCCCAAGATCGCCCCGACTCGCATCGCATGGGCCACATGCATCGCATGACCATAAAGGCCGCACACTAACTCGAACTCGTAGCTCGCATAGGCCCGGGACCCGCATGAGGTATTCTCGAATCATGGTCCTGCATCACCGAGTCTACCCCGCGTCGGAGGCGGCTTAACCCCGAAACACGGTGAGTGGTATAATACCAACATAACGGTTTATCGTTTAAACAACATAAGCACAATCAAGGAAAACCCTTTACACAAACATCACGAATACTAACACACGTAGCATCCTAATATGATTACTTATCAAATCAACACGAAGGTATTACAAGGCTATCACAAACCAATACAATCAAGTTATTCACACATAAGGTACTTTCTACTATATGATTAATGAGATCGGGTTTTATCCCCAAAGTACTTTATACAATAACTCTTAAAGATATGTTACTTTCACAAAAGTCACACAATACCCGTAGTATATAACAATAGAGTGATTATCTTTTAAAGTAAATCAATTACTTCTCTTTGTAAAATCAAGTAGCAACCTTCTTTTCCAATGTTCAAGTTTGCCTAATTTCCAATGTTCAAGTTTGCCTAATTTCCCATGTTCAAGTTTCTTATTTTAGAAAGGTTTCAGTAGTTCATAGTCTTATTCATTTAAGAATATAATTCTCTTTTAAGCTATCCGAGAAACATAAGCCTTATATGAGTAGGATATTCTTGTTTATAACAATCTTATTACAGACCATGATCTAGGAAATATCATTTTGTCTCATCTTAGCTTCTATGCAGATGGAAGTTTCTACTGGGTTTTAATAATACTTAATCACAAAACATTTCCTTTTATTAACGCTGCAGTTGGTTTGTCGATACACATTCGATTTCAAATCAATAAAACATTCTTAAGCCGTTATTACCTAACTTCCCATAAAGCTAGTATAACTCTTAAGTTGTCAAAACCAAGTATTACTTCTTCTTCAAATGATTCAAAAATCTTTTGAAATACTTCAAGTTCTTTATTAACACATAATAAGCCGCTTATAGTTCAAATCGCTACCTTTTAAAACCACAAGTATTTTCTTACCAACATAAAGTCGTTATAACCAACCTCCCATAAAGCCGTTATAACACTTTATGTTTTAAACCAATCAAATACATTTAGCACATGACGCTCACCGCACTACATAGTTCACACATATCATGCTAGAAGAGATAGGAAGAGGTTCACATACCTCGCGACGATTATCGACTAATAGCAAAACGCTCAAGTACCTCAAACCGCCGCTACTCCTAAGCCAAGTAGATCGCGCCACGCCGTAGTACTCAACCTATAAGGCCACAAGGCGCTTATTAATTTTAGATCCCTTCAGAGAACATTCTACGTAAAATTCGGCAAAGACTCTCCCGCAACAACAGAAATCTCCTCCTCTATCGGGCCGCTACCAAGCCAACCGGGGGTTATACGCCTAAACCGGACGTGCACAATTCTACCTCACGTAAAAGCTACACAAGTTCATCTGAATACACCCTATGTAAATACAGCTCAAGATCTTCTTTCAAAAGGTTTCTTATTATTCAGCTTAAGTCAAAAGACATTGCCGATAACTACGTTCAGTTCTATATATAGTATACTTCAACTATATAATCATACAACATGTAATTTCCAATTACAATAGAGGACAAGATATTTACCTCGATAAGCCCATAATTATCCGAGTTTAAATGTCGATCCTGAGCAAGGTTTAGCTCCTACTCGTGCGCTCCGACCCGCCTCCAAACAACCCTTAGAAGTTCTAACCAACTTCTACTTATTACTCCAACTAACCATGGAGATTTTCCTTGTGGTTTCGGTTTTGTGACTAAGGGAAGTATAATAGTATTTCTGGCTTTTCAGTATAAGTATAACCTTAGAATACTACAAGGTATACTGCTAAGGTAATTTGGGCATTATAACAATACTTTGAGAGTATTTCTACCAAGAGGGGTATTATACGAAACAACTAGGCTAGTGGGGTACTTACGGCCAAGACCCCAAGGAGGGGAAGGGCTCGCCAAGGAGTGGGAGGCTCTTGGCCGAACTCTACACTAAGGGAGGAGGAGGATTTTACACTTAGAAATATTTTAGGAATGGATGAAGAAGTCTTCCAAAGGGGGTATTTATAGGTCTAGCAAAGGCCAACCAACGGCCAAGATCATGCCAAGTGCAAGGCAAGTGTAGGCCAAGATCTTGCCAAGTGCACCTTATCCATCTACCACAAAATATCCTACCAACTCCAAGACAAAAAGCCAACCCATTCGTCCACTCCACCGCCCAAGACGTCTTCCAATGAGAGGGTGCCAAGTGGCGCCCTCTTGTTGGTCCAAAATGTTTCGTCTCTCGGAAAAATCCGCAAAAATTAAAAATGACATAGCCGGAATTTTCCCTACGAAAGTTGTGAAAACGTTTCGTCGAAAAACGACTCTAACCGGGTGTTGTGCACAAATAAATTTCGGCCAAGCCACTTTTATACAAGTTCAAATTTTCTACGTACGTCCCACGCATATACTGGAAATACGGTATAACATTCTCCTTCCTTAGAAACATTCGTCGAATGTTCCTTCTAAGTCTCAAAACAAACGCGCCAAAGATAGTCTTCACTACTATACTTACGAACAATCCCGCCACACCGCCACGAAACATCCGCGTAAATACCTCCATCCAAGTTCACGAGGAAACACCTCTAACATTACCTCAAACACCTCTCTCCGGGGGTCTAGAATATACTTCCTTCGCACCTTCTCCTTACAAAAGAAATGATCACATCTATGCTCGCCATACATGCTCGCTTCTTCCCGATACCACTTTTGTCACTTTGCCGCGAGGTTCTAGTGTCACCCGCGACCAACAAATGGTACCGACTACACGCGATCCCCGAGGTCGTGACACTCGAACTCTTACCACATTTCGATCTTCGTCGGTTCAAAACTCGGGTTACTATTTCTAACGTGGTCATTATTAATCGGGAACACTCTGGATGGATCTCCGATACTTTCCGATCATATCAATACGAAGACGGACGTCACGCCTCCTAAGTCGGACGGCAAATGCTAACATATAGGCAACCCGCCTATTCTTCACATGAACTCAAGCGGCCCAAAGTATCTCGGGCTAAGTTCCTCTGTTTTCCAAAACTCGTCATACCCAACCCGGTGGTATTTTCAGAAGACCGACCGTCAACTCAACTCTAAGCGTCGCCGATTATCCGCACGATTTCTCCGAGCCGCCGTAACCTCTTCTAGAAAAGCTTTACCCTATCCACATACCGGGACAAGCTGAACCAACTATCCGAGTCTTGCCAACATCGAACCAATCGACCAAGATCTTACACTTCCGCCCTACAAGGCCTCATAAGGCGACATTCAAAACGAAATGATAGCTTAAACACTCCTCCACATGAGACAACAATCCCCACCACTACCTCAATTCCACACACCGCCCGAGGCGAATGCGATTCTCGAGACTCACCAGTTCTTAACCCTGCTGGTAAAACTTCCGAAACAAAAACAGCGCGCACTGGCTCCATGCTGTCATAAGGTGAAGGTAGGCACCCTGCAGCCTTACAACCTTTACGATAAAATCAACATCGCGAGTAAACGGTCTTTGCTAGAAGACAAGGCGGTGACCTCCTCGGCCCGACTCATCGGGTCGAATCGTCCACGACCGCACGTTGGTTAACTAAACTCGGGCCTAACACCCTCGTGACCCTACCATAAGACGGGACCACCACAAACTGACCCCACCACCAAACATGCCGCGGGTTGACCCGCAACGTGGCCTCAACCCGACCCGGCAACGCGCTAAACGCTAGCTCCCCGAAGGAAAACTCTCACTAATCACGTTACGAAAACCTAGCGGTCTTCTTAGCTCAACTACCCTCTTTCATTCCACACTACTCAGGGACTTATCCCACAATCATAACTCACGTGCACTATGCACTCCTATAAGGGTCAAACATAAACATACGTCTATACTCGAGATGGCCTTACCTCTAAGGTCTCTACGTATAAAACTCTAAGGCTCACACCTTCTCTATCCCCCAAAATCTTACTCGGTTAACCCACCATGATTTCTAATCACAACTAACACACTGCTATAAGAACATAGCACTTGAGGTATACTCACCTTATCACACATACAGATCTCTGAGGGTTAAAGATATATCTATATCTCGCTTCACTCCCTTAGTCGTTCTAATCAAACCCGCCTGCAGGCGATAACTAGGGAGATGACGAACTACCCACCGATCCTCAAGGCTAAGTCCTCCCGCAAGGACACTCTTTCGACATCGCACTGACGGTCATAGGTACAACAAGTACCATCTAAAAGACGACATTCCACGATGACGCCGCCACACCGCGGAACACCGAAAAAATCAATCCGGCCGGCCGAACCTACGCAGAGCCGCGGAACCTAAGCTCGAGCTCGACCAACTCCTGCATACCCCGAACGCCCCGAACCCCGCGAGGACCTTTCGCACCGTGGATGCGCATAATCTAATTGGCGGTGAGGCGACTCGCCGCAAGTTACCAAAGGACCTTGCTACTCGCCCTCTTCGTCGCCCTTCGTTAACCCGCCGATCTCTACGTTTTGGCTCGCCGCGCATAAGCCCGCATACGTGCCATGCTCAAGCCTAATCAAGAATTACTTTGCACAACCCTCTTAGCTAGTCTTCAAGACTCGCGGTACATCGGTATACTCTCCGTAGTCAAATCCATAGCTAGTAATAGGTCGCTTTTTGCAATCTATATTCTCTGTTCCGGCCGTGGAACGAAGGTTCAAACATCATGGCCGCAGAGGAATCGCCGCCGCGTGCTAAACTCTCTGGGGCTAGTGACGCCGCAAAACTCCCGAATGAAGCACCACCCTGGTGATGATTGGGCTGTGCCCACGTAACCCTCTCAGATTTACTCGCAGCCTCCTCATTGCTTTGTCCTCCTGGCCGGTTGCCTACGCGAGGCATAACGGTAGTGGAAAGAAATACGTTAGAGGTCCAACTTACAACACCGCTCTAAGGCACGATCTCGAGTGAGAAGAATAGAAACTAATCCTAAATATCCTATAGCCTCGATTATTGGTGTGGTGCACAACACACCGATAATCAAGACTCTACCGATACGGTGCGTAGACACTTTCCGAGGATTAATCGCTCGATACCACTTTTGTCACGACTGCCCGGGCCCGTGGATCGTGCCTTACCCCGCACCCTAGTGATACAACATCGAGTAATCACGAACATAAAGACAATACATGAAACCAATGTAATAAGACAAGAAATAAGAAGACAGCTAACCAAAAACTGATCACAAGTATATATAAATAACAATTTGAGCGATTACATCCCTTTCTACCACTCGCCCATAACAGCATTACTGCACTTAAGAATGATATGACAACAACGACGGACAGGCCCCGCCATACCCTGAATGTAAGCACCTACAATCAGCGGATTATACCAAGATAAGCCTCCGAGGAACGGAGCTTCCCAAACGCCGAATCTGTGACCCTAAGAGCGAGGATCAACGATCGTGTACCTTTACTCGCGGCATGAACGCAGCCAAGGAGGTCGACACAGTACCAAGTATGTGAAACATGAAGATATCAGAAATGAAATCATAGTAGTCTATGTAAAGCGGGAGACATGTATGATAACCAAACTACGATTCACGATAAATAAGCGATATGTCTAGTCGTGACTCACGCCTCAAAGTCATCACTCAATATAACAATGGGTCTCACGCCCACAACATCAATCATGCCCGTGGAATACCTTCCTCACCGGCGATAATGATAGAAAAGCACCAAGAAATACATATGAGCAGCAGTCCCACTCGTGTCCAAATAAAACAAGCGAGGTAAATGCGAAGGCATAGCCGACTACTAACACCTACAGCACTAACAAGGTCATAAAGCGTATCATGATATCTGTCTAGACCGTCACACGATCAAAGCCGGCCGCCGCTCGCAATATCAAATGTGCGCGTCTAGCCTCGAACTCCCGCACTCGCATAGGCCAATCTCATAGGCCCGCGTGAGGTATAACCCCGCATCGGTAGCTACTCCCGCATCGCCCCGACTCGCATCGCATGGCCACATGCATCGCATGACCATAAAGGCCGCACACTAACTCGAACTCGTAGCTCGCATAGGCCCGGGACCCGCATGAGGTATTCTCGAATCATGGTCCTGCATCGCTGAGTCTACCCCGCGTCGGAGGGCAGCTTAACCCCGAAACACGCGAGTGGTATAATACCAACATAACAGTTTATCGTTTAAACAACATAAGCACAATCAAGGGAAAACCCCTTTATACAAACATCACAGAATACTAACACACGTAGCATCCTAATATGATTACTTATCAAATCAACACGAAGGTATTACAAGGCTATCACAAACCAATACAATCAAGTTATTCACACATAAGGTACTTTCTACTATATGATTAATGAGATCAGGTTTTTATCCCCAAAGTACTTTATACAATAACTCTTTAAAGATATGTTACTTTCACAAAAGTCACACAATACCCGTAGTATATAACAATAGAGTGATTATCTTTTTAAAGTAAATCAATTACTTCTCTTTGTAAAATCAAGTAGCAACCTTCTTTTCCAATGTTCAAGTTTGCCTAATTTCCAATGTTCAAGTTTGCCTAATTTCCCATGTTCAAGTTTCTTATTTTAGAAAGGTTTCATAGTTCATAGTCTTATTCATTTAAGAATATAATTCTCTTTTAAGCTATCTCGAGAAACATAAGCCTTATATGTGAGTAGGATATTCTTGTTTATAACAATCTTATTACAAAGACCATGATCTAGGAAATATCATTTTGTCTCATCTTAGCTTCTATGCAGATGGAAGTTTCTCTGGTTTTAATAATACTTAATCACAAAACATTTCCTTTTATTAACGCCGCAGTTGGTTTGTCGATACACATTCTGATTTCCGAAATCAGTAAAACATTCTTAAGCCGTTATTACCTAACTTCCCATAAAGCTAGTATAACTCTTAAGTTTTCAAAAACCAAGTATTACTTCTTCTTTCGAAATGATTCAAAAATCTTTTGAAATACTTCAAGTTCTTTATTAACACATAATAAGCCGCTTATAGTTCAAATCGCTTACCTTTTAAAACCACAAGTATTTTCTTACCAACATAAAGTCGTTATAACCAACCTCCCATAAAGCCGTTATAACACTTTATGTTTTAAACCAATCAAATACATTTAGCACACGACGCTCACCGTACTACATAGTTCACACATATCATGCTAGAAGAGATAGGAAGAGGTTCACATACCTCGCGACGATTATCGACTAATAGCAAAACGCCCAAGTACCTCAAACCGTAGATCGCGCCACGCCGTAGTACTCAACCTATAAGGCCACAAGGCGCTTTATTAATATTTAGATCCCTTCGTAGAACATTCTACGTAAAATTCGCAAAGACCTCCCCGCAACAGAAATCTCCTCCTCTATCGGGCCGCTACCAAGCCAACCGGGGGTTATACGTCTAAACCGACGTACAATTCTACCTCACGTAAAATCTACACAAGTCTACTCAGAATACACCCCATGTAAATACTGATTCAAGACTCTTCTTTCAAAAGGTTTCTTATTATTCAGCTTAAGTCAAAAGACATTGCCGATAACTACGTTCAGTTCTATATATAGTATACTTCAACTATATAATCATACAACATGTAATTTCCAATTACAATAGAGGACAAGATATTTACCTCGATAAGCCCATAATTATCCGAGTTTAAATGTCGATCCCGAGCAAGGTTTAGCTCCTACTCAAGTGCGCCCGACCCGCCTCCAAACAACCCTTAGAAGTTCTAACCAACTTCTACTTATTACTCCAACTAACCATGGAGATTTTCCTGAGGGGTTTGGTTTTGTGACTAAGGAAGTATAATAGTATTTCGGCTTTTCAGATAAGTATAACCTTAGAATACTACAAGGTATACGGCTAAGGTAATTTGGGCATTATAACAATACTTTTGAGAGTATTTCTACCAAGAGGGGGGGTATTATACGAAAACAACTAGGCTAGGGGGGGTACCCCACGGCTAGCACCCCAAGGAGGGGGGGGAAGGGCTCTCGGCCAAGGGGGAGGGGGGAGGCTCTTGGCCGAACTCTACACTAAGGGGAGGGAGGAGGATTTAACACTTAGAAATATTTTAGGAATGGATGAAGAAGTCTTCCAAAGGGGGGTATTTATAGGTCTAGCAAAGGCCAACCAATGGCCAAGATCATGCCAAGTGCAAGGCAAGTGTAGGGCCAAGATCTTGCCAAGTGCACCTTATCCATCTACCACAAAATATCCTACCAACTCCAAGACAAAAAGCCAACCCATTCGTCCACTCCACCGCCCAAGACGTCTTCCAATGAGAGGGTGCTAAGTGGCGCCCTCTTGTTGGTCCAAAATGTTTCGTCTCTCGGAAAAATCCGCAAAAATTAAAAATGACATAGCCGGAATTTTCCCTACGAAAGCTGTGAAAACGTTTCGTCGAAAAACGACTCTAACCGGGTGTTGTGCACAAATAAATTTCGGCCAAGCCACTTTTATACAAGTTCAAATTTTCTACGTACGTCCTTACGTACATACTCTGGAAATACGGGGTATAACAGGCTTAGGACGAGAACAACAAGAGGAGAGGGGAAGGATTGCAAGACTTAGAACACATTTGGATGATGAAGTCTTCAACAAAGGGAGGGGTATTTATAGGGAAGCCAAGGGCCAACCAATGGACAAGATCAAGCCATGTGCAAGGCAAGTGTAAGGCCTTGATCAAGCCAAGTGCACCCTAACCCCTACTCCACAAAACATGGCACAAAACAAGGCACAAAACAAGGCCAAAACAAGGCACAAAATAAGGGGCCAATCGGCCAAGGAGACGTGACCCAAATGGCCAACCCAACGTCCACTTGAGGGTGACAAGTGTCACCCTCTCGTTGGCCCAAAAATGTTCCGTCGCTCGGAAAAATCCGCAAAAATACAAAACGACATAGCCGGAATTTTCCCTTCGCAAGTTCTCAGAAAGCGTTTAGAAACACGACTCTAACCGGGTGTTGCGCACAAAATTTCGAACCTATGCCAAACTTTAAGTCTCAAATTGTCGTACGTACGTCTTTACGTATATACTCTGGAAATACGGGGTATAACACCACGCCAGGCAACTCGGGCCTAGAAGGGCAAGGCAGCCGAAGGAGCTGCGAGTAGAGTACAGAGATTTAGAAGGGCACAGGCCCAATCATCACCTGGGGTGATACTTCATGCGGGAGTTACGAGACGCCGCCAGCAGTGCAGAAGTTTGGCACGAGGCAGCGATTCCCATCGCGCCATGACATCTGGACTTTCGGCCCACGACTTGGAGCGAAAATATGGATTGGAAGGAGACGGCCTCACATTAGCAAGGACTTGGCAACAGAGAGTATTTTATGTGCCAGATACCAAGGATATTGATGATTATCTAAAGAAGGTTGTGAGAAGTAGCTCTTCGAGAATGAGCCAGCTTGCGTTCAGATTATGTGCAGTGGTGAGAGGTAGAGATCGACAGATTAAACAAGATCAGCAGAAGAGGGCCCGATTGGTAGGATCATTTGGTAACTCTCGAGGCGAACCGCCTCAGCAGCAGATTAGACATGCGCCTCCGCCAGTGCAGAGTGTCCCTCCACAGGGTTCAGTTTTTCCTCAGTGTTCACAGTGTGGCAGGCGTCATCCCGGGAAATGTCGTCTTTTTATTGGTGCTTGCTTTACTTGCGGCCGTCAGGGCCATATGGCGAGGGAATGTTCTATGAGGAAGGATGCAAGTAGGAGGACTCAGCCTACTAGACCAGTTGTGGATGCAGTGGTTCGGAGAGGAGGGGGTGTTAGCCAGGGGAGGCCACCCCCACCTCGGTGTGGCCGTTGTGGTCGATGTCATCGTGGGGAGTGTCGTGCTTCTGCGTCAGCTTGTTATGTTTGCGGCCAGCAGGGCCATTTTGCGAGAAATTGTCCAACCAGAGTTGGCGGGGATGTAGGGACTCAGCCTTCGGGATCAGTGGATAGTTCATCACCTTCCCCAGCTATGCGCCCAGCAGGGCGGGATTGATTAGAACGACCTAGGGGAAGTGCCGCGTAGATACAGGTATATCCTTAACCCTTTAGAGATTTATATGTGTAGCGAATATCTTAAGTATTATTTTCAGATAGCATTGTGTTAACTGTGATTGGGAATCATGATTAGTTAATCGGGAAAGATTGGGGGATAGAGAAAGTGGGAGCCTTAGAATGTATACGTAGAGACCTTAGAGGCGAGGCCATCTTTGGTAAAAGAATTATTTCGTGTTTGACCCTTATCGAGGTGCATAGTATACGTGAGATATTTTTGTGGGATGAATCCCTGAGTGTTGTGAAATGAAAGAGGGTAGTTGAGCTTAGAAGACCGCTAGGTTTTCGTACGTGATTAGTGAGATTGTTCCGAATCAGGGAGCTAGTGTTTTGCGCGTTGCCGGGTCGGGTTGAGGCCATGTGGCGGGTCGACCCGCGGCCTGTATGGTGGTGGGGTCAGTTTGTGGTGGTCCCACTTTGTGTTAGGATCACGAGGGTGTTAGGCCCAGGTTTAGTTAACCATTGTACGAGTTCGTGGATGTGTTCGACCAATAGTCGGGCCGATGGGGTCAACCCGTCTTATCTTTTAGTCAAACCGTGTACTCGGTAGTAAGTTGCGAGATGATTATTTCAAGAAGGTTGTAAGGCTGCACGGGGTGCCTACCTTCACCTTATGGCTGACAGGGGAGTCCAAATTACGGCTATTTCTTTTCTGGAAGAGTTACCAGGCAAGGTTAGGAACTCAGGTGAATCTCAGTGTCGCATTCACCCTCGGGCAAGTGGTTGGATTTCGGGAGTAGCTGTAAGGACTCTTCGCCTCTTGTTGAGTATGTATTTTATAGCTACCGTTTCAGTATTCGGGTGTCGCCGTTTGGAGCCTTTTTATAAGCGCTAGTGTAAGAGTGTCGATCGACTGATTCGATGTAAGCAAGGTGCAGATAGTTGGTTCGTACTTGTTCAGCAGGGCGTGGAAAGGGTGGAGCTTATCCAGAAGAGGTTATCGGCCAGTAGTCGGGAAGCGATGCGAAACATGGTAAGTTTTGATAAAGAGTTCGAGGATACGAGAAGGGTACGACGAGTAAAGGAAGAAGCGAGCATGTATTACAGGCATAAGTGTGATCATTTCGTTTGTAAAGAGTAGGTGCGAAGGGAGTATCTTTTAGACCTCGAGTAGGAGCTTTTGTGATAGAGGTGATTCCTCGTGGACTTGGAGATAAGTATGTGCGCTTGTTGTGTTGTGGCCAGGTGTGGCATGGTTGTTTCAGTAAGTATAGCAGTGAGGACTATACTGGCGTCTGTTTGTTTTGAGACTTAGAAGGAACATTCGGGACGAATGTTTCTAAGGAGGGGAGAATGTTATACCCCGTAGTTTCAGGGTATGTATGCGAGGACGTACGTACGAGAATACGACATTGAAATTGGAAAGGAAGAAAGAGGTGATTTTTCCACGGAAAAGTTTCCGGTTTTTGTGAAGGAAAAAGGTTCGTTAATGGGAATTGGATTCCCAGATTTGGTATTCGGACTTCTTGGAATATTAGAGAATTATGGAATTTTATTTTCGGAAATGGTCACGTGGGGCCCACGGGAGAAATTTACGGTTTTGTGGGGCCCACTTTGTTTTCGAGATTTTGGCCATTGTGGATATTTTCGGAAGATGAAATATTTTGGACGAGTAGGAGGGCGACACGTGTCACCCCCCCCCCCTAGGTGGCTTGGCCGAATTTCACTTTGTGCACAACACCCGATTAGAGTCGTTTTTCGACGAAACGTTTTACTAAACTCGCGTAGGGTAAATTCCGGCTATGTCCTTTATTATTTTTGCGGATTTTTCCGAGAGACGGAACATTTTGGACCAACGGGAGGGCGACACTTGTCACCCTCCAATTGATGGATGTGGGGCGGCATTAGGCCGAATTGGATGTCCAATTTTGTCTTGGAGTTGGTAGGATATTTTGTGTGCAAGTTGGCCAAGGACACTTGCCCTAATCTTGACCTTACACTTGCCTTGCACTTGGCATAATCTTGGCCATTGGTTGGCCATCCCTTGACCTATAAATACCCCTCTTGTGATGAAGAGTTCTTCATCCACATTTCACTTTCCAAGTCTTGAAAATCCCTCCCCTTTCTTGTTGAGTTTTCGTCCAACATCTCCCCCCCCCCCCTCTAAAGCAAGCCCTAGCCGAAACACTACCCCCCCTCCCTTGGTAGAAATATTGCCTTCTAGTATTGTTATAATGCCCAAATTACCCTAGCCCAAACCCCTTAGTACTTAGTTGAAGTTGTGAAGAACTTCTCAGGGTTCTTGAGCGCATGGAGCGTCTTGGAGTAGGAGCTAAACCTTGCTCAGGAGCGACTTTTATCTAGGATATTATTGGGCTTACCGAGGTAAATAACCTTATCCTCCTTTTGTAATTAGAAAATACATACTGTAGAAGTATAGGAATAAGTATAAATACTTAGAAGGATATTGAAGAATAGAATTGAACTGATATCACAGTAGAAGGGTTTAAAAGAAGAATAATAGAACTGTACTTACATAGGACTGTTTTCACAGTAGACTTGAGTAGCTCACCGGGTAGGGAAGTGCTGCCCAATTTTCCGTAGGATATAAAACCCTCTGCTTAGAACTGTTTACAGAATAGTCTGAACGTTGATAGACGTGTCTGACTATTATAGGCTAATTCTCTGCGCGCGACATATTCAACTTGGCAGGTGGATTTCGCCGAGAAGGTATGTGATTCTTCCTATCCTCTTGAGCATGATATTTTAAAGAATATGTATATAGTACGGTAGACGTACGTGTGTTAACTGAATAATAATTACGGCAATGTCTTCGGACTTAAGCCTGAATAATAATTACGGCAATGTCTTCTGACTTAAGCCTGAATAAAAAGAATCCGAAGTAGTTCAAAAGAATTAAGAAACCTTTTTAAGAGTAACACTTGGTTTTAAAAGCTTAAGAGTTATACTAGCTTTATGGGAAGTTAGGTATAGCGGCTTAAGAGTGATAAAAAGAATGATTTATTGATTTAAGAAAATAAGAGACTTGACTTAATTATACTAATGTGAAAAAGTGTGAAACCTCATTCGTGAGTAAATAGTATTTTTGGTTTTCAAAAGGAATGATGTTTTACCGATCAGAATGAATGTCGAACAAACCACAGCAGCGCTAATAAAGGGAAATGTTTTGACTAATAAAGTATTATTAAAACCAGTAGAAACTTCCATCTGCATAGGAGCTAAGATGAGACAAAATGATATTACATTTCCTAGATCATGGCTGCTGTAATAAGATTGTTATGAACAATAATAACCTACTCACACATAAGGTATATGTTTCTCAAATTGTTTTAAAGGATTAAAACTACGAACTACGAAACCTTTCGAAAATGAGAAACTTGAGTAATTGAAATTAGGCAAACTTGAGCGTTGGGAAAAGAATGTTGTTACTTGATTTTACAAAGAGAAGTGTTCTGATTTACTTCAAAAGATAATCACTCTATTTTTATACTACGTGTATTGTGTGACTTTTGTGAAAGAAACGGATCTTTTAAAAGAGTAATACATGAAGTACTTTGGGGCTAAAAACCCGAACTTGTTAACATAATGTAGAAAGTACCTTGTGTGAATAACTTGATTGTATTGATTTGTGATAGTCTTGTAATACTTTCTTGTTGACTTGATAAGTAAACATGTTAGGATGCTACGTGAGTTAGTATCTTGTGATATTTGTGTAAAGGGGTTTTCCCTTGTTGTGCTTAGGTTGTTTAACGATAAGCTGTTATGTTGATATTATATCACTCATGATTCCGGGGGTTAAGCCGCCTCCGACGCGGGTAGACTCAGCGGTCTAGTGACCTATGATTCGAGAATACCTTATGCAGTGCAGATGACCTATGCGGAATCGCGGGAGTTCCGTGTTAGTATCGACCTTGTGGTCATGCGGTCTTTGTGGCGCTACGCGACGGCGAGTCCAGACGCTGCTGGGAGTAGCTACCCTCGATGCGGGAATACCTCATGCGGGCCATTGGAGTGGCCCATGCGAGCTACGGAAGTTCCGGGGCTAGACGCGCGCATTAGATATCGCGCGAGTGGCCAGCTTTGATCATGTGACGGTCTAGACAGATCTCATGATACAGTTTACGACCTTGTTTGTACCGTGGGTTTTAGTAGTCGGCTATGCCTTCGTACTTACCCCGTACGGTTTTATGATGACTCTGAGGGCGTGAGTCCCTGACTTGACGTGGATCGCTAATTATTGTGAATCGTAGTTTTGGTTATCAGACATGTCTCCTGCTTTATCTAGACTGCTATGAGTTCATTTACGATTTTCGATTCACATACTTGGTACTGTCTTGACCTCCTTCGGGGCCGCGTTCATGCCGCAGTAAAGGTACTCCTACCGTTGATCCCGTTCTTAGGATCACCGTTTGGCGTTTGGGAAAGCTCCGTTTCTCCGGAGTCTTAGCATTTTGGTATGGTCCCCTGTCGTTGTAGATATTTGCATTCAGGGGTATGGCGGGGCCCTGTCCCGCCATTGTTGTTTTAAACTCTTAGAGGTCTGTAGACCTGTTGTAAGGTTGGGATGTAACTGTTCATTTTGGGGTACTTATATACATATATGCCGAAAGAAAACTTTTTCCCAGAAACTGTGTCTTATTTATACTGTTTCATATCTTGGTTGTTTTATATTCCGCTGATTTCTCTGATGTATGACTACTTGGGTGCCCGGGTAAGGCACCAGTCACGGGCCCCGGAACGGGTCGTGACATATGCCTTATATGAGTGTAGGTTATTCTTATTCATAATCAATCTTATTAAGCAGCCATGATCTAGGAAATGTAATATCATTTTGTCTCATCTTAGTCTCTATGCAGATGGAGGTTTCTACTGGTTTTAATAATACTTCATTATTCATTACATTTTCCTTTATTAACGATGCCGTGGTTTGTCGATACTCATTCTGATTTCCGAAATCAGTAAAACATTATTCCTTTTAAAACCAAGTACCCATTACTCACGAATGAGGTTTCACAACTTCATATTAATACAATTAAGTCAAGTTTCTTATCTTTTACGATTAAGTCTCTTAACTTCTAAAGATCAGTAAACCATTCTTTTTATCTCTCTTAAGACGTTATACCTAACTTCCCATAAAGCTAGTATAACTCTTATGTTTTCAAAACCAAGTATTACTCTTCTTCAAAAAAAAGGTTTCTTATTTCTTTTGAAATACTTCAAGATTCTTATTATCACACATTCGGTCAGTTATAAGTCAAATGAGTTATCTTTTAAAAACCACAAAGCATTTCTTACTTACATAAGGCTGTTATAACCAACTTCCCATAAAGTCGTTATAACACTTTATGTTTTAAACCAATCAAATACATTTAACACATGTACGTCTACCGTACTACATAGTTATACACATATCATGCTAGAAAAGATAGGAAGAGGTTCACATACCTCGCGACGATTATCGACTAATAGCAAAATGCTCCAAGTACCTCAAACCGTCGGCTACTCCTTAAGCCTAGTAGATCACGCCGTACGTAGCACTTCAACCTATAAGGCCACAAGGCGCTTATTAATCTTCTAAACACACGGTTCCCATACTCTACGTAAAATTCGCAAGACCTCCCCACCCCCGCCGCGTAAATCTCCTCCTCTATCGAGGCCGGCTACCAAGCCAACCAGTGGGGTTATACGCCTAATCCGACGTGTACAATTCTACTACACAAGAAACTACACAAGTCTATGTCTGATACACCCTATGTAATTACAGTTCAGTTCTTTTCTTTAAATTCAGGCTTAAGTCAAAAGACATTGCCACAATACTAAGTTCAGTTCTATATATAGTATACTCCAACTATATATTACAACGACGTGTAATTTCCAATTACCAAAGGGGGACAAGATTATTTACCTCGATAAGCCCAAAATTATCCGAGATAAAAGTCGATCCTGAGCAAGGTTTAGCTCCTACTCCGTGCGCTCCAAACAACCCTTAGAAGTTCTAACCAACTTCTACTTACATACTTCAACCAACTATGAAGATTTCCTTAGGGTTTCGGTTTGAGACTAAAAGGACAAAAGGTAGTATTTCCGGGCTCTACGTATAGAGGTAACTTTGGAATACTACAAGGTATAAGGCCAAGGTATTTTGGGCATTATAACAATACTTGGAGAGTATTTCACAACCAAGGGGGGAGGGTATCTCACGAGAACAACTCCAAGGGAAGGGGGGGTGTTCTCGGCTAAGGCTACACAAAGGGGTAGGGGTTTCTCGGCCAAGGGCCTTTACTAGGGAGGGGGGGCTCTTGGACGAGAGTCAACAAGAGGGAGGAGAGGGTTTCAAGACTTATACAAAGTGAGGAGTGGATGAAGAAGTCTTCACTTCAAGGGGTATTTATAGGCCAAGCAAAGGCCAACCAATGGCCAAGATCAAGCCATGTGCAAGGCAAGTGTAAAGCCATGATCAAGCCAAGTGCACCCTAACCCTACTCCACAAAACACTCCACAAAACAAGCCACAAAACAAGGCACAAATCAAGGCCATAAAGTAGCCCACTTCGTCCCGGGTTGCCGCTCTAGCTTTCCAATGTGAGGGTGACACATGTCACCCTCCCGTTGGTCCAAAATGTTCCGTCTCTCGGAAAAATCCGCAAAAATTAAAAAGGACATAGCCGGAATTTTCCCTACGAAAGCTGTGGAAACGTTTCGTCGAAAAACGACTCTAACCGGGTGTTGTGCACAAAATTCGAACCTTGACTAACTTTAAGGCTCAAATTTCTACGTACGTCCTTACGTACATACTCTGGAAATACGGGGTATAACATCGTCAATCGGGTGTACCCTAGATGGATCCCCGATACATCTCCTCAGCATAGAAACATGAAACACCGGATGTACTGCCTCCAGATCGGACGGCAGATCCAACTCGTAGGCAACCTTGCCTACCCTGCGGACAATCTGAAACGGCCCAATATACCTTGGGCTGAGTTTCCCCTTCTTCCCGAATCTCATCACACCCTTCATGGGTGACACCTTTAGGAAAACCCAATCATGAACCTCGAACTCCAGATGCCGACGACGATGATCTGCATATGACTTCGCCGACTCGAGTCGCCAAGAACCTCTCTGGATAAGCTTCACCTTATCCACCGCCTGCACCAAATCTGGTCCCACTAGCTGCACCTCGCCCACATCGAACCAACCTATAGGCGATCTGCACTTCCTCCCATACAAGGCCTCATAAGGCGCCATCTGAATACTGGAGTGGTAGCTATTTGTTATACCCCGTATTTCCGGAGTATGTACGTGAGGACGTACGTACAAAAGTTTAGCCTTAAAGCTTAGGCCTTGGACGTTTTTTTGGGCACAACTCGCAAAACGAATAGTTTTCCGACGAAACGTTTCCACAGCTTTCGTAGGGTAAATTCCGGCTATGTCATTTCTAATTTTTGCGGATTTTTCCGAGAGACGAAACATTTTGGACCAACGGGAGGGCGACACTTGTCACCCTCCAATTGATGGATGTGGGGCGGCATTAGGCCGAATTGGATGACCATTTTTGTCTTGGAGTTGGTAGGATATTTTGTGTGCAAGTTGGCCAAGGACACTTGCCCTAATCTTGACCTTACACTTGCCTTGCACTTGGCATAATCTTGGCCATTGGTTGGCCATCCCTTGACCTATAAATACCCCTCTTGTGATGAAGAGTTCTTCATCCACAAAAGCCTTCCAAGTCTAAAATCCTTCCCTCTCCCTTAAGCCTCTTTTCGTCCAAACACCTCCCCCCCCTTTGGAGAAGCTTAGCCGAGGCTACCCCCCCTAGCCTAGCCGAAATCTACCCCCCCTCCCTTGGTAGAAAAGTTGCCTTCTAGTATTGTTATAATGCCCAAAATACCCTAGCCCAAATCCCTTAGTACTTAGTAGAAGTTGTGAAGAACTTCTAAGGTTTCCTTGGAGCTATCGGAGCGTACAACTTAGGAGCTAAGCCTTGCTCCGGATCGACTTTTATCTAGGATATTATTGGGCTTACCGAGGTAAATAATCTTGTCCTTCTTTTGTAATTAGAGAATACATACTGTAGTAGTATAAGAATAAGTATTAAATACTTAGAAGAATATTACAGAATAGAATTGAATCATATCACAATGAAGGGTTTAAAAGAAGAATAATTGAACTATACTTACTTAGGACTGTTTTCACAGTAGACTTGAGTAGCTCACCGGGTAGGGAAGTGCTGCCCGATTTTTCGTAGGATATAGAACCCTCTGCTTAGAACTGTTTACAGAGTAGTCTAGACGTTGATAGACGTGTCTGACTATTATAGGTTGATTCTCTGCGCGCGACATATTCAACTTGGCAGGTGGTTTTCGCCGAGAAGGTATGTGATTCTTCCTAAAGCATGATATTTTAAAATATATATATAGTACGGTAGACGTACACGTGTTAACTGAATAATACTTACGGCAATGTCTCGCGACTTAAGCCTGAATAATACTTACGGCAATGTCTCGCGACTTAAGCCTGAATAATAAGGATCTGAAAGCATTTCAAAAGATTACTGAATCATTTTTAACAGAAGAGAACTAATTGGTTTTTAAAACAGAAGCTTAAGAGTTATACTAGCTTTATGGGAAGTTAGGTATAACCACTTAAGAATGATAAAAGAAACAGTTTGCCTATGTGTTTATAATAGACTTATATTGATTTGTGAAAAGAATAAGATGGTTTGATAAGTAGACATGATATGATGCTATGTGTGTTAGTGTCTTGTAACGTTTGTGTAAGAGAGTATTCTTGTTGTGCTTATGTTGTTTAACGATAAGCTGTTAGGTTAGTGTAATATCACTCACCTCTTGACATATTACCGGGGTTGGCGCCTCCGATGCGGGTAGACTCAGTGATGCAGGACCATGATTCGAGAATACCTCATGCGGGTCCAGGGGACCTATGCGGAGCTACGAGAGTTCCAGGTTAGTATGCGGGGTTATACCTCATGCGGTCTATGTGGCCATGCGGACTACGAGTCCAGGACGATGCCGAGGAGTAGCTACCCTCGATGCGGGGTTATATACCCTATGCGGGCCTATGTGAGTGGCCTATGCGGACTACGGAGTCCGAGATTAGGCTTGCATGGTGATACTACGCAATTGGCCCTGCCCGATCATTCGCGACCTAGAAAAGACTATTCTGATTTACCTATTGTTGCTCTTGTTTATGATGTGGCACTATGTGCGGTTACCTTGGTTGTTACATATATGTAAACTGATTTTAAAAAATGATATGTCTTCATTTAAGTACTTTACAGTTTCGCATACTTAGTACCTGTTGTACTGACCTCCTTCGGGGGGCTGCGTTCATGCCGCAGGTAAGGGCAAGCAGGTGCTAGATCCGCATCCTTAGGATCTTTTGCGTTGGTGTCAGGAGCTCCATCTTCTCCGGAGGCTCTACTTTTGGGTATGCTCTCCCTGTTGTAATTAGTTTTGTACAGTCAGGGTATGGCGGGGCCCTGTCCCGCCATAGTTGTTTACTTTCCTAGAGGTCTGTAGTCCTATTGTACATTTGGGATGTAACTGCAAAAACTTGGGTTATATGTATATATGCCGAAAGGCCAGCTTTTCTTCAGATAAACTGTGTCTCATTTTACAACTGTTTCATGTCTTGTTTTTATATTCCGCTGATTACTCTGATGTATGACTACTTGGGTGCCCGGGTAAGGCACCAGTCACGGGCCCCGGAACGGGTCGTGACAAAAGTGGTATCAGAGCAGTTAATCCTCGGAAAGTGTCTACAGACCGTATCTAGTAGAGTCTTGATTATCGGTGTGTTGTGCACCACACCAATAATCAGGAGGCTATAGGATATTTAGGATTGGTTTCCATTCTTCTCATTCTGAGATCGTGCCTTAGAGCTGTGTTATAAGTCGGACCCTTCTAACGTATCCCTTTTTCTGTAACAGTTATGCCTCCACGTAAGGCAACCCGGGCCCAGAAGGGCAAGGCAGCCGAGGGAGCTGCTAGTGGGACACCTAGAGTCACGAGGGCTCGGGCCCAGTCTATACCAGAGACGGCGAGTTCTACGACGCCGCCGACCCCAGGAGGGTTTAGGGCCGCAGCAGCGGCTGATGAGACCACAGTACCTACACCTCCAGTCCCACAGCCTGGAGCAGATGAGATGGGTTACAGAGAGATGGCCCGCCATCGCGGGATCGTGGCCAGACATGAGGACAGGCTGGATGCGGCAGTTCCAGCCCCAGTCGTACCCGTGGTTCACCCGAGGGCAGAGAGTTTGAGGCTACGAGACTTCCTGAGTTGTAGCCCGCCAGAGTTTTACGGGTCGAGGCCGGAGGATGATCCGCAGGAGTTCATCCGTCAGCTACAGAGGATTTTGAGAGTGATCAGGGCGTCGGAGACCGAGTCCGTGATCTTTGGTTCACATAGGCTGCGTGATACCGCAGTCGATTGGTTTGATTCGTGGGAGTTATCCCGGGGAGAGCACGCGTCCCCAGCTACTTGGGATGAGTTCTCAGAGGCTTTCCTCACTCACTTCTTGCCTCCACAGATGAGGAGGGCGCGGGCTGATAGATTTTTACTGCTGAGACAGAGGGGACGCACAGTCAGGGAGTACAATGTCGAGTTCGATTCTTTGGCTCGATATGTCCCAGCATTGGTAGCAGATATGGAGGATAGGGTGCACCGCTACGTCACCGGGCTAGATGACTATATGGCCGAGTCTTGTGCGGGTGTTTCTTCAGCCGGGTATGGACATTACCCGCATGAAGGCTCATGCTCTTGGATGCGAGGCGTAGAGACCGACGGGTTGTGACAGCAGCAGCAGAAGACCAGACAGCGAGGTCTTTTGGTGGCTATCGTGGTGGCGGCCTCGGCGAATCGAGATTTGCACCACGCCGGCTCGGAGCACTCGCACCGCGCCCTCGACAACCAGGATATTCGAGGGCGCACCAGGCCCGGGGCTTCGAGCGTCCAGAGCGGCGAGAATCGCCGACGGGACCACCCACGGTGTGGCCGATGCGGTAGATCCCACCGAGTTGTGGTGCCGCTACGGGAGCTTGTTTGATTGTGGCCAGCAGGTCACTATGCGAGGAATCGACCAAGGCGATCGATGGTAAGTCGACTAATCGCTCGATACCACTTTTGTCACGACCAACCCGCCCGTGATCGTGCCTACCGGGCACCCTAGTGATACGACATCGAGAGAAAATCGTGAAATAAAAACATGAATATGAATTAAGAGACAAGATAAATAAGCAAAGCAACCAAAACAGCTTGCCTTCATCATATATACATAAATACCCAACGGTTATCCTTTTACAAACCACGCCACAACAAATGTTACTGCACTTAAGATTTTTACAACGGCTATGACGGACAGGCCCCGCCATACCGAATGTAAAAGAATCTCTGCACTCGAGTACATACCAAAAGATAAGCCTCCAAGAAATGGGCTTCCTAACACGCTGAATCGTGATCCTATGAGCGGATCCACAACCGATGTACTTCCACTGCAGATTGAACGCACGGCCAGAGGTCGATAACAGTACCAAGTATGTGAAATCAGAAAGCGTAAATGAAATCATAATAGTCTATATAAAGCGGAGACATGTATGATAACCGGATGAAATACGTGTCCTCGCCATCTCGTGGGACTCGGTGTAATCGGATGAAATACGTGTCCTCGCCATCTCGTGGGACTCGGTGTATAATCGGATGGAATACGTGTCCTCGCCATCTCGTGGGACTCGGTGTATAATCAAATGGAATACGTGTCCTGCCATCTCGTGGGACTCGGTGTATAATCAAATGAAATCGTGTCCTCGCCATCTCGTGGGACTCGGTGTAGAATCGTTCACAACAAATCAACCGGCCCTCCATCGAGAGACGCGGGGTACAGAAATACAACAAAGGCTATCACAACAAGCATAGGCAAGTTTTCACAACAACAAGTATAGGCAAGCTTCACGACAACAAGCATAGGCAAGCTTCACGACAACAAGCATAGGCAAGTTATACACAACTCAAAGTACTTTCATTTTATGCCAAAGTTCTGGTTTTAACCCTAAGGTACTACGTACGTTAAATTACTTTTAAAGATCCATTTCTTTTACAAAGGTCACCCGATACCCGTAGTATAAAAAAATAGAGTGACTAACATCGTTAAGTAAACCAAAATGCTTTTCCTTTGTAAAATCAAGTAACAACCTTATTTTCCAAACGTTCAAGTTTGCCTAATTTCAAATGCTCAAGTTTCTCATTTTAGAAAAGGTTTCGTAGTTCATAGTTTTAATCCTTTAAACATAATTCTCCTTTAAACGTTTTGAGAAACATATGCCTTATAGGTGAGTAGGTTATTCTTGTTTATAAACAATCTTATTAAGCAGTCATGATCTAGGAAATGTAATATCATTTTGTCTCATCTTAGCTTCTATGCAGATGGAGGTTTCTACTGGTTTTAATAATACTTCATTAGTCTTTACATTTCCCTTTATTAACGTTGCAGTGGTTTGTCGATACTTAGTCTGATTTCCGAAATCAGTAAAACATTATTCCTTTTAAAACCAAGTACTCATTACTCACGAATGAGGTTTCACACTTTTAACAAAATTCATATTAATACCATTAAGTCAAGTCTCTTATCTTCTAAAAATCAGTAAACCATTCTTTTTATCACTCTTAAGACGTTATACCTAACTTCCCATAAAGCTAGTACAACTCTTATGTTTTCAAAGCCAAGTATTACTCTTCTTTAAAAAAAGGGTCTTTTGGAACACTTCAAGTTCTTTGTTACTACACATCAAATCGTTATAAGTCAAATCGGTTATCCTTTGAAACCACAAAGCGGTTTCTTACCTACATAAAGTCGTTATAACCAACTTCCCATAAAGCCGTTATAACACTTTATGTTTCAAACCAATCAAATACATTAAACACGTACGCTCTACCGTACTACATAGTTATACACATATCATGCTAGAACAGATAGGAAGAGGTTCACATACCTCGCGACTATTACCGACTAATAGCAAAGCGCTCAAGTACCTCAAACCGCTCGGCTACACCTTAAGCCAAGTACCACGCCACACGTAGTATTTCAACCTATAGAGGCCACAAGGCGCTATTAACATCTTAGATCTCAATGTAGAATATCTTACGTAAAATTCGGCGACTCTCCTCCCCGCAACAAGCAGAAATCTCCTCTCTATCGAGGCCGGCTACCAAGCCAACGGGGTTTGCACGTCTAACCGGACGCGCATAATTCTACTCACGAATACTACAAGCTTCATCAGAATACAAACCCTATGTAATTACGATTCGGTTCTTCTTTATATTCAGGCTTAAGTCAAAAGACATTGCCGTAAGTATTATTCACGCTTAAGTCAAAAGACATTGCCGCACAACTATGTTCAGTTCTATGTATAGTATACTCAACTATATACTCCTACAACATGTAATTTCCAATTACAACAGAAGGTCAAGAATGTTTACCTCGATAAGCCCAAAATTATCCGAGTTTATATGTCGATCCTGAGCAAGGTTTAGCTCCTACTCCGTGCGCTCCAACCCGCTCCAACCAACCCTTAGAAGTTCTAACCAACTTCTACTTAACACTTCAACCGACTATGAAGGTTTTTCCTTAGGGTTTCGTTTTGTGATCGAGGAAGTATAATAGTATTTTCTGGCTTTTGTATAAAAGGGTACTTTGGAAAGTACTACAAGGTATATGGGATAAAGTATTTGGGCATTATAACAATACTAGGAGAGTATTTCTATACCACAAAATGGGTATTATACTAAAACAACTAGGCTAGGGGTACCCTGCTAGGGAACCACAAAGGCAGGGGGGGTTCGGCCGAGGGCCTTCAAGAGGGGGGGAGAGGGGTGGTGTTTGGACGAGAACAAGGTTGAGGGAGAGGGAGGGATTTTTGAGACTTAGATAGATTGCTCAAGTTTGGATGAAATAACTCTTCAACTTAGAGGGGTATTTATAGGTCAAGGAATGGCCAACCAATGGCCAAGATCCATCCAAGTGTTAGGCAAGTGTAAGGCCAAGATTAAGCCATGTGCTACCTTATCCATCTACACAAAATATCCTACCTAACCCTTGACCAAAATTTCAACACAAAAAACGTGCAAGACTAGCCCATTTGCCGTCCAACCTCTTCCAATGTGAGGGTGACACATGTCACCCTCCCGTTGGTCCAAAATGTTACGTCTCTCGGAAAAATCCGCAAAAATTAAAAATGCCATAGCCGGAATTTTCCCTACGAAAGCTGTGGAAACGTTTCGTCGAAAAACGACTCCTAACGGGTGTTGTGTACAAATTTCGAAACTTGCCTAACTTAAGGCTCAAATTATTATACGTACGCCCTCACGTACATACTCTGGAAATACGGGGTATAACATTCTTCCCCCCTTAGAAACATTCGTCCCGAATGTTCCTTCTCAGTCTCAAAACAACACGTGCCGGTATAGCCTTCACTATTATACTTACGAAACCAAACATGCCACACCTGGCCACAAAAATAACATGCGCGCGAAAACCCAAATCCAAGCCAACAAGGAATCACCTCTGTCTCACAAAAGTTCCCACCAAGGTCTAAAAAATATAATCCCTTCGCACCTTCATTTCTCAAAAGAAACGATCACACACGTTCACTTCTCCCCTATCTCGTTGTACCCTTCTCGAACACTCGAACTCTTTCTAGTATCCGTACCATACTTCCGTCAACGTTTCTGTTTTCCAACCCTTGGAGTTACTACCTCCAAACTTGGTCATCTTACTAACCTAGATTTCATCTTCGGCCATTCTAGGCCTTCACGAACTGATTTCGATCGAACGTATCCACGAACTCATACGATGGTCATCTAAACTGGGCCTAGCACCTCGTGACTCGCCACCGGGCGGACCACCCAGAGCTGACCCCACCTCGAAACAGGCCGCGGGTTGGCCCGCAACATGGCCCCAACCCGACCCACTGTCGCGCCAACTCTTGCTCCTCGACACGGAACAATCTTGCTAAATCACATCATGAAAGATACCACTTTCATTTACCCAACCCAGGGACTTATCACACAATACATTCTAGGCATAAAATGCACTCTGACAAGGATCACTCGCAAAATCTTGTACTCAAGACGGCCTTACATCTAAGGTCTCAACTGTAATATTCTAAGGTTCATCATTTTCTCACCCCCAGGCTTACCCTTTTCACCAACCAGGTTCCTAAATCACATTTTAGCACAAAGCTATCCGAACATAACACTTAACACATTAACATAACATCAAAACATACAAGCCTCTAGAGGGTTAAGGATATACCTGTAGCTACCGCTCCACTCTAATCATAAGCCTGCCAGTGCATGCATTAGAAGGCGATGAACACGCCATCGATCCGTGGTGAGTCATTCTGTTTGCATCCTTCCTACTAGGACGGTTTCTCGTCATATGGCCCTGACGGCCGCAGGAAAAACAAGCACCAGTAAAAAGACGACATTCCCCGGGATGACGTCTGCCACATCGTACACCGAGGAAAACTCGAACCCGATGGCTAGAACCCATGTATATCTGCGGAACCGAAGCCTGGAGCTCGACCGGCTCCCGAATACCTGAGCGCCCCGACGATCGCGGGGACCACTGCATCGGTGGAGGTACATAACTAGATCAGCTGAGGCGGTCCGCCTCGAAAGTTACCAAAGAACCTGCTGCTACGCCCTCTTCTGCGATCTCGGTCATTCCGTCGACCTCTCCGTGCCTCGCATCCTGGTGCATGAGCTTGCATGCGGGCAATGTCCATGCCCGGTGAAGAGCTACACCGTACAAGCCTCGCTAAGTAATCATCCAGCCGGTGACGTGGCGGTGTACTCATCCTCCATATCGGCTACTACATGGAACATACCGAGCTAATGAGTCGAACTCACATTGTACTCTCTAACAGTCCGCCCGCCCCGCCTCAACGCGTCAAAAATGGCCGCCCGAGCCCTTCATCTGTGGAGGCAAGAAATGTGCAAGAAATGCCCTCGAGAACTCGTCCCAAATCGCTGGAAGTGCATGCTCTTCGGGCCGATAGCCTCACGAATCAAACGATCAATCTGCGATCACGCGGTGATGCGAACCCAATACCACCGACTCGCCTCGAGGCTCGATCACTCTCATGATCCGTAGTCGGATAAACTCCCGAGGTCATCTCGGCTCTCGATCCATAGAACACTGGCGGGCTCTGACTCGAAAGTCCGTAGCCTTAAACCGCTCGCTCGGGGGTGAACTACGGGTGCTACTGGGACTGGAACTGCTGCATCCAGCCTATCCTCATATCTGGCCACGACCCTGGCCAGTAACTGGGCCATCTCCTTGTACCCCATCTCATCTACTCCGGGCTGTGGGACCGAGGCTCGTGTATCAGAGTCTCGGCAGCCACCGCTGCGCTTAAACTCTGGTCTTTGGCGGTGTCGTGAAACTTGCCGTCGGAAGCACTGCTCGAGCACCGGCGCTCGCCCTCGTACTCCTCTGTATCTCACTAACAGCTCCCTCGACTGCCTTGCCCATCTGGGCCTGAGTTGCCTTACGCGGAGGCATAACTGGTAAAGGAAAGGAATACGTCAGAGGGGTCCAACTTATCACACAGCTCTAGGGCACGATCTCAGAATGAGAAGAATGGAAACCAATCCTAAATGTCCTATAGCCTCCTGATTATAGATGTGGTGCACAACACACCGATAATCAAGACTCTACTAGACACGGTCTGTAGACACTTTCCGAGGACTAACTGCTCTGATACCACTTTTGTCACGACCGAACCGGGCGTGGTCGTGCCTTACCGGCACCCTAGTGATACGACATCGTAGAAAATCAGCGGAAATAAAAACATGAATATGAATTAAGAGACAAGATAAATAAACAAAGCAACCAAAGCGGTTGCCTTCATCATATATACATAAATACCCGACGGTTATCCTTTTTACAAACCCCGCCACAACAAATATTCTGACCTCTAAGATTTGTACATGGCTATGACGGACAGGCCCGTCATACCTTTGAATGTAAAAGAATCTATGACTGTGGTAACATACCAAAAGATAAGCCTCCGAAGAAATGGGGCTTCCCGACACGCTGAACTGTGATCCTATGAGCGAGGATCCACAACCGATGTACTTCCACCTGCGGCATGAACGCAGCCCCCGAAGGAGGTCAGTACAACAGGTACCAAGTATGTGAAACTGTAAAAGACTGTAAATGAAATCATAATAGTCTATATAAAGCAGGAGACATGTATGATAACCAGATGAAATACGTGTCCCTGCCCATCTCGTGGGACTCGGTGTAGAATCAGATGAAATACGTGTCCCTGCCCATCTCGTGGGACTCAGTGTATAATCAGATGGAATCGTGTCCTGCCCATCTCGTGGGACTCGGTGTATAATCAAATGGAATACGTGTCCACCCATCTCGTGGGACTCGGTGTATAATCAAATGAAATCGTGTCCTGCCATCTCGTGGGACTCGGTGTAGAATCGTTCACAACAAATCAACCGCCTCCATCGAGACGCGGGTACAAAAATACAACAAAGGCTATCACAACAAGCATAGGCTTTCACAACAACAAGTATAGGCAAGCTTCACGACAACAAGCATAGGCAAGCTTCACGACAACAAGCATAGGCAAGTTATACACAACTCAAAGTACTTTCATTTTATGCCAAAGTCCGGTTTTAACCTAAGGTACTACGTGCGTTAAATTACTTTTAAAGATCCATTTCTTTTACAAAGGTCACCCGATACGTAGTATAAAAAAATAGAGTGACTAACATCGTTAAGTAAACCAAAATGCTTTTCCTTTGTAAAATCAAGTAATGACCTTATTTTCCAAGCGTCAAGTTTGCCTAATTTCAAATGCTCAAGTTTCTCATTTTAGAAAAGGTTTCGTAGTTCATAGTTTTAATCCTTTAAACATAATTCTCCTTTAAACGTTTTGAGAAACATATGTCTTATAGGTGAGTAGGTTATTCTTGTTTATAAACAATCTTATTAAGCAGTCATGATCTAGGAAATGTAATATCATTTTGTCTCATCTTAGCTTCTATACGGATGGAGGTTTCTCTTGGTTTTAATAATACTTCATTAGTCTTTACATTTCCCTTTATTAACGCTGCCGTGGTTTGTCGATACTTATTCTGATTTCCGAAATCAGTAAAACATTATTCCTTTTAAAACCAAGTACTCATTACTCACGAATGAGGTTTCACAAGTTTAACAAAATTCATATTAATACCATTAAGTCAAGTCTCTTATCTTCTAAAAATCAGTAAACCATTCTTTTTATCACTCTTAAGACGTTATACCTAACTTCCCATAAAGCTAGTACAACTCTTATGTTTTCAAAGCCAAGTATTACTCTTCTTTAAAAAGGGTATTTTTGGAACACTTCAAGTTCTTTGTTACTACACATAAAATCCGTTATAAGTCAAATCAGTTATCCTTTGAAACCACAAAGCATTTTCTTACCTACATAAAGCTGTTATAACCAACTTCCCATAAAGCCGTTATAACACTTTATGTTTCAAACCAATCAAATACATTAAACACATGTAAGTCTACCGTACTACATAGTTATACACATATCATGCTAGAACAGATAGGAAGAGGTTCACATACCTCGCGACGATTACCGACTAATAGCAAAGCGCTCCAAGTACCTCAAACCGTCGGCTACACCTTAAGCCAAGTAGACCACGCCACACGTAGTATTTCAACCTATAGAGGCCACAAGGCGCCTATTAACATCTTAGATCTCAATGTAGAATATCTTACAGAAAATTCGGCGACCTCCCCGCACAACGGCGTAAATCTCCTCTCTATCGAGGCCGGCTACCAAGCCAACGAGGGGGTTTGCGTCTAACCGGACGTGCATAATTCTACTCACGTGAATACTACACAAGCTGCATCTGATACAAATCCTATGTAATTACAGTTCAGTTCTCTTCTTTAAATTAAGGCTTAAGTCGCAAGACATTGCCGTAAGTATTATTCAGGCTTAAGTCAAAAGACATTGCCGCACAACTATGTTCTATGTATAGTATACTCAACTATATACTCCTACAACATGTAATTTCCAATTACAACAGAAGGTCAAGAATGTTTACCTCGATAAGCCCAAAATTATCCGAGTTTATATGTCGATCCTGAGCAAGGTTTAGCTCCTACTCCGCGCGCTCCAACCCGCTCCAACCAACCCTTAGAAGTTCTAACCAACTTCTACTTAACACTTCAACCGACTATGAAGGTTTTCCTTAGGTTTCGTTTTTGTGAATGAGGGAAGTATAATAGTATTTTCTGGGCTTTTGTATAAAAAGGGTACTTTGGAAAGTACTACAAGGTATATGGGCTAAAGTATTTGGGCATTATAACAATACTAGGAGAGTATTTCTATACCACAAAAATGGGTATTATACGAAAACAACTAGGCTAGGGGTACCTCTGGCTAGTGGCACCACAAAGGCAAGGGGTTCGTGAGGGCCTTCAAGAGGGAGGGGTGGTGTTTGGACGAGAACAAGGTTGAGGAGAGGAGGGATTTTGAGACTTAGATAGATTGCTCAAGTTTGGATGAAATAACTCTTCAACTTAGAGGGTATTTATAGGTCAAGGAATGGCCAACCAATGGCGAAGATCCATCAGTGTTAGGCAAGTGTAAGGCCAAGATTAAGCCATGCTACCTTATCCATCTACACAAAATATCCTACCTAACCCTTGACCAAAATTTCAACACAAAAACGTGCAAGACTAGCCCGTTTGCCGTCAACCTCTTTCCAATGTGAGGTGACACATGTCACCCTCCCGTTGGTCCAAAATGTTACGTCTCTCTAAAAATCCGCAAAATTAAAAATGCCATAGCCGAATTTTCCTACGAAAGTAATGGAAGCGTTTAGTCGAAAACGACTCTAACGGGTGTTGTGTACAAATTTCGAAACTTGCCTAACTTAAGGCTCAAATTATTATCGTCGCCTCACGTACATACTCTGGAAATACGGGGTATAACATTCTTCCCCCCTTAGAAACATTCGTCCCGAATGTTCCTTCTCAGTCTCAAAACAACACGTGCCGGTATAGCCTTCACTATTATACTTACGAAACCAAACATGCCACACCTGGCCACAAAAATAATGTCACGACCCGATTCCGGGCCCGTGACTGGTGCCTTACCCCGGGCACCCTAGTGATACAACATCAGAGTAATCAGCGGAACATAAAACGATACAAGACATATTATGAAATATGAAACAATAATCTGAGAAAAACTTGCCTTTCGGCATATATATAAATAACAACTTTTTCAACATGAACAGTTTAATCCTTTTTACAAACCCTGCCCACAACAGTACTACAGACCTCTACGAATGATATGACAACAACGACGGGACAGGGCCCCGTCATACCCCTGAATATAAGCACCTACAACAACAGGGGACTATACCAAGATAAGCCTCCGGAGAAACGGAGCTTTCCCAAACGCTGAACTGTGACCCTAAGAGCGAGGATCAACGACTGGTGTACCTTTACCTGCGGCATGAACGCACCCGGGCGAGGTCGATCTGAAATGTAGTATGTGAAACTGAAAATAAATACTGTAAATGAAATCATAGTAGTCTATACAAAGCAGGAGACATGTATGATAACCAAACTACAGTTTACAATAAATAAGCAGTCATGTCAAGCCAGGGACTCACGCCCTCAAAGTCATCACTCAATAATAACTATGGGTCTCACGCCCACAACATCAATCATGCCCGTGGAATACCTTCCTCACTGCCGGCAGTCTATGATATAAAAGCACCAAGGAATACACATGAACACCAGGTCCCACCTGTGTCCAAATAAAGCGATGCAGGTAAATGCGAAGGCATAGCCGACTACTAACACCCACGGACTAACAAGGTCATAAAGCGTATCATGATATCTGTCTGCACGTCACATGATCAAGCCGTCACTCGCCGCAGATCAAATGTGCGCGTCTAGCCCCGAACTTTCCGCGACTCCGCGTAGGCCAACCTCATAGGCCCGCATGAGGTATAACCCCGCGTCGAGGGTAGCTACTCCCAAGATCGCCCCGACTCGCACCGCGCGGGCCGCGAGACCGCGTGACCACAAGGGCCGTAAACTAACCTGGAACTCCGTAGTTCGCATGGATCCCCGGACCCGCGTGAGGTATTCTCGAATCATGGTCCCGGATCGCTGAGTCTACCCGCGTCGGAGGCGACAACCTCGGACACAAGTCAAGGTGAGTGGTACAATACCAACATAACGGTGATAGTCAAACAACTTTAAGCGCGATCGAGGGAAACCCCTTTACACTAACATCACAAGATACTAACACACGTAGCATCCTAACATGTTTACTTATCAAATCAACAAGAAAGTATTACAAGGCTATCACAAACCAATACAATCAAGTTATTCACACAATGTACTTTCTATTAACAAGTTCGTATCTACCCCCAAAGTACTTCACATTAAATCTTTAAAAGATCTGTTTCTTTCACATAAGTCACACCATGCCCGTAGTATAAAATAGAGTGGTATCTTTTTAAATAAACCCAAAACACTTACCTTTGTAAAATCAAGTAACAACATTATTTTCCAAACGTCCAAGTTTGCCTAATTTCAAATGCTCAAGTCACTTATTTTTAGAAAGTTTTCATAACTCATAGTCTTAATCTCTTTTAAAACATTTGAGTAACATAAGTCTTATGTGTGAATAGGTTATTCTTGTTTATAATAATCTTACTACAGCAGCCATGACCTAGAAAATGGAATATCATTTTGTCTCATCTTAGTTTCTATGCAGATGGAGGTTTCTACTGGTTTTAATAATACAACTCATTAGTCAGTACATTTTCCTTTATTAACGCTGCAGTGGTTTGGCGATACACATTCTGATTTCCGAAATCAGTAAAACATTCTTAAGTCGTTATACCTAACTTCCCATAAAGCTAGTATAACTCTTAAGTTTTCAAAAACCAAGTATTATTCTCCCTTCAAAACGATTTATAAATCTTTTGAAATACATCAAGTTCTTTATTATAACAAGCCAGTTATAATTCACATCAGTTACCTTTTAAAACCACAAGGTATTTTCTTACCTACATAAAGTTGTTATAACCAACTTCTCATAAGGCCGTTATAACACTTTATGTTTTAAAAACAATCAAACACAGTTAACACATGTACGTCTACCGTACTACATAGTTCACACATATCATGCTAGAAGAGATAGGAAGAGGTTCACATACCTCGCGACGAGTATCGACAATAAGCAAAATGCTCCAAGTACTACAACCTTGCTAGCCCTTTCCACTCCTCAAGTAGAATACGCTACTCTTAGTACTTTCACCTAAAAAGGTCACAAACGTCTATTAACTTCAAAACACAAGGTTCCATTTCTCTACAGAAAATTCGGCAGCACCTCCCCCCCCCCCCGCAACAGCGTAAATCTCCTCCTCTAACGAGGCCGGCCACCAAGCCAACCAGGGGGGGGTTTTACACGTCTAACCGGACGTGTACAATTCTACTCAGTAATACTACACAAGTCTACTGCAATACAGTCCTATGTAAATACAGTTCAGTTCTTTTCTTTATTCTTCAGGCTTAAGTCAAAAGACATTGCCGCAGTACTAAGCTTAGTTCTATATATAGTATACTTCAACTATATAATCTAACAACATGTAATTTCCAATTACAAATAGAGGGACAAGATAATTACCTCGATAAGCCCATAATTATCCAAGTATAAATGTCGATCCTTAGCAACGCTTAGCTCCTACTCCGGGTGCTCCAACCCGCTCCAAACAACCCTTAGAAGTTCTAACCAACTTCTACTTAAATACTTCAATCAATCAATGAAGATTTCCTTAGGGTTTCGGTTTGAGACAAAAAGGACATCAGAGTATTTCCTGCTCACGTATAGAGGTTTCTTTGGAATACTACAAGGTATCTGACTAAGGTAATTTGGGTATAGTGATACTTTTGAGAGTATTTCTACCAAGAGGGGGTGTATTCTACGAGAACAACAAGGCAGGGGGTACCTCACGACACCACTAGGAGGGGTGTACTCGGCCAAGGCCTCAGGAGTGCACCTCGGCCAAGGCCTCACAAAGGAAGAGGGGAGGGACGAAACCAACAAGGAGGGAGGTTTTCAAGACTTGGAAATTATGGAATGGATGAAGAAGTCTTCAAAGGGAGGTATTTATAGGCTAAGCAAAGGCCAACCAATGGCCAAGATCTAGCCAAGTGGGGCAAGTGGAGGCCAAGATATGCCCAAGTGCCCCCTAGACCCTACTCCTTAAAACCTCACAAATATCTACACAAATATCTACCAACACTTGCCCGTCCAATCGGCCCTAACCGCCTCTTCAGTCCACCAACGAGGGTGCCAAGTGTTGCCCTCTCGTTGGTCCAAAGCGCCCGTCTCTCGGAAAAATCCGCAAAAATACTAAATGACATAGCCGTAATTTACCCTTCGTAAGTTAGGTAGAACGTTTCGTCAAACGACTCTAACCGTGTTGTGCACAAACATATTTGACCAAGGGTGCCACGTGGGGTGACACGTGTCGCCCCCCGATTTGTCCAAAATATTTCGTCTTCCGAAAATATCCATAACGGCCAAAATCTCAAAAAATCAAAGCGGGCCCCACAAAACCGTAAATTTCTCCCGTGGGCCCCACGTGACCATTCCCGAAAATAAAATCCCAAAATTCTAATATAATCTATGAAGTCCAAATACCAAATCTGGGAATCCAATTCCCATTAACGAACCTTTTTCCTTCACAAAAACCGGAAACTTTTCCGTGGAAAAATCACCTCTTTCTTCCTTTCCAATCTTTCTGTCGTATACTCGTACGTACGTCCTCGCATACATACCCTGGAACTACGGGGTATAACAAATAACATGCGCGCGAAAACCCAAATCCAAGCCAACAAGGAATCACCTCTGTCTCACAAAAGTTCCCACCAAGGTCTAAAAAATATAATCCCTTCGCACCTTCATTTCGCAAAAGAAACGATCACACACGTTCACTTCTCCCCTATCTCGTTGTACCCTTCTCGAACACTCGAACTCTTTCTAGTATCCGTACCATACTTCCGTCAACGTTTCTGTTTTCCAACCCTTGGAGTTACTACCTCCAAACTTGGTCATCTTACTAACCTCGATTTCCTCTAAGGCCATTCTCGGCCTTCACGAACTGATTCTGGTCGAACGTATCCACGAACTCATACGATGGTCATCTAAACTTGGGCCTAGCACCCTCGTGACCCTGCCACCTGGCGGGACCACCCAGAGCTGACCCCACCTCGAAACAGGCCGCGGGTTGGCCCGCAACATGGCCCCAACCCGACCCACTGTCGCGCCAACTCTTGCTCCTCGACACGGAACAATCTTGCTACATCACATCATGAAAGTACCACTTTCATTTACCCAACCCAGGGACTTATCACACAATACATTCTAGGCATAAAATGCACTCTGACAAGGATCACTCGCAAATCTTGTACTCAAGACGACCTTACATCTAAGGTCTCAACTGTAATATTCTAAGGTTCATCATTTTCTCACCCTGAGCTTACCCTTTTCACCAACGGGTTCCTAAATCACATTTTAGCACAAAGCTATCCGAACATAACACTTAACACATTAACATAACATCAAAACATACAAGCCTCTGAGGGTTAAGGATATACACAGCTACCGCTCCACTCTAATCATAAGTCCGCCTGCAGGCGCATAGTAGGCGCGATGAACACGCCATCGATCCGGTAGGTGAGTCATTCTGTTGCATCCTTCCTACTAGGGCGCTGCGTCATATGGCCCTGACGGCCGCAGAAAAACAAGCACCAGCAAAAAGACGACATTCCCGGGATGGCGTCGCCACATCGCGTACACCGAGGAAAACTCAACCCGTGGCTAGAACCCATGTATATCTGTGAACGAAGCCACGGAGCTCGACCGGCTCGAATACCTGAACGCCCCGGCGGCGTGGGGACCACTGCATCTTGGTGGAGGTACATAACTAGATCGCTGAGGCGGTCCGCCTCGAAAGTTACCAAAGAACCTGCTGCTCGCCTCTTCGCCGATCTCGGTCATTCCGCCGACCTCTCCGTGCCTCGCATCCTAGTGCATGAGCTTGCGTGCGGGCAATGTCCATGCGGCCAAGAGCTACACCCGCATAAGCCTCGCTAAGTAATCATCCAGCCCTGGCGTGGCGGTGTACTCGTCCTCCATATCGCCTACTACGGGAACATACCGAGCTAATGAGTCGAACTCCACATTGTACTCTCTAACCGTCCGCCCGCCCCGCTCAACGTCAAAAATCACGCCCGAGCCCTCTTCATCTGCGAGGCAAGAAATGTGCAAGAAATGCCCTCGAGAACTCGTCCCAAATCGCTGGAAGTGCATGCTCTCCCCGGGACAGCTCCTACGAATCAAACGATCAATCGCAGATCACGCACGGTGATCGAACCCAATACCACCGACTGCGCCTCGAGGCTCGATCACTCATGATCCGTTGTAGGCTGGATAAACTCCGAGGTCATCTCGCCTCTCGATCCATAGAACATCGGCGGGCTCTGACTCGAAAGTCCCGTGGCCTTAAACTGCTCGCCGGGGTGAACTACGGGTGCTCTCGGGCCGAATCCGTGATCCAGCCTATCCTCATATCTGGCCACGACCCTGGCCAGCAACTGGGCCATCTCCTTGTACCCCATCTCATCTGCTCCAGGCTGTGGGACTGGAGGCTCGTGCATCAGAGTCTCGGCAGCCATCGCCGCGCTCTAAACTCTTTGGTCTTTGGCGGTGTCGCGAAACTTGCCGTCGGCACTGCTCGTGCACCGACCGCTCGCGCTCGTACTTCTCAGATCTCACTAACAACTCCTCGATTGCCTTGCCCATTCGGGCTCGAGTTTTACGCGGAGGCATAATCGTAAAGGAAAGGAATACGTCGGAGGGTCCAACTTATCACACGCCTCAGGGCACGATCTCAGAATGAGAAGAATGGAAACCAATCCTAAATGTCCTATCGCCTCCTGATTATAGATGTGGTGCACAACACACCGATAATCAAGACTCTACTAGACAGGGTCTGTAGACACTTTCCGAGGACTAAGCGCTCACGATACCACTTTTGTCACGACCGACCGGGCGTGGATCGTGCCTACCGGGCACCCTAGTGATACGACATCGAGAGAAAATCAGCGGAAATAAAAACATGAATATGAATTAAGAGACAAGATAAATAAACAAAGCCAACCAAAGCGGTTGCCTTCATCATATATACATAAATACCCGAACAGCTTATCCTTTTTACAAACCCTCGCCACAATAAAGGTTACGCACTCTAAGATTTTTACAAATGGCTATGACGGACAGGCCCCGCCATACCTGAATGTAAAAGAATCTACGGACTGTGGTACATACCAAAAGATAAGCCTCCAAGAAATGGGGCTTCGACACGCTGAATCGTGATCCTATGGCGAGGATCCACAACCGATGTACTTCCACTGCGGCATGAACGCACTTCGGGCGAGGTCGACAACAGTACCAAGTATGTGAAATCAGAAAAGATCAGAATGAAATCATAATAGTCTATATAAAGCGGGAGACATGTATGATAACCGGATGAAATACGTGTCCTCGCCCGTCTCGGGACTCGGTGTAGAATCGGATGAAATACGTGTCCTCGCCATCTCGTGGGACTCGGTGTATAATCGGATGGAATACGTGTCCTCGCCATCTCGTGGGACTCGGTGTATAATCAAATGGAATACGTGTCCCAGCCCATCTCGTGGGACTCGGTGTATAATCAAATGAAATACGTGTCCCTGCCCATCTCGTGGGACTCGGTGTAGAATCGTTCACAACAAATCAACCGGCCCTCCATCGAGAGACGCGGGGTACAAAAATACAACAAAGGCTATCACAACAAGCATAGGCCAGTTTTCACAACAACAAGTATAGGCAAGCTTCACGACAACAAGCATAGGCAAGCTTCACGACAACAAGCATAGGCAAGTTATACACAACTCAAAGTACTTTCATTTTATGCCAAAGTCCGGGTTTTAACCCTAAGGTACTACGTACGTTAAATTACTTTTAAAGATCCATTTCTTTTACAAAGGTCACCCGATACCCGTAGTATAAAAAAATAGAGTGACTAACATCGTTAAGTAAACCAAAATGCTTTTCCTTTGTAAAATCAAGTAACAACCTTATTTTCCAAACGTTCAAGTTTGCCTAATTTCAAATGCTCAAGTTTCTCATTTTAGAAAAGGTTTCGTAGTTCATAGTTTTAATCCTTTAAACATAATTCTCCTTTAAACGTTTTGAGAAACATATGCCTTATAGGTGAGTAGGTTATTCTTGTTTATAAACAATCTTATTAAGCAGTCATGATCTAGGAAATGTAATATCATTTTGTCTCATCTTAGCTTCTATACAGATGGAGGTTTCTACCGGTTTTAATAATACTTCATTAGTCTTTACATTTCCTTTATTAACGCCGCAGTTGGTTTGTCGATACTTATTCGATTTCCAAATCAAGAAACATTATTCCTTTTAAAACCAAGTACTCATTACTCACGAATGAGGTTTCACACTTTTAACAAAATTCATATTAATACCATTAAGTCAAGTCTCTTATCTTCTAAAACTCAGTAAACCATTCTTTTTATCACTCTTAAGACGTTATACCTAACTTCCCATAAAGCTAGTACAACTCTTATGTTTTCAAAGCCAAGTATTACTCTTCTTTAAAAAAGGGTCTTTTTGGAACACTTCAAGTTCTTGTTACTACACATCAAATCCGTTATAAGTCAAATCAGTTATCCTTTGAAACCACAAAGCAGTTTCTTACCTACATAAAGCTGTTATAACCAACTTCCCATAAAGCCGTTATAACACTTTATGTTTCAAACCAATCAAAATACATTAAACACATGTATGCGTCACCGCACTACATAGTTATACACATATCATGCTAGAACAAATAGGAAGAGGTTCACATACCTCGCGACGACACGACTAATAGCAAAGCGCTCAAGTACCTCAAACCGCTTGGCTACACCTTAAGCCAAGTAGACCACGCCACACGTAGTATTTCAACCTATAGAGGCCCAAGGCGCCTATTAACATCTTAGATCTCAATGTAGAATATCTTACGTAAAATTCGCAAAGACTCTCCCGCAACAACAGAATCTCCTCCTCTATCGAGGCCGGCTACCAAGCCAACCAGGGGGGGGGGGTTTGCACGTCTAACCGGATGCGTACAATTCTACTCACGAATACTACACAAGCTCATCAGAATACAAATTCTATGTAATTACAAATTCACTTCTTAAAATTAAGGCTTAAGTCGCAAGACATTGCCGTAAGTATTATTCAGGCTTAAGTCAAAAGACATTGCCGCACAACTATGTTCAGTTCTATGTATAGTATACTCAACTATATACTCCTACAACATGTAATTTCCAATTACAACAGAAGGTCAAGAATGTTTACCTCGATAAGCCCAAAATTATCCGAGTTTATATGTCGATCCTGAGCAAGGTTTAGCTCCTACTCCGTGCGCTCCAACCCGCTCCAACCAACCCTTAGAAGTTCTAACCAACTTCTACTTAACACTTCAACCGACTATGAAGGTTTTTCCTTAGGGTTTCGTTTTTGTAGTGAGGAAGTATAATAGTATTTTACTGGCTTTTGTATAAAAAGGGTACTTAGGAAAGTACTACAAGGTATATGGGCTAAAGTATTTGGGCATTATAACAATACTAGAGAGTATTTCTATACCACAAAAATGGGTATTATACGAAACAACTAGCAGGGGTACCCTGGCTAGGGCACCACAAAGGCAAGGGGGGGTTCGGCCGAGGGCCTTCAAGAGGGGGGGAGAGGGGTGGTGTTTGGACGAGAACAAGGTTGAGGGAGAGGGAGGGATTTTTGAGACTTAGATAGATTGCTCAAGTTTGGATGAAATAACTCTTCAACTTAGAGGGTATTTATAGGTCAAGGAATGGCCAACCAATGGCCAAGATCCATCAGTGTTAGGCAAGTGTAAGGCCAAGATTAAGCCACGTGCTACCTTATCCATCTACACAAAATATCCTACCTAACCCTTGACCAAAATTTCAACACAAAAACGTGCAAGACTAGCCCGTTTGCCGTCGACCTCTTCCAATGTGAGGTGACACATGTCACCCTCCCGTTGGTCCAAAATGTTACGCCTCTCTAAAAATCCGCAAAAATTAAAAATGCCATAGGAATTTTCCCTACGAAAGTCGTGGAAACGTTTTAAAAACGACTCCTAACGGGTGTTGTGTACAAATTTCAAACTTGCCTAACTTAAGGCTCAAATTATTATCGTCGCCTCACGCATATACTGAAATACGGTATAACATTCTTCCTCTTAGAAACATTCGTCCCGAATGTTCCTTCTCGATCTCAAAACAACACGCGTCAGTATAGCCTTCACTATTATACTTACGAAACCAAACATGCCACACTGCCACAAAATAATGTCACGACCGATTAGGACGTGATCGTGCCTTACCCGGCACCCTGGTGATACAACATCGAGTAATCAATGAACATAAACGATACAAGACATATTATGAAATATGAAACAATAACTGAGAAAACTTGCCTTTCGCATATATATAAATAACAACTTTTTCAACATGAACGGTTTAATCTTTTTACAAACCCCGCCCACAACAAGATTACGGACCTCTACGAATGATATGACAACAACGACGGACGGGCCCGTCATACCCCAATATAAGCACCTACAACAACAGGGACTATACCAAGATAAGCCTCCGGAGAAACGGAGCTTTCCCAAACGCTGAACTGTGACCCTAAGAGCGAGGATCAACGACTGGTGTACCTTTACCTGCGGTATGAACGCAGCCGGGCGAGGTCGCATAACAAAAATTGAGTATGTGAAATCGAAAATAAATCAGAATGAAATCATAGTAGTCTATACAAAGCGAGAGACATGTATGATAACCAAACTACGATTTACAATAAATAAGCGATATGTCAAGCCAGGGACTCACGCCCTCAAAGTCATCACTCAATAATAACTATGGGTCTCACGCCCACAACATCAATCATGCCCGTGGAATACCTTCCTCACTGCCGGCAGTCTATGATATAAAAGCACCAAGGAATACACATGAACACCAGGTCCCACCTGTTCACATAAAACAAGACAGGTAAGCACGAAGGCATAGCCGACTACTAACACCTACGCATTAACAAGGTCATAAATCAGATTCATGATATCTCGCTCAGCATCATGATCAAGCCGGTCACTCCGCGATGATCAAATGTGCGCGTCTAGCCTCGAACTTTCCGCACTCCGCATAGGCCAACCTCATAGGCCCGCATGAGGTATAACCCCGCATCGAGGTAGCTACTCCCTAAGATCGCCCCGACTCGCAGTCCGCATGGCCACAAGGACCGCATGACCACAAGGGCCGTAAACTAACCTGGAACTCTCGTAGTTCCGCATGGATCCCCTGGACCCGCATGAGGTATTCTCGAATCATGGTCCCAGACCGCCTGAGTCTACCCCGCGTGGAGGCGCTTAACCTCCGGACACAAGTCAAGGTGAGTGGTACAATACCAACATAACGGCTGATAGTCAAACAACTTTAAGCGCAGTCGAGGGGAAAACCCCTTTACACTAACATCACAAGATACTAACACACGTAGCATCCTAACATGTTTACTTATCAAATCAACAAGAAAGTATTACAAGGCTATCACAAACCAATACAATCAAGTTATTCACACAAGGTACTTTCTATTAACAAGTTCGGGTATCTACCCCCAAAGTACTTCACACATTAAATCTTTAAAAGATCTGTTTCTTTCACATAAGTCACACCATGCCCGTAGTATAAAATAGAGTGACTGTCTTTTTAAGTAAACCCAAAACACTTACCTTTGTAAAATCAAGTAACAACATTATTTTCCAAACGTCCAAGTTTGCCTAATTTCAAATGCTCAAGTCACTTATTTTTAGAAAGTTTTCATAACTCATAGTCTTAATCTCTTTTAAAACATTTGAGTAACATAAGTCTTATGTGTGAATAGGTTATTCTTGTTTATAATAATCTTACTACAGCAGCCATGACCTAGAAAATGGAATATCATTTTGTCTCATCTTAGTTTCTATGCAGATGGAGGTTTCTACTGGTTTTAATAATACAACTCATTAGTCAGTACATTTTCCTTTATTAACGCTGCAGTGGTTTGGCGATACACATTCTGATTTCCGAAATCAGTAAAACATTCTTAAGCCGTTATACCTAACTTCCCATAAAGCTAGTATAACTCTTAAGTTTTCAAAAACCAAGTATTATTCTCCCTTCAAAACGATTTATAAATCTTTTGAAATACATCAAGTTCTTTATTATAACAAGCCAGTTATAATTCACATCAGTTACCTTTTAAAACCACAAGGTATTTTCTTACCTACATAAAGCTGTTATAACCAACTTCCCATAAGGCCGTTATAACACTTTATGTTTTAAAAACAATCAAACACAGTTAACACATGTACGTCTACCGTACTACATAGTTCACACATATAATGCTAGAAGAGATAGGAAGAGGTTCACATACCTCGCGACGAGTATCGACAATAAGCAAAATGCTCCAAGTACTACAACCTTGCTAGCCCTTTCCACTCCTCAAGTAGAATACGCTACTCTTAGTACTTTCACCTAAAAAGGTCACAAACGTCTATTAACTTCAAAACACAAGGTTCCATTTCTCTCGTAAAATTCAAAGACTCTCCCCTCCCCGCAACAACAGAATCTCCTCCTCTAACGAGGCCGCCACCAAGCCAACCGGGGTTTTACACGTCTAACCGGACGTGTACAATTCTACTCAGTAATACTACACAAGTCTACTGCATACACCCTATGTAAATACAGATTCTTTTCTTTATTCTTCAGGGCTTAAGTCAAAAGACATTGCGCAAAGACTAAGCATAGTTCTATATATATTTTAATTCATATATATAATCTAACAACATTTAATTTACAATTACTAATAGAGTGACCTGATAATTACCTCGATAAGCACATATTTTTCCAATTATAAATGTCGTTCCTTAGCAACGCTTAGCTCCTACTCCGGGTGCTCCAACCCTTAGAAGTTCTAACCAACTTCTACCTAAATACTTCAATCAATCAATGAAGATTTCCTTAGGGTTTCGGTTTGAGACAAAAAGACATACAGAGTATTTCCTGCCTACGTATAGAGGTTTCTTTGGAATACTACAAGGTATACTACTAAGGTAATTTGGGTATAGTAACAATACTTTTGAGAGTATTTCTACCAAGAGGGGTGTATTCTACGAGAACAACAAGGCAAGTGGGGTACCTCACGACACCACTAAGAGTGGGTGTACCCTCGGCCAAGGCCTCTAGGAGTGGTGCACCCTGCCAAGGCCTCACAAAGGAAGAGGAGGGACGAAACCAACAAGGAGGAGGAGGTTTTCAAGACTTGGAAATTATGGAATGGATGAAGAAGTCTTCAAAGGAGAGGTATTTATAGGCTAAGCAAAGGCCAACCAATGGCCAAGATCTAGCCCAGTGGGGGGCAAGTGGAGGGCCAAGATATGCCCAAGTGACCCCTAGACCCTACTCCTTAAAACACTCAAAAATATCTACACAAATATCTACCAACACTTGCCCATACAATCGCCCTAACCGCCTTCATTCCACCAACGAGGGTGCCAAGTGTTGCCCTCTCGTTGGTCCAAAACGCCGTCTCTCGGAAAAATCCGCAAAAATACTAAATGACATAGCCGTAATTTACCCTTCGTAGTTAGGTAGAACGCTTCGTAAAAACGACTCTAACCAAGGGTGCCAGACAAACATATTTCGTCCAAGGGTGCCACATGGGGGTGACACGTGTCGCCCCCCGATTCGTCCAAAATATTTCGTCGTCCGAAAATATCCATAACGGCCAAAATCTCAAAAATCAAAGCGGGCCCCACAAAACCGTAAATTTCTCCCGTGGGCCCCACGTGACCATTTCCGAAAATAAAATCCCAAAATTCTAATATAATCTATGAAGTCCAAATACCAAATCTGGGAATCCAATTCCCATTAACGAACCTTTTTCCTTCACAAAAACCGGAAACGTTTCCGTGGAAAAATCACCTCTTTCTTCCTTTCCAATCTTTACGTCAGATAAATGCACGCACGCCCTCGCATACATACCTCGGAACTACGGGTATAACAAATAACATGCGCGAAACCCAAATCCAAGCCAACAAGGAATCACCTGCCTCACAAAAGTTCCCACCAAGGTCTAAAAATATAATCCCTTCGCACCTTCATTTCGCAGTTAAACGATCACACACGTTCACTTCTCCCCTATCTCGTTGTACCCTTCTCGAACACTCGAACTCTTTCTAGTATCCGTACCATACTTCCGTCAACGTTTCTGTTTTCCAACCCTTGGAGTTACTACCTCCAAACTTGGTCATCTTACTAACCTCGATTTCCTCTAAGGCCATTCTCGGCCTTCACGAACTGATTCTGGTCGAACGTATCCACGAACTCATCGATGGTCATCTAAACTTGGGTCTAGCACCTCGTGACTCGCCACTGGCGGACCACCAGAGCTGACCCCACTCGAACAAGCTGCGGGTTGGCCCGCAACATGGCCCCAACCCGACCCACTGTCGCGCCAACTCTTGCTCCTCGACACGGAACAATCTTGCTAAATCACATCATGAAAGATACCACTTTCATTTACCCAACCCAGGGACTTATCACACAATACATTCTAGGCATAAAATGCACTCTGACAAGGATCACTCGCAAAATCTTGTACTCAAGACGGCCTTACATCTAAGGTCTCAACTGTAATATTCTAAGGTTCATCATTTTCTCACCCCCAGGCTTACCCTTTTCACCAACCAGGTTCCTAAATCACATTTTAGCACAAAGCTATCCGAACATAACACTTAACACATTAACATAACATCAAAACATACAAGCCTCTAGAGGGTTAAGGATATACCTGTAGCTACCGCTCCACTCTAATCATAAGTCTGCCCTGCAGGGCGCATAGCTGTAGAAGGCGATGAACCTGCCACTGATCCGGTAGGCTGAGTCATTCTGTTTGCATCCTTCCTACTAGGACAGTTTCTCGTCATATGGCCCTGACGGCCGCAGGAAAAACAAGCACCAGTAAAAAGACGACATTCTCGATGGCGTGCGCCACATCGCACACCGAGGAAAACTGAACCCGATCGCTAGAACCCGTATATCTGCGGAACGAAGCCTGGAGCTCACCAGCTCGAATACCCCGAACGCCCCGGCGATCGCGGGGACCACTGCATCTTGGTGGAGGTACATAACTAGATCGCTGGCGAGGCGCGCCTCGAAAGTTACCAAAGGACCGCTTTGCTCGCCTCTTCACGATCTCGGCCATTCCGTCGACCTCTCCGTGCCTCGCATCCTAGTGCATGAGCTTGCATGCGGGCAATGTCCATGCCGTGAAGAGCTACACCCGCACAAGCCTCGCCAAGTAATCATCCAGCGTGACGTAGCGGTGTACTCGCCCTCCATATCGCCTACTACAACGGAACATACCGAGCTAATGAGTCGAACTCACATTGTACTCTCTAACCGCCCGCCCGCCCCGCCTTAACGTCAAAAATCTGTCGGCGAGCCCTCATCATGCGAGGCAAGAAATGTGCAAGAAATGCCCTCGAGAACTCGTCCCAAACCTGGAAGTGCATGCTCTTCCCGACAGCCCCACGAATCAAATCGGGCCAATCGCAGATCACGCGGTGATGCGAACCCAATACCACCGACTCGCCTCGAGGCTCGATCACTCATGATCCGCAGAGTCGCTTGATAAACTCCCGAGGTCATCCTCGCTCGATCCATAAAACATCAAGGGCTACAACTCGTAAAGTCCCGTAGCCTTAAATCTCGCTCGGGGTGAACTACGGTGCTATGGGCCGGAATCGCCTGCATCCAAATTTATCCTCATATTCGCCACGACTCGCCGCGATGGGCCATCTCCTTGTACCCATCTCATCTCGCTCCAGTGCCGGGACCGAGGCTCGTGTATCAGAGTCTCAGCAGCCATCGCCGCGCTCTAAACTCTTGGCCGGGCGGTGTCGCGAAACTTGCCGTCGGCACCGCTCGTGGCCGACCGCTCGCGCCTCGCACTTCTCTCAGATCTCACTAATGACTCGATCGCTTGCCCATCCGGGCTCGAGTTGCCTTACGCGAGGCATAATCGTAAAGGAAAGGAATACGCCGGGGGTCCAACTTATCACATGCCTCTGGGCACGATCTCAGAATGAGAAGAATGGAAACCAATCCTAAATGTCCTATAGCCTCCTGATTATAGATGTGGTGCACAACACACCGATAATCAAGACTCTACTAGACACGGTCTGTAGACACTTTCCGAGGACTAACTGCTCTGATACCACTTTTGTCACGACCCGAACCCGGGCCCGTGACTGGTGCCTTACCCCGGGCACCCTAGTGATACAACATCAGAGAAAATCAGCGGAAATAAAAACATGAATATGAATTAAGAGACAAGATAAATAAACAGGCCAACCAAAACAGTTGCCTTCATCATATATACATAAATACCCGAACAGTTATCCTTTTTACAAACCCTGCCCACAACAGTGCTACAGACCTCTAAGATTTTTACAACAGCTATGACGGGACAGGGCCCCGCCATACCCCTGAATGTATAAGAATCTACAGACTCAGGGTACATACCAAAAGATAAGCCTCCGAAGAAATGGGGCTTCCCGACACGCTGAACTGTGATCCTATGAGCGAGGATCCACAACCGATGTACTTCCACTGCAGATGAACGCACTTCGGCGAGGTCGATAACAGTACCAAGTATGTGAAAGCAGAAAAGATCAAATGAAATCATAATAGTCTATATAAAGCAGAGACATGTATGATAACCGATGAAATCGTGTCCTCGCCCATCTCGCGACTCGTGTAGAATCGGATGAAATCGTGTCCTTGCCCATCTCGGGACTCGGTATAATCGGATGGAATACGTGTCCTCGCCATCTCGTGGGACTCGTGTATAATCAAATGGAATACGTGTCCCCGCCATCTCGTGGGACTCTGTATAATCAAATGAAATACGTGTCCTCGCCCATCTCGTGGGACTCGGTGTAGAATCGTTCACAACAAATCAACCGCCTCCATCGAGACGCGGGTACGTAAATACAACAAAGGCTATCACAACAAGCATAGGCCGTTTTCCACAACAACAAGTATAGGCAAGCTTCACGACAACAAGCATAGGCAAGCTTCACGACAACAAGCATAGGCAAGTTATACACAACTCAAAGTACTTTCATTTTATGCCAAAGTCCGGTTTTAACCCTAAGGTACTACGACGTTAAATTACTTTTAAAGATCCATTTCTTTTACAAAGGTCACCCGATAATTCGTAGTATAAAAAAAATAGAGTGACTAACATCGTTAAGTAAACCAAAATGCTTTTCCTTTGTAAAATCAAGTAACAACCTTATTTTCCAAACGTTCAAGTTTGCCTAATTTCAAATGCTCAAGTTTCTCATTTTAGAAAAGGTTTCGTAGTTCATAGTTTTAATCCTTTAAACATAACTCTGCTTTAAACGTTTTGAGAAACATATGCCTTATAGGTGAGTAGGTTATTCTTGTTTATAAACAATCTTATTAAGCAGTCATGATCTAGGAAATGTAATATCATTTTGTCTCATCTTAGCTTCTATGCGGATGGAGGTTTCTATCGGTTTTAATAATACTTCATTAGTCTTTACATTTCCTTTATTAACGCCGCAGGTGGTTTGTCGATACTTATTCGATTTCCAAATCGATGAAACATTATTCCTTTTAAAACCAAGTACTCATTACTCACGAATGAGGTTTCACACTTTTAACAAAATTCATATTAATACCATTAAGTCAAGTCTCTTATCTTCTAAAAATCAGTAAACCATTCTTTTTATCACTCTTAAGACGTTATACCTAACTTCCCATAAAGCTAGTACAACTCTTATGTTTTCAAAGCCAAGTATTACTCTTCTTTAAAAAAAGGGTCTTTTTGGAACACTTCAAGTTCTTTGTTACTACACATCAAATCTGTTATAAGTCAAATCAGTTATCCTTTGAAACCACAAAGCAGTTTCTTACCTACATAAAGCTGTTATAATCAACTTCCCATAAAGCCGTTATAACACTTTATGTTTCAAACCAATCAAATACATTAAACACACGTATCGCTCATCGCATACATAGTTATACATATATCATGCTAGAACAGATAGGAAGAGGTTCACATACCTCGCGACGATTCATCGACTAATAGCAAAGCGCTCCAAGTACCTCAAACCGTCGGCTACACCTTAAGCCAAGTAGACCACGCCACACGTAGTATTTCAACCTATAGAGGCCACAAAGCGCCTATTAACATCTTAGATCTCAATGTAGAATATCTTACAGAAAATTCGGCAGCACCTCCCCCCCGCAACAGCGTAAATCTCCTCCTCTATCGAGGCCGGCTACCAAGCCAACCAGGGGGGGTTTGCACGTCTAACCGGACGCGTACAATTCTACTCACGAATACTACAAGCTGCATCTGAATACACCTATGTAATTACTGATTCCACTTATTAAAATTCAGGCTTAAGTCGCAAGACATTGCCGTAAGTATTATTCAGGCTTAAGTCAAAAGACATTGCCGCACAACTATGTTCAGTTCTATGTATAGTATACTCAACTATATACTCCTACAACATGTAATTTCCAATTACAACAGAAGGTCAAGAATGTTTACCTCGATAAGCCCAAAATTATCCGAGTTTATATGTCGATCCTGAGCAAGGTTTAGCTCCTACTCCGCGCGCTCCAACCCGCTCCAACCAACCCTTAGAAGTTCTAACCAACTTCTACTTAACACTTCAACCGACTATGAAGGTTTTTCCTTAGGGTTTCGTTTTGTGGATCGAGGAAGTATAATAGTATTTTCTGGCTTTTGTATAAAAAGTGGTACTTTGGAAAGTACTACAAGGTATATGGGCTAAAGTATTTGGGCAATATAACAATACTAGTATATTATTTATATACCACACAAATGGGTATTCTACGAAAACAACCAGGCTGTGGGTACCCTCTGCTGGCACCACAAAGGCGGGGGTTCTAGGGGGCCTCAAGAGGGGAGAGGGGTGGTGTTTGGACGAGAACAAGGTTGAGGGAGAGGGAGGGATTTTTGAGACTTAGATAGATTGCTCAAGTTTGGATGAAATAACTCTTCAACTTAGAGGGGTATTTATAGGTCAAGGAATGGCCAACCAATGGCCAAGATCCATCCAAGTGTTAGGCAAGTGTAAGGCCAAGATTAAGCCATGTGCTACCTTATCCATCTACATAAAATATCCTACCTAACCCTTGACCAAAATTTCAACACAAAAAACGTGCAAGACTAGCCCATTTGTCGTCCAACCTCTTCCAATGTGAGGGTGACACATGTCACCCTCCCGTTGGTCCAAAATGTTACGTCTCTCGGAAAAATCCGCAAAAATTAAAAATGCCATAGCCGGAATTTTTCCTACGAAAGCTGTGGAAACGTTTCGTCGAAAAACGACTCCTAACGGGTGTTGTGTACAAATTTCGAAACTTGCCTAACTTAAGGCTCAAATTATTATACGTACGCCCTCACGTACATACTCTGGAAATACCCTTGTGGTCATGCGGTCTTTGTGGCCACGCGGACGGCGAGTCCAGGACGCTGCCGGGGAGTAGCTACCCTCGATGCGGGGAATACCTCATGCGGGCCATTGGAGTGGCCCATGCGGAGCTACGAGAAGTTCCAGGGCTAGACGCGCACATTAGATACTGCGGGCGAGTGGCCAGCTTTGATCATGTGACGGTCTAGACAGATCTCATGATACAGTTTACGACCTTGTTTGTACTGTGGGTTTTAGTAGTCGTCTATGCCTTCGTACTTACCCCGTACGGTTTTATGATGACTTTGAGGGCGTGAGTCCCTGACTTGGCATGACTGCTTATTTATTGTGAACTGTAGTTTTGGTTATCATACATGTCTCCTGCTTTATATAGACTACTATGATTTCATTTACGATTTTCGCCACATACTTGGTACCACAGATCGACATCCTTTGGGGCCGTTCATGCCGCAGTAAAGGTACTCCTACTATTGATCCCCGTTCTTAGGATCACCGTTTCATTGGGAAAGCTCCGCTTTCTCCGAGGCTTAGCATTTTGTATGGTCCCCGTCGTTGTAGATATTTGTATTCAGGTATGGCGGGCCCCGTCCCGCCATTGTTGTTTTAAACTCTTAGGTCTGTACACTGTTGTAAGGTTGGGATGTAATCGCTCATTTTGGGGTATTTATATACATATATGCCGAAAGGCAACTTTTTCCTAAACGTGTCTTATTTATACTGTTTCATATTTTGTTGCTTTATTTTCCACGATTTCTCCGATGTATGACTACTTGGGTGCCGGGTAAGACACGATCCACGCCCCGAACGGTCGTGACAAAGTGGTATCGAGCGATTAATCCTCGGAAAGTGTCTACAGACCGTATCTAGTAGTCTTGATTATCGGTGTGTTGTGCACCACACCAATAATCGTGAGGCTATAGGATATTTAGGATTGGTTTCCATTCTTCTCACTCGAGATCGTGCTTAGAGTCGTGTTATAAGTTGGACCTCTAACGTATTCCTTTCCTTTACCGGTGATGCCCGCGCCAGAAACTCGGGCCGGCAAGGCAAAAGGAGGCTGCGAGTGGAGTTCGAGAGAGTTAGAAGGCACAGCCCAATCATCACGGGGTGATGCTTCATGCGGGAGTTTCGAGTCGCCGCCAGCAGATGAGTTTGGCACACGGCAGCGATTCCATCGCGCCATGGCATCCGACCTTCGCCCACGACTGGAGCGAAAATATGGATGGAAGGAGACGCCTACATTAGCAAGGGACTTGGCAGCAGAGTATTTTATGTACCGTATACCAAGGATATTGATGTTTATCTAAAGAAGGTTGTGAGGAAGTAGTTTCTTCAATGAACGAGCCAAAGCCATGCGTTCAGATTATGCGGCTGGCGAGAGGTAGAGATCGGCAGATTAAACAAGATCAGCGTAAGAGGCCCGATTGGTAGGATCATTTGGTAACTCGAGGCGAACCGCCTCGGCAGACAGACATGCGCCCCGCCAAGGCAGTGTCCTCCACAGGTTCGATTTTCCTCGGTGTTCACAGGTGGCAGCGCCATCCCGAAATGCCGCTTTTTTCGGTGCTTGTTTTACTTGCGGCGCCGGGCCATATGGCGAGGAATGTTCTATGAGGAAGGATGCAAGTAGACTCACTACCAGATCGATTGCCATGATTCAGCGTGCGGAAAGGGTGTTAGCTGAGGAGGCCACCCTCACCTCGGTGTGGTCGGTGTCATTCGGGGGAGTGTCGTGCTTCTCCGACAACTTGTTATGTTTGCGGCCAGCATGGCCATTTTGCGAGAAATTGTCCAACCAGAGTTGGTGGGGATGTGGGGACTCAGCCTTCGGGATCAGTGGATAGTTCATCACCTTCCTCACCATGCACAAAGCGGGATTGATTAGAACGACCTAGGGGAAGTGCCGCGTAAATACAGGTATATCCTTAACCCTTTAGAGATTTATATGTGTAGCAAATGTATTAAGTATTGTTTTCGGTTAGCATGGTGTTAGTGTGATTATAATTGTTGATTAATTAACCGGGTAAGATTGGGGGACAGAGAGAGTGGGAGCCTTAGAATATTATACGTAGAGACCTTAGAGGCGAGGCCATCTTTGGTAAAAGAATTATTTCGTGTTTGACCCTTATCGAGGTGCATAGTATACGGGATGTATTTGGTGGGATGAATCCCTGAGTGATGTGAAATGAAAGAGGGTAGTTGAGCTTAGAAGACCGCTAGGTTTTCGTAACGTGATTGGTGAGATTGTTCCGGATCGGGGAACTAGTGTTTTGCGCGTTGCCGGGTCGGGTTGAGGCCGTGTTGCGGGTCGACCCACGCCCGCTTGGTGATGGGGTCAGTGGTGGTCCCGCTTGTGTTAGGATCACGAGGGTGTTAGGCCCAGTTTAGTTAACCATTATGCGAGTTCGTGGATGTGTTCGACCAGTAGTCGGGCCGATGGGGTCAACCCGTCTTATCTTTTAGTCAAACCGTGTACTCGGTAGTAAGTTGCGAGATGATTATTTCAAGAAGGTTGTAAGGCTGCACGGGGTGCCTACCTTCACCTTATGGCTGACAGGGGAGTCCAAGTTACTACTGTTTCTTTTCCGGAAGAGTTACCGTGCAAGGTTAGGAACTCAGTGAATCTCGGTCTCGCATTCACCCTGCAAGTGGTTGGATTTCGGATTAGTCAGTAGGACTCTTCGCCTCTTGTTGAGTATGTATTATATAGCTACCGCTTTCAGATTCGTGTCGCCGTTTGGAGCCTTTTATGTCGCTTAGTGTAAGATTGCCGATCGATTGATTCGATGTAAGCAAGGTGCGATAGTTGGTCTGCACTTGTTCTCGCAGGCGTGGATAGGGTGGAGCTTATCCGTAAGAGGTTATTGGCAGCTCGAGTCAGTGGGAAGCGCATCAAACATGGTAAGTTTTGATAAAGAGTTCGAGGATACGAGAAGTGCACGACGAGTAAGTGGAAGGCGAACATGTATTACGGGCATAAGTGTGATCATTTCGTTTGTAAAGAGTAAAGCGGGGATTATCTTTTTAGACCTCGAGTAGGAGCTTTTGTGATTGAGGTGATTCCTCGTGGACTTGGAGATAAGTATGTGCGCTTGTTGTGTTGTGGCCAGGTGTGGCATGGTTGTTTTCGTAAGTATAGCAGTGAGGACTATATTGGTGCCTGTTTGTTTTGAGACTTAGAAGGAACATTCGGGACGAATGTTTCTAAGGAGGGGAGAATGTTATACCCCGTAGTTCCAGGGTATGTATGCGAGGACGTACGTACGAGAATACGACATTGAAATTGGAAAGGAAGAAAGAGGTGATTTTTTCACGGAAAAGTTTCCGGTTTTTGTGAAGGAAAAAGGTTCGTTAATGGGAATTGGATTCCCAGATTTGGTATTCGGACTTCTTGGAATATTAGAGAATTATGGAATTTTATTTTCTGAATGGTCACGCTGGGCCCACTGGAGAAATTTACTGGCTTTGTGGGGCCCACTTTGTTTTCTAGATTTTGGCCATTGTGGATATTTTCTAAGATGAAATATTTTGGGCCAGCAGAGGCGACACGTGTCACCCCCTGCGTGGCTTGGCCGAATTTCTTTGTGCACAACACCCGACAGTCGCTTTCGACGAAACGTTTTACACAACTCGCGGAGGATAAATTCCGGCTATGTCATTTCTAATTTTTGCGGATTTTTCCGAGAGACGCAACACGTTGGACCAACGAGAGGGCGACACTTGTCACCCTCTCATTGATGGATGTTACACGGCAATAGGGCCGAATGGATGGCCATCCTTGTCATGTAGTTGGTAGGATATTTTGTGTGCAAGTTGGCCAAGGACACTTGCCTAAATCCTCACCCTACACTTGCCTTGCACTTGGCATCATCTTGGCCCTTGGTTGGCCATGTCTTGACCTATAAATACCCCCTTAAGATGAAGAGTTCTTCATCCACAAATTCCTTTCCAAGTCTTGAAAATCCTCTCCTCTCCCTTGAGCCCTTTTCGTCCAAACACCCCCTCGAGAAGCTTAGCCGAGGCTATCCCCTAGCCTAGCCTAAACCTACCCCCTTCCTCGTAGAAATGTTGCTTTCTAGTATTGTTATAATGCCCAAATTACCCTAGCCCAAACCCCTTAGTCCTTAGTAGAAGTTGTGAAGAACTTCTAAGGTTTTCTTGGAGCTACCGGAGCATACAACTTAGGAGCTAAACCTTGCTCAGGCGCGACTTTTATCTAGGATATTATTGGGCTTACCGAGGTAAATAATCCTAACCCTCTTTTGTAATTAGAGAATACATACTGTAGAAGTATAGGAATAAGTATAAATACTTAGAAGGATATTAAAGAATAGAATTGAACTGATATCACAGTTGAAGGGTTTAAAAGAAGAATAATAGAATCAGATTTACATGTGACTGTTTTCACAAGAGACTTGAGTAGCTCACCTGTAGGGAAGTGCTGCCCAAATGTCCATAGAATAGCAAACCTCTCGCTAGAGCTTGTACGCATACCAGACGTTGATAGACGATTTGATCGTTATAGGTCGATTCTTCGCGCGACATATTCAACTTGGCGGTGGATTTCAGAGAAGGTATGTGATTCTTCCTATCCTCTCGAGCATGATATTTTAAAGAATATGTATATAGTACGGTGACGACGTGTGTTAACTGAAGAATAATTACGACAATGTCTTCGGACTTAAGCCTGAATAATAATTACGGCAATGTCTTCGGACTTAAGCCTGAATAATAATTACGGCAATGTCTTCGGACTTAAGCCTGAATAATAATTACGGCAATGTCTTCTGACTTAAGCCTGAATAAAAGAATCTGAAGTAGTTCAAAAGAATTAAGAAACCTTTTTGAAAGAAGAGTAACACTTGGTTTTAAAAGCTTAAGAGTTATACTAGCTTTATGGGAAGTTAGGTATAACGGCTTAAGAGTGATAAAAAGAACGATTTATTGATTTAAGGAAATAAGAGACTTGACTTATTATACTAATATGAATTTTGTTAAAAAGTGTGAAACCTCATTTCGTGAGTAAATAGTATTTTTGGTTTTCAAAAGGAATGATGTTTTATCGATCAGAATGAATGTCGAACAAACCACAAAGTTAGCTTAATAAAGGGAAATGTTTTGACTAATAAAGTATTATTAAAACCAGTAGAAACTTCCATCTGCATAGGAGCTAAGATGAGACAAAATGATATTACATTTCCTAGATCATGGCTGCTGTAATAAGATTGTTATGAACAATAATAACCTACTCACACATAAGGTATATGTTTCTCAAATTGTTTTAAATGATTAAAACTATGAACTACGAAACCTTTCAAAATGAGAAACTTGAGTAATTGAAATTAGGCAAACTTGGCGTTGGGAAAAGAATGTTGTTACTTGATTTTACAAAGAGAAGTGTTCTGATTTACTTCAAAAGATAATCACTCTATTTTTATACTACGGTATTGTGTGACTTTTGTGAAAGAAACGAATCTTTTAAAAGAGTAATACATGAAGTACTTGGGGCTAAAAACCCAACTTGTTAACATAATGTAGAAAGTACCTTGTGTGAATAACTTGATTGTATTGATTTGTGATAGTCTTGTAATACTTTCTTGTTGACTTGATAAGTAAACATGTTAGGATGCTACGTGAGTTAGTATCTTGTGATGTTTGTGTAAAGGGTTTTCCTTATTGTGCTTAGGTTGTTTAAACGATAAACCGCCATGTTGATATTATATCACTCATGATTCCGGTTAAGTCGCCTCCGACGCGGTAGACTCAAAGGGTCTAGTGACCTATGATTCGAGAATACCTTATGCAGTGTCCAGATGGCCTATGCGAACTACGGAGTTCCGTGTTAGTATGCGCCCTTGTGGTCACGCGGCTCGCGCTACGCGGACGGCGAGTCCAGACGCCGGGAGTAGCTACCTCGATGCGGGAATACCTCATGCGGGCCATTGAGTGGCCCACGCGAGCTACGGATGTTCGTGGCTAGACGCGCACATTAGATATCGCGCGAGTGGCCAACTTTGATCATGTGACGGCCCAGACAGATCTCATGATACGATTTACGACCTTGTTTGTATCGTGGTTTTAGTAGTCGGCTATGCCTTCGCATTTACCCCGCACGTTTTATGATGATGACTGAGGCGTGAGTCCTCGACTTGGCATGATCGCTATTTATCAGGAATCGTAGTTTTGGTTATCATACATGTCTCCCGCTTTATATAGACTACTATGATTTCATTTACGTAATTTCGCCACATACTTGGTAACTGTCAGATCGACCTCCTTCGGGCCGTTCATGCCGCAGTAAAGGTACTCCTACCGTTGATCCTCGTTCTTAGGATCACCGCTTCACGTTGGGAAAGCTCCGCTTCTCCGAGGCTTAGCATTTTGGTATGGTCCTCGTCGTTGTAGATATTTGTATTCAGGTACGGCGGCCCCGTCCCGCCATTGTTGTTTTAAACTCTTAGGTCTGTAGACATGTTGTAAGGTTGAGATGAATCGCTCATTTTGGGGTATTTATATACATATATGCCGAAGGCAACTTTTCCTAAACCGTGTCTTATTTATACTGTTTCATATTTTGGTTGCTTTATTTTCCACGATTTCTCCGATGTATGACTACTGGGTGCCGTAGGCACTACCACGCCCCTAACGGGTCGTGACATGTTGCTAGTAGGATAGGGATAGAGCCTGAGTCCATAGACCCTTTCGAGGTAGCTACGCCTGGTGATTCGGGTAGCTCGGCGTATATAGAGCTTGTCCTGTGACCATTTACGTCGCCGACCCAGCCGACTTGATAGAGTTGGAGATGATTGACTTCGACGTGATCACGGGATGGATTGGCTAGCTTCTTGCTACGCCAATGTAGACCGCAGAGAGAGAGTAGTACGGTTTCGCTCGGCGAGCCGGTTGTTGAGCGGAGGGGAGCACCAGACGCCGGTGGTAGGTTTATTTCCTACCTCGAGGCTAGGAAGATGGTGCAAAAGGGTATATCTACCATCTCGTCGTGTTTGATATCGAGGCCGCAGCGCCAGATTTTCACCGCCCAAAGAGTCGCAGAGTTCCCGCACGTGTTTCCTGCACGACCTCCCGTATCCTCCCGAGAGGAGATTGAGTTTTGTATAGACATATTGCGGCACACTCGCCTATTTCCATTCCGCCATACGTAATGGCACCGCCGAGTAGAGAGAGTCAAGGATCACCAGGGATTTGCTAGAGAAGCGGCTTCATCGTGCCTAGTGTTTCTCCCCGGGAGTGCCGTATTGTTCGTGAAGAAGAAGGACGACGCCGCGCATGTGTGTTGATTACAGCATGAACAAGGTGACCATTAAGAATGTATACCCTTCCTGTGATTGATGATTTGTTCGACTCAGTGGTGCGAGATGTTTCTCCAAGATTGATCTGCGATCGCTATCATCAAAGTAGTCGAGAGAGGTGGATGTCCCTAGGACGACATTCCGACCCTGCACGTATTATGAGTTCGTGGTCATGTCTTTTGGGTTGACCAATGCTCCGCGGTATTCATGGATTTGATGAACCGAGTGTTCAAACCATTTTGGACACATTTGTGATAGTGTTCATCGATGATATCTTCGTTTATTCTCGCCAGAGCGAGCACGCGAGCATTTGGCGATCAGGCCGACAGCTTCTCCAGACCAGCAGCTGTACGCCAAGTTTTCCAAATGTGAGTTTTGTTGACTTCGTGGCTTTTCTTGGGCATATTGTCGGGCCGATGGCATTCGAGTGGATATGGCCAAGATCGAAGCAACAGACTTGGCCTAGACCTACTACTCCGGCAGAGGTTCGCAGCTCGGGCCTCGCAGATATTATCGGCGTTCGTGGAGAAGTTTGCTTCTATCTTTGCACCATTGACTAGGCCGACTCGTGGCGCAAGTTTCAGATGGATCGATGTCAGGAGCGTGGTTTCAGCCACGAAAGAGAGATCGACGACCGCTTCGTTTACTCTTCCGCAGGTCCAGACGGTTATGTTGTGTATTGTGACGCGTGCATCGGGTTGGGATGTGTGTTGACGCAGCAGGCAAGGTTATAGCGTATGCATCCCGACACCAAGAAACACGAGGAACTACCCCACCCATGATTGGAGTCGTACCGTGATTCACGCCAAGATCCGAGGCACTATTTGTAATGGGTTCATGTGGATATTTATACGCACCACAAGAGCCTCCAAGATATCTTCACCGTAGGAGCCGAACTTACGGCTGCAGACGGTTAGAGTTGCTTAAGAATTACGATGTTGATATCCCGTACCACCCGGGAAAGCCAACGTTGTGGCGGATACTCTTGTCGTAGTCGATGGGGAGCCTATCGATGTTCAGCTAGAGAAGAGGACATGGTTCGTGATTTGCATCGCCAGCGAGCCTTGGTGTCCATTTGATTGATTCTCGATAGCAGCTGGGTTCGAGTTCGCGAGGTTGCCGAGTCTTCCATCGCCGGCGAGGTGAAGAGGCAACAGCCGAGGATCCGCTGACACGTTATCGTGATACGGCTCTTCGTGAGGAAGGGTCCTGAGGTAGCACCACGGGTGCTAAGGTTTGAGGGCGTTGTGTGTTCCGATATTTCGTGACTTCGCAGCAGTTCTCGGGGAAGCACACAGCGTTACTCTATCCATCCGTGGTCGACCAAGATGTACCACGACCTTAGATCCGTATCGCGGATGGCTCAAGAGGACGCCGCGAGTTCGTAGCTCAAAGCCCTTGTTGTCGCAGTAAAGGCAGAGCACCGTGAGGCCTAGTGGTTTGTTACGCATAGAGATCTCGACCGGAAGGAGGTGATCAACATGGACTTCATCACGTGATTACCTCGCACTCGCAGGAGACATGATTCTATATGGGTTATCGTCGACGGTGACGAAATCAGCCAACTTTCTTCCCGTCAGACGACTTTTTCTACCGAGGATTATGCGCACTTTACATCCGAGAGATCGCCGATCGCATGGAGTCCCTATTTCGATCATATCAAAGCAGAGGAGCCCGCTTACGCTAACTTCCTGAGGTCTTTCAGAGAGGTTTAGGGACGCAGTGAGCTCGAATCGCATTCCATCCACGATGATGTGACAGCAGAGCGCACTATCCGCACTTCGAGGATATGTCGCGAGCCCGTGTTATCGACTTCGTGGTAGCCGAGGATCATTTGCCTCTAGTTGAGTTTGCGTACAACAATAGCTACCACTCCGGATTCGATGGCGCCTTACGAGGCCTTGTATGGGAAGTGCGCAGATCGCCATAGGTTGGTTCGATGTGGGCGAAAATAGTGGGACCAGATTTGGTGCAAGAAGCAGTGGATAAGGTGAAGCTTATCCAGAGAGGTCACGATGTACCGTAGTCGATGTAAGTCATATGCAGATCATCGCCGTCAGCATCCGAGTTCGAGGTTCATGATTGGGTTTTTCTAAAGGTGTCACCCATGGCGTGTGATGAGATTCGGAAGAAGGGAAACTCACCAAGGTACATTGGGCCGCTTCGCATTGTCCGCAGTGGTAGGCAAGGTTGCCATGAGTTGGATCTGCCGTCCGATCCGAGGCGGCATCCGGTTTTCACGATCTATGCCGGCGAGATGTATCGGATCCATCTAGGTACACCCGATTGACGATGTCCAGTGACCGGGGTTATCGTATGAGAGATTCCCATAGCGATAGTCGATCGTCGAAGTTAGGCGCCTGCGACCAAGGACGTGGCTTCCACAAAGTCTTGTGGCGAAACGAGCTCGTGGAGGAGATGACGTGGGAAGCCGAGAGGACATGAGGCGTAGTATCCTCACCTATTCCCCACACCTCCAGGTAATCCACTTTCCTACTTGTAAATTTTCGTTATCGGTTTTGCCTAAGTGTTGTTCTGTGGCCGCGTGTGGCATTTGCAACTGTTTAAGTTATGAAGAACCTTATCGATAATCGTTTGGGAAGGAACATTCGGGACGAATGTTTCTAAGGAGGGGAGAATGTTATACCCCGTATTTCCGGAGTATGTACGTGAGGACGTACGTACAAAAGTTTAGCCTTAAAGTTTAGGCCTTGGACGTTTTTTTGGGCACAACTCGCAAAACGAATAGTTTTCCGACTAAACGCTTTCCACGCCTTTCGTAGGTAAATTCCGCCATGTCATTTCTAATTTTTGCGGATTTTTCGAGAGACGAAACATTTTGGACCAACGGAGGGCAACACTTGTCACCCTCCAATTGATGGATGGGGCGCATTAGGCCGAATTGGATGACCATTTTTGTCTTGGAGTTGGTAGGATATTTTGTGTGCAAGTCGCCAGGACACTTGCCCTAATCTCGACCTTACACTTGCCTTGCACTTGGCATAATCTCGCCATTGGTCGCCATCCCTTGACCTATAAATACCCTCTTGTGATGAAGAGTTCTTCATCCACAAAAGCCTTCCAAGTCTAAAATCCTTCCTCTCTCTTAAGCCTCTTTTCGTCCAAACACCTCCCCTTCGGGAGAAGCTTAGCCGAGGCTACCCCCTAGCCTAGCCGAAATCTACCACCCATCCCTTGGTAGAAAAGTCGCCTTCTAGTATTGTTATAATGCCCAAAATACCCTAGCCCAAATCCCTTAGTACTTAGTAGAAGTTGTGAAGAACTTCTAAGGTTTCTCGAGCTATCTGAGCGCATAACTTGTGAGCTAAGCCTTGCTCCTGATCGACTTTTATCTAGGATATTATTGGGCTTACCGAGGTAAATAATCTTGTCCTTCTTTTGTAATTAGAGAATACATACGTAGTAGTATAAGAATAAGTATTAAATACTTAGAAGAATATTACGTATAGAATTGAATCATATCACAGTAGAAGGGTTTAAAAGAAGAATAATTGAACTATACTTACTTAGACTGTTTAACAAGAGACTTGATTAGCTCACCGTAGGGAAGTGCTGCCCGATTTTCCGTAGGATATAGAACCTCTCGCTAGAATCGCTACATGAGTAGTCTAGACGCTGATAGACGGTTCGACTATTATAGGTTGATTCTCTGCGCGACATATTCAACTTCGCGGTGGTTTTCACGGAAGGTATGTGATTCTTCCTAAAGCATGATATTTTAAAATATATATATAGTACTAGACGTACACGTGTTAATCGAATAATACTTACGCAATGTCTCGCGACTTAAGCTCGAATAATACTTACGGCAATGTCTCGCGACTTAAGCCCGAATAATAAGGATCTCAAAGCATTTCAAAAGATTATCAATCATTTTTAACAGAAGAGGACTAATTGGTTTTAAAAACAGAAGCTTAAGAGTTATACTAGCTTTATGGGAAGTTAGGTATAACCACTTAAGAAAGATAAAAGAAACAGTTTGCCTATGTGTTTATAATAGACTTATATTGATTTGTTAAAAGAATAAATAAGATGGTTTGATAAGTAGACATGATATGATGCTACGTGTTAGTGTCTTGTAACGCTTGTGTAAGAGAGTATTCTTGTTGGCTTATGTTGTTTAACGATAAGTCGTTAGGTTAGTGTAATATCACTCACCTCTTGACATATTACACGGGGTTAAGTCGCCTCCGATGCGGGTAGACTCAGCGATGCAGGACCATGATTCGAGAATACCCTACGCGGGTCCAGGACCTATGCGAGCTACGGAGTTCCGTGTTAGCGGGGTTATACCTCACGCGGCCTATGCGGGCTACGCGACTACGAGTCCAGGCGATGCCGGAGTAGCTACCTCGATGCGCGGGTTATATACCCTATGCGGCCTATGTGAGTGGCCTATGCGAACTACGGAGTCCGTGATTAGGCTTCAGATGGTGATACTACGCAATCGCCTCGCTCGATCATTCGCAACCTAGAAAAGACTCGCTAGTTTACCTATTGTTGCTCTTGTTTATGATGTGGCACTACGCGGTTACCTTGGTTGTTACATATATGTAAACCGATTTTAAAAATGATATGTCTTCATTTAAGTACTTTACGCTGCATACTTAGTACCTGTTAGATCGACCTCCTTCGGGCCGCGCTCATGCCGCAGGTGGCAAGCAGTGCTAGATCCGCATCCTTAGGATCTTTCTGGTGTCGTGAGCTCCATCTTCTCCGAGGCTCTACTTTTGGGTATGCTCTCCCGTGGTAATTAGTTTTGTCAGATAGGTATGGCGGGCCTCGTCCCGCCATAGTTGTTTACTTTCCTGTAGGTTCAGAGTCCTATTGTACATTTGGGATGTAATCGCAAAAACTGGGTTATATGTATATATGCCGAAAGGCCGCCTTTTCTTCGTATAAACTGTCTCATTTTACAAATCGTTTCATGTCTTGTTTTTATATTCCACATTACTCGATGTATGACTACTGGGTGCCCGGTAGGCACTACCACGCCCCGAACGTCGTGACACTATTATTGTACGCAAACTCAACTAGAGGCAAATGATCCTCCCAGCTACCCTCGGTCGATAACACAGCTCGCAAAGATATCCTCAAGAGTTCGGATAAGGCGCTCGCCCGTCCGTCCGTCAGGATGGAATGCAAGATTGTGCTCACCGCCCCTAAACCTCTCGAAATACCTCCGGTTAGCCGTGAACCGGGCTCCTCTCGATATGATCGAAATAGGGACTCCATGCACCGACGATCTCTGATGTAAAGTCCGCATAATCCTCACCGAAAAGTCGCCCCGACGGAAGAAAGTGGGCTGATTTCACACCGCCGACGATAACCCATATAATCATGTCTCCTCCGAAAGCAGGTAATCCCGTGATGAAGTCCACGCTGATCACCTCCCACTTCCGTGTCGGGATCTCTATTGTTCAGAATAAAACCACCGTGCCTCTCGTGCTCTACCTTACTGCCGACAACACGCACCGAGCTACGAACTCGCAACGCCCTCTTCAAGCCATCCCACTAATACACGATCTAAGGTCGTGGTACATCTTGGTCGCACCGACGGATAGAGTAACGCGCTACGCGTGCTTCCCCAAGAACCTACCGCCAAGTCCTCAAACATCCGAACACACAACTCGCCAAACCTTAGCACCCCATCGTGCTACTCAAAAGCGACCCTTCCTCACGTAAGAGCCGTATCACGATAACGCGTCAAAACCGATCTCGAATCGTTGCCTCTTCACCTCTCGACGATGGAAGACTCAAGAACCTCACGAACTCGAACCCCATCGCTATCGTAATCAATCAAACGGACACCAAGGCTCGCTAATCGATGCAAATCACGAACCATGTCCTTCTCTCTGGCTGCACATCCGATAGACTCCCATCGACCTACGACTAAGAGCATCGCCACAACATCGCCTTCCCGTGGTACAGATATCAACATCGTAATCCTTAAGCAACTCTAACCACCGCCTCGCCGTAAGTTCACTCCTCTGGTCAAGATATACCGAGGCTCTTGTGGTCTCGTATAAATATCCACGTGAACCCCATACAAATAGTGCCTCCAGATCTTTAAAGCGTGAATCACAACCGCTAACTCCAAATCATGCGGGTAGTTCCTCTCGTGTTTCTTCACTGTCGATGCATACGCTTATAACCTTGCCCCGCTGCATCAACACACATCCCAACCCGATGCCCGACGATCACAATACACAACATAACCGCTCGACCTCCGAAGAGTAAGAACGGGGCGCCGCCGCCTTCTTTTCAAGAATCGAAACCCCGCCACAAGCATCACCCATCAAACTTGGCCGCTTCGAGTCACCTAGTCAATGGTGCAGATAGAAGCAAACTTCCACGAACCGATAATATCCTCGCAAGGCCCGTAAAATCGCGAACCTCTCGCCGAGTAGTAGGTCTAGGCCAAGTCCTCGATCGCTCGATCTTGGCCGTATCCACTGAATGCCATCACCGACAATATGCCCAAGAAAAGCCACCAAGTCAACCAAAACTCACATTTGGAAAACTTGGCATAACCGCCGGTCTCGAGAACTCACAAAGATAGCCTCAAATGCTCCGCATGCTCCCGCCTGAGCGAGAATAAACCAAGATATCATCAATGAACACTATCACAAACGTGTCCAAAAATGGTTTGAACACTCGGTTCATCAAATCCATGAATACCGCCGAGCATCGTCAACCCAAAAGACATGACCAACTCATAATGCCCGCATCGTCCTAATGCGCCCTAGGGACATCCACCTCTCCGACTCGCACTGATGATAGCCCGATCGCAGATCAATCTGAGAAACATCTCGCACTCGCAATCGGGTCGAACAAATCATCAATCCCGGAAGGGTATATGTTCTTAATGGTCACCTTGTTCACCGTCAGATCAACACACATGCGCAGCGCCCCGCCCTTCTTCTTCACGAACAATACGCGCCTCGTGGAGAAACACTAGGCCCGATGAAGCCCTTTCTCCAAAGAAATCCCTAAGCCGATCCTTCAACTCTCTCAACTCGGCAGTGCCATTCTCAGATGGCGGAATGGAAATAGCAGAGTGTCCGCAATATGTCTATACAAAACTCAATCTCCTCTCGTGAGGGATACCCGGAGGTCGCCTGAAACACGCCCGGGAACTCTCTCGACTATCGAATCGATCAAAATCGCATCGCAGCCTCGTGATCAAACACCCGAACGAGATGGTAGATATACCCCTTCTCGCACCATCTTCCTAGCCTCGAGGTAGGAAATAAACCTACCCTCTGCGATACCGCGTTCTCCCACTCAATAACCGGCCTCAGAAATCGGAACCGCATTACTTTCTCTCAGCCTACATTGGCGTAGTGAAGCTAGCCAATCCATCCCCATGATCACGCCGGTCAATCATCTCCAACTCTATCAAGTCGGCCAGGTCCGACGATCAGAATGGTCACAGACAAGCTCTATATACCCGCCGAGCTACCACCGAATCACCCATCGCGTAGCTACCTCGTGCGGGTCTATGGACTCGTGCTCTATCCCTATCCTACTAGCAACAAGGGAGATATATAGACAGAGTAGAACCCGGATCTATCAAAGCATACACATCAAACCAGAACCGATAAGGTACCGTGGACGACATCGTGAGGCCTCCCGATCCGCTTACCGGACAAAGCATAAATGCGTTCTCGAGGACCGCTAGAATCGGGACCCGCCACGACCGCCGCGACTGGCCGTCCATGAGTACCTTCTCCGGCGAGTAGCCGCTGGGATGAAGAAGACCCGCGAAGAACTCGTAGGCCGACTCTACCATCAAGATCGCCTTTGGTCGGACAGCTCGCATAGTGACCCTGCTAGCCACAACTGAAATAAGCTCCCGTAGCAGCACCACAACTCCCGGCGGATCTACCGCATCGCCACACCGGTGGGGTCCCGACGCCGCACTTCGCCGCTCGACGCTCAAGTCCTGGGCCCCGGTTCGCCTCGAATATCCTGGTTGCCGAGGACGGCAGAGTGCTCGAGCCGGCCGTGGTGCAAATCTAGATCGCCCGAGGCCGCCACCACGATAGCCACCACCAAAAGACCTCGCCGGCCTTCTTCCTTCGCGCCGCCAACCCGCTTGCCTCTACGCCTCGCATCCAAGAGCATGAGCTCGCACGCGGTAATGTCCATACCCGGCCGAAGAGAAACACCCGCATACGACTCGCCATATAATCATCTAGCCCTGACGTAGCGGCACCTATCCTCCAAATCGCTACTAACGCTGGACATATCGAGCCAATGAATCAAACTCGACATTGTACTCCCGACAAGGGCCCTCTCTCGCCAGCCAGTAAAAATCTATCAGCCCGCGCCCTCCTCATCTGTGGAGGCAAGAAGTGTGTGAGGAAAGCCTCTGAGAACTCATCCCAAGTAGCAGGGACGCGTGCTCTCCCCGAGATAACTCCCATGAATCAAACCAATCGATCGCAGATCACGCACCTATGTGAACCAAAGATCACGACTCGGTCTCCGACGCCCGATCACTCTCAAAATCCTTCAGAGCCGATGGATGAACTCGCGATCATCCTCCGCCGACCCGTAAAACTCGGCGGCTACAACTCGTGAAGTCTCGTAGCCTCAAATCCTCTCGCCTCGGGTGAACCACGGTACGATCGGGCTGGATCGAATCGCCGTGATCCACCGTCTCATGTTCGCCACGATCTCGCCAGAATCGCCATCTCTCTCAGAACCCATCTCATTCGCTTCCAGCCGTGGACCGAGGTGTAGGTACTGGTGGTCTCACTCGGCCGCGCCCTAAACCCTTCTGGGGTCGGCGGCGTCGTAGAACTCGCCGTCTCTAGTATAGACTGGGCCCGAGCCCTCGTGACTCTAGGTGTCCCACTAGCAGCTCCCTCGGCTGCCTTGCCCTTCTGGGCCCGGGTTGCCTTACGTGGAGGCATAACTGTTACAGAAAAAGGGATACGTTAGAAGGGTCCGACTTATAACACAGCTCTAAGGCACGATCTAAGAATGAGAAGAATGGAAACCAATCCTAAATATCCTATAGCCTCCTGATTATTGGTGTGGTGCACAACACACCGATAATCAAGACTCTACTAGATACGGTCTGTAGACACTTTCCGAGGATTAATCGCTTCGATACCACTTTTGTCACGACTGCCCGGTTCGCGGATCGTGCCTTACCCGGGCACCCAAGTAGTCATACATCAGAGTAATCAGCGGAATATAAAAACAAGACATGAAACAGTTGTAAAATGAGACATAGTTTTATGTGAGAAAAATGTCGTCTTTCGGCATATATAAATAAACATAGTTTTTGCAGTTACATCCCAACTGTACAATAGGATTACAGACCTCTAAGAAGATAAACAACTATGGCGGGACAGGGCCCCGCCATACCCTGACTGTACAAAACTATCTACAACAGGGAGATCATACCCAAAAGTCGAGCCTCCGAGAGTTGGAGCTCTCGACACCAACGCAAAGATCCTAAGGATATGGATCCGCACTGCCGCTCTTACCGCGCATGAACGCAGCTTCAAGGAGGTCAAGACAACAGTACTAAGTATGTTAAATCAGAAAGTACTTAAATGAAATCATATCACTTTTAAAATCAGTTTACATATATGTATGAAACAACCAAGGTAACCGCATAGTACATCATAAACAAGAGCAACAATAGGTAAACGTAATGTGTCTTTTCTAGGTCGCGAATGATCGCAGGCCAATTGCCCGTAGTATCACCATGCAAGCCTAATCCTCGACTCCAGAGTCCGCGTAGGCCACTCACGTGGCCCGCATAGGTATATAACCCCGCATCGAGGGTAGCTACCTCGCATCGCCCCGACTCGTAGTCCGCATGGCCACATAGACCGCATGAGGTATAACCCCGCACACTAACCTGGAACTCCCGTAGCTCAGCATAGGTCCCCTGGACCCGCATGAGGTATTCTCGAATCATGGTCCTGCATCACCGAGTCTACCCCGCACGGAGGCGCTTAACCCCTCTGAATATGTCAAGAGCGAGTGATATTACACTAACATAACAACTTATCGTTAAACAACATAAGCACAACAAGAATACTCTCTTATACAAACGTTACAAGACACTAACACACATAGCATCATATCATGTCTACTTATCAAACCATCTTATTATTCTTTTCACAAATCAATATAAGTCTGTTATAAACACATAGGTAAACTGTTCCTTTTATCACTCTTAAGTGGTTATACCTAACTTCCCATACAGCTCGTATCACTCTTACGCTTCTGTGTTAAAAACCACATAGTCCTCGTCTGTTAAAAATGATTCAGTATTCGTTGGAAATGCTTTCATCCTTATTATTCAGCTTAAGTCGCAAGACATTGCTGTAAGTATTATTCGTGCTTAAGTCAAAAGACATTGCCGTAAGTATTATTCGCTTAACACGCACGCCTACCGTACTATATATATTTTAAAATATCATGCTTTAGGAAGAATCACATACCTTTCTACAAAACCTCCTGCCAAGTTGAATATGTCGCGCGCAGAGAATCAGCCTATAATAGTCACAGACATCTATCAAAGTCTAGACTACTCGGAAGGACATTCCAAACAGAGGGTTCACAATTCTATGGAAAGTCGGGCAGCACTTCCATACCCGGTGAGCTATATAAGTCTACTGTGAAAACAGTCCTATGTAAGTATAGTTTGATTATTCTTCTTTTAAACTCTTCTACTGTGATAACAGTTCAATTCTATTCTGTAATATTCTTCTAAGGATTTAATACTTATTCTTATACTACAACAGTATGTATTCTCTAATTACAAAAGAAGGACAAGATTATTTACCTCGGTAAGCCCAATAATATCCTAGATACAAGTCGATCTTGAGCGAGGCTTAGCTCCTAAGTTGTATGCTCTGATAGCTCCAAGGAAACCTTAGAAGTTCTTCACAACTTCTACTAAGTACTAAGGGATTTGGGCTAGGGTATTTTGGGCATTATAACAATACTAGAAGGCAACTTTTCTACCAAGAGGGGGTAGATTTCAGGCAGTGGGGGCCCTCGGCCAAACTTTACTCAAAGGGGGGGGGGAGAGGTGTTGGACGAAATGCTCACAAAGGGAGAGGGGAGGATTTTTCAAGACTTGGAAGTAATTTTGTGGATGAAGAACTCTTCATCACAAGAGGGGTATTTATAGGTCAAGGGATGGCCAACTAATGGCCAAGATTATGCCAAGTGCAAGGCAAGTGTAAGGTCAAGATTTGGGCAAGTGTCCTTAGCCAACTTGCACACAAAATATCCTACCATCTCCAAGACAAAAATGGTCATCCAATTTGGCCTAATGCCGCCCCACATCCATCAATTGGAGGGTGACAAGTGTCGCCCTCCCATTGGTCCAAAATGTTTCGTCTCTCGGAAAAATCCGCAAAAATTAGAAATGACATAGCCGGAATTTACCCTACGAAAGCTGTGGAAACGTTTCGTCGGAAAACTATTCGTTTTGCGAGTTGTGCCCAAAAAAACGTCCAAGGCCTAAACTTTAAGGCTAAACTTTTGTACGTACGTCCTCACGTACATACTCCGGAAATACGGGGTATAACAGATCCCGACCTGGAAGTGGGAGGTGATCAACATGGACTTCATCACAGGATTACCTCGCACTCAGAGGAGACATGATTCTATATGGGTTATCGTCGACAGGCTGACGAAATCAGCCCACTTTCTTCTCGTCAGGACGACTTTTTCGGCTGAGGATTATGCCAGACTTTACATCCGAGAGATCGTCAGACTGCATGGAGTCCCTATTTCGATCATATCGCATGCAGGAGCCCGCTTTACGCTAACTTCGAGATCTTTCCGTATGGTTTGGGACGCAGTGAGCACGAGTAATCGCATTCCATCCATAGACAGCACGACAAAGCCGAGCGCGCACTATCCGCACTCGAGGATATGTCGCGAGCCCGTGTTATTGACTTCGAGGTAGCCGAGGATCATTTGCCTCAGTTGAGTTTGCGTATAATAATAGCTACCACCCAAGATTCGATGACGCCTTATGAGGCCTTGTATGAGGAAGTGCGATCGCCGATAGTGGTTCGATGTGGGCGAGGCGCTAGTGGGACCAGATTTGGCGCAGCAGCAGTGGATAAGGTGAAGCTTATCCGAGAGGTTGCCGACATACCGTAGTCGATGAAGTCATATGCAGATCATCGCCGCCGCAGATCCGGAGTTCGAGGTTGATGATTGGGTTTTCTGAAGGTGTCACCCATGGCGGTGCGATGAGATTCGGAAGAAAGGGAAACTCAGCCCAGCGTACATCGGGCCGCATCGATTGTCCGCAGGGTGCAAGGTTGCTATGAGTTGGATCCGCCGTCCGATCCGAGGCGGCATCCGGTGTTTCATGTTTCTACGCCGGCGAGATGTATCGGATCCATCTAGGTACACCCGATTGACGATGTCCAGTGACCGGCGGGTTATCGATGGAGAGATTCCCATAGCGATAGTCGATCGTCGTTAGGCGCTCATGACCAAGGATGTGGCTTCCACAAAGTCTTGTGGCGAACGAGCTCGGGAGGAGATGACGGGAAGTCGAGAGGACATGAGGCGTAAGATCTCACCTATTCCTACACCTCCGTGTAATTCACTTTCCTATTTGTAAATTTTTCGCTTATGCCTAAGTGTTGTTTTGTGGCCGTGTGTGGCATATGCAAACCGCTTATGAAGAACCTTATCGTTAGCTATCTGGGAAGGAACATTCGACGAATGTTTCTAAGGAGGAGAATGTTATACCGTATTTCGCAGTATGTACGTAAGGCGTGCGACGAAAGTGTAGCCTTAAAAGTTTAGGCCTAGGACGCTTTTTTGGGCACAACTCACAAAAGAATCTTTTCCAACGAAACGCTTAACAAGACTCGCAGGATAAATTCCGCTATGTCATTTCTAATTTTTATGGATTTTTCCGAGCGACGAACCTTTTGGACCAACGAGAGGGTGACACTTGTCACCCTCAAGTGGACGGCCAAGTGGTCTTTTGCCTTGGACGATTGAGAGGTTTTTGGGGCTTAAAACATGGACCTTTGTTTGTGGAGTGATTTGAGGAGTAGGTTAGGGAACTGGGCAAATCTTGGCCTCCACTTGCCCCCCACTTGGCTTGATCTTGGCCCTTGGTTTCCTATAAATACCCTCTCTTTGAAGACTTATTCATCACAAATTTCCAAGTCTAAATCCTCCTTCCTCATGTGAGCCATCGTCCTAAGCCTCACATACCCCCTCGAGAAGCCTTGGCCAAACCCTCTAAAAGAAGCCCTGTCAAACACTACCCCCCCTCCCTTGGTAGAAAATTTGTCTTCTAGTATTGTTATAATGCCCAAAATACCCTAGCTCAAATCCCTTAGTACTTAGTAGAAGTGGTGAAGAACTTCTAAGGGTTCTTGGAGCTATCGGAGCGTACAACTTAGGAGCTAAACCTTGCTCAGCATCGACGTATTATCTAGGATTGTATTGGGCTTACCGAGGTAAATAATCTTACCCTTCTTTTTGTAATTATAGAATACATACTGTAGAAGTATAGAAATAAGTATTAAATACTTAGAAGGATATTAAAGAATAGAATTGAACTATACTTACTTAGGACTGTTTCCACATTAGACTTGAGTAGCTCACCGGGTAGGGAAGTGCTGCCCAATTTTCCGTAGAATAAAGGACCTCTCGCTTAGAATCACATGAGTAGTCTAGATGTTGATAGACGTGTTCGACTATTATAGGTTGATTCTTCGCGCACACATATTTAACTTGGCGGTGGTTTTCACGGTAGAAGGTATGTGATTCTTCCTAAGCATGATATTTTAAAATATATATATAGTACTAGACGCATACGTGTTAATCGAATAATACTTACGGCAATGTCTTTGACTTAAGCCCAATAATACTTACGCAATGTCTTTGACTTAAGCCCAATAATAAGAATCTTGATGCATTTCAAAAGAATATCAATCATTTTTAAGTAAGAGAACTAATTGGTTTTTAAACGAAGCTTAAGGGTTATACTAGCTTTATGGGAAGTTAGGTATAACAACTTAAGAAAGATAAAAGGCTTTACTTATGTGGTTATAATGCACTTATATTGATTTATGGAAAGAATAATAAGATGGTTTGATAAGAAGACATGATATGATGCTATGTGTTAGTGACTTGTAACGCTTGTATAAGAAGGTATTCTTGTTGCTTATGTTGTTTAACGATAAGTCGTTATGTTAGTATTATATCACTCACCTCTTGACATAATACCGGAGTTAAGTCGCCTCCGACGCGGGTATACCTCGTGCAACAGGTGACTATGATGCGAGGATACCTCACGCGGGTCCAGGGACCTATGCGAGCTACGAGTTCCGTGTTAGCGCGGGTTATACCTCACGCGTCTATGCGCCACGCGACTACGAGTCCAGACGATGCCGAGGAGTAGCTACCCTCGACGCGGGTTATACCCTACGCGCCTATGCGAAGTGGTCATGCGGACTACGGAGTCCGTGATTAGGCTTGCAGAGTGATAATACGGCGATTGGCCCGCTCGATCATTCGCACCAGAAAAGACCTCGCTGATTTACCTATCAGGCTCTTGTTTATGATGTGGCACTATGTGCTACATTGGTTGTTTCGCGCATATTTGTAAAATTGGTTTTAAAAGTGATATGATTTCATTTAAGTACTTTAAGGCCACATACTTAGTACATTGTAATCGACCTCCTTCTGGGCCGCTCATGCCGCAGGTGGCAAAGCAGTGCTAGATCCACATCCTTAGGATCTCATGTTGGTGTCGTGAGCTCCAACTTCTCCGAGGCTCTCGACTTTGGGTATGATCTCCCGTCAGATAGTTTTGTATCCAGTGGTATGGCGGGCCCCGTCCCGCCATAGTTGTTTATCTTCTGTGAGGTCTCAGAGTCCTATTGCATACTGGGATGTAACTGCAAAAACTATGTTTATTTATATATGCCGAAAGGCGACATTTTTCTCACATAAAACTATGTCTCATTTTACAACTGTTTCATGTCTTGTTTTTATATTCCATTGACACTCGATGTATGACTACTGGGTGCCCTAAGGCACTACCACTGCCCCTAACTGGTCGTGACAGAGTACTTGTCTTTTACAAGAATAATGTTTTATTGATTTCAGAAATGAGAATAAGTATCGAATAAACCATTGCAGCGTTAATAAAGGAAATGTATTGACTAATTGTTATTAAAACCAGTAGAAACCTCCATCTGCATAGAAGCTAAGATAAGACAAGATTGTATTACATTTCCTAGATCATGACTGCCGTAACAAGATTGTTATAAACAAGAATAAACGGCTCACACATAAGACTTATGTTACTCAATTGTTTTAAAAGAGATTAAGACTATGAGTTATGAAACCTTTCTAAAATAAGAGACTTGAGCATTTGAAATTAGGCAAACTCAACGCTTGGAAAATAATGTTGTTACTTGATTTTTTAAAAAGAAAGTGTTCTGGTTTACTTAAAATGTTAGTCACTCTATGTTAATACTACGGGTATCGGGTGACTTTTATAAAAGTAATGGATCTCTTTTAAAGAATTTAATGTACGTAGTACTTTGGGGTTAAAACCCGACTTTGACATAAAATGAAAGTACCTTGAGTTGTATGTTGAACTTGCCTATGCTTGTGGTGATAGCCTTTGTTGTGCAAGTGTTGTATTTCGTATACCGCCTCTCGATGGAGGTCACTGATCCGTTATGTATGATTCTTTATCGAGTCCCACGAGACGGGCCGAGACACGTATTCCACCTATCGAGTCCCATGAGACGGGCCGAGACACGTATTCCACCGATTCTTTATCGAGTCCCATCGATGGGCCGAGACACGATTCCACATGATTCTTTATCGAGTCCCATGGGACGGGCCGAGACACGATTCCACATGATTTATACCTAGATCGGCAGCTGAGGAAGGAGTTCCACGGCATGAGGATGACTTTGAGGGCGCGAGTCCCCGACTTGACATACGATCGCTTTATGTTGTGAATCGTAGTCGTTATCATATACGCCTCTGCTTTATATAGATCGTTATGATTTTATTTACGTATTTTCGCCACATACTGTACTGTTATCGACCTTCTGGGCCGCTCACGCCGCAGTAGAGGTACATCGGTTGTGGATCCTCGCCATGTGATCACAGTCAACAGGTTGGCAGCCCCGCTTTTCTGAGGCTTAGCTTTTGGTATGTTACCTCGAGTCCAAGGTTCTTGTACATTCGTGGTACGGGCGCCCCGCCCCGTCATAGTTGTTGTCACTTAGAGGTCCGTAGTAATCGCTGGCGTAGTTTGTAAAAAGGATAACCGTCGTATTTATGTATATATACCAAGGCAACTGCTTTGGTTGGCTCGCTTATTTATCATGTCTCTTGATTCATGTTCATGTTTTTATTTCCGCTGATTTTCTCTCGATGTTGTATCACTAGGGTGCCCGGTAGGCACCACCACGCCCGGTTCGGTCGTGACATAGACGCAACCCCCTCAGGAGTTGTGCCTGTTAGCGTGCCTCGATGAGGAGGAGATTTACGCGTCATGTGGGGGGGAGCGCCAATTTTCTCGTAAAATATTCTACGTTGAGATCTAGATGTTAATAGGCGCCTGTGGCCTCTATAGGTCAAGTACTACGTGGCGCGAGCCGCTGGCTTAAGGTGTAGCCGACGGTTTGAGGTACTTGAGCGCTTTTGCTATTAGTCGATAATCGTCGCGAGGTATGTGAACCTCTTCCTATCTTTTCTAGCATGATATGTGTATAACTATGTAGTACGGTAGACGATACGTGTTAAATGTATTTGATTGTTTAAAACATAAAAGGTTATAACGACTTTATGGGAAGTTGGTTATAACAGCTTTATGTAAGTAAGAAATGCTTTGTGGTTTTTAAAAGATAACTGATTTGATTTATAACTGACTGGATGTGTGATATTAAGAAACCTTTTTAGCTTAAGAGTTATACTAGCTTTATGGGAAGTTAGGTATAACGGCTTAAGAGAGATAAAAAGAATGATTTATTGATTTAAGAAGTTAAGAGACTTGACTTAATTTTATTAATGTGAATTTTGTTAAAACGTGTGAAACCTCATTCGTGAGTAATGAGTATTTTGGTTTTAAAAAAGGAATGATGTTTTACTGATTTCGGAAATCAGAATGAATGTCGAACAAACCACAGCAGCGCTAATAAAGGGAAATGTATTAACTAATAAAGAATTATTAATAACCCGTAGAAGCCTCCATCCGCATGTGCTAAGATGAGACAAAATGATATTACATTTCCTAGATCATGGCTGCTTAAATAAGATTGTTATGAACAAGAATAAACTACTCACACATAAGGTATATGTTTCTCAAATTGTTTTAAAGGATTAAAACTATGAACTATTTAAACCTTTCGAAAACTGAGAAACCTGAACATTTGAAATTAGGCAAACTTGAACGTTTGGAAAATAATGTTGTTACTCGATTTTACAAAGAGAAGTGTTTTGGTTTACTTCAAAAGATAGTCACTCTATTTTTTACATACTACGAGTATTGTGTGACTATTTGTGAAAGAACAGATCTCTTAAAGAGTTAATGTATGAAGTACTTTGGGGATAAAAACCCGATCTTGTTAATCATATAGTAGAAAGTACCTTGTGTGAATAACTTGATTGTGTTGGTTTGTGATAGCCTTGTAATACTTTCTTGTTGATTTGATAAGTAAACATGCTAGGATGCTACGTGTGTTATTATCTTGTGATGTTTGTGTAAAGGGGTTTTCCCTCGATTGCGCTTAAGTTGTTTAACTATCAGCCGTTATGTTGGTATTATACCACTCACCTTGACATCATCCCGGAGGTTGTCGCCTCCACGCGGGTAGACTCAAAGTGTCTGGTGACCTATGATTCGAGAATACCTCACGCGGGTCCCGGCCTATGCGGAGTCGCGAGAGATCCGTGTTAGCGTGCGCCTTTATGGTCATGCGTCTATGTGGCTACGCGGATCGCGAGTCCAGCGGATGCCGGAGTAGCTACCGATGCGGAATACCTCACGCGCCATCGAGTGGCCTACGCGAGTCGCGGAAGTTCCAGGCTAGACGCGACATTAGATATCGCGCGAGTGGCCGCCTTTGATCATGTGACGGCCTAGACAGATCTCATGATACGCTTTATGACCTTGTTTGTACTGGGTTTTAGTAGTCGGCTATGCCTTCGCATTTACCCCCAGACGGTTTTATGATGACACAGTGGACCCGTGTTCATGTATTCCTTGGTGCTTTTATATCATAGATCGCCAGCGGCGGAAGGTATTCCACGCATGATTGATGCTGGCGTGAGACCCATTGTTATATTTGAGTGATGACTTGAGGCGCGAGTCCCCGACTTGACATGATCGCTATTTATCAGGAATCGTAGTTTGGTTATCATACATGTCTCATGCTTTATATAGACTACTATGATTTCATTTACGTGATTTTCGGGCCACATACTTAGTACCGTTGTATTGACCTCCTTCGGGCCGCTCATGCCGCAGTCGAGGTACACCGCCGCCGATCCTACCTCTCGTGGTCACAGCGTTTGGGAAGCTCCGCTTCTCCGAGGCTTATCAGCCGTATAGTCCCCGTCATAGTAGTGCTACATTCGTGGTACGGCGGGCCCTGTCCCGCCATTGTTGTCATGTCACTCTTAGAGGTCTGTAGTACTGTTGTGGGCAGAATTGTAAAAAGGGATGTAATTGTTCTAGTTGATATTTATATATGCCGCAAGGCAACTTTCTCAGATAACTGTTTTTCACTTCACTATATTCATGTCTTGTTTTATATTCCGCTGATTTCTCTGATGTATGGCTACTTGGGTGCCCGGGGTAAGGCACCAGTCACGGGCCCGGGTTCGGGTCGTGACAAAAGTGGGCCCCACAAACCGTAAATCCTCCCGTGGGCCCCGCGTGACCAATTCCGGAAATAATATTCCAATACTTGTAAAATAATCCCAGAAGTCCGAATACCGAATCCGGGAATCCAATTCCCATTAACGAATCTTTTTCCTTCACAAAATCCGGAACTTTTTCCGTCGAAAAATCACATCTTTCTTCCTTTCAAATTTTAAGGTCGTATTCTCGTACGTACGTCCTCACATATATACCCTGGAACTACGGGGTATAACATTCTTCCCCCTTAGAAACATTCGTCCTGAATGTTCCTTCTAAGTCTCCGAACATATCTGCGCCGGTATAGTCTTCACTACTATACTTACGAAACCAAACATGCCATACCTGGACAAAATATAACACACGCGCAAATACTTAATTCCAAGCCAACGAGAAATCACCTCTAACATCACAACAAGCTTCCACCCATGGTCTAAAGAATACTCCCTTCGCATCTTCACTTCACAAAAGAAATGATCACTTCCGTTCTCATAACACATGTTCGCTTCCTTCCTTACTCGTCGCACTTCTTCTCGTGATATCCGAACTTCCTATAGTATACGCATCATACTTCACCATCGCTTCGCTTTCCAAAACTTTGGAGTCACTACTCCAAACTTGGTCATCTCACTAGCTTCAATTTCTTTTAAGGCCATTCCCGCCTTCACGATCCGATTCTGGTCGAACGCATCCACGAACCCGCACGACGGTTACCTAAACTGGGCCTTGCACCGTGATCCTACCACCGGCGACCACTCGAACTGACCCCACCCCAAACCGGCTGCGGGTCGACCCGCGAATGGTCCTCAACCCGACCCATAATCGCGCTAAACTCTTGTTCCCGATCCGGAACAATCTTACCTATACCAGTCCTGAAAGCTACCACTTTCATCTTACACAACCCAAGGAATTATCCCACTGGTACACCGTATGTAAATAATGCTATCCGACAAGGATTACCCGTAAAATCTTCTACTCGAGACGACCTTACATCTAAGGTCTCGACTGTTACAAATTCTAAGGCTCAAAATTGTCTCATCCCCAGACTTACCCTTTTCACAAACCAGGCTTCTAAATCACATTTTTAACATAAGCTATCCGAACATAACACTTAACACATCATTATATCATCAATACAAACTAATCTCTAGAGGGTTAAGGATATACCTGAAAATCAAATAGGCGGTTCAAAGGACCGCTAAAATCGAAGTTCCACCGCGACTGGCCGTGGCTCACGGTGTATGAACATCCCGCCTAGCTATGGAAGGTGAAGAACCCGCAAATGATCTCGTAGTCTGCTATCCCACCAGCTACCCGTGGTCGGACGCTTCGCCAAATGGCCCCGCTGGCCGCAAGCATAACAATCTCCCAAATTAGTACGACACTCTCCTTATGATGTTTTCCACAACGCCACACCGAGACAAGTGGTGACTCATCCGCGAGCACTTACCCTCGAAAATCAAACTCGAGCCTCGACCGCCTCAATACCTCGACGCTCAAGATCGCGAGGACCACTGCATCGGGCGGAGGTGTATAACTAGTTCGCTGGCCGAGGCGGTCCGCCAAAGTCGCCAAAAGACCCTACTGCTCGCCCTCTTCGCTGATCCCGGTCATTCCGCCGACCTCTTCGCCTCACACCTGGGTGCATAAGCTCGCATGCGGGCAATGTCCATGCCCTACCAAGAGCTACACCCAACAAGCCTCGCTAAGTAGTCATCGAGCCCGGTGACGTAGCGGTGCACTCGCCCCCATGTCGCTATTAACGCGGGACGCATTGCCAGCGAGCCAAACTCCATATTGTACTCCCGAACCGCACGCCGCCCCGCCTCAATATCAAAAATTGTCGCCCGAGCCCTCCTCATCCGCGAGGCAAGAAATGTGCAAGAAATGCCTCGAATTGGCCCCAAACTACCGGAAGTGCATACTCTCCCGGATAGCTCCCACGAATCAAACCAATGACAGCAGATCACGCAACCGATGGAACCCAAGACCACCGACTCGTCTCAAGCCCCGATCACTCATGATCCGTCAGAATCGCTTGATGAACTCGCGGATCATCCTCGTGCCTCGACCCGTAGAACTCGCGGGCTACAACTCGTAAAGTCCCGTAGCCTAAAACTATCCGATCTCGTGAACCACGGGTGCATCGAATCGCCGCGCCCACCTATCCTCGTTCGCCACAATCTCGCCAATAACTAGGCCATCTCCTCAGAACCCATCTCCTCTTCTCCAGCCGGGACCGAGGCGCAGTATCGTGGTCTCGTGAGCCTCGCGCGGCTCTAAACTCGCCAGCCGGGCGGCGCCGCAAAACTCGCCGTCCAAGCACTATCTCGTGTAATGTCCGGCTCGCGCTGCATTTCTCTCAGATCCTACTAGCGCTCCCTGGCTGCCTTGCCTTCGGGGTTGCTGCGCGAGGCATAATCGTAAAACGAAATACGCTGCAGGGTCCAACTTATAACTCACTTCTAAGGCACGATCTCGTAATGAGAAGAATAGAAACTAATCCTAAATGTCCTGCAGCCTCCGACATATGTGGTGCACAACACACCGATAATCAAGACTCTACTAGACACGGTCCAGAACACTTTCGAGGACTAAATGCTCGATACCACTTTTGTCACGACCCAACTCGCCCGTGGATCGTGCCTTACCCCGCACCCTAGTGATACAACATCGTAGAAAATCAGCTAATTAAAAAAACTTAAACATGAAACAAGATATATGATAAAACAAAGCAACCTAAGCGGTCGCTTTTGAATATATACATAAAAACCCGAACGCTTATCCTTTTTTACAAACTCGCCACAACAAAGGCATGCACTTAAGAGTTTTATAACAACAACTATGACGGACAGGCCCCGCCATACCCTCGAATGTACATGAACCTGCTGCACTGGGTAACATACCAAAAGATAAGCCTCCGAGAAACGGCTTCCTAATACGCTGAATCAGTGATCCTATGAGCGAGGATCCACAACCGACGTACTTCTACCGCGGATGAACGCAGCCCCAAGGAGGTCGATAACAGTACTAAGTATGTGAAATCAAAATACTCAGAATGAAATCATAATAGTCTATATAAAGCGGGAGACATGTATGATAACCAAACTACAAGATACACAACATATAAGTTAGCCATGTCAAGTCGTGATTCACGCCTCCAAGTCATCACTCAAAATATAACCATGGGTCTCACGCCCACAACATCAATCGTGTCTGGAATTCCTTCCTCACCGCAGCCTATGATAGAACAACACCAAGGAGTACACATGAACACCGTGTCCCACTGTGGTCATAAAACCGTGACGGCAAGTACGGCTAACTACCGATACCAAAGCCGCATCATCAATCGACCGGCAAGTACGAAAGCCAACTACTAGATACCAAGGCCGCATTTAACAATACTATACAACCAAACCACGGTTCGACACGGCAAGTACGAAGCCGACTACTGTGTACAAGGCCGTGTCACGAAATGACCGGCAAGTACGGCTAACTACTGTGTACCAAGGCGCGTGTCACGAGACTTCACCACTAAACCGAACGGGCAAGCGCGGCTAACTACCGTGTACTAAGGCCGAATCACCACGAGACGGCAAGTACTAAAGCCAACCACCGATACCAAGGTCGAATCAAGAAACCTCACGAGAGCTAGTTGTCACGACCAACCGGCCCGTGGATCGTGCCTTACCCCGCACCCTAGTGATACAACATCGAGAAAATCAATAAATAAAAACATGAACATGAATTAAGAGACAAGATAAATAAACAGCCAACCAAAAACAAATGCTTTTCATCATATATACATAAATACCCGAACGCTTATCTTTTTACAAACCCCGCCACAATAAAGGTTATGCACTCTAAGATTTTTACAATAGCCTATGACGACAGTGGCCCCGCCATACCCTCGAATGTATAAAAATCTACGCACTGTGGTAACATACCAAAAGATAAGCCTCCAAGAAACGGGCTTCGACACGAATCGTGATCCTATGAGCGAGATCCACAACCGATGTACTTCCACCGCGCAGATTAACGCACTGGGCGAGGTCGCATAACAGTACCAAGTATGTGAAATCAGAAAAGATCGTAAATGAAATCATAATAGTCTATATAAAGCAGAGACATGTATGATAACCGATGAAATACGTGTCCCGCCATCCCGTGGGACTCGTATAATCGATGAAATACGTGTCCTCGCCATCTCGGGACTCGTAAAATCGATGAAATACGTGTCCTCGCCATCTCGTGGGACTCGTGTATAATCGATGGAATACGCGGTCTCGCCATCTCGGGACTCGGTGTATAATCGATGGAATACGTGTCTCGCCATCTCGCGACTTGTATAATCAAATGAAATACGTGTTCGCCATCTCGTGGACTCGTAGAATCGTTCATAACAAATCAACCGGCCCTCCATCGAGAGACACGGGGGTACAGAAATACAACAAAGGCTATCACAACAAGCATAGGCAAGTTTCACAACAACAAGCATAGGCAAGCTTCACAACAACAAGCATAGGCAAGCTTCACGACAACAAGCATAGGCAAGTTATACACAACTCAAAGTACTTTCATTTTATGCCAAAGTCCGGGTTTTAACCCTAAAGTACTACGTACGTTAAATTCCTTTTAAAGATCCATTTCTTTTACAAAGGTCACCCGACACCCGTAGTATAAAAACATAGAGTGACTAACATTGTTAAGTAAACCAAAATGCTTTCCTTTGTAAAATCAAGTAACAACCTTATTTTCCAAACGTTCAAGTTTGCCTAATTTCAAATGCTCAAGTTTCTCATTTTAGAAAAGGTTTCGTAGTTCATAGTTTTAATCCTTTAAAACATAATTCTCCTTTAAACGTTTTGAGAAACATATGTCTTATATGTGAGTAGGTTATTCTTGTTTATAATCAATCTTATTAAGCAGCCATGATCTAGGAAATGTAATATAATTTTGTCTCATCTTAGATTCTATGCAGATGGAGGTTTCTACTGGTTTTAATACCATACTTCATTATTCAATACATTTTCCTTTATTAACGCTGCAGTGGTTTGTCGATACTCATTCTGATTTCCGAAATCAAGAAACATTATTCCTTTTAAAACCAAGTACTCATTACTCACGAATGAGGTTTCACACTTTTAACAAAATTCATATCAATACCATTAAGTCAAGTCTCTTATCTTCTAAAAATCAGTAAACCATTCTTTTTATCACTCTTAAGACGTTATACCTAATTTCCCATAAAGCTAGTACAACTCTTATGTTTTCAAAGCCAAGTATTACTCTTCTTTCAAAAAGGTCTTTTTGAAACACTTCAAGTTCTTTGTTACTACACATCAAATCCGTTATAAGTCAAATCAGTTATCCTTTGAAACCACAAAGCATTTTCTTACCTACATAAAGTTGTTATAACGAACTTCCCATAAAGCCGTTATAACACTTTATGTTTCAAACCAATCAAATACATTAAACACCAGACGTCTACCGCATTACATAGTTATACACATATCATGCTAGAACATATGTGAAGAGGTTCACATACCTCGCGACGATTATCGACTAATAGCAAAATGCTCCAAGTACCTCAAACCGCTTCGCTACTCCTTAAGCCTAGTAGATCACGCCGCACGTAGTACTTCAACCTATAGAGGCCACAAGGCGCCTATTAACATCCTAGATCTCAATGTAGAATATTCTACGTAAAATTCGCATTTCTTCCCGCAACAACAGAAATCTCCTCCTCTATCGGTGCCGCTACCAAGCCAACCAGTGGGGTTCGCACGCCTAACCTGACGTAAAATTCTACCACAAGAATACTACACAAGTCTCATCGTAATACACCCTATGTAATTACAGTTCCACTTCTTAAAATTCAGCTTAAGTCGCAAGACATTGCCGTAAGTATTATTCGTGCTTAAGTCAAAAGACATTGCCGCACAACTATGCTCGCTTCTATATATAGTATACTTAACTATATACTCCTACAACATGTAATTTCCAATTACCACGTAAGGTCAAGAATGTTTACCTCGATAAGCCCAAAATTATCCGAGTTTATATGTCGATCCCGAGCAAGGTTTAGCTCCTACTCCGCGCGCCCAACCCGCCTCCAACAACCCTTAGAAGTTCTAACTAACTTCTACTTAACACTTCAACCGACTATGAAGGTTTTTCCTTAGGGTTTCGTTTTTGTGATCGAGGAAGTATAATAGTATTTTCTGGCTTTTGTATGTTGTAACCTTGGGAAAACTACAAGGTATTTGGGCATTATAACAATACTTGGAGAGTATTTCTATACCACAAAAGGGGGTATTTATACGAGACAACAAGGCAGTGGGTGTACCCCACTGCTAGGGCACTACAAAGTGAGGGGTGGCTCTCGCCAAGCTCACTCAAAGGGGTGTGGACTAAAACTTCACAAGTGGAGAGGAGGGATTTTTAACACTTAGAAAATATTTGGATGAAGAATTTCATCAACAAAGTGCTGGTATTTATAGGTCAAGCCACGCCAACCAAGGGCCAAGATTCTTCCAAGTGTATAGCAAGTGTAAGGTCAAGATTTAGCCATGTGTTACCTTATCCATCTACACAAAATATCCTACCTAACCCTTGACCAAAATTCAACACAAAAACGCAAGCTAGCCCATTTTGCCGTCCAACCTCTTCCAATGCAGGGTGACACATGTCACCCTCCCGCTGGTCCAAAATGTTATGTCTCTCTAAAAATCCGCAAAAATTATTATTGACATAGCCGAATTTTCCCTACGAAAGTCGTGGAAACGCTTTCATTAAAAACGACTCCTTTTGGTAGTTATGTACAATTTCGAACCTTGCCTAACTTTAAGGCTCAAATTTCTACGCACGTCCTCACGCATACCTCGTGTCACGACCAACCCGCCCGTGATCGTGCCTTACCCCGCACCCTAGTGATACAACATCGTAGAAAATCACGAAATAAAAACATGAACATGAATTGAGAGACAAGATAAATAAACAAAGCCAACCAAAACAGCTTGCCTTCGATATATACATAAATACCCAACAGCTTATCCTTTACTGCATCGCCACAACAAGATTACATGCACTTCTAAGAAGGATAACAACTATGACGGACAGGGCCCCGCCATACCCCGAATGTACAAGAACCCATGCACTGTGGTAACATACCAAAGATAAGCCTCCAAGGAACGAGCTTCCCAACACGCTAAATGTGATCCTATAAGCGGATCGATCGATGTACCTCTACCGCGCATGAACGCACTCGGGCGAGGTCAAGATAACAGTACCAAGTATGTGAAATCGTGAAATATCAGAATGAAATCATAATAGTCTATATAAAGCAGAGACATGTATGATAACCAAACTACGCTCACAACATAAAAGCAGCCATGTCAAGTCGTGACTCACGCCTCAAAGTCATCCTCACGCCCGTGGAACTCCTTCCTCACCGCCAGCCTAGGTACAAATCATGTGATACGATAACGTGTCTCGCCCATCTTATGGACCCAGATAGAAACGCGTGGAATACATTCCTGCTCATCCCACGAACCTAGAGTCGAGTGGAATACATTCTGATGAACCTGTAGTCGAGTGAAATACATTTCCGGATGAACCGTAGTCGAGTGAAATACATTCCTGATGAACCAGTAGTCGAGTGAAATATATTCTGATGAACCCAGAGTCGAGTGAAATACATTCCCGGATGAACCGTAGTCGAATGAAATACATTCTCGGATGAACCCAGAGTCGAGTGAAATACATTCCTGATGAACCAGAGTCGAGTGAAATACATTCCTGATGAACCTAGTAGTCGAGTAGAACACAAGATTTGCACAACAAGGCTATCACACGTAACATGGTCAAGTTTCATAACAACAAGCATAGGCAAGTTATACACAACTCAAGGTACTTTCATTTTATGTCAAAGTCCTGATTTTAACCCTAAAGTACTACGACGTTAAATTCCTTTTAAGAGATTCATTCCTTTTCTAAAAGTCACCCGATACCCGTAGTATATAAAAATGTGTGACTTATATCTTTAAGTAAACCAAAACAACTTTCATACTTTCCTTTTAAGACCAAATTAAGGCAATACCATGCCTTCCTTTTGGACCAAAATACTTCTTTTAAAAGTCAAGTTACCACATTAAAACAAATGATAAAACCCTTCTTTTGTTTTCATAAAGTCGTTATAACCAACTTCCCATAAAGTCGTTATAACACTTTATGTTTTAAACCATTTTAAGACAACACAATGCCTTTCTTTTCCCTAAAGTTCCAGCTTGCCTAATTTCAATTACGCAAGTCTCTTTTAGAAAAGTTTCATAGTTCAATGTCTTAACCTCTTTTTAAAACAATAGAGTAACATATGCCATAGGTGAGTAGGTTAATCTTGTTCATAATCAATCTTATTAAGCGACCATGATCTAGAAAATGTAATATCATTTTGTCTCATCTTAGCTTCTATGCAGATGGAGGTTTCTACCGGTTTTAATAATACTTAATTATTCAATACATTTTCCTTTATTAACGCCGCAAAGGGTTTATTGATACACATTCGATTTCCAAATCAAGAAACATTATTCCTTTTAAAACTAAGTACTCATTACTCACGAATGAGGTTTCACACAAAATCCATATTAATTCATTTAAGTTAAGTCTCTTATCTTATAAGATCCATTTCTTAACTTTTGAAATTAATAAACCATTCATTTTACCACCCTTAAGACGTTATACCTAACTTCCCATAAAGCTAGTATAACACTTCGCTTTAAAACAACCAAATACGCTAACACACGACGCCTACCGCACTACATAGATCACACATATCATGCTAGAAAAGATAGGAAGAGGTTCACATACCTCGCGACGATTATCGACTAATAGCAAAACGCCCAAGTAACTCGAACCGCTGGCTACTCCTAAGCCAAGTAGATCACGCCATACGTAGTACTTCAACCTATAGAGGCCACAAGGCGCCTATTAACATCTAGATCTCAATGTAGAATATCCTACGTAAAATTCGCAAAGACTCTCCCCGCAACAACAGAAATCTCCTCCTCTATCGAGGCCGCTACCAAGCCAACCAGGGGGTTTGCACGCCTAACCTGACGTACAATTCTACTCACAAGAATACTACACAAGTTCATCAGATACACCTATGTAATTACAGTTCAGTTCTCTTCTTTAAATTCAGGCTTAAGTCAAAAGACATTGCCGCACAACTATGTTCAATTCTATATATAGTATACTTAACTATATACTCCTACAACATGTAATTTCCAATTACAACAGAAGGTCAAGAATGTTTACCTCGATAAGCCCAAAACTATCCGAGTTTATATGTCGATCCTGAGCAAGGTTTAGCTCCTACTCCGTGCGCTCCAACCCGCTCCAACCAACCCTTAGAAGTTCTAACCAACTTCTACTTAACACTTCAACCGACTATGAAGGTTTTTCCTTAGGGTTTCGTTTTTGTGACTGAGGGAAGTATAATAGTATTTTCTGGGCTTTTGTATAAGTGTAACTTTGGGAATACAACAAGGTAAAGGCTAAGGTATTTTGGGCATTATAACAATACTTGGAAGACAACTTTCTACCAAGTGGGGTACCTCTCGCCACACCACTGTGAGGAGGGAACCTCTCGCCACAAGGCCACCAAAGGGGAGGGGAAGGCTTAGGACGAGAACAACAAGAGGAGAGGGAAGGATTGCAAGACTTAGAACACATTTGGACGATGAAGTCTTCAACAAAGGGAGGGTATTTATAGGGAAGCTGGCCAACCAACGGACAAGATCAAGCCACGTGCAAGGCAAGTGTAAGGCCTTGATCAAGCCAAGTGCACCCTAACCCCTACTCCACAAAACATGGCACAAAACAAGGCACAAAACAAGGCACAAAATAAGGGCCAATCGGCCAAGGAGACGCGACCCAAATGGTTAACCCATCGCCCACTGAGGTGACAAGTGTCACCTCTCGCTGGCCCAAAAATGTTCCGTCGCCTAAAAATCCGCAAAAATACAAAACGACATAGCCGGAATTTTCCTTCGCAAGTTCTCAGAAACGCTTTAAAAACGACTCTTTTCTGCACTTGTGCCCAAATTTCGAATTTGCCAAATCTTTAAGGCTCAAATTTTATACGCACGCCTCACGCATATACTGAAATACGGTATAACATTCTCCTCCTTAGAAACATTCGTCCGAATGTTCCTTCTCAAGACTGATAACGATAAAGTTCTTCTAATAAGTTGCCAACTCACAACCGCCACGAAACACCCACACAAATACTTACATCCAAGTCCACGAGGAAACACCTCTAACATCACAAACTTTTGTCACTTTGCCGCGAGGTTCTAGTGTCACTCCGGCGACCCAACAAATGGTACCGGACTGCATGCGATCCCTGAGGTCTAAAATATACATCCTTCGCACCTTCTCCCTTCACAAGAAATGGTCATATCTATGCTCGCAATACATGCTCGCTCACCCTTACTCGTCGTACTCTTCTAACACTTGAACTCTTCTAGTATACGTACCACACTTCAGTTTCCAAAACTTTGGAGTCACTACCTCCAAACTTGGTCATCTTACTAGCCTCGATCTTCCTTAAGGCCATTCCCGGCCTTCACGATCCGTTTCTGGTCGAACATAACCACGAACTCATACGATGGTCATCTAAACTTGGGCCTAACACCCTCGTGACCCTACCACCTGGCGGGACCACTCAGAGCTGACCCCACCTCAAAACAGGCCGCGGGTTGGCCCGCAACATGGCCCCAACCCGACCCACTTAACGCATCAAGCTCTTGTTCCCCGATCCGGAACAATCTTACCTATACAGGTCATGAAAGCTACCACTTCCATTTCACACTACCCATGGACTTATCCCACAACACATTTTACGCATACCAAGTATTTCAACAAAGACTAACCGTAAGAATCTCTCCTTTAAGACGACCTTACCTCTAAGGTCTCAACATGAAATATTCTAAGGTTCACACTTCCCATGCCCCCATACTTATCCTTCCAACTAACCATGTTTTCTAACTCACAAATAACACAACGCTATTCGTATACAGCACATAAATATAAGGTCATCATATCACGCATACCAATCTCTGAGGGTTAAGGATATACCGAAGCTACCGCCCACTCTAATCATAGGCTCACCGCAGGCGCATAACTGTAGGCGCGATGAACTCGCCATCGATCCTAGGTCGCTACGCCGCCGGCATTCTCCTATAAGCACTTCGTCACATGGCCCTCGACACGCAGTGAAACAAGCACCGAAAAAGACGACATTCCCGATGATGTTTGCCACATCGTGCACACTGAGGGGGACATGAATCCTGCTGGCTAGCACTCACGCATACCGCGGAACCAAGCCCGGAGCTCGACCAGCCCCGAATACCTCAACGCCCCGACGATCGCGGGGACCACTCAGATCGGGTGGAGGTACATAACTAGATCGCCGAGGCGGTCCGCCTAAAGTTACCAAAGGACCTCGCTGCTCGCCCTCTTCACGATCTCGGCCATTCCGCCGACCTTCTCCGTGCCTCACATTCTAGTGCATGAGCGACGCGGGCAATGTCCATGCCCTACCAAGAGCTACACCCGCATAAGCCTCGCTAAGTAATCATCTAGCCCGTGACGTAGCGGTGTACTCGGCCCTCCATGGTAGCTACTAAAGCGGGACATATCGAGCCAATGAGTCGAACTCCACATTATACTCTCTAACCGCCCGCCCGCCCCGCTTCAACGCCAAAAATCTGTTACCCGAGCCTCTCATCTCGCGGGCAAGAAATGTGCAAGAAAAGCCTTGAGAACTCGCCCCATACGGCTGGAAGTGCATGCTCTTCCCGACAACTCCCACGAATCAAACTACCAATCGCAGATCACGCAATGATGCGAACCCAATACCACCGACTTCGCTCGAGACTCTAATCACTTACGATCCGTCAGAGCCGCTTGATAAACTCCCGAGGTCATCTCGCCTCTCGATCCATGTAACATCGCGGGCTACAACTCGTAAAGTCTCGTAGCCTCAAACTGCTCGCTCGGGGTGAACTACGGTGCTACTGGGCTGGAATCGCCGCGATCCAGCTTATCCTCATATCTGCCACGACTCGCCAAGAATCGCCATCTCCTTGTACCCCATCTCATCTCGCTTCCAGCCGCGAGACCGAGGCTCGTGTATCAGAGTCTCGCAGCCATCGCTGCGCTCTAAACTTCAGGCCGGGCGGCGCGAAACTCGCCGCTGAAGCACTGCTCAGCACCGACGTGCTCGCGCTCGCATTTCTCAGATCTCACCGCCAGCTCCTCACCGCTTGCCCATCTGGGCTCAAGGTTTTACGCGAGGCATAACTTGTCAAGACCAACCTGCCCGTGATCGTGCCTTACCTCGCACCCTAGTGATACAACATCGAGAAAACCAATGAAATAAAACTTAAACATGCAAATAGACATGAATCAAGAGGTATGATAAATAAACAAAGCAACCAAAACAGCTTGCCTTCAAGATATACATAAAACCCGAACAGCTTTAATCCTTTTACAACCCCGCCACAATAAGGCATGCACTTCTAAGATTTTTACAACAACTATGACGGACAGGCCCCGCCATACCCCCGAATGTACAAGAACCTCTGCACTGTGGTAACATACCAAAAGATAAGCCTCAAGGAACGGAGCTTCCCAACACGCCAAATGTGATCCTAAACGCGGATCGACAATGATGTACTTCTACCGCGGCAGATTTAACGCACTTCGGCGAGGTCAAGACAACAGTACCAAGTATGTGAAATCAGAATATCAGAAATGAAATCATAATACTATATAAAGCGGAGACATGCATGATAACCAAACTACAAGACACAACATATAAGCGAAGATATCAAGTCGTGACTCACGCCCAATTCACCACTCGTGCGTGGAATTCTTCCTCACCGCCAGCCTATGATATAACAACACCAAGGAGTATACATGAACACCAAGTCCCACCTGTGCCATAAAAACCGTGACGGCAAGTATAACTACCGATCCGACCGCATCAATAATATTGTACAACCATACCACGGTCGACACGCGGCGGTGCAATAGCCTCCACCAGCTCCACCGCGCCACGTAGCCGACGGCAAGTGAATCGCCACGCACCCGATCACATCCGTAAGTCACGGCTCCATCCAAACACCGACTCGCTGGTCGGCACGCGTGGCGGTGCAATAACCTATACCAGATCCACCGCCACGAAATGACGGGGCAAGTAAACAGCACGCACCCGATCACAACCGTAAGTCACGATACTTCGCCAGAATAACCGAATGGCCACATGTCCACATCATCGTGTAGACATGCCCATGTAACAATAATAATGGAAGCATACCCGTGGAATCTTCCACATCGCCAAGACGCCCAAGTAAGTCCTCAACAAGTCAACCGGCCCTCCATCGAGAGACGCGGTAATATAGAAACACAATTCTTGCACAACAAAGGCTATCACAACAAGCATAGGCAAGTTACACAACAACAAGCATAGGCAATTTACACAACAATAAGCATAGGCAAGTTATACACAACTCAAAATACCTTCATTTTATATCAAAGTCCGGGTTTTAATCCTAAAGTACTACGTACGTTAAATTCCTTTTTTTAAAGAGATACATTCCTTTTGTAAAAGTCACCCGATACCCGTAGTATAAAATAGAGTGACTCACATTTATAGGTAAACCAAAACACTTTCCTTTTCAACCACATTCTTTTCCCCTAAGGTTCCAGCTTGCCTAATTTCAATTGCTCAAGGCTCTTTATTTTAGAAAAGTTTCATAGTTCAATGTCTTAATCTCTTTTAAAACATTTTGAGTAACATATGCCTTATATGAGTGTAGGTTATTCTTATTCATAATCAATCTTATTAAGCAGCCATGATCTAGGAAATGTAATATCATTTTGTCTCATCTTAGTTTCTATGCAGATGGGGGTTTCTACTGGTTTTAATAATACTTCATTATTCATTACATTTTCCTATATTAACGCTGCCGTGGTTTGTCGATACTCATTCGATTTCAAATCAAGAAACATTATTCCTTTTAAAACCAATTACCCATTACTCACGAATGAGGTTTCATATTGTTAACAAACTTCATATCAATTCAATTAATCCAAGTATGTTATCTTTTAAGATCAAGTCTCTTAACTTCTAAAAATCAAGAAACCATTTCTTTTTACCATTCTTAAGACGTTATACCTAACTTCCCATAAAGCTAGTATAACTCTTATGTTTTCAAAACCAAGTATTACTCTTCTTTTCAAAAAGGTTCTCAAATCTTTTGAAATACTTCAAGATTCTTATTATCACACATCAAGTCAGTTATAAGTCAAATCAGTTATCTTTTAAAAGCCACAAGCATTTCTTACTTACATAAAGCTGTTATAACCAACTTCCCATAAAGCCGTTATAACCCTTTATGTTTTAAACCAATCAAATACCTTTAACACACGTACGCTTCACCGCATTACATAGTTATACACATATCATGCTAGAAAAGATAGGAAGAGGTTCACATACCTCGCGACGATTATCGACTAATAGCAAAACGCTTCAAGTACCTCAAACCGTCGGCTACTCCTTAAGCCACGTAGATCACGCCGCACATAGTACTTCAACCTATAAGGCCACAAGGCGCTTATTACTTCTAAACACACGGTTCCCATACTCTACAGAAAATTCGCAAAGACTCTCCTCCGCAAACCGCAGAAATCTCCTCTCTATCGAGGCCGCTATCAAGCCAACCAGGGTTATACGCCTAATCCGACGTGTACAATTCTACTACACAAGAAACTACACAAGTCTCATCTGATACACCCCATGTAATTACAGTCGATTCTTTTCTTTAAATTCAGCTTAAGTCAAAAGACATTGCCACAATACTAAGTTCGATTCTATATATAGTATACTCCAACTATATATTACAACGACGTGTAATTTCCAATTACCAAAGGGGACAAGATTATTTACCTCGATAAGCCCAAAATTATCCGAGATAAAAGTCGATCCCGAGCAAGGTTTAGCTCCTACTCCGGCGCTCCATTCCGCTCCAAACAACCCTTAGAAGTTCTAACCAACTTCTACTTACATACTTCAACCAACTATGAAGATTTCCTTAGTGGTTTCGGGTTGAGACTAAAAGGACAAAAGGTAGTATTTCCGGCTCTACGATAGAGGTAACTTTTGGAAAGTACTACAAGTTCTATGGTCTAAAGTATTTGGGCATCATAACACTATTTGGAGAGTAAATATCAACCAAGTGGGGGGTGGGTATCTCACGAGAACAACTCCAAGGAAGTGGGTGTTCTCGCCAAGGCTAAAAGGGTAGGGTTTCTCGGCCAAGGGCCTTTACTAGGGAGTGGGGCTCTTGGACGAGAACAACACACAAGAGGAGGGAGGATTTCAACACTTAGTGAAATTTAGGATGAAGAAGTTCATCTCAGCGGGGTATTTATAGGAAGCGGCCAACCAATGGCCAAGATCAAGCCATGTGCAAGGCAAGTGTAAGGCCTTGATCAAGCCAAGTGCACTCTAACCCCTACTCCACAAAACAAGGCACAAACATGGCACCAAACAAGCCACAAACAAGGCCAAAACAAGGAGCCAATAGGCGCAAGACGTGACCAATTTGGCCAACCTAACGTCCACTGAGGGTGACAAGTGTCACCTCCCGTTGGTCCAAAACATTTCGTCTCTCGAAAAATACGCAAAAATACTAAATGACATAGCCGAATTTTCCCTTCGCAAGTGTGGAAACGCTTTAAAAACGACTCAACCGTGTTGTGCACAAAATTCAACCTTGCCTAACTTTAAGGCTCAAATTCCTACGCACGCCCCACGCATACTGAAATACGGTATAACATAACCGGTAAAGGAAAGGAATACGCCGAGGGGCCCAACTTATCACACAAATGAGGCACGATCTCGTAATGTGAAGAATGGAAACCAATCCTAAATGTCCTATAGCCTCCGACATAGATGTGGTGCACAACACACCGATAATCAAGACTCTACTAGACACGGTCTGTAGACACTTTCCGAGGACTAACTGCTCTGATACCACTTTTGTCACGACCCGAACACGGGCCCGTGACTGATGCCTTACCCCGGGCACCCTAGTGATACAACATCAGAGAAAATCAGCGGAAATAAAAACATGAACATGAATTGAGAGACAAGATAAATAAACAGGCCAACCAAAACAGTTGCCTTCAGTATATATATGTTATACCCCGTATTTCCAGAGTAGGTACGTAAGGACGTACGTAGAGAATTTGAGCCTTAAGTTAGGCAAAGGACCGAATTTTGGGCACAAGTGCCGATTGGAGTCGTTTTTCGAAACGCTTCCATTTTCGTAGGAAAATTCGCTATTTCATTTATATTTTTTGCGTTTTTTTCCGAGAGACGAAACATTTTGGATTAACGGGAGGGTGACACTTGTCACCCTCATTGACGATTTAGGGGCGGCCAAGTGGTTGGCCTCGGGCCGATTGGTCCCCTATTCTGGCCTTGTTTTGGCTTGTTTTGTGGCTTGTTTGTGCCATGTTTGGTGGAGTAAGGCTAGGGTGCACTTGGCTTGATCAAGGCCTTACACTTGCCTTGCACATGGCTTGATCTTGGCCATTGGTTGGCTTTTGGTTTTGCTATAAATACCCCCCTAGGCTTGAAGAGGTCATTCTTCCCAAAACTTCCCAGTCTGGAAACCCTCGCCTCCCTTTCGCTGGGCTTTGGCCGGCAGGCTTCCTCCCCCTTTGTGGTGCTAGCCATGGGTATCCCCTAGCCTAGTTGTTTCAGACATACACCCTCTTGGTAGAAATACTCTCCAAGTATTGTTATAATTCCCAAAATACCTTAGCCTTTACCTTGTTGTATTCCAAAGGTTACCTCTATACGTAGAGCCCGGAAATACTACCTTTTGTCCCTTTAGTCTCAAACCGAAACCCTAAGGAAATCTTCATTGATTGATTGAAGTATTTAAGTAGAAGTTGGTTAGAACTTCTAAGGGTTGTTTGGAGCGGGATGGAGCACCCGGAGTTGGAGCTAAACGTTGCTAAGGATCGACATTTAACTTGGATAATTATGGGCTTATCGAGGTAATTATCTTGTCCCTCTAGTTGTAATTGGAGATTACATGTTGTAGGAATATATAGTTGAAGTATACTATATATAGTACTGAACATTATTGTGCGGCAATGTCTTTTGACTTAAGCCTGAATTTAAAGAAAAGAATCGAATCAGATTTACATAGATCAGATTGCAAAGAGACTTGTGTAGTATCGAGTAGAATTGTACACGTCCGGTGAGACGTGGAAAACCCCCCCCCCCTGGTTGGCTTGGTGGCCGGCCTCGATAGAGGAGGAGATTTACGCTGTCATGGGGAGGTGCGAATTTTTCAGAGAAAAATGGAACCGTATGTTTAAAAGTTAATAGACGGTTGTGACCTTTTTAGGTGAAAGTACTAAGAGTAGCGTATTCTACTTGAGGAGTGGAAAGGGCTAGCAAGGTTGTAGTACTTGGAGCATTTTGCTTATTGTCGATACTGCCGCGAGGTATGTGAACCTCTTCCTATCTGTTCTAGCATGATATGTGTGTAACTATGTAGTACGGTGGACGTACAGGTGCTAAGTGTATTTGTTTGGTTTAAACATAAAGTGTTATAACGGCTTTATGGGAAGTTGGTTATAACAGCTTTATGTAGGTAAGAAAATGGTTTACTGATGTTAGAAGTTAAGAGACTTGATCCAATAAGATAAGAGACTTAACTTATTTGTTTTAATGTGGATGTTTGTGTGAAACCTCATTCGTAAGTAATGAGTACTTGGTTTTAAAGGATAATGTTTTACCGATTTCGAAATCGAATGTGTATCGGCAGCACCACCGCAGTTAATAAAGGAAAATGTATTGAATAATGATGTTGTATTAAAACCAAGAGAAACCTCCATCCGCATAAGCTAAGATGAGACAAAATGATATTTCATTTTCTAGATCATGGCTGCTGTAATAAGATCGTTATAAACAAGAATAAACTACTCACATGTATGACGTATGTTACTCAATTGTTTTAAAAGGGGTTAAGACTATGAGTTATAAAATCTTTCTAAAATAAGAAACTTGAGCACTTGAAATTAGGCAAACTTGAATGTTTGGAAATAATGTGGTTACTTGATTTTTGAAAAGGGAAGTATTTTGGTTTACTTAAAAAGATAGTCACGATTTTTATACTACGTATTGTGTGACTTATGTGAAAGTACTTTGAGTTGTGTGGAACTTGCCTATGCTTGTGATGATAGCCTTTGTTGTACAAGTGTTGTATTTACGTTACCGCTGCTCTCGATAGAGGCCGGTTGACTTTGAGAACTTACTGACACGCCGGGCAAAGGACGAGAATTCCACGTATTCCATTTTGATTATCGTCTTGTTGTTGATGTCACATGGACATGTCTACACCGAGGTAGAATTCGGGGCATGTGGCCATGCGCGCAGGTTGATCACCCAAAGATATTATTGTGATGTCACATGGACGCGTTCACACCGTCTGACTCCGGCACGTGGCCATGGGGCATTGGTATTATTGTTGCATCATGGACATGTCTACACCGATGCAATTCCGGCACGCGCCATGATGCGAACATGATTGACGTTGTGGGCGTGAGACCCATAGTTATATTTGAGTGATGACTGAGGCGTGAGTCCTCGATCGACATGATCGCTTTTATGTTGTGAATCGTAGTTTGGTTATCATACATGTCTCTCGCTTTATATAGACTAGTATGATTTCATTTACGTGATTTTTACAGCCACATACTGTACTGTTGCATCGACCTTCGTGGCTGCGTTCATGCCGCAGTAGAGGTACATCGGCCGTGGATCCTCGCCTAGGATCTCGCCAGCGTTTGGGAAGCTCCGTTTCTCGAGGCTTATCTTTTAGTATGTGTTCCCCGAGTTGTAGGTTCTTGTACATTCTGGGGTATGGCGGCCCCGTCCGCCATAGTTATTATAAATCTTAGAGGTCTGTAGTAATCTTGTAAGCGTGGTTTGTGAAAAGGATTAAACTGTTCGTTTTGAAAGAGTTGTATTTATATATGTTATTGGAAGGTAACCGTTGGGTTGGCCTGTTTTATGATCATATATCTTGTTTCTTGTTTAAAGTTTTATTTTCCGCTGGTTTTCTCTGATGTTGTGTCACTAGGGTGCCCGGGATAAGGCACCAGTAACGGGCCCCGGGACGGGTCGTTACAAAAGTGGTATCAGAGCAGTTAATCCTCGGAAAGTGTCTACGGACCGTGTCTAGTAGAGTCTTGATTATCGATGTGTTGTGCACCACATCTATAATCAGGAGGCTGCAGGACATTTAGGATTGGTTTCCATTCTTCTCATTCTGAGATCGTGCCTTAGAGCCGTGTTGTAAGTTGGACCCTCCGACGTATCTCGCTTTTACCGCTATGCCCGCGCCAAGGCAACCAGAGCCCAAGGGCAAGGCCGAGGGAACCGCTAGTGAGATCTGAGGAGTACGAGGCGCAGCCCGCAAGCACTGAGGTTGTGCTTGACGGCGGGTTTTGTGACGCCGCCACCAAAGAGAGGTTAGAGCCGCAAAGAATGGCCGCCGAGACCGCAGCACTGAGCCTCCACCCCACGATGCAGGCAGGAGATGGGTTACAAAGAGATGGCCCGATTCTTGGCCGCCGTGGTCGAGCGATATGAGGATAGGCCGGATGCAGCAGCCTGGCCCAGAGCACCATGGTTCACCCCCGAGCGATAGTTTGAGGCTACGGACTTTCTCGAGTTAGAGCCCGCCGAGTTTTATGGGTCGAGGCACGAGGATGATCCGCAGGAGTTCATCCGGCGATTCTGGTCATGAGAGTGATCAAGGCTTCGGAGACCGAGTCGGTGGTCGTAGGTTCGCATCGGCTGCGTGATACCGCAGTCGACTGGTTTGATTCGTGGGAGTTGTCCCGGGGAGAGCATGCGCTCCCAGCAGTATGGGACGAGTTCTCAGAGGCATTCCTCACTCACTTCTTGCCTCCGCAGATGAGGAGGGCACGGGCCGACAGATTTATGATCCGAGACGCAGAGGCGCATACCGGGAGTACAACGTGGAGTTTGACTCGTTGGCTCGGTATGTCCCCGCTTTAGTGGCAACCATGGAGGATAGAGTGCACCGCTACGTCACCGGATTAGATGATTGCTTGACAGAGGCTTGTTCGAGTGTAGCTCTTCAGCCGGGCATGGACATTGCCCGCATGCAGGCTCATGCACTGGGATGTGAGGCACGGAGAGGTCGACGGAATGACCAAGATCAGCAGAAGAGGGCCAGAACAACAGGGTCCTTTGGTGACTTTCGAGGCGGACCGCCTCAGCAGCATACTAGTTTTGTACCTCCGCCCGGTCAGAGTGGTCCTCCACAACCTTCGTGAGCATCCAGAGTATTCGGAGCAGTCGTGGCTCGAGGTTGTGTTTCGGAAGTAAGGGTGTTGGCGGATGCGTCACCCCTACCTCGTGTGGTCGATGTGGTAGACCGCATTTCGGGGAGTGTCGTGGTGCCAAGGGAGCTTGTTATTTTTGCGGCCAGCAGGGCCATTTTGCGAGGAACTGTCCGACCAAGGGTAGCACGGATGTTGCGACTCAGCCTACCGGATCAATGGCTGGTTCATCGCCTTCTACAGTTATGCGCCCTGCAGGGCAGGCCTATGATTAGAGTGGAGCGGTAGCTTCAGGTATATCCTTAACCCTCTAGAGTTTTGATATGCTTGTTATGATGGTCTCATTATTATGTGCTATGTACGAATAGCGTTGTGTTAATTGTGAGTTAGAAAACATGCTTAGTTGGGAGGATAAGTATGGGGGCATGGTAAGTGTGAACCCTAGACTGTCACGATTGAGACCTTAGAGGTAAGGTCGTCTTGAGTAAAAGATTCGTTTTATGTTTGACCTTTATCAGAGTGCGTAGTATACGTGGGTTTTATGTGAGTGATCAGTCCATGGGTAATGTGAGATGGAAGTGGTAGCTTTCATGATGTGATTTAGCGAGATTGTTCCGTGTCGGGAACAAGGGCGTGACGCGATGCTGGTCGGGTTGAGGACGTGATACGTCAACCCGTAACCCGGATTAAGCGGGTCGGTGGGTGGTCCCGCCAGGTGGTAGGGTCACAGGATGCTAGGCCCAAGTTTGTATGACCATCGTATGAGTTGGTGGATATGTTCGACCAGAAGCGGATCGTGGAGGCCGGGAACGGCCTTAGAGATGATCGAGGTTAGTAAGATGACCAAGTTTGGAGGTAGTGACTCCAAGGGTTGGAAACAGAAGCGTTGGCGGAAGTGTGGTACGGATACTAGAAAAAGTTTGAGTGTTCGAGAAGGGTACAACAAGATAGGGGAAAAGTGAACGTGTGTGATCGCTTTCTTTTGGAAAAGGTGTGACGGGAGTATATTTTAGACCTCAGGTAAGGGGTTTTTGTGATGATTAGAGGTGTTTCCTCGTTGACTTGGGTTTAAGTATTGGTGCGTTTGTTATTTTTTTATGGCCAGGTGTGGCATGATTGTTTTCGTGCGTATAGCAGTGAAGGCTATACTAGCGCATGTTTGGGTTGAGACTTGAGAAGGAACATTCGGGACGAATGTTTCTAGGAGGAGAATGTTATACCCCGTATTTCCGCAGTAGGTGCGTATGGCGACGTGAGAATTTGAGCCTTAAGTTAGGCAAAGGATCGAATTTTGGGCACAAGTGCCGATTGAGTCGTTTTTCGATTTAAACGTTTCACTGACTTTCGTAGGAAAATTCCGGCTATGTCATTTATATTTTTGCGGATTTTTCCGAGAGACGAAACATTTTGGACCAACGGGAGGTGACACTTGTCACCCTCATCGACGGTTTAGGGGCGGTCAAGGTGGTTGGCCTCGCCGATTGGTCCCCTATTCTTGGCCTTGTTTTGTGGCTTGTTTTGTGCCATGTTTGGTGGAGTAGGGCTAGGGTGCACTTGGCTTGATCAAGGCCTTACACTTGCCTTGCACATGGCTTGATCTTGGCCATTGGTTGGCTTTTGGTTTTGCTATAAATCCGCCCCTAGGCTTGAAGTCTTCAGTCCTCCCCAACCTTCCAAGTCTTGTAACCCTCTCCTCCCCTTTTCGTGGGCTTTGGGCCGAGAGGCTTCCCTCCCCTGTGGTGCTAGCCGTGGGTACCCCCTAGCCTAGTTGTTTCGTATTATACACCCCCCCTCTTGGTAGAAATACTCTCCAAGTATTGTTATAATTCCCAAAATACCTTAGCCTTTACCTTGTTGTATTCCAAAGGTTACCTCTATACGTAGAGCCCGGAAATACTACCTTTTGTCCCTTTAGTCTCAAACCGAAACCCTAAGGAAATCTTCATTGATTGATTGAAGTATTTAAGTAGAAGTTGGTTAGAACTTCTAAGGGTTGTTTGGAGCGGGATGGAGCACCCGGAGTTGGAGCTAAACGTTGCTAAGGATCGACATTTAACTTGGATAATTATGGGCTTATCGAGGTAATTATCTTGTCCCTCTAGTTGTAATTGGAGATTACATGTTGTAGGAATATATAGTTGAAGTATACTATATATAGTACTGAACATTATTGTGCGGCAATGTCTTTTGACTTAAGCCTGAATTTAAAGAAAAGAATCAATCAGTATTTACATAGACGTATTGCGAGACTTGTGTAGTATTACTGAGTAGAATTGTACACGTCCGGTTAGACGTGTAAACCCCCCCCCCCCTGGTTGGCTTGGTGGCCGGCCTCGATAGAGGAGGAGATTTACGCTGTTGCGGGGGGGGAGGTGCTGCCGAATTTTCTGTAGAGAAATGGAACCGTATGTTTAAAAGTTAATAGACGTTTGTGACCTTTTTAGGTGAAAGTACTAAGAGTAGCGTATTCTACTTGAGGAGTGGAAAGGGCTAGCAAGGTTGTAGTACTTGGAGCATTTTGCTTATTGTCGATACTCGTCGCGAGGTATGTGAACCTCTTCCTATCTGTTCTAGCATGATATGTGTGTAACTATGTAGTACGGTGGACGTGCAGGTGCTAAGTGTATTTGTTTGGTTTAAACATAAAGTGTTATAACGGCTTTATGGGAAGTTGGTTATAACAGCTTTATGTAGGTAAGAAAATGGTTTACTGATGTTAGAAGTTAAGAGACTTGATCCAATAAGATAAGAGACTTAACTTATTTGTTTTAATGTGGATGTTTGTGTGAAACCTCATTCGTGAGTAATGAGTACTTGGTTTTTAAAGGGATAATGTTTTACTGATTTCGGAAATCAGAATGTGTATCGACAGACCACTGCAGCGTTAATAAAGGAAAATGTATTGAATAATGATGTGTTGTATTAAAACCAGTAGAAACCTCCATCTGCATAGAAGCTAAGATGAGACAAAATGATATTTCATTTTCTAGATCATGGCTGCTGTAATAAGATCGTTATAAACAAGAATAAACTACTCACATGTATGACGTATGTTACTCAATTGTTTTAAAAGGGGTTAAGACTATGAGTTATAAAACCTTTCTAAAATAAGAAACTTGAGCACTTGAAATTAGGCAAACTTGAATGTTTGGAAATAATGTGGTTACTTGATTTTTGAAAAGGGAAGTATTTTGGTTTACTTAAAAAGATAGTCACGATTTTTATACTACGGGTATTGTGTGACTTATGTGAAAGTACTTTGAGTTGTGTGGAACTTGCCTATGCTTGTGATGATAGCCTTTGTTGTACAAGTGTTGTATTTCTGTGTTACCGCGTCTCTCGATAGAGGGCCGGTTGACTTGTTGAGAACTTACTTGGACATGCTGGCAGTGACGGAGAATTCCACGGGTATTCCATTTTGATTACTGTCTTGTTGTTGATGTCACATGGACATGTCTACACCGAGGTAGAATTCCGGGGGCATGTGGCCATGCGGCAGGGTTGATCACCCAGTATATTATTGTGATGTCACATGGACGTGTCTACACCGATGCAGTCCGGCATGTGGCCATGGGGCATTGGTATTATTGTTGCATCATGGACATGTCTACACCGATGCAGAATTCCGGGGGCATGCGGCCATGATGCGAACATGATTGACGTTGTGGGCGTGAGACCCATAGTTATATTTGAGTGATGACTTGAGGGCGTGAGTCCCGATCGACATGATCGCTTATGTTGTGAATCGTAGTTTGGTTATCATACATGTCTCTGCTTTATATAGACTAGTATGATTTCATTTACGATATTTTTAGCCACATACTTGTACTGTTAGATCGACCTCCTTCGGGGGGGCTGCGTTCATGCCGCAGGTAGAGGTACATCGGTCGTGGATCCTCGCTCTTAGGATCTCAGTTCAGCGTTTTGGGAAGCTCCGTTTCTCCGGAGGCTTATCTTTTGGTATGTGTTCCCTGAGTTGTAGGTTCTTGTACATTCAGGGGTATGGCGGGGCCCTGTCCCGTCATAGTTGTTATAAATCTTAGAGGTCTGTAGTACTGTTGTGGGCAGGGTTTGTAAAAAGGATTAAACTGTTCGTTTTGAAAGAGTTGTATTTATATATGTTATTGGAAGGTAACCGTTGGGTTGGCCTGTTTTATGATCATATATCTTGTTTCTTGTTTAAAGTTTTATTTTCCGCTGGTTTTCTCTGATGTTGTGTCACTAGGGTGCCCGGGATAAGGCACCAGTAACGGGCCCCGAAACGGGTCGTTACAATATACATAAATACCCGAACAGTTATCCTTTTTACAGACTCTGCCCACAACAGTACTACAGACCTCTAAGAAGTGACAACAACTATGACGGGACAGGGCCCCGCCATACCCCTGAATGTACAAGAACCTGCTGCACTGTGGTAACATACCAAAGATAAGCCTCCAAGGAACGGAGCTTCCCAACACGCTGAAATGTGATCCTATAAGCGGATCGACGATGACGATGTACTTACTGCAGATGAACACAACCCCCGGAGGTCAAGACAACAGTACCAAGTATGTGAAACTGGAAATACTGTAAATGAAATCATAATAGTCTATATAAAGCAGCAGACATGTATGATAACCAAACTACGCTCACAACATAAAAGCGATATGTCAAGTCGTGGACTCACGCCTCAAAGTCATCCTCATGCCCGTGGAACTCCTTCCTCACCGCCGGCCTAGGTACAAATCATGTGATACGTATAATGTGTCTCGGCCCATCTTATGGACCCAGATAGAAACGCGTGGAATACATTCCTGCTCATCCCATGAACCGGTAGTCGAGTGGAATACATTCGGATGAACCGTAGTCGAGTGAAATACATTCCGGATGAACCGGTAGTCGAGTGAAATACATTTCGGATGAACCGTGAGTCGAGTGAAATACATTCGGATGAACCTAGAGTCGAGTGAAATACATTCTCGGATGAACCGGTAGTCGAATGAAATACATTCGGATGAACCGTAGTCGAGTGAAATACATTCCGGATGAACCTAGTCGAGTGAAATACATTCCCGGATGAACCTAGTCGAGTAGAACACGATTTGCACAACAAGGCTATCACACGTAACATGGTCAAGTTTCATAACAACAAGCATAGGCAAGTTATACACAACTCAAGGTACTTTCATTTTATGTCAAAGTCCGGATTTTAACCCTAAAGTACTACGTACGTTAAATTCCTTTTAAGAGATTCATTCCTTTTCTAAAAGTCACCCGATACCCGTAGTATATAAAAAAGTGTGACTTATATCTTTTAAGTAAACCAAAACAACTTTAATACTTTCCTTTTTAAGACCAAATTAAGGCAATACCATGCCTTCCTTTTGGACCAAAATACTTCTCTTTTAAAAGTCAAGTTACCACATTAAAACAAATGATAAAACCCTTCTTTTGTTTTCATAAAGTCGTTATAACCAACTTCCCATAAAGCTGTTATAACACTTTATGTTTTAAACCATTTTAAGACAACACAATGCCTTTCTTTTCCCTAAAAGTTCCAGTTTGCCTAATTTCAATTACGCAAGTCTCTTTTTAGAAAAGTTTCATAGTTCAATGTCTTAACCTCTTTTTAAAACAATAGAGTAACATATGCCATAGGTGAGTAGGTTAATATTGTTCATAATCAATCTTATTAAGCAGCCATGATCTAGAAAATGTAATATCATTTTGTCTCATCTTAGCTTCTATGCAGATGGAGGTTTCTACTGGTTTTAATAATACTTAATTATTCAATACATTTTCCTTTATTAACGCTGCAGTGGTTTATTGATACACATTCTGATTTCCGAAATCAGTAAAACATTATTCCTTTTAAAAACCAAGTACTCATTACTCACGAATGAGGTTTCACACAAAATCCATATTAATTCATTTAAGTTAAGTCTCTTATCTTATAAGATCCAGTCTCTTAACTTTTGAAATTAATAAACCATTCATTTTACCACCCTTAAGACGTTATACCTAACTTCCCATAAAGCTAGTATAACACTTAAGTTTTAAAACAACCAAATACAGTTAACACATGTACGTCTACCGTACTACATAGCTCACACATATCATGCTAGAAAAGATAGGAAGAGGTTCACATACCTCGCGACGATTATCGACTAATAGCAAAACGCTCCAAGTAACTCGAACCGTCGGCTACTCCTTAAGCCAAGTAGATCACGCCATACGTAGTACTTCAACCTATAGAGGCCACAAGGCGCCTATTAACATCTAGATCTCAATGTAGAATATCCTACGCAAAGACTCTCCGCAACACAGAAATCACCTCCTCTATCGAGGCCGGCTACCAAGCCAACCAGGGGGGGGTTTGCATGTTATACCCCGTAGTTGCAGGGTATGTATGTGAGGACGTACGTACGAGAGTACGGCAGAAATTTTGAAAGAAAGAAAGATGTGAGTGTTCGACGGAAAAGTTTCCGGTTATTTGTGAAGAAAAAGGTTCGTTAATGGGAATTGGATTCCCAGATTTGGTATTTGGACTTCATAGATTATATTAGAATTTTGAGATTTTATTTTCTAAATGGTCACGCTGGGCCCACGGAGAAATTTACGGTTTTGTGGGGCCCGCTTTGTTTTTGAGATTTCCGGTAATTTGGATATTTTCGGAAGACGAAATATTCTGGGCGAATCGGGGGGCGACACGTGTCACCCCCATGTGGCACCCTTGGCCGATTTTACATTTGTGCACAACACCCGGTTAGAGTCGTTTTTAGACGAAACGTTTTGCGTAACATGCGAAGGGAAAATTCCGGCTATATCTTTTCTTATTTTTGCGGATTTTTCCGAGAGACGAAACATTTTGGACCAACGGGAGGGTGACATGTGTCACCCTCACAATGGAAGCATGTGGGGCGGCACTTGGCCGATTTGAGGGGGCAAGTTGTGGTAGATATTTGTGTAGATATTTGTGAGGGTTTTAAGGAGTAGGGTCTAGGGTGCACTTGGCTTGATCTTGGCCTTACACTTGCCTTGCACATGGCTTGATCTTGGCCATTGGTTGGCTTTTGGTTTTGCTATAAATACCCTCGCTCAAGACTTCATTCATCCAAATATGTTCCAAGTCTTGCTATCCTTCCCCTCTCCTCTTGTTTGACTCTCGTCCAAGAGCCCCCCCTCCCTAGTAAAGGCCCTTGGCCGAGAAACCCCTCCCCCTTTTCGTGTGGCCTTTGGCCGAGGGGTTCCCCTCCCCCCCTTTGTGGTGCTAGCCGTGGGGTACCCCCCCCCTAGCCTAGTTGTTTTCGTATAATACCCCTCCCTTGTGGTATTGAAATACTTCTCCTAGTATTGTTATAATGCCCAAAATACCTTAGCCTTGTACCTTGTAGTATTCCAAAGATACCTCTTTACGTAGAGCCCGGAAATACTACCTTTTGTCCTTTTAGTCTCAAACCGAAACCCTAAGGAAATCTTCATAGTTGGTTGAAGTATTTGAGTAGAAGTTGGTTAGAACTTCTAAGGGTTGTTTGGAGTGGTTTGGAGCGCACGGAGTGGAGCTAAACCTTGCTCAGGATCGACATTATAACTTGGATAATTTTGGGCTTGTCGAGGTAATATTCTTGTCCCCTTATTGTAATTGGAGATTACATGTTGTTGGAATATATAGTGGAGGTATACTATATATAGCTTAGTACTGCGGCAATGTCTTTTGACTTAAGCCTGAAGAATAAAGAAAAGAATCGAATCAGATTTACATAGGATCAGATTGCATGAGACTTGTGTAGTATTGCTGAGTAGAATTGTACACGTCCGGTTAGACGTGTAAACCCCCCCCCCCCTGGTTGGCTTGGTAGCCGGCCTCGATAGAGGAGGAGATTTACGCTGTTGCGGGGGGGGGAGGTGCTGCCGAATTTTCTGTAGAAAGATAGAAACTTGTGTTTTGGGGTTAATAGACGTTTTTGACCTTTATAGGTGAAAGTACTAAGAGTAGCGTATTCTACTCAAGGAGTGGAAAGGGCTAGCAAGGTTGTAGTACTTGGAGCATTTTGCTTATTGTCGATAAATCGTCGCGAGGTATGTGAACCTCTTCCTATCTTTTCTAGCATGATTGTTGTGAACTATGTAGTACGTGACGCATACGTGCTAAGTGATTTGGTTGGTTTAAAACATAGGGTGTTATAATAGCTTAATGGGAAGTTAGTTATAACGACCTTATGTAGGTGAAAATGGTTTACTGATGTTAGAAGTTAAGAGACTTGATCTTATAAGATAAGAGACTTAACTTATTTATTTTAATGTGGATGTTTGTGTGAAACCTCATTCGTGATTAATGAGTACTTGGTTTTTAAAGGGATAATGTTTTACTGATTTCGGGAATCAGAATGTGTATCGACAGACCATTGCAGCGTTAATAAAGGAAAATGTATTGAATAATGATGTGTTGTATTAAAACCAAGAGAAACCTCCATCCGCATGTAAGCTAAGATAAGACAAAATGATATTACATTTTCTAGATCATGGCTGCTGTAATAAGATCGTTATAAACAAGAATAAACTACTCACATATATGACATATGTTACTCAATTGTTTTAAAAGAGATTAAGACTATGAGTTATTAAACCTTTCTAAAATAAGTGACTTGAGCATTTGAAAATGAGAAGCTTGAGTAATTGAAACTAGGCAAACCGAACTTAGGAAAAGAATGTTGTTACTTGATTTTGAAAAGGAATGTGGGTTGGTCATTCTAATACTACGGGTATAGGTGATTTTTATAAAAGTAATGGATCTCTTTTAAAAGAACTTAACGTATGTAGTACTTTGGGGTTAAAACCCGACTTTGGCATAAAATGAAAGTACTTTGAGTTGTGTGAAACTTGCCTATGCTTGTTGTTGTGAAACTTGCCTATGCTTGTGATGATAGCCTTTGTTGTGCAAGTGTGGTATTTCGTGTTACCGCTCTCGATAGAGGCGGTCGACTTGTTGAGAACTTACTTGACGCGGCCGCGGTGATGGAGAATTCCACGGGTATGTTTCCATTTTGATTATCGCTTGTTGTTGATGTCACATGGACATGTCTACACCGATGTAGAATTCCGGCATGCGCGGCCACGCGGTCGGGTTGATTACCCGATATATTGTTATTGTGGTTACATGGACATGTCTACACCGAGGTAGAATTCCGGCACGCTACGCGCGCAGGTTGATCACCCAAGATATTATTGTTGATGTCACATGGACGTGTCTACACCGAGGTAGAATTCCGGCACGTGGCCACGGGCATTGGTATTATTGTTGCATCATGGACATGTCTACACCGATGCAGAATTCCGGGCATGCGCCATGACGAACATGATTGATGTTGTGGGCGTGAGACCCATAGTTATATTTGAGTGATGACTGAGGCGTGAGTCCCCGATCGACATGATCGCTTTATGTTGTGAATCGTAGTTTGGTTATCATACATGTCTCCTGCTTATATAGACTAGTATGATTTCATTACGATATCTTTACGCTTTCACATACTTGGTACTGTCAGATCGACCTCCTTCGGCTGCGTTCATGCCGCAGTAGAGGTACATCGGTCGTGGATCCTCGCCTTAGGATCTCGGGCCATTGGGAAGCTCCGCTTCTCCGAGGCTTATCTTTTGGTATGTGTTCCCGAGTTGTAGGTTCTTGTACATTCGTGGTATGGCGGGCCCCGTCCGTCATAGTTGTTGTAAATCTTAGGTCCGTGTAATCGCTGGCGTGGTTGTAAAAAGGATTAAACTGCTCGCTTTGAAAGAGTTGTATTTATTTATGTTATCGAAGGTAACCATGGGTTGGCCTGCTTTATGTTCATATATCTTGTTTCTTGTTTAAAGTTTTATTTTCCGCTGGTTTTCTCGATGATTGTATCACCAGGGTGCCCGATAAGGCACCGAGAATCGCCCCGAGCGGTCGTTACAAAAGTGGTATCGAGCGCTTAATCCTCTGAAAGTGTCTGCATCGTGTCTAGTAGAGTCTTGATTATCGATGTGTTGTGCACCACATCTATAATCGGAGGTCGCAGGACATTTAGGATTGGTTTCCATTCTTCTCATTCCGAGATCGTGCCTTAGAGTCGTGTTGTAAGTCGACCCTCCGACGTATCTCGCTTACCGCTATGCTCCGCGCTAGTGCAACCAGAGCCCGAGGCGGCAAGGCAGCCGAGGGTGCCGCTAGTGAGATACAGAGGAGTACGAGCGCGCAGCCCTGACAAGACTGAGGTTGTGCTTGACGGCGGGTTTTGTGACGCCGCCACTTCCAAAGAAGTTTAGAGCCGCACCGTGGTCGATGAGACTACAGCACTGAGCCTCCACCCCACACCGGGGCAGGAGACGGGTTACGCGAGATGGCCCGGGCCGCCGTGGTCGTGGCCGATATGAGGATAGGCCGATACAGATTTCCAGCCCAAAGAGCACCGTGGTTCACCCCGAGCAGATAGTTTGAGGCTACTGACTTTCCGAGTCAGAGCCCGCCAGAGTTTTATGGGTCGAGGCTCGAGGATGATCCGCAGGAGTTCATCCGGCGATTCCGATCACGCGGTGATCAAGGCTTCAGAGACCGAGTCTGCGACCTTTGTTCGTGATCGGCCGCGTGATACCGCAGCCGATTGGTTTGATTCACGGAGCTTTCCCGGGAGAGCATGCACCTCCAGCAGATGGGATGAGTTTTCGGGGCTTTCTCACGCACTTCTTGCCTCCGCAGATGAGGAGGGCACGGCCGACATTTTTGATGCTTAGACAGAGCGCGACGGTTCGGGAGTACAATGCGAGTTCGACTCATCGCCCAGACGTCCCAAGCGGTAGCTAGTATGGAGGATCGAGTGCACCGATATGTTACAGGCTCGATGATTACATGTCGAGGCATGTTCGTGAGTAGCCCTTCACCGGCATGGACATTGCCCGCACGCAGCTCATGACCGGGACGTGAGGCACGAGAGGTCGACGGAATGACCAAGATCAGCAGAAGAGGGCCAGAACAACAGGGTCCTTTGGTGACTTTCGAGGCGGACCGCCTCAACAACATACTAGTTTTGTACCTCCGCCAGTGCAGAGTGGTCCTCCATAACCTTCAGAGTATTCGGGAGCAGGTCAGGGCTCCAAGGTTCTGTGCTTCAGGAAGTGCGTGTTGCTGACGCGGTCACCCCTACCTCGGTGTGGTCGATGTGGTAGACCGCATTTCGGGAGTGTCGTGGTGCCAGGAGCTTGTTATTTTGCGGCAGGCCATTTTTGCGAGGAACTGTCCGACCAAGGGTAGCACGGATGTTACGACTCAGCCTACCGGATCAGTGGCTGGTTCATCGCCTTCTATAGCATACTGCAGGCAGTGCCTATGATTAGAGTGAGCGGTAGCTTCGTATATCCTTAACCTCTAGAGTTTTGGTATGCTTGTTATGATGGTCTCTTTTTTATGTGCTTTGTACGAATAGGGTTGTGTTTATTGTATGTTAGAAAACATGCTTAGTTGGGAGGATACGACGGGGCATGGTAAGTGTAACCTTAGACTATGTCACGATCGAGACCTTAGGGGTAAGGTCGCTTGAGTTAAAGATTTATTTTTGACCCTTATCGAGTAGTAGTATACGGGATTTATTTGTGTGATAAGTCCGTGGGTAGTGTGAGACGGAAGTGGTAGCTTATGATGTGAATTAGTAAGATTGTTCCGATCGGGGAACAAGAGTTTGGCGCGTTGGGGGTCGGGTTGAGGACCATTTGCGGTCAACCCGTAACCCGGTTTGGGGTGGGCTTCCTGGTGGTCCCGCTGTGGTAGGGTCACGAGGATGCTAGGCCCAAGTTTGTATGACCATCGATGAGTTGGTGGATATGTTCGACCGTGCGGATCGCGAGGCCGGAATGGCCTTAAGGAGATTGAAGTTAGTATGATGACCAAGTTTGGAGGTAGTGACTCGCAGATTTTCGAACTAAGTAATGACCGAAGTATGGTACGTCTTCGAGAGTTCAAGTGTTCGAGAAGGGCACGACGAGTAAGGAAAGAAGAGGACGTGTGTTATCTCGCGCTGCCGCGCGCTGGCAACTTGTTAGAGGAACTTCATCGATATCCGCTTCAGAAGGAACATTCGGACGAATGTTTCTAAGAGAGGAGAATGTTATACCCGTAGTTGCGTGGTATGTATGTGAGGACGCACGCACGAGAGTACGCAGTAAATTTTGAAAGAAAGAAAGACGTGAGTTTTCACTTTAAAAGTTTCCTGCTATTTGTGAAGAAAAAGGTTCGTTAATGGAATTGGATTCCGATTTGGTATTTGGACTTCATAGATTATATTAGAATTTTGAGATTTTATTTTCTGAAATGGTCACGCTGGGCCCACTGAGAAATTTACGGTTTTGTGGCCCGCTTTGTTTTTGAGATTTCCGTATTTTGGATATTTTCTAAGACGAAATATTCTGGCGACCGGGCGACACGTGTCACCCCACGTGGCACCCTTGGCCGATTTTACATTTGTGCACAACACCCTTAGAGTCATCTTTTGACTAAACGCTTTACATAACTTCATGGAGGAAAATTCGCTATATCTTTTCTTATTTTTATGGATTTTTCCGAGAGACGAAACATTTTGGACCAACGGAGGGTGACATGTGTCACCCTCACAATGGAAGACGTGGGCGCACTGGCCGATTGAGGGCAAGTTGTGGTAGATATTTGTGTAGATATTTGTGAGGGTTTTGGAGTAGGTCTAGGTGCACTTGGCTTGATCTTGGCCTTACACTTGCCTTGCACATGGCTTGATCTTGGCCATTGGTTGGCTTTTGGTTTTGCTATAAATACCCCTCGGCTCAAGACTTCATTCATCCAAATATGTTCCAAGTCTTGCTATCCTTCCCCTCTCCTCTTGTTTGACTCTCGTCCAAGAGCCCCCCCTCGCTAGTAAAGGCGCTTGGCCGAGAAACCCCTCCCTCTTTTCGTGTGGCCTTTGGCCGAGGGGTTCCTCCCCTTTCAGGTGCTAGCCGGGTACCCCTAGCCTAGTTGTTTTCGTATAATACCCTCCTCGTGGTATTGAAATACTTCTCCTAGTATTGTTATAATGCCCAAAATACCTTAGCCTTGTACCTTGTAGTATTCCAAAGATACCTCTTACGTAGAGCCCTGAATACTACCTTTTGTCCTTTAGTCTCAAACCGAAACCCTAAGGAAATCTTCATAGTTGGTTGAAGTATTTGAGTAGGTTGGTTAGAACTTCTAAGGGTTGTTTGGAGTGGTTTGGAGCGCACTGAGTGGAGCTAAACCTTGCTCAGATCGACATTATAACTTGGATAATTTTGGGCTTGTCGAGGTAATATTCTTGTCCCCTTATCAGAATTGGAGATTACATGTGTTGGAATATATAGTGGAGGTATACTATATATAGCTTAGCATCATGCAATGTCTTTTGACTTAAGCTCAAGAATAAAGAAAAGAATCAACTATATTTACATAGGATCAGTATTGCAGAGACTTGTGTAGTATTTGAGTAGAATTGTACACGCCCTAGACGTAAACCCCCTTGGTTGGCTTGGTAGCCTACTGATAGAGAGGAGATTTACGCTGTCATGTGAGGTGCCGAATTTTCAGAGAAAGATAAACTTGTGTTTTGGGGTTAATATACGTTTTTGACCTTTATAGGTTAAAGTACTGCGAGTAGCGTATTCTACTCAAGGAGTGGAAAGTGGCTAGCGTTGTAGTACTTGGAGCATTTTGCTTATCATCGATAAATCGTCGCGAGGTATGTGAACCTATTCCTATCTTTTCTAGCATGATTGTTGTGAACTATGTAGTACGGTAGACGATATGTGCTAAGTGATTTGGTTGGTTTAAAACATAGGTGTTATAATAGCTTAATGGGAAGTTAGTTATAACGACCTTATGTAGTGAAAATGGTTTCTCGATGTTAGAAGTTAAGAGACTTGATCTTATAAGATAAGAGACTTAACTTATTTATTTTAATGTGGATGTTTGTGTGAAACCTCATTCGTGAGTAATGAGTACTTGGTTTTAAAGGGATAATGTTTTACCGATTTCGAATCGTAATGTGTATCGACAGCACTATCAGCGTTAATAAAGGAAAATGTATTGAATAATGATGTGTTGTATTAAAACCAAGAGAAACCTCCATCCGCATAGAAGCTAAGATAAGACAAAATGATATTACATTTTCTAGATCATGGTCACGTAATAAGATCGTTATAAACAAGAATAAACTACTCACATATATGACATATGTTACTCAATTGTTTTAAAAGAGATTAAGACTATGAGTTATTAAACCTTTCTAAAATAAGTGACTTGAGCATTTGAAAATGAGAGCTTGAGTAATCAAACTAGGCAAACCGAACTTAGGAAAAGAATGTTGTTACTTGATTTTGAAAAGGAATGTGGGTTGGTCATTCTAATACTACGGTATAGGGTGATTTTTATAAAAGTAATGGATCTCTTTTAAAAGAACTTAACGTATGTAGTACTTTGGGGTTAAAACCCGACTTTGGCATAAAATGAAAGTACTTTGAGTTGTGTGAAACTTGCCTATGCTTGTTGTTGTGAAACTTGCCTATGCTTGTGATGATAGCCTTTGTTGTGCAAGTGTGGTATTTGTGTTACCGCGCTCTCGATAGAGGGCCTACGACTTGTTGAGAACTTACTGGACGTCGGGCGGTGATGGAGAATTCCACGTATGTTTCCATTTTGATTATCGCTTGTTGTTGATGTCACATGGACATGTCTACACCGATGTAGAATTCGGGGCATGCGTTACGCGGTCGGGTTGATTACCCGATATATTGTTATTGTGGTTACATGGACATGTCTACACCGAGGTAGAATTCGGGCATGTGGCACGCGCGTGGTTGATCACCCAAGATATTATTGTTGATGTCACATGGACGTGTCTACACCGAGGTAGAATTCCGGCACGTGGGCCATGGGCATTGGTATTATTGTTGCATCATGGACATGTCTACACCGATGCGATTCCGGCATGCGCCATGATGCGAACATGATTGATGTTGTGGGCGTGAGACCCATAGTTATATTTGAGTGATGACTGAGGCGCGAGTCCTCGATCGACATGATCGCTTTTATGTCGCGAATCGTAGTTTGGTTATCATACATGTCTCCCGCTTTATATAGACTAGTATGATTTCATTACGATCTTTTACGCTTTCACATACTTGGTACCGTTGCCAGATCGACTCCTTCGGGCCGCGTTCATGCCGCAGTAGAGGTACATCGGCCGTGGATCCTCGCCTAGGATCTCGGGCCATTGGGAAGCTCCGCTTTCTCGAGGCTTATCTTTTGTATGTGTTCCCCGAGTCAGGTTCTTGTACATCTGTGGTATGGCGGCCCCGTCCGCCATAGTTGTTGTAAATCTTAGAGGTCCAGTAGTACCGCTGTAAGCGTGGTTGTAAAAGGATTAAACTGCTCGCTTGAAAGAGTTGTATTTATTTATGTTATCGGAAGGTAACCGCTGGGTTGGCCTGCTTTATGTTCATATATCTTGTTTCTTGTTTAAAGTTTTATTTTCCGCTGGTTTTCTCGATGATTGTATCACTAGGGTGCCCGGATAAGGCACCGCGAACGGCCCCGAGCGGTCGTTACATTGCACGCCTAACCTGACGTACAATTCTACTCACAAGAATACTACACAAGTCTCAGAATACGCCCCTATGTAATTACAGTCGCTTCTTCTTTAAATTCGTGCTTAAGTCAAAAGACATTGCCGCACAACTATGTTCAATTCTATATATAGTATACTTAACTATATACTTACAACATGTAATTTCCAATTACAAATGTAGGTCAAGAATGTTTACCACGATAAGCCCAAAATTATCCGAGTTTATATTTCGAACCTGAACAACGTTTAGCTCCAACTCCGGGCGCTCCAAACCGTTCCAACCAACCCATAGAAGTTCTAACCAACTTCTACTTAACACTTCAACCGACTATGAAGGTTTTTCCTTAGGGTTTCGTTTTTGTGGATCGAGGAAGTATAATAGTATTTTCTGGCTTTTGTATAAGTGTAACTTTGGGAATACAACAAGGTAAAGGCTAAGGTATTTTGGGCATTATAACAATACTTGGAAGACAACTTTCTACTGTGGGTACCTCTCGCCACACCACTAGGAGGAGGGGAACCTCTCGCCACACCACTAGGAGGGAGAGGAACCTCTCGGCCACAAGGCCACCTCAAAGGGGGAGGGAAGGCTTAGGACGAAACAACAAGAGGAGAGGGAAGGATTGCAAGACTTAGAACACATTTGGACGATGAAGTCTTCAACAAAGGGAGGGTATTTATGTGGAAGCCAAGGGCCAACCAATGGACAAGATCAAGCCATGTGCAAGGCAAGTGTAAGGCCTTGATCAAGCCAAGTGCACCCTAACCCCTACTCCACAAAACATGGCACAAAACAAGGCACAAAACAAGGCCAAAACAAGGCACAAAATAAGGGGCCAATCGGCCAAGGAAACGTGACCCAAATGGCCAACCCAACGTCCACTTGAGGGTGACAAGTGTCACCCTCTCGCCGCCCAAAATGTTCGTCGCTCGGAAAAATCCGCAAAAATACAAAATGACATAGCCGAATTTTCCCTTCGCAAGTTCTCAGAAACGCTTCATTTAAAAACGACTCTTTTCGCACTTGTGCCCAAATTTCGAATTTGCCAAATCTTTAAGGCTCAAATTTTATACGCACGCCTCACGCATATACTGGAAATACGGGTATAACACCTGAAATATGGGTATAACATTCTCCTCCTTAGAAACATTCGTCCCGAATGTTCCTTCTAAGCCTCAAAACAAACATGCGCCAGTATAGTCTTCACTACTATATTTACGAGAACAAATCCTGCCACACCTGGCCACAGAAACACCCGCGCAAATACTTACATCCAAGTCCACGAGGAAACACCTCTAACATCACAAACTTTTGTCACTTTGCCGCGAGGTTCTAGTGTCACTCCGGCGACCCAACAAATGTTACCGAATCGCACGCGATCCCCGAGGTCTAAAATATACATCCTTCGTGACCTTCTCTCTTCACAAGAAATGATCATATCTATGCTCGCAATACATGCTCGCTCTACCCTTACTCGCGCACTCTTCTCGAACACTTGAATTCTTCTAGTATAATGCATTCATACTTCGTTTCTTCAAAACTTTGGAGTCACTATCTCCAAACTTGGTCATCTTACTAGCCTCGATCTTCCTTAAGGCCATTCCCGCCTTCACGATCCGCTCGTCGAACATATCCTCGAACTCATACGATGGTCATCTAAACTGGGCCTAGCACCCTCGTGACCTACCATCCATGACCACCCAGAACTGACTTACCTTAAACCGGCCACGGTTGACCCGCAACACGCCCTCAAACCGACCCACAATCGCGCCAAACCCTTGTTCCTCGACATGCACAATTCTTACTAACTCACATCATGAAAGCTACCACTTCCATTTCACACTACCCATGGACTTATCACACAAATATATCCCATGCATACTACGACTCGATAAAGGTCAAACATAAATGAATCTTTTACTCAAGGCGACCTTATCTGTAAGGTCTCAATCGTGAAATAATCTAAGGTTCACACTTTCCATGCCCCCATACATATCCTTTCAACTAACCATGCTTTCTAACTCATAACCAACATAACGCTATCCGAACGTAGCACACATAAGAAGGTCATTATATCATGCATACAAATCTCTGAGGTTAAGGATATACCGAATCTACCGCCCACTCTAATCATAAGCCTCACTGCAGGCGATACCGTAGAAGGCGATGAACCCGCCATCGATCCGTAGGGTCGAGTCATGTTGCTCGCATCCTTCCTACTAGGACGTTCTCGCCACATGGCCCCCGACGGCCGCAGCAAAACAAGCACCGCAAAAAGACGACATTCCCGATGACGCCGCCGATCGCGTACACCGAGGAAAACTCAACTCGATCAAGCTAACCCATGTATATCTGCGGAACTAAGCCCCGAGCTCGACCAGCCCCAATACCCCGAACGCCCCGACGATCGCGGGGACCACTGCATCGCGGAGGTACATAACTAGATCAGCCAGGCGGTCCGCCGAAGTTACCAAAGGACCTCGCTGCTCGCCCTCTTCTCGCTGATCTCGCCATTCCGCCGACCTCCGCGTGCCTCACATCCTAGTGCATGAGCTTGCATGCGGCAATGTCCATGCCCTACAAGAGCTACACCCGCATAAGCCTCGCTAAGTAATCATCCAGCCCGTGACGTAGCGTGTACTCGCCCTCCATATCGCCTACCACGGGAACATACCGAGCTAATGAGTCGAACTCACATTGAACTCTCTAACCGCCCGCCCGCCCCGCCTCAACGCTAAAAATATCGCCCGAGCCTCCTCATTTGTGGGGGCAAGAAATGTGCAAGAAAAGCCTCGAGAACTCGTCCCATACGGCCGAAGTGCATGCTCTTCCCGACAACTCCCACGAATCAAACTACCAATCGCAGATCACGCACTGATGCGAACCCAATACCACCGACCGCTCGAGACTCGATCACTCTACGATCCGTCAGAGTCGCTTGATAAACTCCCGAGGTAATCCTCACTCGATCCATAAAACATCGGGCTACAACTCGTAAAGTCCCGTAGCCTCAAACCGCTCGCCGGGGTGAACTACGGTGCTATCGGCCGGAATCCAGATCCACTTATCTCATATCTGCCACGACTTCGCCAAGAATCGCCATCTCTTGTACCCATCTCATCCGCTTCCAGCCGTGGGACCGGAGGCTCGTGTATCAGAGTCTCGCAGCCCACCGCCGCGCTCTAAACTCGCTGGCCGGGCGGCGCGCAAACTCGCCGTCTAAGCACTGCTCAGCATCGATCGCTCGCGCTGCATTTCTCTCAGATCTCACTAATGCCTCTCGATCGCTTTGCCCATCTGGCTCAAGGTTTTACGCGAGGCATAATCGTAAAGGAAAGGAATACGCCGGAGGGTCCAACTTATCACACAAATCTAGGGCACGATCTCGTAATGAGAAGAATGGAAACCAATCCTAAATGTCCTATAGCCTCCTCGACATATGTGGTGCACAACACACCGATAATCAAGACTTACTAGACACGGTCTGTAGACACTTTCCGAGGACTAATCGCTCGATACCACTTTTGTCACGACCAACCTGCCCGTGATCGTGCCTACCCCTGCACCCTAGTGATACAACATCGAGAAAATCAGCGGAAATAAAAACATGAACATGAATTAAGAGACAAGATAAATAAACAAAGCCAACCAAAACAGCTTGCCTTCATCATATATACATAAATACCCGAACGCTTATCTTTTTTACAAACCCCGCCACAATAAAGGTTACAGTGCACTTCTAAGATTTTTACAATAGCTATGACGACAGTGGCCCCGCCATACCCCGAATGTATAAAAATCTACTGCACTGTGGTAACATACCAAAAGATAAGCCTCAAGAAATGGGCTTCGACACGAATCGTGATCCTCATGAGCGAGGATCCACAACCGATGTACTTCCACTGCAGATGAACGCAGCCCCGGGCGAGGTCAAGATAACAGTACCAAGTATGTGAAACTATAAAAGATCAGAATGAAATCATAATAGTCTATATAAAGCGTGAGACATGTATGATAACCGGATGAAATACGTGTCCCGCCATCCCGCGACTCGGTGTATAATCGATGAAATACGTGTCCTCGCCATCTCGGGACTCTGTAAAATCGATGAAATACGTGTCCTCGCCATCTCGTGGGACTCGGTGTAAAATCGATGAAATACGTGTCCTCGCCCATCTCGTGGGACTCGTGTATAATCGATGGAATACGTGTCCTCGCCATCTCGGACTCTGTATAATCAAATGAAATACGTGTCCTCGCCATCTCGTGGGACCTTGCAGAATCGCTCATAACAAATCAACCTACCTCCATCGAGACGCGGTACGTAAATACAACAAAGGCTATCATCACAAGCATAGGCAAGTTTCACAACAACAAGCATAGGCAAGCTTCACAACAACAAGCATAGGCAAGCTTCACGACAACAAGCATAGGCAAGTTATACACAACTCAAAGTACTTTCATTTTATGCCAAAGTCCGGGTTTTAACCCTAAAGTACTACGTACGTTAAATTCCTTTTAAAGATCCATTTCTTTTACAAAGGTCACCCGACACCCGTAGTATAAAAACATAGAGTGACTAACATTGTTAAGTAAACCAAAATGCTTTCCTTTGTAAAATCAAGTAACAACCTTATTTTCCAAACGTTCAAGTTTGCCTAATTTCAAATGCTCAAGTTTCTCATTTTAGAAAAGGTTTCGTAGTTCAAAGTTTTAACTTTAAAACATAATTCTCCTTTAAACGCTTGAGAAACATATGTCTTATATGTGAGTAGGTTATTCTTGTTTATAATCAATCTTATTAAGCATCATGATCTAGAAATGTAATATAATTTTGTCTCATCTTAGCTTCTACGCAGATGGAGGTTTCTACCGGTTTTAATACCATACTTCATTATTCAATACATTTTCCTTTATTAACGCCGCAGTTGGTTTGTCGATACTCATTCGATTTCAAATCAAGAAACATTAGTCCTTTTAAAACCAAGTACTCATTACTCACGAATGAGGTTTCACACTTTTAACAAGATTCATATCAATACCATTAAGTCAAGTCTCTTATCTTCTAAAAATCAGTAAACCATTCTTTTTATCACTCTTAAGACGTTATACCTAACTTCCCATAAAGCTAGTACAACTCTTATGTTTTCAAAGCCAAGTATTACTCTTCTTTCAAAAGGTCTTTTGAAACACTTCAAGTTCTTTGTTACTACACATCAAATCCGTTATAAGTCAAATCGCTTATCCTTTGAAACCACAAAGCATTTTCTTACCTACATAAAGTCATATAACCAACTTCCCATAAAGCCGTTATAACACTTTATGTTTCAAACCAATCAAATACATTAAACACCAGACGCCTACCGCACTACATAGTTATACACATATCATGCTAGAACAGATAGGAAGAGGTTCACATACCTCGCGACGATTATCGACTAATAGCAAAATGCTCCAAGTACTCAAACCGCTGCCACTCCTAAGCCTAGTAGATCACGCCGCACGTAGTACTTCAACCTATAGAGGCCACCAGGCGCCTATTAACCTCCTAGGTCTCAATGTAGAATATTCTACGTAAAATTCGCAAAGACCTTCCTCTCCCGCAACAACAGAAATCTCCTCTCTATCGAGGCCGCCACCAAGCCAACCGTGGGGGTTTGCACGCCTAACCGAACGTGTAAAATTCTACTCACGAATACTACACAAGTTCATCTGAATACACCCTATGTAATTACAATTCCACTTTAAAATTCAGCTTAAGTCGCAAGACATCGCTGTAAGTATTATTCAGCTTAAGTCAAAAGACATTGCCGCACAACTATGCTCAGTTCTATATATAGTATACTCAACTATATACTCCTACAACATGTAATTTCCAATTACCACAGAAGGTCAAGAATGTTTACCTCGATAAGCCCAAAATTATCCGAGTTTATGTCGATCCCGAGCAAGGTTTAGCTCCTACCCGCGCTCCAACCCGCTCCAACAACCCTTAGAAGTTCTAACTAACTTCTACTTAACACTTCAACCGACTATGAAGGTTTTTCCTTAGGGTTTCGCTTTTGTGATCGAGGGAAGTATAATAGTATTTTCTGGCTTTTGTATAAGTGTAACTTGGGAAAACTACAAGGTATTTGGGGCCAAGGTATTTGGGCATTATAACAATACTGGAGAGTATTTCTATACCACAAAAGGGGTATTTATACGAGACAACAAGGCTAGTGGTGTACCCCCCGGCTAGGGCACTACAAAGGAGGGGTGGCTCTCGCCAAGCTCACTCAAAGGTGTGGTGGACTAAAAACTTCACAAGGGAGAGGGAGGGATTTTTAACACTTCGAAAATATTTGGATGAAGAATTTCATCAACAAAGGGTGGGTATTTATAGGTCAAGCCATGGCCAACCAAGGGCCAAGATTCTTCCAAGTGTATAGCAAGTGTAAGGTCAAGATTTAGCCACATGTTACCTTATCCATCTACACAAAATATCCTACCTAACCCTTGACCAAAATTCAACACAAAAAACGTGCAAGCTAGCCCATTTTGCCGTCCAACCTCTTCCAATGTGAGGGTGACACATGTCACCCTCCCGTTGGTCCAAAATGTTACGTCTCTCGGAAAAATCCGCAAAAATTATTATTGACATAGCCGGAATTTTCCCTACGAAAGCTGTGGAAACGTTTCGTCTAAAAACGACTCCTTTTGGTAGTTATGTACAATTTCGAACCTTGCCTAACTTTAAGGCTCAAATTTCTACGTACGTCCTCACGTACATACCCTAGAAATACGGGGTATAACACTAGTCCATGGAATAACACTATCAACAGGAGCGCACCCGTGGAATCCTCCGTCACTGCCGGTACGTCCAAGTAAGATCATAACAAATCAGCCGGCCCTCCATTGAGAGACGCGGTGGTATAGAAATACAATACTTGCATAACAAGGCTATCACACGCAAACATAGGTAAGTTACACCCAACTTGAGGTACTTTCATTTTATGTCAAAGTCCGGGTTTTAACCCCAAAGTACTACATACGTTAAATTCTTTTAAAAGATTTATTCCATTTACAAAGGTCACCCGATACCCGTAGTATTAAAATAGAGTGACTAACATTTTTAAATAAACCAACACACTTTCCTTTTTAAAATCAAGTAACAACATTCTTTTCCAAAAGTTCAAGTTTGCCTAATTTCAAATACTCAAGTCTCTTATTTTCGAAAGATTTCATAGTACATAGTCTTAATCACTTAATAACGTAATCTCTTTTAAAACAATTTGAGTAACATATGCCTTAAGTGTGAGTAGGTTATCCTTGTTTATAACAATCTTATTAAAGCAGCCATGATCTAGAAAATGTAATATCATTTTGTCTTATCTTAGCTTCTATGCAGATGGAGGTTTCTACTGGTTTTAATAATAATTAATTAGTCAATACATTTTCCTTTATTAACGCTGCAGTGGTTTGTTCTATACTGCTCATTTCCGAAATCAATATAACATTATTCCTTTTAAAACCCAATTACCCATTTCTCATAAAAGCGGTTTCATAACTTTTTAACACAAACCAAGTCATTATTAATTCACCTCAAGTCATTTATCTTTTAAAAACCACCAACCATTCCTTTACCCACATAAAGTTGTTATAACAAACTTCCCATAAAGCCGTTATAACACTTTATGTTGTAACCCAACCAAATTCACTTAACACATGTACGTCTACCGTACTACATAGTTCACAACATATCATGCTAGAAAAGATAGGAAGAGGTTCACATACCTCGCGACGATTATCGACAATTAGCAAAACGCCCACAAGATCAGAATCGCTAGCCTTTTCCACTCTTCAAGTAATACGCCACTCGTAGTATCGCAACCTATAAGGCCCCAAAACGCCTACCAACACCTACATCTATTCGTAGAATATGTCTACGAAAAAGTCGGCAAAGACCCGCAACCACATAAATCTCCTCCCCTACTCAGGCCCGCTACCAGGCCAACAACTCCCATGGGATTACACGTCTAACCGGACGTGTTCAATTCTACTTCACAGATATACTACACAAGTCTACTGTAAATACAATCCAATGTAAAATACAGTTCAGTTCTCTTCTTTAATATCCTTGTTATACCCCGTATTTCCAGAGTATGTACGTAAGGGCGTACGTACGAAAGTGTAGCCTTAAAAGTTTAGGCCTAGGACGTTTTTTTTTTGGGCACAACTCTCACAAAGAATCGTTTTCCGACGAAACGTTTAACAAGACCCGCGTAGGATAAATTCCGGCTATGTCATTTCTAATTTTTGCGGATTTTTCCGAGAGACGAAACACTTTGGACCAACGAGAGGGCGACACTTGTCACCCTCTCATTGATGGATGTGTGGACGGCAATAGGGCCGAATGGATGGCTTATTTTTGTCTTGGAGTTGGTAGGATATTTTGTGTGCAAGTGGATAAGGTACACTTGCCCTAATCTTGGCCTTACACTTGCCTAGCACTTGGCTTAATCTTGGCCATTGGTTGGCCACCTCTTGACCTATAAATACCCCCGTTAAGATGAAGAGTTCTTCATCCACAAACAAGCTTTCCAAGTCTTGAAAATCCTCCCTCTCCTTGAAGCTTTTTCGTCCAAGCCTCCTTCCCTCGAGAAGCCTTGGCCGAATACCGCCCCTAAAAGAAGCCCTAGCCGAAACCACTACCCCCTCCCTTGGTAGAAAAGTTGCCTTCTAGTATTGTTTTAATGCCCAAAATACCCTAGCCCAAATCCCTTAGTACTTAGTAGAAGTTGAAGAACTTCTATGGTTCCTCGAGCTATCTGAGCGCATAAATTAGGAGCTAAGCCTTGTTCGATTGTCACGACCAACCTGGCGTGGATCGTGCCTTACCCCGCACCCTAGTGATACAACATCGTAGAAATCACGGAATATAAAACAATAACATGAAACACCCTGAAGTATGAAATAATAATCGGAGAAAAATTGCCTTTCGACACGTATATATGAAAACTTAAATTCGAACAGTTACATCCCATGACAACCCCGCCACAACAAGATTACTGCACTTACGAATGATATGACAACAACGACGGACAGGTTCCGCCATACCCCGAATGTAAGCACCTACAACAACAGGGACTATACCAAGATAAGCCTCCGAGGAACGGAGCTTCCCAAACGCCGAGCCGTGACCCTAAGAGCGAGGATCAACGATCGTGTACCTTTACCGCGGCATGAACGCAGCCAAGGAGGTCAAGACAACAGTACCAAGTATGTGAAATCAAAATACGTAAATGAAATCATAGTAGTCTATATAAAGCAGAGACATGTATGATAACCAAACTACGCTTCACAATAAATAAGCAATATGTCAATTCGTGGACTCACGCCTCAAAGTCATCACTCGATATAACAATGGGTCTCACGCCCACAACATCAATCATGCCCGTGGAATACCTTCCTCACCGCCAGCCTATGATATAAAAGCACCAAGGAATACACATGAACACCGTGTCCCACCAATGTCATCATAAAACCGCACGGTAAGTACGAAGGCATAGCCGATTACTAAAACCCACGATAACAAGGTCATAAATCAGATCATGATCTGTCTGCATCAGTCACATGATCAAAGCTGGCCACTCGCCCGCAGTATCTAATGTGCGCGTCTAGCCCTGGAACTTCCCGTAGCTCCGCATGGGCCACTCCAATGGCCCGCATGAGGTATTCCCCACATCGAGGGTAGCTACTCCCCGGCAGCGTCCTGGACTCGCTGTCCGCATGGCCACATAGACCGCATGACCACAAAGGCCGCACACTAACCTGGAACTCCCGCAGTTCCGCATAGGCCACACAGACCCGCATAAGGTATTCTCGAATCATAGGTCACACAGACCCGCCTGAGTCTACCCCGCATCGGAGGGCAGCTTAACCCCCGAAATCATGAGTGATACCATACTAACATAACAACTTATCGTTTAAACAACATAAGCACAATCAAGGGAAAACCCCTTTACACAAACATCACAAGATACTAACCCACGTAGCATCCTAGCATGTTTACTTAACAAATCAACAAGAAAGTATTACAAGGCTATCACAAACCAACACAATCAAGTTATACACACAAGGTACTTTCTACTATATGATTAACAAGATCGGGTTTTTATCCCCAAAGTACTTCATACATTAACTCTTTAAAAGATACGTTACTTTCACAAAAGTCACACAATACCCGTAGTATATGAAAATAGAGTGATTATCTTTTGAAGTAAATCAAAACACTTCTCTTTGTAAAATCAAGTAACAACATTCTTTTCCAAACGTTCCAAGTTTGCCTAATTTCAAATGCTCAAGTTTCTCATTTTCGAAAGGTTTCGTAGTTCATAGTTTTAATCACTTAATGGTATAATTCTCCTTTAAAACAATTTGATATACATATGCCTTATATGTGAGTAGGTTATTCTTGTTTATAACAATCTTATAACAGCAGCCATGATCTAGGAAATGTAATATCATTTTGTCTCATCTTAGCTTCTATGCAGATGGAAGTTTCTACTGGTTTTAATAATACTTGATCAGTCAATACATTTCCTTTATTAGCTACTGTTGTGGTTTGTTCGATACTTATTCTCATTTCCAAATCAAGAAACATTATTCTTTAAAATCAAGTACTCATTACTCGCGAATGAAGTTTTACAACATTTTTAACAAAATGTTACACATCAAGTCAATTAGGTTAAGTCTCTTATTTTCTACAATAAATAAATCATTCTGTTACCTACATAGAGTCGTTATAACTAACTTTCCATAAAGCTATTATAACACCCTATGTTTTGAACCAACCAAACTCATTTAGCACACGACGCTCACTGCATACTACATAGTTTACAAAACATCATGCTAGAAAGGATAGGAAGAGGTTCATATACCTCGCGACGATTATCGACAATTAGCAATACGCTCCACAGTACTGTACCCCTGCTAGCCTTTTCCACTCTTCAAGTAGAATACACTACTCGTAGTACTTCCACCTATATAGGCCACAAACGTCTATTAACATCTAAACACTCGGTTCCATATTCTACGTAAAATTGGCAAGACTCTCCCCGCAAATCACAGAATCTCCTCCTCTAACGAGGCCGGCTACCAAGCCAACCAGGGGGGGGGGGTTATACGTCTAACCGGACGTGTACAATTCTACAACACAGTCTACTGTAAATACAGTCCTACGTAAGTACAATTCAATTCCTTTTTAGCATTCTTCTGTATAGTGTAATTACAGTCTAAATCTCCTCTTTAAATTCAGGCGTAAGTCAAAAGACATTGCCGCAAAACTATGTTCAGTACTATATATAGTATACTTCAACTATATAATCCTACAACATGTAATTTCCAATTACAACAAGGGGACAAGGATATTTACCTCGATAAGCCCAAAATTATCCAAGTTATAATGTCGATCCTGAGCAAGGTTTAGCTCCTACTCCGCGCTCCAACCCGCTCCAAACAACACTTAGATGTTCTACACAACTTCTTATTAACACTTCAACCAACTATGAAGTTTTTCCTTAGTGTTTCGGTTTGAGACTAAAAGGACAAAAGGTAGTATTTACGGGCTCTACGTATAGAGGTATCTTTGGAATACTACAAGGTATACTGGCTAAGGTAATTTGGGTATAAGAACAATACTTTGAGAGTATTTCTACCAAGAGGGTGTATTTATACGAGACAACACCACAAATGAGGGGTGTACCTCTACCAACCCCACTCAGGAGGGGTACTCGGCCATGGGAGGGCTCTGGCCAAGGGGCCTCACCATGGGGAGGAGGCTAGGACGAGACATCTACAAAAGGGGGGGGGGGGGGAAGAGCTCTCAAGACTTAGCAAAATTTTTGGATGAAGAAGTCTTCAAAGGGGAGGGGTATTTATAGGTCAAGCCATGGCCAACCAATGGCCAAGATCATGCCAAGTGCAAGGCAAGTGTAGGGTCAAGATTCACCCAAGTACACCTTATCCATCTACCACCAAAATATCCTACCAACTACTTGACAAAAATCCATCCAAATCGTCCCCAAGTCCGCCCCATACGTCCACCAATTGGAGGGTGACAAGTGTCGCCCTCTCGTTGGTCCAAAATGTTTTCTCTCTCGGAAAAATCCGCAAAAATTAGAAATGACATAGCCGTAATTTACCCTACGCGATTTGTGTAAAACGTTTCGTCGAAAAACGACTCTAATCGGGTGATGTGCACAAAGTAAAATCGGCCAAGCCTACTTTAAAGCCCAAACTTTTCTACGTACGTCCCTACGTACATACTCTGGAAATATGGGGTATAACATTCTCCCCTCCTTAGAAACATTCGTCCCGAATGTTCCTTCTAAGTCTCAAACAAACATGCGCCAGTATAGTCTTCACTGCTATACTTACGAAAACAATCCTGCCATACCTGGCCACAGAAACACCTGCGTAAATACTTACATCCAAGTCCACGAGGAAACACCTCTGACATCACAAAAGCTCTTACCCGAGGCCTAAAATATACTTCCTTCACACCTTCTTCATACAAAAGAAATGATCACATCGATGCTCGCAATACATGCTCGTTTCTTCCCTTACGCTGCCGCACTTTCTCGTACACTCGAACTCCTTCTCATAACTTACCATATTTCTGTTACTGATTCCGTTCCCGAGATCTCTGGGTTACTATCTCCAACTTGGTCATCATTAACTTGGAACACTCTGGATGGATCTCCGATACTTTCCCGAACATAGCAATACGAAAGATCGGACATACTGCCTCCCAAGTCGGACGACAAACGCTAACATATAGGCAACCTGGCCTACTCTTCACATGATCTGAAAGGCCCAAAGTAACTCGGGCTAAGTTCCCTCTGCTTTCCAAAACTCGTCGCACCCTATCCGGGGTGGTACCTTCAAGAATTCCGACCGCCAACCTGAACTTTAAGTGTCGACGTCGATTATCCGCACGACTTCTGTTGACTTTGAGCTGCCAATAACCTCATCTGGATAAGCTTCACCCTATCCACATTCTACTGAACAAGTATGACCCAACTATCTGAACCTTGCCAACATCGAACCAATCGACCGGCAACTTACACTTCCGCCCCTACAAGGCGTCATAAAGCGACATCCGACTACTGAAATGGTAGCTATGAAACACTCCCTAACAGGAGGCAACAATCCTCACCGCTACCCCTGAAATCCCAACACTGGCCCGAGGGCGAATGCGATTCTGAGGCTCACCTAAGTTCCTAACCCTGCCTGGTAAAACCTCCTGACAAAGAAACAGCCGAACCTGGGCTTCACTGTCTGCCATAAGGTGAAGGTAGGCACCTCGTGCAGCCTTACCACCTTCCTGATATAACATCCCGCAACTTACTACCGAGTACACGGTCTTTACTAGAAGACAAGACGGCCGACTCTCTCGGCCCGACCATCGGTCGAACGATCCACGACTCAGACTGGTTAACCAAACATGGGCCTAACACCCTCATGACCCTATCACAAGGCGGGACCACCACAAACTGACCCCACCACCATACAGGCCGCGGGTTGACCCGCAACGTGGCCTCAACCCGACCCGGCAACGCGCAAAACACTAGCTCCCCGATCCGGAAAACTCTCACTAATCACGTTATGAAAACCTAGCGGTCTTCTTAGCTCAACTACCCTCTTTCATTTCACACTACTCAGGGACTTATTATATAAACATAGCTCACGTGCACTATGCACTCCGATAAGGATCAAACATAACAATACATCTTTTACTCGAGATGGCCTTACCTCTAAGGTTTCTACGTAAGACTCTAAGGTTCACACTTCCTCTATCCCCCAAATCTTACTCGGTTAACTAACCATGATATCTAATCACAATTTCCACTTATGTTATCTGAACATAATACTTAAGATATACTCATCTTACACGTACTAATCTCTAGAGGGTTAAGGGTATACCGGTATCTACTGCTTCACTCCCCTAAGTCGTTCTAATCAAACTTGCCCCGTAGGGCGCATAACTATGGAAGATGACGAACTACCCACCGATCCTGAAGGCTGAGTCCTCCTACTAGCATCCTTCCTACTAGGACATCCTTTCCGCACATGGCCCTGTCGGCCGCAGGTAAAGCAAGTACCAACTAAAAGACGACATTCCCCGGGATGACGTCTGCCACACTGTGAACCGGAAGATCTGGAGCTCTGACCAACTCCTGCATACCCGAACGCCCCGAACTCGCGGAGGCCACTCGCGACCGTGGATGTGCATAATCAATCACTGGCGAGGTGATTCGCCTCGAAAGTTACTAAAGGATCCCGCTGCTCGCCCTCTTCTCGCCCCTGCTAACCCGTCGATCTCTACATCTCTCGCCGCGCATAAGCCCGCATACGTGCCATGCCAAGCTTAACCGAAGAACTACTCTTGCACAACCTCTCTTAGATAGTCATCAAGACTCGCGGTACATCGGTATACTCTCCGTAGCCAAATCCATAGTTAGTAACAGTGGTCGCTTTGCAATCCATATTCTATGTTCCTGGCCGTGGAACCGGGTTCAAATGTCATGGCCGCAGAGGAATCGCCGCCGTGCTAAACTCACTGGGCCTGGCGATGTCGCAGAACTCCCGAATGAAGCACCATATCGGTGATGATTGGGCCTGCCCACGTAACCCTCTCAGATTTACTCGCAGCCTCCTACGCCTTGTCCTCTGGGCTCGGGTTTTGCCTACGCGAGGCATAGCGGTGGGAAAGAAAATACGTTAGAGGGTCCAACTTATAACACGACTCTAAGCACGCTCGTGAGTGAGAAGAATGGAAACCAATCCTAAATATCTTATAGCCTCGATTATTGATGCGCACAACACACCGATAATCAAGACTTACTAGATACGGTCTCAGACACTTTCCGAGGATTAATCGCTCGATACCACTTTTGTCACGACCAACCCGGCGGATCGTGCCTTACCCCGGGCACCCTAGTGATACAACATCAGAGAAATCAGCGGAATATAAAACAATAACATGAAACAACATGAAGTATGAAATAATAATATGAGAAAAATTGCCTTTCGGCATGTATATATGAAAACTTAAATTCGAACAGTTACATCCCATGACAACCCTGCCCACAACAGTACTACAGACCTCTATGAATGATATGACAACAACGACGGGACAGGGCCCCATCATACCCCTGAATGTAAGCACCTACAACAACAGGGGACTATACCAAGATAAGCCTCCGGAGGAACGGAGCTTCCCAAACGCTGAGCTGTGACCCTAAGAGCGAGGATCAACGACTGGTGTACCTTTACCCACGGCATGAACGCAGCCCCGGGGAGGTCGATAACAGTACCAAGTATGTGAAATCAAAATATCAGAATGAAATCATAGTAGTCTATATAAAGCATGAGACATGTATGATAACCAAACTACAGTTCACAATAAATAAGCAGTCATGTCAATTCAGGGACTCACGCCCTCAAAGTCATCACTCAGATATAACAATGGGTCTCACGCCCACAACATCAATCATGCCCGTGGAATACCTTCCTCACTGCCAGCCTATGATATAAAAGCACCAAGGAATACATGAACACCGTGTCCCACCTGTCATCATAAAACCGCACGGTAAGTACGAGCGCATAGCCGACTACTAAAACCCACAGATAACAAGGTCATAAAGCGTATCATGATCTGTCTAGACCGTCACATGATCAAAGCCGCCACTCGCCGCAGATCTAATGTACGCGCTTCAGCCCCGAACTTCCCGTAGCTCGCACGGGCCACCCAATGGCCCGCATGAGGTATTCCCCGCATCGAGGGTAGCTACTCCCCGGCAGCGTCCTGGACTCGCCGTCCGCATGGCCACATAGACCGCATGACCACAAAGGCCGCACACTAACCTGGAACTCCCGCAGTTCCGCATAGGCCACACAGACCTGCATAAGGTATTCTCGAATCATAGGTCACACAGACCCGCCTGAGTCATGAGTGATACAATACTATCATAACAGCTTATCGTTTAAACAACATAAGCACAATCAAGGGAAACCCCTTTACACAAACATCATAAGATACTAACCCACGTAGCATCCTAGCATGTTTACTTAACAAATCAACAAGAAAGTATTACAAGGCTATCACAAACCAACACAATCAAGTTATACACACAAGGTACTTTCTTGTTATACCCCGTAGTTGCAGGGTATGTAAGTGAGGGCGTACGTACGAGAGTACGACAGAAATTTTGAAAAGAAAGAAAGATGTGAGTTTTCGACGGAAAAGTTTCCGGTTTTTGTGAAGAAAAAGGTTCGTTAATGGGAATTGGATTCCCAGATTTGGTATTTGGACTTCATAGATTATATTAGAATTTTGGGATTTTATTTTCGGAAATGGTCACGTGGGGCCCACAGGAGAAATTTACGGTTTTGTGGAGCCCGCTTTGTTTTTGAGATTTCCGGCATTTTGGATATTTTCGGAAGACGAAATATTTTGGACGAATCGGGGGGCGACACGTGTCACCCCCATGTGGCACCCTTGGCCGAAATATGTTTGTGCACAACACCCGACAGAGCTGCTTTCGACGAAACGTTTTACAAACTTTGCGAAGGGAAAATTCCGGCTATGTCATGTAGTATTTTTGCGGATTTTTCCGAGAGACGAAATGTTTTGGACCAACGAGAGGGCGATACTTGTCACCCTCAAGTTGAGTGAAGGCGCTTTTGGACGATTTTGGAGGCAAGTTGGTAGGATATTTTGTGTAGATATTTGTGAGGGTTTTGGAGTAGGGACTAGGGGCACTTGGGCACATCTTGGCCCTACACTTGCCTTGCACTTGGCATGATCTTGGCCATTGGTTGGCCTTTGCTTGGCCTATAAATACCCCTCCCCCTTTGAAGACTTATTCATCCTAAATCTCTAAGTCTTGAGAGCTTCCCCCCACTTTGTGTGGTTGTCTCGTCCTAGCCTCCCTCTCCCCCCTTGGTGAGGCCCCTTGGCCGAGAGTACCCCCCCTAGTGGGGTTGGCCGAGGGGTATACACCCCCCCTAGCCTAGTTGTTTCGTATTATATACCCCCCCTTTTTGTGGTATTGAAATACTCCTCCAAGTATTGTTATAATGCCCAAAATACCTTAGCCTTTACCTTGTAGTATTCCAAAAGTTACCTCTATACGTAGAGCCCGGAAATACTACCTTTTGTCCTTTTAGTCTCAAACCGAAACCCTAAGGAAATCTTCATAGTTGGTTGAAGTATTTAAGTAGAAGTTGGTTAGAACTTCTAAGGGTTGTTTGGAGCGCACGAGTGAGCTAAACCTTGCTCAGACCGACATTATAACTTGGATAATTTTGGGCTTATCGAGGTAAATATTCTTGTCCCTTATTGTAATTGAAAATTACATGTTGTAGGATTATATAGTTGAAGTATACTATATATAGAATCAACATAGCTTTGCGGCAATGTCTTTTGACTTAAGCTGAATATAAAGAAGAGAATCGAATCAGAATTACATAGGCCGTATGACATGAGACTTGTGGTATTATCAGATAGTAGAAATTGTATACGTCCGTTAGACGTATAACCCCTCGGTTGGCTTGGCAGCCGGCCTCGATAGAGAGAGATTTACGCCATGCGTGGAGGTCTTTGAATTTTCAGAATATGCAACCATGCGGTTAGAAGTTAATAGACGTTTGTGGCCTTATAGGTGGAAGTACTACAAGTAGCGTATTCTACTTGAAGAGTGGAAAAGGTTAGCCGGGTTACAGTACTGTGGAGCGTTTTGCTTATTGTCGATAATCGTCGCGAGGTATGTGAACCTCTTCCTATCCTTCTAGCATGATGCTTTGTAAAGTATGTAGTACGGTGAGACGCATACGTGCTAAATGAGTTGGTTGGTTTAAAACATAGGGTGTTATAATAGCTTTATGGGAAGTTAGTTATAACGACTCTATGTAGGTAAAAGATTGGTTTATTGATTGTAGAAGTTAAGAGACTTGATCTTGAAAGATAAGAGACTTAACTTGTTTTACTTGGTAATTAACATTTTGTTAAAAGTGTTGTGAAACCTCATTCATGAGTAATGAGTACTTGGTTTTAAAAAGAATAATGTTTTATTGATTTGAAATGAGAATAAGTGTCGAACAAACCACAAGCCGCTAATAAAGGAAAGTGTATTGACAAATAACAAATTGTTATTAAAACCGTAGAAACCTCCATCCGCGTAGAAGCTAAGATAAGACAAAATTGTATTACATTTCCTAGATCATGGTGATGTAACAAGATTGTTGTAAACAAGAATAAACGGCTCACGACAAGACATATGTTACTCAATTGTTTTAAAAGAGATTAAGACTATGAGTTATGAAACCTTTCTAAAATGAGAAACTTGAGCATTTGAAATTAGGCAAACTTGAACGCTTGAAAAATAATGTTGTTACTTGATTTTACAAAGGGAAGTATTTTGGTTTACCTAAAAAGATAGTCACTCTATTTTATGCTACGCATTATGTGACTTTGTGAAAGAAACGGACCCTTTAAAAAGAGTTAATGTACGTAGTACTTTAAGGTTAAAACCCAGACTTTGATACGAAATGGAAGTACCTTGAGTTGTTGTGTAACTCGCCTATGCGTGTTGTTGTGTAACTCGCCTATGCTTGTTGTGATAGCCTTTGTTGTGCAAGTGTTGATATCAGTGACTTCTTGGGAAGAGTGGATCTTTTATAAAAGTCTAGAAGTATGGTAATTTGCTTGAGCTTGTTTGTGATAGCCCGTCAGCGGTATATTGTTGTTGATGTCACATGGACATGTCTACACCGACGCAGACTCCGGCATGTGGCCACGCGGGGTTGACACCGATATATTGTTATTGTGGTTACATGGACATGTCTACACCGGCGCAATTCGGGGCGCGGCTACGCGCGGGATAATCACCAAGATTATTGTTAATGTCACATGGACGGTCTACACCGGCGCAGATTCCGGCATGTAGCTGGGGCATTATTATTATTATTATTATTGTTGCATCATGGACATGTCTACACCGATGCGCACTCGGCACGCGCCATGATGCGAACATGATTGATGTTGTGGGCGAGACCCATAGTTATATTTGAGTGACGATTGAGGCGTGAGTCCCCGATCGACATGATCGCTTATGTGGTGAATCAGAGTTTGGTTATCATACATGTCTCCCGCTTTATTTAGACTAGTATGATTTCATTTATTACGATTTTACAGCTTCATACTTGGTACTGCCAGACTCGACCTTCTGAGGCTGCGTTCATGCCGCAGGTGAGTACATCGGAGTGGATCCTCGCCATGGATCGCAACAGATTAGGAAGCTCCGCTTCCGAGGCTTATTCTTTGCATGTGTTCCCGAGTTGTAGGTTCTTGTACATTCGTGGTATGGCGGGCCCCGTCCGTCATGGTTAGAGTAAATCTTAGAGGTCCGTAGTACCGTGGCGTGGTTGTAAAAAGGATTAAACTATTCGGTTTTATGTATATATACGAGAGGCAACCGTTTGCTTTTGGCCTGCTTTATGATCATATATCTTGTTTCATGTTTATGTTTTATTTTCCGTGGTTTTCTCTCGATGTTGTATCACCAGGGTGCCCGGTAGGCACTACCACGCCCGGATCGGGTCGTGACAAAAGTGGTATCGAGCGCTTAATCCTCGGAAAGTGTCTACGTGCCGTATCCAAGAAGTCTTGATTATCGGTGTGTTGTGCACCACACCAATAATCGTGAGGCTATAGGATATGTAGGATTGGTTTCTATTCTTCTCACTCGAGATCGTGCCTTAGAGCCGTGTTGTAAGTTGGACCTCTAACGTATTTCTTCCTTACCGCTATGCCTCCGTAGGGCAAACCCGCCCAGAGGCAAGGCACCGAGGAGCTGCAAGTTGAGTACAGAGGGTTACGAGGGCACGGCCCAATCATCGCCTGGGGTGGTGCTTCATTCGGGGAGTTCTGCGACGTCACTAGCCCCAGCAGAGTTTAGCACGGCGGCGCAGCCTCACGCGCCATGATATTCGAACCTTCAGTTCCACGACCGGGAACAGAGAATATAGTTTCCAAAGAGGCGACCCAGTTACTAGCTATGTATTTGGCTACCAGAGAGTATACCTTAAGTGTTACATTCTGATAGCATTGTATACTGGTGATTAGAAATCTTGGTTAGTTAACCAAGTAAGATTTGGGGATAGAGAAGGTGTGAGCCTTAGAGTTTTATACGTAGAGACCTTAGAGGTAAGGCCATCTCGAGTAAAGGTGTAGTGTTATGTTTAATCCTTATCGGAGTACATAGTGCACGTGAGATATATTGTGTGATAAGTCCCTGAGTAGTGTGGAATGAAAGAGGGTAGTTGAGCTAAGAAGACCACTAGGTTTTCGTAACGTGATTAGTGAGATTGTTCCGGATCGGGGAGCTAGTATTTAGCGCGTTACCGGGTCGGGTTGAGGCCACGTTGCGGGTCAACCCGCGGCCTGTATGGTGGTGGGGTCTGTTTGTGGTGGTCCCGCCTTGAGGTAGGGTCACGAGGGTGTTAGGCCCAAGTTTAGTTAACCAGCGTACGAGTTCGTGGATGCGTTCAACCAGTAGTTGGGCCGATGGGGGCAGCCCATCGTGTTTTTCGGTCAGGACCGTTTATTCGGCAGTGTTGTTTTATCAGAAAGGTTGTAAGGCTGCACGGGGTGCCTACCTTCACCTTATGACAGGCAGTGAAGCCCAGGTTGTGGCTATTTTCGTTTTCTAAAGGTTTTACCAGGCAGGGTTAAGAACTCAGGTGAGTCTCAGAATCGCATTCGCCCTCGGGCCAGTGTGTGGATTTCAGGGGTAGTTGTGGGGATTGTTGTCTCTGTGGAGGGAACGCTTAAGCTACCATTTCGGTGTTCTGATGTCGCCTTATGAAGCCTCAGGGGCGGAAGTGTAAGTTACCGGCCGTTTGGTTTGATGGTGGCAAGGTTCGGATAGTTGGTTCAGCTTGTTCCAACAGATCGTGGATAAAGTGAAGCTTATCTAGAAGAGGTTTTTGGCACCGGAGAAATCGTGCGGATTATCGGCGACGACGCTAGAGTTCAGTTGACGTCGGTCTTCTTAGCGTACCACCCCGGATAGGGTGTGACGAGTTTTGGAAAAACAAAGGAAGCTTAGCCCGAGTTACTTTGGGTTTTTTTTTCATGTGAGGGATAGGCCAGGTTGCCTATATGTTAGCATTTGCCGTCCGACTTAGGAGGCAGTGCGTCCAGTCTTTCGTGTTATGTTCGAGAAGGAAATCGGAGATCCATCCAGAGTGTTCCCAGTTAATGATGACCAAGTTGGAGATAATAACCCCGAGATTTGGAAACTGAAGCAGTAACAAAAATGTGGTAGGTTATGAGAAAGAGTTCGAGTGTACAAGAAGGGTACGACATCCTCAGGGATCGCATGCAGTCCGGTACCATTTGTTGGGTCGCCGGAGTGACACTAGAACCTCGCGGCAAAGTGACAAAAGTGGTATCGGGAAGAAACGAGCATGTATGGCAAGCATAAATGTGATCATTTCTTTTGTAAAGAGAAGGTGCGAAGGAAGTATATTCTAGACCCCGGAGAGAGGTGTTTTGTGGTGATGTTAGAGGTGGTTCCTCGTGGATGTGGATGTAAGTATTTTGCGCGGGTGTTTCTGTGGCCAGGTGTGGCAGGTTTGTTCTCGTAATTATAGTAGTGAAGGCTATATTGGCGCGTGTTTGTTTGTGACTTAGAAGGAACATTCGGGACGAATGTTTCTAAGGAGGGGAGAATGTTATACCCCGTAGTTGCAGGGTATGTAAGTGAGGCGCACGCACGAGAGCACGTAAATTTTGAAAAGAAAGAAAGATGTGAGTTTTCACGGAAAAGTTTCCGCTTTTTGTGAAGAAAAAGGTTCGTTAACGGGAATTGGATTCCCAGTTTGGTATTTGGACTTCATAGATTATATTAGAATTTTGGGATTTTATTTTCTGAATGGTCACGTGGGGCCCACAGGAGAAATTTACGGTTTTGTGGAGCCCGCTTTGTTTTTGAGATTTCCGGGATTTTGGATATTTTCGTAAGACGAAATATTTTGGACGAATCGGGGGGCGACACGTGTCACCCCCATGTGGCACCCTTGGCCGAAATATGTTTGTGCACAACACCCGATTAGAGCCGCTGACTAAACGCTTTACAAACTTTGCGGCGGAAAATTCCGCTATGTCATTTAGTATTTTTGCGGATTTTTCCGAGAGACGAAATGTTTTGGACCAACGAGAGGCGACACTTGTCACCTCAAGTTGGTGAAGGTGGCGCTTTTGGACGATTTTGGAGGCAAGTTGGTAGGATATTTTGTGTAGATATTTGTGAGGGTTTGGAGTAGGGACTAGGGGCACTTGGGCACATCTTGGCCCTACACTTGCCTTGCACTTGGCATGATCTTGGCCATTGGTTGGCCTTTGCTTGGCCTATAAATACCCCTCCCCCGGTGAAGACTTATTGATCCTAAATCTCTAGGTCTTGAGAGCTTCCCTTTTTGTGGTTGTCTCGCCCTAGCCTCCCTCTCCCCTTGGTGAGGCCCTCGCCGAGAGCCCTCCCTCGCCGAGAGTACCCCCTAGTGGGGTTGGCCGGGTATACACCCCCTAGCCTAGTTGTTTCGTATTATATACCCCCCTTTTTGTGGTATTGAAATACTCCTCCAAGTATTGTTATAATGCCCAAAATACCTTAGCCTTTACCTTGTAGTATTCCAAAAGTTATCTCTATACGTAGAGCCAGAAAATACTACCTTTTGTCCTTTTAGTCTCAAACCGAAACCCTAAGGAAATCTTCATAGTTGGTGAAGTATTTAAGTAGAAGTTGGTTAGAACTTCTAAGGTTGTTTGGAGCGCATCGAGTAGAGCTAAACCTTGCTCAGACCGACATTATAACTTGGATAATTTTGGGCTTATCGAGGTAAATATTCTTGTCCCTTATTGTAATTGGAAATTACATGTTGTAGGATTATATAGTTGAAGTATACTATATATAGAATCAACATAGCTTTGCAATGTCTTTTGACTTAAGCTGAATATAAAGAAGAATCAAGTGTAATTACATGAAATTTGTATGACAAGAGACTTGTGGTATTATCAGATAGTAGAAATTGTATACGTTCGTTAGGCGTATAAACCCCCTGGTCTTGGTAGCCGATAGATGAGAGGAGATTTACGCCATTGCGGGAGGTGCCGAATTTTCAGAGAATATGGAACCGCGGTTAGAAGTTAATAGACGTTTGTGGCCTTATAGGTGGAAGTACTACAAGTAGCGTATTCTACTGAAGAGTGGAAAAGGTTAGCCGTTACGATCTTGCGAGCGCTGCTTATTGTCGATAATCGTCGCGATGAATGTAAACCTCTTCCTATCCTTCTAGCATGATGCTTTGTAAAGTATGTAGTACGGTAGACATACCTGTGCTCTATGAGTTGGTTGGTTTAAAACAGAGGGTGTTATACTAGCTGTAGGGGAAGGGAGTTATAACGACTCTCTGTAAAAGATTGGTTTATTGATTGTAGAAGTTAAGAGACTTGATCTTGAAAGATAAGAGACTTAACTTGTTTTACTTGGTAATTAACATTTTGTTAAAAGTGTTGTGAAACCTCATTCGCGAGTAATGAGTACTTGGTTTTAAAAAGAATAATGTTTTATTGATTTCGGAAATGAGAATAAGTGTCGAACAAACCACAGCAGCGCTAATAAAGGAAAGTGTATTGACAAATAACAAATTGTTATTAAAACCAAGAGAAACCTCCATCCGCATAAGCTAAGATAAGACAAAATTGTATTACATTTCCTAGATCATGGTCAGTAACAAGATTGTTGTAAACAAGAATAAACGTCTCACGTACAAGACATATGTTACTCAATTGTTTTAAAAGAGATTAAGACTATGAGTTATGAAACCTTTCTAAAATGAGAAACTTGAGCATTTGAAATTAGGCAAACTTGAACGTTTGAAAAATAATGTTGTTACTTGATTTTACAAAGGGAAGTATTTTGGTTTACCTAAAAAAGATAGTCACTCTATTTTATGCTACGGGCATTATGTGACTTTTGTGAAAGAAACGGACCCTTTAAAAAGAGTTAATGTACGTAGTACTTTAGGGTTAAAACCCAGACTTTGATACGAAATGGAAGTACCTTGAGTTGTTGTGTAACTCGCCTATGCTTGTTGTTGTGTAACTCGCCTATGCTTGTTGTGATAGCCTTTGTTGTGCAAGTGTTGATATCAGGTGACTTCTTGGGAAGGAGTGGATCTTTTTATAAAAGTCTAGAAGTATGGTAATTTGCTTGAGCTTGTTTGTGATAGCCCGTCAGCGGTATATTGTTGTTGATGTCACATGGACATGTCTACACCGACGCAGATTCGGGGCATGTGGCCACGCGCAGGTTGACACCGATATATTGTTATTGTGGTTACATGGACATGTCTACACCGATGCACTGGGGCGTGTGGCCACGCGGGGATAATCACCCAAGATATTGTTGTTAATGTCACATGGACGTGTCTACACCGGCGCAGATTCCGGCATGTGGCCGGGAATTATTATTATTATTATTATTATTGTTGCATCATGGACATGTCTACACCGTCGCAGACTCCGGGCATGTGGGCCATGATGCGAACATGATTGATGTTGTGGCGTGAGACCCATAGTTATATTTGAGTGACGACTTGAGGCGAGTCCTCGATCGACATGATCGCTTTTATGTGGTGAATCAGAGTTTGGTTATCATACATGTCTCCTGCTTTATTTAGACTAGTATGATTTCATTTACAGTATTTTACAGTTTCACATACTTGGTACCTGTTGTACTGACCTCCTTCGGGGGGCTGCGTTCATGCCGCAGGTAGGAGTACATCGGTAGTGGATCCTCGCTCATAGGATCACGCCAACAGATTGGGAAGCTCCGTTTCTCCGGAGGCTTATTCTTTGGTATGTGTTCCCTGAGTTGTAGGTTCTTGTACATTCAGGGGTATGGCGGGGCCCTGTCCCGTCATGGTTGTAGTAAATCTTAGAGGTCTGTAGTACTGTTGTGGGCAGGGTTGTAAAAAGGATTAAACTATTCGGGTTTTATGTATATATACAGAGGGCAACTGTTTTTGGTTGGCCTGTTTTATGATCATATGTCTTGTTTCATGTTTATGTTTTATTTTCCGCTGGTTCTCTGATGTTGTATCACTAGGGTGCCCGGGGTAAGGCACCAGTCACGGGCCCGGGATCGGGTCGTGACATTTCTACTATATGATTAACAAGATCGGGTTTTTATCCCCAAAGTACTTCATACATTAACTCTTTAAAAGATACGTTACTTTCACAAAAGTCACACAATACCCGTAGTATATGAAAATAGAGTGATTATCTTTTGAAGTAAATCAAAACACTTCTCTTTGTAAAATCAAGTAACAACATTCTTTTCCAAACGTTCCAAGTTTGCCTAATTTCAAATGCTCAAGTTTCTCATTTTCGAAAGGTTTCGTAGTTCATAGTTTTAATCACTTAATGGTATAATTCTCCTTTAAAACAATTTGATATACATATGCCTTATATGTGAGTAGGTTATTCTTGTTTATAACAATCTTATAACAGCAGCCATGATCTAGGAAATGTAATATCATTTTGTCTCATCTTAGCTTCTATGCAGATGGAAGTTTCTACTGGTTTTAATAATACTTGATCAGTCAATACATTTCCCTTTATTAGCGGCTACGTGGTTTGTTCGATACTTATTCTCATTTCCAAATCAAGAAACATTATTCTTTAAAATCAAGTACTCATTACTCGCGAATGAGGTTTTACAACATTTTTAACAAAATGTTACACATCAAGTCAATTAGGTTAAGTCTCTTATTTTCTACAATAAATAAATCATTCTGTTACCTACATAGAGTCGTTATAACTAACTTCCCATAAAGCTATTGTAACACCCTATGTTTTGAACCAACCAAACTCATTTAGCACATGACGCTCACCGCATACATAGTTTACAAAACATCATGCTAGAAAGGATAGGAAGAGGTTCACATACCTCGCGACGATTATCGACAATTAGCAATACGCTCCACAGTACTGTACCCCTGCTAGCCTTTTCCACTCTTCAAGTAGAATACGCTACTCGTAGTACTTCCACCTATATAGGCCACAAACGTCTATTAACATCTAAACACTCGGTTCCATATTCTACAGAAAATTCGGCAGTACCTCCCCCCCCCCCGCAACCGCGTAAATCTCCTCCTCTAACGAGGCCGACTACCAAGCCAACCAGGGGGGGTTATACGTCTAACCGGACGTGTACAATTCTACAACACACCATCAGAATACATCCTACGTAAGTACGCTCAATTCCTTTTAGCATTCTTCCAGATAGTGTAATTACAAATCTAAATCTCTTCTTTAAATTCGGGCTTAAGTCAAAAGACATTGCGCAAAACTAAGTTCAGTACTATATATAGTATACTTCAACTATATAATCCTACAACATGTAATTTCCAATTACAACAAGGGGACAAGGATATTTACCTCGATAAGCCCAAAATTATCCAAGTTATAATGTCGATCCTGAGCAAGGTTTAGCTCCTACTCCGTGCGCTCCAACCCGCTCCAAACAACCCTTAGAAGTTCTACACAACTTCTTCTTAACACTTCAACCAACTATGAAGGTTTTCCTTAGGGTTTCGGTTTGAGACTAAAAGGACAAAAGGTAGTATTTCCTGCTCTACGATAGAGGTATCTTTGGAATACTACAAGGTATACGGCTAAGGTAATTTGGGTATAGTAACAATACTTTGGAGAGTATTTCTACCAAGAGGGGGGATGTATTTATACGAGACAACACCACAAAGGGGGGGTGTGTACCCCTCGGCCAACCCCACTAGGAGGGGGGGTACTCTCGGCCATGGGGAGGCTCTGGCCAGGGCCTCACCAAGGGGGGAGGGGGAGGCTAGGACGAGACATCTACAAAAGGGGGGGAAGAGCTCTCAAGACTTAGCAAAATTTTTGGATGAAGAAGTCTTCAAAGGAGAGGGGTATTTATAGGTCAAGCCATGGCCAACCAATGGCCAAGATCATGCCAAGTGCAAGGCAAGTGTAGGGTCAAGATTCACCCAAGTACACCTTATCCATCTACCACCAAAATATCCTACCAACTACTTGACAAAAAGCCATCCAAATCGTCCCCAAGTCCGCCCCATACGTCCACCAATTGGAGGGTGACAAGTGTCGCCGTCTCGTTGGTCCAAAATGTTTCGTCTCTCGGAAAAATCCGCAAAAATTAGAAATGACATAGCCGTAATTTACCCTACGCGATTTGTGTAAAACGTTTCGTCGAAAAACGACTCTAATCGGGTGTTGTGCACAAAGTAAAATCGGCCAAGCCTACTTTAACCCCAAACATTTCTACGTACGTCCCTACGTACATACTCTGGAAATACGGGGTATAACACGGATCGACTTATATCTAGGATATTATTGGGCTTATCGAGGTAAATAAACTTGTCCTTCTTTTGTAATTAGAGAATACATACTGTAGAAGTATAGAAATAAGTATTAAATACTTAGAAGGATATCACATAATAGAATTGAACTGTTATCACAGTAGAAGGGTTTAAAAGAAGAATAATTGAACTATACTTACTTAGGACTGTTTTCACAGTAGACTTGAGTAGCTCACCGGGTAGGGAAGTGCTGCCCGATTTTCCGTAGAATAAAGGACCCTCTGCTTAGAATCAAGCATGAGTAGTCTAGACGTTGATAGACGTGTTCGACTATTATAGGTTGATTCTTCGCGCGACATATTCAACTTGGCGTGGTTTTCGAGAAGGTATGTGATTCTTCCTAAAGCATGATATTTTAAAATATATATATAGTACGGTAGACGCATACGTGTTAATCGAATAATAACTACGGCAATGTCTTTTGACTTAAGCCCGAATAATAATTACGGCAATGTCTTTTGACTTAAGCCCAATAATGAGTCTTGATGCATTTCAAAAGAATCTTGAATCATTTTAATGTAAGAGAACTAATTGGTTTTTAAACAAAAAGCTTAAGAGTTATACTAGCTTTATGGGAAGTTAGGTATAACAACTTAAGATTTATAAAAGGAACGATTTACTTATGTGTTTATAATGACTTATATTGATTTATGAAAGAATAATAAAATGGTTTGATAAGTAGACATGATATGATGCTATGTGTGGTAGTGACTTGTAACGTTTGTATAAGAGTATTCTTGTTGCGCTTATGTGGTTTAACGATAAGTCGTTAGGTTGGTATTATATCACTCACCTCTTGACATGTTACGGGGTTAAGTCCTCCGACGCGGTAGACTCAGCGATGCAGGACCATGATTCGAGAATACCTCATGCGGGTCCAGAGGACCTATGCGAGCTACGAGTTCCGTGTTAGTGTGCGGGTTATACCTCATGCGGTCTACATGTGCCATGCGGACTACGAGTCCAGGCGATGCCGAGGAGTAGCTACCCTCGATGCGGGTTATACCCTACGCGGCCTATGTGAGTGGCCTATGCGACTACGGAGTCGAGATTAGGCTTGCGTGAGTGATACTACGCAATTGGCCCTGCTCGATCATTCGCACCTAGAAAGGACACTACTGCTTTACACATTGTTGCTCTTGTTTATGATGTGGCACTATGTGCGGTTACATTGGTTGTTTCGTGCATATTTATAAAATTGGTTTTAAAATGATATGATTTCATTTAAGTACTTTACAGTTTCACATACTTAGTACCTGTTGTACTGACCTCCTTCGGGGGGGCTGCGTTCATGCCGCAGGTAAGGGCAAGCAGGTGCTAGATCCACATCCTTAGGATCTTTGCGTTGGTGTCAGGAGCTCCATCTTCTCCGGAGGCTCTACTTTTGGGTATGATCTCCCTGTATTGTAGATAGTTTTGTACATTCAGGGTATGGCGGGGCCCTGTCCCGCCATAGTTGTTTACTTCCTTAGAGGTCTGTAGTCCTATTGTACAGTTGGGATGTAACTGCAAAACTATGTTTATATATATGCCGAAAGGCAAGCTTTTCTTCAGATAAACTGTTTCTCCTTTTTAATAATGTTTCTTGTCTTGTTTTATATTTCCGCTGATTTTCTCTGATGTATGATCGCTGGGAGCCCGTAAGGCATCCACTGCCCCTAACGGTCGTGACAAAAGTGGTATCGTGAGCGATTAATCCTGAAAGTGTCTACTGCATCGTATCTAGTAAGTCTTGATTATCGGTGTCAGGCACCACACCAATAATCGTGAGGCTATAGGATGTTTAGGATTGGTTTCCATTCTTCTCACTCGAGATCGTGCTTTAGAGTTGTGTTATAAGTTGGACCCCTCTAACGTATTCCTTTCTCGTATGATTATGCCCACGTAAGGCAACCCGCCCGAAGCGGCAAGGCACCGAGGAGGCGCTAGTGGGACACCTAGAGTCACGAGGGCTCGTGCCCGCCTATACCCGAGACGGCGAGTTCTACGACGCCGCCGACCCTGCGAGGTTTAGGGTCGCGGCAGCGGGTCGATGAGACCACGCTTTCTACACTCTAGTCCCACACCGAGCAGATGAGATGGGTTACGAGAGATGGCCCGCCATCGCCAGATCGTGGCCGAACACGAGGACAGCCGGATCGCGATCAGCTTCCAGCCCAAGAGCACCCGTGGTTCACCCGAGGCGCATAGCTGAGGCTACGGATTTCCTAAGTTGTAGCCCGCCGCAGTTCTACGGTCGAGGCCGAGGATGATCCGCAGGAGTTCATCCGACGGTTGTAGAGATCACGCGGTGATCAAGGCGTCGAGACCGAGTCCGTGACGCCGGTTCGCATCGGCTACGTGATACCGCGATCGATTGGTTTGATTCGCGAGTTATCCCGGAGAGCACGCATCCCCGCCTACTTGGGATGAGTTCTCGAGGCTTTCTCACTCACTTCGCCTCCACGATGAGGAGGTCACGGCCGATAGATTTTTGTTACCGAGGCGCAGAGGACGCCTGATTAGGAGTACAATGTCGAGTTTGATTCATTGGCTCGATATGTCCCAGCGTTGGTAGCAGATATGGAGGATAGGGTGCACCGCTACGTCACCGGGCTAGATGATTATATGGACGAATCTTGTGCGGGTGTTTCTCTTCAGCCGGGTATGGACATTACCCGCATACAGGCTCATGCTCTTGGATGCGAGGAGCGTAGAGACCGACGGGTTGACAGGCAGCAGCAGAAGAAGACCAGGACGGCAGGGTCTTTTGGTGGCTATCGTGGTGGGCGGCCTCAGCAGCAGTCTAGATTTGCACCACACCGGCAGAGCACTCTGCACCATCCTCAAGACACCGGAGATATTCGAGGGCGCACCGTGGCCCTGTGGCTTGAGACGTCGAGCGGCGAAGCAGGCCGATCGGGACCACCCCCCCCCCCTCAATGTGGCCGATGCGGTAGATCCCACTTCGAGAGTTGTGGTGCTGCTATGGGAGCTTGTTTCAGTTGTGGACAGCAGGGTCACTTTGCTAGGAACTGTCCGACCAAGCGGCAAGGCGTATAGTAGGGTCACCACAAGTTCTTTTGCCGGGTCTTCTTCATCCCCGACAGTTACTCGCCCCGGAGGGCAAGGTACTCATGGGCCAGCAGGTCGCGGCAGAGGTCGTGGCGCGGGTCCCAGTTCTAGCGGTCCTCAGAACCGCATTTATGCCTTGTCCAGCCGGCAGGATCAGGAGGCCTCACCTGATGTCGTCACAGGTACCTTATCAGTTTCTGGATTTGATGTGTATGCCTTGATAGATCCGGGTTCTACTCTGTCCTATATATCTCCCCTTGTTGCTAGTAGGATAGGGATAGAGCCTGAGTCCATAGACCCTTTCGAGGTAGCTACGCCAGTGGGTGATTCGGTGGTAGCTCGGCGGGTATATAGGGCTTGTCCAGTGACCATTTACAGTCGTCAGACCCTAGCCGACTTGATAGAGTTGGATATGACTGATTTCGACGTGATCATGGGTATGGATTGGCTAGCTTCTTGCTACGCCAATGTAGACTGCAGGGAGAGAGTGCGTTCCAGCTTCCACGAGCCGGTTGTTGAGTGGGAGGAGAATCAGACGCTGGAGGGTAGGTTTATTTCCTACCTCAAGGCTAGGAAGATGGTGAAGAAGGGGTATATCTACCATCTCGTTCGGGTGTTTGATACTGAGGCTGCAGTGCCAGATTTTCATCGGGCCCAGAGTCGAGAGTTCCCGACGTGTTTCGCACGACCTCCCGTATCCTCCCGAGAGGAGATCGAGTTTTGTATAGATGTGTTGCGGACACTGCCTATTTCCATTCCGCCATACGTAATGGCACCGCCGAGTTGAGAGAGTTGAAGGATCGGCTTAGAGATTTCCGGAGAAGCGGCTTCATCGAGCCTAGTGTTTCTCCTCGGGAGCGCCGGTATTGTTCGTGAAGAAGAAGGACGGGACGCTGCGCATGTGTGTTGATTACAGGCAGCTGAACAAGGTGACCATTAAGAACAGATACCCCCTTCCCAGGATTGATGATTTGTTCGACCAGTTGCAGGGCGCGATGTCACGACCCGTTCCGGGGCCCGTGACTGGTGCCTTACCCGGGCACCCCAAGTAGTCATACATCAGAGTAATCAGCGGAACATAAAAATAAAACATGAAACAACTGTAAAATGAGACACATTTTATCTGAGAGAAAAATCGCTTTCGATATAGATAAAACTAAAACTTGAACAGTTTAATCCTTTTACAACCCCGCCACAACAAGATTACTGCACTTCTAAGATTTACAACAACTATGACGGACAGGCCCGCCATACCCCGAATGTACAAGAACCTACAACTCGTGGAACACATACCAAAAGATAAGCCTCAAGGAACGAGCTTCCGACACGTGAAAGGTGATCCTAAAAGCGGGATCGACAAATTAATGTTCTTCTACTGGCATGAACGCAGCCTCGGGCGAGGTCGATAACAGTACCAAGTATGTGAAACTGAAAATACTGCAGTTAAATCATAACAGTCTATATAAAGCAGGAGACATGTATGATAACCAAAATACAGTTCACGATAAACAAGCAGTCATGTAAGTCAGGGACTCACGCCCTCAAAGTCGTCACTCAAATATAACTATGGGTCTCACGCCCACAACATCAATCATGTTCGCATCATGGCCACATGCCCCCGGAATTCAGACGGTAGACATGTCCATGATGCAACAATAATAATAACAATGCCGCACGCCACATGCCCCGACTGATCGGTGTAGACATGTCCATGTAACATCAACAACAATATATCGGGTGATCAACCCCGCCGCACGGGCCACATGCCCCGACTGCAGATCGGTAGACATGTCCATGTAACCACAATAATAATATATCGTAATCAACCCCGCCGCACGCCACATGCCCCTGACTCGTGACGGCAGACATGTCCATGTAAGTTCTCAACAAGTCAACCGGCCCTCCAACGAGAGGCGCGGTAGTATAGAAACACAATTCTACAACAAAGGATATCACAACAAGTATGGGCAAGTTACACAACAACAAGCATAGGCAAGTTATATACAACTCGAGGTACTTCCATTTTATATCAAAGTCCGGGTTTTAACCCTAAAGTACTACGTACGTTAAATTCCTTTTAAAGAGATCCATTCCTTTTATAGAGGTCACCCAATACCCGTAGTATAAAATAGAGTGACTCACATTTTTAGCAAACCAAAACACTTCTCTTATTAAAGCCAAGTTATCACCTTAAAACCAATGATAAGACCCTTCTTTTGTTTTCATAAAGTCGTTATAACTAACTTCCCATAAAGTCATATAACAATTTATGTTTTAAACCAATTTAAGACATAACAATGCCTTTCTTTTTCCTAAAGTTCCAGTTTGCCTAATTACAATTACCCAAGTCTCTTTTTAGAAAAGTTTCATAGTTCAATGTCTTAATCTCTTTTAAAACAATTGAATAACATATGCCATATGTGTGAGTAGTTTATTTTATAACCATCTTTATTAAAGCAGCCATGATCTAGGAAATGTAATATCATTTTGTCTCATCTTAGCTTCTATGCAGATGGAGGTTTCTACTGGTTTTAATAATACTTCATTATTCATTACATTTTCCTTTATTAACGCTGCAGTGGTTCGTCGATACTCATTCTGATTTCCGAAATCAGTAAAACATTATTCCCTTTTAAAAACCAAGTACTCATTACTCACGAATGAGGTTTCGCACAAAACTCATATTAATTCATTTAAGTTAAGTCTCTTATCTTATAAGATCAAGTCTCTTAACTTCTAACAATCAGTAAACCATTCTCTTTATCTCTCTTAAGACATTATACCTAACTTTCCATAAAGCTAGTATAACTCTTATGTTTTCAAAACCAAGCATTACTCTTCTTTCAAAAAGGTTTCTTAATTCGGTTGAAATACTTCAAGATTCTTTATTATTCAGGCTTAAGTCAAAAGACATTGCCATAATACTACATTCAGTTAACACACGTACGTCTACCGTACTATATATATGTTCCTTTAAAATATTTCAAGGTTCTTATTATTCATGCTTAAGTCAAAAGATATTGCCGCATAATTATATTCGCTAGCACACGACGCTCACCGCATTACATATATATATATTATTCAAGCTTAAGTCAAAAGACATTGCCACACGTACGTCTACCGTACTATATATATATACTTTTAAAATACTTCATGCTCAAGAGTATAAGAAGAATCACATACCTCGCGACGATTATCGACTATAAGCAAAACGCTCCACGGCTATAACCCGGCTAGCCTGGTCCACCTTCTAAGTAGCCCATGCTACTTGCAGAACATTCAACCAATAAAGGTTATCACCATCAGATATACATCCATGTAAGTACGCTTTAACTTCTACTTATATTCTTCTGAAGTGATTTCAGTTCAAGTCTTTTCTGTAATATCCTTCTATTACAGTTCAATTCTCTTCTTATGAATCTTATATTCATTTCTATACTACTATAGTATGTAATTTCCAATTACACTAGAAGGACAGTAGTATTTACCTCGATAAGCCCCAAAATTATCCGAGTTTAATGTCGCTCCTTAGCAACGTTTAGCTCCTACTCCGAGTGCTCCAATCCGCTCCAAACAACCCTTAGAAGTTCTACGCAACTTCTACTTAACACTTCAACCGACTATGAAGGTTTTCCTTAGTGGTTTCGCTTTTGTGACTAAAGGAAGTATAATAGTATTTTCGGGCTTTTGTATAAGTGTAACCTTGGGAATACTACAAGGTATTTGGGCCAAGGTATTTGGGCATTAAAACAATACTAGAGAGTATTTCTATACCACAACAAGGGTATTATACGAAACAACTAGGCAGTGGGGTAACCTGGCCAGTGGCACCACAAAGGGGAGGGAGGCTCTCGCCATGGCCTTTCTCAAAGGGGAGGGCTTTGGGCTGACGAAAGCAAACAAGAGGAGGAGTATTTGAGACTTAGAAAGATTGCTCAAGTTTTGGATGAAGAAAGTCTTCAAGTAAAGGGAGTATTTATAGCAACCAAAGGCCAACCAATGGCCAAGATGAAGACAAGTGTGGTGCAAGTGTAGGGCTAGATTTTAACCATGTGGACCTTATCCACCTACCACACAACTTGCACAAAATATCCTACCAACTAAAGTGCTCCCAAATCGTCCCAATTGCCGCCCCTTCCTTCCAATGTGAGGGTGACACTTGTCACCCTCCCGTTGGTCCAAAATGTTTCGTCTCTCGGAAAAATCCGCAAAAATTATAAATGACATAGCCGTAATTTTCCCTTCGCAAGTTTAGTAAAACGTTGCGTCTAAAAACGACTCTTTTCGGCACTTGTGCCTAAATTTCGAACCTAGCCAATCCTTAAGGCTTAAATTTATACGCACGCCTCACGCATATACCGAAATACGGTATAACATTCTCCCTTTCTTAGAAACATTCGTCCGAATGTTCCTTCTCAAGACGGATAATGATGAAGTTCCTTCCGCAAGTTGCCAATGCCACACCGCCACTAATAACACACGCTCCTTCCTTCCTTACTCGTCGTGCCCTTCTCGAACACTTGAACTCTTCTAGTATCGTACCACACTTCATCATCGCCTTGCTTTCCAAAACTTTGGAGTCACCACCTCCAAACTTGGTCATCTCACTAGCTTCCTTTAAGGCCATTCCCGCCTTCACGAACCGATTCGCCGAACGATCCACGAACTTATACGATGGTTATCTAAACTTGGGCCTAGCACCCTCGTGATCCTACCACCTGGCGGGACCACCCAGAGCTGACCCTACCTCTAAACAGGCCGCGGGTTGGCCCTCAACATGGCCCCAACCCGACCTACTTAATGATCACGCTCTTGTTCCCTCGCCCGAACAATCTTACCTCTACAGTCATGAAAGCTACCACTTCCATTTCACACTACCTGGGACTTATCACACAATACATTCTAGGCATAAATGCTCTCCGACAAGGATTACTTGCAAAGTCCTCGCACTCAAGACTACTTACATCTAAGGTCTCAATTGTAATATTCTAAGGTTCATCATTTCCTCACCCTGTGCTTACCCGTTTACACTAACCAGGTTTTTAAATTACATTTTAGCACAAGCTATCCGAACATAACACTTAACACATTATCATAGCATCAATACATACAAGTCTCTAGAGGGTTAAGGATATACCTGTCTCTACCGCTTGTCTAATCACACCCGCTGCAGGCGCATAGCTAGCGGCGGCGATGAACCACCATCGATCCTGGCGTCGAGTCGTAACATCCGTGCTACTTGGTCGGACAGTTTCGCAAAATGGCCTGCTGCCGCAAAATAACAAGCTCCTCGCACCACGACATTCCCAAAATGTCGTCTACCACACCGGCAGGTAGGTGATCGCACCGCCAACACCCCTACTCCTCGAAACTTGAACCCATAGAGCTCGAATCGCTTCCCGAATACTCGACGCCACGAAGGTTGTGGAGGACCACTGACCGGCGGAGGTACAAAACTAGGCCGGCTGAGGCGGTCCGCCTCGAAAGTCACCAAAGGACCTCTGCTCGCCCTTCTCGCGATCTCGGCCATTCCGATTACATTCGCTCCTCACATCCAAGTGCATAAGCTCGCATGCGGCAATGTCCATGCACCGGTGAAGGCTACACCAACAACTCTCTCGCTAGGTAATCATCAAGCCTCGTAATATATCGGTGCACTCGATCCTCCATATTAGCTACTAATGCGGGAACATACCGCCAATGAGTCGAACTCACATTGTACTTCCCGAATCAGACGCTCGCTCGCCTCAACATCAAAAACTGGCCCGAGCCCTCCTTATCTCGCGAGGCAAGAAATGTGCCAGAAGGCCCCAAAACTCGTCCCAAACGGCTGGAAGTGCATTCTCTCCCGACAGCTCCCACGATCAAACCGGGCCGATCATGTATCACGCACCGATGCGAACCTAAGACCACCGACTCGGTCTCAAGCCTTGATCACTCATGATCCGTCAGAATCGCTTGATGAACTCCCCGGATCATCCTCGTGCCTCAACCCGTAGAACTCGCGCTACATCTCGTAAAGTCCTCGTAGCCTCAAACTATCCGATCTAGGGTGAACCACGGCGCTACAGAATCGCTGCGCCGGCTATCCTCATATCGGCCACGACCGCCAAGAATCGCCATCTCCTTGTAACCCATCTCTTCTACCCTGCATCCGTGGACCGAGGCTCGTGTATCAGAGTCTCGCAGCCACCGCCGCGCTCTAAACTCTTGGTCTTTGGGCGTCGCCGCTAAACTCGCCGTCGGAAGCACTGCTCGTGCATCGACCGCTCGCGCCTCGTACTCCTCAGTATCCCACTAGCAGCCTCCTACGCTTTTCCCTCTCGGGCTGGTTGCCTTGCGCAGAGGCATAACCGTAAAACGGCGAATACGTCGGAGGGTCCAACTTATCACACTCTAAGGCACGATCTCGTAATGAGAAGAAATGGAAACCAATCCTAAATGTCTGCAGCCTGATTATAGATGTGGTGCACAACACACCGATAATCAAGACTCTACTAGACACGGTCTGTAGACACTTTACGAGGATTAATCGCTTCGATACCACTTCACACGACTGCCTCGGCCGTGATCGTGCCTTACCCGCACCCAAGTAGTCATACATCGTAGTAATCAATGAACATAAAAATAAAACATGAAACAATGTAAATGAGACACATTTTATCGAGAGAAAATCGTCTTTCTAAGATATAGATAAAACTAAAACTTGAGCAGTTTAATCCTTTTACAACTCGCCTACAACAAGCATTCATGCACTTAAGATTTACAACAACTATGACGACGTGGCTCCGCCATACCCATGAATGTACAATAAACTACAACTCAGGGAACACATACCAAAGATAAGCCTCAAGGAACGAGCTTCTGACACGAAAGGTGATCCTAAAAGCGGATCGACGACGATGTACTTCTACCGCGGCATGAACGCATTTCAAAGGAGGTCAAGATAACAGTACCAAGTATGTGAAATCAAAATATCGCAGCTTAAATCATAACTATATAAAGCGGGAGACATGTATGATAACCAAAATACAGTTCACGATAAACAAGCAGTCATGTGAGTCAGGGACTCACGCCCTCAAAGTCGTCACTCAAATATAACTATGGGTCTCACGCCCACAACATCAATCATGTTCGCATCATGGCCACATGCCCACGGAATTCTGCATCGGTGTAGACATGTCCATGATGCAACAATAATAATAGCAATGCCGCATGGCCACATGCCCCCGGAATTCTGCATCGGTGTAGACATGTCCATGTAACATCAACAACAATATATCGGGTGATCAACCCTGCCGCATGGCCACATGCCCCTGACTCAGACGTGTAGACATGTCCATGTAACCACAATAACAATATATCGGGTAATCAACCCGCCGCACGGCCACATCCCCGACTCAGACGGTGTAGACATGTCCATGTAAGTTCTCAACAAGTCAACCGCCTCCAACGAGGCGCGTAGTATAGAAACACAATTCTACAACAAAGGCTATCACAACAAGTATGGGCAAGTTACACAACAACAAGCATAGGCAAGTTATATACAACTCGAGGTACTTCCATTTTATATCAAAGTCCGGGTTTTAACCCTAAAGTACTACGTACGTTAAATTCCTTTTAAAGAGATCCATTCCTTTTATAGAGGTCACCCAATACGTAGTATAAAATAGAGTGACTCACATTTTTAGCAAACCAAAACACTTCTCTTATTAAAGCCAAGTTATCACCTTAAAACCAATGATAAGACTTTCTTTGTTTTCATAAAGTCGTTATAACTAACTTCCCATAAAGTCGTTATAACACTTTATGTTTTAAACCAATTTAAGACATAACAATGCCTTTCTTTTCCTAAAGTTCCAGGTTGCCTAATTCCAATTACCCAAGTCTCTTTTTAGAAAAGTTTCATAGTTCAATGTCTTAATCTCTTTTAAAACAATTGAATAACATATGCCATATGTGAGTAGTTTATTTTATAACCATCTTTATTAAAGACCATGATCTAGGAAATGTAATATCATTTTGTCTCATCTTAGCTTCTATGCGGATGGAGGTTTCTACTGGTTTTAATAATACTTCATTATTCATTACATTTTCCTTTATTAACGCCGCAGTGGTTCGTCGATACTCATTCTCGATTTCAAATCAAGAAACATTATTCCCTTTAAAACCAAGTACTCATTACTCACGAATGAGGTTTCACACAAAACTCATATTAATTCATTTAAGTTAAGTCTCTTATCTTATAAGATCAAGTCTCTTAACTTCTAACAATCAAGAAACCATTCTCTTTATCTCTCTTAAGACGTTATACCTAACTTCCCATAAAGCTAGTATAACTCTTATGTTTTCAAAACCAAGCATTACTCTTCTTTCAAAAGGTTTCTTAATTCGTTGAAATACTTCAAGATTCTTTATTATTGGGCTTAAGTCAAAAGACATTGCCATAATACTACATTCGATTAACACACGACGCCTACCGTACTATATATATGTTCCTTTAAAATATTTCAAGGTTCTTATTATTCAGCTTAAGTCAAAAGACATTGCCGACAATTATATTCGATTAGCACACGACGCTCACCGTACTACATATATATATTATTCAGCTTAAGTCAAAAGACATTGCCATACGTCGTCACCGTACTATATATATATACTTTTAAAAATACTTCATGCTCAAGAGTATAAGAAGAATCACATACCTCGCGACGATTATCGACTATAAGCAATACGCTCCACGGCTCTAACCCTACTTAGCTGGTCCACCTTCTAAGTAGCCCATGCTACTTGCAGAACATTCAACCAATAAAGGTTATCAGTCTACTGTATATACAGTCCTATGTAAGTACAGTTTAACTTCTACTTATATTCTTCTGAAGTGATTTCAGTTCAAGTCTTTTCTGTAATATCCTTCTATTACAGTTCAATTCTCTTCTTATGAATCTTATATTCATTTCTATACTACTATAGTATGTAATTTCCAATTACACTAGAAGGACAGTAGTATTTACCTCGATAAGCCCCAAAATTATCCGAGTTTAATGTCGCTCCTTAGCAACGTTTAGCTCCTACTCCGAGTGCTCCAATCCGCTCCAAACAACCCTTAGAAGTTCTACGCAACTTCTACTTAACACTTCAACCGACTATGAAGGTTTTCCTTAGGGTTTCGTTTTTGTGACTAAAGGAAGTATAATAGTATTTTCTGGGCTTTTGTATAAGTGTAACCTTGGGAATACTACAAGGTATTTGGGCCAAGGTATTTGGGCATTATAACAATACTAGGAGAGTATTTCTATACCACAACAAGGGGTATTATACGAAAACAACTAGGCTAGGGGGGTACCCTGGCTAGAGCACCACAGGGGAGGGAGGCTCTCGGCCAAGGGCCTTTCTCAAAGGGGGAGGTGGCTTTGGACGAAAGCAAACAAGAGGGAGGGAGTATTTGAGACTTAGAAAGATTGCTCAAGTTTTGGATGAAGAAAGTCTTCAAGTAAGGGGAGTACTTATAGGCTAACCAAAGGCCAACCAATGGCCAAGATGAAGACAAGTGTGGTGCAAGTGTAGGGCTAGATTTTAACCATGTGGACCTTATCCATCTACCACACAACTTGCACAAAATATCCTACCAACTAAAGTGCTCCCAAATCGTCCCAATTGCCGCCCCTTCCTTCCAATGTGAGGGTGACACTTGTCACCCTCCCGTTGGTCCAAAATGTTTCGTCTCTCGGAAAAATCCGCAAAAATTATAAATGACATAGCCGAATTTTCCTTCGCAGTTTAGTAAAACGTTTCGTCGAAAAACGACTCTTTTCGGCACTTGTGCCTAAATTTCGAACCTAGCCAATCCTTAAGGCTTAAATTTATACGTACGCCATCACGTACATACTCTGGAAATACGGGGTATAACACGCGAGATGTTTCTCCAAGATTGATCTGCGATCGGGCTATCATCAGGTGCGAGTCAGAGAGGTGGATGTCCCAGATCGCATTCCGACCCAGACGGGCATTATGAGTTCGTGGTCATGTCTTTGGGTTGACCAATGCTCGCGGTATTCATGGATTTGATGTACCGAGTGTTCAAACCATTTTTGACACGTTTGTGATAGTGTTCATTGATGATATCTTGGTTTATTCTCGCCAGAGCGAGCACGCGAGCATTTGAGCGATCTTGGCCGATTCTCCAGACCAGCGATTATACGCCAAGTTTTCCAAATGTGAGTTTTAGTTAACCGTGGCTTTTCTTGGGCACATTGTCGGGCTGATGGCATTCGAGTGGATACGCCAAGATCGGCGATCGAGACTTGGCCTGACCTACTACTCGGCGCAGGTTCGCATTTCGGGCCTTGCGAGTTATTATCGCGGTTCGTAGAAGTTTGCTTCTATCTCGCACCATTGACTAGGCCGACTCGGCGCGGCTAAGTTTGATGGTGATGCTTGTGGCGGGGTTTCGATTCTTGAGCGAGATCGACGACCGCCCGTTATTACTCTTCCGGAGGTCCGCACGGTTATGTCGTGTATTGTGATGCGTCAGGCATCGGGTTGGGATGTGTGTTGATGCAGCAGGGCAAGGTTATAGCGTATGCATCTCGACAGCTGAAGAAACACGAGAGGAACTACCCCACCCATGATTTGGAGTTGGCAGCGGTGATTCACGCCTTGAAGATCTGGAGGCACTACTTGTATGGGGTTCATGTGGATATTTATACAGACCACAAGAGCCTCCAGTATATCTTCAGCCAGAGGGAGCTGAACTTACGACAGAGACGGTGGTTAGAGTTGCTTAAGGATTACGATGTTGATATCCTGTACCACCCGGGGAAGGCCAATGTTGTGGCAGATGCTCTTAGTCGTAGGTCGATGGGGAGTCTATCAGATGTGCAGCCAGAGAGGAGGGACATGGTTCGTGATTTGCATCAGTTAGCGAGCCTTGGTGTCCGTTTGATTGATTCTGATAGTAGTGGGGTTCGAGTTCGTGAGGTTGCCAAGTCTTCCATCGTCGAGGAGGTGAAGAGACAACAATTCGAGGATCCAGTTTTGACACGTTATCGTGATACGGCTCTTCGTAAGGGGAAGGGTCCTTTTTGTTATACCCCGTATTTCCGGAGTATGTACGTGAGGACGTACGTACAAAAGTTTAGCCTTAAAGTTTAGGCCTTGGACGTTTTTCTGGGCACAACTCGCAAAACGAATAGTTTTCCGACGAAACGTTTCCACAGCTTTCGTAGGGTAAATTCCGGCTATGTCATTTCTAATTTTTGCGGATTTTTCCGAGAGACGAAACATTTTAGACCAACGGGAGGGCGACACTTGTCACCCTCCAATTGATGGATGTGGGGCGGCATTAAGCCGAATTGGATGACCATTTTTGTCTTGGAGTTGGTAGGATATTTTGTGTGCAAGTTGGCTAAGGACACTTGCCCAAATCTTGACCTTACACTTGCCTTGCACTTGGCATAATCTTGGCCATTGGTTGGCCATCCCTTGACCTATAAATATCCCTCTTGTGATGAAGAGTTCTTCATCCACAAAATTACTTCCAAGTCTTGAAAAATCCTCCCCTCTCCCTTTGTGAGCATTTCGTCCAACACCTCCCCCCCCCCCCTTTGAGTAAAGTTTGGCCGAGGGTCCCCCCCCCTAGCCTAGCCGAAATCTACCCCCCCTCCCTTGGTAGAAAAGTTGCCTTCTAGTATTGTTATAATGCCCAAAATACCCTAGCCCAAATCCCTTAGTACTTAGTAGAAGTTGTGAAGAACTTCTAAGGTTTCCTTGGAGCTATCGGAGCATACAACTTAGGAGCTAAGCCTCGCTCATGATCGACTTGTATCTAGGATATTATTGGGCTTACCGAGGTAAATAATCTTGTCCTTCTTTTGTAATTAGAGAATACATACTGTTGTAGTATAAGAATAAGTATTAAATCCTTAGAAGAATATTACAGAATAGAATTGAACTGTTATCACAGTAGAAGGGTTTAAAAGAAGAATAATCAAACTATACTTACATAGGACTGTTTTTGTTATACCCCGTATTTCCGGAGTATGTACGAAAGGGCGTACGTACGAAAGTCTAGCCTTAAAGTTTAGGCACTATACGTTTTTTTTTTGGCACAACTCATTAAAAGAATCGTTTTCCGACGAAACGTTTTACACAACTCGCGCAGGATAAATTCCGGCTATGCCATTTCTAATTTTTGCGGATTTTTCCGAGAGACGAAACACTTTGGACCAACGGGAGGGCGACATTTGTCACCCTCCAATTGATGGATGTGAGGCGTTCATAGGGCCGAATGGATGGCTTATTTTTGTCTTGGAGTTGGTAGGATATTTTGTGTGCAAGTGGATAAGGTACACTTGCCCTAATCATGGCCTTACACTTGCCTTGCACTTGGCATAATCTTGGCCATTGGTTGGCCATCCCTTGACCTATAAATACCCCTCTTGTGATGAAGAGTTCTTCATACACAAACAATCTTTCTAAGTCTTGAAAAATCCTTCCCTCTCCCTTGTGCATTTTCGTCCAAGCCACCCCCTTGAGTAAAGTTTGCCGAGGGCCCCCCCTAGCCTAGTCGAAATCTACCCCCCTCCCTTGGTAGAAAAGTTGCCTTCTAGTATTGTTATAATGCCCAAAATACCCTAGCCCAAATCCCTGAGGACTTAGTAGAAGTTGTGAAGAACTTCTAAGGTTCTTGGAGCTATCGGAGCGTCTGACTTAGGAGCTAAGCCTCGCTCAGGATCGACTTATATCTAGGATATTATTGGGCTTACCGAGGTAAATAATCTTGTCCTTCCTTTGTAATTAGAGAATACATACTGTAGAAGTATAAGAATAAGTATGAATACTTAGAAGAATATTACAGTATAGAATTGAACTGTTATCACAGTAGAAGGGTATAAAAGAAGAATAATTGAACTATACTTACATAGGACTGTTTTCACAGTAGACTTATATAGCTCACCGGGTAGGGAAGTGCTGCCCGACTTTCCATAGAATTGTGAACCCTCTGTTTGGAATGACCTTCAGAGTAGTCTAGACTTTGATAGATGTCTGTGACTATTATAGGCTGATTCTCTGCGCGCGACATATTCAACTTGGCAGGAGGTTTTCGCCGAGAAGGTATGTGATTCTTCCTAAAGCATGATATTTTAAAAATATATATATAGTACGGTAGACGTACATGTGTTAACTGAATAATACTTACGGCAATGTCTTTTGACTTAAGCCTGAATAATACTTACGGCAATGTCTCGCGACTTAAGCCTGAATAATAAGGATCTGAAAGCATTTCAAAAGAATACTGAATCATTTTTAACAGAAGAGAACTAATTGGTTTTTAAAACAGAAGCTTAAGAGTTATACTAGCTTTATGGGAAGTTAGGTATAACCACTTAAGAATGATAAAAGGAACAGTTTACCTATGTGTTTATAACAGACTTATATTGATTTGTGAAAAGAATAATAAGATGGGTTGATAAGTAGACATGATATGATGCTATGTGTGTTAGTGTCTTGTAACGTTGTGTAAGAGAGTATTCTTGTTGTGCTTATGTTGTTTAACTATAAGCTGTTATGTTAGTGTAATATCACTCACCTCTTGACATATTACCGGGGGTTAAGGCGCCTCCGACGCGGTAGACTCGGTGATGCAGGACCATGATTCGAGAATACCTCATGCGGGTCCAGGACCTATGCGGAGCTACGGAGTTCCGGTGTTAGTGCGCGGGTTATACCTCACGCGGTCTATGTGGCCATGCGGACTACGAGTCGGGGCGCCGAGGAGTAGCTACCGACGGGGTTATATACCCTATGCGGCCTATGTGAGTGGCCTATGCGGACTACGGAGTCCGAGATTAGGCTTGCATGGTGATACTACGGGCAATTAGCCCCGCCCGATCATTCGCACCTAGAAAAGACACATGTTTACCTATTGTTTCTCTTGTTTATGATGTAGCACTATGCGGTTACTAGTTGTTTCATACATATATGTAAACTAATTTTAAAATGATATGTTTTCATTTAAGTACTTTACAGTTTCACATACTTAGTACCTGTTGTACTGACCTCCTTCGGGGGGCTGCGTTCATGCCGCAGGTAAAGGCAAGCAGGTGCTAGATCCACATCCTTAGGATCTTTGCGTTGGTGTCGTGAGCTCCATCTTCTCCGAGGCTCTACTTTGGTATGATCTCCTGTATTGTAGATAGTTTTGTACATTCAGGTATGGCGGCCCCGTCCCGCCATAGTTGTTTACTTCCAGAGGTGCAGTAGTCCTATTGCAGTTGGGATGTAATCGCAAAACTTGGGTTATATATATGCCGAAAGGCAAGCTTTTCTTCAGATAAACTGTTTTCCCTTTTCATAATGTTTCATGTCTTGTTCTATATTTCCGCTGATTTTCTCTGATGTATGATCTTAGGTGCGGGTAAGACACGATCACGGGCCGAACGTCGTGACAAAAGTGGTATCGAGCGATTAATCCTGAAAGTGTCTACGCATCGTATCTAGTAAGTCTTGATTATCGGTGTTGTGCACCACACCAATAATCGTGAGGCTATAGGATATTTAGGATTGGTTTCCATTCTTCTCACTCGAGATCGTGCTTTAGAGTCGTGTTAAAGTTGGACCCTCTAACGTATTCCTTTCAGAATGATTATGCCTCCACGTAGGCAACCCGCCCGTAGGGCAAGAGCCGTAGGAGGCGCTAGTGGGACACCTAGAGTCACGAGGCTCGGCCCGGGCCTATACGAGACGGCGAGTTCTACGACGCCGCCACCCAGAGAGGTTTTAGGGCGCGGCGGCGATGAGACCACAGTACCTACACCTCCAGTCCCAAAGCCTGGAGCAGATCAGATGGGTTACAGAGAGATGGCCCGCCATTCGCCGAGATCGTGGCGATACGGCGACAGCCGGATGCGGCATTCAGCCCACCCATCGTGCAGTGGTTCACACGAGGGCTGAGAGTATGAGGATACGAGACTTCCTGAGTTGTAGCCCGCCAGAGTTTTACGGGTCGAGGACGGAGGATGATCCGCAGGAGTTCATCCGTCAGCTACAGAGGATTTTGAGAGTGATCAGGGCGTCGGAGACCGAGTCCGTGATCTTTGGTTCACATAGGCTGCGTGATACCGCAGTCGATTGGTTTGATTCGTGGGAGTTATCCCGGGGAGAGCACGCGTCCCCGCCTACTGGGATGAGTTCTCAGAGGCTTTCCTCACTCACTTCTTGCCTCCACAGATGAGGAGGGCGCGGGCTGATAGATTTTTACTGCTGAGACAGAGGGGACGCACAGTCAGGGAGTACAATGTCTAGTTCGATTCTTTGGCTCGATATGTGTTATACCCCGTATTTCCGGAGTATGTACGTGAGGACGTACGTACAAAAGTTTAGCCTTAAAGTTTAGGCCTTGGACGTTTTTTTGGGCACAACTCGCAAAACGAATAGTTTTCCGACGAAACGTTTCCACAGCTTTCGTAGGGTAAATTCCGGCTATGTCATTTCTAATTTTTGCGGATTTTTCCGAGAGACGAAACATTTTGGACCAACGGGAGGGCGACACTTGTCACCCTCCAATTGATGGATGTGGGGCGGCATTAGGCCGAATTGGAGTGTCCAATTTTGTCAAGTAGTTGGTAGGATATTTTGTGTGCAAGTTGGCTAGGTACACTTGCCCTAATCTTGACCTTACACTTGCCTAGCACTTGGCTAAATCTTGGCCATTGGTTGGCCATGTCTTGACCTATAAATACCCCCTTAAGATGAAGAGTTCTTCATCTACAAATTCCTTTCCAAGTCTTGAAAATCCTTCTCCTCTCCCTTAAGCCTTTTCGTCCAAACACCTTCCCCACCCTTGAGAAGCTTAGCCGAGGCTAATCCCCCCCTAGCCTAGCCGAAATCTACCCCCCCTCCCTTGGTAGAAAAGTTGCCTTCTAGTATTGTTATAATGCCCAAAATACCCTAGCCCAAATCCCTTAGTACTTAGTAGAAGTTGTGAAGAACTTCTAAGGTTTCCTTGGAGCTATCGGAGCGTACAACTTAGGAGCTAAGCCTTGCTCCGGATCGACTTTTATCTAGGATATTATTGGGCTTACCGAGGTAAATAATCTTGTCCTTCTTTTGTAATTAGGGAATACATACTGTAGTAGTATAAGAATAAGTATTAAATACTTAGAAGAATATTATAGAATAGAATTGAACTGTTATCACAGTAGAAGGGTTTAAAAGAAGAATAATTGAACTATACTTACTTAGGACTGTTTTCACAGTAGACTTGAGTAGCTCACCGGGTAGGGAAGTGCTGCCCGATTTTCCGTAGGATATAGAACCCTACGCTTAGAATCAAGCATGAGTAGTCTAGGCGTTGATAGGCGTGTCGACTATTATAGGTTGATTCTCTGCGACATATTCAACTTGGCGGTGGTTTTCGCTGAGAAGGTATGTGATTCTTCCTAAAGCATGATATTTTAAAATATATATATAGTACGGTAGACGTACACGTGTTAACTGAATAATACTTACGGCAATGTCTTTTGACTTAAGCCTGAATAATACTTACGGCAATGTCTTGCGACTTAAGCCTGAATAATAAGGATCTGAAAGCATTTCAAAAGAATACTGAATCATTTTTAACAGAAGAGAACTAATTGGTTTTTAAAACAGAAGCTTAAGAGTTATACTAGCTTTATGGGAAGTTAGGTATAACCACTTAAGAGTGATAAAAGGAACAGTTTACCTATGTGTTTATAACAGACTTATATTGATTTGTGAAAAGAATAATAAGATGGTTTGATAAGTAGACATGATATGATGCTATGTGTGTTAGTGTCTTGTAACGTTTGTATAAGAGAGTATTCTTGTTGTGCTTATGTTGTTTAACGATAAGTTGTTATGTTAGTGTAATATCACTCACCTCTTGACATGTTACCGGGGGTTAGGCGCCTCCGTCGCAGGTAGACTCAGCGATGCAGCACCATCATTCGAGAATACCTCATGCGGGTCCAGGGGACCTATGCGGAGCTACGGGAGTTCCAGGTTAGTGTGCGGGGTTATACCTCATGCGGTCTATGTGGCCATGCGGACTACGAGTCCAGGACGATGCCGAGGAGTAGCTACCCTCGATGCGGGGTTATATACCCTATGCGGGCCTATGTGAGTGGCCTATGCGGACTACGGGAGTCCAGGATTAGGCTTGCATGGTGATACTACGGGCAATTGGCCCTGCTTCGATCATTCGCAGCCTAGAAAAGACCATTCTGATTTACCTATTGTTGCTCTTGTTTATGATGTGGCACTATGTGCGTTACCTTGGTTGTTACATATATGTAAACCGATTTAAAAAAATGATATGTCTTCATTTAAGTACTTTACGCTGCATACTTAGTACCACAGATCGACCTCCTTCGGGGGGCTGCGTTCATGCCGCAGGTAAGGGCAAGCAGGTGCTAGATCCGCATCCTTAGGATCTTTTGCGTTGGTGTCAGGAGCTCCATCTTCTCCGGAGGCTCTACTTTTGGGTATGCTCTCCCTGTTGTAATTAGTTTTGTCTGATCGAGGTATGGCGGCCCTGTCCCGCCATAGTTGTTTACTTTCCTAGAGGTGCAGTAGTCCTATTGTACATTTGGGATGTAATCGCAAAACTTGGGTTATATGTATATATGCGAAAGGCCACTTTTCTTCGATAAAGCGTGTCTCATTTTACAACTGTTTCATGTCTTGTTTTTATATTCCGATTACTACGATGTATGACTACTGGGTGCGGGTAAGGCACGATCACGGCCCCGAACAGTCGTGACAAAAGTGGTATCGAAGCGATTAATTCTCGGAAAGTGTCTACAGTATCTAGTAAGTCTTGATTATCGGTGTGTGCACCACACCAATAATCAAGAGGCTATAGGATATTTAGGATTGGTTTCCATTCTTCTCATTCCGAGATCGTGCCTTGAGCATGTTATAAGTCGGACCCTTCTAACGTATCCCTTTTCAGAATGTGATTATGCCTCCACGTAAGGCAACCCGCCCGAAGGAAAGGCAGCCGAGGAGGCTAGTGGGACACCTAGAGTCACGAGGCTCGCCGGGCCTATACCGAGACGGCGAGTTCTACGACGCCGCCACACCCTGAGGGTTTAGGGCGCAGAAATGCCGATGAGACCACAAGACCTACACCTCCATCCCACACCGGAGCAGATGAGATGGGTTACTGAGATGGCCCGCCATCGCCAGATCGTGGCTGCATACGAGGACAGCCGGATGCGCAGTTCAGCCCCACCCGGCGTACCGTGGTTCACCCGAGGCGAGAGTTTGAGGCTACGAGACTTCCTGAGTAGCCCGCCCGAGTTTTACTGGTCGAGGCGGAGGATGATCCGCAGGAGTTCATCCGCTACCTCAGAGGATTTTGAGAGTGATCGGGCGTCGAGACCGAGTCCGTGATCTTTGGTTCACATAGCCGCGTGATACCGCAGTCTATTTGTTTGATTCGTTGGAGTTATCCCGTGGAGAGCACGCGTCCCCAGCTACTTGGGATGAGTTCTCAGAGGCTTTCCTCACTCACTTCTTGCCTCCACAGATGAGGAGGGCGCGTGCTGACAGATTTTTACTGCTGAGACAGAGGGGACGCACAGTCAGGGAGTACAATGTCGAGTTCGATTCTTTGGCTCGATATGTCCCAGCATTGGTAGCAGATATGGAGGATAGGGAGCACCGCTACGTCACCGGGCTAGATGACTATATGGCCGAGTCTTGTGCGGGTATTTCTCTTCAGCCGGGTATGGACATTACGCGCATGCAGGCTCATGCTCTTGGATGCGAGGAGCGTAGAGACCGACGGGTTGACAGGCAGCAGCAGAAGAAGACCAGGACAGCAGGGTCTTTTGGTGGCTACCGTGGTGGGCGGCCTCAGCAGCAGTCGAGATTTGCACCACAGCCAGCTCAGAGCACTCCTGCACCGTCCTCAAGACACCAGGATATTCGAGGCGCACCGGGGCCCTGTGGCTTCGACGCCCAGAGCGAGAGAGTCGCCGACGGGACCACCCCTCGGTGGCCGACGGTAGATCCCACTTCGAGTTGCAGCGCTACGGAGCTTGTTTCGATGGCCAGGCCGAGGTCACTATGCGAGGAACTGTCCACCAACGGCGATCTTGATGGTAGGGTCACCTACGAGTTCTTTCACGGGTCTTCTTCATCCCCGACAGCCTACTCGCCGAGGGCAAGGTACTCATGGACCGGCCAGTCGCGGCAGGTTGTGGCGCGGGTCCAGATTCTAGCGGTCCTCGTAACCGCATTTATGCCTTGTCCACCGACAGATCGTGAGGCCTCACCGATGTCGCCAGTACCTTATCGGGTTCGGGTTTGATGTGTATGCTTTAATAGATCCGGTTCTACTGGCCCTATATATCTCCCTTGTTGCTAGTAGGATGAGGATAGAACCACGAGTCCATAGACCTTTCGAGGTAGCTACGCCGATGGGTGATTCGTGGTAGCTCGGCGGGTATATGAGCTTGTCTGTGACCATTTACGTCGCCGACCTGGCCGACTTGATAGAGTTGGAGATGATTGACTTCGACGTGATCATGGGGATGGATTGGCTAGCTTCGCTACGCCAATGTAGACCGCAGAGAGTAGTGCGGTTCCAGCTTCGAGAGCCGGTTGTTGAGTGGGAGGAGCACGGTATCGCCGGCGGTAGGTTTATTTCCTACCTCAAGGCTAGGAAGATGGTGCGAGAGGGTATATCTACCATCTCGTTCGTGTTTGATCTTCGAGGTCGCAGCGCAGATTTTCATCGGCCCAGAGTCGAGAGTTCCCGACGTGTTTCCGCACGACCTCCCGTATCCTCCCGAGAGGAGAATGAGATTTGTATAGACAGATTGCCAGACACACTGCCTATTTCCAATCCGCCATACGTAATGGCACTTTCCGAGTTGAGAGAGTTGAAGGATCGGCTTAGGGATTTCTTTGGAGAAGGGCTTCATCAGCCTAGTGTTTCTCCTCGGGAGCGCAGATTGTTCGTGAAGAAGAAGGACGGACGCTGCGCATGTGTGTTGATTACAGACAGCTGAACAAGGTGACCATTAAGAACAGATACCCTTCCGGGATTGATGATTTGTTCGACCAGTTGCAGTGCGAGATGTTTCTCAAGATTGATCTGCGATCGGGCTATCATCAGTCTGAGTCGAGAGGTGGATGTCCCTAGGATCGCATTCGACCCAGACGCATTATGAGTTCGTGGTCATGTCTTTTGGGTTGACAATGCCCGTGGTATTCATGGATTTGATGAACCGAGTGTTCAAACCATTTATGGACACGCTTGTGATAGTGTTCATTGATGATATCTTGGTTTATTCTCGCCAGAGCGAGGAGCATGCGAGCATTTGAGCGAGGGCCGACAGCTTCTCCAGACCAGCTTGACGCCAAGTTTTCCAAATGTGAGTTTTGGTTGACTTGGTGGCTTTTTCGGGTATATTGTCGGCTGATGGCATTCGAGTGGATACGGCCAAGATCGGCGATCGAGGACTTGGCCTAGACCTACTACTCCGGCTGAGGTTCGCAGCTCGGGCCTTGCGAGTTATTATCGGTTCGTAGAAGTTTGCTTTATCTCTCGCACCATTGACTAGGCCGACTCGAAGGCTAAGTTTCGATGGTGATGCTTGTGGCGGGGCTTCCATTCTTGGGAGAGATCGATGACCGCCTCGTTTACTCTTCCGGAGGTCCAGACGGTTATGTCGTGTATTGTGATCGTCGGCATCGGGTTGGGATGTGTGTTGATGCGGCATGGCAATGTTATAGCGTATGCATCCCGACAGTGAAGAAACACGAGAGAACTACCCCACCCACGATTTGGAGTCGCGGTGATTCACGCCTTGAAGATCCGAGGCACTATTTTTATGGGGTTCATGTGGATATTTATACGGACCACAAGAGCCTCCAGATATCTTCACCGGAGGAGCCGAACTTACGGCGAGACGGTGGTTAGAGTTGCTTAAGGATTACGATGTTGATATCCTGTACCACCCGGGAAAGCCAATGTTGTGGCGAATGCCTTAGTCGTAGGTCGATGGGAGCCTATCGGATGTGCAGCAGAGAAGGGACATGGTTCGTGATTTGCATCGATTAGCGAGCCTGGTGTCCGTTTGATTGATTCCCGATAGCGATGGGTTCGAGTTCGTGAGGTTGCCGAGTCTTCCATCGTCGGCGAGGTGAAGAGGCAACAGCCGAGGATCCGCTTTGACACGTTATCGTGATACGCTCTTCGTGAGGAATGGTCCTTTTGAGGTAGCACCATGGGGTGCTAAGGTTTGAGGGCGTTGTGTGTTCCGGATGTTTCGTGACTTGGCAGAGTTCTTGGGAAGCACACACAAGTTACGTTATCCATCCGTGGTCGACCAAGATGTACCACGACCTTAGATCTGGTATTGGTGGGATGGCTTGAAGAGGGCGTTGCGAGTTCGTAGCTCGAAGGCCCTTGTTGTCAGCAGGTAAAGGTAGAGCACCAGAGGCCTGGTGGTTTGTTACAGACGATAGAGATCCCGACCTGGAAGTGGGAGGTGATCAACATGGACTTCATCACAGGATTACCTCGCACTCAGAGGAGACATGATTCTATATGGGTTATCATCGACAGGCTGACGAAATCAGCCCACTTTCTTCCCGTCAGGACGACTTTTTCGGCTGAGGATTATGCCAGACTTTACATCCGAGAGATCGTCAGACTGCATGAAGTCCCTATTTCGATCATATCAGACAGAGGAGCCCAGTTTACGGCTAACTTCTGGAGGTCTTTCCAGAGAGGTTTAGGGACGCAGGTGAGCCTGAGTACTGCATTCCATCCACAGACGGACGGACAGGCAGAGCGCACTATCCAGACTGCGAGGATATGTCGCGAGCCGTGTTATCGACCGTGGTAGCCGGAGGATCATTTGCCTCTAGTTGAGTTTGCGTACAATAATAGCTACCACTCCAGTATTCAGACGGCGCCTTATGAGGCCTTGTATGAGAGGAAGTGCAGATCACCTATAGGTTGGTTCGATGTGGGCGAGGTGCAGCTAGTGGGACCAGATTTGGTGCAGCAGGCAGTGGATAAGGTGAAGCTTATCCAGGAGAGGTCTTGGCGACTCGTAGTCGACATAAGTCATATGCAGATCATCGTCGGCATCCGAGTTCGAGGTTCATGATTGGGTTTTCCTAGCGTATCACCCATGGCGGTGTGATGAGATTCGAAAAGGGGAAACTCACCCAAGGTACATTGGGCCGTTCAGATTGTCCGCAGGTAGGCAAGGTTGCCTATGAGTTGGATCTGCCGTCCGATTTGGAGGCGTGCATCCGATTTTCACGTATCTATCCGAGGAGATGTATCGGGGATCCATCTGTGGTACACCCGATTGACGATGTCCAGTGTGACCAGGGGTTATCGTATGAGAGATTCCCATAGCGATAGTCGATCGTCGTTAGGCGTCTGCGGACCAAGGGCGTGGCTTCCACAAAGTCTTGTGGCGAGCGAGCTCGGGAGGAGATGGCGTGGGAAGATGAGGAGACATGAGGCAGAAGTATCCTCACCTATTCCCCACACCTCCAGGTAATTCACTTTCCTACTTGTAAATTTTCGTTATCGTTTTTGCCTAAGTGTTGTTCTGTGGCCGTGTGTGGCATTTACAACTGTTTAAGTTATGAAGAACCTTATCGATAACTGTCTTGGGAAGGAACATTCGGGACGAATGTTTCTAAGGAGGGGAGAATGTTATACCCCGTATTTCCGGAGTATGTACGTGAGGACGTACGTACAAAAGTTTAGCCTTAAAGTTTAGGCCTTGGACGTTTTTTTGGGCACAACTCGCAAAACGAATAGTTTTCCGACGAAACGTTTCCACAGCTTTCGTAGGGTAAATTCCGGCTATGTCATTTCTAATTTTTGCGGATTTTTCCGAGAGACGAAACATTTTGGACCAACGGGAGGGCGACACTTGTCACCCTCCAATTGATGGATGTGGGGCGGCATTAGGCCGAATTGGAGTGTCCAATTTTGTCAAGTAGTTGGTAGGATATTTTGTGTGCAAGTTGGCTAGGTACACTTGCCCTAATCTTGACCTTACACTTGCCTAGCACTTGGCTAAATCTTGGCCATTGGTTGGCCATGTCTTGACCTATAAATACCCCCTTAAGATGAAGAGTTCTTCATCCACAAATTCCTTTCCAAGTCTTGAAAATCCTTCTCCTCTCCCTTAAGCCTTTTCGTCCAAACACCTCCCCCCCCCCCTGGAGAAGCTTAGCCGAGGCTAATCCCCCTTAGCCTAGCCGAAATCTACCCCCCCTCCCTTGGTAGAAAAGTTGCCTTCTAGTATTGTTATAATGCCCAAAATACCCTAGCCCAAATCCCTTAGTACTTAGTAGAAGTTGTGAAGAACTTCTAAGGTTTCCTTGGAGCTATCGGAGCGTACAACTTAGGAGCTAAGCCTTGCTCCGGATCGACTTTTATCTAGGATATTATTGGGCTTACCGAGGTAAATAATCTTGTCCTTCTTTTGTAATTAGAGAATACATACTGTAGTAGTATAAGAATAAGTATTAAATACTTAGAAGAATATTACAGAATTGAATTGAACTGTTATCACAGTAGAAGGGTTTAAAAGAAGAATAATTGAACTATACTTACTTAGGACTGTTTTCACAGTAGACTTGAGTAGCTCACCGGGTAGGGAAGTGCTGCCCGATTTTCCGTAGGATATAGAACCCTCTGCTTAGAACTGTTTACAGAGTAGTCTAGACGTTGATAGACGTGTCTGACTATTATAGGTTGATTCTCTGCGCGCGACATATTCAACTTGGCAGGTGGTTTTCGCCGAGAAGGTATGTGATTCTTCCTAAAGCATGATATTTTAAAATATATATATAGTACGGTAGACGTACACGTGTTAACTGAATAATACTTACGGCAATGTCTTTTGACTTAATCCTGAATAATACTTACGGCAATGTCTTGCGACTTAAGCCTGAATAATAAGGATCTGAAAGCATTTCAAAAGAATACTGAATCATTTTTAACAGAAGAGAACTAATTGGTTTTTAAAACAGAAGCTTAAGAGTTATACTAGATTTATGGGAAGTTAGGTATAACCACTTAAGAGTGATAAAAGGAACAATTTACCTATGTGTTTATAACAGACTTATATTGATTTGTGAAAAGAATAATAAGATGGTTTGATAAGTAGACATGATATGATGCTATGTGTGTTAGTGTCTTGTAACGTTTGTATAAGAGAGTATTCTTGTTGTGCTTATGTTGTTTAACGATAAGCTGTTATGTTAGTGTAATATCACTCACCTCTTGACATATTCTGGGGTTAAGGCGCCTCCACGCAGTGGTAGACTCGGTGATGCAGGACCATGATTCGAGAATACCTCATGCGGGTCCAGGGACCTATGCGAGCTACGAGTTCCGAGTTAGTGTGCGGGGTTATACCTCACGCGGGCCTACGTGGCGTGCGGACTACGAGTCCGGGGCGATGCCGAGGAGTAGCTACCCTAGATGCGGGGTTATATACCCTACGCGCCTATGTGAGTGGCCTATGCGACTACGGAGTCCGAGATTAGGCTTGCATGGTGATACTACGCAATGGCCTGCTTCGATCATTCGCACTAGAAAAGACACATTGCAGTTTACCTATTGTTGCTCTTGTTTATGATATGGCACTATGTGCGGTTACCTTGGTTGTTACATATATGTAAACTGATTTTAAAAAAATGATATGTCTTCATTTAAGTACTTTACGCCGCATACTTAGTACTGTTGTGTCGACCTCTTCGGGCTGCGTTCATGCCGCAGTAAGGCAAGCAGTGCTAGATCCGCATCCTTAGGATCTTTTGCGTTGTCGTGAGCTCCATCTTCTCCGAGGCTCTACTTTTGGGTATGCTCTCCTGTTGTAATTAGTTTTGTCTGATCGAGGTATGGCGGGGCCCTGTCCCGCCATAGTTGTTTACTTTCGTAAGAGGTCTGTAGTCCTATTGTACATTTGGGATGTAACTGCAAAAACTTGGGTTATATGTATATATGCCGAAAGGCCGCCTTTTCTTGAATAAAGCGTGTCTCATTTTACAAATTGTTTCATGTCTTGTTTTTATATTCCGCTGATTACTCTGATATATGACTACTTGGGTGCCCGGGTAAGGCACGATCACGCCCCGAACGTCGTCACAATATGTCCCAAAGATTGTAGCAGATATGGAGGATAGGTGCACCGCTACGTCACCGCTAGATGACTATATGGCCGAGTCTTGTGCGGTGTTTCTCTTCACCGTATGGACATTACCCGCATGCAGCTCATGCTCTTGGATGCGAGGCGAGCGTAGAGACCGACGGTTGACAGCAGCAGCAGGAAGACCAGGGGCGGCAGGTCTTTGGTGGCTATCGTGGTGGCGGCCTCGAGCAGCCTAGATTTGCACCACGCCGGCTGAGCACTCCTGCACCGCCTCAAGACAACCAAGATATTCGAGGCGGACCGGGGCCCTGTGGCTTGAGCGTCCAGAGCGGCAGAGCATCGCCGACGGACCACCCCTCAGGTGGCCGACGGTAGATCCCACCGGGAGTTGTGGTGCTGCTACAGGAGCTTGTTTCAGTTGTGGCCAGCAGGGTCATTATGCGAGGAACTGTCCACTCGCGGCGATCTTGATGGTAGGGTCGACCTGAGTTCTTCTTTCGCGGTCTTCTTCATCCTCGACAGCCTACTCGCCCGAGGCAAGGTACTCATGGACCCAGGTCGCGCAGAGGTCGTGGCGCGGTCCCGCCGAAGCGGTCCTCGAATCGCATTTATGCTTTGTCGGTAAGCGACAGATCGGGAGGCCTCACCTAATGTCGCCAGTACCTTATCGGGTTCGGGTTTGATGTGTATGCTTTGATAGATCCGGTTCTACTCACCCTATATATCTCCCCTTGTTGCTAGAAGGATAGGGATAAAGCCTGAGTCCATAGACCCTTTCGAGGTAGCTACGCCAGTGGGTGATTCGGTGGTAGCTCGGCGGGTATATAAAGTTTGTCCTGTGACCATTTACAGTCGTCAGACCCTAGCCGACTTGATAGAGTTGGATATGATTGATTTCGACGTCATCATGGGTATGGATTGGCTAGCTTCTTGCTACGCCAATGTAGACTGCAGGGAGAGAGTAGTGCGGTTCCAGTTTCCAAAGGAGCCGGTTGTTGAGTGGGAGGTGCATCTTTGACGCCGGTGGTAGGTTTATTTCCTACCAAGGCTAGGAAGATGGTGCGCAGAAGGTATATCTACCATCTCGTTCGTGTTTGATCTCGGCTGCGGTACCAGATTTTCAGTCAGTTCCAGTGGTCAGAGAATTCCCAGACGTATTTCCAGACGACCTCCCGGGTATCCCTCCTGAGAGGGAGATTGAGTTTTGTATAGATGTGTTGCGAGACACTCGGCCTATTTCCATTCCGCCATACAGAATGACACCTGCCGAGTTGAAAGAGTTGAAGGATCAACTTAGGGATTTGCTGGAGAAGGGCTTCATCAGGCCTAGTGTTTCTCCCTGGGGAGCGCCAGTATTGTTCGTGAAGAAGAAGGACGGGACGCTGCGCATGTGTGTTGATTACAGTGAACAAGGTGACCATTAAGAATGATACCCCTTCCGAGATTGATGATTTGTTCGACCGATTGGCGCGAGATGTTTCTCAAGATTGATCTGCGATCGGGCTATCATCAGGTTCGAGTCCGAGAGGTGGATGTCCCTAGATCGCATTCCGACCGCAGACGCATTATGAGTTCGTGGTCATGTCTTTTGGGTTGACCAATGCTCCGCGGTATTCATGGATTTGATGAACCGAGTGTTCAAACCATTCTTGAACACGCTTGTGATAGTGTTCATCGATGATATCTTGGTTTATTCTCGCCAGAAGCGAGCACGCGAGCATTTGGCGATCTTGCCGATTCTCGGGACAGCAGATGTACGCCAAGTTTTCCAAATGTGAGTTTTGGTTAACCGGTGGCTTTTCTTGGGCATATTGTCGGGGCGATGGTATTGGTAGATCTGACCAAGATCGAGGCGATCGAGTTGGCCTGAACTCTTACTCCGGCAGAGGTTCGCGATTTTAGGCCTTGCGAGTTATTATCGGTTCGTAGAAGTTTGCTTCTATCTACGCACCATTGACTAGGTGACTCGAGCGGCCAAGTTTGATGGGTGATGCTTGTGGCGGGGTTTCGATTCTTTGAAAGAGAATGACGGCCGCCCGTTCTTACTCTTCCGGAGGTCGGATGGTTATATGTGTATTGTGATGCGTCAGGCATCGGGCTGGGATGTGTGTTGATGCAGCAGGGTAGAGTTATAGCGTACGCATCCCGACAGCTTAAGAAACACGAGAGGAACTACCCCACCCATGATTTGGAGTTGGCAGTTGTGATTCACGCTTTGAAGATCTGGAGGCACTATTTGTATGGGGTTCACGTGGATATTTATACAGACCACAAGAGCCTCCAGTATATCTTCGACGAGGAGGTGAACTTACGGCGAGACGGTGGTTAGAGTTGCTTAAGGATTACGATGTTGATATCCTGTACCACCCGGGGAAAGCCAATGTTGTGGCAGATGCTCTTAGTCGTAGGTCGATGGGGAGCCTATCAGATGTACCGCTAGAGAGGAGGGGCATGGTTCGTGATTTGCATCAGTTAGCGAGCCTTGGTGTCTGTTTGATTGATTCTGATAGCAGTGGGGTTAGAGTTCGTGAGGTTGCCGAGTCTTCCATCGTCGAGGATGTGAAGAGGCGATTTGAGATCGATTCGACACGTTATCGTGATCTGGCTCTTCGTGAGGAAAGGGTCCTTTTGAGGTTGCACTGATGGGGTGCTAAGATTTGAGCGAGTTGTGTGTTCCGGATGTTTGAGACTTGGCGGAGTTCTTGGGAAGCACACAGCGCACGTTACTCTATCCGTCGAAGTCGACCAAGATGTACCACGACCTTAGATCCGTGTATTGGTGGGATGGCTTGAAGAGGATGTTGCGAGTTCGTAGCTCGGTGCGTGTTGTCGGCGGTGAAGGTAGAGCACGAGAGGCACGGTGGTTTATTCTGACGATAGAGATCCCGACACGGAAGTGGGAGGTAATCAACATGGACTTCATCACGGGATTACCTCGCACTCGGAGGAGACATGATTCTATATGGGTTATCGTTGTGGTGTGAAATCAGCCCACTTTCTTCCGTCGGGGCGACTTTTGGTACCGAGGATTATGCGGACTTTACATCAGAGATAGTCGGTGCATGGAGTCCCTATTTCGATCATATCGAGCAGAGAGCCCGGTTCACGGCTAACTCGGAGGTCTTTCGAGAAGGGTTTAGGGACGCAGTGAGCTTTACAGTCGCATTCCATCCGCAGACGACGGACGGTGGCGCACTATCGGACTCTTGAGGATATCTGCGAGCACGTGTTATCGACTTCGATGGTAGTGGGAGGATCATTTGCCTCTAGTTGAGTTTGCGTACAATAATAGCTACCACCCGGTATTGGATGGCGCCTTATGAGGCCTTGTATGGGAGGAAGTGCATATCGCCTATAGGTTGGTTCGATGTGGGCGAAGTGCGATTAGTGGGACGGTTGGTGCGTGAGCGATGGATAAGGTGAAGCTTATCCAGAGAGGTTCTTGGCTCGAGTCGGCAAGTCATATCAGATCATCGTCGTCGGCATCCGAGTTCGAGGTTCATGATTGGGTTTTCCTAAAGGTGTCACCCATGAAGGTGTGATGAGATTCGGGAAGAAGGAAACTCGGCCCAGTACATTGGGTCGTTTGATTGTCGCGAGGTAGGCAAGGTTGCCTATGAGTTGGATCTGCCGTCCGACACGGAGGCGGTCATCCGGTGTTTCACGTTTCTATCTTTGAGAGATGTATCGGGATCCATCTAGGGTACACCGATTGACGATCTCAGTGACCAGGGGTTATCGTATGAGGAGATTCCCATAGCGATAATCGATCGTCAGGTTAGGCGTCTGCGGACCAAGGACGTGGCTTCCGTCAAAGTTCTGTGGCGGAACGAGCTCAGGGAGGAGATGACGTGGGAAGCTGAGGAGGACATGAGGCAGAGGTATCCTCACCTATTTCCCACACCTCCAGGTAATTCACTTTCCTACTTGTAAATCTTCATTATCGTTTATGCCTAAGTGTTGTTCTGTGGCCGTGTGTGGCATTTGCAACTGTTTAAGTTATGAAGAATCTTATCGTTAACTTTCTTGGGAAGGAACATTCGGGACGAATGTTTCTAAGGAGGGGAGAATGTTATACCCCGTATTTCCGGAGTATGTACGAAAGGGCGTACGTACGAAAGTCTAGCCTTAAAGTTTAGGCACTAGACGTTTTTTTTTGGAACAACTCATTAAAAGAATCGTTTTCCGACGAAACGTTTTACACAACTCGCGTAGGATAAATTCCGGCTATGCCATTTCTAATTTTTGCGGATTTTTCCGAGAGACGAAACACTTTGGACCAACGGGAGGGCGACACTTGTCACCCTCCAATTGATGGATGTGAGGCGTTCATAGGGCCGAATGGATGGCTTATTTTTGTCTTGGAGTTGATAGGATATTTTGTGTGCAAGTGGATAAGGTACACTTGCCCTAATCTTGGTCTTACACTTGCCTTGCACTTGGCATAATCTTGGCCATTGGTTGGCCATCCCTTGACCTATAAATACCCCTCTTGTGATGAAGAGTTCTTCATCCACAAACAAGCTTTCTAAGTCTTGAAAAATCCTTCCCTCTCCCTTGTGCATTTTCGTCCAAGCCACCCCAGAGTAAAGTTTGGCGAGGCCCTCCCCTAGCCTGGCGAAATCTACCCCCTCCCTTGGTAGAAAAGTTGCCTTCTAGTATTGTTATAATGCCCAAAATACCTAGCCCAAATCCATAGTACTTAGTAGAAGTTGTGAAGAACTTCTAAGGTTTCCTTGGAGCTATCGGACGTCTGACTTAGGAGCTAAGCCTCGCTCAGGATCGACTTATATCTAGGATATTATTGGGCTTACCGAGGTAAATAATCTTGTCCTTCCTTTGTAATTAGAGAATACATACTGTAGAAGTATAAGAATAAGTATGAATACTTAGAAGAATATTCTGAGATAGAATTGAACTGTTATCACAGTAGAAGGGTATAAAGAAGAATAATTGAACTATACTTACATGGAATTTGTTTTCACAATGAGACTTATATAGCTCACCGGTAGGGAAGTCTTTGCCCGACTTTTCATAGAATTGTGAACCCTCTGTTTGGAATGACCTTGAGTAGTCTAGACTTTGATAGATGTCTGTGACTATTATAAATTTGATTCTGCTGTGCGACATATTCAACTTGGCGGGAGGTTTGTAGAAGGTATGTGATTCTTCCTAAAGCATGATATTTTAAAAATATATATATAGTACGGTGAAGCGTCGTGTGTTAATCGAATAATACTTACGGCAATGTCTTTTGACTTAAGCTGAATAATACTTACAGCAATGTCTCGCGACTTAAGCTGAATAATAAGGATCGAAAGCATTTCAAAAGAATCTTGAATCATTTTTATGAAGAGAACTAATTGGTTTTAAAGCGAAGCTTAAGAGTTATACTAGCTTTATGGGAAGTTAGGTATAACCACTTAAGAATGATAAAAGACAGTTTACCTATGTGTTTATAACAGACTTATATTGATTTGTGAAAAGAATAATAAGATGGGTTGATAAGTAGACATGATATGATGCTATGTGTGTTAGTGTTTTGTAACGTTGTGTAAGAGAGTATTCTTGTTGTGCTTATGTTGTTTAACTATAAGCTGTTATGTTAGTGTAATATCACTCGCTCTTGACATATTAGGGGTTAAGTGCCTCCGATGCGGGGTAGACTCGGTGATGCAGGACCGTGATTCGAGAATACCTCATGCGGGTCCAGGGACCTGTCGCGAGCTACGGAGTTCGGAGTTAGTGTGCGGGGTTATACCTCATGCGGTTGCATGTGGCCGTGCGGACTACGAGTCGGGGCGATGTCGGAGTAGCTACCCTCGATGCGGGGTTATATACCTATGCGGGCCTATGTGAGTGGCCTATGCGGACTACGGAGTCGAGTTAGGCTTGCATGGTGATACTACGGGCATTGGCCCGCTTGATCATTCGCACCTAGAAAAGACACATTCTGATTTACCTATTGTTTCTCTTGTTTATGATGTGGCACTATGCGCGTTACCTTGGTTGTTTCATACATATATGTAAACTGATTTTAAAATGATATGTTTTCATTTAAGTACTTTCTGATTTCACATACTTAGTACTGTTGTCTCGACCTCCTTGAAGCTGCGTTAAATGCATGAGTAAAGCGGCAGTGCTAGATCCACATCCTTAGGATCTTTGCGTTGGTGTCGTGAGCTCCATCTTCTCCGAGGCTCTACTTTTGGGTATGATCTCCTGTATTGTAGATAGTTTTGTACATTCAGGGTATGGCGGGCCCTGTCCCGCCATAGTTGTTACTTCCTTAAGTGCAGTAGTCTATTATGCAGTTGGGATGTAATCAAAAACTTGGGTTATATATATATGCCGAAAGGCAAGCTTTTCTTCAGATAAACTGTTTTCCCTTTTCATAATGTTTCATGTCTTGTTCTATATTTCCGCTGATTTTCTCTGATGTATGATGCAGGTGCCGGGTAAGGCACGATCCACGAACCGGGCAGTCGTGTGATTTTCCTGATAGCTCACGGGTAGGGAAGTCTTTGCCCGACTTTCCATAGAATTGTGAACCCTCTGTTTGGAATGACCTTCCGAGTAGTCTAGACTTTGATAGATGTCTGTGACTATTATAGGCTGATTCTCTGCGCGCGACATATTCAACTTGGCAGGAGGTTTTCGCCGAGAAGGTATGTGATTCTTCCTAAAGCATGATATTTTAAAATATATATATAGTCTGCGTGACGTGCGTGTTAACTGAATAATACTTTCGGCAATGTCTTTTGACTTAAGCCTGAATAATACTTACGGCAATGTCTTGCGACTTAAGACTGAATAATAAGGATCTGAAAGCATTTCAAAAGAATACTGAATCATTTTTAACAGAAGAGAACTAATTGGTTTTTAAAACAGAAGCTTAAGAGTTATACTAGCTTTATGGGAAGTTAGGTATAACCACTTAAGAGTGATAAAAGGAACAGTTTACCTATGTGTTTATAACAGACTTATATTGATTTGTGAAAAGAATAATAAGATGGTTTGATAAGTAGACATGATATGATGTTATGTGTGTTAGTGTCTTGTAACGTTTGTATAAGAGAGTATTCTTGTTGTGCTTATGTTGTTTAACGATAAGCTGTTATGTTAGTGTAATATCACTCACCTCTTGACATGTTACCGGGGGTTAAGGCGCCTCCGATCTGGGGTAGACTCGGTGATGCAGGACCATGATTCGAGAATACCTCATGCGGGTCCAGGGACCTATGCGGAGCTACGGAGTTCGAGTTAGTGTGCGGGGTTATACCTCATGCGATGCATGTGGCCATGCGGACTACGAGTCCAGGATGATGCCGAGAGTAGCTACCCTCGATGCGGGGTTATATACCTATGCGGGCCTCGTGAGTGGCCTATGCGGACTGAGGAGTCGAGGATTAGGCTTGCATGGTGATACTACGGGCAATTGGCTCTGCTTGATCATTCGCGACCTAGAAAAGACACATTCTGATTTACCTATTGTTGCTCTTGTTTATGATGTGCACTATATGCGGTTACCTTGGTTGTTTCATACATATATGTAAACTGATTTTAAAATGATATGTTTTCATTTAAGTACTTACGATTTCACATACTTAGTACTGTTATCGACCTCGCCGAAGTGCGTTAAATCTGCGCGGTAAGCGGCAGTGCTAGATCCGCATCCTTAGGATCTTTTGCGTTGGTGTCGAGCTCCATCTTCTCCGAGGCTCTACTTTTGGGTATGCTCTCCTGTTGTAATTAGTTTTGTCTGATCGAGGTATGGCGGGGCCCTGTCCATATAGTTGTTTACTTTCCTAAGTGCAGCCGTCTATTGTACATTTGGGATGTAGCAAAAACTTGGGTTATATGTATATATGCGAAAGGCGACTTTTCTTGAGATAAAGCGTGTCTCATTTACAAGCTGTTTCATGTCTTGTTTTTATATTCAGATTACTCGATGTATGACTACTTGGGTGCGGGTAAGGCACGATCCACGAGCCGGGCAGTCGTGACACTTTTGAGTAACTTTGATGGGGTGCTAAGGTTTGGCGAGTTGTATGTTCGGATGTTTGAGGACTTGTGATTCTTATGGAAGCACTGCGTAGCGCGTTACTCTATCCATCCGGTCGACCAAGATGTACCACGACCTTAGATCGTGTATTGGTGGGATGGCTTGAAGAGGGGCGTTGCGAGTTCGTAGCTCGGTGCGTGTTGTCGGCAGTGAAGGTAGAGCACCGAGGCACGGTGGTTTTATTCTGACGATAGAGATCCCGACACGGAAGTGGGAGGTGATCAACATGGACTTCATCACGGGATTACCTCGCACTCGGAGTAGACATGATTCTATATGGGTTATCGTCGGCGGTGTGAAATCAGCCTACTTTATTCCGTCGGGGCGACTTTTTGGTGAGGATTATGCGGACTTTACATCAGAGATCGTCGATGCATGGAGTCCCTATTTCGATCATATCCGGCGAGGAGCCCGGTTTACGGCTAACCGGAGATCTTTCGAAGGGTTTGGGGGCGCTTGGTGAGCACGTCTGCATTCCACCAGAGCAGACGGACGGGCGAGCGCACTATCCGGACTCGAGGATATCTGCGAGCACTGTTATTGACTTCGAGGTAGGGGAGGATCATTTGCCTCTAGTTGAGTTTGCGTATAATAATAGCTACCACTCCGGTATCCGGATGGCGCCTTATGAGGCCTTGTATGGGAGGAAGTGCGGTCGCCGATAAGTGGTTCGATGTGGCGAGTGCGATTAGTAGGACCAGATTTAGTGCGAGGCGATGGATAAGGTGAAGCTTATCCGGAGAGGTTCTTGGCTCGAGTCGGCGAAGTCATATCACGGATCATCGTCGTCGGCATCCGGAGTTCGAGGTTGATGATTGGGTTTTCTGAAGGTGTCACCCATGAAGGGTGTGATGAGATTCGGGAAGAAAGGAAACTCGGCCAAGGTACATTGGTAGTATCGATTGTCCGCAGGTAGGCAAGGTTGCCTATGAGTTGAATCTGCCGTCCGTCTGGAGGCGGTGCATCCGGTGTTTCATGTTTCTATCTTTGAGAGATGTATCGGGGATCCATCTAGGGTACACCCGATTGTGATGTCCAGTGACCGAGGGTTGTCGTATGAGGAGATTCCCATAGCGATAATCGATCGTCGGGTTAGCGTCTGCGGAACAAGGGCGTGGCTTCGTCAAAGTCTTGTGGCGGAGCAGGCTCGAGGAGGAGATGACGTGGGAAGCTGAGGAGGACATGAGGCAGAAGTATCCTCACCTATTCCACACACCTCCAGGTAATTCACTTTCCTACTTGTAAATCTTCATTATCGTTTATGCCTAAGTGTTGTTTTGTGGCCGTGTGTGGCATATGCAAACTGTTTAAATTATGAGGAACCTTATCGTTAGCTATCTTAGGAAGGAACATTCGGGACGAATGTTTCTAAGGAGGGGAGAATGTTATACCCCGTATTTCCAGAGTATGTACGTAAGGGCGTACGTACGAAAGTGTAGCCTTAAAAGTTTAGGCCTAGGACGTTTTTTTTTTGGGCACAACTCTCACAAAGAATCGTTTTCCGACGAAACGTTTAACAAGACTCGCGTAGGATAAATTCCGGCTATGTCATTTCTAATTTTTGCGGATTTTTCCGAGAGACGAAACACTTTGGACCAACGAGAGGGCGACACTTGTCACCCTCTCATTGATGGATGTGTGGACGGCAATAGGGCCGAATGGATGGCTTATTTTTGTCTTGAAGTTGGTAGGATATTTTGTGTGCAAGTGGATAAGGTACACTTGCCCTAATCTTGGCCTTACACTTGGCTTAATCTTGGCCATTGTTTGGCCACCTCTTGACCTATAAATACCCCCCCTTAAGATGAAGAGTTCTTCATCCACAAACAAGCTTTCCAAGTCTTGAAAATCCTCCCCTCTCCCTTGAAGCTTTTCGTCCAAGCCTCCTTCCCCCCCCCCCCCTTTGAGAAGCCTTGGCGAATACCACTCATAAAAGAAGCCCTAGCCGAAACACTACCCCCCCTCCCTTGGTAGAAAAGTTGCCTTCTAGTATTGTTATAATGCCCAAAATACCCTAGCCCAAATCCCTTAGTACTTAGTAGAAGTTGTGAAGAACTTCTAAGGGTTCCTTGGAGCTATCGGAGCGTACAAATTAGGAGCTAAGCCTTGCTCCGGATCGACTTATATCTAGGATATTATTGGGCTTATCGAGGTAAATAAACTTGTCCTTCTTTTGTAATTAGAGAATACATACTGTAGAAGTATAGAAATAAGTATTAAATACTTAGAAGGATATCACAGAATAGAATTGAACTGTTATCACAGTAGAAGGGTTTAAAAGAAGAATAATTGAACTATACTTACTTAGGATTGTTTTCACGATGACTTGAGTAGCTCACGGGTAGGAAGTCGCCCGATTTTCCGTAGAATAAAGGACCCTCGGCTTAGAACTGTTTACAGAGTAGTCTAGACGTTGATAGACGTGTCTGACTATTATAGGTTGATTCTCTGCGCGCGACATAATCAACTTGGCAGGTGGTTTTCGCCGAGAAGGTATGTGATTCTTCCTAAAGCATGATATTTTAAAATATATATATAGTACGGTAAACGTACATGTGTTAACTGAATAATAACTACGGCAATGTCTTTTGACTTAAGCCTGAATAATAATTACGGCAATGTCTTTTGACTTAAGCCTGAATAATGAGAGTCTTGATGCATTTCAAAAGAATACTGAATCATTTTAACAGAAGAGAACTAATTGGTTTTTAAACAAAAAGCTTAAGAGTTATACTAGCTTTATGGGAAGTTAGGTATAACAACTTAAGATTTATAAAAGGAACAGTTTACTTATGTGTTTATAACAGACTTATATTGATTTATGAAAGAATAATAAAATGGTTTGATAAGTAGACATGATATGATGCTATGTGTGGTAGTGACTTGTAACGTTTGTATAAGAGGGTATTCTTGTTGCGCTTATGTGGTTTAACGATAAGCTGTTAGGTTGGTATTATATCACTCACCTCTTGACGTATTCTGGGGTTAGGCCCTCCGTCTGGGGTAGACTCGGTGATGCAGGACCATGATTCAAGAATACCTCATGCGGGTCGGGGACCTATGCGGAGCTACGAGTTCGGTGTTAGTGTGCGGGGTTATACCTCATGCGGTCTATGTGGCCATGCGGACTACGAGTCGGGGCGATGCGGAGTAGCTACCCTCGATGCGGGGTTATACCACATGCGGGCTATGTGAGTGGCCTATGCGGACTCTGAGGAGTCGAGTTAGGCTTGCGTAGTGATACTACGGGCAATTGGCCTGCTTGATCATTCGCGACCTAGAAAAGACACATTACAGTTTATCATTGTTGCTCTTGTTTATGATGTGGCACTATGTGCGGTTACATTAGTTGTTTCGTGCATATTTATAAAATTGGTTTTAAAATGATATGATTTCATTTAAGTACTTTCTGATTTCACATACTTAGTACTGTTATCGACCTCCTTGAAGGCTGCGTTCATGCCGCGGTAAGAGGCAAGCGAGTTTTAGATCCACATCCTTAGGATCTTTGCGTTGGTGTCGGTGCTCCATCTTCTAGGAGGCTCTACTTTTGGGTATGATCTCCTGTATTGTAGATAGTTTTGTACATTCGAGGTATGGCGGGGCCACTGTCGCCATAGTTGTTTACTTCCTTAGAGTGCAGTAGTCTATTATGCAGTTGGGATGTAGCGCAAAACTATGTTTATATATATATGCCGAAAGCGTGCTTTTCTTGAGATAAAGCTGCTTCTCCTTTTTAATAATGTTTCTTGTCTTGTTTTATATTTCGCTGATTTTCTCGATGTATATGGCTTGGGTGCGGGTAAGGCCGGGCAGTCGTGACAATCCTTCTATCTGATGTAATTCTGATTCAGTTCTTTTCAATATTCATTCTATATATAGTATACTCAACTATATATTACAACAATATGTAATTTTCAATTACAATAGGGGATAAAGATCATTACCTCGATAAGCCCAAAATTATCCAAGATTAATGTCGATCCTGAGCAACGTTTAGCTCCTATTTTGTACGCTCCAATTCGCTCCAAGAAACCCTTAGAAGTTTCTAAACAACTTCTCTCAAACACTTTCACTCCAAAAGTGAAGAACACTTAGGCTACAATTTGTGGCACTCTCGGCCAAGGGGGTACTTTAGGGGCTAGGGGTGTGAATTCTTTTCCAACACTTGGTTAATAATCTTCCTAATACTTTAAGGAAGAACACTTAAAACTTTAAGGATTTTTGGACAACTTTGGCTAAGGGAGAGGGGTGTTTGGACGAGAACTTCATCAAAGGGAGAGAGTATTTTGAGACTTGGAAATTGCTCAAGTTTGGATGAAATAAGTCTTCAACTAAGGGGGGTATTTATAGGACACTCAAGGGCCAAGATCAAAACATATGTAAGGTGTAGATTTGGATCCATGTGATGGATGAAGTCTTCCAACCAAGTGTCCACCACAATTTTGGGACATATGTCCACCACAACATTGGGACATATGTCCCCCACAACAAAGAGCCATGTGGCCTCCACTAGCACACAAACGCGTCAAGGCCAACCTCACATGCCCACAAAAAACGTTTTCACCTACTCCCACTATCCCAAAAATTATCTTCCAAGACTTGACCATTTGACTTGTCCACTAGCCCACAAATTTTCGTCCAACCCATGCCACATAAGGGTGACACATGTCGCCCTCCTATTGGTCCAAAATATTTCGTCTCTCGGAAAAATCCGAATTAAAGTGGGCCCCACAAACCGTAAATCCTCCCGTGGGCCCCGCGTGACCAATTCCGGAAATAAAATTCCAATACTTCTAAAATAATCCCAGAAGTCCGAATACCGAATCCGGGAATCCAATTCCCATTAACGAATCTTTTTCCTTCACAAAATCCGGAACTTTTTCCGTCGAAAAATCACATCTTTCTTCCTTTCAAATTTTAAGGTCGTATTCTCGTACGTACGTCCTCACATATATATCCTGGAACTACGGGGTATAACATTTTTTGAGTTGGATCTTGAAGAGGAGTTGGTTAGGAGCTTCTAAGGGTTTCTTGGAGCGGGTTGGAACGTAAGGAATTGGAGCTAAGCGTTGCTCAGGATCGACTTATTAATCTTGGATAATCTTGGGCTTATCGAGGTAATGATCTTTGTCCCTCTATTGTAATTGGATATTTCATATTGTAGTAGTTTAGAATTGAGCATAAGATATATTGGAAGGATAATTATAAAGAATTGAACTGTATTTACATTGGACTGTATTTACAGTAGACTTGTAGTATTATTGTGGGGCAGTGTTGTACACGTCCGGTTAGACGTGTAACCCCCTTGGAGTTGTTGGCTTGGTAGCGGGCCTTGATAGAGGAGGATATTTATGTGGTTACGTGTCACGACCCGATCCCGGGCCCGTGACTGGTGCCTTACCCCGGGCACCCTAGTGATACAACATCAGAGAAAACCAGCGGAAAATAAAACATAAACATGAAACAAGATATATGATCATAAAACAGGCCAACCAAAAACAGTTGTCTTCTGTATATATACATAAAACCCGAACAGTTTAATCCTTTTTACAACCCTGCCCACAACAGTACTACAGACCTCTAAGATTTACAACAACCATGACGGGACAGGGCCCCGCCATACCCCTGAATGTACAAGAACCTACTCTCGGGGAACACATACAAAGAATAAGCCTCGGAGAAAGCGGAGCTTCCCAATCTGTTGGCTGTGATCCTATGGCGAGGATCCACTACGATGTATTCCTACTGCGGCATGAACGCAACCGAAGGAGGTCGATAACAGTACAAGTATGTGAAATCGTAAAATCAGTAAATGAAATCATACTAGTCTAAATAAAGCGAGACATGTATGATAACCAAACTACGATTCACTACATAAAAGCGATCATGTCGATCGAGGACTCACGCCTCAAGTCATCACTCAAATATAACTATGGGTCTCACGCCCACAACATCAATCATGTTCGCATCACGGCGCGTGCCCGGAATTCGCCGGTGTAGACATGTCCATGATGCAACAATAATAACAATGCCCGGCCACATGCCGGACTTGCGCCGGTGTAGACACGTCCACGTGACATTACCAGCAATAATACGGGTGATCAACCCGCGCGCGTAACGCACGCCCGGAATTGCGCCGGTGTAGACATGTCCATGTAACCACAATAACAATATATCGGTGTCAACCACGCGCGTACGCCACATGCCCCGAATTCTGCGCCGGTGTAGACATGTCCATATGACATCAACAACAATATACCGCACAACGGGCTATCACAAACAAGCTCAAGCAAATTACCATACTTCTAGACTTTTATAAAAAGATCCACTCCTTCCCAAGAAGTCACCTGATATCAACACTTGCACAACAAAGGCTATCACAACAAGCATAGGCGAGTTACACAACAACAAGCATAGGCAAGTTACACACAACTCAAGGTACTTCCATTTCGTATCAAAGTCTGGGTTTTAACCCTAAAGTACTACGTACATTAACTCTTTTTAAAGGATCCGTTTCTTTCACAACGTCACATAATACCCGTAGCATAAAATAGAGTGACTATCTTTTTAAGTAAACCAAAATACTTCCCTTTGTAAAATCAAGTAACAACATTATTTTCCAAACGTTCGAGTTTGCCTAATTTCAAATGCTCAAGTTTCTCATTTTAGAAAGGTTTCATAACTCATAGTCTTAATCTCTTTTAAAACAATTGAGTAACATATGTCTTGTACGTGAGCCGTTTATTCTTGTTTACAACAATCTTATTCTGTGACCATGATCTAGGAAATGTAATACAATTTTGTCTTATCTTAGCTTCTATGCGGATGGAGGTTTCTCTGGTTTTAATAACAATTTGTTATTTGTCAATACACTTTCCTTTATTAAGTATTTGTTGTGGTTTGTTCGACACTTATTCTCATTTCCGAAATCAATAAAACATTATTCTTTTTAAAACCAGGTACTCATTACTCGCGAATGAGGTTTCACAACACTTTTAACAAAATGTTAATTACCAAGTAAAACAAGTTAAGTCTCTTATCTTTCAAGATCAAGTCTCTTAACTTCTACAATCAATAAACCAATCTTTTACCTACATAGAGTCGTTATAACTAACTTCCCAAAAATCTATTATAAAACACTATGTTTTAAACCAACCAACTTATTTAGAACATTTACGTCTACAGTACTACAAAGTTTACAAAAAATCATTCTAGAAGGATAGGAAGAGGTTCACATACCTCGCGACGATTATCGACAATAAGCAAAACGCTCCACGATCGTAACGGCTAGCCTTTTCCAATCTTAAAGTAGAATACGCTACTCGTAGTACTTCCACCTATAAGGCCACAAACGTCTATTAACTTCTAACCGCGGTTCCATATTCTACAGAAAATTGGCGACCTCCCCACATGGCAGCGTAAATCTCCTCCTCTATCGGTAGGCTACCAAGCCAACCAGGGGGTTATACGCCTAACCGGGCGTATACAATTCTCTTATCTGATAATACCACAAGTCCATCACATACGACCTATGTAATTACGATTCGATTCTCTTCTTTAAATTGGGCTTAAGTCAAAAGACATTGCCGCAAAGCTATGTTCATTACTCTATATAGTATACTTCAACTATATAATCCTACAACATGTAATTTCCAATTACAATAAGGGGACAAGAATATTTACCTCGATAAGCCCAAAATTATCCAAGTTATAATGTCGGTCTGAGCAAGGTTTAGCTCTACTCAGTGCGCTCCAAACAACCCTTAGAAGTTCTAACCAACTTCTACTTACATACTTGACCAACTATGAAGATTTCCTTAGGGTTTTGGTTTGAGACTAAAAGGACAAAAGGTAGTATTTTCTGCTCTACGTATAGAGGTAACTTTTGGAATACTACAAGGTAAAGGCTAAGGTATTGTGGGCATTAGCACAATACTTGGAGGCGTATTTCAATACCACACAAAGGCGGGATATAATCGGAAACAACTCGGCTAGGGGGGGTACCCCTCGGCGAGACACCACAAGGGGGGAGGGGAACCTCTCGGCCCAAGGCCACGAGAAGGGGGAGGGGGAGAGGCTTTGGACGAGCGCCACAAGAGGGAGGGGAGGGACTTCAAGACATAGACAAAGTGAGGAGTGGATGAAGAAGTTCATCTCTAAGGGGGTATTTATAGGAAGCCGAGACAACCAATGGCCAAGATCAAGCCATGTGCAAGGCAAGTGTAAGGCCTTGATCAAGCCAAGTGCACCCTAACCCTAATCCACAAAACACGGCACCAAACAAGCCATAAAACAAGGCACAAAACAAGGCCAAAACAAGGAGCCAATCGGCCAAGGATCCGTGACCCATCGGCCCAACCCAACGTCGGCTGGGGTGACAAGTGTCACCTCTCGTTAACAAAATGTTCGTCGCTCGGAAAAATCCGCAAAAATACAAAGCGACATAGCGGAATTTCCCTACAAGCTCGTAAAGCGTTTCGTCGAAACGACTCTAATCGGGTGTTGTGCACAAATTTCGAACCTATGCCAAACTTTAAGTCTCAAATTGTCGCGTGCGTCATTACGTATATACTGAAATACGGGTATAACATTCTCCTCGCCAGAAACATTCGTCCGAATGTTCCTTCTCAAATCGGATAACGATAAAGTTCCTCTAACAAGTTGCCAACGCCACGGCAGCCACGAAATAACACACGTTCTCTTCCTTCCTTACTCGTCGTGCGATACCACTTTTGTCACTTTGCGCGAGGTTCTAGTGTCACTCGCGACCCAACAAATGGTACCGAAGTGCGCACGATCCACGAGGTTCTAGTGTCTCTCGGGGCGTGCCATACTTCGATCATCGCTTGATTCTCAAAGCGTGAGTCACTACCTCGAACTTGGTCATCTTACTAACCTCAATCTTTAAGGCCATTCCGGCCTTCGAACGCTCAGTCGAACATATCCACGAACTCATACGATGGTCACCTAAAGCGGGGCTAGCACCCTCGTGACCCTACCTGCAGTGGGACCACCAGAACTGACCCACCTAAAAGCAAGACTCACGGGTTGACCCGCAATACACCCTCAACCCGACCCCACAACCGCGCCACACTCTTGTTCCCCGATACGGAAAAAAAAATCTTACAATTTCACGTCATGAAAGCCACTACTTTCATTTACACAACCCATGGACTTATCACACAAATATCTCCCATGTATACTACGCACTCTGATAAAGGTCAAACATAAAATAAATCTTTTACTCAAGACGACCTTATCTCTAAGGTCTCAATCGTGAAATATTCCAAGGTTCACACTTACCATGCCCCCATACTTACCCTTCCAACTAACCATGTTTCTAACTCACAAAAAAAAACACCACGCTATCCGTACATAGCACACAATAATAAGATCATAATATCAAGCATACCAACACTCTAGAGGGTTAAGGATATACCTGTATCCACCGCTTCACTCTAATCATAGGGTATCATGCAGGCGCATAAGCGTAGAAGGTGATGAACCGGCCATCGATCTGAAGGTGAGTCGTAACATCCGTGCTACCGCCAGTCGGACGGTTCCTCGCAAAATGGCCTGCCGCCAAAAATAACAAGCTCCCCTGGCACCACGACACTCCCGAAATGCGGTCTACCACATCGACCACGAGGTAGGGGTGATTGCATCCCAACACGCCTTACTTCCAGAAACTCAACCTCGAGCCACGACCGCTCCGAATACTCTGGATGCTCACGAAGGTTGTGGAGGACCACTCTGCCCGGGCGGAGGTACAAAACTAACTCTTTGTGGAGGCGGTCCGCCTCGAAAGTCGCCAAAGACCACGATGTCACGGCCTCTTCGCTGATCCAGTCATTCCGTCGACCTCTCGTGCCTCGCATCCTAGTGCATGAGCTGCATGCGGGCAATGTCCATGCCGTGAAGAGATACACCGAACAAGCCTCTGTCAAGTAATCATCTAGCCGGTGGCGTGGCGGTGCACTCTATCCTCCATGGTTGCCACTAAAGCGGGGACATACCGAGCCAACGAATCAAACTCCACGTTGTACTCCCGACCGTCGCCTGCTGTCTAAGAATCATAAATCGTCGGCCGTGCCCTCGCCATCCGTGGAGGCAAGAAATGTGCAAGAAATGCCCCGAAACTTCGTCCCAAACGGTGGAAGTGCATTCTCTCCCGGGGCGGCTCACGAATCAAACCGATCATTGCGGTATCACGCGGCCGATCACGAACCTAAGACCACCGACTCGGTCTCGGCTTTGATCACTCGCGATCCGTAGCTGCCGGATGAACTCCTGTGGATCATCCTCGTGCCTCGACCCATAAAACTCGCGGGCTATAACTCGTAAAGTCCGTAGCCTCAAACTATCTGCTCGGGGTGAACCACTGGTGCTCTTCGGGCTGGGCTAACTGCGTCCGGCTATCCTCATATCGGCCACGACCACGGCGGCAAGCGGGCCATCTCCTTGTACCCCATCTCATACGCTCCAGTGTGGGGTGGAGGCTCAGTCTGGTGGTCTCAGCGACCAACTGCTGCGACTCTAAACTCTCTTTGGGGTGGCGGCGTCGCAAAACTCGCCGTCAAGCATAATCTCGAGCACCAGGGCTGCGCCTCGTACTCCTCAGTATCTCACTAGCGGCACCCTCGGGTGTCTTGCCGCCAGGCTCTGGTTGCCTTCTTGCGGAGGCATAAGCGGTAAAAGCGAGATACGTCGGAGGGTCCAACTTACAACACGGCTCTAAGGCACGATCTCGGAATGAGAAGAATGGAAACAATCCTAAATGTCCTGCGGCCTCACGATTATAGATGTGGTGCACAACACATCGATAATCAAGACTCTACTAGACACGATGCGTAGACACTTTCCGAGGATTAATCGCTCGATACCACTTTTGTCACGACCGATCCGGGCGTGGATCGTGCCTACCGGGCACCCTGGTGATACAACATCGGAGAAAACCAGGAAAATAAAACATAAACATGAAACAAGATATATGATCATAAAGCAGGCCAACCAAAAGCGATTTGCCTTACGTATATATACATAAAACCCGAGCAGTTTAATCCTTTTACAACCACGCACAATAGTACTACGGACCTCTAAGATTTACAACAACCATGACGGGGCGGGGCCCGCCATACCACAGATGTACAAGAACCTGACTCGGGGAACACATGCAAATAATAAGCCTCGGAGAAAGCGGAGCTTCCCAATCTGCTGGTGTGATCCTATGGCGAGGATCCACTGCGATGTATTCCTACTGCGGCGTGACGCGGCCAAGGAGGTCGATCTGGCAGTACGAGTAAGTGAAAGCGTAAAAATCGTAAATGAAATCATACTAGTCTAAATAAAGCGGGAGACATGTATGATAACCAAACTCTGATTCACCACATAAGCGATCATGTCGATCGAGGACTCACGCCTCAAGTCATCACTCAAATATAACTATGGGTCTCACGCCCACAACATCAATCATGTTCGCATCATGGCCGCATGCCCCCGGAATTCTGCATCGGTGTAGACATGTCCATGATGCAACAATAATAACAATGCCCCATGGACACATGCCCCCGGAATTCTGCATCGGTGTAGACACGTCCATGTGACATTACCAACAATAATACGGGGTGATCAACCCGCGCGTAACGCGCCGGAATTATGCATCGGTGTAGACATGTCCATGTAACCACAATAACAATATATCTGGTAATCTACCATGGCGCATGGCCACATGCCCCGAATCTGCGACGGTGTAGACATGTCCATGTGACATCAACAACAATATACCGCACAACCAGGCTATCACAAACAAGCTCAAGCAAATTACCATACTTCTAGACTTTTATAAAAAGATCCACTCCTTCCCAAGAAGTCACCTGATATCAACACTTGCACAACAAAGGCTATCACAACAAGCATAGGCGAGTTACACAACAACAAGCATAGGCAAGTTACACACAACTCAAGGTACTTCCATTTCGTATCAAAGTCTGGGTTTTAACCCTAAAGTACTACGTACATTAACTCTTTTTAAAGGATCCGTTTCTTTCACAACGTCACATAATACCCGTAGCATAAAATAGAGTGACTATCTTTTTAAGTAAACCACAATACTTCCCTTTGTAAAATCAAGTAACAACATTATTTTCCAAACGTTCGAGTTTGCCTAATTTCAAATGCTCAAGTTTCTCATTTTAGAAAGGTTTCATAACTTATAGTCTTAATCTCTTTTAAAACAATTGAGTAACATATGTCTTGTACGTGAGCCGTTTATTCTTGTTTACAACAATCTTGTTACAGCAGCCATGATCTAGGAAATGTAATACAATTTTGTCTTATCTTAGCTTCTATGCAGATGAAGGTTTCTACTGGTTTTAATAACAATTTGTTATTTGTCAATACACTTTCCTTTATTAGCGCTGCTGTGGTTTGTTCGACACTTATTCTCATTTCCGAAATCAATAAAACATTATTCTTTTTAAAACCAAGTACTCATTACTCGCGAATGAGGTTTCACAACACTTTTAACAAAATGTTAATTACCAAGTAAAACAAGTTAAGTCTCTTATCTTTCAAGATCAAGTCTCTTAACTTCTACAATCAATAAACCAATCTTTTACCTACATAGAGTCGTTATAACTAACTTCCCATAAAGCTATTATAACACCCTATGTTTTAAACCAACCAACTCATTTAGCACGTATGCGTCTCACCGTACTACATAGTTTACAAAGCATCATGCTAGAAGGATAGGAAGAGGTTCACATACAGCGGCGATTATCGACAATAAAAACGCTCCACAAGATCAGTAACCGGCTAGCCTTTTCCACTCTTCAAGTAGAATCGCTGCTACTCGCAGTACTTCCACCTATAAGGCCACAAACGTCTATTAACTTCTAACCGCGCGGTTCCATATTCTCTGAAAATTCGTGGCCTCCCACACATGGCGTAAATCTCCTCCTCTATCGAGGCCGGCTACCAAGCCAACCAGGGGGGGGGTTTATACGTCTAACCGGACGTATACAATTCTACTATACAGTAATACCACAAGTCCACTGTCATACATCCCTATGTAATTACAGTTCAGTTCTCTTCTTTAAATTCAGGCTTAAGTCAAAAGACATTGTCGCAAAGCTATGTTCAGTTCTATATATAGTATACTTCAACTATATAATCCTACAATATATAATTTCCAATTACAATAAGGGGACAAGAATATTTACCTCGATAAGCCCAAAATTATCCAAGTTATAATGTCGGTCCTGAGCAAGGTTTAGCTCCTACTCCGTGCGCTCCAAACAACCCTTAGAAGTTCTAACCAACTTCTACTTACATACTTCAACCAACTATGAAGATTTCCTTAGGGTTTCGGTTTGAGACTACTTGAGCATGAAGTATTTTAAAAGTATATATATATAGTACGGTAGACGTACGTGTGGCAATGTCTTTTGACTTAAGCCTAAATAATATATATATGTAGTACGGTAGACGTACGTGTGCTAACTGAATATAATTGTACGGCAATGTCTTTTGACTTAAGCCTGAATAATAAGAACTTTGAAATATTTTAAAGGAACATATATATAGTACGGTAGACGTACGTGGGTTAACTGAATGTAGTATTATGGCAATGTCTTTTGACTTAAGCCTGAATAATAAAGAATCTTGAAGTATTTCAACAGAATTAAGAAACCTTTTTGAAAGAAGAGTAATGCTTGGTTTTGAAAACATAAGAGTTATACTAGCTTTATGGGAAGTTAGGTATAACGTCTTAAGAGAGATAAAGAGAATGGTTTACTAATTGTTAGAAGTTAAGAGACTTGATCTTATAAGATAAGAGACTTAACTTAAATGAATTAATATGAGTTTTGTGTGAAACCTCATTCGTGAGTAATGAGTACTTGGTTTTTAAAGAGGGAATAATGTTTCTTGATTTGAAATCGAATGAGTATCGACAAACCACTGCAGCGTTAATAAAGGAAAATGTAATGAATAATGAAGTATTATTAAAACCAGTAGAAACCTCCATCTGCATAGAAGCTAAGATGAGACAAAATGATGTTACATTTCCTAGATCATGACTGCTTTAATAAAGATGGTTATAAAATAAACTACTCACACATATGGCATATGTTATTCAATTGTTTTAAAAGAGATTAAGACATTGAACTATGAAACTTTTCTAAAAAGAGACTTGAGTAATTGGAATTAGGCAAGCGAACTTTAGGAAAAAGAAAGGCATTGTTATGTCTTAAATTGGTTTAAAACATAAAGTGTTATAACAGCTTTTTGGGAAGTTAGTTATAACGACTTTATGAAAACAAAAGAAGGGTTTTAACATTGGTTTTAATGTGATAACTTGGCTTTAATAAGAGAAGTGTTTTGGTTTGCTAAAAATGTGAGTCACTCTATTTTATACTACGGGTATTAGGTGACTTCTATAAAAGGAATGGATCTCTTTAAAAGGAATTTAACGTACGTAGTACTTTAGGGTTAAAACCCGGACTTTGATATAAAATGGAAGTACCTCGAGTTGTGTATAACTTGTCTATGCTTGTTGTTGTGTAACTTGCCTATGCTTGTTGTGATAGCCTTTGTTGTAGAATTGTGTTTCTATACTACCGCGCCTCTCGTTGGAGGGCCGGTTGACTTGTTGAGAACTTACATGGACATGTCTACACCGTCACGAGAATTAGGGCATGTGGCGTGCGGCCGGGTTGATCACCCGCTATATTGTTGTTGATGTTACATGGAAATGTCTACACCGATGCAGAATTCCGGGGGCATGTGGCCATGCGACATTGTTATTATTATTGTTGCATCATGGACATGTCTACACCGATGCAGAATTCCGGGGGCATGTGGCCATGATGCGAACATGATTGATGTTGTGGGCGTGAGACCCATTGTTATATTCGAGTGACGACTTTGAGGCGTGAGTCACGACTTACATATTCGCTGATTATCGTGAATCGTATTTTGGTTATCATACATGTCTCTGCTTTATAAACTATTATGATTTAAGCTGCGATATTTTGATTTCACATACTTGGTACTGTTATCTTGACCTCCTTGAAGCTGCGTTCATGCCGCAGTAAGTACATTGGTATCGATCCCGCTTTTAGGATCACCTTTCAACGTGTCGGGAAGCTCCGTTCCTTGGAGGCTTATCTTTTGGTATGTGTTCACGAGTTGTAGGTTCTTGTACATTCGGGGTATGGCGGGCCACTGTCCGTCATAGTTGTTGTAAATCTTAAGTCTCGTAATCTTGTTGTGGCGGTTGTAAAAAGGATTAAACTGTTCAAGTTTTAGTTTTATATATATGCCGAAAGGCGATTTTCTTTCAGGTAAAATGTGTCTCATTTTACAGTTGTTTCATGTTTTATTTTTATGTTCCGCTGATTACTCTGATGTATGACTACTTGGGTGCCCGGGTAAGCACCAGTCACGGGCCCCGGAACGGGTCGTGACAACAACACCCGGTTAGAGTCGTTTTTCGACGAAACGTTTTACACAAAGCGCGTAGGGTAAATTACAGCTATGTCATTTCTAATTTTTGCGGATTTTTCCGAGAGACGAAACATTTTGGACCAACGAGAGGGCGACACTTGTCACCCTCTCATTGGAGCACGTTGTGGGCGGAAAAGGTGGGATGATTTGGCCTTGTTTGGTCAAGGGGTTGGTAGGATATTTTTGGGGTAGATGGATAAGGTGCACTTGGCATGATCTTGACCCTACACTTGCCTTGCACTTGGCTTGATCTTGGCCATTGGTTGGCCTTTGCTAGACCTATAAATACCCCCCCCCCCCCCTTTGAAAGACTTATTCATCCTAAAATGTTCTAAGTCTTAGAAATCCTCCCCCTCCCTTGTTGTTGTTCTCGTCCTCCCCCCTTTGAGAGGCCCCTTGGCCGAGAGTTCCCCCCTCCCTCCTAGTAGGGTTGGCCGAGGGGTATACACCCCCCCTTGTGGTGTTGTCTCGTATAAATACCCCCCCTCTTGGTAGAAATACTCTCAAAAGTATTGTTACTATACCCAAATTACCTTAGCCTTATACCTTGTAGTATTCCATGATTACACTTATAAGAAAAGCCTAGAAATACTATTATACTTTTCGTCAGTCACAAAAATGAAACCCTAAGGAAAATCTCCATAGATAGTTGGAGTATTAAGTAGAAGTTGGTTAGAACTTCTAAGGGTGGTTGGGAGCGAGTTGGAGCGCACGGAGTTGGAGCTAAACGTTGCTCAGGAGCGACATTAAACTAGGATAATTTTGGGCTTATCGAGGTAATATCTTGTCCCCTTATTGTAATTGGAAATTAGATGTTGTAAGATTATATAGTTGAAGTATACTATATATAGAACTGAACCTAGCTTTGCGGCAATGTCTTTTGACTTAAGCCTGAATTTAAAGAAAGAGAACTGAACTGTAATTACATAGGACTGTATTACAGTAGACTTGTGTAGCATTACTGTGAAGTAGAATTGTACACGTCCGGTTAGACGTATAAACCCCCCCTGGTTGGCTTGATAGCCGGCCTCGATAGAGGAGGAGATTTACGCTGTGATTCATGGGAGAGTCTTTGCGAATTTTCTGTAGAATGTTCTACGATATGATCTAGATGTTAATAAGCGCCTTGTGGCCTTATAGGTTGAAGTACTATGCGTGGCGCGATCTACTTGGCTTAAGGAGTAGCCGACGGTTTGAGGTACTTGGAGCGTTTTGCTATTAGTCGATAATCGTCGCGAGGTATGTGAACCTCTTCCTATCTTTTCTAGCATGATATGTGTATAACTATGTAGTACGGTAGACGTACATGTGTAAAATGCTTTGTGGTTGTAAAAGGTAACTGACTTGATGTGTGATAATAAAGAATCATTCTGAAAGAAGAGTTATAATAGCTTTATGGGAAGTTAGGTATAACGTTTTAAGAGAGGTAAAGAGAATGGTTTACTGATTTTAAAAGTTAAGAGACTTAATCTTAAAGATAAGAGACTTAACTTGTTTTACTTGGTAATTAACATTTTGTTAAAAATGTTGTAAAACCTCATTCGCGAGTAATGAGTACTTGATTTTAAAAGCAATAATGTTTTACTGATTTCGGAAATCAGAATAAGTATCGAACAAACCACAGCAGCGCTAATAAAGGGAAATGTTTTGACTAATAATGTATTAGTAAAACCAGTAGAAACTTCCATCTGCATAGAAACTAAGATGAGACAAAATGATGTTACATTTCCTAGATCATACCTGCTTAAATAAGATTGTTATAAACAAGAACAACCTACTCACGTATCAGACATATGTTTCTCAAATTGCTTTTAAAGGAGAATTATATCATTAAGTGATTAAAATTATGAACTACGAAACCTTTCGAAAATGAGAAACTTGAGTAATTGAAATTAGGCAAACTTGAAACATTTGGAAAAGAATGTTGTTACTTGATTTTACGAAGAGAAGTGTTTTGATTTACTTCAAAAGATAATCACTCTATTTTCATATACTACGGGTATTGTGTGACTTTTGTAAACGTAACGTATCTTTTAAAAGATAATTGTTATACCCCGTATTTCCGGAGTATGTACGTGAGGGCGTACGTACGAAAGTTTAGCCTTAAAGTTAGGTGTCACGACCCGAACCCGGGCCCGTGACTGGTGCCTTACCCCGGGCACCCTAGTGATACAACATCAGAGTAATCAGCGGAACATAAAACACAATACATGATACAATGTAAAGAAGACACATGTTTATCTGAAGAAAAGTGGCCTCTCGGCATATATATAAATAACAACTCTTTCAAAATGAACAGTTTAATCCCTTTTACAAACCCTGCCCACAACAGTACTACAGACCTCTACGAATGATGTGACCACAACGACGGGACAGGGCCCCGTCATACCCCTGAATGTAAGCACCTACAACAACAGGGGACTATACCAAGATAAGCCTCCGGAGAAACGGAGCTTTCCCAAACGCTGAACTGTGACCCTAAGAGCGAGGATCAACGACTGGTGTACCTCAACCTGCGGCATGAACGCAGCCCCCCGAAGGAGGTCAGTACAACAGGTACCAAGTATGTGAAACTGAAAATACTGTAAATGAAATCATAATAGTCTATAAAGCAGGAGACATGTATGATAACCAAACTACAGTTCACAATAAATAAGCAGTCATGTCAAGTCAGGGACTCACGCCCTCAAAGTCATCACTCAAATGTAACTATGGGTCTCACGCCCATAACATCAATCATGCCCGTGGAATACCTTCCTCACTGCCGGCAGTTTATGATATAAAAGCACCAAGAAATACACATGAACACCAGGTCCCACATGTGTCCTAATAAAACAGTACAGGGTAAGTACGAAGGCATAACCGACTACTAACACCTGATGCCAACGGTCATAAATCGTATCATGATATCTGTCTGCACCGTCACATGATCCAAGTGGTCACTCGCCCACGATATCAAATGTGCGCGTCTAGCCACCGAACTCTCCGTAGCTCGCGTAGGCCAACCTCATAGGCTGCGCATGAGGTATTCCTCGACGAGGGTAGCTACTCCCGGCATCGCCCCGACTCGCGCGATCCGCGTAGCGCCAAAGACCGCATGACCACAAGGCTGCAAACTAACCCGAACTCCGTAGTTCCGCATGGATCCCCTGGACCCGCATGAGGTATTCTCGAATCATGGTCCTGCATCGCTGAGTCTACCGTATCGGAGGCGACAACCTCCGAGACAAGTCAAGGTGAGTGGTACAATACCAACATAACGGTGAGAGTCAAACAACTTTAAAGCGCGATCGAGGAAACCCCCCTTTACACAAAACATCACAAGATACTAACACACGTAGCATCCTAGCATGTTTACTTGTCAAATCAACAAGAAAGTATTACAAGGCTATCACAAACCAACACAACCATGTTATACACACAAGGTACATTCTAATACATGATTAACAAGATCGGGTATCTATTCCCAAAGTACTTCATACATTATCTTTTAAAAGATACGTTACGTTTACAAAAGTCACATAATACCCGTAGTATATGAAAATAGAGTGATTATCTTTTGAAGTAAATCAAAACACTTACTTTTGTAAAATCAAGTAACAACATTATTTTCCAAACGTCCAAGTTTGCCTAATTTCAAATGTTCACGGTTCTTTTTTTTAGAAAAGTTTCGTAGTTCATAGTCTTATTCATTTAAGAATATAATTCTCTTTTACCATCTGAGAAAACATAAGCCTTATATGTGAGTAGGATATTCTTGTTTATAACAATCTTATTACAGCAGCCATGATCTAGGAAATATCATTTTGTCTCATCTTAGCTTCTATGCAGATGGAAGTTTCTACTGGTTTTAATAATACTTAATCTGTCAAAATATTTCCTTTTATTAACGCTGCAGTGGTTTGTCGATACACATTCGATTTCCAAATCAAGAAACATTCTTAAGCCGTTATACCTAACTTCCCATAAAGCTAGTATAACTCTTAAGTTTTCAAAAACCCAGTATTACTTCTTCTTTCAAAATGATTCAAAAATCTTTTGAAATACTTCAAGTTCTTTATTATCACATAACCAGCCAGTTATAGTTCAAATCAGTTACCTTTTAAAAACCACAAGTATTTTCTTACATACATAAAGCTGTTATAACCAACTTCCCATAAAGCCGTTATAACACTTTATGGTTTAGACCAATCAAATACATTTAACACGTATGCGTCTGCGTCTTACATAGTTACACACATATCATGCTAGAAGAGATAGGAAGAGGTTCACATACCTCGCGACGAGTATCGACTAATAGCAAAACGCTCCAAGTACTTCCAACCGTCGGCTACTCCTTAAGCCAAGTAGATCGCGCCACACGCAGTACTTCAACCTATAAGGCCACAAGGCGCTTATTAATATTTAGATCTCTTCGTAGAACATTCTACAGAAAATTCGGCAGCACCTCCCCCCCCCCCGCAACCGCGTAAATCTCCTCCTCTATCGAGGCCGGCTATCAAGCCAACCAGGGGGGGGGGGTGTTATATATCTAACCGGACGTGTACAATTCTACCTCACAGAAAAGCTACACAAGTCTACTGTAATACAGTCCTATGTAATTACAGTTCAGTACTCTTCTTTCGAAAAGGTTTCTTATTATTCAGGCTTAAGTCAAAAGACATTGCCGCACAATTATGTTCAGTTCTATATATAATATACTTCAACTATACATTCCTACAACATGTAATTTCCAATTACAATAGAAGGTCAAGAGTGTTTACCTCGATAAGCCCAAAATTATCCGAGTTTAAATGTCGATCCTGAGCAAGGTTTAGCTCCTACTCCGTGCGCTCCGACCCGCTCCAAACAACCCTTAGAAGTTCTAACCAACTTCTACTTATACTCCAACCAACTATGGAGATTTTTCCTTAGGGTTTTGGTTTTGTGACTGACGGGAAGTATAATAGTATTACGGGGCTTTTCGTATAGGTATAACCTTAGAATACTACAAGGTATACGGCTAAGGTAATTTGGGCATTATAACAATACTTTTGAGAGTATTTCTACCAAGAGGGGGGGTATATAAACGAGACAACACCTCAAGGGGGGGTGTATACCCCTCGGCCTACCCACTGGGGGTACTCTCGACGAGGGGAAGGGCTCTCGGCCAGGGGGCCTCACAAGGGGAGGGCGAGACAACCACTCCAAAGGGGGGGAAGCTCTCAAGACTTTAGGAAAGTTTAGGAATGGATGAACAAGTCTTCCAAGGGGGGGGGGGTATTTATAGGACAAGCCAAGGCCAACCAATGGCCAAGATCATGCCAAGTGCATAGCAAGTGTAGGGCCAAGATTCACCCATGTGTCCTTAACCAACTAACACACAAATATCCTACCTAACCCTTGACAAAAATGGCCACACTTTCGGCCACCTTTACCGCCCACACTCCACCAATGAGAGGGTGCCAAGTGGCGCCCTCTTTTTGGTCCAACACGTTTCGTCTCTCGTAAAAATCCGCAAAAATTAGAAATGACATAGCCGTATTTTTCCCTTCGCAATTTATGTAAAAGTTTTCGTCGAAACACGACTCTAATCGGGTGTTGTGAACAAATAATTTTCGGCCAAGCCACTTTAAAGCCCAAACTTTTCTACGTACGTCCTTACGTACATACTCTGGAAATACGGGGTATAACATTCTCCCCTCCTTAGAAACATTCGTCCCGAATGTTCTTTCTAAGTCTCGAAACAAACGCGCGCCAGTATAGTCTTCACTACTATACTTACGAGCGATCTGCCACGCTGTACGAAACATCTGCGCAAATTCTTACATCCAAGTCCACGAGGAATCACCTCTAACATCACCACAAACACCTCTCTCCGGGGTCTAAAATATACTTCCTTCGCACCTTCTCCTTACAAAAGAAATGATCACATCTATGCTCGCCATACATGCTCGCTTCTCCCTTTACTCGTCGTGATACCACTTTTGTCACTTTGCCGCGAGGTTCTAGTGTCACTCCGGCGACCCAACAAATGGTACCGGGCTGCATGCGATCCACGAGGTCGTGACACTCGAACTCTTACCACATTTAAATCGCTTGGTTCCAAAACTCGAGGTTACTATCTCTAACGTGGTCATCATTAATCGAACACTGATGGATCTCCGATACTTTCCCGATCATAACAATACGAAAGACCGGACGTACTGCCTCCTAAGTCGGACGGCAAATGCTATCATATAGGCAACCTGGCCTATCCCTCACATGAACTCAAAAGGCCCAAAGTAACTCGGGCTAAGTTTCCTCTGTTTTCCAAAGCTCATCGCACCCAATCCGGGGTGGTACCTTCAAGAAGACCGACCGTCAACCTGAACTCTAAGCGTCGTCGCCGATTATCCGCACGATTTCTCTGAGCTGCCAGAACTTCTTCTAGACAAGCTTTACCCTATCCACAGTCTGCTGGAACAAGCCTGAACCAACTATCTGAATCTTGCCAACATCGAACCAATCGACCGGCGACTTACACATCCGCCTTGCAAGGCGTCATAAAGCGACATCCGAATACTGAAATGGTAGCTACTAAAACACTCCCTCACAGGAGACAACAATCCTTACAGCTACCCCTGAAATCTACACACTGGCCCGAGGGCGAATGCGATTCTGAGACTCACCTGAGTTCTTAACCACCTTGGTAAAACTTCGAAACAAAAACAAGCACTGGCTCCACTGCATCATAAGGTGAAGGTAGGCACCCCGTGCAGCCTTACAACCTTTCTGATAAATCAACACTGCCGAGTAAACGGTCTTTGCTAGAAGACAAGACGGCTGACCTCCTCGGCCCGACTACTGGTTGATTGCATCCACGAACTCGTACGCTGGTTAACTAAACTTGGGCCTAACACCCTCATAACCCTAACCCAAAGCGGGACCACCACAAACTGACCCCACCACCATACAGGCTGCGGGTTGACCCGCAACGTGGCCTCAACCTGACCCGGCAACGCGCAAGACATTAGCTCCCCGATCCGGGACAATTTCTCAATCATGTTACGAAAACCTAGCGGTATATAGCTCAACTACCCTCTTTCATTCCACACTACTAAGGGACCTATCCCAAACATAGCTCACGTGCACTATGCACTCCGATAAGGATCAAACAAAACACTACACCTTTACTCGAGATGGCCTTACCTCTATGGTCTTCACGTATAAAGCTCTAAGGCTTACACTTTCTCTATCCCCCAAATCTTACTTGGTTAACTAACCAAGCTTTCTAATCACAATAACATAGCACTTATGATATACCCATCTTATCACACATACAGATCTCTAGAGGGTTAAGGATATATCTATATCTACTTCGCTTCCCCTTAGTCGTTCTAATCAAACTCGCCGTGAGTGGCAGCTAAGGAGGATGACGAACTACCCACCGATCCCGAAGGCTAAGTCCTCCTACTAGGACATCCTTTCGACACATGGCCCTGACTGCCGCAGGTAAAACAAGTACCAACTAAAAGACGACATTCCCGGGATGGCGTCACATCATGAATACCGGGGAACATCAATCGGCTTGGAGCCTACGTGTAGCCGTGAACTGGAAACTCGAGCTCGACCAACTCAGCTTACCGAACGTCCTGAACCCTTTGGAGGAACACTCTGCACTGGCGGATGTGCATATCTAATCTGCTGCTGAGGTGACTCGCCTCGAAAGTTACCAAAGGACCTTGCTGCTCTGGCCCTCTTCTGCTGTCCTTCGTTAACCCGTCGATCTCTACGTCTCTCGGCCTGCTGCGCATAATCCCGTACACAGGCCATGCTCAAGCCTAACTGAAGAATGACTCTTGTACAACCCTATCTTAGATAGTCATCAAGACTCGCGGTACATCGGTATACACTCTGGCAGCCAAATCCATAGCTAGTAACAGGGTCGCTTCTTTGAAATCTCTATTCTCTGTTCCCGGTCGTGGAACTGAAGGTTCAAATATCATGGCGCAGTAGGAACTGCTGCCGCCATGCTAAACTCTGCTGGGGCTGGTGACGTAGCATAACTCCCCGAATGAAATACCATCCCAGGTGATGATTGGGCCTGTGCCCTCGTAACCCTCTGAACTCTACTCGCGACTCCTCGCCGCGCCTCCGGGCGGGTTTGCCCTACGCGGAGGCATAGCGGTAAGGAAAGAAATACGTTAGAGGTCCAACTTACAACACGCTCTAAGGCACGATCTCGAGTGAGAAGAATAGAAACCAATCCTAAATATCCTATAGCCTCACGATTATTGGTGTGGTGCGACACAATCGATAATCAAGACTCTACTAGATACGGTCAGACACTTTCCGAGGATTAAGCGCTCGATACCACTTTTGTCACGACCGAACCGGGCGTGGTCGTGCCTTACCCCGGGCACCCTAGTGATACAACATCAGAGTAATCAGCGGAACATAAAACACAATACATGATACAATGTAAAGAAGACACATGTTTATCTGAAGGAAAGTGGCCTCTCGGCATATATATACATAACAACTCTTTCAAAATGAACAGTTTAATCCACTTTTACAAACCACGCCTGGCACTGAGACCTCTACGAATGATGTGACCCGACGGGACGGGGCCGTCATACCACGAATGTAAGCACCTGACAACGGGACTATACCAAGATAAGCCTCGAGAAAGCGGAGCTTTCCCAAACGCTGAATCTGACCCTAAGAGCGAGGATCAACGATCGTGTACCTCAACTGCGGCATGAACGCGGCCCGAAGGAGTCGAGACAACAGTACCAAGTATGTGGCCAAAAATCGTAAATGAAATCATAATAGTCTATAAAGCAGAGACATGTATGATAACCAAACTACGATTCACAATAAATAGGCGATCATGTCAAGTCGGGACTCACGCCAAAGTCATCACTCAAATGTAACTATGGGTCTCACGCCCATAACATCAATCATGCTGTGGAATACCTTCCTCACCGCCGCGATTTATGATATAAAAGCACCAAGAAATACACATGAACACGTGTCCCACGTGTCCTAATAAAACGATGCAGGTAAGTACGAAGGCATAACCGACTACTATCACCTGATGCCAACGAGTCATAAATCAGATCATGATATCTGTCTGGCGTCGCATGATCCAAGCCGGTCACTCGCCCGCGATATCAAATGCGCGTCTAGCCACAGAACTCTCCGTAGCTCGCGATAGGCCAACCTCATAAACTGCATGAGGTATTCCTCGCATCGAGGGTAGCTACTCCCCGGCATCGCCCCGACTCGCGATCCGCGTAGCCAAAGACCGCGTGACCACAAGGGCCGAACTAACACCGGAACTCCGTAGTTCGCATGGATCCCTGGACCCGCGTGAGGTATTCTCGAATCATGGTCCCGGACCGCTGAGTCTACCCGCGTGGAGGCGGCTTAACCTCGGAGACAAGTCAAGGTGAGTGGTACAATACCAACATAACGGTGAGAGTCAAACAACTTTAAGCGCGATCGAGGAAAACACCTTTACACAAAACATCACAAGATACTAACACACGTAGCATCCTAGCATGTTTACTTATCAAATCAACAAGAAAGTATTACAAGGCTATCACAAACCAACACAACCATGTTATACACACAAGGTACATTCTAATATATGATTAACAATATCGGGTATCTATTCCCAAAGTACTTCATACATTATCTTTTAAAAGATACGTTACGTTTACAAAAGTCACATAATACCCGTAGTATATGAAAATAGAGTGATTATCTTTTGAAGTAAATCAAAACACTTACTTTTGTAAAATCAAGTAACAACATTATTTTCCAAACGTCCAAGTTTGCCTAATTTCAAATGTTCACGGTTCTTTTTTTTAGAAAGGTTTCGTAGTTCATAGTCTTATTCATTTAAGAATATAATTCTCTTTTACCATCTGAGAAAACATAAGCCTTATATGTGAGTAGGATATTCTTGTTTATAACAATCTTATTACAGCAGCCATGATCTAGGAAATATCATTTTGTCTCATCTTAGCGTCTATGCAGATGGAAGTTTCTACTGGTTTTAATAATACTTAATCTGTCAAAATATTTCCTTTTATTAACGTTGCAGTGGTTTGTCGATACACATTCTGATTTCCGAAATCAGTAAAACATTCTTAAGCCGTTATACCTAACTTCCCATAAAGCTAGTATAACTCTTAAGTTTTCAAAAACCCAGTATTACTTCTTCTTTCAAAATGATTCAAAAATCTTTTGAAATACTTCAAGTTCTTTATTATCACATAACCAACCAGTTATAGTTCAAATCAGTTACCTTTTAAAAACCACAAGTATTTTCTTACATACATAAAGCTGTTATAACCAACTTCCCATAAAGCCGTTATAACACTTTATGGTTTAGACCAATCAAATACATTTAACACATGTATGTCTACCGTACTACTTAGTTACACACATATCATGCTAGAAGAGATAGGAAGAGGTTCACATACCTCGCGACGAGTATCGACTAATAGCAAAACGCTCCAAGTACTTCCAACCGTCGGCTACTCCTTAAGCCAAGTAGATCGCGCCACACGCGCGATTTGACCTATAAGGCCACAAGGCGCTTATTAATATTTAGATCTCTTCGTAGAACATTCTACGAAAATTCGCGACCTCCCCGCATGCGCGTAAATCTCCTCTCTATCGAGGCGCTATCAAGCCAACCGAAGTGTTATATATCTAACCGGACGTGTACAATTCTACCTCACAGAAAAGCTACACAAGTCTACTGTAATACAGTCCTATGTAATTACAGTTCAATACTCTTCTTTCGAAAAGGTTTCTTATTATTCAGGCTTAAGTCAAAAGACATTGCCGCACAATTATTTTCAGTTCTATATATAATATACTTCAACTATACATTCCTACAACATGTAATTTCCAATTACAATAGAAGGTCAAGAGTGTTTACCTCGATAAGCCCAAAATTATCCGAGTTTAAATGCCGATCCTGAGCAAGGTTTAGCTCCTACTCCGTGCGCTCCGACCCGCTCCAAACAACCCTTAGAAGTTCTAACCAACTTCTACTTATACTCCAACCAACTATGGAGATTTTTCCTTAGGGTTTTGGTTTTGTGACTGACGGGAAGTATAATAGTATTACGGGGCTTTTCGTATAGGTATAACCTTAGAATACTACAAGGTATACGACTAAGGTAATTTGGGCATTATAACAATACTTTTGAGAGTATTTCTACCAAGAGGGGGGGGGGGTATATAAACGAGACAACACCTCAAGGGGGTGTATACCCTCGGCCTACCCACTGGGGGTACTCTCGGCCGAGGGGAAGGGCTCGGCGAGGGCCTCACAAGGGGAGGCCGAGACAACCACTCCAAGGGAAGCTCTCAAGACTTTAGGAAAGTTTAGGAATGGATGAACAAGTCTTCCAAGGGGTATTTATAGGACAAGCCAAGGCCAACCAATGGCGAATCATGCCAAGTGCATAGCAAGTGTAGGGCCAAGATTCACCCATGTGTCCTTAACCAACTAACACACAAATATCCTACCTAACCCTTGACAAAAATGGCCACACATTCGGCCACCTTTACCGCCCACACTCCACCAATGAGAGGGTGCCAAGTGGCGCCCTCTTGTTGGTCCAACACGTTTCGTCTCTCGGAAAAATCCGCAAAAATTAGAAAAGACATAGCCGGAATTTTTCCTTCGCAAGTTATGTAAAACGTTTCGTCGAAAAACGACTCTAATCGGGTGTTGTGAACAAATAATTTTCGGCCAAGCCACTTTAAAGCCCAAACTTTTCTACGTACGTCCTACGTACATACTCTGGAAATACGGGGTATAACATTAGGCCAAGTTCGAAAATTGTGCACAACTCGCTAAAAGAATCGTTTTCCGACGAAACGTTTCCACAGCTTCCGTAGGGAAAATTTCGGCTATGCCATTTCTAATTTTTGCGGATTTTTCCGAGAGCTAACATTTTGAACCAACGGGAGGCGACACTTGTCACCTCCAATTGATGGACTTGAATCGCCCATTGGGCCGAATTGGACTTGGATGGCACGTTTTTTTGTGCCTTTGCACAAGTCAAGGAGTTGGTAGGATATTTGTGTGTAGTAGATAGAATGGACACTTGCCTAAATCTTCACCCTACACTTGTCTTGCACTTGGCATCATCTTGACCCTTGGTTGGCCATGGCTTGACCTATAAATACCCCCTTAAGATGAAGAGTTCTTCATCCACAAATTCCTTTCAAGTCTTGAAAATCCTCCCTCTCCTTGAGCTTGTTTCGTCCAACACCTCCCCCCTTTGAGAAGCTTGCGAGGCTACCCCCTAGCCTGGCGAAATCTACCCCCTCCTTGGTAGAAAAGTTGCCTTCTAGTATTGTTATAATGCCCAAAATACCTGGCAGAATCCTTAGTCCTTAGTAGAAGTTGTGAAGAACTTCTAAGGTTTCTTGGAGCTACCGGAGCGTACAACATAGGAGCTAAACCTTGCTCAGACGCGACTTTTATCTAGGATATTATTGGGCTTACCGAGGTAAATAAACTTGTCCTTCTTTAGTAATTAGAGAATTCATACTGTAGAAGTATAGATATAAGTATAAATACTTAGAAGGGTATTAAAGAATAGAATTGAACTGTTATCACAGTAGAAGGGTTTAAAAGAAGAATAATTGAACTATACTTACTTAGGACTGTTTTCACAGTAGACTTGAGTAGCTCACCGGGTAGGGAAGTGCTGCCCGACTTTCCGTAGAATTGTGAACCCTCTGTTTAGAATGACCTTCAGAGTAGTCTAGACTTTGATAGATGTCTGTGACTATTATAGGCTGATTCTCTGCGCGCGACATATTCAACTTGGCAGGTGGGTTTCGCTGAGAAGGTATGTGATTCTTCCTAAAGCATGATATTTTAAAATATATATGTAGTACGGTAGACGTACATGTGTTAACTGAATAATAATGTCACGACCCGCGAATCCGGGCCGTGGTCGTGCCTTACCGGGCACCCTAGTGATACAACATCGAGAAAATCACGGAAATAAAACATAATCATGAAATGAGAGATATTATAAATAAAGCAGCCAACCAAAAGCAGTTGCCTTTCAACATATATATATAAGCGTTTGAGCAGTTACAATCCTTACAACCCCGCCATAGCGATTGCTCAGACCTCTAAGATTTTTACAACAACTATGACGGGACGGGGCCCGCCATACCACGAATGTACAAGAACCTCACAGACGTGAGCAACATGCAAAGATAAGCCTCAGGAACGGAGCTTCCCAATATCTTTGAAAGGTGATCCTAAAAGCGGGGATCGGCCAATGATGTACTTCTACTGCGGCATGAGCGGCCCGAAGGAGGTCGATCTGGTACCAAGTATGTGAAATCAGAATATCATTTATGAAATCATAATAGTCTATATAAAGCGGGAGACATGTATGATAACCAAACTACGATACACATATAATGGCTATATCAAGTCGGTCTCACGCCTCCGGTCATTTACTCAAATATAATTATGGGTCTCACGCCCACAACATCGGTCATGCGTGGAGTACCTTCCTCATCCGGCGATCTATGATATGATAACATCGAAGTACACACGAACACCAAGTCCTACGATGCCAAAGCCGTAATAACAATACAATACAACCAAACCACGAAGGACCGCAGGGCAAGTGCGAGATCCGACTACGGATACCAAGGCGGTCACGTGGCGGCGGGGCAAGTCTGGTCGACCACGGTACCAAGGCCGTATCACGAGACTTCGCCACTACTGAGCAGGGCAAGTCGAGGGCTAACTACCGGTACCAAGGCGAATCAGCCACGAGGCGGGGCAAGTCTGGCAACCGACCACGGTACCAAGGCGAGCAGAAGAAACCTCGTGGAGAGCTAGTCCATGGAATAACACTATCATCGTGAGCATACGTGAAATTTTCCGTCCTTTGCAGACGTCCAAGTAAGTCCTCAACAAGTCAACCGGCCCTCCATTGAGAGACGCGGTAATATAGAACACAATTCTTGCATAACAAAGGCTATCACAACAAGCATAGGCAAGTTACACAACAACAAGCATAGGCAAGTTATCCACAACTCAAGGTACTTTCATTTTATGTCAAAGTCCGGGTTTTAATCCTAAAGTACTACGTACGTTAAGTTCCTTTTAAAGATCCATTCCCTTTTATAAAAGTCACCCGATACCCGTAGCAAACAATAGAGTGACTTATATCTTTTAAGTAAACCAAAACAACTTCCATACTATCCTTTTTAAAACCAAATTAAGGAAATACCATGCCTTCTTTTTAGACCAAAACACTTCTCTTTTTAAAGTCAAGTTACCACATTAAAACCAGTGATAAAAACCTGTTATACCCCGTAGTTCCAGGGTATGTATGCGAGGACATACGTACGAGAATACGACAGAAATATTGGAAAGAAAGGAAGATGTGATTTTTTTCGACGGAAAAGTTTCCGGTTTTTGTGAAGAAAAAGGTTCGTTAATGGGAATTGGATTCCCAGATTTGGTATTTGAACTTCTCGGATTATATTAGAATTTTGAGATTTTATTTTCGGAAATGGCCACGTGGGGCCCACGGGAGCACTGTACGGTGTTGTGGGGCCCGCTTTGTTTGTGAGGTTTCGGCTTTTTGGATATTTTCGAAGACGTAATATTTTGGGCCCGAATCGGGCGACACGTGTCACCCCTTGTGTGGCCATGTGGGCGAAATGGTGTGACAAGTGGCTAGCCACTTGTCACCTCTCACCTGGCCGAAATGGCCTTACACTTGGCACCCAATTTCGTTGGCCATGTGGTGTGGTGGGACCACACACACATGGCCCAATCTTGCCATACACTTAGATGGATCTTGACCTCCATTGTTCTATAAATAGACCCTTGGTTGCTGAATAAGTTCATCTCACTTGAAAGCTGCCCAGAGCAAAATACTTCCCTCCCTTTGTATTGGTTTCGTCCCACCCCTCCCCCCTTGTGTAGAATACTTGGTGTATTGTGGTATAATTCCAAATACACTAGCCTAGTATCCCTAGTAGTATTCCAAAGTTGTTTAAATACTAGGAGCCCAGAAATCCTACTTTATTCCGAAAGTCGCAAAATGAAACCCTAGAAAAACCTTCATAGCCTGGTTGAAGTGTTTAGAGAAGTTGTTTAGAAACTTCTAAGGGTCGCTTGGAGCGGGTTGGGGCGTAAGGACTTGGAGCTAAACGTTGCTCAGGATCGACATTTAATCTTGGATAATTTTGGGCTTATCGAGGTAATGATTTATGCCCCCCCCCCCTATTGTAATTGGATATTACATGTTGTAGTAATGTATAGTTGAGTATACTATATTTAGAATGAGTATTGTTTGTATTTACATGAAATTTGTATTCTGATGTTGTTGTATTATTGTGAAGCGATTTGAACACGTCAGGTTAGGCGTGTAATCCACTGAGTTATTGGCACAGTAGCGGGCCTTGTTAGAGGAGATTTATGTGATTTCGGGGAGGTCTGCGAATTTTACGTAGAAAATGGAACCGTGTGTTTAGAAGTTAATGAGCGTTTGTGGCCTATATAGGTGGAAGTACTACGAGTGGCGTATTCTACTTGATGAGTGGAAAAGGCTAGCAGGTTACTGATCTTGTGGGCGTTTTGCTTATTATCGATAATCGTCGCGAGTATGTGAACCTCTTCCTATCCTTTCTAGCATGATGTTTTGTAAACTATGTAGTACGGTAGACGTACATGTGCTAAGTGTTTTGGTTGGTTTAAACATAGGGTGTTATAATAGCTTTATGGGAAGTTAGTTATAACGACTTTATGTAGGTAAAAGAATGGTTTATTGATTACGAAAGTTAAGAGACTTGATCTTCAAAGATAAGAGACTTGACTTATAGACAACTTGATTTTGAAAGTTAAGAGACTTGATCTTCAAAGATAAGAGACTTGACTTATAACGACTTGTTTTGGAAAGAGAAGTAACTTGATTTTAAGTATAGGTTACTTATTTTGAAAAGAGTACATTATTTGGGTTTTAAAAGAATACTTATGGTTGTTTTAAAAGGAAAGAGACTTGTAGAATTGAAGAGTTTTGGTTTAGAACATAAAGTGTTATAACGACTTTATGGGAAGTTAGTTATAACGACTTTATGAAAACAAAGGAATGGTTTTATCATTGGTTTTAAAATGGTAATTTGACTTTAAAGGGAGAAGTGTTTTGGTCTAAAAGGAAGGCATGTTATTGTCTTAATTTGGTTTAAAAGGAAAATCCGACGTTGTTTTGGTTTAATTAAAATATTACTCACTTTATTTTCTTATACTACGTATTGTGTGACTTTTGTGAAAGTAACGTATCTTTTAAAGAGTTAATGTATAAAGTACTTTGGGGATAAAAACCGATCTTGTTAATCATATAGTAGAAAGTACCTTGTGTGTATAACTTGATTGTGTTGGTTTGTGATAGCCTTGTAATACTTTCTTGTTGATTTGTTAAGTAAACATGCTAGGATGCTACGTGTGTTAGTATCTTGTGATGTTTGTGTAAAGGGGTTTCCTCCATTGCGCTTAAGTTGTTTAACTATCAGTAGTTATGTTGGTATTGTACGCTCACCTTGACATGTTTAGGAGGTTAAGTCGCCCTCCGATGCGGGGTAGACTCGGTGATGCAGGACCATGATTCGAGAATACCTCATGCGGGTCGGGGACCTATGCGGAGCTACGAGAGTTCGTGTTAGTGTGCGGCCTTTATGGTCATGCGGTCTATGTGGCCATGCGGTGCGAGTCGAGCGGATGCGGGAGTAGCTACCCTCGATGCGAGGTTATACCTCATGCGGGCCTATGAGGTTGGCCTATGCGGGCTGCGAGAGTTCGGGGCTAGACGCGCACATTGGATCTGCTGCGGGCGTGTGACCGAGCTTTGATCATGTGACGGTCTAGACATATCTCATGATCTGATTTATGACCTTGTTAGTACTATGGGTGTTAGTAGTCGGCTATGCCTTCGTACTTACCTGCATGCTTTATTATGACAGGTGGGACACGGTGTTCATGTGTACTCCTTGAATGTTTTATATCATGGATCGCGGTGAGGAAGGTATTCCACGGGCATGAGTGATGTTGTGGGCGTGAGACCCATTGTTATATTTGAGTAATGACTTTGAGGCATGAGTCCACGACTTAACATGACTATTTATGTATTGTGGTAGTTTGGTTATCATACATGTCTCTGCTTTATATAGACTATTATGATTTCATTTCTGATTTTTACAAGTTTCACATACTTGGTACTGTTGTCTTGACCTCCTTGGGCTGCGTTCATGCCGCGGTAGGTACATCGGTTGTGGATCCGCTCTTAGGATCACGGTTCACTTTTGGGAAGCTCCGTTTCTCGGAGGCTTGTCTTTGGTATAGTCCTGTCGGTGTAGTTACTTGTACATTCGTGGTATGGCGGCCCTGTCGTCATAGTTATGGTTACATTCTTAGAAGTGCAGTAATGCTGTTGTAAGCGGGGTTGTAAAGGATTTAAGCTGTTGAGTTGATATATATATGTATATATTTCGGAAGGTGACCGTTTTGGTTAGCCTAGTTCATGCTTTATGACTTGTCTCATGTTTTAGTTTTTATTTCGCTGATTTTCTCGATGTTGTATCACTAGGGTGCGGGGTAAGGCACGATCACGGGCCCGGATCGGTCGTGACAAAAGTGGTATCGAAGCGATTAGTCCTCGGAAAGTGTCTGACCGTGTCTAGTAGAGTCTTGATTATCGGTGTGTTGTGCACCACATCTATAATCGAGGAGCTGCGGGACATTTAGGATTAGTTTCCATTCTTCTCATTACGAGATCGTGCCTTAGAGCCGTGTTGTAAGTTGGACTCCTGCAGCGTATTCTTATGTACCCGTTATGCCTCGCGCCGAGCAACCAGGCCCGGATGAGCAAGGCGGCGAGAGGAGCTACGAGTTGAACACGAGAGGGTTCTGAGGCACGAGCACTGGTTCTTACGAGATAGTACTTGAGACGGCGAGTTTTTATGATGCCGCTAGCCCAGAGTTAGAGCGGCGGTTTCTGTGAGCCACGATACGAGCCTCGGTTCCACGGCGGGCGAGGATATGAATTCAAGGTGATAGCCCGATTACTAGCTAGGCTAGTGGTGGGAATGAAGACAGACGGGGCCGGTGGTTCGGCGATGTCGATGATTCCCCTAGATCCGATAGTGCGAGACTTAGGATTTCTTGAGTTGCGATTCGCGAATTCTATGGATAGAGATCGAGGATGATCCTCGAGTGTCGTACTTGTTGGGAGATTGTTATACATGGCCGTCGGGGCCGTGTGATGGGAGGATGTCGGTAGGAGGTTACGGAGGATGACTCGGCTGTCGGGTCGATCGCGGGTTGATTGTTCGGGAGAAGGGGTGTTAGTCGGATGAGGTCACCCTACCTCGTTCGGCCATAGTAGTAGACTCCATTATGAAGTGTCGTGCTTCGACAACTTTTGTGTTTGCGGCCAATAGGGCAATTTGGTGAGAGTTTGTCGACCCGGTAGCAGATGTAGAGCCTCGACCGGGATCGATGGTGGTTCAACACCTTATATAGCTAGGCGCCTGCGGTGGGATTATGATTAGAGCAGCGAAGGGAAAGTGAGGCGGTAGTTACCGAGATATCTTTAGCCCTTAGGAGATTTTGTTTATGATATTATGGTGGGTACATGTTAGGTGCTATGTACGGATAGCATTGTGTTAAGTGTGAATTAGAAAACATGGTTAGTTGAAAGGATAAGTATGGGGTCATGGAAGGTGTGAACCTTAGAATAGTACACGTTGAGACCTTAGATGTAATGCAGTCTTGAGAAAAGGATTTTACGGTTAATCTTTGTGAAACACTTGGTATGCATGAAATGTTTTGAGGGATATTTTCCTTGGGATGTGTAAGGTGAAAGTGGTAGCTTTCATGACTTGGATAGGTAAGATTGTTCCGGATCGGGGAACAAGAGTTTGGTGCGATTATGGGTCGGGTTGAGGACCGTTCGCGGGTCAACCGCGGCGAAAGGAGATGTGGTCAATTTGTGGTGGTCGCTTTGTGATAGGATTACGAGGGTGTTAGGTCCAAGGTTAGTTAACCATCGTGCGAGTTCGAGGATGCGTTCGACCGGTAGTCGGTGATGAGGTCGACCCATCTAAATCTTTCGAGCGGGACTATTTACTCGGCGGAGGGTGGCGATATGTTATATATCGGGAAGGTTGTAAGGCTGCAGGATTCCTACTTTTATGATGACGGTGGAGCCCAATTTTTCGCTATGTCTTTTTGTGTGCGAAGGTGTTACGGCGAGGTTGGAACTCGGTGAGTCTCGATGTGCATTCACCCTCGGTAAGCGGAAGAACGGCGCGTTTTACGAGATAGTTAAGAATAGGTTGCGGGCCGATGTTTTGATTTCAGGGGTAGCCGTGAGGATTGTGTGCCTCTTGGGTAAGTGAGTTTTATGATAGCTACCTTTACAGTATTCGGATGTCGCCTTATGAAACCTTGTATAGGCGGAAGTGTAGGTTCTTCGATCGATTGGTTCAAGGTTGGCAAGGTTGGATAGTTGGTCCCTACTTGTTTCACCGGGATGTGGATAGGGTGAAGCTTATCCGAGGAAATTGTTAGCGGCTCGAGTCAGCGAAACGTGGCACGTTTATTAGGAGGAGTTCGAGTTACGAGGAGTCGGCGAGTAAGGGAAGAAGTGAACATATGTTATGAGAGCGGAAGTGGTCATTCTGTTGTGAAGATGCGAAAGGAGTATCGTTTGATCATGGGTGAGAGCTTTTGAGATGATTGAGGTGATTCCTCGTTAGCATGAAATGGAGTTTTGCGCCGCATGTTATATTACGGCCATTGGTGGCATGATCGGTTTTGTAAGTGTAGTAGTGGAGACTACAGACATATGTATGTTTAGAGACTTAGAAGGAACATTCGGACGAATGTTTCTAAGGAAGAATGTTATACCCGTAGTTCCGTGGTATGTATGCGAGGACATACGTGCGAGAATCTGAGAAATATTGGAAAGAAAGGAAGATGTGATTTTTTTCACGGAAAAGTTTCGGTTTTGTGAAGAAAAGGTTCGTTAATGGGAATTGGATTCCCAGTTTGGTATTTGAACTTCTCGGATTATATTAGAATTTTGAGATTTTATTTTTGGAAATGGCCACGTGGGGCCACGGGAGAAAATTTACGGTTTTGTGGGGCCGCTTTGTTTTGAGGTTTCGGCTTTTGGATATTTTCGGAAGGCGTAATATTTTGGGCGAATCGGGCGACACGTGTCACCCCGCGTGTGGCCATGTGGGCGAAATGGTGTGACAAGTGGCTAGCACTTGTCACTACTCACCTTGGCGAAATGGCCTTACACTGGCACCCAATTTCGTTGGCCATGTGGTGTGGTGGGACCACACACACATGGCCCAATCTTGGCCATACACTTAGATGGATCTTGACCTCCATTGTTCTATAAATAGACCCCTTGGTTGATGAATAAGTTCATCTCACAGAAAGCTTCCAAGAGCAAAATACTTCCCTCCTTTGTATTGGTTTCGTCCACCCCTCCCCCTTGTGTAGAATACTTGGTGTATTGTGGTATAATTCCAAATACACTAGCCTAGTATCCCTAGTAGTATTCCAAAGTTGTTTAAATACTAGGAGCCAGAAATCCTACTTTATTAGAAAGTCGCAAAATGAAACCACTGAAAAACCTTCATGCTTTGGTTGAAGTGTTTAGAGAAGTTGTTTAGAAACTTCTAAGGGTCGCTTGGAGGCGGGTTGGGGCGTAAGGACTTGGAGCTAAGCGTTGCTCGGGATCGACATTTAATCTTGGATAATTTTGGGCTTATCGAGGTAATGATTTATGCCCACTATTGTAATTGGATATTACATGTTGTAGTAATGTATAGTTGAGTATACTATATTTAGAATGAGTATTGAATTTGTATTTACATAGAAATTTGTATTTACTGATGGTGTTGTATTATTGTGAAGCGATTTGAACACGTCAGGTTAGGCGTGTAATCCCTGGGAGTTATTGGCACAGTAGCGGGCCTTGTTAGGAGGAGATTTATGTGATTTCGGGGAGGTCTTTGCGAATTTTACGTAGAAAATGGAACCGTGTGTTTAGAAGTTAATAGACGTTTGTGGCCTATATAGGTGGAAGTACTACGAGTGGCGTATTACTTGATGAGTGGAAAAGGCTAGCGGGGTTCTGATCTTGTGGGCGTTTTGCTTATTGTCGATAATCGTCGCGAGGTATGTGAACCTCTTCCTATCCTTTCTAGCATGATGTTTTGTAAACTATGTAGTACGGTAGACGTACATGTGCTAAGTGTTTTGGTTGGTTTAAACATAGGGTGTTATAATAGCTTTATGGGAAGTTAGTTATAACGACTTTATGTAGGTAAAAGAATGGTTTATTGATTCTGAAAGTTAAGAGACTTGATCTTCAAAGATAAGAGACTTGACTTATAGACAACTTGATTTTGAAAGTTAAGAGACTTGATCTTCAAAGATAAGAGACTTGACTTATAACGACTTGTTTTGGAAAAGAAGTAACTTGATTTTAAGTATAGGTTACTTATTTTGAAAAGAGTACATTATGTGGGTATTTGAAGAATACTGAGTGTTGTTTTACCAGGAAAGAGACTTGTAGAATTGAAGAATTTTTGGTTTAGAACATAAAGTGTTATAACAGCTTTATGGGAAGTTAGTTATAACGACTTTATGAAAACAAAGGAATGGTTTTATCATTGGTTTTAAAATGGTAATTTGACTTTAAAGGGAGAAGTGTTTTGGTCTAAAAAGGAAGGCATGTTATTGTCTTAATTTGGTTTAAAAAGGAAAGTCTGGACGTTGTTTTGGTTTAATTAAAATATTAGTCACTTTATTTTCTTATACTACGGGTATTGTGTGACTTTTGTGAAAGTAACGTATCTTTTAAAGAGTTAATGTATAAAGTACTTTGGGGATAAAAACCCGATCTTGTTAATCATATAGTAGAAAGTACCTTGTGTGTATAACTTGATTGTGTTGGTTTGTGATAGCCTTGTAATACTTTCTTGTTGATTTGTTAAGTAAACATGCTAGGATGCTACGTGTGTTAGTATCTTGTGATGTTTGTGTAAAGGGGTTTCCCCTCGACTGCGCTTAAGTTGTTTAACTATCAGCCGTTATGTTGGTATTGTAACACTCACCTTGACATGTTTCCGGAGGTTAAGCTGCCCTCCGATGCGGGGTAGACTCAGGCGGTCTGGGACCATGATTCGAGAATACCTCATGCGGGTCCAGGGGACCTATGCGGAGCTACGAGAGTTCCAGGTTAGTGTGCGGCCTTTATGGTCATGCGGTCTATGTGGCCATGCGGACTGCGAGTCCAGGCGGATGCCGGGGAGTAGCTACCCTCGATGCGGGGTTATACCTCATGCGGGCCTATGAGGTTGGCCTATGCGGAGCTGCGAGGAGTTCCAGGGCTAGACGCGCACATTGGAATCTTGCGGGCGTGTGACGGCTTTGATCATGTGACGGCTAGACATATCTCATGATCTGATTTATGACCTTGTTAGTACTATGGGTGTTAGTAGTCGGCTATGCCTTCGTACTTACTGCATGCGTTTTATTATGACACAGTGGGACACGGTGTTCATGTGTACTCCTTGAATGTTTTATATCATGATCGCGATGAGGAAGGTATTCCACGGGCATGAGTGATGTTGTGGGCGTGAGACCCGTTGTTATATTTGAGTAATGACTTTGAGGCATGAGTCACGACTTAACATGACTATTTATGTATTGTGGTGTAGTTTGGTTATCATACATGTCTCACCTTTATATAGACTATTATGATTTCATTTCTGATATTTTTACAAGTTTCACATACTTGGTACTGTTGTCTTGACCTCGCCGAAGTGCGTTCATCTGCAGTAGAGGTACATCGGTTGTGGATCCGCTCTTAGGATCACAGTTCAGCTTTTGGGAAGCTCCGTTTCTCGGAGGCTTGTCTTTGGTATAGTCCTGTCGGTGTAGTTACTTGTACATTCGTGGTATGGCGAACCTGTCGTCATAGTTATGGTTACATTCTTAGAGTGCATGTAATCTTGTTGTGGCGGGGTTGTAAAAGGATTTAACTGTTGAGTTGATATATATATGTATATATTTGGAAGGTGACCGTTTTGGTTAGCCTAGTTCATGCTTTATGACTTGTCTCATGTTTTAGTTTTTATTTCCGATTTTCTCGATGTTGTATCACTAGGGTGCGGGGTAAGGCACGATCCGGGCGGGATCGGTCGTGACAAAACCTCTTTTGTTTTCATAAAGTCGTTATAACCAACTTCCCATAAGAATTTGTTATAACACTTTATGTTTTAAACCATTTTAAGACAACACAATGCCTTTCTTTACCTAAAGTTCCGGTTGCCTAATTTCAATTCGCCATCTCTTTTTAGAAAAGTTTCATAGTTCAATGTCTTAATCTCTTTTTAAAACAATTGAGTAACATATGCCTAAGCGAGTAGGTTATTCTTGTTCATAATCAATCTTATTAAGCGGCCATGATCTAGAAAATGTAATCTCATTTTGTCTCATCTTAAGCTTATGCGGATGGAGGTTTCTCTTGGTTTTAATAATACTTCATTAGTCATTACATTTTCCTTTATTAGCGCTGCAGTGGTTTGTTCGATACTTATTCTGATTTCCGAATCAGTAAAACATTATTCCTTTTACAACCAGGTACTCATTACTCACGAATGAGGTTTCACACTAACATCCATATCAAGTCAAGTCTCTTATCTTTTAAGATTAAGTCTCTTAACTTCTAAAAATCAGAAAAACCATTCTCTCTTAAGACGTTATACCTAACTTCCCATAAAGCTAGTATAACTCTTATGTTCTCAAAACCAAGTATTACTCTTACATAAAGATGATTCAAAGATTCTTTTGAAATACTTCAAGATTCTTTACTATTACACAACAAGTCGGTTATAAGTCAAATCGATTACCTTTTAAAACCACAAAGCATTTCCTTACCTACATAAAGTCGTTATAACCAACTTCCCATAAAGTCGTTATAACACTTTATGTTTTAAACCAATCAAATACATTTAGCGTATGCGTCTCTGGTACTACATAGTTACACACATATCATGCTAGAAAAGATAGGAAGAGGTTCACATACCTCGCGACGATTATCGACTAATAGCAAAACGCTCCAAGTACCTCAAACCGTCGGCTACACCTTAAGCCAAGTAGACCACGCCACACGCAGTATTTCAACCTATAGAGGCCACAGGGCGCCTATTAACATCTTAGATCTCAATGTAGAATATTCTACAGAAAATTCGGCAACACCTCCCCCACATGCAGCGTAAATCTCCTCCTCTATCGAGGCCGGCTACCAAGCCAACCAGGGGGGGTTTGCACGTTTAACCGGACGTGTACAATTCTACTCACAGTAATACTACACAAGTCTACTGTAATACAGTCCTATGTAATTTACAGTTCAGTTCTCTTCTTTAAAATTCAGGCTTAAGTCAAAAGACATTGCCGCACAATTATAATCAGTTCTATATATAGTATACTTCAACTATATATTCCTACAACATGTAATATCCAATTACAATAGAAGGTCAAGAGTGTTTACCTCGATAAGCCCAAAATTATCCGAGTTTATATGTCGATCCTGAGCAAGGTTTAGCTCCTACTCCGAGCGCTCCAACCCGCTCCAAACAACCCTTAGAAGTTCTAACCAACTTCTACTCAATTACTTCAACTATCAATGAAGATTTCCTCAAGGTTTCGTTTAGTGGCTAAAGGAAGTATAATAGTATTTTCTGGGCTTTTGTATAAGTGTAACCTTGGGAAAACTACAAGGTATTTGGACATTATAACAATACTAGGAGAGTATTTCTATACCACAAAAGGGGGGTATTTATACGAGACAACTAGGCTAGGGGGTACCCCATGCTAACTACTGAGGGAGGAAACTCTCGGCCAAAGGGCCTTCTCAAAGGGGAGGGGGTGTGGTGGGCGAAAGAACAAGAGGGAGGAGTATTGTGAGACTTCGATAGATTGCTCAAGTGAGGATGAAGAAAGTCTTCAACTGAGAGGGTTATTTATAGGTCAAGTGAAGGCCAACCAATGGCCAAGATGAAGACAAGTGCATAGCAAGTGTAAGGCCAAGATTTAGCCATGTGCTACCTTATCCATCTACACAAAATATCCTACCTAACCCTTGACCAAAATTTCAACACAAAAAACGTGCCATTGGTCTAGCTTTGCCGTCCACTTGCTTCCAATGGGAGGGTGACATTTGTCCCCCTCCCGTTGGTCCAAAATGTTTCGTCTCTCGGAAAAATCCGCAAAAATTATTAATGACATAGCGGAATTTTCCTCGTAAGTCGTGGAAACGTTTAGTCGGAAAGCGACTCTTTTCGCACTTGTACCCAATTTCAACCTTGCCTAATCTTAAGGCTCAGATTCTTATCACGCGCCTCACGTACATACTGGAAATACGGGTATAACATTCTCCCTCCTTAGAAACATTCGTCCGAATGTTCCTTCTCAAGACGGATAACGATGAAGTTCTTCTAACAAGTTGCCAACGCCACACGCCACGAAATAACACACGTTCTCTTCCTTCCTTACTCGTGCCGCTTCTCGAACACGACCTCTTCTAGTATCGTACCACACATCGATCATCGCTCTGATTCCCAAAATTTTGGAGTCACCACCTCCAAACTTGGTCATCTTACTAGCTTCTCTCTAAGGCCATTCCGGCCTTCACGATCCGCTCGGTCGAACATAACCACGAACTCAAGCGACGGTCATCTAAACTTGGGCCTAGCACCTCGTGACCCTACCACTGGCGGGACCACCTCGATCGACCCACCTCAATCCGGCTACGGGTTGACACACAACACGTCCTCGGCCGAGCCTCATCCACGTCGACTCTCGTTTCTCGATCCGGAACAATCTTACCTATACAGTCATGAAAGCTACCACTTCCATTTACACCACCCAAGGAAATTTTTCCACAATTACACAACGCATACTTACACATTCGACAAAGATCCCCGAAATCTTGTACTCAAGATGGCCTTACATCTAAGGTCTCAACGTAATATTCTAAGGTTCATCACTTTCTCACCCCTGCTTACCCTTTTTACCAACGGGTTTCTAAATCACGATTTAGCACAAAGTTATCCGAACATAACACTAAACACATCATCATAACATCAATACATACAAAACTACAGAGGTTAAGGATATACGAAAATAGGCGGTTCAAAGGACCGCTAAAGCTGAACTCCCGCGACCTCTGCAGGGCTGTAGGTGTACAAACATCTGCTGGCTATGGAAGGTGTAGAACCCAGCTACTCTAGTAGTGTGCTATCCTACCAGCGCTACCCACTGGTGGACAGTCTCTCGAGATGGCCTGTTGGCGCAGAATAACAATCTCCCAAGTCGGACGACACTCCCTTATGAAGTTTTCCCTGGCCACACCGAGACAAGGGCAACCTCATCCGCGAGCACTCACTCCCGAAAATCTGAAACACAGGAGCCACGACTGCTCACGAATATCCCAAAGGTCGAAGGCGTGGAGGACCACTCTGTCGGTGGAGGCGCATAATCGCTTTCTTCTTTGGCGGTCCGCCTCGAATGTCACCAAAGGACCTGCTGTTCGGCCTCTTCTGCGACCTGGTCATTCCGTCGATTACGCCCCTCACATCCGTCAGTGCATACGCTGCGTGCGGCAATGTCCATGCCGGTGAAGAGCTACACTGAACAACTCTCGGCTAGGTGATCATCGAGCCTGTAACATATCGGTGCACTCGATCCTCCATACTAGCTACCAACGGGGCGTCTGGGCAATGAGTCGAACTCCACATTGTACTCCCGAACCGTCGTCCGTTACGCCGCAACACCAAAAATCTGTCGGCCCGAGCCCTCGCCATCGTGGAGGCAAGAAATGTGCAAGAAAGGCCTCGAGAACTTCGTTCCATACGGTGGAAGTCATGCTCCCGGGATAGCTCGCGAATCAAACCCGATCGGCTGCGGTATCACGCGATCGATGCGAACCTAGGACCACGACTCGGTCTCCGATGCCTTGATCACTCATGATCATGCAGCGTCGGATGAACTCCTGCGGATCATCCTCGGTCTCGACCCATAAAACTCTGGCGGTTCGACTCGGAAAATCCGTAGCCTCGAACTATCGATCTAGGGTGAACCATCGTGCTCTTTGGGCTGCTGCGTCCCTTTATCCTCAGTCTGCCACACGGCCACTAATCGGGCCACTCCTTGTGACTCATCTCTCTGCTCCAGGCGGATGGAGGCTCAGTCTTGTGGTCTCTGCCGCTCTGCTCATGACCCCCTCTGTGCCTTGCCGCCCTTCGGGCCGGGTTGCCTTACGCGGAGGCATAAGCGGTAAAAAGCGAAGTATGTCGGAGGGTCCAATCTTATTACAGCTCTACAAGGCACGATCTCGTAATGAGAAGAATGGAAACCAACCTAAATGTTCTGCGACCTCACGATTATAGATGTGGTGCACAACACACCGATAATCAAGACTCTACTAGACACGGTGCGTAGACACTTTCGAGGACTAAGCGCTCACGATACCACTTTGTCACGACCCGCGAATCCGGGCCGTGGTCGTGCCTACCGGGCACCTAGTGATACAACATCGAGAGAAAATCACGGAAATAAAACATAATCATGAAATGAGAGATATTATAAATAAGCAGGCCAAAGCGGTTGCCTTTCAACATATATATATAAGCGTTTGAGCAGTTACAATCCTTACAACCACGCCGATTACAAGCACAGACCTCTAAGATTTTTACAACAACTATGACGGGACAGGGCCCCGCCATACCCCTGAATGTACAAGAACCTACAGACATCAGGGCAACATACCAAAGATAAGCCTCCGAAGGAACGGAGCTTCCCAATATGCTGAAAGGTGATCCTAAAAGCGGAGATCGGCGGTACTGATGTACTTACTGCGGCGTGAATGCGGACCCGAAGGAGGTCGATCTGACAGTACCAAGTATGTGAATCGTAAATCAGTAAATGAAATCATAATAGTCTATATAAAGCGGAGACATGTATGATAACCAAACTACGATACACATATATACGGTATATCAAGTCGTGGTCTCGCCTCCGGTCATTTACTCAAATATAATTATGGGTCTCACGCCCACAACATCGATCATGCCCGAGTACCTTCCTCGCTGCCGCGATCTGATATGATGATAACATCAAAGTACACGAACACCAAGTCCTACGATGCCAAAGCCGTAATAACAATACAATACAACCAAACCACGAAGGCGACACGGCAAGTCACGAGATCCGACTACCGGATACCAGTAGGTCACGTGGCGGCCGGCAATCTGGTGACCACGGTACCAGAGCGTATCACGAGACTTCGCCACTACACCGAGCAGGGCAAGTCGAGGGCTAACTACAGTACAAGGCCGAATCAGCCACGAGGCGGGCAATCAAAGCCGACCACGGTACCAAGGCGACAAGAAGAAACCTCATGGAGAGCTAGTCCATGGAATAACACTATCGTGAGGAGCATACGTGAAATTTTCCGTCACTTCTAGATGCGTCCAAGTAAGTCCTCAATAAGTCAACCGCCCTCAGAGAGACGGTAATATAGAACACAATTCTTGCATAACAAAGGCTATCACAACAAGCATAGGCAAGTTACACAACAACAAGCATAGGCAAGTTATCCACAACTCAAGTACTTTCATTTTATGTCAAAGTCCGGTTTTAATCCTAAAGTACTACGTCGTTAAGTTCCTTTTAAAGATCCATTCCCTTTTATAAAAGTCACGATACGTAGCAAAAAATAGAGTGACTTATATCTTTTAAGTAAACCAAAACAACTTCCATACTATCCTTTTTAAAACCAAATTAAGGAAATACCATGCCTTCTTTTTAGACCAAAACACTTCTCTTTTTAAAGTCAAGTTACCACATTAAAACCGATGATAAAAACCCTTCTTTTGTTTTCATAAAGTCGTTATAACCAACTTCCCATAAGGCTGTTATAACACTTTATGTTTTAAACCATTTTAAGACAACACAATGCCTTTCTTTACCCTAAAGTTCCAGTTTGCCTAATTTCAATTACGCCAGTCTCTTTTTAGAAAAGTTTCATAGTTCACTGTCTTAATCTCTTTTAAAACAATTGAGTAACATATACCTGGCGAGTAGGTTATTCTTGTTCATAATCAATCTTATTAAGCAGCCATGATCTAGAAAATGTAATCTCATTTTGTCTCATCTTAGCTTCTATGCCGATGGAGGTTTCTACTGGTTTTAATAATACTTCCTTAGTCATTACATTTTCCTTTATTAGCGCTGCAGTGGTTTGTTCGATACTTATTCTGATTTCCGAATCAGTAAAACATTATTCCTTTTACAACCAGGTACTCATTACTCACGAATGAGGTTTCACACTAACATCCATATCAAGTCAAGTCTCTTATCTTTTAAGATTAAGTCTCTTAACTTCTAAAAATCAGTAAAACCATTCTCTCTTAAGACGTTATACCTAACTTCCCATAAAGCTAGTATAACTCTTATGTTTTCAAAACCAAGTATTACTCTTCTGTTAAAGATGATTCAGCATTCTTTTGAAATACTTCAAGATTCTTTACTATTACACAACAAGTCAGTTATAAGTCAAATCAGTTACCTTTTTTAAAACCACAAAGCATTTCCTTACCTACATAAAGCTGTTATAACCAACTTCCCATAAAGCTGTTATAACACTTTATGTTTTAAACCAATCAAATACATTTAGCACATGTACGTCTACCGTACTACATAGTTACACACATATCATGCTAGAAAAGATAGGAAGAGGTTCACATACCTCGCGACGATTATCGACTAATAGCAAAACGCTCCAAGTACCTCAAACCGTCGGCTACCCCTTAAGCCAAGTAGACCACGCCACACGCAGTATTTCAACCTATAGAGGCCACGGGCGCTATTAACATCTTAGATCTCAATGTAGAATATTCTACGAAAATTCGCAAGACCTCCCCACACAGCGTAAATCTCTCCTCTATCGAGCGGCTACCAAGCCAACGGGGTTTGCACGCTTAACCGGACGTGTACAATTCTACTCACGATACTACACAAGTCTCATGTCAGAATACGCCCTATGTAATTTCTGATTCGGTTCTCTTCTTTAAAATTCAGGCTTAAGTCAAAAGACATTGCCGCACAATTATAATCAGTTCTATATATAGTATACTTCAACTATATATTCCTACAACATGTAATATCCAATTACAATAGAAGGTCAAGAGTGTTTACCTCGATAAGCCCAAAATTATCCGAGTTTATATGTCGATCCTGAGCAAGGTTTAGCTCCTACTCCGAGTGCTCCAACCCGCTCCAAACAACCCTTAGAAGTTCTAACCAACTTCTACTCAATTACTTCAACTATCAATGAAGATTTCCTCAGGGTTTCGTTTAGTGGCTAAAGGAAGTATAATAGTATTTTCTGGGCTTTTGTATAAGTGTAACCTTGGGAAAACTACAAGGTATTTGGGCGAGTATTTGGACATTATAACAATACTAGGAGAGTATTACTAGACCACAACCGGGGGGTATTTATCCGAGACACCTAGGCGTGGGGGGGTACCCCACGGCTAACCACTCCACGGGGGTGGGGGAAGCTCTCGGCCAACGGGCCTTCTCAACGGGGGAGGGGGTGTGGTGGACGAAAGAACAAGAGGAGGAGTATTTTGAGACTTAGATAGATTGCTCAAGTGAGGATGAAGAAAGTCTTCAACTTAGAGGGGTATTTATAGGTCAAGTGAAGGCCAACCAATGGCCAAGATGAAGACAAGTGCATAGCAAGTGTAAAGCCAAGATTTAGCCATGTGCTACCTTATCCATCTACACAAAATATCCTACCTAACCCTTGACCAAATTTTCAACACAAAAAACGTGCCAATGGTCTAGATTTGCCGTCCACTTGCTTCCAATGGGAGGGTGACACTTGTCCCCCTCCCGTTGGTCCAAAATGTTTCGTCTCTCAGAAAAATCCGCAAAAATTATTAATGACATAGCCGGAATTTTCCCTACGTAAGCTGTGGAAACGTTTCGTCGGAAAACGACTCTTTTCGGCACTTGTGCCCAATTTCGAACCTTGCCTAATCTTAAGGCTCAAATTCTTATACGTACGCCCTCACGTACATACTCTGGAAATACGGGGTATAACAAATAACTACGGCAATGTCTTTCGACTTAAGCCTGAATAATACTTACGGCAATGTCTTGCGACTTAAGCCTGAATAATAAGGATCTTAAAACATTTCAAAAGAATATTGAATCATTTTCTTACAGAAGAAAACTAATTGGTTTTTAAACATCAAGCTTAAGAGTTATACTAGCTTTATGGGAAGTTAGGTATAACAACTTAAGAATGATAAAAGGAACAGTTTACTTATGTGTTTATAACAAACTTATATTGATTTATGAAAGAATAATATAATGGTTTGATAAGTAGACATGATATGATGCTATGTGTGGTAGTGACTTGTAACGTTTGTGTAAAGAGGTCAGTCTTACTTATGCTTATGTTGTTTAAACTATAAGCTATTATGTTAGTACTATATCACTCACCTCTTGAGATGATACCGGGGTTAAGCTGCCCTCCGATGCGGGGTAGACTCAGGCGGTCTGGGACCATGATTCGAGAATACCTCATGCGGGTCCAGGGGGCCTATGCGGAGCTACGAGTTCGTGTTAGTATGCGGGGTTATGCCTCATGCGGTCTATGTGGCCACGCGGACAATGAGTCGGGGCGATGCCGAGAGTAGCTACCTCGATGCGGGGTTATATACCCTATGCGGGCTACGTGAGTGGCCTATGCGGACTACGGAGTCGTGATTAGGCTTGCATGGTGATACTACGGGCAATTGGCCTGCTCGATCATTCGCGGCCTAGAAAAGACACATTACGATTTACCTATTGTTGCTCTTGTTTGTGATGTGGCACTATATGCGGTTTCTCGATTGTTTCATACATATTTGTAAACTGGTTTTAAAATGATATTATTTCATTTAAGTACTTTCTGATTTCACATACTTAGTACTGTTGTCTTGACCTCGCCCGAGTGCGTTCATCTGCGGTAAGGGCAGCGGTGTTAGATCCACATCCTTAGGATCTCTTGCGTTGGTGTCAGGAGCTCCATCTTCTCCGGAGGCTCTACTTTTGGGTATGATCTCACTGTTGTAGATAGTTTTGTACAGTCAGGGTATGGCGGGGCCCTGTCCCGCCATAGTTGTTTATTTCCTTAGAGTGCAGTAGTCATGTTATGCGGTTGGGATATAGCGCAAACCTTGGTTTATGTATATATCTTAGAAAGGCAACCCATTTCTCGAAAGCGTGTATCATTTACAATTATTTCATGTCTTGTTTTATATTCGCTGATTTTCTCGATGTATGACTACTTGGGTGCGGGTAAGGCACGATCCACGAACCGGGCGAATTCGTGACAAAAGTGGTATCGAGCGATTAATCCTCGGAAAGTGTCTGCACCGTATCTAGTAGAGTCTTGATTATCGGTGTGTTGTGCACCACACCAATAATCGAGAGGCTATAGGATATTTAGGATTGGTTTCCATTCTTTTCATTACGAGATCGTGCCTTAGAGGCGTGTTATAAGTCGGACCCTTCTAACGTATCCCTTTTTACGTAACGATTATGCCTCACGTAAGGCAACCCGCCCAGAAGGCAAAGCGGCAGGAGGCTGCTAGTATAACGAGAGTCACGAGGGCTCGGGCCCGATCTATACGAGAGGCGGCGAGTTCTCTGACGCCGCCCGATCCATCGAGACTACAAGACCTACACCTCCACCCCACTGGAAGCGGATGAGATAGGTTCTGAAGAGATGGCGATTCTTGCGAGATCGTGCCGAACATGAGGCGAGTGGATCGCGGATTCGATCCAGCCCGATCGTACCGTGGTTCACCGAGGCGAGAGAGTTTGAGGCTACGAGACTTCTGAGTTGTAGCCCGCGAGTTTCTGGTCGAGGCGGAGGATGATCGCGAGTTCATCGTCGGCTCTGAGGATTTTGAGAGTGATCGAGCGTCGGAGACCGAGTCCGTGATCTTTGGTTCACATAGGCTGCGTGATACCGCGATCGATTGGTTTGATTCATGGGAGTTATCCGGGAGAGCACACGTCCCGGCTACTTGGGATGAGTTCTCGCAGGCTTTCCTCACTCACTTCTTGCCTCACGGATGAGGAGGCGCGGTGATAGATTTTTCTTCTTGGCGAGTGGGCGCCGTCGGGAGTACAATGTCGAGTTTGATTCATTGGCTCGATATGTCCCAGCGTTGGTAGCAGATATGGAGGATAGGGTGCACCGCACGTCAGGCTAGATGATTATATGGCGAGTCATGTGCGGGTGTTTCTCTTTAGCGGGTATGGACATTACGCATGCGAGCTCATGCTCTTGGATGCGAGGCGCAGCGAGTTGTGACGCAGCGAGAAGAGGCGGGGCGGGAGGTCTTCGTGGCTATCGTGGTGGCGGCCTCGGCGTCAGTCTAGATTTGCACCACACGGCCGGCTCGAGCACTCTGCGCACCGTCGGCCACCCGAGTATTCGAGGCGCACGGGGCCTGGGCTTGGGCGTCGAGTAGCGAGTGCGGCGTCGGGACCACCCCGGTGTGGCGTCACGGTAGATCCCATTACGGGAAGTGTGGTACTGCTGGGAGCTTGTTACGATTGTGGCAGCGAGGTCACTTTGCGGCGATCGGCCGAGCGTGGCTGGTGGTAGGGCTCACGCCGAGGTTACATTGCCGCTTCATCATCTCTCTGATTACTCGCCCGGAGGGCAAGGTGCTCATGGACGGCCAGTCGCGGCAGGTCGTGGCGCGGGTCCCGATTCTAGCGGTCCTCGAACCGCATTTATGCTTTGTCCATCCGGCGAGGATCGGGAGCCTCGCGATGTCGCGTGTACCTTATCGGTTTACGGGTTTGATGTGTATGCTTTGATAGATCCGGTTCTACTCTGTCTATATATCTCCCACTTGTTGCTAGTAGGATAGGGATAGAGCACGAGTCCATAGACCCTTTCGAGGTAGCTACGCGATGGGTGATTCGGTGGTAGCTCGGCGGGTATATAGGGCTTGTCCAGTAGCCATTTACAGTCGTCCGACCCTGGCCGACTTGATAGAGTTGGATATGATTGATTTCGACGTGATCATGGGTATGGATTGGCTAGCCTCTTGCTACGCCAATGTATGTAGACTGAGAGAGTAGTAATGCGGTTCCAGTTTCTGAGGCGGTTGTTGAGTGGGAGGAACATCAGATCGCCGGCGGTAAGTTTATTTCTTACCTCGAGGCTAGGAAGATGGTGCGAAGGGTATATCTACCATCTCGTTCGGGTGTTTGATCACGAGGCTGCGATGCAGATTTTTGATCGATTCGATAGTCGAGAGTTCCCGGGCGTGTTTCGGGCGACCTCCCGGGTATCCCTCCTGAGAGGGAGATCAAGTTTTGTATAGATGTGTTGCCAGACACTCGGCCTATTTCCATTCCGCCATACAGAATGGCACCTGCCGAGTTGAGAGAGTTGAAGGATCGACAGGGATTTCTTTGGAGAAGGGCTTCATCGGCCTAGTGTTTCTCTCCACAGGAAGCGCGGTATTGTTCGTGAAGAAGAAGGGCGGGGCCTGCGCGTGTGTTGATCTGACGGTGAACAAGGTGACCATTAAGAACAGATACCCCCTTCCCAGGATTGATGATTTGTTCGACCAGTTGCAGGGTGCGAGATGCTTCCCCAAAATTGATCTACGGTCGGGCTATCATCAGGTGCGAGTCAGAGGTGGATGTCCACAGGTGCATTCGGACGATGCGGGCATTATGAGTTCAGTCATGTCTTTTGGGTTGACCAATGCTCGCGGTATTCATGGATTTGATGACCGAGTGTTCAAACCATTTTTGGACACGTTTGTGATAGTGTTCATTGATGATATCTTGGTTTATTCTCGCCAGAGCGGAGCGTGCGAGCATTTGAGGCGATCTTGTGATTCTCGAGACCAGCGGTTATGCGCCAAGTTTTCCAAATGTGAGTTTTGGTTGACTTGGTGGCTTTTCTTGGGCATATTGTCGGTGATGGCGTTTGAGTGGATACGGCCAAGATCGGCGATCGGGACTTGGCCTAGACCTCTTACTCCGGCGAGAGGTTCGCATTTTAGGCCTTGCGAGATATTATCGGCGGTTCGTGGAGAAGTTTGCTTCTATCTACGCACCATTGACTAAGTGACTCGGAAGGCGGCAGTTTGATGGTGATGCTTGTGGCGGGGTTTCGATTCTTTGAAAGAAGGCGACGACGCCCCGTTCTTACTCTTCCAGAGGGTCCAGACGGTTATGTCGTGTATTGTGATACGTCAGGCATCGGGTTGGGATGTGTGTTGATGCAGCATGGCAAGGTTATAGCATATGCATCCCGACAGCTGAAGAAACACGAGAAGAACTACCCCACCCATGATTTGGAGTTGGCAGCTGTGATTCACGCTTTGAAGATCTGGAGGCACTATTTGTATGGGGTTCACGTGGATATTTTTACAGACCACAAGAGCCTCCAGTATATCTTGACGGAGGAGCCGAACTTACGGCGAGAGGCGGTGGTTAGAGTTGCTTAAGGATTACGATGTTGATATCTGTACCACGGGAAAGCCAATGTTGTGGCGTATGCTCTTAGTCGTAGGTCGATGGGAGCCTATCGGATGTGCAGCTAGAGAGGAGGACATGGTTCGTGATTTGCATCGATTAGCGAGCCTTGGTGTCCGTTTGATTGATTACGATAGCGATGGGGTTCGAGTTCGTGAGGTTGCGAGTCTTCCATCGTCGAGGAGGTGAAGAGGCAGTTCGAGGATCCGGTTTGACACGTTATCGTGATACAACTCTTCGTGGGGGCAAGGGTCCTTTGAGTAGCACTGATGGGTGCTAAGGTTTGAGCGGGTTGTGTGTTCCGGATGTTTGAGGACTTGGCAGAGCTCTTGGGGAAGCACCTGCGCGCGTTACTCTATCCATCCGGTCGACCAAGATGTACCACGACCTTAGATCGTGTATTGGTGGGATGGCTTGAAGAGGGGCGTTGCGAGTTCGTAGCTCGGTGCGTGTTGTCGCAGTAAGGTAGAGCACCGGAGGCACGGAGGTTTGTTCTGACGATAGAGATCCCGACACGGAAGTGGGAGGTGATCAACATGGACTTCATCACGGGATTACCTCGCACTCGGAGGAGACATGATTCTATATGGGTTATCGTCGACGGTGGCGAAATCAGCCCACTTTCTTCCGTCGGGCGACTTTTTCGGCTGAGGATTATGCCAGACTTTACATCCGAGAGATCGTCAGACTGCATGGAGTCCCTATTTCGATCATATCAGACAGAGGAGCCCAGTTTACGGCTAACTTCTGGAGGTCTTTCCAGAGAGGTTTAGGGGCCTTGGTGAGCTCGAATCGCATTCCATCCACGTAAGGGCGGACAGGCAGAGCGCACTATCCAGACTCTTGAGGATATGCTGCGAGCCTGTGTTATTGACTTCAGGGGTAGCTGGGAGGATCATTTGCCTCTAGTTGAGTTTGCGTATAATAATAGCTACCACTCCAGTATTCAGATGGCGCCTTATGAGGCATTGTATGGGAGGAAGTGCAGATCGCCTATAGGCTGGTTCGATGTGGGCGAGGTGCAGTTAGTGGGACGAACTTGATGCGGCGGCGATGGATAAGGTGAAGCTTATCCGAGAGCGGCTATTGACAGCTCAGAGTCGACAGAAGTCGTATGCAGATCATCGTCGTCGGCATCTGGAGTTCGCAGTTGATGATTGGGTTTTTCTGAAGGTGTCACCCATGAAGGGTGTGATGAGATTCGGGAAGAAAGGGAAACTCCGCCCAAGGTACATTGGGCCCTATCAGATCGTCTGCAGGGTAGGCAAGGTTGCCTACGAGTTGGATCTGCCGTCCGATCTGGAGGCAGTGCATCCGGTGTTTCACGTTTCTATGCTGAGGAGATGTATCGGGGATCCATCTAGGGTACATCCGATTGACGACGTCCAGGTGACCGAGGGCTTATCGTATGAGGAGATTCCCATAGCGATAGTCGATCGTCAGGTTAGGTGTCTGCGGACCAAGGATGTGGCTTCCGTCAAAGTCTTGTGGTGGAACGAGCTTAGGGAGGAGATGACGTGGGAAGCTGAGGAGGACATGAGGCGGAGGTATCCTCACTTATTCCCCACACCTCCAGGTAACTTACTTTCCTATTTGCTGGTTTAATTTTCGTAAATTGTTAAGTGTTATATTGTGGCCATGTGTGGCACTTGCAAACTGTTTAAACTTTATCGATAACTGTCTTGGGAAGGAACATTCGGGACGAATGTTTCTAAGGAGGGGAGAATGTTATACCCCGTATTTCCGGAGTATGTACGTGAGGGCGTACGTACGAAAGTTTAGCCTTAAAGTTAGGCCATGTTCGAAAATTGTGCACAACTCGCTAAAAGAATCGTTTTCCGACGAAAGCGTTTCCACGACTTCCGTAGGAAAATTCCGGCTATGCCATTTCTAATTTTTGCGGATTTTTCCGAGAGACGAAACATTTTGGACCAACGGGAGGGCGACACTTGTCACCCTCCAATTGATGGACTTGAATCGTCCATTGGATGAATTGGACTATGGATGGCACGTTTTTTGTGCCTTTGCACAAGTCAAAGAGTTGGTAGGATATTTGTGTGTAGTAGATAGAATGGACACTTGCCTAAATCTTCACCCTACACTTGCCTTGCACTTGGCATCATCTTGACCCTTGGTTGGCCATGGCTTGACCTATAAATACCCCCTTAAGATGAAGAGTTCTTCATCCACAAATTCCTTTCCAAGTCTTGAAAATCCTCCCCTCCCTTGAGCTTGTTTCGTCCAACACCTCCCCACTTTGAGAAGCTTGCGAGGCTACCCCTAGCCTAGCCGAAATCTACCCCCCCTCCCTTGGTAGAAAAGTTGCCTTCTAGTATTGTTATAATGCCCAAAATACCCTAGCCCGAATCCCTTAGTCCTTAGTAGAAGTTGTGAAGAACTTCTAAGGTTTCTTGGAGCTACCGGAGCGTACAACTTAGGAGCTAAACCTTGCTCAGGCGCGACTTTTATCTAGGATATTATTGGGCTTACCGAGGTAAATAAACTTGTCCTTCTTTAGTAATTAGAGAATTCATACTGTAGAAGTATAGATATAAGTATAAATACTTAGAAGGGTATTAAAGAATAGAATTGAACTGTTATCACAGTAGAAGGGTTTAAAAGAAGAATAATTGAACTATACTTACTTATGATTGTTTTCACAGTAGACTTGAGTACCTCACCGGGTAGGGAAGTGCTGCCCGACTTTCCGTAGAATTGTGAACCCTCTGTTTAGAATGACCTTCAGAGTAGTCTAGACTTTGATAGATGTCTGTGACTATTATAGGCTGATTCTCTGCGCGCGACATATTCAACTTGGCAGGTGGTTTTCGCTGAGAAGGTATGTGATTCTTCCTAAAGCATGATATTTTAAAATATATATGTAGTACGGTAGACGTACATGTGTTAACTGAATAATAACTACGGCAATGTCTTTCGACTTAAGCCTGAATAATACTTACGGCAATGTCTTGCGACTTAAGCCTGAATAATAAGGATCTTAAAACATTTCAAAAGAATATTGAATCATTTTCTTACAGAAGAAAACTAATTGGTTTTTAAACATCAAGCTTAAGAGTTATACTAGCTTTATGGGAAGTTAGGTATAACAACTTAAGAATGATAAAAGGAACAGTTTACTTATGTGTTTATAACAGACTTATATTGATTTATGAAAGAATAATAAAATGGTTTGATAAGTAGACATGATATGATGCTATGTGTGGTAGTGACTTGTAACGTTTGTGTAAAGAGGTCAGTCTTACTTATGCTTATGTTGTTTAAACTATAAGCTGTTATGTTAGTACTATATCACTCACCTCTTGAGATGATACCGGGGTTAGGCGCCTCCGTGCGGGGTAGACTTCGGTGATGCAGGACCATGATTCGAGAATACCTGCATGCGGGTCGGGGGCTATGCGGAGCTACGAGTTCGAGTTAGTATGCGGGGTTATGCCTCATGCGATGCATGTGGCCATGCGGACAATGAGTCGGGGCGATGCCGAGAGTAGCTACCCTCGATGCGGGGTTATATACCTATGCGGGCCTACGTGAGTGGCCTATGCGGACTCTGAGAGTCGAGATTAGGCTTGCATGGTGATAATACGGACAATTGGCCTGCTTCGATCATTCGCGGCCTAGAAAAGACACATTACTGATTTACCTATTGTTGCTCTTGTTTGTGATGTGGCCATATGCGGTTTCCTTGATTGTTTCATACATATTTGTAAACTGGTTTTAAAATGATATGATTTCATTTAAGTACTTTCTGATTTCACATACTTAGTACTGTTGTCTTGACCTCGCCGAGGCTGCGTTCATCTGCGCGGTAAAGCGGCAGTGCTAGATCCACATCCTTAGGATCTCTTGCGTTGGTGTCGGGAGCTCCATCTTCTCCGAGGCTCTACTTTTGGGTATGATCTCCTGTTGTAGATAGTTTTATCTGATCGGGTATGGCGGGGCCCTGTCCGCCATAGTTGTTTATTTCCTTAGAAGTGCAGTAGTCATTTATGCAGTTGTGATGTAGCGCAAACCTTGGTTTATGTATATATCTTAGAAGGCAACCACTTCTCGAAGCGTGTATCATTTACAATTATTTCATGTCTTGTTTTATATTCCGCTGATTTTCTCTGATGTATGACTACTTGGGTGCCCGGGTAAGACACCAGTCACGGGCCCCGGAACGGGTCGTGACAATAATGTAGGAAGTACTTTGGGAATAGATACCCGATCTTGTTAATCATATATTAGAATGTACCTTGTGTGTATAACTTGATTGTGTTGGTTTGTGATAGCCTTGTAATACTTTCTTGTTGATTTGATAAGTAAACATGCTAGGATGCTACGTGTGTTAGTATCTTGTGATGTTTTGTGTAAAGGGGTTGTCCCTCGATTACGCTTAAAGTTGTTTAACGATCAGCCGTTATGTTGGTATTATACCACTCACCTTGTCTTGTTTCCGGAGGTTAAGCTGCCCTCCGTTGCGGGGTAGACTCAGGCGGGTCGGTGGACCTATGATTCGAGAATACCTCATGCGGGTACTGTGTGACACCCATGCGGAGCTACGAGTGTTCCAGGTTAGTTTGCGGCCTTTATGGTCATGCGGTCTATGTGGCCATGCGGACTGCGAGTCCAGGACGATGCCGGGGAGTAGCTACCCTCGATGCGAGGAATACCTCATGCGGGCCTATGAGGTTGGCCTATGCGGAGCTGCGGGAAGTTCTAGGGCTAGACGCGCACATTAGATACTGCGGGCGAGTGGCCAGCTTTAATCATGTGACGGTCTAGACAGATCTCATGATACAGCTTATGACCTTGTTGGTACTGTGGGTTTTAGTAGTCGGCTATGCCTTCGTACTTACCCCGTACGGTTTTATGATGACACAGGTGGGACCTGGTGTTCATGTGTACTTCTTGGTGTGATTATATCATAGATCGCGATGAAGAAGGTATTCCAGGCGTGATTGATGTTGTGGCGTGAGACCCATAGTTATACTTGAGTGATGACTTTGAGGCGTGAGTCCCTAACTTGACATATTTGTTTATTTATTGTGAATCGTAGTTTGGTTATCATACATGTCTCTGCTTTATATAGTGCTATGATTTCATTCTGATATTTTGATTTCACATACTTGGTACTGTTGTCTTGACCCGCCGGAAGCTGCGTTCATCCGCGAGTTGAGGTACACGATCGTTGATCCTAGCTCTCGAGTCACAGATTCGGCGTTTGGGAAGCTCCGTTTCTCGGAGGCTTATCATTGGTATAGTCCCTGTCGTAGTAGGTGTTTGCATTCGGGGTTTGGCGGGCCTGTCCGCCATTGTTGTCGTATCATTCTTAGAAGTGCATGTAATCTTTGTTGTGGGCGAGTTGTAGAAAGGGATGTAACCATTCAAATTGTTATATATTATGAAGGTAACCGTTTTAGGTTGCTTTGTCTTCTTATTTCACCGTCTTATTGCTTTGGTTTCATGTTATTGTTTTATGTTCGTGATTATTCGATGTTGTATCACTAGGGTGCGGGGTAAGGCACGATCACGGGCAGGTTCGTGCGTGACAAAAGTGGTATCGAGCGATTAATCCTCGGAAAGTGTCTCTGACCGTATCGATGAGTCTTGATTATCGGTGTGTTGTGCACCACACCAATAATCAGGAGGCTATAGGATATTTAGGATTGGTTTCTATTCTTCTCACTCTGAGATCGTGCCTTAGAGCTGTGTTGTAAGTTGGACCCTCTCACGTATTTCTTTCCCTTACCGTTATGCCTCCGCGTAGGGCAAACCCGGGCCCAGGAGGGCAAGGCAGTCGAGGGAGCTGCGAGTAGAGTACAGAGGGTTACGAGGGCACAGACCCAATCATCACCTGGGGTGGTATTTCATTCGGGGAGTTATGCTACGTCACCAGCCCAGTGAGTTTAGCATGGCGGCGATTCCTACTGCGCCATGATATTTGAACCAGTTCGCGGCCAGAACAGATGAATTTAGATTGCAGAAAGCGACCACATTACTAGTATGGATTTGGCTACGGAGAGTATACCGATGTACCGCGAGTCTTGATGACTATCTAAGAGAGGTTGTACAAGAGTAATTCTTGATTAGCGAGCATGGCACGTATGCGGGCTTATCGCGGCGAGCCAAGCGTAGAGATCAACGGGTTGAAGGGCGACGAGAAGAGGCGAGCGGCAAGGTCCTTTGGTAACTTTGGCGAGTCACCTCACCGGATTAGATTTGCACATCCACGGTCTGAGAGGTCCTCCACGGGGTTCGGGGCGTTCGGGTATCAGAGAGTTGGTCGAACTCCGGGGCTTCCGGTTCTGATGTGAGGCGTCATCCCGGGGAACGTCGTCTTTTTGTATGTGCTCGTATTACCGGCGGCCGTCAGGGCCATGTGTCGAATAGGTGACCTAGTAGGAGGGTTGTAAGTAGGAGGACTTAGCCTTCAGGATCGATGGGTAGTTCGTCACCTTCCAGCTATCGCCACTGCAGGCGAGTTTGATTAGAACGACTAAGGGAGTGAAGCGATAAATCTGAGATAGATCTTTAACCCTCTGGGATTAGTATGTGTGATAGGGTGAGTATACCTTAAGTGTTATATTCTGATAGCATTGTGTAAATTGTAATTAGAAATCTTGGTTAGTTAACCAAGTAAGATTTGGGGGATAGAGAAGGTGTGAGCCTTAGAGTTTTATACGTGGAGACCTTAGAGGTAAGGCCATCTCGAGTAAAGGTGTAGTGTTATGTTTGATCCTTATCGGAGTGCATAGTGCACGTGAGCTATGTTTGTGGGATAAGTCCCTGAGTAGTGTGGAATGAAAGAGGGTAGTTGAGCTAAGAAGACCGCTAGGTTTTCGTAACGTGATTAGTAAGATTGTTCCGGATCGGGGAGCTAGTATTGTGCGCGTTGCCGGGTCGGGTTGAGGCCACGTTACGGGTCAACCCGCGGCATGTTTGGTGGTGGGGTCAGTTTTTGGTGGTCCCGCCTTGTGATAGGGTCATAAGGGTGTTTGGCCCAAGTTTAGTTAACCAGCGTACGAGTTCGTGGATGCGTTGACCGATGGTCGGGCGATGAGTCGGCCGCCTTATCTTTTAGTCCAAACCGTGTACTCGGTAGTATGTTGCGAGGCGTTATATCAGAAAGGTTGTAGGGCTGCACGGGGTGCCTACCTTCACCTATGACAGTGGAGCCAGAGGAACTGTTTCTTTTTGGAAATTTTACGAGCGGGGTTAAGAACTCGTGAGTCACGACCGCATTCGCCTCGGGCGGTGTGTGGATTTCAGGGGTAGTTGTGGGGATTGTTGTCTCCTGTGGAGGGAGTGTTTAAACTACCACTTCAGTGTTCGGATGTCGCCTTATGAAGCCTTGTAGGGGCGGAAGTGTAAGTTGCCGGTCGATTGGTTCGATGTTGGCAAGGTTCAGATAATTGGTTCAGGCTTGTTCCAGCAGACTGTGGATAGGGTGTGACGAGTTTTGGAAAACAGAGGAAACTTAGCCCGAGTTACTTTGGGCCTTTTTGAGTTCATGTGAAGAATAGGCCAGGTTGCCTATAGGTTAGCATTTGTCGTCCGACTTAGGAAGGCGATGCGTCCGGTCTTTCGTATTGTTATGTTGGAAAGTATCGGAGATCCATCAGTGTTCCCGATTAATGATGACCACGTTAGAGATATTAACCGAGTTTTGGAAGCGGGCGATATGAAATGTGGTAAGAGTTCGAGTGTACAAGCAAGGTACGATACGTAAGGGAAGAAGCGAGCATGTATGGCGAGCATAGATGTGATCATTTCTTTTGTAAAGAGAAGGTGCGAAAGAAGTATATTTTAGAACCCCGAGAGAGGTATTGGTGGTGATGTTAGAGGTGTTTCCTCGTGGACTTGGATGGAGGTATTTGCGCGGGTGTTTCTGTGGCCATGTGGGCAGGATTGTTCTCGTAAGTATAGTAGTGAAGACTATACTGGCGCGCGTTTGTTTTGAGACTTAGAAGGAACATTCGGGACGAATGTTTCTAAGGAGGGGAGAATGTTATACCCCGTATTTTCAGAGTATGTACGTAAGGACGTACGTAGAAAAGTTTGGGCTTTAAAGTGGCTTGGCCGAATTATTTTTGTGCACAACACCCGGTTAGAGTCGTTTTTCGACGAAACGTTTTACACAAAGCGCGTAGGGTAAATTACGGCTATGTCATTTCTAATTTTTGCGGATTTTTCCGAGAGACGAAACATTTTGGACCAACGAGAGGGCGACACTTGTCACCCTCTCATTGGAGCACGTTGTGGGCGGAAAAGGTGGGACGATTTGGCCTTGTTTGGTCAAGGGGTTGGTAGGATATTTTTGTGGTAGATGGATAAGGTGCACTTGGCATGATCTTGACCCTACACTTGCCTTGCACTTGGCATGATCTTTGGCCATTGGTTGGCCTTTGCTAGACCTATAAATACCCCCCCTTTGGAAGACTTATTCATCCTAAAATGTTCTAAGTCTTAGAAATCCTCCCCCTCCCTTGTTGTTGTTCTCGTCCTCCCCCCTTTGAGAGGCCCCTTGGCCGAGAGTTCCCCCACTCTAGTAGGGTTGGCGAGGGTATACACCCCCTGTGGTGTTGTCTCGTATAAATACCCCTCTTGGTAGAAATACTCTCAAAAGTATTGTTACTATACCCAAATTACCTTAGCCTTATACCTTGTAGTATTCCAAGGTTACACTTATCTGAAAAGCCAGAAATACTATTATACTTCCCTCGATCCACAAAAACGAAACCCTAAGGAAAATCTCCATAGATAGTTGGAGTATTAAGTAGAAGTTGGTTAGAACTTCTAAGGGTGGTTGGGAGCGGGTTGGAGCGCACGGAGTTGGAGCTATACGTTGCTCAAGAGCGACATTAAACTAGGATAATTTTGGGCTTATCGAGGTAATATCTTGTCCCCTTATTGTAATTGGAAATTAGATGTTGTAAGATTATATAGTTGAAGTATACTATATATAGAACTGAACCTAGCTTTGCGGCAATGTCTTTTGACTTAAGCCTGAATATAAAGAAAGAGAACTGAACTGTAATTACATAGGACTGTATTACAGTAGACTTGTGTAGCATTACTGTGAAGTAGAATTGTACACGTCCGGTTAGACGTATAAACCCCCGGTTGGCTTGATGGCGGCCTCGATAGAGAGGAGATTTCTGCGATTGCGGGGAGAGTCTTTGCGAATTTTACGTAGAATGTTCTACGATATGATCTAGATGTTAATAAACGCCTTGTGGCCTTATAGGTTGAAGTACTATGCGTGGCGCGATCTACTTGGCTTAAGGAGTAGCCGACGGTTTGAGGTACTTGGAGCGTTTTGCTATTAGTCGATAATCGTCGCGAGGTATGTGAACCTCTTCCTATCTTTTCTAGCATGATATGTGTATAACTATGTAGTACGGTAGACGTACATGTGTAAAATGCTTTGTGGTTGTAAAAGGTAACTGACTTGATGTGTGATAATAAAGAATCATTCTGAAAGAAGAGTTATACTAGCTTTATGGGAAGTTAGGTATAACGTTTTAAGAGAGGTAAAGAGAATGGTTTACTGATTTTAAAAGTTAAGAGGCTTAATCTTAAAGATAAGAGACTTAACTTGTTTTACTTGGTAATTAACATTTTGTTAAAAATGTTGTAAAACCTCATTCGCGAGTAATGAGTACTTGATTTTAAAAGCAATAATGTTTCTTGATTCGGAAATCAGAATAAGTATCGAACAAACCACAGCAGCGCTAATAAAGGGAAATGTTTTGACTAATAATGTATTAGTAAAACCAGTAGAAACTTCCATCTGCATAGAAACTAAGATGAGACAAAATGATGTTACATTTCCTAGATCATGGCTGCTTAAATAAGATTGTTATAAACAAGAACAACCTACTCACGTATCAGACATATGTTTCTCAAATTGCTTTTAAAGGAGAATTATATCATTAAGTGATTAAAATTATGAACTACGAAACCTTTCGAAAATGAGAAACTTGAGTAATTGAAATTAGGCAAACTTGAAACATTTGGAAAAGAATATTGTTACTTGATTTTACGAAGAGAAGTGTTTTGATTTACTTCAAAAGATAATCACTCTATTTTCATATACTACGGGTATTGTGTGACTTTTGTAAACGTAACGTATCTTTTAAAAGATAATGTAGGAAGTACTGTCACAACCCGAACCCGGGCCCGTGATTGGTGCCTTACCCCGGGCACCCTAGTGATACAACATCAGAGTAATCAGCGGAACATAAGACGATATCATGAAATAACAAGAAGTATGAAACAATAGTCTGAGAAAACTTGCCTTACGGCATATATATATAAATCAATTTAAAACCGAACAGTTACATCCCATTACAACTCGCCTACAATACTCTACGGACCTAAGAATGATCGACAACAATGGCGGGACGGGGCCCGCCATACCTGAATGTAAATACCTACAACTACGAGGACTATACCACTGATAAGCCTCGGAGAAACGGAGCTTCCCATCTGTTGACGTGACCACGAGAGATAGGATCAACGGCGGTGTACCTCAACTGCGGCATGAGCGGCCCGAAGAGGTCGATAACAGTACCAAGTATGTGAAGCGAAAAATCACGTAAATGAAATCATAGTAGTCTATATAAAGCGGGAGACATGTATGATAACCAAACTACGATTCACAATAATTAGCGATCATGTCAAGTCGAGGACTCACGCCTCAGTCATCACTCAAATATAACAATGGGTCTCACGCCCACAACATCAATCATGCCCGTGGCATACCTTCTGCACTGCCGGCAGTCTTATGATATAATCACACCAAGAAGTACACATGAACACGAGTCCACCTGTGTCATCATAAAAACCGTACGGGGTAAGTACGAAGGCATAGCCGACTACTAAAACCCACCGTACAAACAAGGTCGTAAACTGTATCATGAGATCTGTCTAGACCGTCACATGATCAAAGCTGGCCACTCGCCCGCAGTATCTAATGTGCGCGTCTAGCCCTGGAACTTCCCATAGCTCCGTATGGGCCACTCCAATGGCCCGCATGAGGTATTCCCCGCATCGAGGGTAGCTACTCCCCGGCAGCGTCATGGACTCGCCGTCCGCATGGCCACAAAGACCGCATGACCACAAGGGCCGCAAACTAACCTGGAACTCTCGTAGCTCCGCATAGGCCATACAGACCTGCATAAGGTGTTATACCCCGTATTTCCGGAGTACGTACGTGAGGGAATACGTACAAAAGTTTGGCCTTAAAGTTTAGGCATGGCACATTTTTTGGGCACAACCCTCACAAAGAATCGTTTTCCGACGAAACGTTTTACACAACTCGCGTAGGATAAATTCTGGCTATGCCATTTCTAATTTTTGCGGATTTTTCCGAGAGACGAAACACTTTGGACCAACGGGAGGGCGACACTTGTCACCCTCCAATTGATGGATGTCCAATTTTGTCAAGTAGTTGGTAGGATATTTTGTGTGCAAGTTGGCTAGGTACACTTGCCCTAATCTTGGCCTTACACTTGCCTAGCACTTGGCTAAATCTTGGCCATTGGTTGGCCATCCCTTGACCTATAAATACCCCCCTTAAGATGAAGAGTTCTTCATCCACAATTACTTTCCAAGTCTAAAAATCCTCTCCTCTCCCTTAAAGCCTTTTCGTCCAAACACCTCCCCCTGGAGAAGCTTAGCAGGCTACCCACTAGCCTAGCGAAACCTACCCCTCCTTGGTAGAAAAGTTGCCTTCTAGTATTGTTATAATGCCCAAAATACCCTAGCCCAAATCCCTTAGTCCTTAGTAGAAGTTGTGAAGAACTTCTAGGGTTTTCTTGGAGCTATCGGATGTCTGACTTAGGAGCTAAGCCTTGCTCGGATCGACTTTTATCTAGGATATTATTGGGCATACCAGGGTAAATAATCCTAACCCTCTTTTGAATTAGAGAATACATCTGTAAAAGTATAAGAATAAGTATGAATACTTAGAAGGATATTAAAGAATAGAATTGGTATTATCACGATGAAGGGTTTAAAGAAGAATAATCAAAGCAGATTTACTTAGAATTTGTTTTCACTGATGAACTTGAGTAGCTCACGGGTAGGAAGTGCTGCCCAATTTTCCGTAGGATAGAGAACCCTACGCTTAGAATTGTTTTGAGTAGTGCGAGCGTTGATAGGCGTGTCGACTATTATAGGTTGATTTCTCTGCGCGACATATTCAACTTGGCGGTGGTTTTATTTGAGAAGGTATGTGATTCTTCCTAAAGCATGATATTTTAAAATATATATATGTAATGCGGTGAAGCGTACATGTGTTAACCGAATAATAACTACGGCAATGTCTTTTGACTTAAGCACGAATAATACTTACGGCAATGTCTTGCGACTTAAGCTGAATAACAAGGATCGAAAGCATTTCAAAAGAATCTTGAATCATTTTTAAACGAAGAGAACAAATTGGTTTTAAAGCGAAGCTTAAGAGTTATACTAGCTTTATGGGAAGTTAGGTATAACCACTTAAGCAAGATAAAAAAGCAGTTGCCTATGTGTTTATAACAGACTTATATTGATTTGTGAAAGAATAATAAGATGGTTTGATAAGTAGACATGATATGATGCTATGTGTGTTAGTGTCTTGTAACGTTTGTATAAGAAGTATTCTTGTTGTGCTTATGTTGTTTAACGATAAGTCGTTATGTTAGTGTAATATCACTCACCTCTTGACATATTCAGGGGTTAAGCGCCTCCGATGCGGGGTAGACTCAGCGATGCAGGACCATGATTCGAGAATACCTCATGCGGGTCGAGGACCTATGCGGAGCTACGGAGTTCGTGTTAGTGATGCGGGGTTATACCTCATGCGGTCTATGTGGCCGTGCGGACTACGAGTCGGGGCGATGCGAGGATTAGCTACCCTCGATGCGGGGTTATATACTATGCGGGCCTCTGAGAGTGGCCTATGCGGACTACGGGAGTCCAGGATTAGGCTTGCTTGGTGATACTATGGGCAATTGGCCCTGCTTCGATCATTCGCAGCCTAGAAAAGACCTGTTACAGTTTACCTATTGTTGCTCTTGTTTATGATGTGGCACTATATGCGGTTACCTTGGTTGTTTCATACATATATGTAAACTGATTTTAAAATGATATGTTTTCATTTAAGTACTTTACAGTTTCGCATACTTAGTACCTGTTGTCTTGACCTCGCCCGAAGTGCGTTCATGCCGCGGTAAGAGCGGCAGTGCTAGATCCACATCCTTAGGATCTCTTTGCATTGGTGTCGGGAGCTCCATCTTCTCCGAGGCTCTACTTTTGGTATGATCTCCTGTATTGTAGATAGTTTGTACATTCGGGGTATGGCGGGCCTGTCGCCATAGTTGTTACTTCCTTAGAAGTGCAGTAGTCTATTGTACATTTGGGATGTATCGCAAAACTTGGGTTATTTATATATATGCGAAAGGCAAGCTTTTCTTCGATTAAAGCGTGTCTCACTTTACTCTGTTTCATGTCTTGTGTTTATATTCGTGATTACTCGATGTATGACTACTTGGGTGCGGGTAAGGCACGATCCACGGACCGGAATGGGTCGTGACAAAAGTGGTATCGAGCGATTAATCCTCGGAAAGTGTCTACAGACCGTATCTAGTAGAGTCTTGATTATCGGTGTGTTGTGCACCACACCAATAATCAGGAGGCTATAGGATATTTAGGATTGGTTTTCATTCTTCTCATTCTGAGATCGTGCCTTAGAGCTGTGTTATAAGTCGGACCCTTCTAACGTATCCTTTTTTCTGTAACAGTTATGCCTCCACGTAAGGCAACCCGGGCCCAGAAGGGCAAGGCAGCCGAGGGAGCTGCTAGTGGGACACCTAGAGTCACGAGGGCTCGGGACCAGTCTATACCAGAGACGGCGAGTTCTACGACGCCGCCGACCCCAGGAGGGTTTAGGGCCGTAGCAGCGGCTGATGAGACCACAGTACCTACACCTCGGTCCACGGCTGGAGCGGATGAGATGGGTTCTGAGAGATGGCGATTCTGGCGGGATCGTGGCGAACATGAGGACAGTGGATCGGCGATTCGATCCAGCCCGATCGTACGTGGTTCACCCAGGCGAGAGTTTGAGGCTACGAGACTTCTGAGTTGTAGCCGCGAGTTTTCTGGTCGAGGCCGGAGGATGATCGCGGGAGTTCATCCGTCGACTCTGAGAGGATTTTGAGAGTGATCAGGGCGTCGGAGACCGAGTCCGTGATTTTTGGTTCACATAGGCTGCGTGATACCGCAGTCGATTGGTTTGATTCGTGGGAGTTATCCCGGGGAGAGCACGCGTCCCCAGCTACTTGGGATGAGTTCTCAGAGGCTTTCCTCACTCACTTCTTGCCTCGCGGATGAGGAGGCGCGGTGATAGATTTTTCTGAGGCGAGAGAGGGGCCTTGTCGGGAGTACAATGTCGAGTTTGATTCATTGGCTCGATATGTCCCGGCGTTAGTAGCGATATGGAGGATAGGGTGCACCGCTACGTCACGGGCTAGATGATTATATGGCGAAGTCAGTGCGGGTGTTTCTCTTGGTAGGGTATGGACATTACCGCGTGCGAGCTCATGCTCTTGGATGCGAGGCGTAGAGGCAAGCGGGTTGTGACGGCGAAGAAGACCGGGGCGGCGGTCTTTTGGTGGCTATCGTGGTGGCGGCCTCGGCGGCGATCTGGATGCACCACGGCCGGCTGAGCACTCCTGCACCGTCTCGGCCTGGCCAGTTATTCGAGGCGGACCGGGGCCCAGGACTTGAGCGTCAGGCGGCGAAGTGCGGCCGTCGGGACCACCCCGCCGGTGTGGCGTCGGTAGATCCCACGGGAGTTGTGGTGCTGCTACGGAGCTTGTTTGATTGTGGCCAGCGAGGTCACTATCACGGCCCGTCGGACCAAGGCGATCTTGATAGTAAGTCGACTACGAGTTCTTTCGTGGTCTTCTTCATCCCGGCCTACTCGCCGGAGGGCAAGGTACTCATGGGCGATGGAGTCGCGGCAGGTCGTGGCGGGTCCCGATTCTAGCGGTCCTCGAACCGCATTTATGCCTTGTCCGGCCGGCGGGATCGGGAGGCCTCGCGATGTCGCCACAGTACCTTATCGGTTCTGGGTTTGATGTTTATGCCTTGATAGATCGGGTTCTACTCTGTCTATATATCTCCCTTGTTGCTAGTAGGATAGGGATATAGCACGAGTCCATAGACCGCTTTCGAGTAGCTACGCCGATGGGTGATTCGGTGGTAGCTCGGCGGGTATATAGGGCTTGTCTGTGACCATTCTGATCGTCGGACCCTGGCCGACTTGATAGAGTTGGAGATGATTGACTTCGACGTGATCATGGGGATGGATTGGCTAGCTTCTTGCTACGCCAATGTGAAGCTGAGAGAGAAAGTAATGCGGTTCGATTTCACGAGGCCGGTTGTTGAGTGGGAGGAGCACGGTATCGTAGAGGTAGGTTTATTTCCTACCTCGAGGCTAGGAAGATGGTGCGAGAAAGGGTATATCTACCATCTCGTTCGGGTGTTTGATCTGAAGGCTGCGGTACCAGATTTTCCGTCGATTCGGTGGTCGAAGAGTTCCCAGGCGTGTTTCAGGCGACCTCCGGGTATCCTCCCGAGAGAGATTGAGTTTGTATAGACATATTGCGGACACTCGGCCTATTTCCATTCCGCCATCTGAGAATGGCACTGCCGAGTTGAGAGAGTTGAAGAGATCGGCAGGGATTTCTTTGGAGAAGGGCTTCATCGTGCCTAGTGTTTCTCCCAGGAGCGCGGTATTGTTCGTGAAGAAGAAGGGCGGGGCGCTGCGCATGTGTGTTGATCTGACGGTGAACAAGGTGACCATTAAAACGAATACCCCTTCCGTGATTGATGATTTGTTCGACCCGGTTGCGAGTGCGAGATGTTTCTCCAAGATTGATCTACGGTCGGGCTATCATCAGTGCAGTCGAGAGATGTGGATGTCCCTAGATTGCATTCGGACCGTGCGGGCATTATGAGTTGGTCATGTCTTTTGGGTTGACCAATGCTCGTGGTATTCATGGATTTGATGAACCGAGTGTTCAAACCATTCTTGGACACGTTGTGATAGTGTTCATCGATGATATCTTGGTTTATTCTCGCTTAGAAGCGGGAGCATGCGGAGCATTTGAGGCTGTCTTGTGATTCTCGAGACCGTATGTCGCCAAGTTTTCCAAATGTGAGTTTTGGTTAACTTCGGTGGCTTTTCTTGGGCATATTGTGGGGCGATGGTATTGGTAGATCTGGCAAGATCGAGCGATCGAGTTGGCCTAGACCTGCTACTCCGCGAGAGGTTCGCGATTTTACGGGCCTTGCGAGTTATTATTGGCGGTTCGTAGAAGTTTGCTTCTATCTACGCACCATTGACTAGGTGACTCGAGCGGCCAAGTTTGATGGTGATGCTTGTGGCGGGGTTTCGATTCTTTGAAAGAGGCGATGGCGCCCGTTCTTACTCTTCCGGAGGTCGAGCGGTTATGTTGTGTATTGCGATCGTCGGGCATCGGGTTGGGATGTGTGTTGATGCGGCATGGCAAGGTTATAGCGTATGCATCCGGCGGTGAAGAAACACGGAGGAACTACCCGCGCGATTTGGAGTTGGCGTGGTGATTCACGCCTTGAAGATCTGGAGGCACTATTTGTATGGGGTTCATGTGGATATTTATACAGACCACAAGAGCCTCGGTATATCTTCGGCCGAGAGGAGTGAACTTACGGCGAGAGCGGTGGTTAGAGTTGCTTAAGGATTACGATGTTGATATCTGTACCACCGGGAAAGCAATGTTGTGGCGGATGCTCTTAGTCGTAGGTCGATGAGAGCCTATCGGATGTGCGGCTAGAGAGGAGAGACATGGTTCGTGATTTGCATCGATTAGCGAGCCTTGGTGTCCGCTTGATTGATTACGATAGCGGTGGGGTTCGAGTTCGTGAGGTTGTCGAGTCTTCCATCGTCGAGAGGTAAAGAGGCAATTCGAGATCCGATTTTGACACGTTATCGTGTCTGACTCTTCGTGAGGAAAGGGTCCTTTTGAGGTAGCACGATGGGGTGCTAAGGTTTGGCGAGTTGTGTGTTCCGGATGTTTGAGGACTTGGCAAGAGTTCTTGGGAAGCACCTGGTAGCGGCGTTACTCTATCCGTCGAGTTCGACCAAGATGTACCACGACCTTAGATCGTGTATTGGTGGGATGGCTTGAAGAGGGCGTTGCGAGTTCGTAGCTCGGTGCGTGTTGTCGGCGGTGAAGGTAGAGCACGAGCACGGTGGTTTTATTCTGACGATAGAGATCCCGACACGGAAGTGGGAGGTGATCAACATGGACTTCATCACGTGATTACCTCGCTCGGAGGAGACATGATTCTATATGGGTTATCGTCGACGGTGTGAAATCAGCCCACTTTCTTCCGTCGGGGCGACTTTTCGGTGAGGATTATGCGGACTTTATATCAGAGATCGTCGATCGCATGGAGTCCTATTTCGATCATATCGGATAGAGCCCGGTTCTGACTAACTTACGGAGGTCTTTCGGAGGGTTTAGGGGCGGTGAACTGAAGTCGCATTCCATCCACGACGGAGCGGGCGGCGAGCGCACTATCCGGACTCAGAGGATATCTTTGCGAGTCCGTGTTATCGACCGAGGGTAGTGGGAGGATCATTTGCCTCTAGTTGAGTTTGCATACAATAATAGCTACCACTCGGTATTCGGATGGCGCCTTATGAGGCCTTGTATGGGAGGAAGTGCGGATCACCTATAGGTTGGTTCGATGTGGGCGAGTGCGGCTAGTGGGACGATTTGGTGCGTGAGCGATGGATAAGGTGAAGTTTATCCGAGAGAGGTTCTTGGCTCGAGTCGGCGAAGTCATATGCAGATCATCGTCGTCGGCATCGGAGTTCGAGGTTCATGATTGGGTTTTCTAAAGGTGTCACCCATGAAGGGTGTGATGAGATTCGGGAAGAAGAAACTTCGGCCCAAGGTACATTGGACCGTTTGATTGTCCGCGAGGTAGGCAAGGTTGCCTATGAGTTGGATCTGCCGTCCGTCGGAGGCGGTCGTCGGTTTTTCACGTATCTATGCTGAGGAGATGTATCGGGGATCCATCTAGGGTACACCCGATTGACGATGTCCAGGTGACCGAGGGGTTATCGTATGAGGAGATTCCCATAGCGATAATCGATCGTCAGGTTAGGCGTCTGCGGACGAAGGACGTGGCTTCCGTCAAAGTCTTGTGGCGGAACGAGCTCAGGGAGGAGATGACGTGGGAAGCTGAGGAGGACATGAGGCAGAAGTATCCTCACCTATTCCCCACACCTCCAGGTAATTCACTTTCCTACTTGTAAATCTTCATTATCGTTTATGCCTAAGTGTTGTTCTGTGGCCGTGTGTGGCATTTGCAACTGTTTAAGTTATGAAGAATCTTATCGTTAACTGTCTTGGGAAGGAACATTCGGGACGAATGTTTCTAAGGAGGGGAGAATGTTATACCCCGTATTTCCGGAGTATGTACGTGAGGGAATACGTACAAAAGTTTGGCCTTAAAGTTTAGGCATGGCACGTTTTTTGGGCACAACCCTCACAAAGAATCGTTTTCCGACGAAACGTTTTACACAACTCGCGTAGGATAAATTTCGGCTATGCCATTTCTAATTTTTGCGGATTTTTCCGAGAGACGAAACACTTTGGACCAACGGGAGGGCGACACTTGTCACCCTCCAATTGATGGATGTCCAATTTTGTCAAGTAGTTGGTAGGATATTTTGTGTGCAAGTTGGCTAGGTACACTTGCCCTAATCTTGGCCTTACACTTGCCTAGCACTTGGCTAAATCTTGGCCATTGGTTGGCCATCCCTTGACCTATAAATACCCCCCTTAAGATAAAGTGTTCTTCATCCACATTTACTTTCCAAGTATAAAAATCCTCTCCTCTCCCTTAAAGCCTTTTGGTCCAAACACCCCCTTTGGAGAAGCTTAGCGAGGCTACCACTAGCCTGGCAGAAACCTACCCCTTCCCTTGGTAGAAAAGTTGCCTTCTAGTATTGTTATAATGCCCAAAATACCTAGCCCAAATCCTTAGTCCTTAGTAGAAGTTGTGAAGAACTTCTAAGGTTTTCTTGGAGCTATCGGGCGTCTGACTTAGGAGCTAAGCCTTGCTCGGATCGACTTTTATCTAGGATATTATTGGGCTTACCGAGGTAAATAATCCTAACCCTCTTTTGAATTAGAGAATACATACTGTAGAAGTATAAGAATAAGTATGAATACTTAGAAGGATATTAAAGAATATAATTGAACTGTTATCACAGTAGAAGGGTTTAAAAGAAGAATAATCAAAGCATACTTACTTAGAATTTGTTTTCCTGATGAACTTGAGTAGCTCACGGGTAGGGAAGTCTGCCCAATTTTCCGTAGGATAGAGAGCCCTCTGCTTAGAAGTTTTGAGTAGTCGAGCGTTGATAGGCGTGTCGACTATTATAGGTTGATTTCTCTGCGCGCGACATATTCAACTTGGCAGGTGGTTTTCGATGAGAAGGTATGTGATTCTTCCTAAAGCATGATATTTTAAAATATATATGTAGTACGGTAGACGTACATGTGTTAACTGAATAATAACTACGGCAATGTCTTTTGACTTAAGCCTGAATAATACTTACGGCAATGTCTTGCGACTTAAGCCTGAATAACAAGGATCTGAAAGCATTTCAAAAGAATACTGAATCATTTTTAAACAGAAGAGAACAAATTGGTTTTTAAAACAGAAGCTTAAGAGTTATACTAGATTTATGGGAAGTTAGGTATAACCACTTAAGCAAGATAAAAGAAACAGTTTGCCTATGTGTTTATAACAGACTTATATTGATTTGTGAAAAGAATAATAAGATGGTTTGATAAGTAGACATGATATGATGCTATGTGTGTTAGTGTCTTGTAACGTTTGTATAAGAGAGTATTCGTGTTGTGCTTATGTTGTTTAACGATAAGCTGTTATGTTATTGTAATATCACTCACCTCTTGACATATTACCGGGGGTTAAGCTGCCCTCCGTCTGGGGGTAGACTTCGGTGATGCAGGACCATGATTCGAGAATACCTCATGCGGGTCCAGGGGACCTATGCGGAGCTACGGGAGTTCCAGGTTAGTGATGCGGGGTTATACCTCATGCGGTCTATGTGGCCATGCGGACTACGAGTCCAGGACGATGCCGAGGAATAGATACCCTCGATGCGGGGTTATATACCCTATGCGGGCCTATGTGAGTGGCCTATGCGGACTACGGGAGTCCAGGATTAGGCTTGCTTGGTGATACTACGGGCAATTGGCCTGCTTGATCATTCGCGACCTAGAAAAGACACATTCTGATTTACCTATTGTTGCTCTTGTTTATGATGTAGCACTATGCGGTTACCTTGGTTGTTTCATACATATATGTAAACTGATTTTAAAATGATATGTTTTCATTTAAGTACTTACGATTTCGCATACTTAGTACTGTTATCTTGACCTCGCCCGAGGCTGCGTTAAATGCAGCGGTAAGAGCGGCAGTGCTAGATCCACATCCTTAGGATCTCTTTGCATTGGTGTCGGGAGCTCCATCTTCTCGGAGGCTCTACTTTTGGTATGATCTCCCCGTATTGTAGATAGTTTGTACATTCAGGTATGGCGGGGCCACTGTCGCCATAGTTGTTTACTTCCTTAGAGGTGCAGTAGTCTATTGTACATTTGGGATGTAGCGCAAAACTTGGGTTATTTATATATATGCCGAAAGGCAAGCTTTTCTTCAGTTAAACTGTGTCTCACTTTACTACTGTTTCATGTCTTGTGTTTATATTCCGCTGATTACTCTGATGTATGACTACTTGGGTGCCCGGGTAAGGCACCAGTCACGGACCCCGGAATGGGTCGTGACATAAGGTATTCTCGAATCATAGGTCACTAGACCCGCCTGAGTCTACCGCGTGGAGGCGACAACCTCCGGAAACAAGTCAAGGTGAGTGGTATAATTCCAACATAACGGCTGATCGTTAAACAACTTTAAGCGCAATCGAGGGAAAACCCCCTTTACACAAAACATCACAAGATACTAACACACGTAGCATCCTAGCATGTTTACTTATCAAATCAACAAGAAAGTATTACAAGGCTATCACAAACCAACACAATCAAGTTATACACACAAGGTACATTCTAATATATGATTAACCAGGTCGGGTATCTATTCCCAAAGTACTTCATACATTATCTTTTAAAAGATACGTTACGTTTACAAAAGTCACACAATACGTAGTATATGAAAATAGAGTGATTATCTTTTGAAGTAAATCAAAACACTTCTCTTAGAAATCAAGTAACAACATTCTTTTCCAAATGTTTGAGTTTGCCTAATTTCAATTACTCAAGTTTCTCATTTTGAAAGGATTCGTAGTACATAATTTTAATCACTTAATGATATAATTCTCCATTAAAATAAATATTAGAAACATATCTATGATACGTTAGTAGGTTATTCTTGTTTATAACAATCTTATTTAATCGGCCATGATCTAGGAAATGTAACATCATTTTGTCTCATCTTAGTTTCTATGCGGATGGAAGTTTCTCTGGTTTTACTAATACATTATTAGTCAAAACATTTCCCTTTATTAAGCGCTGTGGTTTGTTCGATACTTATTCTGATTTCCGAAATCAGTAAAACATTATTGCTTTTAAAATCAAGTACTCATTACTCGCGAATGAGGTTTTACAACATTTTTAACAAAATGTTAATTACCAAGTAAAACAAGTTAAGTCTCTTATCTTTAAGATTAAGCCTCTTAACTTTTAAAATCAGTAAACCATTCTCTTTACCTCTCTTAAAACGTTATACCTAACTTCCCATAAAGCTAGTATAACTCTTCTTTATTATCACACATCAAGTCAGTTACCTTTTAAAACCACAAAGCATTTTACACGTATGCGTCTAGTACTACATAGTTATACACATATCATGCTAGAAAAGGTAGGAAGAGGTTCACATACCTCGCGACGATTATCGACTAATAGCAAAACGCTCCAAGTACCTAAAACCGTCGGCTACTCCTTAAGCCAAGTAGATCGCGCCACGCATGGTACTTCAACCTATAAGGCCACAAGGCGCTTATTAACATCTAGGTCTAATCGTAGAACATTCTACAGAAAATTAGGCTCAAGTCCGCCCCTCACGTCCGCAAATGGGAGGGTGCCAAGTGGCGCCCTCTTGTTGGTCCAACACGTTTCGTCTCTCGGAAAAATCCGCAAAAATTAAAAATGACATAGCCGGATTTTCCGCGCAAGTGTGTAAAACGTTTCGTCGAAACACGACTCTAACCGGGTGTTGTGCACAAAATATTTCGGCCAAGCCACTTTAAAGTCCAACTTTTCTACGTACGTCCTTACGTACATACTCTGGAAATACGGGGTATAACATTCTCCCCTCCTTAGAAACATTCGTCCCGAATGTTCCTTCTAAGTCTCAAAACAAACGCGCGCCCGAAGATAGTCTTCACTACTATACTTACGAGAACAATCACCTTGCGTAGCCCACGAAACACTCGCGCAAATACCTCTATCAAGTCCACGAGAAACACCTCTAACATCACCACCAATACCTCTCGGGGTTCTAAAATGTACTTCTTTCGCACTTCTCTTTACAAAAGAAATGATCACATCTATGCTCGCCATACATGCTCGCTTCTTCCTTTACGTATCGTACCTTGCTTGTACACTCGAACTCTTACCACATTTCTGTTACTGCTTCAGTTTCCAAAACTCGGGGTTACTATCTCTAACGTGGTCATCATTAACTGGGAACACTCTGGATGGATCTCCGATACTTTTCTGCACATAGCAACACGAAAGACCGGACGTACTGCCTCCTAAGTCGGACGGCAAATGCTAACATATAGGCAACCTGGCCTATCCCTCACATGAACTCAAAAGGCCCAAAGTAACTCGGGCTAAGTTTCCTCTGTTTTTCCAAAACTCGTCACACCCTATCCGGGGTGGTACCCTCAAGAAGACCGACCGTCAACCTGAACTCTAAGCGTCGTCGCCGCTTATCCGCACGATTTCTCTGAGCTGCCAAAAACCTCTTCTAGATAAGCCTCACCCTATCCACAGTCTGTTGGAACAAGCCTGAACCAACTATCTGAACCTTGCCAACATCGAACCAATCGACCGGCAACTTACACTTCCGCCCTGCAAGGCGTCATAAAGCGACATCCGAATACTGAAATGGTAGCTACTAAAACACTCCCTCAACAGGAGACAACAATCCTTCTGACTACCCGAAATCCACACACCGCCCGAGGCGAATACGATCTGGAGACTCGCGAGTTCCTAATCCTGCTGGTAAAACTTCGAGAAAAAGCAGTAGTAACACGGGCTCGACTGCGTCATAAGGTAAAGGTAGGCACCGTGCGACCTTACAACCTTTACGATATAACGCCTCGCAACATACCACCGAGTACACGGTTTGGACTAAAAGATAAGACGGGCTGACCTCATCGGCCCGACTACTGATTGAACGCATCCACGAACTCGTACGTTGGTTAACTAAACTTGGGCCTAACACCCTCATAACCCTAACACAAAGCGGGACCACCCCAAACTGACCCCACCACCATACAGGCCGCGGTTTGACCCGCAACGTGGCCTCAACCCGACCCGGCAACGCGCAAGACACTAGCTCCCCGAACCGGAAAACTCTCACTAATCACGTTACGAAAACCTAGCGGTCTTCTTAGCTCAACTACCCTCTTTCATACCACACTACTCAGGGACTTATCCCACAACCATAGCTCACGTGCACTATGCACTCCTATAAGGGTCAAACATAAACATACGTCTTTTACTCGAGATGGCCTTACCTCTAAGGTCTCTACGTATAAAACTCTAAGGCTCACACCTTCTCTATCCCCCAAATCTTACTTGGTTAACTAACCATGATTTCCTAATCACAATTTACACCATGTTATCTGAACATAACACTTAAGGTATACTCACCTTATCACATATACCAAACTCTAGAGGGTTAAAGATCTATCTGTATTTACTGCTTCACTCCCCTTAGTCGTTCTAATCAAACCTGCCCCGTAGGGCGCATAGCTAAGGGAGGTGACGAACTACCCACCGATCCTAAAGGCTGAGTCCTCCTACTAGGACACCCATTCGACACATGGCCCTGACGGCCGCCGGTAATACGAGCACCAACAAAAAGACGACGTTCCCCGGGATGACGTCTGTCACACTGTGAACACTGGGAAAAATCGAATCGGTGGTGGAACTACGTGTAGTGTGAACGGAAGCTCTGGAGCTCGACCAACTCCTGCATACCGAGCGTCCCCGAAATCGTGGAGGACCTTTCTGCACCGTGGATGTGCATAATCTAATCTATTTGGTGAGGTGACTCGACTCGAAGTTGCCAGGACCTTTACGTCACGGCCTCTCTCGTCGCCCGTTAACCCGTCGATCTCACGTTTCTTGGCTGCCGCGCCCGCATACGTGCCATGCTCAAGCCTAACTGAAGAATTACTCTCGCGCAACCCTTTCTAAGATATTCATCCAGACTCGCGGTACATCGGTATACTCTCTGGTAGCCAAATCCATAACTAGTAACAGGGTTGTCTCTTCGCACTCTATATTCTCTGTTTCGATCGTGGGCCCGAAGGTTCAAAGGTCATGGCGCGATGAGGCTGCCGCGTAGTGCTAAACTCTCTGGGTGGTGACGTAGCATAACTCCCGACGAAGCACCTAACTCGGTGATGGTTGGGCTGTGCCCTCGTAACCTCATACTCTACTCGCGGCTCCTCGACGCCTTGCCCCTGGGCGGGTTGCCTACGCGGAGGCATAGCGGTAGGAAAGAAATCGTGAGAGGTCCAACTTACAACACGGCTCTAAGGCACGATCTCGAGTGAGAAGAATAGAAACCAATCCTAAATATCCTATAGCCTCACGATTATTGGTGTGGTGCACAACACGCGATAATTAAGACTCTCTTGGATACGGTGCGTAGACACTTTCCGAGGATTAATCGCTCGATACCACTTTTGTCACTTTGCGTGAGTCTCACTCAGGAGACCCAACAAATGGTACCGGGCTGCTTGCGATCCCATACACACGGACGTGCCATCAGAGAGCCACGGTTCGGTGCATTCCGTGGTAGAGGCTCGCCTCTTTATACGCTCGGCCGAAGGAGGTCGATCTGCAAGTACCAAGTATGTGGCCCGAAAAATCACGTAAATGAAATCATAGTAGTCTATATAAAGCGGGAGACATGTATGATAACCAAACTACGATTCCATGATAATTAGCGATCATGTCAAGTCGGGGACTCACGCCTCAAGTCATCACTCAAATATAACAATGGGTCTCACGCCCACAACATCAATCATGCAGTGGCATACCTTACGCTGGCGGTCTTATGATATAATCACGCAAGAAGTACACATGAACACGTGTCCACGTGTCATCATAAAAAGCATGCGGGTAAATGCGAAGGCATAGCCGACTACTAAAACCACCGTACAAACAAGGTCGTAAAGCGTATCATGAGATCTGTCTAGGCCGTCACATGATCAAAGGCGGCCACTCGCGCGATATCTAATGTCGCGCGTCTAGCCACTGGAACTTCCCATAGCTCGCGTGGGCCACTCCAATGGCCCGCGTGAGGTATTCCGCGTCGGTAGCTACTCCCCAAACGTCTGGACTCGCCGTCGCGTAGCCAAAGACCGCGTGACCACAAGCGCAAACTAACATGGAACTCGTAGCTCGCATAGGCCATACAGACTGCATAAGGTATTCTCGAATCATAGGTCACTAGACCGCTGAGTCTACCCGCGTGGAGGCAGCTTAACCTCCGGAAACAAGTCAAGGTGAGTGGTATAATACCAACATAACGGCTTATCGTTAAGCAACTTTAAGCGCAATCGAGGGAAAACCCCCTTTACACAAAACATCACAAGATACTAACACACGTAGCATCCTAGCATGTTTACTTATCAAATCAACAAGAAAGTATTACAAGGCTATCACAAACCAACACAATCAAGTTATACACACAAGGTACATTCTAATATATGATTAACCAGGTCGGGTATCTATTCCCAAAGTACTTCATACATTATCTTTTAAAAGATACGTTACATTTACAAAAGTCACACAATACCCGTAGTATATGAAAATAGAGTGATTATCTTTTTGAAGTAAATCAAAACACTTCTCTTCGTAAAATCAAGTAACAACATTCTTTTCCAAATGTTTCAGGTTTGCCTAATTTCAATTACTCAAGTTTCTCATTTTCGAAAGGTTTCGTAGTTCATAATTTTAATCACTTAATGATATAATTTTCCTTTAAAAGCAATTTGAGAAACATATATGCGATCATTGAGTAGGTTATTCTTGTTTATAACAATCTTATTTAAGCAGCCATGATCTAGGAAATGTAACATCATTTTGTCTCATCTTAGTTTCTATGCAGATGGAAGTTTCTACTGGTTTTACTAATACATTATTAGTCAAAACATTTCCCTTTATTACTCCCCGGGATAGCTCCCACGAATCAAACCAGTCGACGGCAGTATCACGCAGCCGATGCGAACCTAAGACCACCGACTCGGTCTCCGAAGCCTTGATCACTCTCATGATCCGCTGTAACTATCGAATGAACTCCTGTGGATCATCCCCAGGCCTCAACCCATAGAACTCTGGCGGGCTACAACTCAGAAAGTCCCGTAACCTCAAACTATCCGATCTCGGGTGAACCATGGGTACTACTGGAACTGCTGCGTCCAGCCTATCCTCATGTATTGCCACTATCACGGCCGATAAGCGGGCCGTCTCTTTGTACCCCAACTCATGCTCCGGTGTGGGTGGAGGCTCAGTCTTGTGGTCTCGGCAGACCAGCTGCGCCCTAAACTCTCTTTGAAATTTGGTGGCGTCGCAAAACTTGCCGTCTGAAGCACTATCTCAGGTAATGACTGGGCCTGTGCCCCCGTACTCCTCTGTATCATACTAGTAGCTCCCCATGCCTTGCCCATCCAGGCGGGTTGCACTGCGAGGCATAAGCGGTAAAAATGAAATACGTCGGAGGGTCCAACTTATAACACACTCTAAGGCACGATCTCGTAATGAGAAGAATGAAACCAATCCTAAATGTCTTGCGACCTCACGATTATAGATGTGGTGCACACACCGATAATCAAGACTACTGCTAGAACGCGGTGCGTAGACACTTTCAGAGATTAAGCGTTACGATACCACTTTTGTCACGACCGATCCGGGCGTGGTAGTGCCTACCGGGCACCACAGTGATACGTCATCGAGTAACGTGGAATATAAAACAATACATGAAACAATATGAAGTGAGAAAGCAGTTTATCGAGAAAAATTGCCGCCCGGCATATATATATAAAAAAATCTTGAGCGATTACATCCCTTTTACAAACCACACTTGATTACTCTGGACCTCTAGAATGTAACAACACCTATGACGGGACGGGCCCGCCATACCACAGATGTACAAGAACCTACAACTCGGAAACATGCAAGATAAGCCTCGAGAAAGCGGAGCTTCCCAATCTGTTGGCGTGATCCATGGCGAGGATCAACAAGCGATATACCTCTACTGCGGCATGAACGCAGCCCGAAGGAGGTCGATCTGGCAGTACCAAGTATGTGAAACTGAAAAATACTGTAAATGAAATCATAACAGTCTAAAATAAAACAGGAGACATGTATGATAACAAAACTACAGTTCACAACATAAAAACAGTCATGTCAAATAAGGGACTCACGCCCTCAAAGTCATCCCTCATGCAGTGGAACTCGCCGCCAGCTCTTGGCGATCTAGGTATAAATCGTGTGATACGTATAACATGTCTCGGCCCATACCATGGGACTCGAGGTGGAATCGTGTGAAATACATGTCTCGGCCCATCTCATGGGACTCGATAGGAATCGTATGGAATACATGTCTCGGCCCATCTCATGGGTCTCGATAGGAATCGTACATGTCTCGGCCCATCTCATGGGACTCGATAGGAATCGTACATGTCTCGGCCCATCTCATGGGACTCGATAGGAATCGTACATGTCTCGGCCCATCACATGGGACTCGATAGGAATCGTACATGTCTCGGCCCATCTCATGGGACTCGATATGAATCATACATGTCTCGGCCCATCTCATGGGACTCGATAGGAATCGTACATGTCTCGGCCCATCTCATGGGACTCGATAGGTGTTATACCCCGTATTTCCAAAGTATGTACGTGAGGACGTACGTATAAAAGTTTGAACTTTAAAGTAGGCTTGGATGAAAATATTTTGTGCACAACACCCGATTAGAATCGTTTTTCGACGAAACGGTTTACACAACTTGCGAAGGGAAAATTCCGGCTATGTCATTTAGTATTTTTGCGGATTTTTACGAGAGATGAAATGTTTTGGACCAACGAGAGGGCGACACTTGTCACCCTCAAGTTGGTGGAGTGTGGGACGGCAATGGGACGATTTGAGGGTCAAGGGTTGGTAGGATATTTTGTGATATTTGTGTGGTAGATGGATAAGGTACACATGGATGAATCTTGACCCTACACTTGCCTTGCACTTGGCAAGATCTTGGCCATTGGTTGGCCATGGCTTGACCTATAAATACCCCCTTAGTTGAAGACATTTCTTCATCCACAAAAATTTCCTAAGTCTAAAAATCCTCCCCCCCTCTTCTTGTGTTCTCGTCCTAGCCTCCCCCTCCCCCCTTTGTGAGGCCCCTTGGCCGAGAGTCCCCTCCCCCTTGGCCAAGAGTACCCCCCCTCCTAGTGGGGTTGGCCGAGGGGTACACACTCCCCCTTTGTGGTGTTGTCTCGTATAAATACACCCCCCTCTTGGTAGAAATACTCTCCTAGTATTGTTACTATACCAAAATACCTTGGCCCAAATACCTTGTAGTATTCCAAGGTTACACTTATACGAAAAGCCCAGAAATACTATTATACTTCCCTTCAGTCACAAAAACAAAACCCTAAGGAAAATCTCCATAGTTGGTTGGAGTATTAAGAAGAAGTTGCGTAGAACTTCTAAGGGTTATTTGGAGCGGGTTGGAGCACCCGGAGTAGGAGCTAAACGTTGCTCAGGATCGACATTAAACTTGGATAACTTTTGGCTTATCGAGGTAAATACTCTTGCCCTTATATTGTAATTGGAAATTACATACTATAGTTTTATAGAAATGAATATAAGATTCATAGAAGAGAATTGAACTGTAATAGAAGGATATTACAGAAAAGACTTGAATTGGAATCGCATCAGAAGAATAATCTACAGAGTAGTCTAGTCATTGATAGACTTGTATAACCTTTATAGGTTGAATGATCTGCGAGTAGCATGTTCTACTTGGAAGGTGGACAAGGCTAGCCGGGTTATAACCGTGGAGCGTTTTGCTAATAGTCGATAATCGTCGCGAGGTATGTGATTCTTCCTATACTCTTGAGCATGATATTTTAAAGTATATATATAGTACGGTAGACGTACGCGTGTTAACTGAATAATAATTACGACAATATCTTTTGACTTAAGCCTGAATAATACTTACGGCAATGTCTTTTGACTTAAGCATGAATAATAAGAATCTTGAAGTACTTCAAAAGAATACTGAATCATTTTTAACAGAAGAGTAATACTTGGTTTTAAAACTTAAGAGTTATACTAGCTTTATGGGAAGTTAGGTATAACGGCTTAAGAAAGATAAAAAGAATGGTTTATTAATTTTAGAAGTTAAGAGACTTGATCTTAAAACATAAGAGACTTGACTTAAAAGAATTAATATGAATTTTGTTAATAAGTGTGAAACCTCATTCTTTGAGTAATGGTACGTGGTTTTTAAAATGGGATAATGTTTTACTGATTTCGAAAATCAGAATAAGTATCGAGCAAACCACTGCAGCGTTAATAAAGGGAAATGTACTGACTAATTAATGTATTATTAAAACCAGTAGAAACCTCCATCTGCATAGAAGCTAAGATGAGACAAAATGATATTACATTTCCTAGATCATGGCTGCTGTAATAAGATTGTTATAAACAAGAATAACCTGCTCACATATAAGGCATATGTTTCTCAAATCGTTTTAAAGGAGAATTATATCATTAAGTGATTAAAACTATGAACTACGAAACCTTTCGAAAATGAGAAACTTGAACATTTGAAATTAGGCAAACTTGAACGTTTGAAAAATAATGTTGTTACTTGATTTTACAAAGGGAAGTGTTTTGGTTTACTTAAAAAGATAGTCACTCTATTATATACTACGTATTGTATGACTACAATGAAAAGCAGATCTTTTAAAGAGTTAATGTATGAAGTACTTTGGGGATAGATACGAACTTGTTAGCATAAAGTACCTTGTGTGAATAACTTGATTGTGTTGGTTTGTGACCTTGTAATACTTTCTTGTTGATTTGATAAGTAAACATGTTAGGATGCTACGTGTGTTAGTATCTTGTGGTTGTTGTGTAAGGGGTCATTCTTGTTGTGCTTACGTTGTTAAGCGTTAAGCGGTTATCTTATTATTGTATCACATACCCTCGACTTATTATCCAGGGCTTGCCACCGTTGATGCGGTCTATACGGCTATGCGGTCTGTGAGACTATGCGGGCGGCGGTATGCTCGAGATTGATCATTCCGGTGTTTAGCCCGATCGGGGATGCCCTATGCGGTCCGTGGGACTATGCGGTCTATTGAGACTATGCGGTGCGGGAGTCGGGAGAATGCAGGGGTTGGCTACCGTCGCGAGGAATACCTCATGCAGTGCGTGTGTGACTATGCGGATGCGGAGTCGAGATTAGGCACGCATAATGATACTATGGGCGATTGGCCTTGCCCGATCATTCGCGGCCTAGAAAAGACCCGATTCTGATATATCTGTTTTGCTCTTGTTTATGTTGTGGCACTATGTGCGATTTAAGCGGTGTATTTGCAAATGATTTTAGATACTTGATTTCATTTGATACTTTACGATTTCACATACTTAGTACTGTTGTCGACCTCCTTCGGGTGCGTTCATGCCGCGAGTTGAGGTACACCGATCGTTGATCCTAGATCTCGTGGTCACGATTCGGCGTTGGAAGCTCCGTTTCTCGGAGGCTTATCGATGGTATAGTCCCGTGTCATAGTAGGTGCTTACATTCGGGGTATGGCGGGGCCTGTCCGCCATTATTGTCATGTCACTCTTAGAAGTGCATGAAATGCTTGTTGTGGCGGCCGTAAAAGGGATATGTATTCGGATTTAAGTTTTATATATATCGAAAGGCAAGTTTTCTCAGACATCGTTTCTTACTTAATATTTTCATGTCTTGTTTTATGTTCGTGATTTCTCGATGTATGGCTACTTGGGTCCCGGGTAAGGCACGATCACGGGCCGGTTCGGGTCGTGACAAAAGTGGTATCGAGCGATTAATCCTCGGAAAGTGTCTACAGCAAGTATCGATGAAGTCTTGATTATCGGTGTGTTGTGCACCACACTAATGTCGTGAGGCTATAGGATATTTAGGATTGGTTTCCATTCTTCTCACTCTGAGATCGTGCCTTGAGTGTGTTATAAGTTGGACCCTCTCACGTATTTCTTTCCCACCGTTATGCCTCGCGTAGGCAAACCCGCCCGGGAGGCAAAGCGGCCGAGAGGCTGAGTAGAAACAGAGGGTTACTAGGACACAGCCCAATCATCACAGGTGGTGCTTCATTTAGGGAGTTCTGCGGCGTCACGGCCCAAGAGTTTAGCCGCGGCGGCAGCGGTGCCTCTGCGACCTTGATATATGAACGCCCGGTTCCACGATCGGGAAAGCAGAGAATATAGATTGCAGAAGCGACCTGTTACTAGCGATGGATTTGGCTACGGAGAGTATACCGATGTACCGCGAGTCTTGATGACTATCTAAGAGAGGTTGTACAAAGTAATTCTTGATTAGGCTTGAGCATGGCACGTATGCGGGCTTATGCGCAGCGAGCCAAGCGTAGAGATCGACGGGTTAACCAGGCGAGAAGGGGCGAGCAGCAAGGTCCTTTGGTAACTTTGAGTCGAGTCACCTCGCGTGATTAGATTATGCACATCCACCGATGCGAGAGGTCCTCGCGAGGTTCGGGGCGTTCGAGGTATGCGAGAGTTAGTCGAGCTCGAGCTTAGGTTCCACGCTACACGTAGGTTCGGCCAGCCGGATTGATTTTTCCCAGTGTTCACGCGATGTGGCGCCATCCGGGAATGTCGTCTTTTGTTGGTCCTTGTTTTGCTTGCGGCCAGCAGGGCCATTTTTCGAGAAATTGTCCACTGCAGGTGGCGCGGATGTAGAGACTTAGCCTTTAGGACCCGGTGGCTAGTTCGTCACCTTCCAGCTATGCGCCCATAGGCGGGGCGATTAGAACGACGAGAGGAATGAAGCGGTGAATCTGGTATATCCTTAACCCTCTAGAGATTTGTATGTGTGATATGATGAGTATCCCTTGAGTGTTATGTGCAGATAGCATTGTGTTAGTTGTGATTAGAAATCATGGTTAGTTAACCGGGTAAGATTGGGGATAAGGAAAGTGTGAGCCTTAGAGCTTTATACGTAGAGACCTTAGAAGCAAGGCCATCTCGAGTAAAAGATTTATATTTTTACGTTTAACCGCTTGTCAGTGCATGGTGCACGTGAGCTATCTTTGTGGGATAAGTCCCTGGGTAGTGAGGAATGAAAGAGGGTAGTGGAGCTAAGAAGACCTCTAGGTTTTCGTAACCTGATGGGGGAGATTGTTCTGGATCGGGGAGCAAGTGTTTCTGCGAGTGGGTCGGGTTGAGGCCATGCGCGAGTCAACCGCGACACATTTTATGGTGAAGTCGGTTGTGGTGGTCGCCCGGTGGTATGGTCACGAGGGTGTTAGGCCCAAGTTTAGTTAACCATCGTGCGAGTTCGTAGATGCGGTCGACGATGGTCGGGCGATGGTCGATCCTCTTGTCTTTTAGTCGAGACCGTTTACTCTGTAGTAAGTTATGCGAGATGTTTATATCAGGAAGGTTGTAAGGCTGCACGAGGTGCCTACCTTCACCTTAGGGCAGACAGTGGAGCCCAAGTTATGGTCGTTTCTTTGCGGGAAGTTTTACCAGGCAGGGTTAGGAACTCAGGTAAGTCTCGGTATCGCATTCGCCCTCGGGCCAGTGTTGGGATTTCAGGGGTAGCTGTGAGGATTGTTGTCTCCTGTTGAGGGAGTGTATTATAGCTACCATTTCAGTGTTCGGATATTGCCTTATGAAGCCTTGTAGGGGCGGAAGTGTAAATTGCCGGTTGATTGATTCGATGTAGCAAGGTTCAGATAGTTGGTTCATACTTGTTCAGCAGAATGTGGATAGGATGAAGCTTATCCAGATGAGGTTATTGGCAGCTCAGAGTCAACGAAAGTCGTGCGGATAATCGACGTCGACACTTAAAGTTCAGGTTGACGGTCGGAATTCTTGAAGGTACCACCCCGGATAGGGTGTGACGAGTTTTGGAAAACAGAGGGAACTTAGCCTGAGGTACTTGGAGCGTTTTCAGATCCGTTGGAGGATAGGCCGGGTTGCCTATAAGTTAGCTTTGACGTCCGACGTGGGAGGCAGTATGTCCGGTCCTTCATGTTGTTAGGTTCGGAAAAGTATCGGAGATCCATCCAGAGATTTTTGGAAACAGAAGCAGTAACAGGAATGTGGTAAGTTATGAGAAAGAGTTCGAGTATACGAGAAGGGTACGACGAGCAAGAGAATAGAAGTGATCATTTCATTTGAAAAGAGAAGGTGCGCAGGGAGTATATTTTAGACCTTGGGTGGGAGTTTTTGTTATGCTAGAGATGGTTCCTCGTGGGCTTGGATTAAGTATTTGCGCGTGTATTATTTTATGGCCAGCAGTGAAGACTATACTGGCGCATGTTTGTTTTGAGACTTAGAAGGAACATTCGGGACGAATGTTTCTAAGGAGGGGAGAATGTTATACCCCGTATTTCCAAAGTATGTACGTGAGGACGTACGTAGAAAAGTTTGAACTTTAAAGTAGGCTTGGACGAAAATATTTTGTGCACAACACCCGATTAGAATCGTTTTTCGACGAAACGTTTTACACAACTTGCGAAGGGAAAATTCCGGCTATGTCATTTAGTATTTTTGCGGATTTTTCCGAGAGACGAAATGTTTTGGACCAACGAGAGGGCGACACTTGTCACCCTCAAGTTGGTAGAGTGTGGGACGGCAATGGGACGATTTGAGGGTCAAGGGTTGGTAGGATATTTTGTGATATTTGTGTGGTATATGGATAAGGTACACATGGATGAATCTTGACCCTACACTTGCCTTGCACTTGGCATGATCTTGGCCATTGGTTGGCCATGGCTTGACCTATAAATACCCCCTTAGTTGAAGACATTTCTTCATCCACAAAACTTTCCTAAGTCTAAAAATCCTCTGTTACACCCCGTAATTCCAATAGGATGAGATGAGAACGTACGAAGGGAAATAAGATTCGAAGTTGGAAAAAGAAAAAAAGTTGGCAGAATATTTTTGGACAGTTTTTCAGTCAACTTGGAAGCAGTATATCTCCTAGTATAATTGGGGTTTTTAGGTGTTTCAAAAGCCTAACATGAATTTCATTGAGTCTAGTTTCCAACGCAACAAACCGCTCGTCAATAGGACATCGGAGTAGAAAGTTATGGACGTTACAAGATCGACTGACAGAACAGACAGGGTCAGGAGCCGCGGCATGCGGCTGGCCGGGCGCCGGAAAGCCTGAAATTGTCTGAAATTGCAGAGCCGCAGCGCTGGATGCAGGGCCGCGGCGCCGGGGCAGGATTTTTTGCGGAAATAGGGTAAAAATAGAAGATATTTGTTGTAAAGGACCCCTGGGTGGGTGACAAGTGTCCCCCCAACTTGTGGAGCAAGAAAAAGGCTATATAAGACATGTCTTGCTAGATTTAAATCATTTTGCAAGATTTCACCCAAATCTTCTCTTCTCTTCTCTTCTCTCTCAAATGGTTAAAACCCTAGGCCTAAATGAGATTTTTGGAAAGGCAACAAGAAGGACATATGTTGTGAGCTTGTAGGATTAGTAGAGATGATTTTAGCGGGAAGAGGAATTTCAAAAAGAGGAGCTAAAGTTGCTAAGGATAGACTTGTAATCTTGGAGCATTTTTGGGCTAAATGAGGTATAATCTTCGTCTTACTTTTGTAATTGAAGATTTCATGTTATTATAAGTTAGATATGATCATGTGATATGTGTTATGAAGATTTATAAGTGTTATGGAAATTTGGAAGCTCAAATCCGAAAATGACATGTTAAGCCATTTGAATTGAAATACATATTTGTCGATAATTAGAATCGTCGCATGTTTACCTACTTGAGGATTGTAGTAGTTATAATCAATTGTGGCTAGATATCATGTTAGATTAAACCACTTGGATTGAAATGGCAATTGGTTAAGAATTGGTGTTGTTGCATCTCAATGTGGCCGATTTGGACTAGTAGTTTGTATTAGTTTGGTATCTTTTGTGGGGCGGAATTTTACGTCTAGTAGGCGTGTAATCCTATTGTTAATTGCATTGATTGGGCCTTAAATGTGGCGTGTTTGGTTATTGAATTCGGCCTTGAAAAGGTGGCAAAGTGAGTAGAAACAAAGGAGGTCTTTGTCAGTTTTTCGTAGAATTTAGAGACTTTACACTTATAATATTCTACGTCTGAAGTAAGATGTTAATAGATGTACTATGGTCATTATAGGTTGACATACTACGTACGGCGAATTGGACTTAGTAGGTGGATTAAACCGAAGAGGTATGTGGAACTTTCTTATCTCTTGAGCATGAATAGGTTGTAAATGTATAGTACGGTGAGCGTCTGAGATTTTGACAATCTAGGTCCATTTGATATCCTTGGCTTATTTTAAGAATGTCAAGTTGATTGAGTTAGGAATTAACTCACTTGTTAAATATTAAGGATATCTTGGCTTTCAAAAGTTAAGAGACTTTAAGTATGATGAAAGTATTATTGATACTTGTTTTGTTGGAAAGTTTAAGTCTCTTGGTTATAAAGAAGTATGTAAGTTGCTAATGTATAAAGCTAGTATAACGGCTTTATGGGAAGTTGGTTATAATAGCTTTATGGAAAGTTAAAAAGAGTGGTTTACTCTAAGTAATTTAAGTATGATAAATGACTTGTTTTAATGAAAGGCAATTTTATTTTAAGGCATCAATTGCCTAAGGTTTTATAAGAAAAGGAGTCACTTGATTTAGAAACCTAACTTTATTTCTAAAGGTATTGTGACTTGTCTTGAAACAAAATTGCGACTTGATACTATGGTTAATAGTATCTTGGAAGTGTTATACAAAAAAAAGTCATTTGTTTTAAAGAGTAGAAGTATGTAGTACTTGGGTTAAATTCCCGGATCTTTATAAAAGACATGTTAGTGCCTTAAGTAAACTAAAATGAGAGTGTATGTGAACAAGAATAATAAGAAGTTAGGGGATTCTTAACTTGCTTATATATTGTATGATAAGCCGGTAGTGCTTATGTTATGTATGATAGCCGGTTTTGTGCTAGTGGTATATTATTCATTTGAGTCATTGCGGGTTTGTGGCATTTGCATATTCCGTGGATTTGCTACCCACGATGCGAGGAATACCTCATGCGAGTCCGCAAGGGCTTATGCGGGTGAAATAGTCCCATGCGGACGGATACAGCCTATGCGAGGAATACCTCATGCGAGTCCGCAAGGGCTTATGCGGGTGAAATAGTCCCATGCGGGCGGATACAGCCTATGCGAGGAATACCTCATGCGGGTCCACGCGACCTATGCGGGTGAAATAGTCCCAGGTGTAGGATTGCTTAATGATACTGCGGGCGGGTGGTCCTGCTTTGATCGTGAGCTTCCTATTTTATATTGTAAGTATACTATTGGTTACTCTCATTGTTAGTAAGGCACTGTGTACTGTTAATTGAGTTATCATACATGTCTCCAGTTTTATTATAGACTTATGATTTCATTCTGATGCTTTCGTTCACATATTTGGTACATGTTATCTCGACCTCCCTTGAGGCTGCGTTCATGCCGCAGGTAGAGTACATGTTGCTGATCCTCGCTCTTAGGATCATTGTTCAGCTGTTGAGAATCTCTTTTATTCCGGAGACTTATCCCTGGTATTGTCGGTAGTTGTACATTCGAGGTATGGCGAGGTCTGTCCGCCATAGTTGTTATTCTTAGAAGTGCAGAGTCACATTGTGGTTTGTGTTGTAAAGAAAAAATATGTACAGTTTTTTTTGTATATTTTACGGAAGGTGGCCTTATCGGCTATCCTGTTGTTATTTTATGTTTCAGCATTTTTATCGATTGTGTATGTTCATTGCTATTCTCGATGTATCAAAGGGTGCCTGTGTAGGGCACGATCCGCAGGCTCGGGTCGTGACAAAAGTGGTATCGAGCGATTAGTCCTCGGAAAGTGTCTGAGCCAGTGTCTAGTAGAGTCTTGATTATCGGTGTGTTGTGCACCACATCTATAATCAGGAGGGCTGCAGGACATTTAGGATTGGTTGCCATTCTTCTCACTCTAGATCGTGCGATAGAGCGGTGTGGTTCGGGTCGTCTCTCACTAACAAGTTATGTTGTTTGCAGTACGAAAGGCGTGATGACCGGGAAAGATTATGTGGATTGCGTATCGGGTTGGTAATGTTTTTAGTATAGTTGGTATTGGGACATACAACTATACTGATTTATGTATGGGGTCACATATGTGTTGCACAGGATGATTTTAGATTACGTGATTTGGTAAGGACTAAATAAATACCAGGAAGGTATGAACAGTTAAGGAACTCTCATCAAGGTTTTACGTGCTAATTTGAGATAATTAGGTGATGATGAGTTGTGTGAGAATGAAATGGACCCTTAAGAGGTTAATTAAGGGACTTAATGGAAGACCATGTTAATAGATTGAGCTACGTAGTGGGATTTCGAGAATGGTACGGGTGAGATCCGTATGGAGTAAGTATGGTTGTTGTGGACAAGACAACCCGATTATAGTATATGAGAAGTTAGTGTACGTTTATGGGGTGGGATCGATTGATAGTAGTCATTCGTGGCGACAGGTCACGAGTACAAGCCGAGTCTAGTTAATCGTTTCTGGGTTCGTGGGCGTGTTCCACCGAACCGAGTTGTGAGCCGGAATGGGCCTTATATTGTTTAATATAGTAACTCCAAAGAGTGGAGGCGAATTAGTATGGAATTTATGCGTATGCTAGTATAAGTTTGGAAATGCGGAAGAAATCGACCGGTGAAAAAGAGCAACCAAGTGTAAAGAAATAAAGCTGAATCCACGAGGACCTTTCGAGTGACTACACCGTGAGTGTTGGGTGGTAGCCGGCGGGTAGATAATTGCGTGTAACGATACGATCGTTGGACCACTAGCGAACCTAGCGGTATTGCCGACATAGAGGTCATTATGATGCAGGCTAGTTGGCCTCTTGTTATACCAACGTTATCGCAGAGAGATTGGCTCGATACCGCTTTTACGTAAGTGATTATCGGTGTAAAGGAAGAGAAGTGGTAGTAACCAGTGAATTATCCTTCCTTCTTTGGCATAATTGTTTTTCTTTTTAAGTCTGTGTGACTTGTTCACTTGAGGTAAATTGACGCAAAGTAAGTAATAATTGAATTTGAAGGAATTTATGTTAAGTGCCCTTGGAGGTACTTGGAGTTGGTTTGGTGTGGCGGTCGGGGCCACGACGCCGGATAATTTCAGGAAAATGTACAAGGCAAGAATAAAATAAGTACGAGTGCTGCCGGCGGAAAGCTGAGGGCATCTTTGGTGGGTTGGAAAATCTACACGAACTTAAAGGCGTTGCGTGATGATTAGATAATTCTTTGGACCGCAAGAGGACCCTGTGATTATGGTTGTGACTCCAAGGAAAGTTTAAGAAAGGGAGATAAGTTCTCTTCCTCACGTAAAAGGACAGTTTTACGTATTATGGGGTTATGTGTACCCATGTTGTTAGACGCAGGATATGAGACTGGTAAGGTCTTCGGTATCGTCATGCCATAGGTTCTGATTGTAGATAGCAGGGAAAAGTGTTGTGTTGGGGTAATTAAGAACGACGTCATTTAATTGGTCAAGGAAGTATCGTAAAGATATAAATGCAGGTTGTACGCATGTATGAAACTGTACGATTATGAATCAAGATAGAAATACTTTTGCTAATAATAAGCCTAAGGTAAGGATATGGCCAGAATGATAAAGGAGAATACGACTATGGTTATGTAAGTTACACGAGATATGATTACCCCAGACTAGTGTAAGACCATTAGTAAATAATGGGCAGAAAGAACACCTCGAGGGAAGGTGGTAGCATCGGGTTACTACTTGACGAGATCAAGGAAATCTCTGTTATACCCCGTATTTTCAGAGTATGTACGTAAGGATGTACGTAGAAAAGTTTGGGCTTTAAAGTTAGGCATAGGATATGATACATGTTGTACTGACCTCCTTCGGGGGGCTGCGTTCATGCCGCAGGTAGAGTACAGGTTGCTGATCCTCGCTCTTAGGATCATTTTTATTTGTTGAAGCTCTTTATTCCGAGACTTATCCACTGGTATTGTCGGTAGTTGTACATTCAGGTATGGCGGGCCTTGTCACTTGAGTTGTTATTCTTAAGTGCAGTAGTCACATTGTGGTTTGGGTTGTAAAGAAAAAAAATGTACCGCTTTATTTGTATAGTTTACGGAAGGTGGCCTTATCGGCTAGCTTTGTTGTTATTTTATGTTTCAGCATTTTTATCGATTGTGTATGTTCATTGCTATTCTCGATGTATCTGAAAGGGTGCCCAGTAGGGCACCGATCCAGGCTTGGTCGGGTCGTGACATCCTCCCCCCCGCGTCGTGTGGTCTCGTCCTAGCCTCCCTCCCCTGTGAGGCCCTTGGCCAGAGTCCCTCCCTTGGCGAGTACCCCCTCCTAGTGGGGTTGGCCGAGGGGTACACACCCCCCCTTGTGGTGTTGTCTCGTATAAATACACCCCCCTCTTGGTAGAAATACTCTCCTAGTATTGTTACTATACCAAAATACCTTGGCCCAAATACCTTGTAGTATTCCAAGGTTACACTTATACGAAAAGCCCAGAAATACTATTATACTTCCCTTGATCCAAAAACGAAACCCTAAGGAAAATCTCCATAGTTGGTTGGAGTATTAAGAAGAAGTTGCGTAGAACTTCAAAGGGTTATTTGGAGCGGGTTGGAGCACCCGGAGTAGGAGCTAAACATTGCTCAGGATCGGTATTAAACTTGGATAATTTTGGGCTTATCGAGGTAAATACTCTTGCCCTTATATTGTAATTGGAAATTACATACTGTAGTTTTATAGAAATGAATATAAGATTCATAGAAGAGAATTGAACTGTAATAGAAGGATATTACAGAAAAGACTTGAACTGGAATCGCATCAGAAGAATAATCTACAGAGTAGTCTAGTCATTGATAGACTTGTATAACCTTTATAGGTTGAATGATCTGCGAGTAGCATGTTCTACTTGGAAGGTGGACAAGGCTAGCCGGGTTATAACCGCGGAGCGTTTTGCTAATAGTCGATAATCGTCGCGAGGTATGTGATTCTTCCTATACTCTTGAGCATGATATTTTAAAGTATATATATAGTACGGTAGACGTACATGTGTTAACTGAATAATAATTACGGCAATGTCTTTTGACTTAAGCCTGAATAATACTTACGGCAATGTCTTTTGACTTAAGCCTGAATAATAAGAATCTTGAAGTATTTCAAAAGAATACTGAATCATTTTTAACAGAAGAGTAATACTTGGTTTTAAAACTTAAGAGTTATACTAGCTTTATGGGAAGTTAGGTATAACGGCTTAAGAAAGATAAAAAGAATGGTTTATTAATTTTAGAAGTTAAGAGACTTGATCTTAAAAGATAAGAGACTTGACTTAAAAGAATTAATATGAATTTTGTTAATAAGTGTGAAACCTCATTCGTGAGTAATGAGTACGTGGTTTTTAAAATGGGATAATGTTTTACTGATTTCGGAAATCAGAATAAGTATCGAGCAAACCACTGCAGCGTTAATAAAGGGAAATGTACTGACTAATTAATGTATTATTAAAACCAGTAGAAACCTCCATCTGCATAGAAGCTAAGATGAGACAAAATGATATTACATTTCCTAGATCATGGCTGCTTTAATAAGATTGTTATAAACAAGAATAACCCACTCACATATAAGGCATATGTTTCTCAAATCGTTTTAAAGGAGAATTATATCATTAAGTGATTAAGACTATGAACTACGAAACCTTTCGAAAAATGAGAAACTTGAATATTTGAAATTAGGCAAACTTGAACGTTTGGAAAATAATGTTGTTACTTGATTTTACAAAGAGAAGTGTTTTGGTTTACTTCAAAAGATAGTCACCCTACTTTTATATACTACGAGTATTGTGTGACTATTTGTGAAAGAACAGATCTCTTAAAGAGTTATTGTATGAAGTACTTTGGGGATAGATACCCGAACTTGTTAGCATAAAGTACCTTGTGTGAATAACTTGATTGTGTTGGTTTGTGACAGCCTTGTAATACTTTCTTGTTGATTTGATAAGTAAACATGTTAGGATGCTACGTGTGTTAGTATCTTATGGTTGTTGTGTAAGGGGGTCATTCTTGTTGTGCTTACGTTGTTAAACGTTAAGCCCGTTGTACTGTTATTGTATCACATACCCCCTTGACTTATTATACCGAGGGCTTGCCACCGTTGATGCGGGTCTATACGGCCTATGCGGTCTGTGAGACTATGCGGAGCAGCGGTATGCTCCAGGATTGATCATTCCGGGTGTTTAGCCCGTCACGGGGATGCCCTATGCGGTCCGTGGGACTACGCGGTCTATTGAGACTATGCGGTGCGGGAGTCGGAGAAGTACAGGGGTTGGCTACCCCAATGCGAGGAATACCTCATGCGGTGTGTGTGACTATGCGGATGCGGAGTCGTGATTAGGCACGCATAATGATACTATGGGCGATTGGCCTTGCTTGATCATTCGCGGCCTAGAAAAGACGATTCTGATATATCTGTTTTGCTCTTGTTTATGTTGTGGCACTATGTGCGCTTTAAGCGATTGTATTTGCAAATGATTTTAGATACTTGATTTCATTTGATGCTACTGATTTCACATACTTGGTACTGTTATGCGACCTCCTTGGGGCTGCGTTCATCTGCGCGAGTTGAGTACACGATCGTTGATCCTAGCTCGTGGTATGATTCAGCGTATGGGAAGCTCCGTTTCTCGGAGGCTTATCGATGGCATAGTCCACATCGTAGTAGGTGCTTACATTCGAGGTATGGCGGGGCCTGTCCGCCATTGTTGTCATGTCACTCTTAGAAGTGCAGTAATCTTGTTGTGGGCGGAGTAAAAGTGATATGCTGACCGGATTTAAGTTTTATATATATCCGAAAGGCAAGTTTTCTCAGTTCGTTTCTTACTTCATAATATTTTCATGTCTTGTTTTATGTTCCGCTGATTTCTCTGATGTATGGCTACTTGGGTGCCCGGGTAAGGCACCAGTCACGGGCCCGGGTTCGGGTCGTGACAAAAGGAATCGTACATGTCTCGGCCCATCTCATGAGACTCGATAGGAATCGTACATGTCTCGGCCCATCTCATGGGACTCGATAGGAATCGTACATGTCTCGGCCCATCTCATGGGACTCGATAGGAATCATACATGTCTCGGCCCATCTCATGGGACTCGATAGGAATCGTATGGAATACATTCCCGGTTCATCCCATGAACGCGGTGTCGTGTGAAATACATTCCCGGTTCATCCCATGAACGCGGTATAGAATTGACCATAACATTTAAACGCTCTTTTAAGACAGATTAAGATAATACCATGTTTTCCATTTTTAAAAAATCAACTAAGGCAATATTATGCCCTTCTTTTTAAACCAAAACACTTTCCTTCTTAAAGTCAAGTAACAACATTCTTTTCCAAAAGTTCAAGTTTGCCTAATTTCATATACTCAAGTTTCTCATTTTCGAAAGGTTTCGTTGTTCATAGTCTTAATCACTTAACAACATAATTCTCTTTTAAAACAATTTGAGTAACATATGCCTTATGTGTGAGTAGGTCATTCTTGTTTATAACAATCCTTATTGAAGCAGCTATGATCTAGGAAATGTAATACAATTTTGTCTTATCTTAGCTTCTATGTAGATGGAGGTTTCTACTGGTTTTAATATAATTACATATTTGTCAATACATTTTCCTTTATTAACGCTGCAGTGGTTCGTTCGATACTTATTCTCATTTCCGAATTAGTAAAACATTATTCTTTTGAAAACCAAGTACTCATTACTCACGAATGAGGTTTCACACATTTTAACAAAATTCATATCAATTCAATTAAGTCAAGCCTCTTATCTTTTGAGATCAAGTCTCTTAACTTCTAAAATCAATAAACCATTCTTTTTATTACTCTTAAGTCGTTATACCTAACTTACCATAAAGCTAGTATAACTCTTAAACTTTCAAAACCAAGTATTACTCTTCTTTCAAAAACGATTCTTAATTCTTTTGAAATACTTCAAGGTTCTTATTATTTAAAACTCAAGTCAAAAAGACATTGAAGTAAAACCACGTTCAGTTAACACACGTACGTCTACCGTAATATATATATTCTTTTAAAATATCATGCTCAAGAGGATATGAAGAATCACATACCTCGCGACGATTATCGACTATTAGCAAAACGCTCCAAGTACTGCAATCCTGCTAGCCTTATCCACCCTTCGAGTAGAATACGCTACTCGCAGTACATTCAACCTATAAAGGCCATATACGTCTATCAACGTCTAGACTACTCTGTAGAATAATTCTAGATACATATTCCTCATTCTACGGAAAATTGGGCAGCACTTCCCTACCCGTCAAACTACAATTCTCACGTAAATACGGTCCATGTAAAATCTGATTCGATCTTCTTCTTTAATATTCTTCTGATGTGATTTCAATTCAATTCTCTTTTCTTATACCATCCTTCTATATATCTTATACTCAATTATATACTACTACAGTATGTAATTTCCAATTACAATAGAAGGACAAGAGTATTTACCTTGATAAGCCCAAAATTATCCAAGTTTATATGTTGATCCTGAGCAACGTTTAGCTCCTACTCTAGGTGCTCCAACCCGCTCCAAACAACCCTTAGAAGTTCTACGCAACTTCTTCTTAATACTTCAACCAACTATGAAGATTTTCCTTAGGGTTTCGTTTTTGTGACTGAAGAGAAGTATAATAGTATTTCTGGGCTTTTAGTATAGGTGTAACCTTGGAATACTACAAGGTATTTGGGCCAAGGTATTTTGGTATAGTAACAATACTTGGAGAATATTTTTCTACCAAGGGGGTATTTTTCGAAAACAACTTAGGAAAGGGGTTTCGCCAAGGCCTCACAAAGGGGGAGGGGGAGCTCTTGGACGTGAGCTTTGCTAAGAGGGGAGGGATTTTTAGACTTGGAAAAATGATTTGTGGATGAAGAAATCCTTCAACTAAGGGGGGGTATTTATAGGACATTCAATGGCCAAGATTGAGACAAGTGGTGGGCAAGTGGAGGGTGAGGATTTGGACAAGTGTTGTGTGGGTCCCACTTGCTCATCTACTACACAAAATATCACAAAATATCCTACCTAATCCTTGACCAAAAAGAAAGGCAAAAAACGTGCCTTGATCGTCCATTAATTTCCGCCCACTTGAGGGTGACACTTGTCACCCTCTCGTTGGTCCAAAATATTTCATCTCTCGGAAAAATCCGCAAAAATTATAAATGTTGCAACCGTATTTTTCCCTTCGCAAAGTCCGGAAAATGTTTCGTCGGAAAACGATTCTTTTCGCTAGTTGTGCATAAATTTCGTCCCTAATGCCTACTTAAGGCTAAAACTTTTGTACATACATCCTCACGTACATACTCTGGAAATACGGGGTATAACAAGAACCACCATCTCCTTGCCATCATTTCCATGTAAACCAGGACCCTCGATTCTTGCTCAAACTCGTCGTCGACCAGATCGATCTTCACCGAAACCCTAGGTCGTCGACGAGCATTTTTCCGGCCACCACAGGTAGAGTCGACGGTCGTGGCTAGTGTAGAAACATTCAGGGTGGAAAGGCCAACATTTTGGCACCATCCACGACCTCCAATTCAACCCAGATCGTCGGGTCGACAAAATCATTTTTTCCTATCGGAAGTTGGAAAATTCCGATCGATTCCGGTACAGTTGAGGGCTAAGGCGTATACCTTTGTGTTCATATTGATCTTAGATACGTTTTGCAACCAATCCCGAGCCTCAATTCTCAGTATTTCGGAATCCGCCATTGACGCCTTGCTCGAGCTCGCGTGACGCCGCGAGACCACAAGCAGAGTGATTTTCCTCCATTAATTCATCCACACAATAACAATTCGATTAATTCACTTCCAACGGATCAAAAATGAAATTTTCCGACGAACAATTCCGGCGACGGGTAGCGGCGCAGTGGGAATTCTGCCACCAATGGCGGTAGTTCAGGCTGCTTAACCACACAGAAATATTCCACAGTACTCTCAGGCAGTCCGGACAACAATTTCCAATCACCGGCGTTGTCTACTTAGCGTGTGGATTAGCCGAAGAGGTATGTGAATTTCTTACTTCTTTTGACATGATTTTGATAAGTCTAGAGGACTGGAATTATTTTGGTAAGTCTAGAGGACTGGAATTATTTTGGTAAGTCTAGGTGACTTGAATTATGTGATAAGTCTAGGTGACTTGAATTAGGTGATAAGTCTATGTGACTTGATTCTTGGAAGTAAGTAAATTGATTTTCAAGGTTATGCGGCTTGTTTTATCTAAATAATTATGAGAATTTATTTTCAAGTTATGGGACTTGATTTTGAAAGTTGGTGTAATTTGGTTATATGAAGTATAAACGAATTGATTTTGAAGTACATGATACCTGATTTTGAAAGTATATAATGCTTTACTTTAAAAGTATAGAATACTTAAGTTGGAAAGTAAGGATTTCTGATTTGCAAAGTATAGATTACCTAATTTGAAAAGTATAGATTACTTGATTTGAAAAGTATAGAATACTTGATTTGGAAAGTATTGGTTCTTGAACTATTCTAAAGTTAAGAAACTTGATATTCTAAGTTAAGAAACTTGAAGTATTTTGAAAGTTATGTAATTCGAATTGAAAGTATAAGTCTCTTGGTTATAAAAGGAATGAATTTGTCTAAGACATAAAGGGTTATAACGGCTTTATGAGAAGTTGGTTATAACAACTTTATGGAAGATTTAAAAGAATGGTTTTCTTCAGTAATGTAAGCAAAGAAATGATTTGAAATAAAGAAGGGCAAATTGTTTTAAAGGTACCAATTGCTTAGGGTTTTAAAGAAAGAAGTCACTTGATTTAGAAGCCGGTAAATGTATTTCTAAAAGGTATTGTGACTTGTCTTGAAAAGTAGATATGACTTGATACTACGGTTGTTAGTATCTTGGAAGTATTATTTGAAAAAGAGTCATTTTTAAAAGGAGTAGAGGTACGTAGCACGTTGGGTTAAATTCCCGGATTTTATATGACTTTACCGCATCCCAGGATTGGGCCGGGCAGTATACCTTTATGGGCAGACTATGTGACCTTACCGCATCCCAGGATTGGGCCGGGCAGTATACCTTTATGGGCAGATTATATGACTTAACCGCGTCCCAGGATTGGGCCGGGCAGTATACCTTTATGGGAAGACTATATGACTTTACCGCGTCCCAGGATTGGGTCAGGCAGTGTACCTTTATGGACAGACTATGTGACCTTACCGCGTCCCAGGATTGGGCCGGGCAGTATACCTTTATGGGCAGACTATATGACTTTACCGCGTCGAGTTGGGCGGCGATACCTTTATGGGCAAACTATATGACTTTACCGCATCCCAGGATTGGGCTGGGCAGTATACCTTTATGGGCAGACTATATGACTTTACCGCATCCCAGGATTGGGCCGGGAAGTATACCTTTATGGGCAGACTATATGACTTTACCGCGTCGAGTTGGTAGGCGATACCTGTATGGGCGGACTATGTGACCTTACGCGTCGTGATTGGCAGGCAGTATACCTTTATGGGCAGACTATATGACTTTACCGCGTTGTTACACCCCATAAATTCAAGAAGTTAAGATAAGAACATACCAAGGAAATTAAGATTTGAAAGTGGGAAGATAAGTTGACAAACATGTGTTGGACGGATTTTGAGTCTACCTTGGAGTGTTGTACCCCAGTTGTTAAGGATTGTAAGGCGTTTAAAAAGCCTAGTGTGTAGTCCGTTAAATCTAGATCCCAACGCAACAAACCGTTCGTCGATAGGACATCGGAGTCAAAAGTTATGAATGTTTCAAGTTTGGTGCGCAGTCAGGCAAATCAGTGGTTTCGGTTCGAAGTGCAGCCGCGGCCGGAATCTGGCCGCGGCGTCGGTTATCTTGAGAGTCTGCGGGGGTTGCAGCGCCGCGGCCGGAATCTGAGGCAGCCGGAATGCTGGAACTTTTCTGAAGTGGAAGCGCCTTGCGGCCGTGAAGTGGCAGCGCGCATGGCCAGCGGCGGGATTTTCTGCGGTAAGCGAAATCAGGGGATATTTTGTTAAAAGCCTATGGGAGGGTGACAAGTGTCCCTCCCATCCTTTTGACCAGGAAATGAGCCTATTTTAGGGCCAAGTCTTGGAAGACTTGGCCATTTCATCTCAAAACCCTCCCAAGGAAATCCTCCCTCTTTCTCTCTAGATCTTTGAAGAAACCTTGCCTTAGGAGAAATTGTTGGAGCGGCGGCAAGAAGGAAAAGTGTGGGTAAACTTGTGGGAAGCGCTGGTGGGCGAGTTTGACGGAAAAGAGGTGGAAGAAAGGGGCTTTTGTGGGCTTCTCCAAAGGTAAAAGTTTCCCCTTCTCTTGGATATGAGTTAATACTTGTTATAGTAGTTTAGAAATGAGCCTGAGGCTGTAATATTTAAGTTGTATAGATTTGGATCTTGTTGTCTTGTTGAAAACTGAAATGGGCATGTTAGCCTTAAGATGATAACTTCAATTTGGTTACTAATTGGGTCGTCACATGTTGTAAAGGGGGATTGTAGTTGTTGAAGATGTCTAGGGCTAGATATCATGTTAGACCTAAGAACTTGAATTGGAAAAGAGTTGAAAGGGGTTAGTATTGGTTATATTGTTGGCCAAGAATGGCATGGAAATTATTGGTTTATTTTGTGTTGTTGTGGGGCAGAATTTTACAAGTATTGTTAGGCGTGTAATCCCCTTGTTTTGCTGAATTAATTGAGGCTTAAATGTGGCGTTGGTTATTGAATTTCGGCCTTGAAAAAGGTGGCATAGTGAGTAGAAACAAAGGAAGTGCTGTCCAAATTTCCGTAGAATGTAGGGACCTTGCACTTAGGTTATTCTACGTTCGAAGCTAGAGTTTGATAGACATTTTATGACCCTTATAGGATTGAAGTACTACGAGTAGCATATTCTACTTAAGGAGGATAGTACTGTGGAGCATTTTGCTAACCGTCGATAATCGTCGCGAGGTATGTGATTCTTCCTATCCTCTTCAGCATGATTATTTGTGAAATATATAGTGCAGTAGATGCACGTGTGTTAAAGGAATTTGATTTCCCTTTTGTGCCTTGACTTGATATGAAGTGTAAAGGTCTTGATTGTTTGAAAAGTAGGAAAATCTCATTCGTGAGAAATGAGTACTTGGTTTTTAAAAGAATAATGCTACATAAATTTCGGAATTGGGAATAAGAATCGAACAAGTCAATGCAGCGTTAATAAAGGAAAAAGTAATGACAATTAATCATATTAAAACCAGTAGAAACCTCCATCTGCATAGAAGCTAAGATAAGACAAAATTGTATTACATTTCCTAGATCATTTGCTCACAATAAGAATTATTGTAATCAAGTTTTGATCTTCTTAAAAATTCCAAAGTAAGGAACCCGATTTCTAAAAGAATAGAGACTTAAGAATTTGAAGTGTTTTGGTTTAAAAGAAAGGCATGGTTTTGTCTTGACGTGTTTTAAAACATAAAGTGTTATAATAACTTTATGGGAAGTTAGTTATAACGACTTTATGGAAAATAAAGAATGGATTCATTAATGGATTTAGAATGGTATACTTGACGTTGTGTTAAGAAGTGCTTAAAGTACCTTGAGTTGTGTGTAACTTGCCTATGCTTGGTTGAGATAGCCTTGTTGTGCAAGGGTTTGATTTGTACTATCCAGGCTCTCGATGGAGGGCCGACTATTGGTTATTTGTTGGGACATACTGACACGTTGGGTAGCCCACGGGTATGCTTCCACAGTGAGTATTCTATTTGGTTATTTGTTTGGACATACTGACACGTTGGGTAGCCCACGGGTATGCTTCCACAGTGAGTATTCGATTGGTTATTTGTTTGGACATACTGACACGTTGGGTAGCCCACGGGTATGCTTCCATAGTGAGTATTATCTTGTTAGTTGTTTGGACATACCGACATGTTGGGTGGCCCACGGGTATGCTTCCACAGGGATTGTCATCTTGTTATTTCCTTTGGGCATACCGACACGTTGGATGGTCCACGGGTATGGGCCCACTAGGACGGTCCCAGGGCCATGCTTATACAGGGTGAGATCTTGGGGCACGCGGCCATTGTGCGGGTTAAATTCGGGTTGTATTTGAGTGATGATTTCACGGGAATGAGTCCCTAACTTGACATGACTGCTTATATGTTGTGTACTGTAGTTTGGTTATCATACATGTCTCCTGCTTTATATAGACTATTATGATGTCATTTACTGATTTTTCGATTCACATACTTGGTACTGTTATCGACCTCGCCCGGAGTGCGTTCATCTGCATGAGTTGAGGTACATAGCTTGCTGATCCGCACTCTTAGGATCGTTGTTCGGTTCTCGGAAAGCTCCATATCTCCGGAAGCTTGTCCTGTGGTACGGTTCCCTGAAGTTGTAGACTTTTGTATATTCAGGGGCATGGCGGGGCCCTGTCCCGTCATTATGGTTTAAAATTCTTAAGTGCAGTAACCTTTGTTGTGGCGAGTTTGTGAGATATCGCTCAAGTTTTCATTTATGTACAAAAGGTAACCGTTTGGGTTGCTTTGTTTTCTTATTTCACTGTTTTCTTTCATGAGTTTTTATTTCCATTTGGTTTTCTCGATGTTGTATCACTAGGGTGTCAGGGTAAGACACGATCCACGGGCGAGGCGGTCGTGACAAAAGTGGTATCGAGCGATTAATCCTCGGAAAGTGTCTGACCGTATCTAGTAAGTCTTGATTATCGGTGTGTTGTGCACCACATCTATAATCGTGAGGCTATAGGATATTTAGGATTGGTTTCCATTCTTCTCACTGAGATCGTGCCTTAGAGTATGTTATAAGTTGGACTCCTCCGCGTATTCTTTGTATACGGTGATGCCTCCACGCGAGCAACGAGCCCGGAAGGGCAAAGCGGCGAAGGGAGGCTGCGAGTAGAGCAAAGGCGGTCTCTGAGACCACGACACACGAGCCTCGATTCCACGGCTGGAGCGAGAGAGATCGATTCTGAGAGATGGCGATTATTGGCGAGATTGTGGCGAGCGTGAGTTAAATTTGGATCGCACGGATTCAGATTCGATAGTACCCATAGTTCACCCGAGGTCGAGATAGTTTGAGACTACGGGACTTTACGAGTTGCACCCACGAGTTCTGGGTCGAGGCACGAGGATGATCCGCAGGAGTTCATCAAGCGATTCTGACGGATCGTAGAGTGATCAAGGCTTGGAGACCGAGTCGGTGGTTTTGGGTTCACATCGGTTGCGTGATCTGCGATCGTGGTTTGATTCGTGGGAGCATCCGCGGGAGCATGCACCTCCAGGTGGTTGGGCGAGTTCTCGAGGCTTTCGGCCATTTCTTGCCTCGCGGATGAGGAGGGCACGTCTTGCAGATTTTGATCTTTGAGACAAAGAAAGGCGCCTGATTCGGGAGTACAATGTAGAGTTTGACTCATTGGCTCGGTATGTCCCGCTCCGTGGCGGTATGGAGGATAGAGTGCACCGTTATGTCACGAGACTCGATGACTACTTAGCGAGAGAGTTGCGGGAGTAGATCTTCAGGGGCATGGATATTGCCAGCGACGCAGCTTATGCACTTAGGTGTGAGGCGTAAGTCGGCCAGTTAATCAAGATCGCGAGAAGAGGTCGGGGCGAGGTCCTCTGGTGACCTTCGAGCGGCGACCTCGGCGGAGACTAGTTATGCGCCTCACTTTGACGGAGTGCTCCGCCACGATCTTCGGGGCGTTCGGGAGATTCGGAGGCGGTCGAGCTCCAGTTTCGAGTTTTTGGGAAGCGGGGCGTTAGTCGATGGGACCACCCTTACCTCGTTGTGGCGTTGTGGTAGGCTCCATGATGGGAGTGTCGTCTTTGGAATGGGAGTTTGTTTTGCATGCGGCCAGCAGGCCATTTGTGAGAAATTGTCCAGAGGTAGCGCGGATGTAGAGACTCGACGCCGGGATCGATGGGTGATTCATCTCCTCCTTTTGTGCGCCGTGCAGGGAAGGAACATGAGTAGAACGACAAAAAGGGGGAAGTGAATTAATAGTTACAGGTATATTCTTAACCCTCTAGAGACTAGTATGCATTGATGTATGATGATGTGTTAAGTGTTATGTTCGGATAACTTTGTGTTAAAAAAAATGTGATTTAGAAGCCTGATTAGTGAAAGGGTAAGTCTGGGGATGAGAAAATTTTGAACCTTAGAATTTATAACAATTGAAACCTAGGTGTAAGGCCGTCTTTGGTAAGAGATTTTACAGTGATATTTGTCGGAGTACATAGTATGCGGGGAGTATATTCGGGTGATAAGTCCATGAGTGACATAACTGATTCTTTTGTAAGTACAGTGGTGAAAACTATATCGGCGTCTGCATTTTGGAGACTTAGAAGGAACATTCGGGACGAATGTTTCTAAGGGGGGAAGAATGTTACACCCCGTAAATTCAAAAAGTTAAGATAAGAACATACCAAGGAAATTAAGATTTGAAAGTGGGAAGATAAGTTGACAAACATGTGTTGGACGGATTTTGAGTCTACCTTGGAGTGTTGTACCCCAGTTGTTAAGGATTGTAAGGCGTTTAAAAATCCTAGTGTGTAGTCTGTTAAATCTAGATCCCAACGCAATAAACCGTTCGTCGATAGGACATCAGAGTCAAAAGTTATGAAAGTTTCAAGTTTGGTGCGCAGTCAGGCAAAGCAGTGGTTTCGGTTCAGGGTGTTATACCCCGTATTTCCTGAGTATGTACGTGAGGACGTACGTAGAGAAGTTTGAACTTTAAAGTAGGCTTGGCCGAATTATTTTTGTGCACAACACCCGGTTAGAGTCGTTTTTCGACGAAACGTTTTACACAACTCGCGTAGGGTAAATTACGGCTATGTCATTTCTAATTTTTGCGGATTTTTTCGAGAGACGAAACATTTTGGACCAACGAGAGGGCGACACTTGGCACGCTCTCATTGGTGGGCGTGTGGGGCGGCACATCGGACGAATCGGTCTTGGCTTTTTGTCAAGTAGTTGGTAAGATATTTGTGAGGGTTTTAAGGAGTAGGGTCTAGGGGGCACTTGGGAATATCTTGGCCCTCCACTTGCCCCCCCACTTGGCTAGATCATGGCCCTTGATTTCCCTATAAATACCCCTCCCCCTTTGAAGACTTCTTCATCCTAAAAACTTTCCTAAGTCTTGAAAGTCCCTTCCCCCTCTCTTGTAGTGTGTCGTCCAAAGAGTCCCTCCCTTTGAGAAGGCCCTCGGCGAGAGCCCCTCCCGGCGAGAGTACCCCACTCCTAGTGGGGTTGGCGAGGGTATACACCCCACCCCTTGTGGTGATGTCTCGTATAAATACCCCCATATTGGTAGAAATACTCTCCAAAGTATTGTTACTATACCCAAATTACCTTAGCCATATACCTTGTAGTATTCCAAAGATACCTCTATACGTAGAGCCCGGAAATACTACCGTATGTCCTTTTTGTCTCAAACCGAAACCCTAAGGAAATCTTCATACTTGGTTGAAATATTAAGTAGAAGTTGCGTAGAACTTCTAAGGGTTGTTTGGAGCGGGTTGGAGCGCCCATAGTAGGAGCTAAACGTTGCTCAGGATCGACATTTATACTCGGATAATTTTGGGCTTATCGAGGTAAATACTCTTGTCCTTCTATTGTAAATGGAAATTACATACTGTAGTGTATAGAAATGAATATAAGATTCATAGAAGAGAATTGAACTGTAATAGAAGGTTATTACAGAAAAGACTTGAACTGAATTCACATCAGAAGAATATATATAGGTAGAAGTTTGAACTGTACTTACTTAGGACTGTAGACTGATAGCCTTTATTGGTTGAATGTTCTGCGAGTAACATGTGCTACTTGGAAGGTGGACAAGGCTAGCCGGGTTATAGCCGTGGAGCGTTTTGCTTATAGTCGATAATCGTCGCGAGGTATGTGATTCTTCCTATACTCTTGAGCATGATATTTTAAAGTATATATAGTACGGTAGAAGTACGTGTGTTAACTGAATAATAATTACGGCAATGTCTTTGATTTAAGCCTGAATAATCTTTAAGTAATTCAAAAGAATACTGAATCATTTTTAACAGAAGAGTAATACTTGGTTTTAAAACTTAAGAGTTATACTAGCTTTATGGGAAGTTAGGTATAACGGCTTAAGAAAGATAAAAAGAATGGTTTATTAATTTTAGAAGTTAAGAGACTTGATCTTAAAAGATAAGAGACTTGACTTAAAGGAATTAATATGAATTTTGTTAATAAGTGTGAAACCTCATTCGTGAGTAATGAGTACGTGGTTTTTAAAATGGGTTAATGTTTTACTGATTTCGGAAATCAGAATAAGTATCGAACAAACCATTGCAGCGCTAATAAAAGGAAATGTACTGAATAATTAAGTATTATTAAAACCAGTAGAAACCTCCATCTGCATAGAAGCTAAGATGAGACAAAATGATATTACATTTCCTAGATCATGGCTGCTTTAATAAGATTGGTATAAACAAGAATAACCCACTCACATATAAGGCATATGTTTCTCAAATCGTTTTAAAGGAGAATTATATCATTAAGTGATTAAGACTATGAACTACGAAACCTTTCGAAAAATGAGAAACTTGAACATTTGAAATTAGGCAAACTTGAACGTTTGGAAAATAATGTTGTTACTTGATTTTACAAAGAGAAGTGTTTTGGTTTACTTCAAAAGATAGTCACCTATTTTTATATACTACAGTATTGTGTGACTATTTGTGAAAGACAGATCTCTTAAAGAGTTATTGTATGAAGTACTTTGGGGATAAAAAACCCGATCTTGTTAATCATATAGTAGAAAGTACCTTGTGTGAATAACTTGATTGTGTTGGTTTGTGATAGCCTTGTAATACTTTCTTGTTGATTTGATAAGTAAACATGCTAGGATGCTACGTGTGTTATTATCTTGTGATGTTTGTGTAAAGGGGTTTTCCCTCGATTGCGCTTAAGTTGTTTAACTATCAGTCGTTATGTTGGTATTGTACCACTCACCTTGACATCATCCGGAGGTTAAGGCGCCTACGATGCGGGGTAGACTCGGTAGTGCTGTGTGACCTATGATTTGAGAATACCTCATGCAGGTCCCGGGGGCCTATGCGGAGCTGCGGGAGCTCCAGGTTAGTGTGCGGCCTTTATGGTCATGCGGTCTACATGTGGCCACGCGGATGCGAGTCCAGCGGATGCGGGAGTAGCTACCTCGACGCGGGAATACCTCATGCGGGCCATTGGAGTGGCCTATGCGGGCTGCGGGAAGTTCGGGGCTAGGCACGCGCATTAGATCTGCGGCGAGTGGCGGCTTTGATCATGTAATGATGCAAGCAGATCTCATGATACGATTTATGACCTTGTTTGTACCGTGGGTTTTAGTAGTCGGCTATGCCTTCGTACTTACCGTGACGGTTTTATGATGACCAGGTGGGACACGGTGTTCATGTATTCCTTAGTCTTTGTTATATCATAGACTGCCGGCAGTGAGGAAGGTATTCCACGGGCATGATTGATGTTGTGGGCGTGAGACCCATTGTTATATTTGAGTGATGACTTTGAGGGCGTGAGTCCCTGACTTGACATGAATGCTTATTTATTGTGAACTGTAGTTTGGTTATCATACATGTCTCCTGCTTTATATAGACTACTATGATTTCATTTCTGATATTTTTGATTTCACATACTTGGTACTGTTATCGACCTCGCCGAAGTGCGTTCATGCGTAGGTTGAGGTACACGATCGTTGATCCTAGCTCTCGAGTCACGATTGACGTTTGGGATCCGTTTCTCCGGAGGCTTATCAGTGGTATAGTCCCCTGTCGTAGTAGGTGCTTACATTCAGGGGTATGGCGGGGCCCTATCCTGCCATTATTGTCATGTTACTCTTAAGTGCATGTAATACTTGTTGTGGCGGTGTAAAAGGATGTAACTTCGGATTTAAGTTTTATATATTATCGAAAGGCAAATTTTCTCATATAATCATTTTCACTTCACTTTATTCATGTCTTGTTTTATATTCCGCTGATTACTCTGATGTATGGCACCTTGAGTGCCCGGGGTCAGGCACCAGTCACGGGCCCGGGTTCGGGTCGTGACACAGTGCTGGCCTTGTGGCCGCCGAATCTGAGGCGGCCGGTTATCTTCAGGAGTCGCGGGGTTGCAGCGCCACGCACGGAATCTTGGAACTTTCCGGAGAGTGGAAGCGCCAGCGGCATGGCGGCGCAGCGGGATTTCTGCGGTAAAGGGCGAAAATCAGGGGATATTTTGTTAAAAGCCTATGGGAGGGTGACAAGTGTCCCTCCCATCCTTTTGACCAGGAAATGAGCCTATTTTAGGGCCAAGTCTTGGAAGACTTGGCCATTTCATCTCAAAACCCTCCCAAGGAAATCCTCTCCGTTTCTCTCTAGATCTTTGAAGAAACCTTGCCTTAGGAGAAATTGTTGGAGCGGCGGCAAGAAGGAAAAGTGTGGGTAAACTTGTGGGAAGCGCTGGTGGGCGAGTTTGACGGAAAAGAGGTGGAAGAAAGGGGCTTTTGTGGGCTTCTCCAAAGGTAAAAGTTTCCCCTTCTCTTGGATATGAGTTAATACTTGTTATAGTAGTTTAGAAATGAGCCTGAGGCTGTAATATTTAAGTTGTATAGATTTGGATCTTGTTGTCTTGTTGAAAACTGAAATGGGCATGTTAGCCTTAAGATGATAACTTCAATTTGGTTACTAATTAGGTCGTCACATGTTGTAAAGGGGGATTGTAGTTGTTGAAGATGTCTAGGGCTAGATATCATGTTAGACCTAAGAACTTGAATTGGAAAAGAGTTGAAAGGGGTTAGTATTGGTTATATTGTTGGCCAAGAATGGCATGGAAATTATTGGTTTATTTTGTGTTGTTGTGGGGCAGAATTTTACAAGTATTGTTAGGCGTGTAATCCCCTTGTTTTGCTGAATTAATTGAGGCTTAAATGTGGCGTTGGTTATTGAATTTCGGCCTTGAAAAAGGTGGCATAGTGAGTAGAAACAAAGGAAGTGCTGTCCAAATTTAAAAGAATCGAACAAGACAATGCAGCGTTAATAAAGGAAAAAGTAATGACAATTAATCATATTAAAACCAGTAGAAACCTCCATCTGCATAGAAGCTAAGATAAGACAAAATTGTATTACATTTCCTAGATCATGGCTGCTCTAATAAGAATTATTGTAATCAAGTTTTGATCTTCTTAAAAATTCCAAAGTAAGGAACCCGATTTCTAAAAGAATAGAGACTTAAGAATTTGAAGTGTTTTGGTTTAAAAGAAAGGCATGGTTTTTTCTTGACGTGTTTTAAAACATAAAGTGTTATAATAGCTTTATGGGAAGTTAGTTATAACGACTTTATGGAAAATAAAGAATGGATTCATTATTGGATTTAGAATGGTATACTTGAAGTTGTGTTAAGAAGTGCTTAAAGTACCTTGAGTTGTGTGTAACTTGCCTATGCTTGGTTGAGATAGCCTTGTTGTGCAAGGGTTTGATTTGTGCTATCGAGGCTCTCGATGGAGGGCCGGCTATTGGTTATTTGTTGGGACATACTGACACGTTGGGTAGCCCACGGGTATGCTTCCACAGTGAGTATTCTATTTGGTTATTTTTTTGGACATACTGACACGTTGGGTAGCCCACGGGTATGCTTCCACAGTGAGTATTCGATTGGTTATTTGTTTGGACATACTGACACGTTGGGTAGCCCACGGGTATGCTTCCACAGTGAGTATTATCTTGTTAGTTGTTTGGACATACCGACACGTTGGGTGGCCCACGGGTATGCTTCCACAGGGATTGTCATCTTGTTATTTCCTTTGGTCATACCGACACGTTGGATGGTCCTCGGGTATGGGCCCACTAGGACGGTCCCAGGGCCATGCTTATACCGAGGTGAGATGCCGGGGCATGCGGCCATTGTGCAGGTTAAATTCCCGGGTTGTATTTGAGTGATGATTTCACGGGCATGAGTCCCTAACTTGACATGACTACTTATATGTTGTGTACTGTAGTTTGGTTATCATACATGTCTCCTGCTTTATATAGACTATTATGATTTCATTTCTGATATTTTCGATTACACATACTTGGTACTGTTATGCGACCTCGCCCGAGGCTGCGTTCATGCCGCAGGTTGAGGTACATAGCTTGCTGATCCGCACTCTTAGGATCGCTGTTCGGTTCTCGGAAAGCTCCATATCTCCGGAAGCTTGTCCTGTGGTATGGTTCCCTGAAGTTGTAGACTTTTGTATATTCAGGGGCATGGCGGGGCCCTGTCCCGTCATTATGGTTTTAAATTCTTAGAGGTCTATAACACTGTTGTGGGCAGAGTTTGTAAGGGATATCGCTGTTGATTTTCATTTATGTACAAAAAAGGTAACCGTTTGGGTTGCTTTGTTTTCTTATTTCAACATTTTCTTTCATGAGTTTTTATTTCCATTGGTTTTTCTCGATGTTGTATCACTAGTACAGGGTAAGACACGATCACGGCCTGAAGTTCGGGTCGTGACACGCGTCGAGTTGGGTAGGCGGTATACCTTTATGGGTAGACTATATGACTTTACCGCGTCGAGTTGGGGCGGTATACCTTTATGGGACGGACTATGTGACCTTACGCGTCGAGTTGGCGGGCAAGTATACCTTATGGGCGGACTATATGACTTTACGCGTCGAGTTGGGCGGGAAGTATACCTTTATGGGCGGACTATATGACCTTACCGCATCCCGTGATTGGGCGGGCGAGATACCTTTATGGGCGCACTATATGACTTTACGCGTCGTGATTGGGCGGGCGATACCTTTATGGGACGGACTATGTGACCTTACCGCGTCCAGATCGGGCGGGCAAGATACCTTATGGGCGTACTATGTGACCTTATCGCGTCGAGATTGGCGGGCGGTATAACCTATGGGCGGACTATGTGACTTTATCGCGTCCCAGTTAGGTAAGGCGATATAAGCGTCCCTCCAGAAAGGGCCGGTTTATGTTATGCAAGGTAAGTAAGTTATATGGTAATGAACTTGACGATTTTTCCTAAGTATGTACGTAAGAAAGTGACTATAACTTTTATTGAAAAATGCGAAAAGATAATAAGGTACGGTTAAGTTCACGGGATGGTAATGACAAGGTAGGATCTGGTATGTACCCTTTTTATACTTGCCCCTGTCATTCTTTTGTACAGTTATGATTTGTTTACTGTACCTATTTTTCCCTTCCATATTCGCAATTGTTGTTATCGGCCCCTTGCTGCGTTCATGTCCGCAGGTTTAGGTACACAGTTGTGGATCCGCGAGCTTAGGATCCTGGTTCAGCATTTGAGATGGCTCCAATATTCCGGAGCTTGTCGTCATGGTTATGTATATTCAGGGGTACGGCGGGGCCTTATCCCATCATAGTATTTGTCCAAATCTTAGAAGTGCATGTATTAAATCCGTAAATTTGGGTGGCTAGAGTTGTTTTTACATTGTTAAACAGTGTAGACCCTTTCGGGTAATTTGTATGTTATGGCAGCCTTATCGGCTTGGCCTTAGTTCAAAAAAAAGTGTTATTTATCTTCCGCAGTTTTTTTTTATGTTGTATGAATAGAAGGGTACCCAGGTAGGGCACCAGTCGCGGCCCGGGGTCGGGTCGTGACAAAAGTGGTATCAGAGAAGTTAGTCCTCAGAAAGTGTCTACAGACTGTGTCTAGTAGAGTCTTGATTATCGGTGTGTTGTGCACCATATCTATAATCATGAGGTTGCAAGACATTTAGGATTGGTTTCCATTCTTCTCACTCTGAGATCGTGCGATAGAGCTGTGTTGTTAGGGTTGTCTCTCCCTAACAAGTTATGTTGATTGCATTCTGAGAAAGCGTGATGACCGGGAAGGACTATGTGGATTGCGTATCGGGTTGGTAATGATTGTAGTATAGTTGGTATTGTGACATCTGACTATCTGAGTTATGTATGAGGGTCAGACGCGTGTTGCCTAGAATGGTTTTAGATTACCAAGAGTTGGTAATGACTAACTAGATACCGGGTAGGTATGGAACAGTTAATGAATTCTCGCCATGGTCTTATGTTTTATTTTGAGATAATTAGGAAAGGATGAGTTGTCTGATAGGGTAGTGAACCCTTAAGAACCCATGTTAAGAAACCTAATGGAATACCATGTTAATAGATTAAGCTGCGTAGTAGGCTTAAAGAGAATTGTACGGATGAGGTCCGTATGGAGAAAGTAATGGTTGTTGTGATCGAGATAGCATGGTTATGGTATTATGAGAAGTTTTTGTACCCGTTTATGGGGGGACTGATAAGGTAGGCTTGGAGCATGAAAATTGCGAGCCTAAGAATATTGATGACCGCTGAGACCTTAGATGTACAAGGTCTTCTCGGGTAGAAAGATTTATTATAGACCCAGAATAAGAATTAAGTGCGACGATGGGTCGGGTTGGGGGACCAATTGAGGGTCAACCCGCAACCCGGATTCGAGTGGGGTCAATTTGAGGTGGTCCCGCTATGTGATAGGATCATGAGGGTGCAATACCCAAGTTTAGTTAATCATTGTACGAGTTCGTGGACGCGTTGCACCAGAATCGGGTCTTGAAGGCCAAGAATGACCTTAATGGGAATTGAATCTAGTGTTATAACCTTAAACGGATGGAGGTAGAAATTCCAAGGATGGAAAGACAGAAGCATAATGTGAGATTATGTATGTATCTTTGGAAAGGGTTGAGAATGCGAGAAGAGTCTGACGGAGTAAGAAAGAGAGCGAACAAGTATTATAAGAGTAAAGTGTTATAGTATGCGAAATGGAGGTACGAAAATAGTATCCTTTTAGACTGTGAATGGGAGTTAATAGTGATATTATACACTTTAGATTTAACTCTCGGTTGGCTTATGATTTATGTATATGCGTGTGTGATACATTAGGGCCATATGTGGCATGATTGGTTTCATAGGGTGTAGTTCCAAGGAGACTATACCTATATCAGTTTAGATTGAACCTAGTATGAACATTCGGGACGAATGTTTCTAAGGGGGGAAGGATGTTACACCCCGTATTTCCGACAGTTGAGATAAGAACGTACGTAAGAAATTGGGAATTGAATTTTAGAAAGAATGAAAAATTCTGAAAATTTCTCCGAACCTTGTAAAGGAAAAGGGTTTATTAGTTGAATTTAATTCTCGAATTCGGCATTTGGGACTTTTAGAATTTATCAGAATTTTGGAATTTAATTTCGAAATTTGGTCATGTGGGACCACCCGAGAAATTTTGTATGTGTTGGGGAGTTTGGGAAGGCAAAACGCAGAACAAAAAAATACCAAAACGTGTATGAACAGTGAAAACCCGTCCATGAACAGTGTTCGGAAAAACGCCATTTCCGGCCAAAATAGGAATCCGCCGGGGGCGAGACATATACCAAAAGCTTCGTCCCGTCGAGCCCGTCAAATCCATACCAACCGCCACCGTCGATTCTCCCGAAATCGCCAGCAATTTTAGATCGAAGTTTTGGTCACTGTTCATCCATCTTTCCCGTTCGATTTTTCTGATTTTCCGGCCAACTGAGGTACAATCGACGGGAGTGGAGTATACCATCAGAACCACCATTTCCTTGCCGTCATTTCCATGTAAACCAGGACCCTCGATTCTTGCTCAAACTCGTCGTCGACCAGATCGATCTTCACCGAAACCCTAGGTCGTCGACGAGCATTTTTCCAGCCACCACAGGTAGAGTCGACGGTCGTGGCTAGTGTAGAAACATTCAGGGTGGAAAGGCCGACATTTTGGCACCATCCACGACCTCCAATTCAACCCAGATCGTCGGGTCGACCAAATCATTTTTTCCTATCGGAAGTTGGAAAATTCCGACCGATTCCGGTACAGTTGATGGCTAAGGCGTATACCGTTGTGTTCATATTGATCTTAGATACGTTTTACAACCAATCCCGAGCCTCAATTCTCAGTATTTCGGAATCATCCATTGACGCCGCAGGACCACAAGCAGACCTCCAAAAATTGATTTTCCTCCATTAATTCATCCACGCAATAACAATTCGATGAATTCACTTCCAACGGATCAAAAATGGAATTTTCCGACGAACAATTCCGGCGACGGGTAGCGGCGCAGTGGGAATTCTGCCACCAATGGCGGTAGTTCAGGCTGCTTAAGCACACATAAATATTCCACAGTACTCTCAGGCAGTCCGGACAACAATTTCCAATCACCGGCGTTCTCTACTTAGCGTGTGGATTAGCCGAAGAGGTGTGTGAACTTCTTACTTCTTTTGACATGATTTTGATAAGTCTAGAGGACTGGAATTATTTTGGTAAGTCTAGAGGACTGGAATTATTTTGGTAAGTCTAGGTGACTTGAATTATGTGATAAGTCTAGGTGACTTGAATTAGGTGATAAGTCTATGTGACTTGATTCTTGGAAGTAAGTAAATTGATTTTCAAGGTTATGCGGCTTGTTTTATCTAAATAATTATGAGACTTTATTTTCAAGTTATGGGACTTGATTTTGAAAGTTGGTGTAATTTGGTTATATGAAGTATAAACGAATTGATTTTGAAGTACATGATACCTGATTTTGAAAGTATATAATGCTTTACTTTAAAAGTATAGAATACTTAAGTTGGAAAGTAAGGATTTCTGATTTGCAAAGTATAGATTACCTGATTTGAAAAGTATAGATTACTTGATTTAAAAGTATAGAATACTTGATTTGGAAAGTATTGGTTCTTGAACTATTCTAAAGTTAAGAAACTTGATATTCTAAGTTAAGAAACTTGAAGTATTTTGAAAGTTATGTAATTCGAATTGAAAGTATAAGTCTTTTGGTTATAAAAGGAATGAATTTGTCTAAGACATAAAGGGTTATAACGGATTTATGGGAAGTTGGTTATAACAACTTTATAGAAGATTTAAAATAACGGTTTTCTTCAGTAATGTAAGCAAAGAAATGATTTGAAATAAAGAAGGGCAAATTGTTTTAAATGTACCAATTGCTTAGGGTTTTAAAGAAAGAAGTCACTTGATTTAGAAGCCGGTAAATGTATTTATAAAAGGTATTGTGACTTGTCTTGAAAAGTAGATATGACTTGATACTACGGTTGTTAGTATCTTGGAAGTATTATTTGAAAAAGAGTCATTTTTAAAAGGAGTAGAGGTACGTAGCACGTTGGGTTAAATTCCCGGATTTTATATGACTTTACCGCGTCCCAGGATTGGGCCGGGCAGTATACCTTTATGGGCAGACTATGTGACCTTACCGCATCCCGAGATCGGGCGGCGATACCTTTATGGGCGCACTATATGACTTTACGCGTCTAGGATTGGGCGGGCAAGATACCTTTATGGGCGGACTATATGACTTTACCGTGTCCCGTGATCGGGTGAGCGAGATACCTTTATGGACGAACTATGTGACCTTACGCGTCGAGATGGCGGGCGAGATACCTTATGGACAGACTATGTGACCTTACCGCGTCGAGATTGGGCCGGCGGTATACCTTATGGGCGAACTATATGACTTTACCGCATCGTGATCGGGCGGGCGGTATACCTTTATGGGCGAACTATATGACTTTCTGGCGTCGAGATGGCGGGCGGTATACCTTTACGGGCGAACTATATGACTTTACCGCGTCGAGATTGGCGGCGATACCTTTATGGGCAGACTATGTGACCTTACGCGTCGTGATCGGGCCGGCGTATACCTTTATGGGCAAACTATATGACTTTACGCGTCTAGGATTGGGTGGGCGGTATACCTTTATGGGCGGACTATGTGACCTTACCGCGTCGTGATCGGGCCGCGTGATACCTTATGGGCGACTATATGACTTTACCGCGTCGGGATTGGGCGGGCAAGATACCTTATGGACAGACTATGTGACCTTACCGCGTCGAGATTGGGCCGCAGATACCTTTATGGGCGGACTATGTGACCTTACCGCGTCGAGATTGGGCAGGCGGTATACCATGGGCGCGGTATGTGACTTTATCGCGTCCCAGTTGGGCCGGCAGATAAAGCGCCCCTCCATAAAGCGGTTTATGTATGCAAGGTAAGTAAGTTATATGGTATTGAACTTGACGATTTTCCTAAGTATATGCGTAAGAAAGTGACTATAACTTTAATTGAAAAATGGGAAAAGATAATAAGGTCTTTATTAAGTTCACGGGATGGTAATGACACGTAGGATCTCGTATGTACCCTTTTATACTTGCCCATGTCATTCTTTTATGCAGATTATGATTTGTTTCTCGTACTATTTTTCCGCTCCATATTCGCACTGTTGTTATCGACTTCCTCGAAGCTGCGTTCATGTCCGCAGTTTAGGTACACGATTGTGGATCCATGAGCTTAGGATCTGGTTCAAAGATTTGAGATTGCTCAATGTTCGAGCTTGTCGTCATGGTTATGTATATTCGAAGTGCGGCGGGGCCTTGTCCGTCATAGTATTTGTCCAAATCTTAGAGGTCCGTATTCATCGCAGTAACGGATAGCTAGAGTTGTTTTTACATTGTTAAACAGTGTAGACCCTTTCGGGTAATTTTTATGTTATGGCAGCCTTATCGGCTTGGCCTTAGTTCAAAAAAAAGTGTTATTTATCTTTCGCAGTTTTTTTTTATGTTGTATGAATAGAAGGGTGCCCAGGTAGGGCACCAGTCGCGGCCCGGGGTCGGGTCGTGACAAAAGTGGTATCAAAGCAGTTAGTCCTCGGAAAGTGTCTACAGACTGTGTCTAGTAGGGTCTTGATTATCGGTGTGTTGTGCACCACATCTATAATCAGGAGGCTGCAGGGCATTTAGGATTGGTTTCCATTCTTCTCACTCTGAGATCGTGCGATAGAGCTGTGTTGTTAGGGTCGTCTCCCCTTAACGAGTTATGTTGATTGCATTCTGCAGCGTGATGACCGGGAAGGACTATGTGGATTGCGTATCCAGGTTGGTAATGATTGTAGTATAGTTGGTATTGTGACATACAGCTATACAGAGTTATGTATGAGGGTCAGACGCGTGTTGCCTAGAATGGTTTTAGATTACCAAGAGTTGGTAATGACTAACTAGATACCGGGTAGGTATGGAATAGTTAATGAATTCTCGCCATGGTCTTATGTTTTATTTTGAGATAATTAGGAAAGGATGAGCTGTCTGATAGGGTAGTGAACCCTTAAGAAGCCATGTTAAGAAACCTAATGGAATACCATGTTAATAGATTAAGCTGCGTAGTAGGCTTAAAGAGAATTGTACGGATGAGGTCCGTATGGAGTAAGTAATGGTCGTTGTGATCGAGACAGCATGATTATGGTATTATGAGAAGTTTTTGTACCCGTTTACGGGGGGACTGATAAGGTAGGCTTGGAGCATGGAAATTGCGAGCCTAAGAATATTGATGACCGCTGAGACCTTAGATGTACAAGGTCTTCTCGGGTAGAAAGATTTATTATAGACCCAGAATAAGAGTTAAGTGCGACGATGGGTCGGGTTGGGGGACCAATTGAGGGTCAACCCGCAACCCGGATTCGAGTGGGGTCAATTTGAGGTGGTCCCGCTATGTGATAGGATCATGAGGGTGCAAGACCCAAGTTTAGTTAATCATTGAACGAGTTCGTGGACGCGTTCCACCAGAATCGGGTCGTGAGGGCCAAAAATGACCTTAATGGGAATTGAATCTAGTGTTATAACCTTAAACGGATTGAAGTAGAAATTCCAAGGATGGAAAGACAGAAGCATAATGTGAGATTATGTACGTATACTGGAAAGGGTTCGGAGGTACGAGAAGTGTACGACGGGTAAGAAAGAGAGCGAACAAGTATTATAAGAGTAAAGTGTTATAGTATGCGAAATGGAGGTACGAAAATAGTATCCTTTTAGACCGTGAATGGGAGTTAATAGTGATATTATACACTTTAGATTTAACTCTCGGTTGGCTTTTGATTTATGTATATGCGTGTGTGATACATTAGGGCCATATGTGGCATGATTGGTTTCATAGGGTGTAGTTCCAAGGAGACTATACCTATATCTATTTAGATTGAACCTAGTATGAACATTCAGAACGAATGTTTCTAAGGGGGGACGGAGGTTACACCAGTATTTAAATGATTGAGATAAGAACGTACGTAAGAAATTGGGAATTGAATTTTAGAAAGAATGAAAAATTCTGAAAATTTCTCCGAACCTTGTAAAGGAAAAGGGTTTATTAGTTGAATTTAATTCTCGAATTCGGCATTTGGGACTTTTAGAATTTATCAGAATTTTGGAATTTAATTTCGAAATTTGGTCATGTGGGACCACCCGAGAAATTTTGTATGTGTTGGGGAGTTTGGGAAGGCAAAACGCAGAACAAAAAAATACCAAAACGTGTATGAACAGTGAAAACCCGTCCATGAACAGTGTTGTTCGATGAACAGTGTTCGGAAAAATGCCATTTCCGGCAAAACCAGGAATCCGCCGGGGGCGAGACATGTACCAAAAGCTTCGTCCCGTCGAGCCCGTCAAATCCATACCAACTGCCACCGTCGGTTCTCCCGGAATCACTGGCAATTTCAGATCGAAGTTTCGGTCACTTTTCATCTATCTTCCCCGTTCGGTTTTTCTGATTTTCCGGCCAACTTAGGTACAATCGACGGGAGTGGAGTATACCATCAGAACCACCATCTCCTTGCCATCATTTCTATGTAAACCGGGACCCTCGATTCTTGCTCAAACTCGTCGTCGACCAGATCGATCTTCGCCGAAACCCTAGGTCATCGACGAGCATTTTTCCGGCCACCACAGGTAGAGTCGACGGTCGTGGCTAGTGTAGAAACATTCAGGGTGGAAAGGCCGACATTTTGGCACCATCCACGACCTCCAATTCAACCCAGATCGTCGGGTCGACCAAATCATTTTTTCCGATCGGAAGTTGGAAAATTCCGATCGATTCCGGTACAGTTGAGGGCTAAGGCGTATACCGTTGTGTTCATATTGATCTTAGCTACATTTTGCAACAAATCCCGAGCCTCAATTCTCAGTATTTCGGAATCCGCCATTGACGCCGCCTTGAGATCGCCGGCGGTGGCGCGCGAGACAAGGCGCACCTCCAAAATTGATTTTCCTCCATTAATTCATCCACGCAATAACAATTCGATGAATTCACTTCAACGGATCAAAAATGGAATTTTCCGAAACAATTCGGCGACGGTAGCGGCGATGGGAATCTGCCACCAATGGCGGTAGTTCAGGCTGCATAACCACACAGAAATATTCCACAGTACTCTCAGGCAGTCCAAACAACAATTTCCAATCACCGGCGTTGTCTACTTAGCGTGTGGATTAGCCGAAGAGGTATGTGAACTTCTTACTTCTTTTGACATGATTTTGATAAGTCTAGAGGACTGGAATTATTTTGGTAAGTCTAGAGGACTGGAATTATTTTGGTAAGTCTAGGTGACTTGAATTATGTGATAAGTCTAGGTGACTTGAATTAGGTGATAAGTCTATGTGACTTGATTCTTGGAAGTAAGTAAATTGATTTTCAAGGTTATGCGGCTTGTTTTATCTAAATAATTATGAGACTTTATTTTCAAGTTATGGGACTTGATTTTGAAAGTTGGTGTAATTTGGTTATATGAAGTATAAGTGAATTGATTTTCAAGTACATGATACCTGATTTTGAAAGTATATAATGCTTTACTTTAAAAGTATAGAATACTTAAGTTGGAAAGTAAGGATTTCTGATTTGCAAAGTATAGATTACCTGATTTGAAAAGTATAGATTACTTGATTTGAAAAGTATAGAATACTTGATTTGGAAAGTATTGGTTCTTGAACTATTCTAAAGTTAAGAAACTTGATATTCTAAGTTAAGAAACTTGAAGTAATTTGAAAGTTATGTAATTCGAATTGAAAGTATAAGTCTCTTGGTTATAAAAGGAATGAATTTGTCTAAGACATAAAGGGTTATAACGGATTTATGGGAAGTTGGTTATAACAACTTTATGGAAGATTTAAAAGAATGGTTTTCTTCAGTAATGTAAGAAAAGAAATGATTTGAAATAAAGAAGGGCAAATTGTTTTAAAGGTACCAATTGCTTAGGGTTTTAAAGAAAGAAGTCACTTGATTTAGAAGCCGGTAAATGTATTTCTAAAGGGTATTGTGACTTGTCTTGAAAAGTAGATATGACTTGATACTACGGTTGTTAGTATCTTGGAAGTATTATTTGAAAATGAGTCATTTTTAAAAGGAGTAGAGGTACGTAGCACGTTGGGTTAAATTCTCGGATTTTATATGACTTTCTGGCGTCCGAGTTGGTAGGCAAGATACCTTTATGGGCAGACAATATGACCTTACCGCGTCCCAGGATTGGGCCGGGCAGTATACCTTTATGGGCAGACTATATGAATTTACCTCTGTTACACCCCGTAGTTCCAGGGTATGTATATGAGGACGTACGTACGAGAATACGACAGTAATATTGGAAAGGAAGAAAGATGTGATTTTTTTCGACGGAAAAGTTTCCGGATTTGTGAAGGAAAAAGGTTCGTTAATGGGGTGGATTCCCAGATTTGGTATTTGGACTTCCTGGATTATATTAGAATTATGGAATTTTATTTCCGGATTTGGTCACGTGGGGCCCACGGGGAAAATTTACGGTTTTGTGGGGCCCACTTTGTTTTCGAGATTTTGGATATTTTGGATATTTTCGGAAGATGAAATATTTTGGACGAGTAGGAGGGCGACACATGGCACCCCCATGTGGCCCTATGGCCGAAATTAGGGGGCACTTGGACGTTTTTTGTGGTGGACAAGTGGCAAGCCACTTGTCCCATTTTTGTGGTGGACATTTGGTTGGTAGATTACCCACACACATGTCCTCAATCCTCACCTTACACTTGCTTTAATCCTAGCCATTGATTTCTCTATAAATACCCCTTGAGTGCAAGACTTAATTTCATCCACACTTGAAATATTTTCCAAGGCAAATTCTCCCTCCCTCCCTTAGTGAAGCTCTCGTCCAAACCCCCCCCCCCCCCTCCACCTTGTGTAGAAATTCTTAAATAGTTGTGGTATAATCCCAAATACCTTAGCCTAAATCCCTTGTAGTATTCCAAAGTTATCCCAACATAAGAGCCCGGAAATACTACTTTATTCCAATAGTCGCAAAATGAAACCCTAGGAAAAATCTTCATAGTTGGTTGAAGTGTTAAGAGAAGTTGTGTAGAAACTTCTAAGGGTTGCTTGGAGCGGGTTGGAGCGTAAGGAATTGGAGCTAAGCGTTGCTCAGGATCGACTTATTAATCTTGGATAATTTTGGGCTTATCGAGGTAATGATCTATGTCCTTCTATTGTAATTGGAAATTACATATTGTTGTAATGTATAGTTGAGTATACTATATGTAGAATGAATATTGCTAAGAATTGAACTGTATTTACATTGGACTGTATTTACATTGGACTGTAGTATATTTGTGGGGCAGTGTTGTACACGTCCGGTTAGACGTGTAACCCCCTTGGAGTTGTTGGCTATTGGTATCGAGCCTTGAAAGAGGTGGTGGTAAGTAGTTGCAGGGTAGGTGCTGCCGAATTTTCCATAGAATAAGGAATCTTGTACTTAGAAATGTTCTACGAAGGGATCTAGAAATTAATAGACGTTTTGTGGCCTTTATAGGTTGAAGTACTACGAGTAGCGTATTCTACTTGAAGGGTGGAAAAGGCTAGCAAGGTTATAGTACTTGGGAGCATTTTGCTAATTGTCGATAATCGTCGCGAGGTATGTGAACCTCTTCCTATCTTTTTCTAGCATGATGTTGTGAACTATGTAGTACGGTAGACGTACGTGTGCTAAATGAATTTTGGTTGATTTTAAAAGATAAGAGACTGGACTTATATTTTGACTTGGTATGAAATGTGAAGAACTTGAATTGTGTTAAAGTAGTGAAACCTCATTCGTGAGTAATGAGTACTTGGTCTAGAAAAAGGAATAAGTTATATTAATTTCGGAAATGGTAATAACTATCGAACAAGCCATTGCAGCGTTAATAAAGGAAAATGTAATGACAATTAATTATATTAAAACCAGTAGAAACCTCCATATGCATAGAAGCTAAGATAAGACAAAATTGTATTACATTTCCTAGATCATGGTTGCTCTAATAAGAATTATTATAATCAAGTTTTGATTTTCTTAAAATTCCAAAGTAAGGAACTTGATTTCTAAAAGAAAAGAGACTTAAGAATTTGAAGTGTTTTGGTTTAAAAGAAAGGCAGGGTTTTTTCTTAAATTTGTTTAAAACATAAAGTGTTATAATAGCTTTATGGGAAGTTAGTTATAACGACTTTATGAAAACAAAAGAATGGTTTTATTATTGGATTTAAAATGGTAACTTGATTTTGGGAAAAGAGAAGTAACTTGAGTTTAAAAGTATACTTGACGTTGTTTTAAAAAGTATAAAGTACTTGATTTAAACATAAACGTGTTTGGTACTACGGATAATAGTATCGAGTTGTGTTTTTCGTAAAGAGATCTTTTGAAAGGATTAACGATGTAGTACTTTGGGGTTAAAACCGGATTTGTTGTCATAAAATGGAAGTCTAAGAGTATGTTAATTTACCTATGCTAGTTGTGATAGCCTTGGTGGTATTACTATGTTACCGCGTCTCGGTTGGAGGCGGTGACTTGTTGTGAATTTGTTGGGCGTCTGGCGGTGTGGAGGATTCCACGGGTATGCTTCCATTTTGTTTGATCTTGGCCATGCTTATACCGATGAGAGATGTCGGGGCATGCGACCAGGATGCGGGTTAGATACCCGTACGTTTCATTGGATGTACCGGCAGTGACGGAGGATTCCACGGGTATGCTTCCATTGTTATTATCACATGGACATGTCTACACCGATGAGGGATTCCGGGGGCATGCGGCCATGCAGCGGGTTAAACTCCCGGTATATTATTATTGTCACATGGGCATGTCTACACCGATGAGGGATTCCGGGGGCATGTGACCATTACTATTATTTCATGGGCTAGCTCCCCATGAAGACCTGTCTACACCGATGAGGATTAGGGGCATGGTATATCGATCATTATTCCATGGGCTAGCTCCCGTGAAGACTTGCACTGCGATGAGGATCCGAGGCCACGTTATGGCCATGTTACAAATAAGGGATTAGGGACATGCGACGCGTATTATATATATATATATATATATATATATATATATATATATATATATATATATATATATATATATGTGTGTGTTATATATGTATGCACGGTGAGTAGGATGCCCTTGTGAGTCACATGGTTATATGTTACACCTACATTGCTTGGCGATGATGGAGATTCCACGCGGGATGTATATATATATGTATTGTATATGTATGCCGACAGTGAGTAGGATGCCACGAGCGCGTCATGAGTATGATTTATGTCATAGGCTGCGATGAGGAAGGAATTCCACGGGCACAGTGATGACTTGAGGCGTGAGTCCCAGACTGGCTAACTTATATGTTGTGTAATGTAGTTTGGTTATCATACATGTCTCTGCTTTATATAGACTATTATGATTTCATTTACGTATTTTCGATTTCACATACTTGGTACTGTTATCGACCTCGCCGGGAAGTGCGTTCATGCAGTAGAGGTACACCGGTTGTTGATCCTCGCTCATAGGATCACAGTTCAGCGTTTTGGGAAGCTCCGTTTCTCCGGAGGCTTATCTTTGGTATAGTCCTCTGTCATAGTTGGTACTTGTACATTCAGGGGTATGGCGGGGCCCTGTCCCGTCATAGTTGTGGTTACATTCTTAGAGGTCTGTAGTACTGTTGTGGGCAGGGTTTGTAAGGGATTTAACTGTTCGTGTTGATATTTATATGTACAGGAAGGTAACCGTTTTGGTTAGCCTGTTGCTTATTTTATGTATTATTTCATGCTTAAGGTTTTTATTTCCGCTGATTTTCTTTGATGATGTATCACTAGGGTGCCCGGGGTAAGACACTAGTCACGGGCCCGAGGTCGGGTCGTGACAAAAGTGGTATCAAAGCAGTTAGTCCTCGGAAAGTGTCTACAGACCGTGTCTAGTAGAGTCTTGATTATCGGTGTGTTGTGCACCACATCTATAATTAGGAGGCTGCAGGATATTTAGGATTGGTTTCTATTCTTCTTACTCAGAGATCGTGCCTTAGAGTTGTGTTGTAAGTTGGACTCCCTCTGACGTATTCTTTTGTACGATTATGCCTCGCAGAGCAAACCGAGCCCGAAGGGCAAGGCGTGAGAGGAGGCTGCGAGTAGAAACGAAGGGTTACGAGCACAGCCCAGTCTTTACCTAAGGTGGTACTACAGATGGGGAGTTTAGAAGCGGCGGCGATGGCTGAGACCACGATACCGAGTCTCGGTTCCTCGGCCGAGGACGGAGGATATGGGTTACAAGGAGATGGCCCGATTACTAGCTAGGTGGTGGCTAGGAATGAGGGCGAGCGAGTCGGAGGTTCCGGTAGTACCGATGGTTCACCCTAGATCCGATAGTTTGAGACTTGGGACTTTCACGAGTTCACCCGAGTTCTATGGATCGAGAACCGAGGAAGATCCTCGAAGTTTATTCGACAGTGCGCGGATCGCGAGAGTGATCAAGGCTTGAGACCGAGTCGGTGGTCTTAGGTTCGCATCATCGCGTGATCTGCAATCGTGGTTTGATTCGTGGGAGCTGTCGGGAGAGCATGCACTTCGGCCGCATGGGATGAGTTCTCGAGGCTTTTCTTACACACTTCTTGCCCTGCGGATGAGAGAACTCGCGAATAGATTTATGATGTTGGCGAAACAGCGGACGGTTCGAATACGATATAGAAGTTTGGCTCGTTGGCTCGTTATGTCCCGCTTTAGTGGCGGACATGGAGGATAGAGTTCACCGATATGTCACGAGACTTGACGATTATCTAGCGAGAGAGTTATGCGAGTAGCTCTTCACCGCATGGACATTGCCGTATCTGAGCTTATGCGAGGATTGAGAGCGTAGACCGGCGTAGGACCGAGATCGCATAAGAGGTCGGGCAGCGAGGACCTTTGGTAACTTTCGAGGCGGACCGCCTCAGCGAGCGATTATGCGCCTCCGCTGTCTGAGTGGTCCTCCACGATGCCTTGGGATGTTCGGGATGTTCGGGAAGCGGTCGAGCTCGGGCTTGAGTTTCCGGGGAGGAGGGTGTTATCGGATGGAGCCACCCTACCTCGGTGTGGTCGATGGTAGACCCATCTTGGAGAGTGTCGTAATATTTCGGCTTGTTATGCTTGCGGCAGCGGGGCCATTTGGCGAGCGCCGACCAGGTGGCGGCTGGTGGGATAGCACAGACTACGGATCGATTGCGGGTTCTTCACCTTCCATAGCTAGGCGGGATGTTCATACCGTGAGCCACGGCAGAGGTCGCGGTGGAAGTTCCCAGTTTTAGCGGTCCTTTGAACCGCCTATTTGATTTTCAGGTATATATCCTTAACCCTCTAGAGACTAGTATGTATTGATGATATGATGATGTGTTAAGTGTTATGTTCGGATAGCTTTGTGTTAAAATGTGATTTAGAAGCCTGGTTAGTGAAAAGGGTAAGTCTGGGGATGAGTGTTATACCCCGTAGTTTCAGGGTATGTATGTAGGGACGTACGTACGAGAATACGACAGAAATTTTGGAAAGAAAGAAAGGTGTGATTTTTCGACGGAAAAGTTTCCGGGTTTTGTGAAGGAAAAAGGTTCGTTAGTGTGAATTGGATTCCCAGATTTGGTATTTGGGCTCCTTGGATTATATTAGAATTATGGGATTTTATTTTCGGAAATGGACACGTGGGGCCACGGAAAAATTCTGATTTTGTAGCCCACTTTGTTTTTGAGGTTTTCGGTATTTTGGATATTTTGGAAGACGAAATATTTTGGGCGAATCGAGGGAGACACGTGTCACCCCACGTGGCACCCGCTTGGCCGGGTGGAGGGACAGTGGCTGGCAGCTGTCCTCGGCGAAATGCCATGACACTTGGAGAGCAAAATCGTTGGCCATGTGGTGTGGTGGGACCCACACACACATGGCCCAATATTGACCACCCACTTGACTTGATCATGGCCCTTGAATCCTCTATATATACCCCCTTAAGTTGAAGACTAAATTCATTCCACACTTAAGTCTTCCAAGGCAAAATACTCTCTCCCTTGAGCTTGTGTTTTCGTCCCTCCCCCCCTCTCTTGTGTAGAAATACTTTGTGTATTGTTGTATAATCCCAAATACCTTGGCCTAGTATCCCTAGTAGTTTTCCTAAGTTGTTTTAATACTAGGAGCCCGGAAATGCTACTTTATTTCAATAGTCGCAAAATGAAACCCTAGAAAATCTTCATAAGCTTGGTTGAAGTGTTAAGAGAAGTTGTTTAGAAACTTCTAAGGGTCTCTTGGAGCGCGTTGGAGCGTAAGGATTTGGAGCTAAACGTTGCTCAGGATCGACATATAATCTTGGATAATTTTGGGCTTATCGAGGTAATAATCTATGTCCCCTTTTGTAATTGGATATTACATGTTGTAGTAATTATACTTGAGTATATTATATGAGGATAGAAGATTGATAGAATTAAACTGTATTTACATTGGACTGTATTTACAGTAGACTTATAGTTTAATTGTGGGGCAGTGTTGTACACGTCCGGTTAGACGTATAATCCCCTGAGAGTTGTTGGCCTGGTAGCGGGCCGGAGTAGAGGAGGAGTTTTATGTGGTTACGGGGAGGTCTTTGCGAATTTTACGTAGAATAAGGAATCTTGCGGTTAGAATATTCTACGAAGAGATCTAGGAGTTGATAGGCGTTTTGTGGCCTTTATAGGTTGCGATACTACGAGTAGCGTATTCTTGAAGAGTGGAAAAGGCTAGCGAGGTTCTGATATTGTGGGCGTTTTGCTAATTATCGATAATCGCCGCGGTATGTGAACCTCTTCCTATCTTTTCTAGCATGATTGTTGTGAACTATGTAGTACATGAGCGTCGTGTGCTAAGTGAATTGGTTGGTTTAAAACATAAAGTGTTATAATAGCTTTATGGGAAGTTAGTTATAACGACTTTATGTAGGTAAAAGAATGATTTATTGATCTTGAAAGATAAGAGACTTGATCTTGAAAGATAAGAGACTTGACTTATAAATGACTTGATAGGAAATATTAAGGACTTGGTTTGTGTTAAACAGTTATGAAACCGCTTTTATGTGAAATGGGTATTTGGTCTTTAAAAGGAACTTGATTTCTAAAAGAAAAGAGACTTGAGGAATTGAAGAGTTTTTAGTTTAAAAGAGAGACATGGTTTTGTCTTAAATTGATTTAAAACATAAAGTGTTATAACAGCTTTATGGGAAGTTAGTTATAACGACTTTATGAAAGCAAAAGAATGGTTTTATCATTGGTTTTAAAATGATAACTTGATTTAAGTATAGTTTACTTGTTTTGAAAAGAGTAAGTATTTGAGTTTTAAAGAGTATACTTGATGTTGTTTTAAAAGGAAGGCACTTGGTTTAAAAGTATCTGATACTTGATTTTAAAAGCCTTGTAAAGGTTTTTCAAAGTAAAGTAATTTGGTTTGAAAAGGAAATGTGTTTTTGATACTACGAGTATTAGTATCTTTTACGTAAAAGAGGTCTTTTGAAAGAATGAAAGTATGTATTATTTTGGGTTTGAAACCCGTATTGTTGACATAAAATGAAAGTACCTTGAGTTGTGTGTAACTTGCCTATGTTTGCGTGTGATAGCCTTGTCGTGCTAGTATTGTATTTCTATACCACCGCGTCTCTCGATGGAGAGCCGGCTGATTTGTTATGATCTTACTTGGATGTCTGGCGGTGTGGAGCATTCCACTGCAACCTGCGGTTATTATTCCATGGACTAGCTCTCCGAGGTTTCTTGATTCGGCTTGGTATCCGTAGTTGGCTCGTACTTGCCGAAGTCGTGGTTGTTTCGGCTTGGTATCCGTAGTTGGCCTTCGCACTTGCCCTGCTCGGTTTGTGGCGAAGTCTCGTGATTCCGCCAGTATCGGTAGTTAGTCTTCGTACTTGCCCGGCTTCGTGGCGCGAGCTTGGTATCCGTAGTTGGCTTCGTGCCTTGCCTAGGTCGCCGTGGTATGGTTATATAGATTTGTTGATACGCCTTTGGTATCGGTAGTTGGCTTCGTACTTGCCGGTCGATTGATGATGCGGCTTTGGTATCGGTAGTTATCCTTCGTACTTGCCGTCACGGTTTTATAACACAGTGGGACACCGTGTTCATGTGTACTTCTTGGTGTTGTTATATCATAGGCTGCCGGCGATGAGGAAAGGTATTCCACCGCATGATTGATGTTGTGGGCGTGAGACCCATAGTTATATTTGAGTGATGACTTTGAGGCGTGAGTCCACGACTTGACGCGTATCGCTACATATTATATCGTAGTTAGTTATCATATATGTCTCCCGCTTTATATAGACTACTATGATTTCATTTACGTATTTTGATTTCACATACTTGGTACTGTTATCGACCTCCTTCGGCCGCGTTTATCCGCATGAGTAGTACATCGGTTGTGGATCCGCTCATAGGATCACGATTCAGCGTTTTGGGAAGCTCCGTTTCTCCGAGGCTTATCTTTGGTATAGTCCCCTGTCGGTGTAGATACTTGTACATTCGAGGGTATGGCGGAGCCCTGTCCGTCATAGTTATGGTTACATTCTTAGAGTGCAGTAGTAATGTTGTGGGCGGGGTTTGTAAAAGTTTAACTGCTCGTGTTGATATATATATGTATATATTCGGAAGGTGACCGTGTTAGTTGCTTTGTTTCATACTTTATGTCTTGTCTCATGTCTTAGTTTTTATTTCCGTGACTTTCTCGATGTTGTATCACTAGGGTGCGAGGGTAAGGCACGATCCACGCCCGGATCGGTCGTGACAAAAGTGGTATCGAGCGATTAGTCCTCGGAAAGTGTCTACGCATCGTATCTAGTAGAGTCTTGATTATCGGCGTGTTGTGCACTACACCTATAATCAGGAGGCTGCAGGATATTTAGGATTGGTTTCTATTCTTCTCACTCTGAGATCGTGCCTGAGAGTTGTGTTGTAAGTTGGACCCCTCTGACGTACTTCTTTTGTACGATTATGCCTCTACGCAAGCAACCGAGCCCGGAAGGGCAAGACAGCGAAGGAGTCTGCGAGTAGAAACGAAGGGTTACGAGGCGAAGGCCCGATTTTACGAGTGGTGCTACGAAAGCGGATTCTACGATCGCCACCCCAGCGAAGTTTAGAGCGAGAACGGTAGCTCACGAGGCCACAATATCTGAGCCTCCAGTCCCACGGCCAGGAACAGAGGATATGGGTTGCAAGGAGATGGCCCAGTTACTAGTTAGGTTTATGGCGAGACTTGAGGACAGACGGGAGCCGGTGGTACCAGTAGTGCACCCCAGGGCCGATAGTTGGAGACTTCGGGACTTCTTAAGTTGCAGTCCACCAGTGTTCTATGGATCGAGAGCTGAGGATGACCCTGAGGAGTCTATCCGACAATTACAGCGGATCATGAGAGTGATCAAGGCTTCGGAGACCGAGTCGGTGGTCTTAGGTTCGCATCGGCTGCGTGATACTGCAGTCGACTGGTTTGATTCGTGGGAGCTGTCCCGGGGGGAGCATGCGCTTCCAGCGGTATGGGACGAGTTCTCAGGGGCATTTCTTGCACATTTCTTGCCCGCGGATGAGAGAGGCACGGGCCGAGTTTACGTCTTTGAGGCAGGGAGGCGCCGATTCGGGAAGTACAATGTGAGTTCGACTCATTAGCTCAGTATGTCCCGCGTTAGTAGCTAGTATGGAGGACGAGTGCACCGCTATGTCACAGGCTGACGATTATTTGGCGAGAGTTGCTTGGCGTAGCTCTTGTGAGCATGGACATTGCCGCATCAAGCTATGCACTTGGGTGTGAGGCGGAGAGGTCGACGGAATGACCGGATCAGCGAGAAGAGGCGTAGCAGCGAGGTCTTTTGGCGACTTTCGAGGCGGACCGCCTCGGCGAACTAGTTATGCTCCTCCACGATGCAGTGGTCCTCGCGCCTTGTGGCATCCAGAGTATTCAGGAGCGAGTTAGGGCTCCAAGGTTGAGTTTTGGAGTAGTGGTATTGACGGATGAGGCCACCCTTACCTCGGTGTGGCGATTGCGGTAGAATCCATAAGGGAGTGTCATGCTGGTTCGGGAGGTTGTTTTACATGCGGCCCAGCGGGGCCATTTGCGAAATTGTCAGGCAGTGGCAGATGTAGAGACTCGGCGCCCGTGATCTATGGCTGGTTCATCACCTTCTGACTATGCCTGCAGTATGTGCCTATGATTAGAGTGAAGCAGTAGATACAGATATATCCTTAACCCTCTAGAGATTAGTATGCTTGTTATGATGATCTCCTTATTATATGCTATGTACGGATAACATTGCGTTATTGATGTGTTAGAAAACATGGTTAGTTGAAAGGATAAGTATGGGGACATGGAAGGTGTGAACCTTAGAATAGTACACGTTGAGACCTTAGATGTAAGGCCGTCTTGAGAAAAAGATTTTACGGTTAGTCTTTGTCGAAACACTTGGTATGCGTGAAATATATTGAGGGATATTTCCTTGGGTTGTGTAAGATGAAAGTGGTAGCTTTCATGACTTGGATAGGTAAGATTGTTCCGGATCGGGGAACAAGAGTCTAGTGCGATTATGGGTCGGGTTGAGGACCATTCGCGGGTCAACCAGCAGCCCGGTTTGGGGTGGGGTCAGTTCGAGGTGGTCCCGCCAGATGGTAGGTTCACGAGGGTGCTAAGCCCAGGTTTAGGTAGCCATCGTATGAGTTCGTGGATGTGTTCGACTTGAATCGGATCGTGAAGGCCGGGAATGGCCTTGAAAGAATTTGAGGCAAGTAAGATGACCAAGTTTGGAGGTGGTGACTCCAAAGTTTTGGAAACTGAAGAAATGGCAGAAATGTGGTACGTATTGTAGGAAGATTTTGAGTGTACGAGGAAGATTCGACGAGTAAGAAAAGAGGCTAAGATGTGTTAAGATGATGGAAGTGTCCTTTTTATAAGTGAAGAGGGGAATAAAGTATCCTTTGATCATGGGTGGAAGTTTTGTGTTGTTATGCACGTAAGAGGTGATTCCTCGTTGGCTTGAATTAAGTTTTGCGCGTATGTTATACTATTGCCATTGGTGGCAGGTTTTGTTTGGTAAGGATAGTAGTGAAGACTATACCGGCGCAGGTATGTTTGGAGACTTAGAAGGAACATTCGGGACGAATGTTTCTAAGGGGGGAAGAATGTTATACCCCGTAGTTCCAGGGTATGTATGTAGGGACGTACGTACGAGAATACGACAAAAATTTTGGAAAGAAAGAAAGGTGTGATTTTTTGACGGAAAAGTTTCCGGGTTTTGTGAAGGAAAAAGGTTCGTTAGTGGGAATTGGATTCCCAGATTTGGTATTTGGGCTCCTTGGATTATATTAGAATTATGGGATTTTATTTTCGGAAATGGACACGTGGGGCCCACAGGAGAAATTTACGGTTTTGTGGGGCCCACTTTGTTTTTGAGGTTTTCGGTATTTTAGATATTTTCGGAAGACGAAATATTTTGGACGAATCGGGGGGCGACACGTGTCACCCCCATGTGGCACCCCTTGGCCGAATTGGAGCCACTTGTCCCCTTGGCCGAAATGCCATGACACTTGGAGAGCAAAATCGTTGGCCATGTGGTGTGGTGGGACCCACACACACATGGCCCAATCTTGACCACCCACTTGACTTGATCATGGCCCTTGAATCCTCTATATATACCCCCTTAAGTTGAAGACTAAATTCATTCCACACTTAAGTCTTCCAAGGCAAAATACTCCCTCCCTTGAGCTTGTGTTTTCGTCCCTCCCCCCCTCTCTTGTGTAGAAATACTTTGTGTATTGTTGTATAATTCCAAATACCTTGGCCTAGTATCCCTAGTAGTTTTCCAAAGTTGTTTTAATACTAGGAGCCCGAAAATGCTACTTTATTCCAATAGTCGCAAAATGAAACCCTAGAAAATCTTCATAAGCTTGGTTGAAGTGTTAAGAGAAGTTGTTTAGAAACTTCTAAGGGTCGCTTGGAGCGGGTTGGAGCGTAAGGATTTGGAGCTAAACGTTGCTCAGGATCGACATATAATCTTGGATAATTTTGGGCTTATCGAGGTAATAATCTATGTCCCCTTTTGTAATTGGATATTACATGTTGTAGTAATTATACTTGAGTATATTATATGAGGATAGAAGATTGATAGAATTAAACTATATTTACATTGGACTGTATTTACAGTAGACTTGTAGTTTAATTGTGGGGCAGTGTTGTACACGTCCGGTTAGACGTATAATCCCCTGGGAGTTGTTGGCCTGGTAGCGGGCCGGAGTAGAGGAGGAGATTTATGTGGTTACGGGGGGGGGGAGGTGCTGCCGAATTTTCTGTAGAATAAGGAATCTTGTACTTAGAAATGTTCTACGAAGGGATCTAGAAATTAATAGACGTTTTGTGGCCTTTATAGGTTGAAGTACTACGAGTAGCGTTTTCTACTTGAAGGGTGGAAAAGGCTAGAAAAGGTTATAGTACTTGGGAGCATTTTGCTAATTGTCGATAATCGTCGCGAGGTATGTGAACCTCTTCTTATCTTTTCTAGCATGATTGTTGTGAACTATGTAGTACGGTAGACGTACATGTGCTAAGTGAATTGGTTGGTTTAAAACATAAAGTGTGATAATATCTTTATGGGAAGTTAGTTATAACGACTTTATGTAGGTAAAAGAATGATTTATTGATCTTGAAAGATAAGAGACTTGATCTTGAAAGATAAGAGACTTGACTTATAAATGACTTGATAGGAAATATTAAGGACTTGGTTTGTGTTAAACAGTTGTGAAACCGCTTTTATGAGAAATGGGTATTTGGTCTTTAAAAGGAACTTGATTTCTAAAAGAAAAGAGACTTGAGGAATTGAAGAGTTTTTGGTTTAAAAGAGAGACATGGTTTTGTCTTAAATTGGTTTAAAACATAAAGTGTTATAACAACTTTATGGGAAGTTAGTTATAACGACTTTATGAAAGCAAAAGAATGGTTTTATCATTGGTTTTAAAATGGTAACTTGATTTAAGTATAGTTTACTTGTTTTGAAAAGAGTAAGTATTTGAGTTTTAAAGAGTATACTTGATGTTGTTTTAAAAGGAAGGCACTTGGTTTAAAAAGTATAGAGTACTTGATTTTAAAAGCCTTGTAAAGGTTTTTACTAAAGTAAAGTAATTTGGTTTGAAAAGGAAATGTGTTTTTGATACTACGAGTATTAGTATCTTTTACGTAAAAAGATGCCTTTTTGAAAGAATGAAAGTAGGTATTATTTTTGGGTTTGAAACCCGTATTGTTGACATAAAATGAAAGTACCTTGAGTTGTGTGTAACTTGCCTATGTTTGCGTGTGATAGCCTTGTCGTGCTAGTATTGTATTTCTATACCACGCGTCTCGATGGAGGGCGGCTGATTTGTTATGATCTTACTTGGATGTACCGCGGTGACGAGCATTCCGCAGTGCACTGCGGTTATTATTCCATGGACTAGCTCTCCATGAGGTTTTACTGATTCGGCTTGGTATCTGGTAGTTGGCTCTCGTACTTGCCCCGAAGTCGTGGCTGTTTCGGCTTGGTATCTAGTAGTTGGCCTTCGTACTTGCCCCGTTCAGTTTGTGTGAATCTCGTGATTAAACTTGGTATCGGTAGTTAGTCTTCGTACTTGCCCGACCAGCCTACGTGGCGCAGCTTCGTATCCGTAGTTGGCTTTCGTACTTGCCCTGGATAAGCTTCGTGGTATGGTTATATAGATTTGTTGGTACGCCTTTGGTATCTGGTAGTTGGCTTTCGTACTTGCCGATCGATTGATGATGCGGCTTTGGTATCGGTAGTTAGCCCGTACTTGCCGTCTGATTTTATAACACAGTGGGACTGGTGTTCATGTGTACTTCTTGGTGTTGTTATATCATGATCGCCAGGTGAGAAGGTATTCCACGCATGATTGATGTTGTGGGCGTGAGACCCATAATTATATTTGAGTGATGACTTTGAGGGCGTGAGTCCCTGACTTGACGTGACTGCTTACATATTATGTACTGTAGTTGGTTATCATATATGTCTCCTGCTTTATATAGACTACTATGATTTCATTTACAGTATTTTCAGTTTCACATACTTGGTACCTGTTGTATCGACCTCGCCCGGCTGCGTTCATGCCGCAGGTAGAGGTACATCGGTTGTGGATCCGCGCTCATAGGATCACAGTTCAGCGTTTTGGGAAGCTCCGTTTCTCCGGAGGCTTATCTTTGGTATAGTCTCTTGTCAGTGTAGATACTTGTACATTCAGGGGTATGGCGGGGCCCTGTCCCATCATAGTTATGGTTACATTCTTAGAGGTCTGTAGTACTGTTGTGGACAGGGTTTGTAAAAGGATTTAACTGTTCAGGTTGATATATATATGTATATATTCAGGAAGGTGACCGTGTTGGTTAGCCTGTTTCATACTTTATGTCTTGTCTCATGTTTTAGTTTTTATTTCCGCTGATTTTCTCTGATGTTGTATCACTAGGGTGCCCGGGGTAAGGCACCAGTCACGGGCCCGGGATCGGGTCGTGACAATGAGAAAATTTTGAGCCTTAGAATTTATAACAGTTGAGACCGTAGATGTAAGGTCGTCTTGAGTAAAAGACTTTACGGTTAATCTTTGTCGGAGTGCATAGTATACGTGGAGTATTTGTGTGATAATCCATGGGTAGTTTGAGATAGAAGTGGTAGGTTCCATGACGTGAATTAGTAAGATTATTCCGGATCGGGGAACGAGAGAGTTTGGCGCGATAATGGGTCGGGTTGAGGCCAGGTCGCGGGTCAACCCGCAGCCCAGAATGAGATGGGGTCAGTTTGAGGTGGTCCCGCTTGGTGGTAGGGTCACGAGGGTGCAAGGCCCAAGTTTAGGTAACCGTTGTACGGGTTCGTGGATGCATTCGACCAAAATCGGATCGTGAAGGCCGGGAATGGCCTTAAAGGAATTTGAGGCTAGTAAAATGACCAAGTTCGGAGGTAGTGACTCCAAGGTTTTGGAAAATGAAGCGATTACTGGAGTATGGTACGTGTACTAGAAAGATTTCGGGTGTACGAAAAGGGTACGACGAGTAAGGAAAGAAGTGAACATGTGTTAAGAGATCGGGAGTGACCATTTCTTTTGTGAAGTGAAGATGTGAAGAAAGTATCCTTTAGACCATGGGTGGAAGCTTTAGTGTTGTTATACACGTTAGAGGTGATTCCTCGTTGGCTTGGATTGAGTTTTGCGCGTATGTTATACTATGGCCATTGGTGGCATAATTGGTTTCGTAAGTATAGTAGTGAAGACTATACCAGCGCATGTATGTTTTGAGACTTAGAAGGAACATTCGGGACGAATGTTTCTAAGGGGGGAAGAATGTTACATCCCGTAGTTCCAGGGTATGTATATGAGGGCGTCGTCACGAGAATCGGCGAGAATATTGGAAAGGAAGAAAGATGTGATTTTTTTCGACGGAAAAGTTTCCGGATTTGTGAAGGAAAAAGGTTCGTTAATGGGAATTGGATTCCCAGATTTGGTATTTGGACTTCTTGGATTATATTAGAATTATGGAATTTTATTTCCGGATTTGGTCACGTGGGGCCCACGGGGAAAATTTACGGTTTTGTGGGGCCCACTTTGTTTTCGAGTTTTTCGATATTTTGTGTTATACCCCGTATTTCCAGAGTATGTACGTGAGGGCGTACGTATATTAATTTAAGCCTTAAGGTTTGGCTAGGTTCGAAAATTTGGGCACAAGTGCCGAAAAGAATCGTTTTTCGACGAAACGTTTTACTAAACTTGCGAAGGGAAAATTCCGGCTATGTCATTTATAATTTTTGCGGATTTTTCCGAGAGACAAAACATTTTGGACCAACGGGAGGGTGACATGTGTCACCCTAACATTGGAGGAAGTTGTGGGCGGTTTGGACGAAAAGGGGTCAAGGGAGTTGGTATGATATTTTGTGATATTTTGTGGGTAGATGGATAAGGTACACATGGTTGAATCCTAGCCCTACACTTGCCTAACACTTGGATGGATCTTGGCCATTGGTTGGCCTTTGCTTGACCTATAAATACCCCTCTAAGTTGATGAACTTCTTCATCCAAAAATCCTTTTCCAAGTCTTGAAATCCCTCCCCCTTGCCTTGTAGTTTTCGTCCACCATCCCCCCTCTATTGAGAAGCCTTGGCCGAGAGCCTCCCCCTCCCCCTTTGTAGTGTCTAGCCGAGGGGTACCCCCCCTAGCCTAGTTGTTTTCGTATAATACCCCCCCTTTTGTGGTATAGAAATACTCTCCAAGTATTGTTATAATGCCCAAATACATTAGCCCTTATACCTTGTAGTATTCCAAGGTTATACCTATACTAAAAGCCCAGAAATACTATTATACTTCCTTTAGCCACTAAACGAAACCCTAAGGAAATCTTCATTGATAGTTGAAGTAATTGAGTAGAAGTTGATTAGAACTTCTAAGGGTTGTTTGGAGCGGGTTGGCGCCTTGAGTAGGAGCTAAACCTTGCTCATGATCGACATATAAACTTGGATAATTTTGGGCTTATCGAGGTAAACACTCTTGACCTTCTATTGTAATTGGAAATTACATGTGTAGGAATATATAGTTGAAGTATACTATATATAGAACTGAACATAATTATCAAAGAATGTCTTTTGACTTAAGCTGAATTTAAAGAAGAGCGATCAGTAATTACATAGGTGTATTCTGATGAACTTGTGTAGCTTTCTTGTGAAGTAGAATTGTACACGTCCGGATTAGGCGTACAACCCTCTTGGGAGTTGTTGGCTCATAGCGTGCCTCGATGAGGAGAGATTTTCTGCGGTTGCGGGAGGCTTTGCAAAATTTACGTAGAATATTCTACGTTGAGATCTAGATGTTAATAGGCGCCTTGTGGCCTCTAGGTTGAAGTACTACGTGTGGCGTGATACGCTTGGCTTAAGGTGTAGCCGACGGTTTGAGGTACTTGGAGCGTTTTGCTATTAGTCGATAATCGTCGCGAGGTATGTGAACCTCTTCCTATCTTTTCTAGCATGATATGTGTATAACTATGTAGTACGGTAGACGTACATGTGTTAAATGTATTTGATTGGTTTAAAACATGAAGTGTTATAACGGCTTTATGGGAAGTTGGTTATAACGGTTTATGTAAGTAAGAAATGCTTTGTGGTTTTAAAAGATAAGCGACTTGATGTGTGATGATAAGAATCTTGAAGTATTTCAAAAGAATTAAGAAACCTTTTTGAAAGAAGAGTAATACTTGGTTTTGAAAACATAAGAGTTATACTAGCTTTATGGGAAGTTAGGTATAACGTCTAAAGAGAATGGTTTACCGATTTTTAGATGTTAAGAGACTTAATCTTAAAAGATAAGAGACTTGACTTGAATGAATTACATATGAGTTTTGTGTGAAACCTCCTTCGTGAGTAATGAGTACTTGGTTTTTAAAAGGAATAATGTTTTACTGATTTTGGAAATCAGAATGAGTATCGACAAACCACTGCAGCGTTAATAAAAGGAAATGTTTTGACTAATTAAGTATTATTAAAACGGTAGAAACCTCCATCTGCATAGAAGCTAAGATGAGACAAAATGATATTACATTTCCTAGATCATGGCTGCTTTAATAAGATTGATTATGAACAAGAAAAACCTACTCACATATAAGACATATGTTTCTCAAATTGCTTAAAAGAGGATTATATTCTTAAGTGATTAAGTCTATGGACTATGAAACCTTTCTAAAATAAGATACTTAAGTATTTGAAATTAGGCAAACTTGAACTTTTGGAAAAGAATGTTGTTACTTGATGTTAAAAAGGAAAGTGTTTTGGTTTACCTAAAAATGTGAGTCACTCTATTTTAATACTACGGGTATCGGGTGACCTTTATAAAAGAAATGGATCTTTTTAAAAGAATTTAACGTACGTAATACTTTGGGGTCAGAACCTGGACTTTGGCCTAAAATAAACTTGAGTTGTGTGTAACTTGCCTATGTTTGTGTTTGATAGCCTTGTTGTGCAAATACTGTATTTCTATACCACCGCGTCTCTCGATGGAGGGCCGGCTGATTTGTTATGAACGATTCTTCACCGAGTCCCACGAGATGGGCCGGGACACGTATTTCATCTGATTCTTCACTGAGTCCCATGGGATGGGCCGGGACACGTATTTCATCTGATTATTCACCGAGTCCCACGAGATGGGCCGGGACACGTATTCCATCTGATTATTCACCGAGTCCCACGAGATGGGCTGGGACACGTATTTCATCTGATTCTCTACCGAGTCCCATGGGATGGGCCGGGACACGTATTCCACATGATTCTTTACCGAGTCCCACGGGATGGGCCGGGACACGTATTCCACACGATTTATACCTAGACTGCCGACAGTGAGGAAGGAGTTCCACGGGCATAAGGGATGACTTGAGGGCGTGAGTCCCTGACTTGACACGACTGCTTTTATGTTGTGAACTGTAGTTTGGTTATCATACATGTCTCCTGCTTTATATAGACTATTATGATTTCATTTACAGTGTTTCTGATTTCACATACTTGGTACTGTTATCGACTCTCGCCCGAAGTGCGTTCATGCCGCAGGCAGAAGTACATCGGTTGTGGATCCTCGCTCATAGGATCACAGTTCGTGTCGAAGCCCCATTTCTTGAGGCTTATCTTTTGGTATGTTACCACAGTCAGGATTCTTATACATTCGTGGTATGGCGGGCCACTGTCCGTCATAAACATTGTAAAAATCTTAAGTGCAGCCTTTGTTGTGGCGGGGTTTGTAAAAGGATAATCGTTCGTATTTATGTATATATCTGAAGGCAAGCTGTTTTTGGTTGCTGTTTATTTATCATGTCTCTTAATTCATGTTCATGTTTTTATTTCCGCTGATTTTCTCGATGTTGTATCACTAGGGTGCAGGGTAAGGCACGATGCGGGCCCGGTTGGTCGTGACAAAAGTGGTATCGAGCGATTAGTCCTCGGAAAGTGTCTACATCCGTGTCTAGTAGAGTCTTGATTATCGATGTGTTGTGCACCACATCTATAATCGTGAGGCAGAGACATTTAGGATTGGTTTCCATTTCTTCTCATTCTGAGATCGTGCCTTAGAGTTGTGTGATAAGTTGGACCCCTCTGACGTATTTCGTTTTACGATTATGCCTCGCGTAAGGCAACCGGGCCAGTGGGCAAAGCGGTGAGAGGCTGCTAGTGAGATCTGAGAGTACGAGCGCGAGCGGCCGAGACTGAGATTGTGCTTGACGGCGAGTTTTGCGGCGCCGCGCCAGCGAGTTTAGAGCGCGGCGGTGGCTCACGAGACTACTGATGCACGAGCCTCGATCCACGGCCGGAGCGAGATGAGATGGGGTACAAGGAGATGGCCCGATTCGCCGAGTCGTGGCGAATATGAGATAAATTTGAATCTGGCGATTCAGTCCATTAGCACCGTAGTTCACCCGAGCAAACAGTTTGAGACTACGGACTTTACGAGTGTAGCCCACGGTGTTACATGGATCGAGGCGAGGATGACCCTCGTGAGTTTATCCGACAGCTCTGACGGATCATGAGAGTGATCGAGTCTCGAGGCGAGTTGGTGGTATTGGGTTCGCATCACCGCGTGATCTGCGATCGGGTTTGATTCGTGGGAGCGATCCGGGAGAGCATGCACCTTCACCGTTTGGGGCGAGTTCTCAGGCTTTTCTTGCACATTTCTTGCCCCCACAGATGAGAGGGCTCGGGCGACAATTTTTGACGTTGGCGGGGCGGGCGGGCGGTTAGAAGTACAATGTGAGTTCGACTCATTAGCTCGGTATGTTCCAGTAGTAGGCGATATGGAGGGCGAGTACACCGCTACGTCACCGGCTAGATGATTACTTGGCGGAGGCTTGTGCGGGTGTAGCTCTTCACCGCATGGACATTGCCGCGTCAAGCTCATGCACTTGGATGTGAGGCACGGAAGGTCGACGGAATGACCGAGATCAGCGAAGAGGCGAATGCGAGGTCCTTTGGTAACTTTCGGCGGGCCGCCTCGCCAGCGAACTAGTTATGTACCTCCGCCCGATGCGAATGGTCCTCCGCGATCTTGAGGCGTTCGGTATTCGGAGCTGTTCGTGGCTCGTGGCTTAGTTCACAGATATACATGGGTTCTAGCCATCGGGTTGAGTTTTCCTCGGTGTACACAATGTGGCGCACGTCATCGAGAATGTCGTCTTTTAAGCGGTGCTTGTTTTCTGCGGCCGTCGAGGGCCATATGACGAAACCGTCTAATAGGAAGGATGCGACGAGAATGACTCGACTGCAAGTCGATGCGAGTTCATCGCCTTACAACTATCGCCTGCAGGTATGATTAGAGTGGAGCGGTAGATTCAGGTATATCCTTAACCCTCTAGAGATTTGTATGCATGATATGATGACCTTATTATTGTTTGCTATGTACAGATAGCGTTATGTTGATTATGAGTTATAAAACCTGATTAGTGAAAAAGGGTAAGCACAGGGTGAAAATGATGAACCTTAGAATATTACAGTTGAGACCATAGATGTAAGTGTCTTGAGTACAAGATTTTGCGGGTGATCCTTGTCGAATGTATAAGTTTCGTGGAGTAATTGTGGGAAGATTCCTTGGGTAGTGTAAAATGGAAGTGGTAGCTTTCATGACCTGTATAGGTAAGATTGTTCCGGATCGGGAAACAAGAGCTTGATGCGTTAAGTAGGTCGGGTTGGGGCCATGTTGCGGGCCAACCCGCGGCCTGTTTCGAAGTGGGGTCAGCTCTGGGTGGTCCCGCCAGGTGGTAGGGTCACGAGGGTGCTAGGCCCAAGTTTAGATGACCATCGTATGAGTTCGTGGAGATGTTCGACCAGAAGCGGATCGTGAAGGCCGGGAATGGCCTTAAGGGAGATTAAGGCTAGTAAGATGACCAAGTTTGGAGGTGGTGACTCCAAAGTCTTGGGAACAGAAGCGTTGACTGAAGTGTGGTACGTGTACTAAGAAGAGTTCGTGTAACGACCCGTTCCGGGGCCCGTTACTGGTGCCTTACCCCGGGCACCCTAGTGATACATACATCAGAGAAAATCAGCGGAACATAAAACATGAGTCATTTTAACAACAGATATAATAAATAAACAGGCCAACCAAAAACAGTTGCCTTGGTATATCATAAACACGAACAGTTTAATCCTTTTACAACCACGCTTACAGCATTACTCTGCACCTCTAAGATATACAATGACTATGACGGGACGGGGCCCGCCATACCACAGAATGTACAAGAACCTGACTCGAGAACACTACTAAAAGATAAGCCTCGGAGAAACGGAGCTTGAATGCTGTTGTGATCTATGGCGAGGATCCACTGCGATGTACCTCTACTGCGGCATGAACGCGGCCCGAAGGAGGTCGATAACAGTACCAAGTATGTGAAGCTGCAATCGTAAATGAAATCATACTAGTCTATATAAAGCAGGAGACATGTATGATAACCAAACTACAGTTCACAACATAAAACAGTCATCACTCCAATATAACTATGGGTCTCACGCCCACCACATCAATCAGGTTCGCATTATGGCCGCATGCCCCCGGAATACTGCATCGGTGTAGACATGTCCATGATGCAACAATAATACCAATGTCCCATGGCCACATGCCCCCGGAATTCTGCATCGGTGTAGACATGTCCATGTGACCTCAACAACAAGACAGCAATCCAAATGGAAGCATACCCGTGCGCTACGCATCGTGTCAGTATGTCCAAAGGGAAACAATAAGACAACTTTCCAAATGGACGCATACCCGTGCGCTACGCATCGTGTCAGTATGTCCAAACCGAAATAAAAAGGATATAATCGAAATGGAAACATACCCGTGCGCTACGCATCGTGTCAGTATATCCAAAGCGATTAACCACAAGACCTTAACCAAAATGGAAGCATACCCGTGCGCTACGCATCGTGTCAGTATGTCCCAAAGCGATTAACCACAAGACCTTAACCAAAATGGAAGCATACCCGTGCGCTACGCATCGTGTCAGTATGTCCAAAGCGATTAACAACAATAATACTATCAGCGACGCGTGCGTGGAATTTCTCCGTCACTGCCGGCACGTCCAAGTAAGTTCTCAACCAGTCAACCGACCCTCTATCGAGAGACGCGGTAACACAGAAACACAACGCTTGTACAATAAAGGCTATCATCACAAGCATAGGCAAGTTTCACACAACTCAAAGTACTTTCATTTTATGCCAAAGTCGGGTTTTAACCCCAAAGTACTACATACGTTAAGTTCTTTTAAAGAGATACATTACTTTTATAAAAGTCACCCGATACGTAGTATTAGAATGACCAACCCATCTTCCTTAAAATCAAGTAACAACATTCCTTTCCTAAGTTCCAGGTTGCCTAGTTTCAATTACTCAAGCTTATTTTCAAATGGTTTCATAGTTCCCAAACTTAATCACTTGATTCCTTTTTAGAACAATTGAGTAACATATGACATATCGTGAGTAGTTTATTCTTGTTTATAACGATCTTATTACAGACCATGATCTAGAAAATGTAATATCATTTTGTCTCATCTTAGCTTATGCAGATGGAGGTTTCTCTTGGTTTTAATACAACACATCATTATTCAATACATTTTCCTTTATTAACGCTGCGGTGGTGCAATGATACATTACGATTTCCAAATCGGAAACATTATTCCTTTAAAACCAAGTACTCATTACTCACGAATGAGGTTTCACAAACTTCCTCATTAAAACAAATAAGTTAAGTCTCTTATCTTATAAGATCAAGTCTCTTAACTTCTAACATCCAGTAAAACCATTTTCTTACCTACATAAAGTATTATAACCAACTTCCCATAAAGCGTTATAACACTTTATGTTTTAAAGACAATCAAACACGATTAACACGTATGCGTCACCGTACTACATAGTTCACACATATCATGCTAGAAGAGATAGGAAGAGGTTCACATACCTCGCGACGATTTATCGACAATAAGCAAAATGCTCCAAGTACTACAACCTTGCTAGCCACTTTCCACTCCGAGTAGAATACGCTACTCTTAGTACTTTCACCTATAAAGGTCACAAACGTCTATTAACCCCAAAACACAAGTTTCTATCTTTCTATAGAAAATTAGCGACACCTCACATGGCGTAAATCTCCTCTCTATTGGCGGCTACCAAGCCAACCGTGGGGTTTACACGCCTAACCTGGCGTGTACAATTCTACACAAGTCTACTGTCTGATCTATGTAAATCTGATTCATTCGATTCTTGAGCTTAAGTCAAAAGACATTGCGAATACTAAGTATAGTTCCATATATAGTATACTTCAACTATATATCCTAACAAACATGTAATTTCCAATTACAATAGAGGGACAAGATAATTACCTCGATAAGCCCAAAATTATCCGAGTTTAATGTCGCTCCTGAGCAAGGTTTAGCTCCACTCCACGCGCTCCAAACCACTCCAAACAACCCTTAGAAGTTCTAACCAACTTCTACTCACATACTTCAACCAACTATGAAGATTTCCTTAGGGTTTCGGTTTGAGACTAAAAAGGACAAAGGTAGTATTTCGGACTCTACGTAAAGAGGTATCTTTGGAATACTACAAGGTCTGAACTAAGGTATTTTGGGCATTATAACAATACTTGGAAGACAACTTTCTACCAAGGGGGGGTGGTAGGCTCGGCTAGCACAACTAGGCTAGGGGGAGGGGGGTGTTCTCGGCCAAGGGCCTCTTTCTAAGGGGGTGAAGGGAGTTGGACGAGAGCAACAACAAGGGAGAGGGAGGGATTTCAAGACTTAGACAAAGTGAGGAGTGAATGAATAAGTCTTCAGAGGAGGGTATTTATAGCAAAGCCAAAGGCCAACCAATGGCCAAGATCTAGCCAAGTGCTACACAAGTGTAAGGCCAAGATCAAGCCAAGTGCACCCTAACCCTACTCCACAAATCCCTCACAAATATCTACACAAATATCTACCACAACTTGCCCATCCAATCGGCCCTAGCCGCCCCTTCAAGTCCACCAACGAGAGGGTGCCAAGTGTTGCCTCTCGTTGGTCCAAAACGTTCGCCTCTCGGAAAAATTCGCAAAAATACTAAATGACATAGCCGAATTTTCCCTTCGCAGCTTAGTAAAGCGTTTAGTCGAAAACGACTCTGTCGGGTGTTGTGCACAAAAATATTTCGGCCAAGGGTGCCACATGGGGTGACACGTGTCGCCCCGATTCCTGAATATTTCGTCTTAGAAAATATCCAAAATACCGGAAATCTCAAAAACAAAGCGGGCCCCACAAAACCGTAAATTTCTCCCGTGGGCCCCACGTGACCATTTCCGAAAATAAAATCTCAAAATTCTAATATAATCTATGAAGTCCAAATACCAAATCTGGGAATCCAATTCCCTTTAACGAACCTTTTTCTTCACAAATAACCGGAAACTTTTCCGTCGAAAACTCACATCTTTCTTTCTTTTCAAAATTTCTGCCGTACTCTCGTACGTACGTCCTCACATACATACCCTGCAACTACGGGGTATAACATTCTCCCCTCCTTAGAAACATTCGTCCCGAATGTTCCTTCTCAAGACGGATATCGATGAAGTTCCTCTAACAAGTTGTCAACGCCACAGCTTGGCCACGAAATAACACACGTTATCTTCCTCCCTTACTCGTCGTGCCCTTCTCGAACACTTGAACTCTTCTAGTACGTACCATACTTCAGTCATTACTTCCGTTCCCGAAAATCTCTGGAGTCACTACCTCCAAACTTGGTCATCTTACTAACCTCAAACTTCCTTAAGGCCATTCCCGGCCTTTACGAACCGCTTCTGGTCGAACGCGTCCACGAACTCATACGATGATCATACAAACTTGGGCCTAGCATCCTCGTGACCCTACCACCTGGCGGGACCACCCAGAACTGACCCCACCCCAAACCGGGTTACGGGTTGACCCGCAAATGGTCCTCAACCCGACCCCCAACCGCGCCAAACTCTTGTTTCCCGATCCGGAACAATCTTACTAATTCACGTCATGAAAGCTACCACTTCCATCTCACACTACCCACGGACTTATCACACAAATAAATCCCACGTATACTACTACTCTGATAAGGGTCAAAAATAAATCTTTAACTCAAGACGACCTTACCCCTAAGGTCTCAGTCGTGACATAGTCTAAGGTTCACACTTACCATGCCCCCATACGTATCCTCCCAACTAAGCATGTTTCTAACTCACACATATCACAATGCTATCCGTACATAGCACACAATAATGAGATTATCATAACAAGCATACCAAAACTCTAGAGGGTTAAGGATATACGAAGCTACCGCTCACTCTAATCATAGGCTGCCTGCCATGCGTAGTAGAAGGTGATGAACCAGCCACAGATCCTGAAGGCTGAGTCGTAACATCCGCGCTTCCCTTGGTCGGACAGTTCCTCGCAAAATGGCCTGCTGTCGCATGTAAAACAAACTCCCAATCTAGCACGACACTCTCCAAAATGGAGTCTACCACAATGGTCACAACGAGGTAGGGGTGGCTTGGTGGTTAACACCCTGCTCTGAAAATCTGAACCCTTGGAGCCACGACTGCTCACGAAGACGGTGGAGGACCACTGCATCGGTGGGGGTATATAACTAACTGCTGAGGCGGTCCGCCTCGAAAGCCACCAAAGGACCTGCCGTCACGGCCTCTTCTGATCCGATCAGTCATTCCGTCGACCCTCCGTGCCTCACATCCTGGTGCATGAGCTGCATGCGGGCAATGTCCATGCGGTGAAGAGAAACACGCGCAAGATTCGCCATATAATCATCAAGCCCGGTGGCGTAGCGATGCACCCTATCCTCCATATCTGCAACTAGCGCAGGACATATCGAGCAAAGAATCGAACTCGACATTGTACTCACGACGGTCGCCTCTGTCTCGAGAACAAAAATCTGCCGGCGTGCCCTCGCCATCTGCGGAGGTAAGAAGTGCGTGAGAAAGCCCGAAAACTCATCCCATCTTGCCGAGGTGCATGCTCTCCCGGGAAAGCTCCCGTGAATCAAACCAATCGATCTGCGGTATCACGCGGCGATGCGAACAAAGGTCACGACTCGGTTTACGAAGCCTTGATCACCGCATGATCGTGAATCGCCGGATGAACTCCTGCGGATCATCCTCGAGCCTCGACCCATAAAACTCTGGCGGGCTACAACTCGGAAAGTCCGTAGCCTCAAACTATCTGCTCGGGGTGAACGGCTGGTGCTCTTTGGGCCGAATCTGCTGCATCGGCTGTCCTCATATCGCCACAACCTGGCCAATAACTGGGCCATCTCCTTGTGACCCATCTCCCTGCTCGGTGTGGGGTGGAGGCTCAGTCTTGTAGTCTCATCGACCAACTGCTGCGGCTCTAAACTCTCTTTGGTCTTTGGCGGCGTCGCGAAACCGCCGTCTGAGCCTGACCTCAGTCTTGTGCGGGCTGCGCCTCGTACTCTCAGTATCTCACTAGCGGCACCTCGGCTGCCTTGCCCGGGCTCTGGTTGCCTTGCGCGGAGGCATAAGCGGTAAAAGCGAGATCGTCGGAGGGTACAACTTACAACTGACTCATGGCACGATCTCGGAATGAGAAGAATGAAACCAATCCTAAATGTCCTGCGGCCTCACGATTATAGATGTGGTGCACAACACATCGATAATCAAGACTCTACTAGACGGATGCGTAGACACTTTCCGAGGATTAACTGGCTCGATACCACTTTTGTAACGACCCGTTCGGGGCGATTCATCGTGCCTTACCGGGCACCCTAGTGATACATACATCGAGAAAATCAGCGGAACATAAAACATGAGTCATTTTAACAACAGATATAATAAATAAGCGACTGACCAAAAGCGATTTGCCTTGGTATATACATAAAACACGAGCAGTTTAATCCTTTTACAACCACACCCCACAGTACTCTGAGACCTCTAAGATATCTGATGACTATGACGGACAGGCCCGCCATACCACAATGTACAAGAACCTACAACTCGAGGAACACTGCCAAAAGATAAGCCTCGGAGAAAGCGGAGCTTGAATCTGTTGAATCGTGATCCTATGGCGAGGATCCACTGCGATGTACCTCTACTGCGGCATGAGCGGCCCGAAGGAGGTCGATAACAGTACCAAGTATGTGGCTATGCAATCGTAAATGAAATCATACTAGTCTATATAAAGCGGGAGACATGTATGATAACCAAACTACGATTCACAACATAAAAGCGATCATCACTCCAATATAACTATGTGTCTCACGCCCACCACATCAATCAGGTTCGCATTATGGTCGCATGCCCCCGGAATACTGCATCGGTGTAGACATGTCCATGATGCAACAATAATACCAATGTCCACATGCCCGAGTCTGCATCGGTGTAGACATGTCCATGTGACCTCAACAACAAAACAAGAATCCAAATGGAAGCATACCCGTGCGCTACGCATCGTGTCAGTATGTCCAAAGGAAACAATAAGACAACTTTCCAAATGGACGCATACCCGTGCGCTACGCATCGTGTCAGTATGTCCAAAAAGGAAATCACAAGGCGATAATCGAAATGGAAACATACCCGTGCGCTACGCATCGTGTCAGTATATCCAAAGCGATTAACCACAAGACCTTAACCAAAATGGAAGCATACCCGTGCGCTACGCATCGTGTCAGTATGTCCCAAAGCGATTAACCACAAGACCTTAACCAAAATGGAAGCATACCCGTGCGCTACGCATCGTGTCAGTATGTCCAAAGCGATTAACAACAATAATACTATCAACAGGAACGTACCCGTGGAATTTCTCCGTCACTGCCGGCACGTCCAAGTAAGTTCTCAACCAGTCAACCGACCCTCTATCGAGAGACGCGGTAACACAGAAACACAACGCTTGTACAATAAAGGCTATCATCACAAGCATAGGCAAGTTTCACACAACTCAAAGTACTTTCATTTTATGCCAAAGTCCGGGTTTTTAACCCCAAAGTACTACATACGTTAAGTTCTTTTAAAAGAGATACATTACTTTTATAAAAGTCACGATACGTAGTATTAGAATGACCAACCCATCTTCCTTAAAATCAAGTAACAACATTCCTTTCCTAAGTTCCAGTTTGCCTAGTTTCAATTACTCAAGCTTCTTATTTTCAAATGGTTTCATAGTTCCCAAACTTAATCACTTGATTCCTTTTTAGAACAATTGAGTAACATATGACATATACGTGAGTAGTTTATTCTTGTTTATAACGATCTTATTACAGCTGATCTAGAAAATGTAATATCATTTTGTCTCATCTTAGCTTCATGCGGATGGAGGTTTCTCTTGGTTTTAATACAACACATCATTATTCAATACATTTTCCTTTATTAACGCTGCGGTGGTCCAGCCGATACACATTCGATTTCCAAATCGAAGAAACATTATTCCATTAAAAACCTAGTACTCATTACTCACGAATGTGGTTTCACACAAACTTCCTCATTAAAACAAATAATTTAAGTCTCTTATCTTATAAGATCAAGTCTCTTAACTTCTAACAGCCGTAAAACCATTTTCTTACCTACATAAAGTCATTATAACCAACTTCCCATAAAGCCGTTATAACACTTTATGTTTTAAAGACAATCAAACACGGTTAACACGTATGCGTCTACCGTACTACATAGTTCACACATATCATGCTAGAAGAGATCGGCAGAGGTTCACATCCCGCGCGACGATTTATCGACAATAAGCAAAATGCTCCAAGGACTCCAACCTTGCTAGCCCTTTCCACTCGAGTAGAATACGCTACTCTTAGTACTTTCACCTATAAAGGTCACAAACGTCTATTAACCCCAAACACAAGTTTCTATCTTTCTATAGAAAATTCGGCACCTCCCATGACAGCGTAAATCTCCTCTCTATGAGGCGGCTACCAAGCCAACCGGGGGTTTACACGCCTAACCGGACGTGTACAATTCTACAAGTCTCTCTGTCTGATCCCATGTAAATACTGATTGATTCAGTTCTTCAGCTTAAGTCAAAAGACATTGCGAATACTAAGTATAGCTCCATATATAGTATACTTCAACTATATATCCTAACAAACATGTAATTTCCAATTACAATAGAGGGACAAGATAATTACCTCGATAAGCCCAAAATTATCCGAGTTTAATGTCGCTCCTGAGCAAGGTTTAGCTCCACTCCACGCGCTCAAACCACTCCAAACAACCCCAGAAGTTCTAACCAACTTACTCACATACTTCAACCAACGATGAAGATTTCCTTAGGGTTTCGGTTTGAGACTAAACGGACAAAAGGTAGTATTTCCGGACTCTACGTAAAGAGGTATCTTTGGAATACTACAAGGTACACGGCTAAGGTATTTTGGGCATTATAACAATACTTGGAAGACAACTTTCTACCAAGGGGGGGGGTAGGCTCGGCTAGCAACTAGGCTAGGGGAGGGTGTTCTCGGCCAAGGGCCTCTTTCTAAGGGGTGAAGGGAGTTGGGACGAGAGCAACAACAAGGGAGAGGAGGATTTCAAGACTTAGACAAAGTGAGGAGTGAATGAATAAGTCTTCACAAGGGAGGGGTATTTATAGCAAAGCCAAAGGCCAACCAATGGCCAAGATCTAGCCAAGTGCTACACAAGTGTAAGGCCAAGATCAAGCCAAGTGCACCCTAACCCTACTCCACAAATCCCTCACAAATATCTACACAAATATCTACCACAACTTGCCCATCCATTCGGCCCTAGCCGCCCCTTCAAGTCCACCAACGAGAGGGTGCCAAGTGTTGCCCTCTCGTTGGTCCAAAACGTTCGTCTCTCGGAAAAATTCGCAAAAATACTAAATGACATAGCCGAATTTTCCGCCCATGCAGCTTAGTAAAACGTTTCGTCGAAAAACGACTCTGTCGGGTGTTGTGCACAAAAATATTTCGGCCAAAGGGTGCCACGTGGGGTGACACGTGTCGCCCCGGTCGCCGAATATTTCGTCTTGAAAATATCCAAAAATCTGAAATCTCAAAAACAAAGCGGGCCCCACAAAACCGTAAATTTCTCCCGTGGGCCCCACGTGACCATTTCCGAAAATAAAATCTCAAAATTCTAATATAATCTATGAAGTCCAAATACCAAATCTGGGAATCCAATTCCCTTTAACGAACCTTTTTCTTCACAAATAACCGGAAACTTTTCCGTCGAAAACTCACATCTTTCTTTCTTTTCAAAATTTCTGCCGTACTCTCGTACGTACGTCCTCACATACATACCCTGCAACTATGGGGTATAACAGTTCGAGTGTTCGAGAAGGGCACGACGAGTAAGGAAGGAAGTGAACTGGTGCTGAAAGATGGGAGTAATCATTTTTGAGAAATGAATGTGCGAAGGGAGTGTCCCTTGGACCAAGAGCGAGAGTTGGTATTGTTTTGCATCATCGAGGTGGTTCCTCGTTGGCCTGGATTTAAGTATTTGCGCGCATGTGTTATTTCGTGGCCAGGCATGGCGATGGCAACTTGTTAGAAGAACTTTATCGTTATCCGTCTTGAGAAGGAACATTCGGGACGAATGTTTCTAAGGAGGGGAGAATGTTATACCCCGTATTTCCAGAGTATGTACGTGAGGGCGTACGTATATTAATTTAAGCCTTAAGGTTTGGCTAGGTTCGAAAATTTGGGCACAAGTGCCGAAAAAAATCGTTTTTCGACGAAACGTTTTACTAAACTTGCGAAGGGAAAATTCCGGCTATGTCATTTATAATTTTTGCGGATTTTACTAGATACAAATCATTTTGGACCAATGGGAGTGTGACATGTGTCACCCTCACATTGGAGGAAGTTGTTGGCGGTTTGGACGAAAAGGGGTCAAGGGATTTGGTAGGATTTTTTGTGTTTTTTTGTGGGTAGATGGATAAGGTACACATGGTTGAATCCTAGCCTACACTTGCCTAACACTTGGATGGATCTTGGCCATTGGTTGGCCTTTGCTTGACCTATAAATACCTCTAAGTTGATGAACTTCTTCATCCAAAAATCCTTTTCAAGTCTTGAAATCCCTCCCTTGCCTTGTAGTTTTCGTCCACCATCCCCTCTATTGAAGCCTTGGCGAGAGCCTCCTCCCCCTTTGTAGTGTCTAGTGAGGGTACCCCTAGCCTAGTTGTTTCGTATAATACCCCTTTTGTGGTATAGAAATACTCTCCAAGTATTGTTATAATGCCCAAATACTTTAGCCCTTATACCTTGTAGTATTCCAAGGTTATACCTATACTAAAAGCCGAAATACTATTATACTTCCTTTAGCCACTAAACGAAACCCTAAGGAAATCTTCATTGATAGTTGAAGTAATTGAGTAGAAGTTGGTTAGAACTTCTAAGGGTTGTTTGGAGCGGGTTGGAGCGCACGGAGTAGGAGCTAAACCTTGCTCAGATCGACATATAAACTTGGATAATTTTGGGCTTATCGGTAAACACTCTTGACCTTCTATTGTAATTGGAAATTACATGTGTAGGAATATATAGTTGAAGTATACTATATATAGAACTGAACATAATTATGCGGCAATGTCTTTTGACTTAAGCCTGAATTTAAAGAAGAGAACTGAACTGTAATTACATAGGGCTGTATTGATGAGACTTGTGTAGCTTTCTTGTGAAGTAGAATTGTACACGTCGGATTAGACGTACAACCCCCTCTAGGGAGTTGTTGGCTGTTAGCGTGTCTCGATAGAGGAGGAGATTTCTGCGATTTGCGGGAGAGGTCTTTGCGAAATTTCGTAGAATATTCTACGTTGAGATCTAGATGTTAATAGGCGCCTTGTGGCCTCTATAGGTTGAAGTACTACGTGTGGCGTGATCTGCTTGGCTTAGGTGTAGCCGAGCGGTTTGAGGTACTTGGGCGTTTTGCTATTAGTCGATAATCGTCGCGAGGTATGTGAACCTCTTCCTATCTTTTCTAGCATGATATGTGTATAACTATGTAGCGGTGAGCATACGTGTGTTAAATGTATTTGATTGGTTTAAAACATGAAGTGTTATAACGGCTTTATGGGAAGTTGGTTATAACAGTTTTATGTAAGTAAGAAATGCTTTGTGGTTTTTAAAAGATAACTGACTTGATGTGTGATGATAAGAATCTTGAAGTATTTCAAAAGAATTAAGAAACCTTTTTGAAAGAAGAGTAATACTTGGTTTTGAAAACATAAGAGTTATACTAGCTTTATGGGAAGTTAGGTATAACGTCTAAAGAGAATGGTTTACCGATTTTTAGAAGTTAAGAGACTTAATCTTAAAAGATAAGAGACTTGACTTGAATGAATTAAATATGAGTTTTGTGTGAAACCTCCTTCGTGAGTAATGAGTACTTGGTTTTTAAAAGAAATAATGTTTTACTGATTTTGGAAATCAGAATGAGTATCGACAAACCACTGCAGCGTTAATAAAAGGAAATGTTTTGACTAATTAAGTATTATTAAAACCAGTAGAAACCTCCATCTGCATAGAAGCTAAGATGAGACAAAATGATATTACATTTCCTAGATCATGGCTGCTTTAATAAGATTGATTATGAACAAGAAAAACCTACTCACATATAAGACATATGTTTCTCAAATTGTTTAAAAGAGGATTATATTCTTAAGTGATTAAGTCTATGGACTATGAAACCTTTCTAAAATAAGAGACTTAAGTATTTGAAATTAGGCAAACTTGAACTTTTGGAAAAGAATGTTGTTACTTGATGTTAAAAAGGAAAGTGTTTTGGTTTACCTAAAAATGTGAGTCACTCTATTTTAATACTACGGGTATCGGGTGACCTTTATAAAAGAAATGGATCTTTTTAAAAGAATTTAACGTACGTAATACTTTGGGGTCAGAACCTGGACTTTGGCCTAAAATAAACTTGAGTTGTGTGTAACTTGCTTATGTTTGTGTTTGATAGCCTTGTTGTGCAAATACTGTATTTCTATACCACCGCGTCTCTCGATGGAGGGTCGGCTGATTTGTTATGAACGATTCTTCACCGAGTCCCACGAGATGGGCCGACACGATTTCATCGATTCTTCACCGAGTCCCATGGGATGGGCCGGGACACGTATTCCATCTGATTATTCACCGAGTCCCACGAGATGGGCCGGGACACGTATTCCATCTGATTATTCACCGAGTCCCACGAGATGGGTCGGGACACGTATTTCATCTGATTCTCTACCGAGTCCCATTGGATGGGCCGGGACACGTATTCCACATGATTCTTTACCGAGTCCCACGGGATGGGCCGGGACACGTATTCCACACGATTTATACATAGACTACCGGCAGTGAGGAAGGAGTTCCACGGGCATGAGGGATGACTTGAGGGCGTGAGTCCCTGACTTGAGATGACTGCTTTTATGTTGTGAACTATAGTTTGGTTATCATACATGTCTCCTGCTTTATATAGACTATTATGATTTCATTTACGATGTTTCTGATTTCACATACTTGGTACTGTTATCGACCTCCTTGAAGTGCGTTCATGCCGCAGGTAGAAGTACATCGGTTGTGGATCCTCGCTCATAGGATCACAGTTCAGCGTGTCGGGAAGCCCCATTTCTTCGGAGGCTTATCTTTTGGTATGTTACCCTGAGTCTGTAGATTCTTGTACATTCAGGGGTATGGCGGGGCCCTGTCCCGTCATAGCTGTTGTAAAAATCTTAGAGGTATGTAGCACTGTTGTGGGCAGGGTTTGTAAAAAGGATAACTGTTCGGGTATTTATGTATATATACTGAAGGCAACTGTTTTGGTTGGCCTGTTTATTTATCATGTCTCTTAATTCATGTTCATGTTTTTATTTCCGCTGATTTTCTCTGATGTTGTATCACTAGGGTGCCCGGGGTAAGACACCAGTCACGGGCCCGGGTTCGGGTCATGACATTTTGGATATTTTCGGAAGATGAAATATTTTGGACGAGTAGGAGGGCAACACATGGCACCCCAATGTGGCCCTATGGCCGAAATTAGGGGGCACTTGGACGTTTTTTGTGGTGGACAAGTGGCAAGCCACTTGTCCCATTTTTGTGGTGGACATTTGGTTGGTAGATTATCCACACACATGTCCCCAATCCTCACATTACACTTGCTTTAATCCTAGCCATTGATTTCTCTATAAATACCCCTTGAGTGCAAGACTTAATTTCATCCACACTTGAAATATTTTCCAAGGCAAATTCTCCCTCCTTCCCTTAGTGAAGCTCTCGTCCAAACCCCCCTGTCACGACCCAAACTCGGGCCCGTGACTGGTGCCTTACCCGGGCACCCAAGTAGACATACATCAGAGTAACCAGCGGAAAATAAAAACAAGACATGAAACAATATGAAGTGAGAAACAGTTTATCTGAGAAAAGTTGCCTTTCGGCATATATATAAAAATGTTTGAACAGTTACATCCCTTTTACAAACCACCTTGTGATACTCTGCACCTCTAAGAATGTTATAACAACAATGGCGGGACAGGGCCCCGCCATACCCCTGAATGTAAGTACCTACAATGACAGGGGACTATACCAAAGATAAGCCTCCGGAGACACGGAGCTTCCTAAAACGCTTAACTGTGACCCTATGAGCGAGGATCAACAACTGGTGTACCTCTACCTGCGGCATGAACGCAGCCCCCCGAAGGAGGTCAGTACAACAAGTACCAAGTATGTGAAACTGAAAATACTGTAAATGATATCATAATAGTCTATATAAAACAGAAGACATATATGATAACCAATTTACGATGCATAATATGTAAGCAGTCATGTCAAGTCAGGGACTCACGCCCTTAAAGTCATCACTCAAATATAACCATGGGTCTCATGCCCACAATATCAATCATGCCCGTGGAATTCCTTCCTCACTGCCGGCAGTCCATGATATAAAAGCACCAAGGAATACACATGTTATACCCCGTATTTCCAGAGTATGTACGTGAGGACGTACGTACGAAAGTTTAAGCCTTAAGATTAGGCAAGGGAAGAAAATTTTGTTCACAACTACCGAAAAGAATCGTTTTTCGACGAAACGTTTTACAAAACTTGCGAAGGGAAAATTATGGCTATGTCATTTATATTTTTTGCGGATTTTTACGAGTGACGAAATATTTTGGACCAACGGGAGGGTGACATGTGTCACCCTCAAAGTGGACGGCATTGTGGGCTCAAGTTGGACGATTTCTAGTCAAAGAGTTGGTAGGATATTTTGTGATATTTTGGTGGTAGATGGATAAGGTACACTTGCCCAAATCCTCACCCTACACTTGCCCACCACTTGGCTTCATCTTGGCCATTGATTTCCCTATAAATACCCCCCCTTTGTTGAAGACTTCTTCATCCACAACACAACTTTCTAAGTCTTGAAAAATCCTTCCCTCCCTTGTAGTGAAGCTCTCGTCCAAAGAGCACCCCTCCCCCTTGAGAAGGCCTTTTGGCCGAGAGTACCCCCCCTACCTTGAGAGTTGTTCTCGTAAATACACCCCCCCTTAGTAGAAAATACTCTCCAAGTATAGTTACTATTCCAAAATACCTTGGCCCAAATACCTTGTAGTATTCCAAGGTTACACCTATACTAAAAGCCCAGAAATACTACTATACTTCCCTTCAGTCACAAAACGAAACCCTAAGGGAAAACCTTCATAGTCGGTTGAAGTGTTAAGTAGAATTTGCGTAGAACTTCTAAGGGTTGTTTGGAGCGGGTTGGAGCGCCCAGAGTAGGAGCTAAACGTTGCTCAGGATCGACATTAAATCTTGGATAATTTTGGGCTTATCGAGGTAAATACTCTTGCCCTTATATTGTAATTGGAAATTACATATTGTAGTAGTATAGAAATGAATATAAGATTCATAGAAGAGAATTGAACTGTAATAGAAGGATATTACAGATAAGACTCGAACTGAAATCACATCAGAAGAATATTAAAGTAGAGATTGAACTGTACTTACGTAGGACTGTATTTACAGTAGACTTGTGAAGTTTGATGGGTAGGGAAGTGCTGCCCAATTTTCCGTAAAATCTTGTATCTAGATTTATTCTACCGAGTAGTCTAGACATTGATAGACTTATATAACCGTTATAGGTTGAAGTACTGCGAGTAGCGTATTCTACTCGAAGGGTGGAAAAGGCTAAGCGAGATTACGATGCTTTGGAGCTATTTGCTAATAGTCGATAAATCATCGCGAGGTATGTGATTCTTCCTATCCTCTTGAGCATGATATTTTAAAAGGAATATATCTAGTACGGTAGACGTACGTGTGTTAACTGAACGTAGTTTTACGGCAATGTCTTTTGACTTAAGCCTGAATAATAAGAATCTTGAAGTATTTCAAGAGAATTAAGAAACCTTTTTAAAGAAGGATAATACTTGGTTTTAAAAGCTTAAGAGTTATACTAGCTTTATGGGAAGTTAGGTATAACGACTTAAGAGAGGTAAAAAGAATGGTTTACTGATGTTAGAAGTTAAGAAACTTGATCTTAAAAGATAAGAGACTTGACTTAATTATATTAATATGAATTTTGTTAAAAAGTGTGAAACCTCATTCGTGTGTAATGAGTATTTGGTTTTTAAAAGGAATAATGTTTTACTGATTTCGGAAATCAGAATAAGTATCGAACAAACCACTGCAGCGTTAATAAAGGGAAATGTATTGACTAATTAAGTATTATTAAAACCAGTAGAAACCTCCATCTGCATAGAAGCTAAGATGAGACAAAATGATATTACATTTCCTAGATCATGGCTGCTCTAATAAGATTGTTATAAACAAGAATAACCTACTCACATAAAAGGCATATGTTTCTCAAATTGTTTAAAGGAGAATTATATTCTTAAGTGATTAAGACTATGAACTACGAAACCTTTCGAAAATGAGAAACTTGAGTATTTGAAATTAGGCAAACTTGAACGTTTGGAGAATAATGTTGTTACTTGATTTTTACAAAGAGAAGTGTTTTGGTTTACTTAAAAAGATAGTCACTCTATTTTTTATACTACGGGTATTGTGTGACTTTTGTGAAAGAAACTGATCTTTTAAAGAGTTAATGTATGAAGTACTTTGGGGATAAAGAAACCGAACTTGCTAACATAAAGTAGAAAGTACCTTGTGTGAATAACTTGATTGTTTTGGTTTGTGATAGCCTTGTAATAATTTCTTGTTGATTTGATAAGTAAACATGTTAGGATGTTACGTGTGTTAGTATCTTGTGATGTTTGTGTAAAGGGGTTTCCCTTGTTGTGCTTATGTTGTTTAACGATAAACTGTTATGTTAGTATTATATCACTCACCTCTTGACATGATTCCGGGGGTTAAGCTGCCCTCCGATGCGGGGTAGACTCATGCGGGTCTGTGTGACCTATGATTCGAGAATACCTCATGCGGTCCAGGTGACCTATGCGGGCTACGAGAGTTCGTGTTAGTATGCGGCCTTTGTGGTCATGCGGTCTATGTGGCCATGCGGACTGCGAGTCCAGGACGTTGCCGGGGAGTAGCTACCCTCGATGCGGGGAATACCTCATGCGGGCCATTGGAGTGGCCTATGCGGAGCTGCGGGAAGTTCGGGACTAGGCGCGTATTAGATCTGCGGCGAGTGGCGGCCGATCATGTGGCGGTCTAGACAGATCTCATGATACGATTTATGACCTTGTTGGTACAATGGGTTTTAGTAGTCGGCTATGCCTTCGCACTTACCCGTGCGGTTTTATTATGACACAGTGGGACACGGTGTTCATGTGTATTCCTTGGTGCTTTTATATCATAGGCTGGCGGTGAGGAAGGTATTCCACGGGCATGATTGATGTTGTGGCGTGAGACCCATAGTTGTATTTGAGTGATGACTTTGAGGCGTGAGTCACGACTTGACATGATCGCTTATTTATGGAACTGTAGTTTGATTATCATACATGTCTCCTGCTATATATAGACTACTATGATTTCATTTCTGATATTTTGATTTCACATACTTGGTACTGTTATCTTGACCTCCTTGAGGGTTGCGTTCATGCCGCAGTAGAGGTACACCATTGTTGATCCTCGCTCATAAGTCACGATTCAGCGTTTGGGAAGCTCCGTTTCTCGGAGGCTTATCGATGTCTGATCCACATGTCGTTGTAGTACTTGCATTCGGGGTATGGCGGGGCCCCATCCGCCATTGTTGTCATATCATTCTTAAGTGCAGTAATCTTGTTGTGGGCGGGAGTTTGTAATAGGGGATGTAACTATTCAAGTTTATATATATATATATAGAAAAGGCAACTTTTCTCAGATGAACTATTTTATTTCATGTCTTGTTTTATATTCCGCTGATTACTCTGATGTATGTCTACTTGGGTGCCCGGGGTAAGGCACCAGTCACGGGCCCGGGTTCGGGTCGTGACAAAAGTGGTATCAGAGCAGTTAATCCTCGGAAAATGTCTCTGACCGTATCGATGAAGTCTTGATTATCGGTGTGTTGTGCACCACACCAATGTCGTGAGGCTATAGGATATTTAGGATTAGTTTCCATTCTTCTCAATGCGAGATCGTGCTTAGAGAGTCGTGTTATAAGTTGGACCCTCTAAAGTATTTCTTTCCCTTACCGTTATGCCTCGCGTAAGGCAATCCGCCGAAGGCAAAGCGCGAGGAGGCTGCGAGTAGAAACGAGAGGGTTACGAGGCACAGGCCCAATCATCACCGTGGTGCTTCATTCGGGAGTTCTGCGGCGTCGCCATCCCAACAGAGTTTAGCGCGGCGGCGATTCCTCTGCGGCCATGATACTTGAACCCGGTTCCACGACCCGATGGCGAAAGTATAGATTGCAAAGAGGCGACCTTGTTACTAACTAAGGATGTAGCTACCAGAGTATATGATGTACCATTTTATCACGGTCTTGATGACTATCTAAGAGGTTGTGAAAGAATAGCTCTTGATCGAGGCATGAGCATGGCTGCGTGCGGGCTTATGCGCAATGGTAGAAAGCGTAGAGATCGACGGGTTAACCAATATTAGCAAAAGAGGGCCAGAACAGCAGGGTCCTTTGGTAACTTTCGAGGCGAATCGTCTCGAACAGATCGATATGCGCCTCCACGATGCGAATGGTCCTCCGCGGGGTTCAGGCGTTCGGTATGCAGGAGTTGGTCGAGCTCGGGGCTTGATTCACGAGATACCGTCGGTTCGGCCAGCGGATTCGATGGTTCGGAAAGGAAGGGTGCTAGCGAGAGGCCACCCGCTCGGTGTGGCTGTTGTGGTAGATGTCATTGTGGGAGTGTCGTGCGTCTTGACGGCTTGTTTTGCTTGCGGCGGCGGGCCATTTACGAGAAATTGTCCAGGCCAGTGGCGCGGATGTAGAGACTCAGCCTTCATGATCAGTGGCTAGTTCATCACCTTCCTTAGCTATGCGCCCAATAGGGCAAATTTGATTAGAACGACAAAGGGGAGTGAATCAGTAGATACAGGTTTATCCTTAACCCTCTAGAGATTAGTACGTGTGATAAGATAAGTATATCTTAAGTGTTATGTTCAGATAACTTAAGTGTTAATTATGATTAGTCATGGTTAGTTAAAAGGGTAATATTGGGGTTAGGGAAAGTGTGAGCCTTAGAGTTTTATACGTGGAGACCTTAGAGGCGAGGCCATCTTGAGTAAAAGATTATATTTGTGTTTGACCCTTATCGGAGTGCATAGTACACGTGAGATATGTTTGTGTGATAAGTCCCTGAGTAGTGTGGTATGAAAGAGGGTAGTTGAGCTAAGAAGACCACTAGGTTTTCGTGACTTGATTGTGAGATTGTTCCGGATCGGGGAACAAAAGTTTTTGCGCGATAGCAGGTCGGGTTGAGGACCGATCGCGGGTCAACCCGTGGCATGTTTTGTAGTGGGGTCAGTTCGGGGTGGTCGCGGTGGTAAGTCACGAGGGTGTTAGGCCCAAGTTTAGTTAACCAGCGTACGAGTTCGTGGATGCGTTCGACCAGTAGTCGGGCCGATGAGGTCAGCCCATCTTATCTTTTAGTCAAGACCGTTTACTCGGCAGAGGGTTATGCGAGATGATTATATCAGGAAGGTTGTAAGGCTGCACGAGGTGCCTACCTTCACCTTATGTCGACGATGGAGCCAGATTCGCTATTTTCTTTTACGGAAGTTTTACGAGCAGGTTAGGAACTCAGGTGAGTCTCAGTATCGCATTCGCCCTCGGGCCAGTTTTGGATTTCAGGGGTAGCTGTGAGGATTGTTGTCTCCTGTTGAGGGAGTGTTTAATAGCTACCATATCAGTATTCGGATATCGCCTTATGACGCCTTGTAGGGGCGGAAGTATAAGTTGCCGGTCGATTTGGTTCGATGTTGGCAAGGTTCAGATAGCTGGTTCATTCTTGTTTCAGCAGGATGTGGATAGGGTGAAGCCTATCCAGGAGAGGTTATCGGCAGCTCAGAGTCAACAGAAGTCGTGCGGATAATCGGCGACGCTTGGAGTTGAGTTGTGGTAGGTCTTCTTGAAGGTACCACCCCGGAAAGGGCGTGACGAGTTTTGGAAAACAGAGGAAACTTAGCCCGAGTTACTTTGGGCCTTTTCAGGTCATGTGAAGAATAGGCCAGGTTGCCTATAGTTAGCATTGCCGTCCAACGTGGGAGGCAGTGCGTCCGGTCTTTCATGTTGTTATGTTCGAAAAAGTATCGGAGATCCATCCAGAGTGTTCCCAGTTAATGATGATCAAGTTGGAGGTAGTAACCCAGAGATTTTGGAAGCAGAAGCAGTAACAGAAATGTGGTAAGTTATGAGAAAGAGTTCAAATGTACGAGAAGGGTACGACGAGTAAGGGAAGAAGCGAGCATGTGTTACGAGCATAGATGTGATCATTTCTTTTGTAAAGTGAAGGTGCGAAGGGAGTATATTTTAGACCTCGAGTGGGAGCTTTTGTAGTAATGGAGGTGATTCCTCGTGGACTTGGGTTAAAGTATTACGCGTGTGTAAATTTGTGGCCAGGTGTGGCATTGGCAACTTGTTTAAGTTAAGAGGAACTTTATCGTTATCTGTATCGAGAAGGAACATTCGGGACGAATGTTTCTAAGGAGGGGAGAATGTTATACCCCGTATTTCCAGAGTATGTACGTGAGGACGTACGTACGAAAGTTTAAGCCTTAAGATTAGGCAAGGGACGAAAATTTTGTTCACAACTACCGAAAAGAATCGTTTTTCGACGAAACGTTTTACAAAACTTGCGAAGGGAAAATTACGGCTATGTCATTTATATTTTTTGCGGATTTTTTCGAGTGATGAAATATTTTGGACCAACGGGAGGGTGACATGTGTCACCCTCAAAGTGGACGGCATTGTGGGCTCAAGTTGGACGATTTCTAGTCAAAGAGTTGGTAGGATATTTTGTGATATTTTGGTGGTAGATGGATAAGGTACACTTGCCCAAATCCTCACACTACACTTGCCCAACACTTGGCTTCATCTTGGACATTGATTTCCCTATAAATACCCCCCCCCCCCTTTGTTGAAGACTTCTTCATCCACAACACAACTTTCTAAGTCTTGAAAAATCCTTCCCTCCCTTGTAGTGAAGCTCGTCCAAAGAGCACCCTCCTCGAGAAGGCCTTTTGGTAGAGTACCCCTCCTTGAGAGTTGTTCTCGTAAATACACCCCCCCCTTAGTAGAAAATACTCTCCAAGTATAGTTACTATTCCAAAATACCTTGGCCCAAATACCTTGTAGTATTCCAAGGTTACACCTATACTAAAAGCCCAGAAATACTACTATACTTCCCTTCAGTCACAAAACGAAACCCTAAGGGAAAACCTTCATAGTCGGTTGAAGTGTTAAGTAGAAGTTGCGTAGAACTTCTAAGTGTTGTTTGGAGCGGGTTGGAGCGCCCAGAGTAGGAGCTAAACGTTGCTCAGGATCGACATTAAATCTTGGATAATTTTGGGCTTATCGAGATAAATACTCTTGTCCTTATATTGTAATTGGAAATTACATACTGTAGTAGTATAGAAATGAATATAAGATTCATAGAAGAGAATTGGACTGTAATAGAAGGATATTACAGATAAGACTCGAACTGAAATCACATCAGAAGAATATTAAAGTAGAGATTGAACTGTACTTACGTAGGAATTTGTATTCTGATGAACTTGTGAAGTTTGTGGTGAGGAAGTCTTGCCCAATTTTCCGTAGAATCTTGTATCTATATTTATTCTACCGAGTAGTCTAGACATTGATAGACTTATATAACCGTTATAGGTTGAAGTACTGCGAGTAGCGTATTCTACTCGAAGGGTGGAAAAGGCTAGCAGGATTACAGTACTTTGGAGCTATTTGTTAATAGTCGATAAATCGTCGCGAGGTATATTATTCTTCCTATCCTCTTGAGCATGATATTTTAAAAGGAATATATCTAGTACGGTAGACGTACGTGTGTTAACTGAACGTAGTTTTACGGCAATGTCTTTTGACTTAAGCCTGAATAATAAGAATCTTGAAGTATTTCAAGAGAATTAAGAAACTTTTTGTTAAAGAAGGATAATACTTGGTTTTAAAAGCTTAAGAGTTATACTAGCTTTATGGGAAGTTAGGTATAACGACTTAAGAGAGGTAAAAAGAATGGTTTACTGATGTTAGAAGTTAAGAGACTTGATCTTAAAAGATAAGAGACTTGACTTAATTATATTAATATGAATTTTGTTAAAAAGTGTGAAACCTCATTCGTGAGTAATGAGTATTTGGTTTTTAAAAGGAATAATGTTTCTTGATTTGAAATCGAATAAGTATCGAACAAACCACTGCAGCGTTAATAAAGGGAAATGTATTGACTAATTAAGTATTATTAAAACCAGTAGAAACCTCCATCTGCATAGAAGCTAAGATGAGACAAAATGATATTACATTTCCTAGATCATGGCTGCTCTAATAAGATTGTTATAAACAAGAATAACCTACTCACATATAAGGCATATGATTCTCAAATTGTTTAAAGGAGAATTATATTCTTAAGTGATTAAGACTATGAACTACGAAACCTTTCGAAAATGAGAAACTTGAGTATTTGAAATTAGGCAAACTTGAACGTTTGGAGAATAATGTTGTTACTTGATTTTTACAAAGGGAAGTGTTTTGGTTTACTTAAAAAGATAGTCACTCTATTTTTTATACTACGGGTATTGTGTGACTTTTGTGAAAGAAACTGATCTTTTAAAGAGTTAATGTATGAAGTACTTTGGGGATAAAGAAACCGAACTTGCTAACATAAAGTAGAAAGTACCTTGTGTGAATAACTTGATTGTGTTGGTTTGTGATAGCCTTGTAATACTTTCTTGTTGATTTGATAAGTAAACATGTTAGGATGCTACGTGTGTTAGTATCTTGTGATGTTTGTGTAAAGGGGTTTCCCTTGTTGTGCTTATGTTGTTTAATGATAATTAATCGTTATGTTAGTATTATATCACTCACCTCTTGACATGATTAGGGGTTAAGTCGCTCCGTCACGGGGTAGACTCATGCGGTGCATGTGACCTATGATTCGAGAATACCTCATGCGGTGCATGTGACCTATGCGGAGCTACGAGAGTTCCAGGTTAGTGTGCGGCATTTGTGGTCATGCGGTCTATGTGGCCATGCAGACTGCGAGTCCAGGACGTTGACGGGGAGTAGCTACCCTCGATGCGGGGAATACCTCATGCGGGCCATTGGAGTGGCCTATGCAGAGCTGCGGGAAGTTCGGGACTAGGCGCGCATTAGATCTTCGCGCGAGTGGCGGCTTCTATCATGTGGCGTTCTAGATAGATCTCATGATACGATTTATGACCTTGTTGATGCGTGGGTTTTAGTAGTCGGCTATGCCTTCGCACTTACCGTGCAGTTTTATTATGACACAGTGGGACACGTGTTCATGTATTCCTTGGTGCTTTTATATCATAGGCTGCCGGTGAGGAAGGTATTCCACGCATGATTGATGTTGTGGGTGTGAGACCCATAGTTGTATTTGAGTGATGACTTTGAGGCGTGAGTCCACGACTTGACATATTTGCTTATTTATTGTGATCGTAGTTTGATTATCATACATGTCTCTGCTTTATATAGACTACTATGATTTCATTTCTGATATTTTGATTTCACATACTTGCACTTATCTCGACCTCCTTGGGGCTGCGTTCATGCCGCAGTAGAGGTACACGATTGTTGATCCTCGCTCGTAGGTCACGATTCAGCGTTTGGGAAGCTCCGTTTCTCGGAGGCTTATCGATGCTGATCCACTGTCGTTGTAGGTACTTGCATTCATGGGTATGGCGGGGCCCTGTCCCTCCATTGTTGTCATATCATTCTTAGAGGTCTGTAGTACTGTTGTGGGCATGGTTTGTAATAGGGGATGTAACTGTTCAAGTTTATATATATATATAGGCCGAAAGGCAACTTTTCTCAGATAAACTGTTTTTATTTCATGTCTTGTTTTATATTCCGCTGATTACTCTGATGTATGTCTACTTGGGTGCCCGGGGTAAGGCACCAGTCACGGGCCCGGGTTCGGGTCGTGACAACACATGAACACTAGGTCCCACCTGTGTCATAATAAACCGTACGGGGTAAGTACGAATGCATAGCCGACTACTAAAATCCACAGTACCAACAATGCCATAAACTGTATCACGAGGTCTTTCTAGACCGCCACATGATCGAAGCTGGCCACTCGCCCTCAGTATCAATATGCGCGTCTAATCCTGGAACTTACCGCAGCTCCGCATAGGCCACACATAGGCCTGCATGAGGTATTCCTCGCATCGGGGGCAGCTAACCCGCGACATCCTCCTGGACTCTCGTAGTCCGCATGGCCACATAGACCGCATGAGGTAATTACCCCGCAAACTAACCTGGAACTCTCGTAGCTCCGCATAGGTCCCCTGGACCCGCATGAGGCATCCCTCGCATCGGGGGGCAGCTTAACCCCCGCTATATCATGTCAAGAGGTGAGTGGTACAATACTAACATAACGGCTTATCGTTAAACAACATAAGCACAATCAAGGGAAACCCCTTTACACAAACATCACAAGACACTAACATACGTAGCATCCTAACATGTTTACTTATCAAACCAACAAGAAAGTATTACAAGACTATCACAAACCAACATAGTCAAGTTATTCACACAAGGTACTTTCTATTTTATGTCAACAAGTTCGGGTTTTTATCCCCAAAGTACTTCATACATTAACTCTTTAAAAACCAAGTACTCATTGCTCACGAATGAGGTGTCACACTTTTTAACAAAATTCATATCAAGTCAATTAAGTCAAGTCTCTTATCTTTTAAGATCAAGTCTCTTATTTTCAAAAGATTCATAGATCATAGTTTTAACACTTAACAATGTAATATCCCTTTTAGAACAATTTGAGTAACATATGCCTTATGTGTGAGTAGGTTATTCTTGTTTATAACAATCTTATTAAAGCAGCCATGATCTAGGAAATGTAATACAATTTTGTCTTATCTTAGCTTCTATGCAGATGGAGGTTTCTACTGGTTTTAATAATACTTAATTAGTCAATACATTTTCCTTTATTAGCGCTGCAGTGATTTGTTCGATACTTATTCTCATTTCCGAAATCAATATAAGGCTTTCATAAACAATTAAGTAAATCGTTCCTTTTACCTCTCTTAAGTCGTTATACCTAACTTCCCATAAAGCTAGTATAACACTTAAGCTTTTAAAACCAAGTATTACTCTTCTTTCAAAAACGATTCTTAATTCTTTTGAAATACTTCAAGATTCTTATTATTTAAAACTCAAGTCAAAAGACATCGAAGTAAAACCACGTTCGATCAACACACGTCGTCTGCGTACTATATATATATTCTTTTAAAATATCATGCTCAAGAGGATAGGAAGAATCACATACCTCCTCGGCGAAATCCACCTGCCAAGTCGAATATGTCGCGCGCAGAGTATCAACCTATAATAGTCAAATACGTCTATCAACGTCTAGACTACTCTGTAGAATATTCTAAGCAGAAGGTTCTTATTGCTACGGAAAATCGGGCAGCACTTCCCTACCCGTCAAAATACACAAGTCTCTTTATGTCTGATCTATGTAATTACAGTTCAATTCTCTTCTCTTATACCATCCTTCTATACATCTTATACCCAATTCTAAACTTCTACAATATGTAATCTCCAATTACAATAGAAGGATAAGATTATTTACCTCGTTAAGCCCAAAATTATCCAAGTTTAAATGTCGATCCTGAACAACGTTTAGCTCCTAATCTGTGCGCTCCAATTCGCTCCAAGAAACCCTTAGAAGTTCTACACAACTTCTACTTAATACTTCACCACTATGAAGATTTTTCCCTAGGGTTTCGTTTTGTGACTAAAGAAAGTATAGTAGTATTTCCGGGCTCCTAGTATTGAAATAACTTTGGAATACTACAAGGTATTTGGGCTAAGGTATTTTGGAATTGTAACAATACTTGGAGAATACGTTTCTACCAAGGGGGGGGGGGGTATTTCACGAGAACTATCAAGAGAAGTACTTGGCGAGGGCCTTCTCAAGGGGGAGGGGTGGTTTGGACGAGAGCTTCAAGAGGGAGGGGAAGGATTTTAAGACTTAGAATTTTTTTTGTGTATGAAGAAGTCTTCAACTAAGGGGGGTATTTATAGGACTACCAAGGGCCAAGATTAAGGCAAGTGGAGGGCAAGTGGAGGGTGGGGATTTGGGCAAGTGTACCTTATCCATCTACTCCACAAAATATCACAAAATATCCTACCTAACCTTGACCAAGATTTGGGCAAGTGTACCTTGAAAAAAACGTGCCAAGATTTCGTCCCCCAATCCGCCAACTTGAGGGTGACACATGTCGCCCTCTCGTTGGTCCAAAATATTTCATCTCTCGGAAAAATCCGGAAAAATAATAAATGTTGCAACCGTAATTTTCCCTTCGCAAGGTTCGGAAAACTTTTCGTCGGAAAACAATTCTTTCGTTAGTTGTGCACAAATTTCGTCCCTTATGCCTAACTAAGGCTTAAACTTTTGTACGTACGTCCTCACATACATACTCTGGAAAATACGGGGTATAACACCCCCCCCCCCACCTTGTATAGAAATTCTTAAATAGTTGTGGTATAATCCCAAATACCTTAGCCTAAATCCCTTGTAGTATTCCAAAGTTATCCCAACATAAGAGCCCGGAAATACTACTTTATTCCAATAGTCGCAAAATGAAACCCTAGGAAAAATCTTCATAGTTGGTTGAAGTGTTAAGAGAAGTTGTGTAGAAACTTCTAAGGGTTGCTTGGAGCGGGTTGAAGCGTAAGGAATTGGAGCTAAGCGTTGCTCAGGATCGACTTATTAATCTTGGATAATTTTGGGCTTATCGAGGTAATGATCTATGTCCTTCTATTGTAATTGGAAATTACATATTGTTGTAATGTATAGTTGAGTATACTATATGTAGAATGAATATTGCTAAGAATTGAACTGTATTTACATTGGACTGTATTTACAGTAGACTTGTAGTATATTTGTGGGGCAGTGTTGTACACGTCCGGTTAGACGTGTAACCCCCTTGGAGTTGTTGGCTATTGGTATCGAGCCTTGAAAGAGGTGGTGGTAAGTAGTTGCAGGGGAGGTGCTGCCGAATTTTCCATAGAATAAGGAATCTTGTACTCAGAAATGTTCTACGAAGGGATCTAGAAATTAATAGACGTTTTGTGGCCTTTATAGGTTGAAGTACTACGAGTAGCGTATTCTACTTGAAGGGTGGAAAAGGCTAGCAAGGTTATAGTACTTGGGAGCATTTTGCTAATTGTCGATAATCTTCGCGAGGTATGTGAACCTCTTCCTATCTTTTCTAGCATGATGTTGTGAACTATGTAGTACGGTGAGCGTCGTGTGCTAAGCAATTTTGGTTGATTTTAAAAGATAAGAGACTGGACTTATATTTTGACTTGGTATGAAATGTCAAGATCTTGAATTGTGTTAAAGTAGTGAAACTTCATTCGTGAGTAATGAGTACTTGGTCTAGAAAAAGGAATAAGTTATATTAATTTCGGAAATGGGAATAACTATCGAACAAGCCATTGCAGCGTTAATAAAGGAAAATGTAATGACAATTAATTATATTAAAACCAGTAGAAACCTCCATCTGCATAGAAGCTAAGATAAGACAAAATTGTATTACATTTCCTAGATCATGGCTGCTCTAATAAGAATTATTATAATCAAGTTTTGATTTTCTTAAAATTCCAAAGTAAGGAACTTGATTTCTAAAAGAAAAGAGACTTAAGAATTTGAAGTGTTTTGGTTTAAAAGAAAGGCAGGGTTTTGTCTTAAATTTGTTTAAAACATAAAGTGTTATAATAGCTTTTGTTATACCCCGTATTTCTAGAGTATGTACGTAAGGACGTACGTAGAAAGGTTGAGCCTTAAAAGTTAGGCTAGGTTCGAAAATTTGGGCACAAGTGCCGAAAAGAATCGTTTTTCGACGAAACGTTTTACTAGACTTGCGAAGGGAAAATTCCGGCTATGTCATTTTTAATTTTTGCGGATTTTTCCGAGAGACGAAACATTTTGGACCAACGGGAGGGTGACATGTGTCACCCTCACATTGTATGAGGTTGGGCGGCAATGGTAGACGAAATAGGTGGCATGGTTAGGTAGGATATTTTGTGCAAGTTGGTGTGGTAGATGGATAAGGTGCACTTGGCTTAATCCTAGCCCTACACTTGCCTAACACTTGGATGAATCTTGGCCTTTGGTTGGTCATTTCTTGACCTATAAATACCCCTCTAAGTTGAAGACTTTCTTCATCCTCACTTGAAAACTTCTAAGGCAAAAACCCTCCCTCTCCCTCTTGTGCTCTCGTCCGCCACACCCCCTCCCCCTTTGTGGTAGCCTAGTGAAACACCTCCCCTCTTGGAGGCCCTCGTGAGAATACCCCCTCCCTAGCCTAGTTGCTAGTCGAAATACTACCCCTGGTTGAGAAATACTTCTCCAAGTATTGTTGTAATGCCCAAAATACCTTAGCCCATATACCTCGTAGTACTTTCCAAAGTACCCTCTATACAAAAAAACCCGGAAAATACGATTATACTTTCCTCTAGCCACTAAATGAAACCCTAAGAAAAACCTTCATAGTCGGTTGAAGTGTTAAGTAGAAGTTGCGTAGAACTTCTAAGGGTTGATTGGAGCGGGTTGGAGCACTCGGAATAGGAGCTTAACGTTGCTCAGGAGCGACTTTATACTTGGATAATTTTGGGCTCATCGAGGTAAATACTACTGTCCTTCTAGTGTAATTGGAAATTACATACTGTAGTAGTATACAAATGAATATAAAATTCATAGAAGAGAATTGAACTGTAATAGAAGGATATTACAGAATAGACTTGAATCAAATCACATCGGAAGAATAATATAGTAGAAGATTAAATCGTATTTACATAGGATTGTATTCTGATGGTCGATAACCTTATTGGTTGAATGTTCTGCGAGTAGCATGAACTACTTGGAAGGTGGACAAGTCTAGCGGGTTATAAGCGTGGGCGTTTTGCTTATAGTCGATAATCGTCGCGAGGTATGTGATTCTTCCTATACTCTTGAGCATGATATTTTAAAGGAAGATATATATAAATGCGACAATGTCTTTTGACTTAAGCCCGAATAATATATAGTACGGTGACGTCGTGTGCTAATTGAACGTGGTTATGCGACAATGTCTTTTGACTTAAGCTGAATAATAAGAAACTTGAAGTATGTCACAAGAGCTAAGAAACCATTTTTGAAAAAAGAGTAACACTTGGTTTTAAAGGTTTTAAAAAGAGTTATACTAGCTTTATGGGGAGTTAGGTATAACGTCTTAAGAGAGAGGTAAAGAAAATGGTTTACTGATTTTAGAAGTTAAGAGACTTGATCTTATAAGATAAGAGACTTAACTTAAATGAATTAATATGAGTTTTGTGTGAAACCTCATTCGTGAGTAATGAGTACGTGGTTTTTAAAAGGAATAATGTTTTACTGATTTCGGAAATTAGAATGTGTATCGACAAACCACTGCAGCGTTAATAAAGGAAAATGTATTGAATAATGAAGTATTATTAAAACCAGTAGAAACCTCCATCTGCATAGAAGTTAAGATGAGACAAAATGATATTACATTTCCTAGATCATGGTTGCTTTATAAGATTTATGAACAAGAATAACCTACTCGCCTATGGCATATGTTACTCAATTGTTTTAAAAAGAGATTAAGACATTGAACTATGAAACTTTTCTAAAAAAAAGACTTGAGTAATTGAAATTAGGCAAACTGGAACTTTAGGGAAAAGAAAGGCATTGTGTTGTCTTAAAATGGTTTAAAATTTAAAGTGTTATAACAACTTTATGGGAAGTTGGTTATAACGACTTTATGAAAACAAAAGAAGGGTTTTTATCATTGGTTTTAATGTGGGAACTTGGCTTTAAAAAGAGAAGTTGTTTTGGTTTGCTTAAAAGATGTAAGTCACTCTATTTTATACTACGGGTATCGGGTGATTTTCATAAAAGGAATGGATCTCTTAAAAGGAATTTAACGTACGTAGTACTTTAGGGTTAAAACCCGGACTTTGACATAAAATGAAAGTACTTAGAGTTATGTATAACTTGCCTATGCTTGTTGTTGTGTAACTTGCCTATGCTTGTTGTTGTTTAACTTGCCTATGCTTGTTGTTGTGTAGCTTGCCTATGCTTATTGAGATAGTCTTTGTTGTGCAAGAATTGTGTTTCTATTCTACCGCGTCTCTCGATGGAGGGCCGGTTGACTTGTTGAGAACTTATTGGGACGTCTTGCGGTGTGGAGAAATTCCGCAGTGCGCTCCTCTTGATAGTGTTATTTTTGCTAATCGCTTTGGACATACTGACACGATGCGTAGCGCACGGGTATGCTTCCATTTTGATTGTTGTCTGGTTGTTCCTTTTTGGACATACTGACACGATGCGTAGCGCACGGGTATGCTTCCATTTTGATTGCTGTCTGGTTGTTCCTTTTTGGACATACTGACACGATGCGTAGCGCACGGGTATGCTTCCATTTTTTATTGCTGTCTTGTTGTTCCCTTCGACATATCGACACGATCGTAGCGCTGCGGGTATGCTTCCATTTTGGATTGTTAGTGCGGCTTTGGCATCGGGTAGGACTTGGTGTGCAGTGTACTTCTTGGTGTTATCATATCATAGGCATGGCGGTGAGAAGGTATTCCACGGGCATGATTGATGTGTAGGGCGTGAGACCCTGACTTGATATAACTGTTATATGTGTGTACTGTAGTTTGGTTATCATACATGTCTCCTGCTTTTTATAGCGCTATGATTTCATTCTGATATTTTCTGATTCACATACTTGGTACTGTTATCTTGACCTCCTTGAGGCTGCGTTCATGCCGCAGTAAGTACATCATTTGTCGATCCCATTTTAGGATCACCTTTCGTCTTGGGAAGCTCGTTCCTTGGAGGCTTATCTTTGGTATGTTACCACAGTGCATGGGTTCTTGTACATTCGGGGTATGGCGGGGCCTGTCCGTCATAGTTGTTGTATAAATCTTAAGTGCATGTAATGCTTGGTGTGGCGGGGTTGTAAGGATTGTAACTGTTCAAAATGTCTTTGTATATATATATGCTAAAAGGCAACCGTTTTAGTTGGCCTATTTTCTTTCATCTTGATCCATGTCTATTTGCATGTCTAAGTTTTTATTTCCGCTGGTTTTTCTCTGATGTTGTATCACTAGGGTGCGGGTAAGGCACGATCACGGGCCGAGCAGGTCCTGACAAAAGTGGTATCAGAGCAGTTAGTCCTCGGAAAGTGTCTACAGACCGTGTCTAGTAGAGTCTTGATTATCTATATGTTGTGCACCACATCTATAATCAGGAGGCTATAGGACATTTAGGGTTGGTTTCCCTTCTTCTCATTATGAGATCGTGCCTTAGATATGTGTTATAAGTTGGACCCTCGACGTGCCGTTTTTACGATTATGCCTCGCGCAGCAACGGCCGGGCGGAAGAGGCAAAGCAGAAGGAGTCTGCGAGTAGAAGCGGCAGTCTCTGAGAGACCACAAGACCTGAGCCTCCGATCCGCGATGCAGGCGAAGAGATGGGTTACAAGAGTAGGCCCGATTAATGGCGTGGTTGTGGCGGACTTGAGAGATAGGTGGGCCGGTTCCAGTAACACCAGTGGTTCACCCTAGATCAGATAGTTGGAGGCTACGGAATTTTCTGAGATGTAACCCGCCAGAGTTTTATGGGTCGAGGCCTGAGGATGTGTTATACCCCGTATTTCCAGAGTATATACGTGTGGGCGTACGTATACAATTTGAGCCTTAAAGTAGGCATAGGTTCGAATTTGTGCATAGCTACCAAAAGGAGTCGTTTTTTAAAGCGTTTCCTGACTTTCGAAGGAAAATTCGGCTATGTCATTTATAATTTTTGCGGATTTTTAGAGGCGAAACATTTTGGACCAACGGGAGGGTGACATGTGTCACCCTACATTGGCCGTGAAGTGGACGGCAAAGGCAAGCAAAGGCACGTTTTTGTGCCTTGGGTTGGGTAGGATATTTGTGCAAGTTGGTGTGGTAGATGGATAAGGTCCACGTGGTTGAAATCTAGCCTACACTTGCACCACACTTGTCTTCATCTTGGCCATTGGTTGGCTTTCACTTGACCTATAAATACCTCTAGTTGAAGACATTCTTCATCCAAAATTGAGCAATCTTTCTAAGTCTCAAACCCTCCTCTCCTCTTGTGATCTCGTCCACCACACACTCCTCTTGAAGGCCCCTTGGCGAAACTACCCCTCCCCTGTTGAGGCTTGGCGGTGGTACACACCCCACAGCCTAGTTGTCTCGTATAAATACCCCTTGTTGTGGTATAGAAATACTCTCCTAGTATTGTTGTTATGTCCAAATACCTTGGCCCAAATACCTTGTAGTATTCCCAAGGTTACACTTATACAAGCCCAGAAAATACCATTATACTTCCCTCAGTCTCAAAAACGAAACCCTAAGTAAATCTTCACCCGTAGTTGAAGTTATAAGTAGAAGTTGGTTAGAACTTCTAAGGGTTGGTTGGAGCGGGTTAGAGCGCACGGAGTAGGAGCTAAACCTTGCTCAGGATCGACATATAAACTCGGATAATTTTGGGCTTATCGAGGTAAACACTCTTGACCTTCTATTGTAATTGGAAATTACATGTTGTAGGAATATATAGTTGATGTATACTATATATAGTATAGAACATTATAATTGTGCGGCAATGTCTTTTGACTTAAGCCTGAATAATACTTACGGCAATGTCTTGCGACTTAAGCCTAAATTTTAAGAAGTGAACTGTAATTACATGGAATTTGTATTCTGATGAAGCATGTAGTATTCTTGTGAGTAGAATTATGCAGCGTCGGTTAGGCGTGTTAACCCCCTCCTGGTTGGCTTGGTAGCGGCCTCGATAGAGGAGAGATTTCTGTTGTTGCGGGAGAGGTCTTTTGAATTTTACGTAGAATATTCTACATTGAGATCTAAAGATATTAATAGGCGCTTTGTGGCCTCATAGGTTGTAGTACTACGTGTGGAGTGATCTGCTTGGTGAGAGTGTAGCGACGGTTTGAGTACTTGGGCGTTTTGCTATTAGTCGATACTCGTCGCGAGGTATGTGAACCTCTTCCTATCTTTCTAGCATGATATGTGTATAACTATGTAGTACGGTGAGGCGTCGTGTGTTAAATGTATTTGATTGGTTTAAAACATAAAAGGGTTATAACGGCTTTATGGGAAGTGAGTTATAACGACTTTATGTAGATAAGAAAAAGCCTTGTGATTTTTAAAAGATAAGCGATTTGACTTATAACCATTTGGATGTAAAAGATCCTTGGAGTATTCTAAAAAGATTAAGAAACCTTTTTGAAAGAAGTGTGTACTTGGTTTGAAAACATAAGAGTTATACCAGCTTTATGAGAAGTTAGGTGTAACGCCTTAAGAGAGATAAAAAGAATGGTTTAATGGTTTAGAAGTTAAGAAACTTATTCTTAAAGGATAAGAGACTTGACTTAAAATGGATGTTTGTGTGAAACCTCATTCGTGAGTAATGAGTACTTGGTTTTGGAAGGAATAATGTTTCTTGATTTGGAAATCGGAATGTGTAACGACAAACCAACTGCGAGCGTTAATAAAGGAAAATGTATTGTATAATTAAGTATTATTAAAACCAGTAGAAACCTCATCCGTAGAAGCTAAGATGAGACAAAATGATATTACATTTTCTAGATCAGGGCTGATTAATAAGCTTGATTCTGAACAAGAATAAGATACTCGCCTATGGCATATGTTACTCAATTGTTTTAAAAGAGATTAAGACATTGAACTATGAAACTTTTCAAAAAGAGACTTGCGTAATTAAAATTAGGCAAACTGGAACCTTAGGGAAAAGAAAGGCATTGTGTTGTCTTAAAATGGTTTAAAGCATAAGGTGTTATAACAGCTCTATGGGAAGTTGGTTATAACGACCTTATGAAAACAAAAGAAAGGTTTTATCATTGGTTTTAACGTGGTAACTTGACTTTAAAAAAGAAAGTATGGAAGTTGTTTTGGTTTACTTAAAAGATATAAGTCACTCTATTTTTATACTACGGGTATCGGGTGACTTTTATAAAAGGAATAAATCTCTTTAAAAGGAATTTAACGTACGTAGTACTTTAGGGTTAAAAACCGAACTTGGGCATAAAATGGAAGTACTTCGAGTTGTGTATAAACTTGCCTATGCTTGTTGTTGTGAAACTTGTCTATGCTTGTTGTGATAGCCTTTGTTGTGCGAAAATTGTGTTGCTATGCTCTGGCGTCTCGATGGAGGTCGGATGACTTGTTGAGAACTTACTTGGGCGTGGCCGTGATGGCGGATAAATTCCGCAGTGCGTTCACGTTGATAGTGTTACTTTGTTAATCGCTTTGGACATCGACACGATCGTAGCGCGCGGGTATGCTTCCACTTTGATTACCGCTTTGTTGTCTTATTGTTTCCCTTTGGACATCTTGCGACCACGATCGTAGCGCACGGGTATGCTTCCATTTGGAATCTTTGTCTTATTGTTTCCCTTTGGACATGCGACCACGATCGTAGCGCGCGGGTATGCTTCCATTTGGAATCTTTGTCTTATTGTTTCCCTTTGGACATCTTGACACGATCGTAAGGCGCGGGTATGCTTCCATTTGGAATCTTTGTCTTATTGTTTCCCGCGGGACATGCGACCACGATCGTAGCGCGGGTATGCTTCCATTTGGAATGTTGTCTTATTTGTTCCCTTTGGACATCACGACACGATCGTAAGCGCAGGTATGCTCCCATTTGGATTCTTTGTCTTGTTGTTATCATATCATAGGCTAGCGGTGAGGAAGGTACTCAGGCGGGATTGATGTTGTGGGCGTGAGACCACGAATTGATATAAGCTGTTATGTGTGTATCTTGTAGTTTGGTTATCATACATCTCCTGCTTTTATAGACTATTATGATTTCATTTCTGATATTTCTGATTTCACATACTTGGTACTGTTATCTTGACCTCGCCCGGAAGTGCGTTCATGCCGCATGGTAGAGTACATCATTTGTCGATCCGCGTTTAGGATCTCATCTCGGCGTTTTGGGAAGCTCCGTTCCTTCGGAGGCTTATCTGTTGGTATGTTACCACACAGTGCAGGTTCTTGTACATTCGGGGTATGGCGGGGCCTGTCCGTCATAGTTGTTATATAAAATCTTAAGTGCATGCTTTGTGTGGCGGGGTTTTGTAAAAGGATTAAAGCTCGTTTTAAAAAGAGTTGCTTATATATATTTTTTGGAAGGTACCGTTTGGTTGGCTTTGTTTCATTATCTTGTCTCATGTTCATGTTTAAGTTTTTATTTCCATTGGTTTTTCTCGATGTTGTATCACTAGGGTGCGGGTAAGGCACGATCACGGGCCGGATCGGGTCGTGACAAAGTGGTATCGAAGCGATTAGTCTCGGAAAGTGTCTACTGAACCGTGTCTAGTAGAGTCTTAGTTGCTCGGTGTGTTGTGCACCACATCTATAATCGTGAGGCTATAGGACATTTAGGATTGGTTTCCATTCTTCTCATTACGAGATCGTGCCTTAGAAAGCGTGTGATGAGTTGAACCCTCCGACGTATTCCTTTCCTTTACGATTATGCCTCGCGCCAAGCACGGGCGAAGGGCAAGCGGCGTGAAGGAAGATCTGAGTAAAGCGTGGCGATCTCTACAGAGACCACGATACTGAGCCTCGATCCTACAGTGAGGCGAATGAATGAGTTATAAGAGATGGCGATTAATGGCGAGTTGTGGCGAACTTGAGGATAAATTTGGGCCAGCGATTCGATCCCGATAGCACCGTAGTTCACCCCGGCGAGCGATTTGAGATTACGGGATTTTACGAGTGTAACGCTTGAGTTTTATGGGTGAGGCACGAGGATGATCGCGAGGAGTTCATCCGGCGATTCTGATGGATCGTAAGTGATCAAGCATCGGAGACCGAGTCGGTGGTCCTAGGTTCGCATCGGCTGCGTGATACCGCGATCGTAGTTTGATTCGTGGGAGGCGTCGGGAGAGCATGCACTTCCGACTTTATGGGACGAGTTCTCGAGGCCTTTCTTGCACATTTCTTGCCTCGCGGATGAGAGAGGCTCGGTGCAGATTTTTGGGGTTCTGGCGAGCAGGCGTCGGTTGAAGTACAATGTGAGTTCGACTCGTTGGCGATGCGTCCCGCATTAGTAGCTAGTATGGAAGATCGAGTGCACCGATATGTTCTGAGGCTCGATGATTACCTAGCAGAGTTGTTCGGGTGTAGCTCTTGGCCGGGCATGGACATTGCCGCATGCGAGCTTATGCACTTGGAGGTGAGGCGGAGAAATCGGCGGAATGACCAAAGTCGTGAGAAAGGGCCGGGGCTGCGAGGTCGCTGGTGATTTCGAGGCGAACCGCCTCGGCCAGACTAGTTATGTGCCTCCGCCCGATCTGAGTGGTCCTCTACAATCTTGAGCGTCGAGTTTTCGGGAAGCGGTCGGGGCTCGAGGTTGATTTTCGGAGAGCGAGGGTGTTAACGGTGAAGCCACCCATACCTCGTTGTGGCCGTGGTAGACTCCGCGATGGGAATGTCGTGCTAGTCCGGGAGTTTGTTTTACATGCGGCCAGCGAGGCCATTTGGGAGAAATTGTCCGACCCGGGTGTACTGGTAGGATAGCACTGACTACGGGATCGATTGCGGGTTCTTCACCTTCCATAGTCGAGCGGGATGTTCATACACGGCGGGCCACGGTAGAGGTCGCGGTGGAAGTTCCCGATTTTAGCGGTCCTCTGAATCGCCTATTTTGGTATATCCTTAACCTACAGAGTTTTGTATGTATTGATGATGTGATGATGTGTTTAGTGTTATGTTCGGATAGCGTTGTGCTAAAGCGTGATGTAGAACTGGTTGTGAAGGGTAAGCTTGAAGGTGAAAATGATGAACCTTAGAATATTCTGATTGAGACCTTAGATGTAAGGCCGTCTTGAGTACAGTTTTGCAAGTGATCCTTGTCGGAGTGCATTTTTGTGCCTAGAACGTTTTGTGTGGTAAAGTCCCTGGGTAGTGTGTAATGGAAGTGGTAGCTTTCATGACCTGTATAGGTAAGATTGTTCCGGATCGGGGAACAAGAGCTTGATGCGTGGCGGGTCGGGTTGGGGCCATGTTGAGGGCCAACCCGCGGCGGTTTCAAAGTGGGGTCGGCTGCGGGTGGTCAGCGGTGGTAGGGTCACGAGGTGCTAGGCCCATGATTAGATAACCATCGTATGAGTTCGTGGATGTGTTCGACCAGAGGCGGATCGTGAAGGCCGGGAATGGCCTTAAGGGAGATTGAAGCTAGTAAGATGACCAAGTTTGGAGGTGGTGACTCCAAAGTTTTGGAAAGCAATGGCGAAGTGTGGTGCGTATGCGAGAGGAGTTCAAGTGTCAGGAGGGCACGACGAGTAAGGAAGGAAGAGAGCGTGTGATATTTCGTGGCGGTGTGGCGTTGGCAACTTGTTAGAAGAACCGTTATCTGTTTGAGAAGGAACATTCGGGACGAATGTTTCTAAGGAGGAGAATGTTATACCCGTATTTCCGGAGTATATACGTGTGGCGTGCGTATACAATTTGAGCCTTAAAGTAGGCATAGGTTCGAATTTGTGCATAGCTACCAAAAGAGTCGTTTTTCGACGAAACGTTTCCACGACTTTGAAGGAAAATTCGGCTATGTCATTTATAATTTTGCGGATTTTTCGAGAGGCGAAACATTTTGGACCAACGGGAGGGTGACATGTGTCACCTCACATTGGCCGTGAAGTGGACGGCAAAGGCAAGCAAAGGCACGTTTTTTGTGCCTTGGGTTAGGTAGGATATTTGTGCAAGTTGGTGTGGTAGATGGATAGGGTCCACATGGTTGAAATCTAGCCCTACACTTGCACCACACTTGTCTTCATCTTGGCCATTGGTTGGCTTTCACTTGACCTATAAATACCCCTCTAGTTGAAGACATTCTTCATCCAAAAATTGAGCAATCTTTCTAAGTCTCAAACCCTCCCTCTCCCTCTTGTGATCTCTTCCACCACACACTCCCCTCTTGAAGGCCCCTTGGCGAAACCTACCCCTCCCCTTTGTTGAGGCTTGGCCGTGGGGTAAACCCCCACCTAGCCTAGTTGGCTCTTATAAATCCCCCTAGTTGTGGTATAGAAATCCTCTCCTACTATTGTTGTTATGTCCAAATACCTTTGCCCAAATACCTTGTAGTATTCCCAAGGTTACACTGAGACAAGCCCAGAAAATACCATGATACTTCCCTCAGTCTCCAAAACGAAACCCTAAGAAAATCTTCACCCGTAGTTGAAGTGATAAGTAGAAGTTGGTTAGAACTTCTAAGGGTTGGTTGGAGGCGGGTTAGGCGCGGAGTAGGAGCTAAACCTTGCTCGGGATCGACATATAAACTCGGATAATTTTGGGCTTATCGAGGTAAACACTCTTGACCTTCTATTGTAATTGGAAATTACATGTTGTAGGAATATATAGTTGATGTATACTATATATAGTACAGAACATTATAATTGTGCGGCAATGTCTTTTGACTTAAGCCTGAATAATACTTACAGAATGTCTTGCGACTTAAGCTGAATTTTAAGAAGTGAATCAGTAATTACATAGGGTGTATTACAGTAGCATGTAGTATTCTTGTGAGTAGAATTATGCAGCGTCCGGTTAGGCGTGTTAACCCCCGTTGGCTTGGTAGCGGCCTCGATAGAGGAGGAGATTTTACTTGCGGGGAGAGTGTCTTTGAATTTTTACGTAGAATATTCTACATTGAGATCTAAAGATATTAATAGGCGCTTTGTGGCCTCTAGAGGATGTAGACCTACGTGGGGAGTGATCTCCTTGACTGAGCGTGCCGCCGACGGTTTGAGGGACTTGTAGCGATTTGCTATTAGTCGATAATCGTCGCGAGGTATGTGAACCTCTTCCTATCTTTCTAGCATGATATGTGTATAACTATGTAGTACGGTGAGCGTACGTGTGTTAAATGTATTTGATTGGTTTAAAACATAAAGGGTTATAACGGCTTTATGGGAAGTGGGTTATAACGACTTTATGTAGATAAGAAAAGCCTTGTGATTTTTAAAAGATAAGCGATTTGACTTATAACCATTTGGATGTAAAAGAACCTTGGAGTATTCTAAAAGATTAAGAAACCTTTTTGAAAGAAGTGTGTACTTGGTTTGAAAACATAAGAGTTATACGACTTTATGAGAAGTTAGGTGTAACGCCTTAAGAGAGATAAAAAGAATGGTTTAATGGTTTAGAAGTTAAGAAACTTATTCTTAAAGGATAAGAGACTTGACTTAAAATGGATGTTTGTGTGAAACCTCATTCGTGAGTAATGAGTACTTGGTTTTTGGAAGGAATAATGTTTTACTGATTTCGGAAATCAGAATGTGTAACGACAAACCACTGCAGCGTTAATAAAGGAAAATGTATTGTATAATTAAGTATTATTAAAACCAGTAGAAACCTCCATCTGCATAGAAGCTAAGATGAGACAAAATGATATTACATTTTCTAGATCATGGCTGCTTAATAAGATTGATTATGAACAAGAATAACCTACTACTTTATGGCATATGTTACTCAATTGTTTTAAAAGAGATTAAGACATTGAACTATGAAACTTTTCAAAAAGAGACTTGCGTAATTAAAATTAGGCAAACTGGAACCTTAGGGAAAAGAAAGGCATTGTGTTGTCTTAAAATGGTTTAAAGCATAAGGTGTTATAACAGCTCTATGGGAAGTTGGTTATAACGACCTTATGAAAACAAAAGAAAGGTTTTATCATTGGTTTTAACGTGGTAACTTGACTTTAAAAAAGAAAGTATGGAAGTTGTTTTGGTTTACTTAAAAGATATAAGTCACTCTATTTTTATACTACGGGTATCGGGTGACTTTTATAAAGGAATAAATCTCTTTAAAAGGAATTTAACGTCGTAGTACTTTAGGTTAAAAACCGAACTTGGGCATAAAATGGAAGTACTTGAGTTGTGTATAAACTTGCCTATGCTTGTTGTTGTGAAACTTGCCTATGCTTGTTGTGATAGCCTTTGTTGTGCAAAAATTGTGTTTCTATGCTACGCGTCTCGATGGAGGTCGGATGACTTGTTGAGAACTTACTTGGGCGTGGCCGGCGGTGTGGATAAATTCCGCAGTGCGTTCGTTGATAGTGTTACTTTGTTAATCGCTTTGGACATCACGACCACGATCGTGGCGCGGGTATGCTTCCACTTTGATTACCGCTTTGTTGTCTTATTGTTTCCCCTTTGGACATCGACACGATCGTAGCGCGCGGGTATGCTTCCATTTGGAATCTTTGTCTTATTGTTTCCACTTTGGACATCTTGACACGATCGTAGCGCGCGGGTATGCTTCCATTTGGAATCTTTGTCTTATTGTTTCCCTTTGGACATGCGACCACGATCGTAGCGCGCGGGTATGCTTCCATTTGGAATCTTTGTCTTATTGTTTCCCCTTGGACATGCGACACGATCGTAGCGCGCGGGTATCTTCCATTTGGAATGTTGTCTTATTTGTTCCCTTTGGACATACCGACACGATGCGTAGCGCGGGTATGCTCCATTTGGATTCTTTGTCTTGTTGTTATCATATCATAGGCTGGCGGTGAGAAAGGTACTCAGGCGGGATTGATGTTGTGGCGTGAGACCACGAATTGATATAAGCGTTATGTGTGTGTCTTGTAGTTTGGTTATCATACCGTCTCCTGCTTTTATAGACTATTATGATTTCATTTCTGATATTTCTGATTTCACATACTTGGTACCTATTGTCTTGACCTCCTTGAGGCTGCGTTAAATCTGCGCGGTAGGAGTACATCATTTGTCGATCCGCGTTTAGGATCTCATCTCGGCGTTTTGGGAAGCTCCGTTCCTTGGAGGCTTATCTGTTGGTATGTTACCACAGTGCAGTAGGTTCTTGTACATTCGAGGTATGGCGGGGCCACTGTCGTCATAGTTGTTATATAAACTCTTAGAGGTGCATGTATTTGTGTGGCGGGGTTTTGTAAAAGGATTAAAGCGCTCGTTTTAAAAGAGTTGCTTATATATATTTTTGGAAGGTAACCGTTTGGTTGGCTGTTTCATTATCTTGTCTCATGTTCATGTTTAAGTTTTTATTTCCTGGTTTTCTCGATGTTGTATCACTAGGGTGCCGGGGTAAGGCACGATCGCGGGCCGGATCGGTCGTGACAGGATGATCCGCGAGTTCATCAAGCGATTCTGACGGATCATGAGAGTGATCAAGGCATCGGAGACCGAGTCGGTGGTCCTAGGTTCACATCGGCTGCGTGATACCGCAGTCGACTGGTTTGATTAGTGGGAGCTGTCCCGGGGAGAGCATGCACTTCCAGCTACTTGGGACGAGTTCTCGAGGCATTTCTTGCACATTTCTTGCCTCGCGGATGAGGAGGCTCGGTAAACAGATTTTTGGTGTTGCGGCGAGCAGGCGTACGGTTCGGGAGTACAATGTGGAGTTCGACTCATTGGCGTGCGTCCCGCATTAGTGGCTAGTATGGAGGATCGAGTGGATATGTTCTGAGGCTCGATGATTACCTAGCGAGAGAGTTGTTCGGGTGTAGCTCTTGATCGGGCATGGACATTGCCGCGTGCGAGCTTATTGTTATACCCGTAGTTGCGGGGTATGTATGTGGGGGCGTGCGTGCGAGTACAGCGAAATTTTGAAAAGAAAGAAAGATGTGAGTGTTCGCGGAAAAGTTTGCGGTTATTTGTGAAGAAAAAGGTTCGTTAATGGAATTGGATTCCCAGTTGGGTATTTGGACTTCATAGATTATATTAGAATTTTGAGATTTTATTTTTGGAAATGGTCACGTGGGGCCACGGGAGAAATTCTGATTTTGTGGCCCGCTTTGTTTTGAGATTTCCGGTATTTTGGATATTTTGGAAGGCGAAATATTCAGGCGAATCGGGGCGACACGTGTCACCCGTATGGCACCGCGGCGAATTTACCTTTGTGCACACACCCGATTAAGTCGTTTACGGCGAAAGCGTTTCCCACGACTTTCGTAGAGAAAATTCCGGCTATGTCATTTATTATTTTTGCGGATTTTTCCGGGTGACGAAACATTCTGGACCAACGGGAGGGTGACATGTGTCACCCTCACATTGGAAGCAAATGGTTTGGCTTGGACGATTTGGGCGTCCAAGGGCCTTGGTTGGCCTTGGCCGATTGGCTCCCTCTTTTGTGCCTTGCTTTGTGGCTTGTTTTGTGGAGTGTTTTGTGGAGTAGGGTTAGGGTGCACTTGGCTTGATCTTGGCCTTACACTTGCCTTGCACTTGGCTAGATCTTGGCCATTGGTTGGCCTTTGGTTTTGCTATAAATACCCCCCCCCCTTTGTGAAGACTTCATTCATCCACAAATGTTTCCAAGTCTTGAAATCCCTCCCCTCTTGTGGCTCTCGTCTAAGCCTCTCCCCTCCTCCTAGTGGCCTTTGGCCGAGAGGTCTCCCCTCCCCTTGTGGTGTCTGGCCAGTAGGGTACCCACTGCCTAGTTGTTTTAGTATAATACCCTTGTTGTGGTATAGAAATAATCCTAGTATTGTTATAATGCCCAAAATACCTTAGCCTTGTACCTTGTAGTATTCCAAAGATACCTCTTTACGTAGAGTCAGGAAATACTACCTTTTGTCCTTTAGTCTCAACCAAAACCCTAAGGAAATCTTCATAGTTGGTTGAAGTATTTGAGTAGAAGTTGGTTAGAACTTCTAAGGGTTGTTTGGAGTGGTTTGGAGCGCGGGTGGAGCTAAACCTTGCTCGAGATCGACATTATAACTTGGATAATTTTGGGCTTATCGAGGTAATTATCTTGTCCTCTATTGTAATTGGAAATTACATGTTTGTTAGAATATATAGTTGAAGTATACTATATATGGAACTATACTTAGTATTCGGCAATGTCTTTTGACTTAAGCCCAAGAATAAAATCTTGAATCAGTATTTACATAGGGGTATTGCGGTAGACTTGTGTAGAATTGTACACGTCAGGTTAGGCGTGTAAACCCACTGGTTGGCTTGGTAGCGGCCTCGTTAGAGGAGGAGTTTTACTGTTGTTGCGGGAAGATCTTCGAATTTTATATAGAAACATAGAAACTTGTGTTTTGGGGTTAATAGCGGTTTTGACCTTTATAGGTGAAAGTACTAAGAGTAGCGTATTCTACTCGAGGAGTGGAAAGGGCTAGCAAGGTTGTAGTACTTGGAGCATTTTGCTTATTGTCGATAAATCGTCGCGAGGTATGTGAACCTCTTCCTATCTTTTCTAGCATGATTGTTGTGAACTATGTAGTACGGTGAGCGTACGTGTGCTAAGTGATTTGGTTGGTTTAAAACATAGGGTGTTATAATAGCTTTATGGGAAGTTAGTTATAACGACCTTATGTAAGTGAAAATGGTTTACTGATGTTAGAAGTTAAGAGACTTGATCTTATAAGATAAGAGACTTAACTTATTTGTTTTAATGTGGATGTTTGTGTGAAACCTCATTCGTGAGTAATGAGTACTTGGTTTTAAAGGGATAATGTTTCTTGATTTGGGAATCGAATGTGTATCGACAGGACCACTGCGGCGTTAATAAAGGAAAATGTATTGAATAATGATGTGTTGTATTAAAACCAGTAGAAACCTCATCTGCATAGAAACTAAGATGAGACAAAATGATATTACATTTTCTAGATCATGCATTTGTAATAAGAATGTTGTAAACAAGAATAACCTACTCTCGCGTGAGACATATATTACTCAATTGTTCTAAAAGGAATCAAGTGATTAAGTTTGGGAACTATGAAACCATTTGAAAATGAGAAGCTTGAGTAATTGAAACTAGGCAACCGGAACTTAGGAAAAGAATGTTGTTACTTGATTTTGAAAAGGAATGTGGGTTGGCCATTCTAATACTACGTATCGGGTGACTTTTATAGAAGTAATGGATCTCTTTTAAAGAACTTAACGTATGTAGTACTTTGGGGTTAAAAACCCGGACGTTGGTATAAATGGAAGTACTTTGAGTTGTTGTGAAACTTGCCTATGCTTGTTGTTGTGAAACTTGCCTATGCTTGTTGTTGTGAAACTTGCCTATGCTTGTTGTTGTGAAACTTGCCTATGCTTGTGATGATAGCCTTTGTTGTACAAGTGTGGTATTTACGTGTTCTGGCGTCTCGATAGAGGCGGTTGACTTATCGAGAACTTCGGGGCGTCTTTGGCGGTGATGGAGAATTCCACGGGTATGTTTCCATTTTGATTCTTGTCTTGTTGTTGATATCACATGGACATGTCTGCCGTCTGATGATTCGGGGCATGCGGCCGTGCGGCGGGTTGATTACCCGATATATGGTTATTACCGCAACATGGGCGTGTCTGCCGTCACAAGATTCGGGACATGTGGCCGTGCGGCGGGGTTGACCACCAGATATTGTTATTGAGGTTACATGGGCATGTCTACACCGTCTGATATTCGGGGCATGTGGCGTGCGGCCTTGTTATTGTGTGTTGCATCATGGACATGTCTACACCGTCAATGATTCCGGGGCATGCGGCCATGATGCGAACATGATGGATGTTGTGGGCGTGAGACCCATAGTTATATTTGAGTGGTGACTTTGAGGCGTGAGTCACGACTTGACATATTTGTTTTATGTTGTGAAGTAAGTTTGGTTATCATACATGTCTCGGCTTTATAGACTAGTATGATTTCATTTCTGATATTTTTACATTTCACATACTTGGTACTGTTGTCTTGACCTCCGGGGGCTGCGTTCATCTGCGGTAGAGGTACATCGATCGTGGATCCCCTCTTAGGATCTCATTTGACGTGTTGGAAAGCTCCGTTCCTTGAGACTTATCTTTGGTATGTTTCCACGAGTTGTAGGTTCTTGTACATTCGGGGTATGGCGAAGCCCTGTCCGTCATAGTTGTTGTAAATCTTAAGTGCAGCCTTGTTGTGGCGGGGTTTGTAAAGGATAAGCTGTTCGGTTTTTATGTATATCTTGAAAAAGCTGTTTTGGTTGCTTTGTTTATTTATTATATCTCTTGTTTCATGACTCGTGTTTTATTTCCGCTGGTTTTCTCGATGTTGTATCACTAGGGTGCCCGGTAAGGCACGATGCGGGCCGGGTTCGGCGTTACACTTGGAGGTGAGGCGGAGAAATCGGAATGACCAAGGTCGGCGAAGAGGGCGAGCAGCGGGGTCCTTTGGTGACTTTCGAGGCGGACCGCCTCGGCCAGACTAGTTATGCGCCTCCACGGATCTGAGTGGTCCTCCACAATCTTCAAGGCATCCGAGTATTCGGGAAGCGGTCGAGGCTCGAGGTTCAGATTTTCGGAGAGCGGTGTTAGCGGTGAAGCCACCTACCTCGTTGTGGCCGTGGTAGACTCGCGATGGGAGTGTCGTGCTAGTCGGAGTTTGTTTTACATGCGGCAGGCCATTTTAGAGAAACTGTCCGACCGTGGGTAGCTGGTAGGATAGCACAGAACTGAGATCGATTGCGGGTTCTTCACCTTCCGGCTAGGCGGGATGCTCATACACGGCGAGCCACGGTAGAGGTCGCGGTGGAAGTTCGATTTTAGCGGTCCTTTGAACCGCCTACTTTCAGGTATATCCTTAACCTTCTAGAGACTTGTATGTATTGATGATATGATAATGTTTTAAGTGTTATGTTCGGATAGCTTTGTGCTAAGATGTGATTTAGAAACCTGGTTAGTGAGAAAGGGTAAGCCTGGGGGTGAGAAAATGATGAACCTTAGAATTCTACAGTTGAGACCTTAGATGTAAGGCCGTCTTGAGTACAAGTTTTTGCGAGTGATCTTTGTCAGAACGTATAGGTATACGTGGAGTAATTGTGTGATAAGTCCCTGGGTAGTGTGAAATGGAAGTGGTAGCTTTCATGACCTGTAGAGGTAAGATTGTTCCGGATCGGGAAACAAGAGCTTGATGCGTTAAGTGGGGTCGGGTTGGGGCCATGTTGCGGGCCAACCCACGGCCTGTTTTGGGGTTGGGTCAGCTCTGGGTGGTCCCGCCAGGTGGTAGGGTCACGAGGGTGTTAGGCCCAAGTTTAGATGACCATCGTATGAGTTCGTGGATGCGTTCGACCAGAATCGGTTCGTGAAGGCCGAGGGATGGCCTTAAGGGAGATTGAGGCTAGTAAGATGACCAAGTTTGGAGGTGGTGACTCCAAAGTTTTGGGAACTGAAGCGATGACTGAAGGGCGGTACGTATACTGGAAGAGTTCAAGTGTTCGAGAAGGGTACGACGAGTAAGGAAGGAAGAGAACGTGTGTTATTTGGTGACCATGTGTGGCATTGAAAACTTGTTTAAGTTAAGAAGAACTTCATCGTTATCCGTCTTGAGAAGGAACATTCGGGACGAATGTTTCTAAGGAGGGGAGAATGTTATACCCCGTATTTCCAGAGTATGTACGTAAGGACGTACGTAGAAAGTTTGAGCCTTAAAAGTTAGGCTAGGTTCGAAAATTTGGGCACAAGTGCCGAAAAGAATCGTTTTTCGACGAAACGTTTTACTAGACTTGCGAAGGGAAAATTCCGGCTATGTCATTTTTATTTTTTGCGGATTTTTCCGAGAGACGAAACATTTTGGACCAACGGGAGGGTGACATGTGTCACCCTCACATTGGATGAGGTTGGGCGGCAATGGTGGATGAAATAGGTGGCATGGTTAGGTAGGATATTTTGTGCAAGTTGGTGTGGTAGATGGATAAGGTGCACTTGGCTTAATCCTAGCCCTACACTTGCCTAACACTTGGATGAATCTTGGCCTTTGGTTGGTCATTTCTTGACCTATAAATACCCCTCTAAGTTGAAGACTTTCTTCATCCTCACTTGAAAACTTCTAAGGCAAAAACCCTCCCTCCTCTTGTGCTCGTCGCCACACCCTCCCTTTGTGGTAGCCTAGTCGAAACACCCCTCCCCCTCTTGGAGGCCCTCGGCCAAGAATACCCCCCTCCCCCTAGCCTAGTTGCTAGACGAAATACTACCCCCCTTGGTTGAGAAATACTTCTCCAAGTATTGTTGTAATGCCCAAAATACCTTAGCCCATATACCTCGTAGTACTTTCCAAAGTACTCTCTATACAAAAAAACCCGGAAAATACGATTATACTTTCCTCTAGCCACTAAACGAAACCCTAAGAAAAACCTTCATAGTCGGTTGAAGTGTTAAGTAGAAGTTGCGTAGAACTTCTAAGGGTTGATTGGAGCGGGTTGGAGCACTCGGAATAGGAGCTTAACGTTGCTCAGGAGCGACTTTATACTTGGATAATTTTGGGCTCATCGAGGTAAATACTACTGTCCTTCTAGTGTAATTGGAAATTACATACTGTAGTAGTATAGAAATGAATATAAAATTCATAGAAGAGAATTGAACTGTAATAGAAGGATATTACAGAATAGACTTGAACTGAAATCACATCAGAAGAATAATATAGTAGAAGATTAAAATGTATTTACATAGAATTTGTATTCTGATGGTGATAACCTTATTGGTTGAATGTTCTGCGAGTAGCATGAACTACTTGGAAGGTGGACAAGGCTAGCCGGGTTATAGCCGTGGAGTTTTGCTTATAGTCGATAATCGTCGCGAGGTATGTGATTCTTCCTATACTCTTGAGCATGATATTTTAAAGGAAGATATATATAGTACGGCAATGTATTTTGACTTAAGCCTGAATAATATATAGTACGGTAGACGTACGTGTGCTAATTGAACGTAGTTGTACGGCAATGTCTTTTGACTTAAGCCTGAATAATAAGAAACTTGAAGTATGTCACAAGAGCTAAGAAACCATTTTTGAAAAAAGAGTAACACTTGGTTTTAAAGGTTTTAAAAAGAGTTATACTAGCTTTATGGGGAGTTAGGTATAACGTCTTAAGAGAGAGGTAAAGAAAATGGTTTACTGATTTTAGAAGTTAAGAGACTTGATCTTATAAGATAAGAGACTTAACTTAAATGAATTAATATGAGTTTTGTGTGAAACCTCATTCGTGAGTAATGAGTACGTGGTTTTTAAAAGGAATAATGTTTCTTGATTTGGAAATGAGAATGTGTATCGACAAACCCATGCGGCGTTAATAAAGGAAAATGTATTGAATAATGAAGTATTATTAAAACCGGTAGAAACCTCCATCTGCATAGAAGCTAAGATGAGACAAAATGATATTACATTTCCTAGATCATGGTCGCTTAATAAGATTTATGAACAAGAATAACCTACTACTTTATGGCATATGTTACTCAATTGTTTTAAAAAGAGATTAAGACATTGAACTATGAAACTTTTCTAAAAAGAGACTTGAGTAATTGAAATTAGGCAAACTGGAACTTTAGGGAAAAGAAAGGCATTGTGTTGTCTTAAAATGGTTTAAAACTTAAAGTGTTATAATGACTTTATGGGAAGTTGGTTATAACGACTTTATGAAAACAAAAGAAGAGTTTTTATCATTGGTTTTAATGTGGGAACTTGGCTTTAAAAAGAGAAGTTGTTTTGGTTTGCTTAAAAGATGTAAGTCACTCTATTTTATACTACGGGTATCGGGTGATTTTCATAAAAGGAATGGATCTCTTAAAAGGAATTTAACGTACGTAGTACTTTAGGGTTAAAACCCGGACTTTGACATAAAATGAAAGTACTTAGAGTTATGTATAACTTGCCTATGCTTGTTGTTGTGTAACTTGCCTATGCTTGTTGTTGTGTAACTTGCCTATGCTTGTTGTTGTGTAACTTGCCTATGCTTGTTGTTGTGTAACTTGCCTATGCTTATTGAGATAGTCTTTGTTGTGCAAGAATTGTGTTTCTATTCTACCGCGTCTCTCGATGGAGGGCCGGTTGACTTGTTAAGAACTTATTGGGACGTCTTGCGTGTGGAGAAATTCCGCAGTGCGCTCCTCTTGATAGTGTTATTTTTGCTAATCGCTTTGGACATCTCGACCACGATCGTAGCGCGCGGGTATGCTTCCATTTTGATTCTTTGTCTGGTTGTTCCTTTTTGGACATACCGACACGATCGTAGCGCGGGTATCTTCCATTTTGATTCTTTGTCTGGTTGTTCCTTTTTGGACATACCGACACGATCGTGCGCGCGGGTATGCTTCCATTTTTATTCTTTGTCTTGTTGTTCCTTCGACATCTTGACACGATGCGTAGCGCGCGGGTATGCTTCCATTTTGGATTGTTAGTACGGCTTTGGCATCGGTAGGACTTGGTGTGCAGTGTACTTCTTGGTGTTATCATATCATAGGCCGAAGCGGTGAGGAAGGTATTCCACGGGCATGATTGATGTGGAGGCGTGAGACCACGACTTGATATAAGCGTTATATGTGTGTCTTGTAGTTTGGTTATCATACATGTCTCACCTTTTTATAGAATGCTATGATTTCATTTCTGATATTTTATTGTTTCACATACTTGGTACTGTTATCTTGACCTCGCCCGAGGCTGCGTTCATGCCGCAGTAGAGGTACATCGGTGTCGATCCCGCTTTAGGATCACCTTTCAGCGTCTTAGGAAGCTCAGTTCCTTGGAGGCTTATCTTTGGTATGTTACCACGAGTGCAGGTTCTTGTACATTCGGGGTATGGCGGGGCCCTGTCCGTCATAGTTGTTGTATAAATCTTAGAAGTGCAGTAATCTTGGTGTGGGCGGGGTTGTAAGGATTATGCTTTCAAAATGTCTTTGTATATATATATGCTAAAGGCAACCGTTTTGGTTGGCCTATTTTCTTTCATCTTGATCCATGTCTATTTGCATGTCTAAGTTTTTATTTCCTGGTTTTTCTCGATGTTGTATCACTAGGGTGCGGGGTAAGGCACGATCCACGGGCCGGGCAGGTCTGGCGACTTTATGGAAAGTTAGTTATAACGACTTTATGAAAACAAAAGAATGGTTTTATTATTGGATTTAAAATGGTAACTTGATTTTGGGAAAAGAAGTAACTTGAGTTTAAAAAGTATACTTGACGTTGTTTTAAAAAGTGTAAAGTACTTGATTTAAACATAAACGTGTTTGGTACTACGGATAATAGTATCGAGTTGTGTTTTTCGTAAAGAGATCTTTTGAAAGGATTAACGTATGTAGTACTTTGGGGTTAAAACCGGATTTGTTGTCATAAAATGGAAGTCTAAGAGTATGTTAATTTACCTATGCTAGTTGTGATAGCCTTGGTGGTATTACTATGTTACCGTCTCTCGGTTGGAGAGGCGGTGACTTGTTGTGAATTTGTTGGGCGTCTGGCGTGTGGAGGATTCCACGTATGCTTCCATTTTGTTTGATCTTGGCCATGCTTATACCGATGAGAGATCGGGGCACGCGACGTGATCGGGTTAGATGCCCGTATGTTTCATTGGATGTCTGCGATGTGGAGGATTCCACGTATGCTTCCATTGTTATTATCACATGGACATGTCTACACCGATGAGGATTAATTAAATGCGGCCCGTCTGCGAAGTTAAACTCCCGGTATATTATTATTGTCACATGGCATGTCTACACCGATGAGGGATTTCGGGGGCATGTGACCATTACTATTATTCCATGGGCTAGCTCCCCATGAAGAACTGTCTACACCGATGAGGGATTCCGGGGGCATGGTATATGCGATCATTATTCCATGGGCTAGCTCCCCATGAAGACCTGCACCTGCGATGAGGGATGCCGAGGGAACGTTATGTCCATGTTACATCGATAAGGGATTCCGGGACATGCGGCCGCGTATTATATATATATATATGTTATATATGTGTACGCCGACAGTGAGGTAGGATGCCACTGGCGGGTCACATGGTTATATGTTACACCTATGGCTGCCGGCAGTGATGGAGGATTCCACGGGTAGGAGGTATATATGTATGTATTGTATATGTGTACGCCGACAGTGAGGTAGGATGCCACAGGCGCGTCACATGAGTATGATTTATGTCATAGACTGCCGGCAGTGAGGAAGGAATTCCACGGGCCTGAGTGATGACTTGAGGGCGTGAGTCCCCGACTATACCTGACTGCTTATATGTTGTGTACTGTAGTTTGGTTATCATACATGTCTCCTGCTTTATATAGACTATTATGATTTCATTTACAGTATTTTGATTTCACATACTTGGTACTGTTATCGACCTCCCCGGGCTGCGTTCATCTGCGCAGTATGCGCACACTATTATTGGCTGATATGGCGGACAAAGTTCACCGCTATGTGATGGGGCTAGACCGTCATATGATTACCGCGTGCTTAGGTGGCCGCCCGGCCCGGTATGGATATTGCGAGATGCGAGCTTATGCACGAGGATCGAGGGCGAGAGAGGAGGACCCGGCCTAACGCAGTCGGCCAGAAGGCGGGGCAGCGAGTTCGTGGTAACTTTCGAGGCGGACAACCTCAGCAATGAGGGTCTACATTTCAGGCACGAGTGCTCCTTCCGGCCTTGGCCGAGGTTTGGTCGCGGGGATATTCGGGGCGTGTCGGGGCTCGGGGCTCTGAGTTCCGGAATGTCCGAGAATAGTAGCCAGGGGAAACCACCTTTGCCCCGGTGTGGTCACTGTCGTAGATTTCATTTTGGGGAGTGTCGTACTACCTCGACAGCTTGGTATGCTTGCGGCCAGGCCATTTCGTGAGACCGTCCAGGCCAGAGGTGGCATTGGTGGGATAGCGCGATCTCTGGATCGATTCTTTGGTTCTTCGCCTTCCATAGCTAGGCGGGATGTTTATGCACGTGCGTGTGAGAGGTCGTGGTGGAAGTTCCAGATAGCGGTCCTTTGAACCGCCTATATGATTTCAGGTATGTCTTTGGCCCTTTAGAAACTTGTATGCATGATAAAGTTGTGGTATGTTTTAGTGTCCTGAACAGATTATATTGAGACTGTGTATAAGTTAGAAGGAGTAGGAAGTACGAAAAGATAATCCCTTTTTGGGCTTATGATGGACAGATATGCGTGTGCGAGGTATTAGGGCCATGTGTGGCATTGTTGGTATGTCGGGGTTGTGAAAGGAAACTATGTCGCTAATTATAAGTTTGACTCCGAAAGAACATTCGGGGACGAATATTTCTAAGAGGGGAAGAATGTTACTCCCCGTATTTACAGAACATGTTTTAAGAACGTACGTAAGAACTCACAAGTGTTAAGATTTGAGACTTGTAAAAATTTATCGGAATTATGAAATTGTCGAAAAACGTACTATTGTGATGAATGGAAGGGTGACACGTGTCACCCCCCTTTATTGATGCCTTGGTCGAATTAGGCATGGCCAAAATGGTCATTGACCATAGTCTTGGATGACTAAGTCTTGCAAGTAGCAAGCTTGATAATCTTGACCAAGTCAAAGGACCCACAAAGGCTTGATATTTGCTAGGAGCTTATCTAGACCACCCATTTGTTTATATCATGACCCTCCATTACACTATATAATACTAGTAGTGCAAGACAAGCTTAACACTTAGCCAAAATTTCACAAAATTTGAAGAACTCTCACTAGGAGCTCTCGGGTTTGGGCTAGCTCTCATTACAAAAATTTTTGTTCCTTGTTCTTTAAGCTCCACACTTTAAACCAAGGTTCATGAGGGTATTGTGATTGTATCTCAATAGAAAAATCTCGGAAAAAGATAGTTTTCGGGTTAGTCGCAAAGCGAAAACCTAGTTGTCTTTCTAGGTTTTGTGTGGAAGATTGAAGGAAATTGGTTGGTGTTGTACTAAGGGTCTCAAGTAGCGGATTGAAGTGTCTTGAAGAGTCTCTAAGTTGCTAAGGAGCGACTTCGGATTTGGAAGTTAGATTGAGATTCGTTGAGGTATAATCTTGTCTCTTAATAGTGTTACAAGATTATATTTATATTGTTGTTGTTAGCTTTACATGTTGCTAGCATGAAGTTGATAGGTTGAAGTTCATAAGTATTATGGATTGCTTGTAGCTTAAATCCGAAATGTTATATTAGCCACTTGAAGTTGGATTACTACTTGGTCGTTTATTAGAAATCGTCGCATGTTACTTACTTGGAGATTATAGTAGTTATAATCGTTTGCGACTTGATATCATGTTAAGCTAATAACTTGGAATGAAATGGAAATTGGATAAGAATTGATGTTGTAGTACTTCAAGTTAGCCGAATTGGCCTAGTAAGTTGTATTAATTTGATATCGTTTGTGGGGCGGAATTTTACACGTCTTGTAGGCGTGTAATCCCCTATTGTTGATTTCATTGATTGGGCCTTAAATGTGGCGTGTTTGGTTATTGTATTCGGCCTTGAAAAAGGTGGCAAAGTAAGTAAAAACAAAGGAGGTGCTGTCCGATTTTCCGTAGAATTTAGCGACTTAGCACTTGGAATATTCTACGTTTGAAGTAGGAGGTTAATGGACGTATTGTGACCATTATAGGTTGAAGTACTAAGTATAGCGTATCCTACTTGGAGGATGGAATAGCTATCAAGGTTGGAGTACTTTGGAGCATTTTGCTACTTGTCGATAATCGTCGCGAGGTATGTGAACCTCTTCCTTCCTTTGGCATGATTCTATGTATGGAATATACCTGTGGTATCATTTCATGTTTCCTTCTACTCTTAGAAGTTAAGAGGTAGTTGTGTGATTTACTCTATGTAGAACTTTTCCTATCCTTTGAGCATGACTAGTCGCACGTATATAGTACGGTAGACGTACAAGATCTTGATATCCTTTACTAGTATATGAATGGCCAAGTCGGGTGAGTTAGGAGATTAACTCGCTTCTTTGAAAGTATTAAGGATGTCTTAAGTTTTATTAAAGTTAAGGGACTTGAAGAGTTTTAAAGTATGTGATACTTGTTTCGTTTTAATCGTATAAGTCCCTTGGATAGGAAATTGTACTTGACTAAGGTATAAAGTGAATATAACGACTTTATGGGGAGTTGGTTATATTTGCTTTATAGAAAGATAAATGACTTGTTTTTAAGGCATCAATTGCCTAAGGTTGTATAATAAAAGGAGTCACTTGATTTCTAAAGGTTAAGAGACTAATTGTATTTTTGAAGTTAAGAGAATCGATTTGAAAGTATACAATACTTGGTTTTAAAAAGTATAAGTCTCTTGGTTATAAAAGGAATGGGTTTGTCTAAAACCATAAAGGGTTATAACGGCTTTATGGGAAGTTGGTTATAACGTCTTTATGGAAGGTTAAGAGAATGGTTTTCTCTAATAAAGTAATCAAGGAAATAATTTGATTTAAGGGTATCACTTGCTTAAAGCTTTAAAGTAAGGGTCACTTGATTTAGAAGCCGAGAAATGTATTTCTAAAAGTATCGTGACTTATGTGAAATGTACACAAGCCTGGATACTACGGGGTTAGTATCTTGGGGTTAAATTCGGATTTTTATGTGTCAGTGGAAGTGCCATGAGTTTATAAAAATGGAAGTCTAAAGGTTTAATGAACTTGCCTAGGTTTGCTTGTGATAGCTTTGAGTGCAAGTATTATATGTCTACGTTGTCGTGTCTCTCAGTTGGAGAATTCGGCTGTGCGGTTATAAGTTTACTTGGCGTCAAGCGATAATGTGGGATTCCACGGGTATGCTTCCATCATGATTGATCCTTGGACATGCTTATACGATGTGGGATTAGGGCATGTGACGAGATGCGGGTTAGATGCCGGACATTTTATTGGGCGTACTGTTATACCGTAGTTCCGGTATGTATGCGAGGGCGTGCGTGCGAGAATCTGACGAAAGATTGGAAAGGAGGAAAGAGGTGATTTTTCCACGGAAAAGTTTCCGGTTTTGTAAAGGAAAAAGGTTCGTTAATGGGGTGGATTCCCAGTTTGGTATTCGGACTTCTGGAATATTAGAGAATTATGGAATTTTATTTTGGAAATGGTCACGTGGGGCCACGGGTGAAATTCTGGTTTTGTGGGGCCAGCTTTGTTTTGAGATTTTGGCCATTGTGGATATTTTGGAAGATGTTTTATTTTGGGCCATTAGGAGGGTGACACGTGTCACCCCCAAATGGCTTAGTAGAATGACATTTGAGCCGCAGTCTGCGGAATTAAGTCGTTTTTCGGAAACGTTTTACATTAACTTGCGAGGAAAATTCGGCTATGTCTTTTCTTATTTTTGCGGATTTTTCCAGAGATGAAATGTTTTGGACCAACGAGAGGCGACACTTGTCACCCCGAGTTGGTGGAGTTGGACGGCCACCGCTTGGGCGTTTGAAGGGTCAAGTTGGTGAGATATTTTGTGAGGATTTGTGGAGTAGGGACTAGGGGCACTTGGGCACATCTTGGCCCTACACTTGCACTTGGCTAGATCTTGGCCCTTGGTTGGCCTTTGCTTACCTATAAATACCACTCCTTTGAAGACTTCTTCATCTCTCAAATCTCTAAGTCTTGAGAACCCTCTCTCCTCTTGTTGACTCTCGTCCAAGAGCCTCCCTCCCCTTTCATGTGGCCTTGTGGCGAGAGCACTCTCCCTTCCTAGTAGGCCGCCCGGTAGAGCACTTCCACCTGGGGTGTTCTCGTGGGTACCCCTTGGTTGTGAAATACTCTCAAAAGTATTGTTATAATGCCCAAATACCTTAGCCTTATACCTTGTAGTATTCTAAGGTTATATCTATAGGAAAAGCCCAGAAATACTATCATACTTCCCGTCGATCCAAACCGAAACCTAAGGAAAATCTCCATGGTTAGTTGGAGTGCTTTGTAGAAGTTGGTTAGAACTTCTAAGGGTTGTTTGGAGCGGGACGGAGCACCCGGTGTAGGAGCGAAACATTGCTAAGGATCGACTTTAAACTCGGATAATTATGGGCTTATCGAGGTAATTATCTTGTCCCCCTATTGTAATTGGATATTACATGTTGTTAGAATATATAGTTGAAGTATACTATATATAGAACTGAACGTAGTTGTTGGCAATGTCTTTTGACTTAAGCCTGAAGAATAAGGAACTGAACTGAACTGTAATTACATAGGACTGTATTACAGTAGACTTGTGTAGTATTACGGTATAGTAGAATTGTACCCGTTCGGGTTAGATGTATAACCCCCCCCTGGTTGGCTTGGTAGCCGGCCTCGTTAGAGGAGGAGATTTACGCTGTGGCGGGGGGGGGGAGGTGCTGCCGAATTTTCTGTAGAATGTTCTACGATGTTAATAAGCGCCTTGTGGCCTTATAGGTTGAAGTGCTACGTGTGGAATGATCCACTTGGCTTAAGGAGTAGCCATTTGTTTGGAGCGTTTGCTATTAGTCGATACTCGTCGCGAGGTATGTGAACCTCTTCCTATCTCTCCTAGCATGATATGTGTGAACTATGTAAATGCGGTAGACGTCATGTGTTTGATTGTTGTAAAACATAAAGTGTTATAACGGCTTTATGGGAAGTTGGTTATAATGACTTTATGTAGGTAAGAAAAATGGGTTGTGGTTTTGAAAGATCGATTTGATTATAACTGACTTGTTATGTGTTAATGAAGAACTTGAAGTATTTCAAAAGGTTTATAAATCATTTTGAAAGAATATGTGTAGTAATGTATTTTTGAAAACTTAAGAGTTATACTAGCTTTATGGGAAGTTAGGTATAACGGCTTAAGAATGTTTTACTGATTTTGGAAATCAGGATGTGTATCGACAAAACCACTGCAGCGTTAACAAAAGGAAATGTTTTGAATAATTAAGTATGATTAAAACCAGTAGAAACTTCCATCTGCATAGAAGCTAAGATAAGACAAAATGATATTTCCTAGATCATGGCTGCTGTAATAAGATTGTTATAAATAAGAATAACCTACTTACATGTAAGGCTTATGTTTCTCAATTGGTTAATAAAAGGATTATATTCTTGAATGAATAAGACTATGAACTACGAAACCTTTTAAAATAAGAAAGCTGGAACATTTGATATTAGTACAACTCGAACGTTTGGTAAATAATGTTGTTTCTTCATTTTACAAAGGTAAGTTTTTTTGTTTAATTAAAAAGACAGTCACTCTCTTTTATACTACTGGTATTTTGTGACTTATTTGATAGGAAAGTATCTTTTAAAGATTTAATGTATGAAGTACGTTGGGGTTAGATACTCGAACTTGTTAGTAGAAAGTACCTTGTGTGAACAACTTGATTGTATTGGTTTGTGATAGCCTTGTAATACTTTCTTGTTGATTTGATAAGTAAACATGTTAGGATGCTACTTGTGTTAGTATCTTGTGATTGTTATGTAAGGGGGTCATTCTTGCTGTGCTTACATTATTAAAGGTAAGTCCATTATCTTGTTATTATATCACCTACCCCCTTGTTGTGTATCACAGGGCTTGCCACCCTTGATGCGGTCTATCGGCTATGCGGTCCTTGAGACTATCGCGAACGCGGTATGCTCGAGATCGATGATCATTCGGGTGTTTAGCCGATGCGGGGATTCCTATCGGTCTCACGAGGACTATCACGGTCGCGAGGGGCTATGCGAGTGCGGAAGTCGGGGCGGATCACCGAGGTTAGGGCGCCGATGCGGGGTATACCTCGGGTGGTCTAGGACCGTGATTCGAGAATACCTTATGCGGGTGCATGTGTGACCTATGCGGGCTGCGAGAGTTCGAGAATAGACGCGCATTGATCTGCGGGCGGTGGCGGCCGATCTGTGGTGCGGTCTAGAGAGACCTCGTGATACGATTTGTGGCATTTGTGGTGCGGGGTCTTAGTAGTTGGCTATGCCTTGTACTTACCGTCACGGTCTTATTGTGATGACTTTGAGGCGTGAGTCACGACTTGACATATTTGCTTAGTTGTTGTGAATCGTAGTTTGGTTATCATACATGTCTCTGCTTTATATAGACTACTATGATTTGATTCTGATGTTACTTTACGATTTCACATACTTGGTACATGTTATCTTGACCTCGCTTGAAGCTGCGTTCATCTGCGAGAAAAGGTACACGATCGATGATCCTCGCTCTTAGGTCACGATTCGGCATTTGGGAAAGCTCGTTTCTCGGAAGCTTGTCGGTGGTATAGTCCACTGTCGTTGTAGGTATTTACATTCGGGGTATGGCGGGGCCTGTCGTCATAGTTGTTGCAAATCTTAGAGTGCATGAAATCTTGTTGTGGGCGGGGTTTGTAAAAAGGATTAAAGCGTTCTCTTTAAAAGATTGTTTATATATCTTGAAAGGCAAGTTTCCTGATTATTGTTTTATATACATTTGTCTCATGTTATGTTTTTATGTTCGGCGATTACTCGATGTTGTATCACTAAGGTGCGGGGTAAGGCACGATCCACGGGCAGGTTTGGGCGTGACAGTGGTATCGAGCGATTAATCCTCGGAAAGTGTCTGAGCCGTATCCGGTAGAGTCTTGATTATCGGTGTGTTGTGCACCACGCCAATAATCGTGAGGCTATAGGATATTTAGGATGGTTTCTATTCTTCTCACTCTGAGATCGTGCCTTAGGCGGTGTTGAAAGTTGGACCCTCGACGAAATTCTTTCCACTTATCGTTATGCCTCGCGTAGGCAACCCGGGCCGAGGAGGCAAAGCGGCGGAGGCTGCGAGTTGAGATTCGGAGGGTTGCGTGGGCACGAGCCCAATTACCACACAGGCGGTGTTTTGTTAGGGAGTTATGCTCGTCACTAGCTTGTGAGTTTAGCACGGCGGCGATTCCTGCTGCGGCCATGATATTTGAACCTTGATTCACGATTGGGAGCAGAGAATATAGATTGCGAAGAGCGACCACATTACTAGCTATGGATGTGGCTACCGGAGAATATACCGATGTCTGCGAGTCTTGATGACTATCTAAAGAGAGGTTGTACAAGAGTAATTCTTGACTAAGCGTGAGCATGGCCTATGAGCGGGCTTATACGCGGCGGTAGAAAGCGTAGAGATCGACGGGTTAACGAGGACATCGAGAAGGGGCGAGCGGCTAGGTCCTTTGGTAACCGAGGCAAGTCGCCTCGCGGCAGATTAGATTATGCACATCCGCCCGGTCTGAAAGAGGTCCCACGGGATTGATGCGTTCGGGGTATGCAGGAGTTGGTCGAGGACTCGGGGTTTTCGATTCATCGTGTGTGACGTCATCGGGAATGTCGTCTTTTAGATTGATACTTGTTGTACTGTGGCGTCGGGGCCATATGTCGAATAAGTGACCTAGTAGAAGGATTTTGTCTTGATGCGGTGGGTAGTTCGTCACCTTCCCAACTATGCGCCTACAGGCGGGTTCGATTAAACGACATAGGGAGTGAAGCGGTAGATGCGAGCATATCCTAAACCTCTAGAATTTTGTTTATGTGATAAGGTGAGTATACCTTAAGTGTTATGTTACGGTAGCGATATGTTAGTTGTGATTAGAAATCATGGTTGTTTAGCCGAGTAAGATGTTGGGGATAGAGAAAGTGTGAGCCTTAGAGTTTCTGGCGTAGAGACCTTAGAGGTAAGGCCATCTCGAGTAAGAGGCGTATGTTGATGTTTGACCCTTATAGGAGTGCATTGTGCACGTGAGCTATGTTTTGGGATAAGTCCACGAGTAGCGTAAAATGAGAGAGGGTAGTTGAGCTCGGAAGACCGCTAGGTTTTCGTAACGTGATTAGTGAGAGTTTTCCTCGGGAAGCTAGTGTGTTGCGTTCGGGTCGGGTTGAGGCCACGTTGCGGGTCAACCCGCGGCTGTATGGTGGTGGGGTCGGTTGTGGTGGTCCGCCTTGTGATAGGGTCGTGAGGTGTTAGGCCCAAATTTAGTTAACCACAGTCTGAGTTCGTGGATGCGTTCGACCGATGGTCGGGCGATGGGGGTAGCTGTGAGATCGTTGTCTCGGTTGAAGTGTTTAAGCTACCATTTCGGTGATCGGATGTCGTCTTATGAAGCCTTGTAGGGAAGAAATGCAAGTTGTCGGTCGATTGGTTCGATGTTGGCAAGGCTCGAGTAGTTGGTTGAGTTTGTTCCAATGACGGTGGTTAGGGTGTGACGAGTTTTGAGAGCAGAGGAACTTCTTGAGTTACATTGGGCCTTTTGAGTTCATGTGAAGAATAGGCGGGTTGCCTATAGGTTAGCATTTGCCGTCCGACTTAGGAGGCGACGTCCGATCGCCGTATTGTTATGTTCGGGAAGTATCGAAGATCCATCAGTGTTCCGGTAATAATGACCACGTTAGAGATAGTAACCCGAGTTTTGGATCTTGAGCGATGCTCGAAATGTAGTAAGAGTTCAGTGTCCGGCGACCGGTGATCGCATGCGATCGGTACCATTTGTTGGGTCGCTGAGAAGGTTAATGCCTCGAGCAAAGTGACAAAAGTGGTATCATTTTGGTGATGTTAGAGTGTTTCCCGTGGACTTGGAGGTAAGCATTTTTTTGCGATTGTTTTAGGGCGGTATGGCGGGATTGTTCGTAAGTATAGTAGTGAAGACTACATGGCGCGCGGTTGTTTTGAGACTTAGAAGGAACATTCGGACGAATGTTTCTAAGGAGGAGAATGTTATACCCGTAGTTCCGAGGTATGTATGCGAGGGCGTGCGTGCGAGAATCACGAGAAAGATTGGAAAGGAGGAAGAGGTGATTTTCCACGGAAAAGTTTCCGGTTTTGTAAAGGAAAAAGGTTCGTTAATGGGAATTGGATTCCCAGTTTGGTATTCGGACTTCTGGAATATTAGAATTATGGAATTTTATTTTGGAAATGGTCACGTGGGGCCCACGGGTGAAATTTACGGTTTTGTAGAGCCCACTTTGTTTTGAGATTTTGGCCATTGTGGATATTTTGGAAGATGTTTTATTTTGGGCCATTAGGAGGGTGACACGTGTCACCCCCACAAATGGCTTGTAGAATGACATTTGGGCCAAGTCTTGGATTAAGTCGTTTTTAAATGAAGCGTTTTACATAACTTGCGAGGAAAATTCGGCTATGTCTTTTCTTATTTTTGCGGATTTTTCCGAGAGATGAAATGTTTTGGACCAACGAGAGGCGACACTTGTCACCTCGAGTTGGTGGAGTTAGACGGCCACCGCGGGCGTTTGAAGGGTCAGTTGGTGAGATATTTTGTGAGGATTTGTGGAGTAGGGACTAGGGGCACTTGGGCACATCTTGGCCTACACTTGCATAACTTGGCTAGATCTTGGCCCTTGGTTGGCCTTTGCTTACCTATAAATACCCACTCCCTTGAAGACTTCTTCATCTCTCAAATCTAAGTCTTGAGAACCCCTCTCCTCCTCTTGTTGACTCTCGTCCAAGAGCCTCCTCCCTTTCATGTGGCCTTGTGGCGAGAGCACCCTCTCCCACTTCCTAGTAGGCCACGGTAGAGCACCCCCTACCTTGGGGTGTTCTCGTGGTACCATGGTTGTGAAATACTCTCAAAGTATTGTTATAATGCCCAAATACCTTAGCCTTATACCTTGTAGTATTCTAAGGTTATATCTATCTGAAAAGCCCGAAATACTATCATACTTCCCGTCGGTCCACAAACCGAAACCCTAAGGAAAATCTCCATGGTTAGTTGGAGTGCTTTGTAGAAGTTGGTTAGAACTTCTAAGGGTTGTTTGGAGCGGACGGAGCACCGGTGTAGGAGCGAAACATTGCTAAGGATCGACTTTAAACTCGGATAATTATGGGCTTATCGAGGTAATTATCTTGTCCCTATTGTAATTGGATATTACATGTTGTTAGAATATATAGTTGAAGTATACTATATATAGGCTGACGTAGTTGTTGGCAATGTCTTTTGACTTAAGCTTTGAAGAATAAGGAAGAATCGAGCTGTAATTACATAGGGTGTATTACATGAGACTTGTGTAGTATTACGGTATAGTAGAATTGTACCGTTCGGGTTAGATGTATAACCCACGGTTGGCTTGGTAGCCGGCCTCGTTAGAGGAGGAGATTTCTGTTGTGGCGGGAGAGTCTTTGCCAATTTTACGTAGAATGTTCTACGATGTTAATAAAGCGCGCTTGTGGCCTTATAGGTTGAAGTGCTACGTGTGGAATGATCCACTTGGCTTAGGAGTAGCCATTGTTTGGGCGTTTTGCTATTAGTCGATACTCGTCGCGAGGTATGTGAACCTCTTCCTATCTCTCCTAGCATGATATGTGTGAACTATGTAGTGCGGTGAGCGTGCATGTGTTTGATTGTTGTAAAACATAAAGTGTTATAACGGCTTTATGGGAAGTTGGTTATAACGACTTTATGTAGGTAAGAAAATGGGTTGTGGTTTTGAAAGGTAAGCGGATTTGATTATAAGCGACTTGTTATGTGTTAATGAAGAACTTGAAGTATTTCAAAGGTTTATAAATCATTTTGAAAGAATATGTGTAGTAATGTATTTTTGAAAACTTAAGAGTTATACTAGCTTTATGGGAAGTTAGGTATAACGGCTTAAGAATGTTTCTTGATTTTGGAAATCGGGATGTGTATCGACAAACCAACTGCGGCGTTAACAAAGGAAATGTTTTGAATAATTAAGTATGATTAAAACCGGTGAAACTTCCATCTGCATGAAGCTAAGATAAGACAAAATGATATTTCCTAGATCATGATTTCTTGTAATAAGATTGTTATAAATAAGAATAACCTACTTACATGTAAGGCTTATGTTTCTCAATTGGTTAAAAGGATTATATTCTTGAATGAATAAGACTATGAACTACGAAACCTTTTTAAAATAAGAAACTGGAACATTTGAAATTAGGCAAACTCGAACGTTTGGAAAATAATGTTGTTACTTGATTTTACAAAGGTAAGTGTTTTGGTTTACTTAAAAAGACAGTCACTCTATTTTATACTACGGGTATTGTGTGACTTATGTGATAGGAACGGATCTTTTAAAGATTTAATGTATGAAGTACGTTGGGGTTAGATACTCGAACTTGTTAGTAGAAAGTACCTTGTGTGAACAACTTGATTGTATTGGTTTGTGATAGCCTTGTAATACTTTCTTGTTGATTTGATAAGTAAACATGTTAGGATGCTACTTGTGTTAGTATCTTGTGATTGTTATGTAAGGGGGTCATTCTTGCTGTGCTTACATTATTAAAAGGTAAGTCCATTGTACTGTTATTATATCACCTACCCCCCATTTGTGTATCAGGGCTTGCCACCCGATCTTGGTCTATCGGCTATCACGGTCCTTGAGACTATGCGAGCCGCGGTATGCTCGAGATTGGCGATCATTCGGGTGTTTAGCCTGATGCGGGGATTCCTATGCGGTCTCACGAGGACTATCACGGTCGCGAGGGCTATGCGAGTGCGGAAGTCGGGGCGGATCTGAGGTTAGGCTGCGCCGATGCGGGTATACCTCGGTGGTCTAGGACGAGTTCGAGAATACCTTATGCGGTGCATGTGTGACCTATGCGAGCTGCGAGAGTTCGAGGAATAGACGCGCACATTGATCTGCGGGCGATGGCGGCCGATCTGTGGTGCGGTGCAGAGACCTCGTGATCTGATTTGTGGCATTTGTGTGCGGGGTCTTAGTAGTTGGCTATGCCTTCGTACTTACCGTGCGGTCTTATTGTGATGACTTTGGCGTGAGTCACGACTTGACATATTTGCTTAGTTGTTGTGAGCGTAGTTTGGTTATCATACATGTCTCTGCTTTATATAGACTACTATGATTTGATTCTGATGTATTACTTCTGATTTCACATACTTGGTACATGTTGTCTTGACCTCGCCGGGCTGCGTTCATCTGCGAGAAAAGGTACACGATCGATGATCCTCGCTCTTAGGGTCCTGATTCGGCGTTGGGAAAGCTCGTTTCTCGGAAGCTTGTCGGTGGTATAGTCCACTGTCGTTGTAGGTATTTACATTCGGGTATGGCGGGGCCTGTCGTCATAGTTGTTGCAAATCTTAAGTGCAGTAATCTTGTTGTGGCGGGGTTTGTAAAAAGGATTAAACTGTTCTCTTTAAAAGATTGTTTATATATGCTTGAAAGGCAAGTTTTCCTGATTATTGTTTTATATACATTTGTCTCATGTTATGTTTTTATGTTCCTGATTACTCGATGTTGTATCACTAAGGTGCGGGGTAAGGCACGATCCACGGGCCGGTTTGAGCGTGGCGATCTGGCGATGACGGGGATTCCACGGGTAGGCTTCCATTGTGATTGACCTTGGCCATGCTTATACGATGAGGGATGCCGGGGCATGCAGCCAGGATGCGGGTTAGATGTTATACCCCGTATTTCCAGAGTATGTAAGTGAGGGCGTACGTATAAAAGTTTAAGCCTTAAGTAGGCAAGGGTCGAAATTTTGTGCACAACCCCCGAAAAGAATCATTTTCTGACGAAACGTTTTCCAAAACTTGCGTAGGGAAAATTACGGCTATGTCATTTATAATTTTTGCGGATTTTTCCGAGAGATGAAATATTTTGGACCAACGAGAGGGCGACACTTGTCACCCTCAGTGGCGATCAAGTTAGTCGAAGGTTGCGTTCTTGGCTTATTTTGGGGCCTAAAACATGGTTCAATGTTTGGAGTGATTTGTGGAGTAGATGGCTAGGGGGCACTTGGGCAAATCCTCACCCTCCACTTGCCCCCCACTTGTCTTGATCTTTTCCATTGGTTTCCCTATAAATACCCCTCTTAGTTGAAGACTTCCTTCATCCCTCAAACACTTTCCAAGTCTTGAAATCCTCTCCCTTTGATAAGTTTCGTCCAAGCCTCCTCCCCTTGAGAGGCCCTTGGCGAGTACCCCCTTTTTCTAGTGGTGCTGGCCAGAGTACCCATCTTGAGAGTTGTTCTCGTAAAATACCCCGGTAGAAAAATATTCTCCAAGTATTGTTACTATTCAAAATACCTTAGCCTTATACCTTGTAGTATTCCAAAGTTACCTCTATCGTAGAGCAGGAAATACTACCATATGTCCTTTTAGTCTCAAACGAAACCCTAAGGAAAATCTTCACAGTTGGTTGAAGTATTAAGAAGAAGTTGCGTAGAACTTCTAAGGGTTGTTTGGAGCGGGTTGGAGCGCCAGAGTAGGAGCTAAACGTTGCTCAGGATCGACATTTAAACTTGGATAATTTTGGGCTTATCGAGGTAAATACTCTTGTCCTTATATTGTAATTGGAAATTACATACTGTAGTAGTATAGAAATGAATATAAGATTCATAGAAGGATATTACAGAAGAGAATTGAACTGTAATAGAAGGATATTACAGAAGAGAATTGAACTGAAATCACATCAGAAGAATATTAAAGAAGAAGTTTAAACTGTACTTACATAGGACTGTATTTGCAGTAGACTTGTGTAGTTTAACGGGTAGGGAAGTGCTGCCCAATTTTCCGTAGAATAGAGAAGCCTCTACTTAGAATGTTCTACAGAGTAGTCTAGACATTGATAGACTTATATAACCGTTATAGGTTGAAGTACTGCGAGTAGCGTGTTCTACTTGAAAGATGGATAAGGCTAGCCGGGTTATAGCGGTGGAGCGTTTTGCTAATAGTCGATAATCGTCACGAGGTATGTGATTCTTCCTATCCTCTTGAACATGATATTTTAAAAGAATATATATATAGTACGGTAGACGTACGTGTGTTAACTGAACGTGGTTTTACTCCGATGTCTTTTGACTTGAGTTTAAATATAAGAATCTTGTAGTATTTCAAAAGAATTAAGAAACCTTTTTGAAAGAAGAGTAATACTTGGTTTTAAAAGCTTAAGAGTTATACTAGCTTTATGGGAAGTTAGGTATAACGACTTAAGAGAGATAAAAAGAATGGTTTATTGATTTTAGAAGATAAGAGACTTGATTTAATATGAATTTTGTTAAAAAGTGTGAAATCTCATTCGTGAGTAATGAGTACTTGGTTTTTAAAAGGAATAATGTTTTACTAATTTCGGAAATCAGAATAAGTATCGAACGAACCACTGCAGCGTTAATAAAGGGAAATGTATTGACTAATTAAGGATTATTAAAACCAGTAGAAACCTCCATCTGCATAGAAGCTAAAATGAGACAAAATGATAGTACATTTCCTAGATCATGGTTGCTTTAATAAGATTGTTATGAACAAGAATAACCTACTCACACTTAAGGCATATGTTTCTCAAATTGTTTTAAAAGAGAATTATATTCTTAAGTGATTAAGACTATGAACTACGAAACCTTTCGAAAATGAGAAACTTGAGCATTTGAAATTAGGCAAACTTGAACGTTGGAAAATAACGTTACTTGATTTTACAAAAGGAAGTATTTTGGTTTACTTAAAAAGATAGTCACTCTATTTTTATACTACGGGTATTGTGTGACTTTTTGTGAAAGAAGCGGATCTTTTAAAGAGTTAATGTATGAAGTACTTTGGGGATAAAAACCTGAACTTGTTAACATAAAGTAGAAAGTACCTTGTGTGAATAACTTGATTGTGTTGGTTTGTGATAGCCTTCGTAATACTTTCTTGTTGATTTGATAAGTAAACATGTTAGGATGCTACGGGTGTTAGTATCTTGTGATGTTTGTATAAAGGGGTTTCCCTTGTTGTGCTTATGTTGTTTAACGATAAGCCGTTATGTTAGTATTATATCACTCACCTCTTGACATGATCACGGGGTTAAAGCGCCTCCGTCTGGGGTAGACTCGGTGATGCAGGACCGTGATTCGAGAATACCTCATGCAGTCCGGGGACCTATGCGAGCTACGAGTTCGAGTTAGTGTGCGGGGTTATACCTCATGCGGTCTACATGTGGCCGTGCGGATCGCGAGTCGGGGCGATCTTGGGAGTAGCTACCCTCGATGCGGGGAATACCTCATGCGGGCCTATGTGAGTGGCCTATGCGGAGCTGCGGGAAGTTCCAGGATTAGACGCGCACATTTGATACTGCGGGCGAGTGGCCAGCTTCGATCATGTGGCGGCCTAGACAGACCTCGTGATACAGTTTATGACCTTGTTGATGCGTAGGTTTTAGTAGCGGCTATGCCTTCGTCTTACCGTGCGGTGTTATTATGACACGGTGGGACACATTGTTCATGTATTCCTTGGTGCTTTTATATCATAGACTGCCGGCAGTGAGGAAGGTATTCCACGGGCATGATTGATGTTGTGGGCGTGAGACCCATAGTTATATTTGAGTGATGACTTTGAGGGCGTGAGTCCCAGACTGGACATGAATGCTTATTTATTGTGAACTGTAGTTTGGTTATCATATATGTCTCCTGCTTTATATAGACTACTATGATTTCATTTACTGATATTTTGATTTCACATACTTGGTACTGTTGTCTTGACCTCGCCGGAAGGCTGCGTTACATGCAGGTAGAGGTACACCAGTGTTGATCCTCGCTCATAGGGTCACAGTTCAGCGTTTGGGAAGCTCCGTTTCTCCGGAGGCTTATCTTGGGTGTAGTCCCCTGTCGCTGTAGGTACTTACATTCCGGGGTATAGCGGGGCCCTGTCCCGCCATTGTTGTTATATCATTCTTAGAGGTCTGTAGTACTGTTGTGGGCAGAGTTTGTAAAAGGGATGTAACTGTTCGGATTTAAGTTTATTTATATTATGCCGAAAGGCAACTTTTCTCAGATAACTGTTTTACACTTCACATTATTTCATGTCTTGTTTTATATTCCGGTGATTACTCTGATGTATGTCTACTTGGGTGCCCGGGGTAAGGCACCAGTCACGGGCCCGGGTTCGGGTCGTGACAAAAGTGGTATCAGAGCAGTTAATCCTCGGAAAGTGTCTACAGACCGTATCTAGTAGAGTCTTGATTATCGGTGTGTTGTGCACCACACCAATAATCAGGAGGCTATAGGATATTTAGGATTGGTTTCCATTCTTCTCACTCTGAGATCGTGCTTAGAGCTGTGTTATAAGTTGGACCCCTCTAACGTAATTCTTTCCCTTACCAGTTATGCCTCCGTGTAAGGCAACCCGGGCCCAGAAGGGCAAAGCGTAGGAGGCTGCGAGTAGAGCACGAGAGGGTTACGAGGCAGGCCCAACCATCACTGAGGTGGTGCTTCATTCGGGAGTCTGCTATGTCACGGCCCAGAGTTTAGCCAGCGGCGATTCCCTCTGCGGCCATGATATTTGGACCTTGGTTCCACGACCCGATGGCGTAAGTATGGATCGCAAAGAGACGACCCTGTTACTAGCTATGGATTTAGCAACCTGAAAGTATATTATGTACCGATTTATCACGGGTCTTGATGAGTATCTAAGAGAGGGTTGTGCAAGAGTAGCTCTTCAGTCAGGCTTGAGCATGGTCTGCGTCTGAGCTTATCGCAGTGGTAGAAAGCGTGGGATCGACGGGTTAACCAAGATGTTATACCGTATTTCGAGTATATGCGTGAGGCGTCGTCTGAAGTTGTTTTGCCTTAAGTAGGCATAATTGAAATTTGTGCACAACTAGTAAAAGAATCGTTTTCCGACGAAACGTTTTCCGGACTTTGCGAAGGGAAAAATACGGCTGCAACATTTATAATTTTTGCGGATTTTTCCGAGAGATGAAATATTTTGGACCAACGAGAGGGTGACAAGTGTCACCGCCGAGTGAGAAATCTTGGACGATCTATGGCACGTTTTTGCCATTATTTTTGTCAAGGAGTTGGTAGGATATTTTGTGTAGTTGATGAGCAAGTGGGACCCACACACACATGTCCAAATCCCCACCCTACACTTGCCCACCACTTGTCTTAATCTTGGCGTTGATTGTCCTATAAATACCCCACTTAGTTGAAGGAATCCTTCAGCCACACTTGTGACACTCCAATGCAACAGCCCTCCCTCCCACGTTGTAGCGCGCGTCCTACCTTCCCCCTCCCCCTTTGAGGAGCCGTGGCCGAAGCCAACCCCCCCTCCGAGTGGTGCTAGCCGATTACCCCCAGGTAGAAAAATACTCTCCAAGTATTGTTACTATTCCCAAATACTTTAGCCCATATACCTTGTAGTACTTTCCAAAGTTACCTCTATACATAGAGCCCGGAAATACTACTATATTTCCATTAGTCACTAAACGAAACCCTAAGGAAAAATCTTCATAGCCGGTTGAAGTATTAAGAAGAAGTTGCGTAGAACTTATAAGGGTTGTTTGGAGTGGGTTGGAGCGCACGGAGTAGGAGCTAAACCTTGCTCAGGATCGACATTTTATCTTGGATAATTTTGGGCATATCGAGGTAAATAATCCTATCCTTCTAGTGTAATTGGAGATTACATACTGTAAGTGGTATAGAAATAATATAAGATACATAGAAGGATATTTCAGAAGAGAATTGAACTGTAATAGAAGGATATTACAGAAGAGAATTGAATTGAAATCACATCAGAAGAATATTAAAGAATAAAGTGACTGTACTTACATATTGTATTCTGATGAGACTTGTGTAGTTTGGCGGGTAGGGAAGTCTGCCCAATTTTCCGTAGAATAAGGAATCGTATCTAGAATTATTCTGCGAGTAGTCGGGCGTTGATAGACTTGTATGACCATTATAGGTTGAAATCTTGCCAAGTAGTGTATTTACTCGAAGGGTGGAAAGGGTTAAGCGGATTCTGATTACTTTGGAGCGTCTTGCTAATAGTCGATAAATCGTCGCGAGGTATGTGATTCTTCCTATCCTCTTGAGCATGATATTTTAAAAGAAGAATATATATAGTACGGTAGACGTACATGTGTTAACTGAACATGGTTTTACTTCGATGTCTTTTGACTTGAGTTTTAAATAATAAGAACCTTGAAGTATTTCAAAAGAATTAAGAATCATTTTTGAAAGAAGAGTAGTACTTGGTTTTGAAAACGTAAGAGTTATAGTAGCTTTATGGGAAGTTAGGTATAACGTCTTAAGAGAGATAAAAAGAATGGTTTCTTGATTTTAGAAGTTAAGAGACTTGATCTCAAAAGATAAGAGGCTTGACTTAATTGAATTGATATGAATTTTGTTAAAAAGTGTGAAACCTCATTCGTGAGTAATGAGTTGTCACGACCCGACCTCGGGCCCGTGACTGGTGCCTTACCCCGGGCACCCTAGTGATACAACATCAGAGAAAATCAGCGGAAATAAAAACTTAAACAGGAAACAAGATACATCATAAGAAAATAGGCCAACCACAACGGTCGCCTTCATGTATATATACATAACCGAACAATTACAATCCTTTACAACCCTGCCCACAACAGTACTACAGACCTCTAAGAGTGTAATAAGAACTATGACGGGACAGGGCCCCGCCATACCCCTGAATGTACAAGAACCTACAACTCAGGGAAACATACCAAAAGATAAGCCTCGGAGAAAGCGGGCTTCCCAATTCTTTGAACGTGATCTTATGGCGAGGATCCACAACCGATGTACTCTACTGCGGTATGAGCAGGCCCGAAGGAGTCGATCTGACAGTACCAAGTATGTGAAAGCTGAAAATACGTAATGAAATCTCATTTCATCATTTTATAAAACCATTTATAATAAGTAAACAATTATGTCAAGTAAGGGGACGCATATCCCCAGAATAATCACTCACACATAACTATGGGTCTCACGCCCATAATACCACTCATGCCCGTGGAACACATTCCTCACTGCCGGCAGTACATGATGTAAAACAACACCCATATGTGAACCTGGACACTAGATCACACTGCGTCGTCAAAGCCGTCGGGCGAGTAGAATAGCCAACTACCGGTCCAAAAGCTAGTCATATCCCATCACGGGCAATGCAAAGCCAACAACCGGATCCAAAGCTAGCCACGCATCGGCGAGGCAAGTATCTTAAGCTAACGTCTGATAGCCTCCGCCTCACAAGATATGGCCGAGGCAAGTATCTTAAGCTATCTACGAGGCTCTGGTATGCGAGAAAATGACGAACAGTATCTAAAGTGTGCACGAACCACGCGTCTATAAATCAAGCTGTGATCGCTCGTCGCGCGGCAAGCTTCGTGGATTAACGGTCCATGGACTAACAATCTGAACCTCACAATGACGCGTGCCGGCATCTCACCTCGGAAGTCATGGCCATGAAACCATCCTGCGGGCGCGTGCGTGGAACATCCATCGCGTCGGCGTGTCCAAAGGAAATAAATCGGATAGCCGCCCTCCCGAGTCACGGCGATCTGAAACAACCGATCGATACTCAATGTGGGCGCATACTGTGGACCACCCAACGTCGATATGTCCAATCAATCAATCGAGATAAGCCTGCCAGAGAGTCACGACAGCATATCAACAAAACACTTGCACATCAAAGACTATCACAACAAGCATAGGCAAGTTCAACATACATTTATTCTTTCAAAAAGACCTCTTTTTACGTAAAAGCCACATGATACTAATACTCGTAGTATATAAAGAAAACACGTTTTACTTTTAACACCAAAATACTTCACCTTCGTAAAAATCTTTACAAGGCTTTTAAAATCAAGTACTCTATACTTTTCAAACCAAGTGCTTTTCTTTTAGAACAACATCAAGTATACTCGTTTAAAACCCAATTAACTTACTCTTTTCAAAACAAGTAACCTATACTTAAATCAAGTTACTTCTCCTTTTCCGAAAACAAGTCGTTATAAGTCAAGTCTCTTATCTTTCAAGATTAAGTCTCTTAACTTTCAAAATCAAATCGTTTTACTGTCAAAACCAAATCTTTCTTTTATTTTCATAAAGTCGTTATAACTAACTTCCCATAAAGCTATTATAACACTTTATGTTTTACACAAACAAAATTCATTTCACACACGTACGTCTACCGTACTATATAGTTCACAACAATCATGCTCAAGAGTATAGGAAGAATCACATACCTTTTTAACTTAAACCACAGCCAAGTCAAGAATGCCGCGCGTAGAAGATCCACCTATAAAGGCCACAATATATCTATCAATCTCTAGTTCTCTTCGTAGAATATTCTAAATACAAGATTCCTTATTCTACAGAAAATTCGGCAGCACCTCCCCCCCTGCTATCTCATAAAACTCCTCCTATCCGGGCCCGTACCGGCCAACAACTCTCAGGGGATTACACGTCTAACCGGACGTGTACAATTCTACTCCACAATAATACAACAGTCTACTGTAAATACAACCCTATGTAAATACAGTTCAATTCTTTTTAATACTCATTCTATATATAGTATACTCAACTATATATTACTACAATATGTAATTTCCAATTACAATAGGGGGACATAGATTATTACCTCGATAAGCCCAAAAATTTTCCAAGTTTATAAGTCGATCCTGGGCAACGTTTAGCTCCAACCCGCTCCAAGCGACCCTTAGAAGTTTCCAACAACTTCTCTAAAAACTTCAACCAAGCTAGGAAGATTTTTCTAGGGTTTCACTTTACGGCTATTGGAATAAAGTAGTATTTCCGGGCTCCTAGTATTGAAATAACTTTGGAATACTACTAGGGATACTAGGCCAAGGTATTTGGGATTATACAATAATACACCAAGTATTTTCTACACAAGAGGGGAGGGGGACGAAAAACACTACAAAGGGAGGGAAATATTTTGCCTTCGGAAAGTTTTCAAGTGAGGGATGAATTACTCTTCAACTTAAGGGGGGTTTATATAGAGGATTCAAGGGCCAAGATCAAGGTAAGTGTAGGGTCAAGATTGGGCCATGTGTGTATGGGTCCCACCACACCACATGGCCAACGAAAACAAGGGCGAGTGGCTTGCCATGTCAACCCATTCGGCGAGGGATGTGGCTGGCAGCTTGTCCCACCATTTCGACCAGGTGCCACATGGGGTGACACGTGTCGCCCCAGGCCATCAAAATATTTCATCTTCCGAAATTATCCAAAATACCGAAAATCTCAAAAACAAAGCGGGCCCAAAACCGTAAATTTCTCCGTGGGCCCACGTGACCATTCCGAAAATAAAATCTCATAATTCTAAAATAATCCAAGAAGTCCAAATACCAAATCTGGGAATCCAATTCCCATTAACGAACCTTTTTCTTCATAAAAACCGGAAACTTTTCCGTCGAAAAATCACATCTTTCTTTCTTTCCAAAATTTTTGTCGTATTCTCGTACGTACGTCCTCACATACATGCCCTGGAACTACGGGGTATAACATTCTTCCCCCCTTAGAAACATTAGTCCCGAATGTTCCTTCTAAGTCTCCAAACAAACGTGTGCCGGTATAGTCTTCACTACTATACTTACGAAACCAATCACGCCATCAATGGCCATAGTATATCATACAAATCCAAGCTAACGAGGAAATCATTTCTAATCTCACAACAGCTCCCACTAGCTTCAATTTACTCTAAGGCCTATCTCCGGCCTTCACGATCCGATTCTGGTCGAACACATCCACGAACTCATACGATGGTTACCTAAACTTGGGCTAGCACCTCGTGACCCTACCGCTGACGGGATCACCTCGAATGACCCACCTTATTCTGCGGGTTGACCGCGACTTGCCTCAACCCGACCATTATCGCGCCCAAACTCTCGTTCCGATCCGAACAATCTTACTAATTCACGTCATGAAAGCTACCACTTCCATCTTACACTACCCATGGAATTATCACACCAATACACCGCGTATAACGCGCCGACCAATATCAACCGAAAAATCTTTTACTCACGACGGCCTTACATCTAAGGTCTCAACGTATAATATTCTAAGGTTCAAAACTTTCACGTCCCCAGACTTACCCTTTCTCAACTGCCCATGTTTTCTAATCACAACAACATAATGCTATCAGAACATAACAATTAAAATATACTCATCTTAACACAAATGCATACTAGTCTCTAGAGGGTCAAGGATATACCTGATATCAAAAGAATAGGCGGTTTCAAGGACCGCTAGAACTGGGAACTACCACCACGACCCCTGCCGGTATATGAACACCCTGCCTAGCTATCGAAGGCGAAGAACCCGCAACAGATCCCGAAGGCCGAGTCTCAACATCCGCGCTACCTCTGGTAGGACAATTCCTCGCAAAATGGCCCCGCTGGCCACATGTAAAACAAGTCCTCTGACACTCCCCCGAATGGGGTTTACCACACTGGCTACACTTAGGTCGGGGTGGCTTCATCTGGCCAGCACCCCAACTCCCCTGAAAACCTGAACCCTTGGAGCCCTGACCTGCTCCTGAATGCTCTGGAGGCCCTGAAGACTGTAGAGGACCACTCTGTACTGGCGACGGCGTATAACTAGTCTGCTGCTGCGGCGGTCCGCCTTGAAAGTCACCAAAGGACCCTGCCGTCCTGGCCTTCTTCTGCTGGTATTGGTCAATCCGTCGGTCTCTCCGTGCCTCACACCCTAGTGCATGAGCCTGCATGCGGGCAATGTCCATGCCCGGCTGAAGCGATACACCCGAACAAGACTCTGCCAAGTAGTCATCAAGCCCTGTGACGTAGCGGTGCACTCGGTCCTCCATATTAGCTACTAACGCAGGGACATATCGAGCCAACGAGTCGAACTCTACGTTGTACTCTGACCGCGTCCTCCTGTCTCAAAGATCAAAACACAGCCGCGTGCCTCGCCATCTGCGGAGGCAAGAAATGGCGAGAAATGCCTCGAGAACTCGTCCCCGAGCAATAGGCGCGTGCTCCTCCGGGGCAGCTCACGAATCAAACCCGATCATTGCGGTATCACGCAGCCGATGCGAACCGAAAATCACGGACTCGGTCTACGAAGCCTTGATCATTCGCATGATCCTCAGAATCGCGGCGGATGAACTCCCGTGGATCATCTCGGGACTTGACGTAAAACTCGCGGGATCTGACTCGGAAAATCCGTAGCCTCAAACTATCCGATGCGGGGTGAACTACGGGGCTATTGGGCTGGGCTGCTGCGTCCGGCCTATCGCCGTGTCGCCACGATCCCGGCGATCGGGCCATCTCCTTGTAACCCATCTCCTCTGCTCCCGGCTGTGGGACTGGAGGCTCAGGTACCGTGGTCTCTGTAGCCACTGCTGCGGCTCTAAACTCTGCTGGGGCTGGCGGTGTCACAAAACTCGCCGTCTGAAGCACTATCTCAGGTACTGACCGGGCCTGCGCCCTCGTACTCCTCTGTATCCTACTAGCGGCTCCACGGTGCCTTGCCCTTCCAGGCGGGTTGCACTAGCGGAGGCATGGCTGGTAAAAACGAAATACGTCAGAGAGGTCCAACTTTATATCACAGCTCTAAGGCACGATCTCAGAATGAGAAGAATGAAACTAATCCTAAATGTCCTGCAACCTCACGATTATAGATGTGGTGCATAACACACGATAATCAAGACTACTGAACACGATGCGTAGACACCTTCCGAGGATTAAGCGCTCGATACCACTTTTGTCACGACCGACCTCGGGCGTGGTCGTGCCTACCGGGCACCCTAGTGATACAACATCGAGAGAAAATCGTGAAATAATAACTAAACAGAAACAAGATACATCATAAGAAAATAGGCCAACCACGGTCGCGCCATGTATATATACATAAACGATTACAATCCTTTACAACCACACTCTGGCGTACTCTACGGACCTGCAGAGTGTAATAAGAACTATGACGGGACAGGGCCCCGCCATACCCCTGAATGTACAAGAACCTACAACTCAGGGAAACATACCAAAAGATAAGACTCCGGAGAAACGGAGCTTCCCAATTCTTTGAGCTGTGATCCTATGGCGAGGATCCACAACCGATGTACCTACTGCGGCGTGACGCGGCCCGAAGAAAGTCGATCTGGCAGTACCAAGTATGTGAAACGAAAATCGTAATGAAATCACATTTCATCATTTTATAAAACCATTTCGCAATAAGTAAACAGTTATGTCAAGTAAGGGGACGCATATCCCCAGAATAATCACTCACACATAACTATGGGTCTCACGCCCATAATACCACTCATGCCCGTGGAACTCATTCCTCACTGCCGGCAGTACATGATGTAAAACAACACCCATATGTGAACCTGAACACTAGATCCTGCCTGCGTCATCAAAACCGATCGGGCCAAGTAGAATAGCCAACTACCAGTCCAAAAGCTAGTCATATCCCATCACGGGCAAGGTACGGAAGCCAACTACCAGTCCAAAAGCTAGCCACGCAAGCGGCGAGGCAAGTATCTTAAGCTAACGTACAATAGCCTACCGTTTCACAAGATATGACCGAGGCAAGTATCTTAAGCTATCTACCAGAGGCTACCGGTACACGAGAAAATGACCAGAACAAGTATCTAAAGTGTGCCTGAACCACACGTACAAATCAAGCCCGTGATCGCTCGTCACCGCGGCAAGCTTCATGGATTAGCGGTCCATGGACTAACAATCTGAACCTCACAATGACCGCATGCCCCGGCATCTCACCTCGGAAGTCATGGCCATGAAACCATCCTCGGGCGCGTGCGTGGAACATCCATCGCGTCGGCATGTCAGGAAATAAATCGGATAGCCGGCCCTCCCAGAGAGTCACGGCGATCTGAAACAACCAGTCAATACTCAAAGTGGACGCATACTCGTGGACCACCCAACGTCAGTATGTCCAATCAATCAATCAGATAGCCGGCCCTCCCAGAGAGTCACGACAGCATATCAACAAAACACTTGCACATCAAAGACTATCACAACAAGCATAGGCAAGTTCAACATACATTTATTCTTTCAAAAAAACCTCTTTTTACGTAAAAGCCACATGATACTAATACTCGTAGTATATAAAGAAAACACGTTTTACTTTTAACACCAAAATACTTCACCTTCGTAAAAATCTTTACAAGGCTTTTAAAATCAAGTACTCTATACTTTTCAAACCAAGTGCTTTTCTTTTAGAACAACATCAAGTATACTCTTTTAAAACCCAATTAACTTACTCTTTTCAAAACAAGTAACCTATACTTAAATCAAGTTACTTCTCCTTTTCCGAAAACAAGTCGTTATAAGTCAAGTCTCTTATCTTTCAAGATTAAGTCTCTTAACTTTCAAAATCAAATCGTTTTACTGTCAAAACCAAATCTTTCTTTTATTTTCATAAAGTCGTTATAACTAACTTCCCATAAAGCTATTATAACACTTTATGTTTTACACAAACAAAATTCATTTCACACACGTACGTCTACCGTACTATATAGTTCACAACAATCATGCTCAAGAGTATAGGAAGAATCACATACCTTTTTAGCTTAAACCACAGCCAAGTCAAGTATGCCGCGCGTAGAAGATCCACCTATAAAGGCCACAATATATCTATCAATCTCTAGTTCTCTTCGTAGAATATTCTAAATACAAGATTCCTTATTCTACAGACAATTCGGCACCTCCCCGCTATCTCATAAAACTCCTCCTATCCGGGCCATTGTGCCAACCACTCCCAGGGGATTACACGTCTAACCGGACGTGTACAATTCTACTCCACAATAATACAACAGTCTACTGTAAATACAACCCTATGTAAATACAGTTCAATTCTTTTTAATACTCATTCTATATATAGTATACTCAACTATATATTACTACAATATGTAATTTCCAATTACAATAGGGGGACATAGATTATTACCTCGATAAGCCCAAATTTTTTCCAAGTTTATAAGTCGATCCTGGGCAACGTTTAGCTCCAACCCGCTCCAAGCGACCCTTAGAAGTTTCCAACAACTTCTCTAAAAACTTCAACCAAGCTAGGAAGATTTTTCTAGGGTTTCACTTTACGGCTATTGGAATAAAGTAGTATTTCTGACTCTAGTATTGAAATAACTTTGGAATACTACTAGGGATACTAGGCCAAGGTATTTGGGATTATACAATAATACACCAAGTATTTTCTACACAAGAGGGGAGGGGGACGAAAAGCACTACAAAGGGAGGGAAATATTTTCCTTTGGAAAGTTTTCAAGTGAGGGATGAATTACTCTTCAACTTAAGGGTGGTTTATATAGAGGATTCAAGGGCCAAGATCAAGGTAAGTGTAGGGTCAAGATTGGGCCATGTGTGTGTGGGTCCCACCATACCACATGGCCAACGAAAACAAGGGCCAAGTGGCTTGCCAGCATCGACCATTCGGCGAGGACAAGTGGCTGGCCACTTGTCCCCATTCGGACCAAGGTGCCACATGGGGTGACACGTGTCGCCCCAGACTCAAAATATTTCGTCTTAGAAATTATCCAAAATACCGAAAATCTCAAAAACAAAGCGGGCCCCACAAAACCGTAAATTTCTCCCGTGGGCCCCACATGACCATTTCCGAAAATAAAATCTCATAATTCTAAAATAATCCAAGAAGTCCAAATACCAAATCTGGGAATCCAATTCCGATTAACGAACCTTTTTCTTCATAAAAACCGGAAACTTTTCCGTCGAAAAATCACATCTTTCTTTCTTTCCAAACTTTCTGTCGTATTCTCGTACGTACGTCCTCACATACATACCCTGGAACTACGGGGTATAACATGAGTACTTGGTTTTTAAAAGAATAATGTTTTACTGATTCAGAAATGAGAATAAGTGTCGAACGAACCACTGCAGCGTTAATAAAGGAAAATGTATTGACAAATAAGTAATTATATTAAAACTAGTAGAAACCTCCATCTGCATAGAAGCTAAGATAAGACAAAATTGTATTACATTTCCTAGATCATGGCTGCTTTAATAAGATTATTATAAACAAGAATAACCTACTAACACATAAGGCATATATTACTCAACTGTTTTTAAAAGAGAATTATGTTATTAAATGATTAAGACTATGAACTATGAAATCTTTCGAAAATAAGAGATGTGAATATTTGAAGTTAGGCAAACTTGAACTTTTGGAAAAGAATGTTGTTACTTGACTTTAAGAAGGAAAGTGTTTTGGTTTAAAAAGAAGGGCATAATATTACCTTAGTTGTTTTAAAAGGAAAATATGGTATTATCTTAATCTGTCTTAAAAGAGCGTTTAAATGTTATGACCATGCGACACCGCATTCATGGGATGAACCGGGAATGTATTCCACACGACACCGCGTTCATGAGATGAACCGGGAATGTATTTCACTCGACACCGCGTTCATGGGATGAACCGGGAATGTATTCCACACGACACCGCGTTCATGGGATGAGCAGGAATGTATACCACGATTTGATACCGAGTCCATGAGATGGACCGAATGTATTCCATACGATTTCACCTCGAGTCCATGAGATGGGCGAGACATGTTACACGTATCACATGACTTATACCTAGATCGCGGTGAGGAAGGAGTTCCACAGCGTGAGGATGACTTTGAGGCGTGAGTCCACGACTTGACATGACTACTTTTATGCTATGAATCGTAGTTTTGTTATCATATATGTCTTACATTTTATATAGACTATTATGATTTCATTTTCATATTTTGATTTCACATACTTGGTACTGTTATCGACCTCCTTGGTGTGTTCATGCCGCGGTAGAAGTACACGGTTGTTGATCCTCGCTCATAGGATCACGATTCAGCGTATTAGGAAGCTCCGTTTCTCGGAGGCTTATCTTTTGGTATGTTTCCCGAGTTGTAGGTTACTGTACATTCGGGGTATGGCGAGCCTGTATTTCCAGTATATGCGTGTCACACCGAAAATCGGGCGTGATCGTGCCTTACCCGGGCACCTAGCGATACAACATCGAGAAAACCAGCGGAAATAAAAACTTTAAACATGAAATGAGAGACATGATAAATAAACAGGCCAACCAAAAGCAGTTGCCTTGGTATATACATAAAACCGAACAGTTTAATCCTTTTACAACCACCTTGCAGTTCTACGGACCTAAGATTTACAACAACTATGACGGGACGGGGCCCGCCATACCACGAATGTACAAGAACCTATAACTCAGGAACACATACTAAAAGATAAGCCTCCGAGAAAGCGGAGCTTCCCAACACGAATGTGATCCTATAAGCGGGGATCGGCGATCGATGTACCTTTTACTGCGGCATGAACGCAGCCCCGAAGGTCGATCTGGTACCAAGTATGTGAAAGCGTAAATCAGTAAATGAAATCATAATAGTCTATATAAGCGGGAGACATGTATGATGACCAACTACGATACATAACATATAACCGATTACCTCAAGTCGAGGACTCACGCCTCCAAATTATCACTGCGTGCGGTGGAATTTCTTCCTCATCTGCCAGCGGTTATGATATAACAATACCAGGAGTATACATGAACACGAGTCCCACGTGTCATAAAAACCGTCTGAGACAAGTACAACTACGGATCCGACCGTGCCAATAATACAATGCAACCAACCACGAAGGCGTCACGGGCAAGTCGGCCGGGCTCACAGGATACCAGGCGGTCACGTGGCTGGCAGGGCAAGTCTGGTGACCACGGGGACCAAGGCGTATCACGAGACCGTCACTCTGGCTGAGCAGGGCAAGTCACGGTGACTACGGATACAAGGCGAATCGATCACGAGGCAGGGGCAAATCGAGCCGACCACCGGGTACCAAGTGAACAGAAGAAACCTCAACGGTCAACCGCCCTCTATCGAGAGGCGGTATCTGAAACACCACACTTGCACAACAAAGGCTATCATCACAAGCATAGGCAAGTTTCACCACAACAAGCATAGGCAAGCTTCACCACAACAAGCATAAGCAAGTTTCACATCACTCAAGTACGCCCGTTTTATGCCAAAGTCCGGTTTTAACCCTAAAGTACTACGTCGTTAAATTCTTTAAAGAGATCCATTACTTTTATCAAAGTCACCCGATACGTAGTATTAGAATGACCAGGCCCATTCCTTTTCAAAATCAAGTAACAACATTCTTTTCCTAAGTTCCGGTTGCCTAGTTTCAATTACTCAAGCTTCTCATTTTCAAATGGTTTCATAGTTCATAAACTTAATCACTTGATTTCTTTTTAGAACAATTGAGTAATATATGTCTCGTGAGAGTAGGTTATTCTTGTTTACAACATTCTTATTACAATGACCATGATCTAGAAAATGTAATATCATTTTGTCTCATCTTAGTTTCTATGCGGATGGAGGTTTCTCTTGGTTTTAATACAATTCATCATTATTCAATACATTTTCCTTTATTAATTTGCGATTGGTGCAGTCGATACACATTCGATTTCAAATCGGTAAAACATTATCCTTTAAATAAACCAAGTACTCATTACTCGAATGAGGTTTCACACAAACATTCACATTAAAACAAATAAGTTAAGTCTCTTATCTTATAAGATCAAGTCTCTTAACTTCTAACATTAGTAAACCATTTTCTTTACCTCTCTTAAGACATTATACCTAACTCCCATAAAGCTAGTATAACTCTTTTTAAAACCTTTAAAACCAAGTGTTACTCTTCCTTCAAAACGATTATAAATCTTTTGAAATACATCAAGTTCTTTATTATAACAAGCGCTTATAATTCACATCGATTACCTTTTAAAACCACAAAGTATTTTCTTACCTACATAAAGCCGTTATAACCAACTTCCCATAAAGCCGTTATAACACTTTATGTTTTAAGACAATCAAACACGATTAACACGTATGCGTCTCTACCGTCTTACATAGTTCACACATATCATGCTAGAAGAGATAGGAAGAGGTTCACATACCTCGCGACGATTATCGACTAATAGCAAAAGCGCTCAGTACCTCAAACCGTCGGCTACTCCTTAGTCCGTAAGATTACGTCACGTAGCACTTCAACCTATAAGGCCACGGCGCTTATTAAAAATCTAGATCTTAACGTAGAACATTCTACGAAAATTGAAGCACTCTCCCGCATAGCAGCGTAAATCTCCTCTCTATCGGTGGCTGCCAAGCCAACCGAGGGTTAACACGTCTAAGCGGACGCGTACAATTCTACTATCTGATAATACTACAAGTCTCATGTCTGATCTATGTAATTACTGATTGATTCGATTCTTTATTCTTCAGCTTAAGTCAAAAGACATTGCCAAACTACGTTCGATTCATATATAGTACACAACACTATATATTCAACACTTATGTAATTTCCAATTACAATAGGGGACAAGATATTTACCTCGATAAGCCCAAAAATTATCCGAGTTTAAAGTCGCTCTGAGCAAGGTTTAGCTCTCCTCCGAGTGCTCGATCCGCTCCAAACAACCCTTAGAAGTTCTACGCAACTTCTACTCCATACTTCAACAACGGGTGAAGATTTTCCTTAGGGTTTCGTGTAGAGGCTAAGGAAAGTATAATCGTATTTTTCGGGTTTTTCGTACAAAGGGTACTTTGGAAAGTACTACAAGGTATTTGGGCTAAAGTATTTTGGACATTATAACAATACTTAGGAGAGTATTTCTATACCACAACAAAGGGTATTATCTGAAAACAACTAGGCTGGGGTACCCACGGCCACACCTGAGGAGAGGGAGGCTCTCGGCCACAAAGGCCTATCTCGGGAGGGGGCTCTTGGGCGAGAGTCAAACAAGAGGAGGAAGGATAGCAAGACTTGGAACATATTTGGAATGGATGAAGTCTTCACACTTAGGGTATTTATAGCAAAACCAAAAGCCAACCAATGGCCAAGATCAAGCCATGTGCAAGGCAAGTGTAAGGCAAGATCAAGCCAAGTGCACCTAACCCTACTCCACAAAACACTCCACAAAACAAGCCACAAAACAAGGCACAAAAGAGAGCCAATCGGCAAGGCCAACGAGGCCTCTTGGGCGCCCAAATCGTCAAGCCCCACTTGCTTCCAATGTGAGGGTGACACGTGTCACCCTCGTTGGTCGAAATGTTTCGTCTCTCGGAAAAATCCGCAAAAATTATAAATGACATAGCGAATTTTCCCTACGAAAAGCTGTGGAAAGCGTTTAAAAAAACGACTCCTTTCGGCACTTGTGTACAAATTTGAAACTATGCCTACTTAAGGCTCAAATTGTACACGTCGCCTCACGTACATACTCTGGAAATACGGGGTATAACATTCTTCCCCCCTTAGAAACATTCGTCCCGAATGTTCCTTCAAGGTCTCAAAACAAAACAGGCGTCAGTATAGTCTTCACTGCTATACGTACGAAAACAATCATGCCACACCTGGCCACAAAAACACACGTTCACCTCTCCCCTTTCGTAGTATTCGTCACGAACACTCGAACTCGTTCTAGTATCCGTACCACACTTACATCCAGCGCGTTTCCAACCGCGAGTCACTACCTCGAACTTGGTCATCTCACTAACCTCGATTTCCCCAAGGCCATTCCGGCCTTCACGAACTGAGTCGGATCGAACGCATCCACGAACTCATCCGATGGTCATCTAAACTTGGGCCTAGCACCCTCGTGACCATACCACCTGGCGGGACCACCCAGAACCCACCCGCTGGCCGGGTTCTGGTTGACCCGCAAATGGTCCTCAACCCGACCCCAACGCGCCAACTCTTGCTCGCCGACGGAACAATCTTACCTATTCAAGCCATGAAAGCTACCACTTCCATCCCACATTACTCATGGACTTATCACACAATTATAACCCGCGTACTACGCGTTACGATAAAGGTCAAACATAAAAAAAAATCTTTTACTCAAGACGACCTTACAGAGGTCTCAACATAAAATGTCCTAAAGTTCACACTTTCCATGCCCCCGTGCTTACCCTTTTCATCAACCATGCTCCTAAATCACATTTTAGCACAAAGCTATCCGAACATAACACTAAACACATCATCAACATCAATACAATATAAGTCTCACAGGGTTAAGGATATACACGAAAATAGGCGGTTCAAAGGACCGCTAAACTGAACTCCACCGCGACCTCTCAGGGCCTTAGGTGTCTGAACATCCTGCCTGGTTACGGAAGGTGAAGAACCCGCAACTGCTCTAGTAGTCCTTGCTATCCTACCAGTGCTACCCCTGGTCGGACAGTCTCTTGCCAGATGGCCCTGTTGGCCGCAAAAATAACAATCTCCCGAGTTAGTACGACACTCTCCCCTTATGGAGCTTTCCACAGCCACCCACCGAGACAAGGGCAACCTCATCCGCGAGCACTCCGCTCCCCGAAAATCTGAAACACAGGAGCCCCGCACGCTCCTGAATATCCCGAAGGTCCCGAAGGCTGTGGAGGACCACTCTGTACTGGCGGAGGTACATAACTAGTCTGCTGCTGAGGCGGTCCGCCTCGAAAGTTACCAAAGGACCCTGCTGTTCTGGCCCTCTTCTGCTGACCTTGGTCATTCCGTCGATTTATCCGCTCCTCACATCCTAGTGCATACGCTGCGTGCGGCAATGTCCATGCGGTGAAGAGCTACACCGAACAACTCTGCAAGGCAATCATCGAGCCACTGTAACATATCGGTGCACTCGATCCTCCATACTAGCTACTACGCGGGGACGTCTCGCCGATGAGTCAAACTCCACATTGTACTCCCGAGCCGTGCGCGGATTCTGCGTAACACCAAAAATCATCGGCCGAGCCCTCCTCCGTGGGAGGCAAGAAATGTGCAAGAAAGGCCTCGAGAACTTCGTTCCATACGGCTGGAAGTCATGCTCTCCACAGACGACTCCAAGAATCAAACGATCATTGCGGTATCACGCAGTTGTTGTGAACCTAGGGCCACCGACTCGATCTCCGATGCCTTGATCACTCTCATGATCCTCTGTATCTGTCGGATGAACTCCTGCGGATCATCCTCAGGCCTCGACCCATAAAACTCGTGGCCTGACTCGGAAAATCCGTAGCCTCGAACTATCGATCTAGGGTGAACCATGCGCTGGGCTGCTGCGTCCGACCTATCCTCGTCGGCCTGACCACGGCCGTGCGGGCCCGCTCCTTGTAACTCATCTCCTCTGCTCCGGTGCGGGTCGAGGCTCAGTCTTGTGGTCTCTGCCGCGCTCTGCTCGCGAGATCCTCTGTTTGCCTTGCCGCCCGGGCGGGTTGCCTTCGCGAGGCATAAGCGGTAAAAGCGAAACACGTCGGAGGGTCGATCTTATCACACGGCTCTAAGGCACGATCTCGTAATGAGAAGAATGGAAACCAATCCTAAATGTCCTATAGCCTCACGATTATAGATGTGGTGCCTGACACCGATAATCAAGACTACTGAACACGGTGCGTAGACACTTTCAGAGGATTAATCGCTCGATACCACTTTGTCACGCCCGAAAATCGGGCGTGGTCGTGCCTTACCGGGCACCTAGCGATACAACATCGAGAAAACCAGCGGAAATAAAAACTTTAAACATGAAATGAGAGACATGATAAATAAGCGAAGCCAGCAAAGCAGTTGCCTTCGGTATATACATAAAACCGAACAGTTTAATCCTTTTACAACTCGCCACAACGATTCTCTACAGACCTCTAAGATTTACAACAACTATGACGGGACGGGGCCCCGTACCCCAGATGTACAAGAACTATAACTCGAGGAACACATACCAAAAGATAAGCCTCGGAGAAGCGGAGCTTCCCAACACGAATGTGATCCTATAAGCGAGGATCGGCGATCGATGTACCTTTTACTGCGGCGTGACGCGGCCCGAAGGAGGTCGATCTGGTACCAAGTATGTGGCGTAAATCAGTAAATGAAATCATAATAGTCTATATAAGCAGGAGACATGTATGATGACCAACTACAGTACATAACATATAACCAGTTACCTCAAGTCAGGGACTCACGCCCTCCAAATTATCACTCGTGCCCGTGGAATTTCTTCCTCACTGCCGGCAGTTTATGATATAACAATACCAAGGAGTATACATGAACACCAGGTCCCACCTGTGTCATAAAAACCGTACAGGACAAGTACAACTACCGGATCCGACCGTGCCAATAATACAATGCAACCACAACCACGAAGCTGATACGGGGCAAGTGCGAGAGCCGACTACCGCATACCAAGGCCGGTCACGTAGCTGCCGGGGCAAGTCTGGTGACCACGGGGACCAAGGCGTATCACGAGACCGTCACTCTGTTCGAGCAGGGGCAAGTGCGGTGACTACCGATACCAAGGCGAATCGATCCACGAGGCAGGCCGTCACGGCCGACCACCGGTACCAAGGAGCGAAGAAACCTCAACCATCAACCGGCCTCTATCGAGAGGCGGTATCTGAAACACCACACTTGCACAACAAAGGCTATCATCACAAGCATAGGCAAGTTTCACCACAACAAGCATAGGCAAGCTTCACCACAACAAGCATAGGCAAGTTTCACATCACTCAAAGTACCTTCATTTTTATGCCAAAGTCCGGGTTTTAACCCTAAAGTACTACGTACGTTAAATTCTTTAAAAGAGATCCATTACTTTTATCAAAGTCACCCGATACGTAGTATTAGAATGGCGACCACATTCCTTTTCAAAATCAAGTAACAACATTCTTTTCCTAAGTTCGGTTTGCCTAGTTTCAATTACTCAAGCTTCTCATTTTCAAATGGTTTCATAGTTCATAAACTTAATCACTTGATTTCTTTTTAGAACAATTGAGTAATATATGTCTCACGTGAGAGTAGGTTATTCTTGTTTACAACATTCTTATTACAGCAGCCATGATCTAGAAAATGTAATATCATTTTGTCTCATCTTAGTTTCTATGCAGATGGAGGTTCTCTGGTTTTAATACAATTCATCATTATTCAATACATTTTCCTTTATTAACGCCGCGGTGGTGCAGCCGATACATTACGATTTCCGAAATCAGTAAAACATTATCCTTTAAATAAACCAAGTACTCATTACTCACGAATGAGGTTTCACACAAACATTCACATTAAAACAAATAAGTTAAGTCTCTTATCTTATAAGATCAAGTCTCTTAACTTCTAACATTAGTAAACCATTTTCTTTACCTCTCTTAAGACATTATACCTAACTCCCATAAAGCTAGTATAACTCTTTTTAAAACCTTTAAAACCAAGTGTTACTCTTCCTTCAAAACGATTATAAATCTTTTGAAATACATCAAGTTCTTTATTATAACAAGCCAGTTATAATTCACATCAGTTACCTTTTAAAACCACAAAGTATTTTCTTACCTACATAAAGCCGTTATAACCAACTTCCCATAAAGCCGTTATAACACTTTATGTTTTAAGACAATCAAACACAGTTAACACATGTACGTCTACCGTACTACATAGTTCACACATATCATGCTAGAAGAGATAGGAAGAGGTTCACATACCTCGCGACGATTATCGACTAATAGCAAAACGCTCCGAGTACCTCAAACCGTCGGCTACTCCTTAGTCCAGAAGATTACGTCACACGTAGCACTTCAACCTATAAGGCCACAAGGCGCTTATTAAAAATCTAGATCTTAACGTAGAACATTCTACAGAAAATTCGGCAGCACCTCCCCCCCCCGCAACAGCGTAAATCTCCTCCTCTATCGAGGTCGGCTACCAAGCCAACCGAGGGTTAACACGCCTAGCGGGCGCGTACAATTCTCTTATCTGATAATACTACACAAGTCTCGTGTCTGATCTATGTAATTACGATTGATTCGATTCTTTATTCTTGGGCTTAAGTCAAAAGACATTGCCAACTACGTTGATTACATATATAGTACACAACACTATATATTCAACACTTATGTAATTTCCAATTACAATAGGGGACAAGATATTTACCTCGATAAGCCCAAAATTATCCGAGTTTAAAGTCGCTCTGAGCAAGGTTTAGCTCTCCTCGAGTGCTCCAATCCGCTCCAAACAACCCTTAGAAGTTCTACGCAACTTACCTCACTTCAACAACGGGTGAAGATTTTCCTTAGGGTTTAGTGTAGAGGCTAAGGAAAGTATAATCGTATTTTAGGGTTTTTCGTACAAAGGGTACTTTGGAAAGTACTACAAGGTATATGGGCTAAAGTATTTTGGACATTATAACAATACTTAGGAGAGTATTTCTATACCACAACAAAGGGTATTATCTAAAACAACTAGGCTGGGGGTACCCAGCACACCACTGAGGGGAGAGGGAGGCTCTCGGCCACAAGGCCTATCTAGGGAGGGGGCTCTTGGGCGAGAGTCAAACAAGAGGAGGAAGGATAGCAAGACTTGGAACATATTTGGAATGGATGAAGTCTTCACACTTAGGGGTATTTATAGCAAAACCAAAAGCCAACCAATGGCCAAGATCAAGCCATGTGCAAGGCAAGTGTAAGGCAAGATCAAGCCAAGTGCACCCTAACCCTACTCCACAAAACACTCCACAAAACAAGCCACAAAACAAGGCACAAAGAGGAGCCAATCGGCGAGGCCAACCGAGGCCTCTTGGGCGCCCAAATCGTCAAGCCCACTTGCTTCCAATGTGAGGTGACACGTGTCACCCCGTTGGTCCGAAATGTTTAGTCTCGGAAAAATCCAAAAATTATAAATGACATAGCCGGAATTTTCCCTACGAAAGTGGAATGCGTTTCGTCAACGACTCCTTTCGGCACTTGTGTACAAATTTGAAACTATGCCTACTTAAGGCTCAAATTGTACACGTCGCCTCACGTACATACTCGGAAATACGGGGTATAACGATGCGTGAGGCGTGCGTCTAAGTTTAAGCCTTAAGTAGGCAAAGTGGCGAAATTTGTACACAACTAGCGAAGAGTCGTTTCCGAACAACGTTTTCGAACTTTGCGAAGGAAAATACGGCTATGTCATTTATTATTTTGCGGATTTTTCGAGACGGAATATTTTGGACCAACGAGAAGCGACTTGTCACCCTCAAGTTGGCGGACCAAGTGGGACGTCCATGGCACGTTTTGCCTTCTTTTTTGTCAAGGAGTTGGTAGGATATTTTTGTGTAGTTGATGAGCAAGTGGGACCCACAAACACATGTCCAAATCCCCACCCTACACTTGCCTACCACTTGGCTTGATCTTGGCCATTGAAAGTCCTATAAATACCCCCTTAGTTGAAGACTATTTCTTCATCCTCACTTGAAATTCCAAGTCTAAAAATCCTCCCTCCCTTCTTGTTGCTCACGTCCAAGAGCCTCCCCCTCCCCCGTTGTAACGCTTGTGGCGAGAGGTACCCCTTCCTAGTGGTGCTAAGCCGAGAGGTACCCCCTGCCTATAGTGTTCTCGTAAAAATACCATTCCCTTGGTTGAGAAATACTTCTCCAAGTATTGTTATAATGCCAAAATACTCTAGCCCAAATACCTTTGTCACGACCCGTTCCGGGGCCCGTGACTGGTGCCTTACCGGGGCACCCAAGTAGTCATACATCAGAGTAATCAGCGGAAATATAAAGCAAGACATGAAACAGTTTATAAAATAAGACACAGTTTATGTGAGAAAACATCGCCTTTCGGCATATATATATAAACATGGTTTAGCAGTTACATCCGACACGGTACAACATGACTACAGACCTCTAAGGAAATATACAACTATGGCGGGACAGGGCCCCGCCATACCTGATCAGACAAAACTATCTACAACAGGAGATCATACCCAAAGTAGAGCCTCGGAAAAGATGGAGCTCGACACCGTAGAGATCCTAAGAATGTGGATCTAGCACTGCTTGCCGCCTGCGGCATGAACGCGGCCCAAGGAGGTCGATACAACAGTACTAAGTATATGAAACTTGTAAAATACTTAAATGAAACATATCATTTTAAAAAGCAGTTTTGCAAGTATGTATGAAACAACGAGGAAACGCGCATAGTGCGCATCACAAACAAGAGCGTGATAGGTAAAGCGTAGCGGTCTTTTCTAGGTGCGAATGATCGGCAGGCCAATTGCGTAGTATCACCATGCAAGCCTAATCACGGACTCCGTAGTCCGCGTAGGCCAATCACATAGGCCGCGTAGTCATAACCCCGCATCGAGGGTAGCTACTCCTCGGCATCGTCTGGACTCGTCGTCCGCATGGCCACATGTAATCGCGTGAGGTATAACCCGCACACTAACTCGGAACTCCGTAGCTCACATAGGTCCCTTGGACCCGCGTGAGGTATTCTCGAATCATGGTCCCGCATCGCTGAGTCTACCACGCGTCGGAGGCGACAACCCCGGTAATATGTCAAGAGGTGAGTGATGCTACACTAACCTAACTTATCGTTAAACAACATAAGCACAACACGAATACTCTTTTTCACAAACGTTACAAGACACTAACACACATAGCATCATATCATGTCTACTTATCAAACCATCTTATTATTCTTTTCACAATTCAATATAAGTCAGTTATAAACACATAGGCAAACTGTTTCTTTTATCAATCTTAAGTGGTTATACTTAACTTCCCATAAGGCTAGTATAACTCTTAAGCTCATTTAAAACCAATTAGTTCTCTTCTGTTAAAAATGATTCAGTATTCTTTTGAAATGCTTTCAGATCTTTATTATTCAGGCTTAAGCCGTGAGGCATTGCCGTAAGTGTTATTCAGGCTTAAGCCGTGAGGCATTGCCGTAAGTGTTATTCAGGCTTAAGTCAAAGACATTGCCGTAGTTATATATATTGTAAAATATCATGCTTTAGGAAGAATCACATACCTTCTCAGCGAAAACCACCTGCCAAGTTGAATATGTCGCGCAGAAGTCGACTATAATAGTCACAGATATCTATCAAAGACTACTCAAGGTCATTCTAAGCAGAGGGTTCACAATTCTACGGAAAGTCGGGCAACTTCCCTACCGGTGAGCTATATAAGTCTCGTGAAAACAGTCTATGTAAATCTGATTGATTATTCTTTTTTAAACCGCCCTACTGTGGTAATGATTCAATTCTATGCAATATTCTTCTAAGTATTTAATACTTATTCTTATACTACTACAGTATGAATTCTCTAATTCAAAAGAGGGTTAGGATTAGTTACCTCGGTAAGCCCAATAATATCCTAGAAAAGTCGCTGAGCAGGTTTTGCTCTAAGTTGTATGCTCCAGAAACCTTAGAAGTTCTTCACAACTTCTACTAAGTACTAAGGTATTTGGGCTAGGGTATTTTGGGCATTATAACAATACAAGAAGGCAACTTTTCTACCAAGGGAGGGGTAGGTTTTGGCTAGGCTAGGGGCCTCGGCCAAACTACTAGGCTAGAGGGGGTGTATTCGGCCAAGGGCCTTCACAGAGGAGGAGGTGTTGGGCGAAAAGGCTACAAGGGAGAGGAGAGGATTTTCAAGACTTGGAAAGATTTGTGGATGAAGAACTCTTCATCTCTAAGGGGTATTTATAGGTCGAAGTGGCCAACCAATGGCCAAGATTAAGACAAGTGCAAGGCAAGTGTAGGGTGAGGATTAACTATACACAAATATCCTACCAACTCGCGACTTGTGCACAAGGCACAAAAAGCGTGTTCACTATAGTCCAAATCGTCCAAATGGGCGATTTCAAGTCCATCAATTGAGGGTGACAAGTGTCGCCCTCCGTTGGTCCAAAATGTTTCGTCTCTCGGAAAAATCCAAAAATTAGAAATGGCATAGCCGGAATTTACCTACGAAGGCGTGGAAGCGTTTCGTCGGAAAACTATTCGTTTTGTGAGTTGTGCCCAAAAAAGCGTTTTGCCTAAACTTTAAGGCTAGACTTTTTGTGCGTATTCCCTTACGTCGTACTCTGGAAATACTGGTATAACATTCTCCTCGCTTAGAAACATTCGTCGAATGTTCCTTCCCAAGACGATTAACGATAAGATTCTTCATAACTTAAGCGATTGTAAATGCCACACGGCCGCAGAGCAACACTTAGGCGAAAGCGATAACGAAAATTTACAAGTAGGAAAGTGAATTTACGGAGGTGTGGGAATAGGTGAGGATACTTAGCCTCATGTCCTCGCCGGCTTCCCACGTCTCCTCCCGAGCTCGTTCGCCACAAGACTTTGTGGAAGCCACGTCCTTGGTCGCGGGCGCCTAACGACGATCGACTATCGCTATGGGAATCTCCTCATCGATAACCCTCGGTCACTGGACATCGTCAATCGGGTGTACCACTAGATGGATCCCGATACATCTCGCCGGCATAGATCGTGAAAAACCGGATGCACTTGCCTCGGTCGGACGGCGGATCCAACTCATGGCAACCTTGCCTACCTGCGGACAATCACGAAGCGGCCCGATGTACCTGGGTGAGTTTCCCCTTCTTCCCGAATCTCATCACACCGCCGTGGGTGGCACCTAGGAAAACCCAATCATGAACCTCGAACTCAAGATGCGAGCGGCGATGATCTGCATACGACTTACGCCGACTACGAAGTGTCGATAGCGCTCTCGGATAAGCTTCACCTTATCCGGCACTGCTGTACCAAATCTGGTCCCACTAGCGCACCTCGCCCATCGAACCAACCTATGGCGATCTGCACTTCCTCCCATACAAGGCCTCATAAGGCGCCATCCGAATCTTGGGTGGTAGCTATTATTATCTGCGAACTCAACTAGAGGCAAATGATCCTCCCAACTACCACTGAAGTCAATAACACGGGCTCGCAGACATATCCTCGAAGTGCGGATAGTGCGCTCTGCTGTCAGTCCGTCATGCGTGGATGAAATGTAGTACTCGGGCTCACTGCGTCCTAAACCCCTGGAAGGACCTCCAGTTAGCGTAAGCGGGCTCCTGCATGCGATATGATCAGTAGGGACTCCATGCGATCGGCGATCTCGGATGTAAAGTCTGGCATAATCCTCAGCCGAAAAGGTCGTCCTGACGGGAAGAAAGTGGGCTGATTTCGTCAGCCTGTCGACGATAACCCATATAGAATCATGTCTCCTCTGAGTGCGAGGTAACCCTGTGATGAAGTCCATGTTGATTACCTCCCACTTCCAGGTCGGGATCTCAATCGTCTGTAACAAACCACCAGGCCTCTGGTGCTCTACCTTCACCTGCTGACAACACGGGCACTGAGCTACGAACTCTGCAACGTCCCTCTTCAAGCCATCCCACCAATACACAGATCTAAGGTCGTGGTACATCTTGGTCGACCCCGGATGGATAGAGTAGCAGCGTTGTGTGCTTCCCCGAGAACTGCTGCCGAAGTCACGAAACATCTGGAACACCTGATGCGCCCTCAAACCTTAGCACCCATCGGTGCTACCTCAAGGACCCTTGCCCTCACGAAGAGGCGTATCACGATATCGAATCAAAGCCGGATCCTCGAATCGTTGCCTCTTCACCTCGCCGGCGATGGAAGACTCGGCAACCTCACGAACTCTAACCCATCGCTATCGGAATCAAACAAGCGGACACAAGGCTCGCTAAGCGATGCAAATCACGAACCATGTCCCTCTCTCTGCCGCATCCGATAGGCTCCCCATCGACCTACGACTAAGAGCATACGCCACAACATTGGCCTTCCCGGGTGGTACAGGATATCAACATCGTAATCCTTAAGCAACTCTAACCACCGTCTCTGCGTCGTAAGTTCACTCCCTCGGTGAAGATATCTGGAGCTCTTGTGGTGCGTATAAATATCCACGTGAACCCCATACAAATAGTGCCTCGGATCTTCAAAGCGTGAATCACGGTGCGACTCCAAATCATGGGTGGGGTAGTTCCTCTCGTGTTTCTTGGTGTCGGGATGCATATGCTATAACCACGCCATCTTTGCATCAACACATCCCAACCCGATGCACGGCGCGTCACAATACACGACATAACCATCCGATCCTCGGAAGAGTAAGAACGAGGCGGTCGTCGATCTCTCTTTCGAATCGAAACCACGCTCCACAAGCATCGGTCCATCAAACTTGGCTGCCTTACGAGTCGGCCTAGTCAATGAATGCGAAGATAGAAGCAAACTTCTCTGAACGCCGATAATATCTGCAAGGCCCGAGCTGCGAACCTCTGCCGGAGTAGTAGGTCTAGGCCAAGTCCTGCCTGCCTCGATCTTGGTCGTATCCACTCGAATGCCATCGGCCCGACAATATGCCCAAGAAACGCCATCAAGTCAACCAAAACTCACATTTGGAAAACTTGGCGTACAATCTGCTGGTCTGAGAATCGGCCAAGACCGCCAAATGCTCTGCATGCTCCGCTCTGGCGAGAATAAACCAAGATATCATCAATGAACACTATCACAAGCGTGTCCAAAAATGGTTTGAACACTCGGTTCATCAAATCCATGAATCTGCACGAGCATTGGTCAACCCAAAAGACATGACCACGAACTCATAATGCGTCTGGGTCTGAATGCGATCTAGGGACATCCACCTCTCGACTTCGCACTGATGATAGCCCGATCGCAGATCAATCTTGGAGAAACATCTCGCACCACTGGCCCGGTCGAACAAATCATCAATCACAGGAAGGGGTATCGTTCTTAATGGTCACCTTGTTCGGTGCACATGTCAACACACATGCGCGGCGTCGTCCTTCTTCTTCACGAACAATACCGGCGCTCCCGAGGGAGAAACACTAGGCTGATGAAGCCGCTTCTCCGGCAAATCTCTAAGGCGATCCTTGACTCCTCAACTTCGGCGGGTGCCATTACGTATGGCGGAATGGAAATAGGCGAGTGTGCGCAATATGTCAATACAAAACTCAATCTCCTCTCGGGAGGATGCGGAGGTCATCTGGAAACACGTGCGGGAACTCGTGACTCAGGCGATCAAAATCTGGTACCGCGACTTCATTATCAAACACGAACGAGATGGTATATATACCCGCACCATCTTCCTAGCCTTGAGGTAGGAAATAAACCTACCGCCGGCGTCTGGTGCTCCTCCCACTCAACAAGCGGAACCGTACTACTCTCTCTGCGGTCTACATTGGCGTAGCGAAGCTAGCCAATCCATCCCCATGATCACGTCGAAGTCAATCATCTCTAACTCTATCAAGTCGGCTGAGGTCAAACGACGTAAATAGTCACAGACAAGCTCTATATACCGCCGAGCTACCACTGAATCACCCATCGCGTAGCTACCTCGAAAGGGTCTATGGACTCGTGCTCTATCCTATCCTACTAGCAACAAGGGGAGATATATGGGGCCAGTAGAACCGGATCTATCAAGGCATACATCAAACCCAGGCGATAAAGTACCTGTGACGACATCAGGTGAGGCCTCCTGATCCTGTCGGCTGGACAAAGCATAAATGCGGTTCTGAGGACCGCTAGAACTGGGACCCGCGCCACGACCTCTGCCGCGACCTGCCGGTCCATGAGTACCTTGCCCTCCAGGGCGAGTAACTGTCGGGGATGAAGAAGACCCGGCGAAAGAACACAGTGGTGACCCTACCATCAAGCCGCCCTTGGTCGGACAGTTCCTCGCATAGTGACCTGCGGCCTGGCCAATCAAACAAACTCCGTAGCACCACAACTCCCGCAGTGGGATCTACCGCCTCGGCCACGCGAGGTGGTCGATCGGCGATACCTGCCGCTACGGGCGTCCGAAGTCTGGGGCCACTGTGCGCCTCGAATATCTGGTGTCGAGGGCGGCGCGAGTGCTCTGGGCTGGCTGTGGTGCAAATCTAGACTGCTGTTGAGGCCGCCCACCACGATAGCCACCAAAAGACCCTGCCGTCCTGGTCTTCTTCTGCCTGTCAACCCGGCGGTCTCGCTCCTCACATCGAGCATGAGCTGCGTGCGGGTAATGTCCATACGGTGGAGAGAAACACCCGCATGACTCGGCCATATAGTCGTCTAGCCGGTGACATAGCGGTGCACCTATCCTCATATCTGCTACCAATCTTTGGGACATATCGAGCGATGAATCAAACTCGACATTGTACTCACGACGGTCGTCCTCTGCCTCGATGGTAAAAATCTATCAGCCCGCGCCCTCCTCATATGTGGAGGCAAGAAGTGAGTGAGGACAGCCTCTGAGAACTCATCCCCAGGAGCTGGGGACGCGTGCGCTCCCCGGGATACCTCCCCTGAATCAAACCAATCGACTGCGGTATCACGCAGCCGATGCGAACCGGCGTCACAGACTCTGTCTCGAGGCCTTGATCACCTCATGATCCTCTGGTGACGGATGAACTCCTGCGGATCATCCTCCGCCTCGACCCGTAAAACTCGGCGGGCTACAACTCAAGAAAGCTCGTAGCCTCAAACTATACGCCTCGGGTGTACCACGGGTGCGGCCGTGGCTGGGCCCAGGCTGGGCTGCCGCGTCCGGCCTCTCTCGTGTCGGGCCTGACTTTAGCCAATAGGCGGGCCATCTCCTTGTACCCTAACTCCTCCGCCCGGTGTGGGGCGGGAGGTGTGGGTGCTGTGATCTCTTTGAAATTTGGCGGCGTCATAGAACTCGCCGTCTCGGTATAGGCGGGCACGAGCCCTCGTGACTCTGGGTGTCTGCTAGCGACTCCGCTCATTGCCTTGCCGCCCGGGCGGGTTGCCTTCGTGGAGGCATAAGCATACGGGGAAAGGAATACGTTAGAGGGTCCAACCTATAACACGACTCTAAAGCACGATCTCGGAATGAGAAGAATAGAAACCAATCCTAAATATCTTATAGCCTCACGATTATTGGTGTGGTGCACAACACACCGATAATCAAGACTACTAGATACGGTGCGTAGACACTTTCAGGATTAAGCGCTCGATACCACTTTTGTCACGACCGTTCGGGGCGTGGTCGTGCCTAAGGCACCCAGTAGTCATACATCGAGTAATCGGCGGAAATATAAAGCAAGACATGAAACGATTTATAAAATAAGACACGATTTATGTGAGAAAACATCGCCTTTCGGCGTATATATATATAAACATGGTTTAGCGATTACATCCGACCTTTGTACAACATGACTCTGCACCTCTAAGGAAATATACAACTATGGCGGGACGGGGCCGCCATACCACTGTATACAAAACTATCTACAACAGGGAGATCATACCCAAGTAGAGCCTCGGAAAAGATGGAGCTCAGGCAACGTAGAGATCCTAAGAATGTGGATCTAGCACTGCTTGCCCACTGCGGCATGAACGCGGCCCCCGAAGGAGGTCGATGACAACGGTACTAAGTATATGAAACTTGTAAAATACTTAAATGAAACATATCATTTTAAAAGCAGTTTTGCAAGTATGTATGAAACAACAAGGTAGCGCATAGTGCACATCACAAACAAGAGCGTGATAGGTAAGCTATGCGAGTCTTTTCTAGGCTGCGAATGATCGGCGAGGCAATTGCGTAGTATCACCATGCAAGCCTAATCCTGGACTCCGTAGTCCGTAGGCCAATCACATAGGCCGCATAGGGTACATAACCCGCGTCGGTGGTACTCTCCTCGGCGTCGTCTGGACTCGTCGTCCGTATGCCCACATGCGCGTGAGGTATAACCCGCACACTAACACGGAACTCCGTAGCTCGCATAGGTCCGCGGACCCGCATGAGGTATTCTCGAATCATGGTCCCGGACCGCTGAGTCTACCGCGTCGGAGGCGACAACCCCGTAATATGTCAAGAGGTGAGTGATGCTACACTAACCTAACGACTTATCGTTAAACAACATAAGCACAACAAGAATACTCTTTTTCACAAGCGTTACAAGACACTAACACACATAGCATCATATCATGTCTACTTATCAAACCATCTTATTATTCTTTTCACAATTCAATATAAGTCTGTTATAAACACATAGGCAAAGCTGTTTCTTTTATCAATCTTAAGTGGTTATACTTAACTTCCCATAAGGCTAGTATAACTCTTAAGCTTTAAAAACCAATTAGTTCTCTTACGTTAAAAATGATTGAGATTCTTTTGAAATGCTTTGGATCTTTATTATTAGGCTTAAGCGTGAGGCTTTGTCGTAAGTGTTATTCAGGCTTAAGCGTGAGGCATTCTTAGTAAGTGTTATTCGGGCTTAAGTCAAAGACATTGCGTAGTTATATATATTGTAAAATATCATGCTTTAGGAAGAATCACATACCTTCTCGTGAAAACCACGCGAGTTGAATATGTCGCGCAGAGTCGACTATAATAGTCACAGATATCTATCAAAGACTACTCAAGGTCATTCTAAGCAGAGGGTTCACAATTCTACGGAAAGTCGGGCGACTTCCCTACCGGTGAGCTATATAAGTCTCTTGTGAAAGCATTCTATGTAAATCTGATTGATTATTCTTTTTTTAAACCGCCCTACTGTGGTAGCAGTTCAATTCTATACGCAATATTCTTCTAAGTATTTAATACTTATTCTTATACTACTACGGTATGTATTCTCTAATTCAAAGAGGTTAGGATTAGTTACCTCGGTAAGCCCAATAATATCCTAGAAAAGTCGCGCTGAGCAAGGTTTTGCTCTAAGTTGTATGCTCCAAGGAAACCTTAGAAGTTCTTCACAACTTCTACTAAGTACTAAGGTATTTGGGCTAGGGTATTTTGGGCATTATAACAATACAAGAAGGCAACTTTTCTACCAAGGGAGGGGGGGGGGGGGGTAGGTTTTGGCTAGGCTAGGGGGGGCCTCGGCCAAACTACTAGGCTAGAGGGGGGGTGTATTCGGCCAAGGGCCTTCACAAGGGGAGGGGGGGAGGTGTTGGACGAAAAGGCTACAAGGGAGAGGAGAGGATTTTCAAGACTTGGAAAGATTTGTGGATGAAGAACTCTTCATCTCTAAGGGGGTATTTATAGGTCAAGAAGTGGCCAACCAATGGCCAAGATTAAGACAAGTGCAAGGCAAGTGTAGGGTGAGGATTAACTATACACAAATATCCTACCAACTCCTTGACTTGTGCACAAGGCACAAAAAACGTGTTCACCATAGTCCAAATCGTCCAAATGGACGATTTCAAGTCCATCAATTGGAGGGTGACAAGTGTCGCCCTCCCGTTGGTCCAAAATGTTTCGTCTCTCGGAAAAATCCGCAAAAATTAGAAATGGCATAGCGGAATTTACCTACGAAAGGCTGTGGAAGCGTTTAGTCGGAAAACTATTCGTTTTGTGAGTTGTGCCCAAAAAAGCGTTTTGCCTAAACTTTAAGGCTAGACTTTTTGTACGTATTCCCTTACGTACGTACTCTGGAAATACGGGGTATAACAACCTTGTAGTATTCCAAGGTTACACTTATACTAAAAGCCCAGAAATACTATTATACTTCCCTTCATCACTAACGAAACCCTAAGGAAAATCTTCACAGTTGGTTGAAGTATTAAGAAGAAGTTTCGTAGAACTTCTAAGGGTTGGTGGAGCGGGTTGGAGCACCCGGAGTAGGAGCTAAATATTGCTCAGGATCGACATTAAACTTGGATAATTTTGGGCTTACCGAGGTAAATAATCCTATCCTTCTATTGTAATTGGAAATTACATGTAGTTGTATAGAAATGAATATAAGATTCATAGAAGGAATTGAAGCGTAATAGAAGGATATTACGAAAAAGACTTGAACTGAAATCACATCGGAAGAATATTAAAGTAGAAGATTAAAGCATACTTACATAGGATCGTATTTCTGATGAACTTATAACCTTTATTGGTTGAATGTTCTGCGAGTAGCATGTACTACTTGGAAGGTGGACAAGGCTAGCGGGTTATAGCCGTGGGCGATTTGCTAATAGTCGATAATCGTCGCGAGGTATGTGATTCTTCCTATCCTCTTGAGCATGATATTTTAAAAGAATATATATATAGTACGGTAGGCGTGCGTGTGTTAGCGAATGTAGTTTCACGGCAATGTCTTTTGACTTAAGCACGAATAATAAGAATCTTGAAGTATTTCAAAAGAATTAAGAATCCTTTTGAAAGAAGAATAATACTTGGTTTGAAAGCTTAAGAGTTATACTAGCTTTATGGGAAGTTAGGTATAACGACTTAAGAGAGATAAAAAGAATGGTTTATTGATTTTAAGAAGTTAAGAGACTTGATATTAAAAGATAAGAGACTTGACTTAATTGAATGAATATGAATTTTGTTAAAAAGTGTGAAACCTCATTCGTGAGTAATGAGTACTTGGTTTTAAAAGGAATAATGTTTCTTGATTTGAAATCGAATAAGTATCGAACAAACCATCTGCGGCGCTAATAAAGGAAATGTATTGAATAATTAAGTATGATTAAAACGGTAGAAACCTCCATCTGCATAGAAGCTAAGATGAGACAAAATGATATTATATTTCCTAGATCATGCTGCTTTTATAAGATAGTTATAAACAAAGAATAACCTACTCACACATAAGGCTTATTGTTTTAAAGGGAGTCGTTATTTGATTAAGACTATAAACTATGAAATCTTTCCAAACTAAAAGACGTGAGTATATCTGAAATTAGGCAAACTTGAACTGTTGGAAAAGAATGTTGTTACTTGACGTTGTTCTAGAAAGTATAAGCCACTTGGTTAAAACAGTGTAAAGTACTTGATTTTAAAACATGAACGTATTTGGCACTACGGATAATAGTATCGAGTTGTTTTTACGTAAAAAGATGTCTTTTTGAAAGGATTAATGTGTGTAGTACTTTGGGGTTAAAACCGGTTGTTGTAATAAAATAAGAGTCTATAAGTATGTTGAACTTGCCTATGTTTGTGGTAATAGCCTTTGTTGTGCAAGCGTTGTATTTACGTACTCTGCGTCTCGTTGGAGGCGGCTATCGGTGATTAATGGACATGCGACACGATGGGTGGCCGGGTATGCTTCCATTAGAAGTGTGATGTTGTTACATGGACATGCACTGCCGTCACGAATTTGAGCATACGGCCATGCGGCGGGTTAATCACCCGATATATTGTTATTGTTGTTACATGGACATGTCTGCACTGATGCAGAATTTTGGGGGCATGTGGCCATGCGGCAGGGTTGATCACCCGGTGTATTGGTATTATTGTTACATGGACATGTCTGCCGTCACCGAGGGGCATGTGGCCGTGCGGCGGGGTTGATTACCGTACCTTGTTATTATTGTTGCATCACGGGCATGCGCACGATGGAGAATTCCGGGGGCATGTGGCCAAGATGCAAACATGATTGATGTTGTGGGCGTGAGACCCATAGTTATATTTGAGTGATGACTTTGAGGGCGTGAGTCCCTGACTTAACTGCGTTTATGATTGCGTACTGTATTTTGGTTATCATATATGTCTCCTGCTTTATATAGTCTGTTATGATTTAACTACAGTATTTTCAGTTTCACAAACTTGGTACCTGTTATCGACCTCGCCCGGGGGCTGCGTTCATCTGCGAGTAGAAGTACATCGGTTGTTGATCCTCGCTCTTAGGATCGCGATTCAGCGTTAGGAAGCCGTTCCTCCGGAGGCTTAGATTTTGGTATGTTACCCTGAGTTGTAGGTTCTTATACATTCAGGAGTATGGCGGGGCCCTGTCCCGTCATGTTGTATAAAAACTCTTAAGTGCAGCAAATCTTGTTGTGGCGAGTTTGTAAGCGATAAGCGTTCGGGTTTTATGTATATATCTGAAGGCACTGTTTTGGTTGCTTTGTTTATTTATCATATCTCTTGTTTCATGTTTATGTTTTATTTCGCTGATTTTCTCGATGTTGTATCACTAGGGTGCCCGAGGTAAGGCACGATCCACGGGCCGGTTGGTCGTGACAAAAGTGGTATCGAGCGATTAATCCTCGGAAAGTGTCTCTGAGCAGTGTCTAGTAGAGTTTTGATTATCGATGTGTTGTGCACCACATCTATAATCAGGAGGCTGCATGACATTTAGGATTGGTTTCCATTCTTCTCATTATGAGATCGTGCCTTAGAGCTGTGTTGTAAGTTGGACCCCTCTGACGTATCTCATTTTACGATTATGCCTCCGCCATGCAGCACAGGCCCAGATGGGCAAAGCGGCCGAGGAGGCTGCTAGTAGGATCTGCAGAAGTGCAGCGCGAGCGATCGATGCGAGATTGTGCTTGACGGCGAGTTTTGCGATGCCGCCCCAACGAGTTTAGAGCCGCAGCGATGGGTGATGAGACAACGATGCACTGAGCCTCAGGTCCACGGCTGGGCGAGAAGAGATGGGTTACAAGGAGATGCACGATTGCTAGCGAGTTGTGGCGGACATGAGGATAGTGGGCCGGCGATTCGATAGTACCCATGGTTCACCCAAGATCGGATAGTTTGAGGCTACGGGACTTCCTGAGTTGTAGCCCGCCCGAGTTCTGGTCGAGGCACGAGGATGATCGCAGGAGTTCATCAAGCGATTCTGACGGATAATGAGGGTAATCGAGGCTTGGAGACCGAGTCGGTGGTCTTAGGTTCGCGTCGGTGTGTGATCTGCAATCGGTCGTTTGATTCGTGGGAGCTTGTCACGACCGAACGAACCGTGGCCCGGTGCCTTACCGGGCACCTAGTGATACAACATCGAGAGAAAACCGCGGAAATAAAACTTAAACATGTAAAATAGACATGGATTAAGATGAAAGAAAATAGGCCAACCAAAGCGGTTGCCTTTCAACATATATATATAAACATTTGAGCGATTACAATCCTTACCACACTTGCAGCGGTGCTCTGAGACCTCTAAGATTTATATGACAACTATGGCGGACGGGGCCGCCATACCCAGAATGTACAAGGACCTCTGCACTCGGGGTAACATACCAAAGATAAGCCTCAGAAGGCGGAGCTTCCCGAGACTGAAATGAGATCCTAGCGGGGATCGGCAGTAGGTGTACTTACTGCGGCGTGAACGCGGCCCGAAGGAGAGTCGATACAACAAGTACCAAGTATGTGAAGCGAAAAATCAGTAAATGAAATCATAATAGTCTATATAAAGCAGGAGACATGTATGATAACCAAACTACAGTTCACAACATAAAAGCAGTTATGTCAAGTCAGGGACTCACGCCCTCAAAGTCATCCCTCGTGCCCGTGGAACTTCTTCCTCACTGCCGACAGTCTAGGTACATATCATGTGATACGTATAACATGTCTAGGCCCATCTCATGGACCCGATGTAGAAGCGTGTGGGATCATTCGGTTCATCCATGAACCGTAGTCGAGTGAAATACATTCGGATGAGCCGGTAGTCGAGTGAAATACATTCCGGATGAACCGGTAGTCGAGTGAAATACATTCCGGATGACCCGGTAGTCGAGTGAAATACATTCCCGGATGAACCGGTAGTCGAGTGAAATACATTCCCGGATGAACCGGTAGTCGAGTGAAATACATTCCCGGATGAACCGGTAGTCGAGTGAAATACATTCCCGGATGAACCGGTAGTCGAGTAGAACACAGTACTTGCACAACAAGGCCATCACACGTAACATGGTCAAGTTTCATAACAACAAGCATAGGCAAGTTATACACAACTCAAGGTACTTTCATTTTATGTCAAAGTCCGGATTTTAACCCTAAAGTACTACGTACGTTAAATTCCTTTTAAGAGATTCATTCCTTTTATAAAAGTCACCCGATACCCGTAGTATATAAAAATGTGTGACTTATATCTTTTAAGTAAACCAAAACAACTTCCATACTTTCCTTTTTAAAACCAATTAAGGCAATACCATGCCTTCTCTTTAGACCAAAACGCTTCTCTTTTTAAAGTCAAGTTACCACATTAAAACCAATGATAAAACCCTTCTTTTGTTTTCATAAAGTCGTTATAACCCAACTTCCCATAAAGCTTGTTATAACACTTTATGTTTTAAACCATTTTAAGACAACACAATGCCCTTCTTTCCCTAAAGTTCCAGTTTGCCTAATTTCAATTACATGAGTCTCTTTTAGAAAGTTTCATAGTTCAATGTCTTAATCTCTTTTTAAAACAATTGAGTAACATATGCCATAGGCGAGTAGGTTATTCTTGTTCATAATCAATCTTATTAAGCAGCCATGATCTAGAAAATGTAATATCATTTTGTCTCATCTTAGCTTCTATGCAGATGGAGGTTTCTACTGGTTTTAATACTTCATTATTCAATACATTTTCCTTTATTAACGCTGCAGTGGTTTGTTGATACACATTCTGATTTTCGAAATCAGTAAAACATTATTCCTTTTAAAAACCACATACTCATTACTCACGAATGAGGTTTCACACAAAACTTATATTAATTCACTTAAGTTAAGTCTCTTATCTTATAAGATCAAGTCTCTTAACTTCTAAAATTAGTAAACCATTTTCTTTACCTCACTTAAGACGTTATACCTAACTCCCCATAAAGCTAGTATAACTCTTTTTAAAACCTTTTAAAAACCAAGTGTTACTCTTCTTTCAAAAATGGTTTCTTAACTCTTTTGAAATACTTCAAGATTCTTATTATTCAGGCTTAAATCAAAAGACATTGCCGTACAACTACGTTCAATTAGCACACGTACGTCTACCGTACTATAAATTATTCAGGCTTAAGTCAAAAGACATTGCCGTACTATACATATCTTCCTTTAAAATATCATGCTCAAGAGTATAGGAAGAATCACATACCTCGCGACGATTTATCGACTATAAGCAAAAGCGCTCGCGGCTATAACGGCTATCTGGTCACCTTCTAAGTAGCCCGTGCTACTTGCGAGCATTCAACCAATAAAGGTTATCGATCTCTTGTATAAACGATCTATGTAAGTCTGATTTAACTTCTACTTATATTCTTACGAAGTGATTTGATTCAAGTCTTTTACGTAATATCCTTCTATTACGGTTCAATTCTCTTATGAATCTTATATTCATTTCTATACTACTACAAGATGTAATTTCCAATTACACTAGAGCAGCGATAGTATTTACCTCGATGAGCCCAAAATTATCCAAGTATAAAGTCGCTCCTGAGCAACGTTTAGCTCCTACTCCGAGTGCTCCAATCCGCTCCAAACAACCCTTAGAAGTTCTACGCAACTTCTATTAAACACTTCAACCGACTATGAAGGTTTTCCTTAGGGTTTCGTTTAGTGGCTAAAGGAAAGTATAATAGTATTTTCCGGGCTTTTCGTATAAAGGGTACTTTGGAAAGTACTACAAGGTATTTGGCTAAAGTATTTGGGCATTATAACAATACTTGGAGAGTATTTCTATACCACAAAAGGGGGGGTATTATACGAAAAACAACTAGGCTAGGGGGGGTACCCGGCTAGCACCTGAGGGGAGGAGGCCCTCGGCAAGCCTCGCTCGAGGGAAGACTCTTTGGACGAGAACTACAGAGGGAGGAGTATTTGAGACTTAGAAAGATTGCTCAAGTTTTGGATGAAGAAAGTCTTCAACTTAGAGGGGTATTTATAGGTCTAGCAATGGCCAACCAATGGCCTAGATGAAGACAAGTGTGGTGCAAGTGTAGGGCTAGATTTTAACCATGTGGACCTTATCCATCTACCACACCAACTTGCACAAATATCCTACCTAACCCAAGGCACAAAAAACGTGCCCTTGACTAGCCTTTGCCGTCCACTTGCTTCCAATGTGAGGTGACACATGTCACCCTCCGTTGGTCCAAAATGTTCGTCTCTCGGAAAAATCCGCAAAATTATTAATGACACGCGTAATTTTCCCTCTACAGTTGTGGAAGCGTTTAGTCGAAAACGACTCTAATCGGGTGTTGTGTACAAATTTGAAACTGCTAACTTAAGGCTCAAATTTATATACGTGCGCCCTCGTCATACCACTGGAAATACGGGGTATAACATTCTCCCCTCGCCAGAAACATTCGTCGAATGTTCCTTCTAAGCCTCAAAACAAACATGCGCCCGGTATAGTCTTCACTACTACACTTACGAGAACAATCACGCACACCGCCACGAAACACGCGCAAATACTTACATCCAAGTCCACGAGAAACACCTCTAACATCACAAACTTTTATCACTTTGCGCGAGGTTCTAGTGTCACTCAATGACCCAACAAATGGTGCCGGATCGCATCGATCCCTGAGGTCTAAAATATACATCCTTCGCACCTTCTCCCTTTACAAGAAATGATCATATCAATGCTCGCAATACATGCTCGCCTCTACCCTTATTCGTCGTACACTTCTCGAACACTTGAACTCTTCTAGTATACGTAACACACTTGATCCAACGCTTGTTTCCAACCCGAGTCACTACCTCAAACTTGGTCATCTTACTAACCTCACTTTCCTCTAAGGCCATTCCCGGCCTTCACGATCCGCTTCTGGTCGAACATATCCACGAACTCTTACGATGGTCATCTAAACGTGGGCCTAGCACCCTCGTGACCCTACTACCCGGCGGGACCACCCACCTTTCGAAGCGGTAGCGGGTTGGCCGTCAACATGGCCCCAACCCGACTCATTTAACGCATCACGCTCTTGTTTCCCGATCCGGAACAATCTTACCTCTACAGGTCATGAAATCTACCACTTCCATTTCACATTACCCAGGGACTTATCACACAATACATTCTATGCATAAAATGCACTCCGACAAGGATCACTTGCAAAAACTTGTACTCAGACGGCGCATCTAAGGTCTCAACTGTAATATTCTAAGGTTCATCATTTTCTTACCCCCAGGCTTACCCTTTTTCACTAACCAGGTTTCTAAATCTCATTTTAGCACAAAGCTACCCGAACATAACACTTAACACATTATCGTAACATTAAAACATACAAGTCTCTAGAGGGTTAAGGATATACCTGAACCTACCGCTCTACTCTAATCATAGGCACGCCTGCCAGTGCATAGTAGAAAGCGATGAACACACGCCATCGATCCGGTAAGGCTGCGCCAGTGCGGTACCTCTCTATAAGCCGATCTCTCCACATGGCCCGGCGACGCGGTGAAACAAGCACCGATAAAAGCGACATTCCCGGGATGATGTTTTCCACATCGTGCATGGCGAGGGACATGAATCCTGGCGCTAGCACTCACGTATACAGTGAACGAAGCCACGGAGCTCGACCGGCTCGAATACCCGAGCGTCACGAAGGCGCGGAGGACCACTGCATCTTGGCGGAGGTACATAACGAACTCTTGTGAGGCGGTCCGCCTCGAAAGTTACCAAGGACCTGCGTCACAGCCTCTTCTCGATCTCGGTCATTTCGCGACCTCTCCGTGCCTCGCATCCTAGTGCATGAGCTTGCGTGCGGGCAATGTCCATGCCGGTGAGGAGCTACACCGTACAAGCCTCGCAGTAATCATCTAGCCCGGTGACGTCGAGGTGTACTGTGTCCTCCATATCAGCTAGTCCAGCGGGGACATAGCTAGCTAACGAGTCGAACTCCACATTGTACTCTCTAAATCGCGATCACGCTTAACGTCAAAAATATGTCGGCCGAGCCCTCCATCTGCGGAGGCAAGAAGTGTGCAAGAAATGCCTTTGAGAACTTCGTCCCATATAGTGGAAGTGCATTCTCTCCCGGGACAGCTCACGAATCAAACCGATCATTGCGGTATCACGCGGCCGATGCGAACCTAGGACCACCGACTCGGTATCCGATGCCTTGATCACTCTCATGACCATTCGCCGGATGAACTCCTGCGGATCATCCTCGAGCCTCGACCCATAAAACTCGGCGGGTTACACCTCGGAAAATCCCGTAGTCTCAGCATGCGCTCGGGGTGAACTATGGGTGCTCTTGGGGCCAGGCTGCTGCGTCGGCCTATCCTCATATCGGCGACCACGGCGATGGCGAGCCATCTCCTTGTACCCATCTCATCTGCTCCGGTGTGGGACTAGAGGCTCAGTGCTGTAGTCTCGGCAGACCACTGCTGCGGACTCTAAACTCTTCTTTGGTCTTTGGCGTCGCGAAACCCGCCGTTGGAAGCATTGTCTCAGTCTTGGCCAGGGCTTGCGCCCTCGTACTCCTCTGTATCTCACTACGACTCCTCATTGCCTTGTCCATCGGGCACAGGTTGCCTTGAGCAGAGGCATAACTAGTAAAGGAAAGGAATACGTCGGAGGGTCGACTTATCACTGACTCAGGCACGATCTCGGAATGAGAAGAATGGAAACCAATCCTAAATGTCCTATAGCCTCACGATTATAGATGTGGTGCACAACACGATAATCAAGACTCTACTAGACACGCGATGTAGACACTTTCCAGGACTAAGCGCTCGATACCACTTTTGTCACGACTCGAACCGGGCGTGGTGGTGCTACCGGGCACCTAGTGATACAACATCGAGAAAACCACGGAAATAAAACTTAAACATGTAAAATAGACATGGATTAAGATGAAAGAAAATAGGCCAACCAAAGCGGTTGCCTTTTCAACATATATATAAACATTTGAGCATTTACAATCCTTACAACCACTTGCGATGCTGCAAACCTCTAAGATTTATATGACAACTATGGCCAGGACGGGGCCGCCATACCACGAATGTACAAGGACCTACGGACTCGGGGTAACATACCAAAGATAAGCCTCGAAGGCGGAGCTTCCCAAGCTGAAATGAGATCCTAAACGCGGATCGGCGGTAGGTGTACTTACACTGCGGCATGAACGCGGCCGAAGGAGGTCGATCTGACAAGTACCAAGTATGTGAAAGCGTAAAATCGTAAATGAAATCATAATAGTCTATATAAAGCGGGAGACATGTATGATAACCAAACTACGATTCACAACATAAGCGATTATGTCAAGTCGAGGACTCGCGCCTCAGTCATCCTCACGCAGTGGAACTTCTTCCTCATTGCAAGCGGTCTAGGTACAAATCATGTGATACGTATAACATGTCTCGGCCCATCTTATGGACCCAGATAGAAAGCGTGTGGGATACATTCGGTTCATCCCATGAACCGTGGTCGAGTGAAATACATTCCGGATGAGCCGGTAGTCGAGTGAAATACATTCGGATGAACCGGTAGTCGAGTGAAATACATTCGGATGAACCGTAGTCGAGTGAAATACATTCCGGATGAACCGGTAGTCGAGTGAAATACATTCCGGATGAGCCGTAGTCGAGTGAAATACATTCGGATGAGCCGGTAGTCGAGTGAAATACATTCGGATGAACCGGTGGTCGAGTGAAATACATTCCGGATGAGCCGGTAGTCGAGTAGAACCACGATACTTGCACAACAAGGCCATCACGTAACATGGTCAAGTTTCATAACAACAAGCATAGGCAAGTTATACACAACTCAAGGTACTTTCATTTTATGTCAAAGTCGGATTTTAACCTAAAGTACTACGTCGTTAAATTCCTTTTAAGAGATTCATTCCTTTTATAAAGTCACCGATACGTAGTATATAAAAATGTGTGACTTATATCTTTTAAGTAAACCAAAACAACTTCCATACTTTCCTTTTTAAAACCAATTAAGGCAATACCATGCCTTCTCTTTAGACCAAAACGCTTCTCTTTTTAAAGTCAAGTTACCACATTAAAACCAATGATAAAACCTTTCTTTTGTTTTCATAAAGTCGTTATAACCCAACTTCCCATAAAGCTTGTTATAACACTTTATGTTTTAAACCATTTTAAGACAACACAATGCCCTTCTTTCCCTAAAGTTCCAGTTTGCCTAATTTCAATTCATGAGTCTCTTTTTAGAAAGTTTCATAGTTCAATGTCTTAATCTCTTTTTAAAACAATTGAGTAACATATGCCATAGACGAGTAGGTTATTCTTGTTCATAATCAATCTTATTAAGCAACCATGATCTAGAAAATGTAATATCATTTTGTCTCATCTTAGTCTACTGTATAAACAGTCCTATGTAAATCTGATTTAACCACTTATATTCTTACGAAGTGATTTGATTCAGTCTTTCTGTAATATCCTTCTATTACGGTTCAATTCTCTTATGAATCTTATATTCATTTCTATACTACTACGGTATGTAATTTCCAATTACACTAGAAGGACGATAGTATTTACCTCGATGAGCCCAAAATTATCCAAGTATAAAGTCATCACGAGCAACGTTTAGCTCTACTCCGAGTGCTCTCCAATCCGCCAAACAACCCTTAGAAGTTCTACGCTTCTATTAAACACTTCAACCGACTATGAAGGTTTTCCTTAGGGTTTCGTTTAGTGGCTAAAAGAAAGTATAATAGTATTTTAAGACTTTTAGTATAAAGTACTTTGGAAAGTACTACAAGGTATTTGGCTAAAGTATTTGGGCATTATAACAATACTTGGAGAGTATTTCTATACCACAAAGGGGGTATTATCTGATCTAAAACAACTAGGCTAGGGGAGGGGGTACCCCCTGCTAGCACCATACCACAGGAGGCCTCGAGCCTCGGCTCACTCGAGGAAGACTCTTTGGACGAGAACTACACAAGAGGGGAGGGAGTATTTGAGACTTAGAAAGATTGCTCAAGTTTTGGATGAAGAAAGTCTTCAACTTAGAGGGGTATTTATAGGTCTAGCAATGGCCAACCAATGGCCTAGATGAAGACAAGTGTGGTGCAAGTGTAGGGCTAGATTTTAACCATGTGGACCTTATCCATCTACCACACCAACTTGCAAATATCCTACCAACAAGGCACAAAAACGTGCCTGAGCCCTTGTAGCCCACTTTGCTTGCTTCCAATGTGAGGTGACACATGTCACCCTCCGTTGGTCCAAAATGTTTCGTCTCTCGGAAAAATCCATAAAAATTATTAATGACACAAGTAATTTTCCTACGAAAGCCTTGGAAACGTTTACGTCAAAACGACTCTAATCGGGTGTTGTGTACAAATTTCGAAACCTGCCTAACTTAAGGCTCAAATTTATATCGTCGCCCTCGCATTACATACGGAAATACGAGGTAGTATATCCGGGAGAGTATGCACTTGGCCGTTTGGGACGAGTTCTCGGGGCATTTGCACACTTGCACGCCTTGCGGATGAGAGGGCTCGGTGGCAGTTTTTGATGTTGAGGCGAGCAGGCGTCTGATTGGAGTACAATGTGGAGTTCGACTCATTGGCTCGTGCGTCCCAGTATGGCGATATGGAGGGCGAGTACCGCTACGCCACGGCGGGCTAGATGGCCACTTGGCGAGCTTGTGGGTGTAGCTCTTGGGAGCATGGACATTGCCGCATGCGAGCTTATGCACTTGGGTGTGAGCGGAGGAGAGGTCGGAATGACGAAGATCGGAAGAGGGCGAGCAGAATGTCTTGGCGACTTTGAGCGGGACGCTTTCGGTGCTGAATGTTATGCACCTTCGCGTGCAGTGGTCTCCCACAACCAGCTTTTCGGTTTATATACGTATTTATCCGAGTATGTTGGCGAGCGTGCGAGCACCTGGCGAAAAAATTTGGAAAGAAAGAAAGATGTGAGTTTTTCACGGAAAAGTTTCCGTTATTTGTGAAGAAAAAGGTTCGTTAATGGGTGGATTCCCAGTTTGGTATTTGGACTTCATAGATTATATTAGAATTTTGAGATTTTATTTTGGAAATGGTCACGTGGGGCCCACGGAGAAATTCTGGTTTGTGGAGCCCACTTTGTTTTGAGATTTTGGCCATTGTGGATATTTTTGGAAGGCGTTTTATGAGGGCCAATAGGAGGGTGACACGTGTCACCCCGTCTAGGTGGCTTAATGAATGACATTTGTGCCTGACACGGTTAAGTCGTTTTTGGCGAAACGTTTTACATAACTTGCGAGGAAAATTCGGCTATGTCTTTTCTTATTTTTGCGGATTTTTCCGAGAGACGAAACATTTTGGACCAACGGGAGGGTGGCGTGTCACCTCGCATTGAAGCAAGTGGGGTGCTTTGGGCGATTTGGCGTCAAGAGGGACGTTGGCCTTGCACAATTGGTTCCTTGTTTTGGCCTTGTTTGTGCCTTGTTTGTGGCTTGTTTGGTGCAATGTTTTGTGGAGTAGGGTTAGGGTGTACTTGGCTTGATCAAGGCCATACACTTGCCTAACACTTGGTTTAATCTTGGCCATTGGTTGGCCTTTGGCTTTCTATAAATACCACTCTCTTGAAGACTTCATTCATCCAAAAATCTTCCAAGTCTTGAAACCCCTCCTCCCTCTTGTTGACTCTCGTCCAAGAGCCCCTCTCCCCCTTAAAATTTGCCTTGGCCGAAACCCTCCCTCTTCCCCTTTGTGGTGCTAGCCGTGGGTACCCCACTGCCTAGTTGTTTTCGTATAATACCCCTTTTGTGGTATAGAAATACTCTCTAGTATTGTTATAATGCCCAAAATACCTTAGCCTTTACCTAGTAGTATTTCAAAAGTTACCTCTTTCGTAGAGCAGGAAATGCTACCTTTTGTCCTTTAGTCTCAAACCAAACCCTAAGGAAATCTTCATAGTTGGTTGAAGTATTTGAGTAGAAGTTGGTTAGAACTTCTAAGGGTTGTTTGGAGCGGATTGGAGCGCACGGAGTAGGAGCTAAACCTTGCTCAGGATCGACATTATAACTTGGATAATTTTGGGCTTGTCGAGGTAAATATTCTTGTCCCCTTATTGTAATTGGAGATTACATGTGGTAGGAATATATAGTTGAGGTATACTATATATAGAACTGAACATTATTGTGGCAATGTCTTTTGACTTAAGCCTGAAGAATAAAGAACTGAACTGTATTTACATAGGACTGTATTGCGATGAACTTGTGTAGTATTATTGTGTAGAATTGTACACGTCCAGGTTAGGCGTGTAAACCCACACTGGTTGGCTTGGTAGCGGCCTCGATAGAGGAGGAGATTTCTGTTGTGGCGGGAAGTGTTCTTAGAATTTTATGTAGAAAAATGGGAACTTGTGTTTAAGAGTTAATAGACGTTTGTGGCCTTTATAGGTGAAAGTACTAAGAGTAGCGTATTCTACTCGAGGAGTGGAAAGGGCTAGCAAGGTTGTAGTACTTGGAGCATTTTGCTTATTGTCGATAAATTGTCGCGGTATGTGAACCTCTTCCTATCTCTTACAGCATGATATGTGTGAACTATGTAGTACGGTAGGCGTACGTGTGTTAGCGTGTTTGATTGTTCTTAAAACATAAAGTGTTATAACGGCTTTATGGGAAGTTGGTTATAACAGCTTTATGTAGGTAAGAAAATACTTTGTGGTTTTAAAAAGAGTTATACTAGCTTTATGGGGAGTTAGGTATAATGTCTTAAGAGAGGTAAAGAAAATGGTTTACTGATGTTAGAAGTTAAGGGACTTGATCTTATAAGATAAGAGACTTAACTTATTTGTTTTAATGTGAATGTTTGTGTGAAACCTCATTCGTGAGTAATGAGTACTTGGTTTTATTTAAAGGGATAATGTTTTTCTTGATTTGGAAATCGAATGTGTATCGACGGACCCTGCGGCGTTAATAAAGGAAAATGTATTGAATAATGATGTATCGTATTAAAACCGGTAGAAACCTCATCTGCATAGAAACTAAGATGAGACAAAATGATATTACATTTTCTAGATCATGGTCTTTGTAATAAGAATGTTGTAAACAAGAATAACCTACTCTCGCGTGAGACATATATTACTCGATTGTTCTAAAAGGAATCAGTGATTAAGTTTGGGAACTATGAAACCATTTGAAAATGAGAAGCTTGAGTAATTGAAACTAGGCAAGCTGGAACTTAGGAAAAGAATGTTGTTACTTGATTTTGAAAAGGAATGTGGGTTGGTCATTCTAATACTACTACGGTATCAGTGACTTTTATAAGTAATGGATCTCTTTTAAAAGAACTTACGTATGTAGTACTTTGGGGTTAAAAACAGGACTTTGGCATAAAATGAAAGTACTTTGAGTTGTGTGAAACTTGCCTATGCTTGTTGTTGTGAAACTTGCCTATGCTTGTTGTTGTGAAACTTGCCTCTGCTTGTGATGATAGCCTTTGTTGTGCAAGTGTGGTATTTACGTGTTCTGCGTCTCGATAGAGGCGGTTGACTTGTTGAGAACTTACTTGGGCGTCTTTGGCGGTGAGGAGAATTCCACGGGTATGTTTCCATTTTGATTCTTGTCTTGTTGTTGATGTCACATGGGCGTGTCTGCCGTCACGATGTTCGGGGCATGCGGCCGTGCGGGTTGATTACCGATATATGGTTATTCTTGCAACATGGGCGTGTCTACCGTCTGATGTCCGGGGCATGTGGCCGTGCGGCGGGGTTGACCACCCAGATATTGTTATTGAGGTTACATGGGCATGTCTACCGTCTGATGTCCGGGCATGTGGCCATGCGGCCTTGTTATTATTGTTGCATCATGGACGTGTCTGCCGTCGCGATATTCGGGCATGTGGCCATGATGCGAACATGATGGATGTGGTGGGCGTGAGACCCGTAGTTATATTTGAGTGGTGACTTTGAGGCGTGAGTCACGACTTGGCTACTTTTATGTTGCGTCTTGTATTTTGGTTATCATACATGTCTCTGCTTTATATAGCTATTATGATTTAAGCTGCGATATTCTGATTTCACATACTTAGTACTGTTATCTTGACCTCCTTGGCTGCGTTAAATCCGCGGTAGAGTACATCGGTCGTGGATCCTCGCTCTTAGGATCTCGGTTCACGTTTTGGGAAGCTCCGTTTCTCGGAGGCTTATCTTTTGGTATGTGTTCCACTGAGTTGTAGGTTCTTGTACATTCGGGGTATGGCGGGGCCTGTCCGTCATAGTCGTTAATAAATCTTAAGTGCATGTAATGCGATGTGGCGGGGTTGTAAAGGATTAAAGCTGTTCGAGTTTTATGTATATCTGAAGGCAACTGTTTTGGTTGCTTTGTTTATTATTATATCTATTGTTGCGTATGTCTAAGTTTTTATTTCCTGGTTTTCTCGATGTTGTATCACTAGGGTGCCGGGGTAAGGCACGATCACGGGCAATTTGGGGTGTGACAAAGTGGTATCGAGCGATTAGTCCTCGGAAAGTGTCTGAGCCGTGTCTAGTAGAGTCTTGATTATCGGTGTGTTGTGCACCACATCTATAATCGGAGGCTATAGGACATGTAGGATTGGTTTCTATTCTTCTCATTACGAGATCGTGCCTTAGAAGTGAGTTGTAAGTTGGACCCCTCGATGTGTTTCATTTTACGATTATGCCTCGCGCAGCGACGGTGCCAGAAGGCAAGCGGCCGAGAGGCGCTAGTGGGATCTGAGAGAATGCGAGCGCGAGCGGTCGATACGAGGCAGTGCTTACGGCGGCGAGTTTAGCGGCGCCGCCCGGCACCAGCGAGGTTTAGAGCGCGGCCGTGGGCGATGAGACTCTGATGCACGAGCCTCGGTCCCGATGCAGGCGGGAGAGATGGGTCACGAGAGATGGCGATTATTGGCGAGGTTGTGGCGGATATGAGGCAGTGGATCTGGCGATTCGGTTCAGCGGCTTTGTGGTGCACCCGAAGCGAATAGTTTGAGGCTACAGGACTTTCGAGTTGTAGCGCGAGTTTTATGGGTCGAGGCACGAGGATGATCGCGAGGAGTTCATCCGTCGATTCAAAGGATCATGCGGGTGATCAAGGCTTGAGACGAGTCTGTGACGCCGGTTCGCGTCGGCTGCGTGATACTGCAATCGATTGGTTTGATTCGTGAGAGCTTTCCGGGAGAGCATGCACCTCAGCAGTATGGGATGAGTTTTGGGGCTTTTCTCACGCACTTCTTGCCTCGCGGATGAGGAGAACGCAGGCCGACAAATTTTTATTCTTGAGCAGAGAGAGGCGCGCTGTCGAAGTACAATGTCGAGTTCGATTCTTTGGCTCGATATGTCCTGCGCTTGTTGCGGATATGGAGGATAGGGTGCATCGCTACGTCAGGGCTAGATGATTATATGGCGAAGTCTTGTGCGGGTGTTTCTCTTGCGGGCATGGACATTGCCGCGTTGAGCTCATGCTTGGAGTGCGAAGGCGCGAGATCGGCAGGTGGACCGCTTTCAGAAGAAGGCGAGCGGCGGATATTTTGGCGACTTTCAGGCGGACGCCTCGGCGGAACTAGTTATGTACCTCCGCCATTCGCAGTGGTCCTCCGCAGCCTTGGGACCCAGGATATTGATGGCAGTCGGGGCTCCCGTGTTTGAGATGTTCGAGGAGTAGGGTGTTGGCGGTCGATCACCCTACCTCGGTGTGGTCGATGTGGTAGACGCATTTGGAGAAGTGTCGTAGTACCAGGAGCTTGTTATTCTTGCGGCCAACGGGGCCATATGACGAAGCTGTCCGACGGGGTAGTCTGGTAGGATAGCACAGACTACTAGAGCAGTTGCGGGCCACGGTAAAGGTCGCGGTGGAAGTTCCCAGTTTTAGCGGTCCTTGAACCGCCTAGTTTCAGGTATATCCTTAACCCTTTAGATACTTGTATGTATTGATGTTAATGATGTGTTAAGTGTTATGTTCGGATAGCTTTGTGCTAAATGTGATTTAGACACCTGGTTATTGTAGAAGGGTAAGTATGGGGCATGGTAAGTGTGAACCACTAGGTATCACGATTGAGACCTTAGAGGTAAGGTCGTCTTGAGTAAAAGATTCGTTTTATGTTTGACCTTTATCAGTGCGTAGTTTCGTGGGTTTTATTTGTGTGATAAGTCCATGGGTAGTGTGAGATGGAAGTGGTAGCTTTCATGATGTGATTCCGAGGATTGTTAGGTGTCGGGAGCGAGGGCTTGACGCGATTGTGGGTCGGGTTGAGGGCGTGATGGGTCAACCCGTAGCCGGATTAAGGTGGGGTCAGTTCTGGGTGGTCCGCCAGGTGGTAGATCACGAGGATGCTAGGTCCAAGTTTGTATGATCATCGTATGAGTTCGTGGACGCGTTCGACCAGAAGCGGTTCGTAAAAGGCGGGAAGGGCCTTAGGAAGTTTGAGGTTAGTAAGATGACCAAGTTTGGAGGTAGTGACTCGGAGATTTTTGGGAGCGGAGTAATGGCGAAGTATGGTGCGTCTTGGGAGAGTTCAAGTGTTCGAGAAGGGCACGGCGAGTAAGGAAGGAAGAGGACGTGTGTTATTTTTGTGGCCAAGCTGTGGCGTTGGCAACTTGTTAGAGGAACTTCATCGATATCCGTCTTGAGAAGGAACATTCGGGACGAATGTTTCTAAGAGAGGAGAATGTTATACCCGTATTCTCGGGGTATGTATGCGAGGGCGTGCGTGCGAGAGCACGAGAAAAAATTTGGAAAGAAAGAAAGATGTGAGTTTTCGCGGAAAAGTTTAGGTTATTTGTGAAGAAAAAGGTTCGTTAATGGGAATTGGATTCCCAGTTTGGTATTTGGACTTCATAGATTATATTAGAATTTTGAGATTTTATTTTGGAAATGGTCACGTGGGGCCCAGGAGAAATTCTGGTTTTGTAGAAGCCAGCTTTGTTTTGAGATTTTGGCCATTGTGGATATTTTTGGAAGAGCGTTTTATGAGGGCCAATAGGAGGGTGACACGTGTCACCCCGCCTAAATGGCTTAGAATGACATTTGTGCACAACACCGGTTAGAGTCGTTTTTCGGCGAAGCGTTTTACATAACTTGCGAGGAAAATTCGGCTATGTCTTTTCTTATTTTTGCGGATTTTTAGAGAGACGAAACATTTTGGACCAACGGGAGGGTGATGTGTCACCTCGCATTGAAGCAGTGGGGTGCTTTGGGCGATTTGGGCGTCGAGAGGGACGTTGGCCTTGCGCGGTGGTTCCTTGTTTTGGCCTTGTTTTGTGCCTTGTTTTGTGGCTTGTTTGGTGCAATGTTTTGTGGAGTAGGGTTAGGGTGTACTTGGCTTGATCAAGGCCATACACTTGCCTTGCACGTGGCTTGATCTTGGCCATTGGTTGGCCTTTGGCTTTCTATAAATACCCACTCTCTTGAAGACTTCATTCATCCAAAATCTTCCAAGTCTTGAAACCCCTCCCTCCTCTTGTTGACTCTCGTCCAAGAGCCTCTCCCCTTAAAATTTGCCTTGGCAGAAACCCTCCTCTTCCTTTGTGGTGCTAGCAGTAGGGTACCCCACTGCTAGTTGTTTTCGTATAATACCCCCTTTTGTGGTATAGAAATACTCTCTAGTATTGTTATAATGCCCAAAATACCTTAGCCTTTACCTAGTAGTATTTCAAAGTTACCTCTTTCGTAGAGCCGGAAATGCTACTTTTGTCCTTTAGTCTCAAAGCCGAAACCACAGGAAATCTTCATAGTTGGTTGAAGTATTTGAGTAGAAGTTAGTTAGAACTTCTAAGGGTTGTTTGGAGCGGATTGGAGCGCACGGAGTAGGAGCTAAACCTTGCTCGGGATCGACATTATAACTTGGATAATTTTGGGCTTGTCGAGGTAAATATTCTTGTCCCTTATTGTAATTGGAGATTACATGTGGTAGGAATATATAGTTGAGGTATACTATATATAGAATGAACATTATTGTGGCAATGTCTTTTGACTTAAGCTGAAGAATAAAGAAGCGACTGTATTTACATAGGGGTGTATTGCGATAGACTTGTGTAGTATTCTTGTGTAGAATTGTACACGTCCAGGTTAGGCGTGTAAACCACGCCCTGGTTGGCTTGGTAGCGGCCTCGATAGAGGAGGAGATTTCTGTTGTGGCGGGGAGGTCTTGCAATTTTACGTAGAAAAATGGGAACTTGTGTTTAAGAGTTAATAGACGTTTGTGGCCTTTATAGGTGAAAGTACTAAGAGTAGCGTATTCTACTCGAGGAGTGGAAAGGGCTAGCAAGGTTGTAGTACTTGGAGCATTTTGCTTATTGTCGATAAATCGTCGCGAGGTATGTGAACCTCTTCCTATCTCTTCTAGCATGATATGTGTGAACTATGTAGTGCGGTGAGCGTCATGTGTTAGCGTGTTTGATTGTTCTTAAAACATAAAGTGTTATAACGGCTTTATGGGAAGTTGGTTATAACAGCTTTATGTAGGTAAGAAAATACTTTGTGGTTTTAAAAAGAGTTATACTAGCTTTATGGGGAGTTAGGTATAATGTCTTAGAGAGGTAAAGAAAATGGTTTCTTGATGTTAGAAGTTAAGGGACTTGATCTTATAAGATAAGAGACTTAACTTATTTGTTTTAATGTGAATGTTTGTGTGAAACCTCATTCGTGAGTAATGAGTACTTGGTTTTATTTAAAGGGATAATGTTTCTTGATTTGGAAATCGAATGTGTATCGACAGGACCTGCGGCGTTAATAAAGGAAAATGTATTGAATAATGATGTATCGTATTAAAACCGGTAGAAACCTCCATCTGCATAGAAACTAAGATGAGACAAAATGATATTACATTTTCTAGATCATGGTTTCTTTGTAATAAGAATGTTGTAAACAAGAATAACCTACTCTCGCGTGAGACATATATTACTCAATTGTTCTAAAAGGAATCAGTGATTAAGTTTGGGAACTATGAAACCATTTGAAAATGAGAAGCTTGAGTAATTGAAACTAGGCAAACTGGAACTTAGGAAAAGAATGTTGTTACTTGATTTTGAAAAGGAATGTGGGTTGGTCATTCTAATACTACGGGTATCGAGTGACTTTTATAAGTAATGGATCTCTTTTAAAAGAACTTAACGTATGTAGTACTTTGGGGTTAAAAACCCGGACTTTGGCATAAAATGAAAGTACTTTGAGTTGTGTGAAACTTGCCTATGCTTGTTGTTGTGAAACTTGCCTATGCTTGTTGTTGTGAAACTTGCCTACGCTTGTGATGATAGCCTTTGTTGTGCAAGTGTGGTATTTACGTATTCTGGCGTCTCGATAGAGGCGGTTGACTTGTTGAACTTACTTGGAGCGTCTTTGGCGGTGAGGAGAATTCCACGGGTATGTTTCCATTTTGATTCTTGTCTTGTTGTTGATGTCACATGGGCGTATCTACACCGTCTGATTCCGGGCATGCGGCCGTGCGGGTTGATTACCGATATATGGTTATTCTGCAACATGGGCGTGTCTACACCGTCTGATGTTCGGGGCATGTGGCCGTGCGGCGGGGTTGACCACCCGATATATTGTTATTGAGGTTACATGGGCATGTCTGCCGTCACGATGTCCGGGGCATGTGGCCGTGCGGCCTTGTTATTGTTGCATCATGGACATGTATACGCCGTCACGATGTTAGGGGCATGTGGCCATGATGCGAACATGATGGATGTGGTGGGCGTGAGACCCGTAGTTATATTTAGTGGTGACTTTGAGGCGTGAGTCCACGACTTGGCCTTTTATGTTGCGTCTTGTATTTTGGTTATCATACATGTCTCACCTTTATATAGTATTATGATTTAAGCTGCGATATTCTGATTTCACATACTTGGTACTGTTATCTTGACCTCCTTGAGCTGCGTTAAATCTGCGCGGTAGAGTACATCGGTCGTGGATCCTCGCTCTTAGGATCTCGGTTCGGCGTTTTAGGAAGCTCGTTTCTCGGAGGCTTATCTTTTGGTATGTGTTCCACGAGTTGTAGGTTCTTGTACATTGGGGTATGGCGGGGCCTGTCCGTCATAGTCGTTGTAAATCTTAGAAGTGCAGAAATGCGATGTGGCGGGGTTGTAAAAGGATTAAAGCTGTTCGAGTTTTATGTATATCTTGAAGGCAATTGTTTTGGTTGCTTTGTTTATTATTATATCTATTGTTGCGTGTCTAAGTTTTTATTTCCGTGGTTTTCTCGATGTTGTATCACTAGGGTGCGGGGTAAGGCACGATCCACGGGCCAATTTCGGGGTGTGACAAAGGGTATTGAGGCGGTCGAGCTCGTGGGTTGAGTTTCGATGGAATATGGGTGTTGGCGAATCTGATCACCCTACCTCGGTGTGGTCGATGTGGTAGACCGTATTTCGGGGAATGTCGTGGTGCCAAGGGAGCTTGTTATTTTTGCGGCCAGCAGGGCCATTTTGCGAGGAACTGCCCGACCAGGGGTAGCACGAATGTTACAACTCGACGCCGAGGATCGATGGCGGGTTCATCACCCGCTAGCTATGCACCTGCGGCGGGGTGTGATTAGAGTAAAGCGGTAGATTCAGGTATATCCTTAACCCTCTAGAGTTTTGTATGCTTGATATGATGATCTTATTGTGTGCGATATACGGATAGCGTTGTGTTATTTGTGAGTTAGAAAACATGGTTAGTTGGAAGGATAAGTATGGGGGCAGGGAAAGTGTGAACCTTAGAATATTTCACGATTGAGACCTTAGATGTAAGGCTGTCTTGAGTAAAGGATTTTGCAAATGATTCTTGTCGGAGTGCATTATATTCCTAGAATGTATTAGTGTGATAAGTCCATGGGTAGTGAGATGGAAGTGGTAGCTTTCATGATGAGAATTAGTAAGATTGTTCCGGATCGAGAAACTAGAGAGTTCGGCACGATAGAGGGTCGGGTTGAGGGCGTATTGCGGGTCAACCCGTAGCCCTGTTTAAGGTGGGGTCAGTTCTGGGTGGTCCCGCCAGGTGGTAGGGTCACGAGGGTGCTAGGCCCAAGTTTAGATGACCATCGTATGAGTTCGTGGATATGTTCGACCAGAATCGGATCGTGAAGGCCGGGAACAGCCTTAAAGGAGATTAAGGTTAGTAAGATTACCAAGTTTGGAGGTAGTGACTCCAGAGATTTTGGGAACTGAAGCGATGACTGAAGTATGGTACGTATACTAGAAGAGTTCAAGTGTTCGAGAAGGGTACGACGAGTAAGGAAGGAAGAGAACGTGTGTTATTTTGTGGCCAGGTGCGGCGTTGGCAACTTGTTAGAGGAACTTTATCGTTATCCGTCTTGAGAAGGAACATTCGGGACGAATGTTTCTAAGGAGGGGAGAATGTTATACCCCGTATTTCCGGTATATGCGTGAGGCGTGCGTCAAAAGTTTAAGCCTTAAGTAGGCAAAGTGGCGAAATTTGTACCTGTTAGCGAAAAGTGCGTTTTTGGCGAAGCGTTTTCGGACTTTGCGAAGGGAAAAATACGGCTATGTCATTTATTATTTTTGCGGATTTTTCCAGAGGCGGAATATTTTGGACCAACGAGAGGGCGACACTTGTCACCCTCAAGTTGGCGGACCAAGTGGGACGACCATGGCACGTTTTTCCTTCTTTTTTGTCAAGGAGTTGGTAGGATATTTTTGTGTAGTTGATGAGCAAGTGGGACCCACAAACACATGTCCAAATCCCCACCCTACACTTGCCTACCACTTGGCTTGATCTTGGCCATTGAAAGTCCTATAAATACCCCCTTAGTTGAAGACTATTTCTTCATCCTCACTTGAAATTCCAAGTCTAAAAATCCTCCCTCCCTTCTTGTTGCTCACGTCCAAGAGCCTCCCCCTCCCCCTTTGTAACGCCTTGTGGCCGAGAGGGTACCCCCCCCTTCCTAGTGGTGCTAAGCCGAGAGGTACCCCCTGCCTATAGTGTTCTCGTAAAAATACCCTTCCCTTGGTTGAGAAATACTTCTCCAAGTATTGTTATAATGCCAAAATACTCTAGCCCAAATACCTTGTAGTATTCCAAGGTTACACTTATACTAAAAGCCGTAAATACTATTATACTTCCCTTCAGTCACTAAACGAAACCCTAAGGAAAATCTTCACAGTTGGTTGAAGTATTAAGAAGAAGTTTCGTAGAACTTCTAAGGGTTGTTTGGAGCGGGTTGGAGCACCCGGAGTAGGAGCTAAACATTGCTCATGATCGACATTAAACTTGGATAATTTTGGGCTTACCGAGGTAAATAATCCTATCCTTCTATTGTAATTGGAAATTACATCACGTAGTTGTATAGAAATGAATATAAGATTCATAGAAGGGAATTGAAGCGTAATAGAAGGATATTCTGAAAAGACTTGGCGAAATCACATCGAAGAATATTAAATTAGAAGATTAAAGCGTACTTACATGGGATTTGTATTTCTGATGAACTTATAACCTTTATTGGTTGAATGTTCTGAGTAGCATGTACTACTTGGAAGGTGGACAAGGCTAGCGGGTTATAGCCGTGGAGCGTTTTGCTAATAGTCGATAATCGTCGCGGTATGTGATTCTTCCTATCCTCTTGAGCATGATATTTTAAAAGAATATATATATAGTACGGTGAGCGTCGTGTGTTAAGCGAATGTAGTTTCGACAATGTCTTTTGACTTAAGCGAATAATAAGAATCTTGAAGTATTTCAAAAGAATTAAGAATCCTTTTGAAAGAAGAATAATACTTGGTTTGAAAGCTTAAGAGTTATACTAGCTTTATGGGAAGTTAGGTATAACGACTTAAGAGAGATAAAAAGAATGGTTTATTGATTTTAAGAAGTTAAGAGACTTGATCTTAAAAGATAAGAGACTTGACTTAATTGAATTAATATGAATTTTGTTAAAAGTGTGAAACCTCATTCGTGAGTAATGAGTACTTAGTTTTAAAAGGAATAATGTTTCTTGATTTGAAATCAGAATAAGTATCGAACAAACCACTGCAGCGCTAATAAAGGGAAATGTATTGAATAATTAAGTATGATTAAAACCAGTAGAAACCTCCATCTGCATAGAAGCTAAGATGAGACAAAATGATATTACATTTCCTAGATCATGGCTGCTTTTATAAGATTGTTATAAACAAAGAATAACCTACTCACACATAAGTCTTATTGTTTTAAAGGGGAGTACGTTATTTGATTAAGACTATAAACTATGAAATCTTTCCAAACTAAAAGACGTGAGTATCTGAAATTAGGCAAATTTGAACTTTTGGAAAATAATGTTGTTACTTGACGTTGTTCTAGAAAGTGTAAGCCACTTGGTTAAAACAGTGTAAAGTACTTGATTTTAAAACATGAACGTATTTGGCACTACGGATAATAGTATCGAGTTGTTTTTACGTAAAAATATGTCTTTTTGAAAGGATTAATGTATGTAGTACTTTGGGGTTAAAACCCGGATTTGTTGTAATAAAATAAGAGTCTATAAGTATGTTGAACTTGCCTATGTTTGTGGTAATAGCCTTTGTTGTGCAAGTGTTGTATTTATGTGCTACCGCGTCTCTCGTTGGAGGGACGGCTATCTGACTGATTGATGGACATACTGACACGATGGGTGGCCCACGGGTATGCTTCCATTAGAAGTGTGATGTTGCTACGTGGACATATGCGCCGTCACGAATTCGGGGCATGCGGCCCGGCGGGTTAATCACCCGATATATTGTTATTGTTGTTACATGGACATATGCACCGTCTGCAGAATCGGGGCATGTGGCCGTGCGGCGGGGTTGATCACCGGTGTATTGGTATTATTGTTACATGGACATGTCTGCGCGTCTGCAGTCGGCATGTGTCCATGCGGCGGGGTTGATTACGTACCTTGTTATTATTGTTGCATCACAGGCATATGCGCGCGATAGAGAATTACGGGGCATGTGGCGAGATGCGAACATGATTGATGTTGTGGGCGTGAGACCCATAGTTATATTTGAGTGATGACTTTGAGGGCGTGAGTCCCTGACTTAACTGCGTTTATGATTGCGTACTGTATTTTGGTTATCATATATGTCTCCTGCTTTATATAGACTGTTATGATTTAACTATAGTATTTTCAGTTTCACATACTTGGTACCTGTTGTACTGACCTCCTTCGGGGGGCTGCGTTCATCTGCGGTAAGTCATCGGTTGTTGATCCTCGCTCTTAGGATCGCGATTCGGCGTTAGGAAGCCGTTCCTCCGGAGCTTATCTTTTGGTATGTTACCCACGAGTTGTAGGTTCTTGTACATTCGAGGGTATGGCGGGAATACTGTCGTCATGTTGTATAAAAACTCTTAGAGGTTTGTTGTCTTGTTGTGGCGAGTTTGTAAAGGATAAGCTGTTGGGTTTTTATGTATATATCTGAAGGCACTGTTTTGGTTGCTTTGTTTATTTATCATATCTCTTGTTTCATGTTTATGTTTTATTTCGTGACTTTCTCGATGTTGTATCACTAGGGTGCGGGGTAAGGCACGATCCAGGCAGGTTCGGTCGTGGCAATGGTAACACGATCCACGGGCCGAACGGTCGCGACAAAAGTGGTATCGAGCGATTAATCCTCGGAAAGTGTCTGAACCGTGTCTAGTAGAGTCTTGATTATCGATGTGTTGTGCACCACATCTATAATCGAGGAGGCTGCAGGACATTTAGGATTAGTTTCCATTCTTACCATTACGAGATCGTGCCTTAGAGTTGTTTTATAAGTTGGACCTCTCGGCGTATTTCGTTTTACGATTATGCCTCGCGTAAGGCAACCGGGCGGATATGGGCAAGACAGTAGGAGGCTGCTAGTAGGATCTGAGAGAGAATGCGGGCGCGAGCCGGTCATTACGAGATAGTGCTTGACGGCGAGTTTGCGGCCGCGGCCAGCCAGTTTAGAGCGCGGCGGTGGCTGCTGAGACCTGATACACGAGCCTCGGTCACGGCCTAGAGCGAGAGGATTTGGGGTATAAAGAGATGGCCCGATTCTTGGCGAGGATCGTGGCGAACATGAGGATAATTTGGATCACGGCGATTCTGATTCGATAGTACCCATGGTTCACCCTAGATCGGATAGTTTGAGGCTACGAGACTTTACGAGTTGTAGCCGTCGAGTTACGGGTCGAGGCCTGAGGATGATCCGCAGGAGTTCATTCGACAGTTACAGCTTAGGTTTTAGGTTGATAGACTTGTATGACCATTATAGGTTGAAGTACTGCAAGTAGCGTATTCTACTCGAAGGGTGGAAAGGGCTAGCCGGATTACAATACTTTGGAGCGTCTTGCTAATAGTCGATAAATCGTCGCGAGGTATGTGATTTTTCCTATCCTCTTGAGCATGATATTTTAAAAGAAGAATATATATAGTGCGGTGAGCGTGCGTGTGTTAACTGAACATGGTTTTACTTCGATGTCTTTTGACTTGAGTTTTAAATAATAAGAACCTTGAAGTATTTCAAAAGAATTAAGAATCATTTTTGAAAGAAGAGTAGTACTTGGTTTTGAAAACGTAAGAGTTATACTAGCTTTATGGGAAGTTAGGTATAACGTCTTAAGAGAGATAAAAAGAATGGTTTCTTGATTTTAGAAGTTAAGAGACTTGATCTCAAAAGATAAGAGGCTTGACTTAATTGAATTGATATGAATTTTGTTAAAAAGTGTGAAACCTCATTCGTGAGTAATGAGTACTTGGTTTTTAAAAGAATAATGTTTCTTGATTGAGAAATGAGAATAAGTGTCGAGCAGAACCCTTTGACATTAATAAAGGAAAATGTATTAACAAATAAGTAATTATATTAAAACCAGTAGAAACCTCCATCTGCATAGAAGCTAAGATAAGACAAAATTGTATTACATTTCCTAGATCATGGCTACTTTAATAAGATTGTTATAAACAAGAATAACCTACTCATACATAAGGAATATATTACTCAACTGTTTTTAAAAGAGAATTATGTTATTAAATGTGTTATACCCCGTATTTCCAGAGTATGTACGTAAGGACGTACGTAGAAAAAATTGAACTTGAGAATAGGCTTGGCAGAATTATTCTTTGTGCACAACACCCGGTTAGAGTCGTTTTTGAAAGCGTTTCCACGACTTTCGTAGGAAAATTCCGGCTATGTCATTTTTTTTTGCGGATTTTTAGAGGCGAAACATTTTGGACCAACTAGAGGCGACATTTGTCACCCTCTCATTGGAAAGCTTAGCGGTAATAGGGGTTGGGCGAATTGGCCATTGTTTGGTCGAGGAGTTGGTAGGATATTTTGGTGGTAGATGGATAAGGTGCACTTGGCATAATCTTGACCCTACACGTGCATGGCACTTGGCTTAATCTTGGCCATTGGTTGGCCTTGGCTAGTACGATAAAGCCCCCCCTGGGGAAGACTTCTTCATCCATTCCAAAAAATTTCTACGTCTTAGAAATCCCTTCCCTCTCTTGTGGTGTTAGTCCAACACCCCCCACCACATGGTGAGGCCCTCGGCGAGAGCCCTCCACTTGGCGAGAGTACCCCACTCTGAGTGGGGTTGGCGAGGTATACACCCCTTGTGGTGTTGTCTCGTATAAATACCCCCCCTCTTGGTAGAAATACTCTCAAAAGTATTGTTACTATACCCAAAATACCTTGGCCCTTATACCTTGTAGTATTCCAAGGTTATACTTATACGAAAAGCCCAGAAATACTATTATACTTCCCTTCAGTCACAAAACCGAAACCCTAAGGAAAATCTCCATAGTTAGTTGGAGTATTAAGTATAAGTTGGTTAGAACTTCTAAGGGTGGTTCGGAGCGGGTTGGAGCGCACGGAGTTTGAGCTAAACGTTGCCCAGGATCGACTTTATACTTGGATAATTTTGGGCTTATCTAGGTAAACACTTTTGACCTTCTGTTGTAATTGGAAATTACATGTTGTTGAATATATAGTTATAGTATACTATATATAGAATGGAAAGCAGTTGTCGGCAATGTCTTTTGACTTAAGCTGAATAATACTTACGGCAATGTCTTGCGACTTAAGCTGAATGTAAAGAAGAATCTTGAACTGTAATTACATAGGGTGTATTCTGATGAGACTTGTGTAGCTTTTACGTAGGGTAGAATTGTGCGTCGGGTTAGGCGTATAACCCCACTGGTTGGCTTGGTGGCGGCCAGATAGAGGAGGAGATTTCTGCTGTTGCGGGAGAGTCTTTGCGAATTTTACGTAGAATGTTCTACGATTAGACCTAGATGTTAATAAGCGCCTTGTGGCCTTATAGGTTGAAGTACTATGCGTGGCGCGATCTACTTGGCTTAAGGAATAGTCGGCGGTTTGAGGTACTTGGAGCGTTTTGCTATTAGTCGATAATCGTCGCGAGGTATGTGAACCTCTTCCTATCTCTTCTAGCATGATATGTGTGTAACTATGTAGTACGATAGGCGTACGTGTTAAATGTATTTGATTGGTCTAAAACATAAAGTGTTATAACGGCTTTATGGGAAGTTGGTTATAACGACTTTATGTAGGTAAGAAAATACTTGTGGTTTTTAAAAAGTAATCGATTTGAACTATAAGCTGGTGGTTATGTAATAATAAAGAACTTGAAGTATTTCAAAAGTTTTGAATCATTTTGAAAGAAGAAGTATCTTGGGTTTTGAAAACTTAAGAGTTATACTAGCTTTATGGGAAGTTAGGTATAACGGCTTAAGAATGTTTCTTGATTTCGGAAATCAGAATGTGTATCGACAAACCACTGCAGCGTTAATAAAAGGAAATATTTTGACCGATTAAGTATTATTAAAACCAGTAGAAACTTCCATCTGCATAGAAGCTAAGATGAGACAAAATGATATTTCCTAGATCATGGCTGCTGTAATAAGATTGTTATAAACAAGAATATTCTACTCAAATATAAGGCTTATGTTTTCTCAGATGGTTTAAAAGAGAATTATATCCTTAAATGAATAAGACTATGAACTACGAAACCTTTCTAAAATAAGAACCGTGAACATTTGAAATTAGGCAAACTTGGACGTTTGGAAAATAATGTTGTTACTTGATTTTACAAAGGTAAGTGTTTTGATTTACTTCAAAAGATAATCACTCTATTTTCATATACTACGTATTGTGTGACTTTTGTAAGCGTAACGTATCTTTTAAAAGATAATGTATGAAGTACTTTGGGAATAGATACGATCTTGTTAATCATATATTAGAATGTACCTTGTGTGTATAACATGATTGTGTTGGTTTGTGATAGCCTTGTAATACTTTCTTGTTGATTTGATAAGTAAACATTCTAGGATGCTACGTGTGTTAGTATCTTGTGATGTTTTGTGTAAAGGGGGTTTTCCCTCGACTGCGCTTAAAGTTGTTTGACTCTCAGCCGTTATGTTGGTATTGTACCACTCGCCTTGACTTGTCTCGGAGGTTAAGCGCCTCCGATGCGGGGTAGACTCGGTGATGCAGGACCGTGATTCGAGAATACCTCATGCGGGTCGAGGATCCATGCGGAACTACGGGAGTTCGGGTTAGTTTGCGGCCGCTTGTGGTCATGCGGTCTTTGTGGCCATGCGGATCGCGAGTCGGGGCGATGCGGGAGTAGCTACCCTCGATGCGAGGAATACCTCATGCGGGCTATGAGGTTGGCCTATCGCGAGCTACGGAGAGTTCGGGGCTAGGCGCGCGCATTTGATCTGCGAGCGAGTGACCGGCTTTGATCATGTAGCGATGCAGGCAGATATCATGATCTGATTTATGACCCTGTTAGTCTTGTAGGTGTTAGTAGTCGGTTATGCCTTCGTACTTACCTGTCTTTGTTTTATTAGGACACGGTGGGACACGTGTTCATGTGTAGTGCTTGGTGCTTTTTTTATCATAAATTGCCGGCAGTGAGGAAGGTATTCCACGGGCATGATTGATGTTATGGGCGTGAGACCCATAGTTACGTTTGAGTGATGACTTTGAGGGCGTGAGTCCCTGACTTGACATGACTGCCTATTTATTGTTTTAGTAGTTTGGTTATCATACATGTCTCCTGCTTTATAGACTATTATGATTTCATTTACAGTATTTTCAGTTTCACATACTTGGTACCTGTTGTACTGACCTCCTTCGGGGGGCTGCGTTCATGCCGCAGGTTGAGGTACACCAGTCGTTGATCCTAGTTCTCGGGGTCACAGTTCAGCGTATGGGAAGCTCCGTTTCTCCGGAGGCTTATCAGTGGTATAGTCCCCTGTCGTTGTAGGTATTTACATTCAGGGGTATGGCGGGGCCCTGTCCCGCCATTGTTGTCGTATCATTCTTAGAGGTCTGTAGTACTGTTGTGGGCAGAGTTGTAATGGGATGTAACTGTTCGGTTTTAAAAATTGATTTATATATATGCCGTAAGACAAGTTTTCTCCGATTTCTGTTTCTTACTTCATAATATTTTCATGTCTTGTTTTATGTTCCGGTGATTACTCTGATGTTGTATCACTAGGGTGCCCGGGGTAAGGCACGATCCGGGCGGTTGGTCGTGACAAAAGTGGTATCGAGCGATTAATCCTCGGAAAGTGTCTACGACCGTATCGATCGAAGTCTTGATTATCGGTGTGTTGTGCACCACACCAATAATCAGGAGGCTATAGGATATTTAGGATTGGTTTCTATTCTTCTCACTCTGAGATCGTGCCTTAGAGCTGTGTTGTAAGTTGGACCCTCTCATGTATTTCTTTCCCTTACCGTTATGCCTCCGCGTAGGGCAACCCGGGCGGGAGGCAAAGCGGCCGAGGAGGCTGCGAGTAGAGTCTGAGGGTTACGTGGCACAGCCCAATCATCACAGGGTGGTGCTTCATTCGGGGAGTTCTGCGACGTCACTAAGCCCCAACAGAGTTTAGCACGGCGGCGACAGTTCCTACTGCGGCCATGATGTTTGAACCTTCAGTTCCACGACCAGAAACAGAGAATATAGATTGCGAAAAGGCGACCCTATTACTAGCTATGAATTTGGCTACGAGAGTATACCGATGTACGCGAGTCTTGATGACTATCTAAGAGAGGTTGTACAAGAGTAATTCTTGATTAGGCTTGAGCATGGCACGTACGGGCTTATGCGCAGCAGGCCAAGAAACGTAGAGATCGACGGGTTAACGAAGGACAGCAGAAGAGGGCCAGAGCAGCAAGGTCCTTTGGTAACTTTCGAGGCAAGTCGCCTCACCAGCAGATTAGATATGCACCTCCGCCAGTGCAGAGTGGTCTTCCACGGATTTCAGGACGTTCGGGGTATGCAGGAGTTGGTCAGAGCTCCAGAGTTTTCGGTTCACGACCACGTAGGTTCGGCCCGGCCCGCTCAGTTTTCCCGTGGTTCGGTGTAGCGAGACGTCATCCCGGGGAATGTCATCTTTTAGTTGGTACTTGTTTTACCTGCGGCCGTCAGGGCCATGTGTCGAAAGGATGTCCTAGTAGGAGGACTCAACCTTCAGGATCGGTGGGTAGTTCGTCATCTCCCCTAGCTATGTGCCCTACGGGGTAGGTTTGTTTAGAACGACTAAGGAGAGTGAAGCAGTAGATACAGGTATATCCTTAACCCTCTAGAGATCAGTATGTATGATAAGATGGGTATATCATAAGTGCTATGTTCTGATAGCAGTGTGTAATTAGTGATTAGAAATCATGGTTAGTAACCGGGAAAGATTGACGGATAGGGAAGTGTGAGCCTTAGAGCTTTATACGTAGAGACCTTAGAGGTAAGGCCATCTCGAGAAAAGGTGTAGTGTTTTGTTTGATCCTTATCGGAGTGCATAGTGCACGTGAGCTATGTTTGGGATAGGTCCCTTAGTAGTGTGGAATGAAAGAGGGTAGTTGAGCTAAGAATACCGCTAGGTTTTCGTAACATGATTAGAGAGATTGTTCCGGATCGGGGATCTAGCGTTTTGCGCGTTGCCGGGTCGGGTTGAGGCCATGTTGCGGGTCAGCCCGCGGCATGTATGGTGGGTCGGTTGTGGTGGTCCGCCTTGTGGTAAGTCATGAGGGTGTTAGGCCCAAGTTTAGTTAACAGTCTGAGTTCGTGGATGCGTTCAATCAGTAGTCGGGCCGATGAGGTCAGCCCGTCTTATCTTTTAATCCAAACCGTCTACTCGGTGGTATGTTGCGAGGCGTTATATCAGAAAGGTTGTAAGGCTGCACGGGGTGCCTACCTTTACCTTATGACCGACAATGAGCCAGTGGTGCATTTCTTTTTCTGGAGGTTTTACCAGGCAAGGTTAGGAACTCAGGTGAGTCTCAGAATCACATTCGCCCTCGGGCCAGTGTTTGGATTTCAGGGATAGTTGCGAGGATTGTTGTCTCCTGTTGAGGGAGTGTTTTAGTAGCTACCATTTCAGTATTGGGATGTCGCTTTATGACGCCTTGCAGGGCGGAAGTGTAAGTCGCCGGTCGATGGTTCGATGTTGGCAAGATTCAGATAGTTGGTTCAGGTTTGTTCCAGCAGACTGTGGATAGGGTAACGCTTGTCTAGAAGAGGTTACGGCTCGGAGAAATCGTGCGGATAATCGGCGGCGCAGAGTTCGAGATTAACGGTCGGTCTTCTTGAAAGTACCACCGGGTTGGGTGTGGCGAGTTTTGGAAAGCAGAGGAACTTAGCGAGTTACTTTGGGCCGCACGAGTTCATGTGAAGAATAGGCGGGTTGCCTATATGTTAGCATTTGCCGTCCGACTTAGGAGGCGACGTCCGGTCTTTTCGTATTGTTATGATCGGAAAGTATCGGAGATCCATCCAGAGTGTTCCCGCTAATGATGACCACGTTAGAGATAGTAACCGAGTTTTGGAAAGCGGCGATGTAAATGTGGTAAGAGTTCGAGTGTCACGATACCTCGGGGATCGCATGCGGCCGGTACCATTTGTTAGGTCGCCGGAGTGACACTATAACCTCTCGGCAAAGTGACAAAAGTGGTATCACGACGAGTAAAAGGAGAATCGAGCATATATTGCGAGCAGAGGTGTGACCATTTCTTTTGTATGGAGAAAGTGCGAAGGAATAATATTTTAGACCCTTGGATGGGAGTGTTGTGATGTTAGAGGTGTTTGTGGTGATGTTAGAGGTGTTTCTCGTGGACTTGGGCGTAAGTATTTTGCGCAGTGTTGTTGTGGCGGTTGTGGCGGGATTGTTCGAGTAAGTATAGTAGTGAAGACTATCTTGGCGCCGTTTGGTTTGAGACTTAGAAGGAACATTCGACGAATGTTTCTAAGGAGGAGAATGTTATACCCGTATTTCGAGTATGTACGTGGGGCGTGCGTAGAAAAATTTGAACTTGAGAATAGGCTTGGCGAATTATTCTTTGTGCACAACACGGTTAGAGTCGTTTTTAAAGCGTTTCCACGACTTTCGTAGGAAAATTCCGCTATGTCATTTTTTTTTTTTGCGGATTTTTTCGAGACGAAACATTTTGGACCAACAAGAGGCGACACTTGTCACCTCTCATTGGAAGGCTTGGGCGGTAATAGGGGTTGGACGAATTGGCCATTGTTTGGTCGAGGAGTTGGTAGGATATTTTGGTGGTAGATGGATAAGGTGCACTTGGCATAATCTTGACCCTACACTTGCACGGCACTTGGCTTAATCTTGGCCATTGGTGGCCTTGGCTTGTACTATAAATACCCCCTTTGGAAGACTTCTTCATCCATTCCAAAAATTCTAAGTCTTAGAAATCCCTTCCCCTCTCTTGTGGTGTTCGTCAACACCCCCTCCCCCTTGGTGAGGCCCGCCGAGAGCCCTCCCCTCGGCGAGTACCCCTCCTAGTGGGGTTGGCGAGGTATACACCCCCTTGTGGTGTTGTCTCGTATAAATACCCCATCTTGGTAGAAATACTCTCAAAAGTATTGTTACTATACCCAAAATACCTTGGCCCTTATACCTTGTAGTATTCCAAGGTTATACTTATCTGAAAAGCCAAATACTATTATACTTCCCTTGATCACAAAACCGAAACCAAGGAAAATCTCCATAGTTAGTTGGAGTATTAAGTAGAAGTTGGTTAGAACTTCTAAGGGTGGTTCGGAGGCGGGTTGGAAGCGCGGAGTTGGAGCTAAACGTTGCCGGGATCGACTTTATACTTGGATAATTTTGGGCTTATCGAGGTAAACACTTTTGACCTTCATTGTAATTGGAAATTACATGTTGTTGAATATATAGTTATAGTATACTATATATAGAATGGAACAGTTGTCTTGCGGCAATGTCTTTTGACTTAAGCTGAATAATACTTACGCAATGTCTTGCGACTTAAGCTGAATGTAAAGAAAATCTTGATCGTAATTACATAGGATGTATTATAGTAGACTTGTGTAGCTTTTACGTAGGGTAGAATTGTGCACGTCGGGTTAGGCGTATAACCCCACTGGTTGGCTTAGTGGCCGGCCCAGATGAGGAGGAGATTTACGTTGTTGCGGGGAGAGGTCTTCGAATTTTTACGTAGAATATTCTACGATTAGACCTAGATGTTAATAAGCGCCTTGTGGCCTTATAGGTTGAAGTACTATGCGTGGCGCGATCTACTTGGCTTAAGGAGTAGCCGGCGGTTTGAGGTACTTGGAGCGTTTTGCTATTAGTCGATAATCGTCGCGAGGTATGTGAACCTCTTCCTATCTCTTCTAGCATGATATGTGTGTAACTATGTAGTACGATAGACGTACATGTGTTAAATGTATTTGATTGGTCTAAAACATAAAGTGTTATAACGGCTTTATGGGAAGTTGGTTATAACAGCTTTATGTAGGTAAGAAAATACTTGTGGTTTTTAAAAGGGTAACTGATTTGAACTATAAGCTTTGGTTATGTAATAATAAAGAACTTGAAGTATTTCAAAAGTTTTTGAATCATTTTGAAAGAAGAAGTAATACTGGGTTTTTGAAAACTTAAGAGTTATACTAGCTTTATGGGAAGTTAGGTATAACGGCTTAAGAATGTTTTACTGATTTTGGAAATCAGAATGTGTATCGATAAACCACTGCAGCGTTAATAAAAGGAAATATTTTGACCGATTAAGTATTATTAAAACCAGTAGAAACTTCCATCTGCATAGAAGCTAAGATGAGACAAAATGATATTTCCTAGATCATGGCTGCTGTAATAAGATTGTTATAAACAAGAATATTCTACTCACATATAAGGCTTATGTTTTCTCAGATGGTTTAAAAGAGAATTATATCCTTAAATGAATAAGACTATGAACTACGAAACCTTTCTAAAATAAGAACCGTGAACATTTGAAATTAGGCAAACTTGGACGTTTGGAAAATAATGTTGTTACTTGATTTTACAAAGGTAAGTGTTTTGATTTACTTCAAAAGATAATCACTCTATTTTCATATACTACGGGTATTGTGTGACTTTTGTAAACGTAACGTATCTTTTAAAAGATAATGTATGAAGTACTTTGGGAATAGATACCCGATCTTGTTAATCATATATTAGAATGTACCTTGTGTGTATAACATGATTGTGTTGGTTTGTGATAGCCTTGTAATACTTTCTTGTTGATTTGATAAGTAAACATTCTAGGATGCTACGTGTGTTAGTATCTTGTGATGTTTTGTGTAAAGGGGGTTTTCCCTCGACTGCGCTTAAAGTTGTTTGACTCTCAGCCGTTATGTTGGTATTGTACCACTCACGACTTGTCTCGGAGGTTAAGGCGCCTCCGATGCGGGGTAGACTCGGTGATGCAGGACCATGATTCGAGAATACCTCATGCGGGTCGGGGATCCATGCGGAACTACGGAGTTCGGGTTAGTTTGCGGCCGCGTGGTCATGCGGTCTTTGTGGCCATGCGGTGCGAGTCGGGGCGATGCCGGGAGTAGCTACCCTCGATGCGAGAATACCTCATGCGGGCTATGAGGTTGGCCTATGCGAGCTACGGAGAGTTCGAGGCTAGACGCGCATTTGATCTGCGGGCGAGTGACGGCTTTGATCATGTGATGATCAGACAGATATCATGATCTGATTTATGACCACTGTTAATGCGTAGGTGTTAGTAGTCGGTTATGACTTCGTACTTACCCTGTATTGTTTTATTAGGACACAGGTGGGACCTGGTGTTCATGTGTAGTGCTTGGTGCTTTTTTTATCATAAACTGCCGGCAGTGAGGAAGGTATTCCACGGGCATGATTGATGTTATGGGCGTGAGACCCATAGTTACATTTGAGTGATGACTTTGAGGGCGTGAGTCACGACTTGATCTTATTTATTGTAATCGTAGTTTGGTTATCATACATGTCTCTGCTTTATAGACTATTATGATTTCATTTCTGATATTTTCGATTTCACATACTTGGTACTGTTGTCTTGACCTCGCCCGAAGTGCGTTAAATCTGCAGTTGAGTACACGATCGTTGATCTAGTTCTCGGGTCACGATTCGTATGGGAAGCTCTGTTTCTCCGGAGGCTTATCAGTGGTATAGTCCCCTGTCGTTGTAGGTATTTACATTCAGGGGTATGGCGGGGCCCTGTCCCGCCATTGTTGTCGTATCATTCTTAGAAGTGCAGAAATCTTGTTGTGGCGAGTTGTAATGGGATATCGCTTCGGTTTTAAAAATTGATTTATATATATGCCGTAAGGCAAGTTTTCTCCGATTACTGTTTCTTACTTCATAATATTTTCATGTCTTGTTTTATGTTCCGCTGATTACTCTGATGTTGTATCACTAGGGTGCCCGGGGTAAGGCACCAGTCACGGGCCCGGGTTCGGGTCGTGACAAAAGTGGTATCAGAGCAGTTAATCCTCGGAAAGTGTCTGAGCCGTATCCGATGAAGTCTTGATTATCGGTGTGTTGTGCACCACACCAATAATCAGGAGGCTATAGGATATTTAGGATTGGTTTCTATTCTTCTCACTCTGAGATCGTGCCTTAGAGCTGTGTTGTAAGTTGGACCCTCTCACGTATTTCTTTCCCTTACCGTTATGCCTCCGCGTAGGGCAACCCGGGCCCAGGAGGGCAAGGCGGCAGGAGGCTGCGAGTAAATCTGAGAGGGTTACGTGGGCACAGGCCCAATCATCACCTGGGGTGGTGCTTCATTCGGGGAGTTCTGCGACGTCACTAAGCCCCAACAGAGTTTAGCACGGCGGCGGCAGTTCCTACTGCGGCCATGATGTTTGAACCTTCAGTTCTGTCACGACCCGTTCCGGGGCCCGTGACTGGTGCCTTACCCCGGGCACCCTAGTGATACAACATCAGAGTAATCAGCGGAACATAAAGACAATACATGAAACCAATGTAATAAGACAGTGAAATAAGAAACGAGCTAACCAAAAGCAGTTCTGCGTCAGTATATATAAATAACAATTTGAACAGTTACATCCCTTTCTTCCACTCTGCCCATAACAGTACTACAGACCTTTAAGAATGATATGACAACAACGACGGGACAGGGCCCCGTCATACCCCTGAATGTAAGCATCTACAATCAACAGGGGACTATACCAAGATAAGCCTCCGGAGGAACGGAGCTTCCCAACGCCGAACCGTGACCTAAGAGCGAGGATCAACGACTGGTGTACCTTTACCTGCGGCATGAACGCAGCCCCCCGAATGAGGTCAGTACAACAGGTACCAAGTATGTGAAACTGAAAATACATACTGTAAATGAAATCATAGTAGTCTAAATAAAGCAGGAGACATGTATGATAACCAAACTACAGTTCTCAATAAATCGGCGATATGTCAAGTCGTGGACTCGCCTCAATCCATCACAATAGAACCATACGGTAATTACGAAGGCATAGCCGACTACTAAGACCAGCGGTACCAAAAATGCCATAAATTATATCACGAGGTCTTTCTAGACCGCACCACATCGAAGGCCGCCACTCACCCGCAATATCATTGTGCGCGTCTATCCTCGAACTCCGCAGACTCGCATAGGTCACATGCGAACCGCATGAGGTATTCCTCGAATCATGGTCCTGCATCGCCGAGGTATACCCGCATCGGCGGCTAACCCTCGGTATCCGCTAGGCTCCGCGCCCGCATAGTCTCAAAAGACCGCATAGTCTCAACGGACCGCATAGGAATCCCCGCGTCGGGATAAACACCGGAATGATCAATCCCGAGCTCCGCGCTCCGCATAGTCACGAGGTGCATAGCCGTATAGACCGCATCAAGGGTGGCAAGCCCTCGGTATAATAAGTCGAGGGTATGTGATACAATAACGATAACGCTTAACGCTTGACAACGTAAGCACAACAAGAGTGACCCCTACATAATAATCACAAGATACTAACACACGTAGCATCCTAACATGCTTACTTATCAAATCAACAAGAAAGTATTACAAGGCTATCACAAACCAATACAATCAAGTTATTCACACAAGGTACTTTCTACTAACAAGTTTGGGTACCTATCCCCAAAGTACTTCATACATTAAATCTTTTAAAAGATACGTTACTTCACAAAAACCACACAATACCCGTAGTAAATGAAAATAGAGTGATTATCTTTTTAAAGTAAATCAATTACTTCTCTTTGTAAAATCAAGTAGCAACATTCTTTTCCAATGTTCAAGTTTGCCTAATTTCCAATGTTCAAGTTTGCCTAATTTCCAATGTTCAAGTTTCTCATTTTAGAAAGGTTTCGTAGTTCATAGTCTTATTCATTTAAGAATATAATTCTCCTTTAAACAATCTGAGAAACATAAGCCTTATATGTGAGTAGGATATTCTTGTTTATAACAATCTTATTACAATGACCATGATCTAGGAAATATCATTTTCTCATCTTAGCTTCTATGCAGATGAAAGTTTCTCTTGGTTTTAATAATACTTAATTATTAAAAACATTTCCTTATTAACGCCGCGATGGTTTGTCGATACACATTCTGATTTCCAAAATCAGTAAAACATTCTTAAGCCGTTATACCTAACTTTCCATAAAGCTAGTATAACTCTTAAGTTTTCTAAAAAAAATCAAGTATGACCTCTTCTTTCAAAATGATTCAAAAATCTTTTGAAATACTTCAAGTTCTTTATTAACACATAACAAGCCAGTTATAGTTCAAATCAGTTACCTTTTAAAAACCACAAGTATTTTCTTACCAACATAAAGCTGTTATAACCAACTTCCCATAAAGCCGTTATAACACTTTATGTTTTAAACCAATCAAATACATTTAGCACATGTACGTCTACCGTACTACATAGTTCACACATATCATGCTAGAAGAGATAGGAAGAGGTTCACATACCTCGCGACGAGTATCGACTAATAGCAAAACGCTCCAAGTACTTTCAATTGTCGGCTACTCTTTTAAGCCAAGTAGATCGCGCCACACGTAGTACTTCAACCTATAAGGCCACAAGGCGCTTATTAACATTTAGATCCCTTCGTAGAACATTCTACAGAAAATTCGCAAGACCTCCCCGCAATAGCGTAAATCTCCTCTCTAACGGCCGGCTACCAAGCCAACCGGGGGTTATACGCTTAATCGGACGTGCACAATTCTACCTCACGTAAAAGCTACACAAGTCTCTGTATACACCCTATGTAAATCTGATTCGATTTCTTCTTTCGAAAAGGTTTCTTATAATTCAGGCTTAAGTCAAAAGACATTGCCGATAACAACGTTCAGTTCTATATATAGTATACTTCAACTATATAGTCTAACAATCATGTAATTTCCAATTTCAATAGAGGGACAAGATATTTACCTCGATAAGCCCATAATTATCAGAGTTTAAATGTCGATCCTGATCAAGGTTTAACTCCTACTCCGTTCGCTCCGACCCGCTCCAAACAAACCTTAGAAGTTCTAACCAACTTCTACTTATTCCAACTAACCATGGAGATTTTCCTTAGGGTTTCGGTTTTGTGACGGAAGGAAGTATAATAGTATTTCGGCTTTTCAGATAAGTATAACCTTAGAATACTACAAGGTATCTGGCTAAGGTAATTTGGGCATTATAACAATACTTTTGAGTATTTCTAACAAGAGGAGGGGTATTATACGAAGACAACTAGGCTAGGGGTACCCACGGCTAGCACCACAAGGAGGGGGGGAGGGCTCTCGGCCAAGTGGGAGGGGGATGGTGTTGGACGAGAACACTACTAAGAGAGGGGGAGGATTTTAACACTTAGAAATATTTTAGGAATGGATGAAGAAGTCATCAAAGAGGGAGGTATTTATAGGTCTAGCAAAGGCCAACCAATGGCCAAGATCTTGCCAAGTGCAAGGCAAGTGTAGGGCCAAGATCTTGCCAAGTGCACCTTAACCAACTACACACAAAATATCCTACCAACCCTTGACCACTTTAACCACACTTTCGCCACCCTTTACCGCCTAAGCCTAACTAATGAGAGGGTGACAAGTGTCGCCTCTTGTTGGTCCAAAATGTTTCGCCTCTCGGAAAAATCCGCAAAAATAAAAATGGCATAACCGAATTTTCCTACGAAAAGTAGAAACGTTTCGTCGAAAACGACTCTAACCGTGTTGTGAACAAAAATAATTCGCCAAGCCTTAATTACAAGTTCAAATTTTCTACGCACGCCCCACGCATACTGCGAAATACGGTATAACATTCTCCCCTCCTTAGAAACATTCGTCCTGAATGTTCCTTCTAGGTCTCGAAACAAACGTGCGCCAGTATAGTCTTCACTACTATACTTACGAGAACAATCACACACATGGCCACCAAACAATCTGCGCAAAATACTTGTATCCAAGTCCACCAGGAAGCACCTCTAACATCATAAAGCATACCACTTTTGTCACTTTGCCGCGAGGTTCTAGTGTCACTCCGGCGACCCAACAAATGGTACCGGGCTGCCTGCGATCCCTGAGGTTGTCGTATACTCGAACTCTTACCACATTTACGATACTTCTTCGTTCCAAAACTCGGTTACTATCTCTAACGTGGTCATTATTAATCGGGAACACTGATGGATCTTCGATACTTTCTGATCATATCAATCTGAAAGACCGGACGTCTTGTCTCTAAGTCGGACGGCAAATGCTAACATATAGGCAACCCGCCTATTCTTCACTGAACTCAAGGGCCCAAAGTAACTCGGGCTAAGTTCCTCTGTTTTCCAAAACTCGTCACCCAACCCGGTGGTACTTTCAAGAAGACCGTCGGCAACCGAACTCTAAGCGCCGTCGCCGATTATCCGCACGATTTCTCTGAGCTGTCAGAACCTCTTCTAGACAAGCTTTACCCTATCCACAATCTGCTGGAAAAAGCCTGAACCAACCATTTGAATCTTGCCAACATCGAACCAATCGACCGACGACTTACACATCCGCCCCTACAAGGCTTTATAAGGCGACATCCGAACATTGAAATGGTAGCTTAAACACTCCCTCCACAGGAGACAACAATCCCCACAACTACCCCTGAAATCCACACCGCCCGGCGGCGAATGCGGTCTGAGACTCACGAGTTCTTAACCCCCTTGGTAAAAACTTCCGAAACCAAAACAGTAGTACCACTGACTCCACTGCGCCATAAGGTGAAGGTAGGCACCTCGTGCAGCCTTACAACCTTTCTGATATATCATCTCGCATAACCCTCTGCCGAGTAAACGGTCTTTGCTAGAAGACAAGACGGCTGACCTCCTCGGCGACCATCGGTCGAACGTCCATGAATTAAATGCGTTGGTTAACTAAACTCGGGCCTAACACCCTCGTGACCCTACCACAAGGCGGGACCACCACAAACTGACCCCACCACCAAACATGCCGCGGGTTGACCCGCAACGTGGCCTCAACCCGACCCGGCAACGCGCTAAACGCTAGCTCTCCGAAGGAAAACTCTCACTAATCACGTTACGAAAACCTAGCGGTCTTCTTAGCTCAACTACCCTCTTTCATGCCACACTACTCAGGGACTTATCCCGTAAACATAGCTCACGTGCACTATGCACTCCTATAAGGGTCAAACATAAACATACGTCTTTTACTCGAGATGGCCTTACCTCTAAGGTCTCTACGTATAAAACTCTAAGGCTCACACCTTCTCTATCCTCCAAATCTTCCTTGGTTAACTAACCAAGATTTCTAATCACAATAAACACTCATGGTATCTGAACATAACACTTAAGGTATACTCACCTTATCACGTATACAAAGCTCTAGAGGGTTAAAGATATACCTGAATCTACTGCTTCACTCCCCTTAGTCGTTCTAATCAAACTCGCCGTGAGCGCATAAACAAGGAAGATGACAAACTACCCACCGATCCTGAAGGCTAAGTCCTCCCGCAAGGACACTCATTCTACATCAGACCCTGAAGGTCATAGGTACAACAAGTACAAACTAAAAGACTACATTCCCTGAGATGCCGCTACGCATCGTGAACACCGAAAAATCGAATCGGATATTGGAACGCCCGTGTGTGAACCGGAAGCTCTGGAGCTCTGACCAACTCCTGCATACCCCGAACGTTCTGAACCCTGTGGAGGACCTTTCTGCACTGGTGGATGCGCATAATCTGATCTGCTGGTGAGGCGACTCGCCTCGAAAGTTACCAAAGGACCTTGCTGCTCTGGCCCTCTTCTGCTGTTCTTCGTTAACCCGTCGATCTCTACGTTTCTCGGCCTGCTGCGCATAAGCCCGTACACAGGCCATGCTCAAGCCTAAGAACAACACTTTATGGTATCAGAGCCATGTTGGTAGAGATGAGTGAGTAGTCTCATACTACCGTCCTTAGGGCGGTGTTGTTCTTAGGTTGCTAGGAAGTTCCTGTTACTCTGTTTGAATTCCTGTAGAGCTACCAGTATAGTGACCCTGTTCGCTAGTGGTTATACTGTTCTTAGTTTACTGTAGTTACCGATGTCGTAACCCTGTTCCGTTAGAGGTCATACTGTTTAAAGTTCCTGTAGTTACCGATGTTGTAACCCTGTTCCGTTAGAAGTCATACTGTTTAAGTTCCTGTAGCTACGTAATCACTGTTTACATTAGTTAGGAGTCCACTATTCCGGAGTAAGTTTAATCACTTAGAGGTCGCATCGCTCGCTTGAAAGATTGGTGAAAGTACTCAAGTAAGCTTTCTGAAAGCGATAATGAAGCCCGCTAGGCCGAGGTAGGCGAAGGGTATGACTGTTGGATGTCGCTGAAGAACGTAGGAGATGGTCTCAGACAAACAGAACGAGTCACTCGCTTAAGTTATTAAAAAAAATAGGAAATAGTGTTGATAAGTTACGGATAGGAGAACTATTTAGGTGGTTATAGTAATTGAAAACCAGTATGATAACTACGGTAGGAGAACTATTTAGGTAGTTATAGTAATTGAAAACTAGTATGACTATTACGGTAGGAGAACTATTTAGGTAATTATAGTTAGTAAAGAACTAGTATAGACAACTAGGATAGGAGTACTGTTTAGGTAGTCAGAGGAATAGGAAAAGAGTAGGATAGAAGTCCTAGTAGACAGATAGAACAGCAACCCTAGGTAAAGGATGGTAGTTCCCACGCTTGTCGACAGACCTTGGTTAAACCAAGAAAATTATAAATGAAGATGCGTCAAGAATTTAATCATATAAGAAGATATAATTCTCAAACTATTAAGTTTGTTACAATTAGTAACGAGTGTAATAGAAGGATAAAGGCAAACCTAAAAGAATTAGGGTATTATAAAATTGCTAAACCAATTGAAGGTTTGAATGACTTTCATCAAGTCATAGTTAGACAAGTAATCATCAATAGAATGGTTCAACTCTACGAAGAAACCGAAGAGTTAAGGGTAAAGGTTCGCTCTTGTGCAACCTGGGAAAAAGTAGCGAGTCGATTAATCGAACTCTATACTGTCCAGTATTAATGGAAACTTTTTTATCTCCAGAAGATAATTTAGTTAAAAGGATTAATACTTTATTAGCTCGAGAAGCTAAACACAGTAAGATAATTACTAGTGTAAGATACCCAGTATCTTCTTCCAAATCCCGGGAGGAGGAAAAGTATTTTGATAAGAATAACCATAGTATGGTTAAAGAAGATAAGTTAATCGGAAAGATTAATGATAGGTTAGCTCCAGAAGCTAATTCAGGTGGTGGTAAGAGTACTACTATGCTTCCACAAAAGCACAGTAAACTTGGCACCATTAATGAAGATATCGGTTTTAAAATCGATTGGAAAACCCTTAACAAGTTATGGGTAGATCCAGAACATACCATTAAAAGAAAATGGTACAACAGCACTTTCTCACTCGAAGAAAGAAAAGAATTTAGGAATAATTGGATAAGTGATATGAATAGAATTAATTCTAATGTGGAATTCTTTAAGTGGTTCCAAATCACTGATAAACTCCATAATGGCATGAAGTGTATTAACACCATTGCTGAAGAATGGTTCAAAAGAGAGAATATTGTTGAAACAGTAACTCCGCCATTAGAACAGATTAAGGTCCCCGTAAAGGGTAAGATCTTGATTAACCAGTCGTTTAAAAAGAACGAAAAGGATCCAAAAGGAATCCAAAGAGATAAGAAATCCGACAGTTGTTACAAGATACTGGTGCAAGTAAGTCCCACGTGTCTAGTGATATACCGATTGGAACAGAAGGGGAAACCCTTTCTGATTATTTCTTTAATATTAAAGATTGTTTGGCAAAACGCCGCTCAAAGTCAGATGATAATAATAAATTATCAAACAGGATTAATAGTAAGCTTAAAGAGCTGAACTCAATCAGAAAACCCAATAAGGGTTCCATTCCAAAGGAAAAGGCATTAACTTATTCAAAGTTAAGAAACCTTAATAATAAAAGGAAAAGGGTCAGAAAACCCAAAAGAAGAATGAACAATAATTCATTAACTATTACAAAGTTAAATGAAGAACAGTCCAGTGATAATTCTGAAGTTTCTTCAGGAAAATATTACAGTGACAAAAGTTCATCGACATCGAGTAGTTCCACCTCCGGCATCGGTGCGAAATCGGAAAATCAGACTTGTATGAAACAGAATACGGTTATCACGAATAACCATCAGGAGGTTTCCATTAGAGAAACTAAAATGATCCAGGATTTATTAAAAGAGATTGTAAATCTAAAAAGAGAAATTCTCAGTCTAAAAAAGAATCACAGTCCCACAGAGGCTGAAACCCTGACTAAATTAACCAGTACAGAGTTAATAAAAGTCAAAAAGAAAAGAATCAGAAATCATAAAAAGAATGATAAAACTGATTCATTAGATAATAATTCTAAAACATTGGTTAATGATTCATTAAGGGATTTAATTCCTGTTAATAATCAATTAACACCACCTACTTCTGAAGAAGCAGGAAGTAAACCAGAGTTAATGTCCAAAGCACTAAGCTACCAGGTCATTAATAAGATTTTAATAAACGGAGATTTTATTAAAAAATCAATCAAGTTATTAGACTCTGGAGCAGATCAAAATTGTATTTGCGAAGGATTAATTCCAACTAAGTACTTAAGTAAAAGTACCCGTAAGTTATACTCTGCTACAGAAGATAGCATTAATATAAACTGGAAGCTTCTAAAAGCTCATAAAGATATTTGCTTCGATAATGATTTTATTAAAATCATAACTGAAGAGATAAATTTAGGAATATCCTTCCTAACTCAGATAAAAGCTTATACCGCAAAGTTAAACGGTATTTACACCAGTCCTATGGGAAGAAACCTTGTGTTCCCATACGTACATGTTTTTGATCACAGTGATCATGTTAAACAGAAAACAGTCTTTAAAATACGGCTATTAACCAACCAGGTTAACTACGTAAAAAAAGATGTTAAAATAAAAGGAATAGAATCCAATTTAAAAACCCCGGAGGTGATTAATAGGGTTAAAATTTTAATTGATTCTATGAAAAGAGAAATATGTCCAGCTCTACCAAATGCTTTCTGCGAAAGAAAGAAGCATACTGTAGATCTGCCATACACGGATGACTTGAGTGAGAAGAACATTCCCACAAAAGCCAGACCGATTCAGATGAGCCATGAGCTCATAAAACACTGTAATTCTAAAAAGAATTATTCAGCTTTCTATTCTTACAAGAACGCTGAAAAAGAAAGAGGAGTCTCGAGACTCGTGATAAACCATAAACTGCTTAACAAAGCGTTAAAATGGATTAGGTACCCGATACCTAGTAAAAAAGATTTATTGATGTCTTTTCAGGCAGCCATTAAGTCCTTAAGATATGTTCTCTGTCAAGGAACCAATAAACCAATCAATAGAGCCATTGAGTTCTCTGCTAAAATCCCGAGTAAGATTCCTATAGGAAGTCTTAGATACGTAGCAGATTTCATAAAAAGATTAGTCCAGAAAATTCCAGGTTTAGGAATCTCTAATCTAAAGACTTTTATGATAAAGTAAGTCTTTAACAGTCAGGCTAAAAACCATTGGATTTAGCATGAAAGGTCGGAAGGACCTATGCCGTCTTTCAGTGGAAGTAGCCAGAGAGTTCGTTAAGACAGATACCTCCTAAATAGGAAGTAATCTTCAGAAACAGTCAAACAATTTGATAAGAGTCAAAATTGTTTTCATATAGAGTACTATGTAGTACCAAAATAATTTGCTAATATTTTAAAAGAATAGACTGCAAAGCAGCCAAAGAAACTTTTCAAAAGGATTTAGTTTCAAAACAGATTTTGCAGGGAAATAATGAGGCCAGGATCCCAGGGCTTACGCCCAATGAGACCCCCTTTTCAGAATAAATTGGAAGAAAAAATGAAACAGCCTTTTGCAGAGAAAACTGCAGTTCCAATTCTTCATAAACCCAGTGGACAAAATAGGTTCACAGTATTGGGAGATCTCCCAATTATACCAGTCTCCTCTAAAAAGGGGAAGGAACAGGTTCAGCCGTTCAAGGCTACACCAAAGATCTGCCAGAGCGAGAGATTCTGAGATGGTTCCCGGAATCATACTCGAAGCGATTAAACGGAGGGCCTCTAAGAAAGAGATACCATTCCTATCCGTAAATGGGAATTTATCCATACCTGCACCTTGCGATAATGGCCTGGATAAACAAAGACGAAAATTTCAGGGTACAAGATTTGCTAAAACCCTGTTATACAGACCACCAGTATGTGGATACTCAAGACTCCCTGAAAACTAGGAAGTACTATGAGTTTATTTTAGTTGATACCGACTCCATAGAAGTCGAACACAAGTATTTTGATAAAACAGACGGAATTGAGTATTCCAAGTTTACTATTAAAAAGATTTTAAGTCCATTTAATTGGTATGTAGATCACCTACAAACCCAAATACCATTATCCAGGACTCATGGACCATGAGCCTATAATTGGTATGATTATAAGGATGCATGGTTCAACTTTCTGTATGTTAGGCCAAATACCCATACTTGGTTCATCAAATATGCAGAAGGGATTAAGGAGAAAGTTATTCCCAGATGGTTCTACGAATGGTGGAGCATCTTTGGAGGAAATTCACAGGTGGTAGCTTCAAGCTTCCAGGATAAGTATAAGAGTTTCCAAGAGGAACAACAAATTTCGACTTTACCAGAACATATTAAGTTATGCAAGTTCTTTTTTAATAAAAGAATTTCGTATATCATTAATTGGTCATTTGATATCCAGGAGATAAACAGGATCCGTTATTTAAGCAAGACCATCAGAATTAAAGGATGGAGCCCAAAACCGAGGAAGAACTTAAGGTAAAACCGGAAAGAAGAAGTCCATCTTCCTCAGAGAAACCTCACGTTAAATCGAAACGGAAGGAAGCTATTGTAAGCTGGCAAAATTGGAGGATGAAGAAGAAGTGGAATCCAACCACAGTGAAACAGATAATGGCGACATGCTCATTCCCCGAGGAATTGCACAAGCCTACGCAGATGCGTACCTCAGCAAATAACGACAACAGGTCCCTTCCAGAAAAGGACGTAAAGCAGGATGGCGACACTTGCCCTTTCAGAAAACTAAAGGACACTTGCCCCTTCAGATAAAGCAGAAAGCGACACTTGCCCCTTCGGAAAAGCAAGAGTCAGAAGTAAAGCAGATGGTGACATTTGCCCTTTCGCAAAAGCAAAAGGACAAAACCCATAAAGCAGATAGCGACATTTGCCTCTTCAGAAAAGAAAGAGCCAAAGACAGCGACATAAAGCAGAAAAAGACAAAGGACTTTAAAGCAGAAGAAGACGTTTGCCCTTTCGAAAAAGTAAAGGTCATGTAATCTTAGCCGTCCATTTGTTTTAAACAGAACCGTCCACGTGTTAGGACGAATAGTTTATTCGAGGCCTATTTAAGGCTCTCATTTGTAAACCTAGAAGGCATTCGGAAATACCCTCTCTCTCTCTCTCTTTCCTTGCCTGATCTTGTATCCCTCTCTCTCTTATGCTTTGAATAAAATTGTAAGTTTATTTTAAACTTAAATTATTTTCTTATGTTTTGAGTTTTAAATTCTAAGTTTTCGCATCTGTTTTAGTTATTCCGCTTTATTCACACTTTATGGTATCAACATCGTAATCCTTAAGCAACTCTAACCACCGTCTCTGTCGTAAGTTCAGCTCCCTCTGGCTGAAGATATACTGGAGGCTCTTGTGGTCTGTATAAATATCCACGTGAACCTCATACAAATAGTGCCTCCAGATCTTCAAAGCGTGAATCACGGCTGTCAACTCCAAATCATGGGTGGGGTAGTTCCTCTCGTGTTTCTTCAGCTGTCGGGATGCATATGCTATAACCCTGTCATGCTGCATCAACACACATCTCAACCCGATGCCTGACGCATCACAATACACGACATAACCATCTGGACCTCCGGAAGTAAGAACGGGGCGGTCGTCGGATCTCTTTCAAAGAATCGGAAACCCCGCCACAAGCATCACCACTAAAACTTGGCCGCTTCGAGTCGGCCTAGTCAATGGTGCGAAGATAGAAGCAAACTTCTCTACGAACGCCGATAATATCCTGCAAGGCCCGTAAATCTGCGAACCTCTGCCGAGTAGTAGGTCTAGGCCAAGTCACGCCTCGATCTTGGCGTATCCACTCGAATGCCATCACCCGGCAATATGCCCAAGAAACGCCATCAAGTCAACCAAAACTCACATTTGGAAAACTTGGCGTCTAATCACAGTCTGGAGAATCACAAGACGCCAAATGCTCTGCATGCTCCTGCTCTGAGCGAGAATAAACCAAGATATCATCAATGAACACTATCACAAACGTGTCCAAAAATGGTTTGAACACTCGGTTCATCAAATCCATGAATACCACGAGCATTGGTCAACCAAAAGACATGACCCGAACTCATAATGCCTGCAGGGTCTGAATGCGATCCTAGGGACATCCACCTCTCGACTTCGCACTGATGATAGCCCGATCGCAGATCAATCTTGGAGAAACATCTCGCACCTGCAGGGTCGAACAAATCATCAATCACGGGAAGGGTATCATTCTTAATGGTCACCTTGTTCACCGGTGCAGAATCAACACATGCGCGGCGTCGCCCTTCTTCTTCACGAACAATCTGGCGCTCCCGGGGAGAAACACTAGGCTGATGAAGCCCTTCTCCGGAAATCTCTGCCGATCCTTCACTCCCTCAACTCGGCGGTGCCATTCGTATGGCGGAATGGAAATAGGCGAGTGTCCGCAATATGTCAATACAAAACTCAATCTCCTCTCGGGAGGATACCGGAGGTCATCCGAAACACGTCGGGAACTCGTGACTCGAATCGATCAAAATCTGGTACGCGGCTTCAATTATCAAACACCCGAACGAGATGGTAGATATACCCTTCCGCACCATCTTCCTAGCCTTGAGGTAGGAAATAAACCTACCACCAGCGTCGATACTGCTCCTCACTCAACAACGGAACCGTACTACTCTCTCTGCGGTCTACATTGGCGTAGCGAAGCTAGCCAATCCATCCCATGATCACGTCGAAGTCAATCATCTCTAACTCTATCAAGTCGGCTGAGGTCCGACGCGTAAATGGTCACAGACAAGCTCTATATACCCGCCGAGCTACCATCAATCACCATCATGGCGTAGCTACCTCGAAAGGGTCTATGGACTCGTGCTCATCCCTATCCTACTAGCAACAAGGGAGATATATGGGGCCAGTAGAACCCGATCTATCAAGGCATACACATCAAACCCAGCGATAAAGTACTGGCGACATCGGTGAGGCCTCACGATCTGTCGGTGGACAAAGCATAAATGCGGTTCGAGGACCGCTAGAAGCGGGACCGCGCCACGACCTGCCGCGACCTGCCGGTCCACGAGTACCTTGCCCTCCGTGGCGAGTAATCTGTCGAGGATGAAGAAGACCGCGAAAGAACAGAGGTGACCCTACCATCAAGCCGCGCCTTGGTGGACAGCCTCGCATAGTGACCTGCGGCCCTGGCCCAATCAAACAAACTCGTAGCACCACAACTCCCGGTGGAATCTACGCGTCGGCCACCGGCGAGGTGGTCGATCGGCGATGCCTCTGCCGCTCGACGCGTCAAGTCCTGGGGCCCAGTCCGCCTCGAATATCTGGGCCTTGAGGGCGGCGCAGAGTGCTCGGGCTGGCCGTGGTGCAAATCTAGGCTCTGCCGAGGCCGCCACCACGATAGCCACCAAAAGACCTGCCGTCTGGTCTTCCTGCTGCTGTCAACCCGCGGTCTCTACGCCTCACATCCAAGAGCATGAGCTGCGTGCGGGTAATGTCCATACTACCGAGAGAAACACCGCACATGACTCGGCCATATATAGTCGTCAGCCCGGTGACATAGCGGTGCACCCTATCCTCCATATCTGCTACAATCTTTGGGACATATCGAGCCAATGAATCAAACTCGACATTGTACTCCACGACAAGGTCGTCCTCTGCCTCGATGGTAAAAATCTATCACCGCGCCTCCTCATCTGTGGAGGCAAGAAGTGAGTGAGGAAAGCCTCGAGAACTCATCCCAGTAGGCGGGACGCGTGCTCGCCGCGGGATCACGCCCATGAATCAAACCAATCGACTGCGGGATCACGCAGCCGATGCGAACCGCGTCACAGACTCTGTCTCTGAGGCCTTGATCACCCTCATGATCCTCTCGGCCGACGGATGAACTCCTGCGGATCATCCTCCGGCCTTGACCCGAAAAACTCTGGCGGGCTACAACTCAAGAAATCTCGCAGCCTCAAACTATCTGCCCTCGGGTGTACCACGGTGCGGCCGTGGGCTGAGCTGGAGGCTCGCCGCATCCAGCCTCTCTCCGTGTCGGGCCACAACTTTAGCCAATAGTCGGGCCATCTCCTTGTACCCTAACTCCTCCGCCCCAGGCTGTGGGACAGGAGGTGTGGGTACTGCGGTCTCTGCTGGGGCCGGCGGCGCCATAGAACTCGCCGTCTCTGGTATAGACTGGGCCTGAGCCCTCGTGACTCTGGGTGTCCTGCTAGCGACTCCGCCTTGCCGCCACGGGCGGGTTGCCTTCGTGGAGGCATAATCATACAGAAAGGAATACGTTAGAGGGTCCAACCTATAACACGCCTCTAAAGCACGATCTCGTAATGAGAAGAATGGAAACCAATCCTAAATATCTTATAGCCTCTCGATTATTGGTGTGGTGCACAACACACCGATAATCAAGACTTACTAGATACGATGCATAGACACTTTCCGAGGATTAATCGCTCGATACCACTTTTGTCACGACCCGTTCGGGGCGTGGATCGTGCCTCCGGCACCCAGTAGTCATACATCGAGTAATCGGCGGAAATATAAAGCAAGACATGAAACGCTTTATAAAATAAGACACGCTTTATGTGAGAAAACATCGCCTTTTCGGCATATATATATATAAACATGGTTTAGCGATTACATCAAACCTTTGTACAACATGACTCTGCACCTCTAAGGAAATATACAACTATGGCGGGACAGGGCCCGCCATACCTCGATACAAAACTATCTACAACAGGAGATCATACCCAAAAGTAGAGCCTCCTAAAAGATGGAGCTCAGACACCAACGTAGAGATCCTAAGAATGTGGATCTAGCACCTGATTGCCCTTACCTGCGGCATGAACGCAGCCCCCCGAAGGAGGTCAGTACAACAGGTACTAAGTATATGAAACTGTAAAATACTTAAATGAAACATATCATTTTAAAAAAAACAGTTTTGCAAGTATGTATGAAACAACTAGGAAACCGCATAGTGCACATCACAAACAAGAGCGTGATAGGTAAATCGAATAGTCTTTTCTAGGTGCGAATGATCGAAGCAGGCCAATTGCGTAGTATCACCATGCAAGCCTAATCCTCGACTCCGTAGTCGCATAGGCCAATCACATAGGCCCGCATAGGGTACATAACCCGCATCGAGGGTAGCTACTCCTCGGCATCGCCCCGACTCGTCGTCCGCAGCCACATAGACCGCGTGAGGTATAACCCGCACTAACACGGAACTCCGTAGCTCGCATAGGTCCTTGGACCCGCATGAGGTATTCTCGAATCATGGTCCTGCATCACTGAGTCTACCCGCGTCGGAGGCGCCTTAACCCCAGTTAATATGTCAAGAGGTGAGTGATGCTACACTAACCTAACAACTTATCGTTAAACAACATAAGCACAACAAGAATACTCTTTTTCACAAACGTTACAAGACACTAACACACATAGCATCATATCATGTCTATTTATCAAACCATCTTATTATTCTTTTCACAATTCAATATAAGTCCGTTATAAACACATAGGCAAACTGTTTCTTTTATCAATCTTAAGTGGTTATACTTAACTTCCCATAAGGCTAGTATAACTCTTAAGCTTCTGTTTTAAAAACCAATTAGTTCTCTTTAAAAATGATTCAAGATTCTTTTGAAATGCTTTCAGATCTTTATTATTGGGCTTAAGCGTGAGGCTTTCTTAGTAAGTGTTATTCGTGCTTAAGCGTGAGGCATTCTGTAAGTGTTATTCGTGCTTAAGCCAAAGACATTGCCGTAGTTATATATATTGTAAAATATCATGCTTTAGGAAGAATCACATACCTTCAATAAAACCACCGCCAAGTTGAATATGTCGCGCAGAGAGTCACCATAATAGTCACAGATATCTATCAAAGACTACTCAAGGTCATTCTAAACAGAGGGTTCACAATTCTACGGAAAGTCGGGCAGCACTTCCCTACCGGTGAGCTATATAAGTTCATGTGAAAACAATTCTATGTAAATACTGATTGATTATTCTTTTTTAAACCCCTACTGTGGTAACAGTTCAATTCTATTCTGATATTCTTCTAAGTATTTAATACTTATTCTTATACTACTACAGATGTATTCTCTAATTCAAAAGAGGTTAGGATTAGTTACCTCAGTAAGCCCAATAATATCCTAGAAAAGTCGCGCTGAGCAAGGTTTTGCTCTAAGTTGTATGCTAAGAAACCTTAGAAGTTCTTCACAACTTCTACTAAGTACTAAGGTATTTGGGCTAGGTATTTTGGGCATTATAACAATACAAGAAGGCAACTTTTCTACCAAGGGAGGGGGTAGGTTTTGGCTAGGCTAGGGGCCTCGGCCAAACTACTAGGCTAGAGGGGGTGTATTCGCCAAGGGCCTTCACATGAGGAGGGGAGGTGTTGGACGAAAAGGCTACAAGGGAGAGGAGAGGATTTTCAAGACTTGGAAAGATTTGTGGATGAAGAACTCTTCATCTCTAAGGGGGTATTTATAGGTCAAGAAGTGGCCAACCAATGGCCAAGATTAAGACAAGTGCAAGGCAAGTGTAGGGTGAGGATTAACTATACACAAATATCCTACCAACTCCTTGACTTGTGCACAAGGCACAAAAAACGTGTTCACCATAGTCCAAATCGTCCAAATGGACGATTTCAAGTCCATCAATTGGAGGGTGACAAGTGTCGCCCTCCCGTTGGTCCAAAATGTTTCGTCTCTCGGAAAAATCCGCAAAAATTAGAAATGGCATAGCCGGAATTTACCCTACGAAACATTCGTTTTGTGAGTTGTGCCCAAAAAAAACGTTTTGCCTAAACTTTAAGGCTAGACTTTTTGTACGTATTCCCTTACGTACGTACTCTGGAAATACGGGGTATAACAACCTTGTAGTATTCCAAGGTTACACTTATACTAAAAGCCCAGAAATACTATTATACTTCCCTTCAGTCACTAAACGAAACCCTAAGGAAAATCTTCACAGTTGGTTGAAGTATTAAGAAGAAGTTTCGTAGAACTTCTAAGGGTTGGTGGAGCGGGTTGGAGCACCCGGAGTAGGAGCTAAATATTGCTCAGGATCGACATTAAACTTGGATAATTTTGGGCTTACCGAGGTAAATAATCCTATCCTTCTATTGTAATTGGAAATTACATACTGTAGTTGTATAGAAATGAATATAAGATTCATAGAAGGGAATTGAACTGTAATAGAAGGATATTACAGAAAAGACTTGAATCAAATCACATCGAAGAATATTAAAGTAGAAGATTAAACTGTACTTACATAGAATTTGTATTCTGATGAACTTATAACCTTTATTGGTTGAATGTTCTGCGAGTAGCATGTACTACTTGGAAGGTGGACAAGGCTAGCCGGGTTATAGCCGTGGAGCGATTTGCTAATAGTCGATAATCGTCGCGAGGTATGTGATTCTTCCTATCCTCTTGAGCATGATATTTTAAAAGAATATATATATAGTACGGTAGACGTACGTGTGTTAACTGAATGTAGTTTTACGGCAATGTCTTTTGACTTAAGCCTGAATAATAAGAATCTTGAAGTATTTCAAAAGAATTAAGAATCCTTTTCGAAAGAAGAATAATACTTGGTTTGAAAGCTTAAGAGTTATACTAGCTTTATGGGAAGTTAGGTATAACGACTTAAGAGAGATAAAAAGAATGGTTTATTGATTTTAAGAAGTTAAGAGACTTGATATTAAAAGATAAGAGACTTGACTTAATTGAATTAATATGAATTTTGTTAAAAAGTGTGAAACCTCATTCGTGAGTAATGAGTACTTGGTTTTTAAAAGGAATAATGTTTCTTGATTTCGGAAATCAGAATAAGTATCGAACAAACCACTGCAGCGCTAATAAAGGGAAATGTATTGAATAATTAAGTATGATTAAAACCAGTAGAAACCTCCATCTGCATAGAAGCTAAGATGAGACAAAATGATATTATATTTCCTAGATCATGGCTGCTTTTATAAGATAGTTATAAACAAAGAATAACCTACTCACACATAAGGCTTATTGTTTTAAAGGGGAGTACGTTATTTGATTAAGACTATAAACTATGAAATCTTTCCAAACTAAAAGACGTGAGTATCTGAAATTAGGCAAACTTGAACTTTTGGAAAAGAATGTTGTTACTTGACGTTGTTCTAGAAAGTATAAGCCACTTGGTTAAAACAGTGTAAAGTACTTGATTTTAAAACATGAACGTATTTGGCACTACGGATAATAGTATCGAGTTGTTTTTACGTAAAAAGATGTCTTTTTGAAAGGATTAATGTGTGTAGTACTTTGGGTTAAAACCCGGATTTGTTGTAATAAAATAAGAGTCTATAAGTATGTTGAACTTGCCTATGTTTGTGGTAATAGCCTTTGTTGTGCAAGCGTTGTATTTCTGTGCTACCGCGTCTCTCGTTGGAGGGCCGGCTATCTGACTGATTAATGGACATACTGACACGATGGGTGGCCCACGGGTATGCTTCCATTAGAAGTGTGATGTTGTTACATGGACATGTCTGCACCGATGCAGAATTTCGGGGGCATACGGCCATGCGGCGGGTTAATCACCCGATATATTGTTATTGTTGTTACATGGACATGTCTGCACTGATGCAGAATTTTGGGGGCATGTGGCCATGCGGCAGGGTTGATCACCCGGTGTATTGGTATTATTGTTACATGGACATGTCTGCCGTCACGAATTCCGGGGGCATGTGGCCATGCGGCAGGGTTGATTACCCGGTACCTTGTTATTATTGTTGCATCCTGGGCATGTCTGCACCGATGGAGAATTCCGGGGGCATGTGGCCAAGATGCAAACATGATTGATGTTGTGGGCGTGAGACCCATAGTTATATTTGAGTGATGACTTTGAGGGCGTGAGTCCCTGACTTAACTGCGTTTATGATTGCGTACTGTATTTTGGTTATCATATATGTCTCCTGCTTTATATAGTGCATTATGATTTAACTACTGATTTTCGATTTCACAAACTTGGTACTGTTGTCGACCTCCGGGGGCTGCGTTCATGCGCGGTAGAGTACATCGGTTGTTGATCCTCGCTCTTAGGATCGCAGTTCAACGTTGGGAAGCTCCGTTCCTCCGGAGGCTTATATTTTGGTATGTTACCCTGAGTTGTAGGTTCTTATACATTCAGGAGTATGGCGGGGCCCTGTCCCGTCATGTTGTATAAAAACTCTTAGAGGTGCATGTAATCTTGTTGTAGGCGAGTTTGTAAGCGATAATCGTTCGGGTTTTTATGTATATATCTGAAGGCACTGTTTTGGTTGCTTTGTTTATTTATCATATCTCTTGTTTCATGTTTATGTTTTATTTCCGCTGATTTTCTCGATGTTGTATCACTAGGGTGCCCGGTAGGCACCGATCCGGGCCGGTTCGGTCGTGACAAAAGTGGTATCGAGCGATTAATCCTCGGAAAGTGTCTACTGACCGTGTCTAGTAAGTCTTGATTATCGATGTGTTGTGCACCACATCTATAATCGTGAGGTCGCATGACATTTAGGATTGGTTTCCATTCTTCTCATTCCGAGATCGTGCCTTAGAGAGTTGTGTTGTAAGTTGGACCCTCGACGTATCTCATTTTACGATTATGCCTCGCGCAAGGCAACCCGGCCCCAGATGGGCAAAGCGGCCGGAGGCTGCTAGTAGGATACCGAGTACGAGCGCGAGCGTCGATGCACGAGATTGTGCTTGACGGCGAGTTTTGCGATGCCGCCCCAACAGAGTTTAGAGCGCGGTGGGCGATGAGACAACATGCACGAGCCTCCGGTCCACGGCACAGGCGAGAAGAGATGGGTTACAAGGAGATGGCACGATTGCTAGCCGAGATTGTGGCGGACATGAGGATAAGTGGGCCGCGGCGGTTCGATGGTACCCATGGTTCAACCAAGATCGGATAGTTTGATGCTACGGGACTTCCGAGTTGTAGCCGCGAGTTCTACGGTCGAGGCACGAGGATGATCCGCAGAGTTCATCCGAAGCGATTCTGACGGATAATGAGGGTAATCAAGGCTTCGGAGACCGAGTCAGTGGTCTTAGGTTCGCATCGGCTGTGTGATACTGCAGTCGACTGGTTTGATTCGTGGGAGCTTGTCACGACCCGAACCCGGGCCCGTGACTGGTGCCTTACCCCGGGCACCCTAGTGATACAACATCAGAGAAAACCAGCGGAAATAAAACTTAAACATGTAAAATAGACATGGATTAAGATGAAAGAAAATAGGCCAACCAAAACGGTTGCCTTTCAACATATATATATAAACATTTGAGCGATTTACAATCCTTACAACCCCGCCCACAACAAAGGTTACTCTGCACCTCTAAGATTTATACAACAACTATGACGGACGGGCCCCGCCATACCACGAATGTACAAGGACCTACTGCACTCGTGGTAACATACAAAGATAAGCCTCAGAAGGCGGAGCTTCCCAAGACGAAATGAGATCCTAAACGCGGATCGGCGGTAGGTGTACTTACTGCGGCATGAACGCATCCCCGAAGGAGGTCGAGACAACAAGTACCAAGTATGTGAAATCGTAAAATCGTAAATGAAATCATAATAGTCTATATAAAGCGGGAGACATGTATGATAACCAAACTACGATTCACAACATAAAAGCGATTATGTCAAGTCGTGACTCACGCCTCAAAGTCATCCTCACGCCGTGGAACTTCTTCCTCACCGCCGATCTAGGTACAAATCATGTGATACGTATAACATGTCTCGGCCCATCTTATGGACCCGATATAGAAAGCGTGTGGGATACATTCGGTTCATCCCATGAACCGTGGTCGAGTGAAATACATTCGGATGAGCCGGTAGTCGAGTGAAATACATTCCGGATGAGCCGGTAGTCGAGTGAAATACATTCCGGATGAACCTGGTCGAGTGAAATACATTCCGGATGAACCGTAGTCGAGTGAAATACATTCCGGATGAAGCCGTGGTCGAGTGAAATACATTCCGGATGAACCAGTGATCGAGTGAAATACATTCCCGGATGAACCGGTAGTCGAGTGAAATACATTCCCGGATGAACCGGTAGTCGAGTGAAATACATTCCCGGATGAACCGGTAGTCGAGTAGAACACAATACTTGCACAACAAGGCCATAACACGTAACATGGTCAAGTTTCATAACAACAAGCATAGGCAAGTTATACACAACTCAAGGTACTTTCATTTTATGTCAAAGTCCGGATTTTAACCCTAAAGTACTACGTACGTTAAATTCCTTTTAAGAGATTCATTCCTTTTATAAAAGTCACCCGATACCCGTAGTATATAAAAATGTGTGACTTATATCTTTTAAGTAAACCAAAACAACTTCCATACTTTCCTTTTTAAAACCAATTAAGGCAATACCATGCCTTCTCTTTAGACCAAAACGCTTCTCTTTTTAAAGTCAAGTTACCACATTAAAACCAATGATAAAACCCTTCTTTTGTTTTCATAAATTCGTTATAACCCAACTTCCCATAAAGCTTGTTATAACACTTTATGTTTTAAACCATTTTAAGACAACACAATGCCCTTCTTTTCCCAAAAGTTCCAGTTTGCCTAATTTCAATTACGCAAGTCTCTTTTTAGAAAGTTTCATAGTTCAATGTCTTAATCTCTTTTTAAAACAATTGAGTAACATATGCCATAGGCGAGTAGGTTATTCTTGTTCATAATCAATCTTATTAAGCAGCCATGATCTAGAAAATGTAATATCATTTTGTCTCATCTTAGCTTCATGCGGATGGAGGTTTCTCTTGGTTTTAATACTTCATTATTCAATACATTTTCCTTTATTAACGCTGCAGTGGTTTGTCGATACACATTCTGATTTTCGAAATCAGTAAAACATTATTCCTTTTAAAAACCACATACTCATTACTCACGAATGAGGTTTCACACAAAACTTATATTAATTCACTTAAGTTAAGTCTCTTATCTTATAAGATCAAGTCTCTTAACTTCTAAAATTAGTAAACCATTTTCTTTACCTCACTTAAGACGTTATACCTAACTCCCCATAAAGCTAGTATAACTCTTTTTAAAACCTTTTAAAAACCAAGTGTTACTCTTCTTTCAAAAATGGTTTCTTAACTCTTTTGAAATACTTCAAGATTCTTATTATTCGTGCTTAAGTCAAAAGACATTGCCGCATAACCACGTTCAATTAGCACACGTACGTCTACCGTACTATAAATTATTCAGGCTTAAGTCAAAAGACATTGTCGTACTATACATATCTTCCTTTAAAATATCATGCTCAAGAGTATAGGAAGAATCACATACCTCGCGACGATTTATCGACTATAAGCAAAACGCTCACGCTATAACGGCTATCCTGGTCCACCTTCTAAGTAGCCCATGCTACTTGCGAACATTCAACCAATAAAGGTTATCGATCTCAGTATTGTCACACCCGGAATTAGGGCCGTGGTAGTGCCTTACCCCGGGCACCCTAGTGACACAACATCAGAGAAAATCAGCGGAAAATAAAACTTTAAACATGAAATGAGAGACATGATAATAAAACAGGTCAACCAAACTGTTACCTTCCAATGATATACATATTACAACTTTTTTCAAAACGAACAGTTTAATCCCTTTTTACAAAACCACCTTGCGATTACTACATGCACTTAAGATTTACAACAACTATGGCCGGACGGGGCCCGCCATACCACAGAATGTACAAGAACCTACAACTCGGGAACACATACCAAAGATAAGCCTCGAAGGAACGAGCTTCGATATCTTTGAAAGGTGATCTGAGCGGGGATCGGCGACGATGTACTTCTACTGCGGCATGAGCGGCCCCGAGGTCGATCTGACAGTACAGTATGTGAAGCAAGAAAAGGCGTAAATGAAATCATAATAGTCTATAAAAGCGGGAGACATGTATGATAACGGATGAAATCGTGACCACGCCCATCTCGTGGGACTCGGTGTAAAATCGGATGTGATCGTGACCACCGCCCATCGTGGGACTCGGTGTAATATCGGATGAAATACGTGACCACCTGCCCATCTCGTGGGACTCGGTGTAATATCAAATGGAATACGTGCCTGCCCATCTCGTGGGACTCGGTGTATAATCAAATGGAATACGTGCATTGCCCGTCTCGTGGGACTCGGTGTAGAATCGCTCATAACAAATCAACCGCCCTCCAGAGAGCGGTAACCGCGAAATACCACACTTGCACAACAAGGGCTATCATCACAAGCATAGGCAAGTTTCACAACAACAAGCATAGGCGAGTTTCACAACAACAAGCATAGGCAAGTTTCACAACAACAAGCATAGGCAAGTTTCACACAACTCAAAGTACTTTCATTTTATGCCAAAGTCCGGTTTTAACCTAAAGTACTACGTCGTTAAATACCTTTTAAGAGATCCGCTTCTTTCACCTAAGTCACACAATACCCGTAGTATTAGAATGACCAACGTTCCTTTTCAAAAGTCAAGTAACAACATTCTTTTCCTAAGTTCCGTTTGCCTAGTTTCAATTACTTAAGCTTCTCATTTTCAAATGGTTTCATAGTTCATAAACTTAATCACTTGATTTCTTTTAGAACGATTGAGTAATATATATCTTACGTGAGAGTAGGTTATTACGGTTTTACAACATTCTTATTACAAAGACCATGATCTAGAAAATGTAATATCATTTTGTCTCATCTTAGTTTCTATGCGGATGGAGGTTTCTCTTGGTTTTAATACAAGACTTCATTTATTCAATACATTTTCCTTTTATTAACGCGGTGGTTTGTCGATACACATTCGATTTCAAATCGGTAACACATTATCCTTTAAATAAAACCAAGTACTCATTACTCACGAATGAGGTTTCACATAAACATCCACATTAAAACAAATAAGTTAAGTCTCTTATCTTATAAGATCAAGTCTCTTAACTTCTAACATCAATAAACCATTTTCTTTACCTCTCTTAAGACATTATACCTAACTCCCATAAAGCTAGTATAATTCTTTTAAAATCTTTAAAACCAAGTGTTACTCTCCCTACAAAACGAGGTATAAATCTATTTAAATACATCAAGTACTTTATTATAACAAGCCATGTATAATGCACATAAGTTACCTTTTAAATCCACAAAGTATTTTCTTACCTACATAAAGTCGTTATAACCAACTTCCCATAAAGCCGTTATAACACTTTATGTTTCAAACTAATCAAATACATTAAACACGTATGCGTCACGTACTACATAGTTACACACATATCATGCTAGAAGAGATAGTAAGAGGTTCACATACCTCGCGACGATTATCGACGATAAGCAAAAAGCTCAATACTATAACGCACTAGCCCTTTCCACTCGCCGAGTAGAATACGCTACTCTTAGTACTTTCACCTATAAAGGCCACAAACGTCTATTAAATCTTAAACACAAGTTTTCATCTTTCTACGTAAAATTCGGCGACTCCCCGCAACAGCGTTAATCTCTCTCTATCAGTAGCTACCAAGCCAACCGAGGGGTTTGCACGCCTAACCGGGCGTGTACAATTCTACTTCACGAATGCTACACAAGTCTCATATGTCTGATCTATGTGATTACTGATTCGATTCTCTCATTTAAATTCGTGCTTAAGTCGCAAGACATTGCCGTAAGTATTATTCAGCTTAAGTCAAAAGACATTGCCGCACAATTATAACGTTCAGTTCTATATATAGTATACTTCAACTATATATTCCTACAACATGTAATTTCCAATTACAATAGAAGGTCATGAGTGTTTACCTCGATAAGCCCAAAATTATCCGAGATAAAAGTCGATCTGAGCAAGGTTTAGCTCTACTCAGTGCGCTCCAAAATGCTCCAAGAAACCCTTAGAAGTGTCTACACAACTTCTACTTAATACTTCAACTACGGTGAAGATTTTTTCTAGGGTTTCGTTTTTTAGTGTGAGGGAAAGTATAATGGTATTTTACTGGCTTGTATAAGTGTAACCTTGGGAATACTACAAGGTATTTGGGCAAGGTATTTGGACATAATAACAATACTAGGAGAGTATTTCTATACCACAACAAGGGGTATTTATACGAGACAACTAGGCTGGGGGTACCCATAGGCTAGGAGCACCACAAAGGGAGGAAGCTCTCGGCCAAGCTCTCAAAGGGGAGGACTTTTGGACGATTTCAAGACAAGAGGGAGGAGTATTTGAGACTTAGATAGATTGCTCAATTTGGATGAAGAAAGTTCATCAACTAGAGGGTATTTATAGGTCAGTGAAGGCCAACCAATGGCGAGATGAAGACAAGTGTGGTGCAAGTGTAGGGCTAGATTTCCACCATGTGTACCTTATCCATCTACCACCAACTTGCACAAATATCCTACCTACCACATGCCCCCTCGGCCAAGCTTTACCGCCACCACTTCCAATGTGAGGTGACACTTGTCACCCTCCGTTGGTCCAAAATGTTTCGCCTCTCGGAAAAATCCGCAAAATTAGAAATGACATAGCGGAATTTTCCTACGAAAGCGTGGAAACGTTTCGTCGAAAACGACTCAATCGGGTGTTGTGTACAAATTTGAAACTAGCCAACCTTTAGGCTTAAATTATTATCGTGCGCCTCACGCATATACTGCGGAAATACGGTATAACATTCTCCCCTCCTTAGAAACATTCGTCCCGAATGTTGCTTCTCGAAACAGATAACGAAGAAGTTCCTTCAACAAGTTGTCAAAGCCACACCTGGCCACGTAATAACACACGTTCTCTTCCCTTCTTACTCGTCGTGCCCTCCTCGAACACTTGAACTCTTCTAGTATACGTACCACACTTCAGTCATCGCTTTAGTTCCAAAACTTTGGAGTCACTACCTCCAACTTGGTCATCTTACTAACCGCAATCTCCCTTGAGGCCATTCCCGGCCTTTACGATCCGCTTCTGGTCGAACATAAACACGAAATCATACGACGGTCATCTAAACTTGGGCCTAGCACCCTCGTGACCCTACCACCTGGCGGGACCACCCAGAGCTGACCCTATTTTGAAACCGGCCGCGGGTTGGCCCTCAACATGGCCCCAACCCGATCCACTTACGCATCACGCTCTTGTTCCCGATCCGAACAATCTTACCTAAGCAGTCGCGAAAGCTACCACTTCCATTTCACACTTCCCAGGGACTTACCCTTTTCACTAACCAGGTTTCTAAATCACTTTTTAGCACACAGCTATCCAAACATAACACTAAACACATCAACAACATCAATACATACAAAACTCTAGAGGGTTAGGGATATACCTGAATCTACCGCTCCTCTCTAATCATAGGCACGCCTGCGGTATGCATGTATGAAAGGCGATGAACACGCCATCGATCCGGTGGTGAGTCATTCTGTTTGCATCCTTCCTACTAGGGCGATTTCGTCACATGGCCACGGCGGCGCAGGAAAAACAAGCACCGATAAAAAAGCGACATTCCCGGGATGGCGTTTGCCACATCGTGCACCGAGGAAAACTCGAACGTGGCTAGAACCCGTATATATCGTGAACGAAGCCTTGGAGCTCGACCAGCTCGAATACCACTGAGCGTCCCGGCGGCGCGGAGGACCACTGCATCTTGGCGGAGGTACATCACTAGCTCTTCTTGAGGCGGTCCGCCTTGAAAGCTACCAAAGGACCTGCTGTTGCGCCTCTTCTGGCGATCTCGGCCATTCCGTCGACTCTCCGTGCCTCGCATCCTAGTGCATGAGCTGCGTGCGGGCAATGTCCATGCCCGGTGAAGGGCTACCCGAACAAGCCTGCGCCAGTACTCATCCGGCCCGGTGGCGTAGCGGTGTACTCATCCTCCATATCGGCTACTAACGCGAGGGCGTCGCCAATGAGTCGAACTCCATATTGTACTCCCGACCGTCGTCCGTTCTGCGTAACACCAAAAATCTGCGCGAGCCCTCGCCATACGTGGAGGCAAGAAATGTGCAAGAAATGCCGCCGAGAACTCGTCCCAAGCTGCTGAGCGCATGCTCACCTCGGGACGATTCCACGAATCAAACCGATCGCGATGTCGCGCGCGGCCGATGCGAACCGAAGGTCACCTCGGTCTCGAAGCCTTGATCACTCTCATGATCGCAGAATCGGATGAACTCCTGTGGATCATCCTCGTGCCTCGACCCATAGAACTCTGGCGGTGCGGCTCGAGAAAGTCCGTAGCCTCAAACTATCTCGCTCGGGGTGAACTACGGGTGCTCTTGGGTGAGCTGCTGCGTCCAACCTATCCTCATATCGCCACGACCACGGCGATGGCGCCATCTCCTTGTACCCATCTCATCTGCTCCAGTGTGGGGTGGAGGCTCAGTCTTGTGGTCTCGGTGACCATCGCTGCGGCTCTAAACTCTTTGGCGGCGTCACGAAACCCGTGTCGGGCTTGTCTCAGTCTTGGCCGGGCTGCGCCTCGTACTCCTCTGTATCCCACTAGCAGCCCGCCTTTGCCTTGCTGTCTGAGTGCAGGTTGCTTACGCGGAGGCATAAGCGGTAAAATGAAATACGTCGGAGGGTACAACTTATCACACGGCTCTAAGGCACGATCTCAGAATGAGAAGAAATGGAAACCAATCCTAAATGTCCTATAGCCTCCTGATTATAGATGTGGTGCACAACACACCGATAATCAAGACTCTACTAGACACGGTCTGTAGACACTTTCCGAGGATTAACTGCTCTGATACCACTATGTCACACCCGAATTCGGGCGTGGTCGTGCCTTACCCCGGGCACCCTAGTGACACAACATCAGAGAAAATCAGCGGAAAATAAAACTTTAAACATGAAATGAGAGACATGATAATAAGACAGGTCAACCAAACGGTTACCTTCCAATGATATACATATTACAACTTTTTTCAAAACGAACAGTTTAATCCCTTTTACAAAACCACCTTGCGGTGCTCTGCACTCTAAGATTTACAACAACTATGACGGACGGGGCCGCCATACCACGAATGTACAAGAACCTACAACTCGGGAACACATACAAAAGATAAGCCTCCGAAGAGCAGACTTCCCGATATCTTTGAAAGGTGATCCTAGAGCGGGGATCGGCGGACGATGTACTTCTACTGCGGCATGAGCGGCCCGAAGAGGTCGATCTGACAGTACCAAGTATGTGAAGCGATAAAACAAATGAAATCATAATAGTCTATAAAAGCGGGAGACATGTATGATAACGGATGAAATCGTGACCGCCCGTCTCGTGGGACTCGGTGTAAAATCGGATGTGATACGTGACCGCCCATCTCGTGGGACTCGGTGTAATATCAGATGAAATACGTGACCCTGCCCATCTCGTGGGACTCGGTGTAATATCAAATGGAATACGTGCCCCTGCCCATCTCGTGGGACTCGGTGTATAATCAAATGGAATACGTGCCCCTGCCCATCTCGTGGGACTCGGTGTAGAATCGTTCATAACAAATCAACCGGCCCTCGAGAGACGCGGTAACACAGAAATACCACACTTGCACAACAAGGGCTATCATCACAAGCATAGGCAAGTTTCACAACAACAAGCATAGGCAAGTTTCACAACAACAAGCATAGGCAAGTTTCACAACAACAAGCATAGGCAAGTTTCACACAACTCAAAGTACTTTCATTTTATGCCAAAGTCGGGTTTTAACCTAAAGTACTACGTCGTTAAATACCTTTTAAGAGATCCGCTTCTTTCACCTAAGTCACACAATACGTAGTATTAGAATGACCAACCCACGTTCCTTTTCAAAAGTCAAGTAACATTCTTTTCCTAAGTTCCGTTTGCCTAGTTTCAATTACTTAAGCTTCTCATTTTCAAATGGTTTCATAGTTCATAAACTTAATCACTTGATTTCTTTTAGAACGATTGAGTAATATATATCTTACGTGAGAGTAGGTTATTACGGTTTACAACATTCTTATTACAAAGACCATGATCTAGAAAATGTAATATCATTTTGTCTCATCTTAGTTTCTATGCGGATGGAGGTTTCTCTTGGTTTTAATACAAGACTTCATTTATTCAATACATTTTCCTTTTATTAACGCTGCGATGGTTTGTCGATACACATTCGATTTCCGAAATCAAGAACACATTATCCTTTAAATAAAACCAAGTACTCATTACTCACGAATGAGGTTTCACATAAACATCCACATTAAAACAAATAAGTTAAGTCTCTTATCTTATAAGATCAAGTCTCTTAACTTCTAACATCAGTAAACCATTTTCTTTACCTCTCTTAAGACATTATACCTAACTCCCCATAAAGCTAGTATAATTCTTTTTAAAACCTTTAAAACCAAGTGTTACTCTCCCTTCAAAACGATTTATAAATCTTTTGAAATACATCAAGTTCTTTATTATAACAAGCCAGTTATAATTCACATCAGTTACCTTTTAAAACCACAAAGTATTTTCTTACCTACATAAAGCTGTTATAACCAACTTCCCATAAAGCCGTTATAACACTTTATGTTTCAAACTAATCAAATACATTAAACACATGTACGTCTACCGTACTACATAGTTACACACATATCATGCTAGAAGAGATAGGAAGAGGTTCACATACCTCGCGACGATTATCGACGATAAGCAAAAAGCTCCAAGTACTATAACGCACTAGCCCTTTCCACTCCTCGAGTAGAATACGCTACTCTTAGTACTTTCACCTATAAAGACCACAAACGTCTATTAAATCTTAAACACAAGTTTTCATCTTTCTACGAAAATTCGGAAGACCTCCCCATGCAGCGTTAATCTCTCTCTATCGAGGCCGCTACCAAGCCAACCGGGGTTTGCACGCCTAACGGACGTGTACAATTCTACTTCACGTAATGCTACACAAGTCTCATGTCTGATCCTATGTGATTACTGATTCGATTCTCTCATTTAAATTCAGCTTAAGTCGCAAGACATTGCGTAAGTATTATTCGAGCTTAAGTCAAAAGACATTGCACAATTATAACGTTCAGTTCTATATATAGTATACTTCAACTATATATTCCTACAACATGTAATTTCCAATTACAATAGAAGGTCATGAGTGTTTACCTCGATAAGCCCAAAATTATCCGAGATAAAAGTCGATCTGAGCAAGGTTTAGCTCTCTCTACTCATGCGCTCCAAAATGCTCCAAGAAACCCTTAGAAGTGTCTACACAACTTCTACTTAATACTTCAACTACGGGTGAAGATTTTTCTAGGGTTTCGTTTTGGTAGTGAGGAAAGTATAATGGTATTTTCTGGCTTGTATAAGTGTAACCTTGGGAATACTACAAGGTATTTGGGCAAGGTATTTGGACATAATAACAATACTAGGAGAGTATTTCTATACCACAACAAGGGGTATTTATACGAGACAACTAGGGTGGGGTACCTGCTAGGAGCACCATGAGGGGAGGAAGCTCTCGGCCAAGCTCTCAAGGGAGGACTTTTGGACGATTTCAAGACAAGAGGAGGGAGTATTTGAGACTTAGATAGATTGCTCAATTTGGATGAAGAAAGTTCATCAACTAGAGGGTATTTATAGGTCAAGTGAAGGCCAACCAATGGCCAAGATGAAGACAAGTGTGGTGCAAGTGTAGGGCTAGATTTCCACCATGTGTACCTTATCCATCTACCACACCAACTTGCACAAATATCCTACCTACCACATGCCCCCCCTTTCGGCCAAGCTTTACCGCCCACCACTTCCAATGTGAGGGTGACACTTGTCACCCTCCCGTTGGTCCAAAATGTTTCGTCTCTCGGAAAAATCCGCAAAAATTAGAAATGACATAGCCGGAATTTTCCTACGAAAGTGGAAACGTTTCGTCGAAAAACGACTCCAATCGGGTGTTGTGTACAAATTTCGAAACTAGCCAACCTTTAGGCTTAAATTATTATACGTACGCCCTCACGTACATACTCTGGAAATACGGGGTATAACATGTATAAACAGTCCTATGTAAGTACAGTTTAACTTCTACTTATATTCTTCTGAAGTGATTTCAGTTCAAGTCTTTTCTGTAATATCCTTCTATTACAGTTCAATTCTCTTCTATGAATCTTATATTCATTTCTATACTACTACAGTATGTAATTTCCAATTACACTAGAACGACAGTAGTATTTACCTCGATGAGCCCAAAATTATCCAAGTATAAAGTCGCTCCTGAGCAACGTTTAGCTCCTACTCCGAGTGCTCCAATCCGCTCCAAACAACCCTTAGAAGTTCTACGCAACTTCTATTAAACACTTCAACCGACTATGAAGGTTTTCCTTAGGGTTTCGTTTAGTGGCTAAAGGAAAGTATAATAGTATTTTCCGGGCTTTTCGTATAAAGGGTACTTTGGAAAGTACTACAAGGTATTTGGCTAAAGTATTTGGGCATTATAACAATACTTGGAGAGTATTTCTATACCACAAAAAGGGGGGTATTATACGAAAAACAACTAGGCTAGGGGGGGTACCCCACGGCTAGCACCACAAAGGGGGAGGGGGAGGCCCTCGGCCAAGCCTCACTCAAGGGGGGAAGACTCTTTGGACGAGAACTACACAAGAGGGGAGGGAGTATTTGAGACTTAGAAAGATTGCTCAAGTTTTGGATGAAGAAAGTCTTCAACTTAGAGGGGTATTTATAGGTCTAGCAATGGCCAACCAATGGCCTAGATGAAGACAAGTGTGGTGCAAGTGTAGGGCTAGATTTTAACTATGTGGACCTTATCCATCTACCACACCAACTTGCACAAATATCCTACCTAACCCAAGGCACAAAAAACGTGCCCTTGACTAGCCTTTGCCGTCCACTTGCTTCCAATGTGAGGGTGACACATGTCACCCTCCCGTTGGTCCAAAATGTTTCGTCTCTCGGAAAAATCCGCAAAAATTATTAATGACACAGCCGTAATTTTCCCTACGAAAGCTGTGGAAACGTTTCGTCGAAAAACGACTCTAATCGGGTGTTGTGTACAAATTTCGAAACCTGCCTAACTTAAGGCTCAAATTTATATACGTACGCCCTCACGTACATACCCTGGAAATATGGGGTATAACATTCTCCCCTCCTTAGAAACATTCGTCCCGAATGTTCCTTCTAAGCCTCAAAACAAACATGCGCCAGTATAGTCTTCACTACTATACTTACGAGAACAATCCTGCCACACCTGGCCACAGAAACACCCGCGCAAATACTTACATCCAAGTCCACGAGGAAACACCTCTAACATCACAAACTTTTATCACTTTGCCGCGAGGTTCTAGTGTCACTCCAGCGACCCAACAAATGGTACCGGACTGCATGCTATCCCTGAGGTCTAAAATATACATCCTTCGCACCTTCTCCCTTCACAAGAAATGATCATATCTATGCTCGCAATACATGCTCGCCTCTACCCTTACTCGTCGTACTCTTCTCGAACACTTGAACTCTTCTAGTATACGTAACACACTTCAGTCAACGCTTCTGTTTCCAACCCTTGGAGTCACTACCTCCAAACTTGGTCATCTTACTAACCTCACTTTCCTCTAAGGCCATTCCCGGCCTTCACGATCCGCTTCTGGTCGAACATATCCACGAACTCTTACGATGGTCATCTAAACTTGGGCCTAGCACCCTCGTGACCCTACTACCCGGCGGGACCACCCACCCCACCTCGAAACAGGCCGCGGGTTGGCCGTCAACATGGCCCCAACCCGACTTATTTAACGCATCACGCTCTTGTTTCCCGATCCGGAACAATCTTACCTCTACAGGTCATGAAATCTACCACTTCCATTTCACATTACCCAGGGACTTATCACACAATACATTCTATGCATAAAATGCACTCCGACAAGGATCACTTGCAAAAACTTGTACTCAAGACGGCCTTACATCTAAGGTCTCAACTGTAATATTCTAAGGTTCATCATTTTCTTACCCCCAGGCTTACCCTTTTTCACTAACCAGGTTTCTAAATCTCATTTTAGCACAAAGCTACCCGAACATAACACTTAACACATTATCGTAACATTAAAACATACAAGTCTCTAGAGGGTTGAGGATATACCTGAACCTACCGCTCCACTCTAATCATAGGCACGCCTGCGCGTATGCAGTAGAAAGCGATGAACACGCCATCGATCCGCAGGCTGCGCCAAGCCGCGGTACCTCTCCTATAAGCACGATCTCGTCACATGGCCTCGACGGCGCAGTGAAACAAGCACCGCAAAGACGACATTCCCGGGATGATGTTTGCCACATCGCACACCGAGAGGACATGAATCCTGGCGGCTAGCACTCACGTATACCGTGAACGAAGCCCCGAGCTCGACCAGCCTCGAATACCTCGAACGTCACGAAGGCGCGGAGGACCACTCTGTCTTGGCGGTACATAACTAACTTTCTTCGAGGCGGTCCGCCTCGAAAGTTACCAAAGGACCTGTTTGTCACGGCCTCTTCTCGCGATCTCGGCCATTTCGCCGACCTCTCCGTGCCTCACATCCTAGTGCATGAGCTTGCATGCGGGCAATGTCCATGCCCGGTGAGAGCTACACCGTCAAGCCTCGCAAGTAATCATCTAGCCCGTGACGTAGCGGTGTACTCTGCTCTCCATATCGCCTACTACTGGGACATACCGAGCTAACGAGTCGAACTCACATTGTACTCTCTAACCGCCCGCCCGCCCCGCTTAACGTCAAAAATATGTCGGCCCGCCCTCATCCGTGGAGGCAAGAAGTGTGCAAGAAATGCCTTTGAGAACTCGTCCCATATAGCCGGAAGTGCATTCTCTCCCGACAGCCTCCACGCGAATCAAACGATCATGCGGTATCACGCACCGATGCGAACCTAGGACCACCGACTGTATCCGATGCCTTGATCACTCACGACCCAGAATCGCCGGATGAACTCCTCGCGATCATCCTCGTGCCTCGACCCATAAAACTCGGGCGTTACACCTCGTAAAAATCCCGTAGTCTCAAACCGCTCGCCGGGGTGAACTATGGGTGCTATCGACTGAACTGCCGATCCAAATTTATCCTCATATCTCGCCACGACTCGCCAAGAATCGCCATCTCCTTGTACCCCATCTCATCTCGCTTCCAGTGTGGGACTAGAGGCTCGTGCATCAGAGTCTCAGCAGCCCACCGCCGCGCTCTAAACTCTTTGGCCGGGCGGGCGCTAAACCCGCTGGAAGCACTGCTCTCATCACCGGGCTTGCGCTCGCATTCTCTCAGTATCTCACTAACAGCTCCCTCGACTGCCTTGTCCATCTGGGCCTGGGTTGCCTTACGCGGAGGCATAACTAGTAAAGGAAAGGAATACGTCAGAGGGGTCCAACTTATCACACAGCTCTAAGGCACGATCTCAGAATGAGAAGAATGGAAACCAATCCTAAATTTCCTATAGCCTCCTGATTATAGATGTGGTGCACAACACACCGATAATCAAGACTCTACTAGACACGGTCTGTAGACACTTTCCGAGGACTAACTGCTCTGATACCACTTTTGTCACGACTCGAACCCGGGCCCGTGACTGGTGCCTTACCCCGGGCACCCTAGTGATACAACATCAGAGAAAACCAGCGGAAATAAAACTTAAACATGTAAAATAGACATGGATTAAGATGAAAGAAAATAGGCCAACCAAAACGGTTGCCTTTCAACATATATATATAAACATTTGAACAAGCATAATCTTACAACCCCGCCCACAACAAAGGCTACAAACCTCTAAGATTTATACAACAACTATGACGGACAGGCCCCGCCATACCCTCGAATGTACAAGGACCTATGCACTCGTGGTAACATACCAAAGATAAGCCTCCGAAGGGACGGAGCTTCCCAAGACGCTGAAATGAGATCCTAAACGCGGATCGACAATGGTACTTCTACCGCGGATGAACGCAGCCCCAAGGAGGTCAAGATAACAAGTACCAAGTATGTGAAATCAGAAAATATCAGAATGAAATCATAATAGTCTATATAAAGCAGAGACATGTATGATAACCAAACTACGCTCACAACATAAAAGCGATTATGTCAAGTCGTGACTCACGCCTCAAAGTCATCCTCACGCCCGTGGAACTTCTTCCTCACCGCCGATGCCTAGGTACAAATCATGTGATACGTATAACATGTCTCGCCCATCTTATGGACCCAGATAGAAACGTGTAGGATACATTCCTGTTCATCCCATGAACCTAGAGTCGAGTGAAATACATTCTGATGAACCAGAGTCGAGTGAAATACATTCGGATGAACCTGAGTCGAGTGAAATACATTCGGATGAACCGTGAGTCGAGTGAAATACATTCCGGATGAACCGTAGTCGAGTGAAATACATTCCGGATGAACCGTAGTCGAGTGAAATACATTCCGGATGAACCTGAGTCGAGTGAAATACATTCCGGATGAACCTAGAGTCGAGTGAAATACATTCCCGGATGAACCGGTAGTCGAGTAGAACACAGTACTTGCACAACAAGGCTATCACACGTAACATGGTCAAGTTTCATAACAACAAGCATAGGCAAGTTATACACAACTCAAGGTACTTTCATTTTATGTCAAAGTCCGGATTTTAACCCTAAAGTACTACGTACGTTAAATTCCTTTTAAGAGATTCATTCCTTTTATAAAAGTCACCCGATACCCGTAGTATATAAAAATGTGTGACTTATATCTTTTAAGTAAACCAAAACAACTTCCATACTTTCCTTTTTAAAACCAATTAAGGCAATACCATGCCTTCTCTTTAGACCAAAACGCTTCTCTTTTTAAAGTCAAGTTACCACATTAAAACCAATGATAAAACCCTTCTTTTGTTTTCATAAAGTCGTTATAACCCAACTTCCCATAAAGCTTGTTATAACACTTTATGTTTTAAACCATTTTAAGACAACACAATGCCCTTCTTTTCCCTAAAGTTCCAGTTTGCCTAATTTCAATTACGCAAGTCTCTTTTTAGAAAGTTTCATAGTTCAATGTCTTAATCTCTTTTTAAAACAATTGAGTAACATATGCCATAGACGAGTAGGTTATTCTTGTTCATAATCAATCTTATTAAGCAACCATGATCTAGAAAATGTAATATCATTTTGTCTCATCTTAGCTTCTATGCAGATGGAGGTTTCTACTGGTTTTAATACTTCATTATTCAATACATTTTCCTTTATTAACGCTGCAGTGGTTTGTTGATACACATTCTGATTTTCGAAATCAGTAAAACATTATTCCTTTTAAAAACCACATACTCATTACTCACGAATGAGGTTTCACACAAAACTTATATTAATTCACTTAAGTTAAGTCTCTTATCTTATAAGATCAAGTCTCTTAACTTCTAAAATTAGTAAACCATTTTCTTTACCTCACTTAAGACGTTATACCTAACTCCCCATAAAGCTAGTATAACTCTTTTTAAAACCTTTTAAAAACCAAGTGTTACTCTTCTTTCAAAAATGGTTTCTTAACTCTTTTGAAATACTTCAAGATTCTTATTATTCAGGCTTAAATCAAAAGACATTGCCGCATAACCACGCTCAATTAGCACACGACGCTCACCGTACTATAAATTATTCAGGCTTAAGTCAAAAGACATTGTCGTACTATACATATCTTCCTTTAAAATATCATGCTCAAGAGTATAGGAAGAATCACATACCTCGCGACGATTTATCGACTATAAGCAAAACGCTCCACGGCTATAACCCGGCTATCCTGGTCCACCTTCTAAGTAGCCCATGCTACTTGCAGAACATTCAACCAATAAAGGTTATCATTCATCAGATAAACAAATTCTATGTAAGTACAGCTTTAACTTCTACTTATATTCTTCTCAAGTGATTTCGCCAAGTCTTTTCTCAGAATATCCTTCTATTACGCTCAATTCTCTTCTATGAATCTTATATTCATTTCTATACTACTACAGTATGTAATTTCCAATTACACTAGAAGGACAGTAGTATTTACCTCGATGAGCCCAAAATTATCCAAGTATAAAGTCGCTCCTGAGCAACGTTTAGCTCCTACTCCGAGTGCTCCAATCCGCTCCAAACAACCCTTAGAAGTTCTACGCAACTTCTATTAAACACTTCAACCGACTATGAAGGTTTTCCTTAGGGTTTCGTTTAGTGGCTAAAGGAAAGTATAATAGTATTTTCCAAGCCAGATAAAGGGTACTTTGGAAAGTACTACAAGGTATTTGGCTAAAGTATTTGGGCATTATAACAATACTTGGAGAGTATTTCTATACCAAAAAAAGGGGGGTATTATACGAAAAACAACTAGGCTAGGGGAGGGGGGGTACCCCACGGCTAGCACCACAAAGGGGGAGGGGGAGGCCCTCGGCCAAGCCTCACTCAAGGGGGGAAGACTCTTTGGACGAGAACTACACAAGAGGGGAGGGAGTATTTGAGACTTAGAAAGATTGCTCAAGTTTTGGATGAAGAAAGTCTTCAACTTAGAGGGGTATTTATAGGTCTAGCAATGGCCAACCAATGGCCTAGATGAAGACAAGTGTGGTGCAAGTGTAGGGCTAGATTTTAACCATGTGGACCTTATCCATCTACCACACCAACTTGCACAAATATCCTACCTAACCCAAGGCACAAAAACGCGTTCTGACTCTTTGCCTTGGCCCACTTGCTTCCAATGTGAGGGTGACACATGTCACCCTCCCGTTGGTCCAAAATGTTTCGTCTCTCGGAAAAATCCGCAAAAATTATTAATGACACAGCCGTAATTTTCCCTACGAAAGCTGTGGAAACGTTTCGTCGAAAAACGACTCTAATCGGGTGTTGTGTACAAATTTCGAAACCTGCCTAACTTAAGGCTCAAATTTATATACGTACGCCCTCACGTACATACCCTGGAAATACGGGGTATAACAGAGCTGTCCCGGGGAGAGTATGCACTTCCGGCCGTTTGGGACGAGTTCTCAGGGGCATTTTCACACTTCGCCGCCACGTATTTATGAGGGCTCGGGCCGACAGATTTTTGATGTCGAGGCGTAATCCGCGCATACCGGAGTACAATGTGGAGTTCGACTCATTGGCTCCCAGACGTCTCGCCAGAGTAGCCGATATGGAGGACAGAGTACACCGCCACGCCACCGGCTAGACGACTACTGGCAGGCTTGTTCGGGTGTAGCTCTTCAGCCGGGCATGGACATTGCCCGCATGCAGGCTTATGCACTTGGGTGTGAGGAGCGGAGAGGTCGACGGAATGACCAAGATCAGCAGAAGAGGGCCAGAACAGCAGGGTCTTTTGGCGACTTTCGAGGCGGACCGCCTCAGCAGCAGGCTAGTTATGCACCTTCGCCAGTACAGAGTGGTCCTCCACAACCTTCAGGGCGTTCAGGGTTGTTATACCCCGTATTCTCAGGGTATGTATGCGAGGACGTACGTACGAGAGCACGACAGAAAAAAATTTGGAAAGAAAGAAAGATGTGAGTTTTCACTTTAAAAGTTTCCTGTTATTTGTGAAGAAAAAGGTTCGTTAACGGGAATTGGATTCCCAGATTTGGTATTTGGACTTCATAGATTATATTAGAATTTTGAGATTTTATTTTCTGAATGGTCACGCTGGGCCCACGGAGAAATTTACTGGCTTTGTGGGGCCCACTTTGTTTTCGAGATTTTGGCCATTGTGGATATTTTTCTAAGACGCTTTATGAGGGCTAATAGGAGGTGACACGTGTCACCCCGCCTGTGGCTCGCCGAATGACATTTGTGCACAACACCCTGCTAGAGTCGTTGACTAAACGCTTTACATAACTTGCAGGGAAAATTCCGCTATGTCTTTTCTTATTTTTATGGATTTTTCCGAGAGACGAACATTTTGGACCAACGGGAGGTGATACGTGTCACCTCACATTGGAAGCAAGTGGGTGCTTTGGGATCTGGGGCGCCCAAGAGGGACGCTTGGCCTCGCATAATCGTTCCTTGTTTTGGCCTTGTTTTGTGCCTTGTTTTGTGGCTTGTTTGGTGCAATGTTTTGTGGAGTAGGTTAGGGTGTACTTGGCTTGATCAAGGCCATACACTTGCCTTGCACATGGCTTGATCTTGGCCATTGGTTGGCCTTTGGCTTTCCTATAAATACCCCCCTCTCTTGAAGCCGTCATTCATCCCAAACTCTTCCAAGTCTTGGCAACCCCTCCTCCTCTTGTCGACTCTCGCCCAAGAGCCCTCTCCCCTTAAAATTTGCCTTGGCCGTAACCCTCCCTCTTCCTCATGGTGCTAGCCATGGGTACCCCCTAGCCTAGTTGTTTTAGTATAATACCCCCCTTTTGTTGTATAGAAATACTCTCCTAGTATTGTTATAATTCCCAAAATACCTTAGCCTTTACCTAGTAGTTTTTCAAAAGTTACCTCTTTACGTAGAGTCTAAATGCTACCTTTGTCCTTTAGTCTCAAAACCGAAACCCCAAGGAAATCTTCATAGTTGGTCAAGTATTTGAGTAGAAGTTGGTTAGAACTTCTAAGGGTTGTTTGGAGCGGATTGAGCGCACTGAGTAGAGCTAAACCTTGCTCAGATCGACATTATAACTTGGATAATTTTGGGCTTGTCGAGGTAAATATTCTTGTCCCCTTATCAGTAATGGAGATTACATGTGGTAGGAATATATAGTTGAGGTATACTATATATAGAATCAACATTATTGTGGCAATGTCTTTTGACTTAAGCTCAAGAATAAAGAATCGAATCAGTATTTACATAGATCAGACATTGCAAGACTTGTGTAAGATATCGTAGAATTGTACACGCCCGTTAGACGTGTAAACCCCGTCAAGCTTGGTAGCCGCCTCGATAGAGGAGGAGATTTACGCCATGTGGTGGGAGGTGCCGAATTTTCTTAGAGAAAATGGGAACTTGTGTTTAAGAGTTAATAGACGCCAGGGCCTTTATAGGTGAAAGTACAAGAGTAGCGTATTCTACTCGGCGAGTGGAAAGGCTAGCAAGGTTGTAGTACTTGGAGCATTTTGCTTATTGTCGATAAATCGTCGAGGTATGTGAACCTCTTCCTATCTCTTCTAGCATGATATGTGTGAACTATGTAGTACGTAGACGCATACGTGTTAACTGTGTTTGATTGCTTTAAAACATAAAGTGATATAACGGCTTTATGGGAAGTTGGTTATAACAACTTTATGTAGGTAAGAAAATACTTTGTGGTTTTAAAAAGAGTTATACTAGCTTTATGGGAGTTAGGTATAATGTCTTAAGAGAGGTAAAGAAAATGGTTTATCGATGTTAAGTTAAGGACTTGATCTTATAAGATAAGAGACTTAACTTATTTGTTTTAATGTGAATGTTTGTGTGAAACCTCATTCGTGAGTAATGAGTACTTGGTTTTATTTAAAGGGATAATGTTTTACCGATTTCGAAATCGTAATGTGTATCGGCAGCACCACCGCAGCGTTAATAAAGGAAAATGTATTGAATAATGATGTATCGTATTAAAAACCAAGAGAAACCTCCATCCGCATAGAAACTAAGATGAGACAAAATGATATTACATTTTCTAGATCATGGTCACGTAATAAGAATGTTGTAAACAAGAATAACCTACTCTCACGTGAGACATATATTACTCAATTGTTCTAAAAGGAATCAAGTGATTAAGTTTGGGAACTATGAAACCATTTGAAAATGAGAAGCTTGAGTAATGAAACTAGGCAAACCGAACTTAGGAAAAGAATGTTGTTACTTGATTTTGAAAAGGAATGTGGGTTGGTCATTCTAATACTACGTATCGAGTGACTTTTATAAGTAATGGATCTCTTTTAAAAGAACTTAACGATGTAGTACTTGGGGTTAAAAACCCGACTTTGGCATAAAATGAAAGTACTTTGAGTCGTGAAACTTGCCTATGCTTGTTGTTGTGAAACTTGCCTATGCTTGTTGTTGTGAAACTTGCCTACGCTGTGATGATAGCCTTTGTGCGCAAGTGTGGTATTTCGTGTTACCGCCTCTCGATAGAGGCCGTTGACTTGTCGAGAACTTACTCGACGCGGCCGGCAGGAGGAGAATTCCACGTATGTTTCCATTTTGATTATCGCCTTTGTTGATGTCACATGGACATGTCTACACCGACGCAAAGATTCCGGCACGCGCCACGCCGGGTTGATTACCCGATATATGGTTATTACCGCAACATGGACGGTCTACACCGACGCAAGATTCCGGCACGTGGCTACGCGCGCGTGGTTGACCACCCAAGATATTATTATTGAGGTTATACGGGCATGTCTACACCGATGCAAGATTCCGGCACGTGGCCACGCGACTTGTTATTATTGTTGCATCATGGACATGTCTACACCGATGCAGTATTCCGGGGGCATGAGGCCATGATTCGAACATGATGGATTGGGAGGGCGTGAGACCCATAGTTATATTTGAGTGTTGACTTTGAGGTCGTGAGTCCCCGACTTGATCGCTTATGTCAGCATCGTATTTTGGTTATCATACATGTCTCCCGCTTATATAGATCGTTATGATTTAATCGCAGATTTACGCTTCACATACTTGGTACCAGATCGACTCTTCTGGGCCGCGCTCATGCCGCAGTAGAGGTACATCGGCCGTGGATCCTCGCCTAGGATCTCGCCAGCTGGGAAGCTCCGCTTCTCCGAGGCTTATCTTTTGCATACGTGTTCCCCGAGTCAGAGGTTCTGTACATCTGTGGTATGGCGGGCCCCGTCCCGCCATAGTCGTGTAAATCTTAGAGGTCTGTAGTAATCGATGCAAGGTGGTTGTAAAAGGATTAAACTGCTCGTGTTTTATGTATATACCAAGGCAAATCGCTTTGGTTGGCCTGCTTATTATTATATCAATTGTTGCATGTCTAAGTTTTTATTTCCGCCGTTTTTCTCTCGATGTTGTATCACTAGGTGCCCGGTAAGGCACTACCACGCGCCCGAATTTCGGGCGTGACAAAGTGGTATCGTGAGCGCTTAGTCTCTGAAAGTGTCTACGCATCGCGTGTTCAGTAGTAGTCTTGATTATCGGTGTCAGGCACCACATCTATAATCGTGAGGCTATAGGACACGTAGGATCGTTTCTATTCTTCTCATTCCGAGATCGTGCCTTAGAGCCGAGTTGTAAGTCGACCCTCCGATGTGTTTCATTTTACCGCTTATGCCTCCGCGCAAGGCGACCAAAGGCCTGTAAGGGCAAGGCACCGAGGAGTCGCTAGTGGATACAGAGGAGTACGAGGCGCAGCCGGCCAAGACTGAGACAGTTGCCCGACGGCGAAGTTTCGCGACGCCGCCAAAGACCAAAGAGGTTTAGAGCCGCAGCCGTGGTCGATGAGACTACAAGACTGAGCCTCCACCCCACACCGAGCAGGGAGACGGGTCACGCGAGATGGCTCGCTTATCGCCGTGGTCAGGCCGATATGGCGACAGCCGGACGCGCAGCCTGGCCCAAAGAGACCGTGGTGCACCCGAGCGTATAGTTTGAGGCTACGGACTTTCTCGAGTCAGAGCCCGCCAGAGTTTTATGGGTCGAGGCCCGAGGATGATCCGCAGGAGTTCATCCGCTGGCCACAAAGGATCACGCGGTGATCAAGGCTTCAGAGACCGAGTCCGGACCGGTTCGCGACGGCCGCGTGATACCGCAATGATTGGTTTGATTCGCGGAGCTTTCCCGGGAGAGCATGCACTCCAGCAGATGGGATGAGTTTTCGGGCTTTTCTCACGCACTTCGCCTCCGCAGATGAGGAGGGCACGCCGACAAATTTTTGTTATCGAGACAGAGAGGCGACCGCCGTGAGTACAATGTCGAGTTCGATTCTTGCTCGATATGTCCTCGCGCTTGTTGCAGATATGGAGGATAGGTGCATCGCCACGCCACCGCTAGATGATTATATGGCCGAAGTCTTGTGCGGTGTTTCTCTTCACCGCATGGACATTGCCCGCATTCGTGCTCATGCACTTGCGCGGCGAGCGCAGAGATCGACGCAGCGGACCGCCACAGTTAGGCCAAGACGGCCGGATATTTTGGCGACTTTCGAGGCGGACCGCCAAAGAGCCAGACTAGTTATGTACTCCGCCATTGCAGAGTGGTCCTCCGCACTTTCGACCTTGGGATATTCAGAGCGTCGTGGCTCCTGTGTTTTAGATGTTCGCGAGTAGGGTGTTGGCTGACGCAATACCCCTACCTCGGTGTGGTCGATGGTAGACCGCATTTCGGAGAGTGTCGTAGTACCAAGGGAGCTTGTTATTCTTGCGGCCAACAGGCCATATGACGAGAGACCGTCCCGACTGTGTAGCGCTGTAGGATAGCACAGACTACTGTGAGGCCATGCCACGTAAAGGTCGCGCGAAGTTCCGCTTAGCGGCCTCAACCGCCTAGTTTCGTATATCCTTAACCCTTTAGATACTTGTATGTATTGATGTTAATGATGTGTTAAGTGTTATGTTCGATAGCTTTGTGCTAAATGTGATTTAGACACCGGTTATTGTAGGCGGTAAGTATGGGCATGGTAAGTGCGAACCCTAGATCGTCACGATTGAGACCTTAGAGGTAAGGTCGCCTTTGAGTAAAAGATTCGCTTTATGTTTGACCTTTATCGAGTAATGAGTTTACGGGTTTTATTTGTGTGATAAGTCCATGGGTAGTGTGAGATGGAAGTGGTAGCTTTCATGACGTGATTCAACAGGATTGTTCCGTGTCGGGAACGAGGGCTTGACGCGATCGCTGGTCGGGTTGAGGACGTGATACGGGTCAACCCAGAGTCGGATTAAGGTGGGGTCAGTTCTGGGTGGTCCCGCCAGTGGTAGGGTCACGAGGATGCTAGGCCCAAGTTTGTATGATCATCGATGAGTTCGTGGACGCGTCACTAAGCCGTTCGTAAAGGCCGGAAGCGGCCTTAAGGAAGTTTGAGGTTAGTAAGATGACCAAGTTTGGAGGTAGTGACTCGCAGATTTTGGGAACTAAGTAATGATCAAGTATGGTACGATCGAGAGTTCAAGTGTTCGAGAAGGGCACGACGAGTAAGGAAGGAAGAGGACGCGGTGATATTTTGCGGGCTGCCGCGCGCTGCAACTTGTTAGAGGAACTTCATCGATATCCGTTTGAGAAGGAACATTCGGACGAATGTTTCTAAAGAGGGAGAATGTTATACCCGTATTCTCGTGGTATGTATGCGAGGACGCATTTACGAGAGCACGGCGTAAAAAAATTTGGAAAGAAAGAAAGATGAGTTTTCACTTAAAAGTTTCCTGCTATTTGTGAAGAAAAAGGTTCGTTAACGGGAATTGATTCCCGATTTGGTATTTGGACTTCATAGATTATATTAGAATTTTGAGATTTTATTTTCTGAAATGGTCACGCTGGGCCCACGGAGAAATTTACTGCTGGGGCCCACTTTGTTTTCTAGATTTTGGCCATTGTGGATATTTTTCTAAGACGCTTTATGAGGGCCAATAGAGGGTGACACGTGTCACCCCGCCAGGTGGCTCGCCGAATGACATTTGTGCACAACACCCTGCTAGAGTCGCTTTCGACTAAACGCTTTACATAACTTCATGCGAGGAAAATTCCGCTATGTCTTTTCTTATTTTTATGATTTTTCCGAGAGACGAAACATTTTGGACCAACGGAGGTGATACGTGTCACCTCACATCGGAAGTTTGGTGCTTGATTTGGGCGCCCAAGAGGACGCTTGGCCTCGCACAATCGGGTTCCTTGTTTCGCCTTGTTTTGTGCCTTGTTTTGTGGCTTGTTTGGTGCAATGTTTTGTGGAGTAGGTTGTGGTGTACTTGGCTTGATCAAGGCCATACACTTGCCTTGCACATGGCTTGATCTTGGCCATCGTCGCCTTGGCTTTCCTATAAATACCCCTCTCAAGACTTCATTCATCCAAAATCTTCCAAGTCTTGGAAACCCCTCCTCCTCTTGTCGACTCGCCCAAGAGCCCTCTCCTTAAAATTTGCCTTGGCCGAAACCCTCCTCTTCCTCATGGTGCTAGCCGGGTACCCCTAGCCTAGTTGTTTTCAGATAATACCCCCTTTGTGGTATAGAAATACTCTCCTAGTATTGTTATAATGCCCAAAATACCTTAGCCTTTACCTAGTAGTATTTCAAAAGTTACCTCTTTACGTAGAGCCCTAAATGCTACCTTTTGTCCTTTAGTCTCAAAACCGAAACCCTAAGGAAATCTTCATACTTGGTCAAGTATTTGAGCAGAAGTTGGTTAGAACTTCTGGGGTTGTTTGGAGCGGATCGAGCGCACTGAGTGAGCTAAACCTTGCTCAGATCGACATTATAACTTGGATAATTTTGGGCTTGTCGAGGTAAATATTCTGTCCCCTTATCAGAATGGAGATTACATGTGGTAGGAATATATAGTCGAGGTATACTATATATAGAATCAACATTATTGTGGCAATGTCTTTTGACTTAAGCTCAAGAATAAAGAATCGAATCAGATTTACATAGGATCAGACAAAGAGACTTGTGTAAGATATCTTGTAGAATTGTACACGCCCTGCTAGACGTAAACCCCTCGTTGGCTTCGTAGCCTCGATAGAGAGAGATTTACGCTGTATGTGAGGTGTCGCCGAATTTTCTCAGAGAAAACGGGAACTTGTGTTTAAGAGTTAATAGACGTTTGGCCTTTATAGTGAAAGTACTAAGAGTAGCGTATTCTACTCGGCGAGTGGAAAGTGGCTAGTGCGTTGTAGTACTTGGAGCATTTTGCTTATTGTCGATAAATCGTCGCGAGGTATGTGAACCTCTTCCTATCTCTTCTAGTAGCATGATATGTGTGAACTATGTAGTACGTAGACGCATACGTGTTAACTGTGTTTGATTGTTTAAAACATAAAGTGTTATAACGCTTTATGGGAAGTTGGTTATAACAAACTTTACGTAGGTAAGAAAATACTTTGTGGTTTTAAAAAGAGTTATACTAGCTTTACGGGAGTTAGGTATAATTTCTTAAGAGAGGTAAAGAAAATGGTTTATCGATGTTGAAGTTAAGGACTTGATCTTATAAGATAAGAGACTTAACTTATTTGTTTTAATGTGAATGTTTGTGAAACCTCATTCGTGAGTAATGAGTACTTGGTTTTATTTAAAGGGATAATGTTTTACCGATTTCTAAATCGAACGTGTATCGACGCACCACCGCAGCTAATAAAGGAAAATGTATGAATAATGATGTATCGTATTAAAACCAAGAGAAACCTCCATCCGCATAGAAACTAAGATGAGACAAAATGATATTAGATTTTCTAGATCATGGTCAGTAATAAGAATGTTGTAAACAAGAATAACCTACTCTCACGTGAGACATATATTACTCAATTGTTCTAAAAAGGAATCAAGTGATTAAGTTTGGGAACTATGAAACCATTTGAAAATGAGGTTTGAGTAATCAAACTAGGCAAACCGAACTTAGGAAAAGAATGTTGTTACTTGATTTTGAAAAGGAATGGGTTGGTCATTCTAATACTACGTATCGAGTGACTTTTATAAGTAATGGATCTCTTTAAAAGAACTTAACGATGTAGTACTGGGGTTAAAAACCCGACTTTGGCATAAAACGAAAGTACTTTGAGTCATGCGAAACTTGCCTATGCTTGTTGTTGTGAAACTTGCCTATGCTTGTTGTCGTGAAACTTGCCTACGCCAGGATGATAGCCTTTGTGCAAGTGTGGTATTTCGTTACCGCTCTCGATAGAGGCCGCTGACTTGTCGAGAACTTACTCGACGTCGGCGGTGAGGAGAATTCCACGAGTATGTTTCCATTTTGATTATCGCCTTGTTGTTGATGTCACATGGACATGTCTACACCGACGCAGATTCCGGCACGCGCCACGCGTCGTTGATTACCCGATATATGGTTATTACCGCAACATGGACGGTTCACACCGACGCAGATTCCGGGCACGTGGCTACGCGCAGGTCGACCACCCAAGATATCGTTATCGAGGTTACACGGGCATGTCTACACCGATGCAAAGATTCCGGTACGGGCCACGCGCCTTTATTATTGTTGCATCACGGACATGTCTACACCGGCGCAAAGATTCCGGCACGTGGCCATGATGCGAACATGATGGATGCGCGGCGCGAGACCCATAGTTATATTCGAGTGGTGACTTTGAGGCGCGAGTCCCCGACTTGACCGCTTATGTCACAGCATCGTATTTTGGTTATCATACATGTCTCCCGCTTTATATAGATCGTTATGATTTAACCGCAGATTTACGCCACATACTTGGTACCGCCAGATCGACTCCTTCGGGCCGCTCATGCCGCAGTGAGGTACATCGGCCGTGGATCCTCGCCTAGATCTCGCCAATGCTGGAAGCTCCGCTTCTCCGAGGCTTATCTTTTGGTACGTGTTCCCCGAGTCAGGTTCTTGTACATCTGTGGTATGGCGGCCCCGTCCCGCCATAGTCGTTGTAAATCTTGCAGGTCTCAGAGTACGATGTGGCAAGGTGGTTGTAAAAGGATTAAACTGCTCGTGTTTTATGATATACCAAGGCAACTGCTTTGGTTGGCCTGCTTATTATTATATCTATTGCTGCATGTCTAAGTTTTTATTTCCGCTGGTTTTTCTCTCGATGTTGTATCACTAGGTGCCCGGTAAGGCACTACCACGCCCGAATTTCGGGCGTGACAAGTGGTATTCGTGAGCAGTCGAGCTCCATGGGTTCAGTTTCCAGGAATACGGGTGTCGGCAGACGCAATACCCCTACCTCGCGTGGTCGATGGTAGACCGTATTTCGGGAATGTCGTGGTGCCAAGGGAGCTTGTTATTTTTGCGGCAGGCCATTTTGCGAGGAACCGCCACCGTGGGTAGCACGAATGTTACAACTCACCTTCAGATCGCTGGCGTTCATCACCTTCACTAGGCGCACCGCAGGCGCGACCGTGATTAGAGTAAAGCGGTAGATTCGTATATCCTTAACCTCTAGAGTTTTGTATGCTTGATATGATGATCTTATTGTGTGCGATATACGGATAGCGCTGTGTTATTTGTGAGTTAGAAAACATGGTTAGTTGGAAGGATAAGTATGGGGCGTGGAAAGTGTGAACCTTAGAATATTTCACGATCGAGACCTTAGATGTGCGTCGTCTCGAGTAAAGGATTTTGCAAATGATTCTTTTGAGTGCATTATATTCCTAGAATGTATTAGTGTGATAAGTCCATGGGTAGTGAGACGGAAGTGGTAGCTTTCATGATGAGAATTAGTAAGATTGTTCCGGATCGAGAAACTAGAGAGTTCTGCACGATGAGGTCGGGTTGAGGCTAACGCGGTCAACCCGTAGCCCGCTTAAGGCGGGCCTGGGTGGTCCCGCCAGGTGGTAGGGTCACGAGAGTGCTAGGCCCAAGTTTAGATGACCATCGTATGAGTTCGTGGATATGTTCGACCAGATTCGGATCGTGAAGGCCCGGAACAGCCTTATAGGAGATTAAGGTTAGTAAGATTACCAAGTTTCGAGGTAGTGACTCCAGATTTTGGGAACCGGCGATGATCAAGTATGGTACGATACTAGAAGAGTTCAAGTGTTCGGAAGCGGTACGACGAGTAAGGAAGGAAGAGAACGCTGTTATTTTGTGGCAAAGCGCGTTGGCAACTTGTTAGAGGAACTTTATCGTTATCCGCTTGAGAAGGAACATTCGACGAATGTTTCTAGCGAGGGAGAATGTTATACCCCGTATTTCCAGAGTATGTACGTGAGGGCGTACGTACAAAAGTTTAAGCCTTAAGTAGGCAAAGTGGCGAAATTTGTACACAACTAGCGAAAAGGGTCGTTTTTCGACGAAACGTTTTCCGGACTTTGCGAAGGAAAATACGGCTATGTCATTTATTATTTTTATGGATTTTTCCGAGAGACGGAATATTTTGGACCAACGAGAGGCGACACTTGTCACCTCAAGTTGGCGGACTGTGGGACGACCATGGCACATTTTTCCTTCTTTTTTGTCAAGGAGTTGGTAGGATATTTTTGTGTAGTTGATGAGCAAGTGGGACCCACAAACACATGTCCAAATCCCCACCCTACACTTGCCTACCACTTGGCTTGATCTCGCCATTGAAAGTCCTATAAATACCCCCTTAGTCAAGACTATTTCTTCATCCTCACTTGAAATTCCAAGTCTAAAAATCCTCCCTCCCTTCTTGTCAGCTCACGCCCAAGAGCCTCCTCCCCTTTGTAACGCCAGGCGAGCAGGTACCCCCTTCCTAGTGGTGCTGCCGAGAGGTACCCCGCCTATAGTGTTCTCGTAAAAATACCCTTCCTTGGTTGAGAAATACTTCCAAGTATTGTTATAATGCCAAAATACTCTAGCCCAAATACCTTGTAGTATTCCAAGGTTACACTTATACTAAAAGCCCGTAAATACTATTATACTTCCTTCACTACTAAACGAAACCCTAAGGAAAATCTTCACAGCTTGGTTGAAGTATTAAGAAGAAGTTTCGTAGAACTTCTAAGGGTTGTTTGGAGCGGGTTGGAGCACCCGGAGTAGGAGCTAAACATTGCTCATGATCGACATTAAACTTGGATAATTTTGGGCTTACCGAGGTAAATAATCCTATCCTTCTATTGTAATTGGAAATTACATCAGAGTTGTATAGAAATGAATATAAGATTCATGTATGGAATTGAACTGTAATAGAAGGATATTACGTAAAAGACTTGAATCAAATCACATCGTAAGAATATTAAATTAGAAGATTAAATCAGATTTACATAGACCGTATTTACAGAGACTTATAACCTTTATTGTCAATGTTCGCAGTAGCATGTACTACTTGGAAGGTGGACAAGGCTAGCCGTTATAGCCGCGAGCGCTTTGCTAATAGTCGATAATCGTCGCGAGGTATGTGATTCTTCCTATCCTCTCGAGCATGATATTTTAAAAGAATATATATATAGTACTAGTAGACGCATTTGTTAACCGAATGTAGTTTTACGACAATGTCTTTTGACTTAAGCCCTAATAATAAGAATCTTGAAGTATTTCAAAAGAATTAAGAATCCTTTTTGAAAGAAGAATAATACTTGGTTTGAAAGCTTAAGAGTTATACTAGCTTTATGGGAAGTTAGGTATAACGACTTAAGAGAGATAAAGAATGGTTTATTGATTTTAAGAAGTTAAGAGACTTGATCTTAAAAGATAAGAGACTTGACTTAATTGAATTAATATGAATTTTGTTAAAAGTGTGAAACCTCATTCGTGAGTAATGAGTACTTGGTTTTAAAAGGAATAATGTTTTACCGATTTCGAAATCGTAATAAGTATCGAACAAACCATCGCAGTCACTTAATAAAGGGAAATGTATTGAATAATTAAGTATGATTAAAACCAAGAGAAACCTCCATCCGCATGAAGCTAAGACGAGACAAAATGATATTACATTTCCTAGATCATGGTCGCTTTATAAGATTGTTATAAACAAAGAATAACCTACTCACACATAAGTCTTATTGTTTTAAAGGAGCACGTTATTTGATTAAGACTATAAACTATGAAATCTTTCCAAACTAAAAGACGCGAGTATCCAAATTAGGCAAATTTGAACTTTTGGAAAATAATGTCATACTTGACGTTGTTCTAGAAAGTGTAAGCCACTTGGTTAAAACAGTGTAAAGTACTTGATTTTAAAACATGAACGTATTTGGCACTACGGATAATAGTATCGAGTTGTTTTTACGTAAAAAGATGTCTTTTTGAAAGGATTAATGTATGTAGTACTTTGGGGTTAAACCCGGATTTGTTGTAATAAAATAAGAGTCTATAAGTATGTTGAACTTGCCTATGTTTGTGGTAATAGCCTTTGTTGTGCAAGTGTTGTATTTATGTGCTACCGCGTCTCTCGTTGGAGGGACGGCTATCTGACTGATTGATGGACATACTGACACGATGGGTGGCCCACGGGTATGCTTCCATTAGAAGTGTGATGTTGTTACATGGACATGTCTGCACCGATGCAGAATTCCGGGGGCATGCAGCCATGCGGCGGGTTAATCACCCGATATATTGTTATTGTTGTTACATGGACACGCTCGCACCGGCAGCACTCGGTACGTGGCTACGGCAGGTTGATCACCCGTATTGGTATTATTGTTACATGGACACGTCCGCACCGGCGCAGACTCCGGCATGCGGTCCACGCGCAGGTTGATTACCCGGCACTTGTTATTATTGTTGCATCCCGCATGCTCGCACCGATAGAGAATTACGGCATGTGGCCAAGATGCGAACATGATTGATGCCATGGGCGCGACCCATAGTTATATTTGAGTGATGACTTTGGCGCGTGAGTCCTCGACTTAATCCGCGCTTATGATCGGCATCGTATTTTGGTTATCATATACGTCTCTCGCTTTATATAGATCGTTATGATTTAACTATAGTATTTTCGCCACATACTTGGTACCGTTGTACTAACCTCTCGGGCCGCGCTCATGCCGCAGTAGAGGTACATCGGTTGTTGATCCTCGCCTAGGATCGCAGTCAGCCATTGGGAAGCTTTCCTCCGAGGCTTATCTTTGCATGTTACCCCGAGTTGTAGGTTCTGTACATTCGTGGTACGGCGGGCCCCGTCCCGCCATGTTGTATAAAAACGCTAGAGGTTTGTTGTAATCACAGGCGTAGTTTGTAAAAAGTGGATAACTGCTCGGTTTTTATGATATATACGTATGCACTGCTTTGGTTAGCCTGCTTATTTATCATATCTCTTGTTTCATGTTTATGTTTTATTTCCGCCGACTTTCTCTCGATGTCAGATCACTAGTGGTGCCCGGTAAGGCACTACCACGCCCGGTTCGGTCGCGATACCGGTAAGGCACTACCACGCCCCGAACGGGTCATGACAAAAGTGGTATCGTGAGCGCGATCCTCGAAAGTGTCTACGCACCGTGTTCAGTAGAGTTCGATTATCGGCGTGTCAGGCACCACATCTATAATCGTGAGGTCGCAGGACATTTAGGATTGGTTTCCATTCTTCTCATTCCGAGATCGTGCCTTAGAGTCGCTTTATAAGTTCGACCTCTCTCGACGATTTCGCTTTACCGCTTATGCCTCCGCGTAGTGCAACCCGCCAGATGGGCAAGACAACCGAGGAGTCGCTAGTAGGATACAGAGGAGTACGGGGGCGCAGGCCCAGTCATTACCTGTGATAGTGCTTCAGACGGCGAGTTTCACGACGCCACAAATTTCAAAGAGAGTTTAGAGTCGCAGCAGTTGGTCGCCGAGACCACAGCACTGAGCCTCCACCCCACACCAGAGCAGAGGATTTGGGGTATAAAGAGATGGCCCGCCATCGCCGTGATCGTGGGCTGCATACGAGGATAGGCCGACGCAGCAGCATAGCCCAAAGAGTACCCATGGTTCACCCTAGATCGGATAGTTTGAGGCTACGAGACTTTCTGAGTTGTAGCCCGCCAGAGTTCTACGGGTCGAGGCCTGAGGATGATCTGCAGGAGTTCATTCGACAGTTACAGCTTAGGTTTTAGGTTGATAGACTTGTATGACCATTATAGGTTGAAGTACTGCAAGTAGCGTATTCTACTCGAAGGGTGGAAAGGGCTAGCCGGATTACAATACTTTGGAGCGTCTTGCTAATAGTCGATAAATCGTCGCGAGGTATGTGATTTTTCCTATCCTCTTGAGCATGATATTTTAAAAGAAGAATATATATAGTACGGTAGACGTACGTGTTAATCGAATACGGTTTTACTTCGATGTCTTTTGACTTGAGTTTTAAATAATAAGAACCTTGAAGTATTTCAAAAGAATTAAGAATCATTTTTGAAAGAAGAGTAGTACTTGGTTTTGAAAACGTAAGAGTTATACTAGCTTTATGGGAAGTTAGGTATAACGTCTTAAGAGAGATAAAAAGAATGGTTTCTTGATTTTAGAAGTTAAGAGACTTGATCTCAAAAGATAAGAGGCTTGACTTAATTGAATTGATATGAATTTTGTTAAAAAGTGTGAAACCTCATTCGTGAGTAATGAGTACTTGGTTTTTAAAAGAATAATGTTTTACTGATTCAGAAATGAGAATAAGTGTCGAACGAACCACTGCAACATTAATAAAGGAAAATGTATTAACAAATAAGTAATTATATTAAAACCAGTAGAAACCTCCATCTGCATAGAAGCTAAGATAAGACAAAATTGTATTACATTTCCTAGATCATGGCTGCTTTAATAAGATTGTTATAAACAAGAATAACCTACTCATACATAAGGAATATATTACTCAACTGTTTTTAAAAGAGAATTATGTTATTAAATGTGTTATACCCCGTATTTCCAGAGTATGTACGTAAGGACGTACGTAGAAAAATTTGAACTTGAGAATAGGCTTGGCCGAATTATTCTTTGTGCACAACACCCGGTTAGAGTCGCTTCGACTAAACGCTTTCCATTTTCGTAGGGAAAATTCGCTATGTCATTTTTTTTTTTTGGCGGATTTTTCCGAGAGACGAACATTTTGGATCAACCAGAGGGCTTACATTTGTCACCCTCTCATCGAAGCGGCTTCAGGTAATAGGGTTGGACGAATTGGCCATTGTTTGGTCAAGGAGTAGGTAGGATATTTTCGAGGTAGATGGATAAGGTGCACTTGGCATAAACTTGACCCTACACAAGCAAGGCACTTGGCTTAATCTTCGCCATTGGTTGGCCTTGGCTTTTAATATAAATACCCCCTTTCGAAGACTTCTTCATCCATTCCAAAAATTTCTAAGTCTTAGAAATCCCTTCCCTCTCGTGGTGTTCGCCCAACACCCCCTCCCCTCGCGAGGCCCTCGCCGAGAGCCCTCCCCTCGCCGAGTACCCTCCTAGCTGGGTTGGCCGAGGGTATACACCCCCTCGTGGTGTTGTCTCGTATAAATACCCCCTCTGGTAGAAATACTCTCAAAAGTATTGTTACTATACCCAAAATACTCGCCCTTATACCTTGTAGTATTCCAAGGTTATACTTATACTAAAAGCCCGTAAATACTATTATACTTCCTTCACTACAAAACCGAAACCCTAAGGAAAATCTCCATAGTTAGTCGAGTATTAAGTATAAGTTGGTTAGAACTTCTAAGGTGGTTCGAGCGGGTCGAGCGCACTGAGTTCGAGCTAAACGCTGCCTGTGATCGACTTTATACTTGGATAATTTTGGGCTTATCGAGGTAAACACTTTTGACCTTCTCGCTGTAATTGGAAATTACATGTTGTTGAATATATAGTTATAGTATACTATATATAGAATGGAATGAGCAGGCGGCAATGTCTTTTGACTTAAGCTCGAATAATACTTACGCAATGTCTCGCGACTTAAGCCCAATGTAAAGAAGAGTACCGAATCAGAATTACATGCGATCAGACATGAGACTTGTAGCTTTTCGGTAGAATTGTGCACGCCCGTTAGACGATAACCCTCGTTGGCTCGTAGCCGCCCCGATAGAGAGGAGATTTACGCCGCCATGTGGGGAGGTGGCCAATTTTCGTAATGTTCTACGATTAGACCTAGATGTTAATAAGCGCCGTGGCCTTATAGGTCAAGTACTACGCGTGGCGCGATCTACTGGGCTTAAGGAGTAGTCGCGGTTTGAGGTACTTGAGCGCTTTGCTATTAGTCGATAATCGTCGCGAGGTACGTGAACCTCTTCCTATCTCTTCTAGCATGATACGTGTAACTATGTAGTACGATAGACGCATACGTGTTAAATGTATTTGATTGTCTAAAACATAAAGTGTTATAACGGTTTTACGGAAGTTGGTTATAATAACTTTACGTAGGTAAGAAAATACTTGTGGTTTTTAAAAAGTGGTAATCGATTTGAACTATAATCATGGTTATGTAATAATAAAGAACTGAAGTATTTCAAAAGGTTTTTGAATCATTTTGAAAGAAGAAGTAATACTGGTTTTTGAAAACTTAAGAGTTATACTAGCTTTACGATGTTAGGTATAATGGCTTAAGAATGTTTTATCGATTTCGAAATCGAATGTGTATCGACAAACCATCGCAGCGCTAATAAAAGGAAATATTTTGACCGATTAAGTATTATTAAAACCAGAGAAACTTCCATCCGCATGTAAGCTAAGACGAGACAAAATGATATTTCCTAGATCACGGCCAGAATAAGATTGTTATAAACAAGAATATTCTACTCACATATAAGGCTTATGTTTTCTCAGATGGTTTAAAAGAGAATTATATCCTTAAATGAATAAGACTATGAACTACGAAACCTTTCTAAAATAAGAACCGTGAACATTTGAAATTAGGCAAACTCGACGCTTGGAAAATAACGCTGTTACTTGATTTTACAAAGGTAAGTGTTTTGATTTACTTCAAAAGATAATCACTCTATTTTCATATACTACGTATCAGGTGACTTTTGTAAACGTAACGATCTTTTAAAAGATAATGTATGAAGTACTTGGGAATAGATACCCGATCTTGTTAATCATATATTAGAATGTACCTCGTGTGTATAACATGATTGTGTTGGTTTGTGATAGCCTTGTAATACTTTCTTGTTGATTTGATAAGTAAACATGCTAGATGCTACGTGTTAGTATCTTGTGATGTTTTGTGTAAAGCGGGTTTTCCTCGATCGCGCTTAAAGTTGTTTGACTCTCACCGTTATGCTGGTATTGTACCACTCACCTTGACTTGTCTCCGGAGGTTGTCGCCTCCGACGCGGGTAGACTCAGCGGTCCGGGACCATGATTCGAGAATACCCTACGCGTCCAGTGGATCCATGCGAACTACGGAGTTCCGTGTTAGTTTGCGCCCTCGTGGTCACGCGCGGTTCAGCGCTACGCGATCGCGAGTCCGTGATTTACGCCGGAGTAGCTACCCTCGACGCGAGGAATACCTACGCGGCCTACGAGGTTGGCCTACGCGAGCTACGAGAGTTCCGTGGCTAGACGCGCACATTTGATATCATGCGGCGAGTGACCACTTTGATCATGTGATGCCTAGACAGATATCATGATACGCTTTATGACCCCGTTAGTACCGCTGGTGTTAGTAGCCTGCTATGCCTTCGCATTTACCTGCATCGCTTTATTAGGACACAGCGGACCCGTGTTCATGCAGTAGTGCTTCGTGCTTTTTTATCATAAATTGCCGGCAAATGGGAAGGTATTCCACGCATGATTGATGTTATGGGCGCGAGACCCATAGTTACGCTTGAGTGATGACTTTGAGGCGCGAGTCCCCGACTTGACACGATCGCCATTTATTGTAAACGTAGTTTGGTTATCATACATGTTTCCCGCTTTATAGACTATTATGATTTCATTTACGTATTTTCGCCACATACTTGGTACCGCCAGATCGACCTCTTCGGGCCGCGCTCATGCCGCAGTCGAGGTACACCAGCCGATCCTAGTTCTGGGTCACAGTCAACAGATGGGAAGCCCGCTTTCTCCGAGGCTTATCAGCCGTATAGTCCGTTGTAGGTATTTACATTCAGGTATGGCGGGCCCTATCCCGCCATTGTTGTCGTATCATTCTGAGGTCCGTAGTAATCGCCAGGCGAGTTGTAATGGGATGTAAATCGTCGGTTTTAAAATTGATTTATATATATGCCGTAAGACAAGTTTTCTCCGATTGCTTACTTCATAATATTTTCATGTCTTGTTTTATGTTCCTGATTACCCGATGTCAGATCACCAGGTGCCCGGTAGGCACCACCACTGCCCGGTTCGGTCGTGACAAAAGTGGTATCGAGCGCTTAATCCTCTGAAAGTGTCTACGCATCGTATCCAAGAGAGTTCGATTATCGCTGTCGCGCACCACACCAATAATCGTGAGGCTATAGGATATTTAGGATTGGTTTCTATTCTTCTCACTCGAGATCGTGCCTGTAGCCGTGTTGTAAGTCGGACCTCTCACGATTTCTTTCCTCACCGCTATGCCTCCGCGTAGGCAACCCGGCCCGTGAGGCGCAAGGCACCGAGGAGTCGCGAGAGTACGTGAGGGTTACGCTGGCACAGCCCAATCATCACCGGGTGGTGCTTCATTCGGGAGTTCTCGCGACGTCACTAAGCCCCAAAGAGAGTTTAGCACGGGCGGCAGCTCCATCGCGCCATGATGTTTGAACCTACAGTTCCACGACCGGGAACAGGGAATATAGATTGCAAAAAGGCGACCCTATTACTAGCTATGAATTTGGCTACCAGAGAGTATACCGATGTACCGCGAGTCTTGATGACTATCTAAGAGAGGGTTGTACAAGAGTAATTCTTCAGTTAGGCTTGAGCATGGCCTGCACGCGCTTACGCAGCAGCCAAGAAACGTAGATCGACGTTAACGGCGACGCAGGTAAGAGGCCGAGCAAAGAAGGTCCTTTGGTAACTTTCGAGGCAAGTCGCCACCACAGATTAGATACGCACCTCCGCCGGGCAGAGTGGTCTTCCACGGATTTCGTGGACGCTCGGTATGCAGGAGTTGGTCGAGCCCGCAGTTTCCGCTCACGCCCACACGAGGTTCCATCCACCGACCCGCTTTCCTGTGGTTCACAGGCGACAGACGCCATCCCGGAATGTCATCTTTATGTCACGACTGCCCGGTTCGTGGATCGTGCCTTACCCGCACCCAAGTAGTCATACATCGAGAAAACCATGGAATATAAAACAACCAAGATATGAAACAAGATAAGTAAGACACGCTGGAAAAGTTGCCTTTCGCATAATGTATATAAATAACCCAAAACGAACAGCCATATCCCAACCTTACAACAGTCTACATGCACTTCTAAGAGTTTAAAACAACAATGGCGGACAGTTCCCGCCATACCCCGAATACGAATATCTACAACGACAGGACCATACTAAAATGCTAAGCTTCCGAGAAACGGAGCTTTCAACGCCGTGATCCTAAGAACGGATCAAGAGGAGTACCTTTACCGCGCAGATGAACGCACCTCGGGCGAGGTCAAGCATAACAGTACCAAGTATGTGAAATCAAAATATCAGAAATGAAATCATAGTAGTCTATATAAGGCAGAGACATGTATGATAAGCCAAAACTACACAATAAATAAGCACATGTCAAGTCGTGGACTCATGCCTCAAAGTCATCACAATAGAACTGCACGGTAAGTAATGGCGTAGCCGACTACTAAAACCCACGCACTAACAAGGTCATAAATCAGATTACGAGATCTGTTGCACCGTCACATGATCAAAGCCGCCACTCGCCTCGCAGATCTAATGTGCGCATCTAGTCCTCGAACTTCCCGCAGCTCCGCATAGGCAAAACAGATCGGCCCGCATGAGCTATAACCGCGCGGCGAGTGTAGCTACTCCCTGCAGCGGCCCTAGACACGCCGTCCGCATGGCTACAAGAACCGCATGACCACAAGGGCCGTGATACTAACTCGAACTCCCGCAGCCCGCATAGGCCATACTGCACTCCGCATAAGGTATTCTCGAATCATAGGTCCATCGACCCGCCTGAGTCTACCCCGCATCGGAGGCGCTTAACTCTGAGTTATGAATGATATAATATCAACATAACCGATTATTGCTAAACAACATAAGCACAACAAGGAAAACCCCTTTACACATATATCACAAGATACTAACTCACGAAGATCCTAACATGTTTACTTATCCAAATTAACAAGAAAATATTACAAGACTATCACAAATCAATACAATCAAGTTATTCACACAAGGTACTTTCTACATTATGTTAACAAGTTCAGTTGTTAGCCCCAAAGTACTTCATGTATTACTCTTTAAAAGATCCGCTTTCTTTACAAAAGTCACACAATAACCGTAGTATAAAAATAGAGTAATTATCTTTCAAGTTCATTAAAACACTTCTCCTTGTAAAATCAAGTAACAACATTCTTTCCTAACGCTCAAGTTTGCCTAATTTCAATTACTCAAGTTTCTCATTTTCAAAGTGGTTTGTAGTTCATAGTTTTAATCCTTTAAAACAATTTGAGAAACATATACCCTAAGTGTGAGTAGTTATTATTATTCGTAATAATCTTATTACAAAGAACATGATCTAGTAAATGTAATATCATTTTGTCTCATCTTAACTCCTATGCAGATGGAAGTTTCTACTAGTTTTAATAATACCTTATTAGTCAAAATAATTCCTTTATTAGCCACGTGGTTTGTTCGACATTTATTCTGATTGCAAAACATCATTCCTTTGAAATGTTTTCGCTTCTTATTATTCAAAGCTTGCCGTGAGGCATCACAGTTGTTATTCAAAGCTTGCCGTGAGGCATTGCCGTAAGTATTATTCGCTTAACACATGTACGCTCACCGCACTATATATATTGTAAAATATCATGCTTTAGGAAGAATCACATACCTTCTACGAAAACCTCCCGCTAAGTCAATATGTCAAGCAGAGTATCGACCCTGTAAGCCCAATAATATCCTAGATAAAAGTCGCTACCGAGCAAGGTTTAGCTCCTAAGTTGTGCGCCCAGAGTCTAATAACACCTTAGAAGTTCTTCACAACTTCTACTAAGGACTAAGGATTGGGGCTAGGTAATTCGGCATTATAACGATACTAAGGCAACTTTTCTACCGCGAGTGGGTAGTGTTTCGCTAGGCTAGCTTTATGGGGGTTGCTCTCGCCAGGGCTTCTCAAAAGGGAGGTGTGTTTGGACGAAACAACAAGAGGAGAGGGAGGGATTTGAGACTTAGATAGATTGCTCAATTTAGATGAAATAACTCTTCAACAAGTGGTATTTATAGTCAAGACATGGCCAACCAATGGCCAAGATTATGCCATGCAAGGCAAGTGTAGGGTGAGGATTTAGGCAAGTGTCCTTGGCCAACTTGCACACAAAATATCCTACCAACTCCAAGACAAAACAAGCCATCCCAATCTACCTATTGCGCTGACATCCATCAACGAGAGGTGACAAGTGTCGCCTCTCGCTGGTCCAACGTGTTGCGCCTCTCTAAAAATCCGCAAAAATTAGAAATGACATAGCCGGAATTTATCCTACGCGAGTTGTGTAAAACGCTTCGCATTTAAAAACGACTCTAAACGCAAAGGTACAAAGTGGAATTCGGCCCAAGCCAACTATGGGGTGACACGTGTCGCCTCCTACTCGCCCAAAATATTTCATCTTCCAAAATATCCATAATGGCCAAAATCTCAAAACAAAGCTGGCTCTACAAAACCAGAATTTCTCCCGTGGCCCCACGTGACCATTTCCAAAATAAAATTCCATAATTCTCTAAAATTCCAAGAAGTCCGAATACCAAACTGGGAATCCAATTCCCATAAACGAATCTTTTCCTTCACAAAACCCTAAACTTTTCCGTGGAAAATCACCTCTTTCTTCCATTCCACCAATGTCGATTCTCGCACGCACGCCCTCGCATACATACCCCGAAACTACTGGTATAACATTCTCTCTCCTTAGAAACATTCGCCCCGAATGTTCCTTCTAGGTATCAAACAAACAGCGCCAAGATAGTCCTTATCGCTATACTTACTTTAAACAACCATGCCACACCGTCACAACACAACAAGCACATACTTATCTCCAAGTCCACGAGGAATCACCTCTATCACAAAATATTCCTACTGATATCTAAAAAGATACTCCTTCGCCCTATTCTTTACAAACGAACGATCACACCTATGCCCGTAATACATGCCGTTTTTCCTTACCCGCCGTGATACCACTTTGTCACTTTGTCGCGAGCCCCGCCCGACGACCTAACAAATGGTACCGGCCGCTATGATCCTCGAGGATGTCGTGACACTTCTTGTACGCCGAACTCTTACCACCTTTCATATCGCTAGTTTCCAAATCTCGGTTACTATCTCTAACGTGGTTATCATTAATCGAACACTCGTGGATTTCCGATACTTTCCGAACATAACAATACGAAGATCGGACGCATCGCCTCCTAAGTCTGACGGCAATGCTAACATATAGGCAACCCGCCTAATCTTCACATGAACTCAAAAGGCCCAAAGTAACACGCTAAGTTTCTCCGCTTTCCAAAACTCGCCACACCCTATCCACATACCGGAACAAACTCAACCAACTATCCAACTCGCCAACATCGAACCAATCGACGGCAACTTATACTTCCGCCCCTACAAGGCTTCCTAAGGCGACATCCGAATACAAATGGTAGCTTAAACATTCCTCTACAGAGACAACAATCCCCTACAACTATTCCCGAAATCCAAACATCGCCCGAGGCGAACGCGATTCAGACTTACCCAGTTCTTAACCCCGCTCGTAAAACTTCCAAAAAGGAAACAGCCGCACTGGCTCCACTGTCATAAGGTGAAGGTAGGCACTGCAGCCTTACAACCTTCTCGATATAATCACCCCTACCGAGTACACGCCTTTGCTGAAGACAAGACGGCCGACCTCCTCGGCCCGACCATCGGTCGAACGATCCACGAACTCGTGACGCTGGTTAACTAAACTCGGGCCTAACATCCTAGTGACCCTACCACCCGCTGACCACCAAAACTGACCCCACCACCAAACAGCCACGGTCGACCCGCCACACGGCCTCCACCCAACCCTAAGAACGCGCAAACACTAGCTCCCGATTCGAACAATCTCACCAATCACGTTATTTAAAACCTAGCGGTCTTCTACCCTCTTTCATTCCACATTACCCGTGATTCATCCCACAAAATATCTCACGATACTATGCACCTCGAAGCGGTCAAACACGGCAATTCTTTACCAAAGACGGCCTCGCCAAGGTCTCTACGCACACATCCTAAGGCTCCCACTTTCTATCCCCAATCTTTCCCGATTAACTAATCATGATTCCCAATCACAGCTAACACAATGCTATCTCAACATAATACTTAAGATATTCGCTACACATATAAATCTCTAAAGGGTTAAGGATATACCAGATTCACGCCAGACTTCCCTTAGGTCGTTTCTAATCAAACCCGCTCACGGGCGATACCGTGGGCGTGATGAACTATCCATCGATCCTCAAGACCGAGTCTCTACATCCGCACCACCCTTGGCCTGACAATTCTCGCAAATGGCCCCGCTGGCCGCGAACATAACAAGCCGACGCGAGGAACGACACTTAACGATGACATCGACCACAACGCCACACCGAGGCGGGGTGACCTCCTCTCGCTAACACCCTCCTCTCCAACCATCGCATCCACAATCGTCTAGTAGCCGAGCCTCGATTTGTATCCTTCCTCATAGAACATTCCTTGCTATACGGCTCGACGGCCGCAATAAAAACAAGCACCAAGAAAAGACGCACTTCCCGACGACACCGCCACATCGCGGAACACCGAGGAAAATCAACCCCGCGAGGACACTCAGACCGGGCGAGGCGCATGTCTAATCTCACGAGGCACTTCGCCGAGAGTTACCAAATGATCCCGCCAATCGGGCCCTCTTCGCCGCTTCTGGCCACTGCCGATCTCTACCTCTCTCACCACGCACATAATCTCGAACGCAAGCCCGCCTGCTCTCGATCAAGAGCTACTCCTCACAACCCTTCTTTAGATAAGCATCAATATCCTTGAATACCGTACATAAAATACTCGCCGCCAAGTCCTTTGCTAGCAATGTGGCCGCCTCCTTCCAATCCATATTTTCTCGCTTCCCGTGGAACCGAAGTCCAGATGTCATGACCGCAGAGGAATCGCCGCCGCGGTTAAACTCTACCGCCGGGCGACGCCTCGTAACTCCTCAGATGAAGCATCACCCTCAGTGATGATTGGGCCTGGCCCTTCTAAATCTCTCAGATTTACTCGCAGCCTTCCTTCTACGCTTGCTTCCGCCCGAAGGTTCGCGCGAGGCATCACCGTAAAGGAAAGGAATACGTTAGAGGGGTCCAACTTATAACACCTCTAAAGCACGATCTCGTGAGTGAGAAGAATGGAAACCAATCCTAAATATCCTATAGCCTCCTGATTATCGCGTGGTGCACAACACACCGATAATCAAGACTTACTAGATACGGCCTCAGACACTTTCCGAGGATTAATCGCTCGATACCACTTTTGTCACGACTGCCTCGGCCCGTGGATCGTGCCTTACCCGCACCCAAGTAGTCATACATCGAGAAAACCAGCGGAATATAAAACAACCAAGATATGAAACAAGATAAGTAAGACACGCTGGGAAAGTTGCCTTTCGCATAATGTATATAAATAACCCAAAACGAATAGCTATATCCCAACCTTACAACAGTCTACGCACTTAAGAGTTTAAAATAACAATGGCGGACAGTATTCCCGCCATACCCTCAATACGAATATCTACAACGCATGGACCATACCTAAATGCTAAGCTTCCGAGAAACGGAGCTTTCCTAACGCCAAGCTGATCCTAAGAACGGATCAACAGTAGGAGTACCTTTACTCATGCGGTGATGAACGCAGCCTCAAGGAGGTCAAGACAACAGTACCAAGTATGTGAAATCAAAATACAGAATGAAATCATAGTAGTCTATATAAGGCGTGAGACATGTATGATAAGCCAAAACTACAGCTCACAATAAATAAGCAATATGTCAAGTCGTGACTCATGCCTCAAAGTCATCACAATAGAACTGCACGGTAAGTACGGGCGTAGTCGACTACTAAAACCTACAGCATCAACAAGGTCATAAATCAGATTACGAGATCTGCCTGCATCCCACATGATCAAAGCCGCCACTCGCCCGCAAAGATCTAATGCGCGATCTAGTCCTCGAACTTCCCGCACCCGCGATAGGCCAAACAGATAGGCCCGCATGAGGTATAACCCCGCATCGAGGGTAGCTACTCCCGCAGCGCCCTAGACACGCCGTCCGCATGGCCGCAAGAACCGCATGACCACAAGGGCCGTGATACTAACTCGAACTCCCGCAGCCCGCATAGGCCATACTGCACTGCATAAGGTATTCTCGAATCATAGTCCATCGACTACCGAAGTCTACCCCGCATCGGAGGCGCTTTAACCCCTGAGTTATGAATGATATAATATCAACATAATCATTATTGCTAAACAACATAAGCACAACAAGGAAAACCCCTTTACACATATATCACAAGATACTAACTCACGAAGATCCTAACATGTTTACTTATCCAAATAACAAGAAAATATTACAAGACTATCACAAATCAATACAATCAAGTTATTCACACAAGGTACTTTCTACATTATGTTAACAAGTTCGTTGTTAGCCCCAAAGTACTTCATGTATTACTCTTTAAAAGATCCGCTTCTTTTACAAAAGTCACACAATAACCGTAGTATAAAAATAGAGTAATTATCTTTCAAGTTCATTAAAACACTTCTCCTTGTAAAATCAAGTAACAACATTCTTTCCTAACGCTCAAGTTTGCCTAATTTCAATTACTCAAGTTTCTCATTTTCGAAAGGGTTTGTAGTTCATAGTTTTAATCCTTTAAAACAATTTGAGAAACATATACCCTAAGTGCGAGTAGTTATTATTATTCGTGAATAATCTTATTACAAAGAACATGATCTAGTAAATGTAATATCATTTTGTCTCATCTTAACTCCTATGCAGATGGAAGTTTCTACTAGTTTTAATAATACCTTATTAGTCAAAATAATTCCTTTATTAGCGCCGTGGTTTGTTCGACATTTATTCGATTGCAAAACATCATTCCTTTTGAAATGTTTTCGCTTCTTATTATTCAAAGCTTAAGCCGAGGCATCACGCAGTTGTTATTCAAAGCTTAAGCCGAGGCATTGCCGTAAGTATTATTCGCTTAACACACGTACGCTCACCGCATTATATATATTGTAAAATATCATGCTTTAGGAAGAATCACATACCTTCTACGAAACCTCCCGCCAAGTCAATATGTCGCACACAGAGTATCGACTCAGAAGCCCAATAATATCCTAGATAAAAGTCGCTACCGAGCAAGGTTTAGCTCCTAAGTTGCGCCCAGAGTCTAATAACACCTTAGAAGTTCTTCACAACTTCTACTAAGGACTATGGATTTGGGCTAGGTAATTCGCATTATAACGATACTAGAAGGCAACTTTTCTACCGGAGGGGGTAGTGTTTCGCCAGCTAGCTTTATGGGGTTGCTCTCGCCAGTGGCTTCTCAAAAGGGAGGGGTGTTTGGACGAAACAACAAGAGGAGAGGGAGGATTTGAGACTTAGATAGATTGCCAATTTAGATGAAATAACTCTTCAACAAGAGGGTATTTATAGGTCAAGACATGGCCAACCAATGGCCAAGATTATGCCAAGTGCAAGGCAAGTGTAGGTGAGGATTTAGGCAAGTGTCCTTGGCCAACTTGCACACAAAATATCCTACCAACTCCAAGACAAAACAAGCCATCCCAATCGCCCTATCCGCGCTGACATCCATCAACGAGAGGTGACAAGTGTCGCCTCTCGTTGGTCCAACGTGTTGCGCCTCTAAAAATCCGCAAAAATTAGAAATGACATAGCCGAATTTATCCTACGCGAAGTCAGTAAAACGCTTCATTTAAAAACGACTCTAAACGCAAAGGCAGGTACAAAGTGGAATTCGCCCAAGCCAACTGGTGGGGTGACACGTGTCGCCTCCTACTGGCCCAAAATATTTCATCTTCCAAAATATCCATAATGGCCAAAATCTCAAAACAAAGCTGGCCCACAAAACCAGAATTTCTCCCGTGGGCCCCACGTGACCATTTCCAAAATAAAATTCCATAATTCTCTAAAATTCCAAGAAGTCCGAATACCAAACTGGGAATCCACCCCATAAACGACCTTTTTCCTTCACAAAACCCTAAACTTTTCCGTGGAAAAATCACCTCTTTCTTCCATTCCAATTCCAATGTCGATTCTCGCACGACGCCCTCGCATACATACCAAACTACGGTATAACATTTTAGTTGGTACTTGTTTTACTCGCGCCGCCGTGGCCATGTGTCGAAAGGATGTCCTAGCAGAGGACTCAACCTTCGTGATCGCTGGTAGTTCGTCATCTCCCTAGGCTTGCACTTACGGTAGGTTTGTTTAGAACGACTACATGAGAGTGAAGCAAGAGATACATGTATATCCTTAACCCTCAGAGATCAAGATGTATGATAAGACGGGTATATCATGTTGCTATGTTCTCGATAGCAATATGTAATTAGTGATTAGAAATCATGGTTAGTAATCGGAAAGATTGACTGACAGGAAGTGCGAGCCTTAGAGCTTTATACGCAGAGACCTTAGAGGTAAGGCCATCTCGAGAAAAGGTGTAGTGTTTTGTTTGATCCTTATCTGAGTGCATAGTGCACGTGAGCTATGTTTGGGATAGGTCCCTTAGTAGCGTGGAATGAAAGAGGTAGTCGAGCTAAGAATACCGCCAGTTTTCGTGAATACGATTAGAGAGATTGTTCCGACGGATCTAGCGCTTTGCGCTGGTCGGGTTGAGGCTATGCGGGTCAGCCCGCGCATGTACGCGCGGGTCGGGCCAGGTGGTCCCGCCGCGGGTAGGGCCGAGGGTGTTAGGCCCAAGTTTAGTTAACCAAACAGACGAAGTTCGTGGACGCGCTCAATCGCAGGTCGGGCCGATGAGGTCACCGCCTTATCTTTTAATCCAAACCGCCTACTCGTGGTATGTTGCAGGCGTTATATCGTAAAGGTTGTAAGGTCGCACGGTGCCTACCTTTACCTTATGACCGACAATGAGCCTGTGGTACTACTGCTTTTTCTCGAGGTTTTACTGTGCAAGGTTGTGAACTCAAAGCGAGTCTCAGACCGCATTCGCCTCGCCGTTGTTTGGATTTCGTGATAGTTGCGAGGATTGTTGTCTCCTCGTTGAGGGAGTGTTTTAGTAGCTACCATTTCAGATTGGATGTCGCTACGACGCTGCGTGGCGGAAGTGTAAGTCACGGCCGATGGTTCGATGTTGGCAAGATTCGATAGTTGGTTCGTGTTTGTTCCAGCAGATCGCGGATGTGGTAACGCTTGTCTAGAAGAGGTTCTCGCACCGTAGAAATCGTATGATAATCGCGACGACGCCAGAGTTCGTGATCGACGGCCGGTCTTCAAAGTACCACCCCGTCATGTGGCGAGTTTTGGAAAACAGAGGAACTTAGCCCGAGTTACTTTGGGCCCTTTGAGTTCATGTGAAGAATAGGCCAGTTGCCTATATGTTAGCATTTGCCGTCCGACTTGTGAGGCAAGACGTCCGGCCTTCGTATTGTTATGATCGGAAAGTATCGAGATCCATCCAGAGTGTTCCCGCTAATGATGACCACGCAGATAGTAACCCCAGTTTTGGAAACCAAGCAAAGATCGTAAATGTGGTAAGAGTTCGAGTGTACGACCTCGTGGATCGTGACGCAACCCGCACCATTTGTTAGGTCACGAGTGACACTAACCTCTCGCAAAGTGACAAAAGTGGTATCACGACGAGTAAAGGGAGAAGCGAGCATGTATTGCGAGCAGATGTGACCATTTCTTTGTATGGAGAAAGTGCGAAGGAATTATATTTTAGACCCTCGACGGAGTGTTGTGATGTTAGAGGTGTTTGTGGTGATGTTAGAGGCGTTTCTCGTGACTTGGACGTAAGTATTTTGGCGCAGTGTTGCGGGCCAACAGGCGTGATTGTTCGTAAGTATAGTAGTGAAGACTATACCGGCGCACGCTTGGTTTGAGATTTAGAAGCGAACATTCGACGAATGTTTCGGGCGAGGAGAATGTTATACCCCAGATTTCCAGAGTATGTACGTAAGGACGACGAGAAAAATTTGAACTCGAGAATAGGCTTGGCCAATTATTCTTTGTGCACAACACCCGCTAGAGTCGCCGATTTAAACGCTTTCACGCTTTCGTAGGGAAAATTCCGCTATGTCATTTTTTTTTATGGATTTTTCCGAGAGACGAACATTTTGATCAACAAGAGGGCGACACTTGTCACCCTCTCATTGGAAGCGGCTTGGGCAGAATAGGGTCGACGAATCGCCATTGTTTGGTCAAGGAGTTGGTAGGATATTTTGGCGGTAGATGGATAAGGTGCACTTGGCATAATTCGACCCTACACTTGCACGGCACTTGACTTAATCTTCGCCATCGGGCCTTGGCTTGTACTATAAATACCCTTTGGAAGACTTCTTCATCCATTCCAAAAATTTCTAAGTCTTAGAAATCCCTTCCCTCTCGTGGTGTTCGCCCAACACCCTCCCCTCCCCTCGCGAGGCCCTCGCCGAGAGCCCTCCCCTCGAGAGTACCCTCCTACTGGGGTCGGCCGTGGTATACACCCCCTCGTGGTGTTGTCTCGTATAAATACCCCCTCTTGGTAGAAATACTCTCAAAAGTATCATACTATACCCAAAATACTGCCCTTATACCTTGTAGTATTCCAAGGTTATACTTATACGAAAGCCCGTAAATACTATTATACTTCCTTCACTACAAAACCGAAACCCTAAGGAAAATCTCCATAGTTAGTTCGAGTATTAAGTAGAAGTTGGTTAGAACTTCTAAGGTGGTTCTGAGCGGTCGAGCGCACTGAGTCGAGCTAAACGCTGCCTGTGATCGACTTTATACTTGGATAATTTTGGGCTTATCGAGGTAAACACTTTTGACCTTCGTTGTAATTGGAAATTACATGTTGTTGAATATATAGTTATAGTATACTATATATAGAATGGAATGTAGTCAGGCAATGTCTTTGACTTAAGCCCGATTAATACTTACGCAATGTCTCGCGACTTAAGCCCGAATGTAAAGAAGAGTACCGAATCAGAATTACATAGATCGTATTATAGTAGACTTGTGTAGCTTTTCTGGTAGAATTGTGCACGCCCGTTAGACGATAACCCCTCGGTTGGCTGGTAGCCTACCGATAGAGAGAGATTTACGCTGCCATGTGTGGGGAGGTGTCACGAATTTTCTCAGAGAATATTCTACGATTAGACCTAGATGTTAATAACTGTGGCCTTATAGGTCAAGTACTACGCGTGGCGCGATCTACTTGGCTTAAGGAGTAGCCAAGGCTGAGGTACTTCGAGCGCTTTTGCTATTAGTCGATAATCGCCGCGAGGTACGCGAACCTCTTCCTATCTCTTCTAGCATGATACGGTGTAACTATGTAGTACGATAGACGCATACGTGTTAAATGTATTTGATTGTCTAAAACATAAAGTGTTATAACGCTTTACGGGAAGTTGGTTATAATACTTTACGTAGGTAAGAAAATACTGTGGTTTTTAAAAAGTGGTAACCGATTTGAACTATAACCGGTCAAGTTATGTAATAATAAAGAACTTGAAGTATTTCAAAAGTTTTTGAATCATTTTGAAAGAAGAAGTACACTGGTTTTTGAAAACTTAAGAGTTATACTAGCTTTACGGAAGTTAGGTATAACCGCTTAAGAATGTTTTATCGATTTCGAAATCGAATGTATCGACAAACCATCGCAGTTAATAAAAGGAAATATTTTGACCGATTAAGTATTATTAAAACCAAGAGAAACTACCATCCGCATAGAAGCTAAGATGAGACAAAATGATATTTCCTAGATCACGGTCATTGAATAAGATTGTTATAAACAAGAATATTCTACTCACATATAAGGCTTATGTTTTCTCAGATGGTTTAAAAGAGAATTATATCCTTAAATGAATAAGACTATGAACTACGAAACCTTTCTAAAATAAGAACCGTGAACATTTGAAATTAGGCAAACTCGACGCTTGGAAAATAACGTTGTTACTTGATTTTACAAAGGTAAGTGTTTTGATTTACTTCAAAAGATAATCACTCTATTTTCATATACTACGTATTGTGTGACTTTGTAAACGTAACGATCTTTTAAAAGATAATGTATGAAGTACTTTGGGAATAGATACCCGATCTTGTTAATCATATATTAGAACGTACCTCGTGTGTATAACATGATCAGGTTGGTTTGTGATAGCCTTGTAATACTTTCTTGTTGATTTGATAAGTAAACATTCTAGATGCTACGTGTTAGTATCTTGTGATGTTTTGTGTAAAGGGGTTTTCCTCGATCGCGCTTTAAAGTTGTTTGACTTCACCACATGTTGGTATTGTACCACTCACCTTGACTTGTCTCCGAGGTTGTCGCCTCCGACGCGGTAGACTCAGCGGTCCGGGACCATGATTCGAGAATACCTCACGCGGTCCGTGGATCCATGCGAACTACGGAGTTCCGTGTTAGCTTGCGCCCTGTGGTCACGCGTTCAGGCTACGCGGATCGCGAGTCCGTGACGATGCCGGAGTAGCTACCGACAGCGAGGAATACCTCACGCGCCTACGAGGTTGGCCTACGCGGAGCTACGAGAGTTCTGTGGCTAGACGCGCACATTTGATATCGCGAGAGTGACCACTTTGATCATGTGATGCTTCAGACAGATATCATGATACGCTTTATGACTCGTTAGTACTGGTGTTAGTAGTCTATGACTTCGCATTTACCTCGTATTGTTTTATTAGGACACAGTGGACCCGTGTTCATGCAGTAGTGCTTGGTGCTTTTATCATAACCGCCAGCTGAGGAAGGTATTCCACTGCATGATTGATGCATGGGCGTGAGACCCATAGTTACGCTTGAGTGATGACTTTGGCGGCGTGAGTCCCCGACTGATCGCCTATTTATTGTAAATCGTAGTTTGTTATCATACATGTCTCGCTTATAGACTATTATGATTTCATTTACGTGATTTTCAGCCACATACTGGGTACCGTTGCATCGACTTTCGGCCGCGCTCATGCCGCAGTCGAGGTACACCGCCGTTGATCCTAGTTCTCTGGTCACGCACAGACGGAAGCTCGCTTCTCCGAGGCTTATCAATGTATAGTCCGCCGTTGTAGGTATTTACATTCAGGTACGGCGGGCCCGTCCCGCCATTGTTGTCGATCATTCTAGAGGTCCGTAGTAATCGCTGGGCGTAGTTGTAATGGACGAATCGCTCGGTTTTAAAATTGATTTATATATATGCCGTAAGGCAAGTTTTCTCCGATTTCGCTTCTTACTTCATAATATTTTCATGTCTTGTTTTATGTTCACTGACACTGATGTTGTATCACCAGGTGCCCGGTAAGGCACCACCACTGCCCGGTTCGGTCGTGACAAAAGTGGTATCGTGAGCGCTTAATCCTGAAATTGTCTACGCATCAGATCCAGGAGTCTTGATTATCTGCTGTTGTGCACCACACCAATAATCGTGAGGCTATAGGATATTTAGGATTGGTTTCATTCTTCTCACTCGAGATCGTGCTCAGAGTCGTGTTGTAAGTCGACCTCTCACGATTTCTTTCCCTTACCGCTATACCTCCGCGTAGTGGCAACCCGCCCTGTGAGGGCAAGGCAGCCGAGGAGCCGCGAGTAGAGCATGAGGGTTACGCGGGCACAGCCCAATCATCACCGGGTGGTGCTTCATTCGGGAGTTCTCGCGACGCCACTAAGCCCCAACAGAGTTTAGCACTGGCGGGCGTAGCCTTACCGCGCCATGATGTTTGAACCTTCGCTCACACGACTGCCCGGCCCGTGGATCGTGCCTTACCCCTGCACCCTAGTGATACAACATCGAGTAATCACGAACATAAAGACAATACATGAAACCAATGTAATAAGACAAGAAATAAGAAGACAAAGCAACCAAAAACGTTACCACAAGATATATAAATAACAATTTGAATAGCACATCCCTTTCTACCACTCTACCCATAACAAGATTCACGCACTTTAAGAATGATATGACAACAACGACGACAGTGGCTCTCGCCATACCCCGAATGTAAGCATCTACAATCAATAGGGGACTATACCAAGATAAGCTCCGAGGAACGAGCTTCCCAAACGCCGAATCGCGACCCTAAGAGCGAGGATCAACGATCGTGTACCTTTACCGCAGATGAACGCAGCCCCGAAGGAGGTCAAGATAACAGTACCAAGTATGTGAAATCAAAATACATACCGTAAATGAAATCATAGTAGTCTAAATAAAGCAGAGACATGTATGATAACCAAACTACGCTTCAATAAATCAAGAATATGTCAAGTCGTGACTCACGCCTCAATCCATCACAATGTAACCATACGGTAAGTACGAAGGCATAGCCGACTACTAAGACCCACAAGACTAAAAATGCCATAAATTATATCACGAGGTCTTTCTAGACCGCACTACATGATCGGCCGCCACTCACCCGCAATATCATTGCGCGCCTATCCTCGAACTCCCGCAGCCCGCATAGGTCACACACGCACCGCATGAGGTATTCCTCGAATCACGGTCCTGCATCACCGAGGTATACCCCGCATCGGGGCGCCTAACCTCAGTATCCGCCTAGGCTCCCGCACTCGCATAGTCTCAAAAGACCGCATAGTCTCAACAGCATCGCATAGGAATCCCCGCATCGTGATAAACACCCGAATGATCAATCTCGAGCTCCCGTGACTGCATAGTCACGGATCAGATAGCCGTGATAGACCAAGATCAAGGGTGGCAAGCCCTGTGATAATAAGTCAAGGGGTATGTGATACAATAACAAGACAACCGCTTAACGCTTGACAACGTAAGCACAACAAGAGTGACCCCTTACATAATAATCACAAGATACTAACACACGCAAGATCCTAACACGCTTACTTATCAAATCAACAAGAAAGTATTACAATGCTAGCACAAACCAATTCAATCAAGTTATTCACACAAGGTACTTTCTACTAACAAGTTTGGGTACCTATCCCCAAAGTACTTCATACATTATATCTTTTAAAAGATACGTTACTTCACAAAAACCACACAATACCCGTAGTATATGAAAATAGAGTGATTATCTTTTAAAGTAAATCAATTACTTCTCTTTGTAAAATCAAGTAGCAACATTCTTTCCAATGTTCAAGTTTGCCTAATTTCCAATGTTCAAGTTTGCCTAATTTCCAATGTTCAAGTTTCTCATTTTAGAAAGGTTTCAGAGTTCATAGTCTTATTCATTTAAGAATATAATTCTCCTTTAAACAACTGAGAAACATAAGCCTTATATGTGAGTAGATATTCTTGTTTATAACAATCTTATTACAAAGAAATGCATGATCTAGAAATATCATTTTGTCTCATCTTAGCTTCTATGCAGATGGAAGTTTCTACCGGTTTTAATAATACTTAATTATTAAAAACATTTCCTTTTATTAACGCCGCAGTTGGTTTGTCGATACACATTCTGATTTCCAAAATCAAGAAACATTCTTAAGCCGTTATACCTAACTTTCCATAAAGCTAGTATAACTCTTAAGTTTTCTAAAAATCAAGTATGACCTCTTCTTTCAAAATGATTCAAAATCTTTGAAATACTTCAAGTTCTTTATTAACACATAACAAGCCGCTTATAGTTCAAATCGCTTACCTTTTAAAACCACAAGTATTTTTCTACCAACATAAAGTCGTTATAACCAACTTCCCATAAAGCCGTTATAACACTTTATGTTTTAAACCAATCAAATACATTTAGCACACGTGACGCTCACCGCACTACATAGTTCACACATATCATGCTAGAAGAGATAGAAGAGGTTCACATACCTCGCGACGAGTATCGACTAATAGCAAAACGCCCAAGTACTTCCAATTGCTCACTCCTTTAAGCCAAGTAGATCGCGCCACACGTAGTACTTCAACCTATAAGGCCACAAGGCGCTTATTAACATTTAGATCCCTTCAGAACATTCTACGTAAAATTCGCAAAGACCTCCCCGCAATAGCGTAAATCTCCTCCTCTAACGGGCCGCTACCAAGCCAACCGTGGGGTTATACGCTTAATCCGACGTACAATTCTACCTCACGTAAAAGCTACACAAGTCTATCAGAATACACCCTATGTAAATACAGCCAAGATTTTCTTTCAAAAGGTTTCTTATAATTCAGCTTAAGTCAAAAGACATCACGATAACAACGCTCAGCTTCTATATATAGTATACTTCAACTATATAGTCTAACAATCATGTAATTTCCAATTACAATAGAGGACAAGATATTTACCTCGATAAGCCCATAATTATCCAAGTTTAAACGTCGATCCCGAGCAAGGTTTAGCTCCTACTCCGCTCCGACCCGCCTCCAACAACCCTTAGAAGTTCTAACCAACTTCTACTTATTACTCCAACTAACCATGAGATTTTCCTTAGGTTTCGGTTTTGTGACTAAGGAAGTATAATAGTATTTCCGGCTTTTCAGATAAGTATAACCTAATACTACAAGGTATACTGCTAAGGTAATTTGGGCATTATAACAATACTTTGAGAGTATTTCTAACAAGAGGAGGGGGTATTATACGAAGACAACTAGGCTAGTGGGTACCCCACTCCTAGCACCACAAGGAGGGGAGGGCTCTCGCCAAGTGGGAGTGGGATGGTGTTGACGAGAACACTACTAAGAGAGGAGGATTTTAACACTTAGAAATATTTTAGGAATGGATGAAGAAGTCATCAAAGAGGAGGTATTTATAGGTTCAGCAAAGGCCAACCAATGGCCAAGATCTCGCCAAGTGCAAGGCAAGTGTAGGCCAAGATCTTGCCAAGTGCACCTTAACCAACTACACACAAAATATCCTACCAACCCTTGACCACTTTAACCACACTTTCGCCACCCCTTTACCGCCTAAGCCTAACTAATGAGAGGTGACAAGTCTCGCCTCTTGTTGGTCCAAAATGTTTCGCCTCTAAAAATCCGCAAAAATAAAATGGCATAACCGAATTTTCCCTACGAAAGTCAGAGAAACGCTTTCATTAAAAACGACTCTAACCGTGTCAGGAACAAAAATAATTCGCCAAGCCTTAATTACAAGTTCAAATTTTCTACGCACGCCCCACGCATACTGAAATACTGGTATAACATTCTCCTCTCTTAGAAACATTCGCCCCGAATGTTCCTTCTAGGTCTCGAACAAACGCGCGCCAAGATAGTCTTCACTACTATACTTACGAGAACAACTCACACACATGGCCACCAAACAATCACAAGAAAATACTTATATCCAAGTCCACGAGGAAGCACTCTAACATCATAAAGCATACCACTTTTGTCACTTTGCCGCGAGGTTCTAGTGTCACCCGCGACCCAACAAATGGTACCGCCGTCGCGATCCTCGAGGTCGTCAGATACTCAACTCTTACCACATTTCCGATACTTCTTCGCCCCAAAACTCGGGTTACTATCTCTAACGTGGTCATTATTAATCGGGAACACTGACGGATCTTCGATACTTTCCGATCATATCAATACGAAGACCGACGCATCGCCTCCTAAGTCTGACGCAAGAATGCTAACATATAGGCAACCCGCCTATTCTTCACCGAACTCGTGCGGCCCAAAGTAACTCGCTAAGTTCCTCTCGCTTTCCAAAACTCGCCACACCCAACCCGGTGGTACTTTCAAGACCGACCACAACTCAACTCTGCGCCGCCGATTATCCGCACGATTTCTCCGAGCCGCCGTAACCTCTTCTAGACAAGCTTTACCCTATCCACATCACCGGAAAAGCCCGAACCAACCATTTGAATCTTGCCAACATCGAACCAATCGATCGACGACTTACACATCCGCCCTACAAGGCTTTATAAGGCGACATCCGAACATTGAAATGGTAGCTTAAACACTCCTCCACAGAGACAACAATCCCCACAACTACCCCTCAAATCACACACCGCCCGAGGCGAACGCGATTCTCGAGACTCACCTCGAAGTTCTTAACCCCGCTGGTAAAACTTCCGTAAACCAAAAAACCTGCACTCGACTCCACTGTCGCCATAAGGTGCGTAGGCACTCGCAGCTTTACAACCTTTCTCGATATATCATCTCGCATAACCTCTCGCCGAGTAAACGGCCTTTGCTAAGACAAGACACGACCTCGGCCCGACCATCGGTCGAACGCATCCATGAATTCCAGACGCAGTTAACTAAACTCGCCTAACACCTCGTGACTTACCACAAGGCGACCACCACAACCGACCCCACCACCAAACATGCCGCTGGTTGACCCGCAACGCGGCCTCAACCCGACCGCAACGCCGCTAAACGCTAGCCTCCGAAGGAAAACTCTCACTAATCACGCTACGAAACCTAGCGGTCTTCTTAGCTCAACTACCCTCTTCATGCCACACTACTCGTGACTTATCCCAGAACATAGCTCACGTGCACTATGCACTCCTATAAGGGTCAAACATAAACATACGCCTTTACTCGAGACGGCCTTACCTCTAAGGTCTCTACGTATAAAACTCTAAGGCTCACACCTTCTCTATCCTCCAAATCTTCCTTGGTTAACTAACCAAGATTTCTAATCACAATAAACACTCATGGTATCCGAACATAACACTTAAGGTATACTCACCTTATCACGTATACAAAGCTCTGAGGGTTAAAGATATACTGACCTACTACTTCACTCCCTTAGTCGCTCTAATCAAACTCGCCTGCAGGCGATAGCTTAAGGAAGATGACAAACTACCCACCGATCCTCAAGGCTAAGTCCTCCCGCAGCGACACTCTTTCGACATCGCACCGACGGCCATAGTACAACAAGTACCAACTAAAAGACGACATTCCCCGAGACGACGCCACACATCGCGAACACCGAGAAAATCAATCCATGGCCGAACCTTCGCGGATCGCGGAACCTAAGCTCGAGCTCGACCAACTCCTCGCATACCCCGAACGCTCAACCCCGCGAGGACCTTTCGCACCGTGGATGCGCATAACTGATTCACGCGAGGCGACTCGCCGAAGTTACCAGCGACCTTGCCGCTCTTCTTCGCCGTTTCGTTAACCCGCCGATCTCTACGCTTTCGCTCACGCGCATAAGCCCGCATACGTGCCATGCTCGCTTCAATCAAGAACTTACTTTTGCACAACCTTCTCGCTGATATTCATCAAGACTCGCAGACATCGATACTCCGTAGTCAAATACGTGGTCGCCTTGAAATCTATATTCTCGCTCTCGCCGTGGAATCAAGGTTCAAACATCATGGCCGCAGAGGAATCGCCGCTGCATAAACTCATTGGGCTAGCGACGCCGCAAAACTCCCGAACGAAGCACCACCCAGTGATGATTGGGCTCAGGCCCACGTGAACCCTCTCAGACTTACTCGCAGCCTCCCTGCCGCTTTGCCCTCCTGGGCCGGGTTGCCCTACGCGGAGGCATAACGGTAAGTGAAAGAAATACGTTAGAGGGTCCAACTTACAACACAGCTCTAAGGCACGATCTCAGAGTGAGAAGAATAGAAACCAATCCTAAATATCCTATAGCCTCCTGATTATCGCGTGTGCACAACACACCGATAATCAAGACTTCATCGATACGGCTCAGACACTTTCCGAGGATTAATCGCTCGATACCACTTTTGTCACGACTGCCCGGCCCGTGATCGTGCCTTACCCCGCACCCTAGTGATACAACATCGAGTAATCACGAACATAAAGACAATACATGAAACCAATGTAATAAGACAAAGGAAATAAGAAGACAAAGCAACCAAAACTGCATCACAAGATATATAAATAATAATTTGAACAGCTATATCCCTTTCTACCACTCGCCAATAATAAAGATTTCATGCACCTTTAAGAATGATATGACAACAACGACGGACAGGTTCGCCATACCCCCGAATGTAAGCATCTACAATCACTGCGACTATACCAAGATAAGCCTCCGAGGAACGAGCTTCCCAAACGCCGAATCGGACCCTAAGAGCGAGGATCAACGATCGTGTACCTTTACCGCAGATGAACGCAGCCTCAAGGAGGTCAAGATAACAGTATCAAGTATGTGAAACTGAAAATACATACCGTAAATGAAATCATAGTAGTCTAAATAAAGCAGAGACATGTATGATAACCAAACTACGCTTCAATAAATCAAGCAATATGTCAAGTCGTGACTCACGCCTCAATCCATCACAATAGAACCATACGGTAAGTACGAAGGCATAGCCGACTACTAAGACCCACAGCACTAAAAATGCCATAAATTATATCACGAGGTCTTTCTAGACCGCACTACATGATCGGCCGCCACTCACCCGCAATATCATCGCGCTGCCTATCCTCGAACTCCCGCAGCCCGCATAGGTCACACATGCACCGCATGAGGTATTCCTCGAATCACGGTCCTGCATCACCGAGGTATACCCCGCATCGGGCGCAATAACCTCGGTATCCGCCTAGGCTCCCGCACTCGCATAGTCTCAAAAGACCGCATAGTCTCAACAGATCGCATAGAATCCCCGCATCAGCTAAACACCCGAATGATCAATCCCGAGCTCCCGTGACTGCATAGTCACGAGGATCGCATAGCCGATAGACCGCATCAAGGGTGGCAAGCCCTGTGATAATAAGTCAAGGGTATGTGATACAATAACAAGACAACGCTTAACGCTTGACAACGTAGCACAACAAGAGTGACCCCCTTACATAATAATCACAAGATACTAACACACGAAGATCCTAACATGCTTACTTATCAAATCAATAAAGTATTACAAGGCTATCACAAACCAATACAATCAAGTTATTCACACAAGGTACTTTCTACTAACAAGTTTGGGTACCTATCCCCAAAGTACTTCATACATTAAATCTTTTAAAAGATACGCTATTTCACAAAACCACACAATACCCGTAGTATATGAAAATAGAGTGATTATCTTTTAAAGTAAATCAATTACTTCTCTTTGTAAAATCAAGTAGCAACATTCTTTCCAATGTTCAAGTTTGCCTAATTTCCAATGTTCAAGTTTGCCTAATTTCCAATGTTCAAGTTTCTCATTTTAGAAAGGTTTCAGAGTTCATAGTCTTATTCATTTAAGAATATAATTCTCCTTTAAACAACTGAGAAACATAAGCCTTATATGTGAGTAGATATTCTTGTTTATAACAATCTTATTACAAAGAACATGATCTAGAAATATCATTTTGTCTCATCTTAGCTTCTACGCAGATGAAGTTTCTACGGTTTTAATAATACTTAATTATTAAAAACATTTCCTTTTATTAACGCCGCAGTTGGTTTGTCGATACACATTCGATTTCCAAAATCAAGAAACATTCTTAAGCCGTTATACCTAACTTTCCATAAAGCTAGTATAACTCTTAAGTTTTCTAAAAAATCAAGTATTACTCTTCTTTCAAAATGATTCAAAAATCTTTTGAAATACTTCAAGTTCTTTATTAACACATAACAAGCCGCTTATAGTTCAAATCGCTACCTTTTAAAACCACAAGTATTTTCTTACCAACATAAAGTCGTTATAACTAACTTCCCATAAAGCCGTTATAACACTTTATGTTTTAAACCAATCAAATACATTTAGCACACGACGCTCACCGCATTACATAGTTCACACATATCATGCTAGAAGAGATAGGAAGAGGTTCACATACCGCGACGAGTATCGACTAATAGCAAAACGCCCAAGTACTTCCAACCGCCGCTACTCCTTTGCCAAGTAGATCGCGCCACACGTAGTACTTCAACCTATAAGGCCACAAGGCGCTTATTAACATTTAGATCCCTTCAGAGAACATTCTACCTAAAATTCAAAGACTCTCCCCGCACAAAGATAAATCTCCTCCTCTAACTGGGCCGCTACCAAGCCAACCGCGGGGTTATACGCTTAATCCGACGCACAATTCTACCTCACGTAAAAGCTACACAAGTTCATCAGAATACACCCTATGTAAATACAGTCAAGATTTTCTTTCAAAAGGTTTCTTATAATTCAGCTTAAGTCAAAAGACATTGCCGATAACAACGCTCAGTTCTATATATAGTATACTTCAACTATATAGTCTAACAATCATGTAATTTCCAATTACAATAGAGGACAAGATATTTACCTCGATAAGCCCATAATTATCCGAGTTTAAATGTCGATCCCGAGCAAGGTTTAGCTCCTACTCCGCCTCCGACCCGCCTCCAACAACCCTTAGAAGTTCTAACCAACTTCTACTTATTACTCCAACTAACCATGGAGATTTTCCTGTGGTTTCGGTTTTGTGACTAAGGGAAGTATAATAGTATTTCTGGCTTTTCAGATAAGTATAACCTTAGAATACTACAAGGTATACTACTAAGGTAATTTGGGCATTATAACAATACTTTGAGAGTATTTCTAACAAGAGGGGTATTATACGAAGACAACTAGGCAGTGGGGTACCCACTACTAGCACCACAAGGAGGGAGGGCTCTGCCAAGGTGGAGTGGGATGGTGTCGACGAGAACACTACTAAGAGAGGGGGAGGATTTTAACACTTAGAAATATTTTAGGAATGGATGAAGAAGTCATCAAAGAGGGGGGTATTTATAGGTCTAGCAAAGGCCAACCAATGGCCAAGATCTTGCCAAGTGCAAGGCAAGTGTAGGCCAAGATCTTGCCAAGTGCACCTTAACCAACTACACACAAAATATCCTACCAACCCTTGACCACTTTAACCACACTTTCGCCACCCCTTTACCGCCAAGCCTAACCAATGAGAGGTGACAAGTGTCGCCTCTTGTTGGTCCAAAATGTTTCGCCTCTAAAAATCCGCAAAATAAAAATGGCATAGCCGAATTTTCCCTACGAAGTCGTGGAAACGCTTCACGAAAAACGACTTAACCGTGTCAGGAACAAAATAATTCGCCAAGCCTTAATTACAAGTTCAAATTTTCTACGCACGCCCCACGCATATACTCGAAATACGGTATAACAAGTTCCACGACCGAACAGGAATATAGATTGCAAAAAGGCGACCACATTACTAGCTATGGATTTGGCTACCGAGAGTATACCGATGTACCGCGAGTCTTGATGACTATCTAAGAGAGGTTGTACAAGAGTAATTCTTCGCTTAGGCTTCGAGCATGGCTCGTACGCTTATGCGCAAAGCCAAGAAACGAGATCGACGCGTTAACGGGCGACAGAAGAGGCCAGAGCAGCAAGGTCCTTTGGTAACTTTCGAGGCAAGTCGCCACCAAAGAGATTAGATATGCACCTCCGCCAGCAGAGTGGTCTTCCACTGATTTCGTGGACGCTCGGTATGCAGAGTTGGTCGAGCTCCGCAGTTTCCGGCTCACGCCACACGAGGTTCCAAACACCGACCCGCTTTTTCCTGTGGTTCACAGCTGCGATGCACGCCATCCCGGAATGTCATCTTTAGTCGGGTACTTGTTTTACTCGCGCCGTGGCTACGTGTCGCAAAGGATGTCCTAGTAGGAGGACTCAACCTTCGTGATCGGTGGGTAGTTCGCCATCTCCCTAGCTGATGTACTTACGGGTAGGTTTGTTTAGAACGACTACGAGAGCGAAGCGAGATACACGTATATCCTTAACCTCTGTAGATCAAGATGTATGATAAGACGGGTATATCATAAGTGCTATGTTCGATAGCAATATGTAATTAGTGATTAGAAATCATGGTTAGTAACCGGAAAGATTGACTGATAGGAAGTGCGAGCCTTAGAGCTTTATACGCAGAGACCTTAGAGGCGCCATCTCGAGAAAAGTGTAGTGTTTTGTTTGATCTCATCTGAGTGCATAGCGCACGTGAGCTATGTTTGGGATAGGTCCCTTAGTAGCGTGGAATGAAAGAGGTAGTTGAGCTAAGAATACCGCTTAGGTTTTCGTGAATATGATTAGAGAGATTGTTCCGACGGATCTAGCGCTTTGCGGCGTGGTCGGGTTGAGGCCACGTTGCGGGTCAGCCCGCGGCATGTATGGTGGGGTCAGTTTGTGGTGGTCCCGCCTGTGGTAGGGCCATGAGGTGTTAGGCCCAAGTTTAGTTAACTGCACGAGTTCGTGGACGTTGCTCATCGCAGTCGGGCCGACGAGGTCACCGCCTTATCTTTTAATCCAAACCGCCAACTCGGTGGTATGTTGCGGCGTTATATCGTAAAGGTTGTAAGGCTGCACGGTGCCTACCTTTACCTTATGACCGACAATGAGCCTGTGGTACTACCTGCTTTTTCCTGAGGTTTTACTGTGCAAGGTTGGGAACTCAAAGAGTCTCAGACCACATTCGCCTCTGCCTGTTTGGATTTCGTGGATAGTTGCGAGATTGTTGTCTCCCGCTGAGGAGTGTTTTAGTAGCTACCATTTCAGATTGGGATGTCGCTATGACGCCATGCGCGGCGGAAGTGTAAGTCGGCCGATGGTTCATGTTGGCAAGATTCGATAGTTGGTTCAGTTTGTTCCAGCAGATCGTGGATAGGGTAACGCTTGTCTAGAAGAGGTTCCGCACTGTAGAAATCGTATGGATAATCGCGACGACGCTTAGAGTTCGTGGATCGACGGCCGGTCTTCTGAAAGTACCACCCCGTCATGTGGCGCAGTTTTGGAAAACAGAGGAACTTAGCCCGAGTTACTTTGGGCCCTTTTGAGTTCATGTGAAGAATAGGCCAGTTGCCTATATGTTAGCATTTGCCGTCCGACTTAGGAGGCAAGACGTCCGGCTTTCAGATTGTTATGATCGGAAAGCATCGGAGATCCATCCGCAGTGTTCCCGCTAATGATGACCACGTTAGAGATAGTAACCCCGAGTTTTGGAACCGGCAAGATCGTAAATGTGGTAAGAGTTCGAGTGTACGATACCTCGTGGATCGACGCAGCCGGCATCATTTGTTAGGTCGCCGAGTGACACTAACCTCTCGCAAAGTGACAAAAGTGGTATCACGACGAGTAAAGGGAGAAGCGAGCATGTATGCAGCAGAGATGTGACCATTTCTTTTGTATGGAGAAAGTGCAAGGAATTATATTTTAGACCTCGACGGGAGGTTGTGATGTTAGAGGTGTTTGTGGTGACGTTAGAGGTGTTTCTCGTGGACTGGACGTAAGTATTTTGCGCAGTGTTGTTGCGGGCTACCAGGGCAGGATTGTTCGTAAGTATAGTAGTGAAGACTATACGCGCACGCTTGGTTTGAGATTTGTAGGAACATTCAGGACGAATGTTTCTAAGGAGGGGAGAATGTTATACCCCGTATTTCCAGAGTATGTACGTAAGGACGTACGTAGAAAAATTTGAACTTGAGAATAGGCTTGGCCGAATTATTCTTTGTGCACAACACCCGATTAGAGTCGTTTTTCGACGAAACGTTTCCACAGCTTTCGTAGGGAAAATTCCGGCTATGTCATTTTTTTTGCGGATTTTTCCGAGAGACTAAACATTTTGGATCAACAAGAGGCGACACTTGTCACCCTCTCATAAGCGGCTTGGGCGGTAATAGGGGTTGGACGAATTCGCCATTGTTTGGTCAAGGAGTTGGTAGGATATTTTGGTGGTAGATGGATAAGGTGCACTTGGCATAATTCGACCTACACTTGCATGGCACTTGGCTTAATCTCGCCATCATCGCCTTGGCTTGTACTATAAATACCCCCTTCGAAGACTTCTTCATCCATTCCAAAAATTTCTAAGTCTTAGAAATCCTTCCTCTCTCGTGTTCGCCCAACACCCCATCCCCTCGCGAGGCCCTCGCCGAGAGCCCTCCCCCTCGTCGAGAGTACCCTCCTAGCTGGTTGGCCGAGGTATACACCCCCTTGTGGTGTTGTCTCGTATAAATACCCTCTCTGTAGAAATACTCTCAAAAGTATTGTTACATTATACCCAAAATACTCGCCCTTATACCTTGTAGTATTCCAAGGTTATACTTATACGAAAAGCCCGTAAATACTATTATACTTCCTTCACTACAAAACCGAAACCCTAAGGAAAATCTCCATAGTTAGTTCGAGTATTAAGTAGGTTGGTTAACTTCTAAGCGTGGTTCGAGCGGGTCGAGCGCACGAGTCGAGCTAAACGCTGCCTGTGATCGACTTTATACTTGGATAATTTTGGGCTTATCGAGGTAAACACTTTTGACCTTCTGTAATTGGAAATTACATGTTGTTGAATATATAGTTATAGTATACTATATATAGAATGGAATGTAGTCAGCGGCAATGTCTTTTGACTTAAGCTCGATAATACTTACGCAATGTCTCGCGACTTAAGCCCGAATGTAAAGAAGAGTATCAATCAGAATTACATAGGATCAGACATGAGACTTGTGTAGCTTTTCCTGGTAGAATTGTGCACGCCCGTGTTAGACGATAACCCCCGTTGGCTTCGTAGCCTACCCGATAGAGAGAGAGATTTACGCTGTGTGGGGAGGTGCGAATTTTCTGTAGAATGTTCTACGATTAGACCTAGATGTTAATAAGCGCCTTGTGGCCTTATAGGTTCAAGTACTACGCGTGGCGCGATCTACTCGGGCTTAAGGAGTAGCCGCGGCTTGAGGTACTGAGCGCTTGCTATTAGTCGATAATCGTCGCGAGGTATGTGAACCTCTTCCTATCTCTTCTAGCATGATACGTGTGTAACTATGTAGTACGATAGACGCATACGTGTTAAATGTATTTGATTGTCTAAAACATAAAGTGTTATAACTACTTTATGGGAAGTTGGTTATAATAACTTTACGAGGTAAGAAAATACTTGTGGTTTTTAAAAAGTGGTAATCGATTTGAACTATAATCGGCTCGTTATGTAATAATAAAGAACTTGAAGTATTTCAAAAGGTTTTTGAATCATTTTGAAAGAAGAAGTAATACTGGGTTTTTGAAAACTTAAGAGTTATACTAGCTTTATGGGATGTTAGGTATAATGGCTTAAGAATGTTTTACTGATTTCGAAATCGTAACGTATCGACAAACCACCGCAATAAGTAATAAAAGGAAATATTTTGACCGATTAAGTATTATTAAAACCAGAGAAACTTCCATCCGCATGAAGCTAAGATTAGACAAAATGATATTTCCTAGATCACGGTCAGAATAAGATTGTTATAAACAAGAATATTCTACTCACACATAAGGCTTATGTTTTCTCAGATGGTCTAAAAGAGAATTATATCCTTAAATGAATAAGACTATGAACTACGAAACCTTTCTAAAATAAGAACCGTGAACATTTGAAATTAGGAAAACTCGACGCTTGGAAAATAATGTTGTTACTTGATTTTACAAAGGTAAGTGTTTTGATTTACTTCAAAAGATAATCACTCTATTTTCAAATACTACGTATCGTGTGACTTTTGTAAACGTAACGATCTTTTAAAAGATAATGTACAAGTACTTTGGGAATAGATACCCGATCTTGTTAATCATATATTAGAATGTACCTGTGTGTATAACATGATCGTGTTGGTTTGTGATAGCCTTGTAATACTTTCTTGTTAATTTGATAAGTAAACATGCTAGGATGCTACGCTGTTAGTATCTTGTGATGCTTTTTGTAAAGGGGGTTTTCCTCGATCGCGCTTTTAAAGTTGTTTGACTCTCACCGTTATGCTGGTATTGTACCACTCACCTTGACTTGTCTCCGAGGTTGTCCTCCGACGCGGGTAGACTCAGCGGTCCGGGACCATGATTCGAGAATACCTCACGCGTCCGTGGATCCATGCGAACTACGGAGTTCCGTGTTAGTTTGCGCCCTCGTGGTCACGCGGTTCGCGCTACGCGGATCGCGAGTCCGTGACGACGCCGGAGTAGCTACCGACGCAGGAATACCTCACGCGCCTACGAGGTTGGCCTACGCGAGCTACGAGAGTTCCAGGCTAGACGCGCACATTTGATATCATGCGCGAGTGACCGCCTTTGATCATGTGACGCTAGACAGATATCATGATACGCTTTATGACCGTTAGTACTGGGTGTTAGTAGTCGCTATGCCTTCGCATTTACCTCAGATCGCTTTATTAGGACACGTGGGACCCGTGTTCATGTAGTGCTTGGTGCTTTTTTATCATAAACCGCCAAGCTGGAGCAAGGTATTCCACGCATGATTGATGTTATGGGCGTGAGACCCATAGTTACGCTTTGAGTGATTTACTTTGAGGCGCGAGTCTCGACTTGACATGATCGCCATTTATTGTAAATCGTAGTTTGCTATCATACATGTCTCCCGCTTATAGACTATTATGATTTCATTTACAGATTTTCGCCACATACTGTACTGTTGTATCGACCTCCTGGGCCGCGCTCATGCCGCAGTCGAGGTACACCGCCGCCGATCCTAGTTCTCGGGTCACAGCTCAACAGATGGGAAGCCCGCTTTCCGAGGCTTATCGCCGTATAGTCCGTCGTTGTAGGTATTTACATTCGGGGTATGGCGGCCCCGCCCCGCCATTGTTGTCGTATCATTCTTAGAGGTCCAGAGTGATCGCTGGGCGTAGTTGTAATGGGATGAATCGCTCGGTTTTAAAATTGATTTATATATATGCCGTAAGGCAAGTTTTCTCCGATTTCCGCTTACTTCATAATATTTTCATGTCTTGTTTTATGTTCCACTGACACTGATGTTGTATCACTAGTGGTGCCCGGTAGCACTACCACGCCCGGTTCGGTCGTGACAAAATGATTAAGACTATGAACTATGAAACCTTTCAAAATAAGAGATGTGAATATTCGTTAGGCAAACTTGAACTTTTGGAAAAGAATGTTGTTACTTGACTTTGGGAAGGAAAATGTTTTGGTTTAAAAGAAGCGGCATAATATTACCTTAGTTGTTTTAAAAGGAAAATATGGTATTATCTTAATCGCCTTAAAAGAGCGCTTAAATGTTACGACTATGCGACACCGCTGCTCACGGGATGAACCGAATGTATTCCACACGACACCGCTGCTCACGGATGAACCGAATGTATTTCACTCGACACCGCTCACGGGATGAACCGAATGTATTCCACACGACACCGCTGCTCATAGGATGAACCGAATGTATTTCACTCGACACCGCTGCTCATGGGATGAACCGGAATGTATTCCACACGACACCGCTGCCTACGGATGAACCGAATGTATTCCACACGACACCGCTGCTCACGGGATGAATAGGAATGTATTTCACATGATACCGTCCATGATATGGATCGGGAATGTATTTCACGCGACACCGCTGCTCATGGATTTAACCGAACGATTCCACTCGATGGATACCGCTGGCCCACGCAGATGGACCGAATGTATTTCACTCGACACCGCTGCTCATGGATGAATCGAATGTATTCCACACGACACCGCTGGCCCACGACGGACCGGAATGTATTTCACGCGACACCACGCTCACGGATGAACCGAATGTATACCACCCGATTTGATACCGAGTCCACGACGGACCGAACGATTCCATACGATTTCACCTCGAGTCCACGACGGGCCGAGACATGTTACACGATCACATGACCTATACCTAGACTGCCGGCAGTGAGGAAGGAGTTCTACGGGCATGAGGGATGACTTTGAGGGCGTGAGTCCCTGACTTGACATGACTACTTTTATGCTATGAACTGTAGTTTTGTTATCATATATGTCTTCTGTTTTATATGGACTATTATGATTTCATTTTCGTGATTTTCGCCACATACTGCACTGGTACAGATCGCCTCCTTCGGGCCGCGCTCATGCCGCAGTAGGGTACACCTGTTGATCCTCGCCATGTGGATCACAGCTCAACAGATTGGAAGCCCGCTTCTCCGAGGTTTATCTTTCGTATGCTTCGAGTTGTAGGTTCTCATGCATATCTGTGGTATGGCGGCCCCGTCCCGCCATAGGTGTTGTTACATTCTTAGAGGTCTGTAGTATCGCAGGCGGTGGTTTGTAAAAGGATGTAACTATTCAAAAATTTCAGATATATGCAAGAAGGCAACCGCTTGTTGGCCTGCTTTATTATCTTATCTCTTGTTTCATATCTGTATGTTTTATATTCCGCCGATTTCTCGATGATGACTACTGGGTGCCCGGTAAGGCACTACCACGCCCCGAACGGGTCGTGACACAAGATCGCCAGAAGAGGCCGTAACAGCAGGTCCTTTGTAACTTTCGAGCGGACCTTCTCAGCCAGATCGTTATGCACTCCGCCAAAGGCAGTAGTCCTCCATGTGGTTCGTGACGCTCGGTAGGCAGAGTTGGTCGATCTCCGTGGCTGCTAGTTCACGATACACGCAGGTTCCAAACACCGGATTCGCTTTCTCATTATTCACAACAGGCAGCGCCATCCCGGAATGTCGCTTGTTGCTGGTGCTTGTTTTACCGCGGGCAGGCCACGTGTCGCGCGGTGTCCTAGCAGTGAGGATGCAAGCAGAGGACTCACCTCCCGCAGCATTCGCATTCAGAGTTTGGAGAGGAAAAGGTGTTAGCTGTGAGAGGCCACCACACCCTGGCGTGGTAAGTGTCATTGGGAGGTCGACTTCTTCGACAAAATTGTTTTGCTTATGACAGCAGGCCATTTTAGAAATTGTCCGACTGCAGGTGGCGAAATGTAGAGACTCACCTTCAGATCGCTGACCGCTCATCACCTTCCTAGCTATGCGCCAACAAAGGTGATTGATTAGAACGACAGATGAGTGAAACAAAGAGATCTGTATATCCTTAACCCTCTAGAGATTATATGTGGATAAGATAATTGTATCTTAAGTGCTATGTTCAGATAGCATCAGGTTAATTGTGATTAGAAATCTGGTTAGTTAAAAGCGGTAAGGTCAGATATGGAAAGTGTAGCCTTAGAGTTTTATACGCAGAGACCTTGTGAGGTAAGGCCATCTCGAGTAAAAGATGTATTTTTATGTTTGACCTTTATCTGAGTGCATAGTACACGCGAGATATGTTTCAGGTGATAAGTCCCCGAGTGGTATGAAATGAAAGAGGGTAGTCGAGCTAAGAAGACTACTAGGTTTTCGTGACTCAATGAGAGATTGTGTCCGGACGGAACAAGAGTTTTCGGATAGGGCGGTCATGGACCGATCATGGTCAAACCGCGCCCGCATTGTGCGGGCCGCTCGGCGCGGTCCCGCTGTGCGCGGGTCACTGGGTGTTAGGCCCAAGTTTAGTTAACCATCGACGAGTTCGTGGATGCGCTCGACCGAGGTCGGGCCGACGAGGTCAGCCCATCTTGTCTTTTAGTCAAGACCGCTTACTCGGCAGAGGGTTACGCGAGATGTTATATCCGAAGCGTTGTAAGGCCGCACGAGGTACCTACTTTCACCTTATGACTGATGGAGCCTGTGTTACGACTATTTCTTTTCTCGAAGTTTTACCAGCAGGTTGTGAACTCAAAGTAGTCTCGTGACGCATTCATCCCCGCCGTTGTTTGATTTCAGGGTAGCGTGAGGATTGTTGCCTCCTATTGAGAGAGTGTTTTATAGCTACTATTTCAGATTCTGATATCGCCTTACGACGCCTAGGGCTAAGTGTGTTGCCTGCCGATTGGTTCGATGTCGGCGTTCAGATAGATGGTTCATACTTGTTCACAGGACGTGGATAAGGCGGTTTATCCGTAAGAGGTTATCGCGGCTCGAGTCAACGAAGTCACGCGGATAATCGGCGACGCTTGGAGTCTGTGCCGACGGTGGTCTTCAAGCGTACCACCCTAAAGGGTGTGACGAAGTTTTGGAAAACAGAGGAAACTTAGCCCGAGTTACTTTGGGCCCTTTTCGTGTCATGTGAAGAATAGGCCGTTGCCTATAGTTAGCATTGCCGTCCGACGGGAGGCAAAAGGTCCTGGCCTTTCATGTTGTTATGTTCTAAAAGCATCGAGATCCATCCAGTGTTCCCGCTAACGATGATTAAGCCGAGGTAGTAACCTGCAGATTTTGGAAATGTAAGAATGTAAATGTGGTAAGTTATGAAAGAGTTCAAATGTACGAGAAGCGGTAAGACGAGTAAGGAAGAAGCGGCACGTGTTACGAGCATAGATGTGATCATTTCTTTTGTAAAGCCGGCGCTATGAGTATATTTTAGACCTCGAGCGAGCTTTTGTAGCTGACGGAGGTGATTCTCATGGACTGGATGTAAGTATTTGCGCTGTTGTATTATGGCAGCGTGGTATGATTGTTTTCGTAAGTATAAAGCAGAAGACTATATCGCACATGTTTGTTTTGAGATTTAGAAGGAACATTCGACGAATGTTTCAAGCGAGGGAGAATGTTATACCTCGTATTTTCGCAGTACGTACGCGAGGGCGCACGATAAAAGTTTAAGCCTTAAGTAGGCAAGGGTCGAAATTTTGCGCACAACCCGGAAGAATCATTTTCTCGAAACGCTTTCCAAAACTTGCGTAGGAAAATTACGCTATGTCATTTATAATTTTATGGATTTTTCCGAGAGATGAAATATTTTGGACTAACGAGAGGCGACACTTGTCACCCTGCTGGCGGTCAAGTCAAGCGGTTGCACGCTCTGGCTTGTTTTGGGGCCTAAAACACGGGTCAATGTTCGGAGTGATTTGTGGAGTAGATGGCCAGGGCACTTGGGCAAATCCTCACCCTCCACTTTTCCCCACTTGTCTTGATCTTTTCCATTGGTTTCCTATAAATACCCCTTAGTCAAGACTTCCTTCATCCTCAAACACTTTCCAAGTCTGAAATCCTCTCCCCTTATGATAAGTTTTCGCCCAAGCCTCCCCTTTCGGAGAGGCCCTCGCCGAGAGTACCCCTTTGCTAGTGGTGCTAGCCGAGAGTACCCCTCTCGAGAGTTGTTCTCGTAAAAATACCCTCCTTGGTAGAAAAATATTCTCCAAGTATTGTTACTATTCCAAAATACCTTAGCCTTATACCTTGTAGTATTCCAAAGTTACCTCTATACGTAGAGTCTAAAAATACTACCATACGTCCTTTTTAGTCTCAAACGAAACCCTAAGGAAAATCTTCACGCTTGGTCAGATTAAGAAGTTGCGAGAACTTCTAAGCGGTTGTTTGAGCGGTTGGAGCGCCAGAGCAGAGCTAAACGCTGCTCAGATCGACATTTAAACTGGATAATTTTATCGTAGTAGTATAGAAACGAATATAAGATTCATGTAAGGATATTACGTAAGAGAATTGAATTGTAATAGAAGGATATTACAGTAAGAGAATTGAATCAAATCACATCGTAAGAATATTAAAGAAGGTTTAAATCAGATTTACATAGGATCGTATTTGCAGAGACTTCTGTAGTTTAACTGCAAAGTGTCGCCCAATTTTCCGTAGAATGGCAGGCTCTCGCTAGAATGTTCTACAGAGCAGTCTAGACATCGATAGACTTATATAACCGCATAGTCAAGATCGCGAGTAGCGTGTTCTACTTGAAAGATGGACAAGTGCTAGCCGAGTTATAGCGCGAGCGCTTTGCTAATAGTCGATAATCGTCACGAGGTACGTGATTCTTCCTATCCTCTCGAGCATGATATTTTAAAAGAATATATATATAGTACTAGACGACGGTGTTAATCGAACGTGGTTTTACTCCGATGTCTTTGACTTGAGTTTTAATATAAGATCTTGTAGTATTTCAAAAGAATTAAGAAACCTTTTGAAAGAAGAGTAATACTTGAAGTTTTAAAAGCTTAAGAGTTATACTAGCTTTATGGGAAGTTAGGTATAACGACTTAAGAGAGATAAAAAGAATGGTTTATTGATTTTAGAAGATAAGAGACTTGATTCAATATGAATTTTGTTAAAAAGTGTGAAACCTCATTCGTGAGTAATGAGTACTTGGTTTTTAAAAGGAATAATGTTTTAACGATTTCTAAATCGTATAAGCATCGAACTAACCATCGCAATGCTAATAAAGGGAAATGTATCGACTAATTAAGGATTATTAAAACCAAAGAGAAACCACCATCCGCATAAGCTATGATGACAAAATGATAGTACATTTCCTAGATCACGACCGCTAATAAGATTGTTATGAACAAGAATAACCTACTCACACTTAAGGCATATGCTTCTCAAATTGTTTTAAAAGAGAATTATATTCTTAAGTGATTAAGACTATGAACTACTAAACCTTTCAAAATGAGAAACTCGAGCATTTGAAATTAGGCAAACTTGAACGCTGGAAAATAACGTTGTTACTTGATTTTACAAAAGGAAGTATTTTGGTTTACTTAAAAAGATAGTCACTCTATTTTTATACTACGTATCAGGTGACTTTTTGTGAAAGAAGTTGATCTTTTAAAGAGTTAATGTATGAAGTACTTTGGGGATAAACCCGAACTTGTTAACATAAAGTAGAAAGTACTGTGTGAATAACTTGATCAGGTTGGTTTGTGATAGCCTTGTAATACTTTCTGTTGATTTGATAAGTAAACATGTTAGATGCTACGTGTTAGTATTCGCGACGTTTGTATGCGGTTTCCTTGTCAGGCTTATGTTGTTTAACGATAAGCCGCTATGTTAGCATTATATCACTCACCTCTTGACACGATACCGGGGTTAAGCGCCTCCGACGCGGGTAGACTCAGCGGTCCGGGACCATGATTCGAGAATACCTCACGCGGGTCCAGGGACCTACGCGAGCTACGAGTTCGTGTTAGCGCGCGGGTTATACCTCACGCGGCCTACGCGCTACGCGGATCGCGAGTCCAGGATCGACGCCGGAGTAGCCACCCTCGACGCGGAATACCTCACGCGCCTACGCGAGTGGCCTACGCGAGTCATGAAGTTCCAGGATTAGACGCGCACATTTGATACATCGCGCGAGTGGCCGCCTGATCATGTGGCGGCCTAGACAGCACTCGCGGATACGCTTTATGACCTTGTTGGTACTGGGTTTTAGTAGTCGCTATGCCTTCGCATTTACCGTGACGGTGTTATTATGACACAGCGGGACCTCGTGTTCATGTATTCCTTGGTGCTTTTATATCATAGATCGGCAGCGCGGGGTATTCCACGCATGATTGATGCTGCGGGCGAGACCCATAGTTATATTCGAGTGATGACTTTGAGGCGAGTCCTCGACTTGACACGATCGCTATTTATCAGGAATCGTAGTTTGGTTATCATATATGTCTCCGCTTTATATAGACTACTATGATTTCATTTACGATTTTCGCCACATACTTGGTACTTGCCAGACCGACTTCTTCGGCCGCGCTCATGCCGCAGTAGAGGTACACCAGTTGCCGATCCTCGCCATGTGGTCACAAATCAAGATTCGGGAAGCACCGCTTCTCCGAGGCTTATTCGTGTAGTCCCCGTCGCTGCAGGTACTTACATTCGTGGTACGGGCGCGGCCCGTCCCGCCATTGTTGTTATATCATTCTTGTGAGGTCCAGTAATCGCTGGCGTAGTTTGTAAAGCGGATGAATCGTTTCTGATTTAAGTTTATTTATATTATGTCGAGAGGCAACTTTTCTCAGATAACTGTTTTACACTTCACATTATTTCATGTCTTGTTTTATATTCCGCTGATTACTCTGATGTATGTCTACTGGGTGCGGTAGGCACTACCACTGCCCGGTTCGGTCGTGACATTAGATGCCCGCTGTTATTACTCCGGGCTAGCTCTACGAAGACACGTACCACGATGAGGATTCCGGGGCATGTTATATTATTACTCCACGGGCTAGCTCCCATGAAGACATGTATCCACGATGAGGATTCCGGAATGTTATATTATTACTCCACGGGCTAGCTCCCACGAAGACCTACACCTACGATGAGGACGCCGAGGGCACGTTATGGCCATGCTTATACGATGGGATTCCGGCACGCGTCGCTGCTATATATATTTATATATATATTTGTGTCAGTGCATGTACGCCGATGAGGCGGATGCCACGCGCGCCATTACATGGTTATATGTTACACTTATAGTTGTCGCAGCGATGCGATTCCACGGGCAGGAGATATATATATATGTGTTGTGTATGTGTACGCCGACAGTGAGGTGGGATGCCACGGGCGCGTCACATGGTTATATTTTACACTTATAGCTGTCGGCAGTGATGGGAGATTCAACGGACACGCTTTGATTTTTGTGTGACGTGATCGCGTCCCAGATTGGACCGGGTAGTATATGCGCCCTCCTTTAAGGGCCGAATTATACTTATGAAAGATAAGTGAGTTATATAGTAATGAACTTAATGATTTTCCTAATCATGTGCGTAAGAATGTGGCTATAACCTTTATTGAAAATGGGAAAAGATAATAATGTAAGATTAAGTTCATAAGTGGTAATGACACGCCGTGATCCGTATGTATTTTATACTTGTCCTTGTCATTCTTTGTACGCATGATCCGCTTTCATCGTAGTTATTTTTGTTCCATATTCGTACTGTTGTAATCGACTTCTTCGTGGGCTCGCTCATGCCCGCAGTTTTAGTTACCTGTGTCAGCGATCCTTGCTCTAGATCTCTTGCCTTTTGGGAAAGCTCCATTTGCTCCGAGGCTTATCTCTGGTACTTTTCCCGAGGTTGTAGTTTCATGTATATTCTGGGTATGGGCCCCGTCTCCGCCAAAGTTGTTATGGTAAAACTCTTACAGTGTCCAGTAGTCACATTTTGTGGGTCGCTTTGTAAAGGAAATGAGGCAACCGTCTTTGTATATTTATATGTCTGTAAAGGTAGCCTTATCCAGCTCGCTGATTTTATCTTTGATGATTTATTTATAAGTTTCATGTATATCCGATTATCTCTCGATGATATTGTGCGGTGCCTGTAGGGCACCGCGCCATGCCCGGGTCGGTCGTGACAAAAGTGGTATCGAGCGCTTAGTCCTCTGAAAGTGTCTACGCATCGTGTCTAGTAGAGTCTTGATTATCGCGTGTTGCAGGCACCACATCTATAATCGTGAGGTCGCAGGACATTTAGGATTGGTTTCATTCTTCTCTTTCGAGATCGCAAGAGAGTTGCCCTAGTAGGTCAATCCTCTCCGACCCTTCTTATGTACGCTTATGCCTCCACTGGCGCTACTCAGGCCTGTAGGCAAGGCAAAGAGCAGAGTCGCTAGTGGTACGCAGAGGGTTACCAGACTGCATGTGCTATGCCCGAGGTAGAGGCGGATTGGCGAGCCCACCACACCCAAGATGAGAGCCGAGAGCGGCAGAGCTCCAGAGGTTCCTGCACCCGAGTCTCCAGCCCAAAGTGGGCGTAGTTTAGAGATTATGGAGACCAGATCAAAGCATTGACTAGCATAGTGGTAGGCAAATACGATGAGCACGTAGCTAACCCTGTGAGCCGACGCTGAGGATTCGGATTTTCTGGTCAGAGTCCACCCGAGTTTTATGGTTCGAGATCCGAGGATGATCCTCAAGAGTTCGCTCTGCAGCCTACAATGACTATGCAGTGCTTAGGGCCTCTGAGACCGAGCCGCTTATGTTAGCTTCTACCGCTACGCGATATCGCTGAAGTGGTTTGAGTCCCTGGGAGCTATCGAGAGGCGTGGTGCTCGTCCCAGCTTGGGACGAGTTCACTGAGGCCTTTCTTGATCACTTTTGCCTCCCGAAACGAGGAGAGCCCGTGTTGATATGTTCTTGTCATCGAGGCAGAATGGAGGACCATCGTGAATACAACCCGAGTTTGACTCTGGCTAGGTATGCGCACACTATCGCGCCGAGCATGGCGACAGAGTTCACCGCTACGTGACGGGCTAGACCGTCATATGATTACCGCTGCTTGGGGTGGCCCTTCACCGTATGGATATTGCCAGACGCAGCTTATGCACGCGGATCGAGGATGAGAGAACGAGACTAGCCGACGCAGCCCACCAAGAGGCTGTGACGACAGAGTTCCAGGTAAATTTCGAGGCGACAACCTCAACAGCAGATCGTACATTTTAGCCGCAGACAGAGTGCTCCTTCCCGCCTTCCGCCGAGGTTTGGTCGCGGGATATTCGGGAGCAGGTCGTGCCTGTGGCTCTGTGTTCACAGATGTCCGAGAATAGTAGCTGGAAACCACCTTGCCTGTGGTCACCGTAGTAGATTTCATTTTGGGAGGTCGATTACCTCGACACCGTTATGTTTCATACCGCAGGCCATTTCGCGAGACCGTCCGAACAGAGGTGCATCGCGGATAGCGCAGCTTCATCGGATCGGGCCATGTTCTTCGCCTTCCATAGCTAGGCAGATGTTTATGCAGCCGTGACAGAGGTCGTGGTGGAAGTTCTCAGATAGCGGCCCTTGAACCGCCTATATGATTTCGTATGTCTTTGGCCCTTTAGAAACTTGTATGCCCGATAAAGTCATGGTATGTTTTAGTGTCCAATGCATTATATCGAGACCGTATAAGTTATGCGAGTAGGAAGTACGAAAGATAATCCTTTCAGGCTTATGACGGATGACATGCGCGCGCGAGGTATTAGGGCCACGTGTGGCATTGTTGGTATGTCGGTCATGGAAAGGAAACTATGTCGCTAATTATAAGTTTGACTCAAATAACATTCGTGACTAATATTTCTAAGAGGAAGAATGTTACACCGCTGCATTTACAGGACATGTTTTAAGAACGCACGTAAGAACTCACAAGTGTTAAGATTCGAGACTTGTAAAAATTTATCTAATTATGAAATTGTCTAAAACATACTATTAGACGAACGGGAGGCACACGCGTCACCCCCTTATCGATGCATTGGTCGAATTAGGCATGGCCAAAACGGTCATCGACCATAGTCTTCGATGACTAAGTCTCTGCAAGAGCAAGCTTGATAATCTTGACCAAGTCAAAGGACCCACAAAGGCTTGATATTTGCCAGAGCTTATCTAGACCATCCATTTGTTTATATCACGACCTCCATTACACTATATAATACTAGTAGTGCATGACAAGCTTAACACTTAGCCAAAATTTCACAAAATTTGAAGAACTCTCACTAGAGCTCTGCCTGGGCTAGCTCTCATTACAAAATTTTTGTTCCTTGTTATTTAAGCTCCACACTTTAAACCAAGGTTCATGAGGGTATCATGAGTGTATCTCAATAGAAAATCTCTAAAAGATAGTTTTCGTTAGTCGCAGTTTAAAACCTAGTTGCCTTTCTAGGTTTTGAAAGGAAGATTGAAGGAAATTGGTTGGTGTTGTTCTAAGGGTCTCAAGTAGCGGATTGAAGTGTCTTAAAGAGTCTCTAAGTTTCTAAGGAGCGACTTCGGATTTGGAAGTTAGATTGAGATTCGTTGAGGTATAATCTTGTCTCTTAATAGTGTTACAAGATTATATTTATATTGTTGTTGTTAGCTTTATACGTTGCTAGCATGAAGTTGATATGTCAGTTCATAAGTATTATGGATTGCTTGTAGCTTAAATCTAAATGTTATATTAGCCACTTGAAGTTGGATTACTACTTGGTCGCTTATTAGAAATCGTCGACGTTACTTACTTCGAGATTATAGTAGTTATAATCGCTTGCGACTTGATATCATGTTAAGCCAATAACTTGGAATGAAATGGAAATTGGATAAGAATTGATGTTGTAGTACTTCAAGTTAGCCAATTGGCCTAGTAAGTTGTATTAATTTGATATCGCTTTGGGCGGAATTTTACACGCCTTGTGGCGTAATCCCCTATTGTTGATTTCATTGATCGGGCCTTAAACGTGGCGTATTTGGTTATTGTATTCGCCTTGAAAAAGGTGGCAAAGTAAGTAAAACAAAGGAGGTGTCCGATTTTTCGTGAGAATTTAGCGACTTAGCACTTGGAATATTCTACGCTTGAAATAGAGGTTAATGGACGACAGACCATTATGTCAAGTACTAAGTATAGCGATCCTACTGGAGGATGGAATAGCTATCAAGGTTGGAGTACTTTGGAGCATTTTGCTACTTGTCGATAATCGTCGAGGTATGTGAACCTCTTCCTTCCTTTGGCATGATTCTATGTATGGAATATACACGTGGTATCATTTCATGTTTCCTTCTACTCTGAAGTTAAGAGGTAGTCGCGTGATTTACTCTATGTAGAATTTTTCCTATCCTTTGAGCATGACTAGTCGCACGATATAGTACTAGACGACAAGATCTTGATATCCTTTACTAGTATATGAATGGCCAAGTCAAAGTGAGTTAGAGATTAACTCGCTTCTTTGAAAATATTAAGGATGCCTTAAGTTTTATTAAAGTTAATGGACTTCAAGAGTTTTAAAGATGTGATACTTGTTTCGCTTTTAAATCGTATAAGTCCTTCGATAGGAAATTGTACTTGACTAAGGTATAAAGTGAATATAACGACTTTATGGGGAGTTGGTTATATTTGCTTTATAGAAATATAAATGACTTGTTTTAAGGCATCAATTGCCTAAGGTTGTATAATAAAAGGAGTCACTTGATTTCTAAAGGTTAAGAGACTAATTGTATTTTTGAAGTTAAGAGAATCGATTTGAATGTATACAATACTTGGTTTTAAAAAGTATAAGTCTTGTCACGACCTGCCTCGGCCCGTGGATCGTGCCTTACCCGCACCTGCCATATACATCGTAGAAAATCGGAAATATAAAACAAGACATGAAACAATTTGTAAATGAGACACAATTTATCCGATGAAAAGCTTGCCTTTCGCATATATATATAACCCAAGTTTTTGCTACATCCCAACTGCATAACAGACTACGCACTTAAGGAAGTAAACAACTATGGCGGACAGGGCCCGCCATACCTCGATCAACAAAACTAATTACAACAGTGAGAGCATACCCAACAAGAGAGCCTCCTATAAGATGGAGCTCCGACACCAACGCAAAAAGATCCTAAGGATGCGGATCTAGCACTGCCGCCTTTACCATGCAGATGAACGCACTGGGCGAAGGAGGTCGCATAACAGTACTAAGTATATGAAATCAGAAGTACATAAATGAAAACATATCATTTTAAAATCGTTTTACAAGTATGTATGAAACAACTAAGGTAACGCATATAGTGCTACATCATAAACAAGAGCAACAATAGGTAAATCAGAATGTGTCTTTTCTAGGTCGCGAATGATCAAGCAGGCCAATTGCCCGTAGTATCACCATGCAAGCCTAATCTCGACTCGTAGTCCGCATAGGCCACTCATATAGGCCCGCATAGGTATGTAACCCGCATCGAGGGTAGCTACTCTCTGCATCGCCCCGACTCGTAGTCCGCATGGCCACATAGACCGCATGAGGTATAACCCCGCATCACTAACCCGAACTCCCGTAGCTCCACATAGGTCCTCGACCCGCACGAGGTATCCTCAATCACGGTCCTGCATCACTCGAGTCTACCCCAGACGGAGGCGCCTAACCCCTGCAATATGTCAAGAGGTGAGTGATATTATACTAACATAACAGCTTATCGTTAAACAACATAAGCACAACAAGAATACTCTCTTACACAAACATTACAAGACACTAACACACATAGCATCATATCATGTCTACTTATCAAACCATCTTATTATTCTTTTCACAAATCAATATAAGTCTGTTATAAACACATAGGTAAACTGCTCCTTTTATTATTCTTAAGTGGTTATACCTAACTTCCCATAAAGCTAGTATAACTCTTAAGTTTCTGTTTTAAAAACCAATTTGTTCTCTTCTGTTTAAAAATGATTCAGTATTCTTTTGAAATGCTTTCAGATCCTTATTATTCCGGCTTAAGTCGCAAGACATTGCCGTAAGTATTATTCGTGATTAAGTCAAAAGACATTGCCGTAGTTATTATTCGGGCTTAACACATGTACGCTTCACCGCATTACATATATTTTAAAATATCACGCTTAAGGAAGAATCACATACCTTCTACAAATCCACCGCCATGTTGAATATGTCGCAGAGAATCAAATTTATAATAGTCACGCACATCTATCAAAGTCTAGACTACTCAAGGTCATTCTAAACAGAGGGTTCACAATTCTATGGAAAGTCGGCAGCACTTCCCTACCCTGAGCTATATAAGTCATCGTGAAAATAGTCCTATGTAAGTACAGCTTGATTATTCTTTTAAACCCTTCATCGTGATAACAGCTCAATTCTATTCTCAGAATATTCTTCTAAGTATTTAATACTTATTCTTATACTTCTACAAAGATGCATTCTCTAATACAAAAGAGGGTTAGGATTATTTACCTTTGCAGTTCCAATAATATCCTAGATAAAGTCATACCGAGCAAGGTTTTGCTCCTAAGTTGTACGCCCATGAAACCTTAGAAGTTCTTCACAACTTCTACTAAGTACTAAGTGGATTTGGGCTAGGTATTTTGGGCATTATAACAATACTAGAAGGCAACTTTTCTACCAATGGAGGGTAGATTTCGCTAGGCAGTGGGAGGCCTCGCCAACTTTACTCAAGGGGAAAGGTGTTTGGACGAAATGGCTTTAAGGGAGAGGAGAGGATTTTTCAAGACTTGAAGTAATTTTGTGGACGAAGAACTCTTCATCTGGGGTATTTATAGTCAAGCCATGGCCAACCAAGGGCCAAGATGATGCCAAGTGCAAGGCAAGTGTAGGTGAGGATTTAGGCAAGTGTCCATTCTATCTACTACACACAAATATCCTACCAACTCCTTGATTCTGTGCAAAGGCACAAAAACGTGCCATCCTAGTCCAATTCGCCCAACGGACGATTTCAAGTCCACCAATCGGAGGTGCCAAGGTCGCCTCCCGCTGGTCCAAAATGTTTCGCCTCTCAAAAATCCGCAAAAATTAGAAATGGCATAGCCGAATTTTCCTACGGAAGTTGTGGAAACGCTTCGCTGGAAAACGATTCTTTTAGCGAGTCAGGCACAATTTTCGAACTTGGCCTAACTTTACAAACCAGACGCACGCCACGCATATACCCGAAATACGGTATAACAAGTCTCTTGGTTATAAAAGGAACGGGTTTGTCTAAAACCATAAAGGGTTATAACGCTTTATGGGAAGTCGTTATAACCGCTTTATGGAAGGTTAAGAGAATGGTTTTCTAATAAAGTAATCAAGGAAATAATTTGATTTAAGTGGTATCACTTGCTTAAAGCTTTAAAGTAAGTGGTCACTTGATTTGTAGCCGAGAAATGTATTTCTAAAAGTATCGTGACTTATGTGAAATGTACACAAGCCCGATACTACGTGTTAGTATCTTGGGTTAAATTCTGATTTTTATGTACAACTGAAGTGAAAATGGAAGTCTAAAGGTTTAATGAACTTGCTTAGGTTTGCTTGCGATAGCTTTGAGTGCAAGTATTATATGTCTACGCTTGTCGGTTCTCACTGAGGGTCACCGTCCGTTATAAGTTTACTCGACGCATCGACGCGATGGGATTCCACGTATGCTTCCATCATGATCGATCCTCGACACGCTTATACGATGTAGGATTCCGGCATGTGACCAGACGCGTTAGATGCCCTGATATTTTATCGACGCATCGGCAGTGACGGGGATTCCACGCAGGCTTCCATCGTGATTGATCTCGCCATGCTTATATGATGAGGATGCCGGCACGCAAGCAGATGCGCGTTGATGCCGCTGTTATTACTCCACGGGCTAGCTCCCCACGAAGACATGTACTCCACGATGAGGATTCCGGCATGTTATATTATTACCCACGGCTAGCTCCCATGAAGACATGTACCCACGGCGAGGATTCCGGGCATGTTATATTATTACCCACCGCTAGCTCTACGAAGACCGCACTCACGATGAGGGACGCCGAGGGCACGTTATGGCCATGCTTATACGACGGGATTCCGGCACGCGTCGCGATATATATATATATATATATTTACGTGTTGTATGGTACGCCGACAAATGAGGTGGGATGCCACGCGCATTACATGGTTATATGTTACACTTATAGTTGTTTCAGCGATGCGATTCCACGCGTGAGATATATATATATATGTTGTGTACGTACGCCGACAATGAGCGGATGCCACGCGCGCCACATGGTTATATTTACACTTATAGACGCCGCCGATGGGGGATTCCACTGACACGCTTTGATTTTTGTGTGACGTGATCGCGCCCCGCATTGGGCCGTAGTATACGCGCCTCCTTTAAGGGCCGAATTATACTTATTAAAGATAAGTGAGTTATATAGTAATGAACTTAATGATTTTCCTAATCATGTGCGTAAGAATGTGGCTATAACCTTTATTGAAAATGGGAAAAGATAATAATGTAAGATTAAGTTCATAAGTGGTAATGACACGGCAGGATCTGGTATGTATTTTATACTTGTCCTTGTCATTCTTTTGTACAGTTATGATCTATTTATCAGACGTTATTTCTGCTCCATATTCGCACTGTAGATCGATTTCTTCGGGCCGCGTCATGCCCGTAGGTTTTAGGTACCTGTGTCGTGATCCTTGCACTTAGATCTCGCTCGCTTTTTGGGAAAGCTCCATTTGCTCCGAGGCTTATCTCTTGGTACGGTTTTCCCTGAGGTTGCAGTTTCATGTATATTCAGGGGTATGGCGGGGCCCTGTCCCGCCAAAGTTGTTATGGTAAAACTCTTAGAGGTCTGTAGTCACATTTTGTGGGTCAGTTTGTAAAGGAAATGAGGAAACTGCTTCGGTTGTATATTTATATGTCCAGAAAGGTAGCCTTATCGGCTAGCCTGTTGATTTTATCTTTGATGATTTATTTATAAGTTTCATGTATGTTCCGTTGATTATCTCTGATGTATACTGCAGTGGTGCCTGTGTAGGGCACCGCCATGTCTGGCCTGGTCGTGACACTTTCCCTATCCCTAATCTTACCCTTTTAACTAACCATGATTTCTAATCACAATTAACACAATGCTATCTGAACATAACACTTAAGATATACTCATCTTATCACACATACTAATCTCTGTAGGTTAAGGATATACATGTATCTACCGCTTCACTCCCTTTGTCGCTCTAATCAATCCTCGCCTGGGCGATACCAGTGGAAGGTGATTTAACTAGCCATCGATCCTCAAGGCTGAGTCTCTACATCCGCCACCTCTAGCCGGACAATTTCTCGCAAATGGCCCGCTGGCCGCAAGCATAACAAGCTATCGGGAAGCACGACACTTCACAATGATACCTACCACAACGCCACACCGGCGGGGTGGCCTCTCTAACACCCCTTCCTCTCCGAACCACCAATCGCGAATTAACTGGCAGCCGAGTCCTCCTACTTGCATCCTCCTACTTGAACATTCTTTCGCCACACGGCCCTCGACGCCGCAGTAAAACAAGAACCAACGAAAAGACGACATTCCCGATTTACGCCACACCGCGGAACACCGAGGAAAATCAATCCGGCTGGCCGAACCTACGGTATCTCGTGGAACCGTAAGCCCCGAGCTCACCAACTGCGATACCCCAACGCCCCGAACTATGCGGAGGACCACTCGCATCGCGGAGGCGCATATCCAGCATGTACGAGGCGATTCGCCTCAAAGTTACCAAAGGATCCCGCCGATCCGCCCTTCTCGCTATCTTCGTTAACCCGCCGATCCCACGCTTTCGCCCCGCGCATAAGCCCGCACGCAGCCATGCTCATGCTCGATCAAGAGCTACTTTACACAACCCTCCTTTAGATATTCATCAAGACCCGCGATAAATCGGTACATAATATACTCTCTGGTTGCTAAATCTCTAGCTAGTAACAGGGTCGTCTCTTTGCAATCCATACTTTCTGCTACTGGTCGTGGAACGGAAGGTTCAAATATCTTGGCCGCAGTAGGAATCGCTATCGTGCTAGACTCACTGGGCCGGGCGACGCCGTAACTCCCCGAACGGCACCACCTCGCGATGATCGGGCCTCGCCCTCAGAATCTCTCGTGTTTACTCGCAGCCTCCTACCGCTTTGCCTTCTCGGGCCCGGTTGCCGGCGCGAGGCATAATCGTAAGGGAAAGAATTACGTTAGAGGGTCCAACTTATAATCACAAATGCAAGGCACGATCTCAGAGTGAGAATAATGGAAACTAATCCTAAATATCCTATAGCCTCCGATTATAGGTGTGGTGCACAACACACCGATAATCAAGACTTACTAGATACGGTTCAGACACTTTCCGAGGATTAATCGCCTGATACACTTTTGTCACGACCCAAACCCGGCCCGTGGATCGTGCCTTACCCGCACCCAAGTAGACATACATCGAGTAACCAATGGAAAATAAAACAAGACATGAAACAATATGAAGTGAGAAACAGCTTTATCCGAGAAAAGTTTCCTTTCGCATATATATAAAAATGTTTGAACAATTACATCCCTTTACAAACCCCGCCACAACAAGATTACTGCACTCCTAAGAATGTTATAATAATAACGGCGGATGTGGCCCGCCATACCCCGAATGTAAGTACCTACAACGACAGGACTATACCAAAGATAAGCCTCCGAGACACGAGCTTCCCAAAACGCTGAATCGTGACCCTACGAGCGAGGATCAACAATCGGTGTACTTCTACCGCAGATGAACGCAGCCTCAAGGAGGTCAAGATAACAGTACTGGCAAGTACGTGAAATCAAAATATCAGAAATGATATCATAATAGTCTATATAAAATGTAAGACATATATGATAACCAATTTACGATGCACAATATGTAAGCAAATATGTCAAGTCGTGACTCACGCCTTAAAGTCATCACTCAAATATAACCACGGGTCTCATGCCCACAATATCAATCATGCCCGTGGAATTCCTTCCTCACCGCCGATACCCATGATATAAAAGCACCAAGGAATACACATGAACACCGTGTCCCACCGTGTCATAATAAACCGTGACGGTAAGTACGAAGGCATATCCGACTACTAAAACCTACAGCATCAACAATGCCATAAATCAGATCACGAGGTCTTTCTAGACCGCCACATGATCGGCCGCCACTCGCCTCGCATCAATGCGCGCTGCCTAATCTCGAACTTACCGCAGCTCCACATAGGCCACACATAGGCTCGCATGAGGTATTCTCGTGATCGGGGCAGCTAACCCGCGCATCCTCCTCGACTCGTAGTCCATACGGCCACATAGACCGCATGAGGTAATTACCCCGCATACTAACCTGGAACTCTCGTAGTTCGCATAGGTCCCCGACCCGCATGCAGGCATCCTCGTGACGGCAGCTTAACCCCTGATATCATGTCAACAGGTGAGTGTACAATACTAACATAACGGCTTATCATTAAACAACATAAGCACAATCAAGGGAAACCCCTTTACACAAACATCACAAGACACTAACATACGTAGCATCCTAACATGTTTACTTATCAAACCAACAAGAAAGTATTACAAGACTATCACAAACCAACATAGTCAAGTTATTCACACAAGGTACTTTCTATTTTATGTCAACAAGTTCGGGTTTTTATCCCCAAAGTACTTCATACATTAACTCTTTAAAAAACAAGTACTCATTGCTCACGAATGAGGTTTCACACTTTTTAACAAAATTCATATCAAGTCAATTAAGTCAAGTCTCTTATCTTTTAAGATCAAGTCTCTTATTTTCAAAAGATTCATAGATCATAGTTTTAACACTTAACAACGTAATCTCCTTTTTAAAACAATTTGAGTAACATATGCCTTATGTGTGAGTAGGTTATTCTTGTTTATAACAATCTTATTAAGCAGCCATGATCTAGGAAATGTAATACAATTTTGTCTTATCTTAGCTTCTATGCAGATGGAGGTTTCTACTGGTTTTAATAATACTTAATTAGTCAATACATTTTCCTTTATTAGCGCTGCAGTGGTTTGTTCGATACTTATTCTCATTTCCGAAATCAATATAAGGCTTTCATAAACAATTAAGTAAACCGTTCCTTTTACCTCTCTTAAGTCGTTATACCTAACTTCCCATAAAGCTAGTATAACACTTAAGCTTTTAAAACCAAGTATTACTCTTCTTTCAAAAACGATTCTTAATTCTTTTGAAATACTTCAAGATTCTTATTATTTAAAACTCAAGTCAAAAGACATCAAGTAAAACCACGCTCAATAACACACGACGCCTACCGTACTATATATATATTCTTTAAAATATCATGCTCAAGAGGATAGGAAGAATCACATACCTCCTACAAATCCACCGCCAAGTCGAATATGTCGCTAAAGCAGAGTATCAACCTATAATAGTCAAATACGCCTATCAACATCTAGACTACTCAGAATATTCTAAGGTATGTTCTTATTGCACTTAAAATCGGGCAAAGACTTCCTACCCACAAAATACACAAGTTCATCAGAATACACCCCATGTACTTACACCAATTATCTTCTCTTATACCATCCTTCTATACATCTTATACCCAATTCTAAACTTCTACAATATGTAATCTCCAATTACAATAAGGATAAGATTATTTACCTCGTTAAGCCCAAAATTATCCAAGTTTAAATGTCGATCCTAACAACGCTTAGCTCCTAATCCGCGCTACAATTCGCCTAAGAAACCCTTAGAAGTTCTACACAACTTCTACTTAATACTTCACCACTATGAAGATTTTTCCTGTGGTTTCGCTTTGTGACTAAAGAAAGTATAGTAGTATTTCCTGCCCTAGTATTGAAATAACTTTGGAATACTACAATGTATTTGGGCTAAGGTATTTTGGAATTGTAACAATACTTAGAGAATACTTTTCTACCAAGTGGGGTATTTCACGAGAACTATCAAGAGGGTACTTCTACGAGGGCCTTCTCATGGAGGGGTGGTTTGACGAGAGCTTCAAGAGGAGGAAGGATTTTAAGACTTAGAAAATTTTTGTGGACGAAGAAGTCTTCAACTAAGTGGGTATTTATAGGACTACCAAGGGCCAAGATTAAGGTAAGTGAGGCAAGTGGAGGCGGATTTGGGCAAGTGTACCTTATCCATCTACTCCACAAAATATCACAAAATATCCTACCTAACCTTGACCAATGTTTTAGGCCTTTTCCTTGAAAAAACGTACAAGATTTCGCCCTCTTAACTGGCCAACTCGAGGGTGACACATGTCGCCTCTCGCTGTCCAAAATATTTCATCTCTCAAAAATCCTAAAAATAATAAATGTTGCAGAACTGTAATTTTCCTTCGCAAGGTTCGAAAACAATTCTTTCGTTAGTTGTGCACAAATTTCGCCCCTTATGCCTAACTAATGCTTAAACTTTCAGACGCACGCCCTCACATACATACTGAAAATACTGTATAACACCCCCACCTTGTGTAGAAATTCTTAAATAGTTGTGGTATAATCCCAAATACCTTAGCCTAAATCCCTTGTAGTATTCCAAAGTTATCCCAACATAAGAGCCCGGAAATACTACTTTATTCCAATAGTCGCAAAATGAAACCCTAGGAAAAATCTTCATAGTTGGTCAGTTGTTAAGAGGTTGTGTAGAAACTTCTAAGGGTTGCTGAGCGGTTCAAGCGTAAGGAATCGAGCTAAGCGCTGCTCGTGATCGACTTATTAATCTTGGATAATTTTGGGCTTATCGAGGTAATGATCTATGCCCTTCATTGTAATTGGAAATTACATATTGTTGTAATGTATAGTCGAGTATACTATATGTAGAATGAATATTGCTAAGAATTGAACAGATTTACATTGACCGTATTTACGTGACTTGTAGTATATTTGCTGGGGCAAGGTTGTACACGTCCGCTAGGACGGTAACCCTCGAGTTGTCGCTATCGTATCGAGCCTTGAAAGAGGTGGTGGTAAGTAGTCATAGGAGGTGCCGCCGATTTTCCATAGAATAAGGAATCTTGTACTTAGAAATGTTCTACGGCGGATCTAGAAATTAATAGACGCTTGTGGCCTTTTGTCACGACTCCGCCCGGCCCGTGGATCGATGCCTTACCCGCACCCAAGTAGTCATACATCGAGAAATCAGGAATATAAAAACAAGACATGAAACAATTGTAAATGACATATTTTATCTCGAGAGTGGTGCCTTCGCATATATATATAAGAATCGCGCTTACATCCCAACTGCATAATAGACTACTGCACTTCTGGGAAGAATAACTATGGCGACAGGCCCCGCCATACCCCGAATGTACAAAACTATATACACAACAGTGAGATCATACCCAAAAGTCGAGCCTCCTATAAGACGGAGCTCCCGACACCAAAGCAAAAGATCCTAAGGACGTGATCTAGCACTGCTTTCCCTTACACGCGTATTTAACGCAGCCTCGGGGAGGTCGCGATAACAGGTACCAAGTATGTGAAACTGTAAAGTACTTAAATGAAATCATATCATTTTAAAACCAATTTTAAAAATATGCACGAAACAACCAATGTAACCGCACATAGTGCCACATCATAAACAAGAGCAACAATAGGTAAATCAGAATGTGTCTTTTCTAGGCCGCGAATGATCGCAGGCCAATCGCCCATAGTATCATTATGCAAGCCTAATCTCGACTCGTAGTCCGCATAAGCCACCTAGGCCCGCATTTAGGTATCCCCGCATCGAGGGTAGCTACTCCTCAAAGATCGCCCCGACTCGTAGTCCGCATGGCCACATAGACCGCATTGACCATAAAGGCCGCACACTAACTCGAACTCTCGTAGCCCGCATAGGTCCCCGACCCGCATGAGGTATTCTCGAATCACGGTCCTGCATCGCCTGAGTCTACCCCGCATCGGAGGGCAGCTTAACCCCCGGTATCATGTCAAGAGGTGAGTGATATAATACTAACATAACAGCTTATCGTTAAACAACATAAGCACAACAAGAATACCCTCTTATACCAACGTTACAAGACACTAACACACATAGCATCATATTATGTCCACTTATCAAACCGTCTTATTATACTTTCCAGAAATCAATATAAGTCTGTTATAAACACATAAGTAAATCGTTCCTTTTATCTTTCTTAAGTCGTTATACCTAACTTCCCATAAAGCTAGTATAACTCTTAAGCTTTTTTTATTTTTTATTTTTTATTTTAAAACAATTATTCTTCTTCTTTCAAAAATGATTTATAATTCTTTTGAAAGACTTCAAGATTCTTATTATTCAGGCTTAAGTCAAAAGACATTGCAGTAAAACTACGTTCATTAACATACGACGCTTCACCGTGACTATATATATTTTAAAATATCATGCTCAAGAGTATAGGAAGAATCACATACCTTCTTGGCTAAATCCACCGCCAAGTCGAATATGTCGCAGAGTATCAACCTATAATAGTCAAACACGCCTATCAACGCCTAGACTATTCTCAGAGGATATTCTAAACAGAGGGTTCTCTATTCTATGGAAAATGAGCAGCACTTCCCTACCCTAGAACTATACAAGTTCATCAGAATACAAATTCTATGTAAGTACAGCTCAATCTTCTTAAATTCTTTCTCATGTGATTACAGCTCAATTCTTTTCTCAGAATACCCTTCTAAGTAATTACATTTCATTACTCTCCTTTAATATCCTTCTATGTATTTTATACTTATTTCTATACTTCTACAAAGATGTATTCTCTAATTACAATAGAAGGATAAGATTATTTACCTCGATAAGCCCAATATTATCCAAGATATAAGTCATCCCGAGCGAGGTTTAGCTCCTAATCAGACGCCCAATCCGCCTCCAAGAAACCCTTAGAAGTTTCTACACAACTTCTACTTTCTACTCCAACCAACTATGAAGTTTCTCTTAGGTTTCATGAGTGACTAATGGAATACAAGGTAGTATTTCCGACTCTACGACAGAGATAACTTTGGAAATACTATATGGGATCGCTAAGGTATTTTGGGGATAGTAACAATACTTGAGAGTATTTCTACCAAAGTGGGGTACTTTGGCCGAGACTTCGAAGGGGAGAGGAGAGGGTGTTTCACCAGGCTCTTTTATGGGGGGAAAGAGAGCTTTGGACGAGAACTATAAGGAGAGGGAGGGATTTTGGAGACTTGGAAATTGATTTGTGGACGAAGAACTCTTCATCTTAAGGGGTATTTATAGCCAACCAACGGCCAAGACGATGGCAAGTGGAGGCGTGCTGAGCGGATTCACCCAAGTGTCCTTATCCATCTACTACACACAAATATCCTACCTAACCTTGACTTGTGCAAGGCCACAAAATCGCCCAACTTGCCCATGTGTGCCGCCCACTGAGGGTGACAAGTGTCACCCTCTCGCTGGTCCAAAATATTTCGCCTCTGAAAATCCGCAAAAATAGAAATGACATAGTCGTAATTTTCCTTCGCAAGTTTGTAAAACATTTCGCTGAAACGATTCTTTTAGTGAGTCAGGTACAAATATTTTTCGCCCAAAGTGCCTAACTAAGGCTAAACTTTTGACGCACGCCTCACGCATATACTGAAATACGGGTATAACATTCTCCTTCCTTAGAAACATTCGTCCGAATGTTCCTTCCCAAGACGTAAAACGATAAGGTTCTTCATAACTTAAATAGCTTTGCAAATGCCACACACGGCTACAAAACAACACTTAGGCATATATGACAATGAAAATTTACAAGTAGGAAAGTGAGTTACCCGAGGTGCTGGGAATAGGTGAGGATACTTCGCCTCATGTCCTCCTCGCCTTCCCACGCCATCTCCTCCCCGAGCTCGCTCCGCCACAAGACTTTGACTAAGCCACGCCTCGTCCGCAGACGCCAACCCGACGCATCGACATCGCTATGGAATCTCTCATACGATAACCCCTGGCCACCCGGACATCGCTAATCGGTGCACTCTAGATGGATCCCCGATACATCTCATCAGATAGAAACGTGAAAATCGATGTATCGCTTCCGACGGACGGCAGATTCAACTCAGAGTAACCTTGCTTACCTCGCGACATCCGATACGCCCAATGTACCTGGCCGAAGTTTCCTTTTCTTCCCGAATCTCATCACACCCTTCATGGGTGACACCTTCGGGAAAACCCAATCATCAACCTCAAACTTCAGATACCGACGACGATGATCGTGATATGACTTCGCGACTCGAGCCGCCAAGAATCGCCTCGATAAGCTTCACCTTATCCATCGCTCGTATCAGTGTCCGTCCTACTAATCGCATTCTCGCCACATCAAACCAGCCTATCGGCGATCCGCACTTCCTCCCATACAAGGCCTCATAAGGCGCCATCCGAATACCGAGTGGTAGCTATTATTATACGCAAACTCAACTAGAGGAAAATGATCCTCCCTACCTCGGTCAATAACACAGCTCGCAGATATCCTCAAGAGTCCGATAGTGCGCCACTGGCCTGCTCTGCGGATGGAATGCAGACTGTGCTCACTCGCCCCTAAACCCTTCCGAAAGACCTCCGGTTATCCGTGAACCGGCTCCTGGCCGATATGATAGAAATAGGGAATCCATGCACCGACGATCTCTGATGTAAAGTCCGCATAATCCTCACCAAAAGTCGCCCCGACGGAAGAAAGTGGCTGATTTCACCGCCGACGATAACCCATATAGAATCACGCTTCCTCCGAGTGCGAGGTAATCCTATGATAAATTCCATGTTGATCACCTCCCACTTCCGTGCCGGATCTCTATCGCCCGCAATAATCCACCGTGCCTCCGTGCTCTATCTTCACCACCGACAACACGGCACCGAGCTACAAACTCGCAACTTCCTCTTCAAGCCATCCCACCAATACACGATCTAAGCGTCGTGGTACATCTTGGTCGACTTTGATGGATAGAGTAACGCTACGCAGGCTTCCCTAGAACTCCGGCCAAGTCCTCAAACATCCGGAACACACAACTCGCCTCAAACCTTAGCACCCCATCAAAGTGCTACCTCGGACCTTCCTCTCACGTAAGAGCCGCATCACGATACCGAATCAAAACCGATCCTCAAATTGTTGCCTCTTCACCTCCTCGATGATGGAAGACTCGCAACCTCTCGAACTCGAACCCCATCGCATCGTAATCAACCGCCGGACTCAAGGCTCGCTAATCGATGTAACTCGCACTATGCCCTCCTTTCTCGGCTCAACATTTGATAGACTTCATCGACCTACCGCCAAGAGCATCCGCCACAATATCGCCTTCCCCGTGGTACAGATGTCGACATCGTAATCCTCGAGCAACTCTAACCACCGCCTCGCCGTAAGTTCACTCCGTCGAAGATATACCGAGGCTCTTGTGGTCTAGATAAATATCCACACGAACCCCATACAAATAGTGCCTCCGCATCTTCAAAGCGAATCACCGCCGCTAACTCCAAATCACGCGGGTAGTTCCTTCATGCTTCTTAAGTCGCCGACGCTGACGCTTATAACCTTACCCACCGCATCAACACACATCCGAGCCCGACGCCGACGCATCACAATACACAACATAACCGCTCGACCTCCGAAGAGTAAGAACGGGGCGGTCGCCGCCTCTTTTCAAGAATCGAAACCCTACTCACAAGCATCACCATCAAACTTATCTCGCTTTCCGAGTCACCTAGTCAATGGTGCAGATAGAAGCAAACTTCTACGAACCGCCGAGCATAACTCGAGGCCCGTAAAGTCGCGCACTGCTGAGTAGCAGGTCTAGGCCAAGTCCTCGATCGCTCGATCTTGGCCAGATTCACCCGAATACCATCACCCCACAATATGCCCAAGAAAAGCCACCGGCCAACCAAAACTCACATTTGGAAAACTTGAGTATAATCACTGGTCCCGAGAACTCTCAAAGACATACCTCAAATGTTCCGCATGCTCCCGCCTGAGCGAGAATAAACCAAGATATCATCAATGAACACTATCACAAACATGTCCAAAAATGGCTTGAACACTCTCATCAAATCCATGAATACCGCTGAGCATCGTCAACCCGAAAGACATGACCTCAACTCATAATGCCCGCATCGTGTCGGAAATGCAATTAGGACATCCGCCTCTCGACTGCACTGACGATGATAGCCCGATCGCAGATCAATCTTGAGAAACATCTCGCACTCGCACCGGTCGAACAAATCATCAATCCCGGAAGGGGTATCTGTTTTAATAGTCACCTTGTTCACCGTCAGAATCAACACACATGCGCAGCTGCCCCATCCTTCTTCTTCACGAACAATACCGCCGCTTCTCAGGAGAAACACTAGGCCCGATGAAACCCTTTCTCCAAAGAAATCTCTCACCGGTCCTTCAATTCTCTCAACTCGGCAAAGCATTCGTATGGCGGAATGGAAATAGGCCGAGTGTCCGCAAAGACATCGATACAAAACTCTATCTCCCACTCGTGAGGGATACTCTGAGGTCGTCTGAAACACATCCGGGAACTCTCTCGACTACCGGAATCGATCAAAATCTGCACCAAGCCTCGTGATTTAACACCCGAACGAGATGGTAGATATACCCTTCTCGCACAATCTTCCTAGCCTCGAGGTAGAAATAAACCTACCTCTCAATATATAGTGCTCCTCCCATTCAACAAACCGGCCTCAGAAACTGAACTGCATCACTTTCCTCAAGTCTACATTGGCGAGTGAAGCCAGCCAATCCATACCCATGATCACATCGAATCACCATATCCAACTCTATCAAGTCGGCTTGGTCCGACGATCGATATGGTCACCGGACAAGCCCTATATACCCGCCGAGCTACCACCGAACCACCCATCGCGTAGCTACCTCGAAGCGGTCTATGGACTCGTGCTCTATCCCTATCCTACTAGCAATAAGGGGAGATACATAGGACAGAGTAGAACCCGGATCTATCAAGGCATACAGATCAAATCCAGAAACTGATAAGGTACCGCGACGACATCGCGAGGCCTCCCGATCCCGCCTACCGACAAGGCATAAACGCGCTCGAGGACCGCTAGAATCGACCCGCGCCACTACATCCGCCGCGACCGCCGCCCATGAGTACCTTGACTTCTCCCGGCGAGTAAATCAGAGGAGATGAAGAAGACCCGCCAAAGAACACGTAGTCGACCTACCATCGGGCCACGCTTCGCTCTGACAGCCGCAGTGACTCGCCGCCACAATCAGAATAAACTCCCGTAGCAGCACCACAATTCCCGGCGGATCTACCGTGACGCCACACCGGCGGGGTGGTCTCGACGCCGCACTTCTCGCCGCTCGACGCTCAAGTCTGGGCCCCGTCCGCCTCGAATATCTCCGGGCCGCCCCGAGACGGGCAGAGTGCTCGAGCCGGCTGGTGCAAATTCAGATCGCCGAGGCCGCCACCACGATAGCTACCAAAAGACCGCCGCCCCGGCCTTCTTCGCCGCCGTCACAACCCATCGCCACGCCTCGCATCTGCGCATGAGCTCGCACGCGTAATATACATACTGGTCAAGAGCCACACCGCACAAGACTCGCCATATAATCATCTAGCCCGACGAGCGATGCACCGCCCTCCATATCCGCTACCAACGCAGTGGACATATCGAGCCAACGAATCAAACTCAACGCCAGACTTCCCTAATCAAGGCCCTCTCGTCTCAAAGAATAAAAATCATTTACCCGCGCCTCCTCATCTGGAGGCAAGAAATGTGTTATACCCGTAGTTGTGGTATGTATGTGAGGACGCACGCATTTGAGAGTACGCAGTAAATTTTGAAAAGAAAGAAAGACGCTGAGTTTTCACTAAAAGTTTCCTGCTATTTGTGAAGAAAAAGGTTCGTTAACGGGAATTGATTCCATTTGGTATTTGACTTCATAGATTATATTAGAATTTTGAGATTTTATTTTCTGAATGGTCACGCTGGGCCCACTGAGAAATTTACTGGCTTGGAGCCCGCTTTGTTTTTGAGATTTCAGATTTTGATATTTTCTAAGACGAAATATTCGATGACCTGGGCGACACGTGTCACCCCACGTGGCACCCTCGTCGAAATATTTATCAGGCACAACACCCGACAGAGTCGCTTTTTCGACGTAAACGCTTTACTAAGCTTACGGCGGAAAATTCCGCCATGTCATTTAGTATTTTTGCGAATTTTTCCGAGAGACTAACGCTTTGGACCAACGGCGGGCAACACTTGGCACCCTCTCGCCGCGGATTCAAGGCGCCAGGCCGAATAATCACGGGCAAGTCGCGTAGATATTTGCGTAGATATTTGTGAGGGATTTGTGGAGTAGGTTAGGTGCACTTGGCTTGATCTCGCCTTACACTTGTGTAGCACTTGGCCAGATTCGCCATCGTCGCCTTCGCTTTGCTATAAATACCCCTCTCCTCGCAAGACTTATTCATTCACCTCACTTTGTCTAAGTCTTGAAATCCTCCTCTCCTTGTCATTGCCTCGCCCAACTCCCTTCTCCCCTTAGAAAGAGGCCCTCGCCGAGAACACCCTCCCCTAGCCTAGTTGTGCTAGCCGAGCCTACCCCCTTGGTAGAAAGTTGTCTTCCAAGTATTGTTATAATGCCCAAAATACCTTAGCCTCAGACCTTGTAGTATTCCAAAGATACCTCTTTACGAGTCCTAAATACTACCTTTGTCCTTTTAGTCTCAAACCGAAACCCTAAGGAAATCTTCATACTTGGTCAAGATGCGAGCAGGTTGGTTAGAACTTCTGGCGGTTGTTCGGAGTGGTTTGGAGCGCGTGGAGCGAGCTAAACCTGCTCGTGAGCGACATTAAACTCTGATAATTTTGGGCTTATCGAGGTAATTATCTGTCCTCTATTGTAATTGGAAATTACATGTTTGTTAGAGTATATAGTTGAAGTATACTATATACGAACTATACTTAGTATTCGCAATGTCTTTTGACTTAAGCCCAAGAATAAAGAATCGAATCGAATCAGATTTACATAGGATCAGACAAAGAGACTTGCGGTAAGACATCGAGTAGAATTGTACACGCCCGTAGACGGTAAACCCCCGGTTGGCTTCGTAGCCTACTGATAGAGAGAGATTTACGCCATGTGAGGTGCCGAATTTTCTATGTAAAGATAGAAACTTGTGTTTTGGGGTTAATAGACGCCAGGACCTTTATAGTGAAAGACTAAGAGTAGCGATTCTACCTCGAGGAGCGGAAAGGGCCAGTGCGTTGTAGTACTTGGAGCATTTTGCTTATCGTCGATAAATCGTCGCGAGGTATGTGAACCTCTTCCTATCTCTTCTAGCATGATACGGTGAACTATGTAGTACGCAGACGCATACGCTAAGTGATTTGGTTGGTTTAAAACATAGGTGTTATAATAGCTTTACGGGAAGTTAGTTATAACGACCTTACGTAGTGAAAATGGTTTATCGATGTTAGAAGTTAAGAGACTTGATCTTATAAGATAAGAGACTTAACTTATTTGTTTTAATGCGAAAAGTCAGTGAAACCTCATTCATGAGTAATGAGTACTTGGTTTTTAAAGGAATAATGTTTTACCGATTTCTAAATCGTAACGTATCGGCTGCACCACCGCAAATGCTAATAAAGGAAAATGTATTCAATAATGACGTGTCAGATTAAAACCAAGAGAAACCTCCATCCGCATGTGCTAAGATTTAGACAAAATGATATTACATTTTCTAGATCACGGTCACTGTAATAAGATCGTTATAAACAAGAATAAACTACTCACATATATGACATATGTTACTCAATTGTTCTAAAAGGAATCAAGTGATTAAGTTTGGGAACTATGAAACCATTTGAAAATAAGTTGAGTAATCAAACTAGGCAAACCGAACTTAGGAAAGGAATGTCATACTTGATTTTGAAAAGGAAGATGGGTTGGTCATTCTAATACTACTGTATCGTGACTTTTATAAAAGTAATGGATCTCTTTAAAAGAACTTAACGATGTAGTACTGGGGTTAAAACCCGACTTTGGCATAAAACGAAAGTACTTTGAGTCAGGTGAAACTTGCCTATGCTTGTTGTCGTGAAACTTGCCTACGCTTGTGATTATAGTCTTTATTGTACAAACGCTGTGTTTCGTGTTACCGCTCTCGACAGAGGCTCGCTGATCGTTGAGAACTTACTCGACGCGCTTACAGCGACGGAGAAATTCCACCGCACGCCTCGCTGATAGTATTATTGTTGTTAATCGCTTGGACATACCGACACGACGCGTAGCGCACGCATGCTTCCATTTTGGTTAAGGTCTTGTGGTTAATCGCTGATATATCGACACGATGCGTAGCGCACGTATGTTTCATTTTGATTATCGCCAGGATTTCCTTCGACATACCGACACGATGCGTAGCGCACGCATGCGCCCATTTGGAATGCCGTCTCTATTGTTTCCTTCGACATACCGACACGACGCGTAGCGCACGCATGCGCCCATTTGGAATGTTGTCTTATTGTTTCTTCGACATACCGACACGACGCGTAGCGCACGCATGCTTCCATTTGGATTGCCGGTTCATTGCTGAGGTCACACGGACATGCCTACACCGGCGCACTCCGGCACGCGCTACGACATTGGTATTATTGTCGCATCATGGACATGTCTACACCGATGCAAGATTCCGGCACGCGCCATAATGCGAACTCGATTGATGTCGCGGGCGAGACCCATAGTTATATCGAGCGATGATCGCTTTATGTCGCGAATCAGAGTTTGCTATCATACATGTCTCCCGCTTTATATAGACTAGTATGATTTCATTTACGATTGCATGGGCCACATACTTGGTACTTGTAATCGACTCTTCGGGCCGCGCTCATGCCGCAGGTAGGTACATCGCCGTGATCTCGCCATGATCACGCCAACAGATTCAAGCCCGCTTCTCCGAGGCTTATCTTTGCAGTGTTCCTCGAGTTGTAGGTTCTGTACATTCTGTGGTACGGCGGCCCCGTCCCGCCATAGTCATCAGATATCTTAGGTCCAGAGTACCGCTGCAAGGTGGTTGTAAAAGGATTAAACTGCTCGTGTTTTATGATATACCAAGGCAATCGCTTTTGGTTGGCCTGCTTATTTATTATATCCCTTGTTAAATGACTCATGTTTTATGTTCCGCTGATTTTCTCTCGATGATGATCACCAGGTGCCTGTAGCGCACCAAGAACGCCCTAACGTCGTTACAAAAGTGGTATCAGAGCGCTAATCTCTGAAAGTGTCTACGCATCGTGTCTAGTAGAGTCTTGATTATCGGCGTGTCGCGCACCACATCTATAATCGTGAGGTCAGCAGGACATTTAGGATTGGTTTCATTCTTCTCATTCCGAGATCGTGCCTGTAGAGTCAGAAAGAAGTCAGACTCTCCGACGATCTCGCTTTACCGCTTATGCCTCCGCAGGCAACCAGAGCCCAGATGGGCAAGGCAATGAGGGTGCCGCTAGTGAGATACAGAGGAGTACGAGGCGCAGCCCGCATAAGACTGAGGTTGTGCTTCGACGGCGGGTTTCGCGACGCCGCCAAAGACCAAAGAAGTTTAGAGCCGCAGCAGCGGTCGATGAGACTACAAGACTGAGCCTCCACCCCACACCGAGCAGTGAGACGGGTCACGCGAGATGGCCCGCTTATTGGCCGTGGTCAGGCCGATATGAGGACAGCCGATGCAGCAGCCTGCCCAGAGCACCGCCGTTCACCCCGAGCAGATAGTTCGAGGCTACGGACTTTCCGAGTCAGAGCCCGCCGTAGTTTTACGGGTCGAGGCTCGAGGATGATCCGCAGGAGTTCATCCGGCGCTACGCCGATCACGCGGTGATCAAGGCTTCGTAAACCGAGTCCGGACTCTTGTTCGCATCGGCCGCGCGATACCGCAATGATTGGTTTGATTCACGGAGCTTTCCCGGGAGAGTACGCACTCCAGCAGATGGGATGAGTTTTCGGGGCTTTCTCACGCACTTCTTGCCTCCGCACGGCGAGGGCACGCCGGCGATTTTTGTTACCGAGATGCAGGCGCACCGCCGTGAGTACAATGTCGAGTTCGATTCTTCGCTCGAGCATGTCCTCGCGCTTAGGTGCAGATACGAGGATAGGTGCATCGCCACGCCACCGCTTGATGATTATATGGCCGAATCTTGCGCGGTGTTTTCTTCACCGCATGGACATTGCCCGCACGCAGCTCACGCACCAGACGCGAGGCACGGAGGGTCGACTAACGACCGGATCGCCAGAAGAGGCCGTGACTACAGGTCCTTTCGTGGTTTTCGAGGCGGACCGCCAAGAAGAAGTTAGTTATATACCCCCACCGCATGCAGTAGTCCTCCACCGCCTTCGTGAGCGTCGTGGCTCCAAGGGTTCAGATTTTCTACAGAGCAGGGGTGTTAACCACCAAGCCACCCCTACCTCGCCAGGACTATCAGGTAGACTCCATTTTGGAGAGTGTCGCTAGATTGGGAGTTTGTTTTACATGACAGCAGGCCATTTTACAGGAACCGTCCGACCAAGGGAAGCTGGATGTTACGACTCACCTTCAGATCTGTGGCTGGTTCATCACCTTCATACCTATGCACCGCAGGCGTGCCTATGATTAGAGCGAGCCAGAGCTTCGTGCATATCCTTAACCTCTAGAGTTTTGGTATGCTGTTATGATGGTCTCATTATTGTGTGCTATGTACGGATAGCATCGTGATACGCGCAGTTGTAATGTACGGTTAGTCGAGGATACGATGTGGCACGGTAAGTGAACCTTAGACTATGTCACGACCGGCACCTGTGGGTAAGGTCGCCTCGAGTTAAAGATTTATTTTTGACCCTTATCGCAGTAGTAGTATGCGTGGGATTTATTTGTGTGATAAGTCCACTGCAGGTGAGACGGAAGTGGTAGCTTTCATGACGTGAATTAGTAAGATTGTTTCGATCGGGAACAAGAGTTTGGCGCGGTCGGGGTCGGGCCGAGGACCATTTGCGGGTCAACCCAGAACCCGGTTTGGGGTGGGGTCAGCTCGTGGTCCCGCCAGTGGTAGGGTCACGAGGATGCTAGGCCCAAGTTTGTATGATCATCGATGAGTTCGTGGACGCGCTCGACTGCAGCCGTTCGTAGAAGGCCGGAATGGCCTTAGGAAGTTCGAGGTTAGTAAGATGACCAAGTTCGAGGTAGTGACTCCGCAGATTTTCGAGAACTAAGTAATGATCAAGTATGGTACGATCGAGAGTTCTAGTGTTCGGAAGCGGTACAACGAGTAAGGGATAAGATAACGCAGGTTATTTCGCGGCAAGCCGTGGCGCTGACAACTTGTTAGAGGAACTTCATCGATATCCGTTTTAGAAGGAACATTCGACGCATGTTTCTGGCGAGGAGAATGTTATACCCCGTAGTTGCAGTGGTATGTATGTGAGGACGCACGCATTTGCAGTACTACGTAAATTTTGAAAAGAAAGAAAGATGCTGAGTTTTCACTAAAAGTTTCCTGCTATTTGTGAAGAAAAAGGTTCGTTAACGGGAATTGATTCTGATTTGGTATTTGGACTTCATAGATTATATTAGAATTTTGAGATTTTATTTTCTAAATGGTCACGCTGGGCCCACGGAGAAATTTACTTTATGGAGCCCGCTTTGTTTTTGAGATTTCAGATTTTGATATTTTCTAAGACGAAATATTCTGGCGACCGGGGCGACACGTGTCACCCCACGTGGCACCCTTGGCCGAAATATTTATTGTGCACAACACCCGACAGAGTCGCCGACTAAACGCTTTACTGCTTTCACGGCGGAAAATTCGCTATGTCATTTAGTATTTTTGCGAATTTTTCCGAGAGACGAACGCTTTGGACCAACGAGAGGGCAACACTTGGCACCCTCTCGCCGCGGATTCTGGCGGCCAGGCCGAATCACGGGCAAGTCAGGGTAGATATTCGTAGATATTTGTGAGGATTTGTGGAGTAGGTTAGGTGCACTTGGCTTGATCTTCGCCTTACACTTGTGTAGCACTTGGCCAGATCTCGCCATTGGTTGGCCTTTGGCTTTGCTATAAATACCCTCCTCGCTAAGACTTATTCATTCACCTCACTTTGTCTAAGTCTTGAAATCCCTCCTCTCCTTGTCATTGCCTCTCGCCCAACTCCCTTCTCCCCTTAGAAAGAGGCCCTCGCCGAGAACACCCCCTCCCCTAGCCTAGTTGTGCTAGCCGAGCCTACCCCCTTGGTAGAAAGTTGTCTTCCAAGTATCATATAATGCCCAAAATACCTTAGCCTCAGACCTTGTAGTATTCCAAAGATACCTCTTTACGTAGAGTCCTAAATACTACCTTTGTCCTTTTAGTCTCAAACCGAAACCCTAAGGAAATCTTCATAGTTGGTCAAGATGTGAGCAGGCTGGTTAGAACTTCTAAGGGTTGTTCGAGTGGCTCGAGCGCGAGCTGAGCTAAACCTGCTCGTGAGCGACATTAAACTCTGATAATTTTGGGCTTATCGAGGTAATTATCTTGTCCTCTATTGTAATTGGAAATTACATGCTTGTTAGAGTATATAGTTGAAGTATACTATATATGGAACTATACTTAGTATTCGCAATGTCTTTTGACTTAAGCTCAAGAATAAATCGAATCGAATCAGATTTACATAGGATCATTGACAGAGACTTGTGTAAGATTATCGAGTAGAATTGTACACGCCCGTAGACGGTAAACCCCGTTGGCTTCGTAGCCTACTGATAGAGAGAGATTTACGCCATGTGAGGTGAGTCGAATTTTCTATGTAAAGATAGAAACTTGTGTTTTGGGGTTAATAGACGCCAGACCTTTATAGTGAAAGTACTAAGAGTAGCGATTCTACTCGAGGAGGGAAAGGGCTAGCGGTTGTAGTACTGGAGCATTTTGCTTATTGTCGATAAATCGTCGCGAGGTATGCGAACCTCTTCCTATCTCTTCTAGCATGATACGTGGAACTATGTAGTACGCAGACGATACGTGCTAAGTGATTTGGTTGGTTTAAAACATAGGTGTTATAATAGCTTTACGGGAAGTTAGTTATAACGACCTTATGTAGTGAAAATGGTTTATCAATGTTGAAGTTAAGAGACTTGATCTTATAAGATAAGAGACTTAACTTATTTGTTTTAACGCGAATGTTGTGTGAAACCTCATTCGTGAGTAATGAGTACTTGGTTTTAAAGGAATAATGTTTTACCGATTTAAATCGTAACGTATCGGCTGCACTCACCGCAGCTAATAAAGGAAAATGTATTCAATAATGACGTGTTGTATTAAAACCAGAGAAACCTCCATCCGCATGTGTTAAGATTAGACAAAATGATATTACATTTTCTAGATCATGGTCACAGTAATAAGATCGTTATAAACAAGAATAAACTACTCACATATATGACATATGTTACTCAATTGTTCTAAAAGGAATCAAGTGATTAAGTTTGGGAACTATGAAACCATTTGAAAATAAAGCTTCGAGTAATCAAACTAGGCAACCGAACTTAGGAAAGGAATGTTGTTACTTGATTTTGAAAAGGAAGATGGTTGGTCATTCTAATACTACTGCATCGTGACTTTATAAAAGTAATGGATCTCTTTTAAAAGAACTTAACGATGTAGTACTTGGGGTTAAAAACCTGACTTTGGCATAAAACGAAAGTACTTTGAGTCAGGTGAAACTTGCCTATGCTTGTTGTTGTGAAACTTGCCTATGCTTGTGATGATAGTCTTTATTGTACAAACGCTGTGTTTCGTGTTACCGCTGCTCTCGATGTAGTCGCTGGATCGTCGAGAACTTACTGACGCGCTTGCAAAGGACGAGAAATTCCACCGCACGCTCGCTGATAGTATTATTGTTGTTAATCGCTGACATACCGACATCGATGCGTAGCGCACGCATGCTTCCATTTTGGTTAAGGTCTTGTGGTTAATCGCTGATATATCGACACGACGCGTAGCGCACGCATGTTTCCATTTTGATTATCGCCAGGATTTCTTCGACATACCGACACGACGCGTAGCGCACGTATGCGCCCATTTGGAATGCCGTCTTATTGTTTCTTTGACATACCGACACGACGCGTAGCGCACGTATGCGCCCATTTGGAATGTTGTCTTATTGTTTCCTTCGACATACGGACACGATGCGTAGCGCACGCGTCTGCTTCCATTTGGATTGCCGCCTTGTTGCTGAGGTCATATGGACATGCCTACACCGGCGCACTCCGGCACGTGGCCATGGGACATTGGTATTATTGTCGCATCATGGACATGTCTACACCGGCGTGATTCCGGCACGCGCCATAATGCGAACTCGATTGATGCTGCGGGCGAGACCCATAGTTATATCGAGCGATGATCGCTTTATGTCGCGAATCAGAGTTTGGTTATCATACATGTCTCCGCTTTATATAGACTAGTATGATTTCATTTACGTGATTGCATTTCACATACTTGGTACTGTAATCGACTTCCTCGGGGCCGCGTCACGCCGCAGAGGTACATCGCCGTGGATCCTCGCCATAGATCACAAGCCAGATTTCAAGCCCGCTTCTCCGAGGCTTATCTTTTGCAGTGTTCCCGAGTCAGAGGTTCTGTACATTCGTGGTATGGCGGCCCCGTCCCGCCATAGTCATCAGATATCTTAGAGTCTCAGTAGTCACAAGTGTGGTTGTAAAAGGATTAAACTGCTCGTGTTTTATGTATATACAAGGCAAATCGCTTTTGGTTGGCCTGCTTATTTATTATATCCCTTGTTAAATGACTCATGTTTTATGTTCGCTGATTTTCTCGATGTATGTATCACCAGGTGCCTGTGGTAAGGCACCGCGAACGGCCGAACGGGTCGTTACAAAATGAGCGAAAGGCCTCAGAACTCGCCCCAAGTAATCGGGACGCGGCACTCGATAACTCCCACGATCAAACCAATCGATCGCGTATCACGCAGCCTATGGGAACCTAAGATCACGAACTCGGTCTCAAGCCTCGATCACTGCGCATGATCTCTTCAGAATCGACGGATGAACTCGCGATCATCCTCGTGCCTCACCAGAATCAAGGGCTACAACTCGTAAAATCCCGTAGCCGCAAAATTTCGATCTCGTGAACCACGTGTATCGAGCCGGAATCGCCGTGATCCAAATATCCTCATGTTCGCCAGAATCGGGCCATCTCTCAGAATTCCATCTCATCTCGCCCGGCCGGGACCGAGGCGCAGTACTGGGTCTCATCACCCACCGCGCTTCTAAACCTCGCTGGGGCGGCGTGGAACTCGCTGCCTCGTGCATAGATCGGCTCGAGCCTCGTGACTCTTTGTCCTACTAGCGCCTCCTCGCCGCTTTGCCCTTCGGGCCGGTTGCCTTACGCGAGGCATAATCATATGTAAAAGGAATACGCAGAGGTCCAACTTATAACACAACTCTAAGGCACGATCTCGAGTGAGAAGAATGAAAACTAATCCTAAATATCCTATAGCCTTCGATTATCGTGGTGCACAACACATCGATACTCAAGACTTACTAGATACGGTTCAGACACTTTCCGAGGATTAATCGCTCGATACTACTTTTGTCACGACCTGCCCGGCCCGTGGATCGTGCCTTACCCGCACCCAAGTAGTCATACATCGAGAAATCAATAATATAAAAACACAAGATATGAAACAATTGTAAATGAGACATATTTTATCTGAGAAAAGTGCCTTTCGCATATATATATAAGAATCGCGCTTACATCCTAACTGCATAATAGACTACGAACTCTAAGGAAGTAAACAACTATGGCGGACAGTCCGCCATACCCGAATGTACAAAACTATCTACACAACAGTGAGATCATACCAAAAGTCGAGCCTCCTATAAGACGGAGCTCCCGACACCAAAGCAAAAGATCCTAAGGACGTGGATCTAGCACCGCTTTCCTTACCTACGGTGATGAACGCAACTTCAAGGAGGTCAAGCATAACAAGTACCAAGTATGTGAAATCAGAAGTACTTAAATGAAATCATATCATTTTAAAACCAATTTTAAAAATACGCATTTAAACAACTAATGTAACCGCACATACGCCACATCATAAACAAGAGCAACAATAGGTAAATCTGTGTCTTTTCTAGGCCGCGAATGATCGGCGCAGGCCAATCGCCCATAGTATCATTATGCAAGCCTAACTCGACTCCGTAGTCGCATAAAGCCACCTAGGCCCGCATGCAGGTATCCCCGCATCGAGGGTAGCTACTTCTCGCATCGCCCCGACTCGTAGTCCGCATGGCCACATGCATCGCATGACCATAAAGGCCGCACACTAACTCGAACTCGTAGCCCGCATAGGTCCCCGACCCGCATGGTATTCTCAATCACGGTCCTGCATCACCGAGTCTACCCCGACGGAGGCAGCTTAACCCCCGGTATCATGTCAAGAGGTGAGTGATATAATACTAACATAACAGCTTATCGTTAAACAACATAAGCACAACAAGAATACCCTCTTATACCAACGTTACAAGACACTAACACACACAACATCATATTATGTCCACTTATCAAACCATCTTATTATACTTTCCAGAAATCAATATAAGTCTTTTATAAACACATAAGTAAATCGTTCCTTTTATCTTTCTTAAGTCGTTATACCTAACTTCCCATAAAGCTAGTATAACTCTTAAGCTTTTTTTTGTTTTTTTTTTTAAAACAATTATTCTTCTTCTTTCAAAAATGATTTATAATTCTTTTGAAAGACTTCAAGATTCTTATTATTCAGGCTTAAGTCAAAAGACATTGCAGTAAAACTACGTTCAGTTAACATACGCACGCTCACCGCATTATATATATATTTTAAAATATCATGCTCAAGAGTATAGGAAGAATCACATACCTTCTCGCGAAATCCACCGCCAAGTCGAATATGTCGCAGAGAGTATCAACCTATAATAGTCAAACACGCCTATCAACGCCTAGACTATTCTCAGAGGATATTCTAAACAGAGGGTTCTCTATTCTACTAAAAATGGGCAGCACTTCCCTACCCTAAACTATACAAGTTCATCAGAATACAAATCCCATGTAAGTACAGCTCAATCTTCTTAAATTCTTCCGATGTGATTACGCTTCAATTCTTTTCTCAGAATACCTTCTAAGTAATTACAGCCATTACTCTCCTTTAATATCCTTCTATGTATTTTATACTTATTTCTATACTTCTATAGTATGTATTCTCTAATTACAATAGAAGGATAAGATTATTTACCTCGATAAGCCCAATATTATCCAAGATATAAGTCGATCCTGAGTGAGGTTTAGCTCCTAATCTGCACTCTCCAATCCGCCTCCAAGAAACCCTTGAAGTTTCTACACAACTTCTACTTTCTACTCCAACCAACTATGAAGTTTCTCTTAGGG